>CM057346.1:397759477-407759477 GCA_030015575.1 Agapanthus africanus
TCAATCCTTGATTCGATAACTAGGTTATATCGCATACAACCAATCGATACATTCAGCGCGAGAATGAAATACGGTATCACATACACGCATTATTTCGGTCCCGCACATATCTCATATGCGCTCCTATTTCGTTTCGCTTGAGCTAGGAAACTTCTGTGTAGGACTCTAAAGACTCGTCAATACGCCGGCAGCAGATGATGATCATATCAAACACCCACAAGCCGCAAGCGGTCTACTAAACGTAACGGCCACCCGGGTATTGAGCGATCAGAAGATCGACGAGCAAGCCCGCTCACACTCTTGTGAATCCAACCAGTAACACTTACCGTACAGTCCGGTCTGTTCGTCTGATATGTCGCATATCTCGCCTAGGGGTGGTAAACGTCAGACCCCAGTAGCTCGATAAGTCATGCCGACTTGAGGTCCATAACATTCGTGAAACTACTGATAACTCTTACCAGTATATCACTGCAACCCTGGCCAGGGATTTCCTGTTATGGCCAGTCGAGCATAGCGCAACATCAACCCCCAATACCGGGAGAGACGAATCCCCTCCAATCGCTCATTGCCTCCATGTGAATCGGGACTGTACCCAAAAACCACCTGTTTGCACGACTCAGTAGAGCCGTGGTAGGGTGGAAATCAAAGCACAGTGGGAGACATACAAGACTCTATGACGATCTCGGGTCAGCAGACTAAGCTGTACCAGTGTCACCAGAGAACTGCCATCTGACGTGAGGTATAATACCATCTGGGAGTTCTCGGCGAGTCCGTTCAGTGTACCCAGTCTCCACTGAGCACCCGCATACCATCTTCGATGTCAAACACCAATGGATATGGGATCATCCATCGCCCATCGCATGGGTCGAGAAGATATGCGCTAGTCTACTCTGGAATATCGATGCCCCGTCTCGATATTCCCACGACTAAGAACAATGAAGGATGTACTCATTGACTACCCAGGCCCACTAGTATGATCTGCATCATAGTCCTGGAAGTCGAGTACACATCCTAAAGGCTTTATCAACATGTAATCAGAGAGACAGAAAGTATACATGTTAAGATAAAGAGCAACCAGATAGCGTACTATCATGTCGAGCAAGAAAGTCCTACCTATATATGTCCCAGCATTCACTACAATATACATCCAATGTACAGTAATGGCCTCTAGGGCATACATATAACTAACAATTTCCCACTTGCACTAGGGCCATCTGTAGCAGTGGTCGCAGTATCTAATACTCAACCATCCCTTATGAGTCTCTCTCTGGGAAAAGGCCTTCGTGAGTGGATCCTCCGTGTTGTCCTCTGAGTCTTCTCTCCTAACCTCGATCACCCTGGAGATCAACTATCTCCATGATCAGGTGATGCTGCCTCAGAATTTGTCTGGGTCACTGATGGGACCAGGGTTCCAGGGCCGAAGCCACACTTCCATTGTCATACAATGGCAGGAACCTAGTTCATCTTATGAACCAATATACACCCAAACTGCCTCTTTAGCAGTATCTTTAATAGCGATGTTACCAGCCTTTATCGTCTAGTTTGCCACGGTATCGAGCTTGAAACTCTTCCAACATACCGTCCCTTTACTGAGGGTAAAGACAGTGCCTGTGACTGACATTCAGTCATCTTTATCACCCTGGAACACTTCCAGTGATTCTCCCCAGGATCGATTGATACAATCTCACTATACCTAGTGAGAACCCTAATATCCCTTTAGATCTATCTCATAGGTCCAAATCTCAGGATTTAGGAGGTATCATCTTTATCCTATTTGGAGAATCCTTGTGATAATAGGAGATTGACCGATCGTAGTATAGGAAACTCTTTTCCTATCAAGAGTATGTTGTCTACGTACAATACGAAGATGACCACCTTACTCTCTACTACCCTTTTGTATATACAAGGTTCGTCTACCATTTTGATGAAGTCAAACACTTTGACTATCACATCAAAACAGACGTTCCAACTCCGTGATGCCTGCTTCATTATGTAAAACAACTTGCACACGTTTCCGCTGCTCCCACTGTTTACGAAGACCTCTGGCTGTGTTCTTATAGACGTTCTCTTCTAAATCAGTATTTAGAAAAGCAGTCAGGGCACCCAACCACCAGATATCGTAGTCATGGTATGTAGCAATGTTAAGTAGGATCCGGATGGACTTAAGCATAGTCACTTGGAAAAGGTTTCATCATTATCCATGCCTGGTTGATGACTAAAACCTTTAATAAGCCAAGCTTTGAAAGTCTCAACTTTTTCATCTACACCAAGTAATCTTCTCAAGATATACTTGCTCCTGATGGGGATTTAACCCTTCAGATATCGCAACCAAAGTCCATACTTTGTTGGTGTATATGGATTCCATCTCAGATGGCTAAGCATCCAGCCATTCTTACAGAGTCCCTACTCTTGATGGCCTGCTCGAATCTAGTTGGATCATCATCACATGATGCAATCTTCGCTCCCACTGTCATCGAGAAACCGAGGTATCTCTCAGGTGGGTGAGGAACCCTACTAGATTGGCGGAGAGGCTGAGGTTCGTCGGGAACTATTGAATTCTTTGGTTCTGTCGAATCATTAGCAGTTTTGTACAGCTGGAACCTTTCCAGTTCTACAGAACTGATCTTGCCTCGATCTTGTCCGGATTTTGCTTTTGACATAGGCCGGACAATCCCAAATCTTAACTTACTTAAGAGATAGGCTCTTCCCATACCATATCTCATATGGAATGGTAGGCACTGATTTGATTCGAACCTAATTCAATAGGTATGCAGCTTCTCAAGCGCATAACTCCCAAAAGGAAATAGGTAACTCAGTAATACTCATCATAGAGCACACGATATCTAATATTGTGTGATTGCTCCGTCCCGATACACCGTTGTGCTGTGGTGTATTCAGAGGAGTAATACTGAGAGAGAATCTCATTTTCCTTTAGAATAGTCCAAGGATTCCATGCACAAGTATTCTCCTCACTGATCTCATCATAGGACATAATACTTATACCCGTATATTGGTTCTCTACTTCCTGCTTATATTCTGTGAATACCTCAAAAGGTTCGGACTTATATTTCAACAGGAATATATGACTGAATCTTGAGAGATTATCAGAGAATATAATGAAGTATAAAGAACCAGTCCTGGCATGTGTAGACAGGAGACCTTACATACATCATCATGCATCAGTCCCAAGAGTTTACTAACTCTTTCTCAGTTTCCAGTAAACAGAGCTGGTGTCATTATATCTTTGTGACATGACTGGCAAGTTTCACAAGATGTAAATTCAAACTGATTTAAATATGCATCTAAATGTAACTTCAGCTAGTCGGGTCGCATTGATATGACCTAGTCTACAATACCTCAAGAAGAATTTGTTCATTTCTGAACTCTTCCTCTTGTGTGTGTTCAGTATACAAGGAACTGTAGTTTGATTTAGAACGTCAATGCTTTTAGATAACGTGCCTGAACCGATCAACTTTTGATATAGGAAATGTTCAAAACATTATCCATCAATACAAAATTATATCCTTTCTTTACTAATAAAGAGACTGATATGATTTTGTATATCAGGTTCGGTATCTAACAGCATTTGTTCAGAATCAATGTATTCGTAATACAGGGTGACAATGACCAACAGACTTGGCTGCAACACTTGCCCCGTTTTCTGCCTCATGAAACTTATCACCCGTTCTCAGTTTTTCTACCTTTTTGTAGCCCTATGTAACAGATTACATATCTGGGATCCTGATCCGGTATCATATACCCAGGATGCAGAGGATACTGAGAAACAGTTCTTTGTAATGAACACACCCGAAGGAGATGCATCATATGCACTTTCTTCGTTTGGGCGGCATAGGAATTCTGGTATTCCCCAATTTCCTGCTCTGTCTTATAACAATTATAAGTTGGAGCGGGACCAACGTTCCCCAGCTCAGAATAACAAGCGGGTTCGGTCAATACATCCATTTTATTATCTTGATTAAGGCGTGATATGGTCGCTACCAGGAGAGAGAGAGAAGAAAACACTCTGCGTGCGCTCTTGCAAGATCAGATTGGTTATATATTTTATCTAATCAGGATGGCTCCCACTGTTTTTATCAAATCTTCCTTCAAACCTTAAAAGGAAAGACTAGCCGGGACTAATTACACTCTACAAGTTCGCCAATCTTTCAGCCAGGCCAGTGTCGATACTTTGAGGGAGGTTCCCCGTGCTTTCGCACGGACCTAATTACAGTAAACCTCGTTTTCCCAGAGGCGTAACCCCGTTGACACCTTTCTAGACACCTACTTGATCGGCTAATTGTAAAGTGCAAAACTCTCCCAGGAGTAACAATTACTTGCAGTGGGTATCGGGATCCAACTATCATATAGAAGGTATGCAATCTCATTGCAAGTTTCAACACTTGAAACTCCCGATAAAGGTTTTTACCCCTAGCACCTATGACCTTAACTATGGTCAACAAATCATAAGTACTAGTCAAGTTCTACCCGTCATTTCGTGATTAATTAGACCCACCCACATGACCCTTAACTAAGGTCAACAAAGTCACGCGACTGTCCTAACTAATCGCATCATATGCGGTGTAGGAAGACATCACTTAGCTACCGTACACTGTGCCTTGACTATGGTCAACAAACACAGCACGAATACTAAGTACTCTACTTCCTAAAATGACGGAGGGTTGCGAATGGTTTTTGTGAAAATCTTTAACGCTTTGAACTTGATCTCGTTGCGGAATCAAATGGTTTTTAAATGGAATGTTTTTGAGGCTTTTCTAGTTTTGCTAAAGGGGTCACTCCCGGTGAAGGGATCGTCGGCCCTTTCCTCGTCGAATGAGGTGCGGGATATATCATATATATCACTATGCAAAACAAAAACTATAGAAGCGATCAAAGACAAACCAAGTGTGTAGCATCTGTTAGTTATTGCTAAAGGAGTCACTCCCGGTGAAGGGATCTCGGTCCTTTCCTCATCGAATAAGGTGCAGGATGTTCTATAACGAACACCGCGATGCAAAGCAAGAACTGTAGCTACCTGTTTTTATTTTGAAATTCAATTCCACAACATCAATTAGGTTTATTTTCTTTCATTAGTTAGTTATATGTATGCCCTAGAGGCCATTACTGTACATTGGATGTATATTGTAGTGGATACTGGGACATATATAGGGAGGACTTTCTCGCTCGACATGATAGTATGCTATCTGGTTACTCTTTACCTTAACGTGTATGCTGATTGTCTCTCTGTTACATGTTGGTAAAGCCCTTAGGATCTGTACTTGACTACCTGGACTATGATGCGGATCATAATAGTGGGGACATGGTAGTCCATAAGTACATCCTTCAAAGTCCCTAGTCATGGGTGTATCGAGACGGGGCATCGATATACCAGAGTAGACTAGCGTATACCTTCTCGACCCATAAAGATGGGCGATGGTTGATCCCATATCCATTGGTGTTTGACATCAGAGATGATATACGGGTGCTCGGTAGAGACTGGGTACACTGGACGGACTCGCCGAGAACTCCCAGATGGTATTATACCTCACGTCAGATGGCAGTTCTCTGGTGACACTGGTACAGAGTAGTCTGTTGACCCGAGATCGTCATAGAGTCTTGTGTGGTTCCCACTGTGCTTTGATTTCCATCTTACCACGTCCAAGAGGGCATGCAAAACAGTGGTTTTTGGGTACAGTCCCGAGTCACATGGAGACAATGAGCGATAGGAGGGGATTCGTCTCTCCCGGTATAGGGAGTTGATGTTGCGCTGTGTTCGATTGGCTATAACAGGAAATCCCTGGCCAGGTTGCTGAGATTTACTGGTAAGTGTTACCAGTAGTTTCTCGAACAGTTATAAACCTCATATCGACACGACTTATCGAGCTATTGGGGTCTGACGTTTACCACCCCTAGGTGAGATATGCGACATATCTGACGATCAGACCGGACTGTACGGTAGTGTTACTGGTTGGATTCACTGGAGTGTGAGCGGGCTTGCTCGTCGATCTTCAGATCGCTCAATACCCGGGTGGCCGTTACGTTTAGCAGACCGCTTGCGGCTTGTGGGTGATTGATATGATCATCACCTGCTGCCGGCATATTGACGAGTCTTTAGAGTCCTACACAGAGGTTTCCTGGCTCAAGCGAAACGAAATAGGAGCGCATATGAGATATGTGCGGGACCGAGAATAATGCGTGTATGTGATACCGTATTCCATTCTTGCGATGAATGTATCGAATGGTTGTATGCGATATAACCTTGTTATCGATTCAAGCGTTGATTCGATAAGTCGATACATTGAATACTAGTCGGTTATGTTCGACATGACCGGATCATTGAATCAAGTGTTGATTTAATGATTTAATGTATAATTATATATTTGATATATTACTTTACATTAACTAGTATTGGTTCACTTTAAATGGAAATTCTCACTCGGATGTGCACATTGTATATGTGATATACTTTTTGTGCAATTGATTGTATCATGTTTGATGATACATGTTTGCTTTGGTTAAGTGTAAAGAATTAAACCTATGGTTAAGTATATGGTTAGGTTTTTATTTATTTATCCATTAATTTATCTATTTATTTTGGATTAATAAAGAGAGAAGAAAACAAAATGGTTGCATTGATTCATGACGTTTCTTGAAGCTTCATTCAACTTTGACCATTTTGTCTTCATCTCCTTAACCTAACCATTCACTAACCCTAGTCTATTCTCTACACCTAACTATGGTTGGAATTATGATAAGGATTCATTTTTCTTTTCATTTTAATTAACTTATCATAATTAGCTTCTTCTTCTTCTTCTTTTCTTCAAGTGAAGAAAGCAAGCTCCATCAATGGTGATTGATGGAAATGAGTGAGAAATCCAATTCTAAAGTCTACCCACTTCCTATTTCTTCATCCTCTACCTCTTGCCAAGTAGTAGAGTGTGTTTCCTTCATAAGTTTTCATGGCTTGGTGAAGGTGGAGCTTGATTTAGCGATGCCTCGACGTAGATCATCTTCGGCATGGACATCGACGACCTAGCTCGCCCATTCTCCGACGAAGCCGACGCTAGAGCCCGGGATTGTATGAGGACAGCGAGGAGACTTCATTGCGGAGCTATGGAGGTGGAGAACCGGATCTACAAAGGTTGTATTTCCGTATTCTTATAGTTTAGTTGTAAACTAGTTTGCTTTTTCGCCTAAACTTCTAGCCAACGATCCGTAGTCGGGTTTCTCGGCACCTAGATTTTTTGAAATTGGCATGGTTGATGACTTGTGAGACCTCTTGGGAGTGCCTAGGAACCCTATAGTGGTATCAGAGCCTAGCTAGAGCCTTAGGCGAAGTCTAGACGCAATTTGAAGTCCGATCGAACCGAAAAACTAACCCGGAAATTGCTCTCTGGGATTTTTCCACATTAAAAATATGCAGAGAAACAAGCAGGATAATCTAAGAGTTACTGTGAATTTCGATGGACTAATTCCATCAATGAGCCGTGGATCCGCGGCACGAGCTTGGCTCGTGCGGCGGTTCCGCGGCCGTTTTGTCATTTTGTGTATTTTGTTTTTCACAGTAATTCTCAGATTTCTGTGCTGGTTTTCCTGGGAATTTTTAATATTTATTCAAGAGTTGAATTTTCAGGGGTTGTTTTGGGGATTCGGTGTTTCGATCGGAGTATCAAATTTTGTCTATGTGGCTTTCCGGATAAATTTCAGAATATGTTAAAAAGTTCGACCGGATATAAATACCCAATTTTTTCCCTGTCGGGAAATTTCCAAGTGTTGGATTTTTCCGTAGTTTAACGACGTTCTAAGTAGTGCAAGTAACTCGATGGACCCTCTAGAAGACAACAAACCTTAACTCGATTATGTGACCGTCTTGAACTGCCCTTTGAACCTTCGGGTTTGGGGCAGTACGGCGTGCCACATGTGAGGCGTTGGCTTGACCCTTCTACGGCTGGACCGTTGGTACTGAGGCACGAACGGAATGTTGTTAGACTTATTTCATGTATTGAGCTGTATCGGGAAAACTTGGGTGTTTGACTATTCGATCGAAAAGTTTAACATTTTCTGTTTATCTGGAATGGGATACAATAATTGGAATTCACAATAAGTTATGAGATAACTAAATGAATGTTATAAACATAGCAGTTTAGTCTCACTTGATCGGTTGCCACGGAATTTTGATGTGATCAAAAGTCCGTTGCAATCACGTAGCGTACGCGGATACTCGCCGGGTAAACTTAATAGACAGCCTCACTCCATAGCCCCGACCAAGTGACTGTAGGAGAACCCCGTCGCCGAAAGCATCCGTTTGGGTGCTCGAGGCAGCGGTGTTCCGCCTTGGTGCACTTGGTTGACGGCGTCGGGGGTGCAGCCGCCTACTAAAGTTTGCGACGAGCATTCGATCAGAATGTCGGGAATCCTGTTGAATTGCCCGACTTGATATTGAAAAGTGTTTTCGATAATGAGACTAAAATGCGGGGTTTATAATTGTTAGGCATGCGATGTCTAAAGAATTCATTTGATCAGGCATGCGATGTCTGAGGTGGTTGCGGATTCCAACTGTTGTAGTTTTACACTTTCTTTTTTGTGACCGTAAGTGTAATATATGATATCGCCGGTTTCGTTGCTATATGTCAACGACAATTGGGATGCGCATATTTACTTACGTTGATGACATATGATGTTATGTGTTGCTGGATATGTTATATTGGATCGTCGTGTTTGAATAGCCGGGGGTTTTTATGTGAGATGAGTGTTTTTCATTTTCATTCATGTAAAAACTTGTATGTAATATTCTTTTATTGGGGCACTTCCAGGTTGCGGAAGTTGTCACCGTTTGTATATTATTTACTTTTCTGCACTAGGATAGACCCAGGAGGAGGGCACAAGTAACCGGGTTCTGGAGTCCAGTGGGAGACCAACTTGAGGAGTCGAGTCCGGGTCTCCTAACTCTAGAATTGGTAGGGTTGCTTGCCGCTCTCGTAGGGGTCTAGGGGTGTGGGTTTGGCTATTCATCACGACCGTGGAATCCGTGTTTTATACTGGCTCGTATTAAAAACACGGACATCCTAGTATATCCAATATTTCATATGATTCTTCTGCTGCGATATCTGTGATGTGATCATGTGATGTTCTTTGATAGATACTGTATATAGTATATATGATATATTATATAGGCGTTACTTATGTTTTACACCCGCGCTAGCCCTGCCCCGCTCTGCCGTTAGTTACCTAACCTAATGGTGCACGAGGGGACATCGAGGAGAATGCGGATGGCATAAGTGTACGTCGTATTTATCTGTGATGTTTAGGTACATAATTGATGGGACTTCATTAATATGATTAATGAAATAAAAGAAACCTAAGATGTTGTGGAATCGAATTTCAAAATAAAACAGGTAGCTACAGTTCTTGCTTTGCACAGCGGTATATATGATATATCCTGCACCTTATTCGATAAGGAAAGGACCGCGATCCCTTCACCGGGAGTGACTCCTTTAGCAATAACTGGCAGATGCTACGCCCCTCGGTTTGTCTTTTGATTGCTTTTAAGTGTTTTTTCTTTGCACAGTGATATATATGATATATCCTGCACCTCATTCGACGAGGAAAGGACCGACGATCCCTTCACCGGGAGTGACTCCTTTAGCAAAACTAGAAAAGCCTCAAAAACACTCCATTTCAAAATTCATTCGATCCTACAACGATATCAAGTTCATTACGCAATAGGTTTTCAGAAAAACCTGTCGTAGCCCTCCGTCATTTCAGATAAGTAGTAGTTAGTATTCGTGCTGCGTTTGTTGGCCTTTGTCAAGGCGCAGTGTGCGGTAGCTAACTGGTGCTTATCTGCTTATGCATATGATGCAGATTGGATTAGGGTAGTCGTGCGACCTTGTTGGCCTTTGTCAAGGGCCGTGCGGGTGGGTTTATTTCGATCAAGAAATGACGGGTTGAACTTGACTAGCATCCTATGGTTTGTTGGCCTTTGTCAAGGTCATAGGAGGTTAGGGGCAAAATATTATCGGGAATTTCAAGTGTTGAAATTTGCAATGAGATTGCATACCTTCTATGAGATAGTTGGATCCCGATACCCGCTGCGAGTAATTGTTACTCCTGGGAGAGTTTTATACATTACAATTAGCCGATCAAGTAGGTGTCTAGAAAGGTGTTAACGAGGTTACGCCTCTGGGAAAACGAGGTTTACATTAATTAGGTTCGTGCGAAAGCACGGGGGACCTCCCTCAAAGTACCGACACTGGCCTGGCTGAAAGATTGGCGAACTTGTAGTGTGTAATTAATCCCGGCTAGTCTTTCCTTTTAGGGTTTGAAGGAAGATTTGATAAAAAGCAGTGGGAGCCATCCTGATTAGATAAAATAAAAACCAATCTATTCTTGCAAGAGCGCACGCTGAGTGTTTTCTTCTCTCTCTCTCCAGGTAGCGACCATATCACGCCTTAATCAAGATAATAATATGGATTTTTGACCGAACCCGCTTGTTATACTGAGCTGGGGAACGTTGGTCCCGCTCCAACTTATAATTGTTATAAGACAGAGCAGGAAATTGGGGAATACCAGATTTCCCGTGCCGCCCAAACGAAGAGAGTGCATGCTGATGCATCATCTTCGGGTATGTTCATTATACAGAACTGTTTCTCAGTATCCTTTACGTCCTGGGTATATGATACCAGATCAGGATCCCAGATATGTAATTTGTTACATAGGGCTACAGAAAGGTAGAGAACTGAGAACGGGTGATAAGTTTCATGAGGCAGAAAACGGGGCAAGTGTTGCAGCCAAGTCTGTTGGTCACTGTCACCCTGTATTACCAATACATTGATTCTAAACGAATGTTATTAGATACCGAACCTGATATGCAAAATCATATCTGTCTCTTTATTAGTAAAGAAACGATAAAATTTTGTATTGTTGGATAATGTTTTGAACATTTCCTATATCAAAAGTTGATCGGTTCAGGCACGTTATCTAAAAGCATTAATGTTCTAAATCAAACTACAGTTCTTTGTATACGGAACACATAGAAGAGGAAGAGTTCAGAAATGAACGGATCCTTCTTCAGGCATTGTAGACTAGGTCATATCAATGCGATCCGACTGGCTGAAGTTACATATTAGATGCATATTTAAATCAGTTTGAATTTACATCTTATGAAACTTGCCAGTCATGTCACAGAGATAAGATGACCATAGCTCCGTTTACTGGAAACAGAGAAAGAGTTAGTAAACTCTTGGGATGATACATGTTGATGTATGTAAGGTCCCCGGTCTACACATGCCAAGACCGGTTCTTTATACTTCATTACATTCTCTGATAATCTCTCAAGATTCAGACATATGTTCCTGTTGAAACATGAGTCCGAGCCTTTTGAGATATTCACAGAATATAAGCGAGAAGTAGAGAACCAAAATACGGGTATAAGTATTATGTCCTATGATGAGATCAGGGAGGAGAATACTTGTGCATGGAATTCCTGGACTAATCTAAAGGAGAATGAGATTCTCTCTCAGCATTACTCCTCTGTATACACCATAGCACGATGGTATATCGGGGTGGAGCAATTACACCCTATGTGATAAGGTGTGCTCTATGATGAGTAATACTGAGTTACCTGTTTCCTTTTGGGAGTTATGCGCTTGAGAAGCTGCATACCTATTGAATAGGTTCCAATCAAATCAGTCGCCTACCATTTCATATGTGATATGGAAAGGGAAGAACCCATGTCTTAAGCTAGTTAAGATTTGGGGCTGACCGGCCTATGTCTGAAAGCAAAATCCGGACAAGCTCGAGGCAAAGTCTGTAATGTAGAACTGGAAAGGTTCCAGCTATACAAATTACAGCAGATGATTTGAAAGAACCAAAGGATTCAATAGTTACCAACGAACCTCGGCCTCTCCGCCGATCTAGTAGGGTTCCTCACCCACCTGAGAGTTACTTCGGTTTCTCTATGACAGTGGGAGCGAGGATTGCATCATGAGATGATGACCCAACTAGTTTCGAACTGGCCATCGAGAGTAGAGACTCTGTAAGAATGGCTGGATGCTTAGCGATCTGAGATGGAATCCTTATACACCAGCAAAGTATGGACTTTGGTTGCTATATCTGAAGGGTTAAATCCCCATCAGGAGCAAGTATATCTTGAGAAGATTACTTGGTGTAGATAGAAAAGTTGAGACTTTCAAAGCTAGACTTGTTAAAGGTTTGCATCATTGACCAGGTATGGATTATGTTGAAACCTTTTCTAAGGATCTAGGCTTAAGTCCATCCAGATCCTACTTGCCACGGCTACATACCATGACTACGATATCTGGCGGTTGGGTGTCATGACTGCTTTTCTAAATGATATTTTAGAAGAGTGCGTCTATAAGTACACAGCCAGAGGGCCTCGTAGACAGTGGGAGCGGCGGAAACGTGTGCAAGATGCTTTATAGGATAAAGCAGGCATCGCGGAGTTGGAACATCTATTTTGATGGATTAGTCAAAGAGTTTGACATCATCAAAATGGTAGATGAACCTTGTATAAACAAAAAGGTAGTAGGGAGTATGGTGCTGATCCTCGTAGAGTACGTGGATGACATACTCTTGATAAGAAAGGAGTTTCTTATGCTACGCTCGATCAATCTCTGTTTATCACAAAGATTCTCCGCATAGGATCAAAGTGATACCTACTAAATCCTGGATTTTGGATCTATGAGATAGATCTAATTGGATGTTAGGATTCTTACTAGTTGTAGTGAGATAATATCAATTGATCCTGGGGAGAATCACTGGAAGTGTTCCAGGGTGATAAAGACGACTGAATGTCAGTCACAGGCATTGTCTTTACCCTAAGTAAAGGGACGGTATGTGGGAAGAGTTCCAAGCTAGATACCGTAGCATACTAGACGATAAAGGCAGGATACATCGCTACTAAAGATGCTACCAAAGAGGCTGTTTGGGTGTATAATGGTTCATGAGATGAACTATGTTCCTACCATTGTGAGACAATGGAGTTGTGGCTTATGCCAAGGAACGCCGGTCCCATCAGTAATCCAGACATATTCTAAGGCAGTGTCACCTGATCATGGAGATGGATGATCTCCAGGGTGATCGAGGTTTGGAGAGTAGATTCAGAGGACAACACAGCGGATCCACTCACAAAGGCCTGTTCCCAGAGAGAGATTTTTATGGGATGGTTGAGTATGAGATACTACAACCACTGCTACAGATGGCCCTAGTGCAAGTGGGAGATTGTTAGTTATATGTATGCCCTAGAGGCCATTACTGTACATTGGATGTATATTGTAGTGGATGCTGGGACATATATAGGGAGGACTTTCTCGCTCGACATGATAGTATGCTATCTGGTTACTCTTTACCTTAACGTGTATGCTGATTGTCTCTCTGTTACATGTTGGTAAAGCCCTTAGGATCTGTACTTGACTACCTGGACTATGATGCGGATCATACTAGTGGGGACATGGTAGTCCATAAGTACATCCTTCAAAGTCCCTAGTCGTGGGTGTATCGAGACGGGGCATCGATATACCAGAGTAGACTAGCGTATACCTTCTCGACCCATAAAGATGGGCGATGGATGATCCCATATCCATTGGTGTTTGACATCAGAGATGATATACGGGTGCTCGGTAGAGACTGGGTACACTGGACGGACTCGCCGAGAACTCCCAGATGGTATTATACCTCACGTCAGATGGCAGTTCTCTGGTGACACTGGTACAGAGTAGTCTGTTGACCCGAGATCGTCATAGAGTCTTGTGTGGTTCCCACTGTGCTTTGATTTCCATCTTACCACGTCCAAGAGGGCATGCAAAACGGTGGTTTTTGGGTACAGTCCCGAGTCACATGGAGGCAATGAGCGATAGGAGGGGATTCGTCTCTCCCGGTATAGGGAGTTGATGTTGCGCTGTGTTCGATTGGCTATAACAGGAAATCCCTGGCCAAGGTTGCTGAGATTTACTGGTAAGTGTTACCAGTAGTTTCTCGAACAGTTATAGACCTCATATCGACACGACTTATCGAGCTATTGGGGTCTGACGTTTACCACCCCTAGGTGAGATATGCGACATATCAGACGATCAGACCGGACTGTACGGTAGTGTTACTGGTTGGATTCACTGGAGTGTGAGCGGGCTTGCTCGTCGATCTTCAGATCGCTCAATACCCGGGTGGCCGTTACGTTTAGCAGACCGCTTGCGGCTTGTGGGTGATTGATATGATCATCACCTGCTACCGGCGTATTGACGAGTCTTTAGAGTCCTACACAGAGGTTTCCTGGCTCAAGCGAAACGAAATAGGAGCGCATATGAGATATGTGCGGGACCGAGAATAATGCGTGTATGTGATACCGTATTCCATTCTCGCGATGAATGTATCGAATGGTTGTATGCGATATAACCTAGTTATCGATTCAAGCGTTGATTCGATAAGTCGATACATTGAATACTAGTCGGTTATGTTCGACATGACCGGATCATTGAATCAAGTGTTGATTTAATGATTTAATGTATAATTATATATTTGATATATTACTTTACATTAACTAGTATTGGTTCACTTTAAATGGAAATTCTCACTCGGATGTGCACATTGTATATGTGATATACTTTTTGTGCAATTGATTGTATCATGTTTGATGATACATGTTTGCTTTGGTTAAGTGTAAAGAATTAAACCTATGGTTAAGTATATGGTTAGGTTTTTATTTATTTATCCATTAATTTATCTATTTATTTTGGATTAATAAAGAGAGAAGAAAACAAAATGGTTGCATTGATTCATGAAGTTTCTTGAAGCTTCATTCAACTTTGACCATTTTGTCTTCATCTCCTTAACCTAACCATTCACTAACCCTAGTCTATTCTCTACACCTAACTATGGTTGGAATTATGATAAGGATTCATTTTTCTTTTCATTTTAATTAACTTATCATAATTAGCTTCTTCTTCTTCTTCTTTTCTTCAAGTGAAGAAAGCAAGCTCCATCAATGGTGATTGATGGAAATGAGTGAGAAATCCAATTCTAAAGTCTACCCACTTCCTATTTCTTCATCATCTACCTCTTGCCAAGTAGTAGAGTGTGTTTCCTTCACAAGTTTTCATGGCTTGGTTAAGGTGGAGCTTGATTTAGCAATGCCTCGACGTAGATCATCTTCGGCATGGACATCGACGACCTAGCTCGCCCATTCTCCGATGAAGCCGACGCTAGAGCCCGGGATTGTATGAGGACAGCGAGGAGACTTCATTGCGGAGCTATGGAGGTGGAGAACCGGATCTACAAAGGTTGTGTCACGCCCCGCTTCCCAGAGTGCGCAAGATTGAGCACGTGACATAGCCAACCATGCTACCTGTGGGTAGGAAGTATCCATCCACAGTCACATACGGCTGTAGAGATATCAAGAACAAGATAAATAAACTATCTAACACATGTCCAAATCCAGAATAACAAGAGTCAAAATAACTAAGTGCGGAAGCAAATGATCCAATACAATAATAGAAAGGTACGTCCCATAATGCGGGATCGCACCTGGAAATAAAATGCAATAAATGAACTAACCACTACAGAACTCACAAATCAGCCTGCTGGCTGAAGTACTCCTGCTCGGTCGGCGACAGTGGTAAAGAATCTGGGCCATGCAAAACCCAGACGTCAGCGCGTCATGTCAACCAATAATATAATATGAACATGGTAATAAGCAATGCAGGGATAAACATGAATAAAGCAATAATATGAAACAACAGTGCATGGTAATGTGCAGTGGGTAACTAAACTGTTCTATCAGGTTTTCTATTCTAAAGTCTTTGAAATCAATTGATGACTCATCGATGTAACTCAATAGTATCCCGTGCATGCCCGGGACCACGGTCAAGACCCTCGGGGCTGAATCCGAGACGTGCCACTAGGCAGTAATAGGTAGCAGGATGGACGAGTGATGTCAGCATCATCACTCCCGGACTGGCCAAGCCCGTAAGACTGATCAGAACAGGTATCGAACTGTTGAGTTACAAGTCGGTTTCACCTTTGATTTCCCCATACCCCCAAGTTATGTATGTCAGGTCAGGTATTCAGTAATCACGAACTAATGCCAACACAGGATCAGGTAAAAGCAGGTTTGTCTGGATAGACAACAGGAATGGTCCATGAGGACCCCAAGTCAGGTTTGTTGGCATTAGGCATGAGATCAGGTAACAAGTCAGGTCATGGTACAACAGGTTGAGTCGGTATGTATATATATATATCATGTGTAGCAAGGTCAGGTCAATATGTAATGCAATCGAATGTGTGCTCATAACAGGTATAGAAGCGAATAAGGAACAACAGCAGGAATTAAAGTAGACAGCAATAATAGTTCATTTAATCACAATGGCACGTTAATCTGGTGCAGTTGTATTATATTAACAGGTTCGAGCAACCTTGGGGTGCAATAATCACAGGGTAGCGCAATGTTAATAACAGAAAGTAATGAAGATATATGTGTACGGCTATCGTCTTTTAAATAGCAAAATGATTAACCGGTAGTTTTGTTATTAGGGTTACAGTGGCAAAATACGGTTTGGGTTACAGTATCAAGATATATATCATATTCCGTCCAAATGAGAAAAGTAACTATATTTAGTTAATATTGCAAGTTTTATGAGTCAAGCACACTTAATTAGTATAACATAGCATGTAGCAAGTAATACTTGCCTCGAGTACGACGATAACGGAAAAC
This sequence comes from Agapanthus africanus, assembly GCA_030015575.1. Lineage (NCBI taxonomy): Eukaryota > Viridiplantae > Streptophyta > Magnoliopsida > Asparagales > Amaryllidaceae > Agapanthus > Agapanthus africanus. Next base: position 397,776,198 of record CM057346.1, read on the forward strand.
GACACGGAGACCTGAACACAACACACGCGAGGTCTCGGCCTGAACCAGGCTCGGGTCCGGATCTTCTCGGCTCAAATCCACGTCAATATAAGGAGGGATAAAAATCAGCAGGGCAGAGATACTTGACTGTCCCTATGTGGTATGCAAGTAACCACCCTCTCGAAGTCCAGGGCGCACATCATCTCCTCTGAATACAAGAGGAACATCAACCTTTATTAGTGTGCTTGATGGAGCTCTTAAGAATGTTACATTAAGAACAACAACAGTTGCAGGATCCAGATGTAGCAGCTTCGGCAAAGCTCGGACCCTACCTCGATGTCGAACAGCCTCAGAAGAAGAAGGATTGCCCAAGATAGGAAACGGGCCTCATGATCTGCTTCGCTGGACAGAGATTAGCCTCTGGTTGCTTCTCTCTTCCCTATTCTCCTGCTCGAACAGGATGCTTTTCCACATGTCGATCTAGCGACGGCGACGATCATCTCGTCTTGCTTCGGATCGGGCCGCGGGAAGCCGTCGAGGTACCGAAACAGAGACGAGAGGTGGAGGAGGGGGTCCCCGTCAACAGCGGCGGCGGCGGTGGCAAAGGTGGAGAGGGGCTGAGGGTTAGGGTTTCGGTCGTTGATCCGCTTGGCCTAAGCAGTGATCTCACCAGCGAGGCAGAGGACAAGGGTTTGCGAAGGCTGGGGATTCGACGACGAAGGAGGCGAGGGGGTTTCTGGATTTAGGGTTAAGGTTAGAGCATCGAAAGAAAAGAACGCGAGGAAGGAGGTGCGGTGTAGGCAAGGGTGATGGTGGTGGTGTCGTCGGCGCGGGGACTGCGGCGGCGACGGCAGCGGTGGCGGCTAGGGTGCGGGGGTTTTCTTCTCGCGATGGGTTATTTTTTTTGTGAAGACGAATGAGGTTAGGGAATATAATATATAGGAAGAGAGAGAGAGATTAGAGGAAGAGAGAGAGAGATAGAGAGACAGAGAGAGAAAAAGTGGCGGGGCCCACGAGGGAACTGAGCCTCGCGATTGGCTGAGCGAGAAGGAAACAGTTAAATTTAAAAGATTATCAGAGATTTAAAAAGGGATATAATAGTAACAGAATAGGGTTTTAGTATATATTATAGTTTTATAATATTTAATTAAATTGGGATTTTGGCGCTAAATGAAACATTTCCAAATCGCGCCCGGGTTGCGCCCAAATATTTGAAATTCAAATAATAGGATTTTAAGCGGGTTCCAAATTTTAAAATGAGATGCCTTATGATTAAAATGCATGCCCCCAAGTCGGACACTTGCACGCGCGCTTAGTCGTCCAAACTTGCCCGTTTCACCGAACGGGATGAAATCTCGACGCGCGGACGCTACCACGCGACTAGTGGTGACGAGTAGGCCAAAATGGATATTTTTAATTTCATTTTAGGTGTTAAAATTTGTTATAGGCAAAATGACTTAGCCGGTAAAAATTTTGCAACAAGAACCAAACAAGCAAGATAATTGAAATGAGCAATGTCTAACACTCAACCAGTAACAGAAATAGTATTATTGGGCTCGGGTGTTACATCATACCCAACTACAAAAAGAATTTCGTCCTCGAAATTCCAAGAATACAAGATAGCTAACTACAGAAAAAGGTGAGGAAACTTCTGCCAGATCTCGTCTTCTCGCTCCCAAGTGGATTCTCCATGCGATCGATTACCCCAAGAAACTAGCACAAGAGGGATAACCTTGTTCTTAAGAACCTTTTCTCTTCGATCCTTGATTTCAACCGGTTGCTCCTCAAAAGTTAGGTCCTCCCGTACAGTCAACTCCGAATGATCCAAGACGTGGGCTTCATCTCGAACATACCTCCGTAGTTGAGATACATGAAACACATCGTGCACTCCTGCCAAGGACTATGGTAACGCCAAACGGTACGCTACCTCTCCCACACGCTCCAATATCTCGAAGGGTCTAACGAATCGAGGACTAAGCTTTCCCCGACTCCCAAAGCGAATCACCCCACTAGTCGGTGATATCTTCAAGAATACTAAATCACCCACGGCGAACTCTAGAGGTCTTCTTGACATGTCAGCCCAACTTTTCTGTCTGTCTTGAGCTGCCTTCATATGCTTCCTGATTGTATTCACCTTCTCGACTGTCTGTACTACCAAATCTGGTCCCAGTAACCTTCGTTCACCAACATCATCCCAACAAACAGGTGAACGGCACTTACGACCATACAACGCTTCAAACGGAGCCATCTGAATAGTCGCTTGGAAGCTATTGTTGTACGAAAACTCCACCAGGTGTAGTTGATCCTCCCAAGAACCTTTGAAGTCCAACATGCAAGCCCTCAACATATATTCAAGGGTCTGGATCGTTCTCTCCGATTGTCCATCAGTTTGAGGATGATAAGCTGTGCTAAAATTCAATCGAGTCCCCAAACTTTCTTGTAAACTCCTCCAGAAGTGCGACAAGAACCGAGTGTCCCGATCGGACACGATGCTCACCGGTACTCCATGCAATCTTACAATCTCCTGCATGTACCGCTCTGCCAAAGTCTCCGTCGATTGACCAACCCGAAAAGGAATAAAGTGAGCTGCCTTGGTCAACCGATCGACAATCACCCATACTGCATTGTTGCCCTTTGGACTCCGCGGTAAGGCCGTCACGAAATCCATGGTTATATGTTCCCACTTCCACTGAGGAATCGGAAGTGGTTGTAACAAACCAGCAACCCTTTGGTGTTCAGCCTTGACTTGCTGACACACCAAGCACTTAGCCACGAAGCGAGCAATCTCCCGTTTCATACCTTCCCACCAGAAGTGCTGTCGAATATCTCGGTACATCTTTGTCCCTCCTGGATGTACAGAGTAAGATGAACTGTGTGCCTCCTTCATAAGCTTTTCACGCACACCTCCTTTTGGCACACACACACGGCTACCATACCTCAACGAACCATCTCCGTGGATCACTAAATCGGTTCGTAGTCCGGCTTCAACCTGCTCTCGAAACTTTTGCAGTCTAGGATCCTGCGATTGTGCCGCTTTAATCTTCTCAACTAAGGACGACTGCACTTGCAACTGCATCCACTGTCCCGTAGAATGTGGTAGCACAACCTCCAAGTCAAATCTTCGAAAAATCCGCAATGATCTCCCTCTGTGTAGTCAATACCTGAATCGCTGGTAACCGACTAAGCGCATCCGGCACGACGTTAACCTTTCGAGGATGGTACTTAAGATCAAGGTCGTAGTCGGCCATCAGCTCCAACCATCTGTGTTGCCTCATGTGCAACTCCTTCTGAGTGAACACATGCTTCAAACTCTTGTGATCTGTAAAGACTTCGACTCTCTCGCCCAAAAGGTAGTGTCTCCAAATTTTCAAGGCGAAGATCACGGCCGCAAGCTCCAAGTCATGAGTCGGGTAATTCTTCTCATGGGTCTTCAATTGTCTTGATGCGTAAGCTACGACCTTCCCATTCTGCATCAAAACACATCCCAATCCTTTTACAGATGCGTCGCTGTGAAACACCAGTCCTCCGGAATTGTCTGGTACAGTCAGGATAGGGGCGGTTATCAACTTCTGCTTCAACGTCTCGAAGGCCAATGCACATCCATCCATCCAAATAAAAGGTACTTCCTTGTGCGTAAGCTTGGTCAACGGTTCTGCCAAACGAGCGAAGTTCTCCACAAATCTCCTGTAGTATCCGGCTAATCCAAGGAAACTTCTTATCTCAGCCACATTTCTTGGAATAAGCCAATCTCGAACTGCTGCAATCTTTTCGGGATCGACTGCGATTCCACTGCCCGACACAACGTGCCCCAGAAACTTCATTTCTTCCAGCCAAACTTCGCACTTACTCATCTTCGCATACAATTTCTCCTGTCTCAACGTCTGCAGTGCGATCTTCAAATGCTCAGCAAGCTCCTCAAAACTCCTCGAGTAGACCAGAATGTCGTCCATGAATACCACAATAAACTGGTCCAAGAACGGTGAAAAGATTCGGTTCATCAAATCCATGAATATTTCCGGCGCATTCGTTACTCCGAAGGGCATCACTAGATACTCGTAATGTCCATACCGAGTTCGAAACGCCGTCTTGCAAATATCTTCTGCTTCCACTCAGACCTGATGATATCCGGATCGAAAATCCAGTTTCGAGAATACTCTCGCGCCACTAAGCTGCTTAAAAGTTCTCCAATGCAAGGGATCGGGTACTTGTCCTTACTAGCCACCCGGTTTAATTCTCGATAATTGATGCACATCCTTCTCGTGCCATCCTTCTTCTTTACTAGAAGAACTGGAGCTTCCCAAGGCGAGTTGCTGCTTCGAATCCAACCCTTCTCAAGTAATTCACCAACTTGCTCCTTAACTCCTTCCAATTCCACTGGTGCCATCGGATAATAAGATTTTGATACGGGCACTGCACCAGGACTAAGGTCGATCGCGAACTCCACGTCTCGCTTCGGCGGTAAGCCCGATATATCTTCAAATACGTCCATAAAATCGTGAACAACTGCCAGCTCTTCATTACTATCAACTTCCATAGCTGCAAGAACACTGTTTGTCGGCCTAGCCCTAAACTCGACTGGCCCGACAGAACTGCTTCCTTACCGCAACTGCTGTCTACACCGTTGGCCGCGAAAGGTCCAGCGAGACTACTGAGTCTCGTCCATTCTGCTGCATGCACGTCCACGGTTGCTCCATTCTGCCTTAGTCCGATGAACTTCTCTTCCATTTCCTCCCGTGCAGTCCGCGGGAAGAATTTCTCCAGGAAACTTTTAGAGAGATCCGCCCAACTGATCGGCTTGGGCAAGCGGGTCTCCTCCACAAGCCATCACTCTCGGGCGTAATCCACTAGCTGAATGCGCACCACATCAACTCCTTTGTCCTCTGGAATCTGTGTCGCAGTCAACAAATTCTCCGTGTCACTAGCCACTGCTCGGCTGGCAACGGCTCCTCCAGACCAGTGAAAGTAGACGGACCCAAAAGTCTGAAATCTGCTACGGTCCTTACTCGGTCAACTGGTCTAGTTCCAACATCGTTCACAGACTGCTGAACGATCTGCAAACCTTCCTGAAACAAGTCCGCTTGCTGCTGGATCAGCTCGGTCTGTTTTTTTGATTTCCAGCATTTCTCTTATCACTCCAAGCATGGCGGCTTCGTTCACACGCCTCTGGTACGTCTTCAACTTCTTACCTGTCATAATCCTGAACTCAAAACACCCAACATTAGCATGATGATAGATTCTGAATGTGGATCAAGGCTAGAACTCCAAGATACTTAAATAGAGTACCGCATTGTAGCTATGCCGCGGTATCATAGCCGCAATTACTTAACTCCACCCAAGTCGCCCAAGTCCTAGGGATAACAAGAAATCAGGTTTCTGAGTCGACATGCAAAGTAAGTTTGCACGTCGTAAAAGATATAATCCGGAAGAATGTGATTCAAGAATGGTAAAACGGTCAAGGTGGCAGGACATGTTTCCTAAACACGGGTATTCTGATTCGTGTATTGGGTACAATACCCAACTACAAAAGAATCAACCCGACTAACCTATGGCTTTGATACCAAAAGAACCATGTCACGCCCCGCTTCCCAGAGTGCGCAAGATTGGGCACGTGACATAGCCAACCATGCTACCTGTGGGTAGGAAGTATCCATCCATAGTCACATTACGGCTGTAGAGATATCAAGAACAAGATAAATAAACTATCTAACACATGTCCAAATCTAGAATAACAAGAGTCAAAATAACTAAGTGCGGAAGCAAATGATCCAATACAATAATAGAAAGGTACGTCCCATAATGCGGGATCGCACCTGGAAATAAAATGCAATAAATGAACTAACCACTACAGAACTCACAAATCAGCCTGCTGGCTGAAGTACTCCTGCTCGGTCGGCGACAGTGGTAAAGAATCTGGGCCATGCAAAACCCAGACGTTAGCGCGTCATGTCAACCAATAATATAATATGAACATGGTAATAAGCAATGCAGGGATAAACATGAATAAAGCAATAATATGAAACAACAGTGCATGGTAATGTGCAGTGGGTAACTAAACTGTTCTATCAGGTTTTCTATTCTAAAGTCTTTGAAATCAATTGATGACACGTCGATGTAACTCAATAGTATCCCGTGCATGCCCGGGACCACGGTCAAGACCCTCGGGGCTGAATCCGAGACGTGCCGCTAGGCAGTAATAGGTAGCAGGATGGACGAGTGATGTCAGCATCATCACTCCCGGACTGGCCAAGCCCGTAAGACTGATCAGAACAGGTATCGAACTGTTGAGTTACAAGTCGGTTTCACCTTTGATTTCCCCATACCCCCAAGTTATGTATGTCAGGTCAGGTATTCAGTAATCACGAACTAATGCCAACACAGGATCAGTTAAAAGCAGGTTTGTCTGGATAGACAACAGGAATGGTCCATGAGGACCCCAAGTCAGGTTTGTTGGCATTAGGCATGAGATCAGGTAACAAGTCAGGTCATGGTACAACAGGTTGAGTCGGTATGTATATATATATATCATGTGTAGCAAGGTCAGGTCAATATGTAATGCAATCGAATGTGTGCTCATAACAGGTATAGAAGCGAATAAGGAACAACAGCAGGAATTAAAGTAGACAGCAATAATAGTTCATTTAATCACAATGGCACGTTAATCTGGTGCAGTTGTATTATATTAACAGGTTCGAGCACCCTTGAGGTGCAATAATCACAGGGTAGCGCAATGTTAATAACAGAAAGTAATGAAGATATATGTGTACGGCTATCGTCTTTTAAATAGCAAAATGATTAACCGGTAGTTTTGTTATTAGGGTTACAGTGGCAAAATACGGTTTGGGTTACAGTATCAGGATATATATCATATTCCGTCCAAATGAGAAAAGTAACTATATTTAGTTAATATTGCAAGTTTTATAAATCAAGCACACTTAATTAGTATAACATAACATGTAGCAAGTAATACTTGCCTCGAGTACGACGATAACGGAAAACGACACGGAGACCTGAACACAACACACGCGAGGTCTCGGCCTGAACCAGGCTCGGGTCCGGATCTTCTCGGCTCAAATCCACGTCAATATAAGGAGGGATAAAAATCAGCAGGGCAGAGATACTTGACTGTCCCTATGTGGTATTCAAGTAACCACCCTCTCGAAGTCCAGGGCACACATCATCTCCTCTGAATACAAGAGGAACATCAACCTTTATTAGTGTGCTTGATGGAGCTCTTAAGAATGTTACATTAAGAACAACAACAGTTGCAGGATCCAGATGTAGCAGCTTCGGCAAAGCTCGGACCCTACCTCGATGTCGAACAGCCTCAGAAGAAGAAGGATTGCCCAAGATAGGAAACGGGCCTCATGATCTGCTTCGCTGGACAGAGATTAGCCTCTGGTTGCTTCTCTCTTCCCTATTCTCCTGCTCGAACAGGATGCTTTTCCACATGTCGATCTAGCGACGGCGACGATCATCTCGTCTTGCTTCGGATCGGGCCGCGGGAAGCCGTCGAGGTACCGGAATGGAGACGAGAGGTGGAGGAGGGGGTCCCCGTCAACAGCGGCAGCGGCGGTGGCGAAGGTGGAGAGGGGCTGAGGGTTAGGTTTTCGGTCGTTGATCCGCTTGGCCTAAGCAGTGATCTCACCAGCGAGGCAGAGGATAAGGGTTTGCGAAGGCTGGGGATTCGACGACGAAGGAGGCGAGGGGGTTTCTGGATTTAGGGTTAAGGTTAGAGCATCGAAAGAAAAGAACGCGAGGAAGGAGGTGCGGTGTAGGCAAGGGTGATGGTGGTGGTGTCGTCGGCGCGGGGACTGCGGCGGCGACGGCAGCGGTGGCGGCTAGGGTGCGGGGCTTTTCTTCTCGCGATGGGTTATTTTTTTTGTGAAGATGAATGAGGTTAGGGAATATAATATATAGGGATAGAGAGAGAGAGATTAGAGGAAGAGAGAGAGAGAGATTAGAGGAAGAGAGGGAGAGATAGAGAGACAGAGAGAGAAAAAGTGGCGGGGCCCACGAGGGAACTGAGCCTCGCGATTGGCTGAGCGAGAAGGAAACAGTTAAATTTAAAAGATTATCAGAGATTTAAAAAGGGATATAATAGTAACAGAATAGGGTTTTAGTATATATTATAGTTTTATAATATTTAATTAAATTGGGATTTTGGCGCTAAATGAAACATTTCCAAATCGCGCCCGGGTTGCGCCCAAATATTTGAAATTCAAATAATAGAATTTTAAGCGGGTTCCAAATTTTAAAATGAGATGTCTTATGATTAAAATGCATGCCCCCAAGTCGGACACTTGCACGCGCGCGTAGTCGTCCAAACTTACCCGTTTCACCGAACGGGATGAAATCTCGACGCGCGGACGCTACCACGCGACTAGTGGTGACGAGTAGGCCAAAATGGATATTTTTAATTTCATTTTAGGTGTTAAAATTTGTTATAGGCAAAATGACTTAGCCGGTAAAAATTTTGCAACAAGAACCAAACAAGCAAGATAATTGAAATGAGCAATGTCTAACACTCAACCAGTAACAGAAATAGTATTATTGGGCTCGGGTGTTACAGGTTGTATTTCCGTATTCTTATAGTTTAGTTGTAAACTAGTTTGCTTTTTCGCCTAAACTTCTAGCCAACGATCCGTAGTCGGGTTTCTCGGCACATAGATTTTTTGAAATTGGCATGGTTGATGCCTTGTGAGACCTCTTGGGAGTGCCTAGGAACCCTACATCATTAATCTCATTAATGAATATCCCATCATTTAAGTCCACCTAAACATCACAGATAAATATAACGTACGCTTATGCCATCCGCATTCGCCTCGATGTCCCGTCTGCACCGTTAGGTTAGGTAACTAACGCCAGAGCGAGGCAGGGCTAGCGCGGGTGTAAAACATAAGCAACGTCAATATAATATATCATATATACTATATATAATATCTGTCACAGAACATCACATGATCACAGATAAATCACAGCAGAAGATACATATGAAATATTGGATATACTAGGACGTCCGTGTTTTCAATACGAGCCAGTATAAAACACGGATTCCACGGTCGTGATGAATAGCCAATCCCACACCCCTAGACCCCTACGAGAGCGGCAAGTAACCCTACCAATTCTAGGGTTAGGAGACCCGGACTCGACTCCTCGAGTTGGTCTCCCACTGGACCCCAGAACCCGGTTACTTGTGCTCCCCTCCTTGGGTCTATCCTAGTGCAGAAAAGTAAATAATATACAAGTGGTGACAACATCCGCAACCTGGAAGTGCCCCAATAAAAGAATATTACATACAAATTTTTACATGAATGAAAATGAAAAACACTCATCTCACATAAAAAAAAAACCCCGGCTATTCAAACACGACGATCCAATATAACATATCCAGCAGCACATAACATCACATGTCATCAACGTAAGTAAATATGCGCATCCCAATTGTCGTTGACATATAGCAACGAAACCGGCGATATCACATATTACACTTACGGTCACAGAAAAGAAAGTGTAAAACTACAACAGTTGGAATCCGTAACCACCTCAGACATCGCATGCCTGATCAAATGAATTCTTTAGACATCGCATGCCTAACAATTATAAACCCCGCATTTTAGTCTCAAAATCGAAAACACTTTTTCAATATAAAGTCGGGTAATTCAACAAGATTCCCGACATTCTGATCGAATGCTCGTCGCAAACTTTAGTAGGCGGCCGCATCCCCGACGCCGTCGACAAAGTGCACCAAGGCGGAACACCGCTGCCGCGAGCACCCGAACGGATGCTTTCGGCGACGGGGTTCTCCTACAGTCACTTGGTCGGGGCTATGGAGTGAGGCTGTCTATTAAGTTTACCCGGCGAGTATCCGCATACGCTACGTAATTGCGACGGACTTTTGATCTCATCAAAATTCCGTGGCAACCGATCAAGTGAGACTAAACTGCTATGTTTATAACATTCATTCAGTTATCTCATAACTACTTGTGAATTCCAATTATTGTATCACATTCCGGATAAATAGAAAATGTTAAACTTTCCGATCGAACAATCGAACACCCAAGTTTTCCCGATACAGCTCAACACATGAAATAAGTCTAACAGCATTCAGTTCGTGCCTCAGTAACAACGGTCCAGCCGTAGAAGGGTCAAGCCAACGCCTCACATGTGGCACGCCGTACTGCCCCAAACCCGAAGGTTCAAAGGGCAGTTCAAGACGGTCACATAATCGAGTTAAGGTTTGTTGTCTTCTAGAGGGTCCTTCGCGTTACTTGCACTACTTAGAACGTCATTAAACTACGGAAAAATCCAACAATTGGAAATTTCCCGGCAGGGGAAAAAGTGGGTATTTATATCCGGTCGAACTTTTTAACATATTCTAAGATTATCCGGAAAAACACACTGACAAAATTAGACAATCCGATCGATACACTGAGTTCCCAATACAACCCAGAAAATAAAACTCTGGAATAAATATTAAAATATTCCCAGGAAAACCAGCACTTCTTACTAAGAATTACGGTGCAAACTTCGATGCACAAAACGACAAACTAGCCGCGGAACCGCCGCATGAGCATGCTCATGCAGCGGATCCGCGGTGACTTTATGGAATCAGGCCATCGAATTTTACAGTAAGTCTTAGATCTTCCTGCTGATTTTTCTGCATATTTTTAATTCACAAAAATCCATGAATTTCAAAAAAGTCCAGAGAGCATGTTAAAATCGGGGTTTCGGGTCGATCGGACATCTAATTCCGTCGGGACTTCGCCTAAGGCTCTAGCTAGGCTCTGATACCACTGTAGGGTTCCTAGGCACTCTAATGGAGTCTCATAAGTGATCAAACATGCACAAATCAAATTTTACAAGTGCCTACAAACCCTAATACGGATCGTTAACTAGATATATAGGCGAAGCAAGCAAGTAAACGGAAATATAGCTAAAGGGAAGGAGCTACAACCTTTGTAGATCCGGTCCTCCACCTCCTAGGCTCCGTGATGAAGTCCTCTCCGCTGTCCAAATCGAACCATGGCTCTAGCGTCGGCTTCATCGGAGAAAAAGCGGGCTAGGTCATCGACGACGATGCCGAAGATGATCTACGTCGAGGCATCACAAGATCAAGCTCCAACTTCACCAAGTCAAGAAAACTTGTGAAGGAAACACCCTATACTACTTGGCAAGAGGTAGAGGATGAAGAAATAGGAAGTGGGTAAACTTTAGAATTGGATTTCTCACTTGTTTTGGCTAGTTGCCATTGAAGAGGCAAGCTTTTTCTTCATGTAAGAAGAAGATGAAGAAGAAGAAGATGATATGATAAGTATATTTAAAATAGATAAAAATATGAATACTTATCATAATCTTACCCTTGGTTAAGTGTAGAGAATCAACTAGGGTTAGTGAATGGTTAGGTTTTGTAGATGAAGACAAAATGGTCAAAGCTTCTTGAAGCTTCAAAGAAAGCAACAAAACAATCAACCATTTTATTTTCATTCCAAATGAAGAATGAATAAATAAAGAAATAGTTAATAAATACAAAACCCTAACCATTACACAACCATGGTTTAATCATACACTTAACTAAGTATGCATGTATCATCAAACATGATACAATCATGTGCACAAAAATATGTCACATATATAACTTGCACAATTCGAGTGAGAAAATCCATTTAAAGTGAACCAATACTAGTTAATGCAAAGTAATATATCAAATACATAATTATACATTAAATCATTAAATCAACACTTGATTTAACGATCCGGTCATATCGTATATAACCGACTAGTATCCAATGTATCGGCTTATCGAATCAATCCTTGATTCGATAACTAGGTTATATCGCATACAACCAATCGATACATTCAGCGCGAGAATGAAATACGGTATCACATACACGCATTATTCTCGGTCCCGCACATATCTCATATGCGCTCCTATTTCGTTTCGCTTGAGCTAGGAAACCTCTGTGTAGGACTCTAAAGACTCGTCAATACGCCGGCAGCAGATGATGATCATATCAAACACCCACAAGCCGCAAGCGGTCTGCTAAACGTAACGGCCACCCGGGTATTGAGCGATCAGAAGATCGATGAGCAAGCCCGCTCACACTCCTGTGAATCCAACCAGTAACACTTACCGTACAGTCCGGTCTGTTCGTCTGATATGTCGCATATCTCGCCTAGGGGTGGTAAACGTCAGACCCCAGTAGCTCGATAAGTCATGCCGACTTGAGGTCCATAACATTCATGAAACTACTGATAACTCTTACCAATATATCACTGCAACCCTGGCCAGGGATTTCCTGTTATGGCCAGTCGAGCATAGCGCAACATCAACCCCCAATACCGGGAGAGACGAATCCCCTCCTATCGCTCATTGCCTCTATGTGAATCGGGACTGTACCCAAAAACCACCTGTTTGCACGACTCAGTAGAGCCGTGGTAGAGTGGAAATCAAAGCACAGTGGGAGACACACAAGACTCTATGACGATCTCGGGTCAACAGACTAAGCTGTACCAGTGTCACCAGAGAACTGCCATCTGACGTGAGGTATAATACCATCTGGGAGTTCTCGGCGAGTCCGTTCAGTGTACCCAGTCTCCACTGAGCACCCGCATACCATCTTCGATGTCAAACACCAATGGATATGGGATCATCCATCGCCCATCGCATGGGTCGAGAAGATATGCGCTAGTCTACTCTGGAATATCGATGCCCCGTCTCGATATTCCCACGACTAGGAACAATGAAGGATGTACTCATTGACTACCCAGGCCCCACTAGTATGATCTGCATCATAGTCCTGGAAGTCGAGTACACATCCTAAGGGCTTTATCAACATGTAATCAGAGAGACAGAAAGTATACATGTTAAGATAAAGAGCAACCAGATAGCGTACTATCATGTCGAGCAAGAAAGTCCTACCTATATATATCCCAGCATCCACTACAATATACATCCAATGTACAGTAATGGCCTCTAGGGCATACATATAACTAACACGGATCTTTGCTAAACCCTAACTAACAACTATCTAGAAGTGATTAACTACTATGATAGATGATTATACCTAAAGATACAAGTCATTCTTGTTCTTGTTCACCTCCTCGTCGGCCTCCTCGATGTGATAGAAGATCCACCCGAGAGTTCCTTCTCCAAGCTTTAACCTCTCACTTGAGGTAACTAAGTGGCTAGGATTGCTAATCCAAGTGACCTAGAGGATATAGAGATGGATTAAGGATCTAATAGTCTTTCTAACTCTTGGGATCTCAACACATGAGAGGATTAGGGTTAGGTTGAAGAAGAGGAGAGCTTGAGGAGAGAGAGGGTGTATGTGAGAATGAAATGAAAATATAACTCATTCTATATTTGATGAAGCATAATAATTATCAAAATAAATCATATAGAAAATTACAGCCATGCTTCACTTAATACAAATGAATGAATCATCTCATGAGTCATTAAGCAATAAATGCTTCATTAACTCATTTGGATGAATCATTTCATGAGTCACAAATTCATTTAATGCAAATTACACCTAAGCTCTCCACCTCACCTTCCTTCTAGAAGCTTCTCGACTAATTACGAGAATGCCCCTCCCATCCGTAAAACACGGAAATACTGAGACTGTATAAATCCAATAATCCAATACTAAAATCTGGCTTAAACTAAAGCCTGCTAGTATAAACTGTCCGAACATCGTACGTGCATAAATGCACGTATATGTCCGAACCCTGTCGTAAAACCATATGACCTCTATATCGTTTCGCCTGAAGCAGGAAAACTCTCTGTGTGGGACTCTAAAGACTCGACACTACGCTGGCAGTGGGTTTAACCACAGGCCGCAAGCGGTACTAGCTGTACATAACGGTCCCCAGGTAGATGTCGATAAGAAGGCCGATGAGGAAACCCATCCGAACTCCTACTGAGCCTGATATGACAATCTCTGTACAGTCCGGTCTGTTCATCTAAGACTATCGTATATCGGGCTTAGGGGGCGGCAAGCGTCAGTCCCCTAAAAGCGGTATAAGTCGTGTTAGAGTGAAGCCCATTACATCTTGAGAAGCTACAGGAAATCCTACCAGTAAATCTCGTTTGCCCTGGCCAGGGACTTTACGTAATGGCTCACCAAACACAGTACGATATCAACTCCCAATACCGGGAGAGACGAATCCTTTCTAACTGCCACTGCCTCCAAGTGCTTCGGGACTGCACCCAACAGCTATCTATTTGCATGACTCCTTTGAGCCGTGGTAGGGTAGCAATCTAAGAACAGTGGGAACACACTCGAGACGAAGCAGCAGTGTCAAGTCTGTGGACTATGATGTACTCATGTCACCTGGGAACTGTTAACTGACGACGGGTATAATACCAACCAACAGTTCCCTGCGAGTCCTGTCCGGTATACCCGTAACCCAACGAGCACCTATATACTATCTCCAGTACAACGTACTGATGGCTGTAGGACAGACCATCTCCCCAACTGGGATGAGAAGCGTACACACTAGTCTACTCCGGAGTATCGATGCCCTGTCTCGATAATCCTACGACTAAGGACCTGATAAAGGATGTGCTTGTGGACTACCCAGCCCCCACTAGTGTGACTGCCATCACAACGCTGGTAGTCAAGCAAGATCCTAAGGGCTCTATCAATATGTATTCGCGATATGCTAACATATACACATATTAAGATAGATATAAACCAAGTAGCATACTATTATGTTGAGCGAGATTGTTAATATAACTGTGAATATCCCAAGCTTCCATTAAGTAATATACAAACTAATATGATACAACAATGGCCCCTAGGGTATATACACTAACAATTTCGTCATGAGTAATTTGTGTTTCTAGAACCTCTTCTAGTTCTACCGCATTGCCATCATCACCTTTTGTAAAAATCTCATTTTCTAAAAATCTGGCATGTTGAGAAATAAACACTTTTTGTTCCTCCTTGTGGTAGAATAGATATCCATATGAATGTTTTGGATATCCCACAAATTTACACATGACCGATCGTGTCTCGAGTTTGTCTGGATTCTTCTTTTTGACAAAAGCCGGACAACCCTATATCCTAACTCTTTTAAGAGATGGTCTCTTTCCACTCCATATCTCATATGGTGTGGTGGACACGGTCTTGGTTGGAACCCTGTTTAACAGATACATTGTTGTCTCCAATGCATGTCCCCAAAAGGAAAGCGGTAACTCAGCATCACACATCATGGACCGTACCATATCTAATAGGGTACGATTCCTCCGTTCTGACACACCATTGTGCTATGGTTTATAAGGAGGAGTGAGCTGAGAGAGAATCCCATTCTCTTTTAAGAAGTCTGAAAACTCTGTACTCAAATACTCTCCACCTCGATCTGATCGAAGTTTCTTGATACTCAAGCCTATTTGTTTTTCTATTTCAAGTTTGTACTCCTTGAATTTCTCGAAAGCTTCGGATTTATGCTTTAACAAAAACACGTGTCCGAATCTTGAGAAATCGTCAGTAAAAGTAATGAAGTACGAAAAACCGCCTCCAGCATGTGAAGACATTGGTCCGCATACATCACTATGTATGAGTCTTAAGAGTTCCACAGCTCTTTCTCCGTGTCCAGTAAACGGAGTTTTGGTCATTTTATCTTTGATACAAGACTGGCAAGTCGCATAAGATTTATTCAAAAGGATTCAAATATCCATCTTTATGCAGCTTGTTTAGTCTTGTTTCATTAATATGATCAAGTCTACAATGCTAAAGAAAAGCTTCATTTATATCTGAAAATTTTCTTTTATTAGTATGTTGTATATTGAAAACTGTGTGTTGGTTCAAAACGTAAATACCGTTATTTAGTGTACCATACCAAATCAACTGTTGGTTCAAGTTAATGTTCATAACATTATTCTGCAACACAAAATGATATCCTTTATTGTCCAACAAAGAAATAGATATTATATTACATAGCATATTAGGTACATAATAACACAGGTTAAAAACCATAATACAACCCGAAGGCAACCCCAGGTGATACTCTCCTACGGATATAGCATGTACATTGGAACCATTTCCAACCCGTAGAGTATGGTCACCAGTCTTCAAAACTCTACTGTTTCTCAATCCCTGCATACAATTGCAGATATGAGAACCAGAACCGGTATCTAATACCCAAGATGCAGAGTTTATAGAAAAACAGTTTTCAGTTACAAACACACCTGAAGCGGAAGCATCAACATGCTTCTTCTTCTTGAGATCAGCAAGATACAGAGCGCAGTTGCGTTTCCAATGTCCCGACTTATGGCAGTAAAAACATTCTCCTTTTCCACTTCCCGCGACCCCAGATTTGTCTTTCCCCTTCGCCTTTTGAACTTCACCTTTCGGTTTGGTGGGTTTTTTCTTCTTCATTCCCTTGGCCTTGGCTTTTGGGACGGAAGAAGAAGATGGCCCAGCAAGCAGAGTGGGAGTCTTCACTGTCTTAAGTGTGCTCTCTGCACTTCTCAACATATTGAGAAGTTCAGGCAATGATTTCTCCAAATCGTTCATATTGAAATTCATTATGAACGGAGCAAAGGTGGGGGGAGAGACTGCAGAACAATATCTGTATATTGCTCATTATCCATGGTCCATCCCAGTTCCTCAAGTTCTTCTATAAGACCAATCATCTTCAGAACATGTTCTCCTACTGATTTTCCAGGGGCCATCCGCATCTGAAACAATTTTCGAGATGCCTCATATCGTATAGTCCGAGATTGCTCTTCATACAACTCCTTTATATGAAGAAAGATGGATTGAACTTCCATATTCTCGTGCTGCTTCTAATGTATACTATCCATAGAAGCAAGCGCGAGGCACTTGGCCGTGTTACAATCAATATCCCATGTTTTTTGGATATCCCTATCCGAAACAGATGATTCAGAGCCTGGGACGGGTGGGGCTTTGGTAGTGTGGACATATGATACTTTATCATATGTGAGTGCAATGTTCAAGTTCCTTAACCATTCTTTATAATTCGGTCCTATCAGTTTATTTTTCTCTAAAGGAAGCTTAAGTCCCGTCATCAGATATCTGCCATTAGGAGAGAGAAAAGAATACACTCAGTGAAATGCTCTTGCAAAGATTTAGATTCGTTATTATCTTATCTAATCGATGTCTCCCACTGCTTTTACTAAATTTCTTTCAAAACCTTAAAAGAAAACTAGCCAGGAATAATTACATTCTACAGTTTCGCTAACCGGTCAGCCAGCCAGTGTCGGTACTTTGAGGGGGTTCCCCGTGCTTTCGTACGGACCTAATTAAAATAAACCTCGTTTTTCCAGAGGTCAAACCCCGTTAACACCTTTCTAAACACCTACTGGATTAGCTAATTGTAAAGTGCAAAACTCTCCTGGGAGTAACTCTTACTCACAGTAGGATCGGCATCCATCTATCGTATAGAAGGTATGCAATCTCATTGCAAATTTCAACTCTTGAAACTCCCGATATGGTTTTTACCTCTAGTTGCTTATGACCTTGTCTATGGTCAACATATCATAAGCACTAGTCAAGTTCTACCCGTCATTTCAAGATTAACTAGACCCACCCATATGACCCTTGACTATGATCAACATAATCACATGAATGTCCTAACTAATCGCATCATATGCTTTATAGGAAGACATCACTTAGCTACCGTACACTACGCCTTGACTATAATCAACATACGTAGCACGAATACTAAGTACTCTGCTTCCTAAAATGACGGAGGGTTGCAGATGGTTTTTATGAAAACCTTTAACGCTTTGAACTTGATCTCATTGTAGAATCAAAACAGTTTAGAAAAGGAGTAGCTTAAGCTCCGCATATTTTGAAAACTTGCATTTTTCATATAAAAAAAAGGCCGAGTGGGTTTCCAATCTGATACTACAACATCTTTAGGTTTCTTTTTCTTTACATTAATCTTATTAATGTAGTCCCATCATTTAAGTTCCTAAGACATCACAGAAAAGAAACGGAAATAGAACGTACACTTATGCCATCTGCATTCGTCACAGTGTCCCGTTATGCACCGTTAGGTTACTTAACTAACGGCATAGCGGGGCGGGACTAGCGCGGGAGTAAAACATAAGCAACGTTTATTATATATCATATATATAATAATAATCCATTCGTCTCAGATACTAAGTAATCACATTACAGAATATCAATGGAAGAAGCACATATGAAAATAAAAGGATATCTAGGATGTTCGTATTTTGTATTAAGCCAACAATAGAAAATACGGATTCCACGGTCGTGATGAATAGCCAAGCCCACACCCCTAGACCCCTACGGGAGCGGCAAGTGAACCTACCAATTCTAGAGTTTAGGAGACCCGGTCTCGACTCCTCGAGATGGCCTCCCACTGAACCCTAGAACCCGGTCTCTTGGGCTCTCCTCCTTGGGTCTATCCTAATGCAGAAAAGTAAATAATATAAAATAATGGTGACATCATCCTCAACCCGGAAGTGCCCCAAATAAAAGAATATTACATACATTTGATATTTACATGAATGAAAATAAAGACACTCATCTCATATAAAACCCTCGGCTATTCGATCACGACAATCCTGCACATCATATCTCAGCAACACATGATATCTCATATCATCAACGTAAGCAAGTATGCGTACCCTGATTGTCATTGATGTATAGTAACGAAATCGGCGATACACCACATGCTACACTTACGGTCGCAGACAAGAAATTGAAAAACTACAACAATTAGAATCGTAACTTCCCTTAGACATCAAAAACCCGGGATATCACATATCAAAGATTTAATGTCCAACAATGTAAAGCTCACATTTAAGTCTCACCTATGAAAACACTTTTTCAAATTAAGTCGGATAATTCAACAATATTTTCGATTAAACCCAAGACCGAAATGTTAGATTTACACGCAACAAACAAATTTGTAGATTCCAATTATTGTATCACAATCTCAAATACTAGGCGCAGTTAAAACATTCGATCGAACGATCAATTACCTAAATAATTCTCAGAAACCTCAACACTTAAGAAATATTAAAATACACCAGAGACTGCTACAAGCTCATACGGGCCAGCACAAGAAGGCACAGTCCACGCCTCACCAACGGCACCGCGGAACCGCCACAAAATGACCATTTTGGCCGCGGTTCCGTGGTCGTTAAGTAGAGTTAGGGCTTCGTTCTTCCTGTGCTCCCATACAATTCCCTGCACGTTTTTTTGAGTATTTTTAATGTGAAAAAATCCAACTTTTTCAAAAATTTCTAGAGAGCATGATTCAGACGACATGTTTCATTCGTTCGAGGATTTTAACATCGTCTAGGTTAGTCTAAAGCTCTAGCTTGGCTCTGATACCATTGTTGGGTTTACCTAGCACCTAATCAAGAGTTTGGAAGCATCACACATGCCACAATTAAATTTTTAAAGGTGCTAAGTAAACTAAACTAGAATCTTAACTAGAATTTTAGGGTAACAATGAACAAGTATCATATACAAGTGAGAATCTATCACTAAGTGAAGAGATTACAACCTTTGTATACCTCCTTTGGTGACTCCTTGGACCTTTGAGAGTATGGAACGGATCGCTAGAGGCGTTCCTCATCCACGATGATCCACCTGAAGTCCCTTTGCCCAAAGCTCCTTGCTTTACTCAATCTTTGGAAGAAGTATAGCAAACATCCTACACAAATGGACTAGAGAGGTGTAGAATGATGAGGTGGTTTGTATTCTATAATCAAAACCCTTTCTTTTTATCAACCTCACTCTTTAGAAAAATCAAGAGAGCTTGGAGGAAGAAGAAGATAATGGTGGCTAAGCTTTTCTCAAGAGATAATGATATGATGAAAGATAAAAATGAGAATAGAAAATATAAATATTTTCTACTCTCATCCTTAACCATGGGTTAACAAATATCTAGATATTTATTTTGGAGAAAAAGAATCATAGAAAGTTAACTCATGGTGGGAGCTAAGGTTAAGAGAAAGGTCAAGGATAATTATCCACCATGAATTGATTTTCTATTTCTTTAATTCAAAAATAAATATATATACATATTTATTCCCATGTGAGTCTTGCATTGCCACCACAAGTGTATCATCAACCATGATACAATGTATGTATGTATGTGTCCATGCACATCATCATGTGCATACATGCATGCATACATCAACAAAGAAAAGGGTTTAATAAAGAATTAAGCTAAAAAACAAATGTTAAATCAACACTTGATTTAACAAACCGGTCATATCATATACAACCCGATCAAAAGAAAAACGCCCGATTAATATACGGTATCACATACACTTATTTAATCGGGTCCCCGCGCATATCTCATATGCACACCACATCTTTTTGCCTGAGCAAGGAAACTCCTGTGTGGGACTCTTAGACTCGTCAATACGCCGGCAGTAGGTGATAATCATATCAAACACCCACAAGCCGCAAGCGGTCAGCTAAACGTAACGGCCTCCCGGGTATTGAGCGATCAGAAGAAAACCAGCGAAGCTATCAAAATTCCCGTCGAGCCAACTGGCAACACTTACCGTACAGTCCGGTCTCTTCGTCAGATATGCTGCATATCGAGTCTAGGGATAGAATCATCGACCCCAATAACTCAATAAGTCATGCCGGTGTATGGCTCATAATAGATCGAGAAACTACTGATAACACTTATCAGTGAATCTTAGCAGCCCTGGCCAGAGACTTCCTGTTATAGCCAAACGAGCATAGCACAATATCAACCCTCAATACTGGGAGAGACGAAACCCCTCCTATCGCTCATTACCTCCATGTGCCTCGGGACTGTACCCAAAGTCTACCTGTTTGCATGACTCAGTAGAGCCGTGGTAGGGTGGAGATCGAAGTATAGTGGGAGCACACACAAGACTCTATGACGGTCTTGGGTATACAGACTAACCTGTAGCAGTGTCACCTGAGAACTGCTATCCGAGGATAGATATAATACCACATAGGAGTTCTCGGTGAGTCCGTTCAGTGTACCCAGTCTCTATTGAGCACCCGCATACAATCTTTGGTGTCATCACACCAGATGGATATGGAATCATCCATCGCCCATCACATGGGACAAGAATGGTATACGCTAGTCTACTCTGGAATATCGATGCACCATCTCGATACACCCACGACTAGGAAAAGTTAAAGGATATGCTTTTAAACTACAGGTGTCCCACTAGTATGATCTGCATCATAGTCCCAGTAGTCAAGCAAATATCCTATGGGCTTTATCAACATGTACCAAATGAGTAAGATGCATGATCAAATGAACATGTCTAGATAAAGTAAACCAGATAGCATACTATCATGTCGAGCAAGAAAGTCACCTATATACATATATACATGTCCAAGCATCCACTATACATATAATGGCCTCTAGGGCATACATATATCTAACAGGTACTCCGCCTAAGTGTCACGACCCAAAATTGGCCCGTGACGGCCCTAATACTACGCAACGCCACAAGACGTAACGCAGTAAAAGAAAGCCAAAACCCAAAAAATCTAAACCAAGAAAATACGGAAAAGATAATATAAGTTTTTGAAACATTTGAAATTGCAACCCAAATTCTTTAAAAGTCTTACTTTCTTTCTTAAAATTTTGGCAACACCCTTTTTATAAAAAAACTAGCTCAAGACGGAAAAACAATAACATCATAAATATACGACGCCGTAGCGAAGAAATAAGGACACTAGAGAGAAAGCTGTATATAAAAGACAACAAATCCACAATAATATACAATATCGTCCTCACCAAGTCTCTAAGTCAACAATACAATAGTAGATGGAGAGTACAAAATATAATGAATGTACAATATGAAATACAGATAATCATCTAACCCACCTAAGCAAAATAGTACTGTGAGCTGATGCGGTATCTGTAGCAAAAGATGATAGCTGAAAAGCGGAATAGCCTGCCTCGACTACTCTGGGGAACAACCTGAAACACCTGTGGCACAACGGGGGTATGTTGCCAACTCGTGAATAGTAGATAACATATGCAGGTAATCGCAGGAATGTACGTACAGCATGAATCTAAGATATGTGATTACAGTAATAACATGTCATGTGAAAGCAAAGTAATGGAGATGTACACTAGCAGGTACAATCAATATATGAAGCAATGATGACATGATAATAGTATGCAATAACTATGCAATAGGGATATGAAAAAGTAGATATGCAACTATCATAAGCGTACGCTAACAGGTACTACCAATATATGAATCTGTGCAAAGAATAGATAAGTGTGAGGTATGGGGTGGAATATGTCATTTCCACGGAAACCTGACATCGTGGCAGGATCACCCTCCATCAAGACACTCCAATCCTCAAATCCTCAAATCAACCCCCAAACTGGGCTCTCATATCATATAAGTCTCACATCTCCTCAATGTACAATATCGAATAGATCTCCTATATCCCGAATGTACAAATCATCAATCTCTTTCATATCCAATCTCAATGAATCACCTATATCCCAAGTCGAATCTCAATTAATTTCTAACATCCTATATATATATATATATATATATATATATATATATATATATATATATATATATGCAGAAATAAAATATGATGGGGGCAATACACATATATTAGCGTCCCATTCCACTAATATTGGTGTAAGGATATATATAACAACGGCTAAATCCCCTATTATATATACAAAGGTTTAAAAGAAATATCATGAAAACAATGTGCCAAGCATCGACACAGAAATCCTGATCACGTATCATACGCTATCCCGAAAGCACGAGTGCCTAGCTCTGACCCTCGCCTTTCGACGTATGCATACGTACATGACTCCCAGCAGTGTCTCCGTGATCCCCCGCCGAGTCATGGGTACTGTCACCGGTAGGTACTCGCCCGCCTCCAGGCTCAATCGGCAAAATCCATCGATCTTCTTGCCGAGGGGAACCATACCGGGCCCCACCATGTACTCTCATACGGCAACCACACCTCGTATGGAGTATATAATCAGCACCGATAAAACTCATGGTGGACGCGCAAATATCATCTCAAGGAAACCGGATTTTTCAATGTATGCATAATTTCATGAACTCCCACGGTTCCCAAATCCAGAAAACACCATCTAAAATCCAAATAAACAATGAGCAAATCCAGGAACAAATAAATGCGATATATCTGAATGTGAGCATATAAATGAGAACATGTAGCTGAAACCAGATGTATGCGAAATCAATAAGGTACAACTAAGTATAGGTATCTACCTATAAGTAAAATATGTGCATGGTATACCTGTAGCTGTATCACAAGGTGTATATGTACCTATCACTAATGGTAAGATACACTACAGGTATACCGATAAGCTAGATGTCATGTGTGATAAGCAATAGAATCTATAAGGGGTTGTGTGTGACATGGCAATTATTGATGGTGTGTGTGTAGCATATAATCCGTGCTCGTGCAACATGAACCGTCAATAATATGTGCAGTGTCCTATGGCTGCTAGTCACAGTCCAACTATATCAAGGAAATAAAGTAAAGGCGCAATTCTAACTATGACGTAGAATGTGCGACAGGTATTTGAATTCTAGCCCAGACGCATAATGCCATGCGGGCGATTCCCCTGTAGATGTTAAATCTACTTACCTACGCTCCATGCTAGGTGAATCCTACCATCTGCTCCCCCCTATAGTAGTGTCCGTAGTCCCTGCCTGTAAACCTGCAAACAAGACATGGAAATCATATATAAGCCAAATATTCCGCGAAACGCGATATCGAACCAAAAACGAGAAACTCGCGTCGCGAACTAAACGCGCGTGTGCACGATACGCTAAAACGTGTGTATACGCGTCTAGAACCATCGCGACACGCCGTGATACGCTGGATCACAGAACCCACTCACGTATCGCGTGTATCGCGCAAACACAACGGACACAAAAACGATATATAGTCCCAGATTTTCCTACATGTTAAATATTACAAAACTAGACATTCCAAAGCACTACAATACACTGCAGACAACCCTACCCAAAATCTCAAGACCCAACACCCTACCATGGCTGCAATTTGCGGCCAATAAGATTAAATCGGCGGCCAGAATTTGGGGGTAGGGGCTCATGTTCTGGTGGTGTTGTCCATACCTAGTGAGCATGTTCCAGTCTTCTCAATTTTATCCTGTAGGGTCCGGGTCAAAAGCAGATCTCAGAACTCACAAATATCGCTTTAAAAACACTAATTTAGCACAAAATCAAACCCTATGGTATTTTAGTGAAATCCATGGTAGAATCTCAGTTGAGGTGACCTAACAACACTAGAATGAGCTAGGTTAACCAACTAAAACACTTTCTAGCCACAATTTCACATAAACACCATAATCAAACACTAAACTAGCTATTTATTGCAAACCGAAGCTAAACTAACACACAACTAAGCAAACTAGGAATTGGGTTTCAGAATTATACCCTACGAGATCCTAGGAAGCAGGTGAAGAAGTGTGTGAGGGGTTGCTACTGCTGCTGGGGCTCCTGCTGCTACAGTTGCTGCCACTGCTGCTGCTTCTGTTGTTGTTGTTGATGTTGAAGCTGCTCCTGCTGCTGCTGCTCTTGCTTCTGTTGTTGTTGTTGATGTTGAAGCTGCTCCTGCTGCTGCTGCTCTTGCTATTGTTGTTGTTGTTGCTAATGAGGTTGCTGCTACTGCTGTTGTCTGCTGCTGCTCCTGCTATTGTTGCTGCTGTTTTTGTTGTTGTTGTTGTTGTCTTAGCTGCTGCTGCTGATGATGATGGGTGTGTGTGTGAGTGTGTGTATGTGTGAGAGAATGAGAGTGAGAGAATGAGAAGGAAAAGGGAAATGAGTGCTTGCATTAGTCAACCCTTTCTCTCCCTCTCTCTTCATTAATGAAGGCATGGGCAAAGCCATGATGCCCCATCATGCACTCTCTCTCTCTCCCACCAAGGTCAAAACCCAAAACAAAATTCAAAATAAAACCCTTTTTAATTTAACAACCATAACTATTTAACCCAAAACACGTAACAATATTAAACTAGATTAAGGAAAATGGTTAGTTAACCATGATTGCTAATCATGTTTAACCCCAAAAACAACCCTAGTTATCATGCACAAGTGTGTGCAAGCCTAGGAAAAATCTAATAAAATACTCAATAAATAGGATAAAATATTTAAAACCCAACTTGGTAAACTTTTTATTAAAAACTATATATTAAAATATAATTAGCCACAAAACACATTCTAAGGTGTTACACTAAGTGACCTTAGGACTTATTGCTTGAAAATTCATTCCGTGATTTATATACATCCTTGCGATTCGATTTCTATGTTCTTATTGAATCCTATTTTCATTTACAGCCATTATGCCGCCGAAGACTATGAGGGCGCAGAGAGTGGCCGCGAGAGCCGAGGTCAGAATTGACTCATTTGAAACGAGGACTGACCAGGGTGGTATGCCCATTGTACAGGAGCAGATTGATCCACCATCGATGGACCGTATTGCTAGACTTTAGGCCGGTATGCAGGATATGCGCCAGGTGATGGGGTCATTGGTTGAAGCTAGTCAGGCGCAGAGACAGGATGTTGTTCCACCTGTTGCGGGGACAGCGTTGGTGCCTACTGTTCAGGCAGTTGTACCTGCAGCTCCAGAGGTGATTACCGTATCGTTATCGGAGTTCATGAGGCTGAGGCCTCTGGTTTTCGCTGGCACCGATGCAGCTGAGGATCCACAGTCGTTTATCGACCGGATGGCCAGGATATGTCGTTCGCTGAGATGCTCCGACGTGAGATGGGTAGAGATCGCGAGTTTTCGTCTGGAGGGTCTGGTCCAGAAGTGGTGTGAGTCGTTAGAGAAAGGAAGAGCCGCAGGTCTTCCTTCTATGACCTGGACTGAGTTCGTGACGGTGTTTCTTGCCCGTTTTCTTCCGCGGAGCATCAGTGATGCTCGAGCGTGCAGTTTCAAGACGTTACGCCAGACTCCGGGTATGACGGGGGCTGAGTACGATGTTCTGCTTACCGAGCTAGCTGTATATGCTCCGTATTTGGTAACTACTGAGGAGATGCGGATGAAGAGGTTTGTTTGAAGCCTGCTTACCCAGTTTTTCCTCGCTATCAGCGTATAGCATTGTGACACGTATGCAGCAGCGGTGGACGCAGCCCTATTGGTTGAGGAGCGTCTTTCCGAGACGTCGGTTGTTCCGGAACCGAAGAGGGTTCATACTGGTGTGTCAGCACGGAGACAGAAGTTTAGACGCCGTGTTAGATTTCGTTCAGATACTGGGGGTAGTGGAGGCTCGGGATAAGGCCAGTTATTTAGCTCTTATCCACAGGAGGGTCAGCAGTTTTCATCTGGATGTTTCCGGTGCGAGAGTTTGTGTTATCGCGTTCAAGATTGTACTGATCCACGTGAGGGCAAGACAGCTGCACCTCAGAGGGTGTTGCCTCTTATGCCTGTTGTTGCTCCGTGTCAGACTCATGTTCAGACAGGTCGTGGTCACGGTGGTTTTGTTCTGAGGGGACGGGGTGGCAGAGACGGAGGTCAGCAAGTCGCCGGTAGAGAGCAGGCTCGAGTGTTTGCCTTGACTCATCAGGACGCATAAGCGTCCAATGCAGTGGTTTCATATACTTGTTCAGTCGAAAATATTGCATTCTGTAACATAACAATTTCCTCACTGTTCTAATCATCTAAGGGTGTTTGTTATAAATATGACACATATTACAGAATCATTTGGAAAATACCAATTACCATGTGTTGTACATTATAGCCGGCATTACGAAGGAAATTGTGTGTAAATATTTCATGCATGATATTATATATCTCAACACTTTTTATCAAGATGTTGTGTAGAAAATTATTCATGTCAAAGAACCGGAATCACAAATTTGCTGACAAAATGCAGCAAGTCAAAGAATTCAAATCTGGCAGAGATTTAGAAGAGATAAAAAGATTTCAGATATCAAAAGAGGACAAAAATGCCAACATCAGAACAGCCCTAAAATATCATGAAAAGATTTCACTACTTGGCCGCGGAACCGCGGCCGTGTTGGCCGATTTGCCGCGGATCCACGGCCTAGTTGGGGGCTCCGATGACGTGTTGCTTACTTGAGAAGATCTATTATAACAGACTTCTTCTGGAAACTTCTATGTAACAACCTTATTCTAGAAGGCTCCTTGTAAGAACCTTATTCTAGAAGGCCCCTTATAACAACCTTATTCTAGAAGGCTTATTGTAACAACCTAGTTTATGAGAGAAGCTTGATTTGAGATCTATAAAAGGGGATCTAGGGCTAAGGTAAAGGGTTGTTGGTTGATGCTGGTAAAATTCTAGTTACAATTACAATTCGATTCAAGTTGAGTGACACAACTTGAGATCCAATCAAAATCCAATCAAATCAAGATCCATTGAGAGCAAAATCAAGAGACAATCGAAGATCTTTTATCGCAACACCGATCATCATCAAGAGCAAGAGATCCACGATCGATCCACGTCTCACGAAGATCGAGCCGAGCAAAGATCGACGACAAATTCCCTTTTAAAGGAGCAATCGAGAGCTAGTCTTGTAAACTCGAATTGAGAGGTGTAATTTAAAGGAGATTTAATAAAGGTGATAATTGTAATTCTCGCTTTCTTTCCATTCTTGCATTATGAAATTTCTCGTTCTTGATTCTTTAATTTTCATGGTGCGTGAGTGAAATCTCCGCTTGTAAAGGAATCGAGAAAATCGGCAGATCTAATGGTGATGAAATCCTAAACTAATCTTAAGTCTTATGAGGATTGTGAATTTTAGGAAAAATAACCATCGATGACCTAATTTGGAGCGAGATCATGTTCTTAATTATTTCGTTGCTAATTAGCGATCAAATGATTGATAATTCTCTTTGCTAGAGACTAGATTTGAATGATGATCAATGAAAAGACAAGGGATAGTGAAGGAGAAACCATAGTTTCTTCAATAGATCCTTAATCTTCATTCATCGTCATCGATCTAGCTACAATTCATCAATAGATAAGATTCATAATTTTTAGTATTCATCATTGCTACTAATTCAATCGATTCCTACAAGCTATTCTTCATACTCTTGATAATTCAAATTGATATTGGACACTTTCTTGATTTCTAATTCTTGAATATATTCTTGATTTTCTTGAAATGACAACTCAATTAAATCTCGAATTACTTTCTTGAATTTTCTTTTATATTTTCATTTTGACTCATCTAAAGCAAGATCAAATAAGTACACGCATCTCAGTGGACGATCCGTATTTATTAACGAGCTACATCGACACCGTTAATTGATTGCGGTTATAAATTCTTTGGTTGTGATTACATTTCAAAACACGATCCGAAATATTAGATCAATCAAATGGCGCCGTTGCCGGGGATGCGTGCGTAATTTGTTCGTTCTTGCAATTTGAGTTGAAAAATTATTATTCCATCAAATTTTAATTCAAGAATCGCTTCAAGTGTTTAACGATTAGTGTTTGAATTTTTGCGAGGGAATCTGGAATAATTGTAGCAGTGAGATAAAGATTCAGAGAAGATCTACAAATTCCAGAGGAGTACAAGAAGCTACAGGAAAATTTTGAAACCCTAATTCCTCCATTCCACCGCGGATCCGCGGCTAATGGCAGGTTTTTGCGGCGATTCCGCCGCCATTTACGCATTTCAATGTTCCAAACTTCTGTGGTATATTCTCTGTTCTCTCCTCTTCTCTCTGATCTTGTCCAATAACCATTTACTCCAGGATTCTTTACAAAAACAGCACCGCTAAAATAAAAATCTGTTGCGTTTCTTGAAATTGGTTGTTTGCATATTTTAATACGGAAATTAAGGGGAAAAGACCAAATTCAGATTAGGT
The DNA here is from genome assembly GCA_030015575.1 of Agapanthus africanus. Taxonomy (NCBI): domain Eukaryota; kingdom Viridiplantae; phylum Streptophyta; class Magnoliopsida; order Asparagales; family Amaryllidaceae; genus Agapanthus; species Agapanthus africanus. The sequence continues at coordinate 397,805,009 of CM057346.1, forward strand.
GGGGATTTCATTACCCTTCCTAAGCCCCGGAAATCACAAATCTAGCATCCGCATCTGAAGGGTTACCCTAGTGCCCCGGCCATCTTCCGTGGCCAAATGCGGAACAAAAAATTTCTAACGAACAAAAACTTGGCACTAGTTTAACCCTAAACCCGGATCTTTCCATAAAACCTACATAGCAAAGAAGAAGTGCTATCTACTATGATAGAAACCTCACCAAACAAACCAAGTCCTTCAGTCTTCGTTCTTCATCCTTAGCTCCTACTAGCCACCTTGAACTTGCTTGATCTTCTTTCCTTGCTCCGTCGGTTCTCCGGGATCGATCTTGTTCTCCGGTCTTCCTTGGTCCTTGATGATCCACCCGGGGAGTATGATCCATGGCTCTAGCTCCTAACTATGTAACAAAAGGAGCAACTAGAAAACTTGGTTTGCTAAACCAAGTAGTCTAGGATGTAGTTTGGATGTCTAAGTGTTTGCTATCTCTTTTCTAACCTCTTCACTTGTTTCTCAACACATGAGAATGTTAGTGAAGAGGAAGAAGATGAAAATGGAAGAAAGCAAGAGGAGGGAGGAGCTTGGAGAGAAAATGGAGCTCAAGAAAATAATGATCAAGAATGAGAGAGAAATTCACACACAAGAGTTTTGTATGTTCATTTCTTTCATTAAACAATAGCAACCATGCTTCAGTAGTAAACACAAAATGAATTATAAATTCATTTGTAAACTATTGAAGCATTGTCAACTCCATACCTCCCTCACCTCTCACTTTACATCTCATTTCCATTTATCAAATAAATGGAAAATCCAAAATGAGGTGGCCACCTTCTAGAATGAAATCTGTAATAAATACGGATTTCAGTCTACTGTACATATATACCGACAATCAGATAAAAATCCGAACGCCCAAAGAGATATAATAACACGAAGAACGTGATACTAGAATATATATATCGAAATACATATACGTAAATTATTAAATCAAAACCTGATTTAATAATCCGGCTCAAACCCGAGCCGGCTAGTATTACCAACTGTCCGATCGAAAGTCCGAGTACAAAGTACATCAATCGATCGAACCCTGCACGTATCCAATACGGCTACTACATCATTTCGCCTGAATCAGGGAAACCCTCTTTGTGGGACTCTAAAGACTCGACAGTACTCTGGCAGTGGGTTTAACCACAAGCACGTCAGCGGCACTAGCTGTACGTAACGGCTACCCAGGTACCTATCGAAAAGAAGGCCGATGAGCAAACTCATCCGGATCTCCTACTGAGCCTATCTGTGACAATATCCGTACAGTCCGGTCTCTTCGTCAAATAGTATCGCATATCGGGTCTAGGGGATGGTGAACGTCAGACCCTAATAACCTGATAAGTCGTGCCGATATGGCTCAGGGGCAATCCGGGAAACTACTGATCAACCTATCAGTAAATCCCAAGTGCCTTGGCCAAGGTCTTATGGTCCTGACCAATCGAATCACAGTGCGATATCGACTCCCTATACCGGGATAGACGAATCCCCGACAATCACTCACTGCCTCAATGTGGCTCAGGACTGAACCCAACCAAAACATGTTTGCATGACTCAGTAGAGCCATGGTAGGGTAGTGATCAAAGTTCAGTGGGAACTCACACGAGACAAATGCCAATCTCGGGTCCAAAGCCTAACCTGTACATATGTCACCTGAGAACTTCCATCTGACGATAGGTATAGTACCATATGAAAGTTCTCGGCGAGTCCGTCCAGTATACTCACACCCAGTGAGCACCTATATATGATCTTAGGTGCATCAGACCAATGGCTGCGGTGTTAGTTATAAGTATGCTCTAGAGGCCATTACTGTACATACGATGTATATTGTAGTGGATGCTTGGACATATATAGGGAGGGCTTTCTTGCTCAAAATGATAGTATGCTATCTGGTTACACTTTATCTTAACATGTACTCTGATTGTCTCTATGTTACATGTTGATAAAGCCCTTAGGATGAGTACTTGACTACCAGGACTATGATGCGGATCATACTAGTGGGGACAGTGTAGTCGCCAAGTACATCCTTCAAATGTTCCTAGTCGTGGGAGTACCGAGACAGGGCATCGATACTCCAGACTAGACTAGCGTATGCGCTTCATGACCCATATGATGGGCAATGGATGATCCCATATCCATTGGTGTTTGACAACAGAGAAGGTATACAGGTGCTCAGTAGAGACTGGGTACACTGGACGGACTCGCCGAGAACTCCCAGTGGTATTATACCTCACGTCAGATGGCGGTTCTCTGGTGACACTGGTACAGGTTAGTCTGTAGACCTGAGATCATCATAGAGTCTTGTGTGAATCCCACTGTGCTTTGATTTCCATCATACCATATCCAAGAGGGCGTGCAAAAAGGTGGCTTTTGGGTACAGTCCCGAATCACATGGAGGCAATGAGCGATAGGAGGGGTTTCGTCTCTCCCGGTGTAGGGAGTTGATGTTGCGCTGTGTTTGATTGGCTATAACAAGAAATCCCTGGCCCGGTTGCTGAGATTTACTGGTAAGTGTTATCAGTAGTTTCTCGAACTGTTATAGACCTCATATCGACACGACTTATCAAGCTATTGGGGTCTGACGTTTACCACCCCTAAACGAGATATGCGACATATCAGACGAAGAGACCATACTGTACGGGGGTGTTACTGATTGGATTCACGGGAGAATGTACAGGCTTGCTTGTTGATCTTCTGATTGCTCAATACCTGGGTGGCTGTTACGTTTAGCTGACCGCTTGCAGCTTGTGGGTGTTTGATATGATCATCACCTACTGCCGGCGTATTGACAATTCTTTAGAGTCCTACACATAGGTTTCCTGGCTCAGGCAAAACGGAGTAGGAGCACATATGTGATATGTACGGGACAGAGAATGATACGTGTATGCGATACCGTATTAGATTCTCGCGATATGAGATATCGGCCGGGTATATGTGATATAGCCGGGTCATCGGATCAAGAGTTGATTCGATGAACTGATACAGATTATATTAGTCGGTTATTTATGAAATAGCCGGATTATCGGATCAAGTGTTGATTCAATAATTTAATGTATAATTATATATTTGATATATTAAATTACATTAACTAATATAAGCTCACTAAAAGATTCTTTTTCTCACTCGGGTAATACATTGATATATATGTGATATATGTTAATTGTAATATTTTATTTTGTTACAATAAATATTGTATATGTGATATATAATATTGTAACATGTTATGGTTATAAATTCAACAGGTTATGTGGAGTTTAAATGTGGTTAAGGTTTGGATTAGGGTTAAGTTTGCATGAAGCTTTCAAGAAGCTTCTTGAAGCTTTGACTTTGACTTTGGATATTTTGTAGATATTTCCTTAATCCAACCCAACCCTTCACCATAGTTAATTCTCTACATGGGTTAAGTTTTCATTCTTAACCCATGGTTGCATTTCTAACCTCACTAGATTTTTCATTATTCATCACAAATGGTTTTCATCTTCTTCTTCCTCTTGAAAAAGCTTCTAGCTTTTTGACTTGTGATGAAAATGAGTGAGAAATTGAAAACAAATGTGAGCTAAATTCCTACTTCATCATCCTCATCTCTTCTAGCCGTTTAGATTAGGGCGTTTGCTTTTCTAATACTTGATTAGCAAAGCAAGAGCTTGGGTTTGAGTTTCTTCAAGGTAGATCATCTTTGTTATCGAAGATCGGAAGCAAGCTTGCATCTTTCTTTTGTGGAGCCTCTCGAGAGTCCGGATACTCGATGATCGCAGCAAAGGGACCTCAACACGGAGCCTTAGAAGTGAAGGAACGGACTACAAAGGTTGTAATCCCTAACTCTTAGATGTAAAGTTATTTACATGCTTTGTTTCGCCTAATCTCTAGTCTAAGATCTTGGTTAGGGTTGTTCGGCACGTCTAAATTTTAAAGCGGGCATGGTTGATGCCTTATAGACCCTTATGAGAGTGCCTAGTAACCCTACAGTGGTATCAGAGCTAAGCTAGAGCTTTAGGCGAAGTCTAGGCGAAGTTTAAAGTCCGATCGAACTCCGAATACCCGTAAAACCCTAGTTTCTGGAAAAAATTTCAAAAGTTGACATTTTTAATATTAAAAATACTCAGAAAATTAAGGTGGGAAATCTAACGATTACTGTGAAAAACGAGCCACTAATACTGTTAAAGCGTCGCGGAACCGCGGCCGTAGCATACCTTGCGCGGCGGTTCCACGGCCAAACAGTAGAATTAGGGTTTGAGTTTTGCACAGTAATATCTGTAGGTACTTCTGCATGTTTCTGGGAATTTTTAATTATACTCAAGTGTTGAGTTTTCTGGAGATCTTTTGTATTCGTTGATTCGATCGGAAAGTTTGACTTCGTTTATGTTTTTTCCGGGTAATTTAGAACGTGTTAAAAAGTTCGAACGGATATCAATAACTCACTTTTTCCCCTGCCGGAAAATTTCCAAGTGTTGGATTTTTCCACGAGTTTGAAACTTTCGGAAAATCGTGCAAGTAACGCGGTGGACCCTTTAGAAGAACACAAACCTTAACTCGATTATGTGACCGTCTGAACCGCCTCTGAACCTTAGGGTTTGGGGCAGTACGGCGTTGCCACATGTGAGGCGTTGGCTTGACCCTTCTACGGCTGGACCATTGGTACTGTGGCATGTGATGGATACTTTTTGAACTCCGCTCAAGTGTTGAGCTATTTGGGAAATCTTGGGTGTTTGTTTATTCGATCGGAAAGTTTAACATTGTCTATTTATCTGGAATGTGATACAATATTTGGAATCCACAAGTAGTTATGAGATAACTAATTTGAATGTTATAAATCTAGCAGTTTAGTCTCATTTGATCGGTTGCCACGGGATTTTGATGCGATCAAAAGTCCGTCGCAATCACGTAGCGTACGCGGATACTCGCCGGGTAAACTTAATAGATAGCCACGCCCCATAGCCCCGACCAAGTGACTGTAGGAGAACCCCGTCGCCAAAAGCATCCGTTCGGGTGCTCGCTGCAACAGTGTTCCGCCTTAGTGCACTTCGTCGACGGCATCCGGGAGTGCGGCCGTCTACTAAAGTTTGCGACGAGCATTCGATCAGGATGTCGGGAATCTTGTTGAATTGCCCGACTTGATATTGAAAAGAGTTTTCGATATTGAGACTAAAATGCGGAGTTTATAATTGTTAGGCATGCGATGTCTAAGGAATTCATTTGGTTAGGCATGTGATGTCTAAGGTGGTTGTGGATTCCAACTGTTGTAGTTTTACACTTTCTTTTCTGCGACCGTAAGTGTAATATGTGGTGTATTGCCGGTTTCGTTGCTATACATCAACGACAATTAGGATACGCATATTTACTTACGTTGATGATATGTGATATTATGTGTTGCTGTGAAATGTTATATTGGATCGTCTTGTTTTAAATAGCCGGAGGTTTTATGTGAAATGAGAGTTTTTCTTTTTCATTCATGTAAAATTCATTTGTATGTAATATTCTTTTATTGGGGCACTTCCGGGCTGAGGATGATGTCACCATTGTATATTATTTACTTTTCCGCATTAGGTAGACCCAAGGCGAGGAGCACAAGTAACCGGGTTCTAGGGTCCAGTGGGAGACCATCTCGAGGAGTCGAGACCGGGTCTCCTAACCCTAGAATTGGCAGTGTTGCTTGTCGCTCTCGTAGGGGTCTAGGGATGTGGGTTTGGCTATTCATCACGACCGTAGAATCCGTGTTTTATACAGGCTCGTATTAAAAGAACGGACCTCCTAGTATATCCAATATTTCATATATGTTCTTCTGCTGCGATGTTCTGTGATGAGATCATATTACTGCCTGAGACGAATGTTTATATTATATATATGAGATATATGTTATATTGCAGATTTCGTTTCAAATGTGATGCTTGTGAAGCATAATAAAATGGGACTTCATTAATGAGATTAATGAAATAAAAGAAACCTAAAGATGTTGTAGAAACTTGTTTAAAAACTGGTAGCTCTAGTTCTTGTTTTGCATAGCGGTGTTCCTTGTAGAACATCCAGCACCTTATTCGATAAGGAAAGAGCCGAGATCCCTTCACCGGGAGTGACCACTTTAGCGAAACTAGCAGATGCTACAAACTTGGTTTGTCTTTTTATTGTTTTTATAGTTTTTGCTTTGCATAGTGGTATTTGTGAAATATCCTGCACCTTATTCGATGAGGAAAGAGCCGACGATCCCTTCTGTAGGGTGTTTTTCGTTACCCCATTGAGATGGGAATACGCGCGCGTTTGTCAGGAGTAATACAGATTCCCCATGCCTAGGGTAGGCCAGGGTTTTTTGATTATGCGGATCCGAATCTGCGGCAGCCGCGGACTAAGCTGTCGTTAATTACCCCTCGCCTTTGGAGCGAGGGAACCTCTAATTAACGGGTTAAACTGGTCATGCGAACTCAATGTGCAGCGTGCGTGTGTTGTGTTTTGAAAGGGGGTTTTGGATACATCGGGAGCCATGCAGAGTTTTTACGGGGGTCCCGCTACCCGGATAACGGGCTGGGGATCAAGGGGGCTAGCAGCCCCCTTGCGGGGTGCGGGGCAGCGCCCCGGCCCAAAAATTTTTTTGGGAGGGACAGTGTTGTAGAGTATGTGTGTATCTATATATATACACATGTATACATATAAAAAAAAGAGGAAGAAAAAGTGCCCAAAGGACGCGTGGAGCCAGCGCCTTGAGCGCTGTATGCTTAGGTGTTGTGCGCTTAGGCGCCAGCGCGCCACATGTTCGACACGTGGGCGCTGGGCGCTTAAGCGCTAGGCGCTCGAGCGATAGCGCACCACGTGTCGACACGTGGGCGCTTGGCGCTTGAGCGCTGGGCGCTTGAACGTATCGGCACGTGGGTGCTTGGCGCTTGAGCGCTGGGCGCTCGAGCGCGCCACGTGTCGGCACGTGGGCGCTGGGCATTCCAGTGCTAGCACACCACGTGTCGGCACGTGGGCGCTGGGCGCTAGGCATTCCAGCGCTAGCACGCCACGTGTCGGCACGTGGGCGCTGGGCGCTCGAGCGCTAGCATGCCACGTATCGGCATGTGGGCACTGGGCGCTTGAGCGCAAGGCGCTCGGGTGCTTGGGCGCCGGCAAGAAAAAGGGGCTTTTAGCCCCAAAAACTCCCGAAAGGGAAATTAAAGTGGAGTTAAACTCCTAAGCTGTTTTGAAGCTGATGAAGGGCTTCTCCCCTTGAGCCCTAGTTCTTCCCCAAAGTGGGGTTTCTGAAGATGGGTCTCCTTCTTCTTTTTTTGTTGGCCGGATCTTGAAGATCAAGAAGTATGAGATATTAAAAATCTCTCCTTTATGAGATCTGATGGCAGAGCTGAGTTCCCCTTTGTGGGTTTTGTGGTGAAAAACTATTTTGTTTTATAAAAGGAAGAGTAAAACTCTTGATTCATTTCAAAAGAAAAAGAGAAGGTTTTAGAACCTTGAGGAAGAAGAAGATCACAGATCTGAATTTTTTGGAGAGAGAAAAAGTTGTTGGGATATTTTCATTATCCTTGTCTTTATAGGCTATACACTTTACACATAGCCTCTTGGACTTCACAAAATGGCATTTTGCCTAGCCCATGGCTCATGTGCCATTTCTTTTTGCTCATAAGCCATGGGCTTTACAAAAATTTGGCTTTATGCCCATTTTCTTACATTTATTCATAAAATAAAAATACAAGAAATACATCAAAATTATTTATTACAAAAATTTTTATTTTGGCATGGAGGGAGGCCGGCCGCTTCATGTTCAGACTCGACCGGGGCATGGGCCCACTTGGCTTGGGGTTGACTTTGATTTTGACTTGGTCAACCGGGGTGTAAATTTTTACCCCAACAAATTGCCCCCCATCAATAAATGCACACCACACATGTGTGTCGTGTGCATAAAATTGATGGATCTTCTTTCACGTGACGGCGACTTGATTTGGTTCCCTCTTTTAGGATGCTGGCACTGCCCTTTTTATGACATGGACGGTCGATTCTGCCCTTTTTGCGACTTGGACGGTCGATGCTGCCCTTTTTCCGACGTGGACGGTCGGTTCTGCCCTTTTAGCGACGTGGACGGTCGGTTCTTCCCTTTTAGCAACGTGGACGGTCGATGCTGCCCTTTTAGCGACATGGATGGTCGGTTCTGCCCTTTTTGCGACTTAGACGGTCGGTGCTGCCCTTTTAGCGACGTGGACGGTCGGTTCTGCCCTTTTTGCGACTTGGACGATCGGTGCTGCCCTTTTAGCTACGTGGACGGTCGGTTCTGCCCTTTTTGCGACTTGGACGGTCGGTGCTGCCCTTTTAGTGACGTGGACGGTCGGTTCTGCCCTTTTAGCGACGTGGACGGTCGGTGCTGCCCTTTTAGCGACGTGGATGGTCGGTTCTGCTCTTTTTGCGACTTGGACGGTCGGTGCTGCCCTTTTAGCGACGTGGACGGTTGGTTCTGCCCTTTTAGCGACGTGGACGATCGGTGCTGCCCTTTTAGCGACGTGGACTGTCGGTTCTGCCCTTTTAGCGATGTGGACAGTCGGTGCTGCCCTTTTAGCGACGTGGATGGTCGGTTCTGCCATTTTAGCGACGTGGACGGTCGGTTCTGGATTTGACTTGCTCCGCTTCTTGTGGTGTCAGGGATGAAGTTGACTTGTTTCCGAGGTGGAATTTGATTCTTCCAGGGTGGTCATTGGTTGTTTTGCTGACTTGATGTGATTTGGATTGACATCAGCACCGCTATACTCGAATATGGTACCAGGAGCGAATCATCATTTGCCATGAGAGGATTTGAGGATTTCGGTTTTTGTGTGGCATCTGCATTGCTGCACTGGAATAATGCCAGGAGCAACTCATCATTTGCCTCGGGAGGACTTGGGATTTGGATCTTGTTTGGCATCAGCGTTGCTGCACTGGAATAATGCCAGGAGCAACTCATCATCTACCCCGGGAGGACTTGGGATTTGGTTTTTGGGTCGGCATCAGCACCGCTAACACTGAAGCGTAACGCCAGGAGCGACTCATCATTTGCCATGTCCCGTTGGGGAGCGATGGCTTAGGAGACAGGTTTAGATCCCTATCACCTAAGGCTTTTCAATTTTATGGGTCGTGAGGGTCCTATAAAAGCATTTTCTCCCTACGAGTCGTAAGGATCCCGCAGGTGTATTTTCTCCTTAGGAGCCGTGGGGACTTCTAAGTGTGTTTTTCCCTTTGTGAGTCGTAAGGATCCCACAAAGGTTTGTTCTCCTTATGTATCATGAAGACACATGAGTGGGTCTTCTCGATGGAGCATAATCCTAAGGACGGAGACTAGCCGCGTAACTGGTGATTGCGGTGGGGTATGGGTATGATGAGAATTATTTGAGCCCGTGGATTGTATACGGTAGTCGATCTGGGGACTAACCGTAGGGCTGGGAGAATTTTGAGAAATTGGGTTTTTGTTGGCGTTTGCATCGCTACACTGGAACATGGTACCAGGAGCGACTCATCATTCGCCGTTTGGGGACTTGGAATTTGGATCTTGTTTGGCATCAGCATTGCTGCACTGGAATAATGCCAGGAGCAACTCATCATTTGCCCTGGGAGGACTTAGGATTTGGTTTTTGGGTCGGCATCAGCACCGCTAACACTGAAGTGAAATGCCAGGAGCGACTCATCATTTGCCGTTGCCCGTTGGGGAACGATGTCTTAGGAGACAGGTTTGGGTCCCTATCACCTAAGGCTTTTCAATTTTATGAGCCGTAAGGGTCTCATAAAAGCATTTTCTCCCTACGAATCGAGAGGATCTCGCAGGTGTATATTCTCCTTAGGAATCGTGAGGATTCCTAAGTGTGTTGCCCCTTTGTGAGTCGTAAGGATCTCACGCAGGGATTTTCTCCTCATAAGATCGAGAGGACTTTGCGAGTGTATTTCATCTCTTTTCACGAGTTTGCGCCCTTTCGGGTTTTCACAAACTCGCCGGTAGTCCTGCTGTTTTTACTCACGGAGCCCTTTTGGGTTTTCATCCGTGCCCGTTTTGCTTATGGACATACCGTTTTTTTTTGTTGTTTTGTTTTTTGTACCGCTGGTGGGACTTTAAAAGTAGTCTCACTGGTAGGATTTGGGAGAGATAGGGGTTGTCTACGCCAGTGGATTGTGTACGGTTTTGCAGGATGTATGATCCAAACCGTAGGGCTGGCGCGCTCAATTCGCCTACGACTTGGAGCATTCACACGTAGTATTTCTTGAGATATCGGTCATTGATGGGTGGCATGGGCCTTTCTCCCTCAGCACTTATTAGCTGGTAGGATCCCCCGTCGAACACTTTCTCGATGACGTATGGTCCTTCCCAATTTTGCTCGAATTTTCCTTTGGCATGTTGATTGGGGATGATCGGTCTTTTGAGGACCAACACCAATTCGCCTTTCTTGAAACCGCGGAGACGAGTTATCTTGTCATAGGCCCGTGACATTTGGGATCGGTATAGCTCCAGATTTTGCTGCACCGCGAGCCTCTTTTCTTCGAGGGCGTCGAGCTCTTCAAGCCGAAGGAGCACGTTTTCCTCCTCTGTCAACACGTGCTGAATGGCCATTCTTAAGCTTGGAACTTCGACTTCGAGGGGGAGGACTGCCTCCACTCCGAAGAGCAATGAGTATGGAGTGGACTGAGTTGGAGTACGGTGCGTGGTACGATATGCCCACAACGCCTCGTGAAGTTTGAGATTCCAGTCTCTTTTGTTGGCTGAAGCATTTTTCCTCAGGAGCTTGCATAGAGTCTTATTGAAGGCTTCGGCCAGCCCATTGGCTCTTGGATTATAAATGGAGGAATATCTTCAGTCTATCTTGTGTTGAGTAGTGAATCTTGAGACTTTGAAACTCTTGAAAGAAGGCCCGTTGTCAGAAATGATTCTTCTTGGTGTACCGAAGCGGTATAGAATATTATGCTGGAAGAATGTCAGAATATCTCATGTCTTGACCTCTTTTAGCGGGACAGGTTCAGCCCATCTGGAGAAGTAGTCTGTTGGGCCAACTATGTCGGTTCCCAATACTTCGAAGGGCCACGACGCCACCGTAGGATGCAATGGATTGGGATGCTTGTGAATAAAATCACCGTGAATATGGCAGATATAACATTTCTTTGCATGCTCTCCGCAATCCTGTATCATGGTGGGTCAGTAATACCCAAGCCGTTTAATTTGCAGTCGCATTTTAGGGCCAGATTGGTGAGCACCGCAAACGCCTGAGTGAACTTCTTTCATGACTTTTTGGGCTTCGGCCGATGACAGGCACCTGAGCCAGAGTTGGTCATATGACCTGCGGTATAGCGTGTCATTTACAAACACGTATCGGAGAGCTCTCTTCTTCAGCTGAACCCTCGCAGACCTTCCTTCGGGAACCTTGTCGTATCGTAAGTACTCTATGAAGGGTTCTCTCCAATCGGGCTCGTCTTGAACGATCGAAGCTTCTTCAGCGGGACTGCTCTTCTGTTTGGCACTTTCCTCTTCTCGTAGAGAGACAGGGGGTAGAATTTGTCGGCTCCTGACTGTGATCAGAATTTCGTCCATGTCAGGATCAGCCAGCTCCTCGGCCAAGCGAGCGAGTACGTCAGCCTTTCCGTTCAACGCTCTAGGGACTCTAGTTAGTTCAATGTGAATGAACCGTTTCATGAGTTCCACCACCCGGCTTCTGTACCGAGCTAACTCGGGTCTGTATATCTTATAGTCGCCGCTTACTTGGTTGACGACAAGCTGGGAGTCACCGTAAACCCGTAGCCGAAGGATTTCCATTTCTATGGCGAGCTCCAAGCCAGCTATCAGAGCTTCATACTCGGCCTCATTGTTTGTGCGAGGCTCGGTGAGAGCAAAAGAACGCCGTAGGATTCCCATTGATGGCGTGATGAACACCAATCCTATCCCCGCTTTTATCTCCGGGACGCTTGATTTACTGGAGGACCTTACCGATGAGGCTCCATCGAAGTAGAGCTCCCAACATAGATCATCATTCTCGAGGTGCAGCACTTGTTCATCGGGTAGCTCGCAATTGAGTGGTGACCCTTCTGGTATGGGATGAGCAGCGAGAAAGTCTGCAAGAGCTTGCCCTTTTACTACTTTCTGGGGAGTATAAACTATGTCAAACTCCAGTAGCATGACAGCCCATCTTGACATTCTACCGGCTAGGCTTGCTTTGGTCATTAAGTGTTTGAACGGGTTGACCCTAGAGATCAGCATAACCCGGTGAGCGAGCAGATAGTGCCTCAGCTTCTTCACAGCAAATATCAGAGCCAGGCATTGCTTTTCGATTAGGGAATAGTTGTGTTCCGCCCCGACTAGAGTTTGACTGAGGTAGTAGAGGGCATTTTCTTTTCCCTCCTCGTTATTCTGGGCAAGGAGCGCGCCGAGTGACTCATCTAGCGCGGTAATGTAGATAATCAGCGGTTTATTTAGAATGGGAGAGGCCAGCACTGGAGGGTGCAACAAGTACTGTTTGATGCTTTCAAACACTGCTTGACATTCGGCATCCCAGATAAAAGGAGCTCCTTTCTTCATGAGCTTTGAGAAGGGCATACATCTCCCTGACAAATTTGAGATAAACCTTCGTACATAAGCAAGCTTTCCTTGAAATGATCTCAGCTGCGTCAGACTCTTTGGAGGGGGCATTTCCATGATAGCCTTTATCTATGATGGGTCAACTTCGATCCCTCGATGTCGGACTATGAAGCCTAGGAATTTTCCTGATGACACGCCAAAAGAGCACTTTAAAGGATTTATCTTCAGATCGTATTCCCTCAGTCTGGTGAGAACAGTCCTAAGATCTTGGATATGGTCGGCCTTGGCTTTAGTCTTGATGACCAGATCATCAACATAACATTCGACGATCTTATGAATTAGGTCATCAAAGATATTGGTCATTGCCCTTTGGTACGTAGCACCTACGTTCTTCAGTCCGAACTTTGTAACAGTATATTCCGATCGGGGTTCGGAATGCTGTGTGCCTCTCATCCTCAGGCGACATTTTGATCTGATTATACCCAGACGAGCCATCCATAAAGGTGAATAGTTCGTAATTTGAGGTGTCATCAACCATCATTTCCATGACCGGTAGCGGGAAGTCGCCTTTAGGACATGCCTTGTTGAGGTCCCTGAAATCGACACAAACTCGGATCTGCCTATTTTTCTTCTTCACTGGGACTATGCATGCGATCAAGTCCGCATATTTTTCCTCCCTGATGAAGCCGGCATCGATGAGTTTCTTGGTTTCCTCGATGACCTTTTCTTCTAGTTCCCTTCTCATTCTTCGAGGAGCTTGTTTGACTGGCTTAGCATCAGGAGATATAGCCAGTTTATGCACGACCACTTCAGGGGAAAGTCCGGGCATTTCTTTATACGTCCACGTGAAGCAGTCGACGAACTCATGCAATAGGGAGATTATCTGTTCTTTCATTTCCTCTGACAAGAGCAAGCTGATGTAGGCCGGCCTTGGATTATCGAGCGTTCCTAAGTAAATCTCGGTTAGCTCGTCAAAGGTTGCTTGTCCGCCATCTTCGAGCTCTTGAGGAGCTTCTTCTGGTTAGACTATCTCGTCATCATCATTTGATCTTTCGCTGGCCTCACCAACATGGATCACGTAGCATGCTTTGGAATCAGGTCGAATGTAGCCTATGCCTCGTCTATCTAGAATTCATCCATCGATGAGTGCTTGGACCTGGGGCGGATGCCATAGCCCTTCGTAAAACTTTGCTTCGGACTCCGTTTGTTATAACCGGCATCCGCACTTTTTAAAGTATTCCCGCATCTCAAGCGCATAGTATCTGGGATTGAGGAAGGCTCTTATGCCTCTCTCATATGGAAGGCACGCGACAGACAAATCGTCCGGGTGCACAACGGGGCTTGACCCATAAAACAGGATGCCTTTCTGTCCACTTTTCCTTCCGGGAACGTAGAAAGTTTTCAGCTGGTCCATGGTGGAGGCTGACAATGCATCGAGCTCTTTGCACATCTTCTCCGGTACCCTTGTGACAGCTAGGGGCCCTACTGCAATTTCAAAGGTCTCTCGTAGTTTTGTTTGTTGCATAGGGGTCCAATCTGCACAGCTGTTGCATGGCAGGTCCTCTTCTTGAGACTCTTCAGTGTCACTGCCAAGATGAGGGCGGACTTTGCTGCTAGATGGGCCTTCAGTATCAGATTCGTCCGTATCGCTACCGAAATGAGGGCGAGTTTTACGGAAGGACGGACTTCCAGCGTCGGACTCATCAGTGTCGCTACCAAAACGCGGGCGCACTTGGGCATTTTTGCTTTTGAAAGTGACAGCCGGCTCATATTTGCTTTTGAGTCTTGGGGCCGCTCTATCCTCAGTCAGTTGTGGCTTAGCATTTTGGTGTTTCATGAAGTACCGAGAATCTTCATATCGGACTTCATGCACACCGAACGGCTGGATGTCTCCGTCAATGCGTCTTTCTTCGCCATTTTTAGTATACTTCATGCATTGATGGAGAGTTGACGGAATGATGCCGTAATCATGGAGCCATGGCCGTCCCAAGAGAATCTTATAAGACGTGTCCGCATCGATCACGTATATCTTAGCTTCGGTCTGCAGATCCCCGAATTTGATTGGCAAAGCTATAGACCCCAGAACTTGCTGGCAGTTTTGATTGAAACCTTGAATGACAATCCTTTCCCTTGACAGGTGTCAGACGTCCATTGACAAACTCGTTAGTGTCCGCAAGTTCATGATGTTCACTGAGGACCCCAGATCAATCAATATGCGATTAATCCGATCTCCGTCGCTGTACCTGGTCACGTAAAGCGGCCGATTATGCTCAGCCGTTCCCAGTAGCAAGTCTTCATCCTTAAACGTGACTGCGGCGACTTGCAAAGTGTACTGAGCTTCTTTCATATTAATTTCCGCAAAGCAAGCCTGATACCGCTCGGGGTTTTGTAGAGCGTGAATGAGAACATCTCTAAGCTCCTTAGATAGGACCAAGGCATCGTAGATGCTAAGGAGAGATGGAAGCTTTCGGAGGTGAGCCAAAACATTGTAATCCACTGAGGAAGGACTTGAGTTCTCATTAGCCGGATCTCTGTCGCCTTCCTCATTAGCCACATGTTTTTCCTTTCCTTTTGAGGCGTTTCCCTGATTTGGCGGTAGAGCCCTGCCGCTTCTGAGCTGGACTTGGTTGGCCTTTGTGGCGAGCTCCTCGTCCTCTTCGAGAAAATAGAGATCCTCCTCAGAGTCGCTGTCCAGATGGATGGCGTAGCAGGTCACTATAGGGATCTCTTCATTGGAGCCTTCTTCCAACTCGTCCGAAATCTCCGCTGCTTCTACGGGGAAGAACTCTTTCAAGTGAATTAGAGTTCTTTCCTTCTGTTCATAGTCTTCGAGCGAATCGATATATTTTTGAATGGTCGATCTCCCTACAGACTCTTTTTCGCGCCGAGCTGCACTTTTCTTCTTCTTGAGCTTTTTGGATTTTGAGGCTGATGGAGCCGCATTGGCAGTTGGAATGGCAAGCTTCTTCTGCCCTTCCCACTCCATCCTGGGCTCTTTCTGAAGTAGTTTCATCATCTTCTTCATCTTATTAGATATGTGCGTACTCCACGGAGGCTGCGGTGAGTCCGTTTCATCTCTCAGGGTAGCGGGTTTGGCTGTCTGCTTCCAAAAGGCTTCAGTTTTTGTCTGTATAAAGTTGGTGGTTGCAACTTGATTGTTCACCAACACACTCTTGGACAGCTCGATCTCTCCAGCCTTGTACTGCTTCTCGACCCAGTCCTTGAAGATATAGCAATCCTCGATCGCATGGCTTACTACTCGGTGGTACGGGCAATACAGGCGATTGTCGGTCATTTTTGCTTCTTGGGGTCTTTTCGACTCCGGAAATTGTAAGCCGTTGTTTAAGGCATCTTTAAAAATTTTGCGGACCTTGTCTCTTCTGAAAGAGTAAACGTTGTTCTTTTTCTCCTCTAGGAAAGGCCCATCTCCTCCCAGCAATGGCTTTCGAGACCGGTTGGTTTTGGATTCGCCCGCCCTTCGCTTTTCTTCATTGTCGGATGCATTGAAGACATTGGTACTGCTGGAACTCCCGCTTCTACGGTTGTCGTCCCGCTTGCTTTTCTAAGTCTTGTCTCTCTGAGAGTCCGGGGTAGACTCTTGCTTCGAGCGTTCCAGCATTTGGACTTTCTTGGTTAGCTCCTGAAATGTCTTGAGGACCGTTGTACACAAGAATGGGACGATCCAATTGCTGAGGTTCCCAATGAGAAGGCTGACGGACTGGTCCTTCTCCAGCGGTGGTTCGCACTTGACCGTGAGGTTACGCCATCGGGCGATAAAGTCATTGTTGTTTTCATTCTTCCCCGGCTTGGTCCTCACAAGGTCGGCAATGGAGATTTTATCACTGACACTCATGAACCTTTGCCGAAACAGAGACTCCATTTGGGCAAAGGTAATGACGGGCCCGTCTGGTATACTCGCGTACCAGTCGAAGGCGACGTCAGTCAGGCTGTTGATAAACTGACGAAGAAGGAGCGCGTCATTGCCCTCTGTATTTCCGCACGATGCTTTGATGTGGGCAACGTGCTGATTGGCATTTCGCGTTCTGTCAAATCTTCCGAACTTAGGAATGACGTAGCCGCTCGGGAACTTGATCAGATCGTACTGTGCGGGATATGGCCGCCTGCTACTGCCAACTTCTTTCTGAGCTTCAGCTTCGGCCACCAATGTTTTAACCTTGCTAGTGACCAAATCCATTATCCGATCTTGTGTTAATAGGATGGTGTTATCTGGGGCCAAGGCGTCACCAGAAGCAGAATGTGGCCGGCTTTCGTGCGGCTCGACCAGTCTTGGACCCAAAGGAACAGGCATTGGATACTTCGGATTGTCATCACCCGGCTGATGAGTAGCGACTTATGCTTGATTAGGAGGCGCTCGAGCAATTTGAGCCGTAAGCTGCATCACAACGTTTGTTAAGTCGTCAATCTTCGAATAGAGCTTGGCCATCTCTTTATCTTTACTCTTAAGCTGTTTTCGAAGCTCTTGAAGCAGCTCTTGCTCCGCGGCCTTGGGGCAGAAAGTCGGCTCTTCCTCGCTATCCGAGATTGACTTTTCCTGGACTGAAGGATCTTTCTGCCTATCGTCCTCTTTGAGAGGGTTTTCATCATCCAGTGGAGGCGGTTGTTCTTGGGCAGCGGCAACCACATTCAAGCCAGATTGGGCTTGGGATGTGGTGGCTGTTGGATATAATGCCCTCAGAGTCAATTATTGGATCACAGGAACATGATTGCAATGATTGAGAGAGGACCTATACCGGTAGGACAGTCTTACTCGAGATGATAGTATGGTATCTGGTTTATCTTTATCATCGTGTACTGCTTTAGGTGACCTTACAGATCACTATTGCACGTTGATAGAGCCCCTAGGATTCTTGCTTGATTACCAGCAGTATGAGGGCGATCATATACGTGGGAGCTAGGGTTTATAAGCACATCCTTAAAAGGTCCCTAGTCGAGGGAGTTTCGAGACAGGGCATCGATACTCCAGAGTAGACTAGTGTATATAGTCGAGACCCCGACGAGGGGCGGTGGCCGGTCTCACAAGCCACTGGTGTCAGTTGGTTCACCTAAGATGTATACAGGTGCTCATTGGGTTATGAGTACACCGGACAGGACTCGTCGGGAACATGGTAGTTGGTATTATACCTGACGTCAGATAGCAGTTCCCTGGTGACATGTGTACAGGTTAGTTCATCGACCTGAGATCATCATTTGTCTCGTGTGAGTTCCCACTGTGCTTTGATTACTACCCTACCACGCTCAAAGGAGACGTGCAAACAGGTTTTAGTTGGGTACAGTCCCGAGCCACATGGAGGCAGTGAGCGGATCTACAGGGGTCCGTCTCTCCCGGTATTGGAGGTGAGGTCGCGCTGTGTCTAGGAGAGCCAGTACATGAAAAGTCCTTGGCCAAGGCAGGAGATTTACTGGTAAGTATTCCAGTAGTATCTCAGGGTGTTCTGGGCTACACTCCGACACGATTTGTACCACTTTTGGGGGTCTGACTTTTACCAACCCCCTAGGCCCGCCATGCGATGCTCATAGACGAACGGACCGGACTGTACGGATATTGTCACTGACAGGCTCAGTAGGGTGTCAGGATGAGTTCGCTCATCGACGTCCCTTTGGTCAATAGCTGGTAGTTCGTTACGTATGGCTGATACCTCTGACGTTCTAGTGGTTAAATCCACAGCCATAGTATTGACGAGTCTTTAGAGTCCCCCACACACAGTTACTCAAGTTTTGGGCGAAACGCTGTAGAGGCCGTATGGAGATATGGCAGGGTTCGATCAGATACGTGCGGTATTGCACAGATCGTGATCGGACGGATTTTACTAGCGGGCTTTGGTTTAAGCCAGATCCTAGTATTAGACAGTGTAAATTTTGTCTCTTTGCATTTGCGTTCAGTGGGAATACAAATGCGGGCATGTATATGCAGTCGCAGGGTTTTCCTGTAATTTATTACGGGATCAGTTTTCTGAAGTTGCCAGTTTGCATTCCGTTCCGGCCGGTTTTCTTTTGTTCCTTCGCGGCCGGACTTTCCGATGGAGGGGGTTATTTGCAGTTGTGCAAATTACATTTTGTGGAGGGGGTAATTTGTGATTGTGGCTTCATGATAGTTCCTTCATGATGAGATCCTTTTTTAGTCTCTTCCTTTGCATTAATTGAGATTAGAATGGATTAGAAGTTGATGTGAGGCTTGCTTTTGGATGTGGTCACCCCTTTGCTTTTACTACTCTCACCTCCCTTGATGATTTCTTTTCCTCCACCATTCAAAAAGGGGGGGCCGGCCACATTACTAGAGGAGTGAGAAGGATTCATTTTGTGTGGGAAATTATTCATATCTCATTTTCTCTACTTGCCACAAAACTCAATATCTCCAAAGTTGATAGTTCATTCTCTTCTCCATCAAATGGCAACATAAACCCCATTGAGGCAAAGATTCTACAATACACCTACAGTACCCTTGGACGCGTCGACTTGCCAACTTCGCGCCCGAGTTGCCGCGGTCCAGAGGTGGGAGCCCGTAAAAGAATTCGGCTATGTGGTGCCCTTTCCGATGAGGAGATGACGAACGGAGATTCCGCGGGAGATCGGGATGACGACGAGAGGACCGAAGGACATGGATCGCTTGGTATATCTCTCTACCCCGTTCTTTAGTTTGCTAGTAGCTAGGTTAATGGTCCGATCCGGGTTAAAAGTGCGCGGTGGTGCCGGTTTACAGTTTTAGTAAAGTTTTTCGTTTCCGCATTTCCGGCGTTGGATTGACGGCCGGGGCGCCACCGTGCACTTACAGTGGCCCCATCCTTGCTTTTGCTGCGAAGGTTGTCGCTGGGGCACCCTCCCGCCATATAGACTGTATGGATAATATATCCAGCCATCTTCTTATTATCGGCAGCTGGCCTGACCAGGTTCTTGAATGGTGTTGGCGCTTCTTTTCTGGGTTTGCCCCGCTGCTTTCGTGTGGTACAGAGCGCCTGATAGACTCTTGAAGAGACATTGTCATACTTTTTCTGTTGGGGCCAGGACACGTCTCTTTGTAGCGACGTTCGGACCGCTGTCTTCTTGATTCTGGCGGTCATGGCATTTTTCTGAACCCACTTCAGAGGTTCGAAGGAATTGCTAATTTTTACGGCCGATTCAGCCGTCTTCGCGGGGAGACCCTGCTCTTGGAACCTCACAAGATTCCACCTAGCCGGAGTCCTGGCCCTCTTGTTGGCTCGATACCTGAGCCGCTTCTGCCTTAACTTCTATGTTTTAAGCACTTGGCAGACTTCGGCCTTTCGGGAAGACGCTGTAGACCGATTGATAGAAAGGCCAGAGAAGATGCCCGATCGTGCATTTGATGGAGTCATCGCTTGAGCTCGTCCGCAACGTTTGATGTTGCCCTTTGTACCGGAAGCCTTGCCCCCGGCTGGAGCACCAGAGAGTCGCTCAGGCGCTGTCTTAAGTTTCGGTTGTGGCTCCTTAGCGATCACATCATTCGGCCTCCTGCCCCTTGAGACCAGCTTGGCCACCTGTTTTACCGAGATTTCTATCAGATGAGCGCTTCCGGCAGGGTAGATGATGACAGAGCCAAACTGGTGGGGCAGTTCCTCCCACTGTCGACTGAGGCTTGCGGGGAGAACCACACGAGCATTGACCTTGACCACGTACGTGTCACGACCCGAAAGTACGGAACGTGACCGGCACTTAGATTACGAAGCCTCTAGAGGCACCACATAACCTAAGTAAGCCGAAGCCCAGAAATCTAAACCATATGAAAGAAGAAGTAAAAGAAACATGAAGAAAAACAAGTTTAAAAGTATCAGCAAATTTTCCCAAAAATTTTCGCAGAGTCTCCTCTGTAAAAACTGGCCCCCAAACGGGTACAACAAGTATAATATACATAAACAACAATAAAAAGCATCCCCAACGGGAGCTAACTCAACGCCAACAGGCGGAAACAACCACAACAAGCATAATAATATACAACGCCAAAGGGCGAGGCTCAAAACTCAAAAGAAAACAAAACCACCAGATCAGAATAATACGTGCGCGACTCTAAGGTCGAAATAAAAGACTGGTCCAATAAACTTATCAAGTAATACAAGTATGGTTGATGGAGCTTACTAGATACAAATGAATGAATAAAAGTACAATGGTGGTACGGATACAAGTGAACCAACCTACCGTGCAAATCACCCTGAAAGAATAGATGTGCCAGGAAGCTGCCAGGGAAACCTGTACACCGAACCTGTAATAAAATTTGGCACAACGGGGGTGAGTTGCCAACTCGTGAGTAGAAGACAACTACGAAAAGAAATCGAATGCACGACGCTATCCTAGGTCATAATAATACACTATTATATCCCAATCATCTAGTAATAGCAGGGTAAAACTACGTGTAAATGCAGATACTTCGTGCTCGTGTCAGTGCCTCATATAATACTATGTCATATGAATGGATATGCATGCATCATGAATATAAAATAACCAATCCTGAAATCCAGAAATATCTGTATAAGAAATCTTTAGCTGTTATCAAAGTAAAATGTGTATAGAAATCTGAAACTCAACAATGAAATCCATGGAAATCCGTGTCAAGCATCGACACAAACATGTAAATCTCAAGTCTCATAGTCTCAATACCTCGGGCTCCGTCGGTCCGGATCGGCCCATATCATCAAATCTCACGACAACGGTCGGTATCCTCCGGATATCCGCCGCGCCAGACATCACCGGTAGGTAGCTTTCCCCTGCCAGGCTCATCGTCTACAACTCGATCTTCTTGCCCCGGGATACCATACCGGGCCCACCATGTACCCGAGACGATTCATTCACTCCTCGAATCGGGTCTCGAAATCCATCAGAAAACATGAAATCTCATGGTGGACGAAACATACATCACGAGAAAACCGCATTTTATGTTTTTTAAAAAGAGAGGAGGAGGAGAGAGAGAGAAGTTTTTACATATTCTTGCGGTTTTCCCCAAAATCCAGAAATCTCATAGAAATCCAAATCTCAAAATCATGAGTAACTATATGATAAGTGTCGGCATATGCCCATAATACTGCATGATAACATGAAAATATGAATGCATGAATGTCTAAGCAATAAATATCATGTCTGTACTAATGTCAGAGAATAATCACAATATTATATCGGTCTAGTTGTTAACTGATTCTATCCATAAAAGACAATATGATCTAAAGTGTACGTGACATAGCAATTACCGATGATGATGTGTGTGAGCCGGCAAATAAGTGTGCGTGGAATATGCGCATCATCGGTAATAGTGCTGGTGTCCTAACAGGTAAAGTTTATACTGATTATAGCAACATATAAAAGAACATGCACCATGATGATTACAGTATGAATGCAAGACAGATGTGCATTATCCATTCCTCTGCGATATACGAGTACGACTACCACTATATGACTCAAACCTAAACTAGTGTCTATCTAACCTTCTAATGAACTAAACCTAAGAAACTAGTCAATAAGAAACAAGAGTCTACCTAAGGTCTGAATCAATATCTCTAATAGTCGGCGATCCAGCCTTAATAGCGTCACGTACGTAGTACGGCTTCCTCGAATCAAGAGTGCGGATCAATCATCATATCTATGCCCCGTACGGTAAAATCCATCGTACGGCATCCCAATATCGGGGCACGGGTCAAGTATCTCCTAGGTGTCTCATTATTCGTATAATGTCATCACCAACACATCTCATGATCAAGGTGCTAAACTGTAATCGCCTATATCAATCATATATCATTGCCATCATAATAAGCATCATTAGTTTATCCTCAGAAATATCATGTCATATGTATCATATTGTGATTAAGTCATACTGATATCATATCGTCCTCAAGCCATACCTCTATGATATCGACATCAGGTCACACCTATATGATGTCGTAATCAAGTCATACATATCCCATATCGTGATCAGTCACAAGTTACAGTTCGGGATCTATTTTAGAGTTCCATGTACCTCAATATCATCACTACCCATTATAATTTATGTATACCTGTTCATTATCTCATTCTCTAATGATCCGCTAACACTTTAATACGACTGTATAGTCAAGAATCACGGCATCAAGCCCAGTTATGCCGTTTCATTCCCATGTATCATATCACATCAATCAATCCCATATACGTGTTGTATATACATGTATATACCTATACCTAGTTCTATATATATATACACATACCCGTATACACCATGTCGAGTTTCAGTGCGTGTGTGTGTGTTTCTACCTGAAACTTACGAACCTCTTCCAAGATATTCATCCGCTGGTATGGTCTTCCTAAATCAGTCTAGTCCAGCCTAGGGTCATTACTAGGGTCCCGCTCATTTAGAATCTAGGGTTACATCTGGTTTTCTAATGACAATAAGTACTATTCCTATGCTACGTTGCGGGGGTGCTAAACGCCATCCACCCGACTTCCCCCCGTAGATATACATCTACTCACCTGGTCCATGTCTGCCGAAGACAGTGTCGCCATCCTCCTCTTCATCGCCCGCAGTCCACATGAGGGTACCTAAACGCAAACATATAAATAGTATCGTAAACTGAATCACATACAAAAATCAAAACGACGCAAGGAACCAGCATAGGTTAAAACCTATGTCCCGTTCACGCAAAAGAACCGAATATCGCTCGATATCGGCATACAAACTCCGATGGATCGAGATAAACATCAGCAATTAACTCGTAGTTTTAAAACACCTTACTTATATTATAAAACATGATTAAATCCATCAAAACCCTAAAATCAATCAAATCGTCCGATTTCGAAAAACCCGAAAACACCAATTTACCGTTTTTCTTCAAAACATGACATTTAAATGAAACCAATGGTTATAAAACTCATTAAATAGCATAACTAGACTTTACAAACCATTACTATATTTTTATTACACAAATTTATATAAATTTGAAATTTCTAGTTTGCAACCTTTAGTAATTTTTAACATTTTTCAAGCAAAATACCACAATTCCACAACAAAACATGATTTTGCATGAATTAATGTATTAAACTACAATTCATGATGATAATGATATAATGAAACCATGATTATATTTTTAATTTCATTTATTTAGGAATTTCCAAAATCTAGTTTACAAAATACTAGCACTTTATTACTATTTTCCAATTATCACAAGAAACTAGTGATCAAACTAAGTTTTTCATTCCTTTAATATGCTCATATTCTCATTAAAACTACCATCTAATGATAACCACCTTAATAAGAATTTTATTTTACCCACAAACACATTTTAGAAAAATCTAGTTAGCTAAATAGTTTAATTAAAACAATTTGAATAAACAATTTATTATACAACAACCATGCAAGATTTTTCCACTTCTAAAAATGGTAGACTAGTTATTATAACCCTAATTAATTAATAAAAATCATAACTTGAATTTACAAACCCTAACTTGAATTTTAAAATTTGCAACTAGAATTAATTTAACAAATCTAATTATGCTTTAAAAGAAACATCTAATAGAAATAAAACAAAAGAAGGAAATTTATACCTTCAAAATATGAAATCCAAACATGAAAATGAGCCTCCAAAATGCATGCTTTCCCACTCCAAAATCCATGTAAAGAAGAGCAAAGAACAAAGGGTAGGAATTTATTAGGATTTTGTGCAATTTTTATTGAATTTTGGAGGATTTTTGATGATTTTTGAACAAAAAATGAAGTGGAAATGGGGGGGGGCTGCCATGGGGGTGTTGAGGCCGGCCACAATTAGGAGGAGGGGTGGAGAATGAGAAAAGTGAAGAAAGATGTAGAAAGTTCCCCAAAAATATCATATCATTATGTCTTTTCATGCTTTTATTAAATTTTCTTTTAATTCTTTACTATAGCAACTCAAGAAAACTCTAGAAAATTGAAAAAATTTGCAAATGAATTTTACATGATACTCACTAAATTATAATATGCCATGGCTCACTTTTACAAATTAAAACCATTCAAATTTGTAATTTACACTAATTTAGTGTAAAAATAAAGCTTATGTTAATATTTAAAATAATTAATTTAGGAAAAATATTTAATTAAACTAAAAATTTATAAGTGGCTAAATAAACACCATTTACTAGTAATTACATAATTAAAATAGGTATTTTTGAAATTATAATGAAAAACAATCACGGTTTAGTTTTACGAAAAATACATTTTACTTTACCGAAAATCATAAAATTCACTTAAACAATTTTATTCATTTAATTATTTATTTAATTATTTTTAAAACGTTACAATCTTCCCCCCTTTAAGAAATTCGGTCCCCGAATTTAAATTAAAACTCCCCCTCCAAATACTAAAACATTTAGCAAAACACTCAAATCGTCGGGGCTCCGAAATCATCAATACATAACAAAAATCAACTCCGTCAAGCATTGCGCAATCATCGGAGTTATGGCGAGAATAAAATATCAAAACCCAATATGAAAACCATCATAATATACATCAATCTGTAACTTATATATAGTGCGCATCATAGTAAAACCGTACAAATATCTGGATAAGGAAATATGCAAACACCCCTTTCTGAAAATTGCCGTGTGATGCACGTGTCACGGCATAAGTAGCGGACGTTTATTTAAAAAAATAACTATATATATATCTTTTATTTAACATATACATCCCGCCTGGTTACTAAATCAAATAATAATGATTATGAAAACATACTGCTCAAACTGAAATCAATCCCAATCACATCAATAAAATATCATGTGCGTCCGGTGCGCACTGAAATCGAAACCAAATACAGATACCACGAATACACACAACAAAAAAACTAAGTGCAACAGGTGTGCACCAAAAACATCTGTCAAGTGCAACGGGCGTGCACGACTCAATATCAGGTGCATCTAATCTGCACAAAACCCCGATTTAGTGCATCTGGTGTGCATAAAATCTCATCAAGTGCGCCAAGTATGCGCAAGAATCCTAATCAGGTGCACATGGTGCATGAAAACATACATCGAATATCAAAATCGAAATCACAGCACAAAAATGCATGAAAACTAGGTCGAAACATATGTCAAAATCATGTGTAACCCCTATGCACGAAATCAAATAAAAAAAATCTCAAAATATATAAAACCAAATCAAGTGTACCGGGTGTGTACTAAACAACATCAATATGACTGATACATGAAACACAAATAGAATGTAATGAAGGTACACACATGAAATACCAATCGTAGAACAAAGTCCTCAAAATACAAAAATCCAATCAACGAAAATATGAAATTAAAATCACTAAATCCCAATCGTAAACACTATCGTCAATGTGCGCCTCTTTCTTCTGATGTCGATTGCTTCGAACTCGTCTCTTTGTAGCTATGCTGACTGCGCTACCAACGACAATCCTCATATCTAGAGTCTCCCACGTAGTCGATCCCTTCACTTGATATCCGGACTACATTAAACCTTTCGATCGATCCATCAAAATCCCATAATTCCCCGAGAGCTCAACACTCAAGTACAGTTTAAAAATATCCGGTACATACCCCAGCATCGATGATCCAGCCATAGAAGGGCAAACCCAAGCCTCACTAATGGCACCGCGGAACTGCCGTAAACCCTAAGGTTCAAGGGCGTTCTCGTGGTCATTATGTCGAGTTAGGGTTTCATTCTTCTAGACGGTCCATCGAAACACCTGCATGTTCTTCCGAATACCTTAAACTTTGGAAAATGGTTTTCTGATAATCGTTCGAACCCTTTAACTTCATCCGGACGGCACGTGAATACCCTTCGTCCGCACGCTAAGCAATGCTTCAATCCTCAATAATAAACGATACCCTAATGGTTATCGTATTCGAGCCGCAGCTCCCTCTGCCCGTGGTAACAGAAACCACCATCCGACATCGACGAAGATAGATCAAAAGAACGAATGAAATACGGTGCAAGCAACGTACATCCTAAGGCTCCTTAAGCAGAGTAGCATATCGTAAGTATGCCGCGGACCATACCCACGGTACGTTACTCTACCTAAATCGCCCACTCCATCAACCAAGGGTCACCTAGACTTATACAAGGTTAAACCTAGCGCTCTGATACCAACTTTGTCACGACCCGAAAGTACGGAACGTGACCGGCAATTAGATTACGAAGCGTCTAGAGGCACCACATAACCTAAGTAAGCCGAAGCCCAGAAATCTAAACCATATGAAAGAAGAAGAAGTAAAAGAAACATGAAGAAAAACAAGTTTAAAAGTATCAGCAAATTTTCCCAAAAATTTCCGCAGAGTCTCCTCTGTAAAAACTGGCCCCCAAACGGGTACAACAAGTATAATATACATAAACAACAATAAAAAGCATCCCCAACGGAAGCTAACTCAACGCCAACAGGCGGAAACAACCACAACAAGCATAATAATATACAACGCCAAAGGTCGAGGCTCAAAACTCAAAAGAAAACAAAACCACCAGATCAGAATAATACGTGCGCGACTCTAAGGTCGAAATAAAAGACTGGTCCAGTAAACTTGTCAAGTAATACAAGTATGGTTGATGGAGCTTACTAGATACAAATGAATGAATAAAAGTACAATGGTGGTACGGATACAAGTGAACCAACCTACCGTGCAAATCACCCTGAAAGAATAGATGTGCCAGGAAGCTGCCAGGGAAACCTGTACACCGAACCTGTAATAAAATTTGGCACAACGGGGGTGAGTTTCCAACTCGTGAGTAGAAGACAACTACGAAAAGAAATCGAATGCACGACGCTATCCTAGGTCATAATAATACACTATTATATCCCAATCATCTAGTAATAGCAGGGTAAAACTACGTGTAAATGCAGATACTTCGTGCTCGTGTCAGTGCCTCATATAATACTATGTCATATGAATGGATATGCATGCATCATGAATATAAAATAACCAATCCTGAAATCCAGAAATATCTGTATAAGAAATCTTTAGCTGTTATCAAAGTAAAATGTGTATAGAAATCTGAAATCTCAACAATGAAATCCATGGAAATCCGTGTCAAGCATCGATACAAACATGTAAATCTCAAGTCTCATAGTCTCAATACCTCGGGCTCCGTCGGTCCGGAT
Organism: Agapanthus africanus; assembly: GCA_030015575.1. Taxonomy (NCBI): domain Eukaryota; kingdom Viridiplantae; phylum Streptophyta; class Magnoliopsida; order Asparagales; family Amaryllidaceae; genus Agapanthus; species Agapanthus africanus. Next base: position 397,832,609 of record CM057346.1, read on the forward strand.
CGGCCCATATCATCAAATCTCACGACAACGGTCGGTATCCTCCGGATATCCGCCGCGCCAGACATCACCGGTAGGTAGCTTTCCCCTGCCAGGCTCATCGTCTACAACTCGATCTTCTTGCCCCGGGATACCATACCGGGCCCACCATGTACCCGAGACGGTTCATTCACTCCTCGAATCGGGTCTCGAAATCCATCAGAAAACATGAAATCTCATGGTGGACGAAACATACATCACGAGAAAACCGCATCTTATGTTTTTTAAAAAGAGAGGAGGAGGAGAGAGAGAGAAGTTTTTACATATTCTTGCGGTTTTCCCCAAAATCCAGAAATCTCATAGAAATCCAAATCTCAAAATCATGAGTAACTATATGATAAGTGTCGGCATATGCCCATAATACTGCATGATAACATGAAAATATGAATGCATGAATGTCTAAGCAATAAATATCATGTCTGTACTAATGTCAGAGAATAATCACAATATTATATCGGTCTAGTTGTTAACTGATTCTATCCATAAAAGACAATATGATCTAAAGTGTACGTGACATAGCAATTACCGATGATGATGTGTGTGAGCCGGCAAATAAGTGTGCGTGGAATATGCGCATCATCGGTAATAGTGCTGGTGTCCAAACAGGTAAAGTTTATACTGATTATAGCAACATATAAAAGAACATGCACCATGATGATTACAGTATGAATGCAAGACATATGTGCATTATCCATTCCTCTGCGATATACGAGTACGACTACCACTATATGACTCAAACCTAAACTAGTGTCTATCTAACCTTCTAATGAACTAAACCTAAGAAACTAGTCAATAAGAAACAAGAGTCTACCTAAGGTCTGAATCAATATCTCTAATAGTCGGCGATCCAAACTTAATAGCGTCACGTACGTAGTACGGCTTCCTCGAATCAAGAGTGCGGATCAATCATCATATCTATGCCCCGTACGGTAAAATCCATCGTATGGCATCGCAATATCGGGGTACGGGTCAAGTATCTCCTAGGTGTTTCATTATTCGTATAATGTCATCACCAACACATCTCATGATCAAGGTGCTAAACTGTAATCGCCTATATCAATCATATATCATTGCCATCATAATAAGCATCATTAGTTTATCCTCAGAAATATCATGTCATATGTATCATATTGTGATTAAGTCATACTGATATCATATCGTCCTCAAGCCATACCTCTATGATATCGACATCAGGTCACAGCTATATGATGTTGTAATCAAGTCATACATATCCCATATCGTGATCAGTCACAAGTTACAGTTCGGGATCTATTTTAGAGTTCCATGTACCTCAATATCATCACTACCCATTATAATTTATGTATACCTGTTCATTATCTCATTCTCTAATGATCCGCTAACACTTTAATACGACTGTATAGTCAAGAATCACGGCATCAAGCCCAGTTATGCCGTTTCATTCCCATGTATCATATCACATCAATCAATCCCATATACGTGTTGTATATACATGTATATACCTATACCTAGTTCTATATATATATACACATACCCGTATACACCATGTCGAGTTTCAGTGCGTGTGTGTGTGTTTCTACCTGAAACTTACGAACCTCTTCCAAGATATTCATCCGCTGGTATGGTCTTCCTAAATCAGTCTAGTCCAGCCTAGGGTCATTACTAGGGTCCCGCTCATTTAGAATCTAGGGTTACATCTGGTTTTCTAATGACAATAAGTACTATTCCTATGCTACGTTGCGGGGGTACTAAACGCCATCCACCCGACTTCCCCCCGTAGATATACATCTACTCACCTGGTCCATGTCTGCCGAAGACAGTGTCGCCATCCTCCTCTTCATCGCCCGCAGTCCACATGAGGGTACCTAAACGCAAACATATAAATAGTATCGTAAACTGAATCACATACAAAAGTCAAAACGACGCAAGGAACCAGCATAGGTTAAAACCTATGTCCCGTTCACGCAAAAGAACCGAATATCGCTCGATATCGGCATACAAACTCCGATGGATCGAGATAAACATCAGCAATTAACTCGTAGTTTTAAAACACCTTACTTATATTATAAAACATGATTAAATCCATCAAAACCCTAAAATCAATCAAATCGTCCGATTTCGAAAAACCCGAAAACGCCAATTTACCGTTTTTCTTCAAAACATGACATTTAAATGAAACCAATGGTTATAAAACTCATTAAATAGCATAACTAGACTTTACAAACCATTACTATATTTTTATTACACAAATTTATATAAATTTGAAATTTCTAGTTTGCAACCTTTAGTAATTTTTAACATTTTTCAAGCAAAATACCACAATTCCACAACAAAACATGATTTTGCATGAATTAATGTATTAAACTACAATTCATGATGATAATGATATAATGAAACCATGATTATATTTTTAATTTCATTTATTTAGGAATTTCCAAAATCTAGTTTACAAAATACTAGCACTTTATTACTATTTTCCAATTATCACAAGAAACTAGTGATCAAACTAAGTTTTTCATTCCTTTAATATGCTCATATTCTCATTAAAACTACCATCTAATGATAACCACCTTAATAAGAATTTTATTTTACCCACAAACACATTTTAGAAAAATCTAGTTAGCTAAATAGTTTAATTAAAACAATTTGAATAAACAATTTATTATACAACAACCATGCAAGATTTTTCCACTTCTAAAAATGGTAGACTAGTTATTATAACCCTAATTAATTAATAAAAATCATAACTTGAATTTACAAACCCTAACTTGAATTTTAAAATTTGCAACTAGAATTAATTTAACAAATCTAATTATGCTTTAAAAGAAACATCTAATAGAAATAAAACAAAAGAAGGAAATTTATACCTTCAAAATATGAAATCCAAACATGAAAATGAGCCTCCAAAATGCATGCTTTTCCACTCGAAAATCCATGTAAAGAAGAGCAAAGAACAAAGGGTAGGAATTTATTAGGATTTTGTGCAATTTTTATTGAATTTTGGAGGATTTTTGATGATTTTTGAACAAAAAATGAAGTGGAAATGGGGGGGGGGCTGCCATGGGGGTGTTGAGGCCGGACACAATTAGGAGGAGGGGGTGGAGAATGAGAAAAGTGAAGAAAGATGTAGAAAGTTCCCCAAAAATATCATATCATTATGTCTTTTCATGCTTTTATTAAATTTTCTTTTAATTCTTTACTATAGCAACTCAAGAAAACTCTAGAAAATTGGAAAAATTTGCAAATGAATTTTACATGATACTCACTAAATTATAATATGCCATGGCTCACTTTTACAAATTAAAACCATTCAAATTTGTAATTTACACTAATTTAGTGTAAAAATAAAGCTTATGTTAATATTTAAAATAATTAATTTAGGAAAAATATTTAATTAAACTAAAAATTTATAAGTGGCTAAATAAACACCATTTACTAGTAATTACATAATTAAAATAGGTATTTTTGAAATTATAATGAAAAACAATCACGGTTTAGTTTTACGAAAAATACATTTTACTTTACCGAAAATCATAAAATTCACTTAAACAATTTTATTCATTTAATTATTTATTTAATTATTTTTAAAACGTTACAGTACGGGATCGGGGTCACATTGTGTAGGGTTACTAGGCACACTAACAAGGCTCTACAAGGCATCGACCATGCCAAAATAAAAAATTTATGTGCCGAACAACCCTAAGCAAGATCGTGTACTAGAGATTTGGCGAATCAAAAGTAAGTAAACAACTTTACGACTAAGGGTATGCGAAATACAACCTTTGTAGATCGGTCCTTCACTTCTAGAGCTCCTTGTCATAGTCCCTTCGCTGGGATCATAGTTCTCCCGGGCTCTTGCATGGCTTCACGAGGCGAAAAATGCGTCCTTGCTTGAAGTCTCCGAGGCCGAAGATGATCTACGTCGAGGGAATTCCGACTCAAGCTACTACTTCACTAACTTGAGAATTAGTGAAGCAAACACCCTATACTAAAGTGCTAGTCTAGTAGAGGATGGAGAAATAGGAAGTGGGTTCTCTTTGGATTTTTATTTCTCACAATCTTTTGCTCTCTTTTCAAAACCCTAGTTAGCTTTTTCTTTTGTTCAAAGATGAAGAAGATGAACAAAAGAAAGAGATGAGGATAATGATCAAGTGAGTAAGCTAACCAAGGTGAGTGAGTATCATATACTAACTCTTGTAGAGACTTAACCCATGGCTAAGCTTTATGGTTGGGTTAAGAAATATCCATAGTAAAAACAAATTTAGTGGAATTAGTCAATGCTTCCACAAGCTTCAAGCATTTAGCTAATCCACCACTAATTTTGTAATTACTTTGAATATTAAAATCCAACATAAATAAAAAGCATGGTGTAAGTCTCATACACCCAAGTCAAGTGTATCATCAACCATGATACAATAAAAGAAAACACAATTTTAATATATATCATATATACATTAAAGTTGTGCTCATGTGAGAAAAACCCTAAAGTGAACAAGTGTTAGTAAATGTAAACTAGTATATCTAATATACAATGATACACTTAATTATTAAATCAATCACTTGACTTAATAATCCGGTCATATCTCATATAACCGACTAACATTCATCGTACCGACTTATCGAATCAACACTTGATTCGATAACCCGGTCATATCATATATAACCGACCGATACTAAAAGTCGCGAGAATAGAATACGGTATCATATACACGTATTATTCTCGGTCCCGCACATATCACATATGCGCTCCTATTTCGTTTTGCCTGAGCCAGTAAAACCTCTATGTAGGACTCTAAAGACTCGTCAATACGCCGGCGGCAGGTGATGATCACATCAAGCACCCACAAGCCGTCAGCGGTACTAGCTGGACGTAACGGCTACCCGGGCATTGAGCGATCAGAAGATCAGCAAGCAAGCCCGCTCCAACTCCTGTAAAAGCCTGCCGGTAACACTTCCCGTACAGTCTGGTCTCCTCGTCTGATATGTCGCATATCAAGTCTAGGGGTGATAAACGTCAGACCCCAATAACCAATATGTCATGCCGATGTGAGGCTCATAACGGATCAAGAAACTACTGGTAACACTTACCGGTAAATCACTAATTCAACCCTGGCCAGGGACATCCCTGTCACGGCCAATCGAGCACAGCGCAACATCAACCCCCAATACCGGGAGAGACGAAACCCCTCCTATCGCTCATTGCCTCCATGTGACTCGGGACTGTACCCAAAAACCACCGTTTTGCACGCCCTCATAGACGTGGTAAGGTGGAAATCAAAGCACGGTGGGAATCACACAAGACTCTATGACGATCTCGGGTCTACAGACTAACCTGCACAAGTGTCACCAGAGAACTGCCATCTGACGTAAGGTATAATACCATCTGGGAGTTCTCGGCGGGTCCGTCCAGTGTACCCAGTCTCCACTGAGCACCCGTATACCATGTCTGATGTTAAACACCAATGGATATGGGATCATCCATCGCCCATCTCATGGGTCGAGAAGCGTATACGCTAGTCTACTCTGATATATCGATGCCCTGTCTCGATACACCCACGACTAGGAACATTAAATGATGTACTTATGGACTACCATGGCCCCACTAGTATGATCTGCATCACAGTCCAGGCAGTCAAGTACATATCCTAAGGGCTTTATCAACATGTAGCTATAAGACAGTATAAAGAGACAAGTATACATGTTAAGATAAAAGAGCAACCAGATAGCATACTATCATATCGAGCAGGAAAGTCCTCTCTATATATGTCCAAGCATCCAATATAATATACATCATCTGTACAATACTGGCCTCTAGGGCATACATACAACTAACAATCTCTCACTTGCACTAGGGCCAGCTGCTGTAGTATCACATACCGAGCATCCCGAAGAGTCTCTCAAACTGTATATGGGCAATGGCCTTCGTGAGTGGATCCGCTGTGTTGTTCTTCGTGTCAACCCTCCTGACCTCGATCTCTCGGCGATCAACTATCTCCCGAATCAGGTGATACCGCCTCAGAATATGCCTGGATCGCTGATGGGACCTGGGTTCCTTGGCCAAAGCCACCGCTCCATTGTTATCGCAATACAAAGGTATTGGATGCTCAATGGATGGAACCACTCCAAGTTCAGTAATGAACTTCTTGATCCAGACAGCCTCTTTGGCAGCATCGTTGGCAGCGATGTATTCAGCCTCCATCGTCGAGTCTGCCACGGTTTCCTGCTTGGAACTCTTCCAGCTTACCGCCCCTCCGTAAAGGGTAAATACAAATCCCGAGTGCGACTTAGAGTCGTCCTTATCACTCTGGAAGCTCGAATCGGTAAAGGACTCCACTTGGAGTTCTCCGTTACCATACACCAAGAGCGTCTCTTTAGTCCTTCGTAAGTACTTGAGAATGCTCTTCACAGCTATCCAGTGACTCTCTCCAGGATCAGCTTGATACCTACTCACTACACTTAGTGAGTATGCTACATCGGGTCTGGTACATAGCATCGCGTACATGATAGAGCCTACTGCCGAAGCATAGGGTATCCCTTGCATGCAAGCTCTCTCCGAATCAGTCTTGGGAGGCATCTCTTTGGAGAGAGTGAGCCCTGAGATCGTGGGTAAAAACCCACGTTTGGACTCTTCCATACTAAACCTCTTTAGTATGGTGTCAATGTACCTGGATTGGGACAATCCCAATATCCTTTTAGATCTATCTCTATAGATCATTATTCCCAATATGCAGGAGGCATCACCAAGATCTTTCATTGAGAATCTTTGTGATAAGAAGAGCTTGACCGATTGCAGCATAGGAATGTCATTTCCTATCAAGAGTATGTCGTCCACGTATAATACGAGGAAGACAACCTTACTCTCTGCCACCTTCTTGTAGATACAAGGTTCATCTACGTTTTTTACGAAATCAAACTTTTTGATAACGATGTCAAAGCAGATGTTCCAACTCCGCGATGCTTGCTTTAATCCATAAATGGATTTAAGCAGCTTGCACACCTTCCCGCTGCTCCCACTATCTACGAAGCCCTCTGGCTGAGTCATGTACACGCACTCTTCTAAATCACCGTTTAGAAAGGCGGTCTTAACATCCATTTGCCAGATTTCGTAATCATGATATGCAGCGATGGCAGGCATGATACGGATGGATTTAAGCATAGCCACTGGAGAAAAGGTTTCGTCATAGTCCACACCTGGTCTTTGACGAAAACCCTTTGCAACAAGTCTAGCTTTGAAAGTCTCCACTTTCCCATCTACACCAAGTTTTTTCTTGAAGATCCACTTGCTCCCAATGGGTTTTACCCCTTCAGGAGCAACTTCCAAAGTCCATAATTTGTTGGTGTACATGGATTCCATCTCGGACCGCATTGCATCCAGCCATTTCACTGAGTCTCCACTCGTGATGGCCTGCTCGAAGCTAGTTGGGTCATCATCAACCATGATGCAATCCTCGCTCCTACCATCCATGAGAAAACCGTAGTATCTCTCAGGTGGGCGAGGAACCCTACTAGATCGACGGAGTGGCTGGGGTTCATTGGGAACTACCGAATCCTCCGGTTCCACTAAATCTTCAGTTGCAGTTTGTGTATCTGGAACCTCTTCCAGCTCTACCACTTTGCCACTAATTTCTTTTACAAGAAAATCCTTTTCCAAAAAGGTGCCATGTTGAGCAACAAACACCTTTTGTTCCTCACTGTGGTAGAAAAAATACCCATATGAATTCTTTGGATATCCCACAAACTTGCAAAGAACTGACCGTGCCTCGAGTTTGTCCGGATTTTGTCTTTTGACATAGGCCGGACAACCCCATATCTTAACTCGTTTAAGATATGGTCTTTTCCCACTCCATATCTCATATGGTGTGGTAGGTACAGATTTAGATGGAACTTGATTCAATAGGTATGCTGCTGTCTCCAGTGCATACCCCCAGAAGAAAATAGGTAACTCAGTTGTGCTCATCATTGAGCGCACCATATCTAATAGGGTGCGGTTCCTCCGTTCTGATACACCGTTATGCTGTGGTGTATATGAAGGAGTTAGCTGAGAGAGAATCCCATTCTCTTTTAGGAAGTCCAGGAATTCATTGCTCAAGTATTCACCTCCTCGATCAGATCGAAGGATTTTAATACTTTTTCCGGTTTGGTTCTCGACTTCTTTTTTATATTCTCTAAATTTCACAAAAGCTTCTGATTTGTGTTTCATCAGGAACACATATCCGAATCTAGAGAGATCGTCAGTGAATGTAATGAAGTACGAAGAACCATCCCTGGCATGTGTAGACATGGGACCGCATACATCATTATGTACCAGTCCCAAGAGTTCGGTAACTCTTTCTCCGTGTCCCGTAAACGGAGTTTTGGTCATCTTGCCTTTGAGACATGACTGGCAAGTATCATAAGATGAAAATTCAAATGGATTTAAATATCCATCCTTATGCAACTTAGCTAGTCGTGTCGCATTGATGTGACCCGGTCTACAATGCCATAAGAAGCATTCGTTCAGTTCTGAACTCTTCCTCTTGTGTGTGTTTGTTATGCTCAGAACTGTTGATTAATTTAGAACATAAATGCCATTGCACAACGTGCCTAATCCAACCAACTTTTGGTTAAGGAAAATGTTCATAACATTATCCTGTAATACAAAATTATATCCCTCTTTACTTAGTAAAGAAACCTATATAATGTTGCATATCAGGTTCGGCATGTAATAGCATTCGTTCAGAACCAATGTATTACCAGTTAGCAATACAAGGTGATATTCCCCAATGGTTTTAGCTGCAACAATTGCACCATTTCCAACCCTTATGTCTTTATCACCTTCTCCAAGTTCTCTAACTTTCCTAAGCCCATGTAACTGATTACATATATGGGATCCTGACCCGGTATCTAATACCCAGGACGTAGAGAAAATGGAGAAACAGTTCTCTGTAACGAACACACCCGAAGAAAATGCATCAACATGTACTTTCTTCACACGGGTGGCATAGGAATCCTGGTATTCCCCTATATCCTGTTCAGTCCTATAACTCTTATAAGAAAGAACGGAACCAACGTTCCCCAGCACAGTATAACATGCGGGTTCGGTCAACACATCCATATTACTATCTTGATTAAGGCATGAAATGGTCGCTACCTGGAGAGAGAGAGAAGAAAACACTTTAGCGTATGCTCTTGCAAGATCAGATTGGTTATTATTTTATCTAATCAGGATGGCTCCCACTGTTTTTTATCAAATCTTCCTTCAAACCCTAAAAGGAAAGACTAGCCAGGATTAATTACACCCTACAACTTCGCCAATCTTTCAGCCAGGCCAGTGTCGGTACTTTGAGGGAGGTTCCCCGTGCTTTCGCACGGACCTAATTAAAGTAAACCTCGTTTTTCCAGAGGCATAACCCCGTTGACACCTTTCTAGACACCTACTTGATCGGCTAATTGTCCTGTGTAAAACTCTCCCAGGAGTAATAATTACTCGCAGTGGGTATTGGGATCCAACTATCTCATAGAAGGTATGCAATCTCATTGTAAATCTCAACACTTGAAATTCCCGATAATATTTTGCCCCAAACGATCTATGACCTTGACAAGGTCAACAAACCATAGCCCGTAAGTCAAGTTCAACCCGTCATTTCTTGATTGAATTAAACCCACCCGCACGACCCTTGACAAGGTCAACAAGGCCGTACGACTACCCTAATCCAATCTGTATCATATGCATAAGCAGATAAATACTGGTCAGCTACCGCACACTGCGCCTTGATAAGGTCAACAAACGCAGCACGAATACTAAGCAGGACTTATCTGAAATGACGGAGGGCTACGACAGGTTTTTCTGAAAACCTATTGTGTAATGAACTTGATATCGTTGTAGAATCGAGTGAAATTTTGAAATGGAGTGATTTTGAGGCTTTCATTAGTTTTGCTAAAAAGGTCACTCCCGGTGAAGGTATCTCGACTCTTTCCTCATCGAATAAGGTGCAAGATATATCATATATATCGCTATGCAAAGCAAAAACTCCAAAAGCAGTCAAAAGTCAAACTGAGTGTTGTAGCATCAGCCAGTTTTGCTAAAGAGGTCACTCCCGGTGAAGGGATCTCGGCTCTTTCCTCATCGAATAAGGTGCAGGGTATATCATATATACCGCTATGCAAAGCAAAACTGTTGCTACCCTTTTATTTGAAAATTTGATTCTACAACATCTTTTAGGTTTCTTTTCTTTCATTAATCACATTAATGAAGTCGCATCATTTAAGTCACCTAAACATCACAGATAAATACGACGTACACTTATGCCATCCGCATTCGCCTCGATGTCCCCTCATGCACCGTTAGGTTAGGTAACTAACGACAGAGCGGGGCAGTGCTAGCGCGGGTGTAAAACATTAGTAACGTTAATATAATATATCATATATACTATTTATAGTATCTATCACAGAACATCAAATGATCACATCACAGATATCGCAGCAGAAGAATCATATGAAACATTGGATATACTAGGACGTCCGTGTTTTATTTTGAGCCTCTATAAAACACGGATTCCACGGTCGCGACGAATAGCCAAACCCACACCCCTAGACCCCTACGAGAGCGGCAAGCAACCCTACCAATTCTAGAGTTAGGAGACCCGGACTCGACTTCTCGAGTTGGTCTCCCACTGGACTCTAGAACCCGGTTACTTGTGCTCTCCTCCTTGGGTCTATCCTAGTGCGGAAAAGTAAATAATATACAAATGGTGATATCGACCTCATCCCGGAAGTGCCCCAATAAAAGAATATTACATACATTTAATTTTACATGAATGAAAATAAAAACTCTCATCTCACATAAACCCCTCCCCCCGGCTATTCAGAACGCGACGATCCAATATAATATATCCAGCAACACAGAACATCACATGTCATCAACGTAAGTAAATATGTGCATCCCAATTGTCGTTGACATATAGCAACGAAACCGGCGATATCACATATTACACTTACGGTCGCAGAAAAGGAAGTGTAAAACTACAACATTTGGAATCCACAATCTCTTTAGACATCGTAAATCCGAAATATCATATATTTCGCATTTCATGCATAACTGTATGAATTCCACATATTGTATCACATTCCAGATAAATAGAGAGTATTAAACTTTCCGATCGAATAATCAAATACCCAAGATTTCCATAATAGCTCAACACTTGAGCGGAGTTCAAAAAATCTAGAATACACCACAGTAGCAACGGTCCAGCCGTAGAAGGGTCAAGCCAACGCCTCACATGTGGCACGCCGTACTGCCCCAAACCCTAAGGTTCAAAAGGCAGTTCAAGATGGTCACATAATCGAGTTAAGGTTTGTTGTCTTCTAGAGGGTCCATCGTATCACATGCACGTTTTTCCGAAAGATTTAAACTCGGGAAAAATTCAACACTTGAATGTTTTTCGTGCCGGGAAAAATTGAGTTAATGATATCCGTTCGAACATTTTAGTACTTTCTAAATTATCCGGAATAACATAACAAAATTAAATTCTCCGATCGAATCGACGATTACAAAATAAACCCCAAGATACTCAACACTTGAGTCAAAATAAAAATACCCAGAAATATGCAGGTATGGTAGTGGATATTACTGCACAAAGCATTGGCCCCAATTCATTTTATCCGACGTGGAACCGCCGCCTGAAGTGGGGTGGGACCGCGGTTCCGCGGCGGCCGTACGGAATTCCGGTCTCGAACTTTGTGGTAATTCTTAGAAACCCCTGCTGAATTTTTTAAGTATTTTTAATACTGAAAATACACAGTTTTGAAAAAATGTACAGAGAGGGGGTTAACTTTGAGGTTTTCGGGTTCGATCGGGGTTTTAACTTCGTTAACACATCGCCTAATGCTCTAGCTAGGCTCTGATACCACTGTAGGGTTACTAGGCACACTAACAAGGCTCTACAAGGTATCGACCATGCCAAAATAAAAATTTTATGTGCCGAACAACCCTAATCAAGATCGTGTAATAGAGATTTGGCGAATCAAAAAGCAAGTAAACAACTTTACGACTAAGGGTATGCGAAATACAACCTTTGTAGATCGGTCCTTCACTTCTAGAGCTCCTTGTCGTAGTCCCTTCGCTGCGATCATAGTTTTCCTGGGCTCTTGCATGGCTTCACGAGACGAAAAATGTGTCCTTGCTTGAAGTCTCCGAGGCCGAAGATGATCTACGTCGAGGGAATTCCGACTCAAGCTACTACTTCACTAACTTGAGAATTAGTGAAGCAAACACCATATACTAAAGTGCTAGTCTAGTAGAGGATGGAGAAATAGGAAGTGGGTTCTCTTTGGATTTTTATTTCTCACAATCTTTTGCTCTCTTTTCAAAACCCTAGTTAGCTTTTTCTTTTGTTCAAAGATGAAGAAGATGAACAAAAGAAAGAGATGAGGATAATGATCAAGTGAGTAAGCTAACCATGGTGAGTGAGTATCATATACTAACTCTTGTAGAGACTTAACCCATGGCTAAGCTTTATGGTTGGGTTAAGAAATATCCATAGTAAAAACAAATTTAGTGGAATTAGTCAATGCTTCCACAAGCATCCACAAGCTTCAAGCATTTAGCTAATCCTCCACTAATTTTTTAATTACTTTGAATATTAAAATCCAACATAAATAAATAGCATGGTGTAAGTCTCATACACCCAAGTCAAGTGTATCATCAACCATGATACAATAAAAGAAAACACAATTTTAATATATATCATATATAAATTAAAGTTGTGCTCATGTGAGAAAAACCCTAAAGTGAACAAGTGTTAGTAAATGTAAACTAGTATATCTAATATACAATTATACACTTAATTATTAAATCAATCATTTGACTTAATAATCCGGTCATATCTCATATAACCGACTAACATTCATCGTATCGACTTATCGAATCAACCCTTGATTCGATAACCCGGTCATATCATATATAACCGACCGATACTAAAAGTCACGAGAATAGAATACGGTATCACATACACGCATTATTCTCGGTCCCGCACATATCACATATGCGCTCCTATTTCGTTTTGCCTGAGCCAGTAAAACCTCTATGTAGGACTCTAAAGACTCGTCAATACGGCGGCAGTAGGTGATGATCACATCAAGCACCCGCAAGCCGTCAGCGGTGCTAGCTGGACGTAACGGCTACCCGGGCATTGAGAGATCAGAAGATCAGCAAGCAAGCCCGCTCCAACTCCTGTAAAAGCCTGCCAGTAACACTTCCCGTACAGTCCGGTCTCCTCGTCTAATATGTCGCATATCAAGTCTAGGGGTGGTAAACGTCAGACCCCAATAACCGATAAGTCGTGCCGATGTGAGGCTCATAACTGTTGGAGATAGTGCCCTCAGAGTCAATTATTAGGTCACAGGTACGTAATTGTAATGATTGATGGAGGACGTATCCCGGTAGGACAGTCTTACTCGAGATGATAGTATGCTATCTGGTTTACCTTTATCATCGTGTACTATTTTAAGTGACCTGACACGTCGCTATTACACGTTGATAGAGCCCCTAGGATTCTTGCTTGACCACCAGCAGTATGAGGGCTATCATATAAGTGGGAGCTGGGGGTCTATAAGCATATCCTTAAAAGGTCCCTAGTCGTGAGAGTTTCGAGACAGGGCATCGATTCTCCATAGTAGACTAGTGTATACAGTCGAGACCCCGACGAGGGGCGGTGGCCGGTCTCACAAGCCACTGGTGTCAGTTGGATCACCTAAGATGTATACAGGTGCTCATTGGGTTATGAGTACACCGGACAGGACTCGCCGGGAACATGCTAGTTGGTCATATACCAGACGTCAGATGGCAGTTCCCTGGTGACATGTGTGCAGGTTAGTTCATCGACCTGGGGATCGTCATTTGTCTCGTGTGAGTTCCCACTGTACTTTGATTACTACCCTACCACGGCTCAAAGGAGTCGTGCAAACAGGTTTTAGTTGGGTACAGTCCCGAGCCACATGGAGACAGTGAGCGTATCTTCAGGGGTTCGTCTCTCCCGGTATTGGGGGTGAGGTCATGCTGTGTCTAGGAGAGCCATTACACGAAGCCCTCGGCCGAGGCAAGGAGATTTACTGGTAGGTATTCCAGTAGTATCTCAGGGTGTTCTGGGCTACACTCCGACACGACTTGTACCGCTTTTGGGGGTCTGACTTTTACCAACCCCCTAGGCCCGCCATGCGATACTCATAAACGAACGGACCGGACTGTACGGATATTGTCACTGACAGGCTCAGTAGGGAGTCAGGCTGAGTTCGCTCACAGACGTCCCTTTTAGTCAGTACCTGGTAGCCCGTTACGTATTGGCTTATACCTCTGACGTGCTAGTGGTTAAATCCACAACCAAGGTGTTGACGAGTCTTTAGAGTCCCCCACATTCAGTTACTCAGCTTTCGGGCGAAAGGTTGTAGAGGCCGTATGGAGATATGGCAAGGTCCGATCAGATACGTGCGGTATTGCACGGATCAGGATTGGACAGTCTGTACTATAGGCCGTATGGTTATATGGCAGGGTTCGATCAGATACGTGCGGTATTGCACGGATCAGGATCGAACGGATATTACTAGCCGGCTTTGGTTTAAGCCGGATCCTAGTATAGTACAGTGTAGATTTTGTCTCATTGCTTTTGTATTTCGGTCGAAATACAGATGCGGGTGTGTATGCACAGTATCGGGGTTTTTCCTGTAATTTATTACGGGACCAGTTTTCTGGAGTTGCCAGTTTGCTTTTAGTTTCGGCCGATTTCCTTTGTTCCGTTCATTGGCCGAAGATTGGTGGAGGAGGGTTTATTTGCATTGTTGCAAATAAGTATTTGGAAGGGGGTCCTTTGCATATTATTTGTATCATGATGGTTTTCATGATGAGCACCATCACTTGACTTCTTCTTCTCATGATGGCTTGACTTTTTGAAGCCATCATGCATGAGATGATGGTTGCCTTGGAGTGTTGGATTTGTTGTGATCATTCCCTTTTGCATGATAGCCTTCTCTCTCTCTCCTTTGTATTATTGAGAATGGCTCCCATTATTTTTGAGACTCTCCCTCATTCTCACCCTCCCTCTCCTCTAGTGATGGCCGGCCACCATGAGGGTGGGTTGCCCATTTTTGTAGTGGGGATTTTTGCTCTCTTGATGCTATAAAAATCCCCAAGTTCCTCCACAAAAGTTCATACCTCATTTCCTCCACCAAAATGGCACCTCCATAAACCCCAAATGAGACACTAGTTCTACTATTTTCTACAGCGAATCTTGGGCACGTCGAGTAGCCGGCTTCGTGCCCGAGTTGCCTCGGCATTGAGGTGGGAGCCCGTAAAAGAAGTAGGCGATGTGGTGCACTTCCGGCGACGAGGAGGAGACGGGACATTCCGCAGGTGATCGGGACGATGACGAGAAGACCGGAGGACTTGGATCGTCGGTATATCTCTATTCCCTTTCTTGTAGATAGCTAGGACTAATTAATGGTTCGATCCGGGTATTAGTGCGCGGCGGTTTGCCAGTTCAAGTAAAATTAAAGTTTATCACCGCTTCCGCATTTGGCCGTCGGATTGACGGCCGGGGCGCCGCCGTGCACTTACAGTGGTATCAGAGCCTCGCCATTAACTTAGTCTAGCTTGGTTCAATGTGTTTGCATTTCCGATCGATCAAAAAGTTCCAAAACCGTGTTTTTCCTATCGACAGTTTTCTGTTGAAAATTTTTGGTCTCGAAAAATTTTTCAGGTTGTAAAATATTGATGTACTGGAAAATCTAAGAGCTCTGTAAAAATTCGATGAAGTGATTCCACTGTGGGAGCGCGGAACCGCCGCACAAACCCCCTTTTCGCCGCTGTTCCGCCGCGCACTGTGGAGATCACTGCACCAAATTTCTACAGTGTCTTTGTGGGCTTAAAATTGGGGTTTTGGAACATTAATATTGGGCCCAGAATTTCTTGATCTGCTACAGTATTGTTTGGGGGCCCACTTGTTAAAATTTGATCGATCGGATATTTTAAACACATTATTTCACAGTATTTACATTATATCTGCGACCGTGAATGTCACTCGATCGGTAAATCCGGTCTAACTGCTATAGCCCGGTTAGACGGATTTGCGAACGTGACTTTCACGTTGATGTTCTGTTTTTGCTGTGATGTTGCGGATCGGTCGTGGGGGATAGCCTGGATGCAATGCTAGTACAGTTGTGATTGTATTATGTACATTTGATATTGCGGGGCGAGCGACCGACATGTGGACTGCCGTCACTGCCTTTTTGTATTATTATTTTGGGGCACGACCTGGTTGCGGTCGATGTACCCGTTGTATGTATATTTTACTTTCTGTACTAGGATTGCCCCGCGGAGGGGTGCACGGATAGCCGGGTTCTGGAGGGCAACAAGCCCGCATCTCATGGCATTGAGACGGAGGGGGCTGCCTCGCTTCAGGTTTTGGCGGGTAACTTGCCGCGCCCGTAGGGGTCTAGGATTTCATTGCACAGGCTATCCACACGACCAGGGGAACGTCGGGTTTCAGTAGTGGCTCTGTGAAACCCGGGGATCCCAGATATCTGTATTGTTTCTGTGATGCTGTACATTTCTGTGATGTTGCATTTTATTCACGCCTTGAGCGAAATACTATATATTGGTATATATATTAGTAGATGTCGTATATGTTTTGCATCCGCGCTAGTCCAGTCCCCGCTCTGTCGTTAGTAAGCTAACCTAACGGGTAATGACGGGACCCAGTGGCGAATGCGGATGGCATATACGTACATCAGTATATTTTCGTTCTTTTTGGTGTGATCAATTGATGGGACTGCATTGATTCGGATCAATGCAAGTTAAAAACAAACCTAATCTGATGTTGTTGGAACACTTTTCAAAAAGCTGTTATTGCAAGGACGTTCACTTTTGTTTTGCATCGTGATATTCAGTTGGAATATCCTGCTCCTCAGTCGACGAGGCAAGGGCCGAGATCCCTTCACCGGGAGTGACCCCTTGGACAAAAAGTTTGCGTCAGGGCATTAACTTCACTATAGCCGATTACTTTTGCTTTGCACCGTGGTATTCAGTTGGAATATCCTGCACCCCATTCTACGGGGAAAGAGCCGAGATCCCTTCACCGGGAGTGACCTCTTTAGCGGAAGTTGTCGTCACTATATTTTTAAAAAAGCTATCCGTTCCTTCGACGATATCAAGTTCATTACGTTAAAGGTTTTCGCCAGAAACCATTTGTAGCCCTCCGTCGTTTCATATGGATAGTCAATAGTATTCAAGCTGTGTTTGTTGGCCAAAGTCAAGGCACGGTGTTTGGTAGCTGTTGGTTATTCATATGCAGCATAGATAGATGCGTTGGTTTGGAACAGTCGTATAGCCTTGTTGGCCAAAGTCAAGGGCTTGTGCGGGTGGATTCGAATCAACCTGGAGAATGACGGGTAGAACTTGACATGTGACTTATGATTTGTTGGCCAAAGTCAAGGTCATAAGAGCATGGGGCAAAAATCACATCGGGAGTTTCAAAAGAACTGAAACTTGCCAGATATGCGCATACCTTCTGGAGTGTGATGATGTGAGCGGATTCCGTCACGTTATCATGCGATGAGAGTTGGATCCCGATTCCCACTGATGAGTTAGTTTACTCCTCGGATGACCCCGACTAATTCTTCTTTCAGGTTTGGAGGAGAATTTGAGGTACAGTGGGAGGTTTCCTGATTAGATAAATTGGTAACCATTCTGATCTAGGTTAGAGTGCACGCTGAGTGTTTCTTTTCTCTCTCTCTGGCAGCGACCATTTGACCCGACCCTAAGACTATGATTCAGTGACCAAGTTGACCGAACCTTCTCAACACTGGCTTTTGGATTGTCAGAGTTGCAAACCTCATTGCTACTCCTACTTTTACCCTTTTCTCCAGGACACCCCGTTTTACTACGAACGTCCACTTCCATTGGACAAAACCATCGTATGGTTAGATACGAACTCGAAAGAATTTATTCGAGGATGGTTTCCGGTTCTGGAGAAAACGGATAGGATTATTCAGTTGTCTTTTCCTTTTACCCTCTCTCAGGTTACGAGTACTCCTTGGTTTAGGGGTAGTACACCTATTACGCAAATTGGATTGTCTTCTTCCAAACCTTAGGCTGGTGCCGACCGGTAGGGAATGAAGAAAACCAATTAGCATAATGATGGTGTGCAGAAGGTATTAAGTTCAGACAAAGCAAGGGATTAGTAAGAGGGCAAAGTAAAATGCAACAGATATTCACGACCAAACCAAATATTTCGTTACCACTCCCACATCACCTTTGAATTTCTCCAGGACACTCCGTATCACTACGAAGATCCACAGTTTATTTGGATACTCCATCGTATGGTTATATACGAACTCGAATGGAACTTGTTCCAGTTCGGGGATGGATTCTGGTCCAGGAGAAATAGGAATAAGGTTTATTCGGTTGTCTTTTATCTTCACCCTCTCTCATTGCGAGTGTTCCTAGGATTGGGACAGTACACCCATTATGCTTATTGGATAGTCTTCTTCCAAACCATAGGCTGGTGCAGAACGGTAGGGAAGGAAGAAAACCAATTTGGCCTAAAAGGGTGTGCAGAAGGTAAAGACTAAAGACATATGAAGGGATTTGGAGAGGTGGCAAAGAACTATACGGTTACAGTCGTGAATCTGGAAGAGGCATTACTAGGAATACCAGAATACCCCATCGAAACATTTCAATATTTCAGTTTCACTGTGTAATGTTAAAGGAAAACTGATTTCCCGATTAGATACTTACTCCAGGGTATGTATTTACCAGGTACGATTCTCACATCTGTATGGTTTTACAGATGATGAGTGGGAGTAAGTTATTGGGAATTGGGTGATTATCCTCATTATATCGGGATTCGTTGTAAACAGTGATATTTGAGGAAATCACCTAGGCTGTTTGCCGGTCGGCAAATATTTGGTTTTGAATATCCGCTGTTATGCACCAATTTCAAATTGATATATCTGTACGTCTATTTTCATAGAGTGAGATATACCTTTCTGAAATTATGTCTACGACATTTACCTATATCAGTGGATGGTTAGGTAAGGAGCATTAAACAGCGGTGTAATTCTTCTTAACCATAAGTACAGTTTTCAACCTACGACACACAGTGAATAAGTTATCAGACTCAAAGGACTTATACAGAGTATTGTATGTTGTCCAGGGTCCATCAGGACAGAGGGGTTGGTTCTCATACTATATTCGGTTTACTTATGACTTCTCTAGTTTTTAGACAAGTGTTTCGTGGAAACACAGGGTCCGAATTTGGAGAAGTTATAGGTATTTGAATAGAGTAGAGAACCAGGTGTAGCAAGTATCGGGATTCTTCAAAGTGATCGAAGATGTAGATACTTGTATGTGGTATTCAGTTGATAGTAGTGATTAAGAGAAATTGCTTCTCTTTCAGGTTACTCATAATTGGAAGCATTCCTAAGTTGAGTAACGCTGATCGGCCTCCTTCCATTTAGTTGACATGCACTGGAGACAGCTGCATGATTTGAATCTGGTTCAATTAAATCAGTGCCTCTGGTTCTATATTGGATATAGAACAGTTCATATCTTAACGATGTTTAAGGTACGGGGAGTTGTCCGGTTTATGATTAAAACCAGACACTGGACAACTCAAGGCACGTTTCTGTAATGGCTGTTTGTGGGTTGACCCAGGCTATGACGAGGGTTGACTTTCTACCATCTGGATGAACAATAGCGATATTGTTCTAGACTCGCCACAGTTTTATTAAAAATGGATTTTTTTTTCAGAAAACAGTAGTGGGAGTATGGTAGAACTGGAAGTGATTCCAGAACCACAAACGATTACTGAAGATTTGACAAGGAACCTAAAGATTCAATCTGGATTGACATTCCATTGGCCACTCCGCAGATACGGTGGGTAACTTCAGGCACCCGAGGGGTACTCCGGTAGCCTCAAGGACGGTGACAGGGAAGTTCTTGTTTACCCACATTTGCCATTGCTGCTGTTCCAGGTTGCGAGACCCGGCGGGAGGATGAGTATAGCGTCGTTCTAAACTAGCTTTAGAAGTGTACGTGTATATGACTCTGCCAGAGGGTTGTCGTAGTCAGTGGGAGCAGCGGAAGCATTGGTGGACAGGTAGCTTATGTCTATTTATAGACTAAAGCACCAGTAACGGAGATAGATCATCTATTTCTGACGTGACAGTCATGGGTTTAACTTCATCAGAATAGAGGATGGATCTGTTGAGAAGGTAGTAGGATGTAATGTCATGGTGTTTGGATGACATACACAGAGTAGGAAAAGAAACTCCTATACTACAATCGGTTATACTTTGGTCGTCACACAGTGGTTTCTCCACAAAGGAAATGGATTTTGTATCAGACATACTGGTTACTAGATCTATGGTTTTAGATCTAGATTTGGGTGGTCTCCCAATCTGGGTACTTAGACAGCATTCTAAGGGTATTTAGAATGGACGACTCCATGCACGGTAGTGTACCTGCAGAAGATGGAGTCACCCTCTCTAAAGGTGTCTTATAGACTAAAGGGGAGAGGGATGTGCATGATTGGCAGATCACTTGCTCAGGCAATTAAGTCAATCATGAGATGTCAAGTACCACACCAGATGTTGTTCTTGCACTAGATGCAATAAGTTGACATTGATCCAATCCTGGAGAAACAGTCGGAAGCAGTTTTAGAACATAAGTGGATGTTCTAGGGATATGATAACGACAGCCTCATTCGGGAGACAGTTATCATTCTAGGCTTCCAAGGTGACCTGGACGACAAGGACGTTGTCAGAGTTACAGTTTTCCCTTATGACGAGGGGCAGTATTTTGGACAGGTGATCCAAGGCAATAATGAGGGAGGCATGGCGCAGGACACTGATTAAGTTCAGTAGTCGATACAGTCTAAGAAGTTTGGATTTGGAGTTCATTTATGAGCTATGTCCCATCAGACATCCAGACACATTCTGAGACAGGTATTGCTCATTTCGGGAGATGGGTTTCTCCGCGAAATTGAGATATAGAGAGACATGGAAAGAGACAACAAAGCGGATCCACTCACTGAGGCTATTCCTCGAACGCAATAGTTTCGCAAGCGAGCTTTGTGAGACTGACTAGTAGAGGAGTTGGGTGTTCGGTATCACACGGGCTGTGAGTATGCGACATCGCAATAATTAGCCTTAAGTGCAAGTGGGAGATTGTTGGAGATAGTGCCCTCAGAGTCAATTATTAGGTCACAGGTACGTGATTGTAATGATTGATGGAGGACCTATCCCGGTAGGACAGTCTTACTCGAGATGATAGTATGCTATCTGGTTTACCTTTATCATCGTGTACTGTTTTAAGTGACCTGACACGTCGCTATTACACGTTGATAGAGCCCCTAGGATTCTTGCTTGACCACCAGCAGTATGAGGGCGATCATATAAGTGGGAGCAGGGGGTCTATAAGCATATCCTTAAAAGGTCCCTAGTCGTGAGAGTTTCGAGACAGGGCATCGATTCTCCATAGTAGACTAGTGTATACAGTCGAGACCCCGACGAGGGGCGGTGGCCGGTCTCACAAGCCACTGGTGTCAGTTGGATCACCTAAGATGTATACAGGTGCTCATTGGGTTATGAGTACACCGGACAGGACTCGCCGGGAACATGCTAGTTGGTCATATACCAGACGTCAGATGGCAGTTCCCTGGTGACATGTGTGCAGGTTAGTTCATCGACCTGGGGATCGTCATTTGTCTCGTGTGAGTTCCCACTGTACTTTGATTACTACCCTACCACGGCTCAAAGGAGTCGTGCAAACAGGTTTTAGTTGGGTACAGTCCCGAGCCACATGGAGACAGTGAGCGTATCTTCAGGGGTTCGTCTCTCTCGGTATTGGGGGTGAGGTCGTGCTGTGTCTAGGAGAGCCATTACACGAAGCCCTCGGCCGAGGCAAGGAGATTTACTGGTAGGTATTCCAGTAGTATCTCAGGGTGTTCTGGGCTACACTCCGACACGACTTGTACCGCTTTTGGGGGTCTGACTTTTACCAACCCCCTAGGCCCGCCATGCGATACTCATAGACGAACGGACCGGACTGTACGGATATTGTCACTGACAGGCTCAGTAGGGAGTCAGGCTGAGTTCGCTCACAGACGTCCCTTTTAGTCAGTACCTGGTAGCCCGTTACGTATTGGCTTATACCTCTGACGTGCTAGTGGTTAAATCCACAACCAAGGTGTTGACGAGTCTTTAGAGTCCCCCACATTCAGTTACTCAGCTTTCGGGCGAAAGGTTGTAGAGGCCGTATGGAGATATGGCAAGGTCCGATCAGATACGTGCGGTATTGCACGGATCAGGATCGGACAGTCTGTACTATAGGCCGTATGGTTATATGGCAGGGTTCGATCAGATACGTGCGGTATTGCACGGATCAGGATCGAACGGATATTACTAGCCGGCTTTGGTTTAAGCCGGATCCTAGTATAGTACAGTGTAGATTTTGTCTCATTGCTTTTGTATTTCGGTCGAAATACAGATGCGGGTGTGTATGCACAGTATCGGGGTTTTTCCTGTAATTTATTACGGGACCAGTTTCCTGGAGTTGCCAGTTTGCTTTTAGTTTCGGCCGATTTCCTTTGTTCCGTTCATTGGCCGAAGATTGGTGGAGGAGGGTTTATTTGCATTGTTGCAAATAAGTATTTGGAAGGGGGTCCTTTGCATATTATTTGTATCATGATGGTTTTCATGATGAGCACCATCACTTGACTTCTTCTTCTCATGATGGCTTGACTTTTTGAAGCCATCATGCATGAGATGATGGTTGCCTTGGAGTGTTGGATTTGTTGTGATCATTCCCTTTTGCATGATAGCCTTCTCTCTCTCTCCTTTGTATTATTGAGAATGGCTCCCATTATTTTTTAGACTCTCCCTCATTCTCACCCTCCCTCTCCTCTAGTGATGGCCGGCCACCATGAGGGTGGGTTGCCCATTTTTGTAGTAGGGATTTTTGCTCTCTTGATGCTATAAAAATCCCCAAGTTCCTCCACAAAAGTTCATACCTCATTTCCTCCACTAAAATGGCACCTCCATAAACCCCAAATGAGACACTAGTTCTACTATTTTCTACAGCGAATCTTGGGCACGTCGAGTAGCCGGCTTCGTGCCCGAGTTGCCTCGGCATTGAGGTGGGAGCCCGTAAAAGAAGTAGGCGATGTGGTGCACTTCCGGCGACGAGGAGGAGACGGGACATTCCGCAGGTGATCGGGACGATGACGAGAAGACCGGAGGACTTGGATCGTCGGTATATCTCTATTCCCTTTCTTGTAGATAGCTAGGACTAATTAATGGTTCGATCCGGGTATTAGTGCGCGGCGGTTTGCCAGTTCAAGTAAAATTAAAGTTTATCACCACTTCCGCATTTGGCCGTCGGATTGACGGCCAGGGTGCCGCCGTGCATTTACAATAACGGGTCGAGAAACTACTGGTACCACTTACCAGTAAATCTCCAAATCAGCCCTGGCCAGGGACTTCCCTGTCACGGCCAATCGAGCACAGCGCAACATCAACCCCCAATACCGGGAGAGACGAAACCCCTCCTATCGCTCATTGCCTCCATGTGACTCAGGACTGTACCCAAAAACCACCATTTTGCATGCCCTCATAGACGTGGTAAGGTGGAAATCAAAGCACAGTGGGAATCACACAAGACTCTATGACGATCTCGGGTCTACAGACTAACCTGCACAAGTGTCACCAGAGAACTGCCATCTGACGTAAGGTATAATACCATCTGGGAGTTCTCAGCGAGTCCATCCAGTGTACCCAGTCTCCACTGAGCACCCGTATACCATCTCTGATGTCAAACACCAATGGATATGGGATCATCCATCGCCATCTCATGGGTCGAGAAGCGTATACGCTAGTCTACTCTGGTATATCGATGCCCTGTCTCGACACACCCACGACTAGGAACATTAAAGGATGTACTTATGGACTACCATGGCCCCACTAGTATGATCTACATCATAGTCCAGGTAGTCAAGTACACATCCTAAGGGCTTTATCAACATGTAGCTATAAGACAGTATAAAGAGACAAGTATACATGTTAAGATAAAGAGCAACCAGATAGCATACTATCATATCGAGCAAGAAAGTCCTCTCTATATATGTCCAAGCATCCAATATAATATACATCATCTGTACAATACTGGCCTCTAGGGCATACATACAACTAACACGTTGGAAGCTGAATTCGTCTTGGGAGACATTGTCGTCGAAAGTTGATTGCTGCACGGAAAGAAAACATCATTTCAGTATAGGCAATCGATATGTATATTCATTGAGTTCGCATGAACGTTTGACCCGAAATTTGGGAGGAGAGATTGGTCCCACCGGGCGTGCCAGAATCTGTAGGATGTTTTTCGTCACCCCTTTGAGATGGGAATACGCGCGCGCTTGTCAGGCGTACTGCAGATTCCCCCTGCCTAGGGTAGGCCGGGGTTTATTGATTGTGGGGATCCAAATCTCCGGCAGCCGCGGACTAAGCTGGCGTTAATTACCCCTCGCCTTTGGAGCGAAGGAACCTCCGATTAACGGTTTAAACTGGTCATGCGAACTCAATGTGCAGCGTGCGTGTGTTGTGTTTTGAAAGGGGGGTTTTGGATACATCGGGAGCCACGAAGAGTTTTTACGGGGGTCTCGCTACCCGGATAATGGGCTGGGGGTCAAGGGGGCTAGCAGCCCCCTTGCGGGGTGCGGGGCAGCGCCCCGGCCCAAAATCTTTTTTGGGAGGGACAGTGTTGTAGAGTATGTGTGTATCTATATATATATACATGTATACATATAAAAAAAGGAAGAAAAAGCGCCCAAAGGACGCGTGGGGCCAGCGCCTTGAGCACTATGCGCTTAGGTGTTGTGCGCTTAGGCGCTAGCGCGCCACGTGTTCGACACGTGGGCGCTGGGCACTTAAGCGCTAGGCGCTCGAGCGCTAGCGCACCACGTGTCGACACGTGGGCGCTTGGCGCTTGAGCACTAGCGCACCACGTGTCGGCACGTGGGTGCTTGGCGCTTGAGCGCTGAGCGCTCGAGCGCGCCACGTGTCGGCACGTGGGCGCTTGGCGCTTGAGCGCCAGGCGCTCGAGCGCTAGCGTGCCACGTGTTGGCACGTGGGCGCTGGGCGCTTGAGCGCTGGGCGCTAGGCGCTCGAGCGCTCACGCCACGTGTCGACACGTGGGCGCTGGGCGCTCAAGCGCTAGCGCGCCACGTGTCAGCACGTGGGCACTGGGCGCTTGAGCGCAAGGCGCTCGGACACTTGGGCGCCGACAAGAAAAAGAGGCTTTTACCCCCAAAAACTCCCGAAGGGAAATTAGAGTGGAGTTAAAATCCTAAGCTATTTTGAAACTGATGAAGGGCTTCTCCCTTGAGCCCTAGTTCTTCCCCAAAGTGGGGTTTCTGAAGATGGGTCTCCTTCTTCTTTCTTTGTTGGTCGGATCTTGAAGAACAAGAAGTATGAGATATTAAAAATCTCTCCTTTATGAGATCTGATGGCAGATCTGAGTTCCCCTTTATGGGTTTTGTGGTGAAAAACTATTTTTTTTATAAAAGGAAGAGTAAAACTCTTGATTTAATTCAAAAGAAAAAGAGAAGGTTTTAGAACCTTGGGGAAGAAGAAGATCACAGATCTGGATTTTTTGGAGAGAGAAAAAGTTGTTGAGATATTTTCATTATCCTTGCCTTTATAGGCAATACACTATACACATAGCCCCTTGGGCTTCACAAAATGGCATTTTGCCTATCCCATGGCTCATGTGCCGTTTTTTTTTTTGCGCATAAGCCATGGGCTTTACAAAAATTTGGCTTTATGCCCATTTTCTTACATTTATTCATAAAAAAAATACAAGAAATACAACAAAATTATTTATTACAAAAAATTTTATTTTAGCATGGGGGGAGGCCGGCCGCTTCATGTTCAGACTCGACCCGAGCATGGGCCCACTTGACTTGGGGTTGACTTTGATTTTGACTTGGTCAACCGGGGTGTAAATTTTTACCCCAACACCTTCACCGGGAGTGACCTCTTTAGCAAAACTAGAAAAGGCCTCAAAAACATTCCAATTAAAACCACTCGATTCTACAACGATATCAAGTTCATTACGCAAAAGGTGTTCTTAAAAACCTGTCGTGGCCCTCCGTCATTTCAGATAAGTAATAGTTAGTATTTGTGCTGCGTTTGTTGACCTTGTCAAGGCATAGTGTGCGGTAGCTGATTACTGCTTATCTGCATAAGCATATGATGCGATTGGATTAGGGTAGTCGTGCGACTTTGTTGACCTTACCAAGGGTCGTGCGGGTGGGTTTAATTCATATCAAGAAATGACGGGTTGAACTTGACTTGCGGTCTATAGTTTGTTGACCTTTTCAAGGTCATAGATCGCTCGGGGTAAAATATTATTGGGAATTTCAAGAGTTGAAATTTGCAATGAGATTGCATACCTTCTATGAGATAGTTGGATCCCGATACCCACTGCGAGTAAGAGTTACTCCTGGGAGAGTTTTACACATTACAATTAGCCGATCGAGTAGGTGTCTAGAAAAGTGTTAACGGGGTTACGCCCCTGGGAAAACGAGGTTTACTTTAATTAAGTCCGTGCGAAACCACGAGGAACCTCCCTCAAAGTACCGGCACTGGCATGGCTGAAAGATTGGCGAACTTGTAGAGTGTAATTAATCCCGGCTAGTCTTTCCTTTTAAGGTTTGAAGGAAGATTTGACTAAAACAGTGGGAGACATCCTGATTAGATATATAAATAACCAATCTAATCTTGCAAAAGCGCACGCTGAGTGTTTTCTTCTCTCTCTCTCTCTCTCCAGGTAGCGACCATGTCACGCCTTAATCTTGATAATAAAATGGATGTATTGATCGAACCCGCTTGTTATACTACGCTAAGGAACGTTGGTCCCGCTCCAACTTATAATTGTTATAAGACAGAGCAGGAAATAGGGGATTACCAGAATTCCCGTGCCACCCAAACGAAGAAAGTGCATGCTGATACATCTTCTTCGGGTGTGTTCATTACCGAGAACTGTTTCTCAGTATCCTTTACGTCCTGGGTATGAGATACCGGATCAGGATCCCGCAAATGTAATTTGATACATGGGCTACAGATAGGTAGAGAACTGAGAACGGGTGATAAGTTTCATGAGATAGAAACGGTGCAAGTGTTGCAGCCAAGTCTGTTGGTAGTTATCACCCTGTATTACCAGAATACATTGATTCTGAACGAATGTTATTAGATACCCAACCTGATATACAACATCATATCAGTCTCTTTATTAGTAAAGAAGGATATAATTTTGTATTGTTGGATAATGTTTTGAACATTTCCTATATCAAGAGTTGATCGGTTCAGGCACGTTATCTAAAAGCATAGACGTTCTAAATCAAACCACAGTTCTTAACGTACAGAACACACACAAGAGGAAGAGTTCAGAAATGAACGAATCCTTCTTGAGGCATTGTAGACTAGATCATATCAATGCGACCCGACTAGCTGAAGTTACATAAAGATGCATATTTAAATTGGTTTGGATTTACATCTTGTAAAACTTTCCAGTCATGTCACAAAGATAAAATGACCACAGCTCTGTTTATTGGAAACAGAGAAAAAGTTAGTGAACTCTTGGGATTGATACATGCTGATGTATGAAAGTCCCCTGTCTACATATGCCAAGATCGGTTCTTTGTACTTCATTACATTCATTGATTATCTCTCAAGATCTAGACATATGTTCCTGTTGAAACACAGGTCTAGAACTTTTGAGAAATTCAATGAATATAAGTAAGAAGTAGAGAACCAAAAATGGGTATAAGTATTATGTCCTTTGATGTGATCAAGGAGGAGAATACTTGAGCACGGAATTCTTGGACTATTCTAAAGGAGAATGAGATTCTCTCTTAGCATTACTCCTCCGCATACACCATATTACGTCGGTGTATCGAGGCGGAGCAAATGCACCCTATGTGATATGGTGCGCTCTATGATGAGTACTACTGAGTTGCCTATTTTTCTTTTAGGGTTATGCACTTGAGAAGATGCATACCTATTGAATAGGGTTCCAACCAAATCTGATGCCTACCACTCCATATATGATATGGTATGGTAAGAGCACATCTCTTAAGGATGTTAAGATTTGGGATTGTTCGGCCTATGTTTAAAAGCAAAATCCGGACAAGCTCGGGGCAAGGTCAGTTCTGTGAAAGTTTGTTGGATATCCCAAGCATTCGCAAGGGAATATCTTCTACCACACCGAGGAACAAAAGATGTTTTATTTCTCGGCACACCATTTTTTGTGAAAAAGGGAATTTCTTATGAAGAAATTAGTGGTCATGAGGTAGAACTGGAAGGAGTTCTAGCTATACAAATTGCAGCTGATAATTTGGTAAACCTGGAGGATTCAATAGTTTCCAACGAACCTCAGCCTCTTCGCCGATCTGGTAGGGTTCCTCACCCACCTGAGAGATACTTCGGTTTCTCTATGATAGTAGGAGAGAGGATTGCATCATGAGATGATGACCCAACTAGTTTCGAGCAGGCCATCAGGAGTGGGACTCTGTAAGAATGACTGGATGCTTAGCGATCTAAGATGGAATCTTTATACACCAACAAAGTATGGACTTTGGTTGCTTTATCTGAAGGGTTAAATCCCCATCAGGAGCAAGTATATCTTGAGAAGATTACTTGGTGTACATGGAAAAGTTGAGACTTTCAAAGCTATGCTTAAGTCCATCCAGATCCTACTTGCCATGGCTACATACCATGACTACGATATCTGGCGGTTGGGTGTCATGACTGCTTTTCTAAATGATGTTTTGGAAGAGAGCGTCTATAAGTACACAGCCAGAGGGCTTCATAGATAGTGGGAGCAGCAGATACGTGTGCAAGATGTTTTATGTGATAAATCAGGCATCCCGGAGTTGGAATGTCTGTTTTGATGTGGTAGTCAAAGAGTTTGACTTCATCAAAATGGTAGATGAACCTTGTATATACAAAAAGGTAGTAGAGAGTATGGTGGTGATCCTCGTAGAGTACGTGGATGACATACTCTTGATAGGGAAGGAGTTTCCTATGCTACACTCGGTCAATCTCCTCTTATCACAAAGATTCTCTATATAGGATCAAGGTGATACCTTCTAAATCCTGAGTTATGGATCTATGAGATAGATCAAATTGGATGTTAGGATTCTCACTAGTTGTAGTGAGATGGTATCAATCGATCCTGGGAAGAATCACTGGAAAGGTTCCAGGGTGATAAGGACGACTGAATGTCAGTTGCAGGCATTGTCTTTACCGTCAGTGGAGGGACGGTATGTTGGAAGAGTTCCAAGCTAAATACCATGACTTGCTAGACGATTAAAGGAAAGATATGTCGATACCAAGGATGCTACCAAAGAGGCAGTCTGGATATATTTTAGTTCATAAGATGAACTTCATTCCTACCATTGTGTGACAAAGGAGTTGTAGCTTAGGCCTGGGAACCCCCGTCCTATCTGAAATCCAGACATATTCTTAGGCAGTATCATCTGATCATGGAGATGGTTGATCTCCAGGGAGATCGAGATTAGGAGAGTAGACACAGAGGACAACAGCGCGGATCCACTCACAAAGGCCTTTTTCCCAGTAAAGACTTTTATGGGATGGTTGAGTATGAGATACTTCAACCACAGCTAATTGTTGGGTATACGGTACCACAACAGATGGACCTAGTGCAAGTGAGAGATTGTTAGTTATATGTATGCCCTAGAGGCCATTACTGTACATACGATATATATTGTAGTGGATGCTTGGACATATATAGGGAGGACTTTCTTGCTCGACATGATAGTATGCTATCTGGTTACACTTTATCTTAACATGTACTCTGATTGTCTCTATGTTACATGTTTATAAAGCCATTAGGATGAGTACTTGATTACCAGGACTATGATGCGGATCATACTAGTGGGGACAGTGTAGTCGCCAAGTACATCCTTCAAATGTTCCTAGTCGTGGGAGTACCAAGACAGGGCATCAATACTCCAGAGTAGACTAGCGTATGCGCTTCTTGACCCATATGATGGGCAATGGATGATCCCATGTCCATTGGAGTTTGACATCAGAGAAGGTATACGGGTGCTCAGTAGAGACTGGGTACACTGGACAGACTTGCCGAGAACTCCCAGATGGTATTATACCTCACGTCAGATGGCAGTTCTCTGGTGACACTGGTACAGATTAGTCTGTAGACCCGAGATCGTCATAGAGTCTTATGTGATTCCCACTGTGCTTTGATTACCATCATACCACGTCCAAGAGGGCGTGCAAAAAGGTGGCTTTTGGGTACAGTCCCGAATCGCATGGAGGCAAGGAGCGATAGGAGGGGTTTCGTCTCTCCCGGTATAGGGAGTTGATGTTGCGCTGTGTTTGATTGGCTATAACTAGAAATCCCTGGCCAGGGTTGCTGAGATTTACTGGTAAGTGTTATCAGTAGTTTCTCGAACTGTTATACACCTCATATCGACACGACTTATCAAGCTACTGGGGTCTGACGTTTACCACCCCTAGGCGAGATATGTGACATATCAGACGAAGAGACCGGACTGTACGGGAGTGTTACTGATTGGATTCACGGGAGAATGTACAGGCTTCCTTGTTGATCTTCTGATTGCTCAATACCTGGGTGGCTGTTACGTTTAGCTGACCGCTTGCAGCTTGTGGGTGTATGATATGATCATCACCTACTGCCGGCGTATTGACGATTCTTTAGAGTCCTACACAGAGGTTTGCTGGCTCAGGCAAAACGGAGTAGGAGCACATATGTGATATGTGCGGGACTGAGAATGATATGTGTATGCGATACCGTATTAGATTCTCGCGATATGAGATATCGGCCGGGTATATGTGATATAGCCGGGTCATCGGATCAAGAGTTGATTTGATGAACTGATACAGATTATATTGGTCGGTTATTTGTGAAATAGCCGGATTATCGGATCAAGTGTTGATTCGATAATTTAATGTATAATTATATATTTGATATATTAAATTACATTAACTAATATAAGCTCACTAAAAGATTCTTTTTCTCACTCGGGTAATACATTGATATATATGCAATATATGTTAATTGTATTATTTTATTTTATTACAATAAATATTGTATATGTGATATATAATATTGTAACATGTTATGGTTATAAATGCAACATGTTATGTGGAGTTTAAATGTGGTTAAGGTTTGGATTAGGGTTAAGCTTGCATGAAGCTTTCAAAAAGCTTCTTGAAGCTTTGACTTTGACTTTGGATATTATATAGATATTTCCTTAACCCAACCCAACCCTTCACCATAGTTAATTCTCTACATGGGTTAAGTTTTCATTCTTAACCCATGGTTGCATTTCTAACCTCACTAGATTTTTCATTATTCATCACAAATGGTTTTCATCTTCTTCTTCCTCTTGAAAAAGCTTCTAGCTTTTTGACTTGTGATGAAAATGAGTGAGAAATTGAAAACAAATAAGAGCTAAATTCCTACTTCATCATCCTCATCTATTCTAGCCGTTTAGATTAGGGTGTTTACTTTGCTAATACTTGATTAGCAAAGCAAGAGCTTGGGTTTGAGTTTCTTCAAGGTAGATCATCTTTGTTATCGAAGATCGGCAGCAAGCTTGCATCTTTCTTTTGTGGAGCCTCTCGAGAGTCCGGATACTCGATGATCACAGCGAAGGGACCTCAACACGGAGCATTAGAAGTGAAGGAACGGACTACAAAGGTTGTAATCCCTAACTCTTAGATCTAAAGTTGTTTACATGCTTTGTTTCGCCTAATCTCTAGTCTAAGATCTTGGTTAGGGTTGTTCGGCACATTTAAATTTTAAATCGGGCATGGTTGATGCCTTATAGACCCTTGTGAGAGTGCCTAGTAACCCTACATGCGGGACCAACCATCCCCCGACGGGGCTAGAAAGGTACACACCAGTCTAGTCTGGAGTATCAGTGCCCAGTCTCGATACTCACGCGACTAGGGACCATTTAAGTGTAGGGTTTCTAGGCACACCCATGAGGTTCTACAACTGATCAACCATGCCAAAATCAAATTTTTACATGTGACGAGAACCCTAATGCAAGATCGTTAACTAGAGGTAAGGCGAAAGCAAGCAAGTTAACTACTTTAATTACAAGTGAAAGGGATTACAACCTTTGTAGATCCGGTCCTCCAGTTCTTTAGCTCCGTGTTGACGTCCCTCCACTGCGATCATCGAGATCCCGGACTCTAGCATTGGTTTCATCGGAGAAATGAGCGGGCTAGGTCGTTGACTTCGATGCCGAAGATGATCTACGTCGAGGCGACTCAAACTCAAGCTCCATCTTCACTAGGTCATGAAACTTATGAAGAAAACACACTCTACTACATGGCAAGTGGTAGAGGATGAAAATATAGGAAGTGGGTTCACTTTAGAATTGGATTTCTCACTTGATTTCAACACTTGAAAATTTTCTAGCAAAGGTTTTCTTCACTTCATGAAGAAGAAGAAGAAGAAGAAGAAAGAAAAATGAATTCTTGAAAATAATAAATCAAGTGAAGACTTATCATAATGCAACCATGGGTGAGTAAACTCATGTAGAGAGTAAACTAGGGTTTAGGTAATGGTTAGGTTAAAGGATAAAATAAAATGGTAGACTTTTTCAAAGATGCTTGCTTGAAGTATCATGAAGCTTCTAGCAAAGTGAAAGAAAAAGACCATTTTGTTTTAACAAAACAAAATAAATAAAGTAAATAAAACCCTAACCATTAACCTAAACAATGGTGTAAATCATACACACACCCAAGTTTGCATGTATCATCAAACATGATACAAACTAGTGCACAAACATATATCATATATACAACTTGTGCGCATCAAGTGAGAAAATCAATCTTAAGTAAACAAATACTAGTTAATATAAAGTAATATATCAAATATATAATTATACATTAAATCATTAAATCGATACTTGATTTAATGATCCGGTCATATCGCATATAACCGACTAATATCAAGTGTATCAATGTATCGAATCAATACTTGATTCGGTAACCCGACTATAACCCATACAACCGTCCGATGATACAAATCGCGAGAACAGAATTCAGTATCACATACTGATATTATTCTCGGTCCCGCACATATCTCATATGCGCTCCTATTTCGTTTCGCTTGAGCCAGGAAACCTCTGTGTAGGACTCTAAAGACTCGTCAATACGCCGGCAGTAGGTGATGATCATATCAAACACCCACAAGCCGCAAGCGGTCTGCTAAACGTAACGGCCACCCGGGTATTGAGCGATCAAAAGATCAACGAGCAAGCCCGCTCACACTCCTACGAATCCAACCAGCAACACTTACCGTACAGTCCGGTCTGTTCGTCTGATATGTCGCATATCTCGCCTAGGGATGGTAAACGTCAGACCCCAATAGCTTGATAAGTCATGCCGATATATGGTCCATAACGAGCATGAAACTACTGATAACAGTTACCAGTAAATCAGTGCAACCCTGGCCAGGGATTTCTAGTTATGGCCAGTCGAGCATAGCGCAACATCAACCCCCAATACCGGGAGAGAAGAATCCGCTCCTATCGCTCATTTCCTCCATGTGAATCGGGACTGTACCCAAAAACCACCTGTTTGCATGACTCAGTAGAGCCGTGGTAGGGTGGAAATCAAAGTACAGTGGGAGACACACAAGACTCTATGACGATCTCGGGTCAACAGACTAAGCTGTACCAGTGTCACCAGAGAACTGCCATCTGACGTGAGGTATAATACCATCTGGGAGTTATCGGCGAGTCCGTTCAGTGTACCCAGTCTCCACTGAGCACCCGTATACCATCTCTGATGTCAAACACCAATGGATATGGGATCATCCATCGCCCATCACATGGGTCGAGAAGATATACGCCAGTCTACTCTGGAATATCGATGCCCTGTCTAGATATTCCTACGACTAGGAACATTGAAGGATGTACTCATGGACTACCCAGGCCCTACTAGTATGATCTACATCATAGTCCTGGAAGTCGAGTACACATCCTAAGGGCTTTATCAACATGTAACAGAGAGACAGAAAGTATACATGTTAAGATAAAGAGCAACCAGATAGCATACTATCATGTCGAGCAAGAAAGTCATACCTATATATGTCCCAGCATCCACTACAATATACATCCTGTGTACAGTAATGGCCTCTAGGGCATACATATAACTAACATTAAGTATGTGCTTATGGACTACCCTGCTCCCATAAGTATGATCGCCATCACAACGCGGGTAGTGAAGCAAGATCCTAGGGGCTTTATTAACATGTAACCGCAATATGTAATAACTAATATGACATATGCCATGTTAAGATAAAGACAAACCACAATAGTATACTACCGTATCGAGTCTTTATCAAAATGTGCAAACCAGATAACAATATAAATACACATATCCCGATAAAGACAAGTCAAATAATATACTATAAAACTGAGCAAGATTGTTCTGTACATACATATCCCTAGTATCCATATGTATACATATACAATACTGGCCTCTAGGGCATATACATCCAACAGCATCACCCTCATTAACTAAAAAATATCTAGACAAGACTCTAAGAACCGTCGCGCTCAATTAGGACAAAAGAAGGTCGTGGGTAATCTATTGCTTATCCGCGTTTCTTTTGTGGTGTCTAAGGCAAGTGTGTCTAAGGCAAGTGGTTACTTAATTAGGCCTGCTACTTACGTAGCGGAAAACCTCCCACTTACCTGGCACTTACCTGGCCACAGAAGGGATAAAGAGGCAGTAGAGGATTTATCTTGCGATTTGTCTTTTGGAAGTCTAGGAGCGGTCTAGTGACTTGACCTAGGTGACCATTAGATATAGGGTTTCTTGTGCATTTTTGTGTGAATTTTCATAAATCCATCGTTTTCCAAAACAAACCAATTATTTTCTCTCCTTTTTAACCTTTTTACCCTTTTTACCCTCTTCTCTTCTTATAATGGGTGACCCAAATAGACGAACTCTTGCCGAGGTTTGCTATCCACAACCAAATATTTCTTGTCTTCGTAATCGCTTCGGTATACCATCCGACTCTCCCATGTCTTTAAGAGATCGGATAGAACAAGCGAATAGAAACAGTTGGCCACCTCATTCCAGGTCTTACCAACCGTATCCTAATTCTACATCTGTTTCAATTGATACTCCGAGTGAGGATGCCCCTAGACGCATGTCCATTGCTGAGCATATAGCTAGGGCTAAAGGCCAAAGTTTCAATCCGGACCAATATCAACCATCACCACCACTTTCCAAAGAAGAATTTCATAATCGTTTTGTGGCATATATGATGTCTATTGAAAATAGTCAACCAACCAACCAATATCAATATTCTTCTTATCATAATATTGATCCTACTCCTGCCCAATTTTCATAACCATTCAATTCCTATCAATCCTATCTGACTTTTACACCTTCCCTAGACACACATTCTAACCAATCATTTGGGAGTTTTATTTATCCACAAGAATTTCAATCTTATCCTGAAACCCCTTATCAACCTAAGTCTAGTCTTGAGCGGAAATTAGAAGAAGGTATAGTGATGTTGAACCGCATCAGAGAGGAATGGAAGAGGAGCATGGCTAAATATGAAAGAGCAACTAGTTCCGAACCAGCTAAAAAAATTTCAATGTCTAATATGGCCATAGAACAAAGTGAGAATTTGGGAAGTGAGAGAGAACTGTACACCCTTCCTAATCAAACCTTCCCATTCCAAACTGAAATCCACAACTCCAGTTTCATAGATTCATCGAGCACACCAAATGATTCATCAATTGAAGATAGAATGTATGAGAACTTGTGTGACTTTGCAGTGTTTGATTTACCCAACTGTGAAGGGTCCATTTCAAGTGAAACCATGTCAAATCCTTGTGATCTCTACACTTCCACCCTTGAACCAAAATTGATTGAAAACTATACTTTTGATGAGGGGTTTGAGAATTCTAACCTTCACTTGAATGAGGAAATTGACGTTGGGGATATATTGATTGATGTACCCGAAATTTTGGATGAGTTTGTCCCACCAATTCATCAGGACCTTTCACTCTTATGTGGTCATCATCTCAAGCCTTTACCTATTCTTCCCGAGCCCCATATGTGTCTTGACATTGATGATAATTGTATACCTGAAAAGCCAAACGAAATTCAGCTTTCATTTCTCACATCTGGTTCAGCAATACTCGACACATCAATTGGTTTATCCATTTCATCTTCCACTCTATCTGGTTCTTCTTCTGTTCCTGTAATGTTAGCGAGTGTTGATGAATCACAATCGGATATTTCAAGTTCTAGAGAAATATTTAACGACATTATTCTTTGATATATTGATGAAAATTTCGAAGAAATTTTCCCTGATGAACTCGTATTCCTAACAGATACGGATTTTGTGATTAATCAACCTCCACCTAAAAAAGTTGAACCGCCGCCGCTCCTTCTTCTAAGATACGAGAATGCAAATGATCCACTCATTCCTAATCATTCCCATTCTCGCTGTCATTCATCCTCATTCTTTCATTTCTATAATTTAAGACTCAAACCCTTTCCATCACACCACTTATTTCTTTCCCACTTCTTCTTGACTCTATACAACATGTTCTTTCACCGACCTATACGTTACATTGATCAAATCTTCGAATGGTTGGTATTACTTTTTTGTCTTTGTAAAGCCTTATATTGACCAAATAACTATACCCCCTCTTAAAATGCTTAATATTGTTTAACTCAAGTTTGGGGGTGTATTTTTGGCTCTTGAAAATAAAAGATGTCCTCAAAATTGTGAGCCGAAAATAAGTTTGGGAGAGGATTTTCACGATCATATTTCATGTCCCTGTTAATAACTTTTCCTCCCAAGCTTACAGGTTTTTGAGATTTAACAGATGGCAACAGTAAGGACACTGTTGTAAACAAGTTTGGAGGAGGTTTGTACTTATTTACGCATCACTTTGCATCATACTTTGCATAAGCACAAAACATATAATAAAAAAAATGTGTACATAAATAAGATAATAAAAGATTAGAAAGTGAAAAATTACATCTAAAAAATTGGAAAAATTTAAGAAAACTAAGAAAGTTAGATGTTTTCTTAAACGAAAAGTAATAAGTAGTTATGAGCCGTTGTCCCAAGGGTTAGTAAGATGAAGGAAGTCACTAATCTGAAGATAAAAATAACTCTGAAAAATAGTTCCTATTCTGGAAGCCAAAAATTTGAACGTTGATACCCTACTATACGCACTTACACACGTCTTGAAACTCGGGATAGTAGAGGATACCTTGAAATGCTCTTGTCTAAAATCCAAAGTATGAAGAAAATTTAAATGAAGCATAAAAAGATAAAATGGTGAAGAAAAATAAACACTGGTTTTGTAATCACCAAGGCAGCATAAAAAAAATATAGCGAGGGTGCTTCATCACCTAGTGCCTTAGACCAACTGGTTTGGAAGTCACTGCTAAGCCTTAGGTGTTGCAAGACTAGGAAAATACTATTTACGCCTAATCAGCAAGCACATGAGTAATCGGTCGGTTAGTACCTCAAGAAGTATTAGCGGTCGCATGAAAAATGTGTGAGTAATTCTATCCAAAATATTCACCGACTAAAAAGTTCTAAGGTAGATGGACAAGAGTATGATAGCTTGAATTGAATTCTCCGAGTGTAAGGATGTTCTTTACACACGCGTAGGGGTATATGATCAGTGTTTGGAAGAAAGGTAGGAATGAAAAATAAAGACGATGTTTTATTGAGGGATGATGTGATTTTTAACATCTTTTCGTGACTATTAAGATAGGGCTCATGACAACTGAAAAACGAGTGTAGTTGGAAACTCTGACTTTCAAAGTCTTTCTTTTACAATTCTTATCTTTACATGTAACTTTCACGGTCTTCCTTTTATTATAGGATTTTATAGGTGCAATCCGCTGAAAACCCTCAGGAGACAACACTTCTCCTACTAGGGACACCTAGATGTTTAAAGGCTTGTTGCACGTGCTCAGTGCAATCGTGTTGGCCTACGAAAGTGTGCTCGTTAGTTTTTCTCTTTCTTTCTATTTTCTCCTTCTTTTGAATAAAAGATGTTTGCTCGAGACGATCAAAATTAAGTTTGGGGGAATTTGTTCATACGAAAATATTGCATCCTGTAACATAAAAATTTCCTCACTATTCTAATCATCTAAGAGTGTTTGTTATAAATATGACACATATTACAGAATCATTTGGAAAATACCAATTACCATGTGTTGTACATTATAACCGGCATTACGAAGGAAATTGTGTGTAAATATTTCACGCATGATATTATATATCTCAACACTTTTTATCAAGATGTTGTGCAGAAAATTATTCAGGTCAAAGAACCGGAATAATAAATTTGCCGACAAAATGCAGCAAGTCAAAGAATTCAAATCTGGCAGAGAATTAGAAGAGATAAAAAGATTCCAGATATCAGAAGAGGACAAAAATGCCAACATTGGAACAGCCCTAAAATATCATGCAGAGATTTCACTACTTGGCCGCGGAACTGCGGCCAAGTTGGTCGAGTTGCCGTGGATCCACGGCCTAGTTGGGGGCTCCGATGACATGTTCTCTCCAGAAGCTTCATTCTAACAACCTTGCTTACTTGATAAGATCCATTATAACAGACTTCTTCTGGAAACTTCTATGTAACAACTTTATTCTAGAAGGCTCCTTGTAACAACCTTATTCTAGAAGGCCCCTTATAACAACCTTATTCTAGAAGGCTCCTTGTAACAACCTAGTTTATGAGGGAAGCTTGATTTGAGATCTACAAAAGGGGATCTAGGGCTAAGGTAAAGGGTTGTTGGTTGATGGTGGTAAAATTCTAGTTACAATTACAATTCAATTCAAGTTGAGTGACACAACTTGAGATCCAATCAAATCCAATCAAATCAAGATTCATTGAGAGCAAAATCAAGCGACAATCGAAGATCCTTTATCTCAATGCCGATCATCATCAAGAGCAAGAGATCCGCGATCGATCCAAGTCTCACGAAGATCGAGCCGAGCAAAGATCGACGACAGATTCCCTTTCAAAGGAGCAATCGAGAGCTAGTCTTGTAAACTCAAATTGAGAGGTGTAATTTGAAGGAGATTTAATAAAGGTGATAATTGTAATTCTCGCTTTCTTTACATTCTTTCATTATGAAATTTCTCGTTCTTGATTCTTTAATTTTCATGATGCGTGAGTGAAATCTCCGCTTGTAAAGGAATCGAGAAAATCGGTAGATCTAATGGTGATGAAATCCTAAACTAATCTTAAGTCTTATGAGGATTGTGAACTTTAGGAAAAAGAATCATTGATGACCTAATTTGGAGCGAGATCATGTTCTTGATTATTTCGTTGCAAATTAGGGATCAAATGATTGATAATTCTCTTTGCTAGAAGCTAGATTTGAATGATGATCAATGAAAAGACAAGGGATAGTGAAGGAGCAACCCTAGTTTCTTCAATAGATCCCTAACCTTCATTCATCGTCATCGATCTAGCTACAATTCATCAATAGATAAGATTCGTAATTTTTAGTATTCATCATTGCTACTAATTCAATCGATTCCTACAAGCTATTCTTCATATTCTTGATAATTCAAATTGATATTGGACACTTTCTTGATTTCTAATTCTTGAATATATTCTTGATTTTCTTGAAATGACAACTCAATTAAATCTCGAATTACTTTCTTGAATTTTCTTTTATATTTTCATTTTGACTCATCTAAAGCAAGATCGAATAAGTACACGCATCTCAGTGGACGATCTGTATTCATTAACGAGCTACATCGACACCGTTAATTGAATGCGGTTATAAATTCTTTGGTTATGATTACATTTCAAAACACGATCCGAAATATTAGATCAATCGGTACTCTTTCTGTATGTTCTTTTGATGCACATGTTTTGTTTGATCCGGGATCTACGCATTCGTATGTTTCTACGCACTTTGTGTCGAGGTTAGACCAAGAGTCGTGTTTGCTAGATCAGCCACTTGTCATGACTACTCCTATTGGCGAGTCGTTTATGTTAGTTATATGTATGCCCTAGAGGCCATTACTGTACATGGGATGTATATTGTAATGGATGCTGGGACGTATATAGGGAGGACTTTCTTGCTCGACATGATAGTATGCTATCTGGTTGAACTTTACCTTAACGTGTATACTGATTGTCTCTCTGTTACATGTTGGTAAAGCCCTTAGGATGTGTACTTGACTACCTGGACTATGATGCGGATCATACTAGTGGGGACATGGTAGTCCAAAAGTACATCCTTCACAGTCCCTAGTCGTGGGTATATCGAGACGGGGCATCGATATACCAGAGTAGACTAGCGTATACCTTCTCGACCCATACAGATGGGCGATGGATGATCCCATATCCATCGGTGTTTGACATCAGAGGAGATATACGGGTGCTCAGTAGAGACTGGGTACACTGGACGGACTCGCCGAGAACTCCCAGATGGTATTATACCTCACGTCAGATGGCAGTTCTCTGGTGACACTGGTACAGAGTAGTCTGTTGACCCGAGATCGTCATAGAGTCTTGTGTGGTTCCCACTGTGCTTTGATTTCCATCTTACCACGTCCAAGAGGGCGTGCAAAACGGTGGTTTTTGGGTACAGTCCCGAGTCACATGGAGGCAATGAGCGATAGGAGGGGATTCGTCTCTCCCGGTATAGGGAGTTGATGTTGCGCTGTGTTCGATTGGCTATAACAGGAAATCCCTGGCCAGGGTTGCTGAGATTTACTGGTAAGTGTTACCAGTAGTTTCTCGAATTTTTATAGACCTCATATCGACACGACTTATCGAGCTATTGGGGTCTGACGTTTACCACCCCTAGGCGAGATATGCGACATATCAGACGATCAGACCGGACTGTACGGTAGTGTTACTGGTCGGATTCACTGGAGTGTGAGCGGGCTTGCTCGTCGATCTTCAGATCGCTCAATACCCGGGTGGCCGTTACGTTTAGCAGACCGCTTGCGGCTTGTGGATGCTTGATATGATCATCATCTGCTGCCGGCGTATTGACGAGTCTTTAGAGTCCTACACAGAGGTTTCCTGGCTCAAGCGAAACGAAATAGGAGCGCATATGAGATATGTGCGGGACCGAGAATGATACCAGTATGTGATACTGTATTCGATTCTCGTGATATGTGACATTGATCGGTTATATGCGATATAGCCGGGTTATCGGATCAAGTGTTGATTCGATAAGTTGTTACTGTAGATATTAGTCGGTTATATGCGATATGACCGGATCATTAAATTAAGTGTTGATTTAATGATTTAATGTATAATAATATATTTGATATATTACTTTACATTAACTAGTATTGGTTCACTTTAAATGGATTTTCTCACTCGGATTGTACACATTGTATATGTGATATACTTTTGTGCACTTGATTGTATCATGTTTGATGATACATGTTATGCTAGGGTTTTTGTGTAAAGATCAAACCATGGTTACATGATTATGGTTACGGTTTTGTTTTATTCACTTATTTATTTATCCATTTCATTTTGGAAAATAAATGGAAAAGAGAAAAGAATGGTGGCTTTATTTGGAGTTTAGTTGAAGCTTCATGAAGCTTTGATCAAGTCAACCATTCTTATCTCATCCTTAACCCTAACCATTCCCACTAACCCTAGTTTAATCTCTACACTTTACCATGGTTACCTTTATGATAAGAATGATTATTCTTTTCTTTTCTAATGATTCTTATCATAATATTCATCTTCTTCTTCTTCATCTTCTTCAAAGAAGAAAGCTTACTTCATCAATGGTGAATTGAGCAAATGAGTGAGAAATCCAATTCTAAAGTCTACCCACTTCCTATTTCTTCATCCTCTATCTCTTGCCAAGTAGTAGAGTGTGTTTCCTTCACAAGTTTTCTAGACTTGATGAAGTTGGAGCTTGATCTAGCGATGCCTCGACGTAGATCATCTTCGGCACGTCGTCGATGACCTAGCCCGTCCATTCTCCGATGAAGCCGACGCTAGAGCCCGGGATCCGTCTTGGACAGCGAGGAGACT
Organism: Agapanthus africanus; assembly: GCA_030015575.1. NCBI lineage: Eukaryota > Viridiplantae > Streptophyta > Magnoliopsida > Asparagales > Amaryllidaceae > Agapanthus > Agapanthus africanus. Next base: position 397,874,767 of record CM057346.1, read on the forward strand.
TCATTGTGGAGCCGTGGAGGTTGAGCACCGGATCTACAAAGGTTGTATATCCGTATTCTCATAGTTAAATGTTAACTAGTTAACTTTTTCGCCTAGATTTCTAGCCAACGATCCGTAGTCGGGTTTCTCGGCACCGTTAAAATTTTAATTTGGCATGATCGATGCCTTGTGAGACCTCATTAGGAAGCCTAGGAACCCTACAGTGGTATCAGAGCCTAGCTAGAGCCTTAGGCGATGCGTAGACGGAGTTAGAAGTCCGATCGACCCGAAACCCCGACGTTAAAATGCTCTCTGGACTTTTTTGTAAAATGTGGATTTTTGCAAATTAAAAATATGCAGAAAAATCAGCAGGAAAATCTAAGAATTACGATGCAAAAATTACCTAATGATCTTTCTAAAGTGCGGCGGCACTGCGGCATTAGCGTGCTAATGCGGCCCTTCCGCGGCCCTTTTGTCTTATCTGCCATTGAATTTTGCACAGTAACTCCTATTTTTCAGTGTTGGTTTTCCTGGGAATTTTTAATATGCAGTAAACAGTTGAGCATTTTTGGGTTGTATTGGGAATCAAAGATTCGATCGGGGTTTCAAATTTTGTCTGTGTGGCTTTCCGAATAAATTTTAGAATATGTTAAAAAGTTCGACCGGATATAAATACCCAATTTTTCCCCTGTCGGGAAATTTCCAAGTGTTGGATTTTTCCGTAGTTTAACGACGTTCTAAGTAGTGCAAGTAACGCGATGGTCCCTCTAGAAGACAACAAACCTTAACTCGATTATGTGACCGTCTTGAACTGCCCTTTAAACCTTCGGGTTTGGGGCAGTACGGCGTGCCACATGTGAGGCGTTGGCTTGACCCTTCTACGGCTGGACCGTTGGTACTGAGGTACGAACTGAATGTTGTTAGACTAGTTTCATGTGTTGATCTGTATCGGGAAAACTTGGGTGTTAGAATGTTCGATCGGAAAGTTTAACATTTTCTATTTATCTAGAATGGGATACAATAATTGGAATTCACAAATAGTTATGAGATAACTAAATGAATGTTATAAACATAGCAGTTTAGTCTCACTTGATCGGTTGCCACGGAATTTTGATGTGATCAAAAGTCCGTCGCAATCACGTAGCGTACGTGGATACTCGCCGGGTAAACTTAATAGACAGCCTCACTCCATAGCCCCGACCAAGTGACTGTAGGAGAACCCCGTCGCCGAAAGCATCCCTCCGGGTGCTCGCGGTAGCGGTGTTCCGCCTTGGTGCACTTCGTCGACGGTATCGGGGGTGCAGCCGTCTACTGAAGTTTGCGACGAGCATTCGATCAAAATGTCGGGAATCCTGTTGAATTGCCCGACTTGGTATTGAAAAGTGTTTTCGATAAAGAGACTAAAATGCGGGGTTTATAATTGTTAGGCATGCGATGTCTAAGAAATTCATTTGGTCAGGCATGCGATGTCTGAGGTGGTTGCGGATTCCAACTGTTGTAGTTTTACACTTTCTTTTCTGTGACCGTAAGTGTAATATGTGATATCGCCGGTTTCGTTGCTATATGTCAACGACAATTGGGATGCGCATATTTACTTACGTTGATGACATGTGATGTTATGTATTGCTGGATATGTTATATTGGATCGTCGTGTTTGAATAGCCGGGGGTTTTTATGTGAGATGAGTGTTTTTCATTTTCATTCATGTAAAAACTTGTATGTAATATTCTTTTATTGGGGCACTTCCAGGTTGCGGAAGTTGTCACCATTGATGTATATTATTTACTTTTCCGCACTAGGATAGACCCAAGGAGGAGGGCACAAGTAACCGGGTTCTGGAGTCCAGTGGGAGACCAACTCGAGGAGTCGAGTCCGGGTCTCCTAACTCTAGAATTGGTAGGGTTGCTTGCCGCTCTCGTAGGGGTCTAGGGGTGTGGGTTTGGCTATTCATCACGACCGTGGAATCCGTGTTTTATACTGGCTCGTATTGAAAACACGGACGTCCTAGTATATCCAATATTTCATATGATTCTTCTGCTGCGATATCTGTGATGTGATCATGTGATGTTTCTGTGATAGATACAGTATATAGTATATATGATATATTATATAGACGTTGCTTATGTTTTACACCCGCGCTAGCCCTGCCCTGCTCTGTCTTTAGTTACCTAACCTAACGGTGCACGAGGGGACATCGAGGCGAATGCGGATGGCATAAGTGTACGTTGTATTTATCTGTGATGTTTAGGTACTAAAATGATGGGACTTCATTAATATGATTAATGAAATAAAAGAAACCTAAGATGTTGTAGAATCGAATTTCAAAATAAAACAGGTAGCTACAGTTCTTGCTTTGCACAGCGATATATATGATATATCCTGCACCTTATTCGATAAGGAAAGGACCGAGATCCCTTCACTGGGAGTGACTCCTTTAGCAATAACTGGCAGATGCTACACACTCGGTTTGTCTTTTGATTGCTTTTAAGAGTTTTTGCTTTGCACAGTGATATATATGATATATCCCGCACCTCATTCGATGAGGAAAGGACCGACGATCCCTTCATCGGGAGTGACTCCTTTAGCAAAACTAGAAAAGCCTCAAAAACACTCCATTTCAAAAATCATTTGATTCTACAACGATATCAAGTTCATTACGCAATAGGTTTTCAGAAAAACCTATCGTGGCCCTCCGTCATTTCAGATACGTACTAGTTAGTATTCGTGCTGCGGTTGTTTGGCCTCCGTCAAGGCGTAGTGTACGGTAGCTAACTAGTGCTTATCTGCTAGCATATGATGCGATTGGATTAGGGTATTCGTACGGCGTTGTTTGGCCTCCGTCAAGGGTCGTGCGGGTGGGTTTAATTCAATCAGGAAATGACGGGTTGAACTTGACTAGCGGACTATGGGTTGTTTGGCCTCCGTCAAGGTCATAGCGAGCTAGGGGCAAAATATTATCGGGAATTTCAAGTGTTGAAATTTGCAATGAGATTGCATACCTTCTATGAGATAGTTGGATCCCGATACCCGCTGCGAGTAAGAGTTACTCCTGGGAGAGTTTTACACATTACAATTAGCCGATCAAGTAGGTGTCTAGAAAGGTGTCAACGGGGTTACGCCTCTGGGAAAATGAGGTTTACATTAATTAGGTTCGTGCGAAAGCACGGGGGACCTCCCTCAAAGTACCGACACTGGCCTGGCTGAAAGATTGGCGAACTTGTAGCGTGTAATTAATCCCGGCTAGTCTTTCCTTTTAGGGTTTGAAGGAAGATTTGATAAAAAGCAGTGGGAGCCATCCTGATTAGATAAAATAATAACCAATCTATTCTTGCATGAGCGCACGCTGAGTGTTTTCTTCTCTCTCTCTCCAGGTAGCGACCATATCACGCCTTAATCAAGATAATAATACGGATTATTGACCGAACCCGCTTGTTATACTGAGCTGGAGAACGTTGGTCCCGCTCCAACTTATAATTGTTATAAGACAGAGCAGGAAATAGGGGATTACCAGAATTCCCGTGCCGCCTAAACGAAGAGAGTGCATGCTGATGCATCATCTTCGGGTGTGTACATTACAGAGAACTGTTTCTCAGTATCCTTTACGTCCTGGGTATGTGATACCAGATCAGGATCGCAGATATGTAATATGTTACATAGGGCTACAGAAAGGTAGAGGACTGAGAACGGGTGATAAGTTTCATGAGGCAGAAAACGGGGCAAGAGTTGCAGCCAAGTCTGTTGGTCACTGTCACCCTGTATTACCATTACATTGATTCTGAACGAATGTTATTAGATACCGAACCTGATATACAAAATCATATCAGTCTCTTTATTAGTAAAGAAAGGATATAATTTTGTATTGTTGGATAATGTTTTGAACATTTCCTATATCAAAAGTTGATCGGTTCAGGCACGTTATCTAAAAACAATAATGTTCTAAATCAAACTACAGTTCTTAGTATACAGAACACACATAAGAGGAATAGTTCAGAAATGAACGAATCCTTCTTGAGGCATTGTAGACTAGGTCATATCAATGCGACCCGACTAGCTGAAGTTACATGTAGATGCATATTTAAATCAGTTTGAATTTACATCTTGTGAAACTCGCCAGTCATGTCACAAAGATAAGATGACCATAGCTCCGTTTATTGGAAACAGAGAAAGAGTTAGTGAACTCTTGGGATGATACATGTTGATGTATGTAAGGTCCCCTGTCTACACTTGCCAAGACCGGTTCTTTATACTTCATTACATTCTCTGATAATCTCTCAAAATTCAGACATATGTTCCTGTTGAAACACAAGTCTGAACCTTTTGAGATATTCACAGAATATAAGTTAGAAGTAGAGAACCAATACGGGTATAAGTATTATGTCTTTTGATGAGATCAAGGAGGAGAAAACTTGAGCACGGAAATCCTGGATTATTCTAAAGGAGAATAAGATTCTCTCTCAGCATTACTCCTCCGTATATACCATAGCACGATGGTATGTCGGAGCGGAGCAAATACACCCTATTTGATATGGTGTGCTCTATGATGAGTACTACTGAGTTGCCCATTTCCTTTTTTGGGAGTTATGCACTTGAGAAGCTGCATACCTATTGAATTAGGTTCAAATCAAATCAGTTGCCTACCACTTCATATTTGATATGATAAGGGAAGAGCCCATCTCTTAAGTTAGTTAAGATTTGGGGTTGTCCGGCCTATGTCTGAAAGCAAAATCCGGACAAGCTCGAGGCAATGTAAGTTATGCAAAACTGGAAAGGTTCCAGCTATACAAAACTACAGCAGATGATTTGATAGAACCGAAGGATCAATAGTTACCAACGAATCTCAGCCTCTCCGCCGATCTAGTAGGGTTCCTCACCCACCTGAGAGATACTTCGGTTTCTCTATGACAGTGGGAGCGAGGATTACATCATGAGATGATGACCCAACTAGTTTCGAGCTGGCCATCAGGAGTAAGACTCTGTAAGAATGGCTGGATGCTTAGCAATCTGAGATGGAATCCATGTACACCAACAAAGTATGGACTTTGGTTGCTATATCTGAAGGGTTAAATCCCCATCAGGAGCAAGTATATCTTGAGAAGATTACTTGGTGTACATGGAAGAGTTGAGACTTTCAAAGCTAGACTTGTTAAAGGTCTACATCATTGACCAGGTATGGATGACGATGAAACCTTTTCTAAGTAGCTATGCTTAAGTCCATCCAGATCCTACTTGCCACGGCTACATACCATGACTACGATATCTGGTGGTTGGGTGTCATGACAGCTTTTCTAAATGATGTTTAGAAGAGAGTGTCTATAAGTACACAGCCAGAGGGCTTCGTAGACAGTGGGAGCAATGGAAACGTGTGCAAGATGCTTTATAGGATAAAGCAGGCATCGCGGAGTTGAAACATCTGTTTTGATGAAGCGGTCAAAGAAGTTGACATCATCAAAATGGTAGATGAACCTTGTATAAACAAGAAGGTAGTAGGGAGTATGGTGACGATCCTCGTAGAGTACGTGGATGACATACTCTTGATAGGGAAGGAGTTTCCTATGCTACGCTCGATCAATCTCCGCTTATCACTATGATTCTCCATATAGGATCAAAATGATACCTCCTAAATCCTGAGTTTTGGATCTATAAGATAGATTTAATTGGATGTTAGGATTCTCACTAGTTGTAGTGAGATGGTATCAATCGATCCTGGGGAGAATCACTGGAAGGGTTCCAGGGTGATAAAGACGACTGAATGTCAGTCGCAGGCATTGTCTTTACCCTCAGTAAAGGGACGGTATGTTGGAAGAGTTCCAAGCTAGATACCGTGACATACTAGACGATAAAGGCAGGATACATCGCTACTTAAGATGCTACCAAAGAGGCTGTTTGGGTGTATATTGGTTCATGAGATGAACTACGTTCCTCCCATTGTGTGACAATGGAGTTGTGGCTTATGCCAAGGAACGCCGGTCCCATCAGTGATCCAGACATATTCTAAGGCAGTATCACTTGATCATGGAGATGGTTGATCTCCAAGGGATCGAGGTTAGGAGAGTAGACTCAGAGGACAAACACAGCGGATCCACTCACGAAAGGCCTTTTCCCAGAGAGAGACTTTTATGGGATGGTTGAGTATGAGATACTGCAACCACTGCTACAGATGGCCCTAGTGCAAGTGGGAGATTGTTAGTTATATGTATGCCCTAGAGGCCATTACTGTACATGGGATGTATATTGTAGTGGATGCTGGGACGTATATAGGGAGGACTTTCTTGCTCGACATGATAGTATGCTATCTGGTTGAACTTTACCTTAACGTGTATACTGATTGTCTCTCTGTTACATGTTGGTAAAGCCCTTAGGATGAGTACTTGACTACCTGGACTATGATGCGGATCATACTAGTGGGGACATGGTAGTCCAAAAGTACATCCTTCACAGGCCCTAGTCGTGGGTATATCAAGACGGGGCATCGATATACCAGAGTAGACTAGCGTATACCTTCTCGACCCATACAGATGGGCGATGGATGATCCCATATCCATCGGTGTTTGACATCAGAGGAGATATGCGGGTGCTCAGTAGAGACTGGGTACACTGGACGGACTCGCCGAGAACTCCCAGATGGTATTATACCTCACGTCAGATGGCAGTTCTCCGGTGACACTGGTACAGAGTAGTCTGTTGACCCGAGATCGTCATAGAGTCTTGTGTGGTTCCCACTGTGCTTTGATTTCCATCTTACCACGTCCAAGAGGGCGTGCAAAACGGTGGTTTTTGGGTACAGTCCCGATTCACAGGGAGGCAATGAGCGATAGGAGGGGATTCGTCTCTCCCGGTATAGGGAGTTGATGTTGCGCTGTGTTCGATTGGCTATAACAGGAAATCCCTGGCCAGGGTTGCTGAGATTTACTGGTAAGTGTTACCAGTAGTTTCTCGAATTGTTATAGACCTCATATCGACACGACTTATCGAGCTATTGGGGTCTGACGTTTACCACCCCTAGGCGAGATATGCGACATATCAGACGATCAGACCGGACTGTACGGTAGTGTTACTGGTCGGATTCACTGGAGTGTGAGCGGGCTTGCTCGTCGATCTTCAGATCGCTCAATACCCGGGTGGCCGTTACGTTTAGCAGACCGCTTGCGGCTTGTGGATGCTTGATATGATCATCATCTGCTGCCGGCGTATTGACGAGTCTTTAGAGTCCTACACAGAGGTTTCCTGGCTCAAGCGAAATGAAATAGGAGCGCATATGAGATATGTGTGGGACCGAGAATGATACCAGTATGTGATACTGTATTCGATTCTCGTGATATGTGACATTGATCGGTTATATGCGATATAGCCGGGTTATCGGATCAAGTGTTGATTCGATAAGTTGTTACTGTAGATATTAGTCGGTTATATGCGATATGACCGGATCATTAAATTAAGTGTTGATTTAATGATTTAATGTATAATAATATATTTGATATATTACTTTACATTAACTAGTATTGGTTCACTTTAAATGGATTTTCTCACTCGGATTGTACACATTATATATGTGATATACTTTTGTGCACTTGATTGTATCATGTTTGATGATAAATGTTATGCTAGGGTTTTTGTGTAAAGATCAAACCATGGTTACATGATTATGGTTAGGGTTTTGTTTTATTCACTTATTTATTTATCCATTTCATTTTGGAAAATAAATGGAAAAGAGAAAAGAATGGTGGCTTTATTTGGAGTTTAGTTGAAGCTTCATGAAGCTTTGATCAAGTCAACCATTCTTATCGCATCCTTAACCCTAACCATTCCCACTAACCCTAGTTTAATCTCTACACTTTACCATGGTTACCTTTATGATAAGAATGATTATTCTTTTCTTTTCTAATGATTCTTATCATAATATTCATCTTCTTTTTCTTCATCTTCTTCAAAGAAGAAAGCTTACTTCATCAATGGTGAATTGAGCAAATGAGTGAGAAATCCAATTCTAAAGTCTACCCACTTCCTATTTCTTCATCCTCTACCTCTTGCCAAGTAGTAGAGTGTGTTTCCTTCACAAGTTTTCTAGACTTGATGAAGTTGGAGCTTGATCTAGCGATGCCTCGACGTAGATCATCTTCGGCACGTCGTCGATGACCTAGCCCGTCCATTCTCCGATGAAGCCGACGCTAGAGCCCGGGATCCGTCTTGGACAGCGAGGAGACTTCATTGCGGAGCCGTGGAGGTGGAGCACCAGATCTACAAAGGTTGTATATCCGTATTCTCATAGTTAAATGTTAACTAGTTAACTTTTTCGCCTAGATTTCTAGCCAACGATCCGTAGTCGGGTTTCTCGGCACCATTAAAATTTTAATTTGGCATGATCGATGCCTTGTGAGACCTCATTAGGGTGCCTAGGAACCCTACAGTTTGTTGCGCGACACGTGTTTTGGTCTTGTGCCATTCGTATTGGAGATCAAGATTTGTCAGTCGACTTGATCCTTCTTGAGATGTTGGACTTCGACGTTCTTCGGGGCATGGACTGGTTAGCTACTTGCTACATATCCGTGGACTGCCACGAGAAGACAGTTAGGTTTTGTTTTCCCGACGAGTCAGTTCTTGTTGTGCAGGAAGGACATGGTGCCACCCCTCACAGTTTGATTTCAACCCTTTGCGCTAGTCGGCTTTTGAGGAGGGGATGTCTAGGATTCTTGGCTTTCATTCATGATACTGGAGCGACAGTAGAGTCATTGGACCGGGTTCCTATCGTGTGAGAGTTTTCCAATGTTTTTCCCGATGAGTTACCTGGTTTGCCGCCAGAGCGCGATATTGAGTTTTGCATAGATCTGATTCCCGGCACGGGACCTATTTCTGTACCGCCTTACCGGATGGCCCCGGCGGAGCTTAGAGAGCTTAAAGATCAATTGCAAGAGTTGCTTGATAGGGGACTTGTGCGTCTGAGTGTTTCTCCTTGGGGAGCTCATGTTCTGTTCGTCAAGAAGAAGGACGGCAGTTTGAGGTTGTGTATGGATTATCGTCAATTGAACCGGGTTACGGTACGGAATAAGTATCCTTTACCTCACATTAACGATTTATTTGATCAGCTCCAAGGTACGAAACATTTTTCTAAGATTGATTTGCATTCGGGTTATCATCAGTTGCTGGTTCGGAATGATGACATTCCGAAGACTGCTTTTCGTACGCGCTACGGGCATTATGAGTTTTTGGTGATGTCGTTCGGACTCACCAATGCGCCAGCAGCGTTCATGGATCTGATGAACCGGATTTTTAGGCCGTTCCTCGACTAGTTTATTATTGTGTTTATTGATGAAATTCTGGTCTACTCTAGGAGTCGAGAGAAGCATGAGCAGCACTTGAGGATTTCTTTGCAGACATTGAGAAAGCACAAGCTGTATGCTAAATTCTCAAAGTGCGCATTTTGGCTTGATAGAGTTGACTTCCTGGGTCATGTGGTGACGGGAGACGGTATTCTTGTGGACCCGAGGAAGATCGAGGTTGTACAGCTTTGGCCCAGACCTGTATCCGTGACAGAGGTCCGCAGCTTTTTGGGCTTAGCTGGTTATTACCGACATTTCGTGCAGGATTTCTCGAGTATCGCTGCACCGCTGACGGACTGACCAGGAAGGGAGTTCATTTTCTTTGGACTGAGGCATGCGAGTAGAGTTTTCAGCAGTTGAAGACTCGGTTGACGACTGCACCAATTTTATCCTTGCCTTCTGGATTGAGCGGCTATGTTGTTTACTGTGATACTTCTCGAGTGGGGATTGGTTGTGTATTGATGCAGCATAATAGAGTTATCGCTTACGCTTCTCGGCAGCTGAAGAAGCACGAGCAGAATTACCCCACTCACGATCTTGAGATGGCCGCGGTGGTCTTTGCATTGAAGATTTGGAGACACTATTTGTACGGGGAGTCGTGTCAGATTTTCACGAATCATAAGAGCTTGAAGTACATCTTCCAGCAGCGGGATATGAATCTGAGACAGTGCTGTTTGATGGAGCTTGTAAAGGATTATAATTGTGAGATCCTTTATCACCCGGGCAAGGCGAATGTGGTAGCTGATGCCTTGAGTCGTAGGCCCGGGGGTAGCTTGTTCCAGTTGAGCGTAGTTTAGCGACAGTATTCTGCAAATTGGCAGATCTTGTGCGACAGTAGAGTACAGTTTGAGTTCGCTTCCACTAGGGGACAGCTTGCTCACATCCGCGTCCGTCCACTTCTACTTGATCGTATCCGTGAGGCGCGGCCCAGAGATGCCCGTTTGTCTGAGATTCTTGGGCTTGTTCGGAAAGGTACAGATTTGGAGTTCTTGATTGATGACCAGAGTGTGCTACGTTACAGGACTTGCTTGTGTGTACCAGATACCGATGGGTTGAGACGCGAGATCCTATAGCAGGCACATCAGTCAGCCTTTAGCGTTCATCCAGGTTCCACCAAGATGTACCGCGACTTGAGAGACATTTACTGGTGGGCAGGGATGAAGAGTGATGTTTCGGACTTTGTTTCGAGGTGCCTGACTTGTCAGCAAGTCAAGGCTGAGCATCAGAGGCCGGCAGGAGAGTTGCAGCCTTTACCCGTTCCGGAGTGGAAATTGGAGCAGATTTCCATAGACTTCGTTGTGGGTCTTCCCAGGGCCAGTCATGAGTATGACTCCATTTGGGTGATTGTTGACCGGTTGACGAAAGCGGCTCACTTCCTTCCAGTGAAGACCACTTTCGGTTATGCTCAGTATGCCCAGTTGTACATAGATGAGATTGTGCATTTGCACGGCATTCCCACATGCATCGTATCGGACAGGGGCACCCAGTTTACTAGCCATCTTTGGCAAAAGCTTCAGGAAGCTTTGGGTACCAAGGTTGAGTTTTAGCACCGCTTTCCATCTGCAGACCGATGGTCAGTCAGAGCAGACTATACAGACTCTGGAGGATATGCTTCATGCGTGTGTGCTTGATTTTGGTGGCAGTTGGGATCGTCACTTGCCGTTGATTGAGTTCTCCTACAACAATAGCTTTCATTAGACTATTCAGATGGCACCTTTTGAGGCTTTGTATGGTAGGAAGTGTCGATCGCCGGTCTGTTGGACCGAACTCAGCGAGAGTAGGGTTTTGGGACCCCAGCTAGTTCAGGAGACTACGAAGAAGATCCGGCTGATTCAGGACAGGATAAGAGCAGCCCAGTGCAGGCAGAAGTCTTATGCCGACCATCGTCGTCGCAGACTTGAGTTCTCAGTGGGGGATCACGTATTCCTGCGGATTTCTCCGATGAAGGGCGTTATGAGATTTTGGAAAAAGGGGAAGCTCAGTCCCAAATTTGTAGGTCCTTTCAAGATTCTTGAGCGAGTTGGTGCCGTTGCCTATCGTTTGGCACTTCCGCCCATTTTTCCGGATGTTCACCCCGTTTTCCATGTGTCGATGCTTCGTAGATACCTTCATGATCCTTCTCACATGATTCAGCATCAGACCGTTCAGCTAGAGCGCGATCTTTCGTTCACCGAGCAACCGGTAGTTATATTGGATCGGCAGGTGAAGAAACTTCGGTCAAAAGTCTTGCCATCTGTGAAGATTCTTTGGCGTAGCCCTACTAGTGAAGAGATCACTTGGGAGGCCGAGAGCGAGATGCGGAAGAAATTCCCTCATCTCTTCAAAGGTACGCGTAGTTAAAATTTTAAATTCGGGGACCGAATTTCTTTAAGGGAGGAAGATTGTAACGTTTTAGAAATCGTTATGCGAATTTTCCGTTAATAGGTAAAATAAACTGTGTTTTCCGTAAAAACCCAGAAGTGATCATTTTTCAGTATAGACTTAACTGCACCTAGTTTAACTAGGAAATTGCTAGTTTGCGGTTTTTAGTTGTCACTTGAAAATTTTAGCTCACTTTAATATTTTTTCTTAATTAAAATATTATTATAAGCATTTAATTATGCACTTAATTAGTGGTAATTACAATTTTTATTGGGTTAATTATGCTAAAGTGAATCTATGCTAACTTAATCACAAGATTAAGCATTAAACCATCTTTGAAAATATCCTAGAAAATATCTAGATATTTTGGTGAAATTAAAGGAAATTTTATTTAAATGATTAAGAGGTGGCATGGATGGGAGAGGTATTAATTGTGCTTTAATGAGTTTTGACTTAGATTTTTCCACAACCTTCACTTTTCTCCCTCATTTGGCCGACCTCCCCCTTGCTGCCCTCTCTCTTTTCTCACCCCACTTGCACTTCTTAAAGCTCTAATAAATCATCAAAAATTATCAAATAATCCTACAAACTCAAATACAAATCCATACCCATTATTCCTTAAGCTTAACCAAGCTTGGATCTTCATGAAAGATAGCATTTTGGAGGTTATTTTGTTGATCTAGTTGCTAGTTTTTTGATCAAATTTGAGATATAAATCCTAACCCTAAGCTCAAGTTCTTGTTTTAATACCTTAATCTAGTTATTAGATGTTTAATTAAAGCTTGAATTAGCATGTTTTGGGAATTCTAGAAAGAGTTATGAAGATCAAGTTAGGGTTTTGATTGGTTGAAATGGTTAAAGGAGAAGTGTAGACTTGGAAAAAACTTAACCTAGTTGTGAGAATGTTATTTGTTATTTTCCTAATTGTCTAATTAAGCTTAATAGCAAACTAACTTTTACTAAATCTTATATGGGTGAGATTAAAATTGTAGTAAAGGTTTGTGTGACTTAATTAAGCTACTATGTGATGATTGTGATCGCTAGATTTGTTTAAACCTCTAGACTTGAGCTAAAATGATTAAAAGTTGCCTACTAGGTTTTCGGTAAAATTAGGCGAGGGTTTAAATTGACGTTGCGATATTATATATATTATCTTCCATGATATATATTGTGTTGTGAATGCGCGATCGCTACGATCGGGATCTAGGCTTGGTGGTTGTGTAGTTTAGTGATCCTAGCTAAGGTTGTGCCGATGTCATACGCGTTTTGTGCACTAGGTGCACAGTGTATTTATCTTGTGGATGTTATCCTTATGTTTCATTATCATTGTGTCGGCGTAGGATATTTAGCCTTATGTGTTGTGTTTGTGAAATTTTAGGATCGCAAGCGAGGACTTCGGACGCTGCGAAGAAAAGGAAGCAGGTGGTCAGATTTTATTAGCTCGAGATCATCGGTAAGTAGATTTAAAATCTACGGGGAAATCGCCCGTATGGCGTTATGCGTCAGGGCTGGATATGATATTATAGCTGCATGTTTATACGCATATGAGTTGATTACACATGAGCATTATCGCATATTATTACCTGTTGTGCCTTGACTTAGTACCTATTGGACACTACACCATTACTGACGGTTCATGTTGCACGAGCACTAAATTGTATGCTACACACACACCGTTGGTAATTGCCATGACACGCGCAACACATATATTGTTATAGTTACATATACCCCTATGTGGTATTGTATTGTCATTGACATTGAGACGTTTATTGTGCTATTGTGCATATGAAATATAGCATACATGCTTACACATATACCTTGCTATAGCTACATGTTCACTTTATATGATATTGCGTTGGATTAGGATAATTGGGAACCGCGTGATATATTTAATAACTTGATGCATTTAAATAGCGGATTTTCCCTTGATATACTCATATTGTTCTTCTATGTTGCATACATCATATTACATGGATTTACGCATTGAGATATAGATTTCATGTGATTTTCTGGATTTGAGAACCGCGGGGATATTTCAAGAAATGTTTATTGTTTTGAAAACCCGGTTTCTATTGATATGTGGATTGCGAGTGTCGAGGTTGGACACTCAGGTTCCGTGGATGTGAGTGTCAGGTTGGACACTCAGGTTCCGTGAGATGTATGGATATGTGGATTGCGAGTGTCGAGATCGGACACTCAGGTTCATGGATTGCGAGTGTCGGGTTGGACACTCAGGTTCCGTGAGATGTACAGATACGATATGTGGATTTACTTGTCGATGTTAGACACGAGTATTTCATGATATTTTCGAGTGCCGATGTTGGGCACTCAGGTTCCATGAGATTTATAGGATATGAGGGCCAGTCCTGGTGACGGGGCCTGGGGATTTGGGGATTTGGGGTGTCGTTGATAGACACCAGGTTTTTTCCATACTGATGATTTGTGCATGAAATTATTATTTATCCCACACTCAGGATTTATTTGATATGCATTTGATTCATGTAGATATAGTACCCTGGTGGTGTACCTTGATCATGATAGTTGCATATTCATATTGCCATACTTATGCTATCAGATTACATGTGATAGATTATCACTATTAGTGCATACTTGCGATTACAGTATGATGTTATTTATTATTCACGAGTTGGCAACTCACCCCCGTTGTGCCACAGTGTTTTACAGGATTTACCCTCAGAGTAGTCGCGACAGGGCTTCTTATTATCTCTACTTTTGCGGATACCGCTACGGTTGGCTGTGAGGCCTTTTGCTATAGGTGGGTTTTGCGGTTATCCGATGATGTTCATTATTTATCTTTTGTATCTAGTACTCCCCATCTACCACTTCATGTATTTGACTTAGAGATGAGTTGTGAGTATCGATGTTGTATTATTTTGTGACTCTGGGTGCCGTGCTCGTGGGAGCCGGCCTTGTTATAAGTTTTACCTCTTTATGTTGTTTTCATTTATATTTCTTCGTACGGCGTCGTATATATGCTTGTGGTGGTTGTTTCCGCCGTTGGGCGTGATTTTCTCCCGTTTAGGGATGCTTTATTTATATTCTATGTTGTACCCGTTTTCGGGGCTTTTTTTTACAAAGGAGGTGCCGCCGAAATTTTTAAGAAAGTAAACTTAAGTTTAAATATTTTTACTTGAGATTTCCGAAGGTTTTTAACTATGTTTTCTCCACTTATATCTTTTTGGGGTGGTTTAGATTTCTGGGTTTCGGCTTACATAAATTGCATACGCCTGTTGACGTCACGTGGTTTAAGTACCGGTCACGTGCCTAAATTTGGGTCGTGACACAGATGGTATTATACCTCACGCCAGATGGCAATTCTCTGGTGACACTGGTACAAGTTAGTCTGTCGATCCGAGATCGTCATAGAGCCTTATGTGATTCCCACTGTGCTTTGATTTCCACCATAGCACGGTCAAGAGATTGTGCAAAAAAGTGGTTTTGGGGTACAGTCCCGAGTCACATGGAGGCAATGAGCGATAGGAGGGGATTCGTCTCTCCCGGTATAGGGAGTTAATGTTGCGCTGTGCTCGATTGGCTATAACAGGAAGTACCTGGCCAGGGATGATTCAGAGATATACTGGTAAATGTTATCAGTAGTTTTTCGACCCGTTATGAGCCTCACATCGGCACGACTTATCGAGTCATTGTGGTCTGACGTTTACCACCCCTAGATGAGATATGCGACATATCAGACGAAGTGGTCGGACTGTACGGTAGTGTTACTGATTGTATTCACAGGAGTATGAGCATGCTTTCTTGTTGATCATCTGATTGCTCAATATCCGGGTGACCGTTACGTTTAGCACACCGCTTGTGGCTTGTGGATGTTTGATATGATCATCACCTACTGCCGGCGTATTGACGAGTCTTTAGAGTCCTACACGGTGGTTTCTTGGCTCAAGCGAAATGGAGTAGGAGCATATATGTGATATGTGTGGGACTGAGATTAATATGATATGAGATACCATATTCTATTCTCGTGATTTGTGTTATCGGTCGGTTATATGAGATATAACTGGGTTATCGAATCAAGTGTTGATTCGATAAGTTGATACACATGATATTAGTCGGTTATATGTGATATAGCCGGATTATTAAGTCAAGTGTGTTAGTGTATATGCCCTAGGGGCCATTATTGTATCATACTAGTTTGTATATTACTTAATGGAAGCTTGGGATATTCACATGTATATAACAGTCTTGCAAAACATGGTAGTATGCTACTTGATTTTTCTATCTTAATATGTGAGTATACGTATTGATAGAGCTCTTAGGATCTTGCTTGACTACCAGCGTTGTGATGGCAGTCACACTAGTGGGGGATGGGTAGTCTACAAGCACATCCTTATTCAGGTCCCTAGTCGTTGGATTATCGAGACAGGGCATCGATACTCCGGAGTAGACTAGTGTGTACGCTTCTCATCCCAGTTGGGGAGATGGTCTGTCCCACAGCCGTCAGTACGTCGTACTAGAGATAGTATGCAGGTGCTCGTTGGGTTACGGGTACACCGGACAGGACTCACAGGGAACTGTTGGATGGTTTTATACCGGTCGTCAGTGAACAGTTCCCAGGTGACATGAGTACAGCATAGTCCGCAGACTTGACACTGCTGCTTCGCCTCGAGTGTATCCCACTGTTCTTAGATTGCTACCCTACCACGGCTCAAAGGAGTCGTGCAAACAGGTAGCAGTTGGGTGCAGTCCCGAGCACTTGGAGGCAGTGGCGGTTAGACAGGATTCGTCTCTCCCGGTATTGGGGGTTGATATCGCGCTGTGTCAGAGAGCCATTACGCAAAGTCCCTGGCCAGGGCAAGCGAGATTTGCTGGTAGGTTTTAGTAGTTTCTCAGGGTATAATGGGCTTCGCTCCGACACGACTTATACCGCTATTAGGGGACTGACGCTTGCCGTCCCCTAGGCCCGATATGCAATAGTCTTAGACGAACGGACCGGACTGTACAGAGATTGTCACATCAGACTCGGTAGGAGTTCGGATGGGTTTCCTCATCGGCCTTCTTATCGACATCTACCTGGGGACCGTTACGTACAGCTAGTGCCGCTTGCGGTCTGTGGTTAAACCCACTGCCAGCGTAGTAGTCGAGTCTCTAGAGTCCCACGCAGAGAGTTTCCCTACTCCAGGAGAAACGATATAGAGGTCGTATGGTTTTACGACAAGGGTTCGGACGCATACGTGTGTTTACGCACGTACGACTTTCGAACAGTTTTTACTAGTCGGCTTTGGTTTAAGCCGGTTACTAGTATCCGGTTATTGGATTTATACAGTCTAAAGTTTTCCGTGTTTTCACGGATAGGAGGGGCGTTCTCGTAATTGCGCGAGAAGCTTCTAGAAGATGGTGACTAAGGAGGTTTAGGTGGCATATACATTGAATGAGATTAGTGAGTCATATGGATGATTCATCCATGTCATTAATGCTTCATAATTGCTTAATGACTCATGGAGATGAATCACCACAAGATATTTATCAAGCATGGTTGTAAATCATTTTCTTTTCTTTTCTTGATAAAATAAAATGCTTGATATATATTATGATAACTCATTTTCTCTTCTCATTTTATTATGTTCATCTTCTCTCTCCTCAAGCTCTCTCTCTTCAAACCCTAATCCTCCCCTCTCATGTGTTGAGTACAAGGATTAGTTAGACTACTTAATCTATAACCATACTCTATTTCATCTAGGTACTTTGATTAGCACTTAAAGATACCTAGTTGCCTCAAGTTTAGAGGCAAAGCTTGGAGTTAAGCTCTCGTGGTGGATCGTCTACTACTTGGAGAAGGCCGAGGAGGAGGTGGAGTTCGTAAAGACGAAGGACACAGTTCTTTAGGTATAATCCCTTTACATAGTAGTTTAGAACTTCTATGTTTGATGTTAGTTATCGTTTAGCTTCGATTCATGCGGTTAGTCGATGTTTAAGCAAAGAACAAGATCGTTTTTCATATTTCCGCCTCCCCGCAAGTCGTGGGGTGTTGTACATCGACTTACAAAGTGTTGATTTGATAATCTAATGTATAATTATATATTTGTTATATTAACATACATTAACTAATATTGTTTCACTTAAGATTTCTTTTCTCACTTGTATTGTGCACATTGTATATATGTGATATATATTTGTGTACATGTATTGTTTCATGCTTGATGATACATGCTTCATAGGTGTGTGTGTGTGTGACTTACACCATGCTAGATATAATTTAGGGTTTTTAATTTTCTAGGTAATTCAAAATTGGTTGGAAATTGATTAATGGATGAAGCTTTGAGAAGCTTGGATTTCCATTGACCAAGTCAACTAGTTTTGTTTTGCCTAAGATATTTATAAACCCAACCATTGTCCTAGCCATGGTTAAGTCTCTACAAAAGTTAATATATGATATTAACTCACCCATGGTTTCCATTCTCTACTTGATTTTGATCATGAGAGTTTTTTTCATCTTCTTCCTCAAGCTTTCTAGCTTCAATGGAGATGATGAAAAATAGTGAGAAAATTATTTCTAAAATGAGCAAAATTCCTACTTAATCATCCTCTACTACTAGCCATTTAGTATAGGGTGTTTGCTTCACTAATTCTACATTAGTGAAGGGATAGCTTGGGTTAGTGTCTCCTCGACGTAGATCATCTTCGGTCTCGAAGACTTCGTGCAAGCTTGCTCATTTCTTCAGGAGAACCCTTTCTAGAGTTCGGGAGTTCATGATTTGCAGCGAAGGGACTACTGCACGGAGCATTAGAAGTGAAGGACTGGTCTACAAAGGTTGTATTCCTCATTCACTTTGTATGTAAAGTAGTTTACATGTTTATTCGTCGGATTTTCTAGTTACGATTCTAGGGTTAAGGTTAGCTAGAACAGAAAAATTTTGAAATTGGCATGGACGATACCTCCTGAAACCTTGTTGCCGTACTAGACAACCCTGCATTCTCTAATGAGCACCTGTGTACAATATTTGATGTCAAACACCAATAGATATGGGATCAACCATCGCCCCATACAGGGTCAAGAAACGTACACACTAATCTACTCTGGAATATCGATGCCCTGTCTCGATATTCCCTCGACTAGGAACAATTAAAGGATGTGCATGTGGACTACCCAGGTCCCAGTAGTATGATCCACATCATAGTCCTGGTAGTCAAGCCTACATTCTAAGGGCTTTATCAATATGTATATGAGAGACAGTATAATAATTGTTAGTTATATGTATTCCCTAGAGGCCATTATTGTACATGTGATGTATATTATAATGGATGCTTGGATATATATAGAGAGGACTTTCTTGCTCGACATGATAGTATGCTATCTGGTGGCTCTTTGTCTTAACATGTTGATTTGTTTAAGTGATGTTGTCTTGCTCTCACATGTTGATAAAGCCCTAAGGATGTGTACTTGACTACCAAGACTATGATGGAGATCATACTAGTGGGGCCAATGGTAGTCTACAAGTACACCCTATAATTTTTCCTAGTCGAGAGTGTATCGATACAGGGCGTCGATATTCTAGAGTAGACTAGCGTATAGGCATCTTGACCCATATGATGGGCGATGGATGATCCTGCATCCATTGGTGTTTGACATCAAAGATGGTAACGGGTGCTCAGTGGAGACTGGGTACACTGAACGGACTCGCCAAGAACTCCTAACTGGTATTATACCTATCATCAGATAGCAGTTCTCTGGTGACACTGGTACAGGTTAGTCTGTAGACCTGAGATTGTCATAGAGTCTTGTGTGATTCCTACTGTGCTTTGATTTCCACCTTACCACGTTCAACAGAACGTGCAAAATGGTGGCTTTTGGGTACAGTCCCGAATCACATGGAGGCGATGAGCGATAGGAGGGGGTTCGTCTCTCCCGATATTGGGGGTTGATGTTGTGCTGTGCTCGATTGGCCATAACGATAAGTCCCTGGCCAGGGCTGCTACGGAGATTTACTGATAACTGTTATCAGTAGTTTCTCGACCCGTTATAAGCCTAACATCGGCACGACTTATCGGTTACTGGGGTCTGACGTTTACCATCCCTAGACTAGATATGCGACATATCAGATGAAGAGACCAGACTGTACGGTAGTGTTACTGACGGGCTTTACAGGAGTAGGAGCAAGCTTGCTTGTTGATCTTCTGATTGCTCAATACCCGGGTAGCCGTTACGTCCAGCTAGTACCGCTGACGGCTTATGGGTGTTTGATGTGATCATCACCAACTGCCGGCGTATTGACGAGTCTTTAGAGTACTACACAGAGGTTTCAATGGCTCAGGCAAAATGAAGTAGGAGCACATATGTGATATGTGTGGGACCGAGATTAATACGAGTATATGATACTGTATTCTATTCTCGCGATATAAAGTATCGATCGGTTATATGAGATATAGCCGGGTTATCGAATCAAATGTTGATTCGATAAGTCGATACTGTATCGGTCGGTTATATGATATATAGCCGGGTTATCGAATCAAGTGTTGATTCGATAAGTTGATACAAATAATATTAGTTGGTCATATGATATATATCCGGATTATTAAATCAAGTTTTGATTTAATGATTTAATAAATAATTATAAATTTTATATATTAATTTACATTAACTAATATTTGTAGGGTTACTAGGCACACTAACAAGGCTCTACAAGGCATCGACCATGCCAAAATTAAATTTTTATGTGCCGAACAACCCTAAGCAAGATCGTGTACTAGAGATTAGGCGAATCAAATAGCAAGTAAACAACTTTACTCTAAAGGGAATACGAAATACAACCTTTGTAGATCGATCCTTCACTTCATTTGCTCCTTGTTGAAGTCCCTTCGCTGCGATCAAGGTTCTCCCAGGCTCTTGCATGGCTTCACGACGCGAAGGATACGACCTTGCTTGAAGTCTCCGAGGCCGAAGATGATCTACGTCGAGGGAATTCCGACTCAAGCTCCTACTTCACTAACTAGAGAATTAGTGAAGTAAACACCCTAAACTAAAGTGCTAGTCTAGTAGAGGAAGGAGATATAGGAAGTGGGTTCTCTTTAGAATTATGTTTCCCACTAAGTTTCACTCTTTTTCAAAAACCCTAGCAAGCTTTTTCTTTTGCTCAATGAAGAAGATGAACAAAAGAAAAGAATGAGGATAATGATCAAGTGTCTAAGCTAACCATGGTGAGTGAGTATCATATACTAACTCTTGTAGAGACTTAACCCATGGCTAAGCTTTATGGTTGGGTTAAGAAATATCCATAGTAAAAACAAATTTAGTGGAATTAGTCAATGCTTCCACAAGCTTCCACAAGCTTCAAGCATTTAGCTAATACTCCACAAATTTTGTAATTACTTTGAATATTAAAATCCAACATAAATATATAGCATGGTGTAAGTCTCATACACCCAAGTCAAGTGTATCATCAACCATGATACAATAAAAGAAAACACAATTTTAATATATATCATATATACATTAAAGTTGTGCTCATGTGAGAAAAACCCTAAAGTGAACAAGTGTTAGTAAATGTAAACTAGTATATCTAATATACAATTATACACTTAATTATTAAATCAACACTTGACTTAATAATCCGGTCATATCTCATATAACCGACTAACATTCATCGTATCAACTTATTGAATCAACACTTGATTCGATAACCCGGTCATATCATATATAACCGACCGATACTAAAAGTCGCGAGAATAGAATACGGTATGACATACACGCATTATTCTCGGTCCCGCACATATCACATATGCGCTCCTATTTCGTTTTGCCTGAGCCAGTAAAACCTCTATGTAGGACTCTAAAGACTTGTCAATACGCCGGCAGTAGGTGATGATCACATCAAGCACTCACAAGCCATCAGCGGTACTAGCTGGACGTAACGGTTACCTGGGTAATGAGCGATCAGAAGATCAGCAAGCAAGCCCGCTCCAACTCCTGTAAAAGCCTGCCGGTAACACTTCCCATACAGTCCGGTCTCCTCGTCTGATATGTCGCATATCAAGTTTAGGGGTGGTAAACGTCAGACCATAATAACCGATAAGTTGTGCCGATGTGAGGCTCATAACGGGTCGAAAAACTACTGGTAACACTTACCAGTAAATCTCTAAATCAGCCCTGGCCAGGGACTTCCCTGTTACGGCCAATCGAGCACAGCGCAACATCAACCCCCAATACCGGGAGAGACGAAACCCTTCCTATCGCTCATTTCCTCCATATGACTCGGGACTATACCTAAAAACCACCGTTTTGCACGCCCTCATGGACGTGGTAAGGTGGAAATCAAAGCACAGTGGGAATCACACAAGACTCTATGACGATCTCGGGTCTACAGACTAACCTGCACAAGTGTCACCAGAGAACTGCCATCTGACGTGAGGTATAATACCATCTGGGAGTTCTCGGCGAGTCCGTACAGTGTACCCAGTCTCCACTGAGCACCCGTATACCATCTCTGATGTCAAACACCAATGGATATGGGATCATCCATCGCCCATCACATGGGTCGAGAAGCGTATACGCTAGTCTACTCTGGTATATCGATGCCCTATCTCGATACACCCACGACTAGGAACATTAAATGATGTACTTATGGACTACCATGGCCCCACTAGTATGATCTGCATCACAGTCCAGGTAGTCAAGTACACATCCTAAGGGCTTTATCAACATGTAGCTATAAGACAATATAAAGAGACAAGTATACATGTTAAGATAAAGAGCAACCAGATAGCATGCTATCATATCGAGCAAGAAAGTCCTCTCTATATATGTCCAAGCATCCAATATAATATACATCATCTGTACAATACTGGCCTCTAGGGCATACATACAACTAATAATCTCCCACTTGCACTAGGGCCAGCTGTTATAGTTTCGCATACCGAGCATCCCGAAGAGTCTCTCAAACTGTATCTGGGGAATGGCCTTCGTGAGTGGATCCGCAGTGTTGTTCTTCGTGTCAACCCACCTGACCTCGATCTCCCGGCGATCAACTATCTCCCGGATCAGGTGATACCGCCTCAGAATATGCCTGGATCGCTGATGGGACCTGGGTTCCTTGGCCAAAGCCACCGCTCCATTGTTATCGCAATACAAAGGTATTGGATGCTCAATGTATGGAACCACTCCAAGTTCAGTAATGAACTTCTTGATCCAGACAGCCTCTTTGGCAGCATCGTTGGCAGCGATGTATTCAGCCTCCATCGTCGAGTCTGCCACGGTTTCCTGCTTGGAACTCTTCAAGCTAACCGCCCCTCCGTAGAGGGTAAAGACAAATCCCGAGTGCGACTTAGAGTCGTCCTTATCACTCTGGAAGCTCGAATCGGTAAAGGACTCCACTTGGAGTTCTCCGTTACCATACACCAAGAGCATCTCTTTAGTCCTTCGCAAGTACTTGAGAATGCTCTTCACAGCTGTCCAGTGACTATCTCCAGGATCATCTTGATACCTACTCACTACACTTAGTGAGTATGCTACATTGGGTCTGGTACATAGCATCGCGTACATGATAGAGCCTACTGCCGAAGCATAGGGTATCCCTTGCATGCGAGCTCTCTCCAAATCAGTCTTGGGAGATATCTCTTTGGAGAGAGTGAGCCCTGAGATTGTGGGTAAAAACCCACGTTTGGACTCTTCCATACTAAACCTCTTTAGTATGGTGTCAATGTACCTGAATTGGGACAATCCCAATATCCTTTTAGATCTATCTCTATAGATCATAATTCCCAATATGCAGGAGACATCACCAAGATCTTTCATTGAGAATCTTTGTGATACGAAGAGCTTGACCGATTGAAGCATAGGAATATCATTTTCTATCAAGAGTATGTCATCCATGTACAATACGAGGAAGACAACCTTACTCTCTGCCACCTTCTTATAGATACAAGGTTCATCTACGTTTTTGACGAAATCAAACTCTTTGATAACGACGTCGAAGCAGATGTTCCAGCTCCGCGATGCTTGTTTTAATCCATAAATGGATTTAAGCAGCTTGCACACCTTCCCGCTGCTCCCACTGTCTATGAAGCCCTCTGGCTAAGTCATGTACACGCACTCTTCTAAATCACCGTTTAGAAAGGCGGTCTTAACATCCATTTGCCAGATTTCGTAGTCATGATATGCAGCGATGGCAAGCATGATCCGGATGGATTTAAGCATAGCCACTGGAGAAAAGGTTTCGTCATAGTCCATACCTGTTCTTTGACGAAAACCCTTTGCAACAAGTCTAGCTTTGAAAGTCTCCAGTTTCCCATCTACACCAAGTTTTTTCTTGAAGATCCACTTGCTCCCAATGGGTTTTACCCCTTCAGGAGTATCTTCCAAAGTCCATACTTTGTTGATGTACATGGATTCCATCTCGGACCGCATTGCATCCAGCCATTTCACTGAGTCTCCACTCGTGATAGCCTGCTCGAAGCTAGTTGGGTCATCATCAACCATGATGCAATCCTCGCTCCCACCATCCATGAGAAAACCGTAGTATCTCTCAGGTGGGCGAGGAACCCCACTAGATCGACGGAGTGGCTGGGGTTCATTGGGAACTACCGAATCCTCCGGTTCCATTAAATCTTCAGTTGCAGTTTGTGTATCTGGAACCTCTTCCAGCTCTACCACTTTGCCACTAATTTCTTTTACAAGAAATTCCTTTTTCCAAAAAGGTGGCATGTTGAGCAACAAACACCTTTTGTTCCTTACTGTGGTAGAAAAAATATCCATATGAATTCTTTGGATATCCCACAAACTTGCAAAGAACTGACCGTGCCTCGAGTTTGTCCGGATTTTGTCTTTTGACATAGGCCGGACAACCCCATATCTTACTCGTTTAAGACATGGTCTCTTCCCACTCCATATCTTATATGGTGTGGTAGGTACAGATTTAGATGGAACTTGATTCAATAGGTATGCTGCTGTCTCCAGTGCATACCCCCAAAAGGAAATAGGTAACTCAGCTGTGCTCATCATAAAGCGCACCATATCTAATAGGGTGCGGTTCCTCCGTTCTGATACACCGCTGTGCTGTGGTGTATATGGAGGAGTCAGCTGAGAGAGAATCCCATTCTCTTTAAGGAAGTCCAGGAATTCAATGCTTAAGTATTCACCTCCTCGATCAGATCGCAGGATTTTAATACTTTTCCCGGTTTGGTTCTCGATTTCTTGTTTATATTCTCTAAATTTCTCAAAAGCTTCTGATTTGTGTTTCATCAGGAACACATACCCGAATCTAGAGAGATCGTCAGTGAATGTAATGAAATACGAAGAACCATGCCTGGCATGTGTAGACATGGGACCGCATACATCACTATGTATCAGTTCCAAGAGTGCGGTAACTCTTTCTCCGTGTCCCGTAAACGGAGTTTTGGTCATCTTGCCTTTGAGACATGACTGGCAAGTATCATAAGATGAAAATTCAAACAGATTTAAATATCCATCCTTATGCAACTTAGCTAGTCGTGTCGCATTGATGTGACCCAGTCTACAATGCCATAAGAAGGATTCATTCAGTTCTGAACTCTTCCTCTTGTCTGTGTTTGTTATGCTCAGAACTGTTGATTGATTTAGAACATAAATGCCATTGCACAACGTGCCTGATCCAACCAACTTTTGGTTAAGGAAAATGTTCATAACATTATCCTGTAATACAAAATTATATCCCTCTTTACTTAGTAAAGAAACCGATATAATATTGCATATCAGGTTCGGCATGTAATAGCATTCGTTCAGAACCAATGTATTACCTGTTGGCAATACAAGGTGATATTCCCCGACGGTTTTAGCTGCAACAATTGCACCATTTCCAACCCTTATGTATTTATCACCTTCTCTAAGTTCTCTACCTTTTCTAAGCCCATGTAACTGATTACATATATGGGATCCTGAACCGGTATCTAATACCCAGGACGTAGAGCAAATGGAAAAACAGTTCTCTGTAACGAACACACCCGAAGAAAATGCATCAACATGTACTTTCTTCACATGGGTGGCATGGGAATCCTGGTATTCCCCTATATCCTGTTCAGTCCTATAACTCTTATAAGAAAGAACGGGACCAACGTTCCCTAGCACAGTATAACATGCGGGTTCAGACAATACATCCATATTATTATCTTTATTAAGGCATGATATAGTCGCTACCTGGAGTGAGAGAGAAGAAAACACTTTTGCGTATGCTCTTGCAAGATCAGATTGGTTATTATCTTATCTAATCAGGATGGCTCCCACTGTTTTTATCAAATCTTCCTTCTAACCCTAAAAGGAAAGACTAGCCGGGATTAATTACACCCTACAATTTCTCCAATCTTTCAGCCAGGCCAGCGTCGGTACTTTGAGGGAGGTTCCCCGTGCTTTCGCGTGAACCTAATTAAAGTAAACCTCGTTTTCCCATAACCGTAACCTCGTTGACACCTTTCTAGACACCTACTTGATCGGCTAATTGTCCTGTGTAAAACTCTCCCAGGAGTAACAATTACTCGCAGTGGGTATCGGGATCCAACTATCTCATAGAAGGTATGCAATCTCATTGCAAATTTCAACACTTAAAATTCCCGATAATATTTTGCCCCAAACGATCTATGACCTTGACAAGGTCAACAAACCATAGACCGTAAGTCAAGTTCAACCTGTCATTTCTTGATTGAATTAAACCCACCCGCACGACCCTTGACAAGGTCAACAAGGCCGTACGACTACCCTAATCCAATCTGCATCATATGCATAAGCAGATAAATACTGGTCAGCTACCGCACACTGCGCCTTGACAAGGTCAACAAACGCAGCACGAATACTAAGCAGGACTTATCTGAAATGACGGAGGGCTACGACAGGTTTTTCTGAAAACCTATTGCGTAATGAACTTGATATCGAGTGAAATTTTGAAATGGAGTGATTTTGAGGCTTTCATTAGTTTTGCTAAAGAGGTCACTCCCAGTGAAGGGATCTCGGCTCTTTCCTCATCGAATAAGGTGCAGGATATATCATATATATCGCTATGCAAAGCAAAACTCCAAAAGTAGTCAAAAGTCAAACCGAGTATTGTAGCATCTGCCAGTTTTGCTAAAGAGGTCACTCCCGGTGAAGGGATCTCGGCTCTTTCCCCATCGAATAAGGTGCAGGGTATATCATATATACCACTATGCAAAGCAAAACTGTAGCTACCCTTTTATTTGAAAATTTGATTCTACAACATCTTTTTGGTTTCTTTTCTTTCATTAATCACATTAATGAAGTCCCATCATTTAAGTCACCTAAACATCACAGATAAATACGACGTACACTTATGCCATCCGCATTCGCCTCGATGTCCCCTCGTGCACCGTTAGGTTAAGTAACTAAGGGCAGAGCAGGGCAGGGCTAGCGCGGGTGTAAAACATAAGTAACGTCTATATAATATATCATATATATACTATATACAGTATTTATCAAATAACATCAAATGATCACATCACAGATATCGCAGTAGAAGAAACATAGGAAACATTGAATATACTAGGACGTCCGTGTTTTATTTTGAGTCTCTATAAAACACGGATTCCACGGTCGCGATGAATATCCAAACCCACACCCCTAGACCCCTACGAGAGCGGCAAGCAACCCTTCCAATTCTAGGTTTAGGAGACCCGGACTCGACTCCTCGAGTTGGTCTCCCACTGGACCCTAGAACCCGGTTACTTGTGCTCCCCTCCTTGGGTCTATCCTAGTGCGGAAAAGTAAATAATATACAAATGGTGACATCGACCTCATCCCGGAAGTGCCCCAATAAAAGAATATTACATACATTTGAATTTACATGAATGAAAATAAAAACCCTCATCTCACATAAAACCCCCCGGCTATTCAGAACGCGACGATCCAATATAACATATCCAGCAACACAGATCATTACATGTCATCAACGTAAGTAAATATGCGCATCCCAATTGTCGTTGATATATAGCAACGAAACTGGCGAAATCACATATTACACTTACGGTCGCAGAAAAGAAAGTGTAAAACTACAATATTTGGAATCCACAATCTCTTTTAGATATCGTAAATCCGAAATATCACATATTTCGCATTTCATGCCTAACTGTATGAATTCCACATATTGTATCACATTCCAGATAAATAGACAGTATTAAACTTTCCGATCGAATAATCAAATACCCAAGATTTCTTTAATAGCTCAACACTTGAGTGGAGTTCAAAAATTCCAGAATACATCACAGTAGCAACGGTCCAGCCGTAGAAGGGTCAAGCCAACGCCTCACATGTGGCACGCCGTACTGCCCCAAACCCTAAGGTTCAAAAGGCAGTTCAAGACGGTCACATAATTGAGTTAAGGTTTGTTGTCTTCGAGAGGGTCCATCGCGTCACATGCACGTTTTTCCGAAAGATTTAAACCCGAGAAAAATTCAACACTTGAATGTTTTTCGTGCCGGGAAAAATTGAGTTAATGATATCCGTTCGAACATTTTAATACTTTCTAAATTATCCGGAATAACATAACAAAATTAAATTCTCCGATCGAATCGACGATTACAAAATAAACCTCAAAATACTCAACACTTGAGTCAGATTAAAAATACCCAGAAAATAGCAAACACAGACAAAGAAATTATAGTGTAAAAACTATGGCATACATCCTCTGTTCTGCCGCGGATCCGCGGCCCAAGCGCGGTACGGCCGCGGTTCCGCGGTGGTATGAACAGTGTAATCCCTCGTTTTTCACAAAATGTCTTATATTTCCATGCTGAATTTTTTAGGCATTTTTAATTCTGAAAAACCCCAGTTTTTAGAAATTGTCCAGAGAGGGGGTTAAATTTGCATATTCGGGTTCGTTCGGAGTTTTAACTTTGTTAACACGTCGCCTAATGCTCTAGCTAGGCTCTGATACTACTGTAGGGTTACTAGGCACACTAACAAGGCTCTACAAGGCATCGACCATGCCAAAATTAAATTTTTATGTGCCGAACAACCCTAAGCAAGATCGTGTACTAGAGATTAGGCGAATCAAATAGCAAGTAAACAACTTTACTCTAAAGGAAATACGAAATACAACCTTTGTAGATCGGTCCTTCACTTCATTTGCTCCTTATTGAAGTCCCTTCACTGCGATCAAGGTTCTCCCGGGCTCTTGCATGGCTTCACGACGCGAAGGATGCGACCTTGCTTGAAGTCTCCGAGGCCGAAGATGATCTACGTCGAGGGAATTCCGACTCAAGCTCCTACTTCACTAACTAGAGAATTAGTGAAGTAAACACCCTAAACTAAAGTGCTAGTCTAGTAGAGGATGGAGAAATAGGAAGTGGGTTCTCTTTAGAATTTTGTTTCTCATAAAGTTTCACTCTTTTTCAAAAACCCTAGCAAGCTTTTTCTTTTGCTCAATGAAGAAAATGAACAAAAGAAAAGAATGAGAATAATGATCAAGTGTGTAAGCTAGCCATAGTGAGTCAGTATCATATACTAACACTTGTAGAGACTTAACCCATGGCTAAGCTTTATGGTTGGGTTAAGAAATATCCATAGTAAAAACAAATTTAGCGGAATTAGTCAATGCTTCCACAAGCTTCCACAAGCTTCAAGCATTTAGCTAATACTCTACTAATTTTGTAATTACTTTGAATATTAAAATCCAACATAAATATATAGCATGGTGTAAGTCTCATACACCCAAGTCAAGTGTATCATCAACCATGATACAATAAAAGAAAACACAATTTTAATATATATCATATATACATTAAAGTTGTGCTCATGTGAGAAAAACCCTAAAGTGAACAAGTGTTAGTAAATGTAAACTAGTATATCTAATATACAATTATACACTTAATTATTAAATCAACACTTGACTTAATAATCCGGTCATATCTCATATAACCAACTAACATTCATCGTATCGACTTATCGAATCAACACTTGATTCGATAACCCGGTCATATCATATATAACCGACCGATACTAAAAGTCGCGAGAATAGAATACGGTATCACATACACGCATTATTCTCAGTCCCTCACATATCACATATGCGCTCCTATTTCGTTTTGCCTGAGCTAGTAAAAGCTCTATGTAGGACTCTAAAGACTCGTCAATATGCCGGCAGTAGGTGATGATCACATCAAGCACCAACAAGCCGTCAGCGGTACTAGCTGGACGTAACGGCTACCCGGGCATTGAGCGATCAGAAGATCAGCAAGCAAGCCCGCTCTAACTCCTGTAAAAGCCTGAAAGTAACACTTCCCGTACAGTCCGGTCTCCTCGTCTGATATGTCGTATATCAAGTCTAGGGGTGGTAAACGTCAGACCCCAATAACCGATATGTCATGCCGATGTGAAGCTCATAACGGGTCGAGAAACTACTGGTAACACTAACCAGTAAATCTCTAAATCATCCCTGGCCAGGGACTTCCCTGTCACGGCCAATCGAGCACAGCGCAACATTAACCCCCAATACCGGGAGCGACGAAACCCCTCTTATCGCTCATTGCCTCCATGTGACTTGGGACTGTACCCAAAAACCACCGTTTTGCACGCCCTCATGGACGTGGTAAGGTGGAAATCAAAGCACAATGGGAATCACACAAGACTCTATGACGATCTCGGGTCTACAGACTAACTTGCACAAGTGTCACCAGAGAACTGCCATCTGACGTGAGGTATAATACGATCTGGGAGTTCTCGGCGAGTCCGTCTAGTGTACCCAGTCTCCACTGAGCACCCGTATACCATCTCTGATGTCAAACACCAATAGATATGGGATCATCCATCGCCCATCACATGGGTCGAGAAGCGTATACGCTAGTCTACTCTGGTATATCGATGCCCTGTCTCGATACACCCACGACTAGGAACATTAAAGGATGTACTTATGGACTACCATGGCCCCACTAGTATGATCTGCATCACAGTCAAGGTAGTCAAGTACACAACCTAAGGGCTTTATCAACATGTAGGTATAAGACAGTATAAAGAGACAAGTATACATGTTAAGATAAAGAGCAACCAGATAGCATACTATCATATCAAGCAAGAAAGTCCTCTCTATATATGTCCAAGCATCCAATATAATATACATCATCTGTACAATACTGGCCTCTAGGGCATACATACAACTAACAATATTATCTCACTTAAGCATTTCTTTTTCTCACATGTGCACACTTAGTATATATGTGATATATGTTAATTGTGTTTTCTTTATGTGTCATGCTTGATGCCACATGCAACATGGGTGTATGAGACTTACACCATGCTAATGATAATGAAGGGTTTATTTATTTAGAGTAAATCAATTATTAGTTGGAAATTGGTTACATGGCATGAATCTTGTAGAAGCTTGGAGATCCATTGATTTTGTCCACTAGTTTTGCCTTACACTAGATATTTGCTAACCCAACCATTATCTAAACTCATGGTTAAGTCTCTACATGAGTGATATTAGATATTTTCTCACCCATGATTATCATTCACTCTCTCATCCATTATTTGCTTCATCTTCCTTAAGCTCAAGAGAGAGCTCTCTAGGTTTTTGAGAGGAGCATAAAATTAGTGAGAAAGTAATTGTAAAGTGAGCAAAAATCTTACTTTATCATTCTCTACTAGATTAGCAATTTAGTTTAGGGTGTTAGCTTCACTAATCCCATATTATTGAAGAGGTGGCTTGGGTTAGTGTCTCTTCGACGTAGATCATCTTCGGCCTCTAAGACTTCATGCAAGCTCGTTACTTTCTACTTGTGGAGCTACTCTAGAATCCGCAAGATCACTACTTGGAGCGAAGGGACTACTATACGGAGCTATTGAAGTGAAGGACCGGTCTACAAAGGTTGTATTCTTAGTTCACTTAGTTGTAAAGTAGTTTACATATTATATTGTCTAAATCTTTAGTTAAGATTCTAGGGTTAGGATTGTTTTGTAAGGCAATTTTTGAAAATAACATGGACGATACCTCCCGAAACCTTGCTGTCGTGCCAAGAAATCCTACAGTGGTATCAGAGCCAGGCTTGAGATTTATACGATGTTTGTAGAATTACGAAACCGAAACTACTCCGAAACTTAAAATAACGAAATCCAGTTTCTGTCGAATTTTAAATGGCCTCTAAAATTTTTTTAGCAACCGCAGAATGTTGTATGTGATATAACATGAACACTATGAAAATTTGAAGCAATATGGCCGGTTTTTAGCCAAACACGTCACCACAAAAACCGAGGAGGCCAGCCCTGGT
This sequence comes from Agapanthus africanus, assembly GCA_030015575.1. Classification (NCBI taxonomy): domain Eukaryota; kingdom Viridiplantae; phylum Streptophyta; class Magnoliopsida; order Asparagales; family Amaryllidaceae; genus Agapanthus; species Agapanthus africanus. Next base: position 397,906,629 of record CM057346.1, read on the forward strand.
TCCAAGTTCTGGCTTCAAATTTTTTTTTGTGTTCCAGGGTCTGGGTTTTAGTGTTTCAGGTGTTGCTTGTTTTTGCTAAATTTGCATGTGATGTTATCTTTTTGCAAAGGCAATTCGGAGTGTTTCGTAGTCGTAATTCTAACTACATTTCGGGTTATTTAGATGGTGTTAAAAAGTTCGAACGGATATCAAATACCCACTTTAACCCTCGACGGAAAATTTTCCAAGAGTTGGATTTTTTTCAAGTTAAAGAACATTCAAATATCATGCAAATGATGCAATGGACCCTCTAGAAGAACAAAACCCTAACTCGATTCTATGACAGTAAGAACCGCCGCCAAACCCTAGGGTTTGCGGTAGTTCCGTGGCGCCATAGGTGAGACAAGGGTTGACCCTTCTACGGTTGGTCCATAGGCACTGTGGCATGTTCTGAGTATTCTTAAACCGCGCTCAAGTGTTGAGCTTTTTGGGAAATTTTGGGTGTTTGTTGATTCAATCGGAATATTTAACATCGTCTAGCAATTTGTGGAATGTGATACAATATGTGGAATTCATATAGTTAGGCATGAAATCCAAAGTATGTGATATTTTGGGTTTATGATATCTAAGGTGATTATGGATTCCAAATGTTGTAGTTTGACATTTTCTTTTCTGCGACCGTAAGTGTAATATGCGGTGTATCACCGTTTTCGTTGCTATATATCAACAACAATTGTGATACGCATATTTACTTACGTTGATGACAAGTGATGTTATGTGTTGCTGGGATATATTATAATGGATCGTCGTGTTTTGAATAGCCGGGGGTTTTATGTGAGATGAGAGTTTTTATTTTCATTCATGTAAAATTCATTGTATATAATATTCTTTTATTGGGGCACTTCCGGGTTGAGGATGATATCACCATTGTTGTATATTATTTACTTTTCCGCATTAGGATAGACCCAAGGAGGGGAGCACAAGTAACCGGGTTCTAGGGTCCAGTGGGAGACCATCTCGAAACGTCGAGACCGGATCTCCTAACTCTAGAATTGATAGGGTTGCTTGTCGCTCTCGTAGGGGTCTAGGGATGTGGGGTTGGCTATTCATCGCGACCGTGGAATCCGTGTTTTATACTGGCTTAATTTAAAACACAGAATTTCTAGTATATCCAATATTTCATATATTATCTTCTGCTGCTGTTATTCTGTGATGTGATCACTTTATATGCATGAGACGAATGCTTTATTATTGTATATATAATATATAATAAACGTTGCTTATGTTTTGCACCCGCGCTATTCCTATCCCGCTATGTCGTTAGTTAAGTAACTTAACGGTGCATAACGGAACACTGTGGCGAATGCAGATAGCATAAGCGTACGTTGTATTTTCGTTTCTTCTGTGATGCTTAGGAAGAATAAATGATGGGAATTCATTAATGAGATCAATGAAAATAAAAGAAGCCTAAAAGATGTTGTAGAATCATATTTTCAAAAATGGTAGCTCTAGTTTTTTGCTTTGCATAGCGGTATTCCTTGTAGAATATCCAGCACCTCATTCGATGAGGAAAGAGCCGAGATCCCTTCACCGGGAGTGACCTTTTTAGCAAAAGCTAGCGGATGCTAAAACCAACTTGGTTTTGTCTTTTGATTGCTTTTTTTAGTTTTTGCTTTGCATAGCGGTATTTGTGAAATATCTTGCACCTTATTCGATAAGGAATGTGCCGAGATCCCTTTACCGGGAATGGTCTCTTTAGCAAAACTAGTAAAAAGCCTCAAAAACACTCCTTTTCAAAAATCACTTGTTTCTACAACGATATCAAGTTCATTATGCTCATGGTTTTCTTAAAAACCTGTGTAGCCCTCCGTTATTTCAGATAAATACTACTTAGTATTCGTGCTACGTTTGTTGACCTCCGTCAAGGCGTAGTGTGCAATAGCTGACTAGTGTTTATCTGCTGCATATGATGCGATTGGATTAAGGTAGTCGTACGACCTTGTTGACCTCCGTCTAGGGTCGTGCGGGTGGGTTTAATTCAATCATGAAATGTACGGGTTGAACTTAACTAGCAGCCTATGGTTTGTTGACCTCCGTCAAGGTCATAGGACGCTAGGGGTAAAATATTGTCCGGAATTTCAAGTGTTGAAATTTGCAATGAGATTGCATACCTTCTATGAGATAGTTGGATCCCGATACCCACTGCGAGTAAGAGTTACTCCTGGGAGAGTTTTACACATCACAATTAGCCAATCAAATAGGTGTCTAGAAAGGTGTTAACGGGATTACGCCCCTGGGAAAAAGAGGTTTATTTTAATTAGATCCGTGCGAAAGCCCGGAGAACCTCCCTCAAAGTACCAACACTGGCCTGGCCGAAAGATTGGCGAACTTGTAAGGTGTAATTAATCCCGATCAATCTTACCTTTTAGGGTTTGAAGGAAGATTTGATAAAAACAGTGGGAGCCATCCTGATTAGATAAGATAATAAACCAATCTAATCTTACAAGAGCATACGCTATGTGTTTTCTTCTCTCTCTCTCCAGGTAGCGACCATGTCAGGCCTTAATCAAGATAATAATATGGATGTATCGACTGAACCTGCTTGTTATGCTGAGCAGGGGAACGTTGGTTCCGCTCCAATTTATAATTGTTATAAGTCCGAGCAGGAAATAGGAAAATATCCGGATTTCCACGCCACCCAAACGAAGAATGAGCATGTTGATGCATCTTCTTCGGGTGTGTTAGTCACCCAGAACTGTTTCTCAGTAGACTCTACGTTCTGGGTATTAGATACTGGATCGGGATCCCACATATGTAATATGTTATATGGGCTAAAGAAAGGTAGAGAACTGGAAATAGGTGATCATTCCGTACTAGTAGGGAATGGTGCAAATGTTGCAACCAAAGCAGTTGGCGAATATCACCTTGTATTACCAAATGGTAATACATTGATTCTGAACGAATGTTATTACATTGCGACCCTGGTATGCAATCTTATATCAGTTTCTTTATTAAGTAAAGAAGGATATAATTTTGTAGTACAGGATAATGTTATGAATATCTTCCTGAATCAAAAGTTGATTGGATCAGGCTCGTTAAATAATGGCATATACATTCTAAATCAAACCACAGTTCTTAACGTACAAAACACACATAAGAGGAAGAGTTCAGAAATGAATGAATCCTTCTTGTAGCATTGTAGACTAGGTCATATCAATGCGACACGACTAGCTAAAAAAGATGGATATTTGAATTCATTCGTATTATCATCTTATGAAACTTTCCATTCATGTCTCAAAGGAAAGATGACCAAAACTCTGTTTACTGGACACGGAGAAAGAGTTACGGAACTCTTGGGACTGATACATAGTGATGTATGCGGTCCCTTGTCTACACATGCCAGGAATGGTTCTTCATACTTCATTATATTCACTGACGATCTCTCAAGATACGGACATGTGTTCCTGTTGAAACACAAGTCTGAAGCTTTTGAGAAATTCAAAGAATATAAGCATGAAATTGAGAACCAGACGGGTAAAAGTATTAAAATCCTACGATCCGATCGGGGAGGAGAATACTTGAGCACGGAATTCCGTAACTATCTAAAAGAGAATGGGATTCTCTCTCAGCTTACTCCTCCGTATACACCACAGCACAACAGTGTATCGGAATGGAGAAATCGCACCCTATTAGAAATGGTGCACTCTATGATGAGCACTGTTGAGTTACCTATTTCCTTTTGAGGGTATGCACTTGAGACAGCCATTACCTATTGAATAGAGTTCCAACCAAATCAGTGCCTGCCACTCCTTATGAGATATGGGAGGGGAAAAGACCGTGTCTTAATTTTGTTAAGATATGGGGTTGCCCGGACTATGTTAAAAGGCAAAATCCGGACAAGCTAGAGGCAATGTCAGTTCTGTGCAAGTTTGTAGGATATCCCAAGCATTCGCGAGGACATATCTTCTACCACCCTGAGGAACAAAAGGTGTTTGTTTCTCAACATGCCACCTTTTTGGAAAAGGAATTTCTTGCAAAGGAAATTAGTGGCGAGGAGGTAGAACTGGAAGAAGTTCCAGCAATACAAACTACGACAGAAGATTTGGTAGAACCAGAGGATTCGATAGCTCCCAACGAACCTCAGCCTCTCCGCCGATCTAGTAGGGTTCCTCATCCACCTGAGAGATACTACGGTTTTCTCGTAGACGGTGGGAGCGAGGATTGCATCATGGTAGATGATGACCCAATTAGCTTCGAGCAGGCCATCACGAGTGGGGACTCTGTGAAATGGCTGGATGCAATTCGATCTGAGATGGAATCCATATACAATAACAAAGTATGGACTTTGGAAGTTGCTCCTGAAGGGGTAAAACCCATCGGGAGCAAATGGATCTTTAAGAAGAAACTTGGTGTAGATGGAAAAGTTGAGACTTTCAAAACTAGACTTGTTGCAAAAGGTTTTCGTCAACGACCAGGTGTGGACTATGATGAAACCTTTTCTCCAGTGGCAATGCTTAATTCCATCAGGATCCTACTTGCCATTGCTGCATACCATGACTATGAAATCTGGCAAATGGATGTTAAGACCGTCTTTCTAAATGGTGATTTAGAAGAGTGCGTGTACATGACTCAGCAAGAGGGTTTCGTGGACAGTGGGAGCAGTGGGAAGGTGTGCAAGCTGCTTAAATCTATCTACGGGTTAAAGCAAGTATCACGGACTTGGAACATCTGTTTTGATGTGGTAGTCAAAGAGTTTGACTTCATCAAAAACGTAGATGAACCTTATATATACAAGAAGGTGGCAAAGAGTAAGGTTGTCTTCCTTGTATTGTACGTGGATGACATACTCTTGATAGGAAATGATGTTCCTATACTGCACTCGGTCAAGCTCTTCTTATCACAAAGATTCTCAATGAAAGATCTAGGCGATGCCTCCTGTATCTTGGGGATTAAGATCTATAGAGATAGATCTAAATGGATACTGAGATTGTCCCAATTCAGGTACATAGACACCATACTAAAGAGGTTTAGTATGGAAGAATCCAAGCGTAGGAATTTACCCACGATCACAGGACTCACTCTCTCCAAAGAGATGTCTCCCAAGACTGATTTAGAGAGAGCTCGCACGCAAGGGATACCCTATGCTTCGACAGTAGGCTTTATCTTGTATGTGATGTTATGTACCAGACCCGATATAGCATACTCACTAAGTGTAGTGAGTAGGTATCAAGCAGATCCAGGAGAGAATCATTGGACAGCTGTGAAGAACATTCTCAAGTACTTAAGAAGGACTAAAGAGATGTTCATGGTGTATGGTAACGGAGAACTCCAAGTGGAGTCCTTTACCGATTCAATCTTCCAGAGTGATAATGATGACTCTAAGTCGGTCTCGGGATTTGTCTTTACCCTCAATGGAGGGGCGGTTTGTTGGAAGAGTTCTAAAAAGAAAACTGTGGCAGACTCGATGATGGAGGCTGAATACATCGCTGTCAACGATGCTGCCAAAGAGGCTGTCTGGATGAATAAGTTCATAACTGAACTTGGAGTGGTTCCATCCATTGAGTATCCAATACCTTTGTATTGCGATAACAATGGAGCAGTGGCATTTGTTAGTGTATATGCCCTAGGGGCCATTATTGTATCATACTAGCTTGTATATTACTTAATGGAAGCTTGGGATATTCACAGTTATATTAACAGTCTTGCTAAACATGGTAGTATGCTACTTGGTTTATATCTATCTTAATATGTATGTACGTATTGATAGAGCCCTTAGGATCTTGCTTGACTACCAGCGTTATGATGGCAGTCACACTAGTGGGGGCTGGGTAGTCTACAAGCACATCCTTTTTCAGGTCCCTAGTCGTAGGATTATCGAAACAGGGCATCGATACTCCGGAGTAGACTAGTCTGTACGCTTCTCATCCCAGTTGGGGAGATGGTCTGTCCCACAGCCATCAGTACGTTGTACTGGAGATAGTATACAGGTGCTCGTTGGGTTACGGGTACACCGGACAGGACTCGCGGGGAACTGTTGGTTGGTATTATACCCATCGTCAGTTAACAGTTCCCAGGTAACATGAGTACAGCATAGTCCGCAGACTTGACACTGCTGCTTCGCCTCGAGTGTGTTCCCACTGTTCTTAGATTGCTATCCTACCACGGCTCAAAGGAGTCGTGCAAACAGGTAGCAGTTGGGTGCAGTCCCGAAGCAATTGGAGGCAGTGGCGGTTAGACAGGATTCGTCTATCCCGGTATTGGGAGTTGATATCGCGCTATGTCTGGAGAGCCATTACGTAAAGTCCCTGGACAGGGAAAGCGAGATTTACTGGTAGGTTTTCCAGTAGTTTCTCAAGGTGTAATGGGCTTCACTCCGACACGACTTATACCGCTTTTAGAAGACTGACGCTTGCCGCCCTCCTAGGCCCGATATGCGATAGTCCTAGACGAACAGACCGGACTGTACGGAGATTGTCACATCAGGCTCGGTAGGAGTTCGGATGGGTTTCCTCATCGGCCTTCTTATCGACATCTACCTAGGGACCGTTACGTACAGCTAGTGCCGCTTGCAGTCTGTGGTTAAACCCACTGCCAGCATAGTAGTCGAGTTTTTAGAGTCCCACACAGAGAGTTTCCCTGCTTCGGGAGAAACAATATAGAGGTCGTATGGTTTTACGACAGGGTTCGGACACGCACGTGCATTTATGCACGTACGATATTCGGATAGTTTTTACTAGCGGGCTTTGGTTAAAGCCAGATTCTAGTATCGGATTATTGGATTTATACAGTCTAAAGTATTTACGTGTTTTCACGGATAGGAGGGGCGTTCTCGTAAATTCTCGAGAAGCTTCTAGAAGGTTGATGAAATGGAGGCTAAGGTGGCATTTACATTAAATTGATTTGTGACTCATGAGATGAATCATTCAAGTGAGTTAATAAAGCATTTATTGCTTAATGACTCACTTGATGATTCATTACACATATTAAATGAAGCATGGTTGTTAATATCATTTAAATGATTTATTTGATATTCTTTATGCTTCATTATATATTGAAAATGAGAAACAATTTTATTTCATTCTCACTCTCACCTTCTCTCTCCTCAAGCTCTCTCTCTTCAAACCTTAACCCTAACCTCTCATGTGTTGAGATCAAGGGTTAGCAAGACTAATTGATCCATAATCCCACTCTATATCCCCTAGGTTGCTTTGATTAGCACTTTTAGCAACCTAGTTACCTCAAGGTAGAGGTCAAGCTTGGAGTAGTAGCTCTCGGGTGGATCTTCTATTACAAAGAGGAGGCCGACGAGGAGGTGGTCAACGAGAAGAAGAAGGACTTGGTTCATTGGGTATAATCTTCTTTCATAGTAGCTAATCCCTCCTATGATGTTGTTAGTTAAGGTTTGGCAAAGATCCGTAAAGTTAGTCGATGTTAGTTTAAACAAAATGATTGTTTTACCTATTCCGCCTCCCCGCAACTCATGGGGTGTCTAACGTCGACTTACAGTGGTATCAGAACCTCGCTAAACCATAACTAACTTATTAGCAAAGTCGTTAGAAATTCGATCACGAAAAAATCCCGAAAACACGACTTTTTCACCAAGTTTCTGTCGTTTTTAAAACGGGGTCTAAAAATTTGTCAGGGACCCTTAAAATTACAAGCAAGAAAATATAAGAATACTCGAGAAATTTGGGTTCCTGACTCGGCCAAACAGCCGCAGAACCGTGGCCGATCCAAGCGATCTGCCGCGGATCCGCGGCCGAGTTGAAGCCGAGTCACCCCAAAATTTCCCAGTAACTCTTCTGTGTTAATTTTGGTTTTTCTGGGATATTTGTTTTCTGCTCAAGTCTCAGGTGCACAGAGAAGTTTTTGGAGTAGAATCAATTGCGTTTGCTTGATCGAAATTCTAAGATGTTTGGCTAATTTGATTATATCTGTGATTTGTATAATGTGTTCGTAAACCTCCCCTAACTGCTAGTATGTCGGTTGGCAGGGGGTTGCACATTTCTGTAATGTTTTTACTGTTTGTGTTTGTGGACTTGTTGGATTGTCGTGAATGGATAGCCGGGGATGTGAGACAAGTGTTTCTTTCATTCAAATGTAATTTGTAAATTGTTGTAATATTCTTTTGCGGGGCACATCCAGGTTGCGGTTGTAGCCACCGTTGTATTATTTCATTTACTGATTTTTGCTCCTAGGATAGACCCAAGGTGCGGTGCACAAACTACCGGGTACTTTGAAGTGTTTAGTGGCCTACTCACGTTGTTGAGGAAACCGCTTCACTTCGGGTACTTGGCGGGTAGTTTGCCGTACCCGTAGGGGTCTAGGGTGGGGTTTTGGCTATTCATCACGACTGTGTAATCCGTCTTTCTTTGCAGGCTCAAAAGGAATGCGGATTCGTAGAAAATCCAATATGTTCATCTGTGATCTGGAATGCCTATTATGTAAGTCTACGGTAGCGCCCCGGCCGTCTAATAGAGCCTAATGCGGAACAAAAACTTTTAACTGGCGCTATCGTATACTATAACCCGGATCTTTCATTATTGCTAAACTAACAAACTGTAAAGAGGGTAGAAAGGCTATACCGAATGATCCGAGTCCTTCGTTCTTCAACCATCATCCCACGCTTTGTTGCGGCTGCTTCGATCTCGTCGATCTCCGATCTGCTCGTCCAGGTGGCACCACGTTAACGGATCAATAAACGGGCTCCCGCCTCTGACCCGAGGCAACTCGGTCGTCAAGTTTGCTAAAAGAGACGACCAAGATTGATGTAGATAATGAGTAGAATACTTTGTCTCGTTATGTCCAAAGCTATGGACGAACGGTTAATGAAGTTGCCTTTTGGATCGATATGAATATGTTAATTTCCATACATCCAAAACTATCATAATATTTTTATCAACAAGTGAGAGAGAGTGTGAAGAGAGGAGGGAAGGGGCTGACCATATATATGGAGCAAGGGAGGTGAGGGTAGGAGCTAGGAGGTGACCATAACCATTAAAGAAAGAATGAGTCATATAACACATATTATGAACTCATTAAATGAAACTAATGAATCACACACCTTGTCACCAAAATCATTTAATGAACAAATAAGTCATAAGCCTAATCACCACTTCTAGAACCTTCTAGAAGCATGACTCACCCTCATCTTAAGAAAAGATAAATCCGTCTTCAACCGAATGTTAAAAGACGGGCGATAGAAAACTGGAAACTGGCAACTTCCAAAAGTGATCCTGAAACGAATTTCAGGACAACCCCGTAACTGTATAAATATATCCGCATTTGTATTACGACCGAATACAAATGCAACTGAGACAAAGATATTATATCTACTCAATATAATACTCGGATCCGGCTTAAACCAAAGCCGACCAGTATCATCTGCCCGAAATATGACACGTGCGTAAACGCACGTGCATTTTCCGAACCCTTCCATAAAACCATACGGCCTCTACAACGTTTCGCCCGAACTTGGGAAACTGTCTGTGGGGGACTCTAATGACTCGTCAGTATCCTGGCAGTGGGTTTAACCATAAGCCGTCAGCGGCACTAGCTGTATGTAACGGCTGCCCATGGACTGACCTCAAGGGAGGCCGATGAGCGAACTCATCCGGTAACCCTACTGAGCCTAACAGTGACAATGTATATACAGTCCGATCCGTTCATCTATGAGTATCGCATATCTGCCCAGGGGGCTAGTAACGTCAGACCCCTAATAGCAGTATAAGTCGTGTCGGAGTGTAGCCCAAAAACACCCTAAGATACTACTGAAGTAGCTACCAGTAAATCTCCTGCCACGGCCGTGGGCTTTGTGTAATGGCTCTCCTAGACATAGCGCGATCTCACCCCCAATACCGGGAGAGCCGAATCCCCTGCCGATCCGCTCACGTGCCTCCATGTGGCTCGGGACTGTACCAAAAAACTACCTGTTTGCACGACTCCTTTGAGCCGTGGTAGGGTAGAAATCAAAGCACAGTGGGAACTCACACGAGACAAATGACGACCTCAGGTCGATGAACTAACCTGTACACATGTCACCAGGGAACTGCTATCTGATGATATATATAATACCAACTAGCAGGTTCCCGGCGAGTCCTGTCCGGTGTACTCATAACCCAATGAGTACCTGTATACATCTTAGGTGATCCAACTGACACCAGTGGCTTGTAAGACCGGCCACCGCCGCTCGTCGGGGTCTCGACTGTATACACTAGTCTACTCCGGAGTATCGATGCCCTGTCTCGAAACTCCCACGACTGGGGACCACAATTAAGGATATGCTTATAAACCACCCAACTCTCATGTATATGATCGCCATCATACTGTTGGTAGTAAACCAAGATCCTAAGGGCTCTATCAAAGTGTAACAGTAATCAGTCACCTGGACCGGTACACGACTGATAAAGGCAAACCAGATAGCATACTATCATCTCGAGTAAGACTGTCCTACCGGTATAGGTCCTCCGCAATCATTGCAATCACGTGCCTGCGATCCAATAATTGACTCTGAGGGCACTATATCCAACAATCTCCCACTTGCACTTAAGGCTAATTATTGCGATGTCGACTACTCACAGCCCGTGTGAAACCGAACATCCAACTCCTCTACTAATCAGTTTCACAAAGCTCGTTCGTAAAACTATTGTGTTGGAGAAATAGCCTCAGTGAGTGGATCCGCCCTGATGCTTCTTTCTATATCTCTCTTAATCTCAAATTCGCGGAGAAAGCCATCTCCCGAATTGAGTAATACCTGTCTTAGAATATGTCTGGATATCTGATGGGACCTAGTTCATAAATGAACTCCAAATCCAAACTTCTTAGACAGTATCGATCACTGAACCTAATCAGTATCCGGCACCAAGCCTCCCACAGTATCCTCTTGGACCACCTGTCCATAATACTGTCCCTCGTCAGAGGGAAAACTATAACTCTGACAATCACTCTGTCAGCCATGTCACCTTTGAAGCCTGGAATGATAACCGTCTCTCGAAGGAGGCTGCCGTCGTCAAATCCGTAGAACATCCACTTATGTTCTAAAACTGCCTCCTTTTGTTTTCACCAGGATTGGATTAATACAAACTTATTGCATCTAGTACAAAAACAACATCTGGTGTGGTACTTGACATCTCACGATTGACTCAATTGCCTAAGCAAGTGATCTGCCAATCATGCACATCCCTCTCCCCTTTAGTCTGTAAGACACCTTTAGAGAGGGTGACTCCATCACCTGCAGGTACACCACCATGCCAGGAGTCAACTATTCTAAAAACTATCAGAATACTGTCAAAGTACCCACATTGGGAAACTACCCAAATCTAGATCTAAAACCATAGATCTAGAAACCAGAATGTCAGATATTATATCCATATCCTGTCTGGAGAAATAATTGTGTGACGACCACAGTACAACCGATCGTAGTGTAGGAATTTTACTTCCTACTCTGTGTATGTCATCCAGATACCATGACATCACACCCTACTACCTTCTTAACAGATCCATCCCCTATTCTGATGAAGTCAAACCCATGACTGTCACATCAAAATTAGATGATCTATCTCCGCTATAACTGCTCAAGTCTATAAATAGACATAAGCTACTTGCCCACCATGCTTCCGCTGCTCCCACTGACTACGACAACCCTCTGGCAGAATAATATATACGTGCACTTCTAAAGCTAGTTTAGAACGATGCTATACTTAACCTCCTGCCGGGTCTCATAGTCTGGAACAACAGTAGTGTCAAGTCTGGGTAAACAAGAACCTCCCTGTCACCGTCCTTAAGGCTACCGAAGTACCTCTCGGGTGTCTGAGGTTACCCACCATATCTGCGGAGTGGCTAATGGAATGTCAAACCTGATTGAATATATAGGTCCGATTAAATTTTCCGTAATCGTTCGTGGTTCTGGAATCACTTCCAGTTCTACCATACTCCCACTACTGTTTTCTGAAAAAATCCATTTTACTAAAACTGTGGCGAGTCAAGAACAATATCACTATTGATCTTCCAGATGGTAGAAGTCAACCCTCGTCGTAGCCAGGGTCAACCCACAAACTGCCATTACAGAAACGTGCCCTGAGTTATCCAGAGTCTGGTTTTAAGCATAAGCCGGACAACTCCCCGTACCTTAACATCATTAAGATATGAACCATTCTATATCCAATATAGAATCTTTGGCACTTATTTAATTGGAACCATATTCAATCATGCAGCTGTCTCGAGTGCATATCAACTTAATGGAGAGAGGCTACTCAGCATTACTCAACTTAGGAATCCATCCAATTATGAGTAACCCGAAAGAGAAACAAGTTTCTCAAAACCATTACTATCATCTGAATACCAATCATAAGAATCTACATCTTCGATCTCTTTGAAGAATCCCGATACTTGTGACACATGGTTCTCTACTTTATTCTTATACCCACAACTTCTCAAAACTTAGACCTTGTATTTCTACGAAACACTTGTCTAAAAAACTAGAGAAGTCATAAGTAAACAGAACATAGTACGAGGATCTACCCCTTTGTCCTGATGGACACTGGACAACATACAATACTCTGTATAAGTCCGCTGAGTTGAATAACTCAAAACCTGTGCATCGTAGGTTGAAAACTGTACACAGGCGATTTCCTCAAATATCACCAATTACAACGAATTCCGATATAATGAGGATAATTACCTAATTCCCAATAACTTACTCCCACTCATCATCTGTAAAACCATACAGATATGAGAATGAAACCTGGTAAATACATACCCTTGGAGTAAGTATCTAATCGGGAAAACAGTTTTCCTTTAACAATGCACTGAAACATGAAAATGTTTCGTAGGGGTATCCTGGTATTCCTAGCAATGCCTCTTCCATAATCCAATTCATGACTATAACCGTATATTTCTTTGCAATATCTCCAAATCCCTTTATTTATCTTTAGTCGTTACCTTCTGTACACCATCGTTAGGCTAAATGGTTTTCTTCCTTCCCTACCGTTCGGCACCAGCCTATGGTTTGGAAGAAGACTATCCAGTAAGCATAATAGGTGTACTCTCCTAATCCTAGGAGTACTCGCAACTTGAGAGAAGGTGATGATAAAAGACAACTGAATAATACCTTATTCTATTTCTCCCGAACTGGGAAAAAAGCAAAGGTGAAATAGGAGTGGCGATGAAGTATGCGGTTTGGTCGTGAATGATAACAGTCGCAATTTACTTTGCCCTCTTTCTAATCCCTTTATTTTGTCTTTAGTTATTACCTTCTGCACACCCTACTTAGGCTAATTGGTTTTCTTCATTCCCTACCTTTCGGCACCTGCCTATGGTTTGGAAGAAGACTGTCCAATAAGCGTAATAGATGTACTCTCCTAAACCAAAGAGCCCTCGCAGCCTGAGAGAAGGTGATAATAAAAGACAACTGAATAAACCAATTCTATTTCTTCTGAACCTTGATCCATCCTTGAAGAAGTCCCTTCGAGTTCGTATATAACCATACGATGGATCTATCCAATGGAAGTGGATGTCCGTAGTAATACGGGGTGTTCTGAGAAATGCAAAGGGTAAAAGAAGGAGCGGCAATGACTTATGCAACTCAGACAATCCAAAAGCCAGTATTTTTAGAAGGTTCGGTCTTCTTGGTCACTGAGTCATAGTCAAGGGTCGGTCAAAGGTCGCTGCCAAAGAGAGAGAGAAAAGAAACACTCTGCGTGCACTCTAACCTAGATTAGAATGGTTATCACTTTATCTAATCCGGAAACCTCCCACTGTACTGTCAAATTCTCCTCCAAACCTGAAAAAAGAATCAATCGGGATCACCCGAAGAGTAAACCAACTCATCAGTGAGAATCGGGATCCAACTCTCATCGCATGATAACGTGACGGAATCCACTCACGTTATCACACTCCAGAAGGTATGCGCATACTTGGCAAGTTTCAGTTTCTTTAGAAACTCCCGATATGATTTTTTGCCCCATGCTCTTATGACCTTGGCGTTGGTCAAAATGTCATAAGTCACATGCCAAGTTCTACCCGTCACTATCTTGTCAATTTGAACCCACCCACACATGCCCTTGACGTTGGCCAAAATGGCAGAACGACTGTCCCAAACCAACTCATCTATCTATGCAACAAATGAATACCCAGCAGCTACCAAACACTATGCCTTGGCGTTGGTCAAAATACATAGCTTGAATACTGCTGAATACCCAAAAGAAATGACAGAGGGCTACGGCTGGTTTTTGGCGAAAAACCTTTAACGCAGTGAACTTGATATCGCTGAAGGAACCTGATAGATTTTTATAAAAATATAGTGGTGAAAACCTTTTGCTAAAGAGGACACTCCCGGTGAAGGGATCTTGGCTCTTTCCTCGTGGAACGAGGTGCAGGATATTCCAACTGAATACCGCGATGCAAAACAACTTGTAATCGATTATAGTGAAGTTATTACCCTGACGCAAACTTCTGCACAAGGGGTCATTCCCGGTGAAGGGATATCGGCCCTTGCCTCGTCGAATGAGGTGCAGGATATTCACACCGAATACCGCTATGCAAAACAAAAGGAAACATGTTTGTAATAACACTTTTTAAAATTGTTCCAACAACTCCAAATAGGATTGTTTTCCTTTGCATTGATCAAAATCAACGCAGTCCCATCATCAATCACACCAGAAAAGAACGAAAATAAAATGTACATATATGCCATCCGCATTCGTCACTGGGTCCCGTCATCACCCGTTAGGTTACTTAACTAACGACAGAGCGGGGACTGGACTAGCGCGGGTGTAAAACATATACAACATCTAATAGTATATATACCAATATACAATAATCGCTCCAGGCGTGATAATATGCAACATTACAGAAAAGTAATAAGCATCACAGAACAATACAGATAATCTGGGATCCCCGGGTTTCACAGAGCCGCTGCTGAAACCCGACGTTCCCCTGGTCGTGTGGATAGCCTGTGCAATGAAACCTAGACCCCTATGGGTGCGGCAAGTTACCCGCCAAAACCTGAAGCGAGGCAGCCCCCTACAGCAAAGTGAATGGACCACCCAGCACTTCACGGAATCCGGTAACTTGAGCACCCCTCCTTGGGTCAACCTGTACCCCCTATGAGTGCGGCGAATAATCTGCCAATTCAAGAGTGAGGCCCCTCTGCCTCTCAAAGCCATGAGATGCGGACCCATTGCCCTCCAGAACCCGGCTATCCGTGCACTCCGTCGCGGGGTAAACCCAGTACAGTAATGAAAAATATGTACAACGGGTACATCGACCTCAACCCGGTCGTGCCCCAAAAGAATATTATACAACAGGCAGTGATGGCAGTCCACATGTTGGACGCTCGCGCCGCAATATCAAATGTACAAATAAATCCAAACTGCACTACCATTGCACACTGCTATCCACTACGACAAATCCGCAACATCACAGCACTGTTAGTTATATGTATGCCCTAGAGGCCATTACTATACATAGGATGTATATTGTAGTGGATGCTTGGACATATATAGGGAGGACTTTCTTGCTCGACATGATAGTATGCTATCTGGTTGAACTTTACCTTAACGTGTATACTAATTGTCTCTCTGTTACATGTTGGTAAAGCCCTTAGGATGTGTACTTGACTACGTAGACTATGATGCGGATCATACTAGTGGGGACATGGTAGTCCATAAGTACATCCTTCAAAGTCCCTAGTCGTGGGTGTATCGAGACGGGGCATCGATATACCAGAGTAGACTAGCGTATACCTTCTCGACCCATACAGATGGGCGATGGATGATCCCATATCCATTGGTGTTTGACATCAGAGATGATATACGGGTGCTCAGTGGAGACTGGGTACACTGGACGGACTCGCCGAGAACTCCCAGATGGTATTATACCTTACGTCAGATGGCAGTTCTCTGGTGAGTAGTCTGTTGACCCGAGATCGTCATAGAGTCTTGTGTGGTTCCCACTGTGCTTTGATTTCCATCTTACCACGTCCAAGAGGGCGTGCAAAACGGTGGTTTTTGGGTACAGTCCCGAGTCACATGGAGGCAATGAGCGATAGGAGGGGATTCGTCTCTCCCGGTATAGGGGGTTGATGTTGCGCTGTGTTCGATTGGCTATAACAGGAAATCCCTGGCCAGGGTTGCTGAGATTTACTGGTAAGTGTTACCAGTAGTTTCTCGAAGTGTTATAGACCTCATATCGACACGACTTATCGAGCTATTGGGGTCTGACGTTTACCACCCCTAGGCAAGATATGCGACATATCAGACGATCAGACCGGACTGTACGGTAGTGTTACTGGTTGGATTCACTGGAGTGTAAGCGGGCTTGCTCGTCGATCTTCTGATCGCTCAATACCCGGGTGGCCGTTACGTTTAGCAGACCGCTTGCGGCTTGTGGGTGCTTGATATGATCATCACCTGCTGCCGGCGTATTGACGAGTCTTTAGAGTCCTACACAGAGGTATCCTGGCTCAAGCAAAACGAAATAGGAGCGCATATGAGATATGTGCGGGACCGAGAATAATGCGTGTATGTGATACCGTATTACATTCTCGCGATAAATGTATCGATTAGGTTATATGCGATATACCCTAATTATCAAATCAAGGATTGATTCAATAAACCGGTACATAGGATACTAGTCGGTTATATACGATATGACCGGATCGTTAAATCAAGTGTTGATTTAATGATTTAATGCATAATTATATATTTGATATATTACTTTGCATTAACTAGTATCGGTTCACTTTAAATGGATTTTCTCGCTCGGATGTGCGCATTGCATATGCGATATGATTTTGTGCACTTGCTTGTATCATGTTTAATGATGCATGCAAACTTGGGTTTGTGTAAAGATTGAACCATGGTTTTATGAGTGGTTAGGATTTATTATTTTCTTATTCATTTATTTTATTTAGTTATTCATTTGGAAAAAGAAAAAGAGTGAGAAAATGGTGGCTTTTCTTTGTTTGTGTCACGCCCCGCTTCCCAAAATACGGAATACGAGGTATGACTAGGCCAGCCATGCTCCTACGGTCAAGGGATCGTCCCGCCGTAGTCACACTTCAGCTTCTAGCACTACATGGTAATCAGCAATAAAGCACAGTATTGAAGGAATCACATCACTAATTTATTACATTAAAATTTCATTGTTCACAGAGTACAGATAATAAAAACAATAACTAACCAAGTTTGATCTCACAATCTCTTTTATGGAAAGCAATAAATGAAGAAGGTACACCAAACTATATCTCCGTGAGCTCAAAGGATAGATCCGTCTTCTGTACTGGTCCTCCCGCGGAATCTGAGCATGCATACTCAGGTCGTCAGAGCGACACAAATAATAATATTATTATAATCAGATGCAACAGGTAAATGAGGTAATACTGGTATGAGAATAATGCAAGTAATCACTATGTCACAATATGATGCAGAATATGTTATGTGTCCCTATCGGTCTCTAGGTCATGTTTGAAATCACATAGTGGAAGGAGGATCATGTTTAACAGGAGTCTCGTACATACCCGAGACAACGGCCCACATGCCCGGGACATAACCCTGTCAGCCGGATCGCTAGATCCTGTCCTACACGTATAAGTATCACAGTTCGAATGATCATCCTCTAATCACGGTCCCACTAAATACGATACTCTTTCCACTTGGATTTCCCCTTTTTCCCCAGGTTACACTTTTTATGATATTGGTCTAGTTGTGTACAAGTATACCAACGACACAGTTTCATCACTATCCACTGTATCAATCACTGTTACGAATGTTCACTTTCCATTGGTATACAGGTCACTCCTAAACTAACATCTATCACGCACGATAATGCAATGTCCACACGCACTAACACTGTATATATGACAAGGATATGATATGTGTATTGTAAACTACCATATAAGCTCGATATGTTATGAATTAATATGCATGTCACGAACCAAAATGAATTACACAAATTAATATGTTACGAATTCAGCAAATATGATGTAGGTAAGATATATAGAACAATCAGTCAGGATTTCATCAAATTTTGTTTCAGTTCGATCGGAGTTTCGGTTTTCAAGATATGACTGTTTCGGTTTAAGTGTTCGCGGCTGAAATTTCAATTTCAGAACTGAACGTCTGTTTCGCGACACGAATTGCGCCCAGTTGGGCTCAGAACTTAGCGATGTCACAGTTAGATGAAATTTAGGGTTTTCGATAAAGTATTCAACGCAACAGACGGAGCCTCAGTCGCATCTGTACGTTGGAAGTTATACACAGTTCAATCTCAAATGTCGTTTCAGAAAGTGTTCTGAACAGCTTTACGTTCTGCCTTTTTAAAATAAGTTTAAAATAACAAACTGCGATAAATCGGAAAGAGACCACTTGTTTTCTTTCACTAACAGGTATATCTTATAACTACTGTAAAGTTCCGTACCATGCAATTTCAGGAAATACGGGGACGCAGGCTTTTAGACAGAACACACCAATCAGAAACGCTCTGGACTGCAGTCCAGAGTCGTGTTCCGACCCAGTTATCTTCAGTGTTTCAGAACAGAAAACATTAAATTTCTACATAGTATTAAAGTTCGTCGAGTCGGCTTCGATTTAAGCCCTCGAACGCATCTTTCCAATATGTGTATGATTTATGGTGTATTTATTCGTTTTCAGTTGCGAGGAAATTCTAGTTTTAACGACATGTTTGGGGGTATCGATTTTCGTTACTAACAATCGTATTTTCCAGCGAATTTCACACAGAATATTCATCATTATAAGGGCCTACAGTACGTATAGGTTACCGTCAAATTAGACAAATGTTTCCATTGGGATCATACATCGAACACATACGTCACAATACATTTAGTTATTCGGTAAGTTTCAATTCATATGATTTTAGGGTTGTACCACTAATAATTTAGCATGAAGCAAGTAAACACTTGCCTGGAAGATGACTCGGGATCACACGGCAGCAACGATGCAGCGAACACGCGTTGTACGCCGTGGAATCTATTCGCGCGAGCCCCGATCGAGAACGGGTTATACGTCGGAGTTCCCGGAGTCGTCTGCACAGCCACTAGACGTTGATGGATGTTTGATGATTCACAGCGAGTGTATTGGAGTTGCCAACGGTAGACGGCGTCGCTCCGGCAGCGAGTACGGAGCAGCTCACAGTGAGGGAAAAATAGAAATGGGTTTTGAGATTTAGAGAGATGGGGAGCAGTGGGGGTCGGGTCTGGAGAGGTGAGGGTGATGCTGAGGGTGTGGATGTTGTGGGAAGGTCGGCGATGTGGTGGGGAGTTCGCCGGCGTCGAGGGTATAAGGTGATGACTCGAGCTCGGCTGAAATGGTTGTGTGCAGGGGATAATTGAGAGGGCTCGGTTTGAAGAATGGTGAAGTCGTGGAGGGGGAGGCTGGTGGAATAGGAGTGATCGAAGGTTGCCGAGGGATTGTCGAGGTGAGGTCGCCGTCGATGGGGCGTCGAGCGGTCGGCAAAAAAAATTGGGTTCGAGAGGAATTTGGGTGTTCGGGTTTTCTTTTGGGCTCGGTGAATGTAGAGAAGAGAGGGGAGGAGTTTGTGAGTACGAGAGAGTTGAGGGCGACGAGATTGACCACGTGGGGGCAACGGCAGGGCGAGGGCGTGGGCGATGGTGGGGGAGGCGTGTCGCGCGCGCAGTTAAGGGGGTAGCCGTTGGAATTTGAAAGGGGAAGAAGAACAGTGGAGGTGAGTGAGCGGGCTTGGGCTAAAAAAATGGAGTGGGCCGGCATTAAAAGAATTCCTTTTAAAAATATATTCTCGTGGGCTGCAAAGGTTTTAAGGAGGGGACGGGCCAAAAAATTGGTGAGGAAATTAAAGGAAAATGTTTGAAGAAAAATTAGTTTGGGCTGAGGAAATAATTTGATTGGCCCGGGAAAATAGTAAGGAAATAATAGAAGGTGGGCTGAAAATAATAAAAAGGGAATTTATTTAATATAGTGTGTGGGCTAAGGGATTGTGAGGGCTGGGCTAAAATTTTACTTTAAAAAATTTCTTTTTAAAAGAAAGCTTTGTGGCTGAAGGAAGTAGATTGGGCTGAGGGGTTCTAAAGGGGATTTTAGTGTAAGGATTTAATCAAGAAACATTTGAGTGGGCTGAGATAAACAGGCCGGGAAAATATAAAGAATTTATTTAAAAATTTAGAGTGGGCTGAAACTTAGGGTTTTAAAATATAGGGTTAGGATTTTATTGATAAATTTTGGTTTTAAATTTTGGGTTTTAGCTTTTAGGGTTTGGACTATAATTCCAAAAGAGCTGAAAAATAGGGTTTAAACAACCAACTAAAAATATATGGAGTCAAGAATAAGTTAATCACTAGAATTCAGAAAATAGGAGATTTCATGTAGAAAGGGAACGGGGATTTACAGTTTGTATATGAAGCTTCATGAAGCTTTCATTAAGTCACCATTTTGTCTCATGTTAAAACCTAACCACTCCACTTAACTATAGTTCTCTCTCTACACTTAACCATGGTAAGAGTTATGATAAGAATGGATTTTCTTTTCTATTTTAATTAATTCTTATCATAACATTCTTCTTCTTCTTCTTCATTTCTTCATGGAAGAAAGCTTGCTCCATTAATGGCAAGTGATGATAAAGAGTGAGAAATCCAATTCTAAAGTGAACCCACTTCCTATTTCTTCATCCTCTACCTCTTGCCAAGTAGTATAGGGTGTTTCCTTCACAAGTTTTCATGGCTCGGTGAAGGTGGAGCTTGATCTAGCGATGCCTCGACGTAGATCATCTTCGGCATGGACATCGACGACCTAGCTCGCCATTTCTCCGATGAAGCCGACGCTAGAGCCCGGATTTTGATTTGGACAGCGGAGAGGACTTCATCACGGAGCCGTAGAGGTGGAGGACCGGATCTACAAAGGTTGTATTTCCGTTCTTTTAGTTTAGATGTAAACTAGTTTCATTTTCGCCTAGAATTCTAGCCAACGATCCGTATTAAGGTTTCTCGGCACCCATAAAATTTGAAATTGGCATGGTTGATGCCTTGTGAGACCTCTTGGGAGTGCCTAGGAACCCTACAGTGGTATCAGAGCCTAGCTAGAGCCTTAGGCGAAGTCTAGACGCAATTTGAAGTCCGATCGAACCAAAACCCGAACTCGAAACATGCTCTCTGGACTTTTTTCAAAAACAGGGATTTTTGTGAATTAATAATTGCCAAAAAATTCAGCAGGGAATCCTATGAGTTACTGTGAAGCACGTGACTATAAATCGACCAAAGAGCCGCCGAACCGCGGCCCCACCCTGGGTTTCGCGGCGGTTCCGTGGCCATGTTGGTGATTTAGGTCACGTGTCTTGCACAGTAATTCTTGTGTCAAAGAGCTGAGTCTTCTGGAAATTTTTATATTTTATTCAAGAGTTGAATTTTCTGGGGTTGTTTTGGGGATTCGGTGTTTCGATCGGAGTATCAGATTTTGTCTAAGTGGCTTTCCGGATAAATTTTAGAATATGTTAAAAAGTTCGACCGGATATAAATACCCAATTTTTCCCCTGTCGGGAAATTTCCAAGTTTTGGATTTTTCCGTAGTTTAACGACGTTCTAAGTAGTGCAAATAACGTGATGGACCCTCTAGAAGACAACAAACCTTAACTCGATTATGTGACCGTCTTGAACTGCCCTTTGAACCTTCGGGTTTGAGGCAGTACGGCATGCCACATGTGAGGCGTTGGCTTGACCCTTCTACGGTTGGACCGTTGGTACTGAGGCACGAACTGAATGTTGTTAGACTTATTTCATGTATTGAGCTGTATCGGGAAAACTTGGGTGTTCGATTGTTCGATCAGAAAGTTTAACATTTTCTATCTTATTCGGAATGTGATACAATAATTGGAATTCACAAAAGTTATGAGATAACTAAATGAATGTTATAAACATAGCAGTTTAGTCTCACTTGATCGGTTGCCACGGATTTTTGATGTGATCAAAAGTCCGTCGCAATCACGTAGCGTACGCGGATACTCGCCGGGTAAACTTAATAGACAACCTCGCCCCATAGCCCCGACCAAGTGACTGTAGAAGAACCCCGTCGCTGAAAGCATCCGTTCGGGTGCTCGCGGTAGCGGTGTTCCGCCTTGGTGCACTTGGTCGACGGCGTCGGGGGTGCAGCCGCCTACTAAAGTTTGCGACGAGCATTCGATCAGAATGTCGGGAATCTTGTTGAATTACCCGACTTTATATTGAAAAGTGTTTTCGATGTTGAGACTAAAATGCGGGGTTTATAATTGTTAGCCATGTGATGTCTAAGGTATTCATTTGATTTGGCATGTGATGTCTATGCAGATTGCGGATTCCAACTGTTGTAGTTTTACACTTTTTTTTCTGTGACCGTAAGTGTAATATGTGATATCGCCGGTTTCGTTGCTATATGTCAACGACAATTGGGATGCGCATATTTACTTACGTTGATGACATGTGATGTTATGTGTTGCTGGATATGTTATATTGGATCGTCGTGTTTGAATAGCCGGGGTTTTTATGTGAGATGAGTGTTTTTCATTTTCATCCATGTAAAAACTTGTATGTAATATTCTTTTATTGGGACACTTCCAGGTTGCGGAAGATGTCACCCTTTGTATATTATTTACTTTTCCGCACTAGGATAGACCGAAGGAGGGGAGCACAAGTAACCGGGTTCTGGAGTCCAGTGGGAGACCAACTCGAGGAGTCGAGTCCGGGTCTCCTAACTCTAGAATTGGTAGGGTTGCTTGCCGCTCTCGTAGGGGTCTAGGGGTGTGGGTTTGGCTATTCATCACGACCGTGGAATCCGTGTTTTATACTGGCTCGTATTGAAAACACGGACGTCCTTGTATATCCAATATTTCATATGATTCTTCTGCTGCGATATCTGTGATGTGATCATGTGATGTTCTGTGATAGATACAGTATATAGTATATATGATGTATTATATAGATGTTACTTATGTTTTACACCCGCGCTAGCCCTGCCCCGTTCTGTCGTTAGTTACCTAACCTAACGGTGCATGAGGGGACATCGAGGCGAATGCGGATGGCATAAGTGTACGTCGTATTTATCTGTGATGTTTAGGTACTTAAATGATGGGACTTCATTAATGTGATTAATGAAATAAAAGAAACCTAAGATGTTGTAGAATCGAATTTAAAAATTAAAACAGGTAGCTACAGTTCTTGCTTTGCACAGAGGTATATGTGATATATCCTGCACCTTATTCGATGAGGAAAGGACCGAGATCCCTTCACCGGGAGTGACTCCTTTAGCAATAACTGGCAGATGCTACACACTCGGTTTGTCTTTTGATTGCTTTTAAGAGTTTTGCTTTGCACAGTGATATATATGATATATCCCGCACCTCATTCGACGAGGAAAGGACCGACGATCCCTTCACCGGGAGTGACTCCTTTAGCAAAACTATAAAAGCCTCAAAAACACTCCATTTCAAAATCATTTGATTCTACAACGATATCAAGTTCATTACGCAATAGGTTTTCAGAAAAACCTGTCGTAGCCCTCCGTCATTTCAGATAAGTGCTAGTTAGTATTCGTGCTACGTTTGTTGGCCTGCGTCAAGGCGTAGTGTGCGGTAGCTAACTAGTATTTATCTGCTTATGCATATGATGCAGATTGGATTAGGGTAGTCGTGCGACTTTGTTGGCCTGCGTCAAGGGTCGTGCGGGTGGGTTTAATTCAATCAGGAAATGACGGGTTGAACTTGACTAGCGCACTATGGTTTGTTGGCCTGCGTCAAGGTCATAGGACGCTAGGGGCAAAATTATCAGGAATTTCAAGTGTTGAAATTTGCAATGAGATTGCATACCATCTATGAGATAGTTGGATCCCGATACCCGCTGCGAGTAAGAGTTACTCCTGGGAGAGTTTTACGCATTACAATTAGCCGATCAAGTATGTGTCTAGAAAGGTGTCAACGGGGTTACGCCTCTGGGAAAACGAGGTTTACATTAATTAGGTTTGTGCGAAAGCACGGGGGACCTCCCTCAAAGTACCGACACTGGCCTGGCTGAAAGATTGGCGAACTTGTAGTGTGTAATTAATCCCGGCTAGTCTTTCCTTTTAAGGTTTGAAGGAAGATTTGATAAAAAGCAGTAGGAGCCATCCTGATTAGATAAAATAAAAACCAATCTATTCTTGCCAGAGCGCACGCTGAGTGTTTTCTTCTCTCTCTCTCCAGGTAGCGATCATATCACGCCTTAATCAAGATAATAATACGGATTATTAACCGAACCCGCTTGTTATACTGAGCTGGGGAACGTTGGTCCCGCTCCAACTTATAATTGTTATAAGACAGAGTAGGAAATTGGGGATTACCAGAATTCTCGTGCCGTCCAAACGAAGAAAGTGCATATGATGCATCTCCTTCGGGTGTGTTCATTACAAAGAACTGTTTCTCTGTATCCTCTACGTCCTGGGTATGTGATACCAGATCAGGATCCCAGATATGTAATCTGTTACATAGGGCTATAGAAAGGTAGAGAACTGAGAACGGGTGATAAGTTTCATGAGGCAGAAAACGGGGCAAGAGTTGCAGCCAAGTCTGTCGGTCACTGTCACCCTGTATTACCAATACATTGATTCTGAACGAATATTATTAGATACCGAACCTGATATACAAAATCATATCAGTCTCTTTATCAGTAAAGAAATGATAAAATTTTGTATTGTTGGATAATGTTTTGAACATTTCCTATATCAAAAGTTGATCGGTTCAGGCACGTTATCTAAAAGCATTGATGTTCTAAATCAAACTACAGTTCTTAGTATACAGAACACACACAAGAGGAAGAGTTCAGAATTGAACGATTCCATCT
Source organism: Agapanthus africanus (assembly GCA_030015575.1). Taxonomy (NCBI): domain Eukaryota; kingdom Viridiplantae; phylum Streptophyta; class Magnoliopsida; order Asparagales; family Amaryllidaceae; genus Agapanthus; species Agapanthus africanus. The sequence goes on from CM057346.1 coordinate 397,931,437, forward strand.
TGAGGTATTGTAGACTAGGTCATATCTATGCGACCCGACTAGCTGAAGTTACATATAGATGCATATTTAAATCAGTTTGAATTTACATCTTATGAAACTTGCCAGTCATGTCACAAAGATAAAATGACCATAGCCCTGTTTATTGGAAACAGAGAAAGAGTTAGTAAACTCTTGGGATGATACATGTTGATGTATGTAAGGTCCCCTGTCTACACATGCCAAGACCGGTTCTTTGTACTTCATTACATTCTCTGATGATCTCTCAAGATTCAGACATATGTTCCTGTTGAAACACAAGTCCGAACCTTTTGAGATATTCACAGAATATAAGTTAGAAGTAGAGAACCGATAAGGGTATAAGTATTATGTCCTTTGATGTGATCAAGGAGGAGAATACTTGTGCACGGAATTCCTGGACTATTCTAAAGAAGAATGAGATTCTCTCTCAGCATTACTCCTCCGTATACACCATAGCACGATGGTATATCGGGGTGGAGCAGATACACCCTATAAGATAAGGTGTGCTCTATGATGAGTACTACTGAGTTACCTATTTTCTTTTGGGAGTTAAGCACTTAAGAAGCTGCATACCTATTGAATTAGGTTCCAATCAAATCAGTTGCCTACCACTTCATATGTGATATGGAAAGGGAAGAGCCCATGTCTTAAGCTAGTTAAGATTTGGGGTTATCCGGGCTATGTCTGAAAAGCAAAATCCGGACAAGCTCGAGGCAAGGTCAGTTATGTAGAACTGGAAATGTTCCAGCTATACAAAACTGCAGCTGAAGATTTGACAGAACCAAAGGATTCAATAATTACCAACGAACCTCAGCCTCTCCGCCGATCTAGTAGGGTTCCTCACCCACCTGAGAGATACTTCGGTTTCTCTATGACAGTGGGAGCGAGGATTGCATCATGAGATGATGACCCAACTAGTTTCGAGCTGGCCATCGAGAGTAAGACTCTGTAAGAATGGCTGGATGCTTAGTGATCTGAGATGGAATCCTTATACACCAACAAAGTATGGACTTTGGTTGCTATATCTGAAGGGTTAAATCCCCATCAGGAGCAAGTAAATCTTGAGAAGATTACTTGGTGTACTTGGAAAAGTTGAGACTTTCAAAGCTAGACAAGTTAAAGGTTTTCGTCATCGACCAGGCGTGGATAATGATGAAACCTTTTCCAGTACCTATGCTTAAGTCCATCCAGATACTACTTGCCACGGCTACATACCATGACTACGATATCTGGCGGTTGGGTATCATGACTGCTTTTCTAAATGATATTTTAGAAGAATGTGTCTATAAGTAGACAGTGGGAGCAGCGGAAACGTGTGCAAGATGCTTTATAGGATAAAGCAGGCATCGCGGAGTTGGAACGTCTATTTTGATGTGTTAGTCAAAGAAGTTGACATCATCAAAATGGTAGATGAACCTTGTATAAACAAAAAGGTAGTAGGGAGTATGGTGACGATCCTCGTAAAGTACGTGGATGACATACTCTTGATAGGGAAGGAGTTTCCTATGCTACGCTCGGTCAATCTCCGCTTATCACAATGATTCTCCATATAGGATCAAAGTGATACCTCCTAAATCCTGGGTTTTGGATCTATGAGATAGATCTAAATGGATGTTAGGATTCTCACTAGTTGTAGTGAGACGGTATCAACCGATCCTGGGGAGAATCACTGGAAGGGTTCCAGGGTGATAAAGACGACTGAAAGTCAGTCGCGGGAATTGTCTTTACCCTCAGTAAAGGGACGGTATGTTGGAAGAGTTCCAAGCTAGATACCGTGGCATACTAGACGAAAAAGGCAGGATACATCGCTACTTAAGATGCTACCAAAGAGGCTTTTTGGGTGTATGTTGGTTCATGAGATGAACTATGTTCCTCCCATTGTGTGACAATGGAGTTGTGGCTTATGCTAAGGAACGCCGGTCCAATCAGTGATCCAGACATATTCTAAGGCAGTGTCACCTGATCATGGAGATGCTTGATCTCCAGGGTGATCGAGGTTTGGAGAGTAGACTCAGAGGACAACACAGCGGATCCACTCACAAAGGCCTGTTCCCAGAGAGAGATTTTTATGGGATGGTTGAGTATGAGATACTACAACCACTGCTATCAGATGGCCCTAGTGCAAGTGGGAGATTGTTAGTTATATGTATGCCCTAGAGGCCATTACTATACATAGGATGTATATTGTAGTGGATGCTTGGACATATATAGGGAGGACTTTCTTGCTCAACATGATAGTATGCTATCTGGTTGAACTTTACCTTAACGTGTATACTAATTGTCTCTCTATTACATGTTGGTAAAGCCCTTAGGATGTGTACTTGACTACCTGGACTATGATGCGGATCATACTAGTGGGGACATGGTAGTCCATAAGTACATCCTTCAAAGTCCCTAGTCGTGGGTGTATCGAGACGGGGCATCGATATACCAGAGTAGACTAGCGTATACCTTCTCGACCCATACAGATGGGCGATGGATGATCCCATATCCATTGGTGTTTGACATCAGAGATGATATACGGGTGCTCAGTGGAGACTGGGTACACTGGACGGACTCGCCGAGAACTCCCAGATGGTATTATACCTTACGTCAGATGGCAGTTCTCTGGTGACACTGGTACAGAGTAGTCTGTTGACCCGAGATCGTCATAGAGTCTTGTATGGTTCCCACTGTGCTTTGATTTCCATCTTACCACGTCCAAGAGGGCGTGCAAAACGGTGGTTTTTGGGTACAGTCCCGAGTCACATGGAGGCAATGAGCGATAGGAGGGGATTCGTCTCTCCCGGTATAGGGGGTTGATGTTGCGCTGTGTTCGATTGGCTATAACAGGAAATCCCTGGCCAGGGTTGCTGAGATTTACTGGTAAGTGTTACCAGTAGTTTCTCGAAGTGTTATAGACCTCATATCGACACGACTTATCGAGCTATTGGGGTCTGACGTTTACCACCCCTAGGCAAGATATGCGACATATCAGACGATCAGACCGGACTGTACGGTAGTGTTACTGGTTGGATTCACTGGAGTGTGAGCGGGCTTGCTCGTCGATCTTCTGATCGCTCAATACCCGGGTGGCCGTTATGTTTAGCAGACCGCTTGCGGTTTGTGGGTGCTTGATATGATCATCACCTACTGCCGGCGTATTGACGAGTCTTTAGAGTCCTACACAGAGGTTTCCTGGCTCAAGGAAAACGAAATAGGAGCGCATATGAGATATGTGCGGGACCGAGAATAATGCGTGTATGTGATACCGTATTACATTCTTGCGATAAATGTATCGATTAGGTTATATGCGATATACCCTAATTATCGAATCAAGGATTGATTCAATAAACCGGTACATAGGATACTAGTCGGTTATATACGATATGACCGGATCGTTAAATCAAGTGTTGATTTAATGATTTAATGCATAATTATATATTTGATATATTACTTTGCATTAACTAGTATCGGTTCACTTTAAATGGATTTTCTCGCTCGGATGTGCGCATTGCATATGCGATATGATTTTGTGCACTTGCTTGTATCATGTTTGATGATGCATGCAAACTTGGGTTTGTGCAAAGATTGAACCATGGTTTTATGAGTGGTTAGGATTTATTATTTTCTTATTCATTTATTTTATTTAGTTATTCATTTGGAAAAAGAAAAAGAGTGAGAAAATGGTGGCTTTTCTTTGTTTGTATATGAAGCTTCATGAAGCTTTCATTAAGTCACCATTTTGTCTCATGTTAAAACCTAACCACTCCACATAACTATAGTTCTCTCTCTACACTTAACCATGGTAAGAGTTATGATAAGAATGGATTTTCTTTTCTATTTTAATTAATTCTTATCATAACATTCTTCTTCTTCTTCTTCATTTCTTCATGGAAGAAAGCTTGCTCCATTAATGGCAAGTGATGATAAAGAGTGAGAAATCCAATTCTAAAGTGAACCCACTTCCTATTTCTTCATCCTCTACCTCTTGCCAAGTAGTATAGGGTGTTTCCTTCAAAAGTTTTCATGGCTTGGTGAAGGTGGAGCTTGATCTAGCGATGCCTCGACGTAGATCATCTTCGGCATGGACATCGACGACCTAGCTCGCCATTTCTCCGATGAAGCCGACGCTAGAGCCCGGATTTTGATTTGGACAGCGGAGAGGACTTCATCACGGAGCCGTGGAAGTGGAGGACCGGATCTACAAAGGTTGTATTTCCGTTCTTTTAGTTTAGATGTAAACTAGTTTCATTTTCGCCTAGAATTCTAGCCAACGATCCGTATTAGAGTTTTTCGGCACCCATAAAATTTGAAATTGGCATGGTTGATGCCTTGTGAGACCTCTTGGGAGTGCCTAGGAACCCTACAAGCACAACATAGAACATCAACGCGAATGTCACGTTCGCAAACCCGTCTAAAAGAACTATAGCAATCAGACGCGGTTTACCGTTCAAATGACATTCACGGTCGGAGATATAATGTAAGTGCTGTAAACTAACATGTTTAAATTTCGATCAACTAAATATCACGAAGTGGGCCCCACGAACATCTGTTGTACAGTAACAAAATCTGGGCCCAAAAGATATATACCAAAAATCACAATTTCCAGAGAAGAAGCAACTGTAGAAAGCTGGACCACTGGTCCCACAGATTGGCCGCGGATGCGCGGTCAAACCCTAGGTTTGACTGCGGATCCATGGTAGTCTGGTGAGGTCACATGCCCAAATTTCTACAGAAAGCTTAGAAAACCCTGCACAACTTTCTGTGATATGCAAAATAATTTTTGGACTTGATTTAAAATCGACAGAAACTGTGAACTGAAAAATTGTAGTTTTTGATATTCGGTCCGATCGATATTTTAAACGCATTAGCACAAGTTAGTAAAGCATAATGGTAAGGCTCTGCTACCACTGTAAGTCTACGGTAGCGCCCCGGCCGTCTAACAGACGCCAAATGCGGAACAAAAACTTTTAACTGGCGCTATCGTATACTATAACCCGGATCTGCCATTATTGCTAAACTAACAAACTGTAAAGAGGGTAAAAAGGTTATACCGAACAATCCGAGTCCTTCGTTCTTCAACCATCATCCCACGCTTTATTGCGGCTGCTCCGATCTCGTCGATCTCCGATCTGCTCGTCCAGGTGGCACCACGTCAACGGATCTTTAAACGGGCTCCCGCCTCTGACCCGAGGCAACTCGGTCGTCAAGTTTGCTAAAAGAGACGACCAAGATTGATGTAGATAATGAGTAGAATACTTTGTCTCGTTACGTCCAAAGCTATGGACGAACGGTTAATGAAATTGCCTTTTGGATCGATATGAAAATGAGATATGAATATGTTAATTTCCATACATCCAAAACTATCATAATCTTTTTATCAATAAGTGAGAGAGAGTGTGAAGAGAGGACGGGAGGGGCCGGCCATATATACGGAGCAAGGGAGGTGAGGGTAGGAGCTAGGAGGTGACCATAACCATTAAAGAAAGAATGAGTCATATAACACCTATTATGAACTCATTAAATGAAACTAATGAATCACACACCTTGTCACCAAAATCATTTAATGAACAAATGAGTCATAAGCCTAATCACCACTTCTAGAACCTTCTAGAAGCATGACTCACCCTCATCTCAAGAAAAGATAAATCCGTCTTTAACCGAATGTTAAAAGACGGGCGATAGAAAACTGGAAACTGGCAACTTCCAAAAGTGATCCTGAAACGAATTTCAGGACAACCCCGTAACTGTATAAATATACCCGTATTTGTATTACGGCCGAATACAAATGCAACTGAGACAAAGATATTATATCTACTCAATATAATACTCGGATCCGGCTTAAACCAAAACCGACCAGTATCATCTGCTCGAAATATGACACGTGCGTAAACGCACGTGCATTTTCCGAACCCTGCCATAAAACCATACGGCCTCTACAACGTTTTGTTGGAGGTAGTGCCCTCAGAGTCAATTATTGGATCACAGGCACGTGATTGCAATGATTGAGGGAGGACCTATCCCGATAGGACAGTCTTACTCGAGATGATAGTACGCTATCTGGTTTACCTTTATCATCGTGTACTGCTTTAGGTGACATGACATGTCGCTATTGCACGTTGATAGAGCCCCTAGGATTCTTGCTTGACTACCGGCAGTATGAGGGCGATCATATACGTGGGAGCTGGTAGTCTATAAGCACATCCTTAAAAGGTCCCTAGTCGTGGGAGTTTCGAGATAGGGCATCGATACTCCAGAGTAGACTAGTGTATACAGTCGAGACCCCGACGAGGGGCGGTGGCCGGTCTCACAAGCCACTGGTGTCAGTTGGTTCACCTAAGATGTATACAGGTGCTCATTGGGTTATGAGTACACCGGACAGGACTCGCCGGGAACATGCTAGTTGGTCTTATACCTGACGTCAGATAGCAGTTCCCAGGTGACATGTGTACAGGTTAGTTCATCGACCTGGGGATCGTCATTTGTCTCGTGTGAGTTCCCACTGTACTTTGATTACTATCCTACCACGGCTCAAAGGAGTCGTGCAAACAGGTTTTAGTTGGGTACAGTCCCGAGCCACATGGAGGCAGTGAGCGGATCTTCGGGGGTTTCGTCTCTCCCGGTATTGGGGGTGAGGTCGCGCTGTGTCTAGGAGAGCCATTACACGAAGTCCTTGGCCAAGGCAGGAGATTTACTGGTAGGTATTCCAGTAGTATCTCAGGGTGTTCTGGGCTACACTCCGACACGACTTGTACCGCTTTTGGGGGTCTGACTTTTACCAACCCCCTAGGCCCGCCATGCGATGCTCATAGACGAACGGACCGGACTGTACGGATATTGTCACTGACAGGCTCAGTAGGGTGTCAGGATGAGTTCGCTCATCGACGTCCCTTTTAGTCAATAGCTGGTGGCCCGTTACGTATTGGCTTGTACCTCTGACGGGCTAGTGGTTAAATCCACAGCCATTGTATTGACGAGTCTTTAGAGTCTACCACACTTTCAGTTACTCAAGCTTTCGGGCGAAACGCTGTAGAGGCCGTATGGAGATATGGCAGGGTTCGATCAGATACGTGCGGTATTGCACGGATCGTGATCGGACGGTTTTTACTAGCCGGCTTTGGCTTAAGCCGGATCTTAGTATTTGATAATGTATTTTTGTCTCTTTGCATTTGTATCCGGTCGGAATACAAATGCGGGTGTGTATGCACAGTATCGGGGTTTTCCTGTAATTTATTATGGGACCAGTTTTCTGGGGTTGCCAGTTTGCATTCCGTTCCGGCCGGTTTTCTCTTTTTCCTTCCCGGTCGGACTTTTCGTTGGAGGGTGTTAATTGCAAGTTTGCAATTAACATTTTGTTGAGGGGGTTTCTTGCAAAAAGGATTGATATGATTGCTTTTTTTTTTGGGCTCCATGATGCATTAATTCTTGACTTGAGGAGGTATGGGTTTAGTGGTGGGGCCGGCCACTATTTGTGATGGTTGTTTGGGCCGGCCACTGTATGAGTGTGCAGGAGGTGACAATTTCATTAAGGAATGATAACATAGTGAGTGTGCTGAAGCTTTTGGTGATGGATTAATTTAATTAGAAGGGTATAAGCATGAAATGAAGAGAACAACTATATGAGGGTGCAGGGGCTCATTTTCTTGGACAGCAAGAAAGAGAGAGAGACTTCTTGCTTCATTTTTCATTCTCCAGTGAGCACCTAACTGGTGGCCGAGCTCCTTTGATGGCTTGCTCCATTTTCCTTCAAGCCTTCAAGAAAATTATTCTTGCACAAATTCCTCCATCTATGGCAACCAACCCCAAAGTGAGACATACACTCTACACTACATTCCTACAGCAAATCTTGGACGCGTCGATTCGCCAGCTTCGCGCCCAAGTTGCCTCGGTATTGAGGTGGGAGCCCGTAAAAGCCACAGGCGATGTGGTGCCCCTTTCCGACGAGGAGGAGACGGACGGAGATCCCGCGAGGAGATCGGAGTGGAGATGAAGACCGGAGGACTTGGATCGTCGGTATACATCTCTTCCCTTTCTTATTAGTAGCATAGACTTGTTAATGGTTACGATCCGGAGTTTAGTGCGCGGTGGTGCCGGTTTGCAAAGTCCGCAAAATTTAAGTTTATCACCGTTTCCGCATTCCGGCGTCGGATTGACGGCCGGGGCGCCGCCGTGCACTTACAGTGGTATCAGAGCCTCGCCGTTAACTTCGTCTAGCTTTGTGTAATGTGTTTGCATTTCCGATTGATCAAAAAGTTCCAAAACCCGTATTACCTTCGCATCAGTTTCTGTTGAAAATTTTTGGTCTCGAAAAATTTTTCTGTTGGTCTCAGAATGATGTGCAGGGAGATGTGAGAACACTGGAAAAATTTCGTAGCACGATCCCTCCGTACGACCGGGGAAGGGCGGCCAAACCCCTCTTATGGCCGCGCTTCCGCCGCAAGTTTGTGGGCTCGTGTGTTTATTATTTTGCAGTGGGCTTATGGGCTTATTTCAGGGGTTTTGGGATATTAAAATTGGGTCCAGGTTTTCTTTAACTGCTGCAGTATTCTTTGTGGGCCCACTTGTTAAAGTTTGATCAATCGGAATATTTTAAACACATTTTTCACAGTATTTACATTATATCTGCGACCGTGAATGTCACTCGATCGGTAAATCCCGTCTAACTGCTATAGCCCGGTTAGACGGATTTGCGAACGTGATTTTCACGTTGATGTTCTTTGTATTTGCTGTGATGTTGCGGATCGGTCGTGGGGGATAGCCTGGATGCAATGCTAGTACAGTTGTGGTTGTATTATGTACATTTGATATTGCGGGGCGAGCGTCCGACATGTGGACTGCCGTCACTGCCTGTTTGTATTATTCTTTTGGGGCACGACCTGGTTGCGGTCGATGTACCCGGTGTATGTATATTTTACTTTCTGTACTAGGATTACCCCGCGGAGGGGTGCACGGATAGCCGGGTTCTAGAGGGCAACGGGCCCGCATCTCAGGGCATTGAGACGGAGGGGCTTCAGTCCAGGATTGGCGGGCTATTCGACGCACTCGTAGGGGGTACAGGTTGACCCAGGAGGGGTGCCCAAGTTGCCGGATTCCGTGAAATGCTGGGTGGTCCATTCACGGTGCTGAAGGGGGCTGCCTCGCTTCAGGTTTTGGCGGGTAACTTGCCGCGCCCGTAGGGGTCTAGGATTTCATTGCACAGGCTATCCACACGACCAGGGGAACGTCGGGTTTCAGTAGTGGCTCTGTGAAACCCGGGGATCCCAGATATCTGTATTGTTCTGTGATGCTGTACATTTCTGTGATGTTGCATTTAATTCACGCCTTGAGCGAAATACTATATATTGGTATATATATTAGTAGATGTTGTATATGTTTTTCATCCGCGCTAGTCCAGTCCCCGCTCTGCCGTTAGTTAGCTAACCTAACGGGTGATGACGGGACCCAGTGGCGAATGCGGATGGCATATACGTACGTCAGTATATTTTCGTTCTTTGTGGTGTGATCAATTGATGGGACTGCGTTGATTCGGATCAATGCAAGTTAAACAAACCTTTTCTGATGTTGTTGGAACACTTTTTCAAAAGCTGTTATTGCAAGGACGTTCACTTTTGTTTTGCATCGTGGTATTCATTTAGAATATCCTGCTCCTCAGTCGACGAGGCAAGGGCCGAGATCCCTTCACCGGGAGTGACCCCTTGGACAAAAGTTTGCGTCAGGGCATTAACTTCACTATAGCCGATTACTTTTGCTTTGCATCGCGGTATTCATTTAGAATATCCTGCACCCCATTCTACGGGGAAAGAGCCGAGATCCCTTCACCGGGAGTGACCTCTTTAGCAACGGTTTTCGTCACTATATTTTCAAAAAGCTATCCGTTCCTTCGACGATATCAAGTTCATTACGTTAAAGGTTTTCGCCAGAAACCATTCGTAGCCCTCCGTCATTTCAGTTAAACATTCGGTAGTATTCAAGCTATGTATTTTGACCTCACGCCAAGGCATAGTGATTGGTAGCTGCCGGGTATTTATCTGTTGCATAGATAGATGCGTTGGTTTGGGACAGTCGTACTACTATTTTGGCCTACGTCAAGGGTATGTACGGGTGGGTTCAGATTAACCTGGATAATGACGGGCAGAACTTGACATGTGACTTATGATATTTTGACCTCACGCCAAGGTCATAAGAGCATGGGGCAGAAATCACATCGGGAGTTTCAAAAGAACTGAAACTTGCCAGATATGCGCATACCTTCTGGAGTGTGATACCGTGAGCGGATTCCGTCACGTTATCATGCGATGATAGTTGGATCCCGATTCCCACTGATGAGTTAGTTTACTCCTCGGGTGACCCCGACTAATTCTTCTTTCAGGTTTGGAGGAGAATTTGAGGTACAGTGGGAGGATTCCAGATTAGATAAATTGGTAATCATTCTGATCTAGGTTAGAGTGCACGCTGAGTGTTTCTTTTCTCTCTCTCTTTGGCAGCGACCATTGACCCGACCCTAAGACTTTGACTCAGTGACCAAGTTGACCGAACCTTCTTAACACTGGCTTTTGGATTGTCAGAGTTGCAGACCTCATTGCCACTCCTACTTTTACCCTTTTCTCCAGGACACCCCGTATTACTACGAACGTCCACTTCCATTGGACAAAACCATCGTATGGTTAGATACGAACTCGAAGGAATTCGAGGATGGTTTCCGGTTCTGGAGAAAACGAATAGGATTATTCAGTTGTCTTTTCTTTTCACCTTCTCTCAGGTTGCGAGTACTCCTTGGTTTAGGAGTAGTACACCTATTACGCAAATTGGATATTCTTCTTCCAAACCATAGGCTGGTGCCGACCGGTAGGGAATGAAGAAAACCAGTTAGCCTAAACGGTGTACAGAAGGTATTAAGTTCAGACAAAACAAGGGATTAGTAAGAGGGCAAAGTAAATTGCGACTGCTATTCACGACCGAACCAAGTATTTCTTCGCCAATCCTAAATCACCTTTGTATTTCTCCAGGACACTCCGTATCACTATGAAGATCCCATTTTATTGGATAATCCATCGTATGGTTATATACGAACTCGAAAGGAACTTGTTCCAGTTCGGGGATGGATCCTGGTTCAGGAGAAATAGGAATAAAGTACATTCAGGTGTCTTTTATCTTCACCTTCTCTCGCATTGCGAGTGCTCCTAGGACTAGGACAGTACACCCATTATGCTTATTGGATAGTCTTCTTCCAAACCATAGGCTGGTGCCGAACGGTAGGGAAGGAAGAAAACCATTTGGCCCAAAGGGGTGTACAGAAGGTAATGACTAAAGACATATGAAGGGATTTGGAGAGGTGGCAAAGAATTATACGGTTATAGTTGTGAATCTGGATAATGGTAGAGGCATTACTAGGAATACCAGAATACCCCATTGGAACATTTCAATGTTTCAGTTTCACTGTGTAATGTTAAAAGAAAACTGATTTCCCGATTAGACACTTGCTCCAGGGTATGTATTTACCAAGTATGATTCTCACATCTGTATGGTTTTACAGATGATGAGTGGGAGTAAGTTATTGGGAATTGGGTGATTATCCTCATTATATCGGGATTCGTTGTAATCGGTGATATTTGAGGAAATCACCTGGGCTGTTTGCCGGTCGGCAAATATTTGGTTTTGAATATCCGCTGTTATGCACCAATTTCAAATTGATATATCTGTACGTCTATTTTTATAGAGTGAGATATACCTTTCTGAAATTATGTCTACGACATTTACCTATATCAGTGGATGGTTAGGTAAGGAGCATTAAACAGCGGTGTAATTCTTCTTAACCATAAGTACAGTTTTCAACCTACGACACACAGTGAATGAGTTATCAGACTCAAGGGACTTGTACAGAGTATTGTATGTTGTCCAGGGTCCATCAGGACAGTGGGGTTGGTCCTCGTACTATATTCGGTTTACTTATGACTTCTCTAGTTTTTAGACAGGTGTTTCGCGGAAACACAGGGTCCAAATTTTGAGAAGTTATAGGTATTTGAATAGAGTGGAGAACCAGGTATAGCAAGTATCGGGATTCTTCAAAGAGATCGAAGATGTAGATACTTGTGTATGGTATTCAGTTGATAGTAATGATAAAGAGATTTTGCTTCTCTTTCAGGTTACTCATAATTGGAAGTATTCCTAAGTTGAGTAACGCTGATCGGCCTCCTTCCATTTAGTTGACATGCGCTGGGGACAGCTGCATGATTTGAATCTGGTTCAATTAAATCAGTGCCTCTGTTTCTATATTGGATATAGAACAGTTCATATCTTAACGATGTTAAGGTACGGGGAGTTGTCCGGTTTATGATTAAAACCAGACACTGGACAACTCAAGGCACGTTTCTGTAATGGCTGTTTGTGGGTTGACCCAGGCTATGACGAGGGTTGACTTTCTACCATCTGGATGAACAATAGCGATATTGTTCTAGACTCGCCACAGTTTTATTAAAAATGGATTTTTTTTCAGAAAACAGTAGTGGGAGTATGGTAGAACTGGAAGTGATTCCAGAACCACAAACGATTACTGAAGATTTGATAAGGAACCTAAAGATTCAATCTGGATTGACATTCCATTGGCCACTCCGCAGATAAGGTGGGTAACTTCAGGCACCCGAGAGGTACTACGGTAACCTCAAGGACGGTGACAGGGAAGTTCTTGTTTTCCCACAATTGCCATTGCTGTTGTTCCAGGTTACGAGACCCGGCGGGAGGATGAGTATAGCATCTTTCTAAACCAGCTTTAGAAGTGTACGTCTATATGACTCTGCCAGAGGGTTGTCGTAGTCAGTGGGAGCAGCGGAAGCATTGGTGGACAGGCTGCTTATGTCTATTTATAGACTAGAGCAGATGTAGCGGAGATAGATCATCTATTTCTGACGTGACAGTCATGGGTTTGACTTCATCAGAATAGGGGATGGATCTGTTGAGAAGGTAGTAGGGTGTGATATCCTGGTATTTGGATGATATACACAGAGTAGGAAAAGAAACTCCTACACTACGATCGGTTATACTTTGGTCGTCACACAGTTGTTTCTCCACAAAGGAAATGGATTTTATATCAGACATACTGGTTACTAGATCTATGGTTTTAGATCTAGATTTGGGTGGTTTCCCAATCAGGGTACCTTGACAGCATTCTAAGAGTATTTAGAATGGACGACTCCTAGCATGGTAATGTACCTGCAGGTAATGGAGTCACCCTCTCTAAAGGTGTCTTATAGACTAAAGTAGAGAGGGATGCGCATGATTGGCAGATCACTTGCTTAGGCAATTGAGTCAATCATGAGATGTCAAGTACCACACCAGATGTTGTTCTTGCAGTAGGTGCAATAAGTTGATATTGATCCAATCCTGGAGAAACAGTCGGAAGCAACTTTAGAACATAAGTAGATGTTCTAGGGATATGATAACGACAGCCTCATTCAGGAAACTGTTATCATTCCAGGCTTCCAAGGTGACATGGACGACAAGCAGGTTGTCAGAGCTATAGTTTTCCCTCTGACGAGGGGCAGTATTTTGGACAGGTGATCCAAGGCAATACTGAGGGAGGCATGGCGCGCAGGATACTGATTAAGTTCAGTTGACGATACAGTCTAAGAAGTTTGGATTTGGAGTTCATTTATGAGCTATGTCCCATCAGACATCCAGACACATTCTAAGACAGGTATTGCTCATTTCGGGAGATAGGTTTCTCCGCGAACTTGAGATATAGAGAGACATAGAAAGAAACAACTAAGCGGATCCACTCACTGAGGCTATTCCTCGAACGCAATAGTTCCGCAAACGAGCTTTGTGAGACTGACTAGTAGAGGAGTTGGATGTTCGGTATCACACGGGCTGTGAGTATGCGACATCGCAATAATTAGCCTTGAGTGCAAGTGGGAGATTGTTGGAGGTAGTGCCCTCAGAGTCAATTATTGGATCACAGGCACGTGATTGCAATGATTGAGGGAGGACCTATCCCGATAGGACAGTCTTACTCGAGATGATAGTACGCTATCTGGTTTACCTTTATCATCGTGTACTGCTTTAGGTGACATGACATGTCGCTATTGCACGTTGATAGAGCCCCTAGGATTCTTGCTTGACTACCGGCAGTATGAGGGCGATCATATACGTGGGAGCTGGTAGTCTATAAGCACATCCTTAAAAGGTCCCTAGTCGTGGGAGTTTCGAGATAGGGCATCGATACTCCAGAGTAGACTAGTGTATACAGTCGAGACCCCGACGAGGGGCGGTGGCCGGTCTCACAAGCCACTGGTGTCAGTTGGTTCACCTAAGATGTATACAGGTGCTCATTGGGTTATGAGTACACCGGACAGGACTCGCCGGGAACATGCTAGTTGGTCTTATACCTGACGTCAGATAGCAGTTCCCAGGTGACATGTGTACAGGTTAGTTCATCGACCTGGGGATCGTCATTTGTCTTGTGTGAGTTCCCACTGTACTTTGATTACTATCCTACCACGGCTCAAAGGAGTCGTGCAAACAGGTTTTAGTTGGGTACAGTCCCGAGCCACATGGAGGCAGTGAGCGGATCTTCGGGGGTTTCGTCTCTCCCGGTATTGGGGGTGAGGTCGCGCTGTGTCTAAGAGAGCCATTACACGAAGTCCTTGGCCAAGGCAGGAGATTTACTGGTAGGTATTCCAGTAGTATCTCAGGGTGTTCTGGGCTACACTCCGACACGACTTGTACCGCTTTTGGGGGTCTGACTTTTACCAACCCCCTAGGCCCGCCATGCGATGCTCATAGACGAACGGACCGGACTGTACGGATATTGTCACTGACAGGCTCAGTAGGATGTCAGGATGAGTTCGCTCATCGACGTCCCTTTTAGTCAATAGCTGGTGGCCCGTTACGTATTGGCTTGTACCTCTGACGGGCTAGTGGTTAAATCCACAGCCATTGTATTGACGAGTCTTTAGAGTCTACCACACTTTCAGTTACTCAAGCTTTCGGGCGAAACGCTGTAGAGGCCGTATGGAGATATGGCAGGGTTCGATCAGATACGTGCGGTATTGCACGGATCGTGATCGGACGGTTTTTACTAGCCGGCTTTGGCTTAAGCCGGATCTTAGTATTTGATAATGTATTTTTGTCTCTTTGCATTTGTATCCGGTCGGAATACAAATGCGGGTGTGTATGCACAGTATCGGGGTTTTCCTGTAATTTATTATGGGACCAGTTTTCTGGGGTTGCCAGTTTGCATTCCGTTCCGGCCGGTTTTCTCTTTTTCCTTCCCGGTCGGACTTTTCGTTGGAGGGTGTTAATTGCAAGTTTGCAATTAACATTTTGTTGAGGGGGTTTCTTGCAAAAAGGATTGATATGATTGCTTTTTTTTTTGGGCTCCATGATGCATTAATTCTTGACTTGAGGAGGTATGGGTTTAGTGGTGGGGCCGGCCACTATTTGTGATGGTTGTTTGGGCCGGCCACTGTATGAGTGTGCAGGAGGTGACAATTTCATTAAGGAATGATAACATAGTGAGTGTGCTGAAGCTTTTGGTGATGGATTAATTTAATTAGAAGGGTATAAGCATGAAATGAAGAGAACAACTATATGAGGGTGCAGGGGCTCATTTTCTTGGACAGCAAGAAAGAGAGAGAGACTTATTGCTTCATTTTTCATTCTCCAGTGAGCACCTAACTGGTGGCCGAGCTCCTTTGATGGCTTGCTCCATTTTCCTTCAAGCCTTCAAGAAAATTATTCTTGCACAAATTCCTCCATCTATGGCAACCAACCCCAAAGTGAGACATACACTCTACACTATATTCCTACAGCAAATCTTGGACGCGTCGATTCGCCAGCTTCGCGCCCAAGTTGCCTCGGTATTGAGGTGGGAGCCCGTAAAAGCCACAGGCGATGTGGTGCCCCTTTCCGACGAGGAGGAGACGGACGGAGATCCCGCGAGGAGATCGGAGTGGAGATGAAGACCGGAGGACTTGGATCGTCGGTATACATCTCTTCCCTTTCTTATTAGTAGCGTAGACTTGTTAATGGTTACGATCCGGAGTTTAGTGCGCGGTGGTGCCGGTTTGCAAAGTCCGCAAAATTTAAGTTTATCACCGTTTCCGCATTCCGGCGTCGGATTGACGGCCGGGGCGCCGCCGTGCACTTACACGTTTTGGCCGAACTTGGGAAACTGTCTGTGGGGGACTCTAATGACTCGTCAGTATCCTGGCAGTGGGTTTAACCACAAGCCGTCAGCGGCACTAGCTGTGCGTAACGGCTGCCCATGGACTGACCTCAAGGGAGGCCGATGACCGAACTCATCCGGAAACCCTACTGAGCCTAACAGTGACAATGTATATACAGTCTGGTTCGTTCGTCTAAGAGTATCGCATATCTGCCTAGGGGGCTAATAACGTCAGACCCCCAATAGCAGTATAAGTCGTGTCGGAGTGTAGCCCAAAAACACCCTGAGATACTACTGGAGTACCTACCAGTAAATCTCCTGCCACGGCCGTGGGCTTTATGTAATGGCTCTCCTAGACACAGCGCGATCTCACCCCCAATACCGGGAGAGACGAATCCCCTGCCGATCCGCTCACGTGACTCCATGTGGCTCGGGACTGTACCTAAAAACTACCTGTTTGCACGACTCCTTTGAGCCATGATAGGGTAGAAATCAAAGCACAGTGGGAACTCAAACGAGACAAATGACGACCTCAAGTCGATGAACTAATCTGTACACATGTCACCAGGGAACTGCTATCTGACGATATGTATAATACCAACTAGCAGGTTCCCGACGAGTCCTGTCTGGTGTACTCATAACCCAATGAGCACCTGTATACATCTTAGGTGATCCAACTGACACCAGTGGCTTATGAGACCGGCCACCGCCCCTCGTCGGGGTCTCGACTGTATACACTATTCTACTCCGGAGTATCGATGCCCTGTCTCGAAACTCCCACGACTAGGGACCACAATTAAGGATATACTTATAAACCACCCAACTCTCACGTATATGATCGCCATCATACTGTTGGTAGTAAAGCAAGATCCTAAGGGCTCTATCAAAGTGTAACAGTGATCAGTCACCTGGACCGGTACACGACTGATAAAGGCAAACCAGATAGCATACTATCATCTCGAGTAAGACTGTCCTACCGGTATAGGTCCTCCGCAATCATTGCAATCACGTACCTGCGATCCAATAATTGACTCTGAGGGCACTATATACAACATATTATTGCGTCTGACGAATGTATAATATCTATACATGATAGCTATTTAGACGTCACTTATGTTTTACACCCGTGCTAGCCCAGCCCCCGCTCTGTCGTTAGTTAAGTAACCTAACGGGTGATGACGGGACCCAGTGGCGAATGCGGATGGCATAAGAGGACGTTGTATTTTCGTTGTTTTCTGCAATGATAGGTTAATTGATGGGACACATTATATTAATGCAAAGAAAATAAACCAAAGTTGAATCGTTGGAACAGTTTAAAAGAAACCACTCGGTTATTTTAAAACAGAGGATATTTTTTAAATTGCGGAGTTTTAACCACTCCTTTTAAATGCTATCAGGTTCCTTCGATCATATCAAGTTCACTACTTTCACGGTTTCGCCAAAAACCATTCGTAGCCCTCCGTCATTTCATTTGGGTATTCAGTAGTATTCAAGCTATGTATTTTGACCCAAGCCAAGGCATAGTGTTTGGTAGCTGCTGGGTATTCATTTGTTGCATAGATAGATGAGTTAGTTTGGGACAGTCGTATTATCATTTGACCAAAGTCAGGGGTATGTACGGATGGGTTCAAATTAACAAGATAATGATGGATAGAACTTGACATGTGACTTATGACATTTTGACCAAAGCCAAGGTCATAAGAGCATGGGGCAAAAATTTATATCGGGAATTTCTAAAGAAACTGAAATTTGCAAAGAGATGCATACCATTTGGAGTTTGATGAATGTTGGTAGGATTCCTTCAGCATTATCACACGATGATATTTGGATCCTAATCCTACTGTGAGTATCCGCTACTCATCAGGAGATTCGTCACTTAACGATCAATGCTATAAACGAAGTAGGTGCCGAGAAAGGTGTCAACGGGGCTACGCTCCCAGAGAAAAGAGGTTATTTAATTAAGGAACTTCGCGAAAGCGTTGGAAAACCTCCCTCGAAGTACCGACACCGGCCTGGCTGAATGGTTAAGCAAGTATTGTACAGTGAGAATAGTCCTGACTAGTTCTTCCTTTTTGGTTTGAGGAGGGATTCGAGAAACAGTGGGAGCCATCCAGTTTAGATAAACTAAAAACCACTCTAAACTTGCAAGCGCATCATGCTAAAGTGTTCCCTCTCTCTCTCTCCTTGCAGCGACCCAAAACATGACAGGTCTTAAGTTACTATTAGAGAAAAATATATTGACAGGGCCAAACTATAAAGAATGGTTCCGGAATGTTAAGATGGCTTTGACTTATGACAAATTGGGGTATGTCCTTACCACTAAGGCACCTGCAGTCCCTGGTCCTAAATCCAGTAATGCGGATAAGGAAATCCATAAGACCTGGGAGTTAGATTGTGCGAAGGCCAAGTGCATCGTGCTTGACTCTATGAATAATGAACATCAGAGGAGGCACGAGGATATGGATCTTGAATCCATATTTCTCCATACAAAGGATCTGTATGGAGAGCAATCTCGTATAGCAAGATATGAGACCTCGAAGAACTTTTTTCAGTCGAGGTTGGCAGTCAGATCGTCTGTAGGAGAACATGTCCTAAAGATGATTGGCTATATAGAAGAGCTCGCAGACCTCGGGACGACTTTGGAGAACGAGCTCTATACAGACTTGATTCTCCAGTCCCTTCCTTCCACCTACGCCCAGTTTATTCTGAATTTCAACATTCAAAGAAAAGAAGTTGAACTTCCAGAACTCCTGTTGAGGAGTGCAGAGGGCACCTTGCAGAAGGCAAAGGAAACACCCGTTATGTTTGTTCGCGGTGCTTCTTCTTCCAGGGCCAAGGCTAGGGCCAAAGGAAGGAAGATGAAGGCCGCTACCAAACCAAGAAGTGGTGTTAGTAAGGTGGGAGCTAAGGGAAAGACAAAGATTGCGGTTCCAGTAGTGGCAAAGGACGAGTGCTTCCACTGTCGTAGAAAAGGCCATTGGAAGAAAGATTGCAAAGCTTGGAATGCCAAGAACCAGGAACTGAAGCAAGCTGTAGCTTCGACTTCAAGTGTGTTTGTAATTGAAAAATGTCTGTCAATCAACTCTACTTCCTGGGTATTGGATACCAGATCAGGATCTCATATATGCAATTCGTTGCAGGCACTGAGAGACCGTAGAGAGCTGAAGGTTGGTGATATGACCCTCCAGGTTGCTAACGGAGCTAGCGTGGGTGCTGTGTCCGTAGGGGATTATCACCTTGGATTGACGAGTGGACATATTTTAGTTTTGCATAACTGTTTTTGTGTACATAGTTTAACGTGTAATATCATATCAGTTTCCTTGTTATCGAAAGAAGGTTATGATTTCACGTTTGTAAGCAATGTTGTAAACATCCACCTTAATCATGGTTTGATTGGGTCCGGTACACTAGATAACGGTATATATGTCTTAAATTAATTACAGATTTTCAATGTCCAGAACACACTAAAAAGAAAGTCTCTAGATTTAAATAAGGCTTTCTTATGGCATTGTAGACTAGGTCACATCAATGAGATAAGGTTAACTAAGTTACATAAAGAAGGATATTTGGATTCGTTCGAATATCAATCTTATGCCACTTGTCAATCATGTCTCAAAGGAAAGATGACAAAGACTCCATTCACTGGACATGGAGTAAGAGCGAGCGAGCTCTTAGGACTCATACACAGCGATGTATGTGGTCCAATGTCTACACATGCAAGAGGTGGTTTTTCCTATTTCATTACTTTTACAGATGATTACTCTAGGTACGGATTCATTTTCTTGATAAAACATAAATCCGAGGCTTTTGAGAAATTCCAAGAATATAAGAATGAAGTAGAAAACCAAACCGGCAAAAGTATCAAGACACTGAGATCTGATCGAGGTGGTGAATACTTAAGTGCCGAGTTCCTACGTTACCTAAAAGAGAAAGGAATTATCTCTCAGCTTACTCCTCCATACACTCCACAGCATAACGGTGTATCGGAGAGACGGAATCAAACCCTATTGGATATGGTACGTTCCATGCTGAGTTACCGCGATCTTTCTGGGGTTATGCGCTAGAATCGGCGGCATATCTTTTAAACAGGGCACCTACCAAGACTGTGCCTACCACTCCATATCAGATGTGGAGTGGGAAGAAACCCCATCTTCAGCATATGAAGATATGGGGATATCCAGCTTTTGTTAAAAAGCAGCATGCGGACAAACTCGAGGCACGATCAGTACAGTGTAAGTTTGTGGGATATCCAAAGAACTCCAAAGGGTATTTCTTCTATTACGCAGAGGAACAAAAGGTTTTTGTTTCTCGTAATGACCATTTTCGAGAACAGCAGTTTTTAGAAAAGGAAACAAGTGGGAGCGAAATAGAACTGGAAGAAATTCCAGAACCACAAACTACTACTGAAAGTTTGGTAGAACCAGTAGTTCAAGAAGAACAGGACATTCCCGCACCCCTCCGCAGGAGTAGTAGGCCGTCTCATCCGCCTGAGAGATACTACGGTTTTCTCATAGATGGGGATAGAGAGGATTGCATCATTGATGATGATGAACCTACTGTTGGATATAGTGCCCTCAGAGTCAATTATTGGATCACAGGCACGTGATTGCAATGATTGAGGGAGGACCTATACCGGTAGGACAGTCTTACTCGTAATGATAGTATGCTATCTGGTTTATCTTTATCATCGTGTACTGCTTTAGGTGACCTTACGAGTCGCTATTACACATTGATAGAGCCCCTAGGATTCTTGCTTGACTACCAGCAATATGAGGGCGATCATATACGTGAGAGCTGGAGTCTATAAGCACATCCTTAAAAGGTCCCTAGTCGTGGGAGTTTTGAGACAGGGCATCGATTCTCCGGAGTAGACTAGTGTATACAGTCGAGACCCCGACGAGAGGCGGTGGCCGGTCTCACAAGCCACTGGTGTCAGTTGGTTCACCTAAGATGTATACAGGTGCTCATTGGGTTATGAGTACACCGGACAGGACTCGCCGGGAACCTGCTAGTTGGGATTATACCAGACGTCAGATAGCAGTTCCCTGGTGACATGTGTACAGGTTAGTTCATCGACCTGAGATCGTCATTTGTCTCGTGTGAGTTCCCACTGTGCTTTGATTACTACCCTACCACGGCTCAAAGGAGTCGTGCAAACAGGTTTTAGTTGGGTACAGTCCCGAGCCACATGGAGGCAGTGAGCGGATCTGCAGGGGTTCGTCTCTCCCGGTATCGGGGGTGAGGTCACGCTGTGTCTAGGAGGGCCATTATATAAAGCCCTTGGCCGAGGCAGGAGATTTACTGGTAGGTATTCCAGTAGTATCTCAGGGTGTTCTGGGCTACACTCCGACACGACTTGTACCGCTTTTGGGGGTCTGACTTTTACCAACCCCCTAGGCCCGCCATGCGATACTCATAGACGAATGGACCGGACTGTATGGATATTGTCACTGACAGGCTCAGTAGGGTGTCAGGATGAGTTCGCTCATTGACGTCCCTTTTGGTCAATAGCTGGTAGCCCGTCACGTATGGCTAATACCTCTGACGTGCTAGTGGTTAAATCCACAGCCATAGTATTGACAAGTCTTTAGAGTCCACCACACTCAGTTACTCAAGTTTCGGGCGAAACGCTGTAGAGGCCGTATGGAGATATGGCAGGGTTCGATCAAATACGTGCGGTATTGCACGGATCGTGATCGGACGGATTTTGCTAGCTGGCTTTGGTTTAAGCCGGATCCTAGTATTGGACAGTGTAGATTTTGTCTCTTTGCATTTGTGTTCAGTGGGAATACAAATGCGGGCATGTATATGCAGTAGAGGGGTTTTCCTCTAATTTATTACGGGATCAGTTTTCTAAAGTTGCCAGTTTGCATTCCGTTCCGGCCGGTTTTCCTTTGTTCCTTCACGGCCGGACTTTTCGATGGAAGGGGGTTATTTGCAAGTTTGCAAATAACATTTGTGAGGGGGGTTTCTTGCATTTGTGGCTTCATGATGATATTCTTTTTTAGTCTCTTCCTTGGCATTAAATGAGATGAGAAAGGATTTGAGGTTGATATGATATTGTTATCATGGTTTTTGGGTGTGGTCACCATTATTCTTCTCCTACACTCACCTCCCTTGGTAATCTCTCCTCATTATTCCCTTGATATTGGCCGGCCACACTAGAAGAAAGAGAGAGAGAGATTTTTTTCATTTTGTGGTGGCACATATTTCTTCATCTCATTCTTCTTGTTTGGAAAAAATGAAAGCACCATTTTTTCTTAACCTCATTCCTCAATCCCCAATGGCAACATAAACCCCAATGAGACAAAGGTTCTACACTACAACCTACAGTACCCTTGGACGCGTCGGCTAGACAACTTCGCGCCCGAGTTGCCTCGGTCCAGAGGTGGGAGCCCGTAAAAGAATACGGCTACGTGGTGCCCTTTCCGGAGAGGAGATGAAGACCGGAGATTCCGCGGGAGATCGGGACGACGACGAGAAGACCGGAGGACACGGATCACTCGGTATATCTCTCACCCCTTCTCATAGCTCCGGATCGGGACTACAAGTAATCGGAAATACAACCTTTGTAGATCCGGTGCTCCACCTCCATAGCTCCGCAACGAAGTCCCCTCGCTGTCCAAATGAATTCCCGGGCTCTAGCGTCGGCTTCGTCGAAGAAATGGTGAGCTAGGTCGTCGATGTCCATGCCGAAGATGATCTACGTCGAGGCATCGCTAAATCAAGCTCCACCTTCACCAAGTCATGAAAACTTGTGAAGGAAACACACTCTACTACTTGGCAAGAGGTAGAGGATGAAGAAATAGGAAGTGGGTAGACTTTAGAATTGGATTTCTCACTCATTTCCATCAATCACCATTGATGGAGCTTGCTTTCTTCAAGTGAAGAAAGGAAGAAGAAGAAGAATTATGTTATGATAAGTTAATTGAAAATAATACTTATCATATTATAAACCATGGTCAAGTGTAGAGAACTAACTAAGGTTATGTGAATGGTTAGGGTTAAAAGAACAAGACAAAATGGTGACTTGGTCAAAGCTTCATGAAGCTTCAAAAAGCTTCATGAAAGAAAAGAAAGAAAACCATTTTGCTTTTTCTTTTTATGCTTTTGTTAATATCCAAAATGAATAAACAAATAATAAAATGAAAAAGCAAAACCCTAATCATTAAGGTAACCATGGTTCAATTCTATACACTTAACCAAAGAAGCATGTATCATCAAACATGATACAAACATTTGTACAAAAAGTATATCACATATACAACTTGTACAACGAAGTGAGAAAATCCATTTAAAGTGAACCGATACTAGTTAATGCAAAGTAATATATCAAATATATAATTATGCATTAAATCATTAAATCAACACTTGATTTAATGATCCAGTCATATCGCATATAACCGACTAATATCAACAGTAACAACTTATCGAATCAACACTTGATCCGATAACCCGGCTATATCGCATATAACCGATCATTGTCACAAATCGGAAGAATCGAATACAGTATCACATACTGGTATCTTTCTCGGTCCCGCACATATCTCATATGCGCTCCTATTTCGTTTCGCTTGAGCCAGGAAACCTCTGTGTAGGACTCTAAAGACTCGTCAATACGCCGGCAGCAGATGATGATCATATCAAACACCCACAAGCCGCAAGCGGTCTGCTAAACGTAACGGCCACCCGGGTATTGAGCGATCTGAAGATCGACGAGCAAGCCCGCTCACACTCCAGTGAATCCAACCAGTAACACTACCGTACAGTCCGGTCTGATCGTCTGATATGTCGCATATCTCGCCTAGGGGTGGTAAACGTCAGACCCCAATAGCTCGATAAGTCGTGTCGATATGAGGTCTATAACTGTTCGAGAAACTACTGGTAACACTTACCAGTAAATCTCAGCAACCCTGGCCAGGGATTTCCTGTTATAGCCAATCGAACACAGCGCAACATCAACTCCCTATACCGGGAGAGACGAATCCCCTCCTATCGCTCATTGCCTCCATGTGACTCGGGACTGTACCCAAAAACCACCGTTTTGCATGCCCTCTTGGACGTGGTAAGATGGAAATCAAAGCACAGTGGGAACCACACAAGACTCTATGACGATCTCGGGTCAACAGACTACTCTGTACCAGTGTCACCAGAGAACTGCCATCTGACGTGAGGTATAATACCATCTGGGAGTTCTCGGCGAGTCCGTCCAGTGTACCCAGTCTCTACTGAGCACCCATATATCATCTCTGATGTCAAACACCAATGGATATGGGATCATCCATCGCCCATCTGTATGGGTTGAGAAGGTATACGCTAGTCTACTCTGGTATATCGATGCCCCGTCTCGATACACCCACGACTAGGGACTTTGAAGGATGTACTTATAGACTACCATGTCCCCACTAGTATGATCCGCATCATAATCCAGGTTGTCAAGTGTAGCGTTTGGAAAATCGTTTCGGTGAAATTTCGAAAAAAATCGGTAAAATAAGGGGGTTTTCTGTAAAAAGTCAAAATACAAATATCTTATTATAAAAATTAAATATACATATTCTAGCTATGTAATTGCTATTATGTGGTGTTTATTGAGCCGCTGGTGAAATTTCAAATTTTCTGAAAAAATATTATTTTATTATTATTTAAGCCGTCACTAATACATTTAATTAGGGAAAATTACAAATTGGAATGAGTTGAAACAAATTTTGTGCATCATAAAACATTAAATAAAATTTTATCATGTGGTTTTTGGAACGAAATCATTTGCCAAAACAGTTTAGAAATTATTGAAGAAAAAAGGCTTTTTTTTAGCGTAAATGGATGTTTGGGGTATTGTATTTATCATTTTTCATCACCCCACACCCGTACCTACACCCCCACTTACTCTCCCCATGGCTGAATTCAGCAGCCCCCTCTCTTGTCCCCACTTGGTTTTCAAAGGAAAAGAAATAAAAGAAAATAATAGAAAATGGATAAAGTAGTTAGACTTTTGACTTTGCTTGACCTTGACTTTGTCCCCCCCCCCCCATTTTCTCTACCTCCCTCTCTCTCCTCACACCCATTTCTGGCCGAAATTCCCTGCATCCCACAGTAGCAGCCCCCCCTCCAATTTCCCCTCTCTTTTCTCTTCAAAACTTCATGAAAAATTGCTTCTAAATCCATCAAAAAAATCCCAAAACCCAAATCCGACTCCTACCCATTTTAGCTTAGCCCGTATAGCATGGATCCTTGTGAAAAGAGAGCATTTTGGGAGGCCATGGATGCTTGTGGACCTTCATAAATTTTTGGGTATAATTCTAAAACTTTTTGCTTAAATTGTTACTTGTTTCTTAAAGCTAATTTAAATTAAGTGTTAACTTGGATATGTGAGTTTAATTGCAAGTTTTGGATTTCAAGTTAGGGTTTGTTGTGGAAATGAGTTGTGTTTGATTGTGCATGGTTTAGTGAAGTGGTTTAACATAATTAGTTTTGTAGAAAACTAATCTAGTTGTTAATTACAAGTTGTTACTTGAAAAATTGTGTTAATTTGCTAATTGCTTACTAGGTTTTTGAAATTTGTTAAATTCTTGGGATTAAAAATGTGATTAGGGTTTTCTTGGCTTCATTAACTTTATTAAGTGTGGTTTAATGCTTTGGATCATGAAAATCTAAGCTAGATTGTAGTTTGTGTATTTTTGCTTTGAAATTGTTAAAAAGGGGTATTTTTGTAAACTAGAATATTAGGATTTTTGGAATTTAATGAGATTAAATTCCGAAAATTGTTTATACGACTTATTTAAGATATTTAATAAGTATATTGGCCGCTACTTTCATTTAAACATCATGTTTTGTACAAAAACGGCGAATTGTGCTTGCTAGATTTTCGGAAAAATGACTTTTTAAGTGAAAAGGGGGTTTTTGTGAGTTTTAACCTAGTTTATATTAAAATTAGTGTTCGTGAATGTGCAAATGAGTGTGATTGGATTTTTCTCGATGGTTTGACGTTTGTACATCGACATCGAGGGTTGGTTTTACTATTCTTGCATGCGTAGGCGATAGGTTTGGACCTATGCGTGATACGCGTGCCGATTTGATTTTCGTATGCCGTTTCGATCTCGAATTTAGTTTTAATGCGATATGGTGCGTTATGATATGTAGGTACCCCCACGTGGACTTCGAGACGACAAGCAAGCGCGTGGCGACGTCGGCACCGGCGAGCGAGGACCAGGTGAGTAGATTTATATCTACGTGGAGAAGTCGGGTGGATGGCGTATAGCACCCCCGCGGTTCGTGGTGATGTATACGAATACGTATACACACATATATATATATATTTTGACTATAATTTGTTTGATATTATCGATGATATAGATATTTGGTGTTCTTGGATGATTTAGTGTCGCGAAACCCTAGAGTAGTGGTCGCACCACACATGCACACACACACCCATACTTGCATACTTTCTTCTTTCATTTGCGCTTACGGGATTATATAGTTATGTGTTCACATGGGTATGGGACTATGTGTTCACATACGGATTGAGGATGATAGTACTTGGGATTTATGATGAGTCAATGAGATTTGATTTGAGGCCGTGAGATCGGTGATATAGCAGGGTTCGTATCTTAGATACGACATGACGTTGTAGCGGGTCCTTGACGTAGTGTTTCACACACGTCCATGCATACGTAGGCGGTATCAGTATGGTACTAGACGTAGATCAGTACCCCGATCATGATATTTGATAAAGAGGATACCAGGTGAATAGTATGATGAATGTGATATTGACCCGTACCCAGATTGGGATGCCGTACGACGGATTTACGTACGAGCTATATTGATGATTGATCCGCACTCTTGACTTGGGATGCCTGATTATAGATATGGTATCGGATATGATATTATTGAGGCGAGATCACCGACTATACATATACAGGTATGTATATGTATCGACTCAGATGATAGGCGGTTTCCTTACCTGTAGTTCAGCTTGTAGTTCAGCCGTATAGTTTAGTGTAGTTGTTAGATTAGATTAGACTTCTTACCTATTTCAAAAACTAACGAATCGTGGGCATTTTTAAAGACAGCTCAAGGGAATCTACGGATATTTCAAAAACGACGTATCTTTTCATATAAAAAAACACCGTAGCCCCTATTTTCAAAACCCCATGATTCGTGTTATTTCAAAAGGCACCATTTGTAGGACTTATATTAGATTATTGCAGATTAGTTATCGTTGTGTCTAGTATTCAGCTCCCGCACATTATTGCTGTTCGCTCTGCCTCGCATATTTATTTTGCTGCATATTCCATTATTGATATCATGCTGTTAGGACACCAGCACCATTACCGATGATGCGTATGTACCACGTACACCTACTTGCCGGCTCACACACATCTTCATCGGTAATTGCCATGTCACGTACACTTTAGAGAATATAATTGCTTGACTTAGATTGTTAGCTAGTAGTGTTGACATGATATTAGTGTACTTCCCTTATATGCCATATTAGACATTGTAGTTATTACCTACCACTTCATGCATACTGTTATTCAGTTGTTCATGCCTAGTTCATTATCATTGACATATGCACTTGTGATGATTTCTTGAGATTTATGATATTTCTGGATTTCGGGGAAAGCCGCAAAATTTACAACTTATGATCTTTTAAAATATAAAATGTTGCGGTTTTCTAGTGATGTAAAGTGTCGTCCACCATGAGTTTGTTGTGGTTTTGGAGATCCGTGTCGAGGAGTGGAGGAACCGTCACGGGTACATGGTGGGCCCGGTATGGTACCCCGGGGCAAGAGGAATGTGGTGTTGACGTTGAGCCTGGCTGGAGAGCACTACCTACCGGTGATATTACCCGACGCGTCGGATATCCGGAGGATACCGTCGTGGTCTTGAGATGGATGGTAGGGGCCGGTCTGGACTGACGGCGCCCTAGATATTGAGATTGAGACATTGATATTTCGAGACAGTGAGATTTATGTTTTGTGTCGATGCTAGACACTGTTGATACTGATTTTAATTATGATATCTCAGTTTAAAATATGAAGGAAATCTCACTAATTTATGAAAACAGTTTTTTCATTTACATGTATTCTGTTTTCATGCATTCATACCTCATTCATATGATATATTGCTACCTGAGGCACTGACACGGGCACATGAGTTTACACTCGGGTTTGATATTTACCCTAGCCATTGTTATAGGCTGCATGTTATATATATTTGAGGATATATTATGATCATTGACCTAGGATTGCGTTATTTATGCGATTTCTGTGCGTAGATGTTTTTCTATTCACGAGTTGGCAACTCACCCCCGTTGTGCCCCAGTTTCTTGCAGGTTGCCGTACAGGTTCATTACGGCTTTGCGGGCATAGTTTCATTCGGGTGATTTGCTAGTAGGTGGGTTTACTTGTATCATACCCCCATTATTTATCTTGTATATCATTATTCTGTTGTATCTAGAATTCCATCAACCAAACATGTATTTATTGAGATAGAGACCAGTGTTGGTTATTCTTTCGACCTTAGAGTCGCTCGTTATTTTTCTGGTGGTTTTGAGTTTCCTTTTGAGTTTTGATCCTCGCCGTTGGCGTTGTATATTATATTGTTTGTGTGGTTGTGACCGTCGATTGACGAAGAGCTAGCTCCCGCTTGGGGATGCCCTTTTCTTGATTTCGTATACTATTCATGTTGTATCCCGTTTGGGGGCCAGTATTTACAAAGGAGACTCTGCCGAAATTTTCAGTAAATTTTTGATGTTTTAAAAACCGCATAATTCGGCTTATGCTATTGAAATTACTTGCTTTAAGTTGTTTTTCCTGCACTCTACTATTTTCTTGGTTTGGATTTCTGGGTTTTCGGTTTACTTAGATTACGTACGCCTCGAGACGTTCGTAGTTTAAGTGCCGGTCATGTTCCGTACTTTCGGGTCGTGACAAACTTGGTATCAGAGCGTTAGGTTTTAACCTTCGGAGCGTAGGATGACCCTTGGTTGATGGAATAGGTGACTAAAGTAGAGTGACGTACCGTGGGTATGTTCCGCGGCATATTTACGATACGCTACTCCACTTAAGAAGCCTTAGGATGTACATTTCTTTGTTCAGTATTATGTTCTTTCCGATCTAGCCTCATCGGTACCAGTTTGGTTTTGCTGCTACGGTTACGGCAGGGAGAGCTACGGCTAGAGTTGCGGTCAGCACAAGCTCGTCACGAACGAGGACTGACCAGGGCGAAATTCCGGCGACACGATTGCAGAGATGTGTCTTCTTACTGTGTTTCCGCGCCACGAGCATTTGGCGGATCGCCCTTATGAGGTTACTTGGAGGTGCTGGTCGACACTAGAGAATTGAACCGATGATGGAGGCCAGCCAGATTTTGATGACAGTTGGTGTGTTGCTTACTCCTGATGATTGAGGCACTGTTCAGCGTGCAGACGAGCGAGCCAGTTGTTGCTGCGAGCGACGAGATATCGCCCCATATGTTGGAGCTATTGCGGGGCGAGTTGTACGAATAGTTGATACAAGGTCGCTAGTCACCCGATGATGAATGACTAGGACAGGTGGTTCGTTCGCTTACCCCGATGCGAGGTCATCAGATAGATTGATTCCAGCTAGAGACGACTTCACGCGGAGACGTTGGGAGTCGACAGAGACGATCGAATGTCAGAAACCTATTATTCCAAGTTTAAAGTAGTCGGAAAGACATGCAGGCAATTCTATGGTCCCTCTAGAAGAATGAAACGCTAACTCGACTTAATGACCGTGTGAAAGCCTTTGAACCTTCGGGTTTGCGGCAGTTCCACGGCGCCATTAGTGAGGCTTGGGTTTGCCCTTCTACGGCTGGACCACCGATGCTGTGGTATATATATTCGATACTATTAAACTGTACCAAGATGTTGAGCTCTTGGGGGATTATGAGGTTTTGACGAATCGATCGAATGGTTCGACTTCAATCGGATGCTAGGTGGTGAGATGCATTCTTGGGAGACTCCAGATACGAGGATAGCCGTTGGAGCTCAGTCCATGCAGCCGCGACGAGACGAGTCCAAAGAAGACGACATTAGAGAAAAGTGGAGTAAGAGGTTCGCACCAGATCTAGATGAGATGATGTTCCACTCCGCCGACATCAGAGAGGCGATGCGCATGCCGAGGCATGGTACTTGGACTTACCTTCCAGAAGGAGTCGCGATGAGTATGCAGTCGTTCCAGAGCAAGATGCAGATATAGGAAAGGACAACGACTTCCGGACAGTTGGCAGAGACGAGACATGGAAGAGACCGTGAGCAGGATTCCTTCCAGGACACTGCTGCAATGATACTTGCACCCAGGATCAGATGTGTCACGTACATTCAGAGAGCCAGAGGCCGACGCCAGTGATATGCTGTCTTACGAGTGGTCGCGATGATTGACCAAGAGATGACCAGAGAAGTGCCAGAACGGAATCGTCCCCGTTAGCACACCTGACAGGGCCGATGAGCCGATGCACCGAAAGATTGGTAATTCACAGTGAAGACATTGACCCAGAAGTGGTCATGGTTACGCACACCAGCAGGACAGAGTTCATGATCATCGACGAGACGTCCCACTAGTGACCACGACAGTTGGCCGAGATTCTTAGAGGATGCACTTGAGCGGTACTATTCCGCCATTATTGATTACGATGTTTTGGGTGATTTATTCGTATGATTTGATTTTGATGATTGAGGATTTACGACCTTTGCACAGTGTTGCACTTGATATCGTTTTCGTGCTTTAGTTTCACATGTTTGTGATATTACGGTTTTAAACAGTTGAGTTGGTTTTGTGCGTATGCATGCACACGATTTCGTTCCTGCACTCGGTATAGTTTATATATGCTTGCAGTGCAGTGATACGCCTTATGTGCACTTAGATGCACTGGACTTCGATTTCGATTATGATACTCGATATTTGTTTTGTGCACCTTGTGCACCTGATTGATTTTGCGCACGTTCGGCGCTTGATATTGGATTTCATGATTTCGTGCGCGATGGATGCACCTGATTTGGATTTTCGCGCATGTTGAGCGCATGTCTTGAGATGCGATTTTGGTGCACACCAGATGCACTAAATTGAGATTTTTCGTGCATGTCAGATGCACCTGATTTTGCTGTCAGGCACACATGTTGCCTACGACAGATGTTTCGTGCACACCCGATGCACTTAGATGTTGTTTCTGTGCGCATGTATGGCACATTCATGGATTTTGATTTCCGTGCGCACCAGACGCACGTAGCATTCATGTGCATATTTTGGGGATTGATTTCGTATAGAGCAGTACGTTTTTATGATATTGCTATGTGTTTTCGTACTGAGCAGGACTAGTCAGAGGACAGTACCTGAATATATTTTGCATGCATTGATAGTTATTGAAGGGATTTCCAAAAAAAAGCGAGCTATAGCCTCAGTATTTACCTACGTGTCTGATATGACACGAAATGTTTAAAACAAGGAGACCCTTCTAAATTGTTTCCAAAACGGCGGAACGTACATTTCAAACAAAGGTATATATGTATATAGTTATTTCCTTATGTTAGACGTCCGCCACTGTGCAGTGTTATACGCGTGCACAGCGACATAAAGAGATTTGGCATGCATTTCCTTCAGATACTTACATATATAGATTCGATATTTACATGTATAGTTTCGAGTTATGTCATATTGGTTTTGATTTGGATTTGGCATTGATGTCTTCTCCACGACTCCGATGATTGCGGGATGCTTGACGGAGTTTTGATTTGAGTTATATGCTCATTTTTCAAGCGCATGCGCTGCGCTACGATTTGTTTTATGTATTTACAATTTCGGAGCCCCGACGACTTGATGGGTTTTCTTAGATGTTTTAGTATTTGGGGGAGTTTGAATTTAAATTCGGGGACCGAATTTCTTTAAGGGGGGAAGATTGTAGCGTTTGGAAAATCGTTTCGGTGAAATTTCGAAAAAAATCGGTTTAATAAGGGGGTTTTCTGTAAAAAGTCAAAATACAAATATCTTATTATAAAAATTAAATATACATATTCTAGCTATGTAATTGCTATTATTTGGTGTTTATTGAGCCGCTGGTGAAATTTCAAATTTTCTGAAAAAAATATTATTTTATTATTATTTAAGCCGTCACTAATACATTTAATTAGGGAAAATTACAAATTGGAATGAGTTGAAACAAATTTTGTGCATCATAAAACATTAAATAAAATTTTATCATGTGGTTTTTGGAACGAAATCATTTGCCAAAACGGTTTAGAAATTATTGAAGAAAAGAGGCTTTTTTTTAGCGTAAATGGATGTTTGGGGTATTGTATTTATCATTTTTCATCACCCCACACCCGTACCCACACCCCCACACCCCCACTTACTCCCCCCATGGCTGAATTCAGCAGCCCCCTCTCTTGTCCCCACTTGGTTTTCAAAGGAAAAGAAATAAAATAAAAGAATAGAAAATGGATAAAGTAGTTAGACTTTTGACTTTGCTTGACCTTGACTTTGTCCCCCCCCCCATTTTCTCTACCTCCCTCTCTCTCCTCACACCCATTTCTGGCCGAAATTCCCTGCATCCCACAGCAGCAGCCCCCCCTCCAATTTCCCCTCTCTTTTCTCTTCAAAACTTCATGAAAAATTGCTTCTAAATCCATCAAAAAAATCCCAAAACCCAAATCCGACTCCTACCCATTTTAGCTTAGCCCGTATAGCATGGATCCTTGTGAAAAGAGAGTATTTTGGGAGGCCATGGATGCTTGTGGACCTTCATATATTTTTGGGTATAATTCTAAAACTTTTTGCTTAAATTGTTACTTGTTTCTTAAAGCTAATTTAAATTAAGTGTTAACTTGGGATATGTGAGTTTAATTGCAAGTTTTGGATTTCAAGTTAGGGTTTGTTGTGGAAATGAGTTGTGTTTGATTGTGCATGGTTTAGTGAAGTGGTTTAACATAATTAGTTTTGTAGAAAACTAATCTAGTTGTTAATTACAAGTTGTTACTTGAAAAATTGTGTTAATTTGCTAATTGCTTACTAGGTTTTTGAAATTTGTTAAATTCTTGGGATTAAAAATGTGATTAGGGTTTTCTTGGCTTCATTAACTTTATTAAGTGTGGTTTAATGCTTTGGATCATGCAAATCTAAGCTAGATTGTAGTTTGTGTATTTTTGCTTTGAAATTGTTAAAAAAGGGTATTTTTGTAAACTAGAATATTAGGATTTTTGGAATTTAATGAGATTAAATTCCGGAAATTGTTTATACGACTTATTTAAGATATTTAATAAGTATATTGGCCGCTACTTTCATTTAAACATCATGTTTTGTACAAAAACGGCGAATTGTGCTTGCTAGATTTTCGGAAAAATGACTTTTTAAGTGAAAATGGGGTTTTTGTGAGTTTTAACCTAGTTTATATTAAAATTAGTGTTCGTGAATGTGCAAATGAGTGTGATTGGATTTTTCTCGATGGTTTGACGTTTGTACATCGACATCGAGGGTTGGTTTTACTATTCTTGCATGCGTAGGCGATAGGTTTGGACCTATGCGTGATACGTGTGCCGATTTGATTTTCGTATGCCGTTTCGATCTCGAATTTAGTTTTAATGCGATATGGTGCATTATGATATGTAGGTACCCCCACGTGGACTTCGAGATGACAAGCAAGCGCGTGGCGACGTCGGCACCGGCGAGCGAGGACCAGGTGAGTAGATTTATATCTACGGGGAGAAGTCGGGTGGATGGCGTATAGCACCCCCGCGGTTCGTGGTGATGTATAAGAATACGTATACACACATATATATATATATATTTTGACTATAATTTGTTTGATATTATCGATGATATAGATATTTGGTGTTCTTGGATGATTTAGTGTCGCGAAACCCTAGAGTAGTGGTCGCACCACACATGCACACACATACCCATACTTGCATACTTTCTTCTTTCATTTGCGCTTACGGGATTATATAGTTATGTGTTCACATGGGTATGGGACTATGTGTTCACATACGGATTGAGGATGATAGTACTTGGGATTTATGATGAGTCGATGAGATTTGATTTGAGGCCGTGAGATCGGTGATATAGCAGGGTTCGTATCTTAGATACGACATGACGTTGTAGCGGGTCCTTGACGTAGTGTTTCACACACGTCCATGCATACGTAGGCGGTATCAGTATGGTACTAGACGTAGATCGGTACCCCGATCATGATATTTGATAAAGAGGATACCAGGTGAATAGTATGATGAATGTGATATTGACCCGTACCCAGATTGGGATGCCGTACGACGGATTTACGTACGAGCTATATTGATGATTGATCCGCACTCTTGACTTGGGATGCCTGATTATAGATATGGTATCGGATATGATATTATTGAGGCGAGATCACCGACTATACATATACAGGTATGTATATGTATCGACTCAGATGATAGGCGGTTTCCTTACCTGTAGTTCAGCTTGTAGTTCAGCCGTATAGTTTAGTGTAGTTGTTAGATTAGATTAGACTTCTTACCTATTTCAAAAACTAACGAATCGTGGGCATTTTTAAAGACAGCTCAAGGGAATCTACGGATATTTCAAAAACGACGTATCTTTTCATATAAAAAAACACCGTAGCCCCTATTTTCAAAACCCCATGATTCGTGTTATTTCAAAAGGCACCATTTGTAGGACTTATATTAGATTATTGCAGATTAGTTATCGTTGTGTCTAGTATTCAGCTCCCGCACATTATTGCTGTTCGCTCTGCCTCGCATATTTATTTTGCTGCATATTCCATTATTGATATCATGCTGTTAGGACACCAGCACCATTACCGATGATGCGTATGTACCACGTACACCTACTTGCCGGCTCACACACATCTTCATCGGTAATTGCCATGTCACGTACACTTTAGAGAATATAATTGCTTGACTTAGATTGTTAGCTAGTAGTGTTGACATGATATTAGTGTACTTCCCTTATATGCCATATTAGACATTGTAGTTATTACCTACCACTTCATGCATACTATTATTCAGTTGTTCATGCCTAGTTCATTATCATTGACATATGCACTTGTGATG
Source organism: Agapanthus africanus (assembly GCA_030015575.1). Lineage (NCBI taxonomy): Eukaryota > Viridiplantae > Streptophyta > Magnoliopsida > Asparagales > Amaryllidaceae > Agapanthus > Agapanthus africanus. The sequence continues at coordinate 397,966,662 of CM057346.1, forward strand.
ATTTCTTGAGATTTATGATATTTCTGGATTTCGGGGAAAGCCGCAAAATTTACAACTTATGATCTTTTAAAATATAAAATGTTGCGGTTTTCTAGTGATGTAAAGTGTCGTCCACCATGAGTTTGCTGTGATTTTGGAGATCCGTGTCGAGGAGTGGAGGAACCGTCACGGGTACATGGTGGGCCCGGTATGGTACCCCGGGGCAAGAGGAATGTGGTGTTGACGTTGAGCCTAGCTGTGGAGCACTACCTACCGGTGATATTACCCGACGCGTCGGATATCCGGAGGATACCGTCGTGGTCTTGAGATGGATGGTAGGGGCCGGTCTGGACTGACGGCGCCCTAGATATTGAGATTGAGACATTGATATTTCGAGACAGTGAGATTTATGTTTTGTGTCGATGCTAGACACTGTTGATACTGATTTTAATTATGATATCTCAGTTTAAAATATGAAGGAAATCTCACTAATTTATGAAAACAGTTTTTTCATTTACATGTATTCTGTTTTCATGCATTCATACCTCATTCATATGATATATTGCTACCTGAGGCACTGACACGGGCACATGAGTTTACACTCGGGTTTGATATTTACCCTAGCCATTGTTATAGGCTGCATGTTATATATATTTGAGGATATATTATGATCATTGACCTAGGATTGCGTTATTTATGCGATTTCTGTGCGTAGATGTTTTTCTATTCACGAGTTGGCAACTCACCCCCGTTGTGCCCCAGTTTCTTGCAGGTTGCCGTACAGGTTCATTACGGCTTTGCGGGCATAGTTTCATTCGGGTGATTTGCTAGTAGGTGGGTTTACTTGTATCATACCCCCATTATTTATCTTGTATATCATTATTCTGTTGTATCTAGAATTCCATCAACCAAACATGTATTTATTGAGATAGAGACCAGTGTTGGTTATTCTTTCGACCTTAGAGTCGCTCGTTATTTTTCTGGTGGTTTTGAGTTTCCTTTTGAGTTTTGATCCTCGCCGTTGGCGTTGTATATTATATTGTTTGTGTGGTTGTGACCGTCGATTGACGAAGAGCTAGCTCCCGCTTGGGGATGCCCTTTTCTTGATTTCGTATACTATTCATGTTGTATCCCGTTTGGGGGCCAGTATTTACAAAGGAGACTCTGCCGAAATTTTCAGTAAATTTTTGATGTTTTAAAAACCGCATAATTCGGCTTATGCTATTGAAATTACTTGCTTTAAGTTGTTTTTCCTGCACTCTACTATTTTCTTGGTTTGGATTTCTGGGTTTTCGGTTTACTTAGATTACGTACGCCTCGAGACGTTCGTAGTTTAAGTGCCGGTCATGTTCCGTACTTTCGGGTCGTGACATCAAGTACACATCCTAAGGGCTTTACCAACATGTAACAGAGAGACAATCAGTATACACGTTAAGGTAAAGAGTAACCAGATAGCATACTATCATGTCGAGCAAGAAAGTCTTCCCTATATATGTCCCAGCATCCACTACAATGTACATCCAATGTACAGTAATGGCCTCTAGGGCATACATATAACTAACACTTATCATATCTTCTTCTTCTTCTTCATCTTCTTCCTCCATGAAGAAAGCTTGCTACTCCAATGGCAAGTGATGAAAACTAGTGAGAAATCCAATTCTAAAGTGAACCCACATCCTATTTCTTCATCCTCTACCTCTTGCCAAGTAGTATAGGGTGTTTCCTTCACAAGTTTTCTTGACTTGGTGAAGTTGGAGCTTGATCTAGCGATGCTTCGACGTAGATCATCTTCGGCATGGACATCGACGACCTAGCTCGCCTATTCTCCGATGAAGCCGACGCTAGAGCCCGGAATTTGTTTTGGACAGCGAGAGGACTTCATTACGGAGCTATGGAGGTGGAGCACCGGATCTACAAAGGTTGTATTTCCGTATTCTCTTAGTAAAGTAGTTTACTAGTTGCTTTTTCGCCTATATATCTAGTTAACGATCCGTTCTAGGGTTTCTCGGCACCGTATTTTTTAGAAATGAGCATGGATGATGACTTGTGAGACCTCACTAGGGTGCCTAGGAACCTTACAGTGGTATCAGAGCCTAGCTAGAGCCTTAGGCGAAGTCCCGACGGAATTAGAAGTCAGATCGACCCAAAACCCGACTTGAAAAATGCTCTCTGGACTTTTCTGTAAAACGTGGTTTTTTGTAGATTAAAAATATTCAGAAAAATCAGCAGGAAGATATAAGGGTTACTGTAAAATTCGAGGGCTTGATTCCATAAAGGAGGCGCGGATCCGCGGCCTTACAGGAGGCTCATGCGGCGGATCCGCGGCCCTTTTGTCGTTTTGTGCATCCAATTTTGCACAGTAGTTCTTAGCTGTCTGTGCTGGTTTTCCTGGGGATTTTTAATATTTTATTCCAGAGTTGTATTTTCTGAGTTGTATTGGGGACTCAGTGTATTCGATCGGACTGTCTAATTTTGTCGGTGTGCTTTTCCGGGTATTTTTAGAATATGTTAAAAAGTTCGACCGGATATAAATACCCACTTTTTCCCCTGCCGGGAAATTTCCAAGTGTTGGATTTTTCCGTAGTTTAACGACGTTCTAAGTAGTGCAAGTAACGCGATGGACCCTCTAGAAGACAACAAACCTTAACTCGATTATGTGACCGTCTTGAACTGCCCTTTGAACCTTCGGGTTTGGGGCAGTACGGCGTGCCACATGTGAGGCGTTGGCTTGACCCTTCTACGGCTGCACCGTTGGTACTGAGGCACGAACTGAATGTTGCTAGACTTATTTCATGTGTTGAGCTGTATCGGGAAAACTTGGGTGTTCGATTGTTCGATCGGAAAGTTTAACATTTTCTATTTATCCGGAATGTGATACAATAATTAGAATTCACAAATAGTTATGAGATAACGGAATGAATATTATAAACATAGCAGTTTAGTCTTACTTGATCGGTTGCCACGGAGTTTTGATGTGATCAAAAGTCCGTCGCAATCACGTAGCGTACGCGGATACTCGCCGGGTAAACTTAATAGACAGCTTCACCCCATAGCCCCGACCAAGTGACTGTAGGAGAACCACGTCGCCGAAAGCATCCGTTCGGATGCTCGCGGTAGCGGTGTTCCGCCTTGGTGCACTTCGTCGACGGCATCGGGGGTGCGGCCGCCTACTAAAGTTTGCGACGAGTATTCGATCAGAATGTCGGGAATCTTGTTGAATTGCCCGACTTGATATTGAAAAGTGTTTTCGATAATGAGACTAAAATGCGGGGTTTATAATTGTCAGGCATGCGATGTCTAAAGAATTCATTTGGTCAGGCATGCGATGTCTGAGGTGGTTGCGGATTCCAACTGTTGTAGTTTTACACTTTCTTTTCTGTGACCGTAAGTGTAATATGTGATGTCGCCGGTTTCGTTGCTATATGTCAACGACAATTGGGATGCGCATATTTACTTACGTTGATGACATGTGATGTTATGTGTTGCTGGATATGTTATATTGGATCGTCATGTTTGAATAGCCGGGGGTTTTTATGTGAGATGAGTGTTTTTTCATTTTCATTCATATAAAAACTTGTATGTAATATTCTTTTATTGGGGCACTTCCAGGTTGCGGAAGTTGTCACCGTTGATGTATATTATTTACTTTTCCGCATTAGGATAGACCCAAGGAGGGGAGCACAAGTAACCGGGTTCTGGGGTCCAGTAGGAGACCAACTCGAGGAGTCGAGTCCGGGTCTCCTAACCCTAGAATTGGTAGGGTTGCTTGCCGCTCTCGTAGGGGTCTAGGGGTGTGGGCTTGGCTATTCATCACGACCGTGGAATCCGTGTTTTATACTGGCTCGTATTGAAAACACGGACGTCCTAGTATATCCAATATTTCATATGTTTCTTCTGCTGTGATTTATCTGTGATCATGTGATGATCTGTGACAGATATTATATATAGTATATATGATATATTATATAAACGTTGCTTATGTTTTACACCCGCGCTAGCCCTGCCTCGCTCTGGCGTTAGTTACCTAACCTAACGGTGCAGACGGGACATCGAGGCGAATGCGAATGGCATAAGCGTACGTTATATTTATCTGTGATGTTTAGGTGGACTTAAATGATGGGATATTCATTAATGAGATTAATGAAAGAAAATAAACCTAATTGATGTTGTGGAATCGAATTTCAAAATAAAAACAGGTAGCTACAGTTCTTGCTTTGTATCGCGGTGTTCATTATAGAACATCCTGCACCTTATTCGATGAGGAAAGGACCGAGATCCCTTCACCGGGAGTGACTCCTTTAGCAATAACTGGCAGATGCTACACACTCGGTTTGTTCTTTGATTGCTTCTATAGTTTCTGCTTTGCACAGTGATATATATGATATATCCCGCACCTCATTCGACGAGGAAAGGGCCGACGATCCTTTCACCGGGAGTGACCCCTTTAGCAAAACTAGAAAAGCCTCAAAAACATTCCATTTAAAAACCATTTGATTCCGCAACGAGATCAAGTTCAAAGCGTTAAAAGTTTTCACAAAAACCAGCCGCAACCCTCCGTCATTTTAGGAAGTAGAGTACTTAGTATTCGTGCTGTGTTTGTTGACCATAGTCAAGGCACAGTGTACGGTAGCTAAGTGATGTCTTCCTACACCGCATATGATGCGATTAGTTAGGACAGTCGCGTGACTTTGTTGACCTTAGTTAAGGGTCATGTGGGTGGGTCTAATTAATCACGAAATGACGGGTAGAACTTGACTAGTACTTATGATTTGTTGACCATAGTTAAGGTCATAGGTGCTAGGGGTAAAAACCTTTATCGGGAGTTTCAAGTGTTGAAATTTGCAATGAGATTGCATACCTTCTATATGATAGTTGGATCCCGATACCCACTGCGAGTAATTGTTACTCCTGGGAGAGTTTTGCACTTTACAATTAGCCGATCAAGTAGGTGTCTAGAAAGGTGTCAACGGGGTTACGCCTCTGGGAAAACGAGGTTTACTGTAATTAGGTCCGTGCGAAAGCACGGGGAACCTCCCTCAAAGTACCGACACTGGCCTGGCTGAAAGATTGGCGAACTTGTAGAGTGTAATTAATCCCGGCTAGTCTTTCCTTTTAAGGTTTGAAGGAAGATTTGATAAAAACAGTGGGAGCCATCCTGATTAGATAAAATATATAACCAATCTAATCTTGCAAGAGCGCACGCTGAGTGTTTTCTTCTCTCTCTCTCCTGGTAGCGACCATATCACGCCTTAATCAAGATAATAATATGGATGTATTGACCGAACCCGCTTGTTATACTGAGCTAGGGAACGTTGGTCCCGCTCCAACTTATAATTGTTATAAGACAGAGCAGGAATTAGGGGAATACCAGAATTCCCGTGCCGCCCAAACGAAGAGAGTGCATGCTGATGCATCATCTTCGGGTGTGTTCATTACAAAGAACTGTTTCTCAGTATCCTCTGCATCCTGGGTATATGATACCGGATCAGGATCCCAGATATGTAATCTGTTACATAGGGCTACAAAAAGGTAGAAAAACTGAGAACGGGTGATAAGTTTCATGAGACAGAAACCGGGGCAAGTGTTGCAGCCAAGTCTGTTGGTCACTGTCACCCTGTATTACCAATACATTGATTCTGAACAAATACTATTAGATACCGAACCTGATATACAAAATCATATCAGTCTCTTTATAAGTAAAGAAATGATATAATTTTGTATTGTTGGATAATGTTTTGAACATTTCCTATATCAAAAGTTGATCGGTTCAGGCACGTTATCTAAAAGTATTGACGTTCTAAATCAAACTACAGTTCCTCGTATACAGAACACACACAAGAGGAAGAGTTCAGAAATGAACGAATCATTCTTGAGGCATTGTAGACTAGGTCATATCAATGCGACCCGACTGGCTGAAGTTACATTTTAGATGCATATTTAAATCAGTTTGAATTTACATCTTGTGAAACTTTCCAGTCATGTCACAAAGATAAGATGACCATAGCTCTGTTTATTGGAAACAGAGGAAGAGTTAGTAAACTCTTGGGACTGATGCATGATGATGTATGTAAGGTCTCCTGTCTACACATGCCAGGACTGGTACTTTATACTTCATTATATTCTCTGATAATCTCTCAAGATTCTGACATATGTTCCTGTTGAAACACAAGTCCGAACCTTTTGAGATATTCACAGAATATAAGTTAGAAGTAGAGAACCAATAACCGGGTATAAGTATTATGTCCTATGATGAGATCAGGAAGGAGAATACTTGTGCATGGCATTCCTGGACTATTCTAAAAGAAAATGAGATTCTCTCTCAGCATTACTCCTCCGTATAAACCATAGCACGATGGTATATCGGGGCGGAGCAATCACACCCTATATGATAAGGTATGCTCTATGATGAGTACTACTGAGTTGCCTATTTCCTTTTTGGAAGTTATGCGCTTGAGAAGCTGTATACCTATTGAATTAGGTTCGAATCAAATCAGTGCCTACCACTCCATATAAGATATGGTGTGGGAAGATCCTATCTCTTAAGAAAGTTAAGATTTAGGATTGTCTGGCCTATGTCAAAAGCAAAATCCGGACAAGATCAAGGCAAGGTCTGTAATGTAGAACTGGAAAGGTTCCAGCTATACAAACTACAGCAGATGATTTGACAGAACCAAAGGATTCTATAGTCCCCGACGAACCTCAGCCTCTCCGCCGATCTGGTAGGGTTCCTCACCCACCTGAGAGATACCTCGGTTTCTCGATGACAGTGGGAGCGAGGATTGCATCATGAGATGATGACCAGACCAGTTTCGAGCAGGCCATCGAGAGTAGGGACTCTGTAAGAATGGCTGGATGCTTAGTGATCTGAGATGGAATCCATATACACCAACAAAGTATGGACTTTGGTTGCGATATCTGAAGGGTTAAATCCCCATCAGGAGCAAGTATATCTTGAGAAGATTACTTGGTGTAGATGGACAAGTTGAGACTTTCAAAGCTAGACTTGTTAAAGGTTTTCGTCATCAACCAGGCACGGATAATGATGAAACCTTTTCCAGGGACTATGCTTAAGTCCATCCAGATCCTACTTGCCACGGCTACATACCATGACTACGATATCTGGTGGTTGGGTGCCATGACAACTTTTCTAAATAATGATTTAGAAGAGAATGTCTATAAGAACACAGCCAGAGGGCCTCGTAGACAGTGGGAGCAGCGGAAACGTGTGCAAGATACTTTATAGGATAAAGCAGGCATAGCGGAGTTGGAACATCTGTTTTGATGGATTAGTCAAAGAAGTTGACATCATCAAAATGGTAGATGAACCTTGTATAAACAAAAAGGTAGTAGAGAGTATGGTGACGATCCTCGTAGAATACGTGGATGACATACTCTTGTTAGGGAAGGAGTTTCCTATGCTACGCTCGATCAATCTCCGCTTATCACAATGATTTTCCATATAGGATCAAAGTCATACCTACTAAATCCTAAGCTTTGGATCTATGAGATAGATTTAATTGGATGTTAGGATACTCACTAGTTGTAGTGAGATGGTATCAATCGATCCTGGGGAGAATCACTGGAAGGGTTCCAGAGTGATAAGGACAACTGAATGTCAGTCCCAGGAATTGTCTTTACCCTCGGTAAAGGGACGGTATGTTGGAAGATTTCCAAGCTAGATACCGTGACAAACTAGACGATAAAGGCTGGTAACATCGCTATTAAAGATACTACCAAAGAGGCAGTTTGGGTGTATATTGGTTCATAAGATGAACTTGGTTCCTGCCATTGTATGACAATGGAAGTGTGGTTTTGGCCCTGGAACCCTGGTCCCATCAGTGACCCAGACATATTCTGAGACAGCATCACCTGATCATGGAGATAGTTGATCTCCAGGTTGATCGAGGTTAGGAGAGTAGACTCAGAGGACAACACGGCGGATCCACTCACGAAGGCCTTTTCCCAGAGAGAGACTCATATGGGATGGTTGAGTATTAGATACTGCGACCACTGCTACAGATGGCCCTAGTGCAAGTGGGAGATTGTTAGTTATATATATGCCCTAGAGGCCATTACTGTACATTAGATGTATATTGTAGTGGATGCTGGGACATATATAGGTAGGACTTTCTTGCTCGACATGATAGTACGCTATCTGGTTGCTCTTTATCTTAACATGTATACTTTCTGTCTCTCTGATTACATGTTGATAAAGCCCTTAGGATGTGTACTCGACTTCCAGGACTATGATGCAGATCATACTAGTGGGGCCTGGGTAGTCAATGAGTACATCCTTCATTGTTCCTAGTCGTGGGAATATCGAGACGGGGCATCGATATTCCAGAGTAGACTAGCGCATATCTTCTCGACCCATGCGATGGGCGATGGATGATCCCATATCCATTGGTGTTTGACATCGAAGATGGTATGCGGGTGCTCAGTGGAGACTGGGTACACTGAACGGACTCGCCGAGAACTCCCAGATGGTATTATACCTCACGTCAGATGGCAGTTCTCTGGTGACACTGGTACAGCTTAGTCTGTTGACCCGAGATCCTCATAGAGTCTTGTGTGTCTCCCACTGTGCTTTGATTTCCACCCTACCACGGCTCTACTGAGTCGTGCAAACAGGTGGTTTTTGGGTACAGTCCCGATTCACATGGAGGCAATGAGCGATAGGAGGGGATTCGTCTCTCCCGGTATTGGGGGTTGATGTTGTGCTATGCTCGACTGGCCATAACAGGAAATCCCTGGCCAGGGTTGCAGTGATATACTGGTAAAAGTTATCAGTAGTTTCACGAATGTTATGGACCTCAAGTCGGCATGACTTATCGAGCTACTGGGGTCTGACGTTTACCATCCCTAGGCGAGATATGCGACATATCAGACGATCAGACCGGACTGTACGGTAAGTGTTACCGGTTGGATTCGCAGGAGTGTGAGCGGGCTTGCTCGTCGATCTTCTGATCGCTCAATACCCGGGTGGCCGTTACGTTTAGCAGACCGCTTGCGGCTTGTGGATGCTTGATATGATCATCATCTGCTGCCGGCGTATTGACGAGTCTTTAGAGTCCTACACAGAGGTTTCCTGGCTCAAGCGAAACGAAATAGGAGCGCATATGAGATATGTGCGGGACCGAGAATAATTCGAGTATGTGATACCGTATTCCATTCTCGCGATCAATGTATCGATTGGTTATATGCGATATAACCTAGTTATCGAATCAAGAATTGATTCGATAAGCCGATACATATGATACTAGTCGGTTTATCCGATATGACCGGATCGTTAAATCAAGTGTTGATTTAATGATTTAGTGCATATTTATATATTTGATATATTACTTTGCGTTAACTAGTATTGGTTCACTTTAAAAGGATTTTCTCACTTGAATTGTACACATTGTATATGCGATATAGTTTTGTGCACATGTTTGTATCATGTTTGATGATACATGCTTACTTGGTTAAGTGTAAAGAATCAAACCATGGTTTAAGTTAATGATTAGGGTTTTGATTATTTATTCATTTATCTCTCTTATTTATTCATTTTTTGAAAAAGGAAAGGATAAATGAATGGTTGAATGTTTTGTTTTTAGTTGAAGTTTCTTGAAACTTTGACTAAGTCACTCTTTTGTTCTTATGCTTAACCCTAACCATTTAACTAACCCAAGTTAATTCTCTACACTTAACTATAGTTGAAGTCATGATAAGTATTGATTTAATTATCTCATTTTTAATTAACTTATCATATCTTCTTCTTCTTCTTCATCTTCTTCCTCCATGAAGAAAGCTTGCTACTCCAATGGCAAGTGATGAAAACTAGTGAGAAATCCAATTCTAAAGTGAACCCACATCCTATTTCTTCATCCTCTACCTCTTGCCAAGTAGTATAGGGTGTTTCCTTCACAAGTTTTCTTGACTTGGTGAAGTTGGAGCTTGATCTAGCGATACTTCGACGTAGATCATCTTCGGCATGGACATCGACGACCTAGCTCGCCTATTCTCCGATGAAGCCGACGCTAGAGCCCGAAATTTGTTTTGGACAGCGAGAGGACTTCATTGCGGAGCTATGGAGGTGGAGCACCGGATCTACAAAGGTTGTATTTCCGTATTCTCTTAGTAAAGTAGTTTACTAGTTGCTTTTTCGCCTATATATCTAGTTAACGATCCGTTCTAGGGTTTCTCGGCACCGTATTTTTTAGAAATGAGCATGGATGATGACTTGTGAGACCTCACTAGGGTGCCTAGGAACCTTACAAAATTTTGATTCCGCATTCTGGCCTCGAGTAGAAGGCCGGGGCGCTGCCGTGGCGCAACACCTACTAGCTTCCAGCAGGCCATCCAGAGCGGCGACTCGGTACGATGGCTGGATGCAATGCAGACCGAGATGGAGTCTATGTACACCAACAAAGTATAGACTTTGGACTTTGCTCCAGATGGGGTAAAACCCATAGGATGCAAATGGATCTTCAAGAAAAAGATTGGTGTAGATGGACAGGTGGAAACCTATAAGGCTAGACTTGTTGCAAAGGGTTTTCGTCAAAGACCTGGTTTGGACTATGACGAAACTTTTTCTCCAGTGGCTATGCTCAAATCCATTCGGGTCCTTCTTGCTATTGCCGCCTTCCATGATTATAAGATCTGGCAGATGGACGTAAAGACGGCTTTTCTAAATGGTAGTTTAGAAGGGTGCATCTATATGGATCAGCCAGAGGGTTTCAATCAGAGTGGGAGCAGCGGGAAAGTATGCAAGTTGCTTAAGTCCATTTATGGACTAAAGCAGGCATCGTGGAGTTGGAACATCTGTTTTGATGAAACGGTCAAAGAATATGACTTTGTCAAAAATCCAGATGAACCATGTATATATAGTAAAATTGTAGCACGAACTGTCGTATTCCTCGTCTTGTACGTGGAAGACATTCTATTGATAGGAAATAACATTCCTATGCTACAATCTGTCAAAGGATTCTTGTCACACAGGTTCTCCATGAAAAACCTGGGTGATGCCTCTTACATTCTGGGGATCCGGATCTATCGTGATAGATCCTGTTGGATATAGTGCCCTCAAAGTCAATTATTGGATTGCAGGTACGTGATTGCAATGATTGAGACAGGACCTATACCGATATGACGGTCTTGCTCAAGATGATAGTATGCTATTTGGTTTGTCTTTATCATCGTATACATGCTTTAGTTCACTATTGCATGATGATAGAGCCCATAGGATTCTTGCTTGACTGCCAGCAGTATGATGGCGATCATATACGTGGGAGCTGGGGTCTATAAGCACATCCTTAAAGTGTCCCTAGTCATGAGAGTTTCGAGACAGGGCATCGATACTCCAGAGTAGACTAGTGTATATAGTCGAGACCCCGACGAGGGGCGGCGGCCGGTCTCATAAGCCATTGGTGTCAGTTGGTTCAACTAAGATGTATACAAGTGCTCATTGGGTTATGAGTACACCGGACAGGACTCGCCGGGAACCTGCTAGTTGGTATTATACCTATCGTCAGATAGCAGTTCCCTGGTGACATGTGTACAGGTTAGTTCATCGACCTGAGGTCGTCATTTGTCTCGTGTGAGTTCCCACTGTGCTTTGATTTCTACCCTACCACGGCTCAAAGGAGTCGTGCAAACAGGTTTTTTTTGGGTACAGTCCCGAGCCACATGGAGGCAAGTGAGCGGATCGGCAGGGGTTTCGTCTCTCCCAGTATTGGGGGTGAGATCGCGCTGTGTTTAGGAGAGCCATTACACAAAGCTCTCAACCGAGGCAGAAGATTTACTGGTAGGTACTCCAGTAGTATCTCAGGGTGTTCTGGGCTACTCTCTGACACGACTTATACCGCTATTGGGGGTCTGACGTTACCAGCCCCTAGGCTGATATGCGATACTCATAGATGAACGGACCGGAATGTATATATATTGTCACTGTTAGGCTCAGTAGGGTTTCTGGATGAGTTCGCTCATCATCTTCCCTTCCAATCAATACATAGGCAACCGTTACGTACAGCTCGTACCTCTGACGTGCTAGTGGTTATACTCAGTGCCAGTGTGTTGATGAGTCATTAGAGTCCCCCACAGACAGTTTCCTAAGTTCGGGCGAAACGTTGTAGAGGCCGTATGGTTTTATGGCAGGGTTCGGAAAATGCACGTGCGTTTACGCACGTGTCATATTTCGGGCAGATAATACTGGTCGGCTTTAGTTTAAGCCAGATCCAAGTATTATACTGTGTAGATATAATATCTTTGTCTCAGTTGCATTTGTATTCAGTCCTAATACAAATGCAGGTATGTTTATACTGTTACGGGGTTATCCTGAAATTCGTTTCGGGATCGCTTTTGGAAGTTGCCAGTTTCCAGTTTTCTATCACCCGTATTTAACATTCGGTTAAATGCGGATTTATCTTTTCATCACTTGGGTGAGTCATGAGGGTGAGTCATGGTTCTAGAAGTTTCTAGATGATGACTAGGATGGTGAGGTGGCTTAGTGCATTAATTATGTGATGAGGTGTTATTAGTGAGTCACCTTTTCATTAATGACTTTTGTTCTTGCTAAGATATTTGAGTGAGATCTTTTGTGTTATGATAAGCTTTGCTTATGGTTACCCTCCCTTGCTCCTACCCTTACCCCCTCCTTATATATGGCCGGCCCCTCCCCTCCTCCTTACTCACTCACTTGGTTAAAAAAGATGATAGATTTTGGTTCATGAAAATTTGTATGCTCATTTCTCATTTACCCGATCCCAAAAGGCAACTTCATTAACCGTTCGTCCATAGCTTTGGACGTAACGAGACAAAGTGTTCTACTCATTCTCTACATCAATCTTGGTCATCTCTTTTAGCAAACTTGATGATCGAGTTGTCTTGGTTCAGAGGCGGGAGCCCGTTTAAAGATCCGTCGACGTGGTGCCACCTGGACGAGAAGACTGGAGATTCAGGAGATCGGAGCAACCGCAATAAAGCGTGGGATGATGGTTGAAGACCGAAGGACTCGGATCGTTCGGTATAACATTTCTACCCACTTTGTAGTTTGTTAGTTTAGCTTTAATGGCAGATCCGGGTTATAGTACGCGATAGCGCCAGCTAAAAAGTTTGTGTTCCGCATATAGCGTATGTTAGACGGCCGGGGCACTACCATGGACTTACAGTGGTATCAGAGCCTCACCATTAAGCTATACTAACTTGTGCTAACGCGTTTAAAATATCGATCGAACGGATTTTCGAAAACCGCAAATTCCAAGTCTAAAGTTTCTGTCGATTTTAAAAGGGGTCTAAAAATAATTTTGATCATCTCATAAAATTGAGCAGGGTTTTTGAAGCATACTGGTGAAAATTGGGCACGTGATTCCACAGTGCTGCCGCGGATCCGCGGTCAAACTTAGGGTTTGACCGCGGAACCTCGGCCAGTGTGTGGGAACAATGCTCCAATTTTCTCCAGAGAGCTTCACATGGGAAATTGTGGTTTTTGGTATGTTTGTTTTGGGCCCATATTTGTTTACTGTACAGCAGAAGTTCGTGAGGCCCACTTCGGGATATTTTGTCGATCGAAATTTTAAACTTGTTAGTATACAGTACTTAAATTATATCTCCGACCGGGAATGTCATTCGAGCGGTAAATTGCGTCTAATTGCTATAGCTCTTTTAGACGGTTTTGCGAACGTGACATTCGCGTTGATGTTCTATGTTGTGCTGTGATGTTGCGGATATGTCGTGGTGGATAGCAGTGTGCAATAGTAGTGCAGTTTGGATTTATTTGTACATTTGATATTGTGGGGCGGGCGTCCAACATGTGGATTGCTGTCACTGTCTGGTTGTATAATATTCTTTTGGGGCACGACCGGGCTGAGGTCGATGTACCCGTTGTATATTTTTCATTTCTGTACTAGGTTTTACCCCGCGACGGAGTGCACGGATAGCCGGGTTCTGGAGGGCAACGGGTCCGTATCTCATGACTTTGAGAGGCAGAGGGGCCTTACTCTAGAATTGGCAGACTATTCGCCGCACTCGTAGGGGGTACAGGTTGACCCAAGGAGGGGTGCTCAAGTTACCGGATTCCGTGAAGTGCTAGGTGGTCCATTCACTTTGCTGTAGGGAGCTGCCTCGCTTCAGGTTTTGGTGGGTAACTTGCCGCACCCGTAGGGGTCTAGGTTTCATTGCACAGGCTATCCACACAACCAGGGGAACGTCGGCTTTCTATAGCGGCTCTGTGAAACCCGGGGATCCCAGATTATCTGTATTATTCTGTGATGCTTATTACTTTTCTATAATGTTGCATATTATCACGCCTGGAGCGATTATTGTATATTGGTATATATACTATTAGATGTTGTATATGTTTTACACCCGCGCTAGTCCAGCCCCCGCTCTGTCGTTAGTTAAGTAACCTAACGGGTGATGACGGGACCCAGTGACGAATGCGGATGGCATATACGTACATTTTATTTTTCGTTCTTTTCTGGTGTGATTGATTGATGGGACTGCGTTGATTCCGATCAATGCAAAGGAAAACAAACCTATATTTGATGTTGTTGGAACCAGTTTTAAAAGGTGCTATTACAAAGACGTTTCCTTTTGTTTTGCATAGAGATATTCAGTTAGAATATCCTGCACCTCATTCGACGAGGCAAGGGCCGAGATCCCTTCACCGGGAGTGACCCCTTGGGCAGAAGTTTGCGTCAGGGTAATAACTTCACTATAGTCAATTACAAGTTGCTTTGCATCGCGGTATTCAGTTGGAATATCCTGCACCTCATTCCACGAGGAAAGAGCCGAGATCCCTTCACCGGGAGTGACCTCTTTAGCAAAAGGTTTTCGCCACTATATTTTTATAAAGAGCTATCAGGTTCCTTCAACGAGATCAAGTTCATTACGTTAAAGGTTTTTCGCCAAAAACCAGTCGTAGCCCTCCGTCATTTCTTTTGGGTATTCAGTAGTATTCAAGCTATGTATTTTGGCCAAAGTCAAGGCATAATGTTTGGCAGCTGCTGGGTATTCATTTGTTGCATAGATAGATGAGTTGGTTTGGGACAGTCGTTCTGCCATTTTGGCCAAAGTCAAGGGCATGTGCGGGTGGGTTCAAATTGACCTGGATAGTGACGGGAAGAACTTGGAATGTGACTTATGCCATTTTGACCAAAGCCAAGGTCATAAGAGCATGGGGTAAAAATCACATCGGGAGTTTCAAACATACAGGAAACTTGCCAGGCATGCGCATACCTTCTAGAGTGTGATAACTTGAGTGGCTTCCATCAACTTATCATGCGATGATAGTTGGATCCTGATTCTCACTGATGAGTTGGTTTACTCTTCGGGTGATCCCGACTAATTCTTCTTTTAGGTTTGGAGGAGAATTTGAGACTACAGTGGGAGGTTTTCTGATTAGATAAAGTGATAACCATTCTGATCTAGGTTAGAGTGCACGCAGAGTGTTTCTTTTCTCTCTCTCTTTGGCAGCAACCATTGACCGACCCTAGACTATGACTCAGTGACCAAGTTGACCGAACCTACTTAAAATACTTGCGTTTGGATTGTCTGAGTTGCATAAGTCATTGCCGCTCCTTCTTTTACCCTTTGTATTTCTCAGAACACCCCGTATTACTACGGACATCCACTTCCATTGGATAGATCCATTGTATGGTTATATACGAACTCGAAGGTACTGCTTCGAGGATGGATCCAGGTTCAGGAGAAATAGAATAAGGTATTATTCAGTAATCTTTTATTATCACCTTCTCTCAGGTTGCGAGGGCTCCTTAGTTTAGGAGAGTACACCTATTACGCTTATTGGATAGCCTTATTCCAAACCATAGGCTGGTGCCGAAAAGTAGGGAATGAAGAAAACCAATTAGCCTAACGATGGTGTACAGAAGGTAATGAATAAAGACAAAATAAAGGGATTAGAAAGAGGGCAAAGTAAATTACGACTGTTATCATTGACCAAACCATGTACTTCATCGCCACTCCTATTTTCACCTTTGCTTTTTCCCCAGTTCGGGAGAAATAGAATAAGGTATTATTCACTTGTCTTTTATCATCACCATCTCTCAAGTTGCGAGTACTCCTAGAATTAGGAGAGTACACCTATTATGCTTACTGAATAGTCTTCTTCCAAACATAGCGAGTACTCCTAGGATTAGGAGAGTACACCAACAGCCTATGCTTACTCCATAGGCTGGTGCTGAACGGTAGGGAAGGAAGAAAACCATTTAGCCTAACGATGGTGTACAGAAGGTAATGAATAAAGACAAATAAAGGGATTTGGAGAGATGAATTGGATTATGGAAGAGGCATTACTAGGAATACCAGGATACCCCTACGAAACATTTTCATGTTTCAGTTTCACTGTGCATTGTTAAAGGAAAACTGATTTCCCAATTAAATACTTACTCCAGGGTATGTATTTACCAGGTATGATTCTCACATCTGTATGGTTTTACAGATGATGAGTGGGAGTAAGTTATTGGTAATTGGGTGATCATCCTCATTATTTCGGAATTCGTTGTAATTGGTGATATTTGAGGAAATCGCCTGGGTACAGTTTTCAACCTACGACGCACAGGTTTTTGTTAGTGTATATGCCCTAGGGGCCATTATTGTATCATACTAGTTTGTATATTACTTAATGGAAGCTTGGGATATTCACATGTATATAACAGTCTTGCTAAACATGGTAGTATGCTACTTGGTTTTTCTATCTTAATATGTGAGTATACGTATTGATAGAGCTCTTAGGATCTTGCTTGACTACCAGCGTTGTGATGGCAGTCACACTAGTGGGGGCTGGGTAGTCTACAAGCACATCCTTATTCAGGTCCCTAGTCGTTGGATTATCGAGACAGGGCATCGATACTCCGGAGTAGACTAGTGTGTACGCTTCTCATCCCAGTTGGAGAGATGGTCTGTCCCACAGCCGTCAGTACATCGTACCAGAGATAGTATGCAGGTGCTCGTTGGGTTACGGGTACACCGGACAGGACTCACAGGGAACTGTTGGATGGTTTTATACCAGTCGTCAGTGAACAGTTCCCAGGTGACATGAGTACAGCATAGTCCGCAGACTTGACACTGCTGCTTCGCCTCGAGTGTGTCCCACTGTTCTTAGATTGCTACCCTACCACGGCTCAAAGGAGTCGTGTAAACAGATAGCAGTTGGGTGCAGTCCCGAGCACTTGGAGGCAGTAGCGGTTAGATAGGATTCGTCTCTCCCGGTATTGGGGGTTGATATCGCGCTGTGTCAGAGAGCCATTACGCAAAGTCCCTGGCCATGGCAAGCGAGATTTGCTGGTAGGTTCCAGTAGTTTCTTAGGGTGTAATGGGCTTCGCTCCGACACGACTTATACCGCTATTAGGGGACTGATGCTTGCCGCCCCCCTAGGCCCGATATGCGATAGTCTTAGACGAACAGACCGGACTGTACGGAGATTGTCACATCAGACTCAGTAGGAGTTCGGATGGGTTTCCTCATCGGCCTTCTTATCGACATCTACCTGGGGACCGTTACGTACAGCTAGTGCCGCTTGCGGTCTGTGGTTAAACCCACTGCCAGCGTAGTAGTCGAGTCTTTAGAGTCCCACGCAGAGAGTTTCCCTACTCCAGGCGAAACGAGATAGAGGTCGTATGGTTTTATGACAAGGGTTCGGACGCATACGTGTGTTTACGCACGTATGACTTTCGGACAGTTTTTACTAGTCGGCTTTGGTTTAAGCCAGTTACTAGTATCCGGTTATTAGATTTATACAGTCTAAAGTTTTTCCGTGTTTTCACGGATAGGAGGGGCGTTCTCGTAATTGCGCGAGAAGCTTCTAGAAGATGGTGACTAAGGAGGTTTAGGTGGCATATACATTGAATGAGATTAGTGAGTCATATGGATGATTCATCCATGTCATTAATGCTTCATAATTGCTTAATGACTCATGGAGATGAATCACCACAAGATATTTATCAAGCATGGTTGTAAATCATTTTCTTTTCTTTTCTTGATAAAATAAAATGCTTGATATATATTATGATAACTCATTTTCTATTCTCATTATTATGTTCATCTTCTCTCTCCTCAAGCTCTCTCTCTTCAAACCCTAATCCTCCCCTCTCATGTGTTGAGTACAAGGATTAGTTAGACTACTTAATCCATAACCATACTCTATTTCATCTAGGTACTTTGATTAGCACTTAAAGATACCTAGTTGACTCAAGTTTAGAGGCAAAGCTTGGAGTTTAGCTCTCGTGGTGGATCGTCTACTACTTGGAGAAGGCCGAGGAGGAGGTGGAGTTCGTAAAGACGAAGGACACAGTTCTTTAGGTATAATCCCTTTACATAGTAGTTGTTAACAACTATGTTTGATGTTAGTTATCGTTTAGCTTCGATTCATGCGGTTAGTCGATGTTTAGCATATAAACAAGATCGTTTTTCATATTTCCGCCTCCCCGCAAGTCGTGGGGTGTTGTACATCGACTTACAGTGGTATCAGAGCCTCGCTAAATAATAAATAACTCACTTGCAATATTGTATGAATTTCGAACGGAAAAAACGAAACCGGAAAACCCCGATATCATAAGTTTCTGTCGATTTTTAAATGAAGTCCAAAAATTTTTCAGGGATGTTCAGAAAGCTCTAAATGACAGTAGAAGAACACCCAAGAAAATTGGGCCCATGAATCGGCTAAAGCGTCGCGGAACCGCGGCGGATCCCACCGATCCGCCGCGCTTCCGCCACCGAGTTGCCGATTCATGAACCCAATTTTCCTTTGTTGGTTCTCTGTGATATTTGGTATTTTCTGGAATTTTTTATTTTTGCTCAGGTTTCAGATTTACAGAGAAGTATTGGAGAAAAATTAAATGTGTTTATTCGATCGAAATTATACGGTATTTGCTTGTTGGATTATATCTGTGTTTGTATAATGTGTTCGTAAACCTCCCCTAACTGCTAGTATGTCGGTTGGCAGGGGGTTGCACATTTCTGTAATGGATTTTATCTGTTTGTGTATATGAACTGTGTTGGACTGTTGTGATGTATAGCCGGGGTTTTGTGATGGGTTATTATTTAATTCATTTGATGTAAATGTAATTTGTTGTAATATTTTTTTGCGGGGCACATCCAGGTTGCGGTTGTAGCCACCGTTGTATTATTTCATTTTACTGTTTTTGCTCCTAGGACAGACCCAAGGTGGGGTGCACAAACTGCCGGGCGGGTAGTTTGCCGTACCCGTTGGGGTCTTGGGTGGGGTAATGGCTATTCATCACAACTGTGTAATCCGTCTTTTGTTGCAGGCTCAAAACAAACACGGATTGCTTGCAAATCCAATAAAAGTTCATCTGTGATCTGGAATGCCTATTATTGCGTCTGACGAATGTACAATATCTATATATGATAGCTATTTAGACGTCACTTATGTTTTACACCCGCGCTAGCCCAGCCCCCGCTCTGTCGTTAGTTAAGTAACCTAACGGGTGATGACGGGACCCCGTGGCGAATGCGGATGGCATAAGAGGACGTTGTATTTTCGTTGTTTTCTGCAATGATAGGTTAATGATGGGACGCATTATTTATAATGCAAAGAAAATAAACCAAAAAGTTTAATCGTTGGAACAATTTAAAAGAAACCACTCGGTTAATTTTAAAAACAGATATTTTTAAATGCGGAGCTTTAACCACTCCTATTAAAAGCTATCAGGTTCCTTCGGTTATATCAAGTTCACTACATTCACGGTTTCGCCAAAACCATTCGTAGCCATCCGTCATTTCATTTGGGTATTCAGTAGTATTCAAGCTATGCATTTTGGCCAAAGTCAAGGCATAGTGTTTGGTAGCTGCTGGGTTTTCATTTGTTGCATAAGATAGATGAGTTAGTTTGGGACAGTCGTATTATCATTTGACCAAAGTCAGGGGTATATACGGAAGGGGTCAAATTGACAAGATAATGACGGGTAGAACTTGACATGTGACTTATGACATTTTGACCAAAGCCAAGGTCATAAGAGCATGAGGCAAAAACTTATATCGGGAATTTCTAAAGAAACTGAAATTTGCAAAGTGATGCATACCATTTGGAGTTTGATGAATGTTGGTAGCATTCCTTCAACATTATCATACGATGATATTTTGATCCCGATCCTACTGTGAGTATATGCTACTTATCAGGATATCCGTCACTTAACGATCAATGCTATAAACCAAGTAGGTGTCAAGAAAGGTGTCAGCGGGGTTACGCCCCCAGAGAAAAGAAGTTATTTAATTAAGGAACTTCGCGAAAGCATTGGAAAACCTCCCTCGAAGTATCGACACTAGCCTGGCTGAACGGTTAAGCAAGTATTGTACGGTAAGAATAGTCCTGGCTAATTCTTCTTTTATGGTTTGAGGAAGGATTCGAGAAACAGTGGGAGCCATCCAGTTTAGATAAACTAAAAACCACTCTAAACTTGCAAGAGCATCATGCTAAAGAGTTTTCTTCTCTCTCTCCTAATTGTAGCGACCCTGAAAATGACTGGACTTAAGTTACTTTTAGAGAAAAATATACTGACAGGGCCAAACTATAAAGATTGGCTGCGGAATGTCAAAATGGCTTTGACCTATGACAAATTGGGGTACGTCCTCACCGCTACGGCACCTGCTGTCCCTGGTCCCAAATCCAGTAATGCGGATAAGGAAATCCGCAAAACCTGGGATTTAGATTGCGCGAAAGCCAAGTGCATCGTGCTTGCCTCGATGAACAATGAACATCAGAGAAGGCACGAGGATATGGAACTAGATGTCATATTTCTCCATACAAAGGAACTTTATGGAGAGCAATCTCGTATAGCAAGATACGAGACCTCTAAGAACTTGTTTTGAGCGAGGTTGGCTGTCGGGTCATCGGTAGGAGAACATGTCCTAAAGATGATCGGCTATATAGAAGAGCTCGCAGACCTTGGGACGACTTTGGATAATGAGCTCTATACAGACTTTATTCTCCAGTCCCTTCCTCACACCTACGCCCAGTTTATCCTGAACTTCAACATTCAAAGAAAAGAAGTTGAACTTCCGGAACTCCTGAACATGTTAAGGAGTGCAGAGGGCACCTTGCAGAAGACAAGGGAAACACCCGCTATGTTTGTTGGCGGTGCATCTTCTTCCGGGTCCAAGGCTAGGGCCAAAGGAAGGAAGAAGAAGGCCGCCACCAAACCTAGAGGAGGTGTTAGTAAGGTAGAAGGGAAGGGAAAGAAAAAGTTTGCGGTACCGGTAGTAAGCCAAGATGAGTGCTTCCATTGTCACAGGAAAGGGCACTGGAAAAAGGATTGCAAGGCGTGGAACGCCAAGAACCAGGAAACGAAGCAAGCTGTGGCTTCGACTTCAGGTGTGTTTGTAATTGAGAATTGTCTGTCAATCAACTCTACTTCCTGGGTATTGGATACCGGATCAGGATCTCATATTTGCAATTCATTGCAGGCACTGAGAAACCGTAGAGTGCTGAAGGAAGGTGATATGACCCTAAAGGTTGCTAACGGAGCTAGCGTGGGAGCTGCGTCCGTCGGGGATTATCACCTAGGATTGACGAGTGGACACATTTTGGTTTTACATAACTGTTTTTTTGTACCAAGCTTAACGTGTAATATCATATCAGTTTCCTTGTTATCAAATAAAGGTTATGATTTCACGTTTGTAAGAGATGTTGTTAACATCCACCTTAATCATGGTTTGATTGGGTCCGGTACACTAAATAACGGTATATATGTTTTAAACCAACTCCAAATTTTCAATGTCCAGAACACACTAAAAAGAAAGTCTCCAGATTTAAATAAAGCTTTCTTATGGCATTGTAGACTGGGTCACATCAAGGAGAGAAGGTTGACTAAGTTGCATAGAGAAGGATATTTGGACTCGTTCGAATATCAAACTTATGACACTTGTCAATCTTGTCTCAAAGGAAAGATGACAAAGACTCCATTTACTGGACATGGAGTAAGAGCGAGCGAGCTCTTAGGACTCATACACAGCGATGTATGTGGTCCAATGTCTACGCATGCAAGAGGTGGTTTTTCCTATTTCATTACTTTCACGGATGATTACTCAAGATACGGATTCATTTATCTGATGAAAGAAAAATCCGAGGCTTTTGAGAAATTCCAAGAGTATAAGAATGAAGTAGAAAACCAAACCGGCAAAAGTATCAAGATACTTAGATCTGATCGAGGTGGTGAATACTTGAGTGCCGAGTTCCTAGGTTACCTAAAAGAGAAAGGAATTCTCTCTCAGCTTACTCCTCCATACACTCCACAGCATAACGGTGTATCGGAGAGACGGAATCGAACCCTATTGGATATGGTACGATCCATGATGAGTAATGCTGAGTTACCGCGATCTTTTTGGGTTATGCGCTAGAATCAGCAGCATATCTTCTGAACAGGGCTCCTACCAAGACTGTGCCTACCACTCCATATCAGATGTGGACTGGGAAGAAACCCCATCTTCAGCATATGAAGATTTGGGGATGTCCAGCTTTTGTTAAAAAGCAGCATGTGGACAAGCTCGAGGCACGATCAGTAAAATGTAAGTTTGTGGGATATCCAAAGAACTCCAAGGGATATTATTTCTATTACGCAGAGGAACAAAAGGTTTTTGATTCTCGTAATGCCCATTTTCTGGAACATCAGTTTTTAGAAACGGAAATAAGTGGGAGCGAAATAGAACTGGAAGAAATTCCAGAACCACAAACTGCTACTGAAAGTTTGGTAGAACCAATAGTTCAAGAAGAACAGGACATTCCCGCACCCCTCCACAGGAGTAGTAGGCCGTCTCATCCACCTGAGAGATACTACGGTTTTCTCATAGATGGGGATAGAGAGGATTGCATCATAGATGATGATGAACCTACTGACTTCCAGCAGGCCATCCAGAGCGGCGACTCGGTACGATGGCTAGATGCAATGCGGACCGAAATGGAGTCCATGTACACCAACAAAGTATGGACTTTGGACTTTGCTCCAGATGGGGTAAAACCCATAGGATGCAAATGGATCTTCAAGAAAAAGATCGGTGTAGATGGACAGGTGGAAACCTATAAGGCTAGACTTGTTGCAAAGGGTTTTCGTCAAAGACCTGGTTTGGACTATGACGAAACTTTTTCTCCAGTGGCTATGCTCAAATCCATTCGAGTCCTTCTTCCTATTGCTGCCTTCCATAATTATGAAATCTGGCAGATGGACGTAAAGACGGCTTTTCTGAATGGAAATTTAGAAGAGTGCGTCTATATGGATCAGCCAGAGGGTTTCAATCAGAGTGGGAGCAGCGAGAAAGTATGCAAGCTGCTTAAGTCCATTTATGGACTAAAGCAGGCATCGCGGAGTTAGAACATCTGTTTTGATGAGACAGTCAAAGAATATGACTTTATCAAAAATCCAGATGAACCGTGCATATATAGTAAAGTTGTAGCCAGAAGTGTCGTATTCCTCGTCTTGTACGTGGATGACATTCTATTGATAGGAAATGACATTCCTATGCTACAATCTGTCAAAGGATTCTTTTCACACAGGTTCTCCAAGAAAGACCTGGGTGATGCCTCTTACATTCTGGGAATCCAGATCTATCGTGATAGTGTAGGGTTCCTAGGCACTCTCAAGAGGTCTCACAAGGCATCAACCATGCCAATTTCAAAATTTAACGGTGCCGAGAAACCCTAATACGGATCGTTGGCTAGAAGTTTAGGCGAAAAACAAACTAGTTAACACTTAACTCCAAGAATACGGAAATACAACCTTTGTAGATCCGGTCCTCCACCTTCATGGCTCCATGATGAAGTCCTCTCCGCTGTCCTCATGCAATCCCGGGCTCTAGCTTCGGCTTCATCGGAGAAGAAGCGGGCTAGGTCATCGACGACGTGCCGAAGATGATCTACGTCGAGGCATCGCTAGATCAAGCTCCAACTTCACCAAGTCAAGAAAACTTGTGAAGGAAACACACTCTACTACTTGGCAAGAGGTAGAGGATGAAGAAATAGGAAGTGGGTAGACTTTAGAATTGGATTTCTCACTCATTTTCATCAATCACCATTGATGAAGAAAGGTTTTCTTCAAGTGAAGAAGAAGAAGAAGATGAAGATAATATTATGATAAGTATTTTAGAAAATAGAAAATAAAAGAATACTTATCATAATCAACCATGGTCAAGTGTAGAGAATTGACTAAGGTTAGATGAATGGTTAGGGTTAAAGATGAAGACAAAGTGGTGACTTTGGTCAAAGCTTCATGAAGATTCAAGATGCAAACAAAGAAAGCCACCATTTTGTTTTCTTATCCATTTCTTTTTAATCCAATTAAAAAGATAAATGAATGAATAACAAAATAAAAACCCTAACCATTTACTTAACCAAGGTTTAATTCTTTACACAAACCCTAGCAAACATGTATCATCAAACATGATACATGCAAGTGCACAAAAGTATATCACATATACAATGTGCACATCCGAGTGAGAATATCCATTTAAAGTGAACCGATACTAGTTAATGCAAAGTAATATAT
This sequence comes from Agapanthus africanus, assembly GCA_030015575.1. NCBI lineage: Eukaryota > Viridiplantae > Streptophyta > Magnoliopsida > Asparagales > Amaryllidaceae > Agapanthus > Agapanthus africanus. The sequence continues at coordinate 397,991,136 of CM057346.1, forward strand.
CAAATATATAATTATACATTAAATCATTAAATCAATACTTGATTTAACGATCCGGTCATATCACATATAACCGACTAATATCCAATGTATCGGCTTATCGAATGAATCCATGATTCGATAACTAGGTTATATCGCATACAACCTTCCGATACATTCATCGCGAGAATAGAATGCGGTATCACATACACGTATTATTCTCGGTCCCGCACATATCTCATATGCGCTCCTATTTCGTTTCGCTTGAGCCAGGAAACCTCTGTGTAGGACTCTAAAGACTCGTCAATACGCCGGCAGCAGGTGATGATCATATCAAACACCCACAAGCCGCAAGCGGTCTGCTAAACGTAACGGCCACCCGGGTATTGAGCGATCTGAAGATCGACGAGCAAGCCCGCTCACACTCCAGTGAATCCAACCAGTAACACTACCGTACAGTCCGGTCTGATCGTCTGATATGTCGCATATCTCGCCTAGGGGTGGTTAACGTCAGACCCCAATAGCTCGATAAGTCGTGTCGATATGAGGTCTATAACAATTTGAGAAACTACTGGTAACACTTACCAGTAAATCTCAGCAACCCTGGCCAGGGATTTCCTGTTATAGCCAATCGAACACAGCGCAACATCAACCCCCTATACCGGGAGAGACGAATCCCCTCCTATCGCTCATTACCTCCATGTGACTCGGGACTGTACCCAAAAACCACCGTTTTGCACGCCCTCTTGGACGTGGTAAGATAGAAATCAAAGCACAGTGGGAACCACACAAGACTCTATGACGATCTCGGGTCAACAGACTACTCTGTACCAGTGTCACCAGAGAACTGCCATCTGACGTAAGGTATAATACCATCTGGGAGTTCTCGGCGAGTCCGTCCAGTGTACCCAGTCTCTACTGAGCACCCGTATATCATCTCTGATGTCAAACACCAATGGATATGGGATCATCCATCGCCCATCTGTATGGGTCGAGAAGGTATACGCTAGTCTACTCTGGTATATCGATGCCTCGTCTCGATATACCCACGACTAGGGACCTTGAAGGATGTACTTATGGACTACCATGTCCCCATTAGTATGATCGGCATCATAGTCCAGATAGTCAAGTACATATCCTAAGGGCTTTACCAACATGTAACAGAGAGACAATCAGTGTACACGTTAAGGTAAAGAGCAACCAGATAGCATACTATCATGTCGAGCAAGAAAGTCCTCCCTATATATGTCCCAGCATCCACTACAATATACATCCTATGTATAGTAATGGCCTCTAGGGCATACATATAACTAACAATCTCCCACTTGCACTAGGGCCATCTGATAGCAGTGGTTGTAGTATCTCATACTCAACCATCCCATAAAAGTCTCTCTCTGGGAACAGGCCTTTGTGAGTGGATCCGCTGTGTTGTCCTCTGAGTCTACTCTCCTAACCTCGATCTCCCTGGAGATCAACCATCTCCATGATCAGGTGACACTGCCTTAGAATATGTCTGGATCACTGATGGGACGGACGTTCCTTGGCATAAGCCACAACTCCATTGTCTCACAATGGTTGGAACGTAGTTCATCTCATGAACCAATATACACCCAAACATCCTCCTTGGTAGCATCTTAAGTAGCGATGTATCCTGCCTTTATCGTCTAGTATGTCACGGTATCTAGCTTGGAACTCTTCCAACATACCGTCCCTTTACTGAGGGTAAAGACAATGCCTGTGACTGACATTCAGTCGTCTTTATCATCCTGGAACCATTCCAGTGATTCTCCCCAGGGTCGATTGATACCTTGTCACTACAACTAGTGAGAATCCTTACATCCATTTAGATCTATCTCATAGATCCAAAACCCAGGATTTAAGAGGTATCACTTTGATCCTATATGGAGAATCATTGTGATAAGCGGAGATTGACCGAGCGTAGCATAGGAAACTCCTTCCCTATCAAGAGCATGACATCCACGTACTCTACGAGGATCGTCACCATACTCCCTACTACCTTTTTGTTTATACAAGGTTCATCTACCATTTTGATGATGTCAACTTCTTTGACTAATCCATCAAAATAGATGTTCCAACTCCGCGATGCCTGCTTTATCTTATAAAGCATCTTGCACACGTTTCCGCTGCTCCCACTGTCTACGAGACCCTCTGGCTGTGTTCTTATAGACGCTCTCTTCTAAAACATCATTTAGAAAAGCAGTCATGGCACCCAACCGCCAGATATCGTAGTCATGGTACGTAGCCTTGGCAAGCAGTATCTGGATGGACTTAAGCATAGGTACTGGAAAAGGTTTCATCATTATCCACGCCTGGTCGATGACGAAAACCTTTAACAAGTCTAGCTTTGAAAGTCTCAACTTTTCCATCTACACCAAGTAATCTTCTCAAGATATACTTGCTCCTGATGGGGATTTAACCCTTCAGATATAGCAACCAAAGTCCATACTTTATTGGTGTATAAGGATTCCATCTCAGATCGATAAACATCCAGCCATTCTTACAGAGTCTTACTCTCGATGGCCAACTCGAAGCTAGTTGGGTCATCATCTCATGATGCAATCCTCGCTCCCACTGTCACAGAGAAACAGAAGTATCTCTCAGGTGGGTGAGGAACCCTACTAGATCGGTGGAGAGGCTGAGGTTCGTTGGAATCTACTGAATCCTTTTGGTTCTACCAAATCATCTGCTGTTGTTTCTATAGCTGGAACCTTTCCAGTTGTACATAACAAACCATGCCTCGAGCTTGTCCGGATTATGCTTTTAGACATAGCCCGGACAACCCCAAATCTCAACTAACTTGAGAGATGGGCTCTTCCCTTATTATATCAAATATGAAGTGGTAGGCAACTGATTTGATTTGAACCCTATTCAATAGGTATGCAGCTTCTCAAGTGCATAACACCCAAAAGGAAATAAGTAACTCAGTAGTACTCATCATAGAGCACACCTTATCATATAGGGTGTGATTGCTCCGCCCCGATACACCAACGTGCTATGGTGTATACGGAGGAGTAATGCCGAGAGAGAATCTCATTCTCCTTTAGAATAGTCCAGGATTTCCGTGCTCAAGTATTCTCCTCCTTGATCTCATCATAGGACATAATACTTATACCCGTATTTTGGTTCTCTACTTCTAACTTATATTCTGTGAATATCTCAAAAGGTTCGGACTTGTGTTTCAACAGGAACATATGTCTGAATCTTGAGAGATCATCAGAGAATGTAATGAAGTATAAAGAACTGGTCTTGGCATGTGTAGACAGGGGACCTACATACATCAACATGTATCATCCCAAGAGTTCACTAACTCTTTCTCTGTTTCCAATAAACAGAGCTGTGGTCATGTTATCTCTGTGACATGACTGGCAAGTTTCACAAGATGTAAATTCAAACTCATTTAAATATGCATCTTTATGTAACTTCAGCTAGTCGAGTCACATTGATATGACCTAGTCTACAATGCCTCAAGAAGAATTCGTTCATTTCTGAACTCTTCCTCTTGTGTGTGTTCTGTATACTAAAGAACTGTAGTTTGATTTAGAACATCGATGCTTTTAGATAACGTGCCTGAACCGATCAACTTTTGATATAGGAAATGTTCAAAACATTATCCAACAATACAAAATTATATCCTTTCTTTACTAATAAAGAGACTGATATGATTTTGTATATCAGGTTCGGTATCTAATAACATTCGTTCAGAATCAATGTATTGGTAATACAGGGTGACAGTGACCAACAGACTTGGCTGCAACACTTGCCCCGTTTTCTGCCTCATGAAACTTATCACCCGTTCTCAGTTCTCTACCTTTCTGTAGCCCTATGTAACAGATTACATATCTGGGATCCTGATCCGGTATCATATACCCAGGATGCGGAGGATACTGAGAAACAGTTCTGTATAATGAACACACCCGAAGATGATGCATCAGCATGCACTCTCTTCGTTTGGGCGGCACGGGAAATCTGGTATTCCCCTTATTTCCTGCTCTGTCTTATAACAATTATAAGTTGGAGCGGGACCAACGTTCCCCAGCTCAGTATAACAAGCGGGTTCGGTCAATAATCCATTTTATTATCTTGATTAAGGCGTGACATGGTCGCTACCAGGAGAGAGAGAGAAGAAAACACTCAGCGTGCGCTCTTGCAAGAATAGATTGGTTATTATTTTATCTAATCAGGATGGTTCCCACTGCTTTTTATCAAATCTTCCTTCAAACCCTAAAAGGAAAGACTAGCCGGGATTAATTACACACTACAAGTTCGCCAATCTTTCAGCCAGGCCAGTGTCGGTACTTTGAAGGAGGTCCCCCGTGCTTTCGCACGAACCTAATTAATGTAAACCTCGTTTTCCCAGAGGCGTAACCCCGTTGACACCTTTCTAGACACCTACTTGATCGGCTAATTGTAATGTATAAAACTCTCCCAGGAGTAACTCTTACTCACAGCGGGTATCGGGATCCAACTATCTCATAGAAGGTATGCAATCTCATTGCAAATTTCAACACTTGAAATTCCCGATAATATTTTGCCCCTAACGTGCTATGACCTTGACGAAAGCCAACAAACCATAGCCCGCTAGTCAAGTTCAACCTGTACATTTCTTGATTGAATTAAACCCACCCGCACGACCCTTGACGAAAGCCAACAAAGCCGCACGACTACCCTAATCCAATCGCATCGTATGCTGGCAGATAAGCAGCATATAGCTACCGCACACTGCACCTTGACGAAAGCCAACAAATGCAGCACGAATACTATATACAACTTATCTGAAATGACAGAGGGCTACGACAGGTTTTTCTGAAAACCTATTGCGTAATGAACTTGATATCGTTGTAGGATCGAATGAATTTTGAAATGGAGTGTTTTTTAGGCTTTTTCTAGTTTTGCTAAAGGAGTCACTCCCGGTGAAGGGATCGTCGGTCCTTTCCTCGTCGAATGAGGTGCAGGATATATCATATATATCACTGTGCAAAGCAAAAACACTTAAAAGCAATCAAAAGACAAACCGAGTGTGTAGCATCTGCCTGTTATTGCTAAAGGAGTCACTCCCGGTGAAGGGATCTCGGTCCTTTCCTTATCGAATAAGGTGCAGGATATATCACATATACCTCTGTGCAAAGCAAGAACTGTAGCTACCTGTTTTAATTTTGAAATTCGATTCTACAACATCTTAGGTTTCTTTTATTTCATTAATCACATTAATGAAGTCCCATCATTTAAGTACCTAAACATCACAGATAAATACGACGTACACTTATGCCATCCGCATTCGCCTCGATGTCCCCTCGTGCACCGTTAGGTTAGGTAACTAACGGCAGAGCGGGGCAGGGCTAGCGCGGGTGTAAAACATAAGTAACGCCTATATAATATATCATATATACTATATACTGTATCTATCACAGAACATCATATGATCACATCACAGATATCGCAGCAGAAGAATCATATGAAATATTGGATATACTAGGACGTCCGTGTTTTCAATACGAGCCAGTATAAAACACGGATTCCACGGTCGCGATGAATAGCCAAACCCACACCCCTAGACCCCTACGAGAGCGGCAAGCAACCCTACCAATTCTAGAGTTAGGAGACCCGGACTCGACTCCTCGAGTTGGTCTCCCACTGGACTCCAGAACCCGGTTACTTGTGCCCTCCTCCTTGGGTCTATCCTAGTGCGGAAAAGTAAATAATATACAAACGGTGACATCTTCCGCAACCTGGAAGTGCCCCAATAAAAGAATATTACATACAAGTTTTTACATGAATGAAAATGAAAAACACTCATCTCACATAAAAACCCCCGGCTATTCAAACACGACGATCCAATATAACATATCCAACAACACATAACATCACATGTCATCAACGTAAGTAAATATGCGCATCCCAATTGTCGTTGACATATAGCAACGAAACCGGCGATATCACATATTACACTTACGGTCACAGAAAAGAAAATGTAAAACTACAACAGTTGGAATCCGCAACCACCTCAGACATCGCATGCCTGACCAAATGAATTACTTAGATATCGCATGCCTAACAATTATAAACCCCGCATTTTAGTCTCATTATTGAAAACACTTTTCAATACCAAGTCGGGTAATTCAACAAGATTCCCTACATCCTGATCGAATGCTCGTCGCAAACTTCAGTAGACGGCTGCACCCCTGATACCGTCGACGAAGTGCACCAAGACGGAACACCGCTACCGCGAGCACCCGAATGGATGCTTTCGGCGACGGGGTTCTCCTACAGTCACTTGGTCGGGGCTATGGAGTGAGGCTGTCTATTAAGTTTACCCGGCGAGTATCCGCGTACGCTACGTGATTGCGACGGACTTTTGATCACATCAAAATTCCGTGGCAACCGATCAAGTGAGACTAAAGTGCTATGTTTATAACATTCATTCAGTTATCTCATAACTTCTTGTGAATTCCAATTATTGTATCCCGTTCCAGATAATTAGAAAATGTTAAACTTTCCGATCGAACATTCAAACACCCAAGTTTTCCCGATAGAGATCAACACATGAAACAAGTCTAAAAACATTCAGTTCGTGCCTCAGTACCAACGGTCCAGCCGTAGAAGGGTCAAGCCAACGCCTCACATGTGGCACACCGTACTGCCCCAAACCCGAAGGTTCAAAGGGCAGTTCAAGACGGTCACATAATCGAGTTAAGGTTTGTTGTCTTCTAGAGGGTCCATCGAGTTACTTGCACTACTTAGAACGTCTTTAAACTACGGAAAAATCCAACACTTGGAAATTTCCCGACAGGGGAAAAATTGGGTATTTATATCCGGTCGAACTTTTTAACATATTCTAAAATTTATCCGGAAAGCCACATAGACAAAATTTGATACTCCGATCGAAACACCAAATCCCCAAAACAACCCCTGAAAATTCAACTTTTGAATAAAAATTAAAAATTCCCAGAAAATCCAGCATTATCAATTAGGAGTTACTGTGTAAAATATATTAAATAAGGTGGCCGTACGGCCGCGGAACCGCCGCACGAGCCATGCTCGTGCCGCGGAACCGCGGCAGTTTAATGGATTTAGGAACACGAATTTCACAGAAACTCTTAAAATCACCTGCTGATTTTTCTGTATATTTTTAATATTGAAAAACTCCAGATTTTGCAAAAAGTCCAGAGAGCATGTTTGTGTTGGGGTTTCGGGTTCGTTCGGGTTTCAAACTTCGTCTAGACTTCGCCTAAGGCTCTAGCTAGGCTCTGATACCACTGTAGGGTTCCTAGGCACTCTCAAGAGGTCTCACAAGGCATCAACCATGCCAATTTCAAAATTTAACGGTGCCGAGAAACCCTAATACGGATCGTTGGCTAGAAGTTTAGGCGAAAAACAAACTAGTTAACACTTAACTACAAGAATACGGAAATACAACCTTTGTAGATCCGGTCCTCCACCTTCATGGCTCCATGATGAAGTCCTCTCCGCTGTCCTCATGCAATCCCGGGCTCTAGCGTCGGCTTCATCGGAGAAGAAGCGGGCTAGGTCATCGACGACGTGCCGAAGATGATCTGCGTCGAGGCATCGCTAGATCAAGCTCCAACTTCACCAAGTCAAGAAAACTTGTGAAGGAAACACACTCTACTACTTGGCAAGAGGTAGAGGATGAAGAAATAGGAAGTGGGTAAACTTTAGAATTGGATTTCTCACTCATTTTCATCAATCACCATTGATGAAGAAAGGTTTTCTTCAAGTGAAGAAGAAGAAGAAGATGAAGATAATATTATGATAAGTATTTTAGAAAATAGAAAATAAAAGAATACTTATCATAATCAACCATGGTCAAGTGTAGAGAATTGACTAAGGTTAGATGAATGGTTAGGGTTAAAGATGAAGACAAAGTGGTGACTTTGGTCAAAGCTTCATGAAGATTCAAGATGCAAAAAAAGAAAGCCACCATTTTGTTTTCTTATCCATTTCTTTTTAATCCAATTAAAAAGATAAATGAATGAATAACAAAATAAAAACCCTAACCATTTACTTAACCAAGGTTTAATTCTTTACACAAACCCTAGCAAACATGTATCATCAAACATGATACATGCAAGTGCACAAAAGTATATCACATATACAATGTGCACATCCGAGTGAGAATATCCATTTAAAGTGAACCGATACTAGTTAATGCAAAGTAATATATCAAATATATAATTATACATTAAATCATTAAATCAACACTTGATTTAACGATCCGGTCATATCACATATAACCGACTAATATCCAATGTATCGGCTTATCGAATCAATCCATGATTCGATAACTAGGTTATATCGCATACAACCTTCCGATACATTCATCGCGAGAATAGAATACGGTATCACATACACGTATTATTCTCAGTCCCGCACATATCTCATATGCGCTCCTATTTCGTTTCGCTTGAGCCAGGAAACCTCTGTATAGGACTCTAAAGACTCGTCAATACGCCGGCAGCAGGTGATGATCATATCAAACACCCACAAGCCGCAAGCGGTCTGCTAAACGTAACGGCCACCCGGGTATTGAGCGATCTGAAGATCGACGAGCAAGCCCGCTCACACTCCAGTGAATCCAACCAGTAACACTACCGTACAGTCCGGTCTGATCGTCTGATATGTCGCATATCTCGCCTACGGGTGGTTAACATCAGACCCCAATAGCTCGATAAGTCGTGTCGATATGAGGTCTATAACAATTCGAGAAACTACTGGTAACACTTACCAGTAAATCTCAGCAACCCTGGCCAGGGATTTCCTGTTATAGCCAATCGAACACAGCGCAACATCAACTCCCTATACCGGGAGAGACGAATCCCCTCCTATCGCTCATTGCCTCCATGTGACTCGGGACTGTACCCAAAAACCACCGTTTTGCACGCCCTCTTGGACGTGGTAAGATGGAAATCAAAGCACAGTGGGAACCACACAAGACTCTATGACGATCTCGGGTCAACAGACTACTCTGTACCAGTGTCACCAGAGAACTGCCATCTGACGTAAGGTATAATACCATCTGGGAGTTCTCGGCGAGTCCGTCCAGTGTACCCAGTCTCTACTGAGCACCCATATATCATCTCTGATGTCAAACACCAATGGATATGGGATCATCCATCGCCCATCTGTATGGGTCGAGAAGGTATACGCTAGTCTACTCTGGTATATCGATGCCCCGTCTCGATATACCCACGACTAGGGACCTTGAAGGATGTACTTATGGACTACCATGTCCCCACTAGTATGATCCGCATCATAGTCCAGATAGTCAAGTACATATCCTAAGGGCTTTACCAACATGTAACAGAGAGACAATCAGTGTACACGTTAAGGTAAAGAGCAACCAGATAGCATACTATCATGTCGAGCAAGAAAGTCCTCCCTATATATGTCCCAGCATCCACTACAATATACATCCTATGTATAGTAATGGCCTTTAGGGCATACATATAACTAACAGATTGATCCAAGAGGATGTTGGGACTTTCGCAGTCCAGGTATATCGACACTGTACTGAAAAGATTCAGTATGGAAGATTCTAAGCGCGGTAATCTACCGGCTTGTCACGGAATCACCCTCTCCAAAGAGATGTCTCCCAAGACTGATTTGGAAAGGGAACGCATGTCTATTATACCCTACGCTTCTGCGGTAGGCTCTATAATGTATGCGATGTTGTGCACCAGACCAGATGTAGCTTACGCACTGAGTGTGGTAAGCCGGTATCAGTCAGACCCAGGGGAGAAGCACTGGATAGCAGTAAAGAACATTCTCAAGTACCTGAGAAGGACTAAGAAGATGTTCTTGGTTTACGGCGGAAAAGACCTCAGGTTGGAGGCCTTTGCTGATTCCGGCTTCCAGAGTGATAAGGACGATTCCAAGTCCATGCCGGGTTATGTCTTTACCCTCAATGGAGGGGCGGTGTGCTGGAAGAGCTCCAAGCAGGACACCGTTGCTGACTCGACGATGGAAGCGGAGTATATAGCTGCTTGCGATGCCGTAAAAGAAGCAGTCTGGATGAAGAAGTTCCTAACAGAACTTCAGGTGGTTCCTACCATAGTTGATCCAATACCTCTGTATTGCGACAACAACGGAGCTATAGCTTTAGCGAAGGAACCAAGGTCCCATCAGAAGTCCAGACACATCTTGAGGCGGTATCACCTGATCAGGGAGATCATTGATCGTCGGGAGATCGAGGTTCGGAGAGATGCTTCTGAAGAGAACATTGCTGATCCATTCACAAAGGCCCTACCTCAGATTCAGTTCGAGAGGCTACTCGAGATCATCGGTCTTCGATATGCCAGTACATGGCCCTAGTGCAAGTGGGAGATTGTTAGTGTATAAGCCTTAGGGGCCATTATTATATCATACTAGTTTGTATATTACTTAATGGAAGCTTGGGATATTCACATGTATATAACAGTCTTGCTAAACATGGCAGTATGCTACTTGGTTTTTCTATCTTAATATGTGAGTATACGTATTGATAGAGCTCTTAGGATCTTGCTTGAGTACCAGCGTTGTGATGGCAGTCACACTAGTGGTGGCTGGGTAGTCTACAAGCACATCCTTATTCAGGTCCCTAGTCGTTGGATTATCGAGACAGGGCATCGATACTCCGGAGTAGACTAGTGTGTACGCTTCTCATCCCAGTTGGGGAGATGGTCTGTCCCACAGCCGTCAGTACGTCGTACCAGAGATAGTATGCAGGTGCTCGTTGGGTTACGGGTACACCGGACAGGACTCACAGGGAACTGTTGGATGGTTTTATACCAGTCATCAGTGAACAGTTCCCAGGTGACATGAGTACAGCATAGTCCGCAGACTTGACACTGCTGCTTCGCCTCGAGTGCGTCCCACTGTTCTTAGATTGCTACCCTACCACGGCTCAAAGGAGTCGTGCAAACAGGTAGCAGTTGGGTGCAGTCCCGAGCACTTGGAGGCAGTGGCGGTTAGACAGGATTCGTCTCTCCCGGTATTGGGGGTTGATATCGCGCTGTGTCAGAGAGCCATTACGCAAAGTCCCTGGCCAGGGCAAGCGAGATTTGCTGGTAGGTTCCAGTAGTTTCTCATGGTGTAATGGGCTTCGCTCCGACACGACTTATACCGCTATTAGGGGACTGACGCTTGCCGCCCCCCTAGGCCCGATATGCGATAGTCTTAGACGAACAGACTGGACTGTACGGAGATTGTCACATCAGACTCAGTAGGAGTTCGGATGGGTTTCCTCATCGGCCTTCTTATCGACATCTACCAGGGGACCGTTACGTACAGCTAGTGCCGCTTGCGGTCTGTGGTTAAACCCACTGCCAGCGTAGTAGTCGAGTCTCTAGAGTCCCACGCAGAGAGTTTCCCTACTCCTGGCGAAACGAGATAGAGGTCGTATGGTTTTACGACAAGGGTTCGGACGCATACGTGTGTTTACGCACGTACGACTTTCGGACAGTTTTTACTAGTCGGCTTTGGTTTAAGCCAGTTACTAATATCCGGTTATTGGATTTATACAGTCTAAAGTTTTTCCGTGTTTTCACGGATAGGAAGGGCGTTCTCGTAATTGCGCGAGAAGCTTCTAGAAGATGGTGACTAAGGAGGTTTAGGTGGCATATACATTGAATGAGATTAGTGAGTCATATGGATGATTCATCCATGTCATTAATGCTTCATAATTGCTTAATGACTCATGGAGATGAATCACCACAAGATATTTATCAAGCATGGTTGTAAATCATTTTCTTTTCTTTTCTTGATAAAATAAAATGCTTGATATATATTATGATAACTCATTTTCTCTTCTCATTATTATGTTCATCTTCTCTCTCCTCAAGCTCTCTCTCTTCAAACCCTAATCCTCCCCTCTCATGTGTTGAGTACAAGGATTAGTTAGACTACTTAATCCATAACCATACTCTATTTCATCTAGGTACTTTGATTAGCACTTAAAGATACCTAGTTGCCCCAAGTTTAGAGGCAAAGCTTGGAGTTTAGCTCTCGTGGTGGATCGTCTACTACTTGGAGAAGGCCGAGGAGGAGGTGGAGTTCATAAAGACGAAGGACACGGTTCTTTAGGTATAATCCCTTTACATAGTAGTTGTTAACAACTATGTTTGATGTTAGTTATCGTTTAGCTTCGATTCATGCGGTTAGTCAATGTTTAGCATATAAACAAGATCGTTTTTCATATTTCCGCCTCCCGCAAGTCGTGGGGTGTTGTACATCGACTTACAGTTTTGAGTTATTCAACTCAGCGGACTTATACAGAGTATTGTATGTTGTCCAGTGTCCATCGGGACAAAAGGGTTGGTCCTCATACCATGTTTTATTTACTTATGACTTCTCTTGTATTTAGACAAGTGTTTCGTAGAAATACAAGGTCTAAGTTTTGAGAAGTTGTGAGTATAAGAATAAAGTAGAGAACCAGGTATCGCAAATATCGGGATTCTTCAAAGAGATCGAAGATGTAGATTCTTATGATAGGTATTCAGATAAAAGTAATGGTCTTGAGAAACTTGTTTCTCTTTCAGGTCACTCATAATTGGATGGATTCCTAAGTTGAGTAATACTGATTAGCCTTTCTCCATTAAGTTGATATGCACTGGAGACAGTTGCATGATTTGAATCTGGTTCCAATTAAATTAGTGCCTCTATTTCTATATTGTGTATAGAATGGTTTATATCTTAACGATGTTAAGATACGGGGAGTTGTCGGGCTTATGCTTATAACCAGACTCTGGATAACTCAAGACACGTTTCTGTAATGGCAGTTTGTGGGTTGACCCGGGCTATGTCGAGGGTTAACTTTCTACCATCAGGAAGATCAATAGTGATATTATTCTTGACTCGCCACAGTTTTAGTAAAATGGATTTTTTCAGAAAACAGTAGTGGGAGTATGGTAGAACTGGAAGTGATTCCAGAACCGCAAACGATTACGGAAAATTTAATAAGACCTATATATTCAATCATTTTTGACATTCCAATAACCACTCTGCAGACATGGTTGGGTAACCTCAGACACCCGAGAGGTACTCCGGTAGCCTCAAAGACGGTGACAGGGAGATTCTTGTTTACCCAGACTTGACACTATTGTTGTTCCAGACTATGAGACCCGGCAGGAGGATATGTATAGCGTCGTTCTAAACTAGCTTTAGAAGTGTACGTATATATTATTCTGCCAGAGGGTTGTCGTAGTCAGTGGGAGCAGCGGAAGCATAGTGGGCAAGTAGCTTATGTCTATTTATAGGCTTGAGCATAGATAGCAGAGATAAGATCATCTATTTTTGATGTGACAGTCATGGGTTTGACTTCATCAGAATAGGGGATGGATCTGTTAAGAAGGTAGTAGGGTGTGATGTCCTGGTATTTGGATGACATACACAGAGTAGGAAGTAAAATTCCTATACTACGATCGGTTGTACTGTGGTCGTCACACAGTTGTTTTTCCAGAAAGGATATGGATATAATATCTGACATTCTGGTTACTAGATCTATAGTTTTAGATCTTGATTTGGGTAGTTTCCCAATGTGGGTACTTTGAAAATATTCTAAAGGTATTTAGAATAAGTGACTCCTGGCATGGTGGTGTACCTGCAGATGATGGAGTCACCCTCTCTAAAGGTGTCTTACAGACTAAATAGGAGAGGGATGTGCATGATTGGCAGATCACTTGCTTAGGCAATTGAGTCAATCATGAGATATCAAGTACCACACCAGAGGTTGTTTTTGCACTAGATGCGATAAGTTTATATTAATCCAATCCTGAAGAAACATTAAGAAGCAGTTTTAGAACATAAGTGCATGTTCTACGGAGTTGATAACGGCAGCCTCTTTCGGGAGACAGTTATCATTCCAGGCTTCAATGGTGACATGGTTGACAGAGTGATTGTCAGAGTTATAGTTTTCCCTATGATGAGGGACAGTATTATGGACAGGTGGTCCAAAAGGATACTGTGGGAGGCATGGTGCTGGATACTGATTAGGTTCAGTTATCGATACAGTCTAAGAAGTTTGGATTTGGAGTTCATTTATGAACTAGGTCCCATCAGATATCCAGACATATTCTAAGACAGGTATTACTCGATTCGGGAGATGGCTTTCTCCGCGAACTTGAGATTTAGAGAGATATAGAAAGAAACATCAGGGCGGATCCACTCACTGAGGCAATTTCTCGAACACAATAGTTTTACAAACGAGCTTTGTGAAACTGATTAGTAGAGGAGTTGGATATTCGGTATCACACAGGCTGTGAGTATGCGACATCGCAATAATTAGCCTTAAGTGCAAGTGGGAGATTGTTGGATATAGTGCCCTCAAAGTCAATTATTGGATTGCAGGTACGTGATTGCAATGATTGAGACAGGACCTATACCGATATGACGGTCTTGCTCAAGATGATAGTATGCTATCTGGTTTGTCTTTATCATCGTTTTCATGCTTTAGTTCACTATTGCATGATGATAGAGCCCATAGGATTCTTGCTTTACCGCCAGCTGTATGATGGCGATCATATACGTGGGAGCTGGGGTCTATAAGCACATCCTTAAAGTGTCCCTAGTCGTGGGAGTTTCGAGACAGGGCATCGATACTCCAGAGTAGACTAGTGTATACAGTCGAAACCCCGACGAGGGGCGGTGGCCGATCTCACAAGCCATTGGTGTCAGTTGGTTCACCTAAGATGTATACATGTGCTCATTGGGTTATGAGTACACCGGACAGGACTCGCCGGGAACCTGCTAGTTGGTATTATACCTATCGTCAGATAGCAGTTCCCTGGTGACATGTGTACAGGTTAGTTCATCGACCTGAGGTCGTCATTTGTCTCGTGTGAGTTCCCACTGTGCTTTGATTTCTACCCTACCACGGCTCAAAGGAGTCGTGCAAACAGGTATTTTTTGGGTACAATCCCGAGCCACATGGAGGCAAGTGAGCGGATCGGCAGGGGTTTCGTCTCTCCCGGTATTGGGGCTGAGATCGCGCTGTGTCTAGGAGAGCCATTACACAAAGCCTTCGGCCGAGGCAGGAGATTTACTGGTAGGTACTCCAGTAGTATCTCACGGTGTTCTGGGCTACTCTCTGACATGACTTATACCGCTATTGGGGGTCTGACGTTACCAGACCCTAGGACGATATGCGATACTCATAGAAGAACGGACCGGACTGTATATATATTGTCGCTGTTAGGCTCAGTAGGGTTTCTGGATGAGTTCGCTCGTCAGCTTCCCTTCCAATCAATACATAGGCAACCGTTACGTACAGCTCGTACCTCTGACGTGCTAGTGGTTATACTCAGTGCCGGTATGTTGATGAGTCATTAGAGTCCCCCACAGACAGTTTTCCAAGTTCGGGCGAAACGTTGTAGAGGCCGTATGGTTTTATGGCAGGATTCGGAAAATGCACGTGCGTTTACGCACGTGTCATATTTCGGGCAGATAATAGTGGTCGGCTTTAGTTTAAGCCAGATCCAAGTATTATACTGTGTAGATATAATATCTTTGTCTCAGTTGCATTTGTATTCGGTCATAATACAAATGCGGGTATGTTTATACTGTTACGGGGTTATCCTGAAATTCATTTCGGGATCGCTCTTAGAAGTTTCCAGTTTCCAGTTTTCTATCACCCGTATTTAACATTCGGTTAAATGCGGATTTATCTTTTCGTCACTTGGGTGAGTCATGAGGGTGAGTCGTGGTTCTAGAAGTTTCTAGATGATGACTAGGATGGTGAGGTGGCTTAGTGCATTAATTATGTGATGAGGTGTTATTAGTGAGTCACCTTTTCATTAATGACTTTTGTTCTTGCTAAGATATTTGAGTGAAATCTTTTGTGTTATGATAAGCTTTGCTTATGGTTACCCTCCCTTTCTCCTACCCTCAACCCCTCCTTATATATGGCCGGCCCCTCCCCTCCTCCTTACTCACTCACTTGGTTAAAAAAGATGATAGATTTTGGTTCATGAAAATTTGTATGCTCATTTCTTATTTACCCCATTCCAAAAGGCAACTTCATTAACCGTTCGTCCATAGCTTTAGACGTAACAAGACAAAGTGTTCTACTCATTCTCTACATCAATCTTGGTCATCTCTTTTAGCAAACTTGATGATCGAGTTGCCTCGGTTCAGAGGCGGGAGCCCGTTTAAAGATCCGTCGACGTGGTGCCACCTGGACGAGAAGACTGGAGATTCAGGAGATCGGAGCAGCCGCAACAAAGCGTGGGATGATGGTTGAAGACCGAAGGACTCGGATCGTTCGGTATAACATTTCTACCCAATTTGTTGTTTGTTAGTTTAGCTTTAATGGCAGATCCGGGTCATAGTACGCGATAGCACTAGCTAAAAAGTTTTTGTTCCGCATTTGGCGTCTGTTAGACGGCCGGGGCGCTACCGTGGACTTACAGTGGTATCAGAGCCTCACCATTAAGCTATACTAACTTGTGCTAACGCGTTTAAAATATCAATCGAACGGATTTTCGAAAACCGCATATTCCAAGTCTAAAGTTTTTGTCGATTTTAAAAGGGGTCTAAAAATAATTTTGATCATCTCAGAAAATTGAGCAGGGTTTTTGAAGCATACTGGTGAAAATTGGGCACGTGATCTCACAGAGCTGCCGCGGATCACCGGTCAAACCTAGGGTTTGACCGCGGAACCGCGGCCAGTGTGTGGGAACAGTGCTCCAATTTTCTCCAGAGAGCTTCACATGGGAAATTGTGGTTTTTGGTATGTTTGTTTTAGGCCCATATTTTGTTACTGTACAGCAGAAGTTCGTGGGGCCCACTTCGGGATATTTTGTCGATCGAAATTTTAAACTTGTTAGTATAAAGTACTTACATTATATCTCCGACCGGGAATGTCATTCGAGCGGTAAATTGCGTCTAATTGCTATAGCTCTTTTAGACGGATTTGCGAACGTGACATTCGCGTTGATGTTCTATGTTGTGCTGTGATGTTGCGGATATGTCGTGGTGGATAGCAGTGTGCAATGGTAGTGCAGTTTGGATTTATTTGTACATTAGATATTGCGGGGCGAGCTTCCAACATGTGAATTGCCGTCACTGCCTGGTTGTATAATATTCTTTTGGGGAACGACCGGGCTGAAGTCGATGTACCCGTTGTATATTTTTCATTTCTGTACTAGGTTTTACCCCGCAACGGAGTGCACGGATAGCCGGGTTCTGGAGGGCAACGGGTCCGTATCTCATGACTTTGAGAGGCAGAAGGGCCTTACTCTAGAATTGGCAGACTATTCGCCGCACTCGTAGGGGGTACAGGTTGACCCAAGGAGGGGTGCTCAAGTTACCGGATTCCATGAAGTGTTGGGTGGTCCATTCACTTTGCTGTAGGGGGCTGCCTCGCTTCAGGTTTTGGCGGGTAACTTGCCGCACCCGTAGGGGTCTAGGTTTCATTGCACCGGCTATCCACACGACCAGGGGAACGTCGGGTTTCTATAGCGGCTCTATGAAACCCGGGGATCCCAGATTATCTGTATTGTTCTGTGATGCTTATTACTTTTGTGTAATGTTGCATATTATCACGCCTGGAGCGATTATTGTATATTGGTATATATACTATTAGATGTTGTATATGTTTTACACCCGCGCTAGTCCAGCCCCCGCTCTGTCGTTAGTTAAGTAACCTAACGGGTGATGACGGGACCCAGTGACGAATGTCGATAGTATATACGTACATTTTATTTTTCGTTCTTTTCTGGTGTGATTGATTGATGGGACTGCGTTGATTCTGATCAATGCAAAGGAAAACAAACCTATATTTGATGTTGTTGGAACCAATTTTAAAAGGTGTTATTACAAAGACGTTTCCTTTTTTTTTGCATAGAGATATTCAGTTAGAATATCCTGCACCTCATTCGACGAGACAAGGGCCGAGATCCCTTCACCGGGAGTGACTCCTTGGGCAGAAGTTTGCGTCAGGGTAATAACTTCACTATAGTCAATTACAAGTTGCTTTGCATCGCGGTATTCAGTTGGAATATCCTGCACCTCATTCCACGAGGAAAGAGCCGAGATCCCTTCACCGGGGAGTGACCTCTTTTGCAAAAGGTTTTCGCCACTGTATTTTTATAAAAAGCTATCAGGTTCCTTCAACGAGATCAAGTTCATTACGTTAAAAGTTTCTCGCCAAAAACCAGCCGTTGCCCTCCGTCATTTCTTTTGGGTATTCAATAGTATTCAAGCTATGTATTTTGGCCAAAGTCAAGGCATAGTGTTTGGTAGCTGCTGGGTATTCATCTGTTGCATAGATAGATGAGTTGGTTTGGGACAGTCGTTCTGCCATTTTGGCTAAAGTCAAGGGCATGTGCGGGTGGGTTCAAATTGACCTAGATAGTGACGGGAAGAACTTGGCATGTGACTTATGACATTTTGACCAAAGCCAAGGTCATAAGAGCATGGGGCAAAAATCACATCGGGAGTTTCAAACATACAGGAAACTTGCCAGGCATGCGCATACCTTCTGGAGTGTGATAACTTGAGTGGCTTCCATCAAGTTATCATGCGATGATAGTTGGATCCCGATTCTCACTGATGAGTTGGTTTACTCTTCGGGCGATCCCGACTAATTCTTCTTTCAGGTTTGGAGGAGAATTTAAGATTACAGTGGAAGGTTTCCTAATTAGATAAAGTGATAACCATTCTGATCTTGGTTAGAGTGCACGCAGAGCGTTTCATTTCTCTCTCTCTCTTTGGCAGCAACCATTGACCGACCCTAGACTATGACTCAGTGACCAAGTTGACCGAACCTACTTAAAATACTGGCGTTTGGATTGTCTGAGTTACATAAGTCATTGCCGCTCCTTCTTTTACCCTTTGTATTTCTCAGAACACCCCGTATTACTACGGACATCCACTTCCATTGGATAGATCCATCGTATGGCTATATACAAACTCGAAGGTACTGCTTCGAGGATGGATCCAGGTTCAGGAGAAATAGAATAAGGTATTATTCAGTTGTCTTTTATTATCACCTTCTCTCAGGTTGCGAGGGCTCCTTAGTTTAGGAGAGTACGCCTATTACGCTTATTGGATAGTCTTATTCCAAACCATAGGCTGGTCCCGAAAAGTAAGGAATGAAGAAAAGCAATTAGCCTAACGATGGTGTACAGAAGGTAATGAATAAAGACAAAATAAAGGGATTAGAAAGAGGGCAAAGTAAATTATGACTGTTATCATTCACGACCAAACCGCGTACTTCATCGCCACTCCTATTTTCACCTTTGCTTTTTCCCCAGTTCGGGAGAAATAGAATAAGGTATTATTCACTTGTCTTTTATCATCACCTTCTCTCAAGTTGCGAGTACTCATAGGATTAGGAGAGTACACCTATTATGCTTACTGAATAGACTTCTTCCACACCATAGGCTGGTGCCGAACGGTAGGGAAGGAAGAACCCGGTATCGCAAATATCGGGATTCTTCAAAGAGATCGAAGATGTAGATTCTTGTGATAAGTATTCAGATAAAAGTAATGGTCTTGAGAAACTTGTTTCTCTTTCAGGTCACTCATAATTGGATGGATTCCTAAGTTGAGTAATACTGATTAGACTTTCTCCATTAAGTTGATATGCACTGGAGACAGTTGCATGATTTGAATCTGGTTCCAGTTAAATTAGTGCCTCTATTTCTATATTGTGTATAGAATGGTTCATATCTTAACGATGTTAAGATACAGGGAGTTGTCGGGCTTATGCTTAAAACTAGACTCTGGATAACTCAAGGCACGTTTCTGTAATGGCAGTTTGTGGGTTGACCCGGGCTATGTCGAGGGTTAACTTTCTACCATCTGGAAGATCAATAGTGATATTGTTCTTGACTCGCCACAGTTTTAGTAAAATGGATTTTTTCATAAAACAGTAGTGGGAGTATGGTAGAACTAAAAGTGATTCCAGAACCGCAAACGATTACGGAAAATTTAATAGGACCTATATATTCAATCAGGTTTGACATTCCAATAGCCACTCCGCAGACATGGTTGGGTAACCTCAGACACCCGAGAGGTACTCCGGTAGCCTCAAGGACGGTGACAGGGAGGTTCTTGTTTACCCAGACTTGACACTATTGTTGTTCCAGACTATGAGACCCGGCAGGAGGATATGTATAGCGTCGTTCTAAACTAGCTTTAGAAGTGTACGTATATATTATTCTGCCAGAGGGTTGTCGTAGTCAGTGGGAGCAGCGGAAGCATAGTGGGCAAGTAGCTTATGTCTATTTATAGGCTTGAGCATAGATAGCGGAGATAAGATCATCTATTTTTGATGTGACAGTCATAGGTTTGACTTCATCAGAATAGGGGATGGATCTGTTAAGAAGGTAGTAGGGTGTGATGTCCTGGTATTTGGATGACATACACAGAGTAGGAAGTAAAATTCCTATACTACGATCGGTTGTACTGTGGTCGTCACACAGTTGTTTCTCCAGAAAGGATATGGATATAATATCTGACATTCTGGTTACTAGATCTATGGTTTTAGATCTTGATTTGGGTAGTTTCCCAATGTGGGTACTTTGAAAATATTCTAAAGGTATTTAGAATAAGTGACTCCTGGCATGGTGGTGTACCTGCGGATGATGGAGTCATCCTCTCTAAAAGTGTCTTACAGACTAAATAGGAGAGGGATGTGCATGATTGGCAGATCACTTGCTTAGGCAATTGAGTCAATCATGAGATGTCAAGTACCACACCAGATGTTGTTTTTGCACTAGATGCGATAAGTTTATATTAATCCAATCCTGAAGAAATATTAGGAAGAAGTTTTAGAACATAAATGCATGTTCTACGGAGTTGATGACGGCAGCCTCCTTCGGGAGACAGTTATCGTTCCAGGCTTCAAAGGTGACATGGTTGACAGAGTGATTGTCAGAGTTATAGTTTTCCCTATGATGAGGGACAGTATTATGGACAGGTGGTCCAAAAGGATACTGTGGGAGGCATGGTGCTGGATACTGATTAGGTTCAGTTATCAATACAGTCTAAGAAGTTTGGATTTGGAGTTCATTTATGAACTAGGTCCCATCAGATATCCAGACATATTCTAAGACAGGTATTACTCGATTCGGGAGATGGCTTTCTCCGCGAACTTGAGATTTAGAGAGATATAGAAAGAAACATCAGGGCGGATCCACTCACTGAGGCAATTTCTCGAACACAATAGTTTTACAAACGAGCTTGGTGAAACTGATTAGTAGAGGAGTTGGATGTTCGGTATCACACAGGCTATGAGTATGCGACATCGCAATAATTAGCCTTAAGTGCAAGTGGGAGATTGTTGGATATAGTGCCCTCAAAGTCAATTATTGGATTGCAGGTACGTGATTGCAATGATTGAGACAGGACCTATACCGATATGACGGTCTTGCTCAAGATGATAGTATGCTATCTGGTTTGTCTTTATCATCGTATGCATGCTTTAGTTCACTATTGCATGATGATAGAGCCCATAGGATTCTTGCTTGACTGCCAGCAGTATGATGGCGATCATATACGTGGGAGCTAGGGTCTATAAGCACATCCTTAAAGTGTCCCTAGTCGTGGGTGTTTCGAGACAGGGCATCGATACTCCAGAGTAGACTAGTGTATACAGTCGAGACCCCGACGAGGGGCGGTGGCCGGTCTCACAAGCCATTGGTGTCAGTTGGTTCACCTAAGATGTATACATGTGCTCATTGGGTTATGAGTACACCGGACAGAACTCGCCGGGAACCTGCTAGTTGGTATTATACCTATCGTCAGATAGCAGTTCCCTAGTGACATGTATACAGGTTAGTTCATCGACCTGAGGTCGTCATTTATCTCGTGTGAGTTCCCACTGTGCTTTGATTTCTACCCTACCACGGCTCAAAGGAGCCGTGCAAACAGGTATTTTTTAGGTATAGTCCCGAGCCACATGGAGGTAAGTGAGCGGATCGGCAGGGGTTTCGTCTCTCCCGGTATTAGGGGTGAGATCGTGCTGTGTCTAGGAGAGCCATTACATAAAGCCCTCGGTCGAGGCAGGAGATTTACTGGTAGGTACTCCAGTAGTATCTCAGGGTGTTCTGGGCTACTCTCTGACACGACTTACCGCTATTGGGGGTCTGACGTTACCAGACCCTAGGCCGATATGCGATACTCATAGACGAACGGACCGGACTGTATATATATTGTCGCTGTTAGGCTCAGTAGGGTTTCTGGATGAGTTCGCTCGTCAGCTTCCCTTCCAATCAATACATAGGCAACCGTTACGTACAGCTCGTACCTCTGACGTGCTAGTGGTTATACTCAGTGCCGGTATGTTGATGAGTCATTAGAGTCCCCCACAGACAGTTTTCCAAGTTCGGGCGAAACGTTGTAGAGGCCGTATGGTTTTATGGCAGGATTCGGAAAATGCACGTGCGTTTAAGCACGTGTCATATTTCGGGCAGATAATAGTGGTCGGCTTTAGTTTAAGCCAGATCCAAGTATTATACTGTGTAGATATAATATCTTTGTCTCAGTTGCATTTGTATTCGGTCATAATACAAATGCGGGTATGTTTATACTGTTACGGGGTTATCCTGAAATTCATTTCGGGATCGCTCTTAGAAGTTTCCAGTTTCCAGTTTTCTATCACCCGTATTTAACATTCGGTTAAATGCGGATTTATCTTTTCGTCACTTGGGTGAGTCATGAGGGTGAGTCGTGGTTCTAGAAGTTTCTAGATGATGACTAGGATGGTGAGGTGGCTTAGTGCATTAATTATGTGATGAGGTGTTATTAGTGAGTCACCTTTTCATTAATGACTTTTGTTCTTGCAAAGATATTTGAGTGAGATCTTTTGTGTTATGATAAGCTTTGCTTATGGTTACCCTCCCTTGCTCCTACCCTCACCCTCTCCTTATATATGGCTGGCCCCTCCCCTCCTCCTTACTCACTCACTTGGTTAAAAAAGATGATAGATTTTGGTTCATGAAAATTTGTATGCTCATTTCTCATTTACCCGATTCCAAAAGGCAACTTCATTAACCGTTCGTCCATAGCTTTGAACGTAACGAGACAAAGTGTTCTACTCATTCTCTACATCAATCTTGGTCATCTCTTTTAGCAAACTTGATGATCGAGTTGCCTCGGTTCAGAGGCGGGAGCCCGTTTAAAGATCCGTCGACGTGGTGCCACCTGGACGAGAAGACTGGAGATTCAGGAGATCGGAGCAGCTGCAACAAAGCGTGGGATGATGGTTGAAAACCGAAGGACTCGGATCGTTCGGTATAGCATTTCTACCTACTTTGTAGTTTGTTAGTTTAGCTTTAATGGCAGATCCGGGTTATAGTACGCGATAGCGCCAGCTATAAAGTTTTTGTTCCGCATTTGGCGTCTGTTAGACGGCCGGGGTGTTGGAGATAGTGCCCTCAAAGTCAATTATTGGATCGCAGGTACGTGATTGCAATGATTGAGGCAGGACCTATACCGATATGACAGTCTTGCTCGAGATGATAGTATGCTATCTGGTTTGTCTTTATCATCGTATGCATGCTTTAGTTCACTATTGCATGATGATAGAGCCCATAGGATTCTTGCTTGACTGCCAGCAGTATGATGGCGATCATATACGTGGGAGCTGGGGTCTGTAAGCACATCCTTAAACGCGTCCCTAGTCGTGGGAGATTCTAGACAGGGCGTCGATACTCCAGAGTAGACTAGTGTATACAGTCGAGACCCCGACGAGGGGCGGTGGCCGGTCTCACAAGCCACTGGTGTCAGTTGGATCACCTAAGATGTATACAGGTGCTCATTAGGTTATGAGTACACCGGACAGGAATCGCCGGGAACATGCTAGTTGGTATTATACATATCGTCAGATAGCAGTTCCCTGGTGACATGTGTACAGGTTAGTTCATCGACCTGAGATCGTCATTTGTCTCGTGTGAGTTCCCACTGTGCTTAGATTACTACCCTACCACGCTCAAAGGAGTAGTGCAAACAGGTTTAAGTTGGGTACAGTCCCGAGCCACATTGGAGGCAAGTGAGCGGATCGTCGGGGATTCGTCTCTCCCGGTATTGGGGTTTGATGTCGCGCAGTGCACGGGTGGCCATCACTAGGAATCCTCAGCCGAGGTAGTGGAGAATTACTGATTTGGATCAGTAGTTTCTCAGGTGGTGATGGGCTTCATACCGACACGATTTATCGCGTTATTAGGGGTCTGACTTTATCCATCCCCCTAGACTCGATATGCGATACTCTTTAGACGAACGGACCGGACTGTATATACATTGTCACTGTTAGACTCAGTAGGGTTTATGGAAGAGTTCGCTCATCATCTTCCCTTCCAATCAATACATAGGCAAACGTTACGTACAGCTCATACCTCTGACATGCTAGGGGTTATACCTAGTGCCAGTGTGTTGATGAGTCATTAGAGTCCCCCACAGACACTTTCCCAAGTTCGGGCGAAACGTTGTAGAGGCCGTATGGTTTTATGGCAGGGTTCGGAAAATGCACGTGCGTTTTCACACGTGTCATTTTTCGGGCAGATAATACTGGTAGGCTTTGGTTTAAGCCGGAACCCAGTATTATACTGTGTAGATATAATATCTTTGTCTCAGTTGCATTTGTATTTGGTCGTAATACAAATGCGGGTATGTTTATACTGATACGGGGTTATCCTGAAATTCGTTTCAGGATCAATTTTGGAAGTTGCCAGTTTCCAGTTTTCTATCAGCCGTATTTAACATTCGGTTAAATACGGATTTATCTTTTCTTGAGATAAGTGTGGAAGCTTCTAGAAGAGGTGACTAGGATGGTGACTAGGATGATGAGGTGGCTTTGTTCACTAATGGTGCATTAATGTGTTGATGACTATGTATTATGATTCATCACTTGCATTAATGCATTCATACTAGGTGTATCTTTGACTCATGCTTTTCTTTATGTGCTAATGGTCACCTCCTAGCTCCTACACTCACCCCCCTTGCCTATATCATGGCCGGCCATTCATTTGGTGGAGAGCATGGTTGTTAATTGAAAAAAAGATATAAGTTTTGGTGCATAGAAATTAGATGTGATCGATTTCTCATTTCCATTCGATCCAAAAGGCAACTTCCATAACCGTTCGTCTATAGCCTTGGACGTAATGAGACAAAGTGTTCTACTCATTCTCTACTTCATCTTGGTCGTCTCTTTTAGCAAACTTGACGACCGAGTTGCCTCGGTTCAGAGGCGGGAGCCCGTTTAAAGATCCGTCGACGTGGTGCCACCTGGACGAGAAGACTGGAGATTCAGGAGATCGGAGCAGCCGCAACAAAGCGTGGGATGATGGTTAAAGATCGAAGGACTCGGATCATTCGGTATAACGTTTCTACCCATTTGTAAATTGTTAGTTTAGCTTTAATGGCAGATCCGGGTTACGGTACACGATAACGCCAGTTTGTAAAAAGTTTTTGTTCCGCATTTGGCGTCTGTTTGTGTAGGGTTCCTAGGCACTCTCAAGAGGTCTCACAAGGCATCAACCATGCCAATTTCAAAATTTACAGTGCCGAGAAACCCTAGACTAGATCGTTGGCTAGATGTTTAGGCGATAAAATGAAACTAGTTTACAGCTAAACTAAAAGAACGGATATACAACCTTTGTAGATCCGGTCCTCCACCTCCATAGCTCCGCAATGAAGTCTCCTCGCTGTCCAAGTCGAACCCCGGGCTCTAGCGTCGGCTTCATCGGAGAATAGACGGGCTAGGTCGTCGACGTCGATGCCGAAGATGATCTACGTCGAGGCATCGCTAGATCAAGCTCCAACTTCACCAAGTCTAGAAAACTTGTGAAGGAAACACACTCTACTACTTGACAAGAGGTAGAGGATGAAGAAATAGGAAGTGGGTAGACTTTAGAATTGGATTTCTCACTCTATTTCATCAATCACCATTGATGGTCAAGCTTTTTCTTCTTTGAAGAAAATGAAGAAGAAGAAGATGAAGATAATATTATGATAAGTTCATTCTAAAATGAAAAGAATAATGAATTCTTATCATAATAGAACCATGGTTAGGTGTAGAGAATTAATTAGGGTTAAGTGGAATGGTTAGGGTTAAGGATGAGACAAAGTGGTCACAAAGTCAAAGTATTCATGAAGCTTCATGAAAGAACAAAGAATGCCACCATTTTATCATTTCCTTTTCTTTTTCCAAAAGAATAAATAAATGAAAAAAATGAATAAGCAAATAATAAACCCTAACCATTTCATTAACCAAGGTTTAATTCTTTATACTTAACCAATTTTACATGCACCATCAAACATGATACAAGCATGTGCACAAAATCATATCATATATATAATGCGCACATCCGAGCGAGAAAATCCATTTAAAGTGAACCGATACTAGTTAATGCAAAGTAATATATCAAATATATAATTATACATTAAATCATTAAATCAACACTTGATTTAACGATCCGGTCATATCGCATATAACCGACTAGTATCAAATGTATCGGCTTATCGAATCAATCATCGATTCGATAACTAGGTTATATCGCATATAACCATTCGACACATTCATCGCGAGAATGAAATACGGTATCACATACACGCATTATTCTTGGTCCCGCACATATCTCATATGCGCTCCTATTTCGTTTCGCTTGAGCCAGGAAACCTCTCTGTAGGACTCTAAAGACTCGTCAATACGCCGGTAGCAGATGATGATCATATCAAACACCCACAAGCCGCAAGCGGTCTGCTAAACGTAACGGCCACCCGGGTATTGAGCGATCAGAAGATCGACGAGCAAGCCCGCTCACACTCCAGTGAATCCAACCAGTAACACTACCGTACAGTCCGGTCTGATCGTCTGATATGTCGCATATCTCGCCTAGGGGTGGTAAACGTCAGACCCCAATAGCTCGATAAGTCGTGTCGATATGAGGTCTATAACAATTCGAGAAACTACAGGTAACACTTACCAGTAAATCTCAGCAACCGTGGCCAGGGATTTCCTGTTATAGCCAATCGAACACAGCACAACATCAACCCCCTATACCGGGAGAGACGAATCCCCTCCTATCGCTCATTGCCTCCATGTGACTCGGGACTGTACCCAAAAACCACCGTTTTGCACGCCCTCTTGGACGTGGTAAGATGGAAATCAAAGCACAGTGGGAACCACACAAGACTCTATGACGATCTCGGGTCAACAGACTACTCTGTACCAGTGTCACCAGAGAACTGCCATCTGACGTAAGGTATAATACCCTCTGGGAGTTCTCGGCGAGTCCGTCCAGTGTACCCAGTCACTACTGAGCACCCGTATATCATCTCTGATGTCAAACACCAATGGATATGGGATCATCCATCGCCCATCTGTATGGGTCGAGAAGGTACACACTAGTCTACTCTGGTATATCGATGCCCCGTCTCGATACACCCACGACTAGGGACTTTGAAGGATGTACTTATGGACTACCATGTCCCCACTAGTATGATCCGCATCATAGTCCAGGTAGTCAAGTACACATCCTAAGGGCTTTACCAACATGTAACAGAGAGACAATCAGTATACGCGTTAAGGTAAAGAGTAACCAGATAGCATACTATCATGTCGAGCAAGAAAGTCCTCCCTATATATGTCCAAGCATCCACTACAATATACATCCTATGTATAGTAATGGCCTCTAGGGCATACATATAACTAACAGTTTGATGGCCGGGGCGCTACCGTGGACTTACAGTGGTATCAGAGCCTCACCATTAAGCTATACTAACTTGCGCTAACACGTTTAAAATATCGATCGAACGGATTTTCGAAAACCGCAAATTCCAAATTCAAAGTTTCTGTTAATTTTAAACAGTGTCTGAAAATTATTTTGATCGTGTCAGAAAATTAAGCAGGGTTTTTGAAGCCTACGTAAGAAAAATGGGCACGTGATCCTACAGTAACGCCGCGGATCCGTGGTCAAACCTAGGGTTTGACCGCGGAACCGCGGTCGTTATATGGGAACAGTGATCCATTTTTTCAGTGAGCTTGTTTTAGGAATTTGTGGGTTTTGGAATATTTCTTTTGAGCCCAGATTTTGTTACTGTACTGCAGATGTACGTGGGGCCCACTTCGGGAAATTTAGTCGATCGAAATTTTAAACTTGTTAGTATGCAGTATTTACATTATATCACCGACCGGGAATGTCATTTGATCGGTAAACCGCGTCTGATTGCTATAGTTCTTTTAGACGGGTTTGCGAACGTGACATTTGCGTTGATGTTCTGTGTTGTGCTGTATTGTTGCGGATATGTCGTGGTGGATAGAAGGGTGCAATGATAGTGCAGTTTGGATTTATTTGTACATTTGATATTGCGGGGCGAGCGGCCAACATGTGGACTGCCGTCACTGCTTGTTTGTATAATATTCTTTTGGGGCACGACCGGGTCGAGGTCGATGTACCTGTTGTACATATTTTTATTTCTGTACTAGGTTTATCCCGCGAAGGAGTGCACGGATAGCCGGGTTCTGGAGGGCAACGGGTCCGTATCTCATGGCTTTGAGAGGCAAAGGGACCTTACTCTAGAATTGGCAGACTATTCGCCGCACTCGTAGGGGGTACAGGTTGACCCAAGGAGGGGTGCTCAATTTACCGGATTCTGTGAAGTGCCTGGTGTTCCATTCACTATGCTGTGGGGAACTACCTCGCTTCAGGTTTTGGCGGGTAACTTGCCGCACCCGTAGGGGTCTAGGTTTCATTGCACAGGTTATCCACACGACCAGGGGAACGTCGGGTTTCAGTAGCGGCTCTGTGAAACCCGGGGATCCCAGATTATCTGTATTGTTCTGTGATGCTTATTACTTTTCTGTAATGCTGCATATTATCACGCCTGGAGCGATTATTGTATATTGGTATATATACTATTAGATGGTGTATATGTTTTACACCCGCGCTACTCCACCCCCCGCTCTGTCGTTAGTTAAGTAACCTAACGAGTGATGACGGGACCCAGTGGCGAATGCGGATGGCATATACGTTTATTTTATTTTCGTTCTTTTCTGGTGTGATTGATTGATGGGACTGCATTGATTCTTATCAAAGCAAGGATAAAACAAACCTATATTTGATGTTGTTGGAACAAATTTTAAAAAGTGTTATTACAAAGATGTTTCCTTTTGTTTTGCATAGTGATATTCAGTTAGAATATCCTGCACCTCATTCGACGAGGCAAGGGCCGAGATCCCTTCACCGGGAGTGACCCCTTGGGCAGAAGTTTACGTCAGGGTAATAACTTTACATATAGTCGATTACAAGTTGCTTTGCATCGCGGTATTCAGTTGGAATATCCTGCACCTCATTCCACGAGGAAAGAGCCGAGATCCCTTCACCGGGAGTGACCTCTTTAGCAAAACGTTTTCGTCACTATATTTTTATAAAAGCTATCAGTTTCCTTCAACGAGATCAAGTTCATTACGTTAAAGGTTTTTCGCTAAAAACCAGCCGTAGCCCTCCGTCATTTCTTATGGATAGTCAGTAGTATTCAAGCTATGCATTTGACCAACGCCAGGGCATAGTGTTTGGTAGCTGCTGGGGTATTTCATTTGTTGCATAGATAGATGAGTTGGTTTGGGACAGTCGTTCTGCCATTTGGCCAACGTCAGGGGCATGTGCGGGTGGGTTCAAATTGACCAGGACAATGACAGGCAGAACTTGACATGTGACTTATGATATTTTGACCAACGCCAAGGTCATAAGAGCATGGGGCAAAAATCATATCGGGGGTTTCAAACATACAGGAAACTTGCCAGGCATGCGCATACTTTCTGGAGTGTGATAACTTGAGTGGCTTCCATCAAGTTATCATACGATGATAATTGGATCCCGATTCTCACTAATGAGTTGGTTTACTCTTCGGGTGAACCCGACTAATTCTTCTTTCAGGTTTGGAGGAGAATTTGAGATTACAGTGGGAGGTTTCCTGATTAGATAAATTGATAACCATTCTGATCTAGGTTAGAGTGCACGCAGAGTGTTTCTTTTCTCTCTCTCTCTTTGGCAGCGACCTTTGACCGACCCTAGACTATGACTCAGTGACCAAGTTGACCGAGCCTTCTTAATACTGGCTTTTGGATTGTCCGAGTTGCATAAGCCATTGCCGCTCCTTCTTTTACCCTTTGAATTTCTCAGAACACCCCGTATTACTACGGATATCCACTTCCATTGGATAGATCCATCGTATGGTTATATACGAACTCGGAAGGACTACTTCGAGGATGGATCCAGGTTCAGGAGAAATAGAATTGATTTATTCAGTTATCTTTCATTGTCACCTTCTCCCAGGTTGCGAGGGCTCCTTAGTTTTAGGAGAGTACACCTATTACGCTTATTGGATAGTCTTATTCCAAACCATAGGCAGGTGCCGAAAGGTAGGGAATGAAGAAAACCAATTAGCCTAAGTAAGGTGTACAGAAGGGAATAACTAAAGACAAAATAAAGGGATTAGAAAGAAGGCAAAGTAAATTGCGACTGTTATCATTCACGACCAAACCGCGTACTTCATCGCCACTCCTATTTCACCTTTAATAGAATAAGTTATTATTCAGATTGTCTTTTATCATCACCTTCTCTCAAGTTGCGAGTACTCCTTGGTTTAGGAGGGTACACCTATTATGCTTACTGGAAAGTCTTCTTCCAAACCATAGGCGGGTGCCGAAAGGTAGGGAAGGAAGAAAACCATTTAGCCTAACGAAGGTGTACAGAAGGTAACGACTAAAGAAAAATAAAGGGATTTGGAGATATGGCAAAGGAAATATACGGTTAAAGTCATGAATTGGAATAGGCATTACTAAGAATACCAGGATACCCCTACGAAACATTTTCATGTTTCAGTGCATTGTTAAAGGAAAACTGGTTTTCCGATTAGATACTTACTCCAAGGGTATGTATTTACCAGGTTTTATTCTCATATCTGTATGGTTTTACAGATGATGAGTGGAAGTAAGTTATTGGGAATTAGGTGATCATCCTCATTATATCGGAATTCGTTGTAATTGGTGATATTTAAGTAAATCACCTGGGTACAGTTTTCAACCTACGATGCACAGGTTTTGAGTTATTAAACTCAGCGGACTTATACAGAGTATTGTATGTTGTCCAGTGTCCGTCAGGACAAAGGGGTAGGTCCTCATACTATGTTCTGTTTACTTGTAACTTCTCTAGTTTTTAGACAAGTGTTTCGTAGAAATACAATGTCTAAGTTTTGAGAAGTTATGGGTATAAGAATAGAGTAGAGAACCAGATGTCGCAAGTATCAGGATTCTTCAAAGAGATCGAAGATGTAGATTCTTGTGATTAGTATTCAGATGATAGTAATGATTTTGAGAAACTTGTTTCTCTTTCAGGTTACTCATAATTTGATGGATTCCTAAGTTGAGTAATGCTGATTAGCCTTTCTCCATTAAAGTTGATATGCACTGGAGACAGCTGCATGATTTGAATCTGGTTCCAATTAAATTAGTGCCTCTGTTTTTATATTGGATATAGAATGGTTCATATCTTAACGATGTTAAGGTACGGGGAGTTGTCCAGCTTATGCTTAAAACCAGACACTGGATAACTCAAGGCACGTTTCTGTAATGGCAGTTTATGGGTTGACCCTGGCTTTGACGAGGGTTGATATTTCTACCATCTGGAAGATCAATAGTGATATTGTTCCAGACTCGCCACAGTTTTAGTAAAATGGATTTTTTCAGAAAACAGCAGTGGGAGTATGGTAGAACTGGAAGTGATTCCAGAACCGCAAACGATTACGGAAAATTTAATAGGACCTATATATTCAATCAGGTTTGACATTCCAATAGCCACTCCGCAGATATGGTGGGTAACCTCAGACACCCAAGAGGTACTCCGGTAGCCTCAGGGACGGTGACAGAGAGGTTCTTGTTTACCCAGACTTGACACTACTGTTGTTCCAGGCTATGAGACCCGGCAGAAGGTTATGAATAGCGTCGTTCTAAACTAGCTTTAGAAGTGTACGTATAAATATTATTCTGCCAGAGGGTTGTTGTGGTCAGTGGGAGCAGCGGAAGCATAGTGGGCAAGTAGCTTATGTCTATTTATAGACTTGAGCAGTTATAGCGGAGATAAATCATCTAATTTTGATGTGACAGTCATGGGTTTGACTTCATCAAAATAGGGGATGGATCTGTTGAGAAGGTAGTAGGGTGTGATGTCCTGGTATTTGGATGACATACATAGAGAAGGAAGTAAAATTCCTATACTACGAACGGTTGTACTGTGGGCGTCACACAGTTGTTTCTCCACAAGGATATGGATATAATATCAGACATTCTGGTTACTAGATCTATGGTTTTAGATCTAGATTTGGGTAGTTTCCCAATATGGGTACTTTGACAATATTCTAATAGTGTTTTAGAATAGATGACTCCTGGCATGGTGGTGTACCTGCAGGTGATGGAGTCACCCTCTCTAAAGGTGTCTTAGAGACTAAAGGAGAGAGGGATGTGCATGATTGGCAGATCACTTGCTAAGGCAATTGAGTCAATCATGAGATGTCAAGTACCACACCAGATGTAGTTTTTGCACTTGATGTGATAAGTTTATATTAATCCAATCCTGAAGAAACGTAAGGAAGCAGTTTTAGAACATAAGTGCATGTTCTATGGATTTGATGACGGGAGCCTCCTTCGGGAGACGGTTATCATTCCAGGCTTCAAAATGTAAGGTTCCTAGGCACGCTAATGAGGTCTCACAAGGCATCAACCATGACAATTTCAAATTTTACGGTGCCGAGAAACCCTAGATACGGATCGTTAGCTAGAATTTTAGGCGACAAACAAACTAGTTAACTCTTAACTACAAGATTACGGAAAAACAACCTTTGTAGATCCGGTCCTCCACCTTCATGGCTCCATGATGAAGTCCTCTCCGCTGTCCTCATGCAATCCCGGGCTCTAGCGTCGGCTTCATCGGAGAAGAAGCGGGCTAGGTCATCGACGACGTGCCGAAGATGATCTACGTCGAGGCATCGCTAGATCAAGCTCCAACTTCACCAAGTCAAGAAAACTTATGAAGGAAACACACTCTACTACTTGGCAAGAGGTAGAGGATGAAGAAATAAGAAGTGGGTTCACTTTATATTTGGATTTCTCACTCATTTTCATCAATCACCATTGATGAAGAAAGGTTTTCTTCAAGTGAAGAAGAAGAAGAAGATGAAGATAATATTATGATAAGTCTTTTAGAAAATAGAAAATAAAAGAATACTTATCATAATCAACCATGGTCAAGTGTAGAGAATTGACTAAGGTTAGATGAATGGTTAGGGTTAAAGATGAAGACAAAGTGGTGACTTTGGTCAAAGCTTCATGAAGATTCAAGATGCAAACAAAGAAAGCCACCATTTTGTTTTCTTATCCATTTCTTTTTAATCCAATTAAAAAGATAAATTAATGAATAACAAAATAAAAACCCTAACCATTTACTTAACCAAGGTTTAATTCTTTACACAAACCCTAGCAAACATGTATCATCAAACATGATACATGCAAGTGCACAAAAGTATATCACATATACAATGTGCACATCCGAGTGAGAATATCCATTTAATGTGAACCGATACTAGTTAATGCAAAGTAATATATCAAATATATAATTATACATTAAATCATTAAATCAACACTTGATTTAATGACCCGGTCATATCGCATATAACCGACTAATATCTACAGTAACAACTTATCGAATCAACACTTGATCCGATAACCCGGCTATATCGCATATAACCGATCAATGTCACAAATCACGAGAATCGAATACAGTATCACATACTGGTATCATTCTCGGTCCCGCACATATCTCATATGCGCTCCTATTTCGTTTCGCTTGAGCCAGAAAACCTCTGTGTAGGACTCTAAAGACTCGTCAATACGCCGGCAGCGGATGATGATCATATCAAACATCCACAAGCCGCAAGCGGTCTGCTAAACGTAACGGCCACCCGGGTATTGAGCGATCAGAAGATCGACGAGCAAGCCCGCTCACACTCCAGTGAATCCAACCAGTAACACTACCGTACAGTCCGGTCTGATCGTCTGATATGTCGCATATCTCGCCTAGGGGTGGTAAACGTCAGACCCCAATAGCTCGATAAGTCGTGTTGATATGAGGTCTATAACAATTCGAGAAACTACTGGTAACACTTACCAGTAAATCTCAGCAACCCTGGCCAGGGATTTCCGGTTATAGCCAATCGAACACAGCGCAACATCAACTCCCTATACCGGGAGAGACGAATCCCCTCCTATCGCTCATTGCCTCCATGTGACTCGGGACTGTACCCAAAAACCACCGTTTTGCACGCCCTCTTGGACGTGGTAAGATGGAAATCAAAGCACAGTGGGAACCACACAAGACTCTATGACGATCTCGGGTCAACAGACTACTCTGTACCAGTGTCACCAGAGAACTGCCATCTGACGTAAAGTATAATACCATCTGGGAGTTCTCGGCGAGTCCGTCCAGTGTACCCAGTCTCTACTGAGCACCCGTATATCATCTCTGATGTCAAACACCGATGGATATGGGATCATCCATCGCCCATCTGTATGGGTCGAGAAGGTACACGCTAGTCTACTCTGGTATATCGATGCCCCGTCTCAATACACCCACGACTAGGGACTTTGAAGGATGTACTTATAGACTATCTGTCCCCACTAGTATGATCTGCATCATAGTCCAGGTAGTCAAGTACACATCATAAGGGCTTTACCAACATGTAACAGAGAGACAATCAGTGTACACGTTAAGGTAAAGAGCAACCAGATAGCGTACTATCATGTCGAGCAAGAAAGTCCTCCCTATATATGTCCCAGCATCCACTACAATATACATCCTATGTATAGTAATGGCCTCTAGGGCATACATATAACTAACAATCTCCCACTTGCACTAGGGCCATCTGTAGCAGTGTTGTAGTATCTCATACTCAACCATCCCATAAAAGTCTCTCTCTGGGAATAGGCCTTCGTGAGTGGATCCGCCGTGTTGTCCTCTGAGTCTACTCTCCTAACCTCGATCCTTTAGAGATCAACCATCTCCATGATCAAATGATACTGCCTTAGAATATGTCTGGATCACTGATGGGACCTGCGTTCCTTGGCATAAGCCACAACTCCGTTGTCACACAATGGGAGGAACATAGTTCATCTCATGAACCAATATACACCCAAACAGCCTCTTTGGTAGCATCTTAAGTAGCGATGTATCCTGCCTTTATCGTCTAGTATGTCACGGTATCTAGCTTGGAACTCTTCTAACATACCGTCCCTTTACTGAGGGTAAAGACAATGCCTGCGACTGACATTCAGTCATCTTTATCACCCTGGAACCTTTCCAGTGATTTTCCCCAGAATCGTTTGATATCATCTCACTACAACTAGTGAGAATCCTAACATCCAATTAAATCTATCTCATAGATCCAAAACTCAGGATTTAGGAGGTATCATTTTGATCCTACACGGAGAATCTTTGTGATAAACGGAGATTGATCGAGCGTAGCATAAGAAACTCCTTTCTTATCAAGAGTATGTCATCCACGTACTCTACGAGGATCACCACCATACTCCCTACTACCTTTTTGTTTATACAAGGTTCATCTACCATTTTGATGATGTCAAACTCTTTGACTAATCCATCAAAATAGATGTTCCAACTCCGCGATGCCTGCTTTAATCCTATAAAGTATCTTGCACACGTTTCCGCTGCTCCCACTGTCTACGAAGCCCTCTGGCTGTGTACTTATAGACGCACTCTTCTAAAACATCATTTAGAAAAGCAGTCATGACACCCAACCACCAGATATCGTAGTCATGGTATGTAGCCGTGACAAGTAGGATCTGGATGGACTTAAGCATAGCTACTTGAAAAGGTTTCATCATTATCCACACCTGGTCAATGATGCAAACTTTTAACAAGTCTAGCTTTGAAAGTCTCAACTTTTCCATCTACACCAAGTAATCTTCTCAAGATATACTTGCTCCTGATGGGGATTTAACCCTTCAGATATAGCAACTAAAGTCCATACTTTGTAGGTGTACATGGATTCCATCTCAGATCACTAAGCATCCAGCCATTCTTACAGAGTCTCACTCCTGATGGCCAGGTCGAAACTAGTTGGGTCATCATCTCATGATGCAATCCTCTCTCCCACTGTCATAGAGAAACCGAAGTATCTCTCAGGTGGGTGAGGAACCCTACTAGATCGGCGGAGAGGCTGAGGTTCGTTGGTAACTATTGAATCCTTTGGTTCTTTCAAATCATCAGCTGCAGTTTGTATAGCTGGAATATTTCCAGTTCTACATTACTGACCTTGCCTCGAGCTTGTCCGGATTTTGCTTTTAGACATAGCCCGGACAACTCCAAATCTTAACCAACTTAAGATATGGGCTCTTCCCTTTCCATATCACATATGAAGCGGTAGGCAACTTGATTTGATTTGAACCCTATTCAATAGGTATGTAGCTTCTCAAGTGCATAACTCCCAAAAGGAAATAGGAAACTCAGTAGTACTCATCATAGAGCACACCATATCACATAGGGTGCTATTGCTCCGTCCCGATATACCATCGTGCTATGGTGTATGCGGAGGAGTAATGCTGAGAGAGAATCTCATTCTCCTTTAGAATAGTCCAGGAATTCCGTGCTCAAGTATTCTCCTCCTCGATCTCATCAAATGACATAATACTTATACCCGTATTGGTTCTCTACTTCTAGCTTATATTCTGTGAATATCTCAAAAGGTTCGGACTTGTGTTTCAACAGGAACATATGTCTGAATCTTGAGAGATTATCAGAGAATGTAACGAAGTACAAAGAACCATTCTTGGTATGTGTAGACAGGGGACCTACATACATCAACATGTATCATCCCAAGAGTTCACTAACTCTTTCTCTGTTTCCGATAAATAGAGCTGTGGTCATCTTATCTATGTGACATGACTGGCAAGTTTCATAAGATGTAAATTCAAACTGCTTTAAATATGCATCTAAATGTAACTTCAGCTAGTCGGGTCGCATTGATATGACCTAGTCTACAATACCTCAAGAAGGATTCGTTCATTTCTGAATTCTTCCTCTTGTGTGTGTTCCATATACTAAGAACTGTAGTTTGATTTAGAACATCAATGCTTTTAGATAACGTGCCTGAACCGATCAACTTTTGATATAGGAAATGTTCAAAACATTATCCAACAATACAAAATTATATCCTTTCTTTACTAATAAAGAGAGAGATACGATTTTGTATATCAGGTTCGGTATCTAATAACATTCGTTCAGAATCAATGTATTAGTAATACAGGGTGACAGTGACCAACAGACTTGGCTGCAACACTTGCCCCGTTTTCTGCCTCATGAAACTTATCACCCGTTCTCAGTTCTCTACCTTTCTGTAGCCCTATGTAACAGATTACATATCTGGGATCCTGATCTGGTATCACATACCCAGGACGTAGAGGATACAGAGAAACAGTTCTACATAATGAACACACCCGAAGATGATGCATCAGCATGCACTCTCTTCGTTTGGGCGGCACGGGAATTCTGGTAATCCCTATTTCCTGCTCTGTCTTATAACAATTATAAGTTGGAGCGGGACCAACGTTCCCCAGCTCAGTATAACAAGCGGGTTTGGTCAAATATCCGTATTATTATTTTGATTAAGGCGTGATATGGTCGCTACCTGGAGAGAGAGAGAAGAAAACACTCAGCGTGCGCTCTGTCAAGAATAGATTGGTTATTTATTTTATCTAATCAGGATGGCTCCCACTGTTTTTTATCAAATCTTCCTTCAAACCCTAAAAGGAAAGACTAGCCGGGATTAATTACACACTACAAGTTTGCCAATCTTTCAGCCAGGCTAGTGTCGGTACTTTGAGGGAGGTCCCCCGTGCTTTCGCACGAACCTAATTAATGTTAAACCTCGTTTTCCCAGAGGCGTAACCTCGTTGACACCTTTCTAGACACCTACTTGATCGGCTAATTGTAATTTATAAAACTCTCTCAGGAGTAACTCTTACTCGCAGCGGGTATCGGGATCCAACTATCTCATAGAAGGTATGCAATCTCATTGCAAATTTCAACACTTGAAATTCCCGATAATATTTTGCCCCTAGTGTTCTATGACCTTGACGAATGCCAAACAACCCATAGTCCACTAGTCAAGTTCAACCCGTACATTTCTTGATCGAATTAAACCCACCCGCACGACCCTTGACGAATGCCAAACAACGTCGTACAAATACCCTAATCCAATCTGCATCATATGCATAAGCAGATAAATACTAGTTAGCTACCGCACACTACGCCTTGACGAATGCCAAACTACCTAGCATGAATACTAACTAGTACTTATCTGAAATGACGGAGGGCTACGACAGGTTTTTCTGAAAACCTATTGCGTAATAAACTTGATATCGTTGTAGAATCAAATGAATTTTGAAATGGAGTGCCTTTGAGGCTTTTCTAGTTTTGCTAAAGGAGTCACTCCCGGTGAAGGGATCGTCGGTCCTTTCCTCGTCGAATGAGGTGCGGGATATATCATATATATCACTGTGCAAAGCAAAAACACTTAAAAGCAATCAAAAGACAAACCGAGGGTTGTAGCATCTGCCAGTTATTGCTAAAGGAGTCACTCCCGGTGAAGTGATCTCGGTCCTTTCCTCATCGAATAAGGTGCAGGATATATCATATATACCGCTGTGCAAAGCAAGAACTGTAGCTACCTGTTTTATTTTGAAATTCAATTCTACAACATCTTAGGTTTCTTTTATTTCATTAATCATATTAATGAAGTCCCATCATTTAAAGTACCTAAACATCACAGATAAATACGACGTACACTTATGCCATCCGCATTCGCCTCGATGTCCCCTCGTGCACCGTTAGGTTAGGTAACTAACGGCAGAGCGGGCCAGGGCTAGCGCGGGTGTAAAACATAAGTAACGTCTATGTAATATATCATATATACTATATACAGTATCTATCAAAGAACATCACATGATCACATCACAGATATCGCAGCAGAAGAATCATATGAAATATTGGATATACTAGGACATCCGTGTTTTCAATACGAGCCAGTATAAAACACGGATTCCACGGTTGTGATGAATAGCCAAACCCACACCCCTAGACCCCTACGAGAGCGGCAAGTAACCCTACCAATTCTAGAGTTAGGAGACCCGGACTCGACTCCTCGAGTTGGTCTCCCACTGGACCCCAGAACCCGGTTACTTGTGCCCTCCTCCTTGGGTCTATCCTAGTGCGGAAAAGTAAATAATATACAAAGGGTGACATCTTCCGCAACCTGGAAGTGCCCCAATAAAAGAATATTACATACAAGTTTTTACATGAATGAAAATGAAAAACACTCATCTCACATAAAAACCCCCGGCTATTCAAACACGACGATCCAATATAACATATCCAGCAACACATAACATCACATGTCATCAACGTAAGTAAATATGCGCATCCCAATTGTCGTTGACATATAGCAACGAAACCGGCGATATCACATATTACACTTACGGTCACAGAAAAGAAAGTGTAAAACTACAACAGTTGGAATCCGCAATCACCTCAGACATCGCATGCCTGACC
This sequence comes from Agapanthus africanus, assembly GCA_030015575.1. NCBI lineage: Eukaryota > Viridiplantae > Streptophyta > Magnoliopsida > Asparagales > Amaryllidaceae > Agapanthus > Agapanthus africanus. Next base: position 398,030,744 of record CM057346.1, read on the forward strand.
AAATGAATTACTTAGACATCGCATGCCTAACAATTATAAACCCCGCATTTTAATCTCAAAATCGAAAACCCTTTTCAATATCAAGTCGGGCAATTCAACAAGATTCCCGACATCCTGATCGAACGCTCGTCGCAAACTTCAGTAGGCGGCCGCACCCCCGACGCCGTCGACGAAGTGCACCAAGGCGGAACACCGCTACCGCGAGCACCCGAACAGATGCTTTCGGCGACGGGGTTCTCCTACAGTCACTTGGTCGGGGCTATGGAGTGAGGCTGTCTATTAAGTTTACCCGGCGAGTATTCGCGTACGCTACGTGATTGCGACGGACTTTTGATCATATCAAAATTCCATGGCAACCGATCAAGTGAGACTAAACTGCTATGTTTATAACATTCATTCAGTTATCTCATAACTTCTTGTGAATTCCAATTATTGTATCCCATTCCGGATAAATAGAAAATGTCAAACTTTCCGATCGAACAATCGAACACCCAAGTTTTCCCGATACAGATCAACACATGAAACAAGTCTAAAAATATTCAGTTCGTGCCTCAGTACCAATGGTCCAGCCGTAGAAGGGTCAAGCCAACGCCTCACATGTGGCATGCCGTACTGCCCCAAACCCTAAGGTTCAAAGGGCAGTTCAAGACGGTCACATAATCGAGTTAAGGTTTGTTGTCTTCTAGAGGGTCCATCGAGTTACTTGCACTACTTAGAACGTCTTTAAACCACGGAAAAATCCAACACTTGGAAATTTACCGACAGGGGAAAAATTGGGTATTTATATCCGGTCGAACTTTTTAACATATTCTAAAATTTATCCGGAAAGCCACATAGACAAAATCTGATACTCCGATTGAAACACCGAATCCCCAAAACAATCCCAGAAAATTCAACTCTTGAATAAATATTAAAAAATCCCAGAAAATCCAGCACCAGAAACCATGAATTACTGTACAAAAATTATAGGACAATCTAATAATATGGCCGCGGAACCGCCGCATAAGCAGGGCTTATGCCGCGGTTCCGCCGCACTCTGGAAGCTTCACTCGAAAAATTTTGCATCGTAATTCATAGAATTCCCTGCTGAATTTTTTAGCAATTTTTAATTTGGAAAAATCCACGTTTTCAAAAAAAGTCCAGAGAGCGTGGAAAAATGAGGTTTCGGGTTCGATCGGGTTTCAAACTTCGTCTAGACTTCGCCTAAGACTCTAGCTAGGCTCTGATACCAGTGTAGGGTTCCTAGGCACGCTAATGAGGTCTCATAAGGCATCAACCATGACAATTTCAAATTTTACGGTGCCGAGAAACCCTAGATACAGATAGTTGGCTAGAATTTTAGGCGACAAACAAACTAGTTAACTCTTAACTACAAGAATACGGAAATACAACCTTTGTAGATCCGGTCCTCCACCTTCATGGCTCCATGATGAAGTCCTCTCCGCTGTCCTCATGCAATCCCGGGCTCTAGCGTCGGCTTCATCGGAGAAGAAGCGGGCTAGGTCATCGACGACGTGCCGAAGATGATCTACGTCGAGGTATCGCTAGATCAAGCTCCAACTTCACCAAGTCAAGAAAACTTGTGAAGGAAACACACTCTACTACTTGGCAAGAGGTAGAGGATGAAGAAATAAGAAGTGGGTTCACTTTAGATTTGGATTTCTCACTCATTTTCATCAATCACCATTGATGAAGAAAGGTTTTCTTCAAGTGAAGAAGAAGAAGAAGATGAAGATAATATTATGATAAGTCTTTTAGAAAATAGAAAATAAAAGAATACTTATCATAATCAACCATGGTCAAGTGTAGAGAATTGACTAAGGTTAGATGAATGGTTAGGGTTAAAGATGAAGACAAAGTGGTGACTTTGGTCAAAGCTTCATGAAGATTCAAGATGCAAACAAAGAAAGCCACCATTTTGTTTTCTTATCCATTTCTTTTTAATCCAATTAAAAATATAAATGAATGAATAACAAAATAAAAACCCTAACCATTTACTTAACCAAGGTTTAATTCTTTACACAAACCCTAGCAAACATGTATCATCAAACATGATACATGCAAGTGCACAAAAGTATATCACATATACAATGTGCACATCCGAGTGAGAATATCCATTTAATGTGAACCGATACTAGTTAATGCAAAGTAATATATCAAATATATAATTATACATTAAATCATTAAATCAACACTTGATTTAATGACCCGGTCATATCGCATATAACCGACTAATATCTACAGTAACAACTTATCGAATCAACACTTGATCCGATAACCCGGCTATATCGCATATAACCGATCAATGTCACAAATCGCGAGAATCGAATACAGTATCACATACTGGTATCATTCTCGGTCCCGCACATATCTCATATGCGCTCCTATTTCGTTTCGCTTGAGCCAGGAAACCTCTGTGTAGGACTCTAAAGACTCGTCAATACGCCGGCAGCGGATGATGATCATATCAAACATCCACAAGCCGCAAGCGGTCTGCTAAACGTAACGGCCACCCGGGTATTGAGCGATCAGAAGATCGACGAGCAAGCCCGCTCACACTCCAGTGAATCCAACCAGTAACACTACCGTACAGTCCGGTCTGATCGTCTAATATGTCGCATATCTCGCCTAGGGGTGGTAAACGTCAGACCCCAATAGCTCGATAAGTCGTGTTGATATGAGGTCTATAACAATTCGAGAAACTACTGGTAACACTTACCAGTAAATCTCAGCAACCCTGGCCAGGGATTTCCGGTTATAGCCAATCGAACACAGCGCAACATCAACTCCCTATACCGGGAGAGACGAATCCCCTCCTATCGCTCATTGCCTCCATGTGACTCGGGACTGTACCCAAAAACCACCGTTTTGCACGCCCTCTTGGACGTGGTAAGATGGAAATCAAAGCACAGTGGGAACCACACAAGACTCTATGACTATCTCGGGTCAACAGACTACTCTGTACCAGTATCACCAGAGAACTGCCATCTGACGTAAGGTATAATACCATCTGGGAGTTCTCGGCGAGTCCGTCCAGTGTACCCAGTCTCTACTGAGCACCCGTATATCATCTCTGATGTCAAACACCGATGGATATGGGATCATCCATCGCCCATCTGTATGGGTCGAGAAGGTACACGCTAGTCTACTCTAGTATATCGATGCCCCGTCTCGATACACCCACGACTAGGGACTTTGAAGGATGTACTTATAGACTATCTGTCCCTACTAGTATGATCTGCATCATAGTCCAGGTAGTCAAGTACACATCCTAAGGGCTTTACCAACATGTAACAGAGAGACAATCAGTGTACACGTTAAGGTAAAGAGCAACAAGATAGCGTACTATCATGTCGAGCAAGAAAGTCCTCCCTATATATGTCCCAGCATCCACTACAATATACATCCTATGTATAGTAATGGCCTCTAGGGCATACATATAACTAACACAAAAGTGACATGAATGACAAAGTGATTGTCAGAGTTATAGTTTTCCCTATGATGAGGGACGGTATTATGGACAGGTGGTCCAAGAGGATACTGTGGGAGGCATGGTGCTGGATACTGATTAGGTTCAGTTATCGATACAGTCTAAGAAGTTTGGATTTGGAGTTCATTTATGAACTAGGTCCCATCAGATATCCAGACATATTCTAAGACAGGTTTTACTCGATTCGGGAGATGGCTTTCTCCGCGAACTTGAGATTAAGAGAGATATAGAAAGAAACATAAGGGCGGATCCACTCACTGAGACTATTTCTCGAACACAAGAGTTTTACAAACTACCTTTGTGAAACTGATTAGTAGAGGAGTTGGGTGTTCGGTATCACACGGGCTGTGAGTATGCGACATCGCAATAATTAGCCTTGAGTGCAAGTGGGAGACTGTTGGAGATAGTGCCCTCAAAGTCAATTATTGGATCGCAGGTATGTGATTACAATGATTGAGGCAGGACCTATACCGATATGACAGTCTTGCTCGAGATGATAGTATGCTATCTGGTTTGTCTATATCATCGTATACATGCTTTAGTTCACTATTACATGATGATAGAGCCCATAGGATTCTTGCTTGACTACCAGCAGTATGATGGCGATCATATACGTGGGAGCTGGGGTATGTAAGCACATCCTTAAACGTGTCCCTAGTCGTGGGAGTTTCGAGACAGGGCGTCGATACTCCAGAGTAGACTAGTGTATACAGTCGAGACCCCGACGAGGGGCGGTGGCCGGTCTCACAAGCCACTGGTGTCAGTTGGATCACCTAAGATGTATACAGGTGCTCATTAGGTTATGAGTACACCAAACAGGACTCGTCGGGAACATGCTAGTTGGTATTATACATATCGTCAGATAGCAGTTCCCTGGTGACATGTGTACAGATTAGTTCATCGACCTGAGATCGTCATTTGTCTCGTGTGAGTTCCCACTGTACTTAGATTACTACCCTACCACGCTCAAAGGAGTAGTGCAAACAGGTTTTAGTTGGGTACAGTCCCGAGCCACATTGGAGGCAAGTAAGCGGATCGTCGGGGATCCGTCTCTCCCGGTATTGGGGGTTGATGTCGCGCAGTGCACGGGTGGCCGTCACTAGGAATCCTCGGCCGAGGTAGTGGAGAATTACTGATTTGGATCAGTAATTTCTCAGGTGGTGATGGGCTTCATACCGACACGATTTATCGCGTTATTAGGGGTCTGACTTTATCCACCCCCTAGACTCGATATGCGATACTCTTTAGACGAACGGACCGGACTGTATATACATTGTCACTGTTAGACTCAGTAGGGTTTATGGATGAGTTCGCTCGTCAGCTTCCCTTCCAATTAATGTAGGGTTCCTAGGCACTCTCAAGAGGTCTCACAAGGCATCAACCATGCCAATTTCAAAAATTACGGTGCCAAGAAACCCTAGACTGGATCGTTAACTAGATATTTTAGGCGAACACATACAACTAGTTAACAATATAACTCAAAGAACGGAAATACAACCTCTGTAGATCCGGTCCTCCACCTCCATAGCTCCGCAATGAAGTCTCCTCGCTATCCAAATGGAATCCCGGGCTCTAGCGTCGGCTTCATCGGAGAAATGGGCGGGCTAGGTCATCGGCTTCGTGCCGAAGATGATCTACGTCGAGGCATCACTAGATCAAGCTCCCACTTCACCTAGTCATGAAACTTGTGAAGAGAACACCCTATACTACTTGGCAAGAGGTAGAGGATGAAGAAATAGGAAGTGGGTTCACTTTAGAATTGGATTTCTCACTTGTTTTCATCACTTGCCATTGATGTAGCAAGCTTTTCTTCCTTGCTCATGAAGAAGAAGAAGAAAGAAATGAATATGATAAGTTTTTTTTAAATCCAAAAGAAAAATGAATACTTATCATATTCAAACCATGGTTAAGTGTAGAGAATGAATCATGGTTAAGTGGAATGGTTAGGGTTAAGCATGAGACAAAATGGTGACTTAGTCAAAGCTTCATGAAGCTTCAAAATCAAACAAAATAAGCCACCATTTTCTTTCATTATCTTTTCCATAAAGAAATAAATAAATAAATAAATGAATAAATAAAAGGAAAACCCTAACCATTACACAACCATGGTTTAAACTTTACACATACTCAAGTATGCATGTATCATCAAACATGATACAAACTTGTGTACAAAATTATATCACATATACAATGTGCACAAATCAAGTGAGAAAATCCATTTAAAGTGAACCAATACTAGTTAATGCAAAGTAATATGTCAAATATATAATTATGCATTAAATCATTAAATCAACACTTGATTCAATGATCCGGTCATATCACATATAACCGACTAGTATCCAATATATCGGCTTATCGAATCAACCCTCGATTCGATAACTAGGTTATATCGCATATAACCATTCGATACATTCATCGCGAGAATAGAATACGGTATCACATACACGCATTATTCTCGGTCCCGCACATATCTCATATGCGCTCCTATTTCGTTTCGCTTGAGCCAGGAAACCTCTGTGTAGGACTCTAAAGACTCGTCAATACGCCGGCAGCAGGTGATGATCATATCAAACACCCACAAGCCGCAAGCGGTCTGCTAAACGTAACGGCCACCCGGGTATTGAGCGATCAGAAGATCGACGAGCAAGCCCGCTCACACTCCTGTGAATCCAACCAGTAACACTTACCGTACAGTCCGGTCTGATCGTCTGATATATCGCATATCTCGCCTAGGGGTGGTAAACGTCAGACCCCAATAGCTCGATAAGTCGTGTCGATATGAGGTCTATAACAATTCAAGAAACTACTGGTAACACTTACCAGTAAATCTCAGCAACCCTGGCCAGGGATTTCCTGTTATAGCCAATCGAACACAGCGCAACATCAACCCCCTATACCGGGAGAGATGAATCCCCTCCTATCGCTCATTGCCTCCATGTGATTCGGGACTGTACCCAAAAACCACCGTTTTGCACGCCCTCTTGGACGTGGTAAGGTGGAAATCAAAGCACGGTGGGAACCACACAAGACTCTATGACGATCTCGGGTCAACAGACTACTCTGTACCAGTGTCACCAGAGAACTGCCATCTGACGTAAGGTATAATACCATCTGGGAGTTCTTGGCGAGTCCATCCAGTGTACCCAGTCTCTACTGAGCACCCGTATATCATCTCTGATGTCAAACACCAATGGATATGGGATCATCCATCGCCCATCTGTATGGGTCGAGAAGGTATACGCTAGTCTACTCTGGTATATCGATGCCCCGTCTCGATATACCCACGACTAGGGACTTCGAAGGATGTACTTATGGACTACCATGTCCCCACTAGTATGATCCGCATCATAGTCCAAGTAGTTAAGTACACATCCTAAGGGCTTTACCAACATGTAACAGAGAGACAATCAGTATACACGTTAAGGTAAAGAGTAACCAGATAGCATACTATCATGTCGAGCAAGAAAGTCCTCCCTATATATGTCCCAGCATCCACTACAATATACATCCAATGTACAGTAATGGCCTCTAGGGCATACATATAACTAACAATCTCCCACTTGCACTAGGGCCATCTGATAGCAGTGGTTGTAGTATCTCATACTCAACCATCCCTTAAAAGTCTCTCTCTGGGAATAGGCCTTCGTGAGTGGATCCGCCGTGTTGTTCTCTGAGTCTACTCTCCTAACCTCGATCTCCTTGGAGATCAACCATCTCCTTGGAGATCAACCATCTCCATGATCAGGTGATACTGCCTTAGAATATGTCTGGATCACTGATGGGACTGGCGTTCCTTGGCATAAGCCACAACTCCATTGTCTCACAATGGTTGGAACGTAGTTCATCTCATGAACCAATATACACCCAGACTGCCTCTTTGGTAGCATCTTAAGTAGCGATGTATCCTGCCTTTATCGTCTAGTATGCCACGGTATCAAGCTTGGAACTCTTCCAACATACCGTCCCTTTACTGAGGGTAAAGACAATGCCTGTGACTGACATTCAGTCGTCTTTATCACCTTGGAACACTTCCAGTGATTCTCCCCAGGATCGATTGATACCATCTCACTACAACTAGTGAGAGTCCTAACATCCAATTAGATCTATCTCATAGATCCAAAACCCAGGATTCAGAAGGTATCACTTTGATCCTATATAGAGAATCATTGTGATGAGCGGAGATTGATCGAGCGTAGCATAGGAAACTCCTTCCCTATCAAGAGTATGTCATCCACGTACTCTACGAGGATCACTACCATACTCCCTACTACCTTCTTGTATATACAAGGTTCATCTACCATTTTGATGAAGTCATACTCTTTGACTACCACATCAAAACAGATGTTCCAACTCCGCGATGCCTGCTTTATCCTATAAAGCATCTTGCACACGTTTCCGCTGCTCCCACTGACTACGAAGTCCTCTGGCTGTGTACTTATAGACGTTCTCTTCTAAAACATCATTTAGAAAAGCTGTCATGACACCCAACCACCAGATATCGTAGTCATGGTATGTAGCCATGGCAAGTAGGATCTGGATGGACTTAAGCATAGTCACTTGAAAAGGTTTCATCATTATCCACGCCTGGTCGATGACGAAAACCTTTAACAAGTCTAGCTTTGAAAGTCTCAACTTTTCCATCTACACCAAGTAATCTTCTCAAGATATACTTTCTCCTGATGGGGATTTAACCCTTCAGATATAGCAATCAAAGTCCATACTTTGTTGGTGTACATGGATTCCATCTCAGATCGCTAAGCATACAGCCATTCTTACAGAGTCTTACTCCTGATAGCCAGCTCGAAGCTAGTTGGGTCATCATCCCATGATGCAATCCTCGCTCCCACTATCATAGAGAAACCGAAATATCTCTCAGGTGGATGAGGAACCCTACTAGATCGGCGGAGAGGCTGAGGTTCGTTGGAATCTACTGAATCCTTTGGTTCTACCAAATCATCTGATGTTGTTTGTATAGCTGGAACCTTTCCAGTTGTACATAACAGACCTTGCCTCGAGCCTGTCCGGATTATGCTTTTAGACATAGCCCGGACAACCCCAAATCTTAACTAACTTAAGATATGGGCTCTTCCCTTTCCATATCACATATGAAGTGGTAGGCAACTGATTTGATCTGAACCCTTTTCAATAGGTATGCAGCTTCTCAAGTGCATAACTCCCAAAAGGAAATAGGTAACTCAGTAGTACTCATCATAGAGCACACCTTATCATATAGGGTGTTATTGCTCCGCCCCGATACACCATCGTGCTATGGTGTATACGGAGGAGTAATGCTGAGAGAGAATCTCATTCTCCTTTAGAATAATCCAGGATTTCCGTGCTCAAGTATTCTCCTCCTCGATCTCATCATAGGACATAATACTTATACCCTTTTTGGTTCTCTACTTCTAACTTATATTCTATGAATATCTCAAAAGGTTCAGACTTGTGTTTCAACAGGAACATATGTCTGAGTCTCGAGAGATCATCAAAGAATGTAATGAAGTAAAAAGAACCGGTCTTGGCATGAGTAGACAGGGGACCTTCATACATCAACATGTATCATCCCAAGAGTTCATTAACTCTTTCTCTGTTTCCAGTAAACGGAGCTATGGTCATCTTGTCTCTGTGACATGACTGGCAAGTTTCACAAGATGTAAATTCAAACTGATTTAAATATGCATCTAAATGTAACTTTAGCCAGTCGGGTCGCATTGATATGACCTAGTCTACAATGCCTCAAGAAGGATCCGTTCATTTCTGAACTCTTCCTCTTGTGTGTGTTCCGTATACTAAGAACTGTAGTTTGATTTAGAACATTAATGCTTTTAGATAACGTGCCTGAACCGATCAACTTTTGAAATAGGAAATGTTCAAAACATTATCCAACAATACAAAATTTTATCGTTTCTTTACTAATAAAGAGACTGATATGATTTTGTATATCAGGTTCGGTATCTAATAGTATTTGTTCAGAATCAATGTATTGGTAATACAGGGTGACAGTGACCAACAGACTTGGCTGCAACACTTGCCCCGTTTTCTGCCTCATGAAACTTATCACCCGTTCTCAGTTCTTTACCTATCTGTAGCCCATGTAACATATTACATATGCGGGATCCTGATCCGGTATCATATACCCAGGACGTAAAGGATACTGAGAAACAGTTCTGTATAATAAACATACCCGAAGATGATGCATCAGCATGCACTCTCTTCGTTTGGGCGGCATGGGAATTCTAGTAATCCCCAATTTCCTGCTCTGTCTTATAACAATTACAAGTTGGAGCGGGACCAACGTTCCCCAGCTCAGTATAACAAGCGGGTTCGATCAATATCCGTATTATTATCTTGATTAAGGCATGATATGGTCGCTACCTGGAGAGAGAGAGAAGAAAACACTCAGCGTGCGCTCTTGCAAGATTAGATTGGTTATTATCTTATCTAATCAGGATGTCTCCCACTGTTTTTATCAAATCTTCCTTCAAACCCTAAAAGGAAAGACTAGCCGGGATTAATTACACACTACAAGTTCGCCAATCTTTCAGCCAGGCCAGTGTCGGTACTTTGAGGGAGGTCCCCCGTGCTTTCGCACGAACCTAATTAGTGTAAACCTCGTTTTCCCAGAGGCGTAACCCCGTTGACACCTTTCTAGACACCTACTTGATCGGCTAATTGTAATGTATAAAACTCTCCCAGGAGTAACTCTTATTCGCAGCGGGTATCGGGATCCAACTATCTCATAGAAGGTATGCAATCTCATTGCAAATTTCAACACTTGAAATTCCCGATAATATTTTGCCCCATGCGATCTATGACCTTGACTGAGTCAACAAACCATAGACCGCAAGTAAAGTTCAACCCGTCATTTCTCGATTGAATTAAACCCACCCGCATGACCCTTGACTGAGTCAACAAGGCCGCACGACTACCCTAATCCAATCGCATCATATGCTTTGCAGATAAGCAATAATCAGCTACCGCACACTACGCCTTGACTGAGTCAACAAACGCAGAACAAATACTAACTAGTACCTATCTGAAATGATGGAGGGCTACGACAGGTTTTTAAGAAAACCTTTTGCGTAATGAACTTTATATCATTGTAGAATCAAATGATTTTAAAATGGAGTGCTTTTGAGGCTTTTCTAGTTTTGCTAAAGGAGTCACTCCCGGTGAAGGGATCGTCGGTCCTTTCCTCGTCGAATGAGATGCGGGATATATTATATATATCACTGTGCAAAGCAGAAACTATAAAAGCAATCAAAAGACAAACCGAGAGTTGTAGTATCTGCCAGTTATTGCTAAAGGAGTCACTCCCGGTGAAGGGATCTCGGTCCTTTCCTCATCGAATAAGGTGCAGGATATATCACATATACCTCTGTACAAAGCAAGAACTGTAGCTACCTGTTTTATTTTGAAATTCGATTCTACAACATCTTAGGTTTCTTTTATTTCATTAATCACATTAATGAAGTCCCATCATTTAAGTACCTAAACATTACAGATAAATACGACGTACACTTATGCCATCCGCATTCGCCTCGATGTCCCCTGGTGCACCGTTAGGTTAGGTAACTAACGACAGAGCGGGGCAGGGCTAGCGCGGGTGTAAAACATAAGTAACGTCTATATAATATATCATATATACTATATACTGTATCTATCACAGAACATATCACATGATCACATCACAGATATCGCAGCAGAAGAATCATATGAAATATTGGATATACTAGGACGTCCGTGTTTTCAATACGAGCCAGTATAAAACACGGATTCCACGGTCGTGATGAATAGCCAAACCCACACCCCTAGACCCCTACGAGAGCGGCAAGCAACCCTATAAATTCTAGAGTTAGGAGACCCGGACTCGACTCCTCGAGTTGGTCTCCCACTGGACTCCAGAACCCGGTTACTTGTGCCCTCCTCCTTGGGTCTATCCTAGTGCGGAAAAGTAAATAATATACAAACGGTAACAACTTCCGCAACCTGGAAGTGCCCCAATAAAAGAATATTACATACAAGTTTTTACATGAATGAAAATGAAAAACACTCATCTCACATAAAAAAAACCCCGGCTATTCAAACACGACGATCCAATATAACATATCCAGCAACACATAACATCACATGTCATCAACATAAATAAACATGCATATCCCAATTGTCGTTGACATATAGCAACGAAACCGGCGATATCACATATTACACTTACGGTCACAGAAAAGAAAGTGTAGAACTACAACAGTTGGAATCCGCAACCTCCATAGACATCGCATGCCTAATCAAATGAATTCCTTAGACATCGCATGCCTAACAATTATAAACCCCGCATTTTAGTCTCAAAATCGAAAACACTTTTCAATATCAAGTCGGGCAATTCAACAAGATTCCTGACATCCTGATCGAATGCTCGTCGCAAACTTCAGTAGACGGCCACACCCCCGATACCGTCGACGAAGTGCACCAAGGCGGAACACCGCTACCGCGAGCACCCGAACGGATGCTTTCGGCGACGGGGTTCTCCTACATTCACTTGGTCGGGGCTATGGAGTGAGACTGTCTATTAAGTTTACCCGGCGAGTATCCGCGTACGCTACGTGATTGCGACGGACTTTTGATCACATCAAAATTCCGTAGCAACCGATCAAGTGAGACTAAACTGCTATGTTTATAACATTCATTCAGTTATCTCATAACAACTTGTGAATTCCAATTATTGTATCACATTCCGGATAAATAGAAAATGTTAAACTTTTCGATCAAACAGTCGAACACCCAAGTTTTCCCGATATAGATCAACACATGAAATAAGTCTAACAACATTCAGTTCGTGCCTCAGTACCAACGGTCCAGCCGTAGAAGGGTCAAGCCAACGCCTCACATGTGGCACGCCGTACTGCCCCAAACCCGAAGGTTCAAAGGGCAGTTCAAGACGGTCACATAATCGAGTTAAGGTTTGTTGTCTTCTAGAGGGTCCATCGCGTTACTTGCACTACTTAGAACGTCGTTAAACCACGGAAAAATCCAACACTTGGAAATTTCCCGACAGGGGAAAATTTGGGTATTTATATCCGGTCGAACTTTTTAACATATTCAAAAATTATCCGGAAGCCACATAGACAAAATCTGATAATCCGAACGAATAATCGAATCCCCAAAACAACCCCAGAATACTCAACTCTTGAGTCAAATTAAAAATTCCCAGAAAACTCAGCATAATAAAATAGGAGTTACTGTGCAAACAGGGAAGGATGACGTCATCATACGGCCGCGGAACCGCCGCAGAAGCCAGGCTTCTGCCGCGGTTCCGCCGCACTTTGGAGGAATCATGGACACGTGTTGCACAGTAATTCTTAAAATTCCCTACTTATTTTTCTGCATATTTTTAATTGACAAAAATCCACAAATTTGAAAAAAGTCCAGAGAGCATTATCGGGTTAGGGTTTCGGGTTCGTTCGGGTTTCAAATTTCGTCTACGCATCGCCTAAGGCTCTAGCTAGGCTCTGATACCACTGTAGGGTTCCTAGGCACTCTCAAGAGGTCTCACAAGGCATCAACCATGCCAATTTCAAAAATTACGGTGCCGAGAAACCCTAGACTGGATCGTTAACTAGATATTTTAGGCGAACACATACAACTAGTTAACAATATAACTCAAAGAACGGAAATACAACCTTTGTAGATCCGGTCCTCCATCTCCATAGCTCCGCAATGAAGTCTCCTCGCTGTCCAAATGGAATCCCGGGCTCTAGCGTCGGCTTCATCGGAGAAATGGACGGGCTAGGTCGTCGGCTTCATGCCGAAGATGATCTACGTCGAGGCATCACTAGATCAAGCTCCCACTTCACCAAGTCATGAAACTTGTGAAGAGAACACCCTATACTACTTGGCAAGAGGTAGAGGATGAAGAAATAGGAAGTGGGTTCACTTTAGAATTGGATTTCTCACTTGTTTTCGTCACTTGCCATTGATGTAGCAAGCTTTTCTTCCTTGCTCATGAAGAAGAAGAAGAAAGAAATGAATATGATAAGTTTTTTTTAAATCCAAAAGAAAAATGAATACTTATCATATTCAAACCATGGTTAAGTGTAGAGAATGAATCATGGTTAAGTGGAATGGTTAGGGTTAAGCATGAGACAAAATGGTTACTTAGTCAAAGCTTCATGAAGCTTCAAAATCAAACAAAATAAGCCACCATTTTCTTTCATTATCTTTTCCATAAAGAAATAAATGAATAAATAAATAAAAGGAAAACCCTAACCATTACACAACCATGGTTTAAACTTTACACATACTCAAGTATGCATGTATCATCAAACATGATACAAACTTGTGTACAAAAGTATATCACATATACAATGTGCACAAATAAAGTGAGAAAATCCATTTAAAGTGAACCAATACTAGTTAATGCAAAGTAATATATCAAATATATAATTATGCATTAAATCATTAAATCAACACTTGATTCAATGATCCGGTCATATCGCATATAACCGACTAGTATCCAATGTATCGGCTTATCGAATCAACCCTCGATTCGATAACTAGGTTATATCGCATATAACCATTCGATACATTCATCGCGAGAATAGAATATGGTATCACATACACGCATTATTCTCGGTCCCGCACATATCTCATATGCGCTCCTATTTCGTTTCGCTTGAGCCAGGAAACCTCTGTGTAGGACTCTAAAGACTCGTCAATACGCCGGCAGCAGGTGATGATCATATCAAACACCCACAAGCCGCAAGCGGTCTGCTAAACGTAACAGCCACCCGGGTATTGAGCGATCAGAAGATCGACGAGCAAGCCCGCTCACATTCCTGTGAATCCAACCAGTAACACTTACCGTACAGTCCGGTCTGATCGTCTGATATGTCGCATATCTCGCCTAGGGGTGGTAAACATCAGACCCCAATAGCTCGATAAGTCGTGTCGATATGAGGTCTATAACAATTCGAGAAACTACTGGTAACACTTACCAGTAAATCTCAGCAACCCTGGCCAGGGATTTCCTGTTATAGCCAATCGAACACAGCGCAACATCAACCCCCTATACCGGGAGAGACGAATCCCCTCCCATCGCTCATTGCCTCCATGTGATTCGGGACTGTACCCAAAAACCACCGTTTTGCACGCCCTCTTGGACGTGATAAGGTGGAAATCAAAGCACAGTGGGAACCACACAAGACTCTATGACGATCTCGGGTCAACAGACTACTCTGTACCAGTGTCACCAGAGAACTGCCATCTGACGTAAGGTATAATACCATCTGGGAGTTCTCGGCGAGTCCATCCAGTGTACCCAGTCTCTACAGAGCACCCGTATATCATCTCTGATGTCAAACACCAATGGATATGGGATCATCCATCGCCCATCTGTATGGGTCGAGAAGGTATACGCTAGTCTACTCTGGTATATCGATACCCCGTCTCGATATACCCATGACTAGGGACTTCGAAGGATGTACTTATGGACTACCGTGTCCCCACTAGTATGATCCGCATCATAGTCCAGGTAGTTAAGTATACATCCTAAGGGCTTTACCAACATGTAACAGAGAGACAATCAGTATACACGTTAAGGTAAAGAGTAACCAGATAGCATATTATCATGTCGAGCAAGAAAGTCCTCCCTATATATGTCCCAGCATCCACTACAATATACATCCAATGTACAGTAATGGCCTCTAGGGCATATATATAACTAACAATTAATACATAGGCAAACGTTACGTACAGCTCATACCTCTGACATGCTAGGGGTTATACCCAGTGCCAGTGTGTTTATGAGTCATTAGAGTCCCCCACCGACACTTTCCCAAGTTCGGGGGAAACGTTGTAGAGGCCGTATGGTTTTATGGCAAGGTTCGGAAAATGCACGTGCGTTTTCGCACGTGTCATTTTTCGGGCAGATAATACTGGTAGGCTTTGGTTTAAGCCGGAACCCAGTATTATACTGTGTAGATATAATATTTTTGTCTCAGTTGCATTTGTATTCGGTCGTAATACAAATGCGGGTATGTTTATACTGATACGGGGTTATCCTGAAATTCGTTTCAGGATCACTTTTGGAAGTTGCCAGTTTCCAGTTTTCTATCAGCCGTATTTAACATTCGGTTAAATACGGATTTATCTTTTCTTGAGATAAGTGTGGAAGCTTCTAGAAGAGGTGACTAGGATGGTGACTAGGATGGTGAGGTGGCTTTGTTCATTAATGGTGCATTAATGTGTTGATGACTATGTATTATGATTCATCACTTGCATTAATGCATTCATACTAGGTGTATCTTTGACTCATGCTTTTCTTTATGTGCTAATGGTCACCTCCTAGCTCCTACACTCACCCCCCTTGCCTATATCATGGCCGGCCATTCATTTAGTGGAGAGCATGGTTGTTAATTGAAAAAAAGATATAAGTTTTGGTGCATAGAAATTAGATGTGATCGATTTCTCATTTCCATTCGATCCAAAAGGCAACTTCCATAACCGTTCGTCCATAGCCTTGGACGTAACGAGACAAAGTGTTCTACTCATTCTCTACTTCATCTTGGTCGTCTCTTTTAGCAAACTTGACGACCGAGTTGCCTCGGTTCAGAGGCGGGAGCCCGTTTAAAGATCCATCGACATGGTGCCACCTGGACGAGAAGACTGGAGATTCAAGAGATCGGAGCAGCCGCAACAAAGCGTGGGATGATGGTTAAAGATCGAAGGACTCGGATCATTCGGTATAACGTTTCTACCCATTTGTAAATTGTTAGTTTAGCTTTAATGGAAGATCCGGGTTACGGTACACGATAGCGCCAGTTTGTAAAAAGTTTTTGTTCCGCATTTGGCGTCTGTTTGACGGCTGGGACGCTACCGTGGACTTACACGGGGCGCTACCGTGGAATTACAGATCCAAGAGGATGTTGGGACTTTCGCAGTTCAGGTATATCAACACTATACTGAAAAGATTCGGTATGGAAGATTCTAAGCGCGGTAATCTACCGGCTTGTCACGGAATTACCCTCTCCAACGAGATGTCTCCCAAGACTAATTTGGAAAGGGAACGCATGTCTATTATACCCTACGCTTCTGCGGTAAGCTCTATAATGTATGCGATGTTGTGCACCAGACCAGATGTAGCTTACGCACTGAGCGTGGTAAGCCGGTATCAGTCAGACCCAGGAGAGAAGCACTGGATAGCAGTAAAGAACATTCTCAAGTACCTAAGAAGGACTAAGGAGATGTTTTTGGTTTACGGCGGAAAAGACCTCAAGATCGAGGCCTTTGCTGATTCCAGCTTCCAGAGTGATAAGGATGACTCCAAGTCCATGTCAGGTTATGTCTTTACCCTCAATGGAGGGGCGGTATGCTGGAAGAGTTCCAAGCAGGACACCATTGCTGACTCGACGATGGAAGCGGAGTATATCGCTGCTTGCGATGCCGCAAAAGAAGCGGTCTGGATGAAGAAGTTCCTAACAGAACTTCAGGTGGTTCCTACCATTATTGATCCAATACCGCTGTATTGCGACAACAACTGAGCTATAGCTTTAGCAAAGGAACCCAGGTCCCATCAGAAGTCCAGACACATCTTAAGGCGGTATCACCTGATCAGGGAGATCATAGATCGCCGGGAGATCGAGGTCCGGAGAGTTGCTGCAGAGGAGAACACTGCTGATCCATTCACAAAGGCCTTACCTCAGATTCAGTTCGAGAGGCTACTCGAGATGATCGGTCTTCGATATGCCAGTACATGGCCCTAGTGCAAGTGGGAGATTGTTAGTGTATATGCCCTAGGGACCATTATTGTATCATACTAGCTTGTATATTATTTAATGGAAGCTTGGGATATTCACAGTTATATTAACAGTCTTGCTAAACATGGTAGTATGCTACTTGGTTTATATCTATCTTAATATGTATGTACGTATTGATAGAGCCCTTAGGATCTTGCTTGACTACCAGCGTTGTGATGGCAGTCACACTAGTGGGGGCTGGGTAGTCTACAAGCACATCCTTTTTCAGGTCCCTAGTCGTAGGATTATTGAGACAGGGTATCGATACTCCGGAGTAGACTAGTGTGTACGCTTCTCATCCCAGTTGGGGAGATGGTCTGTCCCACAGCCATCAGTACGTCGTACTGGAGATAGTATACAGGTGCTCGTTGGGTTACGGGTACACCGGACAGGACTCGCAGGGAACTGTTGGTTGGTATTATACCCGTCGTCAGTTAACAGTTCCCAGGTGACATGAGTACAGCATAGTCCTCAGACTTGACACTGCTGCTTCGCCTCGAGTGTGTTCCCACCGTTCTTAGATTGCTACCCTACCACGGCTCAAAGGAGTCGTGCAAACAGGTAGCAGTTGGGTGCAGTCCCGAAGCACTTGGAGGCAGTGGCGGTTAGACAGGATTCGTCTCTCCCGGTATTGGGAGTTGATATCGCGCTGTGTCTGGAGAGCCATTACGTAAAGTCCCTGGCCAGGGTAAGCGAGATTTACTGGTAGGTTTTCCAGTAGTTTCTCAAGGTGTAATGGGCTTCACTCCGACACGACTTATACCGCTTTTAGGGGACTGACGCTTGCCGCCCCCCTAGGCCCGATATGCGATAGTCCTAGACGAACAGACCGGACTGTACGGAGATTGTCACATCAGGCTCAGTAGGAGTTCGGATAGGTTTCCTCATCGGCCTTCTTATTGACATCTACCTGGGGACCGTTACGTACAGTTAGTGCCGCTTGCGGTCTGTGGTTAAACCCACTGCCAGCGCAGTAGTCGAGTCTTTAGAGTCCCACACAGAGAGTTTCCTGCTTCGGGCGAAACGATATAGAGGTCGTATGGTTTTACGACAGGGTTCGGACACGCACGTGCATTTATGCACGTACGATGTTCGGACAGTTTTTACTAGCGGGCTTTGGTTTAAGCCAGATTCTAGTATCGGATTATTGGATTTATACAGTCTAAAGTATTTCCGTGTTTTCACGGATAGGAGGGGCGTTCTCGTAAATTCTCGAGAAGCTTCTAAAAGGTTGATGACATGGAGGCTAAGTGGCATTTACATTAAATGGATTTGTGACTCATGAGATGAATCATTCAAGTGAGTGAATGAAGCATTTATTGCTTAATAACTCACTTGATGATTCATCGCACATATTAAATGAAGCATGGTTATTAATATCATTTAAATGATTTGTTTGATATTCTTTATGCTTCATTATATATTGAAAATGAGAAACGATTACATTTCATTCTCACTCTCACCTTCTCTCTCCTTAAGCTCTCTCTCTTCAAACCCTAACCCTAACCTCTCATGTGTTGAGATCAAGGGTTAGCAAGACTAATTGATCCATAATCTCACTCTATATCCCCTAGGTTGCTTTGATTAGCACTTTTAGTAACCTAGTTACCTCAAGTTAGAGGTCAAGCTTGGAGTAGTAGCTCTCGGGTGGATCTTCTATTACAAAGAAGAGGCCGACGAGGAGATGGTCAACGAGAAGAAGAAGGACTTGGTTCATTAGGTATAATCTTCTTTCATAGTAGCTAATCCCTCCTATGATGTTGTTAATTAAGGTTTGGCAAAGATCCGTAAAGTTAGTCGATGTTAGTTTAAATAAAATAATTGTTTTACCTATTCCGCCTCCCCGCAACTCGTGGGGTGTCTAACGTCGACTTACAGCATTAGCCAAGGAACCCAGGTCCCATCAGCGATCCAGGCATATTCTGAGGCGGTATCACCTGATCCGAGAGATAGTTGATCGCCGGGAGATCGAGATCAGGAAAGTTGACACGAAGTACAACACGGCAGATCCACTCACAAAGGCCATACCCCAGATACAATTTGAGAGACTTTTCAGGGTGTTGGGTATGAGATACTACAATAACTGGCCTTAGTGCAAGTGGGAGATTGTTAGTTATATTTATGCCCTAGAGGCCATTATTGTACATGTGATGTATATTATAGTAGATGCTTGGATATATATAGAGAGGACTTTCTTGCTCGACATGATAGTATGCTATCTGGTTGCTCTTTGTCTTAACATATTGATTTGTATAAGTAATATTGTCTTGCTCTCACATGTTGATAAAGCCCTAAGGATGTGTACTTGACTACCAGGACTATGATGGAGATCATACTATTGGGGCCAATGGTAGTCCACAAGTACACCTTATAATTGTTCCTAGTCGAGGTGTATTGAGACGGGGCATCGATATTCCAGATTAGACTAGCGTATACGCATCTTGACCCATATGATGGGCGATGGATGATCCCACATCCATTGGTGTTTGACATCAAAGATGGTATACGTGTGCTCAGTGGAGACTGGGTACACTGAACGAACTCGCCAAGAACTCCTTGCTGGTATTATACCTATCGTCAGATAGCAGTTCTCTGGTGACACTAGTACAGGTTAGTCAGTAGACCCGAGATCGTCATAGAGACTTGTGTGATTCCCACTGTGCTTTGATTTCCACATTACCATGTTCAACAGAATGTGCAAAGCGGTGGATTTTGGGTACAGTCCCGAATCACATGGAGGCGATGAGCGATAGGAGGGGATTCGTCTCTCCCGGTATTGGGGGTTGATGTTGCGCTGTGCTCGATTGGCCATAATAATAAGTCCCTGGCCAGGGCTGCTACGGAGATTTACTGATAAGTGTTATCAGTAGTTTCTCGACCCGTTATGAGCCTTACATCGGCACGACTTATCGGTTACTAGGGTCTGACATTTACCACCCCTAGACTAGATATGCGACATATCAGACGAAGAGACCGGACTGTACGGTCGTGTTACCGACAGGCTTTTCAGGAGTAGGAGCAGGCTTGCTTGTTGATCTTCTGATCGCTCAATACCCGGGTAGCCGTTACGTCCAGCTAATACCGCTGACGGCTTGTGGGTGCTTGATATGATCATCACCTACTGCCAGCGTATTGACGGGTCTTTAGAGTCCTACACAGAGGTTTCACTGGCTCAGGCAAAACGAAATAGGAGCACATATGTGATATGTGCGGGACCGAGATTAATACGAGTATGTGATACCGTATTCTATTCTCGCGATAAAAAGTATCGATCGGTTATATGAGATATAGCCGGGTTATCGAATCAAATGTTGATTCGATAAGTCGATACTGTATCGGTCAGTTATATGATATATAGCCGGGTTATCGAATCAAGTGTTGATTCGATAAGTTGATACAAATAATATTAGTCGGTCATATGATATATAGCCGGATTATTAAATCAAGTGTTGATTTAATGATTTAATGTATAATTATATATTTGATATATTAATTTACATTAACTAATATTAGCTCACTTAAGTATTTCTTTTTCTCACATGTGCACACTTAATATATATGTGATATATGTTAATTGTGTTTTCTTTATGTGTCATGCTTGATGTCACATGCAACATGGGTGTATGAGACTTACACTATGCTAATGATAATGAAGGGTTTATTTATTTAGAGTAAATCAATTATTAGTTGGAAATTGGTCACATGGTATGAAACTTATAGAAGCTTGGAGATCCATTGACCTAGTCCACTAGTTTTGTCTTACACTAGATATTTGTTAACCCAACTATTATCTAAACTCATGGTTAAGTCTCTACATGAGTGATATTAGATATTTTCTCACCCATGGTTGTCATTCACTCTCTCATCCATTATTTTCTTCATCTTCCTCAAGCTCAAGAGAGAGCTCTCTAGGTTTTTGAGAGGAGCATAAAATTAGTAAGAAAAGTAATTCTAAAGTGAGCAAAATCCTACTTCAACATCCTCTACTAGATTAGCAATTTAGTTTATGGTGTTAGCTTCACTAATCCCACATTAGTGAAGAGGTAGCTTGGGTTAGTGTCTCCTCGACGTAGATCATCTTCAGCCTCAAAGCCTTCGTGCAAGCTCGTTGCTTTCTTCTTGTGGAGCCACTCTAGAGTCCGCAAGATCACTACTTCTAGTGAAGGGACTACTACACGGAGCTATTGAAGTGAAGGACCAGTCTACAAAAGTTGTATTTCTAGTTCACTTAGTTGTAAAGTAGTTTACACATTATATTGTCTAAATCTTTAGTTAAGATTCTAGGGTTAGGATTGTTTTGTACGGTAATTTTTGAAAATGGCATGGATGATACCTCCAGAAACCTTGCTTTCGTGCCAAGCAATCCTATAATAATACCAGCGAACATGTTAAGATAAAGGCAACCAGATAGTATACTATCATGTCGAGCAAGAAAATCATCTATATATATGTCCAAGCATCCACTATATCATACAATAATGGCTTTTAGGGCATACATATTACTAACAACATCTACTCCTTTATTATCCTCGCTCTAGCCGAAGTCAATGAACGCCTTTCTCACTTTCGTCGCCCCAGAAGTTCATGCAAATTTACTTACAAGTCAAAGCACATCGTGTCGAAATCAAAATCAACTCTTGAAAACCGATACGGCAAGAGAAGTGTACATAGGTTAGAACCTATGGTCCATGCATGCAAGAACAACCAAACAACTCCCGACGTTGACATACAAACGTCAAACGACCAAGTCAAAACTCAAATATCAAAAATCTAGTTTTCAAAAGTCGTAAAACAAAATCTGAAACTTAGTAAAACACTCCTAGATTCTACCTAAAGTGAAATTAAAACATTTTGCACATTGGATAGGCCTAGATATCAGATGATTGAGGTATGGACCAAAAACCAAAACCTAGTTCCAAGATCAGGCCGCAAATTGCGGCCGTATGGGATAAATTGGCGGCCAAGTATTGGAGATGGGGGCTCGGGTTTCTAGGGTAGCTTCCTAATAGCCTGCACGTCTTACAGTATCCGCAATATATTTTTCAAAGCTCTCGAGTCATCCCAGATTCTATTAGAACACCACAATTCAACAAAAACCCGATATTGAAAAATTCTAAGCTTGTGTTTGGGACTTCTAAACTCACTTAGACCAGGGATTCTATCACTAAAGGCTAGGGATTCTATCACTAAAGGCTAGTAGTCACTCTTTAAACTCTCTACTATAACACTACTACTCTTTTAAACCATCAAAAATCACCTTAGAATTTTCCAAGTTCACTAAACATACACTTTTAAGCTCTAAACTGGTTTGTGAGGTTAGGAAACATAAAAACTTAGTAAGAGGTGGGTGTTTTATCTCAAAAACAACTCAAGAAAATTCTAAGATGGTCAAATGAACTCAAGATTAGAAATTGATCCCACCATAATACTTGTAGTGAGTTTAGGAATAATTTTTGTGAAGGATGTATAAGGTTTTGGTGGAGTTTTGAGAGTGTTGATGGGGGAGGGGGGTAGTGAGGATGGAGGAAGATAAAGGAGAAGATGAAGGAAAAGAAGAAGGAAAAGAAGGTTGTAGAACCCCCCCCCTCCCCCCTCCCCTGATCTCTTGTCCTCCCCCCCAACCCACCCACACACACACACACATTATTCTATTCTTTTCTTTTCTTTTTCTTTTCTAAAAAAACAAAAGAAATACAAAACATGCAAAGAAACATAATATAATGTGTCATCGCACATTAAACATGATTAACAAAATGGATTTGGTTTAATTCATAATTAGTAATCTACTAATCAAGTTTAACATAAACTTGTATATACATAATTGTATACTAATTGATAAAATGCCTAAATCAATCAATTGCTTGATTTAGGCATTTTATTTTTCAAATTATATGTATATAACTATACCATTCTATTAAAACTAATTTCCATACTTTTATAATATTAATAAAATTTATTATTTTATTATTTAAATTTCAAAAATAACATTTTATACTTTCGGAAATGTTACACTAAAAAAACCCCGTTAACTCTCATCCAAATTTTATTAAATATAACAGTTTGGGGACTGTAAAACACTGAAATACCCTGCATGGTTTGAAAATTCTTACTTGTCCACCATTACTCATTTTTCCATCTCTCTCTCTCTCCCCCCTCTCTCTCTCTCTCTCTCTCTCTGCGAGGTCGATCAAATCGAGAATGGGAGGCAAAGTGAGAGGGATGAGGGTTTGCATGGGAAGTTGGGGGATGTCGATGGAGATGAGATTGGAATCAAATAATGTTTGTTGTCTGTGTAAGCCGCCATTGATTGTGTGACCTTCCAGCATTACGCTCTCTCTCTCTTGTTAATTAGTGGAAGGAGGAGGAAGAAGTAATGACGAAGAAGAAGGATAATTCAATTTTTATACTATTAGGATGTCCTTTTTGGAAAAATAAGTTTGAGGTGTTTTTTTTGGAAATATGAAAGTTTGAAATGTCAAAAAAAAAGTTTATTAATGGATTGGTGAACTTAAAATAGATTATTGGTTTATTTCACATCATTAATTACTATTAAAATATCTCCAATAGATTTAAGAAACCTTTATAGGCATCATTGACTACTTGTCAAATTGTTTATAATTATTTTAAATATTTGTTAAGGAAACACGCAAACAATAAAATATTCAAAATCTTCGATCTAGGATGGCCGAGATCAATTCCGATCCCAAAATTGACCGTCCATTGCCGACAAAGTTACCGAGAATTTAAACCTAGCTCTAAATATAGCCTGTCACCAAGCCCATCAAACCCTGACAAATCCTATATTATTATTTCTCATTTCCATCCAACACATCTTTAACAATATGAAGCATAGGCAAAGTGGAGAGAAAAAATGTATACTAACTGTGGGAACTGCCGGAAGCCTAAGGATTCTGTAGAAAATGGGTTAAACTTGCCGTGAGATACGCCAAGTCCTCTGTTTTGGTAAATGGAGGTGGTATCAGAACTATAGCTTGTGATAGAGGGTTGAAACAAGATGATCCGTTGTCTCCTTACTTGTTCTTACTTGTTACAGATGTTTTGAACAGAATGTTGTGTAATGGAAAGAATAATGGTCTCATTCAAAAACTACCGATTTGAGGTATGTTGTGAGAAATTCCAATCGTTCAGTTTGCAGATGACACTTTGCTGTTTTGTAAGACAGATAAAGAGGATATTACTAATTTGAAGCTCATCTTGTATATTTTTAAAGCGTTCATGGTTTAAAAATAAACTTCTCAAAAAGTTCTTTTACTTATTTTGGTAGAATTGATCGTAGAGGAGAGATGCTTGAAGCTTGTCTAAATTGTAAGGTAGAGATCCTTCCTATAACATATCTTGGTCTACCTATAAATAAGAGAAAACCTAGAAGAAGAGATCGGCTACCATTGCCGGATGGGATTTCAGAAAGGCTTTCAAATTGGAAGTGAAAACTTGTATCATCTTTAGGAAGGCTAATCTTGACAAATTCGGTGATTTCAGCCATGTCTTTGTATTACATGTCTTTTTATAGACTTCCAAAATGAGTGTTAGGAAAAAATTGACACTATCAAAAGAGGTTTTTTTTGGGAATGGGGGAGATTTAGGAAGCACTTTGAGAATGCTAGTAAATTGGAACAAGGTTTGTAAAAAAAAGAAAAGAAAATGGTGGTCGAGGAATTCTGGATCTGAAGGATTTAATACTGGTCTTATTGCAAAATGGGTGTGGAGGATTTTGAACAACGACAATGTGTTGTGGGTTACGTGTTGAAAATCTTATCATTCTGCTGTCAAAATTTGAAGGTCACTAAATATTAAGAAATGACATGGTGTGGAAGAACATGGCTCTTGATGAGTTTTTATTATCTATAAATAGTCGTTGGATCTTGGATAATTGCAAAACAATTCGATTTTGGCTGGATCAGTGGATGGGATCCTTTGAAGTCTAAATTTCCTAAAGTTTTTGATTTAATGATAAATAATGAAGTTACGGTTAGAGAAATGGGGTATATATCTTTAAATGGATGTCGGTGAAAGCTATTGAATTTCTGGATAATTGCAAAACAATTCGATTTTGGCTGGATCAGTGGATGGGAGAAATTCCTTTGAAATCTAAATTTCCTAAAGTTTTTGATTTAATGACAAATAATGAAGTTACTGTTAGAGAAATGGGGTATATATCTTTAAATGGATGGCAGTGAAAGCAATTTGCACTTTCTTAATTATGAAGTTGTGATGAAATAGAGAAGCTTACCAATAGAGCTTGATGGAATTGCACCGATAGAAGGGAAAGATAGCATGGTGTGGAAACCCAATAAAGATGATAAATTTACTGTGCAAAGTTGTTATAAAATTTTAAACTTTGGAGCTCTTGAAACTTTGTGGTATAACTTTATCTGGAAATCGGTAGTTCCATTCAAAGTTAAGATATTTGCTTGGATGTTTCTCAACAGGCAACTCTTGATAAGATTGTATATGACACGCAAAGGATGGGTAGGAGATTCGTCTTGTGAATTTTATACTTCACATGAAGAAGCAAACAACCATTTATTTTTGAAATGTCCTTTTAGTGTTGATATTTGAACGATAATGGCAAGGATGTTTGGGATAGTAAGATTACTCACGAAATTGAGGAGATGGCCCTTGATTGAGACCCACCGAATTCGCAGGCTTCTTTATGCTGGAATAATTTAAAGATAATTATTTACTTTTATGCTGGAATAATTTAATGATAATTATTTACTTTTGTTTGTGGAAAGTGAAAATCTTTAACGATAAATAATTATCATTATGCTATGTATTATTAAAAATCGAGTTTCTATTCAAATTGTGGAAGCCTCTAGTAAGGTTAAACTTGCATGAAGAATCGGAAAAGGTGGAGAAAAAAAATGCGGAACCAGAACGCTTGCGTGAAGAAGGAAAACTTCAGTCAATTTGAAATCCTGGATTCTCTAATCAGGAGAAAAATGATAAATTAAGCATTGAAATGAACCGCTGTGACTCTGTGACAATGTCATAATATAAAATAAAAAAAATACTTTTTACCCCTACCAAGAAAAATGCCTCGACTCTAGCAGTGTTTTACCCTGTACAAAATAAGATTAATATTAGAAACATGTATAAGACTCCCAAAAGAAGGTCAAAA
Source organism: Agapanthus africanus (assembly GCA_030015575.1). Classification (NCBI taxonomy): domain Eukaryota; kingdom Viridiplantae; phylum Streptophyta; class Magnoliopsida; order Asparagales; family Amaryllidaceae; genus Agapanthus; species Agapanthus africanus. The sequence continues at coordinate 398,057,166 of CM057346.1, forward strand.
AGATGATATATATATATATATATATATGAAATTACGGTCATCTAGAATCTAATAATTGAGTTCCAACTCGGTTGGAAAATCAACTGCGGTTGATAAACCTTCTACTTATCTTCAGCTGAATTAAAGATGGAAATCTAACTTTCTCTATCCAGATGGCAAAGGCCGTAAGAGGATGCATTGTGACGAAAATACAGATGTCTACAATAGATATCAAGGTGATTAAAGAGTAAACAATGCAGATCAAATAGAAAATAGCACCAATGATTACGTCTAGAAAGCTGAACTCACGGAAGTAAGAAAAAGAATCATTTAGCTAAACCAGAAATAAATAAATAAATAAATGAGATTAGGGATTTGTTATTGTCGTCATTATCATTATTGTTGTTGTTTGTTATAGAGAGGAACAATATACAGTAGGGCTTTTTTAATATAGACCCCCTAAAACATTGATATTTTAAAAAACACCCCATAAATCTTTATACTTTATTTACATCTCTAAAACCTCTCCCCGTTGACTAAAATCACCCCTTTACTTAAGTTTATTAGAATGATAATTGGATTAGAATTAATATGATGATTTGTGAAATAAAAAATCTTATGTAATATCAAATCCCTCATCTCTTTTCATTTTGTACAAAACCCATTAATCTTACTCTTCTAAACTCCCATCTTCAAGACCAATTTAGTTTAATTAAGAGAGTCATGAGACATATTTAAAAATATTTTAAATATGAAGTTTTAGGTGGTGTATTACAAAATAGCAATGTTTTTAGAAGCCCATGTCAAAAAGACCCTAAGCAATATAATCCCATGAAAAACAAACTTTTCCAACTTGGATTACTAACTGTTTTATGGAAAATAACAAATTAGCAGACAGGGTTTACAGGTATTGCGCATAACAACATTGATTATAAGCTTGGCATCACTCCTAGTGCTGTCCCTTCTTCAGAAAGGCTTACAGGTATTCTCATGAGAAGAAGACCACTTTCAGACCTTATTTTTAGAATCACAGAATGCCACCTCCAGATTTTTCTTGCCTGCATCCTGATTTCTTTCTTATACAAATAGAAAAAGGACAAAAGAAAAAAGAATTAAGGGGCAAAAAAGAAGATAAAAATGATCATTAAAGGTTCCTCCACACTCAGCTCCCACAGATACACACAGTTTCCAATGTGATCTGAAACAGAAATCTCCACAGCTTTCCAAATATCACAACAGCAACCTCTGAGTGGTAGAAAACAATTTGCACATGAGATAAGTTATGCAAAAATCGAATAAAAGCAAATAGCAAACAAAATAATCATACCCTTCTAAAAAATTACTCATAAGCAACTTACAGGTGAAAACACACGAACGTCAGGGCCTTCTGATGCTGATGTGTCAGGGCACCTAATGCTAAAATTGATTCAGATGAGGCGAGCTCTAGACTAAGGAACTCATGAGCAAAATAATAATAATAATAATAATAATAAAACAATACAAGAGGTCTATCCATGAGTCATATGGAGCCCATATTGCAGAATTTTTTTTAAGAAACCCATAAAGAACAGGGCAGAACCATATGATGTATTTACAAAAATCTGAAGAAAAACTTGACATCAGCATTGGCGTTGAGTGATGCAGCAATCAACAACATATCATGATTTTGCGAAGAGCAGCATCAGCCGATGCATCTCTGTAATCAACCTTTAATAGAGTATAACAAGCATCCACAAAGAACATCTCCGCACAATTTCTACAAAATATTGTATCATTCTTTCACAACCTTCACCTGAAGAAACAATACATGCAGGTATTCAACCTCAATATATCTTTCAACAGACTACAACAAGGTACAAATAACTTTAAAAACTTAAGAAAAGGAAACTCAACAGGATATAATTGATTCAAACAAATACACAGACACTGAATTGTCACAACCCTATGCTATGGATACAACACAGACATGAAATTTTTTTAAATAACCATATGATGGCAAGAACTGTAGGGCCTGTTTGGTTGGAGGATTGCAAAAGAATTGGATTGTGGAATCCAAAAAAATGAGAGGATTCCACAATTTTGTGTTTGGTTGTGGGATTTGGATTTGTAGGATTTCCTTGTTTTTAATGGGGGGCACCACAAAACAAGGATTCTTGAATCCTAAAAGATTTAGAGAATTTGTAAGGATTTGGCACTATTCAATGTACTTTTAGATGGGGTCCGGGTACTTTATTTATTTAATAATCCTCTCTCTATCTATCTCTCTCTAAAATCCTCAAATCCAAATCCCACCTTTTTTCACCAACCAAATAAGGATTACAAGGATCTACAAATCCAATACTAGGAATCCAATACCAACCAAACAACAAATTACCAAATCCAGAAATTTTCAAATGTACTATTTTGGAATCTGAATTTCATAATTTTGCAACCAAACAGCCCCGTGGTAACCTAAACATTATCACACAACACGGTTTCATATTACAAGTGCCCTTCCAACTATAATATATGCAAATGCAACCAAGTATGAGATGGCTACTGTTTTATAGCATATCATGTTTCATAGCAAGTGATTGACATGCTTTGCATGGTAATTTCAAATATTCAAGGATTTCTTTTAGTTAAATAATGCTTCTTATATCTCAGCATCCAAAGATCTCAATAAATAAACAGACTATATCAGCATAATTTGGTCTAAAATAGTTTAGGCTGAACTAACAAGAAGTTAACAAGAAATGAACCTCTTTGTACAAGTAGTTCATGCCAAATACCACGAAGGAAACATCTTCCTGAATGTCGTTGGTTAACACCAATGACTTAGAAATCAATAAAACTTGAAAAGACATGCTATGTAATTTAGATGTACATTAGATTTAGACTTCTACAAAAATAGAACCTGAAGATTGAAATTTTGCATATTGATCATTTGGCAGAAGCATTCCGCCTAAGTGTAGGAATCCAGCTACTAGAGGAACCAAAGTTGCTTCCCAGACCTTGACCATGGTATGAAGCATCAGTTGTCCCTGATGGTTTAGAATGCACAACGTTCTTTGTTGGTGCACTTGGCAGAGCAAATGATGAAGATGCCATGTTTACTTTATCAACATTCATGCCTACTCTCTGGAGGAGGTCCAAATTCAATCAAAAGATAGAAAGCAAAAAGGAATTCAAGATCGAAAATTTTCATATGATGCTAGAAAATAAATATATACGAATATGGTAATTCGAGATAGAAAATTGGTACTAAAGACGATTTCTTACAGTGGTTTATTACGAAAAAGATGTTTTCGCGCGCGCGCGTGTGTGTGTAGGATCATGAAAAGTATGAAAAAGGATGCATCATCAGGATGTTATTAGAAAATTGAGAACAAAAGTTTTGATGCAATGGGTAATATTTTATATAACGACTTTTCAGAGATTTTGAGATAACACCGATGAAGTTTAAAAATGCCACAAAACTCCCCTAAACCAGCAATGTTGTTTAAAAGTATTTGGTTTGGGTTTAATTTAAGAAAATTAGGGTTTATGTTAAGAATATTTGGTGTTATATTTTCCAAACTAGTCATTCTCAATGTGTTATACCACATTAATTGTCCTCAAACCAACTTTAATTCTTAAATTATACCTAAATCAAATAGTTTCAGATTACATTGCTAGATCAATGGGATTTCATGGCATTTTTAAAGTTCATTGGTGTTACCTCAAAAAACCCTGGAAAGTTGGTGTTTTATAAAGTTTACCCGTAACGGTTTTTATCACTTGGTAATAGATATTCCTTGTTGAATAATTAAGCTGAAAAAATAAACCACGAATACCTTTCCTTGATTGACACAAAAGCAAACCCTTAATAAGTTAATATTACACATCAGTATCCTTCTATATGCTTTGCTAATTGTGTGATATTTTACTAAAGTATCATCTTCTCGTAAATTAAGATATCTGGGAAAGGGAAGCTAATGCTACGGTGGGTTAATTTTCAAAATTCAATTGTTCACGGTATACTACTATGAATATCATTTTACTGACCATTTTCTCAAGCCGCTGATTTTCAGAACTCAATTGCATAGCTGCTGCAGATTTGAACTGCATCCGAACAGCAGGGCGCACAGCATTGCTTGGTCCTGAATGGTCTTCAATCCTGTCTGGACAATTATTTCCAACTGCAGCCAGCAGTGTTAAACAAAACAATCAGTATGGAGACAAATAAAGTACAATCGGATCATTAATGACAAACATAATGAGCAAATAAATTCATAATCGCGCTAGAACTTAAAACCATGCACATATTTCCTTTTTAGTATATGACCTCTGTAGTTTATAAACCAAAGGCATTATTTCTTAACACTATATTCAGGGTGTTCTTATTAGATAGCTTTAGATGGTTGGACCCCTCAGATCTTTTGTGCAGTTATGGGAAAGGTCGTAAGTAGATCATATGACAGAAATGAGCACTTCAGTAGAAAGTCATACTTGACCCATATAACAAAAATTCTTCATATGTCGGTTAAAACTTACTTGGATATCAGGAGTCAAGTGTCATGAGTTACATTAATGATTTATGTACTCTAAAGCCAAAAGCCTCCATAATTCTTAGAACCAAATATGAACTAAACCGGCAAATGAGCGCAATCATTATCTAATCCCATATCCATCTCACAGGCCTACAAAAAACCCTCTCACAGCCATAACCAAATCAGTCGACAAGTACCTCTTTTGTGCCCAAAATCCTTGACAAAATCTGAACTGATCCAAATTTATCCAAACCAGAACCAAACCTAGACGGAGGTTTACTTCTTAAATGCACGGGCTAATCGTCTCTAAAGCAATGATACCCTTGCTTCAGATCCAGAAGTTTCATCTAACGTTCACCCAAGCAACAAGGAATGGTGATCCTGCTGCTTCAGGAATAATTGTCACATATATATTTAATCTTATCTAGTCGTATACTACAGTATTCTAGGGTATTTTTCATATATTGTTGCTAGATTTAGAGATGATTCATTGTTGTGCATCTATATTGCTAAATGTTTGGATTGCATCGAGTTGTTAGATTTGGATAGCACCATTTCTATAATCGTTTTGCAACATTCTTCAACTCTTGTTTTGCAATTTATAGGGGTTGTCATAGCTTTAGTTTGTTTCCATCTTAGGTTAGTTTTTTCATACACATCATATTAGAGTGCTTGAATTATCACCCCCATCATTTTGAATTCTTGATAGCCCAATAGGTACATATTGCATCACTAATCGTCCATTTGCCCTTATGGAACAACATTTCTGTATAGAATACTAGTTCATGGAATCGAGATCATGAAATCGCAAATCCATATTTTGGACTTTGAAACTATTGTTTTAAATTTCTCTTACCTGGTTGGTACATATGGAATTACTGAATTCTCACCTATACTCAATGCTGCTTTATATAGTTATCAAAATGTAACTATAGCACTTTCCAATACCCAAAGCATAATCACCTCCCTCTTTTGAGCGATATTAACCGGCAGCTAGTCAACTCAGCAGTTTAAATTACACTAGCATTGAATTGGAATTCTACGTGGAATTGTGACTCCTCAATAAGAAGAAACAAGAAATAGACGTGCCGGAATTTGGACAAGATACAGGATTCAGAATTAAGCGAATTCCATTGCTATCAGGCCACAAGATCCTTAGATGTCAATACTGAAAGGGGAAAGAGAATGTACCGCCTTGATGCTTGTCTGCGTCCATTGGCAATGCTCGACGATCAGTCCCACCTGAAACTGGCTGCAATGTTGGTAATATTTCTCATTGGTAAATATGATTATATGAACAAAAAAATTGCTACTAGATTTGACAACGAAGGCTGCATTAATTATCAAAGTCAAGCTTCTAACTCCCATGCAAAAGAGAGATGGGAAAAGAAGATGAACATAAACACTATTGAATTCTTTATAAACTTGATGTGTACATTGAACTCACAGGTAATTGAGGCTGAGGCTGAGGCTGAGGCTGAGGCTTATGCCTTTGGCTTTGCTGATATTTTTTGATAGTCCAATCAAACAGATAGTCGGATTTATATCCTGGTATTGATGAAATACGAATAGAAAGTCAATTTTTAATCAACTAGAAGTGCATACTAGATGATAACAAGCAGAATATGGCTCTTAGATGTCAGCTTTAAACAAGGTCTTGGCTATACACATACTTTATGAACTATATTTCTATTTCATAATGAATAGCCAAGACATACCCCATACAATTTAGTTTTTCCCTCAAAGAAGTTATACAGTTATTCTGCCTACTAGCAAATGCAACTGTACACATACAACTCTTCATCTTTTCTTTTTCTTCTATTTAACACACAAGAGAAATGAAACAATAAACATATAGTAGGAATTGAAGAATGAAGGAGCACTGTAACATGAGAAAATGTTGGAAATCGGTAAATTTCTTGGAAACTGCGTCAACAGAACAGTAGACAACTGTGGGCTCACATTTTGACTCACTATACCTTCACGGATAAACAAATCTCCGAACAGGCGCTTTAAGAATCCATAATCAGGACGTTGATCGAACGTTAAAGAATGGCAGTAGTGAAAATAAGAAGCAAATTCCACAGGATGTGATTTGCATAGAACCTATCAATACAAGAAGAACCAGCGGATCAGTTGTCGAAAAAAGACATTGTTAAGACCTACTAACATGTATAAGCATACCTCAATAGGGGTAGAAAGCTTCTTTTCACAAATCTTATCATATTTATGCTTCTTTGTGGCAGCTTTCAGACCCTGCCATGGAAGACTTCACATAGTAATCATATAATCAGTATCATAGAGTTCGATGTGAGCATAGAGAAGGATTGTAAGAAGCATGGACATAAGTGAATTCTTAAACGACAGCCCAAACATTTCCGGAAACAATAACTCTTGAAAGGAAGACGACATACACAGTGCAGCAGGCCTAAGTGCCAATGCAGCCGCTTAAGCTGTTTAAGAAATTCACCACTTCGACTAGGCCCGCTGAAGCGGTCTTCTGTAATCACCCTTCTATCAACTGATGTGCATGCCTTTAATGCTACAACGGTATATTCTAACGGATACGTAAGATGGTGTGTAGTAACATTTACTATCACACTCTATTATTTGACATTGTATTCTATAATGGATGTATATCTGAAATAATGTCATTGTGAGATTATTGAGCCAAATTTAGACCTAATTAATGTATTGATTTTACTCTCTGCTCTCTACTCTTTAGCTATTCACAATCCAACTTGTATCACTTATCAACTTCCTTCATTCAGTTAGCACCTCCTCTTTTAATTGCAACCAACAACTCTAACGACTGTGTTGACCACGATGACCGCGTCTACAAACAATAATTCTAAGTTGCCTTTTGGTTCTTTCTTTCCGTTTCCTTTTATATTTTTTATTTTTCTGTGTTTTTTCTTTAATGGAAACTGCTTCTTTTTTTGCTTTTTATTTTTCTGTTTCTTCTTTGAACAAAAAAATCTAGAAATAATTTTTACTATTTTTTACTTTATGCACCTTTGTAAATATACTCTAGTCACCGAGAAATGAAAGAAACAACAAAATAGATAGAAAATAATAAAGAATTTTTAAGCAATCAACTATTCAATTAGATATGTAACTAAGAGATAGATGAATCCGAAAGCCGATGGTTATGCGGCCGCTCAAGTGATCAAGCGGTTAGACCATCTAGCCTCCACTTTATATTGCTTGACATATATCATATACTTTCTTACAAATAAGCTAATAATATAATTTTGACATAGTCACAAACCAAATCTCATTGATCTTAGGATATGGAGGATACAGCCTTGGATGTTCACCAGAAGTGAATATCAAATTGACAATAATGCATGCGTAATGCATTATTACAATAATATTATTTTTCCATTTCAATTTTAAGTTGCAATAAACTTCTACATGTTGCTTAAAACCAAATCTTGATGTTTTCCGCTTTCTAGAGTAAGAACTTCAACTACGTTTTGCCTAGTGGGCTGTTTTTTACGAGTAATCCCAAAAGGGTTATTAGTAGCAAGTCATAATCTAAATCAAGAATCTAAAATATTGTGTTGGACAAAAAGACGTTGGAAATTAGTATTCACTTAATATTGTTAGTAAAAACTAGAATTTTACAACGCTAGAATTAGAAAAATGAGAAAATGGCTCTCTAAGCTCACAATATAACACTACAATTTCCACAATTCTGGAGTGGCATAATCAATCGGGGTATCGCTACTGGAGTCAACCATCCCATCACTAGCTTTTGTCACCACTGCTGGCCGGCTGTCGCAGCTATTTGCCCGATCGGACGCCTCTGCCTCCATCTGCAGCCCGCCGACTGATCACTGCCACTACTCGCCAACCGAGCGGCCACTACTCGTGGATCGGTCATTGCCGCCCACAGACTGGACGTTGCCTCTACCTATCCATTTCTCTAACGTATTATCGTCTCAAATTACAAATGGATTTAAAAATCAAATGACTAAATTTTGAATATAAAAGAATATTATCAAAATGACGGTCATTTCACTCCTAAATTCCCATCTCTGAAATTACTTGGGACTAACACCCCCCAAAGACAATTTACATGCACCATATCTTGAAACATTCCAATTATACCCAACCATATAAAATCAATCACAGCGTTCTAAATGTTGAAGACGTGTCAGATGTCAACCGATATGTCATAAATTGAGAAGAAACGCCAAAATTTATCGATGTAATGTCGTTGTGTCATTTTGGAGCAACGTTGGACGATATGTCGGATGTTAGCCGCTATGTCGGATGTTAACCGAACCAATATCATGTCCAAAATCATGACTTTTCTGTTATGTTTCACTTCTGGTTTTCGAGTACTAACTCAAACCTGACCCGTAAGGAAACCCCTACAGCAGAAACAACAATTCTTTTTCCTCATACCCATTCATTGATGAATCGTTGACCAAACCCTAGATCCGAGCGTCTCTCATCATCAAAAAATCCTTGACAAAATCCTAGATCCAAACATCTTCGACCAATCCCTAGACTCTCACGGGCTCATCTCTCCTCTTTTTGATGTAACAGAAGGTTAGATTATCTTAGGGTTCGGGTTTTGTATTTCTTGGATAAACCAAATAAATTTATGGCATTTCTTAAAAAACAATCTAATTTGTTCATCTATTCTTGTTATTTAGGCGATCAATCATTATGAATAGCTTCAAAGTAGCTTTAGATTGAGTTACATAAATGATATTTATAATATATAGTGATTGTCAACTTTGTTAAGGTCTAGATTAAAACACAAAAACTTCCTCGGGCTCTGTGCCAAAATGACGCTGACATCCAACATTTAGAACATTGGCCAACTGTGCTAATACCATGAATAATTAAATGTCATAATTTGCTGTTTATACTTTATTAAAGTAAAAACTATAGCAACACAATCTGGGAAAGACATTCGATTGTAACACTCTAATAAATAGAGGTGCATACCTTCCTCTCAGAAAGTATAAGAGCACAAAGCCAAGTGATTCCAAATCATCCCGACGGCTTTGCTCTATTATAAAATTCAAGAGAAGTCCATATTAGAATGCCTTATTCTGAAGGAAAACTAAAATGCTGCATCTGTTGCTGCTTACCAATGCCGAGGTGAGTGTTGCAGCTTGCATAGCGAGCTGTACCAGTTAAACTTTTATTTTCTCTGAGTTGGAAAAAAATGTAAGTTAATGAAGAGTCCGATTTCCAGAAAATAAAACTTCTAGCCAAATAATCATACCACAAGAGTGTTAAAAAGAGGAGTCGGTTATGAAGTAATAGCAACCAATCAATCGAAAAGCATACAGGAATTGAAGCATGATTTTGATGTGCAGTAAATTGTTATAATTTATAAATCGATGCTATCTGAATATTGGACTTTGTGGACCAATGAACAGCAAAATCACCCACGCCTTTTTTTGAGTTCCTATGACACTAACTATAACCGATCCTGTTAACTCTCACATTGAGAAGCAAATTTAACAGAAGCCATGCGCCATTACTCATTAGTGAATTTTCATCTAGCAGATATGCCAATTAAATGTAATGTAGACAATGGGGGAAGTCAACATAATAGGTTACACACATATCAATATTAGAAACTTTGCTCAAGAAGTATAACTATCTACCTGTATGGAATGTGGCGATTGGTGGTGGAGTCACGATATCTTTTTGCAAGCCCAAAATCAATTATGTATACCTATAAGGTGATGTCAGGAAAGAAGATACCGTCAAATTTAGCCAAAGGTATAGATTACCAACTACTCGAACCCAACAAAAATAGGTACCTGATTTGCTTTTCGTCCAAGACCCATAAGGAAATTATCAGGTTTGATGTCTCTATGCAAGAAACCTTTTGAGTGCACATGTTCTATTCTTGTAATCTGTAAACAACATTAAGTATAGGCAATGTTGTAAAGAACGTTCGGAGTTTATTTGGTTGGCTGGCGAATAAATAATATCCAATTTATCCGATGAATATTCGGCTTATTCAGATTATATGGTCATCAATATTTTCATATAAATATTACATATAAAAAATTCAAAAAAATTTAAAGATAGAGAAAATTAATATACACGTGGCCTATTGGTAAGATATCCAAACGAAATCGGAAAACTATGGGTTCAAGTCTCGGTTGAGAAAGAAGAATGAAAAGAGAGAAATGAGAAGACAGTTTGTGAAATAATAAGTTTGTGTCCCACTTGTTTTTTAATTAAGTTGTGGACACCACACTTGTTTTTTTAGTTGTGAGTTTTTTGTTTAAGGCCTAAAAAATCAATTCGGCTGAATATTCGCGTTATTCAACTGAGTATAGGGTTTGTGCGGTGAATATTTGGTTTGACCGCATATTTGACCAAATTTTACGGTGTTTTTTCGTTTTCCCATCGAATTTGAATATTCGGTTGAATATTCGGCCAAATATTTTGGGCTTTTTTCAACACTGAGTATAGGTCTCTCAGTACATAACTATTTAACTATTAGGATGAACACATTCGAGGCCAATATGCCAATAAATATAATAGAACTCAATGATCAAGAAATTCTTCATAATAAAATCAAGATCTCAATAAAAACCTCCTCTATCAGTTTGTCCTTTCACTACAGGGACATGCTTATGGAAGAGATTACTTGCTATGTGATTCAGTATGCATACATGTAGAATATTGTAGATGTATGTTATATACGCAGGTACCCTTTAGATACGTATAGATTATTTGAAGCATATGGATTTAAGCAATATAATTGTATTCTTAATATTATAGCACAAAATAGCTAAAGGAACCAATAAAGGCTTGCTACTACAGCCAAGTGGTAAAGCCTCTTAGCAGTTGAGCAGGAGGTCCCCGCTTACGACCTATTATGCAGAAACAAAAAATAAAGGCTCTATTAAATGCCCCATGATATACGATCATTCTTATCGTGGTCCTTAACAAATATTTAGTTAGATTTCATTCTATATGATTAACTGCAAAGTTCACCTGTTTGTTGAGAGTATGAAATCAAGTTGAACCATTGAGATCCCTTAAATCTTAAAAATCTTCTACATCTAGTTTTAATTCTAACTGGAAATTATAGGGGCTCAAAACCATAACACCTAAGCTATTCCATAACATGTTATTTTTAAATAATGCTTTGAGATATAAAGAGCAAACTACAATTACCATTTGATCAGCCAAGATGAGAACAGTTTTCAAAGTGAATTTTCTTCCACAATAGACAAAGAGGTCTTCAAGACTCGGCCCTAGCAAGTCAATAACAAGTACGTTATCTTCCCCATCGACGCCACACCATTTCATGCTGGCAATTCCACCTGAACATATTAGCTCATTTCAATCAGATCCTACAATAAATACAAGGATTTTATGTAGATGATAATAACAAACTGCAAACTTTACATACTTCCTCCTTGCAGAATGTTGTAGAGCTTAGCCTCATAAAACAATTGAGGATGTTTCGTCTTGCTATTTTCCTGTACAGAAAATGAATTTACACAATAATAAATTCAGCATATTCAACCAACAAAACAAACCCCAATTAATCAGTGAAATTAAGCCTGTTGCACCAAAACCCAAGAATGGGGTCAGGAAAACATAAGCTTATTTCTTAAATTTTGCAAGCCTTGCAGAGCCACAAAACCACAACAACAAAAAAAAATTCAATTCATGCTAATGTTAAGAAAAACATTTTAAAAATTAACTCCACCGAAACAAAACGTCACTCCAATCACACCAAATCTTACTTAAACTTAAACTAATCCCAATCCCCACAAAAAAAAAAGATCAGCAAGAACTCACGATTTTGACAGCGACGATCTCGGACGAGTCGACGTGAGTGGCTGCAACATATCAAAAGTAATAACAAAGACCGATGATTTCAAAAGACACTGAACAAAGAAATCACAATGAGAATCGAGAGATTTGGGAACAAAGAGGCTCACCAAGATAGATCTCGCCGAATGATCCGCTGCCAATTTTACGACCTAATTTGTATTTGCCTCCAACGATTCGTTCCATCAGCAAAGGAGCATCGATCGAGGGCTAGGGTTTGCAGCTCTAGACAGAGAAAAATAGAAGGGGTTTTGATCCTAGAGAGAGAGGCAGATAATTTACTTGTGAAAGCGGTGAATGAAGCTGAGTTGCAAATGATTTTTAGGGCATTTTTATATAGGTCGCCGAAAATATTGGAAGTTTGAAAACAGCTCACAAAACTTCATTAAAAACCCTCAAAACTCCATTAAAAACCCTCAAAACTCCATCGTTAATTAATTGGGCCCCTTTGTTAACCGGTGTTAAAATGGTTGGTTAGCTGAACTAGAGTTATTGAATTCATTATTTGGTCTTGAAACTTCTTATTCTTTATCTCATTCGCTTCTATTGACAAAATTTTCATCAGGGGTAATTAGAAATAAATATTCAATTGCAAAAGAAGGGTCGTTGAGTGATTTTAAGGATAGTTGGATGATGACCTACGAGTGATAAGTAGAGGTGATGGCATTGGATTTTGGTTTTTATCATCGATGGAGGAGAAGTGGAGTTATTGGCTGTCGTGGTGTCACGCCCGCTTTCCAAAAGACGATAACAAATACATGAAAGGACTGCAACGTATTTATACCAAGAAGGGGTCCTTCCTGAAATAATGCAATGTATTTATATCAAGAAGAGGTCCTTCCCGAAATAAATATGTTAAGCGTATAGTAAGCAATATGGATAATATAACAAGAATTAAGCAAGAGAATAAAACCCAACTACATTATTGCATTTCAAGTTCCATAATATTCAAAACAACTGATAACGAGTCTGAAAATCAAGTACAATGCAAATAGGAATAAACAAAGTTCAAACAAATAGGCATACTAAAAGGTAAAGGTTGATATGCTATTAGAAATCCGTCTAAGAAGATATCTACGAAAAGTCCTCCTCGGTCGGCTCAATCTCTCATGTCCCTAAACTACCTGACGAACATTCACAGAAGAAGAAAGAAAGAAAGGAATGTCCGTTGGCAATCTTGCGCTCGGTAAGTCCCCGATTATGAACATATTTATCTTAAAACAATTTTAAAGAAGAAATATAAATATGTACAGTATAGTATGAGGATGGCAATAAGCATGAAATCGCTAAGTATGTAATCAAGGTAATAAACATGTTATGAACAAATGAAGATAGCATGGTCGTTAATATGTAGGTCCATATTCTAACGTGAGTTAAGGCATGGTGTTCAGACGCTTCATGAGATTTTTAATGGTAATGTACCTTTCCTGAAAACAATCTTAGACGGGGATGAACAAGACTTCTATACGTTCTATGGCAAATTTTAAAATTCCAACTATTATATTAAAGTGATTACCAAGTTTCTGCGGAAAATATTTAAACAAATTTAAACAAAGAAACTTAAAAGGGCAATCAATCACAAGAACTAAAAATAAAAAGAGTTAGACCAATGTAAACACAGAGAATTGTTGACTAGGGTTCACCACGCTCCTACGGTTAGTCCTCGCCCGAGACTCTTTCTCAGGATTTCTGCACTATATTTGTGAAGTACATGAATCCCACTTCACAGGGATCGACGTGAAGAACAACAATTCTTTTAGTTGTATATATGCCCTAGAGGCCATTGTTGTACATATGATGTATTTTATAGTGGATGCTTGGATATATAGAGAGAGGACTTTCTTGCTCGACATGATAGTATGCTATTTGGTTTCACTTTGTCTTAACATGTCGACTTGTATTGGTTTACTGTCTTGCTCTCACATGTTGATAAAGCCCTTAGGATATGTACTTGACTACTGGGACTATGATGAGATTATACTAGTGGGGCCAGGGTAGTCAACGAGTACATCCTATAACTGTTCCTAGTCGAGGGTGTATCGAGACAGGGCATCGATATACCAGAGTAGACTAGCGTATACGCATCTTGACCCATATGATGGGCGATGGATGATCCTATATCCATTGGTGTTTGACATCAAAGATGGTGTACGGGTGCTCAGTGAAGACTGGGTACACTGAACGGACTCGCCGAGAACTCCTAGATGGTATTATACCAATCGTCAGATAACAGTTCTCCGGTGGCACTGGTACAGGTTAGTCTGTAGACCTGAGATCGTCATAGAGTCTTGTGTGATTCCCACTGTGCTTTGATTTCCACCTTACCACGTCCAAAAGGGCGTGCAAAACGGTGGTTTTTGGGTACAATCCCGAATCACATGGAGGCAATGAGCGATAGGAGGGGTTTCGTCTCTCCCGGTATAGGAAGTTGATGTTGTGCTGTGTTCGATTGGCTATAACTGGAAGTCCCTGGCCAGGGCTGATATGGAGTGCTACTAGTAAGAGTTATCAGTAGTTTCTCGACCTGTTATGAGCCTCACATCGACATGACTTATCGGTTACTGGGGTCTGACGTTTACCACCCCTAGACTGGATATGCGACATATCAGACGAAGAGACCGGACTGTACAGTAGTGTTACTGATTGGATTCACAGGAGAATGTACAGGCTTGCTTGTTGATCTTCTGATCGCTTAATACTTGGGCGGCTGTTACGTTTAGCTGACCGCTTGCAGCTTATGGGTGTTTGATATGATCATCACCTACTGCCGGCGTATTGACGATTCTTTAGAGTCCTACACAGAGGTTTCCTGGCTCAGGCAAAACGGAGCAGGAGCACATATGTGATATGTGCGGGACCGAGAATAATACGATATGAGATACCGTATTCTATTCTCGTGATATGTGATATCGTCCGGGTATATGTGATATAGCCGGGTCATCAGATCAAGTGTTGATTCGATGAAATGGTACATGTTATATTAGTCGATTATATGCTATATAGCCGGATTGTCGGATCAAGAGTTGATTCGATAATTTAATGTATAATTATATATGTGATATATTACATTACGTTAACTAATATAAGCTCGCTTTATTGATTCATTTTCTCACGGGATAATACATTGATATATATACGATATATGTTAATTGTATTATTTTCTTTTGTTACAAAATATATTGTATATGTGATATATAATATTGTAACAAGTTAGGGTTACAAATGCAACATGCTTTGTTGAGTTTAAACATGGTTAGGGTTAGCTTTTTCATGAAGCTTTCTTTTGTTTTTAGCTTAGATATTTTGTGTTGATATTTATTAACCCAACCCATACCTTAACCTCTAGTTTATTCTCTACAAGGGTTAACTCTATCATTTTTAACCCATGGTTGGATTTGTAACCACAACAATAATTCATTATTCATCACAAAAGTTTTTTGCTTCTTCTTCTTCTTGAAGCTCTTGAAAAACCTTCACTTGCTCTTTTATTTGTGGTGATATTGAGTGAGAAATTGAAAACAAAAGAGAGCAAAATTCCTACTTCATCATCCTCATCTATTCTAGCCACTTAGATTAGGGTGTTCACTTCTCTAATAAGTTGTTTAGTGAAGTGTAAGCTGTAAGTCGACGTTAGACACCCCACGAGTTGCGAGAAGGCGGAATAGGTAAAACAATCATTTTGTTTAAACTAACATCGACTAACTTTACGGATCTTTGCCAAACCATAACTAACAACATCATAGGAGGGATTAACTACTATGAAAGAAGATTATACCTAATGAACCAAGTCCTTCTTCTTCTCGTTAACCACCTCCTCGTCGGCCTCCTCTTTGTAATAAAAGATCCACCCGAGAGCTACTACTCCAAGCTTGACCTCTAACTTGAGGTAACTAGGTTACTCAAAGTGCTAATCAAAGTAACCTAGGGAATATAGAGTATGATTAGGGATTAATAAGTTTTGCTAACCCTTGATCTCAATACATGAGAGGTTAGGGTTAGGGTTTGAAGAGAGAAAGCTTGAGGAGAGAGAATGTGAGAGTGAGAATGAAATGAAATAATATCTCATCTTGAATATATATGAAGCATAATAATTATTAAATGAATAATCAAATGATAATATCAACCATGCTTCATTTATTCACTTTGTGTGATTCATCTCATGAGTCATTAATCATTAAATGCAACACTAACTCCTTTGTATGAATCACACCATGAGTCATTAAATCATTTAATGCAAATGCCACCTTATCCTCCAAGTCATCATCCTTCTAGAAGCTTCTCGACAATTTACGAGAACGCCCCTCCTATCCGTGAAAACACGGAAATACTTTAGACTGTATAAATCCAATAATCCGATACTAGAATCTGGCTTAAACCAAAGCCTGCTAGTAAAAACTGTCCGAACATCATACGTGCATAAATGCATGTGCGTGTCCGAACCCTGTCGTAAAACCATACGACCTCTATATCGTTTCGCCCGAAGCAGGGAAACTCTCTGTGTGGGACTCTAAAGAATCGACTACTACGCTGGCAGTGGGTTTAACCACAGACCGCAAGCGGCACTAGCTGTACGTAACGGTCTGTCACGACCCGAAATAGCCCGTGACTGGCACTTGAATCATATGAAGTCTATAGGACCCCATCTAATCCAAGTAAGCCAAAAGCCCAGAAATATAAAACCATTTTAGGGAATAAATAAAGAAAACTAGTTTAAAGGAATGAAGAAAACATGTTTTAAATCATGGTTTTTAAATAACTAAGCCGAATATGCATTTTTAAAATGTATAGTCTTTTCTGAAAATTTCGGCAGAGTTTCCTTTGTAAAAACTGGCCCCGAACAGGGTACGACAAGGATAATATATAAGCAATGATAAAAGGCATCCCAAGCGGGAGCTAGCTCTTCGTCAATTGACGGTTACAACTACGCAAGCAATATAATATACAACGCCGAAAGGCGATGATCAAAACTCAGAAAGAAACTTAAAATCAACATGAAAACCATAATACTGGTACGCGCGACTTTAAGGTCGAAATAATACATAACTGATTTCTAAGTCTGAAACAATATACAAGTTTTGGTTGATGGAATTTCTAGATACAATGAGTAATACATGTACAATGGTGGTTCTGATGCAAAAGAACCCACCTACCAAAGCAAGTCACCCGTAACGGAAGCAATGTGCCAGAAAAGCCGCAATGAAACCTGTACGGCAAAACCTGCAAGAACTGTGGCACAACGAGGGTGAGTTGCCAACTCGTGAATAGAAAATATCTACAAGCAGAGATCGAATGTATGACCCATCCTAGGTCAATACGATCAGGTATATAAATAAACCTCAATATGAATAAGTCTGAAGCATGCTAAACTGGCAATGTAACCTCTATACATAAGTGTAGTGCCAAGTGCTCGTGCCAGTATCTCAGGTAGTAGCATATCATAAATATGAGGTATGATCGAATCTGTATGTATGTGGATCCCGTCCACTCGTCACCCAATGACAATAACCATCATGCATGTAAATATCATAAAGCAGATGCATGGAAAAATGAGGATATAAACCATCTGTGTCCCTCGCGACACATCAAATCATGGAACTGGAGTGTCTAGCATGACACCCAAAAACATCATGAAAGCTGTGCCCAGCATCGGCACGTAAATCCTCATATATCGGGCTCCGTCAGTCCGGATTAGCCCACGGGGTCTGTCTGCGGTATCGGACCTCGGCCCCGGCAGTACGGCCATATCCATCTATCGACTCTGGTCAGTATCCTCTGGATAACCGTCAGGTCCAACCAATCACCGGTAGGTAGTAGTCCCTCTGCTAGGCTCACTGTCTACTACACAGCGAATTCGTCCGGGTCCACCATGTACCCGCAATTGGCCTCATCCGCCTCCTCGAATCGGGTTTCACATGTCGCTCTCAGCACCGAGAAAACACATGGTGGACGCACTGAAATACCATATCAAGGGTAACCGGGTTTTTAAAACGATTACATATTCTCTTTTGAAATACCCGCGGTTCCCAAATCCAGAAATATCATGGAAACAATATATCTCAATGCGCATAATCAGAAAGCATGATGCATGTGACATATAAATGAAGTGCAAGTATAACGGTATATCATGCAGCATGGAATAATAGTATGCACATACAAGGGTCATATCCTGATGCAATAATACTACTGTGTAGTGACATGGCAATTACCGAAGAAGATGTGTGTGAGCCGGCAAGTAAGTGTACGTGGTACATACGCATCATCGGTAATGGTGCTGGTGTCCTAGCAGCATGATTGTAATATATCAATAAACACAAGCAATGCAATGCAAATGGCATGAATATGCGGAATCAAATAATCAACGCAACAGTGAAGAATCTACCTCAATAAATATATCATGCAGCTTTGCCATTTGAAATAAGACGAATCAGGGTTTTTAGTAAAATAAGGGCTACGGTTTTTAAGAAAAGATGCGTCGTTTGAAAATATCCGTAGAATCCCTTTTGCCTATCTTTAAAATATCCCGATCCGTTAGTTTTGAAAAATGGTATGACTCGGGTATAGTCTAATGTCTACTAAGTAATCTACATCCAACTATCAAGTCAATCGGGAGGGGTATGGAAACCACCTACATCTGAGTCGATATATGTATATAAATATAATAGCCGGTGATCCCGCCTCAATAGTATCACATACGATACAATCTACATCGTATAATATCCTCGAGTCATGAGTACGGATCTATCATCAATATAAAGCTCGTACGGTAAATCGTCGTACGGCATCCCAATAGCTGGGTACGGGTCAATATCACATCCATCTCATCAATATCTGGTATCCTTATCATCATATCACGTGATCTGGGGTACTGATCTAAGTCTAGTACAGTCGATACCATCTAAACAAATATAAGCGCGTGTATAAAACACACGTCCAAAGGCCCGCTAAAATCTTGTATCGTATCCCAAATACAAATCACATCATATCGCCGATCTCACGGCACCATACCCAAAACTCATCGACTCATCTTCAGTATCATACACTATCCTCATCATCATGATATAAGTGTAGCAATAAGCATGTGTGTGCGTGTGGGTGTAAACCTATGCTAGGGTTCGCAACTAGGAAAATACACTAGTTCACTTCTAACCCTAAATATCCATAGTACACCTAACACATCTATGATCTCCATGTCACTCAATAAGCTATCATATATATAGTATATATAGTATACTAGACATCGAAATGCGGGGGTGCTATACGCCATCCACCCGATTTCCCCCGTAGATATAATCTACTCATCTGGTCTTCGCTCGCCAAAATCGATGACGCCGCGCTTCTTCGGCTCGGAATCCTTGCGAGGGTGCCTATAATAATAAACAGTCGCAATACGTATTAAAATCGAGACAGAAAACCGATACAGCGGACATTGTGCTCATAGGTTGGAACCTATGGCCTAAACGTGCAAATCAATCAAACAATCCCTGTTGTCGATGTACGAACACCCGACAACCAAATACAAATACAAATATCAAGAAAGTGCATTTTAAAATACGGAAAACATAGCCTAAAACACACTAAAATGCTCCCAGATTTTCCCCAGGTGACAATTAGCCAAAACTGCAAATAGGAGGGGTCTATTTTAGTGCAAAAGGAGCCATGAACCAAATCTGGGACCCAATTTCCCTGATCTGGCCGCAAATTGCGGCCAGAATGAATATAACTGCGGCCTGGGGTTGGAGTTAGGGGCTCGGGTCTCTGTGGTAGCTTCCTAGGTGCCTGCACGACTCCCAGTAATCCCAAAATCAATTCTAGTGGCCCCGGGTTGCTCCAGATTCCAAAAATACCCTCACAAATCACACATTTATCCGATGTCGGGGTTTCTAAATCCGTACTCCGGGTTTCAAGTCTCTGTTTTGGGTCATAATTTAAGCACTAGGGTGTTGGGTGGCCTCTACTGATCTCAATTTCACAACACAACTCTCAATTCCCTCAAACCCTAACTAGGTCTTCCTTAAGTCCACAACATCACCCGATATCGATTCAATTTTAACATAGGGGTATAAGTAATACAAAAACTAATCTAATAGTTCAGTAAATACCTCATTTGGCAACTCATGAAAATTCTTGAGTTGCCCCAAGTGGCCAAATTCCTTGCTTTCTTGGTCTAATGTGTAGATCTTGAGCTTGTGCACACTTTTTGTGAAAAGGGAGTGGGGTTTTGAGTTTGTTTTTGAGGTGATTTGGGACTTGAAGAGGGGAAGGAGAAGAGGGAGAGGCAGCAGCTGAAGGAGAAGAGGAGGAGGGAGAGGAAATGGTGAAGGAAATGGCTAAGTCAACACTAACCCTTCTCTTTTCTCTCTCACCCATACCTACTACCATATTCCCTTTTCTTTTTCTTTTCTTTTCTTTTCCCTCTAAATCCTTTCTCACTCAAATAGTAAACCCAAACAATATGGTAGAAAATAAAACACAAGTGTAGAAAAATGATATGTGCATGTTTTGCACAAAACACCCCCAAAATCCGATTAGCGATTTTTAATCGCGATTAGCACTAAATTAGCATATAATTAATCATAAAAACTTTAAAATGGCTTAATCCCATAAAATACCCTATTTTGGAATTTTCCATAATTTTTCCAAAATTTTCCCCATTTATTTGTATTTAATTATACCGAAATATTAAAATATTCATTAAAATAATATTAAATTATAAAAATTCCCAAAAATAATATTTTATTATTTTGAAATGTTACACGATCCCCAGGTAGATATTGATAAGAAGGCCGATGAGGAAACCCATCCGAACTCCTACTTAGCCTGATGTGACAATCTCCGTACAGTCCGGTCTGTTCGTCTAGGACTATCGCATATCGGGCCTAAGGGGCGGCAAGCGTCAGTCCCCTAAAAGTGATATAAGTCGTGTCGGAGTGAAGCCCATTACACCTTGAGAAACTACTGGAAATCCTACCAGTAAATCTCGTTTGTCCTGGCCAGGGACTTTGCGTAATGGCTCTCCAGACACAGCGCGATATCAACTCCCAATACCGGGAGAGACGAATCCTGTCTAACTGCCACTGCCTCCAAGTGCTCGGGACTGCACCCAACTGCTATCTGTTTGCACGACTCCTTTGAGCCGTGGTAGGGTAGCAATCTAAAAACAGTGGGAACACACTCGAGGCGAAGCAGCAGTGTCAAGTCTGCGGACTATACTGTACTCATGTCACCTGGGAACTGTTAACTAACGACAGGTATAATACCAACCATAAGTTCCCTGCGTGTCCTGTCCGGTGTACCCGTAACCCAACGAGCACCTGTATACTATCTCCAGTACGACGTACTGATGGCTGTGGGACAGACCATCTCCCCAACTGGGATGAGAAGCGTACACACTAGTCTACTCCGGAGTATCGATGCCCTGTCTCGATAATCCTACGACTAGGGACTTGAAAAAAGATGTGCTTGTAGACTACCCAGCCCCCACTAGTGTGACTGCCATCACAACGCTGGTAGTCAAGCAAGAACCTAAGGGCTCTATCAATACGTACACACATATTAAGATATATATAAACCAAGTAGCATACAACCATATTTAGCAAGACTGTTAATATAACTGTGAATATCCCAAGCTTCCATTAAGTAATATGCAAGCTAGTATGATACAATAATGGCCCCTAGGACATATACACTAACAATCTCCCACTTGCACTAGGGCCATGTACTGGCATATCGAAGACCGATCATCTCCTTAGTCAGCAACGGTGTCCTGCTTGGAACTCTTCCAGCACACCGCCCCTCCATTGAGGGTAAAGACATAACCTGACATGGACTTGGAGTCATCCTTGTCACTCTGGAAGCTGGAGTCGGCAAAGGCCTCGATCTGGTGGTCTTTTCCGCCGTAAACCAAGAACATCTCCTTAGTCCTTCTCAGGTACTTGAGAATGTTCTTTACTGCTATCCAGTGCTTCTCCCCTGGGTCTGACTGTTGGAGATAGTGCCCTCAGAGTCAATTATTGGATCACAGGCACGTGATTGCAATGATTGAGAGAGGACCTATCCCGGTAGGACAGTCTTACTCAAGATGATAGTATGCTATCTGGTTCATCTTTATCATCGTATACTACTTTAGGTGACCTTGTTGGGGTAAAAATTTACACTCCGGTTGACCAAGTCAAAATCAAAGTCAACCCCAAGCCAGGTAGGCCCAAGCCCAGGTCAAACGGGCCCATGCCCAAGTCGAGCCCGCGGCCAGCCTCCCCGTGCCAATAACAAAATCATGTAATAAATAATTTTTATGTAATTGTTTATGCATGAATGTAAACAAAATGGGCATAAAGCCAATATTTTGTAAGCCCATGGCTTATGTGCAAAAATGAAATGGCACATGAGCCATGGGATGGATAAAATGCCATTTTTGTAAAGCCTAAGGGACTATATGTAAATATGTAAGCCTATAAAAGGCAACATGATGATGAACAAAAAAAATACTTTTCATTCCCCAAAAAAAATTAGGGTTCTTTGTGCCTCCTGCTCCTTCTCCAAGGTTCTAAACCTTCTCATTTCTTTTGAATTAAATCAAGAGTTTTACTCTTTCTTTTCCAAAACTAAGTAGTTTTTCACCACAAAACCCGCAAAGGGGAACTCAGATCTCCCATCAGATCTCAAAAAGGAGAGATTTTGATATCTCATATCTCTTGATCTTCAAGATCCGGCCAAACAACAGGAGGAAGAAGAAGAACCCCCCTTCATCAGCTTCAAAACATCCTAGGAGTTTAACTCCATACATATATACATAATAAATATTTCCTTTCTGAAGCATAGCTTCTGGTTCTGGGACTAAAAGCCCCTTTATCTCGCCAGCGCCCAGCGCAAAGCGCCCACGTGCCGACACGTGGCGCGCTTGCGCTCAGGCGCACTGCGCTCTCCACGTGCCGACACGTGGCGCGCTGCGCTCAGGCGCACTGCGCTCGAGCGGAAAGCGCCCACGTGCCGACACGTGGCGCGCTTGCGCTCAGGCGCACGGCGCTCGAGCACAAAGCGCCCACGTGTCGACACGTGGGCGCGCTTGCGCTCAAGCGCAAAACGTCCACGTGCTGATACGTGGCGTGCTTGCGCCTGAGCGCACAACACCTCAGCGCACAGCGCTCAAGGCGCTGGCCCCACGCATCCTTTGGATGTCTTTTCCTCTTTTTATATATATACATGTATATCTGTACATATGTATACATATTTACATACACACATACTCCACGACACTGTCCCTGTTAGAAAAAAATTTCTAACGGGACGCTGCCCCGCACCCCGCAAGGGGGCTGCTAGCCCCCTTGACCCCCAGCCCGCTATCCGGATAGCGGGACCCCCGTAAAAACTCTGCGTGGCTCCCGATATATTTAAACCCCCCTCCAAAACAAAACACACGTACACTGCACATTGAGTTTGCATGACCAGTTTAACCCGTTAATCGGAGGTTCCCTCGCCCCAAAGGCGGGGGGTAATTAACGGCAGCTTAGTCCGCGGCTGTCGGAGATTCGGATCCCCACAATCAATAAACCCCGGCCTACCCTAGGCAGGGGGAATCTGTAGTACGCCTGACAAGCGCGCGTGTATTCTCATCTCAATGGGGTGACGAAAAACACCCTACAGACCTTACAGGTCACTATTGCACGTTGATAGAGCCTCTAGAATTCTTGCTTGACTGCCAGCAGTATGAGGGCGATCATATACGTGGGAGCTGGGGTTTATACGCAAATCCTTAAAAGGTCCCTAGTCGTGGGAGTTTCGAGATAGGGCATCGATACTCCAGAGTAGACTAGTGTATACAGTCGAGACCCCGACGAGGGGTGGTGGCCGGTCTCACAAGCCACTGGTGTCAGTTGGTTCACCTAAGATGTATACAGGTGCTTATTGGGTTATGAGTACACCAGACAGGACTCGCCGGGAACATGCTAGTTGGTCTTATACCTGACGTCAGATAGCAGTTCCCTGGTGACATGTGTACAGGTTAGTTCATCGACCTAAGATCGTCATTTGTCTCGTGTGAGTTCTCACTGTACTTTGATTACTACCCTACCACGCTCAAAGGAGACGTGCAAACAGGTTTTAGTTGGGTACAGTCCCGAGCAACATGGAGGCAGTGAGCGGATCTTCAGGGGTTCGTCTCTCCCGGTATTGAGGGTGAGGTCGCGCTGTGTCTAGGAGAGCCCTTACACGAAGTCCTTGGCCAAGGCAGGAGATTTACTGGTAGGTATTCCAGTAGTATCTCAGGGTGTTCTGGGCGACACTCCAACACGACTTGTACCGCTTTTGGGGGTCTGACTTTTACCAACCCCCTAGGCCTGCCATGCGATGCTCATAGACGAACGGACCGGACTGTACGGATATTGTCACTGACAGGCTCAGTAGGGTGTCAGGATGAGTTCGCTCATCGACGTCCCTTTTGGTCAATAGCTGGTAGCCCGTCACGTATGGCTAATACCTCTGACGTGCTAGTGGTTAAATCCACAGCTATAGTATTGACGAGTTTTTAGAGTCCCCCACAGACCAGTTACTCAAGTTTCGGGCGAAACGCTGTAGAGGCCGTATGGAGATATGGCAGGGTTCAATCAGATACGTGAGGTATTGCACGGATCATGATCGGACGGAAAATACTAGCGGGCTTTGGTTTAAGCCGGATCCTAGTATTGTACAGTGTAGATTTTGTCTCATTGCATTTGTATTCGGTCGGAATACAAATGTAGGTATGTATATACAGTAGCGGGGTTTTCCTGTAATTTATTACGGGATCAGTTTTCTGAAGTTGCCAGTTTGTTTTCCGTTTCGGCCATATTTCTTTGTATCTTTCATTGGCTGAAGATTGGTGGAGGAGGGCTTATTTGCATTTGTGCAAATTGGCATTGTGGAGGGTGGTCTTTGCATTTTGTTGCTTCATGATGGTTGCACCATCATTTGATTTCATTTGACTTTTTTTTAGTCATCATGGCTTGACTTGTGCAGGTTATGATTGGTTGATGGAGTGTTGGTTTTGTTGGGTGATCATTTCTTTTCTCATGATAACCCTTTTCTCTCTCTTTGATTATTGGCTCACCCCTTTTGTATTATTCTCTCCTCTCATTTTCATTCTTGAGGCCAAGCATGGCCGGCCAAGCCAAGGAGGGGGGGGGGCTGTCCCAAATTTTGGTAGGTGGGAAATTTGTTCTTTTGGTTTGCACAAAATCCATTTAGCTCCATCTCCAAAACTCCATTCCTCCACCTTCTCAAAAGGCAACTTCAAGTGACCCCAAATGAGACATAGCACTACACTACATTCTACAGCAACTTTTGGGCACGTCGGCTCGCCAACTTCGTGCCCGAGTTGCCTCGGTCAAGAGGTGAGAACCCGTAAAAGAAGCCGGCGACATGGTGCCCTTCCGGCGAGGAGGTGAAGACCGGAGATTCCGCGAGGAGATCGGGATGACGGCGAGAAGACCGAAGGACACGGATCGCTCGGTATATCTCTCTACCCGTTCTTTAGTTAGCTAGGATTAGATTAATGGCCCGATCCGGGATTTTTGTGCGCGGTGGTGCTGGTTATAAAGTTAAAGTAAAATATCGCTTCCGCATTTTGGCCTCGGATTGACGGCCGGGGCGCCGCCGTGCACTTACACTGGTATCAGAGCCACGCCATTAACCTAGTCTAGCTTGGTCTAATGTGTTTACATTTTCGATCGAACAAAATTCCAAAACCCGCGTTTTCAAAGTATCAGTTCTCTGTCGAAATTTTTTTGGCTCGAAAATTTTTTCAGGTTGTTTCAGAAACATGTGCAGGAAAGTATAAGCACTATGGTAAAATTTGGTCGTATGAACCCATTACCCCACCGCGGAACCGCGGCCAAAACCATGTTTGGGCCGCGGTTCCGCCGCCATCTTTAATGTTCAGTGTATCAAATTTTTCCAGAGAGTCTCTGTGTTGAAAATAGGGGTTTTGGTATATTCTTTTGGGGCCCAGAATTTCTTTATGTGCTACAGTAGTGCTTGGGGTCCACTTGGGTAAATTTGATCGATCGAATGAGCATGTATGCTGAATCCGTAGGGGAATATCATCTAGGACTGACAACTGGGCAGATATTGATTCTGCGTGACTGTTTTTATGTACCAGGTGCGACTTGTAACATTATATCTGTATCCTTACTTTCTAAGGAAGGATATGATTTTACTTTTGTAAGCGATGTAGTAAACATCCACCTAAATCAAGTGTTGATTGGGTCAGGTACATTGAAATACGGTATATACATTTTGAATCAAGCTCAGGTCTTCAATGTCCAGAACACACTTAAAAGAAAGTCTCCGGAATTAAATCAGGCTTTCTTATGGCATTGTAGACTGGGTCACATTAATGAGACACGGTTGACAAAGTTACATAAAGAAGGATACTTGGATACGTTCGAGTACCAGTCTTATGCCACTTGTGAATCTTGTCTCATGGGAAAGATGACAAAAACTCCGTTCACTGGACACGGAGAGAGAGCGAGCGAGCTCTTGGGACTCATACACAGTGATGTGTATGGTCCAATGTCTACACATGCACGAAGTGGTTATTCATACTTCATTACTTTCACAGATAATTTCTCTAGGTATGGGCATATCTTCTTGATGAAGCACAAATCCGAGGCCTTTGAGAAATTTCAGGAATACAAGAATGAAGTTGAAAACAAACAGGCAAAAGTATCAAGACACTGAGATCTGATCGAGGTGGTGAATACTTGAGTGCCGAGTTTCTGAGCTACTTAAAAGAGAATGGAATTCTCTCTCAGCTTACTCCTCCATACACACCACAACACAACGGTGTATCGGAAAGGCGGAATCGAATCCTATTGGATATGGTTCGATCCATGATGAGTAAGGCTGAGTTGCCGCGATCCTTCTGGGGTTATGCACTAGAATCAGCTGCATATCTTTTGAACAAGGTTCCCTCCAAGACTGTGCCTACCACACCATATCAGATGTGGTGTGGGAAGAAACCCTGTCTTAAGTATCTGAAGATATGGGGATGTCCAGCTTTTGTAAAAAAGCAGCATGTGGACAAGCTCGAGGCACGCTCAGTACTGTGTAAGTTTGTGGGATACCCAAAGAACTCCAGGGGGTATTTTTTCTATTACGCAGAGGAACAAAAGGTTTTTGTTTCTCGTCATGCCCACTTTCTAGAACATCAGTTTTTAGAAAAAGAAGCAAGTGGGAGCGTAGTAGAACTGGAAGAGATTCCAGAACCACAAGCTATTACTGAAAGCTTGGAAGAACCAGAGGTTTCAAGAGAACCGGACATCCCAGCGCCACTCCGCAGGAGTAGTAGGCAGTCTCATCCGCCCGAGAGATACTACGGTTTTCTCATAGACGGGGATAGAGAGGATTGCACCATGGATTATGGTGAGCCTACAAGCTTCCAGCAAGCCATTCAGAGCGACGACTCGGTAAAATGGCTGGATGCAATGCGGGCCGAGATGGAGTCCATGTACACCAACAAAGTTTGGACTTTGGACTTTGCTCCAGAAGGGGTAAAACCCGTAGGCTGCAAATGGATCTTCAGAAAGAAGATTGGTGTAGATGGGCAGGTTGAGACCTATAAAGCTAAACTTGTTGCAAAGGGCTTTCGTCAAAGACCTGGTTTGGACTATGACGAGACCTTTTCTACAGTAGTTATGCTGAAATCCATTCGAATCCTTCTTTCCATTGCTGCCTTCCACGATTATGAAATCTGGCAGATGGACGTAAAGACGGCTTTCCTAAATGGAAATTTGGAAGAGTACGTCTATATGGATCAGCCGGAGGGATTCATTCAGAGTGGGAGCAGCGGTAGAGTGTGCAAGTTGCTCAAGTCCATTTATGGACTTAAGCAGGCATCGCGGAGTTGGAACATCTGCTTTGATGATACTGTCAAGGAATTCGACTTTATCAAAAACCCAGATGAACCATGCATTTACAGTAAGATTGTAAGGAGAACTGTGGTATTCCTCGTCTTGTACGTGGATGACATTCTCCTAATAGGAAATGATATTCCTATGCTACAGTTAGTCAAAGGATTCTTGTCGCAGAGGTTCTCCATGAAGGACCTGGGCGATGCCAACTACATTCTGGGGATCCAGATCTATCGTGATAGATCTAAAAGGATGTTGGGACTTTCACAGTCAAGATACATCGACACCATACTGAAAAGGTTCAGTATGGAAGATTCCAAGCGCGGTAATCTACCGGCTTGTCACGGGATCACCCTCTCCAAAGAGATGTCTCCCAAGACTGATTTGGAAAGGGATCGCATGTCTATTATACCCTACGCTACTGCGGTAGGCTCTATAATGTATGCGATGTTGTGTACCAGACCAGATGTAGCATACGCATTGAGCGTTGTAAGCCGGTATCAGTCGAACCCAGGGGAGAAACACTGGATAGCGGTAAAGAACATTCTCAAGTACCTGAGAAGGACTAAGGAGATGTTCTTGGTGTATGGCGGAAAAGACCTCCAGCTTGAGGCCTTTGCTGACTCCAGCTTCCAGAGTGACAAGGATGACTCCAAGTCCATGTCGGGTTATGTCTTTACCCTCAATGGAGGGACGGTTTGCTAGAAGAGTTCCAAGCAGGAGACCGTTGCTGACTCAACTATGGAAGCGGAGTACATAGCTGCTTGCGATGCCGCAAAGGAAGCTGTCTGGATGAAGAAGTTCCTCACGGAACTTCAGGTGGTTCCTACCATTGTTGATCCAATACCGCTGTATTGCGACAACAACGGAGCTATAGCTTTAGCGAAGGAACCCAGGTCCCATCAGAAGCCCAGGCAAATTTTGAGGCGGTACCACCTGATCAGGGAGATCGTAAATCGCCAGGAGATCGAGGTGAAGAGAGTAAATACGGAGAACAACACTGCAGATCCACTCACGAAGGCCCTACCCCAGACTCAGTTCGAGCGGCTGATCGAGATGATAGGTCTTCAATACGCCAGTACATGGCCTTAGTGCAAGTGGGAGATTGTTAGTGTATATGCCCTAGAGGCCATTACTGTATCATACTAGCTTGTATATTACTTGATAGAAGCTTGGGATATTCACAGTTGTATAGACAATCTTGCTCAAAATGGTAGTATGCTACTTGGTTTGTCTCTACTTCAATATGTGCATATGTTTCTTTTAGCATATTTCTTATATACATATTAGTAGAGCCCTTAGGATCTTTGCTTGATTACCAGCGTTGTGATGGCGCTCACACTCGTGGGGGCGGGTAATCCATAAGTACATCCTTATACAGGTCCCTAGTCGTTGGACTATCGAGATAGGGCATCGATACTCCGGAGTAGACTAGCGTATGCGCTTCTCATCCCAGCGGGGGAGACGGTCTGTCCCACAGCCGTCAGTACGTCGTACTTGAGATAGTATGCGGGTGCTCATTAGGTCACGAGTACACTGGACATGACTCGTCGGGAACTGTTGGTTGGTATTATACCTATCGTCAGTTATCAGTTCCCAGGTGACATGAGTACAGCTTAGTCCGCCGACTTGACACTGTCACTTCACCTCGAGTGTGTTCCTACTATACTTAGATTACTACCCTACCACGGCTCAAACGAGTCGTGCAAACAGGTGGTAGTTGGGTGCAGTCCCGAAGCACTTGGAGGCAGTGACGGTTAGACAGGATTCGTCTCTCCCGGTATTGGGGGTTGACATCGCGCTGTGTCTAAGAGAGCCATTACACAAGTAGTCCCTGGCCAGGGCAAGCGAGATATACTGGTAGGTTTCCAGTGTTATCTCAGGGTGTTCTGGGCTACACTCCGACACGACTTGTACCGCTATTAGGGGACTGACGTTCACCGCCCCCCTAGGCCCGCCATGCGATGTATCAGACGAACAGACCGGACTGTACGGAGATTGTCACATACAGGCTCAGTAGGAGTTCAGATGGGTTTACCTCATCGGCCTTCTTATCGATATCTACCTGGGGACCGTTACGTACAGCTAGTGCCGCTTGTGGTCTGTGGTTAAACCCACTGCCAGCGTAGTGTCGAGTCTTTAGAGTCCCACACAGAGAGTTTCCCTGCACTGAGCGAAACGTATAGAGGCTGTATGGTTTTACGGCAGGGCTACGATCACTTACGTGCACTTGTGTACGTATGATGTTCGGGCAGGCAATACTAGTAGGCTTTGGTTTAAGCCAGATCCTAGTATTGCACAGATGGATTTGATTTTTCTTCTGTGCATCCGCATTCTACGGAATGCGGATGCGGGTGTGTATGCACAGTTTTGAGGAGCGATAAAGGAGGAGGTGCCCCATTAGGGTTTTTGCAGTTGGTTCAGCCAAAACCGTAATGTGGCACACTCATTAGGGTTTTGACAATTCGTTCGGTCAAAACCGTTGTGAGCTGGAGACATTGTTTACTAATCCTTTTAATGATAGATTAGTGATGGCTAATTGCATTGACCATTTGACCACTTAGATCTCTCTTGACTTTGTTGACTTGTTGACCATGTTGACCATTGACCTTCAAGAGAGATGCACACTCTTCTTTTATTTTCATTTTAATTTATGTGTTATGATAATGGTCAATTCAATGTGCCATCAACTTATATCATGATAGGATTAGTAATGATGATCTTAGTGTATTATTGCAACCATGGTTCATTTCATTTACTTTAATCTTTTCATTATTCTCTTCTCATTCTCTCTCATGAAGTGAGAAGAAAAAGAATAGCTCCATGGTTGCAAACTTTCTCCTTCTTCTTCCTCCTCTTGATCTCTTCTTTTGATCTCATGTGTTGAGAGAACAAGAATCCACATAGACAAACACTTCCATCTTTCTCTTCTACACAACCTAAGGCATTTAGATTAGCAATCTCTTTGCCCTAGTTGCCTTGGCTTGAGGCGAAGCTTAGTGTACAACTCTCGGGTGGATCGTCTTCGACTCAAGAAGGCCGCGGAGGTGCCCAAGGTCCGGATCGACGCTTGGAGCTTGGATGGATGAGTGGGACAGCGGGATGAAGACCCGAAGGACCGGTTCCGTGATGTATACTTTCTACAGCATAGTAGCTAAAACCTCTAAGTGTTTGCTGGTTTCTAGTTTAGCAAAGATCCCGACTTTTAGTCCTTGTTGCCTTGCGCCAAAATGTTTGTTTTTCGCCGTTTCCGCCTCCCCGTAAGAACCGGGGTGAGCAACGTGGACTTACACATGTCACCAGGGAACTGCGATCTGACGCTAGGTAGAATACCAACTAGCATGTTCCCGGCGAGTCCTGTCCGGTGCACTCATAACCCAATGAGCACCTGTATACATCTTAGATGATCCAACTGACACCAATGGCTTGTGAGACCGGCCACCGCCCCTCGTTGGGGTCTCGACTGTATACACTAGTCTACTCCGGTGTATCGATGCCCTATCTCGAAACTCCCACAACTAGGGACCACTTTTAACGATGTGCTTATGGACTACCCAACTCTCACGTATATGATCGCCATCTTACTGCTGGTAGTCAAGCAAGAATCCTAAGGGCTCTATCAATGTGTAATAGTGCTTATGTCACCTAAAGCTGTACACGATGATAAAGGAAAACCAGATAGCATACTATCATCTTGAGTAAGACTGTCCTACCGGTATAGGTCCTCCTCAATCATTGCAATCACGTGCCTGTGATCCAATAATTGACTTTGAGGGCACTACGACCAACAAAAGCTGCAGGAAGCTTTGGGTACCCGGTTGAGTTTTAGCACCGCTTTTCATCCACAGACCGATGGTCAGTCGGAGCGGACTATACAGACTCTGTAGGATATGCTCCGTGCGTGTGTGCTTGATTTTGGTGGCAGTTGGGATCGTCACTTGCCGTTGATTGAATTCTACTACAATAACAGTTATCAAGAGACGATTCAGATGGCGCCTTTTGAGGCTTTGTATGGTAGGAAGTGTTGATCTCTAGTCTATTGGACCGAACTCAGTGAGAGTTTGGGTTTTGGTACCCTAGCTAGTTAAGGAGACTACGGAGAAGATCCAGCTGATTCAGGATAGGATGAGAGCAGCCCAGTGCAGGCAGAAGTCTTATGCCAACCGTTGTCGTCGCAGACTCGAGTTCGCAGTGGGGGATCATGTATTCCTGAGGATTTCTCCGATGAAGGGTGTTATGAGATTTGGGAAAAGGGGGAAGCTCAGTCCCAGATTTGTAGGTCCTTTCGAAATCCTTGAGCGAGTGGGTTCTGTTGCTTATCGTTTGGCGCTCCCGCCTAGTATTCCGGATGTTCACCCCGTTTTCCATGTGTCGATACTTCGTAGATACCTTCATGATCCTTCTCACATGATTCAGCACCAGACCGTTCAGCTTGAGCGCGATCTTTCATTCACCGAGCAGCCGATAGTTATATTGGATCGGTAGGTGAAGAAATTTCGGTCAAAGGTCTTGCCATCTGTGAAGGTTTTTTGGCGTGGCCCTACTAGTGATGAGATCACTTGGGAGGCCGAGAGCGAGATGCGGAAGAAATTCCTTCATCTTTTCGAAGGTACGCGTAGTTAAATTTTAATTCGGGGACCGAATTTCTTTAAGGGGGAGATTGTAACGTTTTAGAAATCGTTATGCGAATTTTTTCGTTTTAGGGTAAAATAGTCGGTGTTTTCCGTAAAAACCCAGATGTGATCAAATTTCAGTACAGACTTGACTGCGCCTATTTTAACTAGAATAGTGCTAGTTTGCGGGCTTTGGGGATCAATTGGAAGTTTTGGTTCACATAGAATTTTTCCCTAATTAAAATATTATTTTAAGTTGTTAATTATGCACTTGATTAATGGTAATTACAATTTTGGTTTGGGTTAATTACTTCTAATGTAAATCTATGCTAATCTAATCACAAGTTTAAGTTAAATCCATCCATCCAAATATCTAGATATTTTGTGGTTAAAGGAATTTATTTTAAAAGAAAAGAATGAGGTGGCTTGGAGATAATATTGCATTTATGAGCATTTAATGTCATTTTAGCTAGAAAACTTCACACACTTTTCACAAAACCCCTAATTCTTCCTCTTGGCCGAGTCCCCCTCCTTGTTCTGCCCCTTAATTATCTTTGCCCATTTTCTTCATCTTCAAGCTCAATAAATCTTCAAAAATCCTTAAATAATCCCACAAAACTCATAAACAAATCAAAACCCATCATTCTTCTTCACTAAACTTCCTTTGATCTTCAAGAAAAACATCATTTTTGTCACGACCCAAAATATTAGCTCGCGACTAGCACTTAAATCACGTGACGTCTACAGGTGTAACGTAATTCAAGTAAGCTGAAACCCAGAAATCAAAACCTTTTTAAGAAATAAAGAGGTGAAGCTTTGAAATAAAGGTATAGTAAATCATATTTTGTCTTTTGAAAATTTGGGCAGCACCTCCCTTGTAAAAACTAACCCCGAAAACGGGTATAACACAGAATATATATAAAGCATCCCAAACAGGAGCAAATCACGCCCAACTGCGGAAACAACCACCACAAGTATAAATAACAAGTATACGACGCCCAAAGGCGAAGATCCACATAAGGAAAAGTAAAGCAAGACATCAACCCCAAAAGCGAACATAAAACCCATCGCTCAAGTCTCGCAACTACAAGTCCTCTAAGTCTGCAACATATACAATTTGCTAGTTTCTGAATTGATGGAGTGACTAGATACAATATGAATAATGAATATAAGAGGGGCACGATCCAACATGTACCACCTACCACAAGCAAGTCATCCGAAAACAGCTGTGTGCCAGCGATGCCGCAACTGATCCCTGCGGTCTACCTGCAAGAACTGTGGCATAACGGGGGTGAGTTGCCAACTCGTGAATAGAAAAACATCATCAAGTAGAAATCAAAATAAACAACGATTCCTAGGTCAACTATATCATAAAGGTAATACTATGATATCTAGGGTGACCGTATCTGCATATGTGCCAACACATAAATAACTGCCTAACAGCAAGTGGATATCATCCAACAATAAATCAATGCATGCATGCAGTGGATGTCGTCCACGTGTCAACCACTGACACGACAACTCCTTCATGTAAATATCATAAAAGCATAAGCAGGTAAATATGAGGATATCAAAGAATGTGTGTCCATCAATGCCACATCACAATCATGGAAACCTGGGTGTCTATCACCGACACCCGAAACATCATGAATACCCGTGTCTAGCATCGACACGTAAATCCTCATAGCTCGGGCGCTGTCACCACGACTGGAGCTGACGTCATGTCCGTACATCACTCCGGTCGGTAGACCCACAATAACCGCCGAGTCCAAATACTATCACCGATAGGTACTTACCCACCTTCCAGGCTCATCGTCTGTACCACGAACATCTTGCCGAGGGGAACCGTACCGGGATCCACCATGTACCCGCACACAGCCCACTCACTCCTCGCATTGGGTATATATCACAAATCTAAGAACCGAGAAATCTCATGATGGACGCATCAAAATATCATATCAAGAGAAACCGGGTTTTCAAACAATACATAGTTTCTTGAAAATACCCCCACGATTCTAAAATCCATAAATCACATGAAATCCATATCTCAATGCGTAAAATCCATATAAACTGATATATGCAACATAAAACATCAATATGAGCATATAAAGGGAAAACCGCTCTTTTAAATGAATCCAGCTTTAAAATATATCTTGTGGTTCCCAAATCCTCCGAAATCAAGTGCAGTATCATATGAAGTGTACATGTAACTATGGCAAGGTATAAATATCTACATGTAATCAAGTATGTATGATGCATTTCATAAGTGCAATGGCGCAATAGTCAACGTCTCAATATCATATGTCAATGCAATACCACCTAGGGGTATATGCAACTGTAGCAAGATATGTGGGTGTACATGTCAGTATGTATGCATGATGTACATGTAGCTGTAGCAAAGTATGTGGGTGTACATGTCAATATATCATGCAACCTAGCATAGTGATATGAACATGGCAATATATCATAGCATGATATAGCAATTCTACTGTGTAAGTGACATAACAATTATCGATGAAGAAGTGTGTGCGCCGGCAATCTGTGTAAGTGTAACATACGTATCATCAATAATGGTGTAGGTGTACTAGCACAGGTATAAAAAATGCAATGAGAATAGCATGAATGCAGCACAATACATATAGTGAATAAAATGCTATAAGGTATACATATCAACAAGACCGAGTCGATGAGTCTATCAATCAGCATCCAGCCTCACAACAACACGTACGGTACAATCCATCGTACGGCATCCTCTAATCAGGGGTATGGATAAATCAACAGGTAAAAGTCATCGCGTACGGAAATCTAACGTACAGCGACATTAACAAATAGGGATTCTATCAACCTATACAATATCGGGGTACGGATCCAAGTCTCGTACGGCATATCACTCATTATGCAATCATTATCCATATAAATATATATACCTATCTCTCAAGTCACATCCATGTCAAACTCGTATCAGGGGACCTACGAAGGTATCAACAATCTCATATCGACTCGAATCCATAAAATGACATATCACACTAATTCCTAATATCACATCGTATACTCGTTCATCACATTAATATCTCGCATCAATTTAAATAAACGTCACACTAGTTTTCTTTTAAATAGTACATATCATGATTCACATATCATATCATTTTCTCCTAAGTCAATTGTTTATTATCATCGACTTCAATCATATTATCGTTTGTAAATCCTACAATCATGTCCGTCGCATATCATTTATCAGGATAACAGAAACAAACGATATTCCATATCAATTGTTGCGGGGGTGCTATACGCCATCCACCCGACTTCCCCGTAGATATAAATCTACTCACCTGCTAAACTCCTCGCTTAGCCATAGTCGATGCGCTCCGTCGTCTCGGAATATACGCGAAAGCACCTACAATCAATAGGAATTCGCAAAGCTATTAACATCAAATTCTGAAATCCAAATACGGCACGCGGTGCGCTCATAGGTTAGAACCTATAGCCTACGCATTCAAAAACAACCAAACAACCCTTTTTGTTGACGTACAAACGCACAACAACCAAATACAATACCAATTAGAAAAACCAAGAATTCCATAATACGGAAAACCATAACCAAAACCACTCACAATAGCTCCCAGATTTTGGTTCGGGTAAACTGGAACTACACAAACAAGTATAGGGTGTTGTATATGAAGTATAAGAGCTACTGGACCAAATCAAGCACCTACCACCACCAAGTGGCCGGCCTCCTACCCCCAAATTCCGGCGAGCTCGGCCCCCTCTGCTCCATTGGTGCTTGTATGGTTAGGGTGGTCTCCTAGCGCCCTAATTTAGTCCCTAGTATTGTTTGCTTATCTCATAAATACGCCAGGTCATCCCAGATTCCCTGTAGGTCTTAAGGTTTCACAAAACCGATACGGAACAAATTCTAACTTCGTGTATCGGGTTCTAAACTCACTTCCAGGACAATAGAACACTCAATAAGGTATTGTAAACACTTCCTACACCTCAATTGGCCACTTGACAGCAACTTAGAATTTTCTAAGATCACAACCCTAACTAAATCATTATCTAAATACTAATAGGATATATATATATATATATAACAAATACCTAACTAAAAGTGTATGGGTTACCTTTCTTGCACCCAAAGAACTTTCTTGAGTTGCCCAAGTCTTCAAAATCAAAACTTGGAAGGTCCAATGTGTTGAGAATGAAGGGGTGCATGTTTTTAATGAAGGAGGCATAAGGTTTTGGCAAGTATTTGGAGATGATGCATTGGAGTAGCAAGGAATTGAAGGAGATGAAGAAGATGGAGGAATTAATGGGGAATGAAGGAATTGGGGTAGCTAACTCTCCTCTCTCTCTCTCTCTCTCTCTCTCTCTTAGCCACACTCTCTTTCACAAATATCTCCCCCTACACTCACTCTCTCAATTATCACTTTTGTTTTTCATTCATAACTCCATTCACACACAAACTCTTTCTTTTCTTTTCTTTTCTTTGTTCCTCTTTTACTTTCTCATTCTCTTTTAATCTCACAAGTCCCAAACACAAATCCATCGTGCACATGACATGGTGCACAAGTCACGGAAAAATGTAAAAACATGGATTTTACCAAAAATCCGTTAAATATCATTAAAATAAATAAATCATTTTATTCTTCGATAAATTCCCAAATATTGGTATACACTTATACCACTTTACGAAAATCCCAATTTTCACAAATCGGGTAGTTTTCGCGAAATATATTATTTTAATATTAAATTCCAAAAATAATATTTTATTAGGGAAAAATCCTATTTAAACTAAAACTTCCCATATACCCCCAAAGCTCGCGCACTAGATTTATTTTAGCTAAACTAGGTGCTGGGAAGTTTATACAGACGTTTGATCACAATCGGATTAAAACGGAAAATACCAACTATTTTACCCTAAAACGGAAAATTTCGCATAACGATTTTTAAAACGTTACAATCTTCCCCCTTTAAAGAAATTCGGTCTCCGAATTTAAATTTAAATTTAAACCCCAAATGCTAAAACATTGCAATAAACAGCTAAATCAACGGGGCTCCGAAATAACGGAAGAAACAGAAAACCACAGCGCATCCTGCGCGCCGGAAAAATGAGTACTAAACTCAAAACCGATCTCCGTTAAGCGTCACGCAAATCAACGGACTTGCACGCATATCATCGGAGTCACAAAGGAGATTCAAATCTCAAATCCACTACCGAAATCTCATATGCACTAATCAAATACTATAATGCACATATATAGTACGCATCATGTTTGAGAAATCTCCAAAAACCGAATAAATCATATGCATAATCCTTTCTGAATTGCCGCGAAATGCGAAACTCACGGCACAAGTGGCGGACGCTCATTGTTAAAGTAATAATATACTAGCATATATGTTTTGCCAAAATATGCGTCCCGCCTTTTTGAAATATCCCAAAAGGGTTTATTTGTAAACTTTCATGTCACACGCAGACACGTAAGAAATAGCGAAACTATAGCTCCTTTTTGAAACTCTTGGTAAACTTTTTCTGCATGCAAAAGTACACAGGTACCGTCCTCGGATCAGTCCTGTTAGGGTACTACAAAGTATAAGGCATCATCATGAAAACAAAATGCTCAAAAGCAAAATCAGCCTCATAAGGCGTATCCAACAATCACGTACGTCTGGTGCGCACGGAAATCAAACTCAAATACAAGTGCCAATATGCATAAAAGCGAATCTAAGTGCAACGGGTGTGCACGAAAGCATCTGTCCAGTGCAACGGGTGTGCACGACAACAACATCTAGTGCATCTATAGTGCACGAAAATCTCAACCAGTGCAACTGTCATGCACGAACGAAAATCCCAATCGAGTGCATCAGGTGTGCACAAAATCAAATCACGCGCCCAACGTGTGCGAAAGTCCAAATCAAGTGCATCCGTCATGCACAAACGAAATCAAAATCAAGTGCATCCTACATGCACGAATAAAAATCTAAGTCAAGTGCATCCCACATGCACGAATAAAAACTCGATCAAGTGCATCCGATGCGCACAAAATCCAATACCCAGCGCCTAGTAAGTGCAAAAATCCAACCCCAGCACGTCGGGTTCATAAAAAGTATTTAGTGCATGAAATATCAAATCATGTGCATCTAGTGCACGAAATATCCAATCCTGTGCATCTAGTGCACGAAATATCCAATCCTGTGCATCTAGTGCACGAAATATCATCAATAACTCAAATGTGTATGAAAACCACACGAGCGTACCAAGGTGTATAAAAATCATAAAAGTGTGCAACTACATGCACAAAATACATATCAATGCACCGCAAGCACATTTGAGCTATACCGAGTACTAAAATCAAATCGAGTGCGTACCACACACACATATCAAATCAACTGTATGAAATCCACGAAATCATAAACATGTACAGCTAAGTCACAAAATCAATATCAAGTGCAAATAGATATGCACAAATCACCAACCAATATAACAGTGTGTAAACCGTATATCCAGTGCAACAACTATGCACAAAATGTAAATACCCAGTAGATGCAGCCATGGTGCACAAAATATCATGAAACAAAAAATCCAAGCGATACAAGTGTGATACTCGGATCACAACGCAAATCACAACAAATGACATTGAGGTGCACCTCCTACAATGTCGAAGAAAAAGTCGGTGCGCCCAAACTGGCAAAGCAAGAACATCCGCTTGCCTCCTGCTCATGGTCTGGCGTTCTCTATCTCTGGGTCCTCAGAATACACGTAACACATCTGATCCTCGGTGCAAATCTTATTGCAGCAGTGTCATAGAAGGAACCGGCTCAAGGTCTCTTCCGATCTCGTCTACGCCGAACTATACGGAGGCTGGTACTCTTACATAATCTTTCTCGTTCTCTGGACATCTGTGTCCTCAGCACAACTTTTCCTCGGAAACTGGTCGTATCTCAACGCCTCTGTACACATATCCGATCTTTAATCTCAACGGGGAGTAACAACAGCTCGTTAACGTCTCGCACGAACCTCTTGCTCCACTCGTCTTCATTATCGTCCACTTGACGTCGCATCATGCTATCTGCGTACCGCAAATGTTCTCGGCTACAGTCAATCCGAAGTCTCTCACACGGACTCGAACTACGAACACGGTATCTTCATCACTCTATCGAAGATATATAGCCGAACACGTCCTAGGGAACCCGTCCCAACAATCGGAGGAATACTCAATATTCGTTCGTTCTCGATCAACTCACACACACCTGGGTGAGATCCTCTATCCGAAGCTGGTCTTGTTCCTGATCTCCTATCACAGGATATCCGGACGGCGTTAAACTTTTCGATCGAGTCATCAAAGTCCTAAAATTTTCCGAGAGCTCAACACCTGAGCACGGTTTAATAATATTCGGTATATGCCACAGTACCTATGAACCGACCGTAGAAAGGCAGACCCAAGCCTCACTGATAGCACCGCTAAACTGCCGCAAACCCTAAGGTTCAAAAGCGGTTTCATGGTCGTCATATCGAGTTAGGGTTTCATTCTTCTAGAGGGTCTACAGAATCACTTGCATGTCCTTCCGAATACTTAAACTTAGAAAAAAAATGGGTTTCCTGACATTCGTTCGAACCTTTCAAC
This sequence comes from Agapanthus africanus, assembly GCA_030015575.1. NCBI lineage: Eukaryota > Viridiplantae > Streptophyta > Magnoliopsida > Asparagales > Amaryllidaceae > Agapanthus > Agapanthus africanus. The sequence continues at coordinate 398,097,614 of CM057346.1, forward strand.
TCCGCCAAGATGACATGTGAACACCCTTCGTCCGCATGCTAAACAAGTGCCTCAGTCCTCAAGGATAGACGGTACATCAATTGTCGTCTCTGGAACGGTCTCCTCTAGACCTGAGTAAGACTCTCCACACTGGAAATCTTCAACTCAACTGGGCCTGAGTCGGCGCATCAATCAGACGAATCACCTTCGTCTCTCAACTCAAGATAGACTAGATATCACCTGTCGCCTCTCTTCCCGAAAGCTCCAGCGATCTCAGATCGTAAGCTCTGGAAGCGACATCACATCAATCTCAGCAATGGCTGGGTCATCTGTCTGCACGGTAGATAACATCACAATCTCAGGGGTATGCTGTACATCAACAGTCCTCTCCCAACAGGCAGCTTCTAAGAAAGGCCCGGTCATCTGGTACAAAACCGCACACTCGTCTCACACGAGGGATCACAACAATACAACACTACATCGATATGTTCCCATGTCACCAGAAAACACGATGGTCAGTCCTCGTCCACGACGAGCTCACCCTGACCACATCACCAGCAGCAGCTCAATCTGCGCTCAAACCATGGTGACAGGAACTTTAATCAAGTATCGACGAAAAAGATCAAAGGGATGAAAGAGTCAACAGATCCAAAAATGGATACATGATCATAAGGAGGAGTCAAATCACTAAGAGTATGATCATAGAAGAGAATAAAATCAAGTATCTCAATGGATGTATAATCAAAGGAACGAAGAGAATCACCAGCCTCAAGATATGTACATCCTAAGATCACATAAGTGGAGTATCGTATCGTAAATATGCCGCGGAACATACGTACGGTATGTCACTCTACTCAAGCTACCTACTCCATCAATCAGGGTCAGCCTATGAAACGAAAGTTCGGGTCTAACACCCCCTTGTTCAAGTCTAAGTTCCGTAAGGTCAAGCTTAGGTTCCAAAATGTATACGCCCTAGACCCCACATAGTCAAACCTAAACTTGAACCAAGGTTAAACCTAGCGCTCTGATACCAACTTTTTCACGACCCAAAATATTAGCTCACGGCTAGCAGTTAAATCACATGACGTCTACAGGCGTAACGTAATTCAAGTAAGCTGAAACCCAGAAATCTAAACCATTTTAAGAAATAAAGAGGTGAAGCTTTGAAATAAAATATAGTAAATCATGTTTTGTCTTTTGAAAATTTGGGCAGCACCTCCCTTATAAAAACTAACCCCGAAAACGGGTACAACACAGAATATATATAAAGCATCCCAAACGGGAGCAAATCACGCCCAACGGCGGAAACAACCACCACAAGTATAAATAACAAGTATACGACGCCCAAAGGCGAAGATCTATATAAGGAAAAGTAAAGCAAGACATCAACCCCAAAAGCGAACATAAAACCCATCGCTTAAGTCTCGCAACTACAAGTCCTCTAAGTCTGCAACATATACAATTTGCTAGTTTCTGAATTGATGGAGTGACTAGATACAATATGAATAATGAATACAAGAGGGGCACGATCCAACATGTACCACCTACCACAAGCAAGTCACCCGAAAACAGCTGTGTGCCAGCGATGCCGCAACTGATCCCTGCGGTCTACCTGCAAGAACTGTGGCACAACGGGAATGAGTTGCCAACTCGTGAATAGAAAAACATCATCAAGTAGAAATCGAAATAAACAACGATTCTTAGGTCAACTATATCATAAAGGTAATACTATGATATCTAGGATGACCGTATCTGCATATGTGCCAACACATAAATAACTGCCTAACAGCAAGTGATATCATCCAACAATAAATCAATGCATGTATGCAGTGGATCTCGTCCATGTGTCAACCACTGACACGACAACTCCTTCATGTAAATATCATAAAAGCATAAGCAGGTAAATATGAGGATATCAAAGAATGTGTGTCCATCAATGCCACATCACAATCATGGAAACCTGGGTGTCTATCACCGACACCCGAAACATCATGAATACCCGTGTCTAGCATCGATACGTAAATCCTCATAACTCAGGCGCTGTCACCACGACTGGAGCTGACGTCATGTCCGTACATCACTCCGGTCGGTAGACCCACAATAACCGCCGAGTCCAAATACTATCACCGGTAGGTACTTGCCCATCTTCCAGGCTCATCGTCTGTACCACGAACATCTTGCGGAGGGGAACCGTACCGGGCTCCACCATGTACCCGCACACGGCCCACTCACTCCTCGCTTCGGGTATATATCACAAATCTAAGAACCGAGAAATCTCATGATGGACGCATTAAAATATCATATCAAGAGAAACCGGGTTCTCAAACAATACATAGTTTCTTGAAAATACCCCCACGATTCTAAAATCCATAAATCACATGAAATCCATATCTCAATGCGTAAAATCCATATAAACTGATATATGCAACATAAAACATCAATATGAGCATATAAAGGGAAAACCGCTCTTTTAAATGAATCCAGCTGTAAAATATATCTTGTGGTTCCCAAATCCTCCGAAATCAAGTGCAGTATCATATGAAGTGTACATATAACTATGGCAAGGTATAAATATCTACATGTAATCAAGTATGTATGATGCATTTCATAAGTGCAATGGCGCAATAGGCAACGTCTCAATATCATATGTCAATGCAATACCACCTAGGGGTATATGCAACTGTAGCGAGATATGTGGGTGTACATATCAGTATGTATGCATGATGTACATGTAGCTGTAGCAAAGTATGTGGGTGTACATGTCAATATATCATGCAACCTAGCATAGTGATATGAACATGGCAATATATCATAGCATGATATAGCAATTCTACTGTGTAAGTGACATAACAATTATCGATGAAGAAGTGTGTGCACCGGCAATCTGTGTAAGTGTAATATACGCATCATCGATAATGGTGTAGGTGTACTGGCACAGGTATAAGAAATGCAATGAGAATAGCATGAATGCAGCACAATACATATAGTGAATAAAATGATGTAAGGTATACATATCAACAAGACCGAGTCGGTGAGTCTATCAATCAGCATCCAGCCTCACAACAACACGTACGGTACAATCCATCGTACGGCATCCTCTAATCAGGGGTATGGATAAATCAACAGGTAAAAGTCATCGCGTACGGAAATCTAACGTACAGCGACATTAACAAATAGGGATTCTATCAACCTATACAATATCGGGGTACGGATCCAAGTCTCGTACGGCATATCACTCATTATGCAATCATTATCCATATAAATATATATACCTATCTCTCAGGTCACATCCATGTCAAACTCGTATCAGGGGACCTACGAAGGTATCAACAATCTCATATCGACTCGAATCCATAAAATGACATATCACACTAAGTCCTAATATCACATCGTATACTCGTTCATCACATTAATATCTCGCATCAATTTAAATAAACGTCACACTAGTTTTCTTTTAAATAGTACTTATCATGATTCACTTATCATATCATTTTCTCCTAAGTCAATTGTTTATTAGCATCGACTTCAATCATATTATCGTTTGTAAATCCTACAATTATGGTTGCGGGGGTGTCATACGCCATCCACCCGACTTCCCCCGTAGATATAAATCTACTCACCTGCTAAACTCCTCGCTTAGCCGTAATCGATGCGCTTCGTCGTCTCGGAATCCACGCGAAAGCACCTACAATCAATAGGAATTCGGAAAGCTATTAACATCAAATTCCGAAATCCAAAAACGGCACGCGGTGCGCTCATAGATTAGAACCTATAGCCTACGCATGCAAAAACAACCAAACAACCCTTTTTGTTGACGTACAAACACACAACAACCAAATACAATACCAATTAGAAAAACCAAGAATTCCATAATACGGAAAACCATAACCAAAACCACTCACAATAGCTCCCAGATTTTGGTTCAGGTAAACTGGAACTACACAAACAATATAGGGTGTTGTATATGAAGTATAAGAGCTACTGGACCAAATCAAGCACTTACCACCACCAAGCGGCCGGCCACCTACCCCCAAATTCCGGTGAACTCGGCCCCCTCTGCTCCATTGGTGCTCGTATGGTTAGGGTGGTCTCCTAGCGCCCTAATTTAGTCCTTGGTATTGTTTGCTTATCTCATAAATACTCCAGGTCATCCCAGATTCCCTGTAGGCCTTAAGGTTTCACAAAACCAATACAGAACAAATTCTAACTTCGTGTATCGGGTTCTAAACTACTTCTAGGCCAATAGAACACTCAATAAGGTCTTGTAAACACTTCCAATACCTCAATTGGCCACTTGACAGCAACTTAGAATTTTCTAAGATCACAACCCTAACTAAATCACTATCTAAACACTAATAAGATATATATATAACAAATACCGAACTAAAAGTGTATGGGTTACCTTTCTTGAACCCAAAGAACTTTCATGAGTTGCCCAAGTCTTCAAAATCAAAACTTGGAAGGTCCAATGTGTTGAGGATGAAGGGGTGCATGTTTTTAATGAAGGATGCATAAGGTTTTGGCAAGTATTTGGAGATGATGCATTGGAGTAGTAAGGAATTGAAGGAGATGAAGAAGATGGAGGAATTAATGGGGAATGAAGGAAATAGGACAGCCAAGTCTCCTCTCTCTCTCTCTCTTTCACAAATATCTACCCCTACACTCACTCTCTCAATTATCACTTTAGTTTTTCATTCATAACTCCATTCACACACAAACTCTTTCTTTTCTTTTCTTTGTTCCCCTTTACCTTTCTCATTCTCTTTTAATCTCACAAGTCACAAACACAAATCTATCATGCACATGACATGGTACACAAGTCACGAAAAAATGTAAAAATACGGATTTTACCAAAAATCCGTTAAATATCACTAAAATAAATAAATCATTTTATTCTTCGATAAATTCCCAAATATTGGTATACTCTTATACCACTTTACGAAATCCCAATTTTCACAAATTGGGTAGTTTTCGCAAAATATATTATTTTAATATTAAATTCCAAAAATAATATTTTATTAGGGAAAAATACTATTTGAACCAAAACTTCCCATATACCCCCAAAGCTCGCGCACTATTTTTATTTTAGCTAAACTAGGTGCCGGCAAGTTTATACGGACGTTTGATCGCAATCGGGTTAAAACGGAAAATACCGACTATTTTACCCTAAAACAGAAAATTTCGCATAACGATTTCTAATACGTTACAATTTTGGAGGCCAAAATGATGAGTCTAGTTGCTAGATTGTGTTCTTAAGGAGGTATAATTTCTAACCCTAATCTTTAATTGTTGTATTAAAATCATTAAGCTAGCTATTTAATTGTTTAATATAGCTTTAATTTCATGTTTAGTTAATTCATGATAATTTTGTGAGAATCAAGTTAGGGTTAAGTTGATGATATGGTTTATTGATAAGTTAAGACTAGGAAAACTTAACCTAGTGGGAGAATGATAATTGTTGTTAATTCCTAATTTGTCTAATTAAGTTTATTAGCAAACTAGGTTTTACTAAAACATATTTGGGTGAGATTAAAATTTTGTAAATGGTTTGGATAACTTAGTTAAGCTACCTTGTGATGTTTGTGATTGTTAGAATCGTGTTAAATTCTATACTTGTGCTAAAATGAGAAAAGTTGCTTACTAGGTTTCGGTAAAAGTTGGACGTAGGTTCTAATGGACGTTGCGATATTATATATATTATCTTCCTCGCGTTCTATTGTGTTGTGAATGCACGATCAGTACGATCGGGGTCTAGGCTTGATGGTTACGTAGTTTAGCGATCCTAGCTAGGGTTTTGCCGATGTCGTGCGCGTTTTGCGCACTAGGTGCACAGTGTAATTTTCTGGGCGTTATCCTTGCGTTTCGTTATCTTTGTGTCGACGTAGGATATTTATCCTTATGTGATGTGTTTGTGAAATTTTAGGATCGCAAGCGGGGACTTCGGACGCTGCGAAGAAAGGGAAGCAGGTGGTCAGATTTTCGTAGTTCTAGATCATCTGTGAGTAGATTTAACATCTACGGGGAAATGGCGTTAAGCGTCGGGGCTAGATCTGATATGATATTAGCCGCATGTTTATATGCACATATAGAGATGGTGCATGAATTTCATTGCATATAGTTACTTGTTGTGCCTGAACCTGTATCAATTGTACACTGCACTATTATTGACAGTCCATGTTGCACGAGCACCAATATTATGCTACACACACACTGTCGGTAATTGCCATGATACGCACAACACATGTATTTATATGATATACCTTGCTTTTGGTTAGCGACATAAATGCATTTATTCTTATGCGATGGCGCATATGAAATATAGCATACCTGTACACTTACATGCTTACACATATGCCTTGCTATACCTACATGCTCACACATATACCTTGCTGTAGTTATATGTTCAGCTTTATATGATATATATCGGTGGTATGGGACGCTGTTATATATGTATATGGAATTCGGATACTTGGGAGCCACGTGATATATTTAATGACTTGATGCATTTAAATAGCGAACTTTTCCCGTAATATGCTCATATTGTTGTTCTAGGTGCATATGTTATATTACATGGATTTCCGCATTTGAGATATGTATTCATGCAATTTGAGGGATTTCAAGTGTCGATGTTGGGCACTTATATTCCGAGGGATATATGGATATTGGAAACCGATACGTGGAACATAAGTGTCGAGGTTGGGCACTTGGGTTTCGAGGAACGTATGGATATCAGAAAACCGATACGTAGATCACAAGTGTCGATATTGGGCACTTAGGATTCGAGGAACGTATGGATACGAGTATTTTATGTGTCGACGCTGGGCACTAGTTTTCTTGATATTTTCGGGTGTCGATGTTTGACACTCAGGTTCCATGAGATTTACAGGGCCGCTCTGAGGATTTTGGGATTTGGGTGTTGTTGATTTACACCGGGTTTTTCCATGCTGATGATTTATGCATGTGATTATTAATTTTCCCACACTCAGTATTTAGTTGATATGCATTTGATTCATGTAGATATAGTACCCTGGTGATGTACCTTGAATCATGATAGTTGCATATTCATATTGTCATACTTATGCTACCAGCTTACATGTGATTGACTATTGCTGTTAGTGCATACTTGATATTACAGTATGATGTTATTTACTATTCATGAGTTGGCAACTCACCCCCGTTGTGCCACAGTGTTTTGCAGGACTTACCCTCAGAGTAGTCGCGGCAGGGCGCCTTATTATCTCCACTTTTGCGGATACTGCTACGGTTGGCTGTGAGGCCTTTGCTATTAGGTGGGTTCGCGATTATCCGTTTATATTCATTGTATATCTTTTTGTTGGATCTAGTACTCTCCATCTACCACTTCAAGTATTTGACTTAGAGACGAGTTGTGAGGATTCGGTGTTGTATATATTTTGGTGACTTTTGGGTGCCGTGCTCATGGAAGCCGGTCTTATTGTAAAGTTTTACCTCCTTATGCTGTTTTCATTTATATTTCTTCGCTTCGGCGTTGTATATATGTTTGTGGTGGTTGTCTCCACCTTTGGGCGTGTTTTTCTCCCGTTTGGGATGCTTTATTTATATTCTATGTTGTATCCGTTTTCAGGGCTAGTTTTTACAAAGGAGGCGTTGCCGAAATTTTCAAAAAAGTAAACTAAGTTTAAAGATTTTACTTGAGGTTTTCCGAATGTTTTTAACTATGTTTTCCTCCGCTTATCCAGTTTTGGGTGGTTTAGATTTCTGGATTTCGGCTTACTTAACTTGCGTACGCCTGTTGACGTTACGTAGTTTCAATGCCGGTTACGGGCCTAAATTTTGGGTCGTGACATCTATCACATGCAAACTGATAGTATAATATGGCAATATGTATATGCAACGGTCATAAAAGGTACTCTATCAGGTACTACTAAAACATGAAGCAATGCATATCAAATAAATCATGAATGTGGGATAAATAATAAACCTCATGCACAAATCGTCAGCATGGGAAAACCCTGGTGTCCATCAATGACACCCCCAAATCCCAAAATCCTGAGGCGCCGTCACTCGGACCGGCCCTCATATCTGCAAATCTCATGGAACCTGAGTGCCCAACATCGACACTCGAAATATCATGAAACCCGTGTCCAGCATCGACACGTAAATCCTCATATCTCAGGCACCGCATCCTCAGATCGGTCCTCATATCCATCTCATACTATAACTCCAAAACGGTGTCCTCCGGACATCCGCCGAGTTCTATACAATCACTGTTAGGTAGTAATCTCTCTGCCAGGCTTATCGTCTACACCACGAAAATCACCTCTTGCCCCGGGGAACCATACCGGGTCCACCATGTACCCGTAGACGGTGCCTCTCGATCCTCGAATCGGGTTTCTAACACAAATTTCAGAACCAAGAAAACTCATGGTGGACGTATCGAAATATCATATCAAGATAAACCGGGTTTTTTAAACAATGCATAATTTCTTGAAATACCATGGTGCTCAAATCCATAAAATCGCATGAAATCCATATCTCAATGCGTAAATCCATGAAATATGATATATGCAGAATAAAACAGTAATATGAGCATAACAAGGGAAAACCGCTATTTAAATGCATCAAGTTATTAAATATATCATGCGGTTCCCAATTTCTCCGAAATCTAATGCAACATCATATAAATGTGAACATGTAGCTATAGCAAGGTATATGTGTAAGCATGTAGGTATAGCAAGGTATGTGTGTATGCTATATTTCATATGCACAATGGAATAAGAATCAATGTCTCAATGTCACTAACCAATACAATATCACATATGTATATGTGTTTTGCATGTCATAGCAATTACCGACGGTGTGTGTAGCATACAATTAGTGCTCGTGCAACATGAATCGTCAATAATAGTGTTGTGTCTCATTAATAGTATGTCCATATGCAATAAGAAAATGAGGTATGCAACAATGGTACACATGCACAATCAATGTCTATATACTTATAACTAATAATCATGTCATTGAATCTAGCCCAGATGCATAACGCCATACGGGCGATACCCCTGTAGATGTTAAATCTACTCACAGATGATCTTGGGTTAAGTAAAGACAACTACTTGCTTTCCCTTCTTCGCAGCGTCCAAAGTCCCCACCTGCGATCCTAAAATCATATAACAACATAACAAGTGCATATTAGAAATCGACCAATAACACGTACAAACTACGTTTGAGCGACGCACCAGCTCCAAACAAACTCTCAAGTGTTCGTCTAGTGGCTAATGTGCGTAGCGACACTACGAAACCAACCCAAGAGCAACAGCTACACAAAGTACACGAACCGTGTCGGATAACGTAACGCGCGTAGTCGAAACACTAGAAACAAGAAAAGTGATGCCAGATTTTGTATACTGAAGAAACATAAAAATCAAGAAGTACCAAACACTCTAAAACAACAGCAGACAACTACCCTACAAAACCCAAGCCCCAACTCCCCTAAAAGCCCGAGGTCGCCAGATTTTCCTATAATGTCGCCGGCCAAAACCGATCAGGTGGGGTTCGTGCTTCAGGTGAATGCTTAGGGTCACTAGTACATCACTACTACATTGCTAGATTTTCCAGTATACACTCAGGGTCACAGCAGATCACAGACATCCTATAATGACACTAAAAATACGATATGTGCACAAAACTATACTTTTAGTGTTCTAAACAACGACTACAAGGCAACACAACAATAAAACACCTATTTAACAGTTTAGAGGTTATACCCATCCACACTTTCTCAAAAGATCCTAGCTTTCCAAGCTTCAAGTGATCCTGGTGGCTAAAACATGACTTGAGAAGTGTTTTGGTGGTGTTTAATGAAGTTTTTGCAAGGTTTTGTGAAGGAAAGGTGAAGGTTTCAGTTTAGAGTTGAGGAGATGAAGAAATAATTGAGAAAGAGATAGTGAGGTGAGAATGAGAGAGTGCAATGGGTGAAGAATGAGATAAGGGTGAGAGGGTGAGTGTATACCTTACACTTACTCTCCCCCTCACCTCTATTAATACAAGCATTAAAGCCCTCCATGACTCACCTAGCCACCTCCCTCAATCCAAAACAAGTGGATAACTCACACAAAAATATCTAAGTGCAAGGTTAATCATGGCATGGATTAGTTTAAGGTGTCATGGCCACTAAACAAGCTTAACACTAAACAACCCCCATGTTAACATGCACAAGTGTGTGCAAGCCAAAACAAATAATAATAAAATATTGATTACACTTTAAAAATGTGAGAAAACTATTTTGGTAAACTTTTTACTAAAAACCTGCAATATCGCTTAATTAACACTAATCGCATTCTAAGATGTTACATAATTAGCGACAATAGGACGCATTTTTGTAATCGGTCTTTCGAGACTTTGATGTGGAAATATTCAATCAACCATAAACTTTCTACGCCGTATCATCCCCAAACGAGAGGGTAAGCTGAGATTTCCAATATGCAAATCAAACAAATTTTGGAGAAGACAGCTTCTAAAAACCGTAAAGATTGGTCAACCAAATTGACGGATGCTCTTTAGGCATTCTGTGCCGCTTATAAGACTGATCTTGGTATGTCTCCTTACCGTCTATTGTTTGGAAAGGCTTGCCACCTTCCTGTCGAGATCGAACATAAAGCAATGTGGGCCATTAAAGAACTTAACTTTGATTTAAATCAAGCCTGCAACTTTCGGAAGCTGCAATTAAATGAGCTAAGCGAACTCCGCGATGAAGCTTACGATAATGCGGTTATAGTAAAGAACCTGACTAAGGTATTTCACGATAAAAATATTTTGAGAAAAACTTTCATCCCAGGACAACAAGTCCTTCTTTATGATTCCCGTCGCTATCTTCATGCGGGTAAGCTAAGATCTCATTGGAAAGGACCATTTGTGGTGCAGTATGTATACCCGCACAGGGCAGTTGATGTTGAAAATACTAAAAACGGTTCAATTTTCAAAGTGAATGGGCATAGATTAAAACTGTATTTTTCCACTGACCCCACCGAGGAGCTCCTGTTCTTACAAGAGCCGATTTATCATAACTAAATTTCCTCCGCCTCACCTCTATGACTCGATAATATTGTCTCATCATAAGATGGAGGTGAGTTTAAAAAAAGGACATAAAAGAATATCCATATAATTACAAATAAGTTTAGGGAGATTTTCACGTTCATTCATTCTTGTCCCCGTTAATAAATTTTTCCTCCCAAGTCTAAAGGTTTTTGAGATTTAAAAGTTGACAACAGTGAGGACACTGCTGTAAACAGGTTTGGGGGAGATTTGTGCTTATTTACGCATTACCTTGCATTACACTTTGCATAAGCACAAAAGTTTCAAAATTTTCTTTTATAATAAAAGATTAGAAAGTGAAAAATTACATTTAAAAGATTGGAAAAGTTTAAGAAAACCAAGAAATTTAGATGTTTTCTTAAACGAAACTAATAATAAGTAGTTATGAGCCGTTGTCCCAAGGGTTAGTAAGATGAAGGAATCACTAATCTGAGAATAAAAATAAGTCTGAAAAATAGTTCCTATTCTGAAAGCCAAGCATTTGAACGTTGATACCCTACTATATGCACTTACACACGTCTTGAAACTCGGGATAGTAGAGGATACCTTAAAATGCTCTTGTCTAAAAGCCAAAGTACGAAGAAAATAATAAATGAAAAATAAAAGTATAAAAATTGTGAAGAAAAATGAACACTGGTTTTGTAATCACCGGGGCAGCATAAAAAAATATAGCGAGGGTGTTTTATCACCTGATGCCTTAGACCAACTGGTTTGGAAGTCACTGCTAAGCCTTAGGTGTTGCAAGACGAGGAAATTGCTAATTACGCCTAATAAGTGAGCACATTTAATAATCGGTCGGTTAGTACCTCAAGAAGTATTAATGGTCGCATGAAGAATGTGTCAGCAATTCCATCCAAAATATTCACCGACTAAAAAGTACTGAGGTAGATGGACAAGAGTATGATAGCTTGAATTGAATCTCCGCGTGTAGGGATGTCTTTTACACACACGTTGGGGTATATGATCGGTGTTTGGAGGAAAGGTAGAGATGAAGAATAAAGGCGATGTTTTATTGAGAGATGATGTGATCTCTAACATTTTTCATGACTATTAAGATAAGGCTCATGACAACCGAAAAGCTAGTGTAGTTGAAAACTCTGATTTTCAAGTTCTTTCTTTTACAGTTCTTATCTTTATATGTAACTTTCACAGTCTTCTTTTATTATAGGATTTTGTGGGTGCAATCCGCTGAAAACCCTCAGGAGACAACACTCCTCCTACTAGGAACACCTAGCGATTTAAAAGCTTGTTGCACGTGCTCAGTGCAATCGTGTTGCCTACAAAAGTGTGCTAGTTAGTTTTTCTATTTTTCTCCTTCTCTTGAATAAATAAAGTTTGCTTAGGACGACCAAAATCAAGTTTGGGGGAATTTGTTCAGTCGAAATTATTGCAATTTTTAACATAACAATTTCCTCACTTTTCTAATCATCTAAGGGTGTTTATTATAAATATAACACATATTACAAGTCCATCTGGAAAATATCATTTACCATGTGTTATACACTATAATCAACATTATGAAGGAAATTGTGTGTTCAATATTTCATGCATAATAGTGTATATCTCTAACATTCTTCATTGAGATCTTATGCAAAAATTAGCCTAGATCAGATATCGGAATCAGAAATTCGCCGATTAAAATACAGGAAATCGAAGAATCAAATACTGGCAGAAATTCAGAAGAGATAAGAAAATTCCAGATATCACATATAAACCCAGAGACCAACATTAGATGACTCAAGAAAATTGAAGCTAAGAGCTCACAAATCGGCCGCGGATCCGCGGTCGAGTCAGGCCGAGCCGCCGCGGATCCGCTGCCGATTCAGAGGGTCGAATGACGAGATTTTTCCAGAAGCTTCCTTACAACATCTTAGCTTGCTGAGAACGCTTCATAACTACCTAGCTTATTCTAGAAGTCTCTTATTCTAGAAGTCTCTGTGTAACAAACTAGCTTATTGGGGAAGCTTGATTAGGGGATATAAAAAGGACCTAAGCCTACATTAAAAAGGTTGTTGATTTTTAGTACACAATTTGTACACAATTACAAAAACAATTTAGATCCAATTTCAAGAGCCACCAAATCTCAAGATCAAGAATCATCGAGAAGTTCATCAAGCGATTCAACAAAAAATCCTTTACGCGAAGCCGATCGTCATCAACGAGCACGTGATCCTCGATAGATCCAAGACTCACGGTGATCGAGCAAAGCGAAGATCGACGGAGAAATTACCTCTTCAAGGGAGTGATCGAGAGCTATTCTTCTTGTAATCTCGGATTGAAGAAGTTGTAATTTGAAGTTGAATAATAAAGGTGATCATACTTTTAGTCTTGCTTTCTTTAAATTTTCACATTATGAAATCTCTATTTGTTGATTCTTCTATTTTCATAATGTGTGAGTAAATCTCCGCTTGCTAAGAATTCGAAGCAATTTGGTAGATCAAATAGTGAGGGCACCCTGAAGGAAACCAGGGTGACACCCACTCGGCTTATTGGGGAATCTTCCTCTTCTGCATCCAAGGCGAAAGCACAGGGTGAGAAGAAGAAGACCTCCACAAAGCCGATATGCGGTGTCAGTAAGGTAGAAGGACAGGGTAGGGCAAAAGTTTCTGGGCTAACAGTAGGGGAGGAGGGATGTTCCTATTGTTACGGAAAAGGACATTGGCAGAGGGATTCCAGGGCTTGGAAAGCGAGTATGTTAGTAATATGTATGCCCTAGAGACCATTACTGTACATACGATGTTTTTTGTAGTGGATGCTTGGATATATATAGGGGGACTTTCTTGCTCGACATGATAGTATGCTATCTGGTTGCTCTTTATCTTAACATGTATACTGATTGTCTCTATATTACATGTTGATAAAGCCCTTAGGATGAGTACTTGACTACCAGGATTATGATACAGATCATACTAGTGGGGACAGGGTAGTCGTTAAGTACATCCTTCAAATGTTCCTAGTCGTGGGTGTATCGAGACAGGGCATCGATATACCAGAGTAAACTAGCGTATAGCTTCTTGACCCATGTAGATGGGCGATGGATGATACTATATCCATTGGTGTTTGACATCAGAGACAGTATACGGGTGCTCAGTGGAGACTGGATACACTGAACGGACTCGCCGAGAACTCCCAGATGGTATTATACCTAACGTCAGATGGCAATTCTCTGGTGACACTGTTACAGGTTAGTCTGTAGACCCGAGATCGTCATAAAGTCTTGTGTGATTCCCACTGTGCTTTGATTTCCACCTTACCACGTTCAAGAGAACGTGCAAAACAGTGGTTTTTGGGTACAGTCCCGAATCACATAGAGGCAATGAGCGATGGGAGGGGTTTCGTCTCTTCCGGTATTGGGAGTTGATGTTGCGTTGTGCTCGATTGACTATAACAAAAAGTCCCTGGCCAGGGCTGCTTTAGAGATATACTGGTAAGTATTATCAGTAGTTTCTCGACCCGTTATGAGCCTCATATCGAAACGACTTATCGAGTTACTGGGGTCTGACGTTTACCACCCCTGGATGAGATATGCGACATATCAGACGAAGAGACCGGACTGTACGGTAGTGTTACTGATTGGATTCTCAGGAGTACGAGCAGGCTTGCTTGTTGATCTTCTGATCGCTCAATACCCGGGTGGCCGTTACGTTTAGCAGACCGCTTGCGGCTTATGGGTGTTTGATATGATCATCACCTACTGCCTGCGTATTGACGAGTCTTTAGAGTCCTACACAGGGGTTTCCTAGCTCAAGCGAAATGAAGTAGGAGCACATATGTGATATGTGCGGGACCGAGATTGATACGATATGAGATACCGTATTCTATTCTCGCGATTTGTGACGTTGGTCGGTTATATGCGATATAGCCGGGTTATCGGATCAGGTGTCGATTCGATAAGTTGTTACACATGATATTAGTCGGTTATATGTGATATAGCCGGATTATTAAATCAAGAGTTGATTTAATAATTTAATATATAATTATATATTTGATATATTACATTAAATTAACTAATATTAAGCTCACTTATGATTTCTTTTTCTCATTTTGTGCATATTGAATATATGTGATATGTTTTTGTGTACATGTATTGTGTCATGCTTGATGATACATGCAACAAATGTGTGTGTATGACTTAAACCATGCTTGGTTTAATTGCTAGGGTTTTATTTATTTTGGTAATTACAAAAGGTGGCATTTTGTCATGGATGAAAGCTTGTAGAAGCTTGTAGTCTTCATTGATCAAGTCCACTCTTTTGTTTTGGCTAAGATATTTGTTAACCCAACCAATTAAACCTAGCCATGCTTAACTCTCTACAAAGGTTAATATATGATATTAACTCACCATGGTTGCTATTCTCACTTGGATAATTATCATATGAGATATTCTTCTTCATCTTCTTCTTCTTCCAAAAAAAGCTTTCTAGCTTCAATGGAGTTGTGAGAAAAAATGTGAGAAAACGAAATCTAAAGTGAGCCCACTTCCTACTTCATCATCCTCTACTACTTGCTATTTAGTATAGGGTGTTTGCTTCACTAATTCCATAGTTAGTGAAGAGATAGCTTGGGTTAGTGTCTCCTCGACCTAGGTCATCTTCGGCCTCGAAGACTTCGAAGCAAGCATGTTCGTTTCTTCATGGGAGGCTCTCTAGAGTCCGGAGTTCACGATCGCAGTGAAGGGACTACTATATGGAGCTATTGAAGTGAAGGACCGGTCTACAAAGGTTGTATTCTTTGCTCACTAGACTTGCAAAGTGTTTGCATTTACTTTTCCGTCGATTTCTAGTAAACGGTTCAATGTTTAGGGTTAGCTAGAACGGCAAAATTTTAATACGGCATGGACGATGCCTCCCGAAACCTTGTTGCCGTGCTAGGTAACCGTGCAGTGGTATCAAATCCATGCTAGAAATTTATACGGATTTTGTTAAGATTACGAAACCGAAATACTCCGAAACTTGAAACGGAAAAATGAAGTTTCTGTCGATTTTAAAAGTTGTTCAAAAATATTTTTAAACAAGTACAGAGTGATGTATGAGATATATCATGAACACAGTCAAAATTTCAGGGCATTCTGGAAAAAATGGTCGGCCATGACATGTGTGATCTCGGCCAAATCCGAGCCTCCCCCCCCCCCCCAAATTTTTTTTTTTGTGTGTTCCACTGACTTGGTTTTTATGTTTCAGGTGTTGTTTGTTTTTGCTAATTTTGCATGTGATGTAATCTTACACTATAAGCAATTCGGAGTGTTTCGTATTCGTAGTTTTAACATTGTTTCGGGTTATTCGTATATTGTCTAGACGAAGTTAGAAAGTTCTATAACATTTCAAAAAAATAAAATATTATTTTTGGGAATTTTTATAATTAAATAATATTATATTGAATATTTTAATAAGGCGGTATAATTAGATACCGATAAATTGGAAAAAAATTGAAAAATTTTAGAAATTACTAAAATAGGGTGTTTTATATGAATTATGCAAATTTTAAGTTTTTATGATTAATTATATGCTAATTTAGTGCTAATCGCGATTAAAAATCGCTAATCGCGCTTTAAGCTCGTTTTGTGCAAAACATGCACCATGTCTTTTTTTCACTTGTTACATTTTCCTACATGATTTGGGGTGTATGGGTATTTGTTTTGGGTTTACTATTGAGGAGAGAAGAAAAGAAAAGAAAAGGAAAAGAAAAGAATAGAATATTAGGTATGGGTGAGAGAGAGAAAGGTGAGGGTTACTTTGACTTGGCCATTCCCTCTTCATTCTTCACTCATTCCTCTCCCCTCTCCTCATCTAGCTGCTGCTGCTGCTGCCCCTCTCTCCCTCCTCCACAAAACCCTCCAAAACTCAATGAAAAACACCTCAAAACTCAAACCCCATTTCATTAAAAAGTGCACAAGCTCACAAGCTACACTTTGAACCAAGAAAAATCACATTTTGGTGCTGTAGGAGATTCTTGGGTCCTAAATGAGGTAATCCTTTCACAATTAGTATAGTGTTTCATATGCTTAAGCCTCTTTCCAAGTTTAAAATTGATTTGGCGAAGTTTAGTGAACTTTGAAATCTCAAGTTTGGAATTAGGATTTGATTTGAGTAGAGATGGTGTAATTGGGCCTTAGGGATGACCTTAGACCCCCTATAATGATAAAAACCCAGACCAAACACCATACAAAAACCTGGAACTGAAAACAGAAACAGTCCATGTCGGTTTTGTGAGTGTTTAAGGCGTGCAGGGAAATCTGGAGTGATCCGACACCAATACTAGAAAAGTAAACAGTACCAGTAGCCGAGATGGACCACCACGAGGCCACCCTACCAGTATGAGCCCCTAACTCCTTACCAGAACTGGCCTGGCCGGAATTTCCCTTTGTGTGGCCGGCCACCTTGGTGGGTTGGGTGCCCAGGTTGCCTCCATAGCTCACATAGACCCTATACTGCACCCTAGACTTGTTTGCTTACCTAGTTTTCACCTTATACAAAATCTGGGACTAAAAACTTAATTTGCTGTTTTGATTTGAGTTATAGTTTTCCGTATTTTAAATCCTGAATTTTGATGTTTGTGCTTTATCTCGATCACGTGACGTTTGTACGTCTATATCGAGTGATATCGGGTTGATTTGTGAGAGCCAACCATAGGCTCTAACCTATAGGCTTTTAAGCGGGTCGTTTTGGTTTTCGTGTGTCGTTTCGTTTTCAATTTGATTTTAATGCGATACGATACGTTATGATGTGTAGGTACCCTTGCGACGACTTCGAGACGACAAGCAAGCGCGTGGCGATGCCGGCATAGGCAAGCGAAGATCAAGGTGAGTAGATCATATCTACGGGGGAAGTCGGGTGGATGGCGTATAGCACCCCCGCAGTTCGATGTTTAGTATACTATATATATACTATATATGATAGCTTTATGCGTGACATGGATATTCTAGATGTGATTAGGTGTACTATGGTTAGATTAGGGTTTAGAAGTAAACTAGTATAGTTTCCTAGTTGTGAACCCTAGAATAGGTTTACACCAATACGCACACACATGCTTACTTGTTATACTTATACCTAGATGATGAGGATAGTGGATGATAATTTTGAGATGAGTCGATGAGATTGGGCATAGTGCCGTGAGATCGGTGATGTGATGTGGTTCGTATTTGGGATACAACATGAGATTTTAGCGGGCCTTTAGACGTGTGTTTTACACACGCATTTATATTTACATAGATGGTATCGGTTTGTACTGGACTTAGATCAGTACCCCAGATCATGAGATATGATGATAAGGATACCAGATAATTGATGAGATGAATATGATATTGACCCGTACCCAGATTTGGGATGCCGTACGATGGATTTACCGTACGAGCTTTATTTGATGATAAGATCCGCACTCATGACTCGAGGATGTCATATGATATTGTATCGTACGTGGTACCATTGAGGCGGGATCACCGACTATTATATGTAAACATGTATCGACTCGGATTTAGGTGGTTTCCATACCCTTTCCATTTGCTTATTAGTTAAAACTGTAGTTACCTTGTAGATGTTAGACTAGACCGAGTCATACCTATTTCAAAAACTAACGAATCACGAGTATTTTAAAGACAGGCAAAAGGATTCTACGGATACTTTCAAAAGACGCATTTTTTCTTAAAAACACCGTAGCCCTTATTTTCCTAAAAACCCCGATTCGTCTTCTTTCAAATGGCAAAAATGTATGACATTTTTATATTGATGCAGATTCTTCACTGTTGTATTTATTAGTCGATTTCTGCATATTCTTGCTATTCGCACCGCATTGAATGTGTAAATGTATTTATTGTTATATTAAAACCATGCTGTCAGGACACCAGCACCATTATCGATGATGCGTATGTTCCACGTACACCTGCTTGCCGGCTCACACACTTCATTATCGATAATTGCCATGTCACTACACAGTAGGATTATTGCATCAGGATATGACCCCTTGCATGGCATACTTGTGTACATACATATTGTACACTCATACTTGTGCACATACCTATTGTGCACTCATACTTGTGCACATACCTATTGTACACTCATACTTGTGCGCATACCTATTGTACACTCATACTTGTGCACATACCTATTGTACACTCATACTTGCGTACATACATATTGTACATCCATACTTATATACATACGTATTTGCACATACATAGATGATTCTGGCTTGATTTGGAGATTTGGGAACCGCAAGATACATTTTAAAAACTGATTCATTTTAAAGGAGCGGTTTTCCCTCGATATGTGCATATTACTATTCCATGTTGCATGATATACTGATATACTTACATTTCTTTTATATGTCGCATACATCATGCTTTATTATTATACGCATTGAGATATGTTGTTTCCATGATATTTCTGGATTTGGGAACCGTGGGTATTTCAAAAGAGAGTATGTATTGTTTTAAAAACCCGGTTACCCTTGATAAGATATTTCAGTGCGTCCACCATGTGTTTTCTCGGTTCTGAGAGCGACATGTGAAACCCGATTCGAGGAGGTGGATGAGGCCGATTGCGGGTATATGGTGGACCCGTTATGGTACCCCAGGGTGAGAATGGATCGCTGTGTTGTAGACGGTGAGCCTGGCAGTGGGACTACTACCTACCGGTGATAGTATTTGGGCTCGGCGGATATCCGGAGGATACCGACCGGAGTCGAGAGATGATATGGGCCGATCCGGACTGACGGAGCCCGTGGGCCGATCCGGACTGACGGAGCCCGATATCTGAGGATTTACGTGCCGATGCTGGGCACAGATTTCATGATGTTTTCGAGTGTCGATGCTAGACACTCAGGTTCCATGATTTTGATATGTCGCGAGGGACACATGTTGATTTATATCCTCATACTTCCATACATATGCTTTATGATATTTACATGCATGATGCTTTATGTCATTGGGTGATACGTGGACGATATCTACATACATATAGTCGACATTGATGACATTGATCACATAGTTGGATGATATCCACATACTCATAGATTTCATGATATAGTTGACACTGATTACATTGATCATACCTCATGTTTATGATATGTTGTTACCTGAGACACTGGCACGAGCACTTGGTACTACACTTATGTATAGATGTTTACCTTTGCCACCTTATCATGCTTCAGACTTATTCATTTGAGGTTTATATATATCTGATCGTATTGACCTAGGATTGAGTCATACATACGATTTCTGCTCTGTGATATTTTCTACTCATGAGTGTTAGTTATATGTATGCCCTAGAGGCCATTACTGTACATAGGATGTATATTGTAGTGGATGCTGGGACATATATAGGGAGGACTTTCTTGCTCGACATGATAGTATGCTATCTGGTTGAACTTTACCTTAACGTGTATACTGTTTATCTCTCTGTTAAATGTTGGTAAAGCCCTTAGGATCTGTACTTGACTACCTGGACTATGATGCGGATCATACTAGTGGGGACATGGTAGTCTATAAGTACATCCTTTAAAGTCCCTAGTCGTGGGTATATCGAGACGGGGCATCGATATACCAGAGTAGACTAGCGTGTACCTTCTCGACCCATACAGATGGGCGATGGATGATCCCATATCCATTGGTGTTTGACATCAGAGATGATATACGGGTGCTCAGTAAAGACTGGGTACACTGGACGGACTCGCCGAGAACTCCCAGATGGTATTATACCTCACGTCAGATGGCAGTTCTCTGGTGACACTGGTACAGAGTAGTCTGTTGACCCGAGATCGTCATAGAGTCTTGTGTGGTTCCCACTGTGCTTTGATTTCCATCTTACCACGTCCAAGAGGGCGTGCAAAATGGTGGTTTTTGGGTACAGTCCCGAGTCACATGGAGGCAATGAGCGATAGGAGGGGATTCGTCTCTCCTGGTATAGGGGGTTGATGTTGCGCTGTGTTCGATTGGCTATAACAGGAAATCCCTGGACAGGGTTGCTGAGATTTACTGGTAAGTGTTACCAGTAGTTTCTCGAACAGTTATAGACCTCATATCGACACGACTTATCGAGCTATTGGGGTCTGACGTTTACCACCCCTAGGCGAAATATGCGACATATCAGACGATCAGACCGGACTGTACGGTAGTGTTACTGGTCGGATTCACTGGAGTGTGAGCGGGCTTGCTCGTCGATCTTCAGATCGCTCAATACCCGGGTGGCCGTTACGTTTAGCAGACCGCTTGCGGCTTGTGGGTGTTTGATATGATCATCATCTGCTGCCGGCGTATTGATGAGTCTTTAGAGTCCTACACAGAGGTTTCCTGGCTCAAGCAAAACGAAATAGGAGCGCATATGAGATATGTGCGGGACCGAGAATAATGCGTGTATGTGATACCGTATTCTATTCTCGCGATGATTGTATCGAATGGTTGTATGCGATATAACCAAGGTATCGAATCAAGTATTGATTCGATAAGCCGATACATTGAATACTAGTCGGTTGTGTGCGACATGACCGGATCATTGAATCAAGTGTTGATTTAATGATTTAATGCATAATTATATATTTGATATATTACTTTGCACTAACTAGTATTGGTTCACTTTAAACGGATTTTCTCACTTGGTTTGTGCACATTGTATATGTGATATACTTTTGTACACTTGATTGTATCATGTTTGATGATACATGTTTAACTATAGTTAAGTGTAATGAATTAAGCCATGGTTAAACTAATGATTAGGGTTTTCTTTTTATTACTTATTTATTTATTTATTTAATTTGAATAGATAAGAAAAGAATGGTTGCTAATTTTGGAGTTTAGTTGAAGCTTCATGAAGCTTTGACTTTGTAACCATTCTTGTCTTCATCTTAAACCCTAACCATTAATCTAACCTTGGTTAATTCTCTACACTTGACCATGGTTCTAATATGATAAGTATTCATTTTCTTTTCCAAATATAATGAACTTATCATATTTCTTTCTTCTTCTTCTTCATCTTCTTCACATGAAGAAAGTTCACTTCATCAATGGTGATTGATGAAAACAAGTGAGAAATCCAATTCTAAAGTCAACCCACTTCCTATTTTTTCATCCTCTACCTCTTGCTAAGTAGTAGAGTGTGTTCTCTTCACAAGTTTTTGGACTTGGTGAAGTCGGAGCTTGATTTAGCGATGCCTCGATGTAGATCATCTTCGGCATGGACATCGACGACCTAGCTTGCCCATTCTCCGACGAAGCCGACGCTTGAGCCCGGATTTGATTTGGACAGCGGAGAGGACCTCGTTGCGGAGCTATGGAGGTGGAGCACCGGATCTACAAAGGTTGTATTTCCGTATCTTGTAGTTAAGTGTTAACTAGTTAGCTTTTTCGCCTAGTTTTCTAGCAAACGATCCGTAGTCGGGTCTCTCGGCACCCATAAATTTTTATATTGGCATGTTCGATGCCTTGTGAGACCTCACTAGGGTGCCTAGGAACCCTACAGTGGTATCAGAGCCTAGCTAGAGCCTTAGGCGAAGTCTAGACGGAATTTGAAGTCCGAACGAACCGAAAACCCGACCCGGATCATGCTCTCTGTACATTTTTGAAAACAGTGGATTTTTCCAAATTAAAAATTGCTAAAAAATTCAGCAGGGAAAAATAAGAATTACGATGCAAAAATTTTAGGATGAACAGTAAATTCAGCGGCGGAACCGCGGCAGAAGCGTGCCTTCTGCGGCGGTTCCGTGGCCCCTTGGTGACGTCATCCCACTTTGTTTGCACAGTAATTCCTGAAAAATTATGCTGAGTTTTCTGGGAATTTTTAAAATTTATTCAAGAGTTGAATTTTCTGCTGTGTATTTGGGGATTCGGTGTTTCGATCGGAGTATCAAATTTTGTCTGTGTGGCTTTCCGGATAAATTTTTAGAATATGTTAAAAAGTTCGACCGGATATAAATACCCAATTTTTCCCCTGTCGGGAAATTTCCAAGTGTTGGATTTTTCCGAAGTTTAACGACGTTCTAAGTAGTGCAAGTAACTCGATGGACCCTCTAGAAGACAACAAACCTTAACTCGATTATGTGGCCGTCTTGAACTGCCCTTTGAACCTTCGGGTTTGGGGCAGTACGGCGTGCCACATGTGAGGCGTTGGCTTGACCCTTCTACGGCTGGACCGTCGGTACTGAGGCACGAACTGAATGTTGTTAGACTTATTTCATGTGTTGATCTGTATCGGGAAAACTTGGGTGTTCGAATGTTCAATCGGAAAGTTTAACATTTCTATTTATCCGGAATGTGATACAATAATTGGAATTCACAACTTGTTATGAGATAACTGAATGAATGTTATAAACACAGCAGTTTAGTCTCACTTGATCGGTTGCCACGGAATTTTGATGCGATCAAAAGTCCGTCGCAATCACGTAGCGTACGCGGATACTCGCCGGGTAAACTTAATAGACAGCCTCGCTCCATAGCCCCGACCAAGTGACTGTAGGAGAACCCCGTCGCCGAAAGCATCCGTTCGGGTGCTCGCGGTAGCGGTGTTCCGCCTTGGTGCACTTCGTCGACGGTATCAGGGGTGCAGCCGCCTACTAAAGTTTGCGACGAGCATTCGATCAGTTTGTCGGGAATCCTGTTGAATTTCCCGACTTGGTATTGAAAAGTGTTTTCGATAATGAGACTAAAATGCGGGGTTTATAATTGTTAGGCATGCGATGTCTAAGAAATTCATTTGGTCAGGCATGCGATGTCTGAGATGGTTGCGGATTCCAACTGTTGTAGTTTTACACTTTCTTTTCTGTGACCGTAAGTGTATTATGTGATATCGCCGGTTTCGTTGCTATATGTCAACGACAATTGGGATGGACATATTTACTTACGTTGATGACATGTGATGTTATGTGTTGCTGGATATGTTATATTGGATCGTCGTGTTTGAATAGCCGGGGTTTTTTATGTGAGATGAGTGTTTTTCATTTTCATTCATGTAAAAACTTGTATGTAATATTCTTTCATATTGGGACACTTCCAGGTTGCGGAAATTGTCACCGTTTGTATATTATTTACTTTTCCGCACTAGGATAGACCCAAGGAGGAGGGCACAAGTAACCGGGTTCTGGAGTCCAGTGGGAGACCAACTCGAGGAGTCGAGTCCGGGTCTCCTAACTCCAGAATTGGTAGGGTTGCTTGCCGCTCTCGTAGGGGTCTAGGGGTGTGGGTTTGGCTATTCATCGCGACCGTGGAATCCGTGTTTTATACTGGCTCGTATTGAAAACACGGACGTCCTAGTATATCCAATATTTCATATGTTTCTTCTGCTGCGATATCTGTGATGTGATCATGTGATGTTCTGTGATAGATACATATATAGTATATATGATATATTATATAGACGTTACTTATGTTTTACACCCGCGCTAGCTCTGCCCTGCTCTGTCGTTAGTTACCTAACCTAACGGTGCACGAGGGGACATTGAGGCGAATGCGGATGGCATAAGTGTACGTCGTATTTATCTGTGATGTTTAGGTACTTTAATGATGGGACTTCATTAATGAGATTAATGAAATAAAAGAAACCTAAGATGTTGTAGAATCGAATTTCAAAAATAAAACAGGTAGCTACAGTTCTTGCTTTGCACAGAGGTATATATGATATATTCTGCACCTTATTCGATAAGGAAAGGACCGAGATCCCTTCACCGGGAGTGACTCCTTTAGCAATAACTGGCAGATGCTACACACTCGGTTTGTTTTTTGATTGCTTTTAAGTGTTTTTGCTTTGCACAGTGATATATATGATATATCCCGCACCTCATTCGACGAGGAAAGGACCGACGATCCCTTCACCGGGAGTGACTCCTTTAGCAAAACTAGAAAAGCCTCAAAAGCACTCCTTTTTAAAATCATTTGATTCTACAACGATATCAAGTTCATTACGCAATAGGTTTTCAGAAAAACCTGTCGTAGCCCTCCGTCATTTCAGATAAGTTGTATATAGTATTCGTGCTGCATTTGTTGGCTTTCGTCAAGGTGTAGTGTGCGGTAGCTATATGCTGCTTATCTGCAAGCATACGATGCGATTGGATTAGAGTAGTCGTGCGGCTTTGTTGGCTTTCGTCAAGGGTCGTGCGGGTGGGTTTAATTCGATCAAGAAATGTACGGGTTGAACTTGACTAGCGGGCTATGGTTTGTTGGCTTTCGTCAAGGTCATAGCACGTTAGGGGCAAAATATTATCGGGAATTTCAAGTGTTGAAATTTGCAATGAGATTGCATACCTTCTATGAGATAGTTGGATCCCGATACCCGCTGCGAGTAAGAGTTACTCCTGGGAGAGTTTTATACATTACAATTAGCCGATCAAGTAGGTGTCTAGAAAGGTGTCAACGGGGTTACGCCTCTGGGAAAACGAGGTTTACAGTAATTAGGTTCGTGCGAAAGCACGGGGGACCTCCCTCAAAGTACCGACACTGGCCTGGCTGAAAGATTGGCGAACTTGTAGTGTGTAATTAATCCCGGCTAGTCTTTCCTTTTAGGGTTTGAAGGAAGATTTGATAAAAAGCAGTGGGAGCCATCCTGATTAGATAAAATAAAAACCAATCTATTCTTGCAGAGCGCACGCTGAGTGTTTTCTTCTCTCTCTCTCCAGGTAGCGACCATATCACGCCTTAATCAAGATAATAAAACGGAATATTGACCGAACCCGCTTGTTATACTGAGCTGGGGAACGTTGGTCCCGCTCCAACTTATAATTGTTATAAGACAGAGCAGGAAATTGGGGAATACCAGAATTCCCGTGCCGCCCAAACGAAGAGAGTGCATGCTAATGCATCATCTTCGGGTGTGTTCATTATACAGAACTGTTTCTCAGTATCCTCCGCATCCTGGTATATGATACCGGATCCGGATCCCAGATATGTAATCTGTTACATAGGGCTACAAAAGAGTAGAAAAACTGAGAACGGGTGATAAGTTTCATGAGGCAGAAAACGGGGCAAGAGTTGCAGCCAAGTCTGTCGGTCACTGTCATCCTGTATTACCAATACATTGATTCTGAACGAATGTTATTAGATACCGAACCTGATATACAAAATCATATCTGTCTCTTTATTAGTAAAGAAATGATAAAATTTTGTATTGTTGGATAATGTTTTGAACATTTCCTATATCAAAAGTTGATCGGTTCAGGCACGTTATCTAAAAGCATTAATGTTCTAAATCAAACTACAGTTCTTAGTATATGTAACACACACAAGAGGAAGAGTTCAGAAATGAACGAATCCTTCTTGAGGCATTGTAGACTAGGTCATATCAATACGACCCGACTGGCTGGAGTTACATAAAGATGCATATTTAAATTAGTTTGAATTTGCATCTTGTGAAACTCGCCAGTCATGTCACAAAGATAAGATGACCACAGCTCCGCTTACTGAAAACAGAGAAAGAGTTTGTAAACTCTTGGGATGATACATGTTGATGTATGTAAGGTCCCCTGTCTACACATGCCAGGACAGGTTCTTTGTACTTCATTACATTCTCTGATAATCTCTCAGGATTCAGACATATGTTCCTGTTGAAACATGAGTCCGAGCCTTTTGAGATATTCACAGAATATAAGCGAGAAGTAGAGAACCAAAATACGGGTATAAGTATTATGTCCTTTGATGAGATCAAGGATGAGAATACTTGTGCACGGAATTCCTGGACTATTCTAAAGGAGAATGAGATTCTCTCTCAGCATTACTCCTCCGTATACACCATAGCACGATGGTATATCGGGGCGGAGCAATCACACCCTATATGATAAGGTGCGCTCTATGATGAGTAATACTGAGTTACCTATTTCCTTTTTGGGAGTTATGCACTTGAGAAGATGCATACCTATTGAATAGGGTTCAAATCAAATCAGTTGCCTACCACTTCATATGTGATATGGAATGGGTAGAGCCCATGTCTTAAGCTAGTTAAGATTTGGGATTGTCCGGCCTATGTCTGAAAAGCATAATCCGGACAAGCTCGAGGCAAGGTCTGTTATATACAACTGGAAAGGTTCCAGCTATACAAACTGCAGCTGATGATTTGAAAGGACCAAAGGATTCGATAGTTACCAACGAACCTCAGCCTCTCCGCCGATCTAGTAGGGTTCCTCACCCACCTGAGAGATATTTCGGTTTCTCTATGACAGTGGGAGCGAGGATTGCGTCATGAGATGATGACCCAACTTGTTTCGAGCTGGCCATCAGGAGTGGGACTCTGTAAGAATGGCTGGATACTTAGCGATCTGAGATGGAATCCTTATACACCAACAAAGTATGGACTTTAGTTGCTATATCTGAAGGGTTAAATCCCCATCAGGAGTAAGTAAATCTTGAGAAGATTACTTGGTGTACATGGAAAGGTTGAGACTTTCAAAACTAGAATTGTTAAAGGTTTTCGTCATCGACCAGGCGTGGATAATGATGAAACCTTTTCAGTAGCTATGCTTAAGTCCATCCAGATCCTACTTGCCACGGCTACATACCATGACTACGATATCTGGTGGTTGGGTGTCTTGACTGCTTTTCTAAATAATGATTTGAAAGAGAGCGTCTATAAGTACACAGCCAGAGGGCTTCGTAGACAGTGGGAGCAGCGGAAACGTGTGCAAGATGCTTTATAGGATAAAGCAGGCATCGCGGAGTTGGAACGTCTGTTTTGATGGATTAGTCAAAGAGTTTGACATCATCAAAATGGTAGATGAACCTTGTATAAACAAAAAGGTAGTAGGGAGTATGGTGGTGATCTTCGTAGAGTACGTGGATGACATACTCTTGATAAGAAAGGAGTTTCTTATGCTACGCTCGATCAATCTCCGTTTATCACATGGATTCTCCACATAAGGATCAAAGTGATACCTACTAAATCCTGGATTTTGAATCTATGAGATAGATCTAAATGGATGTTAGGAATCTCACTAGTAGTAGTGAGATGGTATCAATCGATCCTGGGGAGAATCACTGGAAGGGTTCCACGGTGATAATGACGACTGAGTGTCAGTCGCAGGCATTGTCTTTACCCTCAGTAAAGGGACGGTATGTTGGAAGAGTTCCAAGCTAGATACCGTGACATACTAGACGATAAAGGCAGGATACATCGCTACATAAGATGCTACCAAAGAGGCCGTTTGGGTGTATATTGGTTCATGAGATGAACTTAGTTCCTGCCATTGTGTGACAATGGAGTTGTGGCTTATGCCAAGGAACGTCTGTCCCATCAGTGATCCAAACATATTCTAAGGCAGTATCACCTGATCATGGAGATGGTTGATCTCCAGGGGGTCGAGGTCAGGAGAGTAGACTCAGAGGACAACACAGCGGATCCACTCACGAAAGGCCTTTTCCCAGAGAGAGACTTTTATGGGATGGTTGAATATGAGATACTACAACCACTGCTACAGATGGCCCTAGTGCAAGTGGGAGATTGTTAGTTATATGTATGCCCTAGAGGCCATTACTGTACATAGGATGTATATTGTAGTGGATGCTGGGACATATATAGGGAGGACTTTCTTGCTCGACATGATAGTATGCTATCTGGTTGAACTTTACCTTAACGTGTATACTGTTTATCTCTCTGTTAAATGTTGGTAAAGCCCTTAGGATCTGTACTTGACTACCTGGACTATGATGCAGATCATACTAGTGGGGACATGGTAGTCTATAAGTACATCCTTCAAAGTCCCTAGTCGTGGGTATATCGAGACGGGGCATCGATATACCAGAGTAGACTAGCGTGTACCTTCTCGACCCATATAGATGGGCGATGGATGATCCCATATCCATTGGTGTTTGACATCAGAGATGATATACGGGTGCTCAGTAAAGACTGGGTACACTGGACGGACTCGCCGAGAACTCCCAGATGGTATTATACCTCACGTCAGATGGCAGTTCTCTGGTGACACTGGTACAGAGTAGTCTGTTGACCCGAGATCGTCATAGAGTCTTGTGTGGTTCCCACTGTGCTTTGATTTCCATCTTACCACGTCCAAGAGGGCGTGCAAAACGGTGGTTTTTGGGTACAGTCCCGAGTCACATGGAGGCAATGAGCGATAGGAGGGGATTCGTCTCTCCCGGTATATGGGGTTGATGTTGCGCTGTGTTCGATTGGCTATAACAGGAAATCCCTGGCCAGGGTTGCTGAGATTTACTGGTAAGTGTTACCAGTAGTTTCTCGAACAGTTATAGACCTCATATCGACATGACTTATCGAGCTATTGGGGTCTGACGTTTACCACCCCTAGGCGAGATATGCGACATATCAGACGATCAGACCGGACTGTACGGTAGTGTTACTGGTCGGATTCACTGGAGTGTGAGCGGGCTTGCTCGTCGATCTTCAGATCGCTCAATACCCGGGTGGCCGTTACGTTTAGCAGACCGCTTGCGGCTTGTGGGTGTTTGATATGATCATCATCTGCTGCCGGCGTATTGACGAGTCTTTAGAGTCCTACACAGAGGTTTCCTGGCTCAAAAACGAAATAGGAGCGCATATGAGATATGTGCGGGACCGAGAATAATGCGTGTATGTGATACCGTATTCTATTCTCGCGATGATTGTATCGAATGGTTGTATGCGATATAACCTAGGTATCGAATCAAGTATTGATTCGATAAGCCGATACATTGAATACTAGTCGGTTGTGTGCGACATGACCGGATCATTGAATCAAGTGTTGATTTAATGATTTAATGCATAATTATATATTTTATATATTACTTTGCACTAACTAGTATTGGTTCACTTTAAACGGATTTTCTCACTTGGTTTGTGCACATTGTATATGTGATATACTTTTGTACACTTGATTGTATCATGTTTGATGATACATGTTTAACTATAGTTAAGTGTAATGAATTATGCCATGGTTAAACTAATGATTAGGGTTTTCTTTTTATTACTTATTTATTTATTTATTTAATTTGAATAGATAAGAAAAGAATGGTTGCTAATTTTGGAGTTTAGTTGAAGCTTCATGAAGCTTTGACTTTGTAACCATTCTTGTCTTCATCTTAAACCCTAACCATTAATCTAACCTTGGTTAATTCTCTACACTTGACCATGGTTCTAATATGATAAGTATTCATTTTCTTTTCCAAATATAATGAACTTATCATATTTCTTTCTTCTTCTTCTTCATCTTCTTCACATGAAGAAAGTTCACTTCATCAATGGTGATTGATGAAAACAAGTGAGAAATCCAATTCTAAAGTCAACCCACTTCCTATTGCTTCATCCTCTACCTCTTGCCAAGTAGTAGAGTGTGTTCTCTTCACAAGTTTTTGGACTTGGTGAAGTCGGAGCTTGATTTAGCGATGCCTCGACGTAGATCATCTTCGGCATGGACATCGACGACCTAGCTTGCCCATTCTCCGACGAAGCCGACGCTTGAGCCCGGATTTGATTTGGACAGCGGAGAGGACCTCGTTGCGGAGCTATGGAGGTGGAGCACCGGATCTACAAAGGTTGTATTTCCGTATCTTGTAGTTAAGTGTTAACTAGTTAGCTTTTTCGCCTAGTTTTCTAGCAAACGATCCGTAGTCGGGTCTCTCGGCACCCATAAATTTTTATATTGGCATGTTCGATGCCTTGTGAGACCTCACTAGGGTGCCTAGGAACCCTACAATGAGTTGGTAACTCACCCCCGTTGTGCCACAGTTTCTTGCAGGTTTTGCCGTA
Source organism: Agapanthus africanus (assembly GCA_030015575.1). Classification (NCBI taxonomy): domain Eukaryota; kingdom Viridiplantae; phylum Streptophyta; class Magnoliopsida; order Asparagales; family Amaryllidaceae; genus Agapanthus; species Agapanthus africanus. The sequence continues at coordinate 398,128,324 of CM057346.1, forward strand.
CAGATTTCATTACGGCTTTCTGGCACACTGCTTCCCTTACGGGTGACTTGCTTTGGTAGGTGGGTTCTTTTGCATCAGAACCACCATTGTATATGTATTATTTAGTTGTATCTAGTAATTCCATCAACCAAACTAGTATATTTTTTCAGACTTAGAAAACCAGTTGTGTATTATTTCGACCTTAGAGTTGCGCGTTGTAGTATTATGGTTTTCATGCTGATTTTGAGTTTCCTTTTGAGTTTTGATCCTCGCCCTTCGGCGTTGTATATTATACTGCTTGTGTGGTTGTGACCGTCGATTGACGAAGATCTAGCTCCCGCTTGGGGATGCCTTTTATCATTGTGCATATATTATTCTTGTTGTACCCCGTTCGAGGCCAGTATTTACAAAGGAAACTCTGCCGAAATTTTCAGAAAAGACTAGAGATTTTTAAAATGCATATTCGGCTTACTTATTTAAAAACCTTGCTTTTAAACATGTTTTCTTTACTTATTAAAAACTAGTTTTCTTTATTTACTCCTTAAAATGGTTATAGATTTCTGGGCTTTTGGCTTACTTGAATTAGATGAGGTCCTATAGACTTCATATGATTCAAGGTCCAGTCACGTGCTATTTCGGGTCGTGACAAAGTTGGTATCAGAGCGCTAGGTTAACCATGGTTCGAGTCTAAGTTTGACTATGCGGAGCCTAGAGCGTTTATATATATATACGGAACTTAGGCTTGACCTTACGGAACTTAGATTTTGTCGAGGGGGTATTATACCCGAACTTTCGTCGCGTAGGATGACCCTTGGTTGATGGAGTAGGTAGCTTGAGTAGAGTGACGTACTGTACGTATGTTCCGTGGCATACTTACGATACGCTACTCCGCTTAAGAAACCTTAGGATGTACATTTCTGTGCACAATATTATATTCATTCCTATGATCTATCCTCATCGGTTTGGTTTTGATTTTGCTGCCACGATTGCACGGGCAGAGAGAGCTACAGCTAGAGTTGCGTCAGCTTGAGCTCGTCACGGACGAGGACTGACCAGGGCATGATTCCAGGGACATACGATTGCATAGAGAGGCGTCGTTTTATTATGTTCTCGCGCCATGAGCGTTTGACGGATCGCTTTTACGAGATTACTCGGACGTGCAGATCAGCACCAGAGGATTGAGCTACTGCTAGAGGCCAACCAGAATGTGATGACCATTGATATATCGCTTATTCATGATAATTGAGGCGCTGTTCAGGGTACAGACGAATGTGCCAGTTGTTGCTGCGAATGACGAGATATCGCCCAGATATTGGAGCTACTGCAGCATGAGTATATACTTAGAGATATGATGGAAGGTCGCTAGTCACCCGAGGATGAATGACTAGGACATGTGGTTCGTTCGCTTACCCCGATGCGAGATCATCAGATAGATTGATTCCAGCTAGAGACGACTTCACGGAGATTCGTTGGTAGTCGAGAGAGACGATCGAATGTCAAGAACCCACTTCCAAGTTTAAAGTATCCGGAAGACAATGCAAGTAATGCTATGGACCCTCTAGAAGAATGAAACCCTAACTCGACGTAATGACCATGGAACGCCTTCGAACCTTAGGGTTTACGGCAGTTTAGCGGTGCCATTTGTGAGGCTTGGGTTTGCCCTTCTACGGTTGGTCCATAGGTGTTGTGGCATGTACTGGAATACTATTAAACTGTACTCAAGATGTTGATCTCTTGGGGGATTATGAGTTTTTGACAAATCGATCGAATGGTTTGATATCATTCGGCTATCATGTGATGGGATACATTGCTTGGGAGACTCCAGATACGAGTATAGTCGTTGGAGCACAGTCCATGTAGCCACGAGAAGACGAGTCCGAATCAGTCGACATTAGAACATAGTGGAGTAAAGAGTTCGCACGAGATTTCGACGAGATGACGTTCCACTCCGCTGACATCAGAGATGTGATACGCATGCAGAGGCGCTGTATGTGGATATACCCTCCAGAAGGAGTCGCGATGAGTATGCAGCCGTTCTGGAACAAGAAACAGATATAGTAAGGGTGGTAACTTTCGGGAAATTCGGCAGAAACAAGATTTGAGAGAGACCTCGACAGGACCTTTCTGGAATACTATATGAGAAGACTTGGACCCAGGAGCGGTCATATTGCGCACACCCAGCAGGCCAGAGTTTGGCATCGTCGACGAGATAGTTGACCAGGTTCGGATAGAGGACCTCACCCAGATGCGTTGTGAATTGATCAAGAACGGACGGGTATGGAGTATACCTCCACAGGTTGGGACGAGTTCCTGAGGACGTGTTCGGCTAGATATCTTCCACAGAGTGATGAAGATACCAAGTTCGTGATTTCAAGTCCATGTGAGAGACTTCGGATTGACCGTAGCTGAGAACATTTGCAGGCGCAGATAGAGACGTGACGTCGAAGTGGACGATGATATAGAAAAATGGGACAAGAGGTTCGTGCGAGATACTGACGAGCTATTGTTACTCCCCGTTAAGATTAAAGGTCGGATATGTCTACAGAGGCGTTGGGATGCGACCAGTTCCCGAGAAAATGCTGTGCTGATGACGCAGATGTCCAGAGAGCGAGAAAAGATTATGGAAGAGTACCAGCCTCCATACAGTTCGGCATAGGCGAGATCGAAAGAGACCTTGAGCGGGATTCCTTTCAGGACACTGCTGCGATAAGATTTGCACCTAGGATCAGATGTGTGATGTGTATTCAGAGGACCAGAGGTCGGCGCCAGTGACGTGCTGCTTTACGAGTGGTTGTGAGGATTGACCGAGAGATGACCAGAGAAGTGCCAGGACGGAATCGTCCTCGTTAGCACACCTAACAGGGCCGATGAGCCGATGGATTGCGAGATTGGTAATCCACAGAGGAGATAAGGACCCAGAGACAGAGGACGCCAGACCATGAACAGGAGGCAAGTAGATATCTTGCACTGCTAGTAATGGATGCACCGACACCTTCTCAACTTTGAAGGAGGATATATCGACGACGGTATTTATGATTTGTGATTTGGTGATTCGATTATCATACATCCGTCGCCTTGGATTTTGGTATTTTGGGCGATCTATTCGCATGATTTAGTCTTGATGACTGAGTTTCATGATATTTGTTTTCGTGCACCATGGTTGCACCTACTGGGTATTCATATTTATGCACAGTTATTGCACCTGATATCGTTTTTGTGCCTTGGTTGCACATGCTTATGACTTCATGGATTTCTTACCGTTGGGTTGATTTTGTGCACATGGTATGCACACGTTTTGGCTTTTTGCACTCGGTATAGTTTATATGTGCTTGTAGTGCATTGATAGGTGCTTTGTGCACGCAGTTGCACACGTTTATGATATTTACACCTTGGTACACTCGGTGTTGCTATTTACGCATTTGAGTTATTATTTGGGTTTTGTGCACAGGATGCACTGTATTTGTATTTCTTGTACAGAATGCACCGGATTTATATTTCGTGCGTTTATCGCACCAGATTTATATTTCGTGCCTTTGTTGCACCAGATTTATATTTCGTGCACCACGGTTGCACCTGACTTTGGTTTGATGTCATTCGATGTGTTGATTTTGGTTTCATGCCTATATTATGCATGTGATTTGACTTATGCCTTCAGCATAGTTTGTTAGTTATATGTATGCCCTAGAGGCCATTACTATACATAGGATGTATATTGTAGTGGATGCTTGGACATATATAGGGAGGACTTTCTTGCTCGACATGATAGTATGCTATCTGGTTGATCTTTACCTTAACGTGTACACTGATTGTCTCTCTGTTACATGTTGGTAAAGCCCTTAGGATGTGTACTTGACTACCTGGACTATGATGCGGATCATACTAGTGGGGACAGGGTAGTCCATAAGTACATCCTTCAAGGTCCCTAGTCGTGGGTGTATCAAGACAGGGCATCGATATACCAGAGCAGACTAGCGTATACCTTCTCGACCCATACAGATGGGCGATGGATGATCCCATATCCATTGGTGTTTGACATCAGAGATGATATACGGGTGCTCAGTGGAGACTGGGTACACTGGACGGACTCGCCGAGAACTCCCAGATGGTATTATACCTTACGTCAGATGGCAGTTCTCTGGTGACACTGGTACAGAGTAGTCTGTTGACCCGAGATCGTCATAGAGTCTTGTGTGGTTCCCACTGTGCTTTGATTTCCACCTTACCACGTCTAAGAGGGCGTGCAAAACGGTGTCTTTTGGGTACAGTCCCGAATCACATGGAGGCAATGAGCGATAGGAGGGGATTCGTCTCTCCCGGTATAGGGAGTTGATGTTGCGCTGTGTTCGATTGGCTATAACCGGAAATCCCTGGCCAGGGTTGCTGAGATTTACTGGTAAGTGTTACCAGTAGTTTCTCGAACTGTTATAGACCTCATATCGACACGACTTATCGAGCTATTGGGGTCTGACGTTTACCACCCCTAGGCGAGATATGCGACATATCAGACGAACAGACCGGACTGTACGGTAAGTGTTACTGGTTGGATTCACAGGAGTATGAGCGGGCTTGCTCGTCAATCTTCTGATCGCTCAATACCCGGGTGGCCGTTACGTTTAGCAGACCGCTTGCGGCTTGTGGGTGTTTGATATGATCATCATCTGCTGCCGGCGTATTGACGAGTCTTTAGAGTCCTACACAGAGGTTTCCTGGCTCAAGCGAAACGAAATAGGAGCGCATATGAGATATGTGCGGGACCAAGAATAATGCGTGTATGTGATACCGCATTCTATTCTCGCGATGTATGTATCGAATGGTTGTATGCGATATAACCTAGTTATCGAATCAAGGATTGATTCGATAAGTCGATACATTGGATATTAGTCGGTTATATGCGATATGACCGGATCGTTAAATCAAGTGTTGATTTAATGATTTAATGCATAAATATATATTTGATATATTAGTTTGCATTAACTAGTATTGGTTCACTTAAGATGGATTTTCTCACTCGGATGTGCACATTGTATATACGATATAATTTTGTGCACTAGTTTGTATCATGTTTGATGATGCATGCAAAATTGGCTAAGTGTAAAGATTAAACCATGGTTGTGTAACGGTTAGGGTTTTGTTTTTACTTATTCATTTATTTATTTATCTATTCTTTTTGAGAATTGGATAAAAGAAAAGCAAAATGGTTTCTTTCTTTGTTTTTCTTTCATGAAGCTTGTTGAAGCTTTATGAAGCTTTGACCAAGTGACCATTTTGTCTTCTTCTTTTAACCCTAACCATTCACATAACCTTAGTTAATTCTCTACACTTGACCATGGTTAAATATATGATAAGTATTATTTTCTTTTCACTTATCATATGATTATCTTTATCTTCTTCTTCTTCTTCACTTGAAGAAAACCTTGCTTCATCAATGGTAACTTGATGTAAAGAGTGAGAAATCCAATTCTAAAGTGAATCCACCACCTATTTCTTCATCCTCTACCTCTTGCCAAGTAGTATAGGGTGTTTTCTTCACAAGTTTCATGACTTGGTGAAGTGGGAGCTTGATCTTGTGATGCCTCGACGTAGATCATCTTCGGCATCGAAGTCGACGACCTAGCCCGCCCATTTTTCCGATGAAGCCGACGCTAGAGCCCGGGATTCGATTTGGACAGCGAGGAGACTTCATTGCGGAGCTATGGAGGTGGAGGACCGGATCTACAAAGGTTGTATTTCCGTTCTTTTAGTTAAGTTGTTAACTAGTTGCATCTTTCGCCTAAAATTCTAGTTAACGATCCGTATTAGGGTTTCTCGGCACTTGTAATTTTTGAAATTGGCATGGTTGATGCCTTATGAGACCTCATTAGTGTGCCTAGGAACCCTACAGTGGTATCAGAGCCTAGCTAGAGCCTTAGGCGATGCGTAGACGGAGTTAGAAGTCCGATCGAACCGAAACCCTAATTCAATTTTGCTCTCTGGACAATTTTGAAAATCGTGGTTTTTTCCAGATTAAAAATATGCAGAAAAACCAGCAGGAATATCTAAGAGTTACTGTGAAATTCGACAGCCCAATTCCACTAAGTCGCCGCAGTTCCGCGGCACGAGCATGGCTCGTGCGGCGGTTCCGCGGCCGTACGGCCTCATTGTATAAAGAATTTTGCACAGTAATTCTTAGTTTCCAGTGCTGGTTTTCCTGGGAATTTTTAATATTTATTCAAGAGTTGAATTTTCTGGGTTGTATTGGGAGTTCGTAGATTCGATCGGATTGTCTAATCTTGTCTATGTGTTTTCCGGATAATTATTGAATATGTTAAAAAGTTCGACCGGATATAAATACCCAATCTTTCCCCTGCCGGAAAATTTCCAAGTGTTGGATTTTTCCGTGGTTTAAAGACGTTCTAAGTAGTGCAAGTAACGCGATGGTCCCTCTAGAAGACAACAAACCTTAACTCGATTATGTGACCGTCTTGAACTGCCCTTTGAACCTTAGGGTTTGGGGCAGTACGGCATGCCACATGTGAGGCGTTGGCTTGACCCTTCTACGGCTGGACCGTTGGTACTGAGGCATGAAGTGAATGTTTTTAAACTTATTTCATGTGTTGATCTGTATCGGGAAAACTTGGGTGTTCGAATGTTCGATCGGAAAGTTAACATTTTCTATTTATCCGGAATGTGATACAATAATTGGAATTCACAAGCAGTTATGAGATAACTGAATGAATGTTATAAATCTAGTGGTTTAGTCTCACTTGATCGGTCGCCACGGAATTTTGATGCGATCAAAAGTCCGTCGCAATCACGTAGTGTACGCGGATACTCGCCGGGTAAACTTAATAGACAGTCTCGCTCCATAGCCCCGACCAAGTGACTGTAGGAGAACCCCGTCGCCGAAAGCATCGGTTCGGGTGCTTGCGGTAGCGGTGTTCCGCCTTGGTGCACTTCGTCGACGGTATCGGGGGTGCGACCGCCTACTAAAGTTTGCGACGAGCATTCGATCAGGATGTCGGGAATCTTGTTGAATTGCCCGACTTGATATTGAAAAGAGTTTTCGATAATGAGACTAAAATGTGGGGTTTATAACTGTTAGGCATGTGATGTCTAAGGAATTCATTGGTTTAGGCATGCGATGTCTAAGGAGGTTGCGGATTCCAACTGTTGTAGTTTTACACTTTCTTTTCTGTGACCGTAAGTGTAATATGTGATATCGCCGGTTTCGTTGCTATATGTCAACGACAATTGGGATACGCATGTTTACTTACGTTGATGACATGTGATGTTATGTGTTGCTGGATATGTTATATTGGATCGTCGTGTTTGAATAGCCGGGGGTTTTATGTGAGATGAGTGTTTTTTATTTTCATTCATGTAAAAACTTGTATGTAATATTCTTTTATTGGGGCACTTCCAGGTTGCGGAAGATGTCACCTTTTGTATATTATTTACTTTTCCGCACTAGGATAGACCCAAGGAGGGGAGCACAAGTAACCGGGTTCTGGAGTCCAGTGGGAGACCAACTCGAGGAGTCGAGTCCGGGTCTCCTAACTCTAGAATTGGTAGGGTTGCTTGCCGCTCTCGTAGGGGTCTAGGGGTGTGGGTTTGGCTATTCATCGCGACCGTGGAATCCGTGTTTTATACTGGCTCTTATTGAAAACACGGACGTCCTAGTATATCTAATGTTTTATATGTTTCTTCTGCTGCGATATCTGTGATGTGATCATGTTATATTCTGTGATAGATACTTTATATAGTATATATGATATATTATATAGACGTCACTTATGTTTTACACCCGCGCTAGCCCTGCCCCGCTCTGCCGTTAGTTACCTAACCTAACGGTGCACGAGGGGACATCGAGGCGAATGCGGATGGCATAAGTGTACGTCGTATTTATCTGTGATGTTTAGGTACTTAAATGATGGGACTTCATTAATGAGATTAATGAAATAAAAGAAACCTAAAGATGTTGTAGAATCGAATTTCAAAAATGAAACAGGTAACTACAGTTCTTGCTTTGCACAGCGGTATATATGATATATCCTGCACCTTATTCGATGAGGAAAGGACCGAGATCCCTTCACCGGGAGTGACTCCTTTAGCAATAACTGGCAGATGCTACACACTCGGTTTGTCTTTTGATTGCTTTTAAGAGTTTTTGCTTTGTACAGTGATATATATGATATATCCTGCACCTCATTCGACGAGGAAAGGACCGACGATCCCTTCACCGGGAGTGACTCCTTTAGCAAAACTAGAAAAGCCTAAAAAACACTCCATTTCAAAATTCATTCGATCCTACAACGATATCAAGTTCATTACGCAATAGGTTTTCAGAAAAACCTGTCGTAGCCCTCCGTCATTTCAGATAAGTACTAGTTAGTATTCGTGCTGCGGTTGTTTGGCATGCGTCAAGGCATAGTGTACGGTAGCTAACTAGTGCTTATCTGCTAGCATACGATGCGATTGGATTAGGGTATTCGTACGGCGTTGTTTGGCATGCGTCAAGGGTCGTGCGGGTGGGTTTAATTCAATCAAGAAATGTACGGGTTGAACTTGTCTAGCGGACTATGGGTTGTTTGGCATGCGTCAAGGTCATAGCACGCTAGGGGCAAAATATTATCGGGAATTTCAAGTGTTGAAATTTGCAATGAGATTGCATACCTTCTATGAGATAGTTGGATCCTGATACCCGCTGCGAGTAATTGTTACTCCTGGGAAAGTTTTACACATTACAATTAGCTGATCAAGTAGGTGTTTAGAAAGGTGTCAACGGGGTTATGCCTCTAGGAAAACGAGGTTTACATTAATTAGGTTCGTGCGAAAGCACGGGGGACCTCCCTCAAAGTACCGACACTGGCCTGGCTGAAAGATTGGCGAACTTGTAGTGTGTAATTAATCCCGGCTAGTCTTTCCTTTTAGGGTTTGAAGGAAGATTTGATAAAAAGCAGTGGCAGCCATCCTGATTAGTTAAAATAAAAACCAATCTATTCTTGTAAGAGCGCACGCTGAGTGTTTTCTTCTCTCTCTCTCCAGGTAGCGACCATATCACGCCTTAATCAAGATAATAATACGGAATATTGACTGAACCCGCTTGTTATACTGAGCTGGGGAACGTTGGTCCCGCTCCAACTTATAATTGTTATAAGACAGAGTAGGATATTGGGGATTACCAGAATTTCCGTGCCGCCCAAACGAAGGGAGTGCATGCTGATGCATCATCTTCGGGTGTGTTCGTTACACAGAACTGTTTCTTAGTGTAACATCTCAAAAATTAATAATAATAATAAAATATTATTTTTGGGAATTTTTATAATTTAATATTATTTTATTGAATATTTTAATATTTTGGGATTATTAAATTCAAATAAATAGGAAAAATTTGGGAAAAATTACGGAAAATTCTAAAATAGGATAATTTATAGAATTATGCCATTTTTAAGTTTTTGTGATTAATTAGATGTTAATCTAGTGCTAATCGCGATTAAAAATCGCTAATCGGTTTTTAGCATTTTTGTGCAAAACATGCACATATCACTTTTTTCACACTTGTGCATTTTCTATCATGTTATTTGGGGTTACTATTCTAGTGAGAAGGTTTTGGTGAAAAGGGAAAAAGAAATAGGAAAAGAGATTGGAAAAGGGAATAAAATATGAAGCATGGTGTGAGAGAGAGAGAGGTATGGCCTTCTTTGACCAAGACTTAGCCATCTCCTTCATTTCCTTCACTCATTTCTCTCTCCCTCTTCTTGCTTGCTGCTGCTGCTCCTGCACCTCATTTTCCCTCCCCTCTTCAAGCTCCAAAACACCTCTAAAACTACACCAAAACCCAATATCCATTTCTATAAATGTGTGAACAAGCTCGAGACCTACACGATGGACCAAGAAAGCATGGATTTTGGCCACTAGGGGCAACTCAAGAAAATTCTTGAGTTGCCAAATGAGGTAAATTCTGGATCATTATATTGGTTTTAGCATTTCTTATACCCCCATGTTTAGATTGAACCGATATTGTTTGGTATTATGGACTTGAGGATAACCAAGTTAGGGTTTAAGAGAATCTTGTGTTGTATTAGGAAATTGAGCTCAGTTAAGGTTATACCAACACCCTAGTATATGAATTGGAACCCTAAACCTGAAGCTTAACCCAGAATACGGATTTAGCAAATCGATATCGGGGAAAAACTGGAATCTGCCACTGTTTTTAAGAATCTGCTAACACCCCGAGACCCCTAAAATAATATTGAGTGGACAGTGACATGTGTACGCACCCAGAGAGCTACCACCAAAGCCCCAGCCCCTAACTCCCTTACCCGGCCGCCAATTTCTCCCAATTGGCCGCAATTTGCGGCCTGGGTACCACCATTTTGGCTCGTATTGGTTCTGTAGCTCCTACATGTTTGTGTTAGGCCCCTGGTATATATAGATTTGTATAAAGTGACCTAGGGTGAAATCTGGGACATATTTCCTAAGTTGCTGTTTTGGATTCGTGTTTCCGTATTCCGTATTTCTAATTCTGAAATTGTGGATTTTGTTTTGCCTCGACTATTTGGCGTTTATACGACGATATAGAGGATTTATTGATGGTTTTGAAGGCGTGCCATAGGTTCAAACCTATAGGCCCCTTATCGTATCGTTTTGGATTTCATGTACCGTTTTAGCTTGGAATTGGTGTTAATGCGTATATACGATACTTTAATGTAGGTACCCATGAAGACTTCGGGATGATAAGCAGATGCGTGGTGACGTCCGCAAATGAGACGCAAGGTGAGTAGATTATATCTACAGGAGGAAGTCAGGTGGATGGCGTATAGCACCCCCGCAGTCCGTAGTTAGTATACTATGTAGATTATATATGTGTTAGTTATAGTGTGATATGGTTAGTTAGGGGTAGAAGTAACTAGCGTAGTTCCTGGTTGCGAGCCCTAGGATAGATTTGCACCCACACGCCTACACTTGTATATTCCTTATATTTGCACTGTGTTTGATGATATTGGACGACGTTGGTGATGAGTCGTTTATATTGGGCCTTGGGCCGCGAGATCGGTGTTTTGATAGGATTCATATTTGGGATATGACATGTGATTCTTGCGGGCTTGGGATGTGCGTTTACCCCCGCATTCATACTTATAGACGGTATCAGTTGTACTAGACTTAGTGTAGTACCCCAGATTATGTGATATGATGATAGTGATACCTGATATTTGATGAGAGGAATGTGATATTGACCCGTACCCAGCTATTGGGATGCCGTACGACGATTTACCGTACGAGCCGATATGGATGATAGATCCGCACTCATAACTTGAGGATGTCCTACGACATATTATTGAGGCGGGATCACCGACTATATATCTATATATTATCGACTCAGATTTAGGTGGTTTCCATACCCCTCCCGTTTGGCTTGATACTTAGATCGGTAGTTTACATAGTAGATGTTAGACTAGACCCGAGTCATACCTATTTCAAAAACTACGAATCAGAAATATCTTAAAGACAAAAAGGGATTCTACGGATACCTTGAAAAGGCATATCTTTCGTAAAACACCATACCCTTTATTTTACTAAAACCCTGATTCGTCTTATTTCAAAAGGCATAATTGCATGACATATAAATATTGATGTAGTTTCTTCACTGTGGTGTTGATTATTTGATTTCCGCATTTGCATGCTATTCGCATTGCTTGCATATGTTCATTGCTAAACTGTTATCATGCTGTTAGGACACCAGCACCATTATCGATGATGCGTATGTTCCACATACACTATTTGCGGGCTCACACACTTCATCATCGATAATTGTCATGCCACTACACTGTAGTACTGTTTCATTCATGATATGATTCTTGCATGGCATATTGTACACTTATACCTGTACATAAAATAGATGATTCTGATTTGAGATGTGACATGACTTGATATCCATACTTGATGCATATATCATATCGGATCATTACATTGTAGCTCATCTATATGTTACATGACTTCTGATACGCTCACCTTTATTTACATGTCGCATATATCATGTTCTGATTATACGTATTGAGATATGTTATTTCTATGATATTTCTGGCTTTGAGAGAGGGATGACCCGGACTGACGGATTCCCGATATATTGAGAGAGGGCTGACCCGGACTGACGGATGCCCGATATATTGAGAGAGGGATGACCCGGACTGACGGATTCCCGATATATTGAGAGAGGGCTGACCCGGACTGACGGATGCCCGATATATGAGAGAGAGGGATGACCCTGTAGCGTCTTGAAAAGTCGTTTTGGAGTTTTCCTGAAAATCGGTGAAAATTCGGTATTTTTCCGTAAACCGTCTTTTTTGTTATTTTGCAGTTTAGGACTAGTTATACCTAAAATGGATAGGTAATTGCTTGTTTTTAGTAGCTAATGAGTTACTTATTAAATTTTGGTCATTTAAAATTTTTTCCTTATTTTTCAATTTTTTAATATTATTTTAAGCCGGTAAGAAAATACATTAAATTAGCGATAAATACAAATTTTTCTGGGCTAATTTTAATCTTTAAAATTATGTTAATTAGAATCTAGTTGTAACATAAATTTTTAGTATTTTATTTTGAGTTTTAGCTAATTTTTATTATAGGAAACGAAATTTATTGAATTTAAGCTTAAACTTGCAATTTTGGACTTGTAGGGGGTCTTTTTGCATAAAATTTTTTTTGTGCACTCCCTCTCACTTTTCCCTCACCCTAGGCCGGCCATTTCCAGCAGCTCATGGGGAAAAAAATTCCATGCTCCTTTGACTTTGTATATTGTGTGGAAATGAGGGTTTTTTTTAAAGGTTTTTGAATTGTTAATTGGGTATGGTCTTTTGTGGGTTGGTAGGAGTTGACCAAGACTTTTCCCACACACCCCACACCATCCCCTTCCCTTGTTCTGGCCGAAATTACAGCAGCCCCCTTCATCTCTTTGTTCTTTTCATTTTCTTCAAAAAATTCTTCAAAGTTTGCTCCAAAAATTGCAATTTAAAGCTCACAATTTAAACCCCATCCTTCATCCCTTTTTCCTTCACCTCCCTTGCTTGGATCATGATGCTTTGAGGCCATCAATTGAAGCAAATTTCTTCTTGCTAGATCCATAGATTTGAGGTATAATTTCTACTCTTTTAAGTTAATATGGTTAGAATTCTTTAATTTAGTTGTTTTAGTGTTAATTTAGTGCTATTTTCATTCTAGTTTTGTTTAAAGTTAATGGTTGAGTTAACTAGGGTTTCTTGAAACCATGTTATAGTTAATTAAATCTTTTAATTAATCTAGTTGTTTACTTAACTAATCTATATGGTTACTTTGCTTAAGTGGCTTGATGTTATGCTAATCTAAGTTAACTTGTGTGAAATTTTCATTGTTGTTGCTAATTACCAAAAATCAAGAGAAGGGTTTGTGTTGGAATTATGGTTTGATGCATAGTTAATGGTTTAAAATTAGTATAATGGCTAGCTAGTGGGTTAGTTTGGATTGTTGTGTTGGATTGTGTTAACTTTGTCGCTAATTTTCGATGTTTGCACTAAATTTGCAAACTTCTAGCTTACTAGGTTTTTATTTTATTATTGTGGCGAATTAATTGCGATATCTAGAGTATATTGTTGGCATATCCTATGACATTTAGGATGCGTGAGTGCGGATTTTTGAGTAATCGGGTTTTAGTTTTGCCGGGCGACCAAATCGACGATTTTTGCAGTTTTTGCGATTTTCGCGTGTGTTCCGCGCATCTTGTGCACGTTGTACCTAGCTTGTGAACGTTAGTATTTTCGTTTGGGTTTTGCGTCGTTCTTGATATGTAACCTTATGTTTGGTATTGATGTAAATTCCAGGTTCGGTCGCGGAGACGTCAGACGCGGCACGAAAGGGGAAAGCGGTGATTGGACGTGACTAGCTAGGGATTCCGGTGAGTAGATGTAACATCTACGGGGGACTATCGTTGGATGGCGCAAGCCGCCCGATAGTTTTAGTAACTTACAAGATTCTTAGTGATGTTAGTAATTAGGGGTGAAATACTTATATGATTATTTGCTGCATCCATGCATTATATTGACATACATATGCGAAACCATTTTCTAGGACACCTGCACCATTGCCAGGGTTTTTATATGCAGCACGAGCACTATTCATGCTTACACACACACTCTGGTAATTGCCATGCCACCACACTAGATAACCTTTAAATTTAAACCTCTTACTAATTGATACTTAAACTTGTGCTATTGCCTTTAATTCCTTCAAATGAAATCGTAGGATTGCTATTCATGTGCATGTACCTCGTCATATTATTTGTTCATGCCTAGTCTATTAATCATACATCGTAGCTTAATTATTGATACCATATGCATTCATCACCATTGACATATACACTTATGAGGATTTCTTGAGATTTTATGATATTTCTGGATTTCGGGGGAAAGCCGCAAAATTTCTAAACTTATTATATTTTTTTAAAAATGTAAATTGCGGTTTTCTAGTGATGTAAGTGTCGTCCACCATGAGTTTGCTGTGGTTTTCGAGATCCGTGTCGAGGAGTGGAGGAACCGTCACGGGTACATGGTGGGCCCGGTAAGGTACCCCGGGGCAAGAGGAATGTGGTGTTGACGTTGAGCCTGGCAGGGGACGGATTACCTACCGGTGACTGTTTGGGACGGCGGATATCCAGAGGATACCGACCGTGGCCGCTAAATGATGAGATATTGATATTTGAGATGGGTCAGCCGGACGGCTGAGGCCAGAGATACATTGATATGAGATTTGAGACAGTTTTGAGGTGTCGATGCTGGACACAGGTTCTTGTTGATTCTATTGGTATTGTGCTGGTATTTCAAAAGACATTCTTAAAGGGAAAAACATGATTTCTTATACTTACACATTCAGATCACGAGCTGATTCGCATTGCATTCATACCTGCTAGTATATCCATATTGCATACATACTTGCCATTATGTCCTGCCTTACCTGTATTTAGATGCTAGGATACTTGTGTGCATGCATTCGATAGCCTGTGTAGATGTTATTTATTACTCACGAGTTGGTAACTCACCCCCGTTGTGCCATAGCCTTTTGCAGGTCCGCTCCGTCAGTACAGTAGCGGCGGGTGCGCTTGCTTCTTTTGCCTCTTTTGCCTGGACTCGAGGTTTTGCTCCTAGGTGGGTTATATCATTATTTTTGTACCACCTTGTATATTCTTTGTATCTAGTACACTCCATCTACTGTTTCTACCAGTATTATTGTATATTGACCTAGAGATGAGACTGTGAGGTTTGTGGACTTTTATGCTGTATTTTGGGGTCGAGCTCACTTGAGTCGACATGATGTTTTTCTTATGCTTCATTATGATTATTTCGCATGTTGTTGCTTTATATTGCGTGGGATTTGTGACCGCCTTATGGCGAAGAGCTAGCTCCCGCTTGGGGATGCCCTATTTTGTTGAATTCATATATATTTTTGTTGTACCCATTTTGGGGGCCAGTATTTACAAAGGAGACTCTGCCGAAATTTTCGGAAAAATTGGTATTGTTTTTAAAAAGGGTTTTACATGACTTATTTAATAAACTCGCTTTCAATGGATTGGTTTTCCTTCATTCTTTTGCTTATTGGTTTTGTTTTCTGGGCTTCGGCTTACTTATTTTACGGACGTCTTTAGACGTTTCGTAACCTAAGTGCCAGTCACGTTCCGTACCCTGCGGGTCGTGACAGACCCGGACTGACGGATTCCCGATATATTGAGAGAGGGCTGACCCGGACTGACGGATGCCCGATATATTGAGAGAGTGGGCTGACCCGGACTGACGGATGCCCGGTATATGAGGATTTACGTGCCGATGCTAGGCACAGGTTTTCATGATGTTTTCGAGTGTCGATGCTAGGCACTCAGGTTCCATGCTTTTGGTTATATCCTCGTATTTTCTGTGCATATGCTTTATGACATTTACATGCATAATGCTTATTATCATTTGGGTGACAGGTGGACGGGGTCCACATACATAGAGATTGGATTTACTTTGATCATACTTCATATATATATATAACAGGGTATGAGGGCGCTGTTATATATATGCCCTTACACCAATATTAGTGGTATGGGACGCTAATATATGTGTATTGATATCCATTTGATACTTCTTCATATTTACTTCATGCAGACATACCTTATACTGATGACATGTTATTACCTGAGTACCTGGCACTATATACATATCTAGATATTACCTTGCCACCCTATCTTACTTCAGATGTACTCTTGTGGTTATATTACTGGTTGTTGACCTAGGTTTATGTCTTGCATTCGGTTTTTGCTTGTAGATATTTCTATTCACGAGTTGGCAACTCACCCCCGTTGTGCCACAGTTCTTGCAGGTTTTGCCGTACAGGTTCCTTTGCGGCATTTCTGGCACACTACTTCCTTGCGGGTGAATTGCTTTTGGTAGGTGGATTCTTTTGCATCAAGAACCACCATTGTATTTATTTTATTCATTGTATCTAGAATTTCCATCAACCAAAACTGTATATTGTTTCAGACTTAGACTTTAGTGATGTATTATTTGACCTTAGAGTCGCGCTTAGTAGTATTGTGGTTTTCTCTTGCTTTTGGAGCTTTCTTTTGAGTTTGATCCTCGCCATTCGGCGTTGTATATTATTATTGCTTGTGTGGTTGTGGCCGTCAATTGACGAAGAGCTAGCTCCCGCTTGGGGATGCCTTTTATCATTGCATATATTGTTATTCTTGTTGTACCCCATTCGGGGCCAGTTTTACAAAAGAGACTCTGCCGAAATTTTTAGAAAAGACTTTACTGTTTCCAAAATGTACATTCGGCTTAGTTATTTAAAAACCTTGATTTCAATCATGTTTTTCTTCACTTCTTTAAACCAGTTTCTTTACTTATTCTTAAAAATGGTTTTAGATTTCTGGGCTTTTGGCTTACTTGGATCAGATGGAGTCCTATAGACTTCATATGGTTCAAGGGCCAGTCACGTGCTCTTTCGGGTCGTGACACTTAGTATCCTTTACGTCCTGGGTATGTGATACCGGATCAGGATCCCAGATATGTAATCAGTTACATAGGGCTACAGAAAGGTAAAGAACTGAGAGCAGGTGATAAGTTTCATGAGGCAGAAAACGGGGCAAGAGTTGCAGCCAAGTCTGTTGGTCACTGTCACCCTGTATTACCAATACATTGATTCTGAACGAATGTTATTAGATACCGAACCTGATATACAAAATCATATCAGTCTCTTTATCAGTAAAGAAAGGATATAATTTTGTATTGATGGATAATGTTTTGAACATTTCCTATATCAAAAGTTGATCGGTTCAGGCACGTTATCTAAAAGCATTGATGTTCTAAATCAAACTACAGTTCTTTAGTATACGGAACACACACAAGAGGAAGAGTTCAGAAATGAACGAATCCTTCTTGAGGCATTGTAGACTAGGTCATATCAATGCGATCCGACTGGCTGAAGTTACATTTTAGATGCATATTTAAATCAGTTTGAATTTACATCTTGTGAAACTTGCCAGTCATGTCACAAAGATAAGATGACCATAGCTCTGTTTATTGGAAACAGAAAAAGAGTTGGTGAACTCTTGGGATGATACATATTGATGTATGTAGGTCCCCTGTCTACACATACCAAGACCGGTTCTTTTTACTTCATTACATTCTCTGATGATCTTTCGAGATTCAGACCTATGTTCCTGTTGAAACACAAGTCCGAACCTTTTGAGATATTCACAGAATATAGGTTAGAAGTAGAGAACCAAAATGGGTAAAAGTATTATGTCCTTTGATGTGATCAGGGAGGAGAATACTTGAGCACGGAATTCCTGGACTATTCTAAAGGAGAATGAGATTCTCTCTCAGCATTACTCCTCCGTATACACCATAGCACGATGGTATATCGGGGCGAAGCAATCGCACCTTATATGATAAGGTGTGCTCTATGATGAGTACTACTGAGTTTCCTATTTTCCTTTTGGGAGTTATGCGCTTGAGAAGCTGCATACCTATTGAATAGGGTTCAAATCAAATCAGTTGCCTACCATTTCATATGTAATATGATAAGGGAAGAACCCATATCTTAAGTTGGTTAAGATTTGGGGTTGTCTGGGCTATGTCTAAAAGCATAATCCGGAAAAGCTCGAGGCAAGGTCTGTAATGTAGAACTAGAAAGGTTCCAGCTATACAAGTTACATCACATGATTTGATAAAACCAAAGAATTCAATAGTTACCAACGAACCTCAGCCTCTCCGCCGATCTAGTAGGGTTCCTCACCCACCTGAGAGATACTTCGGTTTCTCTATGACAGTGGGAGCGAGGATTGCATCATGAGATGATGACCCAACTAGTTTCGAGCTGGCCATCAGGAGTAAGACTCTGTAAGAATGGCTGGATGCTTAGTGATCTGAGATGGAATCCATGTACACCAACAAAGTATGGACTTTGGTTGCTATATCTGAAGGGTTAAATCCCTATCGGGAGCAAGTATATCTTGAGAAGATTACTTGGTGTAGATGGAAAAGTTGAGACTTTCAAAGCTAGACTTGTTAAGGCTTTTCGTCATCGACCAGGCGTGGATAATGTTGAAACCTTTTCAAGTGGCTATGCTTAAGTCCATCCAGATCCTACTTGCCACGGCTACATACCATGACTATGATATCTGACGGTTGGGTGCCATGACTGCTTTTCTAAAATGATGTTTTAGAAGAGAGAGTCTATAAGTACACAGCCAGAGGGCTTCGTAGACAGTGGGAGCAGCGGAAACGTGCACAAGATGCTTTATAAGATAAAGCAGGTATCGCGGAGTTGGAACATCTGTTTTGATGAAGTAGTCAAACAGTTTGACATCATCAAAATAGTAGATGAACCTTGTATAAACAAAAGGGTAGTAAGGAGTATGGTGATGATCCTCGTAGAGTACGTGGATGACATACTCTTGATAGGGAAGGAGTTTCCTATGCTACGCTCGGTCAATCTCCGCTTATCACAATGATTCTCCATATAGGATCAAAGTGATACCTCCTAAATCCTGGGTTTTGGATCTATGAGATAGATCTAATTGGATGTTAGGATTCTCACTAGTTGTAGTGAGATGGTATCAATCGATCCTGGGGAGAATCCTGGAAGGGTTCCAGAGTGATAAGGACGACTGAGAGTCAGTCACAGGCATTGTCTTTACCCTCAGTAAAGGGACGGTATGTTGGAAGAGTTTCAAGCTAGATACCGTGGCTAACTAGACGATAAAGGCAGGATACATCGCTGCTCAAGATGCTACCAAAGAGGATGTTTGGGTGTATATTGGTTCATGAGATGAACTACGTTCCAACCATTGTGAGACAATGGAGTTGTGGCTTATGCCAAGGAACGCCGGTCCCATCAATGATCCAGACATATTCTAAGGCAGTGTCACCTGATCATGGAGATAGTTGATCTCCAGGGTGATCGAGGTTAGGAGAGTAGACTCAGAGGAC
This sequence comes from Agapanthus africanus, assembly GCA_030015575.1. Classification (NCBI taxonomy): domain Eukaryota; kingdom Viridiplantae; phylum Streptophyta; class Magnoliopsida; order Asparagales; family Amaryllidaceae; genus Agapanthus; species Agapanthus africanus. The sequence continues at coordinate 398,147,781 of CM057346.1, forward strand.
AACACGGCGGATCCACTCACAAAGGCCTTTTCCCAGAGAGAGACTTTTATGGGATGGTTGAGTATGAGATACTACAACCACTGCTAACAGAAGGCCCTAGTGCAAGTGGGAGATTGTTAGTTATATGTATGCCCTAGAGGCCATTACTATACATAGGATGTATATTGTAGTGGATGCTTGGACATATATAGGGAGGACTTTCTTGCTCGACATGATAGTATGCTATCTGGTTGATCTTTACCTTAACGTGTACACTGATTGTCTCTCTGTTACATTTTGGTAAAGCCCTTAGGATGTGTACTTGACTACCTGGACTATGATGCGGATCATACTAGTGGGGACAGGGTAGTCCATAAGTACATCCTTCAAGTTCCCTAGTCGTGGGTGTATCGAGACAGGGCATCGATATACCAGAATAGACTAGCGTATACCTTCTCGACCCATACAGATGGGCGATGGATGATCCCATATCAATTGGTGTTTGACATCAGAGATGATATACGGGTGCTCAGTGGAGACTGGGTACACTGGACGGACTCGCCGAGAACTCCCAGATGGTATTATACCTTACGTCAGATGGCAGTTCTCTGGTGACACTGGTACAGAGTAGTCTGTTGACCCGAGATCGTCATAGTGTCTTGTGTGGTTCCCACTGTGCTTTGATTTCCACCTTACCACGTCCAAGAGGGCGTGCAAAACGGTGGCTTTTGGGTACAGTCCCGAATCACATGGAGGCAATGAGCGATAGGAGGGGATTCGTCTCTCCCGGTATAGGGAGTTGATGTTGCGCTGTGTTCGATTGGCTATAACCGGAAATCCCTGGCCAGGGTTGCTGAGATTTACTGGTAAGTGTTACCAGTAGTTTCTCGAACTGTTATAGACCTCATATCAACACGACTTATCGAGCTATTGGGGTCTGACGTTTACCACCCCTAGGCGAGATATGCGAGATATCAGACGAACAGACCGGACTGTACGGTAAGTGTTACTGGTTGGATTCACAGGAGTATGAGCGGGCTTGCTCGTCGATCTTCTGATCGCTCAATACCCGGGTGACCGTTACGTTTAGCAGACCGCTTGCGGCTTGTGGGTGTTTGATATGATCATCATCTGCTGCCGGCGTATTGACGAGTCTTTAGAGTCCTACACAGAGGTTTCCTGGCTCAAGCGAAACGAAATAGGAGCGCGTATGAGATATGTGCGGGACCGAGAATAATGCGTGTATGTGATACCGCATTCTATTCTCGCGATGTATGTATCGAATGGTTGTATGCGATATAACCTAGTTATCGAATCAAGGATTGATTCGATAAGTCGATACATTGGATATTAGTCGGTTATATGCGATATGACCGGATTGTTAAATCAAGTGTTGATTTAATGATTTACGCATAAATATATATTTGATATATTACTTTGCATTAACTAGTATTGGTTCACTTAAGATGGATTTTCTCACTCGGATGTGCACATTGTATATACGATATAATTTTGTGCACTAGTTTGTATCATGTTTGATGATGCATGCAAAATTGGCTAAGTGTAAAGATTAAACCATGGTTGTGTAATGGTTAGGGTTTTGTTTTTACTTATTCATTTATTTATTTATCTATTCTTTTTGAGAAATGGATAAAAGAAAAGCAAAATGGTTTCTTTCTTTGTTTTTCTTTCATGAAGCTTGTTGAAGCTTCATGAAGCTTTGACCAAGTGACCATTTTGTCTTCTTCTTTTAACCCTAACCATTCACATAACCTTAGTTAATTCTCTACACTTGACCATGGTTAAATATATGATAAGTATTATTTTCTTTTCACTTATCATATGATTATCTTTATCTTCTTCTTCTTCTTCACTTGAAGAAAACCTTGCTTCATCAATGGTAACTTGATGTAAAGAGTGAGAAATCCAATTCTAAAGTGAACCCACCTCCTATTTCTTCATCCTCTACCTCTTGCCAAGTAGTATAGGGTGTTTTCTTCACAAGTTTCATGACTTGGTGAAGTGGGAGCTTGATCTTGTGATGCCTCGACGTAGATCATCTTCGGCATCGAAGTCGACGACCTAGCCCATCCATTTTTCCGATGAAGCCGACGCTAGAGCCCGGGATTCGATTTGGACAGCGAGGAGACTTCATTGCGGAGCTATGGAGGTGGAGGACCGGATCTATAAAGGTTGTATTTCCGTTCTTTTAGTTAAGTTGTTAACTAGTTGCATCTTTCGCCTAAAATTCTAGTTAACGATCCGTATTAGGATTTCTCGGCACTTGTAATTTTTGAAATTGGCATGGTTGATGCCTTGTGAGACCTCATTAGTGTGCCTAGGAACCCTACATAGTTTTCATGCACTTTGGTGCTTAGATTTGATTTGTGCACGTTGATGCACATGGTTGTGAGATTATATACCGCGGTATACCTGATTTGGATTGAGCCGTATTGTATACCGTCGATTTTGATTTTGATATTGATGTTGATTTTTTGCACTCCGTGCATTTGATTTGGATCTTGCGCATGATCGACGCTTGATATTGGATTTCGTGATTTAGTGCATGTTGGATGCGCGTGATTTAGATTTTATTCGTGCATGATGGATGCACCTGATTTGGATTTTCGCGCATGTTGAGCGCATGTTTTGAGATGCGATTTTGGTGCACACCCGATGCACTAAATCGGGATTCTTCGTGCATGTCAGATGCACCTGATGTTGCTGTCAGGTATGCCCGTTGCCCTTGGCAGATGTTTCATGCACACCCGTTGCACCTAGATGTTGTTTCTGTGCACATATATGGCACATATATGGATTTTGATTTCCGTGCGCACCAGACGCACAAGGTATTCTTATATACATTTTGGGATTGATTTCTTATGGAGCAGTACGTTTTTATGATATTTGCTATTTGTTTTCGTACTGAGCAGGACTAGTCAGAGGACAGTACCTGGATATATTTTGCATGCATTGATAGTTATTGAAGGGATTTCCAAAAGGGGGGCTATAGTCTCAGTATATACCTACGTGTCTGATATGACACGAAAGGTTTAAAACAAGGAAACATTTCTAAATTGTTTTCAAAACGGCGGAACGTACATATTAAACAAAAGATATATACGTATATGGTTATTTTCTTACATTAGACGTCCGCCACTGTGCAGTGCTATGCGCATCGCACAGCAACATGAAAGGTTTGGCATGCATTTCTTTCAGATATTTACATGTATAGATTTGATGTCTACATGTATGGTTTTGATATATATCATATTGGTTTTGTTTTGGATTTGACAGTTGTGTCTTCACCATGACTCCGATGATTGCGGGATGCTTTACGGAATGTTGTTTTTGAGTTATCTGCTCATTGTTCATGCGCATGTATTGCGCTATGATCCGTTTTATATATTGATGATTTCGGAGCTCCGACGACTTGGACTTTTTACTGAAATGTTTTAGTATTGAGGGGTTTAAATTTAAATTCGGGGACCGAATTTCTTTAAGGGGGGAAGATTGTAACATTTCAAAAAAAAAATTATTATTTTTGGGAATTTTTATAATTAAATAATATTATATTGAATATTTTAATAAGGCGGTATAATTAGATACCGATAAATTGGAAAAAAAATTGGAAAATTTTAGAAATTACTAAAAGAGGGTGTTTTATATGAATTATGCAAATTTTAAGTTTTTATGATTAATTATACGCTAATTTAGTGCTAATCGCAATTAAAAATCGCTAATCGCGCTTTAAGCTCGTTTTGTGCAAAACATGCACCATGTCTTTTTTTCACTTGTTACATTTTCCTACATGATTTGGGTGTATGGGTTTTTGTTTTGGGTTTACTATTGAGGAGAGAAGAAAAGAAAAGAAAAGGAAAGGAAAAGAATAGAATATTAGGTATGGGTGAGAGAGAGAAAAGTGAGGGTTACTTTGACTTGGCCATTCCCTCTTCATTCTTCACTCATTCCTCTCCCCTCTCCTCATCTAGCTGCTGCTGCTGTTGCTGCCCCTCTCTCCCTCCTCCACAAAACCCCCCAAAATTCCATGAAAAACACCTCAAAACTCAAACCCCGTTTCATTAAAAAGGTGCACAAGCTCACAAGCTACACTTTGAACCAAGAAAAATCACATTTTGGTGCTGTAGGAGATTCTTGGGTCCTAAATGAGGTAATCTTTTCACAATTAGTGTAGTGTTTCATATGCTTAAGGCTCTTTCCAAGTTTAAAATTGATTTGGCGAAGTTTAGTGAACTTTGAAATCTCAAGTTTGGAATTAGAGTTTGATTTGAGTAGAGATGGTGTAATTGGGCCTTAGGGATGACCTTAGACCTCCTATAATGATAAAAACCCAGACCAAACACCATACAAAAACCTGGAACCGAAAACAGAAACAGTCCATATCGGTTTTGTCAGTGTATAAGGCGTGCAGGGAAATTTGGAGTGATCCGAGACCAATACTAGAAAAGTAAACAGTACCAGTAGCCGAGATGGACCACCACGAGGCCACCCTACCAGAACGAGCCCCTAAATCCTTACCAGAACCGGCCTGGCCGGAATTTCCCTTTGTGTGGCCGGCCACCTTGGTGGGTTGGGTGTCCAGGTTGCCTCCATAGATCACATAGACCCTATACTGCACCCTAGACTTGTTTGCTTACCTAGTTTTCACTTTATACAAAATCTGGGACTAAAAACTTAATTTGCTGTTTTGATTTGAGTTATAGTTTTCCGTATTTTAAATCATGAATTTTGGTGTTTATGCTTTATCTCGATCACGTGACGTTTGTACGTCTATATCGAGTGATATCGGGTTGATTTGCGAGATACAACCATAGGCTCTAACCTATAGGCTTTTAAGCGGGTCGTTTTGGTTTTCGTGTGTCGTTTCATTTTCGATTTGATTTTAATGCGATACGATACGTTATGATGTGTAGGTACCCTCACGACGACTTCGAGACGACAAGCAAGTGCGTGGCGACGTCGGCATAGGCAAGCGAAGATCAAGATGGGTAGATCATATCTACGGGGGAAATCGGGTGGATGGCGTATAGCACCCCCGTAGTTTGATGTTTAGTATACTATATATGATAGCTTTATGCGTGACATGGATATTCTAGATGTGATTAGGTGTACTATGGTTAGATTAGGGTTTAGAAGTAAACTAGTATAGTTTCCTAGTTGCGAACCCTAGAATAGGTTTACACCCACATACACACACATGCTTACTTGTTATACTTATACCTGGATGATGAGGATAGTGGATGATAATTTTGAGATGAGTCGATGAGATTGGGCATAGTGTCGTAAGATCGGTGATGTGATGTGGTTCGTATTTGGGATACGACATGAGATTTTAGCGGGCCTTTAGACTTGTGTCTTACACACGCATTTATATTTACATAGATGATATCGGTTTGTACTAGACTTAGATCAGTACCCCAGATCATGAGATATGATGATAAGGATACCAGATAATTGATGAGATGAATGTGATATTGACCCGTACCCAAATTTGGGATGTCGTACGATGGATTTACCGTACGAGCTTTATTTGATGATAAGATCCGCACTCATGACTCGAGGATGTCATATGATATTGTATCGTACGCGGTACCATTGAGGCGGGATCACTGACTATTATATGTATATATGTATCGACTCAGATTTAGATGGTTTTCATACCCTTTCCATTTGATTATTAGTTAGATCTGTAGTTACCTTGTAGATGTTAGACTAGACCGAGTCATACCTATTTCAAAAACTAACGAATCGCGAATATTTTAAAGACAGGCAAAGGGATTCTACGGATATTTTCAAAAGACACATCTTTTCTTAAAAACACCGTAGCCCTTATTTTCCTAAAAACCCCGATTCGTCTTCTTTCAAATGGCAAAACTGTATGACATTTTTATATTGATGCAGATTCTTCACTGTTGTGTTTATTACTCGATTTCTGCATATTCTTGCTATTCGCACCGCATTGCATGTGTAAATGTATTTATTGTCATATTAAAACCATGCTGTCAGGACACCAGCACCATTATCGATGATGCGTATGTTCCACGTACACCTGCTTGCCGGCTCACACACTTCATCATCGATAATTGTTATGTCACTACACAGTAGGATTATTGCATCAAGATATGACCCCTTGCATGGCATACTTGCATACATACATATTGTACACTCATACTTGTGCACATACCTATTGTCCACTCATACTTGTGCACATACCTATTGTACACTCATACTTGTGCACATATCTATTGTACACTCATACTTGCGTACATATATATTGTACATCCATACTTATATACATACGTATTTGCACATAAATAGATGATTCTGGGTTGATTTGGAGATTTGGGAACCGCAAGATACATTTTAAAAACCGATTCATTTTAAAGTAGCGGTTTTCCCTCGATATGTGCATATTACTATTCCATGTTGCATGATATACTGATATGCTTACATTTCTTTTATATGTCGCATACATCATGCTTTATGATTATACTCATTGAGATATGTTGTTTCCATGATATTTCTGGATTTGGAAACCGTGGGTATTTCAAAAGAGAATATGTATTGTTTTAAAAACCCGGTTACCCTTGATATGATATTTCAGTGCATCCACCATGTGTTTTCTCGGTTCTGAGAGCGATATGTGAAACCCGATTCGAGGAGGCGGATGAGACCGATTGCTGGTACAAGGTGGATCCGGTATGGTACCCCGGGGTGAGAACGGATCGCTGTGTTGCAAACGGTGAGCCTGGCAGTGGGACTACTACCTACCGGTGATAGTATTTGGGCTCGGCGGATATTCGGAGGATACCGACCGGAGTCGAGAGATGATATGGGCCGATCCGGACTGATGGAGCCCGTGGCCGATCCGGACTGACGGAGCCCGATATATGAGGATTTACGTACCGATGCTGGGCACGGATTTCATGATGTTTTCGAGTGTCGATGCTAGACACTCTGCTTCCATGATTTTGATATGTCGCGAGGGACACATGTTGATTTATATCCTCATACTTCCATGCATATGCTTTATGATATTTGCGTGCATGATGCTTTATGTCATTGGGTGATACGTGGACGATATCCACATACATATAGTCTACATTGATGACATTGATCACATAGTTGGATGATATCAACATACTCATAGACTTCATGATATAGTTGACACTGATTACATTGATCATACCTCATATTTATGATATGTTGTTACCTGAGGCACTGGCACGAGCACTTGGTACTACACTTATGTATAGATGTTTACCTTTGCTACCTTATCATGCTTCAGACTTATTCATTTGAGGTTTATATATATCTGATCATATTGACCTAGGATTGAGTCATACATACGATTTCTTCTCTGTGATGTTTTCTACTCACGAGTTGGCAACTCACCCCCGTTGTGCCACAGTTTCTTGCAGGTTTTGCCATACAGGTTTCATTACGGCTTTCTGGCACACTGCTTCCCTTTCGGGTGACTTGCTTTGGTAGGTGGGTTCTTTTGCATCAGAACCACCATTGTATATGTATTATTCAGTTATATCTAGTAATTCCATCAATCAAACTTGTAAATTGTTTCAGACTTAGAAAACCAGTTGTGTATTATTTCGACCTTAGATTCATGCGTTGTAGTATTATGGTTTTCATGCTGATTTTGAGTTTCCTTTTGAGTTTTGATCCTCGCCCTTCGGCGTTGTATATTATACTGCTTGCGTGGTTGTGACCGTCGATTGACGAAGAGCTAGCTCTCGCTTGGGGATGCCTTTTATCATTGTGCATATATTATTCTTGTTGTGCCCCATTTGGGACCAGTATTTACAAAGGAAACTCTGCCGAAATTTTCAGAAAAGACTAAAGATTTTAAAAATGCATATTCGGCTTGTTTATTTAAAAACCTTGCTTTTAAACATGTTTTCTTTACTTCTTAAAAACTAGTTTTCTTTATTTACTCCTTAAAATGGTTTTAGATTTCTGGGCTTTTGGCTTACTTGAATTAGATGAGGTCCTATAGACTTCATATGATTCAAGGACCAGTCACGTGCTATTTTGGGTCATGACAAGTTCGATCGAATGTCAAAAACCCATTTTTCCAAGTTTAACGTATTCGGAAAAACTTGCAAGTAATCCTTTGAACCCTCTAGAAGAATGAAACCCTAACTCGACTTTTTGGATCGCGGAACCACGGTCATACCCTAGGGTTTGCCGTAGTTCCATGGCAACATGAGTGAGGCTTGGGTTGCCCTTCTACGGCTATTGCTACATACCATGACTACGATATCTGGCGGTTGGGTGTCATGACTGCTTTTCTAAATAGTAATTTAGAAGAGAGCGTCTATAAGTACACAGCCAGAGGGCTTCGTAGACAGTGGGAGTAGCGGAAACGTATGCAAGTTGCTTTATAGGATAAAACAGGCATCGCGGAGTTGGAACATCTGTTTTGATGTGGTAGTCAAAAAGTTTGACTTCATCAAAATGGTAGATGAACCTTATATATACAAAAAGGTAGTAGGGAGTATGGTGTTGATCCTCGCATTGTACGTAGATGACATACTCTTGATAGGGAAGGAGTTTCCTATGCTACACTCGGTCAATCTCCTCTTATCACATAGATTCTCCATACAGGATCAAGGTGATACCTCATAAATCCTAGGTTTTGGATCTCTGAGATAGATCTAAGTGGATGTTAGGATTCTCACTAGGTGTAGTGAGATGGTATCAATCGATCCTGGGGAAAATCATTGGATAGCTTCCAGGGTGGTAAGGTCTACTGAATGTCAGTCACAGGCATTGTCTTTACCCTCAGTAGAGGGACGGTATGTTGGAAGAGTTCCAACCTAGATACCGTAGCAAACTAGACGATGAAGGCTGAATACATTGCTACCAAAGTGGAAGTCTAGGTGTATATAAGTTCATGAGATGAACTTCGTTCCTACCATTGTGTGACAATGGAGTTGTGGCTTTGGCCTAAGAACCCCCATCCCATCAGTTATCCAGACATATTCTGAGGCAGTATCACCTGATCATGGAGATGGTTGATCTCCAGGGAGATCGAGGATAGGAGAGTAGACACAGAGGACAACAGCTCGGATCCACTCACAAAGGCATTTTCCCAAAAGAGACTTTTATGGGATGGTTGAGTATGAGATACTTCAACCACTGCTGAGTGTTAGGTATGAGATACTACAACAGATGGCCCTAGTGCAAGTGGGAGATTGTTAGTAATATGTATGCCCTAGAGGCCATTACTGTACATACGATGTATATTGTAGTGGATACTTGGACATATATAGGAAGGACTTTCTTGCTCGACATGATAGTATGCTATCTGGTTGCTCTTTATCTTAACATGTATACTGATTGCCTCTATGTTACATGTTGATAAAGCCCTTAGGATGAATACTTGACTACAAGGATTATGATGCAGATCATACTAGTGGGGACATGGTAGTCGTTAAGTACATCCTTTAAATGTTCCTAGTCATGGGTGTATCGAGACAGGGCATCCATATACCAGAGTAGACTAGCGTATAGCTTCTCGACTTATGTAGATGGGCGATGGATGATCCCATATCCATTGGTATTTAACATCAGAGATAGTATACAGATGCTCAGTGAGACTGGATACACTGAACGGACTCGCCGAGAACTCCCAGATGGTATTATACCTAACGTCGGATGGCAGTTCTCAGGTGACACTGTTACAGGTTAGTCTGTAGATCCGAGATCGTCATAGAGTCTTGTGTGATTCCTACTATGCTTTGATTTCCACCTTACCACGTTCAAAAGAACGTGCAAAACAGTGGCTTTTGGGTACAGTCCCGAATCATATGGAGGCAATGAGCGATGGGATGGGTTTCGTCTCTCCCAGTATTGGGAGTTGATGTTGCGTTGTGCTCGATTGGCTATAACAAAAAGTCCCTGGCCAGGGCTGCTTTAGAGATATACTGGTAAGTATTATCAGTAGTTTCTCGACTCGTTATGAGCCTCATATCGATACGACTTATCGAGTTACTGGGGTCTGACGTTTACCACCCCTAGACAAGATATGGGACATATCAGACGAAGAGACCGGACTGTACGGTAGCGTTACTAATTGGATTCGCAGGAGTACGAGCGGGCTTGCTTGTTGATCTTCTGATCGCTCAATACCTGGGTGGCCGTTACGTTTAGCAGACCACTTGCGGCTTGTGGGTGTTTGATATGATCATCACCTACTGCCGGCGTATTGACGAGTCTTTAGAGTCCTACACAGGGGTTTCCTGGCTCAAGCGAAACGAAGTAGGAGCACATATGTGATATGTGCGGGACCGAGATTGATACGATATGAGATACTGTATTCAATTCTCGTGATTTGTGACATTGGTCGGTTATATGCGATATAGCCGGGTTATCAGATCAGGTGTTGATTCGATAAGTTGTTACACATGATATTAGTCGGTTATATATGATATAGCCGAATAATTAAATCAATAGTTGATTTAATAATTTAATGTATAATTATATATTTGATATATTACATTACATTAACTAATATTAAGCTCACTTATGATTTTTTTTCTCATTTTGTGCACATTGAATATATGTGATATATTTTTGTGTACATGTATTGTGTCATGCTTGATGATACATGCAACAAAGGTGTGTGTATGACTTACACCATTCTTGGTTTATTTGCTAGGGTTTTATTTATTTTTGTAATTACAAAAGGTGTCATTTTGTCATGGATGAAAGCTTGTAGAAACTTGTAGTCTTCATTGACCAAGTCCACTCTTTTGTTTTGGCTAAGATATTTGTTAACCCAACCAATTAAACCTAGCCATGGTTAACTCTCTACAAAGGTTAATATATGATATTAACTCGCCATGGTTGCTATTCTCACTTGGATAATTATCATATGAGATATTGTTCTTCATCTTCTTCTTCTTCCAAAAAAAAGCTTTCTAACTTCAATGGAGTTGTGAGAAAAAATATGAGAAAATGAAATCTAAAGTGAGCCCACTTCCTACTTCATCATCCTCTACTACTTGCCATTTAGTATAGGGTATTTGCTTCACTAATTCCATAGTTAGTGAAGAGATAGCTTGGGTTAGTGTCTCCTTGACGTAGATCATCTTCGGCCTCGAAGACTTCGAAGCAAGCATGTTCGTTTCTTCATGGGAGCCTCTCTAGAGTCCGGAGTTCATGATTGCAGCGAAGGGACTACTACACGGAGCTATTGAAGTGAAGGACCGGTCTACAAAGGTTGTATTTCTTGCTTACTAGACTTGCAAAGTGTTTGCATTTACTTTTCCGTCGATTTCTAGTAAACAATTCAATGTTTAGGGTTATTTAGAATGGCAAAATTTTAATATGGTATGGACGATGCCTCCCGAAACCTTATCGCCATGCTAGGTAACCCTGCAGAGTAGCCAGGATTCGAAGCACGTTGTGGCTTCGGCTTTGGGTGTGTTTGTAATTGAAAACTGTCTGTCAATTAACTCTACTTCCTGGATACTAGATACCGGATTAGGATCTCATATCTGTAATTCATTACAGGCTTTGAGAAACCGTAGAGTTATCAGAGAAGGTGATATGACTCTCAGGGTTGCTAACGGAATGCGCATGGACGCTGTATCCATAGGGGAATATCACCTAGGATTGACAAGTAGGCAGATATTGATTCTACGTAACTGTTTGTGTGTATCTAGTCTAGCTTGTAATATCATATCTGTATCCTTACTTTCTAAGGAAGGATATGATTTTACATTTGTAAGCGGTGTGGTCTACATCCACCTAAATCAAACTCTGATTGGGTCAGGTACATTAAATAACGGTATATACGTATTAAATCAAGCTCAGGTTTTCAGTGTCAAGAACACACTTAAAAGAAAGTCTCCGGAAACAAATCAGGCTTTCTTATAGCATTGTAGACTGGGTCACATCAACGAAACACGGTTGACGAAGCTACATAGAGAGGGATATTTGGATCCATTCGAATATCAGTCTTATGCAACTTGTCAATCTTGTCTTATGGGAAAGATGACAAAGACTCCGTTCACTGGACACGGAGTAAGAGCGAGCGAGCTTTTGGGACTCATACACAGCGATGTGTGTGGTCCAATGTCTACACATGCACGAAGTGGTTATTCCTATTTCATTTACGGATGATTTCTCTAGGTATGGACATGTCTTCTTGATGAAGCACAAATCCGAGGCTTTTGAGAAATTCCGGGAATACAAGAATGAAGTGGAAAAACAAACAGGCAAAAGTATCAAAACACTGAGATCTGATCGAGGTGGTGAATACTTAAGTGCCGAGTTCCTGAACTACCTAAAAGAGAATGGAATTCTCTCTTAGCTTACTCCTTCATACACACTTCAACACAACGGTGTATCGGAAAGGCGGAATCGAACCCTATTGGATATGGTTCGTTCCATGATGAGTAAGGCTAGGTTACAGCAATCCTTCTGGGGTTATGCAGTAGAATCAGTGGCATATCTTTTAAACAAGGTTCCTACTAAGTCAGTGCCTACCACACCATATCAGATGTGGAGTGGGAAGAAACCCTGTCTTAAGTACCTTAAGACATGGGGATGTCCGGCTGTTGTAAAAAAGCAGCATGCGGACAAGCTCGAGGCACGCTCAGTACTGTGTAAGTTTGTGGGATACCCTAAGAATTCAGGGGGTATCTTTTCTATTACGCAGAGGAGTAAAAGGTTTTTGTTTCTCAACATCCCCACTTCTTGGAAGCTGAATTTTTAGAAAATCAGAAAAGTGGGAGCGCAATAGAACTGGAAGAAATTCCAGAACCATAAGTTATTACTGAAAGCTTGGTGAACCAGAGATTTCAGAAGAACCGGACATCCCCACGCCACTCCGCAGAATTAGTAGGAAGTCTCATCCGCCCGAGAGATATTACGGTTTTCTCATAGACGGGGATCGAGAGGATTGCATCATTGACAATGATGAGCCTACTAGCTTCCAGCACGCCATTCAGAGTGACAACTCGGTGAAATGGCTGGATGCAATGCGAACCGAAATAGAGTCCATGTACACCAACAAAGTATGGACTTTGGACATTGCTCCAGAAGGGGTAAAACCCGTAGGCTGCAAATGGATCTTCAGAAAGAAGATTGGTGTAGATGGACAGGTTGAAACCTATAAGGTTAGACTTGTTGCAAAGGGTTTTCGTCAAAGACCTGATTTGGACTATGAAAAAACCTTTTCTCCAATGGCTATGCTCAAATCCATTCGGATCCTTCTTGCCATTGCTACCTTCCACGATTATCAGATCTGTCAGATGGACGTAAAGACGGCTTTTCTAAATAGAAATTTGGAAGAGTGCGTCTATATGGATCAGCCAAAGGGTTTCATTCAGAGTGGGAGCAGCGGTAAAGTGTGCAAGTTGCTTAAGTCCATTTATGGACTAAAGCAGGCATCGCGGAGTTGGAACATCTATTTTGATAAGACGGTCAAAGAATTCGACTTTATCAAAAATCCAGATGAACCATGCATTTACAGTAAGATTGTAGAGAGAACTGTGGTATTCCTCGTCTTGTAAGCGGATGACATTCTCTTAATAGGAAATGACATTCCTATGCTACAGTCAGTCAAAGGATTCTTGTCATAGAGGTTCTCCATGAAGGACCTGGGTGATGCTTCCTACATTCTGGGGATTTAGATCTATCGTGATAGATCTAAACGGATAGTTTGACTTTCACAGTCAAGGTACATCGACACCATACTGAAAAGATTCAGTATGGAAGATTCAAAGCGTGGTAATCTACCGGCTTGTCACGGAATCACCCTCTCCAAAGACTGATTTGGAAAGGGCTCGTATGTCAACTATACCCTACACATCGGCGGTAGGCTCTATAATGTATGCGATGTTGTGTATCAGACCAGATGTAGCATACGCATTGAGCGTTGTAAGCCGGTATCGGTCAATCCCAGGAGAGAAGCACTGGATAGCAATAAAGAACATTCTCAAGTACCTGAGAAGGACTATGTCACGACCCGAAATTGGCACGTAACGGCCCTAATACTACGCAACGCCTAAAGACGTAACGCAGTAAAAGAAAGCCAAAACCCAGAAATCTAAACCATGAAAAGAAGACAAGAAAAGATAATAGCAGTTTTGAAACATTTGAAATCGCAACCCAAATTCTTTAAAAGTCCAACTTCTCTCTTTAAAATTTTGGCAGCACCCCCTTTTGTAAAAACTAGCCCAAAGATGAGTACAACATAAATATAACTGAAACATCCCCAAACGGGAGCAAATACACGCCCAAAGGCGGAAAACAATCACCACTACAAATATACGACGCCGTAACGAAGAATAAAAGACAATAGAGATAAAGCTGTATAAAAGACAACAAATCCACAAATAATATACAATATCATCATCACCAAGTCTCTAAGACAACAACATAATAGTAGATGAAGAGTGCAAGATACAACGAATGTACAATACAAAATACAGATAACCACCAAAACCCACCTAAGCAAAATAGCACACTGTGAGCCGATGCAGTATCTGTAGCAAAAGATGATAGGTGAATAGCCTGGCTCGACTACTCTGGGAAACACCCTGCAACACCTGTGGCACAACGGGGGTGAGTTGCCAACTCATGAATAGTAAATAACATATGCAGGTAATCGCAGGGATGTACGTACAGCATGAATCTAAGATATGCAATTAACAGTAATAACAGATCATATCAATGCAGAATAATGGAAAGTATACTAGCAGGTACAACCAATGTATGAAGCAATAATGATATGACAATAGTATGCAATAATCATGCAATGGGGATATGAGAATGTAGATATGTAGCAATCATGAAGGGTACACTAACAAGTACTACTAATACATGAAACGGTGCATAAATAGATAAGTGTGAGGTATGGAGTGAAATATGTCATTTCCACGGAAACCTGACATCGTGGTAGGATCACAATCCATCAAGACACTCAAATTCCAAATTCCTCAAATCAGCCCCTTGGTTGGGCTCTCATATCATATAAGTTTCACATCTCCTCAATGTACAATATCGAGAAATCTCCTATATCCCGAATGTACAAATCAGTAATCTCATATGTATCCGGTATCCAATCTCAATGAATCACCTAATATCCCAAATCAAACTCAAGTAAGATTCTAACATCCTAAATATATATATATATATATATATATATATATATATATTTGCAGAAATAAATATGATGGGGTCAATACACATATATTAGCGTCCCATTCCACCAATATTGGTGTAAGGGTATATATAACAGCGGCTAAATCCCCTGTTATATATACAAAGGTGTTTAAAAGAAATATCATGAAAACAATGTGCCAAACATCGACACAGAAATACTGATCTATCAGATGCCGCCACCAAGACTAGCATCCTGATAGGTACGTATAACACGCTACCCGAAAAGCATGAGTGCCTAGCTCTGACCCTCGTCTTTCCACGTATCCATACGTACATGACTCCCAACGGTATTCCCATGATCCCCGCCGAGTCATTGGTACTGTCACCGGTAGGTACTTGCCCGCCTCCAGACTCAATTGGCAACTCCATCGATCATCTTGCCGAGGGGAACCATATCGGGCCCCACCATGTACCCTCATACGGCACCCACTCCTCGTATGGAGTATATAATCAGAACCGATAAATCTCATGGTGGATGCGCAAATATCATATCAAGGAAACCGGGTTTTTCAAATAATGCATAATTTCATAAACTCCCATGGCTCCCAAATCCAGAAAACATCATGTAAAATCCAAATAACAATGCGCAAATCCAGGAATAAATGTGCGATATATCTGAAATATGAGCATATAAAGGAAAATATGTAGCTGAAACCAGATGTATGTGAAATTAGTAAGGTACAGCAAAGTATAGGTGTCTACCTATAAGTAAATGATGTAGTATACCCTCCTGGGTATAAGTAAAATATGTAGTATACTCCCTGGGTATAAGTGGAATATGTGAGTAAGGTATCTCTGTAGCTAAATGTCAAATGTGATAAGTAATATAAATCGGTGTCGCAAAGTCCCTAACCAAGCAATATAATATCAATAATGGTTTGTGTGTAACATGGCAATTATTGACGGTGTGTGTGTAGCATACAATCCGTGCTCGTGCAACATGAACCGTCAATAATATGTGCAGTGTCCTACGGCTACTAGTCACAGTACAACTATTTCTAAGTAATAGGGTAAAGGCGCAATTCTAACAATGACGTAAAATATATGACAAGTATTAGAATCCTAGCCCAGACGCAGAACGCCATGCGGGCGATTCCCCTGTAGATGTTAAATCTACTCACTTATGCTCCAAGTTAGGTGAATCCTACCACCTGTTCCTCCCCTGTAGCATGTCCGTAGTCCCCGCCTGCAAACCTGAAATTAGACAAGGAAATCATATATAAGCAAATATTCCGCAAAACGCGATATCGAGATCAAACGAGAAACTCGCATCGCGAACTAAACGCGCGTGTGCACGATACGCTAAAACGTGTGCATACGCGTCTAAAACTACCGCGACACGCCACAACACGCTGGATCGCAGAACCCACTCACGTATCGCGCATATCGCGCAAACACAACGAACTAGAAATACGATATATTGTCCCAGATTTTCCTACAGGTCAAATCTCACAAAACTACACATGCCAAAACACTAGATAACACATCAGAGAACCCTACACAAAAACCCAACACCCAACTCCCTATCCTGGAGGCAATTTGCGGCCAGATAGAATAAAACTGCGGCCAAGTTTTGGAATGGGTGGCTCGTGTTCTGGTGGTGTGTTCTAGACCTAGTGTGCGTATCCCAGTCTTCTTAATTTTACCCTGAAGGATCCGGGTCAAAAGCAGATCACAGAATGCTAATATATTGCTTAAAAACGCTAATTTTCCACAAAAAGCAAACCCTATGGTATTTTAGTCAAATCTGGGTTAAACTCAGTTAAGGTGACCTTAATAACACTAAAATAGTCAGGGTTAACTAACACAATCATCACTTAACCATAATTCCACCCAATTCACCATAATTAGCACTAAAACTAAATTTAAACGCAAACCGACGCTAATTAACACATAAGCTAAGCAAACTAGGAAATTGGGTTCAAGAATTATACCCTATGGAACCTTAGGAAGCAGGAGAAGAAGTGTATGGAGAAGATGAGGGGTTGCTACTGCTGCTGGGGCTCTTATTGCTGCTGCCAGATGCTGATGCTGCTATGCTGATGTTGCTTGCTGCTGATGTTGCTACTTGCTTGAGCTGCTGCTTCTTGAGCTGCTGCTGATGCCTCTGATGCTGCTACTTCATCTTCTACTGCTGGAGCTGATGCTGCCTGTGCTGCTGATGGAGCTGCTGCTGTTGCTGTCTTCTGGTGCTGCTGCTTCTCTTGCTGATATTGTTTCTGTTGTTGTTGCTGTTGTTTGCTGATGCTTCAGCCTCTTGTGTGTGTGTGTGTGTTTGAGAGTGAGAGAATGAGAGAAAGAAAATGAGAGCAACAACAAAGACCCCCCCTTCTCACTCTCTCTCTTCATTAAATGAGGCATGGTTCACACCATGTAGCACCATGCCCTCACTCTCTCTCTCTCACACAAGGTCAACAATTCAAACCAATTAAAAAAATCCTTTTTCATTTTAAAAGCAACCATGCAAAGAGAACCCAAAACACTTAAACAAAAAACAATAAAACTAGGTTAAAGCAAATGGGTTAATCCACCATGATTGCTAATCGTGGTTTAACCCCACTTAACACCCTAGTTATCATGCACATGTGTGTGCAAAGCTAGAAAAATTCTAATAAAATATTCATTAAATAGGATAAAATAATTGGAAATCAATTTGGTAAACTTTTTATTAAAAACCATACATTAAAATATAATTAGCTACAAAACACATTCTAAGGTGTTACAATCTCCCCCCTTAAAAGAAATTCGTCCCCGAATTTAAAAAATATACTAAACGTACCTTCAAAGAGAAGATTACAAACTCTCAAATCTCGCTCGCAGCCTCCCAAGTGATTACCTCACTATACGGCTACGTCCAAGAAAACCCTTCACAGATGGCAAGACCCTTGACCGACGTTTCTCCACCTGCCAAGCCATTAACACAATTGGCTGCTGGTGAACGAAAGATTGCGTCCAAGATAAATGGTCTGGTATCAAATCATGTGAGTAAGGTCATGAAGGTATTTTCAAAGCATCATCACAAGGAATACGGGGTGAACACTCAATAATCTGGGCGGAAGTGCCAAATTAAAGGCAACGAAGCTAACCCGCTTATAGGATCTCAGAAAAACCTAAATCCTGGGATAAGCTTCCCAAAATCCAACACATCATTTATCGGAAAAATCCACAGGAATACATGATTTGCCACTGTGCACTAAAGTCTACGACCAACAAAGTCGGCATAAGACCTCTATTTGCTCTGGGCTACTCTCATCCCGACCTGAATCAACTGGATCATCTCCGAAGTCTCTAGACTAGCTGGGGTCCAAAATCCTACTTATGCAAAGTCAGAAAAACAACATACTGGTGATCGACATGACCTAACTCCTAAACCTAAAGGTTGCCAATTGGAGTGTCTCCTGATAACAGCTATCGAAGAAGAACCCTAACAATGGCGAGTGACGATCCCCAACCGCTGACAACAATTTACACACACGCACAACTTAACAAAGAACAACTGAGCAAACTGAGTATAACCGGACGACAAGAATTTCGAATAGAGTCACACCCTGACTAAACCTGGGTAGACACCATAACGAAATTCATGGAGATCTGCTCCCACTCGTACTTCGGAACGGTTAAAGGTTGCAACTCTCCAGCCGGCCTCAGATGCTCAACCCAAATACACAACAAGACAGACACCTTGAAACGAAACCCAAAGCTTCTCTTTACATCCCTGCCCACCCGTAACTATCTCACAAGTCACGTCAATGCTGGTGGAACTTGAATGAATACAGAGAGTTGACTGATGTGCTTACTCTAGGATTTCACGTCTCTACCCGATAATATCAGGTACACAATGCGTCCCTAACTTAGCACACCCGTGTCACAAATCAAGGACTCCGAATCATTACCCAGCCGAGTATGCTCAAGTATCACTGACGAACGAGCATCGACGGGCAGTGTCTCGCGAAAGCGATTTAAGAAAGGTGGTCAGGCGCGGACATGAGCAAGTTGTCCCCTCCGTAGAGACGAACGTAAGCTGTACTCAACGATCGCACAAGAACTGTAAATCTGCAGAAGACTATCACAACAGTCAAAATCCGCTGCAGGAAGATGTACATTAAGCTCTGGTGGTCCGTGAGAATCTGACACGACTCTCGAACAAATAGTGTCTCCAAATCCCCAACGCAAAACCACCGCGGCCATCTCCAAATCATAAGTGGAATATCCTTCTCGTACTTCCTCCAAATGTGGGGAAGCAAAAGCAATAACTCTATAGTGTCACCTCAGTGCCCACTCGAGCCCCACTCAAGAAACATTACAGTTAAACAACAAGGTCGTCCGAACCAGAAAGTAAAGAAAGAACTGATGCCATTGTTAACCGAATCATCAACTGCTAAAGACTCCGTACACATGCCTCAGTCCACAGAAAAGAAACCTCCCTTCCGGTCAATTTAGTCAACGGTGCAGCACTACACTAGCAATCCTGCACGAAACGGCGGTGAAAACCTGCTAAGCCCAAAATCTGCGGACCTCCGTCCTGCACACAAGTCTGGGCCTAAGCTGTACGGCCACGATCTTCCTCGCAACTATACAAAACCGTCTCCCGTGACTACACGACCTAGGAGTCAACACAAACAAGCCTAAAGAAACACTCCAAGAATCTAGCAACTGCTGGTGCTCTCCCAATATCTGCATAACAAATCCTCAAGTGCTACTCCTGTCCCTCAAGACACATAAAATAAACCAGAATGTCGTAAATAACACCACAGTAACTGGTCGAGGAACGGCCTGATGAAATCTGGTTCATCACATCTACGAATGCTGCTAGGGCATCAGTGAATCCATTGACTCACTAAAACACACAAAAGCCCGTAGCACGCATAAGGCAGTCTTCGGAATGCCATCACTCCAAACCCGCAGCAATGATGACCTGATCCCAAACAAACTTAGAAAATGTCTCGCACTGCGGAGCTGATCGAAGAAATCGTCAATGCGAGGTAAAGGATACCTATCCTCACCGTAAGACGGTTCAATTAACGACCCATCGATACACAACCTCAAACTGCCGTCTTTCTCCTTGACGAACAGAAATAGGAGCTTCCAAAAGCGAAACACTCAGACGCACAAAACTTCCCAACAAACAACTCTGCAGTTGATTCTTAAGCTCCCTAAGCTTCGTCGGCTCATCTGGAACAACGTCGGAAAACTCTCGCACGCACGGAACACCGGTCCAACAATCCTAACTGTGGCTATGATATCACGAATGAATACCAAGAATCCACGACATCTCCTCAATAGCCGACTAGCGAAAAAGGCTGAATTCAAGCTGTGAGAGGCGGCACAACTATCCACCTGCACAACAAGAACTGACTCGCCAGGGAAAAAAAAACCTAACTGTTTCCCCACGGTAGCCCACAGACGCCTAGCATGTAGCTAACCAGTCCGTGCCCAGGAGAACGTCAAATCTAACATCTCTAGAAGGATCAAAACGACGGACAAATCTCTATCTCCTATCCGATTGGCACACAACTGAAATACGTGCCGCGCAACAAAAGAATCGCTGACAGAAGTTAACACAAACTACGACTAATCTACCCAACCACGGTACAAGTGTGAAAAACAAACAAATACATCAAAAGAACATGCGTATTAAGGATACCTGAAAACTCCCCATTGGACGCCTGCGCGTCCCAATGAGTAGAAGCAAACTCCTGTGTCTGCCCCCTACCCGCAACTGGATGAAATCCTCTGGTAGACTGACTCCTCTGAGTGAACCTTCCACGTCCACGATCTCTCTGAATACGATCCTGATGAGGTGCTAAGGAACAATCCCTGACGAAGTGCTGAAGGCTTCCGCATCGAAAACTTCCACGCGCTAACTGCTGACCCTCCTGGGATTGAGAGCTGAACGACTGTCCCCGTCCAAAGCCTCTGCTACTCCCACGACGGCCATGAAATCTGTCTCGATGACCAAGCCTCTGTCTCTGGGCTGGTACACTGGTACGAGTCCTCCACTGTCCTGAAACTCTCAGAGTCTCTGGAATACGTGCCTCGTCAACTGGAACTGGAACCACTGGTGCTATGTAGGTGACGGACTGCTGCATGCTGACCGCAAAGGACAACTGAGTAACAGGGGTGACAACCTCCTGTCGTAGCTCCCGAACGACATCAACCAATGAGCTCATCGTCTGGCGGAAGTCCTGCATCTCTGCCACAAGCCTATCGATACTATATGTCGAAGGCTGATCCGTCCGTACCTGTGCAACTAGAGTGCCATCCTGGTCAGTACTCGTCTCACCCGAGCCAACTCTGACCTCGGCCCTCGCTGCATCACTCTGAGTCCCCATAGTCATCGGCGGCAAGGCTATAAATAGAGATAAGATTCGATAAGAATAAGGAAATCAAATCACTAGGATATGAATCATCAAGGAAGGATTTCAAGCAATTTGTACTTAGGTCACTTAAGGCGAAGTACCGCATCATCGGTATGCTGCAGATATACACACACTACGTTACTCAGCTTAAGCTACCTACTCCATCATACCAAGGTCATCCTACACTCCGAAAGGTAAAACCTAGCGCTCTGATACCAACTTTGTCACGACCTGAAATTGGCACGTGACGGCCCTAATACTACGCAACGCCTAAAGACGTAACGCAGTAAAAGAAAGCCAAAACCCAGAAATCTAAACCATGAAAAGAAGACAAGAAAAGATAATAGCAGTTTTGAAATATTTGAAATCACAACCCAAATTCTTTAAAAGTCCAACTTCTCTCTTTAAAATTTTGGCGGCACCCCCTTTTGTAAAAACTAGCCCAAAGATTAGTACAACATAAATATAACTGAAACATCCCCAAACGGGAGCAAATACACGCCCAAAGGCGGAAAACAATCACCACTACAAATATACGACGACGTAGCGAAGAATAAAAGACAATAGAGATAAAGCTGTATAGAAGACAACAAATCCATAAATAATATACAATATCGTTCTCACCAAGTCTCTAAGTCAACAACAGAATAGTAGATAGAGAGTACAAGATACAAAGAATGTACAATACAAAATACAGATAACCACCAAAACCCACCTAACCAAAATAGCACACTGTGAGCCGATACGGTATCTGTAGCAAAAGATGATAGGTGAATAGCCTGCCTCGACCACTCTGGGGAACACCCTGCAACACCTGTGGCACAATGGGGGTGAGTTGCCAACTCGTGAATAGTAAATAACATATGCAGGTAATCGCAGGTATGTACGTACAGCATGAATCTAAGATATGCAATTAACAGTAATCAGGTCATATCAATGCAGAATAATGGAAAGTATACTAGCAGGTACAACCAATGTATGAAGCAATAGTGATATGACAATAGTATGCAATAATCATGCAATGGGATATGAGAATGTAGATATGTAGCAATCATGAAGGGTACACTAACAGGTACTACTAATACATGAAACGGTGCTTAAATAGATAAGTGTGAGGTATGAAGTGAAATATGTCATTTCCACGGAAACCTGACATCGTGGTAGGATCACAATCCATCAAGACACTCAAATTCCAAATTCCTCAAATCAGCCCCCTGGTTGGGCTCTCATATCATATAAGTTTCACATCTCCTCAATGTACAATATCGAGAAATCTCCTATATCCCGAATGTACAAATCAGTAATCTCATATGTATCCGGTATCCAATCTCAATGAATCACCTAATATCCTAAATCAAACTCAAGTAAGATTCTAACATCCTAAATATATATATATATATATATATATATATATATATATTTGCAGAAATAAATATGATGGGGTTAATACACATATATTAGCGTCCCATTCCACTAATATTGGTGGTAAGGGTATATATAACAGCGGCTAAATCCACTGTTATATATGCAAAGGTGTTTAAAAGAAACATCATGAAAACAATGTGCCAAGCATCGACACAGAAATACTGATCTATCAGATGCCGCCACCAAGACTAGCATCCTGATAGGTACGTATGACATGCTACCCGAAAAGCACGAGTGACTAGCTCTGACCCTCGTCTTCCCACGTATCCATACGTACATGACTCCCAACGGTATTCCCATGATCCCCGCCGAGTCATTGGTACTGTCACCGGTAGGTACTTGCCCGCCTCCAGACTCAATTGGCAAAGTCGATCGATCATCTTGCCGAGGGGAACCATACCGGGCCCCACCATGTACCCTCATACGGCACCCACTCCTCGTATGGAGTATATAATCAGAACCGATAAATCTCATGGTGGATGCGCAAATATCATATCAAGAAAACCGGATTTTTCAAATAATGCATAGCTTCATGAACTCCCGCGGTTCCCAAATCCAGAAAACATCATGTAAAATCCAAATAACAATGCGCAAATCCAGGAATAAATATGTGCGATATATCTGAAATATGAGCATATAAAGGAAAATATGTAGCTGAAACCAGATGTATGCGAAATCAATAAGGTACAGATAAGTATAGGTGTCTACCTATAAGTAAATGATGTAGTATACCCCCCTAGGTATAAGTAAAATATGTAGTATGCCCCTGGGTATAAGTGGAATATGTGAGTAAGGTATCTCTGTAGCTAAATGTCAAATGTGATAAGTAATATAAATCGGTGTCGCAAAGTCCCTAACCAAGCAATATAATATCAATAATGGTTTGTGTGTGACATGGCAATTATTGACGGCGTGTGTGTAGCATACAATCCATGCTCGTGCAACATGAACCGTCAATAATATGTGCAGTGTCCTACGGCTACTAGTCACAGTACAACTATCTCTAAGTAATAGGGTAAAGGCGTAATTCTAACAATGACGTAGAATATGAGACAAGTATTAGAATCCTAGCCCAGACGCATAACGCCATGCGGGAGATTCCCCTGTAGATGTTAAATCTACTCACCTACGCTCCAAGCTAGGTGAATCCTACCACATGTTCCTCCCCTGTAGCAGTGTCTGTAGTCCCCGCCTGCAAACCTGAAATTAGACAAGGAAATCATATATGAGCAAATATTCCGCAAAACGCGATATCGAGATCAAACGAGAAACTCGTGTCGCGAACTAAACGCGCATGTGCACGATACGCTAAAACGTGTGTATACCCGTCTAAAACTACCGCGACACGCTGGATCGCAGAACCCACTCACGTATCGCGCGTATCGCGCAAACACAACAAACTAGAAATAAGATATATTGTCCCAGATTTTCCTACAGGTCAAATCTCACAAAACTACACATGCCAAAACACTAGATAACACATCAGAGAACCCTACACAAAAACCCAACACCCAACTCCCTATCCTGGCGGCAATTTGCGGCCAGATAGAATAAAACTGCGGCCAAGTTTTGGAATGGGTGGCTCGTGTTCTGATGGTGTGTTCTAGACCTAGTGTGCATGTCCCAGTCTTCTCAATTTTACCCTGAACGATCTGGGTCAATAGCAGATCACAGAATGTTAATATATCGCTTAAAAACGCTAATTTTGCACAAAAAGCAAACCCTATGGTATTTTAGTGAAATCTGGGTTAAACTCAGTTAAAGTAACCTTAATAACACTAAAATAGTCAGGGTTAACTAACACAATCATCACTTAACCATAATTCCACCCAATTCACCATAATTAGCACTAAAACTAACTTTAAACGCAAACCGACGCTAATTAACACATAAGCTAAGCAAACTAGGAAATTGGGTTCAAGAATTATACCCCATGGAACCCTAGGAAGAAGGAGAAGAAGTGTATTGAGAAGATGAGGGGTTGCTACTGCTGCTGGGGCTCCTGTTGCTGTTGCCAAATGCTGCTGCTGCTATGCTGATGCTGCTTGCTGCTGATGTTGCTACTTGCTTGAGCTGCTGCTTCTTGAGCTGCTGCTGATGCCTCTGCTGCTGCTACTTCATCTTCTACTACTAGAGCTAATGCTGCATGTGCTGCTGATGGAGCTGCTGCTGTTGCTGTCTTCTGGTGCTGCTGCTTCTCTTGCTGATGTTGTTTCTGTTGTTGTTGTTGTTATTTGTTGATGCTTCAGCCTCGTGTGTGTGTGTGTGTGTGTGTGTGTGTGTGTTTGAGAGTGAGAGAATGAGAGAAAGAAAATGAGAGCAACAACAAAGACCCCCCTTCTCACTCTCTCTCTTCATTAAATGAGGCATGGTTCACACCATGTAGCACCATGCCCTCACTCTCTCTCTCTCTCCCAAGGTCAACAATTCAAACCAATTTAAAACATCCTTTTTCATTTTAAAAACAACCATGCAAAGAGAACCCAAAACACTTAAACAAAAAACAATAAAACTAGGTTAAGGCAAATGGGTTAATCCACCATGATTGCTAATCGTGGTTTAACCCTACTTAACACCCTAGTTATCATGCACATGTGTGTGCAAAGCTAGAAAAATTCTAATAAAATATTCATTAAATAGGATAAATTAATTGGAAATCAATTTGGTAAACTTTTTATTAAAAACCATATATTAAAATATAATTAGCCACAAAACAAATTCTAAGGTGTTACAGACTAAGGAGATGTTCTTGGTGTATGGCGGAAAAGACCTCCAGATTGAGGCATTTGCGGACTCCAGCTTCTAGAGTGACAAGGATGACTCTAAGTCCATATCGGGTTATATCTTTACCCACAATGGAGGGGCGGTCTGATGGAAGAGCTCCAAGCAGGACACAGTTGCTGACTCGATAATGGAAGCGAAGTACATAGTTGCTTGCGATGCCGTAAAAGAAGCTGTCTGCTTGAAGAAGTTCTTCAAAGAACTTCAGGTGGTTCCGACCATTGTTGATCCAATACCGCTGTATTGCGACAACAACGGCGCTATACCTTTAGCAAAGGAACCCAGGTCCCATCAGAAGTCCAGACACATCTTGAGGCGGTACAACCTGATCAGGGAGATCGTAGATCGCCGGGAGATCGAGGTGAGGAGAGTAGATACGGAGAATAACACTGCAGATCCACTCACAAAGGCCATCCCTCAGACACTGTTCGAGCGACTGATCGAGATGATAGTTCTGCGATATGCCAGTATATGGCCCTAGTGCAAGTGGGAGATTGTTAGTGATGTATGCCCTAGAGACCATTATTGTATCATACCGGTTTGTATATTACTTAATGGAAGCTTGGGATATTCACAGTTGTATTAATAGTCTTGCTCAAAATGGTAGTATGCTACTTGGTTTGTTTCTACTTCAATATGTGCATATGTTACTTTTAGCATATCGCTTATACATATTAGTAGAGCCCTTAGGATCTTTGCTTGATTAGCAGCGTTGTGATGGCTTCATACTAGTGGGGGTTGGATAATCTACAAGCACATCCTTATATAGGTCCCTAGTCGTAGGATTATCGAGATGGGGCATCGATACTCTGGAGTAGACTAGTGTATACGCTTCTTATCCCAGCAGGGGAGATGGTCTGTCCCACGGCCATTAGTACGTCGTACTGGAGATAATACGCAGGTGCTCATTAGGTTATGAGTACACTGGACAGGACTCGTCGGGAACTGTTGGTGGGTATTATACCTATCGTCGGGTAGCAGTTCCCAGATGACATGAGTACAGCTTAGTCCGTTGACTTGATATTGCTACTTCGCCTCGAGTGTATTCCCACAGTACTTTGATTACTACCCTACCACGGCTCAAAAGAGTCGTGCAAACAGGTAGTAGTTGGGCGCAGTCCCGAAGCACTTGGAGGCAGTAGCGGTTAGATAGGATTCGTCTCTCCCGGTATTGGGGGTTGATATCACGCTGTGTTTGGGGAGCCATTACACAAAGTCCCTAGCCAGGGCAAGCGAGATTTACTGGTAGGTAATCCAATAGTTTCTCAAGGTGTTCTGGGTTACACTCCGACACGACTTATTACGCTATTAGGGGTCTGACGTTTACCGCCCCCTAGGCCCGATATGCGATACTCTTAAACGAACAGACTTGACTATACGGAGATTGTCACATGCAGACTCGGTAGGAGTTCAGATGGGTTTGCTCATCGGCCTTCTTATCGACAGATACCTGGGTAGCCGTTACGTACAGCTAGTACCGCTTGCGGCTTGTGGTTAAACCCACTGCCAGCGTACTGTCTAGTCTTTAGAGTCCCACACAAAGGGTTTCCCTACATCGGGCGAAAGATGTAGAGGTCATATGGTTTTACGACAGGGCTTCGATCACATACGTACACTTGTACACGTATGATGTTCGGACGGATGAAACTAGTGGGCTTTGGTTTAAGCCGGATCCTAGTATTATATCGATGGATTGTTTCTTCTATTTGTATTCGTATTCTTCGGAATGCGGATGTGGGTATGTATATACGGATGAGAGGCATTCTCGTAATTAGTTCGGGAAAGCTTCTAGAAGAGGACACCTATTAGGGTTTGGATTCTTTTATGGATTAAACAATATGGGTGGAGAAATGAGGTGGAATTGAGCATTGAATCAAGCATGGCTACTAGATGGCTCACTCACTTGACAAAATAGATATTTGTGAAGCTTGTGAGATATTTTGGGGTGAGATATTTATCTCCAAAATATCATATTTGCTTCATTCTTTATCTTTGGGCAGCCAAGCTCTCTCTCAAGGTTCACAACTCCTCTCTCATTTCTTAAGTCTTCTTCTTTTCTCAAGAAAACCCTAATTGTCTCATGAGTTGAGAAACCTAGGGTTCCAAGAGACAAAGTATTCCATCTTCACTCTCTACATCACCTAGGTCATCTAGTCTAGCAAGCTACTTGCCCTAGTTACCTCGGAGTTAAGGTTGGAGCTCGGACTATAGACTCTTAGGTGGATCGTCTTTGACTCGAGGAAGCCATGATCCGTAACGATCCTTGGAGCCTACGATGACAAGGAGGACAGCAAAGAAGACCCGAAGGACTTGTATCGTGAGGTATAAACTCTTATCCGAGTAGTTAAACCTCACATAGTATTTTGTTATCTAGGGTTTAGCATCGATCCTGGAGTTCAAGTCCGTGTTGCGAGCTTTGTAAAATCGTTTTTGAAAATTCCGCCTTCCCGCGGACACGCGGGGTGCGTGACATGGACTTATAGCTCCCATGTATATGATCGCCATCATAATGCTGGCAATCAAGCAAGAATCCTATCGGCTCTATCAACATGTAATAGTGATCTGTAATACATGATGATAAAAGCAAACCAGATAGCATACTATCATTTTGAGTAAGATTGTTCTTCCCATATAGGTCCTCCCTCAATCATCACAATCGCATGCCTGCGATTACAATAATTGACTTGAGGGCACTATAGCCAACAAGGGGGTCGTATCTCACTCGAACCCGCGCTTGTGGCCAAGTTAGCCTGCCGCTCCCTCGCTGCATGTTTCCGACGCTTCTTCTCGGCTTTAGCTGTATGGAGAGATCTCTCCAGAACCATAGACAGAGGAACGTCTTTATCCGAATCATACTCAGCCTCCGGATCTGCTACAATGTCCATCATCGGCTGCTTTAGCGACACTTTCCGTAGCGGCCCTAGGGTGGCCTCAACGGCAGCCGATAGTTCTGATGGTTTCATAGGTGCCATCGAGGGAGAAATATCCTCCACACCACCACCAAAAGATGGCGTCGCACTCGAAACGGCATAAGCTGCGGTGGTTCCTATAATAAAAAAAGAGGGGAGTCAGGGTGTGAACAAAATGAGCTAAATATTTTAAAGGCGTCACAAAACGAATCATACCGAGGCCCATAGAGCACGAAACCTCTCCTTTTCCTCGAATGTTTTGAGGGACGCTAAAAGAAACTCTTCGATGGAGATGCATATTAAGAAGGGAACGTTAATAAAGTGTAATAAACTCTAAAATATACAAAGGAGTATAAATAAGATATATCTGACGCTGCAAGCGATGCAAACACCGCTTGCTCGCGGGTTAATCTCTCAGAAGCCTCAATAGCAGCTTGAAGATTGGTTGCAGCATTCTCATCAGTAGAAGCTTCAAACAGAATGTCGTTGGTGTCATATTCGGACAAGACTTCGCTATAGAGAGCATGAAGTTCCTGACCAAATACAACGTCAGCCAAAAACATGGATTTTTTCTTATTCTGAGAGCCAGCAGCAACACTTGACGATAAGAGCTTGCGCTTTACAGGCTTCTTGGGATGGCGAGTCCTGATTTCTGAGCCAATACCCGACTAAGGAGACGCTGCAGCCATCACGTCGCCGGGAGCACTTATGTTCGGTCGTGGCTTAGCCGTCGACACCATTGGAAAGGCTCGCGGAACTACAATCGCGTCACACTCTCTCAAGGAAGGACGGACAACTGCTCGTCGTTTCAGTGGAACCGTGGGATTACTAGCCGGGATAGAATCCTTGTGATCAAGGAGCATCCGCCTTTCTTCTTTAATAATGGTGCCCATCGCATGCTGATACCAGGTTATGTAGGCATTAGAGGCCTTCGGGATATGACTCGGCTCAGCAATCAGAAAATAAGGCCTTGTGTTCAACCGCATAAAATGGTGCACCACGTTGCGAACGCTCTCCTATGAAGCAACCAGATCAATGTGAAATGCTTCGAGTGGAACACTTTGGTTATAGCCGGATTGCTGAGCAAAGCGATGAGGGTTATACCTCATGAATAACACCGAGGCATTTTGCCTGAATACTAGGAAACCCGGCCTGATGGAATACAGATGCATGATCTCCC
The DNA here is from genome assembly GCA_030015575.1 of Agapanthus africanus. Lineage (NCBI taxonomy): Eukaryota > Viridiplantae > Streptophyta > Magnoliopsida > Asparagales > Amaryllidaceae > Agapanthus > Agapanthus africanus. Next base: position 398,177,630 of record CM057346.1, read on the forward strand.
AAGCCCTCAAAGCAGAAACCCCATCCTTAAAAACATCATGAAGCAGCTGGACCACTTTAGAGGGTTCTTTACCAATGGTCTGGACCCTATCAACAAAGGTCATGCTGTCACCAACCATGTGCGGACGTAGGAGCAATCCCCGAACCGCTCGCTGTGTTGGGTCCGGAGAAGAAGTGTCGACCAGTTGCATGACCCGGGGGAACTTGTACCTTTCATAAAATCTAAGTCTTTTATGCACACCAAAGGCACCCAACACATACATCTCGATCCATGAGGTGAAGTAATGCAAAAGGAGATTTACGGGCTTCAAACCCGGCTGGGTGGTGTTGGCCGCTATACTTAGGCCATGATACAAATGGGCCAATCCTGCAACCCCAACAGCCATACGCATCCCCGCCGCAAAACGATGAACTGGATTGAAAACAGACGGTCTCATGTAGCGAGGATGCATTGGGAGTGCAAACCAGCTCAGCCACAAACCAATGAAGCCCACGAAAAACATTTCCTCGTCAATATTCGAAGCGGCAATCTCTGCAAAAGGGACGATGGGGGTGTCCAGAATAAAGAACTGCTTTAAATCCGCATCTGCAACCAAACCCGAACGGATCATCAAGCTTGGCAAACTTTGCAGCCTTCTTTGATAAAACCTCCGGATGAAGGAAATGAGTGATAAAGTCCTGAAGCTAACCCTATGCCCCCCGGACTCCAAAAACAAGCTTTTATAGATATTCAACACTTTGATCAAACTCGGGAACTTATGTTGGATAGCATTTTCCGGAGTAAGGCTTATGACTACCGATTCGGTGGTGAAGATATACTCGTCAGGAGGAAGTATCTTCTCATAATGCTCCCCTCTGACGAGTAATCCGAAAATATCTGTGAATTCTTTTAGTGAAATCGATACCTCACGGTCCGATAATAGAAACGTGTCGGTCGGAATATTTCACTATTCCAGGAAAGATTTAACCCACCACACATGAGGAGTATGATAATAGAAGAGAGACGCGTAGACCGCTGGGTATAACCTGGTTATCAGCGGTAGTGATTTCTTGGCTGATAAGATGTAGCGGGCCCACTGGAGGTAACCAGCCGGATGCCGAGGGGTCACTCCTATTATGTAAACCTGACCCCAAGGACGCGCTTCTCCTTGACACATGTGACGCCCCAAAATATTTAGGGCCATCGGCGGCTGGACTGGTATCGACGCCTTAGAAGGTTGGAGACGACCCTCCGTGGTCCAATTGATCTCCTCCACAACATAAGCGACCTGCGGAGGGTTAGCATAATGAATCGAGAGGATCGGTTCTGAAGGCATCGCACAAGTAAAGCTGCGCCGATCCTGGATAATATAGCTATACCACGCTCCCCATAAATGAAGAGATTTCCATATCGTAGTCACGGATTAAAGCAAGGACTTCACGATCAGTAGGCTGTTAGTTATATGTATGCCCTAGAGGCCATTACTGTACATACGATGTATATTGTAGTGGATGCTAGGACATATATAGGGAGGACTTTCTTGCTCGACATGATAGTATGCTATCTGGTTGTACTTTATCTTAACATGTACTCTGATTGTCTCTATATTACATATTGATAAAACCCTTAGGATATGTACTCGACTACTAGGACTATGATGAGATCATACCAGTGGGGCCACGGTAGTCGACGAGTACATCCTATAACAGTTCCTAGTCGAGGGTGTATCGAGACAGGGCATCGATACACTAGAGTAGACTAGCGTATACGCATCTTGACCCATATGATGGGCGATGGATGATCCCATATACATCGGTGTTTGATATCAAGGATGGTGTACGGGTGCTCAGTAGAGACTGGGTACACTGGATGGACTCGCCGAGAACTCCCAGATGGTATTATACCTCACGTCAGATGGCAGTTCTCTGGTGACACAGGTACAGAGTAGTCTGTTGACCCGAGATCGTCATGGAGTCTTGTGTGATTCCCACTGTGCTTTGATTTCCATCATACCACGTCCAAGAGGACATGCAGGTGACTTTTGGGTACAGTCCTGAATCACATGGAGGCAATAGGCGATAGGAGGGGATTCGTCTCTCCCGGTATAGGGAGTTGATGTTGCGCTGTGTTCGATTGGCTATAACTGGAAATCCCTGGCCAGGGTTGCTGAGATTTACTGGTAAGTGTTATCAGTAGTATCTCAAACTGTTATAGACCTCATATCGACACGACTTATCAAGCTACTGGGGTCTGACGTTTACCACCCCTAGGCGAGATATGTAACATATCAGACGATGAGACCGGACTGTACGGGAGTGTTACTGATTGGATTCGCAGGAGAATGTACAGGCTTGCTTATTGATCTTCTGATCGCTCAATACCTGGATGGCTGTTACGTTTAGCTGACCGCTTGCAGCTTGTGGGTGTTTGATATGATCATCACCTACTGCCGGCGTATTGACGATTCTTTAGAGTCCTACACAGAGGTTTCTTGACTCAGGCAAAACGGAGTAGGAGCACATATGTGATATGTGCGGGACCGAGGATAATGCGATATGAGATACCGTATTCTATTCTCGTGATATTTGATATCAGCCGGGTCATCGGATCAAGTGTTGATTCGATGAATCGGTAAATGAGATATTAGTCGGTAATATGCGATATAGCCGGATTGTCGGATCAAGTGTTGATTCGATAATTTAATGTATAATAATATATATGATATATTAAATTACATTAACTAATATTAGCTCACTAAAAGATTCTTTTTCTTACTCGGGTAATACATTGATATATATGCGATATATGTTAATTGTATTATTTTATTTTGTTATAATAAATATTATATATGTGATATATAATATAGTAACATGATATGATTATTAATGCAACATGATTAGTGTAGATTAAATAAGGTTAGGGTTTGAATTGGGTTAGTTGTTTCATGAACCTTCCAGAAGGTTTTCTTTTTGTTTTGTGCTTAGATATTTTAAAGTGACTCATCTTTAACTCAACCCAAACCCTAACCCTAGTTAAATTTCTACAAAGGTTTAGTTAACCATGGTTGCATTATTCATCATTATCAACATTTCATTATTCATCACAAATGAATGATTCATTCATCTTCTTCCTTGAGTTCTTCATGAAAAAAGCTTTCTAGTTTTTTCTAAGTGATGATTATGTGTGAGAAAAAGATTATAAATGAGAGCTAAAAATCCTACTTCATCATCCTCATATATCCTTTCCATTAAGATGAGGGTGTTCACTTCATTTAGTGAGTGTTTGCTTGTGTTAATGAAACTTCAAGGTAGATCATCTTTGTTATCGAAGATCGGAAGCAAGCTTGCATCTTTCTCTTCGTAGAGCCTCTCGAGAGTCTAGAACACGATGATCGCAGCGAAGGGACCTCAACACGGAGCATATGAAGTGAAGGACCGGATCTACAAAGGTTGTAATCCCTCTCACTTAGTGTTAAAGTGTTTAACATGCTTGTTTTCGCCTAAACTCTAGTATAAAGATCTTGTTTAGGGTTGTTCGGCACGGCTAAATTTTAAATCGGGCATGGTTGTTGCCTTATAGATCCTTGTACGTGTGCCTAGTAACCCTACAGTGGTATCAGAGACAAGCTAGAGGTTTAGGCGAAGTCTAGACGAAGTTTAAAGTCCGATCGAAACCCGAAACCCTAGTTTAGACCCCTCTCTGGATTTTTTCTAAAAAGGTGATTTTTTCTGGATTAAAAATACTCAAAAAAATCAGCAGGGAAATACAAGAGTTACTGTGCATCACATGCCTCCAATTCAATTAAACCGCCGTGGAACCGCGGCCATACCTTAGCTTGCGCGGCGGTTCCGCGGCAAAAAAGTAGAATCATGGCACGTGTTTTGCACAGTAATGTCCGTCTGTAACTCCTGATTCTTCTGGGAAATTTTTAATTTGCTCAAGTGTTGAGTTTTCTGGGTTGTATTGGGGACTCGTTGATTCGATCAGATAATTTAACTTCGTTTAAGTTTTTCCGGATATTTTTTAGAACCTGTTAAAAGTTCGAACGGATATCAATAACTCACTTTTTCCCCTGTCGGAAAATTTTTAAAAAGTTGGATTTTTTCTCGAGTTTGAAACTTCCGGAAAATCATGCAAGTAACGCGGTGGACCCTCTAGAAGACAACAAAGCTTAACTCGATTATGTGACCATCTTGAACTGCCTCTAAACCTTAGGGTTTGGGGCAGTACGGTGTGCCACATGTGAGGCGTTGGCTTGACCCTTCTACGGCTGGACCACTTGTACTGTGGCATGTGATGGATATTTTTTGAACTCCGCTCAAGTGTTGAGCTATTTGGGAAATCTTGGGTGTTTGATTATTCGATCGGAAAATTTAACACTGTCTTTTTATCTGGAATGTGATACAATATTTGGAATCCACAAGTAGTTATGAGATAACTAATTTGAATGTTATAAATCTAGCAGTTCGGTCTCAGATGATCGGTTGCCACGGGATTTTGATGCGATCAAAAGTCCGTCGCAATCACGTAGCGTACGCGGATACTCGCCGGGTAAACTTAATAGATAGCCACGCCCCATAGCTCCGACCAAGTGACTGTAGGAGAACCCCGTCGCCAAAATCATCCGTTAGGGTGCTCGCGGCAGCGGTGTTCCGCCTTAGTGCACTTCGTCGACGGCATCCGGGGATGCGGACGTCTACTAAAGTTTGCGACGAGCATTCGATCAGGATGTCGGGAATCTTGTTGAATTGCCCGACTTGATATTGAAAATAGTTTTTGATAATGAGACTAAAATGCGGGGTTTATAATTGTTAGGCATGCGATGTCTAAGGAATTCATTTGGTTAGGCATGAGATGTCTAAGGAGGTTGCGGATTCCAACTGTTGTAGTTTTACACTTTCTTTTCTATGACCGTAAGCGTAGTATGTGGTGTATCGCCGGCTTCGTTGCTATACATCAACGACAATCGGGATACGCATACTTGCTTACGTTGATGATATGAGATATTATGTGTTGCTGTGATATGTTATATCGGATCGTCGCGTTTTGAATAGCCGGGGGTTTTATGTGAGATGAGAGTTTTTCTTTTTTCATTCATGTAAAATTCATTTGTATGTAATATTCTTTTATTGGGGCATTTCCGGGCTGATGATGATGTCACCATTGTATATTATTTACTTTTCCGCATTAGGTAGACCAAAGGCGGGGAGCACAAGTAACCGGGTTCTAGGGTCCAGTGGGAGACCATATCGAGGAGTCGAGACCGGGTCTCCTAACCCTAGAATTGGCAGTATTGCTTGCCGCTCTCGTAGGGGTCTAGGGATGTGGGTTTGGCTATTCATCGCGACCGTAGAATCCGTGTTTTATATAGGCTCGTATTAAAACACGGACGTCCTAGTATATCCAATATTTCATATATGTTCTTCAGCTGCAATGTTCTGTGATGAGACCATATTACTTCCTGAGACGAATGTTTATATTATATATATGAGATATATATTATATTGCAGATTTCGTTTCAAATGTGATGCTTGTGAAGCATAATAAAATGGGACTTCATTAATGAGATTAATGAAACTAAAAGAAACCTAAAGATGTTGTAGAAACTTGTCTCAAAAACAGGTAGCTCTAGTTCTTGCTTTGCATAGCGGTGTTCCTTGTAGAACATCCAGCACCTTATTCGATAAGGAAAGAGCCGAGATCCCTTCACCGGGAGTGACCTCTTTAGCGAAACTAGCATATGCTACAAACTCGGTTTGTCTTTTGATTGTTTCTATAGTTTTTTCTTTGCATAGTGATATTTGTGAAATATCCTGCACCTTATTCGATGAGGAAAGAGCCGACGATCCCTTCACCGGGAGTGACCTCTTTAGCAAAACTAGAAAAAGGCCTCAAAAACGTTCCATTAAAAATCACTCGATTCTACAACGATATCAAGTTCATTACGCAAAGGGTTTTCATAAAAACCTGTCGTAGCCCTCCGTCATTTTAGGAAGTAGAGTACTTAGTATTCGTGCTGCGTATGTCGACTTTAGTTGAGGCGTAGTGTACGGTAGCTAAGTGATGTCTTCCTACACAGCATATGATGCGATTAGTTAGAACATTCATGTGATTATGTCGATCATAGTTGAGGGTCATGTAGGATGGGTCTGATTAATCATGAAATGACGGGTAGAACTTGACTAGTGCTTATGATATATTGACCTTAGTTAAGGTCATAAGTACTAGGGGAAAAATATTATCGGTAATTTCAAGTGTTGAAATTTGCAATGAGATTGCATACCTTCAATGAGATAGTTGGATCCCGATACCCGCTGCGAGTAAGAGTTACTCCTGGGAGAGTTTTACACATTACAATTAGCCGATCAAGTAGGTGTCTAGAAAGGTGTCAACGGGGTTACGCCCCTGGGAAAACTAGGTTTACTTTAATTAGGTCCATGCGAAAGCACGGGGAACCTCCCTCAAAGTACCGGCACTGGCCTGGCTGAAAGATTGGCGAACTTGTATAGTGTAATTAATCCCGGCTAGTCTTTCCTTTTAGGGTTTGAAGGAAGATTTGACTAAAACAGTGGGAGACATCCTGATTAGATAAATTGATAACCAATCTAATCTTGTAAAAGCGCACGCTGAGTGTTTTCTTCTCTCTCTCTTCAGGTAGCGACCATATCACGCCTTAATCAAGATAATAATACGGATATATTGACCGAACCCATTTGTTATACTGAGCTGGGGAACGTTGGTCCCGCTCCAACTTATAATTGTTATAAGACAGAGCAGGAAATTGGGGAATACCAGATTTCCCGTGCCGCCCAAACGAAGAAAGTACATATTGATGCATCTTCTTCGGGTATGTTCATTACAGAGAACTGTTTCTCAGTATCTTTTACGTCCTGGGTATTTGATACCGGATCAAGATCCCATATATGTAATTTGTTACATGGGTTACAGATAGGTAGAGAACTGAGAACGGGTGATAAGTTTCATGAGATAGAAACGGTGTAAGTATTGCAGCCAAGTCTGTTGGTCACTATCACCCTGTATTACCAGAATACATTGATTCTGAACAAATGTTATCAGATACCGAACCTGATATACAACATCATATCAGTCCCTTTATTAGTAAATAAAGGATATAATTTTGTATTGTTGGATAATGTTTTGAACATTTCCTATATCAAGAGTTGATCGGTTCAGGCACGTTATCTAAAAGCATTGACGTTCTAAATCAAACTACAGTTCTTAGTATACAGAACACACACAAGAAGAAGAGTTCAAAAATGAACGAATCTTTCTTGAAGCATTGTAGACTAGTCCATATCAATGCGACCCGACTAGCTGAAGTTACATTGAGATGCATATTTAAATTAGTTTAAATTTACATCTTGTGAAACTTGCCGGTCATGTCACAGAGATAAGATGACCACAGCTCCGTTTATTGGAAACAGAGAAGGAGTTGGTGAACTCTTGGGATTGATACATGCTGATGTATGAAGGTCCCCTGTCTACACATGCCAAGACCGGTTCTTTATACTTCATTACATTCACTGTTTATCTCTCAAGATTCGGACATATGTTCCTGTTGAAACACAAGTCTGAACCTTTTGAGATATTCACAGAATATAAGTTAGAAGTAGATAACCAATAACGGGTATAAGTATTATGTCCTTTGATGAGATCAAGGAAGAGAATACTTGAGCACGGAGATCTTGGACTATTCTAAAGGAGAATGAGATTCTCTCTCAGCATTACTCCTCCGCATACACCACAGCACGTCGGTGTATCGGGGCGGAGCAATCACACCCTATATGATATGGTGCGCTCTATGATGAGTACTACTGAGTTTCCTATTTTCTTTTGGGAGTTATGCACTTGAGAAGCTGCATACTTATTGAATAGGGTTCAAATCAAATCAGTTGCCTACCACTTCATATATGATATGGAATGGGAAGAGCCCATATCTTAAGTAAGTTAAGATTTGGGGTTGTCCGGCCTATGTCTAAAAGCATAATCCGGACAAGCTCGAGGCAAAGTCAGTTCTGTAGAAGTTTGTTGGATATCCCAAGCATACGCAAGGGAATATCTTCTACCTAACCGAGAAACAAAAGATGTTTTGTTTCTCAGCATGCCACCTTTGTGAAAGGGAATTTCTTGTGAAGAAATTATTGGTCATGAGGTAGAACTGGAAACAGTTCCAGCTATACAAACTGCAGCTGATGATTTGGTAGAACCAAAGGATTCAATAGTAACCAACGAACCTCACCCTCTCCGCCTATCTAGTAGGGTTCCTCACCTACCTGAGAGATACTTCAGTTTCTCTATGACAGTGGGAGAGAGGATTGAATCATGAGATGATGACCCAACTAGTTTCGAGCAGGCCATCAGGAGTGGGACTCTGTAAGAATGGCTGGATGCTTATCGATTTGAGATAGAATCCTTATACACCAACAAAGTATGGACTTTGGTTGCCTTATCTGAAGCGTTAAATCCCCATCAGGAGCAAGTATATCTTGAGAAGATTACTTGGTGTACATGGAAAAGTTGAGACTTTCAAAGCTATGCTTAAGTCCATCCAGATCCTACTTGCCACGGCTACATACTATGATTACGATATCTGGCGGTTGGGTGTCATAACAGCTTTTCTAAATAATGATTTGGAGGAGAGCGTCTATAAGTACACAGCCAGAGGACTTCGTAGACAGTGGGAGCAGCGGAAACGTGTGCAAGATGTTTTATGTGATAAAGCAGGCATCGCGGAGTTGGAACATCTGTTTTGATGTGGTAGTCAAAGAGTTTGACTTCATCAAAATGGTAGATGAACCTTGTATATACAAAAAGGTAGTAGGGAGTATGGTGTGTCCTCGTAAAGTACGTGGATGACATACTCTTGATAGGGAAGGAGTTTCCTATGCTACGCTCGGTCAATCTCCGCTTATCACAAGGATTCTCCATACATGATTAAGGTGATACCTCCTAAATCCTGGGTTTTGGATCTATGAGATAGATCTAATTGGATGTTAGGATTCTCACTAGATGTAGTGAGATGGTATCAATCGATCCTGGGGAGAATCAGTGGAAAGGTTCCACGGTGATAAGGACGACTGAATGTCAGTCGCAGGCATTGTCTTTACCCTCAGTGGAGGGACGGTATGTTGGAAGAGTTCCAAGATAAATACCGTGACTTACTAGACGATCAAAGGCAAGATACATCGTTACCAAGGATGCTACCAAAGAGGCAGTCTGGATATATAAGTTCATGAGATGAACTTCGTTCCTACCATTGTGTGACAATGGAGTTATGGCTTTGGCCTAGGAACGCCCGTCCCATCAGAAATCCAGATATAATTCTTAGGCAGTATCACCTGATCATGGAGATGGTTGATCTCCAGGGAGATCGAGATTAGGAGAGTAGACACAGAGGACAACAGCGCGGATCCACTTACAAAGGCCTTTTTCCCAGTAGAGACTTTTATGGGATGGTTGAGTATGAGATACTTCAACCGCAGCTAATTGTTGGGTATGTGATACCACAACAGATGGCCCTAGTGCAAGTGGGAGATTGTTAGTTATATGTATGCCCTAGAGGCCATTACTGTACATACGATGTATATTGTAGTGGATGCTAGGACATATATAGGGAGGACTTTCTTGCTCGACATGATAGTATGCTATCTGGTTGTACTTTATCTTAACATGTACTCTAATTGTCTCTATATTACATGTTGATAAAGCCCTTAGGATATGTACTCGACTACTGGGACTATGATGAGATCATACCAGTGGGGCCACGGTAGTCGACGAGTACATCCTATAATAGTTCCTAGTCGAGGGTGTATCGAGACAGGGCATCGATATACCAGAGTAGACTAGCGTATACGCATCTTGACCCATATGATGGGCGATGGATGATCCCATATCCATCGGTGTTTGATATCAAGGATGGTGTACGGGTGCTGACTGGGTACACTGGACGGACTCGCCGAGAACTCCCAGATGATATTATACCTCACGTCAGATGGCAGTTCTCTGGTGACACAGGTACAGAGTAGTCTGTTGACCCGAGATCGTCATGGAGTCTTGTGTGATTCCCACTGTGCTTTGATTTCCATCATACCACGTCCAAGAGGCGTGCAAAAGGTGGCTTTTGGGTACAGTCCCGAATCACATGGAGGCAATGAGCGATAGGAGGGGATTCGTCTCTCCCGGTATAGGGAGTTGATGTTGCGCTGTGTTCGATTGGCTATAACTGGAAATCCCTGGCCAGGGTTGCTGAGATTTACTGGTAAGTGTTATCAGTAGTATCTCGAACTGTTATAGACCTCATATCGACACGACTTATCAAGCTACTGGGGTCTGACGTTTACCACCCTTAGGCGAGATATGCAACATATCAGACGACGAGACCGGACTGTACGGGAGTGTTACTGATTGGATTCACAGGAGAATATACAGGCTTGCTTGTTGATCTTCTGATCGCTCAATACCTGGGTGGCTGTTGCGTTTAGCTGACCACTTGCAGCTTGTGGGTGTTTGATATGATCATCACCTACTGCCGGCGTATTGACGATTCTTTAGAGTCCTACACAGAGGTTTCTTGACTCAGGCAAAACGGAGTAGGAGCACATATGTGATATGTACGGGACCGAGGATAATGCGATATGAGATACCGTATTCTATTCTCGTGATATTTGATATCAGCCGGGTCATCAGATCAAGTGTTGATTCGATGAATCGGTAAATGAGATATTAGTCGGTAATATGCGATATAGCCGGATTGTCGGATCAAGTGTTGATTCGATAATTTAATGTATAATAATATATATGATATATTAAATTACATTAACTAATATTAGCTCACTAAAAGATTCTTTTTCTCACTCGGGTAATACATTGATATATATGCGATATATGTTAATTGTATTATTTTATTTTGTTACAATAAATATTATATATGTGATATATAATATAGTAACATGATATGATTATTAATGCAACATGATTAGTGTAGATTAAACAAGGTTAGGGTTTGAATTGGGTTAGTTGTTTCATGAACCTTCTAGAAGGTTTTCTTTTTGTTTTGTGCTTAGATATTTTAAAGTGACTCATCTTTAACTCAACCCAAACCCTAGCCCTAGTTAAATCTCTACAAAGGTTTAGTTAACCATGGTTCAATTATTCATCATTATCAACATTTCATTATTCATCACAAATGAATGATTCATTCATCTTCTTCCTTGAGTTCTTCATGAAAAAAGCTTTCTAGTTTTTTCTAAGTGATGATTATGTGTGAGAAAAAGATTATAAATGAGAGCTAAAAATCCTACTTCATCATCCTCATCTATCCTTACCATTTAGATGAGGGTGTTCACTTCATTTAGTGAGTGTTTGCTTGTGTTAATGAAACTTCAAGGTAGATCATCTTTGTTATCGAAGATCGGAAGCAAGCTTGCATCTTTCTCTTCGTGGAGCCTCTCGAGAGTCTGGAACACGATGATCGCAGCGAAGGGACCTCAACACGGAGCATATGAAGTGAAGGACCGGATCTACAAAGGTTGTAATCCCTCTCACTTAGTGTTAAAGTGTTTAACATGCTTGTTTTCGCCTAAACTCTAGTATAAAGATCTTGTTTAGGGTTGTTCGGCACGGCTAAATTTTAAATCGGGCATGGTTGATGCCTTGTAGACCCTTGTGCGTGTGCCTAGTAACCCTACAAGGCGCATCGGCAAAAACACTCTCCGAACGAACATAGGGAAAAAAGGAACCAGAAGCCATGGTACCTGAAAAGAAAAACCAATGGAGGGTTAGCAATCAAAATGCTAAAATCACTAAGTAAAAAAACAACAACACAGTGGACCATACAAAATCAAGGTGGTGGCTCATCAATGATAAGACATGTGCCTATTGTGAGAATTCTAAAGGATTCTCATTAAATGCATAGTGCTCATTAAACAGTGGAGTTAAAAACTCCCAATATTCCCCGAAAGACGGGTTCTTCAAAATAAACAACGGATTTAAATCTGTGAAAAAAAAAGAGAAGGGATTAAAACCCCAAAAATTCCAGAAAAGAAAGAGAACGGTAAAGGAAATAAAATTTCCGAAGTTCTTAAGATCAAAATCAAAGCTAAGCTCTGCAAAAAAAAGGAATTAAATTCCCCCAAATAGTGGGATTAAATTCCAGAGAGCCCCATGTTAGAAAAAACTCATGGGTTAATCCATGAAATCAAATTCCAGAAGAAAAAAATGTCAAGATTGACAACAGGGTAAAACCCTAAGAAGGAGAATCAAAGGTTCTCAAGTCTTGGATGAGAACATTAAGATCCACGATCTATAAAAGGAAAGTTTTTTTAGATCTCCAAGTGATCGAGAGAGAGAGAGCTAAGCTCTGTCGAATCTGATAATGGACTTAAAATTCCAAACTAAGAAAATATACATGTTTAAGAAGGGTTAAGAGCTAAGCTCTGTTCGTAATTCTTACCAAGAAATTTGGAAGAGTATACTCTGTTCAAAAGAGTTCTAAGAGACAGAGATCTAAGTTCTGAGAAACAAGAATTAAATTCTTAGAAAAAGAAGGTTCAAGAAAGAAGATAAACAGATAGCAGTCATCTCAAAGGCCTGAGGCCCTATTTATAAGACGTGGGGAGAACAGTTCAACTTCCTAGGTGATCCAACGGTGGTAAAAGTGACACCGTTGCACTCACGTATAAGCCACGTGAGAACAACGATGGGAGGCATTTGTTCCCCTAATAATTAAATATAATAAAAAGAGCTAAACTCTGTTAAATTCTAATGAGACAGCGCCTCACGTGCTCCCCTCGAGAGCTCCAGCACCAACGCCAACCTCTTATAGGATTAAATCCTATGGTGGCGCCTCACGTGAAGTTCACGTGGGCGCCAATATGCAAAGCAAAGGAGCGTCTATCATATATAAGAATTAAATTCTTAAGTGACGCCCACGTGCACAACATGTGAACGCCGGCGTCCAAATTAAAAACAGGTAGAATTAAATGCTACATGAAGGATATTTCCCTAAAATCTGGGATATTCTCTGGTAAACAAAGCCGTTGGATCAAAGATCCAATGATGATGATAAATTATCAAATAATAGAATTAAATTCTGCTAGGAGAAAATATCTCCCTAATCTTTCCAAGTGAGAAAGATATTCTCGGTTGGATAAAAAATCCAATGATAGAATTAAATTCTATTTTGGGAATATATTTCCCCAATCACTCCAAACAAATAAAGATTGTTCTCTGTAAAACAGAGAGCTCTTGGATCAAAAATCCAATGGTGATTAAAAATCATCATTTAATAGAAAAAATTCTATATATTGGAAAATATTTTCCCAATTTTATTAAAAATAAGAAAATATATTCTATAAAACAGAAATTTTTGGATCAAACATCCAACGGTGGATAAAATTCCCTAAATAATCTTTGAGACCGATAAAATCAATTGGTATCTCTCAAATGAGAGATTTTTTTCAAATTAATTAACAAATTTTCCTCTACTATATAAAGGACCCGAGATTTCAAGTCTCATATAGAGAATTGACCCCATAAGTTTCTCCACCAAAAAAAGAAGAAAAAACAGAGAATTTAATTCTCAAAAAAGAAGAAGATCTCCTTCCTTTCAAATTCTAGGTAAAGAAAAAGAAGAGATCAAAAATATCTCTTTTGCCTGGTATAAATAGAAACAAGGGTTTAACCCTTCATATAAGTTTAGGGTTTCTCGGCACCGTAATTTTTGAAATTGGCATGTTCGATACCTTGTGAGACCTCTTGGGAGTGCCTAGGAACCCTACAGTGGTATCAGAGCCTAGCTAGAGCCTTAGGCGAAGTCTAGACGGAGTTTGAAGTCCGATCGAACCCGAAAGTCCAAAATTTCCATGCTCTCTGTACATTTTTGAAAACAGTGAGTTTTTCAAAATTAAAAATATGCAGAAAATCAAGCAGGGTTTTCTAGGAATTACTGTAAATTTCGTGGACCTAATTCCACTTTTCCACCGCGGTTCCGTGGCATGAGCAAGGCTCATGCGGCGGATCCGCGGCCGTACGGAAACATTGTTCAGTGAATCTTACACAGTAACTCCTAATTAATTATTCTGGATTATCTGGGAATTTTTAATATTAATTCAAGAGTTGAATTTACTGGGTTGTTTTGGGGATTCGAATGTTCGATCGGATTATCAGATTTTGTCTATGTGTCTTTCCGGATAAATTTTAGAATATGTTAAAAAGTTCGACCGGATATAAATACCCAATTTTTCCCCTGTCGGGAAATTTCCAAGTGTTGGATCTTTCCGTAGTTTAACGACGTTCTAAGTAGTGCAAGTAATGCGATGGACCCTCTAGAAGACAACAAACCTTAACTCGATTATGTGACCGTCTTGAACTGCCCTTTGAACCTTAGGGTTTGGGGCAGTACGGCGTGCCACATGTGAGGCGTTGGCTTGACCCTTCTACGGCTGGACCGTTGGTACTGAGACACGAACTGAATGTTGTTAGACTTATTTCATGTGTTGAGCTGTATCGGGAAAACTTGGGTGTTCGAATATTCAATCGGAAAGTTTAACATTTTCTATTTATCTGGAATGGGATACAACAATTGGAATTCATAAAAGTTATGTGATAACTAAATGAATGTTATAAACATAGCACTTTAGTCTCATTTGATCGGTTGCCACGGAATTTTGATGTGATCAAAAGTCCGTCGCAATCACGTAGCGTACGCGGATACTCGCCGGGTAAACTTAATAGACAGCCTCACTCCATAGCCCCGACCAAGTGACTGTAGGAGAACCCCGTTACCGAAAGCATCCGTTCGGGTGCTCGCGGTAGCGGTGTTCCGCCTTAGTGCACTTCGTCGAAGGTATCGGGGGTGCGGCCGTCTACTGAAGTTTGCGACGAGCATTCGATCAGAATGTCGGGAATCTTGTTGAATTACCCGACTTGATATTGAAAAGTGTTTTCGATGAAGAGACTAAAATGCGGGGTTTATAATTGTTAGGAATGCGATGTCTAAGAAATTCATTTGGTCAGACATGTGATGTCTGAGGTGGTTGCGGATTCCAACTGTTGTAGTTTTACACTTTCTTTTCTGTGACCGTAAGTGTAATATGTGATATCGCCGGTTTCGTTGCTATATGTCAACGACAATTGGGATGGACATATTTACTTACGATGATGATATGTGATGTTATGTGTTGCTGGATATGTTATATTGGATCGTCGTGTTTGAATAGCCGAGGGTTTTTATGTGCGATGAGTATTTTTCATTTTTCATTCATGTAAAAACTTGTATGTAATATTCTTTTATTTGGGGCACTTCCAGGTTGCGGAAGTTGTCACCGTTTGTATATTATTTACTTTTTCGCACTAGGATAGACCCAAGGAGGGGAGCACAAGTAACCGGGTTCTGGAGTCCAGTGGGAGACCAACTCGAGGAGTCGAGTCCGGGTCTCCTAACTCCAGAATTGGTAGGGTTGCTTGCCGCTCTCGTAGGGGTCTAGGGGTGTGGGTTTGGCTATTCATCACGACCGTGGAATCCGTGTTTTATACTGGCTCGTATTGAAAACACGGACGTCCTAGTATATCTAATATTTCATATGATTCTTCTGCTGCGATATCTGTGATGTGATCATGTGATGTTCTGTGATAGATACAGTATATAGTATATATGATATATTATATAGGCGTTACTTATGTTTTACACCCGCGCTAGCCCTGCCCCGCTCTGCCGTTAGTTACCTAACCTAACGGTGCACGAGGGGACATCGAGGCGAATGCGGATGGCATAAGTGTACGTCGTATTTATCTGTGATGTTTAGGTATATAAATGATGGGACTTCATTAATGAGATTAATGAAATAAAAGAAACCTAAGATGTTGTAGAATCGAATTTCAAAATAAAACAGGTAGCTACAGTTTTTGCTTTGCACAGCGGTATATGTGATATATCCTGCACCTTATTCGATGAGGAAAGGACCGAGATCCCTTCACCGGGAGTGACTCTTTTAGCAATAACTGGCAGATGCTACACACTCGGTTTGTCTTTTGATTGCTTTTAAGAGTTTTTGCTTTGCACAGTGATATATATGATATATCCCACACCTCATTCGACGAGGAAAGGACCGACGATCCCTTCACCGGGAGTGACTCCTTTAGCAAAACTAGAAAAGCCTAAAAAACACTCCATTTCAAAATTCATTCGATCCTACAACGATATCAAGTTCATTACGCAATAGGTTTTCAGAAAAACCTGTCGTAGCCCTCCGTCATTTCAGATATGTACTAGTTAGTATTCGTGCTGCGGTAGTTTGGCATTCGTCAAGGCGTAGTGTACGGTAGCTAACTAGTATTTATCTGCTTGAGCATATGATGCGATTGGATTAGGGTATTCGTACGGCGTTGTTTGGCATTCGTCAAGGGTCGTGCGGGTGGGTTTAATTCGATCAAGAAATGTACGGGTTGAACTTGACTAGTGGACTATGGGTTGTTTGGCATTCGTCAAGGTCATAGAACACTAGGGGCAAAATATTATCGGGAATTTCAAGTGTTGAAATTTGCAATGAGATTGCATACCTTCTATGAGATAGTTGGATCCCGATACCCGCTGCGAGTAAGTGTTACTCCTGGGAGAGTTTTATACATTACAATTAGCCGATCAAGTAGGTGTCTAGAAAGGTGTCAACGAGGTTACGCCTCTGGGAAAACGAGGTTTACATTAATTAGGTTCGTGCGAAAGCACGGGGGACCTCCCTCAAAGTACCGACACTGGCCTGGCTGAAAGATTGGCGAACTTGTAGTGTGTAATTAATCCCGGCTAGTCTTTCCTTTTAGGGTTTGAAGGAAGATTTAATAAAAAGCAGTGGGAGCCATCCTGATTAGATAAAATAATAACCAATCTATTCTTGCAAGAGCGCACGCTGAGTGTTTTCTTCTCTCTCTCTCCTGGTAGCGACCATATCACGCCTTAATCAAGATAATAATACGGATTTTTGACCGAACCCGCTTGTTATACTGAGCTGGGGAACGTTGGTCCCGCTCCAACTTATAATTGTTATAAGACAGAGCAGGAAATTGGGGAATACCAGATTTCCCGTGCCGCCCAAACGAAGAGAGTGCATGCTGATGTATCATCTTCGGGTTTGTTCATTATACAGAACTGTTTCTCAGTATCCTTTACGTCCTGGGTATATGATACCAGATCAGGATCCCAGATATGTAATCTGTTACATAGGGCTACAATAAGGTAGAAAAACTGAGAAAACGGGGCAAGAGTTGCAGCCAAGTCTGTTGGTCACTGTCACCCTGTATTACCAATACATTGATTCTGAACGAATGTTATTAGATACCGAACCTGATATACCAAATCATATCACTCTCTTTATTAGAAAAGAAAGGATATAATTTTGTATTGATGGATAATATTTTGAACATTTCCTATATCAAAAGTTGATCGGTTCAGGCACGTTATCTAAAAGCATTAATGTTCTAAATCAAACTACAGTTCTTAGTATATGGAACACACAAAAGAGGAAAAGTTCAGAAATGAACGAATTCTTCTTGAGGTATTGTAGACTAGGTCAGATTAATGTGACCCGACTAGCTAGAGTTACATAAAGATGCATATTTAAATTAGTTTGAATTTACATCTTGTGAAACTCGCCAGTCATGTCACAAAGATATGATGGCCATAGCTCCGTTTACTGGAAACAGAGAAAGAGTTACTGAACTCTTGGGACTGATACATGATGATGTATGTAAGGTCTCCTGTCTACACATGCCAGGACTGGTTCTTTATACTTCATTATATTCTCTGATAATCTTTCGAGATTCAGACCTATGTTCCTGTTGAAACATGAGTCCGAACCTTTTAAGATATTCACAGAATATAAGTTAGAAGTAGAGAACCATAATACGAGTATAAGTATTATGTCCTATGATGAGATCAAGGAGGAGAATACTTGTGCACGGAAATCCTGGATTATTCTAAAGGAGAATGAGATTCTCTCTCAGCATTACTCCTCCGAATACACCATAGCACGATGGTATATCGGGGCGGAGCAATCACACCCTATATGATATGGTGTGCTCTATGATGAGTATTACTGAGTGACCTATTTCCTTTTGGGAGTTATGCACTTGAGAAGCTGCATACCTATTGAAAAGGGTTCGAATCAAATCAGTTGCCTACCACTCCATATGAGATATAGAAAGGGAAGAGCCCATGTCTTAAGCTAGTTAAGATTTGGGGTTGTCCGGCCTATGTCTAAAAGCAAAATCCGGACAAGCTCGAGGCAAGATCTGTTATGTAGAACTGGAAATGTTCCAGCTATACCAACTGCAGCTGATGATTTGAAAGAACCAAAGGATTCAATAGTTACCAACGAACCTCAGCCTCTTCGCCGATCTAGTAGGGTTCCACACCCACCTGAGAAATATTTCGATTTCTCTATGACAGTGGGAGCGAGGATTGCATCATGAGATGATGACCCAACTAGTTTCGAGCTGGCCATCGGGAGTGGGACTCTATAAAAATGGCTGGATGCTTAGTGATCTGAGATGGAATCCTTATACACCGACAAAGTATGGACTTTGGTTGCTATATCTGAAGGGTTAAATCCCCATCAGGAGCAAGTATATCTTGAGAAGATTACTTGGTGTACATCGAAAAGTTGAGACTTTCAAAGCTAGACTTGTTAAAAGTTTGCATCATTGACCAGCTGTGGATAATGATGAAACCTTTTCAAGTACCTATGCTTAAGTCCATCCAGATCCTACTTACCACGGCTACATACCATGACTACGATATCTGGTGGTTGGGTGTCATGACTGGCTTTTCTAAATAATGTTTTGGAAGAGAGCGTCTATAAGTACACAGCCAGAGGGCTTCGTAGACAGTGGGAGCAGCGGAAACGTGTGCAAGATGCTTTATAGGATAAAGCAGGCATCGCGGAGTTGGAACATCTATTTTGATGGATTAGTCAAAGAAGTTGACATCATCAAAATGGTAGATGAACCTTGTATAAACAAAAAGGTAGTAGGGAGTATGGTGATGATCCTCGTTGAGTACGTGGATGACATACTCTTGATAGGAAAAGAGTTTCCTATACTACGCTCGATCAATGTCCGCTTATCACAATGATTCTCCACATAGGATCAAAGTGATACCTACTAAATCCTGGATTTTGGATCTATGAGATAGATCTAATTGGATGTTAGGATTCTTACTAGTTGTAGTGAGATAGTATCAATTGATCCTGGGGAGAATCACTGGAAGTGTTCCAGGGTGATAAAGACGACTGAATGTCAGTCACAGGCATTGTCTTTACCCTAAGTAAAGGGACGGTATGTTGGAAGAGTTCCAAGCTAGATACCGTGGCATACTAGACGATAAAGGCAGGATACATCGCTACTAAAGATGCTACCAAAGAGGCTGTTTGGGTGTATATTGGTTCATGAGATGAACTACGTTCCTACCATTGTGAGACAATGGAGTTGTGGCTTATACCTAGGAACGCAGGTCCCATCAGTGATCCAGACATATTCTAAGGCAGTATCGCCTGATCATGGAGATGGTTGATCTCCAGGGTGATCGAGGTTTGGAGAGTAGACTCAGAGGACAACACAGCGGATCCACTCACAAAGGCCTGTTCCCAGAGAGAGACTTTTATGGGATGGTTGAGTATGAGATACTACAACCACTGCTACAGATGGCCCTAGTGCAAGTGGGAGATTGTTAGTTATATGTATGCCCTAAAGGCCATTACTGTACATTGGATGTATATTGTAGTGGATGCTGGGACATATATAGGGAGGACTTTCTTGCTCGACATGATAGTATGCTATCTGGTTGACCTTTACCTTAACGTGTACACTGATTGTCTCTCTGTTACATGTTGGTAAAGCCCTTAGGATGTGTACTTGACTACCTGGACTGTGATGCGGATCATACTAGTGGGGACATGGTAGTCCATAAGTACATCCTTCAAAGTCCCTAGTCGTGGGTGTATCGAGATGGGGCATCGATATACCAGAGTAGACTAGCGTGTACCTTCTCGACCCATACAGATGGGCGATGGATGATCCCATATCCATTGGTGTTTGACATCAGAGATGATATACGGGTGCTCAGTAGAGACTGGGTACACGCTAGTCTACTCTGGTATATCGATGTAGGGTTCCTAGGCACTCCCAAGAGGTCTCACAAGGCATCGAACATGCCAATTTCAAAAATTACGGTGCCGAGAAACCCTAAACTACGGATCGTTGGCTAGAAATCTAGGCGAAACAATAAACTAGTTAATACTTAACTAAGAGATACGGAAATACAACCTTTGTAGATCCGTTTCTCCACCTCCATAGCTCCACAATGAAGTCTCCTCGCTGTCCATAACAAGTCCCGGGCTCTAGCGTCGGCTTCATCGGAGAATGGACGGGCTAGGTCATCGATGTCCATACCGAAGATGATCTACGTCGAGGCATCGCTAAATCAAGCTCCGACTTCACCAAGTCAAGAAACTTGTAAAGAAAATACACTCTACTACTTGGCAAGAGGTAGAGGATGAAGAAATAGGAAGTGGGTAGACTTTAGAATTGGATTTCTCACTTGTTTCCATCAATCACCATTGATGGAGCTTGCTTTCTTCACTTGAAGAAAGAAAGAAGAAGATGAAATTGTTATGATAAGTTATATTTTAAAATCAAAAGTAAATCAATACTTATCATAACTTTAACTATAGTCAAGTGTAGAGAATTAACCAAGGTTAGTTAAATGGTTAGGGTTAGGAGAAGAAGACAAGAATGGTAGCTTTGGTCAAACCTTCATGAAGTTTCAACTAGAAACAAAGAAAGCCACCATTCTTCTCTTTAATCTTTTCCTTAATAAATAAATAAATAAATAAGATAAGGAAAACCCTAATCATTAACTTAACTATGGTTTAAACTTTACACTTAACCAAGTTAACATGCATCATCAAACATGATACAATCAAGTGCACAAAAATATATCGCATATACAATGCGCACATCCAAGTGAGAAAATCTATCTTAAGTGAACCGATACTAGTCAATGCAAAGTAATATATCAAATATATAATTATGCATTAAATCATTAAATCAACACTTGATTCAATGATCCGGCCATGTCGAACATAACCGACTAATATCTACAGTAACAACTTATCGAATCAACACTTGATCCGATATGCCGGCTATATCGCATATAACCGATCAATGTCACATATCGCGAGAATCGAATACAGTATCACATACTGGTATCATTCTCGGTCCCGCACATATCTCATATGCGCTCCTATTTCGTTTCGCTTGAGCCAGGAAACCTCTGTGTAGGACTCTAAAGACTCGTCAATACGCCGGCAGCAGATGATGATCATATCAAACACCCACAAGCCGCAAGCGGTCTGCTAAACGTAACGGCCACCCGGGTATTGAGCGATCTGAAGATCGACGAGCAAGCCCGCTCACACTCCAGTGAATCCAACCAGTAACACTACCGTACGGTCTGGTCTGATCGTCTGATATGTCGCATATCTCACCTAGGGGTGGTAAACGTCAGACCCCAATAGCTCGATAAGTCGTGTCGATATGAGGTCTGTAACAATTCGAGAAACTACTGGTAACACTTACCAGTAAATCTCAGCAACCCTGGCCAGGGATTTCCTGTTATAGCCAATCGAACACAGCGCAACATCAACTCCCTATACCGGGAGAGACGAATCCCCTCCTATCGCTCATTGCCTCCATGTGACTCGGGACTGTACCCAAAAACCACCGTTTTGCACGCCTTCTTGGACGTGGTAAGATGGAAATCAAAGCACAGCGGGAACCACACAAGACTCTATGACGATCTCGGGTCAACAGACTACTCTGTACCAGTGTCACCAGAGAACTGCCATCTGACGTGAGGTATAATACCATCTGGGAGTTCTCGGCGAGTCCGTCCAGTGTACCCAGTCTCTACTGAGCACCCGTATATCATCTCTGATGTCAAACACCAATGGATATGGGATCATCCATCGCCCATCTGTATGGGTCGAGAAGGTACACGCTAGTCTACTCTGGTATATCGATGCCCCATCTCGATACACCCACGACTAGGGATTTTGAAGGATGTACTTATGGACTACCATGTCCCCACTAGTATGATCCGCATCACAGTCCAGGTAGTCAAGTACACATCCTAAGGGCTTTACCAACATATAACAGAGAGACAATCAGTGTACACGTTAAGGTAAAGGTCAACCAGATAGCATACTATCATGTCGAGCAAGAAAGTCCTCCCTATATATGTCCCAGCATCCACTACAATATACATCCAATGTACAGTAATGGCCTCTAGGGCATACATATAACTAACAATAAGAACTTAGTCCTCCTCTAATTTGAGATTTGCAAAGTAAATCTTCCCACAAGTTGAGAATTCAATTCTCATCGGGGAGACTCTGTTCTTCAAACTCAAAGTCTAGGGGAAAAGTACTAGATTAAAAAGAAAAAGAGAACCTATGCTCTGGGAATTTAATTTCTCTCAAAATAGGGTTTAACCCTAAAAAGAAACTTAGGCTTATAAAAGAAAAAACATAAGAATTTAGTTCTTAAAGAAAACTTGATCCCAGATCTTCAAAACAAAGATCTTGATGATCGTTAATGGTCAAAATACCATTAGCAGAGATTCAATCTCTAAAAAAGAAAAGAAATTAGCACCTCACGTACTTTCCACGTGGGCGCCCCAAACAAAGGACTCAGCGCCACACGTGAAAAACACGTGGGTGCCCAAAACAGAAAGCCAGCGCCTCACGTGAAATATACGTGAGCGCTGAGTAAAAGTTCTTAACACTTCATATACAGCCAAAACGGCTGAGTGCTTAGCACTGATTGGGCAGCGCCCAGCGCCTCATGTGAAAAACACGTGGGCGCCCAACAAAATAAAATGAGACAGTGCCGCACGTGCTCCTCACATGGACGCCATACAAAGTGTTTAGCGCTTCATATTGAAAGTGTTTGTTTGCACCACTACTGGATTTAACTAGCATCAAGCATGCCAATTTAAAAAATTTATGGTGCTAATCAATATTAACCAAGATCTTAAACTAGATGATTAGGGTTTTAAGCATGATATAACAAACTATATTAAGAGAAAAGTGACTACAACCTTTGTAGATTGTGTCCTTCTTTTCTAAAGCTCCGGATTGTAGTCCCTATGACTCCACTAGGCTCCAGTGGAAGGTAGAACGAACTTGTTTCAATGACCTTCGTACCGAAGATGATCCACCCGAAGTCCGCTAATCCAAGCTACCTCTTCACTAAACTCTTTAGTGAAGTAAACACACTACACCAAAGTGCTAATCTAGTGTAGGATGATGAAGTAGGGGTTTTGATTGCTCACCAGGGTTCTCACAAACTTAAGATTTCACAACTCATGTGGGGAATTGAGCTTGGAGGAGGAGTTGAAGAAAATGGAGAGAGCTAGAGAGCAAGGAGCTCAAGTGAGGAAAATAACTCTTGTGAAGTGAAGAATGATCTAGGACGGCTCACATAGCTCACACATTATTGAAGCATACAATTTTTAACCATTAAAAATTGTAACCATGCTTCAATAGTGCAAGAAAATGAATAAAATAAATAACAAAGCCATGCTTGCCCATTCCACAAAAAAGTCTACCCATTTTCCACCTCATTTTTTATTTTCTAAAAATAGAAAATCCATGCCATACTTCATAATATATATATATATATATAAATATATATATATATATATATATATATTATGAAAAATAATTAGTGAGCTAATAATATTAGTTAATATATAATTATATCAAATATAAATATATATACCATATTATTAAATCAACACTTGATTTAATAATCCGGTTATATCATATATAACCGACTAATATCATTTATCTGTATATCACATTATCAAATCAACACTTGATTCAATAATCCGGTTATATAACATATAACCTAACTGATATCAAATAACCGCCAGATTACAATAGGTATCTCATACTCGTATTTAATCATACCCCCGCACATATCAGCATATGTGCCCTAGTTCGTTTCGCTTGAACCAGGAAACTTCTACATGGGACTCTAAAGACTCGTCAATACGCCAGCAGTGGGTGATGATCACATCAGTCACCCACAAGCCGTCAGCGGTACTAGCTGGACGTAACGGCTACCCAGGTATTGAGCGAAAAGAAGATCAACAAGCAAGCTTGTCCAAACTCCTATGAAGACTATAGGTAACACTTACCATACATTCCGGTCTCTTCGTCTAATATGTCGCATATCGAGTCTTGGGGTGGAATCATCGGACCCCAATAATTTTAAAAGTCATGCCGATGTAAGGCCTATAAAGGTATGAGAAACTATTAATAACACTTACCAGTAAATCTCATCAACAGCCCGGGTCAGGGAATTCCTGTTATAGCCAATCGAGTATAGCGTAACATCAACTCCCTATACCAGGAGAGACGAAACCCCTCCTATCGCTCATTACCTCCATGTGACTCGGGACTGTATCCAAAATCCACATGTTTGCATGACTCCTTTGAGCCATGGTAGGGAGGAAATCAAAGCACGGTGGGAACCACACAAGACTCTATGATGATCTCGGGTCTACAGACTAATCTGTACCAGTGTCACCAGAGAACTGCTATCTGACGATAGGTATGGTACCATCTGGGAGTTCTCGGCGAGTCCTATTCAGTGTACCCATTCTCTAATGAGCACCTGTGTACAATCTTTGATGTCAAACACCAATGGATATGGGATCAACCATCGCCCCATACAGGGTCAAGAAATGTACACACTAGTCTACTCTAGAATATCGATGCCCTATCTCGATATTCTCTCGACTAGGAACAATTGAAGGATATGCTTGTGAACTACCCAAGTCTTAGTAGTATGATCTGCATCATAATCCTGGTAGTCAAGCCAACATCCTAAGGGTTTATTAACATGTATATGAGAGACAGTATAATAATACCAATGAACATATTAAGATAAAGGCAACCAGATAGTATACTATCATGTCGAGCAAGAAAGTCCTCCATATATATGTCTAAGCATCCACTATATCACACAATAATGGCCTCTAGGGCATACATATCACTAACATATTCAGTAAAAATGACTAAAATGCTTAGCACTTATTGGGCAGCGCCCATGACTGGGTGCTTTACATGATACACATGTGAGCGCCAGAGCCCCAAACAAGTGCTTAACACTTTTGCATAAAAGGAAAATGGCTGAGCAAATAGAACCCAAATAAGTGCTTAGCACTTTTGAATAAAAGAAAAAAGAAAAGACTGAGCAGACCAAGCCCAAATTGGCTAAAAGTCTCTCTCTGAAATTTCTAGCATCTGAGCCCAAATGCTCTGTTGTTAGATCTTAATAAAAAAAATGATTCTTGAAATGTTGCTAAGTTGATCTTAATCTCAAACAGGACTAACGTATTCTTAGTTAAAATAAATTGAGCCCAAATGCTCATATGTTTAAGTTGATCTTAATCTCAAATTAGATTAACGGTCCTTAAACAAAACAAAACATTTTTGAATTAAAGGAACATATAACCTAAGTTCAAAACCCAAACCCAAATCTTAAATATACGGATTTGGACTAATCCGCGCTCTACGGGCGACGACATAAATTAGTCTCCATATACAATCCACGGGCAACCCAAAATAAAACAAACACGACACGAAGTGAACCACTAGAGCAGGAAAAAGTGGTTATCGCAATACGGTAACGTAATTAACTGCAGGGGCTTGCGCCTGCAGGGAAGAGCGTCCCTACAATCAAAAACCCCTTACAAATGAGGGGGAATATGATAAAGTCTGTTATAACGGTCGCATCTATCCAAATCTCCGATATACGGTGTCATAATTCAACTTGGTATCTTCGGAGAGGTGGATGGATATGTTCAAATAGTATCTGCCCCCAAATTCAGTCAAGACGATCAATCCCAGTTCGTCTCTATTTTCGGCGGTAAACAGTACCTAAGTAGCCGTTATGTACAGCTAGTGTTGCCGACGTGCTTGTGGTTAAACCCACTGCCAACGTACTGTCGAGTTTTTAGAGTCCCACACAGAGAGTTTTCCTGGTTTAAGCGAAATGATATAGTGGCCGTATTTTGATACGTGCAGAGTTCCGATCAAATGAGTATACTAGCTACCTAGACTTTTGATCGAACGGTTGATAATACTAGCTGGTTTAGGATTAAGCCGGATTATTAAATCAGGTATTAATTTAATAATTTACATATATATATTTTCGATATGTATATTCTAGTATTATGCTAATTGTATTATTCTATCTCTTTGGGTATTTGTATTTTGATACGAATACAAGTATGTATATACGGTAGAGTGTATTCCGTATTTATACGGAAATATATTCTAGAAGGAGAACACCTCATTTCTTTTGTATTTCCATTTGTGGAAATTAGAAATGGGGTGGAGGGGTGAGTTAGCTTGAGAATGGTGGAGGCATAGATGAATAGGATAGACAAATGAATTCTCTACACTATTCAAGTATGGATGGTTTTTTATATTGCAAATATCATTTATCAAAAACATGCTAGAATTGTTATTGTGTAAGTTTTTACTCATTCCACCATTCTCTTTCTCTTTCCCTTTCATGAGCTCTTCTTCTTCAACCTTAGGGTTGAAGAGAGGTAGAAAATTACTAGAACAACTCCCTACATCTCTCGACATTTTAGTGTAGCAAGTTAGGATCTTTAATTGCTCCACTTGATTCTTAGTGTGGAGTTAGAGCCATGAATCATATCTTTCGGATGGATCATTTTCGACGGAGGAAGACCGGCGGTCAAGCTCGATTACGGAGACCCCAAGAAGCTAAAGAAGAGAAGATGAAGCCCGAATGACTCGAACTCTTCGTATAACCTTCTTTACAGAGTAGCTAAAACCTCCTTGTAGTTTTCTAGTTTATATGTTTGGTTAAGATTCTAGGGTTTGTAATTTCTATCACCTTTAAATTTTTTTTCGTTCCGCATAAACCGTGGTAGTAGGGGTAAGGGCGCTAGGAACTCTAACAATTTATTCTTAAGGAAGAAAGTCGATGGTATTTATGTGAAAAATGTTAGTATTTATTCATAAGAAACAAAGTCTATGGTATTTATTTGAAAAGAAAGTATAGTATTTATTTGAAAAATATTGAAAATTCATTGTATTTTAATGAAAATCTAGTGGATTTCGAGTTCATAGTATTTTTGAAATCACCTTCCTAAATAATAGCATTTTATTAAAAAGGTAAAATCAATATAGGATTAAATTTGTATTTATGTATGAAAAGAAAGTTGGGGGGTAAGTGAGTGGTTTTTAATTAAGTGGGGCCCACATCCTAACTATTTGCCAAACATATAAAGCAAGTGGATAAACATTCTTAAAAGCATCCTCTCATAGCCTCTTTTTACATAATTGCCCTTAATATGTAGTTATAATTTCAAAGATGCCAACCTTATGTACTGAATGTAATTGAGATGATGGCAAGAACGTAAATAAATTGATGTTATGCCAAAGTCAAAAGTTCACTACCCCTGAAACCAATTTCTATTAGTATAAAGAAATATAGATAAATAGCCGGGTATTTTTTTTAAATTCAAAACCCATTACGGATTCTTAACTTTACTTTTCCTTTTAATATTCAGTCTTTTCCTTTATTTGCCTTTTTTTTTGCTCCGAGCTCATTTTTAGTCCTTTTCTTCTAACCTATCTATCTATTACTTTAAAAAACTGGATAACAAAAGATTCCGCCTCCTATTTGTTCTCTTCTGCATGGGGCGCATGGAGGGAAAGGAAAAGAACACAAGGCCACGTATGGGGATCATGGGGGTTCAAGATGGCACTTGGCCAAAAAAAACAGGGCGGGAGAGGGAGGCGGAAGAAACTAGGATAACATCTCTCTAGGTTTAAGCCGGGATTAAAAAAAACTTGCCAAATTAGGACACGTGATAATGAGTAACAAAGGAGATAGCTTGGTTGGCATATGGCAATTTCAATGGTGCCTAGCAAATTAGGAATAGATTTGAAAAGGGGGTTAAATAAGGTGCAAATGAAGGAAGAAAAAATTGGGGATGTTTGATAAAAGGTAAATGCTAAAAATTTTCAATTTTTTTCCTGCTCTAAATTTCAATTTCGTTTCTTTTTTGGTATGGCCACGTGAACGCGTTTTAAAGTTTTTTTTTTCGAAAATGGATATCCAGGATTCATTGCCATGGCAAATTAAGTGAATTAATAGCCAATATAATTCACTTTCTATTTTTGGGGGCTATACAACATCAAGGAAAAATTTGCAAATGGAAATAAGTAATATTAGCCATTGATTCTTCTGATTTGCTATGGTAATAAACGGTATATATTCATCTTTGACAAAGAAATTTCAAAGACATTTTCATCACAACCGCACAAGGAATTTTTACATTTTTCCTCTTTTTTGATTAAATAATTTAGTCTTCTCTCATATTTGTTGAGGTCTATAGTTTATATGTTAGATAAAGAACTTTATTTCTTATTTTAGAAAAGTCAGCTACCGAATTTTAGTGCAAATTTCTGTAGCTTTGCCTCCTCCCTACCACATGGCCGCTAATAGATCATTGTCTATGCTTCGTCTTGAAACCCAAAAATTGGTTTGTGATTTGAAGCAAATTTAGGTTGATTGTGAGTCTGCTATTGCTCTCTACTTAATCACGGAACAAATGAGAATAATGGAGGAATGAGACTCCTTCTGCGGCGTCGAAAAAATACATCCTTCATAATTTTTTTCGACGATCGACACCCATCATCATCATCTTTATCATCAAAAATGTGTATACATCAAATTTCATGTGATTCTACCATTTTTTTCACCATTGAATTAGTAATGTAAAAAGTTTTATTGATAGCAAACAATTAATTTTTCACTTATTAAATCAACGGTGAAAAACGATAGAATCATATAAAAATGAAAGAATCATATAAAATGTATCCACATTTTAGATGATAAATGCCGATCGTCGATAAAAAAACATGGATGGTGTTTTTTTCCGACGTAATAGGAGCAAATTCCCCCATATCGCTTTTCCCCCGTTATTTCCATATTCCTAATACCTTTTCATCTGTAAACTAATTTAGCACACAAGTGCAAAAAAACAAAGTAAGACTATTTTTCCAAGGTGAGGCTGCAATGGGAATGAAAATAACACTGGTGCTATTAGATCCGGCAGTCCGAATTCATTCAAAATTAAAATCAACAGTCAAGATTTACTTAGGCCGGAGCAGCAATGCTATTATTCTCCAACCGCAGGCTTCCCAGTCTCATGAAAAGCATTTACCATAAACAAAACATGCCTTTCCTCTCTCAAATATCCTCTTTGGTTTTAAGAAAAAAAAATTCCAACCAAAAAGAAAAATGGAGGACGTCCTGACCGAAACCCCACCACCCTCCCGCTTCTTCGAAGACGATCTCGACAACTTCGCCGCCCCCTCGCCACCGCTGCCCTCCCCTTTCCTCCTCGTCTCCCCAAACCCCAACCCCAACCCTAATTTCGAGCTCCTCCTCATCCTCATCTCCCCTTCATCCCTCTCTCTTCTTTCCTCAATCCCCTCCAAAACCCTAATCGCCTCCCTCTTCCTCCCCGAGCTCCCCCTCTCCTCCTCCTCTTCCAACAACAACAACAACTCCCCCATCAACATCTACGCCCTCAGCTCCACCACCATCGCCGCCGCCGCCGGCTGCCACGTCAGCGCCGAGCGATCCAAGGCGGTGGCGAAGCTACTCGTGAGAGATCTGCGAGCTGAGAGGATCTTGGTGCTGGATTCGATCAAAGGCGAGAACTTTAGAGGGAGGCTAGGGCTTGAGGAGGAGGAGGAGGCGATGTCGTTCAAGCTGGAGACGAAGGAGGCGAGGAGAATTGAGAAGAAGGGGAGGGTTGAATCGTTGGAGTACTTGGGATCGGGGAGCTTGGTGGAGGGGTTGGGGGCGGCGGTGATAGGGGAGTGCGAGATGAGGAGGAGGAAGGGGACGATGGTGGTCACGTGGCCGGCGACCGGGAGAGGGGTGGCTAGGGTTTTGAAGGGTCTGTTGATGGATTTGGAGGTTGAGTTTGCTGTAGGAGAATCTGCTGCTGATTCTACTCTTGCTGCTGCAGCTTCTTCTTCATGGTTAGATTCTGATTTGTATACTTAGATTATATCAAATTCCTCTGGTTCTTTTCCCTATTGTAGCGGTCGAATTTTCTGATCGAATCTTGCATCTTGAAAGAGTTTCGTTTTTATTTCTCTTTTTTTTCCCTTCCCTTGCTATATCTAGTTTGATATCTGAGCTTTTGAGTTGATATTGAAATCTTTCGTAGAATCATTCAATAACGGCCAAGCACTCAATTTGCTCTATACAGTATAAATAACAAAGGGCAACAAGCAAGTTTATTAATTACAGTCATTGACTAGGAAGCCGAAGTTTTACGTAGTCATGGAACTCATCGGCAGTCGGTTGTAAACAGGGTATTAGCTGTAAAGAATGGCAAACATGGACGTAAAGTCATACAGCTTACAAAAGAGATTGGCGATGTGACCCATTTTACGGGTTTTACTGCTTTTTTGTTGGGGTCCATTGGATAAGAGATCGGCTTGTAGGACTCTCGGCCTGGCTCGCCTCTTTCGCAGGTGAGTTGAACTTGCCTTGATTGACGGGCGAGGCGCGAATTGGCTAACTTGAAAACTAAAACTGACTCGCCTAGACGACTTGCGAGTCAAGGTGAGGCGAGTTACTCACTTGACTTTAGTTTTTTTTCTTAAAATCTTTTTTTACCTTACAAAATTAAATAAATAGACTAAAATAAATGAAAAATAAACAAAAATATTTGTTAATATAAATCAAATTATAATTAAATAATACAATTTGTTTTTTTATATTAAAGACCGAACCCACTCGGACTGCCGACGTATCCCTTCCGGTATTGAGCTTAATATGAGAGAATCAGGTCTACCTAGTTCTTTTCCTACTCTTAGTCCTCACCGTTCTTCACAGCTTGTGGTTCCTCTCTCCTTCAGTTTTTGATTCTCTCGATCGTGTAAGCTCCTTAGGGAAATAATTCGAGTCCAAACTGATTACATTTTGTTTCCTGACAGCTGATGTTTCATAATCTTGTGAGCAAATCATGCACTCCATGGTGTCGTACGCCGAACTGCATCTCTTCTCGCTTAATATCCTGTCATCTATACTAAAAGCACTTTCCGACATTACTGTAGACATTGTGATTATTAGTAAATCACGAGCCATAATATACGTTGATTTTCCACGAGACGAAAACATCAATCTCATCTATAGTATAATATACGTTTAACTCAGTTTGAAAATATATTGTTAATTCATTTAAAGATAACGATGATGAGGCCACGTGGCCTCGTGCCCTTTTCGACTGTTGAATAAGTGCAAAGGCTGGACTTGAAGCATGTGCATTGGTTGCGACCGGTACTTTAGTTCTACCAGTAGAAGATCGTGCTACATATAAATCAAACACTTCATTTAATGTATGTTTAACGGTATTAATATAAGGATCGATATTTAAAGTATGCCCTATGCATCCATGGAATCCCTTTGAAAGAGCCTCCAAACCGTCTAATTTAATTCTAGGGTCTATTATCGAACACAAACTATAAACAATTGGAATTTGAGAGTAATATTTAGAAATCTTATTTAACACAACAAGTATTACGGGATGAAATATCTCATTAGTACAATGATTAGAAAAAACATTGTGCTATATTATACAATTCAGAGACAATAATATAAGAAGTGGGGTTATAAGTAGCAGAAAAATGTTCGGTTGCTATTTTAAAAGTAATAAGAAAACCTTTAAAAAGTTCTGCGCCCAATAATCATCTATTAAGTGGTTTTCTACATGCATTTGCTCATTCCACATGTTACTAATAATTCCGCTAATTTTTAATGCGGTACGAAGCATGTCATATGTACTATTCCACCTAGTGGTCACATCTTTTCTAAGAGACGCCCTTAATCCTACAACCTGACATCTAGCTTTATATTCAGATTTTCTTTTTTTCAGAATTTTTAATAAAGCTACATGCATTTTTAATCGTTTGAATATTTGAAGCACATACTTGATATGCATCATGTACAGTAAGATTAAGTATATGACATACATATCGAATATGAAAAAAACGACCATTGCAAATTGGTTTGCACGGTCTAATAGGTTCAGTAACAACATAATTATTGTTACTAGTATTGTCAAAAGAAATAAAAATTTTATTTACACATTGATATTCTTCTAAAACAGATCAAATTTCAGAAGATATATTAAACGCATAATGCGGGAATTGAAATTGTCTAAAAGCAATAATTCTTTTTTGCAAATAACAGTAAGAATCTATCCAATGTGCAGTAACATAAATCCAGGAAAATTTCCTTCGATTAGTCCAAACATTAGAATTTAATGAAAATCTAAATAAGCAAAAGTAATAATTAATAATTGTTTACCTTCAGCGTAGAGCGCAAAACAACGATTTTTTAGCTTACTCCTCGGAACCCTTATGTATCCTGATTGTAATTCCCTTTGAATGTACCGCTCAAAAGCTTGATTTTCTCCGAATCCTAAAATGTGTTTATCTGCCATAACAAATCCCATTTCTTCAACATTTGTATCATGATTATTGAAAAAGACTTTTCGCGGAAAAATTTATATGTGATTGTGTGGAGGAACCCGTCGTGCTTTTCATATGTTTTTTAACATGTTTATGTAAAGTACCGATGCCTGTACTGTCCTTATGTTTATACGGAGCGGCACAATATTTGTACACCGCGCATCTAACTCATTCCTTATGTTGAATAGTAAAGTGTTCCTAAACATTACTACTAAATGCATGTTTTTTAGCTCTCTAGATGTGGGTGTGACCGTTGGTTCTTCTACCTGTGTTTATAAATCAAGATTAAGAAGTTGGGAATGATGTGTAACAGATGAACCCTCTATAATATTTTTTTTAACTAATTAAAAAATTAAATATTAAATACTACTGACACCGATTTAACCGTGAGAAGAGAGCTAAATTTGTAAAAGCAAGAAGAGCTAAAACGTTATAAGTTGTAAGTTGTAGTAGAGCAATTGAGCAGAAGAGTAGTAGAGTTAGTTGGAGTGTCGAAGAATCGGAGCCGCGTTAATTAAACTTGATCTCCAATTCTTGATGCTTGAATGTTGAAACTGAAGAGTAAAAACTTGAGAGTTTTTTTTTCCCCAAATTTAAGAAAGAAAAGATTTGGTGTAGGATGAAACGAGTGGGGGTTGTATTTATAGAGATTTCAAAATTTTCAGCCGCAACGAGGCGAGACGAGTTGTCCAAATTCAACCGTTGCCGACTGTTACGTGTGGGTTTCAAGGCGAGGCGAATTCAAATGTTGGGCGTAGGATTCGAGGCAAGGCGAGTTGAGACGACTCGGACGATTTCGACCGTTGGAGCTCGCCAGGATGAAACGAGTGGGGAGTTGTATTTATAGAGATTTCAAAATTTTTAGCCGCAACGAGGCGAGATGAGTTGTCCAAATTCAACCGTTGCGTGTGAGGTGAGGCAAGACGAGTCGTCCAAATTAAACCGTTGCCGACTGTTGCGCGTGGGATTCAAGGCGAGGCGAGACGAATTAAAATGTTGGGCGTAGGATTCCAGGCGAGGCGAGTTGAGACAACTCGGACGATTTCGACCGTTGGAGCTCACCAACGGCTAGCTAGACGAGCCGACTCACGAGTTAAACGAGGCAAGCCGCAACGAGGCAACATTGGGTTTTTCACAAACCCACTCGCTTCGTCGGGCTCGTGTAGATGAGGCGAGTCGACTCGCTCATGTCAGCAACGAGACGAGTAAAATCCGCCTCGTTGTGAGGCAAGCGAGTCGATTCGTCAGCGACTCGCTCATTTGCCAGGCCTATTGGCTTGCTAGGGTTCGCATCAAACAAGCTGCACATGGATGGATTGGTCTGCATCCAAACTCTACATCAATGTCCTAAGTGCAAGGGTTCACGCCGTACACCTACCTACGACTAAATAAAATAGAGAGGATCTTAGCCAGTTGGTCAAGAGCAACAATGTAAGCGTTCAATGCCTTTGTTATCCACCAATGGCATTGCCTTTGGTAGGAAAAATTATCATGTAGATATATTGGTGACAGTGAGGAGTTATGTGTGGGTGAGGGGCTGACACTCCGTACTTAGGGCTTCTGATAGCATGTGCAAGTTTGCTGCTCCCATAATAATAAGTTAAAGACATATATCTAGTAATGTTGTGGGTTCAAAAGAATTAGTAGCTTGCGGCCGAAGCTCTGCTATTTATAGGAGTTAGTAGCTAGCTATTGCGGCCGACATTTTCCCGCGTTCATCTTATCCGGTGGATCGTTGTATGTACTCTTAGATTGATTAAGAATTAAAGGTTGTATTGGTATCA
This sequence comes from Agapanthus africanus, assembly GCA_030015575.1. Lineage (NCBI taxonomy): Eukaryota > Viridiplantae > Streptophyta > Magnoliopsida > Asparagales > Amaryllidaceae > Agapanthus > Agapanthus africanus. Next base: position 398,212,077 of record CM057346.1, read on the forward strand.
TCGATTGATTGGGTGAATTATGACATGTACTTGTTTAAGTTGCATATACTCTTAGATTGATTAAGAATTAAAAGTTGTATTGGGATCACAATTGATTAGGTGAATTATGACATGTACTTGTTTAAGTAGGAGTTGAGTTGAGCAACTAGTGTTACTTGTGTGTGTGTGTGTGTGTGGTGGGGGGGGGGGGTTCATTCATTACATTGTACTTGAAATATAGTAATATCTAAATTAGAAAAGTTATACTTTAGATATGGTTGTAACCCAGGCCTGTGATGGATTAGGAGTAATTGCAACTATAAAGAGGGTTGATAGTATGAAGGGGTATGGTTGTAACCCAGGCCTGTGATGGATTAGGAGTAATTGCAACTATAAAGAGGGTTGATAGTATGACGGGGAATTACTCCATAACCTTCAAAGCTCTACATCTGTGTATTGGATTATAGTTCTCAACCTGTCGCCATAGATTCGGGATCATAAGATTACATATACTCTCTACTCAATCGTTTCACGTTTCTCATCCACAATCTTGTCCATGTTTTTATTCTATGTTGTCATTTTGTTAGCTTTTCTCTTCTAATACGTACCAATCGTGGCTATATCCTCTTATCATATCCGCCCTAGTTGATAGCCGATAGCCAATAGCTTCTTGAACTATGTTCAATTCTTCAATCAACCGAATTTTGATTCAAGCAGAAACATAGAATCTTTTTGTTATTTAATTTGTGTATTGTCATTATTTGGCTAACATGATGGAAATTAAAGATCTAAATGCTTTTATATTTTAAAAACCGACATAAGGAGCATAGATCTTGAAATGAAGTATTGACAAGGTGCATTTATTGCTTCAATCATTCATCCGATGGAGTAGAGATACGAACTTCAAAATGTGCTACTTGCCTCTAGAGGGGATGACACCATTCCATACTGTATCCCTTCCACCATTTAGTTGCATCCAGTGTCGTCCGTCCGTGAATCCTTACTTTCTTCATATATGGGAAAGTGATTCGCTACTATCTTTAGCACCCAATTCATAACATAGAATTACCAATCCATTTTCTTTAGAGGGAAGTAGGTTGATGTCAAACAATCGGTTTTAGTCCTTTGGTCCAAAAAAAAGTTGGTAAAAACTCTTCTTTGTCTCATCTCTTCATAAACCCGAACCTCTCAATCTCTTCCCCAATTCTTCTTCTTGTTTTACAAATATCACCTGCCTCTTTCTTGCAACTTAATCAATTTCAAAACCCATTTGATGGGATTTGAGATTGATGAGTGAGAGGATGATGAGAGAAAATGAGTTTGGATTTGATTAGTTATGATCTTTCAAAAGGGGTTAGGAAAGAAGAAGAAGATGATGATGATATAAAATAAGTGTTGGATTTGATGAGTTTTAGAGAAGAGGTTGAGGAAGTAGTGGGTGAAAGGAAAAGAGTTCTTTGTTTAATTTGCGGAAATCATGTAAGAGCGATTTTCAAAGAAAAAAGAGTTGCGTGATTGATAAGGGGAAAATGAATCTTGGGTTTTGGATTTGATTGGAATTTGAAGAAGATGAAGAAGAAGAAGAGATAAAAGACAAGTAGATAAACAAAACTAGATAATGTAGTAGTTCTACCACTAAATGTGCGGTTTTACCATTGGATATTGCAGCTTTTCCTTAAAATAAAGTACTTTCAACACAGAATTTCTAGATTAAATGTAGTACTATAAAAATGTGATGTGACCGATCGGAAATTCAAAATAAATGCTTCCATCAATTAAGTATGTGCCTATCCTCTCTTCTTTGATACGGCGTTTTGGTTCTGGTTCGAAAAGGATAAATTTTATTGATGGTGGGATCAATTGCAAGCGAAACAAGGATTCCCAAGCTTAGATTTGCTACGAATTTGCTGTATAAGTTTGGGATTAATATTTATGTTCTTTGAAATTTCAATTCGACTTTGTAGAAACACCAAGTAATTATTATTTAAATATTTCAGAATTTTTGCACATGCCTTGCATTTTTATTCTGCACGGTTTTTAAAATTTGTATTAATAAGAAGCCCCAAAGGCTTTTGAGAATTACCGCTAAAAAGCTCGGACTTTCTCATGCAAGATTCAGGCACTAGAATAAAAAGGCAGCAAAATCGATCCTATCGTGCCATCGTTCTCATCAGAAGTAAGTGTTGAAAGTAACGAATATGACGGCAGGATCAAACTAAAGCCCAAATTCACCTCTAATCATACTTTGGATCTTGTTTCAATTGCTGTTGCATGAAAACAATTTCCTTTCACCCTCCCAACCAGCATCTACTGCTCTGTCATTGAAAAGAGGTCATACATCTAACTTGTTTGTGTATATGGTTTTGTGGGATTCCGGGTGACTAATAGATAGAATGTTCGTTCTAACAAGTCCACAAGACAAGATACAAGTATTGTACAGGTAATCCTGTCTACTGACCAAGAGGCCGTTGCTGCTCCATGTTAGAAGCAGCAACTCCATGAGCAGTGTATCGCTGCTTCTAAGTGTAACCGTAATGTGATTGTGTAAAGGCGGATTAGCAATATGGATTGTTGTCTTGCTTATCATATCATTGCTCTTTTAATTGCTATAACCTTGGTAACCATGGACGCCTTCGCTCGTGTGAAATCTGCTAGGGAAATATCGTTTGCCCTTCCAACCTAGGAAGAAACCTTTTAGTCTGTTTCTCAATGCCCACCGGTTGCTGTTGTGTAAAAAAATAAGAAAAGAACGAATTTTTCAAAACAATGATCAGCCTGCTGCAGATGTTCGCAAAATCTGCTCCACGCCTGGCCTGGCCTGGCGTGGCGGCAAATTCAGAGGAGGGTCAGCAAGAGGCACCCCTTGCATCATAATATTTTCTTTATTCCAACTGGACAGAAAAAGCAGGACAACAAGCTTCAGAACTCAAAACACAGCACGCACACAAGACACAAACATCACCATCTCTTACTCCCTAAACAGACGCATACCCATAACAAGTCTCAGAAACATACTGCAGATAGACACACACATCCATAACTGGACTCAAAGAGTGGTGCAACATTTTTTTTAGCCAGAGATGTCGATGGATTTGATCTCGGGCTTCTTGACCTGCTCCTTGGGCACGATCACGGTGAGCACCCCGTTCTCCATGGCTGCCTTCACCTGATCGACCTTGACGCCGTCGGGGAGCCTGAACCTCCTCAGGAACCTGCCGCTGCTCCTCTCGACCCTGTGCCACTTTTCGTTCTTGTCTTCCTTCTCTTTGCTGCGCTCTCCGCTGATCTGGAGCACCCTTCCTTCCTCCACCTCAACCTTCACCTCTTCCTTCTTTATCCCTGGCATGTCCGCCTTGAATATGTGCGCCTCCGGTGTCTCTTTCCAATCGATCCGCGTGTTCACGAACGCGGACGTCTCGCTCAGCGCGCCGCCGCCCACATCGGACCGAGACGGTTGGGGCCAGTTCTGGAATGGATCCCAAGAGAAGGGGTCGAAGCTGCCGCTGCCGCCCCCGCCCCCGCCCCTTTGCCCAAAGATACTTGGGATCAATGCCATTCCTTTGAGCTGTGATTTGAATCTGAGGGTGTCGGGAATTTGTTGTAGGATCGAGCTCTTTCTTGGATGATGGAGGAGGATGAAAGGGAATGGAGTTCATATATTGAGTTCAAAATAGAGGGGTCTCGAAGTCTCGAGGCTGTTTTTGCTTGGTGTTTGAGATGCGAGGAGAGAGCGCTAGATTTTTGCCGAACCTTCTTGATTTCTCTCTCAATGCTCTCTCTAGATAAAAGTGGGCTGGGTCGTGCTCTGATTCCTTTCTCCAAAGGTGGGCTTGGATGGGATTGGGCCTATTTTCGTTGTTTGTTTAATACGCTAATGTTTCATCATAGTTGTACTTGAATATTTTATTTATTTTTTAAAAGGCACTTTTATACTGCTGACCGTTAATTTAGGCTATAAGGTTAGCCAAAATGAAACAAATACCTGTCCTTCTGAATAGATAAGATATCATTAAAAGAAGGTGGGAACATTCTTCCTACTAATGAGTTAAGACAACATGGATGAATAGACACATGATTATACCAAACTCTGCTATCGATCGGGACTTGATCTAAATCTCAAATGCAAAGGCATGTTTTGTATCGAGGACCTTAAACCGGGTTCAGTCTTGACGGTTTTTAATGATTATAAGAGTTACTTTATAAATTTCATGTCGAGCACCAATTATTGTCATGTACTAATGGCAATTTTCAAACAATTAATTTGGGTTATCTAAAGGAGAACATTTTATGTCGATGAAAATGCCCTTTTTTCTCTCCTAAAGATATTGAGAAATTGAGTATATGATGCCTTGAAGGAAAGGGGGGGGGGGGGTGGTGGTGGTGGAAATTCCAAGAGAAGAATTGAAAGTTAGTTTATTTTTAAAAAATATAAACAATAATTTCCTAAAAGGGTTGCAAGGGAAGAAGATGAAAAATTAGCGTTGTATTGATATATGTGTTACCGTTATGAGGCTCTTCCCAAGACCTTAGCCTGAGAACGTAAGCCGAATACAAGGGGAGAGGATGGGTCCCACCCTCTCCCCACCTATATGGAGTGGATGAGATGGGTCCCACCCGCTCCCATATGCCTGCGAGGGCCATTTTTTCACTATTGTACCATGGCAAGAAATTTAGAGGCTTTGTAAATGTAAGAGATTTGAGTAATTGAAGGGTTTCTTAAATATATATTTAAAATCCAAAGTAGCTTATGAAAAATATAATGAAGAAAAATGAAGAAATTTATAAAAATAGTAAAAAGAATAAAAAAAGACACACACCAATAGGCTATATAAATGATTAAATAAATCCAAAAAAAGTTAATAAAAGGAGTAACTTGATATGAGCTAGAATAATTTAAGTAGTTAGGAGGTTTTATATCAAAAAAGTTACCTTGGTTGCGCGCAACAATTAATTTTAAAGGTGAAGGAACTAAGATATATTCTGATAAATTATGAGAATGTTCAAGAAGGTAGTTACGATAAATAAAGAAAGTTCAAGGTAATTTACTAGAAAACAGCGAAAGTTCATGATAGTTTAATGAATTTAACCAAAATAAATAACCGACTGAATTATTTCTTATGTCATTGACCCTCACATTTCTCTTAAAGATGGCTTAACTTCAAAAATAAAATGATATTAAATGAAAGAAAAAAGAGAGTAGGAGTTTTGACCTACTACCAGATGACCTTTATGTGGGAATGTGGTGACCGTATGAGTTTTGACCTACATCAAAAATAATGCTCCACTTTAAAATTTAACAAAAAATCAAGAAAACACATTCCGCACAGAAAGGATATCGACCACCATCTACCTCACAAGCACTAGAAAATGGGATCAAAACCAACTCATCCTAATTCTTCTTCCATTTGGAAACTATGATATATCCAAAAAGGAAAAGTTGGAAATCAAACATGCAACATGTTCCTAAGGGGGAAAAAATTGTCTGGGTTTAAGAACACCAAAAGATTCATATAAAGCACATGGCACATCATCATACACTCTTGGTTACAAAACACACTAGTTTACATGCTATGCTGCTATCTACCCCCCGACAGTTCGACGGCGTCTTGGTTATGGATGGAGTCCTCGTCGCCACCCCAATCGAACCTACGGTGTAGGCGGTCAGACTCGTGGCTGCGGGTGACCTCGACCTGCTGCCACTCCTCCCAGCGCTCTGCCAGACCTTCCCCTTCTAGCATCCGCACCACCTGCGACATCACCGGCCGCTCCTCTGGTGTTGTTTGTGTGCACAGGAGCGCCACCTGGACAATCTTTTCGACTTCTTCGATGTCGTAGTTGTTTTCTAGGTTGTGGTCGATGATCGCGCCCAGTCGCTTATCCCTCACTAGTTTCTTCACCTGATAGGAGCATCGGCACGGAAAAAAAACAAAAAAGTATGTCAGTGAAACAATATTTTTATTTTCTAGAGCCTTTCATTAAGAATTTAAGCTTTACATCTGTAGATTTAATATGTTTTTTTCCAACGACCAGGGCTGTAATTTTGATACATGATTCCCAAAAAGGGTATGCTCTAGGTTGGTGACATAGTTTATTTAGAAGAAAGTTGGCATAGCTCATTTGCTACAACTTTCCTCTCTAAAACAAGAGGTCGCCGGTTCAATTCCCAACCCAAAGGGGTCGCATGACTCCTATCCAAATTTTTTTTTATGTTTGGTGAGGTTAAAAAATGCACTGGGGTTAATTAGAGGCAATGGTGTTACTTGGGGAATCTTTTTGAGAGCAGGCGCCGACATTGTTAAAATTCTTCTCCTGTAGGCATCATGTAAGGCCCGGACCATTTTGTTTTCCCAGGTGACACCATATAAGTACTTATTTGTTTGCTGAATTTGTACCATGCACATTATTATGTCGAATCTCAACATGACATTAAAAAGATGCATTAATCAAATATGTAGTTCTTCAAAAAAACAAAAAACAAAAAACAAAAAATCAAGCAACACTACATTAAACGGTATGATTTTTGCAACTCCTTGCCACCTTAAGCTTATAGGAACTATACTATGGCAACAAAAGGTGAAATAGCTAGGAAATGCTCTATCTTTTGTTTTGCATACCAGATCTTCCAACAGGTTAAAATGTCTGGCCATTACACTCTCTATTACCGCACTATACCAATATCTATTGCACATTTTCAAAACACGTAGTTTTCTATCAGCATACATTTCCTCCATGTGCATTTCCTTGTGTAGAATAAGATTGAATTAAACTAAAACTGAAATTAAATGTGAGCAACTTAATGGTATCTCAGGAAAACTTCATATATTACATTGTTGTTTTCATTTGGATAACTCAGTTATTCCTCGAGCATACTTCAGCTCTCCACCTCTCTCTATGGGTCAGGCTATTACTGATGTTTCTTACACTAGAGCTGTCACATTTTGAACTCTAAAAGCATGCCTGCCTCATCAGAGAACTCTACAGCATAGGTACCATATCTAACATTCTTGACGATTAACAGTAAATTAACGGTTTTCAGTCCATATAAGATCATAATGTAACACTAAAGCATTAAGTAATTTCCAAATCTATGTGTATCAAGGACAAATTATATCCTGTGAATAGATGTGTGATGCTACATGTGGCTCATTGACTTGTATGATAGAGTTGCACAATAATCTGTTGCACACCATTATTGTCTAGTTTTCATCAATTGGCCAAGCAAATCTAGCTTTCAAATTTAATTTTTCTGTCATCGTCAATCAGTATTTCATTCCAGAATGGAAGGTAAAATTGTGCATGTACTTCTACCACTTTGGTTTTCCTCCATTCTTTAAGCATAACCTTAAGCAAGCTAAGATGAATAGAATATTCCTGCTTGCTTGGCATGTGAAAATGCAAGAAAGTGGATCAATTTGAATTATTCTTCTGAATAGCTACTTATTTAGTATATAAAATTAGGGATACAGGTTTCTCCAAATCCAGATGTCATTCATTTAACTCGAAATTACAATTTAAATACAAGAAAAATCACCGATTCAAGAAGTTCCAATAAATTGGGAATAACAATAGCAATATCTAAATTGTCGCGAATAATTTTGGCTATATTAGAAGAGAATTCCAACCAAGTTCAACCCACATGAGAAAAGAAATATAATGAAAAAAAATGTAGAAGAATGGAATTACGAGGTTTGAATGATCTTACATGATCAAGGAGCAAAACATCATCTTCCTCCTCCAAGCGTGAAAAATCGATCGCGCGTTGCCCCGTTACAAGTTCAAGAAGCATAATCCCATAACCAAAGACATCTGTTCTCTCAGATGATTTCCCTGTGGATAGATACTCAGGTGCTATGTGACCCATTGTCCCACGAACTTGAGTAGTTACCGAAGTCTTCGTTACATCCACCAACTTGGCCAAGCCAAAGTCCCCAACAACTGCTTCAAAATCCTCATCAAGCAAAACATTTGCAGCTTTTACGTCACGGTGAATAATCTTGGGATTGCAATGTTCATGAAGGTATTCTAATGCACGAGCTGTGCCCAAAGCCACCTGTTTTCTTCTAGGCCAATCCAACACTGGCTCGCCAGGTTTAAAGTCTGCACTTGTCCCCAAAAAATACCTTATTTTAGAAACAATATTGGTTGTCGAATAGCTCATAAATTACAAAATCAACTAAAAAAAACTTTAAATAGACAATGAGCTTGTTTATTTCATTGATATCATAGTGGGGGTGGGGGGGGGGATTTGATCAAGAAACAATCCTTGAAATATTGCATACAAAATAGAAATGATGAATATTCTAAACGAGGAAACTAATTACTCATTGGACCATGTATGAAGTATGAGAGCTCTTTAAATAAGAAGACAAATCAGATATTATTTTTTCTAATATATATCTAGATTATTTAGCTTGTGTCTGTCATCTTCAAACGATAAGTTTGTAAGAAACGAAACAAAATGATGATGTAACTAAATGTACCACCAAATGTGTTTCACATTCTATATTTATATGATCAGATCGCATATGTAGAATGCTCAAGCTACCAGGCATCACTTAAATTTCTATTAACATGTGATTATGAGGCAACAATAAAGTGACAAGCATGAAAACTGCCTTGTCAATGTCTATTTGAGAGCATGAAACTTCAAGAAGGCTATAAGAATGGAGAGCAATGACTATGCCACAATTTCACGAGATCGAAGTGAACATCCGACTAATGATTACTAGTCGATTGTGATTTCGGCCTCTGGGTTAATGTACAAGTACATACAGCTTACTCAGTATGATTCACTAAGAGCTTTTGATGCAGGACCGTCAGCTTGAAATTTTATTTTCTTTAAGGAATCATTTGTTTATTTTCATGTTTATGTTATTTTTGAAATTTTTGAGATTATATGATTTCTTTTGCACGTTGTATTGGGGCCCTAGAACTTATTTGAACTGGTGAATGGTATTTGATTGCAAAAACTAGTGTTATCTGAGGCTGAGATCTTGAGACCTATATTTTCGCCTTAGATCGAGTCCCTTTTCTTCAATTGCGGTTGAAACCCTTCAGCTGCAATCTAAGTCTTGAATCCGCCGCGGTCAATCTCAAGCCCGTCACCATCGTCAGCAAACTTATGTCATTGTCGTCAAATCTCCGTTATTCTTCTTCAGATCCATCATGTTGAAGCATCAAGCCATGAACTTTGTAGTGCAGATTCAAATAGAGATACAAGATAGGATACGATTTGTTTGTGCAGTTTTCCAAAAATCTAGGATACCTGAAATGTTTTTATATCAAAATATTAATTAATGTTCAATAAATATTAACACACACACACACATATAAAAAAAATTGTTATTAAACATTTCTAAGTTAATGATAATAAGACATTAGATAATATATATAGGCAAAAACGGATCAGCGGTTGTACTGTTAGTGTATATGCCCTAGAGGCCATTACTGTATCATACTAGTTTGTATATTACTTGATGAAAGCTTGGGATATTCACAGTTGTATAGACAATCTTGCTCGAAATGGTAGTATGCTACTTGGTTTGTTTCTACTTTAATGTGTGTATGTGTTTCTTTTAGCGTATCGCCTATACACATTAGTGGAGCCCTTAGGATCTTTGCTTGATTACCAGCGTTGTAATGGCAGTCACACTAGTAGGGGCTGGGTAATCTACAAGCACATCCTTATACAGATCCCTAGTCGTAGGATTATCGAGACGGGGCATCGATACTCCGGAGTAGACTAGCGTATACGCTTCTCATCCCAGCAGGGGAGATGGTCTGTCCCACAGCCGTCAGTATGTCGTACTTGAGATAGTATGCGGGTGCTCGTTAGGTTACGAGTACACTGGACAGGACTCGTCGGGAACTGTTGGTTGGTATTATACGTATCGTCAGTTATCAGTTCCCAGATGACATGAGTACAGCTTAGTCCGCTGACTTGACACCGTCACTTCGCCTCGAGTGTGTTCCCACTGTACTTTGATTACTATCCTACCACGGCTCAAAGGAGTCGTGCAAACAGGTAGTAGTTGGGTGCAGTCCCGAAGCACTTGGAGGCAGTGACGGTTAGACAGGATTCGTCTCTCCCGGTATTGGGGGTTGATATCGCGCTGTCTAGGAGAGCCATTACACAAAGTTCCTGGCCAGGGCAAGCGAGATATACTGGTAGGTTTCCAGTGTTATCTCAGGGTGTTCTGGGCTACACTCCGACACGACTTGTACCACTATTAGGGGACTGACGTTTACCACCCCCTAGGCCCACCATGCGATACTCTCAGACGAACAGACCAGACTGTACGGAGATTGTCACATTCAGGCTCAGTAGGAGTTCGGATGGGTTCACCTCATCGGTCTTCTTATCGGCATCTACCTGGGGACCGTTACGTATAGCTAGTGCCGCTTGCGGTCTGTGGTTAAACCCACTGCCAGCGTGGTGTCGAGTCTTTAGAGTCCCACACAGAGGGTTATTCGCCTTTAGGCAAAACAGAGTAGAGCTCGCATGGTTTTGCGACGGGGTTCGTTCACATTCGCGCACTTGTGCGCGTTTGGTATCCGGACAGTTATTACTAGCGGGCTTTGGTTTAAACCAGATCCTAGTATATGTTTTGGGATTTGTTTTATCTCATTGTGTTCATGTTCCTCGGAACATGGATGCGGGTGTGTATGCACAGTTGACAGAGGCAGAGGATTCTCATTAGTGTTGATGACCGTTGTCTTTTTCCAAACCCTAATGAATATGTGAAATATGATTAATAATATTAATTAAAGGAAATTGTGTTATGCTTAGGGTTGTTGACCATTTGACCTTGGTTGACTTGTTGACCAAAGTTGAAAAGTTGACCATCATCATTTCACACAAAAGATGCTCTTTGATCTTAGCAAAATTCATTAAATGTGAAATGATAATGGTCATTTCAAATGAACCATCACCTTTTTCTTTTTGATTAATATTGTTAATTGATAATTCACATATATGTGAACATGGTTGCTATTTTCATTTTGATTCTCTCATATTCATTCTCTCTCAAAGCAAAAATCTCTCATGAGTTGAGAACCATTTGTTTTTGAGATAAAATACCAAAACTCATCTCTACTCATCCTAAGGTTCAAGATTTAGCAAACCTAGCACTTTAGTTACCTCAAGTTTGAGGAAGGAGCTCAAAGTAGAGGCTCTCGGGTGGATTTTTTTGGGCAAGAGAAGGCGACGAGGAGGAACCATTCAACCCACTCCAAAGGACCAAGAAGAGGAGTTCAAGACTAGGTATAACCCACTAACCGAGTAGGTAAAACTTGTAGTTAGTTGCTAGTGTTTTGTTTAGCAAAGATCCGTTTTCAAGTCCATGTTACCCTAGCCCTAAAAATCGTTTTTCACCGTTTCCGCAGCCCCGAAAGAACCGGGACAGGTAACGCGGACTTACATGTACTTCAACGAAAAGCCCTAATTTTTTTTGGAGAGATGACCTTTATCTTTTTTGAGTGAGATTTAATTTTAATGATCGATCTAAACCGCATCTAAAAACCAATCTAAATGACCAGTCCAAATTTATCTAAAAACCAATTTAAATGATTACACGAATCTGATTCGCGAATTGGTTTGAATTATAAAGTACCCGAATTATATTTTGATTCATTTAATTATGAAAATCCGAGTGAATCGGATAGATTCCACTCCGATTCGCGTATCGGAGACAATACGTGAGAGGTTTTCATGAATCCGAGCTTCATAGGCAATGAACTCGAAAAATTATTCCATGTGCCGGCTGTATACACCCGAGAAAGAGAAAGAAGAAATAGAAAAGTGAGTTCCGCACGCTGCGCAAGGCTGCCCAAAACATCCCCCTTCTCGCCCCCTGCCCAGGTGTATTACGTCCGGCACACCGAATAATTTCTCCATGAACCCAAGACCGACATGTTCGTGAATTTGCATGGGGTCCAAGATTTGGAACTAAGAGGGAAATTGAAGGGGGGAAAACCCGAATCAATTTTGAGTCCCCCAATTTTGTTGATATGTTGTTGATCGAAAAAGATCATTATCCACATGGTACTTGGTGTATTTGATGCCCTTGGACTAACATGCTTCTTGGTCTGCTGTTTCTTGATACCTTCGATTTGAGAAGCTTCGAGTAGCACAAAAGGTTGAATATTAATATCTCACTCTAGCTAGCTATTAATTTACATAGTAAAGAAACCAACATTGTTCCTCTTTGGAACTTTAGTCTATGCAAAATAATATTTGTTCTTTACGCTGATCGTTTAGTCATTTATCGTCAACAGATCATCTAATATCATCATTAATTTGAACGCTATGATTTTGAGGTTCAATTTTTTGAATACTCAGGTCATGTTACTATGTTATTATTATTTACAATTATCAGAAGTTGGATCCCTTAAGTTTGCTTTAACATCTTGAGTTTGTCGCTAGGATTTGCAATTTCATCAACTGCTTGACGTTATGCATCCCCACACACATGTTTAGAAGCCCTTCTCCTCACGTCATGTGTCAACTTCACTAACAAGAAGATAACCAAGTTTAAGCTTTGATCTGCACCCCATGCACTAAACTTTCCATAATATATAAGGAATTAGGATATTTAATAAGAGAGCAAAAAGAGTTAGAGATGGCTACTTCTCAAAGGATTTTGTGGAAACGCGTCCTCAAATCCAAAATTGGGTTTACAAATTGGAAAAGACGTCGCCACTTATTTGATCAACAATGAAAAAGTGGGCAATTCTGTTTTTCTTCGCTATTCATAGAATGACCACAAAATGGACAATTACAGGCGAAATTCTACAAAAATTTATAGATTTTATCATGATCTAAACACCTCAAAACCCACACCATGATCCATAATTTTCTTTAGAGGGGTTTCATTTTATGGTGACATGGTAACTTGATGCATAGGCCAGATACTAAATATTGCTCTAAAATAACATAAAAAACCATGATTAAATTAAAGGATGTAGGAATCAAATGAAAGATCACCTCTTAAGCAATAGGCAACGCTCAAGTTCTGCATGAAGGGATAAACTAAAAGTCGCTCTGAGGGTGTTGTACAAAATCCAATCAGCTTTAAGAGATTTCTGTGAACAGCAACACTTATCAACTCGACTTCCCGCAGAAACGCAGCTTCGCCGCCTGGACTTTCATAGTCAGTCAATCGTTTTACTGCGATTTTTGTATTGTCCGGAAGCACTCCTTTATATACTTTTCCAAATCCTCCCTGCCCAAGAATATTTTTCTCACTGAAGCTATCAGTTGCAATTTGTAATTCTCTCCATGCAAACCTTTTGAGTTGTCCAAATGCAATGCGGTGATCATCTTCACCTAAATATTGACAACATAGAATAGTTTCTGCATTATGATCACAGATTTAAATCTTGGACGCTTCTAATTTGAGATAGCCGGTTCCAATACCAAAACTATTATATATCATAAGTTTTTGAATTTTGTGTATAGATATTTTTATCATGTATTTAAAAGACTACTCTATAGATCACTAATTTCTGAAAAACATATCATATTGTTTATAATTATTTTTACAATTTACTTAAAAAATTTACTAGTTATCGAAAATCATTCCAGTTAAAGATAAAAGACTGATATTTTGATCCTAGATGGCTCATATGTCCATATTCCAATTCCAAAAATGGTTGTCCAATACCACTACCGATACCGAGATTTTAAATCTTGTTTTATAATGGAAATTACACAACTTTGAGCAGGGAAAAATTTTATTGGATAAGGAATTTAGTTAATTAAACCACTCAATTAAAGCCATTGAACAACTACTATAGTGAATTATCAAACGGCAAACCTGAAACATCGACAAAAACATCATGCCGATAACGTTTTCGCTTACTCTTCCACAGAACAAATGCAATCGCAGCAACAAGTATTATTGCTCCTCCAAAACTTCCAAGTATCGCTCCGAGCTCAGAATTATGGGAGCCTCCTGTAAAAGATTAAAAGATGTTAATACCATATTAAAAGTATTTCACACATGTCCGCATGCACAAGCACACATGTACATGCATGAATGCATAGGCGCGGATGCACGCCCCCCACCCCACACACACAGAGAGAGAGAGAGAGAAATGATATGGTGAGATGAGATCTTAACATGAGATGAAAGAATCCGATGATCAAATTGACGTTTGGCTCCTTATATCTAGTTCTGCATGTGTACCAAATTTGTGTGTGCCCACACACGTATGTATGGATATGGATATGGATATGTATGCATGCATGTGTCTATACATCTATCTACATATGTGTGTGGAGAGAGAGAGACGTTAAGGCTGGTCTATGCTTTTTCAAATTCACAAACTTTTTTGTGTGATGTCCAATCGACGATATGTTCCAAATAAGTTGATAAGCATATATGTTTACAAATCATATTGTTTGGAAGTGTATACATTTGCATAAACACGCGAACTTATTTCAACCACACGTTTTTTTATAATTTTAAAACTAGTTGTAGCACATGTAAAACATTTCCAGACATTGTGATTTTATAACCATTCACTATCTAAGATGTGTTGATCAGCCTGATCAGAACGGGTCATCAATGAGACGTCCCACAAAAAAGTCGGTGAATTTGAAAAAAAGAACCTGCCCCAACAGATCTAAACTTTATATATACATGTGTGTGTGGGTGTGGGTGTGTGAGAGAGAGAGACTTTATTACCAAAAGATAATTGATTGATCATACTAAATCTTGTGGCTTACCGTCATCGGATACATTTGATGCACAAGGTAATGTAAATTTTGTCCCACAACTTAGATTGTTCCCCGTAAAACTGCATTATATAAGGATAACATTAGCTGCTAGCATCCCAATCATAAAAATCATTAATAAATAAATAAATCCACCCAATATGATTTCATTCAATTTTATTGAATGGCATTTAAAGATATTTTGCGTTGATTGCAGAGCTCATGGAAAATTCCCGTACTTGTATCTAGCAACTTTAAAAAGTCGATCAGGTATTTGGCCGATGAGATCATTGAATGCTAAACGCCTGCAAGCAAGACCAAATAGTGTATTGTGAATTGCATTATAGAATAAAAAAAAAATCAAGCCCAAGCATCATACTTTCAACTTGACCAAAACTAAAGTTGCATCTGGATTGGATATTTTCTAGTAATGACTACGAATACAGATACAAATATAGTTGGCTAATAAAAAGTCGTATTGGACACAATCGGATACGGATATGAAACAAATATAAAAAAGACGGATGCAGATAAGGATTATATATGGCTATAAAAGAGATACAAAATAAAATAAGAGCATACTGGGGCTAGGGAGCTCTCACTAGTAGAAAAACGGTTTGCCCCTACGGGTGGGAAAAGCCGTATGGACATTTATAAATAAAAAATCACAAAAAATTACCTTCTTTAATTTCCCCTACAGTGCCGCAAGAGAAGCCCCTGCAGTAGGCACCGTAGGGGCAAAGCCAAGATTTTTTAAAAATAAAATAAAACAAATAATCCCCTACTCCTTTCCTCAATTATCCCTCACCCAGAAAATTTCCCGCAGCCCTCTCTTCCTCCCTCGATCCTCCTCCTTCGCCATTGTCCTCAAACCCTCTCCTCTTCGCCGTCGTCGAACCCTCCTCCTTTCCTAAACTTCACCCTTGAACCCTCGATCGTCGCTGCCGTCTCCTCAACTGCCGTTGCCGCTCTCGGTCCAACGCTTTGCCCTCGACGAAGCGTTGCGCTCGTCGCCGCCGCCTCCTCGACTATCACCGCCTCCTCCTAGACCATCGCCGTCCTTCGTGCTCGCCATCGCCGCCATCATCTCCCCCTCTCAAGTTCTCCCCCCAAAAATAAAACCCTAAGGTTTTCCTTCAATTTTCCTCAATTTTTTAGCTGACCCCATTTTTGCCCTAGGTTTTGAAATTGGTGATGTGGTGAAAATTTAGGACCAAATCTGTGCTAAAATTGAAATTTTTAGTGAAATTTCAGCCGGCCTTGGCTAGATTTTAGTAGATTTTTGCAGAACAAGACTCGGATTGAGAAAGTTGATAAGATCTTTTGGCCTATTAATGAATCAGTGAGCTTTAGATTTGCCTAAATTTTTTGAATTTCAAGTTCAGCGGGTTTTCCCCCTTAATTTGCTTCATAAATTTTAGTATATATTCGTATGTTCAATTGTCTATTTCCATATTGTAAGGAAGGAAAAAGATACGAATGGTTATATGATGATCTTTGTCGACAATAAATATTCCTTGTTTACTTGGCACTAGTTAAATTTAGCATCTTTGGTTTTTAATTAAATTGAAACCATAACTGCAATGAATTACGTGAAATCATTATTTTGAGATGAAATCGTAGTATGTTGATCGTATTGTTTTTCGTTGTTTGCTATTTCAGTATTTCTCAATCAAGATGATGGAAGGTATTATTGCAACCTCGTATGCTCCCGGAGATAAATTTTACATTGATCCTGCCAAGTTTTTGCCCTTTGCTAGATTTCTCCCACAGCCAAAGTATGACCTCTCTTCTCGTCGCTTTTTTATGTTTGCATAAAATCACATTCTCTATTTACACTGCTTAAGTTTTTAAATTGAATTGTTTATATAATTTAGAATGTTTATATTTGGTTGTCTTCATTTTTGTGTGTGCTAAAGTTGTCTTTCCGGTTTGTTTAATTCTATCTCCTGTGCTTTAGCAGTCTATGATATGACATAGTACATAATGCATTTTCTGTAATCAAATTTCTTTTGTTAAAGATCTTGAATGAAGAAATCCTGACCATGGTTCTTTAGGATGTTATCATTCTTCTTCACTGATGTTGGCTTTTATATGTGCAGAAAGGTCTGCATTTCTTTCTTTACTTGATTTTGCTATGTCAGCTTTGATTTCAAAGTTAAACTATTTGTTAACTGAAGTTCTTAATTGATTCAGATGACTGTGCTTACAGTGTACATATTCTTATATGGAAGGGTCTACCTGATAAGTTCATACACAAGTATCACTTTTCTGTACAATTAGTTTTGTAAGTAGGAATTTAGCGTACCCGTACATATAAACAATAAATGAACTGGTATTGCTGAAGTCCATCATCCTACCCACACATTCTGATACTTAAAATTTACAATATCATTTATATACTTGAATGTTCCAACTTCAATTAATTGGAAACAAACAGGCATTGTCTGAATTTGACTCTGCAATTTCACGGGAGGCTAAGATCTTAAGGAAACACTGCTTTAGATGCTGCTTTGAATGCTCAGTTTGTAAGTCCACGTTATCCGTCCCCGGTTCTTTGGGGTTGCGGAAATGGTGAAAAACGATTTTTACGGTGGGGGTAACATGGACTCTAGAAAAGGATCTTTGTTAAACAAACTATCTAACAACCTAACTAAAAGTTTAGCTACTATCTTAGGGGTTATACCTAAACTTGAACTCCTCTTCGACTCCTTGTGGTGGTCGGATCAGCCTCACCTCGTCGTCTTCTTGCGCCGAAGATCGATCCACCCGAAAGCTTCTACCTTTGGCTCCAACCTCAATCTAGAGAAAACTAAAATCCTTGGTTTGCTAGACCTTGGACTTTAGGATGAGTAGAGAAGTTTTTAGGGTTTTATCTCTATGGTTCTTGTTTCTCAACACATGAGACAATAGAACCATGAGCTAAAGAGAGAGCAAGAGGAAGAGGGAGAGCTTGAGGATGAGAGAGAATCAATATGATAGAATGAGCAAGACTTTTTCCACCCATGCTCTCATAACACAAAATAATCATAACAATAACAATAATTAAGCATCTTGTGATGGTTCATGTCAATGGCTTTATCATTTCATGCATTTAATGCATTTTGTGAACAAACAAGTAAGCAAAGGTCAATGCCATGAAATGATAGCCATTGTCATGATGATGGTCAACAAGTCCAACCTAGTCAACCGGTCAACAAAGTCAACCTTTCAACCCAACCATGGCACAATAATACTTAATTAATATTATTATTAATCATATTTCTAATTCTCATTAGGGTTTAGCAAAAGTCAACAGTCAACAACCCTAATGAGAATCCTCTGCCTCTGTCTCTGTCAACTGTGCATACACACCCGCATCCGTGTTCCGTGGAACACGAATACAAACGAGATAAAACCAATCCCAAAACGTATACTAGGATCTGGCTTAAACCAAAGCCCGCTAGTAATAACTGTCCGGACACTAAACGTGCATAAGTGTGCGGATGTGACCGAACCCTGTCGCAAAACCATGCGACCTCTACTCTTTGGCCTAAAGGCGAATAGCTCTCTGTGTGGGACTCTAAAGACTCGACACTACGCTGGCAGTGGGTTTAACCACAGACCGCAAGCGGCACTAGCTGTGCGTAACGGCCCCCAGATAGATGCCGATAAGAAGACTGACGAGGTGAAACCCATCTAAACTCCTACTGAGCCTGAATGTGACAGTCTCCGTACAGTCCGGTCTGTTTGTCTGAGAATATCGCATGGCGGGCCTAGGGGGCGGTAAACGTCAGTCCCCTAATAGCGGTACAAGTCGTGTCGGAGTGTAGCCCAGAACACCCTGAGATAACACTGGAAACCTACCAGTGCATCTCGCTTGCCCTGGCCAGGGACGACTGTGTGTAATGGCTCTCCTAGACACAGCGCGATATCAACTCCCAATACCCGGAGAGACGAATCCTATCTAACCGTCACTGCCTCCAAGTGCTTCGGGACTGCACCCAACTACTACCTGTTTGCACGACTCTTTTGAGCCGTGGTAGGGTAGTAATCAAAGTACAGTGGGAACACACTCGAGACGAAGTGACAGTGTCAAGTCAGCGGACTAAGCTGTACTCATGTCACCTGGGAACTGATAACTGACGATAGGTATAGTACCAACCAATCAGTTCCCGACGAGTCCTGTCCAGTGTACTCGTAACCTAACGAGCACCCGCATACTATCTCAAGTACGCCGTACTGACGGCTGTGGGAGAGACCGTCTCCCCTGCTGGGATGAGAAGCGCATACGCTAGTCTACTCCGGAGTATCGATGCCCTGTCTCGATAATCCTACGACTAGGGACCTGTATAAGGATGTGCTTATAGATTACCCAGCCCCCACAAGTGTGATTGCCATCACAACACTGGTAATCAAGCAAAGATCCTAAGGGCTCCACTAATGTGTATAGGTGATATACTAAAAGAAACACATGTACACATTAAAGTAGAAACAAACCAAATAGCATACTATCATTTTGAGCAAGATTGTCTATACAACTGTGAATATCCCAAGCTTCGATTAAGTAATATACAAATTAGTATGATACAGTAATGACCTCTAGGGCATATACACTAACAATCTCCCACTTGCACTAAGGCCATGTACTGGCGTATCGAAGACCTATCATCTCGATCAGCCGCTCGAACTGAGTCTGGGATACGGCCTTCGTGAGTGGATCTGCAGTGTTATCTTCTGAATTTACTCTCTTCACCTCGATCTCCCGGCGATCTACGATCTCCCTGATCAGGTGGTACCGCCTCAAAATGTGCCTGGACTTCTGATGGGACCTGGGTTCCTTCGCTAAAGCTATAGCGCCGTTGTTGTCACAATACAGCGGTATTGGATCAACAATGGTAGGAACCATCTGAAGCTCCGTGAGGAACTTCTTCATCCAGACAGCTTCTTTTGCGGCATCGCAAGCAGCTATGTACTCCGCTTCCATAGTCGAGTCAGCAACGGTCTCCTGCTTGGAACTCTTCCAGCAAACCGCCCCTCCATTGAGGGTAAAGACATAACCCGACATGGACTTGGAGTCATCCTTGTCACTCTGGAAGCTGGAGTCAGCAAAGGCCTCGATCTGGAGGTCTTTTCCGCCATACACCAAGAACATCTCCTTAGTCCTTCTCAGGTACTTGAGAATGTTCTTTACTACTATCCAGTGTTTTTCCCCTGGGTCCGACTGATACCGGCTTACAACGCTCAATGCGTATGCTAAATCTGATCTGGTACACAACATCGCATACATTATAGAGCCTACCGCAGATGCGTAGGGTATTGATGACATGCGAGCCCTTTCCAAATCAGTCTTGGGAGATATCTCTTTAGAGAGGGTGATTCCGTGACAAGCCGGTAAGTTACCGCGCTTGGAATCTTCCATACTGAATCGTCTCAGTATGGTGTCGATGTACCTGGATTGCGAAATTCCCAACATCCTCTTAGATCTATCACGATAGATCTGGATCCCCAGAATGTAGCTGGCATCGCCCAAGTCCTTCATGGAGAACCTCTGTGACAAGAATCCTTTGACTGATTGTAGCATAGGAATATCATTTCCTATTAGGAGAATGTCATCCACGTACAAGAGGAATACCACAGTTCTCCCTACAATCTTGCTGTAAATGCATGGTTCATCTGGGTTTTTGATAAAGTCGAATTCTTTGACAGTATCATCAAAGCAGATGTTCCAACTCCGCGATGCCTGCTTCAGTCCATAGATGGACTTGAGCAACTTGCACATCTTCCCGCTGCTCCCACTCTGAATGAAACACACTCCTCTAAATTTCCATTTAGAAAAGCGGTCTTTACGTCCATCTGCCAAATCTCATAATCGTGGAAGGCAGCAATGGCAAGAAAGATCCGAACGGATTTTAGCATAGCCACTGGAGAAAAGGTCTCGTCATAGTCCAAACCAGGTCTTTGACGAAAACCCTTTGCAACTAGCCTAGCTTTATAGGTTTCAACCTGCCCATCTACACCAATCTTCTTTTTGAAGATCCATTTCCAGCCTACGGGTTTTACCCCTTCTGGAGCAAAATCCAAAGTCCAAATTTTGTTGGTGTACATGAACTCCATCTCGGTCCGCATTGCATCCAGCCATTTTACTGAGTCACCGCTCTGAATGGCTTGCTGGAAGCTAGTAGGCTCATCATAATCAATGACGCAATCCTCTCTATCCCCGTCTATGAGAAAACCGTAGTATCTCTCGGGCGGATGAGACTGTCTACTACTCCTGCGGAGTGGCGCAGGGATGTCCGGTTCTCCTGAAACTTTTGGTTCTACCAAGGTTTCAGTAATAGTTTGTGGTTCTGGAATTTCTTCCAGTTCTATTGCGCTCCCACTTATCTGACTTTCTAAAAATTCAGTTTCCAAGAAGTGGACATGCTGAGAAACAAAAACCTTTTGTTCCTCTGCGGAATAGAAAAGATACCCCTGGAGTTCTTTGGGTATCCCACAAACTCACACAGTACTGAACGTACCTCGAGCTTGTCCGCATGCTGCTTCTTTACAAAAGCTGGACATTCCCATGTCTTAAGATACTTAAGACGGGGTTTCTTCCCACTCCACATCTGATATGGGGTGGTAGGCAGTCTTGGTTGGAGCCTTGTTCAAGAGATATGCAGCTGTTTCTAGTGCATAACCTCAGAAAGATCGCGGTAACTCAGCCTTACTCATCATGGAACGAACCATATCCAATAGGGTTCGATTCCGCCTTTCCGATACACCGTTGTGTTGTGGTGTGTATGGAGGAGTAAGCTGAGAGAGAATTCCATTCTCTTTTAAGTAGTCCAGTAACGCGGCACTCAAGTATTCACCACCTCGATCAGATCTCAGTGTCTTGATACTTTTGCCTGTTTGTTTTTCAACTTCATTCTTGTATTCCCGAAATTTCTCAAAGGCCTCGGATTTATGCTTCATCAGGAAGACATGTCCATACCTAGAGAAATCATCTGTGAAAGTAATGAAGTATGAATAACCGCTTCGCGCATGTGTAGACATTGGACCACACACGTCACTGTGTATGAGTTCCAAAAGCTCGCTTGCTCTTACTCCGTGTCCAGTGAACGGAGTTTTTGTCATCTTTCCCATGAGACAAGATTCACAAGTGGCATAAGATTGATACTCGAACGGATTCAAGTATCCCTCTTTATGTAACTTAGTTAACCGTGTCTTATTAATGTGACCCAGTCTACAATGTCATAAGAAAGCTTGATTTAATTCCGGGGACTTTCTTTTAAGTGTGTTCTGGACACTGAAAATCTGAGCTTGGTTCAATACGTATATCCCGTTTTCTAACGTACCTGACCCAATCAGAACTTGATTTAGGTGGATGTGGACGACATCGCTTACAAAAGTAAAATCATATCCTTCCTTAGAAAATAAGGATACAGATATAATATTACAAGTCGCACCTGGTACATACAAACAGTTACGCAGAATCAATATCTGCCCAGTTGTCAGTCCAAGATGATATTCCCCTACGGATTCAGCGTCCATGCTCATTCCGTTAGCAACCCTGAGAGTCATATCACCTTTCCTGATAACCCTACGGTTTCTCAGAGCCTGTAACGAATTACAGATGTGAGATCCTGATCCGGTATCCAATACCCAGGAAGTAGGGTTAACTGACATACAGTTCTTTACTACAAACACACCCGAAGCCGAAGCCACAACATGCTTCGAATTTTGGCTACTGGCTTTGCTAGCCCTGCAATCCTTCTGCCAATGTTCATTCCCGTAACAATAGGAACGTCCCTTTTTTACTACATTCAGTCCCGAAACTTTTGCCCTTCCCTTTCCTTCTACTTTCCTGGTTTCCTTCAGGGTAGAAGGTAGAGACTGTAGAATCAAGTCAGTATTTGACCCGTTCTTCAACGTGGTCTTCAGGTCCATGAGCTCGAAACAGCTGGTCTTTGTAAGGACGTTGCCTCTTACAGATGACCCGATAGCCAACCTCGCTTGAAGCAATTCGTTCGAGGTCTCATATCTTGCGATACGAGATTGCTCTCCATATAAATCTTTGTTATGAAGGAAGACAGGAACTAAGTCCATCTTCTCGTGCTGTCTCTGGTATGCACCATCAACTGAGGCTAACACGAGACACTTGGCTTTCGCACATTCCTTTTCCGATGTCTTACGGATATCACTATTCGAGACAGGGGAAACTGGTCCTGAGACGGCAGGGGTTTGATTAGTTAAGAGGTGTCCCAGCTTGTCATGGGAGATGGACATCTGGACAGACCTTTGCCAATCATAACAGTCAGGTTCAGTCATTTTATTATCTAGATGTAACCTATGTGTGGTCACTGGGTCGCTGCAATTAAGAGAGAGAAGAAAACACTCAGCAAGATGCTCTTGCAAGTTTAGATTGATTTTTAATTTATCTAAACAAGATGGCTCCCACTGTTTCTCGAATCCCTCCTCAAACCAAAAAGGAAGAATTAGTCGGGATCAATCTCACCGTACAATACTTGCTTAACCGTTCAGCCAGGCAAGTGTCGGTACTTCGAGGGAGGTTTTTCAACGCTTTCGCGAAGTTCCTTAATTTAAGAACCTCTTTTCCCTAGGTGCGTAGCCCCGCTAATATCTTTCTAGACACCTACTTGGTTTATAGCATTGATCGTTAAGTGAGAAATTTCCCGAGTAGCATATACTCACAGTAGGATCGGAATCCAAATATTATCGCGTGATAAAACTGAAGGAATCCTACCAGAATCATCACACTCCAAATAGTATGTAGTGCTTGTTAGTTATATGTATGCCCTAGAGGCCATTACTATACATAGGATGTATATTGTAGTGGATGCTTGGACATATATAGGGAGGACTTTCTTGCTCGACATGATAGTATGCTATCTGGTTACTCTTTACCTTAACGTGTACACTGATTGTCTCTCTGTTACATGTTGGTAAAGCCCTTAGGATGTGTACTTGACTACCTGGACTATGATGTGGATCATACCAGTAGGGACATGGTAGTCCATAAGTACATCCTTCAAGGTCCCTAGTCGTGGGTGTATCGAGACGGGGCATCGATATACCAGAGTAGACTAGCGTATACCTTCTCGACCTATACAGATAGGCGATGGATGATCCCATATCCATTAGTGTTTGACATCAGAGATGATATACGGGTGCTCAGTGGAGACTGGGTACACTAGACGGACTCGCCGAAAACTCCCAGATGGTATCATACCTTACGTCAGATGGCAGTTCTCTGGTGACACTGGTACAGGTTAGTCTGTAGACCCGAGATCGTCATAGAGTCTTGTGTAATTCCCACTGTGCTTTGATTTCCACCTTACCACATCCAAGAGGGCGTGCAAAACGGTGGTTTTTGGGTACAGTCCCGAATCACATGGAGGCAATGAACGATAGGAGGGGATTCGTCTCTTCCGGTATAGGGAGTTGATGTTGCGCTGTGTTCGATTGGCTATAACCGGAAATCCCTGGCCAGGGTTGCTGAGATTTACTGGTAAGTGTTACCAGTAGTTTCTCGAACTGTTATAGACCTCATATCGACACGACTTATCGAGCTATTGGGGTCTGACGTTTACCACCCCTAGACAAGATATGCGACATATCAGACGACGAGACCGGACTGTACGGTAAGTGTTACTGGTTGGATTCACAGGAGTGTGATCGGGCTTGCTCGTTGATCTTTTGATCGCTCAATACCCGGGTGGCCGTTACGTTTAGCAGACCGTTTGCGGCTTGTGGGTGTTTGATATGATCATCACCTGCTGCCGGCGTATTGTCGAGTCTTTAGAGTCCTACACAGAGGTTTCCTGGCTCAAGCGAAACGAAATAGGAGCGCGTATGAGATATGTGCGGGACCGAGAATAATACCAGTATGTGATACTGTATTCTATTCTCGCGATTTGTATCATCGGCAGGTTATATGTGATATAGCAGGGTTACCGAATCAAGGTTGATTCGATACATTGATACACTTTATATTAGTCGGTTATATGCAGTATGACCGGATCATTAAATCAAATGTTGATTTAATGATTTAATGTATAATTATATATTTGATATATTACTTTACATTAACTAGTATTGGTTCACTTAAGATGATTTTCTCACTTGATGTGCACATTGTATATGTGATATATTTTTTGTGCACTTGTTTGTATCATGTTTGATGATACATGCAAACTTGGGTGTATGTTTGACTTAAACCATGTTTAGTAAATGGTTAGGGTTTCTTTTGACTTATTTATTTATTCATTTATTTTTGGCAAAAAAGAAATGGTGGCTTTCTTTGTTGTTATGCTTGAAGCTTCATGAAGCTTTTCTAGCATCCTTGAAAAGTCTACCATTTTTGTTTTGTCCTTAACCCTAACCCTTTAACTAAACCCTAGTTTATTCTCTACATGAGTAAACTTCACCCATGGTTGCATTATGATAAGTATTCACTTGTATTATTATTTAAAAGTTAATTGATTTTTCATTCTCTTCTTCTTCTTCTTCATGAAGAAAAAGAAAACCATTCTTGAAAATTCTTAAGTGATGAAATCAAGTGAGAAATCCAAATCCAAAGTGAACCCACTTCCTATTTCTTCATCCTCTACCACTTGCCATGTAATATAGGGTGTTTTCTTCACAAGTTTCATGACTTGGTGAAGTTGGAGCTTGATCTTGTGTTGCCTCGACGTATATCATCTTCGGCATCGAAGTCGACGACCTAGCCCGATCATTTCTTCGACGAAACCATCGCTAGAGTCTGGGATCCGATGATCGCAGCGGAGGGACATCATCATGGAGCTAAGGAAGTGGAGGACCGGATCTACAAAGGTTGTATTTCCATTCACTTTACAGTAAAGTTGTTTGCTCGCTTTTCGTTTCGCCTATTCTCTAGTTAACGATCTAGTTTAGGGTTTCTCGGCACCGGAAATTTTTGAATTTGGCATGGTTGATGCCTTGTGAGACCTCATTAGCGTGCCTAGGAACCCTACAGTGGTATCAGAGCCAAGCTAGAGCCTTAGGCGATGCGTAGACGGTGTTAGAAACCCGATCGAACCCGAAACCCTAATCCCAAAACCTTCACTGTACATTTTTTCAAAACTGGGTTTTTTCCAAATTAAAAATATGCAGAAAATTCAGCAGGCTTTTTTAGGGATTACTGTGCAGCACGTGCGCCTGAGTCGACTAAAGCGCGGCGGAACCGCGGCAAGAGCATGGCTCATGCGGCGGTTCCACGGCCATTTTGTCACATTGTTTTGTGAATTTTGCAACGTAATTCCTATCATTTAGTGCTGTATTTTCTGGGAATTTTTAACTTCTATTCAAGAGTTGAGTTTTCTGGGTTGTATTGGGGACTCGGTGTTTCGATCGGGAAGTTTAACTTCGTCTGTGTTTTTCCGGATAATTTTAGAAAATGTTGAAAAGTTCGACCGGATATAAATACCCACTTTTTCCCTGTCGGGAAATTTCCAACTGTTGGATTTTTCCGTAGTTTGAGAACGTTCTTAGTAGTGCAAGTAACGCGATGGACCCTCTAGAAGACAACAAACCTTAACTCGATTATGTGACCGTCTTGAACTGCCCTTTGAATCTTAGGGTTTGGGGCAGTACGGCGCGCCACATGTGAGGCGTTGGCTTAACCCTTCTACGGCTGGACCGTTGGTACTGTGGCACGAAGTGAATGTTCTTAAACTTATTTCATGTGATGAGCTGTTTCGGGAAAACTTTGGTGTTTGACTGTTCGATCGGAAAGTTTAACATTTTCTGTTTATCTGGAATGTGATACAATATTTGGAATCCACAAATAGTTATGAGATAACTGAATGAATGTTATAAACATAGCACTTTAGTCTCATTTGATCGGTTGCCACGGAATTTTGATGCGATCAAAAGTCCGTCGCAACCACGTAGCGTACGCGGATACTCGCCGGGTAAACTTAATAGACAGCTACACCTCATAGCCCCGACCAAGTGACTGTAGGAGAACCCCGTCGCCGAAAGCATCCGTTCGGGTGCTCACGGCAGCGGTGTTCCGCCTTATTGCACTTCGTCGACGGCATCCGGGGGTGCGGCCGTCTACTAAAGTTTGCGACGAGCATTCGATCAGGATGTCGGGAATCTTGTTGAATTGCCGACTTGATATATTGAAAAGAGTTTTCGATAAAGAGACTAAAATACGGGGTTTATAATCGTTAGGCATGCGATGTCTAAGGAATTCATTTGTTTAGGCATGCGATGTCTAAGAAGGTTGCGGATTCCAACTGTTGTAGTTTTACACTTTCTTTTCTGCGACCGTAAGTGCAATATGTGATATCGCCGGTTTCGTTGCTATATGTCAACGACAATTGGGATACGCATGTTTACTTACGTTGATGACATGTGATGTTATGCGTTGCTGGATATGTTATATTGGATCGTCGTGTTTGAATAGCCGGGGTTTTTTTTATGTGAGATGAGTGTTTTTTCATTTTCATTCATGTAAAAACTTGTATGTAATATTCTTTTATTGGGACACTTCCAGGTTGCGGAAGATGTCACCTTTTGTATATTATTTACTTTTCCGCACTAGGATAGACCTAAGGAGGGAAGCACAAGTAACCGGGTTCTGGAGTCCAGTGGAAGACCAACTCGAGGAGTCGAGTCCGGGTCTCCTAACTCTAGAATTGGTAGGGTTGTTTGCCGCTCTCGTAGGGGTCTAGGGGTGTGGGTTTGGCTATTCATCGCGACCATGGAATCCGTGTTTTATACTGGCTCATATTGAAAACACGGACGTCCTAGTATTTCCAATGTTTCATATGTTTCTTCTGTTGCGATATCTGTGATGTGATCATTTGATGTTCTGTGATAAATACTGTATATAGTATATATGATATATTATATAGACGTTACTTATGTTTTACACCCGCGCTAGCCCTGCCCCGCTCTGCCGTTAGTCACCTAACCTAACGGTGCACGAGGGGACATCGAGGCGAATGCGGATAACATAAGTGTACGTCGTATTTATCTGTGATGTTTAGGTGCTTAAATGATGGGACTTCATTAATGTGATTAATGGAAGAAAAGAAATTTAAAGATGTTGTAGAATCGAATTTCAAAAATAAAACAGGTAGCTACAGTTCTTGCTTTGCACAGCGGTATATATGATATATCCTGCACCTTATTCGATGAGGAAAGGGCCGACGATCCCTTCACCAGGAGTGACCCCTTTAGCAATAACTGGCAGATGCTACAACCCTCGGTTTGTCTTTTGATTGCTTTTAAGAGTTTTTGCTTTGCACAGTGATATATATGATATATCCCGCGCCTAATTCGACGAGGAAAGGGCCGACGATCCCTTCACCGGGAGTGACCCC
This sequence comes from Agapanthus africanus, assembly GCA_030015575.1. Taxonomy (NCBI): domain Eukaryota; kingdom Viridiplantae; phylum Streptophyta; class Magnoliopsida; order Asparagales; family Amaryllidaceae; genus Agapanthus; species Agapanthus africanus. Next base: position 398,240,118 of record CM057346.1, read on the forward strand.
TTTAGCAAAACTAGAAAATCCTCAAAAACACTCCATTTTAAAAATCATTTGATTCTACAACGATATCAAGTTCATTACGCAATAGGTTTTCAGAAAAACCTGTCGTAGCCCTCCGTCATTTCAGATAAGTTGTATATAGTATTCGTGCTACATTTGTTGGCTTTCGTCAAGGTGTAGTGTGCGGTAGCTATCTGCTGCTTATCTGCTGCATATGATGCGATTGGATTAGGGTAGTCGTGCGGCTTTGTTGGCTTTCGTCAAGGGTCGTGCGGGTGGGTTTAATTCAATCAAGAAATGACGGGTTGGACTTGACTTGTAGCCTATGGTTTGTTGGCTTTCGTCAAGGTCATAGGATGCTAGGGGCAAAATATTATCGGGAATTTCAAGTGTTGAAATTTGCAATGAGATTGCATACCTTCTATGAGATAGTTGGATCCCGATACCCACTGCGAGTAATTGTTACTCCTGGGAGAGTTTTACACATTACAATTAGCCGATCAAGTAGGTGTCTAGAAAGGTGTCAACGAGGTTATGCCTCTGGGAAAACGAGGTTTACATTAATTAGGTTCGTGCGAAAGCACGGGGGACCTCCCTCAAAGTACCGACACTGGCATGGCTGAAAGATTGGCGAACTTGTAGCGTGTAATTAATCTCGGCTAGTCTTTCCTTTTAGGGTTTGAAGGAAGATTTGATAAAAACAGTGGGAGCCTAGATAAAATAATAACCAATCTATTCTTGCAAGAGCGCACGCAGAGTGTTTTCTTCTCTCTCTCCAAGTAGCGACCATATCACGCCTTAATCAAGATAATAATACGGATTATTGACCGAACCCGCTTGTTATACTGAGTTGGGGAACGTTGGTCCCGCTCCAACTTATAATTTTTATAAGACCGAGTAGGAAATAGGGGATTACCAGAATTCCCGTGCCGCCCAAACGAAGAAAGTGCATATGATGCATCTCCTTCGGGTGTGTTCATTACAAAGAACTGTTTCTCTGTATCCTCTACGTCCTAGGTATTTGATACCGGATCAGGATCCCAGATATGTAATATGTTACATAGGGCTACAGAAAGGTAGAAAACTGAGAACGGGTGATAAGTTTCACGAGACAGAAAACGGTGCAAGTGTTGCAGCCAGGTTTGTTGGTCACTGTCACCCTGTATTACAAATACATTGATTCTGAACAAATGCTATTAGATACCGAACCTGATATACAAAATCATATCAGTCTCTTTATAAGTAAAGAAATGATAAAATTTTGTATTGTTGGATAATATTTTGAACATTTCCTATATCAAAAGTTGAGCGGTTCAGGCACGTTATCTAAAAGCATTAACATTCTAAATTAAACTACAGTTCCTAGTATACAGAACACACACAAGAGGAAGAGTTCAGAAATGAACGGATCCTTCTTGAGGTATTGTAGACTAGGTCATATCAATGCGACCTGACTAGCTAAGTTGCACATAGATGCATATTTAAATCTGTTTGAATTTACATCTTGTGAAACTTTCCAGTCATGTCACAAAGATTAGATGACCATAGCTCTGTTTATTGGAAACAGAGAAAGTTGGTGAACTCTTGGGACTGATACATGGTGATGTATGCAAGGTCTCCTGTCTACACATGCCAGGACCGGTTCTTTGTATTTCATTACATTCTCTGATAATCTCTCAAGATTAAGACATTTGTTCCTGTTGAAACACAAGTCCGAACCTTTTGAGATATTCACAGAATATAAGATAGAAGTAGAGAACCAAAAACCGGATATAAGTATTATGTCCTATGATGAGAACAGGAAGGAGAATACTTGTGCATGGAATTCTTGGACTATTCTAAAGGAGAATGAGATTCTCTCTCAGCATTACTCCTCCGTATACACCACAGCACGCCGGTGTATCGGAGCGGAGCAATAGCACCCTATGTGATATGGTGTGCTCTATGATGAGTACTACTGAGTTTCCTATTTTCTTTTGGGAGTTGTGCACTTGAGAAGTTGCATACCTATTGAATAAGGTTCGAATCAAATCAGTTGTCTACCACTTCATATGTGATATGGAAAGGGAAGAGCCCATATCTTAAGTTAGTTAAGATTTAGGGTTGTCCGGCCTATGTCTAAAAGCAAAATCCGGACAAGCTCGAGGCAAGATCTGTTATGTAGAACTGGAAATATTTCAGCTATACAAACTGCAGCTAATGATTTGGTAGAACCAAAAGATTCAATAGTTACCAACGAACCTCAGCCTCTCCGCCGATCTAGTAGGGTTCCTCACCCACTTGAGAGATACTTCTGTTTCTCTATGACAGTGGGAGCGAGAATTGCATCATGAGATGATGACCCAACTAGTTTCGAGCTGGCCATCAGGAGTGAGACTCTGTAAGAATGGCTGAATGCTTAGTGATCTGAGATGGAATCCATGTACACCAACAAAGTATGGACTTTGGTTGCTATATCTGAAGGGTTGAATCCCCATCAGGAGCAAGTATATCTTGAGAAGATTACTTGGTGTAGATGGAAAAGTTGACTTTCAAAACTAGACTTGTTAAAGGTTTTTCGTCATCGACCAGGCGTGGATAATGATGAAACCTTTTTCCAGTGGCTATGCTTAAGTCCATCCAGATCCTACTTGCCACGGCTACATACCATGACTACGACATCTGGTGGTTGGGTGTCATGACTGCTTTTCTAAATGATGTTTTAGAAGAGTGCGTCTATAAGTACACAGCCAGAGGGCCTCGTAGACAGTGGGAGCAGCGGAAACGTGTGCAAGATGTTTTATGTGATAAAGCAGGCATCGCAAAGTTGGAACATCTGTTTTGATGGGTTAGTCAAACAGTTTGACATCATCAAAATGGTAGATGAACCTTGTATATACAAAAAGGTAGTAGGGAGTATGGTGGTGATTCTCGTAGAGTACGTGGATGACATACTCTTGATAAGAAAAGAGTTTCCTATGCTACGCTCGGTCAATCTCCGTTTAACACAATGATTCTCCATTTAGGATCAAAGTGATACCTCCTAAATCCTGAGTTTTGATCTATGAGATAGATCTAAATGGATGTTAGGATTCTCACTAGATATAGTGAGCTGGTATCAATCGATCCTGGGGAGAATCACTGGAAGTGTTGCAGGGTGATAAGGACGACTGAATGTCAGTCACAGGCATTGTCTTTACCCTCTATGGAGGGACGGTATGTTGGAAGAGTTCCAAGCTAGATACCGTGACAAACTAGACGATAAAGGCTAGATACATCGCTACTTAAGATACTACCAAAGAGGCTGTCTGGGTGTATATTTGTTCATGAGATGAACTTAGTTCCTCCCATTGTGTGACAATGGAATTGTGGCTTATGCCAAGGAACGTCCGTCCCATCAGTGATCCAGACATATTCTAAGGCAGTATCACCTGATCATGGAGATGGTTGATCTCCAGGGGATCGAGGTTAGGAGAGAAAACTCAGAGGACAACACAGCGGATCCACTCACAAAGGCCTTTTCCCAGAGAGGGACTTTTATGGGATGGTCGAGTATGAGATACTACAACCACTGCTATCAGATGGCCCTAGTGCAAGTGGGAGATTGTTAGTTATATGTATGCCCTATAGGCCATTACTATACATAGGATGTATATTATAGTGGATGCTTGGACATATATAGGGAGGACTTTCTTGCTCGACATGATAGTATGCTATCTAGTTACTCTTTACCTTAACGTGTACACTGATTGTCTCTCTGTTACATGTTGGTAAAGCCCTTAGGATGTGTACTTGACTACCTGGACTATGATGCGGATCATACCAGTAGGGACATGGTAGTCCATAAGTACATCCTTCAAGGTCCCTAGTCGTGGGTGTATCGAGACGGGGCATCGATATACCAAAGTAGACTAGCGTATACCTTCTCGACCCATACAAATAGGCGATGGATGATCCCATATCCATTGGTGTTTGACATCAGAGATGATATACGGGTGCTCAGTGGAGACTGGGTACACTGGACGGACTCACCGAGAACTCCCAGATGGTATCATACCTTACGTCAGATGGCAGTTCTCTGGTGACACTGGTACAGGTTAGTCTGTAGACTCGAGATCGTCATAGAGTCTTGTGTGATTCCTACTGTGCTTTGATTTCCACCTTACCACGTCCAAGAGGGCGTGCAAAACGGTGGTTTTTGGGTACAGTCCCGAATCACATGGAGGCAATGAGCGATAGGAGGAGATTCGTCTCTCCCGGTATAGGGAGTTGATGTTGCGCTGTGTTCGATTGGCTATAACCGGAAATCCCTGGCCAGGGTTGCTGAGATTTACTGGTAAGTGTTACCGGTAGTTTCTCGAACTGTTATAGACCTTATATCGACACGACTTATCGAGCTATTGGGGTCTGACGTTTACCACCCCTAGGCAAGATATGCGATATATCAGACGACGAGACCGGACTGTACGGTAAGTGTTACTGGTTGGATTCACAGGAGTGTAATCGGGCTTGCTCGTTGATCTTCTGATCGTTCAATACCCGGGTGGCCGTTACGTTTAGCAGACCGCTTGCGGCTTGTGGGTGTTTGATATGATCATCACCTGCTGCCGGCGTATTGACGAGTCTTTAGAGTTTTACACAGAGGTTTCCTGGCTCAAGCGAAACGAAATAGGAGCGCGTATGAGATATGTGCGGGACCGAGAATAATACCAGTATGTGATACTGTATTCTATTCTCGCGATTTGTATCATCGGCAGGTTATATGTGATATAGCCGGGTTACCGAATCAAGTGTTGATTCGATACATTGATACACTTTATATTAGTCGATTATATGCAGTATGACCGGATCACTAAATCAAGTGTTGATTTAATGATTTAATGTATAATTATATATTTGATATATTACTTTACATTAACTAGTATTGGTTCACTTAAGATGATTTTCTCACTTGATGTGCACATTGTATATGTGATATATTTTTTGTGCACTTGTTTGTATCATGTTTGATGATACATGCAAACTTGGGTGTATGTTTGACTTAAACCATGTTTAGTAAATGGTTAGGATTTCTTTTGACTTATTTATTTATTCATTTATTTTTGGCAAAAAAGAAATGGTGGCTTTCTTTGTTGTTATGCTTGAAGCTTCATGAAGCTTTTCTAGCATCCTTGAAAAGTCTACCATTTTTGTTTTGTCCTTAACCCTAACCCTTTAACTAAACCCTAGTTTATTCTCTACATGAGTAAACTTCACCCATGGTTGCATTATGATAAGTATTCACTTGTATTATTATTTAAAAGTTAATTGATTTTTCATTCTCTTCTTCTTCTTCTTCATGAAGAAAAAGAAAACCATTCTTGAAAATTCTTAAGTGATGAAATCAAGTGAGAAATCCAAATCCAAAGTGAACCCACTTCCTATTTCTTCATCCTCTACCACTTGCCATGTAGTATAGGATGTTTTCTTCACAAGTTTCATGACTTAGTGAAGTTGGAGCTTGATCTTATGTTGCCTCGACGTAGATCATCTTCGGCATCGAAGTCGACGACCTAGCCCGATCATTTCTTCGACGAAACAATCGCTAGAGTCCGGGATCCGATGATCGCAGCGGAGGGACATCATCATGGAGCTAAGGAAGTGGAGGACCGGATCTACAAAGGTTGTATTTCCATTCACTTTACAGTAAAGTTGTTTGCTCGCTTTTCGTTTCGCCTATTCTCTAGTTAACGATCTAGTTTAGAGTTTCTCGGCACCGGAAATTTTTGAATTTGGCATGGTTGATGCCTTGTGAGACCTCATTAGCGTGCTTAGGAACCCTACAACGCTAGCAAGTTTCAGTTTCTTTAGAAACTCCCGATGTTGATTTTTGCCCCATGCTCTTATGACCTTGACGAAGGTCAACAAATCATAAGTGACATGTCAAGTTCTATCCGTCATTGTCCAGGTTAATTTGAACCCACCCGTATATTCCCTTGACGAAGGTCAACAAGGTAATACGACTGTCCCAAACCAACGCATCTATCTATGGTACATATGAACACTCAACAGCTACCAATCACTATGTCTTGACGAAGGTCAACAAACATAGCTTGAATACTATTGAATATTCATACGAAACGACGGAGGGCTACGAATGGTTTTGGCGAAACCGTGAACGTAGTGAACTTGATATAATCGAAGGAACCTTGATAGCTTTTAAAAGGAGTAGTTTAAGCTCCGTGTTTGAAAGTTGTTTTTTAAAAGAAACCGAGTGGTTTTTGAAATTGTTCCAACGACTTTAACTTTGGTTTATTTTCTTGCATTAATTTTAATGCGTCCCATCATTTAATCCTACCATTGCAGAAAACAACGAAAATATGACATACGCTTATGCTATCCGCATTAGCCACGGGGCCCCGTCATTACCCGTTAGGTTACTTAACTAACGACAGAGCGGGGGCTGGACTAGCGCGGATGCAAAACATAAGCAACGCCTAAATAGATATCATATATAGATATATACATTCGTCAGATGCAATGATAGGCATTCCAGATCACAGATGAACACATTGGATATACTAGGAATCCGCATTCCGTACGAGCCTGTAACGAAAAGCGGATTACACGGTCGCGATGAATAGCCAATACCCCACCCTAGACCCCTACGGGTGCGGCAAACTACCCGCCAAATACCCGAAGTGAAGCAACCTCCCTCAACAACGTGAGTAAGCCACTCGGCACTTCGAGGTACCCGATAGTTTGTGCACCCCCTCCTTGGGTCTATCCTAGGAGCAAAAACAGTAAAAAGAAATTATATAATGGCGGCTACAACCTCATCCCGGATGTGCGTCCATACAAATAATATTACATCAATTTACATATTACATGAATTGAAAGATAAAGAAAACTCTCATCTCACAACCCCCGGTTATTCATCCGCGACAATCCAATGAATTCATATACACATACCATCAACATTACAGATCACAGATATGTATTACCCCCACTAATCGACGTATAGCGATGAGCAGACGTTCAATACATATATCACATCACAGATATAACCCATTAGCTAAAGTCTTTAGAAGTTCGATCAAAATACGGATTTTTAACCACCCCAAAAACAAATTTTGCTTTTTGGAAAATCTGGGCAGAAAAATCATATTCCAAAAATCCCAAAACACCTCAAGAAACACACTGCAGCAAAACCGATCCACGACCGAGTCAACTCGGCCGCGGATCCGCGGCAAGAAGCTCTTCTTGCCGCGTTTCTGCGATGAGTTGGTCGGTTCAGTGGATCGTTTTTCTGCACCGTTCACTAAAAACCCTGAGCCGATTTTTGGTATATGTCAAATAATTTTTACAGCAGTTTAAAAATCGACAGAAAGTTCATGTCCCGGGAGTGTTTTGTGATTTTCTTTTCGATCGAACTTCTAGTTACTTTGCTAACATGTTAGATAGTGTTTAACTAGGCTCTGATACCACTGTAAGTCCACGTTACCCATCACCGGTTCTTCGGGGTTGCGGAAATTGTGAAAAACGATTTTTACGGTGGGGGTAACATGGACTCTAGAAAAGCATCTTTGTTAAACAAACTATCTAACAACCTAATGTAACATTTTTAAATAAATAAATAAATAAATAAATAAAATTCTTTAAGTGAATTTTATGATTTTCGGTAAAATAAAACGTAGTTTTCGTAAAACTAAACCGTAATTATTTTTCATTATAAATTTAAAAATACCTATTTTAATTATGTAATTACTAGTAAATGGTGTTTATTTAGTCACTTATAAATTGTTAGTTTAATTAAATATTTTTCCTAAATTAATTATTTTAAATATTAACATAAGCTTTATTTATACACTAAATTAGTGTAAATTACAAATTTGAATGGGTTTAATTTGCAAAAATGTACTATTACATATTAGAATCAAGTGTTTTTATGCAAAATTCTTTTTCAAATATTTTCATGATTCTAGATTTTTCTAGGGTCAATTCTTATAAGAAGAAAATTATTAAATAAAGAATTTCATGAAAAGACATAAAGAAGGTGATATTTTGGAGAACTTTCTACACCATTCCTCATTCATTTCTTTCTCTCTTTTTCATCCCTAATATGGTCGGCAGCCCCTCATTTTCCCCACTAGATTTTGTTACAAAAATCCATCAAAATTCATCAAAAATTCAATAAAAACCCCACAAAATCCTAATTAATTCCTACCCTCTATTCTTTGCTCATTTTTACATTGATTTTGGAGTTGGAAAGCATTCTTTTTTGAGGCAAATTTTCATGGTTGGATCTCACATGTGAAGGTATAAATTTCATTCTTATGATTTATTGTTATTAAATGTTTCATTCTAGAATAATTAGATTTAATAAATTAATTCTATCTACAAGTTTCAAAATTCAAGTTAGGGTTTATAAAATCAAGTTATGGTTTTTATTAATTAAGTAGGGTTATAATAACTAGTTTAACATTTTTAGAAGTGGAAAATCTTGTATGGATGATATATTGTAAATTGTTTATCCAAAATTGTTTAAATTAAACCATTTTTGCAAACTAGATTTCTATATATTGTATATATTGGTGAGATAAAATTCCAATTAATATTTGTAACACTAGATGGTGGTTTTAATAGGGATATTAACTTGTTAATGGAATGAAAAACTTAATTTGGTTACTAGTTTTTATTGATAATTGAGAAATTGTGAGAAAAATGCTATTTTGTTAACTAGATTTTAGAAAATTCTTAAATAAATGAGATTTAAAATCTAAATTATGATTCCATTATATTATTATCATCATGAATTGTAGTTTAATACGTTAATTCATGCAAATCAAGTTTAGTTGTGATATTGTGAAATTTTGCTTGCAAAGTGTTAAAATTGATTAAATTGCAAACTAGAATTTACAATTTAATACAAATTAGTATAATAAAAATATGGTAATGATTTCTATAATCTAGTTATGTTATTTAATGAATATTATGACCATTAGTTTCTTTTAAACATCAAGTTTTGGAGTAAAACGGTAAATTGACATTTTCAAGCTTTTTTTCAAATTGGACGATTTGATCGACTTTAGGGTTTCGATGATTTAAACCAGGTTTTATATTATAAATAATGGGTTTTGAAACTACGAGTTGTTTATTGATGTTTATCTCGATCAATCGGCGTTTGTACGCCGATATCGAGCGATATTTGGTTCTTTTGCATGAGCGGGACATAGGTTTTAATCTATGCGCGTTTCGTGCGTCGTTTTGATTTTTGTCCGTGATTCAGTTTATGATATTATATATGTTTGCGTATAGGTACCCCTCGCGTGGACTTCGGACGAGAAAGAAGAGGAGGGCGACATCGTCTTCGGCAGACAAGGACCAGGTGAGTACATGTATATTTACGGGAGGGAGTCGGGTGGATGGCGTTTAGCACCCCCGCAAACGTAGAATAGGAATAGTACTTATTGTCATTAGGAAGCCAGACGTGACCTTAGAATTTCGATGGGTAGGACCCTAGTAATGACCTTAGGTTGGACTAGATTGATTTAGAAAGACCTTACCCGAGGATGAATATCTTGGAGGAGATTCGTAGGTTTCAGGTAGATACACACACGCACACACAGAAACTCGACGTGGTGTATACGTGTATGTGTATATATATATATAGGACTAGGTGTAGGTATGTATATATATATATATATATATATATATATATATATATATATACACACACAACACGTATATGTGATACAAGGATGTGATATGATACACGGGGATGAAACAATATAACTGGGCTTGATGCCGTGATTCTTGGCTATACGGTCGTGTTATGATGTTAGCGGATCATTAGAAAATGAGATAAGAATAGGTATACATAAATAATAATGGGTGGTGATGATATTGAGATACATGGGACTCTAAAATAGAATCCGGACTGTAAGCTGTACCTGAAATTACAATATGATATATGTGTGACTTGATTACGATATCATATAGGTGTGACTTGATTACGATATGATACATGTGACGTGATATTTCTGAGGATAAATTAACGATGTATATTTATGCCGGCAATGATATATGATTGATGTATGCGATTACAGTACAGTACCTTGATCATGACATGATTTGATGATGATATTATACGAATGATGAGACACGTAGGTGATACTTGACCCGTACCCCGATATTGGGATGTCGTACGATGGATTTTACCGTACGGGGCATAGATGTGATGATTGATCCGCACTCTTGATTTGAGGAAGCCGTACTACGTACGTGACGCTATTGAGGCTGGATCGCCGACTATTAGAGATATGGACCCAGACCTTAGGTGGACTTTTATTTCTTATCGACTAGTTTCTTAAGTTTAGTTCCTTAGGAGGTTAGATGGACACTAGTTTAGGCTCGAGTCATATAGTTGTAGTTATACTTGCATATCAAATGAGTGGTTAATACACATCCGTCTTTACATTCAGACCGTAATCATCATGGTGCATGTTCATACATATGTTTCTATAATCAGTATAAAACTCTGCCTGTTAGGACACTAGCACCATTACCGATGATGCGCATATTCCACGCACACTTATTTGCCGGCTCACACACATCATCATCGGTAATTGCTATGTCACGTACACTTTAGAATATATTATCTTTTATTGATAGAATCAGCTAACAGCTAGATTGATATAATATTGTGATTACTCTCTGGTGTTAGTCTAGACATGGCATTTATTATTTAGACATTTCATGCATTCACATTTCCATGTTATCATGCAGTATTGTGGGGCTTATGCCGACATTTATCATTTACTTACTCATGATTTTGGGATTTTGAATTTCTATGAGATTTCTGGATTTTGGGGAAAACCGCAATAATATATATATAAAAACTTCTCTCCCCTCCTCTCTTTTTAAAATATAAGTTGCGGTTTTCTCATGATGTATGTGTCGTCCACCATGAGGTTTCATATTTTCTGTTGGATTTCGAGACCCGATTCGAGGAGTGGATGAACCGTCTCGGGTATATGGTGGGGCCCGGTATGGTATCCCGGGACAAGAAGATCGAGTTGTAGACGATGAGCCTGGCAGGGAGGGACTACCTACCGGTGATGTCTGGCGCGGCGGATATCCGGAGGATACCGACCGTTGTCGTGAGATTTGATGATATGGGCCGATCCGGACTGACGGAGCTCGAGATATTGAGACTGAGGTATTGAGACTTGAGATTTACATGTTTTGTGTCGATGCTTGACACGGATTTCCATGGATTTCATCGTTGATATTTCAGATTTCTATACAAATTTTACCATGATAAAAGCTAAAGATTTCTTATACAGATATATCCAGATTTCAGGATTGGCTATTTTACATTCATGGTGCATGCATACTCATTCACATGACATATTACTATTTGAGGCACTGACGCGAGCACGGAGCAATTGCACTTACACGTAGTTTATTACCCTGCCATTCTAGATGACTGGTGATATAGTAGTGTATTATTATGACCTAGGATAGCGTCGTGCATTCGATTTCTTTTCGCAGATATCTTCTACTCACGAGTTGGCAACTCATCCCCGTTGTGCCAAATTTTATTACAGGTTCGATGTACAGGTTTCCGTGGCAGCTTGCTGGCACATCATTTCATTCAGGGTGATTTGCACGGTAGGTTGGTTCACTTGTATCTGGACCGCCGTTGTACTTTTTATTATTTCATTTGTATCTCGTAAGCCCCATCAACCAAATTTGTATTACTTGATAGTTTACTGGACCAGTTATTTATTTCGAACTTAGAGTCGCGATTGTATTATTATGGTATCTAGTGGATTTGTTTTCTTTTTAAGTTTTGAGCGTCGCCCTTTGACGTTGTATACTATTATGCATTGGTGTGGTTGTTTCCGCCTTTTGGCGTAGAGCTAGCTCCCGTTTGGGGATGCTTTTTATTGTTTGTATATATATTATTCTTGTTTGTACCCGTTTGGGGCCAGTTTTTACAAAGGAGACTCTGCCGAAATTTTTGAGAAATTGGATGTTGCTTTTAATCTTGTTTTCTATATGTTTTCCTTTACTTCTTCTTTTATGGTTTAGATTTCTGGGCTTCGGCTTATTTAGGTTATGTTGCACCTCAAGACGCTTCGTAATCTAAGTGCCGGTCACGTTCCGTACTTTCGGGTCGTGACACCTAACTAAGAGTTTAGCTACTATGTTAGGGGTTATACCTAAACTTGAACTCCTTCTCTTCGACTCCTTGTGGTGGTCGGATCAGCCTCACCTCGTCGTCTCCTTGCGCCGAAGATCGATCCACCCGAAAGCTTCTACCTTTGGCTCCAACCTCAATCTAGAGAAAACTAAAATCCTTGGTTAGCTAGACCTTGGACTTTAGGATGAGTAGAGAAGTGTTTTAGGGTTTTATCTCTATGGTTCTTGTTTCTCAACACATGAGACAATAGAACCATGAGCTAAAGAGAGAGCAAGAGGAAGAGGGAGAGCTCGAGGATGAGAGAGAATCAATATGATAGAATGAGCAAGACTTTTTCCACCCATGCTCTCATAACACAAAATAATCATAACAATAACAATAATTAAGTATCTTGTGATGATTCATCTCAATGGCTTTATCATTTCATGCATTTCATGCATTTTGTGAACAAACAAGCAAGCAAAGGTCAATGCCATGAAATGATAGCCATTGTCATGATGATGGTCAACAAGTCCAAGCTAGTCAACCGGTCAACAAAGTCAACAAGTCAACAAAGTCAACCTTTCAACCCAACCATGGCACAATAATAGTTAATTAATATTATTATTAATCATATTTCTAATTCTCATTAGGGTTTAGCAAAAGTCAACAGTCAACAACCCTAATGAGAATCCTCTGCCCTTGTCTCTGTCAACTGTGCATACACACCCGCATTCGTGTTCCGTGGAACACGAATACAAACGAGATAAAACCAATCCCAAAACGTATACTAGGATCTGGCTTAAACCAAAGCCTGTCGCAAAACCATGCGACCTCAACTCTTTTGCCTAAAGGCGAATAGCTCTATGTGTAGGACTCTAAACACTCGACACTACGCTGGCAGTGGGTTTAACCACAGACCGCAAGCGGCACTAGCTGTGCGTAATGGCCCCCAGGTAGATGTCGATAAGAAGCCTGACGAAGTGAAACCCATCTGAACTTCTACTGAGCCTGAATGTGACAGTCTCCGTACAGTCCGGTCTGTTCGTCTGAGAATATCGCATGGCGGGCCTAGGGGACGGTAAACGTCAGTTCCCTAATAGCGGTACAAGTCGTGTCGAAGTGTAGCCTAGAACACCCTGAGATAACACTGGAAACCTACCAGTGCATCTCGCTTGCCCTGGCCAGGGACGACTGTGTGTAATGGCTCTCCTGGACACAGCGCGATATCAACTCCCAATACCCGGAGAGACGAATCCTATCTAACCGTCGCTGCCTCCAAGTGCTTCGGGATTGCACCCAACTACTACCTGTTTGCACGACTCCTTTGAGCCGTGTGTAACGTTTTGAAAATCGTTTCGGTGAAATTTCGGAAAAACGGTAAAATAAGGGGGTTTTCTGTAAAAAGTCAAAATACAAATATCTTTATTATAAAATTAAATATACATATTCTAGCTATGTAATTGCTAGTATTTGGTGTTTATTGAGCCCCTGGTAAAATTTCTAAATTTCTGAATTTTTTTCCGAAATTAATTATTTTAATATTATTTTAAGCCGTCACTAATACATTTAATTAGGGAAAATTACAAATTGGAATGGGTTGAAACAAATTTTGTGCATTATAACACATTAACCAAAATTTTAACATGTTTTTGAAACAAAATGAATCTGCCAAACGGTGTTAAAAATTATTGTAGTAAAAAGGCTTTTTTGGTGAAATTAGCGAAATCTTGCAATTTGGTAACTTGAGAGGTTCTTTTTGCATGGAATTTTTTTTGTCAATCACTCACTCACATGCTCACCCCTCCTTGGCCGGCCCCACCACTATAAACAGCCCATATTTTTTCCCTCTTGGTTGACTTCAACTCATGAAGAAAAAGAATTGTTTTAAAAAGGGTTTTTATATATTTAATTGGGTATGGGTTTAAAGTGTTATGAATGGGCTTTGACCTTAGAATTTCCAGCCCAATTCCTCACCTCACTCCAGCCCCCCTCTACTGGCCGAAACCCTGCTGCAACAGCCCCCTCTTTTTTCCCCCATTTTCCTATCTCTTTTGCTTCAAAAATTCATCAAATACCCATCAAAAAAATCCAAAATCTAAATCAAGCTCTTACCCATTTTAGTGTAGCCTTAGATGCATGGATTGTGGTGAAAGGAGAGCTTTTTGGATGGCTAGATTTCAAGCTAGATCTCAAAAATTGGGAGGTATAAACTTTGACCCTATATAGAATTTGTTGTTTATATTGCTTAATCTAACATAATTAAGTGTTAATTTGGTTCTTGTTGCTAATTTGAGAATTCAAGAAAATGGTTTGAATCTAATTTGGGTTTAACCATCACTATTAGGATAATCAAGTGTAGATTATCATCTTGTGGAATTGTAAAACCTAACCTAATTGCTAGTTTACAAATTGTTAGGTTGATATTGTTATAATTAAGCTATTTTGCTAACTAGGGTTTTTGGAAAACTATTAAATGCTTTAGATTAAAATATAATTATGGTTTCATATCATTATTAATATTATAATGAGTGGTTTAATGCCCTTGGACTATGCAAAACCAAGCTTAATTGTTAAATTGTGAATTTTGCTTTAAAAAGAGTTAAAATCGGTATTTTTGCAAACTAGTTTTTTTGAACATATATGGTTTGGTGAAATTAAATTATGGAAAGGGGTTTTATGACTTATTTAAGATATTTAATAAGTATTATGGCCGCTAGATTTGTTTAAACGTCAAGTTTTGTACTAAAACGGGTAATTTTTGCTTGCTAGATTTTCGGAAAAATGGCTTTTAAGGTGAATTTGGGGTTTTTTGTGAATTTTAACCTATTTTATATTATAAGTAGTGTTTGTGAATGCGCAAATGAGAGTGTTTGGGTTTTTGTCGATGGTTTGACGTTTGTACATCGACATCGAGGGTTGGTTTGGCTATTCTTGTATGCATAGGCGATAGGTTTTGACCTATACGTGATACGCGTGCCGTTTCGATTTCGAATTTGGTTTTAATGTGATACGGTGTGTTATGATATGTAGGTACCCCATGTGGACTTCGAGACGACAAGCAAGTGCATGGCGACATCGGCACCGGCGAGCAAGGACCAGGTAAGTAGATTTATATCTACGGGGAGAAGTCGGGTGGATGGCGTATAGCACCCCCGCAGTTCGTGGTGATGTATACAAATACGTATACACACCCCTATTTAGATTATATATATTATGTTGATATGAGACTTGATGATAAAGGTAGATTCTAGGTGTTCATGGATTAGTTTAGTGTTAGTTGCGAAAGCCTAGAGTAGTTGTTACATCCAACACGCACGCACGCACATGCATACATCTATGTTATTACCTGCACGTATGTGGGGAGATGTGTTTATGTGTTCACCTGGGTATGGGACTAGGTGTTCACATACTGGATTTGCGGATGATACTTGGGATTGAGATGAGTTGATGAGATTTTTGTTGAGGCCGTGAGATCGGTGATATGGCAGGATTCGTACTTGAGATACGTCCTGATATTATAGCGGATCTTTGGATGACAATGCCATGTGAATAGTGATATTTGTATTGTACTAGACGTAGGTCAGTACCCCAGATGATGATCTTGATAAAGAGGATACCAGATGAACAGCGTGATGAGTATGATATTGACCCGTACCCAGATTTGGGGATGCCGTACGACAGATTTACGTACGAGCTATATATTGATAATTGATCCGCACTCTTGACTTGAGATATCTGATTATAGATATGGTATCGGATATGATATTATTGAGGCGGGATCACCGACTAATATATATACAGGTATGTATACGTATCAACTCAGATGTTATGCGGTTTCCTTACCTGTAGTTCAGCTTGTTAGTTCAGCCGTATAGTTTAGTGTAGTTGTTAGATTAGATTAGACTCCTACCTATTTCAAAAACTAACGAATCGTGGGTATTTTAAAAGACAGGTCAAGAGATTCTACGGATATTTCAAAAGACGTATCTTATTTTCAAAACACCGCGATTCGTGTTATTTCAAAAGGCACTATTGTAGGACTTATATTAGGGTAATGCAGTTTAGTTATCGTTGTGTCTAGTATTCAGCTCCCGCATATTATTGTTGTTGCTCCGCATCGCATACTTATTGTAATTCATATTTCATTATTGATATCATGCTGTTAGGACACCATCACCATTACCGATGATGCGTATGTACCACGTACACTTACTTGCCGGCTCACACACATCTTCATCGGTAATTGCCATGTCACGTACACTTAGAAAATACTATTACAATGACATAGCCTGTTAGCTGATAGTTTAGACATGATATTAGTGTACTTACCTTATATGCTAGTTTAGACATTGTGGTTATTACCTGCTACTTCATGCATACTGTTATTCATTGTTATGCCGCATTCATGGATTCTCATGCCTATATTCATGGTTTTACATGCTATTGATGATTTGGATTCGGATTTCCATGAGATTTTCTGGATTTGGGGGAAAACCGCAAAACTTATATAAGCTTCTTTTATCTCTTTTTAAATAAAAAGTGCGGTTTTCCCATGATGTATGAATCGTCCACCATGAGTTTGCTGATGGATTTCGAGACCCGATTCGAGGAGTTGGATGAACCGTTTCGGGTACATGGTGGGCCCGGTGCGGTACCCCGGGGCGAGAAGGTCGTGTTGTTGACGTTGAGCCTGGCAGAGGAGCACTACCGACCGGTGATTTTACCCGACGTGTCGGATATCCGGAGGATACCGTCGTGGTCTTAAGATGGATGGTAGGGGCCGGTCTGGACTGACGGCGTCCTAGATATTGTGATTGAGATTTTGAGATATTGAGATACATAGATTGTGACACAGAGATATCGAGATATTTGGACACTTGTTTTGTGTCGATGCTTGGCACTATTTTATGTTGATTTCATTTATGGTACCTCATTTTTAAAATACAGAAATTTCACTGATTTATGAAAGCAGTTTTCTTCAGTACATGCATTCATACATCATCCATATGATACATTGCTACCTGAGGCACTGACACGGGCATATGGGATTACACTTGGGTTAGATATTTGCCCTAGCCATGGTTATAGGTTGCTGGTTATATATTTGAGGATTATATATTATGATCGTATGACCTAGGATTGCGTCATACATGCGATTTCTATTCGTAGATGTTTTTCTATTCACGAGTTGGCAACTCACCCCCGTTGTGCCCCAATTTCTTGCAGGTTTGCCGTACAGGTTTCATTACGGCTTTGCGGGCACAGTTTCGTTCGGGTGACTTGCTAGTAGGTGGGTTTATTGGTATCGTACCCATCATATTATCTTGTATAATATTATCCAGTTGTATCTAGTAAATTCCATCAACCAAACATGTATTTATTTCAGAGATAGAGACCAGTGATGTTATTCTTTCGACCTTAGAGAGCGCGCGTTATATTTCTGTGGATTTCTTGTGGTTTTGAGTTTCCTTTGAGTTTTGATCCTCGCCCTTGGCGTTGTATATTATATTGCTTGTGTGGTTGTGACCGTCGATTGACGAAGCGCTAGCTCCCGCTTGGGGATGCCTTTTAGTGATTTCATATACTATTCATGTTGTATCCCGCTTGGGAGCCAGTATTTAAAAAGGAGACTCTGCCGAAATTTTCAGGAAATATTTGATGTTTTTTTAAAACCGCATAATTCGGCTTATGCTATTAAAATTACTTGATTTTAAATTGGTTTTTCTTCACTCTACTACTTTTCTTGGTATGGATTTCTGGGTTTTCGGCTTACTTAAATTACGTACGTCTCGAGACGTTTCGTAGTTTAAGTGTCGGTAATGTTCCGTTCTTTCGGGACGTGACAAAGTTGGTATCAGAGCATTAGGTTTTACCTTCGGAGCGTAGGATGACCCTTGGTTGATGGAATAGGTGACTAAAGTAGAGTGACGTACCGTGGGTATGTTCCGCGGCATACTTATGATACGCTACTCCACTTAAGGAGCCTTAAGATATACATTTTTTTGCTCAGTATCATATTCATTCCTGATCTAGCCTCATCGGTACCAGTTATGGTTTGCTGCCACAATTACGGGCAGGGAGAGCTACGGCTAGAGTTGCGGTCAGCACGAGCTCGTTACGAACGAGGACTGACCAGGGCGTGACCCCAACGACACACGATTGCAGAGATGTGTCTTTATATTGTGTTTTGCGCCACAAGCGTTTGATGGATTGCTGTATGAGATTACTCGGATATGCAGATCAGCACCAGAGGATTGAGCCACTGATAGAGGCCAGCCGGATTTTGATGACCGTTGGTGTATGGCTTATTCATGATGATCGAGACACTGTTCAGCGTGCAGACGAGTGAGCCAGTTATTGCTGCGAACGACGAGACGTCGCCCCAGATGTTGGAGCCACTGCAGTACAGGTTGTACTAAGAGACGAGAGAAAGTCGCTAGTCACCGAGGATGAATGAGTAGGACATGTGGTTCGTTCGCTACCCCGATGCGAGGTCATCAGATAGATTGATTCCAGCTAGAGACGACTTCACGCGGAGACGTTGAGAGTCGACAGAGACGATCGAGTGTCAGAAACCTATTATTCCAAGTTTAAAGCATTCGGAAGAGCATGCAGGCAATTCTATGGACCCTCTAAAAGAATGAAACCCTAACTCGACTTAATGACCGTGTGAAAGCCTTTTGTAACACCCGAGCCCAATAATACTATTTATATTACTAGTTGAGGGTTACATATTGCTCTTTTCCAATTATTCTGTTTTTCTGGGGTTTACTGCTAAATTTTAACCGGCTAAGTCTTTTTGGCACATAACAAATTTTAACTCCTAAAATGAAATTTAAAATGTCCATGTTGGCCTACTCGTCACCACTAGTCGCGTGGTAGCGTCCGCGTGTCGAGATTCCGTTCCGTTTGGCTAAACGGGCAAGTTTGGACGACTACGCGCGCGTGCAAGTGTCCGACTTGGGGGCATGCATTTTAATCATTAAACACCTCTTTTCAAAATTTGGAACCCGCTTAAAATCCTATAATTTGAATTTGGAACATTTGGGCGCAACCCGGGCGCGATTTGGAAATGTTTCATTTCGCGCCAAAATGGCCCATTTAAATTTAATACCTTAAACTAAAAATATACGATTATATATTTCTTTACCTGCCTTATCCATCCAAATCCTTCAAATCTTTATTTCAAATCCCTTTTATTTTTTTCTCGTGGCCAATCACAGCGTGGGTTTATACCCGCGTGGGCCCCGCCTCCCTTTCCCTATCTCTCTCTCTCTTCCTCTCTCCAATCTCCCTCTCTCTTCTTATATTTTAAACCTCACGCAGCCGCCTCCCTCAACTCATCTTCTCCCATCACGAACCCAACGAAAACCCTAACCCTAGCCCTCGCGACCTCACCGCCGACCTCCCCGTGACCTCGTCGCTGCCATCAACACCTCCTCGACCTAGCCGCACCTTCCTCCCCTCGTTCTCCCGCTCTCTTCCACGCCTGCACCCAACCCGACGACGCCCCCAACCCCTGCAGAGCCGATGTCGACGCCGCCTCTCGCCGCCGACGCCTCCCACGACTCCGTCTCCTCCTCCTCGTCACTACCTCGTCATCACCTCCCTCCTCTCCTCGCTGGACCACCACCAACCTGCAGCCCGACCCTGCACCTACCCCGGGTCGCCGGGAACCGCGCTGTCGACCCTCGTCGACGCCACCTCCGACCACCTCCCTTCCCCCTCGACCACCAGAGTCGACTACCACCCTTCTACTCACTGCAGCACCCTCTCCAGCGAACCCAGTGGCTGTTACGGCCTTCGCAGCCGCCGTCGCTGCCTCGCCAGCGTTCCAGTGCCGTCGAGCCATCATGGTCGCACCCTGCTTCTTCCCTGTAAGTTTTCCTTGTCCTTCCTTTTGGTACAATTCCCCTCGCTGGTCGTTATTTGCGTGTATCATATCATTGTTGCTAACCTCGTTGCCGGTGACTTTTGCCGGAATCCGACCGTGCCGTCTTTTGAACCCGATGCTCCAGCGAGGTACCCTGGTCCGTGTGATCCCGTTGTTCTCTGTTGGGGCTCGATCCGTGGCCCGTGCTATCATATCGCGTTTCTGCCGACATCGCATCCGTGTTCCAGATTGCAGAACCGTCGAGGCAAGTATCTGAATACTTGCTTAAACATGCTAGCGTGCGAGATCTAGTCTTGCCACGCAATTGAATTCATACTATAAGACAACTTAATAATGGTAATTGATAAAATGTTATAAGTTAGAATTGACAGTTGCGGTTACCTTTAACATGGAATCGTTATAATAGTTCTCGTAATTAATCAACCCAACATCAATCCATATTTCAACTAAATAAAACGACTGGAT
The DNA here is from genome assembly GCA_030015575.1 of Agapanthus africanus. Taxonomy (NCBI): domain Eukaryota; kingdom Viridiplantae; phylum Streptophyta; class Magnoliopsida; order Asparagales; family Amaryllidaceae; genus Agapanthus; species Agapanthus africanus. The sequence goes on from CM057346.1 coordinate 398,260,625, forward strand.
CATATCTGCTTTAACTGTTAAATCATTCACGAGACAATTATTATACCTAGTGTAAATTTCTGTAGCTTCATTACTTCATGATTGTGGATATTGCTTCACCTTGTGGCTATTGCACCCTAAAGGTGCTTGAACCTGTTAATAAGAGAATACAAAACATCATTGTGTTTACATAGAATAATATGGTTATTTACTGTTCCTGCTGCTGTTCATTACTTGATTGTATACCTGTTGTGAGCACATACTCGTTTGCACTACATATTGGTCTGACCCTGCTACACATGACATATACATGCATACCGACTCATCCTGTCGTACCCTGACATGACCTGATTCACTACCTACTTGACATGACATGGTACCGTACACTCTCGACATGACATGACACCTTTATACATTACCTGGCTGGACCTGATGTACCATGGCTTTACCTGTTACCTGATCTTGTGCCTAATGCCGACCAACCTGACCATTCCTGCTGTCTATCCAGACAGACCTACTCTTACCGGATTTTGTGTTGGCATTAGTCCTTGACTACTGAATACCTGACCTGACATATATAGCTTGGGGGTATGGGGAAATCAAAGGTGAAACCGACTTGTAACTCAACAGTTCGATACATGTTCTTATCAGTCTTACGGGCTTGGCCAGCCCCGGAGTGTTGATGCTGACATCACTCGCCCATCCTACCACCTTTTACTGCTTAGCGGCACGTCTCAGATTCAGCCCCGAGGATCTTGACCGTGGTCCCGGGCACGCACGGGATACTATTGAGTTACATCGACGATTCATCAATTGATTTCAAAGACTATAGAGTAGAAACCTGATAGGACAGTTTAGTCACCATTGCACATTACCCTGCTCTGTTATTTCTGAGTACTGCTTATTTCATGTTCATACTTGCATTGCTTATTACCATGTTTATTTTATATACTTGATGTCATGACGCGCTGACGTCTGGGTTTTGCATGGCCCAGATTCCGTACCACTGTCGACGACCGAGCAGGAGTACTTCAGCCAGCAGGCTGATTTGAGTTCTATAGTGGTTAGTTTGTTTATTGCATTTTAGTTCCAGGTGCGATCCCGCATTATGGGACATACCTTTCTATTATTATATTGGATCATTTGCTTCCGCACTTATTGTTTATTGACTCTCGTTATTATGGATTTGGACATGTGCTAGATTAGCTTATTATCTTGTTCTTGATAACCTTACAACCGTAATGTGACTGTGGATGGATACTTCCTACCCACAGGTAGCATGGTTGGCTATGTCACGTGCCCAATCTTGCGTACTCTGGGAAGCGGGGCGTGACACCTTTGAACCTTAGGGTTTGCGGCAGTTCCACGGCGCCATTAGTGAGGCTTGGGTTTGCCCTTCTACTGCTGGACCATCGATACTGTGATACGTACTCGATACTATTAAACTATACCCAAGATGTTGAGCTCTTGGGGGATTATGGGTTTTGACGAATCGATCGGATGGTTCGACTTCATTCGGATGCTAGGTGGTGAGATGCATTTCTTGGGAGACTCCAGATACGAAGATAGCCGTTGGAGCTCAGTCCATACAGCCACGACGAGACGAGTCCGAAGCAGTCGACATTAGAGAAAAGTAGAGTAAGAGGTTCGTACAAGGTCTTGATGAGATGACGTTCTACTCCGCCGACATCAGAGATGCGATATGCATGCTGAGGCATTGTACTTGGATATACCTTCCAGGAGGAGTCGTGATGAGTATGTAGCCATTCCGGAATGAGAACAGATCTAGTAAAGAACGATGATTTCCGGACAGTTCGGCAGAGACGTGATTTAGGAAAGACCTCGACAGGACCTTTCTGGAATAAATTATGAGAAGACCTGCACCCAGGAGTGGTCATGTTACGCACACCGGCAGGCCAGAGTTCAGGGTCATCAACAAGACATGCTATGAGTGACCACGACAGTTGGCCAGAGATTCTTAGAGGAGGTGCTTGAGCGGGACTATTCTGCCATACGTGATTTTGGTATTTTGAGCGATCTATTCGCATGATTTGGTTTTGATGATTGAGTTTCATGATATCGTTTTCATGCGCTATGGTTACACCTACTGAGTATTTACGATTTTTGCACAGTTGTTGCACCTGAGATAGTTTTCGTGCCTTGGTTTCTCATGTTTGTGATTATATGGATTTCATACAGTTGAGTTGATTTGTGCGTATATACGTACACGAATTAGGTTTTGCACTCGGTATGATTCACATATGCTTGCAGTGCAGTGATACGCATTTTGTGCACTTAGATGCACTGGACTTCGATTTCGATTGTGATGCTCGTTATTGGTTTTGTGCACCTTGTGCACCTGATTGGATTTTGCGCATGTCCGGCGCTTGATATTGGATTTCATGATTTCATGCATGTCAGATGCACCTGATTTTGCTGTCAGGCACACACGTTGCCTACGACAGATGCTTCGTGCACACCCGATGCACTTAGATATTGTTTCTGTGCGCATGTATGGAACATATGTGGATTTTGATTTCTGTGCGCACCAGACGCACGTAGTATTCATATGTATATTTTGGGATTGATTTCTTATAGAGCAGAACGTTTTTATGATATTTGCTATGTGTTTTCATACTGAGCAGGACTAATCAGAGTACAGAACCTGAATGTATTTTGCATGCATTGATAGCTATCAAAGGGAATTCAAAAAAAGCGAGCTATAGTCTCAGTATTTAGCTACGTGTCTGATATGACACGAAACGTTTAAAATAAAGAAACCCTTCTAAATTGTTTCCCAAAACGGCGGGACATACATTTTAAACAAAAGGTATATATGTATATGGTTATGTTCTTATAATAGACGCCCGCCACTGTGCAGTGTTTTGCGTATTGCACAGCGATTTTAAGAGATTTGGCATGCATTTCCTTCAGATATTTACAGATTTAGATTTGATATTTACGTGTATAGTTTCGAGTTATATCATATTAGTTTTGTATTGGATTTTACATTTGTGTCTTTACCATGACTCCGATGATTGCGGGATGCTTGACGGAGTTTTGATTTTGAGTTATATGCTCATTTTTCATGCGCATGAGCTGCACTACGATTTGTTTTATGTATTTACGATTTCGGAGCCCCGACGACTTGATGGTTTTGCTTAGATACTTTAGTATTTGAGGGAGTTTTTAATTTAAATTCGGGGACCGAATTTCTTTAAGGGGGGAAGATTGTAACGTTTTGAAAATCGTTTCGGTGAAATTTCGGAAAAACGGTAAAATAAGGGGGTTTTCTGTAAAAAGTCAAAATACAAATATCTTTATTATAAAATTAAATATATATATTCTAGCTATGTAATTGCTAGTATTTGGTGTTTATTGATCCCCTGGTAAAATTTCTAAATTTCTGAAATTTTTTCCGAAATTAATTATTTTAATATTATTTTAAGCCGTCACTAATACATTTAATTAGGGAAAATTATAAATTGGAATGGGTTGAAACAAATTTTGTGCATTATAACACATTAAACAAAATTTTAACATGTTTTTGAAACAAAATGAATCTGCCAAACGGAGTTAGAAATTATTGTAGAAAAAAGGCTTTTTTGGTGAAATTAACGAAATCTTGCAATTTGGTACCTTGAGAGGTTCTTTTTGCATGGAATTTTTTTTGTCAATCACTCACTCACATGCTCACCCCTCCTTGGCCGGCCCCACCACTATCAACAGCCCATATTTTTCCCCTCTTGGTTGACTTCAACTCATGAAGAAAAAGAATTGTTTTAAAAAGGGTTTTTATATATTTAATTGGGTATGGGTTTAAAGTGTTATGAATGGGCTTTGACCTTAGAATTTCCACCCCAATTCCTCACCTCACTCCAGCCCCCCTCTACTGGCCGAAACCTTGCTGCAACAACCCCCTCTTTTTCCCCCATTTTCCTATCTCTTTTGCTTCAAAAATTCATCAAATACCCATCAAAAAAATCCAAAATCTAAATCAAGCTCTTACCCATTTTAGTGTAGCCTTAGATGCATGGATTGTGGTGAAAGGAGAGCTTTTTGGATGGCTAGATTTCAAGCTAGATCTCAAAAATTGGGAGTATAAACTTTGACCCTATATAGAATTTGTTGTTTATATTGCTTAATCTAACATAATTAAGTGTTAATTTGGTTCTTGTTGCTAATTTGAGAATTCAAGAATATGGTTTGAATCTAATTTGGGTTTAACCATCACTACTAAGATAATCAAGTGTAGATTATCATCTTGTGGAATTGTAAAACCTAACCTAATTGCTAGTTTACAAATTGTTAGGTTGATATTGCTATAATTAAGCTATTTTGCTAACTAGGGTTTTTGGAAAATTATTAAATGCTTTAGATTAAAATATAATTATGGTTTCATATCATTATTAATATTATAATGAGTGGTTTAATGCCCTTGGACTATGCAAAACCAAGCTTAATTGTTAAATTGTGAATTTTGCTTTAAAAAGAGTTAAAATCGGTATTTTTGCAAACTAGTTTTTTTGAACATATATGGTTTGGTGAAATTAAATTATGGAAAGGGGTTTTATGACTTATTTAAGATATTTAATAAGTATTATGGCCGCTAGATTTGTTTAAACGTCAAGTTTTGTACTAAAACGAGTAATTTTTGCTTGCTAGATTTTCGGGCAAATGGCTTTTAAGGTGAATTTGGGGTTTTTGTGAATTTTAACCTATTTTATATTATAAGTAGTGGTTGTGAATGCGCAAATGAGAGTGTTTGGGTTTTTGTCGATGGTTTGACGTTTGTACATCGACATCGAGAGTTGGTTTGACTATTCTTGTATGCGTAGGCGATAGGTTTTGACCTATGCGTGATACGCGTGCCGATTTGATTTTCGTATGCCGTTTCGATTTCGAATTTGGTTTTAATGCGATACGGTGTGTTATGATATGTATCGTATGCCGTTTCGATTTCGAATTTGGTTTTAATGCGATACGGTGTGTTATGATATGTAGGTACCCCATGTGGACTTCGAGACGACAAGCAAGCGCGTGGCGACATCGGCACCGGCGAGCAAGGACCAGGTGAGTAGATTTATATCTACGGGGAGAAATCGGGTGGATGGCGTATATCACCCCCGCAGTTCGTGGTGATGTATACGAATACGTATACACACACCTATTTAGATTATATATATTATGTTGATATGAGACTTGATGATAAATGTAGATTCTAGGTGTTCATGGATTAGTTTAGTGTTAGTTGCGAAACCCTAGAGTAGCTGTTACACCCACACACGCACGCACACACATGCATACATCTATGTTATTACCTGCGCGTATGTGGGGAGATGTGTTTATGTGTTCACCTGGGTATGGGACTAGGTGTTCACATACTGGATTTGCGGATGATACTTGGGATTGAGATGAGTTGATGAGATTTGAGTTGAGGCCGTGAGATCGGTGATATGGCAGGATTCGTACTTGAGATACGTCCTGATGTTATAGCAGATCTTTGGATGACAATGCCATGTGAATAGTGATATTTGTAGTGTACTAGACGTAGGTCAGTACCCCAGATGATGATCTTGGTAAAGAGGATACCAGATGAACAGTGTGATGAGTATGATATTGACCCGTATCCAGATTTGGGGATGCCGTACGACGGATTTACGTACGAGCTATATATTGATGATTGATCCGCACTCTTGACTTGGGATGTCTGATTATAGATATGGTATCGGATATGATATTATTGAGGCGGGATCACCGACTAATATATATACAGGTATGTATACGTATCAACTCAGATGTTATGCGGTTTCCTTACCTATAGTTCAGCTTGTTAGTTCAGCCGTATAGTTTAGTGTAGTTGTTAGATTAGATTAGACTCCTACATATTTCAAAAACTAACGAATCGTGGGTATTTTAAAAGACAGGTCAAGAGATTCTACGGATATTTCAAAAGACGTATCTTATTTTCAAAACACCGTAGCCCTTATTTTCAAAACACCGCGATTCGTGTTATTTCAAAAGGCACTATTGTAGGACTTATATTAGGGTAATGCAGTTTAGTTATCGTTGTGTCTAGTATTCTGCTCCCGCATATTATTGTTGTTGCTCCGCATCGCATACTTATTGTAATTCATATTTCATTATTGATATCATGCTGTTAGGACACCATCACCACCACCATTACCGATGATGCGTATGTACCACGTACACTTACTTGCCGGCTCACACACATCTTCATCGGTAATTGCCATGTCACGTACACTTAGAAAATACTATTACATTGAATAGCCTGTTAGCTGATAGTTTAGACATGATATTAGTGTACTTGCCTTATATGCTGGTTTAGACATTGTGGTTATTACCTGCTACTTCATGCATACTGTTATTCATTGTTATGCCGCATTCATGGATTCTCATGCCTATATTCATGGTTTTACATGCTATTGATGATTTGGATTCGGATTTCCATGAGATTTTCTGGATTTGGGGGAAAACCGCAAACCTTATATAAGCTTCTTTTCTCTCTTTTTAAATAAAAAGTGCGGTTTTCCCATGATGTATGAGTCGTCCACCATGAGTTTGCTGATGGATTTCGAGACCCGATTCGAGAAGTTGGATGAACCGTTTCGGGTACATGGTGGGCCCGATGCGGTACCCCGGGATGAGAAGGTCGTGTTGTTGACGTTGAGCCTGGCAGGGGAGCACTACCGACCGGTGATTTTACCCGACGCGTCGGATATCCGGAGGATACTGTCGTGGTCTTAAGATGGATGGTAGGGGCCGGTCTGGACTGACGGCGCCCTAGATATTGTGATTGAGACATTGAGATTTTGAGATATTAAGGTACAGAGATTGTGACACAGAGATATCGAGATATTTGGACACTTATTTTGTGTCGATGCTTGGCACTATTTTATGTTGATTTCATTTATGGTACCTCATTTTTAAAATACAGAAATTTCACTGATTTATGAAAGCAGTTTTCTTCAGTACATGCATTCATACATCATCCATATGATACATTGCTACCTGAGGCACTGACACGGGCATATGGGATTACACTTGGGTTAGATATTTGCCCTAGCCATGGTTATAGGTTGCTGGTTATATATTTGAGGATTATATATTATGATCGTATGACCTAGAATTGCGTCATACATGCGATTTCTATTCGTAGATGTTTTTCTATTCACGAGTTGGCAACTCACCCCCGTTGTGCCCCAGTTTCTTGCAGGTTTGCCGTACAGGTTTCATTACGGCTTTGCGGGCACAGTTTCGTTCGGGTGACTTACTAGTAGGTGGGTTTATTGGTATCGTACCCATCATATTACCTTGTATAATATTATCCAGTTGTATCTAGTAAATTCCATCAACCAAACATGTATTTATTTCAGAGATAGAGACCAGTGATGTTATTTTTCCGACCTTAGAGTCGCGCGTTATATTTCTGTGGATTTCTTATGGTTTTGAGTTTCCTTTGAGTTTTGATCCTCGCCCTTGGCGTTGTATATTATATTGCTTGTGTGGTTATGACCGTCGATTGACGAAGAGCTAGCTCCCGCTTGGGGATGCCTTTTAGTGATTTCGTATACTATTCATGTTGTATCCCGCTTGGGAGCCAGTATTTACAAAGGAGACTCTGCCGAAATTTTCAGGAAATATTTGATGTTTTTTTTAAAACCGCATAATTCGGCTTATGCTATTAAAACTACTTGCTTTTAAATTGGTTTTTCTTCACTCTACTACTTTTCTTGGTATGGATTTATGGGTTTTCGGTTTACTTAAATTACGTACGCCTCGAGACGTTTCGTAGTTTAAGTGCCGGTCATGTTCCGTACTTTCGGGACGTGACACCGTGGTAGGGTAGTAATCAAAGTACAGTGGGAACACATTCGAGGCGAAGTGACAGTGTCAAGTCAGCGGATTAAGCTGTACTCATGTCACCTGGGAACTGATAACTGACGATAGGTATAGTACCAACCAATCAGTTCCCGACGAGTCCTGTCCAGTGTACTCGTAACCTAACGAGCACCCGCATAATATCTCAAGTACGACGTACTGACGGCTGTGGGACAGACCGTCTCTCCTGCTGGGATGAGAAGCGCATACGCTAGTCTACTCCGGAGTATCGATGCCCTATCTCGATAATCCTATGACTAGGGACCTGTATAAGGATGTGCTTATAGATTACCCAGCCCCCACAAGTGTGACTGCCATCACAACGCTGGTAATCAAGCAAAGATCCTAAGGGCTCCACTAATGTGTATAGGTGATATACTAAAAGAAACACATGTACACATTAAAGTAAAAACAAACCAAGTAGCATATTACCATTTTGAGCAAGACTGTCTATACAACTGTGAATATCCCAAACTTCCATTAAGTAATATACAAACTAGTATGATACAGTAATGGCCTCTAGGGCATATACACTAACACGGTTCCTTGTCCAGATCGGTGTTTTTACTGCAGTTTCGATGATAATGTGTTTTATTCTAGAGCTAGGTTTATTAAAGGTAAGCCTACCTTTAACTTTGACAAACCACACATTGGTAACCTCTATATGTTCTTCACGCTCATTGAGATACTATATTACTTACGGTTTTTATTGTTGCTGCTATTCTTTAGGGATACAAATATATGTTTCTTGTCATCTTTATCTTAATTTGAGTAGTTTAACTTCTCTTTATGCAGAAATTTTGCTTAGGATTATTTGGGGATACATATTTTAAGCTTTTTTAGTTTTCATGTCAGAGCATGTTTGGTAGTTGTATCAAATAAAGAGTTTTAGGCCTTATTATATATTCAAGTTTGAAATGTTATTGGGAGAATGATTGAGAATGGATGGTAAGGCTAACTATTGGATTCAATTAGGAGAAAAGAGTTCATTTGTTCGTTGTGGTTATGGATAATCAAATCCGCTATCTGCGATTGTTTCAGTTGATTGCATATAGATCCGCTATCTGCGATTGTTTCAGTTGATTGCATATAAAACTCTTCAATGAGTAAAATATCCAGCCGCCATACAAAAACAAAAATTAATGAAAGGATAGACATACAACACGTACACACAATACATACACAAAGCACATACACAGTAAAAACCCTACACCTAAGCGAATCATAAAACGAAACTAAATTAATCATAAAATGAAACTAAATTACGCTACCCCACATGAGCGACATCTGGAGCAGCGGTTGGACGCACTGACGCCAAATTCAAGGATTTTCAGGAGTCAGTGGTACACACACATACACGCACCACGTACACACAATACATACACAAAGCACATACACAGTAAAAACCCTACACCTAAGCGAATCATAAAACGAAACTAAATTAATCATAAAATGAAACTAAATTACGCTACACACAAACAATACCAAATCTTAATTCATCATCATTCTTCTCTATATTGAACTCTTGTCTAAATCCAACCCCAACTCCAAATCCTAAATTACACAAAGTTAAAAAATTTCCAGATTCGACAGGTAGTCTAATGAAAAGTAACAATAGTTAAGGGTATTTTAGTGGAAAAGCAACATTAGTTAAGGGTAATTTAGTGTAAATAAGTAAAATTGAGAAAATGGGGGTTTTTTATTAAAATTTTTAATATTAGTTTTATTGAAAAACAACAATAGTTAAGGGTATTTTAGTGAAATTTATAGTAATTTAGTTAATTTAAGAAGATGAATCGTTTAGTTAAATTTTTAATATATTTTAGTGAAAAACAATAGTTAAGGGGGTGTATGTGTCTCTCTGTGTGTATGCTTGTGTATGTGTGTGCGCGCACGCGGACACACACAGACACATAGAAACAAGTCCAAACCCTAAATTACACAAACTTAAAAGTTTATAGTTTCGGAAGCCATTGCTTCGGCTGCGGCTCCGCAAGCCACTGTTTCGGCTGCGGCTCCACAAGCCACTGCTTTGGCTCCGGCTTCCGCTCCGTAGGCCACTGCGTGACGCGTCGGCTCCAAATCCCACTACATCGGCTCCGCAGCCCACCCCTACTTCTGCCGATCCATTACTCCAGATTTTGTTAACCCGGGGCTGCAGCGAAGAGCAAATGTGCCAGATTTACCAGATACTTAGAGATGGAACATCTAGACTGAGCCAGTAGCGATGTATTATATTTTTTTGCGATGTATGTACTTTATTTGATACGTATTGTATATCTTGGATATTGTTTGTTGATTGTCTTGATTTTTTATCATGATTTTGTATTTTGTTTGGTTATATATATATATTGTACGGATGTTTTGGATAAATATTTCTGTATTTGAGTGTGCTATATATATTATCCTGACAGGTTGGCAAAAAACAAAGGAATATTTTAAATTTTTTTTACTTGCCCCTACGGATACAAACGTAGAGGCAAAATATCTGAAAAACTTGATATTGTGTCCCTACGGATGTATCCATAGGGCATATACTTGCCCATACGGTCACAACCATAGGGGTAAGTAATTTTTTTTTAAATTAAAATAAAAATTTGAATTTTTTTTACTTACCCTTACGGTCACAAGCGTAGGGGCAAATATTTTTTAAAAAAAATTAAATTAAAAATAAAAACTACCTGTAACAACCGAGTCCAGTTATACCAATTTCAATTACCGCATGTGTTGTTTGTGGTGTTTAATTCATTTACTATGTGGATGCGAATGATAGTTTATTTTATTTTTCGACCCGCTTGCTTGAGCTTGTTGGTTCCTAGTGATAGATTATCCCGACATTACATATTTTGCATATAACAATTTAAGTTACTTAAAATAATTTAAAAATACATGACATGGCCTGCATGATACCCCTAACCCCGTGGTAGCGTGCTTGCATCGTGTTCTCGTCCCGTTCAGTGGAACGGACGTGTTTGGATGGCTACGCGCACGTGCGTGCGTCCGTTCTTGGGGGTATGCTTTTTCATTACATGATCCTTCATTTCAATTTTTGGAATTTGCTAATAATTTTCATATTTCAAATCCAAATTTTTGGACCCGACCCGGGCGCAATTCTGAAATATTTTTTTATTCCGCCAAATCCTATTTATTTTTAAAATTCTTTAATCAGCCTAAAAAAATATTTTACAGCTCACAAGATTTTCATAAGCTAAGGAAAGTATATTTTTAAAACCAGTAAATCTTTATAAAATTTTTCCAAACGATTTCCCTAATCCCCGAACCAATCAAAACCCTCCATTCTATTTTACCGGGCCCCACCTTTCCTCTCTCTTTTTCTTTTCTCCTTCTCTCTCTCTCACCCTTCTCTTTCTCTCTCTCTCCTCTCTATTCTCTCTTTATCTCTCTACAGATAAAGCCAAATCCCTCTCTCCTCACTGTTCCTTCCTCTCTCTCTCACTCCTCCCGATCTCCCTTCTCTCTCCTCTCGATTCTTTCCCTCTCCCTCTTCCGCGTATATCTCTCTCTCTTCCCTCTATATATTTTTCTTCTTCTTTTTTCTTTTCTTCACGAACCCATCACCAGCTAACCTAACCGCCGCACCCTTCTCGCCGTCGCCCACAGCCAACGATCACCGGAGTGACCTCGTCGCCTTCTCACCGTCCTCACCTCCGTATCCACTCTCCTTCCCCGAGTCCCTGCACGCGCACCAAGCACGCCCGAGAGCACAGCCGAGCCCTGCTTGCCGCCTCACCGCGACGATCACCGGAGTGATCTCGTCGCCGTCCATCATCCCAGATCGACATAGCGGTGAGCCGAGCGCACCCCCTTTCCTCCTTCTTCCTCCTTTTTCTTCTTCGTTTCTTCTATTTTCTTTTTCTGTTTTTGTTGGGCCGCTGTCCTATGCAGGCTTGCCCGCCGGAGCTCCGTCGACGCCGTCGACACCATCACGACCCTTCCACAGACCACAGTGAGCCTCCTCTCCTCCATCCTCCTTCTCTTCTTCTCTTCTTTTCTTCATGCAGTTCTTTTATTTTGTTGGTATTCACTGTTTTTTTGAGATCGCCGGAATTTGGCCGTGCCATCGACGATCCCGACAACCCAGCAAAGATACCTGACCCGTGTGATTCCACTGTTCGTTGTTTGGACTCTTTCCGTGTACCGTGCGCGCGTCACGACAATTTTTCCCGCCGACACGTAACGTTCCGTGTACCGTTTCTTGAATCCGTCGAGGCAAGTGAAACTTGCTACATGCTATTTAAATTACTATATACCTATTAGAGTGCACGTTAAACCTGTAGTTTCCATTTAATACCAGAATTCCATTTTAACATTTCGACGTCCCATTATATCAATTTAGATTCATGGCTCGAAACATACAGGTTGCATTTAGTTCTATTATATATAGTACCCATATTCATATTTAAATCTTATAACAATTATTTGCATAGCCCACAGTACCCTTTTATATTTTATACCCTGTCGGACGACCGTTTGCATACAACTAACCTGATCTATATTCAATTGCATCTTTAGATTATTTAGTACACATTAACATGATTTTTTTTAACAAACCATATTTGTTTAAGTGTATGATACTTAATGTTGGAACCATAAACCGAACTCTAAATGATAACCGTGCATCGATATAATTTAACCTGTACCTATTTGCATATTATATTACACGTTCCAGTTTATTGTCCTGATAGTACCCATACTTGTTTGTTTATAATCATGTTTATGTTAGTTTGATTATGAGCACCCACATGACATCTTGTGCACCCTGATATGACCTATTACACCTATTACTTGACACGACATGCTACCGTACAACTCTTGACATAACATGACACCTTTATACATTACCTGGCTTGACCTGATGTACCATGGTCTTACCTGTTACCTGATCTTGTGTCTAATGCCAACAAATATGACCTGTTGTCCTTACGGACCGTTCATGTTGTCTATCTAGACAAACATATACCTGCCTGATCCTGTGTTGGCATTAACTCTAGATTATTTAATATTTGAGTTGAACATATATAACTTGGGGATATGGGGAAATCAGTATTGTAACCGAACGTAACTCAAAGGGCCATCCTATTGTTTGCCGTTTTTCCGGGCGTTACGGAATACCCATTGTTTGCCGTTTTTCCGGGCGTTACGGAATATCTATTGTTTGCCGTCTTTCCGGACGTTACGAAATAATCACCGACGAGTTACGATGAGGATTACATTACTTGGTTTCGAAGACTTTAGAATAGATAACCCCATAGCACAGTTTAGATATCTCTGCACGTCACTTGTACTGACACATTCACCGTTATATATTCTCATTATATTCTTGCTCATACTCATACCTGCATGTCGTACTATCCCTGTTAATATTATTGCTTGATATTATGACGCGCTGACATCTGGGTTTTGCATGGCCCAGATTCCTTACCATTGCTGCAGTCCGAACAGGAGTACTTCAGTCAGCAGGCTGAGTAGTGAGGACTCGTTAGTAGTTAGTTCTTTTATTTTCAGTATTTTTATTCCTGATGTGAGCCCGCATTATGGGACATACATTCCAGTTATTCTTGTATTGGATCTTTTGCTTCCGCATTATTTTTATTCTTGACTCGTTTTATTTGGCTTATGGACATGTGTTAGATAGTTTATTTTTGTTCTTGATATCTCTACAGCCGTAATGTGACTGTGGAATGATAATTTCTATCCACAGGTAGCATGGTTGGCTATGTCACGTGCCTACCTTAGCGTACTCTGGAAAGCGGGGCATGACATAGTTCTTTTGGTATTAGAGCCATAGGTTAATCGGGTTGATTCTTTTGTAGTTGGGTATTGTACCCAATACATGAATCAGAATACTCGTGATTAGGAAACATGTCCTGCCACCTTACCGTTTTACCGTTCTTGAATCTAACCTCCTCCTGATTATACTTTTACGGTATGCAAACTTCTTTTGCATATCGAGTCGAAACCTGATTCCTTATTTATCTCTAGAACTTAGGCGACTTGGGTGGAGTTATGTAATTGTAGCTATGATACCGCGGCATAGTTACAATGCGGTACTCTATTTAAGTAACTTGGAGTTCTAGCTTTGAATCATATCCTTGATCTATATGTTGAATCTGTTATCATGCTAATCCTTTGGGTGCTTTAATTTCAGGAACATGGCAGGAAAGAATCTGAAAACGTACCAAAGGTGTGTTGACGAAGCCGCTATGCTTGGAGTAATCCGTGGGATGTTGGAAAACCAAAAGCGACAGACCGAGCTGATCCAGCAGCAAGCTGAATCTTTTCAGGAAGGTTTGCGGACCGTTCAGCAGTCCGTGAGCAATGTTGTGGCCAGACCGGTGGATCGTGTGGGTACCATGGCGGATTTCAGGAGACTGGGTCCGTCTGTCTTTACTGGCCTGGAGGAGCCATTGCCAGCGGAACAATGGCTGGTTGATACGGAGAATTTACTCGTTGCGGCACAGATCCCAGAGGATAAGAGGGTGGATGTGGTACGCATCCAGTTGGTAGACTACGCCCGGGAATGGTGGCTTGTGGAAGTGACCCGCTTGCCCAAGCCGATCAGTTGGGCGGATTTCTCGAAGAGTTTCTTGGAGAAGTTCTTCCCGCGGACTGCACGGGAGGAAATGGAGGAAAAATTCGTCAGTTTGGAACAGAACGGCACACCTGTAAATGTACATGCGGCTGAGTGGACGCGGCTCAGTAGATTCGCTGGACCTTTGGTTGCCAGCAATGCTGATAGGGAAAGAAGGTTCATGCGCAGTTTGGATGTGGACATCCAGAGGCAGATTGTCTCCCTGGGTTTGACCACTTTCTCACAAGTATTTACAGCAGCCCGAGAGCAGCAGAGTTTATCTATGAAGACCGGGAGTACACCGCAGCCAGCAGTTACAGCACGGAAGCCGGCATTTGCACCGAACCGAGCACATGGACGAAAAGGTATTCCGGTGGACAGGCGTGGCGTTGTACCAATGAAGAAGCCAGTTTTGCCCGAGCAAAAGGGAAGGGTGTTGTGCGATTACTGCCAACGACCAGGTCATTATCGAAGAGATTGTCGTAAGAGGCTTGGACTGTGTCTTATTTGCGGATCAGCTGATCACACCATTGATACTTGTCCATCAAAGCTACGGTTGAAGGATGATACTCAGAAGCCACCGCAGAGACAGTTTCAGGAGCATAAGCTGATAACTCAGGGACCCAATCAAGCTTGAGCCTTTACCCTGACAGCTGAAGAGGCTAAAGTTCCAGAGGAAGTCGTTTCAGGTACCTTACTTGTTCATGGTTTTCTCGCATTAGCGTTTTTCAGCTCTAGTGCATCCCATTGATTTATGTCGTCCAAGTTTATTACTATACACTCGATGACTTGCACGACCCTGTTTAGTTATTGAGACATACACACTGGGAATGGGAAAATCTTAACTGATAGTGGGTGTAAGGATTGTTCTGTTGTTGTTGGCGGACGAGAGCTAATGTAGATTCCTTGGTGATTGTTACCGGCAGTATGAAGTCGCTTGGGAATGGATTTTCGGCACTTTCCACGATCACATTGAGTGTAGAGCAAGGAAAGCGAATTTCCAGATTCCCGGACATCCAGAGGATATTTTGTATTAGCAGTTCTGTCGGGCCAGTCGAGTTTGAGGCTAGGCCGACAAACAATGTTCTTTCGTCGATGGAGGTTGATAAAAGTGAAGCGCCAGCTGTTGTTCGAGATTTCATGGATGTGTTCGAAGACATATAAGGTTTACCGCCGAGACGAGACATGGAGTTCGCAATTGATCTTGCTCCTGGTGCAGCGTCAATCTCAAGGGCGTACTATCCAATGGCACCAGTAGAATTGGAATAAGTTAAGCAGCAGGTTACTGAATTACCTGAGAAGGGTTGGATTCGAAGCAGTAACTCACCTTGGGGAGCTCCAGTTCTTCTAGTAAAGAAGAAAGATGGCACAAGGAGGATGTAACAACTCCATTTTTAATGTATAAAGAATTGATTTAAATTCAATGTATACTTGGAGTATTTATTGCGGCTGATATCTCTTTAAGTATTTATTTCACTCCATTATTTACAAGAAGGAGCTTCTAGCTCATTGGTAATACCTTACACTGCTGAACCAAGCCACCAAAGTTCAAATCCCATGCCCCACATTATTTTTGTATTTATTTTGTTTTAATTTCTTTTGGAAGTCAATAGTTAAAAGGCCATAACTCACAAAATTTGTACTGGACATGAAAAAGTAAATATACCAAAATCTTCCCCTGGAAAATCCCCGGCCCCCGACACCTTGACTCGGCCCGACTCGGCGCCGCCGACCGGCGAACCGGCCGACTCGGTCCAGCGCCGCCGGCCGAGTCGTCAACAGAGAAAAGTTGGCTCTGGACTTGGTCAACCCTCCTGCACACTCTAAATGCCTGGATCGGTTATCAATTGCTCAATAAATCCCTTTTACTCCTACGTTTAATGAGTTTTAATGGATTTTTATATAAATTTTATATATTTTTATATTTTTTTTATTAAAACCCTAACCCTAGCCTAACCCTATATAAACCCCACATTCCCTCTACCCTCTCATCACTTTTTCTAAGTCCGCTCTCTCAAAATTCCAAGAGAACTTGTTACGTTAGAAAACGAGCGAAAGGCGAAGCGCTGACGAAATCGACGGCGAAATTCCGGTGATCGTGCTAGGACCTCTCAACGACGTTTCGACACACCGGCAAACCTTCTACCTTCCTCTCACTCTCTAGCGTTGTCCAAACCCGTAAGTCCCCCTTTTCTATCCTTCTTTTCTTTCATTAAAATACGAACTTAAAAACCCGACGGAAATCGGAACAACCCGATTTCCGATTCGGTTTTCTATCAAATCTCACTTATCACTAATTCCATAATGCTTAAACATCTTCATGTTGACTACTAATCACTTAAAAATTAATTTGAACAAGTTTTCACACATGAAATGATAGCTTTTGCAATATATCGTATTCTTTCACTTAAATACCATAATGTTTAGTTTTCACATTTAACCCTTTTAACATTACTATACCTTAAAGTAGATCACGAGGTAATGACCTACCTCCTCACACACTCATATGCAATCATAACACGCTACCTTGAAAACTTAAAATACGATAAAACAAGATTTTACATTAAAATACCATTTTCTTAACAAAACCTTTTTTAAAAGTTCTAAGTTATATACAATTTTAAAACAATATTTTTTAATAGGAAATACGATAAGTTGTGGACATCGATCGTTTATCTAAACCTGACTTTGTGGTGTCTAGGCAAGTGTGTCTAAGTCGAGTGGTTACTTAATTAGGGCCACTACTTGTAATGGAGAGCCCCCACTCACACCTGGCCGCAATTGGCGGTGAAGAGGCGATTTAAGGCTTCTAATGACTTGTCGTTTAGACCATTTAGAAATAGGCTAGTTGGCTTAGGAAATCCTAGAATCTAAAATACGGAAATTTACATCCTTTTACAAATAAATAGCTTATTTTTATAAAACCGTTTTCTAAATGATTGGTACTTATTAAATCTTTGCAAAGCGCCACTACAACCCACTGTAATACCCTAATTCATTTATACCAATTCCAGTTCAAGTATTTACTTATTTATAGTAGTTTCTTGGTTTACTGTGTTTTGGGTGCGAATAGTATTTTGACATTTGTATTTGCATTTTACCCGACCCGCTTGCTTGAAACCTGTCTTGATTCATGTTTATGATTTATCCTGATCTGTTACATGGATTCATGCATTTTCATTTTTTACTGCATACTGGCATTTTATCTGGCATCTGCATTTTTTAATATAATATTTAAAGTCAAGTAAAATATTTTAAAAATATCTAGCATGGCCTGCATGATACCTCTAGCCCCGTGGTAGCATCCGCGCATCTTGTTCTCGTCCCGTTCAGTGAAACGGACTTGTTTGGATAGCTACGCGCACGTGCGTGCATCCGTTCTTGCGGGTATGCATTTATCATTATCCGGACATTCATTTTTTTTATTTTGGTCGACATGTATATTTTTCGTATTTTAAAACTGAATTTTAGACCCGACCCGGGCATGTTTTGGACTAAATTTGTATTTACCAGAAAATCCAATTTTATTTCATCTAATATCTTTATTAAAATTTAACAGTTTAAAATATTTATAACTTACAAAATCTTTTTAAATTAAAATCTAAACCTTAATAACAACCCATTTCTCTCTCTCTCCTCTGCATATATATATTTATATATATTTTATCTATTTATTTTTTCTTTCCTTATTTAATACACAGCCTCTTCTTCTTCTTCTTTCTTCTTCTTGATCTTGTTTCTTGATTCCGGTGATCACCGCCGGAACCGTGCTCGTCGCTGACGATCCGAGTGATCCAGTGAACGTACCTGACTTGCGTGATCACCCTTGTGCGTTGTTTGGAACCGTTTCGTGTACCGTGCGCGCGTCGCAATATTTCGCCGACGAAGGACGTTCCGTACACATCCTTTCTTGTTCCGTCTAGGCAAGTTAATCTTGCTACATGCTATATAATTCATTTTATACCTATTTAAATAAATACCATACCTATAGTTTAAATCTAGTACCCCATGTTTAATTTTATAACGTTTCGATGTTCCGTTTGCATCCGTTTATATCATTTTAAATCTAGATCATGAAAACTTATCTTGTGACATACTAGTTTACATTATACTGCATCCATATCATTTAAAATATATATCGTCGTAATATTTCTTATTATTATCTTTAATTAGTTTATAATCTGTATTTTATAATGTTATACATTTGAAAATATTATAGTTTACGCATGAAACGTCGTCGCAAAGCGGATACGACAAATCTTAAATTTACTGTACACATTACCTTATATACACATTACCTTATAAAATTCATTATAAATCATAGAAAAATCATTAGTATACGTTCTTTAGTTCGTTACGAAGCTAACTCAGAATACTATAACTCTATGAAATATTTACTTGGAAAATAAATTGTTTAAATAACGTAAAATGCAAATGAATATGTCTCTAAACTGCTGTCCAGGGAAATTCCAGCAGCAAACTTTCAACTTCGAATATTCATAGCGTTTTATAGGGACAACCTGAGATACTTATACTTATAAAAATGAAAACCTTATTGAATTATCTTTGTTTTGGTATAAGACACGTCCCTTTTGGAGAACGTTTGTTATTTTTTAAGCTATTTTACAAATCAGGGCGACGCTGAATTTCTGAACGGAACTTTCTTGTGCATGGTTAATCAATACCACTTTTATAGTTATTAATCGCTTTGAATATGCTATCCATATTAATATTATTATATCAATATTTATATCACATATTGCTTAGTTGTACATCTCACATTACCATTTTATAGTTTTATAACTTTTCGGATACCCGTTTGCATCCATCGCATTTAAGATACATATAATTGCATCCATATATCACATTACTACATAATACTGTGATATTAATACTCCATGTTTAATAAATTGCATCCTAATTAATATTGGAACTATAAATGTAACCCTAATCAATAACTGTGCATCCATATCCTTGAAATTATATCTATTTGCATACTATATCACATTATTCCATTTTGTTGTTATATTAGTGCCCCATACTTGTTTTGTGTACCCATACTTATTATAGTTTGATTATGAGCACCCACGTGATACTTGTGCACTCCTGACATGACTTGATACACTACTACTTGACACGACTTGATACATGTGCACTCCTTGACATGATTGATACTTGTTCACTACCTGACATGACCTGATGTACCATAGCTTGACCTGTTACCTGATCTTGTTACTAATGCCAACAATCTTGACATGTTGTCCCTACGGACATTTCCTGTTGTCTATCCAGACAAACCTGTACCTGCCTGATCCTGTGTTGGCATTAGCTCTAGATTATTTAGTACATGACTTGACCACATATAACTTGGGGGTATGAAGAAATCAATGATGAAACCTGACTTGTAACTCGACAGTTGCTTTGTCACGACCCACCCCCAAACACAGATGGTATTGTCCGCTCTGGCCAAAGCCGCACGGTTTTGGCCCTTTGAATGAACCTGGGGGCTACTTACATGCTTGCTTATACTGATCAGTTTTAGAGGCTAGGCCAGCCTCGGGATGATGCTGCTGACATCGTTCGTCTTTACATATTTCCTGTTTTAGTGCCTAGCGGCACGTCTCGGTATCAGCCCGAGAGTCTTAGACCGTGGTCCCGGGCATGCACGGGATACTATTGAGTTACATCGATGATTCATCAAATTGATTTCAAAGACTTGAGAGTAGTTAACCCAATAGACCAGCTTAGATTACTCACTGCACGCTACCTTTCACCGCCCTGATTTATATTGCTGTTACCCTGCTTTACTATTTATGATTATACATGCATGCATTGTTACCCTGTTTATATTTTATTGCTTGATGACATGACGCGCTGACGTCTGGGTTTTGCATGGCCCAGATTCCGTACCTTTGTCGCAGTCCGAGCAGGAGTACTTTAGCCAGCAGGCTGAGCAGTGAGGACTCAGTAGTAGTTAGTTCTTTTACTTTCAGCATTTTATTCCTGATGTGAGCCCGCATTATGGGACATACATTCCAGTTATTCTTGTATTGGATCTTTTGCTTCCGTATTACTTATTCTTGACTCATTTTATTTTGGCTTATGGACATATGCTAGATAGTTTTATTTTTGTTCTTGATATCTCTACAGCCGTAATGTGACTGTGGAAGGAGAATTCCTATCCACAGGTAGCATGGTTGGCCATGTCACGTGCCTACCTTAGCGTACTCTGGGAAGCGGGGCGTGACACCCACCTTTGGGGAACTCGTTAGGGATAGTACGGTTTATCATGCACCCTCGGGCTTAGTAGTGCGAGATTCAGACCTCCGCAAGGAGCATTCGGTCTCGAAAGATTTAAAATACGACATTTAAGAAACATGAGATTTTTGGAAATAAAATATTTATTAAAAATTATTCTTGTATAAACATATATATATCATTTAAACACTTATTTTATTATAAGATAAAGTTTCCACCTTTTCCTAAAAATTACAAGATTAAAAGTTACATTAAAATACCATGAATTTCAAATAAATCAATATTACAAATTAATACCTTTTATTTATGTAATTAAGATATTTTCACTATAAATAAGACAAAATAAAATCACACTCATTATAACTATAAAGACGAATAATAAATACTTGAGGTGTATCTTGAAAACTATACAAAAGTATTTTACATAAAACCCCCTCAAGTTTTATAAATTACAATAATGATCCTAACAAATATAGAACTTCGACTTACATTACTTTTAGTCTGACTCGGATTTGAGTCTGATTATTTCTGAGTTGAATATGATTCAAGTCAATCTATATTCTTTAATATTCCAACTCAATATGAACACATAAATCCCAGAATCCAGTTAACAATCTATACGACTTGACTGAATCAAACCATGGATATACATCCATTATCCTATTATACCATTTACCTGATTATGCAGTTACAATCTGTTTACTGATATCATGGTTTTGGTCAGTCATCCAACTTACACAATACAATACAACAATAATATCAAAACACTACGGGGTTTAAGGGGTAGATTGGTACGGAAGGTGTTAAAGGTGGCACGAGGTGGTCAGATTAAGACAGATAACCTATATTCCGTTGCTGTTGTACCGTAGCTTAACGGTTCCTTGTACATTCCGTTTGCCCCGGTCTCTAGCATATAGAGACCACTCTCGTATACACTGGCATCCTTCTGTACCAAACTACAAACAACAGCGTTAACACAATATTCTACAATATTTTACAATTTCTTTAGAAGATACCTCTTATTCTGTCTTTTCTAATTCTTCTTTATCTTTGGGACTTACCGAGCGACCTGTTCGCTGACGACATTCTATTTCTTTCGTCTTTGAATGTCGTCAGGTGCTTTGGACCCAGCAGAGATCGAGCCCACCGGTGAAGACTTGGAGCAGTTTCACGAAGACCCCGAGCTCTAGACATTGTACCTTGTTCTATTCAGTATTTTCATTTCCTGTTATGCCATTGTTTAGGCATCGCTTTTCATTTCAGTTGTATTTACTTTTCATGCATTGTACAAAAGAATGTTATTAATAAAGTTGCTGTTATTTCTATACCTCTTGTCTCTTGTAATTTACTTTTATATTGCTTAGATACGCTTAGCGTATGTACTTCTAAGTATATACGTAGCGGACCTCGTCGCGTCCCTGTTCCCCTCCGAAAGACGGCGCGACACCGCGTCTTGCCTGAGATTCGGGGCAGATGCTAATTGGTGCTATCCGTCCACCTCTTCGAAGATGCCAAGTTGATTTATGGCACCACGTATCGAAGGTTTAGACGGATGCGTCCGATGTAGCAGACTTCGTCAGATTCCCCCTCGTTTGAGGGGTTTTTGATTGTGGGGACGCTCTTCCCTGCAGGCGCAAGCCCCTGCAGTTAATTACGCTACCGCATTGCGGTAACAACTTTCTCCTTCTCCAGATGGTCACTTCGTGTCGTGGGTGTCTGTTTTGTATTTTGTTGCCCGTGGATTGTTTACGGAGACTGAGTTATGTCGTCGCCCGTAGGGCGTGGACTAGTCCAAATCCGTATTATCTTAGATTTGGGTTTGGGGGGGTTTGGTTTGAGGATACGTCAGCCATACTTGAGGCTAAGATCAACTCAAACGTTTGTTAAGGATACGTTAGTCTAACTTTGTGACTAAGATCAACTTAACGGGATCGTTTAGATCCGACAAAAGAGTGTTTGGACTCTAATGTTCCAGTTTAGGGACATAGTGGTCCATCGTCTGTATGGCTGTCGGGACCCATCACCTCTCTGACGACGTTGAAGAATTACAACGACAGATGTCAGAGGAGTTCAGAGATGTACCCTTGAGCCGGAGTTAATTTGGGGGATTCGTAGTCCAGTATGTTTGAGGGTTTAAGGACGCGTTAGCCATCTTCGAGGCTAAGATCAACTTAAACGGGACCGTTTAGGTCCGACAAAAGAGCATATGAAGGGCTCTATGGTTCTAGTTTAGGGACGTTGCGGTCCGTGGGTAGTTTAAGGACATTGCGGTCCGTGGGTAGTTTAAGGACATTGCGGTCCGTTGTTAGTTTTAAGACATCTCGGTCAAGGTTAAGGACGTCGTAGTCCATGGGTTTAAGGACCCCACAGTCCGGTATGTGCTCTGGATGCTTCACACGGGTTCACTGCCGTGCTTAGCGAGGACCAGGCTCCGCTCTGGACGTTTTCCGTGGGGTCAAAGAGTGACGTTATCCACGTTCCGCGTGACCAGGAATTTGTATGAGTTTAAGGACCCCACAGTCCATATCATGGGTGGTCGTCGGGACCCGTCACCTCTTTGAAGACATTGAGGGATTACAATGCCAAGTATCAAAGGAGTGAAGAGATGTACCCTAGAACCGGAGTGGCTTGAGCAGTCCCTGGCCCAATTTGAGGTCAGGACTGATTAATTATGTTATGAGCCCATTGGCCCAATTAGTCACGAATTGAGGACTTATGGCCAGCTTGGGCTAAGTCCCATCATGTCTGGAATATTGATTCCTTGTGAGTCCATCGAGGGAGAAGCTTTGCCTCTATCCCTTTAGCCAATTGGGCTATAGACTAGTGTTAAACACTTCAAAGCAATCAGTGTTGAACATTGGGAATGAGTTTGACAAGTTAGTGTTTAACACTAGAAGAATAATTGGTGTTAAACACCAGCAACAAGGCCTTGAAATGATCATAAGCACTAAAACAGCTCAGTGTTGAACACTGGCAATGGGGATCTCAAATTAGTGCCGAATATTAAAACAATTAGTATTGAACACTACGAACAAAGT
Organism: Agapanthus africanus; assembly: GCA_030015575.1. Lineage (NCBI taxonomy): Eukaryota > Viridiplantae > Streptophyta > Magnoliopsida > Asparagales > Amaryllidaceae > Agapanthus > Agapanthus africanus. Next base: position 398,284,394 of record CM057346.1, read on the forward strand.
TCTTTAATTAGTGTTGAACACTAAGGCCCGATAGCATTTCAATACTGGATTCGAGGGTTTTAACTTAGTGTTAAACACTACAGCAAGAACGGTCACGTGGCCCCACGTGAGAGTGCCTTCCCTTCAATGATTCTGCCGAAATTACTGTGTCTTTGATAGCGTCACGTGTCAGCACGTGACGGGCATTCAAATGCCTATGTGTTAAGGCTTCTGCTGAAAATCACGTGGGTCACGTGGGGTGCTGCCTCAAAGGGGCTTTCTGTAGGGCTTTTGGGGGGTCACGTGGTGACACGTGACCCTGCCTCAATGTTGTTTTTTTTTTTTTTGGAGGATCTGTTACTCCTCTTTCAGGAATTAAATTCCTCGAATTTTTAATTTCAGAGGAATTAAATTCCTATTTCCTTTTGAAGGCTTATATTCTGGAATAGAGTTTAAATCTGAGTTTTCTGTGGGAATTAAATTCCTTGTTTATGCGAAGAACCGAATAGGGTTAAACCCTAACAAAAGCTTTTAAGGAATTAAACTCCCCTTTTCTGAGGATTATGATTAAAGGAATTAAATTCCCACCGTTTCAACAGAACTATGTTCTTAATTAGGGTTCAACCCTGTTTCTTTTTGTTTTGAAGGAATTAAATTCCCATGATACAGGGTCGAACCCTGACTTTATTTTGGAGGAATTAAATACCTATAGTTCTATGAGAGTTAAATTCTCATGCTTGCATTCCTTCTTTATGTTTTGGATCTGCATGGCAGGATCTCGACCCATTGAGAATTAAATTCTCAACCTTAAGGGGAGATGTGCACTTTGCAGATCCTCTATCAAAGAGGGAGGAGATATGCTCTCTCGTTTTATGCCTCAGAGTTAAACTCTGTTGAGAATTAAATTCTTTTTCTTTCCAAAAGGCTTTCCCTTTCTTACCTAGGGTTTTTTGCAGAAGATCTGAGTCTTTTCAAAATATCAAAGCTCTTCTCCTTTCTCTTTTCTTCTCTGCGTCTCTCCCTCGTTTTTGTGTCCCTTGGCTCCTATTTATAGGAGAAGCAGCCGAATCAATCAGTCTTTTGTGAATCTTCATTGAGAGATTTGATTTGCGTCCATCATTCATTTTGGGCCTTTGGATTATCAGGTGAATTTTATTCACCATTGGATTTTAAATCCAGAGATTTTCCTTTGTTATTTTGGTTAGATTTTTAAGGGGGAAATCTTTCCAAACCCGAGATTTTCCATAGATAGATGATATTTAATCATCTCTGGATCTTTAATTTGATTGGTCCCAAATAATCACTTTCCTTTGGAAAGATTCGAATTTCCTTCAGAATTTAATTCTGTCGTCAAAAATGGGCTTTGAAAGCCGGTCACGTGTGACCACGTGACCCATGGTCACGTGTAGACACGTGACCCTCTTTGGAATGAAGAATCCTCTTCCTTTCTGCGCTATCTTCCGGTTGCTGTTGTAGCCATCACGTGCTACCACGTGACGCCTGGTCACGTGTGAGCACGTGACCCCTGTCTGGCACTTCTTTCTTTGGTTCAATTGGAGAGCGAGTTTGCTGCTTTGAACGTCACGTGTCGACACATGACCCTGGTCACGTGGGAGCACGTGACCTCTTCTGAAGCTCTTTTCCTTGACTTGATCAGCGAATCAAAGTGCGCTTTTTCTGTATTTTATAGGTGACGTGTCAACACGTGACTGCTGTCACGTGTAAGCACGTGGCCTCTTTTGAAGCTTTTCCCAGAAGCTTTCCTGATTTTAAATCAGGAAACAGTCCCCTTCGCCGTACACCGGGAAGTGGGGCGTGACAGGTTTTATTGGTGGCCCATGCAGGTCAGAGCTGTATGAATCCCTATCATGCAGTTCTGGTCTGCATGAACAACCTAAGCAATATAACACAAGAACCAGCAACTAAAACATTCTTTACAATTCATGTTTCTTGAATCTTACAAATTTCTATCTCTTGAATCTTATCATTTCATATATTTGAATCTGTCCTAACCCAAAATTTTCTTCAAGGTTATAGATTCCCCGAACAACAGCACCAACGTCAACAACACACCTCCAGCACTACCTCTCGCACCAGCTGTTCCTGCACCACCCACCGAGTAAACAATGCTACTTGAAGCGATTCGCAGCCTTCTTGAGGGACAGCAACAACTCCTGAACCGTCCTGAGATCGACGCACCAGGGGTAAAGCAATTCATGGCTTTGCACCCCAAGCAGTTCTCTGGTAAGGGAAGCCCTCTTGAAGCTGAAGAATGGGCACAAAGCATCGAAGATGATCTGGTAGCAGCACAAGTGCCAGACATAGCTTGGGTCCGTGTGGCGAAACTACAGCTCACGGATAATGCTCACAACTAGTGGAAGGCGGAAGAAAGCCGTCTGGTACAGCCTATTGAATGGAAGACTTTTCGCGAGAAGTTCGACGCGAAATACTTCCCTGTGACTGCCAAGTTTGCCATGGAGCAACAGTTTATTCATCTACAACAGGGTTCAATGTGGGACAAATCAGTAGATGAATACGACGCTGAATTCACCATGTTAAGCCGGTAAGATATGTCACAATAGTTCAATTTTTAAATATCACATACTACACAGCTAACACAATCTTTAAACAGATTCGCGGCACACTTGATACCGACGGACGAGATCAGAGCCCGTCGCTTTCAACAAGGACTGGACACGGAGATTCAGGCTGCTCTAGCCACGGGAAAATTCCTGACTCATGAGGATGCTCTGGAAGCTGCCCGCAGTTATGAGGCAGTGATAAAAGCAAGGGGCGGACCTCAGTCTGCAGGAGTCAAACGCCCTGCCAACCAGATGGCAGGTGGAGGCTCGTCCAGGCCACCTTTCGTGCCAAGGCGACCCGGAGTACCAACCCATCGTCCCAGCCCAGCCTTTTGCACCTACTGCAAGAGAACTGGACATATGATGAAAGACTGCCGTCGAGCCAACCGCCTTTACTTAGTCTGCGGCTCAGCTACTCACGATATTGGGTCTTGTCCCCAAAGACAGAACCCAGTTGCTGCACCCAGGCCAGCAATTACTTATCCGCAACGACCAGCTCTTCAGGTACATGCTCCCAGACCTGCACTACCTGCACCACCCAGAGAACCACAAGCTGCACCACCTCTTCGTCAGTTCCATCAAGCTCAAAGGAATGTTCTGAGGAATGCTCCTCAGGCCAGGAGGAATGTACCAAGGCGCCAGGCTTTCACGATGTCCGTGGATGAAGCTGAGGCCACTGGCCAAGTCATCACTGGTAAACTTTTCTTTTCAAACTTTGCTTTTCGATCCTGCTACTTAGTTACATATTTTCTATACCTAAAACAAATCCCACATAACTTAGGTACAATCTTAGTATCCTCAATCCCTGCATTTGCACTGTTTGATACTGGAGCATCACACTGCTTTATGTCGCAGCGATTTGTCCGAACCCATGCGATTCCAGTCTCACCGCTTGTATCCAGCTGGAATGTCAGTTCAGGAAATGGCGTTCTAAAGGCTACTATGGGATACAGCTTGTGTCCAGTCGTCGTCTGCAGTCGAGAGTTTTATGCTGACTTCAAAGTGCTGGACATACCGAACTTCGATGTGGTTCTAGGAATGGATTGGCTTGGAACTTTTTATGCTACCATCGACTGTCGTAAAAGGAGGGTAGTATTCGAGATCCCAGACCATCCGGTCTTCCATTTCAAAAGCGGAGACCGTACACTGGAGCCAAGTACCTACAAAGCGAAGCCAAAAGAAGCAGTAGTTGCAGCAGCTCAAGCGGAGGAAGAATCAAGACCAGATGTGGTTCGAGAGTTCGACGATGTATTTTCTGACGATATATCAGGTTTGCCTCTCGATCGAGCTCTTGAATTCAGTATTGATTTAGTACCAGGAGCACAACCGGTGATCAAAGCACCCTATCGTTTAAGTCCGGAAGGTTTGAAGGAAGTCCGAACACAGTTGGACGAATTACTGGCGAAAGGATGGATTCGTCCCAGCACTTCAAGTTGGGGATCACCTGTACTACTTATGAAGAAGAAGGAAGGTTCATACAGAATGTGTATCAATTATAGAGCCTTGAACGAAGTCACTATAAAGAACAAGTATCCACTTCCGCGTATCGATGATTTATTCGATCAGCTAAGTGGATCTTGTGTTTTCTCTAAATTAGATCTTCGTTCAGGTTATCATCAAGTAAAGGTCAAGAAAGCTGATATTCACAAAACAGCTTTCAAAACTCGCTATGGACATTACGAATTTCTAGTGATGCTATTCGGAGTGACCAACGCACCCGCAATATTCATGAACCTTATGAATCAAGTTTTCCGGGAGTACTTAGACAGGTTTGTTGTCATCTTCATCGACGACATCCTAGTATATTTTAAAAGCCGGGAAGAACATGCAGAACATCTACGAATTATCCTAGAAACTCTTCGACAACATCAGTTTTATGCTAAGTACAGCAAGTGCGAGTTTTGGCTAAATCAAGTTGGTTTTCTTGGACATATCGTATCAGGAGAAGGAATCTCTGTGGATCCAGCGAAAGTTTTGGCAGTTAGCGAATGGCCTACACCAAAGTTAGTGAAAGATATTCGAAGTTTCTTGGGTCTAACTGGATATTACAGAAGGTTTATTGAAGGCTTTTCGAAGATAGCAACACCCCCGACCAAGCTCACACGTAAAGATGAAGAATTTGTGTGGTCAGAAGCATGCGAACAAGCTTTCGTAGAACTCAAGTCAAGGTTGACATCAGCACCTATTCTCGTCATACCGGATCAATCTGGAGGATTCGAAGTGCATTGCGATGCATCCGGTAAGGGATTAGGATGTGTTCTACATCAGCACGGTAAGGTTGTGGCTTATGCTTCAAGACAGCTGAAGATTCACGAGTGCAATTATCTGACGCATGATTTGGAGTTGGCAGCCGTTATCTTTGCTCTCAAGATTTGGCGTCATTACCTACTTGGTGAACGGGTGAACATCTACACAGATCATAAGAGCTTAAAGTACGTGTTCACTCAGAAGGAGTTGAAAATGCGGCAGAGAAGATGGTTAGAACTCATGGCGGACTTTGACATCAACTTGCAATATCACCCAGGAAAGGTGAACGTAGTACCTGATGCTCTTAGTCGCCAACCAACAACAATGAATCCAACTGCTCAGTGGAAGCTTCAACAAGAGTTACATCAGATGGAGATTGAAGTAGTCATGCCAGGTAATGCTTCAAGTTTGATGAATTTACAAGTTCAATCAACCATTGTCAATCAGATCAAAGCAGCTCAAGCAAGTGATGCTAAGTTGCAAAAGATCAGAGAACAAGTGGAGAATGGACTCAGAATAGACTTCATCATCCATAAAGACGGATCTTTGAGATACGGCAGCAAATTGTGTGTACCAAAAGGTCCTGTTCGGGAAGAGTTAATGAAAGAAGCTCACAGCTCTCCCTATTTAGTACACCCTGAAGGTACCAAAATGTTCAAAGATCTACGTCAGAATTATTAGTGGCATGGAATGAAGCGTGAAGTAGCCAGAAACGTCGCAAAATGCTTGGTGTGTCGGCAAGTAAAGGCTGAACATCACAGAACTACTGGATTACTTCAACCGTTACCAATCCCAGAATGGAAGAGGCAACACATCACGATGGACTTTGTGACTGCTCTTCCTCGCAGCACAAAGGGTAACGATGCCATATAGTCATTATTGATCGACTCACAAAGTCGGCTCACTTCATCCCATTTCAAGTTGGCCAATCAACTGAGACACTGGCGAAGAAGTACATAGAGGTAATAATCTAATTAAGATTTAAACTCTTTACAATGTACTATCTCTGATACCCATGAACTCATACAGGAAATTGTGAGACTTCATGGAGTACCGGTCTGTATTGTCTCCGATCGTGACACCAGGTTCCGATCGCAATTTTGGTAGAGTCTGCAAGCAAGCTTGGGAACAAGTCTGAACTTCAGCACGGCTTATCATCCACAAACAGATGGTCAGTCGGAACGAACTATTCAGATCTTGGAGGATATGCTCAGAGCGTGTATACTGGACTTCAAAGGATCGTGGGAAAATCACCTACATCTTGTGGAGTTTTCGTACAACAACAGCTACCAAGCAAGCATAGAAATGGCACCTTTTGCAGCATTGTATGGAAGGAAGTGTCGATCGCCATTAAGTTGGGACGACATCGGAGATAGGGAACTTCTTGGACCGGAGATGATAGTAGCAACTGTTGATGTGGTTCGTACTATCAGGGAAAGGATGCGCATAGCCCAAGATTGATAGAAGCACTGGGCTGATGCAAAGAGACGACACTTGGAGTTCCAGCCAGGAGATCATGTATTCTTGAAGATATCTCCGAACCGCGGAGTGATCCGATTTGGAAGATGGGGTAAATTGAGTCCGAGATATATTGGACCGTTCGACATACTCGAACGAGTCGGTGAAGTGGCATACCGCTTAGCGCTTCCACCTTCATTGGCAGGAGTGCATAATGTGTTCCATATATCCCAACTCAGAAAGTATGTGAGTGACCCCAGCCATGTTCTCGATCATTCCGAGCTCACTATACAGCCCGATTTGTCTTGTGAGCAACAACCTGTGGAAATCCTGGACAGGAAAGTGAAGACACTTCGGAACAAGGAAGTTAACTTGGTTCGAGTGATGTGGATGAAAGACACTCCAGGAGAGTCCACTTGGGAAAGGGAGGATGAAATGCGTACTAGATATCCACACCTCTTTGTAAACTGGTCCTCAAATAAAAGTTGTAAATTTCGAGAATGAAATTTTTGTAAGGAGGGTAGACTGTAACAACTCCATTTTTAATGTACAAAGAATTGATTTAAATTCAATGTATGCTTGGAGTATTTATTGCGGCTGATATCTCTTTAAGTATTTATTTCACTCCATTATTTACAAGAAGGAGCTTCTAGCTCATTGGTAATACCTTACACTGCTGAACCAAGCCACCAGAGTTCAAATCCCATGCCCCACATTATTTTTGTATTTATTTTGTTTTAATTTCTTTTGGAAGTCAACAGTCAAAAGGCCATAACTCACAAAATTTGTACTGGACATGAAAAAGTAAATATACCAAAATCTTCCCCTGGAAAATCCCCGGCCCCCGACACCTTGACTCGGCCCGACTCGGAGCCGCCGGCCGGCGAACCGGCCGACTCGGTCCGGCGCCGCCGGCCGGACGGCCGAGTCGTCAACAGAGAAAAGTTGGCTCTGGACTTGGTCAACCCTCCTGCACACTCTAAATGCCTGGATCGGTTATCAATTGCTCAATAAATCTCTTTTACTTCTAGGTTTAATGAGTTTTAATGAATTTTTATATAAATTATATATTTTTTAATATTTTTTTTTATTAAAACCCTAACCCTAGCCTAACCCTATATAAACCCCCCATACCCTCTACCCTCTCATCACTTTTTCTAACTCCACTCTCTCAAAATTCCAAGAGAACTTGGTACGTTAGAAAACGAGCGAAAAGCGAAGCGCTGACAAAATCGACGGCAAAATTCCGGTGATCGTGCTAGGACCTCTCAACGACGTTTCGACGCACCGGCAAACCTTCTACCTTCCTCTCACTCTCTAGCGTTGTCCAAACCCGTAAGTCCCCCTTTTCTATCCTTCTTTTCTTTCATTAAAATACGAACTTAAAAACCCGACGGAAATCGGAACAACCCGATTTCCGATTCGGTTTTCTATCAAATCTCACTTATCACTAATTCCATAATGCTTAAATATCTTCATGTTGACTACTAATCACTTAAAAATTAATTTGAACAAGTTTTCACACATGAAATGATAGCTTTTGCAATATATCGTATTCTTTCACTTAAATCGTATTCTTTCACTTAAATACCATAATGTTTAGTTTTCACATTTAACCCTTTTAACATTACTATACTTTAAAGTAGATCACGAGGTAATGACCTACCTTCTCACACACTCATATGCAATCATAACACGCTACATTGAAAACTTAGAATACGATAAAACAAGATTTTACATTAAAATACCATTTTCTTAACAAAACCTTTTTTAAAAGTTCTAAGTTATATACAGTTTTAAAACAATATTTTTTAATAGGAAATACGATAAGTTGTGGACATCGATCGTTTATCTAAACCTGACTTTGTGATGTCTAGGCAAGTGTGTCTAAGGCGGGTGGTTACTTAATTAGGGCCGCTACTTGTAGTGGAGAGCCCCCACTCACCTGGCACTTACCTGGCAACAATTGGTGGTGAAGTGGCGATTTGAGGCTTCTAATGACTTGTCGTTTAGACCATTTAGAAATATGCTAGTTGGCTTAGGAAACCCTAGAATCTAAAATACGGAAATTTACACCCTTTTACAAATAAATAACTTATCTTTATAAAACCGTTTTCTAAATGATTGGTATTTATTAAATCTTTGCAAAGCGCCACTACAACCCACCTTTGGGGAACTCGTTAGGGATAGTACGGTTTATCGTGCACCCTCGAGCTTAGTAGTGCGAGATTCAGACCTCCGCAAGGAGCATTCGGTCTCGAAAGATTTAAAATACAACATTTAAGAAAAATGAGATTTTTGGAAGATAAAATATTTATTAAAAATTATTCTTGTATAAACATATATATATATCATTTAAACACCTATTTTATTATAAGATAAAGTTTCCACCTTTTCCTAAAAATTACAAGATTAAAAGTTACATTAAAATACCATGAATTTCAAATAAATCAATATTACAAATTAATACCTTTATTTATATAATTAGGATATTTTCACTAGAAATAAGACAAAATAAAATCACACTCATTATAACTATAAAGACGAATAATAAATACTTGAGGTGTATCTTGAAAACTATACAAAAGTATTTTTACATAAAAACTCCTCAAGTTTTATAAATTACAATAATGACCCTAACAAATATAGAACTTCGACTTACATTACTTTTAGTCTGACTCGGGTTTGAGTCTGATTATTTCTGACTTGAATATGATTCAAGTCAATCTATATTCTTTAATATTCCAACTCAATATGAACATGATGAATCCCAGAATCCAGTTAACAATCTATACAACTTGACTGAATCAAACCATGGATATACATCCATTATCCCATTATACAATTTACCTGATTATGCAGTTACAATCTATTTACTAATATCATGGTTTTGGTAAGTCATCCAACTTACACAATACAATACAACAATAATATCAAAACACTACGGGGTTTAAGGGGTAGATTGGTACGGAAGGTGTTAAAGATGGCACGAGGTGGTCAGATTAAGACACCTAACATATATTCCGTTACTGTTATACCGTGGCTTAACGGTTCCTTGTACATTCCGTTTGCCCTGGTCTCTAGCATATAGAGACCACTCTCGTATACACTGGCATCCTTCTGTACCAAACTACAAACAACAGCGTTAACACAATATTCTACAATATTTTACAATTTCTTTAGAAGATACCTCTTATTCTGTCTTTTCTAATTCTTCTTTATCTTTGGAACTTACCGAGCGACCTATTCGCTGACGACATTCTATTTCTTTCTTCTTTGAATGTCGTCAGGTGCTTTGGACCCAACAGAGATCGAGCCCACCGGTGAAGACTTGGAGCAGTTTCACGAAGACCCCGAGCTCTAGACATTATACCTTGTTCTATTCAGAATTTTCATTTCCTGTTATGCCATTGTTTAGGCACCGCTTTTCATTTCAGTTGTATTTACTTTTCATGCATTGTACAAAAGAATGTTATTAATAAAGTTGCTGTTATTTCTATACCTCTTGTCTCTTGTGATTTACTTTTATATTGCTTAGATACGCTTAGCGTATGTACTTCTAAATATATACGTAGCGGACCTCGTCGCGTCCCCTTAGTCGTACACCAGGAAGCGGGGTGTGACAGAGGATGTGCATCGATTATCGAGATTTAAACCGGGTGACTATTGAGAACAAATACCCGATCCCTCGCATTGGCGAATTGTTCGAGCAGCTTTGTGGCGCGAGGGTATTCTCGAAACTGGATTTGCGATCCGGATATCATCAGGTCCGAGTTAAAACAGAAGATATTTGCAGGTTGGCGTTCCGAACTCGGTATGGACATTACGAGTACTTAGTGATGCCCTTCGGAGTAACGAATGCACCGGCTATATTCATGGACTTGATGAACCGAATCTTTTCACCATTCTTGGACCAGTTTATTGTGGTGTTCATTGACGATATACTGATCTACTCGAAGAGTATTAAAGAGCATGCAGAACATTTGAAGATCGCACTGCAGATGCTGAGGCAAGAAAAAAAAATTATATGCAAAGATGAGTAAGTGCGAGTTTTGGTTGGAAGAAGTAAAGTTTTTAGGGCATGTCGTGTCTGGCGACGGAATCGCTGTTGATCCCGAAAAGATTGCAGCAGTTTGAAATTGGCCGGTTCCGAAGAATGTTGTAGAGATCAGAAGCTTTCTTGGACTTGCCGAGTATTACAGATATTCGCGAAGAACTTATGAAGGAGGCGCACAGTTCAGCATATTCCGTACATCCAGGACGCACGAAGATGTACCGAGACATACGACATCATTTCTGGTAGGAAGGCATGAACGGGAGATTGCCCGCTTTGTGGCAAAATGCTTGGTGTGTCAGCAAGTTAAGGCTGAACATCAAAGGGTTGCTGGTTTGTTGCAACCACTTCCGATTCCTCAGTGGATGTGGGAGAACATCAAAGGGTTGCTGGTTTGTTGCAACCACTTCCGATTCCTCAGTGGATGTGGGAGCATATGACCATGGATTTCGTGACGACTTTACCGCGGAGTCCAAAAGGCAACAATGAAGGTTGGGTGATTATTGATCGATTGACCAAGGCAGCTCGTTTCATTCCTTTTCGGGTTGGTCAATCAACAGAAACTTTGGCAGAACGGTACATGCAGGAGATTGTAAGATTGCATGGAGTACCGGTGAGCATCGTGTCCGACCGTGACACTCGGTTCTTATCACTTCTGGAGGAGCTTACAGGAAAGTTTGGGGACTCGATTGAAGTTTAGCACAGCTTATCATCCTCAAACAGATGGCCAGTCGGAAAGAACGATCCAAACTCTTGAAGATATGTTGAGAGCTTGCATGTTGGACTTCAAGGGTTCATGGGAGGATCTACATTTGGTGGAGTTTTCTTACAACAACAGTTTTCAGGCGACGATTCAGATGGCTCCATTCGAAACTTTATGTGGTCGCAAGTGTCGTTCACCTATTTGTTAGGAAGATGTCGGTGAACGAAGATTGCTGGGACCAGATTTGGTTGTGCAGACAGTTGAGAAAGTTAACGCTATCCGGAATCATATGAAAGCAGCGCAAGACAGATAGAAGAGTTGGGCTGATACGTCGAGAAGACCTCTAGAGTTCGCCGTGGGTGATTTGGTATTCTTGAAGTTATCACCGACTAGAGAGGTGATTCGTTTCGGAAGTCGAGGAAAGCTCAGTCCTTGATTCGTCGGACCTTTTGAGAGTTTGGAGCGTGTTGGTGAGGTAGCGTATCGATTGGCGTTACCGCAATCCTTGGCGAATGTTCATGACATGTTTCACGTATCTCAACTCCGTAAGTATGTTCGAGATGAAACGCATGTGTTGGATCATTTGAAGCTGACTATACGAGAAGACTTGACTTTTGAGGAGCGACCGATTGCGATTATGGATCGAAGGGAAAAGGTTCTTAAGGACAAGGTTATCCCTCTTGTACTTGTTTCTTGGGGTAATCGCTCACATGGAGAGTCCACTTGGGAATGAGAAGATGAAATCCGGCAGAAGTTTCCCCATCTTTTCTTGTAGTGTTGGTCGTTTATCCTTTTTGTGTTCTTGGAATTTCGAGGACGAAATTCTTTTGTAGTTGGGTATAATATAACAACCGGGTCCAGTTATACCAATTTCAGTTACCGTATGTGTTGTTTGTGGTGTTTAATTCATTTACTATGTGGATGTGAATGGTAGTTTACTTTATTTTTCGACCCGCTTGCTTGAGCTTGTTGGTTCCTAGTGATAGATTACCCCGACATTACATATTTTGCATATAACAATTTAAGTTATTTAAAATAATTTAAAAATACATGACATGGCCTGCATGATACCCCTAACCCTGTAGTAGCGTCCTTGCATCGTGTTCTCGTCCCGTTCAGTGGAACGGACGTGTTTGGATGGCTACGCGCACGTGCGTGCGTCCGTTCTTGGGGGTATGCTTTTTCATTACATAATCCTTCATTTCAATTTTTTGAACTTGCTAATAATTTTCATATTTCAAATCCAAATTTTTGGACCCGACCCGAGAGCAATTCTGAAATATTTTTTGTATTCCGCCAAATCCTATTTATTTTTAAAATTCTTTAATCAGCTTAAAAAATATTTTACAGCTCACAAGATTTTCATAAGCTAAGGAAAGTATATTTTTAAAACCAGTAAATCTTTATAAAATTTTTCCAAACGATTTCCCTAATCCCCGAACCAATCAAAACCCTCCATTCTATTTTACCGGGCCCCACCTTTCCTCTCTCTCTTTTTCTTTTCTCCTTCTCTCTCTCTCCTTTCTATTCTCTCTTTATCTCTCTGCAAATAAAGCCAAATCCCTCTCTCCTCACTGTTCCTTCCTCTCTCTCTCACTCCTCTCGATCTCCCTTCTCTCTCCTCTCGATTCTTTCTCTCTCCCTCTTCCGCGTATCTCTCTCTTCCCTCTATATATTTTTCTTCTTTTTTCTTTTCTTCACGAACCCATCACCAACTAACCTAACCGCCGCACCCTTCTCGCCGTCGCCCACAGCCGACGATCACCGAAGTGACCTCATCGCCTCCTCACCGCCCTCACCTCCGTATCCACTCTCCTTCCCCGAGTCCCTGCACGCGCACCAAGCACGCCCGAGAGCACAGCCGAGCCCTGCTTGCCGCCTCACCGCGATGATCACCGGAGTGATCCCGTCGCCGTCCATCATCCCAGATCGACATAGCGGTGAGCCGAGCGCACCCCTTTCCTCCTTCTTCCTCCTTTTTCTTCTTCCTTTCTTTTATTTTCTTTTTCTGTTTTTTGTTGGGCCGCTGTCCTATGCAGGCTTGCCCGCCGGAGCTCCGTCGACGCCGTTGACACCATCACGACCTTTCCACAGACCACAGTGAGCCTCCTCTCCTCCATCCTCCTTCTCTTCTTCTCTTCATGCAGTTCTTTTATTTTGTTGGTATTCACTATTTTTTTGAGATCGCCGGAATCCGGCCGTGCCGTCGACGATCCCGACAACCCAGAAAGGATACCTGACCCGTGTGATTCCACTGTTCGTTATTTGGACTTTTTCCGTGTACCGTGCGCGTGTCACGACTATTTTTTCCCGCCGACACGTAACGTTCCGTGTACCGTTTCTTGAATCCGTCGAGGCAAGTGAAACTTGCTACATGCTATTTAAACTACTATATATGCTATTTAAATTACTATGTACCTATTAGAGTGCACGTTAAACCTGTAGTTTCCATTTAATACCAGAATTCCATTTTAACATTTCGACGTCCCATTATATCATTTTAGATTCATGGCTCGAAACATACCAGGTTGCATTTAGTTCTATTATACATAGTACCCACATTCATATTTAAATCTTATAACAATTATTTGCATAGCCCACAGTACCCTTTTATATTTTATACCCTGTCGGACGACCGTTTGCATACAACTAACCTGATTTATATTCAATTGCATCTTTAGATTATTTAGTACACATTAACATGATTTTTTTTAACAATCCATATTTGTTTAAGTGTATGATACTTAATGTTGGAACCATAAACCGAACTCTAAATGATAACCGTGCATCGATATAATTTAACCTGTACCTATTTGCATATTATATTACATGTTCCAGTTTATTGTCCTGATAGTACCCATACTTGTTTATTTATAATCATATTTATGTTAGTTTGATTATGAGCACCCACATGACATCTTGTGCACCCTGATATGACCTATTACACATATTACTTGACACGACATGGTACCGTACAACTCTTGACATAAACATAACACCTTTATACATTACCTGGCTTAACCTGATGTACCATGGTCTTACCTGTTACCTGATCTTGTGTCTAATACCAACAAACCTGACATGTTGTCCTTACGGACCGTTCATGTTGTCTATCTAGACAAACATGTACCTGCCTGATTCTGTGTTGGCATTAGCTCTAGATTATTTAATACTTGACTTGAACATATATAACTTGAGGATATGGGGAAATCAGTATTATAACCGAACGTAACTCAAAGGACCATCCTATTGTTTGCCGTTTTTCCGGGCGTTACGGAATACCCATTATTTGCCGTTTTTCCGGGCGTCATTGTTTGCCGTTTTTCCGGGCGTTACGGAATACCTATTGTTTGCCGTCTTTCCGGACGTTACGGAATAATCACCGACGAGTTACGATGAGGATTACATTACTTGGTTTCGAAGACTTTAAAATAGATAACCCCGTAGCACAGTTTAGATATCTCTGCACGTCACTTATACTGACACATTTACCGTTATATATTCTCATTATATTCTTGCTCATACTCATACCTGCATGTCGTACTACCCCTGTTAATATTATTGCTTGATATTATGACGCGCTGACGTCTGGATTTTGCATGGCCCAGATTACTTACCTTTGCTGCAGTCCGAGCATGAGTACTTCAGTCAGCAGGCTGAGCAGTGAGGACTCGTTAGTAGTTAGTTCTTTTATTTTCAGTATTTTCATTCCTGATGTGAGCCCGCATTATGGGACATACATTCCAGTTATTCTTGTATTGGATCTTTTGCTTCCGTATTATTTTTATTCTTGACTCGTTTTATTTGGCTTATGGACATGTGTTAGATAGTTTATTTTTGTTATTGATATCTCTACACCCGTAATGTGACTGTGGAATGATAATTTCTATCCACAGATAGCATGGTTGGCTATGTCACGTGCCTATCTTAGCGTACTCTGGGAAGCGGGGCATGACACTGCCCCTCCGGATTAAACCGTAGGGGCAAATTTTTATCCATAGGGGTTTATACTTGCCCTTGCGAATGAAAATTTTGCCCTTATAGTTAGAACTGTAAGGACGGGAGTTTGCCCCTACGGCAACCCTTCTTTGTAGTAGTGTCTTCAGGCTTTCACATAAGATAAATATGGATGTTGAGTGCAAGGTTGTAAAAAGCGCTAGATGATGCCAGGATGTGGGGGTTATCACCTAGCACCTAGGCGAATGCTTGAGCCAGACATGTCTAGGAGTATCGTGTTAAGGTTTTCTAATTTAAAATAATAGATTTGGGGATTTAATTGGGTTTGGTATGCATTTATTTTTGTTAAAGGGAAACAAAAAACCAATTCCGATCATTTGCAATAACAAGTTCAACTAACTAAACGGGTTCAGCAAACCAGGCCTCCTGCCTAGACGGGGTAGACCTCCTAGGCCCCACTTCGGCCGGCGTCTACGCGACCTAACCCACTTAAATCAACGCTTAGTGAAAAGTGAAGCAGTATTATGTCATTTCCATAGACCGCTTTTTTACAACACTAGTGGAGCTGATGTGTATATAAATACTATACAAAATTAAATTTGAATACTTATTGATATGAGTACTTAAAATATATAATAAAATAATTATGCTAACAAATATACCATATATATATTGCTAGCCTTTTTACATATTTTGAAGTAAATATACAAAAAGAATGTCAAAATATTCTTTAAAATGCATAACATATAAAATGAGCATAAAAAGTATGGTTTAAATAAGCTTATTAACTAAAAATAAATTTAAAAAGATATATTTTCTTCTATTTGTGTACGGATATTCGTATCTCTATCTGAAGTCATATATTCGGATATCCGTATCTGGATAATATAACTACAACCATATGTATTTAAATATATATATTTGTATCCGATGGGACCGGATATGAAAAATCACACCGTATTTGAAGAATATCCATATCCGGATATTATCCGCATCCAAATGCAACCCTACCAAAGGCTATGACAAAATTAACTATTAAAGAAAGAAAAATATTTCATAAATAGGGCACTTACACATCATTTAAGCTGGATAGATTTGAAAGAGAATCAGGAATATTACCACTGAGATTATTTTCACTTAAAATCCTGTATACACAACCATCAAATCAAACTTTCATATAAGCATTGGATGGTTTTAAAGTTATATATTTTAAAAGGACTACAAAAGGAAAAAATAAGATCCTACTTACAAAATTTGAAGCTTAGCGAGGTTTCCAAGAGAACTTGGTATCGGACCCGTTAACTTGTTATTTTCCAAGATCAAACTCGTCAAGCTTGACAAATTCCCTAACTGTTCTGGAATTCCGCCGGTTATTTTATTATCTGGCAAAGATCTGCATGGATAATGCAATGAAATAAATTACCTACAGTACAGATGGTTAGTTTCATTTCCTAAAAAAGGAAAAAATAATTAAGAAATGCTTTCATGATCTTCTTGCAAACCCGTATCAAATAGTTAAATAATTATCACTTATTTTTAATGCGTTGGAGGTTTTGGAGTTTCTTTATGCAAGATTTAAAATAATTGTACTATGGACTTTGAAAGAGTAATTTTGAGCTGCTTGACTAGGAATCCAATATATTGCGAAACAGTTGAAGTTGATGCTTGCCTAGGGGCAAAAGTAAGTGAAGCCTTTTTCCGCAGAAAAAGTGGAATCTGTGAATTAGATAAATGAAAAAAAGAGAAACATCAAAAGAGATTTTCTTTTCTCAATTAAAGAAAATATAAATATATCGGATTTCATACAGATATCAATTGAAAGACTAACTTTAAGGGAAATTTTAAAAGGAAGTTGATGACTTCAATATGACATGTATTTCTACTAATATAAAAGTAATACAAGATAGTGTCATTAATGGGGTTACCATTGTCCTTTTCCTAGTATATGTTTCTAATAAATGGTATTTAACCATTTCTTTCCTTCTTAATTTTGGAGACCTGAGAAATAAAATGCCGTGAATACACAAACACATTGGAATTGTGGAGGAGGTAGATCAAAACTTGGTTCTATGAGCTTTCTTGACATCAAGTCATTTTCCATAGACAACGCCATATAAGATGATGAAAAGGCTTGGATAATGATGACATGATGTGAGACAAAAGCATGGACCACAGAATATGACTTCAATAAAATGAAATTCTTAATTAGTCCACTTGTGCCGCTCATTCAGGTTAGCATAAATAGAAAATGGAAACGGTAATTTAGTTACCTCTTGAATATTTCAGCCATTTAAAAGGAATTTCAAATAACCATGGGCGAAAGTTCTAATAACTCAAAACATTATCTGATTTTAAGAAATTCTATATAGTAGTATTAGGAAAGAGCAACCTTTGGCAATTCCAATGTTCTGAATGTCGGCCGACGTCGCCGAAATGTCGGTTTTGGAAAGAAAACGATACAGACATGCAAAAAAAATATCGGGTAACGATATTTGGTATGTCGGGCAACATTTCGTGATTTTAGCTGAAATGTCGTGATGTCGGCATTTATGCCGACATTTACCGTTATGAGGGGGAAATTTTGAGGGTAATTTTTTTTTCGTTTTGGGCTTTGTAAATAACCCGGTGCATTTGGACCAACTTATTTTGCAGAAATCTCGTTTCATCAACCTTTTTCTAACCCTTGTTTCAAGTAGGATTCGAATCTACGACCGTCCACTTAATAGGCGATCACTCTACCACCGAGATATTGAGAAAAATATAAATAATAAAACTAAAAATTTGAATAAGTTAATATTTTTTTCAAAAAAATAAGTTATATAAATGACGTTTACTTTACAATAATATAGAACCCGATATTTGATAATACCATCAGACATTTCATGATATCTGATATCCGACATAAAAATCTTCGGACCGACACGACATCGACATTCAAAATTTAGAACATTATGGCAAAAACATTATATATAGACACTAAAGTTGGGTGGAAAATTAGCTCGATCCTGTCCTTTTTCGCTCAGCCAGGCCACGTGTCGTTCCGCCCACTTGGGCTGATTTTACTTTACTCCTTCGTATGGCTCAACTATAGGCTACAAAAAAATAGATTAGGAACCTCAATTTGTTACTGACGGATGTCGGATCTCGTTAAGATGTTACCTTCCGTAAATCTGCTGCGAGCGACGATGGACGGCTGAGATTGAGTTGGGGGTTGCCTCTTGAAGCATGTGGATCTCAATGGGTTTGAGGTGGTTGAGGCCGAGCTACCTGCAAGGAAGTCCCGGGGTAGTTGTACCACCGAGGACCCTCCGACGATCAAGTTAGACAGGATATTTGAGCAGAGTAACGGCTTAGTGAGAAGAAAATGACTTACTTGAGTCGCCTCAAAAAGGGGTTTATATACCCAGCAGCCAATGGCAGACGGACGCGAGAATCACGCTGGCCGTTACGCTCCCGACGTCACGCTCGCGTGATAGGCAGAATCTCGCATTAATGACGAGACAGACTCGTTAATAGGGGATCATGATGGCATGGAACGCGGGACGTGGCCGACGGATATCTCGCGCATGGCGAGATTCACGGATGCGTGGCAGAGGTGCCTGCGACTGGTGCTGCTGGTCGGTCGATGGGACCGAGGAAGATGAGCTCGGCGGGTGGCTCGGGAACGAGCGGGAGGCCGAGGCATCTTGATTCTGCGGTAACCCAGAGACGAGCTGAGAGGGCCGAGGAGGCCAAGCCCGAAGGATGGCTCGGAGGCTAGCCGGGAGGGCAAGGAAGCTCAGCCCGAAGGAAGGCTCGGAGGCAGCCGAATGGATGAGGAAGGTCGAGCCTGTGATAGCTCGGAGTAGAGTAAAGAGATAGTTGACCTGGCTGCTGAAATGCTCGGGGGCAAAGAGTAGGGTGCAACCTCGGAGACAGGGTTTGAGGGAAGCCCCCACTGTAGCACATTGGTTCCCCCTCCATGGCCCTCAAAGGCCTAACTGGCTTACCCATGTGACACGTCATCCGCCACGTGCCATGATATAAGGAACTACCGTTATTGAGCATCATCACTAGCCCCCCACTCTCGTTCCGATCTGTTTGTGGGTCGGGTCGAGAATGTACTGCTTGGTTCTTTCTGTGCGGCTTGGCGCTGGTAATTCCTCGTGGTGGATTGTTTGGGGACGACACGGCGTTCTTGTTGTCGCGCATCGAGTATGAGTCGAACGAAGGGCAAGTGGGGGAAGGTCGGTATCCTCCCTTTGCCGGAGTTGAGGCAGTGATCGCGCGTTGAGTATGAGTTTATTCGGCGGGTCTTGGATCCGTGTCTTTGTAGGGTAGGGAGCTAGGATGCGCCAAGCAGGAAGCTACTCGGCAGCCTCGCGAGGAGGGCTTCGGACCCACCGCGTCTGATGGGCAGGAGGCTGTCCGCTGGGGATGCGCCAAGCAGGAAGAAACTCGGCGACCTCACGAGGAGGGCTTCAGATCCACCGCGTTGATGGGTAAGAAGTTACTCGCCAGGGATAACCGAGCATGGGCGAGCCCGGTTGCCTCTTGGCGAGGGCTTAGATCCCTGGTGTCGTGGGATAGGGAGCTACTAGCCAGGGATGACCGAGCAGGATAGCTGCTCGGTCGCCTCTTGGTGAGGGCTTTGATCCCTGGCGTCGTGGGGTATGGAACTACCAGCCAGGGATAACCGAGCAAGGGCGAGCCCGGTTGTCTCTTGGCAAGGGCTTTGATCCTTAGCACGGGAGGGGCCGTAAAGGGCCTGCTAAGGACAGGCCGAGCAGGGTTGCTGCCCGGTGCCTCATGGCGAGAGCTTTGATCCTTAAGGACGGGCCGAGCAGGGTTGCTGCCCGGTGCCTTTTGGCGACGGCTTTGATCTCTGGCGTTGTGGGGTAGGGAACTACCAGCCAGGGATAACCGAGCAAGAGCGAGCCCGATTACCTCTTGATGAGGGCTTTGATCCTTAGAGCGGGAGGGGCCGTAAGGGGCCTGCTAAGGACGGGCCGAACAGGGTTGCTGCTGTAAGTCTACGGTAGCGCCCCGGCCGTCTGTCTGAGACCAAAATGCGGAAACGAAAACTTTTTCTAAACTAGAAACCAGCGCTATCGCAGACTTTAATCCCGGATCGAACCATTAACCTATAACTAGCAACTAGAGAAAGGTTAGAAAAGTTATACCGATCGATCCGTGTCCTTCGATCTTTAGCCACCATCCCTAACTCCTCGCGGCATCTCCAATCTCCGGTCTCCTCGTCGGAAAGGGCACCACATCTTCGAGTCTTTTTACGGGCCCCCGCTTCGTCCAAAGCAACTCGGACACGAAGTTTGCTAGCCGACGTGTCCAAGGCGATGTAGAGAATGTGTGTGATCACTTCGTCTCAAACATCCATTGATTCTCATCGCATGAGAGTGTATGGATGGAGGTTGAAGTTGAAGCCATTAGTGAAAATGGTGAGCTAAAGGAAGAAGAAGGAGAGGAGCCTTTTGTTATTGTGTTGAGATGAAGAAAAAGAGAGCTAGCATAACAAATCCAAGAGCAAACCCAAGCATATATGGCTGTCCATTCTCTCTCCAAGCATCATATCAACACAATAATCAAATCCTAATATGACATTAGCATAAGAAAAGAGATCATAAGTCACTAATGAAGTCCATGTCACATTAATTGCACCTCATGATAATTTCCACTCACAATTTCCACCATTTGTAAACATTAACCTAAATGTTTACAACAATAAAAAGATACGGCAACATCTAAAGTAAACTCGTGACGGATCACAAGGATACCCATCACCTGTATATACATACCTGCATCCGCATTCCGACTGAATGCGAATACGATGAGACTAAAGTAATCCAACAAATCTAATACTAGGATCCGGCTTAAACCAAAGCCCACTAGTATGATCCGTCCGATCATGATCCGTGCACTACTGCACCTACATGATCGAACTCTGCCATAATACCATACGGCCTCTACAACGTTTCGCCCGAAACTTGAGAAACTGTCTGTAGGGGACTCTAAAGACTCGTCAATACTTTGGCTGTGGATTTAACCACTAGCTCGTCAGTGGTACTAGCTGTACGTAACGGGCTACCAGGTATTGACCAAAAGGGAGGTCGATGAGCGAACTCATCCTGACACCCTACTGAGCCTGTCAGTGACAATATCCGTACAGTCTGGTCCGTTCGTCTATGAGCATCGCATGTCGGGCCTAAGGGGTTGGTAAAAGTCAGACCCCCAAAAGCGATACAAGTCGTGTCGGAGTGTAGCCCAGAACACCCTGAGATACTACTGGAATACCTACCAGTAAATCTCCTGTCTTGGCCAAGGACTTCGTGTAATGGCTCTTCTAGACACAGCGCGATCTCACCCCAAATACCGGGAGAGACGAAACCCCTGCCGATCCGCTCACTGCCTTCATGTGGCTCGGGACTGTACCCAACTAAAACCTGTTTGCACGACTCCTTTGAGCCGTGATAGGGTAGTAATCAAAGCACAGTGGGAACTCACACGAGACAAATGACGATCTTAGGTCGATGAACTAACCTGTACACATGTCACCAGGGAACTGCTATCTGACATCAGGTATAATACCAACTAGCATGTTCCCGACGAGTCCTGTCCGGTGTACTCATAACCCAATGAGCACCTGTATACATCTTAGGTGAACCAACTGACACCAATGGCTTGTGAGACCGGCCACCGCCCCTCGTCGGTGTCTCGACTGTATACACTAGTCTACTAATGGAGTATCGATGCCCAGTCTCGAAACTCCCACGACTAGGGACCAATTTAAGGATGTGCTTATAGACCTCAGCTCCCATGTATATGATCGCCATCATACTGCTGGCCGTCAAGCAAGAATCCTATGGGCTCTATCAACGTGCAATAGTGACCTGTAATGTCACCTAAAGCATGTACACGATGATAAAGATAAACCAGATAGCATACTATCATCTCGAGTAAAACTGTCCTACCGGCATAGATCCTCCCTCAATCATTGCAATCACGTGCCTGTGATCCAATAATTGACTCTAAGGGCACTATATCCAACAGCTGCCCGGTGCCTCTTGGCGAGGGCTTTGATCCTTAAGGACGGGCCGAGCAGGTTACTGCCCGGTACCTCTTGGCGAGGGCTTTGATCTCTGGCGTTGTGGGGTAGGGGACTACCAGCCAGGGATAACCGAGCAAGGGCGGATAAATGAGCAAGGGCAAGAACGGTTGCCTCTTGATGAGGGCTTCAATCCCTGGCGTCGCGGGATAGGGTACTACCAGTCAGGGATAACCAAGTAAGGGAAAGCCCGGTTGCCTCTTGGTGAGGGCTTCGATTCTTAGCGCGGGACGGGCCGCAAGAGGCCTGCTAAGGATGGACCGAGCAGTGAAGCTGCTCAGTTGCTTCTTGGTGAGGGCTTCGATCCCTGGCGTTGCGGGGTAGGGAACTATCAGCCAGGGATAACCGAGCAAGGGCGAGCCCGGTTGCCCCTTGGTGAGGGCTTCGATCCTTAGCGCGGGCCGGGCCGCAAGAGGCCTGCTAAGGATGGACCGAGCAATGAAGCTGCTCAGTTGCCTTTTGGTGAGGGCTTCGATCCCTGGCGTTGCGGGATATGAAACTACCAGCCAGGGTAGCCAGGGATAACCGAGAAAGGATGAGCCCGGTTGCCTCTTGATGAGGGCTTCGATCCTTAGCGCGGGACGGGCCACAAGAGGCCTGCTAAGGATGGACCGAGCAGTGAAGCTGCTCAGTTGCCTCTTGGTGAGGGCTTCGATCCCTGGCGTTGCGGGGTAGGAAACTACCAGCCAGGGATAACCGAGCAAGGGCGAGCCCGGTTGCCTCTTGGTGAGGGCTTCGATCCTTAGCACGGGACGGGCCGCAAGAGGCCGGCTAAGGATGGACCGAGCAGTGAAGCTGCTCAATTTTCTTCTTCTCTTCCCTGCCCTTTTTCTTCTGATCGGCTTGCTCTGTTCGGAGCAAGTTGGCGTTCACCTCGGACTCAAGCTGGATCTCACGTTCGGTCCAGGTCTTTACCTCGGTCATGGTCTTAGGTTACGCTAATGCAAAGGAGCGTAACCACTCCTTGTGCCTAAGACCAGACCTAAGTGCTGTAATGACCATCTCGTCCCGATATTCTGAGACCTCGAGAATGGCATTGTAGAACCGGGTGACGTACCCTTTGAATGTTTCTTTGTCCCCGCTCTTGATTGTGAAGAGATGATCGACGGTTCGTTTCTATCGTCTGTTCCCAACGAAGTGACCGAGGAATTGGGTGGCCAGCTCGTCGAAGGTTGAGATCGAGCGTGGCGCGAGTCCTTGAAACCAGTCTCGTTCGGAGCGGATGAGAGTGGCCGGGAAAGCTCGGTATTGTGCGGCGTCATAATAGTCTTGGAAACTCATCCCGACCATGAATGCGTCCAAATGGTCCTTCAGATCCGACTTACCGTCGAAGAGCGAGACCTTCGGGGGTTTGTTTCGGGAAGAGACGTGAACGGCGAGAAGCTCTTCGGTGAAGGGCTTCGTGAGCGAGTCGGCGGCGTATTTAGCCCCGTTACTCGAATGGAGACCTTCTCGATGCATGCTCTCAATTTTCTTTTCGAGGGCGTCGAGTCGGCCGTGGTATCCCGATGACTCGGCGCATTCTGATCTTTGGCCTCTGCTGTTGGAAACCTGTGTCTGGCCACGGCCACGGCCCCGGTTCTTTTCGATGAGGTTCCTTAGGTCCCCTGACGAGATAGTCCTCAAGCTGCAGTGACGAGTCCCGTCCGCGCGACCTCGTCGAGGGAGGGGTGTCGGTCATGCCTGGGCGCAGGCGAGCTGACTGACACTTTCTCGAGAGGGACCGGGGCGCGATGAGGCTCGGGACGAGACGCTCTGGCGATGGACCTCGGTGTTGAACTGAGGGGCGCCCAGCGGGTCATGGAATATGTTAGCCCGGGAGATCTGGGACCGTGGGAGACAGCGAGGCGGTGGTCGGTAGTGCCGACGCGAGCAGAGTCTTCTCTCCCTCTGTAGGGATCCCGGTCCCGAGGTGGGGAAGCGGCGACCTGGGGAGCTTGCCCCGCCGTTTGGACACGGACGAGCGCATTCACGACGGACGCGAGTCGATCTATCCGGACGGCTAGGGTGTTGATAGCGTTCGGGGGAGGAGGTTCGTCCGCGCCTCCGTTGTGGGAAAGGCGGCGACTAGCGCTTGGATCGTCGCGGTGATCGCTCGCCATTGAGTTGAGATCGGAATGTGAACTTTGTTCAGTAGAATCAAGATTTTCCTACAGACGGCGCCAGCTGACGGATGTCGGATCTCGTCAAGATGTTACCTTCCGTAGATCTGCTGCGAGCGACGATGGACGGCTGAGATTGAGTTGGGGGTTGCCTCTTGAAGCGTGTGGATCTCAATAGGTTTGAGGTGATTGAGGCCGGGCTACCTGCAAAAAAGTCTCAGGATGGATGTACCACCGAGGACCCTCCGACGATCAAGTTAGACCGGATATTTGAGCAGAGTAACGGCCTAGTGAGGAGAAAATGACTTACTTGAGTTGCTTGAAAGAGAGGTTTATATACCGAGCAGCCAATGCAGGCGGGCGCGCGAA
This sequence comes from Agapanthus africanus, assembly GCA_030015575.1. Taxonomy (NCBI): domain Eukaryota; kingdom Viridiplantae; phylum Streptophyta; class Magnoliopsida; order Asparagales; family Amaryllidaceae; genus Agapanthus; species Agapanthus africanus. The sequence continues at coordinate 398,308,944 of CM057346.1, forward strand.
TCACGCCGGCCGTTACGCTCCCGGCGTCACGCCCGCGTGATGGGCGGGATCTTCGCTCCCTCTCGTTCGTTTCGCTCACTCTTTTTTCTATTCACTTTAACGAGACAGGCTCGTTAATGGGGATCGTGATGGCGTGGAACGCGGGACGTGGCCGGCGGATATTTCACGCATGGCAAGATTCACGGATGTGTGGCGGAGGTGCCTGCGACTAGTGCTGCTGGTCGGTCGATGAGACCGAGAAAGATGAGCTCGGCGGATGGCTCGGGAACGAGCAGGAGGCCGAGGCATCTTGATTCTGCGGTAGCCCGGAGACGAGCTGAGAGGGCCGAGGAGGTCCAGCCCGAAGGATGGCTCGGAGGAGAGCCGGGAGGGCGAGGAAGCTCAGCCCGAAGGAAGGCTCAGAGGCGAGCCGGATGGTCGAAGAAGGTCGGGCTTGTGATAGCTCGAAGTAGAGCAAAGGGATAGTTGGCTTGGCTGCTGAAGTGCTCGGGGGCAAGGAGTGGGGTGCAACCTCGGAAACAGGGTTTGAGGAAAGCCCCCACTGTAGCACACTGGCCCCCCTCCATGGCCCTCAGGAGCCTAACTGGCTTACCCATGTGACATGCCATCCGCCACTTGCCATGATATAAGAAACTACCGTTATTGAGCATCATCAGTTACAAATTTCAATTAGCCCCCACCTTGGCTTTCAAATATTCTACAAAACATCACTTTGCTCCTATTTGCATGCCATGCTAAAATAAACATATTTATGGAAGACGCACATAAAAATTTATGGATGTTTTTTCTTCAGTAGGCAAAGCTTCATTAGAAGAAAAAACAAAAAATAATTCTGACTTACACCATCTTACTAATAAATATCCTAAATTACAAGTTTACTATGTTATGCCAAAGATACTTTCATACATGGCATTTTCTATTTCATTACATTTACTCAGTATTTTATTTATATAGGACTTACTGCCTCAATTATTTCGAAGATTATCTCCAGAAAAAATAAAATATCCATGAACCCAATAGAAATGGTGAGTTCAAATCCGGTTCAGATTTAGATTTTCAAGAGGCTAACAGGATGGATCCTGTCAGCAAACACTTGTATTAGTAGAATTATAGCAAGTTCAGAGCCTTTAATAAAAACCTATAAGCGTTTCAGCACCATCAAATTACATGACATTGAAACTGCTATGATCACAATATGTGGTCTAAAGAGGATCTAATTGTTGATTGGTTTTGTACAAATTTAGCTGTTCCCATAGGTTTAATCCTGTGCTTAGGATATATAATAATCAATATGCAACAGCTATTTCTCAACACTGCAAATCTTTCCCTGCGCGTGCGCAGGGATCCATGCTAGTTTAAATAGTTAAAACGTGCCTCTGATTCCATTATGTATTATTACACAGGAACATGGAAAAGAGCAAAACCGATGCGAAATACTGCTTGCCCGGAAGAAAGCTCAAAGAACAAAACAGAAAAGAAATCTGGAGAAAGAAACATATATAGCAACTCATATATTTTCTAGATCAATGAAGTAGCTTCTAGGTATCAGAAAATATTTAATTATGCACAGACAATGATATAAATTTCTCTTGTTATGTAATAATTAAAATAAAATAACATGAGATTCATCATCTCGCGGATAGCAATCTTGCAGAAATAATGTATGAGATTATACACTCATAATGATGCTCAAGGTCTAGGACTTAAGGACAAACAACTATTCAGATGATATGAAAGATTACTTGAGTCTCATATTTAACAACTGCTAATAATGTTATATAACTATTAATATATAATCCTGTTGCCGTATGATATATTTTCCTTTCTCCATCCCATTATTACTTCAGCAACCAAAATGGTTGCTTGGCCACTTCCTTTCGAAACAAGATCCAACAATCATTACCACCTGTCCTCATTAAATTTCATAATAATAATAATACTGGTAATAAATAAAATTTTAATGGTTAATTGCAATGTAACCACCTTCATCTTTACATCATCTAGAACTTATAAATCTCAATTGGTTTATTAGAATGTGACTCATAAGCTCTATTTTTTCATCCCAAATTGATATCAACCCCAACAGCTAATTTTGAGGGTTTCTAATTGGCGGATAAGGTATACATGAACTATGTTCTATGCAATTAATTCTCACAATGATGATGATGATGATCCTAAAATAATTTCTAAGAAAATCCTAAATACGATCGCATTGACTTAAATTTCCAATTGGCCTAAAGGGGGGCTACCTACCAACGAAGTGGCATTCTAGGTTTCACAGGAAGTGCCTCTCTTGCTCATAATCATCTTGGCTAGAATTTGGTGCCATGGTCAGATTGAAAGTTTATCATAATATCATGGTCAACATTTGTGTGGGCTTGTCCCTATCGAGGCCATGCTTCACCATAGGAGACATCATTTTGATATGAAAAAAGATTACAGATGATCAAAATAGTAATAATACAAAAAAAAGTTAATAAATGAGATTAAATTGTCATCCAAGTATTTGGAACCATTTAACTGATGAATTGTACGATACCTCTTTTACATAAGAACCCTAAAATTTTAAGCAATGAACCTTTAGAATTGCAATTTATGGTAAAGCTCAACTTGGTTTGTCCATATCACTTCCAGGTAAAGATATCACCAGAAAGTCGGAGAAGGTTTACACCATCATTTTACACCAACAATGGACAAAGAAATCGATGTACTGGACTTTTGGGTAATAGGACAATCATCTCTTTATATCTCTAGTAAGAAATCGACACCGATTTTAACCATAGTTTTTCAAGGCTGTGGATAAAAGAAAGAACTAAATGACTAAATTGAAGCAAAACTGAGACTAAAAAGGTTTCGAAAAAGAAAATATCAACTGTCATTTAATGCAAGGATATTTTTATATGTAATGGCATGAATCTGTACGTTGGCAGGTAGTAAGAACCAGAGAAGGAGGATAGTGGAGACATAAGAGTCTTGAGATGGAAAGAACTAAAATTAGGAATAACGAAGTGAGATATGAATTATAGAAGGTTAATAATAAATCATGCCATGATAAAGAGGAAAAGAAATGAGTTGAACTGCTAAAAATACAACAAATATCTGAGTCAATCCCAAACACGGACCAACATAGAAAAGGATTTAGACTGAATGATGACAGTATGACACAAGAAACAAAGTAGAAAAGATGTCTATCAATTATGATAACTAATATCAAATTTCTTAAAGACTGTGTTTGGATAATTAAGTTTTAACTAAGTAAATAGGATAAACAATAAATTGTTGTATGCTCTCTATGGGAACAAGGCGTCCAAGTACAAGAAACGATGTCAAGAGGATGTCAATCAACTATGATATCTAATATCAAATTCTTAAAGACTGGGTTTCTAGGATACTAACGGTTTAATTAAGTAGATAGGATAAACTATAAATTGTTGTATGCCATCTACCCCATACAATGATAAAGAAGCAATTCCAAATAGATAGGTATATAATTAGGTATCTATGACTGAGATTGAGATGACCAACATATATCATCCATGAGCTTATCACCTTCTCCAAATTGGGTTTAGGTCAGCAATAGCTAAAAAGATATAGATTGAACCATATCAACAGCCCATCTTCTGGAAAGGGTAGATATTTCGTTCTAGATGAGGGGATGCAAAGCATAACATAAACAAAATATTTACAGAATGTTATTGAGTAAAACATTAAGGAACTGAGATGCAATTTTACTTACAATATATTGAGATGCTTCAATTCTCCAATTTTTGGTGATAAAATTCCATTAAATCCCATTGAAGCCAATGTTCTGCAGACATATAAAGATTTTTAAAAAATTAAAAAAAATGTTGAGCAAGGGACTTAAGTCATAATGGGAAATGGAATAGCAATGTTATATGATACAGAAATCAATGAAAGCAATTGTAATTGGTGGTGAATGACCATTCATTTGAATAAAGAAGAAACAAAATACATATAGATAAGAATAGATTAAAGAACAAACCATCAACTTACACTTGAATGACATTATTGTTGGCATCACAAATAACCGAGTTCCATGTACATGGGTTGACTTGATTTTGGTTCCAATCTGTAAGCTGATTGCTAGAAGCATTCAGTTTAACCATCATATCAAACAATGCATCTCCTGAAAGATTTCAAAACTATAAGTTTTTGCCATAATGAACAATAAAGCATCAGCGTCTTCTCCAGAAAATAATCATGAGCATTTTTGTCATATTGAAATCCAACTGCACTCCATACAATAAAAAGAGCCACAAAGAAAGAAAAACATGCAGATTTCATGGGTGTTGAGGTGGAAGCAGACAAAAGTAGAAGAAAATAGGGTGAGGAACCAGTCAATTAATGCAGGCGAAAGTAATTGCCCTAGATGCTAACGTTATTTATAATCTTATAATGCAAACTCATCGCCTGAAAAGAATTTGATTAGGTTTGAATCTCAGGACTTGTCTAAAAAAAATTGATTGAGAAAAGAAAAATAAAAATAAATTTTGCTCCTAGAACTCAAAGCTTATTGTGCAGCATCATTTCTCACCTTAAAAGAATGAAAGATACCCCTCCAAGTGCCTAAAATTCGAATTCAATTCAGAAGCCAAAGTTGTTCTAGATTTTTCTGTCTCATTATGGTCTTTCTTTCTCAAAGATTTCCACAAAAAACTTCATTGCATACCAACTTACCAAGGTTTATCTTTCCATCATACACATGCATCACAAGTGATGGAATATTGGTATTGCATGACTAATAAATTGTCAGGAAATATAATGATAAAAAAAATCCTCTTGTGGCACTGCATGCTACTTTGAGTTGTTGATCAACAAAATGAATTCATAATATCCAAATAAGTAGAACATGAGTTAATGGATATAAGAGTTACATTGTATATAAGCAATTGAATGAGGACAAAAGCACACCTTGCCAATCACATACAGCGACTGAGAGCACGGACGCTAGTACAAATAGTTGAAAGATCATTGCCATCTTTCGTTGAGATTATTCACTTGTAAGAAGACGAAAGTTCTGGGAGGGTCGCCATCCCCTAAAAAATTAGCACCATGTGATCAATAAATATATATTATAGATATGAGTAATCAAGGGAAGAGAGAAGACATAAAAAGGTTGCATGCTATTCTTTGTTTTCCTGTGTCTAAAAAACATGACAAAAGAACACCATCCTGCCATAAAGGAATAATAGTGCTGAAGAGAACCAGACAATAACATGTCATAGAGATAAGTCCATTCCAGTATTATCACATTCAATATTTGTTGCATGTAAGAAATAAAAAATAACAAAAACAAAAATAGGAACAAATCACAAATCATTTGGTTTTGGTTCGTGAGAAATAGAGATGTCATTGCCCATATAGCACATATGAAAAAGCTAAAGTATATTAAACATGAGAACATTCTGTACATATATTAAGGCGGGCGTACACACACATAATTATAGAAACACGTATATAATTAAATATTTGCACACACAAATACACACACACATGTAAAGTATATAGATAAAATAAAATAATTACCGATACCGAAAACCAAACTCAAAGTACAGAAACCCACCGAAACTAAACGAACTTTCAGAGACCAAAACCGAAACGGAGTTCTCAAACCTTTGTTATAAGCTTTGTGTTACAGCGCTATATATGGTTTATGATTATCATGTTGCTAACAAGATGCTGCTTGTAGCCCATGTTGGATAACTCGGTTTCAGTTGCCGTCATTAATTCCAAGTTTAAAAGGTTTCGGTGGGTTTCATCGGTTCCGGTTTGGGTTTCGGCAGTATATATAATGTGCAATAATAATCTAGAATACGTAAAAAGGTAACAATGTTAGCACCATTCGTAATTAAATTAAGCTAATCTAAAGTGAAATTAACAGCAATTGCAGATTAATCAACAATAATTATCAAAATTATACTGAAGGAAATAACTCAAAAGTATAAATTTGCTTACTAGTTTCAGATTGAATTGAAGCTGATCGATGAGAGGACTCAAGGTGAAAGAAGCATACAAAGTCGCCGGCGAAAGAGCATAAGCCGTTGAAAGCCGCCGTGGATCGAAGGTGAAGGATGCGGCGGAAAAGGAGTGAGCAAGCTCAGGTGAGAGAAAGAACGCCAAGGTGAGAATAGCTTGTTCCTTGTCCTGAAGGGGGCTGGGTTTTGCCCTAAGGGTTGGGAGAGCTGGAGTGGGGGGAGAGAGAGAGAGAGAGAGAGAGAGCAGAGAGCAAATCAGAGACGGAACTAAGCTTGGTGATGGGAGCGGTTCTCCCAAACAAACAAAAAAAGAAAGATAAAAAAACTGCTCGTGTTTATTGTTTTTTAATGCAAGTTCATATATATATATATATATATATATATATATATTTTAATCAAAACGAAGCAAATGCCCACGTGTCTCCTTAATTTAAGAAAATTTTAACGAAAATACAATAAAAAATAAGATGAAGAAAAAACCAAACAAAGAAAACAAAAAAAAAATTAAAACCAGGAAAGCCGGTAAGTGAATCCCATACAACATCCTTCCTCCTAAATCACTCCTCTGGTTGTGATAGGGTGTCGGATCTCGTCAAGATGTCACCTTCCGTAAATCTGCTGCGAGCGACGATGGACGGCTGAGATTGAGTTGAGGGTTGCCTGAAGCATGTGGATCTCAATGGGTTTGAGGTGGTTGAGGCGGGGCTTGCAAAGAAGTCCTGGGGTGATTGTACCACCGAGGATCCTCCGACGATCAAGTTAGACTGGATAATTGAGCAGAGTAACGGTCTAGTGAAGAGAAAATGACTTACTTGAACCGTTTGAAAGAGGGGTTTATATAGCGGCAGCAATGGGCAGGCAGGCGCGAGAATCACGCCGGCCGTTACGCTTCCGGCATCATGCCCGCGTGATAAGCGGGATCCCGCATTAATGACGAGACAGGCTCGTTAATGGGGGATCGTGATGGCGAGGAACGCAGGACGTGGCCGGTGGATATCTCGTGCATGGCGAGATTCGCGGAGGTGAGGCGGTTGCGCCTGCGATTGGTGACGTTGGTCGGTCGATGAGACCGAGGAAGATGAGGTCGGCGGGAGGCCCGGGAACGAGCGGGAGGCCGAGGCATCTTGGTCCTGCGGTAGCCCGGAGACGAGCTGAGTGAAGGTTTTTCTCTAGCACCACTACAAGGGTTTGGTAGCATCACACATGCCATATTAAAAATTATAGAGTGCCAAAGAAAACATTCTAAGGATCATACTAGAAAAGCTAGGGTAACAAGACTTTTAACACCAACACAAGTAGTAAAAGGCTAGGTTTTGAGAATACAACCTTTGTAGCTCTCTACGCTAGACTTCTTGACCACTTGAGAGTTGAAAGAAACTCGTTTGAGATCCTCTAGGTCCACGACGATCCACCCAGAGTCCCCTTTGTCTAAACTAGATGCTTCACTAGATCAAGAGAAAAAGTTGAAGCCAACACTCTAAACTAATGGGCAAGAGTAGTGTAGAATGGTGATGTGATTTGTTTTCTTACTTCAAAACTCTAACTTGATCACTCTTTTGTTCACTACTAAAAGTTAGAGAGCAAGAGAGTGAGGAGGAAGAAGATAGCAAGATGAAGAGCTCAAAGATAATGATAAAGATGAGGATAAAAATGAGAATAGAAAATATATATATTTTCTTCTTCTCACCTTTAACCCAAGTTAATAAATATCTAGATATTTATCTTTGGATCAAAAATGGCCATGGAAAATAACCCATGGTTAACACAAAGGTTAGTTGGGGGGATATAATAATCAACCATGAGTAATTATCCAATTCCATTTATCTCAAAAATAAATATCAAAATATTTACTAGCATGTGAGTCTTATATTGCCACCATCTAATGTATCAACAACCATGATACAAATGAGTATGCATGTATGTGTGCATGCACATCCAAATGTGCATCAATGTAAACATGTGCATACATGCATGCATACACCAAAAGACAAAAGGGTTTAAAGTGAAAATGCAAATGGTCAATGTTAAATCAACACTTGATTTAGCGAACCGGTCATATCTCATACGACCCGACCAATAGCAAACCGCCCGATTAATATACGGTATCACACACGCGCATTTAATCGGGTCCCCGCGCATATCACATATGCACACCACATCGTTTCGCCTGGACTAGGTAACTCCATTGTGGGACTTTAAGACTCGTTGTCACACCCCGCTTCCCAAAATACAGAATACGAGGGGTAGACAAGGCCAGCCATGCTCCTACGGTCAAGGAAATGTCCCACCATAGTCACACTTCGGCTTCTAGTTTATCATGGTAAACAGTAAATAATGCGCAGGTAATGAGAAATGCAGTAACTGGAATAAAACAGTAAAATGAACTGACATGATGGGAAACAAAAGATATAACTCTGAATAGCTAAACAAGATGTCCGTGAAGTGCGTCTAGTCCTGGTCCAGGCTAAATCTTCTCCTCACACTGAGCATGCATACTCAGGTCGTCAGAGCGACACAATAGCAATATAATATATATAAATCATGTGACGATTCTAACAGTGGTAATAGATATGTGAAACAGTAAATCAATAACAGCATGAATATGAATGTGCAGTAATCAATGCAGCGGAACAGTAAAGCAGTAGAACAACATGTCACGTATATCAACACAGTATATATAAGGTATATAAATGCCAGTATCCCTATCAGCCTCTAAGTCTCACTGCACAGGTCATTAAGCCTATCGTCAGTCCAAGTGTGAGAGTCAACCACTCGCGAGTGTCCTCCACCCAAGGGTAGAACCCAAGGGCAAAGGACCACGGGCCCAACATGTAACATGTATATCACGGTGAATATCACATACCCTGTAAATCTCCATATATCTCCCTAAATATATAAGCCGGCATGGGACTCCCGAGATTCTGTTGAACTCACACTTAAACTACCTGTTCAGTTGATAAAACTGCACATTTGTATTACATTTTTCCTACCATTTTCATATTAAAAAAGGACTTTATTATAATATATTATACATATGAGGGTTTATGTGTAAAAACATTATTTTCCATGTGTTAATATATTTTAATTATCATTTGGTAGGAAAATGTATGCAAATATTATTGACCTAATCCTAGTAGAACAAAGTCTACTAAAATCTTATTTGAGTTGTTGTGCAGAATATTTCCAAGTTGTTATGAAGAATTTATCAAACAAATCAATTTGTTGAAGAAAACTTGCCAAATTAAGAAGCAAAACTTGGAGACCAAGTCTGGAAGCAACCGAGAAAAGATTTTTGAATTCTGAAGGCGCCTAGGATTGCCACATGTCACAAGATGCAAGCACAGGAAATTTCATCAAGAGATCTCTACCATTAAGCGCGGATCCGCGGCCAAACACCCCCTTGGGCCGTGGATCCGCCGCAATCATAAGGAGTTGGAAGACAAGATTTTGTGGGGTGAATCAAAGCTATATTTTACCAAGTTTCCAACCTAAAGATTCTGGCTTTGCATTATAAAAGGGCACCGAGAGCCTCTTGGAAAAAATATCAAGCCGAAGAGATCACGAAGCTCCCGACGCTCACGCATCCAGGCTGATCATCGACTGTTCGACTACCTCCTTAGGAAAGATCGAGAAGCAACTAGTTTGTAATCATTTTCTACGGATTAAAGTGTAGTTTGTTCAAGTCGATTAATAAAGGTAGTTATTTTATTTAATTGTTTTTTACATTATGTTTTCCCTCTTTGTCTTTTCATCTTCTTCTCCCAATATGCGCGAGTAATTCTCCGCTTGTTAGGGTTCGTAGGATTAGGGTAGGCTAATGGACGATAAAAAATTCCTAAACCCTTTTTAAGTCCTATAAAGTTTAAGAACTTTATCAAAAGAATCATTAACATCCTAATCGGGCGCGCTAGCAATTCTTTACTAGTTCCGACCGCGATTAGAGATTAGATTAATGATTGTTTTGGTAAAGGCTAGATATAAACGGAGTTCCGTGTCGAGATAAGGGTTACGAGTGGGATTTCTTTTCCCTCCAGAAACCCTGATCTACACGCATCACCGTCGTTCTAGTTTTAAATCTATTAATGGATAAAAATGGTAACTTTTAATTAATCGTTCATAACTACTAAATCCTAACGAACCCTACAAGCCCTCTTATTATATTAACTACATCCCTAAAATAATCTAGATCTATATTTTACATTCTTGTTTAACGTAGATCTAGAAACCATTCTATAAAATTCTTTATCTCTCCTCTCTTTCTCAACACATCTAAAGTAAAAATCAAAGGTTCCACGTTTCCCAGAGGACGACCCGTACTCATCTCGGTCTAGCTACAAGCGACACCGTTCTGATTGCGGTTAACTACAAATACACTTTTTCGTATCAATCACTACCCCACACCCCGTGGTCTACATCAAACGCCAACCATAACCTTAAATACTAATCGATCCGTGACAAGTCTGCGCGAGAACTGGAGGCAGGACCTCCATCAAGCACGTCCCGACTAATACCTAAGATAAATGGCAGTGTCTGGTGCCTTATCTGCGACACCCGTGCAAGCGCTTCCATAAGTGTCCCATACCACTTATAGTCACACGTACACGCATCCCACAGACGTCGACAATGCAATAGAATAATAGGGTCACTGATTGTGTACAAGTACGAATCACTTTCACTTATTCATGGATACACGAACACTGACGTACTTGCCACAATCATCACTAAAATCTAACACTGGGTAAATGCACGATATCACTAGGTTATCAATGCAATGATATGGGTATGATATGATGCGTAAACAGTATATGAAGCATGATTAAGGTGACATAAAATAGTATTCTATCACTTGTACGATTTATCATGAAACGTACGTGTATAGTTTAGCGAAACGATAAACGGGTAATAAATAGTATGTTCAGTTATCTATCCATCTAAGTTAGTTTCAAGCCAATCGGATTCCAGGATCACTAATTATAACCATTTCATTTTAAGCGCTCGCGGCTGGAAATCCGGTTTCAGAATCAAAAGTCCTTTTCGCAACGCATTTTAATCCCAGTTGGGATCAGATTTTAGCGACGCTACAGTTGCATGAAATCTAGGGTTTTCAGTAAGGTTTTCAACGCAATAGACGGATCGTCAATCGCATCTGCATGTCAGGAGTTATATACTGTTTAACACTAATACGTCAGTTCTGATTCTATTGGGACTGTCATGCGTCCCGATCTTTTAAATTACCGATAAAATAGCAAACGATAACGAAACAGAATGAAATCACTTGTGTTGTCTACCTAACAGGTTTACCTACAATAAACAGTGGAGTTCTGCAACCTATGATTTAAGAAAACAGGGTGGTACCCATTACGGAACAGCAAGCAACAACTGGTGTCGCTCTGGACTGCAGTCCAGAGTCGCACTCCGATCCAAATATTAACACAGTTTGAGTACAGGAATATCTGGAAACTAGTATAGGGTTATAGTTCATTGAGTCGTCTTCGATTTAAGCCCTCGAGCGCGTCGTTCCAGTGTGTATACAATTTATGGCGATTTTAATAGTTTTCAGGTACAAGAAAATTCCAGTTTTACGGTTAAACTTGGGGGTAGTTGTTTTAGTCATTAACGGTCATATTTTCCAGCGAAACTTGCACACGGTATTCATCACAGCGAGGGCCAATGTAAGTTATCCAGTTCCGTCAATTCAGAAGAATATTTTCATTGGGAACACACGTCGAACATGTATGACACATAATTAATCCAAAAGTGTAACACTATGATCTATGCAATTAACGATTGTAACTAGGATATATAGCATGTAAGCAAGTAAAATACTTGCCTGGGAACGTTGAATTGATGGCACAGTATGCACGGCACGACCACGCGGCGACAGCGTCAAGAATCTGGCCTTGGCTCGATCTTGGCTCGGCCTCGGAGCTTGGACTAGGCTATGAGCTTGGGAATGGGCTGTCGCGGCTCAGGCGATGTCGTGTGGTGGTAGTAGGTTGATAGGGAATGGAAGGACGGGTGAGGTTTAGAGAGGGAGAGAGAGAGTGCTAGAGAGAGAGAGAGATATAGAGAGAGAGAGTTAGAGAGAACAGAGAGGGAATGAGCACACCCCCAGAGAGAGGGGGGAAGCAGGGAGAGAAAGAGAGAGAGAAATAGAGGGTTAGAGTGAGAGGGGGAAAGAGAGAGAAATGAGAGAGGGAAACAGAGGTTTGAGATGTAAGGAGAGAGAGAGAATTAGGCTGTGAGAGACAGGGCAGAGAGAGGTAGGGAGAGTGGAAGGGAGAGATCGAGAGAGAGTAAGATGGCGACGGTGATGATGATGGGGTCGACGAGATGCAGGTGTGTCGACGACGAGACGAGGAGCTCACCGGTCGTCGGCGCAGAGGATGTCGAGCTCGGGTGCAGGGGTTCGAGCTCGGCTGATGGAGGGTGAAGTCGTAGAGTGCGAGGAAAGGTGAATGGAGGGTCGCCGAGGGTTGTCGACGTCGGAGGTGCGACGAGCGGAGTCTGGGTGAAGGTTCGAGATGACGAGGGTGTTGGGTTTCTCGACCACGAGCACGAGAACGAAGGGAGGAGAAAATGGGTTCTTGGTCGTGACGAAGCGAAGGCGATGGGCTGTAGGCGATGGTGACACGCTCGAGCGAGAGACGAGGATGGAGGGCCGGCGGTGAGGGGACGGTGGTGAGCGCGACGCGCGGTGGGTGCGTGGGTTCGAGCGAGGAGGAGGAATGATAGAGAGGAGGGAGAGAGTAAGGGTGTGCAGGGAGTCGTGGTAACGGCGCACGAGTCGTGGGGAAAACGGTAGCGTGTGGGCGTGGGATGCGGCGGAGAAGGAGGATCGAGGAACGGTGGTGTGGGCGGGAAAAACGGAGGTAGCCGTTGGGGGAGAGAAAGGGAGAAGCGGGTCGGGTCGGGGGTGAGCGGGCGCGGTTTGAAGTGAAACGGGCTGGGCTGGGATTAATTAAAAGAATTTTTAAGGGGAAAAAGAACTTGGGCCGGCCAAGGTTAAAAGGAAAAGAAATTTAAATTATAAAAAGGGGATGGGCTCGGGGAGTGGGCCAGAGAATAAATAACGGAATTGTGGGGAAACGAAGAGGGCTGGGCCAAAAGAAAAAATGGGAGATGAATTTATAAAAGAAAATGGGCTTGAGTTCTATTAAAGAAAAATGGGGTTTAGAATAAAGTAATTTTTTTTATAAATAAAACACATAAAATTATAAATAAAAATAAATAGAATTCTAGAGTAACAAAATACAGATTTTGGTATAAGAGGGCTGGGTATTACATCATACCACCCTTACAAAAATTTCGTCCTCGAAATTTAAAATAAATGATAGGTTATACAAACATAAGCGAAAGCTACTAGATTGCACACTAACACAAAAGATTTATTAGCAGTACGTGTACTAAGAAGTTTGAGATATATATATAAGTAAGAACCACATACGGAAGGGTAAGTCTAAATAGGTATAAGGCAAGAATAACTATATGGGCAAGTACGAGTATACGAGAATATAGGTATCAATAACGAACGGAAATAATCAAAGCGTGTTCAATGAAACCGAAACCCAAATGTGTGCACGTCTAAGTATATCAAAATAGCATACAGAAATAATAAGTATAAGGCTCAACCACTTATAATAGTAAGCATAAGCATAATACTCGAAATAAGGTAACGATAATAAAGTAGTGAAAGATTTGTCGGTAGGTTAAAACAATTTAGGATGACATATCAATAAAATAAGTTTAAAATAATTTAGAAAACTTGTATAGTGAAATTAAGAAACATGGACCAAAAGTATGCGCGGTGTAAAGTTGCGCTACTGGAAAAATAAGGATAATAGTAGTGTGCTTTAAAATACATAAAACTAAGTAGTTGATAACACGCACTTTTCGACAAAATACAAGATAATGGAAACCAAATTTCGAATAATAAAGTCCCTAAATATATATAGGGTAATAGGAAAACCAGAAATGTATAGGGCTGGTTAGGGTAAGGATCACAAGGAAGTGTGGCTCAATCAGAAAGTCGAAGTGTGGCGGCTTTCGGCTGAAGATCAAGGAGATTGGGATCGGGTCAGCACAGGATGTGAGGGCGAACAACAAATGACTACAAGGGAAGAAGTATGGGTAGGATAGCGGTCGGTACAACATATGAATCAAGATGTGAAGGGTTAGCGAACTCGGGAATTTCACAAGAAATGTTCTCCTCCCAGAAGGATCTCAAATGGGGCACAGACGGAGGATGAAGGTGGACCTCTAAAAGATCGGGGTGTGGTATCGGTTAATCTGAGTGAGGATTAAGGCAATGTAAGAAGTAGGGATGAACAGATCTTGGTAGGAAAATAATTGTACATAAGGAATAATCAAGTAGCAAGTGAACTAAGAAGATCGAAAGATTTGCGAACTCAGCAAATTTTATTTTATTCCAAGAAATTCAAAACAAATCATTCTCAAAGATGAAAGGTGGCCCTAAACTATACACAGTTTTATTTGGCCAGAAAGACAGTATCAAAAGAAATCTCGTCAGTTGCGGTTGTGGAGATTCAGTAGGTTGCGGTAGGCTCGCGCACTTAGGTAGGGACGTCCATTTCCATAGCGCCTCACGGGGACCGCCATTGGGAGTTCTTCCACAGCTGGGTCTTGTCCTTCTGGTCCTGTTTCCTCGGCTGGAGCTTCTTCATCGAGGTCTGATTCCAAGTGATTCTCTTCTTCTGGATTCGCTTCCATGGGATTTTCCTCCACTGGATTTTCTTCTATCGGTTCTTCCTCGGGGTCTTCCTCTATCGGGTTCTCTTCAGGGTCTTCTTCCTCCTCGTCGGAATCAGCTATCATGTCGAACTCTGGGACGGCTACTCCTTCATCCTCTGAATCGTCGTTTCCGAAATTGACATGGGGACCGTTGATCTCATCGTCAGAACTCATCAGCGTGTGGTCTAAGGATACGCATGACTGTGCATCCTCATCTAGATGCGGCGCTGCTCCAGGATGGGCCATGGTATGAGAAGAAAAAGTCATGATTAGACAGTGGAGTATATTAAGAAAATAGCTAAGTGAGCGAAGTATAGAAAGATATGCGGTGGCAGGAACTGAAAGATCAGAATTAAAATACTGTGATAATGAATAGAATTAGATAAAGAGAAAGCATGAGAATGATACATATATTATGATTCAAATTTTATTGCATTCAACCAAAAGTTCAACGGATACAAGATTTCAAACGGAAAGAAATATTCATAAAAGATGACAACATTATTACTGAAAGTAGATAACATGAAAAATCCTTCTTCGACTACTATAACGTTGCATTCTCGTCGCGTGAGTTGAATCCTGCGCTAGGTCTGCCTTATCGTCGAAGTTCGAACTACGCGATAATCCCCACTTGGCATAAGTGGGGAGTGTGGACGAGTTTCCTCTTTGTAGTTCCTTCCTTTCTGGGCAACCGTTGATGAGATGCTCGCTGGATCCACAAATCAGACATTTCCCTTGGGCGCGGCGACAATCCCTCTGAAGATGTCCTGGGCTCCTACAGTACCCACAACATGGGATCTTCTGCTGCTTCTACCGCGGAGAAACAAATTGGCGCTTCATCTTCCTCTCTTTTCCTCGTCTAACGGGGATCCCTTTATGATTTGAGACTCCCGCTGGTGCCTGATTCACCTGTCTTCTCAGTCCTTCAGCCAACAAGTCGTTTGTTCTCTCCTGGGCTTCCTTTAGACCTTGCAGTACACTCAGAATCTCAATGGTCTGATTCTGGGGAGCGGATATAGACGAAGAGTCGTTGGAAGACATGATCCTGAGACAACAATTTTGAGAATGAGATAAGTCACAAGCTAACCGAGTCAAAATATAATATGGATAGGACAAAGATTCAAGAATATTAGAGGTGATGAATTTATTACAAGTGGGGAAAAATCAACTGTATGACTTCAAGTCACTTAAACAGAGTATGGTAGTGTAATCGTGATGTAGTTCACAATTACAACCACGAAACTTTGCCAAGTTACCTGGAACCCTAGCGAAAGGATAGCTGAACACACGATGTGGATATGGATCAAGAATGACAAGTTTACAATCTAGACCGAGGGATGTCTTAGATTGCCAAACTATACACGGAAAACTGCAATCCCACTCGAAGCAAAACCTGGCTCTGATACCAACTAAACCATGTCACGCCCCGCTTCCCAAAATACGGAATACGAGGGGTAGACAAGGCCAGCCATGCTCCTACGGTCAAGGAAATGTCCCACCGTAGTCACACTTCGGCTTCTAGTTTATCATGGTAAACAGTAAATAATGCGCAGGTAATGAGAAATGCAGTAACTGGAATAAAACAGTAAAATGAACTGACCTGATGGGAAACAAAAGATATAGCTCTGAATAGCTAAACAAGATGTCCGTAAAGTGCGTCTAGTCCTGGTCCAGGCTAAATCTTCTCCTCACACTGAGCATGCATACTCAGGTCGTCAGAGCGACACAATAGCAATATAATATATATAAATCATGTGACGATTCTAACAGTGGTAATAGATATGTGAAACAGTAAATCAATGACAGCATGAATATGAATGTGCAGTAATCAATGCAGCGGAACAGTAAAGCAGTAGAACAACATGTCACGTATATCAACACAGTATATATAAGGTATATAAATGCCAGTATCCCTATCAGCCTCTAAGTCTCACTGCACAGGTTACTAAGCCTATCGTCAGTCCAAGTGTGAGAGTCAACCACTCGCGAGTGTCCTCCACCCAAGGGTAGAACCCAAGGGCAAGGGACCACGGGCCCAACATGTAACATGTATATCACGGTGAATATCACATACCCTGTAAATCTCCATATATCTCCCTAAATATATAAGCCGGCATGGGACTCCCGAGATTCTGTTGAACTTATACTTAAACTACCCCACACCCCGTGGTCTACATCAAACGCCAACCATAACCCTAAATACTAATCGATCCGTGACAAGTCTGCGTGAGAACTGGAGGCAGGACCTCCATCAAGCACGTCCCGACTAATACCTAAGATAAATGGTAGTGTCTGGTGCCTTATCTGCGACACCCGTGCAAGTGCTTCCATAAGTGTCCCATACCACTTATAGTCACACGTACACGCATCCCACAGACGTCGACAATGCAATAGAATAATAGGGTCACTGATTGTGTACAAGTACGAATCACTTTCACTTATTCATGGATACACAAATACTGACGTACTTGCCACAATCATCACTAAAATCTAACACTGGGTAAATGCACGATATCACTAGGTTATCAATGCAATGATATGGGTATGATATGATGCGTAAACAGTATATGAAGCATGATTAAGGTGACATAAAATAGTATTCTATCACTTGCACGATTTATCATGAAACGTACGTGTATAGTTTAGCGAAACGATAAACAGGTAATAAATATTATGTTCAGTTATCTATCCATCTAAGTTAGTTTCAAGCCAATCGGATTCCAGGATCACTAATTATAACCATTTCATTTTAAGCGCTCGTGGCTGGAAATCCGGTTTCAGAATCAAAAGTCCGTTTTGCAACGCATTTTAATCCCAGTTGGGATCAGATTTTAGCAACGCTACAGTTGGATGAAATCTAGGGTTTTCAGTACGGTTTTCAACGCAATAGACGGATCGTCAATCGCATCTGTACGTCAGGAGTTATATACTGTTTAACACTAATACGTCAGTTCTGATTCTATTGGGACTGTCATGCGTCCCGATCTTTTAAATTACTGATAAAATAGCAAACGATAACGAAACAGAATGAAACCACTTGTGTTGTCTAGCTAACAGGTTTACCTACAATAAACAGTGGAGTTACGCAACCTATGATTTAAGGAAACAGGGTGGTACCCATTACGGAACAGCAAGCAACAACTGGAGTCGCTCTGGACTGCAGTCCAGAGTCGCACTCCGATCCAAATATTAACACAGTTTGAGTACAGGAATCTTTGGAAACTAGTATAGGGTTGTAGTTTGTCGAGTCGTCTTCGATTAATCCATCGAGCGCATCATTCCAGTGTGTATACAATTTATGGCGATTTTAATAGTTTTCAGGTACAAGAAAATTCCAGTTTTACGGTTAAACTTGGGGGTAGTTGTTTTAGTCATTAACGGTCATATTTTCCAGCGAAACTTGCACACGGTATTCATCACAGTGAGGGCCAATGTAAGTAATCCAGTTCCGTCAATTCAGAAGAATATTTTCATTGGGAACACACGTCGAACATGTATGACACATAATTAATCCAAAAGTGTAACACTATGATCTATGCAATTAACGATTGTAACTAGGATATATAGCATGTAAGCAAGTAAAATACTTGCCTGGGAACGTTGAATTGATGGCACAGTATGCACGGCACGACCACGCGGCAACAGCGTCAAGAATCTGGCCTTGGCTCGATCTTGGCTCGGCCTCGGAGCTTGGACTAGGCTATGAGCTTGGGAATGGGCTGTCGCGGCTCAGGCGATGTCGTGTGGTGGTAGTAGGTTGATAGGGAATGGAAGGACGGGTGAGGTTTAGAGAGGGAGAGAGAGAGTGCTAGAGAGAGAGAGAGATATATAGAGAGAGAGTTAGAGAGAACAGAGAGGGAATGAGCACACCCCCAGAGAGAGGGGGGAAGCAGGGAGAGAAAGAGAGAGAGAGAAATAGAGGGTTAGAGTGAGAGGGGGAAAGAGAGAGAAATGAGAGAGGGAAACAGAGGTTTGAGATGTAAGGAGAGAGAGAGAATTAGGCTGTGAGAGACAGGGCAGAGAGAGGTAGGGAGAGTGGAAGGGAGAGATCGAGAGAGAGTAAGATGGCGACGGTGATGATGATGGGGTCGACGAGATGCAGGTGTGTCGACGACGAGACGAGGAGCTCACCGGTCGTCGGCGCAGGGGATGTCGAGCTCGGGTGCAGGGGTTCGAGCTCGGCTGATGGAGGGTGAAGTCGTAGAGTGCGAGGAAGGGTGAATGGAGGGTCGCCGAGGGTTGTCGACGTCGGAGGTGCGACGAGCGGAGTCTGGGTGAAGGTTCGAGATGACGAGGGTGTTGGGTTTCTCGACCACGAGCACGAGAACGAAGGGAGGAGAAAATGGGTTCTTGGTCGTGACGAAGCGAAGGCGATGGGCTGTAGGCGATGGTGACACGCTCGAGCGAGAGACGAGGATGGAGGGCCGGCGGTGAGGGGACGGTGGTGAGCGCGATGCGCGGTGGGTGCGCGGGTTCGAGCGAGGAGGAGAAAGGATAGAGAGGAGGGAGAGAGTAAGGGTGTGCAGGGAGTCGTGGTAACGGCGCACGAGTCGTGGGGAAAACGGTAGCGCGTGGGCGTGGGATGCGGCGGAGAAGGCGGATCGAGGAACGGTGGCGTGGGCGGGAAAAACGGAGGTAGCCGTTGGGGGAGAGAAAGGGAGAAGCGGGTCGAGTCGGGGGTGAGCGGGCGCGGTTTGAAGTGAAACGGGATGGGCTGGGATTAATTAAAAGAATTTTTAAGGGGAAAAAGAACTCGGGCCGGCCAAGGTTAAAAGGAAAAGAAATTTAAATTATAAAAAGGGGATGGGCTCGGGGAGTGGGCCAGAGAATAAATAACGGAATTGTGGGGAAACGAAGAGGGCTGGGCCAAAAGAAAAAATGGGAGATGAATTTATAAAAGAAAATGGGCTTGAGTTCTATTAAAGAAAAATGGGGTTTAGAATAAAGTAATTTTTTTTAATAAATAAAACACATAAAATTATAAATAAAAATAAATAGAATTCTAGAGTAACAAAATACAGATTTTGGTATAAGAGGGCTGGGTATTACACTCGTCAATACGCCGGCAGTGGATGATGATCATATCAAGCACCCCCAAGCCGCAAGAGCTCAGCTAAACATAACGGCCACCCGGGTATTGAGCGATCAGAAGAAAACAAGCGAACTTGTCACAACTCCCGTCGAGCCAACCGGCAACACTACCGTACAGTCCGGTCTCTTCGTCGGATATGCTGCATATCGAGTCTAGGGATGGTAACGTCGACCCCAATAACTCAATAAGTCGTGCCGATGAATGGTCTATAACAGATCGAGAAACTACTGATAATACTTATCAGTAAATCTCAACAGCCCTGGCGAGGGACTTACTGATATAGCCAATCGAGCACAGCACAGCATCAACTCCCAATACCGGGAGAGATGAAACCCCTCCTATCGCTCATCGTCTTCATGTGTCTCGGGACTTTACCCAAAAGCCACCTGTTTGCACGACTCAGTAGAGCGTGGTAGGGTGGTAATCAAAATACAGTGAGAGAACACACAAAACTCTATGACGATCTCGGGTCTACAGACTAATCTGTACCAGTGTCACCTGAGAACTGCTATCCGACGATAGATATAATACCATATAGGAGTTCTCGGCGAGTCCGTCCAGTGTACCCAGTCACCACTGAGCACCCGTATACGATCTCGATGTCAAACATCAATGGATGTGGGAACATCCATCGCCCATCATATGGGTTTAGTATCATATACGCTAGTCTACTCTGGTATATCGATGCCCTATCTCGATACACCTACGACTAGGGACATTTCAGGATATGCTTATAAACTATAGACGTCCCACTAGTATGATCTCCATCATAATCACAGTAGTCAAGCAAATATCCTCAGGGCTTTATCAACATGTGTGAATGAATAAAAGCATGATCAAGTCAACATGTCAAATAAAGAAGAACCAGATAGCGTACTATCATGTCAAGCAAGAATGTACACTGAATATATATATACATGTATAAATACATCCACTATCATATAATGGCCTTTAGGGCATACATATATCCAACAATCTCCCACTTGCACTAAGGCCAGTTATTGGCGTATCTCATACCCAACATCTCAAAAAGTCGCTCATATTGCGGCTGAAGGAGGGCCTTGGTGAGTGGATCCGCAGTGTTATTCTTTGTGTCTACTCTCCTAATCTCAATCTCGCGGCGATCTACAATCTCCCGGATCAAATGAAAACGCCTCAGGATGTTTCTGAACCGCTGATGGGACCTGGGCTCCTTAGCTAACGCCATAGCCCCATTATTATCACAATACAATGGTATTAGATCAATAATGGTTGGAACTACTCCTAACTCCGAGATGAACTTCCTCATCCAGACGGCTTTCTTGGCGGCATCATTCGCAGCAATGTACTCAGCCTCCATCGTAGAGTCTGCAACGGTATCCTGTTTGGAACTCTTCCAACTTACCGCCCCTCCATTGAGGGTAAATACAAACCCAGAGATAGATTTGCTATCGTCCTTATCACTCTGGAAGCTCGAATCGGTAAAGGCCTCCATTTAGAGATCTCCATTACCATACACCAAGAACAATTCTTTAGTCCTTCGCAAGTACTTAAGAATGTTCTTCACAGCCATCTAGTGATTCTCCCCTGGGTTGGATTGATACCTGCTTACTACACTAAGTGCATCTGGACGTGTACATAATATCACATACATTATAGATTCTACTGCAGAAGCATAGGATATAATGCTCATGCGAGCTCTCTCTTCATCGGTCTTTGTGCAAGAGTCCTTAGAGAGAGTGACCCCATGGCAAGCGGGTAAGGCACCCCGCTTGGAGTCTTCCATACTAAACGTTTTTAGGATGGTGTTAATGTACCCACGTTGGGACAATCCCAATAAGCTTTTGGATCTATCCCTATAGATCCGAATGCCCAGAATGTATGTGGCGTTACCCAGGTCCTTCATGGAGAACCTTAGTGATAAGAAAGATTTGACCGGCTGTAGCATAGGAATATCATTTCCTATCAGAAGAATGTCATCCACGTACAATACGAGGAATGTGACGGCTCTCCCTACAGTCTTCTTATAAACACAAGATTCATCTGGATTTTCGATGAAATCAAACTCTTTGATAACATCATCGAAACAGATGTTCCAACTCCGTGATGCCTGCTTTAATCCATAAATGGATTTAAGCAATCTACATGCTTTCCCGTTGCTCCCACTGTCAATGAAGCCCTCTGGCTGATCCATATAAACGCATTCTTCTAAATCTCCATTTAGAAATACCGTTTTAACGTCCATCTGCCAAATCTCATAGTCGTAGTGAGCAGCAATAGCAAGTAGGATCCGAATGGATTTAAGTATGGCTACGGGAGAAAAAGTTTCGTCATAGTCCAGACCTGGTCTTTGATAAAAACCCTTCGCCACAAGTCTTGCCTTATAGGTCTCTACCTGCCCATCTACACCAATCTTTCTTTTAAAGATCCATTTGCACCCCACGGGTTTTACCCCAGGGGGTACAACGTCCAAAGTCCATACTTTGTTGGTGTACATAGACTCCATTTCAGATCTCATGGCATCCAGCCACTTCACAGAGTCTCCACTCATGATAGCTTGCTGAAAGCTGGTAGGATCATCATCCTCCATGATGCAGTCTTCTCTATCACCATCAATGAGGAAACTGTGGTACCTTTCCGGTGGGCGAGAAGTCCTACTAGACCTACGGAGTGGTCGAGGTTCCTCAGTTTCTGTTGCAACAGCCGGTTCTACCAAGTCATCATTTGTAATTTGTATTTCTAGAACTTCTTCTAGGTCTACCACACTGCCATCTGTATCATTTGTGAAAAACTCTTTTTCCAAGAATGTGGCATACTGAGAAACAAACACCTTTTGTTCCTCTTTGTGGTAGAAAAGATATCCATAAGAATTCTTTGGATATCCCACAAAATTACACATGACTGACCGTATCTCGAATTTTTCCGGATTCTGCTTTTTAACATAGGCTGGACAACCCCAAATCTTAATTCGTTTAAGAGATGGTCTCTTCCCATGCCATATCTCATATGGTGTGGTAGACACGGTTTTGGTTGGGACCCTGTTCAGTAGAAACGCTGCAGTCTCCAATGCATACCCCCAAAATGAGACGGGTAACTCAGCATCACTCATCATGGAACGGACCATATCTAATAGGGTCCGATTCCGTTGTTCTGACACACCGTTGTGCTGTGGTGTGTAAGGAGGAGCGAGCTGAGAGAGAATCCCATTCTCTTTTAGGAAGTCTGCAAACTCTGTACTGAGATACTCCCCACCTCGATCTGATTGAAGCATTTTGATGCTCAAGCCGGTTTATTTTTTTTACTTCGAGTTTATATTCAGTGAATTTCTCAAAAGTTTCGGATTTGTGCTTTAATAAAAATACATGATCGAATCTTGAGAAATCATCAGTGAAAGTAATGAAGTATGAAAAACCGCCTCTAGCCTGTGTAGACATTGGCCCACATACATCACTATGTATGAGGCCTAAGAGCTCAGTAGCTCTTTCTCCGTGTCCGGTAAACGAAGTTTTGGTCATTTTACCCTTGATACAAGACTGGCAAGTTGCATAAGATTTATATTCAAAAGGGTTTAAATATCCATCTTTATGTAGCTTGTTTAGTCTTGTTTCGTTAATATGACCAAGTCTACAGTGCCAAAGAAAAGCTTCATTTATTTCTGAAAGTTTTCTTTTATTAGTGTGTTGTATGCTGAAAACTGTGTGTTGATTTAGGACGTATATCCCGTTATTAAGTGTACCATACCCAACCAACATTTGATTCAGGTGAATGTTCATAACATTGTTCTGCAATACAAAATTATATCCTTCATTGTCTAACAAAGAAACAGATATTATATTACAAAGCATAATAGGTACATAATAACATGGGTTCAAAACCAATATACATCCAGACGGCAACCCCAAGTGATACTCTCCCACTGCAACTGTATGTACATTGGAACCATTTCCAACGCGGAGAGTATGGTCACCTGTCTTCAAAACCTTGTTATTCTCAGCCCCTGCATAGAATTGCAAATGTGATAACCTGAACCGGTATGTAATACCCAGGAAGCAGAATTTATTGAAAAACAGTTTTCTGTCACAAACACACCTGAAGCGGAAGCATCTCCATGCTTCTTCTTGAGATCCAAGTACTCTGTGCAGTTGCGCTTCCAGTGTCCTGTTTTGTGGCAGTGATAACATTCCCCTTTCCCCGATTCCCCAGCCTTGGACTTGTCTTTCCCCTTAGCCTTTTTGACTCCACACTTAGGTTTGGTGGGTTTCTTCTTCATCTTTCCCTTGGCCTTAACCTTCGGGCGAGAGAAGGAAGATGGCCCAACAGTCAAAACGGGAGTCTTCACTGACTTCAGCGTGCTCTCTGCACTCCTTAACATATTAAGGAGTTCAAGTAGTTCCTTCTCCATATTGTGCATGTTGAAGTTAACTATAAATTGAGCAAAGGTGGAGGGGAGAGACTGCAGAATAATATCAGTATATTGCTTATTGTCCATTGTCCACCCAAGGTCCTCAAGCTCTTCTATGAGAGCTATCATCTTCAGAACATGGTCTCCTACTGGTGTGCCATGGGCCATCCGTATCTGAAACAGTTTTCGTGACGCTTCGTATCGTAAGAAACGAGATTGCTCTCCATACAACTCCTTCGTATGGAGAAATATGGCTTGGACGTCCATATTCTCGTGCTGCTTCTGATGTGTGTTATCCATCGATGCAAGCGCGAGGCACTTGGCCGTGGCACAGTCAGCGTCCCATGTCTTGCGGACTTCCTTATCCGCAACTGAAGATTTATGACCTGGGACGGGCGGGGCTGGAGCCGTGAGGACATATGATACCTTATCATAAGTCAAGGCAATGTTAAGATTCCTCAGCCAGTCTTTATAATTGGTCCCATTCAGTTTATTTTTATCTAGTAGAAGCTTGAGTCCTGTCATTGGTATCTGCCATTAAGAGAGAGAAAAGAATACACTCAGCGAAAGCTCTTGCAAAGATCAGATTGGTTATTATCTTATCTAATCGATGTCTCCCACTGCTTTAATCAAGTTTTTCTTTCAAACCTTAAAAAGAAAACTAGCCAGGATTAAATACAATCTACAACTTCGCTAACCGTTCAGCCAGACCAGTGTCGGTACTTGAGGGAGGTTCCCCGTGCTTTCGCACGGACCTAATTAATATAAACCTCGTCTTCCCAGAGGCGTAGCCCCGTTAACACCTTTCTAGACACCTAATAGGTTAGCTAATTGTAAGCTGCAAAACTCTCCTGGGAGCAACTATTGCCCACAGTGGGATCGGGATCTAACCATCATATGGAAGGTATGCAATCTCATTGCAAATTTCAACTCTTGAAATTCCCGATATGGTTTTTACCCCTAGTACCCATGACCTTAACTATGGTCAACAAATCATAAGCACTAGTCAAGTTCTACTCGTCATTTCTTGATTAATTAAACCCACTCATATGACCCTTAACTATGGTCAATAAAGTCCCATGAATGTCCTAATTAATCTGCATCATATGCAGTGTAGGAAGACATCACTTAGCTACCTTACACTACGCCTTAACTATAGTCAATAAACGTAGCATGAATACTAAGTACTCTACTTCCTAAAATGACGGAGGGTTGCGGATGGTTTTTAAGAAAACCTTTAACGCTTTGAACTTGATATTGTCGTAGAATCAAATGGTTTTCAAAAGGAGTGGCTGTAGATTTTTCGTAAAAAGCCGAGTGGTTTTCTAATCTGATTCTACAACATCTTCTTAGGTTTATTTTCTTTACATTAATCATATTAATGTAGTCCCATCATTTAAGTCCTTAAGCCATCACAGAAAAGAAACGAAAATACAACGTACGCTTATACCATCCGCATTCGCCGCAATGTTCCGTTATGCACGGTTAGGTTACTTAACTAACGGCATACCGGGACGGGACTAGCGTGGGTGTAAAACATAAGCAACGTCTATTATATATCTCATATATAATATAGCATTCGTCTCAGATATATTAAGCGATCACATCACAGAATATAGGCAACCGAAACACAGATATGATAATATAGGATATACTAGGACGTCCGTATTTAGTATTTAGCCAACAATAGAAAATACGGATTCCACGGTCGTGATGAATAGACAATCCCACACCCTAGACCCCTACGAGGGCGGCAAGCGACCCTACCAATTCTAGAGTTAGGAGACCCGGTCTCGACTCCTCGAGATGGTCTCCCATTGGACTCTAGAACCCGGTCACCTGTGCTCTCCACTTTGGGTCTATCCTAATGCGGAAAAGTAAATAATATACAATAATGGTGACATCATCCTCAACCCGGAAGTGTCCCAAATAAAAGAATATTACATTACAAATGAATTTTACATGAATGAAAAGTAAAACTCTCATCTCACATAAAAACCCCCGGCTATTCAATCACGACAATCCTATACATCACAACACAGCAACACATAACATCACATGTCATCAACGTAAGAAAGTATGCGTACTCTAATTGCCGTTGACATGTAGCAACGAAACCGGCGATACACATACTACACTTACGGTCGCAGAAACAAGTATCACATACTACTAGGCGATGTTAAACCCTTCGATCGAATTAACGAACATCCATATTCCCCAGCAAGCTCAACACTTGAGCACCGTTAAACAATACCCAAAATCTATTCTACAGTATTTAATGGACCAGCCGTAGAAGGGCAGACCCAAGCCTCATTTGTGGCGCCACTAACTGCGGTAAACCCTAAGATTTAGTCGCAGTTTGGTGGTCACATCTCGAGTTAGGGTTACATTCTTCTAGAGGGTCCATAGGAATACCTGCATTATATATCGAGTACGTTCAACCTGGAAAATACCAGTGTTTGATAATTCGTTCAACCTGTTTAACGTCGCCAAAGTTACCAAATACAATGCTATAAAATACGAATACGAAATACTCCGCAAAGAGCCCATTTCCAAACCGACATCACATGCAAATTTGGACTTCAAAACAATACCAGAAACCCCAAATCAAGATGTACAGAGCACTGGTGAAATACGATGAGGAGGGGAGCCAAACAAGTCGGCGTCGCCGGAATTTTTTGCCTGGTCGCCGGTTTTTTCTGAGCTCCTCCCCTTCGCATTTCACCAGTGTTCTTATATCATCCTAAATGCCACTCTGCGGTTACTAAAATAATTTTTTGAACACTTTTTAAAAAATTTCCAAAGAGCATTTTCATGGGTTTTCTAAAATCGTATTTTGCGGGGTTTTTCGTTTTCGTATTGTCGTAACATCGTCTAGGTTTCTAGTTAGGCTCTGATACCATGAAGGTTTTTCTCCAGCACCACTACAAGGGTTTGGTAGCATCACACATGCTATATTAAAAATTATAGGGTGCTAAATAAAACATTCTAAGGATCATACTAGAAAAGCTAGGGTAACAAGACTTTTAACACCAACACAAGTAGTAAAAAGCTAGGCTTTGAGAATACAACCTTTGTAGCTCCCTACGCTAAACTCCTTGACCACTTGAGAGTTGAAAGAAGCTCGCTTGAGATCCTCTAGGTCCACGACGATCCACCCGGAGTCCTTTTTGTCCAAGCTAGATGCTTCACTAGATCAAGAGAAGAAGTTGAAGCCAACACTCTAAACTAATGGGCAAGAGTAGTGTAAAATGGTGATGTGGTTTGTTTTCTCACTTCAAAACCCTAACTTGATCACTCTTTTTGTTCACTACTAAAAGCTAAAGAGCAAGAGAGTGAAGAGGAAGAAGATGGCAAGATGAAGAGCTCAAAGATAATGATAAAGATGAGGATAAAAATGAGAATAGAAAATATATATATTTTCTTCTTCTGACCTTTAACCCAAGTTAATAAATATCTAGATATTTATCTTTGGATCAAAAATGGCCATGGAAAATAACTCATGGTTAACACAAATGTTAGTGGGGGGGGGGATATAATAATCAATCATGAGTAATTATCCAATTCCATTTATCTCAAAAATAAATATCAAAATATTTACTAGCATGTGAGTCTTATATTGCCACCATCTAATGTATCAACAACCATGATACAAATGAGTATGCATGTATGTGTGCATGCACATCCAAATGTGCATCAATGTAAACATGTGCATACATGCATGCATACACCAAAAGACAAAAGGGTTTAAAGTGAAAATGCAAATGGTCAATGTTAAATCAACACTTGATTTAGCAAACCGGTCATATCTCATATGACCCGACCAATAGCAAACCGCCCGATTAATATACGGTATCACATACGCGTATTTAATCGGGGCCCCACGCATATCACATATGCACACCACATCGTTTCGCCTGGACTAGGTAACTCTATTGTGGGACTCTAAGACTCGTCAATACGCCGGCAGTGGGTGATGATCATATCAAGCACTCCCAAGCCGCAAGAGATCAGCTAAACGTAACGGCCATCGGGTATTGAGCGATCAGAAGAAAACAAGCGAACTTGTCACAACTCCCGTCGAGCCAACCGGCAACACTACCGTACAGTCCGGTCTCTTCGTCAGATATGCTGCATATCGAGTCTAGGGATGGTAACGTCGACCCCCAATAACTCAATAAGTCATGCCAATGAATGGTCTATAACAGATCGAGAAACTACTGAACACTTATCAGTAAATCTCAACAGCTCTGGTCAGGGACTTACTGATATAGCCAATCGAGCACAGCACAGCATCAACTCCCAATACCGGGAGAGACGAAACCCCTCCTATCGCTCATCATCTTCATGTGTCTCGGGACTGTACCCAAAAGCCACCTGTTTGCACGACTCAGTAGAGCCGTGGTAGGGTGGTAATCAAAGTACAGTGGGAGAACACACAAGACTCTATGATGATCTCGGGTCTACAGACTAATCTGTACCAGTGTCACCTGAGAACTGCTATCCGACGATAGATATAATACCATATAGGAGTTCTCGACGAGTCCGTCCAGTGTACCCAGTCTCCACTGAGCACCCGTATACGATCTCGATGTCAAACATCAATGGATGTAGGAACATCCATCGCCCATCAATGGGTCTAGTATCATATACGCTAGTCTACTCTGGTATATCGATGCCCCATCTCGATACACCTACGACTAGGGACATTTCAGGATATGCTTATAAACTACATACGTCCCACTAGTATGATCTCCATCATAATCACAGTAGTCAAGCAAATATCCTCAGGGCTTTATCAACATGTGCGAATGAATAAAAGCATGATCAAGTCAACATGTCAGATAAAGAAGAACCAGATAGCATACTATCATGTCGAGCAAGAATGTACACTGAATATATATATATATATATATACATGTATAAATACATCCACTATCATATAATGGCCTCTAGGGCATATATATATCCAACACTGAGAGGGCCGAGGAGGCCAGTTGTGCAGGGGGTTCGGAGACGAGCCAACGGTTGTTTGTAAGGCGGGTACAGGAGTGGTGTGGTTGGTCGCAGAAGGTCGGCCACGTCCATGGGCCGCAGACCCGGGGTATTCTACCGACATACCGCTCCTGGTCCTTTCTTGCTAGCTTCGGGACACGTCATCTGCCATGTGTCACGATCTGGAAAATCGACGATATCGAGCATCATCATTAGCCCCCCACTCTTGTCCCGACCGGTTCATGGGTCGGGTTGAGAGCGGTCTGCCGGGTCACCCGAGGTGAGCTCCTTTTTGTTGATATCATAAGCGTGCTTTCCCGAGAAATCAGCAGTATTTTCTTGATGACGCCAGCGGATCAGGGGCCAGATCTTGCATTAAAGAGAATGCACCGGATCGTGCATATGCTCACCGAAGCGACAACTCATGTGTCTGGCGCTGGTTGGCTAATGCGACGGGCCGCAGATTTCCGGCGTCCGATGGGATGCGATTAATGTGCGTGCGACAGGTGGAGAGATGGTGGCCGTCGAATGCAATGAGTCGTTTCGGCAGGAGATGACTGTCGCCGTTGGATGTGTACGCCGGTAGCTATAAATAGAGGTGGGGTCCCCATCCGGGCCCATACCTCTTCATAATTTTCTCGTCCAGAGTCTCGTTAGCTCGGCGCTCTTCTTTTTAGGTCGGATCTCTGCGTTCTCTCTTCCGAGGACTCATCCTCTCCACCAGGTTAGATGTCTTCTTATGAAGAGTCACTAGAAATAGATCGGGTAGAGTTTAGGGAGCCCCCCGTAGATTCTTCTTCTTCTTCTTCTTCTTCTGAGTCCTCCCGGGAAGTCAGGGTCAGATCCTCTTCCCGGGGTCGCGCGACGCGAGCGGTTCCCCAAGCAGAGGCCGCGGGTGCTCCTGGCGTGTCATCCACGGTGAGGTACGAGGATGAGCTCGCCACTGCTCGGGCTCGTTTCTACATTCCTCTTAGCTATACGCTACGTTTGTCCATGGAAAGGAAGAGGGCAGATCAGGTATGGGGTAAGAAGATTGCCCCGTATCTGGAAGCCTTTTGGGCCGGAATGTGCCTGCCCTTCTCTCTCGAGGTTGTCAGAGTGCTGAATCATTTTGGATTAGCCCCGGGTCAGTTAGTGCCGAACTCTCGGAGAATTCTCCTTGGGTTCCTGGTCCGTTTGAAGTTGCACATGATCCCTTTCAGACTGAGCACCCTTGCCTATTCTCTCTGTTACAAAAGTCACCCCTGCACTCGCGCGGGCGAACCGAGGTGGGTATATATCTCCTTGAAGTGCTGCCGGGTCGGGGGTTGTCGTGCTACCTTCTTCCATCCATGATTAGAAGAAGAAGTTTTTCTTTGTTGGGCCGCCTGAGGGTGAGGACTGGCCTGTGCACACCCAGTGGTCTAGAGATAGTTGCCGGTGAGAGAGTCAGTCGAACGATCCCGACACGGTGAAAGTGGCGAAGTGGGAGCCCATTCCCCGGGCTGACGTGCTGCTTTACGAGCAGGCCCCTAGTTGGGCTGGGCTCAGGCTCGTCCAGTTCGCGGGTAAGTTGGGAGTTTATAGGCTATCTGTTTAGACTTGCATTTATTTTCATTTTTACTTGCGTTGCTGACTCCATTGTACCTTGTCTTGTGCAGAACCTATTGACGTGAGCAAATTTCGAGCGGCCATGCAAGAGTAGAAGAAGGGGTCGAGAGCTGGAGGTGCAGCTCTTCTCATCCGACGTCGGCCCCGGTTCCCCCGGCAGCCGCTCCACCTAGACGTTTGAGTGCGGCCCGCGCGTTAGTTGTATGTATGCCCTAGAGGCCATTATTGTACATGAGATGTATATTATAGTGGATGCTAGGACATATAGGGAGGACTTTCTTGCTCGACATGATAGTACGCTATCTGGTTGCTCTTTATGTTAACATGTGCACTTTCTGTCTCTCTGTTACATGTTGATAAAGCCTTTAGGATGTGTACTTGACTTCCAGCATTATGATGCAGATCATACTAGTAGGGCCTGGGTAGTCCATGAGTTCATCCTTCAATGTTCCTAGTCATGGGAATATCGAGACGGGGCATCGGTATTTCAGAGTAGACTAGCGTATATCTTATCGACCCATGTGATGGGCGATGGATGATCCCATATCCATTGGTGTTTGACATCAGAGATGGTATATGGGTGCTCAGTGGAGACTGGGTATACTGAACGGACTCGCCGAGAACTCCTAGATGGTATTATACCTCACGTCAGATAGCAGTTCTCTGGTGACACTGGTACAGGTTAGTCTGTCGACCCAAGATCGTTATAGAGTCGTGTGTGTCTCCCACTGTGCTTTGATTTCCACCCTACCACAGCTCTACTGAGTCGTGCAAACAGGTGGTTTTTGCATACAGTCCCGAGTCACATGAAGGCAATGAGCGATAGGAGGGGATTCGTCTCTCCCGGTATTGGGGGTTGATGTTGCGCTATACTCGATTGGCCATAACTGAAATCCCTGGCCAGGGTAGATGAGATTTACTGATAAGTGTTATCGGTAGTTTCTCACCCGTTATGGACCTTACATTGGCATGACTTATCAAGCTATTGGGGTCTGACGTTTACCATCCCTAGGCGAGATATGCGACATATCAGACGAACAGACCGGACTATGCGGTAGTGTTACTGATTGGATTCACAGGAGTGTGAGCGGGCTTGCTTGTTGATCTTCTGATCGTTCAATACTCGGGTGGCCATTACGTTTAGCAGACCTCTTGCGGCTTGTGGGTGTTTGATATGATCATCACCTACTGCTGGCGTATTGACGAGTCTTTAGAGTCCTACACAGAGGTTTCCTGGCTCAAGCGAAACGGAGTAGGAGCACATATGTGATATGTGCATGACCGAAATTGATACGAGTATGTGATACCGTATTCTATTCTCGCGATTTGTGTTATCGGTCGGTTATATGAGATATAGCCAGGTTATCGAATCAAGTATTGTTTCGATAGATTGATACACATGATATTAGTCGGTTATATGTGATATGACTAGATCATTAAATCAAGTGTTGATTTAATGATTTAATGTATAATTATATATTTGATATATTACTTTACATTAACTAGTATTGGCTCACTTAAGATTGTTTTTTATCACTTGATGTGCACATAGTGTATATGTGATATATGTTTGTGTACATGATTGTATCATGCTTGATGATACATGCAAACTTGGGTGTGCGTATGACTAACACCATACTTAAGATAATGGTTAGGGTTTTTATTTATTTTGCAATTCAAAATTGGTGGCTTTTTTCATGGCATGAACCTTCATGAAGCTTAGAGATTACCATTGACCAAGTCCATTTGTTTTGTTTTACTAAAGATATTTATTAACCAAACCATTAGCTTAAACCATGGTTATGTCTCTACAATGGTTAGTATATGATACTAACTCACCCATGGTTGCATAACCCATTCATTCACCACTTGATATTTTCTTGAGTTGCTTTCTTCATCTTCTTCCTTTTTGCTTTCTAGCTTCAAAAGAAATGGTGAAAATGAGTGAGAAAATAAAATCTAAAGTGAGCCCATTTCCTACTTCATCATCCTCTACTACTTGCCATTTAGTTTAGAGTGTTCTCTTCATAAAGTTCATTACTTACTGAAGGGTTAGCTTGAGTTTGAGTCTCCTTGACGTTGATCATCTTCGGCCTCGAAGACTACGAGCAAGATTGTTCATTTCTCCGAGGGAACCCATACTAGAGTTCGGGAGATCGATGATCGCAGCAAAGGGACGTCAACACGGTGGTTTAGAAGTGAAGGACCGGTCTACAAAGGTTGTATTCCTTATTCACTTCTTATGTAATGTTTGATTACATTGTTTTGTTACCCTAGTTTTCTAGTATGATTCCTTGGATGTTTGCTTAGCACCCCCTACAATTTTTGTTGTGGCATGCTTGATACTTGCAAACCCTAGGCTAGGTGCTAAAGAAATCCCAACATTGGTATCAGAGCTTAACTAGAAACCTAGACGATGTTAGAAGTAATACGAAACCGAAACAAATCCGAAAAACTATTTCTGAAACCCTGCAGTTTTGCTCTCTGTCGAAATTTTAGAGGTCTGTAAAATTTTTTCAAACAACTGCAGAAGCATGTATATGATACAACAAGTGCACAGAAAAATTTGAGAGCATTTGCTCGGAAATGACCCGAGCACCAACCCCTCTTGGCCGGCCACTTTGGCTCCAAATCGTGTCAAATTTGTTCTGTGCTCTGGTATGTAGATTGTGGGGTTTCAGGTATTGTTTGTTTAGTCTAAAATTGCATGTGATGTAAATTTTGATATAGGACTAAAACGGAGTGTTTCGTAGTCGTATAATTTAACATTGTAATTGTAGCCTAGGCTATGTTTAATAGTTCGAATGAACTTCAAACATCACCCCATGACCCCCTCTGAAATTTTCCAAGAGTTGGAATTTTCTAAGTTAAGTGTATTCAATGGTCGTGCAAGTAACTCTATGGACCCTCTAGAAAAACAAAAACCTTAACTCGATTCTATGCCCTCGGAACCGCGATTGAACCCTAGGGTTTGCCGTAGTTCCGAGGTGTCATAGATGAGGTGTTGGTTTGGCCCTTCTACGGCTGGTCCATAGGTACTGTGGCACGTTTTGGGTATTTTAACTTTGCTCAAGTGTTGAGCTTTTTGGGAGTTGTGGGGATTTGTTGATTCGATCGAAATGTTTAATATCGTCTAGTTGATTGTGATACAATATTTGGAATCCACAATAATTAGTTATGAGATAACTAGTTTGAATTTTATAAATCTAGCAGTTTAGTTTCATTTGATCGGTTGCCACAGGATTTTGATGTGATCAAAAGTCCGTCGCAATCATGTAGCGTACGCGGATACTTGCTGGGTAACATTATTAGATAGTCACGCCCCATAGCCCCGACCAAGTGACTGTAGGAGAACCCCGTCGCCAAAAGCATCCATTCGGGTGCTCGCGGCAGCAGTGTTCCGCCTTAATGCACTTCGTCGACGGCATCGGGGGGTGTGGCCGTCTACTAAAGTTTCCAACGAGCATTCGATCAGGATCTCGGGAATCTTGTTGAATTGCCCGACTTGATATTGAAAAGTGTTTTCGAGATCGAGACTAAAATGCGGGGTTTATAATTGTTAGGTATGCGATGTCTAAGGAATTCATTTGGTTAAGCATGTGATGTCTAAGGTGGTTGTGGATTCCAACTGTTGTAGTTTTTCACTTTCTTTTCTGCGACCGTAAGTGTAATATGTGGTGTATCGCCGGTTTCGTTGCTATATGTCAACGACAATTGGGATACGCATATTTACTTACGTTGATGACATGTGATGTTATGTTTTGCAGATATGTTATATTGGATCATCGTGTTTGAATAGCCGGGGGTTTTATGTGAGATGAGAGTTTTTCATTTTCATTCATGTAAAATTCATTGTATATAATATTCTTTTATTGGGGCACTTCCGGGTTGAGGAAGTTGTCACTGTTGATGTATATTATTCAATTTTCCGCATTAGGATAGACCCAATGAGGGGAGCTCAAGTAACTGGGTTCTAGAGTCCAGTGGGAGACCATCTCGAGGAGTCGAGTCCGGGTCTCCTAACTCTAGAATTGGTAGGGTTGCTTGCCGCTCTCGTAGGGGTCTAGGGGTGTGGGTTTGGCTATTCATCACGACCGTGGAATCCGTGTTTTATACAGGCTCAAAATAAAACACGGACATCCTAGTATATCTAATATTTCATATATTGTTTTCTGCTGCGATATCTGTGATGTGATCATTTGATATGATGAGATAGATACTGTATATAGTATATGTGATATATTATATACACGTTGCTTATGTTTTACACCTGCGCTAGCCCTTCCCCGCTCTGCCGTTAGTTACCTAACCTAACAGTGCATGACGGGACATCGAGGCAAATGCGGATGGCATAAGCGTACGTTGTATTTATCTGTGATGCTTAGGTAACTTAAATGATGGGACATTCATTAATGAGATTAATGAAAGAAAAATAAACCTAAAGATATTGGGGAATCGAATTTTCAAAAAAATAAGTAGCTCTACTTGTTGCTTTGCATAGCGGTATTCCTTGTAGAATATCTTGCACCTTATTCGATAAGGAAAGAGCCGAGATCCCTTCACCGGGAATGACCTCTTTAGCAATAACTGGCAAATGCTACAAGCCTCGGTTTTGTCTTTTGATTGCTTTTCTAGTTCTTGCTTTGCATAGTGGTATTGTGAATATCCTGCACCTTATTCGACGAGCAAAGAGCCGAGATCCCTTCATCGGAAGTGACCTCTTTAGCGAAACTAGCAAAAGCCTAAAAAACACTCCATTTTAAAACCATTTGATTCTGCAACGATATCAAGTTCAAAGTGTTAAAGTTTTTCTTAAAAACCATCCACAACCCTCCGTCATTTTAGAAAGTAGAGTACTTAGTATTCGTGCTGTGTTTGTTGACTATAGTTAAGGCACAGTGTACGGTAACTAAGTGATGTCTTCCTACATAGCATATGATGCGATTAGTTAGGATAATCATGTGACTTTGTTGACCATAATTAAGGGTCATGTGGGTGGGTCTAATTAATCACGAAATGACGGGTAGAACTTGACTAGTGTTTGTGATTTGTTGACCATAGTTAAGGTCATGAGCCACTAGGGCTAAAAACCATTATCGGGAGTTTCAAGTGTTGAAATTTGCAATGAGATTGCATACCTTCTATGAGATAGTTGGATCCTGATACCCACTGCGAGTAATTGTTACTCCTGAGAGAGTTTTGCACTTTACAATTAGCCGATCAAGTAGGTGTCTAGAAAGGTGTCAACGGGCTTACGCCCCTGGGAAAACGAGGTTTAATTTAATTAGGTCTGTGCGAAAGCACGGGGAACCTCCCTCAAAGTACCGGCACTGGCCTGGCTGAGAGATTGGCGAACTTGTATAGTGTAATTAATCCCAGCTAATCTTTCCTTTTAAGGTTTGAAGGAAGATTTGATAAAAACAGTGGGAGCCATCCTGATTAGATAAAATATATAACCAATCTAATCTTGTAAGAGCACACGCAGAGTGTTTTCTTCTCTCTCTTTCCAGGTAGCGACCATGTCACGCCTTAATCAAGATAATAATATGGATGTATTGACCGAACCCGCTTTTTATACTGTGCCGGGGAACGTTGGTCCCGCTCCAACTTATAATTGTTATAAGACCGAGCAGGAAATAGGGAAATAGCAGGATTCCCATGCCGCCCAAATGAAGAGAATGCATGTTAGATGCATCTTCTTCGGGTGTGTTCGTCATAGAGAACTGTTTCTCAGTATCCTCTACGTCCTGGGTATTTGATACCGGATCAGGATCCCGTATATGTAATCTGTTACATGGGTTACAGAAAGGTAGAGAACTGAGAATAGGGTGATATGTCTCTAAGTATAGAGATTGGTGCAATTGTTGCAGCCAAATCAGTTGGCAAATATCACCTTGTATTACCAAATACATTGATTCTGAACGAATGTTATTAGATACCGAACCTGATATACAACATCATATCAGTCTCTTTATTTACTAAAGAAGGATATAATTTTGTATTGTTGGATATTGTTTTGAACATTTCCTATATCAACGTGTTGATCGGTTCAGGCACGTTATCTAATGACATATACGTTCTAAATCAAACCACAGTTCTTAATGTATTGAACACACACAAGAGGAAGAGTTTAGAAATGAACGAATCCTTCTTGAGGCATTATAGACTAAGGTCATATCAATGTGACCCGACTAGCTAAGTTACATTTAGATGCATATTTAAATCAGTTTGAATTTACATCTTGTGAAACTTGCCAGTCATGTCACAAAGTTAAGATGACCATAGCTCCGGTTACTTGAAACAGAGAAAGGGTTAGTGTGTTGGATATAGTGCCCTCAGAGTCAATTATTGTATCACAGGCACGTGATTGCAATGATTGAGGGAGGATCTATGCCGGTAGGACAGTCTTACTCAAGATGATAGTATGCTATCTGGTTTATCTTTATCATCGTGTACATGCTTTAAGTGACCTTACAGGTCACTATTACACGTTGATAGAGCCCTTAGGATTCTTGCTTGACAGCCAGTAGTATGATGGCGATCATATACGTGGGAGCTGGGGTTTATAAGCACATCCTTAAAAGGTCCCTAGTCGTGGGAGTTTTCGAGACAGGGCATCGATACTCCAGAGTAGACTAGTGTATACAGTCGAGACCCCGACGAGGGGCGGTGGCCGGTCTCACAAGCCACTGGTGTCAGTTGGTTCACCTAAGATGTATACAGGTGCTCATTGGGTTATGAGTACACCGGACAGGACTCGCCGGGAACATGCTAGTTGGTATTATACCTAGCGTCAGATAGCAGTTCCTTGGTGACATGTGTACAGGTTAGTTCATCGACCTGAGATCGTCATTTGTCTCGTGTGAGTTTCCACTGTGCTTTGATTACTACCCTACCACGGCTCAATGGAGTCGTGCAAACAGGTTTTAGTTGGGTACAGTCCCGAGCCACATGGAGGCAGTGAATGGATCTGCAGGGGTTCGTCTCTCCCGGTATTGGGGGTGAGGTCGCGCTGTGTCTAGGAGAGCCATTACACGAAGTCCTTGGCCAAGGTAGGAGATTTACTGGTAGGTATTCCAGTAGTATCTCAGGGTGTTCTGGGCTACACTCCGACACGACTTGTACCGCTTTTGGGGGTCTGACTTTTACCAACCCCCTAGGCCCGCCATGCGATGCTTATAGACGAACGGACCGGACTGTACGGATATTGTCACTGACAGGCTCAGTAGGGTGTCAGGATGAGTTCGCTCATCGACCTCCCTTTTGGTCAATACCTGGTAGCTCGTTATGTACGGCTAATACCTCTGACGTGCTAGTGGTTAAATCCACAGCCAAAGTATTGACGAGTATTTAGAGTCCCCCACAGACCGGTTTCTCAAGTTTCGGGCGAAACGCTGTAGAGGCCGTATGGATATATGGTAGGGTTCGATCATATACGTGCGGTATTGCACGGATCATGATCGGACGGATAATACTAGCGGGCTTTGGTTTAAGCCGGATCCTACTATTATACAGTGTAGATTTTGTCTCGTTGCATTTGTGTTCAGTCGGAATACAAATGTGGGTATGTATATACAGTCGTGGGGTTTTCCTGTAATTTATTACGGGATCGTTTTTTTTTTGAAGTTGCCAGTTTGTATTCCGTTTCGGCCATTTTTCTTTCTTCCTTTCTTTAGCTGAAAATTGATGGGAGGGGCTTATTTGCAAATGTGCAAATTAGCAAAGTGGAGGGTGTTATTTATGATATGAGGTTTGCATGATGGTTCTAGCATAATTTGATTCCTTTTGCATCATTTCCTTTGCATTAAATGAGATGGGATTTGGATAAGAAATGAGGGTGACATATTTTTCTCTTTATCACACATTTGCATATGCCTTTTTCTCTCTCTCCTCCTCATTCTTGATAGATGGCCGGCCACTTTGGAAAGGAGGTGGTTCTTTTGTGTGTGGGGAAAAAGATTCATTCTCATATGCTTACACCAAAATTCCTAAGCTCATCTCCAAAGATTTTTCTCCAACTCCATTAAGGCAACTTCAATTACCCCCTTGAGACAAACCATTCTACACTCCATCTACAGCAATCTTGGACACGTCGGCTAGCACACTTCGTGCCCGAGTTGCTTCGGATGAAGCGGGAGCCCGTAAAAAGACTTCTCGATGTGGTGCCCTTTCCGACGAGGAGATGAAGACCGGAGTTGCCGCAGGGAGATCGGGATGGTGGCCGAAGACTGAAGGACACAGATCGCTCGGTATAGCTCTCTACCCTTTCTCTAGTTAGCTAGTAGTAGGTTAATGGTCCGATCCGGGTTTTTTGTATGCGGTAGCGCCGGTTTACAAGTTAAGAAAAGTTTTCATTTCCGCATTTTGTCCTCGGACAGACGGCCGGGACGCTACTGTAGACTTACATGGTATCAGAGCCACGCCATTAACCTTTACTAGCTTGCTCTAACGTGTTTAGAACTTCGATCGAACGAAAATTCTGAAACCGCGATTCCAAGTCATGAACTTTCTGTCGATTTTGTTTTGTGCTCGAAAAAATATTTGGTGTTTTGCAGAAATGTGTGCAGGGTTTTCAGAGAACACCGTAAAAATTTGGTACCCTGATCCTACTGTAGCGCCGCGGAACCGTGGCCATAACCCCATTTTGGCCGCGGTTCCGCCGCCGAACAGTAGCTTCATTGCACCATTTTTCCTACAGTGCTCTCTGACTTGGAAATGGGGTTTCTGGTATATTCTGTTTGGGCCCAGATTTGTTTGAGTACTGGGTATTGTGCTTGGGGCCCACTTCGGGAATTTTGTCGATCGAAAATTTTAAAACATGTTAGTTCACAGTATTTACATTATATCTGCGACCGTGAATGTCATTTGATCGGTAAATCCTGTCTAATTGCTATAGCCCTTTTAGACGGATTTGCAAACGTGACATTCACGTTGATGTTCTGTGTTGTGCTGTGATGTTGCGGATTTGTCGTGGTGGATAGCCTGGATGCAATGCTAGTACAGTTTGGTTATTTATGTACATTTGATATTGCGGGGCGAGCGTCCGACATGTGGACTGCCGTCACTGCCTGTTTGTATATTATTCTTTTGGGGCATGACCGGGCTGAGGTCGATGTACCCGTTGTATAT
Source organism: Agapanthus africanus (assembly GCA_030015575.1). Classification (NCBI taxonomy): domain Eukaryota; kingdom Viridiplantae; phylum Streptophyta; class Magnoliopsida; order Asparagales; family Amaryllidaceae; genus Agapanthus; species Agapanthus africanus. The sequence continues at coordinate 398,348,878 of CM057346.1, forward strand.
TTTACTCTCTGTATTAGGATTACCCCGCGGTAGGGTGCACGGATAGCCGGGTTCTAGAGAGCAACGGGCCCGCATCTCATGGCTTTGAGACGGAGGGGGCTTTACTCTAGAATTGGCAGACTATTCGCCGCACTCGTAGGGGGTACAGGTTGACCCAAGGAGGGGTGCACAAGTTACCGGATTCCGTGAAGTGCTGGGTGGTCCATTCACGTTGTTGAAGGGGACTGCCTCGCTTCAGGTTTTGGCGGGTAACTTGCCGCGCCTGTAGGGTTTAGGATTTCATTGCATAGGCTATCCACACGACCAGGGGAACGTCGGGTTTCAGTAGCGGCTCTATGAAACCCGGGGATCCCAGATTATCTGTATTGTTCTGTGATGCTTATTACATTTCTGTGATGTTGCATTTTATCACGCCTTGAGCGAATATTATATATTGATATATATACTAGTAGATGTTGTATATGTTTTGCATCCGCGCTAGTCCAGTCCCCGCTCTGTCGTTAGTTAAGTAACCTAACGTGTGATGATGGGAACCAGTGGCGAATGCGGATGGCATATACGTACATCATTATTTTCATTCTTTATTGGTGTGATCAATTGATGGGACTGCGTTGATTCGGATCAGTGCAAGCTAAACAAACCTGTTTGATGTTGTTGGAACATTTTTCAAAAAAAGCTGTTATTGCAAGGACGTTCTCTTTTGTTTTGCACAGTGGTATTCGGTTATGAATATCCAGCACCTCAGTCGACGAGGCAAGGGCCGAGATCCCTTCACCGGGAGTGACCCCTTGGACAGAAGTTTGCGTCAGGGCAATAACTTCAATATAGTCGATTACTTTTGCTTTGCATCGTGGTATTCAGTTGGAATATCCTGCACCTCATTCTACGGGGAAAGAGTCGAGATCCTTTCACCGGGAGTGACCTCTTTAGCAAAGGTTTTCGTCACTATATTTTTATAAAAAGCTATGCAGTTCCTTCAACGATATCAAGTTCATTACGTTAAAAGTTTTTCGCCAAAAACTAGACGTAGCCCTCCGTCATTTCTTACAAGTATTACTTAGTATTCGTGCTGTGTTTGTTGACTGTGTCAAGGCGTAGTGTGCGGTAGCTAAGTAGTGTTTGTTTGTGGCATTGTCCAGTTGATAAAACTGCACATTTGTTATTACATTTTTCCTACTATTTCCATATTTAAAAAGGTCTTTATTATAATATATCATACATATGAGGGTTTATGTGTAAAAATACTATTTTCCATGTGTTGATATATTATAATTAGAATTTGGTAGGAAATTGTATGCAAATAATATCATTGACCTAATCCTAGTAGAACTAAGTCTACTAAATATTATTTAAGTTGTTGTGCAGAATCTTTCTAAGTTGTGCAGAATTTTCCAAGGCTAAAATCAAGGAAATCAAGTTGTTGAAGCTAACCTGCCTAATTAAGAAATCAAATTTAAGAAATCAACTCTGGTAGAAGAAAAGAAAAGATTTCCAAATTCTGAAGGGTCCAAGGATCGCCAAATGTCACAAGTACAGAACTCCTGAAGTTTGATGAAGGGCCGAGATCATATGGCCGCGGATCCGTGGCCATACCCCCCTTGGGCCGCGGATCCACGGCAGGATTATGGAGTTAGGATTTGCGCTTTTCTGGGAAAAATCTATACTACTATTTACCTAATTTGGAAGCAAGGGTTTCTGGCTTTGGACTATAAATAGGGACCGAGAGCCTCTTAGAAAAATCATCAAGCCGAAGAGATCACGAAGTCCAAGACGGCTCACGCATCCAGGCTGATCATCAACTGTTTATCTATCTCCTTCGGAAGAGTTCGAGAAGCAAACCAAGTTTTTGTAATCATTTTCTAAGGAATAAAGTGTAGATTGTCCAAGTTGATTAATAAAGGTAGTTGTTTTATTTAATTCTTTTGCATTTTAGATTATGTTTTCCCTCTCTGTCTTTTCATCTTTTTTTCCCAACATGCGCGAGTAATTCTCCGCTTGTTAGGGTTCATAGGATTAGGGTAGATTAATGGATGATGAAGATCCTTAAACTCTTTTTACGTCCTATAAAGTTTATAAACTTTACTAAAAGAATCATTAACATCCTAATCGGGCGCGCTACCAATTTATGGTTAGTCTCGACCGCGATTAGAGATTAGATTAATGATTGTTTTGGTAAAGGCTAGATATGAACGGAGTTCCATATCGAGATAGGGGTTAAGAGTGGGAACTCTTTTCCCTCCAGAAACCCTAATCTACATGCATCTCTGTCGTTCTAGTTTTAAATCTATTAAAGGATAAAAAGAGTAATTTTTAATTAATCATCCATAACTACTAAATCCTAATGAACCCTACAAGCTCCCTTTTAATATTGAACTTACATCCATAATTAATCTAGATTTATATTTTGCATTCTTGTTTAACGTAGATCTAGAAACCATTCTATAAAATTCTTTATCCCTCCTCTCTTTCTCAACACATCTAAAGTAAGAGTAAAAAGTTCAACGTTTCCCTGAGGACGACCCGTACTCATCTCGGTCTAGCTACGCGCGACACCGTTATTGATTGCGGTTACTTTATCTACAAACTCACTTAAAACATACTAATCAAATGGCGCCGTTGCCGGGGATACGTGCGTAATTTTTTATTCTTACTATTTGTGTTGAATTCTTATTTGATACATATCATAATTAACACAAAACTGCAAATTGCATATTTAACGATTTGTGCGTGAATTTTGCAAGGAGATCTGGAGTCACAGAATTAAGGAAAACAGAAGACGGAGATATTCATCGAGATCCAGAGGAGTACAGGAGGCCACAGAAAGATTTTCATCAACTGATCCATCTACTCCGCGGCGGAAGCGCGGCAAAGGAGCTCATTTGCGGTGGAAGCGCGGTGGGAAGGAAGATCTAGGGTTCCAAACTTCTCTGGTAAGATTCTAACCTCCTTCTCTCTCCTCTCAAATCCAATAAAATCTATTTTCTGCAGGATTTTTTTCAAAATAGCGCCGCTCAAAAATCTTTTTGCAAAAGTTTTGTGATTGGTTTTGTTTTGCATATTTTAATACGGACTCTAAGGGGCAAAGACCAAATCAAGATTAGGTGGGGATTTCATCACCCTTCCTAAGCCCCACAAATCACAAACCGAGCATCTAGATCAACCCTTCATTAATTTAAAAAATATTTAGACCAGACTCTAAAGACTGTCACGCTCAATAAGGACAGAGGAAGGTCGTGGGTAATCTATCGCTTATCCGCATTACTTTTGTAGTGCCTAGGCAAGTGTGTCAAAGGCTAGTGGTTTTTAATTAGGCCCACTACTGTGGTTCCTTCCCACTTACCTGGCACTTACCTAGCTACAAGGGTAGTAAGGAGGCGGTAGAGGATTGATCATGCGGCTTGTCCTTTGGAAGTCTAGGAGCGGTCTAGAGATTGGACCTAGGTGACCTTAGTTCTAGGGTTGCTTGTGCATTTTAGAGTGATTTGTCTTGAGTCCCACTTGTTTTCAAAAAAAACCAATTTTAAAATCACACACACGCTGCCACTTGCACTAAACCCGCTTAGTGCATGCTCGGCTGGACACGGGATCCTAGTGCCCGTCTTGTCCGCGTTCCTGCTATCGACGCCGAAGTCGGTACTTCTTCATCCTCTTTTCCCCCACCACACACCACGACCGAGATGTTGGAGATAGTGCCCTCAAAGTCAATTATTGGATCACAGGCACGTGATTGCAATGATTGAGGGGGGACCCATCCCGGTAGGACAGTCTTACTCAAGATGATAGTATGCTATCTGGTTTACCTTTATCATCGTGTACTGTTTTAGGTGACCTGACAGGTCGCTATTACACGTTGATAGAGCCCCTAGGATTCTTGCTTGACTTCCAGCAGTATGAGGGCGATCATATACGTAAGAGCTGGTAGTCTATAAGCACATCCTTAAAAGGTCCCTAGTCGTAGGAGTTTCGAGACAGGGCATCAATACTCCAGAGTAGACTAGTGTATACAGTCGAGACCCCGACGAGGGGCGGTGGCCGGTCTCACAAGCCACTGGTGTCAGTTGGTTCACCTAAGATGTATACAGGTGCTCATTGGGTTATGAGTACACCGGACAGGAATCGCCGGGAACATGCTAGTTGGTCTTATACCTGACGTCAGATAGCAGTTCCCTGGTGACATGTGTACAGGTTAGTTCATCGACCTGAGGATCGTCATTTGTCTCGTGTGAGTTCCCACTGTACTTTGATTACTACCCTACCACGCTCAAAGGAGACGTGCAAACAGGTTTTAGTTGGGTACAGTCCCGAGCCACATGGAGGCAGTGAGAGGATCTTCGGGGGTTCGTCTCTCCCGGTATTGTGGGTGAGGTCGCGCTGTGTCTAGGAGAGCCCTTACATGAAAGTCCTTGGCCAAGGCAGGAGATTTACTGGTAGGTATTCCAGTAGTATCTCAGGGTATTTTGGGCTACACTCCGACACGACTTGTACCGCTTTTGGGGGTCTGACTTTTACCAACCCCTAGGCCCGCCATGCGATGCTCATAGACGAACGGACCAGACTGTACGGATATTGTCACTGACAAGCTCAGTAGGGTGTCAGGCCGAGTTCGCTCACAGACGTCCCTTTTGGTCAATACCTGATAGCCCGTTACGTATAGGCTAATACCTCTGACGTGCTAGTGGTTAAATCCACAACCAATGTATTGACGAGTCTTTAGAGTCCCCCACAGACCAGTTTCTCAAGTTTCGGGCGAAACGCTGTAGAGGCCGTATGGAGATATGGCAGGGTTCGATCAGATACATGTGGTATTGCACGGATCAGGATCGGACGGATAATACTAGCGGGCTTTGGTTTAAGCCGGATCCTAGTATTGTACAGTGTAGATTTTGTCTCATTGCATTTGTATTTCGGTCGGAATACAAATGCGGGTGTGTATACACAGTAGCGGGGTTTTCCTGTAATTTATTACGGGATCAGTTTTTTTTTTGGGGAGTTGCCAGTTTGCTTTCCGGTTTCGGCCATTTTTCTTTGTATCTTTCTTTGGCCGAAAAATGGTGGAGGAGGGCTTATTTGCAATTGTGCAAATAAGCTTTTGTGGGAGGTGGTCTTTGCATATTGATGTTTCATGATAGCTCTTGTTTGACTTTGACCCATTGACTTCATAAGTTCATGATTGCTTGACTTTTTATAGCAATCATGGTTGTTGATTAGTTGATGGAGTGTGGATTTGTTGGTGATCATTTTTCTTCTCATGATCACATACCATTCCTCTCACTTGCATTATTATGTGGCTCCCTCATTCTTTTCACTCCACTCCCTTTGGTTTTCCTCATGAGCTTGTGGCCGGCCAAGAGAGGAGAGGGGCTGTCCCATTTTGGTGGGGAGAGTTTGTTCATCTCATATCATTTTTGTTTCACCAAAATTCCTAAGAAAAACTCCATAGTTCATCCCTCCACTAAAAGGCAACTTCCAATACCCCAAATGAGACACAAGTTCCACACTACATTCTACAGCAAATCTTGGGCACGTCGACTCACCAACTTCGTGCCCGAGTTGCCTCGGACCAGAGGCGGGAGCCCGTAAAAGAAGCCGGCGACGTGGTGCCCTTCCGGCGAGGAGGTGGAGACCGGACATTCCGCGGGAGATCGGGACGACAACGAGAAGACCGGAGGACACGGATCACTCGGTATATCTCTCTTCCCATCTTGTAGTTAGCTAGGACTAGTTTATCCGGGTTTTTAGTGCGCGGTGGTGCCGGTTCAAAAAGTTAAAGTAAATCACCGCTTCCGCATTCCGGCGTCGGATTGACGGCTGTGGCGCCGCCGTGCACTTACACGAGATGGACGGCACTCCATCAGAATATAACACCACGCTGCCACCGCCCGTAGGTGCACAGAATCCACCGCGCATCTCTCTCCAAGAGAGATGCTATCCTATCCGTAGTCCTCTTCCCACTTGTCTATCTCTTCCACTACCTAACGGGGATAATTTCGAAATTAAACCCCACTACATCAATCTGCTGCCCAAATTTCACGGGCTTGAGTCGGAAGACGCGTACGTTTTCATCACCAAATTCGAAAACGTATGCGCAATAATGGGTACTTCATAATTGACTTTAGATGCTATGCGCTTACGTCTTCTCCCATTCACACTGTGCGATTTGGCAGAAAAATGGCTTTATAATACTGCCGCACACTCTATCACTAATTGGGATGAATTTGTCATAGCATTTCTTAAGAAGTTTTACCCAAACCATAAGACTGCCCATATTAGGAGCGAGATCAACCAGTTCACCCAGCTTCCCAATGAACCATTTTGGAAGTGTTTTGAACGTTTCAAAGATCTGCTTGTCCAATGCCCCCATCACGGAATACAAAGATGGGATTTATGTCGGATTATATATGAGGGCATTAATCCAGCGACAAAGCAGATGCTTGAAACAATGTGTCAATGCAATTTCATGTCTAAAGATGACGGTGAAGCTTGGAAATATCTGGAAGACCTTGCTGAACACACGTTGCAGTGGAAAAGCGTAAGACCACCTTCAACTAAGGGAGGTATTCACCAGCTCGATATTTCTATCGCAGTAAAAGCCGAAATGGCAGCGATACAGAAGAAACTCGACGCTATCGAAACCAAGTTCTCATCTTTCTCCCTAAATCAGGTCACGCTTCCTAAGACCGTCTGTGGTTGCTGTTCGGATCCTTCACACTTAACGGAAGAATGTCCTATGAATGCATCGTTTCAAGCTAATGCTGCTTTTCAGCAGCGACCTAGAAACGACCCTTATTCTTCCACGTACAATCAAGGATGGAGGAATCATCCTAACTTTGCTTGGAACCAAAACCAACAAAGAAATTATCAAAGACCTCCTCCACAGCAACCACAACCACAGAATCAGCCCCCCTTTCAGTCACAGAATTTCCAAAATCCGGCCAACATTTCAACACCACAAGTGGCCGGTACTGACAACTCACTTGCACAAACTTTGGATATGTTCATGAAACAATCCATGCAATTTTCGGCTGAGATGAGGTCTTCTATTGATACCATAACGAAAAACTTCGCCTCCCATGGTAAGAGTATTAAATCATTAGAAAACCAAATCGCACAGTTAAACGCCGCAATGAGTGCGAGAGAGAAAGGGAAACTCCCATCTCAACCTCTACCGAATCCTGGCCATTCACAAAATCATAATGTGAATGCCGTTACTACGTTGAGATCGGGAAAAGTGCTGAATAACCGAGTGGGTGAGCAATGTGATGATAGTGACACCAATGACACCCCAGCTTCTTCTTCTTCCCCTAATTCGTCTAGTCTCCCACCTTCACCCGAGCCTATTCTCCATTTTCCCCAAGGCTCGAACCCTTCGCCCATTTCGCCAAATCTATCTAAGTCGATTCCCACTCCAGTTTTGGGATCGAATCCGTCCCCACAATCCTCTCCAATGTTGGACCAAACCCTTATTGATAAAGTACCTTATCCAAACAGGTTAAGGGGCAATAGACCAAGTCCATAAATGGAGAAGATTGTGGAAATTTTTAAGCAAGTTAACATAAACATTCCTCTCCTAGATGCTATTTAACAAGTTCCGTCATATGCGAAAATCCTAAAAGACTTGTGCACTAGGAAGAGAAAAGCTCAAGTACCTAAAAAAGTTTTCCTTACGAGTAATGTGAGCACTGCTTTTACACAACAACTACCCAAAAAATGAAAGGACTCCGGAAGTCCTACAATTTCTATTTCCATTGGGGGTAAAAATATCAATCGTGCTCTACTCGATCTAGGTGCTAGTGTTAACTTGCTTCCGTATTCTGTTTATGAGCAATTAGGGATCGGAGAGTTAAAGCCTGCGCATTGCACTCTTCAGATGGCCGATCGATCTATCACCTAACCTAGGGGTGAGCTAGAGGATGTGTTAATCAAAGTCGGGGAATTCATATTCCCTGTGGAATTTATCGTTATAGATACACAACCTGTAGCAAACCCACGCAATCAAATCCCGGTGATACTCGGTCGACCCTTTTTGGCCACTTCCAACGCAGTAATCAATTGTAGAAACGGCTCTATGACCCTATCCTTCGGAAAGAAGTCAATTGAGCTTAACATTTACAAGTTGGGAAGTGAACCCTCCGAACCCTATGCTCATGTGTGTTCTGTCGAATTAATGGATGTCGACAGCAACGAATTTGATCAACCTCATGATACTGACTCTTTTCATATGTTGTTGTTTGACCCAACCATGTACTCTTCCACCGAGTTGTCCGGGTCAACATCTAACGCTGATGAGGAACATTTTATAGAGTCTGACGATCACCCCATTTTTTCTGATGACATTATTTTTCGGGGTATCGATGAAAGTTTTGAGGAAATTTTCGCTAATGAACTCCCATTTTTACAAGACACGGGTGTTGAGATGAATCAACTCCAAGATGAAGAAATTGGACCTCCACCCCTTCTTTTGGACAATCATGATAATGTGAGTAATCCATCATCACTATCACTGTGTCGTCTCTCCAAATTGAGACGCAATCCTTTTCCATCACACCTCTTATCACCTCCCCACTTCTTCACGTCGAAAGGTGACATGATCTTCCACCAACCTTAGTGCTTCATCGATAAATTTTTTGAATGGTTGGTGTTGACTTTTGGTCTTTGTAAGGCTTTACTTTGACCAATAACTTTACCCCCCAATGATTTTAATTGCTTAACATTATTTAACTCAAGTTTGGGGGGGGGTTGGTATATTTTGGCTCTTGAAAGAAAATGATTTTTACAAAATTGTGAGCCAAAAATAAGTTTGGGGGAGGATTTTCACTTTCATATATTCTTGCCCCCATTAATAATTTCCTCCCAAGTCTACAGGTTTTTGAGCTTAACGGATGACATCAGTGAGGACACTGCTGTAAACAGCTTTGGGGGAGGTTTGTGCTTATTTACACATCAATTTGCATCATATTTTGCATAAGCACAACATTTTCAAAAAAAAATTTTAAATTTTTTTTATAACAAAAGAGTAGAAAGTGAAAAATTACATCCAAAAGATAGGAATAGTTTAAGAAAACCAAGAAAATTAAAAGTTTTCTTAAACGAACTAGTAATAAGTAGTTATGAGCTGTTGTCCCAAGGGTTAGTAAGATGAAGGAAGTCACTAATCTGAGAATAAAAATAAGTCTGGAAAATAGTTTCTATTCTGTAAGCCAAACATTTGAATGTTGATACCCTACTATATGCACTTACACACGTCTTGAAACTCGGGATAGTAGAGCATACCTTGAAATGCTCTTGTCTAAAAGCCAAAGTATGAAGGAAATGAAAAAATAAAAAAAATGAAGAAAATATAAAAATGGTGAAAAGAAAAAAATGAACACTGGTTTTGTTATCGCCAAGGCAGCAATAAAAAAAATATAGCGATGGTACTTCATCACCTAGTGCCCTAAGGCCAACTGGTCTGGGAGTTACTGCTAAGCCTTAGGTGGTGCAAGACGAGTAAAATATTATCATCTAATCAGCAAGCACATGAGTAATCGGTCGGTTAGTACCTCAAGAAGTATTAACGGTCGCATGAAAATGTGTGAGCAAAACTAAATATTCATCAAATTAAAAAGTACTGAGGTAGATGGACAAGAGTATGATAGCTTGAATTGAATTCTCCGAGTGTAGGGATGTCCATTACACATACGTAGGGGTATATGATCGATATTTGGATGAAAGGTAGGAATGGAGAATAAAGACGATGTTTTATTGAGGGATGATGTGATTTTTAACATTTTTTCATGACTATTAAGATAGGGCTCATAACAACTGAAAAGCTAGTGTAGTTGGAAACTCTTATTTTCAAAGTCTTTCTTTTATGGTTCTTATCTTTATATGTAAATTTCACCATCTCTCTTTTGTTATAGGATTTTATGGGTGTAATCCGCTAAAAACCCTCAGGAGACAACACTCCTCCTACTAGGGACACCTAGGGGTTTAACGGCTTGTTGCACGTGCTCAGTGCAATCGTGTTTGCCTACGAAAGTGTGCTTAGTTTTCTCCTTTCTTTTTTCTCCTTCTCTTGAATAAACTAGTTTGCTCGGGACGATCAAAGATAAGTTTGGGGGTATTTGTTCAGTTGATAAAATTGCACATTTGTTATTACATTTTTCCTACTATTTCCATATTTAAAAAGGTCTTTATTATAATATATCATACATATGAGGGTTTATGTGTAAAAATACTATTTTCCATGTGTTGATATATTGTAATTAGAATTTGGTAGGAAATTGTATGCAAATAATATCATTGACCTAATCCTAGTAGAACTAAGTCTACTAAACATTATTTAAGTTGTTGTGCAGAATCTTTCCAAGTTGTGCAGAATTTTCTAAGGCTAAAATCAAGGAAATCAAGTTGTTGAAGCTAACCTGCCTAATTAAGAAATCAACTCTGGTAGAAGAAAAGAAAAGATTTCCAAATTCTGAAGGGTCCAAGGATCGCCAAATGTCACAAGTACAGAACTCCTTAAGTTTGATGAAGGGCCGAGATCATATGGCCGCGGATCCGTGGCCATACCCACCTTGGGCCGCGGATCCGCGGCAGGATTATGGAGTTAGGATTTGCGCTTTTCTGGGAAAAATCTATATTACTATTTACCTAATTTGGAAGCAAGGGTTTCTGGCTTTGGACGATAAATAGGGACCGAGAGCCTCTTGGAAAAATCATCAAGCCGAAGAGATCACGAAGTCCAAGACGGCTCACGCATCCAGGCTGATCATCAACTGTTTATCTACCTCCTTCGGAAGAGTTCGAGAAGCAAACCAAGTTTTTGTAATCATTTTCTAAGGAATAAAGTGTAGATTGTCCAAGTTGATTAATAAAGGTAGTTGTTTTATTTAATTCTTTTGAATTTTACATTATGTTTTCCCTCTCTGTCTTTTCATCTTCTTTTCCCAACATGCGCGAGTAATTCTCCGCTTGTTAGGGTTCATAGGATTAGGGTAGATTAATGGATGATGAAGATCCTTAAACTCTTTTTACGTCCTATAAAGTTTATAAACTTTACTAAAAGAATCATTAACATCTTAATCGGGCGCGCTACCAATTTATGGTTAGTCTCGACCGCGATTAGAGATTAGATTAATGATTGTTTTGGTAAAGGCTAGATATGAACGGAGTTCCATATCGAGATAGGGGTTAAGAGTGGGAACTCTTTTCCCTCCAGAAACCCTAATCTACATGCATCTCTGTCGTTCTAGTTTTAAATCTATTAAAGGATAAAAAGAGTAATTTTTAATTAATCGTCCATAACTACTAAATCCTAATGAACCCTACAAGCCCCCTTTTAATATTGAACTTACATCCATAATTAATCTAGATCTATATTTTGCATTCTTGTTTAACGTAGATCTAGAAACCATTCTATAAAATTCTTTATCCCTCCTCTCTTTCTCAACACATCTAAAGTAAGAGTAAAAGGTTCAACGTTTCCCTGAGGACGACCCGTACTCATCTCGGTCTAGCTACGCACGACACCGTTATTGATTGCGATTACTTTATCTACAAACTCACTTAAAACATACCAATCAGGCATATTAATGGGATTGGTTAGGACAGTCGTGCGGCCTTGTTGACTGTGTCAATGGCTCTACGGGTGGGTTTAATGCAATCCAGGATAATAACGGGTTGAACTTGACTAGGACTTTTTGATTTGTTGACTGTGTCAAGGTTACTTGGGTCCTAAGGGTAAAAATCACATCGGGAGTTTCTAAAGAAACTGAAACTTGCCAGATATGCGCATAACTTATGGAGTGTGATAACGTGAGTGGATTTCGTCACGTTATCATGCGATGATAGTTGGATCCCGATTCCCACTGATGAGTTGGTTTACTCCTCGGGTGATCCCGACTAATTCTTCTTTCAGGTTTGGAGGAGAATTTGAGGTTACAGTGGGAGGTTTCCTGATTAGATAAATTGATAACCATTCTGATCTAGGTTAGAGTGCACGCTGAGTGTTTCTTTTCTCTCTCTCTTTGGCAGCGACCATGACCCGACCCTTGACTATGACTCAGTGACCAAGTTGACCGAACCTTCTTAAACACTGGCTTTTGGAGTGTCAGAGTTGCATACCTCATTGCTACTCCTACTTTTACCTTTTTCTCCAGAACACCCCGTATTACCACGAACGTCCACTTCCATTGGATAAAACCATCGTATGGTTATATATGAACTCGAAGGAACTTGTTCCAAATTCGAGGATGGTTTCCGCTTCTGGAGAAAACGAATAGGACTATTTAGTTGTCTTTTCTTTTTACCTTCTCTCAGGTTGTGAGTGCTCCTTGGATTAGGACAGTACACCTATTACGCTTATTGGATAGTCTTCTTCCAAACCATAGGCAGATGCCGAACGGTAGGGAATGAAGAAAACCAATTAGCCTAACGAAGGTGTACAGAAGGTATTAAGTAAAGACAAATAAAGGGATTAGTAAGAGGGCAAAGTAAATTGCGACTGCTATTCACGACCAAACCAAGTATTTCATCGCCATTCCTACTTCACCTTTGTATTTCTCCAGAACACTTCGTATCACTACGAAGATCCACAGTTATTTGGATATTCCATCGTATGGTTATATACGAACTTGAAAGGAACTTGTTCCAGTTCGGGGATGGATTCTGGTTCGGGAGAAATAGGAATAAGGTTTATTTGGTTGTCTTTTATCTTCACCTTCTCTCGCATTGCGAGTGCTCCTAGGATTAGGACAGTACACCTGTTATGCTTATTGGATAGTCTTCTTCCAAAGCATAGGCTGGTGCCGAACGGTAGGGAAGGAAGAAAACCATTTAAGCCTAAAGGGGGTGTACAGAAGGTAATGACTAGAGACATATAAAGGGATTTGGAGAGATGGAAAAGAAATATACGGTTACAGTTGTGAATCTGATAATGGAAGAGGCATTACTAGGAATACCCGGATACCCCTTCGAAACATTTACATGTTTCAGTTTCACTGTGTATTGTTAAAAGAAAACTGATTTCTCGATTAGTCCTTGCTCCAGGGTATGTATTTACCAGGTTTGATTCTCACATCTGTATGGTTTTACAAATGATGAGTGGGAGTAAGTTTTTGGGAATTGGGTGATCATCCTCATTATATCGGGATTCGTTGTAATTGGTGATATTTGAGGAAATCGCCTGGGTTGTTTGCCGGACGGCAAATATTTGGTTTTGAATATCCGTTGTTATGCACCAATTTCAAATTGATATATCTGTACATTTATTTTTATAAAGTGAGATATAACTTTTTAAAATTATGTCTATGACATTTACCTATATCAGTGGATGGTTAGGTAAGGAGCATTAAACAACGGTGCAATTCTTCTTAACCATAAGTACAATTTTCAACCTACGACACACGGGGAAAGAGTTATTAGACTCAGGGGACTTATACAGAGTATTGTATGTTGTCCAGTGTCTATGAGCACAGAGGGGTTGGTACTCGTACTATATCCTGTTTACTTGTGACTTCTCTAGTTCTTAGACATGTGTTTCGTAGAAATACAAGATCCGAGTTTTGAGAAGTTATAGGTATAAGAATAAAGTAGAGAACCAGGTGATGTAAGTATCAGGATTTTTCAAGGTGATCGAAGATGTAGATACTTGTGTATGGTATTCAGATGATAGTAATGATTAAGAGAACTTGCTTCTCTTTCAGGTTACTCATAATTGGAAGCATTCCTAAGTTGAGTAATACTGATCGGCCTCTTTCCATTTAGTTGACATGCACTGGAGACAGCTGCATGATTTGAATCTGATTCCAATTAAATCAGTGCCTCTATTTCTATATTGGATATAGAATAGTTCATATCTTAACAATGTTAAGGTTCGGGGAGTTGTCTGGCTTATGCTTAAAACCAGACTCTGGATAACTCAAGGTACGTTTCTGTAATGGCCGTTTGTGGGTTGACCCGGGCTATGATGAGGGTTGACTTTCTACCATCTGGAAGATCAATAGTGATATTGTTCTTGACTCGCCACAGTTTTAGTAAAATGGATTTTTTCAGAAAACAGTAGTGGGAGTATGGTAGAACTGGAAGTAATTCCAGAACCGCAAACGATTACTGAAAATTTGATAAGAACCTAAAGATTTAATCTGGTTTGACATTCCATTGGCCACTCTGCAGATATGGTGGGTAACCTCAGGCACTCGAGAGGTACTTTGGTATGCTCAAGGACGGTGACAGGGAGGTTCTTGTTTACCCAGACTTGCCATTGTTGTTGTTCTAAACTGTGAGACCCGGCAAGAGGATGAGTATAGTGTCGTTCTGAACTGGCTTTAGAAGTGTACGTGTATATGACTCTGCCAGAGGGTTGTCGTAGTCAGTGAGAGCAGCGGAAGCATAGTGGACAAGTGGCTTATGTCTATTTATAGACTAAATGTCACGACCCAAAGTTCGGCCCGTGACCGGCACTTAACCACGCAACGTCTGCAGGCGTAACATGACTAAGTAAGCCGAACCCAGAAAACCAAACCATTAAAATTTGGAGTGTTAAAACATTTAGAAAACTTTAAGTTATTTAGTAGCCATCCTTTTTGGTTCAAGTTATTATTTAAATCATTTTAACAACATTTCCTTTTCCAAAAAAAGTTTGTCCCGAAATCGGGTAAAAGGCGAGATATAAGTAAAAGTAACATGCGAAATAAACAGAGTATCTCAATGAAAGAATCGCGCCCAACGGCGGAGAAATCACCCCAATATAATATACGACGCCGAAGTGAAGAATGAGCAGTAAAGTGAAAACAAATATCATAAGAGGTAAAATTGCATAAATAAAGTCGGCTCACAACGAGCTCGACACCAGAGTACAAATAACATACAACGTCCTCACAACTGTCTCTAAGTCAATACATGAAAGTAGATGGAGAGTACTAGATACATCAAGATGCAACTGAAAAGTAAACAGATACTGTACAAAACCCACCTAAAGCAAAAGGGCTAACACGCCTCAGTAATGGTATCTGTGTCAAAAGGTGCGGTAAACAGCCAACCACGACTACTCCAAAGGGCAACCTGCAAGCACTGTGGCACAACGGGGGTGAGTTGCCAACTCGTGAATAGAAGATAATATATAAAGGTAATCGCGAGTATGCACGTGCTGCGATACTCTAACATATGCCAACAGATAACATCTATATGATGAACTGAATGCTCACATCAGGCAACAAATGTAATCTAAAAGTCTCCCCATATAATGTGCAAGATATGCAATAATCATGTCTGATATGGAATCTAACAACCTTATATAACATGAGCAGGGTATGCGATAATCATGTATAGCATGTGTACTATATCAGTACAATAGGTACAGGATGAGATGTCAATACTAAATGCTGAGTATGGGAATAAATAGTGTCAACACGGAATATCAACGTGGAAAAATGACCGGTGTCCATCAATAAACCCAAATCCCAGTAAAACTCAGGCCCCGTCATCCACATCGGCCCTCAATCCTGTGAATCTCATACAATCGTGAGTGCCCAACATCGGCACCCAAATCTCATAAAATCAGCCGTGTCCAGCATCGACACGCAAATCCTCCAGTATGGGGCGTCCGTCCATCGGATCTGCCCACAGGCTCCGTCTGCGGAATCGGCCCTCGGCCCCCGGCAGTACGTGTCGTCCCGTATCCATCTATCGACTCTGGTCGGTATCCTCCGGGTAATCGCCAGGTCTAACCAATCACCGGTAGGTAGTAATCCCTCCGCCGGGCTCACCGTCTAACAATACGAGTCTTCTCGCCCCGGGGTACCGTACCGGGTCCACCATATACCCGCAATCGGTGCCTACCTCTCCTCGAGTCGAGTATACTCACACAAGCTCTCTGGAACCGAGAAAACTCATGGTGGACGCACTAAAATATCATCTCAAGGGAAACCGGGTTTTTAAACAGTGCGTATTTTCTTAATTTAGTACTCCGGTTCCCAAATCCAGAAATCACATATCAAATACAATGCGTAATCCATGCAATGTGTCGCATGACGCTAAGAGTAAAGAAAGGGAAAACCGCTCTTTTGAAAGATCTAGTTTTGAAAATATCGCCTGCGGTCCCTTAGTTTTAAATCAAGTCTATATCATCCATATATGTAGCATATGAATATGTGTATCGGTATGGATGTGTGCATGGATAAGTATGCAAAGTGAATATAGCAATGTACATGTGCACTGTTGTAAACATATGATGCGTATGTGCCCAAGTAGGAATATATCCATGAAGGTACTCACGAAAGTGCGTATAAAGTGTGCATGGTATGAATGTCCATATGATAGTATGCGGTAATCATGACAACGTCAATAAAGCAGAATCAAATATTCGGTTTATAGCAATCCTATAATGTGAGTGTCATGGCAATCACTAACGGTGTGAGTGTAGCATATAAATCGTGCTCGTGCAACTTGGACCGTTAGTGACAGTGCAGTGTTCTATACTATCAGTATATCTATATATGTAAGGAGGTATGCTACTCTAGTATGTCAACATGAACACATAAAACTAACATCCTATCACGCCCTGACGCTTAACGCCATACGGGCGATTTCCCCGTAGATGTTAAATCTACTCACCTGGTCGCGTGCTAAGTATAGCCGACCACCTGCTTCCCTTTCCTGGCGGCGTCTGACGTACCCGCCCGCGAACCTGGAATTTACACAAGCATCCCAATATATCAAAATCTCGTAAAATGTGATATCGGAACGAAACGAGAAACTCGCGTCGCGAATTAGCACGCGCGCGCGATACGCTGGAACGTGTGTGTGTGACCAGAGCTCGATCCGATACGCCGCGATACGCTGAATCACAGAATCCACTCGCGTATTGCGCGTATCGCGCAAACTAAAAATACCAGAAAACGACATACTGCCCCAGATTTTACTCAGGTTGGAATATTACAAAACTATATATACCATGGACCCACAAAATGTAGCAGACACATGTACCAAAAACCCTAGCTCCTAACTCCCTGGTTTGGCCGCAATTTGCGGCCAGAAGGAATATTCCGACGGCCGTGGGTTGGAGTGGTGAGGTCGGGCTCTGGTGGTGGGGTCAAGGTGTCACCAGTAGGCTATGGTCCACTCAATTTTATTCTGAACTTACATGGGTAACAGCAGATTTCAAAAAGCTATGTTTTGCTCAAAAACGTCAAGTTTTGTACAATTTGAAAACTGAGGGTATTTTGGTGTAATCTTGGGTTATCCTAGGTTAACTTGGTCTTAACAACACTTACTTAGGCTAGTCTACCCAACACCAACCTCACTTAAACACACTTTCATATAAATCACCCAAACAAGCACAAAAACGTATAATTATCGCTAAACGAAGCTAGTTCTACACAACTAAGCAAACAAGGAAGGAGTTTAGAAGTTATACCCCACTAGGAACCTCACAAACAAGGAGAAGGAGAAGAAGAAGAGGAGGTGGAGCTTGCTGGGGTGCTGCTGTTGCTGCCTGGAGTTGCTGCTGCTGTTTAAAGGCTAAAGCTGTTTAAAGGCTGAAGCTGTTGCTCAGCTGATGCTGGTGCTTGCTACTTCTCTTGTTGTTGTTGTTGCTGTTGTGGAGGGTGTGTTGTGTGGTGTTGCTGCTGCTGCAACTCCTTTTGTTTCTTGTGCAGCTGCTGGGTGTTTGAAATGAGGTTAGGGGCTGTTTGTTGAAGAGAGTGCTGCTGCAGATGCAGCTGATGCTGTTGATATGGTTTGTGTTGATGTGCTTGGGCTGAGGTAGCAGCTACTGCTGATGTAGGTTTAAGTGAGAGGGTGAGTTTGAGTGTATGTGTGAGTGAGAGATGTGAGGGATGTGAGTGAGAGGGAGAGTGTGGAGGCTATGTAAAAGTTTTGAAGTGAAATGGGTGTGACCCTTCCTTAAGCCACCATTCTCTCTCTCTATCAAAAGCTAACATGACACCCATCATGCCCTCTCTCTCCTCAACCCAAGTCAACCAAAAGAAATATTAATCCCTTTTTATTTTTAGAAAAAACCAAATTCTTAATTTACAACTAATTAACTTAACAAAAGGGGTTAGACCACCATGGTTGCCTAAATATGGTTTAACCCAAATTTTAACCCTAGGTTACATGCACATGTTCGTGCAAACTTAGGAAAATTCTAGAAAAATCTTTATTAATTTTGATAAAATATTTGAAAGTCAATTTGGTAAACTATTATTAAAAATTTCACTTATTAAAATATAATTAGTTACTAATATATTCCTAGTTGTTACACTAAAGCGGATATAGCGGAGATAGATCATCTATTTCTGATGTGACAGTCATAGGTTTGACTTCATCAGTATAGGTGATGGATCTGTTAAGAAGGTAGTAGGGTGTGATGTCCTGATATTTGGATGACATACACAGAGTAGGAAGTGATATTCTTATACTACGATTGGTTATACTTTAGTTGTCACACAGTGGTTTCTCCACATAGGATATAGATATAATATCTGACATTCTGGTTACTGAATCTATGGTTTTAGATCTAGATTTGGGTAGTTTCCCAATTTGGGTACTCAGACTGCATTCTAAAGGTGTTTTAGAATGGACGACTCCTGGCATGGTAGTGTACCTGCAGATGATGGAGTCACCCTCTCTAAAGGTGTCTTACAGACTAAAGAGGAGAGGGATGCGCATGATTGGCAGATCACTTGCTTAACCATAATATTGCATTTATCATTCCCCTATTCTTATCCTTTTTATAAATAAACAGGTACTCTTGACGCACGTTTGTTGCATATTACAGGATACAGGTTTCTGGAGCAAATACAGTGAAAAAGACACAAAACAACAGAAAAGGGACTTTTGACCAACAATTAGACGAATCCTAGTCAAGCCCAGTTCACATAGGTGCAAGGCAACGAATGTCAAGGTGAAACGGTTAAAAAGCCCAATACAAGTCTTCACTGAAGATCTGGAGAAGAGTGAGAAGCAAACAGAGAAAAAGAAGTATAAAACTAAGAAGCCCAGACAACCACAAAAGGACCCCAGAAGTTTGGAAGCCCAAGACCATCAATGGGCCGCGGATCCGCGGCCCAAGCCATCAATTGCCGCGGATCCGCGGCCGTCTAATGCCCGTGTCGGCGCAAAGATTTTGTGCTGTTGCGTCGGTGCGGGTGTTGGGATTTTTCGTGGGCAAATCTGTAATTGCGCATGCGCGAGAGTCTGTAACCCTAGGTTTCCTATTTTCCTATAAATTGTAATTTGAAATCTGAAAAATGTATGCCTCTTTTCAATAAATAAAATTCAGAATTTCTGGAAGTGACATTCAGATCTATTCTGTCTTCTACTTGGAGGGAGCCATCAATTCTGTAGGTAATTTATTTCCTTGCTTTTATTTTCTAGTATAATTTATCATCCCCTAATGAGCGAGTAGTCTCCTCGCTTGTTAGGGTTAGCCTTAGCGAAAGGGTTGAGAGATGAGATCTCTCACCCCCTTCAATGCCATCTTCACTTTAGAGTTAGAACTCCATGCATACGCACACATCCGCTCCCTACGGCACCCTACCCCTCGAGGTAACGGTGAACCGTAGTATAAAGGGCCGGTTGCGCGCGTTTTCCATGGGGGTTAGGGTAATTATCAACAAAGGAAGGATACAAATCTAGAGGAAGAAACATCTTCCCAAAAGATTCGTATCCACTTTATTGATAATTAACGTAATATCTAATAGATCTAAAAAAGAAGGCATTGAAAGCGGTGAAGGAAACATTAATCTCCAAAACTTCCCCTAAGCCTAACCCTAGCAAGACTCTTAATTAGATTAATTAGATCTAGTTTTTATAGATTTTTATAAACCCATCCAAACGACAAATAGAATCAACTCGTTAAAACACACTAAAGAAATTTACCCGTCTCTGTGGATCGACCCGCACTCACCGGCTAGCTGCGAAGCGACGCCGTTTCTTGATTGCGGTAACTTACAGTTTTTGACATCAATCAAATGGCGCCGTTGCCGGGGACGGCGTAATTTTTCTTTTTGTGAATTTTCGGGTTGATATAAATTTTAAAAATTATAAAAATCTGAAAATAAAAAAAAAATACAAAAATTATCGACTTTGATCTGTTTGAAGGGTTTGCTATTTGAATCTTGCAGGAACAGCGAAGAGTCGTGGATCTGGAATTTTACAGAGGGAAAAATAGAAAAGTACATTAGAACAGAGGAGAAGTAGAACAAGAGTGCAGTACAAATTTTTCCAGAGGCTAACCCCACTTCCTGACCGCGTTTCCGCGGCTAAAGTGCCTTCCAGACCGCGGTTCCGCGCTCATTTGGCCACGTCAGCACCTCAAATTTTGTGGGTTTGATCCTCATTCTCCCCTCTGTAACCTAAAATATATCCACTGTAAAAATTTTCTGCAGGGTTCTTTGCGCTAAAATTTTTTTCCTCCCCCTTCTAAATAACAGATTTCTGCAGGTTTCTTTGCGCCGCGCTAAATTTTTTTGATTGCAAGTGAAATTTTATCTGTTTTGCATAATTTAACCGGACTTAAGGGGCTAATTGACCAAACTCAGATTGGGTGGGGATTTCATCACCCTTCCCAGGACCCCAGAAAACACCTAAAGCATTTTGCATCGACCACCTTTAATTAAAAAAAGATTAGACTCAGACCTAAGGACAGCGAGCTCAATAGGAAAAGGACTAGGGTAGGCATCGGCCGTTTATCCTAACCGACATTGCGGTGTCTAGGCTAGTGGTTATTAATTAGGCCCACTGTAGTGGTGGTTCCTTCCCACTTACCTGGCCGTATTTGTCCGTGAAGAGGCGGTTTGAGGTCTATTTCTAGCCCTAGTTAGGAGCTGTCTAGTAGACCTAGGCGACCCTAGATCTAGGCCTGATTGTGTATGTGTGGTTGATACAGTTGTGTCACGAGTCCGTTTTCAAAAACTTTTTTGCAAAACTCACACATAAAAAAAAAAAAATAAATAAAGAAAAATCTTTTCAAACTTGCAACTTGTCGCGAAGAAACTTAAAACTCACTTCCACCACTTCTTCTCACTGACGTTATCTTACCCCCACATTCTGTTTTTCTATTTTTTTCTGACTACACTACTCCTTTAGTGTATGTCACTTTGGACTAGGGATACTAATGCCCGATTAGTCCGTGTTTCGTTGGTACCGACCGACGAACCCTTCGACGAACCCTTCGTCGACATTCCGTCCATTTCCTTACCTCCACCTTCAAATTCTTCTTTCGAAGGTATGTCGGGACACAACCCCAACAATACCTTACCGACGGGAATGATTCCACCTCCGTTAGGTGCGAATAACCCGAATCTTCCGCCTGTTGTAGCGCCCGCACGAGTTGCGCTCCAGGATCTCTTCTACCCTGTCCGCACTTCTTTACCTACATGTCTTTCACCCCCACCGGCGAATGGGGATAATTTTGAAATAAAACCACACTTCATCAATATGCTGCCTAAGTTTCATGGTTTGGAATCCGAGGATGCATATATTTTCATTAATAAATTCCAAAACGTTTGCGCCATGATGAAGACAACCCAATTAAGTGATGACGCAATAAGGCTAAGGGTCATTCCTTTCACCTTATGTGACCTAGCCGAGAAGTGGCTATACAGCACCGCATCACATTCCATTAGAAATTGGGACGAGTTTGTGAGAGCTTTTCTGAAAAAGTTCTATCCTCACCACAAAACTGCTAGAATCCGAAACGAGATTATACAATTTTCACAGCTTCCTTCCGAACCATTTTGGAAGTGCTTCGAGAGATTTAAAGACCTACTCGTTCAATGTCCTCATCATGGGATAGAAAATTGGCAACTTTGCCAAACATTATACGAGGGATTGAACGCAGCAACGAAGCAGTTGCTAGAAACAATATGTCAAGGTCATTTTCTCTCCAAGTCTAGCGACGAAGCTTGGCAGTTTCTTGAGGACCTAAGTGAGCAAACAATTCAGTGGGAGAGTACCAAGACCACATCATCTTCTTCAGTTGTTCAATCTAGGGCAGGCATACATCAAATAGATATGTCGATTGCTATGAAGGCCGAGATGGCCTCACTTATGAAAAAGCTAGAAGCCTTTGAGACCAAAATCTCATCGTCTTCTCCTGCCCCTACTCTACCCATACGAACTGTTTGTGCTTGTTGTTCGAACCCGTCGCACCTAACCGAAGAGTGTCCTTATAATGCACCCATTCAAGGACAGGATCAAGTCAATGCTGCATTTCAGCAACGACAAAGAAATGATCCGTACTCTTCGACATACAATCAGGGGTGGAGGAGTCACCCAAATCAACAGTTCCAAGGGAATAATAATTTTCAAAGACCTCCTCCACAACAACAACAAGCACCCTCACAAACTCAAAACCAGCAACCTTTCCAACAACAACCTTATACAAATCAAACGAACAACTTAGTTCAACCAAATGATGATAAGGTTAGCTCGCTCGAGAAGAGTCTAGAAGCATTTCTCAAGCAATCTACAGAATCCGCAGCAAGATTTGAAAGTTATGTTCAATCTTTGATGAATAACAATGCCTCACACGATCAAAGTATCAAATCTATTGAGGCACAAATTGCACAATTAACTGCTGCGTTGAGCGAGAGAGAAAAGGGAAAGCTTCCATCTCAACCATTGCCCAATCCCGGTCACGCACAAAACGCATATCACAATGACAATGTAAATGCGGTGACCACGTTGAGATCCGGAAGAGAGTTGCAAAATAATGTGGAAACTAGTGATGACATCCCCGCCGGTGGTTCTTCTTCTTCTTCCCCTTCTTCATTTTCTTCACTTCCTTCTTCACCTTTTTCTTTAGAGCCTATTTTCCACCCTTCACATGGCTCTACTTCTTCTAGCTCTAACGGACCCAGTTCTCACAACACGAACACATCTACACCGGGATCCGTTCTTAATCCACAGTCTGCTCCACAAACATTTGACTCAACTAATTTTCAAAATGCACCATTTCCAAACAGGTTGAGTCCTAATAAACCAAATACACAAGTGGAGAAGATTGTGGAGATATTTAAGCAGGTTAGCATAAATATACCTCTCTTGGATGCTATCCAACAAGTCCCTTCATACGTGAAAATCTTAAAGGGATTATGCACTTCAAAGAGAAAAGCATCTCAAGTACCCAAGAAAGTGCTAGTGGCTAGTGCAGTGAGCAATGCTATTAACCACCATCAAACCTTACCCCAAAAACGAAAGGACCCCGGCTGTCCTACTATTTCAATCACAATTGGGGATAAGAAAATTAATCGAGCACTTTTAGATCTTGGGTCTAGTGTTAACCTGATTCCTTATTCCGTGTACGAACAATTAGGGGTTGGAGAGTTGAAACCCACTCGTTGCACTCTCCAAATGGCTGATCGATCAATCACCTATCCAAGGGGTCAACTAGAGGATGTGTTGATCAAAGTCGGGGAATTCATATTCCCCGTTGATTTTATCGTTATGGATACACAACCTGTTGCTAACCTAAGAAACCAAATTCCGGTGATTCTTGGTCGACCATTTTTGGCCACTTCCAATGCCGTGATAAATTGTCGCAATGGCTCCATGACTCTATCCTTCGGAAAGAGGTCTAGTGAGTTCAATATTTATAAGATGGGAAGTCTGCCCCCCGTACCTAAAAGTAGTACACGAGAAGTTAGCTCTATTCACGAAATCACACAGGAGGACTGCGAGCTTGAAAGATTTCTATTTGATGAAAACAGTTTTGACGCCACTAGTGCGTCCCTCCTTGAACCTACCACCGTTGACACAACCGATGTTGATTACGAATGTTTCACTTTTTTGGATGATGACGACTCACAGCCCGAATATGAGTCGTTTGAATTTTTGGATGAGTCAGTCGAACCATCCGAATCGGTTGTTTGCAGTGATTTCAAGCCTGTGTTAGAGTCCTTTGAGTTCGAGGTAGATTCCGCAATGATTCTTTCGCCTCAGAAATTCGAACTCACGCCCTTGCCGTCTCACCTTAGATATGCCTACATAGGTGAGAATGAGACTTTTCCCATTATCATATCAGCCTCTCTAGCCTTCGAGCAAGAGAACGCTATTTTAAAAGTCTTACAAGATAGGCGGCAAGTTTTCAGTTGTACTATGGCGGACATCGAGGAGATCAGTTCCCTCATATTTGAATATCATACATTGATGGATGATGCCATGCCAATAGAGGACCCACAGGAACATCTTGGGGGTATTGTGGTAAGTCAACTTCCTCCCTTAGAAGTTGAAATACCCCCATTTCTTTTAATAAGGTACGAAAATGCCAACACTCCACTGATTGCTGATCATTTACATTCTCGTTTCGATGCATCACCATCACCTGTATATTTACCTCCAAACCTTCCATACCACTACTTCTATCTTCCCCAATTCTTTGCGGACCACCACAACTTATTTTTCCACCACCCAATATTCTTTACTGATAAATTTTTCAACTGGTTGGTGTTGACGTTTGGTCTAGGCAAAGTTTGGCAGTAATGTCTAACATAGTTTAAATGAAGTTTGGGGGAGGGCCTTTTTGTATGGTTGGTGTTGACGTTTTCTTGACAATAAAAAAAAACTATAAATAAATAAACAGGGGAGTATCGGTATTTTGACCCTCTTGGTTTAGCATGACAGTGAGGACACTGTCAAGTTCAAGTTTGGGGGTATGCTCGGTACGTCTTCTTCCTTCGCATTCATTTGTACATATTTTTTGCATTTGCATACTTATTTGAAAACCCATAAAAATTTGAAAAATTTGAAAAATTAAAAATAATTGTATTCAATTTTGGCTAATTGACTTGAGTTTGACTAATAGGTTAACTGGTTAGGAACAACTAGATCTTAGACTTAGTGAATTAAAAACCCTAAAAATAACATTTCTTAAAGTTTAACGGTAGAAAGTATATGCCTTGTAGTTATTTAGAAATAGGCAAATTTTGGGTTCACTTCTTGGGCTAAGTCGAAACAAGGGAAGAGTATTGATGTTCTTATTAGAGTATAAATTTGAAAAATAGTTCCTAGCTTAAGTCTAGATTCTGAAAATGTATACCCTACAAAATTGCACAATCACGCACCTTGAAACTTGGAATAGTAGAAGAGACCTTAAAATACTCTTGTCTAAAGTCCTTAGTACAATGAAAATAAAAGAAAAAAAAATGTGAATAAAGAATAAAAAAATGGACACTGGTTTTTGTGATTACTTAAGGCTGCAAAAAATAGAAAAATATTTAGCGAGGGTGCTTCATCACCTAGTGCCTTAGACCAACTAGTTTGGGAGTCACTGCTAAAGCCTTGGGTGTTGCAAATACTAGGAAGTACGCTTTAAAGTGCAAGCGCATTTTGTAATCGGTCGTTGGTACCTCAAGAAGTATTAACGGTCGCATGAAGGATGTGTAAGCAAATTTCATTCACCAACTAATTAGTACTTTGGACAACGGACGAGAGCATGATTGCTTGATTTGAATTTCCAAGTGTAGGGGTGATTTATACACACACGTGGGGGTATGTGATTGGAATTTAGATAAGAGAGAGGAATGAAGAATAGAACTTGTATCTTTAGTAGAGTTGATAGAAATTCCTAAGTGGAGATGGAACCCTAGAAGGAAAACTTAAGAGATGCCGAAAGCTAAGTAGGTCTACGTAACATATATAATCTTAAGTTAAATAATGAGGAAGCGTGAAGAATATGGGTGGATAATTTACGAGTCAAAGAAAATAGAATTCCTTGTTAGAAAACCTAATTGGAAAACAAAAGTCGAAAGGCCAAATTGATAGGATTTTGTGGGTAGTATCTGCTGAAAACCCTCAGGAGACAACACTCCTCCTACTAGGGACACCTAGAGGTTTAACGGCTTGTTGCACGTGCTCAGTGCAATCGCGTTTCCCTGCGAAAGTGCGGTTAGGATTTTAGTGAATAAAATAATAAGTTTGCTCGAGGACGAGCAAAAGATAAGTTTGGGGGTATTTGTTCAGACCATAATATTGCATTTATCATTCCCCTATTCTTATCCTTTTTATAAATAAACAGGTACTCTTGACGCACGTTTGTTGCATATTACAGGATACAGGTGTCTGGAGCAAATACAGTGAAAAAGACACAAAACAACAGAAAAGGGACTTTTGACCAACAATTAGATGAATCCTAGTCAAGCCCAGTTCACATAGGTGCAAGGCAACGAATGTCAAGGTGAAACGGTTAAAAAGCCCAATACGAGTCTTCACTGAAGATCTGGAGAAGAGTGAGAAGCAAACAGAGAAAAAGAAGTATAAAACTAAGAAGCCCAGACAACCACAAAAGGACCCCAGAAGTTTGGAAGCCCAAGACCATCAATGGGCCGCGGATCCGCGGCCCAAGCCATCAATTGCCGCAGATCCGCGGCCGTCTAATGCCCGTGTCGGCGCAAAGATTTTGTGCTGTTGCGTCGGTGCGGGTGTTGGGATTTTTCGTGGGCAAATCTGTAATTGCGCATGCGCGAGAGTCTGTAACCCTAGGTTTCCTATTTTCCTATAAATTATAATTTGAAATCTGAAAAATGTATGCCTCTTTTCAATAAATAAAATTCAGAATTTCTGGAAGTGACATTCAGATCTATTCTGTCTTCTACTTGGAGGGAGCCATCAATTCTGTAGGTAATTTATTTCCTTGCTTTTATTTTCTAGTATAATTTATCATCCCCTAATGAGCGAGTAGTCTCCTCGCTTGTTAGGGTTAGCCTTAGCGAAAGGGTTGAGAGATGAGATCTCTCACCCCCTTCAATGCCATCTTCACTTTAGAGTTAGAACTCCATGCATACGCACACATCCGCTCCCTACGGCACCCTACCCCTCGAGGTAACGGTGAACCGTAGTATAAAGGGCCGGTTGCACGTGTTTTCCATGGGGGTTAGGGTAATTATCAACAAAGGAAGGATACAAATCTAGAGGAAGAAACATCTTCCCAAAAGATTCGTATCCACTTTATTGATAATTAACGTAACATCTAATAGATCTAAAAAAGAAGGCATTGAAAGCGGTGAAGGAAACATTAATCTCCAAAACTTCCCCTAAGCCTAACCCTAGCAAGACTCTTAATTAGATTAATTAGATCTAGTTTTTATAGATTTTTATAAACCCATCAAAACGACAAATAGAATCAACTCGTTAAAACACACTAAAGAAATTTACCCGTCTCTGTGGATCGACCCGCACTCACCGGCTAGCTGCGAAGCGACGCCGTTTCTTGATTGCGGTAATTTACAGTTTTTGACATCAATCAGGCAATTGAGTTGATCATGAGATATCAAGTACCACACCAGATGTTGTTTTTGCACGAGATGCAATAAGATGATATTGATCCAATCCTGGAGAAACATTCGGAAGCAGTTCTAGAACATAAGTGGATGTTCTAGGGATATGATAACAACAACCTCTTTTAGGAGATAATTATCATTCCAGGCTTCCAAGGTGACCTGGATGACAGAGTGGCTGTCAGAGTTGTAGTTTTCCCTCTGACGAGGGGCAGTATTTTGGACAGGTGGTTGAAACGGATACTGAGAGAGGCATGGCGCAGGATACTGATTAAGTTCAGTTAACGATACAGTCTAAGAAGTTTGGATTTGGAGTTCATTTATGAACTAGGTCCCATCAGATATCCAGACATATTCTATGACAGGTATTGCTCATTTTGGGAGATGGATTTCTCTGCGAACTTGAGATAAAGAGAGATATAGAAAGAAACATCAGGGAGGATCCACTCACTGAGGCTATTCCTCGAACGCAATAGTTTCACAAACGAGCTTTGTGAGACTGATTATTAGAGGAGTTGGGTGTTCGGTATCACACGGGCTGTGAGTATGCGACATCGCAATAATTAGCCTTGAGTGCAAGTGGGAGATTGTTGGATATAGTGCCCTCAGAGTCAATTATTAGATCACAGGCACGTGATTGCAATGATTGAGGGAGGACCTATGCCGGTAGGACAGTCTTACTCAAGATGATAGTATGCTATCTGGTTTGTCTTTATCATCGTGTACATGCTTTAGGTGACCTTACAGGTCACTATTACACGTTGATAGAGCCCTTAGGATTCTTGCTTGACGGCCAGCAGTATGATGGAGATCATATACGTGGGAGCTGGGGTCTATAAGCACATCCTTAAAAGGTCCCTAGTTGTGGGAGTTTTCGAGACAGGGCATCGATACTCCAGAGTAGACTAGTGTATACAGTCGAGACCCCGACGAGGGGCGGTGGCCGGTCTCACAAGCCACTGGTGTCAGTTGGTTCACCTAAGATGTATATAGGTGCTCATTGGGTTATGAGTACACCGGACAGGACTCGCCGGGAACATGCTAGTTGGTATTATACCTAGCGTTAGATAGCAGTTCCCTGGTGACATGTGTACAGGTTAGTTCATCGACCTGAGATCGTCATTTTTCTCGTGTGAGTTCCCACTGTGCTTTGATTACTACCCTACCACGGCTCAAAGGAGTCGTGTAAACAGGTTTTAGTTGGGTACAGTCCCGAGCCACATGGAGGCATTGAGCGGATCTGCAGGGGTTCGTCTCTCCCGGTATTGGGGGTGAGGTCGCGCTGTGTCTAGGAGAGCCATTACATGAAGTCCTTGGCCAAGGCAGGAGATTTACTGGTAGGTATTCCAGTAGTATCTCAGGGTGTTCTGGGCTACACTCCGACACGACTTGTACCGCTTTTGGGGGTCTGACTTTTACCAACCCCCTAGGCCCGCCATGCGATACTTATAGACGAACGGACCGGACTGTACGGATATTGTCACTGACAGGCTCAGTAGGGTGTCAGGATGAGTTCGCTCATCGACCTCCCTTTTGGTCAATACCTGGTAGCTCGTTATGTACGGCTAATACCTCTGACGTGCTAGTGGTTGAATCCACAGCCAAAGTATTGACGAGTCTTTAGAGTCCCCCACAGACAGTTTCTCAAGTTTCGGGCGAAACACTGTAGAGGCCGTATGGATATATGGCAGGGTTCGATTATATACGTGCGGTATTGCACGGATCATGATCGGACGGATAATACTAGCGGGCTTTGGTTTAAGCCGGATCCTAGTATTATACGGTGTAGATTTTGTCTCGTTGCATTTGTGTTCGGTCGGAATACAAATGCGGGTATGTATATACAGTGGCGGGGTTTTCCTGTAATTTATTACGGGATCGTTTTTTTTGAAGTTGCCAGTTTGTATTCCGTTTCGGCCATTTTTCTTTCTTCCTTTCTTTGGCTGAAAATTGATGGGAGGAGCTTATTTGCAAATGTGCAAATTAGCAAAGTGGAGGGTGTTATTTGTGATATGAGGTTTACATGATGGTTCTAGCATAATTTGATTCCTTTTGCATCATTTCCTTTGCATTAAATGAGATGGGATTTGGATAAGAAATGAGGGTGACATATTTTTCTCTTTATCACACATTTGCATATGTCTTTTTCTCTCTCTCCTCCTCATTCTTGATAGATGGACGGCCACTTTGGAAAGGAGGTGGTTCTTTTGTGTGTGGGGAAAAAGATTCATTCTTATATGCTTACACCAAAATTCCTAAGCTCATCTCCAAAGATTTTTCTCCAACTCCATTAAGGCAACTTCAATTACCCCTTGAGACAAACCATTCTACACTCCGTCTACAGCAATCTTGGACACGTCGGCTAGCACACTTCGTGCCCGAGTTGCTTCGGATGAAGCGGGAGCCCGTAAAAAGACTTCTCGATATGGTGCCCTTTCCGACGAGGAGATGAAGACCGGAGTTGCCGCGGGGAGATCGGGATGGTGGCCGAAGACCGAAGGACACGGATCGCTCGGTATAGCTCTCTACCCTTTCTCTAGTTAGCTAATAGTAGGTTAATGGTCCGATCCGGATTTTTAGTATGCGGCAGCGCCGGTTTACAAGTTAAGAAAAGTTTTCGTTTCCGCATTTTGGCCTCGGACAGACGGCCGGGGCACTACCGTAGACTTACACAGTGAACCCTTGGGACTGATACATAGATATATATATGATCCCCTGTCTACACATGCTAGGACCGGTTCTTTGTACTTCCTTACATTCACTGATGATCTCTCAAGATTCAGACTCATGTTCCTGTTGAAACACAAGTCTGAAGCTTTTGAGAAATTCAAGGAATATAAGTTAGAAGTAGAGAACCAATACGGGTATAAGTATTATGCCCTTTGATGTGATCGGGGAGGAGAACACTTAGGCATGGAGATCCTGGATTGTTCTAAAGAAGAATGAGATTCTCTCTCAGCATTACTCCTCCGTATACACCACAGCACAACGGTGTATCGGGACGGAGCAATCGCACCCTATTTGATATGGTGCGCTCTATTATGAGTACTACTGAGTTACCTGTTTCCTTTTGGGAGTTGTGCACTTGAGAAGCCGCATACCTATTGAATTGGGTTCCAACCAAATCAGGTGCCTGCCACTCCATATGAGATATGGTATGGGAAGAGTCCATCTCTTAAGCATGTTAATATTTGGGGTTGTCCGGCCTATGTCTAAAAGAAAAATCCGGACAAGCTCGAGGCAAGGTCAGTTCTGTGGAAGTTTGTTGGATATCCCAAGCATTCGCAAGGGAATATCTTCTACCGCACCGAGAAACAAAATGTGTTTTATTTCTCGGCATGCCACCTTTTTAGAAAAGGAATTTTTTATGGAAAAAATTTGTGGTCATGAGGTAGAACTGGAAGGAGTTCCAGCTATACAAACTACAGCTGATGATTTGGTAGAACCAGAGGATTCAATAGTTCCCAACGAACCTCAGCCTCTCCGGCGATCTAGTAAGGTTCCCCATCCGGTTAAGAGATACTTCAGTTTCTCGATGACAGTGAGAGCGAGGATTTTATCATGAGATGATGACCCAACTAGTTTCGAGCAGGCCGTCAAGGGTGGCGACTCTGTAAGCTGGATGCTAAGCGATCTGAGATGGAATCTATGTACACCAACAAAGTATGGACTTTGGTTGCTATATCTGAAGGGTTAAATCCCCATCAGGAGAAAGTATATCTTGAGAAGATTACTTGGTGTAGATAGAAAAGTTGAGACTTTCAAAGCTAAACTTGTTGCAAGAGGTTCTCGCCATTAACCAGGTGTGATTTTTGATGAAACCTTTTCTTCAGTACCTACGCTTAAGTCCATCCAGATCCTACTTGCCATTGCTACATACCATGACTACGATATCTGGCGGTTGGGTGTCGTGACTGCTTTTCTGAATATTGATTTAGAAAAGAACGTCTATAAGTACACAACCAGAGGGCTTCATAGACAGTGGGAGCAGTGGAAACATGTGCAAGTTTCTTTATCTGTGAAAGCAGGCATCGCGGAGTTGGAACATCTGTTTTGATGTGGTAGTCAAAGTGTTTGACTTCATCAAAATAGTAGATGAACCTTGTAAATACAAAAAGGTTGTAGAGAGTATGGTGGTCATTCTTGTATTGCACATGGATGACAAACTCTTGATAGGAAAGGTGTTTCCTATGCTACACTTGGTCAATCTCCTCTTAACACATTGATTCTCCATATAGGTCAAGGTGATACCTCCTAAATCTTGGGTTTTGGATCTATGAGATAGATCTAAGTAGATATTAGGATTCTCACTAGGTGTAGTGAGATGGTATCAATCGATCCTGGGGAGAATCACTGGATAGCTTCCAGGGTGGTAAGGATGACTGAAAGTCAGTCACAGGCACTGTTTTTACCCTCAGTGGAGGGACGGTATGTTGGAAGAGTTCCAAGCTAGATACCGGGGCAGACTAGACGATAAAGGCTGGATACATCGCTATCAAAGATACTACCAAAGAAGCAGTCTGGGTGTATATTTGTTCATGAGATGAAGTAGGTTCCTACCATTGTGTGACAATGGAGGTGTGGCTTTGGCCTAGGAACCCCGGTCCCATCAGTGACCTAGACATATTCTAAGGCAGTATCACCTGATCATGGAGATGGTTGATCTTCAAGAGGTCGAGGTTAGGAGAGTAGACTCAGAGGTTAACACGGCGGATCCACTCACTGAGGCCTTTCCTGCGAGAGACTTTTATATGGTGTTGGGTATGCTATACTACAACAACTGGCCTTAGTGCAAGTGGGAGATTGTTAGTTGTATGTATGCCCTAGAGGCCATTATTGTACATGAGATGTATATTATAGTGGATGCTAGGACATATATAGGGAGGACTTTCTTGCTCGACATGATAGTACGCTATCTGGTTGCTCTTTATCTTAACATGTACACTTTCTATCTCTCTGTTACATGTTGATAAAGCCCTTAGGATGTGTACTCGACTTCCAAGATTATGATGCAGATCATACTAGTGGGGCCTGAGTACTCCATGAGTTCATCCTTCAATGTTCTTAGTCATGGGAATATCGAGACGGGGCATCGGTATTCCAGAATAGACTAGCGTATATCTTCTCGATCCATGTGATGGGCGATGGATGATCCCATATCCATTGGTGTTTGACATCAAAGATGGTATACGGGTGCTCAGTAGAAACTAGGTACACTGAACGGACTCGCCGAGAACTCCTAGATGGTATTATACATCACGTCAGATAGCTGTTCTCTGGTGACACTTGTACAGGTTAGTCTGTCGACCTGAGATCGTCATAGAGTCTTGTGTGTCTCCCACCGTGCTTTGATTTCCACCCTACCACGGCTCTACTGAGTCGTGCAAACAGGTGGTTTTTGGGTACAGTCCCGAGTCACATTGAGGCAATGAGCGATAGGAGGGGATTCGTCTCTCCCGGTATTGGGGGTTGATGTTGCGCTATACTCGATTGGCCATAACTGAAATCCCTGGCCAGAGTAGATGAGATTTACTGATAAGTGTTATCAATAGTTTCTCGCCCGTTATGGACCTTACTGTTGGGGTAAAAATTTACACCCCGGTTGACCAAGTCAAAATCCAAGTCAACCCCAAGCCAAGTTGGCCCAAGCCCAGACCCAGTGGGCCCATGCCCGGGTAGAGCCCGAACATGAAGCGGCCGGCCTCCCCCACGCCAAGATAAAATTTTTGTAATAAATAATTTTGTTGCATTTTCTTTTATTTTATTTTATGGACAAATGTAAGAAAAATAGGCATAAAGCCAATTTTTTGTAAAGCCCATGGCTTATGTGCAAAAAGAAATGGCACAAGAGCCATGGGATAGGCAAAATGCCATTTTGTGAAGCCCAAGGGGCTATGTGTAAAGTGTATGGCCTATAAAGGCAAGGATAATGAAATATCCCAACAACTTTTTCTCTCTCTAAAAAAGTTTCCAGATCTGATATCTTTTCTTCTTCTTCAAGGTTCCAAAACCTTCTTCTTTCTCTTGAATTAAATCAAGAGTTTTAATCTTCTTTTTATAAAACAAATTAGTTTTTCACCACAAAACCCATAAAGGGGAACTTGGATCTGTCATCAGATCTCAAAAAGGAGAGATTTTGAGATTTCACATCTCTTGATCTTTAAGATCCAGCAAGCAACAGGAGGAAGAAGAAGAACCCCTTCCATTAACCCCAAAACACATTCAGGATTCCAACTCCTCTCTGATTTCTCTTTTGAGAAATCCTTTTTTTTAGGCTAAAAGCCTCTTATCCTTGCCGGCGCGCTAGCGCTCGAGCGCAAACCATCTACGTGCCGACACGTGGCGCGCGCGCTTGCGCTCCAGCGCGCAGCGCTCGTGCGCAAAGCGCCCGCGTGCCGACACGTGGCGCGCGCGCTTGCGCTCCAGCGCGCAGCGCTCGTGCGTAAAGCGCCCGCGTGCCGACACGTGGCGCGCGCGCTTGCACTCCTGCGCGCTTACGCTCCGGCGCGCAGCGCTCGTGCGCAAAGCGCCCGCGTGCCGACACGTGGCGCGCTTGCGCTTGCGCTCTAGCGTATAGCACTCGTGCGCAAAGCGCCCGCGTGCCGACACGTGGCGCGCGCGCGCTTGCGCTCCAACGCGCAGCGCTCTTGCGCAAAGCGCCCACGTGCCGACACGTGGCGCGCGCGCTTGCGCTCCTGCGCGCAGCGCTCATGCGCAAAGCGCCACGTGTCGACACATGGCTCGCTTGCGCCTGAGCGCATAGCACCTAAGCGTACAGCGCTCAAGGCGCTGGCCTCACGCATCCCTTGGATGCCTTTTCCCCCTCTTTTTATGTACATACATATACATATACATATGTATACAAATTCACACATATACATACTCCGCAACATTCTCCCCCTCCAAAAAATTTTCGGGCCGGGGCGCTGCCCCGAACCCCGCAAGGGGGCTGCTAGCCCCCTTGACCCCCAGCCCGCTATCCGGGTAGCGGGACCCCCGTAAAAACTCTGCGTGGCTCCCGATATATCCAAAAACCCCCTTTCAAAGCAGAACACACGTACACTGCACATTGAGTTCGCATGCCCTGTTTAACCCGTTAATCGGAGGTTCCCTCGCCCCAAAGGCGAGGGGTAATTAACGGCAGCTTAGTCCGCGGCTGCCGGAGATTCGGATCCCCACAATCATTAAACCCCCGCCTACCCTAGGCAAGGGGAATCTGTAGTACGCCTGACAAGCGTGCGCGTATTCCCATCTCAATGGGGTGACGAAAAACACCCTACAGAATCTGGCACGCCCGGTGGGACCCTTCTCTCCTCCCATATTTCGGGTTAAACGTTCATGCGAACTCAATTAATATACATATCTATTGTCTATACTGAAATGATATTTTCTTTTCTATGCAGCAATCAACCTTCGACGACAATGTCTCTCCAGACGAATTCAGCTTCCAATGTGACCTCGATTCCATACGTGGTCAAGATCAACGCTCGTGTGGTTCTCCCTGCAAGCCTCAGTCGACAGTGGGAGGAACCGCCCCGCCAGTTTGGCTCCGTCATCATCTACCCTGCTGGAAGCGCTCATCTGGCGGAAATCCCGGCGGAACAGGTGGTCAAGCCAGTCCCAAGGGGCAAGAGGCCGAATGTTGTGATTGCTAAGGCACCACAACCGAAACTTAAGATGGTGTCTGAACGATTCCCTGACGCTCTAGCTGGGGGCAAGACTTCCGGTGCGAAGGGCAACAACAAATGTCGCGGACGAGCTCAAGTGATGACTCTAACAAACGCACAATCGAGCGTATCTCCAAAGCCCTCCATCGCCCAGTCTGCGGTGTCTTCCCGAAAAGCCGAAGTCTGCCAGGCGCTTAGAACAGAAAAGTTAAGGCAGAAGCGGCTCAGGTATCGAGCCAACAAGAGGGCCAGGGCTTCGGCCAAATGGAATCGTGTGAAGTTCCAAGTGCAGGGTTGCCCTGCGACGACGGTTGAGTCGGACGTAAGAATCAGCAATTCCTTCGAGCCTCTGAAGTGGGTTCAGAAAAATACCATGACCGCCAGAATCAAGAAGACAGCGGTCCGAACAGTGCTACAAAAAGAGGTGTCCCAGCCCCAACATAAAAAGTATGACACTGTCTCTTCAAGAGTCTATCAGGCGCTCTGTGCCGCACGAAAGCAGCGGGGCAAATCCAGAAAAGAAGCGCCAGCACCATTTAAGAACCTGGTTAGGCCAGCCGCCTTCAATCGATTACCAGCTACCGAAGCAAGGGGGTCAAGACAGCGATTCATGAAATCAGCTTCCAATGATAGAAAGACGGCTGGATACATCATCCATACGGTCTATATGGCAGGCGGACGCCCCAGCGACAACCTTCGCAGCAAAAGCAAGGATGGGGCTACCACATCACAAGCCCAATCTAGCCTGAATGTGGTCGCCGCCGCTCAAGAACAGCCACCCCCGCTGGATGAAGAAAACCCTCTCGATGAGGATGATAGGCAGAAAGACCCCTCGGTCCATGCAGAGTCAAGTTCGGACAGCGAGGAAGAGCCAACTTTCTGCCCCAGGACTGCGGAGCAAGAGCTGCTTCAAGAGCTTCGAAAACAGCTCAGGAGCAAAGATAAAGAGATGGCCAAGCTTTATTCGAAGATTGATGACTTAACGAACGTGGTGATGCAGTTATGGCTCAAATTGCTCGAGCGCCTCCCAATCAGACACAAGCCGCTACTAATCAGCCGGGTGATGACAATCCGAGGCAGCCAATGCTTGTTCCTTTGGGACCAAGACTGGTCGAGCCGCATGAAAGCCGGCCACATTCCGCTTCTGGGGACGCCTTGGCCCCAGATAACACTATCCCGCTAACACAGGATCGGATAATGGATTTGGTCACCAGCAAGGTTAAAACATTGGTGGCCGAAGC
Organism: Agapanthus africanus; assembly: GCA_030015575.1. Classification (NCBI taxonomy): domain Eukaryota; kingdom Viridiplantae; phylum Streptophyta; class Magnoliopsida; order Asparagales; family Amaryllidaceae; genus Agapanthus; species Agapanthus africanus. Next base: position 398,385,046 of record CM057346.1, read on the forward strand.
TGAAGCTCAGAAAGAAATCGGCAGTAGTGGGCGGCCATATCCCGCGCAGTACGATCTGATTGAGTTCCCAAGCGGCTACGTTATTCCTAAGTTCGGAAGATTTGATGGAACGGGGAATGCAAATCAGCACGTCGCCCACTTCAAAGCATCGTGCGGAAATACAGGGGGCAATGACGCGCTCCTTCTTCGTCAGTTTGTCAACAGCCTGACCGGCGTCGCCTTCGACTGGTATGCGAGTGTACCGGACGGGTCCGTCATTACCTTTGGCCAAATGGAGTCCCTGTTTTGGCAAAGGTTCATGAGTGTCAGTGATAAAATCTCCATTGCCGACCTTGTGAGGACCAAGCCGGGGAAGAATGAAAGCAACACCGACTTTATTGCCCGATGGTGTAATCTCACGGTCAAGTGCGAACCGCCACTGGAGCAGGACCAGTCCGTCAGCCTTCTCATTGGGAACCTCAGCAATTGGATGGTCCTATTCTTGTGTACAGCAGGCCTCAAAACATTCCAGGAGCTAACCAAGAAAGTCCAAATGCTGGAACGCTCGAAGCAAGAGTCCCCGCCAGACTCTCAGAGAGACAAAACTTGGAAAAGCAAGCGGGACGACAACCGTAGAAGCGGGAGTTCCAACAGTACCAATGTCTTCAATGCCTCCGATAATGAAGAAAAGCGAAGGGCGGCCGAATCCAAAACTAACCGGTCTCGAAAGCCATTGCTGGGAGGAGATGGGCCTTCTCTAGAGGAGAAAAAGAACAAGGTTTACTCTTTCAGAAGGGACAAGGTCCGCAAGATATTTAAAGATGCCTTGAACAACGGCCTACAATTGCCGGAGTCGAAAAGACCCCAGGAAGCAAAAATGACCGACAATCCTTTGTATTGCCCGTACCACCGAGTAGTGAGCCATGCGATCGAGGATTGCTATATCTTCAAAGATTGGGTCGAGAAGCAGTACAAGGCTGGAGAGATCGAGCTGTCCAAAAGTGTGTTGGTGAACAATCAAGTTGCAACCACCAACTTTATACAGACAGAAGTTGAAGCCTTCGGGGAGAAGACAGCCGAACCCGCTGCCCTGAGAAATGAAACTGACTCATCGCGGCCTCCGTGGAGTACGCACATATCTATTAAGACGAAGAAGATGATAAAGCTACTTCAGAAAGAACCCAGGACGGAATGGGAAGGGCAGAAGAAGCCTACCAGTCCAGCTGCCAATGCAGCTCCATCAGGCTCAAAATCCAAGAAGCTCAAGAAGAAGAAAAGTGCAGCTCGGCGTGAAAAAGAGTCTGCAGGGAGATCGACCATTCAAAAATATATCGATTCCCTCGAAGAATATGAACAAAAGGAAAGAACATTGATTCGATTGAAGGAGTTCTTCCCTGTACAAGCGGCTGATATTCTGGAGGAGTTAGAAGAAGACTCCAATGAAGAGATCCCAGTAGTGACATGCTATGCCATCCATCTCGGCAGCGACTCCGAGGATGAGCTCTGTTTTCCCGAAGAGGACGAGGAGCTCACCACAAAGGCCAATCAAATCCAGCTCAGAAGCGGCAGGGCTCTACCGCAAAATCAGGGCAACGCCCCAAAAGGGAAGGAAAAACAAGTCGCTAATGAAGAAGATGGCAGAGAACCGGCTGGTGAAAACATAAGTCCTTCCTCGGTGGACTATAATGTCTTGGCACATCTCCGGAAGCTTCCGTCTCTCCTGAGCATCTACGACGCCTTGGTCCTATCTAAGGAGCTTAGAGATGTTCTCATTCACGCTCTACAAAACCCCGAGCGGTATCAGGCTCACTTTGCGGAAATTAATATGAAAGAAGTCCAGCATGCTTTGCATGCCGCCGCAGTCACATTTAAGGATGAAGACTTGCTACTGGGAACGGCTGAGCATAATCGGCCGCTTTACGTGACCGGGTACAGCGACGGAGATCGAATTAATCGCATATTGATTGATCCGGGGTCCTCAGTGAACATCATGAACTTGCGAACTCTGAAGAGTTTATCAATGGACGTCCGACACCTGTCAAGGGAAAGGATTATCATTCAAGGCTTCAACCAAAATTGCCAGCAAGTTCTGGGGTCCATAGCTCTGCCAATCAAATTCGGGGATCTGCAAACTGAAGCTAAGATATACGTGATCGACGCCGACACGTCTTATAAGATTCTCTTAGGGCGGTCCTTGCTCCACGATTACGGCATCATTCCGTCAACTCTCCATCAATGCATGAAATATACTAAAAATGGCGAAGAAAGATGCATTGACGGAGACATCCAACCGTTCGGTGTGCATGAAGTCCGATATGAAGATTCTCGGTACTTTATGAACCACCAAAATGCTAAGCCACAACTGACTGAGGATAGACCAGCCCCAAGGCTCAAAAGCAAATCTGCGCCGGCTGTCACTTTCAAAAGAAAAAATGCCCAAGTGCTCCCGCATTTCGGTAGCGACACTGATGAGTCCGACGCTGGAAACCCGTCCTTCCATAAAACTCGCCCTCATTTCGGCAGCGATACGGATGAATCCGTCACTGAAGCCCCATCTAGCAGTAAAGTCCGCCCTCATCTTGGCATCGACACTGAAGAGTCAGAGGAGGAGGACCTGTCGTGCAACAGCGGTGCAGATTGGACCCCCACGCAACAAGCGAAACTACGAGAGACCTTCGAAGTTGCAGAAGGGTCCCTAGCCGTTACAAGGGTACCAGAGCAAATGTGCAAAGAGCTCGATGCATTATCAATCTCCACCGTGGACCAGCTGAAAACTTTCTACGTTCCCGGAAGGAAAAGTGGACAGAAGGGCATCTTGTTTTATGGGTCAAACCCTGTTGCGCACCCGGACGATTTGCCTGTCGCGTGCCTTCCATATGAGAGAGGCATAAGAGCCGTCCTCAATCCCAGATACTATGCGCCCGAGATGCGGGAATACTTTAAGAAGTGCGGATGCCGGTTATATCAAACGGAGTCCGAAGCAAAGTTTTACGAAGGGCTATGGCATCCGCCCCAGGTCCGAGCACTCATCGATGGACGAATTCCAGATAGACGGGGCATAGGCTACATTCAACCTGATTCCAAAGCGTGCTACATGATCCATGTTGGTGAGGCCAGCGAAAGATCAAATGATGACGACGAGATAGCCGAGCCAGAAGAAGCTCCTCAAGAGCTCGAAGATGGAGGACAAGCAACCTTTGACGAGCTAACCGAGATTGACTTAGGAATGCCCGATAATCCAAGGCCGACCTACATCAGCTCGCTCTTGTCAGAGGAGATGAAAGCGCAGATAATTGCCCTGCTGCAGGAGTTCGTCGACTGCTTCGCGTGGACATACAAAGAAATGCCTGGTCTTTCCCCTGAAGTAGCCGTACATAAGTTGGCTATATCTCCTGAGGCTAAGCCAGTCAAACAAGCTCCTCGAAGAATGAGAAGAGAACTAGAAGAAAAGGTCATCGAGGAAACTAAGAAGCTCATCGATGCCGGCTTCATCAGGGAAGAGAAATATGCGGTCTGGATCGCATGCATAGTCCCAGTGAAGAAGAAAAATGGGCAGATCCGAGTTTGTGTCGATTTCAGAGACCTCAACAAGGCATGTCCTAAAGATGACTTCCCGCTACCGGTCATGGAAATGATGGTCGATGACACCTCAAATTACGAGCTGTTCACCTTTATGGATGGCTCATCTGGATATAATCAGATCAAGATGTCGCCTGAGGATGAGAAACACACAGCATTTCGAACCCCGATCGGAATATATTGCTACAAGGTAATGCCGTTCGGACTGAAGAACGCAGGTGCTACATATCAAAGGGCAATGACCAATATCTTTGATGACCTGATCCATAAAGTCGTCGAATGTTATGTCGATGATCTGGTCGTCAAGACTAAAACCAGGGCCGATCATATCCAAGATCTTAGGACCGTTCTCACCAGACTGAGGGAATACGATCTGAAGATGAATCCTCTGAAGTGCGCTTTTGGCGTGTCATCGGGAAAATTCCTGGGCTTCATAGTCCGACATCGAGGGATCGAAGTTGACCCGTCGAAGATAAAGGCCATCATGGAGATGCCCCCTCCGAAGAGTCTGACGCAGCTAAGATCTTTTCAAGGCAAGCTCGCTTATATACGGAGGTTTATCTCAAATTTATCGGGGAGATGTAGGCCCTTCTCAAAGCTCATGAAGAAAGGAGCTCTTTTTATCTGGGATGCCGAATGTCAAGCAGCGTTCGAAAGCATCAAACAATACTTGTTGCACCCTCCAGTGCTGGCCGCTCCTATTCCAAATAAACCGCTGATTCTCTACACTGCCGCGCTAGATGAGTCACTCGGTGCGCTCCTTGCCCAGAATAACGAGGAGGGAAAGGAAAATGCCCTCTACTACCTTAGTCGAACTCTAGTCGGGGCGGAACACAACTATTCCCCAATCGAAAAGCAATGCCTGGCTCTGATATTTGCTGTGAAGAAGCTGAGGCACTATCTGCTGGCTCATCGGGTTATGCTGATCTCCAAGGTCGACCCGCTCAAACACTTAATGACCAAAGCAAGCCTAGTCGGCAGAATGGCAAGATGGGCTGTCATGCTACTTGAGTTTGACATAGTTTATACTCCTCAGAAAGCAGTAAAAGGGCAAGCTCTTGCAGACTTTCTCGCTGCTCATCCCATACCAGAAGGGTCGCCGCTAAATTGTGAGCTACCCGATGAACAAGTTCTGCACCTCGAGGAAGATGGGCCATGTTGGGAGCTCTACTTCGATGGAGCCTCATCAATAAGGACCTCCAGTAAATCAAGTGTCCCGGAGATAAAGGCAGGGATAGGATTGGTGTTCATCACGCCATCAATGGGAACCCTACGGCGCTCTTTTGCTCTCACCGAGCCTCGCACGAATAATGAGGCCGAGTATGAAGCTCTGATAGCTGGTTTGGAGCTCGCCATAGAAATGGAAATCCTTCGGCTACGGGTTTACGGTGACTCCCAGCTTGTCGTCAACCAAGTAAGCGGCAACTATAAGATATACAAACCCGAGTTAGCTCGGTACAGAAGCCGGGTGGTGGAACTCATGAAACGGTTCACTCACATTGAACTGACAAGAGTCCCTAGAGCATTGAACGGAAAAGCCGACATACTCGCTCGCCTAGCCAAGGAGCTGGCTGATCCTGACATGGACGAAATTCTAATCACAGTCAGGAGCCGACAAATTCTACCCCCAGTCTGTCTACGAGAAGAGGAAAGCGCGGAACAGGAGAGCAGTCCTGCCGAAGAAGCTTCGATCATCCAAGACGAGCTTGATTGGAGAGAACCCTTCATAGAATACCTCCGATACGACAAGCTGCCTGAAGAAAAATCTGCGAGGATTCAGCTGAAGAAAAGAGCTCTCCGATACGTGTTTGTAAATGACACGTTATACCGCAGGTCATATGACCAACTCTGGCTCAGGTGTCTGTCACTGGCCGAAGCCCAAAAGGTCATGAAAGATGTTCACTCGGGCATTTGCGGTGCTCACCAATCTGGCCCCAAGATGCGACTTCAAATCAAACGGCTTGGGTATTATTGGCCCACTATGATACGGGATTGCGGAGAGCATGCAAAGAAGTGTCAGATCTGCCAAATCCATGGTGATTTCATTCACAAGCATCCCAATCCGTTGCATCCTACGGTGGCGTCGTGGCCCTTCGAAGTCTGGGGCACCGACATTGTTGGCCCAATTGACCCTCCGTCATCCAAAGGCCACCGGTTCATACTGGCCGCGACAGACTACTTCTCCAGATGGGCTGAAGCTGTCCCATTGAAAGAAGTCAAGACAAAAGATATTCTGACATTCTTCCAGCATAATATTCTATACCGCTTCGGTACACCAAGAAGAATTATTTCTGACAACGGGCCTTCTTTCAAGAGCTTCAATGTCTCAAGGTTCGCTACTCAGCACAAGATAGACTGGAGATATTCCTCCATCTACAATCCAAGAGCCAATGGGCTAGCCGAAGCCTTCAATAAGACTCTATGCAAGCTCCTGAGGAAAAATGCTTCAGCCAACAAGAGAGACTGGAATCTCAAACTTCACGAGGCGTTGTGGGCATATCGTACCACGCACTGTACTCCAACACAGTCTACTCCATACTCATTGCTCTTCGGAGTGGAGGCGGTCCTCCCTCTCGAAGTCGAAGTTCCAAGCTTAAGAATGGCCATTCAGCACGAGTTGACGGAGGAGGAAAACGTGCTCCTTCAACTTGAAGAGCTCGATGCCCTCGAAGAAAAGAGGCTCGCGGTGCAGCAAAGTCTGGAGCTATACCGAGCCCAAATGTCACGGGCCTATGACAAGATAACCCGTCTCCGCGCTTTCAAGAAAGGTGAATTGGTGTTGGTCCTCAAAAGACCGATCATCCCCAATCGACATGCCAAGGGAAATTCGAGCCAAACTGGGAAGGACCATACGTCATCGAGAAAGTGTTCGATGGAGGATCCTACCAACTAATAAGTGCAGAGGGAGAAAGGCCCATGCCACCCATCAATGGACGATATCTCAAGAAATACTACACATGAATGCTCCAAGTCGCAGGCGAATTGAGCACATCAGCCCTACGGTCTGGATCAGACATCCTGCAAAACCGTATACAATCCACGGGCATAAATGACCCCTATTTCTCCCAAATCCTGCCGGTGAGACTACTTTAAAGTCCCACCAGCGGCAAAAAAAAAAAAGAAAAAAAAGAGAAGAAAGAAAGAAAGAAAAAAAAAGGGAAAAAAGAGGAAGAAGAAATAAACGGTATGTCCACAAGCAAAATGGGCAACGGATGAAAACCCGAAAGGGCTCCGTGAGTAAAAACAGCAGGACTACCGGCGAGTCTGTGAAAACCCGAAAGGGCGCAAACTCGTGAAAAGAGATGAAACACACTCACAAAGTCCTCTCGACCTTGTGAGGAGAAAACCCCTGCGTGAGATCCTTACGACTCACAAAGGAGCAACACACTTAGGAATCCTCACGATTCCTAAGGAGAAAATACACCTGTGGGATCCTTACGACTCGTAGGGAGAAAATGCTTTTATGGGACCCTCACGGCCCATAAAATTGAAAAGCCTTAGGTGGTAGGGACTCAAACCTATCTCCTAAGCCATCGTTCCCCAACGGGCAACGGCAAATGATGATTCGCTCCTGGCATTTCGCTTCAGTGTTAGTGGTGCTGATGCCAACCAAAAACCCAAATCCCAAGTCCTCCCGCGGCGAATGATGAGTCGCTCCTGGTATCATATTCCAGTGTAGCGATGCAGACGCCAACCAAATTCCAAATCCCATACCCCAACGGCGAATGATGAGTCGCTCCTGGTACCACATTCCAGTGCAGCGATGCAGACGCCAACAAAGCCCTGAAATTTTTCCGGCCCTACGGTCTGGATCATACATCCTGCAAAACCGTATACAATCCACGGGCGTAAAACAACCCCCAATCTCTCTCATGTCCTACCGGTGAGACCACATTCAAAGTCCAAAAAAAAAAAAAATTAAAAAAAAAAAGAATTAATAAAAAGGATGGTATGTCCACAAGCAAGAGGGGCACGGATGAAAACCCGAAAGGGCTCCGTGAGTAAAAACAGCAGGACTGCCGGCGAGTTTGTGAAAACCCGAGAGGGCGCAAACTCGTGAAAAAAGAAATGAAATGCACTCGCAAAGTCCTCTCGACTTTGTGAGGAGAAAATTCCCGCGTGAGATCCTTACGACTCACGAAGGAGCAACACACTTAGGAGTCCCCACGACCCCTAAGGAGAAAATACACCTACGGGATCCTTATGACCCGTAGGGAGAAAATGATTTGTGAGACCCTTACGGCTCACAAAATGGAAAAGCCTTAGGTGACAGGGATCTAAACCTGTCTCCTAAGCAACCAAATCCAAATCCTCTCGGGGCAAATGATGAGTTGCTCCTGGCATTATTCCAGTGCAGCAATGCAGATGCCAAACAAAAACCAATTCCCAAACCCTGTCATGACAAATGATGATTCGCTCCTGGTACCATATGCCAGTATAGCGATGCTGATGTCAACCCAAATCAATATCAACAAGTCAACTTCCACTCCGACACCGCAAGAAGCGGAGCAAGTCAAGTCTACCCCTGACATTGCAAGAAGCAGAGCAAGTCAAATCAAGCATCGACCGTCCACGTCGCTAAAAGGGCAGCATCGACCGTCCACGTCGCTAAAAGGGCAGCATCGACCGTCCACGTCGCTAAAAGGGCAGCACCGACCGTCCAAGTCGCAAAAATGGCAGCATCGACCATCCACGTCGCTAAAAGGGCAGCATCGACCGTCCACGTCGCTAAAAGGGCAGCACCGACCGTCCAAGTCGCAAAAATGGCAGCATCGACCATCCACGTCGCTAAAAGGGCAGCACCGACCGTCCAAGTCGCAAAAATGGCAGCATCGACCGTCCACGTCGCTAAAAGGGCAGCATCGACCGTCCACGTCGCTAAAAGGGCAGTACCGACCGTCCACGTCGCTAAAAGGGCAGCACCGACCGTCCAAGTCGCTAAAAGGGCAGCATCGACCGTCTGAGTCGCAAAAAGGGCAGCATCGACCGTCCACGTCGCAAAAAGGGCAGAACCGACCGTCCACGTCGCTAAAAGGGCAGCACCGACCGTCCAAGTCGCTAAAAGGGCTGCATCGACCGTCCATGTCGTAAAAAGGGCAGTGCCAGCTTCCCAAAAGGTGGGAACCAAATCAAGTCGCCTCCACGTGAAAGAAGATCCATCAATTTCATGCACATGACCCACATATGTGGTGTGCATTTATTGATGGGGGCAATTTGTTGGGGTAAAAATTTACACCCCGGTTGACCAAGTCAAAATCCAAGTCAACCCCAAGCCAAGTTGGCCCAAGCCCAGACCCAGTGGGCCCATGCCCGGGTCAAGCCCGAACATGAAGCGGCCGGCCTCCCCCACGCCAAGATAAAATTTTTGTAATAAATAATTTTGTTGCATTTTCTTTTATTTTATTTTATGGACAAATGTAAGAAAAATAGGCATAAAGCCAATTTTTTGTAAAGCCCATGGCTTATGTGCAAAAAGAAATGGCACAAGAGCCATGGGATAGGCAAAATGCCATTTTGTGAAGCCCAAGGGGCTATGTGTAAAGTGTATGGCCTATAAAGGCAAGGATAATGAAATATCCCAATAACTTTTTCTCTCTCTAAAAAAGTTTCCAGATCTGATATCTTTTCTTCTTCTTCAAGGTTCCAAAACCTTCTTCTTTCTCTTGAATTAAATCAAGAGTTTTAATCTTCTTTTTATAAAACAAATTAGTTTTTCACCACAAAACCCATAAAGGAGAACTTGGATCTGTCATCAGATCTCAAAAAGGAGAGATTTTGAGATTTCACATCTCTTGATCTTCAAGATCCAGCAAGCAACAGGAGGAAGAAGAATAACCCCTTCCATTAACCCCAAAACACATTCAGGAGTCCAACTCCTCTCTGATTTCTCTTTTGAGAAATCCTTTTTTTTAGGCTAAAAGCCTCTTATCCTTGCCGGCGCGCTAGCGCTCGAGCGCAAACCATCTACGTGCCAACACGTGGCGCATTTGCGCTCCAGCGCACTGCGCACGAGCGCAAAGCGCCAACGTGCCGACACGTGGCGCACGCGCTTGCGCTCCAGCGCGCAGCGCCCGTGCGCAAAGCGCCCGTGTGCCGACACGTGTCGGCACGCGGGCGCTTTGCGCACGAGCGTACGCGCAGCGCCCGTGCGCAAAGCGCCCGTGTGCCGACACGTGTCGGCACGCGGGCGCTTTGCGCACGAGCGTACGCGCAGCGCTCTTGCGCAAAGCGCCCACGTGCCGACACGTGGCGCGCGTGCTTGCGCTCCTGCGCGCAGCGCTCATGCGCAAAGCGCCACGTGTCGACACGTGGCGCGCTTGCGCCTGAGCGCATAGCACCTAAGCGCACAGCGCTCAAGGCGCTGGCCTCACGCAGCCCTTGGATACCTTTTCCCCCTCTTTTTATGTACATACATATACATATACATATGTATACAAATTCACACATATACATACTCCGCAACATTCTCCCCCTCCAAAAAATTTTCGGGCCGGGACGCTGCCCCGAACCCCGCAAGGGGGCTGCTAGCCCCCTTGACCCCCAGCTCGCTATCCGGGTAGCGGGACCCCCGTAAAAACTCTGCGTGGCTCCCGATATATCTAAAAACCCCCTTTCAAAGCAGAACACACGTACACTGCACATTGAGTTCGCATGCCCTGTTTAACCCGTTAATCGGAGGTTCCCTCGCCCCAAAGGCGAGGGGTAATTAACGGCAGCTTAGTCCGCGGCTGCCGGAGATTCGGATCCCCACAATCATTAAACCCCCGCCTACCCTAGGCAGGGGGAATCTGTAGTACGCCTGACAAGCGTGCGCGTATTCCCATCTCAATGGGGTGACGAAAAACACCCTACACTTACATCGGCATGACTTATCAAGCTATTAGGGTCTGACGTTTACCACCCCTAGGCGAGATATGCGACATATCAGACGAACAGACCGGACTGTGCGGTAGTGTTACTGATTGGATTCGCAGGAGTATGAGCGGGCTTGCTTGTTGATCTTCTGATCGCTTAATACCCGGGTGGCCGTTACGTTTAGCAGATCTCTTGCGGCTTGTGGGTGTTTGATATGATCATCACCTACTGCCGGCGTATTGACGAGTCTTTAGAGTCCTACACAGAGGTTTCCTGGCTTAAGCGAAACGGAGTAGGAGCACATATGTGATATGTGCGTGACCGAGATTGATACGAGTATGTGATACCGTATTCTATTCTCGCGATTTGTGTTATTGGTCGGTTATATGAGATATAGCCAGGTTATCGAATTAAGTGTTGATTCGATAGATTGATACACATGATATTAGTCGGTTATACGTGATATGACCGGATCATTAAATCAAATGTTGATTTAATGTATAATTATATATTTGATATATTACTTTATATTAACTAGTATTGGCTCACTTAAGATTGTTTTTTATCACTTGATGTGCACATAGTGTATATGTGATATATGTTTGTGTACATGATTGTATCATGCTTGATGATACATGTAAACTTGGGTGTGTGTATGACTTACACCATACTTAAGATAATGGTTAGGGTTTTTATTTATTTTGTAATTCAAAATTGGTGGTTTTTTGTCATGGCATGAAGCTTCATGAATCTTAGAGATTACCATTGACCAAGTCCACCTGTTTTGTTTTACTAAAGATATTTATTAACCAAACCATTAGCTTAAACCATGGTTATGTCTCTACAATGGTTAGTATATGATACTAACTCACCCATGGTTGCATAACTCATTCATTCACCACTTGATATTTTCTTGAGTTGCTTTCTTCATCTTCTTCCTTTTTGCTTTCTAGCTTCAAAAGAAACGGTGAAAATGAGTGAGAAAATAAAATCTAAAGTGAGCCCACTTCCTACTTCATCATCCTCTACTACTTGACATTTAGTTTAGGGTGTTCTCTTCACAAAGTTCATTACCTAGTGAAGGGTTAGCTTGAGTTTGAGTCTTCTCGACGTAGATCATCTTCGGCCTCGAAGACTACGAGCAAGCTTGTTCATTTCTCTGAGAAAACCCATACTAGAGTTCGGGAGATCGACGATCGCAGCGAAGGGACGTCAACACGGAGCTTTAGAAGTGAAGGACCGGTCTACAAAGGTTGTATTCCTCATTCACTTCTTATGTAATGTTTGATTACATTGTTTTGTTACCCTAGTTTTCTAATATGATTCCTTGGATGTTTGCTTAGCACCCCATAAAATTTTTGTTGTGGCATGCTTGATGCTTGCAAACTCTAGGCTAGGTGCTGAGAAAATCCCAACACCGCGCCCTGGAATCCAGCCAGGCGCCGAGCCGAAAGCGGGTTCGGGAACAAGAGGCCCGGGCTTCGGAGATAGAGGCTGGCTCTCCGGTGCTGTCCCTCAAGAGGTTCCACTGGACGGTTCTGCGCACCCCGGCCTCCCCGATCATGGTGGACGAGGGGGACCTCTGCTTTGAGGTGCCCTCGGGGCTTTCCGTTGCCGACAACCTGCCGACAGAGATGGAGAGGTCGGCCGGGGGCAAAATCTCTCGGGGGACTCTCAGGGCGCAAATGGCGGCTATTACTGTAACGTTTCAGAAATCATTTAGGTGAATTTTTCCATTAATCGGTAAATAATTTGGGTTTTTCCGTAAACACCAAGTTGTGATCATTTTTCAATATAGACTTCGATGCACCTAGTTTAACTAGGAAATTGCTAGTATGCGGGTTTTGATTAGTCACTTGTAATTTTTAGTTCACTTAAATATTTTTTCCTTAAATAAAATATTATTATAAGCTTTTAATTATGCACTTAATTAGTGGTAATTACAATTTGGATTGGGTTAATTATGCTAATGTGAATCCATGCCACCCTAATCATAAGATTAAGTATTTTGTCTTGTTTCCAAAATATCTTGAAAATATTAGATATTTTGAGGGTTTAATGAAAATTTTAATTAAAGAGTTAAGAGGTGGTATAAAGTAAAGTGTATTAATTAAGTTTTTGTTGGAGATAGTGCCCTCAGAGTCAATTATTGGATCACAGGCACGTGATTGCAATGATTGAGGGAGGACCTGTCCCGGTAGGACAGTCTTACTCAAGATGATAGTATGCTATCTGGTTTATCTTTATCATCGTGTACTGTTTTAGGTGACCTTACAGGTCGCTATTACACGTTGATAGAGCCCCTAGGATTCTTGCTTGACTTCCAGCAGTATGAGGACGATCATATACGTGGGAGCTGGGGTCTATAAGCAAATCCTTAAAAGGTCCCTAGTCGTGGGAGTTTCGAGACAGGGCATCGATACTCCAGAGTAGACTAGTGTATACAGTCGAGACCCCGACGAGGGGCGGTGGCCGGTCTCACAAGCCACTGGTGTCAGTTGGTTCACCTAAGATGTATACAGGTGCTCATTGGGTTATGAGTACACCGGACAGGACTCGCCGGGAACCTGTTAGTTGGTCTTATACCAGACGTCAGATAGCAGTTCCCTGGTGACATGTGTACAGGTTAGTTCATCGACCTGAGATCGTCATTTTTCTCGTGTGAGTTCCCACTGTACTTTGATTACTACCCTACCACGCTCAAAGGAGACGTGCAAACAGGTTTTAGTTGGGTACAGTCCCGAGCCACATGGAGGCAGTGAGCGGATCTGCAGGGGTTCGTCTCTCCCGGTATTGGGGGTGAGGTCGCGCTGTGTCTAGGAGAGCCATTACACGAAGTCCTTGGCCAAGGCAGGATATTTACTGGTAGGTATTCCAGTAGTATCTCAGGGTGTTCTGGGCTACACTCCGACACGACTTGTACCGCTTTTGGGGGTCTGACATTTACCAACCCCCTAGGCCCGCCATGCAATGCTCATAGACGAACAGACCGGACTGTACGGATATTATCACTGACAGGCTCAGTAGGGTGTCAGGATGAGTTCGCTCATCGACGTCCTTTTTGGTCAATACCTGGTAGCCCGTCACGTATGGCTAATAGCTCTGACGTACTAGTGGTTAAATCCACAGCCAAAGTATTGACGAGTCTTTAGAGTCTCCCACAGACCGGTTTCTCAGGTTTTGGGCGAAACGCTGTAGAGGCCGTATGGAGATATGGCAGGGTTTGATCTTATACGTGCGGTATTGCACGGATCAAGATCGGACGGATAATACTAGTGGGCTTTGGTTTAAGCCGGATCCTAGTATTGTACAGTATAGATTTTGTCTCATTGCGTTTGTGTTCAGTGGGAATACAAGTGCGGGTATGTATATACAGTCGCGGGGTTTTCCTGTAATTTTTTACGGGATCAGTTTTCTGAAGTTGCCAGTTTGCATTCCGTTCCGGCCAGTTTTCCTTTGTTCCTTCACGGCCGGATTTTTCTAGTGGAGGGGCTCATTTGCAGTTGTGCAAATTAGCTAAGTGGAGGGGGTTTCTTGCTATTTGGAGATTATGATATGACTAGCATCATTTGATTCTTTTTGAATCAACTCTTTTGCATTAATTGGTGATAGGATTGAGTTGGATTTGGATGTGATCTTGGTGTGACTTTTTTCTTCTCTTTATCACTCATTTTCTCCTCTTGTATTTTTGATTCCTTTTTCCCCCACCATGGAGAGAGGCCGACCACTTAGAGGGAGAGAGGGGGTTCATTTGGGTGGAGAAAAAATTATTCATATTTTTGCTAGCAACAAAATCCTTTAGCCTCTCTCCAAAGTTCTTGCTCTCCTCCACATCATCAAATGGCAACTTAAACCCCAAGAGACAAACTATTCTACACTTCTTCTACAGCATCCTTGGGCACGTCGGTTTGCCAACTTCGTGCTCGAGTTGCCTCGGTCCAGAGGTGGGAGCCCGTAAAAGAACCCGGCGATGTGGTGCCCGTTCCGACGAGGAGCTGAAGACCGGAGATTCCGCAAGGAGATCGGAGTGGAGGCCGAAGACCGAAGGACACGGATCGCTCGGTATAGCTTCCTTCCCATTTTCTAGTTTGCTAGTTTTAGGTTAATGGCCCGATCCGGGATTTTAGTGCGCGGTGGTGCCGGTTTACAAGTTTCGTAAAAGTTTCGTTTCTGCATTCCGGCGTCGGATTGACAGCCGAGGCCCCACCGTGCACTTAGCACTGGTATCAGAGCCACGCCATTAATCTTCTCTAGCTTGCTCTAACGTGTTTACAAGTTCGATCGAACGGATTTTCCGAAAACCCGATTTCAAGTGCATCAGTTTTCTGTCGAAATTTTTTGTGCTCGAAAAAATATTTGGTATATTGCAGAAATTCATGCAGGTGTTTTTAAGCATTCTGGAAAAATTTGATGCACTGATTCCTTAGAAGGACCGCGGAACCGCGGCCAAACCCCTGTTTTGGCCGCGGTTCCGCGGCAGTAAAGTTAATCAATGCATGAAATTTTACAGTAGGCTTCTGGGTTGAAAATGGGTTTTTTGGAATATTCTTTTTGGGCCCAGATTTTCTTTGAGTGCTACAGTAGTGCTAGGGGCCCACTTCGGTAAATTTGATCAATCGAAAATTTTAAACATGTTAGTTCACAGTATTTACATTATATCTGCGACCAAATGTCATTTGATCGGTAAATCCTGTCTAACTGCTATAGCCCTTTTAGACGGATTTACGAACGTGACATTCACGTTGATGTTCTGTGTTGTGCTGTGATGTTGCAGATTGGTCGTGGGGATAGCCTGGTTGCAATGGTAGTACAGTTTCATTTTATATGTACAATTGATATTGCGGGGCGAGCGTCCGACATGTGGACTACCGTCACTGCCTGTTTGTATATTATTCTTTTGGGGCACGACCGGGTTGAGGTCGATGTACCCGTTGTACGTATATTTTACTTTCTGTACTAGGATTACCCCGCGGAGGGGTGCACGGGTAGCCGGGTTCTAGAGGGCAACGGGTCCGCATCTCATGGCATTGAGACGGAGGGGGCTTTACTCTAGAATTGGCGGGCTATTCGCCGCACTCGTAGGGGGTACAGGTTGACTCAAGGAGGGGTGCCCAAGTTACCGGATTCCGTGAAGTGCTGGGTGGTCCATTCACATTGCTGAAGGGGGCTGCCTCGCCTCAGGTTTTGGCGGGTAACTTGCCGCGCCCGTAGGGGTCTAGGATTTCATTGCACAGGCTATCCACACGACCAGGGGAACGTCGGGTTTCAGTAGCGGCTCTATGAAACCCGGGGATCCCAGATATCTGTATTGTTCTGTGATGCTTATTAGTTTTCTGTGATGTTGCATTTTATCACGCCTTGAGCGAATATTATATATTGATATATATACTAGTAGATGTTGTATATGTTTTGCATCCGCGCTAGTCCAGTCCCCGCTCTGTCGTTAGTTAAGTAACCTAACGGATGATAACGGGACCCAGTGGCGAATGCGGATGGCATATACGTATATCATTATTTTTTCGTTCTTTATTGGTGTGATCAATTGATGGGACTGCGTTGATTCGGATCAATGCAAGCTAAACAAACCTATTTTGATGTTGTTGGAACATTTTTCAAAAAAAAAAAAAGCTGTTATTGCAAGGACGTTCACTTTTGTTTTGCACAGTGGTATTCGGTTATGAATATCCAGCACCTCAGTCGACGAGGCCAGGGCCGAGATCCCTTCACCAGGAGTGACCCCTTGGATAGAAGTTTGCGTCAGGGCAATAACTGTTAGTGTATATGCCCTAGAGGCCATTACTGTATCATACTGGTTTGTATATTACTTAATGGATGCTTGGGATATTCACCTTGTATATACAATCTTGCTCAAAATAGTAGTATGCTACTTGGTTTGTTTCTACTTCAATGTGTACATGTGTTTATTTTTGTATATCGCCTATACACATTAGTAGAGCCCTTAGGATCTTTGCTTGATTACCAGCGATGTGATGGCCGACACACTAGTGGGGCTGGGTAATCTATAAGCACATCCTTATGCAGGTCCCTGGTCGCAGGACTATCGAGACAGGGCATCGATACTCCGGAGTAGACCAGCGCATGCGCTTCTCATCCCAGTGTGGGAGACGGTCTGTCCCACAGCCGTCAGTACGTCGTACTTGAGATAGTATGCGGGTGCTCGTTAGGTTACGGGTACACTGGACAGGACTCGTCGGGAACTGACTAGTTGGTATTATACCTATCGTCAGTTATCAGTTCCCAGGTGACATGAGTACAGCTTAGTCCGCTGACTTGACACTGTCACTTCGCCTCGAGTGTGTTCCCACTGTACTTTGATCACTACCCTACCACGGCTCAAAGGAGTCGTGCAAACAGGTAGTGGTTGGGTGCAGTCCCGAAGCACTTGGAGGCAGTGACGGTTAGACAGGATTCGTCTCTCCCGGTATTGGGGGTTGACATCGCGCTGTGTCTAGGAGAGCCATTACACGAGTAGTCCCTGGCCAGGGCAAACGAGATATACTGGTAGGTTTCCAGTGTTATCTCAGGGTGTTTTGGGCTTCGCTCCGGCACGACTTGTACCGCTATTGGGGGACTGACGTTTACCACCCCCTAGGCCCGCCATGCGATGTATCAGACGAACAGACCGGACTGTACGGAGAATGTCACACTCAGGCTCAGTAGGAGTTCAGATGGGTTTCGCCTCGTCGGTCTTCTTGTCGGCACTACCTGGGGACCGTTACGCACAGCTAGTGCCGCTTACGGTCTGTGGTTAAACCCATTGCCAGCGTAGTGTCGAGTCTTTAGAGTCCCACACAGAAAACTTTTCGCCTTTAGGCAAAAGAGTAGAGGTCGCATGGTATTGCGACAGGTCGCATGGTTTTGCGACAGGGTTCGGTCACATCCGTGCACTTATGCGCGTACAGTGTCCGGACAGTTTACACTAGCGGGCTTTGGTTTAAGCCAGATCCTAGTGTACCTTATGGGATTGGATTTATCCAGTTTGCATTCGTGTTCCTCGGAACGCGGATGCGGGTGTGTATGCACAGTTGACAGGGAGACAAAGGCAGTGGATTCTCATTAGGGTTGTTGACAGTTGACCGTTGACTATTGACCTTTTGATCAACCCTAATGAGAATATGATATGTGATTAACTATTATATTAATTAAGTATTATGGTGACATGGTTGTTGACTTTTGTTGACTTTGTTGACTTGTTGACTTTGTTGACCGGTTGACTAGGCTTGACTAGTTGACCATCATGATAACCATAGCCATCATTTCATGGCAAAGACTTTTTCTTGCTTGCTCATTTGTGTAAAATGAGTGCATGAAATGATATGGTTATGGTTGCTTCAAACCATCACATAAGACTTTTTTAGTATGATGAGTTATCATGACTTTGGATTATGAGAGGGTGAAAGACAAAAGAGAGCCTCATTCTTTCTTGCTCATTCTCTCTCTTGTTCTTGAGCTCTCCTTTTGCTCTTGCTCCCTCTCTTTAATCTATGGTTCTCTTGTCTCATGAGTTGAGAATCAAGAACCATAGATAAAATCCCACACAAAGTATTCTCTACTCATTCTAGCTCACTAGGTTTAGCAAACCAAGTGAACTAGTTTCTTCAAAGAATGAAGAAGGAGCTAAAGGTTGGAGCTTTCAGGTGGATCTATCTTCGGCGTACGGAGACGACGAGAAGAAGCCAATCGGACCACCATCGGAGCTTGAAGACGAAGGAGTTCAAGACAAGCAAGGTATAACCCCCTAACCGAGTAGCTAGAAACTCATAGTTAGGTTGTTAGATAGATGTTTAACCAAGATTCGGGTTTTAGGTCCATATTACCACCTCCGTAAAAATCGTTTTTTACCAAATTCCGCATTCCCGAAAGTACCGGGAGAGGTAGCATGGACTTACAGTGGTATCAGAGCCTAGTTAAACTCTATTTAACAAGTTAGCAAGTAACTAGAAGATCGATCAAAGAAAAAGTCCCAAAAACGAACCCATGAATTTTCAACTTTCTGTCGATTTCAAAAGTACTGGAAAATTTTTTTGGAACACACCTAAAATCGACTCAGGCTTTTTTAAAGAAACTGCAAAAATTTGGGCCCCTGACTCGATCAAAGCGCCGCGTTTCCGCGGCGGGAGCACGCTCCCGCCGCGGAAACGCGGCCTAGTTGACTCGGTCAAGGGTTTTCTTTTTTGCAGTTTTCTCATTGGGGTATTTTGGGATTTTTAGTACATATATTTTCAACCCAGATTTTCCAGAACGAAAATTTTATTTTGGGGTCCCGAAAATCCGTATTTTTGATCGAACTTCTAAAAGACTTTAGCTAACGGGTTTTTCTGTTATGTGATATTTGTATTGAACGTCTACTAATCGCTATATGTCGATTAGTGGGGGTTATACAAATCTGTGATCTGTAATGTTGCTGGAATGTGTATATGAATATGTTGGATTGTCGCGGGTGAATAGCCGGGGGTTGTGAGACGAGAGTTTTCTTTTCTTTCAATTCATGTAAATTTGTAAATTGATGTAATAATTATTTGTATGGCCACACAACCGGGTCGGGGTTGTAGCCGTCATTGTATAATTTCTTTTTACTGTTTTTGCTCCTAGGATAGACCCATGGAGGGGGTGCACAAACTACCGGGTATGCCGAAGTGTCGAGTGGCCTACTCATGGAGATGAGGGAGGTTACTACGCTTCGGGTACTTGGCGGGTAGTTTGCCGCACCCGTAGGGGTCTTGGGTGGGGTATTTGGCTATTCACCGTGACCGTGTAATTTGTCTTTCGTTACAGGCTCGTACGAATTACAGATTCCTAGTATATCCAATGTATTCATCTGTGATCTGAAATGTTTATCATTGCAGTATATCTATATATGATATTATTTAGGCGTTGCTTATGTTTTACAGACGCGCTAGCCCAGCCCCCGCTCTGTCGTTAGTTAAGTAACCTAACGGGTAATGACGGGGCCCCGTGGCGAATGCGAATGGCATAAGCGTACGTCATATTTTGGTTGTTTTCTGCAATGGTAGGATTAAATGATGGGACGCATTAAAAGAACTAATGCAAGAATATCACGCATTAAAAGAACTAATGCAAGATAATAAACCAAGTTAAAGTCGTTGGAACACTTTCGAAAAACCACTCGGTTCTTTTCAAAACCAACTTTTAAATGCGGAGCTTGAGCCACTCCTTTTAAAAGCTATCTCGTTCCATCGACCAAATCAAGTTCACTACGTTCACGGTTTTGCCAAAACCATTCGTAGCCCTCCGTCGTTTCGTATGAATATTCAATAGTATTCAAGCTGTGTTTGTTGACCTTCGTCAAGGCATAGTGATTGGTAGCTATTGGGTATTCATATGTAGCATAGATAGATGCGTTGGTTTGGGACATTCGCATTACCTTGTTGACCTTCGTCAAGGGTATATACGGGTGGATTCAAATTAACCTGGATAATGACGGGCAGAACTTGACATGTGACTTATGATTTGTTGACCTTCGTCAAGGTCATAAGAGCATGGGGCAAAAATCCACATCGGGAGTTTCATAAGTACTGAAACTTGCTAGATTTGCATACCATTTGGAGTGTGATGATTCTGGTAGGATTCCTTCAGTTTCGTCACGCAATGATATTTGGATCCCGATCCTACTGTGAGTATATGCTACTCCTCGGGAAATTTCTCACTTAACGATCAATGCTATAAACCTAGTAGGTGCCTAGAAAGGTGTTAGCGGGGCTACGCCCCCAGGGAAAAGAGGTTCTCTAATTAAGGAACTTCGCGAAAGCGTTGGAAAACCTCCCTCGAAGTACCGACACCGGCCTGGCTGAACGGTTAAGCAAGTATTGTGCGGTGGGATTGATCCCGGCTAATTCTTCCTTTATGGTTTGAGGAGGGATTCGAGAAACAGTGGGAGCCATCATGTTTAGACAAACTAAAAACCACTCTAAACTTGCAAGAGCATCATGCTGAGTGTTTCTTCTTCTCTCTCCTAATTGCAGCGACCAATCAACATGACTGGACTTAAGTTACTCCTAGATAAAAACAAACTGACAGGGCCAAACTACAAAGATTGGCTCAGGAATGTCAAGATAGCAATCACTTACGACAAGCTGGGGTATCTTCTTACCACCAAAGCTCCCCCTGTCCCTGGTCCAACTTCCAGCGTCGCGGATAAGGAAATCCGCAAGACTTGGGAGATTGATAGCGCGAAGGCCAAATGCCTCCTGCTTGCCTCGATGGACAACAAACATCAGAGGAGGCACGAGAATATGGACATGGAATCCATATTGCTTCATTCAAAAGAACTGTATGGAGAGCAATCTCGTATCGCAAGATACGAAGCGTCGAAAAAGTTATTTTCGACAAGAATGGCCGTCGGATCATCAGTAGCCGAGCACGTGCTAAAGATGATCGGCTACATTGAGGAGCTCGCGGACCTAGGGATCACATTGGAGAGTGAGCTATATACGGATATAGTTCTCCAGTCCCTTCCTTCCACTTACGCCCAGTTTATACTGAACTTCAACTTACAAGAAAAAGAGGTTGAACTTTCAGAGCTCTTCAACATGCTGAGGAGCGCAGAGGGCACCCTACAGAAAGGTAGGGATACATCCACTTTGTTTGTAGGAGGATCATCTTCTTCTAGGTCCAAGGCGAAAGCCAAGGGAAAGAAGAAGAAGGCCCCCGCCAAACCAAGGGGCGGTGTTAGTAAAGTGGATACGAAGGGAAAAGGTAAAGCAACAAAGATAGCGGGGAAGCATGTGGATAAGGAAGAATGCTTCTATTGTCATAAGAAAGGACACTGGAAGAATGATTGCAGGGCCTGGAAGGCCAGAACACAGGAATTGAAGCAGGTTGCAGCTTCAGCTTCAGGTGTGTATGTTATTGAAAACTGTCTTTCAATAAACTCTACTTCCTGGGTATTGGATACCGGATCAGGATCTCATATCTGTAATTCTTTGCAGGCGTTGAGAAACCGTAGGGTTTTGAAGGCAGGTGACATGACCCTCAGAGTTGCGAACGGAGCTAGCATGGATGCTAAAGCCATGGGGGACTATCACCTGGGAATGTCAGATGGACATGTTTTGGTTTTGCGTAATTGCTTTTTTGTACCCAACGCAACTTGTAATATCATTTCTGTATCTTTAGTTTCTAAAGAAGGTTATGAATTTGCGTTTGTAAGTAATGTTGTAAACATTCACCTTAATCATGTTTTGATTGGGTCAGGTACATTGAGTAATGGTATATACGTATTAAACCAACCACAGATTTTCAATGTCCAGAATACACACAAAAGAAAGTCTCCGGAAATGAATCAGACTTTCTTGTGGCATTGTAGACTGGGTCACATCAATGAGAGAAGGTTGACGAAGTTACATACAGAAGGGTATTTGAATGCGTTCGAATATCAATCGTATGCCACTTGTCAATCTTGTCTCAAAGGAAAGATGACAAAGACTCCGTTTACTGGACATGGAGTAAGAGCGAGCGAGCTCTTGGGACTCGTACACAGTGACGTGTGCGGTCCAATGTCTATACATGCGCGAAGCGGATATTCTTACTTCATTACTTTTACGGATGACTTCTCAAGGTACGGTTATGTCTTCTTAATGAAACATAAGTCCGAAGCCTTTGGAAAATTCCAGGAGTATAAGAATGAAGTAGAGAAACAGACCGGCAAAAGTATTAAGATTCTAAGATCGGATCGAGGTGGAGAATACTTAAGTGCCGAATTCCTGAATTACTTAAAAGAGAATGGTATTCTCTCTCAGCTTACTCCTCCATACACTCCGCAACATAACGGTGTATCGGAGAGACGGAACCGAACCCTATTGGATATGGTTCGGTCCATGATGAGTAACGCTGAGTTACCGCGATCATTCTGGGGATATGCACTAGAAGCAGCTGCATATCTCTTGAACAAGGCTCCCACCAAGACTGTGCCTACCACCCCATATGAGATGTGGACTGGGAAGAAACCCTGTCTTAAGTATCTTAAGGTATGGGGATGTCCAGCTTTTGTAAAAAAGCAGCATGCGGACAAGCTTGAGGCACGTTCAGTACAGTGTAAGTTTGTGGGATACCCAAGGAACTCCAGGGGGTATCTTTTCTATTCCGCTGAGGAACAAAAGGTTTTTGTTTCTCAGCATGCCCGCTTCTTGGAAACTGAGTTTTTGGAAACCCAGATAAGTGGGAGCACAATAGAACTGGAAGAAGTTCCAGAACCACAGACTGTTACTGAAAGCTTAGTGGAACTAGAGGGTTCAACAGAACAAGACATTCCTACGCCGCTCCGCAGGAGTAGTAGGCAGACTCATCCGCCCGAGATATACTACGGTTTTCTCATAGACGGGGATAGAGAGGATTGCATCATAAATTATGATGAGCCTGCTAGCTTCCAGCAGGCCGTTCAGAGCGTTGACTCAGTGAAATGGCTGGATGCAATGCGGACCGAAATGGAGTCCATGTACACCAACAAGGTATGGACGTTGGACATTGCTCCAGACGGGGTAAAACCCGTAGGATGCAAGTGGATCTTCAAAAGGAAGATTGGTGTAGATGGGCAGGTTGAGACCTATAAAGCTAGGCTGGTAGCAAAGGGTTTCCGTCAAAGACCTGGCTTGGACTATGACGAAACCTTTTCTCCAGTAGCCATGCTGAAATCCATTCGGATCCTTCTTGCCATTGCTGCCTTCCACGATTATGAGATCTGGCAAATGGACGTAAAGACCGCTTTTCTAAATGGAAATTTAGAGGAGTGTGTCTATATGGACCAACCAGAGGGTTTCATTCAGAGTGGGAGCAGCGGAAAGGTGTGCAAGTTGCTTAAGTCCATCTATGGACTAAAGCAGGCGTCGCGGAGTTGGAACATCTGCTTTGATGAGACGGTCAAAGAATTTGGCTTTATCAAAAATCCAGATGAACCATGCATCTATAGTAGATTTGTAGCGAGAACTGTAGTATTCCTCGTTTTATACGTGGATGACATTCTCTTAATAGGAAATGACATTCCTATGCTACAATCTGTCAAGGGGTTCTTGTCACACAGGTTCTCCATGAAAGACCTGGGTGATGCCTCATACATTCTGGGTATCCGGATCTACCGTGACAGATCCAAGAGGATATTAGAACTTTCTCAGTCCAGGTACATCGACACCGTGCTGAAAAGATTCAGTATGGAAGATTCCAAGCGCGGTAACCTGCCGGCTTGTCACGGGATCACCCTCTCTAAAGAGATGTCTCTCAAGACTGATTTGGAGAGGGATCGCATGTCTATTATACCCTACGCTTCTGCGGTAGGCTCTATAATGTATGCGATGTTGTGTACCAGACCGGATGTAGCTTATGCACTGAGTGCGGTAAGCCGGTATCAGTCAAACCCTGGGGAGAAACACTGGATAACGGTAAAGAACATTCTCAAGTACCTGAGAAGGACTAAGGAGATGTTCTTGGTGTATGGCGGAAAAGACCTCCAGATCGAGGCCTTTGCTGACTCCAGCTTCCAGAGTGACAAGGATGATTCCAAGTCCATGTCGGGTTTTGTCTTTACCCTCAATGGAGGGGCAGTGTGTTGGAAGAGTTCCAAACAGGAAACCGTTGCAGACTCGACGATGGAAGCGGAATACATCGCTGCATCTGATGCCGCAAAAGAAGCTGTCTGGATAAGGAAGTTCTTGAAAGAACTTCAGGTGGTTCCGTCCATTGTTGATCCAATACCTCTGTATTGCGACAACAACGGGGCCATAGCTTTAGCGAAGGAACCCAGGTCCCATCAGAGATCCAGGCACATCTTGAGGCGGTATCACCTGATCAGGGAGATCGTGGATCGCCAGGAGATCGAGGTTCGGAGAGTCGCTTCAGAAGATAACACTGCAGATCCATTCACCAAGGCCCTGCCCCAGACTCAGTTCGAGCGGCTGATCGAGATGATAGGTCTTCGATACGCCAGTACATGGCCTTAGTGCAAGTGGGAGATTGTTAGTGTATATGCCCTAGAGGCCATTACTGTATCATACTGGTTTGTATATTACTTAATGGATGCTTGGGATATTCACCTTGTATATACAATCTTGCTCAAAATAGTAGTATGCTACTTGGTTTGTTTCTACTTCAATGTGTACATGTATTTATTTTTGTATATCGCCTATACACATTAGTAGAGCCCTTAGGATCTTTGCTTGATTACCAGCGATGTGATGGCCGTCACACTAGTGGGGCTGGGTAATCTATAAGCACATCCTTATGCAGGTCCCTGGTCGCAGGACTATCGAGACAGGGCATCGATACTCCGGAGTAGACCAGCGCATGCGCTTCTCATCCCAGTGTGGGAGACGGTCTTTCCCACAGCCGTCAGTACGTCGTACTTGAGATAGTATGCGGGTGCTCGTTAGGTTACGGGTACACTGGACAGGACTCGTCGGGAACTGACTAGTTGGTATTATACCTATCGTCAGTTATCAGTTCCCAGGTGACATGAGTACAGCTTAGTCCGCTGACTTAACACTGTCACTTCGCCTCGAGTGTGTTCCCACTGTACTTTGATCACTACCCTACCACGGCTCAAAGGAGTCGTGCAAACAGGTAGTGGTTGGGTGCAGTCCCGAAGCACTTGGAGGCAGTGACGGTTAGACAGGATTCGTCTCTCCCGGTATTGGGGGTTGACATCGCGCTGTGTCTAGGAGAGCCATTACACGAGTAGTCCCTGGCCAGGGCAAACGAGATATACTGGTAGGTTTCCAGTGTTATCTCAGGGTGTTTTGGGCTTCGCTCCGGCACGACTTGTACCGCTATTGGGGGACTGACGTTTACCGCCCCTTAGGACCACCATGCGATGTATCAGACGAACAGACCGGACTGTACGGAGAATGTCACACTCAGGCTCAGTAGGAGTTCAGATGGGTTTCGCCTCGTCGGTCTTCTTGTCGGCACTACCTGGGGACCGTTACGCACAGCTAGTGCCGCTTGCGGTCTGTGGTTAAACCCACTGCCAGCGTAGTGTCGAGTCTTTAGAGTCCCACACAGAAAGCTTTTCGCCTTTAGGCAAAAGAGTAGAGGTCGCATGGTATTGCGACAGGTCGCATGGTTTTGTGACAGGGTTCGGTCACATCCGTGCACTTGTGCGCGTACAGTGTCCGGACAGTTTACACTAGCGGGCTTTGGTTTAAGCCAGATCCTAGTGTACCTTATGGGATTGGATTTATCCAGTTTGCATTCGTGTTCCTCGGAACGCGGATGCGGGTGTGTATGCACAGTTGACAGGGAGACAGAGGCAGTGGATTCTCATTAGGGTTGTTGACAGTTGACCGTTGACTATTGACCTTTTGATCAACCCTAATGAGAATATGATATGTGATTAACTATTATATTAATTAAGTATTATGGTGACATGGTTGTTGACTTTTGTTGACTTTGTTGACTTGTTGACTTTTGTTGACTTGTTGACTTTGTTGACCGGTTGACTAGGCTTGACTAGTTGACCATCATGATAACCATAGCCATCATTTCATGGCAAAGACTTTTTCTTGCTTGCTCATTTGTGTAAAATGAGTGCATGAAATGATATGGTTATGGTTGCTTCAAACCATCACATAAGACTTTTTTAGTATGATGAGTTATCATGACTTTGGATTATGAGAGGGTGAAAGACAAAAGAGAGCCTCATTCTTTCTTGCTCATTCTCTCTCTTGTTCTTGAGCTCTCCTTTTGCTCTCACCCTTTTGCTCTTGCTCCCTCTCTTTAATCTATGGTTCTCTTGTCTCATGAGTTGAGAATCAAGAACCATAGATAAAATCCCACACAAAGTATTCTCTACTCATTCTAGCTCACTAGGTTTAGCAAACCAAGTGAACTAGTTTCTTCAAAGAACGAAGAACGAGCTAAAGGTTGGAGCTTTCAGGTGGATCTATCTTCGGCGTACGGAGACGACGAGAAGAAGCCAATCGGACCACCATCGGAGCTTGAAGACGAATGAGTTCAAGACAAGCAAGGTATAACCCCCTAACCGAGTAGCTAGAAACTCATAGTTAGGTTGTTAGATAGATGTTTAACCAAGATCCGGGTTTTAGGTCCGTGTTACCACCTCCGTAAAAATCGTTTTTTACCAAATTCCGCATTCCCGAAAGTACCGGGAGAGGTAGCATGGACTTACAATAACTTCACTATAGTCGATTACTTTTGCTTTGCATCGTGGTAATCAGTTGGAATATCCTGCACCTCATTCTACGAGGAAAGAGCCGAGATACTTTCACCGGGAGTGACCTCTTTAGCAAAGGTTTTCACCACTATATTTTTATAAAGCTATCCAGTTCCTTCAACGATATCAAGTTCATTACGTTAAAGGTTTTCGTCAGAAACCATTCGTAGCCCTCCATCATTTCAGTTAAATATTCGGTAGTATTCAAGCTATGTATTTTGACCTCACGCCAAGGCATAGTGATTGGTAGCTGCCGGATATTTATCTGTTGCATAGATAGAATGCGTTGGTTTGGGACAGTCGTACTACTATTTTGGCCTACGTCAAGGGTATGTATGGGTGGGTTCAAATTAACCTGGACAATGATGGGTAGAACTTGCCATGTGACTTATGACATTTTGACCTCACGCCAAGGTCATAAGAGCATGGGGCAAAAATCACATCGGGAGTTTCTAAAGAAACTGAAACTTGCCAGATATGCGCATACCTTCTGGAGTGTGATAACGTGAGCGGATTCTGTCATGTTATCATGCGATGATAGTTGGATCCCGATTCCTACTGATGAGTTGGTTTACTCCTCGGGTGATCCCGACTAATTCTTCTTTCAGGTTTGGAGGAGAATTTGACGGTACAGTGGGAGGTTTCCTGATTAGATAAAGTGATAACCATTCTAATCTAGGTTAGAGTGCACGCTGAGTGTTTATTTTCTCTCTCTCTTTGGCAGCGACCATGACCCGACCCTTGACTATGACTCAGTAACCAAGTTGACCGAACCTTCTTAAACACTGGCTTTTGGATTGTCTGAGTTGCATACCTCATTGCCACTCCTACTTTTACCCTTTTCTCCAGGACACCCCGTATTACTACGAACGTCCACTTCCATTGGACAAAACCATCGTATGGTTATATACGAACTCGAAGGAATTTATTCGAGGATGGTTTCCGGTTCTGGAGAAAACGAATAGGACTATTCAGTTGTCTTTTCCTTTTACCTTCTTTCAGGTTGTGAGTGCTCTTTGGATTAGGACAGTACACCTATTACGCAAATTGGATAGTCTTCTTTCAAACCATAGGCAGGTGCCGACCGGTAGGGAATGAAGAAAACCAATTAGCCTAAACGGTGTACAGAAGGTATTAAGTTAAGACAAGTAAAGGGATTAGTAAGAGGGCAAAGTAAATTGCGACTGCTATTCACGACCAAACCAAGTATTTCTTCGCCAATCCTAAATCACCTTTGTATTTCTCTAGGACACTCCGTATCACTACGAAGATCCACAGTTTATTGGATACTCCATCGTATGGTTATATACGAACTCGAAAGGAACTTGTTCCAGTTCGGGGATGGATTCTGGTTCAGGAGAAATAGGAATAAGGTTTATTCAAGTGTCTTTTATCTTCACCTTCTCTCGCATTGCGAGTGTTCCTAGGATTAGGACAGTACACCCATTATGCTTATTGGATAGTCTTCTTCCAAACCATAGGCTGGTGCCGAACGGTAGGGAAGGAAGAAAACCATTTGGCCTAAAGGGGGTGTAAAGAAGGTAATGACTAAAGACATATAAAGGGATTTGGAGAGATGACAAAGAAATATACGGTTACAGTTGTGAATCTGGATAATGGAAGAGGCATTACTAAGAATACCAGGATACCCCATCGAAATATTTCAATGTTTCAGTTTCACTGTATACTGTTAAAAGAAAACTGATTTCCCAATTAGACACTTGCTCCAGGGTATGTATTTACCAGGTATGATTCTCACATCTGTATGGTTTTACAGATGATGAGTGGGAGTAAGTTATTGGGAATTAGGTGATCATCCTCATTATATCGGAATTCGTTGTAATTGGTGATATTTGAGGAAATCACCTGGGTTGTTTGCCGGACGACAAATATTTGGTTTTGAATATCCGTTGTTATGCACCAATTTCAAATTGATATATCTGAACGTCTATTTTTATAGTGTGGGATATATATTTTTGAAATTATGTCGATGACATTTACCTATATCAGTGGATGGTTAGGTAAGGAGTATTGAAAAACGGTGTAATTCTTCTTAACCATAAGTACAGTTTTTAACCTACGACACATAGGGAAAGAGTTATTAGATTCAGGGGACTTATACAGAGTATTGTATGTTGTCCAGTGTCCATGAGGACAGAGGGGTTGGTACTCGTACTATATTCTGTTTACTTGTGACTTCTCTAGTTCTTAGACATGTGTTTCCTAGAAATGCGAGGTCTGAGTTTTGAGAAGTTATAGGTATATGAATAAAGTAGAGAACCAGATGTTGCAAGTATTGGGATTCTTCAAGGTGATCGAAGATGTAGATACTTGTGCATGGTATTCAGTTGATAGTAATGATTAAGAGAACTTGCTTCTCTTTCAGGTTACTCATAATTGGAAGCACTCCTAAGTTGAGTAACGCTGATCGGCCTCCTTCCATTTAGTTGACATGCACTGGAGACAGATGCATGATTTGAATCTAGTTCAATTAAATCAGTGCCTCTGTTTCTGTATTGGATATAGAACATTTCATATCTTGACATTGTTAAGGTACGGGGAGTTGTCCGGCTTATGCTTAAAACCAGACTCTGGATAACTCAAGGCACGTTTCTGTAATGGCTGTTTGTGGGTTGACCCAGGCTATGACGAGGGTTGACTTTCTACCATCAGGAAGATCAATAGTGATATTGTTCTTGACTCACCACAGTTTTAATAAAAATGGATTTTTTCAGAAAACAGTAGTGGGAGTATGGTAGAACTGGAAGTGATTTCAGAGCCGTAAACGATTACTGAAAATTTGATAGGAACCTAAAGATTCAATCTGGTTTGACATTCCATTAGCCACTCCACAGACATGATGGGTAACCTCAGGAACCCAAGAGGTACTCCGGTAGCCTCAAGGACGGTGGCAGGGAGGTTCTTGTTTACCTAGACTTGCCATTGCTGTTGTTCCAGACTGTGAGACCCGGCAGGAAGATGAGTATAGCGTCGTTCTGAACTAGCTTTAGAAGTGCACGTGTATATGACTCTGCCAGAGGGTTGTCGTAGTCAGTGGGAGTAGCGGAAGCATAGTGGACAAGTGGCTTATGTCTATTTATAGACTAAAGCAGATATAGCGGAGATAGATCATCTATTTCTGATATGACAGTCATAGGTTTGACTTCATCAGAATAGGGGATGGATCTGTTAAGAAGGTAGTAAGGTGTGATGTCCTGGTATCTGGATGACATACACAGAGTAGGAAGTGAAATTCCTATACTACGATAGGTTATACTTTGGTCGTCACACAGTGGTTTCTCCATATTGGGCTTGGATATTATATCAGACATTCTGGTTACTGGATCTATGGTTTTAGATCTAGATTTGGGTAGTTTCCCAATCTGGGTACTTAGACAGCATTTTAAAGGTGTTTTAGAATGGACGACTCCTGGCACGGTAGTGTACCTGCAGGTGATGGAGTCACCCTCTCTAAAGGTGTCCTACAGATTAAAGGGGAGAAGGATGTGCATGATTGGCAGATCACTTGCTTAGGCAATTGAGTCAATCATGAGATGTCAAGTACCACACCAGATATTGTTTTTGCACGAGATGCAATAAGTTGATATTAATCCAATCCTGGAGAAACATTAGGAAGCAGCTTTAGAACATAAGTGCGTGTTCTAGGGATTTGATAACGGCAGCCTCCTTTAGGAGACGGTTATCATTCCAGGCTTCCAAGGTGACTTGGATGACAGAGTGACTGCCAGAGTTATAGTTTTCCCTCTGACGAGGGGCAGTAGTTTGGACAGGTGGTCCAGGCGGTTACTGAGGGAGGCATGGCGCAGGATACTGATTAAGTTCAGTTGACGATACAGTCTGAGAAGTTTGGATTTGGAGTTTATTTATGAACTAGGTCCCATCAGACATCCAAACATATTCTAAGACAGGTTTTGCTCATTTCGAGAGATGGCTTTCTCCGCGAACTTGAGATAAAGAGAGATATAGAAAGAAACATTTGAGCGGATCCACTCACTGAGGCTATTCCTCGAACGCATTAGTTTCGCAAACAGGTTTTGTGAGACTGATTTGTAGAGGAGTTAGGTGTTCGGTATCACACAGGCTGTGAGTATGCGACATCGCAATAATTAGCCTTGAGTGTAAGTGGGAGATTGTTGGAGATAGTGCCCTCAGAGTCAATTATTGGATCACAGGCACGTGATTGCAATGATTGAGGGAGGACCTGTCCCGGTAGGACAGTCTTACTCAAGATGATAGTATGCTATCTGGTTTATCTTTATCATCATGTACTGTTTTAGGTGACCTTACAGGTCGCTATTACATGTTGATAGAGCCCCTAGGATTCTTGCTTGACTACCAGCAGTATGAGGGCAATCATATACGTGGGAGCTGGGGTCTATAAGCAAATCCTTAAAAGGTCCCTAGTCATGGGAGTTTCGAGACAGGGCATCGATACTCCAGAGTAGACTAGTGTATACAGTCGAGACCCCGACGAGGAGCGGTGGCCGGTCTCACAAGCCACTGGTGTCAGTTGGTTCACCTAAGATGTATACAGGTGCTCATTGGGTTATGAGTACACCGGACAGGACTCGCCGGGAACCTGCTAGTTGGTCTTATACCAGATGTCATATAGCAGTTCCCTGGTGACATGTGTACAGGTTAGTTCATCGACCTGAGATCGTCATTTGTCTCGTGCGAGTTCCCACTGTACTTTGATTACTACTCTACCACGCTCAAAGGAGACGTGCAAACAGGTTTTAGTTGGGTACAGTCCCGAGCCACATAGAGGCAGTGAGCGGATCTGCAGGGGTTCGTCTCTCCCGGTATTGGGGGTGAGGTCGCGCTGTGTCTAGGAGAGCCATTACACGAAGTCCTTGGCCAAGACAGGAGATTTACTGGTAGGTATTCCAGTAGTATCTCAGGGTGTTCTGGGTTACACTCCGACACGACTTGTACCGCTTTTAGGGGTCTAACTTTTACCAACCCCCTAGGCCCGCCATGCGATGCTCATAGACGAACGGACCGGACTGCACGGATTTTGTCACTGACAGGCTCAGTAAGGTGTCAGGATAAGTTTGCTCATCAACGTCTCTTTTGGTCAATACCTGGTAGCTCGTCACGTATGGCTAATACCTCTGACGTGCTAGTGGTTAAATCCACAGCCAAAGTATTGACGAGTCTTTAGAGTCCCCCACAGACCAGTTTCTCAGGTTTCGGGCGAAACGCTGTAGAGGCCGTATGGAGATATGGCAGGGTTCGATCTTATACGTGCGGTATTGCACGGATCAAGATCGGACGGATAATACTAGCGGTCTTTGGTTTAAACCGGATCCTAGTATTGTACAGTGTAGATTTTGTCTCATTGCGTTTGTGTTCAGTGGGAATACAAGTACGGGTATGTATATACAGTCGTGGGGTTTTCCCGTAATTTATTACGGGATCGGTTTTCTGAAGTTGCCAGTTTGCATTCCGTTCCGGCCAGTTTTCCTTTGTTCCTTCACGGCCGGATTTTTCTAGTGGAGGGGCTCATTTGCAGTTGTGCAAATTAGCTAAGTGGACGGGGTTTCTTGCTATTTGGGGATTATGATATGACTAGCATCATTTGATTCTTTTTGAATCAACTCTTTTGCATTAATTGGTGATAGGATTGAGTTGGATTTGGATGTGATCTTGGTGTGACTTTTTTCTTCTCTTTATCACTCATTTTCTCCTCTTGTATTTTTGATTCCTTTTTCCCCCACCATGGAGAAAGGCCAGCCACATAGAGGGAGAGAGGGGGTTCATTTGGGTGGAGAAAAAATTATTCATATTTTTGCTAGTAACAAAATCCTTTAGCCCCTCTCCAAAGTTCTTGCTCTCCTCCACATCATCAAATGGCAACTTAAACCCCAAGAGACAAACTATTCTACATTTCATCTACAGCATCCTTGGGCACGTCGGTTTGCCAACTTCGTGCCCGAGTTTCCTCGGTCCAGAGGTGGGAGCCCGTAAAAGAACCCGGCGATGTGGTGCCCGTTCCGACGAGGAGCTAAAGACCGGAGATTCCGCAAGGAGATCGGAGTGGAGGCCGAAGACCGAAGGACACGGATCGCTCGATATAGCTTCCTTCCCATTTTCTAGTTAGCTAGTGTTAGGTTAATGACCCGATCCGGGATTTTAGTGCGCGGTGGTGCCAGTTTACAAGTTTCGTAAAAGTTTCGTTTCCGCATTCCGGCGTCGGATTGACGGCCGGGACGCCGCCGTGCACTTACAGTTTTAATGTGTTTTAACCTAGAATTTCTTCCACACACTTCCACAACATTCTTCTTTCCTCTTCTTTGGCCAAGCCTTCCCTTGGCTGCCCCCTCATTTTCCCCACCCCATTTCCACTTCTAAAAGCTTAAAAAATTCATCAAAAGTCGAAGAAAAATCCCACAAACTCTAAATTAAATTCCTACCCATTATTCTTTAGCCTTAATCAAGCTTGGATCTTCATGAAAGTTAGCATTTTGGAGGCTATTTTGGAAGTGTATTTGCAAGTTTGAGAATCAAGTTTGTGAGGTATAAATTCTAACCCTAAGTTTTAGTTGTTGTTTAAATACTTTAATTTAGCTTATGGGGTGTTTAAATATAGTGTTAATTAGCAAGTTTTGAAATTCAAGTGAGGGTTTTGATTAATTAGTTATGGTTTATGTGTAGGTTAACCTGTTTAGATATGGAAAATCCAACCTAGTTGTGAAAATTGTAATTTGTTATTTTCTAATTGTCCAAACTAAGCTTGATTTGGAAACTAACTTTTACTAAATCTTATATGGGTGAGATTAAAATTGTAGTAACGATTTGTGTGGCATGATTAAGCTATTATGTGATAATTGTGGCCACTAGATTTGTTCAAACATCTAGATTTGTGTTAAAATGTTTAAAAGATACTTACTAGGTTTTCGGTAAAATTAGACGTGAGTTTTAAATTGACGTGGTGATGATATATATATTATTTTCTATAATATATACTGTGTTGTGAATGAGCGATTGGTACGATTGGTGATTTTCATGAATAGCGACCCTAGTTATGGTTTTTGCTATGTTTTCCGGTATTGGGGTTTCTTGGTTTTGTGATTTGATATTTTATTTGGTCGTTGGATGTTTGTACGTCAACGACAAGGGTTGTTTGGTTGTTCTTGCATGCGTAGGTTATAGGTTTTAACCTATGAGCGCACCGCGTGCCGTATTTGGATTTCTGAACTTGATATTAATAGCTTTGCGAATTCATATTGATTGTAGGTACATTCGCGTGGATTCCGAGACGACGAAGCGCATCGACTACGGCTAAGCGAGGAGTTTAGCAGGTGAGTAGATTTATATCTACGGGGGAAGTCAGGTGGATGGCGTATAGCACCCCCGCAAACATTGATATGGAAGATCATTTGATTATTATATCCTGATAAATGATATGCGACGGACATGATTATAGGATTTACAAACGATAATATGATAGAGACACTAATGAACATATTGACATATGAGAATATGAAATGAGAAGTAAATCATGATAGGTACGAATTGAAAGAGAACAAGTATGACGTTTATATAATGTGATGCGAGATATTAATGTGATGAACGAGTATACGATGTAATATGATGACTTAGTGTGATATGTCGTTATATGGATGCGAGTCGATATGAGATTATTGATACCTTTGTCGGTCCCCTGATACGAGATTGATACGGACGTGACCTGAGAGATATGTATATATATGGATACTGATGTGCATAATGAGTGGTATGCTGTACGAGACTTAGATCCGTAACCCCGTTGTTGTATAGGTTGATAGAATCCCTAATTGTTTAATGCCGCCGTATGATGGATTACCGTACGCGATGAGTTTTACCTGTTGATTGATCCATACCCTTGATTAGAGGATGCCGTACGATAGATTTTACCGTACGTGATGTTGTGAGGCTGAATGCCGATTGATAGATTCACCGACTCGGATATGTGGTAGATACGTATACCTTTTAGTATTTTTGCTTACGATATACCTTATGCTACGTTCATGTCATTCTCATTGCATTAGATATACCTATGCTAGTACACCTACACCATTATCGATGATGCGTATGTTACACTTACACAGATTTGCCGGCTCACACACCTTCTTCATCGATAATTGCTATGTTACTTACACAGTAAAGTTGCTATATCATGCTATGATATACTTGCTATAGCTACATGTACATCATGCATACATACTTACATGTACACCCACATACCTTACTACAGCTACATGTACATCATGCAAACATACTTACATGTATACCCACATACCTTGCTATAACTACATATACCCCTAAGTGGTATTGTATTGTCATTTGACATTGAGACGTTGATTATTGTACTATTGCGCTTATGAAATGCATCATACATATCTGCTTACATGTAGATACACATATCTTGCTATAGTTACTGTTAGTTGTATGTATGCCCTAGAGGCCAGTATTGTACAGATGATGTATATTATATTGGATGCTTGGACATATATAGAGATGACTTTCTTGCTCGATATGATAGTATGCTATCTGGTTACTCTTTATCTTAACATGTACACTTGTCTCTTTAAACTCTCTTATAGTTACATGTTGATAAAGCCCTTAGGATGTGTACTTGACTACCTGGACTATGATGCAGATCATACTAGTGGGGACATGGTAGTCTATAAGTACATCCTTCAAGGTCCCTAGTCGTGGGTGTATCGAGACAGGGCATCGATATACCAGTGTAGACTAGCGTATACGCTTCTCGACCCATGAGATGGGCGATGGATGATCCCATATCCATTGGTGTTTGACATCAGAGATGGTATACGGGTGCTCAGTGGAGACTGGGTACACTGGACGGACTCGCCGAGAACTCCCAGATGGTATTATACCTCACGTCAGATGGCAGTTCTCAGGTGACACTTGTACAGGTTAGTCTGTAGACCCGAGATCGTCATAGAGTCTTGTGTGATTCCCACTGTGCTTTGATCTCCACCTTACCACGTCCATGAGGGCGTGCAAAACGGTGGTCTTTGGGTACAGTCCCGAGTCACATGGAGGCAATGAGCGATAGGAGGGGTTTCGTCTCTCCCGGTATTGGGGGTTGATGTTGCGCTATGCTCGATTGGCCGTAACAGGGAAATCCCTGGCCAGGGTTGATCAGAGATTTGCTGGTAAGTGTTACCAGTAGTTTGTCGACCCGTTATGAGCCTCACATCGGCACGACATATCGGTTATTGGGGTCTGACGTTTACCACCCCTAGACTTGATATGCGGAATATCAGACAAACAGACCGGACTGTACGGTAAGTGTTACTGGTTGGATTCACAGGAGTGTGAGCGGGCTAGCTCATCGATCTTCTGATCGCTTAATACCCGGATGGCCGTTACGTTTAGCAGACCGCTTGCGGCTTGTGGGTGCTTGATATGATCATCATCTGCTACCGGCGTATTGACGAGTCTTTAGAGTCCTACACAGAGGTTTCCTGGCTCAAGCGAAACGAAATAGAAGCGCATATGAGATATGTGCAGGACCGAGAATAATGCGTGTATGTGATACCGTATTTCATTCTCGCGATGGATGTATCGATTGGTTATATTCGATATGACCTAGTTATCGAATCATTGATTCGATAAGCCGATACATAGGATACTAGTCGGTTATATGCGATATGATCGGATCGTTAAGTCAAGTGTTGATTTAATGATTTAATGTATAATTATATATTTGATATATTACTTTGCATTAGCTAGTATTGGTTCACTTTATATGGATTTTCTCACTTGATGTGCAAGAAGTATATGTGATATACTTTTGGGCACATATTTGTATCATGTTTGATGATACTTGATCATTTAGTTAAATGTATAGAATTAAACCATGATTAATTTGATGATTAGGGTTTTGCATATTCATTTATTTATTTGTTTGTTTATTTATTTATTTGGAAAAGATATAGATGAGAATGGTGGCTTTCTTTGTTTCTTATTGAAGCTTCATGAAGCTTTGACTTAGTCACCATTCTTGTCTCATGCTTAACCCTAACCATTTGAACTAACCCTAGTTCATTCTCTACACTTAACTATGGTTAAGATTATGATAAGTATTCATTTTCTTTTTCATTTTAAAAGACTTATCATAACATTTCCTTCTTCTTGATCTTCTTCTTCTACAAAGAAAGCTTGATGCCATCAATAACTTGAGTTCTAAAGTGAGAAATCCAATTCTAAAGTGAACCCACCTCCTATTTCTTCACCCTCTACCTCTTGCCAAGTTGTTTTGGGTGTTTTCTTCACAAGTTTCACAAATTTGTGAAGTCGGAGCTTGAACTTGTGATGCCTCGACGTAGATTATCTTCGGCACGAAGCCGACGACCTAGTCCGCCCATTTCTCCGATCAAGCCGACGATTGAGTCTGGGATTCGAGATGGACAGCGAGAGGACGCCTACGTGGAGCTAAGAAAGTGGAGAACCGGATCTACAAAGGTTGTAGCCTCTCTCCTTTAGTTAAGATGTTAACTAGTTTACTGTTTCGCCTAAATTTCTAGTCGACGATCCGTATTAGGTTTTCTCGGCACCCATAAAATTTGAAATTGGCATGGTTGATGCCTTGTGAGACCTCTATAGTGTGCCTAGGAACCCTACAGTGGTATCAGAGCCTAGCTAGAGCCTTAGGCAAAGTCTAGACGATGTTTGAAACCCGATCGAACCCGAAACCCTAACTTTTTCATGCTCTCTGGACTTTTTCTAAAATCTGGGATTTTTCCATATTAAAAATGATTAAAAATTCAGCAGGGAATTCTAAGAATTACGGTGCAAATTTTTTCACATGAACAGTAAAGAGTGCGGCGGAACCGCGGCATAAGCATGGCTTATGCGGCGGTTCCGCGGCCTGATGATGACGTCAGCCCTCCTAGTTTGCACAGTAACTCCTATTTAATTATGCTGAGTTTTCTGGGAATTTTTAAATTGACTCAAGAGTTGAGTATTCTGGGGTTGCATTGGGAATCGTAGATTCGATCGGATTGTTAAACTTCGTCTATGAGTTTTTCCGGATAACTTTAGAATATGTTAAAAATTTCGACCGGATATGAATACCCAACTTTTCCCCTGCCGAAAAAATTTCCAAGTGTTGGATTTTTCTATGGTTTAAGGACGTTCTGAGTAGTGCAAGTAACGCGATGGTCCCTCTAGAAGACAACAAAGCTTAACTCGATTATGTGACCGTCTTGAACTGCCCTTTGAACCTTAGGGTTTGGGGCAGTACAGCGTGCCACATGTGAGGCGTTGGCTTGACCCTTCTACGGCTGGACCGTTGGTACTGAGGCATGAAGTGAACGTCTTTGAACTTATTTCATGTATTGAACGGTTTCGGGAAAACTTGGGTGTTCGAATGTTCGATCGGAAAGTTTAATATTTTCTATTTATCCGGAATGGGATACAATAATTGGAATTCACAAACAGTTATGAGATAACTGAATGAATGTTATAATTCTAGCGGTTTAGTCTCACTTGATATTGAAAAGAGTTTTCGATAATGGGACTAAAATGCGGGGTTTATAACTGTTAGGCATGTGATGTCTAAGTATTTCATTTGATTAGGCATGTGATGTCTAAAGAGGTTGCGGATTCCAACTGTTGTAGTTTTACACTTTCTTTTCTGTGACCGTAAGTGTAATATGTGATATCGCCGGTTTCGTTGCTATATGTCAACGACAATTGGGATGCGCATATTTACTTACGTTGATGACATGTGATGTTATGTGTTGCTGGATATGTTATATTGGATTGTCGTGTTTGAATAGCCGGGTTTTTTTTGTGTGAGATGAGTGTGTTTCATTTTCATTCATGTAAAAACTTGTATGTAATATTCTTTTATTGGGGCACTTCCAGGTTGCGGAAGTTGTCACCCTTTGTATATTATTTACTTTTCTGCACTAGGATAGACCCAAGGAGGGGAGCACAAGTAACCGGGTTCTAGGGTCCAGTGGGAGACCATCTCGAGGAGTCGAGTCCGGGTCTCCTAACCCTAGAATTGGTAGGGTTGCTTGCCGCTCTCGTAGGGGTCTAGGGGTGTGGGATTGGCTATTCATCACGACCGTGGAATCCGTGTTTTATACTGGCTCGTATTGAAAACACGGACGTCCTAGTATATCCAATATTTCATATGATATTTTCTGCTGCGATATCTGTGATGTGATCATGTGATGTTCTGTGATAGATACAGTATATAGTATATATGATATATTATATAGACGTTACTTATGTTTTGCACCCGCACTAGCCCTGCCCTGCTCCGTCGTTAGTTACCTAACCTAACGGTGCACGAGGGGACATCAAGGCGAATGCGGATGGCATAAATGTACGTCGTATTTATCTGTGATGTTTAGGTATTTAAATGATGGGACTTCATTAATGTGATTAATGAAAGAAAAGAAACCAAATGATATTGTAGAATCAAATTTTAAATAAAATAGGTAGCTACAGTTCTTGCTTTGCACAGCGGTATATATGATATACCCTGCACCTTATTCGATGAGGAAAGGACCGAGATCCCTTCACCGGGAGTGACTCCTTTAGCAATAAATGGCAGATGCTACATACTCGGTTTGCTTTTGATTATTTTTGAGTTTTGCTTTGCACAGTGATATATATGATATATCCTGCACCTCATTCGACGAGGAAAGGGCCGACGATCCCTTCACCGGGAGTGACCCCTTTAGCAAAACTAGAAAAACCTCAAAATCACTCCATTTCAAAACTTCATTTGATTCTACAACGATATCAAGTTCATTACGCAATAGGTTTTCAGAAAAACCTGTCGTAGCCCTCCGTCATTTCAGATAAGTCCTGTTTAGTATTCGTGCTGCGTTTGTTGACCTTGTCAAGGCGCAGTGTGCGGTAGCTAACCAGTATTTATCTGCTTATGCATATGATGCAGATGAGTTAGGGTAGTCGTATGGCCTTGTTGACCTTGTCAAGGGTCGTGCGGGTGGGTTTAATTCAATCAAGAAATGACGGGTTGAACTTGACTTACGGTCTATGGTTTGTTGACCTTGTCAAGGTCATAGATCGTTTGGGGAAAAATATTATCGGGAATTTCAAGTGTTGAAATTTGCAATGAGATTGCATACCTTCTATGAGATAGTTGGATCCCGATACCCACTGCGAGTAAGAGTTACTCCTGGGAGAGTTTTACACATTACAATTAGCCGATCAAGTAGGTGTCTAGAAAGGTGTCAACGGGGTTACGCCTCTGGGAAAACGAGGTTTACATTAATTAGGTTCGTGCGAAAGCACGGGGGACCTCCCTCAAAGTACCGAAACTGGCCTGGTTGAAAGATTGGCGAAATTGTAGTGTGTGATTAATCCCGGCCAGTCTTTCCTTTTAGGGTTTGAAGGAAGATTTGATAAAAACCAGTGGGAGCCATCCTGATTAAATAAGATAATAACCAATCTGATCTTGCACGAGCATACGCTAAAGTGTTTTCTTCTCTCTCTCTCCAGGTAGCGACCATTTCATGCCCTAATAAAGATAATAATATGGATGTATTGACCGAACCCGCATGTTATACTGTGCTGGGGAACGTTGGTTCCGTTCTTTCCTATAAGAGTTATAGAACTGAACAGGATATAGGGGAATACCAGGATTCCCATGCCACCCGAATGAAGAATGTACATGATGATGCATTTTCTTAGGGTGTGTTCGTTACAGAGAACTGTTTCTCCATTTGCTCTACGTCCTGGGTATTAGATACCGGGTCGGGATCCCATATATGTAATCAGTTACATGGGCTTAGGAAATGTAGAGAACTTGGAGAAGGTGATAAAGACATTAGAGTTGGAAATGGTGCAATAGTTGCAGCTAAGACTGTCGGGGAATATCACCTTGTATTACCAACTGGTAATACATTGGTTCT
The DNA here is from genome assembly GCA_030015575.1 of Agapanthus africanus. Classification (NCBI taxonomy): domain Eukaryota; kingdom Viridiplantae; phylum Streptophyta; class Magnoliopsida; order Asparagales; family Amaryllidaceae; genus Agapanthus; species Agapanthus africanus. Next base: position 398,425,591 of record CM057346.1, read on the forward strand.
GAACGAATGCTATTACATGCCGAACCTGATATGCAACATTATATCGGTTTCTTTGTTGAGCAAAGAGGGATATAATTTTGTATTACAGGACAATGTTATGAACATTTTCCGTAACCAAAAGTTGGTTGGATCAGGCACGTTGTGCAATGGCATTTATGTTCTAAATCAATCCACAGTTCTAAGTATAACAAACACACACAAGAGGAAGAGTTCTGAACTGAACGAATCCTTCTTGTGGCATTGTAGACTGGGTCACATCAATGCGACACGACTGGCTAAGTTGCATAAGGATGGATATTTGAAACCATTCGAATTTTCATCTTATGACACTTGCCAGTCATGTCTCAAAGGCAAGATGACCAAAACTCCGTTTACGGGACACGGAGAAAGAGTTACCGAACTCTTAGGACTGATACATAGTGATGTATGCGGTCCTATGTCTACACATGCGAGGGATGGTTCTTCATACTTCATTACATTCACTGACGATCTCTCTAGATTCGGATATGTGTTCCTGATGAAACACAAATCAGAAGCTTTTGAGAAATTTAGAGAATATAAACAAGAAATTGAGAACCAAACCGAAAAAAGTATTAACCCTACGATCTGATCGAGGAGGTGAATACTTGAGCAATGAATTCCTGGACTTCCTAAAAGAGAATGGGATTCTCTCTCAGCTGACTCCTCCATATACACCACAGCACAACGGTGTATCGGAACGGAGGAACCGCACCCTATTTGATATGGTGCGCTCTATGATGAGCACAGCTGAGTTACATATTTCCTTCTGGGGATATGCACTGGAGACAGCAGCATACCTATTGAATCAAGTTCCATCTAAATCTGTACCTACCACACCATATGAGATATGGAGTGGGAAGAGGCCATATCTTAAACGAGTTAAGATATGGGGTTGTCCAGCCTATGTCAAAAGACAAAATCCGGACAAGCTCGAGGCACGGTCAGTTCTTTGCAAGTTTGTGGGATATCCAAAGAACTCCTATGGGTATTTTTTCTACCACAGTGAGGAACAAAAAGTGTTTGTTGCTCAACATGCCACCTTTTTAGAAAAGGAATTCCTTGAAAAAGAAATTAGTGGCAAAGTGGTAGAGCTGGAAGAGGTTCCAGATACACAAACCGCAACTGAAGATTTAGTGGAACCAGAAGATTCAGTAGCTCCCAATGAACCTCAGCCTCTCCGCCGATCTAGTAGGGTTCCTCGCCAACCTGAGAGATACTACGGTTTTCTCATGGACGGTGGAAGCGAGGATTGCATCATGGAGGATGATGACCCAACTAGCTTCGAGCAGGCCATCACGAGTAGGGACTCAGTGAAATGGCTGGATGCTATGCGGTCCGAGATGGAGTCCATGTACACCAACAAAGTATGGACTTTGGAAGTTGCTTCTGAAGGGGTAAAACCCATCGGGAGCAAGTGGATCTTCAAGAAAAAACTTGGTGTAGATGGGAAAGTGGAGACTTTCAAAGCTAGACTTGTTGCAAAAGGTTTTCGTCAAAGACCAGGTGTGGACTATGACGAAACCTTTTCTCCAGTGGCTATGCTTAAATCCATCCGGATCATGCTTGCCATCGCTGCATGTCATGACTACGAAATCTGGCAAATGGATGTTAAGACCGCCTTTCTAAACGGTGATTTAGAAGAGTGCGTGTACATGACTCAGCCAGAGGGCTTCGTAGACAGTGGGAGCAGCAGCAAGGTGTGCAAGCTGCTTAAATCCATTTATGGATTAAAGCAAGCATCGCGGAGTTGGAACATCTGCTTTGATGTCGTTATCAAAGAATTTGATTTCATCAAAAACCCAGATGAACCTTGTATTTACAAGAAGGTAGTAGGGAGTAAGGTTGTCTTCCTCGTATTGTACGTAGACGACATACTCTTGATAGGAAATGATATTCCTATGCTGCAATCGGTCAAGCTCTTCTTATCACAAAGATTCTCGATGAAAGATCTTGGTGATGCCTCCTGCATATTGGGAATTAGGATCTATAGAGATAGATCCAAAAGGATATTGGGATTGTCCCAATCCAGGTACATTGACACCATACTAAAAAGGTTTAGTATGGAAGATTCCAAGCGTGGGAACTTGCCCACGATCTCTGGAGTCACTCTCTCTAAAGAGATGTCTCCCAAGACTGATTTGGAGAGAGCTCGCATGCAAGGGATACCCTATGCTTCGGCTGTAGGCTCTATCATGTATGCGATGCTATGTACCAGACCCGATGTAGCATACTCACTAAGTATAGTGAGCAGGTATCAAGCTGATCCTGGAGAGAGTCACTGGACAGCTGTGAAGAGCATTCTCAAGTACTTGCGAAGGACTAAAGAGATGCTCTTGGTGTATGGTAATGGAGAACTCCAAGTGGAGTCCTTTACCGATTCGAGCTTCCAGAGTGATAAGGACGACTCTAAGTCGCAGTCGGGATTTGTCTTTACCCTTTACGGAGGGGCGGTTAGCTGGAAGAGTTCCAAGCAGGAAACCGTGGCAGACTCGACGATGGAGGCTGAATACATCGCTGCCAACGATGCTGCTAAAGAGGCTGTCTGGATCAAGAAGTTCATTACTGAACTTGGAGTGGTTCCATCCATTGAGCATCCAATATCTTTGTATTGCGATAACAATGGAGCGGTGGCTTTAGCCAAGGAACCCAGGTCCCATCAGCGATCCAGGCATATTCTGAGGCGGTATCACCTGATCCGGGAGATAGTTGATCGCCGGGAGATCGAGGTCAGGAGGGTTGACACGAAGAACAACACGGCGGATCCACTCACGAAGGCCATTCCCCAGATACAGTTTGAGAGACTCTTCGGGATGCTCGGTATGCGATACTACAGCAGCTGGCCCTAGTGCAAGTGGGAGATTGTTAGTTGTATGTATGCCCTAGAGGTCAGTATTGTACAGATGATGTATATTATATTGGATGCTTGGACATATATAGAGATGACTTTCTTGCTCGATATGATAGTATGCTATCTGGTTACTCTTTATCTTAACATGTACACTTGTCTCTTTAAACTGTCTTATAGTTACATGTTGATAAAGCCCTTAGGATGTGTACTTGACTACCTGGACTATGATGCAGATCATACTAGTGGGGACATGGTAGTCTATAAGTACATCCTTCAAGGTCCCTAGTCGGGGGTGTATCGAGATAGGACATCGATATACCAGTGTAGACTAGCGTATACGCTTCTCGATCCATGAGATGGGCGATGAATGATCCCATATCCTTTGGTGTTTGACATCAGAGATGGTATACGGGTGCTCAGCGGAGACTGGGTACACTAGACGGACTCGTCGAGAACTCCCAGATGGTATTATACCTCACGTCAGATGGCAGTTCTCAGGTGACACTTGTACAGGTTAGTCTGTAGACCCGAGATCGTCATAGAGTCTTGTGTGATTCCCACTGTGCTTTGATCTCCACCTTACCACGTCCATGAGGGCGTGCAAAACGGTGGTCTTTGGGTACAGTCCTGAGTCACATGGAGGCAATGAGCGATAGGAGGGGTTTCGTCTCTCCCGGTATTGGGGGTTGATGTTGCGCTGTGCTCGATTGGCCGTAACAGGGAAGTCCCTGGCCAGGGCTGATTAGAGATTTGCTGGTAAGTGTTACCAGTAGTTTCTCGACCCGTTATGAGCCTCACATCGGCACGACTTATCGGTTATTGAGGGTCTGACGTTTACCACCCCTAGACTTGATATGCGACATATCAGACGAACAGACCGGACTGTACGGTAAGTGTTACTGGTTGGATTCACAAGAGTGTGAGCGGGCTAGCTCGTCGATCTTCTGATCGCTCAATACCCGGATGGCCGTTACGTTTAGCAGACCGCTTGCGGCTTGTGGGTGCTTGATATGATCATCATCTGCTACCGGCGTATTGACGAGTCTTTAGAGTCCTACACAGAGGTTTCCTGGCTCAAGCGAAACGAAATAGGAGCGCATATGAGATATGTGCAGGACCGAGAATAATACGTGTATGTGATACCGTATTTCATTCTCGCGATGGATGTATCGATTGGTTATATTCGATATGACCTAGTTATCGAATCATTGGTTCGATAAGCCGATACATAGGATACTAGTCGGTTATATGCGACCGGATCGTTAAGTCAAGTGTTGATTTAATGATTTAATGTATAATTATATATTTGATATATTACTTTGCATTAGCTAGTATTGGTTCACTTTATATGGATTCTCTCACTTGATGTGCAAGAAGTATATGTGATATACTTTTGTGCACATATTTGTATCATGTTTGATGATACTTGATCATTTAGTTAAGTGTATAGAATTAAACCATGATTAATTTGATGATTAGGGTTTTGCATATTCATTTATTTATTTGTTTGTTTATTTATTTATTTGGAAAAGATATAGATGAGAATGGTGGCTTTCTTTGTTTCTTATTGAAGCTTCATGAAGCTTTGACTTAGTCACCATTCTTGTCTCATGCTTAACCCTAACCATTTGAACTAACCCTAGTTCATTCTCTACACTTAACTATGGTTAAGATTATGATAAGTATTCATTTTCTTTTTCATTTTAAAAGACTTATCATAACATTTCCTTCTTCTTGATCTTCTTCTTCTATAAAGAAAGCTTGATGCCATCAATGGCAACTTGAGTTCTAAAGTGAGAAATCTAATTCTAAAGTGAACCCACCTCCTATTTCTTCACCCTCTACATCTTGCCAAGTTGTTTTGGGTGTTTTCTTCACAAGTTTCACAAATTTGTGAAGTCGGAGCTTGAACTTGTGATGCCTCGACGTAGATCATCTTCGGCACGAAGCCGACGACCTAGTCCGCCCATTTCTCCGATCAAGCCGACGATTGAGTTCGGGATTCGAGATGGTCAGCGAGAGGACGCCTACGTGGAGCTAAGAAAGTGGAGAACCGGATCTACAAAGGTTGTAGCCTCTCTCCTTTAGTTAAGATGTTAACTAGTTTACTGTTTCGCCTAAATTTCTAGTCGACGATCCGTATTAGGGTTTCTCGGCACCCATAAAATTTGAAATTGGCATGGTTGATGCCTTGTGAGACCTCTGTAGTGTGCCTAGGAACCCTACAGTTACATGTACAACTCATATGATGCTGCACTTGATTTCGGAGGAATTGGGAACCGCATGACATATATGATGCTTAAACCTGTGCTAATGCATTTAAATTCCTCAGGGTGAACATGCAGGATTGCTATTCATATACATGTACCTCATTACTGTTAGTTATATGTATGCCCTAGAGGCCATTACTGTACATATGATGTATATTGTAATGGATGCTTGGACATATATAGGGAGGACTTTCTTGCTCGACATGATAGTATGCTATCTGGTTGTACTTTATCTTAACATGTACTCTGATTGTCTCTATGTTGCATGTTGATAAAGCCCTTAGGATATGTACTCGACTACTGGGACTATGATGAGATCATACTAGTGGGGCCACGGTAGTCGACGAGTACATCCTATAACTGTTCCTAGTCGAGGGTGTATCGAGACAGGGCATCGATGCACCAGAGTAGACTGGCGTATACGCATCTTGACCCATATGATGGGCGATGGATGATCCCATATCCATCGGTGTTTGACATCAAGGATGGCGTACGGGTGCTCAGTGGAGACTGGGTACACTGGACGGACTCGCCGAGAACTCCCAGATGGTATTATACCTCACGTCAGATGGCAGTTCTTCGGTGACACTGGTACAGAGTAGTCTGTTGACCCGAGATCGTCATAGAGTCTTGTGTGATTCCCACTGTACTTTGATTTCCATCATACCACGTCCAAGAGGGCGTGCAAAAAGGTGGCTTTTGGGTACAGTCCCGAATCACATGGAGGCAATGAGCGATAGGAGGGGATTCGTCTCTCCCGGTATAGGGAGTTGATGTTGTGCTATGTTCGATTGGCTATAACTGGAAATCCCTGGCCAGGGTTGCTGAGATTTACTGGTAAGTGTTATCAGTAGTTTCTCGAACTGTTATAGACCTCATATCGACATGACTTATCAAGCTACTGGGGTCTGACGTATACCACCCCTAGGCGAGATATGCGACATATCAGACGACGAGACCGGACTGTACGGAGTGTTACTGATTGGATTCACAGGAGAATGTACAGGCTTGCTTGTTGATCTTCTGAGCGCTCAATACCTGGGTGGCTGTTATGTTTAGCTGACCGCTTGCATCTTGTGGGTGTTTGATATGATCATCACCTACTGCCGGCGTATTGACGATTCTTTAGAGTCCTACACAGAGGTTTCTTGACTCAGGCAAAATGGAGTAGGGGCATATATGTGATATGCGCGGGACCAAGGATAATGCGATATGAGATATCGTATTCTATTCTCGTGATATTTGATATCAGCCGGGTCATCGGATCAAGTGTTGATTCGATGAATCGGTAAATGATATATTAGTCGGTTATATGTGATATAGCCGGATTGTCGGATCAAGTGTTGATTCGATAATTTAATGTATAATAATATATATGATATATTAAATTACATTAACTAATATTAGCTCACTAAAAGATTCTTTTTCTCACTTGGGTAATACATTGATATATATGCGATATATGTTAATTGTATTATTTTATTTTGTTACAATAAATATTATATATGTGATATATAATATTGTAACATGATGTGGTTATTAATGCAACATGTTTAGTGGAGATTAAACATGGTTAGGGTTTGATTAGGGTTAAGTTATTCTAGAAGTTTCTAGAAGCTTTCTTTTTGTTTTGTGGAAAGATATTTGTTTAGATATTTTTGCATGATATTTCCTTAACCCAACCACACCCTTTAACCTTGGTTAATTCTCTACAATAGTTACTTGAACCATGGTTGTATTTCTAACCTTATGATTACTTTGCATTATTCATCACAAAAGGATTATGACTATTCTTCTTCTTCTTCCTTGATGAAAACCTTTCTTGCTTTGCTTAAGTGATGATTATGTGTGAGAAAAAGATTATAAATGAGAGAAAAAATCCTACTTCATCATCCTCATCCACCCTTACCCTTTAGATGAGAGTGTTCACTTCCTTTAGTGAGTGTTAGCTTGTGTTAATGAAACTTCAAGGTAGATCATCTTTATTATCGAAGATCGGAAGTAAGCTTGCATCTTTCTCTTCGCGGAGCCTCTCGAGAGTCCGGAACACGATGATTGCAGCGAAGGGACCTCAACACGGAGCTTAAGAAGTGAAGGACCGGATCTACAAAGGTTGTAATCGCTCTCACTTAGTGTTAATGTGTTTAACATGCTTGTTTTCGCCTAATCTCTAGTTTAAAGATCCGGTTTTGGGTTGTTCGGCACGGCTAAATTTTAAATCGGGCATGGTTGATGCCTCGTAGACCCTTGTGCATGTGCCTAGCAACCCTACAGTGGTATCAGAGCCAAGCTAGAGCTTTAGGCGAAGTCTGAGCGAAGTTTAAATTCCGATCGAACCCGGATACCCCGATACGAACCCTTCTCTGGACAATTTTCAAAAATGTGATTTTTTATGAATTAAAAATGCTCAGAAAAACAAATAGGAAAAACTAAGAATTACTGTGAAGTACGGACCACTAATTCGCTCATTTGGCCGTGGAACAGCCGCCAAATCCTTGTTTTGGCCGAGGTTCCGCGGCCAAAATTTTGAATTAGTCCCTGGAACTTCATATATTTATTCTTAGGTCCTTTCTTGTCATTTCTTTCTGGGAATTTTTTAATTCCACTCAAATGTTGAGTTTTCTGGGTTGTATTGGGGATTCGTTGATTCGATCGGATAATTTAACTTCGTTTAATTTTTCCGGATAATTTTAGAATCTGTTAAAAAGTTCGAACGGATATCAATAACTCACTTTTTCCCCTGTCGGAAAATTTTCAAAAGTTGGATTTTTTCTCGAGTTTGAAACTTTCGAAAAGTCATGCAAGTAACGCGGTGGACCCTCTAAAAGACAACAAACCTTAACTCGATTATGTGACCGTCTTGAACTGCCTCTACACCTTAGGGTTTGCGATAGTACGGCGTGCCACATATGAGGCGTTGGCTTGACCCTTCTACGGCTGGACCATTGGTACTGTTGCATGTGATGGATATTTTTTGAACTCCGCTCAAGTGTTGAGCTATTTAGGAAAACTTGGGAGTTTGATTATTCGATCGGAAAATTTAACATTGTCTATTTATCTGGAATGTGATACAATATTTGGAATCCACAGGTAGTTATGAGATAACTAATTTGAATGTTGTAAATCTAGCAGTTCAGTCTCAAATTGATCGGTTGCCACGGAATTTTGATGTGATCAAAAGTCCGTCGCAATCATGTAGTGTACGCGGATACTCGCCGGATAAACTTAACAGACAGCCACACCCCATAGCCCCGACCAAGTGACTGTAGGAGAACCCCGTCGCCAAAAGCATCCGTTCGGGTGCTCGCGGCAGCGGTGTTCTGCCTTAGTGCACTCGTCGACGGCATCCGGGGGTGTGGCCGTCTACTAAAGTTTGCGACGAGCATTCGATTAGGATGTCGGGAATCTTATTGAATTGCCCGACTTGATATTGAAAAGAGTTTTCGATAATTGAGACTAAAATGCGGAGTTTATAATTGTTAGGCATGTGATGTCTAAGGAATTCATTTGGTTAGGCATGCGATGTCTAAGGTGGTTGCGGATTCCAACTGTTGTAGTTTTACACTTTCTTTTCTGTGACCGTAAGCGTAGTATGTGGTGTATCGCCGGCTTCATTGCTATATATCAACGACAATCAGGATACGCATACTTGCTTACGTTGATGATATGAGATATTATGTGTTGCTGTGATATGTTATATTGGATCGTCGCGTTTTGAATAGCCGGGAGTTTTATGTGAGATGAGGGTTTTATTTTTCATTCATGTAAAATTCATTTGTATGTAATATTCTTTTATTGGGGCACTTCCGGGCTGAGGATGATGTCACCATTGTATATTATTTACTTTTCCGCATTAGGTAGACCCAAGGCGAGGAGCACAAGTAACCAGGTTCTAGGGTCCAGTGGGAGACCATCTCAAGGAGTCGAGACCGGGTCTCCTAACCCTAGAATTGGCAGTGTTGCTTGCCGCTCTCGTAGGGGTCTAGAGATGTGGGTTTGGCTATTCATCGCGACCGTGGAATCCGTGTTTTATACAGGCTCGTATTAAAACACGGACGTCCTAGTATATCCAATATTTCATATATGTTCTTCTACTGTAATGTTCTGTGATGAGATCATATTACTGCCTGAGACAAATGTTTATATTATATATATGAGATATATGTTATATTGCAGATTTCGTTTCAAATGTGATGCTTGTGAAGCATAATAAAATGGGACTTCATTAATGAGATTAATGAAACTAAAAAGAAATCTAAAGATGTTGTAGAAACTTGTTTAAAAACTGGTAGCTCTAGTTCTTGCTTTGCATAGCGGTGTTCCTTGTAGAACATCCAGCACCTTATTCGATAAGGAAAGAGCCGAGATCCCTTTACCGGGAGTGACCTCTTTAGTGAAACTAGCAGATGCTATAAACTCGATTTTTCTTTTGATTGCTTCTATAGTTCTTGCTTTGCATAGTGGTATATATGATATGCCCTGCACCTTATTCGATGAGGAAAGGGCCGACGATCCCTTCACCGAGAGTGACCCCTTTAGCAAAACTAGTAAAGCCTAAAAAACATTCCATTTAAAATCACTCGATTCTACAACGATATTAAGTTCATTACGCTCATGGTTTTCTTAAAAACCTGCATAGCTCTCCGTCATTTCAGATAAGTACTGGTTAGTATTCGTGCTGCGTTTGTTGACCTTAGCCAAGGCGTAGTGTGCGGTAGCTGATTAGTGCTTATCTGTATAAGCATAGGATGTGATTGAGTTAGGGTAGTCGTGCGACTTTGTTGACCTTAGCCAAGGGTCGTGCGGGTGGGTTTAATTCAATCGAGAAATGACGGGTTGAACTTGGCTAGCACTTAAGATTTGTTGACCTTAGCCAAGGTCATAAGCTGCTAGGGACAAAATATTATTGGGAATTTCAAGTGTTGAAATTTGCAATGAGATTGCATACCTTCTATGAGATAGTTGGATCTCGATACCCGCTGCGAGTAAGAGTTACTCCTGGGAGAGTTTTACACATTACAATTAGCCGGTCAAGTAGGTGTCTAGAAAGGTGTCAACGGGGTTACGCCCCTGGGAAAACGAGGTTTACTTTAATTTGGTCCGTGCGAAAGCATGGGGAACCTCCCTCAAAGTACCGACACTGGCCTGGCTGAAAGATTGGCGAACTTGTAGAGTGTAATTAATCTCGGCTAGTCTTTCATTTTAGGGTTTGAAGGAAGATTTGACTAAAACAGTGGGAGACATCCTGATTAGATAAATTGATAACCAATCTAATCTTGTATAAGCGCACGCTGAGTGTTTTCTTCTCTCTCCCTCCTGGTTACGACTATGTCATGCCTTAATCAAGATAATAATACGGATGAATTGACCGAACCCGCTTGTTATACTGAGCTGGGGAACGTTGGTCCCGCTCCAACTTATAATTGTTATAAGAGAGAGCAGGAAATTAGGGATTACCAGAATTCCCGTGCCGTCCAAACGAAGAAAGTGCATGTTGATGCATCATCTTCGGGTGTGTTCATTACAGAGAACTGTTTCTCAGTATCCTTTACGTCCTGGGTATGAGATACCGGATCAGGATCCCATATATGTAATTTGTTACATGAGCTACAGATAGGTAGAGAACTGAGAACGGGTGATAAGTTTCATGAGATAGAAACGGTGCAAGTGTTGCAGCCAAGTCTGTTGGTCACTATCACCCTGTATTACCAGAATACATTGATTCTGAACGAATGTTATTAGATACCGAACCTGATATGCAACATCATATCAGTTTATTTATTAGTAAAGAAGGATATAATTTTGTATTGTTGGATAATGTTTTGAGCATTTCCTATATCAAGAGTTGATCGGTTCAGGCACGTTATCTAAAAGCATAGACGTTCTAAATCAAACTACAGTTCTTAGTATACATAACACACACAAGAGGAAGGGTTCAGAAATGAACGAATCCTTCTTGAGGCATTGTAGACTAGGTCATATCAATGCGACCCGACTGGCTGAAGTTACATATAGATGCATATTTAAATTAGTTTGAATTTACATCTTGTGAAACTTGCCGGTCATGTCACAGAGATAAGATGACCACAGCTCCGTTTATTGGAAACAGAGAAAGGGTTAGTGAACTCTTGGGATTGATACATGCTGATGTATGAAGGTCCCCTGTCTACACATGCCAAGACCGGTTCTTTGTACTTCATTACATTCTCTGATGATCTCTCAAGATTCAGACATATGTTCTTGTTGAAACACAAGTCCGAAGCTTTTGAGATATTCACAGAATATAAGTTAGAAGTAGAGAACCAAAAACGGGTATAAGTATTATGTCCTTTGATGAGATCAAGGAGGAGAATACTTGAGCACGGGATTTCTGGACTATTCAAAAGGAGTATGAGATTCTCTCTCAGCATTACTCCTCCGTATACACCACAGCACGTCGGTGTATTGGGGCGGAGCAATCACACCCTATGTGATGTGGTGTGCTCTATGATGAGTACTACTGAGTTGCCTATTTACTTTTGGGAGTTATGCACTTGAGAAGCTGCATACCTATTGAATAGGGTTCAAATCAAATCAGTTGCCTACCATTTCATATGTGATATAGAAAGGGAAGAGCCTATATTTTAAGTTTGTTAAGATTTAAGGTTGTCCGACCTATGTCTAAAAAGCAAAATCCGGACAAGCTCGAGGCAAGGTCTGTTCTGTAGAACTGGAAAGGTTCCAGCTATACAAACTACAGCTGATGATTTGGTAAACCCGAAGGATTCAATAGATTCCAACGAACCTCAGCCTCTCCACCGATTTAGTAGGGTTCCTCACCCACCTGAGAGATACTTCGGTTTCTTTATAACAGTGGGAGCGAGGATTGCATCATGAGATGATGACCCAACTAGTTTCGAGCTGGCCATCAGGAATGGGACTCTGTAAGAATGGCTGGATGCTTATCGATCTGAGATGGAATCCTTATACACCAACAAAGTATGGACTTTGGTTGCTTTATCTGAAGGGTTAAATCCCCATCAGGAGCGAGTATATCTTGAGAAGATTACTTGGTGTACATGGAAAAGTTGAGACTTTCAAAGCTATGCTTAAGTCCATCCAGATCCTACTTACCACGGCTACATACCATGACTACGATATCTGGCGGTTGGGTGTCATGACTGCTTTTCTAAATGATGATTTGGAAGAGAGCGTCTATAAGTACACAGCCAGAGGGCTTCGTAGACAGTGGGAGCAGCGGAAACGTGAACAAGATGTTTTATGTGATAAATCAGGCATCGCGGAGTTGGAACATCTGTTTTGATGTCGTAGTCAAAAAGTTTGACTTCATCAAAATGGTAGATGAACCTTGTATATACAAAAAGGTAGTAGGGAGTATGGTGATGATCCTCGTAGAGTACGTGGATGACATACTCTTGATAGGGAAGGAGTTTCCTATGCTACGCTCGGTCAATCTCCGCTTATCACAAGGATTCTCCATATAGGATCAAAGTGATACCTCCTAAATCCTGTGTTTTGGATCTATGAGATAGACCTAATTGAATGTTAGGATTCTCACTAGTTGTAGTGAGATGGTATCAATGGATCCTGGGGAGAATCACTGGAAAGGTTCCAGGGTGATAAGAACGACTGAATGTCAGTCGCAGGCATTGTCTTTACCCTCAGTGGAGGGACGGTATGTTAGAAGAGTTCCAAGCTAGATACCGTGACTTACTAGACGATTAAAGGCAAGATACATCGTTACCAAGGATGCTACCAAAGAAGCAGTCTGGATATATATAAGTTCATGAGATGAACTTCGTTCCTACCATTGTGTGACAATGGAGTTGTGGCTTTTGCCAAGGAACCCCCCGTCCCATCAGAAATCCAGATATAATTCTTAGGCAGTGTCACCTGATCATGGAGATGGTTGATCTCCGGGGAGATCGAGGTTAGGAGAGTAGACACAGAGGACAACAGCGCAGATCCATTCACAAAGGCCTTTTTCCCTGTAGAGACTTTTATGGGATGGTTAAGTATGAGATACTTCAACCACAGCTAATTGTTGGGTATGCGATACCACAACAGATGGCCCTAGTGCAAGTGGGAGATTGTTAGTTATTTGTATGCCCTAGAGACTATTACTGTACATATGATGTATATTGTAATGGATGCTTGGACATATATAGGGAGGACTTTCTTGCTCGACATGATAGTATGCTATCTGGTTGTACTTTATTTTAACATGTACTCTGATTGTCTCTATGTTGCATGTTGATAAAGCCCTTATGATATGTACTCGACTACTAGGACTATGATGAGATCATACTAGTGAGGCCACGGTAGTCGACGAGTACATCCTATAACTGTTCCTAGTCGAGGGTGTATCGAGACAGGGCATCGATACACCAGAGTAGACTGGCGTATACGCATCTTGACCCATATGATGGGCGATGGATGATCCTATATCCATCGGTGTTTGGCATCAAGGATGGTGTACGGGTGCTCAGTGGAGACTGGGTACACTGGACGGACTCGCTGAGAACTCCCAGATGGTATTATACCTCACGTCAGATGGCAGTTCTCCGGTGACACTGGTACAGAGTAGTCTGTTGACCCGAGATCGTCATAGAGTCTTGTGTGATTCCCACTGTGCTTTGATTTCCATCATACCACGTCCAAGAGGGCGTGCAAAAAGGTGGCTTTTGGGTACAGTCCCGAATCACATGGAGGCAATGAGCGATAGGAGGGGATTCGTCTCTCCCGGTATAAGGAGTTGATGTTGTGCTGTGTTCGATTGGCTATAACTGAAAATCCCTGGCCAGGGTTGCTGAGATTTACTGGTAAGTGTTATCAGTAGTTTCTCGAACTGTTATAGACCTCATATCGACACGACTTATCAAGCTACTGGGGTCTGACGTATACCACCCCTAGGCGAGATATGCGACATATCAGACGACGAGACCGGACTGTACGGGAGTGTTACTGATTGGATTCACAGGAGAATGTATAGGCTTGCTTGTTGATCTTCTGAGCTCTCAATACCTAGGTGGCTGTTACGTTTAGCTGACCGCTTGCATCTTGTGGGTGTTTGATATGATCATCACCTACTGCCGGCGTATTGACGATTCTTTAGAGTCCTACACAGAGGTTTCTTGACTCAGGAAAAATGGAGTAGGGGCACATATGTGATATGTGCGGGACTGAGGATAATGCGATATGAGATACCGTATTCTATTCTTGCGATATTTGATATCAGCCGGGTCAGCGGATCAAGTGTTGATTCGATGAATCGGTAAATGAGATATTAGTCGGTTATATGTGATATAGCCGGATTGTCGGATCAAGTGTTGATTCGATAATTTAATGTATAATAATATATATGATATATTAAATTACATTAACTAATATTAGCTCACTAAAAGATTCTTTTTCTCACTTGGGTAATACATTGATATATATGTGATATATGTTAATTGTATTATTTTATTTTGTTACAATAAATATTATATATGTGATATATAATATTGTAACATAATGTGGTTATTAATGCAACATGTTTAGTGGAGATTAAACATGGTTAGGTTTTGATTAGGGTTAAGTTATTCTAGAAGTTTCTAAAAGCTTTCTTTTTGTTTTGTGCAAAGATATTTGTTTAGATATTTTTGCATGATATTTCCTTAACCCAACCACACCCTTTAACCTTAGTTAATTCTCTACAATGGTTACTTGAACCATGGTTGCATTTCTAACCTTATGATTACTTTGCATTATTCATCACAAAAGAATTATGACTATTCTTCTTCTTCTTCCTTGATGAAAACCTTTCTTGCTTTGCTTAAGTGATGATTATGTTTGAGAAAAAGATTATAAATGAGAGCAAAAATCCTACTTCATCATCCTCATCTACCCTTGCCCTTTAGATGAGAGTGTTCACTTCATTTATTGAGTGTTAGCTTGTGTTAATGAAACTTCAAGGTAGATCATCTTTGTTATTGAAGATCGGAAGAAAGCTTGCATCTTTCTCTTCGTGGAGCCTCTCGAGAGTCCGGAACACGATGATCGCAGCGAAGGGACCTCAACACGGAGCTTAAGAAGTGAAGGACCGGATCTACAAAGGTTGTAATCTCTCTCACTTAGTGTTAATGTGTTTAACATGCTTGTTTTCGCCTAATCTCTAGTTTAAAGATCCGGCTTTGGGTTGTTCGGTACGACTAAATTTTAAATCGGGCATGGTTGATGCCTCGTAGACCTTTGTGCGTGTGCCTAGCAACCCTACAATTACATCATTCGTTCATGCCTAGCCTATTAGTCATACATTGCAGTTCGACTTGTTGATACTATAGGCATTCATTATCATTGACATGTGCATTTATGATGATTTTCTTGAGGATTTCAGCACTTGAGATTTATGAGATTTTGGGGAAAAGCCGCAAGGATTTAATAAACCTGATATTATTTTTAAACATGGAAAGTTGCGGTTTTCTCGTGATATGATACATGTGTCGTCCACCATGAGTTTTTTTTTGGTTTTCGAGATACGTTTCGAGGAGTTGGATGAACCGTCTCGGGTACATGGTGGGCCCGGTAAGGTACCCCGGGGCAAGAAGATCGAGGTATAGACGATGAGCCTGGCAGGGGTAGACTACCTACCGGTGATTATTGGCGCGGCGGATATCCAGAGGATATCGACCGTGGCCGTGAGATATTGAGATATTGATACTTTGAGATGGGTCAGCCGGACGGCTGGGGTCTGAGATACTGTGATATGGATACATGAGATTTGAGATAGTTGTTTGTGGTGTCGATGCTGGACACGGATTTATGTTGATTCTATTGATATTATGCTGATATTTCAAAAGAGTTTTCTAAGAAGAAAATAATGATTTTCTATATCAACATATTCAGATCACGAGTTGATTCGTGTTGCATACATACCTACTAGTACATCATGCCAGATAGTATTGTACATTGATTCATGTTGCATACATATCGCTAGTATATCATGCTATATCAGTATTGTTGAGTTATGACACTTGTGTGCATGCTTACGATAGCCTTTATAGATGTTATTAATTACTCACGAGTTGGCAACTCACCCCTGTTGTGCCATAGCCTTTTTGCAAGTCCGCTCCGTCAGCACAGTAGCGGCGGACGCACTTGCTCCTTTTGCCTGGACTTGAGACTTTTGCTCGTAGTGGGTTGTGATATCATGTTGGTTTCCACCTTGTATATTCATTGCATCTAGAGTACTCCATCTACTGTATCTACTGTACCTGTTATTGTATTGATGTATATTGACCTAGAGATGAGGCAGTGAGATTTGTGGACTTTTATGTTGTATTTTGGGGTCGAGCTCACTTGAGCCGACATGATGTTTATTACTTGTGCCTTTTATGCTTAGTTCGCACATTGATGATTTACATTGCATGTGATTTGACTCCGCTTCGGCGAAGAGCTAGCTCCCGCTTGGGGATGCCTTATTTCATGTTATCCATTTATATATTCCTGTTTTGTACCCGTTTGGGGGCCAGTTTTTACAAAGAAGACTCTGCCGGAATTTTCGGGAAAATGGATATTGCTTTTAAAAAGCTTGATGTGACTTATTGGATTAAAATTGCTTTCAATAAATTGGGTTTTCTTCACTCTATTGCTTAAATGGGTTTTGATTTCTAGGCTTTGGCTTACTTAGATTGCGTACGCCTTGAGACGTTTCGTAATTTAAGTGCCAGTCATGTTTCGTACCTTTCGGGTCGTGACATTCGTACTGCCGGAGCCCGCGGGCCGATTCCTCAGACGGAGCCTATGGTTTCATGATGTTGCGGGTGTCGATGTTGGACACTCAGGTTCCATGAGACTTACAGATTTGAGGGCCGATCTGAGGATGCGGTGCCTGAGATATGAGGATTTACGTATCGATGCTGGACACGGGTTTCATGATGTTTCGAGTGTCGGTGTTGGACACTCAGCTTCCATGATTTGACGTGTCATTGATGGACATACGTTCTTTGATATCCTCATATATTTTACATGCACATGCTTTCATGATGTTTCGAGTGGTTGATATCCACATGCATACATGCATTGATTATATTGTTGGATGATATCCACATGCATACAGGCATTGATTATATTGTTGGATGATATCCATATGCATTCAGGCATTTATTATTGTTGGCACATATGCAGATACGGTTACCCTAGATATCATAGTATTATCTTTATGATATAGTTGACCTAGGAATCTTTGTTTATTTGATTTCTACCTGATGATGTTTTTTACTCACGAGTTGGCAACTCACCCCCGTTGTGCCACAGTCCTTGCAGGTTGGCCGCATGGATCAGTAACGGCATCGCTGGCACACAGCTTGCGTTCGGGTGATTTGCTTTGGTAGATGTTGGATCGTTCCCCTCTTGTATTATTATTCTTATTGTATCTAGTCAACTCCATCAACCAGAAACTAGAGTTTGTATATGTGGTAAGACGTAGTAAGACTTGTAGTTGCGAGACTTAAGCGATGGGTTATATGTTCGCTTGGTGGGTTTGGTGTCTTGCTTTTCATTTTCCTTTGTGTTGATCTTCGCCGTTGGGCGTCGTATACATATTTATGCTTATGGTGGTTGTTTCTGCCATTGGGCGTGATTTGCTCCCGTTTGGGGATGCTTTCTTTATATTCTATGTTGTACCTGTTTCGGGGTTAGTTTTTACAAAGGAGGTGCTGCCGAAATTTTTAAGAAAACAAAAGAAAAGAAAGTAAAAAGAAGTTTAAGGATTTTTACTTAAGGTTTCCAAATGTTCTATCAAGGTTTTCATTACTTACTTCTTTCGAAGGGTTTAGATTTCTGGACTTCGGCTTACTTAAGTTACGTTACTCCTGTAGACGTTGTGTGATTTAAGTGCCGGTCATGAGCTAATATTTTCGGGTTGTGACAATTGCCCAAGAGGCCGTGCAGGTTAGTGCTCGCACCCCACTTGGGTTTTCATTCAGCGTCTTATTTATTCGTGAGATTGGGTGCCTCCCTTTCCTTTTTGACCCCCTTTGATTTCTTCAATGTTAGTTGTATGTATGTCCTAGAAGCCAGTATTGTACATATGATGTATATTATATTGATGCTTGGACATATATAGAGAGGACTTTCTTGCTCGATATAATAGTATGCTATCTGATTGCTCTTTATCTTAACATGTATACTTGTCTCTTGATACTGTCTTATGGTTACATGTTGGTAAAGCCCTTAGGATGCGTACTTGACTACCAGGACTATGATGCAGATCATACTAGTGGGGCCATGGTAGTCCATAAGTTCATCCTTTAATGTTCCTAGTCGTGGGTGTATTGAGACGGGGCATCGATATACCAGTGTAGACTAGCGTATACACTTCTCGACCCATGAGATGGGCGATGGATGATCCCATATCCATTGGTGTTTGACATCAGAGTGTAAGTGCACGGCGGCGCCCCGGTCATCAATCCGACGGCCAAATGCGGAAACGGTGATAAACTTTAATTTTGCGAACTTAGCAAACCGGCACCACCGCGCACTAAACCCCGGATCGGGCCATTAAACTAGATCTAGCTAACAACAAGACGGGTTAGAGATATACCGAGTGATCCGAGTCCTCCGGTCTTCTCGTCATCGTCCCGATCTCCCGCGGAAACTCCGGCCGTCGCCTCCTTGCCGGAAGGGCACCACATCGTCTGTATCTTTTACGGGCTCCCACCTCAATGCCGAGGCAACTCGGGCACGAAGCTGGCAAGTCGACGTGCCCAAGATGTGCTGTAGAATGTAGTGTAGAATGCGCTTTGTCTCAATGGGGTTTGTAGTTGCCTTGATGGAGGAATCAACAAGATATGAACTTGGGGATTTTTGGTAGCAATGGAAAAAAAAAGAGATGGATGATTAATTTCTTGCCACACCAAAAAGAAAATCCACTCTCTCATTTCATCAAGTGGCCGGCCATATACATGTGAGAATGGTGGAGGAAAAATCAAGCATGAAGGGAGGTGATGGTAGGAGAAGAAAAGAGGTGACCACATCCAAACATCAACCATACTCAATTCACATCAAACCCATACCCTCTCTTTAATGCAAGTGATGGTGCATCAAAAAGAAAAGATGGAAAGGGAATCTAAAGATGCTATCATAAACTCTCATCTCATAAATAAACCCTCCACAAAATGTTATTTGCAAACTTGCAAATAACCCCCTCCATCGGAAAAGTCCGGCCGGGAAAGAACAAAGGAAAACCGGCCGGAACGGAATGCAAACTGGCAACTCCAGAAAACTGGTCCCGTAATTAATTACAGGAAAACCCCGATACTGTGCATACACACCAGCATCTGTATTCCGACCGGATACAAATGCAATGAGACAAAATCTACACTGTACTATACTAGGATCCGGCTTAAACCAAAGCCGGCTAGTAATATCCGTTCGATCCTGATCCGTGCAATACCGCACGTATCCGATCGAACCATGCCATATATCTATACGGCCTCTAGTACTAACCGTCCGATCCTGATCCGTGCAATACCGCACGTATCTGATCGGACCCTGCCATATCTCCATACGGCCTCTACAGCGTTTCGCCCGAAAGTCTGAGTAACTGAATGTGTGGTGGAATCTAAAGACTCGTCAATACTATGGCTGTGGATTTAACCACTAGCACGTCAGAGGTATAAGCCAATACATAACGGGCCACCAGCTATTGACCAAAAGGGACGTCGATGAGCGAACTCATCCTGACACCCTACTGAGCCTATCAGTGACAATATCCGTATAGTCCGGTCCGTTCGTCTATGAGCATCGCATGGCGGGCCTAGGGGGTTGGTAAAAGTCAAACCCCCAAAAGCGGTACAAGTCGTGTCGGAGTGTATCCCAGAACACCCTGAGATACTACTGGAATACCTACCAGTAAATCTCCTGCCTGGGCCAAGGACTTCGTGTAATGGCTCTCCTAGACACAGCGCGACCTCACCCCCAATACCGGGAGAGACGAACCCCCGAAGATCCGCTCACTGCCTCCATGTGGCTCGGGACTGTACCCAACTAAAACCTGTTTGCACGACTCCTTTGAGCCGTGGTAGGGTAGTAATCAAAGTACAGTGGGAACTCACACGAGACAAATGACGATCCCCAGGTCGATGAACTAACCTGTACACATGTCACCAGGGAACTGCTATCTGACGTCAGGTATAAGACCAACTAGCATGTTCCCGGCGAGTCCTGTCCGGTGTACTCATAACCCAATGAGCACCTGTATACATCTTAGGTGATCCAACTGACACCGGTGGCTTGTGAGACCGGCCACCGCCCCTCGTCGGGGTCTCGACTGTATACACTAGTCTACTCTGGAGTATCGATGCCCTGTCTCGAAACTCCCACGACTAGGGACCTTTTAAGGATATGCTTATAGACCCCAGCTCCCACTTATATGATCGCCCTCATACTGCTGGTGGTCAAGCAAGAATCCTAGGGGCTCTATCAACGTGTAATAGCGACCTGTCTGGTCACCTAAAGCAGTACACGATGATAAAGATAAACCAGATAGCATACTATCATCTCGAGTAAGACTGTCGTCCCGGGATAGGTCCTCCCTCAATCATTGCAATCACGTGCCTGTGATCCAATAATTGACTCTGAGGGCACTATCTCCAACACATAGATGGTATACGGGTGCTCAGTGGAGACTGGGTACACTGGACGGACTCGCCGAGAACTCCCAGATGGTATTATACCCCACGTCAGATGGCAGTTCTCTGGTGACACTTGTACAGGTTAGTCTGTAGACCCGAGATCGTCATAGAGTCTTGTGTGATTCCTACTGTGCTTTGATTTCCACCTTACCACGTCCAAGAGGACGTGCAAAATGGTGGTTTTTGGGTACAGTCCTGAGTCACATGGAGGCAATGAGCGATAGGAGTGGTTTCGTCTCTCCCGGTATTGGGAGTTGATATTGCGCTGTGCTCGATTGGCCATAACAGGGAAGTCCCTGGCCAGGACTGATTTAGAGATTTACTGGTAAGTGTTACCAGTAGTTTCTCGACCCGTTATGAGCCTCACATCGGCATGACTTATCGGTTATTGGGGTCTGACGTTTACCACCCCTAGACTTGATATGCGACATAACAGACGAGTAGACCGGACTGTACGGCAAGTGTTACCGTCAGGATTTTGCAGGAGTTAGAGCGGGCTTGCTTGCTGATCTTCTGATCGTTCAATACCCGGGTATCCGTTACGTCCAGCTAGGACCGCTGACGGCTTGTGGGTGCTTGATGTGATCATCATCCGCTGCCGGCGTATTGACAAGTCTTTAGAGTCCTACATTGAGGTTTTACTGGCTCAGGTAAAATGAAATAGGGGCACATATGTGATATGTGCGGGACCGAGAATAATGCGTGTATGTGATACCGTATTCTATTCTCGCAACTTTTGTATCGGACGGTTATATGAGATATAGCCGGGTTATCGAATCAAGTGTTGATTCGATGAGTCGATACATTGGATGTTAGTCGGTTATATGTGATATAGCCGGATTATTAAATCAAGTGTTGATTTGATAATTTAGTGTATAATTGTATATTTGATATACTAATTTACGTTAACTAACATTTGCTCACTTAATCATTTATTTTCTCACAAGTGTACACTTAATATATATGTGATATATATTAAATTGTATTTTGTTTTGTATCATGGTTGTTGATACAACATACATGGGTGTATGAGACTTACACCATGCTAATTGTGATAATGGGTTTTAATATTTAAAGTAATTCTAAAATTAGTAGAATATTAGCTTGATGCATGAAGCTAGTGGAAGCTTGTGGATGCATTGACTAAGTCCACTAGTTTTGTTTTACTTAAGATATTTAGTAACCTAACCATTTACAATTAGCCATGGTTATGTCTCTACATAAGTTAGTATATGATACACACTCACCCATGGTTCATTCTCTCACCTCACAAGTTCATTCTCATTTGCTTGAGCTCATCTTCTTCTTCCTTGAGATAAGCTTGCTAGGTTTTCAAAAGAGAGAAAAATATTATGAGAAAAATAATTCTAAAGTGAGACCACTTCCTATTTCCTCATCCTCTACTAGATTAGCATTTTAGTATAGGGTGTTTCCTTTACTAATCCTTTAGTTAGTGAAGTAGTAGTTTGAGTTAGTATCCCTCGACGTAGATCATCTTCGGCCTCGAAGACTTCAAGCAAGATCACCTTTTTCACCTCGAGAAGCCTGCTAGAGTCCGGGAGTGCCTTGATCGCAGCGAAGGGACTACAACAAGGAGCTATTGAAGTGAAGGACCGATCTACAAATGTTGTATTTCTATTTCACTTAGTGGTAAAAAGCTTACTCTCTTTTTGTTACCCTAACTTTTCTAGTTTGATTCCTAGGATTAATTCATTAGCACCCTCTAAAATTTTAAATATGACATGTGTGATGCTACCAAACCCTAGTAGTGGTGCTAAGGAAACCCTTCATGGTATCAATGCCTAACTAGAAACCTAGACCGTGTTAAGATAATACAAAACCGAAAAACTCCGTAAAAAATACGGTTTTAGAAACCCTAAAAATGCTCTTTAGAAATTTTTTGAAAATTGGGTTAAAAATTATTTTAGCAACTGCAGAGTGGCATTTAAGATGTTTTAAGAACACAGGTGAAATACGAGTGGGGGGGGGCTCGGATTCGATCCGGCGACCTAGCCTAGTTTTCCGGCGACGCCGGCCAAGTTTGCTCCCCTCCTCCTCGTATTGCACCAGTGCTCTGTACATCATGATATGGGGTTTCTGGTATTGTTTGGGCAGTCCAAAATTGCATGTGATGTTAATTGTGTAATGGACTCTTTGTGGAGTATTTCGTATTCGTATATTTTAGCATTGTATTGGTAACTTTGACGACGTTAAACAGGTCGAACGAATTATCAAACACTGGTATTTTCCAGATTGAACGTACTCAATAAATAATGCAGGTATTCTTATGGACCCTCTAGAAGAATGAAACTCTAACTAGAGATGTGACCACAGAACTGCGACTAAAACTTAGGGTTTACTGTAGTTAGTGGCGCCACAAATGAGGCTTGGGTTTACCCTTCTATGGCTGGTCCATTAAATACTGTGGTATAGTTTTTGGGTATTGTTTAACAGTGCTCAAGTGTTAAGCTTGCTGGGGAATATGGGTGTTCGTTAATTCGATCGAAGGGTTTAACATCGCCTAGTAGTATGTGATACTTGTTTCTATGACCGTAAGCATAGTATGTGTATCGCCGGTTTCGTTGCTATATGTCAACGGCAATTGGGATATGCATACTTGCTTACGTTGATGACGTGTGATGTTATGTGTTGCTGTGATATGTTATACTGGATCGTCGCGTTTTGAATAGCCGGGGTTTTATGTGAGATGAGAGTTTTTATTTTCATTCATGTAAAATTAAATGTATGTAATATTATTTTATTGAGACACTTCCGGGTTGAGGTTGATGTCACCATTGATGTATATTATTTACTTTTCCGTATTAGGATAGACCCAAGGAGGAGAGCACAAGTAACCGGGTTCTAGAGTCCAGTGGGAGACCAACTCGAGGAGTTGAGTCCGGGTCTCCTAACTCTAGAATTGGTAGGGTTGCTTGCCGCTCTCGTAGGGGTCTGGGAATATGGGTTTGGCTATTCATCGTGACCGTGGAATCCGTGTTTTATAGAGGCTCAAAATAAAACACGGACCTCCTAGTATATCCATTATTTCATATGTTTCTTTTGCTGCGATATCTGTGATGTGATCATTTGATATGTTGAGATGGATACTGTATATAGTATATATGATATATTATATAGACGTTACTTATGTTTTACACCCGCGCTAGCCCTGCCCCGTTCTGCCGTTAGTTACCTAACCTAATGGTGCATGACGGGACATCGAGGCGAATGCAGATGTCATAAGTGTACGTCGTATTTATCTGTGATGTTTAGGTGACTTAAATGATGGGACTTCATTAATGTGATTAATGAAAGAAAAGAAACCTAAAAGATGTTGTAGAATCAAATTTTTCAAAAAAGGTAGCTACAGTTTTGCTTTGCATTGTGATATATATGATATATCCTCCACCTTATTCGATGAGGAAAGAGCCGAGATCCCTTCACGGGGAGTGACCTCTTTAGCAAAACTGGCAGATGCTACAACACTCGATTTGTCTTTTGATTGCTTTTGGAGTTTTTCTTTGCATAGTGATATATATGATATATCCCGCACCTTATTTGATGAGGAAAAAGTCGAGATCCTTTCACCGGGAATGACCTCTTTAGCAAAACTAGTAAAAGCCTAAAAAACACTCCTTTTCAAAATTCACCCGATTCTAAATGATATCAAGTTCATTACGCAATAGGTTTTCTGAAAAATCTGTCGTAGCCCTCCGTTATTTCAGATGAGCACTAGTTAGTATTCGTGCTACGTTTGTTGGCCTTCGTCAAGGCGTAGTGTGTGGTAGCTGATTAGTACTTATCTGCTTATAGCATATGATGCTGATTGGATTATGGTAGTCGTCCGACTTTGTTGGCCTTCGTCAAGGATCGTGCGGGTGGGTTTAATTCAATCAAGAATTGTACGGGTTGAACTTGACTAGCAGCATACGGTTTGTTGGCCTTCATCAAGGTCATAGGTTGCTAGGGGAAAAATATTATCGAGAATTTCAAGTGTTGAAATTTGCAATGAGATTGCATACCTTTTATGAGATAGTTGGATCCCGATACCCACTGCGAGTAATTGTTACTCCCGGGAGAGTTTTACACAGGACAATTAGCCGATCAAGTAGGTGTCTAAAAAGGTGTCAACGGGGTTAGGCCTCTGGGAAAACGAGGTTTATTTTAATTAGGTCCGTGCGAAAGCACGGGGAACCTCCCTTAAAGTACTGACACTGTCCTGGCTGAAAGATTGGCAAAATTGTAGGGTGTAATTAATCCCGGCTAGTCTTTCCTTTTAGGGTTTGAAGGAAGATTTGATAAAAACAGTGGGAGCCATCCTGATTAGATAAAATAATAACCAATCTGATCTTGCAAGAGCATACGCTAAAGTGTTTTCTTCTCTCTCTCTCTCTCTCTCTCCAGGTAGCGCCCATATCATGCTTTAATCAAGATAATAATATGGATGTATTGACCGAACCCGCATGTTATACTGTGCTGGGGAACGTTGGTTCCGTTCTTTCTTATAAAAGTTATAAGACTGAACATGAAATAGGGGAATACCAGGATTCCCATGCCACCCGAATGAAGAAAGTATATGTTGATGCATTTTCTTCGGGTGTGTTCGTTACAGAGAACTGTTTCTCCATTAGCTCTACGTCCTGGGTATTAGATACCGGGTCAGGATCCTATATATGTAATCTGTTACATGAGCTGAGAAAAGGTAGAGAACTTGGAGAAGGTGATAAAGACATAAGGGTTGGTAATGGTGCAATTGTTGCAGCTAAATCCGTCGGGGAGTATCACCTTGTATTACCAACTGGTAAAACATTGATTCTGAACGAATGCTATTACATGCCGAACCTGATATGCAATATTATATCGGTTTCTTTATTAAGTAAAGAGAGATATAATTTTGTATTACAAGATAATGTTATGAGCATTTTCATGAGCCAAAAGTTGGTTGGATCAGGCACGTTGTGCAATGGCATTTATGTTCTAAATCAATCAACAGTTCTGAGCATAACAAACACACACAAGAGGAAGAGTTCAGAATTGAACGAATCCTTCTTGTGGCATTGTAGACTAGGTCATATCAATGCGACACGGCTAGCTAAGTTGCATAAAGATGGATATTTGAACCCGTTCGAATTTTCATCTTATGACACTTGCCAGTCATGTCAAAAAGGCAAGATGACCAAAACTCCGTTTACGGGACACGGAGAAAGAGTTACTGAACTCTTGGGACTGATACATAGTGATGTATGCGGTCCCATGTCTACACATGCCAGGGACAGTTCTTCATACTTCATTACATTCACTGACGATCTCTCTAGATACGGACATGTGTTCTTGATGAAACATAAGTCTGAAGCTTTTAAGAAATTTAGAGAATATAAACAAGTAGTCGAGAACCGAACCGGGAAAAGTATTAAAATCCTTCGGTCTGATTGAGGAGGTGAATACTTGAGCAACGAGTTCCTGGATTTCCTAAAATAGAATAGGATTCTCTCTCACCTGACAACTCCATATACACCACAACACAACGGTGTATCGGAACGGAGGAACCGCACCCTATTAGATATGGTGCGCTCTATGAGGAGCATAACTGAGTTGCCTATTTCCTTCTGGGGGTATGCGCTGGAAACAGCCATACATCTATTGAATATGGTCCTCACCAAATCTGTGCCTACCACTCCATATGAGATATGGAAGGGGAAGAGACCATGTCTTAAGTATGTTAAGATATGGGGTTGTCCGGCCTATGTCAAACGACAAAATCCGGAAAAACTCGAGGCACGGTCTGTTCTGTGCAAATTTGTAGGATATCCCAAAAATTCACGTGAGTATATCTTCTACCACACCGAGGAACAAAGGGTGTTTTTTTTCTCGGAATGCCACCTTTTTAGAAAAGGAATTTCTTAAAAAAGAAATTAGTGGCAATGAGGTAGAACTGGAAGAGGTTCCAGCAATACAAACCACAACAGAAGATTTGGTGGAACCAGAGGATTTGGTAGTTCCCAATGAACCCCAGCCACTCCACCGATCTAGTAGGGTTCTTCACCTACCTGAGAGATACTACGGTTTTCTCATGGATGGTGGGAGCGAGATTGCATCATGGAGGATGATGACCCAACTAGCTTCGAGCAGGCCGTCACGAGTGGAGACTCAGTGAAATGGCTGGATGCAATGCGGTCCGAGATGGAATCCATGTACATCAACAAAGTATGGACTTTGGAAGATGCTCCTGAAGGGGTAAAACCCATTGGGAGCAAGTGGATCTTCAAGAAGAAACATGGTGTAGATGGGAAAGTGGAGACTTTCAAAGCCAGACTTGTTGCAAAGGGTTTTCGTCAATGACCAGGTATCGATTATGACGAAACCTTTTCTTTAGTGGCTATGATTAAATCCATCCGGATCATGCTTGCAATCGCTGCATATCATGACTACAAAATCTGGCAAATGGATGTTAAGACCGCCTTTCTAAATGGTGATTTAGAAGAGAGCGTGTACATGACTCAGCCAGAGGGCTTCGTGGCTAGTGGGAGCAGCGGGAAGGAGTGCAAGCTTCTTAAGTCCATTTATGGATTAAAGCAAGCATCGCGGAGTTGGGATATCTGCTTTGATGTCGTTATCAAAGAGTTTGATTTCGTCAAAAACGTAGATGAATGTCACGTCCCGAAAGAGCACGTGACTGGCCCTTGAATCATATGAAGTCTATAGGACTCCATCTAATCCAAGTAAGCCAAAAGCCCAGAAATCTAAAACCATTTTAAATAATAAATGAAGGAAAAATGGTTTTTAGAAGTGAAGAAAGCATGTTTTAAAAGCAAGGTTTTTTAAATAAGTAAGCCGAATGTGCATTTTTTAAATGTATAGTCTTTTCTGAAAATTTCGGCAGAGTTTCCTTTGTAAATACTGGCCCCGAACGGGGTACAACAAGAATAATATATATGCAATGATAAAAGGCATCCCCAAGCGGGAGCTAGCTCTTCGTCAATCGACGGTCACAACCATGCAAGAAATATAATATACAACGCCGAAGGGCGAGGATCAAAACTCAGAAAGAAGCTCAAACAGCATGAAAACCGTAATACTACAACGCACGACTCTAAGGTAGAAATAATACATAACTGGTTTCTAAGCCTGAACAATATATAAGTTTTGGTTGATGGAATTTCTAGATATAATGAATAATACATATACAATGGTGGTTCTGATGTAAAAGAACCCACCTACCAAAGCAAATCACCCGCAAAGGAAGCAGTGTGCCAGAAATGCCGCCATGGAACCTGTACGGCAAAACCTGCAAGAACTGTGGCACAACGGGGGTGAGTTGCCAACTCGTGAGTAGAAAACATCTACAAGCAGAAATCGAATGCATGACATAATCCTAGGTCAATACGATCAGTAATAATATTTCCTCAATATGAATAAGTCTGAAGCATGATAAGGTGGCAATGTAACATCTATACATGAGTGTAGTGCCAAGTGCTCATGCCAGTGCCTCAGGTAATAACATATCATAAATATGAGGTATAGTTGCATGAATAAATATGATGAAGTATCTAAATTGATATCAATACACATATATTAGCGTCCCATTCCACTAATATTGGTGTAAGGGCATATATAACAGCGTCCTACTCCACTGTTATATATACATAAGAGGTATGATCAATGTAATCCAAGTCTGTATGTATGTGGATCTCGCCCACGTGTCACCCAATGACAATAAGCATCATGCATGTAAATATCGTAAGGCATATGCATGGAAATATGAGAATATAATCAAATCATGGAACCTGAGTGCCTAGCATCGACACCCGAAAACATCATGAAACCCGTGCCTAGCATCGGCACGTAAATCCTCATCTATCAGGCGCTGTCACCAGGACTGACCCTGATAGGTATGTATCATACGCTATCTCGAAAACCGAAAACCCGAGTACCAAGCTTCGACCCTTGAATTTCGACGTATCCATACGTACATAACTCCGGTCGGTATCCCCACGATAACCACCGAGTCATAGGTAATGTCACCGGACGGTATGGTTCCCCTGCTGGGCTCATCGGCGTGGTGCATCGACATCCCTTTCTTGCCCCGAGTACCTCCGGGCCCCACCATGTACCCTCATACGGCCTCGACGCCTCCTCGTAGGGGTATATATATATCAGAACTGATAAAACTCATGGTGGATGCTGAAATATCATATCAAGGGTAACCGGGTTTTTAAAACAATACTTACTCTCTTTTAAAATACCCACGGTTCCTAAATCCAGAAATATCATGAAAACAACATATCTCAATGCGCATGATCAGAAAGCATGATGTATGCGACATATAAAGGAAATTCAAGTACAACAGTATATCATGCAACATGGAATAATAGTATGCACATGCAAGGGTCATATCCTGATGCAATAATTCTACTGTATAGTGACATGGCAATTATCGATGATGAAGTGTGTGAGCCGGCAAGCAAGTGTACGTGGAACATATTCACCATCGATAATGGTGCTGGTGTCCTAACAACATGGTTTTAATATAGCAATAAACACAATTACACATGCAAAGCGATGCGAATAACATGAATATGCGGAAATCGAATAATCAACGCAACAGTAAAGAATCTACATCCATATGTATATGTCACGCAGTTATGCCATTTGAAATAAGACGAATCGGGGTTTTTGGTAAAATAAGGGTTACGACGTTTTTAAGAAAGGATGCGTCTTTGAAAATGTCCGTAGAGTCCCTTTTTCCTATCTTTGAAATACTCCCGATTCGTTAGTTTTGAAATAGGTATGACTCGGGTCTAGTCTAATGTCTACTAAGTAATCTATATCTAACTATCAAGTCAATCGGGAGGGGTATGGAAACTACCTAAATCTGAGTTGATATATATAAATATAAATATAATAGTCGGTGATCCCGCCTCAATAGTATTGCGTACGATACAGTATATCATCTGACGTCCTCGAGTCATGAGTGCGGATCTATCATCAATATAAAGCTCGTACGGTAAATCGTCGTACGACATCCCAATAGCTGGGTACGGGTCAATATCACATTAATCTCATCAATTATCTGGTATCCTTATCATCATATCACATAATCTGGGGTACTGATCTAAGTCCAGTACAAATCGATACCATCTATATAAGTATGAATGCGGGTGTGAAACACACGTCTAAAGGCCCGCTAAAAATCACATGTCGTATCCCAAATACGAATCACATCATATCACCGATCTCATGGCACTATGCCCAATATCATCGACTCATCTCCAATGTCATCCACTATCCTCATCATCACAGTATAAGTATAGCAAATAAGCATGTGTGTGCGTGTGGGTGTAAACCTATTCTAGGGTTCGCAACTAGGAACTATACTAGTTTACTTCTACGCCCTAATCTAACCACAGTACATCTAATCACAATATCCGCGACACACTATAAGCTATCATATATATATACTATATACATATATAGTATACCAACTTCGAACTGCGGGGGTGTTATACGCCATCCACCCGACTTTCCCCGTAGATATAATTTACTCACCTTGAATCCTGCGTGTCGGTGTCGATGTTGCCACCATCGTCATCATCGTCTCGGATCACCATGGAGGTACCTACATATCACATGTATCGCATCGCATTAAAACCAAATCAAAACTAAAACGACACACGAAAACCAAAACGATACGCTAAGGCCTATAGGTTAGAACCTATGGACACGTTTTCAAAACTATCAACAATCCTCAATATCATCGTACAAACGCCAAATATTCGAGGTAAAACACAATACGCAAATGCAGAATCCAAAATACGCAATACGGAAACACGAATCCAAAACAACAATTAGAGAAAAGGGTCCCAGATTCTACCCTAGGTCAAATTGGACAATTTAGCACATGCCAGGGGTCTAATTTATAGATGTAGGAGCTACAGAACCAAAATGAGGCAAATCTACCCTGGTCTGGCCACAATTTGCGGCCAGGGGGAATAAATCTACGGCCGAGTCAGGGAGTTAGGGGCTAGGGTCTTGGTAGTAGCTTCCTGGATGCTGATCGCACGCCGATGGCGTGTCGGATGTTCAAAGAATTAAAGTGTAACCGCGATCAGGACGGTGTCGCTATGCAGCTAGCCGGTGAGCACGGGTCGGTCCACAGGGAGATGGTGGTATCTTACCTTCTTGTCTTAGACGAGTCAATAAAGAATCTGTATGTTTATTCAGTCTAACCTATGTGTTTATTTGCAAGTATAAAGTTGTTAAGAAAAGATACGAGATTGTAAGCTAAGAAATCCGTACTCAAAACCTTTGAGCCGAGTCTTGACCAATTGAAGCTAAGCAATTGGCAACAACGTGGATTAGGGGATTTAAGCGCGGTATTCGTGGAATCCGGCTTATTTACCCTTGTCCTTCCGTTCTTGTCTCTTGCCTTCGTCTCCGGCCAAACCGAACGCAACCGGTCGCGGTTAGGAATCACCGTTACCTTGTCAGGGTAGGGTGCCTAACGGAGCGCTTGCGTATGGTTTGGGCGAAGTTCAAATGGAAAATAACGGGAAAAGGAATTGGCAAAGAAATGTTAACTTATAATACCGTATTTATTCTTAACAATAATAATTACATCATTCACAAAATGAATAAAAGAGAACAAAAAGAAAAGAACAAAGAAAAGAAAAGATTACAAATAATTAAGTGCAAGGAATTTAAGTGCATGAAATAAATTGCAAGTAATAAAAAGCAAGTAATAAAAAGCGAGTAATAAAAAGAACAAGAAATGAAAAATGCAAGAAAGTAATTACAAGAACCGTAGAACTCAAAACAAGCATGGGATCAATAGCCAACCCTTAAACTTGCAAGCTCAATTAAGAGGTTGCAAGATCAATGGAAGGGTAGAGAACGCATGTGAATTGAAGTACTAAGGAGTGAACAAAATACGACCCTTGAGATCAATAACTAACCCTTAACCATTCAAGCTCAATGAAGAGGTTGAATGATCAAGAGAAAGCAAGAATCTCAAGGGGAAGAAGAAACACAAGAGAATGATACAAAACCCTCATCTTCATTGATCTCCCACTCAAAAGCTCTCACTACAATTTCATGGAAAAAGAATGAAGAAGAAGAAGAAGAACTATACAAAAAACTAAAAAGAGGCTACAAGAATGAACACCAAGGTTGGGCTCAGATCTGCTGTATTTATAGGCAGGAGAATGGAGTTCTAGGGCAACCACCAGACCAGAAATGGAGTACCCAAAATACCCCCAAAAGATGACAACATGAGGCCACAGTACGGCCGCGGATCCGCGGCCTGGACCCCACTTTGGCCGCGGATCCGCGCCCCTATAGTGGTGTTAGGGTGTGGTCTTCTGTGTACCTCCCTGGTCTTCTGTCCCCTCTTGTCTGGTACATGTATTTTCTGATAATTTCATCCAGAATATCAGCAGAATTCATAGTCCAAGATTGTTATCTTTTCTTCACTTTTGACTTTATCTCTCTTGAGCTCCGCACACCCATTGATTCTTGTGCTGCCCCCCTCGTGCTCTGTGCTTGTCCGAGACACGAATGACCACTGTCATATGTCTTGTCTCTGGAACTGGTACTCGGCACTGGACGGATATGGATGACCGGAACCCGGCTTTTATCTGCTGTGACAGATGTTCTGTATTTGGTGTAACTGTGGAGATTTGTCATGATTTGCAATATTTGGACTGAAAACCTGTACTCTGTAAATATGTAACAAACACGGATTAAAAGTACCTACCTATAAACAACTGAGCGTAAGAATGTGCGGTATAAAATGCAGTATTCTGTGATGAACAAATACCCCCAAACTTAACTTTTGCTCGTCCCGAGCAAAACCAATTATTCACAAAAAAATAAAATGATAACCGCACTTTCACAGGGAACGCGATTGCACTGAGCGCGTGCAACAAGCCGTTAAACCTCTAGGTGTCCCTAGTAGGAGGAGTGTTGTCTCCTGAGGGTTTTCAGCGGATACTACCCACAAAATCCGGTCAAGTTGGTTTCGTAAAATAACTAAGATTCAAACCCTAAAGTTTTGTTTTTAGAAAATAACAATTCTATAATCCTAAGTCTAGACCATCGAACCTTTATTTTTCACACCTCGCTTCTTATTTAACTACAAATTTTATATGTCTTTACGTGCAGTGCAAATAGTGTCGTTCAGTTCCCGAAAGGTCGAATAAAGTCATCACGTCGCACAATAAAGCCCAGATAACAATTTTAAAAGGATCACATAAGTTTTATAAAGAGTTAAGCATTTTTCAAGTTTCGTTTTCCAGTAAGGTTTCAACTTCAGAATTTCTATCTTCCATAACAGGAAACTAAGTCGTATTTTTCACTCCACCTTTTTCTTGTTTTCATTTCATACACACCTCTGTGAACGTGCAATAGTCTTTATCATAGAATAAAACCTTAATATCTCCGCTAAATTTTTTTTATAAAAAGCCTGTCTTTTATCAAGATTATTCTCACACAAAGAACCGTTAGGAATTTTAACTCGGAGAGAACACTTGCTTGACTTTGTTTTAACCTGGACTTTCTAGGCTTCTTAGCGAGCTTTGGGCCAATGCATCCAAACCAGTTGGTTTTAGGGCATTAGGTGTAGAAACACCCCAGCGGACTTAATTACTCAAGTTACCTAGGTCCAAAAACAAAAGACAATTTGGCGTGAAAATCAGATGATTTAATACGAACGGAGATATAACCGGCAGTTCAATTATTTTTTTGGATAAAAGACGTGTTTAGTGGGTTTGGTGTGTAATCATTCCAATCAAGTTTCAGATGGGTTATTTTTCAGACTTAGTTCCAATTACGGCATCAATAATATTCCTTCATATTCGCTTTACTTCATAAACTATTCTTGACATTACTTATTTCAGAACAAACCTATTTGATCCTTAGAAAATCATTTATCTGTTTAAAAGTTTTTTATACATAAAAGACTTGTCATCTAATTCCCAAAAACTCACGACACGTGTAGTGTGATGTAAAGACGTATATCAACTATAGTTAACTTCAAAGGAGAGTTATCTTTCAGGTTTTCAAAATCTAAACATAAGATTTAGTTATTCCTATCTTTTCAAACAAAAACCGTCGAAATGTTGAATCAGAGTTTTTCCACTAGCTACTTGACAGAAAGGTTTTTATGTTTTTAGAAAATTTTCAATTTTTGTGGGTTTTTAATAGGGTATGCAAATGCAAAATATACAAATGAATGCGAAGGAAGAAAGCTTACCGAGCACACCCCCAAACTTAAACTTGACAGTGCCCTCACTGTCAGGCTATACTAAGAGGGTCAAAATTGCCGGCGCTCCCTAAAAACAAAATATATACAAAACAAAAAGGAAAACAAAAATATATACAAAAAAGTGTCCCCCCCAAACTTAAGTAAAACAGTGTTTCCACTGTTAAGCGTTGAAATTCAGGATTTAGGGGGGAAAGAACAGTATCAAGCTATACAAGGCCTTACACAGGCCAAAAGTGAGCACCAACCATTCAAAGATTTTATCGCTATAATGTACAGGTTGGTGGAAGAAGGCGTAGAGAAAAGAGAAAGACAATACGCGAGACCGTATGCGAAGAGAAGCGGGATACGGTCTCGGTATATGAGAGGAAGAAGAATGGCGGAAGGGAAAAAGAAGTGGAATACGAACTTGAGGGTGCAAATGGAGTGAATAGATTAGTACAATCTGTAATGATCGATGTGAAAAGATGGATTGTACTAATCTATCAATATGGCGAGAAATTGGGTCAAATCCCTCAAGATTCGTAAGAAACCATGGGTACGCCGAACTTGGTAAACCAGACATATGAAGTGAAAATGATACGGGTTCTTGCAAGGTCGGAACGATGGAAAGGATGGAGGAAAGTGGTTGAGGAAGGGCATCGGTTAAGGTTTCGGGAGGGTGTACACAGTCAATGAAAGGAACAGGATGAATTGGAAAATCCGACTCATCAATTAAAACTGGTTCATCCTCAAAACTATCCTCAATATTCTCCTCAAAATTTAGCACATCCATGCTCTTCTCTTCAAAGTCCAGACGCATATGGGGTTCGGGAAAAACATTTAATGACTCGGGATGATGATTTGAAGAGACAAACTCAGCCAAATCTACGGGTTCATCATCCAAAATATCCCTAGCGTCAATATCCTCAATCAAGTGAAAATCAAAATTCTCTGACACCTCATCAAAAGCATGGATATTAATCGATTCTGGTTCTAAGATATAGGTGTAGAGGTCAAAAGGATTAGGTATGGTTTCACTTGGAAGGGACCCTTCACAATTGGGCAAATCAAACACTACGAAGTCGCACAACTCATTCATCATTCTATCTTCAATTGATAAATCATGTGGGATACTCGATCGACTTTCAAAACAGGAGTTGTGGGATTCAATTTGGGACGGGTAGGTTTGAAGGGGGTACATCTCACTCTCTCCACTCAAATTCACATCCTGTCCTACCGCCTCTTCATACATTGGAAAATTTGGAGCTAGTTGAAAACTAGCTACCGGGTCACTAGGTTGTATGAGGGCGGCCATGGACGCATTCAAATCCATCATCTGTTGGCTTGACGCTACCCTAAAGTCTTCCAAGGACCGTTCTAGACTAGACATTGGTTGTGAAGGGGTTTCAGTAAAAGATTCAAAGTTGTTTGGATACTGAAAATTCCCAAATGGCGGTTCAGAAACAATGTCTAGGGAAGGTGAAAAAGTAGGGTAGGACTGGTAGGAATTGAATGGTTGGACAGGGGTAGGATCAACATTTGGATAAGAAGGTGAATGAAATTGTTGATCCCAAGAATTTGAAGTGGTGACAGGAGTGAAAGATCGGCTACGAGATTGTTCAATACGTTCTGCAATAGACATAGGTCTTGGAGTTGCAACATGACTCGAAGAAGGGGTATCAACGTAAGAAGGGGTGAATGTATGAAATGGTTGATACGGAGTGGATTGCGGAGTCAAATTGTTTGTCCTAGACGCGTCTATCCGATCTCTCAATGAAATTTTGGGCATGGAGGGGTCGTTCGAAGTTCGGCCAAAGCAAGAACCGTAAGAAGTAATTTCTGGTTGTGGGTACCAAAGTTCGGCAAGAGTTTTGCGAGGTGGAGTACCCATGATATGAAAAGAGAAAGAAAGAAAGGCAGAGAAAAGAAGGGGAAAAAGAATGTGATATTTTTTTTTTTATTATTTTTTTTTAGTTTATATATTAACAGAAGAATGAAATATACACACAAAAAGAATATTGACAAAAACAATCACGACACAAAAATACCACACACCTAATCGTTCTAGGGTTCACCTAGGTCAACTAGACCTGCTCCAGAACTTGATTGTCGAAGTAAAACTGTGTCGAGAAACAGGCTCAAGATACACTGATCACGAGGCCAGGTAAGTGCAGAGATAAGGGGAGGTTTTCCAACGCTTTCGCGAAGTTCCTTAATTAAATAACCCTTTCTCTTTTGGCGGTTTCGCCGTTAACACTTTCCTAGACACCCCGTAAACAATATACCGTTAAGCGAGATTCTAAACACAGTTAACTTCTCCTAGTGAGCGCGAAGTCCTTAAGGCTTAAAGTCTAATTTCTTTTAAAATTTGTGCGGGTAAACGTTATGCTCAAGTTCGTGATTTGTGGGCCACGGAAAAGGTGATGAAATCCTTTACCGTATATTGTGGGGTTCGCTTGCCCTTAAGTCCGTATTAATTGATGCAATGCGCAATTCAATAAAAATTCTATAAAGAATCAAAAAAATCGTTTTTTAGTTTAAGCGCGGCGCTGCAACAAATACGGGTTAGTCAATTTTTAGCGTTTGCTAGCGAACTTGCAAAGAATCCTGCAAAGAATAGTATATTGGATGCGTCGGATTTGAGAAGAAGGTGTTAGTAAAGTACGTACCGTTAAGTTTTGGGTTAGGAAACCCACGTTGAATCAAATCCGGTAAGCTTGAAAAGTTCGCTTGCGCGGGTCAATCTACCCGGATCTTTGGCACTGTACTTTGCAATCACCTTAGCCTTGAACGTACACTTTGCTCCCTACAATCGCAGTTTGCAAATCTGCAAAAATCTGCACTCTTGCCCACAAAAATGATCAAAAAAACAAAAAGAATTTTTTTTTCTTTTTTTATATATATATATATATATACAAAAAGAATATTAACCCGAATAACAAGAAAGAAAATACGCTACCGTCTCCCCGGTAACGGCGCCATTTGATCGCACGCCGATGGCGTGTCGGATGTTCAAAGAATTAAAGTGTAACCGCGATCAGGACGGTGTCGCTATGCAGCTAGCCGGTGAGCACGGGTCGGTCCACAGGGAGATGGTGGTATCTTACCTTCTTGTCTTAGACGAGTCAATAAAGAATCTGTATGTTTGTTCAGTCTAACCTATGTGTTTATTTGCAAGTATAAAGTTGTTAAGAAAAGATACGAGATTGTATGCTAAGAAATCCGTACTCAAAACCTTTGAGCCGAGTCTTGACCAATTGAAGCTAAGCAATTGGCAACAACGTGGATTAGGGGATTTAAGCGCGGTATTCGTGGAATCCGGCTTATTTACCCTTGTCCTTCCGTTCTTGTCTCTTGCCTTCGCCTCCGGCCAAACCGAACGCAACCGGTCGCGGTTAGGAATCACCGTTACCTTGTCAGGGTAGGGTGCCTAACGGAGCGCTTGCGTATGGTTTGGGCGAAGTTCAAATGGAAAATAACGGGAAAAGGAATTGGCAAAGAAATGTTAACTTATAATACCGTATTTATTCTTAACAATAATAATTACATCATTCACAAAATGAATAAAAGAGAACAAAAAGAAAAGAACAAAGAAAAGAAAAGATTACAAATAATTAAGTGCAAGGAATTTAAGTGCATGAAATAAATTGCAAGTAATAAAAAGCAAGTAATAAAAAGCGAGTAATAAAAAGAACAAGAAATGAAAAATGCAAGAAAGTAATTACAAGAACCGTAGAACTCAAAACAAGCATGGGATCAATAGCCAACCCTTAAACTTGCAAGCTCAATTAAGAGGTTGCAAGATCAAGGGAAGGGTAGAGAACGCATGTGAATTGAAGTACTAAGGAGTGAACAAAATACGACCCTTGAGATCAATAACTAACCCTTAACCATTCAAGCTCAATGAAGAGGTTGAATGATCAAGAGAAAGCAAGAATCTCAAGGGGAAGAAGAAACACAAGAGAATGATACAAAACCCTCATCTTCATTGATCTCCCACTCAAAAGCTCTCACTACAATTTCATGGAAAAAGAATGAAGAAGAAGAAGAAGAACTATACAAAAAACTAAAAAGAGGCTACAAGAATGAACACCAAGGTTGGGCTCAGATCTGCTGTATTTATAGGCAAGAGAATGGAGTTCTAGGGCAACCACCAGACCAGAAATGGAGTACCCAAAATACCCCCAAAAGACGACAACATGAGGCCACAGTACGGCCGCGGATCCGCGGCCTGGACCCCACTTTGGCCGCGGATCCGCGCCCCTATAGTGGTGTTAGGGTGTGGTCTTCTGTGTACCTCCCTGGTCTTCTGTCCCCTCTTGTCTGGTACATGTATTTTCTGATAATTTCATCCAGAATATCAGCAGAATTCATAGTCCAAGATTGTTATCTTTTCTTCACTTTTGACTTTATCTCTCTTGAGCTCCGCGCACCCATTGATTCTTGTACTGCCCCCCTCGTGCTCTGTGCTTGTCCGAGACACGAATGACCACTGTCATATGTCTTGTCTCTGGAACTGGTACTCGGCACTGGACGGATATGGATGACCGGAACCCGGCTTTTATCTGCTGTGACAGATGTTCTGTATTTGGTGTAACTGTGGAGATTTGTCTTGATTTGCAATATTTGGACTGAAAACCTGTACTCTGTAAATATGTAACAAACACGGATTAAAAGTACCTACCTATAAACAACCGAGCGTAAGAATGGGCGGTATAAAATGCAGTATTCTGTGATGAACAAATACCCCCAAACTTAACTTTTGCTCGTCCCGAGCAAAACCAATTATTCACAAAAAAATAAAATGATAACCGCACTTTCGCAGGGAACGCGATTGCACTGAGCGCGTGCAACAAGCCGTTAAACCTTTAGGTGTCCCTAGTAGGAGGAGTGTTGTCTCCTGAGGGTTTTCAGCGGATACTACCCACAAAATCCGGTCAAGTTGGTTCGTAAAATAACTAAGATTCAAACCCTAAAGTTTTGTTTTTAGAAAATAACAATTCTATAATCCGAAGTCTAAACCATCGAACCTTTATTTTTCACACCTCGCTTCTTATTTAACTACAAATTTTATATGTCTTTACGTACAGTGCAAATAGTGTCGTTCAGTTCCCGAAAGGTCGAATAAAGTCATCACGTCGCACAATAAAGCCTAGATAACAATTTTAAAAGGATCACATAAGTTTTATAAAGAGTTAAGCATTTTTCAAGTTTCGTTTTCCAGTAAGGTTTCAACTTCAGAATTTCTATCTTCCATAACAGGAAACTAAGTCGTATTTTTCACTCCACCTTTTTCTTGTTTTCATTTCATACACACCTCTGTGAACGTGCAATAGTCTTTATCATAGAATAAAACCTTAATATCTCCGCTAAATTTTTTTTATAAAAAGCCTGTCTTTTATCAAGATTATTCTCACACAAAGAACCGTTAGGAATTTTAACTCGGAGAGAACACTTGCTTGACTTTGTTTTAACCTGGACTTTCTAGGCTTCTTAGCGAGCTTTGGGCCAATGCACCCAAACCAGTTGGTTTTAGGGCATTAGGTGTAGAAACACCCCAGCGGACTTAATTACTCAAGTTACCTAGGTCCAAAAACAAAAGATAATTTGGCGTGAAAATCAGATGATTTAATACGAACGGAGATATAACCGGCAGTTCAATTATTTTTTTGGATAAAAGACGTGTTTAGTGGGTTTGGTGTGTAATCATTCCAATCAAGTTTCAGATGGGTTATTTTTCAGACTTAGTTCCA
This sequence comes from Agapanthus africanus, assembly GCA_030015575.1. Classification (NCBI taxonomy): domain Eukaryota; kingdom Viridiplantae; phylum Streptophyta; class Magnoliopsida; order Asparagales; family Amaryllidaceae; genus Agapanthus; species Agapanthus africanus. The sequence continues at coordinate 398,465,400 of CM057346.1, forward strand.
ATTACGGCATCAATAATATTCCTTCATATTCGCTTTACTTCATAAACTATTCTTGACATTACTTATTTCAGAACAAACCTATTTGATCCTTAGAAAATCATTTATCTGTTTAAAAGTTTTTTATACATAAAAGACTTGTCATCTAATTCCCAAAAACTCACGACACGTGTAGTGTGATGTAAAGACGTATATCAACTATAGTTAACTTCAAAGGAGAGTTATCTTTCAGGTTTTCAAAATCTAAACATAAGATTTAGTTATTCCTATCTTTTCAAACAAAAACCGTCGAAATGTTGAATCAGAGTTTTTCCACTAGCTACTTGACAGAAAGGTTTTTATGTTTTTAGAAAATTTTCAATTTTTGTGGGTTTTTAATAGGGTATGCAAATGCAAAATATACAAATGAATGCGAAGGAAGAAAGCTTACCGAGCACACCCCCAAACTTAAACTTGACAGTGCCCTCACTGTCAGGCTATACTAAGAGGGTCAAAATTGCCGGCGCTCCCTAAAAACAAATTATATACAAAACAAAAAGGAAAACAAAAATATATACAAAAAAGTGTCCCCCCCAAACTTAAGTAAAACAGTGTTTCCACTGTTAAGCGTTGAAATTCAGGATTTAGGGGGGAAAGAACAGTATCAAGCTATACAAGGCCTTACACAGGCCAAAAGTGAGCACCAACCATTCAAAGATTTTATCGCTATAATGTACAGGTTGGTGGAAGAAGGCGTAGAGAAAAGAGAAAGACAATACGCGAGACCGTATGCGAAGAGAAGCGGGATACGGTCTCGGTATATGAGAGGAAGAAGAATGGCGGAAGGGAAAAAGAAGTGGAATACGAACTTGAGGGTGCAAATGGAGTGAATAGATTAGTACAATCTGTAATGATCGATGTGAAAAGATGGATTGTACTAATCTATCAATATGGCGAGAAATTGGGTCAAATCCCTCAAGATTCGTAAGAAACCATGGGTACGCCGAACTTGGTAAACCAGACATATGAAGTGAAAATGATACGGGTTCTTGCAAGGTCGGAACGATGGAAAGGATGGAGGAAAGTGGTTGAGGAAGGGCATCGGTTAAGGTTTCGGGAGGGTGTACACAGTCAATGAAAGGAACAGGATGAATTGGAAAATCCGACTCATCAATTAAAACTGGTTCATCCTCAAAACTATCCTCAATATTCTCCTCAAAATTTAGCACATCCATGCTCTTCTCTTCAAAGTCCAGACGCATATGGGGTTCGGGAAAAACATTTAATGACTCGGGATGATGATTTGAAGAGACAAACTCAGCCAAATCTACGGGTTCATCATCCAAAATATCCCTAGCGTCAATATCCTCAATCAAGTGAAAATCAAAATTCTCTGACACCTCATCAAAAGCATGGATATTAATCGATTCTGGTTCTAAGATATAGGTGTAGAGGTCAAAAGGATTAGGTATGGTTTCACTTGGAAGGGACCCTTCACAATTGGGCAAATCAAACACTACGAAGTCGCACAACTCATTCATCATTCTATCTTCAATTGATAAATCATGTGGGATACTCGATCGACTTTCAAAACAGGAGTTGTGGGATTCAATTTGGGACGGGTAGGTTTGAAGGGGGTACATCTCACTCTCTCCACTCAAATTCACATCCTGTCCTACCGCCTCTTCATACATTGGAAAATTTGGAGCTAGTTGAAAACTAGCTACCGGGTCACTAGGTTGTATGAGGGCGGCCATGGACGCATTCAAATCCATCATCTGTTGGCTTGACGCTACCCTAAAGTCTTCCAAGGACCGTTCTAGACTAGACATTGGTTGTGAAGGGGTTTCAGTAAAAGATTCAAAGTTGTTTGGATACTGAAAATTCCCAAATGGCGGTTCAGAAACAATGTCTAGGGAAGGTGAAAAAGTAGGGTAGGACTGGTAGGAATTGAATGGTTGGACAGGGGTAGGATCAACATTTGGATAAGAAGGTGAATGAAATTGTTGATCCCAAGAATTTGAAGTGGTGACAGGAGTGAAAGATCGGCTACGAGATTGTTCAATACGTTCTGCAATAGACATAGGTCTTGGAGTTGCAACATGACTCGAAGAAGGGGTATCAACGTAAGAAGGGGTGAATGTATGAAATGGTTGATACGGAGTGGATTGCGGAGTCAAATTGTTTGTCCTAGACGCGTCTATCCGATCTCTCAATGAAATTTTGGGCATGGAGGGGTCGTTCGAAGTTCGGCCAAAGCAAGAACCGTAAGAAGTAATTTCTGGTTGTGGGTACCAAAGTTCGGCAAGAGTTTTGCGAGGTGGAGTACCCATGATATGAAAAGAGAAAGAAAGAAAGGCAGAGAAAAGAAGGGGAAAAAGAATGTGATATTTTTTTTATTATTATTTTTTTTTAGTTTATATATTAACAGAAGAATGAAATATACACACAAAAAGAATATTGACAAAAACAATCACGACACAAAAATACCACACACCTAATCGTTCTAGGGTTCACCTAGGTCAACTAGACCTGCTCCAGAACTTGATTGTCGAAGTAAAACTGTGTCGAGAAACAGGCTCAAGATACACTGATCACGAGGCCAGGTAAGTGCAGAGATAAGGGGAGGTTTTCCAACGCTTTCGCGAAGTTCCTTAATTAAATAACCCTTTCTCTTTTGGCGGTTTCGCCGTTAACACTTTCCTAGACACCCCGTAAACAATATACCGTTAAGCGAGATTCTAAACACAGTTAACTTCTCCTAGTGAGCGCGAAGTCCTTAAGGCTTAAAGTCTAATTTCTTTTAAAATTTGTGCGGGTAAACGTTATGCTCAAGTTCGTGATTTGTGGGCCACGGAAAAGGTGATGAAATCCTTTACCGTATATTGTGGGGTTCGCTTGCCCTTAAGTCCGTATTAATTGATGCAATGCGCAATTCAATAAAAATTCTATAAAGAATCAAAAAAATCGTTTTTTAGTTTAAGCGCGGCGCTGCAACAAATACGGGTTAGTCAATTTTTAGCGTTTGCTAGCGAACTTGCAAAGAATCCTGCAAAGAATAGTATATTGGATGCGTCGGATTTGAGAAGAAGGTGTTAGTAAAGTACGTACCGTTAAGTTTTGGGTTAGGAAACCCACGTTGAATCAAATCCGGTAAGCTTGAAAAGTTCGCTTGCGCGGGTCAATCTACCCGGATCTTTGGCACTGTACTTTGCAATCACCTTAGCCTTGAATGTACACTTTGCTCCCCACAATCGCAGTTTGCAAATCTGCAAAAATCTGCACTCTTGCCCACAAAAATGATCAAAAAAACAAAAAGAATTTTTTTTTCTTTTTTTTATATATATATATATACAAAAAGAATATTAACCCGAATAACAAGAAAGAAAATACGCTACCGTCTCCCCCGCAACGGCGCCATTTGATCGCACGCCGATGGCGTGTCGGATGTTCAAAGAATTAAAGTGTAACCGCGATCAGGACGGTGTCGCTATGCAGCTAGCCGGTGAGCACGGGTCGGTCCACAGGGAGATGGTGGTATCTTACCTTCTTGTCTTAGACGAGTCAATAAAGAATCTGTATGTTTGTTCAGTCTAACCTATGTGTTTATTTGCAAGTATAAAGTTGTTAAGAAAAGATACGAGATTGTAAGCTAAGAAATCCGTACTCAAAACCTTTGAGCCGAGTCTTGACCAATTGAAGCTAAGCAATTGGCAACAACGTGGATTAGGGGATTTAAGCGCGGTATTCGTGGAATCCGGCTTATTTACCCTTGTCCTTCCGTTCTTGTCTCTTGCCTTCGCCTCCGGCCAAACCGAACGCAACCGGTCGCGGTTAGGAATCACCGTTACCTTGTCAGGGTAGGGTGCCTAACGGAGCGCTTGCGTATGGTTTGGGCGAAGTTCAAATGGAAAATAACGGGAAAAGGAATTGGCAAAGAAATGTTAACTTATAATACCGTATTTATTCTTAACAATAATAATTACATCATTCACAAAATGAATAAAAGAGAACAAAAAGAAAAGAACAAAGAAAAGAAAAGATTACAAATAATTAAGTGCAAGGAATTTAAGTGCATGAAATAAATTGCAAGTAATAAAAAGCAAGTAATAAAAAGCGAGTAATAAAAAGAACAAGAAATGAAAAATGCAAGAAAGTAATTACAAGAACCGTAGAACTCAAAACAAGCATGGGATCAATAGCCAACCCTTAAACTTGCAAGCTCAATTAAGAGGTTGCAAGATCAAGGGAAGGGTAGAGAACGCATGTGAATTGAAGTACTAAGGAGTGAACAAAATACGACCCTTGAGATCAATAACTAACCCTTAACCATTCAAGCTCAATGAAGAGGTTGAATGATCAAGAGAAAGCAAGAATCTCAAGGGGAAGAAGAAACACAAGAGAATGATACAAAACCCTCATCTTCATTGATCTCCCACTCAAAAGCTCTCACTACAATTTCATGGAAAAAGAATGAAGAAGAAGAAGAAGAAGAAGAAGAACTATACAAAAAACTAAAAAGAGGCTACAAGAATGAACACCAAGGTTGGGCTCAGATCTGCTGTATTTATAGGCAGGAGAATGGAGTTCTAGGGCAACCACCAGACCAGAAATGGAGTACCCAAAATACCCCCAAAAGACGACAACATGAGGCCACAGTACGGCCGCGGATCCGCGGCCTGGACCCCACTTTGGCCGCGGATCCGCGCCCCTATAGTGGTGTTAGGGTGTGGTCTTCTGTGTACCTCCCTGGTCTTCTGTCCCCTCTTGTCTGGTACATGTATTTTCTGATAATTTCATCCAGAATATCAGCAGAATTCATAGTCCAAGATTGTTATCTTTTCTTCACTTTTGACTTTATCTCTCTTGAGCTCCGCGCACCCATTGATTCTTGTGCTGCCCCCCTCGTGCTTTGTGCTTGTCCGAGACACGAATGACCACTGTCATATGTCTTGTCTCTGGAACTGGTACTCGGCACTGGACGGATATGGACGATCAGAACCCGGCTTTTATCTGCTGTGACAGATGTTCTGTATTTGGTGTAACTGTGGAGATTTGTCTTGATTTGCAATATTTGGACTGAAAACCTGTACTCTGTAAATATGTAACAAACACGGATTAAAAGTACCTACCTATAAACAACCGAGCGTAAGAATGGGCGGTATAAAATGCAGTATTCTCTGATGAACAGATGCCTGCACATCTCCCTGTCAATCCAAAATAATTTTCAGAGTTTCGGGGTGATAGCAGATCTCTTATAACCTTACAGATTCCACAAATCTTCCGATATTGGTTTCTAAATCCGTATTCCGGGTTTCAAGTCTCAGGTTTGGGTCTTAATTCAAGCATTAGGGTGTTAGTGTACCCTCTACTGAGCTCAATTTCACATCACAACTCTCAAATTTCCATAACCCTAACTAGGTTTTCCTAAGTCCACCAAATCACACTATATCGGTTCTAATCTAGCATGGGGGTATAACTAATACAAAAACTAAGCTAATGGTCCAGAAAATACCTCATTTGGCAACTCAAGAATTTTCTTGAGTTGCCCCTAGTGGCCAAAATCCTTGCTTTCTTGGTCCAATGTGTTTGTCTTGAGCTTGTGCATCATTTTTGTGAAATGGGAGTGGGGTTTTGGAGTTATTTTGGATCTGTTTTGAGGAGTTAAAGAGGGGAGGGAGGTGAAGGAAGCAGCAGCAGCAACAAATGGAGAGGGAGAGACGAAATGGTGGAGGAAATGGAGGAGGAGCCAAGTCAAAGAAGACCCCATACTCTCTCTCATGCCCATGCCTATTTCTTTATTCCTTTCTCTTTTTCTTTTCTTTTCTTTTCCCCTCTAAATCCTTCTCACATCAATAGTAAACCCAAAACAACCATGGTAGAAATGCACAAGTGTAAAACAAAAATGATATGTGCATGTTTTGCACAAAAATGCTAAAAAACCGATTAACGATTTTTAATCGCGATTAGCACTAAATTAGCATATAATTAATCATAAAAACTTAAAAATGGCATAATTCCATAAAATACCCTATTTTAGAATTTTCCATAATTTTTCCAAAATTTTTCCCATTAATCTGTATTTAATTATACCGAAATATTAAAATATTCATTAAAATAATATTAAATTATAAAAATTCCCAAAAATAATATTCTATTTTTTTTGAAATGTTACAATCTTCCCCCCTTAAAGAAATTCGATCCCCGAATTTAATTTAAAACCCCTCGAATACTAAAACATTTCAGTAAATGTCCAAGTCGTCGGGGCTCCGAAATCATCAATACATAAAACACATCATAGCGCAATGCATGCACATAAGTAATGAGCAGATAACTCAAAATCGAAACTCCGTCAAGCATCCCTCAATCATCGGAGTCATGATAAAGACACAAATGTCAAATCCAAAACAAAACCAATATGATATATATCAAAATTATACATGTAGATATGAAATATATATATGTAAATAACTAAAGGAAATGGGTGCAAAATATGTCCAGGTACTGTTCTCTGACTAGTCCTGCTCAGTACGAAAACATATAGCAAATATTATAAAAACGTACTGGTCCATAAGGAATAAATCCCGAAAATGTATATAAGAATACCCTGTGCGTCTGGTGCGTACGGAAATCAAAATCCATATACATGCCATACATGTGCACAGAAACATCATCTACGTGCAACGGGTGTGCACGAAATATCTGTCATAGGCAATGTGTATGCCTGACAGCAAAATCAGGTGCATCTGATATGCACGAAGAATCCCGATTTAGCGCATCTGGTGTGAACCAAAATCGTATCTCAAAACATGCGCTCATCACGCGCGAATATCCAAATCAAATGCACGGAGTGCAAGAAATCAACATCAATATCAGAATCAAAATCGACGGTATACAATACGGCTCAATCCAAATCAGGTATACCGCGGTGGATAATCTCACAACCGTGTGCATCAGCATGCACAAATCAAATCAAAACACTAAAAGTGCATGAAAACGATGCTGGAAGCATAAATCAAATCACCGGCATAAAATAGGCATGAAATCACAATCAATACCTCAAGCGTAATAACTATGCGCAAAATATAAATACCTAGTAGGTGTAACCATGGTGCATGAAAACAAATATCATGGAACTCAGTCATCAAGACTAAATCATGCGAATAGATCACTCAAAATACCGAAATCCAAGGTGACGGATACGTGATAATCGAATCAAAAAAATCACAAATCGTAAATACCGTCGTCGATATGTCCTCCTTCAAAGTTGAGAAGGTGTCGGTGCATCCAATGCTAGCAGCGCAAGATATCTACTTGTCTCTTGCTCACGGTCTGGCGTCCTCTGTCTCTAGGCCCTCATCTTCCCTGTGGATTACCTATCTCACAATCCATCGGCTCACCGGCCCTGTCAGGTGTGCTAACGGAAACGATTCCGTCCTGGCACTTCTCTGGTCATCTCTCGGTCAATCCTCACGACCACTCGTAAAGCAGCACGTCACTGGCGCCGATCTCTGGTCCTCTGAATGCACATCACACATCTGCTCCTGGTGCAAATCTTATTGCAGCAGTGTCCTAGAAGGAATCCTGCTTAAGGTCTTTTCCAATCTCGCCTAAGCCGAACTGGACGGAGGCTGGTACTCTTGCATAATCTCTTCCCGCTCTCGGGATATCTGCGTCCTCAGCACAGCATTTTCTCGGAAACTGGTCGCATCCCAACACCTATGTATGTGTATCGCATCTCTGATATCAGCGGAGTGGAACGTCATCTCGTCGAAATCTCTTGCGAACTCTTTACTTCATTCTGCTCCAATGTTGACTGATTCAGACTTGTCTTCTCTTGGCTGCATGGACTACGCTCCAACGGCTATACTCATATCTGGAGTCTCCCAAACAATGTGTCCCATCACATGATATCCGAATGATGTCGAACCATCCGATCGACTCGTCAGAACCTCATAATCCCCCAAGAGATCAACATCTTGAGTACAGTTTAATAGTATTCCGGTAAATACCACAGCGTCGGTGGTCCAGTCGTAGAAGGGCAAACCCAAGCCTCACTAATGGCGCCGCGGAACTGCCGCAAACCCTAAGGTTCAAAGGCTTTCACACGGTCATTATGTCGAGTTAGGGTTTCATTCTTCTAGAGGGTCCATAGAATCGCTTGCATGTCTTTCCGAATACTTTAAACTTGGAAAACGGCTCCTAACATTCGATCGTCTCAATCGACTCTCAACGAACCTGCGTGAAGTCGTCTCTAGCTGGAATCAATCTATCTGATGTCCTCGCATCGGGGTAAGAGAACGAACCACATGTCCTAGTCATTCATCCTCAGTGACTAGCGACCTTCCATCATACCTCTAAGTATATACTCATGCTGTAGTAGCTCCAATCATCTGGGCGATATCTCGTCATTTGCAGCAACAACTGGCTCATTAGTTTTTTATGTAGTTTGAGAGAATTAAAGTTAACCGCAATCAAGACGGTGTCGCTATGCAGCTAGCCGGTTGAGCACGGGTCGATCCACAGGGAGATGGTTGTATGTCCTTTCTTGTTTTAGACGAGTCAATAAAGAATTTGTGTATGTTTGTTCGAGACTATCATATGTGTATTATTTGCAAGTATGAAGTTGTTAAGAAAAAGATACGAGATTATAAGCTAAAGAAATCCGTACTCAAAACCTTTGAGCCGAGTCTTGACCAATTGAAGCTAGAGCAATCGGCAACAACGTGGATTAGGGGATTTAAGTGCGGTATTCGTGGAATACGGCTTATTTACCCTTGTCCTTCCGTTCTCGTCTCTTGCTTTCGCCTCCGGCCAAACCGAACGCAACCGGCGCGGTTAGGAATCACCGTTACCTTGTTAGGGTAGGGTGCCTAACGGAGCGCTTGCGTATGGTTTGGGCGGAGTTCAATGGAAATAACGGGAAAAGGAAATGAGAAAAGAAAATCTTAACTTACATACCGTGTTTATTCTTAACAACGATAATTACATTCATTCACAAAAAAAGAACCAAAAAGAGAGAACAAAAAGAAAAGAACAAAGAAAAGAAAAGATTACAAGTAATTAAGTGCATGAATATAAATTGCAAGAAAGTAAAGCAAGGTAATAAAAAGCAAGTAATAAATAAGGAATAAAAAGAACAAGAAACTAGAACTCAAGACAAGCATGGGATCAATAGCCAACCCTTAAACTTGCAAGCTCAATCAAGAGGTTGCAAGATCAAGAGAAGGGTAGAGAACGCATGTGAAATGAAGCGCTAATTTCATAAGAAAATACGACCTTTGAGATCAATAACTAACCCTTAACCATTCAAGCTCAATGAAGAGGTTGAAAGATTAAGAGGAAGCAAAAATCTCAAGGGGAAACTAAAGAAAAGAGAATGATATAAAAACCTTCATCTTCATTGATCTTCCACTCAAAAAGCTCTCACTACAATTTTCATGGAGAAAGAATGAAGAAGAAGAAGAAGAACTACACAAAAAACTACAAAAGAGGAACAAAGAATGAACACCAAATTGGACCCTTGGCTTAGCTCAATTCTGGAGTATTTATAGGCAGAGGGTTGAAGACCTAGGGTAAGAATCTGCCACTATATGAAGTCCCCAAACTACCCCCAAAACACGACAAAGTGAGGAGCCCATACGGCCGCGGATCCGCGGCCTAGACCCCCTATTGGCCGCGGATCCGCGGCCCTATGGTGGAGTTGGGTGGTCGGGTTTTGGGTGCTTCCCTGGTTTCATGTTGTCTCCTATGTGGTATATGACTTTTCTCAGAAACTCTTCACAATTATTCCAGAATTTTAGTAGAACAAAAAGGTGATGTGATGTGGATCTTTTGCCATGATTTCCTCGAGCTCCGCGTAGATTTCTTGGATCTTGTGTTGACCTAGAGCTTTGTGCATGACATGACAATCGATTTGCCATCTTGTCCCTTAAACTGGTATGTGGCAACACACGGATAGAGAGCGGAGACCCGTGCTTTATCAGTTGTTGGCAGTAATCCAGAATTTGTCGTACTTTTCCATGATATTCACTATTCAGAGCCGAGAACCTGTATTCTGCAGTTATGTCGCAAACACTGATTAAAAGCACCTGCCTATAAACAAACGAGCGTAAGAATGGGCGGTATAAAATGCAATATTCTGGTATGAACACTCATTCGTCTGTACGCTGAACAGCGCCTAAATCATCCTGAATAAGCGATATATCAATGGTCATCACATCTGGCTGGCCTCTAGCAGTAGCCTGATCCTCTGGTGCCGATTAGCACATTCGGGAAATCTCGTAAAAGCGATCTGTCAAACGCTCATAGCGCGAAAACACAATAAGACGACGCCTCTATATGCAATCGTATGTCTCTAGAATTACGCCCTGGTCAGTCCTCGTCTGTGACGAGCTCGCGCTGACGCAACTCTAGCCATAGCTCTCTCTGCCCGTGTAGTCGTGGCAGCAAAATCATAATCAAAATCGATGAGGATAGATCATAGAAATGAATATAATACTGTGCAAGGAAATGTACATCCTAAGTTTTCTTAAGCGGAGTAGCGTATCGTAAATATGCCGCGGAATATACGTACGGTACGTCACTCTACTCAAGCTACCTACTCCATCAACCAAGGGTCATCCTACGCGATGAAAGTTCGGGTATAATACTCCCTCGACTAAGTCTAAGTTCCGTAAGGTCAAGCCTAAGTTCCGTATATAAACGCTCTAGGCTCCACATAGTCAAACTTAGACTCGAACCAAGGTTAACTTAGCACTCTGATACCAACTTTGTCACATCCCGAAAGAGCACGTGACTGTCCCTTGAATCATATGAAGTCTATAGGACTCCATCTAATCCAAGTAAGCCAAAAGCCCAGAAATCTAAAACCATTTTAAATAATAAATGAAGGAAAAATGGTTTTTAGAAGTGAAGAAAGCATGTTTTAAAAGCAAGGTTTTCTAAATAAGTAAGCCGAATGTGCATTTTTAAAATGTATAGTCTTTTCTGAAAATTTCGGCAGAGTTTCCTTTGTAAATATTGGCCCCAAACGGGATACAACAAGAATAATATATATGCAATGATAAAAGGCATCCCCAAGCGGGAGATAGCTCTTCGTCAATTGACGGTCACAACCATGCAAGCAATATAATATACAACGCCGAAGGGTGAGGATCAAAACTCAGAAAGAAGCTCAAACAACATGAAAACCGTAACACTACAACGCACGACTCTAAGGTCGAAATAATACATAACTGGTTTCTAAGTCTGAACAATATACAAGTTTTGGTTGATGGAATTTCTAGATACAATGAATAATACATATACAATGGTGGTTCTGATGCAAAAGAACCCACCTACCAAAGCAAATCATCCGCAAAGGAAGCAGTGCGCCAGAAATGCCGCCATGAAACCTGTACGGCAAAACCTGCAAGAACTGTGGCACAACGGGGGTGAGTTGCCAACTCGTGAGTAGAAAATATCTACAAGAAAAAATCGAATGCATGACATAATCCTAGGTCAATACGATCAGTAATAATATATCCTCAATATGAATAAGTCTGAAGCATGATAAGGTGGCAATGTAACATCTATATATGGATGTAGTGCCAAGTGCTCGTGCCAGTGCCTCAGGTAATAACATATCATAAATATGAGGTATAGTTGCATGAATAAATATGATGAAGTATCTAAATTGATATCAATACACATATATTAGCGTCCCATTCCACTAATATTGGTGTAAGGGCATATATAACAGCGTCCTACTCCATTGTTATATATACATAAGAGGTATGATCAATGTAATCCAAGTCTGTATGTATGTGGATCTCGCCCACGTGTCACCCAATGACAATAAGCATCATGCATGTAAATATCGTAAGGCATATGCATGGAAATATGAGGATATAATCAAATCATAGAACCTGAGTGCCTAGCATCGACACTCGAAAATATCATGAAACCTGTGCCTAGCATCGGCACGTAAATCATCATCTATCAGGCGTTGTCACCAGGATTGGCCCTGATAGATACGTATCATATGCTATCTCGAAAACCCGAGTGCCTAGCTTCGACCCTCGAATTTCGACGTATCCATACGTACATAACTCCGGTCGGTATCCCCACGATAACCGCCGAGTCATAGGTAATGTCACCGGACGGTATGGTTCCCCTGCCGGTCTCATCGGCGTGGTGCGTTGACATCCCTTTCTTGCCCCGAGGTACCTCCGGGCCCCACCATGTACCTGTAGGGTTGCTAGACACACGCACAAGGGTCTACGAGGTATCAACCATGCCCGATTTAAAATTTATCCGTGCCGAACAACCTAAAGCCGGATCTTTAAACTAGAGATTAGGCGAAAACAAGCATGTTAAACACTTTAACACTAAGTGAGAGGGATTACAACCTTTGTAGATCCGGTCCTTCACTTCTTAAGTTCCGTGTTGAGGTCCCTTCGCTGCACATCGTGTTCCGGACTCTCGAGAGGATTCACGAAGAGAATGATGCAAACTTGCTTCCGATCTTCGAAAACAAAGATGATCTACCTTGAAGTTTCATTAACACAAGCTAACACTCACTAAATGAAGTGAACACTCTCATCTAAAGGGCAAGGGTAGATGAAGATGATGAAGTAGGATTTTTGCTCTCATTTATAATCTTTTTCTCATACATTTTTCATCACAAAGTCAAAGCTAGAAAGCTTTTACATCAAGGAAGAAGAAGAAGAAGAATAGTAATTCTATTTGTGATGAATAATGAATTGTGTTAATAATTGCTTATGCAACCATGGTTCAAGATGATAGACTAGCCATTGTAGAGACTTAACTAAGGGTTAGGGTTTTGGTTAGGTTAAAGAATGAGTCACTCACAAATATCTTTGCAAAAATAAAAACAAAACCTTCTAGAAACTTCTAGAAAGAGCTAACCCAAATCAAACCCTAACCTTGTTTAATCTCCACAAATCATGTTGCATTAGTAATGATAACATGTTACAATATTATATATCACATATATAATGCTTATTGTAACAAAATAAAATAATACAATTAACATATGTCGCATATATATCAATGTATTACCCGAGTGAGAAAAAGAATCTTTTAGTGAGCTAATATTAGTTAATATAATTTAATATATCATATATATTATTATACATTAAATTATCGAATCAACGCTTGATCCGACAATCCGGCTATATCACATATAACCGACTAATATATCATTTACTGATTCATCGAATCAACACTTGATTCGATGACCCGGCTGATATCAAATATCGCGAGAATAGAATACGGTATCTCATATCGCATTATCCTCGGTCCCGCACATATCACATATATGCCCCTACTCCGTTTTGCCTGAGTCAAGAAACCTCTGTGTAGGACTCTAAAGAATCGTCAATACGCCGGCAGTAGTTGATGATCATATCAAACACCCGCAAGCTGCAAGCGGTCAGCTAAACGTAACAGCCACCCAGGTATTGAGCGCTCAGAAGATCAACAAGCAAGCCTACTCTGGTGTATCGTTGTCCTGTCTCGATACACCCTCGACTAGGAACAGTTATAGGATGTACTCGTCGATTACCGTGGCCCCACTAGTATGATCTCATCATAGTCCCAGTAGTCGAGTACATATCCTAAGGGCTTTATCAACATGTAATATAGAGACAATCAGAGTACATGTTAAGATAAAGTACAACCAGATAGCGTACTATCATGTCGAGCAAGAAAGTCCTCCCTATATATGTCCAAGCATCCATTACAATATACATCGTATGTACAGTAATGGCCTCTAGGGCATACATATAACTAACAATCTCCCACTTGCACTAGGGCCATCATTTGTGGTATCACATACCCAACAATTAGCTGTGGTTGAAGTATTTCATACTCAACCATCCCATAAAAGTCTCTACTGGGAAAAAGGCCTTTGTGAGTGGATCCGCGCTGTTGTCCTCTGTGTCTACTCTCCTAACCTCGATCTCCCTGGAGGTCAACCATCTCCATAATCATGGGATATTGCCTAAGAATTATATCTGGATTTCTGATGGGACGGTAGTTCCTTGGCTAAAGCCACAACTCCATTGTCACACAATGGTAGGAACGAAGTTCATCTCATGAACTTATATCTATCCAGACTGTCTCTTTGGTAACATCCTTGGTAACGATATATCTTGCCTTTAATCGTCTAGTAAGTCATGGTATCTAGCTTGGAACTCTTCCAACATACCGTCCCTCTACTGAAGGTAAAGACAATGCTTGCGACTGATATTCAGTCGTCCTTATCACTCTGGAACCATTCCAGTGATTCTCCTCAGGATCGATTGATACCATCTCACTACAACTAGTGAGTATCCTATCATCCAATTAGATCTATCTCATAGATCCAAAAACTCAGGATTTAGGAGGTATCGCTTTGATCTTATATGGAGAATCCTTGTGATAAGCGGAGATTGACCGAGCGTAGCATAGGAAACTCCTTCCCTATCAAGAGTATGTCATCCACGTACTCTACGAGGATCATCACCATACTCTCTACTACCTTTTTGTATATACAAGGTTCATCTACCATTTTGATGAAGTCAAACTCTTTGACTACCACATCAAAACAGACGTTCCAACTCCGCGATGCCTGTTTTATCATATAAAATATCTTGCTCGCGTTTCCGCTGCTCCCACTGTCTACGAAGCCCTCTGGCTGTGTACTTATAGACGCTCTCTTCCAAATCAATATTTAGAAAAGCAGTCATGACACCAAACCACCAGATATCGTAGTCATGATATGTAGCCGTGGCAAATAGGATCTGGATGGACTTAAGCATAGTTTTGAAAGTCTCAACTTTTCCATGTACACCAAGTAATCTTCTCAAGATATACTTGCTCCTGATGGGGATTTAACCCTTCAGATAAAGCAACCAAAGCCCATATTTGGTTGGTGTATAAGGATTCCATCTCAGATCGCTAAGCATCCAGCCATTCTTACAGAGTCCCACTCCTGATGGCCAGCTCGAAATTAGTTGGGTCATCATCTCATGATGCAATCCTCGCTCTCACTGTCATAGAGAAACCGAAGTATCTCTCAGGTGGGTGAGGAACCCTACTAGATCGGCGGAGAGGCTGAGGTTCATTGGAAACTTCTGAATCCTTTGGTTCTACCAAATCATCAGCTGCAGTTTGTATAGCTGGAACTACTTCCAGTTTTACAGAGCTGACCTTGCCTCGAGCTTGTCCGGATTTTGCTTTTAGACATAGGCCGGACAACCCCAAATCTTAACATACTTAAGATATGGGCTCTTCCCATTCCATATCATATATGAAGTGGTAGGCAACTGATTTGATTGGAACCCTATTCAATAGGTATGCAGCTTCTCAAGTGCATAACTCCCAAAAGGAAATAGGAAACTCAGTAGTACTCATCATGGAGCTCACCATATCTAATAGGGTGTGATTGCTCCGCCCCGATACACCGAGGTGCTGTGGTGTATACGTAGGGGTAATGCTGAAAGAGAATCTCATTTTCCTTTAGAATAGTCCAGGAATCCCGTGCTCAAGTATTCTACTCCTTGATATCATCAAAGGACATAATACTTATACCCGTTTTTGGTTCTCTACTTCTAACTTATATTCTGTGATTATCTCAAAAGTTTCGGACTTGTGTTTCAACAGGAACATATGTCTGAATCTAGAGAGATCATCGGTGAATATAATGAAGTACAAAGAACCGGTCTTGGCATTTGTAGACAGGGGACTTTACATACATCATCATGTATCAATCCCAAGAGTTCACTAACTCTTTCTCTGTTTCCAATAAACAGAGCTAAGGCCATCTTATCTTTGTGACATGTCCAGCAAGTTTCACAAGATGTAAATTCAAACTAATTTAAATATGCATCTAAATGTAACTTAGCTAGTCGGGTCGCATTGATATGACCTAGTCCACAATGCCTCAAGAAGGATTCGTTCATTTCTGAACTCTTCATCTTGTGTGTGTTCTGTATACTAAGAACTGTAGTTTGATTTAGAACGTCTATGCTTTTAGATAACGTGCCTGAACCGATCAACTCTTGATATAGGAAATGTTCAAAACATTATCCAACAATACAAAATTATATCCTTCTTTACTAATAAAGAGACTGATATGATGTTGTATATCAGGTTCGGTATCTAATAACATTAATTCAAAATCAATGTATTCTGGTAATACAGGGTGATAGTGATCAACAGACTTGGCTGCAACACTTGCACCGTTTCTATCTCATGAAACTTATCACCCGTTCTCAGTCCTCTACCTTTCGGTAGCCCATGTAACAAATTACATATGTGAGATCCTGATCCGGTATCTCATACCCAGGACGTAAAGGATACTGAGAAACAGTTCTCTGTAATGAACACACCCGAAGATGATGCATCAACATGCACTTTCTTCGTTTGGGCGGCACGGGAAATCTGGTATTCCCCAATTTCCTGCTCTGTCTTATAATAATTATAAGTTAGAGCGGGACCAACGTTTCTCAGCGCAGTATAACAAGCGGGTTCGGTCAATATATCCATATTATTATCTTGATTAAGTCGTGACATAGTCGCAACCAGGAGAGAGAGAGAAGAAAACACTCAGCGTATGCTCTTGCAAGATTAGATTGATTATCTAATATATCTAATCAGGATGTCTCCCACTGTTTTAGTCAAATCTTCCGTCAAACCCTAAAAGGAAAGACTAGTCGGGATTAATTACACCTTACAAGTTCGCCAATCTTTCAGCCAGGCTAGTGTCGGTAGTTTGAGGGAGGTTCCCCGTGCTTTCTTACGGACCTAATTAAAATAAACCTCGTTTTCCCAGGGGCGTAACCCCGTTGACACCTTTCTAGACACCTACTTGATCGGCTAATTGTAATGTGTAAAACTCTCCCAGGAGTAACTCTTACTCGCAGCGGGTATCGGGATCCAACTATCTCATAGAAGGTATGCAATCTCATTACAAATTTCAACACTTGAAATTCCCAATAATATTTTGCCCCTAGCATCTTATGACCTTGGCTAAGGTCAACAAATCATAAGTGCTAGCCAAGTTCAACCCGTCATTTCCCGATTGAATTAAACCCACCCGCACGACCCTTGGCTAAGGTCAACAAAGTCGCACGACTACCCTAATTCAATCGCATCATATGCTTATACATATAAGCACTAATCATCTACCGCACACTACGCCTTGGCTAAGGTCAACAAACGCAGTACGAATACTAACCAATACTTATCTGAAATGACGGAGGGCTACGACAGGTTTTTAAGAAAACCTTTTGCGTAATGAACTTGATATCGTTGTAGAATCGAGTGATTTTAAATGGAGTGTTTTAGAGGCCTTTTCTAGTTTTGCTAAAGAGGTCACTCCCGGTGAAGGGATCGTCGGCTCTTTCCTCATTGAATAAGGTGCAGGATATTTCACAAATACCGCTGTGCAAAGCAAGAACTATAGAAGCAATCAAAAGACAAACCGAGTTTGTAGCCTCTGCTAGTTTCACTAAAGAGGTCACTCTCGGTGAAGGGATCTCGGCTCTTTCCTTATCGAATAAGGTGCTGGATATTCTACAAGGAACACCGCTATGCAAAGCAAGAACTAGAGCTACCGGTTTTTAAACAAGTTTCTACAACATCTTTAGGTTTCTTTTAGTTTCATTAATCTCATTAATGAAGTCCCATTTTATTATGCTTCACAAGCATCACATTTGAAACGAAATCTGCAATATAACACATATCTCATATATAATATAAACATTCGTCTCAGGCAGTAATATGATCTCATCACAAAACATTGCAGCAGAAGAACATATATGAAATATTGGATATACTAGGACGTTCGTGTTTTAATACGAGCCTGTATAAAACACGGATTCCACGGTCGCGATGAATAGCCAAACCCACATCCCTAGACCCCTACGAGAGCGGCAAGAAACACTGCCAATTCTAGGGTTAAGAGACCCGGTCTCGACTCCTTGAGACGGTCTCCCACTGGACCCTAGAACCCGGTTACTTATGCTCCCCGCCTTGGGTCTACCTAATGCGGAAAAGTTAATAATATACAATGGTGACATCATCCTCAGCCCGGAAGTGCCCCAATAAAAGAATATTACATACAAATGAATTTTACATGAATGAAAAAGAAAAAACTCTCATCTCACATAAAACCCCGGCTATTCAAAATGCGACGATCCAATATAACATATCACAGCAACACATAATATCTCATATCATCAACGTAAGCAAGTATGCGTATCCTGATTGTCGTTGATGTATAGCAACGAAGCCGGCGATACACCACATACTACGCTTACGGTCACAGAAAAAAGTGTAAAACTACAACAGTTGGAATCCGTAACCTACTTAGACATCGCATGCCTAACCAAATGAATTCCTTAGACATCGCATGCCTAACAGTTATAAACCCCGCATTTTAGTCTCATTATCGAAAACTCTTTTCAATATCATGTCGGGTAATTCAACAAGATTCCCGACATCCTGATCGAATGCTCGTCGCAAACTTTAGTAGACGGCCGCACCCCCAGATGCCGTCGACGAAGTGTAAGGCGGAACACCGCTGCCACGAGCACCCGAACGGATGCTTTTGGCGACGGGGTTCTCCTACAGTCACTTGGTCGGGGCTATGGGGCATGGCTGTCTATTAAGTTTACCCGGCGAGTATCCGTGTACGCTACGTGATTGCGACGGACTTTTGATCACATCAAAATCCCATGGCAACCAATCAACTGAGACTGAACTGCTAGATTTATAACATTCAAATTAGTTATCTCATAACTATTTGTGGATTCCAAATATTGTATCACATTCCAGATTAATAAACAATGTTAAACTTTCTGATCGAATAATCAAACACCCAAGATTTCCCCAATATATCTCAACACTTGAAATCAGTTTAAAAACATCCATCACACGCCACAGTACCAATGGTCCAGCCGTAGAAGGGTCAAGCCAACGCCTCACATGTGGCACGCCGTACTGCCCCAAACCCTAAGGTTCAGAGGCAGTTCAAGACGGTCACATAATCGAGTTAAGGTTTGTTGTCTTCTAGAGGGTCCACCGCGTTACTTGCACGACTTAGAACGTTCTTAAACTCGAGAAAAAATCCAACTTTTGAAAAATTTTCCGACAGGGGAAAAGGTGAGTTATTGATATCCGGTCGAACTTTTTAACAGTTTCTAAAAATTATCCGGAAAAACTAAACGAAGTTAAATTATCCGATCGAATCAACGAGTTTCCAATACAACCCAGAAAACTCAACACTTGAGTGTAATTAAAAAATTCCCAGAAGAATTAGGAAGTTGGTACTGAAGTTACTGTACAAAACCCTAACCCTAATTCTACTATTCCGCCGCGGAACCGCCGCGCAAGCAAGCTATTGCCGAGGTTCCACGGCCCTCTAGTGGAATTAAGATGTCGTATTTCACAGTAATTCCTAAAATACCCTGCTGATATTTTTGAGTATTTTTAATATGGAAAAAATCACATTTTCAAAAAATGTCCAGAGAAGGGTTTAATCGGGGTTATCCAGGTTCGATCGGACTTTAAACTTCGCCTAGACTTTGCCTAAAGCTCTAGTTTGGCTCTGATACCACTGTAGGGTTGCTAGGCACATGCATAAGGGTCTACGAGGCATCAACCATGCCCGATTTAAAATTTAGCCGTGCCGAACAACCCAAATCCGGATCTTTAAACTAGAGATTAGGAGAAAACAAGTATGTTAAACACTTTAACACTAAGTGAGAGGGATTACAACCTTTGTAGATCCGGTCCTTCACTTCTTAAGCTCCGTGTTGAGGTCTCTTCGCTGCGATCATCGTGTTCCGGACTCTCGAGAGGGTTCACGAAGAGAATGATGCAAACTTGCTTCCGATCTTCGATAACAAAGATGATCTACCTTGAAGTTTCATTAACACAAGCTAACACTCACTAAATGAAGTGAACACTCTCATCTAAAGGGCAAGGGTAGATGAGGATGATGAAGTAGGATTTTTGCTCTCATTTAAATCGTTTTCTCATACATTTTTCATCACAAAGTCAAAGCTAGAAACCTTTTTCATCATGGAAGAAGAAGAAGAAGAATAGTAATTCTATTTGTGATGAATAATGAATTGTGTTAATAATTGCTTATGCAACCATGGTTCAAGATGATAGACTAACCATTGTAGAGACTTAACCGAGGGTTAGGGTTTTGGTTAGTTTAAAGAATGAGTCACTCACAAATATCTTTGCAAAAACAAAAACAAAACCTTCTAGAAACTTCTAGAAAGAGCTAACCCAAATCAAACCCTAACCTTATTTAATCTCCACTAATCATGTTGCATTAGTAATTATAACATGTGACAATATTATATATCACATATATAATGCTTATTATAACAAAATAAAATAATACAATTAACATATATCGCATATATATCAATGTATTACCCGAGTGAGAAAAAGAATCTTTTAGTGAGCTAATATTAGTTAATGTAATTTAATATATTATATATATTATTATACATTAAATTATCAAATCAACACTTGATCCGACAATCCGGCTATATCGCATATAATCGACTAATATATCACTTACCGATTCATCGAATCAACACTTGATCCGATGACCCGGCTGATATCAAATATCGCGAGAATAGAATACGGTATCTCATATCGCATTATCCTTGATCCTGTACATATCACATATGTGCCCCTACTCCGTTTTGCCTGAGTCAAGAAACCTCTGTGTAGGTCTCTAAAGAATCGTCAATACGCCGGCAGTAGGTGATGATCATATCAAACACCCACAAGCTGCAAGCGGTCAGCTAAACGTAACAGCCACCCAGGTATTGAGCACTCAGAAGATCAACAAGCAAGCCTGTACATTCTCCTGTGAATCCAAACAGTAACACCCCCGTACAGTCCAGTCTCGTCGTCTGATATGTCGCATATCTCGCCTAGGGGTGGTAAACCTCAGACGCCAGTAGCTTGATAAGTCGTGTCGATATGAGGTCTATAACAGTTTTTGAAACTACTGATAACACTTACCAGTAAATCTCAGCAACCCTGGCCAGGGATTTCCAGTTATAGCCAATCGAACACAGCGCAACATCAACTCCCTATACTGGGAGAGACGAATCCCCTCCTATTGCTCATTGCCTCCATGTGATTCGGGACTGTACCCAAAAGCCACCTTTTTGCACGCCCCCTTGGACGTGGTATGATGGAAATCAAAGCACAGTGGGAATCACACAAGACTCTATGACGATCTCGGGTCAACAGACAACTCTGTACCAGTGTCACCGGAGAACTGCCATCTGACGTGAGGTATAATACCATCTGGGAGTTTTCGGCGAGTCCGTCCAGTGTACCCAGTCTTTACTGAGCACCCGTACACCATCCTTGATGTCATACACCGATGGATATGGGATCATCCTGTAAGTCTACGTTGCGACCCCCGGTTCTTACGGGGAGGCGGAAACGGTATAAAATCAAAATTTTAACGCAAGAGGCAACATGGACTAAGCTAGGTCGGGATCTTTACCTAAACTAAAACTAGCAAACTAAGCTAAAGATATTTAGCTACTCGGATGAAGATGGTTATACCTAAACTTGAACTCCTTCTCTTCAAGCTCCGATGGTGGTTCGATGGCTCCTTCTCGTTGTCTCCGTACGCCGAAGATAGATCCACTTGAAAGCTCCAACCTTTAGCTCCTTCTTCGTTCTTTGAAGAAACTAGTTCACTTGGTTTGCTAAACCTAGTGAACTAGAATGAGTAGAGATGATTTAGAATGGGATTTTATCTATGGTTCTTGATTCTCAACTCATGAGACAAGAGAACCATAGATCAAGAGAGGGAGCAAGAGGTTGAGGGTGAGAGCAAGAGGAGAGCTCAAGAACAAGAGAGAGAATGAGCAAGAAAGAATGAGCAAGTATTTTGTCTCTCACCCTCTCATAATCCAATGTAATCATAACTCATCATATCAATAAAAGTCTTATGTGATGGTTGAAGCAACCATAACCTTATCATGTCATGCACTCATTTTACTCAAATGAACAAGCAAGTAAAAGTCTTTGGCATGAAATGATAACCATGGTTATCATGATGGTCAACTAGTCAAGCCTAATCAACCGGTCAACAAAGTCAACAAGTCAACAAAAGTCAACAAGCCAACAAAGTCAACAAAAGTCAACAACCAAGTCACCATAATACTTAATTAATATAATAGTTAATCGCATATCATATTCTCATTAGGGTTGACCAAAAAGTCAAAATGTCAACGGTCAACTGTCAACAACCCTAATGAGAATCCGCTGTCTGTGCCTCCCTGTCAACTGTGCATACACACCCGCATCCGCGTTCTGAGGAACACGAATGCAAACTGGATAAATCCAATCCCATAAGATACACTAGGATCTGGCTTAAACCAAAGCCCGCTAGTGTAAACTGTCCGGACACTGTACGTGCACAAGTGCACGGATGTGACCGAACCCTGTCGCAAAACCATGCGACCTGTCGCAATACCATGCGACCTCTACTCTTTTGCCTAAAGGCGAAAAGCTTTCTGTGTGGGACTCTAAAGACTCGACACTACGCTGGCAGTGGGTTTAACCACAGACCGCAAGCGGCACTAGCTGTGCGTAACGGTCCCCAGGTAATGCCGACAAGAAGACCGACGAGGCGAAACCCATCTGAACTCCTACTGATCCTGAGTGTGACATTCTCCGTACAGTCCGGTCTGTTCGTCTGATACATCGCATGGCGGGCCTAGGGGGCGGTAAACGTCAGTCCCCCAATAGCGGTACAAGTCGTGCCGGAGCGAAGCCCAAAACACCCTGAGATAACACTGGAAACCTACCAGTATATCTCGATTGCCCTGGCCAGGGACTACTCGTGTAATGGCTCTCCTAGACACAGCGCGATGTCAACCCCCAATACCGGGAGAGACGAATCCTGTCTAACCGTCACTGCCTCCAAGTGCTTCGGGACTGCACCCAACCACCACCTGTTTGCACGACTCCTTTGAGCCGTGGTAGGGTAGTGATCAAAGTACAGTGGGAACACACCCGAGGCGAAGTGACAGTGTCAAGTCAGCGGACTAAGCTGTACTCATGTCACCTGGGAACTGATAACTGACGATAGGTATAATACCAACTAGTCAGTTCCCGACGAGTCCTGTCCAGTGTACCCGTAACCTAACGAGCACCCGCATACTATCTCAAGTACGACGTACTGACGGCTGTGGGACAGACTGTCTCCCACACTGGGATGAGAAGCGCATGCGCTGGTCTACTCCGGAGTATCGATGCCCTTTCTCGATAGTCCTGTGACCAGGGACCTGAATAAGGATGTGCTTATAGATTACCCAGCCCCCACTAGTGTGACTGCCATCACAACGCTGGTAATCAAGCAAAGATCCTAAGGGCTCCACTAATGCGTATAAGTGATATACTGAAATAAACACAAGTACACATTGAAGTAGAAACAAACCAAGTAGCATACTACTATTTTGAGCAAGATTGTATATACAAGGTGAATATCCCAAGCATCCATTAAGTAATATACAAACTAGTATGATACAGTAATGGCCTCTAGGGCATACACACTAACAATCTCCCACTTGCACTAAGGCCATGTACTGGCGTATCGAAGACCTATCATCTCGATCAGCCGCTCGAACTGAGTCTGGGGCAGGGCCTTGGTGAATGGATCAGCAGTGTTATCTTCTGAAGCGACTCTCCGAACCTCGATCTCCTGGCGATCTACGATCTCCCTGATCAGGTGATACCGCCTCAAGATGTGCCTGGATTTCTGATGGGACCTGGGTTCCTTCGCTAATGCTATAGCCCCGTTGTTGTCGCAATACAGAGGTATTGGATCAACAATGGACGGAACCACCTGAAGTTCTTTCAAGAACTTCCTCATCCAGACAGCTTCTTTTGCGGCATCAGATGCAGCGATGTATTCCGCTTCCATCGTCGAGTCTGCAACGGTTTCCTGTTTGGAACTCTTCCAACACACCGCCCCTCCATTGAGGGTAAAGACAAAACCCGACATGGACTTGGAATCATCCTTGTCACTCTGGAAGCTGGAGTCAGCAAAGGCCTCGATCTGGAGGTCTTTTCCGCCATACACCAAGAACATCTCCTTAGTCCTTCTCAGGTACTTGAGAATGTTCTTTACCGCTATCCAGTGTTTCTCCCCAGGGTTAGACTGATACCGGCTTACCACACTCAGTGCATAAGCTACATCCGGTCTGGTACACAACATCGCATACATTATAGAGCCTACCGCAGAAGCGTAGGGTATAATAGACATGCGATCCCTCTCCAAATCAGTCTTGGGAGACATCTCTTTAGAGAGGGTGATCCCGTGACAAGCCGGTAGGTTACCGCGCTTTGAATCTTCCATATTGAATCTTTTCAGTATGGTGTCGATGTACCTGGACTGTGAAAGTCCTAATATCCTCTTGGATCTGTCACGGTAGATCCGGATACCCAGAATGTATGAGGCATCACCCAGGTCTTTCATGGAGAACCTGTGTGACAAGAACCCCTTGACAGATTGTAGCATAGGAATGTCATTTCCTATTAAGAGAATGTCATCCACGTATAAAACGAGGAATACTACAGTTCTCGCTACAAATCTACTATAGATGCATGGTTCATCTGGATTTTTGATAAAGCCAAATTCTTTGACCGTCTCATCAAAGCAGATGTTCCAACTCCGCGATGCCTGCTTTAGTCCATAGATGGACTTAAGCAACTTGCACACCTTTCCGCTGCTCCCACTCTGAATGAAGCCCTCTGGCTGGTCCATATAGACACACTCCTCTAAATTTCCATTTAGAAAAGCTGTCTTTACGTCCATTTGCCAGATCTCATAATCGTGGAAGGCAGCAATGGCAAGAAGGATCCGAATGGATTTCAG
This sequence comes from Agapanthus africanus, assembly GCA_030015575.1. NCBI lineage: Eukaryota > Viridiplantae > Streptophyta > Magnoliopsida > Asparagales > Amaryllidaceae > Agapanthus > Agapanthus africanus. The sequence continues at coordinate 398,490,304 of CM057346.1, forward strand.
CATGGCTACTGGAGAAAAGGTTTCGTCGTAGTCCAAGCCAGGTCTTTGACGAAAACCCTTTGCTACCAGCCTAGCTTTATAGGTCTCAACCTGTCCATCTACACCAATCTTCCTTTTGAAGATCCACTTGCATCCTACGGGTTTTACCCCGTCTGGAGCAATGTCCAACGTCCATACCTTGTTGGTGTACATGGACTCCATTTCGGTCTGCATTGCATCCAGCCATTTCACCGAGTCAACGCTCTGAACGGCCTGCTGGAAGCTAGTAGGCTCATCATAATCTATGATGCAATCCTCTCTATCCCCGTCTATGAGAAAACCGTAGTATCTCTCGGGCGGATGAGACTGCCTACTACTTCTGCGGAGCGGCGTAGGAATGTCCTGTTCTGTTGAACCCTCTGGTTCCACTAACCTTTCAGTAATAGTCTGTGGTTCTGGAATTTCTTCCAGTTCTACTGCGCTCCCACTAATCTCCTTTTCCAAGAACTGGTGTTCTAGAAAGTGGGCATTACGAGAAACAAGGACTTTTTGTTCCTCTGCGTAGTAGAAAAGATACCCCCTGGTGTTCTTTGGGTATCCCACAAACTTGCACAGTACTGAGCGTGCCTCGAGTTTGTCCGCATGCTGCTTTTTGACAAAAGCTGGACATCCCCAGATCTTCAGATATTGAAGATAGGGTTTCTTCCCACTCCACATTTCATATGGGGTGGTAGGCACAGTCTTAGTCGGAACTCGGTTCAAAAGGTACGCAGCTGATTCTAGCGCATACCCCCAGAATGATCGCGGTAACTCAGCGTTACTCATCATGGACCGCACCATATCCAATAGGGTGCGGTTCCGTCTCTCCGATACACCGTTATGTTGCGGGGTGTATGGAGGAGTAAGCTGAGAGAGAATTCCGTTCTCTTTTAGATAGTCCAGGAACTCGGCACTTAAGTATTCTCCACCTCGATCCGATCTTAGAATCTTAATACTTTTGCCGGTCTGTTTCTCTACTTCATTCTTATACTCCTGGAATTTTCCAAAGGCCTCGGACTTATGTTTCATTAAGAAGACATAACCGTACCTTGAGAAGTCATCCGTAAAAGTAATGAAGTAAGAATGTCCGCTTCGGGCATGTGTAGACATTGGACCGCACACGTCACTATGTACGAGTCCCAAGAGCTCGCTCGCTCTTACTCCATGTCCAGTAAACGGAGTCTTTGTCATCTTTCCCTTGAGACAGGATTGACAAGTGGCATACGACTGATATTCGAACGCATTCAAATACCCTTCTGTATGTAACTTCGTCAACCTTCTCTCATTGATGTGACCCAATCTACAATGCCATAAGAAAGTCTGATTTATTTCTGGAGACTTTCTTTTGTGTGTATTCTGGACTTTGAAAATCTGTGGTTGGTTTAACACGTATATACCATTACTCAATGTACCTGACCCAATCAGAACTTGATTAAGGTGAATGTTTACAACATTACTTACAAACGCAAATTCATAACCTTCTTTAGAAACTAAAGATACAGAAATGATATTACAAGTTGCGTTGGGTACAAAAAAGCAATTACGCAAAACCAAAACATGTCCATCTGACATTCCCAGGTGATAGTCCCCCACGGCTTTAGCATCCATGCTAGCTCCGTTTGCAACTCTGAGGGTCATGTCACCTGCCTTCAAAACCCTACGGTTTCTCAACGCCTGCAAAGAATTACAGATATGAGATCCTGATCCGGTATCCAATACCCAGGAAGTAGAGTTTATTGAAAGACAGTTTTCAATAACATACACACCTGAAGCTGAAGCTGCAACCTGCTTCAATTCCTGTGTTCTGGCCTTCCAGGCCCTGCAATCATTCTTCCAGTGTCCTTTCTTATGACAATAGAAGCATTCTTCCTTATCCACAAGCTTCCCCGCTATCTTTGTTGCTTTTGCTTTTCCCTTCGTATCCACTTTACTAACACCGCCCCTTGGTTTGGCGGGGGCCTTCTTCTTCTTTCCCTTGGCTTTCGCCTTGGACCTAGAAGAAGATGATCCTCCGACAAACAAAGTGGATGTATCCCTACCTTTCTGTAGGGTGCCCTCTGCGCTCCTCAGCATGTTGAGGAGCTCTGAAAGTTCAACCTCTTTTTCTTGTAGGTTGAAGTTCAGTATGAACTGGGCGTAAGTGGAAGGAAGGGACTGGAGAACTATATCCGTATATAGCTCACTCTCTAATGTGATCCCTAGGTCAGCGAGCTCCTCAATGTAGCCGATCATCTTTAGCACGTGCTCGGCTACTGATGATCCGACGGCCATTCTTGTCGAAAATAACTTTTTCGATGCTTCGTATCTTGCGATACGTGATTGCTCTCCATACAGTTCTTTTGTATGGAGCAATATGGACTCCATGTCCATATTCTCATGCCTCCTCTGATGTTCGTTGTCCATCGAGGCAAGCAGGAGGCACTTGGCCTTCGCGCTATCAATCTCCCAAGTCTTGCGGATTTCCTTATCCGCGACACTGGAAGTTGGACCAGGGACAGGGGGAGCTTTGGTGGTAAGAAGATACCCCAGCTTGTCATAAGTGATTGCTATCTTGACATTCCTGAGCCAATCTTTGTAGTTTGGCCCTGTCAGTTTGTTTTTATCTAGGAGTAACTTAAGTCCAGTCATGTTGATTGGTCGCTGCAATTAGGAGAGAGAAGAAGAAACACTCAGCATGATGCTCTTGCAAGTTTAGAGTGGTTTTTAGTTTGTCTAAACAGGATGGCTCCCACTGTTTCTCGAATCCCTCCTCAAACCATAAAGGAAGAATTAGTCAGGATCAATCCCACCGTACAATACTTGCTTAACCGTTCAGCCAGGCCGGTGTCGGTACTTCGAGGGAGGTTTTCCAACGCTTTCGCGAAGTTCCTTAATTAAAGAACCTCTTTTCCCTGGGGGCGTAGCCCCGCTAACACCTTTCTAGGCACCTACTAGGTTTATAGCATTGATCGTTAAGTGAGAAATTTCCCGAGGAGTAGCATATACTCACAGTAGGATCGGGATCCAAATATCATCGCGTGACGAAACTGAAGGAATCCTACCAGAATCATCACACTCCAAATGGTATGCAAATCTAGCAAGTTTCAGTACTTATGAAACTCCCGATGTGGATTTTTGCCCCATGCTCTTATGACCTTGGCGTGAGGTCAAAATGTCATAAGTCACATGTCAAGTTCGTCCCATCATTATCCAGGTTAATTTGAACCCACCCGTACATACCCTTGACGTAGGCCAAAATGGCAGCACGACTGTCTTAAACCAACGCATTCTATCTATGCAACAGATAAATATCCGGCAGCTACCAATCACTATGCCTTGGCGTGAGGTCAAAATACATAGCTTGAATACTACCGAATATTTAACTGAAATGATGGAGGGCTACGGATGGTTTTGGCAAAACCGTGAACGTAGTGAACTTGATTCGGTCGATGGAACGAGATAGCTTTTAAATGGAGTGGCTCAAACTCCGTATTTTAAAAGTTTGTTTTGAAAAGAACCGAGTGGTTTTTCGAAAGTGTTCCAACGACTTTAACTTGGTTTATTATCTTGCATTAGTTCTTTTAATGCGTGATATTCTTGCATTAGTTCTTTTAATGCGTCCCATCATTTAATCCTACCATTGCAGAAAACAACCAAAATATGACGTACGCTTATGCCATTCGCATTCGCCACGGGGCCCCATCATTACCCGTTAGGTTACTTAACTAACGACAGAGCGGGGGCTGGGCTAGCGCGTCTGTAAAACATAAGCAGCGCCTAAATAATATCATATATAGATATACTGCAATGATAAACATTTCAGATCACAGATAAATACATTGGATATACTAGCAATCTGTAATTTGTACGAGCCTGTAACAAAAATAGATAACACGGTCGCGGTGAATAGCCAAAACCCCACCCAAGACCCCTACGGGTGCGGCAAACTACCCGCCAACTACCCGAAGCGTAGCAACCTCCCTCATCTCCATGAGTAGGCCACTCGACACTTCGGCATACCCGGTAGTTTGTGCACCCCTCCATGGGTCTATCCTAGGAGCAAAAACAGTAAAAAGAAATTATACAATGACGGCTACAACCCCGACCCGGTTGTGCGGCCATACAAATAATTATTACATCAATTTACAAATTTACATGAATTGCAAGAAAAGAAAACTCTCGTCTCACAACCCCCGGCTATTTACCCGCGACAATCCAACATATTTATATACACATTCCAGCACATTACAGATCATGTATAACCCCGACCAATCGACTTATAGCGATTAGCCGACGTTCAATACATGCAAACATCACAGATATAACCATCATAGTCAAAGTGCAGTGAAGTTCGGAAAAAAAATACGGAATTATAGGACCCCAAAAGGAAATTTCTTTTCTGGAAAATCTGGGCACATATAATATATTTCAAAAATCCCAAAACCAACACAGACACACACTGCACGAAAAACGATGCAGAGAAGACGACAAAGCGCGGCGCTTTCACGGCGGATCCCTAGCTCGCGCGGCGGAAGGGCGGCGGTTTGGACGAATTACTGTATCGTTTTTCTTGGGTGTTCACACAAAACCCTGAGTCGAATTTAGGAGTATAAAGTTTTTCATTTTGACCAGAAAAAATTTCAACAGAAACTCAGATTTTGTAAAAGTTTGGTTTTTGGATTTTTCCGGTTCCGAACTTCGTTACACTTCACTACCAAGCTAGTTTAAGTTTAGTTAGGCTCTGATACCACTGTAAGTCCACGTTGCGACCCCCGGTTCTTACGGGGAGGCGGAAACGGTATAAAATCAAAATTTTAACGCAAGAGGCAACATGGACTAAGCTAGGTCGGGATCTTTACCTAAACTAAAACTAGCAAACTAAGCTAAAGATATTTAGCTACTCGGATGAAGATGGTTATACCTAAACTTGAACTCCTTCTCTTCAAGCTCCGATGGTGGTTCGATGGCTCCTTCTCGTTGTCTCCGTACGCCGAAGATAGATCCACTTGAAAGCTCCAACCTTTAGCTCCTTCTTCGTTCTTTGAAGAAACTGGTTCACTTGGTTTGCTAAACCTAGTGAACTAGAATGAGTAGAGATGATTTAGAATGGGATTTTATCTATGGTTCTTGATTCTCAACTCATGAGACAAGAGAACCATAGATCAAGAGAGGGAGCAAGAGGTTGAGGGTGAGAGCAAGAGGAGAGCTCAAGAACAAGAGAGAGAATGAGCAAGAAAGAATGAGCAAGTATTTTGTCTCTCACCCTCTCATAATCCAATGTAATCATAACTCATCATATCAATAAAAGTCTTATGTGATGGTTGAAGCAACCATAACCTTATCATGTCATGCACTCATTTTACTCAAATGAACAAGCAAGTAAAAGTCTTTGGCATGAAATGATAACCATGGTTATCATGATGGTCAACTAGTCAAGCCTAGTCAACCGGTCAACAAAGTCAACAAGTCAACAAAAGTCAACAAGCCAACAAAGTCAACAAAAGTCAACAACCAAGTCACCATAATACTTAATTAATATAATAGTTAATCGCATATCATATTCTCATTAGGGTTGAGCAAAAAGTCAAAAAGTCAACGGTCAACTGTCAACAACCCTAATGAGAATCCGCTGTCTGTGCCTCCCTGTCAACTGTGCATACACACCCGCATCCGCGTTCCGAGGAACACGAATGCAAACTGGATAAATCCAATCCCATAAGATACACTAGGATCTGGCTTAAACCAAAGCTCGCTAGTGTAAACTGTCCGGACACTGTACGTGCACAAGTGCACGGATGTGACCGAACCCTGTCGCAAAACCATGCGACCTGTCGCAATACCATGCGACCTCTACTCTTTTGCCTAAAGGCGAAAAGCTTTCTGTGTGGGACTCTAAAGACTCGACACTACGCTGGCAGTGGGTTTAACCACAGACCGCAAGCGGCACTAGCTGTGCGTAACGGTCCCCAGGTAATGCCGACAAGAAGACCGACGAGGCGAAACCCATCTGAACTCCTACTGAGCCTGAGTGTGACATTCTCCGTACAGTCCGGTCTGTTCGTCTGATACATCGCATGGCGGGCCTAGGGGGCGGTAAACGTCAGTCCCCCAATAGCGGTACAAGTCGTGCCGGAGCGAAGCCCAAAACACCCTGAGATAACACTGGAAACCTACCAGTATATCTCGATTGCCCTGGCCAGGGACTACTCGTGTAATGGCTCTCCTAGACACAGCGCGATGTCAACCCCCAATACCGGGAGAGACGAATCCTGTCTAACCGTCACTGCCTCCAAGTGCTTCGGGACTGCACCCAACCACCACCTGTTTGCACGACTCCTTTGAGCCGTGGTAGGGTAGTGATCAAAGTACAGTGGGAACACACCCGAGGCGAAGTGACAGTGTCAAGTCAGCGGACTAAGCTGTACTCATGTCACCTGGGAACTGATAACTGACGATAGGTATAATACCAACTAGTCAGTTCCCGACGAGTCCTGTCCAGTGTACCCGTAACCTAACGAGCACCCGCATACTATCTCAAGTACGACGTACTGACGGCTGTGGGACAGACCGTCTCCCACACTGGGATGATAAGCGCATGCGCTGGTCTACTCCGGAGTATCGATGCCCTGTCTCGATAGTCCTGCGACCAGGGACCTGAATAAGGATGTGCTTATAGATTACCCAGCCCCCACTAGTGTGACTGCCATCACAACGCTGGTAATCAAGCAAAGATCCTAAGGGCTCCACTAATGCGTATAAGTGATATACTGAAATAAACACAAGTACACATTGAAGTAGAAACAAACCAAGTAGCATACTACTATTTTGAGCAAGATTGTATATACAAGGTGAATATCCCAAGCATCCATTAAGTAATATACAAACTAGTATGATACAGTAATGGCCTCTAGGGCATACACACTAACACATCCATCGCCCATCATATGGGTCAAGATGTGTATACGCTAGTCTACTCTGGTGTATCGATGCCCTTTCTCGATACACCCTCGACTAGGAACAGTTATAGGATGTACTCGTCGATTACCGTGGCCCCACTAGTATGATCTCATCATAGTCCCAGTAGTTGAGTACATATCCTAAGGGCTTTATCAACATGTAATATAGAGACAATCAGAGTACATGTTAAGATAAAGTACAACCAGATAGCGTACTATCATGTCGAGCAAGAAAGTCCTCCCTATATATATCCAAGCATCCATTACAATATACATCGTATGTACAGTACTGGCCTCTAGGGCATACATATAACTAACAATCTCCCACTTGCACTAGGGCCATCTGTTGTGGTATCACATACCCAACATTTAGCTGTGGTTGAAGTATCTCATACTCAACCATCCCATAAAAGTCTCTACTGGGAAAAAGGCCTTTGTGAGTGGATCCGCGCTGTTGTCCTCTGTGTCTACTCTCCTAACCTCGATCTCCCTGGAGATCAACCATCTCCATGATCAGGGGATACTGCCTAAGAATTATATCTGGATTTCTGATGGGACGGTAGTTCCTTGGCTAAAACCACAACTCCATTGTCACACAATGGTAGGAACGAAGTTCATCTCATGAACTTATATCTATCCAGACTGCCTCTTTGGTAGCATCCTTGGTAACGATATATCTTGCCTTTAATCGTCTAGTAAGTTACGGTATCTATCTTGGAACTCTTCCAACATACCGCCCCTCCACTGAGGGTAAAGACAATACTTGCGACTGACATTCAGTCGTCCTTATCACTCTGGAACCATTCCAGTGATTCTCCTCAGGATAGATTGATACCATCTCACTACAACTAGTGAGTATCCTAACATCCAATTAGATCTATCTCATAGATCCAAAAACTCAGGATTTAGGAGGTATCGCTTTGATCTTATATGGAGAATCCTTGTGATAAGCGGAGATTGAACGAGCGTAGCATAGGAAACTCCTTCCCTATCAAGAGTATGTCATCCACGTACTCTACGAGGATCATCACCATACTCTCTACTACCTTTTTGTATATACAAGGTTCATCTACCATTTTGATGAAGTCAAACTCTTTGACTACCACATCAAAACAGACGTTCTAACTCCGCGATGCCTGCTTTATCATATAAAACATCTTGCACATGTTTCCGCTGCTCCCACTGTCTACGAAGCCCTCTGGCTATGTACTTATAGACGCTCTCTTCCAAATCAATATTTAGAAAAGCAGTCATGACACCTAACCGCCAGATATCGTAGTCATGGTATGTAGTCGTGGCAAGTAGGATCTGGATGGACTTAAGCATAGCTTTGAAAGTCTCAACTTTTTCATGTACACCAAGTAATCTTCTCAAGATATACTTGCTCCTGATGGGGATTTAACCCTTCAGATAAAGCAACCAAAGTCCATACTTGGTTGGTGTATAAGGATTCCATCTCAGATCGATAAGCATCCAGCCATTCTTACAGAGTCCCACTCCTGATGGCCAGCTCGAAATTAGTTGGGTCATCATCTCATGATGCAATCCTCGCTCCCATTGTCATAGAGAAACCGAAGTATCTCTCAGGTGGGTGAGGAACCCTACTAGATCGGCGGAGAGGCTGAGGTTCATTGGAAACTACTGAATCCTTTGGTTCTACCAAATCATCAGCTGCACTTTGTATAGCTGGAACTACTTCCAGTTTTATAGAGCTGACCTTGCCTCGAGCTTGTCCGAATTTTGCTTTTAGACATAGGCTAGACAACCCCAAATCTTAACATACTTAAGATATGGGCTCTTCCCATTCCATATCACATATGAAGTGGTAGGCAACTGATTTGATTGGAACCCTATTCAATAGGTATGCAGCTTCTCAAGTGCATAACTCCCAAAAGGAAATAGGAAACTCAGTAGTACTCATCATAGAGCTCACCATATCTAATAGGGTGTGATTGCTCCGCCCCGATACACCGAGGTGCTGTGGTGTATACGGAGGAGTAATACTGAAAGAGAATCTCATTCTCCTTTAGAATAGTCCAGGAATCCCGTGCTCAAGTATTCTCCTCCTTGATATCATCAAAGGACATAATACTTATACCCGTTTTTGGTTCTCTACTTCTAACTTATATTCTGTGATTATCTCAAAAGTTTCGGACTTGTGTTTCAACAGGAACATATGTCTGAATCTAGAGAGATCATCGGTGAATATAATGAAGTACGAAGAACCGGTCTTGGCATGTGTAGACAAGGGACTTTACATACATCATCATGTATCAATCCCAAGAGTTCACTAACTCTTTCTCTGTTTTCAATAAACAGAGCTAAGGTCATCTTATCTTTGTGACATGACCGGCAAGTTTCATAAGATGTAAATTCAAACTAATTTAAATATGCATCTAAATGTAACTTAGCTAGTCGGGTCGCATTGATATGACCTAGTCCACAATACCTCAAGAAGGATTCGTTCATTTATGAACTCTTCATCTTGTGTGTGTTCTGTATACTAAGAACTGTAGTTTGATTTAGAACGTCTATGCTTTTAGATAACGTGCCTGAACCGATCAACTCTTGATATAGGAAATGTTTAAAACATTATCGAACAATACAAAATTATATCCTTCTTTACTAATAAAGAGACTGATATGATGTTGTATATCAGGTTCGGTATCTAATAATATTCATTCAGAATCAATGTATTCTGGTAATACAGGGTGATAGTGACCAACAGACTTGGCTGCAACACTTGCACCGTTTCTATCTTATGAAACTTATCACTCGTTCTCAGTCCTCTACCTTTCGGTAGCCCATATAACAAATTACATATGTGGGATCCTGATCCGGTATCTCATACCCAGGACGTAAAGGATACTGAGAAACAGTTCTCTGTAATGAACACACCCGAAGATGATGCATCAACATGCACTTTCTTCGTTTGGGCGGCACGGAAAATCTGGTATTCCCCAATTTCCTGCTCTGTCTTATAACAATTATAAGTTGGAGCGGGACCAACGTTCCCCAGCGCAGTATAACAAGCGGGTTCGGTCAATACATCCGTATTATTAAGGCGTGACATAGTCGCAACCAGGAGAGGGAGAGAAGAAAACACTCAGCGTATGTTCTTATAAGATTAGATTGATTATCTAATATATCTAATCAGGATGTCTCCCACTGTTTTAGTCAAATCTCCCTTCAAACCCTAAAAGGAAAGACTAGCCGGGATTAATTACACCTTACAAGTTCGCCAATCTTTCAGCCAGGCCAGTGTCGGTAGTTTGAGGGAGGTTCCCCGTGCTTTCGCACGGACCTAATTAAAGTAAACCTCGTTTTCCCAGGGGCGTAACCCCGTTGACACCTTTCTAGACACCTGTAACATTTTAAAATTAATTAAATAAATAAAATCGTTTAAGTGAATTTTATAATTTCCGGTAAAGTAAAACGAAGTTTTCATAAAACTAAACCGTAATTTTTTTTCACTATAAATTTAAAAATAGCTATTTTAATTATGTTATTACTAGGAAATGATGTTTATTTAGCCACTTATAAATTTTTAGTTTAATTAAATATTTTTCTTAAATTAATTATTTTAAATATTAACATAAGCTTTATTTTTACACTAAATTAGTGTAAATTACAAATTTGAATGGGTTAAATTTGCAAAAATCACCATTGCATCTTAGAATCAAGTGTGTTTCATGCGAAATTTATTTTCAAAATTTTACAATGGTTCTAGACCATTCTAGGTCAAATGGAGTTAAGAAAATAAAGAATTTTTAAATAAATTCATGAAAAGACTTAATTGTGTGATATTTTTGTGAAACCTTCTACACTTTTCTTCACCTTTTCTCACTCTCCTCTCTTTTCCTCGCCTCATGGCCGGCCTCACCTCCATGGGCAGCCCCAAAATTTTCCCCCCATCATTTTTGCATTAAAAATCATCAAAAATTCAATAAAAAACCCACAAAATCCTAATTAATTCCTACCCTCTATTCTTTGCTCATCTTTACATGGATTTTGGAGATGAAAGCATTCATTTTGGAGGCTTATTTTCATGTTTGGATTTCATGTTGTGGAGGTATAAATATGCTTCTTTTGATTTATTGTTATTAGATGTTTCATTTAAGCATAATTAGATTTAATAAATAATTTCTATCTACAAGTTTTAAAATTCAAGTTAGGGTTTATAAAATTAAGTTATGGTTTTTATTAGTTAAGTAGGGTTATAATAACTAGTTTAACATTTTTTTTGAAGTGGAAAATCTTGTATGGATGATATATTGTAAATTGTTTATCCAAAATTGTTTAAATTAATCCATTTTGCAAACTAGATTTCTATATATTGTATATATTGGTGAGATAAAATTCCAATTAATTTTTGTAACACTAGATTATGGTTTTAATGAGGATATTAACTTGTTAGTGGAATGAAAAACTTAAATTGGTTACTAGTTTTTATTGATAATTGAAAAATACTAATAAAAATGCTATTTTTGCTAACTAGATTTTGGAAATTCTTAAATAAATGAGGTTTAAAATCTAAATTATGATTTCATTATATTATTATCATCATGAATTGTAGTTTAATGCATTAATTCATGCAAAATCCAGTTTAGATGTGATATTGTGAAATTTTCCTTCAAAGTATCGAAATCGGGCAAGTTTGCAAACTAGAATTTTCAAACTAATATAAATTAGGGTGTTAAAAATATAGTGATGGTTTATATAGTCTAGTTATGCTAATTAATGAATACTATGACCATTAGTTTCTTTTAAACATCAAGTTTTGAAGTAAAACGGTAAATTGGTGTTTTCAGGTTTTACGGAATCGGATGATTTGATCGATTTTTATGGTTTCGATGAATTAAATCATGTTTTATATTATAAGTAATGAGTTTTATAACTATGAGTTGTTTGTTGATGCTTATCTCGATCAATCGGCGTTTGTACGCCGATATCGAGCGATATTTGGTTCTTTTGCATGAGCGGGACATAGGTTTTAACCTATGCGCGTTTCGTGCGTCGTTTTGATATTGTCCATGATTCAGTTTACGATATTATATGTGTTTGCATATAGGTACCCCTCACGTGGACTGCGGGCGATGAAGAAGAGGATGGCGACACCGTCTTCGGCAGACAAGGACCAGGTGAGTAGATGTATATCTACGGGGGGAAGTCGGGTGGATGGCGTTTAGCACAATCGCAAACGTAGAATATGGATAGTACTTATTGTCATTAGGAAGCCAGACGTGACCTTAGAATTTCGGTGAGTAGGACCCTAGTAGTGACCTTAGGTTGGACTAGATTGATTTAGAAAGACCTTACCCGAGGATGAATATCTTGGAGGAGATTCGTAGGTTTCAGGTAGATACACACACGCACACACTGAGACTCGACGTGGTGTATACGTGTATGTGTATATATATATATATATATAGGACTAGGTGTATGTATATATATATATACACAATACGTATATGTGATACAAGGATGTGATATGATACACAGGGATGAAACAATATAACTGGGCTTGATGCCATGATTCTTGGCTTTACGGTCGTGTTATGATGTTAGCGGATCATTAGGAAATGAGATAATGAATAGGTATACATAAATAATAAAGGGTGGTGATGATATTGAAGTATATGGGACTCTAAAATAGAACCCGGACCGTAACCTGTGCCTGAAATTCTGATATGATATCATATAGGTGTGACTTGATTACGACATCATATAGGTTGTAAGTGCACGGCGGCGCCCCGGCCGTCAATCCGACGGCCAAACGCGGAAACGGTGATAAACATAAATTTTTGCGGACTTGGCAAAACGGCACCACCGCGCACTAAAACCGGATCGTGCCATTAAACTAGTCTAAGCTATCTAGAGAGGGGGTAGAGAAGTATACCATACGATCCAAGTCCTCCGGTCTTCATCTCCACTCCGATCTCCTCGCGGGATCTCCGTCCGTCTCCTCCTCGTCGGAAAGGGCACCACGAAGCCGGGTACTTTTACGGGCTCCCGCCTCTATACCGAGGCAACTCGGGCGCGAAGCTGGCGAATCGACGCGTCCAAGATTTGCTGTAGGAATGTAGTGTAGAGTGTATGTCTCACTTTGGGGTTGGTTGCCATTTGTGGATGATGGAGGAAACAAGGATAAGAAAAATGGTGCTTGCATTTTTCTTGGCATGGAATGAGATCAAGAATGAAAACCTCTCTCAAAGATGAAGCTCTCTCTTCTTCTCTTTTCTTCTTCTCTCTTTTTCTTCTCTCTTTCTTTTTCTCTCTTTCTTTTTCTCAACCATGAATAAAACTCTCTCATCTAGTTCATCAAGTGAGAATAAGAAGGGTGGAGGAATAAAAACATAATGCAAAGGGAGGTGAGTGTAGGAGCAAAAGAAAGGTGACCATATCCAAGACATAATCATCACTAAAACTTACATCAACCTCAAATCATTTCTAATCTCATCAAAACATGAAAAGCAAAGATGCTTATCATATCAACCCTTATGCAAATAAGTCCTCCACAAAGTGTTATTTGCGAACTTGCAAATAACACCCTCCATCGGAAAAGTCCGGCCGGGAAAGAACAAAGGAAAACCGGCCGGAACCGAAAGCAAAATGGCAACTCCAGAAAACTGGTCCCGTAATAAATTACAGGAAAACCCCACACTGTGCATACACACCCGCATTCGTATTCCGTCCGGATACAAATGCAATGAGACAAAATCTACACTGTACTAAACTAGGACCGGCTTAAGCCAAAGCCGGCTAGTAATATCCGTTCGATCCTGATCCGTGCAATACCGCACGTATCTGATCGAACCCTGCCATATATCCATACGGCCACTAGTACAAAGCTGTCCGATCCTGATCCGTGCAATACCGCACGTATCTGATCGGACCCTGCCATATCTCCATACGGCCTCTACAGCGTTTCGCCCGAAACTTGAGTAACTGTAAGTGTGGTGGACTCTAAAGACTCGTCAATACTATGGCTGTGGATTTAACCACTAGCACGTCAGAGGTATAAGCCAATACGTGACGGGCCACCAGCTATTGACTAAAAGGGACGTCGATGAGGAAGCTCACCCCGACACCCAACTGAGCCTGTCAGTGACAATATCCGTACAGTCCGGTCCGTTCGTCTATGAGTATCGCATGGCGGGCCTAGGGGGTTGGTAAAAGTCAGACCCCCAAAAGCGGTACAAGTCGTGTCGGAGTGTAGCCCAGAACACCCTGAGATACTACTGGAATACCTACCAGTAAATCTCCTGCCTTGGCCAAGGTCTTTGTGTAATGGCTCTCCTAGACACAGCGCGACCTCACCCCCAATACCGGGAGAGACGAAACCCCCGAAGATCCGCTCACTGCCTCCATGTGGCTCGGGACTGTACCCAACTAAAACCTGTTTGCACGACTCCTTTGAGCCGTGGTAGGGTAGTAATCAAAGTACAGTGGGAACTCACACGAGACAAATGACGATCCCCAGGTCGATGAACTAACCTGTACACATGTCACCTGGGAACTGCTATCTGACGTCAGGTATAAGACCAACTAGCATGTTCCCGGCGAGTCCTGTCCGGTGTACTCATAACCCAATGAGCACCTGTATACATCTTAGGTGAACCTACTGACACCAGTGGCTTGTGAGACCGGCCACCGCCCCTCGTCGGGGTCTCGACTGTATACACTAGTCTACTCTGGAGAATCGATGCCCTGTCTCGAAACTCCCACGACTAGGGACCTTTTAAGGATGTGCTTATAGACTCCAGCTCTCACTTATATGATCGCCCTCATACTGCTGGCAGTCAAGCAAGAATCCAAGGGGCTCTATCAACGTGCAATAGCGACATGTCATGTCACCTAAAGCAGTACACGATGATAAAGGTAAACCAGATAGCAAACTATCATCTCGAGTAAGACTGTCCTACCGGGATAGGTCCTCCCTCAATCATTACAATCACGTACCTGTGACCTAATAATTGACTCTGAGGGCACTATCTCCAACAATCTCCCACTTGCACTCAAGGCTAATTATTGCGATGTCGCATACTCACAGCCCGTGTGATATCGAACATCCAACTCCTCTACTAGTCAGTCTCACAAAGCTCGTTTGCGGAACTATTGCGTTCGAGGAATAGCCTCAGTGAGTGGATCCGCTTAGTTGTTTCTTTCTATATCTCTCTATATCTCAAGTTCGCGGAGAAAACCATCTCCCGAAATGAGCAATACCTGTCTTAGAATGTCTGGATGTCTGATGGGACCTAGCTCATAAATGAACTTCAAATCCAAACTTCATAGACTGTATCGTCAACTGAACTTAATCAGTATCCTGCGCGCCATGCGTCCCTCAGTATTGCCTTGGACAACCTGTCCAAAATACTGCCCCTTCATCAGAAGGAAAACTATAACTCTGACAACCTCCTTGTCGTCCATGTCACCTTGGAAGCCTGGAATGATAACTGTCTCCTGAATGAGGCTGTCGTTATCATATCCCTAGAACATCCACTTATGTTCTAAAACTGCTTCCGACTGTTTCTCCAGGATTGGATTAATGTCAACTTATTGCATCTAGTGCAAGAACAACATCTGGTGTGGTACTTGACATCTCACGATTGACTCAATTGCCTGAGCAAGTGATCTGCCAATCATGCCCGTCCCTCTCCCCTTTAGTCTGTAAGACACCTTTGGAGAGGGTGACTCCGTTACCTGCAGGTACACTACCGTGCTAGGAGTCATCCATTCTAAATACCCTTAGAATGCTGTCAAAGTGCCCTGATTGGGAAACCACCCAAATCTAGATCTAAAGCCATAGATCCAGTAACCAGTATGTCTGATATAAAATCCATTTCCTTTGTGGAGAAACAACTGTGTGACGACCAAAGTGTAACCGATCGTAGTGTAGGAGTTTCATTTCCTACTCTGTGTATATCATCCAAATACCAGGATATCACACCCTGCTACCTTCTCAACAGATCCATCCCCTATTCTGATGAAGTCAAAACCATGACTGTCATGTCAGAAATAGATGATCTATCTCCGCTACATCTGCTTTAGTCTATAAATAGACATAAGCTGCCTGTCCACCAATGCTTCCGCTGCTCCCACTGACTACGACAACCCTCTGGCAGAGTCATATAGACGTACACTTCTAAAACTAGTTTAGAAAGACGCTATACTCATCCTCCTGCCGGGTCTCGTAGCCTGGAACAACAACAATGGCGAGTGTGGGTAAACAAGAACTTCCCTGTCACCGTCCTTGAGGCTACCGGAGTACCTCTCGGGTGCCTGAAGTTACCCACCTTATCTGCGGAGTGGCCAATGGAATGTCAAATCAGATTGAATCTTTAGGTTCCTTATCAAATCTTCAGTAATCGTTTGTGGTTCTGGAATCACTTCCAGTTCTACCATACTCCCACTACTGTTTTCTGAAAAATCCATTTTTAATAAAACTGTGGCGAGTCTAGAACAATATTGCTATTGTTCATCCAGATGGTAGAAAATCAACCCGCGTCATAGCTTGGGTCAACCCACAAACAGCCATTACAGAAACGTGCCTTGAGTTGTCCAGTGTCTGGTTTTAAGCATAAGCCAGACAACTCCCCGTACCTTAACAACGTTAAGATATGAACTGTTCTATATCCAATATAGAAACAGAGGCACTGATTTAATTGAACCAGATTCAAATCATGCAGCTGTCTCCAGTGCATGTCAACTAAATGGAGAGAGGCCGATCAGCGTTACTCAACTTAGGAATGCTTCCAATTATGAGTAACCTGAAAGAGAAGTAATTTCTCTTTATCATTACTATCAACTGAATACCATACACAAGTATCTACATCTTCGAACACTTTGAAGAATCCCGATACTTGCAACACCTGGTTCTCTACTTTATTCAAATACCTATAACTTCTCAAAATTCAGACCCTGTGTTTCCACGAAACACTTGTCTAAAAACTAGAGAAGTCATAAGTAAACCGAATATAGTACGAGAACCAACCCCTCTGTCCTGATGGACCCTGGACAACATACAATACTCTGTATAAGTCCCTTGAGTCTAGTGACTCATTCACTGTGCGTCGTAGGTTGAAAACTGTACTTATGGTTAAGAAGAATTACACCGCTGTTCAATGCTCCTTACCTAACCATCCACTGATATAGGTAAATGTCATCGACATAATATCAAAAGGTATATCTCACTCTATGAAAATAGACGTACAGATATATCAATTTGAAATTGGTGCACAACATCGGATATTCAAAACCAAATATTTGCCGACCGGCAAACAACCCAGATGATCTCCCCAAATATCACCGATTACAACGAATCCCGATATAATGAGGATGATCACCCAATTCCCACTAACTTACTCCCACTCATCATCTATAAAACCATACAGATATGAGAATTATACCTGGTAAATACATACCCTGGAGTAAGTGTCTAATCGGGAAATCAGTTTTCCATTAACAGTACACAGTGAAACTGAAACATTGAAATGTTTCGTTGGGGTATCCTGGTATTCCTAGTAATGCCTCATCCATTATCCAAATTCACAACTGTAACCGTATAATTCTTTGCCACCTCTCCAAATCCATTTATATGTCTTTAGTCATTACCTTCTGCACACCCCTTAGGCCAAATGGTTTTCTTCCTTCCCTACCGTTCGGCACCAGCCTATGGTTTGGAAGAAGACTATCCAATAAGCATAATGGGTGTACTGTCCTAATCCTAGGAGCACTCGCAACGCGAGAGAAGGTGAAGATAAAAGACACCTGAATGTACTTTATTCCTATTTCTCCTGAACCAGGATCCATCCCCGAACTGGAACAAGTTCCTTTCGAGTTCGTATATAACCATACGATGGATTATCCAATAAAATGGGATCTTCGTAGTGATACGGAGTGTCCTGGAGAAATACAAAGGTGATGTGGGAGTGGTAACGAAATATTTGGTTTGGTCGTGAATATCTGTTGCAATTTACTTTGCCCTCTTACTAATCCCTTGCTTTGTCTGAACTTAATACCTTCTGTACACCGTTTAGGCTAACTGGTTTTCTTCATTCCCTACCGGTCGGCACCAGCCTATGGTTTGGAAGAAGACAATCCAATTTGCGTAATAGGTGTACTACTCCTAAACCAAGGAGTACTCGCAGCCTGAGAGAAGGTGAAAAGAAAAGACAACTGAATAGTCCTATCCGTTTTCTCCAGAACCGGAAACCATCCTCGAATTCCTTCGAGTTCGTATCTAACCATACGATGGTTTTGTCCAATGGAAGTGGACGTTCGTAGTAATACGGGGTGTCCTGGAGAAAAGGGTAAAAGTAGGAGTGGCAATGAGGTCTGCAACTCTGACAATCCAAAAGCCAGTGTTAAGTAAGTTCGGTCAACTTGGTCACTGAGTCAAAGTCTAGGGTCGGGTCAATGGTCGCTGCCAGAGAGAGAGAGAAAAGAAACACTCAGCGTGCACTCTAACCTAGATCAGAATGGTTACTAATTTATCTAATCTGGAAACCTCCCACTGTACCTCAAATTCTCCTCCAAACCTGAAAGAAGAATTAGTCGGGGTCACCCGAGGAGTAAACCAACTCATCAGTGGGAATCAGGATCCAACTATCATTGCATGATAACGTGACGGAATCCGCTCACGGTATCACACTCCAGAAGGTATGCGCATATCTGGCAAGTTTCAGTACTTTTGAAACTCCCGATGTGATTTCTGCCCCATGCTCTTATGACCTTGGCGTGAGGTCAAAATATCATAAGTCACATGTCAAGTTCTACCCATCATTATCCAGGTTAATTTGAATCCACCCGTACATACCCTTGACGTAGGCCAAAATAGTAGTACGACTGTCCCAAACCAACGCATCTATCTATGCAACAGATAAATACCCGGCAGCTACCAATCACTATGCCTTGGCGTGAGGTCAAAATACATAGCTTGAATACTACCGAATATTTAACTGAAATGATGGAGGGCTACGAATGGTTTCTGGCGAAAACCTTTAACGTAAAGAACTTGATATCGTCGAAGGAACGGATAGCTTTTAAAAATATAGTGACGAAAACCGTCGCTAAAGAGGTCACTCCCGGTGAAGGGATCTCGGCTCTTTCCCCGTAGAATGGGGTGCAGGATATTCCAAATGAACACCACGGTGCAAAGCAAAAGTAATCGGCTATAGTGAAGTTAATGCCCTGACGCAAACTTTTTGTCCAAGGGGTCACTCCCGGTGAAGGGATCTCGGCCCTTGCCTCGTCGACTGAGGAGCAGGATATTCAAACTGAATACCACGATGCAAAACAAAAGAGAACGTCCTTGCAATAACAGCTTTTTGAAAAAGTGTTCCAACAACATCAGATTAGGTTTGTTTTAACTTGCATTGATCCGAATCAACGCAGTCCCATCAATTAATCACACCACAAAGAACGAAAATATACTGACGTACGTATATGCCATCCGCATTCGCCACTGGGTCCCGTCATCACTCGTTAGGTTAGCTTACTAACGACAGAGCGGGGACTGGACTAGCGCGGATGAAAAACATATACAACATCTACTAATATATATACCAATATATTATATTCGCTCAAGGCGTGAATAAAATGCAACATCACAGAAATGTACAGCATCACAGAACAATACAGATATCTGGGATCCCCAGGTTTCACAGAGCCACTACTGAAACCCGACGTTCCCCTGGTCGTGTGGATAGCCTGTGCAATGAAATCCTAGACCCCTACGGGCGCGGCAAGTCACCCGCCAAAACCTGAAGCGAGGCAGCCCCCTTCAGCTCCGTGAATGGACCACCCAGCACTCCACGGAATCCGGCAACTTGGGCACCCCTCCTGGGTCAGCCTGTACCCCCTACGAGTGCGGCGAATAGCCCGCCAATCCCAGAGTGAAGCCCCTTCCGTCCCAATGCCATGAGATGCGGGCTTGTTGCCCTCTAGAACCCGGCTATACGTGCACCCCACCGCGGGGTAATCCTAGTACAGAAAGTAAAATATACATACAACGGGTACATCGACCGCAACCAGGTCGTGCCCCAAAAGAATAATACAATCAGGCAGTGACGGCAGTCCACATGTCGGACGCTCGCCCCGCAAAATCAAATGTACATAATACAACAATACAGTACTAGCATTGCATCCAGGCTATCCCCCACGACCGATCCGCAACATCACAGCATAAACATAGAACATCAACGTGAAAGTCACGTTCGCAAATCCGTCTAACCGGGCTATAGCAGTTAGACCGGATTTACCGATCGAGTGACATTCACGGTCGCAGATATAATGTAAATACTGTGAAAAATGTGTTTAAAATTTTCCGATCGATCAAAAATTAACAAGTGGGCCCTCAATCAAAAACTGTAGCACTCACAGAAATCCTGGGCCCAATTTTAATATTCCAAAACCCATAATTTAAGCCCAGAAGGCCTCTGGAAAAATTTGGTGATGTGACGTGAATAGTGCGCGGCGGAAGGGCCGCACGAGGTGGGGTTTCGCGGCGCTTCCGCGCTCCAATTGTGGCGTTACATCGTCAAATTTTTACAGAACTCTTAGATTTTCCAGTACATCAATATTTTACAACCTGAAAAATTTTTCGAGACCAAAAATTTTCAACAGAAACTGATTCGAACTAAAATGCAGTTTTGGAACATTCGATCGATCGAAACAGAAAAACACATTACACCAAGCTAGACTATGTTAATGGCGAGGCTCTGATACCACTGTAAGTGCACGGCGGTGCCCCGGCCGTCAATCCGACGGCCAAACGCGGAAACGGTGATAAACATAAATTTTTGCGGACTTGGCAAAACGGCACCACCGCGCACTAAAACCGGATCGTGCCATTAAACTAGTCTAAGCTATCTAGAGAGGGGGTAGAGAAGTATACCATACGATCCAAGTCCTCCGGTCTTCATCTCCACTCCGATCTCCTCGCGGGATCTCCGTCCGTCTCCTCCTCGTCGGAAAGGGCACCACGAAGCCGGGTACTTTTACGGGCTCCCGCCTCTATACCGAGGCAACTCGGGCGCGAAGCTGGCGAATCGACGCGTCCAAGATTTGCTGTAGGAATGTAGTGTAGAGTGTATGTCTCACTTTGGGGTTGGTTGCCATTTGTGGATGATGGAGGAAACAAGGATAAGAAAAATGGTGCTTGCATTTTTCTTGGCATGGAATGAGATCAAGAATGAAAACCTCTCTCAAAGATGAAGCTCTCTCTTCTTCTCTTTTCTTCTTCTCTCTTTTTCTTCTCTCTTTCTTTTTCTCTCTTTCTTTTTCTCAACCATGAATAAAACTCTCTCATCTAGTTCATCAAGTGAGAATAAGAAGGGTGGAGGAATAAAAACATAATGCAAAGGGAGGTGAGTGTAGGAGCAAAAGAAAGGTGACCATATCCAAGACATAATCATCACTAAAACTTACATCAACCTCAAATCATTTCTAATCTCATCAAAACATGAAAAGCAAAGATGCTTATCATATCAACCCTTATGCAAATAAGTCCTCCACAAAGTGTTATTTGCGAACTTGCAAATAACACCCTCCATCGGAAAAGTCCGGCCGGGAAAGAACAAAGGAAAACCGGCCGGAACCGAAAGCAAAATGGCAACTCCAGAAAACTGGTCCCGTAATAAATTACAGGAAAACCCCACACTGTGCATACACACCCGCATTCGTATTCCGTCCGGATACAAATGCAATGAGACAAAATCTACACTGTACTAAACTAGGACCGGCTTAAGCCAAAGCCGGCTAGTAATATCCGTTCGATCCTGATCCGTGCAATACCGCACGTATCTGATCGAACCCTGCCATATATCCATACGGCCACTAGTACAAAGCTGTCCGATCCTGATCCGTGCAATACCGCACGTATCTGATCGGACCCTGCCATATCTCCATACGGCCTCTACAGCGTTTCGCCCGAAACTTGAGTAACTGTAAGTGTGGTGGACTCTAAAGACTCGTCAATACTATGGCTGTGGATTTAACCACTAGCACGTCAGAGGTATAAGCCAATACGTGACGGGCCACCAGCTATTGACTAAAAGGGACGTCGATGAGGAAGCTCACCCCGACACCCAACTGAGCCTGTCAGTGACAATATCCGTACAGTCCGGTCCGTTCGTCTATGAGTATCGCATGGCGGGCCTAGGGGGTTGGTAAAAGTCAGACCCCCAAAAGCGGTACAAGTCGTGTCGGAGTGTAGCCCAGAACACCCTGAGATACTACTGGAATACCTACCAGTAAATCTCCTGCCTTGGCCAAGGTCTTTGTGTAATGGCTCTCCTAGACACAGCGCGACCTCACCCCCAATACCGGGAGAGACGAAACCCCCGAAGATCCGCTCACTGCCTCCATGTGGCTCAGGACTGTACCCAACTAAAACCTGTTTGCACGACTCCTTTGAGCCGTGGTAGGGTAGTAATCAAAGTACAGTGGGAACTCACACGAGACAAATGACGATCCCCAGGTCGATGAACTAACCTGTACACATGTCACCTGGGAACTGCTATCTGACGTCAGGTATAAGACCAACTAGCATGTTCCCGGCGAGTCCTGTCCGGTGTACTCATAACCCAATGAGCACCTGTATACATTTTAGGTGAACCTACTGACACCAGTGGCTTGTGAGACCGGCCACCGCCCCTCGTCGGGGTCTCGACTGTATACACTAGTCTACTCTGGAGAATCGATGCCCTGTCTCGAAACTCCCACGACTAGGGACCTTTTAAGGATGTGCTTATAGACTCCAGCTCTCACTTATATGATCGCCCTCATACTGCTGGCAGTCAAGCAAGAATCCAAGGGGCTCTATCAACGTGCAATAGCGACATGTCATGTCACCTAAAGCAGTACACGATGATAAAGGTAAACCAGATAGCAAACTATCATCTCGAGTAAGACTGTCCTACCGGGATAGGTCCTCCCTCAATCATTACAATCACGTACCTGTGACCTAATAATTGACTCTGAGGGCACTATCTCCAACATAGGTGTGACTTGATTTCGATATCATATATGTGTGAGTTGATTACGATATCATATAGGTGTGACTTGATTACGATATGATCTAAGGGTGACTTAATCACAATATGATACATATGATATGATATTTCTGAGGATAAATTAACGATGTATATTTATACTGGCAATAATATATGATTGATGTATGCGATTACAGTATAGAACCTTGATCTTGACATGAGTTGATGATGATATCATACGAATGATGAGACACGTAGGTGATACTTGACCCGTACCCCGATATTGGGATGCCGTACGATGGATTTTACCGTACGAGGCATAGATATGATGATTGATCCACACTCTTGTTTCGAGGAAGCTGTATTACGTACGCGACGCTATTGAGGCTGGATCGCCGACTATTAGAGATATGGATTCAGACCTTAGATAGACTCTTATTTCTTATTGACTAGTTTCTTATGTTTAGTTCCTTAGGAGGTTAGATAGACACTAGTTTAGGCTCGAGTCATATAGTTGTGGTTATACCTGTATATCGCAGATGAGTGGTTATTACACATCCGTCTTTACATTCATACCGTAATCATAATGTTGCATGTTCATACATATGTTTCTATAACCAGTATAAAACTTTGCCTGTTAGGACACCAGCACCATTACCGATGATGCGCATATTCCACGCACACTTATTTGCCGGCTCACACACATCATCATCGGTAATTGCTATGTCACGTACACTTTAGATCATATTATCTTTTATTGATACAATCAGCTAACAGCTAGATCGATATAATATTGTGATTACTCTCTGGTGTTAGTATAAATATGGTATTTATTACTTAGACATTTCATGCATTCGCATTTTCATGTTATCATGCAGTATTATGGGGCATATGCCGACACTTATCATATACTTACTCATGATTTTGGGATTTTGGATTTCTATGAGATTTCTGGCTTTTTGGGGAAAACCGCAAGAATATATAAAAACTTCTTTCTCTCTCGTCCTCTCTTTTTAAAACATAAGATGCGGTTTTCTCGTGATGTATGTGTCGTCCACCATGAGATTTCATATTTTCTGTTGGATTTCGAGACCCGATTCGAGAAGTGGATGAACCGTCTCGGGTACATGGTGGTCCCGGTATGGTACCCCGGGGCAAGAAGATCGAGTTGTAGACGATGAGCCTGGCAGGGGAAGACTACCTACCGGTGATGTCTGGCGCGGCGGATATCCGGAGGATACCGACCGTTGTCGTGAGATTTGATGATATGGGCCGATCCGGACTGACGGAGCCCGAGATATTGAGACTATGAGACATTGAGATTATGAGGTATTGAGACTTGAGATTTACATGTTTTGTGTCGATGCTTGACACGGATTTCCATAGATTTCATCGTTGATATTTCAGATTTCTATACACATTTTACCATGATAAAAGTTAAAGATTTCTTATACAGATATATCTAGATTTCAGGATTGGTTATTTCACATTCATGGTGCATGCATACTCATTCACATGACATAGTTCTATATGAGGCACTGATACGAGCACGGAGCATTTGCACTTACACGTAGCTTATTATCCTGTCTTTACTTGATGATTAGTAGTATATTAGTATATTATTATGACCTAGGACAGTATCGTGCATTCGATTTCTTTTCGCAGATATCTTCTACTCACGAGTTGGCAACTCACCCCCGTTGTGCCAAATTTTATTACAGGTTCGATGTACCGGTTTTCCTGGCAGCTTGCTGGCACATCTTTTCACTCAGGGTGATTTGCACGGTAGGTTGGTTCACTTGTATTTGGACCGCCATTGTACTTTTATTATTTCATTTGTATCTAGAAAGCTCCATCAACCAAACTTATATTACTTGATAGTTTACTGGATCAGTTGTTTATTTCGACCTTAGAGTCGCGCTTGTATTATTATGGTATCTGGTGGAATTGTTTTCTTTTAAGTTTTGAGCCTCGCCCTTTGGCGTTGTATACTATTGTGCATTGGTGTGGTTGTTTCCGCCTGTTGGCGTAGAGCTAGCTCCCGTTTGGGGATGCCTTTTTATTGTTTATATGTATTTATACTTGTTTGTACCCGTTTGGGGCCAGTTTTTACAAAGGAGACTCTGCCAAAATTTTTAAGCAAATTTGATCTGCTTTTAAACTTGTTTTTTTTATGCTTTCCTTTACTTCTTCTTCTTCTTTTATGGTTTAGATTTCTGGGCTTCGGCTTACTTAGGTTACATTGCACCTCTAGACGCTTCGTAATCTAAGTGCCGGTCACGTTCCGTACTTTCGGGTCGTGACAAAGTTGGTATCAGAGCGCTAGGTTTAACCTTGTATATGTCTAGGGTGACCCTTGGTTGATAGAGTAGGCGACTTAGGTAGAGTGACGTACCGTGGGTATGATTCGCGGCATATTTACGATACGCTACTCTTCTTAAGTAGCCTTAGGATGTACATTTGTTTGCACCGCATTTCATTCGTTCTTTTGATCTATCTTCGTCGATATCGGAGGGTGGTTTCTGTTACCACGGGCGCACGGGCAGAAGGAGCTGCGGCTCGAATGCGATAACCATTAGTGTATCGGTTATTCTTGAGGATTGAAGCATTGTTTAGCGTGCGGGAGAAGGGTATTCACATGCCGTCCAGACGAAGTTAAAG
The DNA here is from genome assembly GCA_030015575.1 of Agapanthus africanus. NCBI lineage: Eukaryota > Viridiplantae > Streptophyta > Magnoliopsida > Asparagales > Amaryllidaceae > Agapanthus > Agapanthus africanus. The sequence continues at coordinate 398,515,913 of CM057346.1, forward strand.
GATTCGAACGATTGTCAGAAACCCATTTTCCCAAGTTTAAAGATTTGGAAGAACATGCAGGTATTTCGATGGACCCTCTAGAAGAATGAAACCCTAACTCGACATAATGACCACGAGAACGCCCTTGAACCTTAGGGTTTACGGCAGTTCCGCGGTGCCATTAGTGAGGCTTGGGTTTGCCCTTCTACGGCTGGACCATCGATGCTGGGGTATGTACCGGATATTTTTAAACTGTACTTGAGTGTTGAGCTCTCGGGGAATTATGGGATTTTGATGGATCGATCGAAAAGTTTAATGTAGTCCGGATATCAGGTGAAGGGATCGACTACGTGGGAGACTTTAGATATGAGTATTGCTGTTGGTAGCGCAGTCAGCACACCTATGAAGAGACAAGTTCGAAGCAGTCGACACCAGAGGAAAGGGGGAAAGAGGCGCACATTGACGATAGTGTTTACGATTGTGATTTGGTGATTTGAATTTCATATTTCCGTTGATTGGATTTTTTTTGGTATTTTGAGGATTTTGTTCTACGATTGGTATTTCTTATGTGTGCATTCATTACATTCTATTCGTGCTTCATATATCAGTTGTATTGATGTTGTTTTGTACATACCCAGTACATTCGATTTGGTTTTATATATTTTGAGATTTTGATTTGATTTCGTGCATATGGGTTACACATGATTTTGACATATGCTTCGACCTAGTTTTCATGCATTTTCGTACTGTGATTTCGATTTTGATATTCGGTGTATGTTTTCGTGCACCATATGCACCTGATTGAGATTCTTGCGCACATTCGGTGCACCTGATACGATTTGTGCACACCAGATACACTAAATCGGGGTTTTGTGCAGATTAGATGCACCTGATATTAGAGTCGTGCACGCCCGTTGCACTTGACAGATGTTTTTGGTGCACAGCTGTTGCACTCAGTTTTGTTTTTGTGTGAATTCGTGGCATCTGTATTTGGTTTCGATTTCAGTGCGCACCGGATGCACATGATATTTTTATGATGTGATTGGGATTGATTTCAGTTTGATCAGTATGTTTTTATAATCATTACTGTTGATTTGGTAACAAGGCGGGACGTGTATATTAAATAAAAGATATATATATAGCTATTTTTTTAAAAATAAACGTCCGCTACTTATGCCGTGGCACGTGCATCACACGGCGATTTTCAAAAGGGGTTCTTGCATGCTTCTTTATCCAGATGTTTGGACGATTTTACTATGATGCGCACAATATATAAGTTGTAGTTTTGATGTATATTTTGTTGGTTTTCGTATTGGGTTTTGGTATTTTATTTTCGCCATAACTCCGATGATTGTGTTATGCTTGACGGAGTTGATTTTAGTTATGTATTGATGATTTCGGAGCCCCGACGATTTGAGTGTTTTGGCTGAATGTTTTAGTATTTGGGGGGACTTTTAATTTAAATTCGGGGACCGAATTTCTTAAAGGGGGGAAGATTGTAACATTTCAAAAATAATTAAATAATTAATTAAATAAATAAAATCGTTTAAGTGAATTTTATAATTTCCGGTAAAGTAAAACGCAGTTTTCATAAAACTAAACCGTAATTATTTTTCACTATAAATTTAAAAATACCTATTTTAATTATGTTATTACTAGTAAGTGGTGTTTATTTAGCCACTTATAAATTTTTAGTTTAATTAAATATTTTTCTTAAATTAATTATTTTAAATATTAACATAAGCTTTATTTTTACACTAAATTAGTGTAAATTACAAATTTGAATGGGTTAAATTTGCAAAAATGAACCATTGCATCTTAGAATCAAGTGTGTTTCATATAAAATTTATTTTCAAAATTTTACAATGGTTCTAGACCATTCTAGGTAAAATGGAGTGAAGAAAATAAAGAATTTTTAAATAAATTCATGAAAAGACTTAATTGTATGATATTTTTGTGAAACCTTCTACACTTTTCTTCACCTTTTCTCACTCTCCTCTCTTTTCCTCACCTCATGGCCGGCCTCACCTCCATGGGCAGCCCCAAAATTTCCCCCCCATCATTTTTGCATTAAAAATCATCAAAATTCATCAAAAATTCAATAAAAAACCCACAAAATCCAAATTAATTCCTACCCTCTATTCTTTGCTCATCTTTACATGGATTTTGGAGATGAAAGCATTCATTTTGGAGGCTTATTTTCATGTTTGGATTTCATGTTGTGGAGGTATAAATCTTCTTCTTTTGATTTATTGTTATTAGATGTTTCATTTAAGCATAATTAGATTTAATAAATAATTTCTATCTACAAGTTTTAAAATTCAAGTTAGGCTTTATAAAATTAAATTATGGTTTTTATTAATTAAGTAGGGTTATAATAACTAGTTTAACATTTTTTTTGAAGTGGAAAATTTTGTGTGGATGATATATTGTAAATTGTTTATCCAAAATTGTTTAAATTAATCCATTTTGCAAACTAGATTTCTATATATTGTATATATTGGTGAGATAAAATTCCAATTAATGTTTGTAACACTAGATTGTGGTTTTAATGCGGATATTAACTTGTTAGTGGAATGAAAAACTTAAATTGGTTACTAGTTTCTATTGATAATTGAAAAATACTAATAAAAATGCTATTTTTGCTAAGTAGATTTTGGAAATTCTTAAATAAATGAGGTTTAAAATCTAAATTATGATTTCATTATATTATTATCATCATGAATTGTAGTTTAATGCATTAATTCATGCAAAATCCAGTTTAGATGTGATATTGTGAAATTTTCCTTAAAAGTATCGAAATCGGGCAAGTTTGCAAACTAGAATTTTCAAACTAATATAAATTAGGGTGTTAAAAATATAGTGATGGTTTATATAGTCTATTTATGCTAATTAATGAATACTATGACCATTAGTTTCTTTTAAACATCAAGTTTTGAAGTAAAACGGTAAATTGGTGTTTTCAGGTTTTACGGAATCGGACGATTTGATCGATTTTTAGGGTTTCGAAAAATTAAATCATGTTTTATATTATAAGTAATGAGTTTTATAACTATGAGTTGTTTGTTGATTCTTATCTCGATCAATCGGCGTTTGTACGCCGATATCGAGCGATATTTGGTTCTTTTGCATGAGCGGGACATAGGTTTTAACTTATGCGCGTTTCATGCGTCGTTTTGATATTGTCCATGATTCAGTTTACGATATTATATGTGTTTGCGTATAGGTATCCCTCACGTGGACTGCGGGCGATGAAGAAGAGGATGGCGACACCGTCTTCGGCAGACAAGGACCAGGTGAGTAGATGTATATCTACGGGGGAAGTCGGGTGGATGGCGTTTAGCACCCCCGCAAACGTAGAATAGGGATAGTACTTATTGTTGGAGATAGTGCCCTCAGAGTCAATTATTGGATCACAGGCATGTGATTGCAATGATTGAGGGAGGACCTGTCCCAGTAGGACAGTCTTACTCGAGATGATAGTATGCTATCTGGTTTATCTTTATCATCGTGTACTGCTTTAGGTGACCAGACAGGTCGCTATTACACATTGATAGAGCCCCTAGGATTCTTGCTTGACCACCAGCAGTATGAGGGCGATCATATAAGTGGGAGCTGGGGTCTATAAGCATATCCTTAAAAGGTCCCTAGTTGTGGGAGTTTCGAGACAGGGCATCGATACTCCAGAGTAGACTAGTGTATACAGTCGAGACCCCGACGAGGGGTGGTGGCCGGTCTCACAAGCCACCGGTGTCAGTTGGATCACCTAAGATGTATACAGGTGCTCATTGGGTTATGAGTACACCGGACAGGACTCGCCGGGAACATGCTAGTTGGTCATATACCTGACGTCAGATAGCAGTTCCCTGGTGACATGTGTACAGGTTAGTTCATCGAACCGGGGATCGTCATTTGTCTCGTGTGAGTTCCCACTGTACTTTGATTACTAAACTACCACGCTCAAAGGAGACGTGCAAACAGGTTTTAGTTGGGTACAGTCCCGAGCCACATGGAGGCAGTGAGCGTATCTTCAGGGGTTCGTCTCTCCCGGTATTGGGGGTGAGGTCACGCTGTGTCTAGGAGAGCCATTACACGAAGCCCTCGGCCGAGGCAGGAGATTTACTGGTAGGTATTCCAGTAGTATCTCAGAGTGTTCTGGGCTACACTCCGACACGATTTGTGCCGCTTTTGGGGGTCTGACTTTTACCAACCCCTAGGCCCGCCATGCGATGCTCATAGACGAACGGACCGGACTGTACGGATATTGTCACTGACAGGCTCAGTAGGGTGTCAGGATGAGTTCGCTCATCGACGTCCCTTTTGGTCAATATCTGGTAGCCCGTTACGTATTGGCTTATACCTCTGACGTGCTAGTGGTTAAATCCACAACCAAGGTGTTGATGAGTCTTTAGAGTCCCCCACATTCAGTTGCTCAAGTTTTCGGGCAAAACGCTGTAGAGGCCGTATGGAGATATGGCAGGGTCCGATCAGATACGTGCGGTATTGCACGGATCAGGATCGGACGGTTAGTACTAGAGGCCGTATGGATATATGGCAGGGTTCGATCAGATACGTACGGTATTGCATGGATCAGGATCGAACGGATATTACTAGCCGGCTTTGGTTTAAGCCGGATCCTAGTTTGGTACAGTGTAGATTTTGTCTCATTGCATTTGTATTTCGGTCGGAATAAAAATGCGGGTGTGTATACACAGTATCGGGGTTTTCCTGTAATTTATTATGGGACCAGTTTTCTGGAGTTGCCAGTTTGCTTTCCGTTTCGGCCATATTTCTTTGTATCTTTCATTGGCCAAACATTGGTGGAGGAGGGCTTATTTGCATTTGTGCAAATAAGTATTTGTGGAGGGTGTTCTTTGCATATTCTTGTATCATGATTATTCCTCCACCATTTGACTTCTTCTTCTTCTCATCATGGCTTGACTTTTGAGTCATCATGGTTGTTGATGATTAGCTTGTTGGAGTGTTGGTTTTGGTGCAATCATGGTTGTTGATGATGGTTGTTTTGGAGTGTGGGTTTGTTTGTGATCATTTCCCTTCATGATTATCTTTATTCCCTTGCATTATGGTTGTGGTTCTATCATCCATTGACCACTCTCTCTCATTCTTTCCTCTCCTATAGCCATGGCCGGCCAAGCTCCAAGGGGGCTGTCCCAATTTTGTGCAAGGGGATTTCATCTCTTTTGGCTTTGGAAAAATCATATAGCTCCACAAAAATTCCATGTGTCATCCCTCCACCAAAAATGGCAACCTCCATGAACCCTAAAATGAGACATGGTTCTACACGTATCCTACAGCAAACCTTGGGCATGTCGACTCGCCAACTTCGTGCCCGAGTTGCCTCGGTATAGAGGTGGGAGCCCGTAAAAGAAGTCGGCGACGTGGTGCCCTTCCGGCGACCAGGTGGAGACCGGAGATTCCGTGGGAGATCGGGACGACGATGAGAAGACCGGAGGACACGGATCAGTCGGTATATCTCTCTTCCCCATCTTGATGTTAGCTAGGACTAGTTAATGGTTCGATCCGGGTTTTAGTGCGCGGTGGTGCCGGTTCAAGAAAAATTAAAGTTAACCATCGCTTCCGCATTTGGCCTCGGGATGGAGGCCGGGGCTCCGCCGTGCACTTACAATGGTATCAGAGCCTCGCCATTAACATAGTCTAGCTTTGTCTAATGTATTTTACATTTCCGATCGAACAATTTTCCAAAAACCGTATTTTTCTTCACATCAGTTTCTGTCGAAATTTTTTTGGAGTCCAAAAATTTTTCAGGTTGTCTCAGAATGATGTGTAGGACAATCTAAGAGTTCTGGGAAAATTTGGTCTCGTGAACAGTCTAAACGACCGCGGAACCGCGGCCAAACCCATGCTTGGGCCGCGGTTCCGCCGCGACTTGAACTGATCAGTGTACCAAAATTTTCCAGAAAGCTCCTGAGTTGAAAATATGGGTTTTGGAATATTAATTTTGGGCCCAGAATTTCTTGATGTGCTACAGCAGTACTTGGGGCCTACTTGTTATAATTTTGATCGATCAGATATTATAAACACATTTGTTCACAGTATTTACATTATATCTGCGATCGTGAATGTCACTTGATCGGTAAATCCTGTCTACTGCTATAGCCCGGTTAGACGGATTTGCGAACGTGACTTTCACGTTCATGTTCTGTGTATTGCTGTGATGTTGCGGATCGGTCGTGGGGGATAGCCTGGATGCAATGCTAGTACAGTTTTTGTTGTATTATGTACATTTGATATTACGGGGCGAGCGTCCGACATGTAGACTGCCGTCACTGCCTGTTTGTATTATTATTTTGGGGCACGACCAGGTTGCGGTCGATGTACCCGTTGTATGTATATTTTACTTTCTGTACTAGGATTACCCCGCAGAGGGGTGCACGGATAGCCGGGTTCTAGAGGGCAACGGGCCCGCATCTCATGGCATTGAGACGGAGGGGGCTTCACTCTAGGATTGGCGGGCTATTCGCCGCACTCGTAGGGGGTACAGGTTGACCCAGGAGGGGTGCCCAAGTTATCGGATTCCGTGAAGTGCCGGGTGGTCCATTCACGTTGCTGAAGGGGGCTGCCTCGCTTCAGGTTTTGGCGGGTAACTTGCCGCGCCCGTAGGGGTCTAGGATTTCATTGCACAGGCTATCCACATGACCAGGGGAACGTCGGGTTTCAGCGGCTCTGTGAAACCCGGGGATCCCAGATATCTGTATTGTTCTGTGATGCTGTACATTTCTGTGATGTTGCATTTTATCACGCCTTGAGCGAAATATAATATATTGGTATATATATTAGTAGATGTTGTATATGTTTTGCATCCGCGCTAGTCCAGTCCCCGCTCTGTCGTTAGTTAGCTAACCTAACGGGTAATGACGGGACCCAGTGGCGAATGCGGATGGCATATACGTACGTCATATTATTTTCATTCTTTGTGGTGTGATCAATTCATGGGACTGCGTTGATTCGGATCAATGCAAGTTAAAAACAAACCTAATCTGGTGTTGTTGGAACATTTTTCAAAAAGCTGTTATTTGCAAGGACGTTCACTTTTGTTTTGCATCGTGGTATTCAGTTGGAATATCCTGCTCCTCAGTCGACGAGGCAAGGGCCGAGATCCCTTCACCGGGAGTGACCCCTTGGACAAAAAGTTTGCGTCAGGGCAATAACTTCACTATAGCCGATTACTTTTGCTTTGCATCGTGGTATTCAGTTGGAATATCCTGCACCTCATTCTACGGGGAAAGAGCCGAGATCCCTTCACCGGGAGTGACCTCTTTAGCAACGGTTTTCGTCACTATATTTTTAAAAGCTATCCGTTCCTTCAACGATATCAAGTTCATTACGTTAAAGGTTTTCGCCAGAAACCATTCGTAGCCCTCCATCGTTTCATATGGATGGTCAATAGTATTCAAGCTGTGTATGTTGGCCAAAGTCAAGGCACAGTGATTGGTAGCTATTGGGGTATTCATATGCAGCATAGATAGATGCGTTGGTTTGGGACAGTCGTACTGCCATTTTGGCCAAAGTCAAGGGTAGGTACGGGTGGATTCAAATTAACCTGGAAAATGATGGGTAGAACTTGACATGTGACTTATGATATGTTGGCCAAAGTCAAGGTCATAAGAGCATGGGGCAAAAATCACATCGGGAGTTTCAAAAGAACTGAAACTTGCCAGATATGCGCATACCTTCTGGAGTGTGATGACGTGAGCGGATTCCGTCACGTTATCATGCGGTGATAGTTGGATCCCGATTCCCACTGATGAGTTGGTTTACTCCTGGGGTGATCCCGACTAATTCTTCTTTCAGGTTTGGAGGAGAATTTGACGGTACAGTAGGAGGCTTCCAGATTAGATAAATTGGTAACCATTCTGATTTAGGATAGAGTGCACGCTGAGTGTTTCTTTTCTCTCTCTCTTTAGTAGCGACCCATTGACCCGACCCTAAGACTATGACTCAGTGACCAAGTTGACCGAACCTTCTTAAACACCGGCTTTTGGATTGTCAGAGTTGCAAACCTCATTGCCACTCCTACTTTTACCCTTTTCTCCAGGACACCCCGTATTACTACGAACGTCCACTTCCATTGGACAAAACCATCGTATGGTTAGATACGAACTCGAAAGAATTTATTCGAGGATGGTTTCAGGTTCTGGAGGAAACGGATATGACTATTCAGTTGTCTTTTCCTTTTACCTTCTCTCAGGTTGCGAGTATTCCTTAGTTTAGGAGATAGTACACCTATTATGCAAATTGGATAGTCTTCTTCCAAACCATAGGCAGGTGCCGTCCGGTAGGGAATGAAGAAAACCAATTAGCATAACGATGGTGTACAGAAGGTATTAAGTAAAGACATAACAAGGGATTAGTAAGAGGGCAAAGTAAATTGCGACTGATATTCACGACAAAACCAGGTATTTCATTACCACTCCCAAATCACCTTTGTATTTCTCCAGGACACTCCGTATCACTACGAAGATCCACAGTTTATTGGATAATCCATCGTATGGTTATATACGAACTCGAAAGGAACTTGTTCCAGTTCGGGGATGGATTCTGGTTCAGGAGAAATAGGAATAAGATTTATTCAGGTGTCTTTTATCTTCACCTTCTCTCGCATTGCGAGTGCTCCTAGGATTAGGACAGTACACCCATTACGCTTATTGGATAGTCTTCTTCCAAACCATAGGCTGGTGCCGAACGGTAGGGAAGGAAGAAAACCATTTGGCCTAAAGGGGTGTGCAGAAGGTAATGACTAAAGACATAAAAAGGGATTTGGAGAGGTGGCAAAGAATTATACGGTTACAGTCGAGAATCTGGAAGAGGCATTACTAGGAATACCGGGATACCCCATCGAAACATTTCAATGTTTCAGTTTCACTGTGTACTGTTAAAAGAAAACTGATTTCCCAATTAGTCCTCACTCCAGGGTATGTATTTACCAGGTATGATTCTCACATCTGTATGGTTTTACAGATGATGAGTGGGAGTAGGTTATTGGGAATTGGGTGATCATCCTCATTATATCGGGATTCGTTGTAATCGGTGATATTTGAGGAGATCACCCGGGCTGTTTGCCGGTCGGCAAATTTTTGGTTTTGAATATCCGCTGTTATGCACCAATTTCAAATTGATATATCTGTACGTCTATTTTTATAGAGTGAGATATATCTTTTTGATATTATGTCTATGACATTTACCTATATCAGTGGATGGTTAGGTAAGGAGCATTGAACAACGGTGTAATTCTTCTTAACCATAAGTACAGTTTTCAACCTACGACACACAGTGAATGAGTTATCAGACTCAAGGGACTTATACAGAGTATTGTATGTTGTCCAGGGTCCATCAGGACAGAGGGGTTGGTCCTCGTACTATATTCGGTTTACTTATGACTTCTCTAGTTTTTAGACAGGTGTTTCGTGGAAACACAGGGTCCGAATTTTGAGAAGTTATAGGTATTTGAATAAAATAGAGAACCAGATATTGCAAGTATCGGGATTCTTCAAGGTGATCGAAGATGTAGATACTTGTGTATGGTATTCAGTTGATAGTAATGATAAAGAGAACTTACTTCTCTTTCAGGTTACTCATAATTGGAAGCATTCCTAAGTTGAGTAATGCTGATCGGCCTCCTTCCATTTAGTTGACATGCACTGGAGACAGCTGCATGATTTGAATCTGGTTCAATTAAATCAGTGCCTCTGGTTCTATATTGGATATAGAACAGTTCATATCTTAACGATGTTAAGGTACGGGGAGTTGTCCGGTTTATGATTAAAACCAGACACTGGACAACTCAAGGCACATTTCTGTAATGGCTGTTTGTGGGTTGACCCAGGCTATGATGAGGGTTGACTTTCTACCATCTGAAAGATCAATAGTGATATTGTTCTAAACTCGCCACAGTTTTAATAAAAATGGATTTTTCAGAAAACAGAAGTGGGAGTATGGCAGAACTGGAAGTGATTCCAGAACCACAAACGATTATTGAAGATTTGATAGGAACCTAAAGATTCAATCTGGTTTGACATTCCATTGGCCACTCCGCAGATATAGTGGGTAACTTCAGGCACCCGAGAGGTACTCCGGTAGCCTCAAGGATGGTGACAGGGAAGTTCTTGTTTACCCAGACTTGCCATTGCTGTTGTTCCAGACTGTGAGACCCGGCAGGAGGATGAGTATAGCGTCGTTCTAAACTTTCTTTAGAAGTGTACGTCTATATGACTCTGCCAGAGGGTTGTCGTAGTCAGTGGGAGCAGCGGAAGCATTGGTGGACAGGTAGCTTATGTCTATTTATAGACTAAAGCAGATATAGAGGAGATAGATCATCAATTTCTGATGTAACAGTCATAGGTTTGACTTCATCAGAACAGGGGATGGATCTGTTAAGAAGGTAGTAGGGTGTGATGTCCTGGTATTTGGATGACATACACAGAATAGGAAGTGATATTCCTATACTACGATCGGTTATACTTTGGTCGTCACACAGTGGTTTCTCCACATGGGACTTGGACATTATATCAGACATACTGGTTACTAGATCTATGGTTTTAGATCTAGATTTGGGTGGTTTCCTAATTAAGGGTACTTAGACAACATTCTAAGAGTATTTAGAATGGACGACTCCTGGCACGGTAGTGTACCTGCAGGTGATGGAGTCACCCTCTCTAAAGGTGTCTTGCAGACTAAAGGGGAGAGGGATGTGCATGGTTGGCAGATCACTTGCTCAGGCAATTGAGCCAATCATGAGATGTCAAGTACCACACCAGATGTTGTTCTTGCACCAGATGCAATAAGTTGACATTGATCCAATCCTGGAGAAACAGTCGGAAGCAGTTTTAGAACATAAGTGGATGTTCTAGGGATATGATAACGACAGCCTCAATCGAGAGACAGTTATCATTCTAGGCTTCTAAGGTGACATGGACGACAAGGAGGTTGTCAGAGTTATAGTTTTTCCTTCTGACGAGGGGCAGTATTTTGGACAGGTGGTCCAAGGAAATACTGAGGGAGGCATGGCGCAGCATACTGATTAAGTTCAGTTGACGATACAGTCTAAGAAGTTTGGATTTGGAGTTCATTTATGAGTTAGGTCCCATCAGACATCCAGACACATTCTATGACAGGTATTGCTCATTTCGGGAGATGGCTTTCTCCGCGAACTTGAGATATAGAGAGATATAGAAAGAAACATCAAGGCAGATCCACTCACTGAGGCTATTCCTCGAACGCAATAGTTTCGCAAACGAGCTTTGTGAGACTGACTAGTAGAGGAGTTGGGTGTTCGGTATTACACGGGCTGTGAGTATGCGACATCGGAATAATTAGCCTTGAGTGTAAGTGGGAGATTGTTGGAGATAGTGCCCTCAGAGTCAATTATTGGATCACAGGCACGTGATTGCAATGATTGAGGGAGGACCTGTCCCAGTAGGACAGTCTTACTCGAGATGATAGTATGCTATCTGGTTTATTTTTATCATCGTGTACTGCTTTAGGTGACCAGACAGGTCGCTATTACACGTTGATAGAGCCCCTAGGATTCTTGCTTGACCACCAGCAGTATGAGGGCGATCATATAAATGGGAGCTGGGGTCTATAAGCATATCCTTAAAAGGTCCCTAGTCGTGGGAGTTTCGAGACAGGGCATCGATACTCCAGAGTAGACTAGTGTATACAGTCGAGACCCCGACGAGGGGCGGTGGCCGGTCTCACAAGCCACCGGTGTCAGTTGGATCACCTAAGATGTATACAGGTGCTCATTGGGTTATGAGTACACCGGACAGGACTCGCCGGGAACATGCTAGTTGGTCTTATACCTGACGTCAGATAGCAGTTCCCTGGTGACATGTGTACAGGTTAGTTCATCGAACTGGGGATCGTCATTTGTCTCGTGTGAGTTCCCACTGTACTTTGATTACTACCTTACCACGCTCAAAGGAGACGTGCAAACAGGTTTTAGTTAGGTACAGTCCCGAGCCATATGGAGGCAGTGAGCGGATCTTCAGGGGTTCGTCTCTCCCGGTATTGGGGATGAGGTCGCGCTGTGTCTAGGAGAGCCATTACACGAAGCCCTCGGCCGAGGCAGGAGATTTACTGGTAGGTATTCCAGTAGTATCTCAGGGTGTTCTGGGCTACACTCCGACACGACTTGTACCTCTTTTGGGGGTCTGACTTTTACCAACCCCCTAGGCCCGCTATGCGATGCTCATAGACGAACGGACCGGACTGTACGGATATTGTCACTGACAGGCTCAGTAGGGTGTCAGGATGAGTTCGCTCATCGACGTCCCTTTTGGTCAATATCTGGTAGCCTGTTACGTATTGGCTTATACCTCTGACGTGCTAGTGGTTAAATCCACAACCAAGGTGTTGACGAGTCTTTAGAGTCCCCCACATTCAGTTGCTCAAGTTTTCGGGCGAAACGCTGTAGAGGCCGTATGGAGATATGGCAGGGTCCGATCAGATACATGCGGTATTGCACGGATCAGGATCGGACGGTTAGTACTAGAGGCTGTATGGATATATGGCAGGGTTCGATCAGATACGTGTGGTATTGCACGGATCAGGATCGAACGGATATTACTAGCCAGCTTTGGTTTAAGCCGGATCCTAGTTTGGTACAGGGTAGATGTTGTCTCATTGCATTTGTATTTCGGTCGGAATAAAAATGCGGGTGTGTATACACAATATCGGGGTTTTCCTGTAATTTATTACGGGACCAGTTTTCTGAAGTTGCCAGTTTGCTTTCCGTTTCGGCCATATTTCTTTGTATCTTTCATTGGCCGAAGATTGGTGGAGGAGGGCTTATTTGCATTTGTGCAAATAAGTATTTGTGGAGGGTGTTCTTTGCATATTCTTGTATCATGATTATTCCTCCACCATTTGACTTCTTCTTCTTCTCATCATGGCTTGACTTTTGAGTCATCATGGTTGTTGATGATTAGCTTGTTGGAGTGTTAGTTTTGGTGCAATCATGGTTGTTGATGATGGTTGTTTTGGAGTGTGGGTTTGTTTGTGATCATTTCCCTTCATGATTATCTTTATTCCCTTGCATTATGGTTGTGGTTCTATCATCCATTGACCACTCTCTCTCATTCTCTCCTCTCCTATAGCCATGGCCGGCCAAGCTCCAAGGGGGCTGTCCCAATTTTGTGCAAGGGGATTTCATCTCTTTTGGCTTTGGAAAAATCATATAGCTCCACAAAAATTCCATGTATCATCCCTCCACCAAAAATGGCAACCTCCATGAACCCCAAAATGAGACATGGTTCTACACGTATCCTACAGAAAACTTTGGGCACGTCGACTCGCCAACTTCGTGCCCGAGTTGCCTCGGTATAGAGGTGGGAGCCCGTAAAAGAAGCCGGCGACGTGGTGCCCTTCCGGCGACAAGGTGGAGACCGGAGATTCCGCGGGAGATCGGGACGACGACGAGAAGACCGGAGGACACAGATCAGTCGGTATATCTCTTTTCCCCATCTTGATGTTAGCTAGGACTAGTTAATGGTTCGATCCGGGTTTTAGTACGCAGTGGTGCCGGTTCAAGAAAAATTAAAGTTAACCATCGCTTCCGCATTTGGTCTCGGGATGGAGGCCGGGGCGCCGCCGTGCACTTATACTTATTGTCATTAGGAAGCCAGACGTGACCTTAGAATTTCGGTGAGTAGGACCCTAGTAGTGACCTTAGGTTGGACTAGATTGATTTAGAAAGACCTTACCCGAGGATGAATATCTTGGAGGAGATTCGTAGGTTTCAGGTAGATACACACACGCACACACTGAGACTCGACGTGGTGTATACGTGTATGTGTATATATATATAGGACTAGGTGTAGGTATATATATATATCTACACAATACGTATATGTAATACAAGGATGTGATATGATACACAGGGATGAAACAATATAACTGGGCTTGATGCCGTGATTCTTGGCTTTACGGTCGTGTTATGATATTAGCGGATCATTAGGAAATGAGATAATGAATAGGTATACATAAATAATAAAGGGTGATGATGATATTGAAGTATATGGGACTCTAAAATAGAACCCGGACCGTAACCTGTGCCTGAAATTCTGATATGATATCAATAGGTGTGACTTGATTACGACATCATATAGGTGTGACTTGATTTCGATATCATATATGTGTGAGTTGATTACTATATCATATAGGTGTGACTTGATTACGATATGATCTAAGGGTGACTTAATCACAATATGATACATATGACATGATATTTCTGAGGATAAATTAACAATGTATATTTATACTGGCAATAATATATGATTGATGTATGCGATTACAGTATAGAACCTTGATCTTGACATGAATTGATGATGATATCATACGAATGATGAGACACGTAGGTGATACTTGACCCATACCCCGATATTGGGATGCCGTACGATGGATTTTACCGCACGAGGTATAGATATGATGATTGATCCGCACTATTGTTTCGAGGAAGCCGTACTACGTACGTGACGCTATTGAGGCTGGATCGCCGACTATTAGAGATATGGATTCAGACCTTAGGTGGACTCTTATTTCTTATTGACTAGTTTCTTAGGTTTAGTTCCTTAGGAGGTTAGATGGACACTAGTTTAGGCTCGAGTCATATAGTTGTAGTTATACTTGTATATCGCAGATGAGTGGTTATTACACATCCGTCTTTACATTCATACCGTAATCATAATGTTGCATGTTCATACATATGTTTCTATAACCAGTATAAAACTTTGCTTGTTAGGACACCAGCACCATTACCGATGATGCGCATATTCCAGGCACACTTATTTGCCAGCTCACACACATCATCATCGGTAATTGCTATGTCACGTACACTTTAGATCATATTATCTTTTATTGATACAATTAGCTAACAGCTAGATCGATATAATATTGTGATTACTCTCTGGAGTTATAATAGATATGGTATTTATTACTTAGACATTTCATGCATTCGCATTTTCATGTTATCATGCAGTATTATGGGGCATATGCCGACACTTATCATATACTTACTCATGATTTTGGGATTTTGGATTTCTATGAGATTTCTGGATTTTTGGGGAAAACCGCAGGAATATATAAAAACTTCTCTCTCTCTCTCTCCTTCTCTCTTTTTAAAACATAAGATGCGGTTTTCTCGTGATGTATGTGTCGTCCACCATGAGATTTCATGTTTTCTGTTGGATTTCGAGACCCGATTTGAGGAGTGGATGAACCGTCTCGGGTACATGGTGGGCCCGGTATGGTACACCGGGGCAAGAAGATCGAGTTGTAGACAATGAGCCTGGCAGGGGAAGACTACCTACCGGTGATGTCTGGCGCGGCGGATATCCGGAGGATACCGACCGTTGTCGTGAGATTTGATGATATGGGCCGATCCGGACTGACGGAGCCCGAGATATTGAGACTATGAGACATTGAGATTATGAGGTATTGAGACTTGAGATTTACATGTTTTGTGTCGATGCTTGACACGGATTTCCATAGATTTCATCGTTGATATTTCAGATTTCTATACACATTTTACCATGATAAAAGTTAAAGATTTCTTATACAGATATATCTAGATTTCAGGATTGGTTATTTCACATTCATGGTGCATGCATACTCATTCACATGACATAGTTCTATATGAGGCACTGATACGAGCACGGAGCATTTGCACTTACACGTAGCTTATTATCCTGTCTTTACTTGATGACTAGTAGTATATTAGTATATTATTATGACCTAGGAAAGCATCGTGCATTCGATTTCTTTTCGTAGATATCTTCTACTCACGAGTTGGCAATTCACCCCTGTTGTGCCAAATTTTATTACAGGTTCGATGTACAGTTTTTCCTGGCAGCTTGCTGGCACATCTTTTCACTCAGGGTGATTTGCATGGTAGGTTGGTTCACTTGTATCTGGACCGCCATTGTACTTTTATTATTTCATTTGTATCTAGAAAACTCCATCAACCAAACTTATATTACTTGATAGTTTACTGGATCAGTTGTTTATTTTGACCTTAGAGTCACGCTTGTATTATTATGGTATCTGGTGGAATTGTTTTCTTTTAAGTTTTGAGCCTCGCCCTTTGGCGTTGTATACTATTGTGCATTGGTGTGGTTGTTTCCGCCTGTTGGCGTAGAGCTAGCTCCCGCTTGGGGATGCCTTTTTATTGTTTATATGTATTTATACTTGTTTGTACCCGTTTGGGGCCAGTTTTTACAAAGGAGACTCTGCCAAAATTTTTGAGAAAATTTGATCTGCTTTTAAACTTGTTTTTTTAATGCTTTCCTTTACTTCTTCTTCTTCTTTTATGGTTTAGATTTCTGGGCTTCGGCTTACTTAGGTTACGTTGCGCCTCTAGACGCTTCGTAATCTAAGTGCCGGTCACGTTCCGTACTTTCGGGTCGTGACAACACCTAGTTGATCGGCTAATTGTAATGTGTAAAACTCTCCCAGGAGCAACTCTTACTCGCAGCGGGTATCGGGATCCAACTATCTCATAGAAGGTATGTAATCTCATTGCAAATTTCAACACTTGAAATTCCCAATAATATTTTGCCCCTAGCATCTTATGACCTTGGCTAAGGTCAACAAATCATAAGTGCTAGCCAAGTTCAACCCGTCATTTCCCGATTGAATTAAACCCACCCGCACGACCCTTGGCTAAGGCCAACAAAGTCGCACGACTACCCTAACTCAATCGCATCATATACTTATACAGATAAGCACTAATCAGCTACCGCACACTACTCCTTGGCTAAGGTCAACAAACGCAGCACGAATACTAACCAGTACTTATCTGAAATGACGGAGGGCTACGACAGGTTTTTAAGAAAACCTTTTGCGTAATGAACTTGATATCGTTGTAGAATCGAGTGATTTTAAATGGAGTGTTTTTGAGGCCTTTTCTAGTTTTGCTAAAGAGGTCACTCCCGGTGAAGGGATCGTCGGCTCTTTCCTCATCGAATAAGGTGCAGGATATTTCACAAATACCGCTGTGCAAAGCAAGAACTATAGAAGCAATCAAAAGACAAACGAGTTTGTAGCATCTGCTAGTTTCACTAAAGAGGTCACTCCCGGTGAAGGGATCTCGGCTCTTTCCTTATCGAATAAGGTGCTGGATGTTCTACAAGGAACACCGCTATGCAAAGCAAGAACTGGAGCTACCAGTTTTTAAACAAGTTTCTACAACATCTTTAGGTTTCTTTTAGTTTCATTAATCTCATTAATGAAGTCCCATTTTATTATGCTTCACAAGCATCACATTTGAAACGAAATCTGCAATATAACATATATCTCATATATATAATATAAACATTCGTCTCAGGCAGTAATATGATCTCATCACAGAACATTGCAGCAGAAGAACATATATGAAATATTGGATATACTAGGACTTCCGTGTTTTAATAAGAGCCTGTATAAAACACGGATTCTACGGTCGCGATGATTAGCCAAACCCACATCCCTAGACCCCTACGAGAGCGGCAAGAAACACTGCCAATTCTAGGGTTAAGAGACCCGGTCTCGACTCCTCGAGATGGTCTCCCACTGGACCCTAGAACCCGGTTACTTGTGCTCCCCACCTTGGGTCTACCTAATGCGGAAAAGTAAATAATATACAATGGTGACATCATCCTCAGCCCGGAAGTGCCCCAATAAAAGAATATTACATACAAATGAATTTTACATGAATGAAAAAGAAAAAACTCTCATCTCACATAAAACCCCGGCTATTCAAAACGCGACGATCCAATATAACATATCACAGCAACACATAATATCCTGATCGAATGCTCGTCGCAAACTTTAGTAGACGGCCGCACCCCCAGATACCGTCGACGAAGTGCACTAAGGCGGAACACCGCTGCCGCGAGCACCCGAACGGATGCTTTTGGCGACGGGGTTCTCCTACAGTCACTTGGTCGGGGCTATGGGGCATGGCTGTCTATTAAGTTTACCCGGCGAGTATCCGTGTACGCTACGTGATTGCGACGGACTTTTGATCACATCAAAATCCCATGGCAACCAATCAACTGAGACTGAACTGCTAGATTTATAACATTCAAATTAGTTATCTCATAACTATTTGTAGATTCCAAATATTGTATCACATTCCAGATAAATAGACAATGTTAAACTTTCTGATCGAATAATCAAACACCCAAGATTTCCCCAATATATCTCAACACTTGAAATCAGTTTAAAAACATCCATCACAAGCCACAGTACCAATGGTCCAGCCGTAGAAGGGTCAAGCCAACGCCTCACATGTGGCATGCCGTACTGCCCCAAACCCTAAGGTTCAAAGGGCAGTTCAAGACGGTCACATAATCGAGTTAAGGTTTGTTGTCTTCTAGAGGGTCCACCGCGTTACTTGCACGACTTAGAACGTTCTTAAACTCGAGAAAAAATCCAACTTTTGAAAAATTTTCCGACAGGGGAAAAGGTGAGTTATTGATATCCGGTCGAACTTTTTAACAGTTTCTAAAAATTATCCGGACAAACTAAACGAAGTTAAATTATCCGATCGAATCAACGAGTCCCCAATACAACCCAGAAAACTCAACACTTGAGTGTAATTAAAAAATTCCCAGAAGAATTAGGAAGTTGGTACTGAAGTTACTGTACAAAACCCTAACCCTAATTCTACTATTCCGCCGCGGAACCGCCGCGCAAGCAAGCTATTGCCGAGGTTCCACGGCCCAATAGTGGAAATAAGATGTCGTATTTCACAGTAATTCCTAAAATACCCTGCTGACTTTTTTGGGTATTTTTAATATGGAAAAAATCACATTTTCAAAAAATGACCAGAGAAAGGTTTAATCGGGGTTATCCGGGTTCGATCGGACTTTAAACTTCGCCTAAAGCTCTAGCTTGGCTCTGATACTACTGTAGGGTTGCTAGGCACACGTACAAGGGTCTACGAGGCATCACTCATGCCCGATTTAAAATTTAGCCGTGCCGAACAACCCAAAGCCGGATCTTTAAACTAGAGATTAGGCGAAAACAAGCATGTTAAACACTTTAACAGTAAGTGAGAGGGATTACAACCTTTGTAGATCCGGTCCTTCACTTCTTAAGCTCCGTGTTGAGGTCCCTTCGCTGCGATCATCGTGTTCCGGACTCTCGAGAGGCTTCACGAAGAGAATGATGCAAACTTGCTTCCGATCTTCGATAACAAAGATGATCTACCTTGAAGTTTCCATAACACAAGCTAACACTCACTAAATGAAATGAACACTCTCATCTAAAGGGCAAGGGTAGATGAGGATGATGAAGTAGGATTTTTGCTCTCATTTATAATCTTTTTCTCACACATTTTTCATCATAAAGTCAAAGCTAGAAAGCTTTTTCATCAAGGAAGAAGAAGAAGAAGAATAGTAATTCTATTTGTGATGAATAATGAATTGTGTTAATAATTGCTTATGCAACCATGGTTCAAGATGATAGACTAACCATTGTAGAGACTTAACCAAGGGTTAGGGTTTTGGTTAGGTTAAAGAATGTGTCACTCACAAATATCTTTGCAAAAACAAAAACAAAACCTTCTAGAAACTTCTAGAAAGAGCTAACCCAAATCAAACCCTAACCTTGTTTAATCTCCACTAATCATGTTGCATTAGTAATTATAACATGTTACAATATTATATATCATATATATAATGCTTATTGTAACAAAATAAAATAATACAATTAACATATATCGCATATATATCAATGTATTACCCGAGTGAGAAAAAGAATCTTTTAGTGAGCTAATATTAGTTAATGTAATTTAATATATTATATATATTATTATACATTAAATTATCGAATCAACACTTGATCCGACAATTCGGCTATATCGCAATTAACCGACTAATATATCATTTACCGATTCATCGAATCAACACTTGATCCGATGACCCGGCTGATATCAAATATCGCGAGAATAGAATACGGTATCTCATATCGCATTATCCTCGGTCCCGCACATATCACATATGTGCCCCTACTCCGTTTTTCCTGAGTCAAGAAACCTCTGTGTAGGACTCTAAAGAATAGTCAATACGCCGGCAGTAGGTGGTGATCATATCAAACACCCACAAGCTGCAAGCGGTCAGCTAAACGTAACAGCCACCCAGGTATTGAGCGCTCAGAAGATCAACAAGCAAGCCTGTACATTCTCCTGTGAATCCAAACAGTAACACTCCCGTTGTCACGTCCCGAAAGTACGGAACATGACCGGCACTTAAACTACGAGACGTCTTGAGACGTACGTAATCTAAGTAAGCCGAAAACCCAGAAATCCAAACCAAGAAAAGTAGTAGAGTGAAGGAAAACCAATTTAAAACAAGTAGTTTTAATAGCATAAGCCGAATTATGCGGTTTTAAAAAAAACATCAAATATTTCCTGAAAATTTCGGCAGAGTTTCCTTTGTAAATACTGGCTCCCAAACGGGATACAACATGAATAGTATACGAAATCAATAAAAAGGCATCCCCAAGCGGGAGCTAGCTCTTCGTCAATCGACGGTCACAACCACACAGGAAATATAATATACAACGCCAACGGCGAGGATCAAAACTCAAAAGGAAACTCAAAACAACAAGAATCCACAGAAATATAACACACGCCTCTAAGATCGAAAGAATAACATCACTGTCTCTAGCTCAAAAATAAATACATGTTTGGTTGATGGAACTTCTAGATACAACAGAATAATGATATACAAGATATATAATGGGGGTACGATACAAGTAAACCCACCTACTAGCAAATCACCCGAAGGAAACTATGCCCGCAAAGCCGTAATGAAACCTGTACGGCAAACCTGCAAGAAACTGGGGCACAACGGGGGTGAGTTGCCAACTCGTGAATAGAAAAACATCTACGAAAAGAAATCGCATAAATAACGCAATCATAGGTCAATGATCATAATATATCCTCAAATATATAACCAGCAACCCATAACAATGGTTAGGGCAAATATCTAACCCAGTGTAATTCCATGTGTCCGTGTCAGTGCCTCAGGTAGCAATGTATCATATGGATGATGTATGAATGCATGAAACAGAATGCATGTACTGAAGAAAACTGCTTTCATAAATCAGTGAGATTTCTGTATTTTAAAAGTGAGGTACCATAAATGAAATCAGCATAAAACAGTGCCCAGCATCGACACAAAACAAGTGTCCAAATATCTCGATATCTCTGTATCACAATCTCTGTACCTCAATATCTCAAAATCTCAATATCCCAATCACAATATCTAGGGCGCCGTCAATCCAGACCGGCCCCTACCATCTATCTCAAGACCACGACGGTATCCTCCGGATATCCGACGCGTCGGGTAAAATCACCGGTCGGTAGTGCTCCCCTGCCAGGCTCAACGTCAACAACACGACCTTCTCGCCCTGGGGTACCGCACCGGGCCCACCATGTACCCGAAACGGTTCATCCATCTCCTCGAATCGGGTCTCGAAATCCATCAGCAAACTCATGGTGGACGACTCATACATCATGGGAAAACCGCATTTTTTTTATTTAAAAAGAGAGAAAGCAGTTTATATATGTTTTGCGGTTTTCCTCCAAATCCATAAAATATCATGGAAATCCGAATCATCAAAAGCATGTAAAACCATGAATATAAGCATGAGCATCCATGAATACGGCATATAATGAATAACAGTATGCACGAAGTGACAAGTAACAACTACAATGTTTAAACTAGCATATAATGCAAGCAACTAATCATCATGTCAAAACTACTAGTTAACAAGCTACATTAGGCGATAATATTTTCTAAGGTGTGCGTGACATGGCAATTACCGATGAAGATGTGTGTGAGCCAGCAAGCAAGTGTACGTGGTACATACGCATCATCGGTAATGGTGCTGGTGCCCTAACAGTATGATATCAACAATGCAATATGAAATTATAAAATAAGTATGCGATGCGGAGCGAACAGTAATAATGAGCGGGAGCTAAATACTAAACACAATGATAACTAATCTGCATTACCCTAATATAAATCCTACAAATGGTGCCTTTTGAAATAACACAAATCATGGGGTTTTGAAAATAAGGGCTACGGTGTTTTTATGAAAAGATACGTCTTTTGAAATATCCGTAGGATCCCTTGGGCTGTCTTTTAAAATACCCACGATTCGTTAGTTTTTGAAATAGGTAAGAATCGAATCTAATCTAACAACTAAACTAAACTAAAGGACTAAGTTAACAAGCTGGACTGCAGGTAAGGAAACCGCCTAACATCTGAGTCGATACATATACATACCTGTATATATATATTAGTCGGTAATCCCGCCTCAATAATATCATATCCGATACCATATCTATAACCAGACATCCCAATTCAAGAGTGCGGATCAATCATCAAAATATAGCTCGTACGTAAATCCGTCGTACGGCATCCCCAAATCTGGGTACGGGTCAATACCACATTCATCATACTATTCACCTGGTATCCTCTTTATCAAATATCATGATCGGGGTACTGATCTACGTATAGTACAATACCGATACCGCCTAAGTATGCATGGACGTGTGTGAAATACTACGTCAAGGACCTGCTACAACGTCATGTCGTATCTCAAATACGAACCCTGCTATATCACCGATCTCACGGCCTCATATCAAATCTCATCGACTCATCTTAAATCCCAAGTACTATCCTCATTATCCATGCATGCGTATATGAATGTACATATGCATAGTCCCATACCCACGCATATATACATATATACACATCCCAATCTGCGCACAAGAAAGTAAAGTATGCAAGTCTGTGTGTGCGTATGTGGGTATAACAACTACTCTAGGGTTTCGCAACTAACCCAAAGGTACTCCATGAACACATAAACATAACATGAATGAACATTCTCGTATCATAAAACACCTATATAAACATATATATATGAGCTACACTACGGACTGCGGGGGTGCTATACGCCATCCACCCGACTTCTCCCCGTAGATATAAATCTACTCACCTGGTCCTCGCTCGCCGGTGCCGACGTCGCCACGCGCTTGCTTGTCATCTCGAAGTCCACATGGGGGTACCTACATATCACAACGCATCGTATCGCATTAAAATCCGACTCATGACCAAAACGACACACGAATCCCACATAAGTCAAAACCTATGGTTGCTTTCACAAATCAACTCAAACTCCCTCGACATCGGCGTACAAACGCCGATTGATCGAGAAAATATCAAACGTACCAATCACGGTTTCAAAAATCACTAATTATATATGAAATAGGATTTAAATCATCAAAACAGTAAAATTAATCAATTCGTTTTATTTCTTAAAAACCTAGTTAGCAAAAGTTTTCGTTTTAATTCGAAACTCGATGTTTTAACAAAACTAATGCCCAATATATTCACTAAATATCTTAATTAGGTCATATAAACCACTTCTATATTTTTATGACACTAATTTGTAAAAATTCAAAAATTCTAGTTTGCAATTATCCAATTTTAACAATTTTATAGCAAAAATGCCCAAACAACAATCTAGCTTGAATTTGCATATACTAAAAATATTAAACCATAATTTATAATGTTAATAATGTGATAAAAACCCTAACCATATTTTTAATCTCACATTCTAATTCAATTTTTAAAAAAACTAGTAAGCAAGAATACTAGAAAATTGACGCAACCATCGCGGATTTGCGACAAAAAGATTACAATCTAGCATGAACAACCAATCCACACTACAAGCAATCTACCACACTCAAATAATCCTCTTGCAATGCTTCAATTCCCATTCCTAAAATCAACCCCCTTCTCTTGATTTTTTTATAAACTAGCAACAACAACAATTTCACATTTTAAATAACTAATTTAGCATATACAAGCTACAATTTAACCATTAGATAGAAATTATACCTCCAAGTTTGAAACCCTAGGTTGCTCTAGCCACCAAAGACACCTCCTTTCTCCATTCTTTAAACCAATTTGGGTGTGAGGAGGGATAAAATTAGGATTTGCTTTGAATTTGTGAAGAAATTGTGCATTTTTTTTATGGATTTTGTGATGAAATTGGAGTGAAAAAGAGATGAAAAATTGGGGAAAATAAGAGGGGCAGCAGTAACAGCAGGAGGAGCTCGAAAATTTGCTGGAAAAACAAGTGTGTGGGTTGGTGTAGGTGTGTGTGGATGTTTCCCAAGTCAATATAACCCCCTTTTAAGTCAACAATGCCCATGCTTCCTTTTTCTTTTTAATTTCTTTTTCTTTTGTTGTGAGGAAAGAGTGGGGACTTGGGGCTGCTGTGGGGGAGGCTTGGACAGTGAGGGAGTGGGTGAGTGGTGGGTTTGGGTGAGTGAGTGAGTGAACACATAAAAGATAAACACCACACCCCAACATCAATTTACACTAATATCATTATTTAAGCATTTTTCTTCAATAATTTCTAAACCGTTTTGGCAAACGATTTCGTTTCAAAAACCAAATGATAAAATTTTATTTAAAGTTTTATGATACACAAAATTTGTTTCAACTCATTCCAATTTGTAATTTTCCCTAATTATATATATTAGTGACGGCTTAAAATAATATTAAAATAATTAATTTCGGAAAATTTTTCAGAAAATTTGAAATTTCACCAGTGGGTCAATAAACACCAAATACTAGCAATTACCTAACTAGAATATGTATATTTAATTTTATAATAAAGATATTTGTATTTTGACTTTTTACAGAAAACCCCCTTATTTTACCGTTTTTTCGAAATTTCACCGAAACGATTTTCAAAACGTTTCACCCGTACAGTTCGGTCTCGTCGTCTGATATGTCGCATATCTCGCCTAGGAGTGGTAAACGTCAGACCCCAGTAGCTTGATAAGTCGTGTCGATATGAGCTCTATAACAGTTCGAGAAACTACTGATAATACTTACCAGTAAATCTCAGCAACCCTGGCCAGGGATTTCCAGTTATAGCCAATCGAACACAGCGCAACATCAACTCCCTATACTGGGAGAGACGAATCCCCTCCTATCGCTCATTGCCTCCATGTGATTCGGGACTGTACCCAAAAGCCACCTTTTTGCATGCCCTCTTGGACGTGGTATGATGGAAATCAAAGCACAGTGGGAATCACACAAGACTCTATGACGATCTCGGGTCAACAGACTACTCTGTACCAGTGTCACCGGAGAACTGCCATCTGACGTGAGGTATAATACCATCTGGGAGTTCTCGGCGAGTCCGTCCAGTGTACCCAGTCTCTACTGAGCACCCGTACACCATCCTTGATGTCATACACCGATGGATATGGGATCATCCATCGCCCATCATATGGGTCAAAATGCTTATACGCTAGTATACTCTGGTGTATCGTTGCCCTGTCTCGATATACCCTCGACTAGGAACAGTTATAGGATGTACTCGTCGATTACCGTGGCCCCACTAGTATGATCTCATCATAGTCCCAGTAGTCGAGTACATATCCTAAGGGCTTTATCAACATGTAATATAGAGACAATCAGAGTACATGTTAAGATAAAGTACAACCAGATAGCGTACTATCATGTCGAGCAAGAAAGTCCTCCCTATATATGTCCAAGAATCCATTACAATATACATCGTATGTACAGTAATGGCCTCTAGGGCATACATATAACTAACAGTACCCTCATACGGCCTCGACGCCTCTTCGTAGGGGTATATATATATCAGAACCGATAAAACTCATGGTGGATGCTGAAATATCATATCAAGGGTAACCGGGTTTTTAAAACAATACCTACTCTCTTTTAAAATACCCACGGTTCCCAAATCCAGAAATATCATGGAAACAACATATCTCAATGCGCATGATCAGAAAGCATGATGTATGCGACATATAAAGGAAATGTAAGTACAACAGTATATCATGAAAAATGGAATAATAGTATGCACATGCAAGGGTCATATCCCGATGCAATAATTCTACTGTGTAGTGACATGGCAATTATCGATGATGAAGTGTGTGAGCCGGCAAGCAAGTGTACGTGGAACATATGCATCATCGATAATGGTGCTGGTGTCCTAACAGCATGGTTTTAATATAGCAATAAACACATTTAAACATGCAAAGCGATGCGAATAGCATGAATATGCGGAAATCGAATAATCAACGCAACAGTAAAGAATCTACATCCATATGTATATGTCATGCAGTTATGCCATTTGAAATAAGACGAATCGGGGTTTTTGGTAAAATAAAGGTTACGGCGTTTTTAAGAAAGGACGCGTCTTTGAAAATGTCCGTAGAGTCCCTTTTTCCTATCTTTGAAATACTCCCGATTCGTTAGTTTTGAAATAGGTATGACTCGGGTCTAGTCTAATATCTACTAAGTAATCTACATCTAACTATCAAGTCAATCGGGAGGGGTATGGAAACCACCTAAATATGAGTCGATATATATAAATATAAATATAATTGTCGGTGGTCCCGCCTCAATAGTATCGCGTATGATACAGTATATCATCTGACGTCCTCGAGTCATGAGTGCGGATCTATCGTCAATATAAAGCTCGTACGGTAAATCATCGTACGGCATCCCAATAGCTGGGTACGGGTCAATATCATATTTATCTCATCAATTATCTAGTATCCTTATCATCATATCACATAATCTGGGGTACTGATCTAAGTCTAGTACAAATCGATACCATCTATATAAGTATGAATGCGGGTGTGAAACACACGTCCAAAGGCCCGCTAAAAATCACACGTCGTATCCCAAATACGAATCACATCATATCACCGATCTCATGGCACTATGCCCAATATCATCGACTCATCTCCAATGTCATCCACTATCCTCATCATCACAGTATAAGTATAACAAATAAGCATGTGTGTGCGTATGGGTGTAAACCTATTCTAAGGTTCGCAACTAGGAACTGTACTAGTTTACTTCTATGCCCTAATCTAACCACAGTACATCTAATCACAATATCCGCGACACACTATAAGCTATCATATATATATAATATATACATATATAGTATATCCCGTAGATATAATCTACTCACCTTGAATCCTGCGTGTCGGTGTCGATGTTGCCACCATCGTCATCATCGCCTCGGATCACCATGGAGGTACCTACATATCACACGTATCGCATCGCATTAAAACCAAATCAAAACTAAAACGACACACGAAAACCAAAACGATATGCTAAGGCCTATAGGTTAGAACCTATGGACACATTTTCAAAACCATCAACAATCCTCGATATCGTCGTACAAACGCCAAATATTCGAGGTAAAACACAATACGCAAATGCAGAATCCAAAATACGCAATACGGAAACACGAATCCAAAACAGCAACTAGAGAAAAGGGTCCCAGATTCTACCCTAGGTCAAATTGGACAATTTTGCACATGCCAGGGGTCTAATCTATAGATGAAGGAGCTACAGAACCAAAACGAGGCAAATCCACCCTAGTCTAGCCGCAATTTGCGGCCATGGGGAATAAATCTGCGGCTGAGTCAGGGAGTTAGGGGCTAGGGTCTTGGTGGTAGCTTCCTGGGTGCCTGAACATCTCACTGTCAATCCAAAATAATTTTCAGAGTCTCGGGGTGATAGCAGATCTCATATAACCTTCACAGATTCCACAAATCTTCCGATATCGGTTTCTAAATCCGTATTCCGGGTTTCAAGTCTCAGGTTTGGGTCTTAATTCAAGCACTAGAGTGTTAGTGTAGCCTCTACTGAGCTCAATTTCACATCACAACTCTCAAATTTCCATAACCCTAACTAGGTTTTCCTAAGTCCACCAAATCACACAATATCGGTTCTAATCTAGCATGGGGGTATAAGTAATACAAAAACTAAGCTAATGATCCAGAAAATACCTCATTTGGCAACTCAAGAATTTTCTTGAGTTGTCCCTAGTGGCCAAAATCCTTTCTTTCTTGGTCCAATGTGTTTGTCTTGAGCTTGTGCATCATTTTTGTGAAATGGGAGTGGGGTTTTGGAGTTGTTTTGGATGTGGTTTGAGGAGTTGAAAAGGGGAGGGAGGTGAAGGAAGCAGCAGCAACAGCAACAAATGGAGAGGGAGAGAGGAAATGGTGGAGGAAATGGAGGAGGAGCCAAGTCAAAAAAGACCCCATACTCTCTCCCATGCCCATGCCTATTTCTTTATTCCTTTCTCTTTTTCTTTTCTTTTCTTTTTCCCTCTAAATCCTTCTCACATCAATAGTAAACCCAAAACAACCATGGTAGAAATGCACAAGTGCAAAACAAAAATGATATGTGCATGTTTTGCACAAAAATGCTAAAAAACCGATTAGCGATTTTTAATCGCGATTAGCACTAAATTAGCATATAATTAATCATAAAAACTTAAAAATGGCATAATTCCATAAAATACCCTATTTTAGAATTTTCCATAATTTTTCCATAATTTTTCCCATTTATCTGTATTTAATTATACCGAAATATTAAAATATTCATTAAAATAATATTAAATTATAAAAATTCCCAAAAATAATATTCTATTTTTTTGGAATGTTACAATGAATCTTATATATACAAGAAGGTGGCGGAGAGTAAGGTTGTCTTCCTCGTATTGTACGTGGACGACATACTCTTGATAGGAAATGACATTCCTATACTGCAATCGGTCAAGCTCTTCTTATCACAACTATTCTCAATGAAAGATCTAGGGGATGCCTCCTACATCTTGGGGATTTAGATCTATAGAGATAGACCTAAACGGATACTGGGATTGTCCCAATCCAGGTACATTGACACCATACTAAAGAGGTTTAGTATGGAAAAGTCCAAGCGTGGGTTTTTACCCACGATCTCAGGGCTCACTTTTTCCAAAGAGATGTCTCCCAAGACTGATTTGGAGAGAGTGCTCACATGCAAGAGATACCCTATACTTCGGCAGTAAGCTCTATCTTGTACGCGATGCTATGTACCAGACCCGATGTAGCACACTCACTAAGTGTAGTGAGTAGGTATCAAGCAGATCCTGGAGAGAGCCACTGGATAGCTGTGAAGAGCATTCTCAAGTACTTACGAAGGACTAAAGAGATGCTCTTGGTGTATGGTAACGGAGAACTCCAAGTGGAGTCCTTTACCGATTCGAGCTTCTAGAGTGATAAGGAAAACTCTATGTCGCACTCGGGATTTATCTTTACCCTCTATGGAGGGGTGGTATGCTGGAAGAGTTCTAAGTAGGAAACCGTGGCAGACTCGACGATAGAGGCTGAATACATCACTGCCAACGATGCTGCCAAAGAGGCTGTCTGGATCAAGAGGTTCATAACTGAACTTGGAGTGGTTCCATCCATTAAGGATCCAATACTTTTGTATTGTGATAACAATGGAGCGGTGGCTTTGGCCAAGGAACCCAGGGCCCATCAGCGATCCAGGCATTATTCTGAGGCGGTAACACCTGATCCGGGAGATAGTTGATCGCCGGGAGATCGAGGTTAGGAGGGTTGACACGAAGAACAACACAGCGGATCCACTCATGAAGGCCATTCCCCAGATACAGTTCGAGAGACTCTTCAGGATTCTTGGTATGCGATACTACAGCAGCTGGCCCTAGTGCAAGTGGGAGATTGTTAGGTGTATGTATGCCCTAGAGGCCAGTATTGTACATATGATGTATATTATATTGGATGCTTTGACATATATAAAGAGGACTTTCTTGCTAGATATGATAGTATGCTATCTGGTTGCTCTTTATCTTAACACGTATACTTGTCTCTTGATACTGTCTTATGGTTACATGTTGGTAAAGCCCTTAGGATGTGTACTTGACTACTAGGACTATGATGCAGATTATACTAGTGGGGCCATGGTAGTCCATAAGTTCATCCTTTAATGTCCATAGTCGTAGGTGTATCGAGACGAGGCATCGATATACCAGAGTAGACTAGCGTGTACGCTTCTCGACCCATGAGATGGGCGATGGATGATCCCATATCCATTGGTGTTTGACGTCAGAGATGGTATACGGGTGCTCAGTGGAGACTGGGTACACTAGACGGACTCGTCGAGAACTCCCAGATGGTATTATACCTCATGTCAGATGGCAGTTCTTTGGTGACACTTGTACAAGTTAGTCTGTAGACCCGAGATCGTCATAGAGTCTTATGTGATTCCCACCGTGTTTTGATTTCCACCTTACCATGTCCAAGAGGGTGTGCAAAACGGTGGTTTTTAGGTACAGTCCCGAGTCACATGGAGGCAATGAGCGATAGGAGGGGTTTCGTCTCTCTCGGTATTGAGAGTTGATGTTGCGCTGTGCTCGATTGGCCATAACAGGGAAGTCCCTGGCCAGGGCTGATTTAGAGATTTACTGGTAGGTGTTACCAGTAGTTTCTCGACCCGTTATGAGCCTCACATCGGCATGACTTATCGGTTATTGGGGTCTGACGTTTACCACCCCTAGACTTGATATGCGACATATCAGACGAGGAGACTGGACTGTACGGCAAGTGTTACCGTCAGCCTTTTGCAGGAGTTAGAGCAGGCTTGCTTGTCGATCTTCTGATCGCTCAATACCCGGGTAGCCGTTACGTCCAGCTAGTACCACTGACGGCTTGTGGGTGCTTGATGTGATCATCACCTGCTGCCGTCGTATTAACGAGTCTTTAGAGTCCTACATAGAGGTTTTACTGGCTCAGGCAAAACGAAACAGGGGTACATATGTGATATGTGTGGGACCGAGAATAATGTGTGTATGTGATACCGTATTCTATTCTCGCGACTTTTGTATCGGACGGTTATATGAGATATAGCCGGGTTATCGAATCAAGTGTTGATTCGATGAGTCGATACATTGGATATTAGTCGGTTATATGTGATATAGCCGGATTATTAAATCAAGTGTTGATTTGATAATTTAGTGTATAATTGTATATTTGATATACTAATTTACATTAACTAACATTTGCTGAATTAAGCATTTATTTTCTCACAAGTGTACACTTAATATATATGTGATATATATTAAATTGTATTTTGTTTTGAATCATGGTTGTTGATACAACATACATGGGTGTATGAGACTTACACCATGCTAATTGTGATAATGGGTTTTAATATTTAAAGTAATTCTAAAATTAGTGGAATATTAGCTTGATGCATGAAGCTAGTGGAAGCTTGTGGATGCATTGACTAAGTCCACTGTTTTGTTTTACTTAAGATATTTAGTAACCTAACCATTTACAATTAGCCATGGTTATGTATCTACATGAGTTAGTATATGATACACACTCACCCATGGTTCATTCTCTCACCTCACAAGTTCATTCTCATTTGCTTGAGCTCATCTTCTTCTTCCTTGAGATAAGCTTGCTAGGTTTTCAAAAGAGAGAAAAATATTGTGAGAAAAATAATTCTAAAGTGAGCCCACTTCCTATTTCCTCATTCTCTACTAGATTAGTACTTTAGTATAGGGTGTTTGCTTCACTAATCCTTTAGTTAGTGAAGTAGTAACTTGAGTTAGTATCCCTCGACGTAGATCATCTTCGGCCTCGAAGACTTCAAGCAAGATTGCCCTTTTCACCTCGAGAAGCCATGCTAGAGTCCGGGAGTGCCTTGATCGCAGCGAAGGGACTACAACAAGGAGCTATTGAAGTGAAGGACCGATCTACAAAGGTTGTATTTCTATTTCACTTAGTGGTAAAAAGCTTACAATCTTTTTGTTACCCTAGCTTTTCTAGTTTGATTCCTAGGATTAATTCGTTAGCACCCTCTAAAATTTTAAATATGGCATGTGTGATGCTACCAAAACCTAGTAGTGGTGCTAAGAAAACCCTTCATGGTATCAAAGCCTAACTAGAAACCTAGACCGTGATAAGATAATACGAAACCGAAAAACTCCGCAAAAAATACGGTTTTAGAAACCCTAAAAATGCTTTCTGGAATTTTTTTGAAAATTGGGTTAAAAATTATTTTAGCAACTGCAGAGTGGCATTTAAGATGTTTTAAGAACACAGGTGAAATACGAGTGGGAGGGGGCTCGGATTCGATCCGGCGACCTAGCCTAGTTTTCCGGCGACGCCGGCCAAGTGTGCTCCCCTCCTCCTCGTATTGCACCAGTGCTCTGTACATCATGATCTGGGGTTTCTGGTATTGTTTGGGCAGTCCAAAATTGCATGTGATGTTAATTGTGTCATGGACTCTTTGCAGAGTATTTCGTATTCATATATTTTAGCATTGTATTGGTAACTTTGACGACGTTAAACAGGTCAAACGAATTATCAAACACTGGTATTTTCCAGATTGAACGTACTCAATAAATAATGCAGGTATTCTTATGGACCCTCTAAAAGAATGAAACTCTAACTCGAGATGTGACCACAGAACTGCGACTAAAACTTAGGGTTTACCGTAGTTAGTGGCGCCACAAATGAGGCTTGGGTTTGCCCTTCTACGGCTGGTCCATTAAATACTGTGGCATAGTTTTTGGGTATTGTTTAACAGTGCTCAAGTGTTGAGCTTGCTGGGGAATATGGGTCTTCGTTAATTCGATCGAAGGGTTTAACATTGCCTAGTAGTATGTGATACTTGTTTCTGCGACCATAAGCATAGTATGCGTATCGCCGGTTTCGTTGCTATATGTCAACAGCAATTGGGATACGCATACTTGCTTACGTTGATGACGTGTGATGTTATGTGTTGCTGTGATATGTTATACCGGATCGTCGCGTTTTGAATAGCCGGGGGTTTTATGTGAGGTGAGAGTTTTTATTTTCATTCATGTAAAATTAAATGTATGTAATATTCTTTTATTGGGACACTTCCGGGTTGAGGTTGATGTCACCATTGATGTATATTATTTAGTTTTCCGCATTAGGATGGGCGCAGATCCTCAAGACGAAGCCCCTATCGCGGTGGACACGGAACTCCTCGGGGTTGCGCTTGGCCCCGAGGCCTGAAGCCTCTCGTCTTCTTATATCTTTTTTGTTGCTTCGGGAATTTTGTAAGCCTCCGAGCATTTTTGTAAGGCCGGGGGGCCGATAATACCTAGCAAAGACTTTTGAATGAAGCATTTTTTGTGGTGTTTAGCATAGTTTTTCCTTTTGCTTGTTGTTATATCTCTGTTTGCACGGTGCTGAGCTTAGAGAACTTCACTTGGCGACCACATGTCGAGTTGAATTTAACCATTTTTCCAATTGCCTAAGTGTGCAAAGACCGGTGTGAGGTCGGTATCTTCGTGGCCCAAAAGTCGACGTGGGGGTCGCGCAGTGAAGATGCTTTGGTGTTATCCTCTAAGAATGGACCGAGCAGTGAGCTGCTCGGTTGTGTCTTGGTGAAAGCTTAGGTATCTGGCTTTGTGGGGGTAGTGAACTACCTACCAGGGATAACCGAGTTGGGTAGCCGCTCAGTTTCCTCTTGGTTAGGGCTTTGATCATTAGTGCGGGAGGGACCGTAAGAGGCCTGCTAAGGACGGGCCGAGTAGGATTGCTGCCCGGAACCTCTTGGCGAGGGCTTTAATCCCTGGCGTGGTGGGGTAAGGAACTACCAGCCAGCATAACCGAGCAAGGGCGAGCACGGTTGCCTCTTGATGAGGGCTTTGATCCTTAGCGCGGGAGGACCCGTAAGAGGTCTGCTAAGGATGGACCGAGTAGTGAAGCTGCTCGGTGCCTCTTGGCGAGGGCTTCGATCCCTCGAATTGTAGGGTAGTGAACTACCAGCCCGGGATAGCCGAGCAGGGTAGCCGCTCGGCTGCCTCTTGGTGAGGGCTTTGATCCCTGGCGTTGCGGGGTGGCGAACTACCAGCCAGGGATAACTGAGCAAGGGCGAGCCCGGTTGCCTCTTGATGAGGGCTTTGATCCTTAGCGCGGAAGGGGCCGTAAAAGGGCATGCTAAGGACGTGCCAAGTAGGGTTGATGCCCAGTGCCTCTTAGCGAGGGCTTTGATCCTAAAGGACGGGCCGAGCAGGGTTACTGCCCGGTGCCTCTTGGCGAGGGCTTTGATCTCTGGCGTTGTAGGGTAGGGAGCTACCAGCCAGGGATAATCGAGCAAGGGCGAGCCCGGTTGCCTCTTGATGAAGGCTTTGATCCTTAGCGCGGGAGGGGCCGTAAAGGGCCTGCTAAGGACGAGCCGAGCAGGGTTGCTGCCCGGTGCCTCTTGGCGAGGGCTTTGATCCTTAAGGATGGGCTGAGCAGGGTTACTACCCTGTGACTCTTGGCGAGGGCTTTGATCTTTAGTGTTATGGGGTAGGGAGCTACCGGCCAGGGATAACCGAGCAAGGGAGATCCCGGTTGCCTCTTGATGCGGGCTTTGATCCTTAGCGCGGGAGGGGCCGTAAAGGGCCTGCTAAGGACGGGCCGAGCAGAGTTGCTGCCCGGTGCCTCTTGGCAAGGGTTTTGATCCTTAAGGACGGGCCGAGCTGGGTTACTGCCCGGTGCCTCTTGGCAAGGGCTTTGATCTCTGGTGTTGTGGGGTAGGGAGCTACCAGACAGGGATAACCGAGCAAGGGCGAGCCCGGTTGCCTCTTGATGAGGGCTTTGATCCTTAGGGCGGGATGGGCCATAAAGGGCCTGCTAAGGACAGGCCGAGCAGGGTTTCTGCCCGGTGCCTCTTGGGAGGGCTTTGATCCTTAAGGACGGGCGAGCAGGGTTACTGCCTGGTGCCTCTTGTCGAGGGCTTTGATCTCTGGCATTGTATGGTAGCGAGCTACCAGCCAGGGATAACTGAGCAAAGGCGAGCCCGGTTGCCTCTTGATGAGGGCTTTGATCCTTAGCGCAGGAGGGGCCATAAAGGGCCTGCTAAGGACGGACCGAGCAGGGTTGCTGCCAAGTGCCTCTTGGTGAGGGCTTTGAACCTTAAGGATGGGCCGAGCAGGGTTACTGCCCGGTGCCTCTTGGTGAGGGCTTTGATCCTTAAGGATGGGCCGAGCAGGCTTACTGCCCAGTGCCTCTTAGCGAAGGTTTTGATCTCTAGCATTGTAGGGTAGGGAACTACCAGCCAGGGATAACCGAGCAAGGGCGAGCCCGGTTGCCTCTTGATGATGGCTTTGATCCTTAAGGACGGGCTGGGCAGGGTTACTGCCCGGTGCCTCTTGGCGAGGTCTTTGATCTTTGACGTTGTGGGGTAGGGAACTACTAACGAGGGATAACCGAGCAAGGGCGAGCCCGGTTGCCTCTTGATGAGGGCTTTGATCCTTAGTACGGGAGGGGCCGTAAAGGGCCTGCTAAGGATGGGCCGAGCAGGGTTGCTGCCCAGTGCCTCTTGGCGAGGTCTTTGATCCCTTGCGTAGTGGGGTAGTGAACTACCTGCCAGGGATAACCGAGCAAGGGCAAGCCCGGTTGCCTCTTGGCGAGGGCTTCGATCTCTGGCGATGTCGTAGGGAACTGCCAGCCAGGGATAGCCAAGCAGGGTAGCCGCTCGGTGGATTCGTCAGGTTCTGTTCGACCTTCCCGGCGTGAGTATGGGGAATAGGGACAGTCGTGGGAGACACCTATTATGAACACGTGGGGGAGGCAAAGCACCGGAGCCACGCCGTTTCAATTTTTCCGAGAAAGGCTCGATGTCTGCCACGTGGCGACACAGTTGTGGGTGAAACGGGTGACTATTGGACTTTTGAGGGCGTAGTGGGGCTATAAAGCGGAGGGAGCGTTGATCACTCCTTTCTTCACACTCAAAACGTAAGAATGGAGGACTTCCCTTTTACCATCCCCGACATCGTAAATTTCAAGGACGTGTACCTCTACGATCAGTACTGCACCGAGGACACGATGCAGTTAGTCATAGGTCGCTTTGAGGGTCATTTCGGCCGACTGCTTCCTCGGCACTCCCCCCTGCTTCAGCTGTTGATGTACTCCATATGGAGGGCATCGCCGGGGCTCTACAACCTCTTGTCCGAACAACTGATGGATGAGGCGGTTGGTAAGCTAAGGTCTTTGCCGCGCTTCGGCCTGATCTCCGTGGGTCGGCGGGATCGCTCGGTGGCGCTCATCCTTGAGTGCTACCAATTACGGCACGATGCCGGCGTTCGCGGGCGGCATCAGAGGTAGAGGTCAGAGGCCGCGAGAGCTCGGCTGGAGGAAATATCCTCGGAGTACCACGAGCAATGTTCTCTGCACCCCTTCCCCCGCTAATGTAATTTTTCTTTTTCGATGTACGGCTGAGGAGCCTATAGTACCCTTTGAATAAACAAACTCTTCTTTTTGCAATGTTTTATTGATCCTTTCTTATTATATAAACAGAAAGATCTTGAGAAAAGTTTACATTGCTTTAGTAAAAGAAGTACTCGCCAGTAGATGTTCTTTTTATTGGTACGGTTTGAGTTTCTCGGTGGTGTAAGGCCGTCAAAATCGATCGGCTCGGTTTCCCTGGACTTCATCCTCGGATGGCTGTTGGCCTCCACGACCGGCGCAAGTTGTCGAGCCTCGTAGGTACTCGATATACCCCCCGCTGACATGACCATAATTTGGCCGATTGTCAACTCGCCGGGAGGGGAACGCTGCTTTTGCCCGCGGTCAGCTTGCCGCTTGTCCCGCAAGTATGCTACCAGGTGTCCCGAACGGATGAGCTCCTCGATGTAGTCTCGGAGCTGTTTACAGCTCTCTGTGGAGTGGCCTTGCGACCTGTGAAAACCGCTATAGAGGCCCCGAGTGCGCTTTGCCGCTATGCGCGAGATCGGGGGGAGCTTGAAGAACCCCTCGCCCTTAGCCTCCTCAAGCAGTACCGTCTGGGATACGTTGAGCGGGGTGTATTCCTGAAACTTCCGGGGAGTAGGGTTTTGACCGCTCAAGTCTCTTTCTCTCTTCCCTCACCCTTTTCTTTTGGTTAGTTTGCTCTGCCCTGGGGAGATTCGCGTTCACCTCGGACTCGAGCCGGATCTTACATTCGGTCCAGGCCTTTATCTCAGCCACGGTCTTAGGTTGCGCTAATGCAAAGGAGCATAACCACTCCTTGTGCCTAAGATCAGACTTAAGTGCTGTAATGACCGTCTTGTCCCGATGTTCTGGGACCTCGAGAAGGGCATTGTAGAAGCGAGTGACGTACCCTTTGAATGTTTCCTTGTCCCGGCTCTTGATTGCGAAAAGATGGTCGACGGTCCATTTCTACCGTCTGTTCCCGACGAAGTGGTTGAGGAATTGGGTGGCCATCTCGTCGAAGGTTGAGATCGAGCATGGCGTGATTCCTCAGAACCAGTCTTGTCCGGAGCGGATGAGAGTGGCCGGGAAGGCTCGGCATTGGGCGGTGTTAGAGTTGTCTTGGAAGCTCATTCCTGCGGTGAATGCATCCAAACGGTCCTTTGGGTCAGACTTACCGTCGAAGAGAGAGACTTCGGGGGCTTGTTCCGGGAGGAGACATGGACGGTGAGTAGCTCCTCGGTGATGGGTTTCGTGAGCGATTCGGTGGCGTACTTAGCCCCGTCGCTCGGGTGACGACCCTCCCGATACATACCTTCGATCTTCTTCTTGAGGGCGTCGAGTCGGCCGTGGTATCCCGACGATTCGTCACATTTTGATCTTTGGCCTATGCCGTTGGAGACCTGTGTCTGGCCGCGGCCCCGGTTCCTTTCGATGAGGTTCCTTAGGTCCCCTGGCAGGGCAGTCTTCGAGCTGTCGTGACGAGTCTCGTCCGTGTGACCTCGTCAAGGGAGGGGTGTTGGTCATGCCTGAGAGCAGGCGAGCTGACCGACATCTCCTCGAGAGGGATAGGGGCGCGAAGGGGCTCTGAGCGAGGCACTCTGGCGACAAACCTCGGTGTTGAACTGTGGGGTGCCCAACGGGTCATAGAATATATTGGCCCGGGAGATCTGCGGCCGTGGGAGGCAGCGAGGCGGTGGTCGGCCATGCTGACACGAGCAGAGTCTTCTCTCCCTCTGTATGGGTCCCGGTCCCGAGATGGGGGAGCGGCGACCTGAGGAGCTTGCCCTGCTATTTGGACACGGGCGAGCGTGTCCACGACGGACGCGAGTCGATTTATCCGGGCGGCTAGGGCGTTGATAGCATTCGGGGGAGGAGATTCGTCTGCGTCTCCATTGTGGGGGAGGCGGTGGCTAGCGCTTGGATCGTCACGGTGATCGCTCGCCATTGAGTTGAGATTAAAAGGTGAACTTTGTTCTGTGGAATCAATCGTTTTCCCACAGACGGTGCTAGTTGATGGATGTCAGATCTCGTCAAGATGTTACCTTCCGTAGATCTGCTTCGAGCGATGATGGACGGCTGAGATTGAGTTGGGGGTTGCCTTTTGTAGCATGTGGATCTCAATTGGTTTGAGGTGGTTGAGGCCGAGCTACCTGCAAGGAAGTTCCGGGGTGGTTGCACCACCGAGGACCCTCCGACGATCAAGTTAGACCGGATATTTATGCAGAGTAACGGCCTAATGAAGAGAAAATGACTTACTTGAACCGTCTGAAAGTGGGGTTTATATAGCGGCAGCAATAGGCAGGCAGGCACGAGAATCACGCCGGCCGTTACGCTCCCGACGACATGATAGGCGGGATCCCGCATTAATGACAAGACATGCTCGTTAATGGGGGATCGTGATGGCGTGGAACGCGGGACGTGGCCGGCGGATATCTCGCGCATGGGGAGATTCACGGAGGTGAGGCGTTTGTGCCTGCGATTGATGTCGTTGGTCGGTCGATGAGACCGAGGAAGATGAGCTCGGCGGGAGGCTCGGGAACGAGCGGAAGGCCGAGGCATCTTGGTCCTGCGGTAGCCCGGAGACGAACTGAGAAGGCCGAGGAGGCCAGTTGTGCAGGAGGATCGGAGGTGAGCCAACGGTTGTTTGTAAGGCGGGAACAAGAGTGGTGTGGTCGGTCGCAGAAGGTCGACCATGTCCATGGGTCGCAGACCATGGGTATTCTACCTACGTACCATTCCTGGTCCTTTCTTGCTAGCTTCGGGACACATCATCTTCCATGTGTCACGATCTGGGAAATCGACGATATCGAGCATCATCAGGTTGAAACGTTAAAAGATATCCTCCTCTCCAATACCAGGACCCGACACAATTAGCTTAAAAAGCCATCTTCGCATCATGATCACTCTTCTCTGTGCAATAGTCAGTGAACTCAGATCCCTTTCCCAGCTACAGTCGCATCCTCCAATGTGTTAGCTTTAGGTTTTTTCCTGACCCTCGCAGTTGTTATACCTAACTAAAATGCAATGTCCGGTTCGATTCCATTATTCACATGCATAGGTGAATTTCTAAAATGTTAAAAAATTCTATTATTCCTTTCTAACCAAATACCCCAGCATATTGCTAACGCAACAAAATTTTAAATTCCCTGATATTGTCTGTCTAGCACAGTCCTCCATTGATCCCTAAATCAACAAAGGTATAAACAAAGGTCATAATCGCAACATTATCTCCAAACCTATCCCAAATCTGCTAGCTACTAAGTATGTAAAAAGAAATATTCCACCGATTTTGTATTTGTCTCACAGATTCTGCAAAGCAAATGCTCTACCCACTTTTTCTGCAGAGATCGTCACTAGTCAAAATTGTATCATTAGTAGACAACCATATAAATATCTTTACCTTTAAAGGTATTGAAAATTTTCAAATCTTATTATCATTCTCTGATAGTACACTTCCATAACTTAAAATAGAATAGAATGATTTGACTGAAAAAGATTTACATGTTGTCGACTGCCAAGATGCCCTATCCTTACTGCCCTTTTAATCGGCTTCCATTCCTGAAGATACTCTATGTTTACCCTCTTTAGGATCTCGAACGATCGAATCGTTAAAATAAAGGTAGAGTTTAAACAAAACAAATTTAAAGTTTGAACAGAAAGTCCTAGGATTTGAGACTTCCAATAAGCGCAAGCGCTTACGATTAATTATACCATATAGTCTTAAAAAATACCTAGACGGGTTATCTTATTAGATCCTTCTAAATCACATCATTTAAGCAAAGATCGCAATCATATATACTCTTGCAAGGAGAAATATAAAGGAAATATCAACATAAGATTTCATTCATATCCCTTGTTTTAAAATTTTGAATATAAATACATTTTTTACAATCTCTAAACTTAAACAAGAGAATTACAAGAGATTGTTTGATACCTTGGCCAAAGAAAGAGTGTCAAAATAGATTTCATAATTTAGTGAGGCCCCCATCATCGGGTAGGGACTTGACCTCGGGTGGATGTCGTATCAGATGCCCCACCATCAGGTGGGGGTCTTATCGGGTGCCCCCACCATCAGGTGGGGGGACCCGACTATCGGATGCCTCTCATATTCGGGTGGGGGACCTGACTATCGGATGCCTCCCCTATTGATTGTTTGGTGTTTTGCGTGTGCGTTTTAAAATTTAAGAATATACCACAATCAAGACGGCGTCGCTTGGTAGCTAGCCGGTTGAGTACAGGTCGATCCACAGGGAGATGGATTCCTTTTCTTTATGTTCTTACGAGTTAAGTCATATTTTTGGTAGGTTTTGATTTAAAAATCTAAGATTGAAATTAATTTGATTTAAAGTCTTGCTAGGGTTAGGATTAGGTTAGTTTGGAAAAAGAATTCTACTCACTGTTTTCTTTGCCCTAGTTAAGAACATAGGTGTTAGGGTAGTAGTCAACAAAGGGGATTAGCACGACTAGGAAGAAACGTAGTTTCTTCCTTTTGGTCCTTGTCCGTCATTTCTTGGCTCTTAGCCCTAACCTCTATGTAAATCAACCACAATCGGTCTAACTAGGGAATCACCACTATCTCGTAGGATGGGGTGCCATAGTGAGCAGTGTGTGGTTAATTTAAATAGAGTCCTAATTAATTAATTTATACGAGCAATGAAAGGAATGAGAGAGATTTCCATCTCTCAAGCCATCCCTATCCTAACCCTAACAAGTGAGGAATTACTCACTCATTAGGAAAGTTATGATGAAATTCATTTTTATAATTTTTTCTTTTTAATAAACTAATTAACTTGCAGATAAATAAAGACAGATAAAAAATAAATTTCAATTAAGAAGAATGCAAGATAAGATGAAAAAACATTTACTTTTATTGATGACCTCTTCGACGATTACGAGGAAAGAAAATTTTAATCTGGAAAAATAAAAAGTGGCATGCCTAATTAGGCATATGGTTTTCCTATTTATAGATAGGAGAAACCCTAGGGTTTACATCTGATCCACATTTGAAATTACAAGACTACCCTAAGAAACCCGAGTCAAAGCACCGACACCCATCGACACGTGCACCGACACGTGCACTGCACGGCCGCGGATCCGCGGCAGAATGCCCTATTTGGCCGCGGTTCCGCGGCTGTTTAGTGGGCTCTTGGGCT
Organism: Agapanthus africanus; assembly: GCA_030015575.1. Classification (NCBI taxonomy): domain Eukaryota; kingdom Viridiplantae; phylum Streptophyta; class Magnoliopsida; order Asparagales; family Amaryllidaceae; genus Agapanthus; species Agapanthus africanus. Next base: position 398,557,166 of record CM057346.1, read on the forward strand.
CTGTTCTTTAGGGATGCTTCAAATTGCTTTTTTTCTTCTGTTTTCTTCACTTGGTTCCTCAGAATCTTTTCTGCTTTTTTCCAGATTTCCAACAGTGCAAAATTTGTGGACTTTTACCGTAAGCTTCGCGTTGAAGTCTTGAGTCTTGTGCTGCCCTTTTGCTTTGTGCACTTGAACTTTTTACTGATCTTCATTTGTTCCTTGAACTGTTAGGCGGTATCATACGGATTCTTCTATTGTTGGTCGTAGTCTCACATTTGTAGCGTTTTTTCATGAATTTCATTGTATTGTTCTGAGAACCTGTAACCTGCAACTATTTAGCAGACATGGATCAAAAGGACCTATTTATTTGTTATATGATTAAAAATGGGCGATATAATAATGCAATATTCTGATATGAACAAATACCCCCAAACTTATCTTTTGCTCGTCCCGAGTAATGCCAATTTATTCTCGAAAAATCCTAATCTCACTTTCGCAGGGAATCGCGATTGCACTGAGCTCGTGCAACAAGCCGTTAAACCTCTAGGTGTCCTTAGTAGGAGGAGTGTTGTCTCCTGAGGATTTTCAGCGGATACTACCCACAAAATCCGATCAATTTGGCCTGTTGACTTTCATTTTTCAATTCGGTGTTCTAGCAAGAAATTCTATTATCTTTAACTTAGAAATTATCAACCCATATTTTTCACACTCACTTATCATTTAACTTAAGATCGTATATGTTCTGTAAATTTATTTAGCTTTTAGCATCTTTAGAATTTTCTTTCTAAGGTTCTATCTCAACTTAGGAATTTTTATCATCTCTACTGAAAATATAAGCCCTATCTTTCATTCCTATCTCTCATCAAAACCCCAATCATATACCCCTACGTATGTGTATGTATCATCCCTACAATTGGAAATTCAATTCAAGCTATCATACTCTTGGCCATCGTCCAAAGTACTTTTAGTTGGTGAATTTTAGATGAAATTGCTCACACATCCTTCATGCGACCGTTAATACTTCTTGAGATACCAACGACCGATTACAAAATGTGTTCGTGCATTAAGACGTAATTCCTCATCTTGTAATACCTAAGGCTTCAGGAGTGACTCCCAAACTAGTTGGTCTAAGGCACTAGGTGATAAAGCACCTTCGCTATATTTTTTTATGCAGCCTTAAGTAATTACAAAACTAGTGTTCATTTTTTTATATCTCTTGATTCACTCTTGTACTTTTATTTAATTTTTTTTCTTATACTAAGGATTTTAGACAAGAGCATTTCAAGCTATCCTCTACTATCCCAAGTTTCAAGGTGCGTGTATGTGCTAGTTGTAGTGTATATATTTTCAGAATTTAGACTAAAGGTTCGGAATTATTTTTCAGACTTACACTTCAATAAAAATTTCAATACTCTTCCCCTTATTTTGATTTAGCCCAAGAACTGAACTCAAAATTTGCCTATTTCTAAATAAACTACAAGGACATATATTTTCTACAGTTAAACTTTAAGAAAAGTTATTTTTAGGGTTTTTAACTTACTAAGTTTAGGATCTAGTTTTTCCTAGCTAGGCAACCGTCATGTTGAACTTAAGTCAAATATGGCCAAAATTGAATTTTTCAATTTTTATAATTTTTCAAAATTTTTCAATTTTTATGGGTTTTAAAATAAGATGCAAATGCAAAAATATACATATGAATACGAAGAAAAAAAGCTTACCGAGCACACCCCCAAACTTAAACTTGACAGTGCCCTCACTGTCAGGTTACACCAAGAGGGTCAAAATTGTCGGCACTCCCCTTTTTTTTTAATTTTTATTTTTATTATTAACAGAAAAAGAAAACAAAATATATATACACAAAAAGGTTCCCCCAAACTTAAGTTTAACATTGTTTCTACTGTTGCCATTTTTTTAAATCTCATAAACTTGTAAACTTGGGAGGAAAAATTTATTAACGGGGATATGAAATATGATCGTGAAAATCTCCCCCAAACTTATTTTTGGCTCACCACTTTGAGTTAGAAAAAATTATTTTCGAGAGCCAAATTATACCCCCCCTCCACAAACTTGAGTTAAACAATGTTAAGCTTTTAAATAGGGGGTTCAAAGTTATTGGTCAATACCAAGCTTTGCAAAGACCAAAAGTCAACACCAACCATTTGAAGAATTTATCAATGTAACGTATAGGTCGGTGGAAGAGAATGTTATATAAAGCCAAGAAGAAGTGGGGAAGAGATAAGTGGTGGTATGGAAAGGGTTTGCGTGAACGTGAATGTGAGGAGATAAGAGGCGATGATAAATAAAAACGAGAATGTGAATGATCAGAAATGAGTGGAATATTGACATTCTTGTATTTTATAAGAAGAAAGGGTGGTGGTTCAACTTCTATAGGTGGAGGTTGATTAATCACAAAATCCTTGTTGTTTAGGAATGCAAGTTTGTGAGTGAAAAGTTCTTCAAAACTCTCATCGATATAATTGAACATTTTACTGTCAGTAAATTTTGTGCCAGAATTTATCATACTTGATTTGTCAAAAATTATGGAGGTAGGAGACTCGAAAAACTCATCTACCTCATTTTCAAAAGTATCCAAATCAAGTTGGCTTTCTGGAATGATCAAACTTGAATTATCGGATTGTGATTCATCAACACTCACTGAAATTATAGGAAGAATAGAAGAAGAACCTGAGAAAGTGATAGAAAGAAGTTGAATACGAACTTGAGGGTGGAGATGGAGTGTATAAATTAGCACAATTTGAAATGACCGATGTGTAAAAAGCGATTGTGTTAATCTATCAACCCACTGAGAAATGAGGTCAAATCCCTTAAGATTCGTGAGAAAACATGGGTACGTCGAACTTGGTAAACCAGACATAAAAAAATGAAAGTGTAACGGTTTCTTGCAAGGTTGGAACGAGGATGGAGGGAAGTGATTGAGGAAGGGTAGCGGTTAAAGATTCAAGAGGGTGTGCGCAGTCAATAAAAAGGATAGAATGAATTGGAAAATCCGACTCCTCAAGTAAAACTGCTTCATCCTCAATAATTTCCTCAATACTCTCCTCAAAACTTAGCTTATCCATGCAATTCTCAACAAAATCAAGACGCATATGAAGTTCAGGAAAAACAGTTAATGACTCGGGATGATGAATTGGAGAGAGAAACTCATCCAAATCTGTGGGTTCATCATCCAAAATATTCCCAGCGTCTATATCCTCAATCAAGTGAAAACCAATTTTTTCAGACACCTCATCAAAAGAATAGATATTAATCAATTCAGGTTCTAGAGTGGAGGTGTAAAGGTCAAAAGGATTGGTGATGGTTTCACTCGAAAGGGACCCTTTACATCAGGTAAATCAAACACTACAAAGTCGCACAACTCATTAAACGTTTTATTTTCAACTGGTGAATCATTTGGAACACTTGATAGACATTCAAAACCGAAATTGTGGGATTCAATAGAGGATGAGTAGGTTTGATTTGGAAGCGTGTACAGCTCACTCTCACCACTCAAATTCTCAATTTATCCAACCGCCTCATCATACATTGGAAAATGTGGAGCTAGTTGGAAACTAGCTACCGGGTCACTAGGTTGTATAAGGGTGGCCATGGACGCATTCAAATCTCTCATCTGTTGGCATGACGCTACCATAAAGTCTTCCAACGACTGTTCCAGACTAGCCATGGGTTGTGATGGGGTTTCAGTAAAAGATTCAAAGTTGTTTGGATACGTGAAACTCCCAAATGGCTGTGTAGAAGTAATGTCTAGGGAAGGTGCAAAAGTCGGGTAGGACTGGTAGAAATTGAATGGTTGAACATGAGTAGGATCAATATTTGGATAAGAAGGTGAATGGAATTGTTGATCCAAAGAATTCGCAGTGGTGAAAGGAGTGAAAGATTGGTTACGAGATTGTTCAATATGTTCAGCAATAGACATGGGTTTCAGAGTTACAACATGACTCGAAAAAGAGGTATCAACGTAAGAAGGTGGTGAGGGTTGAAATTGTTAGTTATATGTATGCCCTAGAGGCCATTACTGTACATACGATGTATATTGTAGTGGATGCTTGGACATATATAGGGAGGATTTTCTTGCTCGACATGATAGTATGCTATCTGGTTGTACTTTATCTTAACATGTACTCTGATTGTCTCTATGTTACATGTTGATAAAGCCCTTAGGATATGTACTCGACTACTGGGACTATGATGAGATCATACTAGTGGGGCCACGGTAGTCGACGAGTACATCCTATAACTGTTCCTAGTCGAGGGTGTATCGAGACAGGGCATCGATGCACCAGAGTAGACTAGCGTATACGCATCTTGACCCATATGATGGGCGATGGATGATCCCATATCCATCGGTGTTTGACATCAAGGATGGTGTACGGGTGCTCAGTGGAGACTGGGTACACTGGACGGACTCGCCGAGAACTCCCAGATGGTATTATACCATACGTCAGATGGCAGTTCTCCGGTGACACTGGTACAGAGTAGTCTGTTTACCCGAGATCGTCATAGTGTCTTGTGTGATTCCCACTGTGCTTTGATTTCCATCATACCACGTCCAAGAGGGCGTGCAAAAAGGTGGCTTTTGGGTACAGTCCCGATTCACATGGAGGCAATGAGCGATAGGAGGGGATTCGTCTCTCCCGGTATAGGGAGTTGATGTTGCGCTGTGTTCGATTGGCTATAACCGGAAATCCCTGGCCAGGGTTGCTGAGATTTACTGGTAAGTGTTATCAGTAGTTTCTCGAACTGTTATAGTCCTCATATCGACATGACTTATCGAGCTACTGGGGTCTGACGTTTCACCACCACTAGGCGAGATATGCAACATATCAGACGACGAGACCGGACTGTACGGGAGTGTTACTGTTTGGATTCGCAGGAGAATGTACAGGCTTGCTTGTTAATCTTCTGAGCGCTCAATACCTAGGTAGCTGTTACGTTTAGCTGACCGCTTGCAGCTTGTGGGTGTTTGATATGATCATCACCTACTGCCGGCGTATTGACGATTCTTTAGAGTCCTACACAGAGGTTTCTTGACTCAGGCAAAATGGAGTAGGAGCACATATGTGATATGTGCGGGACCGAGGATAATGCGATATATGATACCGTATTATATTCTCGCGATATTTGATTTCAGCCGGGTCGTCGGATCAAGTGTTGATTCGATGAATCGGTACGGATAAATATTAGCCGGTTATATGCGATATAGCCGGATTGTCGGATCAAGTGTTGATTCGATAATTTAATGTATAATAATATATATGATATATTAAATTACATTAACTAATATTTGCTCACTAAAAGATTCTTTTTCTCACTCGGGTAGTATATTGATATATATGCGATATATGTTAAATGTATTATTTTATTTTGTTACAATAAATATTGTATGTGTGATATATAATATTGTAACATATTATAATTATTAATGCAACATGTTTAGATGAGTTTAAACATGATTAGGGTTTGGATTAGGGTTAAACCTTCTAGTTGATTCTAGAAGCTTTACTTTGTTTTTGTTAAGATATTATGATAGATATTTGTAAGTGACCCACCCTTTGACCTAACCCAAACCCTAACCCTAGTAAACTCTCTACAATGGTTACTAAAACCATGGTTGCATAAATAATTATGATAACTTTTATTATTCATCACAATTCTATATTTGTTCATCTTCTTCTTCATTCACTCTTCATGAAAAAGCTTGCTTGATTTTTCCTAAGTGATGAATAAATATAAGAAAAAGATAAATAAAGAGAGCAAAAATCCTACTTCATCATCCTCATCTTCCCTTGCCATTTAGATGAGGGTGTTCACATCATTTCATGAATGTTAGCTTGTGTTAAAGAAACTTCAAGGTAGATCATCTTAGTATCGAAGATCGGAAGCAAAGGTTGCGTCTTTCTCTTCGTGGAACCTCTCGAGAGTCCGGATCCCGATGATCGCAGCGAAGGGACCACAACATGGAGCATATGAAGTGAAGGACCGAATCTACAAAGGTTGTAATCCCTCTCACTTAGTGTTAAAGTGTTTAGCATGCTTGTTTTCGCCTAATCTCTAGTTTAAAGTTCCGTATTCGGGTTGTTCGGCACGGCTAATTTTTTAATCGGGCATGGTTGATACTTCGTAGACCCTTGTGCGCGTGCCTAGCAACCCTACAGTGGTATCAGAGCCAAGCTAGAGCTTTAGGCGAAGTCTAGACGAAGTTTAAAGTCCGATCGAAACCCGAAACCCCGATAAAACCCGCTCTCTGGACTTTTTCTAAAAACTGGGTTTTTTCCACATTAAAAATGCTTAAAAAATTCAGCAGGGAATTATAAGAATTACGGTGCAAAAAGTTTTCGATGAACAGTATAAAGCGCGGCGGAACCGCGGCAGAAGCATGCCTTCTGCGGCGGATCCGCGGCGAAATGATGACGTCAGCATCTCCTGTTTGCACAGTAACTCCTATTTTATTATGCTGGATTTTCTGGGAATTTTTAATATTTATTAAAAAGATGAATTTTCTGGGGTTGTTTAGGGATTCGATGATTCGATCGGATTATCAGATTTTGTCTATGTGGTTTTCCGGATAATTTTTAGAAACTGTTAAAAAGTTTGAACGGATATCAATAACTCACTTTTTCCCCTGTCGGAAAATTTTTCAAAAGTTGGATTTTTTCTCGTGTTTGAGAATGTTCTAAGTCATGCAAGTAACTCGGTGGACCCTCTAGAAGAAAACAAACCTTAACTCGATTATGTGACCGTCTTGAACTGCCCTTTGAACCTTAGGGTTTGGGGCAGTACGGCGTGCCACATGTGAGGCGTTGGCTTGACCCTTCTACGGCTGGACCATTGGTACTGTGGCATGTAATGAATGTTTTTTAAACTGATTTCAAGTGTTGAGATATATTGGGGAAATCTTGGGTGCTTGATGATTCGATCGGAAAGTTTAACTTTTTCTATTTATCTGGAATGTGATACAATATTTGGAATCCAGAGGTAGTTATGAGATAACTGATTTGAATATTATAAACATAGCAGTTTAGTCTCAGATGATCGGTAGCCACGGAATTTTGATGTGATCAAAAGTCCGTTGCAATCACATAGTGTACGCGGATACTCGCCGGGTAAACTTAATAGACAGCCACGCCCCATAGCCCCGACCAAGTGACTGTAGGAGAACCCCGTCGCCGAAAGCATCCGTTCGGGTGCTCCCGGTAGCGGTGTTCCGCCTTGGTGCACTTCGTCGACGGTATCGGGGGTGCGGCCGTCTACTAAAGTTTGCGACGAGCATTCGATCAGGACGTCGGGAATCTTGTTGAATTGCCCGACTTGATATTGAAAAGAGTTTTCGATAATGAGATTAAAATGCGGGGTTTATAAGGAATTCATTTGGTTAGGCATGTGATGTCTAAGGAGGTTGCGAATTCCAACTGTTGTAGTTTTACACTTTCTTTTCTGTGACCGTAAGCGTAGTATGTGGTGTATCGCCGGCTTCGTTGCTATACATCAACGACAATCGGGATACGCATACTTGCTTACGTTGATGATATGTGATATTATGTGTTGCTGTGATATGTTGTATTGGATCGTCGCTTATGAATAGCCGGGGTTTTTTTGTGAGATGAGAGTTTTTCTTTTTCATTCATGTAAAATTCATATGTATGTAATATTCTTTTATTGGGGCACTTCCAGGTAGCGGAAGATGTCACCGTTGTATATTATTTACTTTTCCGCATTAGGATAGACCCAAGGCGGGGAGCACAAGTAACCGGGTTCTAGGGTCCAGTGGGAGACCATCTCGAGGAGTCGAGACCGGGTCTCCTAACCCTAGAATTGGCAGTGTTACTTGCCGCTCTCGTAGGGGTCTAGGGATGTGGGTTTGGCTATTCATCGCGACCGTGGAATCCGTGTTTTATACAGGCTCGTATTGAAAACACGGACGTCCTAGTATATCCAATATTTCATATATGTTCTTCTGCTGCAATGTTCTGTGATGAGATCATATTACTGCCTGAGACGAATGTTTATATTATATATATATATGAGATATATGTTATATTGCAGATTTCGTTTCAAATGTGATGCTTGCGAAGCATATAAAAATGGGACTTCATTAATGAGATTAATGAAATAAAAGAAACCTAAGATGTTGTAGAAACTTGTTTATAAAAACTGGTAGCTCTAGTTCTTGCTTTGCATAGCGGTGTTCCTTGTAGAACATCCAGCACCTTATTCGATAAGGAAAGGACCGAGATCCCTTCACCGGGAGTGACTCCTTTAGCAATAACTGGAAGATGCTACAAACTCGGTTTGTCTTTTGATTGCTTCTATAGTTCTTGCTTTGCACAGTGATATATACGATATATCCCGCACCTCATTCGACGAGGAATGGGCCGACGATCCCTTCGCCGGGAGTGACCCCTTTAGCAAAACTAGAAAAGCCTCAAAAACACTCCATTTAAAATCACTCGATTCTACGACGATATCAAGTTCATTACGCTCAGGGTTTTCTGAAAAACCTGCGTAGCCCTCCGTCATTTCAGATAGATATTATTTAGTATTCGTGCTATGTTTGTTGACTTAGTTAAGGCATAGTGTACGGTAGCTAAGTAATGTTTATCTGCTAAAACATAAGATGTGATTGGATTAGGGTATTCGTACGGCCTTGTTGACTCAGTTAAGGGTCGTACGGGTGGGTTTAATTCAATCGGGAAATGTACGGGTTGAACTTGACTTGCGATTTATGGTTTGTTGACTTAGTTAAGGTCATAGATCGCTAGGGGCAAAATATTATTGGGAATTTCAAGTGTTGAAATTTGCAATGAGATTGCATACCTTCTATGAGATAGTTGGATCCCGATACCCGCTGCGAGTAAGAGTTACTCCTGGGAGAGTTTTACACATTACAATTAGCCGATCAAGTAGGTGTCTAGAAAGGTGTTAACGGGGTTACGCCTCTGGGAAAATGAGGTTTACTTTAATTTGGTTCGTGCGAAAGCACGGGGGACCTCCCTCAAAGTACCGACACTGGCCTGGCTGAAAGATTGGCGAACTTGTAGTGCGTAATTAATCCCGGCTAGTCTTTCCTTTTAGGGTTTGAAGGAAGATTTGACTAAAACAGTGGGAGACATCCTGATTAGATATATTATATAACAAATCTAATCTTGCAAGAGCATACGCTGAGTGTTTTCTTCTCTCTCTCTCCAGGTAGCGACCATATCACGCCTTAATCAAGATAATAAAACGGATATATTGACCGAACCCGCTTGTTATACTGAGCTGGGGAACGTTGGTCCCGCTCCAACTTATAATTGTTATAGGACAGAGCAGGAAATTGGGGAATACCAGATTTTCCCTGCCGCCCAAACGAAGAAAGTGCATGTTGATGCATCATCTTCGGGTGTGTTCATTACAGAGAACTGTTTCTCAGTATCCTTTACGTCCTGGGTATATGATACCGGATCAGGATCCCGCATATGTAATCTGTTACATGGGCTACAGATAGGTAGAGAACTGAGAACGGGTGATAAGTTTCATGAGACAGAAAACGGTGCAAGAGTTGCAGCCAAGTCTGTTGGTCACTGTCACCCTGTATTACCAGAATACATTGATTCTGAACAAATGTTATTAGATACCGAACCTGATATACAAAATCATATCAGTCTCTTTATTAGTAAAGAAAGGATATAATTTTGTATTGTTGGATAATGTTTTTGAACATTTCCTATATCAAGAGTTGATCGGTTCAGGCACCTTATCTAAAAGCATTGACATTCTAAATCAAACTACAGTTCTTAGTATACGGAACACACACAAGAGGAAGAGTTCAGAAATGAACGAATCCTTCTTGAGGTTTTGTAGACTAGGTCATATCAATGTGACCCGACTGGCTGTAGTTACATTTAGATGCATATTTAAATTAGTTTGAATTTACATCTTGTGAAACTTGCCGGTCATGTCACAAAGATAAGATGATCACAGCTCTGTTTAGTGGAAACAGAGAAAGAGTTAGTGAACTCTTAGGATTGATACATGTTGATGTATGTAAGGTCCCCTGTCTACACATGCCAAGATCGGTTCTTTCGACTTCATTACATTCTCTGATAATCTCTCAAGATTCAGACATATGTTTCTGTTGAAACACAGGTCCGAACCTTTTGAGATATTCACAGAATATAAATTAAAAGTAGAGAACCAAAATACGGTTATAAGTATTATGTCCTTTGATGAGATCAAGGAGGAGAATACTTGAGCACAGAATTCCTGGACTATTCTAAAGGAGAATGAGATTCTCTCTCAGCATTACTCCTTCGTATACACCACAGCACGTCGGTGTATCGGGGCGGAGCAATCACACCCTATATGATATGGTGTGCTCTATGATGAGTACTGCTGAGTTTCCTATTTCCTTTTGGGAGTTATGCACTTGAGAAGCTGCATATCTATTGAATAGGGTTCAAATCAAATCAGTTGCCTACCACTTCATATGTGATATGAAAAGGGAAGAGCCCATATCTTAAGTTGGTTAAGATTTGGGTTGTCCGGCCTATGTCTAAAAGCAAAATCCGGACAAGCTCGAGGCAAGTTCTGTTATGTAGAACTGGAAGGGTTCCAGCTATACAAACTGCAACTGATGATTTGGTAGAACCAAAGGATTCAATAGTTTCCAACGAACCTCAGCCTCTCCGCCGATCTAGTACGGTTCCTTACTCACCTGAGAGACACTTCGGTTTCTCTATGATAGTGGGAGCGAGGATTGCATCATGAGATGATGACCCAACTAGTTTCGGGCTGGCCATCAGGAGTGGGACTCTGTAAGAATGGCTGGATGCTTATCGATCTGAGATGGAATCCTTATACACCAACAAAGTATGGACTTTGGTTGCTTTATCTGAAGGGTTAAATCCCCATCAGGAGCAAGTATATCTTGAGAAGATTACTTGGTGTACATGGAAAAGTTGAGACTTTCAAAGCTAGACTTGGCAAAGGTTTGCATCATAGACCAGGTATGGATTATGTTGAAACCTTTTCTAAGGATCTATGCTTAAGTCCATCCAGATCCTACTTACCACGGCTATATACCATGACTACGATATCTGGCGGTTGGGTGTCATGACTGCTTTTCTAAATGATGTTTTAGAAAATAGCGTCTATAAGTACACAGCCAGAGGGCTTCGTAGACAGTGGGAGCAGCGAAAACGTGTGCAAGATGTTTTATATGATAAAACAGGCATCGCGGAGTTGGAACATCTGTTTTGATGTGGTAGTCAAAGAGTTTGACTTCATCAAAATGGTAGATGAACCTTGTATATACGAAAAGGTAGTAGAGAGTATGGTGGAGATCCTCGTAGAGTACGTGGATGACATACTCTTGATAGGGAAGGAGTTTCCTATGCTACGCTCGGTCAATCTCCGCTTATCACAAGGATTCTCCATAAAGGATCAAGGTGATACCTCCTAAATCCTGGGTTTTTGGATCTATGAGATAGATCTAATTGGATGTAAGGATACTCACTAGTTGTAGTGAGATGGTATCAATCGATCCTGGGGAGAATCACTGGAATGGTTCCAGGGTGATAAGGACGACTGAATGTCAGTCGCAGGCTTGTCTATACCCTCAGTGGAGGGACGGTATGTTGGAAGAGTTCCAAGCTAGATACCGTGACATACTAGACGATTAAAGGCAAGATACATCGTTACCAAGGATACTACCAAAGAGGCGGTCTGGATATTTATAAGTTCATGCGATGAACTTCGTTCTTACCATTGTGTGACAATGGAGTTGTGGCTTATGCCAAGGAACTACCGTCCCATCAGAAATCCAGATATAATTCTTAGGCAGTATCACCTGATCATGGAGATGGTTGATCTCCAGGGAGATCGAGGTTAGGAGAGTAGACACAGAGGACAACAGCGCGAATCCACTCACAAAGGCCTTTTCCCAGTAAAGACTTTTATGGGATGGTTGAGTATGAGATACTTCAACCGCAGCTAATTGTTAGGTATGCGATACCATAACAGATGGCCCTAGTGCAAGTGGGAGATTGCTAGTTATATGTATGCCCTAGAGGCCATTACTGTACATACGATGTATATTGTAGTGGATACTTGGATATATATAGGGAGGATTTTCTTGCTCGACATGATAGTATGCTATCTGGTTGTACTTTATCTTAACATGTACTCTGATTGTCTCTATGTTACATGTTGATAAAGCCCTTAGGATATGTACTCGACTACTGGGACTATGATGAGATCATACTAGTGGGGCCACGGTAGTCGACGAGTACATCCTATAACTGTTCCTAGTCGAGGGTGTATCGAGACAGGGCATCGATGCACCAGAGTAGACTAGCGTATACGCATCTTGACCCTTATGATGGACGATGGATGATCCCATATCCATCGGTGTTTGACATCAAGGATGGTGTACGGGTGCTCAGTGGAGACTGGGTACACTGGACGGACTCGCCGAGAACTCCCAGATGGTATTATACCATACGTCAGATGGCAGTTCTCCGGTGACACTGGTACAGAGTAGTCTGTTGACCCGAGATCGTCATAGAGTCTTGTGTGATTCCCACTGTGCTTTGATTTCCATCATACCACGTCCAAGAGGGCGTGCAAAAAGGTGGCTTTTGGGTACAGTCCCGAATCACATGGAGGCAATGAGCGATAGGAGGGGATTCGTCTCTCCCGGTATAGGGAGTTGATGTTGTGCTGTGTTTGATTGGCTATAACCGGAAATCCCTGGCCAGGGTTGCTGAGATTTACTGGTAAGTGTTATCAGTAGTTTCTCGAACTGTTATAGTCCTCATATCGACATGACTTATCAAGCTACTGGGGTCTGACGTTTCACCACCCCTAGGCGAGATATGCAACATATCAGACGACGAGACCGGACTGTACGGGAGTGTTACTGTTTGGATTCGCAGGAGAATGTACAGGCTTGCTTGTTGATCTTCTGAGCGCTCAATACCTGGGTAGCTGTTACGTTTAGCTGACCGCTTGCAGCTTGTGGGTGTTTGATATGATCATCACCTACTGCCGGCGTATTGACGATTCTTTAGAGTCCTACACAGAGGTTTCTTGACTCAGGCAAAACGGAGTAGGAGCATATATGTGATATGTGCGGGACCGAGGATAATGCGATATCTGATACCGTATTATATTCTCGCGATATTTGATTTCAGCCGGGTCGTCGGATCAAGTGTTGATTCGATAAATCGGTACGGATAAATATTAGCCGGTTATATGCGATATAGCCGGATTGTCGGATCAAGTGTTGATTCGATAATTTAATGTATAATAATATATATGATATATTAAATTACATTAACTAATATTTGCTCACTAAAAGATTCTTTTTCTCACTCGGGTAATACATTGATATATATGCGATATATGTTAAATGTATTATTTTATTTTGTTACAATAAATATTGTATATGTGATATATAATATTGTAACATATTATAATTATTAATGCAACATGTTTAGATGAGTTTAAACATGATTAGGGTTTGGATTAGGGTTAAACCTTCTAGTTGATTCTAGAAGCTTTACTTTGTCTTTGTTAAGATATTATGATAGATATTTGTAAGTGACTCACCCTTTGACCTAACCCAAACCCTAACCCTAGTAAACTCTCTACAATGGTTACTACAACCATGGTTGCATAAATAATTATGATAACTTTTATTATTCATCACAATTCTATATTTGTTCATCTTCTTCTTCATTCACTCTTCATGAAAAAGCTTGCTTGATTTTTCCTAAGTGATGAATAAATATGAGAAAAAGATAAATAAAGAGAGCAAAAATCCTACTTCATCATCCTCATCTTCCCTTGCCATTTAGATGAGGGTGTTCACATCATTTCATGAGTGTTAGCTTGTGTTAAAGAAACTTCAAGGTAGATCATCTTAGTATCGAAGATCGGAAGCAAAGGTTGCGTCTTTCTCTTCGTGGAACCTCTCGAGAGTCCGGATCCCGATGATCGCAGCGAAGGGACCACAACACGGAGCATATGAAGTGAAGGACCGGATCTACAAAGGTTGTAATCTCTCTCACTTAGTGTTAAAGTGTTTAGCATGCTTGTTTTCGCCTAATCTCTAGTTTAAAGTTCCGTATTCGGGTTGTTCGACACGGCTAATTTTTTAATCGGGCATGGTTGATGCCTCGTAGACCCTTGTGCGCATGCCTAGCAACCCTACAGAAATGGTTAATATAAGGTGGATTGCGGAGTTCAACTGGTTGTCCTAGACACGTTTATTCGATCTTTCAAAGAATTTTTGGGCATGGAGAGGTCGTTCGAAATTCGGCCAAAACAAGAAGCGTAGGAAGTAATATCTGGTTGAGGGTACCAAAGTTTGGCAAGAGTTTTGCGAGGTGGGGTACCCATGATATGATGAGAGAAAGGAGAAGAAAAAGAATGTGATTTTTTTATTTTATTTTATTTTTATTTTTTCAATTATTATTTTTATTATTATTATTTTTAAAAAAATTGTTTGTTTTTGGAGTGTTGAAATTTTTGAAAGTGTTTTTTTTAGAAAGAGTTTTGCAAAAATTTATATGGAACTACGACACAATCACAATTTAAGCATGCACAATCAAGCATAGAGCTAGGGTCTCCTAAGTCAACTTGACCGCTCCTAACTGTTCTAAAGAGACAAGTTGTGAAATATCTCTCAAATCGCCTCTTCACCGCCAATTGTGGCCAGGTAAGCACAAATGAAGAAAGGAGGGATCCGCTTACGAATCACCATGAGACGGGTCTTTTAAAGTTACCTTTCTTACTTGTCTAGCCTAGGCACCACAAAGTCAGGTTTAGATAAACGACTGAATGCCCACAACCTTCCTTTTTCCTAATGAGCGCGACAGTCCTTAATTGGCTGAGTCTAGATATTTTTTAATTAGCTTAAGGGCGATGCATATGCTTTTAGTGATTTTTGGGGTCTTAGGAAGGGTAATGAAATCCCCACCCAATTTGAATTGGTGTTATAACCCCTTAAAAGTCCGTATTAATTATGCAAAGAAGTTAACACACAAAAAATCTAAAACACTTTGCAAATTTTTTTTATTTGGCAGCGCAAAGAATCCTGCACAAAAACAATTTATTAGATAGGAAGAAGAAGTTGCTGTGCAAAGAATACCTGCAGGAAAATTTTCAGTGGAGTTCAGGGGGTAGGAGATAAAAAAGAATACTCACAGAGAAATTTAGGATGCTGACGTCACAGGTTGACCGCGGTTTCGTGATCAACTGCTTGAATCTGCCGCGGTTCCGCGGCGGTTTAGTTGGTTTAGATCTCCAAAATTTTTCTCTGTGTTGTTTTGGTTCTCCCCTGTCTGTTCAGATCCTCTGTTTCTTAATTTGTTCATTGGGCTTGCTCCAGATCTGAAACAGAATTTGCTCCAAGCCTGCACTCTTGCACAAAAACCTTTCAAAAAGAACAAGATGATTTTTATTTTTATTTTATTTTATTTTATTTTGTTTTAAAATTTTTCAATTTTTATAATTTTTTTAAATTTTTTTTTATTATTAACCCGAAATTATACAAAGAAAGAGATTACCGTCTCCCCGGCAACGACGCCATTTGATTGTTTGGTGTTTTGCGTGTGCATTTTAAAATTTAAGAATATACCGCAATCAAGACGGTGTCGCTTGGTAGCTAGCTGGTTGAGTACGGGTCGATCCACAGGGAGATGGATTCCTTTTCTTTATGTTCTTACGAGTTAAGTCCTATTGTTGGTAGGTTTTGATTTAAAAATCTAAGATTGAAATTAATTTGATTTAAAGTCTTGCTAGGGTTAGGATTAGGTTAGTTTGGAAAAAGAATTCTACTCACTGCTTTCTTTGCCTTAATTAAGAACATAGGTGTTAGGGTAATAGTCAACAAAGGGGATTAGCACGACTAGGAAGAAACGTAGTTTCTTCCTTTTGGTCCTTGTCCGTCCTTTCTTGGCTCTTAGCCCTAACCTCTATGTAATCAACCACAACCGGTCTAACTAGGGAATCACCGCTATCTCGTAGATAGGGTGCCATAGTGAGCGGTGTGTGGTTAATTTAAATAGAGTCCTAATTAATTAATTTATACGAGCAATGAAAAGAATGAGGGAGATTTCCATCTCTTGAGCCTTCCTTATCCTAACCCTAACAAGTGAGTAATTACTCACTCATTAGGAAAGTTACGATGAAATTCATTTTTATAATTTTTACTTTTTAATAAACTAATTAACTTGCAGATAAATAAAGACAGATAAAAAATTGCAGAAAATAAATTTCAATTATGAAGAATGCAAGATAAGATGAAAAAAACACTTACTTTTATTAATGATCTCTTCAACGATTACAAGGAAAGAAAATTTTAATCTAGAAAAATAAAAAGAGGCATGCCTAATTAGGCTTCTGGTTTTCCTATTTATAGATAGGAGAAATCCTAGGGTTTACATCTGATCCACATTTGAAATTACAAGACTACCCTAAGAAAGCCGAGTCAAAGCACCGACACCCACTGACAAGTGCACTGCACGGCCGCGGATCCGCGGCAGAATGCCCTATTTGGCCGCGGTTTCGCGGCCGTTTGGCAGGCTCTTGGGCTCAGTTCTTTAGGGGTGCTTCAAGTTGCTTTTTTTCTTCTGTTTTCTTCACTTGGTTCCTCAGAATCTTTTCTACTTTCTTCCAGATTTCCAACAGTGCAGAATTTGTGGACTTTTACCGTAAGCTTCGCGTTGAAGTCTTGAATCTTGTGCTGCCTTTTTGCTTTGTGCACTTGAACTGTTTACTGATCTTCATTTGTTCCTTGAACTGTTAGGCGGCATCATACGGATTCTTTTATTGTTGGTCGTAGTCTCTGTAGGGTTACTAGGCACACGCACAAGGGTCTACGAGGCATCGACCATGCCCGATTTAAAATTTAGCCGTGCCAAACAATCCTAACCAAGATCTTTATACTAGAGTTTACGTGAAACAAAGCATGTTAAACACTTTAACACTAAGTGAGAGGGATTACAACCTTTGTAGATCCTGTCCTTCACTTCTAAAGCTCCGTGTTGAGGTTCCTTCGCTGCGATCATCGTGCATTCGGACTCTAAAGAGGCTCCACGAAGAGAAAGATGCAAGCTTGCTTCCGATCTTCGATAACAAAGATGATCTACCTCGAAGTTTCCTTAACCCAAGCTCTCACTCACTAACGAGGTGAACACCCTCATCTAAATGGCAAGGATAGATGAGGATGATGAAGTAGGATTTTAGCTCTCATTTGTTTTCTTATTCTCACTCACATTCATCACAAAAATCAAAGCAAGAAAGCTTTACAAGGAGAAAGAAGAAGAAGAATTGCTTTGTGATGAATAATGTATTATGTGTATTATTACCAATGCAACCATGGTCAAAAATAAAGAGAGTTAACCAATGTAGAGAGTTAACTAGGGTTAAAGGGTGTGGGTTGGGTTAGGAAATATCTTGCAAATATCTAAACAAAATATCTTTGCAAGAAATAAAATAAAAGCTTCTAGAAGCTTCTAGAAATGTTTAACCTAAATCAAACCCTAACCTTGTTTAATCTCCACTAGTCATGTTGCATTAGTAATTATAACTTGTTACAATATTATATATCACATATACAATATTTATTGTAACAAAATAAAATAATACAAATAACATATATCGCATATATATCAATGTATTACCCGAGTGAGAAAAAGAATCTTTTAGTGAGCTTATATTAGTTAATGTAATTTAATATATCAAATATATAATTATACATTAAATTATCGAATCAACACTTGATCCGATAATCCGGCTATTTCACAAATAACCGACTAATATAATATGTATCAGTTCATCGAATCAACACTTGATCCGATGACCCGGCTATATCACATATACCCGGCCGATATCTCATATCGCGAGAATCTAATACGGTATCACATACACGTATTGTTCTCGATCCCGCACATATCACATATGTGCTCCTACTCCGTTTTGCCTGAGCCAAGAAACCTCTGTGTAGGACTCTATAGAATCGTCAATACACCGGCAGTAGGTGATGATCATATCAAACACCCACAAACTGCAAGCGGTCAGCTAAACGTAACAGCCACTCAGGTATTGAGCGCTCAGAAGATCAACAAGCAAGCCTGTACATTCTCCTGCGAATCCAATCAGTAACACTCTCGTACAGTCCGGTCTCTTCGTCAGATATGTCGCATATCTCGCCTAGGGGTGGTAAACGTCAGACCCCAGTAGCTTGATAAGTCATGTCGATATGAGGTTTATAATAGTTCAAGAAACTACTGATAACATTTACCAGTAAATCTCAGCAACCCTGGCCAGAGATTTCCAGTTATAGCCAATCGAACACAGCGCAACATCAACTCCCTATACCGGGAGAGGCGAATCCCCTCATATCGCTCATTGCCTCCATGTGATTCGGGACTGTACCCAAAAGCCACATTTTTGCACGCCCTCTTGGACGTGGTATGATGGAAATCAAAGCACAGTGGGAATCACACAAGACTCTATGACGATCTCGGGTCTACAGACTAACCTGTACTAGTGTCACCGGAGAACTGCCATCTGACGTGAGGTATAATACCATCTGGGAGTTCTCGGCGAGTCCGTCCAGTGTACCCAGTCTCTACTGAGCACCCGTACACCATCCTTGATGTCAAACACCAATGGATATGGGATCATCCATCGCCCATCATATGGATCAAGATGCGTATACGCTAGTCTACTATGGTGTATCGATGCCCTGTCTCGATACACCCTCGACTAGGAACAGTTATAGGATGTACTCGTCGACTACCGTGGCCCCACTAGTATGATCTCATCATAGTCCCAGTAGTCGAGTACATATCCTAAGGGCTTTATCAACATGTAATATAGAGACAATCAGAGTACATGTTAAGATAAAGTACAACCAGATAGCATACTATCATGTCGAGCAAGAAACTCCTCCCTATATATGTCCAAGCATCCATTACAATATACATCGTATGTACAGTAATGGCCTCTAGGGCATACATATAACTAACAGTCTCACATTTGTAGCATCTTTTCATGAATTTCACTGTATTGTTCTGAGCACCTGCAACTATTTAGCAGACATGGATCAAAAGCACCTATTTATTTGTAATATGATTAAGAATGGGCGATATAATAATGCAATATTCTGATATGAACACCTATTCGGGTGGGATCCCGATATTGGATATATGTACCCTAGAGGCCATTATTTAATAGTAGATGTTTGGACATGTATATATACAGAGGACTTTCTTACTCTACATGATAGTATGCTATCTGGTTACTCTTTATCTTAACATGTTCACTTGATTGTGTATACTGTTCATTTGATACATGTTCATAAAGCCCTTAGGATATCTGCTTGACTTTCATGATTATGATGCAGATCATACTAGTAGAGCATGTGTAGTATATAAGCATATCCTTAAATGTTTCTAGTCGTGGGTGTATCGATATGGGGCATCGATATTCCAGAGTAGACTAGCGTATACGTTTCTTGACCCAGTATTACGGGACGATGGATGATCCCATATCCATTTGTATTTGACATCAAAGATCGTATACGGGTGCTCAGTGGAGACTGGGTACACTGAACAGACTCGCCGAGAACTCCTATATGGTATTATATCTTTTGTCGGATAGTAGTTCTTAGGTGACACTTATACAGGTTAGTCTGTAGACCCGAGATCGTCATAGAGTCTTGTGTGTTCTCCCACTGTGCTTTGATTTCTACCCTACCATGGCTCTACTGAGTCGTGCAAATAAGTGGCTTTTGGGTACAGTCTCGAGACACATTGAGGCAATGAGCGATAGGAGGGGTTTCGTCTCTCCCGGTATTGGGAGTTGATGTTGTACTATGCGCGATTGGCTATAACAGGAAGTCTCTGGCCAGGGCTTATGAGATTTACTGATAAGTGTTATCAGCAGTTTCTCGGCCTATTATAGGCCACACATCGGCTTGACTTATTGAGTTATTTTGGTCGACGATACCATTCGTAGACTCAATATACAACATATCAGACGAAGAGACTGGACTGTACGGTAAGTGTTGCTGGTTGGCTGTACGGGAGTTTGGACAAGTTCGCTTGTTGTTCTTCTGTTCGCTCAACACCTGAGATCCGTTACGTGCAGCTAGTACCGCTGACGGTTTGTGGGTATCTGATATGATCACTACCTACTGCTAGCGTATTGACGAGTCTTAGAGTCCTACATAGGGGTTTCTGAGCTCAGGTGAAGCGAAGTGGGGGCACAAATGGAGATATGTGCGGGAGCTTGATTAAATACGAGTATATAATACCGTATTTTAATCTGGCGTTTTCTATTGTTCAGGTTGTATGTGATATGGCCGGATTATTAAATCAAGTGTTGATTTAATATATAAAATGACTAATTACTCGTTACTAATTCCTTTCTTTATGTGTGCATCTATGCATGTATATTTATATAGATTTATATACATATACACATATGTGCATGTATCATGGTGGATGATACATTGGACATGGCTATGCTAGACTCACATGGAAAGATATTAGGTGTTTATTGATTTTGAGTTAATAGAAATTGAATAATGAAGCCATGGTTCTATACACTTCTTAAAATATCCTACCAACTATGGTTCATTATTTAATCACTCCACTAGCTCACTCTCAAAATATCTAAGATATTTTCACGGCTCATATTTATGAGATTGTGAGTTTGACTCTCTCTCTCTCTCATGGTTATTATTTTCTCATTCTCTTAAGCTTAGCCATTTCCCCATCTTCTTTCTCCAAGCTCTCTACCTTATTCTAGTGAGTGAAAGAGAAAGAAAAAGAAAAAGAAAGGTTTATTAGTGAGAAAAATACCTACTTCATCAATCTATATAAGTCTAGCACACTTGTATAGGTTGTTTGTCTCACTTCTACTTAGTTCAAGTAAAGCAAGAGCTTGAGTTAAGGAACTCCGGGTGGATCACCATGGATAACGAAGGCTACAAGCGAAAGTGTTCCAAGCTTCGAGTGGAACTAAGGAGTCCAAGGACATTTACACGGATCTATAGAAGAGAAGGAGAGGTCTACAAGGGTTGTAGTTTTTTTCTCTTAGTGTTAGACTCTATTTAGTATATGATACTTGCTTAGTTAAACCCTAATCCTCTAGTTCGATTCTAGGTTTGAGTTGCTTAGCACTCTAGATTTTTTAAAATTGCACACTTGATGCTTGTTAAAACCTAGTGAGGGTGCTAAGAAACTCCAACAGTGGTATCAGAGTTAAGCTAGAGTATTAGGTGTAGCCTAGACGACGTTAAAGTGTTCGATCCAACATCGAAACCATGTCTTTGCCAAGTCTTTGGAATTTTTTCAATAGTTGGAACTTTTAGGTTTAAAAATATTCAGAAAATTGTGCAGGGTTTTCTATGGATCCCCAAGAAAAACGAGCGCCTAACTCAACTAAACGGCCGCACAACCACGGCAAAACTATAGGTTTAGCCGCGGTTCCATGGCGTCGTTGGTGAGGTAAGGACCGTGCCTTCTTGTGCTGACCCGTACGTACTTATAGCACTCTCTGGGTATTTTTAAATGAGACTCAAGTGTTGAGGTCTTTGAGATTTGTGGGTGTTTGATGAATCGATCGAAATGTTTAACATCGCCTAGATTTTCTGAATGGGATACAATATTTGGAATCTACACTAATTAGTTTTGAGAAAATTAATTGGTTGTTTGTAATTCTAACATTTCAGTCTCGTTGGATATCGGAAATCTTGTTTAATTACCCGATTTTTTTTTGAAAATGTGTTTTTATTTTGAGACTTAAATGTAAGATCTACATGGTTAGGAATGAAATCTAGGATATGAGATATTCCGGGTTTGTGATGTCTAAGGAGAGTGCGGATTCCAAATGTTGCAGTTTTACATTTCTTTTCTGCGACCGTAAGTGTAATATGTGGCGTATTGCCGGTTTCGCTGCTATACGTCAACGACAATTGGGATTTGCCTATTTACTTACGTTGATGATCTGTGATGGTTATTCTGTTGCTGTATTGATATGATGTATAAGATCGTCGTGATTGAATAGCCGGGTTTTTTTTATGTGAGATGAGAGTTTTTCTTTTTATTCATGTAAAATTCATTGTATGTAATATTCTTTTATTGGGACACTTCCGGGTTGAGGATGATGTCGCCATTGATGTATATTATTTACTTTTCCGTATTAGGATAGACCCAAGGTGGGGAGCATAAGTAACCGGGTTCTAGAGTCCAGTGGGAGACCACGTCGAGGAGTCGAGACCGGGTCTCCTAACTCTAGAATTGGCAGGGTTTCTTGCCGCTCTCGTATGGGTCTAGGGGTGTGTGCTTGGCTATTCGTCATGACCGTGGAATCCGTATTTTTTTTATCATTGGCTTAATTTAAAATACGGACATCTTAGTATATCCTATACATTCATATATCTGATTCTGCTGCGATGTTCTGTGATGAGATCATATAACTGCCTAAGACGAATGCTATTATATATACGATATATAATAAATGTTGCTTAAGTTTTGCATCCGCGCTAGTCCTTCCCCCGCTCTGCTGTTAGTTAAGTAACCTAACGGTGCACGACGGGACCCCGTGGAGAATGCGGATGGTATAAGCGTACGTTCTATTTTTCATTTCTTTCCGTGATACTTAGGAACTTAAATGATGGGATTGCATTAATGAGATTAATGTAAAGAAAAGAAACCTAAAGATTTTGTCGAATCAAATTTAAAACTCACTCGGCCTTTTTATGAAAAAGCAAGTTTCAAAATGCGGAGCTTAAGCCACTCCTTTTAAAACTATTTGGTTCTACAATGAAATCAAGTTCAAAGCATTAAAGGTTTTTTTAAAAACCATCCGTAACCCTCCGTCATTTTAGGAAGTAGAGTACTTAGTATTCGTGCTATGTTTGTTGACTATAGTTAAGGCGTAGTGTAAGGTAGCTAAGTGATATCTTCCTACACAGCATATGATGCGATTAATTAGGACATTTATATGACTTTGTTGACCATAGTTAAGGGTCATATGAGTGGGTCTAATTAATCACGAAATGATGGGTAGAACTTGATAGTGCTTATGATTTGTTGACCATAGTTAAGGTCATAAGCTGTTAGGGGTAAATACCATATCGGGAATTTCAAGAGTTGAAATTTGCAATGAGATTGCATACTTTCTATGTTGATAGTTGGATCCTGATCCCATTGTGAGTAAGAGTTACTCTCAGGAGAGTTTTGCACTTTACAATTAGCTAATCCAGTAGGTATCTAGAAAGGTGTCAATGGGGTTATGCCTCTGGAAAAACAGGGTTTACTTTAATTAGGTCCGTGCGAAAGCACGGGAAACATCCCTCAAAGTACTGACACTGGCCTGGCTGACCGGTTAGCGAACTTGTAGAATGTAATTAATCCTGGTTAATTTTATTTTTAAGGTTTGAAGAAAAATTTGATAAAAGGAGTGGGAAACATCGATTAAATAAGATAATAACCAATCTAATCTTTGCAAGAGTATTTCGCTGAGTGTATTCTTTTCTTTCTCCTAATGGAAGATACCCATGACTGGACTTAAGCTTCTATTAGAGAAAAATAAACTGACGGGACCCAATTATAAAGACTGGCTGAGGAACATAAACATGGTCCTTACATATGATAAGGTTACATATGTCCTTATTGCCCCAGCCCCTCCCGTCTCTAGCCTTGAATCCTCTAGTGCGGAAAAGGAGATCCGCAAGACATGGGATATTGATTGTGCCACAACCAAATGCCTCACGTTAGCTTCGATGGATAATGTACATCAGAAACAACATGAGAAGATGGATGTTCAATCCATCTTTCTCCTTACAAAGGAGTTGTATGGAGAGCAATCTCATACTCTACGCTACGAGGCATCTATAAAGTTGTTTCAAATGAGGATGTCTGCTGGCACGTCGGTAGGTGATCATGTCTTGAAGATGATAGCTCTTATTGAAGAACTTGAAGGCCTGGGATGGACCATGGAGAACGAACAATATGTTGATATTGTCCTGCAGTCTCTCCCCTGCCTATGCTCAGTTTATTGTGAACTTCAATATGCATAGCACGGATAAGTCACTTCCTGAACTTCTCAATATGTTGAGAAGTGCAGAGAGCACGCTCAAGTCAGCAAAAACTCCTGCTCTGCTTAATGGGCCATCTTCTTCTTCCATCCCAAAAGCTAAGGCTAAGGGAAAGAAGAAGAAGAAATCCACTAAACCGAGAGGTGGAGTTAAAAAGACAAAAGGAAAAGAAAAATCCAGGGTTGAGGAATCGGGAAAGGGAGAATGTTTTTACCGCCACAAGTCGGGACACTGGAAGCGAAATTGTGTGAGTACTCGCTGATCTTAAGAAGAAGAAGCATGGTGATGTTTCCGCTTCAGGTATGTTCGTGACTGAAAACCGTTTTTCTATAAACTCTGCTTCCTGGGTATTAGATACCGGTTTGGGTTCTCATATCTGCAATTGTATGCAGGGATTGAGAAATAACAAAGTTTTGATGACTGGTGATCACACTCTCCGGGTTGGAAATGGTTCCAATGTACATGCTGTGACAGTGGGAGAGTATCACCTGGGGTTGCCATCAGGATGTATATTGGTTTTGAACCCGTGTTATTATGTACCAAGCATGCTATGTAATATAATATCCATTTCTTTATTAGACAATGAAGGATATAATTTTGTGTTGCAAAATAATGTTATGAACATTAACCTGAATCAACAGTTGATTGAGTATGGTATATTGAATAATGGGATACACGTCCTAAATCAACACACAGTTTTCAACATACAACACACAAATAAAAGAAAATTTTCAGATATAAATGAAGCTTTTCTTTGGCATTATAGACTTGGTCATATTAATGAAATAAGACTAAACAAGCTATATAAAAATGGATATTTAAATCCTTTTGAATATAAATCTTATGCGACTTGTCAGTCTTGTATCAAGGGTAAAATGACTAAAACTCCGTTTGTTGGACATAGAGAAAGAGCTACTGAACTCTTAGGCCTCATACATAGTGATGTATGCAGACCAATGTCTACACATGCTAGAGGCGGTTATTCTTACTTCATAACCTTTACCGATGATTTCACAAGATTCAGACACATATTTTTAATAAAGCATAAGTTTGAAGCTTTCGAGAAATTCAAGGAGTATAAACTTGAAGTAGAAAAACAAACTGGTTTGAGCATCAAGAAACTTCGATCGGATCGAGGAGGAGAGTATTTAAGTACAGAGTTTTCAGACTTCCTAAAAGAGTATGGGATTCTCTCTCAGCTCACTCCCCCTTACACACCACAGTACAACGGTGTGTCAGAACGACGGAATCGTACCCTATTAGATAACCGCAATCAATAACAGTTGATTGAGTATTTAAGTACAGAGTTTTCAGACTTCCTAAAAATTTGTGTTTGTAGAATAACCGCAATCAATAACGGTGTCGCGTGTAGCTAGACCAAGATGAGTACGGGTCGTCCTCAGAGAAACGTGGAATCTTTTAATCTTACTTTAGATGTGTTGAGAAAGAGAGGAGGAAGAATAAAGAACGTTGAAGAATGGTTGTAGGATCTAGATCTACGTTAAACACGGATGCAAAATATAGATCTAGATTATTTTAGGGATGAAGTTAATATAATAAGGGGGCTTGTAGGGTTCGTTAGGATTTAGTAGTTATGGACGATTGATTAAAAGTTACCCTTTTTATCCTTTAATAGATTTAAAACTAGAACGACGGTGATGCGTGTAGATTAGGGTTTCTGGAGGGAAAAGGAATCCCACTCTTAACCCTTATCTCGACACGGAACTCCGTTCATATCTAGCCTTTACCAAAACAATCATTAATCTAATCTCTAATCGCGGTCGGGACTAACAAAGAATTGTTAGCGCGCCCGATTAGGATGTTAATGATTTTTTTGATAAAGTTCATAAACTTTATAGGACTTAAAAAGGGTTTAGGGATGTTCATCATCCATTAGCCTACCCTAATCCTACGAACCCTAACAAGCGGAGAATTACTCGCGCATGTTGGGAGAAAAAGAGATGGAAAGAAATTGCATAATTAAACTACGAAGAAATAGAATAAGAAAAAGAAAGCTACCTTTATTAATCAACAATATTCATTACACTTGAATCCTTAGAAAATGATTACAATTTCTAGTTGCTTCTCGATCTCTTCTAAGGAGGTAGACGAACAGTTGATGATCAGCCTGGATGCGTGAGCCGTCTGGGACTTCGTGATCTCGTCGGCTTGATGATTTTTCCAATAGGCTCTCGGTCCCTATTTATAGTCCAAAGCCAGAAACCCTTGCTTCCAAATTAGGTAAATAGTAGTATAGATTTTCCTTAGAAATTTTCATCAATTAAATCTTCAAAGATGCCGCGGATCCGCGGCCCAAGGGGGGGTATGGCCGCGGATCCGCGGCCATTTAATCTGGTCCTTTGATCATTTTCTTGGGGCTTCCTCTATGTGACATGTGGTGTTCTCTGGAATCTTTGGATCTTTGAAATCTTCTCGTAGTTGCTGCCAGACTTGATCTCCAAGTTTTTCTTTCTTAATTAGGCAAGTTTTCTTTAACAACTTGATTTCCTTGATTTTAGTCTTGGAAAAATTCTGCACAACAACTTGGAAAAATTCTGCACAACAACTTAAATGATATTTAGTAGACTTTGTTCTCTTAGGATTTGGTCAATGATATTATTTGCATACATTTTCCTACCAAATTCTAATTATAATATATCAACACATGGAAAATAGTATTTTTACAAATAAACCCTCATATGTATGATATATTATAATAAAGACCTTTTTAAATATGGAAATAATAGGAAAAATGTAATAACAAATGTGCAGTTTTATCAACTGAACAAATACCCCCAAACTTCTTTGATCGTCCCGAGCAAACTAGTTTATTCAAGAAAGGGAGAAAAAGAAAGGAGAAAACTAAGCACACTTTCGTAGGCAAACACGATTGTACTGAGCACGTGCAACAAGCCGTTAAACCTCTAGGTGTCCCTAGTAGGAGGAGTGTTGTCTCCTGAGGATTTTCAGCGGATTACACCCACAAAATCCTATAATAAAAGAGAGATGGTGAAATTTACATATAAAGATAAGAACCATAAAAGAAAGACTTTGAAAATAAGAGTTTCCAACTACACTAACTTTTCAGTTGTCATGAGCCATATCTTAATAGTCATGAAAAAATGTTAGAAATCACATCATCCCTCAATAAAATATCGTCTTTATTCTTCATTCCTACCCTTTCATCCAAATATCGATCATATAACCCTACATGTGTGTAATGAACATCCCTACACTCGGAGAATTCAATTCAAGCTGTCATACTCTTGTCCATCTACCTCAGTACTTTTTAATTTGATGAATATTTAGATTTGCTCACACATTTTCATGCGACCGTTAATACTTCTTGAGGTACTAACCGACTGATTACTCGTGTGCTTGCAGAGTAGGTGATAGTATTTTCCTCGTTTTGCACCACCTAAGGCTTAGCAGTGACTCCCAGACCAGTTGGCCTTAGGGCACTAGGTGAAGAGACACCCTCGCTATATTTTTTTATTGCTGCCTTGGCGATAACAGAACCAGTGTTCATTTTTCTTTTCACCATTTTTATATTTTCTTCATTTTTTCATTTCCTTCATACTTTGGCTTTTAGACAAGAGCATTTCAAGGTATCCTCTACTATCCCGAGTTTCAAGACGTGTGTAAGTGCATATAGTAGGGTATCAACATTCAAATGTTTGGCTTCCAGAATAGAAACTATTTTTCAGACTTATTTTTATCCTCAGATTAGTGACTTCCTTCATCTTACTGACCCTTGGGATAATGGCTCATAACTACTTATTACTAGTTCGTTTAAGAAAACTTCTAATTTTCTTGGTTTTCTTAAACTATTCCTATTTTTTGGATGTAATTTTTCACTTTCTACTCTTTTGTTATAAAAGAAAATTTTTAATTTTTTTTTGAAAATGTTGTGCTTATGCAAAATATGATGCAAATTGATGTGTAAATAAGCACAAACCTCCCCCAAACTTGTTTTCAACAGTGTCCTCACTGTTGCTATCTGCTGGATCACAAAAACCTGTAAGCTTGGGAGGACATTATTAATGGGGACAAGAATATATGAAAGTGAAAATTCTCCCCCAAACTTATTTTTGGCTCACAAATTTGAGGACAAAAGTTATGTTCAAGAGCCAAAAATATACCCCCCCTCAAACATGGGTTAGACAATATGAAGCATTTTAAGAGGGGGTGAGTCATTTGGTCAAAGTAAGACTTTATAAAGACCAAAAGTTAACACCAACCATTCAAAGATTTTATCAGTATAGCGTATAGGTTGGTGGAAGAATGTGTTGTATCGAGTCAAGAAAAATTGGGGAAGGGATAAGAGGTGGTCTGGAAAGAGTTTGAAATTAGAGAAAAGAAAGAATGAGGATGAATGTGAATGATTAGGAAGAAGGAATGGTGACGGTTCAACCTCTATAGGTGGAGATTGATCAATCACAAAATCCGTATTGTTTAAAAATTCAAGTTCGTCAGCAAAAAGTTCTTCAAAACTTTTATCAATGGTGTGATTGAACATTTTGCTGTCAAAGAGTTTTGTGCCAGAATTTATCCTACTTGATTCATAAAAAATCATTGAGGTAGAGGACTCGAAAAAATCATCTACCTCATTTTCAAAAATATCTAAATCAAGTTGAATTTATGGTATTATTGAACTTGAATTAACGGATTGTGATTCATCAAAACTCACTGAAACTATAGGAACAGAAGAAGAACCGGAGAAAATAGAAGGTGAAATGGGTAAACAAATTGGTGTGTCGAGTGTTGCTGTACCAGATGTGGAAGATGGAGGCTGTATTTCTTCAGGTATACCTTTATCACCAACTTCAAGACATATTTGGGGTTCGGGAAGAATTAAAGGCTCAAGATGATGACCATAAGGAAGTGAAAGGATTTGATGAATTGGTGGGACAAAATCATCCAAAATTTCGGGTTCATCAATCAATATATCCCCAATGTCAATCACCTCATTCAAGTGAAGGTTAAAACTCTCAAACACCTCATCAAAAGTATGGTTTTCAATCAGTTTTGGTTCAAGAGTGGAGGTGTAGAGATCAAAAGGGTTGGGTATGGTTTCACTTGGAATGGACCCTTCACAGTCTGGTAAATCAAACACTATAAAGTCACACAACTTATCAGACATTCTATTTGGTGTACTTGATGAATCTATGAAACTGGAGTTGTGGATTTCAGTTTGGAATGGTGAGGTTTGATTAGGAAGGGTGTACAGTTCTGTCTCACTACCCAAATTCTCATTTTGTCCTATGCCCGAATCATATACTGAAAATTTTTGGGCAGGTTTGAAATTCTTTGCTTGCATCCACTCTGTCGTTTCCTTCCTAATTTGGTTCGACAATTCCAGAAATTTTTCTAATGTCTGCTCCAAACTAGACTTGGGTTGATAAGGGGTTTCAGTATAAGATTGAAATTCCTGTGGATAATGAAAACTCCCAAATGACTGATTAGAAGAACTGTCTAGAGAAGGTGGAAAAGTCGGATAGGATTGATAGGAATAGAATGGTTGCAAAAATTGGGTGGGAGTAGGGTCAACATTGTGATAAGAAGAATATTGATATGGGTTGGTTGGTTGGCTATTTTCAATAAACATCTTATATGCCACAAACCTCCTATCAAACTCTTCTTTGGACAGTGGTGGTGATGGTTGATATTGGTCCGGGTTAAAACTTTGGCCTCTAGCCCTAGCTATATGCTCAGCAATGGACATTCGTCTAGGGGCTTCCTCACTCTGGGTATGAATTGAAACAGGTGTAGGATTAGGATACAGTTGATAAGATCTAGACTGAGGTGGCCAACTGTTTCTTCCCTCTTATTCTATATGATCTCTTAAGGACATGGAAAAGCCTTACGGTATACCGAAGGGATTACAAAAACAAGAGATATCTGGTTGTGGACAGCAAAGCTCGGCAAGTGTTCTTCTGTTTAGGTCACCCATTATAAGAAGAGAAGAAGGGGGAAGGGGTAAAAAGGGGAGAAAATAATTGGTTTGTTTTGAAAAATGACGGATTTAGACAAATCACACAAAAATGCACAAACAACCCTAGAACTATGGTTACCTAGGTCCAGTCTCTAGACCGCTCCTAGACTTCCAAAGGACAAGCCGCAGGATCAATCCTCTACCGCCTCTGTACTACCCTTGTAGCCAGGTAAGTGCCAGGTAAGTGGGAGGCTCCCTACTACGAAAGTAGTGGTCCTAATTAAGTAACCACTTGCCTTAGACACACTTGCCTAGACACCACAAAAGTAATGCGGATAAGCGATAGATTACCCACGACCTTCCTCTGTCCTTATTGAGCGCGACAGTCCTTAGAGTCTGGTCTAGATATTTTTTAAATTAATGTAGGGTTGATGCAGATGCTCGGTTTGTGATTTATGGGGCTTAGGAAGGGTGATGAAATCCCCACCTAATCTGGATTTTGGTCTTGCCCCTTAAAAATCCGTATTAAAATATGAAATAACAAACCAATAACAAAACTTTGCAAAAAGATTTTTGAGTGGCGATATTTTGCAAAGAACCCTGCAGAAAAGAGATTTTATTGGATTTCAGAAGAGAGAGAAAGAGGTTAGAATCTTACCAGAGAAATGTGGAACCCTAGATTTCTAAACCTGCCGCGCTTCCGCCGCGAATATGGGCTATCTGCCGTGGATCCGCCGCAAGAAGGATGGATCACTTGATGAATTTTTTTTCTGTGGTCTTCTGTACTCCTCTGGATCTTGATGAATGTCTCTGAATCTCTGTATCCTCAAGTCTATGACTCCAGATTCCCTCGCAAAATTCACACAATAATTGTTAAATATACAATTTGCAGTTTTGTTTTATTTATGATATAGTTCGTATAAGAATTCAACACAAATAGTCAGAATAAAAAATTATGCACGTATCCCCGGCAACGGCGCCATTTGATTGATGTGAAAAATTTGTGTTTGTAGAATAACCGCAATCAATAATGGTGTCGCGTGTAGCTAGACCGAGATGAGTACAGGTCGTCCTCAGAGAAACATGGAATCTTTTAATCTTACTTTAGATGTGTTGAGAAAGAGAGGAGGAAGAATAAAGAACGTTGAAGAATGGTTGTAGGATCTAGATCTACGTTAAACACGGATGCAAAATATAGATCTAGATTATTTTAGGGATGAAGTTAATATAATAAGGGGGCTTGTAGGGTTCGTTAGGATTTAGTAGTTATGGACGATTGATTAAAAGTTACCCTTTTTATCCTTTAATAGATTTAAAACTAGAACGACGGTGATGCGTGTAGATTAGGGTTTCTGGAGGGAAAAGGAATCCCACTCTTAACCCTTATCTCGACACGGAACTCCGTTCATATATAGCCTTTACCAAAACAATCATTAATCTAATCTCTAATCGCGGTCGGGACTAACAAAGAATTGTTAGCGCGCCCGATTAGGATGTTAATGATTCTTTTGATAAAGTTCATAAACTTTACAGGACTTAAAAAGGATTTAGGGATGTTCATCATCCATTAGCCTACCCTAATCCTACGAACCCTAACAAGCGGAGAATTACTCGCGCATGTTGGGAGAAAAAGAGATGGAAAGAAATTGCATAATTAAACTACGAAGAAATAGAATAAGAAAAAGAAAGCTACATTTATTAATCAACAATATTCATTACACTTGAATCCTTAGAAAATGATTACAATTTCTAGTTGCTTCTCGATCTCTTCTAAGGAGGTAGACGAACAGTTGATGATCAGCCTGGATGCGTGAGCCATCTGGGACTTCATGATCTCGTCGTCTTGATGATTTTTCCAATAGGCTCTCGGTCCCTATTTATAGTCCAAAGCCAGAAACCCTTGCTTCCAAATTAGGTAAATAGTAGTATAGATTTTCCCTAGAAATTTTCATCAATTAAATCTTCAAAGATGCCATGGATCCGTGGCCCAAGGAGGGGTATGGCCGCGGATCCGCGGCCATTTAATCTGGTCCTTTGATCATTTTCTTGGGGCTTCCTCTATGTGACATGTGGTGTTCTCTGGAATCTTTGGATCTTTGAAATCTTCTCGTAGTTGCTGTCAGAATTGATCTCCAAGTTTTGCTTTCTTAATTAGGCAAGTTTTCTTTAACAACTTGATTTCCTTGATTTTAGTCTTGGAAAAATTCTGCACAACTTGGAAAAGTTCTGCACAACAACTTAAATGATATTTAGTAGACTTTGTTCTCTTAGGATTTGGTCAATGATATTATTTGCATTCATTTTCCTACCAAATTCTAATTATAATATATCAACACATGGAAAATAGTATTTTTACAAATAAACCCTCATATGTATGATATATTATAATAAAGACCTTTTTAAATAAGGAAATAGTAGGAAAAATGTAATAACAAATGTGCAGTTTTATCAACTGAACAATCAACCATTTCCATGATCTAGTGATACTGCCTTAGAATATGTCTAGGTCACTGATGGGACAGGGTTTCCTAGGCATAAGCCACAACTCCATTGTAACACAATGGTAGGAACGAAGTTCATCTCATGAACTAATATACACCCAGACTGCCTCTTTGGTAGCATCTTTTGTAGTGATGTATCCAGCCTTTATCGTCTAGTTTGCCACGGTATCTAGCTTGGAACTCTTCCAACATACCGTCCCTCTACTGTGGGTAAAGACAATGCCTGTGACTGACATTCAGTCGACCTTACCACCCTGCAAGCTATCCAGTGATTCTCCCCAGGATCTATTGATACAATCTCACTATACCTAGTGAGAATCCTAACATCCACTTAGATCTATCTCATAGATCCAAAACCCAGGATTTAGGATGTATCACCTTGATCCTTTATGGAGAATCCTTGTGATAAGAGGAGAATGACCGAGTGTAGCATAGTAAGCATCTTCCCTATCAAGAGTATGTCATCTACGTACAATATATGGAAGACCACCTTACTCTCTACTACCTTTTTGTATATACAAGGTTCATCTACTATTTTGATGAAGTTAAATACTTTGACTACCACATCAAAACAGATGTTCTAACTCCGCGATACCTGCTTTAACCCGTAAAGCAACTTGCACACGTTTCCGCTGCTCCTACTGTCTACAAAGCCCTCTGGTTGTGTACTTATAGACGCTCTCTTCTAAATCACTATTTAGAAAATCAGTCATGACATACAACCGCCAGATATCGTAGTCATGGTATGTAGCAATGGCAAGTAGGATCCGGATGGACTTAAGTATAGCCACTGGAGAAAAGGTTTCATCATAATCCATACCTGGTCGATGACGAAAACCTTTTACGACAAGTCTAGCTTTGAAAGTCTCAACTTTTCCATCTACACCAAGTAATCTTCTCAAGATATACTTGCTACTGATGGGGTTTTAACTCTTTAGATATAGCAACCAAAGTACATACTTTGTTGGTGTATATGGATTCCATCTCATATCGCTTAGCATCCAGCCATTCTTACAGATTCCCCACTCTTGATGGCCTGCTCGAAACTAGTTGGGTCATCATCTCATGATGCAATCCTCGCTCCTACTGTCATTGAGAAAACTAAAGTATTTCTCAGGCGGATGAGGAACCCTACCAAATCGGTGGTGAGGCTGAGGTTCGTCAGGAGCTATTGAATTCTCTGGTTCTACCAAATCATCAGCTGCAGTTTGTATAGCTGGAACTTATTCCAGTTCTACCTCATGACCACTAATT
The DNA here is from genome assembly GCA_030015575.1 of Agapanthus africanus. NCBI lineage: Eukaryota > Viridiplantae > Streptophyta > Magnoliopsida > Asparagales > Amaryllidaceae > Agapanthus > Agapanthus africanus. The sequence goes on from CM057346.1 coordinate 398,590,956, forward strand.
TCTTCCATAAAAAAATCCTTTTCTAAAAAGGTGGCATGCCGAGAAATAAAACACCCTTTGTTCCTCGGTGCGGTAGAAGATATTCCCTTGCGAATGCTTGGGATATCCAACAAACTTCCACAGAACTGACCTTGCTTCGAGCTTGTCCGGATTTTGCTTTTAAACATAGGCCGGACAACCCCAAATCTTAACTTACTTAAGACATGGGCTCTTCCCATACCATATCTCATATGGAGTGGTAGGCACCTGATTTGGTTGGAACCCTATTCAATAGGTATGCAACTTCTTAAGTGCATAATTCCTAAAAAGGAAATAGGAAACTCAGTATTACTCATCATAGAGCGCACCTTATCTAATAGGGTACGATTGCTCCACCCCGATACACCGTAGTGTTGTGGTGTATACGGAGGAGTAATGCCCAGAGAGAATCTCATTTTCCTTTTGAATTGTTCAGAAACTCCGTGCTCAAGTATTTTTCTCCCTGATCACATCAAAGGACATAATACTTATACCCGTTTTGGTTCACTACTTCAGATTTATATTCTTTGAATTTCTCAAAAGCATCAGACTTGTGTTTCAACAGGAACATATGTCCGAATCTTGAGAGATCATCAGTGAATGCAATGAAGTACAAAGAACTAGTCCTGACATGTGTAGACAGGGGACCTACATACATCATCATGTATCAATCCCAAGAGTTCACTAACTCTTTCTCTCTTTCCAGTAAATGGAGCTATGGTCATTTTATCTTTGTGACATGACTGACAAGTTTCACAAGATGTAAATTCAAACTTATTTAAATATGCATCTTAATGTAACTTAGCTAGTCAGTTCGCATTGATATGAACTAGTCTACAATGCCTCAAGAAGGATTCGTTCATTTCTGAACTCTTCCTCTTGTGTGTGTTTTGTACGTTAAGAACTGTAGTTTGATTTAGAACGTATATGCCATTAGATAACGCGCCTGAACTGATCAACTTTTGATATAGGAAATGTTCAAATATTATCCAACGATACAAAATTATATCCTTCTTTACTAAATAAAAGACTAATATAATGTTGTATACCAGGTTCGGTATCTAACATTCGTTTAGAATCAATGTATTTGGTAATACAGGGTATAACCGCCAACAACTTTGGCTGCAACAATTGCACCGTTTCCAAATCTTGAAACTTATCACCCATTCCCAGTTCTCTACCTATTTGTAGCCCATGTAACAGATTACATATGTGGGATCCTGGTCCGGTATCTCATACCCAGGACTTAGAGGACACCGAGAAACAGTTCTCTGTAATGAACACACCTGAAGAAGATGCATCATCATGCACTTTCTGCGTTTGGGCGGCACGGGAATCCTGGTATTCCCCTATTTCCTGCTCGGTCTTATAACAATTATAAGTTGGAGCGGGACCAACGTTCCCCCGCTCAGTATAACAAGAGGGTTCGGTCAATACATCCATATTATTATCTTGATTAAGGCATGATATGGTCGCTACCTGGAGATAGAGAAGAAAACACTCAGCGTATACTCTTGCAAGATTAGATTGGTCATTATTTTATCTAATCAGGATGGTTTCCACTGTTTTTATCAAATCTTCCTTCAAACCCTAAAAGGAAAGACTAGCCGGGATTAATTACACCCTACAAGTTCGCCAATCTTTCAGCCAGGCCAGTGCCGGTACTTTGAGGGAGGTTCCCCGTGCTTTCGTACGGACCTAATTAAAATAAACCTCGTTTTCCCAGGGGTGTAACCCCGTTGACACCTTTCTAGACACCTACGTGATCGGTTAATTGTAAAGTGCAAAACTCTCCCAGGAATAACAATTACTCGCAGTGGGTATCGGGATCCAACTATCTCATAGAAGGTATGCAATCTCATTGCAAATTTCAACACTTGAAATTCCCGATAATTTTTCCCCTAGCGTCCTATGACCATGACAAATGTCAACAAACCATAGGCTGCTAGTCAAGTTCAACCCGTCATTTCATGATTGAAATAAACCCACCCGCATGACCCTTGACAGAGGTCAACAAGGTTGCACGACTACCCTAAATCAATCGCATCATATGCTTTGCAGATAAGCACTAATCAGCTACCGCACACTACGCCTTGACAGAGGTCAACAAACGCAGCACGAATACTAACTATTACTTATCTGAAACGACGAAGGGCTATGACGGGTTTTTAAGAAAACTTTTTGCGTAGTGAACTTGATATCGTTGTAGAATCAAATGATTTAAAAATGGAGTGTTTTTTAGGCCTTTGCTAGTTTCGCTAAAGAGGTCACTCCCGGTGAAGGGATCTCGGCTCTTTCCTCGTCGAATGAGGTGCAGGATATTCACAATACACTATGCAAAGCAAAAACTAGAAAAGCAATCAATAGACAAAACTGAGGGTTGTAGCATCTGTCAGTTATTGTTAATGAGGTCACTCCCGGTGAAGGGATCTCGGCACTTTCCTTATCGAATAAGGTGCATGATATTCTACAAGGAAAACCGCTATGCAAAGCAACAACTAGAGCTACCTGTTTTTGAAAATTTCATTCCACAACATCTTTAGGTTTATTTTCTTTCATTAATCTCATTAATGAAGTCCCATCATTTATACTTCCCAAGCATCACAGAAGAAACGAAAGCATCAATATTAATTATATATCATATATATAATATAAAAGCATTCGTCTCAGAATATATAAAGTGATCACATCACAGAATATTAGCAGCAGAATAACATATATTAAATATTGGATATACTAGGATTTCCGTGTTTTATATCAAGCCAGTAGAAAACACGGATTCCACGGTCGCGATGAATAGCCAAACCCACATCCCTAGACCCCTATGAGAGCGGCAAGCAACCCTACCAATTCTAGAGTTAGGAGACCTGGTCTCGACTCCTCGAGATGGTCTCCTACTGGACCCTAGAACCCGGTTACTTGTGCTCCCCTCCTTGGGTCTATCCTAATACGGAAAAGTAAATAATATACATCAACGGTGACATCTTCCTCAACCCGGAAGTGCCCCAATAAAAGAATATTACATACAAGTTTTTACATGAATGAAAATGAAAAACTCTCATCTTATATAAAAAACCCCGGCTATTCAAATACGACGATCCAATATAACATATCTCAGCAACACATAACATCGCATATCATCAAAGTAAGTAAATCTGCGTATCCCAATTTTCGTTGACATATAGAAACGAAACCGACGATACACCACCTATTACACTTACGGCCGCAGAAAAGAAACTGAAAAACTACAACAATTTGAATCCGCAACCACCTTAGACATCATAAACCCAATGTATCACATACTTTGAATTGCATGCCTAACCAAATGAATTTCTTAGGCATCACATGCCTAACAATTATAAACCCCGCATTTTAAACTCAATATCGAAAACACTTTTCAATATAAAGTCGGGCAATTCAATAAGATTCCCGACATCCTGATCGAATGCTCGTCGGAACTTTAGTAGACGGCCGCACCCCCGATACCGTTGATGAAGTGCACTTAGGCGGAACACCGCGGCCGCGAGCACCCGAACGGATGCTTTTGGCAACGGGGTTCTCCTACAGCCACTTGGTCGGGGCTATGGGGCATGGCTATCTAGTAAGGTTATCCGGCGAGTATCCGCGTACGCTACGTGATTGCGACGGACTTTTGATCACATCAAAATTTCGTGGCAACCAATCAAATAAGACTAAATTGCTAGATTTATAAAGTTCAAATTAGTTTTCTTGTGGATTCCAAGTATTGTATCATAATCACAAATAGCTAGACGAAGTTAAACTTTTCGATCAAATAAGCAAGCACCCAAAATTTCCGAACAATCTCAGCACTTGAGCGGTGTTCAAAAAGTTCCCAGAAACTGCCACAGCTCCTATGAACCATCCGTAGAAGGGCCGACCCATGCCTCACTCATGTCGCTACGGAACTGCGGCAAACCCTAGGGTATGACCGCGATTTCACGATCCAAAAAAGTCGAGTTTGGGTATCGTTCTTCTAGAGGGTCCACAGAATCGCTTGCATGATTTTCTGAAAATTTTAAACTCAGAAAAATCCAACTCTTGGAAAATTTTAGTGAGGGAAAATATGGGTTATTGATATCCGTTCAAACTTTTTAACATCGTCTAAATAACCCGAATACATGTTAGAATTACGACTGCGAAACACTTTGAATTGCCTTTGCAGAAAATTAACATCACATGCAAATTTAGCAAAATCAAACAACACCTGAAACACCAAAACCAAGAGACTGGAACACCATGAAAATTTGAAACCCAAACTCCAAAATTGGGCCAAGCTCGCCGGTTTTAACCATGATGTGGCCGGCCACTTTGAGGTGAAATTGGACCAAATTTTGGTAGTGTTCATGTTGTATCTCATACACTATTCTGTGCGTGTTTAAAATTTTTTTTGAGGCCATTAAAAATTCGACAGAAACCGGATTATTTTGTTTCAAGTTTCGGAGTCGTTTCGGTTTCGTAAACTAACAAACATCATTTAAATCTCTAGCTTGGCTTTGATACCAATGCTGGGTTCCCATGGGCGGCATCGAGGTTTCGGGAGGCATCGTCTATGCCAATTTCAAAAATTTGCCATTCTAGTTAACCCTAACCATAGAATCATTACTAGAAAATGCGACGATACGATATGTAAACAACTTTTACATCCAAGTGAATGAGGAATATAACTTTTGTAGACCGGTCCTTCACTTCTAAAGCTCCTTGTAGTAGTCCCTTCACTCCAAGTAGTGAACTCCCGGACTCTTGAAACGGTTCACTTGAAAAAATGAACGAGCTTGCTCAATGTCTTCGAGGCCGAAGATGATCTACGTTGAGAAGACTCAAGCTCATGCTACCTCTTCACTAATGGTGAAATTAGTTAAGCAAACACCCTAAACTAAATGGCTAATAGTAGAGGATGATGAAGTAGGAAATGGGCTCACTTTAGTTTTCTTTTTCTCACAATATTTTCTCACCTTGAGAAAAACTAGTAAGCTTTCTCAATGAAGAAGAAGATGAAGAATCAAGATGAGAGAATGAACTCATATGGTGAGAATAGACACCATGGGTGATTTTGTGTCATACACTAACTCATGTAGAGAATAACCATGGGTAAACAATAATGGTTGGGTTAATAAATATTTTCAAGTAAAACAAAAAGAGTGGACTTGATCAATGGTTCCATAAGTTTCTACAAGCTTCAACCATGTGACAATTTTCAACCAATTTTGATTTACTTTAAATAAATAAAAACCCATCATTATTATAAGCATGGTGTGAGTCTCATACACCCATGTTATATGTGGCAACTAGCATGACACAAAATAATGTACATTAATATATATCACATATATACTATATGCACACAAGTGAGAAAAGAAATCTTAAGTGAGCTAATATTAGTTAATGTATGTTAATATATCAAATATATAATTATACATTAAATTATTAAATCAACACTTGATTTAATAATCCGTCTATATCACATACAACCGACTAATATCAAAAATAACAATTTATCGAATCAACACTTGATCCGATAACTCGGCTATATCACATACGACCGACTGATATCACATATCGTGAGAATAGAATGCGGTATCACATACGCGCATTAATCTCGGTCCTGCACATATCACATATGTGCTCCTATATCGTTTCACATGAACCAGGAAATCTCTGTGTAGGACTTTAAAGACTCGTCAATACGCCGGCAGTAGGTGATGATCATATAAAACACCTACAAGCCACAAGCGGTCTGCTAAACGTAACGGCCACCCGAGTATTGAGCGATCAGAAGATCAACAAGCCAGCCTGCTCATACTCCTGCGAATCCAAACAGTAACACTACCATACAGTCCGGTCTCTTCGTCTGATATGTCGCATATCTCGCCTGGGGATGGTAAACGTCAGACCCCAATACCTTGATAAGTCATGTCGATATGAGGCTCATAACGGGTTGAGAAACTACTGATAACACTTACTAGTAAATCTCAGAAACAACCATGGCCAGGGACTTTCCTGTTATAGCCAATCGAGCACAGCGCAATATCAACCCCTAATACCGGGAGAGACAAAATCCCCTCCTATAGCTCATTGCCTCCATGTGACTCGGGACTGTACCCAAAAACCACCATTTTGCACGTTCTCTTGAACATGGTAAGGTGGAAATCAAAGCATAGTGGGAATCACATAAGACTCTATGACGATCTCGGGTCGACAGACTAACCTGTACCAGTGTCACCAGAGAACTGCCATCTGACGTGAGGTATAATACCATCTAGGAGTTCACGGCGAGTCCGTCCAATGTACCCAGTCTCTACTGAGCACCCGTATATCATCTCTGATGTCAAACACCAACGAATATGGGATCATCCATCGCCCATCTACTCTGGTATATCGACGCCCCGTCTCGATACACCCACGACTAGGGACATTAAAAGATGTACTCACGGACTACCTTTGTCTCACTAGTATGATCTGCATCATAATCCAGGTAGTCAAGTACACATCCTAAAGGCTTTATCAACATGTAACAGAGAGACAATCAGTATACATGTTAAGATAAAGAGTAACCAGATAGCACACTATCATGTCGAGCAAGAAAGTCCTCCCTATGTATGTCCAAGCATCCACTATAATATACATCATATGTACAATAATGACCTCTAGGGCATACATATAACTAACATATTAACACCATCCTAAAAAGGTTTAGTATGGAAGATTCTAAGCGTGGTGCTTTACCCTCTTGTTACGGAATCACTCTCTCCAAGGACTTTTGTCCAAAGTATGATGAAGAAAGAGCTCACATGAGCATTATACCCTATGATTCTGCCATAGGATCTATAATGTATGCTATGTTATGTACTCGCCTTAATGTAGTTTATGCACTGGGTGTAGTAAGCAGGTATCAATCCAATCCAGGGGAGAAACACTGGCCATCTGTGAAGAACATTCTTAAGTACTTACGAAGGACTAAAGAAATATTCTTGGTGTATGGTAATGGGGATTCCAGATAGAGACCTTTACCGATTCGAGCTTCCAGAGTGATAGGGATGACAACAAATCTATCTTAGGGTTTGTTTTTATCCTCAATGGAGGGGCGGTCTGTTGAAATAGTTCCAAACAGGACATCGTTGAAGACTCAACGATGGAAGCTGAGTATATTGCTGCAAATGATGCTTCCAAGGAAGCCATCTGGATGCGGAAGTTCATCTCGGAACTAGGAGTAGTTCCCACCATTATTGATCTAATGCCATTGTATTGGATAATATGGAGCTATGGCATTGGCCAAAGAGCTCAGGTCCTATCAACGATCCAGACATATTCTGAGGCGATATCATTTGATCCGGGAGATAGTTGATCGCCGCAAGATCGTGATTCTGTAACGTTCTGAAAATCATTTAGGTGAAATTTCCAATAATCGGTAAAATAACTGGTATTTTCCGTAAAATCCAAGATATAATTATTTTTCAACATAGACAGAAATATACCTATTCTAGCAATGTAATGGCTAATATTGGTATTTATTTAGTCACTTATAAATTTGCTAGTTTACTAAAATATTTTCCGTAATTAATTATTTTAAATATTATTATAAGTTTTCACTAAACATTTAATTAGTGATTATTAAAATTTGGAATGGGTTAATTATACTTTAGTGTAGCATGACACATCTAAACATATACTGTAACATGTTCTTTCAAAAAAAAATTGGGATGGTTCTAGTTATATTTGCATAGAAAAAGGTTAAATAGAAAAGAAAATGTAAAGATATATTAAACAAAGTAGTATGGTGTTTAATAATTGAAGTATGGGCTTTGTCTTGATTTCTCTCTTTCACACACACACACACACATTTCCAGCCTTGCTCGGCCAATTCCAGTAGCCCCCCTCCACAATCTTCAACACAAATTCTTTAAAAAAAAAGAAAAGAAAAGAAGGAATGGGGGTTAAATGAGGTATGGGGTCTTATGTTGACTTGTAATTTCTCACAACTTCACACCTCACTCTCTCTCTTCCCCCTCATTCTTGCTTGGCCGAGCATAGTGGTTACAGCAACCCCCATCCTCCCCATTCATTTCCTCTAAAAAAATTAATCATTTTTGCCTCAAAAATCAACACAAAGTCACATTAATTCATCATTAAACCCTTACCCATTTCTCCTTAACCTATTCTAACATGGATCTTGGAGCAAGATGGGTTTTTGGAGGCTATGTTGGAAGTTAGATCTACAAAATTGAGAGGTATAAATCCTAATCCTATTGTTTAATTGTTGGTTTATTTCCTTAATCTAGCTTATTAGGTGTTTAATTATGGTTTTTATTGCAAGTTTGTGATTATCAAGAGAGGGTTTTGAAATTCAAGTTAGGGTTTTGTCACTTGATCATGGTTATATTGGGTAGTTTAACATCTTAAGATTTGCTAAACCTAATCTAGTTGCTAAATTGTTAATTGTTAATTTTAAATTGTCCTAATTATATTATTTTGCAAACTAAGTTTTTAATTAAGGTTTAATTAGGTTATATTAAAATTTAGTTAGAGTTTGTGTGACTTAATTAAGTTATTAAGTAATTATTGTGGCCACTAGTTTTGTTAAAATACCTAGTTTTGTATGAAAATGGTAGATGGTGCTTGCTAGGTTTTTGGGAATAATTAGATTTTGGTTCAAATTGACGTTGCGATGATTTACGACCTATTTCCTATAATATTTAATGTGTTGTGAATGTGCGTTTGGGTTCTACACTTGGTTGTGGTCACATACAGCCACCCTAGTTGTAGTTTGTGGCGTTGTCGCGAGCGCGTTTGTGCACCAAGTGTGCGCGCATCCTGTTGTGCGCGTAGTTGGACTTGTGTCGTTTGTGTCTGTGACTAATTGTATATTTATCCCCTTAATTGCTTGTGTGCAATTCTAGGATCAGGTGCAGAGGCGTCGGATGTGGCGCGGAAGAGACATGGCTCAGATCGGATCAGATTAGCCGAGGCATCCCGGTGAGTAGATGTACACATCTACGGGAGAATCATCTGGATGGCGCGAGACGCTCGATGGTTTAGGATTAATTGTAGTACTTGCATCTATATGCGTAGCTACCAATTATTCATCTCATTGCATCGCACCATTATATATATATACATATATGTGATATCATATCATAGGACACTTGCACAATTACTATTGGTTCATGCTGCATGTGCAATATTCATGCGAACACACACACCTTTGGTAATTGCTATGCCACGGACACTTTAGAACTTGCTTAGATCAGTATCAAAACAATTGCATCATACATGACACGTAAACTGGTAGTTGTATATTTCATTTCATCAAGATTGATATGAAGGATTGCTAGTCGTATATATACCTTATTTCATCATCATTCATACATGGTTTCCTACTCATAAATTGCATTTCACATTATTGATATCATAGACATTCATCAATTCATACATGTTCATGTATTGTGATTCTTCTCGAGCATTTCAGTATTTATGAGATTTATGGATTTTGGAGAAACTGCAAGGATTTTAAGAACGTATTACCATTTTAAAAATGTGAGTTGCGGTTTTCTCGTGATATGATGTGTGAGGTGTCCATCATGTGTTTTCTCGGTTCTTGAGTTGTATCATATACCCGATTCGAGGAGGGGGATGCACCATCTACGGGGACATGGTGGACCCGGTGCGGTACTCCGGGACAAGAAGATCGCAGATGATGGCGTTGAGCCCTGCAGGGGAGCACTACCGACCGGTTATTATGATGCAGCGGATATTCGGAGGATACCGACGTAGTCCTGAGATTTGAAGATATGGGCCAGTCCGAATTGCCGGAGCCCGAGATATTGAGATATTGAGATATTGAGACATTAAGATATTGAGATAGTGAGACATTGAGATATCTACTTTGTGTCGATACTTGACACGGATTCTCTATTGATTTCATTGATGATACTTCGGTTTTTTTTACACAGAAATCTCACTAAGATAAGAACAAAGATTTTCTCATACCAGACTTGTTCAGGCTTCATTTTGATTATGCATTCATATTGGTACATCGTATCATATCGATATGTGTAGGTTGAGACGCATTTGCGTGCATGCTTACGATAGCCTTATTAGATGTTACATACTACTCATGAGTTGGCAACTTACCCCCGTTGTGCCACAGTGTCTTGTAGGTTTGACCCATTAGCGCAGTAGCGGCGGGTGTTCTTCCTCTTTTGGCTTCATTTGCCTGAATTGCAGCTTGCTCGTAGGTGGGTTGCGAGGATATCTTTATTTCATCATGTACATTATATTGTATCTAGTTATTCCATCTACCCTTGTATATTAGACTTGACGGTGAGACTCGTGAGATTTGTATTTATGGTATTTGGTATCGATGCTCACTTGAGCCGACGTGGTATTTTCTTATTCCTTGCTTTCAGATGTTTATTGTGCACTTTTGATATACATATTGCATGTGGTTGTGATTCTGCTGTTGGCAAAGAGCTAGCTCCCACTTTGAGATGCCTTTATTCATTATATATGTATTTTCATATGTTGTACCCATTTGGGGGCCAGTATTTACAAAGGTGACTCTGCCGAAATTTTCAGGAAAATGTGATGTTGCTTTTAAATGTTTAATGCGACTTATTTTGTTAAAATCGCTTTCTTTAAATAAGTTTTCCTTCATTCTTTTCCTTTAAATGGTTTTGATTTCTTTGATTTGGCTTACTTATATTACGTACGCCTTGAGACGTTTCGTAATTTAAGTGCCAGTCACGTTCCGTACCTTCGGGTTGTGACAAAGTTGGTATAAGAGCGATATATTTTACCTTTCTTAGTGTAGGATGACCCTTGGTAGATGGAGTAGGTGACTTGAGCAGAGTGACGTAGCGTGTGTATGTTCCACGGCATACTTACGATACGGTACCGCCCAAGTGACCTTAGGATATATATATATATATATATATATATATATATATATATTTACTTGTATTTCTATCCTTGATTCCGGAAATCCTTTGATTCAATCGAAATGTTCCTATCAATCCTGTTCTTGCTCCAGACACTATGCCGCCGGAGATATCGAGGGCCAGAGGGCTGCCGCCAGGGATGAGATTAGAGTACACTCATTTGAGATGAGGACCGATCAGGGCGGTATGCCTACTCCTCAGGGACAGAGTGATCCGCCTTCTCTAGGACGGATAGATAGGCTGGAGTCGAGTATTCAGGACTTGCGACAGATGGTTGGAATGTTAGTTGATGTTAGCTGAGCTCCGAGAGCCGATGATGTCCCTCCTACTGCAGGGATTGTGATTGTACCTACTGCTTAGGCAGCTGTTCCTGTTGTTACCAAGATTATTTCTGTATCCTTATAGGAGTTTTGAGGCAGAGGCCTCTAGTTTGTTTTTACCGGCACAGATTTAGCGGAGGATCCGTAGACAATCCTTGACAGGATGGCTAGGAATTGTCGTTCACAGAAATGTTCTGACGAGATATGGATTGAGCTTGCGAGTTTTCTTCCAGAGAGGTCTTGCTCAGACATGGTGCGAGTCAATCGAGAGAGGCCGAGCTGCAGACCTACTTCCTATGACTTGGGAGGAGTTCACAGCTGTAATTGTTACTCGTTTACTTCCGGAGAGCATTCGAGATTCCCGAGCTCATAGTTTCGAGCCTTCGTGTAAGACTTCAGGGATGATGGTGTCTGAGTACGACATTTAGTTTACTCAGCAGTCCGATATACTCCTTACCTGGTGGATACTGAAGAGAAACGGATAAAGAGGCTCGTGTGGAGATTGGACATGCTGTTATTTCTTGCTATCGGCACCCAGCATTTTGACACTTATGCAGCCGCGATGGATGCAACCTTACTGCTACAGGATCGTTTTTGGATCGAAGCGGATTTGTACCGGTATGCCAGCTCTGAGGAGATTAGATAGACACAGTTGTGACAAGTATTCTTTCGGTGTTTTCTTCCGATGCATATTTCTTTATAGTGTTGTTTGAAATGGTATCCATATATTTTGTATCGAAGTCTGGCCGATAGTAGTCCTTGCTAAATCAGTCGCTTGTTGTGATTTTTTCCTTAGGCTAGTCTTTTGTAGCTTTATGGGTTTCTCATTCGTGTTTTTTTTTGTATTGGAGATAGGGATTCTTCTGTCAATTTGATGCTTCTCAATATATTTGACTTCGAACTTCTTTTGAGCATGGATTGGTTAGCCATGTGTTATGCATCCATGGACTGCCGTGAGAAGGCAGTAAGATTTAGTTTTCCGGGTATGCCGGTTCTTGTTTGTTTTCGAGGAGACCGCAACGTCGCCTTTCCCAGTTTGATTGCTTCTTGTCGCGTTAGTCAGCTTTTGAGAAAAGGATGTCGGGAATTCTTTGTAAGTCGATGTACAACACCCCACGAGTTGCGGGGAGGCGGAAATATGAAAAACGATCTTGTTTTGTATGCAAACATCGACTAACCGAAGATCTTTTTTAAACGATAATTAATAACAACCATAGAGTTCTTAGCTACTATGTAAAGAGATTATACCTAATGATTCGAGTCCTTCGTCTTTGTGATCTCTACGTCCTCCTCGGCCTCCTTTCCGTGATAGATGATCCACCCGAGAACCCTAATCCAAGCTTTACCTCTAAACTTGAGGTTACTTAGTTTCTCTAGTGGATAATCAAAGGAACTAAGATGATATAGAGTTAGGTTATGGAGTGTTTAGTCTATTCTAATCCTTGGTCTCAACTCATGAGTGGTAGGATTAGGGTTTGAAGAGAGAGTGAGCTTGAGGAGAGAGAAGGTGGAGATGATAATGAAATGAAAAAGCTTCTCACTTGAATATATGAAGCATAATGAATTATCAAATAAATGAATAAATATGATTATTCACCATGCTTCATTAATTCAATATGAGTGATTCACCATATGAGTCATTAAGCAATTAATGATGCATTAATGACATGATGAATCACACAATATGAGTCACAATTGCATTTAATGAAAATGCCACCTAAACCCTCAAGTCACCGTGCTTCTAGAAGCTTCCCGGAAAATTACGAGAACGCCCCTCCCATCTGTGAAAACACGGAAAAACTTTAGACTGTATAAATCTAATAACCCGATACTAGAATCTGGCTTAAACCAAAGCCGGCCAGTAGAAACTGTCCGAATGTCGTACGTGCGTTTAAACACGTATGCGTCCGAACCCTTGTCGTAAAACCATATGACCTCTATATCGTTTCAGCTGGAGTTGGGAAATCTCTGTGTGGGACTCTAAAGACTCGACTACTACGCTGGCAGTGGGTTTAACCACAGACCGTAAGCGGCACTAGCTGTACGTAACGGTCCCTAGGTAGTTGTCGATAAGAAAGCCGATGAGGTAAACCATCCGTACTCCTATTGAGCTTGTCCGTGACAATATCCGCGCAGTCCGGTCTGTTCGTCTAAGAGTATCGCATGTATGGTCTAGGGAGGTGGTGGACGTCAGACCCTTAATAACCGTACAAGTCGTGTCGGCATGGCTCAAGACCATCCGAGAATCTACTGATCAGTCAATCAATAATTCTCAATCAGCCCTGGTCAGGGACTTATGGTAATGACCAACCGATCATCGTGCGATATCAACTCCCTATACCGGGAGAGAGGAATCCCTAACAGTCGCTCACTGCCTCTACGTGGCTCGGGACTGTGCCCAATTAAAACCTGTTTGCACGACTCCTTTGAATTGTAGTAGGGTAGTAATCAAAGCACAGTGGGAACTCACACGAGACAAATGACGACCTTAAGTCAACGGACTATCTGCACACATGTCACCTGAGAACTGCTATCTGACGTTAGGTATAATACCATCCAGCCAGTTCTCGGCGAGTCCTGTCCGGTGTACTCACACCCAGTGAGCATCTGTATACAATCTTAGGTGCACTCCACAAATGGCTGCGGGACAAGTCTATCTCCCCTTTTCAGGGTCTAGATATGTATACACTAGTCTACTCCGGAGTATCGATGCCCAGTCTCAATACTCCTGCGAGCAGGGACATCTAAGGATGTGCCTATTGACTATCCAGCTCCCATAAGTATGACTGCCATCACAACGCCGGTAGTCAGGCAAACACCCTATGGGCTTTATCAACATGTATATATAAGTACCAAGTAAAATATATCATACGTTAAGACAATGATAAACCAAATAGCGTACAATCATATCAAGCAAGACTGTCATGTACATACATATCCCTAGCATCCTATACAATGAAGGCCTCCAGGGCATATATATCCAACAATCTCCCACTTGCACTAAGGCCTATAATTGGCGCAATGAGTACCCACTGTCTGTACTAGGTCTAGTTGCTGGCGTACCTCATGCCCAACATCTCAAACAGCCTCTCGAACTACACTTGAGGGATGGCCTTGGTGAATGGATCTGCCGTGTTGTCTTTTGTGTCCACTCTCCGTATCTCGATCTCCCGACGATCCACGATCTCCCTGATCAGGTGAAACCGCCTTAAGATATGCCTGGATTTCTGATGGGACCTTGGTTCCTTCGCTAATGCTACGGCCTCATTGTTATCACAATACAAAGGTATTGGATTGGCAATGGACGGAACCACCTGAAGTTCAGAGATGAACTTCCTCATCCAGACAGCCTCTTTTGCGGCTTCACTAGCAGCTATATACTCAGCCTCCATAGTTGAGTCTGCGACGGTATCCTGTTTGGAACTCCTCCAACATACCGCCCCTCCATTGAGGGTAAACACAAAACCCGAAATGGATTTAGAATCATCTTTGTCACTTTGGAAGCCGGAGTCAGTAAAAGCCTCTACCTGGAGGTCCCCATTACCGTAAACTAAGAACATCTCCTTAGTCCTTCTCAGGTACTTGAGAATGTTCTTTACTGCTATCCAATGTTTCTCACCTGGGTCAGACTGATACCTGCTTACCATACTAAGTGCGTAAGCTACATCCGGTCTGGTACATAACATCGCATACATTATCGATCCTACTGCCGAAGCGTAGGGTATAATGCCCATGCGAGCCCTCTCTTCATCAGTCTTTGGAGACATCTCTTTGGAGAGGGTGATTCCGTGACAAGCGGGCATATTACCGCGCTTGGAATTTTCCATACTAAATCTCTTTAGTATAGTGTCAATATACTTGGACTGTGAAAGTCCCAACATTCTATTAGATCTATCACGATAGATCTTAATGCCCAGAATGTATGATGCATCTCCCAAGTTTTTCATAGAGAATTTTTGTGACAAGAAGAGCTTTACTGATTATAGCATAGGGATATCATTCCCTATCAGTAGTATGTCGTCAACGTATAAAACGAGGAAGACTACTGCTCCTTCTACAATCTTCTTATAAATACATGGTTCATCTACATTTTTGATAAAGTCAAATTCTTTGACTGTCTCATCAAAGCAGATGTTCCAACTCCGCGATGCTTGCTTTAATCCATAAATGGATTTAAGCAACTTGCACACTCTTCCGCTGCTCCCACTGTCTAAGAAACCTTCTGGTTGATCCATGTAAACACTCTCTTCTAAATGTCCATTTAGAAAAGCTGTTTTTACGTCCATCTGCCAGATTTCATAGTCATGGAAGGCAGCAATCGCAAGCAGGATCCGAATGGATTTAAGCATAGCTACAGGTGAAAAGGTTTCATCATAGTCCAATCCTGGTCTTTGACGAAAACCTTTTGCAACGAGTCTAGCTTTGTAGGTTTCCACTTGTCCAAATGCACCAATCTTCTTTTTGAAGATCCATTTGCATCCAACTGGTTTTACTCCAGGAGGAGCAACTTCTAAAGTCCATACTTTATTGGTGTACATGGATTCCATTTTAGATCTCATAGCATCCAGCCATTTCATCGAGTCGCTACTCGTGATAGCCTGCTGAAAACTGGTAGGCTCATCGTCATCGATGATGCAATCCTCTCGATCCCCATCTAGAAGAAAACCATAGTATCTTTCAGGAGGATGAGAAATCCTACTAGATCTGCGGAGTGGCGTTGGTTCGTCATGTTCTATTGAAATCTGAGGTTCTACTAAGTCCTCGGTAGCAGTTTGAGGTTCTGGAATTTCTTCCAGCTCTACCGCGCTCCCACTAATTTCTTTTGCAAGAAATTCGCTTTCTAAGAAGACAATGTGGTGAGCGACAAACACCTTTTGTTCTTCAGTGTGGTAGACCATATACCCCCTTGAATGCTTGGGGTATCCCACAAACTTGCATAAAACCGATCATGCCTCGAGCTTGTTCGGATTATGCTTTTTAACATATGCCGGACACCCCCATATCTTGATATACTTGAGATATGGTCTCTTCCCGCTCCACATTTCATATGGAGTGGTAGGCACAGACTTAGTTGGAACTCTATTCAATAGGTATGCTGCTGATTCTAGAGCAAATCCCCAAAAGGAAAGTGGCAACTCAGCACTACTCATCATTGAACACACCATATCTAATAGCGTGCGATTCTTCCTTTCTGATACACCATTATGCTGAGGTGTATAAGGCGAAGTAAGCTGAGAGAGAATTCTATTCTCTTTTAAGCACTCAAGGAAACTGGTACTTAAGTATTCTCCACCTCGATCAGATCGAAGTGTCTTGATGCTTTTACCAGTTTGTTTCTCTACTTCATTTTTATACTCCTTAAAGTTCTCAAAAGCCTCGGATTTATGCTTCTTTAAGAACACATGTCCATACCTAGAGAAGTCATCAGTAAAAGTGATGAAGTAGGAGTGACCGCTTCGTGCATGCGTAGACATCGGACCACATACATCACTGTGTACAAGTCCCAAGAGTTCTGTGGCTCTTTCTCCGTGTCCGGTGAACGGAGATTTGGTCATTTTTCCTTTGATACATGATTGACAAGTTGCATATGATGAATATTCAAACGGATCTAAATATCCATCTTTATGTAACTTAGTCAACCTTGTTTCATTTATATGACCAAGTCTACAATGCCATAGGAAGGCTTGATTTGAATCTGGAGCCTTTCTTTTAAGCGTGTTTTGAATATTGGAAATTTGAGGTTGATTAAGTATGTATATGCCGTTTTCCAGTGTGCCAAACCCAATCAGTTCTTGATTTAGGAGAATGTTCATGACATTTCTTTCAAGCGTAAAATTATATCCTTCATTCGATAACAAAGATACCGATATAATATTACACAACATACTGGGAATACAAAAACAGCTGTACAACACCAAAATGTGCCCACTAGTCAACCCTAAGTGATATTCCCCTATTGCAATTGCATCTACATGCATTCCATTGCCCATCCGGAGAGTCATATCACCTGTCCCCAGTGCTCTACTATTTCTCAGATCCTGGAATGAATTACAGATGTGAGAACCAGAACCGGTATCAAGTACCCATGATGTAGAGTTAACTGAAAGACAATTTTCGATTACAAACACACCTGAAGTAGAAGCAATCGCTTGCTTCATGTCCTTGGCTTTGAAGGCCTGACAATCCTTCTTCCAGTGCCCTTGCTTGTGACAATAAAAGCACTCGTTCTTTTTTGTCTTCACCCTTCCTGCCTTGTTCATTCCCTGCACCTTCTTAACCCCACCTTTCGGTTTGGTGGCTTTCATCTTCTTCTTCCCTTTAGCTTTCACTTTAGATTTAGAAGAAGATGATTGGCCAACATACAGAACGGGGGTCTTCTCCTTTTTCAAGGAGGTCTCTGCTACCCTCAACATATTGAGGAGCTTTGGAAGATCAGCTTCCATTTCGTGCATGTTGAAGTTCAGCACGAACTGAGAGAAGGTGTGGGGAAGGGACTGCAAAATCAAGTCGATATACAAATCATTCTCTAGCACGCATCCCAGGTTTGCGAGTTCCTCAATGAGGCCGATCATTTTGAGGATGTGCTCTCCTACAGGCGATCCTGGAGCTAACCTCATCTGGAAGAGTTTCCTTGAGGTTTCGTACCTCGCGATACGGGAATGCTCCCCATACAATTCTTTGACATGGAGAAAGATGGATATAATATCCATACTCTCGTGCTGTTTCTGGAGTTCATTGTTCATGGGCGCCAGCACGATACACTTAGCTCGCTCACAGTCTGGATCCCAGGTTTTGCGAACTTCCTTGTCCACAATTGAGGAATCTGGTCCTGGGATAAGGGGAGGAACAGCGGTGGTAGCATATGCTACTTTGTCATAAGTCAGTGCAATGTTGACGTTCCTTAGCCAATCTTTATAGTTCTGCCCGGTCAGTATATTTTTTTCAAGTAATAGTTTTAGTCCTGTCATGGTAGCTGCCAGAGAGAGAGAAAAGAAAACACTCAGCATAAGCTCTTGCAAGTTTAGATTGGTTTATTAATTTATCTAAACAGGATGGTTCCCACTGTTTCCTCAAATCCTTCTTTAAAACCTAAAAGAAGAACTAGTCAGGATTTAATCACACGTTACAATACTTGCTTAACCTTTCTGCCAGACCAGTGTTGGTACTTCGAGGGAGGTTTTCCAACGATTTCGCGAAGTTCTTTAATTAAATAACCTCTTTTCCCTGGAGGCGTAGCCCTTCTAACACCTTTCTAGTCACCTGCTTGGTTTATAGCATTGGTTGTTAAGTGAGAAAAATTCCCGAGAGTAATCCTACTCATCAGTGGGATCGGGATCCAACTATCATTGCATGATGCCCTAGATGGAAGCCACTCTAGTCACCACACTCCAGAAGGTATGCTAAATCTGCAAGTTTTCTTTATGTTTGAAACTCCTGATATGATTTTTACCCCAAGCTCTTATGATCTTGATGTAGGCCAACAAATCATAAGACGCAAGTCAAGTTCTACCCGTCGTTGTCCTGATCAATTTAGGTACATCGTACATGCCCTTGACGTAGGCTAACAAGGCTGTACGTCTGTTTTAAACTAATGCATCTATCTATGCAACAAATAGGCAAACACACTGCTACCATACACTATGCCTTGACGTAGGCCAACAAGCATAGCATGAATACGATATGCTGTCTATCTGAAACGACGGAGGGTTACGGCTGGTTTTTGGCAAAAAACCATTAACGTAATGAACTTGATATGATCGAAGGAACAAAGATAGCTTTTTTTTTAATAGGAGTGGTTTAAGCACCGCATTTAAAAATTTGCTTTTTGAAGAAAACCGAGTGGTTTTGAAATTGTTCCAACGATTCAGTTTAGGTTTTATTTTCTTTGCATTAATAATAATGCGTCCCATCAATTAACCTATCATTACAGATAACAACGAAAATACAACGTCCTCTTATGCCATCCGCATTCGTCACTGGGTCCCGTCATCACCCGTTAGGTTACTTAACTAACGGCAGAGCGGGGGCTGGGCTAGCGCGGGTGTAAAACATAAGTGACGTCTAAATAGCTATCATATATAGATATTGTACATTCGTCAGACGCAATAATAGGCATTCCAGATCACAGATAAACAATATTGGATTTGCAAGCAATCCGCGTTTCTTTTGAGCCTGCATCGAAAGACGGATTACACAGTTGTGATGAATAGCCATTACCCCACCCCAGACCCCTACGGGTACGGCAAACTACCCGCCAAGTACCCGAAGTGAAGCGGTCTCCCTCAACAACGTGAGTAGGCCACTAAACACTTCGAAATACCCGGTAGTTTGTGCACCTCACCTTGGGTCTATCCTAGGAGCAAAAACAGTAAAAAGAAATAATACAACGGTGGCTACAACCGCAACCTGGATGTGCCCCGCAAAATAATATTACAGCTTATTACAATAACATTGAATGAATTAATACAATAACCCATCACAAAACTCGGCTAATCATCACAACAGTCCAATACAGTTTATATTCACAAACAGTTAAAAACATCACAGATATGTGCAACCCTCTGCCAACCGACATACTAGCAGTTAGGGGAGGTTTACGAACACATAATACAGTTCACAGATATAATCAAACAAGCAAACATCGTATAATTTCGATCGATTAAACACATTAGATTCTACTCCAAATCTTCTCTGTAAATCTGAAACTTGAGCAGAAAATAAATTATTCCAGAAAATACAAAATATCATAGAAGATGCACAGGGAAAAACTGGGCTGAATCGGCTCGAACTCGGCCGCGGATCCGCGGCGGATCGGTGGGATCGGCCGCGATTCCGCGGCTCAGTGGCCGATTCAGGAGCCCATTTTTTCTCTGTGTTCTTATATTTTCATGTAGGTTATACTGCAGGCACCTGAAAAACTTTTGGACCTCATTTTAAAATCGACAGAAACTATGTGATATCGGGGTATTTTCCGGTTTGTTTTGCGTTTGAAATTCATACGACTTTGAAAATGAGTTAATTATTGTTTAGTGAGGCTCTGATACCACTGTAAGTCGATGTACAATACCCCACGAGTTGCGGGGAGGCGGAAATATGAAAAACGATCTTGTTTTGTATGCAAACATCGACTAACCGAAGATCTTTTCTAAACAATAATTAACAACAACCATAGAGTTCTTAGCTACTATGTAAAGAGATTATACCTAATGATTCGAGTCCTTCGTCTTTGTGATCTCTACGTCCTCCTCGGCCTCCTTTCCATGATAGATGATCCACCCAAGAACCCTAATCCAAGCTTTACCTCTAAACTTGAGGCTACTTAGTTTCTCTAGTTGCTAATCAAAGGAACTAAGATGATATAGAGTTAGGTTATGGAGTGTTTAGTTTATTCTAATCCTTGGTCTCAACTCATGAGTGGTAGAATTAGGGTTTGAAGAGAGAGTGAGCTTGAGGAGAGAGAAGGTGGAGATGATAATGAAATGAAAAAGCTTCTCATTTGAATATATGAAGCATAATGAATTATCAAATAAATGAATAAATATGATTATTCACCATGCTTCATTAATTCAATATGAGTGATTCACCATATGAGTCATTAAGCAATTAATGATGCATTAATGATGCATTAATGACATGATGAATCACACAATATGAGTCACAATTGCATTTAATGAAAATACCACCTAAACCCTCAAGTCACCATGCTTCTAGAAGCTTCCCGGAAAATTACGAGAATGCCCCTCCCATTCGTGAAAACACGGAAAAACTTTAGACTGTATAAATCCAATAACCCGATACTAGAATCTTGCTTAAACCAAAGCCGGCTAGTAAAAACTGTCCGAATGTCGTACGTGCGTTTAAACACGTATGTGTCCGAACCCTTGTCGTAAAACCATACGACCTCTATATCGTTCCGCCTAGAGTTGGGAAATCTCTATGTGGGACTCTAAATACTCGACTACTACGCTGGCAGTGGGTTTAACCACAGACCGCAAGCGGCACTAGCTGTACGTAACGGTCCCCAGGTAGTTGTCGATAAGAAAGCCGATGAGGTAACCCATCCGTACTCCTACTGAGCCTGTCCGTGACAATATCCACGCAGTCCGGTCTGTTCGTCTAAGAGTATCGCATGTATGGTCTAGGGAGGTGGTGGACGTCAGACCCCTAATAACCGTACAAGTCGTGTCGGCATGGCTCAAGACCATCCGAGAATCTACTGATCAGTCCATCAGTAATTCTCAGTCAGCCCTGGCCAGGGACTAATGGTAATGACCAACCGATCACCGTGCGATATCAACTCCCTATACCGGGAGAGGCGAATCCCTAACAGTCGCTCACTGCCTCCACGTGGCTCGGGACTGTGCCTAACTAAAACCTGTTTGCACGACTCCTTTGAATCGTGGTAGGGTAGTAATCAAAGCACAGTGGGAACTCACACGAGACAAATGACGACCTTAAGTCAACGGACTATCTGCACACATGTCACCAGAGAACTGCTATCTGACGTTACGTATAATACCATCCAGTCAGTTCTCGGCGAGTCCTGTCCGGTGTACTCACACCCAGTAAGCATCTGTATACAATCTTAGGTGCACTCCACCAATGGATGCGGGACCAGTCCATCGTCCCTCCTCAGGGTCTAGATATATATACACTAGTCTACTCCGGAGTATCGATGCCCCGTCTCGATACTCCTACGACCAGGGACATCTAAGGATGTGCCTATTTGTTAGTTATATGTATGCCCTAGAAGCCATTACTGTACATTGGATGTATATTGTAGTGGATGCTGGGACATTTATAGGTAGGACTTTCTTGCTCGACATGATAGTAAGCTATCTGGTTGCTCTTTATCTTAACATGTATACTTTCTGTCTCTCTGTTACATATTGATAAAGCCCTTTAGGATGTGTACTTGACTTCCAGGATTGTGATGCAGATCATACTAGTATGGCTTGGGTAGTCCATGAGTACATCCTTCAATGTTCCTAGTCGTGGGAATATCGAGACGGGGCATCGATATTCCAGAGTAGACTAGCGTATATCTTCTCGACCCATGTGATGGGCGATGGATGATCCCATATCCATTGGTGTTTGACATCAGAGATGGTAT
This sequence comes from Agapanthus africanus, assembly GCA_030015575.1. Lineage (NCBI taxonomy): Eukaryota > Viridiplantae > Streptophyta > Magnoliopsida > Asparagales > Amaryllidaceae > Agapanthus > Agapanthus africanus. The sequence goes on from CM057346.1 coordinate 398,613,362, forward strand.
GCGGGTGCTCAGTGGAGACTGGGTACACTGGACGGACTCGCCGAGAACTCCCAGATGGTATTATACCTTACGTCAGATGGCAGTTCTCTGGTGACACTGGTACAGGTTAGTCTGTAGACCCGAGATCGTCATAGATTCTTATGTGATTCCCACTGTGCTTTGATTTCCACCTTACCATGTCCAAGAGGGCGTGCAAAACGGTGGTTTTTGGGTACAGTCCCGAATCACATGGAGGCAATGAGCGATAGGAGGGGATTCGTCTCTCCCGGTATAGGGGGTTGATGTTGCGCTGTGTTCGATTGGCTATAACCGGAAATCCCTGGTCAGGGTTGCTGAGATTTACTGGTAAGTGTTACCAGTAGTTTCTTGAACTGTTCTAGACCTCATATCGACACGACTTGTCGAGCTGCTGGGGTCTGACGTTTACCACCCTTAGGCAAGATATGCGACATATCAGACGAACAGACAGGACTGCACGGTAAGTGTTACTGGTTGGATTCACAGTGTTAGTGTATATGCCCTAGAGGCCATTACTGTATCATACTAGTTTGTATATTACTTAATGGATGCTTGGGATATTCACCTTGTATATACAATCTTGCTCAAAATAGTAGTATGCTACTTGGTTTGTTTCTACTTCAATGTGTACTTGTGTTTATTTCAGTATATCACTTATACGCATTAGTGGAGCCCTTAGGATCTTTGCTTGATTACCAGCGTTGTGATGGCAGTCACACTAGTGGGGGCTGGGTAATCTATAAGCACATCCTTATACAGGTCCCTAGTCGCAGGACTATCGAGACAGGGCATCGATACTCCGGAGTAGACTAGCGTATGCGCTTCTCATCCCAGTGTGGGAGATGGTCTGTCCCACAGCCATCAGTACGTCGTACTGGAGATAGTATACGGGTGCTCGTTGGGTTACGAGTACACTGGACAGGACTCGTCGGGAACTGACAGGTTGGTATTATACCTATCGTCAGTTATCAGTTCCCAGGTGACATGAGTACAGCTTAGTCCGCTGACTTGACACTGGCACTTCGCCTCAAGTGTGTTCCCACTGCACTTTGATCACTACCCTACCACGGCTCAAAGGAGTCGTGCAAACGGGTGGTGGTTGGGTGCAGTCCCGAAGCACTTGGAGGCAGTGACGGTTAGACAGGATTCGTCTCTCCCGGTATTGGGGGTTGACATCGCGCTGTGTCTAGGAGAGCCATTACACGAGTAGTCCCTGGCCAGGGCAAACGAGATATACTGGTAGGTTTCCAGTGTTATCTCAGGGTGTTTTGGGCTTCGCTCCGGCACGACTTGTACCGCTATTGGGGGACTGACGTTTACCACCCCCTAGGCCCGCCATGCGATGTATCAGACGAACAGACCGGACTGTACGGAGACTGTCACATTCAGACTCAGTAGGAGTTCAGATGGGGTTTCACCTCGTCAGCCTTCTTGTCGGCATCTACCTGGGGACCGTTACGCACAGCTAGTGCCGCTTGCGGTCTGTGGTTAAACCCACTGCCAGCGTAGTGTCGAGTCTTTAGAGTCCCACACAGAGGGTATTCGCCTCTGGGCAAAACAGAGTAGAGGTCGCATGGTTTTGCGACAGGGTTCGTTCTCATCCGCGCACTTGTGCACGTTTGGAGTCCGGACGGATTATACTGGCAGGCTCTGGTTTGAGCCAGATACTGGTATGTGTTTTGGGGTTGCTTTTATATCTTGGTATTCTTGTTTTTCGGAACGAGAATGCAGGTGTGTATGCACAGTTGCTTGAGGAGGAGAATGAGGTTTTTCATTAGGGTTTCGGAACGGGTGCGTATGCACAGTTGACAGTCTTTATTTTCCAAACCCTAATGGATTTATTTATTATCTATTAATAATAATAATTAAATGAGAATTATGTTATGGTTGTTCTTTGTTGACTTGTTGACCTTGGTTGACTTGTTGACCATTGACCACTTTCATGCCTTCAAAAGTCTTCCTTGATTTATGCTTACATTTTTAAATGAAGCATGGTTGTGGTCATTCCAAACACTACCATCAACTATTCTCATTTTCAATTATTATCATTTAGATAATATTATTCTTTTGCATTATGGTTGCAAGAAGAGAAAATAATAGCTCATTCTATCATTCTCATTCTCTCTCCTCTCTTCATCTTCTTCTTCCTCTAGTAAAGAGAAACCCTCTCATGAGTTGAGAATCCTTCTCTTTAAAAAGAAAAGCAAACCCTAGTCACTCTCTACTCACCCTAGGATCAAAGGATTAGCAAGCCGGAGATTCTAGTTCACTCCAAGTCCGAGAAAGAGCCCAAGGTTGAACCCTCGAGGTGGATCCATCTTCGACAGAAGAAGGCGACAAAAGAGAACCATCAACCTCTACAAGATTTCAAGAAGAAGGAGTTCAAGTTTAGGTATAACCCTCATCCGAGTAGCTAACTCCTTTTAGCGTATTTGCTAGTTTAGTTTAGACACGATCCCGACCTTGTTTAGTCCATGTTGCTTCTTGCACTAAAAATTTGATTTTTATACCGTTTCCGCATCCCCGTAAGAACCGGGGGTCGCAATATGGACTTACAGTGGTATCAGAGCCTAACTAAACTTAAACTAGCTAGGTAGTAAAGTGTAACGAAGTTCGGAACCGAAAAAAATCACAAAACCGGAAAACTACAAAAACTGAGTTTCTGTTGAAATTTTTTCTGGTCAAAATGAAAAACTTTATACTCCTAAATTCATCTCAGGGTTTTGTTAGAACACCCATGAAAAACGATTCACCAATTCGTCTAAGCCGCCGCGCTTCCGCCGCGTGACCCTTCTTGGCCGCCGCGGAAGCGCCGCGGTTTGTTGTATTTAGTGCGTCGTTTTTCGTGCAGTGTGTGTCTGTGTTGGTTTTGGGATTTTTAAAATATATTATATGTACCCAGATTTTCCAGAAAAGAAATTTCCTTTTGGGGTCCTATAATTCCGTATTTTTTTCCGAACTTCACTACACTTTGACTATGATGGTTATATCTGTGATGTTTGCTTGTATTGAACGTCGGCTAATCGCTATAAGACGATTAGTCGGGGTTATACAAGATCTGTAATGTGCTGGAATGTGTATATAAATATGTTGGATTGTCGCGGGTGAATAGCCGGGGGTTGTGAGACGAGAGTTTTCTTTTCTTGCAATTCATTGTAAATGTAAATTGATGTAATTATATTATTTGTTTGGCCGCACAACCGGGTCGGGGTTGTAGCCGTCATTGTATAATTCTTTTTACTGTTTTTGCTCCTAGGATAGACCCATGGAGGGGTGCACAAACTACCGAGGACTTGGCGGGTAGTTTGCCGCACCCGTAGGGGTCTTGGGTGGGGATTTGGCTATTCACCGCGACCGTGTTATCTGTTTTTTGTTACAGGCTCGTACAAATTACAGATTGCTAGTATATCCAATGTATTTATCTGTGATCTGAAATGTCTATCATTGCTTTCTATTTAGGCGTTGCTTATGTTTTACAGACGCGCTAGCCCAGCCCCCGCTCTGTCGTTAGTTAAGTAACCTAACGGGTAATGACGGGGCCCCGTGGCGAATGCGAATGGCATAAGCGTACGTCATATTTTGGTTGTTTTCTGCAATGGTAGGATTAAATGATGGGACGCATTAAAAGTACTAATGCAAGAATATCACGCATTAAAAGAACTAATGCAAGATAATAAACCAAGTTTAAGTCGATGGAACACTTTCGAAAAACCACTCGGTTCTTTTCAAAACTAACTTTTAAATGCGGAGATTGAGCCACTCCTTCTAAAAGCTATCTCGTTCCATCGATTAAATCAAGTTCACTACGTTCACGGTTTTGCCAAAACCATTCGTAGCCCTCCGTCGCTTCGCATGAATAGGCAATAGTATTCAAGCTATGTATTTTGGCCAAAGTCAAGGCATAGTGATTGGTAGCTATTGGGTGTTCATGTGTAGCATAGATAGATGCGTTGGTTTGGGACAGTCGTGCTGCCATTTTGGCCAAAGTCAAGGGTAGGTACGGATGGATCCAAATTAACCTGGATAGTGACGGGCAGAACTTGACATGTGACTTATGATATTTTGGCCAAAGTCAAGGTCATAAGAGCATGGGGCAAAAATCCACATCGGGAGTTTCATAAGTACTGAAACTTGCTAGATTTGCATACCATTTGGAGTGTGGTGATTCTGGTAGGATTCCTTCAGTTTCGTCACGCGATGATATTTGGATCCCGATCCTACTGTGAGTATATGCTACTCCTCGGGAAATTTCTCACTTAACGATCAATGCTATAAACCTAGTAGGTGCCTAGAAAGGTGTTAGCGGGGTTACGCCCCCAGGGAAAAGAGGTTCTTTAATTAAGGAACTTCGCGAAAGCGTTGGAAAACCTCCCTCGAAGTACCGACACCGGCCTGGCTGAACGGTTAAGCAAGTATTGTACGGTGGGATTGATCCTGACTAATTCTTCCTTTATGGTTTGAGGAGGGATTTGAGAAACAGTGGGAGCCATCCTGTTTAGACAAACTAAAAACCACTCTAAACTTGCAAGAGCATCATGCTGAGTGTTTCTTCTTCTCTCTCCTAATTGCAGCGACCAATCAACATGACTGGACTTAAGTTACTCCTAGATAAAAACAAGCTGACAGGGCCAAACTACAAAGATTGGCTCAGGAATGTCAAGATAGCAATCACTTATGACAAGCTGGGGTATCTTCTTACCACCAAAGCTCCCCCTGTCCCTGGTCCAACTTCCAGTATCGCGGATAAGGAAATCCGCAAGACTTGGGAGATTGATAGCGCGAAGGCCAAATGCCTCCTGCTTGCCTCGATGGACAACGAACATCAGAGGAGGCATGAGAATATGGACATGGAGTCCATATTGCTCCATACAAAAGAACTGTATGGAGAGCAATCACGTATCGCAAGATACGAAGCGTCGAAAAAGTTGTTTTCGACAAAGATGGCCGTCGGATCATCAGTAGCCGAGCACGTGCTAAAGATGATCGGCTACATTGAGGAGCTCGCTGACCTAGGGATCACATTGGAGAGTGAGCTATATACGGATATAGTTCTCCAGTCCCTTCCTTCCACTTACGCCCAGTTTATACTGAACTTCAACCTACAAGAAAAAGAGGTTGAACTATCAGAGCTCCTCAACATGCTGAGGAGCGCAGAGGGCACCCTACAGAAAAGTAGGGATACATCCACTTTGTTTGTAGGAGGATCATCTTCTTCTAGGTCCAAGGCGAAAGCCAAGGGAAAGAAGAAGAAGGCCCCCGCCAAACCAAGGGGCGGTGTTAGTAAAGTGGATACGAAGGGAAAAGGTAAAGCAACAAAGATAGCGGGGAAGCTTGTGGATAAGGAAGAATGCTTCTTTTGTCATAAGAAAGGACACTGGAAGAATGATTGCAGGGCCTGGAAGGCCAGAACACAGGAATTGAAGCAGGTTGCAGCTTCAGCTTCAGGTGTGTATGTTATTGAAAACTGTCTTTCAATAAACTCTACTTCCTGGGTATTGGATACCGGATCAGGATCTCATATCTGTAATTCTTTGCAGGCGTTGAGAAACCGTAGGGATTTGAAGGCAGGTGACATGACCCTCAGAGTTGCGAACGGAGCTAGCATGGATGCTAAAGCCGTGGGGGACTATCACCTGGGAATGTCAGATGGACATGTTTTGGTTTTGCGTAATTGCTTTTTTGTACCCAACGCAACTTGTAATATCATTTCTGTATCTTTAGTTTCTAAAGAAGGTTATGAATTTGCGTTTGTAAGTAATGTTGTAAACATTCACCTTAATCAAGTATTGATTGGGTCAGGTACTCTGAGTAATGGTATATACGTGTTAAACCAACCACAGATTTTCAATGTCCAGAATACACACAAAAGAAAGTCTCCAGAAATAAATCAGACTTTCTTATGGCATTGTAGATTGGGTCACATCAATGAGAGAAGGTTGACTAAGTTGCATACAGAAGGATATTTGAATGCGTTCGAATATCAATCATATGCCACTTGTCAATCTTGTCTCAAAGGAAAGATGACAAAGACTCCGTTTACTGGACATGGAGTAAGAGCGAGCGAGCTCTTGGGACTCGTACACAGTGACGTGTGCGGTCCAATGTCTACACATGCCCGAAGCGGACATTCTTACTTCATTACTTTTACGGATGACTTCTCAAGGTACGGTTATGTCTTCTTAATGAAACATAAGTCCGAGGCCTTTGGAAAATTCCAGGAGTATAAGAATGAAGTAGAGAAACAGACCGGCAAAAGTATTAAGATTCTAAGATCGGATCGAGGTGGAGAATACTTAAGTGCCGAATTCCTGGACTTTTTAAAAGAGAACGGAATTCTCTCTCAGCTTACTCCTCCATACACCCCGCAACATAACGGTGTATCGGAGAGACGGAACCGCACCCTATTGGATATGGTGCGGTCCATGATGAGTAACGCTGAGTTACCGCGATCATTCTGGGGGTATGCGCTAGAATCAGCTGCGTACCTTTTGAACCGAGTTCCCACTAAGACTGTGCCTACCACGCCATTTGAGATGTGGTGTGGGAAGAGACCCCATCTTAATCACATTAAGGTATGGGGAAGTCCAGCTTTTGTCAAAAAGCAGCATGCGGACAAGCTCGAGGCACGCTCAGTACTGTGCAAGTTTGTGGGATATCCAAAGAATTCCAAGGGATATTTCTTCTACTGTGAAGAGGAACAAAAAGTTCTTGTTTCTCGTCATGCCCACTTTCTAGAACACCAGTTCATAGAAAAAGAAATAAGTGGGAGCGCAGTAGAGCTGGAAGAAATTCCAGAACCACAGACTGTTACTGAAAGTTTGGTGGAACCAGAAGGTTCAACAGAACAGGACATTCCTACGCCGCTCCGCAGGAGTAGTAGGCAGTCTCATCCGCCCGAGAGATACTACGGTTTTCTCATAGACGGGGATCGAGAGGATTGCATCATAGATTATGATGAGCCTACTAGCTTCCAGCAGGCCGTTCAGAGCGTTGACTCAGTGAAATGGCTGGATGCAATGCGGACCGAAATGGAGTCCATGTACACCAACAAGGTATGGACGTTGGACATTGCTCCAGACGGGGTAAAACCCGTAGGATGCAAGTGGATCTTCAAAAGGAAGATTGGTGTAGATGGACAGGTTGAGACCTATAAAGCTAGGCTGGTAGCAAAGGGTTTTCGTCAAAGACCTGGCTTGGACTACGACGAAACCTTTTCTCCAGTAGCCATGCTGAAATCCATTCGGATCCTTCTTGCCATTGCTGCCTTCCACGATTATGAGATCTGGCAAATGGACGTAAAGACAGCTTTTCTAAATGGAAATTTAGAGGAGTGTGTCTATATGGACCAGCCAGAGGGTTTCATTCAGAGTGGGAGCAGCGGAAAGGTGTGCAAGTTGCTTAAGTCCATCTATGGACTAAAGCAGGCATCGCGGAGTTGGAACATCTGCTTTGATGAGACAGTCAAAGAATTTGGCTTTATCAAAAATCCAGATGAACCATGCATCTATAGTAGATTTGTAGCGAGAACTGTAGTATTCCTCGTTTTATACGTGGACGACATTCTCTTGATAGGAAATGACATTCCTATGCTACAATCTGTCAAGGGGTTCTTGTCACAAAGGTTCTCCATGAAAGACCTGGGTGATGCCTCATACATCCTGGGGATCCGGATCCATCGTGATAGATCCAAGAGGATATTGGGACTTTCTCAGTCCAGGTACATCGACACCATAGTGAAAAGATTCAGTATGGAAGATTCCAAGCGCGGTAACCTACCGGCTTGTCACGGGATCACCCTCTCTAAAGAGATGTCTCCCAAGACTGATTTGGAGAGGGATCGCATGTCTATTATACCCTACGCTTCTGCGGTAGGCTCTATAATGTATGCGATGTTGTGTACCAGACCGGATGTAGCTTATGCACTGAGTGTGGTAAGCCGGTATCAGTCTAACCCTGGGGAGAAACACTGGATAGCAGTAAAGAACATTCTCAAGTACCTGAGGAGGACTAAGGAGATGTTCTTGGTGTATGGCGGAAAAGACCTCCAGATCGAGGCCTTTGCTGACTCCAGCTTCCAGAGTGACAAGGATGATTCCAAGTCCATGTCGGGTTTTGTCTTCACCCTCAATGGAGGGGCGGTGTGTTGGAAGAGTTCCAAACAGGAAACCGTTGCAGACTCGACGATGGAAGCGGAATACATCGCTGCATCTGATGCCGCAAAAGAAGCTGTCTGGATGAGGAAGTTCTTGAAAGAACTTCAGGTGGTTCCGTCCATTGTTGACCCAATACCTCTGTATTGCGACAACAACGGGGCTATAGCTTTAGCGAAGGAACCCAGGTCCCATCAGAGATCCAGGCACATCTTGAGGCGGTATCACCTGATCAGGGAGATCGTGGATCGCAAGGAGATCGAGGTTCGGAGGGTTGCTTCAGAAGAGAACACTGCAGATCCATTCACCAAGGCCTTGCCCCAGACTCAGTTCGAGCGGCTGATCGAGATGATAGGTCTTCGATACGCCAGTACATGGCCTTAGTGCAAGTGGGAGATTGTTAGTGTATATGCCCTAGAGGCCATTACTGTATCATACTAGTTTGTATATTACTTAATGGATGCTTGGGATATTCACCTTGTATATACAATCTTGCTCAAAATAGTAGTATGCTACTTGGTTTGTTTCTACTTCAATGTGTACTTGTGTTTATTTCAGTATATCACTTATACGCATTAGTGGAGCCCTTAGGATCTTTGCTTGATTACCAGCGTTGTGATGGCAGTCACACTAGTGGGGGCTGGGTAATCTATAAGCACATCCTTATACAGGTCCCTAGTCGCAGGACTATCGAGACAGGGCATCGATACTCCGGAGTAGACTAGCGTATGCGCTTCTCATCCCAGTGTGGGAGATGGTCTGTCCCACAGCCATCAGTACGTCGTACTGGAGATAGTATACGGGTGCTCGTTGGGTTACGAGTACACTGGACAGGACTCGTCGGGAACTGACAGGTTGGTATTATACCTATCGTCAGTTATCAGTTCCCAGGTGACATGAGTACAGCTTAGTCCGCTGACTTGACACTGGCACTTCGCCTCAAGTGTGTTCCCACTGCACTTTGATCACTACCCTACCACGGCTCAAAGGAGTCGTGCAAACGGGTGGTGGTTGGGTGCAGTCCCGAAGCACTTGGAGGCAGTGACGGTTAGACAGGATTCGTCTCTCCCGGTATTGGGGGTTGACATCGCGCTGTGTCTAGGAGAGCCATTACACGAGTAGTCCCTGGCCAGGGCAAACGAGATATACTGGTAGGTTTCCAGTGTTATCTCAGGGTGTTTTGGGCTTCGCTCCGGCACGACTTGTACCGCTATTGGGGGACTGACGTTTACCACCCCCTAGGCCCGCCATGCGATGTATCAGACGAACAGACCGGACTGTACGGAGACTGTCACATTCAGACTCAGTAGGAGTTCAGATGGGGTTTCACCTCGTCAGCCTTCTTGTCGGCATCTACCTGGGGACCGTTACGCACAGCTAGTGCCGCTTGCGGTCTGTGGTTAAACCCACTGCCAGCGTAGTGTCGAGTCTTTAGAGTCCCACACAGAGGGTATTCGCCTCTGGGCAAAACAGAGTAGAGGTCGCATGGTTTTGCGACAGGGTTCGTTCTCATCCGCGCACTTGTGCACGTTTGGAGTCCGGACGGATTATACTGGCAGGCTCTGGTTTGAGCCAGATACTGGTATGTGTTTTGGGGTTGCTTTTATATCTTGGTATTCTTGTTTTTCGGAACGAGAATGCAGGTGTGTATGCACAGTTGCTTGAGGAGGAGAATGAGGTTTTTCATTAGGGTTTCGGAACGGGTGCGTATGCACAGTTGACAGTCTTTATTTTCCAAACCCTAATGGATTTATTTATTATCTATTAATAATAATAATTAAATGAGAATTATGTTATGGTTGTTCTTTGTTGACTTGTTGACCTTGGTTGACTTGTTGACCATTGACCACTTTCATGCCTTCAAAAGTCTTCCTTGATTTATGCTTACATTTTTAAATGAAGCATGGTTGTGGTCATTCCAAACACTACCATCAACTATTCTCATTTTCAATTATTATCATTTAGATAATATTATTCTTTTGCATTATGGTTGCAAGAAGAGAAAATAATAGCTCATTCTATCATTCTCATTCTCTCTCCTCTCTTCATCTTCTTCTTCCTCTAGTAAAGAGAAACCCTCTCATGAGTTGAGAATCCTTCTCTTTAAAAAGAAAAGCAAACCCTAGTCACTCTCTACTCACCCTAGGATCAAAGGATTAGCAAGCCGGAGATTCTAGTTCACTCCAAGTCCGAGAAAGAGCCCAAGGTTGAACCCTCGAGGTGGATCCATCTTCGACAGAAGAAGGCGACAAAAGAGAACCATCAACCTCTACAAGATTTCAAGAAGAAGGAGTTCAAGTTTAGGTATAACCCTCATCCGAGTAGCTAACTCCTTTTAGCGTATTTGCTAGTTTAGTTTAGACACGATCCCGACCTTGTTTAGTCCATGTTGCTTCTTGCACTAAAAATTTGATTTTTATACCGTTTCCGCATCCCCGTAAGAACCGGGGGTCGCAATATGGACTTACACACAGGAGTGTGAGCGGGCTTGCTCGTCGATCTTCTGATCGCTCAATACCCGGGTGGCCGTTACGTTTAGCAGACCGCTTGCGGCTTATGGGTGTTTGATATGATCATCACCTGCTGCCGGCGTATTGACGAGTCTTTAGAGTCCTACACAGAGGTTTCCTGGCTCAAGCGTAACGAAATAGGAGCACATATGAGATATGTGCGGGACCGAGAATAATGCGTGTATGTGATACCGTATTCTATTCTCGCGATGAATGTATCGAATGGTTGTATGTGATATAACCTAGTTATCGAATCAAGGATTGATCCGATAAGTCGATACATTGGATATTAGTCGGTCATATGCGATATGACCGGATCGTTAAATGAAGCGTTGATTTAATGATTTAATGCATAATTATATATTTGATATATTCATTTGCATTAACTAGTATTGGTTCACTTAAAATGGATTTTCTCACTTGAAGTGCACATTGTATATGTGATATATTTTTTGTGCACTTGATTGTATCATGTTTGATGATACATGCATGTTTGGGTGTAAGTTTAGTTTAAACCTTGGTTAAGTAAATGGTTAGGATTTTAATTTATTTACTCATTTATTTACTTTATTCTTTTTGGCAAAAGAAAATAAAATGGTGGCTTGTTTGTTTTATCTTTGAAGCTTCAAGAAGCTTTGACCATTTTGTTTCTTTTGCTAAACCTAACCATTCGCCTAATCCTAGTTTATTCTCTACACTTAACCATGGTTGCTATATGATAAGTATTATCTTATTTTCTATTTTCCAATAATACTGATCATATTCTTTTTCTTTTTCTTCTTCTTCTTCAACAAGAAGAGAGCTTGCTATCATCAATGGAAACATGAGAAAAAGAGTGAGAAATCCAATTCTAAAGTAAACCCGCTTCCTATTTCTTCATCCTCTACCACTTGCCAAGTAATATAGGGTGTTTTCTTCACAAGTTTCATGACTTGGTGAAGTTGGAGTTTGATCTTGAGTTGCCTCGACGTAGATCATCTTCGGCATCGAAGTCGACGACCTAGCCCGCCCATTTCTCCGATGAAGCCGACGCTAGAGCCCGGGATCCGATGATCGCAGCGAAGGGACTTCATCATGGAGCTGTGGAGGTGGAGGACCGGATCTACACAGGTTGTAGTCACTTTCCTTTAGCAATAAAGTTGTTTATTCGCTTGCATCGCTTATCATCTAGTTAACGATCCGTATTAGGGTTTGTAGGCATATGAATTTTTTTGAATTGGGCATGTTTGATCTGTTGTGAGATCTCATTAGTGTGCCTAGAAACCCTACACTATTGACTATCCAGCTCCCATAAGTATGACTGCCATCACAACGCCGGTAGTCAGGCAAACACCCTATGGGCTTTATCAACATGTATATATAAATACCAAGTAAAATATATCATACGTTAAGACAAAGACAAATCAGGGGTTTGGCGGCGGTTCCGCAGCCAAAATTTGGACTTAGTCCCTGAAATTTCATATATTTATTCTTAGGTCCTTTCTTGGCAATTTTTTATGGGAATTTTTTAATTCCACTCAAGTGTTGAGTTTTCTAGGGTTTTATTGGGGACTCGTTAATTTGATCGGATAATTTAACTTCGTTTAAGTTTTTCCGGATATTTTAGAAACTGTTAAAAAGTTCGACCGGATATAAATACCCACTTTTCCCCTGCCGGGAAATTTCCAACTGTTGGATTTTTCCGTAGTTTAATGACGTTCTAAGTAGTGCAAGTAACGCGATGGTCCCTCTAGAAGACAACAAACCTTAACTCGATTATGTGACCGTCTTGAACTGCCCTTTGAACCTTAGGGTTTGGGGCAGTACGGCGTGCCACATGTGAGGCGTTGGCTTGACCCTTCTACGGCTGGACCGTTGGGACTGAGTAATGAAGTGAATATTTTTAAACTCCTTTCATGTGTTGAGCTGTTTCGGGAAAAATTGGGTGTTGGATTGTTCGATCGGAAAGTTTAACATTTTCTATTTATCTGGAATGTGATACAATATTTGGAATTCACATGTAGTTATGAGATAACTAATATGAACGTTATAAACATAGCACTTTAGTCTCACTTGATCGGTTGCCACGGGATTTTGATGTGATCAAAAGTCCGTCGCAATCACGTAGTGTACGCGGATACTCGCCGGATAAACTTAATAGACAGCTACACCCCTTAGCCCCCGACCAAGTGACTGTAGGAGTATCCCGTCGCCGAAAGCATCCGTTCGGGTGCTCGCGGTAGCGGTGTTCCGCCTTGGTGCACTTCGTCGACGGTATCGGGGGTGCGGCCGCCTACTAAAGTTTGCGACGAGCATTCGATCAGAATGTCGGGAATCCTGTTGAATTGTCCGACTTGATATTGAAAAGAGTTTTCGATAATGAGACTAAAATGCGGGGTTTATAATAGTTAGGCATGCGATGTCTAAGGAATTCATTTGATTAGGCATGCGATGTCTATGCAGGTTGCGGATTTCAACTGTTGTAGTTTTACACTTTCTTTTCTGTGACTGTAAGTGTAATATGTGATATCGCCGGTTTCGTTGCTATATGTCAACGACAATTGGGATGCGCATATTTACTTACGTTGATGACATGTGATGTTATGTGTTGCTGGATATGTTATATTGGATCGTCGTGTTTGAATAGCCGGGTTTTTTTTATGTGAGATGAGTGTTTTTCATTTTCATTCATGTAAAAACTTGTATGTAATATTCTTTTATTGGGGCACTTCCAGGTTGCGGAAGATGTCACCATTTGTATATTATTTACTTTTCCGTATTAGGATAGACCCAAGGAGGAGAGCACGAGTAACCGGGTTCTGGAGTCCAGTGGGAGACCAAATCGAGGAGTTGAGTCCGGGTCTCCTAACTCTAGAATTGGTAGGGTTGCTTGCCGCTCTCGTAGGGGTCTAGGGATGTGGGATTGGCTATTCATTACGACCGTGGAATCCATGTTTTATACTGGCTCGTATTAAAAACACGGACGTCCTAGTATATCCAATATTTCATATGATTCTTTTGCTGCGATATCTGTGATGTGATCATTTGATATGCTGTGATAGATACTGTATATAGTATATATGATATATTATATAGACGTTGCTTATGTTTTACACCCGTGCCAGCCCTGCCTCGCTCTGGCGTTAGTTACCTAACCTAACGGTGCAGACGGGACATCGAGGCGAATGCGGATGGCATAAGCGTACGTTATATTTATCTGTGATGTTTAGGTGGACTTAAATGATGGGACATTCATTAATGAGATTAATGAAAGAAAATAAACCTAAAATATGTTGTGGAATCGAATTTCTAAAATAAAACAGGTAGCTACAGTTCTTGCTTTGCATCGCGGTGTTCCTTATAGAACATCCTGCACCTTATTCGATAAGGAAAGGACCGAGATCCTTTCACCGGGAGTGACTCCTTTAGCAATGACTGGCAGATGCTACACACTCGGTTTTTCTTTTGATTGCTTCTATAGTTTCTGCTTTGCACAGTGATATATATGATATATCTCGCACATTATTCGATGAGGAAAGGGCCGATGATCCCTTCACCGGGAGTGACCCCTTTAGCAAAACTAGAAAAGCCTCAAAGACACTCCATTTAAAAACCATTTGATTCCGCAACGAGATCAAGTTCAAAGCGTTAAAGGTTTTCTTAAAAACCATCCGCAACCCTCTATCATTTTAGGAAGTAGAGTACTTAGTATTCGTGTTACGTTTGTCGACCATAGCCGAGGCGTAGTGTACGGTAGCTAAGTGATGTCTTCCTACACCGCATATGATGCGATTAGTTAGGACAGTCATGTGGCTTTGTTGACCTTAGCCAAGGGTCATATGGGTGGGTCTAACTAATCACGAAATGACGGGTAGAACTTGACTAGTGCTTATGATTTGTTGACCTTAGCCAAGGTCATAGGTGCTAGGGGTAAAAACCTTTATCGGGAGTTTCAAGTGTTGAAATTTGCAATGAGATTGCATACCTTCTATATGATAGTTGGATCCCGATACCCACTGCGAGTAATTGTTACTCCTGGGAGAGTTTTGCACTTTACAATTAGCCGATCAAGTAGGTGTCTAGAAAGGTGTCAACGGGGTTACGCCTCTGGGAAAACGGGGTTACAATAATTAGGTCCGTGCGAAAGCACGGGGAACCTTCCTCAAAGTACCGACACTGGCCTGGCTGAAAGATTGGCGAACTTGTAGAGTGTAATTAATCCTGGCTAATCATTCCTTTTAGGGTTTGAAGGAAGATTTGATAAAACAGTGGGAGCCATCCTGATTAGATAAAGTATATAACCAATCTAATCTTGCAAGAGCGCACGCAGAGTGTTTTCTTCTCTCTCTCTCCAAGTAGCGACCATATCACGCCATAATCAAGATAATAATATGGATGTATTGACCAAACCCGCTTGTTATACTGAGCTGGGGAACGTTGGTCCCGCTCCAACTTATAATTGTTATAAGACAGAGCAGGAAATAGGGGAAAACCAGAATTCCTATGCCGCCCAAACGAAGAAAGTGCATATGATGCATCTCCTTCGGGTGTGTTCATTATACAGAACTGTTTCTCAGTATCCTCTGCATCCTGGGTATCTGATACCGGATCAGGATCCCAGATATGTAATCTGTTACATAGGGCAACAGAAAGGCAGAGAACTGAGAACGGGTGATAAGTTTCATAAGACAGAGAACGGGGCAAGTGTTGCAGCCAAGTCTGTTGGTCACTGTCACCCTGTATTACCAATACATTGATTCTGAACAAATGCTATTAGATACCGAACCTGATATACAAAATCATATCAGTCTCTTTATAAGTAAAGAAACGATAAAATTTTGTATTGTTGGATAATGTTTTGAACATTTCCTATATCAAAAGTTGATCAGTTCAGGCACGTTATCTAAAAGCATTGATGTTCTAAATAAAACTATAGTTCCTAGTATACAGAACACGCACAAGAGGAAGAGTTCAGAAATGAACGATTCCTTCTTGAGGCATTGTAGACTAGGTCATATCAATGCGACCCGACTGGCTGAAGTTACATTTTAGATGCATATTTAAATCAGTTTGAATTTACATCTTGTGAAACTTTCCAGTCATGTCACAAAGATAAGATGACCATAGCTCTATTTATTAGAAACAGAGAAAGAGTTAGTGAACTCTTGGGACTGATACATGATGATGTATGTAAGGTCTCCTATCTACACATGCCAGGATCGGTTCTTTATACTTCATTACGTTCTCTGATGATCTCTCAAGATTCAGACATATGTTCCTGTTGAAACACAAGTCCGAACCATTTAAGATATTCACAGAATATAAGCTAGAAGTAGGGAACCAATACGGGTATAAGTATTATGTCCTATGATGTGATCAGGTAGGAGAATACTTGTGCATAGAATTCCTGGATTGTTCTAAAGGAGAATGAGATTCTCTCTCCGTATTACTCCTCTGAATATACCACAGCACAACGGTGTATCGGGGCGGAGCAACCGCACCATATTAGATATGGTATGCTCTATGATGAGTACTACTGAGTTACTTATTTCCTTTTAGGGGGTTGTGCACTTGAGAAGTTGCATACCTATTGAATTAGGTTCCAATCAAATCAGTTGCCTACCACTTCATATGAGATATGGAAAGGGAAGAGCCCATATCTTAAGTTTGGTAAGATTCGGGGTTGTCCGGCCTATGTCTAAAAGCAAAATCCGGACAAGCTCGAGGCAAGGTCTGTTATGTACGACTGTAAATGTTCCAGCTATACAAACTGCAGCTGATGATTTGGTAGAACCAAAGGATTCAATAGTAACCAACGAACCTTAGCCTCTCCGCCGATCTAGTAGGGTTCCTCACCCACCTGAGAGTTACTTCGGTTTCTCTATGACAGTGGGAGCGAGGATTGCATCATGAGATGATGACCTAACTAGTTTCGAGCTGGCCATCAGGAGTGAGACTCTGTAAGAATGGCTGGATGTTTATCGATCTGAGATGGAATCCTTATACACCAACAAAGTATGGACTTTGGTTGCTATATCTGAAGGGTTAAATCCCCATCAGGAGCAAGTATATCTTGAGAAGATTACTTAGAGTAGATGGAAAAGTTGAGACTTTCAAAGCTAGACTTGTTAAAGGTTTGCATCTTAGACCAGTTGTGGCTAATAATGAAACCTTTTCTGGGGCCTATGCTTAAGTCCATCCAGATCCTACTTGCCACGGCTACATACCATGACTACGATATCTGGTGGATGGGTGTCATGACAGCTTTTCTAAATGATGTTTTAGAAGAGGGCGTCTATAAGTACACAGCCAGAGGGCTTCGTAGACAGTGGGAGCAGCGGAAACGTGTGCAAGATGTTTTATGTGATAAAGCAGGCATCGCGGAGTTGGAACGTCTGTTTTGATGTGTTAGTAAAATAGTTTGACTTCATCAAAATGGTAGATGAACCTTGTATATACAAAAAGGTAGTAGGGAGTATGGTGGTGATCCTCGTAGAGTACATGGATGACATACTCTTGATGGGGAAGGAGTTTCCTATGCTACGCTCGGTCAATCTCCGCTTATCACAAGGATTCTCCATATAGGATCAAAGTGATACCTCCTAAATCCTGGGTTTTGGATCTATGAGATAGATCTAAATGGATGTTAGGACTCTCACTAGATGTAGTGAGATGGTATCAATCGATCCTGGGGAGAATCACTGGAAGTGTTCCAGGGTGATGAGAACGACTGAATGTCAGTCACAGGCATTGTCTTTACCCTCAGTAAAGGGACGGTTTGTTGGAAGAGTTCCAAGCTAGATACCGTGGCATACTAGACGATTAAAGACAAGATACATCGCTACTTAAGATGCTACCAAAGAAGCAGTCTGGGTGTATATTAGTTCATGAGATGAACATCGTTCCTGCCATTGTGAGACAATGGAGTTGTGGCTTATGCCAAGGAACGTCCGTCCCATCAGTGATCCAGACATTTTCTAAGGCAGTGTCATCTGATCATGGAGATGGTTGATCTCCAGGGTGATCGAGGTATGGAGAGTAGACTCAGAGGACAATATGGCGGATCCACTCACAAAGGCCTTTTCCCAGAGAGAGACTTTTATGGGATGGTTGAGTATGAGATACTACAACCACTGCTACAGATGGCCCTAGTGCAAGTGGGAGATTGTTAGTTATATGTATGCCCTAGAGGCCATTACTGTATATTGGATGTATATTGTAGTGGATGCTGGGACATATATAGGTAGGACTTTCTTGCTCGACATGATAGTAACCTATCTGGTTGCTCTTTATCTTAACATGTATACTTTCTGTCTCTCTGTTACATGTCGATAAAGCCCTTTAGGATGTGTACTCGACATCCAGGACTGTGATGCAGATCATACTAGTGGGGCCTGGGTAGTCCATGAGTACATCCTTCAATGTTCCTAGTCGTGGGAATATCGAGACGGGGCATCGATATTCCAGAGTAGACTAGCGTATATCTTCTCGACCCATGTGATGGGCGATGGATGATCCCATATCCATTGGTGTTTGACATCAGAGATGGTATGCGGGTGCTCAGTGGAGACTGGGTACACTGGACGGACTCGTCGAGAACTCCCAGATGGTATTATACCTTATGTCAGATGGCAGTTCTCTGGTGATGCTGGTACAGGTTAGTCTGTAGACCCGAGATCGTCATAGAGTCTTGTGTGATTCCCACTGTGCTTTGATTTCCACCTTACCACGTCCAAGAGGGCGTGCAAAACGGTGGTTTTTGGGTACAGTCCCGAATCACATGGAGGCAATGAGCGATAGGAGGGGATTCGTCTCTCCCGGTATAGGGGGTTGATGTTGCGCTGTGTTCGATTGGCTATAACCGGAAATCCCTGGCCAGGGTTGCTGAGATTTACTGGTAAGTGTTACCAGTAGTTTCTCGAACTATTGTAGACCTCATATCGACACGACTTATCGAGCTGCTGGGGTCTGACGTTTACCACCCCTAGGCGAGATATGCGACATATCTGACGAACAGACCGGACTGTACGGTAAGTGTTACTGGTTGGATTCACAGGAGTGTGAGCGGGCTTGCTCGTCGATCTTCTGATCGCTCAATACCCGGGTGGCCGTTACGTTTAGCAGACCGCTTGTGGCTTGTGGGTGTTTGATATGATCATCACCTGCTGCCGGCGTATTGACGAGTCTTTAGAGTCCTACACAGAGGTTTCCTGGCTCAAGCGAAACGAAATAGGAGCGCATATGAGATATGTGCGGGATCGAGAATAATGCGTGTATGTGATACCGTGTTCTATTCTCGCGATGAATGTATCGAATGGTTGTATGTGATATAACCTAGTTATCGAATCAAGGATTGATCCGATAAGTCGATACATTGGATATTAGTCGGTCATATGCGATATGACCGGATCGTTAAATGAAGCGTTGATTTAATGATTTAATGCATAATTATATATTTGATATATTACTTTGCATTAACTAGTATTGGTTCACTTAAAATGGATTTTCTCACTTGAAGTGCACATTGTATATGTGATATATTTTTTGTGCACTTGATTGTATCATGTTTGATGATACATGCATGTTTGGGTGTAAGTTTAGTTTAAACCTTGGTTAAGTAAATGGTTAGGGTTTTAATTTATTTACTCATTTATTTACTTTATTCTTTTTAGCAAAAGAAAATAAAATGGTGGCATGTTTGTTTTATCTTTGAAGCTTCAAGAAGCTTTGACCATTTTGTTTCTTTTGCTAAACCTAACCATTCACCTAACCCTAGTTTATTCTCTACACTTAACCATGGTTGCTATATGATAAGTATTATCTTATTTTTTATTTTCCAATAATACTGATCATATTCTTTTTCTTTTTCTTCTTCTTCTTCAACAAGAAGAGAGCTTGCTACCATCAATGGCAACATGAGAAAAAGAGTGAGAAATCCAATTCTAAAGTAAACCCACTTCCTATTTCTTCATCCTCTACCACTTGCTAAGTAGTATAGGGTGTTTTCTTCACAAGTTTCATGACTTGGTGAAGTTGGAGTTTGATCTTGAGTTGCCTCGTCGTAGATCATCTTCGGCATCGAAGTCGAAGACCTAGCCCGCCCATTTCTCCGATGAAGCCGACGCTAGAGCCCGGGATCCGATGATCGCAGCGAGGGGACTTCATCACGGAGCTATGGAGGTGGAGGACCGGATCTACAAAGGTTGTAGTCACTTTCCTTTAGCAATAAAGTTGTTTATTCGCTTGCATCGCTTATCATCTAGTTAACGATCCGTATTAGGGTTTGTAGGCACATGAAATTTTTTGAATTGGGCATGTTTGATTTGTTGTGAGGCCTCATTAGTGTGCCTAGGAACCCTACACTATTGACTATCCAGCTCCCATAAGTATGACTGCCATCACAACGCCGGTAGTCAGGAAAACACCCTATGGGCTTTATCAACATGTATATATAAATACCAAGTAAAATATATCATACGTTAAGACAAAGACAAACCAAATAGCGTACTATCATATCAAGCAAGACTGTCATGTACATATATATCCCTAGCATCCTATACAATGAAGGCCTCTAGGGCATATATATCCAACATTCTTAGCATATGTTTGTTATGTTAGAGCCGCAGAGGTCCCATTGGTCCAGGTCCCGATTGGGAGAGAGTTTCCAGATGTTTTCCTGACGAGTTGATTGGTTTGTCGCCAGAGCGCGATGTTGAGTTTTCTTTGAATTGATTCCCAGCATGGAGCTTTTTCTATACCGCCATATCGAATAGACCCGGCGGAGCTTAAAGAACTGAAGGATTAGTTGCAAGATTTGTTGGATAAAGGGATTGTTCGTCCGAGTGCGTCACTTTGGGGAGCTCCTGTCTTGTTCGTCAAGAGAAAGACGACAGTTGTGTTTGTGCATCGATTTTTGTCCGTTGAATCGTGTTACTGTGCGAAACAGATGTCGTTTATCTCGTATCGATGATTTATTTGATTAGCTCCAGGGTGCGGGACATTTCTCAGAGATTGACTTGCGATCAGGTTTCTATTAGTTGCGGGTTCAAGGGGATGATATTCCGAAGACTGCTTTTCAAACGTTATGGGCGTTATGAGTTTTGGTGATGTCGTTCAAGCTCACCAATGCCCAGCAGCGTTTGTGGACTTGATGAACCACATATTCAGGCCATTTATTGATCAGTTACTATCGTGTTCGTTGATAACTTTGTGTACACTTTTGGAGCCGAGTGGGGCATGGGTAGTAATTGAGGATTTCATTACAGACTTTGAGGGAGCACCAGCTATTCGCTAAATTATCCACGTGTGTTTTCTAGTTGGAGAGTGTGGACTTCTTAGGTCACGTAGCTACCAGAGATGATAAATATAGAACCGAAAAAGATCGAGGCCGTTCAGCACTGGCCCATACCTGTATCAGTGACGGAGGTTCGCAACATTTTGGGTTTGGACGGATACTATTTATATTTCGTACAAGATTTTTGGCGTTTAGCTGCAACGTTGACCGGGTTGACCCGGAAGAGAATTCTTTTTCTTTGGACTGAGGTATGCGAGCAGAGCTTTCAGCAATTGAAGACTTGTTTGATTACGGCGCTAGTATTATCTTGCCTTTAGGATCAGGCGGTTTTGTTGGTTATTGCTATGCTTCTCGGCAGTTGAAGAAGCACGAGCAGAATTTTGCCACGCATGACTTAGAAATGGCCGTGGTGGTTTTTACACTTAAGATTTGGAGACACTACTTATACGACGAGTCGTGCTAGATATTCATGGACCACAAGAGTTTAAAGTACATTTTTTCAGTAGCGAGATCTGAATTTGAGATAGCACAGATGGATGGAGCTAGTGAAAGACTATGACTGCAATGATTCTTTATCTTCCAGGCAAGGCGAATGTTGTGGAAGATACTTTGAGTCGGAGGTCCGGAGGTAGCTTTTCTTGTTGAGCACAGTTCAGAGACTGTCAACGGCAGATTAGCAGATTCCTTGTGACAGCCGAGTGCAGTTCGAGTTACGTCGACCAGGGGACAACTTGTCTGAGTCCGTACACATCGACGGTTATTTGATCATATCCGTAAGGCATAGTCCGATGACGTCGTTTGTCAGAGATCATGGAGCAGGTTCGATAGGGCAGAGATTCAGAATTCGTGATTTATGATCAGGGAGTACTATGAATCAGGACTCGACTATGTGTGCCAGATTCTGAGGGATTGAGACGTGAGATCTTAGAGGAGGCGCATCAGTCAGTATATAGTGTTCATCCGGATTCCACCAAGATGTATCATGGTTTGAGAGAAGTCTACTAGTATTAAGGGATGAAGAGAGATGTCACAGACTTTGTTTCGAGATGCCTGACTTGTCAGCAAAGTCAAGGCTGAGCATCAGAGGCCAGCTGGAGAGTTACAACCTTCACCCATTCCGGAGTAGAAATAAGAGCAGATTTCTATGGAATTTATTATGGGTCTACCTAGGACCAGTCGAGAGTATGGCTCTATTTGAGTGATCATATACCGATTGACGGAAGCAGCTTATTTTCTGCCAGTCAAGACCATTTTTATATTCGTTCAGTATGCTCAGATATATGTTGATGAGATTTTGTGACTATATGGGGTTCCGACTTATATTGTGTCCAACAGAGGCACCCAGTTCACCAGCCGACTATTAAAGAAACATTAAGAGACTTTTGACACCCGATTGAATTTCAGTACAGCTTTCTATCCGCAGACCGACAGTCAGTTAGAATGGACCATTCAGATTCTTGACGACATGCACCGAGCTTGCGTTCTAGATTTCGTGGCAGTTGGGATCGCCACTTTCCCTTGATAGAGCTTTCGCATAATAACAGCTTCCAGGAGGAGATTCAGATGGCACCCTGATTTGTGTGAGATTTTAAGATCAAAAATATATGTTACCGCAATCAAGAATGGCATCGCTTGGTAGCTAGCCGGTGAATACGGGTTGGTCCACAGGGATGGTGTTAATTTCCTAATTGTTCTTACGAGCTAATTCCAAAGGGGGTTGGATCTTTTATCACAAAAACTAAATTGAGTTATACTAGGATTAGGAAACTTGCTAGGATTAGGTTTAGGTTAAGTTTGGTAAAATAAAATTTCCCACCTCTTTCAATGCCCTAAATTAGATCTTTTTAGGAGTTATGGTAATTATTAATAAAGGGGATTATGATGATCGGGAAGAAACTATGTTTCTTCCTCTAGATCCTTGTCCGTCCTTTCTTAATCCTTACCCTAACCTCCATGGAAAACATGCATATCCGGTCTTTTATACTACGGTATCACCGTTACCTCGTGGGTAGGGTGCCGTAGGGAGCGGAATATGAAAGTATGCATGGAGACCTAATTATTCATAAGTGATTGGGCAAGAAAGGGGTGAGAGATCTTCATCTCTTAAACCCTTCCCTATTCCTAACCCTAACAAGCGAGAAAACTACTCGCTCATTGAGGGATCTACGAAAGACATGATTTTTATTTTGTTTTAGGGTTAAGAGATTAATTAACTACTGCAGATTAATAAAAATTATATTCTAGATTAAACTAAGGCAGAGAATAAATTTAACCTAGGGCAGAAATTAAAACTAAGAACTAAGGCAGAAAATAAAACCTACTTACAAATTGATGCTCTCCAAAACTTCAAGAGAATTCTGAATTTTATTAATGAAAGGAGGCATGACCTAATACAAGAATTTGGGTCTCTATTTATAGGACATAGAAAACCCTAGGTTTACAATCGCCGCATGTGTGCTTTTACAAAAATACCCCTAGGAAGACTAGTCAGCGCCGCCACAAGACTTGGTAAAATTTTTTCGCCCCTACAGGCTCCGCATGGCCGCGGAACCGCGGCTGCAGTCCAGGTTTGGCCGCGGTTCCCAGGCCAAAATATGAGCTTGTGTCTTCAACTTTTCTTCTATGCTTTTGGGTGTCTTTGTCTTCCTATTTATTTGGTTGGTTCTTCAGATTGGCTTCTAGGTTTCTTCCAGATCTCCCAGTGAATAATTGTAGTGGACTTTTACCGTTGCTTCGAGACGAAGTCTTGAACCTTGCGCTGCCTTGTACTTTGTGAACTGATCTTCGTGTAGGCTTGATCAAGATCCTTCTATTTGTTGGTCGTAGTCCCACTTTTGCATCATCTTTTATCTTTTTCACTGTTTTCGTTCTGAGAACCTGTAACCCGTACTATGCAGCAGACATGGGTCAAAAGCACCTGTTTATTTGTAAAATGCATAAGAATGGGGAATATAATAATGCAATATTATGATGAACAAATACCCCCAAACTTATCTTTTAGTCGTCCTCGAGCAAACCTAATTTTATTCTCGACAAAAACCTAACCTCACTTTCGCAGGGAAACGCGATTGCACTGAGCTTGTGCAACAAGCTGTTAAACCTCTACGTGTCCCTATTAGGAGGAGTGTTGTCTCCTGAGGGTTTTCAGCAGATACTACCTACAAAATCCTATCAATTAGGCCCATTGACTTTTATTCTCCAATTAGGTTTTTCAACAAGGAATTCTATTATCTTCGACTCGTAAATTATCCACCCATATTCTTCACGCTTCCTTATCATTTAACTTAAGATTATATATATTCTGTAGACCTATTTAGCTTTTGGCATCTCTTAAGTTTTCCTTCTAGAGTTCTATCTCAACTTAGGAATTTTTATCATCTCTATTAAAGATACAAGTCCTATTTTTCATTCCTATCTCTTATCTAAACCCCAATCACATATCCCTACATGTGCGTATATATCACCCCTACACCTGGAAATTCAAATCAAGTAATCATACTCTTGTCCGTTGTCCAAAGCACTTCTTAATTGGTGAATTTTTAAATGAATTTGCTTACACATCCTTCATGCGACCGCTAATACTTCTTGAGGTACCAACAACCGATTACAAAATGTGTTTGCACTTTAAAGCGTAATTCTTAGTCTTGTAACACCTAAGGCTTTAGCAGTGACTCCCAAACCAGTTGGTCTAAGGCACTAGGTGATGAAGCACCCTCGCTAAATATTTTTCTATTAGCCTTAAGTAATTACAAAAACCAGTGTTCATTTTTTTTCTTTATTCACACTTGTATTTTTTTATTTTTCATCATACTAAGGACTTTAGACAAGAGCATTTCAAGGTCTCTTCTAGTATTCCAAGTTTCAAGGTTCGTGTTTGTGAATTTATAGGGTATATATTTTCAGAATTTAGACTTAAGCTTAGGAACTGTTTTTCAAACTTATACTTTAATAAAAACATCAATACTTTTCCCTTTTTTTTTAACTTAGCCCAAGAAGTGAACTCAAAATTTGCTTATTTCTAAATAAACTACAAAGACATATACTTTCTACCGTTAAATTTTAAGAAAGGTTATTTTTAGGATTTTTAATTTACTAAGTCTAAGATCTAGTTGTTCCTAGCTAGTTAATCTATTTGTCAAGCTTAAGTCAAATACGGCCAAAATTGAATACATTAATTTTTATAATTTTTGAAATTTTCAATTTTTATGGGTTTTTCTTTTTCTATTTTTTTTATTTTTTTTATTTTTTTATTTTTATGATTTTTATATAAGGATGCAATGCAGAATTTAAATATGCAAAGGAAAAAGAAAAATATATACAAAAAGATTAAAAATATGCAATGCAAAAGATAACTATATACACCACCATCTCCCCCAAACTTAAGCAAAGCAGTGCCCTCACTGACCGGCCCCACGTCGCGCTTTCGAGCGTAAACATGATCGCTCTTCCCTAGCCAACAGGGTTTGAATACCTCTCTCAACCTCCGTCAGTCGACGGTCGTGCTCTTTTGCCGTTGCCTTAAACTCTTCCTTTAATGCATCAATTCCCCTCATAGCTCTCCTCATTAATCGTGCATGCTCTTGAGGTGTCATTTCGCCCTCGTTCGCTGACGAGCTCGAGCTAAGTGTTCGGGCGGGTACATTTTCCGTCGGTTCGGTTCTCGACCAGACATCAGTCAATCTAGAGTAGGACATAGAAACGCCCTCAATAAGTGGTCGAACCGGTATCCCTCCCATCATGTAAAACTCAAATTCCTCAACGGGGAGGAAATATCGGCAAAGCTGTGTGACCAACATAGGACATGGGTAATTTGAGGCCCGTTTTCCCGCACCTATAGAATTAAGCAATACTGTGCACATATCGAAACGTGGGTTCTTTGTCATAAGTGTGTGCACAATATGTAAAGAGGGGGTGAAAAAAGTTGTGTTATGGGAGCTTCAAAAAATGTTATTTTGTGCCCATCGGCACACGGTCAAGACATTCGCGAAAAGGGTACGAGCTTGAATACCCTTTCGCGGCTCCCACGAGCAATCGTTGCCCATTAGGGGAATGTAGTCCTTGAATTGTAGGGGTTGGTCGTGTGCAGGTATGCGGGGTATCATTGTGACCTCGTGAATTAAATCCCTATCAATTTTTATTTCGCGATCTCCCCAGTTCAATTTTATATAACCTAATACAGCCAGACACCCATCCTCCATAGATTCGTAAAATTGGTTAACTAAATCCGATAATGCAAATGCAGAAGGGTGGTTATAGATCAGAAAATTCCAACCCCTCCGCGCGATTTCATTCGCGAAATAGCTACCATAAACCTCGTGTGAGAAAACCTGTGAAAAATCCCTCTCTAATTACATGCTGTGCGACATGGTGTGTTCTACAGATTTTTAAAATTGAAAACAGAGAGGAATTGAGAGATTTTACCTCCCCTGAAAATTACAGGGGGCACGGAGTGCAGACGGCGGCGGATCGACGGCGGGAGCAGGCTCCTGCGTCGGAATCGCGGCGAGATGGAGGCGGCGCTCTGGTTTCTCTCTGCAGAAAGGTGCTTGTGGCGGCTAGGGTTGTGAGATGAAGAAAAGTTTTAGGGTTTCGGAGAACAGGGGGCTCGGGCTTTTAAATAGGGTGAAAAGATGGAAATTTGCAGATAAAACCCTCAAAAAGGAGGAATTTATCTGCAAATAAATTTTTTATTTATTCTGCAATTTTACAAAAAAAGTCCCAAAATATTTTTTTATTTTCAAAATTTTTTAATGTTATTTTTTTTTGTTATTTCGTATTTATGTATTTACAAATGATACACACCCCCAAACTTATTTGAAACCAAGTTTTGGCAAGAAGATTAGAAATTCGGGGGTGAAAGTGAAGGAGAATCAATCGGTGTAAATCGGCTCCTGCAAAAACAGGAGCTCCTCCGATGGGTCCGCTGTGAGGAACGGTTTCAATCGTTGTCCGTTTACTTTAAATAAAGTACCGTCCTCAGGATTTTCAAGATCGACCGCACCGTGCGGATAAACGGTGCGAACTACGAATGGCCCTTTCCACCTAGAACGGAGCTTGCCAGGGTGATAATGTAACCGAGTGTCATAGAGTAAAACCTGTTGACCAGGTTTAAATGTTTTCGCAGAAGGTGTTTATCATGGAACACCTTAGTTCGATTTTTAACAATCATGGCATTATCATAAGCCTCATCCCGCAGCTCTTCTAGTTCGTTTAATTGCAGCTTTCTATTGCTGCCCGCATCTCCTAATGATAAATTCAACTCTTTGATCGCCCAAAATGCCTTATGCTCAATCTCTACTGGGAGGTGGCAAGCCTTCCCGTAAACAAGCCGGTATGGAGACATATCAAGATCGGTCTTGTATGCAGTACGGAAAGCCCATAGTGCATCGATCAGTTTGAGTGACCAATCTTTACGGGTTTTAGAAATCGTTTTCTCCAAGATTTGCTTAATTTGCCGATTCGAAACCTCGGCTTGCCCACATGTTTGGGGATGGTATGGCGTTGACAGCTAGTGAGTAATAGAATATTTGTGCATTAAGGACTCAAAAGTCCTATTGCAAAAGTGAGATCCATTATCACATATAATTGCGCGAGGGTGCCTAAATCGAGAAAAGATATGTTCTTTAAGAAATCGAATGACAACCTTGTTATCATTCGTTCGGCTAGGCACAGCCTCGACCCATTTCAACACGTAGTCAACAGCCAAAAGAATATACACATTCCCGAAGGAATTGGAAAATGGTCCCATGAAGTCTATTCCCCAAACATCAAAAACATCCACAACCAAAATTGGTTGGAGCGGCATTTCGTTTCTCCGCGATATCCGGCCCAAGTGTTGGCACCGGGAGCATGTTTTGCAGTATTCATATACATCCTTAAAGAGTCGTGGCCAATAGAAACCACACTGCAAGATTTTCTCGGCTGTCTTCTTTGGGCCAAAGTGCCCGCCACATGCTTGATCATGGCAAAAAGACAGCACACTCTTAAACTCGTTTTCAGGTACACACCGACGATTGATTTGGTCGGAACAGTATTTAAAAAGATAAGGTTCATCCCAGTAAAAATGCTTTACTTGGGACATGAATCGGAGTTTATCCTGTTTCGACCAATGTTTAGGTATCAAGCCGGTGGCTAAGTAGTTTACTATATCAGCGAACCATGGCTCGCAAGACACGGTTAAGAGTTGCTCATCAGGAAAAACATCTTTGATTGGAATTTCAAGTGTAGGCGAAGAAGGAAGTCGTGAAAGGTTATCGGCCACGATGTTTTCACATCCTCTTTTGTCCCTTATGACAAGGTCAAACTCTTGTAGCAAGAGGATCCAACGTATTAGCCTTGATTTAGCATCCTTCTTCGCAAAAAGATGGCGAAGAGCTGAATGGTTCGTATACACAATAACTGGAGAGCCGATTAAATAAGGCCGGAATTTTTCAAGTGCAAACACAACGGCTAAAAATTCTTTTTCCGTTGTTGTGTAGTTCAGTTGGGCCTCATTTAATGTATGGCTAGCGTAATAAATTACGTGCGGCATTTTATTAATGTGTTGTTCAAGAACAGCACCAATGGCAAAATCTGATGCGTCGCACATAATTTCGAAGGGATGCGTCCAGTCTGGAGATGAAAGAATGGGCGCAGAAATGAGAGAGTGTTTCAATGACTCGAACGCTTCCATGCAAGTTGAGTCAAAATCAAATGTTGTGTCCTTGGCCAGTAAGAGAGTCAAGGGTCTAGCAATCTTGCTAAAATCCTTGATGAACCGTCTGTAAAAACCGGCATGGCCAAGGAAAGCTCGGATGTCTTTGACGCATTTAGGTGGAGGAAGATTAGAAATGACCTCAATTTTGGCTTTATCAACCTCTATGCCATTTTTCGAGATGACATGTCCTAAGACAATGCCTTCTCGTACCATAAAGTGGCACTTCTCCCAATTTAAAGTTAGGTTCTTATCCCTACAGCGGGTAAGAACTGCGTCAAGGTGTAGCAAACACTCGTTGAAGGAGTCACCAAAAATGGAAAAATCATCCATAAAGATCTCCAAAAAATTTTCAACCATGTCTGAAAAGATCCCCATCATACACCGCTGAAATGTAGCGGGTGCATTGCATAACCCAAAGGGCATGCGACGATAAGAAAAAGTGCCAAAAGGACAAGTAAATGTGGTCTTATCTTGATCCTCTTTGGCGATGGGGACTTGGTTATAGCCGGAATAGCCATCCAAAAATCAATAGAACTCGTGCCTAGCCAATCGTTCTAGCATTTGGTCAATGAAAGGTAAAGGAAAGTGGTCTTTCCTTGTCGCGGCATTGTGTTTTCTATAGTCGATGCAAACTCGCCACCCAGTTTGGGTGCGAGTGGGTATTAACTCATTTGCCTCATCGGTAATGACCGTGATGCCCGATTTCTTTGGCACAACATGAATGGGGCTAACCCATTGGCTATCCGAGATAGGGTAAATGATACCACTATCAAGTCATTTAACAATCTCCTTCTTGACAGCCTCTTTCATTATAGGGTTGAGGCGTCTTTGAGGATCCCTTACCGGCTTGGCATCATCCATCAAGTGTATATGATGTTCGACTATGAGGGGACTAATCCCCTTAATGTCCGCCATAGACCAGCCAAAAGCTTGCTGATTATTTTGTAAGACCATTAAAAGGGCCTTCTCTTGCTCAAGAGCTAGAGAGGCCGATATGATGACGGGTAGGGTCTCATTCTCACATAGATAAGCATATTTAAGGTGCGATGGCAAAAGCTTTAGTTCGAGTTTAGGAGGTGAAACAATTGATGGTAACAATGGTGTAACTGTTTCAAACTCGAAGGATTCCATCAACGGTTCAAATCGAGTGTATGCAACCAAGTCGGATGGTTCAACTAACTCATCCGAAAAAGCAAAAGACTCAAACTCGGGTGGTGAGTCTTCAAAATCATCTACAAAGGTGAAACACTCATAATCGTTGTCCGCCGTGAAAGCTGTGTCGGATTCTAGGAGGAACGCACTAGAGGCGTCAACACTGCTGTAGTCGAACATAAAATTTTCGAACTCACAGTCCTCCTCCGCGATCTCATTGATCGAGCAAACATCAAGTACGCTAGAATTAGGCTCGGAAGGCTGATTTCCCAACTTAAAAATGTTGAGTTCAATTTTCATATTGCCAAAAGATAGATTCATTGAACCATTACGACAATTGATCACCGCATTAGAAGTCGCAAGGAATGGTCGACCAAGTATCACCGGAATTTGACTCCGGGGGTTAGCTACAGGTTGTGTATCCATAACAATAAAGTCAATGGGGAAAATGAAATCCCCTACTCTAATTAACACATCCTACAACTCTCCCCTAGGATGGGTGATGGATCGGTCGACCATTTGGAGAGTACAATGAGTGGGCTTAAGCTTTCCAACGCCTAATTGCTCGTACACAGAATAAGGTAGCAAATTGACACAGCACCAAGATCTAATAGTGCTCTATTGATGTTCTTGTCCCCAATTGTTATCGAAATAGTAGGACAACTGGAGTCCTTGTGTTTTTGGGATAAAGATTAGACAAGAGCATCGCTAACAGCACTAGCAACGAAAACTTTCTTTGGTACTTGTGACTTCCTCTTCTTGGTGCATAAGTCCTTTAAGATTTTTGCATATGAAGGAACTTGTTGGATTGCATCCAAGAGAGGGATATTTATGCTAACCTGTTTGAACAACTCTACAATCTTCTCCATTTTTGGAGTTGGTTTATTGGATCTCAACCGGTTTGGAAAAGGAACATTTTGAAAAGTTGTTGAGTCCAATTTTTGCTTATCAGATTATGGAATTGGAACAGAACCCCGTGTAGATGTGTTCATGTGGTGAGAAGTGGGTCCGTTCGAGCTAGAAGAAGTAGAGCCTTGTGAAGGATGAAGAATAGGCTCTAACGAAGAAGAAGAAGAAGACGAAGAAAGACCATCGGTAGGGGTGTCATTGTTAATACCCATATTATTTTGCAACATTTTTCCGGATCTCAACGTGGTCACAGCATTTACGTTATGATTCTGCTGTTCATATGCAACATGTGCATGACCGGGATTTGGCAGTGGTTGAGATGGAAGCTTTCCTTTTTCTCGCTCGCTCAACGCAGCATTGAGTTGTGCAATTTGTGCCTCAATAGATTTGATGCTTTGATCGTGTGAGGCACTGTTTTGCACCAAAGATTGAATAGAAGTCTCCAACCTTGCTGCGGATTGTGTAGATTGCTTTAGGAACGCATCTAGACTTCTTTCTAGTGAGTTAACCTTATCATTATGAAGTTGAACAAAGTTGTTTTGATGGTAAGAATTGTTGGGCACAAAATTGATCG
Source organism: Agapanthus africanus (assembly GCA_030015575.1). Classification (NCBI taxonomy): domain Eukaryota; kingdom Viridiplantae; phylum Streptophyta; class Magnoliopsida; order Asparagales; family Amaryllidaceae; genus Agapanthus; species Agapanthus africanus. The sequence continues at coordinate 398,644,644 of CM057346.1, forward strand.
TTTGGTTAGGGTAAGGTTGCTGTTGGAAAGGTTGCTAGAATTGAGTTTGTGGAGGTGCTTGTTGTTGTGGAGGAGGAGGCCTTTGAAAATTATTGTTTCCTTGGAATAGTTGATTGTGGTTCCAAGCGAAATTTGGGTGACTCCTCCAACCCGGATTGTATGTCGAAGAGTATGGATCGTTTCTTTGTCGTTGCTGAAAGGCAGCATTGACTTGATCATATCCATGAGCAGATGGATTGTAAGGACACTCTTCGGTGAGATATGATGGATCCGAACAACAAGCACAAACAGTTCGTGGGGGCACGACATGGGCAGGAGAAGGCGATGAGATTTTGGTCTCAATCGCTTCTAGCTTTTTCGTAAGTGCGGCCATCTCGGCCTTCATAGCAATCGACATATCTAAGTGATGTATGCCTGCCCTAGACTGACCAATAGAAGAAGATGAGGTGGTCTTGGTGCTCTCCCACTGAATTGTTTGTTCACTAAGATCCTCGAGAAACTGCCACGCTTCCTCACTAGATTTGGTTAGAAAGTGACCTTGACAAATGGTTTCTAGCAACTGCTTCATTGCCGTGTTCAATCCTTCGTATAATGTTTGGCAAAGTTGCAAATTTTCGATTCCATGGTGAGGGCATTGAACAAGTAGGTCTTTGAATCTTTCAAAACACTTCCAAAATGGTTCGAAAGGAACCTGGGAAAATTGTATAATCTCGTTGCGTATTCTAGCAGTCTTGTGATGAGGATAGAACTTTTTAAGAAAAGCTTTCACAAACTCTTCCTAATTCTTAATTGAATGCGACACTGTGCTGTATAACCACTTCTCGGCTAAGTCACATAAGGTGAAAGGAGTGACCCTTAGCCTTATAGCATCGTCGGATAATTGGGTTGTTTTCATCATAGCGTAAACGTTTTGGAATTTGTTGATAAAGATATAAGCATCTTCGGATTCCAATCCATGAAACTTTGGCAGCATATTGATGAAGTGGGGTTTGATTTCAAAATTGTCCCCATTTGCCGGTGGGAGGGAAAGACAAGTAGGTAGGGCGGTGCGGATTGGGTAGAAAAGATCCTGGAGCGTGATTCGTTGGGGCGCTTCAACAGGCTGGTGATTCAGGTTATTCGCATCTAACTGAGGTGGAATCAGTCCCGTCGGTAAGGTGTTGTTAGGATTATATCCCAACATACCTTCAGAAGAAGAATTTGAAGGTGAAAGTGAAGAAGTGGAAAGGATTTCGACTTCGGAGTCGAAAGGTTCGTCAGTCGGTACCAACGAAACACGGACTAATCGGGCGCTAGTGTCCCTAGTCCAACCGGACATACACTAAAGAGGTAGTGTAGTCAAAAAGGTGAAAGACAGAATGTGGAGGTAAGAAAACGTCAATGAGAAGAAAGTGGTGTAAGTGGAGTGCAAGGATTTCTTTAGCGACAAGTTGCAAGTTTTTGTAAATTTTTTTCCTTTTTTATGTGGAGCGTTTTGCAAAATTTTTTTTTTCGATGAGAGACTTTGACACAAATGCAATCAACCACAAATGCACAATCAGGCCTAGATCTAGGGTCACCTAGGTCTGCTAGACAGCTCCTAACTGTTCCAAAGGGCTAGAAATAGGACCTCAAGCCTCCTCTTCACCGCTAATTGCGGCCAGGTAAGTGCCAGGTGAGTGGGAGGCTCTCCACTACAAGTAGTGGCCCTAATTAAGTAACCACTCGCCTTAGACACAATTGCCTAGACACCGCAAAGTCAGGTTAGGATCAACGGCCGATGCCTACAACTAGTTCTATGTCCTATTGAGCGCGACGTCCTTAAGACTGAGTCTAGTATTTTTTAATTAAAAGTGGTCAATGCAAATGCCTTATGTGATTTCTGGGGTCCTGGGAAGGGTGATGAAATCCCCACCCAATCTGAATTGGTCTCAAGCCTCTTAAAGTCCGATTAAAAATATGCAAAACAGAAAAAAATCACTTGCAATCAATTTTTTTTAGCGCGGCGCAAAGAATCCTGCAGAAAATCAATTATTGGAAGGGGGAGATTTTTTTAAGCGCAAAGAATCCTGCAGGAGATTTGACAGAAGATATATGGGGATTTGCAGAAGAGAGGAAAAGGAAACAAACGGTGCAAATTGCGCGTGCTGACTGGACCAGATGGCCGCGTTTCCGCGGTCGGAGGGTGTATGCGGCGGCGCTTCCGCGGTTCGTCGTGCAGTTCAGATCCGGAGAAAAATTCTGTAGTTCTGTTGTTGAAATCCCCCTCTGTTCTGATCTCCCGTTTTTTGTTTCGCACTCTGGATTTTTCCAGATCCGTCGATCCTGCAAAGATTCACACAAGAAACCCTTCAAACAATAAAAGATGATAGAATTTTTATATTTTTTTTTCCAGTTTTTTATGATTTTTATATTTTATATTAACCCGAAATTGCAAAAAGGAAATTTTACGCCATCCCCGGCAACATTGCCATTTGATTTGTGTGAGATTTTAAGATCAAAAATATATGTTACCGCAATCAAGAACGGCGTCGCTTGGTAGCTAGCCGGTGAATACGGGTCGGTCCATAGGGATGGTGTTAATTTCCTAATTGTTCTTACGAGCTAATTCCAAAGGGGGTTGGATCTTTTATCACAAAAACTAAATTGAGTTATACTAGGATTAGGAAACTTGCTAGGATTAGGTTTAGGTTAAGTTTGGTAAAATAAAATTTCCCACCTCTTTCAATGCCCTAAATTAGATCTTTTTAGGAGTTATGGTAATTATTAATAAAGGGGATTAGGATGGTCGGGAAGAAACTATGTTTCTTCCTCTAGATCCTTGTCCGTCCTTTCTTAATCCTTATCCTAACCTCCATGGAAAACATGCATATCCGGTCTTTTATACTACGGTATCACCGTTACCTCGTGGGTAGGGTGCCGTAGGGAGCGGAATATGAAAGTATGCATGGAGTCCTAATTATTCATAAGTGATTGGGTAAGAAAGGGGTGAGAGATCTTCATCTCTCAAACCTTTTCCTATTCCTAACCCTAACAAGCGAGGAAACTACTCGCTCATTGAGAAATCTACGAAAGACATGATTTTTATTTTGTTTTAGGGTTAAGAGATTAATTAACTACCGCAGATTAATAAAAATTATATTCTAGATTAAACTAAGGCAGAGAATAAATTTAACCTAGGGCAGAAATTAAAACTAAGAACTAAGGCAGAAAATAAAACCTACTTACAAATTGATGCTCTCTAAAACTTCAAGAGAATTCTGAATTTTATTAATGAAAGGAGGCATGTCCTAATACAAGAATTTGGGTCTCTATTTATAGGACATAGAAAACCCTAGGTTTACAATCGCTGCATGTGTGCTTTTACAAAAATACCCATAGGAAGACTAGTCAGCGCCGCCACAAGACTTGGTAAAATTTTTCGCCCCTACGGGCTCCGCACGGCCGCGGAACCGCGGCTGCAGGCCAGGTTTGGCCGCGGTTCCGCGGCCAAAATATGAGCCCGTGTCTTCAACTTTTCTGCTATGCTTCTGGGTGTCTTTGTCTTCCTATTTATTTGGTTGGTTCTTCAGATTGGCTTCTAAGTTTCTTCCAGATCTCCCAGTGAATAATTGTAGTGGACTTTTACCGTTGCTTCGAGACGAAGTCTTGAACCTTGCGCTGCCTTGTACTTTGTGAACTGATCTTCGTGTAGGCTTGATCAAGATCCTTCTATTTGTTGGTCGTAGTCCCACTTTTGCATCATCTTTTATCTTTTTCACTATTTTCGTTCCGAGAACCCGTAACCTGTACTATGCAGCAGACATGGGTCAAAAGCACCTGTTTATTTGTAAAATGCATAAGAATGGGGAATATAATAATGCAATATTATGATATGACCACACCCTTCGAGGAGTTATATGGGAGGAGGTGTAGAACACCAGTTTGTTGGACAGAGCTCTGTGAGAGCAGTATTTTGGGGCCACAGATTGTGCAGGAGATGACCGAAAAGATTCAGATGATTTGGGATAAGATGAGAGCGGCCCAGTGCAGGCAGAAATCTTATGCAGACTGACGTCGGCTCAGACTTGAGTTTGTCATTGTAGATCATGTTTCCTTGAAGGTTTCTCCGATGAATGGCGTGTCGAGATTCGGAAAGAAAATGAAGGCTTAGTTCCAGATATGCGGGTTCTTTGAGATTCTCGAGCGTGTCGGCGCAGTTGCTTATCGTTTGGCTCTTCCACCTAGCTTTCCAGATATTCACCCCGTGTTTCATGTTTCAATACTCCGCAAGTACCTTCATGACCCCTCTCGCGTGATACAGCATCAGACGATCCAACTAGAGCGCGATCTTTCTTTCACCAAGCCGCCGATAGTCATTCTAGATCAGCAGGTGAAGAAACTGAGGTCCGAGGTCATACCGTCCGTATAGGTTCTTTGGCGTGGCCGAATAGCAAAAAGGTCATGTGGGAAGCCGAGGACGAGATGCGAAAGAAATATTCCCACCTCTTCGAGGGTACGCGTAGTTAAAATTTTAAATTTGGGGACCGAATTTTTTTAAGGGGGGAAGATTGTAACGTTCTGAAAATCGTTTAGGTGAAATTTCCGATAATCGGTAAAATAACTGGTGTTTTCCGTAAAAACCAAGATATAATTATTTTTCAACATAGACAGAAATATACCTATTCTAGCAATGTAATGGCTCGTATTAGTATTTATTTAGTCACTTATAAATTTGCTAGTTTACTAAAATATTTTCCGTAATTAATTATTTTAAATATTATTATAAGCTTTCACTAATACATTTAATTAGTGATTATTACAATTTGGAATGGGTTAATTATACTTTAGTGCACCATGACACATCTAAACATATATTGTAACATGTTCTTTCAAAAAAAAAAATTGGGATGGTTCTAGTTATATTTGCATAGAAAAAGGTTAAATAGAAAAGAAAATTTAAAGATATAATAAACAAAGTATTACGGTGTTCTATAATTGAAGTATGGGTTTTGTCTTGATTTCTGTCTCTCACACACACACACATTTCCAGCCTTGCTCGGCCAATTCCAGTAGCCCCCCTCCTCTCTCTTCAAAACAAATTCTTTAAAAAAAAAAGAAAAGAAAAGAAGGCATGGGGGTTAAATGAGGTATGGGGTCTTTTGTTGACTTGTAATTTCCCACAACTTCACACCTCACTCTCTCTCTTCCCCCTCATTCTTGCTTGGCCGAGCCTAGTGGCTACAGCAACCCCCATCCTCCCCACTCATTTCCGCTAAAAAAATTAATCATTTTTGCCTCAAAAATCAACACAAAGTCATATTAATTCATCATTAAACCCTTATCCATTTCTCCTTAGCCTATTCTAACATGGATCTTGGAGCAAGATGGGTTTTTGGAGGGTATGTTTGAAGTTAGATCTACAAAATTGAGAGGTATAAATCCTAATCCTATTGTTTAATTGTTGGTTTATTTCATTAATCTAGCTTATTAGGTGTTTAATTATAATTTTTATTGCAAGTTTGTGATTATCAAGAGAGGGTTTTGAAATTCAAGTTAGGGTTTTGTCACTTGATCATGGTTATATTGGGTAGTTTAACATCTTAAGATTTGCTAAACCTAACCTAGTTGCTAAATTGTTAATTTTAAATTGTCCTAATTATATTATTTTGCAAACTAAGTTTTTAATTAGGGTGTAATTAGGTGATATTAAAATTTAGTTAGAGTTTGTGTGGCTTAATTAAGTTATTAAGTAATTATTGTGGCCACTAGTTTTGTTAAAATACCTAGTTTTGGACGAAAATGGTAAATTGTGCTTACTAGGTTTTTGGGAATAATTAGATTTTGGTTCAAATTGACGTTGCGATGATTTACGACCTATATCCTATAATATTTAATGTGTTGTGAATGTGCGTTTGGGTTCTAGACTTTGTTGTGATCACGTATAGCGACCCTAGTTGTAGTTTGTGGCGTTGTCGCGAGCGCGTTTGTGCACCAAGTGTGTACACGTCCTGTTGTACGCGTAGTTTGACTTGTGTCGTTTGTGTCCGTGACTAATTGTATATTTATCCCCTTAATTGCTTGTGTACAATTCTAGGATCGGGTATGCAGAGGCATTAGATGTGGTGCAGAAGAGACATGGCTCAGATCGGATCAGATTAGCCAAGGCATCCCGGTAAGTAGATATACACATCTACGGGGGAATCGTCTGGATAGCGCGAGGCGCCCGATGGTTTAGGATTAATTGTAGTACTTGCATATATATGCGTAGTTACCAATTATTCATCTCATTGCATCGCACCATTACACACACATACATACATATATGTATAGGACACTTGCACAATTACTATTGGTTCATGCTGCACGTGCACTATTCATACGAACACACACGCCTTTGGTAATTGCTATATCACGAACACTTTAGAACATGCTTAGATCAGTATCAAAACAATTGCATCATACATAACACGTAAACTGGCAGTTGTATATTTCATTTCATCAAGATTGATATGAAAGATTGCTAGTCGTATATATACCTTATTTCATCATCATTCATACATGGTTTCCTACTCATAAATTGCATTTCACATTATTGATATCATAGACATTCATCAATTCCTACATGTTCATGTATTGTGATTCTTCTCGAGGATTTCAGTATTTATGAGATTTATGGATTTTGAAGAAACCGCAAGGATTTTAAGAACGTATTACCATTTAAAAAATGTAAGTTGCGGTTTTCTCGTGATATTATGTGTGAGGCGTCCACTATGTGTTTTCTCGGTTCTTGAGCTGTATCATATACCCGATTCGAGAAGGGGGATACACCATCTGCGGGGACATGGTGGACCCGGTGCAGTACCCTGGGCAAGAAGATCGCAGATGATGGCGTTGAGCCCGGCAGGGGAGCACTACCGACCGGTTATTGTGATGCGGCGGATATCCAGAGGATACCGACGTAGTCCTGAGATTTGATGATATGGGCCAGTCCGGATTGCCGGAGCCCGAGATATTGAGATATTAAGATATTGAGACATTGGGATATTGAGATATTTACTTTGTGTCGATGCTTGACACGGTTTCTCTGTTGATTTCATTGATGATACTTCAGTTATTTTTACACAGAAATCTCACTAAGATAAGAACAAAGATTTTCTCATAATAGACTTGTTCAGGCTTCGTTTTGATTTTGCATTCATGTTGCATTCATGTTAGTACATCGTATCATATCGATATGCGTAGGTTGAGACGCATTTGCGTGCATGCTTACGATAACCTTATTAGATATTAGTTACTACTCACAAGTTGACAACTCACCCCCGTTGTGCCACAGTGTCTTGCAGATTTGACCCGTCAGCGCAGAAGCAGCGGGTGTTCTTCCTTTTTTGGCTTCATTTGCCTGAATTGCAGCTTGCTTGTAGGTGGGTTGCGAGGATATCTTTATTTCATCATGTACATTATATTGTATCTAGTATACTCCATCTACCCTTGTATATTGGACTGGACGGTGAAACTCGTGAGATTTGTATTTGTGGTATTTGGTGTTGATGCTCACTTGAGCCGACGTGGTATTTTCTTATTTCTTGCTTTCAGATGTTTATTGTGCACTTTTGATATACATATTGCGCGTGGTTGTGATTCTGCCGTTGGCGAATAGCTAGCTCCCGCTTGGGGATACCTTTATTTATTATATATGTATTTTCATGTGTTGTACCCGTTTGGGGAACAGTATTTACAAAGGAGACTCTGTCGAAATTTTCGGAAAAATGTGATGTTGCTTTTAAATGTTTAATGCAACTTATTTGGTTAAAATCGTTTTCTTTAAATAAGTTTTCCTTCACCCTTTTTCTTTAAATGGTTTTGATTTCTGGGCTTTGGCTTACTTAGATTATGCACACCTTAAGACATTTCGTAATTTAAGTGCCAGTCATATTCCGTACCTTCGGGTTGTGACAGATTCAGAGAGTAGATACAAAGAATAATATCGCGGATCCACTCACCAAGGCCCTCCCACATCCGCAACATGTGCGACTATTTAAGATGTTGGGTATGAGATACGCCAATAATTGGCCTTAGTGCAAGTGGGAGATTGTTGGATATATGTATGCCCTAGAGGCCATTATTTGATAGTGGATGTTTGGACATGTATATATACAGAGGACTTTCTTACTCGACATGATAGTATGCTATCTGGTTACTCTTTATCTTAACATGTTCACTTGATTGTGTATAATATTCATTTGATACATGTTGATAAAGCCCTTAGGATATCAGCTTGTCTTCTATGATTATGATGCAGATCATACTAGTAGGGCATGTGTAGTCTATAAGCATATCCTTAAATGTTCCTAGTCGTGGGTGTATCGAGACGGAGCATCGATATTCCAGAGTAGACTAGCGTATATGTTTCTTGACCCAGTATAATGGGGTGATGGATGATCCCATATCCATTGGTGTTTGACATCAAAGATTGTATACGGGTGCTCAGTGGAGACTGGGTACACTGAACGGACTCGCTGAGAACTTCTATATGGTATTATATCTATCGTCGGATAGTAGTTCTTAGGCGACACTTGTACAGGTTAGTCTGTAGACCCGAGATTGTCATAAAGTCTTGTGTGTTCTCCCACTGTGCTTTGATTTCCACCCTACCACGGCTCTACTGAGTCATGCAAACAAGTGGCTTTTGGGTACAGTCTTGAGACACATGGAGGCAATGAGCGATAGGAGGGGTTTCGTCTCTCCCGGTATTGGGAGTTGATGTTGTACTATGCGTGATTGGCTATAACTGGAGGTCCCTAGCCTAGGATGATGAGATTTACTGATAAGTGTTATCAGCAGTTTCTTGACCTATTATAGGACACACATCGGCATGACTTATTGAGTTATTGGGGTCGACGATACTATCCCTAGACCCAATATGCAAAATATCAGACGAAGAGACCGGACTGTACGGTAAGTGTTGCTGGTTGTCTCTACAGGAGTTTGGACAAGTTCGCTTGTTGTTCTTCTGTTCGCTCAATACAGGGGAGCCGTTACATGCAGCTAGTACCGCTGACGGTTTATGGGTATCTGATATGATCACTACCTACTGCTAGCTGTTAGGTATATGTATGCCCTAGAGGCCATTATTGTACATGTGATGTATATTATAGTGGATACTTGGACATATATATATATATAGGACTTTCTTGTTCGATATGATAGTATGCTATCTAGTTACTCTTTATCTTAACATGTTGACTGGTATTATTTACTGTCTTTCTCTCACATGTTGATAAAACCCTTAGGATATGTACTTGACTACCAGGATTATGATGAGATCAAACTAGTGGGGCCAGGGTGGTCCAAAAGTACATCCTTTAATCAGCTCCTAGTCGACGGAAGATCGAGACTAGGGCATCGATATTCCAGAGTTGACTAGTTTGTACGTTTCTTATCCCTTAGAGGGGGATGGTTGATACCATAACCATTGGTGTGTGACATCAAAGATTGTACACAAGTGCTCATTGGAGAATGGGTACACCGAACAGGACTCGCCGAGGACTCCTAGTTGGTAGTATACCTTGTTGGGTTCCGTAGCGCGGTAGCAAGATTTCGGGAGGCATCGTCCATGCCGTTTTCAAATTTTTGCCGTTTTAAAGAACCCTAACCTAGAATCTTTAACCAGAGATTTAGATGAAACAACATGCAAACATCTTTACATACTAATTAAATGAGGAACGCAACCTTTGTAGACCGGTCCTTCACTTCTAAAGCTCCGTGTAGTAGTCCCTTCGCTCCAAGTAGTGAACACCTGAACTCTAGTAAGGGTTCACATGAAGAAATAAACATGCTTGCTCGAAGTCTTCGAGGCCGATGATGATCTACGTCGAGGAGACTCAAGCTCATGCTACCTTTTCACTAAATTAGGGTTTAGTGAAGCAAACACCATAAACTAAATGGCTAATAGTAGAGGATGATGAAGTAGGAAATGAGCTCACTTTAGTTTTATTTTTATCACAATATTTTCTCACCTTAAGAAAATCTAATGAGCTTTCTCATGAGGAAGAAGAAGCTCAAGTGAAGAATGAGAGAAAATGAACTCATGAGGTGAAAATAACAACCATGGGTGAGTTAGTGTCATACACTAACTCATGTAGAGAATAAACCATGGGTTAACAATAATGGTTGGGTTAATAAATATCTTCAAGTAAAACAAAATGAGTGGATTTGGTCAAAGGTTCCACAAGGTTCTACAAGCTTCAACCATGTGACTAATTACCACTAATTTATGAATTACCAAGATAAATAAAAATCTTAGGATTATCATAACCATGGTGTAAGTCTTATACACCCATATTGCATGTGGCATCAAGCATGACACAATAAAATGTACATTAATATATATCACATATATACTATATGCACACAAGTGAGAAAAAGAAATGTCTAGTGAGCAAATATTAGTTAATGTAAGTTAATATATCAAATATATAATTATACATTAAATTATCAAACCAACACTTGATTTAAGAATCCGGCTATATCTCATACAACCGAGTAATATAAAATGCATCAACTTATCGAATCAACACATGATCCGATAATCCGGCTATATCTCATATAACCGACCGATATCACATATCGCGAGAATAGAATGCGGTATCACATACGCGCATTAATCTCGGTCCCGCACATATCACATATATGCTCCTACTTCATTTCGCATGAACCAGGAAACCTCTGTGTAGGACTCTAAAGACTCATCAATACGCCGACAGTAGGTGATGATCATATCAGTCACCCATAAGCCGCAAGCGGTCTGCTAAACATAACGGCCACCCGGGTATTGAGCGATCAGAAGATCAACAAGCAAGCATGCTCGTACTCCCGTGAATCCAATCAGTGACACTATCGTACAGTCCGGTCTCTTCGTAAGATATGTCGCATATCACAGTCTGGAGGTGGTATAACGTCAGACCCCAATAGCCTGATACGTCATGTCGATGCAAGGTCCATAACTGTTCGAGAAACTACTAATAACACTTACCAGTAAATCTTAGCAACCCTGGCCAAGGATTTCCTGTTATGGCCAATCGAGTATAGCGCAACATCAACCCCCAATACCGGGAGAGACGAATCCCCTCCTATCGCTCATTGCCTCCATGTGACTCGGGACCGTACCCAAAAACCACCTGTTTGCACGACTCAGTAGAGCCGTGGTAGGGTAGAAATCAAAGCACAGTGGGAGACACACAAGACTCTATAACGATCTGGGGTCGACAGACTAATCTTTACCAGCGTCACAAGAGAACTGCTATCTGACGATAGGTATAATACCATCTAGGAGTTCTCGGCGATTCCGTTCAGTGTACCCAGTCTCCACTGAGCACCCGTATACCATCTTTGATATTAAACACCAATGGATATGGGATCATCCATCGCCCATCATATGGGTCAAGAAGCGTATACGCTAGTCTACTCTGGAGTATCGATGCCCTGTCTCGATACTCCCTCCACTAAGAACAATTATAGGGTGTACTTGTGGACTACCCTTGGCCTCACTAGTATGATCTCCATCATAGTCCTGGTAGTCAAGTACACATCCTAAGGGCTTTGTCAACATGTGAGAGCAAGACAGCATCACTTATAGAAGTCAACATGTTAAGAAAAAGAGTAACCAGATAACATGCTATCATGTCGAGCAAGAAAGTCCTCTCTATATATGTCCAAGCATCCACTATAATATACATCACATGTACAATAATAGCCTCTAGGACATACATATAACTAACAATCTCCCACTTGTACTAAGGTCATCTGTTGTAGTATCCAATACCCAATACTCAACCATCCCAAAATCTCTCAAATAGTATTTGGGAAAGCAGGCCTTGGTGAGTGGATCCGCCGTGTTAACCTCAAAATCTACTCTTCTTACCTCGATCCTTTGGAGATCAACCATCTCTATGATCAGGTGATACTTGCCTCAGAGTATGTCTGGATCACTGATGGGACCGTTGTTCCTAGGCCAAAGCCACAACTCCATTGTTGTCATAATAACAGTTATTGGATGCTCAATGGTAGGAACCTTGTTCATCTCATGAACAAGAAATGTCCAGACAACCTCTTTGGTAGCATCGTTGGTAGCAATGTATTCAGCCTTTATCGTCTAGTATGCCACGGTATCTAGCTTGGAACTCTTCCAACATACCGTCCCTCCACTGAGGGTAAAGACAATGCCTGTGATTGACTTTCAGTCGACCTTATCACTCTGGAAGCTCGAATTGGTAAAGGACTCCCAATGGAGTTCACCGTTACTAAAACCCTAAGAACATCTCTTTAGTGCTTCTCAAGTACTTAAGAATTTCCTACACAGCTGTCCAGTGATTTTCCCAAGATTCGATTGATTCCTAATCACTACACCTAGTGAGTTATCTACATCTGGTCTGGTACATAACATTGCATACATGATAGAGCCTATTGCAAAAGTATAGGATATCCCTTCCATGCGAGCTCTCTCCAAATCAGTCATGGAAGACATCTTTCTGGAGAGAGTGATCCATGAGTAAGTGGGTGAACCACCATGCTTAGAATCATCCATACTAAACCCTTTTAGTATGGTGTTAATATACCTTGATTTAGGACACTCCCAATATCCACTTAGATCTATCATCATAGATCACAATCCATAAGATGTAGTAGGTATCATCCAGATCTTCCATGGAGAATCCTCGTGATAAGAGGAGCTTGACTGAGTGCAGCATAAGAAACCATTTCCTATCAAGAGTATGCCATCTACGTACAATACGTGTAAGACAACCTTGTTAGTTATATATATGCCCTAGAGGCCTGTCACGACCCGAAAGTACGGAACGTGACCGGCACTTAGATTATGAAGCGTCTAGAGGCGCCACGTAACCTAAGTAAGCCGAAGCCCAGAAATCTAAACCAAAAAAAGAAGAAGAAGAAGAAAAAAGAAACAAGTTTGAAAGCATCAGCAAATTTTCTCAAAAATTTCGGCAGAGTCTCCTCTATAAAAACTGGCCCCCAAACGGGTACAACAAGTATAATATACATAAACAACAATAAAATGCATCCCCAAACGGGAGCTAACTCAACGCCAACAGGCGGAAACAACCACAACAAGCACAATAATATACAACGCCAAAAGGCGAGGCTCAAAACTCAAAAGAAAACAAAACCACCAGATCAGAATAATACATGCGCGACTCTAAGGTCGAAATAAAGACTGGCCCAATAAACTTATCGAGTAATACAAGTATGGTTGATGGAGCTTACTAGATACAAATGAATGAATAAAAGTACAATGGTGGTTCGGATACAAGTGAACCAACCTACCGTGCAAATCACCCTGAAGAAAAGATGTGCCAACAAGCTGCCACGGAAACCTGTACATCGAACCTGAAATAAAATTTGGCACAACGGGGGTGAGTTGCCAACTCGTGAGTAGAAGACATCTACGAAAAGAAATCGAATCCACGACGCTATCCTAGATCATAATAATACACTATAATATCCCAATCATCTAGTAATAGCAGGGTAAAACTACGTGTAAGTGCAGATACTCCGTGCTTGTGTCAGTGCCTCATATAATACTTTGTCATATGAAATGAAATGCATGCACCATGAATGTAAAGTAACAAATCCTGAAATCAAGATATATATGTATAAGAAATCTTTAGCTATTATCATAGTAAAATGTATATAAGAATCTGAAATCTCAACAATGAAATCCATGGAAATCCGTGTCAAGCGTCGACACAACACATGTAATCTCAAGTCTCAATATCTCGGGCTCCGTCAGTCCGGATCGGCCCATATTATCAAATCTCACGACAACGGTCGGTATCCTCCGGATATCCGCCGCGCCAGACATCACCGGTAGGTAGCCTTCCCCTGCCAGGCTCATCGTCTACAACTTGATCTTCTTGCCCCGGGGTACCATACCGGGCCCACCATGTACCCGAGATGGTTCATCCACTCCTCGAATCGGGTCTCGAAATCCAACAGAAAACATGAAATCTCATGGTGGACGACACATACATCACGAGAAAACCGTATCTTATTTTAAAAAGAGAAGAGGAGAGAGAGAGATGTTTTATATATTCTTGCGGTTTTCCCCAAAAATCCAGAAATCTCATAGAAATCCAAATCTTAAAATCATGAGTAAGTATATGATAAGTGTCGGCATATGCCCATGATACTGCATGATAACATGAAAATATGAATGCCTGAATGTCTAAGTGATAAATATCATGTCTATACTATCATCCGAAAGTAATCACAATATTATATCGGTCTAGTTGTTAACTGACTCTATCAATAAAAGACAATATGATCTAAAGTGTACGTGACATAGCAATTACCGATGATGATGTGTGTGAGCCGACAAATAAGTGTGCGTGGAATATGCGCATCATCGGTAATGGTGCTGGTGTCCTAACAGGTATGGTTTATACTAATTATAGCAACATATGTAAGAACATGCATCATGATGATTACAGTATGAATGTAAAGACATATTGCATTATCCACCCCTCTGCGACATACGAGTACAACTACCACTATGTGAGTCGAACCTAAACTAGTGTCCATCCAATATCCTAAGGAACTAACCTAAGAAACTAGTCAATAAGAAACAAGCATCTACCTAAGATCTTAACCAATATCTCTAATAGTCGGCGATCCCGTCTCAATAGCGTCACGTACGTAGTACGGCTTCCTCGAATCAAGAGTGCGGATCAATCATCATATCTAAGCCTCGTACGGTAAAATCCATCGTACGGCATCCCAATATCGGGGTACGGGTCAAGTATCTCCTAGGTGTCTCATTATTCGTAATGTGTCATCATCAACACATCTCATGATCAAGGTGCTAAACTATAATCGCATACATCAATCATATATCATTGCCATCATGGAATAATCATTAGTTTATCCTCAGAAATATCATATTGTGATTAAGTCATACCGATATCTTATCGTCATCAAGTCACAAGCTACAGCCCAGGTACTATTTTAGCGTCCCATGTATCTCAATATCACCACCACCCTTCATAATTTATATATTCATGTTCATTATCTCATTCTCTAATGATCCGCTAACACTTTAATACGACTGTATAGTCAAGAATCACGACATCAAGCCCAGTTATACTGTTTCATCATATCACATCAATGAATCCCATATACGTGTTGTATATATATATACACCTATACCTAGTTTTATATATATACACACATATACGTATACTCTATGTCGAGTTTCAGTGTGTGCGTATGTGTTTCTACCTGAAACCTAAGAACTTTTCCAAGGTACTCATCCCCTGATAAGGTTTTTCTAAATCAGTCTAGTTCAGCCTAGGGTTATTACTAGGGTCCTACGCGTTAAGTATCTAGGGTCACATCTGGTTTCCTACTGACAATAAATACTATTCCTATTCTACGTTGCGGGGGTGCTAAACGCCATCCACCCGACTTCCCCCCGTAGATATGCATCTACTCACCTGGTCCATGTCTGCCGACGACGGTGTCGCCATCCTCCTCTTCATCGCCCGCAGTCCACTTGAAGGGTACCTAAACGCAAACATATAAATAGCATCGTAAACCGAATCACATACAAAAGTCAAACGATACAAGGAACAAGCATAGGTTAAAACCTATGTCCCGTCCGCGCAAAAGAACCAAATATCGTTCGATATCGGCGTACAAACTCCGATGGATCGAGATAAACATCAACAGATAACTCGTAGTTTTAAAGCACATTACTTATATTGTAAAACATGATCAAATTCATCGAAACACTAAAATCGATCAAATCGCCCGTTTTCGAAAAACCCGAAAATGCTAATTTACCGTTTTTCATCAAAACTTGATATTTAAATGAAACCAAAGGTCATAAAACTCATTAAATAGCATAACTAGACTATACAAACTATTACTATATTTTTATTACACATATTTGTAGTAATTTGAAATTTCTAGTTTGCACCCTTTAACAATTTTCAACATTTTTCAAGCAAAATACCACAATTCCACCTCAAAACATGATTTTATATAAATTAATGACTTAAACCAAAATTTATGATGATAATGATATAATGAAACCATAATTATATTTTTAATCTCATTTATATAGGAATTTCTAAAATCTAGTTTACAAAATTAGCAATTTTTTTATCACAATTTATCAATTATCCATTGAAACTAGCAATCAAACTAAGTTTTTCTTTCCATTAACATGCTAACATTTCCACTAAAACTATAATCCAATGATAACAACCCACATTAGAATTTTATATTAACCACAAACACATTTTGCAAAACCTAGTTAACTAAATTCCTAATTTAAAACAATTTTAAATGAAAATTTTACAATTCAACAACCATGCAATATTTTCCAATTCTAAACGTGTTAAACTAACTATTATAACCCTAAATAATTAACAAAAATCATAACTTGAATTTACAACCCTAACTTGAATTTTTAAAAAAAAACATAGAATTAATTCATTAAATCTAATTAAGCTTAAATGAACATCTAAAACAATAAATCAAAAGAAAGAAATTATACCTCCCAAAATATGAAATCCAAACAAGAAATGAGCCTCCAAAATGCATGCCTTCCATCTCCAAATTTCATATAAGAATGAGCAAGGAATAAAGAGTATGAAATAAATTGGATTTTGTGGAATTTTTGATGTATTTTTAATGAATTTTGAATAAAAATGAGGTGGGAAAAAGGGGGGGGGCTGCCATGGGGGGTTTATGGCCGGCCTTAGAGAGGTGAGGGAGAGAAAGAAGAGAGTGGGAAAAGTGTGTAGAAGTTTCAAGAGAAAGATCAACACTTAAGTCTTTTCATGGTTTATTTAATTATTTATTTATTTATTTACTATAGAAACTCAAGAATGCTATAGAAAATAGGAAAAATTTGCAAATAAATTTTGCATGATACACACTAATTTCTAATATGCCATGGTTCATTTTTACAAATTAAAACCATTTAAATTTGTAATTTACACTAATTTAGTGTAAAAATAAAGCTTATGATAATATTTAAAATAATTAATTTAGGAAAAATATTTTATTAAACTAAAAATTTATAAGTGGCTAAATAAACACCATTTACTAGTAATTTCATAATTAAAATAGATATTTAAAAAATTATAATGAAAAACAATCACGGTTTGGTTTTACAAAAAATACATTTTATTTTACCGAAAATCCTAAAATTCACTTAAACACTTTTATTCATTTAATTATTTATTTAATCATTTTTAAAACGTTACAAGGCCATTACTGTACATGTGATGTATATAGTAGTGGATGCTTGGACATATATAGGGAAGACTTTCTTGCTCAACATGATAGTATGCTATCTGGTTGCATTTTATCTTAACATGTACATTTATTGTCTTTCTCTCACATGTTGATAAAGCCCTTAGGATGTGTACTTGACTACCAGGACTATGATGGAGATCATACTAGTGGGGCCAAGGGTAGTCCACAAGTACACCCTATAACTGTTCATATCGAGATAGGGCATTGATACTCCAGAGTAGACTAGCGTATACGCTTCTCGACCCATGTGATGGGCGATGGATGATCCCATATCCATTGGTGTTTGACATCAGAGAAGGTATACGGGTGCTTAGTGGAGACTGGGTACACTGGACGGACTCTCCAAGAACTCCTAGATGGTATTATACCTATCATCGGATAGCAGTTCTGTGGTAACACTGGTACAGGTTAGTCTGTAGATCCGAGAACTTCATAGAGTCTTGTGTGATTCCCACTGTGCTTTGATTTCCACCATACCACGGTCAAGAGATCATGCAAAAAGGTGGTTTTTAGGTACAGTCCTGAGTCACATGGAGGCAATGAGCGATAGGAGGGGTTTCGTCTCTGTAACATTTCAGAAAATATAAAATATTATCTTTGGAATTTAATATTAAAATAATATATTTCGTGAAAACTACCGATTTGCGAATTCGGGGTTTTCGTAAAATGGTATACATATATACCAATATTGTGAAGTAATTTGGAGATTAAAAGGATTTATTCATTTAAAAATATTGTGGTGATGGAATTTGTTAGCAATTCATTTTTGGCCATTTCCTTTGTGGGCAATTTCGTGAGCAGTGGGTTTTTATTGGGCATGGGTCTTTTGGTGAGTCATTGGGTTTGCTTTGATGAGGCATGGGTATTTAGTGAGGTGTCTTTTGCGTTAATTGCTTCTTGTTTTTGTGAAGGATATTTGTATTGCTTTCCTTATGCTCACCACTTGCTTTCCTTATGCTTACCTTTCCCAATTTAAATTGCCAGTGAACATTTCCTTCATGGTGGCCGAGCCTAAGAATCCCCAGTGAGCAATTCTAAATCCCCAGTGAGCAATTTTGAATTTGCAGAGAGCCTCTTCTTCATTTTTAAGAATGGCCGAGCCCCCCTTTACATGCAATATATTTCTAAAGCTCTCATCTTCTTCACATCATTGGCAACTTCAATTTACCTCCACCCAAATACTTGGGTGCCTTGAGATAAAGTATCATACACTCACTCTACTTCATTCTTGGACATCTAGGCTAGCAAACTGGATGTCCGAATTGCCTCGGTTTTGAGGCGGGAGCCCGTATAAAGAATCATCGACGTACGTCCTCTTTGACGAGCGTGACTAGAGAGCGAAGTTCGTCGAGGCAGCCGCAACATGCTAAGGACTGAGATTGAAGACCGAATGACACGGATCGATCGGTATCATTTCTTAAACCACTTTACAGTTTACTAGTATAGGGTTATTGGTACGATTGGGGTTTTAGGCTTGGTGGTTTTCATGAATAGCAACCCTAGTTAGGGTTTTGGCTTTGTTTTTCGGTTTTAAGATTCTTGGTTTGGAGACTTGATATTGTATTTGGTCGTTGGACGTTTGTACGTCAACGACGAGGGTTGTTTGGTATTTTTGCATGCGTAGGCTATAGGTTCTAACTTAGGAGCGCACCGCGTGCCGTATTTGGATTTCGGAACTTGATGTTAATAGCTTTGCGATTTCATATTGATTGTAGGTACATTCGTGTGGATTCCGAGATGATGAAGCTCATCGACTACGGCTAAGCGAGGAGTTTAGCAGGTGAGTAGATTTATATCTACGGGGAAAGTCGGGTAGATGGTGTATAGCACCCCCGCAAATTATGAATGGAAACCGATATATATATATATATATATATATATATATATATATATATATATATATATATATAGAATATAGTAGGAGAAACCTACATTAGAAAACTATAGATGTGGTTAAAAGATAGTTAGAGGTGATATTAATGATTGAATATATATATCGAGGTATGAGATGAAAGCTATTGGAACATAACTCTTGGACATGATGCAATGGAAATGATGTCTCGAAGATATAAGGATATGAAAAGTGAATGTGAATCACGATGTATAGATATGTAGTTGCACAAGTTTAAGTATGAGATTTAGAGTAGTGTGACATGAGATTCATATGATAGAATGTATATGTAAAATGACTTGATGTGAGAGATTGATACGATGAAAAGAGCATACGATGAGATATGATGACTTGGTTGATATACCGTTATGGATGCGAGTCGATATGAGATAGTTGATACCTTGCCGGTCTTCTGATACGAGATTGATATGGATGTGACCTGAGAGATGGGTATATATATAAGGATAATGATGTGCATAATGAGTGATATGCCGTACGAGACTTAGATCTGTATCCCCGTTGTTGTATAGGTTGATAGAATCCCTAATTGTTTAATGTCGCCGTGCGATGAATTACCGTACGTGATGAGTTTGCTTGATGATTGATCCATACCCTTGACTAGAGGATGCCGTACTATGAATTATGCCATACGTGATGTTGTGAGGCTGGATGCCGATTGATAGATTCACCGACTTGGTTATGTTATAGATACGTATACCTTGTAGCGTTTCGCATACGATGTACTTTATGCTACGCTCATGTTATTCGCATTTCATTGTATATACCTGCGCTAGTACACCTACACCATTATCGATGATGCGTATGTTACACTTACACAGATTGGCCGGCTCACACACCTTCATCATCGATAATTGCTATGTCACTTACACAGTAGAATTGCTACATCATGCCATGATATTACTTTCTATGCTCACATCACTATACTTGGCTGCATGATATAATTGCTATAGCTACATATATCCCTAAGTGGTATTGTATTGTCATTTGACATTGAGACGTTGATTATTGTGTTATTGCTCTTATGAAATACATCATACATACCTGCTTACATGTAGATACAAATATCTTGCTATAGTTACATGTACACCTCATATGATGCTGCACTTGATTTCGAAGGAATTGGGAATCGCATGATATATTTTAAAATTGGATTCATTTAAAAGATCGGTTTCCCCTTAATATTCTCATATTGCTGTTTTATGTTGCATACATCAGATTTAATGGATTTACGCATTTGAGATATGGATTTTATGTGATTTATAGATTTGAGAACCGTGGGGGTATTTCAAGAATTTATTATTGTTTGAAAACCCGGTTTCTCTTGATATGATATTTCGATGCGTCCACCATGAGTTTTCTCAGTTCTGAGACTTGTGTTAGAAACCCGATGCGAGGAGTTGGATGAGGCCGTGTGCGGGTACATGGTGGGCCCGGAGGTACCCCGGGGCAAGAAGATCGCAGATGATGGTGTTGAGCCCGAGGTAGGGGAGTACTACCTTACCGGTGATAGTATTTGGACTCGGCGGATATCTGGAGGATACCGACCGGAGTTATGAGATGAGATGGGCCGATTCGTACTGCCGAAGCCCGTGGGTCAATCCCGAAGACGGAGCCTATGGTTTCATGATGTTGCGAGTGTCAATGTTGGATACTCAGGTTCCATGAGACTTACAGATTGAGGGCTGATCTGAGGATGCGGTGCCTGAGATATGAGGATTTACGTGTCGATGCTGGACACGGGTTTCATGATGTTTCGAATGTCAGTGTTGGACACTCAGGTTCCATGATTTGATGTGTCATTGATGGACACACGTTCTTTGATATCCTCATATATTTATATGCACATGCTTTCATGATGTTTCGAGTGGACGAGATCCACATGCATACAGGCATTTATTTTATTGTTGGATGATATCCACATGCATTCAGGAATTTATTATTGTTGGCATATATGCATATATGGTCACCCTAGATATCATAGTATTACCTTTATGATATAGTTTACCTATGAATCATTGTTTATTTGATTTCTATCTGATGATGTTTTCTACTCACGAGTTGGCAACTCACCCCCGTTGTGCCACAGTTCTTACAGGTTGACCACATGGATCAGTAGCGGCATCGCTGGCATACAGCTTGCATACGGGTGATTTGCTTTGGTAGGTGGTATATATTGGATCGTGCCCCTCTTGTATTATTATTCTTATTGTATCTAGTCAACTCCATCAAATCAGAAACTAGTATTTGTATAAGCAGTAAGACTTAGCAAGACTTATAGTTACGAAACTTGAGCGATGGGTTATATGTTCGCTTGGTGGGTTTGGTGTCTTGCTTTACTTTTCCTTGTGTTGATCTTCGCCGTTGGGCATCGTATACATATATATACTTGTGGTGGATGTTTCCGCCGTTGGGTGTGATTTGCTCCCGTTTGGGGATACTTTCTTTATATTCTATGTTGTACCCGTTTCGGGCCTAGTTTTTACAAAGGAGGTGCTGTCGAAATTTTTATGAAAACAAAAGAAAAGAAAGTAAAAATAAGTTTAGGGATTTTTACTTAAGGTTTCCAAATGTTTTATCAAGGTTTTCATTACTTACTTCTTTTTAAGGGTTTAGATTTCTGGGCTTTGGCTTACTTAAGTTACGTTACGCCTGTAAGCGTTCCGTGATTTAAGTGCCGGTCATGAGTTAATATTTTCGGGTCGTGACAGTCTCTCCCGGTATTAGGAGTTGATGTTGCGCTATGCTCGATTGGCCATAACAAGAAATCCCTGGCCAGGGTTGCCGAGATCTACTGGTAAGTGTTATCAGTAGTTTCTCGAACCGTTATGGACCTTGCATCGGCATGACTTATCAGGCTTTTGGGGTCTGACATTATACCATCCTCAGGCTGTGATATGCGACATATAAGACGAAGAGACCGGACTGTACGGTAGTGTTACTGATTGGATTTGCAGGAGTGTGAGAAGTCTTGCTTGTTGATTTTCTGATCGCTCAATACCCGGGTGGCCGCTACGTTTAGCAGACCACTTGCGGCTTGTGGGTGTTGATATGATCATCACCTATTGCCGGCGTATTGACGAGTCTTTAGAGTCCTACACAGAGGTTTCCTGGTTCATGCAAAATGAAGTAGGAGCACATATGTGATATATGCGGGACCGAGATTGATACGAGTATGTGATACCATATTGTATTCTCGCGATATATGATATCGGACGAGTATATGTGATATAGCCGGGTTATCGAATCAAGTGTTGATTCGGTAAGTTGATATTATTGATATTAGTCGGTTATATGTGATATATCCGGATCATTAAGTCAAGTGTTGATTTAATGATTTAATGTATAATTATATATTTGATATATGAATTTACATTAACTAATATTGCTCACTTGACCATTTCTTTTTCTCACTTTGCATACATTATATATATGTGATATATATTATGTATCATGCTAGGTTACACATGCAACATGTATATATGAGACTTATACTATTCTAGGGTTAAGTTAGGGTTTATATTTATTTCAAGCAAATTCAAAATTATGGAGATATTTGTCATGGCTTAAAGCTTGTAGAAGCTTGTAGTCTTCATTGACTTTGTGCACTCTTTTGTCTTGCTTAAGATATTTGTTAACCCAACCTTAACTCATAGCTATGGTTTAGTCTCTAAAATGGTTAAGGCATGGCATATACCAACCATGGTTGCATTTTCTAACCTCATGTGATTTTCTTTAGTTCATCACTTCATCATCTTCTTCTTCCTCTCATTGAAGCTTTCTAGCTTCATGAAAAGTGATGAAAAATTGTGAGAAAAATAAAACTAAAGTGAGCCCACTTCCTACTTCATCATCCTCTACTATTAGCCATTTAGTTTAGGGTGTTTGCTTCACTATTGTCACCATTAGTGAAGAGGTAGCATGAGCTCGAGTCTCCTCGATGTAGATCATCTTCGGCTTCGAAGACTTCGAGCAAGTTCACATCTTTCACCTTGTGGATCCTCTCAAGAGTTCGGGAGATCATTACTCCCAGCGAAGGGACATCTACATGGAGCATTTAAAGTGAACGAATGGTCTACAAAGGTTGTATTCCGCATTCACTTAGTTGTAAAGTCGTTTACATATCGTTTCATCAGATTTTCTAGTATACGATTCTAGGTTAGGCTTAGCTAGTACGGCTAAAATTTTAATTTGGCATGGACGATACCTCCTGAAACCTTACTGCGGTGCTAGACAACCCAACAGTGGTATCAGAGCCAAGCTAGAAAATTAGACGATTCTTGCTAGGATTACGAAACCAAAACTACTCCGAAACACCCGATACGAAAACTTGGTTTATGTAGAATTTAAAATGTCTTCAAATTTTTTTTTAAACAATTGCATAATGTTGTATGAGATATAACATGAACACCACCAAAATTTGGAGCATTTTTGTCAAAATCTGGCCGGCCACATAGGGTAAAAATCCGGCCGCCTCGGTTTTTCAGTGGAGTCTGGGCTTCAAATTTTTTGTGTGTTCCAGTCTCTGGGTTTTAGGGTTTCAGGTGTTGTTTGTTTTTGCTATTTTCATGTGATGTTAACTTTCTGCAAAAACAATTCGGAGTGTTTCGTAATCGTAATTCTAACATGTATTCGGGTTATTTAGACGACGTTAAAAAGTTCGTACGGATATCAATAATCCAATTTTTCCCTCGCTGAAATTTTCCAAGAGTTGGATTTTTTCCGAGTTTAAAATTTTTCAGAAAATCTTGCAAGCGATTCTGTGGACCCTCTAGAAGAATGAAACCTTAACTTGATTCTGTGACCGTCAGAACCGCCATCAAACCTTAGTGTTTGTGATAGTTCAGCGGTGCCACAGGTGAGGCATTGGTTGACCCTTCTACGGCTGGTTCATAGGTGCTGTGGCATGTTCTGGATACTTTTTGAACTCCGTTATTGTTGAGCTTGTTGGAAAATTTTGGGTGCTTGCTTATTCGATCAAAAAGTTTAACTTCGTCTAACTATCTATGATTGTGATAAAATATTTGGAATCCACAATTAGTTATGAGATAACTAGTTTGAATTTTATAAATCTAGAAGTTTAGTCTCATTTAATCGGTTGCCACGGGATTTTGATGTGATCAAAAGTCCGTCGCAATCACGTAGCGTACGCGGATACTCGCCGGGTAACCTTAATAGATAGCCACGCCCCATAGCCTCGACTAAGTGACTATAGGAGAACCTCGTCGCCAAAAGCATCTGTTCGGGTGCTCGTGGCCCCAGTGTTCCGCTTTAGTGCACTTCGTTGATGGCATCGGGGGGTGTGGCCATCTACTAAAGTTTCCGACGAGCATTCGATCAATTTATCGGGAATCTTGTTGAATTACCCGACAGGTTATTGGAAAGTGTTTTTCAATATCGAGAATGAAATGCGGGGTTTATAATTGTTAGGCATATGATGTCTAAGGAATTCATTTGGTTAGGCATGAAATCCAAAGTATGTGATACGTTGGGTTTATGATGTCTAAGGTGGTCGCGGATTCCAATTGTTGTAGTTTTTCACTTTCTTTTCTGCGACCGTAAGTGTAATATGTGGTGTATCGCCGGTTTCGGTGCTATATGTCAACGACAAATAGGATACGCATATTTACTTACGTTGATGACATGTGATGTTATGTGTTCCTGTGATATGTTATATTGGATCGTCGTGTTTTGAATAACCGGTTTTTTTTTATGTGAGATGCGAGTTTTTCATTTTCATTCATGTAAAAGCTTGTATGTAATATTCTTTTATTGAGGCACTTCCGGGTTGAGGATGATGTCACCATTGATGTATATTATTTACTTTTCCATATTAGGATAGTCCCAAGGAGGGAAGCACAAGTAACCGGGTTCTGGGGTCCAGTAGGAGACCATCTCGAGGAGTCGAGACCGGGTCTCCTAACTCTAGAATTGGTAGGGTTGCTTGCCGCTCTCGTAGGGGTCTAGGGATGTGGGTTTGGCTATTAATCGCGACCGTGGAATCCGTGTTTATTACTGGCTTGATATTAAACACGGAAATCCTAGTATATCCAATATTTCATATGTTATCTTCTGCTGCTCTGTGATGTGATCACTGTGATATGTTCAGACGAATGCCTATATTATATATATGAGATATAATTAATATTGCTGCTTTCGTTTCTTATGTGTTGCTTAGGAAGCATAAATAATGGGACTTCATTAATGAGATTAATGAAATAATAGAAACCTAAAGATGTTGTAGATACTTGTTTTAAAAACTGGTAGCTCTAGTTCTTACTTTGCATAGCGGTATTCCTTATAGAATATCCAGCACCTTATTCGATAAGGAAAGAGCCGAGATCCCTTCACCGGGAGTGACCTCTTTAGCGAAACTGGCAGATGCTACAACCCACTTGGTTTGTCTTTTGATTGCTTCTATAGTTTTTGCTTTGCATAGTGGTATTTTTGAAATATCCTGCACCTTATTCAATAAGGAAAGAGCCGAGATCCCTTCACCGGGAGTGACCTCTTTAGAAAAACTAGTAAAAGCCTAAAAAACACTCCTTTTTCAAAATCACTCGATTCTACAACGATATCAAGTTTATTAAGCAAAGGGTTTTCTTAAAAACCTGTCGTAGCCCTCTGTCATTTCAGATAAGTACTACTTAGTATTCGTGTTACGTTTGTTGACCTCCGTCAAGGCGTAGTGTGCGGTAGCTGACTAGTGCTTATCTGCTGCATACGATGCGATTGGATTAGGGTAGTCGTGCGGCCTTGTTGACCTCCGTCAAGGGTCGTGCGGGTGGATTTAATTCAATCATGAAATGTACGGGTAGAATTTGACTAGCAGCCTATGATTTGTTGACCTCCGTCAAGGTCATCGGATGCTAGGGGCAAAGTATCATCGGGAATTTCAAGTGTTGAAATTTGCAATGAGATTGTATACCTTCTATGAGATAGTTGGATCCCGATACCCACTGCGAGTAAGAGTTACTCCTGGGAGAGTTTTACACATGACAATTAGCCGATCAAGTAGGTGTCTAGAAAGGTGTTAATAGGGTTACGCCCCTGGGAAAACGAGATTTATTTTAATTAGGTCCATGAGAAAGCACGGGGATCAAAGTACTTGTTAGTGTATATGCCCTAGGGGCCATTATTGTATCATACTAGATTGTATATTACTTAATGGAAGCTTGGGATATTCATAGTTGTATATACAGTCTTGCTAAAAATGGTAGTATGCTACTTGGTTTGTGTCTACTTTAATATGTTTCTTGTAACGTATCACTTATACATATTAGTAGAGCCCATAGGTTCTTTGCTTGATTACCAGCGTTGTGATGGCAGTCACACTAGTGGGGGCTGGGTAGTCTATAAGCAATATCCTATACAGGTCCCTAGTCGTAGGATTATCGAGACAGGGCATCGATACTCCAGAGTAGACTAGTGTGTACGCTTCGCATCCCAGTCGGGAGATGGTTTGTCCCATGGCCATCAGTACGTCGTACTGGAGATAGTATACATGTGCTCGTTAGGGTACGGGTACACCGGACAGGACTCGCAGGGGAACTGATTGGTTGGTATTATACCCATCGTCAGTTAACAGTTCCCAGGTGACATGAGTACAGCATAGTCCGCAGACTTGACACTACTGCTTCGCCTCGAGTGTGTCCCACTGTTATTAGATTGCTACCCTACCACGGCTCAAAGGAGTTGTGCAAACAGGTAGCAGTTGGGTGCAGTCCCGAGCACTTAGAGGCAGTAGTAGTTAGACAGGATTCGTCTCTCCCGGTATTGGGAGATGATATCACGCTGTGTCAGAGAGCCATTACGCAAAGTCCCGGGCCAGGGCAAGCGAGATATACTGGTAGGCTCCAGTAGCTTCTCAGGGTGTAATGGGCTTCGCTCCGACATGACTTATACAGCTATTAGGGGACTGACGCTTGCCGCCCCCTAGGCTCGATATGCGAAGTCTTAGACGAACAGACCGGACTATATGGAGATTGTCACATCAGGCTCAGTAGGGGTTCGGATAGTTTTCCTCATCGGCCTTCTTATCGACATCTACCTAGGGACCGTTACGTACAGCTAGTGCCGCTTGCGGTCTGTGGTTAAACCCACTGTCAGCGTAGTGTCGAGTCTTTAGAGTCCCACATAGAGAGTTTCCCTGCTCCAGGCGAAACGATATAGAGGTCGTATGGTTTTACGACAAGGTTTCGGACGCGTACGTGTGTTTACGCACGTACGACTTTTCGGACAGTTTTTACTAGCCGGCTTTGGTTTAAGCCAGATTCTAGTATCGGGTTATTGGATTTATACAGTATAAAGTTTTTCCGTGTTTTCACGGATTGGAGGGGCGTTCTCGTAATTTTCCAGGAAGCTTCTAGAAGAGTGATGACTAAGGGGTTAAGGTGGCATGAGCATTAATTGCTTAATGACTCATTTGTGTGATTCATCCTTTGCATTAAATGATTCATTAACGAGTTAATGAGTCATATGATGAATCACACAAGGTGAATGCATCAACCATGATGATTAATCATTTATATTATTTATTTGATTAATTGTTATGGTTGTTATATTCTAGTGAGTTCATTTTTCTTCTCATTTTTTCTCATCTTCACCTTCTCTCTCCTCAAGCTCTCTCATTCTTCAAACCCTAACCCTAACCTCTCATGAGTTGAGATCAAGGGTTAGCTAGACTAATACATCCATAAGCTCACTCTATATCCTCTAGGTAGCTTAGATTAGCACTTTAAGCAACCTTGTTATCTCAAGTTTGAGATCAAGCTTGGCGTAGGAGCTTTCGGGTGGATCGTCTTTGATTGGAGGAGGCCGTTGAGGTGCCGATGTTCCAAGGAGCCTACGAGGAGTGGAGGATAGCGATGAAGACCCGAAGGACATGTAACGTGAGGTATAACTTCGAATCCGAGTAGTTAAACCTCTAGCATATAGTTAATAATGGTTTAGATAACGATTCATGCGCTCAAGTCCGTGTTACGAAGCTTTGATAATCGTTTTTCATATATTCCGCCTCCCCGCAAGTTCGTGGGGTGAGTGACATGGACTTACAGTGGTATCAGAGCCAACTAAACCATTACTAGCTTGTTAGCAACTAATTAGAAGTTCGATCGACGGAAAACATGAAAACAAAACCCTAACCCCTTACAGTTTCTGTTAATTTTAAACATGTCACAAAATTTTTTTGACATACCTTAAAATTCACAGAAGGGTATTTTAAGAATACTGGGAAATTATGAGCCAGCAACTAGGCAAAACGGCCGCGAATCCATGGCAATAGAGTGCTTGTGTCGCGGATCCGCCGCCGAGTCAACTCCTAGTTGACTCGGATTTGCTCTGTAATTCTTATTTTTTGGTGTTTTGGTTCTCTGTTTGTTCTGTTTATACCCAGGTTACTTCAGTGCTGCTTTGCTTTTGGGGTAGACACGGAATATGGTAATCGATCGATGTTCTATGATATTTGCTAATTGGGTTTTTATCTGTAATGTTTAATGTGTTCGTAAACCTTCCCTAACTGCTAGTATGTCGGTTGGCAGGGGTTTGCACATTTCTGAAATGTTTACTATTTGTGTATATGAACTGTGTTGGACTATTGTGATGATTAGCCGGGGTTTGAGATGTGTTTAATATTCATTCATTCAATGTAAATGTAATTTGATGTAATATTCTTTTGCGGGGCACATCCAGGTTGCGGTTATACCCACCGTTGTATTATTTCTTTTTACTGTTTTTGCTCCTAGGATAGACCCAAGGTAGGGTACACAAACTACCGGGTACATCAAAGTGTTTAGTGGCCTACTCACGTTGTTGAGAGAGACCGCTTCACTTCGAGTACTTGACGGGTAGTTTGCCGTACCCGTAGGGGTCTAGGGTGGGGTAATGGCTATTCATCCCAACTGTGTAATCCGTCTTTTATTGCAGGCTCAAAGCAAATGCGGATTGCTAGTAAATCCAATAAAGTTTATCTGTGATCTGGAATGCTTATTATTGCGTCTGACGAATGTACAATATCTATATATGATAGCTATTAGACGTCACTTATGTTTTACACCCGCGCTAGCCCAGCCCCCGCTCTGTCGTTAGTTAAGTAACCTAACGGGTGATGACGGGACCCAGTGGCGAATGCGGATGGCATAAGAGGACGTGGTATTTTCGTTGTTTTCTGCATTGATAGGATAAATGATGGGACGCATTATTATAATGCAAAGAAAATAAACTATAGTTTAATCGTTGGAACAAATTTAAAAAGAAACCACTCGGTTATTTTAAAAGATCAGAATTTTTAAATGCGGAGCTTTAACCACTCCTTTTAAAAAGTATCAGGTTCCTTCGATTATATCAAGTTCACTACGTTCACGGTTTTGCCAAAACCATTTGTAGCCCTCCGTCATTTCATATAGATAGTCAATAGTATTCAAGCTGTGTTTGTTGACTAAAGTCAAGGCACAGTGTTTGGTAGCTGTTGGATATTTATATGCAACATAGATAGATGCGTTGGTTTGGGACAGTCGTATTACCTTGTTGACTAAAGTCAAGGGTATGTACGGGTGTGTTCAAATTAACCTAGATAATGACGGGTAGAACTTGACATGTGACTTATGATTTGTTGACTAAAGTTAAGGTCATAAGAGCATGGGGCAAAAATCCACATCGGGAATTTCTAAAGAAACTGAAATTTGCAGAGAGAGCATACCATTTTGGAGTTTGATAAATGTTGGTAGGATTCCTTCAACATTATCATACGATGATATTTTGGATCCCGATCCTACTGTGAGTACATGCTACTTATCAGGAGATTCGTCACTTAACGATCAATGCTTTAAACCAAGTAGGTGCCTAGAAAGGTGTCAGCGGGGTTACGCCCCCAAAGAAAAGAGGTTATTTAATTAAGGAACTTCGCGAAAGCGTTGGAAAACCTCCCTCGAAGTATCGACACTGGCCTGGCTGAACGGTTAAGCAAGTATTGTATGGTGAGAATTGTCCTGACTAATTCTTCTTTTATGATTTGAGGAAGGATTCGAGAAACAGTGGGAGCCATCCTGTTTAGATAAACTTAAAACCAATCTAAACTTGCAACAGTATCATGCTAAAATGTTTTCTTCTCTCTCTCTTAAATTGCAGCGACCTTGTGACCACACATAGGTTACATCTAGATAACAAATTGACTGAATCTGATTTATATGACCGGCAAAGGTCTTTCCAGATGTCCATTGGCTATGACAAGCTGGACCACCCTAT
Organism: Agapanthus africanus; assembly: GCA_030015575.1. NCBI lineage: Eukaryota > Viridiplantae > Streptophyta > Magnoliopsida > Asparagales > Amaryllidaceae > Agapanthus > Agapanthus africanus. Next base: position 398,675,098 of record CM057346.1, read on the forward strand.
TACTACTCAAGATCCCGCCGTCCCAGGTCCAGTTTCCACTGTCGCGGATATGGATATCCGTCAGACAAGGGAAAAAGATAAAGCGAAAGCTAAGTGCCTCGTGTTAGCTTCAGTTGATGGTGTATACCAGAAGCAGCACGAGAAGATGGACTTATTTTCTATCTGTTTCCATAATAAAGATTTATATGGAGAGCAATCTCATATCACTAGATATGAAATCTCGAATGAATTAATTCAAGCGAGGTTGGCTGATGGTTCATTTGTAGGGGACAACGTCCTTACAATGACTAGCTATATTAATGAGCTCCAGGACTTGGAGACCATGTTGGGAAATAGGTCAGATACTGACTTGATTCTACAGTCTCTACCTTCTACCCTGAAGGAAACCAGGGGAGTAGAAGGAAAGAGAAGGGCAAAAGTTTCGGAACTTAATGCAGTAAAAGAGGGTAGTTCCTATTATTATGGGATTGGGCATAGGCAGAATGATTGCAGGGATTTGGAAGCCAGTAGCCAAGATACAAAGCATGTTGTGGCTTCAGCCTCAAGTGTGTTTGTTATTGAGAACTGTTTGTCAATTAACTCTACTTCCTGGGTATTAGATACCGGAGCAGGATCTCATATCTGTAATTCATTACATGCTTTGAGAAACCGTAAAGTTATAAAGGTGGGTGATTGGTCTCTCAAAGTTACAAACAGAATGACAGTGAATGCTGAATCCGTAGGAGAATATCTCCTAGGTTTGACAAGTGGGCATATATCGATTTTACGTAGCTGTTTATATATACCTAGTATGACTTGTAATATCATATCAGTGTCCTCACTTTCGAGAGAGGGATATGATTTTACATTCGTAAGCGATGTAGTTAACATCCACCTAAATCAAGTTCTGATTGGGTCAGGTACATTAGATAACGGCATATACGTATTAAGTCAAGCTCAGGTTTTCAATGTCCAGAATACACTTAAAAGAAAGTCTCCGGAATTAAATCAGGCTTTCTTATGGCATTGTAGACTAGGTCACATCAATGAGAGAAGGTTGACTAAGTTACATAGAGAAGGATATTTAAATCCGTTTGAATATCAATCTTATGCTACTTGTGAATCTTGTCTCATGGGAAAGATGACAAAGACTCCGTTTTCTGGACACGGAGTAAGAGCAAGCGAGCTCTTAGGACTCATACACAGTGACGTATGCGGTCCAATGTCTACACATGCGCGAGGTGGTTATTCCTACTTCATTACTTTTACGGATGATTTCTTTAGGTATGGATATATCTTCTTAATGAAGCATAAATCCGAGGCCTTTGAGAAATTCCAAGAATATAAGAATGAGGTGGAAAACCAAACCGGCAAAAGTATGAAGACAACGAGATCTGATCGAGGTGGTGAATACTTGAGTGCCGAGTTTCTGGGTTACTTAAAAGAGAATGGAATTCTCTCTCAGCTTACTCCTCCATACACACCACAACATAACGGTGTATCGGAGAGACGGAACCGAACCTTATTAGATATGGTACGTTCCATGATGAGTAACGCTGAGTTACCGCGATCATTCTGGGGATATGCACTAGAATCAGCTGCATATCTTTTGAACCGAGTTTCAACCAAGACTGTGCCTACCACACCACATCAGATGTGGAGTGGGAAGAAACCCTGTCTTAAATATATTAAGACATGGGGATGTCCAGCTTTTGTAAAGAAGCAGCATACGGACAAGCTCGAGGCTCGCTCAGTATAGTGTAAGTTTGTGGGATATCCAAAGAACTCCATGGTATATTGTTTCTATTACGCAGAGGAACAAAAGGTCTTTGTTTCTCAACATGCCCGCTTCTTGGAAACTGAATTTTTGGAAAATCAGAAGAGTGGGAGCGTAATAGAACTGGAAGAAATTCCAGAGCCACAAGCTATTACTGAAACCTTGGTAGAACAAGAAGGTTCAGGAGAACAGGACATCCCGACGCCACTCCGTAGGAGTAGTAGGCAATCTCATCCGTCCGAGAGATACTACGGTTTTCTCATAGACGGGGATATAGAGGATTGCACTATTGGCTATGATGAGCCTACTAGCTTCCAGCAAGCCATTCAGAACGGCGACTCAGTAAAATGGCTGGATGCAATGCGGGCCGAAATGGAGTCCATGTACACTAACAAAGTATGGACTTTGGACTTTGCTCCAGATGGGGTAAAACCCGTAGGATGCAAATGGATCTTCAAAAAAAAGATTGGTGTAGATAGACAGGTTGAAACTTATAAGGCTAGACTTGTTGCAAAGGGTTTCCGTCAAAGACCTGGTTTGGACTATGACGAAACCTTTTCTCCAGTGGCTATGCTGAAATCCATTCGGGTCCTTCTTGCTATTGCTACCTTCCACGATTATGAGATCTGGCAGATGGACGTAAAGGCAGCTTTTCTAAATGGAAATTTGGAAGAGAGCGTCTATATGGATCAGCCAGAGGGATTCATTCAGAGTAGGAGCAGCGGTAAAATATGCAAGCTGCTTAAGTCCATTTATGGACTAAAACAGGCATCGCGGAGTTGGAACATCTCTGTTTTGATGATGCTGTCAAAGAATTCGACTTTATCAAAAATCCAGATGAACCATGCATATACAGTAAGATTGTAGGGAGAGCTGTAGTATTCCTCGTCTTGTACGTGGATGACATTCTCCTAATAGGAAATGATATTCCTATGTTACAGTCAGTCAAAAGATTCTTGTCACATAAATTCTCCATTAAAGACCTGGGTGATTCCACCTACATTCTGGGGATCCGGATCTATCGTGATGGATCTATCGTGATAGATCAAAGAGGATGTTGGGACTTTCGCAGTCCAGGTACATAGACACCATAGTGAAGAGATTCAGTATGGATGATTCTAAGCGCGGCAATCTACCGGCTTGTCACGGAATCACCCTCTCCAAAGAGATGTCTCCTAAGACTGATTTGGAAAGGGATCGCATGTCGATTATACCCTATGCTTCTGCGGTAGGCTCTATAATGTATATGATGTTATGTACCAGACCAGATGTAGCATACGCATTGAGCGTTGTAAGCCGGTATCAGGCAAACCCAGGGGAGAATCACTGGAGAGCAGTAAAGAACATTCTCAAGTACCTAAGGAGGACTAAAAATATGTTCTTAGTGTATGGCGGAAAAGACCTCCAGATTGAGGCCTTTGCCGACTCCGGCTTCCAGAGTGACAAAGATGACTCCAAGTCTATGTCGGGTTATTTCTTTACCCTCAATGGAGGGGTGGTCTGTTGGAAGAGTTCCAAACAGGAGACCGTTGCTGACTCAACGATGGAAGCAGAGTACATAGCTGCTTGCGATGCCGCAAAAGAAGCTGTCTGGATGAAGAAGTTCCTCACAGAACTTCAGGTGGTTCCTTCCAGTGTTGGTCTAATACCTCTGTATTGTGACAACAACGGCGCTTTAGCTTTAGCGAAGGAACCCAGGTCCCATCAGAAATCCAGACACATCTTAAGGCGGTATCACCTGATCAGGGAGATCGTAGATCGCTGGGAGATCGAGGTGAAAAGAGTAGAGACAGAGAATAACATTGCTGATCCAATCACAAAGGCCCTTCCTCAGACGCAGTTCGAGAGGCTATTCGAGATGATAGGTCTATGATATGTCAGCTCATGGCCCTAGTGCAAGTGGGAGATTGTTAGTGTATATGCCCTAGGGGCCATTATTATATCATACTAGATTGTATATTACTTAATGGAAGTGTGGGATATTCACAGTTGTATATACAGTCTTGCTAAAAATGGTAGTATGCTACTTGGTTTGTGTCTACTTTAATATGTTTCTTGTAACGTATCACTTATACATATTAGTAGAGCCCATAGGTTCTTTGCTTGATTACCAGCGTTGTGATGGCAGTCACACTAGTGGGGGCTGGGTAGTCTATAAGCAACATCCTATACAGGTCCCTAGTCGTAGGATTATCGAGACAGGGCATTGATACTTCAGAGTAGACTAGTGTGTACGCTTCTCATCCCAATCGGGAGATGGTCTGTCCCATAGCCATCAGTACGTCGTACTGGAGATAGTATACAGGTGCTCGTTAGGTCACGGGTACACCGGACAGGACTCGCAGGGGAACTGATTGGTTGGTATTATACCCATCGTCAGTTAACAGTTCCCAGGTGACATGAGTATAGTATAGTCCGCAGACTTGACACTGCTACTTCGCCTCGAGTGTGTCCCACTGTTCTTAGATTGCTACCCTACCACGGCTCAAAGGAGTCGTGCAAACAGGTAGCAGTTTGGTGCAGTCCCGAGCACTTAGAGGCAGTAGTGGTTAGACAGGATTCATCTCTCCCGGTATTGGGAGATGATATCGCGCTGTGTCAGAGAGACATTACGCAAAGTCCTTGGCCAGGGCAAGCGAGATATACTGGTAGGTTCCTGTAGCTTCTCAGGGTGTAATGGGCTTCGCTCCGACATGACTTATACAGCTATTAGGGGACTGACGCTTGCCGCCCCCTAGGCTCGATATGCGATAGTCTTAGACTAACAGACCGGACTGTATGGAGATTGTCACATCAGGCTCAGTAGGGGTTCGGATAGTTTTCCTCATCGGCCTTCTTATCGACATCTACTGGGGGACCGTTACGTACAGCTAGTGCTGCTTGCGGTCTGTGGTTAAACCCACTGCCAGCGTAGTGTCGAGTCTTTAGAGTCCCACACAGAGAGTTTCCCTGCTCCAGACGAAACGATATAGAGGTCATATGGTTTTACGACAAGGGTTCGGACGCGTACGTGTGTTTACGGACGTACGACTTTTCGGACAGTTTTTACTAGCCGGTTTTGGTTTAAGCCAGATTCTAGTATCGGGTTATTGGATTTATACAGTCTAAAGTTTTTCCGTGTTTTCATAGATTGGAGGGGCGTTCTCGTAATTTTTCGGGATGCTTCTAGAAGAGTGATGACTAAGGGGTTAAGGTGGCATGAGCATTAATTGCTTAATGACTCATTTGTGTGATTCATCCTTTGCATTAAATGATTCATTAATGAGTTAATGAGTCATATGATGAATCACACAAGGTGAATGCATCAACCATGATGATTAATCATTTATAGTATTTATTTGATTAATTGTTATGGTTGTTATATTCTAGTGAGTTCATTTTTCTTCTCCTTTTTTCTCATCTTCACCTTCTCTCTCCTCAAGCTCTCTCATTCTTCAAACCCTAACCCTAACCTCTCATGAGTTGAGATCAAGGGTTAGCTAGACTAATACATCCATAACCTCACTCTATATCCCCTAGGTAGCTTAGATTAGCACTTTAAGCAACCTAGTTATCTCAAGTTTGAGATCAAGCTTGGCGTAGGAGCTTTCGGATGGATCGTCTTTGATTCGAGGAGGCCGTTGAGGTGCCGATGTTCCAAGGAGCCTACGAGGAGTGGAGGACAGCGATGAAGACCCGAAGGACATGTAACTTGAGGTATAACTTCAAATCCGAGTAGTTAAACCTCTAGCATATAGTTAGCAATGGTTTAGATAACGATTCATGCGCTCAAGTCCGTGTTACGAAGCTTTGATAATAGTTTTTCATATATTCCTCCTCCCCGCAAGTTCGTGGGGTGCGTGACATGGACTTAAAGTACCGACATTGGCCTAGCTGAAAGATTGGCGAACTTATAGGGTGTAATTAATCCCGGCCAGTCTTACCTTTTAGGGTTTGAAAGTAGATTTGAATAAAACAGTGGGAGCCATCCTGATTAGATAAACTAATAATCAATTTAATCCTACAAGAGCGCACGCAGAGTGTTTTCTTCTCTCTCTCTCCTGGTAGCGACCATGTCATGCCTTAATCAAGATAATAATATGGTTGCATTGATCAAACCTGCTTATTATACTGTGCTAGGGAACGTTGGTTCCGCTCTATCTTATAACTGTTATAAGTCCGAGCAGGAAATAGGAGAATATCCGGATTCCCATGCCACCCAATTGAAGAAACTGCAAGTTGATGCATATTCTTCGGGTGTGTTCATTACCGAGAACTGTTTCTCAGTATTCTCTACGTCCTAGGTATGAGATACCGGATAAGAATCCCATATATATAATTTGTTACATGGGCTATAGAAAGGCAGAGAACTGAGAATGGGTGATATGTCTCTAAGTGTAGAGAATGATGCAATTGTTGTATCCAAGTCAGTTGGCAGATATCATCTTGTATAAACACATTGATTCTGAACAAATGTTGTTACATACCGAACCTGATATACAACATTGCATCGGTTTTTTTAATGAGTTAAAGAAGGATGTAATTCTGTATTGGAGGATAATGTTACGAACATTTTCCTGAATCAAGAGTTGATTCGTTCAGGCACGTTATTTAATAGCAAATACGTTCTAAATCAAACCATAGTTCAAAGTATAGAATACACACAAGAGGAATAGTTCAGAAATGAACGAATCCTTCTTGTGGCATTGTAGACTAGCTCATATCAAAGCGACACGACCAGCTAAGTTACATAAGGATGAATATGAGAATCTGTTCGAATTTTCATCTTATGATACTGCCAGTCATGTCTCAAAGGTAAAATGACCAATACTCCGTTTACTGGAAACAGAGAAAGAGTTAGTGAACTCTTGGGATGAATACATGATGATGTATTCGGTCCAATGTCTACAAATGCCAAGGATGGTTCTTGGTACTTCATTACATTCATCGACTATCTCTTGAGATTCAGACATGTGTTCCTGTTGAAACTGTTAGTTATATGTATGCCCTAGAGGCCATTACTGTACATTGGATGTATATTGTAGTGGATGCTGGGACATATATAGGTAATACTTTCTTGCTCGACATGATAGTACGCTATCTGGTTGCTCTTTATCTTAACATGTATACCTTCTGTCTCTCTGATTATATGTTGATTAAGCCCTTAGGATGTGTACTCGACTTCCAGGACTGTGATGCAGATCATACTAGTGGGGCCTGGATAGTCCATGAGTACATCCTTCAATGTTCCTAGTCGAGGGAATATCGAGACGGGGCATCGATATTCCAGAGTAGACTAGCGCATATCTTCTCGACCCATGCGATGGGCGATGGATGATCCCATATCCATTGGTGTTTGACATCGAAGATGGTATGCGGGTGCTCAGTAGAGACTGGGTACACTGAACGGACTCGCCGAGAACTCCCAGATGGTATTATACCTCACGTCAGATGGCAGTTCTCTGGTGACACTGGTACAGCTTAGTCTGTTGACCCGAGATCGTCATAGAGTCTTGTGTGTCTCCCACTGTGCTTTGATTTCCACCCTACCACGGCTCTACTGAGTTGTGCAAACATGTGGTTTTTGGGTACAGTCCCGATTCACATGGAGGCAATGAGCGATAGGAGGGGATTCGTCTCTCCCGGTATTGGGGGTTGATGTTGCGCAATGCACGACTGGCCATAACAGGAAATCCCTGGCTAGGGTTGCAGTGATATACTGGTAAGAGTTATCAGTAGTTTCACGAATGTTATGGACCTCAAGTCGGCATGACTTATCGAGCTACTGGGGTCTGACGTTTACCACCCCTAGGCGAGATATGCGACATATCAGACGAACAGACCGGACTATACGGTAAGTGTTACTGGTTGGATTCACAGGAGTGTGAGCGGGCTTGCTCGTCGATCTTCTGATCGCTCAATACCCGGGTGGCCGTTACGTTTAGCAGACCGCTTGCGGCTTGTGGGTGCTTGATATGATCATCATCCGCTACCGGCGTATTGACGAGTCTTTAGAGTCCTACACAGAGGTTTTCTGGCTCAAGCGAAAAGAAATAGGAGCGCATATGAGATATGTGCGGGACCGAGAATAATGCGTGTATGCGATACCGTATTCTATTCTCACGATGAATGTATCGATTGGTTATATGCGATATAACCTAGTTATCGAATCAAGGATTGATTCGATAAGCCGATACATTGAATACTAGTCGGTTATATGCGACATGACCGGATCATTGAATCAAGTGTTGATTTAATGATTTAATGCATAATTATATATATTTGATATATTACTTTGCATTAACTAGTATTGGTTCACTTTAAATGGATTTACTCACTTGGTTTGTGCACATGATTGTGTCATGTTTGATGATACATGCAAGCTAGGGTTAGTGTAAAGAATTAGACCATGGTTAAGATTATGATTAGGGTTTTCTTTTTCTTATTTATTTATTTATTTATTTTGGAAAAAGATGAGAAAAGAATGGTTGCTATTTTTGTTTGCTAGTTGAAGATTCTTGAAGCTTTGAATTAGTCCACCATCCTTGTCTTATACTTAACCCTAACCATTCTAGTTAACCATGGTCCATTCTCTACAACTAACCAAGGGTTAGTAAATGATAAGTATTGATTTATTTATCATTTACATAATATACTTATCATATTCTTTTTTCCTTCATCTTCTTCTTCTTCAACATGAGAAAAAAAGCTTGCTACATCAATGGTGATTGATGAAAAAGTGTGGGAAATCCAAAACTAAAGTCTACCCAATTCCTATTTCTTCATCCTCTACCTCTTGCCAAGTAGTATAGGGTGTTTCCTTCACAAGTTTTCAAGGCTTGGTGAAGTTGGAGCTTGTTCTTGTGATGCCTCGACGTAGATCATCTTCGGCATCGAACCGACGATCAAGCCCGCCCATTCTTCGATGATGCCAATGCTAGAGTCAAGGGTTCGATTTGGACAGCGGAGGGAGATCATCGCGGAGCTTAGGAAGTGGTGGACCGGATCTACAAAGGTTGTAGCCCCTTTCCTTTAGCTATATTTCCATTTACATGCTTGCTTCGCCTATATATCTAGTTAACGATCCGTAGTCTAGGGTTTCTCGGCACCGTAAAATTTCAATTGGGCATGTTTGATCACTTGTGAGACTCCATTAGAGTGCCTAGGAACCCTACAGTGGTATCAGAGCCTAGCTAGAGCCTTAGGCGAAGTCCCGACGGAATCAGAAGTCCGATCGACCCAAAACCCGACTTGAAAAATGCTCTCTGGACTTTTTTGAAAAACGTGGTTTTTTGTAGATTAAAAATATTCAGAAAAATCAGCAGGAAGATATAAGGGTTACTGGAAAATTCGAGGGTCTGATTCCATAAAGGTGCTGCGGATCCGCGGCATGAGCATGCTTATGCGGCTGATCCGCGGCCATTTTGTCGTTTTGTGCATCCAATTTTGCACAGTAGTTCTTAGTTGTCTGTGCTGGTTTTCCTGGGGATTTTTAATATTTTTTCCAGAGTTGTATTTTCTGAGTTGTATTGGGGACTCGGTGTATTCGATCGGACTGTCTAATTTTGTCGGTGTGCTTTTCCGGGTATTTTTTAGAATATGTTAAAAAGTTCGATCGGATATAAATACCCACTTTTTCCCCTGCCGGGAAATTTCCAATTGTTGGATTTTTCCGTAATTTAACGACGTTCTAAGTAGTGCAAGTAACGCGATGGACCCTCTAGAAGACAACAAACCTTAACTCGATTATGTGACCGTCTTGAACTGCCCTTTGAACCTTCGGGTTTGGGGCAGTACGGCGTGCCACATGTGAGGCGTTGGCTTGACCCTTCTACGGCTGGACCGTTGGTACTGAGGCACGAACTGAATGTTGTTAGACTTATTTCATGTGTTGAGCTGTATCGGGAAAACTTGGGTGTTCGATTGTTCGATCGGAAAGTTTAACATTTTTTATTTATTCGGAATGTGATACAATACTTGGAATTCGCAAATAGTTATGAGATAACTGAATGAATATTATAAACATAGCAGTTTAGTCTCACTTGATCGGTTGCCACGGAGTTTTGATGTGATCAAAAGTCCGTCGCAATCACGTAGCGTACGCGGATACTCACCGGGTAAACTTAATAGACAGCCTCACTCCATAGCCCCGACCAAGTGACTGTAGGAGAACCCCGTCGCCGAAAGCATCCGTTCGGGTGCTCCCGGTAGCGGTGTTCCACCTTGGTGCACTTCGTCGACGGCGTCGGGGGTGCGGCCGCCTACTAAAGTTTGCGACGAGCATTCGATCAAAATGTCGGGAATCCTGTTGAATTGCCCGACTTGATATTGAAAAGTGTTTTCGATAATGAGACTAAAATGCGGGGTTTATAATTGTTAGGCATGCGATGTCTAAAGAATTCATTTGATCAGGCATGCGATGTCTGAGGTGGTTGCGGATTCCAACTGTTGTAGTTTTACACTTTCTTTTCTGTGACCGTAAGTGTAATATGTGATATCGCCGGTTTCGTTGCTATATGTCAACGACAATTGGGATGCGCATATTTACTTGCGTTGATGACATGTGATGTTATGTGTTGCTAGATATGTTATATTGGATCGTCGTGTTTGAATAGCCGGGGTTTTTTATGTGAGATGAGTGTTTTTCATTTTCATTCATGTAAAAACTTGTATGTAATATTCTTTTATTGGGGCACTTCCAGGTTGCGGAAGTTGTCACCGTTGATGTATATTATTTACTTTTCTGCACTAGGATAGACCCAAGGAGGAGGGCACAAGTAACCGGGTTCTGGGGTCCAGTGGGAGACCAACTCGAGGAGTCGAGTCCGGGTCTCCTAACCCTAGAATTGGTAGGGTTGCTTGCCGCTCTCATAGGGGTCTAGGGGTGTGGGATAGGCTATTCATCACGACCGTGGAATCCGTGTTTTATACTGGCTCGTTTTGAAAACACGGACGTCCTAGTATATCCAATATTTCATATGTTTCTTCTGCTGTGATTTATCTGTGATGTGATCATGTGATGTTCTGTGACAGATATTATATATAGTATATATGATATATTATATAAACGTTGCTTATGTTTTACACCCGCGCTAGCCCTGCCCCGCTCTGCCGTTAGTTACCTAACCTAACGGTGCAGACGGGACATCGAGGCGAATGAGAATGGCATAAGCGTACGTTATATTTATCTGTGATGGTTAGGTGGACTTAAATGATGGGATATTCATTAATGAGATTAATGAAAGAAAATAAACCTAATTGATGTTGTGGAATCGAATTTCAAAATAAAACAGGTAACTACAGTTCTTGCTTTGCATCGCGGTGTTCATTATAGAACATCCTGCACCTTATTCGATGAGGAAAGGACCGAGATCCCTTCACCGGGAGTGACTCCTTTAGCAATAACTGGCAGATGCTACACACTCGGTTTGTCTTTGATCGCTTCTATAGTTTTCGCTTTGCACAGTGATATATATGATATATCCCGCACCTCATTCGACGAGGAAAGGGCCGACGATCCCTTCACCGGGAGTGACCCCTTTAGCAAAACTAGAAAAGCTTCAAAAACATTCCATTTAAAAACCATTTGATTCCGCAACGAGATCAAGTTCTAAGCCTTAAAGGTTTTCACAAAAACCATTCGCAACCCTCCGTCATTTTAGGAAGTAGAGTACTTAGTATTCGTGCTGCGTTTGTTGACCATAGTCAAGGCACAGTGTACGGTAGCTAAGTGATGTCTTCCTACACAGCATATGATGCGATTAGTTAGGACAGTCATGTGGCTTTGTTGACCTTAGCCAAGGGTCATGTGGGTGGGTCTAATTAATCACGAAATGACGGGTAGAACTTGACTAGTACCTATGATTTGTTGACCTTAGCCAAGGTCATAGGTGCTAGGGGTAAAAACCATTATCGGGAGTTTCAAGTGTTGAAATTTGCAATGAGATTGCATACCTTCTATGTGATAGTTGGATCCCGATACCCACTGCGAGTAATTGTTACTCCTGGGAGAGTTTTGCACTTTGCAATTAGCCGATCAAGTAGGTGTCTAGAAAGGTGTCAACGGGGTTACGCCTCTGGGAAAACGAGGTTTACAGTAATTAGGTCCGTGCGAAAGCACGGGGAACCTCCCTCAAAGTACCGACACTGGCCTGGCTGAAAGATTGGCGAACTTGTAGAGTGTAATTAATCCCGGCTAGTCTTTCCTTTTAGGGTTTGAAGGAAGATTTGATAAAAACAGTGGGAGCCATCCTGATTAGATAAAATATATAACCAATCTGATCTTGCAAGAGCGCACGCAGAGTGTTTTCTTCTCTCTCTCTCCTGGTAGCGACCATATCACGCCTTAATCAAGATAATAATACGGATGTATTGACCGAACCCGCTTGTTATACTGAGCTGGGGAACGTTGGTCCCGCTCCAACTTATAATTGTTATAAGACAGAGCAGGAAATAGGGGAATACCAGAATTCCTATGCCGCCCAAACGAAGAAAGTGCATATGATGCATCTCCTTCGGGTGTGTTCATTACAAAGAACTGTTTCTCAGTATCCTCTGCATCCTGGGTATATGATACCGGATCAGGATCCCAGATATATAATCTGTTACATAGGGCTACAAAAAGGTAAAAAAAAACTGAGAATGGGTGATAAGTTTCATGAGGCAGAAAACGGGGCAAGTGTTGCAGCCAAGTCTGTTGGTCACTGTCACCCTGTATTACGAATACATTGATTCTGAACAAATGCTATTAGATACCGAACCTGATATACAAAATCATATCAATCTCTTTATTAGTAAAGAAAGGATATAATTTTGTATCGATGGATAATGTTTTGAACATTTCCTATATCAAAAGTTGATCGGTTCAGGCACGTTATCTAAAAGCATTGACGTTCTAAATCAAACTACAGTTCCTAGTATACAGAACACACGCAAGAGGAAAAGTTCAGAAATGAACGAATCATTCTTGAGGCATTGTAGACTAGGTCATATCAATGCGACCCGACTGGCTGAAGTTACATTTTAGATGCATATTTAAATCAGTTTGAATTTACATCTTGTGAAACTTGCCAGTCATGTCACAAAGATAAGATGACCATAGCTCTGTTTATTGGAAACAGAGGAAGAGTTAGTAAACTCTTGGGACTGATACATAATGATGTATATAAGGTCTCCTGTCTACACATGTCAGGACTGATTCTTTATACTTCATTATATTCTCTGATAATCTCTCAAGATTCAGTCATATGTTCCTGTTGAAACATAAGTCCGAACCTTTTGAGGTATTCACAGAATATAAGTTAGAAGTAGAGAACCAATAACCGGGTATAAGTATTATGTCCTTTGATGAGATCAAGGAGGAGAATACTTGTGCATGGAATTCCTGGATTATTCTAAAGGAGAATGAGATTCTCTCTCAGCATTACTCCTCCAAATAACCATAGCACAACGGTGCATCAGGGCGGAGCAATCACACAATATTAGATATGGTGTGCTCTGTGATGAGTATTACTGAGTTACCTGTTTCCTTTTTGGGAGTTATGCGCTTGAGAAGCTGCATACCTATTGAATAGGGTTTGAATCAAATCACTGCCTACCACTCCATATAAGATATGGTGTGGGAAGATCCTATCTCTTAAGCGAGTTAAGATTTGGGATTGTCCGGCTTATGTCAAATACAAAATCCGGACAAACTCGAGGCAAGGTCAGTTATGTAGAACTGGAAATGTTCCAGCTATACAAACTGAAGCTGATGATTTGACAGAACCAAAGGATTCAGTAGATTCCAATGAACCTCAGCCTCTCCGCCGATCTAGTAGGGTTCCTCACCCACCTGAGAGATACTTCGATTTCTCGATGACAGTGCGAGCGAGGATTGCATCATGAGATGATGACCCAACTAGATTCGAGCAGGCCATCAAGAGTAGGGACTCTGTAAGAATGGCTGGATGCTTAGCGATCTGAGATGGAATCCATATACACCAGCAAAGTATGGACTTTAGCTGCTATATCTGAAGGGTTAAATCCCCAACAGGAGCAAGTATATCTTGAGAAGATTACTTGGTGTAGATGGAAAAGTTGAGACTTTCAAAGCTAGATTTATTAAAGGTTTTCGTCATCGACCAGGTGTGGATAATGATGAAACCTTTTTCCACTAGCTATGCTTAAGTCTATCTAGATCCTACTTACCACGGCTACATACCATGACTACGATATCTGGCGGTTGGGTGCCATGACTGCTTTTCTAAATACTGATTTAGAAGAGAACGTCTATAAGAACACAGCCAGAGGGCCTCGTAGACAGTGGGAGCAGCGGAAACGTGTGCAAGATGCTTTATAGGATAAAGCAGGCATCGCGGAGTTGGAACATCTGTTTTGATGGATTAGTCAAAGAAGTTGACATCATCAAAATGGTAGATGAACCTTGTATAAACAAAAGGGTAGTAGGGAGTATGGTGACGATCCTCGTAGAGTACGTGGATGACATACTCTTGTCAGGGAAGGAGTTTCCAATGCTACGTTCGATCAATCTCCGCTTATCACAAGGATTCTCCAAATAGGATCAAAGTGATACCTCCTAAATCCTGAGTTTTCATCTATGAGATAGATGTAATTGGATACTAGGATTCTCACTAGATGTAGTGAGATGGTATCAATCGATCCTGGGGAGAATCACTGGAAGAGTTCCAGGGTGATAAAGACGACTGAATGTCAGTCACAGGCACTGTCTTTACCCTCAGTAAAGGGACGGTATGTTAGAAGAGTTTCAAGCTAGATACCGTGGCAAACTAGACGATAAAGGCTGGTAACATCGCTATTAAAGATACTACCAAAGAGGCAGTTTGGGTGTATATTGGTTCATAAGATGAACTAGGTTCCTGCCATTGTGTGACAATGGAACTGTGGCTTTGGCCAAGGAACCCTGGTCCCATCAGTGACCCAGACATATTCTGAGGCAGCATCACCTGATCATAGAGATAGTTGATCTCCAGGGTGATCGAGGTTAGGAGAGTAGACTCAGAGGACAACACGGCGGATCCACTCACGAAGGCCTTTTCCCAGAGAGAGACTCATATGGGATGGTTGAGTATTAGATACTGCGACCACTGCTACAGATGGCCCTAGTGCAAGTGGGAGATTGTTAGTTATATGTATGCCCTAGAGGCCATTACTGTACATTGGATGTATATTGTAGTGGATGCTGGGACATATATAGGTAAGACTTTCTTGCTCGTCATGATAGTACGCTATCTGGTTGCTCTTTATCTTAACATGTATACCTTCTGTCTCTCTGATTACATGTTGATAAAGCCCTTAGGATGTGTACTCGAATTCCAGGACTGTGATGCAGATCATACTAGTGGGGCCTGGATAGTCCATGAGTACATCCTTCAATGTTCCTAGTCGAGGGAATATCGAGACGGGGCATCGATATTCCAGAGTAGACTAGCGCATATCTTCTCGACCCATGCGATGGGCGATGGATGATCCCATATCCATTGGTGTTTGACATCGAAGATGGTATGCGGGTGCTCAGTGGAGACTGGGTACACTGAACGGACTCGCCGAGAACTCCCAGATGGTATTATACCTCACGTCAGATGGCAGTTCTCTGGGGACACTGGTACAGCTTAGTCTGTTGACCCGAGATCGTCATAGAGTCTTGTGTGTCTCCCACTGTGCTTTGATTTCCACCCTACCACGGCTCTACTGAGTTGTGCAAACAGGTGGTTTTTGGGTACAATCCCGATTCACATGGAGGCAATGAGCGATAGGAGGGGATT
Organism: Agapanthus africanus; assembly: GCA_030015575.1. Classification (NCBI taxonomy): domain Eukaryota; kingdom Viridiplantae; phylum Streptophyta; class Magnoliopsida; order Asparagales; family Amaryllidaceae; genus Agapanthus; species Agapanthus africanus. The sequence continues at coordinate 398,690,617 of CM057346.1, forward strand.
CGTCTCTCCCGGTATTGGGGGTTGATGTTGCGCAATGCACGACTGGCCATAACAGGAAATCCCTGGCCAGGGTTGCAGCGATATACTGGTAAGAGTTATCAGTAGTTTTACGAATGTTATGGACCTCAAGTCGGCATGACTTATCGAGCTACTGGGGTCTGACGTTTACCACCCCTAGGCGAGATATGCGACATATCAGACGAACAGACCGGACTATACGGTAAGTGTTACTGGTTGGATTCACAACAGTGTGAGCGGGCATGCTCGTCGATCTTCTGATCGCTCAATACCCGGGTGGCCGTTACGTTTAGCAGACCGCTTGCGGCTTGTGGGTGCTTGATATGATCATCATCCGCTACCGGCGTATTGACGAGTCTTTAGAGTCCTACACAGAGGTTTCCTGGCTCAAGCGAAACGAAATAGGAGCGCATATGAGATATGTGCGGGACCGAGAATAATGCGTGTATGTGATACCGTATTCTATTCTCGCGATGAATGTATCGATTGGTTATATGCGATATAACCTAGTTATCGAATCAAGGATTGATTCGATAAGCCGATACATTGAATACTTGTCGGTTATATGCGACATGACCGGATCATTGAATCAAGTGTTGATTTAATGATTTAATGCATAATTATATATATTTGATATATTACTTTGCATTAACTAGTATTGGTTCACTTTAAATGGATTTACTCACTTGGTTTGTGCACATTGCATATGTGATATATTTTGTGCACATGATTGTATCATGTTTGATGATACATGCAAGCTAGGGTTAGTGTAAAGAATTAGACCATGGTTAAGATTATGATTAGGGTTTTCTTTTTCTTATTTATTTATTTATTTATTTTGGAAAAAGATGAGAAAAGAATGGTTGCTATTTTTGTTTGCTAGTTGAAGATTCTTGAAGCTTTGAATTAGTCCACCATCCTTGTCTTATACTTAACCCTAACCATTCTAGTTAACCATGGTCCATTCTCTACAACTAACCAAGGGTTAGTAAATGATAAGTATTGATTTATTTATCATTTACATAATATACTTATCATATTCTTTTTTCCTTCATCTTCTTCTTCTTCAACATGAGAAAAAAAGCTTGCTACATCAATGGTGATTGATGAAAAAGTGTGGGAAATCCAAAACTAAAGTCTACCCAATTCCTATTTCTTCATCCTCTACCTCTTGCCAAGTAGTATAGGGTGTTTCCTTCACAAGTTTTCAAGGCTTGGTGAAGTTGGAGCTTGTTCTTGTGATGCCTCGACGTAGATCATCTTCGGCATCGAACCGACGATCAAGCCCGCCCATTCTTCGATGATGCCAATGCTAGAGTCAAGGGTTCGATTTGGACAGCGGAGGGAGATCATCGCGGAGCTTAGGAAGTGGTGGACCGGATCTACAAAGGTTGTAGCCCCTTTCCTTTAGCTATATTTCCGTTTACATGCTTGCTTCGCCTATATATCTAGTTAACGATCCGTAGTCTCGGGTTTCTCGGCACCGTAAAATTTCAATTGGGCATGTTTGATCACTTGTGAGACTCCATTAGAGTGCCTAGGAACCCTACAGAAACATGAGTCTAAAACTTTTGAGAAATTCAAGGAATATAAGCTGAAGTTAAGAACCAGACGGGTAGAAGTATTATGTCTTTTTATGTGATCAGGGAGGAGAATACTTAAGCATGGAGATCTTGGACTATTCTAAAAGGAGAATGTGATTCTCTCTCAGCTTGCTCTTTCGAGTACACCACAGCACAATGGTGTATCAGGGTGGAGGTATCGCACCTTATGAGATATAGTGCGCTCTTTGATGAGTACTGTTGAGTCACCTGTTTTCTTTTGGGTGTTATGCACTTGAGAAGCTGCATACCTATTGAATGGGGTTCCGTCCAAATCAGGGCCTACTACTATATATGAGATATGGAATGGGAAGAGACCATGTCTTAAACGAGTTAAGATGTGGGGTTGTCCGGCCTATATTGAAAAGAAAAATCCGGGCAAGCTCGAGGCAAGATCAGTTCTGTATAAGTTTGTTAGGATATCCCAAACATCTGTGAGGGAATATTTTCTACCACTCTGAGGAGCAAAAGGTGTTTTGTTTCTCTGCATGCCACCATTTTAGAAAAGGAATTTCTTATGAAGAAATTTGTGGTCATGAGGTAGAACTGGAAGGAGTTCTAGCTAGACAAACTAACAACTGATGATTTGGTGAAACTAAAGGATTCAATAGTCTCCAACGAACCTCAGCCTCTCCGCGAATCTGGTAGGGTTCCTCATCCACTTGAGAGATACTCCAGTCTTCTCGGTGACAGTGGGAGCGAGGATTGCATCATGGTTAATGATGGCCCAACTAGGTTCAGGCAGGCCATCAAGAGTGGCGACTCTGTGAAAAGGCTGGATGCTATACGATCAAAGATGGAATCCATGTACACCAACAAAGTATGGCTTTGCATGTTGCACCTGAAGGGCTAAAACCTATTGGGAGCAAATGGATCTTGAGAAGATTCTTGGTGTAGATGGAAAAGTTGAGACTTTCAAAGCTATGCTTAAGTCTATCAGGATCAATGCAAGTATCGCGGAGTTGGAACATTTGTGTTGATATGACATTCAAAGAGTTGGACTTCATCAAAATGGTAGACGAATCTTGTATATACAAGAAGGTTGTAGAGAGTAAGGTTGTCTTCCACGTATTGTATGTTGGATATAGTGCCTTCAAAGTCAATTATTGGATCGCGGGTACGTGATTGCAATGATCGAGGGAGGACCTATACCGGTAGTACAGTCTTGCTCGAGATGATAGTATGCTATCTGGTTTGTCTTTATCATCTTGTACATGCTTTAGTTCACTATTGCATATTGATAGAGCCCATAGGATTCTTGCTTGACTGCCAGCAGTATGATGGCGATCATATACGTGGGAGTTGGGGTCTATAAGCACATCCTTAAAGTGTCCCTGGTCATGGGAGTTTCGAGACAGGGCATCGATAATCCAGAGTAGACTAGTGTATACAGTCGAGACCCCGACGAGGGGCAGTAGCCGGGCTCACAAGCCATTGGTGTCAGTTGGTTCACCTAAAATGTATACAGGTGCTCATTGGGTTATGAGTACACCGGACAGGACTCGCCGGGAACATGCTAGTTAGTATTATACATATCGTCAGATAGCAGTTCCCAGGTGACATGTGTACAGGTTAGTCTGTCGACCTGAGATCGTCATTTGCCTCGTGTGAGTTCCCACTGTGCTTTGATAACTACCCTACCACGGCTCAAAGGAGTCGTGCAAACAGGTTTTAGTTGGGTACAGTCCCGAGCCACATGGAGGCAGTGAGCGAATCGTTAGGGATTCGTCTCTCCCGGTATTGGGGGTGAGATCGCGCTGTGTTTAGGAGAGCTATTACACGAAATCCCTGGCCAGGGTAATCGAGATTTACTGGTAGGTATTCCAGTAGTATCTCAGGGTGTTCTGGGCTATTCTCCGACACGACTTATACCGCTATTGGGGGTCTGACGTTTACCAGCCCCCTAGGCCCTATATGCGATACTCATAGACGAACGGACCGGACTGTACGGATATTGTCACTGTCAGGCTCGGTAGGGTTTCAGGATGAGTTCGCGCATCAGCTTCCCCTTCTTTCAATACATAGGCAACCGTTACGTACAGCTAGTACCTCTGACGTACTAGTGGTTATACCCAGTGCCAGTGTATTGATGAGTCATTAGAGTCCTCCACAGACAGTTTCCCAAGTTCGGACGAAACGTTGTAGAGGCCGTATGGATATATGGCGGGGTCCGATCATGATCATTATTGGACGGATAATACCAGCGGGCATTGGTTTAAGCCGGACCCTAGTATTATATTGTGTTGGGATATTTTTGTCTCTTTGCATTTGTATTCGGTCGGAATACAAATATGGGTATGTATTTACATTACGGGATTATTTTCAGAGTTACCAGTTTCTTTTTCCGCCCCAAACACCTTGTTTAATCATTGTGAGCTTTGGTCTTGACATTTTCTATTCCCTGACATTTCATGGTTTGCCTGGCCTGCCCATGCCTGGCCTGCCCATGCATTTAACGAGCATGGGCAAGAGCATGGCTCGGGGCTGTGTATGCAGCATGGGCAAGAGCATGTTTTGCAGGAAGGGGCTCTCTACAATTTTGGTGAGGTTGATAATGTGAGGGGTTGTTTTGTGGTGGCAAATTATTGTTTTGTGGTGGCCTTTTCTTTGTTGCAGGGGGCTCCTTGCAAATTCCGCCAATTCCTTTGGCAAGGGGTTTTCTGCGGCACTGGGTGTGAGTGGGTAAAGGATTATTTATTGTTATTGTCTGTGCTTTTATGGGTGGGGTTCTTCATGTGTTTTTTAATCAAAACCTATATAGATACACTCATATTTATCTCCATCTACATATATACTTGAAATCCCCAGAGAGCTCCAAGAGGCCGGCCCCAAAAAGAAATTTTTCCTTTGCTTCACAAGCAAATCTCATGTGCTCACATTCTCTATCTTGGCAACTCCAATTTACCTCCACCCAATCATTTGGGTGCCTTGAGAAAATATATTCCACACTCACTCTACTTCATTCTTGGACATGTCGGCTAGCAAACTTCATGTCCGAGTTGTCTCGGTTTTGAAGCGGGAGCCCGTATAAACATTCGTTGATGTGGTGCCCTTCCGACGAGGAGACCGGAGAGCGGATTTCACTGGGACAGCCACAACAAGCTATGGGAGCGGATTGAAGACCGAAGAACATGGATCGATCGGTATAATCTTTCCAAACCCCCTTTACATTTTTCTAGTTTACGGTTAATGGAATGATCTGGGTATTTGGGTCGCGGTGGCGCCGGTTCCCTAAAAAGTTTTTTGTTCCGCATCTGGCCTAGGTTAGACGGCCGGGGTGCTCCCGTGGCCCAAACATGGTATCAGAGCCAAACTATTAACCGTTAACTAGCTTGTTCTAATGTGTTTAAAACATCAATCGACGGAATTTTCAAAACCGCATTTCCAATATTTAAAGTTTCTGCCGAATTTTAAAGTCGTTGAAAAAATTATTTTGGGTATCTCTAAAACTCATGCAGGCTTTTTAAAGACTACACAAGAAATTTGGGCACTTGAACCCACTAAACCATCGTGGAACCGCCGCATAAGCCATGCTTTGCCGCGGTTTCGCCGCGGGTTTGGGGCTTCAGTGAACAATTTTTCTTGTGGTGGTTTTTCACTTGGAACTGTGGTTTCTAGAATATTTTGTCTGGGCCCAGATTTTGTTTGAGTACTGGATTTGTACTTGGAGCCCCACTTCGGGATGTTTTGTCGATCGAGATTTTAAATGTGTTAGTTAACAGTGTTTTACATTTCTATCTGTGATCGTGAATGTCATTTGATCAGTAAATCTTGTCTAATCGCTATAGTCCTTTTAGACGGATTTGCGAACGTGACATTCACGTTGATGTTCTGTCTTGTGCTGTGTTGTTGCGGATTTGTCGTGGTGGATAGTTCCTGTGCAATGGTAGTGCTTTTTAGTTTTATTTGTACATTTGATATTGCGGGGCGAGCGTCCGACATGTGGATTGCCGTCACTGCCTGTTTGTATATTATTCTTTTGGGGCACGACCGGGATGAGGTCGATGTACCTGTTGTATATATTTTATTTTTTGTACTAGGATTACCCCGCGGTGGGGTGCACGGATAGCCGGGTTCTAGAGGGCAACGGGCCCGCATCTCATGGCTTTGAGATGGAGGGGGCTTCACTCTAGAATTGGCGGGCTATTCGTCGCACTCGTAGAAGGTATAGGTTGACCCAGGAGGAGTGCTCAAGTTACCGGATTCCGTGAAGTGCTGGGTGGTCTATTCACTTTGTTGAAGGGGGCTGCCTCGCTTCAGGTTTTGGCAGGTAACTTGCCGCGCTCGTAGGGATCTAGGTTTTCTTTGCACAGGCTATCCACACGACCAGGGGAACGTCGGGTTTCATTTGCGGCTCTATGAAACCAGGGGATCCCAGATTATCTGTGTTGTTCTGTGATGCTTATTACTTTTCTGTGATATTGCATTTATCATACCTGGAGCGATTATTATATAATGATATATATACTAGTAGATGTTGTATATGTTTTACACCCGCGCTAGTCCAGTCCCCGCTCTGTCGTTAGTTAAGTAACCTAACGGGTGATGACGGGACCCAGTGGCGAATGCGGATGGCATATACGTAAATTTTATTTTCGTTCTTTTCTGGTGTGATCATTTGATGGGACTGCGTTGATTTTTATCAATGCAAGGAAAAAAACTATATATGATGTTGTTGGAACCAATTTTTCAAAAAGCTGTTATTACAAGGGCGTTCTCTTTTGTTTTACACAGTGGTATTCAGTTATGAATATCCAGCACCTCATTCGACGAGGCAAGGGCCGAGATCCCTTCATCGGGAGTGACCCCTTGGACAGAGGTTTGCGTCAGGGTAATAATTTCACTATAGTCGATTACTTTTTGCTTTGCATTGTGGTATTCAGTTTGGAATATCCTGCACCTCATTCGACGAGAAAAGAGCCGAGATCCCTTCACCGGGAGTGACCTCTTTAGCAAAGGTTTTCGTCACTATATATTTATAAAAACTATCCGGTTCCTTCAACGATATCAAGTTCATTACGCTAAAGGTTTTTCGCCAAAAACCAGCCGCAGCCCTCCGTCATTTCTTACAAGTATTATTTAGTATTCGTGCTGCGTTTGTTGACCTAGTCAAGACGTAGTGTTCGGTAGCTAAGTGGTGCTTGTTTATTGCATTTTAAATGTGATTGGTTAGGACAGTCGTGCGGCCTTGTTGACCTAGTCAAGGGCACGCGCGGGTGGGTTTAATGCAATCAGGATAATGACGGGTTGAACTTGACTAGCGGTTTATGGTTTGTTAACCTAGTCAAGGTCATAAACCGCTTGGGGTAAAAATCATATCGGGAGTTTCAAACATACAGGAAACTTGCCAGGCTTGCGCATACCTTCTGGAGTGTGGTGACTTGAGTGGCTTCCATCAAGTTATCATGCGATGATAGTTGGATCCCGATTCCCACTGATGAGTCGGTTTACTCCTCGGGTGACCCCGACTAATTCTTCTTTCAGGTTTGGAGGAGAATTTGAGGATACAGTGGGAGGTTTACTGATTAGATAAAATGATTAACCAATCCGATCAAGGTTAGAGTGCACGCAGAGTGTTTCTTTTCTCTCTCTTTTTGACTTCTACCATGACTCGACCCTAGACTATAACTCAGTAACCATGTTAACCGAACTTTCTTAAAAACATTGGCTTTTGGATTGTCTGAGTTGCATACATCATTGCCACTCCTTCTCTTACCCTTTGCATTTCTCCAGAACACCCCGTATCACTACGAACAACCAATTCCATTGGATAAATCCATCATATGGTTATATACGAACTCGAAGGAACTTCTTCGAGGATGGATTCTGGTTCTGGAGAGATCGAATAGGATTATTCAGTTGTCTTTTCCGTTTACCTTCTCTCAGGTTGTGAGGGATCGTAGGATTAGGAGAGGGTACAACTATTACGCTTATTGGATAGTCTTTTTCCAAACCATAGGCAGATGCCGAAAGGTAGGGAATGAAGAAAACCAATTAGCCTAAGTTGGGTGTACAGAAGGTAATAAGTAAAGACGAATAAAGGGATCAGAAAGAGGGCAAAGTAAATTGCGACTGTTAACATTCATGACCAAACCACGTATTTCATCGCCACTCCTAATTCACCTTTGTATTTCTCCAGAACACCCCGTATCACTACGAACATCCAATTCCATTGGATAAATCCATCGTATGGTTATATACGAACTCGAAGGAACTTTTTCGAGGATGGATTCTGGTTCAGGAGAAATAGGAATAAGGTTTATTCAGTTGTCTTTTATCCTTACCTTCTCTCAGGTTGCGAGTGCTCCTAGGATTAGGAGAGTAATTATGCTTATTAGATAGTCTTCTTCCAAACCACAGGCTGGTGCCGAACGGTAGGGAAGGAAGAAAACCATTAAGCCTAACGATGGTGTACAGAAGGTAACGACTAAAGGCAAATAAAGGGAATTGGAGAGATGGCAGGGAAATATACGGTTATAGTGATGAATCTGGATAATGGAAGAGGCATTACTAGGAATACCCGGATACCCCTTTGAAATATATTCATGTTTCAGTTTCACTGTGCATTGTTAATTGAAAACTGATTTCCCAATTAGACGCTTGCTCCACGGTATGTATTTACCAGGTATGATTCATACATCTGTATGTTTTTACAGATGATGAGTGTGAGTAAGTTAATGGGAATTAGGTGATGATCCTCATTATATCGGAATTCGTTGTAATTGGTCGTATTTGAGGAAATCGCCTGGGTACAGTTTTCAACCTACGACGCATAGAGTTTGAGTTATTCAACTCAGGGGACTTATATAAAGTATTGTATATTGTCCAGTGTCCATTAGGACAAAGGGGTTGGTCCTCGTACTGTATTCTGTTTACTTGTGACTTCTCAAGTTTTAGACAAGTGTTTCGTAGAAATACAAGGTCCAAGTTTGAGAAGTTATAGGTACAGGAATAAAGTAGAGAAGCATGCGTTGCAAGTATCAGGATTCTTCAAGGTGATCGAAGATGTAGATACTTGTGGTTGGTATTCAGATGATAGTAATGGTTTTGAGAAACTTGTTTCTCTTTCAGGTTACTCATAATTGGATGCAATCCTAAGTTGAGTAATGCTGATCGTCCTCTCTCTATTTAGTTGACATGCACTGGAGATAGCTGCATGATTTGAATCTGGTTCCAATTAAATCAGTGCCTCTGTTTCTATATTGTATATAGAATGGTTCGTATATTAACGATATTAAGGCACGGGGAGTTGTCCGCCTTATGCTTAAAACCAGACTCTGGATAACTCAAGGCACGTTTCTGTAATGGCAGTTTGTGGGTTAACCCGGGGTTTAACGAGGGTTGACTTTCTACCATCTGGAAAATCAATAGTGATATTGTTCTTGACTCGCCACAGTTTTAGTAAAATGGATTTTTTCAGAAAACACTAGTGGGAGTATGGTAGAACTGGAAGTGATTCCAGAACCGCAAACGATTACGGAAAATTTAATAGAACCTAAAGATTCAATCAGGTTTGACATTCCATTAGCCACTCCGCAGATATGGTGGGTAACCTCAGGCGCCCGAGAGGTACTCTGGTATCCTCAAGGACGGTGACATGGAGGTTCTTGTTTACCCAGACTTGCCATTACTGCTGTTCCAGACTATGAGACCCGACAGGAAGATGAGTATAGCGTCGTTCTAAACTAGCTTTAGAAGTACACGTGTATATGACTCTACCAGAGAGTTGTCGTAGTCACTGGGAGCAGCGGAAGCATAGTGGATAAGTAGCTTATGTCTATTTATAGGCTAAAGCAGATATAGTGGAGATAGATCATCTATTTTTGATGTGACAGTCATGGGATTTGACTTCATCAGAATAGCAGATGGATCTATTAAGAAGGTAGTAGGGTGTAATGTCCTGGTACTTGGATGACATACACATAGTAGGAAGTGAAATTCCTACACTACGATCGGTTATACCGTGGTTGTCACACAGTAGTTTCTCCACATAGGATATGGATATAATATCATATGTTGTTTTTTGTACTAGATGCAATAGGTTGATATATTATTCCAATCCTGGAGAAATGTTCGGAAGCAGCTTATGAACATAAGTGGTTGTTCTAGGGATTTGATAACGACAGCCTCCTTCGGGAGACAGTTATCATTCCAGGCTTCCAAGGTGACCCGGATGACAGAGTGACTATCAGAGTTATAGTCTTCCCTCTGACGAGGGGGCAGTAGTTTGAACAGGTGGTCCAAGCGGATACTGTGGGAGGCATGGTGCAGGATACTGATTAAATTCAGTTGACGATATAGTCTAAGAAGTTTGCTGGATTTGGAGTTCATTTATCAACTGGGTCCCATCAGATATCCAGACATATTCTAAGACAGGTATTGCTCATTTCGGGAGATGGATTTCTCAGCGAACTTGAGACAAAGAGACATAGAAAGAAATATTAGGGTTGATCCACTCACTGAGGCTATTTCTCGAACGCAATAGTTTTACAAACGAGCTTTGTGAAACTGATCAGTTGAGGAGTTGGATGTTCGGTATCACACGAACTGTGAGTACGCGACATCGTAATAATTAGCCTTAAGTGCAAATGGGAGATTGTTGGATATAGTGCCCTCAAAGTCAATTATTGGATCGCAGGTACGTGATTGCAATGATCGAGGGAGGACCTATACCGGTAGTACAGCCTTGCTCAAGATGATAGTATGCTATCTGGTTTGTCTTTATCATCGTGTACATGCTTTAGTTCACTATTGCATGTTGATAGAGCCCATAGGATTCTTGCTTGACTGTCAGCAGTATGATGGCGATCATATACGTGGGAGCTGGGGTCTATAAGCACATCCTTAAAGTGTCCCTAGTCGTGGGAGTTTCGAGACAGGGCATCGATACTCCAGAGTAGACTAGTGTATACAGTCGAGACCCCGACGAGAGGCGGTAGCCGGTCTCACAAGCCATTGGTGTCAGTTGGTTCACCTAAGATGTATACAGGTACTCATTGGGTTATGAGTTCACCGGACAGGACTCGCCGGGAACATGCTAGTTGGTATTATACATATCGTCAGATAGCAGTTCCCAGGTGACATGTGTATAGGTTAGTCTATTAACCTGAGATTTTCATTTGTCTCGTATGAGTTCCCACTGTACTTTGATTACTACCCTACCACGGCTCAAAGGAGTCATGTAAATAGGTTTTAGTTGGGTACAGTCCCGAGCCACATGGAGGCAGTGAGCGGATCGTCAGGGATTCGTCTCTCCCGGTATTGGGGGTGAGATCGCGCTGTGTTTAGGAGAGCCATTACATGAAATCCCTGGCCAGGGTAATCGAGATTTACTGGTAGATATTCTAGTAGTATCTCAAGGTGTTCTGGACTATTCTCCGACACGACTTATACCGCTATTGGGGGTCTGACGTTTACCAGCCCCCTAGGCCCTATATGTGATACTCATAGACGAACGGACTGGACTGTACGGATATTGTCACTGTCAGGCTCGGTAGGGTTTCAGGATGAGTTCGCTCATCAGCTTCCCTTCTTTCAATACATAGGCAACCGTTACGTACAGCTAGTACCTCTGACGTGCTAGTGGTTATACCAAGTGTCAGTGTATTGATGAGTCATTAGAGTCCCCTACAGACAGTTTCCGAAGTTCGGGCGAATCGTTGTAGAGGCCGTATGGATATATGGCGGGGTCCGATCATGATCATGATCATGATCGGACAAATAATACCAGCGGGCGTTGGTTTAAGCCGGACCCTAGTATTATATTGTGTTGGGATATTTTTGTCTCTTTGCATTTGTATTCGGTCGGAATACAAATGCGGATATGTATTTACAGTTGAGGGGTAATCCCGTAATTCGTTAAGGGATAATTTTCGGAGTTGCCAGTTTCTTTTTCCGCCTCAAACACCTTGTTTAATCATTGTGAGCTTTGACCTTGACATTTTCTATTCCTTGACATTTCATGGTTTGCTGGTGCTGCCCATGCCTGGTCTGCCCATGCATTTAATAAGCATGGGCAAGAGCATGGCTCGGGGCTATGTATGCAGCATGGGCAAGAGCATGTTTTGCTGGAAGGGGTTCTTTGCAATTTTGGTGAGCTCGATAATGTGGGGGGTTGTTTTGCGGTGGCAAATTATTGTTTTGTAGTGGCCTTTTCTTTGTTGCACGGGGATCCTTGCAAATTCAGCCTATTCCTTTGGCAAGGGTTTTCTGTGGTATTGGGTGTGAGTGGGTAAAGGATTATTTATTGTTATTGGCTGTGCTTTTGTGGGTGGGGTTCTTCATGTGTTTTTTATTCAAAACCTATATAGATACACTCATATTTATCTCCATCTACATATATACTTGAAATCCCCAGAGAGCTCCAAGAGGCCGGCCCCGAAAAGAAATTTTTCCTTTGCTTCACAAGTAAATCTCATGTGCTCACATTCTCTATCTTAGCAACTCCAATTTACCTCCAGCCAATCGTTTGGGTGTCTTGAGACAATATATCCCACACTCACTCTACTTCATTCTTGGACATGTCGGCTAGCAAACTTCATGTCCGAGTTGCCTCAGTTTTGAGGCGGGAGCCCGTATAAAGATTCGTTGATGTGGTGCCCTTCCGATGAGGAGACCGGAGAGCGGATTTCACCGGGACAGCCGCAATAAGCTATGGGAGCGGATTGAAGACTGAAGGACACGGATCGATCGGTATAATCTTTATAAACCCCTTTTACATTTTGCTAGTTTACGGTTAATGGAACGATCCGGGTATTTGGGCCCCGGTGGCGCCGGTTCCCTAAAAAGTTTTTTGTTCCGCATCTGGCCTAGGTTAGACGGCCGGGGCGCTCCCGTGGCCCAATATTGTACGTAGATGACATACTCTTGATGGGAAATGCTACAATCGGTCAAGCTCCTCTTATCACGAGGATTCTTAATAGAAGATCTGGATGATACCTACTACATCTTGTAGATTATGATCTATGGTGATAGATCTAAGTGGATATTCTGAGTGTCCTAAATCCAGGTACATTAACACCATACTAAAGGGGTTTAATATGGAGGATTCTAAGCGTGGTGGTTCGTCCACCTACCCAGGAATCACTTTCTCCAATAGGATGTCTTCGAAGACTGATTTGGAGAAAGCCCGCTATAAGTGCACGGCAGCGCCCCGACCGTCATTCCGAGGCCAAAATGCGGAAACAAAACTTTTCTCTAACTTTAAAAACCGATGCTATCGCGTACTAAAAACCCGGATCGAGCCATTAACCTAATGCTAGCAAACTAGAGAATGGGTAGAAAGCTATACCGAGCGATCCGTGTCCTTCGGTCTTCTCGTCGTCATCCCGATCATCCCGCGGAATATCCGGTCTTCACCTCCTCGTCGGAAGGGCACCACATCGCCGGGTTCTTTTACGGGCTCCCACCTCTAGACCGAGGAAACTCGGGCACGAAGTTGGCGAGTCGACGTGTCCAAGAATGCTGTAGGCTAAGTGTAGAACACTGGGTCTCATGGGGTTACTAGAAGTTGCCATTTATTGAGTGGAGAAGGAGGTGCAAGCCTTTTGTGGAGCTAAGGGAATTTTGCAAGCAAAAAGGAGCAATTTTCTCCTCCCAAATTTTTGGACAGCCCCACACTAGAATGGCCGGCCATGACATCAATAATGAGAAGAGGGAGTGAGCCAAATAATGCAAGAGAGAGAAAAGAATAGGTGATGATGAGGAATCATCATCATCCCCAAATCTCATCCTAATCCCATCATATAAAGAAAGCAATGATGAGTAAAAGAAGTCAATTGAAACAAGGACCATCATGAGAACCATCATGAACCTATCATCACAAAAAGTCTTCTCCATTATAAAATGCACAATTGCAAATAACCCCCTCCCATCAATTTTCAGCCAAGGAAAGAAACAAAGGAAAATGGCCGAAACGAAATACAAACTGGCAACTTCAAAAAACTGATCCCGTAATAAATTACAGGAAAACCCCGCGACTGTATATACATACCCGCATTTGTATTCCGACCGAATACAAATGCAATGAGACAAAATCTACACTGTACAATACTAGGATCCGGCTTAAACCAAAGCCCGCTAGTATTATCCGTCCGATCATGATCCGTGCAATACCGCACGTATATGATCGAACCCTGCCATATATCCATACGGCCTCTACAGCGTTTCGCCCGAAACTTGAGAAACTGTCTGTGGGGGACTCTAAAGACTCGTCAATATTTTGGCTGTGGATTTAACCACTAGCACGTCAGAGGTATTAGCTATACGTAACGGGCTACTAGCTATTGACCAAAAGGGACGTCGATGAGCGAACTCATCCTGACACCCTACTGAGCCTGTCAGTGACAATATCCGTACAGTCCGGTCCGTTCGTCTATGAACATCGCATGTCGGGCCTAGGGGGTTGGTAAAAGTCAGACCCCCAAAAGCGGTACAAGTCGTGTCGGAGTGTAACCCAGAACACCCTGAGATACTACTGGAATACCTACCAGTAAATATCCTGCCTTGGCCAAGGAATTCATGTAATGGCTCTCCTAGACACAGCGCGACCTCACCCCTAATACCGGGAGAGACGAACCCGTGCAGATCCGCTCACTGCCTCCATGTGGCTCGGGACTGTACCCAACTAAAACCTGTTTGCACGACTCCTTTGAGCCGTGGTAGGGTAGTAATCAAAGTACAGTGGGAACTCACATGAGATAAATGACGATCTCAGGTCGATGAACTAACTTGTACACATGTCACCAGGGAACTGCTATCTGACGTCTGGTATAATCCCAACTAGCATGTTCCCGGCGAGTCCTGTCTGGTGTACTCATAACCCAATGAGCACCTGTATACATCTTAGGTGAACCAACTGATACCAGTGGCTTGTGAGACCGGCCACCGCCCCTCGTCGGGGTCTCGACTGTATACACTAGTCTACTCTGGAGTATCGATACCCTGTCTCGAAACTCCCACGACTAGGGACCTTTTAAGGATGTGCTTATAGACCCCAGCTCCTATGTATATGATCGCCATCATACTGCTGGCCGTCAAGCAAGAATCCTAAGGGCTCTATCAACGCGCAATAGTGATCAGTAATGTCACTTAAAGCAGTACACGATGAGAAAGATAAACCAGATAGCATACTATCATCTTGAGTAAGACTGTCCTACCGGCATAGGTCCTCCCTCAATCATTGCAATCACGTGCCTGTGATCCAATAATTGACTCTGAGGGCACTATGTCCAACAATCTCCCACTTGCACTTAAGGCTAATTATTGCGATGTCGCATACTCACAGCCCGTGTGATACCGAACACCCAACTCCTCTACTAATCAGTCTCATAAAGCTCGTTTGCGAAACTATTGCGTTCGAGGAATAGCCTCAGTGAGTGGATCCGCCCTGATGTTTCTTTCTATGTCTCTCTTTATCTCAAGTTCGCGGAGCAAGCCATCTCCCGAAATGAGCAATACCTGTCTTAGAATATGTTTGGATGTCTGATGGGACCTAGTTCATAAGTGAACTCCAAATCCAAACTTCTTAGACTGTATTGTCAACTGAAACCAATCAGTATCCTACGCCATGCCTCCCTCAGTATCCCCTTAGACCATCTGTCTAAAATACTGCCCCTCGTAAGTGGGAAAACTATAACTCTGACAGCCACTCTGTCATCCAGGTCACCTCGGAAGCCTGGAATGATAATCGTCTCCCGAATGAGGCCGTCGTTATCATATCCCTAGAACATCCACTTATGTTCTAAAACTGCTTCCGAACGTTTCTCCAGGATTGGATCAATATCACCTTATTGCATCTAGTGCAAAAACATCTGGTGTGGTACATGACATCTCATGATTGACTGAATTGCCTAAGCAAGTGATCTGCCAATCATGCACATCCCTCTCCCCTTTAGTCTGTAAGACACCTTTAGAGAGGGTGACTCCATTACCTGCTGGTATACTACCTGTTAGTTATATGTATGCCCTAGAGGCCATTACTATACATTGGATGTATATTGTAGTGGATGCTGGGACATATATAGGTAGGACTTTCTTGCTCGACATGATAGTACGCTATCTGGTTGCTCTTTATCTTAACATGTATACTTTCTGTCTCTCTGATTACATGTTGATAAAGCCCTTAGGATGTGTACTCGACTTCCAGGACTATGATGCAGATCATACTAGCGGGGCCTGGATAGTCCATGAGTACATCCTTGAAATGTTCCTAGTCGAGGGAATATCGAGACGGGGCATCGATATTCCAGAGTAGACTAGCGTATATCTTCTCGACCCATGCGATGGGCGATGGATGATCCCATATCCATTGGTGTTTGACATCGGAGATGGTATGCGGGTGCTCAGTGGAGACTGGGTACACTGAACGGACTCGCCGAGAACTCCCAGATGGTATTATACCTCACGTCAGATGGCAGTTCTCTGGTGACACTGGTACAGCTTAGTCTGTTGACCCGAGATCGTCATAGAGTCTTGTGTGTCTCCCACTGTGCTTTGATTTCCACCCTACCACGGCTCTACTGAGTTGTGCAAACAGGTGGTTTTTGGGTACAGTCCCGATTCACATGGAGGCAATGAGCGATAGGAGGGGATTCGTCTCTCCCGGTATTGGGGGTTGATGTTGTGCTATGCTCGACTGGCCATAACAGGAAATCCCTGGCCAGGGTTGCAGTGATATACTGGTAAGAGTTATCAGTAGTTTCACGAATGTTATGGACCCTACGTCGGCATGACTTATCGAACTATTGGGGTCTGACGTTTACCACCCCTAGGAGAGATATGCGACATATCAGACGAACAGACCGGACTGTACGGTAAGTGTTACTGGTTGGATTCACAGGAGTGTGAGCGGGCTTGCTCGTCGATCTTCTGATCGCTCAATACCCGGGTGGCCATTACGTTTAGCAGACCGCTTGCGGCTTGTGGGTGTTTGATATGATCATCATCTGCTGCCGGCGTATTGACGAGTCTTTAGAGTCCTACACAGAGGTTTCCTGGCTCAAGCGAAACGAAATAGGAGCGCATATGAGATATGTGCGGGACCGAGAATAATTCGTGTATGTGATACCGTATTCCATTCTCGCGATGAATGTATCGATTAGTTATATGCGATATAACCTAGTTATCGAATCAAGGATCGATTCGATAAGCCGATACATTGGATACTCGCCGGTTATATACGATATGACCGGATCGTTAAATCAAGTATTGATTTAATGATTTAATGCATAATTATATATTTGATATATTACTTTGCATTAACTGGTATTGGTTCACTTTAAATGGATTTTCCCACTTGGATTGTGCAAGTTGTATATGTGATATACTTTTATGCACAAGATTGTATCATGTTTGATGATACAAGCAAGCTTGGGTTTGTGTAAAGAATTGACCATGGTTATATGAATGGTTAGGGTTTCATTTTTATTTACTTATTCATTTATTTATTCTTTTTGTTTATTTTGGAAAATGGAAATGATAATGAAATTGAAATGGTGGCTTAATTTGTTTGTAGTTAAAGATTCTTGAAACTTTGATTAAGCAACCATTTTGTCTTCATCTCCAAACCCAACCATTCAACTAACTTGGGTTGACTCTGTACACATAACCATGGTTACTATCATGATAAGTATCATTTTATTTGATAATTAAGAAATACTTATCATATTCTTTTCTTCATCTTCTTCTTCTTCCTCCATGAGAAGAAAGCTTGCTACATCAATGGTGATTGATGAAAAAGTGTGTGAAATCCAAATCTAAAGTCTACCCACTTCCTATTTCTTCATCCTCTACCTCTTGCCAAGTAGTATAGGGTGTTTACTTTGTAAGTCCACGTTGCGACCCCCGGTTCTTACGGGGAGGCGGAAACGGTATAAAAATCAAATTTTTAGCGCATGGGGCAACATGGACTAACAAAATCGGGATCTTTTCCTAAACTAAAACTAGCAAACAAGCTAAAGAGAGTTAGCTGCTCGGAAAGATGGTTATACCTAAACTTGAACTCCTTCTTCTTCAAACTTTGTAGAGGTTGATGGTTCTTTCCTCGTCGCCTTCTTCCGTCAAAGATGGATCCACCTGAGGGTTCAACCTTCGGGCTCTTTCTCGAACTTTGAGAGAACTAGAATCTTCGGCTTGCTAAACCTTTGATCCTAGAGTGAGTAGAGAGTGTCTAAGGGGTGTTTTCTTTTCAAGGAGAGGGATTCTCAACACATGAGAAGGATTCTCCTTGAGCTTGAGGAAGAAGAAGATGAAGTGAGGAGAGAGAATGATTATGATAGAATGAGCTCTCTTTTTCCTTTTGCAACCATATCAAAAAGAAAAAGAATTATCTAAATAATAATAATAATTCAAATGAGAATAGTTGATGGTTGTTTTGGAATGACCACTATCATACTTCATTAAATGAAATGTAAGCTAGAATCAAGGAGCATCCTTGCAAAGTAATGATGATGGTCAAACATTCAACCATGGTCAACAAGTCAACGATGGTCAACAAGTCAACAAAACCAACCATAACATAATTTCATTTAATTACTATTATTAATTGATATCTCACTAATTCATTAGGGTTTGAAAAAAAGACGACTGTCAACTGTGCATGCGCACCCGTTCCGAAACCCTAATGAAAAACCCCTTCTTCCGCCTCAAACAACTGTGCATACACACCTGCATTCTTGTTCCGAGGAACATGAATACTGAGAGATAAAAGTAACCCCAAAACATATACCAGTATCCGGCTCAAACCAGAGCCCGCTGGCAATATCCGTCCGGACTCCAAACGTGCACAAGTGCGCGGATGAGAACGAACCCTGTCGCAAAACCATGCGACCTCTACTCTGTTTTGCCCAGAGGCGAATACCCTCTGTGTGGGACTCTAAAGACTTGACACTACGCTGGCAGTGGGTTTAACCACAGACCGCAAGCGGCACTAGCTGTGCGTAACGGTCCCCAGGTAGAAGCCGACAAGAAGGCTGACGAGGTGAACCCCATCAGAACTCCTACTGAGTCTGAATGTGACATTCTCCGTACAGTCCGGTCTGTTCGTCTGATACATCGCATGGCGGGCCTAGGGGCGGTAAACGTCAGTCCCCTAATAGCGGTACAAGTCGTGTCGGAGTGAAGCCCAAAACACCCTGAGATAACACTGGAAGCCTACCAGTATATCTCGCTTGCCCTGGCCAGGGACTACTCGTGTAATGGCTCTCCTAGACACAGCGCGATGTCAACCCCCAATACCGGGAGAGACGAATCCTGTCTAACCGTCACTGCCTCCAAGTGCTTCGGGACTGCACCCAACAACTACCTGTTTGCACGACTCCTTTGAGCCGTGGTAGGGTAGTGATCAAAGTGCAGTGGGAACACACTCGAGGCGAAGTGCCAGTGTCAAGTCAGCGGACTAAGCTGTACTCATGTCACCTGGGAACTGATAACTGACGATAGGTATAATACCAACTGGTCAGTTCCCGACGAGTCCTGTCCGGTGTACTCGTAACCTAACGAGCACCCGTATACTATCTCCAGTACGACGTTCTGATGGCTGTGGGACAGACCATCTCCCACACTGGGATGAGAAGCGCATACGCTAGTCTACTCCGGAGTATCGATGCCCTGTCTCGATAGTCCTGCGACTAGGGACCTGTATAAGGATGTGCTTATAGATTACCCAGCCCCCACTAGTATGACTGCCATCACAACGCTGGTAATCAAGCAAAGATCCTAAGGGCTCCACTAATGTGTATAGGTGATATCGCAAAATAAACACATGTACACATTGAAGTAGAAACAAACCAAGTAGCATACTACTATATTGAGCAAGATTGTTTATACAA
Organism: Agapanthus africanus; assembly: GCA_030015575.1. Classification (NCBI taxonomy): domain Eukaryota; kingdom Viridiplantae; phylum Streptophyta; class Magnoliopsida; order Asparagales; family Amaryllidaceae; genus Agapanthus; species Agapanthus africanus. The sequence continues at coordinate 398,710,064 of CM057346.1, forward strand.
GGTGAATATCCCAAGCTTCCATTAAGTAATATACAAACTAGTACGATACAGTAATGGCCTCTAGGGCATATACACTAACAATCTCCCACTTGCACTAAGGCCATGTACTGGCGTATCGAAGACCTATCATCTCGATCAGCCGCTCGAACTGAGTCTGGGGTAGGGCCTTGGTGAATGGATCTGCAGTGTTTTCTTCTGAAGCAACCCTCCGAACCTCGATCTCCTTGCGATCCACGATCTCCCTGATCAGGTGGTACCGCCTCAAGATGTGCCTGGATCTCTGATGGGACCTGGGTTCCTTCGCTAAAGCTATAGCTCCAATGTTGTCGCAATACAGAGGTATTGGGTCAACAATGGACGGAACCACCTGAAGTTCTTTTAAGAACTTCCTCATCCAGACAGCTTCTTTTGCGGCATCAGATGCAGCGATGTATTCCGCTTCCATCGTCGAGTCTGCAACGGTTTCCTGTTTGGAACTCTTCCAACACACCGCCCCTCCATTGAGGGTAAAGAAAAAACCCGACATGGACTTGGAATCATCCTTGTCACTCTGGAAGCTGGAGTCAGCAAAGGCCTCGATCTGGAGGTCTTTTCCGCCATACACCAAGAACATCTCCTTAGTCCTTCTGAGGTACTTGAGAATGTTCTTTACTGCTATCCAGTGTTTCTCCCCAGGGTTTGACTGATACCGGCTTACTACACTCAGCGCATAAGCTACATCCGGTCTGGTACACAACACCGCATACATTATAGAGCCTACCGCAGAAGCGTAGGGTATAATAGACATGCGACCCCTCTCCAAATCAGTCTTGGGAGACATCTCTTTAGAGAGGGTGATTCCGTGACAAGCCGGTAGGTTACTGCGCTTGGAATCTTCCATACTGAATCTTTTCAGTACGGTGTCGATGTACCTGGACTGTGAAAGTCCTAATATTCTCTTGGATCTATCACGATGGATCCGGATCCCCAGGATGTAAGAGGCATCACCCAGGTCTTTCATGGAGAACCTGTGTGACAAGAAACCCTTGACAGATTGTAGCATAGGAATGTCATTTCCTATTAAGAGAATGTCATCCACGTATAAAACGAGGAATACTACAGTTCTCGCTACAAATCTACTATAGATGCATGGTTCATCTGGATTTTTGATAAAGCCAAATTCCTTGACCGTCTCATCAAAACAGATGTTCCAACTCCGCGATGCCTGCTTTAGTCCATAGATGGACTTAAGCAACTTGCACACCTTTCCGCTGCTCCCACTCTGAATGAAACCCTCTGGCTGATCCATATAGACACACTCTTCTAAATTTCCATTTAAAAAAGCGGTTTTTACGTCCATCTGCCAAATCTCATAATCGTGGAAGGCAGCAATGGCAAGAAGGATCCGAATGGATTTCAGCATAGCCACTGGAGAAAAGGTTTCGTCATAGTCCAAGCCAGGTCTTTGACGGAAACCCTTTGCTACAAGTCTAGCTTTATAGGTCTCAACCTGTCCATCTACACCAATCTTCCTTTTGAAGATCCACTTGCATCCTACGGGTTTTACCCCGTCTGGAGCAATGTCCAACGTCCATACTTTGTTGGTGTACATGGACTCCATTTCGGTCCGCATTGCATCCAGCCATTTTACCGAGTCAACGCTCTGAACGGCCTGCTGGAAGCTAGTAGGCTCATCATAATCTATGATGCAATCCTCTCTATCCCCGTCTATGAGAAAACCGTAGTATCTCTCAGGCGGATGAGACTGCCTACTACTCCTGCGGAGTGGCGTAGGAATGTCCTGTTCTTTTGAACTTACTGGCTCTTCCAAGCTTTCAGTAATAGCTTGTGGTTCTGGAATCTCTTCCAGTTCTATTGCGTTCCCACTTATCTGGGTTTCCAAAAACTCAGTTTCCAAGAAGCGGGCATGTTGAGAAACAAAAACCTTTTGTTCCTCAGCGGAATAGAACAGATACCCCCTGGAGTTCTTTGGGTATCCCACAAACTTACACTGTACTGAACGTGCCTCGAGCTTGTCCGCATGCTGCTTTTTTACAAAAGCTGGACATCCCCATATCTTAAGGTACTTAAGACAGGGTTTCTTCCCACTCCACATCTGATATGGAGTGGTAGGCACAGTCTTGGTGGGAGCCTTGTTCAAGAGATATGCAGCTACTTCTAGTGCATAGCCCCAGAAGGATCGCGGTAACTCAGCCTTACTCATCATGGAACGAACCATATCCAATAGGGTTCGATTCCTCCTTTCCGATACACCGTTATGTTGCGGAGTGTATGGAGGAGTACGGTGAGAGAGAATTCCATTCTCTTTTAAATAGTCCAGGAACTCGGCACTCAAGTATTCACCACCTCGATCCGATCTTAGAATCTTAATACTTTTGCCTATTTGTTTTTCAACTTCATTCTTGTAATCCCGAAATTTCTCAAAGGCCTCAGATTTGTGCTTCATTAAGAAGACATGTCCATACCTAGAGAAATCGTCTGTGAAAGTAATGAAGTATGAATAACCGCTTCGCGCATGTGTAGACATTGGACCACACACGTCACTGTGTATGAGTCCCAAGAGCTCGCTCGCTCTTTCTCCGTGTTCAGTGAACGGAGTCTTTGTCATCTTTCCCATGAGACAAGATTCACAAGTGTCATAAGACTGATACTCGAACGGATCCAAGTATCCTTCTTTATGTAACTTAGTCAACCGTGTCTCATTAATGTGACCCAGTCTACAATGCCATAAGAAAGCCTGATTGATATCTGGAGACTTTCTTTTGTGTGTATTCTGGACATTGAAAATCTGTGGTTGGTTTAATACGTATATACCATTGCTCAGTGTACCTGACCCAATCAGAACTTGATTAAGGTGAATGTTTACAACATTACTTACAAACGCAAATTCATAACCTTCTTTAGAAACCAAAGATACAGAAATGATATTACAAGTTGCGTTGGGTACAAAAGAGCAATTACTCAAAACCAAAACATGCCCATCTGACATTCCCAGGTGATAGTCCCCCACGGCTTTAGCATCCATGCTAGCTCCGTTCGCAACTCTGAGGGTCATGTCACCTGCCTTCAAAAACCTACGGTTTCTCAACGCCTGCAAAGAATTACAGATATGAGATCCTGATCCGGTATCCAATACCCAGGAAGTAGAGTTTATAGAAAGACAGTTTTCAATAACATACACACCTGAAGCTGAAGCCGCAACCTGCTTCAGTTCCTGTGTCCTGGCCTTCCAAGCCCTGCAATCTTTCTTCCAGTGTCCACTCTTGTGACAATAGAAGCATTCCTCTTTACCCACAAGCTTCCCCGCTATCTTTGTTGCCTTTGCTTTTCCCTTCGTATCCACTTTACTAACACCGCCCCTTGGTTTGGCGGGGGCTTTCCTCTTCTTTCCCTTGGCTTTCGCCTTGGACCTAGAAGAAGAAGATCCTCCTACAAACAAAGTGGATGTTTCCCTACCTTTCTGTAGGGTGCCCTCTGCACTCCTCAGCATGTTGAGGAGTTCTGAAAGTTCAACTTCTTTTTCTTGCAAGTTGAAATTCAGTATGAACTGGGCGTAAGTGGAAGGAAGGGACTGGAGAACTAAGTCCGTATAGAGCTCACTCTCCAACGTGGTCCCAAGTTCTGCGAGCTCCTCAATGTAGCCTATCATCTTAAGCACGTGGTCCGCTACCGATGATCCGACGGCCAACTTTGCCGAAAATAACTTCTTCGACACTTCGTATCTTGCAATACGAGACTGCTCTCTATACAGTTCTTTTGTATGAAGAAATATGGATTCCAAGTCCATATTCTCGTGCCTCCTCTGATGTTCCATGTCCATAGAGGCAAGCACGGGGCATCTGGCCTTCGCGCAATCAATCTCCCAAGTCTTACGGATTTCCTTATCCGCGACGCTGGAGGTGGGACCTGGGACGGGGGGAGCTTTGGTGGTGAGAAGATACCCAGCTTATCGTAAGTGATTGCCATTTTGACATTCCTGAGCCAATCTTTGTAGTTTGGCCCTGTCAGTATGTTTTTATCTAGAAGTAACTTAAGTCCAGTCATTTCGATTTGGTCGCTGCAGGGGGGAGAGAAGAAACACTTTAGCACGATGCTCTTGCAAGTTTAGAATGGTTTTTAATTTGTCTAAACAGGATGGCTCCCACTGTCTCTCGAATCCCTCCTCAAACCACAAAGGAAGAATTAGTCGGGATCAATCCCACCGCACAATACTTGCTTAACCGTTCAGCCAGGCCAGTGTCGGTACTTCGAGGGAGGTTTTCCAACGCTTTCGCGAAGTTCCTTAATTTAAGAACCTCTTTTCCCTGGGGGCGTAGCCCCGCTAACACCTTTCTAGGCACCTACTAGGTTTATAGCATTGATCGTTTAGTGAGAAATTTCCCAAGGAGTAGCATATACTCACAGTAGGATCGGGATCCAAATATCATCGCGTGACGAAACTGAAGGAATCCTACCAGAATCATCACACTCCAAATGGTATGCAAATCTAGCAAGTTTCAGTACTTACGAAACTCCCGATGTGGATTTTTGCCCCATGCTCTTATAACCTTGACGAAGGTCAACAAATCATAAGTCACATGTCAAGTTCTGCCCGTCATTATCCAGGTTAATTTGAACCCACCCGTATATACCCTTGACGAAGGTCAACAAGGCAATACGACTGTCCCAAACCAACGCATCTATCTATGCTACATATGAACACCCAACAGCTACCAATCTCTATGCCTTGACGAAGGTCAACAAACATAGCTTGAATGCTTATTGAATATTCATACGAAACGACGGAGGGCTACGAATGGTTTTGGCGAAACCGTGAACGTAGTGAACTTGATATAATCGATGGAACGAGATAGCTTTTAGAAGGAGTGGCTCAAGCTCCGCATTTAAAAGTTAGTTTTGAAAAGAACCGAGTGGTTTTTCGAAAGTGTTCCAACGACTTTAACTTGGTTTATTATCTTGCATTAGTTCTTTTAATGCGTGATATTCTTGCATTAGTTCTTTTAATGCGTCCCATCATTTAATCCTACCATTGCAGAAAACAACCAAAATATGACGTACGCTTATGCCATTCGCATTCGCCACGGGGTCCCGTCATCACCCGTTAGGTTACTTAACTAACGACAGAGCGGGGGCTGGGCTAGCGCGGCTGTAAAACATAAGCAACGCCTAAATATAAAGCAATGATAGACATTACAGATCACAGATGAATACATTGGATATACTAGCAATCCGCAATCCGTTCGAGCCTGCAACGAAAAGTGGATTACACGGTCGCGGTGAATAGCCAAAACCCCATCCAAGACCCCTACGGGTGCGGCAAACTACCCGCCAAGTACCCGGTAGTTTGTGCACCCCTCCATGGGTCTATCCTAGGAGCAAAAACAGTAAAAAGAATTATACAATGACGGCTACAACCCCGACCCGGTTGTGCGGCCATACAAATAATATTATTACATCAATTTACATTTACAAATGAATGAAAGAAAAACAAAAGCTCATCTCACATCCACCCCGGCTATTCACCAGCGACAGTCCAACACATTCATATACACATTCCAATATCAAACACAGATCACAGAGATGTATAACCCCGACTAATCGACTTATAGCGATTAGCCGACGTTCAATACATACAAACATCACAGATATAACCAGTATAGCCAAAGTGTAGCGAAGTTCGAAAAAAATACGGATTTATAGGACCCCAAAAGTAAATTTCTTTTCTGGAAAATCTGGGCACATATAACATATTTGAAAAATCCCAAAACCCTACCAGATGAACACTGCACAAAACACGATCACATGAAGAGGCTAAACGGCGGCGGATCCACGGCGAAGAGAATAGCTGAGGCCGCGGATCCGCGGCAGTTTGAGGGATTTATGGGATCGTTTTTCTTGGGTGTTCTCAGAAAACCCTGAGCCGATTTTAGGAGTAAAAAGTTTTACTTTTAGAGCATAAAAAAATTCAACAGAAACTTAGGGTTTTTGATTTCCGGTTTTTGTGATTTTTCGGTTTCGAACTTCCATACACCTCGCTACCAAGCTAGTTTAAGTTTAGTTAGGCTCTGATACCACTGTAAGTCCACGTTGCGACCCCCGGTTCTTACGGGGAGGCGGAAACGGTATAAAAATCAAATTTTTAGCGCATGGGGCAACATGGACTAACAAAGTCGGGATCTTTTCCTAAACTAAAACTAGCAAACAAGCTAAAGAGAGTTAGCTACTCGGAAAGATGGTTATACCTAAACTTGAACTCCTTCTTATTCAAACTTTGTAGAGGTTGATGGTTCTTTCCTCGTCGCCTTCTTCCGTCAAAGATGGATCCACCTGAGGGTTCAACCTTCGGGCTCTTTCTCGAACTTTGAGAGAACTAGAATCTTCGGCTTGCTAAACCTTTGATCCTAGAGTGAGTAGAGAGTGTCTAAGGGGTGTTTTCTTTTCAAGGAGAGGGATTCTCAACACATGAGAAGGATTCTCCTTGAGCTTGAGGAAGAAGAAGATGAAGTGAGGAGAGAGAATGATTATGATAGAATGAGCTCTCTTTTTCCTTTTGCAACCATATCAAAAAGAAAAAGAATTATCTAAATAATAATAATAATTCAAATGAGAATAGTTGATGGTTGTTTTGGAATGACCACTATCATACTTCATTAAATGAAATGTAAGCTAGAATCAAGGAGCATCCTTGCAAAGTAATGATGATGGTCAAACATTCAACCATGGTCAACAAGTCAACCATGGTCAACAAGTCAACAAAACCAACCATAACATAATTTCATTTAATTACTATTATTAATTGATATCTCACTAATTCATTAGGGTTTGGAAAAAAGACGACTGTCAACTGTGCATGCGCACCCGTTCCGAAACCCTAATGAAAAACCCCTTCTTCCGCCTCAAACAACTGTGCATACACACCTGCATTCTTGTTCCGAGGAACATGAATACTGAGAGATAAAAGTAACCCCAAAACATATACCAGTATCCGGCTCAAACCAGAGCCCGCTGGCAATATCCGTCCGGACTCCAAACGTGCACAAGTGCGCGGATGAGAACGAACCCTGTCGCAAAACCATGCGACCTCTACTCTGTTTTGCTCAGAGGCGAATACCCTCTGTGTGGGACTCTAAAGACTCGACACTACGCTGGCAGTGGGTTTAACCACAGACCGCAAGCGGCACTAGCTGTGCGTAACGGTCCCCAGGTAGAAGCCGACAAGAAGGCTGACGAGGTGAACCCCATCAGAACTCCTACTGAGTCTGAATGTGATATTCTCCGTACAGTCCGGTCTGTTCGTCTGATACATCGCATGGCGGGCCTAGGGGGCGGTAAACGTCAGTCCCCTAATAGCGGTACAAGTCGTGTCGGAGTGAAGCCCAAAACACCCTGAGATAACACTGGAAGCCTACCAGTATATCTCGCTTGCCCTAGCCAGGGACTACTCGTATAATGGCTCTCCTAGACACAGCGCGATGTCAACCCCCAATACCGGGAGAGACGAATCCTGTCTAACCATCACTGCCTCCAAGTGCTTCGGGACTGCACCCAACAACTACCTGTTTGCACGACTCCTTTGAGCCGTGGTAGGGTAGTGATCAAAGTGCAGTGGGAACACACTCGAGGCGAAGTGCCAGTGTCAAGTTAGCGGACTAAGCTGTACTCATGTCACCTGGGAACTGATAACTGACGATAGGTATAATACCAACTGGTCAGTTCCCGACGAGTCCTGTACGGTGTACTCGTAACCTAACGAGCACCCGTATACTATCTCCAGTACGACGTACTGATGGCTGTGGGACAGACCATCTCCCACACTGGGATGAGAAGCGCATACGCTAGTCTACTCCGGAGTATCGATGCCCTGTTTCGATAGTCCTGCGACTAGGGACCTGTATAAGGATGTGCTTATAGATTACCCAGCCCCCACTAGTATGACTGCCATCACAACGCTGGTAATCAAGCAAAGATCCTAAGGGCTCCACTAATGTGTATAGGTGATATCGCAAAATAAACACATGTACACATTGAAGTAGAAACAAACCAAGTAGCATACTACTATATTGAGCAAGATTGTTTATACAAGGTGAATATCCCAAGCTTCCATTAAGTAATATACAAACTAGTATGATACAGTAATGGCCTCTAGGGCATATACACTAACATACTTCACAAGTTTTCAAAGCTTGGTGAAGTTGGAGCTTGTTCTTGTGATGCTTCGACGTAGATCATCTTCGGCATCGAACCGACGATCAAGCCCACCTATTCTTCGATGAAGCCGACGCTAGAGCCCAAGATACGATTTGGACAGCGAGGGGGCTTCATCACGGAGCCTAGGAGGTGGTGGACCGGATCTACAAAGGTTGTAGCCCCTTCTCTATTTCTATATTTCCGTTTACATGCTTGTTTCGCCTAGATATCTAGTAAACGATCCGTATTAGGGTTTGTAGGCACCCGTAAAATTTGATTTGTGCATGTTTGATCACTTGTGAGACCTCACTAGGGTGCCTAGGAACCCTACACTACCATGCCAGGAGTCGTCCATTCTAAAACACCTTTAGAATGCTGTCTAAGTACCCTAATTTGGAAACTACCCAAATCTAGATCTAAAACCATAGATCCAGTAACCAGAATGTCTGATATAATATCCAAGTCCTATGTGGAGAAACTACTGTGTGACAACCAAAGTATAACCGATCGTAGTATAGGAATTTCACTTCCTACTCTGTGTATGTCATCCAAATACCAAGACATCACACCCTACTACCTTCTTAACAGATCCATCCCCTATTCTGATGAAGTCAAACCTATGACTGTCACATCAGAAATAGATGATCTATCCCCGCTATCTCTGCTTTAGTCTATAAATAAACATAAGCCACTTGTCCACTATACTTCCGCTGCTCCCACTGACTACGATAACCCTCTGGCAGAATTATATACACGTACACTTCTGAAGCCAGTTCAGAACGACGCTATACACATCCTTCTGCCAGGTCTCATAGCCTGGAACAACAGTAGTTTCAAGTCTGGGTAAACAAGAACCTCCCTGTCACCGTCTTTGAGCATACCGAAGTACCTCTCGAGTGCCTGAGGTTACCCACCACATGTGCGGAGTGGCCAATGGAATGTCAAATCAGATTGAATTTTTAGGTTCTTATCAAATCTTCAGTAATCGTTTGTGGTTCTGGAATCACTTCCAGTTCTACAATACTCCCACTACTGTTTTCTGAAAAAATATATTTTTATTAAAACTGTGGCGAGTCAAGAAAAATATCAATATTGATCTTCCAGTTGGTAGAAAGTCAACCCTCGTCATAGCCCGGGTCAACCCACAAACAGCCATTACAGAAACGTGCCTTGAGTTATCCAGAGTCTGGTTTTAAGCATAAGCCGGACAACTCCCCGTACCTTAACATCGTTAAGATATGAACCGTTCTATATCCAATATAGAAACAGAGGCACTGATTTAATTGGAATCAGATTCAAATCATGCAGCTGTCTCCAGTGCATGTCAACTAAATGGAAAGAGGCCGATCAGCGTTACTCAACTTAGGAGTGCTTCCAATTATGAGTAACCTGAAAGAGAAACAAGTTTCTCAAAACCATTACTATTAACTGAATACCATACACAAGTATCTACATCTTCGATCATCTTGAAGAATCCCGATACTTACAATACCTGGTTCTCTATTTTACTCTTATACCTATAACTTCTCAAAACTCAGACCTTGTGTTTCTACGAAACACTTGTCTAAGAACTAGAGAAGTCATAAGTAAACCGAATATAGTACGAGGACCAACCCCTCTGTCCTCATGGACACTGGACAACATACAATACTCTGTATAAGTCCCCTGAGTATAATAACTCATTCCCTGTGTGTCGTAGGTTGAAAACTGTACTTATGATTAAGAAGAATTACACCGTTGTTTAATGGTCCTTACCTAACCATCCACTGATATAGGTAAATGTCATAGACATAATTTCAAAAAAGGTATATCTCACTCTATAAAAATAGACGTACAGATAAGTCAATTTGAAATTGGTGCAAAACAGTGGATATTCAAAACCAAATATTTGCCGTCCAGCAAATAACCCAGGCGATTTCCTCAAATATCACCAATTACAACGAATTCTGATATAATGAGGATGATCACCTAATTTCCAATAACTTACTCCCACTCATCATCTGTAAAACCATACAGATGTGAGATTCATACATGGTAAATACATACCGTGGAGCAAGTGTCTAATTGGGAAATCAGTTTTCCTTTAACAGTACACAGTGAAACTGAAACATTGAAATGTTTCGTAGGGGTATCATGGTATTCCTAGTAATGCCTCTTCCATTATCCAGATTCACAACTGTAACCGTATATTTCTATGCCATCTCTCCACATCCCTTCATATGTCTTTAGTCATTACCTTCTGCACACCCCTTTAGGACAAATGGTTTTCTTCCTTCCCTACCGTTCGGCACCAGCCTATGGTTTGGAAGAAGACTATCCAATAAGCATAATGGGTGTACTGTCCTAATCCTAGAAGCACTCGCAACCCGAGAGAAGGTAAAGATAAAAGACACCTGAATAAACTTCATTCCTATTTCTCTTGAACCAGAATCCATCCCCGAACTGGAACAAGTTCCTTTCGAGTTCGTATATAACCATACGATGGAGTATCCAATAAACTGTGGATCTTCGTAGTGATACGGAGTGTCCTGGAGAAATATAAAGGTGAAGTGGGAGTGGTAATGAAATACTTGGTTTGGTCGTGAATAGCAGTCGCAATTTAGTTTGCCCTCCTTCTAATCCCTTTATTTGTCTTAACTTAATACCTTCTGTACACCACACTTAGGCTAATCGGCTTTCTTCATTCCCCACCATTCGGCACCAGCCTAAGGTTTGGAAGAAGACTATCCAATAGGCGTAACGGGTGTACTATCCCCTAATCCAAGGAGCACTCGCAACCTGAGAGAAGGTAAAAGGAAAAGACAACTGAATACTCCTATTCGTTTTCTCCAGAACCGGAAACCATCCTCAAATAAATTCCTTCGAGTTCGTATATAACCATACGATGGTTTTATCCAATGGAAGTGGACGTTCGTAGTAATACGGGGTGTCCTGGAGAAAAGGGTAAAAGTAGGAGTGGCAATGAGGTATGCAACTCTGACAATCCAAAAGCCAGTGTTTAAGAAGGTTCGGTTAATCTTGGTCACTGAGTCATAGTCTAGGGTCGGGTCATGGTCGCTGCCAAAGAGAGAGAGAAAAGAAACACTCTGCGTGCACTTGATTGATCTCAAAAACTATCTATTACCGCAATCAAGAACGGCGTCGCTTGAAGCTAGCCGGTGAGTACGGGTCGGTCCACAGGGATGTTGTGAATCTCCTAATCGCGCTTACGAGTTAATTCCGAAGGGTGTTCGGATTGATTATTAAATCTAAAATCTAAATCTATCTAGATCTAGTCTTGCTAGGGTTAGGTTTAGGGATGGTTTGGAAATGCTAGTAAATCTCAACGCTTTCTATACCCGAGTGAAGATCTATGAGGAGTTATGGTAATTATCAATAAAGGGGATTAGATCCATTTGGGATGGTGTTCCTTCCTCTAGGTTCTTGTCCTTCCTTTAGAGATCCTTACCCTAACCTCCATGGAAAACGCGCGCAACCGGGCCTTTACACTACAGTGTCACCGCTACCTCGAGGGGTAGGATGCCGTAGGGCGTGGTGTGCGCGTGTATGCATGGAGTCCTATTGAAAATATATTATGGGTAAGAAAGGGACGAAAGATCTCATCTCTCAAAATCCTTCCCCAAAGCTAACTCTAAGCAATTTATCTACGGCAAGAAATTAAATCTACCTAGGGCAAAGAATTGAAATCTAAACTAGAGCAAGAAATTAAATCTACTTACAGATGCATCTTTCCAATCATCAACGCAGGTTTGTCAGATCTGAATCCATGAGTTGAAAAGAAACACCGATGCTGTCCATAAAGAGATCTGAATTTATTATTTAAAAGGAGGCATAAGAAAATACAATCTTTAGAGTTCCTATTTATAAAGAATAGGAAACCCTAGGTTACATTTTGATCCGCATGTCTAAATTTACAAATAAGCCCTTAGGTTGACTAGTCAGCGCCGCCCATGAGAATTGGTAAAATTTTCTGTCACTAAGCGCTCAAGACTGCCGCGGAACCGCGGCCCGAGGCCTGGTTTGGCCGCGGTTCCGCGGCCAAAAGATGGAATTGGGCTATGAATTTTCCTGGGCTGATTTCTGTTGTCTTGGGCTTCTTATTTCTATATATCTTTTCTCAATTTAGCTTCTGGTTCTCTTCCAGATTTCCAGTGAACATTGTAGTGGACTTCTACCCGTTCGCTTTGAGTCGATGTCTTGAATCTTGCTTTGTGAATTGTTCCTTATGTAGGCTTGATCAAGATTCTCTGTTTGTCGGTCAAAGTCTCACTTTTACGTCGTCTTTTCATCGTTTTCACTGTTTCCTGTCCAAGAACCTGTAACCTGTAACATATAGCAGACATGCATCAAAAGCACCTGTTTATTTATAAAAAGAATAAGAATGGGGAATATAATAATACAATATTATTGTTTGAACAAATACCCCGAAACTTATCTTTTGCTCGTCCTCGAGCAAACTTATTTTTATTCACTAAAATCCTAACCGCACTTTCGCAGGGAAACGCGATTGCACTGAGCACGTGCAACAAGCCGTTAAACCTCTAGGTGTCCCTAGTAGGAGTGTTGTCTCCTGAGGGTTTTCAGCGGATACTACCCACAAAATCCAATCAATTTGGCTTTTCAACTTTTGTTTTCCAATTAGGTTACTTAACAAGGAATTCTATTATCGTCGACTCACAAATATCCATCCATATTCTTCACACTTCCTTAGCATTTAACTTAAGATTATATATGTTCTATAGACTTACCTAGCTTTCGGCATTTCTTAAGTTTTCCTTCTAGGGTTCCATCTCCACTTAGGAATTTCAATCAACCCTTACTAAAGATACAAGTTCTATTCTTCACTCCTTTCTCTCATCTAAACTCCAATCACATACCCCTACGTGTGTGTATAGATCACCCCTACACTTGGAAATTCAAATCAAGCAATCATACTCTTGTCCGTTGTCCAAAGTACTTATTGGTAGGTGAATTTTTAATTGAATTTTGCTTACACATCCTTCATGCGACCGTTAATACTTCTTGAGGTACCAACGACCGATTACAAGATGCGTTTGCACATTAAAGCGTACTTCCTAGTCTTGCAACCCCCAAGGCTTTTAGCAGTGACTCCCAAACCAGTTGGTCTATGGCACTAGGTGATGAAGCACCCTCGCTAAATATTTTTCTATTTTTACAGCCTTAAGTAATCACAAAAACCAGTGTTCATTTTTTTTTCTTTATTCACTTTTTTTCTTTTATTTTCATTGTACTAAGGACTTTAGACAAGAGCATTTCAAGGTCTCTTCTACTATTCCAAGTTTCAAGGTGCGTGATTGTGCAAATTGTAGGGTATACATTTTCAGAATCTAGACTTAAGTTAGGAATTATTTTTCAAACTTATACTCTAATAAGAACATCAATACTTCTCCTTCGTTTCGACTTAGCCCAAGAAGTGAACCCAAAATTTGCCTATTTGTAAATAAACTACAAAGACATATACTTTCTACCGCTAAACTTTTAAGGAAGGTTATTTTTAGGGTTTTTAATTTACTAAGTCTAAGATCTAGTTGTTCCTAGCCAGTTAACCTATTTGTCAAACTCAAGTCATTAGCCAAAATTGAATACAATAATTTTTATAATTTTCGAAAATTTTCAATTTTTATGTGTTTTCAAATAAGTATGCAAATGCAAAAATATGTACAAATGAATGCGAAGGAAGAAGACGTACCGAGCATACCCCCAAACTTAAACTTGATAGTGTCCTCACTGTCATGCTACACCAAGAGGGTCAAAATTGTCGGCACTCCCCTGTTTATTTATTTACAATTCTTTTTTTATTTTTTATGTTTTGAAAATTTTTATTTTTTATTATAGAAAAAGAAAACAAAAAAAATATATACATATATACAAAGGTTCCCCCCAAACTTAAGCTTGGCCTTACACAAGCCAAAGGTTAGCACCAACCATTCAAAAATCTTATCGTGGTACTGATCTAGTTGGTGAAAGAATGGGGTGGAAAGAAAAGAAATGAGAAACACACGAGACCGTGTGGGAAGAAGGGTAGAATATGGTCTCGGTGGAGGAGAAGAATGGCGGAAAGGAGAAAGAAGGGCCGCGCGATCTTGAGGGTGTAAATCGAGTGAATAAATTAGCGCAATTTGTGATGACCGATGTGTTAAAAGCGATTGCGCTAACCTATCAACCCGTCGAGAAATGGGATCAAATCCCTCAAGATTCGCAAGAAAACATGGGTACGCCGAACTTGGTATAGGAGATGAAAGCGTAACGGTCACTTGTACGGTCGGAACGATAGGAAAGACGAAAGGGAGTGAATTAGGGATAATCCCATTCTCACCGCAGTAAACTGTCTCGAACTTGAAAGATTCCATTAATGGTTCGAAACTACTGTAAGCACCCAAGTCTGATGGTTCAACCAACTCATCTGAAAATGTAAAGGACTCAAACTCGGGCGGTGAGTCATCAACATCGTCCGAAAAAGTGAAACACTCGTAAGTGTTATCGTCTGTGAGAACTGTGTCAGATTCAAAGAAAAATTTTTCAAGCTCACAGTGTTCAAGCGTGGTCGGAACGATGGAAAGGAGGGAGGGTGATATAACAGTCAAAGGTTCAGGAGGCTGAATTGGAAAATCAGACATATCAAACAAAAATAGTTCAACCTCAATATGATCCTCAAAACACTCCTCAATACTATCCTTATAATTCTCCTCAAGATTCAACTCATCCATGCCATTATCATCAAAGTCAAGACGCATATGAGATTCGGGAGAAATATTTAATAACTCGGGATGATGATTTGAACATAAAATCTCAATTAAATCGATAGGTTCATCATCCGAAATATTCCCGGCATCTATATTCTCAATCAAGTAAAAATCAATTTTCTTAGACACCTTATCAAAAGCATGGATATCTATCGATTTAGGTTCTAGATGGGAGGTGTAAAGATCGAAAGGATTAGGTGTGGTTTCACTCGAAAGGGGTTCCTCACAATTTGGCAAATCAAACACTACAAAATCACACAACTTATCATTTTGGGCACATGTTTGAAAATTGGAGTTGTTGGATTCAATTGGGTATGGGTAGGTTTGATTTGGAAATCCTCTCTCATTCTCACTCTTTCCAACCGCCTCCTTACACATTGAAAATTTTGAAGCTAGCGGGAAACTAGCTACCGTTTCACTAGGTTGCATAAGGGCGGCCACGGACGCTTCCACATTCCTAGTCATTTTGTTTGTTGCTGCGATATATGCCTCCAACGACTCTTCCAAACTAGACTTGGGTGGTAAGGGGGTTTCGGTAAAAGATTCGAAATCGTGTGGATATGCAAAACTCCCTAATGGCTGTGTGGAAACAGTGTCTAGTGAGGATGGTAAGGTCGGGTAGGACTGGTAGGAAGTGAGTGATTGGACAGGGGTAGGGTCAACATATGGATAACAAGGTGAATAATCGTGTGGATCTCTAGAACTAGATGAGTGGAGAGGGGTGAAAGATCGGCTGCGAGATTGAGCAATATGCTCAGCAATGGACATCGGCTTAGGAGTGACAGAAGAACTTGAAAAAGTGGTGTCAACATATGGAGGTGGTAAAGATTGACTTGGTTGACACAAAGTGGGTTGAAAGGTCAAACTGTTTCTCCTAGACACCTCTATTTGATCTTTCAAAGATTTTTTAGGAAAGGAAGGATCGTCTTTAAATTGACCGAACAAATTGACGTACGACGCAAAATTAGGTTCGGGATACCAAAGTTCGGCAAGTGATTTATTATGTGGTGTACCCATGTTATAAGAAGAAAGGTGACAAGAAGGAAAGTTGGGTGGTGCAAGGATTTATTTGCGGCAAAAGTTAGCAAGTTTTGTAATAAAATTTTCCTTTTTCTTTTTTTTATCTATATTTGGAAAAGTTGTTGCAAATAGATATTCGAGAAAAGATATGCAACAAGAAAGATTACTTGCAATCAATTTCTATGTTAAGCGAGTCGCAAAAATCCTGCACAAGATTGTTATTTGGAAGGGGAAATATTTTTATAACGCACGGAATCTTGCAAGAATTTTCAAAAAAGATATTTCGAAAATTATAGAGGAAGAATAGAGGAGGCTTACAGAGCAAATGTTGGAGATAGTGCCCTCAGAGTCAATTATTAGGTCACAGGTACGTGATTGTAATGATTGATGGAGGACCTATCCCGGTAGGACAGTCTTACTCGAGATGATAGTATGCTATCTGGTTTACCTTTATCATCGTGTACTGTTTTAAGTAACCTGACACGTCGCTATTACACGTTGATAGAGCCCCTAGGATTCTTGCTTGACCACCAGCAGTATGAGGGCGATCATATAAGTGGGAGCTGGGGGTCTATAAGCATATCCTTAAAAGGTCCCTAGTCGTGAGAGTTTCGAGACAGGGCATCGATTCTCCATAGTAGACTAGTGTATACAGTCGAGACCCCGACGAGGGGCGGTGGCCGGTCTCACAAGCCACTGGTGTCAGTTGGATCACCTAAGATGTATACAGGTGCTCATTGGGTTATGAGTACACCGGACAGGACTCGCCGGGAACATGCTAGTTGGTCATATACCAGACGTCAGATGGCAGTTCCCTGGTGACATGTGTGCAGGTTAGTTCATCGACCTGGGGATCGTCATTTGTCTCGTGTGAGTTCCCACTGTACTTTGATTACTACCCTACCACGGCTCAAAGGAGTCGTGCAAACAGGTTTTAGTTGGGTACAGTCCCGAGCCACATGGAGGCAGTGAGCGTATCTTCAGGGGTTCGTCTCTCCCGGTATTGGGGGTGAGGTCGTGCTGTGTCTAGGAGAGCCATTACACGAAGCCCTCGGCCGAGGCAAGGAGATTTACTGGTAGGTATTCCAGTAGTATCTCAGGGTGTTCTGGGCTACACTCCGACACGACTTGTACCACTTTTGGGGGTCTGACTTTTACCAACCCCCTAGGCCCGCCATGCGATGCTCATAGACGAACGGACCGGACTGTACGGATATTGTCACTGACAGGCTCAGTAGGGTGTCAGGCTGAGTTCGCTCACAGACGTCCCTTTTGGTCAATACCTGGTGGCCCGTTATGTATTGGCTTATACCTCTAACGTGCTAGTGGTTAAATCCACAACCAAGGTGTTGATGGGTCTTTAGAGTCCCCCACATTTCAGTTACTCAGCTTTTGGGCGAAAGGTTGTAGAGGCCGTATGGAGATATGGCAAGGTCTGATCAGATACGTGCGGTATTGCACGGATCAGGATCGGACAGTCTGTACTATAGGCCGTATGGTTATATGGCAGGGTTTGATCAGATACGTGCGGTATTGCACGGATCAGGATCGAACGGATATTACTAGCCGGCTTTGGTTTAAGCCGGATCCTAGTATAGTACAGTGTAGATTTTGTCTCATTGCATTTGTATTTCGGTCGAAATACAAATGCGGGTGTGTATGCACAGTATCGGGGTTTTCCTGTAATTTATTACGGGACCAGTTTTCTGGAGTTGCCAGTTTGCTTTCCGTTTCGGCCAATTTCCATTGTTCCGTTCATTGGCCGAAGATTGGTGGAGGAGGGTTTATTTGCATTGTTGCAAATAGGCTTTTGTAGAGGGGGTCTTTGCTTATTGTAGCATCATGATGGTTTTCATGATGTGCACCATCATTGACTTTTTCTTTCTCTTCATGGTTGGACATTGTAAGGTGATGATGGTGGTGTTGAGTGTGGTTTTGATATTGTGATGATGTTCTTTAATGATGGCTTTTGCATCATAGCCATTCCTCTTTCTCTCTCTTGTATGATAGAGTTTTTCCCACTCATTTTTTTTGGCTTCAATCTAATTCTCTCCTCTCTCCAAAAGGGGGTGGCCGGCCATGTTATTCATGGGCTGTCCAAAAATTGTAGTGGGGTTTTTGTGGTTCATTTGATGCACAAAATATCCCCAAGCTCCTCCACATTTGTTCTTGTTTCATCCCTCCACCAATGGCAAGCTCCACTACCCCAAATGAGACACAAGTATCCACACTATATTCTACAGCGAACCTTGGGCACGTCGAGTAGCCGGCTTCGTGCCCGAGTTGTCTCGGCATTGAGGTGGGAGCCCGTAAAAGAAGTAGGCGATGTGGTGCACTTCCGGCGACGAGGAGGAGACGGGACATTCCGCAAGAGATCGGGACGATGACGAGAAGACCGGAGGACTTGGATCGTCGGTATATCTCTTTCCCATCTTATTGTTAGCTAGGACTAGTTAGTGGTTCGATCCGGGTATTAGTGCGCGGCGGTTTGCCAGTTCAAGAAAATTAAAGTTTATCACCGCTTCCGCATTTGGCCGTCGGATTGACGGCCGGGGCGCCGCCGTGCACTTACAGTGGTATCAGAGCCTCGCCATTAACTTAGTCTAGCTTCGTTTGATGTGTTTTTCAGTTCCGATCGATCGAAATGTCCAAAAACCCGTATTTGCTCACGACAGTTTTCTGTTGAAATTTTTTGGTGTCCAAAAATTTTTCAGGTTGTATAAAAGTACTGTGCAGGAAATTCTAAGACTACTGGAAAAATTCGACACAGTCAGTCGACCAATGTAGCGCGGATCCGCGGCCAAACCCCCCATTGGGCCGCGGATCCGCCGCACATTGGTGTCGTGACTGCATCAATTTTTTCCAGTGGGCTTCTGGGCTTAAAATAGGGGTTTTGGAATATTAAAATTGGGCCAATTATTTCTGTGAGTGCTACAGTATTCCTTTGGGGCCCACTTGTTAATTTTTGATCGATCGGATATTTTAAACACATATTTCACAGTATTTACATTATATATGCGACCGTGAATGTCACTTGATCGGTAAATCCGGTCTAACTGCTATAGCCCGGTTAGACGGATTTGCGAACGTGACTTTCACGTTGATGTTCTGTTTTTGCTGTGATGTTGCGGATCGGTCGTGGGGGATAGCCTGGATGCAATGCTAGTACAGTTTTGTTGTATTATGTACATTTGATATTGCGGGGCGAGCGTCCGACATGTGGACTGCCGTCACTGCCTGTTTGTATTATTATTTTGGGGCACGACCTGGTTGCGGTCGATGTACCCGTTGTATGTATATTTTACTTTCTGTACTAGGATTACCCCGCGGTGGGGTGCACGGATAGCCGGGTTCTAGAGGGCAACAAGCCCGCATCTCATGGCATTGAGACGGAGGGGGCTTCACTCTAGGATTAGCGGGCTATTCGCCGCACTCGTAGGGGGTACAGGTTGACCCAGGAGGGGTGCCCAAGTTGCCGGATTCCGTGAAGTGCTGGGTGGTCCATTCACGGCGCTGAAGGGGGCTGCCTCGCTTCAGGTTTTGGCGGGTAACTTGCCGCGCCCGTAGGGGTCTAGGATTTCATTGCGCAGGCTATCCATACGACCAGGGGAACGTCGGGTTTCAGCGGCTCTGTGAAACCCGGGGATCCCAGATATCTGTATTGTTTCTGTGATGCTGTACATTTCTGTGATGTTGCATTTTATTCACGCCTTGAGCGAATATAATATATTGGTATATATATTAGTAGATGTTGTATATGTTTTGCATCCGCGCTAGTCCAGTCCCCGCTCTGTCGTTAGTTAGCTAACCTAACGAGTAATGACGGGACCCAGTGGCGAATGCGGATGGCATATACGTACATCAGTATATTTTCGTTCTTTGTGGTGTGATCAATTGATGGGACTGCGTTGATTCGGATCAATGCAAGTTAAAAACAAACCTAATCTGATGTTGTTGGAACACTTTTCAAAAAGCTGTTATTGCAAGGACGTTCACTTTTGTTTTGCATCGTGGTATTCAGTTGGAATATCCTGCTCCTCAGTCGACGAGGCAAGGGCCGAGATCCCTTCACCGGGAGTGACCCCTTGGACAGAAGTTTGCGTCAGGGCAATGACTTCACTATAGCCTATTACTTTTGCTTTGCAGCATGGTATTCAGTTGGAATATCCTGCACCCCATTCTACGGGGAAAGAGCCGAGATCCCTTCACCGGGAGTGACCTCTTTAGCAACGGTTTTCGTCACTATATTTTTAAAAAAGCTATCCGTTCTTTCAACGATATCAAGTTCATTACGTTAAAGGTTTTCGCCAGAAACCATTCGTAGCCCTTCGTCGTTTCAGACGGGTAGCACGTAGTATTCATGCTATGTTTGTTGACCTTCGTCAAGGCATAGTGTATGGTAGCTGCTTGTTACCTTTCTGCTGCATAGATAGATGCGTTGGTTTGAAACAGTCGTATAGCCTTGTTGGCCTTCGTCAAGGGCTTGTGCGGGTGGGTTCAAATCAACCTGGAGAATGACGGGTAGAACTTGACATGTGACTTATGATTTGTTGGCCTTCGTCAAGGTCATAAGAGCATGGGGCAGAAATCTCATCGGGAGTTTCAAAAGAACTGAAACTTGCCAGATATGCGCATACCTTCTGGAGTGTGATACCGTGAGCGGATTCCGTCACGTTGTCATGCGATGATAGTTGGATCCCGATTCCCACTGATGAGTTAGTTTACTCCTCGGGTGACCCCGACTAATTCTTCTTTCAGGTTTGGAGGAGAATTTGAGGTACAGTGGGAGGATTCCAGATTAGATAAATTGGTAACCATTCTGATCTAGGTTAGAGTGCACGCTGAGTGTTTCTTTTCTCTCTCTTTTTGGCAGTGACCATTGACCTGACCCTAAGACTATGACTCAGTGACCAAGTTGACCGAACCTTCTTGACACCGGCTTTTGGATTGTCAGAGTTGCAGACCTCATTGCCACTCCCACTTTTACCCTTTTCTCCAGGACACCCCGTATTACTACGAACGTCCACTTCCATTGGACAAAACCATCGTATGGTTAGATACGAACTCGAAAGAATTTATTCGAGGATGGTTTCCGGTTCTGGAGAAAAACGGATAGGATTATTCAGTTGTCTTTTCCTTTTACCTTCTCTCAGGTTGCGAGTACTCCTTGGTTTAGGAGATAGTACACCTATTACGCAAATTGGATAGTCTTCTTCCAAACCTTAGGCTGGTGCCGACCGGTAGGGAATGAAGAAAACCAATTAGCCTAACGATGGTGTACAGAAGGTATTAAGTTAAGACAAAGCAAGGGATTAGTAAGAGGGCAAAGTAAATTGCAACAGATATTCACGACCAAACCAAGTATTCCTTCGCCAATCCTAAAATCACCTTTGTATTTCTCCAGGACACTCCGTATCACTACGAAGATCCACAGTTTATAGGATACTCCATCGTATGGTTATATACGAACTCGAAAGGAACTTGTTCCAGTTCGAGGATGGATTCTGGTTCAGGAGAAATAAGAATAAGGTTTATTCGGTTGTCTTTTATCTTCACCCTCTCTCATTGCGAGTGTTCCTAGGATTGGGACAGTACACCCATTATGCTTATTGGATAGTCTTCTTCCAAACCATAGGCTGGTGCCGAACGGTAGGGAAGGAAGAAAACCATTTGGCCTAAAGGGGTGTGCAGAAGGTAAAGACTAAAGACATATGAAGGGATTTGGAGAGGTGGCAAAGAACTATACGGTTACAGTCGTGAATCTGGAAGAGGCATTACTAGAAATACCGGGATACCCCATCGAAACATTTCAATGTTTCAGTTTCACTATGTACTGTTAAAGGAAGACTGATTTCCTAGTTAGACACTTGCTCCAGGGTATGTATTCACCAGGTACGATTCTCATATCTGTATGGTTTTACAGATGATGAGTGGGAGTAAGTTATTGGGAATTGGGTGATTATCCTCATTATATCGGGATTCGTTGTAATCGGTGATATTTGAGGAAATCACCTGGGCTGTTTGCCGGTTGGCAAATATTTGGTTTTGAATATCCGCAGTTATGCACCAATTTCAAATTGATATATCTGTACGTCTATTTTCATAGAGTGAGATATACCTTTCTGAAATTATGTCTACAACATTTACCTATATCAGTGGATGGTTAGGTAAGGAGCATTAAACAGCGGTGTAATTCTTCTTAACCATAAGTACAGTTTTCAACCTACGACACACGGTGAATGAGTTTTCAGACTCAAGGGACTTATACAGAGTATTGTATGTTGTCCAGGGTCTATCAGGACAGAGGGGTTGGTCCTCGTACTATATTCGGTTTACTTATGACTTCTCTAGTTTTTAGACAAGTGTTTCGCGGAAACACAGGGTCCGAATTTTGAGAAGTTATAGGTATTTGAATAGAGTAGAGAACTAGGTGTAGCAAGTATAGGGATTCTTCAAAGAGATCGAAGATGTAGATACTTGTGTATGGTATTAAGTTGATAGTAATGACTAAGAGAACTTGCTTCTTTTTCAGGTTACTCATAATTGGAAGCATTCCTAAGTTGAGTAACGCTGATCGGCCTCCTTCCATTTAGTTGACATGCACTGGAGACAGTTGCATGATTTGAATCTGGTTCAATTAAATCAGTGCCTCTGGTCCTATATGGGATATAGAACAGTTCATATCTTAACGATGTTAAGGTACGGGGAGTTGTCCGGCTTATGCTTAAAACCAGACACTGGACAACTCAAGGCACGTTTCTGTATTGGCTGTTTGTGGGTTGACCCAGGCTATGACGCGGGTTGATTTTCTACCATTTGGATGAACAATAGCAGTATTGTTCTAGACTCGCCACAGTTTTAATAAAAATGGATTTTTTCAGAAAACAGTAGTGAGAGTATGGTAGAACTGGAAGTGATTCCAGAACCACAAACGATTACTGAAGATTTGATAAGGAACCTAAAGATTCAATCTGGATTGACATTCCATTGGCCACTCCGCAGATAAGGTGGGTAACTTCAGGCACCCGAGAGGTACTACGGTAGCCTCAAGGACGGTGACAGGGAAGTTCTTGTTTACCCACAATTACCATTGCTGTTGTTCCAGGCTGCGAGACCCGGTGGGAGGATGAGTATAGCGTCGTTCTAAACTAGTTTTAGAAGTGTACGTGCATATGACTCTGCCAGAGGGTTGTCGTAGTCAGTGGGAGCAGCGGAAGCATTGGTGGACAGGTAGCTTATGTCTATTTATAGACTAAAGCAGATATAGCGGAGATAGATCATCTATTTCTGACGTGACAGTCATAGGTTTGACTTCATCAGAATAGGGGATGGATCTGTTGAGAAGGTAGTAAGGTGTGATATCCTGGTATTTGGATGACATACACAAAGTAGGAAAGGAAACTCCTATACTACGATCGGTTATACTTTGGTCGTCACACAGTGGTTTCTCCACATAGGACTTGGACATTATATCAGACATTCTGGTTACTAGATCTATGGCTTTAGATCTAGATTTGGGTAGTCTCCCAATCTGGGTACTTAGACAACATTCTAAGGGTATTTAGAATGGACGACTCCTGGCACGGTAGTGTACCTGCAGGTAATGGAGTCACCCTCTCTAAAGGTGTCTTACAGACTAAAGGGGAGAGGGATGTGCATGGTTGGCAGATCACTTGCTCAGGCAATTGAGTCAATCATTAGATGTCAAGTACCACACCAGATGTTGTTCTTGCACTAGATACAATAAGTTGACATTAATCCAATCCTGGAGAAACAGTCGGAAGAAGTTTTAGAACATAAGTGGATGTTCTAGGGATATGATAACGACAGCCTTATTCGGGAAACAGTTATCATTCCAGGCTTCCAAGGTGACGTGGACGACAAGGAGGTTGTCAGAGTTATAATTTTCCTTCTGATGAGGGGCAGTATTTTGGACAGGTGGTCCAAGGCAAACTGAGGGTGGCATGGCGCAGGATACTGATTAAGTTCAGTTGACGATACAGTCTAAGGAGTTTGGATTTGGAGTTCATTTATGAGCTATGTCCCATCGGACATCCAGACACATCCTAAGACAGGTATTGCTCATTTCGGGAGATGGGTTTCTCCGTGAACTTGAGATATAGAGAGACATGGAAAGAGACAACAAAGCGGATCCACTCACTGAGGCTATTCCTCGAACGCAATAGTTTCGCAAACGAGCTTTGTGAGACTGACTAGTAGAGGAGTTGGGTGTTCGGTATCACACGGGCTGTGAGTATGCGACATCGCAATAATTAGCCTTGAGTGCAAGTGGGAGATTGTTGGAGATAGTGCCCTCAGAGTCAATTATTAGGTCACAGGTACGTGATTGTAATGATTGATGGAGGACCTATCCCGGTAGGACAGTCTTACTCGAGATGATAGTATGCTATCTGGTTTACCTTTATCATCGTGTACTGTTTTATGTGACCTGACACGTCGCTATTACACGTTGATAGAGCCCCTAGGATTCTTGCTTGACCACCAGCAGTATGAGGGCGATCATATAAGTGGGAGCTGGGGGTCTATAAGCATATCCTTAAAAGGTCCCTAGTCGTGAGAGTTTCGAGACAGGGCATCGATTCTCCATAGTAGACTAGTGTATACAGTCGAGACCCCGACGAGGGGCGGTGGCCGGTCTCACAAGCCACTGGTGTCAGTTGGATCACCTAAGATGTATACAGGTGCTCATTTGGTTATGAGTACACCGGACAGGACTCGCCGGGAACATGCTAGTTGGTCATATACCAGACGTCAGATGGCAGTTCCCTGGTGACATGTGTGCAGGTTAGTTCATCGACCTGGGGATCGTCATTTGTCTCGTGTGAGTTCCCACTGTACTTTGATTACTACCCTACCACGGCTCAAAGGAGTCGTGCAAACAGGTTTTAGTTGGGTACAGTCCAGAGCCACATGGAGGCAGTGAGCGTATCTTCAGGGGTTCGTCTCTCCCGGTATTGGGGGTGAGGTCGTGCTGTGTCTAGGAGAGCCATTACACGAAGCCCTCGGCCGAGGCAAGGAGATTTACTGGTAGGTATTCCAGTAGTATCTCAGGGTGTTCTGGGCTACACTCCGACATGACTTATACCGCTTTTGGGGGTCTGACTTTTACCAACCCCCTAGGCCCGCCATGCGATGCTCATAGACGAACGGACCGGACTATACGGATATTGTCACTGACAGGCTCAGTAGGGTGTCAGGCTGAGTTCGCTCACAGACGTCCCTTTTGGTCAATACCTGGTGTCCCGTTATGTATTGGCTTATACCTCTAACGTGCTAGTGGTTAAATCCACAACCAAGGTGTTGATGAGTCTTTAGAGTCCCCCACATTTCAGTTACTCAGCTTTCGGGCGAAAGGTTGTAGAGGCCGTATGGAGATATGGCAAGGTCCGATCAGATACGTGCGGTATTGCACGGATCAGGATCGGACAGTCTGTACTATAGGCCGTATGGTTATATGGCAGGGTTTGATCAGATACGTGCGGTATTGCACGGATCAGGATCGAACGGATATTACTAGCCGGCTTTGGTTTAAGCCGGATCCTAGTATAGTACAGTGTAGATTTTGTCTCATTGCATTTGTATTTCGGTCGAAATACAAATGCGGGTGTGTATGCACAGTATCGGGGTTTTCCTGTAATTTATTACGGGACCAGTTTTCTGGAGTTGCCAGTTTGCTTTCCGTTTCGGCCAATTTCCATTGTTCCGTTCATTGGCCGAAGATTGGTGGAGGAGGGTTTATTTGCATTGTTGCAAATAGGCTTTTGTGGAGGGGGTCTTTGCTTATTGTAGCATCATGATGGTTTTCATGATGTGCACCATCATTGACTTTTTCTTTCTCTTCATGGTTGGACATTGTAAGGTGATGATGGTGGTGTTGAGTGTGGTTTTGATATTGTGATGATGTTCTTTAATGATGGCTTTTGCATCATAGCCATTCCTCTTTCTTTCTCTTGTATGATAGAGTTTTTCCCACTCATTTTTTTTGGCTTCAATCTAATTCTCTCCTCTCTCCCAAAGGGGGTGGCCGGCCATGTTATTCATGGGCTGTCCAAAAATTGTAGTGGGGTTTTTGTTGTTCATTTGATGCACAAAATATCCCCAAGCTCCTCCACATTTGTTCTTGTTTCATCCCTCCACCAATGGCAAGCTCCACTACCCCAAATGAGACACAAGTATCCACACTATATTCTACAGCGAACCTTGGGCACGTCGAGTAGCCGGCTTCGTGTCCGAGTTGCCTCGGCATTGAGGTGGGAGCCCGTAAAAGAAGTAGGCGATGTGGTGCACTTCCGGCGACGAGGAGGAGACGGGACATTCCGCAAGAGATCGGGACGATGACGAGAAGACCGGAGGACTTGGATCGTCGGTATATCTCTTTCCCATCTTATTGTTAGCTAGGACTAGTTAGTGGTTCGATCCGGGTATTAGTGCGCGGCGGTTTGCCAGTTCAAGAAAATTAAAGTTTATCACCGCTTCCGCATTTGGCCGTCGGATTGACGGCCAGGGCGCCGCCGTGCACTTACAGCAAATTCCACGAACAGAGGACACTAAAAGGCCGCGTGTCCGCGGTATAAACGCGTTACTGCCGCATTTTCGCGGCAGTCTAGTCAGCACGAGTCCCCAGAAAATTTTTGATGCTCTGATTCGACATGGCGGCCGCGGTTCCGCGGCTTAAGGTAGGTTTTGGCCGCGGAAGCGCGGCACTTTGGGCGGTTCGAGACTCCAAATTTTCTTTGCTGTTCTGTTGTTTAAAATCTCTTCTGTTTCGATATCCCGTTTTCTGTTTCGCTTTCTGGAAATTTCCAGATCCGAATTTGTATATCCTGCAAAATTCAAACAACAAAGTATTCCTTCCAAAAATAACAGATTATATATATTTTTTATATTTTTTGGATTTTTCAGATTTTTATGATTTTTTTTTTAATTTTATGATTTTTTTTATTTTGATTAACCCGAAATTGCAAAAAGGAAATTTCTACGCGATCCCCGGCAACGGCGCCATTTGATTGATCTCAAAAACTATCTATTACCGCAATCAAGAACGGCGTCGCTTGAAGCTAGCCGATGAGTACGGGTCGGTCCACAGGGATGTTGTGAATCTCCTAATCGCGCTTATGAGTTAATTCCGAAGGGTGTTCAGATTGATTATTAAATCTAAAATCTAAATCTATCTAGATCTAGTCTTGCTAGGGCAGAGAATAAAAGATTAACTAGGGCAAGAAATTAAATTTATCTAGAGCAAGAATAGAAAATTAACCTAAGGGAGAAAAAAAAGAACTTACAACTTGATGCTCTCCAAAAGAATGCTGAAATTTATTAATGAAGGGAGACATAAGAAAATAAAATTTTTAGAGTTCCTATTTATAAAGAATAGGAAACCCTAGGTTACATTTTGATCCGCGTGTCTAAATTTACAAATAAGCCCTTAGGTTGACTAGTCAGCGCCGCCCATGAGAATTGGTAAAATTTTCTGTCACTAAGTGCTCAAGACTGCCGCGGAACCGCGGCCCGAGGCCTGGTTTGGCCGCGGTTCCGCGGCCAAAAGATGGAATTGGGCTATGAATTTTCCTAGGCTGATTTCTGTTGGCATGGGCTTCTTATTTCTATATATCTTTTCTCAATTTAGCTTCTGGTTCTCTTCCAGATCTCCAGTGAACATTGTAGTGGACTTTCTACCCGTTCGCTTTGAGTCGATGTCTTGAATCTTTCTTTGTGAATTGTTTCTTATGTAGGCTTGATCAAGATTCTCTATTTGTCGGTCAAAGTCTCACTTTTACGTCGTCTTTTCATCGTTTTCACTGTTTCCTATCCAAGAACCTGTAACCTGTAACATGTAGCAGACATGCGTCAAAAGCACCTGTTTATTTATAAAAAGAATAAGAATGGGGAATATAATAATACAATATTATGGTGTGAACCGCACTCTAACCTAGATCAGAATGGTTATCACTTTATCTAATCAGGAAACCTCCCACTGTAACCTCAAATTCTCCTCCAAACCTGAAAGAAGAATTAGTCGGGATCACCCGAGTAGTAAACTAACTCATCAGTGGGAATCGGGATCCAACTATCATCGCATGATAATGTGATGGAATCCACTCACGTTATCACACTCCAGAAGGTATGCGCATATCTGGCAAGTTTCAGTTTCTTTCGAAACTCCCGATGTGATTTTTACCCTATGCTCTTATGACCTTGACGAAGGCCAACATATCATAAGTCACATGTCAAGTTCTACCCGTCATTATCCAGGTTAATTTGAACCCACCCGTACATACCCTTGACGAAGGCCAAAATATTAGTACGACTGTCCCAAACCAACGCATCTATCTATGCTGCAGAAAAGTAACAAATAGCTACCATACACTAAGCCTTGACGAAGGCCAACATACATAGCATGAATACTAAGTGCTACCTTTCTGAAATGACGGAGGGCGACGAATGGTTTTTGGCGAAAAACCTTTAACGTAATGAACTTGATATCGTTGAAGGAACCAGATAGCTTTTATAAAAATATAATGACTAAAACCTTTGCTAAAGAGGTCACTCCCGGTGAAGGGATCTCGGCTTTTCCCCATAGAATGAGGTGCAGGATATTCCAACTGAATACCACGATGCAAAGAAAAAGTAATCGACTATAGTGAAGTTATTGCCCTGGCGCAAACTTTTGTCCAAGGGGTCACTCCCGGTGAAGGGATCTCGGCCCTTGCCTCGTCGACTGAGGTGCTGGATATTCATAACCGAATACCACTGTGCAAAACAAAAGAGAACGTCCTTGCAATAATAGCTTTTTGAAAAATGTTCCAACAACATCAGAATAGGTTTGTTTAACTTGCATTGATCTGAATCAATGCAGTCCTATCAATTGATCACACCAATAAAGAACGAAAATAATGATGTACGTATATGCCACCCGCATTCGCCACTGGGTCCCGTCATTACCCGTTAGGTTACTTAACTAACGACAGAGCGGGGACTGGACTAGCGCGGATGCAAAACATATACAACATCTACTAGTATATATATCAATATATAATATTCGCTCAAGGCGTGATAAAAATGCAACATCACAGAAATGTAATAAGCATCACAGAACAATACAGATATCTGGGATCCCCGGGTTTCATAGAGCCGTTACTGAAACCCGACGTTCCCCTGGTCGCGTGGATAGCCTGTGCAATGAAATTCCTAGACCCCTACGGGCGCGGCAAGTTACCCGCCAAAACCTGAAGCGAGGCAGCCCCCTTCAACAACGTGAATGGACCACCCAGCACTTTACGGAATCCGGTAACTTGAGCACACCTCCTTGGGTCAACCTATACCCCTACGAGTGCAGCGAATAGCCCGCCAATTCTAGAGTGAAGCCCCCTCCGTCTCAACGCCATGAGATGCGGGCCCGTTGCCTTCTAGAACCCGCTACCCGTGGACCCCTCCGCGGGGTAACCCTAGTACAGAAAGTAAAATATACATACAATGGGTACATCGACCTCAGCCCGGTCATGCCCTAAAAGAATAATATACAAACATGCAGTGACGGCAGTCCACATGTTGGACGCTCGCCCCGTAATATCAAATGTACATAATAAACCAAACTGTACTAACATTGCATCCAGGCTATCCCCACGATAAATCCGCAACATCACAGCACAACACAGAACATCAACGTGAATGTCACGTTCGCAAATCCGTCTAAAAGGGCTATAGCAGTTAGACAGGATTTACCGATAAGTGACATTCACGGTCGCAGATATAATGTAAATACTGTGAACTAACATGTTTAAAATTTTCGATCGACTAAAATTCCCAAAGTGGGCCCCAATCACAACTGTAGCACTCAAAAATAATCTGGGCCCAAACAGAGTATACCAAAAACCCTATTTTCAACTCAGGAACCAACAGAAGAAATTTGGTGCAGTGACTGTTCTTTACTGCGGAGGAACCGCGGCCAAATCAGGGGTACGGCCGCAGTTCCGCGGCTAAACAGGAAGATCACTCCACCAAATTTTCCCAGATTCCATTAAAAACCCTGCACGATTTTTTGACATGCCCAGAAAATTTTTTGGAGCACTAAATAAAATCGACAGAAACTGTTACTTTGAAAATGCAGTTTTGGGACATTTGTTCGATCGAAGTTTTAAACACACTAGAGCAAGCTAGACTAGGTTAATGGCCTGGCTCTGATACCAGTGTAAGTGCACGGCAACGCCCCGGCCGTCATTCCGAGACAAAAATGCGGAAACGAAACTTTTCTTTAACTTAAAAAACCGGCGCTACCGCGTACTAAAAACCCGGATCAGGCCATTAACCTAATGCTAGCAAACTAGAGAATGGGTAGAAAGCTATACCGAGCGATTCGTGTCGTTCGGTCTTCTCGTCGTCATCCCGATCTCCCCGTGGAATCTCCGGTCTTCACCTCCTCGTCGGAAGGGCACCACATCGCCGGGTTCTTTTACGGGCTCCCACCTCTGGACCGAGGCAACTCGGGCATGATGTTGGCGAGTCGACGTGTCCAAGGATGCTGTAGGCTAAGTGTAGAACACTAGGTCTCATGGGGTTACTAGAAGTTGCCATTTATTGAGTGGAGAAGGAGGTGCAAGCCTTTTGTGGAGCTAAGGGAATTTTGCAAGCAAGAAGGAGCAATTTTCTCCTCCCAAATTTTTGGACAGCCCCACACTAGAATGGCCGGCCATGACATCAAGAATGAGAAGAGGGAGTGAGCTAAATAATGCAAGAGAGAGAAAAGAATGGGTGATGATGAGGAATCATCATCATCCCCAAATTTCATCCTAATCCCATCATATAAAGAAAGCAATGATGAGCAAAAGAAGTCAATAGAAACAAGGACCATCATGAGAACCATCATGAACCTATCATTATAAAAAGTCTTCTCCATTATAAAATGCACAATTGCAAATAACCCCTTCCCATCAATTTTCAGCCAAGGAAAGAAACAAAGGAAAATGGCCGAAACGAAATACAAACTGGCAACTTCAAAAAACTGATCCCGTAATAAATTACAGGAAAATCCCGCGACTGTATATACATACCCGCATTTGTATTCCGACCGAATACAAATGCAATGAGACAAAATCTACACTGTACAATACTAGGGTCCGGCTTAAACCAGAGCCCGCTAGTATTATCCGTCCGATCATGATCCGTGCAATACCGCACGTATATGATCGAACCCTGCCATATATCCATACGGCCTCTACAGCGTTTCGCCCGAAACTTGAGAAACTGTCTGTGGGGGACTCTAAAGACTCGTCAATATTTTGGCTGTGGATTTAACCATTAGCACGTCAGAGTTATTAGCCATACGTAACGGGCTACCAGCTATTGACCAAAAGGGACATCGATGAGCGAACTCATCCTGACACCCAACTGAGCCTGTCAGTGACAATATCCGTACAGTCCGGTCCGTTCGTCTATGAGCATCGCATGTCGGGTCTAGGGGGTTGGTAAAAGTCAGACCCCCAAAAGCGGTACAAGTCATGTCGGAGTGTAACCCAGAACACCACGAGATACTACTGGAATACCTACCAGTAAATCTCCTGCCTTGGCCAAGGACTTCATGTAATGGCTCTCCTAGATACAGTGTGACCTCACCCCCAATACCGGGAGAGACAAACCCCTGCCGATCCACTTACTGCCTCCATGTGGCTCGGGACTGTACCCAACTAAAACCTGTTTGCACGACTCCTTTGAGCCGTGGTAGGGTAGTAATCAAAGTACAGTGGGAACTCACACGAGACAAATGACGATCTCAGGTCGATGAACTAACCTGTACACATGTCACCAGGGAACTGCTTGTTAGTTATATGTATGCCCTAGAGGCCATTACTGTACATTGGATGTATATTGTAATGGATGCTGGGACATATATAGGTAGGACTTTCTTGCTCGACATGATAGTACGCTATCTGGTTGTTCTTTATCTTAACATGTATACTATCTGTCTCTCTGTTACATGTTGATAAAGCCCTTAGGATGTGTACTCGACTTCCAGGACTATGATGCAGATCATACTAGTGGGGCCTGGGTAGTCTATGGGTACATCCTTCAATGTTCCTAGTCGCGGGAATATCGAGACGGGGCATCGATATTCCAGAGTAGACTAGCGTATATCTTCTCGACCCATGTGATGGGCGATGGATGATCCCATATCCATTGGTGTTTGACATCAGAGATGGTATGCGGGTGCTCAGTGGAGACTGGGTACACTGAACGGACTCGCCGAGAACTCCCAGATGGTATTATACCTCACGTCAGATGGCAGTTCTCTGGTGACACTGGTACAGCTTAGTCTGTTGACCCGAGATCGTCATAGAGTCTTGTGTGTCTCCCACTGTGCTTTGATTTCCACCCTACCACGGCTCTACTGAGTCATGCAAACAGGTGGTTTTTGGGTATAATCCCGATTCACATGGAGGCAATGAGCGATAGGAGGGGATTCGTCTCTCCCGGTATTGGGGGTTGATGTTGCGCTATGCACGACTGGCCATAACAGAAAATCCCTGGCCAGGGTTGTAGTGATCTACTGGTAAGTGTTATCAGTAGTTTCACACATGTTATGGACCGCACGTCGGCATGACTTATCAAGCTATTGGGGTCTGACGTTTACCACCCCTAGGCGAGATATGCGACATATCAGACGAACAGACCGGACTGTATGGTAAGTGTTACTGGTTGGATTCACAGGAGTGTGAGCGGACTTGCTCGTCGATCTTCTGATCGCTCAATACCCGGATGGCCGTTACGTTTGGCAGACCGCTTGCGGCTTGTGGGTGCTTGATATGATCATCATCTGCTGCCGGCGTATTGACGAGTCTTTAGAGTCCTACACAGAGGTTTCCTGGCTCAAGCGAAACGAAATAGGAGTGCATATGAGATATGTGCAGGACCGAGAATAATGCGTGTATGTGATATCGTATTTCATTCTCGCCATGAATGTATCGATTGGTTATATGCGATATAACCTAGTTATCGAATCAAGGATTGATTCGATAAGCCGATACATAGGATACTAGTCTGTTATATGCGATATGACCGGATCGTTAAATCAAGTGTTGATTTAATGATTTAATGTATAATTATATATATTTGATATATTAATTTGCATTAACTAGTATTGGTTCACTTTAAATGGATTTTCTCACTTGATTGGTGCAAGCTGTATATGTGATATACTTTTGTGCACTTGATTGTATCATGTTTGATGATACATGCTTATTTGGTTAAGTGTAAAGAATTAAACCATGGTTAAATTGTTGATTAGGGTTTTTCTTATTCATTTATCTTATTTATTTATTCATTTTGAATAAATTGAAAGATAAATGAATGGTGGCTTGATTTGTTTTTAGTTGAAGCTTCATGAAGCTTTGACTAAATGACCTTTTTGTTCTCATCCTTAACCCTAACCATTTAAACTAACCCTAGTTTATTCTCTACACTTAACTAAGGTTAGAATATGATAAGAATTAATTCTTTTTCAATTATTCTTTAAAACTTATCATATTTTTTCTTCATCTCCTTCTTCATGAGCAAGAAAGAAAAGCTTGCCTCTTCAATGGCAAGTGATGAAATCATGTGAGAAATCCAATTCTAAAGTGAACCCACTTCCTATTTCTTCATCCTCTACCTCTTGCCAAGTAGTATAGGGTGTTTTCTTCACAAGTTTCATGACTTGGTGAAATGGGAGCTTGATCTAGTGATGCCTCGACGTAGATCATCTTCGGCATCGAAGCCGACGACCAAGCCCGCCCATTTTTCCGATGAAGCCGATGCTAGAGTCCGGGATCCGATTTGGACAGCGGAGGGACATCATTGCGGAGCTTAGGAATTGGTGGACCGGATCTACAAAGGTTGTAGCCATTTTCCTTTTAAGTTAAAGTCGTTAACTTGCATCGCATAGCCTACACATCTAGTTAACGATCCGTATTAGGGTTTCTCGGCACTCGTAAAATTTGAATTGGCCATGTTTGATGCCTTATGAGACCTCATTATCGTTCCAAGGAACCCTACAGTGGTATCAGAGCCTAGCTAGAGCCTTAGGCGATGCGTAGACGGAATTAGAAGTTCGATCGAACCGAAACCCAAACCCAAAAATGCTTTCTGTACATTTTATGAAATCATGGTTTTTTTGAGAATTAAAAATATGCAGAAAATTCAGCAGGAGATTGTAAGAGTTACTGTGAAATTCTATGGCCTAAGTCCATCATACCACCGCGGTTCCGCCGCACAGGCATGGCTTGTGCGGCGGTTCCGCGGCCTGAATGTCTCCTTATTGAAAGAATTTTACACAGTAATTCTTACTTGGCAGTGCTGGTTTTCCTGGGAATTTTTAATATTTATTCAAAAGTTGAAATTTCTGGGTTGTATTGGGGACTCGGTGCTTCGATCGGATTGTCTGATTTTGTCTGTGTGTTTTTCCGGGTAATTTTAGAATATGTTAAAAAGTTCGACCGGATATAAATACCCACTTTTTCCCCTACCGGGAAATTTCCAATTGTTGGATTTTTCTATAGTTTAACGATGTTCTAAGTAGTGCAAGTAACGCGATGGTCCCTCTAGAAGACAACAAACCTTAACTCGATTATGTGACCGTCTTGAACTGTCCTTTGAACCTTCGGGTTTGGGGCAGTACGGCGTGCCACATGTGAGGCGTTGGCTTGACCTTTCTACGGCTGGACCGTTGGTACTGAGGCATGAACTGAATGTTTTTAGACTTATTACATGTGTTGATCTGTATTGGGAAAACCTGGGTGTTCGATTGTTCGATCGGAAAGTTTAACATTTTCTGTTTATCCGGAATGTGATACAACAATTGGAATTCACAAGTAGTTATGAGATAACTGAATGAATGTTATAAATCTAGTAGTTTAGTCTCACTTGATCGGTTGCCACGGAATTTTGATGTGATCAAAAGTCCGTCGCAATCACGTAGCGTACGCGGATACTCGCCGGGTAAACTTAATAGACAGCCTCACTCCATAGCCCCGACCAAGTGACTGTAGGAGAACCCCGTCGCCGAAAGCATCCGTTCGGGTGCTCGCGGCAGCGGTGTTCCGCCTTGGTGCACTTTGTCGACGGCGTCGGGTTGCGGCCGCCTACTAAAGTTTGCGACGAGCATTCGATCAGGATGTAGGGAATCTTGTTGAATTGCCCGACTTTATATTGAAAAGTGTTTTCGATTTTGAGACTAAAATGCGGGGTTTATAATTGTTAGGCATGCGATGTCTAAGGAATTCATTTGATTAGGCATGCGATGTCTAAAGAGGTTGCGGATTCCAACTGTTGTATTTTTACACTTTCTTTTCTGTGACCGTAAGTGTAATATGTGATATCGCCGGTTTCGTTGCTATATGTCAACGACAATTGGGATGCGCATATTTACTTACGTTGATGACATGTGATGTTATGTGTTGCTGGATATGTTATATTGGATAGTCGTGTTTGAATAGCCGGGGTTTTTTTTATGTGAGATGAGTGTTTTTCATTTTCATTCATGTAAAAACTTGTATGTAATATTCTTTTATTGGGGCACTTCCAGGTTGCGGATGTTGTCACCATTTGTATATTATTTACTTTTCTGCACTAGGATAGACCCAAGGAGGAGGGCACAAGTAACCGGGTTCTAGGGTCCAGTGGGAGACCATCTCGAGGAGTCGAGTCCGGGTCTCCTAACCCTAGAATTGGTAGGGTTGCTTGCCGCTCTCGTAGGGGTCTAGCGGTGTGGGTTTGGCTATTCATCACGACCGTGAATCCGTGTTTTATACTGGCTCGTATTGAAAACACGGACGTCCTAGTATATCCAATATTTCATATGATATTTTCTGCTGCGTTATCTGTGATGTGATCATGTGATTTGCTCAGATAGATATAGTATATAGTATATATGATATATTATATAGACGTTGCTTATGTTTTACACCCGCGCTAGCCCTGCCTCGCTCTGGCGTTAGTTACCTAACCTAACGGTGCAGACGGGACATCGAGACGAATGCGGATAGCATAAGCGTAGGTTGTATTTATCTGTGATATTTAGGTGGACTTAAATGATGGGATATTCATTAATGAGATTAATGAAAGAAAATAAACTTAATTGATGTTATGGAATCGAATTTCAAAATGAAACAGGTAGCTACAGTTCTTGTTTTGCATCGCGGTGTTCATTATAGAACATCCTGCACCTTATTCGATGAGGAAAGGACCGAGATCCCTTCACCGGGAGTGACTCCTTTAGCAATAACTGGCAGATGCTACAACCCTCGGTTTGTCTTTTGATTGCTTCTATAGTTTTTGCTTTGCACAGTGATATATATGATATATCCCGCACCTCATTCGACGAGGTAAGGGCCGACGATCCCTTCACCGGGAGTGACCCCTTTAGCAAAATTAGAAAAGCCTCAAAAAAACATTCCATTTAAAAAAACCATTTGATTCCGCAACGAGATCAAGTTCAAAGCGTTAAAGGTTTTCTTAAAAACCATTCGCAACCCTCCGTCATTTTAGGAAGTAGAGTACTTAGTATTCGTGCTGTGTTTGTTGACCTTAGTTAAGGCACAGTGTACGGTAGCTAAGTGATGTCTTCCTACACCGCATATGATGCGATTAGTTAGGACAGTCGCGTGACTTTGTTGACCTTAGTTAAGGGTCATGTGGGTGGGTCTAATTAATCACGAAATGACGGGTAGAACTTGACTAGTACTTATGATTTGTTGACCATAGTTAAGATCATAAGTGTTAGGGGTAAAAATCTTTATCGGGAGTTTCATGTGTTGAAATTTGCAATGAGATTGCATACCTTCTATGTGATAGTTGGATCCCGATATCCACTGCGAGTAATTGTTACTCCTGCGAGAGTTTTGCACTTTGCAATTCGCCGATCAAGTAGGTGTCTAGAAATGTGTCAACGGGGTTACGCCTCTGGGAAAACGAGGTTTACTGTAATTAGGTCCGTGCGAAAGCACGGGGAACCTCCCTCAAAGTACCGACACTGGCCTGGATGAAAGATTGGCGAACTTGTAGAGTGTAATTAATCCCGGCTAGGCTTTCCTTTTAAGGTTTGAAGGAAGATTTGATAAAAACAGTGGGAGCTATCCTGATTAGATAAAATAAATAACCAATCTGATCTTGCAAGAGAGCACGCTGAGTGTTTTCTTCTCTCTCTCTCCAGGTAGCAACCATATCACGCCTTAATCAAGATAATAATATGGATGTATTGACCGAACCCGCTTGTTATATTGAGCTGGGGAACGTTGGTCCCGCTCCAACTTATAATTTTTATAAGACAGAGCAGGAATTAGCGGAATACCAGAATTCCTATGCAGCCCAAACGAAGAAAGTGCATATGATGCATCTCCTTCGGGTGTGTTCATTACAAAGAACTGTTTCTCAGTATCCTCTGCATCCTGGGTATTTGATACCGGATCAGGATCCCAGATATGTAATCTGTTATATAGGGCTACAAAAAGGTAGAAAAACTGAGAACGGGTGATAAGTTTCTTGAGACAGAAAACGGGGCAAGTGTTGCAGCCAAGTCTGTTGGTCACTGTCACCCAGTATTACCAATACATTGATTCTGAACAAATGCTATTAGATACCGAACCTGATATACAAAATCATATCAGTCTCTTTATTAGTAAAGAAATGATAAAATTTTGTATTGATGGATAATGTTTTGAACATTTCCTATATCAAAAGTTGATCGGTTCAGGCACGTTATCTAAAAGCATTGACGTTCTAAATCAAACTACAGTTCCTAGTATACGGAACACACACAAGAGGAAGAGTTCAGAATTGAACGATTCCTTCTTGAGGTATTGTAGACTAGGTCAGATCAATGTGACCCGACTAGCTAGAGTTACATAAAGATGCATATTTAAATTAGTTTGAATTTGCATCTTATGAAACTCGCCAGTCATGACACAAAGATAAGATGACCATAGCTCCGTTTACTGGAAACAGAGAAAGAGTTAATGAACTCTTGGGATGATACATGTTGATATATGTAGGTCCCCTGTCTACGCATGCCAAGACCGGTTCTTTGTGCTTCATTACATTCTCTGATGATCCCTTTAGATTCAGACATATGTTCTTGTTGAAACACAAGTCCGAACCTTTTGAGATATTCACAGAATATAAGTTAGAAGTAGAGAACCAATACGGGTATAAGTATTATGTCCTTTGATGAGATCAAGGAGGAGAATACTTGAGCACGGAATTCCTGGACTATTCTAAAGGAGAATGAGATTCTCTCTCAACATTACTCCTCCGTATACACCATAGCACGATGGTATATCGGGGCGGAGCAATCACACCCTATATGATAAGGTGTGCTCTATGATGAGTACTACTGAGTTACCTATTTCCTTTTTGGAAGTTATGCACTTGAGAAGCTGCATACCTATTGAATTAGGTTCGAATCAAATCAGTTGCCTACCACTTCATATGTGATATGGAAAGGGAAGAGCCCATATCTTAAGTTAGTTGAGATTTGGGGTTGTCCGGCCTATGTCTAAAAGCAAAAATCCGGACAAGATCAAGGCAAGGTCTGTTGTGTAGAACTGGAAAGGTTCCAGCTATACAAACTACAGCAGGTAATTTGGTAGAACCAAAGGATTCAATAGTTCCCGACGAACCTCAGCCTCTCCACCGATCTAGCAGGGTTCCTCACCTGCTTGAGAGATACTTCGGTTTCTCGATGACAGTGGGAGCAAGGATTGCATCATGAGATGATGACTCAACTAGATTCGAGCAGGTCATCGAGAGTAGGGACTCTGTAAGAATGGCTGGATGCTTAGCGATCTGAGATGGAATCCATGTACACCAACAAAGTATGGACTATGGTTGCTATATCTGAAGGGTTAAATCCCCATCAGGAGCAAGTATATCTTGAGAAGATTACTTGGTATAGATGGAAAAGTTGAGACTTTCAAAGCTAGACTTGTTAAAGGTTTTAGTCATCAACCAGGTGTGGATAATGATGAAACTTTTTCTAGGGACTATGCTTGAGTCCATCCAGATCCTACTTGCCATTGCTATATACCATGACTACGATATCTGGTGGTTGGGTGCCATGACTACTTTTCTAAATAATGATTTAGAAGAGAACGTCTATAAGAACACAGCCAGAGGGCTTTATAAACAGTGGGAGCAGCGGAAACGTGTGCAAGTTGCTTTATAGAATAAAGAAGGCATCGCGGAGTTGGAACGTCTGTTTTGATGTGGTAGTCAAAGTGTTTGACTTCATCAAAATGGTAGATGAACCTTGTATATACAAAACGGTAGTAGAGAGTAAGGTGGTCATCCTCGTATTGTACGTAGACAACATACTCTTGACAGGAAAAGAGTTTCCTATGCTACGCACGGTCAATCTCCGCTTATCACAAGGATTCTCCAATAGGATCAAAGTGATACCTCCTAAATCCTGAGTTTTCATCTATGAGATAGATGTAATTGGATGCTAGGATTCTCACTAGATGTAGTGAGATGGTATCAATCGATCCTGGGGAGAATCACTGGAAGTGTTCCAGGGTGATAAGGACGACTGAATGTCAGTCACAGGCATTGTCTTTATCCTCAGTGGAGGAACGGTATGTTGGAAGAGTTCCAAGCTAGATACCGTGGCAAACTAGACGATAAAGGCTGGTAACATCGCTATTAAAGATACTACCAAAGAGGCAGTTTGGGTATATATTGGTTCATAAGATGAACTAGGTTCCTACCATTGTGTGACAATGGAAGTGTGGCTTTGGCCCAAGAACCCCGGTCCCATCAGTGACCCAGACATATTCTGAGGTAGTATCACCTGATCATGGAGATAAATGTTCTCCAGGATGATCGAGGTTAGGAGAGTAGACTCAGAGGACAACACGGCGGATCCACTCACGAAGGCCTTTTCCCAAAGAGAGACTTTTAGGGGATGGTTGAGTATTAGATACTACAACTACTGCTACAGATGGCCCTAGTGCAAGTGGGAGATTGTTAGTTATATGTATGCCCTAGAGGCCATTACTGTACATTGGATGTATATTGTAATGGATGCTGGGACATATATAGGTAGGACTTTCTTGCTCGACATGATAGTACGCAATCTGGTTGTTCTTTATCTAAACATGTATACTATCTGTCTCTCTGTTACATGTTGATAAAGCCCTTAGGATGTGTACTCGACTTCCAGGACTATGATGCAGATCATACTAGTGGGGCCTGGGTAGTCTATGGGTACATCCTTCAATGTTCCTAGTCGCGGGAATATCGAGACGGGGCATCGATATTCCAGAGTAGACTAGCGTATATCTTCTCGACCCATGTGATGGGCGATGGATGATCCAATATCCATTGGTGTTTGACATCAGAGATGGTATGCGGGTGCTCAGTGGAGACTGGGTACACTGAACGGACTCGCCGAGAACTCCCAGATGGTATTATACCTCACGTCAGATGGCAGTTCTCTGGTGACACTGGTACAGCTTAGTCTGTTGACCCGAGATCGTCATAGAGTCTTGTGTGTCTCCCACTGTGCTTTGATTTCCACCCTACCACAGCTCTATTGAGTCGTGAAAACAGGTGGTTTTGGGGTACAATCCCGATTCACATGGAGGCAATGAGCGATTGGAGGGGATTCGTCTCTCCCGGTATTGGGGGTTGATGTTGCGCTATGCACGACTGGCCATAACAGGAAATCCCTGGCCAGGGTTGCAGTGATCTACTGGTAAGTGTTATCAGTAGTTTCACACATGTTATGGACCGCACGTCGGCATGACTTATCAAGCTATTGGGGTCTGATGTTTACCACCCCTAGGCGAGATATGCGACATATCAGACGAACAGACCGGACAATATGGTAAGTGTTACTGGTTGGATTCACAGGAGTGTGAGCGGGCTTGCTCATCGATCTTCTGATCGCTCAATACCCGGATGGCCGTTACGTTTGGCAGACCGCTTGCGGCTTATGGGTGCTTGATATGATCATCATCTGCTGCCGGCGTATTGACGAGTTTTTAGAGTCCTACAAAGAGGTTTCCTGGCTCAAGCGAAACGAAATAGGAGCGCATATGAGATATGTGCAGGACCGAGAATAATGCGTGTATGTGATATCGTATTTCATTCTCGCGATGAATGTATCGATTGGTTATATGCGATATAACCTAGTTATCGAATCAAGGATTGATTCGATAAGCCGATACATAGGATACTAGTCAGTTATATGCGATATGACCGGATCGTTAAATCAAGTGTTGATTTAATGATTTAATGTATAATTATATATATTTGATATATTACTTTGCATTAACTAGTATTGGTTCACTTTAAATGGATTTTCTCACTTGATTGGTGCAAGCTGTATATGTGATATACTTTTGTGCACTTGATTGTATCATGTTTGATGATACATGCTTATTTGGTTAAGTGTAAAGAATTAAACCATGGTTAAGTTGTTGATTAGGGTTTTGCTTATTCATTTATCTTATTTATTTATTCATTTTGAATAAATTGAAAGATAAATGAATGGTGGCTTGATTTGTTTTTAGTTGAAGCTTCATGAAGCTTTGACTAAATGACCTTTTTGTTCTCATCCTTAACCCTAACCATTTAAACTAACCCTAGTTTATTCTCTACACTTAACTAAGGTTAGAATATGATAAGAATTAATTCTTTTTCAATTATTCTTTAACACTTATCATATTTTTTCTTCATCTCCTTCTTCATGAGCAAGAAAGAAAAGCTTGCCTCATCAATGGCAAGTGATGAAATCATGTGAGAAATCCAATTCTAAAGTGAACCCACTTCCTATTTCTTCATCCTCTACCTCTTGCCAAGTAGTATAGGGTGTTTTCTTCACAAGTTTCATGACTTGGTGAAGTGGGAGCTTGATCTAGTGATGCCTCGACGTAGATCATCTTCGGCATCGAAGCCGACGACCAAGACCGCCCATTTTTCCGATGAAGCCGATGCTAGAGTCCGGGATCCGATTTGGACAGCGGAGGGACATCATTGTGGAGCTTAGGAAGTGGTGTACTGGATCTACAAAGGTTGTAGCCCCTTTCCTTTTAAGTTAAAGTCGTTAACTTGCATCGCATAGCCTACACATCTAGTTAACGATCCGTATTAGGGTTTCTCGGCACTCGTAAAATTTGAATTGGCCATGTTTAATGCCTTGTGAGACCTCATTATCATGCCAAGGAACCCTACACTGCTATCTGACATCTGGTATAATCCCAACTAGCATGTTCCCGGTGAGTCCTGTCCGGTGTACTCATAACCCAATGAGCACCTGTATACATGTTAGGTGAACCAACTGACACCAGTGGCTTGTGAGACTGGCCACCACCCCTCGTCGGGGTCTTGACTGTATACACTAGTCTACTCTGGAGTATCGATGCCCTGTCTCGAAAGTCCCACGACTAGGGACCTTTTAAGGATGTGCTTATAGACCCCAGCTCCCACGTATATGATCGCCATCATACTGCTGGCCGTCAAGTAAGAATCCTAAGGGCTCTATCAATGCGCAATAGTGATCAGTAATGTCACCTAAAGCAGTACACGATGATAAAGATAAACCAGATAGCATACTATCATCTTGAGTAAGACTGTCCTACCGGCATAGGTCCTCCCTCAATCATTGCAATCACGTGCCTGTGATCCAATAATTGACTCTGAGGGCACTATGTCCAACACCCGCATGCAAGGGATATCCTATGCTTCGGCAGTAGGCTCTATCATGTATGCGATGTTAAGTACCAGACCAGATGTAGGTGGCTCACTAGGTGTAGTGATTAGGAATCAATTGGATCTTGGGAGAATCACTGGAAAGCTGTGGATGACAAAGCAATAAAAGAAAGTTCTTGGTTCGAGCTTCCAGAGTGATAAGGTCGACTGAGAGTCAGTCACAGGCATTGTCTTACCCTCAGTGGTGGGACGGTATGTTGGAAGAGTTCCAAACTAGATATCGTGACATACTAGACGATAACGGCTGAATACATTGCTACCAATGATGCTACCAAAGTGGCTATCTGGGCATTTCTTGTTCATGAGATGAACACGGTTCTTACCATTGGGCGTCCAATAAGTGTTATTGAGACAACAATGGATTTTTGGCTTTGGCCTAGGAATGCTGGTCCCATCAGCGTTCCAGAAATATTCTGAGGCAAGTATCACCTGATCAGGGAGATGGTTGATCTCCAAGGGATCAAGGTTAAGGAGAGTAGATTTTGAGGTTAACACGGCGGATCCACTCACCAAGGCCTGCTTCCCCAAATACTATTTGAGAGATTTTTGGGATGGTTGAGTATGGGATTCTACAACCACTGCTAAATTGTTTGGTATTGGATACTATAACAGATGGCCATAGTGCAAGTGGGAGATTGTTAGTTATATGTATGCCGTAGAGGCCATTACTGTACATTTGATATATATAGTAGTGGATGCTTAGACATATATAGTGAAGACTTTCTTTCTCGACATGATAGTATGCTATCTGGTTGCACTTTATCTTAACAAGTACATTTATTGTCTCTCTCTCACATGTTGATAAAGCCCTTAGGATGTATACTTAACTACCAGGACTATGATGGAGATCATACTAGTGGGGCCAAGGGTAGTCCACAAGTACACCCTATAACCGTTCCTAGTCGTGGGAGTATCGAGACAGGACATCGATACTCCAGAGTAGACTAGTGTATACGCTTCTCGACCCATGTGATGGGCGATGGATGATCCCATATCCATTGGTGTTTGACATTCGAGAAGGTATACAGGTGCTCAGTAGAGACTTGGTACACTGGACGGACTCGCCAAGAACTCCTAGATGGTATTATACCTATCGTCGGATAGCAGTTTTCTGATGACACTGGTACAGGTTAGTCTGTAGACCCGAGATCGTCATAGAGTCTTGTGTGATTCCCACTGTGCTTTGATTTCCACCATACCATGGTCAAGAGATCGTGCAAAAAGGTGGTTTTTGTGTACAGTCCCGAGTCACATGGAGGCAATAAGCGCTAAGAGGGGTTTCGACTCTCCCGGTATTGGGAGTTGATGTTGCACTATGCTCGATCGGCCATAACAAGAAATCCCTGGCCAGAGTTGCTGAGATCTACTGGTAAGTGTTATCAGTAGTATCTCGAAACGTTATGGACCTTGCATCGGCATGACTTATCAGGCTATTGGGGTCTGACATTATACCACACCCAGGCTGTGATATGCGACATATCCGACGAAGAGACTGGACTGTACGGTAGTGTTACTGATTAGATTCACAGGAGTGTGAGTAAGCTTGCTTGTTTATCTTCTGATCGCTCAATACCCGGGTGGCCGTTACGTTTAGCAGACCGCTTGCGGCTTGTGGGTGTTTGATATGAATATCACCTACTGGCGGCGTATTGACGAGTCTTTAGAGTCCTATACAGAGGTTTCCCGGTTCATGTGAA
This sequence comes from Agapanthus africanus, assembly GCA_030015575.1. NCBI lineage: Eukaryota > Viridiplantae > Streptophyta > Magnoliopsida > Asparagales > Amaryllidaceae > Agapanthus > Agapanthus africanus. Next base: position 398,754,489 of record CM057346.1, read on the forward strand.
ACGAAGTAGGAGCACATATGTGATATGTGTGGGACCGAGATTGATACGAGTATGTGATACCATATTGTATTCTCACGATATATGATATTGGACAGGTATATGTGATATAGCCGGGTTATCGAATTAAGTGTTGATTCGGTAAGTTGATATTATTGATATTAGTCGGTTATATGTGATGTAAGTCTATGGTAGCGCCCCGGCCGTCGATCCGAGGCCAAAATGCGGAAACGAAAACTTTTCATAAACTTGAAACTGGCGCTAACGCAAACTTTAATCCCGGATTGAACCATTAACATTAAACTAGCAATCTAAAGAGGGTTAGAAAAGCTATACCGATCGATCCGTGTCCTTCGGTCTTTAGCCTCCATCTTTAGCTCCTTGCGGCATTTCCGATCTCGCTCGATCTCCAATCTGTTAGTTATGTGTATGCCCTAGAGGCCATTACTGTACATACATTGTATATTGTAGTGGATGCTTGGACATATATAGGGAGGACTTTCTTGCTCGATATGATAGTATGCTATATGGTTACTCTTTATCTTAACATGTACTCTGATTGTCTCTATGTCACATGTTGATAAAGCCCTTAGGATGAGTACTTGACTATCAGGACTATGATGCAGATCATACTAGTGGGGACAGTGTAGTCACCAAGTACATCCTTCAAAAGTTCCTAGTCGTGGGAGTACAGAGACAGGGTATCGATACTCCAGAGTAGACTAGCGTATGCACTTCTTGACCCATATGATGGGCGATGGATGATCCTATATCCATTGGTGTTTGACATCAGAGAAGGTATACGGGTGCTCAGTGGAGACTGGGTACACTGGACGGACTTGCCGAGAACTCCCAGATGGTATTATGCCTCACGTCAGATAGCAGTTCTCTGGTGACACTGGTACAGAGTAGTCTGTAGACCCGAGATCGTCATATAGTTTTGTGTGATTCCCACTGTGCTTTGATTTCCATCATACCACGTCTAAGAGGGCATGCAAAATGGTGGCTTTTGGGTACAGTCCTGAATCACATGGAGGCAATGAGCGATAGGAGGGGTTTCGTCTCTCCCGGTATAGAGAGTTGATATTGCGCTGTGTTCGATTGGCTATAACTGGAAATCGCTGGCCAGGGTTGTTAAGATTTACCGGTAAGTGTTATCAGTAGTTTCTCGAACTGTTATGGACCTTATATCGACACGACTTATCAAGCTACTGGGGTCTGACGTTTACCATCCCTAGGCGAGATATGCGACAAATCAGACGAAGAGACCGGACTGTACGGGAGTGTTACTGGTTGGATTCACGGGAGAATGTACAGGCTTGTTTGTTGATCTTCTGATTGCTCAATACCTGGGTGGCTGTTACGTTTAGCTGACCGCTTGCAGCTTGTGGGTGTTTGATTGATCATCACTTACTGCCGGCGTATTGACGATTCTTTAGTGTCCTACACAGAGGTTTCCTGACTCAGGCAAAATGGAGTAGGAGCACATATATGATATGTGCGGGACCGAGAACAATACGTATGTGATACCGTATTAGATTCTCGTGATATGAGATATCGACCGGGTATATGTGGTATAGCCGGGTCATCGGATCAAGTGTTGATTCAATGAACTGATACAGATTATATTAGTCGGTTATTTATGAAATAGCCGGATTATCGGATCAAGAGTTGATTCGATAATTTAATGTATAATTATATATTTGATATATTAAATTACATTAACTAATATAAGCTCACTAAAAGATTATTTTTCTCACTCGGGTAATACATTGATATATATATGATATATGTTAATTGTATTATTTTATTTTCTTACAATAAATATTGTATATGTGATATATAATATTGTAACATGTTATAGTTATAAATGCAACATGATTTGTGGAGTTTAAATATGGTTAGGGTTTGGATCAGGGTTAAGCTTTCATGAAGCTTTCAAGAAGCTTTGACTTTGACCTTGATATTTTGTGATATTTTGCAAAGATATTTCTTTAACCCAATCCAACCTTTTAACCATAGTTAATTCTCTACATGGGTTAAGTCTTCATACTTAACCCATGGTTGCATTTCTAACCTCACTTGATTCATTATTCACCACAAATGGTTTTGCTTCTTCTTTTTCTTCCTCTTTGATAAAAAGCTTTCTAGCTTTTTCAATAGTGATGAAAATGAGTGAGATAAAGAAAACAAATGAGAGCTAAATTCCTACTTCATCATCCTCATCTATTCTAGCCACTTAGATTAGGGTGTTTGCTTTGCTAATACTTGATTAGTGAAGCAAAAGCTTGGGCTTGAGTTTCTTCAAGGTAGATCATCTTTGTTATCGAAGATCGGAAGCAAGCTTCCATCTTTCTCTTCATGGAGCCTCTCTAGAGTCTGGGTACTCGATGATTGATCGCACGCTTTTGGCGTATCGGATGTTCAAAGTTCTAAAGTTTACCGCGATCAGGACGGTGTCGCTATGCAGCTAGCCGGTTGAGCACGGGTCGATCCACAAGGAGATGGTTGTATATCCGTTCTTGTTTTAGACGAGTCAATAAAGAATGTGTATATGTTTGTTCAAGTCTAACCTATGTGTTTTATTTGCAAGTATAAAGTTGTTAAGAAAAGATACGAAAATGTAAGCTAAAGAAATCCGTACTCAAAACCTTTGAGCCGAGTCTTGACAAGTTGAAGCTCGAGCAATCGGCAACAACGTGGATTAGGGGATTTAAGCGCGATATTCATGGAATCCGGCTTATTTACCCTTATCCTTCTGTTCTTGTCTCTTGCTTTCGCCTCCGGCCAAACCGAACGCAACCGGTCGCGGTTAAGAATCACCGTTACCTTGTTAGGGTAGGGTGCCTAACGGAGCGCTTGCGTAACGTTTGGGTGGAGTTCAATGGAAAATAACGGGAAAAGGATATGTGCCAAGAAATGTTAACTTACAATATCGTATTGATTCTTAACAACAACAATAATTACAACCATTTATAAAATGAACAAAAAAGAGAGAACAAAAAGAACAAAGAAAAGAAAAGATTACAAGTAAGTAAGTGCATGAATTTAAATTGCAAGTAAGTAAAGCAAGGTAATAAAAAGCAAGTAATAAAAAGCGAGAAAGAAAACTAGAAACTAGAACTCAAGACAAGCATGGGATCAATAACCAACCCTTAAACTTGCAATCTCAATCAAGAGGTTGCAAGATCAAGAGAAGGGTAGAGAACGCATGTGAAATGAAGCACTAATTCCATAAGAAAATACAACCCTTGAGATCAATAACTAACCCTTAATCTTTCAAGCTCAATGAAGAGGTTGAAAGATCAAGAGGAAGCAAAAATCTCAAAGGGAAGCTAAACAAATAAGAATGATACAAAAACCCTCATCTTCATTCACATCCACTCAATGCTCTCACTACATTTCCATGGAGGAAGGATGAAGAAGAAGAAGAAGAACAAAACTACACTAAAACCTACAAAAGAGGCACAAAGAATGGAGCCTTTGGTTTGGCTCTGATCTGGGGTATTTATAGGAGGGGAACTGAAAACCTAGGGTAAGAATATGACTCCAAATGAAGTGACCAAACTGCCCAAGAAAAACGACAAGGTAAGGAGACTATACGGCCGCGGAACCGTGGCCTAGACGCCCTATTGGCCGCGGTTCCGCGGCCCTATAGAAGAGTTAGGTGGTCGTATTTTGGGTGCTTCCCTGGTTTCATGTTTCCTCGTGTTTGCCATATTTAAACTGCACAAAATCTTCCAGAATATCTTCAGATTTTTTAGTCCAAGATTGCTTTATTTTCTTTACTTTTGACTTCTATCTCCCTCGAGCTCCGCGCACCCATTGATTCTTGTGCAGCCCCCCTCGTGCTCTGTGCTTGTCCGAGACACGAATGACCACTGTCATATGTCTTGTCTCTGGAACTGGTACTCGGCACTGGACGGATATGGATGACCGGAACCCGGCTTTTATCTGTTGTGACAGATGTTCTGTATTTGGTGTAACTGTGGAGATTTTATCTTGATTTGCAATATTTATACTGGAAACCTGTAATCTGTAAATATGAACAAACACGGATTAAAAGCACCTACCTATAAACACATGAGCATAAGATTGGGTGGTATAAAATGCAATATTCTGTTATGAACAATGATCGCAGTGAAGGGACCTCAACACGGAACTTTAGAAGTGAAGGAACGGATTACAAAGGTTGTAATCCCTAACTCTTAGAAGTAAAGTTGTTTACTTACTATTTGTTTCGCCTAATCTCTAGTCTAAGATCTTGGTTAGGGTTGTTCGGCACGTCTAAATTTTAAATCTGTAGGGTTACTAGGCACACTCACAAGGTTCTACAAGGCATCAACCATGCCCGATTTAAATTTTAGACGTGCTGAACAACCCTAACCAAGATCTTTAAACTAGAGATTAGGCGAAATATAGCATGTTAAACACTTTAACATCTAAGAGTTTGGGATTACAACCTTTGTAGTCCGGTCCTTCACTTCATAAGCTCCGTGTTGACGTCCCTTCGCTGCGATCATCAAGAATCCGGACTCTAGAGAGGCTCCACGAAAAAAAAGATGCATGCTTGCTTCCGATCTTCGATAACAAAGATGATCTACCTTGAAGTTTTTTTTAACACAAGCTCTCACTATCTAATGAAGTGAACACCCTAATCTAATTGGCTAGATTAGATGAGGATGATGAAGTAGGATTTTAGCTCTCATTTATTTTCTTAATCTCACTCAAAATCATCACAAGAGCAAAAGCTAGAAAGCTTTTCTCCAAGGAAGAAGAAGAAGAAGAATAACCAAAACCATTTGTGATGAATAATGAAATCATAGTGAGGTTAGAAATACAACCATGGGTTAAGTATGATAACTTAACCCCTGTAGAGAATGAACCATGGTTAAAGGGTTGGGTTGGGTTAACTAAATATCTATAAAAATATCTTTACAAACTATCTTTGCAAAAACAAAACAAAAGCTTCTAGAAGCTTCTAGAAAAATTAACACAAATCAAACCTTAATCATGTTTAATCTCCACTAATCATGTTGCATTAATAACCATAACATGTTAAAATATTATATATCACATATACAATATTTATTGTAACAAAATAAAATAATACAATTAACATATATCGTATATATATATCAATGTATTACCCGAGTGAGAAAAAGAATCTTTTAGTGAGCTTATACTAGTTAATGTAATTTAATATATCAAATATATAATTATACATTAAATTATCGAATCAACACTTGATCCGATAATCCGGCTATTTCACAAATAACCGACTAATATAATCTGTATCAGTTCATCGAATCAACACTTGATCCGATGACCCGGCTATATCACATATACCCGGTCGATATCTCATATCGCGAGAATCTAATACGGTATCACATACACATATTGTTCTCGGTCCCGCACCTATCATATATGTGCTCCTACTCCGTTTTGCCTGAGTCAAGAAACCTCTGTGTAGGACTCTAAAGAATCGTCAATACGCCGGCAGTAGGTGATGATCATATCAAACACCCACAAGCTGCAAGTGGTCAGCTAAACGTAACAGCCACCCAGGTATTGAGCGATCAGAAGATCAACAAGCAAGCCTGTACATTCTCCTGCGAATCCAATCAGTAACACTCCCGTACAGTCCGGTCTCTTCGTCTGATATGTCGTATATCTCGCCTAGGGGTGGTAAACGTCAGACCCCAGTAGCTTGATAAGTCGTGTCGATATGAGGTCTATAACAGTTCGAGAAACTACTGATAACACTTACCAGTAAATCTCAGCAACCCTGGCCAGGGATTTCTAGTTATAGCCAATCGAACACAGCGCAACATCAACTCCCTATACCGGGAGAGACGAATCCCCTCCTATCGCTCATTGCCTCCATGTGATTCGGGACTGTACCCAAAAGCCACCTTTTTGCACGCCCTCTTGGATGTGGTATGATGGAAATCAAAGCACAGTGGGAATCACACAAGAATCTATGACAATCTCGGGTCTACAGACTAACCTGTACCAGTGTCACCAGAGAACTGCCATCTGACGTGAGGTATAATACCATCTGGGAGTTCTCGGCGAGTCCGTCCAGTGTACCCAGTCTCCACTGAGCATCCGTATACCTTCTCTGATGTCAAACACCAATGGATATGAGATCATCCATCGCCCATCATATGGGTTAAGAAGCGCATACGCTAGTCTACTCTGGAGTATCGATGCCCTGTCTCGGTATTCCCATGACTAGGAACATTTGAAGGATGTACTTGGCGACTACACTGTCCTCACTAGTATGATCTCTATCATAGTCCTGGTAGTCAAGTACTCATCCTAAGGGCTTTATCAATATGTGACATAGAGATAATCAGAGTACATGTTAAGATAAAGAGTAACCAGATAGCATACTATCATGTCAAGCAAGAAAGTCCTCCCTATATATGTCCAAGCATCCACTACAATATACATCGTATGTACAGTAATGGCCTCTAGGGCATACATATAACTAACAAAATCGGGCATGGTTGATGTCTTTTAGACCCTTGTGACAGTGCCTAGTAACCCTAAAGTGGTATCAGAGCCAAGCTAGAGCTTTAGGCGAAGTCTGGACGAAGTTTAATGTCCGATCGAACCCCGAAACCCCATTTTACACCCCTCTCTGGAAATTTTTAAAAATGTTGATTTTTTCTGTATTAAAAATGCTCAGAAAATTAAGCAGAGAATTCTAAGGATTATTGTGAAAAACGACATTTTAATTCTCTCAAAGCGCCGCGGAACCGCGGCGGTTCCACGGCCGTTCAGGGGAATTAGGGTTAGTTTTTCCTACAGTAACATCCGTAGGTATTTTTTCATGCTTCTGAGAATTTTTAATTCTACTCAAGTGTTGAGTTTTCTAGAGATCTTTTGAATTCATTGATTCGATCGGAAAGTATGACTTTGTTTAAGTTTTTCCGGGTAATTTAGAACACGTTAAAAAGTTCGAACGGATATTAATAACTCATTTTTTTCCCCTGCCGGAAAATTTCCAAGTGTTGGATTTTTTCCTTAATTAAAGAACATTCATAGTTGTACAAGTAATGCTGTGGACCCTCTAGAAGAGCACAAACATTAACTCGATTATGTGACCGTCTGAACCGCCTCTAAACCTTATGGTTTGGGGCAGTACGGCGTTGCCACATATGAGGCGTTGGCTTGACCCTTCTACGGCTGGACCATTGGTACTGTGGCATGTGATGGATACTTTTTGAACTCCGCTCAAGTGTTGAACAATTTGGGAAATCTTGGGTGTTTGTTTATTCGAACGGAAAGTTTAACATTGTCTATTTATCTGGAATGTGATACAATATTTGGAATCCACAAGTAGTTATGAGATAACTAATTTGAATATTATAAATCTGCAGTTTTTAGTCTCATATGATCGGTTGCCACGGGATTTTGATGTGATCAAAAGTCTGTCGCAATCACGTAACGTACGTGGATACTCGCCGAGTAAACTTAATAGATAGCCATGCCCCATAGCCCCGACCAAGTGATTGTAGGAGAACCACGTCGCCAAAAGCATCCGTTCGGGTGCTCGCGGCAGCGGTGTTCCGCCTTAGTGCACTTCGTCGATGGCATCCGGGGGTGCGGCCATCTACTAAAGTTTGCGACGAGCATTCAATCAGGATGTCGGGAATCTTGTTGAATTGCCCGACTTGATATTGAAAAGAGTTTTCGATATTGAGACTAAAATGCGGGGTTTATAATTGTTAGGCATGCGATGTCTAAGGAATTCATTTGGTTAGGCATGCGATGTCTACGAAGGTTGCGGATTCCAACTGTTGTAGTTTTACACTTTCTTTTCTGCGACCGTAAGTGTAATATGTGGTGTATCGCCGGTTTCGTTGCTATACATCAACGACAATTGGGATACGTATATTTACTTACGTTGATGATATGTGATATTATGTGTTGCTGTTATATGTTATATTGGATCGTCGTGTTTTGAATAGCCGGGGGTTTTATGTGAGATGAGGGTTTTTATTTTCATTCATGTAAAATTCATTTGTATGTAATATTCTTTTATTGGGGCACTTCCGGGATGAGGATGATATCACCATTGTATATTATTTACTTTTCCGCATTAGGATAGACCCAAGGCGGAGAGCACAAGTAACCGGGTTCTGGGGTCCAGTGGGAGGCCATCTCGAGGAGTCGAGACCGGGTCTCTTAACCATAGAATTGGTAGTGTTGCTTGCCGCTCTCGTAGGGGTCTAGGGATGTGGGTTTGGCTATTCATCGCGACCGTAGAATCCGTGTTTTATACAGGCTCGTATTAAAACACGGACCTCCTAGTATATCCAATATTTCATATATGTTCTTCTGCTGCACTGTTCTGTGATGAGATCATATTACTGCCTGAGACGATGTTTATATTGTATATATGTGATATATATTATATATTGTTGATTTCGTTTCATATGTGATGCTTGTGAAGCATAATAAAATGGGACTTCATTAATGAGATTAATAAAACTAAAAGAAACCTAAAGATTTTGTAGAAACTTGTTTAAAAACTGGTATCTCTAGTTCTTGCTTTGCATAGCGGTGTTCCTTGTAGAATATCCAGCACCTTATTCGATAAGGAAAGAGCCGAGATCCCTTCACCGGCAGTGACCTCTTTAGCGAAACTAGCAGATGCTACAAACACGGTTTGTCTTTTGATTGCTTTTATAGTTTTTGCTTTGCAAAGTGATATTTGTGAAATATCCTGCACCTTATTCGATGAGAAAAGAGCCAACGATCCCTTCACCGAGAGTGACCTCTTTAGCGAAACTAACAAAGGCCTCAAAAACACTCCATTTAAAATCACTCGATTCTACAACGATATCAAGTTCATTACGCTCATGGTTTTCTTAAAAACCTGCGTAGCTCTCCGTCATTTTAGATAAGTACTACTTAGTATTCGTGCTGCGGTAGTTTGGCATGTGTCAAGGCGTAGTGTATGGTAGCTAACTAGTGCTTATCTGCTAGCATACGATGTGATTGGATTAGGGTATTCATACGGTGTTGTTTGGCATGCGTCAAGGGTCATACGGGTGGGTTTAATTTAATCAGGAAATGCACGGGTTGAACTTGACTAGCGGACTATGGGTTGTTTGGCATGCGCCAAGGTCATAGCACGCTATGGGTAAAAGAAATATCGGGAATTTCAAGTGTTGAAATTTGCAATGAGATTGCATACCTTCTATGAGATAGTTGGATCCCGATACCCACTGCGAGTAAGAGTTACTCTTGGGAGAGTTTTACACATTACAAATAGCCGATCAAGTAGGTGTCTAGAAAGGTGTCAATGGGGTTATGCCTCTAGAAAAACGAGGTTTACTTTAATTAGGTCCGTGCGAAAGCGCGGGGAACCTCCCTCAAAGTATCGGCACTGACCTGGCTGAAAGATTGGCAAATTTATAGGGTGTAATTAATCCCGGCTAGTCTTTCCTTTTAGGGTTTGAAGGAAGATTTGACTAAAACAGTGGGAGACATTCTGATTAGATATATAAATAACCAATCTAATCTTGCAAGAGTATACGCTGAGTGTTTTCTTCTATCTCTCTCCAGGTAGCGACCATGTCACGTCTTAATCAAGATAATAATATGGATGTATTGATCGAACCCGCTTGTTATACTGCGCTAAGGAACGTTGGTCCCGCTCCAACTTATAATTGTTATAAGACAGAGCAGGAAATAGGGGATTACCAGAATTCCCGTGCCATCCAAACGAAGAAAGTGCATGCTGATGCATCTTCTTCGGGTGTGTTCATTACCGAGAACTGTTTCTCATTATCCTTTACGTCCTGGGTATGAAATACCGGATCAGGATCCCGCAAATGTAATTTGTTACATGGGCTACAGAAAGGTAGAGAACAGAGAATGGGTGATAAGTTTCAAGAGTTGGAAATGATGCAAGTGTTGCAGCCAAGACTGTTGGCAGTTATCACCCTGTATTATCAGAATACATTGATTCTGAACGAACGTTATTAGATACCGAACCTGATATACAACATCATATCAGTCTCTTTATTAGTAAAAAAGGATATAATTTTGTAATGTTGGATAATGTTTTGAACATTTCCTATATCAAGAGTTGATCGGTTCAGGCACATTATCTAAAAGCATAGACGTTCTAAATCAAACCACAGTTCTTAACGTACAGAACACACACAAGTGGAAGAGTTCAGAAATGAACGAATCCTTCTTGAGGTATTGTAGACTAGGTCATATCAATACGACCCAACTAGCTGAAGTTACATAAAGATGCATATTTAAATTAGTTTGAATTTACATCTTGTAAAACTTGCCAGTCATGTCACAAAGATAAGATGACCACAGCTCCGTTTATTAGAAACAGAGAAAGAGTTAGTGAACTCTTGAGATTGATACATGATGATGTATGAAAGTCCCCTGTCTACATATGCCAAGACCGGTTCTTTGTACTTCATTACATTCACTAATCATCTCTCAAGATTCAGACATATGTTCCTGTTGAAACACAAGTCCGAACCTTTTGGGATATTCACAGAATATAAGTTAGAAGTAGAGAACCAAAAACGGGTAAAAGTATTATGTCCTTTGATGAGATCAAGGAGGAGAATACTTGAGCACGGAATTTCTGGACTATTCTAAAAGAGAATGAGATTCTCTCTCAGCATTACTCCTCCGAATACACCGCATCACGTCGGTGTATCGGGGAGGAGCAATAGCACCCTATGTAATATGGTGTGCTCTATGATGAGTACTACTGAGTTGCCTATTTTCTTTTGGAGGTTATGCACTTGAGAAGTTGCATACCTATTGAATAGGGTTCCAACCAAATTAGATGCCTACCACTCCATATGTGATATGGTATGGGAAGAGCCCATCTCATAAAGATGTTAAGATCTGGGGTTGTCCGGCCTATGTCAAAAGCAAAATCCGGACAAGCTCGAGGTAAGGTCAGTTCTGTGGAAGTTTGTTGGATATCCCAAACATTCGCGAGGGAATATCTTCTACCACACCGAGGAACAAAAGATGTTTTATTTCTCGGCATACCACCTTTTGAGAAAAAGGGAATTTTTTGTGAAGAAATTAGTGGTCATGAGGTAGAACTGGAAGAAGTTCCAGCTATACAAATTGCAGCTGATGATTTGGTAGAACCGGAGGATTCAATAGTTACCAACGAACCTCAGCCTCTCCACCGATCTGGTAGGGTTCCTCATCCATCTGAAAGATACTTCGGTTTCTCTATGATAGTGGGAGAGAGGATTGCATCATGAGATGATGACCCAACTAGTTTCGAGCAGGCCATCAGGAGTGGGGACTCTGTAAGAATGGCTGGATGCTTAGCGATCTAAGATAGAATCCTTATACACCAACAAAGTATGGACTTTGGATGCTTTATCTGAAGGGTTAAATCCCCATCAGGAGCAAGTATATCTTGAGAAGATTACTTTGTGTACATGGAAAAGTTGAGACTTTCAAAGCTATGCTTAAGTCCATCCAGATCCTACTCGCCACTGCTATATACCATGACTACGACATTTGGCGATTGGGTGTCATGACTGCTTTTCTAAATGATGATTTGGAAGAGAGCGTATATAAGCACACAGCCAGAGGACTTCGTAGACAGTGGGAGCAGCTGAAACGTGAGCATGATGTTTTATGGGATAAATCAGGCATCGCGGAGTTAGAACGTCTGTTTTGATGTGGTAGCCAAAGAGTTTGACTTCATCAAAATAGTAGATGAACCTTGTATATACAAAAAGGTAGTAGGGAGTATGGTGGTGATTCTCGTATAGTACGTGGATGACATACTCTTGATAAGGAGTTTCCTATGCTAGGCTCGGTCAATCTCCTCTTATCACAAAGATTCTCCATATAGGAACAAGGTGATACCTCCTAAATCCTGGGTTATGGATCTATGGGATATATCTAATTGGATGTTTAGATTCTCACTAGTTGTAGTGAGATGGTATCAATAGATCCTGGGGAGAATCACTAGAAAGGTTCCAGGGTGATAAGGACAACTGAATGTCAGTCGCAGGCAATGTCTTTACCCTCAGTAGAGGGACGGTATGTTGGAAGAGTTCCAAGCTAGATACCGTGACTTACTAGATGATTAAAGGCAAGATACATCATTACCAAGGATACTACCAAAGAGGCAGTCTGGATATATATATATATATATATATATATATATGTTCATGAGATGAACTTCGTTCCTGCCATTGTGTGACAATGGAGTTGTGGCTTATGGCAAGGAACCCTCGTCCCATCTGTGATCCAGATATATTCTTAGGCAGTATCACCTGATTATGGAGATGGTTGATCTCCAGGTAGATCGAGGTTAGGAGAGTAGACACAGAGGACAACAGCGCGGATCCACTCATAAAGGCCTATTTCCCAGTAGAGACTTCTATGGGATGGTTGAGTATGAGATACTTCAACCACAGCTTATTGCTGGGTATGAGATACCACAACAGATGGCCCTAGTGCAAGTGGGAGATTGTTAGTTATATGTATGCCCTAGAGGCCATTACTGTACATACGTTGTATATTGTAGTGGATGCTTGGACATATATAGGGAGGACTTTCTTGCTCAACATGATAGTATGCTATCTGGTTACTTTTTATCTTAACATGTACTCTAATTGTCTCTATGTCACATGTTGATAAAGCTATTAGGATGAGTACTTGACTACCAGGACTATGATGCAGATCATACTAGTGGGGACAGTGTAGTCGCCAAGTACATCCTTCAAAAGTTCCTAGTCGTGGGAGTACTGAGACAGGGCATCGATACTCCAGAGTAGACTAGCGTATGCGCTTCTTGACCCATATGATGGGCGATGGATGATCCCATATCCATTGGTGTTTGACATCAGAGAAGGTATACGGGTGCTCAGTGGAGACTGGGTACACTAGAAGGACTCGCCGAGAACTCCCAGATGGTATTATACCTCACGTCAGATGGCAGTTCTCTGGTGACACTGGTACAGAGTAGTCTGTAGACCCGAGATCGTCATAGAGTCTTGTGTGATTCCCACTGTGCTTTGATTTCCATCATACCACGTCCAAGAGGGCGTGCAAAAAGGTGGCTTTTGGGTACAGTCCTGAATCACATGGAGGCAATGAGCGATAGGAGGGGTTTCGTCTCTCCCGGTATAGGGAGTTGATGTTGCGCTGTGTTCGATTGGCTATAACTGGAAATCCCTGGCCAGGGTTGCTGAGATTTACTGGTAAGTGTTATCAGTAGTTTCTGGAACTGTTATGGACCTCATATCGACACGACTTATCAAGCTACTGGGGTCTGACGTTTACCACCCCTAGGCGAGATATGTGACATATCAGACGAAGAGACCGGACTGTACGGGAGTGTTACTGGTTGGATTCACGGGAGAATGTACGGGATTGCTTGTTGATCTTTTGATTGCTCAATACCTGGGTGGCTGTTTGCTGACCGCTTGCAGCTTGTGGGTGTTTGATATGCTCATCACCTACTGCCGGTGTATTGACGATTCTTTAGAGTCCCACACAGAGGTTTCCTGGCTCAGGCAAAACGGAGTAGGAGCACATATATGATATGTGCGGGACCGAGAACAATACGTATGTGATACCGTATTAGATTCTCGCGATATGAGATATCGGCCGGGTATATGTGATATAGCCGGGTCATCGGATCAAGTGTTGATTCGATGAACTGATACAGATTATATTAGTCGGTTATTTATGAAATAGCCGGATTATCGGATCAAGAGTTGATGCGATAATTTAATGTATAATTATATATTTGATATATTAAATTATATTAACTAATATAAGCTCACTGAAAGATTCTTTTTCTCACTCGGGTAATACATTGATATATATGTGATATATGTTAATTGTATTATTTTATTTTGTTACAATAAATATTGTATATGTGATATATAATATTGTAACATGTTATGGTTATAAATGCAACATGATTTGTGGAGTTTAAATATGGTTAGGGTTTGGATTAGGGTTAAGCTTTAAGCTTCTTGAAGCTTTGACTTTGACCTTGATATTTTGTGATATTTTGCAAAGATATTTCTTTAAGCCAACCCAACCTTTTAACCATAGTTAATTCTCTACATGGGTTAAGTCTTTATACTTAACCCATGGTTGCATTTCTAACGTCACTTGATTCATTATTCATCACAAATGGTTTTGCTTCTTCTTCTTCTTCTTCTTTGATAAAAAGCTTTCTAGCTTTTTCAATAGTAATGAAAATGAGCGAGATAAAGAAAACAAATGAGAGCTAAATTCCTACTTCATCATCCTCTTCTATTCTAGGCACTTAGATTAGGGTGTTTGCTTTGCTAATACTTGATTAGTGAAGCAAAAGCTTGGGTTTGAGTTTCTTAAAGGTAGATCATCTTTGTTATCGAAGATCGGAAACAAGCTTGCATCTTTCTCTTCTTGGAGCCTCTCTAAAGTCTGGGTACTCGATGATCGCAGCGAAGGGACCTCAACATGGGGCTTTAGAAGTGAAGGAACAGACTACAAAGGTTGTAATCCCTAACTCTTAGAAGTAAAGTTGTTTACTTGCTATTTGTTTCGCCTAATCTCTAGTCTAAGATATTGGTTAGGGTTGTTCGGCACGTCTAAATTTTAAATCGGGCATGGTTGATGCCTTATAGACCCTTGTGACAGTGCCTAGTAACCCTACACAATCTCCTCGTCGGAAATGGCACCACATCTATGTATCTTTTTACGGGCTCCCTCTTCGAACCGAAGCAACTCGGACACAAAGTTTGCTAGCCGACGTGTCCAAGGTGACGTAGAGAATGTGTGTGACAACTTTGTCTCTTGACACTCTAGGATTCTCAACACATGAGATGGATAGAGTGGAGGTAGAAGAAGAAGCCATGGATAAGGAACTTGTAAGCTCAAGAGAAGAAAAGAGAAGAAGAGCTTTTGTTATTGTGTGAGATAATGTTGTGAGTGAGCTAGAATGATAATCCAAGAGCTAACCCCATACATATGTGGCTGCCCTCTCTCTCCTCCCATCACAATCTCACCCAATAATCAATCATGAAATGATGGCATGCACAAAGAATAATACCATGAGTCACTACCCTTACATATGCTACATTTAATGCACTCCATCATTACTTTGAGCTCACAATTTCCATTTGCAACATTAATCCAAATGTTTGCAACAATAAAAAGAGAATGACATCTACTAAAGTAAACTCGTGACGGATCACAAGGATACCCCTCACCTGTATATACATACTTGCATCCGCATTTCAACTGAATGCGAATGAAATGAGACTAAAGTAATCCAACAAATCTAATACTAGGATCCGGCTTAAACCAAAGCCCACTAGTATGATCCGTCCGATTATGATCCGTGCACGACTGGACGTATATGATCGAACCCTGCCATAATACCATACGGCCTCTACAACGTTTCGCCCGAAACTTGAGAAACTATCTGTTGGGGACTCTAAAGACTTGTCAATACACTAGCTGTGGATTTAACCACTAGCACGTCAGTGGTACTAGCTGTACGTAACGGGCTACCAGGTATTGACCAAAAGGGAGGTCGATGAACGAACTCATCCTGACACCCTACTGAGCCTGTCAGTGACAATATCCGTACAATCCGGTCCGTTCGTCTTTGAGCATCGCATGTCGGGCCTAAGGGGTTGGTAAAAGTCAAACCCCCAAAAGCGGTACAAGTTGTGTCGGAGTGTAGCCCAAAACACCCTGAGATACTACTGGAATACCTACCAGTAAATCTCCTGCCTTGGCCAAGGACTTTGTGTAATGGCTCTCCTAGACACAGCGCGATCTCACCCCCAATACCGGGAGAGATGAAACCCCTGCCGATCCGCTCACTGCCTCCATGTGGCTCGGGACTGTACCCAACTAAAACCTGTTTGCACGACTCCTTTGAGCCGTAGTAGGATAGTAATCAAAGCACAGTGGGAACTTACATGAGACAAATGACGATCTCAGGTCGATGGACTAACCTGTACACATGTCACCAGAGAACTGTTATCTGACATCAGGTATAATACCAACTAGAATGTTCCCGGCGAGTCCTGTCCAGTGTACTCATAACCCAATGAGCACTTGTATACATCTTAGGTGAACCAACTTACACCAATGGCTTGTGAGACCGGCCACTGCCCCTCGTCGGGGTCTCGACTGTATACACTAGTCTACTGGTGGAGTATCGATGCCCAGTCTCGAAACTCCCACGACTAGGGACCACTTTAAGGATGTGCTTATAGACTACCCAACTCTCACGTATATGATCGCCATCATACTGCTGGTAGTCAAGCAAGAATCCTAAGGGCTCTATCAATGTGTAATAGTGATCTGTGATATCACCTGAAGCATGTACACGATGATAAAGGTAAACCAGATAGCATACTATCATCTTGAGTAAGACTGTCCTACAAGCATAGGTCCTCCCTCAATCATTGCAATCACGTGCTTGCGATCCAATAATTGACTTTGAGGGCACTATATCCAACAATCTCCCACTTGCACTCAAGGTTAATTATTGCGATGTCGCATACTCACAGCCCGTGTGATACCGAACACCTAACTCCTCTACTAATCAGTCTCACAATGCCCGTTTGTGAAACTATTGCGTTCGAGGAATAGCATCAGTGAGTGGATACGTCCTGATGTTTTTTTCTATGTCCCTCTTTATCTCAATTCCACGAAGAAAGCCATCTCCCGAAATGAGCAATACCTGTCTTAGAATATGTCTGGATATCTTATGGGACCTAGTGTTGGGGTAAAAATTTACACCCCGGTTGACCAAGTCAAAATCAAAGTCAACCCCAAGCCAAGTGGGCCGAAGCCCAGATCCAGTGGGCCCATGCCTGGGTCGAGCCCGAACATGAAGCGGCCGGCCTCCCCCCATGCCAAGATAAAAATTTTGTAATAAATAATTTTGTTGTATTTCTTTTATTTTATTTTATGGATAAATGTAAGAAAAATAGGCATAAAGCCAAATTTTTGTAAAGCCCATGGCTTATGTGCAAAAAGAAATGGCACATGAGCCATGGGATAGGCAAAATGCCATTTTGTGAAGCCCAAGGGGCTATGCGTAAAGTGCATAGCCTATAAAGGAAAAGATAATGAAAATATCTCACAACTTTTTCTCTCTCCAAAAAATTTTTAGATCTGAGATCTTTTTCCCTCCTCAAGGTTCTAAAACCTTCTCCTTTGTTTGAATTAAATCAAGAGTTTTACTCTTCATTTTATAAAACTAAATAGTTTTTCGCCACAAAACCCATAAAGGGGAACTCAGATCTTCCATTAGATCTCAAAAAGAAGAGATTTTTAACATCTCACGTCTCTTGATCTTTAAGATCCTGCTAACAGAGGAGGAAGAAGGAGACCCATCTCCAGAAACCCCACTTTGGGGAAGAACTAGGGCTCAAAAGGAGAAGCCCTTCATCAGCTTCAAAACAGCTTAGGAGTTTTCACTCTACCCTAATTTCTCTTTCGAGAATTTCTGGGGCTAAAAACCTCTTTTTCTCGCCGGCGCTCAAAAGCCAAGCGCCCACGTGGCGCACTGGCGCTCGAGCGCTTCACGCTCAAGCGCAAAGCGCCCACGTGCCGACATGTGTCATGCTAGCGCTCGAGCGCCTGGTGCTCAAGCGCCCAGCGCAAAGCGCCCACGTGCCGACATGTGGCGCGCTAGCCCTCAAGCGCTTAGCGCTCCAGTGCCCTGTGCTCAAGCGCAAAGCGCCCACGTGCCGACACGTGGCGTGCCTGCGCTCCAGCGCCCTGCGCTCAAGCAAAAAGCGCCCACGTGCCGACACGTGGTGCGCTTGCGCTCAAGGGCAAAGCGCCCATATGCCGACACGTGGCGCGCTAGCGCCTAAGCGCACAACGCTCAAGGCGCAGACCTCACGCGTTCTTTGGGTGCTTTTTCCCTTTTTTTATATATGTATACATGTATATATATGTACAGGTACACACACACTCCACAACACTGTCCCCCTCTAAAAAATTTTTGGGCCAGGACGCTGCACCACACCCCGCAAGGGGGCTGCTAGCCCCCTTGACCCCCAGCCCGCTATCCGGGTAGCGGGACCCCCATAAAAACTCTACATGGCTCCCGATATATCCAAACCCCCCTCCAAAACAACACACATGTACACTGCACATTGAGTTCGCATGACCAGTTTAACTCGTTAATCGGAGGTTCCCTCGCCCCAAAGGCGAGGGGTAATTAACGGCAGCTTAGTCCCTGGCTGCCGGAGATTCGGATCCCCACAAACAATAAACCCCAGCCTACCCTAGGCAAGGGGAATCTGTAGTACGCCTGGCAAGCACGCGCGTATTCCCATCTCAATGGGGTGACTAAAAACACCCTACAGATTCTAGCACGCCCGGTGGGACCTTTCTCTCCTCCCATATTTCGGGTTAAACGTTTATAAGAACTCAATCAATATACATATCGATTGCCTATACTGAAATGATGTTTTTTTCCATGCAGCAATCAACTTTCGACGACATTGTCTCCCGAGGCGAATTCAGCTTCCAACGCAACCACGATCCCGTACGTGGTCAAGGTCAATGCTCGTGTGGTTCTCCCCGCAATTCTCAGTCGACGGTGGGAGGAACTGCCCCGCCAGTTTGGCTCCGTCATCATCTACCCTGCCGGAAGCGCTCATCTGGCAGAAATCCAGGCGGAACAGGTGGCCAAGCCGGTCTCAAGGGGCAAGTGGCCGAATATTGTGATTGCTAAGGCACCACAACCGAAACTTAAGATGGTGTATGAACAACTCTCTGGTGCTCCAGCTGGGGGCAAGACTTCCGGTACAAAGGGCGACATCAAATGTTGCGAACGAGCACAGGCGATGACTCCAGCAAATGCACAATCGAGCGTATCTCCAAAATCCTCCATCGCCCGGTCTACAGTGTAAGTCTACGCTAGCGCCCCGGCCGTTTACAGACGCCAAATGCGGAACAAAAACTTTTTAACTGGCGCTATCGTATACTTTAACCCGGATCTGCCATTATTGCTAAACTAACAAACTGTAAAGAGTGTAGAAAGGTTATACCGAACGATCCGAGTCCTTCGTTCTTTAACCATCATCCCACGCTCCGTTGCGGCTGCTCCGATCTCGTCAAACTCCGATATCCTCGTCGAGGTGGCACCACATCACTGATTCTTTAAACGGGCTCCCGCCTCTGACTTGAGGCAACTCGATCGTCAAGTTTGCTAGAAGAGACGACCAAGAATGATGTAGAGAATGAGTAGATGACTTTGTCTCGTTCCGTCCAAAACTGTGGACGGACGGTTAATGAAGTTGCCGAGGGAATTGGGTGATGGAATGAAATGAACTGTAAAATTCCATGCACCCCAAATACTATCATAATCTTTTCACAAATGAAAAACCATCTTGTGAGAGAGAGAGGAGGGGGCCGGCCACTTATAGGAGTGGGGGGGTGAGTGTAGGAGAGGGGAGAGTAACCATAAGCTAAAATATCATAATGTGAACACAAAATAATATCTTTAGCTAAACAAGAAATGGTTGATTTCAAAGCATGAGTCACACGACACCTCACCCAATCTAGAACCTTCTAGAAGCTTCTAGAAGCATGACTCACTCTCATCCAAGAAAAGATAAATCCGTCTTTAACCGAATGTTAAAAGACGGCTGATAGAAAACTGGAAACTGGCAACTTCCAAAAGTGATCCTGAAACGACTTTCAGGATAACCCCGTAACTGTATAAATATACCCGCATTTGTATTACGACCGAATACAAATGCAACTGAGACAAAGATATTATACCGACTCAATATAATACTCGGATCCGGCTTAAACCAAAGCCGACCAGTATTATCTGCCCGAAAAATAACACGTGCGTAAACGCACGTGCATTTTCCGAACCCTGCCATAAAACCATACGGCCTCTACAACATTTCGCCCGAACTTGGGAAACTGTCTGTGGGGGACTCTAATGACTCGTCAGTACCCTGGCAGTGGGTTTAACCACAAACCGTCAGCTGCACTAGCTATGCGTAACGGCTGCCCACGGACTGACCTCAAGGGAGACTGATGAGCAAACTCAAGGGTGGCCGATGAATGAACTCATCCAGAAAACCCTACTGAGCCTAACAGTGACAATGTATATACAGTCCGGTCCGTTCGTCTATGAGTATCGCATATCCGCCTAGGGGGCTAGTAACGTCAGACCCCCAGAAGCAGTATAAGTCGTGTCGGAGTGAAGCCCAATAACACCCTGAGATACTACTGGAGTACCTACCAGTAAATCTCCTGCCACGGCCGTGGGCTATGTGTAATGGCTCTCCTAGACACAGCACGATCTCGCCCCCAATACCGGGAGAGACGAATCCCCTGCCGATCCGCTCACGTGCCTCCATATGGCTCAGGACTGTACCCAAAAGCTACCTGTTTGCACGACTCCTTTGAGCCGTGGTAGGGTAGTAATCAAAGCACAGTGGGAACTCACACGAGACAAATGACGACCTCAGGTCGATGAACTAACCTGTACACATGTCACCAGGGAACTGCTATCTGACGATAGGTATAGTACTAACTAGCAGATTCCCGGCGAGTCCTGTCCGGTGTACTCATAACCCAATGAGCACCTGTATACATCTTAGGTGATCCAACTGACACCAGTGGCTTGTGAGACCGGCCACCGCCCCTCGTCGGGGTCTCGACTGTATACACTAGTCTACTCCGGAGTATCGATGCCCTGTCTCGAAACTCCCACGACTAGGGACCACAATTAAGGATATGCATATAAACTACCCAACTCTCACGTATATGATCGCCATCATACTGTTGGTAGTAAAGCAAGATCCTAAGGGCTCTATCAAAGTGTAACATGCAATCAGTCACCTGAACATGTACACGACTGATAAAGACAAACCAGATAGTATACTATCATCTTGAGTAAGACTGTTCTACCGGTATAGGTCCTCCGCAATCATTGCAATCACGTACCTGCGATCCAATAATTGACTATGAGGGCACTATCTCCAACAATCTCCCATTTGCACTCAAGGCTAATATTGCGATGTCGACTACTCACAGCCCGTGTGAAACCGAACATCCAACTCCTCTACTAATCAGTTTCACAAAGCCCGTTTGTAAAACTATTGTGTTCGAGAAATAGCCTCAGTGAGTGGATCCGCCTAGAAGTATCTTTCAATATCTCTCTAAATCTCAAGTTCGCGGAGAAAGCCATCTCCCGAGTTGAGTAGTACCTGTCTTAGAATATGTCTGGATATCTGATGGGACCTTAGTTCATAAATGAACTCCATATCCAAACTTCTTAGACTGTATGGATCACTGAACCTAATCAGTATCCGGCACCATGCCACCCACAGTATCCTATGGAACCACCTGTCCATAATACTGTCCCTCGTCAGAGGGAAAACTAAAACTCTGACAATCACTCTGTCATCCATGTCACCTTTGAAGCCTGGAATGATAACCGTCTCCGGAAAGAGGCTGCCGTTATCAAATCCGTAGAACATGTACTAATGTTCTAAAACTGCTTCCTTATGTTTCTCCAGGATTGGATTAATACAAACTTATTGCATCTAGTGCAAAAACAACATTTGGTGCGGTACTTGACATCTCATGATTGACTCAATTGCCTAAGCAAGTGATCTGCCAATCATGCACATCCCTCTCCCCTTTAGTCTATATGACACCTTTAGAGAGGGTGACTCCATCATCTGCAGGTACACCACCATGCTAGGAGTCAACTATTCCAAAAACCATTAGAATATCTGTCAAAGTACCCACATTGGGAAACTACCCAAATCCAGATCTAAAAACATAGATCTAGAAACCAGAATGTCAAATATTATATCCATATCCTGTCTGGAGAAACAACTGTGTGACGACCACAATACAACCGATCGTAGTATAGGAATTTTACTTCCTACTCTGTGTATGTCATCCTGATACCATGACATCACACCCTACTACCTTCTTAACTGATCCATCCCCTATTCTGATTGAAGTCAAACCCATGACTGTCACATCAAAATTAGATGATCTATCTCCGCTAAAACTGCTCAAGTCTATAAATAGATATAAGCATCTTGCCCACTATGCTTCCGCTGCTCCCACTGACTACGACAACCCTCCTACCGGGTCTCATAGCCTGGAACAACAGTAGTGTCAAGTCTTGGTAGATAAGAACCTCCCTGTCACCGTCCTTGAGGCTACCGAAGTACCTCTCGGGTGTCTGAGGTTACCTACCATATCTGCGGAGTGGCTATTGGAATGTCAAATCTGATTGAATATATAGGTCCTATTAAATTTTCCGTAATCGTTTGCGGTTCTGGAATCACTTCCAGTTCTACCATACTCCCACTACTGTTTTCTGAAAAAGATCCATTTTACTAAAACTGTGGCGAGTCAAGAACAATATCACTATTGATCTTCCAAATGGTAGAATATCAACCCTCGTCATAGCCAGGGTCAACCCACAAACAGCCATTACAGAAACGTGCCCTGAGTTATCCAGAGTCTGGTTTTAAGCATAAGCTGGACAACTCCCCATACCTTAATTTCTTTTAAGGTACGATCCATTCTATATTCTATACAGAAACTTTGGCACTTATTTAATTGGAACCATATTCAAAACATGCAGCTGTCTCCAGTGCATATCAACTTAATGGAAAGAGGCTAATCAGCATTACTCAACTTAGGAAACCATCCAATTATGAGTAACCTGAAAGAGAAACACGTTTCTCAAAACCATCACTATCATCTGAATACCAATCACAAGAATCTACATCTTCGATCTCTTTGAAGAATCCCGATACTTGTGATACCTGGTTCTCTACTTTATTCTTATACCCACAACTTCTCAAAACTTAGAACTTGTATTTCTACGAAACACTCGTCTAAATACTAGAGAAGTTATAAGTAAACAGAACATAGTACGAGGACCTACCCCTTTATCCTGATGGACACTGGACAACATACAATACTCTGTATAAGTCCGCTGAGTTGAACAACTCATAACCTGTGCGTTGTAGGTGGAAAACTGTACCCTGGCGATTTCCTCAAATATCACCAGTTACAACGAATTCCGATATAATGAGGATGATCACCTAATTCCCAATATCTTACTCCTACTCATCATCTGTAAAACCATACAGATATGAGAATGAAACCTGGTAAATACATACCCTTGGAGTAAGTGTCTAATCGGGAAAACAGTTTTTCCTTTAACAATGCACTGAAACATGAAAATGTTTCGTAGGGGTATCCTGGTATTCATAGCAATGCCTCTTCCATAATCCAATTCATGACTTCAACCGTATATTTTATTGTCATCTCTCCAAATCCCTTTATTTGTCTTTAGTCGTTACCTTCTGTACACCATCGTTAGGCTAAATGGTTTTCTTCCTTCCCTACCGTTCGACACCAGCCTATGGTTTGGAAGAAGACTATCCAGTAAGCATAATAGGTGTACCCTCCTAAACCAAGGAGTACTCGCATCTCGAGAGAAGGTGATGATAAAAGACAGCTGAATAATACCTTATTCCTTTAAAGGTGAAATAGTAGTGGCGATGAAGTACGCGGTTTTGGTCGTGAATGATATCAGTCGCATTTTACTTTGCCCTCTTTTTAATCCCTTTATTTGTCTTTACATATTACCTTCTGCACACCCTACTTAGGCTAATTGGTTTTCTTCATTCCCTACCTTTCGGCACCTGCCTATGGTTTGGAATAAGACTATCCAATAAGCGTAATAGGCGTACTCTCCTAAACCAAGGAGCTCTCGCAACCTGAGAGAAGGTGATAATAAAAGACAACTGAATAAACCAATTCTATTTCTCCCGAACCTTGATCCATCCTCGAAGAAGTCCCTTCGAGTTCGTATATAACCATACGATGGATCTATCCAATGGAAGTGGATATCCGTAGTAAAACGGGTGTTCTGAGAAATGCAAAGGGTAAAAGAAGGAGTGGCAATGACTTATGCAACATAGACAATCCAAAAGCCAGTATTTTAAGAAGGTTCGGTCAACTTGGTCACTGAGTCATAGTCTAGGGTCGGTCATATGTCGCTGCCAAAGAGAGAGAGAGAAAAGAAACACTCTGCGTGCACTCTATCCTAGATCAGAATGGTCATAACTTTATCTAATCCGGAAACCTCCCACTGTCCTGTCAAATTCTCCTCCAAACCTAAAGAAGAATCAATCGGGATCACCCGAAGAGTAAACCAACTCATCAGGGGGAATCGGGATCCAACTCTCATCGCATGATAACGTGATGGAATGCATCCACGTTACTCATACTCCAGAAGGTATGCGCATACTTGGCAAGTTTCAGTTTCTTTAGAAACTCCCGATACGATTTTTTTGCCCCATGCTCTTATGACCTTGGCGTATGTCAACAAATCATAAGTCACATGTCAAGTTCTGCCCGTCATTATCTTGTTAATTTGAACCCACCCGTACATACCCTTGATGTATGCCAACAAGGTAATACGACTGTCCCAAACCAACTCATCTATCTATGCAACAAATGAATACCCAGCAGCTACCAAACACTATGCCATGACGTATGCCAACAAACATAGCTTGAATACTACTGACCATCCATAAGAAACGACGGAGGGCTACGGCTGGTTTTTGGCGAAAAACCTTTAGCGTAGTGAACTTGATATCGCTGAAGGAACCTGATAGCTTTTTAAAATATAGTGGCGAAAACCTTTTGCTAAAAAGGCCACTCCCGGTGAAGGGATCTCGGCTCTTTCCTCGTGGAATGAGGTGCAGGATATTCCACTGAATACCACGATGCAAAGCAACTTGTAATCGACTATAGTAAAGTTATTACCCTGACGCAAACTTCTGTCCAAGGGGTCTTTCCCGGTGAAGGGATATCAGCCCTTGCCTCGTCGAATGAGGTGCTGGATATTCACACCGAATACCGCTATGCATAACAAAAGGAAACGTCTTTGCAATAACAATTTTTAAATTGTTCCAACAACTAAAACAGGTTTGTTTTACTTTGCATTGATCAGAATCAACGCAGTCCCATCAATCAATCACACCAGAAAAGAACGAAAATAAAATGTACGTATATGCCATCCGCATTCGTCACTGGGTCCCGTCATCACCCGTTAGGTTACTTAACTAACGACAGAGCGGGGACTGGACTAGCGCGGGTGTAAAACATATACAACATCTAATAGTATATAAACCAATATACATAATCTCTCCAGGCGTGATAATATGCAACATTACAGAAAAGTAATAAGCATCACAGAACAATACAGATAATCTGGGATCCCCGGGTTTCACAGAGCCGCTGCTGAAACCCGACGTTCCCCTGTCGTGTGGATAGCCTGTGCAATGAAACCTAGACCCCTACGGGTGCGGCAAGTTACCCGCCAAAACCTGAAGCGAGGCAGTCCCCCACAGCATAGTGAATGGAATACCCGGCACTTCACGGAATCCGGTAAACTTGGGCACCCCTCCTTGGGTCAACCTGTACCCCCTACGAGTGCGGCGAATAGTCTGCCAATTCTGAAGTGGGGCCCCTCTGCCTCTCAAAGCCATGAGATGCGGACCCGTTGCTTTCCCGAACCCGGCTATCCGTGCACTCCGTCGCGGGGTAAAACCTAGTACAGTAATGAAAAATAGTACAATAGGTACATCGACCGCAACCTGGTCGTGCCCCAAAATAATATTATACAACAGGCAGTGACGGCAGTCCACATGTTGGACGCTCGCCCCGCAATAACAAATGTACAAATAAACTCAAACTGTACTACCATTGCACACTGCTATCCACCACGACAAATCCGCAACAATACAGCACAACACAGAACATCAACGCGAATGTCATGTTCGCAAACCCGTCTAAAAGAACTATAGCAATCAAACGCGGTTTACCGATCAAATGACATTCCCGGTCGGAGATATAATGTAAGCACTGTAAACTAACATGTTTAAATTTCGATCGACCAAATATCAAAAAGTGGGCCCCACGACTTACTGGTGAACAGTAACAAAACCTGGGCCAAAACGATATTTACCAAAAACCCCAAAATCCAACAGAGAACACACAGAAAAAATTTGGTGCAGTGATCCTCTAGAACGGCCGCGGATGCGCGGCCAAACCATGGGTTTGGCCGCTAATCCGCGGCGATCTGGTGAGATCAATTGCTCAAATTTTGTCCGTACCCTTAAAAAACCCTGCACGGATTTTTAAGACATGCAGAATTAATTTTTGAAGCCATTTAAAAACAACAGAAACTGTCAAGTTGTAATTTTGTGATTTTTGATTTCCGGTCGGATCGATGTTTTAAACGCGTTAGCACAAGTTAGTATAGCAAAATGGTGAGGCTCTGATACCACTGTAAGTCTACGCTAGCGCCCCGGCCGTCTACAGACGCCAAATGCGGAACAAAAACTTTTTAACTCGCGCCGGATCTGCCATTATTGCTAAACTAACAAACTGTAAAGAGTGTAGAAAGGTTATACCGAACGATCCGAGTCCTTCGTTCTTTAACCATCATCCCACGCTCCGTTGCGGCTGCTCCGATCTCGTCAAACTCCGATATCCTCGTCGAGGTGGCACCACATCACTGATTCTTTAAACGGGCTCCCGCCTCTGACTTGAGGCAACTCGATCGTCAAGTTTGCTAGAAGAGACGACCAAGAATGATGTAGAGAATGAGTAGATGACTTTGTCTCGTTCCGTCCAAAACTGTGGACGGACGGTTAATGAAGTTGCCGAGGGAATTGGGTGATGGAATGAAATGAACTGTAAAATTCCATGCACCCCAAATACTATCATAATCTTTTCACAAATGAAAAACCATCTTGTGAGAGAGAGAGGAGGGGGCCGGCCACTTATAGGAGTGGGGGGGTGAGTGTAGGAGAGGGGAGAGTAACCATAAGCTAAAATATCATAATGTGAACACAAAATAATATCTTTAGCTAAACAAGAAATGGTTGATTTCAAAGCATGAGTCACACGACACCTCACCCAATCTAGAACCTTCTAGAAGCTTCTAGAAGCATGACTCACTCTCATCCAAGAAAAGATAAATCCGTCTTTAACCGAATGTTAAAAGACGGCTGATAGAAAACTGGAAACTGGCAACTTCCAAAAGTGATCCTGAAACGACTTTCAGGATAACCCCGTAACTGTATAAATATACCCGCATTTGTATTACGACCGAATACAAATGCAACTGAGACAAAGATATTATACCTACTCAATATAATACTCGGATCCGGCTTAAACCAAAGCCGACCAGTATTATCTGCCCGAAAAATAAC
This sequence comes from Agapanthus africanus, assembly GCA_030015575.1. NCBI lineage: Eukaryota > Viridiplantae > Streptophyta > Magnoliopsida > Asparagales > Amaryllidaceae > Agapanthus > Agapanthus africanus. The sequence goes on from CM057346.1 coordinate 398,781,797, forward strand.
ACGTGCGTAAACGCACGTGCATTTTCCGAACCCTGCCATAAAACCATACGGCCTCTACAACGTTTCGCCCGAACTTGGGAAACTGTCTGTGGGGGACTCTAATGACTCGTCAGTACCCTGGCAGTGGGTTTAACCACAAACCGTCAGCTGCACTAGCTATGCGTAACGGCTGCCCACGGACTGACCTCAAGGGAGACTGATGAGCAAACTCAAGGGTGGCCGATGAATGAACTCATCCAGAAAACCCTACTGAGCCTAACAGTGACAATGTATATACAGTCCGGTCCGTTCGTCTATGAGTATCGCATATCCGCCTAGGGGGCTAGTAACGTCAGACCTCCAGAAGCAGTATAAGTCGTGTCGGAGTGAAGCCCAATAACACCCTGAGATACTACTGGAGTACCTACCAGTAAATCTCCTGCCACGGCCGTGGGCTATGTGTAATGGCTCTCCTAGACACAGCACGATCTCGCCCCCAATACCGGGAGAGACGAATCCCCTGCCGATCCGCTCACGTGCCTCCATATGGCTCGGGACTGTACCCAAAAGCTACCTGTTTGCACGACTCCTTTGAGCCGTGGTAGGGTAGTAATCAAAGCACAGTGGGAACTCACACGAGACAAATGACGACCTCAGGTCGATGAACTAACCTGTACACATGTCACCAGGGAACTGCTATCTGACGATAGGTATAGTACTAACTAGCAGATTCCCGGTGAGTCCTGTCCGGTGTACTCATAACCCAATGAGCACCTGTATACATCTTAGGTGATCCAACTGACACCAGTGGCTTGTGAGACCGGCCACCGCCCCTCGTCGGGGTCTCGACTGTATACACTAGTCTACTCCGGAGTATCGATGCCCTGTCTCGAAACTCCCACGACTAGGGACCACAATTAAGGATATGCATATAAACTACCCAACTCTCACGTATATGATCGCCATCATACTGTTGGTAGTAAAGCAAGATCCTAAGGGCTCTATCAAAGTGTAACATGCAATCAGTCACCTGAACATGTACACGACTGATAAAGACAAACCAGATAGTATACTATCATCTTGAGTAAGACTGTTCTACCGGTATAGGTCCTCCGCAATCATTGCAATCACGTACCTGCGATCCAATAATTGACTATGAGGGCACTATCTCCAACAATCTCCCATTTGCACTCAAGGCTAATATTGCGATGTCGACTACTCACAGCCCGTGTGAAACCGAACATCCAACTCCTCTACTAATCAGTTTCACAAAGCCCGTTTGTAAAACTATTGTGTTCGAGAAATAGCCTCAGTGAGTGGATCCGCCTAGAAGTATCTTTCAATATCTCTCTAAATCTCAAGTTCGCGGAGAAAGCCATCTCCCGAGTTGAGTAGTACCTGTCTTAGAATATGTCTGGATATCTGATGGGACCTTAGTTCATAAATGAACTCCATATCCATGCACCTCATTCCCTGACGTGAAGTTTGCGTCAGAGTAATAACTTCACTATAGTCGATTACAAGTTGCTTTGCATAGCGGTATTCACTGGAATATCCTGCAACTCATTCCACGAGGAAAGAGCCGAGATCCCTTCACTGGGAGTGACCTCTTTAGCAAAAGATTTTCGCCACTATATTTTAAAAAAAGCTATCAGGTTCCTTCAGCGATATCAAGTTCACTACGCTAAAGGTTTTTCGCCAAAAACCAGCCGTAGCCCTCCGTCACTTCTTTTGGGTATCCAGTAGTATTCAAGCTATGTATTTTAGCCAAAGTTAAGGCATAGTGTTTGGTAGCTGCTGGGTATTCAATTGTTGCATAGATAGATGAGTTAGTTTGGGACAGTCGTTCTGCCGATTGGCCAAAGTCAGGGGCATGTGCGGGTGGGTTCAAATTGACAAGATAGTGATGGGTAGAACTTGGCATGTGACTTATGACATTTTGACCAAAGCCAAGGTTATAAGAGCATGGGGCAAAAATCAGATCGGGAGTTTCTAAAGAAACTGAAACTTGCCAAGTATGCGCATACCTTCTGGAGTATGAGTAACGTGGATGCATTCCATCACGTTATCATGCGATGAGAGTTGGATCCCGATTCCCACTGATGAGTTGGTTTACTCTTCGGGTGATCCCGATTGATTCTTCTTTAGGTTTGGAGGAGAATTTGACAGGACAGTGGGAGGTTTCCGGATTAGATAAAGTTATGACCATTCTGATCTAGGTTAGAGTGCACGCAGAGTGTTTCTTTTCTCTCTCTCTCTTTGGCAACGACCTTTGACCGACCCTAGACTATGACTCAGTGACTAGGTTGACCGAACCTTCTTAAAATACTGGCTTTTGGATTGTCTATGTTGCATAAGTCATTGCCACTCCTTTTTTTACCCTTTGCATTTCTCAGAACACCCGTTTTACTACGGATATCCACTTCCATTGGATAGATCCATCGTATGGTTATATACGAACTCGAAGGGACTTCTTCGAGGATGGATCAAGGTTCAGGAGAAATAGAATTGGTTTATTCAGTTGTCTTTTATTATCACCTTCTCTCAGGTTGCGAGAGCTCCTTGGTTTAGGAGAGTACGCCTATTATGCTTATTGGATAGTCTTATTCCAAACCATAGGCAGGTGCCGAAAGGTAGGGAATGAAAAAAACCAATTAGCCTAAGTAGGGTGTGCAGAAGGTAATATGTAAAGACAAATAAAGGGATTAAAAAGAGGGCAAAGTAAATTGCGACTGATATCATTCACGACCAAAACCGCGTACTTCATCGCCACTACTATTTCACCTTTAAAAGAATAAGATATTATTCAGCTGTCTTTTATCATCACCTTCTCTCGAGATACGAGTACTCCTTGGTTTAGGAGTGTACACCTATTATGCTTACTGGATAGTCTTCTTCCAAACCATAGGCTGGTGCCGAACGGTAGGGAAGGAAGAAAACCATTTAGCCTAACGATGGTGTACAGAAGGTAACGACTAAGGACAAATAAAGGGATTTGGAGAGATGGCAATAAAATATACGGTTGAAGTCATGAATTGGATTATGGAAGAGGCATTGCTATGAATACCAGGATACCCCTACGAAACATTTTTCATGTTTCAGTGCATTGTTAAAGAAAACTGTTTTCCCGATTAGACACTTACTCCAAGGGTATGTATTTACCAGGTTTCATTCTCATATCTGTATGGTTTTTCAGATGATGAGTGGGAGTAAGATATTGGGAATTAGGTGATCATCCTCATTATATCGGAATTCGTTGTAATTGGTGATATTTGAGGAAATCGCCAGGGTACAGTTTTCAACCTACGACGCACAGTTTTTGAGTTGTTTAACTCAGCGGACTTATACAGAGTATTGTATGTTGTCCAGTGTCCTTCGGGACAAAGGGGTAGGTCCTCGTACTATGTTCTGCTTACTTATAACTTCTCTAGTATTTAGGCAAGTGTTTCGTAGAAATACAAGGTCTAAGTTTTGAGAAGTTGTGGGTATAAGAATAAAGTAGAGAACCAGGTATCACAAGTATCGGGATTCTTCAAAGAGATCGAAGATGTAGATTCTTGTGATTGGTATTCAGATAATAGTGATGGTTTTGAGAAACGTATTTTCTCTTTCAGGTTACTCATAATTGGATGGATTCCTAAGTTGAGTAATGTTGATTAGCCTTTTTCCATTAAAGTGATATGCACTGGAGACAGCTGCATGATTTGAATATGGTTCCAATTAAATAAGTGCCAAAGTTTCTGTATTGGATATAGAATGGATCGTACCTTAAAAGATGTTAAGGTACGGGGAGTTGTCCAGCTTATGCTTAAAACCAGACTCTGGATAACTCAGGGCACGTTTCTGTAATGGCTGTTTGTGGGTTGACCCTGGCTATGACGAGGGTTGATATTCTACCATTTGGAAGATCAATAGTGATATTGTTCTTGACTCGCCACAGTTTTAGTAAAATAGATCTTTTTCAGAAAACAGTAGTGGGAGTATGGTAGAACTGGAAGTGATTCCAGAACCGCGAACGATTACAGAAAATTTAATAGGACCTATATATTCAATCAGGTTTGACATTCCAATAGCCACTCCGTAGATTTGGTGGGTAACCTCAAACACCCGAGAGGTACTTCGGTAGCCTCAAGAACGGTGACAGGGAGGTTCTTATCTACCCAGACTTGACACTACTGTTGTTCCAGGATATGAGACCCGGTAGGAGGGTTGTCGTAGTCAGTGGGAGCAGCAGAAGTATAGTGGGCAAGATGCTTATATCTATTTATAGACTTGAGCAGTTATAGCGGAGATAGATCATCTAATTTTGGTGTGACAGTCATGGGTTTGACTTCAATCAGAATAAGGGATGGATCTGTTAAGAAGGTAGTAGGGTGTGATGTCATGGTATCTGGATGACATACACATAGTGGGAAGTAAAATTCCTATACTACGATCGGTTGTACTCTGTTCGTCACACAGTTGTTTCTCCAGACAGGATATGGATATAATATTAGACATTCTGGTTTCTAGATCTATGGTTTTAGATCTGGATTTGGGTAGTTTCCCAATGGGGGTACTTTGACAGATATTCTAATGGTTTTTTAGAATAGTTGACTCCTAGCATGGTAGTGTACCTGCAGGTGATGGAGTCACCCTCTCTAAAGGTGTCGTATAGACTAAAGGGGAGAGGGATGTGCATGATTGGCAGATCACTTGCTTAGGCAATTGAGTCAATCATGAGATGTCAAGTACCGCACCAAATGTTGTTTTTGCACTAGATGCAATAAGTTTGTATTAATCCAATCCTGGAGAAACATAAGGAAGCAGTTTTAGAACATTAGTAAATGTTCTACGGATTTGATAACGGCAGCCTCTTTCGGGAGACGGTTATCATTCCAGGCTTCAAAGGTGACATGGATGACAGAGTGATTGTCAGAGTTTTAGTTTTCCCTCTGACGAGGGACAGTATTATCGACAGGTGGTTCCAGAGGATACTGTGGGTGGCATGGTGCCGGATACTGATTAGGTTCAGTGATCCATTCAGTCTAAGAAGTTTGGATATGGAGTTCATTTATGAACTAAGGTCCCATCAGATATCCAGACATATTCTAAGACAGGTACTACTCAATTCGGGAGATGGCTTTCTCCGCGAACTTGAGATTAAGAGAGATATAGAAAGATACTTCTAGGCGGATCCACTCACTGAGGCTATTTCTCGAACACAATAGTTTTACAAACGGGCTTTATGAAACTGATTAGTAGAGGAGTTGGATGTTCGGTTTCACACGGGCTGTGAGTAGTCGACATCGCAATAATTAGCCTTGAGTACAAGTGGGAGATTGTTGGAGATAGTGCCCTCATAGTCAATTATTGGATCGCAGGTACGTGATTGCAATGATTGCGGAGGACCTATCCCGGTAGGACAGTCTTACTCGAAATGATAGTATGCTATCTGGTTTGCCTTTATCAGTCGTGTACATGTTCAGGTGACTGATTGCATGTTACACTTTGATAGAGCCCTTAGGATCTTGCTTTACTACCAACAGTATGATGGCGATCATATACGTGAGAGTTGGGTAGTTTATATGCATATCCTTAATTGTGGTCCCTAGTCGTGGGAGTTTCGAGACAGGGCATCGATACTCCGGAGTAGACTAGTGTATACAGTCGAGACCCCAACGAGGGGCGGTGGCCGGTATCACAAGCCACTGGTGTTTGTTGGATCACCTAAGATGTATACAGGTGCTCATTGGGTTATGAGTACACCGGACAGGACTCGCCGGGAATCTGCTAGTTAGTACTATACCTATCGTCAGATAGCAGTTCCCACGTGACATGTGTACAGGTTAGTTCATCGACCTGAGGTCGTCATTTGTCTCGTGTGAGTTCCCACTGTGCTTTGATTTCTACCCTACCACGGCTCAAAGGAGTTGTGCAAACAGGTAGCTTTTGGGTACAGTCCCGAGCCATATGGAGGTACGTGAGCGGATCGGCAGGGGATTCGTCTCTCCCGGTATTGGGGGTGAGGTCGTGCTGTGTCTAGGAGAGCCATTACACTAAATCCATGGCCATGGTAGGAGATTTACTGGTAGGTACTCCAGTAGTATCTCAGGATGTTATTGGGCTACACTCCGACACGACTTATACTGCTTCTGGGGGTCTGACGTTACTAGCCCCCTAGGCGGATATGCGATACTCATTGACGAACGGACCGGACTGTATATACATTATCACTGTTAGGCTCAGTAGGGTTTTCTGGATGAGTTCATTCATCGGCCACCCTTGAGTTTGCTCATCCGTCTCCCTTGAGGTCAGTCCGTGGGCAGCCATTACGCATAGCTAGTACAGCTGACGGTTTGTGGTTAAACCCACTGCCAGAGTTCTGAAGAGTCATTAGAGTCCCCCACAGACAGTTTCCCAAGTTCAGGCGAAACGTTGTAGAGGCCGTATGGTTTTATGGCAGGGTTCGGAAAATGCACATGCGTTTACGCACGTGTCAGTTTTCGGGCAGATGATACTGGTCGGCTTTGGTTTAAGCCGGATCCGAGTATTATATTGAGTAGGTATAATATCTTTGTCTCAGTTGCATTTTTATTCGGTCGTAATACAAATGCGGGTATATTTATACAGATACGGGGTTATCCTGAAAGTCGTTTCAGGATCACTTTTGGAAGTTTCCTGTTTCCAGTTTTCTATCAGCCGTCTTTTAACATTTGGTTAAAGGCGGATTTATCTTTTCTTGGATGAGAGTGAGTCGTGCTTCTAGAAGGTTCTAGAAGGTTCTAGAATTTGTGACAAGGCTAAGTGACTCATGCTTTGATTTCATTACATTCTTGTTTTGCTTAAGATCTTTATGCTTTGTTATTAAAGCTTTTTGTTTTCCTTAAGATATTTTCTTCATGATAAGCTTCATCTTAAGGTCACCACTTGCTCCTACGGTCACCTCCCTCCTTCTATAAAGTGGCCGGCCCTCTCTCTCCTTCTCACTTCACTTGATGTTTCATTTTGGTTAGAAAAGATTATGATAGTATTCGGGGTGTATGGAATTTTACAGTTCATTTCATTCCATCACCCGATTTCCACGGCAACTTCATTAACCGATCGTCCACGGATTTGGACGAAGTGAGAAAAAGTCATCTACTCATTCTCTACATCAATTCTTGGTCGTCTCTTTTGGCAAACTTGACGATCGAGTTGCCTCGAGTCAGAGGCGGGAGCCCGTTTAAAGAATCGCTGATGTGGTGCCACCTCGACGAGGATATCGCACATCGACGAAATCGGAGCAGCCGCAACGGAGCGTGGGATGATGGTTGAAGAACGAAGGACTCGGATCGTTCGGTATAACCTTTCTACACTCTTTACAGTTTGTTAGTTTAGCAATAATGGCAGATCCGGGTTAAAGTATACGATAGCGCCAGTTAAAAAGTTTTTGTTCCGCATTTGGCGTCTGTAGACTGCCGGGGCGCTAACGTAGACTTACGATACCACTGTAAGTCGATGTAGTACACCCCAGTACTTGTGGGGAGGCGGAATTTTCAAAAACGATCAAGTTTAAAGAACGAACATCGACTAACCGCTTGAATCGAAGCTAAACTATAAATAACCATTTCAGAAATGTGCAACCCCCTGCCAACTGACATACTAGCAGTTAGGGGAGGTTTACGAACACATTAAACAATCACAGATATAATCCAATATGCAAATACTATACAATTTCGATCGATTAAACAACATCAATATTGCTCCAAAATCTGCTCTGTTAAACTGTAACCTGAGCAAATATTAAATATTCCAGAAAACCCCAAATTTAACAGAGAAGCAACAGAAGAAAACTGGGTTCCTAACTCGCCAACTCGGCGGCGGAACCGCGGTGACTCAGTAGGCTGAGGCCGCGGTTCCGCGGCGAGTTAAGCGATTCAGGCGACTGTTTTTCTTGGGTGTTCTACTGTGGTCATTTCAAGCTTTCTGCACTCACCTGAAAAATTTTTGGACATCATTTAAATTTCGACAGAAACTTGCATTTTTTAGGGTTTTCCGGCTTCGTTTTTCCGTTCGAAATTCGTACAAATTTGCAATCAAGTTATTTATTGTTTAGCGAGGCTCTGATACCACTGTAAGTCGATGTAGTACACCCTAGTACTTGTGGGGAGGCGGAATTTTCAAAAACGATCAAGTTTAAAGAACGAACATCGACTAACCGCTTGAATCGAAGCTAAACTATAAATAACCGTACACAAAGTGTTTCTTAACTATTGTGTTTAGGGATTATACCAAATGAAACTAGTCCTTCGTCTTTACGATCTCCTTGTTCTCCTCGGCCTTCTCTAGGTAGTAGACGATCCACCCGAGAGCAAAACTCCAAGCTACACCTCTAACTTGAGGCAACTAATCTACTTTGATTACTAATCAAAGAAGAAAGGATGATATAGAGTGAAGGTAATGGATGTTTAAGTCTAACTAAACCTTTGATCTCAACACATGAGGATTAAGGATTAGTCTCTTGAAGATGAGAGCTTGAGGAGAGAGAATGTGAGATGAGATAATGAGATGAGAGAGAGTGTATCATAATATATTATGAAGCATTCTTATTTTAGAATAATGAATAATAGAAATGAATAAGCATGCTTCATAAATGAAAAGAGGTGATTCATTAACATGAGTCATTAAGCATTTATGGTGCATTAATGACCATGATGAATCACCCTCATGACTCACTAATCTTATCCAAAGCTTATGTCACCTTAACCTCCTTAGTCACATCTTCTAGAAGCTTCCCGTATAATTACGAGAACGCCCCTCCAATCCGCAAAAATACGGAAAAACTTTAGACTGTAAAAATCCAATAACCGGATACCAGTAACTGGCTTAAACCAAAGCCGACTGGTAAAAACTGTCCGAAAGTCGTACGTGCGTAAACGCACGTATGCGTCCGAACCCTTTGTCGCAAAACCATGCGACCTCTATATCGTTTCGCCTGGAGTAGGAAACTCTCTGTGTGGGACTCTAGAGACTCGACTACTACGCTGGCAGTGGGTTTAACCACAGACCGCATGCGGCACTAGCTGTACGTAACGGTCCCCAGGTAGTTGTCGATAAGAAGGCCGATGAGGAAACCCATCCGAACTCCTACTGAGTCTGATGTGACAATCTCCATACAGTCCGGTCCGTTCGTCCAAGACTATCGCATATCGGGCCTAGGGGGGCAGCAAGCGTCAGTCCCCTAATAGCGGTACAAGTCGTGTCGGAGTGAAGCCCATTACACCCTGAGAAACTACTGGAACCTACCAGCAAATCTCGCTTGCCCTGGCCAGGGACTTTGCGTAATGGCTCTCTGACACAGCACGATATCTACTCCCAATATCGGGAGGGACGAATCCTTTCTAACCGCCACTGCCTCCAAGTGCTCGGGACTGCACCCAACTGCTACCTGTTTGCACGACTCCTTTGAGCCGTGGTAGTGTAGCAATCTAAGAACAGTGGGACACACTCGAGGCGAAGTGGCAGTGTCAAGTCTGCGGACTACGCTGTACTCATGTCACCTGGGAACTGCTTACTGACGACTGGTATCAAACCAACCAACAGTTCCCTGTGAGTCCTGTCCGGTGTACCCGTAACCTAACGAGCACCTGCATACTATCTCCAGTACGACGTACTGACGGCTGTGGGACAGACCATCTCCCCAACTGGGATGAGAAACGTACACACTAGTCTACTCCGGATATCGATGCTCTGTCTCGATAATCCAACGACCAGGGACATGAATAAGGATGTGCTTATAGACTACCCAGCCCCCACTAGTGTGACTGCCATCACAACGCTGGTAGACAAGCAAGATCCTAAGAGCTCTATCAATACGTACACTCACATATTAAGATAGAAAAACCAAGTAGCATACTACCATGTTTAGCAAGACTGTTATATACATGTGAATATCCTAAGCTTCCATTAAGTAATATACAAACTAGTATGATACAGTAATGGCCTTCTAGGGCATAAACACTAACAATCTCCCACTTGCACTAGGGCCATGTACTGGCATATCGTAGACCAATGATCTCGAGTAGCCTCTCGAACTGAATCTGAGGAAGGGCCTTCGTGAATGGATCAGCAATGTTCTCTTCAGAAGCAACTCTCCGAACCTCGATCTCCTGACGATCAATGATCTCCCTGATCAGGTGATACCGCCTCAAGATGTGTCTGGACTTCTGATGGGACCTTGGTTCCTTCGCTAAAGCTATAGCTCCGTTGTTGTCGCAATACAGAGGTATTGGATCAACTATGGTAGGAACCACCTGAAGTTCTGTTAGGAACTTCTTCATCCAGACTGCTTCTTTTGCGGCATCGCAAGCAGCTATATACTCCGCTTCCATCGTCGAGTCAGCAACGGTGTCTTGCTTGGAGCTCTTCCAGCACACCGCCCCTCCATTGAGGGTAAAGACATAACCCGACATGGACTTGGAATCGTCCTTATCACTCTGGAAGCCGGAATCAGCAAAGGCCTCCAACCTGAGGTCTTTTCCGCCGTAAACCAAGAACATCTCCTTAGTCCTCCTCAGGTACTTGAGAATGTTCTTTACTGCTATCCAGTGTTTCTCCCCTGGGTCTGACTGATACCGGCTTACCACGCTCAGTGCGTAAGCTACATCTGGTCTGGTACACAACATCGCATACATTATAGAGCCTACCGCAGAAGCGTAGGGTATAATAGACATGCGTTCCCTTTCCAAATCAGTCTTGGGAGACATCTCTTTGGAGAGGGTGATTCCGTGACAAGCCGGTAGATTACCGCGCTTAGAATCTTCCATACTGAATCTTTTCAGTACAGTGTCGATATACCTGGACTGCGAAAGTCCCAACATCCTCTTGGATCTATCACGATAGATCCGGATCCCCAGAATGTACGAGGCATCACCCAGGTCTTTCATGGAGAACCTGTGTGACAAGAATCCTTTGACAGATTGTAGCATAGGAACGTCATTTCCTATCAATAGAATGTCATCCACGTACAAGACGAGGAATACGACACTTCTGGCCATAACTTTACTATATATGCACGGTTCATCTGGATTTTTGATAAAGTCATATTCTTTGACTGTCTCATCAAAACAGATGTTCCAACTCAGCGATGCCTGCTTCAGTCCATAAATGGACTTAAGCAGCTTGCATACTTTCCCGCTGCTCCCACTCTGATTGAAACCCTCTGGCTGATCCATATAGACGCTTTCTTCTAAATTTCCATTCAGAAAAGCCGTCTTTACGTCCATCTGCCAGATTTCATAATCATGGAAGGCAGCAATAGCAAGAAGGACCCGAATGGATTTGAGCATAGCCACTGGAGAAAAAGTTTCGTCATAGTCCAAACCAGGTCTTTGACGAAAACCCTTTGCAACAAGTCTAGCCTTATAGGTTTCCACCTGTCCATATACACCAATCTTTTTCTTGAAGATCCATTTGCATCCTATGGGTTTTACCCCATCTGGAGCAAAGTCCAAAGTCCATACTTTGTTGGTGTACATGGACTCCATCTCGGTCCGCATTACATCTAGCCATCGTACCGAGTCGCCGCTCTGGATGGCCTGCCGGAAGTCAGTAGGTTCATCATCATCTATGATGCAATCCTCTCTATCCCCATCTATGAGAAAACCGTAGTATCTCTCAGGCGGATGAGACGGCCTACTACTCCTGCGGAGGGGGGCGGGAATGTTCTGTTCTTCTTGAACCTCTGGTTCTACCAAACTTTCAGTAACAGCTTGTGGTTCTGGAATTTCTTCCGGTTCTACTTCGCTCCCACTCTTCTGATTTTCTAAAAATTCAGTTTCTAAGAAGTGGGCATGACGAGAAACAAAAACCTTTTATTCCTCTGCGTAATAGAAATAATATCCCTTGGAGTTCTTTGGATATCCCACAAGCTTACACAGTACTGAGCGTGCCTCGAGCTTGTCCACATGCTGCTTTTTTACAAAAGCTGGACACCCCCATGTCCTAAAATGTTTTAGACAGGGTTTCTTCCCACTCCACATCTGATATGGTGTGGTAGGCACAGTCTTGGTTGGAACCTGGTTCAAAAGCTATGCCGCTGATTCTAGCGCATAACCCCAGAAAGATCGCGGTAACTCAGTATTACTCATCATGGATCGTACCATATCCAATAGGGTTCGATTCCGTCTCTCCGATACACCGTTATGCTGTGGAGTGTATGGAGGAGTAAGCTGAGAGAGAATTCCTTTCTCTTTTAGGTAACCTACGAACTCGGCACTTAAGTATTCTCCACCTCGATCAGATCTTAGTGTCTTAATACTTTTGCCTGTTTGGTTTTCCGCTTCACTCTTATATTCCTTGAATTTCTCAAAGGCCTCGGATTTATGCTTCATTAAGAAAACATGTCCATACCTAGAGAAATCATCTGTAAAAGTAATGAAGTAGGAAAAACCACCTCTTGCATGTGTAGACATTGGACCGCATACATCACTGTGTATGAGTCCTAAGAGCTCGCTCGCTCTTACTCCTTGTCCAGTAAATGGAGTCTTTGTCATCTTTCCTTTGAGACAAGATTGACAAGTGTCATAAGATTGATATTCGAACGTGTCCAAATATCCTTCTCTATGCAACTTAGTCAACCTTCTCTCATTGATGTGACCCAGTCTACAATGCCATAAGAAAGCTTTATTTAAATCTGGAGACTTTCTTTTTAGTGTGTTCTAGACATTGAAAATTTGGAGTTGGTTTAACACATATATGCCGTTATTTAGAGTACCGGACCCAATCAAACCATGATTAAGGTGGATGTTAACAACATCTCTTACAAACGTGAAATCATAACCTTTATTTGATAACAAGGAAACTGATATGATATTACACGTTAAGCTTGGTACAAAATAACAGTTATGTAAAACCAAAATGTGTCCACTTGTCAATCCTAGGTGATAATCCCCGACGGACGCAGCTCCCACGCTAGCTCCGTTAGCAACCCTTAGGATCATATCACCTTCCTTCAGCACTCTACGGTTTCTCAGTGCCTGCAATGAATTGCAAATATGAGATCCTGATCCGGTATCCAATACCCAGGAAGTAGAGTTGATCGACAGACAATTCTCAATTACAAACACACCTGAAGTCGAAGCCATAGCTTGCTTCGGTTCCTGGTTCTTGGCGTTCCATGCCTTGCAATCCTTCTTCCAGTGCCCTTTCCTGTGACAATGGAAGCATTCATCCTGGCCCACTACCGGTGCTGCAAGCTTTTTCTTTCCCTTCTTTCCCACCTTACTAACACCTCCTCTAGGTTTGGGTGCGGCCTTCTTCTTCCTTCCTTTGGCCCTAGCCTTGGACCCGGAAGAAGATGCACCGCCAACAAACATAGCGGGTGTTTCCCTTGCCTTCTGCAAGGTGCCCTCTGCACTCCTTAACATGTTCAGGAGTTCCGCAAGTTCAACTTCTTTTCCTTGAAGATTGAAGTTGAGGATAAACTGGGCGTAGGTGGGAGGAAGGGACTGGAGAATAAGGTCTGTATACAGCTCATTATCCAAAGTCGTCCCAAGGTCTGCGAGCTCTTCAATATAGCCGATCATCTGTAGGACATGTTCACCTACCGATGACCCGACAGCCAACCTCGCTCGAAACAATTTCTTAGAGGTCTCGTATCTTGCTATACGAGATTGCTCTCCATAAAGTTCCTTTGTATGGAGAAATATGCCATCTAGGGACATATCCTCGTGCCTCCTCTGATGTTCATTATTCATAGAGGCAAGCACGATGCACTTGGCTCTCGCGCAATCTAAATCCCAGGTTTTGCGGATTTCCTTATCCGCATTGCTGGATTTGGGACCAGGGACAGCAGGTGCCGTAGCGGTGAGGACATACCCCAATTTGTCATAGGTCAAGGCCATTTTGACATTCCGCAGCCAATCTTTATAGTTTGGCCCCGTCAGTATATTCTTTTCTAAAAGTAACTTAAGTCCAGTCATTTTCAGGGTCGCTGCAATTAGGAGAGAGAGAAGAAAACACTTTAGCATGATGCTCTTGCAAGTTTAGAGTGGTTTTTAGTTTATCTAAACTGGATGGCTCCCACTGTTTCTCGAATCCTTCCTCAAACCATAAAAGAAGAATTAGCCAGGACTATTCTCACCGTACAATACTTGCTTAACCGTTCAGCCAGGCCAGTGTCGATACTTCGAGGGAGGTTTTCCAACGCTTTCGCGAAGTTCCTTAATTAAATAACCTCTTTTCTCTGGGGGCGTAACCCCGCTGACACCTTTCTGGACACCTACTAGGTTTATAGCATTGATCGTTAAGTGACGAATATCCTGATAAGTAGCATATACTCACAGTAGGATCGGGATCCAAATATCATCGTATGATAATGTTGAAGGAATCCTACCAACATTCATCAAACTCCAAATGGTATGCATCTCTTTGCAAATTTCAGTTTCTTTAGAAATTCCCGATATAAATTTTTGCCCCATGTTCTTATGATCTTGACTAAGGGCCAACAAATCATAAGTCACATGTCAAGTTCTGCCCATCATTATCCTGTTGATTTGAACCCATCCGTATATACTCTTGACTAAGGGCCAACAAAGTAATACGACTGTCCCAAACCAACTCATCTATCTATGCAACAAATGAATACCCCAGCAGCTACCAATCACTATGTCTTGACTAAGGGCCAAACAAACATAGCTTGAATACTACTGACCATTCATAAGAAATGACGGAGGGCTACGACTGGTTTTGGCGAAACTGTGAACGTAGTGAACTTGATATAACCGAAGGAACCTGATAGCTTTTAAAAGGAGTGGTTAATTCTCCGCATTTAAAAATATCTGTTTTAAAAATAACCGAGTGGTCTCTGGTGCTCCAGCTGGGGGCAAGACTTCCGGTACAAAGGGCGACATCAAATGTTGCGAACGAGCTCAGGCGATGACTCCAGCAAATGCACAATCGAGCGTATCTCCAAAATCCTCCATCGCCCGGTCTACAGTGTCTTCCCGAAGAGCCGAAGTCTGCCAAGTGCTTAAAATAGAAAAGTTAAGGCAGAAGCGGCTCAGGTATCGAGCCAACAAGATGGCCAGGGCTTCGGCCAAGTGGAATTTTATGAATTTCCAAGAGCAGGGTTACTCTGTGACGACGGCTGCGTCGGCCGTAAAAATCAGCAATTCCTTCGAGCCTCTGAAGTGGGTTCAGAAAAATGCCATGACCGCCAGAATCAAGAAGCCAGCGGTCCGAACAATGCTACAAAAAGACGTGTCCCGGCCACCACAGAAAAAGTATGACACTGTCTCTTCAAGAGTCTATCAGGCGCTCTGTGCCGCACGAAAGCAGCGGGGCAAATCCAGAAAAGAAGCGCCAGCACCATTCAAGAATCCGGCCAGGCCATCCGCCTTCAATCGACTGCCCGCTACTGAAACAGGGGGTCAAGACAGCGATCTGTGAAATCAACTGCCGACAATAAAAAGAGGGCTGGATATATTATCCATACGGTCTATATGGAGGGCGGGCGCCCCAGCGACAACCTTCGCAGCAAAAGCAAGGATGGGGCCACCATATCCCAAGTCGAATCTGGCTTGAATGTGGTTGCCGCTTCCCAAGAACAGCCGCCTCCGCCGGATGATGAAAACCCTCTCGAGGAGGAAGATAGGAAGAAAGACCTTTCGGTCCATGCAGAGTCAACCTCGGACAGCGAGGAAGAGCCGACTTTCCGCCCTAGGACCGCGGAGCAAGAGCTGCTTCAAGAGCTTCGAAAATAGCTCAGGAGCAAGGATAAAGAGATGGCTAAGCTCTATTCGAAAATTGACGACCTAACAAACGTTGTGATGCAGCTTACGGCTCAAATTGCTTGAGCACCTCCCAATCAAGCACAAGTCGCTACTAATCAGCCGTGTGATGACAATCCGAAGCAGCCAATGCCTATTCTTTTGGGTCCAAGACTGGTCGAGCCGCACGAAAGCCAGCCACATTCCGCTTCTGGGGACGCCTTGGCCCTAGATAGCACTATCCCGCTAACACAAGATCGGATAATGGATTTGGTCACCAGCAAAGTTAAAACATTGGTGGCTGAAACTGAAGCTCAGAAAGAGATTGGTAGTAGTGGGTGGACATACCCAACACAGTACGATCTGATTGAGTTTCCGAGCGGCTACGTCATTCCTAAGTTCGGAAGATTTGACGGGACGGGAAACAAAAATCAGCACGTCGCCCGCTTCAAAGCATCGTGCAGAAATACATAGGGCAATGACGCGCTCCTTCTTCGTCAGTTTGTCAACAGCCTGACCAGTGTCGCCTTCGACTGGTACGCGAGTATACAAGACGGGTCCGTCATTACCTTTGCCCAAATGGAGTCTCTGTTTCGGCAAAGGTTCATGAGTGTCAGTGATAAAATCTCTATTTATCGACCTTGTGAGGATCAAGTCGGGGAAGAATGAAAGCAACACCGACTTTATCGCCCGATGTCGTAATCTCACAGTCAAGTGCGAACCGCCGCTGGAGCAGGACCAGTCCGTCAGCCTTCTCATTGGGAACCTCAGCAATTGGATGGTCCCAATCTTGTGTACAGCGGGCCTCAAGACGTTTCAAGAGCTAACCAAGAAAGTCCAAATGCTGGAACGCTCGAAGCAAGAATCTACCCCGGACTCTCAGAGAGAGAAGACTTGGAAAAGCAAGTGGGACGACAACCATAGAAGAGGGAGTTCCAGCAGTACCAATGTCTTCAATGCGTCTGATAATAAAGAAAAGCGATGGGTGGGCGAATCCAAAACCAACTGGTCTCGAAAGCCATTGCTGGGAGGAGATGGGCCTTCCCTAGAGGAGAAGAAGAACAAGGTTTACTCTTTCAGAAGGGACAAGGTCCGTAAGATATTTAAAGATGCCTTGAACAACGGCCTACAATTGCCGGAGTCGAAAAGACCCCAAGAAGCAAAAATGACCGACAATCCCCTGTATTGCATGTACAACCGAGTAGTGAGCCATGCGATCGAGGATTGCTATATCTTCAAGGACTGGGTCGAGAAGCAGTACAAGGACTGAGAGATCGAGCTGTCCAAAAGTGTGATGGTGAACAATCAAGTTGCAACCACCAACTTTATACTGACAGAAACTGAAGCCTTCTGGGAGCAGACAGCCGAACCCGCTGCCCTGAGAAATGAGACCGACTCGCCGCAGCCTCCTTGGAGTAAGCACATATCTAATAAGACGAAGAAGTTGCTAAAGCTGCTTCAGAAAGAGCCCAGGACGGAATGGGAAGGACAGAAGAAGCCTACCAGCCCAGCTGCCAATGCGGCTCCATCGGGCTCAAAATCCAAGAAGCTCAAGAAGAAGAAAAGTGCAGCTCGGGGTGAAAAAGAGTCCCCAGGGAGATCGACCATTCAAAAATATATCGATTCCCCCGAAGATTATGAACAGAAGGAAAGAACTCTGATTCAATTGAAAGAGTTCTTCCCTGCACAAGCGGCTGAAATTCTGGAGGAGTTAGAGGAAGACTCCAATGAAGAGATCCCAGTAGTGATCTGCTACGCCATCCATCTTGGCAGCGACTCTGAAGAGGAGCTCTGTTTTCCCGAAGAGGATGAGGAGCTTACCACAAAGGCCAATCAAATCCAGCTCAGAAGCGACAGGGCTCTACCGCCAAATCAGGGCAACGCCCTAAAAGAGAAGGAAAAACAAGTCGCTAATGAAGAAGATGGCAGAGAACTTGCTCATGAAGATTCGAGTCCTTCCTCAGTAGACTATAATGTCTTGGCTCACCTCCGAAAGCTTCCGTCTCTCCTTAGCATCTATAATGCCTTGGTTCTATCTCAAGAGCTTAGAGATGTTCTCATTCATGCTCTACAAAACCCTGAGCGGTATCAGGCTCGCTTTGCGGAAATTAATATGAAAGAAGCTCATACACTTTGCAATCCGCTGCAGTCATGTTTAAGGATGAAGACTTGCTACTGGGAACGGCTGAGCATAATCGTCCGCTTTACGTGACCGGGTACAGCGACGGAGATCGAATTAATCGCATTTTGATTGATCCGGGGTCCTCAGCGAACATCATGAACTTGTGAACTCTGAACAGTTTGTCAATGGACGTCCGGCACCTGTTAAGGGAAAGGATTGTACTTCAAGGCTTCAACCAAAATTGCCAGCAAGTTCTGGGGTCTATAGCTTTGCTAATCAAATTCAGGGATCTGCAAACTGAAGCTAAGATATACGTGATCGACGCTGACATATCTTATAAGGTTCTCTTAAAACGGCCATGGCTCCACGATTACGGCATCGTTCCGTCAACTCTCCATCAATGCATGAAGTATACTAAAAATGGCGAAGAAAGACGTATTGACGGAGATATCCAGCCGTTCAGTGTGCATGAAGTCCGATATGAAGATTCTCGGTACTTTATGAACCACCAAAATGATAAGCCACAACTGACCGAGGATAGAGCAGCCCCGAGACACAAAAGTAAAGCTGAGTCGGTTGTCATTTTCAAAAGCAAAAACGCACAAGTGCGCCCGCGTTTCGGTAGCGACACTGATGAGTCCGACGCTGGAAGTCCGTCCTTCCGTAAAACTCGCCCTCATTTCGGTAGCGATACGGACGAATCTGTTACTGAAGCCCCATCTAGCAGCAAAGTCCACCCTCATCTTGGCAGCGACACTGAAGAGTCGGAGGAAGAGGACTTGCCGTGCAACAGCGGTGCAGATTGGACCCCCATGCAACAAGCGATACTACGAGAGACCTTCGAAATTGCAGAAGGGTCCCTAGTCGTCACAAGGGTACCAGAGCAGATGTGCAAAGAGCTCGATGCGTTGTCAGTCTCCACCGTGGACCAGCTGAAAACTTTCTACGTCCATGGAAGGAAAAGTGGGCAGAAAGGCATCATGTTTTATGGGTCAAACCCCGTTGTGCATCCGGATGATTTGTCTGTCGCGTGTCTTCCATATGAGAGCGGCATAAGAGCCATCTTCAATCCCAGATACTATGCGCCCGAAATGCGGGAATACTTTAAAAAGTGCGGATGCCGGTTATATCAAACGGAGTCCGAAGCAAAGTTTTATGAAGGGCTATGGCATCCGCCCAAGGTCCGAGCACTCATCGATGGACGAATTCCAGATAGACGGGGCATAGGCTACATTCAACCTGATTCCAAAGCGTGCTACATGATCCATGTTGGTGAGGCCAGCGAAGAGTCAAATAATGAAAACGAGCTAGCCGAGCCGGAAGAAGCTCCTCAAGAGCTCGAAGATGGCGGACAAGCAACCTTTGATGAGCTAACCGAGATTGACTTAGGAACGCCCGATAATCCAAGGCCGACCTACATCAGCTCACTCTTGTCAGAGAAAATGAAAGAGCAGATAACCGCCTTGCTGCACGAGTTCATCGACTGCTTCGCGTGGACATACAAAGAAATTCCTGGCCTTTCCCCTGAAGTGGCTGTGCATAAGCTGGCTATATCTCCTGATGCTAAGCCAATCAAACAAGCTCCTCGAAGAATGAGAAGGGAACTAGAAGAAAAGGTCATCGAGGAAACCAAGAAGCTTATCGATGACAGCTTCATCAGGGAAAAGAAATATGCGGACTGGATCGCATGCATAGTCCCAGTGAAGAAGAAAAATGGGCAGATCCGAGTTTGTGTCGATTTCAGGGACCTCAACAAGGCATGTCCTAAAGACGACTTCCCACTACCGGTCATGGAAATGATGGTCGATGACACCTCAAATTACGAACTGTTCACCTTTATGGATGGCTCGTCTGGATATAATCAGATCAAGATGTCGCCTGAGGATGAGAAGCACACAGCATTTCGAACCCCGATCGGAATATACTGCTATAAAGTGATGCAGTTCGGACTGAAAAACGCGGGTGCTACATATCAAAGAGCAATGACCAATATCTTTGATGACCTAATTCATAAAGTCGTCGAATGTTATGTTGATGATCTGGTCATCAAGACTAAAGCCAAGGCCGATCACATCCAAGATCTTAGGACCGTTCTCACCAAACTGAGGGAGTACGACCTGAAAATGAATCCTCTGAAGTGCGCTTTTGGCGTGTCATCGGGAAAATTCTTGGGCTTCATAGTCTGACATCGAGGGATCGAAGTTGACCCATCAAAGATAAAGGCCATCATGGAGATACCCCCTCCGAAGAGTCTGACGCAGCTAAGATCTTTTCAAGGCAAGCTTGCTTATATACGGAGGTTTATCTCAAATTTATCTGGAAGATGTAGGCCATTCTCAAATCTCATGAAGAAAGGAGCTCCTTTTATCTGGGATGCCGAATGTCAAGCAGCGTTCGAAAGCATCAAACAATACTTGTTGCACCCTCCAGTGCTGGCCGCTCCCATTCCAAATAAACCGCTGATTCTCTACACTGCCATGCTAGATGAGTTACTAGGTGCGCTCCTTGCCCAGAACAACAAGGAGGGAAAAGAGAATGCCCTCTACTACCTCAGTCGAACTTTAGTCGGGGCGGAACACAACTATTCCCCAATCGAAAAGCAATACCTGGCTCTGATATTTTCTGTGAAGAAGCTGAGGCACTATCTGCTCGCTCATCGGGTTATGCTGATCTCCAAGGTCGACCCACTCAAACACTTGATGACCAAAGCGAGCCTAGCCGGCAAAATGGCAAGATGGGATGTCATGCTACTTGAGTTTGACATAATTTATACTCCTCAGAAAGCAGTAAAAGTGCAAGCTTTTGCAGACTTTCTCGCTGCTCATCCCATACCAGAAGGGCCGCCGCTAAATTGTGAGTTACCCGACGAACAAATATTGCACCTCGAAGGAGATGAGCCATGCTGGGAGCTCTACTTCGATGGGGCCTCATCGATAAGGACCTCTAGTAAATCAAGCGTCCCGGAGATAAAAGCAGGGATATGATTGGTGTTCATCACGCCATCAATGGAAACCCTACGGCGTTCTTTTGCTCTCACCGAGCCTCGCACAAACAATGAGGCTGAGTATGAAGCTCTTATAGCTGGTTTGGAGCTTGCCATAGAAATGGAAATCCTTCGGCTATGGGTTTACGGTGACTCCCAACTTGTCGTCAACCAAGTAAGCGGCGACTATAAGATATACAAACCCGAGTTAGCTCGGTATAGAGGCCAAGTGGTGGAACTCATGAAACGGTTCACTCATATTGAACTAACGAGAGTCCCTAGAGCGTTGAACGGAAAGGCTGACGTACTCGCTCGCTTAGCCAAGGAGCTGGCTGATCCTGACATGGATGAAATTCTGATCACAGTCAGGAGCCGGCAAATTCTACCCCCAGTCTCTCTACGAGAAGAGGAAAGCGTGGAACAGAAGAGCAGTCTTGCCGAAGAAGCTTTGATCATCCAAGACGAGCCCGATTGGAGAGAACCATTCATAGAGTACCTCCGATACGACAAGCTGCCCGAAGAAAAATCTGCGAGGATTCAGCTGAAGAAAAGAGCTCTCCGATACGTGTTTGTAAATGACACGTTATACCGCAGGTCATATGACCAACTCTGGCTCAGGTGTCTGTCATTGGCCAAAGCCCAAAAGGTCATGAAAGATGTTCACTCGGGCATTGCGGTGCTCACCAATCTGGCCCTAAGATGCGACTTCAAATCAAATGGCTTGGGTATTACTGGCCCACCATGATACGGGATTGCGGAGAGCATGCAAAGAAATGTCAGATCTGCCAAATGTTGGATATAGTGCCCTCAAAGTTAATTATTAGATCGCAGGCACGTGATTGCAATGATTGAGGAGGACCTATACCGGTAGTACAGTCTTACTCGAGATGATAGTATGCTATCTGGTTTGCCTTTATCAGTCGTATACAGGTTCAGGTGACTGATCACTGTTACACGTTGATAGAGCCCTTAGGATCTTGCTTGACTACCAACAGTATGATGGCGATCATATACGTGAGAGTTGGGTAGTCTATAAGCACTTTCTTAAAAGTTGTCCCTAGTCCTGGGAGTTTCGAGACAGGGCATCGATAGTCCGGAGTAGACTATTGTATACAGTCGAGACCTCGACGAGGGGCAGTGGCCGGTCTCACAAGCCACTGGTGTTAGTTGGATAACCTAAGATGTATACAGGTGCTCATTGGGTTATGAGTACACCGGACAGGACTCGCCGGGAACCTGCTAGTTGGTATTATACCTATCGTCAGATAGCAGTTCTCTGGTAACATGTGTACAGGTTAGTTCATCGACCTGAGGTCGTCATTTGTCTCGTGTGAGTTCCCACTGTGCTTTGATTTCTACCCTACCACGGCTCAAACGAGTCATGCAAACAGGTAGTTTTTGGGTACAGTCCCGAGCCACATGGAGGCAAGTGAGCGGATCGGCAGGGGATTCGTCTCTCCCGGTATTGGGGGTAAGATCGCGCTATGTCTAGGAGAGCCATTACACATAGCCCTCGGCCGAGGCACGAGATTTACTGGTAGGTACTCCAGTAGTATCTCAGGGTGTTTTTGGGCTACACTCCGACATGACTTATACTGCTATTGAGGGTCTGACGTTACCGCCCCCCTAGGCCGATATGCGATACTCATAGACAAACGGACCGGACTGTATATACATTGTCACCGTTAGGCTCCGTAGGGTTCCAGGATGAGTTCGCTCATCGGCTTCCCTTGAGGTCATTACATGGGCAGCCGTTACGCACAGCTAGTGCCGCTGACGGCTTATGGTTAAACCCACTGCCAGGGTACTGACGAGTCATTAGAGTTCCCCACAGATAGTTTCCTAAGTTCGGGCGAAACGTTGTAGAGGCCGTATGGTTTTATGGCAGGGTTCGGAATATGACACGTGCGTCATATTTCGAGCAGATAATACTGGTGGGCTTTGGTTTAAGCCCGATCCGAGTATTATACTATGTAGATATAATATCTTTGTTTCAGTTGCATTTGTATTCGGTCGTAATACAAATGCGGGTATGTTTATACTGTTACGGGGTTATCCTGAAATTCGTTTCGGGATCGCTTTTGGAAGTTACCAGTTTCCAGTTTCCAGTTTCCAGTTTTCTATCACCCGTATTAAACATTCGGTTAAATGCGGATTTATCTATTCTTCATGAGGGTGAGTCATGGTTCTAGAAGGTTCTAGATATGGTGACTTGGTTTTGGTTCAATGTATACATTAAATGAATGGTGACTTGGCTTATGACGCATTAGGTTTCATTTAATGTTATACAAGGTGTTCTATATGACTCATACATTTGTTTTAGTGCTAATGGTCACCTTTTTGGTTCCTACACTCACCCCCTCCTCATATATAGTGGCCGGCCCCCTCTAGAAAATATTATGGTTGTTGATTGGAAAAAAGTTTATGTATTTGGTTCATGAAAATTAGTATGCCAATTTCTCATTTACCCGATTCAAAAGGCAACTTCATTAACCGTTCGTTCATGGCTTTGGACGAAGTGAGACAAAGTGTTCTACTCATTCTCGACATCAATCTTGGTCATCTCTTTTGGCAAACTTGATGATCGAGTTGCCTCGAGTCAGAGGCGGGAGCCCGTTTAAAGACCCGTTGACGTGGTGCCACCTGGACGAGGAGATCGGAGATCGACGAGACCGGAGCAGCCTCAACAAAGCGTCGGATGATGGTTAAAGACCGAAGGACTCAGATCGTTCGGTATAACATTTCTACCCACTTTGTAGTTTGTTAGTTTAGCAATAATGGCAGATCCGGGTTATAGTATACGATAGCGCAGGTTAAAAAGTTTTTGTTCCGCATTTGACGTTTGTTAGACGGCCTGGTGCTACCGTAGACTTACAGTGGTATCAGAGCCTCGCCATTAAGCTTTACTAACTTGTGCTAACGCGTTTAAAACATCGATCGGACCGAATTTCAAAAACTATAATTTTTCTGTTCAATGTTTCTGTCGATTTTAAATCTGGTTTAAAAATTATTTTGCATATCACAGAAAATTGTGCAGGCTTTTTAAAGCATTCTGGTGAAATTTAGGTACGTGATCCCACAGTACTGCCGCATAGCCGCAGTCAAACCTAGTGTTTGACCGCGGAACCGCGGCTAGTGTGTGGGAACAGTGCTCCGAATTTTTCCAGTGAGCTTTCCATGGTAAATTATGGTTTTTGGTATTTCATTTGGGCCCAGATTTTTTACTGTTCTGCAGATGTACGTGGGGCCCACTTCGGGAAATTTTGTCGATCGAAATTTAAACGTGTTATTTTACATTACTTACATTATATCTCCGACCAGGAATGTCATTTGAGCGGTAAATTGCGTCTAATTGCTATAGTTCTTTTAGATGGATTTGCGAACGTGACATTCGCGTTGATGTTCTGTGTTGTGCTGTGATGTTGCGGATTTGTCGTGGTGGATAGCAGTGTGCAATGGTAGTGCAGTTTGGATTTATTTGTACATTTGATTTTGCGGGGCGAGCGTTCAACATGTGGACTGCCGTCACTGCCTGTTTGTATAATATTCTTTTGGGGCACGACCGGGCTGAGGTCGATGTACCCGTTGTACATATTTTTCATTTCTGTACTAGGTTTTACCCCGCGACGGAGTGCACGGATAGCTGGGTTCTGGAGGGCAACGTGTTCGCATCTCATGGCTTTGAGAGGAAGATGGGCCTCACTATAGAATTGGAAGACTATTCTCCGCACTCGTAGGGGGTACAGGTTGACCCAAGGAGGGGTGCCCAAATTACCGGATTCCGTGAAGTGCAAGGTGGTCCATTCACTAGGGTGTAAGGGGGCTGCCTCGCTTCAGGTTTTAGCGGGTGACTTGCCGCACCCGTAGGGGTCTAGGTTTCATTGCACAGGCTATCCACACGACTAGGGTGTAACGTTTTGAAAATCGTTTCGGTGAAATTTCGAAAAAATCGGTAAAATAAGGGGGTTTTCTGTAAAAAAGTCAAAATGCAAATATCTTTATTATAAAATTAAATATACATATTCTAACTATGTAATTGCTAGTATTTGGTGTTTATTGAGCCACTGGTGAAATTTTAAATTTTCTGAAAAAAATTATTTTATTATTATTTTAAGCCGTCACTAATACATCTAATTAGGGAAAATTACAAATTGGAATGAGTTGAAACAAATTTTGTGCATCATGACACATTAAATAAAATTTTATCATGTGGTTTTTGAAATGAAATCGTTTGCCAAAACGGTTTAGAAAATATCGAAGAAAAATGTTTTTTTCCGGTGAAATTTAGTGTTAACGGGAGTTGGGGTAATACATTTATCTTTTTCCCTAACCCACACACCCACACCTCACCCTCTCTCTCTCTCCCCATATGGCCAGCTCCACCATGACAGCCCTCCCCCTCTCCCTCTCTCCAATCACTTCTTTTGTCAAAGAAAAGAAAAGAAAAGAAAAGAGTAGAAAATGATAGAATTAGAGTGGACTTTGACTAGAGTGGACTTTCCCCACCTCACTCTCTCTCCTCCCTCACCCAATCCCCACTAATTCTGGCCAAAATCTGAACCCACAACAGCCCCCAAATTCTTCATCTCATTTTCCATCAAAATCCCCAAAATTTCTATCAAAAATCCACCCTTTTTCTCAAAAATTCAAAGCTAATTCTAAATCCAAGCTTTACCCATTATTCTTTAGCTATTCAAGCATGGATCTTGGAGCATGAAATCATTATTGGAGGCTAAGATTTTTGCAAGTTTGATCTCAAGCTTGTGAGGTATAATCATAACCTTATGCATAAATTGTTGTTAGATTACTTCAATCTAGCTATTAGGTGTTAAATTAGGGTTTTAAATTTCAAGTTTGAAATTTAAAGAAAGATTTTTGAATACTAAGTTAGGGTTTAGGTCATTTGATCATGATCTAATTGTGTGGTTATTATCTAGTGGGCATGCTAAAACAAAGTTAATTACTAGGTTACTAATTGTTTTTTTAAAATTGTTCAAATTATGCTAATTTGCTAACTAGGTTTTTGGAAATTTATTAAATGGTTTAGATTAAAATATGATTAAGGTTTCATGAAATTATTAACATTATAAATTTTGGTTTAATACTATAGTATATGCAAAACTAAGCTTAATTGATGAATTGTGAATTTTACTTTAAAAAGTGTTAAAATTGATATGTTTGCAAACTAGAATTTTGGAGTTAATGAAATTTAATGAGATTAAATTATAGGAATGGTTTATATGACTTTGTTATGATATTTAGTGGATATTGTGGCCGCTAGATTCGTTTATATATCGAGTTTTGTACTAAAACGGTTAATTTTTGCTTGCTTGATTTTCGGAAAAATGGCTTTTCAAGTGAGTTTGAGGTTTTTGTGAATTGCAACCTAATTCATATTATAATTAGTGTTTGGGAATGCGTAAATGGGTGTGTTTGGATTTTTCTCGATGGTTTGACGTTTGTAGATCGACATCGAGGGTTGCTTTTGTTAGTTATATATATACCCTAGAGGCCATTACTATACATAGGATGTATATTGTAGTGGATGCTGGGACATATATAGGGAGGACTTTCTTGCTCGACATGATAGTATGCTATCTGGTTGCTCTTTACCTTAACGTGTACACTGATTGTCTCTATGTTACATGTTGGTAAAGCCCTTAGGATGCGTACTTGACTACCTGGACTATGATACGGATCATACTAGTGGGGACATGGTAGTCCATAAGTACATCCTTCAAATTCCCTAGTCGTGGGTGTATCGAGACAGGGCATCGATATACCAGAGTAGACTAGCGTATACCTTCTCGACCCATACAGATGGGCGATGGATGATCCCATATCCATTGGTGTTTGACATCGGAGATGATATACGGGTGCTCAGTGAAGACTGGGTACACTGGACGGACTCGCCGAGAACTCCCAGATGGTATTGTACCTTACGTCAGATGGCAGTTCTCTGGTGACACTGGTACAGAGTAGTCTGTTGACCCGAGATCGTCATAGAGTCTTGTGTGGTTCCCACTGTTCTTTGATTTCCATCTTACCACGTCCAAGAGGGCGTGCAAAACGGTGGTTTTTGGGTACAGTCCCGAATCACATGGAGGCAATGAGCGATAGGAGGGGATTCGTCTCTCCCGGTATAAGGAGTTGATGTTGCGCAGTGTTCGATTGGCTATAACAGGAAATCCCTGGCCAGGGTTGTTGAGATTTACTGGTAAGTGTTACCAGTAGTTTCTCAAACTGTTATAGACCTCATATCGACATGACTTATCGAGCTATTGGGGTCTGACGTTTACCACCCCTAGGCGAGATATGCGACATATCAGACGATCAGACCGGACTGTACGGTAAGTGTTACTGGTTGGATTCACAGGAGTGTGAGCGGGCTTGCTCGTCGATCTTCTGATCGCTCAATACCCGGGTGGCCTTTACGTTTAGCAGACCGCTTGCGGCTTGTGGGTGCTTGATATGATCATCATCTGCTACCGGCGTATTGACGAGTCTTTAGAGTCCTACACAGAGGTTTCCTGGCTCAAGCGAAACGAAATAGGAGCGCATATGAGATATGTGCGGGACCGAGAATAATGCGAGTATGTGATACCGTATTTCATTCTCGCGATGAATGTGTCAAATGGTTGTATGCGATATAACCTAGTTATCGAATCAAGGATTGATTCGATAAATCGATACATTGTATACTAGTCAGTTGTGTGCGACATGACCGGATCGTTGAATCAAGAGTTGATTTAATGATTTAATGCATAAATATATATTTGATATATTACTTTGCATTAACTAGTATTGGTTCACTTTAAATGGATTTTCTCACTCGGATGTGCACATTGTATATGTGATATATTTTTGTGCACTTGATTGTATCATGTTTGATGATATATGTTTGCTAGGGTTTTTGTGTAAAGAATTAAACCATGGTTATTTAAATGGTTAGGGTTTTGATTATCTTAACTAATTATTTAGGTTATTTCCTTTTTAGGCATGTAAAGAGAAAATGGTTTCTTTTCATTCATGAAGTTTGATGAAGCTCCATGAAGACTTTGACCAAGTGACCATTTTGTCTCATGCTTAACCCTAACCATTCCATTTAACCATGATTAACTCTCTACACATTACCATGGTTAATATTATGATAAGAATGATTTTATTATTCTTTTTCAATATAACTTATCATATTATTCATCTTCTTCTTCACAAGAAGAAAAAGCTTGACCATCAATGGTGATTGATGAAAAAGAGTGAGAAATCCAATTCTAAAGTGAACCCACCTCCTATTTCTTCATCCTCTACCTCTTGCCAAGTAGTATAGGGTGTTTCCTTCACATGTTTTTATGTCTTGGTGAAGGTGGATCTTGATCTAGTGATGCCTCGACGTAGATCATCTTCGGCATCGTAGCCGATGACCTAGCCCGTCCTTTCTCCGGTGAAGCCGACGCTAGAGCCCAAGATCCGATTTGTACAGCGAGGAGACTTCATCGCGGAGCCATGGAGGTGGAGAACCGGATCTACAAAGGTTGTATTTCCGTTTACTCTTAGTAAAGTAGTTTACTAGTTTAGTTTTCGCCAAGATATCTAGTTAACGATCCGTATTAGGGTTTCTCGGCACCCGTAAAATTTTAAATTGGCATGGTTGATGCCTTGTGAGACCTCATTAGTGTGCCTAGGAACCCTACAGTGGTATCAGAGCCTAGCTAGAGCCTTAGGCGATGCGTAGACGAAGTTTGAAACCCGAACGAACCCGAAACCCTAACACAAACATGCTCTCTGGACTTTTTCTAAAAACTGGGTTTTTTCCAAATTAAAAATATGCAGAAAAATCAGCAGGGAATCCTAATAATTACTGTGCAACACGTGTCTATGATTCCTCCAAAGTGCGGCGGAACCGCGGCAGAAGCCTGGCTTCTGCGGCGGTTCCGCGGCCGTATGATGACGTCACCCACCCAATTTTGCACAGTAACTTCCTTTCTTCAGTGCTGAGTTCTCTGGGTATTTTTAAATATTATTCAAGAGTTCAATTTTCTGGGGTTGTTTTGGGGATTCGTTTATTCGATCGGATTGTCAAACTCTGTCTATGTGTCTTTCCGAATGATTTTTGAATATGTTAAAAAGTTCGACCGGATATAAATACCTAACTTTTCCCCTGCCGGAAAATTTCCAAGTGTTGGATTTTTCTCAAGTTTAATGACGTTCTAAGTAGTGCAAGTAACGCGATGGTCCCTCTAGAAGACAACAAACCTTAACTCGATTATGTGACCGTCTTGAACTGCCCTTTGAACCTTAGAGTTTGGGGCAGTACGGCGTGCCACATGTGAGGCGTTGGCTTGACCCTTCTACGGCTGGACCGTTAGTACTGAGGCATGAAGTGAATGTCTTTGAACCTATTTCATGTGTTGAACAGTTTCGGGAAAACTTGGGTGTTCGAATGTTCGATCGGAAAGTTTAATATTTTCTATTTATCCGGAATGGGATACAATAATTGGAATTCATAATTAGTTATGAGATAACGGAATGAATGTTATAAACATAGCACTTTAGTCTCACTTGATCGGTTGCTACGGAATTTTGATGCGATCAAAAGTCCGTCGCAATCACGTAGCGTACGCGGATACTCGCCGGGTAAACTTAATAGAAAGCCTCGCTCCATAGCTCCGACCAAGTGACTGTAAGAGAACCCCGTCGCCGAAAGCATCCGTTCGGGTGCTCGTGGTAGCGGTGTTCCGCCTTGGTGCACTTCGTCGACGGTATCGGGGGTGCGGCCGTCTACTAAAGTTTGCGACGAGCATTCGATCAGGATGTCGGGAATCTTGTTGAATTGCCCGACTTGATATTGAAAAGAGTTTTCGATAATGAGACTAAAATGCGGGGTTTATAATTGTTAGGCATGCGATGTCTAAGGAATTCATTTGATTAGGCATGCGATGTCTATGGAGGTTGCGGATTCCAACTGTTGTAGTTTTACACTTTCTTTTCTGTGACCGTAAGTGTAATATGTGATATCGCCGGTTTCGTTGCTATATGTCAACGACAATTGGGATGCGCATATTTACTTACGTTGATGACATGTGATGTTATGTGTTGCTGGATATGTTATATTGGATCGTCGTGTTTGAATAGCCGGGGGTTTTTATGTGAGATGAGTGTTTTTCATTTTCATTCATGTAAAAACTTGTATGTAATATTCTTTTATTGGGGCACTTCAAGGTTGCGGAAGATGTCACCCTTTGTATATTATTTACTTTTCCGCACTAGGATAGACCCAAGGAGGGGAGCACAAGTAACCGGGTTCTGGAGTCCAGTGGGAGACCAACTCGTGGAGTCGAGTCCGGGTCTCCTAACTCTAGAATTGGTAGGGTTGCTTGCCGCTCTCGTAGGGGTCTAGGGGTGTGGGTTTGGCTATTCATCGCGACCATGGAATCCGTGTTTTATACCGGCTCGTATTAAAAACACGGACGTCCTAATATATCCAATATTTCATATGATTCTTCTGCTGCCATATCTGTGATGTGATCATGTGATGTTCTGTGATAGATACTGTATATAGTATATATGATATATTATATAGACGTTACTTATGTTTTACACCCGCGCTAGCCCTGCCCCGCTCTGCCGTTAGTTACCTAACCTAACGGTGCACGAGGGGACATCGAGGCGAATGCGGATGGCATAAGTGTACGTCGTATTTATCTCTCATGTTTAGGTACTTAAATGATGGGATTTCATTAATGTGATTAATGAAAATTAAAGAAACCTAAGATGTTGTAGAATCGAATTTCAAAATAAAACAGGTAGCTACAGTTCTTGCTTTGCACAGCGGTATATGTGATATATCCTGCACCTTATTCGATGAGGAAAGGACCGAGATCCTTTCACCGGGAGTGACTCCTTTAGCAATAACTGGCAGATGCTACACACTCGGTTTGTCTTTTGATTGCTTTTAAGTGTTTTGCTTTGCACAGTGATATATATGATATATCCCGCACCTCATTCGACGAGGAAAGGACCGACGATCCCTTCACCGGGAGTGACCCCTTTAGCAAAACTAGAAAAGCCTCATAAGCACTCCATTTTTAAAATCATTTGATTCTACAAAGATATCAAGTTCATTACGCAATAGGTTTTCAGAAAAACCTGTCGTAGCCCTCCGTCATTTCAGATAAGTGCTAGTTAGTATTCGTGCTACGTTTGTTGGCCTGCGTCAAGGCGTAGTGTGCGGTAGCTAACTAGTATTTATCTGCTTATGCATATGATGCAGATTGGATTAGGGTAGTCGTGCGACTTTGTTGGCCTGCGTCAAGGGTCGTGCGGGTGGGTTTAATTCAATCAGGAAATGACGGGTTGAACTTGACTAGCGCACTATGGTTTGTTGGCCTGCGTCAAGGTCATAGGACGCTAGGGGCAAAATTATCGGGAATTTCAAGTGTTGAAATTTGCAATGAGATTGCATACCTTCTATGAGATAGTTGGATCCCGATACCCGCTGCGAATAAGAGTTACTCCTGGGAGAGTTTTACACATTACAATTAGCCGATCAAGTAGGTGTCTAGAAAGGTGTCAACGAGGTTACGCCTCTGGGAAAACGAGGTTTACATTAATTAGGTTCGTGCGAAAGCACGGGGGACCTCCCTCAAAGTACCGACACTGGCCTGACTGAAAGATTGGCGAACTTGTAGTGTGTAATTAATCCCGGCTAGTCTTTCCTTTTAGGGTTTGAAGGAAGATTTGATAAAAAGCAGTGGGATCCATCCTGATTAGATAAAATAATAACCAATCTATTCTTGCTAGAGCGCACGCTGAGTGTTTTCTTCTCTCTCTCTCCAGGTAGCGACCATATCATGCCTTAATCAAGATAATAATACGGAATATTGACCGAACCCGCTCGTTATACTGAGCTGGGGAACGTTGGTCCCGCTCCAACTTATAATTGTTATAAGACAGAGCAGGAAATTGGGAAATACCAGATTTCCCGTGCCGCCCAAACGAAGAAAGTGCATATGATGCATCTCCTTCGGATGTGTTCGTTACACAGAACTGTTTCTCTGTATCCTCTATGTCCTGGGTATGTGATACCGAATCAGAATCCCAGATATGTAATCTGTTACATAGGGCTACAGTTAGGTAGAGAACTGAGAACGGGTGATAAGTTTCATGAGGCAGAAAACGAGGCAAGTGTTGCAGCCAAGTTTGTTGGTCACTATCACCCTGTATTACAAATACATTGATTCTGAATGAATGTTATTAGATACCGAACCTGATGTACAAAATCATATCAGTTTCTTTATAAGTAAAGAAATGATAAAATTTTGTATTGTTGGATAATGTTTTGAACATTTCCTATATCAAAAGTTGATGGTTCAGGCACGTAATCTAAAAGCATTAATGTTCTAAATCAAACTACAGTTCTTTAGTATACCGAACACACAAAAGAGGAAGAGTTCAGAAATGAATGAATTCTTCTTGAGGCATTGTAGACTAGGTCATATCAATGCGACCCGACTGGCTGAAGTTACATTTTAGATATATATTTAAATCAGTTTGAATTTACATCTTGTGAAACTTGCCAGTCATGTCACAGAGATAAGATGACCATAACTCCGTTTACTGGAAACAGAGAAAGAGTTAGTGAACTCTTGGGATGATACATGTTGATGTATGTAGGTCCCCTGTCTACACTTGCCAAGATCGGTTCTTTATACTTCATTACATTCTCTGATGATCTTTCGAGATTCAGACCTATGTTCCTGTTGAAACACAAGTCCGAACCTTTTGAGATATTCACAGAATATAAGTTAGAAGTAGAGAACCAAAACACGGGTATAAGTATTATGTCCTTTGATGAGATCGAGGAGGAGAATACTTGAGCACGGAAATCCTGGATTATTCTAAAAGAGAATGAGATTCTCTCTCAGCATTACTCCTCCGTATACACCATAGCACAATGGTATATCGGAGCGGAGCAATCACACCCTATATGATAAGGTGTGCTCTATGATGAGTACTACTGAGTTACCTATTTCCTTTTGGGAGTTATGCACTTGAGAAGCTGCATACCTATTGAATAGGGTTCGAATCAAATCAGTTGCCTACCACTTCATATGTGATATGGAAAGGGTAGAGCCCATGTCTTAAGCTAGTTAAGATTTAGGGTGTCCGGCCTATGTCTAAAAGCAAAATCCGGACAAGCTCTAGGCAAGATCTGTTATGTAGAACTGGAAATGTTCCAGCTATACAAACTGCAGCTGATGATTTGATAGAACTAAAGGATTCAATAGTTACCAACGAACCTTAGCCTCTCCGCCGATCTAGTAGGATTCCTCACCCACCTGAGAGATACTTCGGTTTCTCTATGACAGTGGGAGCGAGGATTGCATCATGAGATGATGACCCAACTAGTTTCGAGCAGGCCATCGAGAGTAGAGACTCTGTAAGAATGGCTGGATGCTTAGCGATCTGAGATGGAATCCATGTACACCAACAAAGTATGGACTTTGGTTGCTATATCTAAAGGGTTAAATCCCCATTAGGAGCAAGTATATCTTGAGAAGATTACTTGGTGTAGATGGAAAAGTTGAGACTTTCAAAGCTAGACTTGTTAAAGCTTTTCGTCATCGACCAGGCGTGGATAATGATGAAACCTTTTCAAGTGGCTATGCTTATGTCCATCCAGATCCTACTTGCCATGGCTATATACCATGACTACGATATCTGGCGGTTGGGTGCCATGACTGCTTTTCTAAATGATGTTTTAGAAGAGAACGTCTATAAGTACACAGCCAGAGGGCTTCGTAGACAGTGGGAGCAGCGGAAACGTGTACAAGATCCTTTATAGGATAAAGCAGGTATCGCGGAGTTAGAACATCTGTTTTGATGTGTTGGTCAAAAAGTTTGACATCATCAAAATGGTAGATGAACCTTGTATATACAAAAAGGTAGTAGGGAGTATAGTGACGATCCTCGTAGAGTACGTGGTTGACATGCTCTTGATAGGGAAGGAGTTTCCTCTGCTACGCTGGGTCAATCTCCGCTTATCACAATGATTCTCCATATAGGATCAAAGTGATACCTCCTAAATCCTGGGTTTTGGATCTATGAGATAGATCTAATTGGATGTTAGAATTCTCACTAGTTGTAGTGAGATGGTATCAACCGATCCTGGGGAGAATCACTGGAAGGGTTCCAGGGTGATAAGGACGACTGAAAGTCAGTCACAGGCATTGTCTTTACCCTCAGTAAAGGGACGGTATGTTGGAAGAGTTCCAAGCTAGATACCGTGGCATACTAGACGATAAAGGCTCGATACATCGCTACTTAAGATGCTACCAAGAGGCAGTCTGGATGTATATTTGTTCATGAGATGAACTTAGTTCCTCCCATTGTGTGACAATGGAGTTGTGGCTTATGCCAAGGAACGCCGGTCCCATCAGTGATCCAGACATATTCTAAGGCAGTGTCACCTGATCATGGAGATGGTTGATCTCCAGGGTGATCAAGGTTAGGAGAGTAGACTCAGAGGACAACACGGCGGATCCACTCACAAAGGCCTTTTCCCAAAGAGAGACTTTTATGGGATGGTTGAGTATGAGATACTACAACCACTGCTATCAGATGGCCCTAGTGCAAGTGGGCGATTGTTAGTTATATGTATGCCCTAGAGGCCATTACTATACATAGGATGTATATTGTAGTGGATGCTTGGACATATATAGGGAGGACTTTCTTGCTCGACATGATAGTATGCTATATGGTTGCTCTTTACCTTAACGTGTACACTGATTGTCTCTATGTTACATGTTGGTAAAGTCCTTAGGATGCGTACTTGACTACCTGGACTATGATGCGGATCCTACTAGTGGGGACATGGTAGTCCATAAGTACATCTTTCAAAGTCCCTAGTCGTGGGTGTATCGAGACAGGGCATCGATATACCAGAGTAGACTAGCGTATACCTTCTCGACCCATACAGATGGGCGATGGATGATCCCATATCCATTGGTGTTTGACATCAGAGATGATATACGGGTGCTCAGTGAAGACTGGGTACACTGGACGGACTCGCCGAGAACTCCCAGATGGTATTATACCTTACGTCAGATGGCAGTTCTGTGGTGACACTGGTACAGAGTAGTCTGTTGACCCGAGATCGTCATAGAGTCTTGTGTAGTTCCCACTGTTCTTTGATTTCCATCTTACCACGTCCAAGAGGGCGTGCAAAACGGTGGTTTTTGGGTACAGTCCCGAATCACATGGAGGCAATCAGCGATAGGAGGGGATTCGTCTCTCCCGGTATAGGGAGTTGATGTTGCGCAGTGTTCGATTAGCTATAACCGGAAATCCCTGGCCAGGGTTGTTGAGATTTACTAGTAAGTGTTACCAGTAGTTTCTCAAACTGTTATAGACCTCATATCGACACGACTTATCGAGCTATTGGGGTCTGCGTTTACCACCCCTAGGCGAGATATGCGACATATCAGACGATCAGACCGGACTGTACGGTAAGTGTTACTGGTTGGATTCACAGGAGTGTGAGCGGGCTTGCTCGTCGATCTTCTGATCGCTCAATACCCGGGTGGCCGTTACGTTTAGCAGACCGCTTGCGGCTTGTGGGTGCTTGATATGATCATCATCTGCTACCGGCGTATTGACGAGTCTTTAGAGTCCTACACAGAGGTTTCCTGGCTCAAGCGAAACGAAATAGGAGCGCTTATGAGATATGTGCGGGACCGAGAATAATGCGAGTATGTGATACCATATTTCATTCTCGCGATGAATGTGTCAAATGGTTGTATGCGATATAACCTAGTTATCGAATCAAGGATTGATTTGATAAATCGATACATTGTATACTAGTCGGTTGTGTGCGACATGACCGGATCGTTGAATCAAGAGTTGATTTAATGATTTAATGCATAAATATATATTTGATATATTACTTTGCATTAACTAGTATTGGTTCACTTTAAATGGATTTTCTCACTCGGATGTGCACATTGTATATGTGATATATTTTTGTGCACTTGATTGTATCATGTTTGATGATACATGTTTGCTAGGGTTTTTGTGTAAAGAATTAAACCATGGTTATTTAAATGGTTAGGGTTTTGATTATCTTAACTAATTATTTAGGTTATTTCCTTTTTAGGCATGTAAAGAGAAAATGGTTTCTTTTCATTCATGAAGCTTGATGAAGCTTCATGAAGACTTTGACCAAGTGACCATTTTGTCTCATGCTTAACCCTAACCATTCCATTTAACCATGATTAACTCTCTACACATTACCATGGTTAATATTATGATAAGAATGATTTTATTATTCTTTTTCAATATAACTTATCATATTATTCATCTTCTTCTTCTTCTTCTTCACAAGAAGAAAAAGCTTGACCATCAATGGTGATTGATGAAAAATAGTGAGAAATCCAATTCTAAAGTGAACCCAACTCCTATTTCTTCATCCTATACCTCTTGCCAAGTAGTATTGGGTGTTTCCTTCACAAGTTTTTATGGCTTGGTGAAGGTGGAGCTTGATCTAGTGATGCCTCGACGTAGATCATCTTCGGCATCGTAGTCGATGACCTAGCCCGTCCTTTCTCCGGTGAAGCCGACGCTAGAGCCCAAGATCCGATTTGTACAGCAAGGAGACTTCATCGCGGAGCCATGGAGGTGGAGAACCGGGTCTACAAAGGTTGTATTTCCGTTTACTCTTAGTAAAGTAGTTTACTAGTTTAGTTTTCGCCTAGATATCTAGTTAACGATCCGTATTAGGGTTTCTCGGCACCCGTAAAATTTTAAATTGGCATGGTTGATGCCTTGTGAGACCTCATTAGTGTGCCTAGGAACCCTACAGCTTTAGCTATTCTTGCATGCGTAGCCGATAGGTTTTACCTCTGCGTGCTACGCGTGCCGAATTGGTTTTCATATACCGTATCGATTTCGGATTTGGTTTTTATGCGATACGATACGTTGTGATATGTAGGTACCCCCATGTGGACTTCGAGACGACAAGCAAGCGCGTGGCAACGTCGGCACCGGCGAGCGAGGACCAGGTGAGTAGATTTATATCTACGGGGAGAAGTCGGGTGGATGGCGTATAGCACCCCCGCAGTCCGTGGTGGTGTATACAGATGCGTATGCACACCAACAATTATTATATGTTATTTGGGATTAATAACGATGTTTAGGATGGATATTGGTGTGTTGGATTATTTTAGTGTTGCGAACCCTAGGGTAGTGTTGCACTACACATACACATATACATACTTGCATACATCCCTATTTATATGTGCTCATGGGATTCTTTATAGTTATGTGTTCACATGGATATGGGACTATGTGTTCACATACGAATTTGAGGATGATACTTGGATCTGAGATGAGTCGATGAGATTTGTTTTGAGGTTGTGAATTCGGTGATATGGCAGGATTCGTATTTGAGATACGACATGACGTTGTAGCGGGTCCTTGACGTAGTGTTTCACACACGTCCTTGCATACTTAGGCGGTATCAGTATTATACTAGACGTAGATCAGTACCCCGATCATGATATTTGATAAAGAGGATACCAGGTGAATAGTATGATGAATGTGATATTGACCCGTACCCAGATTTGGTATGCCGTACGAAGGATTTACGTACGAGCTATATTGATGATTGATCCGCACTCTTGACTTGGGATGTCTGATTTTAGATATGGTATCGGATATGATATTATTGAGGCGGGATCACCGACTAATATATATACATGTATGTATATGTATCGACTCAGATGTTAGGCGGTTTCCTTACCTGTAGTCCAGCTTGTTAGCTTAGCCCTTTAGTTTAGTTTAGTTGTTAGATTAGAGTCGATTCTTACCTATTTCAAAAACTAACGAATCGTGGGTATTTTAAAAGACAGCCCAAGGGATCCTACGGATAATTCAAAAGACGTATCTTTTCATAAAAACACCGTAGCCCCTATTTTCAAAACCCCATGATTCGTGTTATTTCAAAAGGCACCATTTGTAGGACTTATATTAGATTAATACAGATTAGTTATAGTTGTGTCTAGTATTCAGCTCCCGCTCATTATTGTGGTTCGCTTCGCATCGCATGCTTATATTATGTTTCATACTCCATTATTGATATGCTGTTAGGACACCAGCACCATTACCGATGATGCGTATGTACCACGTACACTTACTTGCCGGCTCACACACATCTTCATCGGTAATTGCCATGTCACGAACACTTTAGAAAATACTATTTCATTTGACATAGGTTGTTAGCTTATAGTTTAGACATGATATTAGTGTACTTGCCTTATATGCTAGTTGACATTGTAGTTATTGCCTACTACTTCATGCATGTTATTATTCACTGTTGTGTCGCATTCATGGATTCTCATGCCTATATTCACTGTTTACATGCTATTGATGACTTGGATTCGGATTTCATGAGATTTCTTGGATTTGGAGGAAAACCGCAAAAAAACATAAATAAACCTTTTCTCTCTTTTAAAATAAAAAGTGTGGTTTTCCCATGATTTATGAATCGTCCACCATGAGTTTGCTGATGGATTTCGAGACCCGATTCGAGGAGTGGCAGAACCGTTTCGGGTACATGGTGGGCCCGGTGCGGTACCCCGGGGCAAGAGGAATGTGTTGTTGACGTTGAGCCCGGCAGGGGAGCACTACCGACCGGTGATATTACCCGACGCGTCAGATATCCGGAGGATACCGTCGTGGTCTTGAGATAGATGGTAGGGGCCGGTCTGGATTGACGGCGCCCTAGATATTGTGATTGAGATTTTGAGATATTGAGGTACAGAGATTGTGATACAGAGATATCGAGATATTTGGACACTTGTTTTGTGTCGATGCTGGGCACTGTTTTATGCTGATTTCATTTATGGTACCTCACTTTTAGAATACAGAAATCTCACTGATTTATGAAAGCAGTTTTCTTCAGTATATGCATTTTGTTTCATGCATTCATACATTGCTACCAGAGGCACTGACACGGCACATGGATTTACACTTGGGTTAGATATTTGCCCTAACCATTGTTATGGGTTGCTGGTTATTTATTTGAGGATATATTATGATCTTTGACCTAGGATTGCGTTATTTATGCGATATCTGTGCGTAGATGTTTTTCTACTCACGAGTTGGCAACTCACCCCCGTTGTGCCCCAGTTTCTTGCAGGTTTGCCGTACAGGGTTCTTTACGGATCTGCGGCATAGTTTCGTTCAGGTGATTTGCTAGTAGGTGGGTTTACTTGTATCGTACCTCCATTATATATCTTGTATATCATTATTCTGTTGTATCTAGAAGTTCCATCAACCAAACATGTATTTATTTTGAGATAGAGACCAGTGATGTTATTTTTTCGACCTTAGAGTCGCGCGTTGTATTTCTGTGGATTTCTTGTTGTTTTGAGTTTCCTTTTGAGTTTTGATCCTCGCCCTTGGCGTTGTATATTATATTGCTTGTGTGGTTGTGACCGTCGATTGACGAAGAGCTAGCTCCCGCTTGGGGATGCCTTTTTATTGATTTCGTATACTATTCATGTTATATCCCGTTTGGGAGCCAGTATTTACAAAGGAGACTCTGCCGAAATTTTCAGGAAATTTTTGATGCTTTTAAAAAAACCGACATAATTCGGCTTATGCTATTGAAACTACTTGCTTTAAGTTGGTTTTTCCTGCACTCTACATCTTTTCTTGGTTTGGATTTCTGGGTTTTCGGTTTACTTAGATTACGTACGCCTCGAGACGTTCGTAGTTTAAGTGCCGGTCATGTTCCGTACTTTCGGGTCATGACAAAGTTGGTTTCAGAGCGTTAGGTTTTACCTTCGGAGCGTAGGATGACCCTTGGTTGATGGAATAGGTGACTAAAGTAGAGTGACGTACCGTAGGTATGTTCCGCGGCATATTTACGATACGCTACTCCACTTAAGAAGCCTTAGGATGTACATTTCTTTGCTCAGTATTATATTCATTCCGATCTAGCCTCATCAGTACCAGTTATGGCTTTGCTGCCACGATTACGGGCAGGGAGAGCTACAGCTAGAGTTGCGGTCAGCACAAGCTCGTCACGAACGAGGACTGACCAGGGCGAAGTTCCGGTGACACACGATTGCGAAGATGTGTCTTTTTACTGTGTTTCCGCGCCACGAGCGTTTGGCGGATCGCCTTTATGAGGTTACTCGTACGTGCCGATTTGCACTAGAGGATTGAGCCGCTGATAGAGGCCAGCCAGATTTTGATGACCATTGAAGTATTGCTTACTCCTGATGATTGAGGCACCGTTCAGCATGCAGACGAGCGAGCCAGTTATTGCTGCGAACGACGAGATATTGCCCCAGATGCTGGAGTTAGTGCAGAATGAGTTGTACTAAGAGATGATAGAAGGTCGCTAGTCATCGAGGATGAATGACTAGGACATGTGAATCGTTCGCCTACCCCGATGCGAGGTCATCGGATAGATTGATTCCAGCTAGAGACGACTTCACGCGGAGACGTTGCGAGTCGACAAAGATGATCGAATGTCAGAAACCTATTATTCCAAGTTTAAAGTAGTCGGAAAGACATGCATGCAATTCTATGGTCCCTCTAGAAGAATGAAACCCTAACTCGACTTAATGACCGTGTGAAAGCCTTTGAACCTTCGGGTTTGCGGCAGTTCTACAGCGCCATTAGTGAGGCTTGGGTTTGCCCTTCTACGGCTGGACCACCGATGCTGTGGTATGTACTCGATACTATTAAACTGTGCCCAAGATGTTGAGCTCTTGGGGGATTATGAGGTTTTGACGACTCGATCGGATGGCTCGACTTAATTCGGATGCTAGGTGGTGAGATGCATTTCTTGGGAGACTCCCGATACGAGGATAGCCGTTGGAGCTCAGTCCATGCAGCCGCGACGAGACGAGTCCAAAGCAGACGACATTAGAGAAAAGTGAAGTAAGAGGTTCGTACCAGATCTAGATGAGATGGCGTTCCACTCCGCCGACATCAGAGATGCGATGCGCATGCCGAGGCATGGTACTTGGATTTACCTTCCAGAAGGAGTCGCGATGAGTATGCTGTCATTCCAGAGAAAGATGCAGATATAGGAAAGGACGATGACTTCCAGACAGTTGGCAGAGACGAGACATGGAAGAGACCGTGAGCAGGATTCCTTCCAGGACACTGCTGCAATGATACTTGCACCCAGGATCAGATATGTCACGTACATTCAGAGAGCCAGAGGCCGACGCCAGTGATATGCTGTCTTACGAGTGGTCGCGATGATTGA
Organism: Agapanthus africanus; assembly: GCA_030015575.1. NCBI lineage: Eukaryota > Viridiplantae > Streptophyta > Magnoliopsida > Asparagales > Amaryllidaceae > Agapanthus > Agapanthus africanus. Next base: position 398,822,899 of record CM057346.1, read on the forward strand.
CCGAGAGATGACCAGAGAAGTGCCAGAACGGAATCATCCCCGTTAGCACACCTGACAGGGCCGATGAGCCGATGGACCGAGAGATTGGTAATTCACAGTGAAGACCTTGACCCAGGAGTGGTCATTGTTACGCACACCAGCAGGCCAGAGTTCATGATCATCGACGAGACGTCCCTCTAGTGACTGTGACAGTTGGCTCGAGATTCTTAGAGGATGCACTTGAGCGGTACTATTCCGTCATTATTGATTTCGATGTTTTGGGTGATTTATTCGCATGATTTGATTTTGATAATTGAGGATTTACGATCTTTGCACAGTGTTGCACTTGATATCGTTTTCGTGGTTTAGTTTCACGTGGTTGTGATTTTACGGTTTTAGACATTTGAGTTGATTTTGTGCGTATGCACGCACACGATTTGGTTCCTGCACTCTGTATAGTTATATATGCTTGCAGTGCAGTGATACGCCTTTGGTGCACTTAGATGCACTGGACTTCGATTTCGATTGTGATACTCGATATTTGTTTTGTGCACCTTGTGCACCTGATTTGATTTTGCGCATGTTCGTCGCTTGATATTGGATTTCATGATTTCGTGCTTGATGGATGCCCCTGGTTTTGGGTTTTCGCGCATGTTGAGCGCATGTCTTGAGATGCGATTTTGGTGCACACCAGATGCACTAAATCGAGATTTTTTCGTGCATGTCAGATGCACCTGATTTTGCTGTCAGGCACACACGTTGCCTACGACAGATGCTTTGTGCACACCCGATGCACTTAGATCTTGTTTCTGTGCACTTGTATAGCACGTATATGGATTTTGATTGTCGTGCGCACCAGACGCACGTAGTATTCATACGCGTATTTTGGGATTGATTTCTTATAGAGCAGTACGTTTTTTTTATGATAATTGCGATGTGTTTTCGTACTAAGCAGGACTAGTCAGAGGACAGTACCTGAATGTATTTTGCATGCATTGATAGTTATTGAAGGGAATTCCAAAAAGCGAGCTATAGTCTCAGTATCTACCTACGTGTCTGATGTGACGCGAAACGTTTAAAACAAGGAAACCCCTTTTAAATTGTTTCCCAAAATGGCGGAACGCACATTTCAAACAAAGGTATATATGTATATAGTTATTTTCTTATGATAGACGTCCGCCACTGTGCAGTGTTATGTGCATTGTACAGCAACTTAAAGGATTTGGCATGCATTTCCTCCTGATATTTGCATGTATAGTTCCGATTTATAGCATATCGGTCTTGCTTGAGATTTGGCATTCGTGTCTTCACCTTGACTCCGATGATTGCGGGATGCTTGACGGAGTTTTGATTTCGAGTTATCTACCCATTACTCATGCGCATGCATTGCGCCATGATGCGTTTTATATAATTATGATTTCGGAGCCCCGACGACTTGATGGTTTTGCTTAGATGTTTTTGTATTTGGGGGGAGTTTGAATTTAAATTCGGGGACCGAATTTCTTTAAGGGGGGAAGATTGTAACGTTTTGAAAATCGTTTCGGTGAAATTTCGAAAAAATCGGTAAAATAAGGGGGTTTTCTGTAAAAAAGTCAAAATGCAAATACTTTATTATAAAATTAAATATACATATTCTAGCTATGTAATTGCTAGTATTTGGTGTTTATTGAGCCACTGGTGAAATTTCAAATTTTCTGAAAAAAATTATTTTATTATTATTTTAAGCCGTCACTAATACATCTAATTAGGGAAAATTACAAATTGGAATGAGTTGAAACAAATTTTGTGCATCATGACACATTAAATAAAATTTTATCATGTGGTTTTTGAAATGAAATCGTTTGCCAAAACGGTTTAGAAAATATCGAAGAAAAAGGTTTTTTTTTCGGTGAAATTTAGTGTTAACGGGAGTTGGGGTAATACATTTATCTTTTTCCCTAACCCACACACCCACACCTCACCCTCTCTCCCTCTCTCCATGTGGCCGGCTCCACCATGACAGCCCTCCCCCTCTCCCTCTCTCCAATCACTTCTTTTGTCAAAGAAAAGAAAAGAAAAGAAAAGAGTAGAAAATGATAGAATTAGAGTGGACTTTGACTAGAGTGGACTTTCCCCACCTCACTCTCTCTCCTCCCTCACCCAATCCCCACCAATTCTGGCCAAAATCTGAACCCACAACAGCCCCCAAATTCTTCATCTCATTTTCCATCAAAATCCCCAAAATTTCTATCAAAAATCCACCCTTTTTCTCAAAAATTCAAAGCTAATTCTAAATCCAAGCTTTACCCATTATTCTTTAGCTATTCAAGCATGGATCTTGGAGCATGAAATCATTATTGGAGGCTAAGATTTTGGCAAGTTTGATCTCAAGCTTGTGAGGTATAATCATAACCTTATGCATAATTGTTGTTAGATTACTTCAATCTAGCTATTAGGTGTTAAATTAGGGTTTTAAATTTCAAGTTTGAAATTTAAAGAAAGAGTTTTGAATACTAAGTTAAGGTTTAGGTCATTTGATCATGATCTAATTGTGTGGTTATTATCTAGTGGGCATGCTAAAACAAAGTTAATTACTAGGTTACTAATTGTTTTTTTTTAAAATTGTTCAAATTATGCTAATTTGCTAACTAGGTTTTTGGAAATTTATTAAATGGTTTAGATTAAAATATGATTAAGGTTTCATGACATTATTAACATTATAAATTTTGGTTTAATACTATAGTATATGCAAAACTAAGCTTAATTGATGAATTGTGAATTTTACTTTAAAAAGTGTTAAAATTGATATGTCTGCAAACTAGAATTTTTGAGTTAATGAAATTTAATGAGATTAAATTATAGGAATGGTTTATATGACTTTGTTATGATATTTAGTGGATATTGTGGCCGCTAGATTCGTTTATATATCGAGTTTTGTACTAAAACGGTTAATTTTTGCTTGCTTGATTTTCGGAAAAATGGCTTTTCAAGTGAGTTTGAGGTTTTTGTGAATTGCAACCTAATTCATATTATAATTAGTGTTTGGGAATGCGTAAATGGGTGTGTTTGGCTTTTTCTCGATGGTTTGACGTTTGTAGATCGACATCGAGGGTTGCTTTAGCTATTCTTGCATGCGTAGCCGATAGGTTTTGACCTCTGCGTGCTACGCGTGCCGAATTGGTTTTCATATACCGTATCGATTTCGGATTTGGTTTTTATGCGATACGATACGTTGTGATATGTAGGTACCCCCATGTGGACTTCGAGACGACAAGCAAGCGCGTGGCGACGTCGGCACCGGCGAGCGAGGACCAGGTGAGTAGATTTATATCTATGGGGAGAAGTCGGGTGGATGGCGTATAGCACCCCCGCAGTCCATGATGGTGTATACGGATGCGTATACACATCAACAATTATTATATGTTATTTGGGATTAATAACGATGTTTAGGATGGATATTGGTATGTTGGATTATTTTAGTGTTGCGAACCCAAGGGTAGTGTTGCACTACACATACACACATACACACATACATACTTGCGTACCTCCCTATTTATATGTGCTCATGGGATTCTTTATAGTTATCTGTTCACATGGGTATGGGACTATGTGTTCACATACGAATTTGAGGATGATACTTGGGTCTGAGATGAGTCGATGAGATTTGTTTTGAGGTTGTGAATTCGGTGATATGGCCGGATTCGTATTTGAGATACGACATGACAATGTAGCGGGTCCTTGACGTAGAGTTTCACACACGTCCTTGCATACTTAGGCGGTATCAGTATTGTACTAGACGTAAATCAGTACCCCGATCATGATATTTGATAAAGAGGATACCAGGTGAATAGTATGATGAATGTGATATTGACCCGTACCCAGATTTAGGATGCCGTACGACGGATTTACGTACGAGCTATATTGATGATTGATCCGCACTCTTGACTTGGGATGTCTGATTTTAGATATGGTATCGGATATGATATTATTGAGGCGGGATCACCGACTAATATATATACATGTATGTATATGTATCGACTCAGATGTTAGGCGGTTTCCTTACCTGTAGTCCAGCTTGTTAGCTTAGCCCTTTAGTTTAGTTTAGTTGTTAGATTAGAGTCGATTCTTACCTATTTCAAAAACTAACGAATCGTGGGTATTTTAAAAGACAGCCCAAGGGATCCTACGGATATTTCAAAAGACGTATCTTTTCATAAAAACACCGTAGCCCCTATTTTCAAAACCCCATGATTCGTGTTATTTCAAAAGGCACCATTTGTAGGACTTATATTAGATTAATACAGATTAGTTATAGTTGCGTCTAGTATTCAGCTCCCGCTCATTATTGTGGTTCGCTTCGCATCGCATGCTTATATTATGTTTCATACTCCATTATTGATATGCTGTTAGGACACCAGCACCATTACCGATGATGCGTATGTACCACGTACACTTACTTGTCGGCTCAAACACATCTTCATCGGTAATTGCCATGTCACGAACACTTTAGAAAATACTATTTCATTTGACATAGGTTGTTAGCTTATAGTTTAGATATGATATTAGTGTACTTGCCTTATATGCTAGTTGGCATTGTAGTTATTGCCTACTACTTCATGCATGTTATTATTCACTGTTGTGTCGCATTCATGGATTCTCATGCCTATATTCACTGTTTACATGCTATTGATGACTTGGATTCGGATTTCATGAGATTTCTTAGATTTGGAGGAAAACTGCAAAAAAACATAAATAAACCTTTTCTCTCTTTTAAAATAAAAAGTGCGGTTTTCCCATGATGTATGAGTCGTCCACCATGAGTTTGCTGATGGATTTCGAGACTCGATTCGAGGAGTGGAGGAACCGTTTCGGGTACATGGTGGGCCCGGTGCGGTACCCCGAGGCAAGAGGAATGTGTTGTTGACGTTGAGCCCGGCAGGGGAGCACTACCGACCGGTGATATTACCCGACGCGTCGGATATCCGGAGGATACCGTCGTGGTCTTGAGATAGATGGTAGGGGCCGGTCTGGATTGACGGCGCCCTAGATATTGTGATTGAGATTTTGAGATATTGAGGTACAGAGATTGTGATACAGAGATATCGAGATATTTGGACACTTGTTTTGTGTCGATGCTGGGCACTGTTTTATGCTGATTTCATTTATGGTACCTCACTTTTAGAATACAGAAATCTCACTGATTTATGAAAGCAGTTTTCTTCAGTACATGCATTCTGTTTCATGCATTCATACATTGCTACCATAGGCACTGACACGGCACATGGATTTACACTTGGGTTAGATATTTGCCCTAACCATTGTTATGGGTTGCTGGTTATTTATTTGAGGATATATTATGATCTTTGACCTAGGATTGCGTTATTTATGCGATATCTGTGCGTAGATGTTTTTCTACTCACGAGTTGGCAACTCACCCCCGTTGTGCCCCAGTTTCTTGCAGGTTTGCCGTACAGGGTTCTTTACGGCTCTGCGGGCATAGTTTCGTTCGGGTGATTTGCTAGTAGGTGGGTTTACTTGTATCGTACCCCCATTATATATCTTGTATATCATTATTCTGTTGTATCTAGAAGTTCCATCAACCAAACATGTATTTATTTTGAGATAGAGACCAGTGATGTTATTTTTTCGACCTTAGAGTCGCGCGTTGTATTTCTGTGGATTTCTTGTTGTTTTGAGTTTCCTTTTGAGTTTTGATCCTCGCCCTTGGCGTTGTATATTATATTGCTTGTGTGGTTGTGACCGTCGATTGACGAAGAGCTAGCTTCCGCTTGGGGATGCCTTTTTATTGATTTCGTATACTATTCATGTTGTATTCCGTTTGGGAGCCAGTATTTACAAAGGAGACTCTGCCGAAATTTTCAGGAAATTTTTGATGCTTTTAAAAAAAACCGCATAATTCGGCTTATGCTATTGAAACTACTTGCTTTAAGTTGGTTTTTCCTGCACTCTACATCTTTTCTTGGTTTGGATTTCTGGGTTTTCGGTTTACTTAGATTACGTACGCCTCGAGACGTTCGTAGTTTAAGTGTTGGTCATGTTCCGTACTTTCGGGTCGTGACACTGGGGAATGTCGGGTTTCAGCAGCGGCTCTGTGAAACCCGGGGATCCTAGATTATCTGTATTGTTCTGTGATGCTTATTACTTTTCTGTAATGTTGCATATTATCACGCCTAGAGCGATTATTGTATATTGGTATATATACTATTAGATGTTGTAAATGTTTTACACCCGCGCTAGTCCAGTCTCCGCTCTGTCGTTAGTTAAGTAACCTAACGGGTGATGACGGGATCCAGTAACGAATGCGGATGGCATATACGTACATTTTATTTTCGTTCTTTTCTGGTGTGATTAATTGATGGGACTGTGTTGATTCTGATCAATGCAAAGGAAAACAAACCTATTTGGCAGTTGTTGGAACAGTTTTAAAAAGTGTTATTACAAAGACGTTTCCTTTTGTTTTGCATTGTGGTAATCGGTTGGAATATCCTGCACCTCATTCGACGAGGCAAGGGCCGATATCCCTTCACCGGGAATGACCCTTTGGGCAGAAGTTTGCGTCAGGGTGATAACTTCACTATAGTCGATTACATGTTGCTTTGCATCGCAGTATTCAGTTGGAATATCCTGCACCTCATTCCACGGGGAAAGAGCCGGGATCCCTTCACCGGGAGTGACCTATTTAGCAAAGGTTTTCGCCACTATATTTTTATAAAAATCTATCAGGTTCTTTCAGCGATATCAAGTTCATTACGTTAAAGGTTCTTCGCCAAAAACCAGTCGTAGCCCTCCGTCATTTCTTTTGGGTATTCAGTAGTATTCAAGCTATGTATTTTGGCCAAAATCAAGGTATAATGTTTGGTAGCTGCTGGGTATTCATTTGTTGCATAGATAGATGAGTTGGTTTGGGACAGTCGTTCTGCCGATTGGCCAAAGTCAGGGGCATGTACGGGTGGGTTCAAATTGACAAGATAATGACGGGAAGAACTTGGCATGTGACTTATGGCATTTTGGCCAAAGTCAAGGTCATAAGAGCATAGGGCAAAAATCATATCGGGAGTTTCTAAAGAAACTGAAACTTGCCAAGTATGCGCATATCTTCTGGAGTGTGATAACGTGAGTGGATTCCGTCACGTTATCATGCGATGAGAGTTGGATCCCGGTTCCCACTGATGAGTTGGTTTACTCTTCGGGTGATCCCGATTGATTCTTCTTTTAGGTTTGGAGGAGAATTTAACAGTACAGTGGGAGGTTTCCTGATTAGATAAAGTGATAACCATTCTGATCTAGGTTAGAGTGTACGCAGAGTGTTTCTTTTCTCTCTCTCTTTGGCAGCAACCATTGACCGACCCTAGACTATGACTCAGTGACCAAGTTGACCGAACCTTCTTAAAATACTGGCTTCTGGATTGTCTAAGTTGCATAAGTCATTGTCGTTCCTTCTTTTACCCTTTGCATTTCTCAGAACACCCCGTATTACTACGGACATCCACTTCCATTGGATAGATCCATCGTATGGTTATATACGAACTCGGAGGGACTTCTTCGAGGATGGATCCAGGTTCAGGAGAAATAGAATTGGTTTATTCAGTTGTCTTTTATTATCACCTTCTCTCAGGTTGCGAGGGCTCCTTAGTTTAGGAGAGTACACCTATTACGCTTATTGGATAGTCTTATTCCAAACCATAGGCAGGTGCCGAAAGGTAGGGAATGAAGAAAACCAATTAGCCTAAGTAGGGTGTGCAGAAGGTAATATGTAAAGAGAAAATAAAGGGATTAGAAAGAGGGCAAAGTAAATTGCGACTGCCATCATTCACGACCAAACCGCGTACTTCATCGCCACTCCTATTTCACCTTTGCTTTTTCCCCAGTTCGGGAGAAATAGAATAAGGTATTATTCAGTTTTCTTTTATCATCACCTTCTCTCAAGTTTCGAGTACTCCTTGGTTTAGAAGGGTACACCTATTATGCTTACTGGATAGTCTTCTTCCGAACCATAGGCTGGTGCCGAACGGTAGGGAAGGAAGAAAACCACTTAGCCTAAAAGGGGTGTACAGAAGGAAATGAATAAAGACAAATAAAGGGATTTGGAGAGATGGCAAAGAAATATACGGTTACTGTCATGAATTGGAATATGGAAGAGGCATTGCTATGAATACCAGGATACCCCTATGAAACATTTTCATGTTTCAGTGAATTGTTAAAAGAAAACTATTTTCCCGATTAGATACTTACTCCAGGGTATGTATTTACCAGTTTTCATTCTCATATCTGTATGGTTTTACAGATGATGAGTGGGAGTAAGTTATTAGGAATTAGGTGATCATCCTCATTATATCGGAATTCGTTGTAATTGGTGATATTTGAGGAAATCACCTGGGTACAGTTTTCAACCTACGATGCACAGGTTTTCAGTTATTCAACTCAGCGGACTTATACAGAGTTTTGTATGTTGTCCAGTGTCCATCTGGACAAAGGGGTTGGTCCTCGTACTATGTTCTATTTACTTTTGACTTCTCTAGTTTTTAGACAAGTGTTTCGTAGAAATACAAGGTCTAAGTTTTGAGAAGTTGTGGGTATAAGAATAAAGTAGAGAACCAGGTGTCGCAAGTATCGGGATTCTTCAAAGAGATCGAAAATGTAGATTCTTGTGATCGGTATTCAGATAATAGTAATGGTTTTGAGAAACTTGTTTCTCTTTCAGGTTACTCATAATTTGATGTATTCCTAAGTTGAGTGATGCTGATTAGCCTCTCTCCATTAAGTTGATATGCACTGGAGACAGCTGCATGATTAGAATCTGGTTCCAATTAAATAAGTTCCAAAGTTTTTATATTGGATATAGAATGGTTCATATCTTAACGATGTAAAGGTATGGGAGTTGTCCTGCTTATGCTTAAAATCAGACTCTGGATAACTCAGGGCACGTTTCTGTAATGGCTGTTTGTGGGTTGGCCCAGGCTATGACGAGGGTTGACTTTCTACCATCTGGAAGATCAATAGTGATATTGTTCTTAACTCGCCACAGTTTTAGTAAAATGGATTTTTTCAGAGAACAGTAGTGGGAGTATGGTAGAACTGGAAGTGATTCCAGAACCGCAAACGATTACGGAAAATTTAATAGGTCCTAAAGATTCAATCAGGTTTGACATTCCATTAGCCACTCCGCAGATATGGTGGGTAACCTCAGACACCCGAGAGGTACTCCGGTAGCCTCAAGGACGGTGACAAGGAGGTTCTCGTTTACCCAGACTTGACACTACTATTGTTCCAGGCTATGAGTCTCGGCAGGAGGTTAAGTATAGCGTCGTTCTAAACTAGCTTTAGAAGTGCACGTATAAATTATTCTGCCAGAGGGTTGTTGTGGTCAGAGGGAGCAGCGGAAGTATAGTGGGCAAGTAGCTTATGTCTATTTATAGACTTGAGCAGATATAGCGGAGATAGATCATCTATTTTTGATGTGACAGTCATGGGTTTAACTTCATCAGAATAGGGGATGGATCTGTTAAGAAGGTAGTAGGGTGTGATGTCATGGTATTTGGATTGTTGGAGATAGTGCCCTCAGAGTCAATTATTGGATCACATGCACGTGATTGCAATGATTGAGGGAGGACCTATACCGGTAGGACAGTCTTACTCATGATGATAATATGTTATCTGGTTTATCTTTATCATCGTGTATTGCTTTAGGTGACCATACAGGTCACTAGTGCACGTTGATAGAGCCCCTAGGATTCTTGCTTGACTACCAGCAGTATGATGGCGATCATATACGTGGGAGCTGGGGTCTATAAGCATATCCTTAAACTGGTCCCTAGTCGTGGGAGTTTCGAGACAGGGCATCGATACTCCATAGTAGACTAGTGTATACAGTCGAGACCCTGACGAGGGGCGGTGGCCGGTCTCACAAGCCACTGGTGTCAGTTGGTTCACCTAAAATGTATACATGTGCTCATTGGGTTATGAGTACACCGGACAGGATTCGCCGGGAACATGCTAGTTGGTCTTATACCAGACGTCAGATAGCAGTTCCCTGGTGACATGTGTATCGGTTAGTTCATCGACCTGAGATCGTCACTTGTGTCGTGTGAGTTCCCATTGTACTTTGATTACTAACCTACCACGGCTCAAAGGAGTCATGCAAACAGGTTTTAGTTGGGTACAGTTCCGAGCCACATGGAGGCAGTGAGCGGATCTACAGGGGTTCGTCTCTCCCGGTATTGGGGGTGAGGTCGCGCTGTGTCTAGGAGAGCCATTACACGAAGTCCTTGGCCAAGGCAGGAGATTTACTGGTAGGTATTCCAGTAGTATCTCAGGGTGTTCTGGGATACACTCCGACACGACTTGTACCGCTTTTGGGGGTCTGACTTTTACCAACCGCCTAGGCCCGCCATGCGATGCTCATAGACGAACGGACCGGACTGTACGGATATTGTCACTGACAGGCTCAGTATGGTGTCAGGATGAGTTTGCTCATCGACGTCCCTATTGGTCAATACCTGGTAGCCCGTTAGGTATGGCTAATACCTCTGACGTGCTAATAGTTAAATCCACAACCAAAGTATTGACGAGCCTTTAGAGTCCCCCACAGACCGTTTCTCAAGTTTCGGGCGAAACGCTGTAGAGGCCGTATGGATATATGGCAGGGTTCGATCATATACGTGCGGTATTGCACGGATCATGATCGGACGGATAATGTTGGAGATAGTACCCTCAGAGTCAATTATTGGATCACAGGCACGTGATTGCAATGATTGAGGGAGGACCTGTCCCAGTAGGACAGTCTTACTCGAGATGATAGTATGCTATCTGGTTTATCTTTATCATCGTATACTGTTTTAGGTGACCTGACAGGTCGCTATTACACGTTGATAGAGCCCCTAGGATTCTTGCTTGACTGCCAGCAGTATGAGGGCGATCATATACGTGGGAGCTGGTGGTCTATAAGCACATCCTTAAAAGGTCCCTAGTCGTGGGAGTTTCGAGACAGGGCATCGATACTCCAGAGTAGACTAGTGTATACAGTCGAGACCCCGACGAGGGGCGGTGGCCGGTCTCACAAGCCACTGGTGTCAGTTGGTTCACCTAAGATATATACAGGTGCTCATTGGGTTATGAGTACACCGGACAGGACTCGCCGGGAACCTGCTAGTTGGGATTATACCAGACGTCAGATAGCAGTTCCCTAGTGACATGTGTACAGGTTAGTTCATCGACCTGAGGATCGTCATTTGTCTCGTGTGAGTTCCCACTGTACTTTGATTACTACCCTACCACGCTCAAAGGAGACGTGCAAATCGGTTTTAGTTGGGTACAGTCCCGAGCCACATGGAGGCAGTGAGCGGATCTTCAGGGGTTCGTCTCTCCCGGTATTGGGGGTGAGGTCGCGCCGTGTCTAGGAGAGCCATTACACGAAGCCCTCGGCCGAGGCAGGAGATTTACTGGTAGGTATTCCAGTAGTATCTCAGGGTGTTCTGGGCTACACTCCGACACGACTTGTACCGCTTTTGGGGGTCTGACTTTTACCAACCCCCTAGGCCCGCCATGCGATGCTCATAGATGAACGGACCGGACTGTACGGATATTGTCACTGACAGGCTCAGTACGGTGTCAGGATGAGTTCTCTTATCGACGTCCCTTTTGGTCAATACCTGGTGGCCCGTTACGTATTGGCTTATACCTCTGACGTGCTAGTGGTTAAAACCACAACCAAGGTGTTGACGAGTCTTTAGAGTCCCCCACATTCAGTTACTCAGCTTTCGTGCGAAACGCTGTAGAGGCCGTATGGAGATATGGCAAGGTCCGATCAGATACGTGCCGTATTGCACGGATCAGGATCGGACAGTTAGTACTAGAGGACGTATGGATATATGGCAGGGTTCGATCAGATACGTGCGGTATTGCACGGATCAGGATCGAATGGATATTACTGGCCGGCTTTGGTTTAAGCCGGATCCTAGTATAGTACAGTGTAGATTTTATTCTCATTGCATTTGTATTTCGGTCGGAATACAGATGCGGGTGTGTATACACAGTATCGGGGTTTCCTGTAATTTATTACGGGACCAGTTTTCTGGAGTTGCCAGTTTGCCTTCCGTTTCGGCCATATTTCTTTGTATCTTTCAATGGCCGAAGTTTGGTGGAGGAGGGCTTATTTGCAATTGGGCAAATAAGCATTTGTGGAGGGTGTTCGTTGCATACTTTTGTGTCATGATGGTTTCATGATGGAGCCCCATCCTTTGACCTTCCATGGTTCATGATTGCTTGACTTTTTGTAGCAATCATGGTTGTTGATTAGTTGGTGGAGTGTGGATTTGTTAGTGATCATTGCTTGACTTTGGAGTCATCATGCTTTTGATGATGGTTGAATATGATAACCATTTTCCTTTCACTTGATTTTTCTTGTGGCTATCCTTTTTCACTCACTCACTCTCTCTCATTCTATCCTCTCCCATAGCCATGGCCGGCCAAGCTCCAAGGAGGCTGTCCCAATTTTGTGCAAGGGAATTTTTGGTCTTTTAGCTTCACAAAAATCCCATAGTTCCACCTCCAAAGTATAGTTCATTCCTCCACCAAATGGCAAACTCCATAACCCCAAATGAGACATGGTTCTACACCATTCTGCAGCAAACCTTGGGCACGTCGACTCGCCAGCTTCGTGCCCGAGTTGCCTCGGTATAGAGGTGGGAGCCTGTAAAAGAAGCCGGCGACGTGGTGCCCTTCCGGCGACGAAGTGGAGACTGGAGATTCCGCGGGAGATCGGGACGACGACGAGAAGACCGGAGGACTGGGATCACTCGGTATATCTCTCTTCCCTCTCTAGATAGCTAGGACTAGTTAATGGCCCGATCCGGGTTTTAGTGCGCGGTGGTGCCGGTTTGAAAAATTAAAGTTAACCATCGCTTCCGCATTTGGCTTCGGGATGGAGGCCGGGGCGCCGCCGTGCACTTACAGTGGTATCAGAGCCTCGCCATTAACATAGTCTAGCTTTGTCTAATGTGTTTTACATTTCCGATCGAACAATTTTCCGAAAACCGTATTTTTCTTCACATCAGTTTCTGTCGAAATTTTTTGAAGTCCAAAAATTTTTCAGGTTGTTTCAGAATGATGTGTAGGACAATCTAAGAGTTCTGGAAAAATTTGGTCTCGTGAACAGTCTAAACGACCGCGGAACCGCGGCCAAACCCATGCTTGGGCCGCGGTTCCGTCGCGACTTGAACTGATCAGTGTACCAAAATTTTCCAGAAAGCTCCTGAGTTGAAAATATGGGTTTTGGAATATTAATTTTGGGCCCAGAATTTGTTGATGTGCTACAGCAGTACTTAGGGCCCACTTGTTATAATTTTGATCGATCGGATATTATAAACACATTTGTTCACAGTATTTACATTATATCTGTGACCGTGAATGCCACTTGATCGGTAAATCCTGTCTAACTGCTATAGCTCGGTTAGACGGATTTGCGAACGTGACTTTCACATTGATGTTCTGTGTATTGCTGTGATGTTGCGGATCGATCGTGGGGGATAGCCTGGTTGCAGTGGTAGTACAGTTTTGTTGTATTATGTACATTTGATATTGCGGGGCGAGCGTCCGACATGTGGATTGCCGTCACTGCCTGTTTGTATTATTATTTTGGGGCACGGCCAGGTTGCGGTCAATGTACCCGTTGTATGTATATTTTACTTTCTGTACTAGGATTGCCCCGCGGAGGGGTGCACGGATAGCCGGATTCTAGAGGGCAAGAAGCCCGCATCTCATGGCATTGAGACGGAGGGGGCTTCACTCTAGAATTGGCGGGCTATTCGCCGCACTCGTAGGGGGTATAGGTTGACCCAGGAGGGGTGCCCAAGTTACCGGATTCCGTGAAGTGCTGGGTAGTCCATTCACGTTGCTGAAGGGGGCTGCCCCGCTTCAGGTTTTGGCGGGTAACTTGCCGCGCCCGTAGGGGTCTAGGATTTTCATTGCACAGGCTATCCACACGACAAGGGGAACATCGGGTTTCAGCGGCTCTGTGAAACCCGGGGATCCCAGATATCTGTATTGTTCTGTGATGCTGTACATTTATGTGATGTTTCATTTTATCACGCCTTGAGCGAAATAATATATTTTGATATATATACTAGTAGATGTTGTATATGTTTTATATCCGCACTAGTCCAGTCCCCGCTCTGTCGTTAGTTAGCTAACCTAACGGGTAATGACAGGACCCAGTGGCGAATGCGGATGGCATATACGTACATCAGTATATTTTCATTCTTTGTGGTGTGATCAATTGATGGGACTGCGTTGATTCGGATCAATGCAAGTTAAAAACAAACCTAATCTGATGTTGTTGGAACATTTTTCAAAAAGCTGTTATTTGCAAGGACGTTCACTTTTGTTTTGCATCGTGGTATTCAATTGGAATATCCAGCTCCTCAGTCGACGAGGCAAGGGCCGAGATCCCTTCACCGGGAGTGACCCCTTGGACAAAAGTTTGCGTCAGGGCAATAACTTCACTATAGCTGATTACTTTTGCTTTGCACCATGGTATTCAGTTGGAATATCCTGCACCTCATTCTACGGGGAAAGTGCCGAGATCCCTTCACCGGGAGTGACCTCTTTAGCAAAGGTTTTCGTCACTATATTTTTATAAAGCTATCCAGTTCCTTCAACGATATCAAGTTCATTACGTTAAAGGTTTTCGCCAGAAACCATTCGTAGCCCTCCGTCGTTTCAGACGGATAGCACGTAGTATTCATGCTATGTTTGTTGGCCTTCGTCAAGGCATAGTGTATGGTAGCTGCTTGTTACCTTTCTGCTGCATAGATAGATGCGTTGGTTTGGGACAGTCGTATAGCCTTGTTGGCCTTCGTCAAGGGCTTGTACGGGTGGGTTCAAATTAACCTGGACAATGACGGGTAGAACTTGACATGTGACTTATGATTTGTTGGCCTTCGTCAAGGTCATAAGAGCATGGGGCAAAAATCACATCGGGAGTTTCAAAAGAACTGAAACTTGCCAGATATGCGCATACCTTCTGGAGTGTGACACCGTGAGCGGATTCCGTCACGTTATCATGCGATGATAGTTGGATCCCGATTCCTACTGATGAGTTAGTTTACTCCTCGGGTGATCCCGACTAATTCTTCTTTCAGGTTTGGAGAAGAATTTGACGGTACAGTGGGAGGTTTCCAGATTAGATAAATTGGTAACCATTCTGATCTAGGTTAGAGTGCACGCTGAGTGTTTCTTTTCTCTCTCTCTTCGGCAGCGACCATTGACCCGACCCTAGACTATGACTCAGTGACCAAGTTGACCGAACCTTCTTAAACACTGGCTTTTGGATTGTCATAGTTGCAAACCTCATTGCCACTCCTACTTTTACCCTTTTCTCCAGGACACCCCGTATTACTACGAACGTCCACTTCCATTGGACAAAACCATCGTATGGTTAGATACGAACTCGAAAGAATTTATTCGAGGATGGTTTCAGGTTCTGGAGGAAACGGATAGGACTATTCAGTTGTCTTTTCCTTTTACCTTCTCTCAGGTTGCGAGTACTCCTTGGTTTAGGAGATAGTACACCTATTACGCAAATTAGATAGTCTTATTCCAAACCATAGGCAGGTGCCGAACGGTGGGGAATGAAGAAAACCAATTAGCATAACAATGGTGTGCAGAAGGTATTAAGTTAAGACAAAGCAAGGGATTAGTAAGAGGGCAAAGTAAATTGCAACTGATATTCACGACCAAACCAAGTATTTCATTACCACTCCCACTTCACCTTTGTATTTCTCCAGAACAATCTGTATCACTACGAAGATCCACAGTTTATTGGATACTCCATCGTATGGTTATATACGAACTCGAAAGGAACCTGTTCCAGTTCGGGGATGGATTCTGGTTCAGGAGAAATAGGAATAAGGTTTATTCAGTTGTCTTTTAACTTCACCTTCTCTCATTGCCAGTGCTCCTAGGATTATGACAGTACACCCATTATGCTTATTGGATAGTCTACTTCCAAACCATAGGCTGGTGCCGAACGGTAGGGAAGGAAGAAAACCATTTGGCCTAAAGGGGTGTGCAGAAGGTAATGACTAAAGACATATAAAGGGATTTGGAGAGGTGGCAAAGAATTATACGGTTACAGTCGTGAATCTGGAAGAGGCATTACTAGGAATACCAGGATACCCCATCGAAACATTTCAATGTTTTAGTTTCACTGTGTACTGTTAAAGGAAAACTGATTTCCCGATTAGATACTTACTCTAGGGTATGAATTTACCAGGTATGATTCTCACATCTGTATGGTTTTACAGATGATGAGTGGGAGTAGGTTAGTGGGAATTAGGTGATCATCCTCATTATATCGGGATTCGTTGTAATCGCTGATATTTGAGGAAGTCACCTGGGTTGTTTGCCGGACGGCAAATATTTGGTTTTGAATATCCGTTGTTATGAACCAATTTCAAATTGATATATCTGTACGTCTATTTTTATAGAGTGAGATATACCTTTTTGATATTATGTCGATGACATTTACCTATATCAGTGGATGGTTAGGTAAGGAGCATTAAACAGCGGTGTAATTCTTCTTAACCATAAGTACAGTTTTCAACCTACGACACACAGTGAATGAGTTATCAGACTCAAGGGACTTATACAGAGTATTGTATGTTGTCCAGGGTCCATCAGGATAGAGGGGTTGGTCCTCGTACTTTATTCGGTTTACTTATGACTTCTCTAGTTTTTAGACAGGTGTTTCGTGCAAACACAGGGTCTAAGTTTTGAGGAGTTATAGGTATAAGAGTAAAGTAGATAACCAAGTATTGCAAGTATCGGGATTCTTCAAGGTGATCGAAGATGTAGATACTTGTCAATGGTATTCAGTTGATAGTAGTGATTAAGAGAACTTGCTTCTCTTTCAGGTTACTCATAATTGGAAGCATTCCTAAGTTGGGGAACACTGATCGGCCTCCTTCCATTTAGTTGACATGCACTGGAGACAGCTGCTTGATTTGAATCTGGTTCAATTAAATCAGTGCCTTTGGTTCTATATTGGATATAGAACAGTTCATATCTTAACGATGTTAAGGTACGGGGAGTTGTCCGGCCTATGCTTAAAACCAGACACTGGACAACTCAAGGCAAGTTTCTGTAATGGCTGTTTGTGGGTTGACCCAGGCTATGACGAGGGTTGACATTCTACCATCTGGAAGAACAATAGCGATATTGTTCTAGACTCGCCACAGTTTTAATAAAAATGGATTTTTTTCAGAAAATAGTAGTGGGAGTATGGTAGAACTGGAAGTGATTCCAAAACCACAAACGATTACTGAAGATTTGATAGGAACCTAAAGATTCAATCTGGTCTGACATTCTATTGGCCACTCTGCAGATGCGGTGGGTAACTTCAGGCACCCGAGAGGTACTTCGGTAGCCTCAAGGACGGTGACAGGGAAGTTCTTGTTTACCCACACTTTCCATTGCTGTTGTTCCAGGTTGCGAGACCCGGCGGGAGGATGAGTATAGCGTCGTTCTAAACTAGCTTTAGAAGTGTACGTGTATATGACTCTGCCAGAGGGTTGTCGTAGTCAGTGGGAGCAGCGGAAGCATTGGTGGACAGGTTGCTTATGTCTATTTATAGACTAAAGCAGACATAGCGGAGATAGATCATCAATTTCTGATATGACAGTCATAGGTTTGACTTCATCAGAATAGGGGATGGATCTG
Organism: Agapanthus africanus; assembly: GCA_030015575.1. NCBI lineage: Eukaryota > Viridiplantae > Streptophyta > Magnoliopsida > Asparagales > Amaryllidaceae > Agapanthus > Agapanthus africanus. The sequence continues at coordinate 398,840,593 of CM057346.1, forward strand.
TTGAGAAGGTAGTAGGGTGTGATGTCCTGATATTAGGATGACATACACAGAGTAGGAAGTGATATTCCTATAGTACGATCGGTTATACTTTGGTCGTCACACAATGGTTTCTCCACATGGGACTTGGACAATATATCAGACATACTGGTTACTAGATCTATGGTTTTAGATCTAGATTTGGGTGGTTTCCCAATTAAGGGTACTTAGACAGCATTCTAAGAGTATTTAGAATGGACAACTCCTGGCACGGTAGTGTACCTGCATGTGATGGAGTCACCCTCTCTAAAGGTATCTTACAGACTAAAGAGGAGAGGGATGTGCATGATTGGTAGATCACTTGCTTAGGCAATTGAGTCAATCATGAGATGTCAAGTACCACACCAGATGTTGTTCTTGCAGTAGGTGCAATAAGTTGATATTGATCCAATCCTGGAGAAACCGTCGGAAGCAGTTTTAGAACATAAGTGGATGTTCTAGGGATATGATAATGACAGCCTCTTTCGGGAGACAGTTATCATTCCAAGTTTCCAAGGTGACCTGGACGACAAGGAAGTTGTCAGAGTTATAGTTTCCTTCTGACGAGGGGCAGTATTTTGGACAGGTGGTCCAAGACAATACTGAGGGAGGCATGGCGCAGGATACTGATTAAGTTCAGTTGACGATACAGTCTAAGAAGTTTGGATTTGGAGTTCATTTATGAGCTAGGTCCCATCAGACATCCAGACACATTCTAAGACAGGTATTGCTCATTTCGGGAGATAGGTTTCTCCGCGAAATTGAGATATAGAGAGACATAGAAAGAAATATCAAAGCGGATCCACTCACTGAGGCTATTCCTCGAACGCAATAGTTTCGCAAACGGGATTTGTGAGACTGACTAGTAGAGGAGTTGGGTGTTCGGTATCACACGGGCTGTGAGTATGCGACATCGCAATAATTAGCCTTGAGTGCAAGTGGGAGATTGTTGGAGATAGTGCCCTCAGAGTCAATTATTGGATCACAAGCACGTGATTGCAATGATTGAGGGAGGACCTGTCCCAGTAGGACAGTCTTACTCGAGATGATAGTATGCTATCTGGTTTATCTTTATCATCGTGTACTGCTTTAGGTGACCTGATAGGTCGCTATTACACGTTGATAGAGCCCCTAGGATTCTTGCTTTACTGCCAGCAGTATGAGGGCGATCATATACGTGGGAGCTGGTGGTCTATAAGCACAGCCTTAAAAGGTCCCTAGTCGTGGGAGTTTCGAGACCGGGCATCGATACTCCAGAGTAGACTAGTGTATACAGTCGAGACCCCGACGAGGGGCGGTGGCCGGTCTCACAAGCCACTGGTGTTAGTTGGTTCGCCTAAGATGTATACAGGTGCTCATTGGGTTATGAGTACACCGGACAGGACTCGCCGGGAACCTGCTAGTTGGGATTATACCAGACGTCAGATAGCAGTTCCCTGGTGACATGTGTACAGGTTAGTTCATCGACCTGAGGATCGTCATTTGTCTCGTGTGAGTTCCCACTGTACTTTGATTACTACCCTACCATGCTCAAAGGAGACGTGCAAACAGGTTTTAGTTGGGTACAGTCCCGAGCCACATGGAGGCAGTGAGCGGATCTTCAGGGGTTCGTCTCTCCCGGTATTGGGGGTGAGGTCGCACTGTGTCTAGGAGAGCCATTACACGAAGCCCTCGGCCGAGGCAGGAGATTTACTGGTAGGTATTCCAGTAGTATCTCAGGGTGTTCTGGGCTACACTCCGACACGACTTGTACCGCTTTTGGGGGTCTGACTTTTACCAACCCCCTAGGCCCGCCATGCGATGCTCATAGACGAACGGACCGGACTGTACGGATATTGTCACTGACAGGCTCAGTATGGTGTCAGGATGAGTTCGCTCATCGACGTCCCTTTTGGTAAATACCTGGTGGCCCGTTACGTATTGGCTTATACCTCTGACGTGCTAGTGGTTAAAACCATAACCAAGGTGTTGACGAGTCTTTAGAGTCCCCCACATTCAGTTACTCAGCTTTCGGGCGAAACGCTGTAGAGACCGTATGGAGATATGGCAAGGTCCGATCAGATACGTGCGGTATTGCACGGATCTGGATCGGACAGTTAGTACTAGAGGCCGTATGGATATATGGCAGGGTTCGATCAGATACGTGCGGTATTGCACGGATCAGGATCGAACGGATATTACTGATCGACTTTGGTTTAAGCCGGATCCTAGTATAGTACAGTGTAGATTTTGTCTCATTGCATTTGTATTTCGGTCGGAATACAGATGCGGGTGTGTATACACAGTATCGGGGTTTTCCTGTAATTTATTACGGGACCAGTTTTCTGGAGTTGCCAGTTTGCTTTCCGTTTCGGCCATATTTCTTTGTATCTTTCAATGGCCGAAGTTTGGTGGAGGAGGGCTTATTTGCAATTGGGCAAATAAGCATTAGTGGAGGGTGTTCTTTGCATACTTTTGTGTCATGATGGTTTCATGATGGAGCCCCATCCTTTGACCTTCCATGGTTCATGATTGCTTGACTTTTTGTAGCAATCATGGTTGTTGATTAGTTGGTGGAGTGTGGATTTGTTAGTGATCATTGCTTGACTTTGGAGTCATCATGCTTTTGATGATGGTTGAATATGATAACCATTTTCCTTTCACTTGATTATTCTTGTGGCTATCCTTTTTCACTCACTCACTCTCTCTCATTCTCTCCTCTCCCATAGCCATGGCCGGCCAAGCTCCAAGGAGGCTTTCCCAATTTTGTGCAAGGGAATTTTTGGTCTTTTAGCTTCACAAAAATCCTATAGTTCTACCTCCCAAGTATAGTTCATTCCTCCACCAAATGGCAAACTCCATAACCCCAAATGAGACATGGTTCTACACCATTCTGCAGCAAACCTTGGGCACGTCGACTCGCCAGCTTCGTGCCTGAGTTGCCTCGGTATAGAGGTGGGAGCCCGTAAAAGAAGCCGGCGACGTGGTGCCCTTCCGGCGACGAAGTGGAGACTGGAGATTCCGCGGGAGATCGGGACGACGACGAGAAGACCGGAGGACTCGGATCACTCGGTATATCTCTCTTCCCTCTCTAGATAGCTAGGACTAGTTAATGGCCCGATCCGGGTTTTAGTGCGCGGTGGTGCCGGTTTGAAAAATTAAAGTTAACCATCGCTTCCGCATTTGGCCTCGGGATGGAGGCCGGGGCGCCGCCGTGCACTTACAGTGGTATCAGAGCCTCGCCATTAACATAGTCTAGCTTTGTCTAACGCCATTTACATTTCCGATCGAACAATTTTCTGAAAACCGTATTTTTCTTCAAATCAGTTTCTGTCGAAATTTTTTGAAGTCCAAAATTTTTTCAGGTTGTATACGAACTCGAAGTGTTTCTTCACAAAAATTTTTTGAAGTCCAAAAATTTGTCGGTACAGTGGGAGGTTTCCAGATTAGATAAATTGATAACCATTCTGATCTTGGTTAGAGTGCACGCTGAGTGTTTCTTTTCTCTCTCTCTTTGGCAGCGACCATGACCCGACCCTTGACTATGACTCAGTGACCAAGTTGACTGAACCTTCTTAAACACTGGCTTTTGGATTGTCAGAGTTGCAAACCTCATTGCCACTCCTACTTTTACCCTTTTCTCCAGGACACCCCGTATTACTACGAACGTCCACTTCCATTGGATAAAACCATCGTATGGTTATATACGAACTCGAAGGAATTTATTCGAGGATGGTTCCCGGTTCTGGAGAAAACGAATAGGACTATTCAGTTGTCTTTTCCTTTTACCTTCTCTCAGGTTGCGAGTGCTCCTTCGATTAGGGGATAGTACACCCGTTACGCCTATTGGATAGTCTTCTTCCAAACCTTAGGCTGGTGCCGAACGGTAGGGAATGAAGAAAGCCGATTAGCCAAAGTGTGGTGTACAGAAGGTATTAAGTTAAGACAAATAAATGGATTAGAAGGAGGGCAAAGTAAATTGCGACTGCTATTCACGACCAAACCAAGTATTTCATTACCACTCCCACTTCACCTTTGTATTTCTCCAGGACACTCCGTATCACTACGAAGATCCACAGTTATTTGGATACTCCATCGTATGGTTATATACGAACTCGAAAGGAACTTGTTCCAGTTCGGGGATGGATTCTGGTTCAGGAGAAATAGGAATAAGGTTTGTTCGGTTGTCTTTTATCTTCACCTTCTCTCGCATTGCGAGTGCTCCTAGGATTAGGACAGTACACCCATTATGCTTATTGGATAGTCTTCTTCCAAACCATAGGCTGGTGCCGAACGGTAGGGAAGGAAGAAAACCATTTGGCCTAAAGGGGTGTGCAGAAGGTAATGACTAAAGACATATGAAGGGATGTGGAGAGATGGCATAAAAATATACGGTTACAGTTGTGAATCTGGATAATGGAAGAGGCATTACTAGGAATACCAGGATACCCCTACGAAACATTTCAATGTTTCAGTTTCGCTGTGCATTGTTAAATGAAAACTGATTTCCCAATTAGACACTTGCTCCGGGGTATGTATTTACTAGGTATGATTCTCACATCTGTATGGTTTTACAGATGATGAGTGGGAGTAAGTTATTGGGAATTAGGTGATCATCCTCATTATATCGGAATTCGTTGTAATTGGTGATATTTGAGGAAATCGCCTGGGTTGTTTGCCGGACGGTAAATATTTGGTTTTGAATACCGCTGTTATGCACCAATTTCAAATTGATATATCTGTACGTCTATTTTTATAGAGTGAGATATACCTTTTTAAAATTATGTCTATGACATTTACCTATATCAGTGGATGGTTAGGTAAGGAGCATTAAACAGCGGTGTAATTCTTCTTAACCATAAGTACAGTTTTCAACCTACGACGCACAGAGTTTGAGTTATTAGACTCAGAGGACTTATAAAGAGGATTGTATATTGTCCAGTGTCCATTAGGACAGAGGGGTTGGTCCTCGTATTATATTCGGTTTACTTATGACTTCTCTAGTTTTTAGACAAGTGTTTCATAGAAATGCAAGGTCCGAATTTTGAGAAGTTATAGGTATAAGAATAAAGTAGAGAACAAGGTGTTGCAAGTATCAGGATTCTTCAAGGTGAGAGAAGATCTAGTTAGTTGTGTATGGTATTCAGTTGATAGTAATGATTAAGAGAACTTGCTTCTCTTTCAGGTTACTCATAATTGGAAGTACTCCTAAGTTGAGTAATGCTGATCAGCCCTCTCTCCATTTAGTTGACATGCACTGGAGACAGCTGCATGATTTGAATCTGGTTCCAATTAAATCAGTGCCTCTGCTTCTGTATTGGATATAGAACAGTTCATATCTTAACGATGTTAAGGTACGGGGAGTTGTCCGGCTTATGCTTAAAACCAGACTCTGGATAACTCAAGGCACGTTTCTGTAATGGCTGTTTGTGGGTTGACCCAGGCTATGACGAGGGTTGACTTTCTACCATCTGGAAGATCAATTGTGATATTGTTCTAGACTCGCCACAGTTTTAAAAGAAATGGATTTTTTCAGAAAACAGTAGTGGGAGTATGGTAGAACTGGAAGTGATTCCAGAACCGTAAACGATTACTGAAAATTTGATAAGAACATAAAAATTCAATCTGGTTTGACATTCCATTGGCCACTCCGCGGATATGGTAGGCAACCTCAGACACTCGAGAGGTATTTCGGTATGCTCAGAGACGGTGACAGGGAGATTCTTGTTTACCCAGACTTGCCATTGTTGTTATTCCAGACTGTGAGACCCGGCAGGAGGATGAGTATAGCGTCGTTCTAAACTAGCTTTAGAAGTGTACGTCTATATGACTCTGCCAAAGGGTTGTCGTAGTTAGTGGGAGTAGCGGAAGCATAGTGGACAAGTGGCTTATGTCTATTTATAGTCTAAAGCAGATATAGCGGAGATAGATCATCTATTTCTGACGTGACAGTCATAGGTTTGACTTCATCAGAATAGGGGATGGATCTGTTAAGAAGGTAGTAGCGTGTGATGTCCTTGTATTTGGATGACATACACAGAGTAGGAAGTGAAATTCCTTTACTACGGTCGGTTATACTTTGGTCGTCACACAGTGGTTTCTCCACAAAGGAAATGGATTTCATATCAGACATTCTGCTTACCGGATCTATGGTTTTAGATCTAGATTTGGGTAGTTTCCCAATCAGGGTACTTAGACAGCATTCTAGAGGTGCTTTAGAATGGACGACTCCTGGCATGGTGGTGTACCTGCAGGTGATGGAGTCACCCTCTCTAAAGGTGTCTTACAGACTAAAGGGGAGAGGGATGTGCATGATTGGCAGATCACTTGCTTAGGCAATTGAGTCAATCATGAGATGTCAAGTACCACACCAGATGTTCTTTTTGCACAAGCTACAGTAAGTTGATATTGATCCTATCGTGGAGAAACGATCGGAAGCAGCTTTAGAACATAAGTGGATGTTCTAGGGATATGATAACGAGAGCCTCATTCGGGAGACAGTTATCATTCCAGGCTTCCAAGGTGACCGGGATGACAGAGTGGCTGTCAGAGTTATTCTTTTCCCTCTGACGAGAGGCAGTATTTTGGACAGGTGGTCCAAGTGGATACTGAGGGAGGCATGGCGCAGGATACTGATTAAGTTCATATCACGACCCGAGAGTACGGAACGTGACCGGCACTTAGATTACGAAGCGTCTAGAGGCGCCACGTAACCTAAGTAAGCCGAAGCCCAGAAATCTAAACCATGAAAAAGAAGAAGAAGCAGTAAAAGAAAACATGAAGGAACAAGTTTAAAACATCATCAAATTTTCCCAAAAATTTCGGCAGAATCTCCTCTATAAAAACTGGCCCCCAAACGGGTACAACAAGTATAATATACATAAACAATAAAAAGCATCCCCAAACGGGAGCTAGCTCAACGCCAACAGGAGGAAACAACCACAACAATACACAATAGTATACAACGCCAAAGGGCGAGGCTCAAATCTCAAAGAAAACAAAACCACCAGATCAGAATAATACATGCGCGACTCTAAGGTCGAAATAAAAGACTGGTCCAATAAACTTATCAAGTAATACAAGTATGGTTGATGGAGCTTACTAGATACAAATGAATGAATAAAAGTACAATGGTGGTTCGGATACAAGTGAACCAACCTACCGTGCAAATCACCCTGAAAGAATAGATGTGCCAGCAAGCTGCCAGGGAAACCTGTACACCGAACCTGTAATAAAATTTGGCACAACGGGGGTGAGTTGCCAACTCGTGAGTAGAAGACATCTACGAAAAGAAATCGAATGCACGACGCTATCCTAGGTCATAATAATACACTATAATATCCCAATCATCTAGTAATAGCAGGGTAAAACTACATGTAAGTGCAGATACTCCGTGCTTGTGTCAGTGCCTCATATAATACTATGTCATATGAAATGAAATGCATGCACCATGAATGTAAAGTAACAAATCCTGAAATCCAGATATATATGTATAAGAAATCTTTAGCTGTTATCATAGTAAAATGTGTATAAGAATCTGAAATCTCAACAATGAAATCCATGGATATCCGTGTCAAGCGTCGACACAACACATGTAATCTCAAGTCTCAATATCTCGGGCTCCGTCAGTCCGGATCGGCCCATATCATCAAATCTCACGACAACGGTCGGTATCCTCCGGATATCCGCCGCGCCAGACATCACCGGTAGGTAGCCTTCCCCTGCCAGGCTCATCGTCTACAACTCGATCTTCTTGCCTCGGGGTACCATACCGGGCCCACCATGTACCCGAGACGGTTCATCCACTCCTCGAATCGGGTCTCGAAATCCATCAGAAAACATGAAATCTCATAGTGGACGACACATACATTACGAGAAAACCGCATCTTATGTTTTTAAAAAGAGAGGAGGAGGAGAGAGAGAAGTTTTTACATATTCTTGCGGTTTTCCCCAAAATCCAGAAATCTCATAAAAATCCAAATCTCAAAATCATGAGTAACTATATGATAAGTGTCGGCATATGCCCATATTACTGCATGATAACATGAAAATATGAAGGCATGAATGTCTGAGCAATAAATACCATGTCCGTACTAATATCAGAGAATAATCACAATATTATAGCGGTCTAGTTGTTAACTGATTCTATCCATAAAAGACAATATGATCTAAAGTGTACGTGACATAGCAATTACCGATGATGATGTGTGTGAGCCGGCAATAAGTGTGCGTGGAGTATGCGCATCATCGGTAATAGTGTCGGTGTCCTAACAGGTAAAGTTTATACTGATTATAGCAACATATAAAAGAACATGCACCATGATGATTACAGTATGAATGCAAGACAGCTGTGCATTATCCACCCCTCTGCGACATACGAGAACAACTATCACTATATGAATCGAACCTAAACTAGTGTCCATCTAACCTCCTAAGGAACTTAACCTAAGAAACTAGTTATTAAGAAACAAGAGTCTACCTAGGTCTGAATCAATATCTCTAATAGTCGGCGATCCAGCCTCAATAGCGTCACGTACAAAGTACGGCTTCCTCGAATCAAGAGTGCGGATCAACCATCATATCTATGCCTCGTACGGTAAAATCCATCGTACGGCATCCCAATATCGGGGTACGGGTCAAGTATCTCCTAGGTGTCTCATTATTCGTATAATGTCATCACCAACACATCTCATGATCAGGGTGCTAAACTGTAATCGCCTACATCAATCATATATCATTGCCGTCATAATAAGCATCATTAGTTTATCCTCAGAAATATCATGTCATATGTATCATATTGTGATTAAGTCATACTGATATCATATCGTCCTCAAGTCACACCTCTATGATATCGACATCAGGTCACATCTATATGATGTCGTAATCAAGACATACATATCCCATATCGTGATCAATCACAGGTTGCAGTCCGGGTACTATTTTAGAGTCCTATGTACCTCAATATCATCACTACCCCTTATAATTTAAGTATACATGTTCATTATCTTATCCTCTAATGATTCGCTAACACTTAATACGACTGTATTGCCAAAAATCACGGCATCAAGCCCAGTTACACTATTTCATCATACCTCGGATATCATATCACATCAATGAATCCCATATACGTGTTGTATATATATATATATATATATATATATATACCTATATCTCGTCCTATATATATATACACATGCACGTATACACCATGTCGTGTTTCAGTGTGTGCGTGTGTGTGTTTCTACCTGAAAACTACGAATCTCTCCCAAGGTATTCATCTTCTGATATGTCTTCCTAAATCAGTCTAGTCCAGCCTAGGGTCATTACTAGGGCCCTACTCATTAAGAATCTAGGGTCACATCTGGTTTCCTAATGTCAATAAGTACTATTCCTATTCTACGTTGCGGGGGTGCTAAACGCCATCCACCCGACTTCCCCCCGTAGATATACATCTACTCACCTGGTCCATGTCTGCCGAAGACAGTGTCGCCATCCTCCTCTTCATCGCCCGCAGTCCACATGAGGGGTACCTAAACGCAAACATATAAATAGTATCGTAAACTGAATCACATACGAAAGTCAAACAATACAAAGAACAAGCATAGGTTAAAACCTATGTCCCGTCCACGCAAAAGAATCAAATATCGCTCGATATCGGCGTACAAACTCCGATGGATCGAAATAAACATCAACAAATAACTTGTAGTTTTAAAACACCTTACTTATATTATAAAACATGATTAAATCCATCGAAACCCTAAAATCCATCAAACCGTCCAATTTCGTAAAACCCGAAAATACCAATTTACCGTTTTTTATCAAAACTTGACATTTAAATGAATCCAATGGTCATAAAACTCATTAAATATCATAACTAGACTATACAAACCATTACTATATTTTTATTACACAAATTTGTATAAATTTGAAATTTCTAGTTTGCAACCTTTAACAATTTTCAACATTTTTCAAGCAAAATAACACAATTGCACCACAAAACATGATTTTGCATGAATTAATGTATTAAACTACAATTCATGATGATAATGATATAATTAAACCATTATTATATTATTAATTTCATTTATATAGGAATTTCCAAAATCTAGTTTACAAAATACTAGCATTTTATTACTATTTTCCAATTATCAAAGGAAACTAGTGATCAAACTAAGTTTTTCATTCCTTTAATATGCTAATATTCTCATTAAAACTACCATCCACTGATAAAAACCTTAATAAGAATTTTATTTTACCCACAAACACATTTTAGAAAAATCTAATTAGCTAAATAATTTAATTAAAACAATTTGAATAAACAATTTATTATACAACAACCATGCAAGATTTTTCCACTCTAAAAGATATTAAACTAGCTATTATAACCTTATTTAATTAATAAAAACCACAACTTGAATTTACAAGCCCTAACTTGAATTTTAAAATTTGCAACTAGAATTAATTTAATAAATCTAATTATGCTTTAAAAGAAACATCTAATAGAAATAAAGCAAAAGAAGGAAATTTATACCTTCAAAATATGAAATCCAAACATGAAAATGAGCCTCCAAAATGCATGCTTTCCCACTCCAAAATCCATGTAAAGAAGAGAAAAGAACAAAGGGTAGGAATTTATTAGGATTTTGTGCAATTTTTATTGAATTTTGGAGGATTTTTGATGATTTTTGGAGTTGAAATAAAAATGAAAAATGGGGGGGGGGCTGCCATGGGGTGTGGCCGGCCATGAGAGGGAGTGAGGGGAGAGAAGGAAAAGGGTGAGGAATTGTGTAGAAGTTTCATCACTTGATGTCTCCTTTAATGTCTTTTCATGAATATATTCATTTTCTTTTATTTCTTTACTAAAAACAACCAAGAAAACTCTAGAACTTTGGAAAAATTTGCAAATTAATTTTGCATGATACACACTAAATTCTAGTATGCCATGGTTCATTTTTACAAATTAAAACCATTTAATTTTGTAATTTACACTAATTTAGTGTAAAAATAAAGCTTATGTTAATATTTAAAATAATTAATTTAGGAAAAATATTTAATTAAACTAAAAATTTATAAGTGGCTAAATAAACACTATTTAATAGTAATTACATAATTAAAATAGGTATTTTTGAAATTATAATGAAAAACAATCACGGTTTAGTTTTACGAAAAATACATTTTACTTTACCGAAAATCAAAAATTTCACTTAAACAATTTTATTCATTTAATTATTTATTTAATTATTTTTTAAAACGTTACAATCTTCCCCCCTTTAAGAAATTCGGTCCCCGAATTTAAATTAAAACTCCCCCTCCAAATACTAAAACATTTAGCAAAACACTCAAATCGTCGGGGCTCCGAAATCATCAATACATAACAAAAATCAACTCCATCAAGCATAACGCAATCGTCGGAGTTATGGTGAAGATAAAATATCAAAACCCAATATGAAAACCATTATAATATACATCAATCTATAACTTATATATAGTGCGCATCATAGTGAAGCCGTCCAAATATCTGGATAAGGAAATATACAAAAATCCCCTTTTGAAAATCGCCGTGTGATGCACGTGTCACGGCATAAGTAGCGGACGTTTATAAAAAAATAGCTATATATATATATATATATATATATCTTTTACTTAACATACACATCCCGCCTGGTTACTAAATCAAATAGTAATGATTATAAAAACACACTGCTCAAACTGAAATCAATCCCAATCACATCAATAAAATATCATGTGCGTCCGGTGCGCACTGAAATCGAAACCAAATACAGATACCACGAATACACACAACAACAAAACTAAGTGCAACAGGTGTGCACCAAAAACATCTGTCAAGTGCAACGGGCGTGCACGACACAATATCAGGTGCATCTAATCTGCACAAAACCCCGATTTAGTGCATCTGGTGTGCACAAAATCGCATCAAGTGCGCCAAGTGTGCGCAAGAATCCTAATCAGGTGCACATGGTGCAAGAAAACATACATCAATTATAAAAATCGAAATCACAGTACAAATGCATGAAAACTAGGTCGAAACATTTATCAGATTCATGTGTAACCCATATGCATGAAATCAAATCAAAAATCTCGAAATATATAAAACCAAATCAAGTGTACTGGGTGTATACTAAACAACATCAATACAACAGATATATAAAACACAAATAGAATATAATGAAGGTACACATAAGAAATACCAAAATCCAATAACAGAAATATAAAATTCAAATCACCAAATCACAATCGTAAACACTATCGTCAATGTGCGCCTCTTTCTTCTGATGTCGATTGCTTCGAACTCGTCTCTTTGTAGCTATGCTGACTGCGCTACCAACGACAATCCTCATATCTAGAGTCTCCCACGTAGTCGATCCCTTCACTTGATATCCGGACTACAATAAACCTTTCGACCGATCCATCAAAATCCCATAATTCCCCGAGAGCTCAACACTCAAGTACAGCTTAAAAATATCCGGTACATACCCCAGCATCGATGATCCAGCCGTAGAAGGGCAAACCCAAGCCTCACTAATGGCACCGCGGAACTGCCGTAAACCCTAAGGTTCAAGGGCGTTCTCGTGGTCATTATGTCGAGTTAGGGTTTCATTCTTCTAGAGGGTCCATCGAAATACCTGCATGTTCTTCCGAATACTTTAAACTTGGGAAAATGGTTTTCTGATAATCGTTCGAACCTTTTAACTTCGTCTGGACACCATGTGAATACCCTTCGTCCGCACGCTGAACAATGCTCCAATCCTCAAGGATGAACGATACCCTAATGGTTATCGCATTCGAGCCGCAACTCCCTCTGCCCGTGTGCCCGTGGTAACAGAAACTACCCTCCGATATCGACGAAGATAGATCAAAGGAACGAATGAAATACGGTGCAAACAATGTACATCCTAAGGCTCCTTAAGCAGAGTAGCGTATCGTAAGTATGCCGCGGACCATACCTACGGTACGTTACTCTACCTAAATCGCCTACTCCATCAACCAAGGGTCACCTAGACTTATACAAGGTTAAACCTAGCGCTCTGATATCAACTTTGTCACGACCCGAGAGTACGGAACGTGACCGGCACTTAGATTACGAAGCGTCTAGAGGCGCCACGTAACCTAAGTAAGCCGAAGCCCAGAAATCTAAACCATGAAAAAGAAGAAGAAGCAGTAAAAGAAAACATGAAGGAACAAGTTTAAAACATCAGCAAATTTTCCCAAAAATTTCGGCAGAGTCTCCTCTATAAAAACTGGCCCCCAAACGGGTACAACAAGTATAATATACATAAACAATAAAAAGCATCCCCAAGCGGGAGCTAGCTCAACGCCAACAGGCGGAAACAACCACAACAATACACAATAGTATACAACGCCAAAGGGCGAGGCTCAAATCTCAAAGAAAACAAAACCACCAGATCAGAATAATACATGCACGACTCGAAGGTCGAAATAAAAGACTGGTCCAATAAACTTATCAAGTAATACAAGTATGGTTGATGGAGCTTACTAGATACAAATGAATGAATAAAAGTACAATGGTGGTTCGGATACAAGTGAACCAACCTACCGTGCAAATCACCCTGAAAGAATAGATGTGCCAGCAAGCTGCCAGGAAAACCTGTACACCGAACCTGTAATAAAATTTGGCACAACGGGGGTGAGTTTCCAACTCGTGAGTAAAAGACATCTACGAAAAGAAATCGAATGCACGACGCTATCCTAGGTCATAATAATACACTATAATATCCCAATCATCTAGTAATAGCAGGGTAAAACTACGTGTAAGTGCAGATACTCCGTGCTTGTGTCAGTGCCTCATATAATACTATGTCATATGAAATGAAATGCATGCACCATGAATGTAAAGTAACAAATCCTGAAATCCAGATATATATGTATAAGAAATCTTTAGCTGTTATCATAGTAAAATGTGTACAAGAATCTGAAATCTCAACAATCAAATCCATGGAAATCCGTGTCAAGCGTCGACACAACACATGTAATCTCAAGTCTCAATATCTCGGACTTCGTCAGTCCGGATCGGCCCATATCATCAAATCTCACGACAACGGTCGGTATCCTCCGGATATCCGCCGCGCCAGACATCACCGGTAGGTAGCCTTCCTCTGCCAGGCTCATCATCTACAACTCGATCTTCTTGCCCCGGGGTACCATACCGGGCCCACCATGTACCCGAGACGGTTCATCCACTCCTCGAATCGGGTCTCGAAATCCATCAGAAAACATGAAATCTTATGGTGGACGACACATACATCACGAGAAAACCGCATCTTATGTTTTTAAAAAGAGAGGAGGAGGAGAGAGAGAAGTTTTTACATATTCTTGCGGTTTTCCCCAAAATCCAAAAATCTCATAGAAATCCTAATCTCAAAATCATGAGTAACTATATGATAAGTGTCGGCATATGCCCATAATACTGCATGATAACATGAAAATATGAATGCATGAATGTCTTAGCAATAAATATCATGTCCGTACTAATGTCAGAGAATAATCACAATATTATAGCGGTCTAGTTGTTAACTGATTCTATCCATAAAAGACAATATGATCTAAAGTGTACGTGACATAGCAATTACCGATGATGATGTGTGTGAGCCGGCAATAAGTGTGCGTGGAGTATGCGCATCATCGGTAATAGAGCTGGTGTCCTAACAGGTAAAGTTTATACTGATTATAGCAACATATAAAAGAACATGCACCATGATGATTACAGTATGAATGCAAGACAGCTGTGCATTATCCACCCCTCTGCGACATACGAGAACAACTATCACTATATGAATCGAACCTAAACTAGTGTCCATCTAACCTCCTAAGGAACTTAACCTAAGAAACTAGTCATTAAGAAACAAGAGTCTACCTAGGTCTGAATCAATATCTCTAATAGTCGGCGATCCAGCCTCAATAGCGTCACGTACGAAGTATGGCTTCCTCGAATCAAGAGTGCGGATCAATCATCATATCTATGCCTCGTACGGTAAAATCCATCGTACGGCATCCCAATATCGGGGTACGGGTCAAGTATCTCCTAGGTGTCTCATTATTCGTATAATGTCATCACCAACACATCTCATGATCAGGGTGCTAAACTGTAATCGCCTACATCAATCATATATCATTGCCGTCATAATAAGCATCATTAGTTTATCCTCAGAAATATCATGTCATATGTATCATATTGTGATTAAGTCATACTGATATCATATCGTCCTCAAGTCACACCTCTATGATATCGACATCAGGTCACACCTATATGATGTCGTAATCAAGTCATACATATCCCATATCGTGATCAATCACAGGTTACAGTCCGGGTACTATTTTAGAGTCCTATGTACCTCAATATCATCACTACCCCTTATAATTTAAGTATACATATTCATTATCTTATCCTCTAATGATTCGCTAACACTTAATACGACTGTATTGCCAAAAATCACGGCATCAAGCCCATTTACACTATTTCATCATACCTCGGATATCATATCACATCAATGAATCCCATATACGTGTTGTATATATATATATATATACCTATACCTCGTCCTATATATATATACACATGCACGTATACACCATGTCGTGTTTCAGTGTGTGCGTGTGTGTGTTTCTACCTGAAAACTACGAATCTCTCCCAAGGTATTCATCTTCTGATATGTATTCCTTAATCAGTCTAGTCCAGCCTAGGGTCATTACTAGGGCCCTACTCATTAATAATATAGGGTCACATCTAGTTTTCTAATGTCAATAAGTACTATTCCTATTCTACGTTGCGGGGGTGCTAAACGCCATCCACCCGACTTCCCCCCGTAGATATACATCTACTCACCTGGTCCATGTCTGCCGAAGACAGTGTCGCCATCCTCCTCTTCATCGCCCGCAGTCCACGTGAGGGGTACCTAAACGCAAACATATAAATAGTATCGTAAACTGAATCACATACGAAAGTCAAACGATACAAAGAACAAGCATAGGTTAAAACCTATGTCCCGTCCACGCAAAAGAACCAAATATCGCTCCATATCGGCGTACAAACTCCGATGGATCGAAATAAACATCAACAAATAACTCGTAGTTTTAAAACACCTTACTTATATTATAAAACATGATTAAATCCATCGAAACCCTAAAATCCATCAAACCGTCCAATTTCGTAAAACCCGAAAATACCAATTTACCGTTTTTCATCAAAACTTGACATTTAAATGAAACCAATGGTCATAAAACTCATTAAATAGCATAACTAGACTATACAAACCATTACTATATTTTTATTACACAAATTTGTATAAATTTGAAATTTCTAGTTTGCAACCTTTAACAATTTTCAACATTTTTCAAGTAAAATAACACAATTGCACCACAAAACATGATTTTGCATGAATTAATATATTAAACTACAATTCATAATGATAATGATATAATGAAACCATGATTATATTTATAATTTCATTTATATAGGAATTTCCAAAATCTAGTTTACAAAATACTAGCATTTTATTACTATTTTCCAATTATCAAAGGAAACTAGTGATCAAACTAAGTTTTTCATTCCTTTAATATGCTAATATTCTCATTAAAACTACCATCCAATGATAACAACCTTAATAAGAATTTTATTTTACCCACAAACACATTTTAGAAAAATCTAGTTAGCTAAATAATTTAATTAAAACAATTTGAATAAACAATTTATTATACAACAACCATGCAAGATTTTTCCACTCTAAAAGATGTTAAACTAGCTATTATAACCTTATTTAATTAATAAAAACCACAACTTGAATTTACAAACCCTAACTTGAATTTTAAAATTTGCAACTAGAATTAATTTAATAAATCTAATTATGCTTTAAAAGAAACATCTAATAGAAATAAAACAAAAGAAGGAAATTTATACCTTCAAAATATGAAATCCAAAGATGAAAATGAGCCTCCAAAATGCATGCTTTCCCACTCCAAAATCTATGTAAATAAGAGCAAAGAACAAAGGGTAGGAATTTATTAGGATTTTGTGCAATTTTTATTGAATTTTGGAGGATTTTTGATGATTTTTGGAGTTGAAATAAAAATGAAAAATGGGGGGGGGGCTGCCATGGGGTGTGGCCGGCCATGAGAGGGAGTGAGGGGAGAGAAGGAAAAGGGTGAGTAATTGTGTAGAAGTTTCATCACTTGATGTCTCCTTTAATGTCTTTTCATGAATATATTCATTTTCTTTTATTTCTTTACTAAAAACAACCAAGAAAACTCTAGAACTTTGGAAAAATTTGCAAATTAATTTTGCATGATACACACTAAATTCTAGTATGCCATGGTTCATTTTTACAAATTAAAACCATTTAAATTTGTAATTTACACAAATTTAGTGTAAAAATAAAGCTTATGTTAATATTTAAAATAATTAATTTAGGAAAAATATTTAATTAAACTAAAAATTTATAAGTGACTAAATAAACACTATTTACTAGTAATTACATAATTAAAATAGGTATTTTTGAAATTATAATGAAAAACAAACACGGTTTAGTTTTACGAAAAATACATTTTACTTTACCGAAAATCAAAATTTTCACTTAAACAATTTTATTCATTTTATTATTTATTTAATTATTTTTTAAAACGTTACAGTTCAGTTGACGATACAGTCTGAGAAGTTTGGAATTGGAGTTCATTTATGAACTAGGTCCCATCAGATATCTAGACATACTCTAAGACAGGTATTGCTCATTTCGAGAGATAGTTTTCTCCGCGAACTTGAGATAAAGAGAGACATAGAAAGAAACATTTGTTGGAGATAGTGCCCTCAGAGTCAATTATTGGATCACAGGCACGTGATTGCAATGATTGGGGGAGGACCTATCCCGGTAGGACAGTCTTACTCGAGATGATAGTATGCTATCTGGTTTACCTTTATCATCGTGTACTGCTTTAGGTGACCTTACAGGTCGCTATTACACGTTGATAGAGCCCCTAGGATTCTTGTTTGCCCACCGGCAGTATGAGGACGATCATATAAGTGGGAGCTGGGGTCTATAAGCACATCCTTAAAAGGTCCCTAGTCGTCGGAGTTTCGAGACAGGGCATCGATACTCCAGATTAGACTAGTGTATACAGTCGAGACCCCGACGAGGGGCGGTGGCCGGTCTCACAAGCCATTAGTGTCAGTTGGATCACCTAAGATGTATACAGGTGCTCATTGGGTTATGAGTACACTGGACATGACTCGCCGGGAACATGCTAGTTGGTCTTATACCTGACGTCAGATAGCAGTTCCCTGGTGACATGTGTACAGGTTAGTTCATCGACCTGATGATCGTCATTTGTCTCGTGTGAGTTCCCACTGTACTTTGATTACTACCCTACCACGCTCAAAGGAGACGTGCAAACAGGTTTTAGTTGGGTACAGTCCCGAGCCACATGGAGGCAGTGAGCGGATCTTCAGGGGTTCGTCTCTCCCGGTATTGGGGGTGAGGTCGCGCTGTGTCTAGGAGAGCCATTACACAAAGCCCTCGGCCGAGGCAGAAGATTTACTGGTAGGTATTCCAGTAGTATCTCAGGGTGTTCTGGGCTACACTCCGACACGACTTGTACCGCTTTTGGGGGTCTGACTTTTACCAACCTCCTAGGCCCGCCATGCGATGCTCATAGACGAACGGACCGGACTGTATGGATATTGTCACTGACAGGCTCAGTAGGGTGTCAGAATGAGTTCGCTCATCGATGTCCTTTTTGGTCAATACCTGGTAGCCCGTTACGTATTGGCTTATACCTCTGACGTGCTAGTGGTTAAATCCACAACCAAGGTGTTGACGAGTCTTTAGAGTCCCCCACATTCAGTTGCTCAAGTTTTCGGGCGAAACGCTGTAGAGGCCGTATGGAGATATGGCAGGGTTCGATCAGATACGTGCGGTATTGTACGGATCAGGATCGGACGGATAATACTAGCCGGCTTTGGTTTAAGCCGGATCCTAGTATAGTACAGTGTAGATTTTGTCTCATTGTATTTGTATTTCGGTCGGAATACAAATGCGGGTGTGTATACACAGTATCGGGGTTTTCCTGTAATTTATTACTGGACCAGTTTTCTGGAGTTGCCAGTTTGCTTTCCGTTTCGGCCATATTTCTTTGTATCTTTCATTGGCCGAAAATTGGTGGAGGAGGGCTTCTTTGCATTTGTGCAAATAAGTATTTGTGGAGGGTGTTCTTTGCATTTTGTTGGATCATGATGGCTCACCATCACTTGACTTTTCTTCTTCATGATGGCTTGACTTTTTGAAGTCATCATGCTTGATGATGATGGCTTGACCTTTTGGAATGATTGGTTGGTTGAGTGTTGGTTATTCCTTGTGATGATTTCTTCTCATCATCTTGTTTTTCTCTCTCTTGGGTTATGAGAGACCCTCATTGTTTTGTTACACACTCTCTCTCATTCTCTCCATTCCACAAGCCATGGCCGGCCAAGCCATTGGAGGGGCTGTCCCAAATTTGTTGTGGGGGTTTTTCATCTCTTTTGGCTTGGAAAATCCCTACAAGTTCCATCTCCAAAAGCCAAGTTCATTACCTCCACCAAAGGCAACATCCACTACCCCAAAAATGAGACATGAGCACTACACATTCTACAGTAAACCTTGGGCACGTCGGCTTGCCAACTTCGTGCCCGAGTTGCCTCGGTATAGAGGTGGGAGCCCGTAATAGAAGCCGGCGACGTGGTGCCCTTCCGGCGACGAGGTGGAGATCGGAGCTTCCGCGGGAGATCGGGACGACGACGAGAAGACCGGAGGACACGGATCAGTCGGTATATCTCTCTTTCCCATCTTGTAGTTAGCTAGGACTAGTTAATGGCCCGATCCGGGTTTTAGTGCGCGGTGGTGCCGGTTTGAAAAATTAAAGTTAACCATCGCTTCCGCATTTGGCCTCGGGATGGAGGCCGGGGCGCCGCCGTGCACTTACAGTGGTATCAGAGACTTGCCATTAACCTTGTCTAGCTTTGTCTAATGTGTTTTATAATTCCGGTCGAACAAATGTTCCGAAAACCCAATAACACATGCATCAGTTTTCTGTCGAATTTTTTCTGGCTCAAAAAATTTTTCACGTTGTAGAAAACTGATGTACTGAAAGTCCTAAGAATTCTGGAGAAATTCGACACATTGATCTTTCAAGGGGAGCGTGGAACCGCGGCCAAACCCCACTTGGGGCCGCGGTTCCGCCGCAGTATGGAGAGATCAATGCGTCAAAGTTTTCCAGTGGGCTTCTAGGGTGAAAATAAGGTTTCTGGAATATTATTTTTGGGCCCAGAATTTCTTGATGTGCTAAAGTAGTACTTGGGGGCCCACTTGGTAAATTTGATCGATTGGATATTTTAAAACACATTATTTCACAGTATTTACATTATATCTGCGACCGTGAATGTCACTTGATCGGTAAATCCTGTCTAACTGCTATAGCCCGGTTAGACGGATTTGTGAACGTGACTTTCACGTTGATGTTCTGTGTATTGCTGTGATGTTGCGGATCGGTCGTGGGGGATAGCCTGGATGCAATACTAGTACAGTTTTGTTGTATTATGTACATTTGATATTGCGGGTCGAGCATCCGACATGTGGACTGCCGTCACTGCCTGTTTGTATTATTATTTTGGGGCACGACCAGGTTGCGGTCGATGTACCCGTTGTATGTATATTTTACTTTCTGTACTAGGATTGCCCCGCGGAGGGGTGCACGGATAGCCGGGTTCTAGAGGGCAACAAGCCCGCATCTCATGGCATTGGGACGGAGAGGGCTTTACTCTAGAATTGGCGGGCTATTCGCCGCACTCGTAGGGGGTACAGGTTGACCCAGGAGGGGTGCCCAAGTTACCGGATTCCGTGAAGTGCCGGGTGGTCCATTCACGTCGCTGAAGGGGGCTTCCTCGCTTCAGGTTTTGGCGGTTAACTTGCCGCGCCCGTAGGGGTCTAGGATTTCATTGCACAGGCTATCCACACGACCAGGGGAACGTCGGGTTTCAGTAGTGGCTCTGTGAAACCCGGGGATCCCAGATATCTGTATTGTTCTGTGATGCTGTACATTTCTGTGATGTTGCATTTTTATCACGCCTTGAGCGAAATATAATATATTGGTAAATATATTAGTAGATGTTGTATATGTTTTGCATCCGCGCTAGTCCAGTCCCCGCTCTGTCGTTAGTTAGCTAACATAACGGGTAATGACGGGATCCAGTGGCGAATGCGGATGGCATATACGTACATCAGTATATTTTCGTTCTTTGTGGTGTGATCAATTGATGGGACTGCGTTGATTCGGATCAATGCAAGTTAAAAACAAACATATTCTGATGTTGTTGGAACACTTTTCAAAAAGCTGTTATTGCAAGGACGTTAACTTTTGTTTTGCATCGTGGTATTCAGTTGGAATATCCAGCTCCTCAGTCGATGAGGCAAGGGCCGAGATCCCTTCACCGGGAGTGACCCCTTAGACAGAAGTTTGCGTCAGGGCAATAACTTCACTATAGCCGATTACTTTTGCTTTGCATCATGGTATTCAGTTGGAATATCCTGCACCTCATTCTACGGGGAAAGACCTGAGATCCCTTCACCGGGAGTGACCTCTTTAGCGAAGGTTTTCGTCACTATATTTTTAAAAGCTATCTGGTTCCTTCAACGATATCAAGTTCATTACGTTAAAGGTTTTCGCCAGAAACCATTCGTAGCCCTCCATCGTTTCAGTTAAATATTCGATAGTATTCAAGCTATGTATTTTGACCTCACGCCAAGGCATAGTGTTTGGTAGCTGCCGGGTATTTATCTGTTGCATAGATAGATGCGTTGGTTTGGGACGGTCGTACTACTATTTTGGCCTACGTCAAGGGTATGTACGGGTGGGTTCAAATTAACCTGGACAATGATGGGTAGAACTTGACATGCGACTTATGATATTTTGACCTCACGCCAAGGTCATAAGAGCATGGGGCAGAAATCACATCGGGAGTTTCAAAAGAATTGAAACTTGCCAGATATGCGCATACCTTCTGGAGTGTGATGACGTGAGAGGATTCCGTCACGTTATCATGCGGTGATAGTTGGATCCCGATTCCCACTGATGCGTTAGTTTACTCCTCGGGTGACCCCGACTAATTCTTCTTTCAGGTTTGGAGGAGAATTTGAGGTGACAGTGGGAGGTTTCCAGATTAGATAAATTGGTAACCATTCTGATCTAGGTTAGAGTGCACGCTGAGTGTTTCTTTTCTCTCTCTCTTCGGCAGCGACTATTGACCCGACCATAAGACTATGACTCAGTAACCAAAATTAACCGAACCTTCTTAAACACTGGCTTTTGGATTGTCAGAGTTGCAAACCTCATTGCCACTCCTACTTTTACCCTTTTCTCCAGGACACCCCGTATTACTACGAACGTCCACTTTCATTGGACAAAACCATCGTATGGTTATATACGAACTCGATGTAATTTATTCGAGGATGGTTTCCGGATCTGGAGGAAACTAATAGGACTATTCAGTTGTCTTTTCCTTTTACCTTCCCTCAAGTTGAGAGTACTCCTTGGTTTAGGAGATAGTACACCTATTACGCAAATTGGATAGTCTTCTTCCAAACCTTAGGCTGGTGCCGAACGGTAGGGAATGAAGAAAACCAATTAGCCTAACGATGGTGTACAGAAGGTATTATGTAAAGACAAAGCAAGGGATTAGTAAGAGGGCAAAGTAAATTGCAACTGATATTCATGACCAAACCAGGTATTTCATTACCACTCCCAAATCACCTTTGTATTTCTCCAGGACACTCCGTATTACTACGAAGATCCACAGTTTACTGGATAATCCATCGTATGGTTATATACGAACTCGAAAGGAACTTGTTCCAGTTCGGGGATGGATTTTGGTTCAGGAGAAATAGGAATAAGATTTATTCAGGTGTCTTTTATCTTCACCTTCTCTCGCATTGCGAGTGCTCCTAGGATTAGGACAGTACACCCATTATGCTTATTGGATAGTCTTCTTCCAAACCATAGGCTGGTGCCGAACAGTAGGGAAGGAAGAAAACCATTTGGCCTAAAGGGGTGTGCAGAAGGTAATGACTAAAGACATAAAAAGGAATTGGGAGAGGTGGCAAAGAATTATACGGTTACAATCGTGAATCTGGAAGAGGCATTACTAGGAATACCAGGATACCCCATTGAAACATTTCAATGTTTCAGTTTCACTGTGTACTGTTAAAAGAAAACTGATTTCCCAATTAGTCCTTACTCCAGGGTATGTATTTACCAGGTATGATTCTCACATCTGTATGGTTTTACAGATGATGAGTGGGAGTAAGTTATTGGGAATTAGGTGATCATCCTCATTATATCGGGATTCGTTGTAATCAGTGATATTTGAGGAAATCACCTGGGCTGTTTGCCGGTCGGCGAATATTTGGTTTTGAATATCCGCTGTTATGCACCAATTTCAAATCGATATATCTGTACGTCTATTTTCATAGAGTGAGATATACCTTTTTGAAATTATGTCTATGACATTTACCTATATCAGTGGATGGTTGGGTAAGGAGCATTAAACAGCGGTGTAATTCTTCTTAACCATAAGTACAGTTTTCAACCTACGACACACAGTGGATGAGTTATCAGACTCAAGGGACTTATACAGAGTATTGTATGTTGTCCAGGGTCCATCAGGACAGAGGGGTTGGTCCTCGTACTATATTCGGTTTACTTATGACTTCTCTAGTTTTTAGACAGGTGTTTCGTGGAAACACAGGGTCCGAATTTTGAGAAGTTATAGGTATTTGAATAGAGTAGACAACCAGGTGTAGCAAGTATTGGGATTCTTCAAGTTGATCGAAGATGTAGATACTTGTGTATGGTATTCAGTTGATAGTAATGATTAAGAGATCTTGCTTCTCTTTCAGGTTACTCATGATTGGAAGCATTCCTAAGTTGAGTAACGCTGATCAGCCTCCTTCCATTTAGTTGACATGCACTGGAAACAGCTGCATGATTTGAATCTGGTTCAATTAAATCAGTGCCTCTGGTTCTATATTGGATATAGAACAGTTCATATCTTAACGATGTTAACGTATGGGGAGTTGTCTGGCTTATGATTAAAACCAGACTCTGGATAACTCAAGGCACGTTTCTGTAATGGCTGTTTGTGGGTTGACCCAGGCTATGACGGTTGACTTTCTACCATCTGGATGAACAATAGCGATATTGTTCTAAACTCGCCACAGTTTTATTAAAAATGGATTTTTCAGAAAACAGTAGTGGGAGTATGGTAGAACTGGAAGTGATTCCAGAACCACAAACGATTACTGAAGATTTGACAAGGAAACTAAAGATTCAATCTGGTTTGACATTCCATTGGCCACTCCGCAGATAAGGTGGGTAACTTCAGGCACCCGAGAGGTACTTCGTTAGCCTCAAGGACGGTGACAGGGAAGTTATTGTTTACCCACACTTGCCATTGCTGTTGTTCCGGACTGTGAGACCCGGCAGGAGGATGAGTATAGCGTCGTTCTAAACTTGCTTTAGAAGTGTACGTCTATATGACTCTGCTAGAGGGTTGTCATAGTCAGTGGGAGCATCGGAAGCATTGGTGGACAGGTAGCTTATGTCTATTTATAGACTAAAGCAGATATAGCGGAGATAGATCATCAATTTCTGATGTGACAGTCATAGGTTTGACTTCATCAGAATAGGGGATGGATCTGTTGAGAAGGTAGTAGGATGTGATGTCCTGGTATTTGGATGACAATCACAGAGTAGTAAAAGAAATTCCTTTACTACAATCGGTTATACTTTGGTCGTCACACAGTGGTTTCTCCACAAAGGAAATGGATTTTATATCAGACATACTGGTTACTAGATCTATGGTTTTAGATCTAGATTTAGGTAGTTTCCCAATCAGGGTACTTAGACAGCATTCTAAGAGTATTTAGAATGGACGACTCCTGGCACGGTAGTGTACCTACAGGTAATGGAGTCACCCTCTCTAAAGGTGTCTTACAGACTAAAGGGGAGAGGGATGTGCATGATTGGCAGATCACTTGCTCAGGCAATTGAGTCAATCATGAGATGTCAAGTACCACACCAGATGTTGTTCTTGCACTAGATGCAATAAGTTGACATTGATCCAATTCTGGAGAAACAGTCGGAAGCAGTTTTAGAACATAAGTGGATGTTCTAGGGATATGATAACGACAGCCTTATGCGGGAGACAGTTATCATTCCAGGCTTCCAAGGTGACCTGGACGACAAGGAGATTGTCAGAGTTATAGTTTTTCCTTCTGACGAGGGGCAGTATTTTGGACAGGTGGTCTAAGGCAATACTGAGGGAGGCATGGCGCAGGATACTGATTAAGTTCAGTTGACGATACAGTCTAAGAAGTTTGGATTTGGAGTTCATTAATGGGCTAGGTCCCATCAGACATCCAGACACATTCTAAGACAGGTATTGCTCATTTCGGGAGATGGCTTTCTCCGCGAACTTGAGATATAGAGAGATATAGAAAGAAACATCAAAGCGGATCCACTCACTGAGGCTTTTTGTCACGACCCGAAAGAGCACGTGACTGGCCCTTGAACCATATGAAGTCTATAGGACTCCATCTGATCCAAGTAAGCCAAAAGCCCAGAAATCTAAAACCATTTTTGAGAATAAGTAAAGAAAACTGGTTTAAAGAAGTGTAGAAAAACATGTTTGAAATCAAGGTTTTTAAATAACTAAGCCGAATGTGCATTTGAAAACCGTACAGTCTTTTCTAAAATTTTCGGCAGAGTTTCTCTTGTAAAACTGGCCCCGAATGGGGTACAACATGAATAACAATATATAAAATGATAAAGGCATCCCCAAGCGGGAGCTAGCTCTTCGTCAATCGACGGTCACAACCACACGATGATATGATAATATACAACGCCAAGTGGCGAGGATCAAAATCAAGGAAAGCTCAAAAAGCAGCAAGAAAACCGCAATACTACTAAGCGCGACTCTAAGGTCGAATAATACCACACTGTCTCTAAGTCTGAAAGAATATACAAGTTTTTGGTTGATGGACAATTTCTAGATACAATGAAATACATGAATAAAATGGTGATTCTTGATGCGAAAGAATCCACCTACCAAAGCAAATCACCCGCAAGAAGGTAGTGTGCCAGAAATGCCGCAATGAAACCTGTACGGCAGAACCTGCAAGGACTGTGGCACAACGGGGGTGAGTTGCCAACTCGTGAATAGAAATATCTACAAGCAGAAACCGAATGCAAGACATAAACCTAAGTCAACGATCAGTAATACAATCCACAAGAGTGCATCTGAGTGTAATAAGGTGGCAAGGTAACATCTAATCATGTATGTAGTGCCAGGTACTCAGGTAATAACATGTCATCAGTGTAAGGTATGCCTGCATGAGGTAAGTATGATGAAATATCAATGATATCAATACACATATATTAGCGTCCCATACCACTAATATTGGTGTAAGGGTATATATAACAGCGCCCTCATACCCTGTTATATATACAAATGAAGTATGACAAGTGTAAATCCAGTCTGTATATGATCCATGTCTGTATATATGTGGAACCCGTCCACCTGTCACCCACTGACAGTAAGCATCATGTATGCAAGTATGAGGATATAAACAATATCATGGAAAACATCATGAAACCCGTGCCAAGCATCGACACGTAAATCCTCATCCATATGGGGCTCCGTCTGCGGTATCGGCCCTCGGCCCCGGCAGCACGAGTCAACCCATGTCCATCTCTGGGCTCCGTCTGCGGTAGCGGCCCGTCGGCCCCCGGCAGTACGCCCATCTCTCGGCTCCAGGCGGTATCCCCCGGATATCCGCCGAACTCAAATACAATCACCGGTAGGTACTCGCCCGCCTCCAGGCTCAATCGGCATAACCCATCGATCATCTCGCCGAGGGGAACCATACCGGGCCCACCACGAACCCGCAAACGGATCATCACTCCTCGAATCGGGTTTCAAGCACACGTCTCAGCACCGAGAAAACGCGTGGTGGACGCACCCAAATATCATATCACGAGGTACCGGGTTTTCATAAAAGAACATCTTTTCTTAAATAATCCCACGGTCCTCAAAATCAGAAATCACATGAAAATCCACATCAAGAAGTAAATCCAATGCAATGTGCTATGCAATCAATCCATGATGTATGCGACATGTAAAGAGAGATAATCATATCGGAAATCATGCAACATGGAATAGTAATGTACATATGTCGGGAGGAACCGCTCCTTTAGAATGAATCAGTTTAAAGAATATCTTGCGGTCCTCAATCTCAATCAAGTCAGAATCATCTATGTTTGTGTACAGGTACATGTGTACAATATGCCAAGCAGTAATCATATCATGAATGCAACAGTACTACAGTGTAGTGGCATGGCAATTATCGATGATGAAGTGTGTGAGCCGGCAAATAGTGTACGTGAAACATACGCATCATCGATAATGGTGCTGGTGTCCTAACAGCATGATAATAATATAACAATGAACATATGCCAGCAATGCGAATAGCAGGAAAATGCAGATATCTAGTAGTCAACACCACAGTGAAGTATCTACTATGCAAACTACATCTAAGTATCCGGTCAATCAGGAGGGGTAGGTGTGGAAACCACCTAAATCTGAGTCGATACATGTATAAAAGTATATAGTCGGTGATCTCGCCTCAATGTCATATCATAAGATATCCTCGAGTTATGAGTGCGGATCTATCATCAATATCGGCTCGTACGGTAAATCATCGTACGGCATCCCCATAGCTGGGTAGGGGTCAGTATCTCACTGTCTCATCACATAACAGATATCACCATCGTCAGATCATATAGTCTGGAGTACTACTCTATGTCTAGTACAAAACGGTAACCTCAGTAAGTATGCATGCGGGGGTAAACACATATCCCAAGCCCGCAAGAATCACAAGTCATATCCCACATATGAATCGTATAAAATCACCGATCCCAGGGCACCCAGCCCACATCATCGACTCATCTCCAAAGTCATCACATATCATCAATCACAGTGCAAGTACAAGTGATAAGCAAGGGTGTGTGTAGGTGTAATTCTACCCTAGGGTTCGCGACTATAAACTACACTAGTCACTTCTAACCCTACATTATCCACAATACACCTAATATCACAATAAACTACATAGTAATCTATCTACGGACTGCGGGGGTGCTATACGCCATCCACCCGACTTCCCCCTGTAGATATAATCTACTCACCTTGCATCACCAATTGCGGACGTCACCACGTATTTGCTTGTCGTCCCGAAGTCTTCATGGGTACCTACACATCAAAATATCGTATATGCGCATTAAAACCAAATCCAATCTAAAACGGCGCACGAAATCCAAAACGATACGATAAGGGGGCCTATAGGTGAGAACCTATGGCACGCCTTCAAAACCATCAATAAATCCTCTACATCGTCGTATAAACGACAATTAGTCGAGGCAAAACACATTCCACCATTTCAGAATCAAAAATACGGAATACGGAAACACGAATCCAAAATAGCAACTTAGGATATATGTCCCAGATTTCACCCTAGATAGAATCTGTCAAAACTAGAAGTACCCTGGGTCAACACTAGAGGAACAGGGGCTGTGCACAGAAAACGAGGAGAATGGCTAAGTATGCTAAGTCAAAGTCCACCTCTCTCTCTCACCTACCCTCATCATTATATTTTCCTTTCTTTTCCTTTTCTTTTAAAATCCAAACCTTCTCACATCAATAGTAATCCCAAAAGAAAACCATGGCTAGAAAAATGCACAAGTGTAGAAAAAGTGATACGTGTAAGTTTTGCACAAAATTGCCAAAAAACCCGATTAGCGATTTTAATCGCGATTAGCACTAAATTATTGTCAAACTAATCACAAAAACTTAAAAATGCCATAATCCACTAATTTACCCTATTTTAGAATTTTCCATAATTTTTCATAATTTTTTCTAACATTTTTCCTATTTATTTGCATTTAATATTAAAATAATCAATAAAATAATATTAAATTATAAAAATTCCCAAAATTAATATTTTATATTTTTGAAAATGTTACAATCTACCCCCCTTAAAGAAATTCGGTCCCCGAATTTTAAATTTAAACCCCCAGATACAAAAACATCTCAGTAATAAACCAATGTCGTCGGGGCTCCGAAATCATCAACACATAGAACGTCACAGCGCAATGCATGCGCAAGGGTACTGAGCAGATAACTCGAAAACAAAACTCCGTCAAGCATCCCGCAATCATCGGAGTCAATGTAAAAAAAACACAATGTCAAATCCAATACAAAACCGATATGATATAGATCGGAACTACACATGTAGACATCCAATCTAAACATAACACCATCCTGTGCGTCTGGTGCGCACTGAAATCAAAAAAAAATCCATATATGTGCTAAACAGGTGCACAAAACAACATCCAAGTGCAACGGGTGTGCACGAAGCATCTGTCATGGGCATCGTATGTGCCTGACAGCAAAATAAATCAGGTGCATGTGACATGCACGAAGAATCCCGATTTAGCGCATCTGGCGTGCACCAAAATCGTATCTAAAAACATGCGCCCAACATGCGCGAAAATCCAAACCGGTGCATCCATCGTGCACGAATGAAAATCTAAACCCTGCGCACTCAACATGCACGGAAATCACGAAATCCAATAGCAAACACCGAACAGGCGTAAAGCACATCGCCAGCACGGAGTGCAAAAATCAACCATCAAAATCCGGGTCAAAATCAACGATATAATGCGGCTCAAACCAAAATCAGGGTACCGCAAGGAAAATCTCACAACCGTGTGCATCAGCGTGCACGAATCAAAGCCTAACACTAAAATGCATGAAAACTCTGCGCAAAATATATAAATATCCAGTGGGTGCATGAAACCAATATCATGAAACTCAGTCACCAAAACTAGATCATGCAAATAGAACGCCCAAAATACCGAAATCCAAAATGACGGATACGTGATAATCGAATCACAAAATCACAAATCATAAATACCGTCTTCGGTAGTTTCTCCTTCAAGGTCGAGAAGGAGTCAGTGTAATCCACTGCTAGCAGCGCAGGATATCTACCTACCTCTTGCTCACGGTCTGGCGTCTTCTGACTCTCTAGGTCCTTATCTTCTCTGCGGATTACCTATCACGCGGTCAATCGGCTCATCGGCCCTGTCAGGTGTGCTAACGGGGACGATTCCGTTCTGGCACTTTTCTGGTCACCTCTCGGTCAAACCTCACGACCACTCGTAAGGCAGCATATCACTGACGTCGGTCTCTGGCTATCTGAATGCACGTCACACATCTGATCCTGGGTGCAAACATCATTGCAGCAATGTCCTGAAAGGAATCCTGCTCAAGGTCTCTTCCAATCATGCCTATGCCGATCTGTACAGAGGCTGGCTCTCTTGTACTATCTCTTCTCGCTGGAAAGACATCTGTGTCCTCAGCACAACATTTCTCGGAAATTGGTCACATCCCAACGTTTCTGTAAGCATATCAGGTCTCTAGTTTCGACGGGAAGCAATGACAGCTCGTCAGTATCTCACACGAACCTCTGGTTCCACTTGTCTCCATCGTCGTCCACTATGACGTCACGCCAAGCTACTATACACTGCACTGCTCTCGGCCACGGTCAATCTGAAGTCTCTCACACGGACTCGAAATCGCGTACTCTGTAGCTTCATCATTCTGTAGCAGATGTCAGGCCGAACTGGTCCTCGGAAACACGTCCCAACCATCGGAGGAATACTCATCACTCGTCCGTCCTTGATCCATTCGCAACGCATCTGGGTAAGTTCCTTTATCCGAACTTGGTCAACTACCTCGTCGACAATGCCGAACTCTGGCCTGCTGGGTGTGCGCAACACGACCACTCCTGGTCTAGGTCTTCTCGTATCGTACTCCAGAAAGGTCCTGCCGAGGTTCCTTTCTCAAATCTCAATCCTGCCGAAATGCCCGGAAGTCATCATCCAATGCTGAAGCTAAAGCTTATTCCGGAACGGCTGCATACCTATCGCACTTCTTTCTGGAAGGTATATCCATATACCACGCCTCTGGGTGCGTATAACATCTCTGATGTCAGCGGAGTGGGACGTCATCTCGTCGAAATATCTTGCGAAATCTTTTCTTCACTCTGCATCAGTGTCGACTGATTCGGACTCGTCTCATCATGGCTGCACGAACTGCGCTCCGACGGCTATGCTCGCACCTGGAGTCTCCCAAGCAGTGTCCCATCACGATATCCGAAAGATGTCGAACCATCCGATCGACTCGTCAGATCCTCATAATCCCCCAAGAGCTCACATCTCGGGTACAGTTTAATAGTATCGAGTACATGCCACAGCGTCGGTGGTCCAGCCGTAGAAGGGCAAACCCAAGCCTCACTAATGGCGCCGCGGAACCGCCGTAAACCCTAAGGTTCCAAGGCTGTCACACGGTCATTAAGTCGAGTTAGGGTTTCATTCTTCTAGAGGGTCCATAGAATCACCTGCATGTCTTTCCGTATACTTTAAACTTGGAAAATAGGCTCCTGACATTCGATCGTCTCAATCGACTCTCAACGAATCTGCGTGAAGTCGTCTCTAGCTGGAATCAATCCACCTGATGACCTCGCATCGGGGTAAGCGAACTCACCACGCGTCCTAGTCATCCATCCTCGGTGACTAGCAACTCGCTATCATCTCTCTAAGAACATGCTCATGCTGCAGTAGCTCCAATCATCTGGCGATATCTCATCATTTGCAGCAACAACTGGCTCATATGCCTGTACGCCGAACAACGCCTCAATCCTCCAGGAAAGGCAATACATAAGCGGTCATCTCTGAATCAGCCTGCTCTAGATCTGAGTAAGACTCTCCACACTGGAAATCTTCAACTCAACTGGGCCCGCTCTGGCGCAAAATCGGACGAATCACCTTCGTCTCTCAAATCGGGTAGACTAGCTATCATCTGTCGCATAACTGCCTGAAAGCTCCGGCAATCTCAGCTCGTAAGCTCCGAAAGCAACACCCTGTCAATCTCAGCGACAGCTGGTCCATCTGTCTGCACGGTAGGCGACATCACCATCTTTGAGGTATGCTGTACATCAACAGTCCTCTCTCAACTGGCAGCTCTAACAAAGGCCCGATCATCCGGTGCAAGACCAAGCACTCGCCTCCACTAGAGGTCACAATCACCAACACTAACTCGAGACGTTCCCATGTCACCAGAAAACACAAAGGTCGGCCCTCGTACCAAACGAGCTCACACCGGCCGTAACCCTAGCAGCAGCCCAAACTGCGCTCAAACACGGTGACAGGAATCTCAATCGAGTATCAAAGAGAGCACATCAGTGGCAAGAAGGGAAACAACAGATCCAAAGTGGATACATGATCATAGGAAGGAACAGTATCAATGAAGGTATGATCATGAAACTAATAGAATCGGGGATCTCAAATGGATGAATAATCCTGGATATAAAGAGAATCACTGATCTCGAAAGTATGTACATCCTAAGGTTCCTTAAGCGGAGTGGCGTGTCGTAAGTATGCCGCGGAACATACCAACGGTACGTCACTCTACTTTAGTCACCAAATCCATCAACCAAGGGTCATCCTAAAACGACGAAAGTTCGGGTTTACACCCCCTCGACCAAGTCTAAGTTCCGTAAGGTCAAGCCTAAGTTCCGTATATAAACAACTCCCTAGGCTCCACATAGTCAAACTTAGACTCGAACCAAGGTCAACCTAGCGCTCTGATACCAACTTTGTCACGACCCGAAAGAGCACGTGACTGGCCCTTGAACCATATGAAGTCTATAGGACTCCATCTGATCCAAGTAAGCCAAAAGCCCAGAAATCTAAAACCATTTTTGAGAATAAGTAAAGAAAACTGGTTTAAAGAAGTGTAGAAAAACATGTTTGAAATCAAGGTTTTTAAATAACTAAGCCGAATGTGCATTTGAAAACCGTACAGTCTTTTCTAAAATTTTCGGCAGAGTTTCTCTTGTAAAACTGGCCCCGAATGGGGTACAACATGAATAACAATATATAAAATGATAAAGGCATCCCCAAGCGGGAGCTAGCTCTTCGTCAATCGACGGTCACAACCACACGATGATATGATAATATACAACGCCAAGTGGCGAGGATCAAAATCAAGGAAAGCTCAAAAAGCAGCAAGAAAACCGCAATACTACTAAGCGCGACTCTAAGGTCGAATAATACCACACTGTCTCTAAGTCTGAAAGAATATACAAGTTTTTGGTTGATGGACAATTTCTAGATACAATGAAATACATGAATAAAATGGTGATTCTTGATGCGAAAGAATCCACCTACCAAAGCAAATCACCCGCAAGAAGGTAGTGTGCCAGAAATGCCGCAATGAAACCTGTACGGCAGAACCTGCAAGGACTGTGGCACAACGGGGGTGAGTTGCCAACTCGTGAATAGAAATATCTACAAGCAGAAACCGAATGCAAGACATAAACCTAAGTCAACGATCAGTAATACAATCCACAAGAGTGCATCTGAGTGTAATAAGGTGGCAAGGTAACATCTAATCATGTATGTA
Source organism: Agapanthus africanus (assembly GCA_030015575.1). Lineage (NCBI taxonomy): Eukaryota > Viridiplantae > Streptophyta > Magnoliopsida > Asparagales > Amaryllidaceae > Agapanthus > Agapanthus africanus. The sequence continues at coordinate 398,874,221 of CM057346.1, forward strand.
GTGCCAGGTACTCAGGTAATAACATGTCATCAGTGTAAGGTATGCCTGCATGAGGTAAGTATGATGAAATATCAATGATATCAATACACATATATTAGCGTCCCATACCACTAATATTGGTGTAAGGGTATATATAACAGCGCCCTCATACCCTGTTATATATACAAATGAAGTATGACAAGTGTAAATCCAGTCTGTATATGATCCATGTCTGTATATATGTGGAACCCGTCCACCTGTCACCCACTGACAGTAAGCATCATGTATGCAAGTATGAGGATATAAACAATATCATGGAAAACATCATGAAACCCGTGCCAAGCATCGACACGTAAATCCTCATCCATATGGGGCTCCGTCTGCGGTATCGGCCCTCGGCCCCGGCAGCACGAGTCAACCCATGTCCATCTCTGGGCTCCGTCTGCGGTAGCGGCCCGTCGGCCCCCGGCAGTACGCCCATCTCTCGGCTCCAGGCGGTATCCCCCGGATATCCGCCGAACTCAAATACAATCACCGGTAGGTACTCGCCCGCCTCCAGGCTCAATCGGCATAACCCATCGATCATCTCGCCGAGGGGAACCATACCGGGCCCACCACGAACCCGCAAACGGATCATCACTCCTCGAATCGGGTTTCAAGCACACGTCTCAGCACCGAGAAAACGCGTGGTGGACGCACCCAAATATCATATCACGAGGTACCGGGTTTTCATAAAAGAACATCTTTTCTTAAATAATCCCACGGTCCTCAAAATCAGAAATCACATGAAAATCCACATCAAGAAGTAAATCCAATGCAATGTGCTATGCAATCAATCCATGATGTATGCGACATGTAAAGAGAGATAATCATATCGGAAATCATGCAACATGGAATAGTAATGTACATATGTCGGGAGGAACCGCTCCTTTAGAATGAATCAGTTTAAAGAATATCTTGCGGTCCTCAATCTCAATCAAGTCAGAATCATCTATGTTTGTGTACAGGTACATGTGTACAATATGCCAAGCAGTAATCATATCATGAATGCAACAGTACTACAGTGTAGTGGCATGGCAATTATCGATGATGAAGTGTGTGAGCCGGCAAATAGTGTACGTGAAACATACGCATCATCGATAATGGTGCTGGTGTCCTAACAGCATGATAATAATATAACAATGAACATATGCCAGCAATGCGAATAGCAGGAAAATGCAGATATCTAGTAGTCAACACCACAGTGAAGTATCTACTATGCAAACTACATCTAAGTATCCGGTCAATCAGGAGGGGTAGGTGTGGAAACCACCTAAATCTGAGTCGATACATGTATAAAAGTATATAGTCGGTGATCTCGCCTCAATGTCATATCATAAGATATCCTCGAGTTATGAGTGCGGATCTATCATCAATATCGGCTCGTACGGTAAATCATCGTACGGCATCCCCATAGCTGGGTAGGGGTCAGTATCTCACTGTCTCATCACATAACAGATATCACCATCGTCAGATCATATAGTCTGGAGTACTACTCTATGTCTAGTACAAAACGGTAACCTCAGTAAGTATGCATGCGGGGGTAAACACATATCCCAAGCCCGCAAGAATCACAAGTCATATCCCACATATGAATCGTATAAAATCACCGATCCCAGGGCACCCAGCCCACATCATCGACTCATCTCCAAAGTCATCACATATCATCAATCACAGTGCAAGTACAAGTGATAAGCAAGGGTGTGTGTAGGTGTAATTCTACCCTAGGGTTCGCGACTATAAACTACACTAGTCACTTCTAACCCTACATTATCCACAATACACCTAATATCACAATAAACTACATAGTAATCTATCTACGGACTGCGGGGGTGCTATACGCCATCCACCCGACTTCCCCCTGTAGATATAATCTACTCACCTTACATCACCAATTGCGGACGTCACCACGTATTTGCTTGTCGTCCCGAAGTCTTCATGGGTACCTACACATCAAAATATCGTATATGCGCATTAAAACCAAATCCAATCTAAAACGGCGCACGAAATCCAAAACGATACGATAAGGGGGCCTATAGGTGAGAACCTATGGCACGCCTTCAAAACCATCAATAAATCCTCTACATCGTCGTATAAACGACAATTAGTCGAGGCAAAACACATTCCACCATTTCAGAATCAAAAATACGGAATACGGAAACACGAATCCAAAATAGCAACTTAGGATATATGTCCCAGATTTCACCCTAGATAGAATCTGTCAAAACTAGAAGTACCCTGGGTCAACACTAGAGGAACAGGGGCTGTGCACAGAAAACGAGGAGAATGGCTAAGTATGCTAAGTCAAAGTCCACCTCTCTCTCTCACCTACCCTCATCATTATATTTTCCTTTCTTTTCCTTTTCTTTTAAAATCCAAACCTTCTCACATCAATAGTAATCCCAAAAGAAAACCATGGCTAGAAAAATGCACAAGTGTAGAAAAAGTGATACGTGTAAGTTTTGCACAAAATTGCCAAAAAACCCGATTAGCGATTTTAATCGCGATTAGCACTAAATTATTGTCAAAATAATCACAAAAACTTAAAAATGCCATAATCCACTAATTTACCCTATTTTAGAATTTTCCATAATTTTTCATAATTTTTTCTAACATTTTTCCTATTTATTTGCATTTAATATTAAAATAATCAATAAAATAATATTAAATTATAAAAATTCCCAAAATTAATATTTTATATTTTTGAAAATGTTACACTATTCCTCGAACGCAATAGTTTCGCAAACGAGTTTTGTAAGACTGACTAGTAGAGGAGTTGGGTGTTCGGTATCACACGGGCTGTGAGTATGCGACATCGCAATAATTAGCCTTGAGTGCAAGTGGGAGATTGTTGGAGATAGTGCCCTCAGAGTCAATTATTGGATCACAGGTACGTGATTGCAATGATTGGGGGAGGACCTATCCCGGTAGGACAGTCTTACTCGAGATGACAGTATGCTATCTGGTTTACCTTTATTATCGTGTACTGCTTTAGGTGACCTTACAGGTCGCTATTACACGTTGATAGAGCCCCTATGATTCTTGCTTGACCACCGGCAGTATGAGGGCGATCATATAAGTGGGAGCTGGGGTCTATAAGCACATCCTTAAAAGGTCCCTAGTTGTGGGAGTTTTGAGACAGGGCTTCGATACTCTAGAGTAGACTAGTGTATACAGTCGAGACCCCGACGAGGGGCGATGGCCGGTCTCACAAGCCGTTGGTGTCAGTTGGATCACCTAAGATGTATACAGGTGCTCATTGGGTTATGAGTACACTGGACAGGACTCGCCGGGAACATGCTAGTTGGTCTTATACCTGACGTCAGATAGCAGTTCCCTGGTGACATATGTACAGGTTAGTTCATCGACCTGATGATCGTCATTTGTCTCGTGTGAGTTCCCACTGTACTTTGATTACTACCCTACCACGCTCAAAGGAGACATGCAAACAGGTTTTAGTTGGGTACAGTCCCGAGCCACATGGAGGCAGTGAGCGGATCTTCAGGGGTTCGTCTCTCCCGGTATCGGGGGTGAGGTCACGCTGTGTCTAGGAGAGCCATTACACAAAGCCCTCGGCCGAGGCAGGAGATTTACTGGTAGGTATTCCAGTAGTATCTCAGGGTGTTCTGGGCTACACTCCGACACGACTTGTACCGCTTTTGGGGGTCTGAGTTTTACCAACCCCCTAAGCCCGCCATGCGATGCTCATAGACGAACGGACCGGACTATACGGATATTGTCACTGACAGGCTCAGTAGGGTGTCAGGATGAGTTCCCTCATCGACGTCCCTTTTGGTCAATACCTGGTAGCCCGTTACGTATTGGCTTATACCTCTGACGTGCTAGTGGTTAAATCCACAACCAAGGTGTTGACGAGTCTTTAGAGTCCCCCACATTCAGTTGCTCAAGTTTTCGGGCGAAACGCTGTAGAGGCCGTATGGAGATATGGCAGGGTTCGATCAGATACGTGCGGTATTGTACGGATCAGGATCGGACGGATAATACTAGCCGGCTTTGGTTTAAGCCGGATCCTAGTATAGTACAGTGTAGATTTTGTCTCATTGCATTTGTATTTCTGTCGGAATACAAATGGGGGTGTGTATACACAGTATCGGGATTTTCCTGTAATTTATTACGGGACCAGTTTTCTGGAGTTGCCAGTTTGCTTTCCGTTTCGTCCATATTTCTTTGTATCTTTCATTGGCCGAAGATTGGTGGAGGAGGGCTTATTTGCATTTGTGCAAATAAGTATTTGTGGAGGGTGTTCTTTGCATTTTGTTGGATCATGATGGCTTACCATCACTTGACTTTCCTTCTTCATGATGGCTTGACTTTTTGAAGTCATCATGCTTGATGATGATGGCTTGACCTTTTGGAATGATTGGTTGGTTGAGTGTTGGTTATTCCTTGTGATGATTTCTTCTCATCATGTTGTTTTTCTCTCTCTTGGGTTATGAGAGACCCTCATTGTTTTGTCACACTCTCTCTCTCATTCTCTCCATTCCACAAGCCATGGCCGGCCAAGCCATTGGAGGGGCTGTCCCAAATTTGTTGTGGGGGTTTTTCATCTCTTTTGGCTTGGAAAATCCCCACAAGTTCCATCTCCAAAAGCTAAGTTCATTACCTCCACCAAAGGCAACATCCACTACCCCAAAAATGAGACATGAGCACTACACATTCTACAGCAAACCTTGGGCACGTCGGCTCGCCAACTTCGTGCCCGATTTGCCTCGATATAGAGGTGGGAGCCCGTAATAGAAGCCGGCGACGTGGTGCCCTTCCGGCGACGAGGTGGAGACCGGAGCTTCCGCGGGAGATCGGGACGACGACGAGAAGACCGGAAGACACGGATCAGTCGGTATATCTCTCTTTCCCATCTTGTAGTTAGCTAGGACTAGTTAATGGCCCGATCCGGGTTTTAGTGCGCGGTGGTGCCGGTTTGAAAAATTAAAGTTAACAATCGCTTCCGCATTTGGCCTCGGGATGGAGGTCGGGGCGCCGCCGTGCGCTTACAACATTAGAGCGGATCCACTCACTGAGGCTATTCCTCGAACGCATTAGTTTCGCAAACGGGTTTTGTGAGACTGATTAGTAGAGGAGTTGGGTGTTCGGTATCACACGAGCTGTGAGTATGCGACATCGCAATAATTAGCCTTGAGTGCAAGTGGGAGATTGTTGGAGATAGTGCCCTCAGAGTCAATTATTGGATCACAGGCACGTGATTGCAATGATTGAGGGAGGACCTATATCGGTAGGACAGTCTTACTCATGATGATAGTATGCTATCTGGTTTATCTTTATCATCGTGTACTGCTTTAGGTGACCTTACAGGTCACTATTGCACGTTGATAGAGCCCCTAGGATTCTTGCTTGACTGCCAGCAGTATAATGGCGAACATATACGTGGGAGCTGGGGTCTATAAGCACATCCTTAAACTGGTCCCTAGTCGTGGGAGTTTCGAGACAGGGCATCGATACTCCAGAGTAGACTAGTGTATATAGTCAAGACCTCGACGAGGGGCGGTGGCCGGTCTCACAAGCCACTGGTGTCAGTTGGTTCACCTAAGATGTATACAGGTGATTATTGGGTTATGAGTACACCGGACAGGACTCGCCGGGAACATGCTAGTTGGTCTTATACCAGACGTCAGATAGCAGTTACTTGGTGACATGTGTACAGGTTAGTTCATCGACCTGAGATCGTCATTTGTCTCATGTGAGTTCCCACTGTACTTTGATTACTACCCTACAACGGCTCAAAGGTGTCGTGCAAACAGGATTTAGTTGGGTACAGTCCCGAGCCACATGGAGGTAGTGAGGGGATCTGCAGGGGTTCGTCTCTCCCGGTATTGGGGGTGAGGTCGCGCTGTGTCTAGGAGAGCCATTACACGAAGTCCTTGGCCATGGCAGGAGATTTACTGGTAGGTATTCCAGTAGTATCTCAGGGTGTTCTGGGCTACACTCCGACACGACTTGTACCGCTTTTGGGGGTCTGACTTTTACCAACCCCCTAGGCCTGCCATGCGATGCTCATAGACGAACGGACCGGACTGTACGGATATTGTCACTGACAGGCTCAGTATGGTGTCAGGATGAGTTCCCTCATCGACGTCCCTTTTGGTCAATACCTGGTAGCCCGTTACGTATGGCTAATACCTCTGACGTGCTAGTGGTTAAATCCACAACTAAAGTATTGACGAGTCTTTAGAGTCCCCCACAGACCGTTTCTCAAGTTTCAGGCGAAACGCTGTAGAGGTCGTATGGATATATGGCAGGGTTCGATCATATACGTCCGGTATTGCACGGATCATGATCGGACGGATAATACTAGCGGGTTTTTGTTTAAACCGGATCCTAGTATTGTACAGTGTAGATTTTGTCTCATTGCATTTGTATTCGGTCGGAATACAAATGCGGGTATGTATATACAGTCGCGGGGTTTTCCTGTAATTTATTACGGGATCAGTTTTTTGAAGTTGCCAGTTTGTATTCCGTTTCGGCCATTTTCCTTTGTTTCTTTCCTTGGCTGAAAATTGGTGGAGGAGGGCTTATTTGCAAATGTGCAAATTAGCAATTTGGAGGGTTGTTTTTGTAAGTAATTGTTTCATGATGATTCTACCATGCTTTGACTTCCCTTGTTCATCATGACTTGACTTTTTGGAGATGGGAACATGATGGGTTATGATTAGGTGATGGGTGTGACTTTCTTGATGATTATAATCTTTCCCTTTTCTTTGCATTATTGATCCACTTCCTCTCTCTCCCTTCACCACACAAGTGGCCGGCCATTCTAGTGTGGGGCTGTCCAAAATTTTTGTGAGGCACTTTTGTTCTCTTCATGCTCACAAAAATCCCTTTGTTCATCTCAAAAAGCTTATATTTCATTCCTCCACCCAAAAGGCAACATAAAATAACCCCTTGAGACAAAGAGTACTACACTAGCCTACAGCATTCTTGGACACGTCGACTCACCAACTTCATGCCCGAGTTGCCTCGGTCCAGAGGTGGGAGCCCGTAAAAGAACCCGGCGATGTGATGCCCTTCCGACGAGGAGATGAAGACCGGAGATTCCACGGGGAGATCGGGATGACGACAAGAAGACCGAAGGACACGGATCGCTCGGTATATCTCTCTACCCTTTCTCTAGTTAGCTAGCATTAGGTTAATGGCCGGATCCGGGTTTCAAAGTACGCGGTAGCGCCGGTTCTAGTTTTAGAAAAGTTTTTGATTCCGCATTTTGGCCTCGTTCCGACGGTCGGGGCGCTGCCGTGCACTTACACGGATGACATACACAGAGTAGGAAGTAAAATTCCTATTCTACGATCGGTTGTACTGTGGTCGTCACACAGTTGTTTCTCCAGACAGGATATGGATATATTATCTGACATTCTGGTTTCTAGATCTATGGTTTTAGATCTAGATTTGGGTAGTTTCCCAATGTGGGTACTTTGACAGTATTCTGATAGTTTTTAGAATAGTTGACTCCTGGCATGGTGGTGTACCTGCAGGTGATGGAATCACCCTCTCTAAAGGTGTCTTCCAGACTAAAGGGGAGAGGGATGTGCATGATTGACAGATCACTTGCTTAGGCAATTGAGTCAATCATGAGATGTCAAGTACCACACCAGATGTTGTTTTTGCACTAGATGCGATAAGTTTATATTAATCCAATCCTGGAGAAACATAAGGAAGCAGTTTTAGAACATAAGTGAATGTTCTACGGATTTGATGACGGCAGCCTCCTTTGGGAGACGGTTATCATTCCAGGTTTCAAAGGTGACATGGATGACAGAATGATTGTCAGAGATATAGTTTTCCCTCTGATGAAGGGGGCAGTATTATGGACAGTTGGTCCAAGAGGATACTGTGGGAGGCATAGTGCTGGACACTGATTAGTTTCAGTTATCGATACAGTCTAAGAAGTTTGGATTTGGAGTTCATTTATGAACTAGGTCCCATTAGATATCCAGACATATTCTAAGACAGGTCTTACTCAATTCGGGAGATGGCTTTCTCCGCGAACTTGAGATTAAGAGAAATATAGAAAGAAACATCGGGGCGGATCCACTCGCTGAGGCTATTTCTCGAACACAATAGTTTTACAAACGGGCTTTGTGAAACAGATTAGTAGAGGAGTTGGATGTTCGGTATCACACGGGCTGTGAGTATGCGACATTGCAATAATTAGCCTTGAGTGCAAGTGGGAGATTGTTGGATATAGTGCCCTCAAAGTCAATTATTGGATCGCAGGCACGTGATTGCAATGATTGAGGAGGACCTATACCTTTAGTATAGTCTTACTCGAGATGATAGTAAGCAATCTGATTTGCCTTTATCAGTCGTGTACAGGTTCGGGTGACTGATCACTGTTACACGTTGATAGAGCCCTTAGGATCTTGCTTGACTACCAACAGTATGATGGCGATCATATACGTGAGAGTTGGGTAGTCTATAAGCACTTTCTTAAAAGTTGTCCCTAGTCGTGGGAGTTTCGAGACAGGGCATCGATACTCCGGAGTAGACTAGTGTATACAGTCGAGACCCCGACGAGGGGCGATGGCCGGTCTCACAAGCCACTGGTGTCAGTTGGATCACCTAAGATGTATACAGGTGCTCATTGGGTTATGAGTACACCGGACAGGACTCGCCGGGAACCTGCTAGTTGGTATTATACCTATCGTCAGATAGCAGTTCCCTGGTGACATGTGTACAGGTTAGTTCATCGACCTGAGGTCGTCATTTGTCTTGTGTAAGTTCCCACTGTGCTTTGATTTCTACCCTACCACGGCTCAAAGGAGTCGTGCAAACAGGTAGTTTTTGGGTACAGTCCCGAGCCACATGGAGGCAAGTGAGCGGATCTGCAGGGGATTCGTCTCTCCCGGTATTGGGGGTGAGATCGCGCTGTGTCTAGGAGAGCCATTACATATAGCCCTCGGCCGAGGCAGGAGATTTACTGGTAGGTACTCCAGTAGTATCTCAGGGTGTTTTTGGGCTACACTCCGACACGACTTATACTGCTATTGGGGGTCTGACGTTACCAGCCCCTAGGCCGATATGCGATACTCATAGACGAACGGACCGGACTGTATATACATTGTCACTGTTAGGCTCTGTAGGGTTCCAGGATGAGTTCGTTCATCGGCTTCCCTTGAGGTTAGTATATGGGCAGCCGTTACGCACAGCTAGTGCCGCTGACGGCTTGTGGTTAAACCCACTGCCAGGGTACTGACGAGTCATTAGAGTTCCCTACAGATAGTTTCCCAAGTTCGGGCGAAATGTTGTAGAGGCCGTATGGTTTTATGGCAGGGTTCGGAAAATGCGTTTGCGTTTACGCACGTGTCATATTTCGAGCAGATAATACTGGTGGGGTTTAGTTTAAGCCGGATCCGAGTATTATACTGTGTAGATATAATATCTTTTTCTCAGTTGCATTTGTATTCGGTCGTAATACAAATGCGGGTATGTTTATACTGTCACGGGGTTATCCTGAAATTCGTTTCGGGATCGTTTTTGGAAGTTGCCTGTTTCCAATTTCCAGTTTTCTATCACCAGTATTAAACATTCGGTTAAATGCGGATTTATCTATTCTTCATGAGGGTGAGTCATGGTTCTAGAAGGTTCTAGATGTGGTGACTCCAAATCCAAACTTCTTAGACTGTATTGTCAACTGAACCTAATCAGTATCCTGCGCCATGCCTCCCTCAGTATCCGCTTGGACCACCTGTCCAAACTACTGCACCTCGTCAGAGGGAAAACTATAAATCTGACAGTTACTCTGTCATCCAGGTCACCTTGGAAGCCTGGAATGATAACCGTCTCCCGAAGGAGGCTGTTGTTATCATATCCCTAGAACATCCACTTATGTTCTAAAACTGCTTCCGAATGTTTCTCCAGGATTGGATTAATATCTTAACTTATTGCAGCTAGTGCAAAAACAACATCTGGTGTGGTACTTGACATCTCATGATTGACTCAATTGCCTAAGCAAGTGATCTGCCAATCATACACATCCCTCTCCCCTTTAGTCTGTAAGACACCTTCAGAGATGGTGACTCCATCACCTGTAGGTACACTACCATGCCTAGAGTCGTCCATTCTAAAGCACCTTTAGAATGCTGTCTAAGTACCCAGATTAGGAAACTAACCAAATCTAGATCTAAAACCATAGATCTAGTAACCAGAATGTCTGATATAATATCTATATCCTATGTGGAGAAACCACTGTGTGACAACCAAAGTATAACCGATCGTAGTATAGGAACTTCACTTCCTACTCTGTGTATGTCATCCAAATACCAGGACATCACACCCTACTGCCTTCTTAACAGATCCATCCCCTATTTTGATGAAGTCAAATCCATGACTGTCACATCAAAAATAGATGATCTATCTCCGCTATATCCACTTTAGTCTATAAATAGACATAAGCCACTTGTCCACTATGCTTCCGCTGCTCCCACTGACTACGACAACCCTCTGAAAGAATAATATACACGTGCACTTCTAAAGCCAGTTCAGAACGACGCTATACTCATCCTCCTGTCGGGTCTCATAGCCTGGAACAACAGTAGTGTCAAGTCTGGGTAAATAAGAACCTCCCTGTCACCGTCTCTGAGCATACCGACGTACCTCTCGAGTGCCTGAGGTTACCCACCATATCTGCGGAGTGGCCAATGGAATGTCAATCCAGATTGAGTCTTTAGGTCCTATTAAATTTTCAGTAATCATTTGCGGTTCTGGAATCACTTCCAGTTCTACCATACTCCTACTACTGTTTTCTGAAAAAGTCCATTTTACTAAAACTGTGGCGATTCAAGAACAATATGACTATTAATCTTCCAGATGGTAGAAAATCAACCCTCGTCATAGGCCGGGTCAACCCACAAACATCCATTACAAAAACGTGTCTTGAGTTATCCAGAGTCTGGTTTTAAGCATAAGCCAGACAACTCCATATACCTTAACATCGTTAAGATATGATCCATTCTATATCTAATATAGAAACAGAGGCACTGATTTAATTGGAACCAGATTCAAATCATGCAGCTGTCTCCAATGCATGTCAACTAAATGGAAGGAGGCCGATCAGCGTTACTCAACTTAGGAATGCATCCAGATATGAGTAACCTGAAACAGAAACAAGTTTCTCAAAACCATTACTATCAACTGAATACCGAATACAAGTATCTACATTTTCGATCACCTTGAAGAATCCTGATACTTGCAGCACCTGGTTCTCTACTTTATTCTTATATCTATAACTTCTCAAAACTTAGACCTTGCATTTCTACAAAACACTTGTCTAAAAACTAGAGAAGTCACAAGTAAACAGAATATAGTACGAGGACCGACCCCTCTGTCCTAATGGACACTGGACAATATACAATGCTTTGTATAAGTCCTCTGAGTTGAATAACTCAAACCCTGTGCGTGGTAGGTTGAAAACTGTACTATAGTTATGAAGAATTACACCGCTGTTGAATACTCCTTACCTAACCATCAACTGATATAGGTAAATATCATGGACATAATTTCAAAAAGTTATATCTCACTTTATAAAAATAAACGTACAGATATATCAATTTGAAATTTATGCATAACAACGGATATTCAAAACCAAATATTTGCCGTCCGGCAAACACCCAGGCGATTTCCTCAAATATCACCAATTACAATGAATCCCGATATAATGAGGATGATCACCTAATTCCCAATAACTTACTCCCACTCATCATCTGTAAAACCATACAGATGTGAGAATCATACCTGGTAAATACATACCCTGGAGCAAGGGTCTAATTGGGAAATCAGTTTTCTATTAACAACGCACAGTGAAACTGAAACATGAAAATGTTTCGAAAGGGTATCCGGGTATTCCTAGTAATGCCTCTTCCATTATCAGATTCACAACTGTAACCGTATATTTCTTTGCCATCTCTCCAAATCCCTTATATGTCTTTATTCATTACCTTCTATACACCACCTTTAGACCAAATGGTTTTCTTCATTCCCTACCGTTCGGCACCAGCCTATAGTTAGGAAGAAGACTATCCAATAAGCATAATGGGTGTACTCTCCTAATCCTAGGAGCACTCGCAACACGAGAGAAGGTAAAGATAAAAGACAACTGAATAAACCTTATTCCTATTTCTCCTGAACCAGAATCCATCCCCAAACTGGAACAAGTTTTTTCAAGTTCGTATATAACCATACGATGGATTATCCAAATAACTGTGGATCTTCGTAGTGATACGGGGTGTTCTGGAGAAATACAAAGGTGAAGTAGGAGTGGCGATGAAATACTTGGTTTGGTCGTGAATAGCAGTCGCAATTTACTTTTCCCTCTTTCTAATTCCTTTATTTGTCTTTACTTATTACCTTCTGTACACCTCACTTAGGCTAATCGGTTTTCTTCATTCCCTACCTTTCAGCACCTGCCTATGGTTTGGAAGAAGACTATCCAATAAGCGCAATGGGTGTACCATCTCTTAATCCTAGGAGCCCTCGCAACCTGAGAGAAGGTAAAAGGAAAAGACAACTGAATAGTCCTATTCATTTTCTCCAGAACCGGAAACCATCCTCGAATCTGGAAAAAGTTCCTTCGAGTTCGTATATAACCATACGATGGTTTTATCCAATGGAAGTGGATGTTCGTAGTGATACGAAATGTTCCGGAGAAAAAGGATAAAAATAGGAGTGGCAATGAGGTATGCAACTCAGACAATCCAAAAGCCAGTGTTTTAAGAAGGTTCGGTTAACTTGGTCACTGAGTCATAGTCTAGGGTCGGGCCATGGTCGCTGCCAAAGAGAGAGAGAGAGAGAAAAGAAACACTCTGCATGCACTCTAACCTAGATCAGAATGGTTATCACTTTATGTAATCAGGAAACCTCCTACTGTATCCTCAAATTCTCCTCCAAACCTGAAAGAAGAATTAGTCGGGATCACCCGAGGAGTAAACCAACTCATCAGTGGGAATCGTGATCCAACTATCATCACATGATAACGTGATTGAATCCACTCACGTTATCACACTCCAGAAGGTATGCGCATGCCTGGCAAGTTTCAGTTTCTTTAGAAACTCCCGATGTGTGTTTTTTTACCCCAAGCGGCTTATGACCTTGACTAGGTCAACAAACCATAAACCGCTAGTCAAGTTCTACCCGTCATTATCCTGTATTGCATTAAACCCACCTGCACGTGCCCTTGACTAGGTCAACAAGGCCGCACGACTGTCCTAACCAATCCCATTTATGCAACAAACAAGCACCACTTAGCTACCGGACACTACGTCTTGACTAGGTCAACAAACGCAGTACGAATACTAAATAATACTCGTAAGAAATGACGGAAGGCTACGGTCGGTTTTTGGCGGAAAACCTTTAACATAATGAACTTGATATCATTGAAGGAACCGCATAGCCATTTACAAAATATAGTGGCGAAAACCTTTGCTAAAGAGGTCACTCCCGGTGAAGGGATCTTGGCTCTTTCCCCATAGAATGAGGTGCAGGATATTCCAACTGAATACCGCGATGCAAAGCAAAAAGTAATCGACTATAGTGAAGTTATTACCCTAACGCAAACTTCTACCCAAGGGGTCACTCCCGGTGAAGGGATCTCGGCCCTTGCCTCGTCGACTGAGGTGCTGGATATTCATAACCAAATACCACTGTGCAAAGCAAATGAGAACGTCCTTGCAAAAACAATAACAGCTTTTTGAAAAATGTTCCAACAACATTGAACAGGTTTGTTTAGCTTGCATTGATCTGAATCAACGCAGTCCCATCAATTGATCATACCAATAAAGAACGAAAATATGATGTACGTATATGCCATCCGCATTCACCGCTGAGTCCCGTCATCACTCGTTAGGTTACTTAACTAATGATAGAGCGGGGACTGGACTAGCGCGGAAGTAAAACATATACAACATCTACTAGTATATATATCAATATATAATAATCGCTCATGGCATGATAAATGCAACATCACAGAAATGTAATAAGCATCACAGAACAATACAGATAATCTGGGATCCCCGGATTTCCATTGAGCCGCAACTGAAACCCGACGTTCCCCTAGTCGTGTGGATAGCATGTGCAATGAAATCCTAGACCCCTACGGGTGCGGCAAGTTACCCGCCAAAACCAGGAGCGAGGAAACCCCCTTCAATAAAGCGAATGGAATACCCAGTACTTCACGGAATCCGGTAACTTGAGCACCCCTCCTTGGGTCAACCTATACCCCCATGAGTGCGGCAAATAGCCCGCCAATTCTAGAGTGAAGCCCCCTCCATCTTAAAGCCATGAGATGCGGGCCCGTTGCCCTCTAGAACCCGGCTATCCGTGCACCCCACCGCGGGGTAATCCTAGTACAGAAAATAAAATATGTACAATGGGTACATCGACCTCAACCCGGTCGTGCCCCAAAAGAATAATATACAAACAGGCATTGACGGCAGTCCACATGTCGGATGCTCGCCGTGCAATATCAAATGTACAAATATAACCAAACTGTATTACCATTGCATCCAGGCTATCCACCATGACAAATCCGCAACATTACAGCACAACACAGAACATCAACGTGAATGCCACGTTCGCAAATCCGTCTAAAAGGGCTATAGTGATTAGACAAGATTTACCGATCAAATAACATTCACGGTCACAGATATAATGTAATGCACTGTAAACTTTAAACAATATTATAAAATATCGAATCCGAAATAACCCCCCGAATAGCCCAGAAAAACTGATAAAACCATATCCAAATTGGGCCAAACAAATAATACCACTGCACTGACAACCCAGAGACCAGACAGAAGCCCAAATACGAAGCCCAAATACCCTACCTGGGCCAGCCTGGCCGAAAAATCTTGGTCTGTGGCCAGTTTTTTTCTGATGGCAGGGGCTCGTCTTTGGGCAGTGGTCATATGGTCTCATGGGTGGTCTTATGCACTTGTTTAAAAAATTTTCTGAACACTTTTTAAAATTAACAGAGAGCAAAACTGCAGTGTCATTGTTCGGGTTTAGTTTCATTTTCGATAGATTAACATTTTTTAAAACAAGCTAGCTAAGGTTAATGGCGTGGCTCTGATACCATGTAAGTCTACGGTAGCGCCCCGGCCGTCGATTCGAGGCCAAAATGCGGAAACAAAAACTTTTCATAAACTTGAAACTGGCGCTAACGCAGACTTTAATCCCGAATCGAACCATTAACATTAAACTAGCAATCTAAAGAGGGTTAGAAAAGCTATACCGATCGATCCGTGTCCTTCAGTCTTTAGCCACCATCTTTAGTTCCTTACGGCATTTCCGATCTCGCTCGATCTCCAATCTCCTCGTCGGAAAGGGCACCACATCTATGAATCCTTTTACGGGCTCCCGCTTCGAACTGAAGCAACTCGGACACGAAGTTTGCTAGCCGACGTGTCCAAGATGAAGTAGAGAATGTGTGTGACAACTTTGTCTCTTGACACTCTAGGATTCTCAACACATAAGATGGGTAGAGTGGAGGTAGAAGAAGAAGCTATGGATAAGGAACTTGTAAGCTCAAGAGAAGAAAAGAGAAGAAGAGCTTTTGTTATTGTGTGAGATAATGTTGTAAGTGAGCTAGAATGATAATCCAAGAGCTAACCCCATACATATGTGGCTGCCCCCTCTCTCCTCCTATCACAATCTCACCCAATAATCAATCATGAAATGATGGCATGCACAAAGAATAATACCATGAGTCACTACCCTTGCACATGCCACATTTAATGCACTCCATCATTACTTTGAGCTCACAATTTCCATTTGCAAACATTAATCCAAATGTTTGCAACAATAAAAAGAGAATGGCATCTACTAAAGTAAACTCGTGACGGATCACAAGGATACCCCTCACCTGTATATACATACCTGCATCCGCATTCCGACTGAATGCGAATGCAATGAGACTAAAGTAATCCAACAAATCTAATACTAGGATCCGGCTTAAACCAAAGCCCACTAGTATGATCCGTCCGATCATGATCCGTGCACGACTGCACGTATATGATCGAACCCTGCTATAATACCATACGACCTCTACAACGTTTCGCCCGAAACTTGAGAAACTGTCTGTGGGGGACTCTAAAGACTCGATAATACACTGGCTGTGGATTTAACCACTAGCACGTCAGTGGTACTAGCTGTACGTAATGGGCTACCAGGTATTGACCAAAAGGGAGGTCGATGAGCGAACTCATCCTGACACCCTACTGAGCCTGTCAGTGACAATATCCGTACAGTCTGGTCTGTTCGTCTATAAGCATCGCATGTCGGGCCTAGGGGGTTAGTAAAAGTCAGAACCCTAAAAGAGGTACAAGTCATGTCGGAGTGTAGCCCAGAACACCCTGAGATACTACTGGAATACCTACCAGTAAATCTCCTGCCTTGGCTAAGGACTTTGTCTAATGGCTCTCCTAGACACAGCGCGATCTCACCTCCAATACCGGAAGAGACGAAACCCCTGCCGATCCGCTCACTGCCTCCATGTGGCTCGGGACTGTACCCAACTAAAACCTGCTTGCACGACTCCTTTGAGCCGTGGTAGGGTAGTAATCAAAGCACAGTGGGAACTCACATGAGACAAATGATGATCTCAGGTCAATGGACTAACCTGTACACATGTCACCAGGGAACTGCTATCTGACATCAGGTATAATACCAACTAGCATGTTCCCGGCGAGTCCTGTCCGGTATACTCATAACCCAATGAGCACCTGTATACATCTTAGGTGAACCAACTGACACCAATGGCTTGTTAGACCGTCTACCGCCCCTCGTCGGGGTCTCGACTGTATACACTAGTCTACTAGTGGAGTATCGATGCCCAGTCTCGAAACTCCCACGACTAGGGACCACTTTAAGGATGTGCTTATAGACTACCCAACTCTCTCGTATATGATCGCCATCATACTGCTGATAGTCAAGCAAGAATCCTAAGGGCTCTATCATTGTGTAATAGTGATCTGTGATATCACCTGAAGCATGTACATGATGATAAAGATAAACCAGATAGCATACTATCATCTTGAGTAAGACTTTCCTACCGGTATAGGTCCTCCCTCAATCATTGCAATAACGTGCTTGCGATCTAATAATTGACTTTGAGGGCACTATATCCAACATGTGATATATCCGGATCATTAAGTCAAGTGTTGATTTAATGATTTAATGTATAATTATATATTTGATATATGAATTTACATTAACTAATATTTCTCACTTGACCATTTCTTTTTCTCACTTTTCATACATTATATATATTATGTATAATGCTAGGTTACACATGCAACATGTATGTATGAGACTTATACCATGCTAGGGTTAAGTTAGGGTTTATATTTATTTCAAGCAAATTCAAAATTGTGGAGATATTTTTCATGGTTCAAAGCTTGTAGAAGCTTGCAGTCTTCATTGACTTTGTGCACTCTTTTGTCTTGCTTAAGATATTTGTTAACCCAACTTTAACTCATAGCTATGGTTTAGTCTCTACAATGGTTAAGGCATGGAATATACCAACCATGGTTGCATTTTCTAACCTCATGTGATTTTCTTTAGTTCATCACTTCATCATCTTCTTCTTCCTTTCATTGAAGCTTTCTAGCTTCAAGAAAAGTGATGAAAAATTGTGAGAAAAATAAAACTAAAGTGAGCCCACTTCCTACTTCATCATCCTCTACTATTATCCATTTAGTTTAGGGCGTTTGCTTCACTATTCTCACCATTAGTGAAGAGGTAGCATGAGCTCGAGTCTCCTCGACGTAGATCATCTTCGGCTTCGAAGACTTCGAGCAAGTTCACATTTTTCACCTTGTGGATCCTCTTAAGAGTTCGGGAGATCATTACTCGCAGTGAAGGGATATCTACACGGAGCATTTGTAGTGAAGGACCGGTCTACAAAGGTTGTATTCCGCATTCACTTAGTTGTAAAGTCATTTACATATCGTTTCGTCGGATTTTCTAGTATACGATTCTTGATTAGGGTTAGCTAGTACGACTAAAATTTTAATTTGGCATGGACGATGCCTCCCAAAACCTTGCCGTCGTGCTAAACAACCCAACAAATCTCACTCTTTACAACCTTCTTGTATATACAGGGTTTATCTACTATTTTGATGAAGTCAAACTCTTTGACTGTTATATCAAAACGGATGTTCCAACTTTGCGATGCGCGTATTGATCCTGATGGACTTAAGCATAGCTTTGAAAGTCTCAACTTTTCTATCTATACCAAGAATCTTCTCAAGATCCATTTGCTCCCAATGGGTTTTACTCCTTCAGGTGCAACATGCAAAATCATACTTTGTTGGTGTACATGGATTCCATCTTTGATCGCATAGCATCCAGCCATTTCACTGAGTCACCACTCGTGATGGCCTGCTTGAACCTAGTTGGGCCATCATCTACCATGATGCAATCCTCGCTCCTACTGTCACCGAGAAGACCGTAGTATCTCTCAAGTGGATGAGGAACCCTACTAGATTCGCGGAGAGGCTGAGGTTCGTTGAAGACTATTGAATCCTTTGGTTTCACCAAATCATCAGCTGTTAGTTTGTTTAGCTGGAACTCCTTCCAGTTCTACCTCATGACCACAAATTTCTTCACAAGAAATTCCTTTCCTAAAAAGGTGGCATGCTGAGAAACAAAACACCTTTTGCTCCTCAGAGTGGTAGAAGATATTCCCTCGCAAATGTTTGGGATATCCAACAAACTTATACAGATCTGACCTTGCCTCAAATTTGTCCGGATTTTTCTTTTCAACATAGGCCGGACAACCCCATATCTTAACTCATTTGAGATATGGTCTCTTCCTATACCATATCTCATATGGAGTGGTAGGCACTGATTTGGATGGAACCCCATTCAATAGGTATGCAGCTTCTCAAGTGCATAACATCAAAAGAAAATAGGTAACTAAACAGTACTCATCATGGAGCGCGCCATATCTTATAGGGTGCGATACCTCCGCCCCCGCCCCGATATACCGTTGTGCTGTGGAGTATACGAAAGAGTAAGCTGAGAGAGAATCCTATTCTCTATTTAGAAAATCCAGGAACTCCATGCCCAAGTATTTGCCTCCTCGATCACATCGAAGGACTTTATACTTCTACCTTTCTGGTTCTTCAACTTCAAGCTTATATTCCTTGAATTTCTCAAAAGTTTCAGACTTGTGTTTCAACAAGAACATATGTCCGAATCCTGAGAAATGATCAGTGAATATAACTAAGTATGAAGAACCACCCTTGGCATTTGTAGACATAGGACTATATACATCATCATGTATCCATCCCAAGAGTTTAGTAACTCTTTCTCTGTTTCCAGTAAACGGAGTATTGGTCATTTTACCTTTGAGACAAGACTGACAAGTAGCATAAGATGAAAATTCAAACAAATTCTCGCATTCATCCTTATGTAACTTAGCTGGTCGTGTCACATTGATATGACCTAATCTACAATGCCACAAGAAGGATTTGTTTATCTCTGAACTACTCTTATGTGTGTTTGGTATACTTTGAACTGTGTTTTGATTTAGAATGTATATGCAATTATATAACCTGCCTGATTGAATCAACTCTTGATTCAGGAAAATGTTCACAAAATTATCTTCTAATACAGAATTATATCCTTCTTTAACTCATTAAAGAAACCGATATAATGTTGTATATCAGTTTCAGTATGTAATAACATTCGTTCAGAATCAATGTATTAATACAAGGTGATATTTGCCAACTGGTTTGGCTGCAACACTTACACCATTCTCTGTACTTAGAGATATATCACCCTTTCCCGGTTCTCTACCTATCTGAAGCCCATATAACATATTACATATGCGGGATCCTGATCCGGTATCACATACCCAGGACGTAGAGGATATTGAAAAACAGTTCTCGGTAATGAACACATCCGAAGAAGATGCATCAACATGCACTTTTTCGATTGGGTGGCATGGGAATCCAGATTTTCCCCTATTTTCTGCTCGGACTTATAACAATTATAAGATAGAGAGGAACCAACGTTCCCCAGCTCAGTATAATAAGCAGGTTCTGTCAATGCATCCATATTATTATCTTGATTAAGACGTGACATGGTCGCTACCAGGAGAGAGAGAGAAGAAAACACTCTGCGTGCGCTCTTTTGCAAGATTAGATTGGTTGTTTATTTTATCTAATCAGGATGGCTCCCACTGTTTTTATCAAATCTTCCTTCAAATCCTAAAAGGTAAGACTAGCCGGGATTAATTATATCCTACAAGTTCGCCAATCTTTCGGACAGGCCAGTGTCGGTAATTTGAGGGAGGTTCCATGTGCTTTAGCACGGACCTAATTAAAAAAAACCTCATTTTCCCATGGGCGTAACCCTGTTAACACCTTTCTAGACACCTACTTGATCGGCTAATTGTAATGTGTAAAAATCTCCTCGGAGTAACAATTACTCGCAGTGGGTATCGGGATCCAACTATCTTATAGAAGGTATGCAATCTCATTGCAAATTTCAACTCTTGAAACTCCCGATAAAGGTTTTTACCCCTAGTACTTATGAGCTTAACTATGGTTAATATATCATAAGTGCTAGTCAAGTTCTACTCGTCATTTCATGATTAATTAGACCCACTCACATGACCCTCAGCTATGGTCGACATAATCACATGAATGTCTTAACTAATCGCATCATATGCAGTGTAGGAAGACATCGCTTAGCTACCGTACACTACGCCTTGACTATGGTCAACATACGCAGCACAAATACTAAATACTCTACTTTCTAAAATGACAGAGGGTCTGCGGATGGTTTTTATGAAAACCTTTAACGCTATGAACTTGATATCATCGTAGAATTGAGTGATTTTGAAAAGGAGTGTTTTTTAGGCTTTTACTAGTTTTGCTAAAGAGGTCACTCCCGGTGATGGGATCTCGGCTCTTTCCATATCGAATAAGGTGCAGGATATTTCCCAAATACCACTATGCAAAACAAAAACTATAGAAGCAATCAAAAGACAAACCAAGTGGGTTGTAGCATCTGCTAGTTTCGCTAAAGAGGTCATTCCCGGTGAAGGGATCTCGGCTCATTCCTTATCAAATAAGGTGTTGGATATTGTACGATGAATACCGCTATGCAAAGCAAGAACTAGAGCTACCAGTATTTTTAAAACAAGTTTCTACAATATCTTAAGGTTTCTTTTTCTTTCATTAATCTCATTAATGAAATCCCATCAAATTATGCTACCTAAGTATCACAGAAGAAATGAAAGCATCAATATTAATTATATCTCATATATATAATAGTCTCAGAACATATCAAGTGATCACATCACAAAATATTAGCAGCAGAAGAACATATACGAAATATTGGATATACTAGAAATTCCGTGTTTTAAATTAAGCCAGTATAAAACACGGATTCTACGGTCGTGATGAATAGCCAAACCCACATCCCTAGACCCCTATGAGAGCGGCAAGCAACCCTACCAATTCTAGAGTTAGGAGACCCGGTCTTGACTCCTCGAGATGGTCTCCCACTGGACTCTAGAACCCGGTTACTTGTGCTCTCCTCCTTAGGTCTATCCTAATGCGGAAAAGTAAATAATATACATCAATGGTGACATCATGCTCAACCCGGAAGCGCCCCAATAAAAGAATATTACATACAAGCTTTTACATGAATGAAAATGAAAAACTCCCATCTCACATAAAAAAACCTCGGCTATTCAAAACACGACGATCCAATATAACATATCACAGCAACATATAACATCACATGTCATCAACGTAACGTATCCTAATTGTCATTGACGTATAGAACGAAACCGGCGATACATCACATATTACACTTACGGTCGCAGAAAAGAAAGTGAAAAACTATAACAATTGGAATCCGCAATCACCTTAGACATCATAAACCCAATGTATCACATACTTTGGATTACATGCCTAACAAAATGAATTCCTTAGACATCACATGCCTAACAATTATAAACCCCACATTTTAGTCACGATATTGAAAACACTTTCCAATAACCTGTCGGGTAATTCAACAAGATTCCTGATAACTTAATCGAATGCACGTCGGAAACTTTAGTAGATGGCCGCACCCCTGATGCCGTCGACGAAGTGCACTAAGACGGAACACCGCGGCCGCGAGCACCCGAACAGATGCTTTTGGCGACGGGGTTCTCCTACAGTCACTTGGTCGGGGCTATAGGGTGTGGTTATCTAGTAAGGTTACCCGGCGAGTATCCGCGTACACTACGTAATTGCGACAGACTTTTGATCCACATCAAAATTCCGTGGAAACCGATCAAATGAGACTAAACTGCTAGATTTATAAAATTCAAACTAGTTATCTCATAACTAGTTATGTGGATTTCAAATATTGTATAACAATCACAGATAGATAGACGATATTAAACTTTTCGATCGAATAAACAAACACCCAAACTTTCATAAAAAGCTTAACACTTGAGCGGAGTTTAAAAGGTACCCAGAACATGCCACAACACCTATGAACCAGTCGTAGAAGGGTCAACCAATGCCTCACCTGTGGCACCGCTGAACTACCACAAACCCTAGGGTTTGATGGCGGTTCTGATGGCCACAGTATCGAGTTAGGGTTTCGTTCTTCTAGAAGGTCCACAGAATGACCTGCACGATTTTTTGAATATTTTAAACTTGGAAAAATCCAACTCTTGGAAAATTTGAGTGAGGGAAAAATTAGGTTATTGATATCTGTTCGAACCTTTTAACATCGTATAAATAACCCGAAACAAAGTTAGATTTTCGAATACGAAACAGTCCGAGTTGCCTATGCAGAAAATTAACATCACATGCAATTTTTAGCAAAAACTAGCAACACCTGAAACACTGAAACCCAGAGACTGGAAAAAATTATAAAACTCAACCATAAATCTCTTAACTTGGCCGAGCAGGCCGGTTTTGGCATCAATGTGTTAGTGTATATGCCTTAGAGGCCATTACTGTATCATACTAATTTGTAAATTACTCAATGGAAGCTTGGGATATTCACAGTTGTATAGACAATCTTGCTCGAAATAGTAGTATGCTACTTGGTTTGTTTCTACTTTAATGTGTGCATATGCTTCTTTTAGCATATCGCCTATACACATTAGTAGAACCCTTAGGATCTTTGCTTGATTACCAGCGTTGTGATGGCAGTCACACTAGTGGGGGCTGGGTAATCTACAAGCACATCCTTATACAGGTCCCTAGTCATTGGATTATTGAGACGGGGCATCGATACTCCGGAGTAGACTAGCGTATGCGCTTCTTATACAAGCAGGGGAGATGGTCTGTCCCCCAGCCATTAGTACGTCGTACTTGAGATAGTATGCGGTCGCTTGTTAGGTTATGAGTACACTGGACAGGACTCGTCGGAAACTGTTGGTTGGTACTATACCTATCGTCAGTTATCAGTTCCCAGGTGACATGAGTACAGCTTAGTCCGCTGACTTGACACTGTCACTTCGCCTCGAGTGTGTTCCCACTGTACTTAGATTATTACCCTACCACGGCTCAAAGGAGTCGTTCAAACAGGTAGTAGTTGGGTGCAGTCCCGAAGCACTTGGAGGCAGTGACGGTTAGACAGGATTCGTCTCTCCCGGTATTGGGGGTTGACATCGCGCTGTGTCTAGGAGAGCCATTACACAAGTAGTCCCTGGCCAGGGCAAGCGAGATATACTGGTAGGTTTCCAGTGTTATCTCAGGATGTTCTGGGCTACACTCCGACATGACTTGTACCGCTATTAGGGGACTGACGTTTACCGCCTTCCTAGGCCCGCCATGCGATATTCTCAGACGAACAGACCGAACTGTATGGAGATTGTCACATTCAGGCTCAGTGGGAGTTCGGATGGGTTCACCTCATCAGTCTTCTTATCGGCATCTACCTGGGGACCGTTACGTACAGCTAGAACCGCTTGCGGTCTGTGGTTAAACCCATTGTCAGCGTAGTGTCGAGTCTTTAGAGTCCCACAAAGAGGGTTATTCGCCTTCGTAGAAAACAGAGTAGAGGTCGCATGGTTTTGTGACGGGGTTCGTTCACATCCGCGCACTTGTGCACGTTTGGTGTCCGGGCAATTATTACTAGCGGGCATTTGTTTAATCCAGATCCTAGTATTTGTTTTGTGATTGGTTTTGTCTCAGTGTATTCGTGTTCCTCGGAACACGGATGCGGGTGTGTATGCACAGTTGACAGAGGCAGAGGTAGAGGATTCTCATTAGGGTTGTTGACCGTTGACTTTCACCAAACCCTAATGAGAATGAGAAATATGATTAATGGTATTAATTAAGGATAATTGTGCCATGGTTAGGGTTGTTGACCATTTGACTTTGGTTGACTTGTTGACCTATGTTGACATATTGACCATCATCATTTCATATGAAAGATGCTCCTTGATTCTTGCAAAATTCATTTAATGTGAAATGATAATGGTTATTCCAAATCGACCATCACAATTTCCTTGATTATTATTATTTTTCATAATTCACTAATATGAGAGTATGGTTACTAAAATATCCCCATTCTTTCTTGCTCTTTCTCTCTCATATGTTTAGCTCATCCTCTTCCTCTCTCTCAAAGCTCTCATCTCTCATGTGTTGAGAACCATGAGCTCTTGAGATAAAACCTTCAAGACTTCACTCTACTCATTCTAGAGTTCTAGTTTTAGCAAGCCAAGCACTTTAGTTACCTCTAGGTTGAGGTAGGAGCTCAAGGTAGAGGCCTTCGGGTGGATCCTTCTTCGGCAAAGAGAAGACAACGAGGGGAAGCCGTTCAAACCACTCCAAGGAGCAAGAAGAGAAGGAGTTCAAGACCTAGGTATAACCTTCTAACCGAGTAGCTAAACTTGTAGTTAGTTTGCTAGGTTTTTGTTTAGCAAAGATCCTCTAGTTTCTAGTCCATGTTGCCTTAAGAAAAAATCGTTTTTTACCTATTCCGCCTCCCCGTAAGCACCGGGATGGGCAACGTGGACTTACAGTGGTATCAGAGCCTAGCTAAACAACAACTAGCATGTTAGCAAAGTGATTAGAATTTCGATCCAAAAAAAAATCGCGAAACATGTCAAAAAACTAAACTTTCTGCCGATTTTTAAAACTGCTCTAAAAATAATTCCACATACCTTAAAAATCGGTGCAGGGTTTTTTATGAACATGCAGAAAAACCGAGCCTACAACTCGGTCAACGCGCCATGGAAGCGCAGCGAAACCACGCGTTTCGCCGCGGATCCACGGCCGAGTTGACTCGGCCGCGACTCGGGTTTGCTGCAGTTTGTTTAGTGTACTGTTTTGGGATTTTTAACATATTTTGTTTCTGCCCAGAATTTCCAGAGAACAATGTTGTGTTTGGGGTAGTTACAAATTGGTGTTTTGATCAAAGTTCTACAAACTTTTGCTAATTGGTTATATCTTTGATGTGATATATGCACTGAACGTCGACTAATCGCTATACGTCGATTAGTGGGGGTTGTGCATATATGTGATCTGTAATGTTGTTGGATTGTGTATATGAACTCGTTGGATTGTCGCGGATGAATAGCCGGGGTTTTGTGAGATGAGAGTTTCTTTTTCTTTCATTTGATGTAATATGTAAATTGATGTAGTATTATTTTATGGCCGCACATCTGGGATGAGGTTGTAGCCGCCATTGTATATTATTTCTTTTACTGTTTTTGCTCCTAGGATAGACCCAAGGTGGGGTGCACAAGCTACCGGGTACCTCGAAGTGCCGAGTGGCCTACTCACATTGTTGAGGGAGTTTGCTTCACTTCGGGTACTTACCGGGTAGTTTTCCGCACCCGTAGGGGTCTAGGGTGGGGTTTTGGCTATTCATCGCGACCGTGTAATCCGTCTTTCGTTGCAGGCTCGAACGAAACGCGGATTCCTAGCATATCCAATGTGTTCATCTGTGATCTGGAATGGCTATCATTGCATCTGACGAATATATATATATATATATATATATATGATATCTAGTAGGCGTTGGTTATGTTTTGCATCCGTGCTAGTCCAGCCCCCGCTCTGTCGTTAGTTAAGTAACCTAACGGGTGATGACGGGGCCCCGTGGCGAATGCGGATGGCATAAGCGTACGTTATATTTTCGTTGTTTTCTGCAATGGTAGGATTAATTGATGGGACGCATTAAATTAATGCAAGAAAATAAACCAAAGTTAAGTCGTTGGAACAATTTCAAAACCACTCGGTTTCTTTTCAAAACAGAAAACTTTTAAAACGCGGAGCTTGAACCACTCCTTTTAAAAGCTATCACATTCTTTCGATTATATCAAGTTCACTACGTTCACGGTTTCGCCAAAACCATTCGTAGCCCTCTGTCATTTCATATGGATAGTCAATAGTATTCAAGCTGTGTTTGTTGGCCAAAGTCAAGGCATAGTGATTGGTAGCTATTGGATATTCATATGTAGCATAGATAGATGCGTTGGTTTGGGAAAGTCGTACTGCCTTGTTGGCCAAAGTCAAGGGTATGTACAGGTGGGTTCAAATTAACCTGGAAAATGACGGGTAGAAATTGACATGTGACTTATAATTTGCTGGCCAAAGTCAAGGTCATAAGAGCATGGGGCAAAAAAAATCCACATCGGGAGTTTCTAACGAAACTGAAACTTGCTAGTGCTGCATACCATTTGGAGTGTGATGATTCTGGTAGGATTCCTTCAGTTTTATCACACGATGATATTTGGATCTCGATCCTACTGTGAGTATATGCTACTCCTCGGGAAACTTTCTCACTTAACGATCAATGCTATAAACCAAGTAGGTGTTTAGAAAGGTGTTAGCGGGGCTACGCCCACAGGGAAAAGAGGTTCTTAAATTAAGGAACTTCGCGAAAGCGTAGGAAAACCTCCCTCGAAGTACCGACACTGGCCTGGCTGAACGGTTAAGCAAGTATTGTACGGTGAGATTGATCCCGACTAATTCTTCTTTTTTGGTTTGAGGAAGGATTCGAGAAACAGTGGGAGCCATCCTGTTTAGATAAACTAAAAACCAATCTAAACTTACAAGAGCATCATGCTAAGTGTTTTCTTCTCTCTCTCTTAATTGCAGTGATCCTGTGACCAGACATAGGTTACATCTAGATAATAAAATGACTAAATCCGACTGTTATGACTGGCAAAGGTCTGTCCAGATGACCATTACCCATGACAAGCTGGGCCACCTCTTGACTAATCAAACCCCGGCTGTCTCAGGACCAGTTTCCCTGTCACGGATATTGATATCCATAAGACATCGAAAAAAGACTGTGCGAATGCCAAGTGCCTCGTGTTGGCCTCAGTTGATGGTGCATACCAGAGGCAGCACGAGAAGATGGACTTAGCTTCTGTCTTCCTCCATAACAAAGATTTATGTAGAGAGCGATCTCGTATCGCAAGATATGAGACCTCGAACTAATTGCTTCAAGAGAGGTTGGCATTCGGGTCATCTGTAGGGGACAACGTCCTTACATAGACTAGCTATTTTGATGAGCTCACGGACCTGAAGACCACGTTGAAGAACGGGTCAAGTACTGACTTGATTCTACAGTCTCTACCCTCTACTTATACCCTGAAGGAAACCAGGGAAGAAGAAGGAAAGGGAAGGGCAAAAGTTTCGGGACTAGATGTAGTGAAAGAGGGACGTTCCTATTGTTACGGGAAAGGACATTGGCAGAAAGATTGCAGGGATAGCAAAGCCAGTAGCCAGGATTCGAAGCATGTTGTGGCTTCGGCTTCGGATGTGTTTGTAATAGAAAACTGTATGTCAATTAACCCTACTTCCTGGGTATTAGATACCGGATCAGGATCTCACATCTGTAATTCATTACAGGCTCTGAGAAACCGTAGAATTATCAGGATAGGTGATATGACTCTCAGGGTTACCAACGGAATGAGCGTGGATGCTGAATCCGTAGGGGAATATCACCTTGGATTGACAAGTGGGCAGATATTGATTCTGCGTAACTGTTTGTATGTACCTAGTATGGCTTGTAATATCATATCTGTATCCTTACTTTCTAAGGAAGGATATGATTTTTCTTTTGTAAGCGATGTGGTCCATATTCACCTAAATCAAGTTCTGATTGGGTCAGGTACATTAAAAAATGGAATATACGTAATGAATCAAGCTCAGGTTTTCAGTGTCCAGAACACACTTAAAAGAAAGTCTCCAGACACAAATCAGGCTTTCTGATGGCATTGTAGACTGGGTCACATTAATGAGAAACGGTTAACAAAGTTACATAAAGAGGGATACTTGAATTCGTTCGAGTATCAGTCTTATGCTACTTGTGAATCTTGTCTTATGGGAAAGATGACAAAAACTCCGTTCACTGGACACGGAGTAAGAGCGAGCGAGCTCTTGGGACTTATACACAGTGACGTGTGTGGTCCAATGTCTACACATGCGCGAAGTGGTTATTCATACTTCATTAATTTTACTGATGATTTCTCTAGGTATGGACATGTCTTCCTGATGAAGCATAAATCCGAGGCCTTTGAGAAATTTCCGGAACACAAGAATGAAGTTGAAAAACAAACAGGTAAAAGTATCAAGACACTGAGATCTGATCGAGGTGGTGAATAATTAAGTGCCGAGTTTCTGGACTACTTAAAAGAGAATGGAATTCTCTCTTAGCATACTCCTCCATACACACCACAACACAACGGTGTATCAGAAAGGCGGAATCGAACCCTATTGGATATGGTTCTTTCCATGATGAGTAAGGCTGAGTTACCGTGATCTTTCTGGGGTTATGCACTAGAAACAGCTACATATATTTTGAACCGAGTTCCAACTAAGTCAGTGCCTACCATACCATATCAGATGTGGAGTAGGAAGAGACCTTATCTTAAACACATCAAGGCATGGGGATGTCTAGCTTTTGTCAAAAAGCAACATGCGGACAAACTCGAGGCACGCTCAGTACAGTGCAAGTTTATGGGATATCTAAAGAACTCCAAGGGATATTTCTTCTATTACGCAGAGGAACAAAAGGTATTTGTTTCTCATCATGCCTGCATCTTGGAAACTGAATTTTTGGAATATCAGATAAGTGGGAGCGAAATAGAACTGGAAGAAATTCCAGAACCACAAGCTATTACTGAAAGCTTAGTAGAACCAGAAGGTTCGAAAGAACAGGACATTCCTGCGCCGCTCCGCAGGAGTAGTAGGCAGTCTCATCCGCCCGAGAGATACTACGGTTTTCTCATAGACGGGGATAGAGAGGATTGCGTCATTGAAAATGATGAGCCTACTAGCTTCCATCAAGCCATTCAGAGCCGTGACTCAGTAAAATGGCTGGATGCAATGCGGACCGAAATGGAGTCCATGTACACCAACAAAGTTTGGATTTTGGACATTGCTCCAGAAGGGGTAATACCCATAGGCTGCAAATGAATCTTCAGAAAGAAGATTGGTGTAGATGGGCAGGTTGAAACCTATAAAGCTAGACTTGTTGCAAAGGGTTTTCGTCAAAGACCTGGTTTGGACTATGACGAAACATTTTCTCCAGTGGCTATGCTCAAATCCATTCGGATCCTTCTTGCCATTGTTGCCTTCCACGATTATGAGATTTGGCAGATGGACGTAAAGACGGCTTTTCTGAATGGAAATTTGGAAGAGTGCGTCTATATGGATCAGCCGGAGGGTTTCATTCAGAGTGGGAGCAGTGGTAAAGTGTGCAAGTTGCTTAAGTCCATTTATGGACTGAAGCAGGCATCGCGGTGCTGGAACATCTGCTTTGATGATACTGTCATAGAATTCGACTTTATTAAAAATCCGGATGAACCATGCATTTATAGTAAGATTGTAGGGAGAACTGTGGTATTCCTCGTCTTGTATGTGGATGACATTCTCCTAATAGGAAATGATATTCCTATGCTACAGTCAGTCAAAGGATTCTTGTCACAGAGGTTCTCCATGAAGGACCTGGGCGATGCCAACTGCATTCTAGGGATCCAGATCTATCATGATAGATCTAAGAGGATGTTGGGACTTTCGCAGTCCAGGTACATCGACACCATACTGAAACGATTCAGTATGGAAGATTCAAAGCGTGGTAATCTACCGGCTTGTTACGGAATCACCCTCTCCAAGGAGATGTCTCCCAAGACTGATTTGGAAAGGGCTCGCATGTCATCTATACCCTATGCATCTGCGGTAGGCTTTATAATGTATGCGATGATGTGTACCAGACCAGATGTAGCATACGCATTAACCGTTGTAAGCCGGTATCAGTCGGACCCAGGGGAGAAACACTGGATAGCAGTAAAGAACATTCTCAAGTACCTGAGAAGGACTAAAGAGATGTTCTTGGTGTATGGCGGAAAAGACCTCCAGATCGAGGCCTTTGCTGACTCCAGCTTCCAGAGTGACAAGGATGACTCCAAGTCCATGTCAGGTTGTGTCTTTACCCTCAATGGAGGGGATTTTCCTAGAAGAGCTCCAAGCAGGAAACCGTTGCTGACTCAACTATGGAAGCGGAGTACATAGCTGCTTGCGATGCCACAAAAGCTGTCTGGATGAAGAAGTTCCTCACAGAGCTTCAGGTGGTTCCTACCATTGTTGATCCAATACCGCTGTATTGTGACAACAACGGCGCTATAGCTTTAGCGAAGGAACTCAGGTCCTATCAGAAGTCCAGGCACATTTTGAGGCGGTACCACCTGATCAGGGAGATCGTAGATCGTCGGGAGATCGAGGTGAAGAGAGTAGATTCAGAGAATAACACTGTAGATCCATTCACGAAGGCCATACCCCAGACTCAGTTCGAGTGGCTGATCGAGATGATAGGTCTTCGATACGCCAGTACAAGGCCTTGGTGCAAGTGGGAGATTGTTAGTGTATATGCCCTAGAGGCCATTACTGTACCATACTAGTTTGTATATTACTTAATAGAAGCTTGGGATATTCACAGTTGTATAGACAATCTTGTTCGAGATGGTAGTATGCTACTTGGTTTGTTTCTACTTTAATGTGTGCATATGCTTCTTTTAGCATATAGCCTATACACATTAGTGGAGCCCTTAGGATCTTTGCTTGATTACCAGCGTTGTGATGGTAGTCACACTAGTGGGGGCTGGGTAATCTACAAGCGCATCCTTATACAGGTCCCTAGTCGTTGGATTATCGAGACGGGGCATCGATACTCCGGAGTAGACTAGCATATGCGCTTCTCATCCCAGCAGGGGAGATGGTCTGTCCCACAGCCATTAGTACGTCGTACTTGAGATAGTATGCGGGTGCTCGTTAGGTTACGAGTACACTGGACAGGACTCGTCGGGAACTGTTGGTTGGTACTATACCTATCGTCAGTTATCAGTTCCCAGGTGACATGAGTACAGCTTAGTCCACTGACTTAACACCGTCACTTCGCCTCGAGTGTGTTCCCACTGTTCTTAGATTGCTACCCTACCACGGCTCAAATGAGTCGTGCAAATAGGTAGCAGTTGGGTGCAGTCCCGAAGAACTTGGAGGCAGTGACGGTTAGACAGGATTTGTCTCTCCCGGTATTAGGGCTTGATATCGTGCTGTGTCTAGGAGAGCCATTACACAAAGTTCCTAGCCAGGGCAAGCGAGATATACTGGTAGGTTTTCCAGTGTTATCTCAGGGTGTTCTGGGCTACACTCTGACACGACTTGTACCGCTATTAGGGGACTGACGTTTACCACCCCCTAGGCCCGCCATGCGATATTCTCAGACAAACAGACCGGACTGTACGGAGATTGTCACATTCAGGCTCAGTGGGAGTTCGGATGGGTTCACCTCATCAGTCTTCTTATCGGCATCTACCTGGGGACCATTACGTACAGCTAGTACCGCTTACGGCCTGTAGTTAAACCCACTGCCAGCGTAGTGTCGAGTCTTTAGAGTCCCACACAGAGGGTTATTCGCATTTGGGCAAAACAGAGTAGAGGTCGCATGGTTTTGCGACGTGGTTCGTTCACATCCGCACACTTGTGCACGTTTGGTGTCCGGGCAGTTATTACTAGCGGGCTTTGGTTTAAGCCAGATCCTATTATTTGTTTTGGGATTGGTTTTGTCTCAGTGTATTCGTGTTCCTCGGAACACGGATGCGGGTGTGTATGCACAGTTGACAGAGGCAGAGGCATAAGATTCTCATTAGGGTTGTTGACCGTTGACTTTTTCCAAACCCTAATGAGAATGAGAAATATGATTAATGGTATTAATTAAGGATAATTGTGCCATGTTTAGGGTTGTTGACCATTTGACTTTGGTTGACTTGTTGACCTATGTTGACATATTGACCATCATCATTTCACATGAAAGATGCTCCTTGATTCTTGCAAAATTCATTTAATGTGAAATGATAATGGTCATTCCAAATGAACCATCACAATTTCCTTGATTATTATTATTTTTCATAATTCACTAATATGAAAGTATGGTTGCTAAAATATCCTCATTCTTTCTTGCTCTTTCTCTCTCATATGTTTAGCTCATCCTCTTCCTCTCTCTCAAAGCTCTCATCTCTCATGTGTTGAGAACCATGAGCTCTTGAGATAAAACCTTCAATACTTCACTCTACTCATTCTAGAGTTCTAGGTTTAGCAAGCCAAGCACTTTAGTTACCTCTAGGTTGAGGTAGGAGCTCAAGGTAGAGGCCTTCGGGTGGATTCTTCTTCGACAAAGAGAAGACAACGAGGAGGAGCCGTTCAAACCACTCCAAGGAGTAAGAAGAGAAGGAGTTCAAGACCTAGGTATAATCTTCTAACCGAGTAGCTAAACTTGTAGTTAGTTTGCTAGGTTTTTGTTTAGCAAAGATCCTCTAGTTTCTAGTCCATGTTGCCTTAAGAAAAAATCATTTTTTACCTATTCCGCCTCCCCGTAAGCACCGGGGTGGGCAACGTGGACTTACACAATGTGGCCGGCTAAAAACCGTCAAGGGGGGTGAGTTTTCTACAGTGTTGAAGTTGCATCTCATACAACACTCTGCAGTTGTTTAAAAAAAATTTAGAGGCCTTTTTAAATTCGATAGAAACTGGGTTGCAATGTTTAAAGTTTCAGAGCAGTTTCAGTTTCGAAATCTAACAAACATCGTTTAAATCTCTAGCTTGGCTCTGATACCACTGATGGGTTCCGTAGCGCGGCAGCAAGGTTTCGGGAGGCATCGTCCATGCCATTTTTAAATTTTTGCCATTCTAAAGAACCCTAACCTAGAATCTTTAAATAGAGATTTAGACGAAACAACATGCAAACATCTTTACATACTAAGTGAATGAGGAATACAACCTTTGTAGACCGGTCCTTCACTTCTAAAGCTCCGTGTAGTAGTCCCTTCGCTCTAAGTAGTGAACACCCGAACTCTAGTAAGGGTTCACATGAAGAAATGAACATGCTTGCTTGAAGTTTTCGAGGCCGAAGATGATTTACGTCGAGGAATCTCAAGCTCATGCTACCTCTTCACTAAATTAGGGTTTAGTGAAGCAAACACCCTAAACTAAATGGCTAATAGTAGAGGATGATGAAGTAGGAAATGGGCTCACTTTAGTTTTATTTTTCTCACATTATTTTCTCACCTTGAGAAAAGCTAGTGAGCTTTCTCGTGAGGAAGAAGAAGCTCAAGTGAAGAATAAGTGAAAATGAACTCATGAGGTGAGAATAACAACCATGGGTGAGTTAGTGTCATACACTAACTCATGTAGAGAATGAACCATGGCTTAACAATAATGGTTGGGTTAATAAATATCTTCAAGTAAAACAAAATGAGTGGACTTGGTCAAAGGTTCCACACGCTTCTACAAGCTTCAACCATGTGACTAATTACCACTAATTTGTGAATTACCAAGATAAATAAAAACTTTAGGATTATCATAACCATGGTGTAAGTCTCATACACCCATGTTGCATGTGGCATCAAGCATGACACAATAAAATGTACATTAATATATATCATATATATACTATATGCACACAAGTGAGAAAAAGAAATGTTTAGTGAGCAAATATTAGTTAATATATCAAATATATAATTATACATTAAATTATCAAATCTACACTTGATTTAATAATCCAGCTATATCGCATACAACCGACTAATATAAAATATATCAACTTATCGAATCAACACTTGATCCGATAACCTGGCTATATCTTATATAACCGACCGATATCACATATCACGAGAATAGAATGTGGTATCACATACGCGCATTAATCTCGGTCCCGCACATATCACATATGTGCTCCTACTTCATTTTGCATGAACTAGGAAACCTCTGTGTAGGACTATAAAGACTTGTCAATACGCCGGCAGTAGGTGATGATCATATCAGTCATCCACAAGCCGCAAGCGGTCTACTAAACGTAATGGCTACCCAGGTATTGAGCGATCAGAAGATCAACAAGCAAGCATGCTCGTACTCCTGCGAATCCAATCAGTAACACTACCGTACAGTCCGGTCTCTTCGTCAGATATATCGCATATCACAGCCTGGGGGTGGTGATTTGTATGGATTTTAAGATCAAAAATAATATTACCGCAATCAAGAATGGCGTCGCTTGGTAGCTAGCCGGTGAGTACGGGTCGGTCCACAGGGATTTTATGAATTTCCTAATTGCTCTAACGAGTTAATTCCGATTGTTGTCGGATTGATTTAATCTAAAAACTAAATTAATCTAGATCTAAATCTTGCTAGGGTTAGGTTTAGGTTAAGTTTGGAAAGTCAATAAATCTCACCGCTTTTTATACCCATATTAAGATCTATTAGGAGTTATGGTAATTATTAATAAAGGGGATTAGTACCATCGGGAAGAAACGACGTTTCTTCCTCTAGGTTCTTGTCCTTCCTTTATCAATCCTTACCCTAACCTCCATGGAAAACACGCTCAACCGGGCCTTTATACTACGGTATCACCGCTATCTCGTGGGATAGGATGCCGTAGGGAGCGGTGTGTGCATGTATGCATGAAGTCTTATTAATTATATGTGATGGGCAAGAAAGGGGTGAGAGATCTTCATCTCTCAAGCCTTCCCCAAAGCTAACCCTAACAAGTGAGGAGACTACTCGCTCATTAGCGAATTGAAGAACAGATCTAAACTATCTATCTAGGGCAAGGAATTAAATCTAAACTAGGGCAAGAATAGAAATTACCTAGGGCAGATAATAAAAATAACTAGGGCAAATAAAAAGAACTACTTACAAATTGATACTCTCCAAAAAGAATTCTGAATTTTATTAATGAAAGGAGGCATGACCTAATACAAGAATTTGGGTCTCTATTTATAGGACACAGAAAACCCTAGGTTTACAATCGCCGCATGTATGCTTTTACAAAAATACCCCTAGGAAAACTAGTCGGCGCCGCCAGAGATTATGGTAAAATATTTCTCCACTATGGGCTCAGCACGGCCGAGGAACAGCGGCCGCAGGCCAGGTTTGGCCGCGGTTCGGCGGCCAAATGAAGGGTTTGAACGCTACAATTTCCTGTGCTTCTTCTAGTCTTGTTTGTCTTCCTATTTCTTTGGTTGGTTCTTCAGATTGGCTTCTAGGTTTTTTCCAGATCTCCCAGTGAATAATTGTAGTGGACTTTTACCGTTGCTTCGTGACGAAATCTTGAACCTTACGCTGCCTTGTACTTTGTGAACTGATCTTCGTGTAGGCTTGATCAAGATTCCACCACTTATTTGTCGTAGTCTCACTTTGTATCATCTTTTTCATCAATTTCACTGTTTTTGCTCCGAGAACCTGTAACCTGTAACTAAGTAGCAGACATAGGTCTAAAGTACCTGTTTATTTGTAAAATGCATAAGAATGGGGAATATAATAATGCAATATTATGATATGAACAAATACCCCCAAACTTATCTTTTGCTCGTCCTCGAGCAAACCTAGTTTTATTCTCGACAAAATCCTAACTTCACTTTCGCAGGGAATCACGATTGCACTGAGCTCGTGCAACAAGCCGTTAAACCTCTAGGTGTCCCTAGTAGGAGGAGTGTTGTCTCCTGAGGGTTTTCAGCGGATACTACCCACAAAATCCTATCAATTTAGCCCATTGACTTTTATTTTCCAATTAGGTTTTCCAACAAGGAATTCTATTATTTTCGACTCGTAAATTATCTACCCATATTCTTCACGCTTCCTTATCATTTAACTTAAGATTATATATGTTCGGTAGACTTACTTAGCTTTCGGCATCTTTTAAGTTTTCCTTCTAGGGTTCTATCTCAACTTAGGAATTTTTATCATCTCTACTAAAGATACAAGTCCTATTCTTCATTCCTATCTCTTATCTAAATCCCAATCACATACCCCTACGTGTGTGTATATATCACCCCTACATATAGAAATTCAAATCAAGCAATCATACTCTTGTCCGTTGTCCAAAGCACTTCTTAATTGGTGAATATTTAGATGAAGTTTGCTCACACATCCTTCATGCGACCGTTAATACTTCTTGAGGTACCAACAACCGATTACAAGATGTGTTTGCACATTAAAGCGTAATTCCTAGTCTTGTAACACCTAAGGCTTTAGCAGTGACTCCCAAACCAGTTGGTCTAAGGCACTAGGTGATGAAGCACCCTCACTAAATATTTTTTCTATTAATGCAGTCTTAAGTAATCACAAAAACCAGTGTTCTTTTTTTTTTCATTATCTCTTTATTCACACTTGAATTTTTATTTTATTTTCTTCGTATTAAGGACTTTAGACAAGAGCATTTCAAGGTCTCTTCTACTATTCCAAGTTTTAAGGTGCGTGTTTATGCCATTTGTAGGGTATATATTTTCAAAATCTAGACTTAAGCTTAGGAATTATTTTTCAAACTTATACTTTAATAAAAATATCAATACTCTTCCCTTGTTTTAACTTAGCCCAAGAAGTGAACTCAAAATTTGCCTATTTCTAAATAAACTACAAAGACATATACTTTCTATCGTTAAATTTTAAGAAAGGTTATTTTTAGGGTTTTTAATTTACTAAGTATAAGATCTAGTTGTTCCTAGCTAGTTAACCTATTTGTCAAACTCAAGTCAATTATGGCCAAAATTGAATACTTTAATTTTTAAAAAATTTAAATTTTTTAATTTTTATTGGGTTTTAAAATAAGTAATGCAAATGCAAAATATGTACATATGAATGCGAAGGAAGAAGGCTTACCGAGCATACCCCCAAATTTAACCTTCACAGTGTCCTCACTGTCATGCTACACTAAGAGGGTTGAGAATGTCGGCACTCCCCTGTTTATTTATTTATAATTTTTTTTATTTTTTATTGTTAAAAGAAAAACAAAATATATATACAACAAGGTTCCCCCAAACTTAAGTGAAACAGTGTTTCCACTGTTTAAGCGTTAAAGTTCAGAGTTCGGGAGGAGAAATATCAAACTATACAAGGCCTTACACAGACCAAAAGTTAGCACCAACCATTCAAAAATTCTATCGTGATAATGGTGGGGTTGGTGAAAGAATGGAGTGTAAAGAAAAGAAATGAGAAGCACACGAGACCGTGTGGAGATAGAAACGGTATACGGTCTCGGTGGAGGAGAATGGCGGAGGGAAAAAAGAAATAGTAGTGGTTCTACTTCTTCGAGTGGAGGTTGATTAATCATAAAATCCGTATCGTTTAAGAATACAAGTTCGTCGGCGAAAATATCTTCGAAACTTTCATTGAAGGTCCGATTGAACGTTTCAATCTCAAAAATTGTCACGCCAGAATTCACGTAGACGAGTGATGGCAACGATGGGGACCCTTGTCTGCCAGGCACACTTGATTGTTCAAAAACTACGGAGGTAGGAGACTCGTAAAGCTCATCTACCTTATTCTCAAGAGATTCTAAATCAAGTTGTGTTTCTAAAATTATCGAACTCAAAAGATCGGATTGTGATTCATCAACACTCGGTATCATTAAAGGAAGATTAGAAGAACCAAAGAAAGCGGGAATACGAACTTGAAGGTGGGGATGGAGTGTATAAATTAGCACAATTTGTAATGACCAATATGTAAAAAGCGATTGAGCTAATCTATTAACCCGCGGAAAAATGAGATTAAAGCCCTCAAGATTTGTGAGCAAACATGGGTACGTCGAACTTGGTATTGGAGATGAAAGCGTAACGGTCTCTTGCAAGGTCGGAACGAGGAAGGAGGGAAGTGAGTGAGGAAGGGTATCAGTTAAAGATTCAGGAGGGTGTACACAATCAGTGGAAGGGACATGATGAATTGGGAAATTCGACTCATCAAACAAAACTGGTTCATCCTCAATAATTTCCTCAATATTCTCCTCAAAATTTAGCTTATCCATGCCATTATCATCAAAATAAAGACGCATATGATGTTCGGGAGAAACATTTAATGACTCGGGATGATGAATTGGACATAAAATTTCAATCAAATCTACGGGTTCATCATCCAAAATATTCCCGGCGTCTATATCCTCGATCAAGTGAAAATCAATTATTTCGAACACCTCATCAAAAGCATGGATATCTAACAATTCAGGTTCTAGATTGGAGGTGTAGAGATCAAAGGGATTGGTGATGGTTTCACTCAAAGGGGACCCTTCACAATCTGGCAAATCAAGCACTACAAAGTCACACAACTCATTAGACATTCTATCTCCAACTGGTGAATCATTTGGAACATTTGATAGACATTCAAAACCGAAGTTGTGGGATTCAATTGGGTATGGGTAGGTTTGATTTAGAAGGGTGTATAGCTTACTTTCTCCACTCAAATTCTCAATCTGTCAAACCGCTTCCTTATACATTGGAAGATTTGGAGCTAGTTGGAAACTAGCTACCGGTTCATTAGGTTACATAAGGGCAGCAACGGATGCATCCACATTCCTAATCATTTGGTTTGTCGCTACCATATAAGCCTCCAACGACTGTTCTAGACTAGACATGGGTTGTGAAGGGGTTTCGGTAAAAGATTCAAAATTGTTTGGATACGTGAAACTCCTAAATGGTTGTGTAGAAACAGTGTCAAGGGAAGGTGCGAAAGTTGGGTAGGACTGGTAGGAATTGAATGGTTGGACAGAAGTAGGATCAACATTTGGATAAAAAGGTGAATGGACCTGTTGATCCTAGAACTGGATGTGTGGAGAGGAGTGAAAGATCGGCTACGAGATTGTTCCATATGCTCAGCAATAGACATGGGTTTCGGAGTAACAATAGGACTCGAAAAAGGAGTATCAACGTAAGAAGGTGGTGAAGGTTGAAATGGTTGATACAAGTGGATTCACTACTACAAATAAGGGTTGCCCTTACGGATTTATCGGTAGGGGAAACCCACTGCCCCTACGGATATATACGTAGGGGCGAAAAAAGACCCCGTAGGTGCAAAGGCCGCAGGTGCAAGTTGAGGCCCTGAACTTGCCCCTACGGATAAATTCATGCCCCTACGGATATCTCGGTAGGTGTTATGGCCCCTACGGAGTACCCCGTAGGGGTAATAAAATCATATATATAATTTTTTTTTGAATATATTGTATATACCTACGGATATATCCGTAGGTCCTTTTTCGACCCCTACGGATACCTCCGTAGGGGATATAAAGTAGCCCCTACGGATAAGTCCGTAGGGGCCACTCCCAACACCCTGCACTGAGATCGGGGTGAAAAATATCAGGAAACCTGATATTTTGCCCCTACGAATTTATCCGTAGGGGATAAACAGTGGCCCCTACGGACATATCCGTAGGGGCACCCCCAACACCCTGCACTGATATCAGGTGGGAAAATATCAGGTTTCCTGATAGTTTGCCCCTACGGATATGTCCGTAGGGGCAACATATATACCTACGGCTTAATCCGTAGGTACATATTGTCTGTGTTTTTTTTTAAAAAATGGGCTGCTTGATTTTTTCCCGCCCTGTGCACAATACTATATACATCAATCAAATCATATATTGCAGTATTCATAATCACATCTCATGCATATATATAATATACAAAAGAAACCCAAAAACTGAATATGATATAAATACAAACCAATATCAATATCGTTTCAAAATGTAGTACAATGTGATATAAATACATGTTTCAAAAAATAAGAACCAAAAAGCTACCTTAGTTCGGTCCAGCTCCACCTCCGAATAACGTTAGAATAACGCGCGCCTGCTCCTCGGTCAATACACTCTGCAATGCTACATATAAGGGAGTCTGAGCGGCATGTGGAGCTGGCGATGTGGTCTGCGCAGCCGCCGTCGAGGTAGTCGCTTGCGGAGCCGCGGCTGCGGGAGTCTGAGTGGGCGGTGGAGCTACAGGAGCTGTCTGCGGAACCGCAGCCGATGTAGTAGCTTGCGGAGCCGCAGCCGAAGGAGATGCATGTGGAGGCTCGGCCGATCTACCCTGTCGCGTCTGGACATAACGTGTGTAAGAAGCGTGTAAGAACTGTGTATTATTCGAATTCGTTTCATTATTAAGTTATTTCGAAACCCTGTTTGGATATCTAGTTTGGAAAAGCGTTGTTTATTTTAATTACATATGTATGTATGATTAATCAAACTTAAGTCTAAAACCAAATAAGCTCAAGCTACGTACTAATTATGGATATGTTGATATGTATATAATATGAAATGATATTTTACTATAAAGTAGTATACATACCAGCATCTCCTTCAACTCCTGAACGGTGGCCCTCAAGCTATCCAGTTCCTGATGGACATGCCGGTCACTGGAGACGGAGGAAGTAACCACCGGGGTGGAGTCCAACCTCATATGGGCCCTGCTAGGGCCCAATCCCCGGCCTCTCTCCCAACCTCCGTGGTGCCCTCCGTGTGCGGCGTCCAGAACTGGGGTCAGCAGCCTCGGATCGTTCTGTCCGGTAAAATCGATTCCCGAGGCCTGGGCCTGCTCAACCACCCGCTCCTACACCCATATTAAGCAGTAAAGTATAAGTATAAAATTTAAACTTGAACCTTCCAAAACTAAAATTTCAAATTTGGGTAGAAAAAATATTAACACTTACGCAGTACTCCTGGGTAGCGACGTCGGGACATCGAAGCTCGCCCGTGGCGGGATCTGTCGAGGTGCCGTGGACGGCAAGATATGCGGACAGCACGCTCGGTGTACCACCTGACGCCACGGTCCGAGATGTCTGCAATATTAGAAAGTAACTCTTTATATTAGAAATATTAGAGAATAACTCTTAATATTGCAGAATATTATAGAATAACTCTTAATTTACCGATAACTCCATGGCTCGAGTAATGTTCCTCGAGCCACCTGTGTAAGTGGGGCGACCCCTCTTCGCCGACTTCCTGTTCTCCGTATTCTGAGCGGCCTGTTTCTGCACAACGCATTAACATTTAGTTTTATAATTAAGAAACACAAAGAAATAAATTATATCATAAATAATGAATTAAATTTAAAATACATACTTGTTTGCGTTCGGAGTCGAAATAAGCGCACAATAGAGGCCATGTCTCTACGTCGACTCTCGCAAACGCAGGAGTAGATAGGAGGGCCGCTCTCTCTGCCTCGGGGGTCGCTATCCACAGGGAGTAGCAGTCGGCCTTCAGCTCATTCCTGTTGTATCGGACCTTGGCCTGCATGTTCTTCATCAGGCCATTGTACAGAGCATGAAGGTCGAGCACCCTCCCCGAGTGATCAGGGTCGGCTACAGGCTGAAAATCGTAATCCAACTGAAAATACAAAAAAAAAACATTGTTATTATATTGCAAGTGTTAATAATAAATATATTGGATAGATCAAATGAAAATATATATTAATACATACCCGAGCCTGATCAAAAAAGAGGGCGAATGAGCGCTGGTGCTGCTCGCCCCACTCAACGTGAAGTGGATAGTTCTTCACGATCCGGCTCTCGTCCCCCAAATATCGGCCGAACCTCTCGGCATGAGGACCGGTATAGCGATAGTCAAGGGTAAAAAATAGGGGGAATGCTGCCTCCCCCCTAGCTCTATCAGGCCTCAGCCTATGGGAATGATTCGGGCCTCGAGTCCCCCTCTGGGGATGGAGAGGCCCTGCGTCTGCACGAAATATCAAGACAATCAATAATAAGACAAAGTTGTATTAAGAAATCAAGGTTAAACAAAAATTCAAGTGTGATATATACCTCCGGTGATTAGCGCACGAGCCTGGGCCCGAGCAGCAGCACGAGCGGGACGATAGTTCCTCCGGTGAGGAACAACCGGGGTCCCGGACCCGGACGCATCCCCTCCAACTATAAAATAAACATCGACGCTAAATCTCCATGAAGTTCATATTTATTCTATATAGCATATGTAAAATAAATAAATATTTTAAATTTATTCATACTAACCTGCAGACGATGCGGAGGGTATGGAAGCGGCAGGAGTGGCCCCTGTGGAAGGTGTGGACGCACCACCTATAATTAGACAATTAAAAATAGATTTTATAAATAATTGCAAAAAGAATGTGTAGATCAATAATATAACGTTCTAAATCAATATGCATGAACTATAGGACATATAAACATACCCGCAGGTGCGGAGGTGTCACCACCTACAGCTAGACAATAATAAAAATTGCTAAGTAAGAGCAAAAGGAATGTGTATATTTATGATATAGCATTCTAAATCAATATACATACGCTATATGATATATAAACATACCTGGAGGAGCGGGGGTGGCCTCTGTCCCAGATGTGGACGCAGGACCAACAACTAGACAATTAAAAATAGATTTTATAAGTAATTGCAAAAAGAATGTGTAGATCAATAATATAACGTTCTAAATCAATATGCATGCACTATAGGACATATAAACATACCCGCAGGTGCGGTGGTGTCACCACCTACAGCTAGACAATAATAAAAATTGCTAAGTAAGAGCAAAAGGAATGTGTATATTTATGATATAGCATTCTAAATCAATATACATACACTATATGATATATAAACATACCTGGAGGAGCGGGGGTGGCCTCTGTCCCAGATGTGGACGCAGGACCAACAACTAGACAATCAAACATTGACAATATAAGTAATTTTGACATAAACATGCATGAATATCTGTAATATTACATTGAAAATGGATATGCGTGCAGTATACCTGGAGGTGTGGCAAAATCCACACGGAAGGAGGCATCCGAAGGGGTCTCCGATCTGGGTGCAAGACCGGCCCTCTGAAGCTCCCTACGGAGCTCTCCTGGCGGCAGAACCGCTCTGCCTCTGCCTCTGCCTCTGCCTCTGCCGCGGCTGGAGCTCCTGCCGCCCCTCGCTGCTCCCGACATCGTCATCAAATCTAGATAAACGGTTCGTGGACGCATTAGACAATCATTAAAAGTATTGACTATATATTATCTAGAGCGTAAAATGTGAAGTAATAATATAACATTACTGATAACCTTTTTCGTTTCGTGGGCGCATCATACA
Organism: Agapanthus africanus; assembly: GCA_030015575.1. NCBI lineage: Eukaryota > Viridiplantae > Streptophyta > Magnoliopsida > Asparagales > Amaryllidaceae > Agapanthus > Agapanthus africanus. The sequence goes on from CM057346.1 coordinate 398,917,601, forward strand.
TATCTACTTGGATTTCATCGTCGATGTCATTTCTAACCCACGTAACTTCATGATCGGTCGAAGACAACCCGTCCTTCGAAACAGACGTTCGGAGCACTTTAAGCCTTCTCTCTTCTTCGTCCTCATCGCTGTCCTCGTATTCTGGGACATCGTAGACATCTCTAGGTTTCCATCGGCATACAACACTCCACCCCGGATGCTTCAAACACTGTGAGTAGTATACTTGGAACGCTTGGTTCGGAAAGATAAACGGATCGTCCTGACCATAAAATCGAAGTGTGTTCACACTGGTCAATCCATATTCATCTTTCCAAGTCCCAAGACTGCTTCTCCACCTGTCTGTATCGGTTCGCGGATCGTACCAAGTACAGTGGAATATATAAAAGGGTTCTGATCGTCCGGGATAGTGGATGCCGAGTATACAATTTAAGTACCCATAGTAAATCACACCGTCCGATCCTACCGTCGCAATCCCACTATTCTGAGTGATTCTAGATGTTTCTATGTCCTTAACTTCGAATTTGTATCCAAGGACACCAAATCCTTTGTAATGTGCAACCTCCATACTAGGAAATTGAGCTAAACATCTTGAATCACTCTCAAATGATGCAGACAAGTTCGAATCGTGGATCTAACAAAACAAATTTTACGATAAATACATAACGATACAAGTTTAGATTAAAACTGATAGCAATAAAATGTAATTCGAATAACTTACATGCTCTGTGACCCAATCACAAAAATTATCCTGATGGTATTTTTCCAAACGCTCTTCGTTCCAATCAGGATGCCCCTCACGTACCTCGTTAAAATGAGTTCTGTTTTTGACAAATAATTGTGACATTAATATTATGTCATTTCATACACACACAAACACAGATATAACAATTAATCCAAAAGAACTTACTCTCTAATTTGTTCAAGACATACGCAATTAAGCAAGATAAACCGGTATATCTTGTTGATAAACATAGTGTCTACCCTCTTATACTCGGCTTTACCATATGGCCCGTCTTGAATTCTTCGTGGTCGGTTAAGCCTTGTCTCAATGTTCTCGTCCAGATAGCGGGAACAAAATGTGGTTGCTTCATCAAGAAGATAACCTTGCATGATAGAACCCTCTGGTCGATTTTTATTGCGTATATACTTCTTAAGAGTGTAAAGGTACCTAATGAGAATATGTTGAATAAATAAACACGGGCATACATGACAAAAATAAATTTATAAATTGCGCGAAACGAAAAATTACACGTACCTCTCGACGGGATACATCCATCGATATTGTACCGGTCCGGCTAACTTCGCCTCAGTTGCAAGATGAACCGTCAAGTGTATTATGATATCGAAGAATGACGGTGGGAAAATACGCTCAAACTTGCAAAGTATCAACGCAATAGAATTTTCTAGTTTATCCAGCGTCGCAACCTCCAGCGTTTTAGCACACAACTCCCTGAAAAAACAACATAGGTCGTTGATTACTAGACCAACCGAGTCGGGGAGAGAAGTCCTGAGGGCTAATGGAAGAAGGTGCTCCACGATAACATGGTGGTCATGACTTTTCAGCCCATCGATCTTGCCCTTCACAATTTTTATTTTCTTGCTGAATGATCCTGAGAAACCTGTGGGGACTTTCAAATCATGCAACACCTGCAGGAATCTTTTCTTCTCCGGTTGTGACATATGATAAGCGGAATTGGGAAGTACAAACTTGCCCGGTTTACCCGCTACCGGTTTAGGGTGCAGTTCACTTCTTATTCCCCACTCTTGTAGATCCATCCGGGCATTCATGTTGTCTTTCGATTTCCCGTCTTTACACAGAAGCAAGTTAAGTATGTGCTCTGATACTCCCTTCTCTATATGCATGACGTCCAGACAATGATGCACTGAATTTGTAGACCAGTACGGAAGCTCGAAGAAAATGCTTAACTTGTTCCAATATTGTGGTTTGACCTGTCTCGTCGGATCCATCCCGAAGGTCACGTTATTGTAACCATCCCATTTAGCAGTCACGTTCTCTCCGGACAATGGGGATGGAGGCCCAAGAAGCTCCTGATGACCATCAAAGTGAACCATGTCTAACCTATAGGGGTGGTCTGGAGGCAGAAAACGTCGATGGCCGCAATAACAAACCTTCCTGCTAAAATTCAAAAATTTTGATGTTGTGTGTTCATGGCAATGAGGACATGCTTTGTGACCATGTACGGACCAACCTGAAAGCATTCCATACGCAGGAAAGTCATTAATTGTCCACATTAAAGCCGCACGCAGTATGAAGGTTGTATTTGTGTTTGAATCATATGTCTTTACACCATCAATGAACAAAGTTTTCAGCTCCTCAATCAGAGGTCGGAGATAGACGTCGATATTGTTCCCCGGTGAGTTTGGTCCGTCGATAAGAAGAGGCATCATAAAGTATGATTGGTCCATAGTCAACCAAGGCGACAGATTATAAATTATCATTACAACGGGCCATGTACTGTGACTTCCAGCAATATAGTTGAATGGGCAGAAGCCATCGGCAGCCAGTCCGAGCCGGACATTGCGAGGATCGCTACTGAATATTGCGTGCCTCCTATCGAAATCCTTCCATGCCGGTGAATCTCTTGGATGGCTCATTTTTCCATTTTCGCTTGGAGGAGCACGGTGATGCCAAATTATTGCCTCGGCTGTTTTCTTGCACCTGAATAGCCTCTGTAGCCTCTGTGTTATGGGAAAATATCGTGCTATCTTTTTAGGTATATCAGGCTTCTTATCAGAATCTTTCGGCTTATACCTGGCCTCTCCGCATGTTGGACACTCTTTCAAATCTGAATTCTCTTTCCGGTACAACACGCAATTTTTAGGACATGCTTGAATCTTCTCGCACTTTAGACCCAAATCAGACATCATTTTCTGGGCTTCGTACCATCTTTCGGGCACATTATTTCCCGGAGGCATAGAATCTTTCAAGAACGAAAGAAGCATTGTGAATGACTTGTTGCTCCATCCATTTAGGCACTTAATTTGGAAAAGTTGGACGAACCATGAGAGGGTGGAATACTTCGCATTCTCATAAATTGGTTTCCTAGCATCATTCATGAAATTTTCATATTTATCCGCACGCGGTCCTTGACCGGAAGGAATGTCATCTTCGGTACGAATAGATTCACCTAGGGCAACCTCTACCATATCCTCCATTTCTTCTGATGGAAATAAATTTCTGTATCCTGCCGTATTACCGAATTCTTCTTCTTCTCCTGCCGCATTATCGTGTTCTCCTTCTTCTACCGCAGTACTGCATTCTTCTCCTTCCCCGTGATATTTCTAAGTTGAATAAAGTCTAGTAAACCCATGTTTTACAATATGAAGCTCTGCCAATTCTACCTTCTGCCAGTACTTATTGCCACATCTATCGCACGGACAGAGAATCTTCTCTATTATGATCTTATTATGTGCTCGTGCAAATTCAAGGAAAGCAGCAACTCCTGCGACAAACTTAGGTTGCATACGTTGTTTCCAATCCACATACATCCAGTCCTTAACTCTGACGTACTCATGGGCCATGTTAGACTGAATAACATATAAATTGTAGGTTATGCTGACTATATTGAGAAATATAAGAACGGGATAGTTACTGACAAAGGAGAAAATCCATGTATATGCTTTGTGTGTGCGTTTGTCGTTGAAAAGAATAAATTATCGCACGTTATGTTGACCGATAGACGGGGACTAAGTGGCGCTTTTAGTTTCATATATGGGTATCGATGGGAATATGAAGGTTTCATATTATCATATATTGGTTTTAACCCGAACATCTCGAATCGCTCTCTGATTATGCGTTTTTATGTATGTGTTCCGGCTGTCGGGGGTAGGCTTCTATCCCATTAAGAATGTATAGAGCGAACGCCCATCACTTGTGCTTTCAACCGTTTCGAGTAAATTTCGGCAGCACCTCCCCGCTGTTCTCCGAGTACACTGTAATAGAATAGATAATCATTTCAAAGCTGTGAAACAACGTTGAAATGAACATCTAATCTATCTTTGTACACGGAGAACCAGCGGAAAGATACCGACGAAATATCTCGAAACGGATGAAAATACAAGTGAATGAAGGCGTTTGCTTTATACATTCTTAACTTGTCCACACGGGACAAATCTATGGGTTACCATACGATTGAATTTTCTCGTCGCGTACACTATACGACGGTTGTTAGTATCGAGCTATACTGTCCGATATTTAACAACCTTCGTATAGTTCTAGGTCACGACGAGCATCGCACGTATGTTAACCGATAGACGGGGACTAAGTGGCGCTTTCAGTTTCATATATGGGTATCGATGGGAATATGAAGGTTTCATATTATCATCGAGTATCATATATTGGTTTTAACCCGAACATCTCGAATCGCTCTCTAATTATGCGTTTGTATGTATGTGTTCCGGCTGTCGGGGGTAGGCTTCTATCCCATTAAGAATGTATAGAGCGAACGCCCATCACTTGTGCTTTCAACCGTTTCGAGTAAATTTCGGCAGCACCTCCCCGCTGTTCTCCGAGTACACTGTAATAGAATAGATAATCATTTCAAAGCTGTGAAACAACGTTGAAATGAACATCTAATCTATCTTTGTACACGGAGAACCAGCGGAAAGGTACCGACGCAATATCTCGAAACGGATGAAAACACAAGTGAATGAAGGCGTTTGCTTTATACATTCTTAACTTGTCCACACGGGACAAATTTATGGGTTACCATACGATTGAATTTTCTCGTCGCGTAGACTATACGACGGTTGTTAGTATCGAGCTATACTGTCCGATATTTAACAACCTTCGTATAGTTCTAGGTCACGACGAGCATCGCACGTATGTTAACCGATAGACGGGGACTAAGTGGCGCTTTTAGTTTCATATACGGGTATCGATGGGAATATGAAGGTTTCATATCATCATCGAGTATCATATATTGGTTTTAACCCGAATATCTCGAGTCGCTCTCTAATTATGCGTTTGTTGTGCATTCGTGTTGTATGTGTAACATGATTTTAAACCATTGAGATCAAGATTGATAGAACTGATCATCCTACATTGCAATAGCATTCATCAACCAAAAACTATTATTGCAATGGTATACATCTATAACAATCAACAATTAAAACTATAAATATAGGATACTGATATCATAAAGCGTTATGAGATACCTCATCTGCCACGTGTCGTGATCATGGAAATCGCTAATATTGAGTTATGAGACACCTCATCTACCATGTGTCATGGTTACATATTAGTTAGGGACACGGCTATTTGTGTGCGGCTGCACGCTTGTGCAAAGATTTGTAATGTTAAAAAAATGTGATTTTTTTTTATACATTGGAAAGAATGAATAGGAATTGATCTTTACATTGTTAACCTCTTTTAGTTTTTCTTTAGGAGCGGTCTCTCATATCTTAGTTGAAATATTTTCTATGTTTGTTATGGTCTTACTCTCACATAAACTATCAATATCATGCCACAAGAGAGTGAAAGAAATAGCATGCATGGTGTGTTCAATGTATGATAAACAAGTACACTTCTAATAGTTTTTAAATTTGAGAAGTCTAGAGTGTATGGAAGGAGTTGAATAACAGAAGCATAAGGGGCACAACATTTTTTTCTTAAATTCTGGATACATTCTAAAATCTTCAACAGCAATTGGAGTGTATTTCGCTGTGAGAGACTCTTCAAAGAAATGGAGGAAGAAGCACTAAAGAAAAAAGAGAGAAAAATAAGAATATAAAGTTGAAACTAAACTTGAGCTATCCGCTGAAATCATAAAGCATAGGAAAGTTGATTGAGTCTTGATCTATTGCTCTTTCTTTGCATTATCTCGTATGTCCATTTATAGATTTTAATGCCACATGAGATGTATAATCTGTCAGCTCCCTATGGTTGTATTAATGTCAGCTCTTACACAATATGGGTATCTGCCTTACCATTAAGACAACTATGAAATATGTTAATTTAAAATGTAAGGCTAGCTATCTATGTATTCTGAGGGACTGCTTACATAGAACTTAGCTTGATCCTCTCAATTATTACACATAAATATGCTGACATGCCTCTCATAACCCTAACCCCAGCCCCACAGTAACCCTAACCCCAGCCCCAACCCTAACCCCAGCCCACCGTAACCCTACCCCAGCCCCACAGTAACCCTAACCCCAGCCCCACCGTAACCCTAACCCCAGCCCCACCCCAGCAGCAGCCGAACCCCAACCCTAACCCTACCCCGACCCCAACCCCGACCCCGACCCCGACCGCTACCGCGCCCCTGCCCAAACCCAACTCTCGCGCGCGCAACCCAGACCCAGCCATGAATAATCCAAAAATGCTTTAATTTACCTCGAGATTTATACCTGAACGGGTGCGCTGGTGGGCTGGAGCGACGACGGTGGCGAATTGGCGAAGAAACCGGCGGTGGCGACGACGGTGGCGATGAAACCGGTGGTGGCGACGACGGCGACGACGAAATCGGCGGTGGCGACGACGGTGGCGACTCTGCCCAACGACGGTGGCGACGCGACGGTGGCGATTTGGGGTTTTTCGCGCGCGTTTGAGGGAGAGAGAGAAAATGAGCGTAGGCTTTTCGATCTGGCTTTATTTTAAAACGATATTTACTTGCCCCTACGGATATACCCGTAGGTCCTTTGTTTGCGGCTCCGTAGGGGCAAACACCAAATTAAGAATTAATATTTTTATTCTTGGACGTCAGTGCCCGTAGGGGCAACCTTTTAGCCCTACGGATTAATCCGTAGGGCCAAGTTAAATATGCCCCTACGAATATTTCCATCCGTAGGGGCAACCCCCTATTTTACTAGTGATTGCAAAGTCGAACTGTTTCTCCTAGACGCTTCTATTCGATCTTTCAAAGAAATTTTGGGCATGGAGGGGTCGTCCTTAAATCGACTGAAACAATTCGCGTAAGAGGCAAAATTTGGTTTATGGTACCAAAGTTCGGCAAGAGATTTATGAGGTGGGGTACCCATGATGTAAGAATGGAGAAGAAAAAGAATATGGGGTGTACGGATTTCTTAGCGAAAAGTTGCAAGTTTTTATACAAAAATTTCCATTTTTTTAATCTTTATTTGAAAATTTTTGCAAAAAAGATTTTCGATAAAGGGCTTAGACACACTTTCAATCAACCACAAATGCACAATCAGGCCTAGATCTAGGGTCACCTAGGTCAGCTAGACAGCTCCTAACTGTTCCAAAAGGCTAGAAATAGGACCTCAAACCGCCTCTTCACCGCCAATTGCGGTCAGGTAAGTGCCGGGTGAGTGGGAGGCTCTCCACTACAAGTAGTGGCCCTAATTAAGTAACCACTCGCCTTAGACACACTTGCCTAGACACCGCAAAGTAAGGTTAGGATCAACGGCCAATTCCTACAACTAGTCCTCTGTCCTATTGAGCTCGACGTCCTTAGGGCTGAGTCTAGTATTTTTTAATTAAATAATGGTTAATGCAAAATGCCTTATGTGATTTCTGGGGTCCTGAGAAGAGTGATGAAATCCCTACCCAATCTGAATTGGTTTCAACCCTCTTAAAGTCCGATTAAAAATATGCAAAGCAGTAACAATCACTTGCAATAAATTTTTTTATTTTTTAGCGCGGCGCAAAGAATCCTGCACAAGATCAATTATTGGAAGGGGGAGAGATTTTTTTAAGCGCAAAGAATCCTGCAGGAGATTTTACAGAAGATATATTTGGATTTGCAGAGGAGAGAGAGAAAGGGATCTTACAGAGCAATTTTTACACGCTGACGTCACCTGCGCACCGCGCTTCCGTGGCGAGAGGTATAGTCCAGCGGCGGTTCCGCGGCTTAAAGATTGGCTCGGCCCTCCAAATTTTGCTGATGTCACCAAATCGCCGCGCTTCCGCCGCGGGAGCAAGCTTTTGCGGCGGTTCCGCGGTCGCCCCTTTGACTTGGCCTTCCAACTTTCTTCTGCTGTTCTGTTATGGAAATCCTTTGTTGTTCAGATCTTCGGTTTTCTGTTTCGCTTTCTGGATTTTTCCAGATCCGAACTCGATTGTATATCGTGCAAAATTCAAACAAAAATACCCTTGACAAAATAACAAAATGATAAATTTTTATATATATATATTTTTAATTTTTCAGTTTTTTATGATTTTTCAATTTTAGATTAACCCGAAATCGCAAAAAGAAAATAACACGCCATCCCCGGCAATGGCGCCATTTGATTTGTATGGATTTTAAGATCAAAAATAATATTACCGCAATCAAGAACGACGTCGCTTGGTAGCTAGTCGGTGAGTACGGATCGGTCCACAGGGATTTTGTGAATTTCCTAATCGCTCTAACAAGTTAATTCCGATTGTTGTCAGATTGATTTAATCTAAAAACTAAATTAATATAGATCTAAATCTTGCTAGGGTTAGGTTTAGGTTAAGTTTGGAAAGTCAATAATTCTCACCGCTTTCTATACCCATATTAAGATCTATTAGGAGTTATGGTAATTATTAATAAAGGGGATTAGTACCATCGGGAAGAAACGGTGTTTCTTCCTCTAGGTTCTTGTCCTTCCTTTATCAATCCTTACCCTAACCTCCATGGAAAACACGCTCAACCGGGCCTTTATACTACGGTATCACCGCTATCTCGTGGGATAGGGTGCCGTAGGGAGTGGTGTGTGCATGTATGCATGGAGTCTTATTAATTATATGTGATGGGCAAGAAAGGGGTGAGAGATCTTCATCTCTCAAGCCTTCCCCAAAGCTAACCCTAACAAGCGAGGAGACTACTCGCTCATTAGGTAATTGAAGAATAGATCTAAACTATCTATCTAGGACAAGAAATTAAATCTAAACTAGGGCAAGAATAGAAATTACCTAGGGCAGATAATAAAATTAACTAGGGCATATAAAAAGAACTACTTACAAATTGATGCTCTCCAAAAAGAATTCTGAATTTTATTAATGAAAGGAGGCATGACCTAATACAAGAATTTGGGTCTCTATTTATAGGACATAGAAAACCCTAGGTTTACAATCGCCGCATGTATGCTTTTACAAAAATACCTCTAGGAAGACTAGTCAGCGCCGCCAGAGATTATGGTAAAATATTTCTCCACTACGGGCTCAGCACGGCTGCGGAACCGCGGCCGCAGGCCAGGTTTGGCCGTGGTTCCGCGGCCAAATGAAGGGTTTGAACGCTGCAATTTCCTGTGCTTCTTCTAGTCTTGTTTGTCTTCCTATTTCTTTGGTTGGTTCTTCAGATTTGTTTCTAGGTTTCTTCCAGATCTCCCAGTGAATAATTGTAGTGGACTTTTACCGTTGCTTCGTGACGAAGTCTGGAACCTTGCGCTGCCTTGTAATTTGTGAACTGATCTTCGTGTAGGCTTGATCAAGATTCCACCATTTATTGGTCGTAGTCTCACTTTGTATCATCTTTTTCATCAATTTCACTATTTTTGCTCCGAGAACCTGTAACCTGTAACTAAGTAGCAGACATGGGTCAAAAGTACCTGTTTATTTGTAAAATGCATAAGAATGGGGAATAAAATAATGCAATATTATGATATGAACAGGTGGTATAACGTCAGACCCCAATAGCTTGATAAGTCATGCCGATGAAAGGTCCATAACTGTTCGAGAAACTACTGATAACACCTTCCAGTAAATCTCAGCAACCCTGGCCAGGGATTTCCTGTTATGGCCAATCAAGCATAGCGCAGCATCAACCCCCAATACCGGGAGAGACGAATCCCCTCCTATCGCTCATTGCCTCCATGTGACTCGGGACCATACCCAAAAACCATCTGTTTGCACGACTCAGTAGAGCCGTGGTAGGATGGAAATCAAAGCACAGTGGGAGACATACAAGACTCTATGACGATCTCGGGTCGACAGACTAACCTGTACCAGTGTCACCAGAGAACTGCTATCTGACGATAGGTATAATACCATCTAGGAGTTCTCGGCGAGTCCGTTCAGTTTACTCAGTCTCCACTGAGCACCCGTATACCATCTTTGATGTCAAACACCAATGGATATAGGATCATCCATCACCTATCATATAGGTCAAGAAGTATATACGCTAGTCTACTCTGGAGTAACGATGCCCTGTCTTGATACTCCCTCGATTAGGAACAATTATAGGGTGTACTTGTGGACTACTCTTGGCCCCACTAGTATGATCTCCATCATAGTCCTGGTAGTCAAGTACACATCCTAAGGGCTTTGTCAATATGCGAGAGCAAGACAGCATCACTTATACAAGTCAACATGTTAAGACAAAGAGTAACTAGATAGCATACTATCATGTCGAGCAAGAAAGTCCTCTCTTTATATGTCCAAGCATCCACTATAATATACATCACATGTACAATAATGGCCTCTAGGGCATACACATAACTAACATACCTATTGTCAGATAGTAGTCCTCTGGTGACACTGGTACAGATTAATGTCACGACCCGAAATTTAGTTCGTGACCGGCACTTAAATCACGCAACGTCTAAAGGCGCAACGTAAATTAAGTAAGACGAAGCCCAGAAATCTAAACCTTTTTAAGAAAATAAAAGAGGCAAAGTCTTGAAATAAGGTTATGGAGAAACCAAAAGTTTTCTTAAATGCATAGATAATGGAACATGAAAAATGCAAGTGGATTCTACTAGTTGGAAAACATGTTTCGTCTTTTAAAAATTTAGGTAGCACCTTCTTTGTATATTTTGATCCAAAACCACATACACATGATATTATAAAAGGCATCCCTATGCGGGAGCTAGCTCTTCGCCAATCCACGGAATCATAACCACACAAGTCATAATATGTATACGACGCCCAATGGCGAAGATCAACACAAAGGATAAAGTAAAGCAAGATATCAAACCCACCAAGCAAAGATATAACCCATCGCTCTAAGTCTCGCAACCACAAGTCTTTCTAAGTCTTACTACTTATACAAATACTAGTATCTGATTGATGGAGTTGACTAGATACAATACGAATAATAATACAAGAGTGGCACGATCCAATGTATACCACCTACCAAAGCAAATCACCTGAAAGTAAGGTGTGTGCCAGCGATGCCGCTACTGATCCATGCGGTCAACCTGCAAGAACTGTGGCACAACGGGGGTGAGTTGCCAACTCGTGAGTAGAAAACATCATCAGGTAGAAATCTAAATAAACAACGATTCGTAGGTCAACTATATCATAAAGGTAATCCTGTGATATCTAGGATGACCGTATCTGCATATGTGCCAACAATATAGTCAATGCCTATCAGCATATAGATAACATCTACGTGTCTATCAATGATACAACAACATCATGCATGTAAGTATCATGAAAGCATATGAATGTAACATGAGGATATCAATCAACGTCTGTCCAACAATGACACATAAAAATCATGGAACCTGAGTGTCCAACATCCACACTCGAAACATCATGAAACCCGTGTCCAACATCGACATGTAAATCCTCATATCTCGGGCTCCGTCAGTCCTGATCGGCTCACGGGCTCCGTCAGTCCGGATCGGCCCATATCATCTCTCGACTCCGTTTGATATCCTCCGGATAACCGCCGAGTCCAAATACTATCACCGGTAGGTAGTGGTCTCTCTGCTAGGATCATTGTCTACTGCACAACATACCTTTCTTGCCCCGGGGTACCATACCGGGTCCACCATGTACCCGCAAATGGTCTCATCCAGCTCCTCGAATCGGGTATCACATAACTCATAACCGAGAAAACACACGGTGGACGTATCGAAATATCATATCAAAAGAAACCAGTTTTTTTAAAACAATACATACTTTCTTTTGAAATATAACCACAGTTCTCAAATCCAGAATCTTATGAAAACAGCATCTCAATGCATATAATCGTAAAGCATGATGTATGCAAATATATAACAATGATGTGAGCATATCAGTATATCATGTGACATATCATAATGATGTGAGCATAGCAAGTATATCATGCAACGTAGTATAATGATGTGGCAATTCTACTGTGTAAGTGACATAGCAATTATCGATGATAAAAGTGTGTAAGCCGGCAAATCTGTGTAAGTATAACATACGCATCATCGATAATGGTGTAGGTGTACTAGCACAACTATATATAATGCAATGAGAATGTCATGAACGTAACATAAAGTACATCGTACGTGAAATTCTATCAGGTATACGTATCTATGATATATCCGAGTCGTTGAATCTATCAATCGGCATCCATCCTCATAACATCACGTAAGGTATAATCCATCGTACGACATCCTCTAGTCAAGGGTATGGATCAATCATCAAGTAAAACTCATCACGTACGGTAACTCATCGTACGGCGGTATTAAACAATTAAGGATTCTATTAACCTATGTGACAATGAGGGTACGGACCTAACGTCTCGTACGCCATGTCACTCATTATTCACATCATTATCCATATATATACCTATCTATCAGGTCACATCCGTATCAATCTCAGATCATGGGACCAGTAAAGGTATCAATCATCACATATCGACTCGCATCCGTATAATGACATATCAAACATAGTCATCATATCTCATCGTATACTCTTTTCATCACATCAATATCTCACATCAAGTCATCTTATAAATCTCATGTTGTATTTATCGACCTATACAATGCAACTATAATCTCATATCACCTTTTCTCTTGCAACTACATATATTCATATATCGTGATTCATATTTACGTTTCACATCCTTATATATCAAATCGAGACATCCGTTCTATCATATCATTTCACACTAAAGCCATTAACTATAACCTAAGTCATGGCATATCTTGTTTCTAAATTACTATTCACATATCAATAATTGCGGGGGTGCTATACGACATCCACCCGACTTCCCCCGTAGATATAAATCTACTTACCTACGGAGCTCCTTGTTCAGCTGTAGTCGATGTGCTCCGTCGTCTCGAAATCCATGCGAAAGTACCTATAATAAATACACAGTCACAATGCTATTAAAATCAAGTCTGGAAAACCAATACGGCACACGGTGCGCTCATAGGTTAGAATCTATAGCCTACGCATGCAAAAGCAACCAAATAACCCTTGTCGTTGATGTACAAATATCAAATGACCCAATACAATATCAAATATCAAATCCCAAATTCATAAATCACAAATACCATATTCAACAACTTAGGAAATCACTCCCAGATTTCACCTTAGATTAATTGGGATTAAACTAGCAAGTATAGGGAATAGGTTACAGGGGTTAGGAGCTACAGCCAAAAACCCAACCCCATTGCCCACTGGAAATTTGGCGACAGTGCCCCATCATCCGAGCTTGCCGACCATGTTGAGGTAGAATGGTCTCGTATTTGGGTTGTGGTCTTCTGATCGTTTGCCTAGGTCTATGGACTTGCTAGATTTTCTCCGAAACTTCCCAGGTTGCCCCAAATTCCCTGTAGGCCAACAAACCGACACGGGAAAATTTCTAAGCTCGTATTTTGGGTTCTAATCCGTGTTCTTGGCCATAAAACATCACTAAGGGTTAAGTAAACACCCACTACAGATCATAATTTCACACAATTACCCAAAACCTTTCTTGGAATTTCTAAGTTCACAAATCCACACTTAATCAATTCTAAACTAAAATAGAAACTAAAGAAACTAAATTACTAAGCTAATGGTGTAGGAAATACCTCATTTGGCAACTCAAGAATTTTCTTAAATTGCTCAAAGTCTTCAAAATCCAACTTTGAAAGGTCCAAAGTGTTGAGGATGAAGTGGGGATCATTTTTAATGAAGGGTGTATAGGGTTTTGGTGAAGATTTTGTGATGGATCATGAGGGTAGAAGTGAGGGGAGCTTGAAGATGAAGGAGTTGAAGAAAATAATGGGGAGGGGAAAATGATGGCTGCCCCCCTCTCTCTCTATCTCTCTTATCCTCACCCTCTCTCTCAATTATTCTTGCCATGTCACTCTCTCTCTCTCTCTCTTACCCAATCCTATTATTCTATTCTATTTCCTTTTCTCTTTTTCTTTTAAAGCAAAATATCAACAAATACCAATGAAACAACATGCAATAAAAATGCAACATGTCATGGTGCACTAACCATGGAAAAATGTACAAACACGGATTTGGCTTAATCATGATTAGTAGTACACTAATCAATTTTATTCGAACTGCATATAATTAATTATAAAAATGCCAAATCCGATAAATATATTTTTAAATGAATAAATCATTTTAATCTCTAATTATTTCACAAATATTGGTATATATTTATACCATTTTACGAAAACTCCAAATTCGCAAATCGGGTAGTTTTCGCGAAAATATATTATTTTAATATTAAATTCCAAAAATAATATTTTATATTTTCTTAAATGTTACAATCTTCTCCCTTAAATAAATTCGTTCCCCGAATTTAAATTTAAACCTCCAAATGCTAAAACATTTCGATAATCAGCTCAAATCAACGGGGCTCCGAAATCACGGAAGATATAGAAATACTACAGCGCATCGTGTGTGCCTGAAAACGAGTACGAAACTCAAAATCGAACTCCGTCAATCGTCACGCAAATCATCAGATTTGTACGCAAATCATCAGAGTTACAATGCAGATACAGATCTCGAAATCCACTACTGAAATCTAATATGCACTAGTCAAATACTATAATACGGGTATAGTACGCATCCTTGAAAAATCTTCTAAAAACTGAATGAAACTCATGCAAAAATATTTTCTGAATCACCGTGTGATGCGTAACTCACGGCACAAGTGACGGACGCTCATTTGTAAAGTAATAAATATATGTTCATATAGGTTTTGCTAAAATATACGTTCCGCCCTTTTAAAATATCCCAAAAGGTTTTCCTTTATAAACGTTCGTGTCGTTCACGGACACGTATGAAATAGCAAGACTATAGCTCCTTTTTGAAAACCTCTTGTTAAACTTTTAATGAATGCAAAGTACTTAGGTACTGTCCTCAGATCAGTCATGTTCGGTTACTACATAATATAGTGCCCATCATGAAAACAAAGTGCTCAAGAGCAAAATCAGCCTCAAAAGGCATATCCAATATCACGTACGTCTGTGCGCACGGAAATCAAATCCAATACAAGTGCTACGATACACACCAAAGCAAAACTAAGAGCAACGGGTGTGCACGAAAGTATCTGTCTAGTGCAGCGGGTGTACACGACAACAACATCTAGTGCATCTATAGTGCATGAAAATCTCAATCCAGTGCAACTAACATACACGAATGAAAATCCCAATCGAGTGTATCCGGTGTGCATAAAATCACATCTCATATCATCCGCCCAACATGCGCGAAAATCCAAATCAAGTGCATCTGTCATGCACAAATGAAATCTAAGTCAAGTGCATCCAACATGTACAAATAAAATCGCATCCAACATGCACGAATAAAAATCTCACTCAAGTGCATCCGATGCACACAAATCCAATACCAAGCGGCTAATATGCGCAGAAATCCAACCCAAGCACGTCAGGTTCGTATAAAACATTTGCTGCAGTACCATGCACGAAAACAAATATCAAGTGCAAACGCGCACAAAACAAAAATCTGGTGAACAAATGCTCAAAGACATAAATCGGGTGCAACCAATGTACGGAGTATAAATCCGGTGCATCCAGTGCACGAAATACAAATCCGGTGCATCCAGTGCACGAAATACAAATTCGGTGCAACAAATGCACGGCGTATAAATCTAGTGCAATAAATGCACAAAATACAAATCGGGTGCATCCAGTGCACGGAATATAAATCCGGTGCATCCAATGCACAAAATCTCATCAATAACTCAAATGCGTATAAAAGCAACACGAGTGTACTAAGGTTTATAAAACCATAAACGTATGCAACTGTGTGCACAAAACACGTATCAATGCACTACAAGCACATGCAAGCTATACCGACTGCAAAAAAAAATCAAATCGAGTGCGTACCACATGCACACAATCAAATCAACTGTATGAAATCCACGAAATCATAAGCACGTGTAGCCAAGGCACAAAATCGACATCAAGTGCAATAAATGTGCACAAATCATAAACCAACACAACGGTGCATAAAACATATATCAAGTGCAATAACTATGCACAAAAATGTAAATACCCGTAGGTGCAGCCATGGTGCATGAAACCATATCATGAAACTCAATCATCAAAACTCAAACTAAGTGATATAAGCGTGATACTCGGATCACAAACGCAAATCGCAACAAATGACATTGAGGTACACCTCCTACAATGTCGAAAAATATGTCGGTGCGCCCAAAACTGGCAGAGCAAGAACATCCGCTTGCCTCCTGCTCACGGTCTGGTGTTCTCTGTCTTTGGGTCCTTATTTCTCTGTGGATTACCAATCTCGCAATCCATCGGCTCGTCAGCCCGGTCAGGTGTACTAACGGAAATGATTCCACTCTGGCACTCCTCTAGTCATCTCTCAGCCAATTAGCATGACCACTCATAAAGCAGTACGTCACTGGCGTCGGCCTCTAGCCCTTTGAATACACATGACACAACTGATCCTCGGTGCAACTCTTATCGTAGCAGTATCCTGGAAGGCACCTGCTTAAGGTCTCTTCCGATCTCGCCTCTACCGAACTGTACAGAGGCTGGTACTCTTGCATAATCTTTTCTCATTTTCTAGACATTTGCGTTCTCAGCACAACATTTCCTCAGGAACTGGCCGTATCCCATCGCTTCTGTATACATATCAGATCTCTAATCTCAACGGGAAGTAACAACAGCTCGTTAACATCTTGGACGAACCTCTTGTTTCACCCGTCTTCATTATCGTCCACGTCGAAATCACGTCATGCTATCTGCGTACTGCAATTGTTCTCGGCTACAGTCAATCCAGAGTCTCTCACACGGACTCGAAATTAAGAACTCGATATCTTCATCACTCTATAGAAGATATCTAGCCGAACACGTCCTCGGGAACTCGTCTCAATCATCGGAGGAATACTCTATATTCGTCCGCTCTTGATCAACTCACAACGCATCTGGGTGAGGTCCTCTATCTGAAGTTGGTCCACTTACTGATCTCCTATCGGATCATCCAACGAACAGCGTCATTTATGGATCGATTTACTCTAGATCCGAGCAAGATTCTCTACACTAGAAATCTTCAACTCAACTGGGCCTGCGTCGGCGCATCAAATCTGACGAATCACCTCTGTCTCTTAACTCAAGATAAACTGGCTATCTTCTGTCGCATCTCTTTCTGAAAGCTCCAGCAATCTCAGCTCATAAGCTCTGGAAGTGACATTCCATCAATCTCAGCAACAGCTGGGTCATCTGTCTGCAAGGTAGACAACATCACGATCTCTGAGGTAGGCTATACATCAACAGTCCTCTCACCACAGGCAGCCTCTAACAATGGCCCGATCATCCGGTGCAAAACCGAACACTCGCCTCAACGAGAGGTCACAACACAAATACTAAATCGATACGTTCCCATATCACCAACAAACACGATGGTCAGTCATCGTCCATGACGAGCTTTCCCTGACCGCATCACTAGCAGCAGCTCAATCTGTGCTCAAACTATGGTGACAGGAATCTTAAGTATGTATCGAAGAAGATAAATCAAAGGAATGAAAGGAATCAACAGATCCAAAATGGATACATGATCATAAGGAGGAATGGAATTAATGAGAGTATGATCATGGAAATGAATAGAATCAAGGATCTCAAATGGATGTATGATCAAGGGAACGAAGAGAATCACAAGTCTCAAGATATATACATCCTAAAGTCACTTAAGCAAAGTATCGTATTGTAAATATACCGCGGAACATACGCATGGTACGTCACTCTACTTGAGTTACCTACTCTATCAATCAGGGTCAACCTATGTAACAAAAGTTCGGGTCTAATACCCCTCTGTTCAAGTCTAAGTTCCGTAAGGTCAAGCCTAGATCCCGAAATATTTACGCCCCAGACTCCATATAGTCAAACCTAGACTCGAACTAAGGTTAAACCTAGCGCTCTGATACCAAATTTGTCACAACCCGAAATTTAGTTCGTGACCGGCACTTAAATCATGCGACGTCTAAAGACACAACGTAAATTAAGTAAGCCGAAGCCCAGAAATCTAAACCTTTTTAAGAAAATAAAAGAGCTGATGTTTTGAAATAAGGGTATGGTGAAATCAAAAGTTTTCTTAAATGCATAGATAATGGAACATGAAAAATGCAAGTGGATTCTGTAAGTCCACGTTACCAACCCCGGTTCTTGCGGGGAGGCGGAAACGGTATAAAAATCAAATTTTTAGCGCAAGGGGCAACATGGACCAACAAAGTCGGGATCTTTTCTAAACTAAACTAGCAAGAAAGCTAAAGAGAGTTAGCTACTCGGAAAAGAGGTTATACCTAACTTGAACTCCTTCTTCTTGAAACCTTTGTAGGGGTTTGATGGTGCTTTCCTCGTCTCCTTCTTCCGTCAAAGATGGATCCACCTGAGGGTTCAACCTTCGGGCTCTTTCTCGAACTTTGAGTGAACTAGGATCTTTGGCTTGCTAAACCTCTAACCCTAGAGTGAGTAGAGAGTGGCTTTGGGGTGTTTTTATCTCAAGGTGATGGATTCTCAACACATGAGAAGGGAGCTCCTTGAACTAGAGGAGGAGGAAGAAGAAGAGAGGAGAGAGAAGTGTTATGATAGAATGAGCCATTCTTTTCATTTTACAACCATAACTCAAAATGAAAAGAATTATCAAATTAACAATAATAATAAAAATGAAATAGTTGATGGATGGTTTGGAATGACCATTATCATTACATTCATTAAATGGTTTTGCTAGAATCAAAGAGCATCTTTGATATGTAATAATGATGGTCAAACTTTCAACCATGGTCAACTAGTCAACCTTGGTCAACAAGTCAACAAACCCAACCATGAAACAATTTCATTTAATTAATATTATTAATTGATATATCATAAATTCATTAGGGTTTGGAAAAAGACGACTGTCAACTGTGCATACGCATCCGTTCCGAAACCCTAATGAAAATCCTCTTCCTCCGCCTCAATCAACTGTGCATACACACCCGCATTCTTGTTCCGAGGAATATAAATACTAAGAGATAAAATCAATCCCAAAACATATACCAGTGTCTGGCTCAAACCAGAGCCTGCTAGTAATATCTGTCCGGACTCCAAATGTGC
This sequence comes from Agapanthus africanus, assembly GCA_030015575.1. Classification (NCBI taxonomy): domain Eukaryota; kingdom Viridiplantae; phylum Streptophyta; class Magnoliopsida; order Asparagales; family Amaryllidaceae; genus Agapanthus; species Agapanthus africanus. Next base: position 398,936,771 of record CM057346.1, read on the forward strand.
ACAAGTGCGCGGATGAGAACGAACCCTGTCGCAAAACCATGCGACCTCTACTCTGTTTTGCCCAGAGGCGAATAGCCCTCTGTGTGGGACTCTAAAGACTCGACACTACGCTGGCAGTGGGTTTAACCACAGACCGCAAGCGGCACTAGCTGTGCGTAACGGTCCCCAGGTAGATGCCGATAAGAAGACTGACGAGGTGAACCCCATCTGAACTCCTACTGAGTCTGAATGTGACAGTCTCCGTACAGTCCGGTCTGTTCGTCTGATACATCGCATGTCGGGCCTAGGGGGCGGTAAACGTCAGTCCCCTAATAGCGGTACAAGTCGTGTCGGAGTGAAGCCCAAAACACCCTGAGATAACACTGGAAACCTACCAGTATACCTCGCTTGCCCTGGCCAGGGACTACTCATGTAATGGCTCTCCTAGACACAGCGCGATGTCAACCCCCAATACCGGGAGAGACGAATCCTGTCTAACCGTCACTGCCTCCAAGTGCTTCGGGACTGCACCCAACTACCACCTGTTTGCATGACTCCTTTGAGCCGTGGTAGGGTGGTAATCAAAATACAGTGGGAACACACTCGAGGCGAAGTGCCAGTGTCAAGTCAGCGGACTAAGCTGTACTCATGTCACCTGGGAACTGATAACTGACGATAGGTATAATACCAACTTGTCAGTTCCCTACGAGTCCTGTCCAGTGTACTCGTAACCTAACGAGCACCCGTATACTATCTCAAGTATGACGTACTGACGGCTGTGGGACAGACCGTCTCCCACTCTGGGATGAGAAGCGCATGCGCCAGTCTACTCCGGAGTATCGATTCCCTGTCTCGATAGTCCTGCGACTAGGGACCTGTATAAGGATGTGATTATAGATTACCCAGCCCCCACTAGTGTGACTGCCATCACAACGCTGGTAATCAAGCAAAGATCCTAAGGGCTCCACTAATGCGTATAGGTGATATGATAAAATAAACACATGTACACATTGAAGTAGAAACAAACCAAGTAGCATACTACTATTTTGAGCAAGATTGTATATACAAGTTGAATATCCCAAGCTTCCATTAAGTAATATACAAACCAGTATGATACAGTAATGGCCTCTTGGGCATATACACTAACAATCTCCCACTTGCACCAAGGCCATGTACTGGCGTATCGAAGACCTATCATCTCGATCAGCCGCTCGAACTGAGTCTGGGGCAGGGCCTTGGTGAATGGATCTGCAGTGTTTTCTTCTGAAGCGACTCTCCGAACCTCGATCTCCTGGCGATCCACGATCTCCCTGATCAGGTGATACCGCCTTAAGATGTGTCTGGATCTCTGATGGGACCTGGGTTCCTTCGTTAAAGCTATAGCCCCGTTGTTGTCACAATACAGAGGTATTGGGTCAACAATGGACGGAACCACCTGAAGTTCTTTCAAGAACTTCCTCATCCAGACAGCTTCTTTTGCGGCATCAGATGCAGCGATATATTCCGCTTCCATCGTCGAGTCTGCAACGGTTTCCTGTTTGGAACTCTTCCAACACACCGTCCCTCCATTGAGGGTGAAGACAAAATCCGACATGGACTTGGAATCATCCTTATCACTCTGGAAGTTGGAGTCAGCAAAGGCCTCGATCTGGAGGTCTTTTCCGCCATACACCAAGAACATCTCCTTAGTCCTTCTCAGGTACTTGAGAATGTTCTTTACCGCTATCCAGTGTTTCTCCCCAGGGTTTGACTGATACCGGCTTACCACACTGAGTGCATAAGCTATATCCGGTCTGGTACACAACATCGCATACATTATAGAGCCAACCGCAGAAGCGTAGGGTATAATAGACATGCAATCCCTCTCCAAATCAGTCTTAGGAGACATCTCTTTAGAGAGGGTGATCCCGTGACAAGCCGGTAGGTTACCGCGCTTGGAATCTTCCATACTAAATCTTTTCAGTATGGTGTTGGTGTACCTGGACTGTCAAAGTCCTAATATCCTCTTGGATCTATCATGATGGATCCGGATCCCCAGGATGTAAGAGGCATCACCCAGGTCTTTCATGGAGAACCTGTGCGACAAGAACCCCTTGACAGATTGTAGCATAGGAATGTCATTTCCTATTAAGAGAATGTCATCCACGTATGAAACGAGGAATACTACAGTTCTCGCTACAAATCTACTATAGATGCATGTTTCATCTGGATTTTTGATAAAGCCAAATTCCTTGACCGTCTCATCAAAACAGATGTTCCAACTCCGCGATGCCTGCTTTAGTCCATAGATGGACTTAAGCAACTTGCACACCTTTCGGCTGCTCCCACTCTGAATGAAACCCTCTGGCTGGTCCATATAGACACACTCCTCTAAATTTCCATTTAGAAAAGCGGTTTTTACGTCCATCTGCCAAATCTCATAATCGTGGAAGGCAGCAATGGCAAGAAGGATCCGAATGGATTTCAGCATAGCCACTGGAGAAAAGGTTTCGTCATAGTCCAAACCAGGTCTTTGACGAAAACCCTTTGCAACAAGTCTAGCTTTATAGGTCTCAACCTGTCCATCTACACCAATCTTCCATTTGAAGATCCACTTGCATCCTATGGGTTTTACCCCGTCTGGAGCAATGTCCAACGTCCATACTTTGTTGGTGTACATGAACTCCATTTCGGTCCGCATTGCATCCAGCCATTTTACCGAGTCAACGCTCTGAACGGCCTGCTGGAAGCTAGTAAGCTCATCATAATCTATGATGCAATCCTCTCTATCCCCGTCTATGAGAAAACCGTAGTATCTCTCGGGCGGATGAGATTGCCTACTACTTCTGCGGAGCGGTGTTGGAATGTCCTGTTCTTTTGAACCCTATGGTTCCTCTAAGCTTTCAGTAATAGCTCGTGGTTCTGGAATTTCTTCCAGTTCTACTGTGCTCCCACTTATCTGGTTTTCCAAAAACTCAGTTTCCAAGAAGTAGGCATGACGAGAAACAAAAACCTTTTGTTCCTCTTCGCAGTAGAAGAAATATCCCTTGGAGTTCTTTGGATATCCCACGAACTTGCACTGTACTGAGCGTGCCTCGAGCTTGTCCGCATGCTGCTTTTTGACAAAAGCCGGACTTCCCCATGTCTTAATGTGACTGAGATGGGGCCTCTTCCCACACCACATTTCATATGGTGTGGTAGACACAGTCTTAGTGGGAACTCGGTTCAAAAAGTATGCAGCTGATTCTAGTGCATACCCCCAGAATGATCGCGGTAACTCAGCGTTACTCATCATGGACCGTACCATATCCAATAGGGTCCGGTTCCGTCTCTCCGATACACCGTTATGTTGCGGAGTGCATGGAGGAGTAAGCTGAGAGAGAATTCCATTCTCTTTTAAGTAATTCAGGAACTCGGCACTTAAGTATTCTCCACCTCGATCCGATCTTAGAATCTTGATACTTTTGCCGGTTTGTTTTTCTACTTCATTCTTATATTCCTGGAACTTTTCAAAAGCTTCGGACTTATGTTTCATTAAGAAGACATAACCGTACCTTGAAAAATCATCCGTAAAAGTAATGAAGTAAGAATAACCGCTTCGCGCATGTGTAGACATTGGACCGCACACGTCGCTGTGTACGAGTCCCAAGAGCTCGCTTGCTCTTACTCCGTGTCCAGTGAACGGAGACTTTGTCATCTTTCCTTTGAGACAGGATTGACAAGTGGCATACGATTGATATTCGAACGGATCCAAATATCCTTCTGTATGTAACTTAGTCAACCTTCTCTCATTGATGTGACCCAGTCTACAATGCCATAAGAAAGTCTGATTGATATCTGGAGACTTTCTTTTGTGTGTATTCTAGACATTGAAAATCTATGGTTGGTTTAATAAGTATATACCATTGCTTAGTGTACCTGACCCAATCAGAACTTGATTAAGGTGAATGTTTATAACATTACTTACAAACGCAAATTCATAACCTTCTTTTGAAACCAAAGATACAGAAATGATATTACAAGTTGCGTTGGGTACAAAAAAGCAATTACGCAAAACCAAAACATGTCCATCTGACATTCCCAGGTGATAGTCCCCTACGGCTTTAGCATCCATGCTAGCTCCGTTCGCAACTCTGAGGGTCATGTCACCTGCCTTCAAAACCCTACGGTTTCTCAACACCTGCAAAGAATTACAGATATGAGATCCTGATCCGGTATCCAATACCCAGGAAGTAGAGTTTATCGAAAGACAGTTTTCAATAACATACACACCTGAAGCTGAAGCCGCAACCTGCTTCAGTTCCTGTGTCCTGCCCTTCCAAGCCCTGCAATCTTTCTTCCAGTGTCCACTCTTATGACAATAGAAGCATTCTTCTTTACCCACAAGCTTCCCCGCTATCTTTGTTGCCTTTTCCTTTCCCTTCTTATCCACTTTACTAACACCACCCCTTGGTTTGGCGGGGGCTTTCTTCTTCTTTCCCTTGGCTTTCGCCTTGGACCTAGAAGAAGAAGATTCTCCTACAAACAAAGTGGGTGTTTCCCTACCTTTCTGTAGGGTGCCTTCTGCGCTCCTCAGCATGTTGAGGAGTTCTGAAAGTTCAACTTCTTTTTCTTGTAAGTTGAAGTTCAGTATAAACTGGGCGTAAGTTGAAGGAAGGGACTGGAGAATCAAGTCCGTATAGAGCTCACTCTCCAACGTGGTCCCAAGTTCTGCGAGCTCCTCAATGTAGCCAATCATCTTAAGCACGTGTTCCGCTACCGATGATCCGACGACCAACTTTGCCGAAAACAACTTCTTCGACACTTCGTATCTTGCGATACGAGACTGCTCTCCATACAGTTCTTTTGTATGGAGAAATATGGATTCCAGGTCCATATTCTCGTGCCTCCTCTGATGTTCGTTGTCCATAGAGGCAAGCACGAGGCACTTGGCCTTCGCGCAATCAATCTCCCAAGTCTTACGGATTTCCTTATCCGCGACGCTGGAGGTGGGACCTGGGACGGGGGGAGCTTTGGTGGTAAGAAGATACCCCAGCTTGTCGTAAGTGATTGCCATTTTGACATTCCTGAGCCAATCTTTGTAGTTTGGCCCTGTCAATATGTTTTTATCTAGAAGTAACTTAAGTCCAGTCATGTCGATTGGTCGCTGCAATTAGGAGAGAGAGAAGAAACACTCAGCACGATGCTCTTGCAAGTTTAGAATGGTTTTTAATTTGTCTAAACAGGATGGCTCCCACTGTCTCTCGAATCCCTCCTCAAACCATAAAGGAAGAATTAGTCGGGATCAATCCCACCGCACAATACTTGCTTAACCGTTCAGCCAGGCCAGTGTTGGTACTTCGAGGGAGGTTTTCCAACGCTTTCGCGAAGTTCCTTAATTTAAGAACCTCTTTTCCCTGGGGCCGTAGCCCCGCTAACACCTTTCTAGACACCTACTAGGTTTATAGCATTGATCGTTTAGTGAGAAATTTCCCGAGGAGTAGCATATACTCACAGTAGGATCGGGATCCAAATATCATCGTGTGACAAAAATGAAGGAATCCTACCATAATCATCACACTCCAAATGGTATGCAAATCTAGCAAGTTTCAGTACTTATGAAACTCCCGATGTGGATTTTTTCCCCATGCTCTTATGACCTTGACTTTGGCCAACAAATCATAAGTCACATGTCAAGTTCTACCTGTCGTTATCCAGGTTAATTTGAATCCACCCGTACTTACCCTTGACTTTGGCCAACAAGGCAGTACGACTGTTCCAAATCAACGCATCTATCTATGCTGCACATGAATACCCAATAGCTACCAATCACTATGCCTTGACTTTGGCCAACAAACACAGCTTGAATACTATTGACTATTCATGTGAAACGACGGAGGGCTACGAATGGTTTTGGCTAAACCGTGAACGTAGTGAACTTGATATGATCGATGGAACAAGATAGCTTTTAAAAGGAGTGTCTCAAGCTCCGCATTTAAAAGTTAGTTTTGAAAAGAACCGAGTGGTTTTTCGAAAGTGTTCCAACGACTTTTGCTTGGTTTATTATCTTGCATTAGTTCTTTTAATGCGTGATATTCTTACATTAGTTCTTTTAATGCGTCCCATCATTTAATCCTACCATTGCAGAAAACAACCAAAATATGACGTACGCTTATGCCATTCGCATTCGCTACGGGGCCCCGTCATCACCCGTTAGGTTACTTAACTAACGACAGAGCGGGGGCTAGGCTAGCACGGTTGTAAAACATAAGCAACGCCTAAATAGTTATAAATATATAGCAATGATAGACATTACAGATCACAGATGAATACATTGGATATACTAGGAATCCGCAATCCTTTCGAGCCTACAACGAAAAGCGGATTACACGGTCGCGGTGAATAGCCAATACCCCACCCAAGACCCCTACGGGTGCGGCAAACTACCCGCCAAGTACCCGAAGTGGAGCAACCTCCCTCATCGCCGTGAGTAGGCCACTCGGCACTTCGAGATACCCGGTAGTTTGTGCACCCCTCCATGGGTCTATCCTAGGAGCAAAAATAGTAAAAAGAATTATACAATGACGGCTACAACCCGACCCGGTTGTGCGGCCATACAAATAATAATATTACATCAATTTACATATTACATGAATGAAAGAAAAAGAAACACTCATCTCATATCCACCCCGGCTATTCACCCGCGACAGTCCAACGCATTCATATACACAAACCATCATCAAACACAGATCACAGATATGTATAACCCCGACTAATCGACATATAGCGATTAGCCGACGTTCAATACATATAAACATCACAGATATAACCATTATAGTCAAAGTGTAGTGAAGTTCGATAAAAATACGGATTTATAGGCCCCCAAAAACAAATTTCTTTTCTGGAAAATCTGGGCACATATAACCCATCTGAAAAATCGCAAAACCCTACCAGAAGAACACTGCACAAAACCCGATCACGAGAGGAGCCAAAACGGCGGCGGTTCCACGGCAAATGCATACCTATCGCCGCGGAACCGCTGCGGTTTGAGGGAATCAGGTGACTGTTTTTGGTGGGTGTTTTCACAAAACCCTGAGCCGATTTTAGGAGTAAAACATTTTATTTTAATAGCACAAAAAATTTCAACAGAAAGTTAGGGTTTTGATTTTCCGGTTTTTGCGATTTTTCCGATCGAACTTCCATACACTTTACTACTAAGCTAGTTTAAGTTTAGTTAGGCTCTGATACCAGTGTAAGTCCACGTTGCCAACCCCGGTTCTTGCGGGGAGGCAGAAACGGTATAAAAATCAAATTTTTAGCGCAAGGGGCAACATGGACTAACAAAGTCGGGATCTTTTCTAAACTAAACTAGCAAGAAAGCTAAAGAGAGTTAGCTACTCGGAAAAGAGGTTATACCTAACTTGAACTCCTTCTTGTTGAAACCTTTGTAAGGGTTTGATGGTGCTTTCCTCGTCGCCTTCTTCCGTCAAAGATGGATCCACCTGAGGGTTCAACCTTCGGGCTCTTTCTCGAACTTTGAGTGAACTAGGATCTTTGGCTTGCTAAACCTCTAACCCTAGAGTGAGTAAAGAGTGGCTTTGGGGTGTTTTTATCTCAAGGAGATGGATTCTCAACACATGAGAAGGGAGCTCCTTGAACTAGAGGAGGAGGAAGAAGAAGAGAGGAGAGAGAAGTGTTATGATAGAATGAGCCATTCTTTTCATTTTACAACCATAACTCAAAATGAAAAGAATTATCAAATTAACAATAATAATAAAAATGAAATAGTTGATGGATGGTTTGGAATGACCATTATCATTACATTCATTAAATGGTTTTGCTAGAATCAAAGAGCATCTTTGATATGTAATGATGATGGTCAAACTTTCAACCATGGTCAACTAGTCAACCTTGGTCAACAAGTCAACAAACCCAACCATGACACAATTTCATTTAATTAATATTATTAATTGATATATCATAAATTCATTAGGGTTTGGAAAAAGACGACTGTCAACTGTGCATACGCACCCGTTCCGAAACCCTAATGAACATCCTCTTCCTCCGCCTCAATCAACTGTGCATACACACCCGCATTCTTGTTCCGAGGAACATGAATACTAAGAGATAAAATCAACCCCAAAACATATACCAGTGTCTGGCTCAAACCAGAGCCTGCTAGTAATATCTGTCCGGACTCCAAACGTGCACAAGTGCGCGGATGAGAACGAACCCTGTCGCAAAACCATGCGACCTCTACTCTGTTTTGCCCAGAGGCGAATAGCCCTATGTGTGGGACTCTAAAGACTCGACACTACGCTGGCAGTGGGTTTAACCACAGACCGCAAGCGGCACTAGCTGTGCGTAACGGTCCCCAGGTAGATGCCGATAAGAAGACTGACGAGGTGAACCCCATCTGAACTCCTACTGAGTCTGAATGTGACAGTCTCCGTACAGTCCGGTCTGTTCGTCTGATACATCGCATGTCGGGCCTAGGGGGCGGTAAACGTCAGTCCCCTAATAGCGGTACAAGTCGTGTCGGAGTGAAGCCCAAAACACCCTGAGATAACACTGGAAACCTACCAGTATACCTCGCTTGCCCTGGCCAGGGACTACTCGTGTAATGGCTCTCCTAGACACAGCGCGATGTCAACCCCCAATACCGGGAGAGACGAATCCTGTCTAACCGTCACTGCCTCCAAGTGCTTCGGGACTGCACCCAACTACCACCTGTTTGCACGACTCTTTTGAGCCGTGGTAGGGTGGTAATCAAAATACAGTGGGAACACACTCGAGGCGAAGTGCCAGTGTCAAGTCAGCGGACTAAGCTGTATTCATGTCACCTGGGAACTGATAACCGACGATAGGTATAATACCAACTTGTCAGTTCCCTACGAGTCCTGTCCAGTGTACTCGTAACCTAACGAGCACCCGCATACTATCTCAAGTACGTCGTACTGACGGCTGTGGGACAGACCGTCTCCCACTCTGGGATGAGAAGCGCATGCGCCAGTCTACTCCGGAGTATCGATGCCCTGTCTCGATAGTCCTGTGACTAGGGACCTGTATAAGGATGTGCTTATAGATTACCCAGCCCCCACTAGTGTGACTGCCATCACAATGCTGGTAATCAAGCAAAGATCCTAAGGGCTCCACTAATGCGTATAGGTGATATGATAAAATAAACACATGTACACATTGAAGTAGAAACAAACTATGTAGCACACTACTATTTTGAGCAAGATTGTATATACAAGTTGAATATCCCAAGCTTCCATTAAGTAATATACAAACCAGTATGATACAGTAATGGCCTCTAGGGCATATACACTAACAGATTCTACTAGTTGGAAAATATGTTTTGTCTTTTAAAAATTTGGGCAGCACCTCCATTGTATATTTTGATCCAAAAACACATACACATGATAATATAAAAGGCATCCCCAAGCGGGAGCTAGCTCTTTGCCAATCGGCGGAATCACAACCACACAAGTCATAATATGTACATGATGCCCAACGGCGAAGATTAACAAAAAGGATAAAGTAAAGAAAGACATCAAACCCACTAAGCGAACACATAACCCATCGCTCTAAGTCTCGCAACCACAAGTCTTTCTAAGTCTTACTACTTATACAAATACTAGTTTCTGATTGATGGAGTTGACTAGATACAATAGGAATAATAATACAAGAGTGGCATGATCCAATGTGTACCACCTACTAAAGCAAATCACCCGAAAGTAAGCTGTGTACCAGCGACGCCGCTACTGATCCATGCGGTCAACTTGCAAGAACTGTGGCACAACGGGGGTGAGTTGCCAACTCGTGAGTAGAAAACATCATCAGGTAGAAATCGAAATAAACAATGATTCCTAGGTCAACTATATCATAAAGGTAATACTGTGATATCTAGGGTGACCGTATCTGCATAGGTGCCAGCAATATAATCAATGCCTATCAGCATGTGGATAACATCTATGTGTCCATCAATGACATAACAACAACATGCATGTAAGTATCATGAAAACATATGCAAGTAACTATGAGGATATCAATCAACGTGTATCCATCAATGACACATCAAAATCATGGAACTTGAGTGTCCAACATCGACACTCGAAACATTATGTATCCTGTGTCCAACATCGACACGTAAATCCTTATATCTCGGGCTCCATCAGTCCGGATCGGCCCACGGGTTCCGTCAGTCCAGATCGGCCCATATCATCACTCGACTCCGGTCGGTATCCTCCGGATAACCGCCGAGTCTAAATACTATCACCGGTAGGTAGTGGTCCTTTTGCCAGGCTCATTATCTACTGCACAACATACCTTTCTTGCCCTGGGTACCATACCGGGTCCACCATATACTCGCAAACGGCCTCATCCAGCTCCTCGAATCGGGTATCACATAACTCATAACCGAGAAAACACATGGTGGACGTCTCGAAATATCATATCAAGAGAAACCGGGTTTTTTAAAACAATACATACTTTCTTTTGAAATATAACCACGGTTCTCAAATCCAGAATCTCATGAAAACAGCATCTCAATGCATATAATTGTAAAGCATGATGTATGCAAATATATAACAGTGATGTGAGCATATCAGTATATCATGCGACATGTCATAATGATATGAGCATAGCAAGTATATCATGCAATATAGCATAATGTGTTAGTTATATGTATGCCCTAGAGGCCATTACTATACATAGGATGTATATTGTAGTGGATGCTGGGACATATATAGGGAGGACTTTCTTGCTCGACATGATAGTATGCTACCTGGTTGATCTTTACCTTAACGTGTACATTGATTGTCCCTCTGTTACATGTTGGTAAAGCCCTTAGGATGTGTACTTGACCACCTGGACTATGATGTGGATCATACTAGTGGGGACATGGTAGTCCATAAGTACATCCTTCAAGGTCCCTAGTCGTGGGTATATCGAGACAGGGCATCGATATACCAGAGTAGACTAGCGTATACCTTCTCGACCCATACAGATGGGCGATGGATGATCCCATATCCATTGGTGTTTGACATCAGAGATGATATACGGGTGCTCAGTGGAGACTGGGTACACTGGACGGACTCGCCGAGAACTCCCAGATGGTATTATACCTTACGTCAGATGGCAGTTCTCTGGTGACACTGGTACAGAGTAGTCTGTTGACCTGAGATCGTCATAGAGACTTGTGTGGTTCCCACTGTGCTTTGATTTCCACCTTACCACATCCAAGAGGGCGTGCAAAACGGTGGTTTTTGGGTACAGTCCCGAGTCACATGGAGGCAATGAGCGATAGGAGGGGATTCGTCTCTCCCGGTATAGGGAGTTGATGTTGCGCTGTGTTCGATTGGCTATAACCGGAAATCCCTAGCCAGGGTTACTGAGATTTACTGGTAAGTGTTACCAGTAGTTTCTCGAACTGTTATAGACCTCATATCGACACGACTTATCGAGCTATTGGGGTCTGACGTTTACCACCCCTAGGCGAGATATGCGACATATCAGACGACGAGACCGGACTGTACGGTAAGTGTTACTGGTTGGATTCACAGGAGTATGAGCGGGCTTGCTCGTCGATCTTCTGATCGCTCAATACCCGGGTGGCCGTTACGTTTACCAGACCGCTTGCGGCTTGTGGTTGCTTGATATGATCATCACCTGCTGCCGGCGTATTGACGAGTCTTTAGAGTCCTATACAGAGCTTTCCTGGCTCAAGCGAAACGAAATAGGAGCGCATATGAGATATGTGCAGGACCGAGAATAATGCGTGTATGTGATACCGTATTCCATTCTCGCGATGAATGTATCGAAAAGTTGTATGCGATATAACCTAGTTATCGAATCAAGGATTGATTCGGTAAGCCGATATATAGGATACTAGTCGGTTATATGCGATATGACCGGATCGTTAAATCAAGTGTTGATTTAATGATTTAATGTATAATTATATATTTGATGTATTACTTTGCATTAACTAGTATTGGTTCACTTTAAATGGATTTTCTCACTTGATTTGTGCAAGTTGTATATGTGATATACTTTTGTGCACTTCATTGTATCATGTTTGATGATACATGTTTATTTGGTTAAGTGTAAAGAATTAAACCATGGTTAAGTTGTTGATTAGGGTTTTACTTATTCATTTATCTTATTTATTTATTCATTTTGAATAAATTGAAAGATAAATGAATGGTGGCTTGATTTGTTTTTAGTTGAAGCTTCATGAAGCTTTGACTAAATGACCTTTTTGTTTTCATCCTTAATCCTAACCATTTAAACTAACCATAGTCTATTCTCTACACTTAACTAAGGTTAGAATATGATAAGAATCAATTCTTTTTCAATTATTCTTTAACACTTATCATATTCTTGCTTCATCTTCTTCTTCATGAGCAAGAAAGAAAAGCTTGCCTCATCAATGGCAAGTGATGAAATCATGTGAGAAATTCAATTCCAAAGTGAACCCACTTCCTATTTCTTCATCCTCTACCTCTTGCCAAGTAGTAAAGGGTGTTTTCTTCACAAGTTTCATGACTTGGTGAAGTGGGAGCTTGATCTTGTGATGCCTCGACGTAGATCATCTTCGGCATCGTAGTCGATGACCTAGCCCGCCCATTTCTCCGATGAAGCCGACGCTAGAGCCCGGGATTCGATTTAGACAGCAAGGAGACTTCATCATGGAGCTTTAGAGGTGGAGAACCGGATCTACAAAAGTTGTATTTCCGTTCACTTAGTTAAATTGTTAACTAGTTGCTTGTTTCGCCTAAAATTCTAGTTAACGATCTGTATTAGGGTTTCTCGGCACCGAAAAAATTTGAAATTGGTATGGTTGATGCCTTGTGAGACCTCCTTAGTGTGCCTAGGAACCCTACAGTGATATCAGAGCCTAGCTAGAGCCTTAGGCGATGCTTAGACGATATTAGAAACCCGATCGAACCCGAAACCCCAAACTTTTCATGCTCTCTGGACTTTTTCAAAAAACTGGGTTTTTTCCAGATTAAAAATTCTTAAAAAATTCAGCAGGGAATTTTAAGAATTACGGCGCAAAATTTAGCTCATGATTCCTTTATAGTGCGGCGGAACCGCGGCATAAGCAAGGCTTATGCGGCGGTTCCGCGGCCGTATTATCACATTCCCCATAATTTTTGCATAGTAATTCCACATTTCTGGTGTTGGATTTTCTGGGAATTTTTAATATTTATTCAAGAGTTGAATTTTCTGGGGTTGTTTTGGGGATTCGATGATTCGATCGGATTATCAAACTTTGTCTATGTGTTTTCCGGATATTTAGAATATATTAGAAAGTTCGACCGGATATAAACACCCACTTTTTCCCCTGTCGGGAAATTTCCAAGTGTTGGATCTTTCCGTGGTTTAAAGACGTTCTAAGTAGTGCAAGTAACGCGATGGACCCTCTAGAAGACAACAAACCTTAACTCGATTATGTGACCGTCTTGAACTGCCCTTTGAACCTTCGGATTTGGGGCAGTACGGCGTGCCACATGTGAGGCGTTGGCTTGACCCTTCTACGGCTGGACCGTTGGTACTGAGGCATGAACTGGATGTTTTTAAACTTATTTCATGTGTTGATCTGTATCGGGAAAACTTGGGTGTTTGGATGTTCGATCGGAAAGTTTAACATTTTCTATTTATCCGGAATGTGATACAATAATTGGAATTCACAAGTAGTTATGAGATAACCGAATGAATGTTATAAACATAGCAGTTTAGTCTCACTTGATCGGTTGCCACGGAATTTTGGTGCGATCAAAAGTCCGTCGCAATCACGTAGCGTACGCAGATACTCGCCGGGTAAACTTAATAGACAGCCTCACTCCATAGCCCCGACCAAGTGACTGTAGGAGAACCCCGTCGCCGAAAGCATCCGTTTGGGTGCTCGCGGCAGCGGTGTTCCGCCTTGGTGCACTTCGTCGACGGTATCGGGGGTGCGGCCGCCTACTAAAGTTTGCGACGAGCATTCGATCAGGATATCGGGAATCTTGTTGAATTGCCCGACTTGATATTGAAAAGTGTTTTCGATAATGAGACTAAAATGCGGGGTTTATAATTGTTAGGCATGCGATGTCTAAGGAATTCATTTGATTAGGCATGCGATGTCTATGGAGATTGCGGATTCCAACTGTTGTAGTTTTACACTTTCTTTTCTGTGACCGTAAGTGTAATATGTGATATCGCCGGTTTTGTTGCTATATGTCAACGACAATTGGGATGCGCATATTTACTTACGTTGATAACATGTGATGTTATGTGTTGCTGGATATGTTATATTGGATCGTCGTGTTTAAATAGCCGGGGGTTTTTATGTGAGATGAGTGTTTTTCATTTTCATTCATGTAGAAACTTGTATGTAATATTCTTTTATTGGGGCACTTCCAGGTTGCGGAAGATGTCACCCTTTGTATATTATTTACTTTTCCGCACTAGGATAGACCCAAGGACGAGAGCACAAGTAACCGGGTTCTGGAGTCCAGTGGGAGACCAACTCGAGGAGTCGAGTTCGGGTCTTCTAACTCCAGAATTGGTAGGGTTGCTTGCCGCACTCGTAGGGGTCTTGGGGTGTGGGTTTGGCTATTCATCGCGACCGTGGAATCCGTGTTTTATACTGGCTCGTATCAAAAACACGGACGTCCTAGTATATCCAATATTTCATATGATTCTTCTGCTGCGATATCTGTGATGTGATCATGTGATATGTTCTGTGATGGATACTTTATATTGTATATATGATATATTATATAGACGTTGCTTATGTTTTGCACTCGCGCTAGCCCTGCCCCGCTCTGTCGTTAGTTACCTAACCTAACGGTGCACGAGGGGACATCGAGGCGAATGCGGATGGCATAAGTGTACGTCGTATTTATCTGTGATGTTTAGGAATATAAAAGATGGGACTTCATTAATGTGATTAATGAAAGTAAAAGAAACCTAAAGATGTTGTAGAATCGAATTTCAAAAATATAACAGGTAGCTACAGTTCTTGCTTTGCATAGCGGTATATATGATATATCCTGCACCTTATTCGATAAGGAAAGGACCGAGATCCCTTCACCGGGAGTGACTCCTTTAGCAATAACTGGCAGATGCTACACACTCGGTTTGTCTTTTGATTGCTTTTAAGAGTTTTTGCTTTGCACAGTGATATATATGATATATCCCGCACCTCATTCGACGATGAAAGGACCGACGATCCCTTCACCGGGAATGACTCCTTTAGCAAAACTAGAAAAGCCTAAAAAACACTCCATTTTAAAATCATTTGATTCTACAACGATATCAAGTTCATTACGCAATAGGTTTTCAGTAAAACCTGTCGTAGCCCTCCGTCATTTCAGATAAGTACTAGTTAGTATTCGTGCTACGTTTGTTGACTATGTTAAGGCGTAGTGTGCGGTAGCTAATTAGTGCTTATCTGCATAAGCATATGATGTGATTGGATTAGGGTAGTCGTGCGACTTTGTTGACTATGTTAAGGGTCGTGCGGGTGGGTTTATTCAATCGGGAAATGACGGGTTGAACTTGACTAGCACTTATGATTTGTTGACTATGTTAAGGTCATATAGCTGCTAGGGGCAAAATATTATCGGGAATTTCAAGTGTTGAAATTTGCAATGAGATTACATACCTTCTATGAGATAATTGGATCCCGATACCCACTGCGAGTAATTGTTACTTCTGGGAGAGTATTACACATTACAATTAGTCGATCAAGTAGGTGTCTAGAAAGGTGTTAACAGGGTTACGCCTCTGGGAAAACGAGGTTTACATTAATTAGGTTCGTGCGAAAGCACGGGAGACCTCCCTCAAAGTACCGACACTGGCCTGGCTGAAAGATTGGCGAACTTGTAGTGTGTAATTAATCCCGGCTAGTCTTTCCTTTTAGGGTTTGAAGGAAGATTTGATAAAAACAGTGGGAGCCATCCTGATTGGATAAAATAATAACCAATCTATTCTTGCAAGAGCGCACACTGAGTGTTTTCTTCTCTCTCTCTCCAGGTAGCGACCATGTCACGCCTTAATCAAGATAATAATACGGATTATTGATCGAACCCGCTTGCTATACTGAGCTGGGGAACGTTGGTCCCGCTCCAACTTATAATTGTTATAAGACAGAGCAGGAAATTGGGGAATACCAGAATTCCAATGCCGCCCAAACGAAGAGAGTGCATGCTGATGCATCATCTTCGGGTGTGTTCATTACAGAGAACTGTTTCTCAGTATCCTTTACGTCCTGGGTATGTGATACCGGATCAGGATCCCAGATATGTAATCTGTTACATAGGGCTACAGAAAGATAGAGAACTGAGAACGGGTGATAAGTTTCATGAGGCAGAAAACGGGGCAAGTGTTGCAGCCAAGTCTGTTGGTCACTGTCACCCTGTATTACCAATACATTGATTCTGAACGAATGTTATTAGATACCAAACCTGATATACAAAATCATATCTATCTCTTTATTAGTAAAGAAAGGATATAGTTTTGTATTGTTGGATAATGTTTTGAACATTTCCTATATCAAAAGTTGATCGGTTCAGGCACGTTATCTAAAAGCATTGATGTTCTAAATCAAACTACAGTTCTTAGTATACAGAACACACACAAGAGGAAGAGTTCAGATATGAACGAATCCTTCTTGAGGCATTATAGACTAGGTCATATCAGTGCGACCCGACTGGCTGAAGTTACATTTTAGATGCATGTTTAAATCAGTTTGAATTTACATCTTGTGAAACTTGCCAGTCATGTCACAAAGATTAGATGACCATAGCCCTGTTTATTGGAAACAGAGAAAGAGTTAGTGAACTCTTGGGATGATACATGTTGATGTATGTAAGGTCCCCTGTCTACATATGCCAGGACTGGTTCTTTGTACTTCGTTACATTCTCTGATAATCTCTCAAGATTCAGACATATGTTCCTGTTGAAACACAAGTCCGAACCTTTTGAGATATTCACAGAATATAATTTAGAAGTAGAGAACCAAAATACGGGTATAAGTATTATGTCCTTTGATGAGATCAAGGAAGAGAATACTTGAGCACGGAATTCTTGGACTATTCTAAAGGAGAACGAGATTCTCTCTCAGCATTACTCCTCCGTATACACCATAGCACGATGGTATATCGGAGCGGAGCAATCACACCCTATATGATAAGGTGTGCTCTCTGATGAGTACTACTGAGTTACCTATTTCCTTTTTGGGAGTTATGCACTTGAGAATCTGCATACCTATTGAATAGGGTTCCAATCAAATCAGTTGCCTACCATTTCATATGTGATATGATAAGTGAAGAGCCCATCTCTTAAGTTAGTTAAGATTTGGGGTTTTCCAGCCTATGTCTGAAAAGAAAAATCCAGACAAGCTCGAGGCAAGATCTGTTATGTAGAACTGGAAATGTTCCAGCTATACAAACAACAGCAGATGATTTGGTAGAACCAAAGGATTCAGTAGATTACCAACGAACCTCAGCCTCTACGCCGATCTAGTAGGGTTCCTCACCCACCTGAGAGATATTTCGGTTTCTCTTTGACAGTGGGAGCGAGGATTGCATCATGAGATGATGACACAACTAGTTTCGAGCTGGCCATCAGAAGTAAGACTCTGTAAGAATGGTTGGATGCTTAGTGATCTGAGATGGAATCCATGTACACCAACAAAATATGGACATTGGTTGCTATATCTGAAGGGTTAAATCCCCATCAGGAGCAAGTATATCTTTAGAAGATTACTTGGTATAGATGGAAAAGTTGAGACTTTCGAAGCTAGACTTGTTAAAGGTTTTCGTCATCGACCAGGTATGGATCATAATGAAACCTTTTCTAAGGATCTATGCTTAAGTCCATCCAGATCCTACTTGCCACGGCTACATACCATGACTACGATATCTGGCAGTTGGGTGCCATGACTGCTTTTCTAAAATGATGTTTTAGAAGAGAGAGTCAATAAGTACACAGCCAGAGGGCTTCGTAGACAGTGGGAGCGGCGGAAACGTGCACAAGATGCTTTATAAGATAAAGCAGGTATCGCGGAGTTGGAACATCTGTTTTGATGAAGTAGTCAAACAGTTTGACATCATCAAAATGGTACATGAACCTTGTATAAACAAAAGGGTAGTAGGGAGTATGGTGATGATCCTTGTAGAGTACGTGGATGTCATGCTCTTGATAAGAAAGGAGTTTCCTATGCTACGCTCAGTCAATCTCTGTTTATCACAATGATTCTCCATATAAGATAAAAGTGATACCTCCTAAATCCTGGGTTTTGGATCTATAAGATAGATCTAATTGGATGTTAAGATTCTCACTAGTTGTAGTGAGATGGTATCAATCGATCCTGAGGAGAATCACTGGAAGGGTTCCAGGGTGATAAGGACGACTGAATGTCAGTCACAGGCATTGTTTTTACCCTCAGTGAAGGGACGGTATGTTGGAAGAGTTCCAAGCTAGATACCGCGGCTAACTAGACGATAAAGGCAGGATACATCGCTACTTAAGATGCTACCAAAGAGGTAGTTTGGATGTATATTTGTTCATGAGATGAACTTAGTTCCTCCCATTGTGTGACAATGGAGTTGGGGCTTATGCCAAGGAACGTCCGTCCCATCAGTGATCCAGACATATTCTAAAGCAGTATCACCTGATCATGGAGATGGTTGATCACTAAGGGATCAAGGTTAGGAGAACAGACTCAGAGGACAACACGTCGGATCCACTCACAAAGGCCTTTTTCCAGAGAGAGACTTTTATGGGATGGTTGAGTATGAGATACTGCAACCACTGCTATCAGATGGCCCTAGTGCAAGTGGGAGATTGTTAGTTATATGTATGCCCTAGAGGCCATTACTATACATAGGATGTATATTGTAGTGGATGCTGGGACATATATAGGGAGGGCTTTCTTGCTCGACATGATAGTATGCTATCTGGTTGATCTTTACCTTAACGTGTACATTGATTGTCTCTCTGTTACATGTTGGTAAAGCCCTTAGGATTTGTACTTGACCACCTGGACTATGATACGGATCATACTAGTGGGGATATGGTAGTCCATAAGTACATCCTTCAAGGTCCCTAGTCGTGGGTATATCGAGACAGGGCATCGATATACCAGAGTAGACTAGCGTATACCTTCTCGACCCATACAGATGGGCGATGGATGATCCCATATCCATTGGTGTTTGACATCAGAGATGATATACGGGTGCTCAGTGGAGACTGGGTACACTGGACGGACTCGTCGATAACTCCCAGATGGTATGATACCTTACGTCAGATGGCAGTTCTCTGGTGACACTGGTACAGAGTAGTCTGTTGACCTGAGATCATCATAGAGTCTTGTGTGGTTCCCACTGTGCTTTGATTTCCACCTTACCACGTCCAAGAGGGCATGCAAAACGGTGGTTTTTGGGTACAGTCCCGAGTCACATGGAGGCAATGAGCAATAGGAGGGGATTCGTCTCTCCCGGTATAGGGAGTTGATGTTGCGCTGTGTTCGATTGGCTATAACCGGAAATCCCTGGCCAGGGTTGCTGAGATTTACTGGTAAGTGTTACCAGTAGTTTTTCGAACTGTTATAGACCTCATATCGACACGACTTATCGAGCTATTGGGGTCTGACGTTTACCACCCCTAGGCGAGATATGCGACATATCAGACGACGAGACCGGACTGTACGGTAAGTGTTACTGGTTGGATTCACAGGAGTATGAGCGGGCTTGCTCGTCGATCTTCTGATCGCTCAATACTCGGGTGGCCGTTACGTTTAGCAGACCGCTTGCGGCTTGTGGGTGCTTGATAAGATCATCACCTGCTGCCGGCGTATTGACGAGTCTTTAGAGTCCTACACAGAGGTTTCCTGGCTCAAGCGAAATGAAATAGGAGCGCATATGAGATATGTGCAGGACCGAGAATAATGCATGTATGTGATACCGTATTCCATTCTCGCGATGAATGTATCGAAAGGTTGTATGCGATATAACCTAGTTATCGAATCAAGGATTGATTCGGTAAGCCGATACATAGGATACTAGTCGGTTATATGCGATATGACCGGATCGTTAAATCAAGTGTTGATTTAATGATTTAATGTATAATTCTATATTTGATGTATTACTTTGCATTAACTAGTATTGGTTCACTTTAAATGGATTTTCTCACTTGATTTGTGCAAGTTGTATATGTGATATACTTTTGTGCACTTCATTGTATCATGTTTGATGATACATGTTTATTTGGTTAAGTGTAAAGAATTAAACCATGGTTAAGTTGTTGATTAGGGTTTTACTTATTCATTTATCTTATTTATTTATTCATTTTGAATAAATTGAAAGATAAATGAATGGTGGCTTGATTTGTTTTTAGTTGAAGCTTCATGAAGCTTTGACTAAATGACCTTTTTGTTCTCATCCTTAACCCTAACCATTTAAACTAACCCTAGTCTATTCTCTACACTTAACTAAGGTTAGAATATGATAAGAATCAATTCTTTTTCAATTATTCTTTAACACTTATCATATTCTTGCTTCATCTTCTTCTTCATGAGCAAGAAAGAAAAGCTTGCCTCATCAATGGCAAGTGATGAAATCATGTGAGAAATCCAATTCCAAAGTGAACCCACTTCCTATTTCTTCATCCTCTACCTCTTGCCAAGTAGTAAAGGGTGTTTTCTTCACAAGTTTCATGACTTGGTGAAGTGGGAGCTTGATCTTGTGATGCCTCGACGTAGATTATCTTCGGCATCGTAGTCGATGACCTAGCCCGCCCATTTCTCCGATGAAGCCGACGCTAGAGCCTGGGATTCGATTTGGACAGCAAGGAGACTACATCATGGAGCTTTGGAGGTGGAGAACCGGATCTACAAAGGTTGTATTTCCGTTCACTTAGTTAAATTGTTAACTACTTGCTTGTTTCGCCTAAAATTCTAGTTAACGATCTGTATTAGGGTTTCTCGGCACCGAAAAAATTTGAAATTGGCATGGTTGATGCCTTGTGAGACCTCCTTAGTGTGCCTAGGAACCCTACATAATGATGTGGCAATTCTACTGTGTAAGTGACATAGCAATTATCGATGATGAAAGTGTGTGAGCCGGCAAATCTGTGTAAGTGTAACATACGCATCATCGATAATGGTGTAGGTGTACTAGCACAGGTATATGTAATGCAATGAGAATGTCATGAACGTAACATAAAGTACATCGTATGCGAATTGCTATCAGGTATACGTATCTATGATATATCCGAGTCGGTGAATCTATCAATCGGCATCCAACCTCACAACATCACGTATGGTAGAATCCATCGTACGACATCCTCTAGTCAAGGGTATGGATCAATCATCAAGTAAAACTCATCACGTACGGCAACTCATCGTACGACAGTATTAAATAAGTAGGGATTCTATAACCTATATGACAATGAGGGTACGGACCTAACGTCTCGTACGACATATCACTCATTATTCACATCATTATCCATATATATATATACCTATCTCTCAGGTCACATTCGTATCAATCTCAGATCATGGGACCGGCAAAGGTATCAATCATCACTGTTGGGGTAAAAATTTACACCTTGGTTGACCAAGTCAAAATCAAAGTCAACCCCAAGCCAAGTGGGCTTATGCCCGGGTCGAGTCCGAACAAGAAGCGGCCGGCCTCCCCCCATGCCAAGATAAAAATTTTGTAATAAATAATTTTATAGTATTTCTTTTATTTCATTTTACGAATGAATATAAGAAAAATGGGCATAAAGCCAAATTTTTGTAAAGCCCGTGGCTTATGTGCAAAAAGAAATGGCACATGAGCCATGGGATAGGCAAAATACCATTTTGTGAAGCCCAAGGGGCTATGTGTAAAGTGTATAGCCTATAAAGGCAAGGATAATAAAAATATCCCAACAACTTTTTTCTCTCTCCAAAAAAATCCAGATCTGTGATCTTCTTCTTCCCCAAGGTTCTAAAACCTTCTTTTTTTTTCTTTTGAATTAAATCAAGCGTTTTACTCTTCCTTTTATAAAACAAAATAGTTTTTCACCACAAAACCCACAAAGGGGAACTCAGATCTGCTATTAGATCTCATAAAGGAGAGATTTTTAAAATCTCATACTTTTTGATCTTCAAGATCCGGCCAACAAAGAAAGAAGAAGGAGACCATCTTCAGAAACCCCACTTTGGGGAAGAACTAGGGCTCAAGGGGAGAAGCCCTTCATCAGCTTCAAAACAGCTTAGGAGTTTAACTCCACTTTAATTTCCCTTTCGGGAGTTTCTGGGGCTAAAAGCCTCTTTTTCTTGCCGGCGCACAAGCGCCCGAGCGCCCAGCGCCCACGTGCCGACACGTGGCGCGCTGGCGCTCGAGCGCCCAGCGCCCACGTGCCGACAGATGGCGCGCTAGCGCTCGAGCGCCCAGCGCCCATGTGCCAACACGTGGCGCGCTAGCGCTCGAGCGCCTGGCGCTCAAGCGCCAAGCGCCTACGTGCCGACACGTGGCACACTAGTGCTCAATCGCCCAGCGCTCAACCTCCAAGCACCCACGTGTCGACACGTGGTGCGTTAGCGCCCAGCGCTCAAGCGCCAAGCACCCACGTGTCGACACGTGGTGCGCTAGCGCTTAAGCGCCCAGCGCCCACATGTTGAACACGTGGCGCACTAGCGCCTAAGCGCACATCACCTAAGCGCACAACGCTCAAGGCGCTGGCCCCACGCATCCTTTGGGCACTTTTTCTTCCTTTTTTTTTATATGTATACATGTATATATATATATATATATATAGATACACACATACTCTACAACAAGTCCATGTCACTCACCTCACGAGCTCGCGGGGAGGCGGAATATATGAAAAACAATTATCAAAGCTTCGTAACACGGACTTGAGCATACGGATTGTGTCTAAACCATTACTAGCAAACTACAAGAGGTTTAACTACTCGGATTCGAAGTTATACCTCACGTTACTTTTCCTTCGGGTCTTCATCGCTATCCTGCACACCTCGTAGGCTTTATGGAACAAGGGCACCTCAACGGCCTCCTCGAGTCAAAGACAATCCACCCGAGAGTCTATAGTCCGAGCTCCTATCTCGAATCTGATATAACTACAGCTTCTAGATCGCCAATCTAGAAGTCCTAGAGGCTGTAGAGTAATTAGATGGATTACTTAGTCACTTAAACCCTAGGATTCTTAACTCATGAGAGCTTTTAGGGTTTTGAGGAAGAAGATGAAGACTTGAGGAGAGAGAAAGCTTTTGTGCTAATGATATGAATAATGTCTCATGAAAGAATATAATAAAGCATACAAATATCTCTTGATAAATATCTAGAAATATCTTGTGAGCTTCATTTAATCCTAAGGGTGAATCACCTCATTAGTCATTATGCATTTAATGAAAACTTACACTTCATCTCTCCACCTCATTTGTGTTTAATCCAAAAGGAAATAAATACAAATGAGTCATCTTCTTCTAGAAGCTTCCAGACAAATTACGAGACTGCCCCTCCCATCCGTATTTCCAAAAAACACGGATAATCTTTGACTGAATAAATCCATCTGTATAATACTAGAATCTGGCTTAAACCAAAGCCCGCTAGTATTATCTGCCCGATCATAATACGTGCACAAGTGTACGTAAGTGATCGCGGCCCTGCCGTAAAACCATACGGCCTCTACACCTTTTGCCCGGTGCAGGGAAACTCTCTGTGTGGGACTCTAAAGACTCGACACTACGCTGGCAGTGGGTTTAACCACAGGACGCAAGCGATACTAGCTGTATGTAACGGTCCCCAGGCAGATGTCGATAAGAAGGACGATAAGGAAACCCATCCGAACTCCAACTGAGTCTGATGTGACAATCTTCGTACAGTCCGGTCTGTTCGTCTAAGACTATCGCATATCGGGCCTATGGGGGCAGTAAACGTCAGACCCCTAATAGCGGTATAAGTCGTGTCGGAGTGAAGCCCATTACACCTTGAGAAACTACTGGAAGCCTACCAGTAAATCTCGTTTGCCCTGGCCACGGACTTTGCGTAATGGCTCTCCATACACAGCGCGATATCAACCCCCAATACCGGGAGAGACGAATCCTGTCTAACCGCCACTGCCTCCAAGTGCTTCGGGACTGCACCTAACTACTATCTGTTTGCACGATCCTTTGAGCCGTGGTAGGGTAGTAATCTAAGTACAGTGGGAACACACCCGAGGCGAAGTAGCAGTGTCAAGTCGACGGACTAAGCTGTACTCATGTCACCGGGGAACTGCTATCTGACGATGGGTATAAAACCAACCTGTAGTTCCCGGCGAGTCCTGTCCGGTATACCCGTAACCTAATGAGCACCTGCATACTATCTCTAGTACGACGTACTGATGGCTGTGGGACAGACCATCTCCCTATGCTGGGAAGTGAAGCGTATACACCAGTCTACTCCGGAGTATCGATGCCCTGTCTCGATAATCTTACAACCAGGGACCTGTATAGGATGTTGCTAATAGACTACCCAGCCCCCACTAGTGTGACTGCCATCACAACGCTGGTAATCAAGCAAAGATGCTAAGGGCTCTACTAATATGTATAAGCGATACGTTAAAAAGAAACATATGCACATATTAAAGTAGACGTAAACCAAGTAGCATATTACCATTTTTAGCAAGACTGTCAATACAACTGTGAATATCCCAAGCTTCCATTAAGTAATATACAAACTAGTATGATAAAGTAATGGCCTCTAGAGCATAAACACTAACAATCTCCCACTTGCACTAGGGCCATGTACTGGCATATCGCAGACCTATCATCTCGAATAGCCTCTCGAATTATGTTTGAGGAATGGCCTTTGTGAATGGATCAGCAGTGTTATTCTCCGTATCTACTTTCTTTACCTCGATCTCCCGGCGATCCACGATCTCCCTGATCAGGTGATACCGCCTTAAGATGTGTCTGGACTTCTGATGGGACCTGGGTTCCTTCGCTAAAGCTATAGCATCTTTGTTGTCGCAATACAGAGGTATTGGATCAACACTGGTAGGAACCACCTGAAGTTCTGTGAGGAACTTCTTCATCCAGACAGCTTCTTTTACGGCATCGCAAGCAGCTATGTACTCCGCTTCCATCGTTGAGTCAGCAACGATGTCCTTCTTGGAACTCTTCCAATAGACCGCCCCTCCATTAAGGGTAAAGACATAACCCGACATGGATATAGAGTCATCCTTGTCACTCTGGAAGCTGGAGTCAGCAAAGGCCTCGATCTGGAGGTCATTTCCGCCATACACCAAGAACATCTCCTTAGTCCTCCTCAGGTACTTGAGAATGTTCTTTACTGCTATCCAGTGCTTCTCCCCTGGGTTTTCCTGATACTGGCTTATAACGCTCAATGCGTATGCTACATCTGGTCTGGTACATTACATCGCATACATTATAGAGCTTACCGCAGAAGCGTAGGGTATAATCAATATGCGAGCCCTTTCCAAATCAGTCTTGGGAGACATCTCTTTGGAGAGGGTGATTCTGTGACAAGCTGGCAGGTAACCGCGCTTAGAATCTTCCATACTGAATCTTTTCAATATGGTGTCTATGTACCTGGACTGCGAAAGTCCCAACATCCTCTTTGATCTATCACGATAGATCTGGATCCCCAGAATGTAGGTGGCATCACCCAGGTCCTTCATGGAGAACTTCTGTGACAAGAATCCTTTGACTGACTGTAGAATAGGAATATCATTTCCTGTTAGGAGAATGTCATCCACGTACAAGACGAGAAATACTACAGCTCTCCCTACAATCTTACTGTATATGCATGGTTCATCTGGATTTTTGATAAAGTTGAATTCTTTGACAGTATCATCAAAACAGATGTTCCAACTCCGCGATGCCTGCTTTAGTCCATAAATGGACTTAAGCAACTTGCACACTTTACCACTGCTCCCACTCTGAATGAATCCCACTGGCTGATCCATATAGACGCACTCTTCCAAATTACCATTTAGAAAGGCCATCTTTACGTCCATCTGCCAGATCTCATAATCGTGGAAGGCAGCAATGGCAAGAAGGACCCGAATGGATTTGAGCATAGCCACTGGAGAAAAGGATTCGTCATAGTCCAAACCAGGTCTTTGACTAAAACCTTTTACAACAAGTCTAGCTTTATAGGTTTCAACCTGTCCATCTACTCCAATCTTCTTTCTGAAGATCCACTTGCATCCTACGGGTTTTACCCCATCTGGAGCAATGTCTAAAGTCCATACTTTGTTAGTGTACATGGACTCCATTTCGGTCCGCATTGCATCCAGCCATTTTACCGAGTCGCCGCTCTGAATGGCTTACTAGAAGCTAGTAGGGTCATCATTATCAATGATGCAATCTTCTCGATCCGCGTCTATGAGAAAACCGTAGTATCTCTCGGGCGGATGAGACTGCCTACTACTTCTGCGGATAGGCGCCGGGATGTCTCTTTCTTCTGAATCTTTTGGTTCTAGCATACTTTCAGTAACAGCTTGTGGTTCTAGAATTTCTTCCAGTTCTATTGCGCTCCCACTCTTCTGATTTTCTAAAAATTCAGCTTCCAAGAAGTGGGCATGACGAGAAACAAAAACCTTTTGTTCCTCTGCGTAATAGAAATAATACCCCTTGGAGTTCTTTGGATATCCCACAAACTTACACTGTACTGAGCATGCCTCGAGCTTGTCCGCATGCTGCGTTTTTACAAAAGCTGGACATCCCCATGTCTTCAAGTACTGAAGATAAGGTTTCTTCCCACTCCACTTTTGATATGGTGTGGTAGGCACAGTTTTGGTTGGAACCTTGTTCAAAAGATATGCAGCTGATTCTAGTGCATGACCCCAGAAAGATCGCGGTAACTCAGCCTTACTCATTATGGAACGAACCATATCTAATAGGGTTCGATTCCGCCTTTCTGATACACCGTTGTGTTGTGGTGTGTATGGAGGAGTAAGCTGAGAGAATTCCATTCTCTTTTAAGTAACCCAGGAACTCGACACTTAAGTATTCACCATTTCGATCAGATTTCAGTGTCTTGATACTTTTGCCTGTTTGGTTTTCCACTTCATTCTTGTATTCGCGGAATTTCTCAAAGGCCTCGGATTTATGCTTCATCAAGAAGATATGTCCATACCTAGAGAAATCATCCGTAAAAGTAATGAAGTAGGAATAACCACCTCGCGCATATGTAGACATTGGACCACATACATCGCTGTGTATGAGTCCCAAGAGCTCGCTCGCTCTTACTCCGTGTCCAGTAAACGGAGTCTTTGTCATCTTTCCCATGAGACATGATTCACAAGTAGCATAAAATTGATATTCGAACGGGTTCGAATATCCTTCTCTATGTAACTTAGTCAACCGTGTTTCATTGATGTGACCTAGTCTACAATGCCATAAGAAAGCCTGATTTTTTTCCGGAGACTTTCTTTTAAGTGTGTTCTGGATATTGAAAACCTGAGCTTGATTCAATACGTATATACCGTCATCTAATGTACCGGACCCAATCAGAACTTGATTTAAGTGGATGTGAACTACATCGCTTACGAATGTAAACTCATATCCCTCTCTCGAAAGTGAGGACACTGATATGATATTACAAGTCAAACTAGGTACATACAAACAGTTACGTAGAATCAATATCTGCCCACTTATCAAACCTAGGCGATATTCTCCCACGGATTCAGCGTCCAAGCTCATTCCGTTTGCAACTCTGAGAGACAAATCACCTATCCTGATAACTCTACGGTTTCTCAAAGCATGTAATGAATTACATATATGAGATCCTGCTCCGGTATTTAGTACCCAGGAAGTAGAGTTAATTGACAAACAGTTCTCAATTCCATACACACTCGAGGCCGAAGCCACAACATGCTTCGTATCCTGGCTACTGGCTTCTAAAGCCCTGCAATCCTTCTGCCAATGCCCGTTCCCATAACAATAGGAACATCCCTCCTTACCTACACCAAGTCCCAAAACATTTGTTCTTCCCTTTCCTACTACTTTACTGACACCGTATATCGGCTTTGTGGAGGTCTTCCTCTTTTCACCCTTTGCTTTCGGCGTGAATGCAGAAGAAGAAGGTCCCCCATTAAGCAGAGCGGGTGTCTCCCTGGTTTCTTTCAGGGTGTAAGTAGAGGGCAGGGAACGTGGAAATAAGTCAGCATATGACCTGTTTCCCAACGTGGTCTCTAAGTCCTTGAGCTCATCAATATAGCTAGTCATCGTAAGGACGTTGTCCCCTACAGATGACCCGACAGCCAACCTCGCTTGAAATAATTCGTTCGAGGTCTCATATCTTGCGATACGAGATTGATCTCCATATAAATCTTTTTTATGGAGAAAGATGGAAACTAAGTCCATCTTCTCGTGCTGCTTCTGGTATACACCATCAACTGAAGCCAACACGAGGCACTTAGCATTCGCACTATCCTTTTACCTTGTCTGACGGATATCCATATCCACGACGGTGGAAACTGGACCTGGGACGGTGGGGGCTTGAGTAGTAATAGGGTGGACCAGCTTGTCATAGGCAATGGACATCTGGACAGACCTTTGCCAATTATAAAAGTCAGATTCAGTCATATTGTTATCCAGATGTAACCTAGTCATGGTCACATGGTCGCTGCAAAGAGAGAGAGAGAGGGAACACTTTAGCATGATGCTCTTGCAAGTTTAGATTGGTTTTTAGTTTATCTAAACTAGATGGCTCCCACTGTTTCTCGAATCCTTTCTCAAACCATAAAAGAAGAATTTGTTAGGACTGATCTCACCGTACAATACTTGCTTAACCGTTCAGCCAGGCTAGTGTCGGTACTTCGAGGGAGGTTTTACGACGCTTTCGCGAAGTTCCTTAATTAAATAACCTCTTTTCTCTGGAGGCGTAGCCCCGCCGACACTGTTCTAGACACCTACTTGGTTTATAGCATTGATCATTAAGTGACGAATCTCCTGATGAGTAGCGGATACTCACAGTAGGATCAGGATCCAAATATCATTGTGTGATAAAGCTGAAGGAATCCTACCAAAATTATCACACTCCAAATGGTATGCAACTCTAGCAAGTTTTAGTTTCTTTAGAAACTCCCGATATGGATTTTTGCCCCATGCTCTTATGACCTTGACGAAGGCCAACAAATCATAAGTCACATGTCAAGTTCTACCCATCATTATCTTGTTAATTTGAACCCACCCGTACATACCCCTGACGTTGGCCAAATGGCAGTACGACTGTCCCAAACCAACTCATCTATCTATGCAACAAATGAATACCCCAGCAGCTACCAAACACTATGCCTTGACGAAGGCCAACAAACATAGCTTGAATACTACTGACCATCCATATGAAATGACGGAGGGCTACGACTGGTTTTGGTGAAACCGTGAACGTAGTGAACTTGATATAATCGAAGGAACCTAATAGCTTTTTAAAAGGAGTGGTTAAAGCTCCGCAATTTAAAAAATTCTGCTCTTTTAAAATAACTGAGTGGTTTCTTTTAAATTTGTTCCAACGATTCAACTTTGGTTTATTTTCTTTGAATTAATATAATGCATTACATCATTTATCCTATCATTATAGAAAATAACGAAAATACAACGTCCGCTTATGTCATCCGTATTCGCCACTGGGTCCCGTTATTCACCCGTTAGGTTACTTAACTAACGACAGAGCGGGGGCTGGGCTAGCGCGGATGCAAAACATAAGCAACGCCTACTAGATATCATATATAGATATTGTACATTCGTCAGACGCAATAATAGGAATTCCAGATCACAGATGAACATTATTGGATATACAAGCAATCCGCGTTTCCTTTGAGCCTGCAACGAAAGACGGATTACACAGTTATGATGAATAGCCATTACCCCACCCTAGACCCCTACGGGACGGCAAACTACCCGCCAAGTACCCGAAGTGAAGCGGTCTCCCTCAACAACGTGAGTAGGCTACTGATCACTTCAAAGTACCCGGTAGTTTGTGCACCTTATTTTGGGTATATCTTAGGAGCAGAAAACAGTAAATGAAATAATACAATGGTGGCTACAACCCCAGCACGGATGTGCCCCCCAAAAGAATATTACATCATATTACAATTTACATCAAATGAAAGAATATAAAAACTCATCTCAAACCCCGGCTAATCATCACAACGATCCAATGAAGTTCATATACACAAACCAGTAAAAAACATTACAGAAATGTGCAACCCCCTGCTAACCGACATACTAGCAATCAGGGGAGGTTTATGAACACATTAAACATCACAGATAAAACTTGATTAGCAAATAACTTAGAATTTCGATCGACAACCTTTTTCCGTCTCTACCCCAAATGCAAGCCAGCACTGAAATAACCTGGGCAGAAACAAAATATACAGAAAAACAGAACACCCAAAACTAAGAGTTACTGTGTAAATACGAGTCAACTCGGAGTTGACTCGGCCGTGGATCCGCGCGGATTGCAATAATACGCCGCGCTTCCGTGGCAGTCTCACCGAGTTGGGACC
Source organism: Agapanthus africanus (assembly GCA_030015575.1). Classification (NCBI taxonomy): domain Eukaryota; kingdom Viridiplantae; phylum Streptophyta; class Magnoliopsida; order Asparagales; family Amaryllidaceae; genus Agapanthus; species Agapanthus africanus. Next base: position 398,967,233 of record CM057346.1, read on the forward strand.
TCGTATTTCTCCAGTATTCTTAGAATTCCCTGCTGTGAATTTTCATACCTATTAAATAATTTTTTCGACACGTTTAAAATTGACAGAAACTTGAGGGGTTCGGGGTTAAGTTTTCGTGTTTTTCCGACGATCGAAGTTCTAATTAGTTGCTAACAAGCTAGTAAAAGTTTGGTAGGCTCTGATACCACTGTAAGTCCATGTCACGCACCCTACGAGCTCGCGGGGAGGGGGAATATATGAAAAACAATTATCAAAGCTTTGTAACACGGACTTGAGCATACGGATCATGTCTAAACCATTACTAGTAAACTACGAGAGGTTTAACTACTCAGATTCGAAGTTATACCTCACGTTACTTGTCCTTTGGGTCTTCATCGCTATCCTCCATACATTGTAGGCTCTATGGAACATGGGCACCTCAACGGCCTCCTCGAGTCAAAGACGATTCACCTGAGAGTCTATAGTCCGAGTTCCTATCTCGAATCTGAGATAACTACGGCTTCTAGATCGCTAATCTAGAAGTCCTAGAGGGTGTAGAGTAATTAGATGGATTACTTAGTCACTTAAACCCTAGGATTCTCAACTCATGAGAGCTTTTAGGGTTTTGAGGAAGAAGATGAAGACTTGAGGAGAGAGAAAGCTTTTGTGATAATGATATGAATAATGTCTCATGAAAGAATATAATGAAGCATACAAATATCTCTTGATAAATATCTAGAAATATCTTGTGAGCTTCATTTAATCCTAAGGGTGAATCACCTCATGAGTCATTAAGCATTTAATGAAAACTTACACCTCATCTCTCCACCTCATTTGTGTTTAATCCAAAAAGAAATAAATACAAATGAGTCATCTTCTTCTAGAAACTTCCCGACAAATTACGAGACTGCCCCTCCCATCAGTATTTCCGAAAAACACGGATAATCTTTGGCTGAATAAATCTATCTGTATAATACTAGAATCTGGCTTAAACCAAAGCCCGCTAGTATTATCTGCCTGATCATAATACGTGCACAAGTGTACGTAAGTGATCGCGGCCCTGCCGTAAAACCATACGGCCTCTACACCTTTTGCCCGGTGCAGGGAAACTCTCTGTGTGGGACTCTAAAGACTCGACACTACGCTGGCAGTGGGTTTAAGCACAGGCCGCAAGCGGTACTAGCTGTACGTAACGGTCCCCAGGTAGATGTCGATAAGAAGGACGATGAGGAAACCCATCCGAACTCCAACTGAGTCTGATGTGACAATCTCCGTACAGTCTGGTCTGTTCGTCTAAGACTATCACATATCAGGCCTAGGGGGCGGTAAACGTCAGACCCCTAATAGCGGTATAAGTCGTGTTGGAGTGAATCCCATTACACCTTGAGAAACTACTGGAAGCCTACCAGTAAATCTTGTTTGCCCTGGCCAGAGACATTGCGTAATGGCTCTCCATACACAGCGCGATATCAACCCCCAATACCGGGAGAGACGAATCCTGTCTAACCGCCACTGCCTCCAAGTGCTTCGGGACTGTACCCAACTACTACCTGTTTGCACGACTCCTTTGAGCCGTGGTAGGGTAGTAATCTAAGTACAGTGGGAACACACCCGAGGCGAAGTAGCAGTGTCAAGTCGACGGACTAAGCTGTACTCATGTCACCTGGGAACTGCTATCTGACGATGGGTATAAAACCAACCTGTAGTTCCCGGCGAGTCCTGTCCGGTGTACCCGTAACCTAACGAGCACCTGCATACTATCTCCAGTACGATGTACTGATGGCTGTGGGACAGGCCATCTCCCTATGCTGGGATGAGAAGCGTATACACCAGTCTACTCTGGAGTATCGATGCCCTGTCTCGATGATCCTACGACTAGGGACCTATATAGGATGTTGCTTATAGATTACCCAGCCCCCACTACTGTGACTGTCATCACAACGCTGGTAATCAAGCAATGATCTTAAGGGCTCTACTAATATGTATAAGCGATACGTTAAAAAGAAACATATGCACATAATAAAATAGACGCAAACCAAGTAGCATACTACCATGTTTAGCAAGACTGTCAATACAACTGTGAATATCCCAAGCTTCCATTAAGTAATATACAAACTAGTATGATACAGTAATGGCCTCTAGGGAATAAACACTAACACGGTACACCAAGAAGAATCATATCTGACAATGGGCCTTCTTTCAAGAGCTTCAAAGTCGCAAGGTTCGCTACTCAACACAAGATAGATTGGAGATATTCCTCCATCTATAATCCAAGGGCCAATGGGCTGGCCGAAACCTTCAATAAAACTCTGTGCAAGCTCCTGAGGAAAAATGCTTCAGCCAATAAGAGAGACTGGAATCTTAAACTTCATGAGGCATTGTGAGCATATCGTACCACGCACCGTACTCCAACTCAGTCCACTCCCTACTGATTGCTCTTTGGAGTGGAGGCGGTACTCCCCCTTGAAGTCGAAGTTCCAAGCTTAAGAATGGCCGTTCAGCACGAGTTGACGGAGGAGGAAAACGTGCTCCTTCGGCTTGAAGAGCTCGACGCCCTCGAAGAAAAGAGGCTCGCGGTGCAGCAAAATCTGGAGCTATACCGATCCCAAATGTCACGGGCCTATGCCAAGATAACCCGTCTCCATGCTTTCAAGGAAGGTGAATTGGTGTTGGTCCTTAAAAGACCGATCATCCCCAATCGACATGCCAAGGGAAAATTCGAGCCAAACTGGGAAGGACCATACGTCATCGAGAAAGTGTTCGACGGAGGATCCTACCAACTAATAAGTGTCGAGGGAGAAAGGCCCATGCCACCCATCAATGGCCGATATCTTAAGAAATACTACGCGTGAATGCTCTAAGTCGCAGGAGAATTGAGCACACCAGCCCTACGGTCTGGATCATACATCCTGCAAAACCGTATACAATCCGCGGGCTTAAACGACCCCTATCCTTCCCAAATCCTTACAGGGTTACTAGGTACTGTCACAAGGGTCTACAAGGCATCAACCATGCCTAATTTAAAATTTAGACGTGCCGAACAACCCTAACCAAGATCTTAGACTAGAGATTAGGCGAAACAAAGCAAGTAAACAACTTTACATCTAAGAGTTTGGGATTACAACCTTTGTAGTCCGATCCTTCACTTCTAAAGCTCCGTGTTGATGTCCCTTCGCTGTGATCATCGAGTATCTGGACTCTATAGAGGCTCCACAAAAGAAAGATGCAAGTTTGCTTCTGATCTTCAATAACAAAGATGATCTACCTTGAAGAAACTCAAAACCAAGCTCATGCTTTACTAATCAAGTATTAGCAAAGCAAACACCCTAATCTAAGTGGCTAGAATAGATGAGGATGATGAAGTACGAATTTAGCTCTCATTTATTTTCTATTTCTCACTCATTTTCATCACAAGTTAAAAAGCTAGAAAGCTTTATCAAGAGGAAGAAGAAGATGAAAACCATTTGTGATCAATAATTGTTAGTTATATGTATGCCCTAGAGGCCATTACTAAACATAGGATGTATATTGTAGTGGATGCTGGGACATATATAGGGAGGACTTTCTTGCTCGACATGATAATATGCTATCTGGTTAATCTTTACCTTAACGTGTACACTGATTGTCTCCCTGTTACATGTTGGTAAAGCCCTTAGGATATGTACTTGACTACCTGGACTATGATGCGGATCATACTAGTGGGGACATGGTAGTCCATAAGTACATCCTTCAAAGTCCCTAGTCGTGGGTGTATCGAGACAGGGCATCGATATACCAGAGTAGACTAGCATGTACCTTCTCGACCCATACAGATGGGCGATGGATGATCCCATATCCATTGGTGTTTGACATCAGAGATGATATACGGGTGCTCAGTGGAGACTGGGTACACTGGACGGACTCGCCGAGAACTCCCAGATGGTATTATACCTTACGTCAGATGGCAGTTCTCTGGTGACACTGGTACAGAGTAGTCTGTTGACCCGAGATCGTCATAGAGTCTTGTGTGGTTCCCACTGTGCTTTGATTTACATCTTACCACGTCCAAGAGGGCGAGCAAAACGGTGGTTTTTGGGTACAGTCCCGAGTCACATGGAGGCAATGAGCGATAGGAGGGGATTCGTCTCTCCCGGTATAGGGAGTTGATGTTGCGCTGTGTTCGATTGGCTATAACAGGAAATCCCTGGCCAGGGTTGCTAAGATTTACTGGTAAGTGTTACCAGTAGTTTCTCGAATTGTTATAGACCTCATATCGACACGACTTATCGAGCTATTGGGGTCTGACGTTTACCACCCCTAGGCGAGATATGCGACATATCAGACGATCAGACCGGACTGTACGGTAGTGTTACTGGTTGGATTCACTGGAGTGTGAGCGGGCTTGCTCGTCGATCTTCAGATCACTCAATACCCGGGTGGCCGTTACGTTTAGCAGACCGCTTGCGGCTTGTGGGTGTTTGATATGATCATCATCTGCTGCCGGCGTATTGACGAGTCTTTAGAGTCCTACACAGAGGTTTCCTGGCTCAAGCGAAACGAAATAGGAGCGCATATGAGATATGTGCGGGACCGAGAATAATGCGTGTATGTGAAACCGTATTCCATTCTCGCGATGAATGTATCGATTGGTTATATTCGATATAACCTAGATATCGAATCAAGGATTGATTCGATAAGCCGATACATTGGATACTAGTCGGTTATGTGCGACATGACCGGATCATTGAATCAAGTGTTGATTTAATGATTTAATGTATAATTATATATTTGATATATTACTTTGCATTAACTAGTATTGGTTCACTTTATATGGATTTTCTCACTTGGATTGCACAAGTTGTATATGTGATATACTTTTGTGCACTTGATTGTATCATGTTTGATGATGCATGTTTACTTGGTTAAGTGTATAGAATTAAACCATGGTTAAACTTATGATTAGGGTTTTATTTCCTTTTCTCATTTATTTATCTATTTATTCATTTTGGAAATAAATAAAAAAAAGCATAATGAGAAAATTGTGGCTTTCTTTGTATGTATTATGAAGCTTCATGAAGACTTTGACCAAGTGACCATTTTGTCTCATGCTTAACCCTAACCATTCCATTCAACCATGATTAACTCTCTACACATTACCATGGTTACATTATGATAAGTATTCTTATTATTTCCTTTTTGATAAGAACTTATCATAATATTCATCTTCTTCTTCTTCATCTTCTTCACTTGAAGAAGCTTGCTTCATCAATGGTGATTGATGAAAACAAGTGAGAAATCCAATTCTAAAGTCTACCCACTTCCTATTTCTTCATCCTCTACCTCTTGCCAAGTAGTAGAGTGTGTTTTCTTCACAAGTTTCGTCACTTGGTGAAGTTGGAGCTTGATCTAGCGATGCCTCGACGTAGATCATCTTCGGCACGAAGCCGACGACCTTGCCCGCTCTTTCTCCGATGAAGCCGACGCTAGAGCCCGGATTTTGATTTGGACAGCGGAGATGACTTCATCACGGAGCCGTGGAGGTGGAGGACCGGATCTACAAAGGTTGTATTTCCGTATTCTTGTAGTTAAGTTTTAACTAGTTTCTTTTTCGCCTAGACATCTAGCCAACGATCCGTATTAGGGTTTCTCGGCACCGTTAAAATTTGAAATTGGCATGGTTGATGCCTTGTGAGACCTCATTAGGGTGCCTAGGAACCCTACAGTGGTATCAGAGCCTAGCTAGAGCCTTAGGCGAAGTCTAGACGCAATTTGAAGTCCGAACGAACCGAAACCCCAAAATTTCCATGCTCTCTGGACATTTTCTAAAATCATGGTTTTTTCCAGATTAAAAATATGCAGAAAACACATCAGGAATATATAAGAGTTACTGTGAAATTCGGCCGCCTAATTCCACTTTTTCACTGCGGTTCCGCCGCATGAGCAGGGCTCATGCGGCGGTTCCGCGGCCGTACGGCCACAGTATGTAAATCTTTTTGCACTGTAATTCTTATTTTCCTGTGGTGATTTTTCTGGGAATTTTTAATTTTTATTCAAGAGTTGAATTTTTCTGGGTTGTTTTGGGAATTTGAATGTTCGATCGGATTATCAAATTTTGTCTGTGTGGCTTTCCGGATAATTTTTTGAATATGTTAAAAAGTTCGACCGGATATAAATACCCACATTTTCCCCTGTCGGGAAATTTCCAAGTGTTGGATTTTTCCGTAGTTTAACGACGTTCTAAGTAGTGCAAGTAACGCGATGGTCCCTCTAGAAGACAACAAACCTTAACTCGATTATGTGACCGTCTTGAACTGCCCTTTGAACCTTAGGTTTGGGGCAGTACGGCGTGCCACATGTGAGGCGTTGGCTTGACCCTTCTACGGCTGGACCGTTGGTACTGAGGCACGAACTGAATGTTGTTAGACTTATTTCATGTGTTGATGTTTCGGGAAAACTTGGGTGTTCGATTGTTCGATCGGAAAGTTTAACATTTTCTATTTATCCGGAATGTGATACAATAATTGGAATTCACAAGTAGTTATGAGATAACGGAATGAATGTTATAAACATAGCACTTTAGTCTCACTTGATCGGTTGCCACGGAATTTTGATGTGATCAAAAGTCCGTCGCAATCACGTAGTGTACGCGGATACTCGCCGGGTAAACTTAATAGACAACCTCACTCCATAGCCCCGACCAAGTGACTGTAGGAGAACCCCGTCGCCGAAAGCATCCGTTCGGGTGCTCGCGGCAGCGGTGTTCCGCCTTGGTGCACTTCGTCGACGGTATCGGGGGTGCAGCCGCCTACTAAAGTTTGCGACGAGCATTCGATCAGGATATCGGGAATCTTGTTGAATTGCCCGACTTGATATTGAAAAGTGTTTTCAATGATGAGACTAAAATGCGGGGTTTATAATTGTTAGGCATGCGATGTCTAAGTAATTCATTTGGTCAGGCATGCGATGTCTGAGGTGGTTGCGGATTCCAACTGTTGTAGTTTTACACTTTCTTTTCTGTGACCGTAAGTGTAATATGTGATATCGCCGGTTTCGTTGCTATATGTCAACGACAATTGGGATGCGCATATTTACTTACGTTGATGACATGTGATGTTATGTGTTGCTGGATATGTTATATTGGATCGTCGTGTTTGAATAGCCGGGGGTTTTTATGTGAGATGAGTGTTTTTCATTTTCATTCATGTAAAAACTTGTATGTAATATTCTTTTATTGGGGCACTTCCAGGTTGCGGAAGATGTCACCGTTTGTATATTATTTACTTTTCCGCACTAGGATAGACCCAAGGAGGAGGGCACAAGTAACCGGGTTCTGGAGTCCAGTGGGAGACCAACTCGAGGAGTCGAGTCAGGGTCTCCATACTAGAATTGGTAAGGTTGCTTTCCGCTCTCGTAGGGGTCTAGGGGTGTGGGTTTGGCTATTCATCGCGACCGTGGAATCCGTGTTTTATACTGGCTCGTATTGAAAACACAGACGTCCTAGTATATCCAATATTTCATATGTTTCTTCTGCTGCGATATCTGTGATGTGATCATGTGATGTTCTGTGATAGATACAGTATATAGTATATATGATATATTATATAGGCGTTACTTATGTTTTACACCCGCGCTAGCCCTGCCCCGCTCTGCCGTTAGTTACCTAACCTAACGGTGCACGAGGGGACATCGAGGCGAATGCGGATGGCATAAGTGTACGTCGTATTTATCTGTGATGTTTAGGTACATAATTGATGGGACTTCATTAATGTGATTAATGAAAGTAAAAGAAACCTAAGATGTTGTAGAATCGAATTTCAAAAATAAAACAGGTAGCTACAGTTCTTGCTTTGCACAGCGGTATATGTGATATATCCTGCACCTTATTCGATGTGGAAAGGACCGAGATCCCTTCACCGGGAGTGACTCCTTTAGCAATAACTGGCAGATGCTACACACTCGGTTTGTCTTTTGATTGCTTTTAAGAGTTTTTGCTTTGCACAGTGATATATATGATATATCCCGCACCTCATACGACGAGGAAAGGACCGACGATCCCTTCACCGGGAGTGACTCCTTTAGCAAAACAAGAAAAGCCTCAAAAGCACTCCATTTTAAAATCATTTGATTCTACAACGATATCAAGTTCATTACGCAATAGGTTTTCAGAAAAACCTGTCGTAGCCCTCCGTCATTTCAGATATATCCTGTTTAGTATTCGTGCTGCGTTTGTTGACCTTGTCAAGGCGCAGTGTGCGGTAGCTAACCAGTATTTATCTGCTTATGCATATGATGCAGATTGGGTTAGGGTAGTCGTGCGGCCTTGTTGACCTTGTCAAGGGTCGTGCGGGTGGGTTTGATTCAATCAAGAAATGACGGGTTGAACTTGACTTGCGGTCTATGGTTTGTTGACCTTGTCAAGGTCATAGATCGTTCGGGGCAAAATATTATCGGGAATTTCAAGTGTTGAAATTTGCAATGAGATTGCATACCTTCTATGAGATAGTTGGATCCCGATACCCGCTGCGAGTAAGAGTTACTCCTGGGAGAGATTTATACATTACAATTAGCCGATCAAGTAGGTGTCTAGAAAGGTGTCAACGGGGTTACGCCTCTGGGAAAACGAGGTTTACATTAATTAGGTTCGTGCGAAAGCACGGGGGACCTCCCTCAAAGTACCGACACCGGCCTGGCTGAAAGATTGGCGAACTTGTAGTGTGTAATTAATCCCGGCTAGTCTTTCCTTTTAGGGTTTGAAGGAAGATTTGATAAAAAGCTGTGGGAGCCATCCTGATTAGATAAAATAATAACCAATCTATTCTTGCAAGAGCGCACGCTGAGTGTTTTCTTCTCTCTCTCTCCAGGTAGCGACCATATCACGCCTTAATCAAGATAATAATACGGATTATTGACCGAACCCGCTTGTTATACTGAGCTAGGGAACGTTGGTCCCGCTCCAACTTATAATTGTTATAAGACAGAGCAGGAAATTGGGGATTACCAGAATTCCCGTGCCGCCCAAACGAAGAGAGTGCATGCCGATGCATCATCTTCGGGTTTGTTCATTATTATACAGAACTGTTACTCAGTATCCTTTACGTCCTGGGTATATGATACCGGATCAGGATCCCAGATATGTAATCTGTTACATAGGGCTACAGATAGGTAGAGAACTGAGAACGGGTGATAAGTTTCATGAGGCAGAAAACGGGGCAAGAGTTGCAGCCAAGTCTGTTGGTCACTGTCACCCAGTATTACAATACATTGATTCTGAACGTATGTTATTAGATACCGAACCTGATATACAAAATCATATCAGTCTCTTTATTAGTAAAGAAACGGTAAAATTTGTATTGTTGGATAATGTTTTGAACATTTCCTATATCAAAAGTTGATCGGTTCAGGCACGTTATCTAAAAGCGTTGATGTTCTAAATCAAACTACAGTTCTTAGTATACGGAACACACACAAGAAGAGTTCAGAAATGAACGAATTCTTCTTGAGGTATTGTTGACTAGGTCATATCAATGCGACCCGACAAGCTAAGTTCCACATAGATGCATATTTAAATCTGTTTGAATTTACATCTTATGAAACTTGCCAGTCATGTCACAAAGATAAGATGACCATAGCTCCGTTTACTGAAAACAGAGAAAGAGTTAGTAAACTCTTGGGATGATACATGTTGATGTATGTCAGATCCCCTGTCTACATATGCCAGGACTGGTTCTTTGTACTTCGTTACATTCTCTGATAAATCTCTCAAGATTCAGACATATGTTCCTGTTGAAACACAAGTCCGAACCTTTTGAGATATTCACAGAATATAAGTTAGAAGTAGAGAACCAAAATACGGGTATAAGTATTATGTCCTTTGATGTGATCAAGGAGGAGAATACTTGAGCACGAAATTCTTGGACTTTTCTAAAGGAGAATGAGATTCTCTCTCAGCATTACTCCTCCGTATACACCATAGCACGATGGTATATCGGGGCAGAGCAATAACACCCTATGTGATAAGGTGTGCTCTATGATGAGTACTACTGAGTTACCTATTTCCTTTTGGGAGTTATGCGCTTGAGAAGCTGCATACCTATTGAACAGGGTTCAAATCAAATCAGTTGCTTACCACTTCATATGTGATATGGAATGGGAAGAGCCCATGTCTTAAGCTAGTTAAGATTTGGGGTTGTCCGGCCTACGTCAAAAAGCAAAATCCGGACAAGCTCGAGGCAAGGTCTGTAATGTAGAACTGGAAAGGTTCCAGCAATACAAACTACAGCAGATGATTTGATAGAACCAAAGGATTCAATAGTTACCAACGAACCTCAGCCACTCTGTCGATCTAGTGAGGTTCCTCACCCGCCTGAGAGATACTTCGGTTTCTCTATGACAGTGGGAGCGAGGATTGCATCATGAGATGATGACCCAACTAGTTTCGAGCTGGCCATCAGGAGTAAGACTCTATAAGAATGGCTGGATGCTTAGTGATCTGAGATGGAATCCTTATACACCAACAAAGTATGGACTTTGGTTGCTATATCTGAAGGGTTAAATCCCCATCAGGAGCAAGTATATCTTGAGAAGATTACTTGGTGTACATGGAAAAGTTGAGACTTTCAAAGCTAGACTTGTTAAAGGTTTGCATCATTGACCAGGTGTGGATCATGATGAAACTTTTTCTAAGGATCTATGCTTAAGTCCATTCAGATCCTACTTGCCACGGCTACATACCATGACTACGATATCTGGTGGTTGGGTGTCATGACAGCTTTTCTAAATGATGTTTTAGAAGAGGGAGTCTATAAGTACACAGCCAGAGGGCCTCGTAGACAGTGGGAGTAGCGGAAACGTGTGCAAGATGCTTTATAGGATAAAGCAGGCATCGCGGAGTTGGAACGTCTGTTTTGATGAAGTAGTCAAAGAGTTTGACATCATCAAAATGGTAGATGAACCTTGTATAAACAAAAAGGTAGTAGGGAGTATGGTGACGATCCTCGTAGAGTACGTGGATGACATACTCTTGATAGGGAAGTAGTTTCCTATGCTACGCTCGATCAATCTCCGATTATCACAAAGATTCTCTATATAGGATCAAAATGATACCTCCTAAATCCTGAGTTTTGGATCTATGAGATAGATTTAATTGGATGTTAGGATTCTCACTAGTTGTAGTGAGATGGTATCAATCGATCCTGGGGAGAATCACTGGAAGGGTTCCAGGATGATAAACACGACTGAATGTCAGTCGCAGGCATTGTCTTTACCCTCAGTAAAGGGACGGTATGTTGGAAGAGTTCCAAGCTAGATACCGTGGCATACTAAACGATAAAGGCTGGATACATCGCTACTTAAGACGCTACCAAAGAGGCTGTTTGGGTGTATATTGGTTCATGAGATGAACTACGTTCCAACCATTGTGAGACAATGGAGTTGTGGCTTATGCCAAGGAACGTCGGTCCTATCAGTGATCCAGACATATTCTAAGGCAGTGTCACCTGATCATGGAGATGGTTGATCTCCAGGGAGATCGAGGTTAGGAGAGTAGACTCAGAGGACAACACAGCGGATCCACTCACAAAGGCCTGTTCCCAGAGAGATACTTTTATGGGATGGTTGAGTATGAGATACTGCAACCACTGCTATCAGATGGCCCTAGTGCAAGTGGGAGATTGTTAGTTATATGTATGCCCTAGAGGCCATTACTATACATAGGATGTATATTGTAGTGGATGCTGGGACATATATAGGGAGGACTTTCTTGCTCGACATGATAGTATGCTATCTGGTTAATCTTTACCTTAACGTGTACACTGATTGTCTCCCTGTTACATGTTGGTAAAGCCCTTAGGATCTGTACTTGACTACCTGGACTATGATGCGGATCATACTAGTGGGGACATGGTAGTCCATAAGTACATCCTTCAAAGTCCCTAGTCGTGGGTGTATCGAGACGGGGCATCGATATACCAGAGTAGACTAGCGTGTACCTTCTCGACCCATACAGATGGGCGATGGATGATCCCATATCCATTGGTGTTTGACATCAGAGATGATATACGGGTGCTCAGTGGAGACTGGGTACACTGGACGGACTCGCCGAGAACTCCCAGATGGTATTATACCTTACGTCAGATGGCAGTTCTCTGGTGACACTGGTACAGAGTAGTCTGTTGACCCGAGATCGTCATAGAGTCTTGTGTGGTTCCCACTGTGCTTTGATTTCCATCTTACCACGTCCAAGAGGGCGTGCAAAACGGTGGTTTTTGGGTACAGTCCCGAGTCATATGGAGGCAATGAGCGATAGGAGGGGATTCGTCTCTCCCGGTATAGGGAGTTGATGTTGCGCTGTGTTCGATTGGCTATAACAGGAAATCCCTTGCCAGGGTTGCTGAGATTTACTGGTAAGTGTTACCAGTAGTTTCTCGAATTGTTATAGACCTCATATCGACACGACTTATCGAGCTATTGGGGTCTGACGTTTACCACCCCTAGGCGAGATATGCGACATACCAGACGATCAGACCGGACTGTACGGTAGTGTTACTGGTTGGATTCACTGGAGTGTGAGCGGGCTTGCTCGTCGATCTTCAGATCGCTCATTACCCGGGTGGCCGTTACGTTTAGCAGACCGCTTGCGGCTTGTGGGTGTTTGATATGATCATCATCTGCTGCCGGCGTATTGACGAGTCTTTAGAGTCCTACACAGAGGTTTCCTGGCTCAAGCGAAACGAAATAGGAGCGCATATGAGATATGTGCGGGACCGAGAATAATGCGTGTATGTGATACCGTATTCCATTCTCGCGATGAATGTATCGATTGGTTATATTCGATATAACCTAGATATCGAATCAAGGATTGATTCGATAAGCCGATACATTGGATACTAGTCGGTTATGTGCGACATGACCGGATCATTGAATCAAGTGTTGATTTAATGATTTAATGTATAATTATGTATTTGATATATTACTTTGCATTAACTAGTATTGGTTCACTTTATATGGATTTTCTCACTTGGATTGCACAAGTTGTATATGTGATATACTTTTGTGCACTTGATTGTATCATGTTTGATTATGCATGTTTACTTGGTTAAGTGTATAGAATTAAACCATGGTTAAACTTATGATTAGGGTTTTATTTCCTTTTCTCATTTATTTATCTATTTATTCATTTTGGAAATAAATAAAAAAAGCATAATGAGAAAATTGTGGCTTTCTTTGTATGTATTATGAAGCTTCATGAAGACTTTGACCAAGTGACCATTTTGTCTCATGCTTAACCCTAACCATTCCATTCAACCATGATTAACTCTCTACACATTACCATGGTTACATTATGATAAGTATTCTTATTATTTCCTTTTTGATATGAACTTATCATAATATTCATCTTCTTCTTCTTCATCTTCTTCACTTGAAGAAGCTTGCTTCATCAATGGTGATTGATGAAAACAAGTGAGAAATCCAATTCTAAAGTCTACCCACTTCCTATTTCTTCATCCTCTACCTCTTGCCAAGTAGTAGAGTGTGTTTTCTTCACAAGTTTCATCACTTGGTGAAGTTGGAGCTTGATCTAGCGATGCCTCAACGTAGATCATCTTCGGCACGAAGCCGCCGACCTTGCCCGCTCTTTCTTCGATGAAGCCGATGCTAGAGCCCGGATTTTGATTTAGACAGCGGAGATGACTTCATCACGGAGCCGTGGAGGTGGAGGACCGGATCTACAAAGGTTGTATTTCCGTATTCTTGTAGTTAAGTGTTAACTAGTTTCTTTTTCGCCTAGACATCTAGCCAACGATCCGTATTAGGGTTTCTCGGCACTGTTAAAATTTGAAATTGGCATGGTTGATGCCTTGTGAGACCTCATTAGGGTGCCTAGGAACCCTACAATAATGAAAAGTAGTGAGGTTAGAAATGCAACCATGGGTTAAGTATGATAACTTAACCCATGTAGAGACTTAACCATGGTGAAGGGTTAGGTTGGGTTAACAAATATCAACCAAAATATCTTTAGAAAATATCTTTAGTTAAAAACAAAAGCAAAGCTTCTAGAAGCTTCAAGAAAGTTTAACCCTAATCCAAACCCTAACCATGTTTAAACTCCACAAAACATGTTGCATTTGTAAACTTAACTTGTTACAATATTATATATCACATATATAATATATTTTGTAACAAGATAAAATAATACAATTAACATATATCAATGTATTACCCGAGTGAGAAAAAGAATCTTTTACTGAGCTTATACTAGTTAATGTAATTTAATATATCAAATATATAGTTATACATTAAATTATCGAATCAACAATTGATCCGATAATCCAGCTATTTCATAAGTAACCGACTAATATAATCTGTATCAGTTCATCGAATCAACACTTGATCCGATGACCCGGCTATATCACATATACCCGGCCGATATCTCATATCGCGAGAATCTAATACGGTATCACATACACGTTTTTTTCTCGATCCCGCACATATCATATATGTGCTCCTACTCCATTTTGCCTGAGCCAGGAAACCTCTGTGTAGGACTGTAAAGAATCGTCAATACGCCGGCAGTGGGTGATGATCATATCAAACACCCACAAGCTGCAAGCGGTCAGCTAAACGTAACAGCCACCCAGGTATTGAGCAATCAGAAGATCAACAAGCAAGCCTGTACGTTCTCCCGTGAATCCAACCAGTAACACTCCCGTACAGTCCGGTCTCTTCGTCTGATATGTCGCATATCTCGCCTAGGGGTGGTAAACGTCAGACCCAGTAGCTTGATAAGTTGTGTCGATATAAGGTCCATAACAGTTTGAGAAACTACTGATAACACTTACCAGTAAATCTCAGCAACCCTGGCCAGGGATTTCCAGTTATAGCCAATCGAACACAGCGCAACATCAACTCCCTATACCGGGAGAGACGAAATGTTAGTTATATGTATGCCCTAGAGGCCATTACTATACATAGGATGTATATTGTAGTGGATGCATGGACATATATAGGGAGGACTTTCTTGCTCGACATAATAGTATGCTATCTGGTTGCTCTTTACCTTAACGTGTACATTGATTGTCTCTCGGTTACATGTTGGTAAAGCCCTTAGGATGTGTACTTGACTACCTGGACTATGATGCGGATCATACTAGTGGGGACATGGTAGTCCATAAGTACATCCTTCAAGGTCCCTAGTCGTGGGTGTATCGAGATGGGCCATCGATATACCAGAGTAGACTAGCGTATACCTTCTCGACCCATACAGATGGGCGATGGATGATCCCATATCCATTGGTGTTTGACATCAGAGATGATATACGGGTGCTCAGTGGAGACTGGGTACACTGGACGGACTCGCCAAGAACTCCCAGATGGTATTATACCTTACGTCAGATGGCAGTTTTCTGGTGACACTGGTACAGAGTAGTCTGTTGACCCGAGATCGTCATAGAGTCTTGTGTGGTTCCCACTATGCTTTGATTTCCACCTTACCACGTCCAAGAGGGCATGCAAAACGGTGGCTTTTGGGTACAGTCCCGAATCACATGGAGGCAATGAGCGATAGGAGGGGATTCGTCTCTCCCGGTATAGGGAGTTGATGTTGCGCTGTGTTCGATTGGCTATAACAGGAAATCCCTGGCCAGGGTTGCTGAGATTTACTGGTAATTGTTACCAGTAGTTTCTCGAACTGTTATAGACCTCATATCGACACGACTTATCAAGCTATTGGGGTCTGACGTTTACCACCCCTAGGCGAGATATGCGACATATCAGACGACGAGACCGGACTGTACGGTAAGTGTTACTGGTTGGCTTCACAGGAGTGTGAGCGGGATTGCTCGTCGATCTTCTGATCGCTCAATACCCGGGTGGCCGTTACGTTTAGCAGACCGCTTGCGGCTTGTGGGTGTTTGATATGATCATCATCTGCTGCCGACGTATTAACGAGTCTTTAGAGTCCTACACAGAGGTTTCCTGGCTCAAGCGAAACGAAATAGGAGTGCATATGAGATATGTGCGGGACCGAGAATAATGCGTGTATGTGATACCGTATTTCATTCTTGCGATGAATGTGTCGAATGGTTGTATGCGATATAACCTAGTTATCGAATCAAGGATTGATTCGATAAATCGATACATTGGATATTAATCGGTCATATGCGATATGACCGGATCGTTAAATCAAGTGTTGATTTGATGATTTAATGCATAATTATATATTAGATATATTACTTTGCATTAACTAGTATTGGTTCACTTTAAATGTATTTTCTCACTTGAAGTTCACAAATTGTATATGTGATATACTTTTGTGCATTTGTTTGTATCATGTTTGATGATACATGCTCACTTGGGTTTGTGTAAAGATTAAACCATGGTTGTGAGAGTGGTTAGGGTTTTGTTTATTCACTTATTATCTATTTATTTATTTATCATTCTTTTGGAAAAGATAAAGAGAAAAGAATGGTGACTTGTTTTGTTTGTTTGTTGAAGCTTCTTGAAGCTTTGAACAAGTCCACCATTCTTGTCTCATGTCTAACCCTAACCATTCTTCTAACCTTAGTTAAATTTCTACACTAAACCATGGTTGAATATATGATAAGTATCATATTGTTTTCTTTTTTAAAATAATACTTATCATATTTTCTATTCTATTCTTATCTTCTTCTTCTTCTTCACAAGAAGAAAAGCTTGCTTCATCAATGGTGATTTGAGCAAAAGTGTGAGAAATCGAATTCTAAAGTGAACCCACTTCCTATTTCTTCATCCTCTACCTCTTGCCAAGTAGTATAGGGTGTTTTCTTCACAAGTTTCATGACTTGGTGAAGTGGGAGCTTGATCTGGCGATGCCTCGACGTAGATCATCTTCGGCATCGTAGTCGACGACCTAGCCCGCCCATTTTTCCGATGAAGCCGACGCTAGAGCCCGGGATACGATTTGGACAGCGAGGATACTTCATTGCGGAGCTATGGAGGTGGAGGACCGGATCTACAAAGGTTGTATTTCCGTTCTTTTAGTTAAGTTGTTAACTAGTTGCATCTTTCGCCTAAAATTCTAGTTAACGATCCGTATTAGAGTTTCTCGGCACTTGTAATTTTTGAAATTGGCATGGTTGATGCCTTGTCAGACCTCATTAGAGTGCCTGAGAACCCTACAGTGGTATCAGAGCCTAGCTGGAGCCTTAGGCGATGCTTAGACGATGTTTGAAACCCGATCGACCCGAAACCCTAACCCGATAATGCTCTCTGGACTTTTTCTAAAAACTGGGTTTTTTCAATATTAAAAATATACAGAAAATTCAGCAGGGTTTTCTAAGAAAAACTGTGAAAAACGAGATCATGATTCCACTACAGTGCGGCGGAACCGCGGCATTAGCATGGCTAATGCGGCGGAACCGCGGCATTAGCATGGCTAATGCGGCGGTTCCGCGGCAAGTTTGTCCCTTCTCCCAGTACTTTTTGCACAGTAACTCTTACATTTTAATGCTGTATTTTCTGGGAATTTTTAATTTGACTCAAGAGTTGAGTGTTCTGGGGTTGTATTGGGAATCGAAGTTTCGATCGGATTATCAAGCTTTGTCTATGTGTTTTCCGGATAATTATTGAATATGTTAAAAAGTTCGACCGGATATAAATACCCAATCTTTCCCCTGCCGGAAAATTTCCAAGTGTTGGATTTTTCCGAGGTTTAAAGACGTTCTAAGTAGTGCAAGTAACGCGATGGTCCCTCTAGAAGACAACAAACCTTAACTCGATTATGTGACCGTCTTGAACTGCCCTTTGAACCTTCGGGTTTGGGGCAGTACGGCGTGCCACATGTGAGGCGTTGGCTTGACCCTTCTACGGCTGGACCGTTGGTACTGAGGCACGAAGTGAATGTCTTTGAACTTACTTCATGAGTTGAGCTGTTTCGGGAAAACTTGGGTGTTCGATTGTTCGATCGGAAAGATTAACATTTTCTATTTACTCGGAATGTGATACAATAATTGGAATTCACAAGTAGTTATGAGATAACTGAATGAATGTTATAAACATAGCAGTTTAGTCTCACTTGATCGGCTGCCACGGAATTTTGATGTGATCAAAAGTCCGTCCCAATCACGTAGCGTACGCGGATACTCGCCGGGTAAACTTAATAGACAGCCACGCCCCATAGCCCCGACCAAGTGACTGTAGGAGAACCCCGCCGCCGAAAGCGTCCGTTCGGGTGCTCGCGGCAGCGGTGTTCCGCTTTGGTGCACTTCGTCGACGGTATCGGGGGTGCGGCCGCCTACTAAAGTTTGCGACGAGTATTCGATCAGGATGTCGGGAATCTCGTTGAATTGCCCGACTTGATATTGAAAAGAGTTTTCGATAATGAGACTAAAATGCGGGGTTTATAATTGTTAAGCATGCGATGTCTAAGGAATTCATTTGGTTAGGCATGCGATGTCTATGGAGGTTGCGGATTCCAACTATTGTAGTTTTACACTTTCTTTTCTGTGACCGTAAGTGTAATATGTGATATCGCCGGTTTCGTTGCTATATGTCAACAACAATTGGGATACGCATGCTTACTTACGTTGATGACATTCGATGTTATGTGTTGCTGGATATGTTATATTGGATCGTCGTGTTTGAATAGCCGGGGGTTTTTATATGAGATGAGTGTTTTTCATTTTCATTCATGTAAAAACTTGTATGTAATATTCTTTTATTGGGGCACTTCCAGGTTGCGGAAGATGTCACCTTTTGTATATTATTTACTTTTCCGCACTAGGATAGACCCAAGGAAGGGAGCACAAGTAACCGGGTTCTGGAGTCTAGTGGGAGACCAACTCGAGCAGTCGAGTCCGGGTCTCCTAACTCCAGAATTGGTAGGGTTGCTTGCCGCTCTCGTAGGGATCTAGGGGTGTGGGTTTGGCTATTCATCACGACCGTGGAATCCGTGTTTTATACTGGCTCGTATTGAAAACACGGACGTCCTAGTATATCCAATATTTCATATGTTTCTTCTGCTGCGATATCTGTGATGTGATCATGTGATGTTCTGTGATAAATACAGTATATAGTATATATGATATATTATATAGACGTTACTTATGTTTTACACCCGCGCTAGTCCTGCCCTGCTCTGCCGTTAGTTACCTAACCTAACAGTGCACGAGGGGACATCGAGGCGAATGCGGATGGCATAAGTTTATGTCGTATTTATCTGTGATGTTTAGGTACTTAAATGATGGGACTTCATTAATGTGATTAATGAAATAAAAGAAACCTAAAGATGTTGTAGAATCGAATTTCAAAAATAAAACAGGTAGCTACAGTTCTTGCTTTGCACAGCGGTATATATGATATATCCTGCACCTTATTCGATAAGGAAAGGACCGAGATCCCTTCACCGGGAGTGACTCCTTTAGCAATAACTGCCAGATGCTACACACTCGGTTTGTCTTTTGATAGCTTCTATAGTTTCTACTTTGCACAGTGATATATATGATATATCCCGCACCTCATTCGACGAGGAAAGGACCGATGATCCCTTCACCGGGAGTGACTCCTTTAGCAAAACTAGAAAAGCCTCAAAAACACTCCATTTTAAAAATCATTTGATTCTACAACGATATCAAGTTCATTACGCAATAGGTTTTCAGAAAAACCTGTCGTAGCCCTCCGTCATTTCAGATAAGTCCTGTTTAGTATTCGTGCTGCGTTTGTTGACCTTGTCAAGGCGCAGTGTGCGGTAGCTAACCAGTATTTATCTGCTTATGCATATGATGCAGATTGAGTTAGGGTAGTCGTGCGGCCTTGTTGACCTTGTCAAGGGTCGTGCGGGTGGGTTTGATTCAATCAAGAAATGACGGGTTGAACTTGACTTGCGGTCTATAGTTTGTTGACCTTGTCAAGGTCATAGATCGTTCGGGGCAAAATATTATCGGGAATTTCAAGTGTTGAAATTTGCAATGAGATTGCATACCTTCTATGAGATAGTTGGATCCCGATACCCGCTGCGAGTAATTGTTACTCCTGGGAGAGTTTTACACATTACAATTAGCCGATCAAGTAGGTGTCTAGAAAGGTGTTAACGGGGTTACGCCTCTGGGAAAACGAGGTTTACATTAATTAGGTTCGTGCGAAAGCACGGGGGACCTCCCTCAAAGTACCGACACTGGCCTGGCTGAAAGATTGGCGAACTTGTAGTGTGTAATTAATCCCGGCTGGTCTTTCCTTTTAAGGTTTGAAGGAAGATCTGATAAAAAGCAGTGGGAGTCATCCTGATTAGATAAAATAACACCAATCTATTCTTGCAAGAGCACACGCTGAGTGTTTTCTTCTCTCTCTCTCCAGGTAGCGACCATATCACGCCTTAATCAAGATAATAATACGGATGAATTGACCGAACCCGCTTGTTATACTGAGCTGGGGAACGTTGGTCCCGCTCCAACTTATAATTGTTATAAGACAGAGCAGGAAATTGGGGAATACCAGAATTCCCGTGCCACCCAAACGAAGAGAGTGCATGCTGATGCATCATCTTCGGGTGTGTTCATTATACAGAACTGTTTCTCAGTATCCTCCGCATCCTTGGTATTTGATACCGGATCAGGATCCCAGATATGTAATCCGTTACATAGGGCTACAGATAGGTAGAGAACTGAGAACGGGTGATATGTTTCATGAGGCAGAAAACGGGGCAAGTGTTGCAGCCAAGTCTGTTGGTCACTGTCACCCTGTATTACAAATACATAGATTCTGAATGAATGTTATTAGATACCGAACCTGATATACAAAATCATATCAGTCTCTTTATTAGTAAAGAAATGATAAAATTTTGTATTGTTGGATAATGTTTTGAACATTTCCTATATCAAAAGTTGATCGGTTCAGGCACGTTATCTAAAAGCATTGATGTTCTAAATCAAACTACAGTTCTTAGTATATGGAACACACATAAGAGGAAGAGTTCACATCTGAACGAATCCTTCTTAAGGTATTGTAGACTAGGTCATATCAATGCGACCCGACTAGCTGAAGTTACATATAGATGCATATTTAAATCAGTTTGAATTTACATCTTATGAAACTTGTCAGTCATGTCACAGAGATAAAATGACCATAGCTCTGTTTATTGGAAACAGAGAAAGAGTTAGTAAACTCTTGGGATGATACATGTTGATGTATGTAAGGTCCCCTGTCTACACATGCCAGGACTGGTTTTTTATACTTCATTACGTTCTCTGATAATCTCTCAAGATTCATTCATATGTTCCTGTTGAAACATGAGTCCGAACCTTTTGAGATATTCACAGAATATAAGCGAGAAGTAGAGAACCAAAATACGGGTATAAGTATTATGTCCTTTGATGTGATCGAGGAAGAGAATACTTGAGCACGGAAATCCTGGTCTATTCTAAAGGAGAATGAGATTCTCTCTCAGCATTACTCCTCCGTATACACCATAGCACGATGGTATATCGGGGCGGAGCAATCACACCCTATATGATATGGTGTGCTCTATGATGAGTACTACTGAGTTACCTGTTTCCTTTTGGGAGTTATGCACTTGAGAAGCTACATACCTATTGAATTGGGTTCGAATCAAATCTATGCCTACCACTCCGTATGAGATATGGTATGGGAAGAGCCCATGTCTTAAGCTAGTTAAGATTTGGGGTTGTCCGGCTTATGTCTAAAAGCAAAATCCGGACAAGCTCGAGGCAAGGTCTGTAATGTAGAACTGGAAAGGTTCCACCTATACAAGTTACAGCACATGATTTGATAAAACCAAAGGATTCAATAGTTACCAACGAACCTCAGCCTCTCCGCCGATCTAGTAGGGTTCCTCACCCACCTGAGAGATACTTCGGTTTCTCTATGACAGTGGGAGAGAGGATGGCATCATGAGATGATGACCCAACTAGTTTCGAGCTGGCCATCGGGAGTGGGACTCTATAAGAATGGCTGGATGCTTAGCGATCTGAGATGGAATCCATGTACACCAACAAAGTATGGACTTTGGTTGCTATATCTGAATAGTTAAATCCCCATCAGGAGCAAGTATATCTTGAGAAGATTACTTGGTGTAGATGGAAAGGTTGAGACTTTCAAAACTAGACTTGTTAAAGGTTTTCATCATCAACCAGGCGTGGATAATGATGAAACCTTTTCAAGTGGCTATGCTTAAGTCCATCCAGATCCTACTTGCCACGGCTACATACCATGACTACGATATCTGGCGGTTGGGTGCCATGACTGCTTTTCTAAATGCTGTTTTAGAAGAGAACGTCTATAAGTACACAGCCAGAGGGCTTCGTAGACAGTGGGAGCAGCGGAAACGTGTACAAGATGCTTTATAGGATAAAGCAGGTATCGCGGAGTTGGAACATCTGTTTTGATGTAGTAGTCAAACAGTTTGACGTCATCAAAATGGTAGATGAACCTTGTATATACAAAAAGGTAGTAGGGAGTATAGTGACGATCCTCATAGAGTACGTGGATGACATGCTCTTGATAGGGAAGGGGTTTCCTATGCTACGCTCGGTCAATCTCCGCTTCTCACAATGATTCTCCATATAGGATCAAAGTGATACCTCCTAAATCCTGGATTTTGGATCTATGAGATAGATCTAATTGGATGTTAGGATTCTCACTAGTTATAGTGAGATGGTATCAACCGATCCTAGGGAGAATCGCTGGAAGGGTTCCAGGGTGATAAAGACGACTGAAAGTCAGTCACAGGCATTGTCTTTACCCTCAGTAAAGGGACGGTATGTTGGAAGAGTTCCAAGCTAGATACCGTGGCATACTAGACAATAAAGGCTGGATACATCGCTACTTCAGATGCTACCAAAGACGCTGTTTGGGTGTATATTGGTTCATGAGATGAACTACGTTCCAACCATTGTGAGACAATGGAGTTGTGGCTTATGCCAAGGAACGTCGGTCACATCAGTGAACCAGACATATTCTAAGGCAGTGTCACCTAATCATGGAGATGGTTGATCTCCAAGGAGATCGAGGTTAGGAGAGTAGACTCAGAGGACAACACAGCGGATCCACTCACAAAGGCCTTTTCCCAGAGAGAGACTTTTATGGGATGGTTGAGTATGAGATACTGCAACCACTGCTATTAGATGGCCCTAGTGCAAGTGGGAGATTGTTAGTTATATGTATGCCCGAGAAGCCATTACTATACATAGGATGTATATTGTAGTGGATGCTTGGACATATATAGGGAGGACATTCTTACTCGACATGATAGTATGCTATCTGGTTGCTCTTTACCTTAACGTGTACATTGATTGTCTCCCTGTTACATGTTGGTAAAGCCCTTAGGATGTGTACTTGACTATCTGGACTATGATGCCGATCATACTAGTGGGGACATGGTAGTCCATAAGTACATCCTTCAAGGTCCCTAGTCGTGGGTGTATCGAGATGGGGCATCGATATACCAGAGTAGACTAGCGTATACCTTCTCGACCCATACAGATGGGCGATGGATGATCCCATATCCATTGGTATTTGACATCAGAGATGATATACGGGTGCTCAGTGGAGACTGGGTACACTGGACGGACTCGCCAAGAACTCCCAGATGGTATTATACCTTACGTCAGATGGCAGTTCTCTGGTGACACTGGTACAGAGTAGTCTGTTGACCCGAGATCGTCATAGAGTCTTGTGTGGTTCCCACTGTGCTTTGATTTCCACCTTACCACGTCCAAGAGGGCGTGCAAAACGGTGGCTTTTGGGTACAGTCCCGAATCACATGGAGGCAATGAGCGATAGGAGGGGATTCGTCTCTCCCGGTATAGGGAGTTGATGTTGCGCTGTGTTCGATTGGCTATAACCGGAAATCCCTGGCCAGGGTTGCTGAGATTTACTGGTAAGTGTTGCCAGTAGTTTCTCGAACTGTTATAGACCTCATATCGACACGACATATCGAGCTATTGGGATCTGACGTTTACCACCCCTTGGCGAGATATGCGACATATCAGACGACGAGACTGGACTGTACGGTAAGTGTTACTGGTTGGATTCACAGGAGTGTGAGCGGGCTTGCTCGTCGATCTTCTGATCGCTCAATACCCGGGTGGCCGTTACGTTTAGCAGACCGCTTGCGGCTTGTGGGTGTTTGATATGATCATCATCTGCTGCCGGCGTATTGACGAGTCTTTAGAGTCCTACACAGAGGTTTCCTGGCTCAAGCAAAACGAAATAGGAGCGTATATGAGATATGTGCGGGACCGAGAATAATGCGTGTATGTGATACCGTATTTCATTCTCGCGATGAATGTGTCGAATGGTTGTATGCGATATAACCTAGTTATCGATTCAAGGATTGATTCGATAAATCGATATATTGGATATTAGTCGGTCATATGCGATATGACCGGATCGTTAAATCAAGTGTTGATTTGATGATTTAATGCATAATTATATATTAGATATATTACATTGCATTAACTAGTATTGGTTCACTTTAAATGGATTTTCTCACTTGAAGTTCACAAATTGTATATGTGATATACTTTTGTGCACTTGTTTGTATCATGTTTGATGATACATGCTCACTTGGCTTTGTATAAAGATTAAACCATGGTTGTGAGAGTGGTTAGGGTTTTGTTTATTCACTTATTATCTATTTATTTATTTATCATTCTTTTGGAAAAGATAAAGAGAAAAGAATGGTGGCTTGTTTTGTTTGTTTGTTGAAGTTTCTTGAAGCTTTGAACAAGTCCACCATTCTTGTCTCATGTCTAACCCTAACCATTCTTCTAACCTTAGTTAAATCTCTACACTAAAACCATGGTTGAATATATGATAAGTATCATATTGTTTTATTTTTTAAAATAATACTTATCATATTTTCTATTCTATTCTTATCTTCTTCTTCTTCTTCACAAGAAGAAAAGCTTGCTTCATCAATGGTGATTTGAGCAAAAGTGTGAGAAATCCAATTCTAAAGTGAACCCACTTCCTATTTCTTCATCCTCTACCTCTTGCCAAGTAGTATAGGATGTTTTCTTCACAAGTTTCATGACTTGGTGAAGTGGGAGCTTGATCTGGCGATGCCTCGACGTAGATCATCTTTGGCATCGTAGTCGACGACCTAGCCCGCCCATTTTTCCGATGAAGCCGACGCTAGAGCCCGGGATACGATTTGGACAGCGAGGAGACTTCATTGCGGAGCTATGGAGGTGGAGGACCGGATCTACAAAGGTTGTATTTCCGTTCTTTTATTTAAGTTGTTAACTAGTTGCATCTTTCGCCTAAAATTCTAGTTAACGATCTGTATTAGAGTTTCTCGGCACTTGTAATTTTTGAGATTGGCATGGTTGATGCCTTGTGAGACCTCATTAGAGTGCCTAGGAACCCTACACGAAACCTCTCCTATCGCTCATTGCCTCCATGTGATTCGGGACTGTATCTAAAAGCCACCTTTTTGCACGCCCACTTGGACGTGGTATGATGGAAATCAAAGCACAGTAGGAATCACACAAGACTCTATGACGATCTCGGGTCTACAGACTAACCTGTACCAGTGTCACCAGAAAACTGCCATCTAACGTGAGGTATAATACCATCTTGTAGTTCTCGGCGAGTCCGTCCAGTGTACCCAGTCTCCACTGAGCACCTGTATACCTTCTCTGATGTCAAACACCAATGGATATGGGATCATCCATCGCCCATCATATGGGTCAAGAAGCGCATACGCTAGTCTACTCTGGACTATCGATGCCCTATCTCGGTACTCCCATGACTAGGAACATTTGAAGGATGTACTTGGTGACTACACTGTCCCTACTAGTATGATCTGCATCATAGTCCTGGTAGTCAAGTACTCGTCCTAAGGGGCTTTATCAATATGTAACATAGAGACAATCAGAGTACATGTTAAGATAAAGAGTAACCAGATAGCATACTATCATGTCGAGCGAGAAAGTCCTCCCTATATATATGTCCAAGCATCCACTACAATATACAATGTATGTACAATAATGGCCTCTAGGGCATACATATAACTAACAATCCTGCTGGTGAGACTATTTTAAAGTCCCACCAGCGGCCAAAAAAAAACGGTATGTCCACAAGCAAAACGGGCACGGATGAAAACCCAAAAGGGCTCTGTGAGTAAAAACAGCAGGACTACCGGCGAGTCTATGAAAACCCGAAAAGGCGCAAACTCGTGAAAGGAGATGAAATACACTCGCAAAGTCCTCTCGACCTTGTGAGGAGAAAATCCCTGCGTGAGATCCTTACGACTCACAAAGGGGCAACACACTTAGGAATCCTCACGATTCCTAAGGAGAACATACACCTGCGAAATCCTCTCGACTCGTAGGGAGAAAATGCTTTTATGGGACCCTTACGGCTCATAAAATTGAAAAGCCTTAGGTGATAGGGACCTAAACCTGTCTCCTAAGCCATCGTTCCCCAACGAGCAACGGCAAATGATGAGTCGCTCCTGGCGTTACGCTTCAGTGTTAGTGGTGCTGATGCCGACCCAAAAACCAAATCCCAAGTCCTCTCGGGGCAAATGATAAGTTGCTCCTGGCATTATTCCAGTGCAGCAATGCTGATGCCAAACAAGATCCAAATTCCAAGTCCCCAAATGGCGAATGATGAGTCGCTTTTGATATCATGTTCCAGTGCAGCGATGTAGACGCCAACCAAAATCCAATTTCTTAAAATTCTCCCGGCCTTACGGTTAGTCCCCAAATTGACTACTGTATACAATCCACGGGCTCAAATAATTCTCATCATACCCATACCCCACCGCAATCACCAGTCAAGCGGCCGGTCTTCGCCCTTGGACTTATGCTCCATTTTGGAAGACCTACTCATGTGTCCTCACGATACATGAGGAGAACCAACTTACGGGATCCTTACGACTCGTAAGAAAACACCTTCGTGGGATCCTTACGACTCACAAAGGAAAAACACACTTGGGAGTCCCCACGACTCCTAAGGAGAAAGTGCACCTACGAGATCCTTTCGACTCGTAGGGAGAAAATGCTTTTATGAGAACCTTACGGCTCATAAAATTGAAAAGCCTTAGGTGATAGGGACCTAAACCTGTCTCCTAAGACACCGCTTCCCAACAGGAAAAGGCAAATGATGAATTGCTCCTGGCACATGTGCTTCAGTGTTAGCAACGCTGATGCCTACCCTAATCCCAAAATTCCAAACTCCAGTCCAAATGACCCCTAAGTCGTTAAACAGGGAATGAGGGAAATTTCCTCATGGCAAATAATGATTCGCTCCTGGTACCATATTCCAGTGTAGCAGTGCTGATGTCAACCCAAATCACATCAAATCAGCAAAGCAACCAATGACCTCCCTGGCAGAATCAAATTCCACCTCGGAAACAAGTCAACTTCAACCCTGACACCGCATGAAACAGAGAAAGTCAAATCCAGCACCGACCGTCCAAGTCGCAAAAAGGGCAGAACCGACCGTCCACGTTGCTAAAAAGGCAGCACCGACCGTCCACGTCGTTAAAAGGGCAGCACCGACCATCCAAGTCGCAAAAAGGGCAGAACAGACCGTCCACGTCGCTAAAAGGGCAGCACCGACCGTCCAAGTCGCAAAAAGGGCAGAACAGACCGTCCACGTCGCTAAAAGGGTAGCACCGACCGTCCAAGTCGCAAAATGGGCAGAACCGACCTTCCACATCGCTAAAAGGGCAGCACCGACCGTCCACGTCGCTAAAAGGGCAGCACCGACCGTCCAAGTCGCAAAAAGGGCAGAACCGACCGTCCACGTTGCTAAAAGGGCAGCACCGACCGTCCACGTCGCTAAAAAGGCAGCACCGACCGTCCAAGTCACAAAAAGGGCAGAACCGACCGTCCACGTCACTAAAAGGGCAGCACCGACCGTCTAAGTCCCAAAATAGGCAGAACCGACCGTCCACGTCGCTAAAAGGGCAGCACCGACCGTCCACGTCGCTAAAATGGTAGCACCGACCATCCAAGTCGCAAAAAGGGCAGAACCGACCATCCACGTTGCTAAAAGGCAGCACCGGCCGTCCACGTCGCAAAAAGGGCAGCATCGACCATCCAAGTCACTAAAAGGGCAGCATCGACCATCCAAGTCGTAAAAAGGGCAGAATCGACCGTCCATGTCGTAAAAAGGGCAGTGCCAGCTTCCCAAAAGAGGGAACCAAATCAAGTCGCCTCCACGTGAAAGAAGATCCATCAATTTTATGCACACGACCCACATGTGTGGTGTGCATTTATTGATGGGGGCCAATTTGTTGGGGTAAAAATTTACACCCCGGTTGACCAAGTCAAAATCAAAGTCAACCCCAAGCCAAGTGGGCCCATGCCCGGGTCGAGTCTGAACAAGAAGCGGCCGGCCTCCCCCCATGCGAAGATAAAAATTTTGTAATAAATAATTTTATTTTATTTCTTTTATTTTATTTTACGAATGAATGTAAGAAAAATGGGCATAAAGCCAAATTTTTGTAAAGCCTATGGCTTATGTGCAAAAAGAAATGGCACATGAGCCATGGGATAGACAAAATGCCATTTTGTGAAGCCCAAGGGGCTATGTGTAAAGTGTATAGCTTATAAAGGAAAGGATAATGAAAATATCCCAACAATTTTTTTCTCTCTCCAAAAAAAATCCAGATATGTGATCTTCTTCTTCCCCAAGGTTCTAAAACCTTCTTTTTTTACTTTTGAATTAAATTAAGAGTTTTACTCTTCCTTTTATAAAACAAAATAGTTTTTCACCACAAAACCCATAAAGGGGAACTCAGATCTGCCATCAGATCTCATAAAGGAGAGATTTTTAAAATCTCATACTTCTTGATCTTCAAGATCCGGCCAACAAAGAATGAAGAAGGAGACCCATCTTCAGAAACCCCACTTTGGTGATGAACTAGGGCTCAAGGGGAGAAGCCCTTCATCAGCTTCAAAACAGCTTAGGAGTTTAACTCCACTCTAATTTCACTTTCGGGAGTTTCTGGGGCTAAAAGCTCCTTTTTCTTGCCGGCGCCCGAGCGCCTTGCGCTCAAGCGCCGAGCGTCTACGTGTCGATACGTGGCGCGCTAGCGCTCGAGCGCCCAGCGCCCACATGCCGACACGTGGCGTGCTAGCGCTCGAACGCCCAACGCCCAGCGCTCAAGCCCCCAGCGCCCACGTGCCGACACATGGCACGCTAGCGCTCAAGCGCCAGGCGCCCAAGCTCCAGGCGCCCACGTGCCGACACGTGGCGCGCTAGCGCTCGAGCGCCCAGCGCCCACGTGTCGACACGTGGTGCGCTAGCGCTCAAGCGCCCAGCGCTCAAGCGCCAAGCGCCCACGTGTCGACACGTGGTGCGCTAGAGCTCGAGCGCCTAGCGCTTAAGCGCCCAGCACCCACGTGGCGCACTAGCACCTAAACGCACAGCACCTAAGCGCACAGTGCTTAAGACGCTGGCCCCACGCGTCCTTTTTGCACTTTTTCTTCCTTTTTTTATATGTATACATGTATATATATATAGATACACACGTACTTTACAACACTGTCCCTCCCAAAAAAACTTTGGGCCGGGGCGCTGCTCCGCACCCCGCAAGGGGGCTGCTAGCCCTTTTGACCCCCAGCCCGCTATCTGGATAGCGGGACCCCCGTAAAAACTCTGCATGGCACCCGATGTATCCAAAACCCCCTTTCAAAACACAACACACGCACGCTGCACATTGAGTTCACATGACCAGTTTAACCCATTAATCGGAGGTCCCCTCGCTCCAAAGGCGAGGGGTAATTAACGGCAGCTTAGTCCGTGGCTGCCGGAGATTCAGATCCCCACAATCAATAAACCCTGGCCTACCCTAGGCAGGGGGAATCTGTAGTATGCCTGACAAGCGCGCGCGTATTCCCATCTCAATAGGGTGACGAAAAACACCCTACAATCACATATCGACTCGCATCTGTATAACGACATATCAAACATAGTCATCATATCTCATCGTATACTCTTTTCATCACATCAATATCTCACATCAATATCTCACACCAAGTCATCTTATAAATCTCATGTTGTATTTATCGACCTATACAATGCCACTATAATCTCATATCACCTTTTCTCTTACAACTACATATATTCATATATCGTGATTCATATTTATGTTTCACATCCTTATATATCAAATCGAGACATCCGTTCTATCATATCATTTCACACTAAAACAATTAACTATAACCTAAGTCATGGCATATCTTGTCTCTAAATTACAATTCACATATCAATAATTGCGGGGGTGTTATACGCCATCCACCTGATTTTCCTCGTAGATATAAATCTACTCACCTGCGGAGTTCCTTGTTCAGCCGTAGTCGATGTACTCCGTCGTCTCGGAATCCATGCGAAGATACCTACAATAAATACACAGTCACAATGCTATTAAAATCAAGTCCGGAAAACCAATACGGCACACGGTGCGCTCATAGGTTAGAACCTATAGCCTACGCATGCAAAAGCAACCAAACAACCCTTGTCGTTGATGTACAAATATCGAACGACCCAATACAATATCAAATATCAAATCCCAAATTGATAAATCACAAATACCATATTCAGCAACTTAGGAAATCACTCCCAGATTTCACCTCCGGTTAATTGGGATTAAACCAGCAAGTATAGGGAATATGTTACAGGGGTTAGGAGCTACAGCCAAAAACCCAACCCCATTGCCCAATGAAAATCCGGCGACAGTGCCCTATCATCCGAGATCGCCGGCCATATTGAGGTAGAATGGTCTCGTATTTCGGTGGTGGTCTTCTGGTCGTTTGCCTAGGTCCATGGATTTGCTAGATTTTCTCAGAAACTTCCCAGGTAGCTCCAGATTCTCTGTAGGCCAACAAACTCCACATAACCGACACGGGGAAATTTCTAAGCTCGTATTTTGGGTTTTAATCCATGTTCTTGGCCATAAAACATCATTAAGGGTTAAGTAAACACACACTACAGATCATAATTCTACACAATTACCCAAACCCTATCTTGGAATTTCTAAGTTCACAAATCCACACTTAATCAATTCTAAACTAAAATAGAAACTAAAGAAACTAAATTACTAAGCTAATGGTGTAGGAAATACCTCATTTGGCAACTCAAGAATTTTTTTGAGTTACTCAAAGTCTTCAAAATCTAACTTTGAAAGGTCCAAAGTGTTGAGGATGAAGTGGAGATCATTTCTAATGAAGGGTGTATAGGGTTTTGGTGAAGATTTTGTGATGGATCATGAAGGTAGAAAATAGGGGAGCTTGAAGATTAAGGAGTTGAAGAAAATAATGGGGAGGGGAAAATGATGGCTGCCCCACCCCTCTCATTCTCACCCTCTCTCTCTCAATTATTCATGCCATGTCACACACTCTCTCTCTTACCCAATCCTATTATTCTATTCTATTTCCTTTTCTCTTTTTCTTTTAAAGCCAAATATCAACAAATACCAATGAAACAACTTGCAACAAAAATGCAACATGTGATGGTCCACTAATCATGGAAAAATGTAGAAACACGGATTTAGCTTAATCGCAATTAGTAGTGTACTAATCAATTTTTATTCAAACTGCATATAATTAATTATAAAAATGCCAAATCCGATAAATATATTTTTAAATGAATAAATAATTTTAATCTCCAATTATTTCACAAATATTGGTATATATTTATACCATTTTACGAAAACCCCAAATTCGCAAATCGGGTAGTTTTCGCGAAATATATTATTTTAATATTAAATTCCAAAAATAATATTTTATATTTTCTGAAATGTTACAGTTATTCTGTAGACCCGAGATCGTCTTAGAGTCTTGTTAGCTCCCATTGTGCTTTGATTTCCTCCCTTCCACGCTCAAAGGAGACGTGCAAACAGGTGGATTTTGGGCACAGTCCCGAGTCATATAGAGGAAATGAGCGATAGGAGGGGTTTCGTCTCTCCCAGTCTTGGGGGTTGATGTTGCGCTATGCTCGATTGGCCATAACTGGAAGTCCCTGACCTGGGATGCTGCTGAAATTTACTGATAAGAGTTATCAGTAGTTTCTCGAACCGTTATAGGCCAGACATCGGTATGACTTATCATATTACTAGGGTCTGACGTTTACCAGCCCTAGACATGATATGCGACATATTAGACGAAGAGACTGGACTGTTAGGTAGTGTTACTGATATGCTTTATGGAGAGTATGGACGAGCTTGCTTGTTGATCTTCATATCGCTCAATACCCGGGTAGCCGTTACGTCCAGCTAGTACCGCTGACGGCTTGTAGGTGACTGATGTAATCATCACCAACTGTTATCGGCCATAAGTTTCCTGGTTCAAGCGAAACGAAGTAGGGCACATATGTTGATATGTGCATGGGCCTCATTAAATACGAGTATGTGATACCGTATTGTAATCTGGCAGTTATCTATTATCGGTTATGTTATATGTGATATAACCAGATTATCGAATCAAGTGTTGATTTGATAATGTGATAAACAGATAAATGATATTAGTCGGTCATATGTGATATAACCAGATTATTAAATCAAGTGTTGATTTAATAATTTGATGTACAATTATATTTGATATAATTATATATTAACTAATATTATTAGCTCACTAATTGCTTTATTAATATATATATTAATGTATATTTGATATATATAAATATATATATTATTATAAGAAGCATGGCATGTTTTTCTATTTTATGAAAATAAAAAAAATGAGGTGTAAAAGTGGAGATATTTTGGGTATGGTTTAAGGCATGGGTTTTTATCATATAATATTATTCTTAACTCACTATTCAAGCATGGTTGCAATTTAGAATTGCAATTTTATTCTATGCTTGAATAAGTGAGGAGAGATATTCATCATTCATTCTTCACTTGGTTAAGTTCATGCCTTAGCCATTTTCCTTCATGAGCTCTTGCTCTCCAAAATTCTCACCTCATCTCCAAGCTCAAAACCCTCACATGTGATGTGAATCATTTAGCTTGTGAGATCTTAAGTGAGCTTTCAAAACCCCTACTTCATCATCCTACACTTGACTAGCGATCAAGTATAGCGTGTTTCCTACACTAAAAGAGTTTAGCGTAGAGATAATTTGAGCTAGAGGGATTTCAGATGGATCGTCTTCAGCACGAAGATCACGAAGGAGGCCCGTTCAACTTGAAGAGAAGCCTAGTGGAGTCGTGTGGACTACAACCCGAAACTAAAGAAGAGAAGGACTCGATCTACGAGGGTATAACATATTTTCCTTCTCTATAGTTTTTCATATCATCATAGAAAAACCCTAATAATCTAGTAAAGATCTTGTTTAGTCTAACTTGGCACCTAAATTTTTTAAAATTTGGCATACTTGATGCCACTAAAAACCTTATGGTTGTGCTAGGGTAGACTTTCATTTTATCAGTGTCAACATTTGGGTAGGTCTTTACGATGTTAAAGTGTTCGATCGGTTTCGAAATGCCCGATATTGTAAGCCTTTTGTCGAATTTTTCAAATGCTGGAATTTTCGTAATTAAAAATATCCAAAAAATCGAGCAGGCTTTTTAATGGAGCCTCATGAAATTTGAGCAACTAATTCCATCAAACGGCCGCGGAAGCGCCGCCAAACCCCATGTTTGGCCGCGGTTCTGCGGCAGGTTAGTAGGGTTATGTGCTAATATTTTCTGTGCTGCTCCATTATGTAGTTTTGCACTCTCTGGGTATTTTTTAATGATACTCAAGTTATTGAGTCTCTAGATTTTGTGGGTGTTTGTTAAACTGATCGAAATGTTTAGCTTCGTATAGATGATGATGATGATATGTGATGCAACTGTTAGAATCCGGAATAATTAGTTTTGTGAAAACTAGTTAGTTTATTGTAAATCTAGCCGTTTAGTCTCATTTGATCGATTGCCACGGAATTTTGATTCGGATCAAAACTCCGTCGTAATTGCGTATAGTACGCGATCACTTAATCGGGAATCTTGTTGAATTATTCGACAGTTTATTGAAAAGAGTTTTCAATTTGAGACTAAAATGCAAGTTTTACAAGTTAGACATGAAATCTGGAATATGAGATATTCTGGGTTTATGATGTCTAAGGATATTGCGGATTCTAATTATTGTAGTTTTCTATTTCTTTTTTGCGACTGTAAGTGTAATATGTGGGGTATCTGGATCTCGTTGCTACATGTCAACGAGTTTTTAGGATGCACATATTTACTTACGTTGATGACATGTGATGTTATGTGTTGCTGTTGATATGATTTATTGGATCGTCGTGTAAGAATAGCCGGGGGTTTTATGTATGATGAGAGATTTTATTTTTATTCATGTAAAATCTGTATGTAATATTCTTTTATTGGGGCACTTTCGGGTTGAGGATGATGACACCATTGATGTATATTATTTACTTTTCCGCATTAGGATAGACCCAAGGTGGGGAGCACAAGTAACCGTGTTCTAGAGTGCAGTGGGAGACCATCTCAAGGTGTTGAGACCGGGTCTCCTAACTCTAGAATTGGTAGGGTTATTTGCCGCTCTCGTACGGATCTAGGGATATGGGTTTGGCTATTTTTCATGACCGTGGAATCCGTGTTTTACTTTACTGGCTAAATTTAAAACACGGAAATCCTAGTATATCCAATATTTCATATGTTGCTTTTGCTGCTTGGTTCTGTGATGTGATCATATAACTGCGTGATACGAATGTAATATTATATATATATATGATATATAATAAACTTTGCTTATGTTTTGCACCCACGCTAGTCCAGCCCCCGCTCTGCCAGTAGTTAAGTAACCTAACGGTATATGACGAGGTCCATGGCGAATGCGGATGGCATAAACGTACGTTCTATTTTCGTTTCATTTTTCCTTGATGTTTAGGTAACATTAAATGATGAGACTTCATTAATGAGATTAATGAAAAGAAAGAAAGCTAAAAATGTTGTAGAATCAAATTTTCAAAAAGGGTTGCTCTAGTTTTTGCTTTGCATAGTGGTATTTCTTGATGAATATCCAGCACCTCATTCGATGAGGAAAGAGCCGAAATCCCTTCACCGGGAGTGACCTCTTTAGCGAAACTAGCAAATACTACAACTCACTCGGTTTTGTTTTTTGAAAGCTTCTCTATTTCTTGCTTTGCATAGTGGTATTCATGAATATCCAGTAGCTCATTCGATGAGGAAAGAGCCGAGATCCCTTCACCGGGAGTGACCTCTTTAGCGAAACTAGCAAAAACCTCAAAAACACTCCTTTTCAAAATCACTAGATTCTATAACGATATCATGTTCATTATGCTCATGGTTTTCTTAAAAACCTGTGTAGCCTTCCGTCATTTTGGGAAGTAGAGTACTTATTATTCGTGCTACATTTGTTGACCTTAGTTAAGGCATAGTGTACGGTAGCTAAGTGAAGTCTTCTTATAAAGAATATGATGCGATTGATTAGGACATTCGTACGACTTTGTTGACCATAGTTAAGGGTACTACAGGTGGGTTTAATTCAATCAAGAAATGAACGGGTAGAACTTGACTACCACTTATGATTTGTTGACCATAGTTAAGGTCATAAGCTGCCAGGGGTAAAAACATTATCGGGAATTTCAAGTGTTGAAATTTACAATGAGATTGCATACCTTCTATATGATAGTTGGATCCCGATACCCACTGCGAGTAAGAGTTACTCCTGGGAGAGTTTTGCACTTTACAATTAGCTAATCCAGTAGGTGTCTAGAAAATTGTCAACGGGGTTGTCTCTAGAGAAACGAGGTCTATTTTAATTAGGTCCATGCGAAAGTACGGGGAACCTCCCTCGGAGCACCGATACCTGTCTGGCTGAATGATTGGCGAACCTGTAGGGTGTAATTAATCCCGGCTAATCTTATCTTTTATGGTTTGATGGAAGATTTGTTAAAAACAGTGGGAGCCATCCTGATAAGATAATAACCAATCTAATCTTGCAAAGAGCGCACACTAATGCGTTTCCTTTTTTCTCTCTCCAGACAGCAACCAATGTCACGCCTTAATCAAGATAATAATATGGATGTATTGACCGAACCCGCTTATTATACTAAGCAGGGGAATGTTGGTTCCGTTGGAATAGGGGAATATCAGGATTCCCGCACCACCCATATGAAGAAACAACATGTTGATGCATTTTCTTCGGGTGTGTTCGTTACTAAGAACTGTTTCTCATTTTGTTCTACGTCCTTGGTATTGGATACCGGATCAGGATCCCACGTATGTAATTTGTTACATAGTCTAAAGGAAGGTAGAGAACATGGAAAATGTGATAAATCTCTAACAGTAGGGAATGGTGCAATTGTTGCAGCCAAGGCAGTTGGCGAATATCACCTTGTATTGCCAGCTGGTAATACATTAGTTCTGAACGACTGTTATTACGTACCAAAAATGCTGTGCAATATTATATCAGTTTCTTTACCATCTAAAGAAGGATATAATTTCACATTAGAGGATAATGTTATAAACATTTTCCAAAATCAAGTGTTGATTGGATTTGGTACGTTATGTAATGGTATATACGTTCTGAATCAAAGTACAGTTCTTAACTTACAGAATACAAACAAGAGGAAAAGTTCAGAAATGAACGAAGCCTTCTTGTGGGATTGTAGACTTGGTCATATCAATGTGATAAGACTGGCTAAGTTGCATAAAAATGGATATTTGAATCCGTTCGAATTTACATCTTATGAAACTTACTAGTCATGTCTCAAAGGCAAGATGACCAAAACTCCATTTACTGGACACGGAGAAAAAACTACAGAACTCTTGGGGCTGATACATAGTGATGTATGTTGTCCTATGTCTATACATGCCAGAAATGGTTTCTCGTACTTTATTACATTTACCGATGATCTCTCAAGATTCGGACATGTGTTCTTGTTGAAACACAAGTCTGAAGCTTTTGAGAAATTCAAGGAATATAAGTCCGAAGTTGAAAACCAGACGGGCAAAAATATTAAAGTCCTACGATCTGATCGGGGAGGAGAATAGTTGAGGACGGAATTTCGTGATTATCTAAAAGAGAATGGGATTCTCTCTCATCTTACTCTTCCGTTTATGCCACAGCACAACGGTGTATCGGAGTGGAGGAATCGCACCCTATTAGATATGGTGCGCTCTATGATGAGTACTGCTGAGTTACCTATTTCTTTCTGGGGTTATGCGCTTGAGACAACCATATACCTATTGAATAGAGTTTCGACCAAATCCGTGCCTACCATTCCATATGAGATATGGAATGGGAAGAGACCATCTCTTAAACGAGTTAAGATATGGGGTTGTCCGGCCTATATTAAAAAGCAAAATACGGACAAACTTGAGGCAAGGTCTGTTTTGTGCAAGTTTGTGGGATATCCAAAAGATTCATATGGATATATCTTCTACCACACTAAGGAACAAAAGGTGTTTGCTTCTCAATATGCCACCTTTTTAGAAAAGGAATTTCTTATAAAAGAAATTAGTGGCAATGAGGTGGAACTGGAAGAAGTTCCAGATACACAAACTATAACTGACAATTTGGTGGAACTGGAGGATCCAATAGTGCCCAACGAACCTTAGCCACTTCGTAGATCTAGTAGGATTCCTCATCCACTTGAGAGATACTATAGTTTTCTCGTAGACGATGGGAGCGAGGATTGCATCATAGAAGATGATGACCCTACTAGTTTCGAGCAGGCTATCACAAGTGGAGACTCTATGAAATGGCTGGATGCTATGCGATCCGAGATGGAATCCATGTACACCAACAAAGTATGGACTTTGGAAGTTGCTCCTGAAGGGGTGAAACCCATTGGGAGCAAGTAGATCTTCAAAAAGAAGATTGGTGTAGATGGAAAAGTTGAGACTTTCAAAGCTCGACTTGTAGCAAAAGGTTTTCGTCAATGACCTGGTTTCGACAATGATGAAACCTTTTCTCCTGTCGCTATGCTTAAGTCCATCAGGATCCTACTTGCCATTGCTGCATACCATGACTACGAAATCTGGCAGATGGACGTCAAGACCGCTTTTCTAAATGGTGATTTAAAAGAGAGCGTGTCCATGACACAGCTAGAAGGCTTCGAAGACAGTGGGAGAAGCGGAAAAGTATGCAAGCTGCTTAAATCCATCTATGGATTGAAACAGGCATCGTGGAGCTGGAACATCTGTTTTGATGAAGCTGTCAAAGAGTTGACTTCATCAAAAATGTAGATGAACCCTGTATATATAAGAAAGCTGTAGAGAGTAAAGTGGTCTTCCTCGTATTGTATGTAGATGAAATATTCTTGATAGGGAACGATATTCCTATGCTACACTCGGTCAAGATTTTCTTATCACATAAGTTCTCCATGAAAGATCTAGGTGGTGCCTTCTATATCCTGGGGATAAAGATCTATAGAGATAGATCTAAACGGATGTTGGGATTGTCGCAATTTAGGTATATAGACACCATACTAAAGAGGTTTAGTATGGGAGATTCCAAGCGAGGTAATTTACCCGCTTCCTCAGAAATCACTCTCTCCAAAGAGATGTCTCCCAAGACTTATTTGGAGAGGGCTCGCATGCAAGGGATACCCTATGCTTCGGCGGTAGGCTCTATCATATATGCGATGTTATGTACTAGACCGGATGTAGCTTACTCACTAGGTGTAGTGAGAAGGTATCAATCAGATCCTGGAGAGAAACACTGGACAGCTGTGAAGAACATTCTTAAGTACTTGAGAAGGAGTAAAGAAATGTTCTTGGTATATAGTAACGGTGAACTCCAGGTGGAGTCTTTTACCGATTTGAGCTTCAAGAGTGATAAGGACGACAGTAAATCGGTCTCAGGTTTTGTTTTTACCCTCAATGGAAGGGCGGTGTGTTGGAAGAGTTCCAAGCAAGACACTATAGCAGACTCGACGATGGAGGCTGAATACATCGTTGTCAACGATGCTGCCAAAGAGGTTGTCTGGATGAACAAGTTCATTGCTGATATTGGTGTGGTTCAATCCGTTGGGCATCCAATACCTATGTGTCGTGATAGCAATGGAGCTGTGGCTTTGGCCAAGAAACCCAGGTTCCATCAGAGATCCAGACATATTTTTAGGCGGTATCACCTGATCAGGGAGATAGTAGATCTCCGGGAGATCGAGGTCAGGAGAGTTAATACGAAGGACAACGTAGCGGATGTAGGGTTCCTAGGCATCCTAATGAGGTCTCACAAGGCATCAACCAGGCCAATTTCAAATTTAAACGGTGCCGAGAAACCCTAGAACGGATCGTTGGCTAGAATTCTAGGCGAAAAAGAAACTAGTTAACAACTTAACTAAAGTTTAAACGGAAATAAAACCTTTGTAGATCCGGTGCTCCACCTCCATAGCTCCGCAACGAAGTCCCCTCGCTGTCCAAATGAATTCCCGGGCTCTAGCGTCGGCTTCATCGGAGAAATGGCGAGCTAGGTCGTCGATGTCCATGCCGAAGATGATCTACGTCGAGGCATCGCTAGATCAAGCTCCACCTTCACCAAGCCATGAAAACTTGTGAAGGAAACACCCTATACTACTTGGCAAGAGGTAGAGGATGAAGAAATAGGAAGTGGGTTAACTTTAGAATTGGATTTCTCACTCATTTCCATCAATCACCATTGATGGAGCATAACTTTCTTCACTTGAAGAATGGAAGAAGAAGAAGAAGATGAAAAAATGTTATGATAAGAATAAATGAATTAGAATAATAATCATTTCTTATCATAATGTTAACTATGGTAATGTGTAGAGAATCAATCATGGTTAAAGGAATGGTTAGGGTCAAGCTAGAGACAAAATGGTCACTTAGTCAAAGTGTTCATGAAGCTTCATGAAAACAACAAATGAAAGCCACCATTTCATTTCATTTTCTTTTATTCATTTATCAAAAATAAATGGATAATTAAATAAGATAAATGAATAACAAATAATAAACCCTAACCATTTCATTAACCAAGGTTTAATACTTTACACTTAACCAAAAAGCATGTATCATCAAACATGATACAAGCAAGTGCACAAAATAATATCACATATATAATGCGCACAAACCAAGTGAGAAAATCCATTTAAAGTGAACCAATACTAGTTAGTGCAAAGTAATATATCAAATATATAATTATGCATTAAATCATTAAATCGACACTTGATTCAATGATCCGGTCATGTCGCACACAACCGACTAGTATTCAATGTATCGGCTTATCGAATCAATACTTGATTCGATAACTAGGTTATATCGTATATAACCAATCGATACATTCATCGCGAGAATAGAATACGGTATCACATACACGTATTATTCTCGGTCCCGCACATATCTCATATGCGCTCCTATTTCGTTTCGCTTGAGCCAGGAAACCTCTGTGTAGGACTCTAAAGACTCGTCAATACGCCGGCAGCAGGTGATGATCATATCAAGCACCCACAAGCCGCAAGCGGTCTGCTAAACGTAACGGCCACCCGGGTACTGAGCGATCAGAAGATCGACGAGCAAGGCCGCTCATACTCCTGTGAATCCAACCAGTAACACTACCGTACAGTCCGGTCTGATCGTCTGATATGTCGCATATCTCGCCTAGGGGTGGTGAACGTCCGACCCCAATAGCTCGATAAGTCGTGTCGATATGAGGTCTATAACAATTCGAGAAACTACTGGTAACACTTACCAGTAAATCTCAGCAACCCTGGCCAGGGATTTCCTGTTATAGCCAATCGAACACAGCGCAACATCAACCCCCTATACCGGGAGAGACGAATCCCCTCCTATCGCTCATTGCCTCCATGTGACTCGGGACTGTACCCAAAAACCACCGTTTTGCACGCCCTCTTGGACGTGGTAAGATGGAAATCAAAGCACAGTGGGAACCACACAAGACTCTATGACGATCTCGGGTCAACAGACTACTCTGTACCAGTGTCACCACAGAACTGCCATCTGACGTAAGGTATAGTACCATCTGGGAGTTCTCGGCGAGTCCATCCAGTGTACCCAGTCTCTACTGAGCATCCGTATATCATCTCTGATGTCAAACACCAATGGATATGGGATCATCCATCGCCCATCTGTATGGGTCGAGAAGGTACACGCTAGTCTACTCTGGTATATCGATGCCCCGTCTCGATACACCCTCGACTAGGGACTTTGAAGGATGTACTTATGGACTACCATGTCCCCACTAGTATGATCCGCATCATAGTCCAGGTAGTTAAGTACACATCCTAAGGGCTTTACCAACATGTAATAGACATACAATCAGTGTACACGTTAAGGTAAAGATCAACCAGATAGCATACTATCATGTCGAGCAAGAAAGTCCTCACTATATATGTCCCAGCATCCACTACAATATACATCCTATGTATAGTAATGGCCTCTAGGGCATACATATAACTAACAATCTCCCACTTGCACTAGGGCCATCTGTAGCAGTGGTTTGAAGTATCTCATACTCAACCATCCCAAAAAAGTCTCTCTCTGGGAACAGGCCTTTGTGAGTGGATCCGCTGTGTTGCCCTCTGAGTCTACTCTCCTGACCTCGATCCCCTGGAGATCAACCATCTCCATGATCAGGTGATACTGCCTTAGAATATGTCTGGATCACTGATGGGACCGGCGTTCCTCGGCATAAGCCACAACTCCATTGTCTCACAATGGTAGGAACGTAGTTCATCTCATGAACCAATATACACCCAAACAGCCTCTTCGGTAGCATCTTAAGTAGCGATGTATCCTGCCTTTATCGTCTAGTATGCCACGGTATCTAGCTTGGAACTCTTCCAACATACCGTTCCTTTACTGAGGGTATAGACAATGCCTGTGACTGACATTCAGTCGTCTTTATCACCCTGGAACACTTCCAGTGATTTTCCCCAGGATCAATTGATACCATCTCACTACAACTAGTGAGAATCCTAACATCCATTTAGATCTATCTCATAGATCCAAAATCCAGGATTTAGGAGGTATCACTTTGATCCTATATGAAGAATCATTGTGATAAGCGGACATTGATCGAGCGTAGCATAAGAAACCCTTTTCCTATCAAGAGTATGTCATCCACGTACTCTACGAGGATCATCACCATACTCCCTACTACCTTTTTGTTTATACAAGGTTCATCTACTATTTTGATGATGTCAACTTCTTTGACTAATCCATCAAAATAGATGTTCCAACTCCGCGATGCCTGCTTTATCCTATAAAACATCTTGCACACGTTTCCGCTGCTCCCACTGTCTACGAAGCCCTCTGGCTGTGTACTTATAGACGCTTTCTTCCAAATCATCATTTAGAAAAGCAGTCATGACACCCAACCACCAGATATCGTAGTCATGGTATGTAGCCGTGGCAAGTAGGATCTGAATGGACTTAAGCATAGATACTGGAAAAAGGTTTCATCATTATCCACGCCTGGTCAATGACGAAAACTTTAACAAGTCTAGCTTTGAAAATCTCAACTTTTCCATCTACACCAAGTAATCTTCTCAAGATATACTTGCTCCTGATGGGGATTTAACCCTTCAGATATAGCAACCAAAGTCCATACTTTGTTGGTGTATAAGGATTCCATCTCAGATCGATAAACATCCAGCCATTCTTACAGAGTCTTACTCTCGATGGCCAGCTCGAAACTAGTTGGGTCATCATCTCATGATGCAATCCTCGCTCCCACTGTCATAGAGAAATCAAAGTATCTCTCGGGTGGGTGAGGAACCCTACTAGATCGGAGGAGAGGCCGATGTTCGTTGGTAACTATTGAACTCTTTGGTTCTTTCAAATTATCAGCTGCAGTTTGTATAGCTGGAACATTTCCAGTTCTACATAACAGATCTTGCCTCGAGTTTGTCCGGATTTTTCTTTTAGACATAGGCCGGACAACCCCAAATCTTAACTAGCTTAAGACATGGGCTCTTCCCTTTCCATATCACATATGAAGTGGTAGGTAACTGATTTGATTCGAACCCTATTCAATAGGTATGCAGCTTCTCAAGTGCATAACTCCCAAAAAGGAAATAGGTAACTCAGTAGTACTCATCATAGAGCACACCTTATCATATAGGGTGTGATTGCTCCGCCCCGATATACCATCGTGCTATGGTGTATACGAAGGAGTAATGCTGAGAGAGAATCTCATTCTCCTTTAGAAAAGTCCAAGAATTCCGTGCTCAAGTATTCTCCTCCTTGATCTCATTAAAGGACATAAAACTTTTACCCGTATTTTGGTTCTCTACTTCTAGCTTATATTCTGTGAATATCTTAAAAGGTTCGGACTTGTGTTTCAACAGGAACATATGTCTGAATCTTGAGAGATTATCAGAGAATGTAATGAAGTAAAAAGAACCGGTCTTGGCATTTGTAGACAGGGGACCTACCTACATCATCATGTATTATCCCAAGAGTTTACTAACACTTTCTCTGTTTTCAGTAAACGGAGCTGTGGTCATCTTATCTTTGTGACATGACTGGCGAGTTTCACAAGATGTAAATTCAAACTAATTTAAATATGCATCTTTATGTAACTCTAGCTAGTCGGGTCGCATTGATATGACCTAGTCTACAATGTCTCAAGAAGGATCCGTTCATTTCTGAACTCTTCCTCTTGTGTGTGTTCTGTATACTAAGAACTGTAGTTTGATTTAGAACATCAATGCTTTTAGATAACGTGCCTGAACCGATCAACTTTTGATATAGGAAATGTTCAAAACATTATCCAACAATACAAAATTTTATCATTTCTTTACTAATAAAGAGAGTGATATGATTTTGTATATCAAGTTCGGTATCTAATAACATTCGTTCAGAATCAATGTATTGGTAATACAGGGTGACAGTGACCAACAGACTTGGCTGCAACACTTGCCCCGTTTTCTGCCTCATGAAACTTATCACCCGTTCTCAGTTCTCTACCTTTCTGTAGCCCTATGTAACAGATTACATATCTGGGATCCTGATCTGGTATCACATACCTAGGACGTAAAGGATACTGACAAACAGTTCTCTGTAATGAACACACCCGAAGATGATGCATCAGCATGCACTCTCTTCGTTTGGGCGGCACGGGAATTCTGGTAATCCCCAATTTCCTGCTCTGTCTTATAAAAATTATAAGTTGGAGCGGGACCAACGTTC
The DNA here is from genome assembly GCA_030015575.1 of Agapanthus africanus. Classification (NCBI taxonomy): domain Eukaryota; kingdom Viridiplantae; phylum Streptophyta; class Magnoliopsida; order Asparagales; family Amaryllidaceae; genus Agapanthus; species Agapanthus africanus. Next base: position 399,011,283 of record CM057346.1, read on the forward strand.
CCCAGCTCAGTATAACAAGCGGGTTCGGTCAATACATCCGTATTATTATCTTGATTAAGGCGTGATATGGTCGCTACCAGGAGAGAGAGAAGAAAACACTCAGCGTGCGCTTTGCAAGAATAGATTGGTTATTATTTTATCTAATCAGGATGGTTCCCACTGCTTTTTATCAAATCTTCCTTCAAACCCTAAAAGGAAAGACTAGCCGGGATTAATTACACACTACAAGTTCGCCAATCTTTCAGCCAGGCCAGTGTCGGTACTTTGAGGGAGGTCCCCCGTGCTTTCGCACGAACCTAATTAATGTAAACCTCGTTTTCCCAGAGGCGTAACCTCGTTGACACCTTTCTAGACACCTACTTGATCGGCTAATTGTAATGTATAAAACTCTCCCAGGAGTAACTCTTACTCGCAGCGGGTATCGGGATCCAACTATCTCATAGAAGGTATGCAATCTCATTGCAAATTTCAACACTTGAAATTCCCGATAATATTTTGCCCCGAACGATCTATGACCTTGACAAGGTCAACAAACCATAGACCGCAAGTCAAGTTCAACCCGTCATTTCTTGATTGAATCAAACCCACCCGCACGATCCTTGACAAGGTCAACAAGGCCGCACGACTACCCTAACCCAATCTGCATCATATGCATAAGCAAATAAATACTGGTTAGCTACCGCACACTGCGCCTTGACAAGGTCAACAAACGCAGCACGAATACTAAACAGGATTTATCTGAAATGACGGAGGGCTACGACAGGTTTTTCTGAAAACCTATTGCGTAATGAACTTGATATCGTTGTAGGATCGAATGAATTTTGAAAATGGAATGTTTTTGAGGCTTTTCTAGTTTTGCTAAAGGAGTCACTCCCGGTGAAGGGATCGTCGGTCCTTTCCTCGTCGAATGAGGTGCGGGATATATCATATATATCACCGTGCAAAGCAAAAACTCTAAAAAGCAATCAAAAGACAAACCGAGTGTGTAGCATCTGCCAGTTATTGCTAAAGGAGTCACTCCCGGTGAAGGGATCTCGGTCCTTTCCTCATCGAATAAGGTGCAGGATATATCACATATACCGTTGTGCAAAGCAAGAACTGTAGCTACCTGTTTTATTTTGAAATTCGATTCTACAACATCTTAGGTTTCTTTTACTTTCATTAATCACATTAATGAAGTCCCATCAATTATGTACCTAAACATCACAGATAAATACGACGTACACATATGCCATCCGCATTCGCCTCAATGTCCCCTCATGCACCATTAGGTTAGGTAACTATCGGCAGAGCGGGGCAGGGCTAGCGCGGGTGTAAAACATAAGTAACGTCTATATAATATATCATATATACTATATACTGTATCTATCACAGAACATCACATGATCACATCACAGATATCGCAGCAGAAGAAATATATGAAATATTGGATATACTAGGACGTCCGTGTTTTCAATACGAGCCAGTATAAAACACGGATTCCACGGTCGCGATGAATAGCCAAACCCACACCCCTAGACCCCTACGAGAGCGGCAAGCAACCCTACCAATTCTGGAGTTAGGAGACCCGGACACGACTCCTCGAGTTGGTCTCCCACTGGACTCCAGAACCCGGTTACTTGTGCTCTCCTCCTTGGGTCTATCCTAGTGTGGAAAAGTAAATAATATACAAAGGGTGACAACTTCCGCAACCTGGAAGTGCCCCAATAAAAGAATATTACATACAAGTTTTTACATGAATGAAAATGAAAAACACTCATCTCACATAAAAAACCCCGGCTATTCAAACACGACAATCCAATATAACATATCCAGTAACACATAACATCACATGTCATCAACGTAAGTAAATATGCGCATCCCAATTGTCGTTGACATATAGCAACGAAACCGGCGATATCACATATTACACTTACGGTCACAGAAAAGAAAGTGTAAAACTACAACAGTTGGAATCCGCAACCACCTCAGACATCGCATGCCTGACCAAATGAATTTCTTAGACATCGCATGCCTAACAATTATAAACCCCGCATTTTAGTCTCATTATCGAAAACACTTTTCAATATCAAGTCGGGTAATTCAACAAGATTCCCGACATCCTGATCGAATGCTCGTCGCAAACTTCAGTAGACGGCCGCACCCCCGATACCTTCGACGAAGTGCACCAAGGCGGAACACCGCTACCGCGAGCACCCGAACGGATGCTTTCGGCGACGGGGTTCTCCTACAGTCACTTGGTCGGGGCTATAGAGTGAGGCTGTCTATTAAGTTTACCCGGCGAGTATCCGCGTACGCTACGTGATTGCGACGGACTTTTGATCACATCAAAATTCCGTGGCAACCGATCAAGTGAGACTAAACTGCTATGTTTATAACATTCATTCAGTTATCTCATAACTTCTTGTGAATTCCAATTATTGTATCACATTCCGGATAAATAGAAAATGTTAAACTTTCTGATCGAACAATCGAACACCCAAGTTTTCCCGAAACAGGTCAACACATGAAATAAGTCTAACAACATTCAGTTCGTGCCTCAGTACCAACGGTCCAGCCGTAGAAGGGTCAAGCCAACGCCTCACATGTGGCACGCCGTACTGCCCCAAACCCGAAGGTTCAAAGGGCAGTTCAAGATGGTCACATAATCGAGTTAAGGTTTGTTGTCTTCTAGAGGGTCCATCGAGTTACTTGCACTACTTAGAACGTCGTTAAACTACGGAAAAATCCAACACTTGGAAATTTCCTGACAGGGGAAAAATTGGGTATTTATATCCGGTCGAACTTTTTAACATATTCTAAAAATTATCCGGAAAGCCACACAGACAAAATTTGATACTCCGATCGAAACACCGAATCCCCAAATCAATCCCAGAAAATTCAACTCTATAATAAATATTAAAATATCCCAGAAAATACAGCACAACTAAGGAGGAATTACTGTGAAACTTTTACTGTGTAAATCGACCGTACGGCCGCGGATCCGCCGCATGAGCCATGCTCATGCCGCGGAACCACGACGGTCTAGATGAATTAGGTCCACGAAATTTACAGTAATTCCTAGAAAACCCTGCTTGATTTTCTGCATATTTTTAATTTCGAAAAATCCACGATTTCAGAAAAAGTACAGAGAGCAAGTTTTGAGTTGGGTTTCGGGTTCGTTCGGGTTTCAAATTCCATCTAGACTTCGCCTAAGGCTCTAGCTAGGCTCTGATACCACTGTAGGGTTCCTAGTCATCCTAATGAGGTCTCACAAGGCATCAACCATGCCAATTTCAAATTTAAACGGTGCCGAGAAACCTTAGAACGGATCGTTGGCTAGAATTCTAGGCGAAAAAGAAACTAGTTAACAACTTAACTAAAGTTTAAACGGAAATACAACCTTTGTAGATCCGGTGCTCCACCTCCATAGCTCCGCAACGAAGTCCCCTCGCTGTCCAAATGAATTCCCAGGCTCTAGCGTCGGCTTCGTCGGAGAAATGGCGAGCTAGGTCGTCGATGTCCATGCCGAAGATGATCTACGTCGAGGCATCGCTAGATCAAGCTCCACCTTCACCAAGCCATGAAAACTTGTGAAGGAAACACCCTATACTACTTGGCAAGAGGTAGAGGATGAAGAAATAGGAAGTGGGTTAACTTTAGAATTGGATTTCTCACTCATTTCCATCAATCACCATTGATGGAGCATAGCTTTCTTCACTTGAAGAATGGAAGAAGAAAAAGAAGAAATGAAAAAATGTTATGATAAGAATAAATGAATTAGAATAATAATCATTTCTTATCATAATGTTAACTATGGTAATGTGTAGAGAATCAATCATGGTTAAAGGAATGGTTAGGGTCAAGCTAGAGACAAAATGGTCACTTAGTCAAAGTGTTCATGAAGCTTCATGAAAACAACAAATGAAAGCCACCATTTCATTTCATTTTCTTTTATTCATTTATCAAAAATAAATGGATAATTAAATAAGATAAATGAATAACAAATAATAAACCCTAACCATTTCATTAACCAAGGTTTAATACTTTACACTTAACCAAAAAGCATGTATCATCAAACATGATACAAGCAAGTGCACAAAATCATATCACATATATAATGCGCACAAACCAAGTGAGAAAATCCGTTTAAAGTGAACCAATACTAGTTAGTGCAAAGTAATATATCAAATATATAATTATTCATTAAATCATTAAATCAACACTTGATTCAATGATCCGGTCATGTCGCACACAACCGACTAGTATTCAATGTATCGGCTTATCGAATCAATACTTGATTCGATAACTAGCTTATATCGTATATAACCAATCGATACATTCATCGCGAGAATAGAATACGGTATCACATACACGTATTATTCTCGGTCCCGCACATATCTCATATGCGCTCCTATTTCGTTTCGCTTGAGCCAGGAAACCTCTGTGTAGGACTCTAAAGACTCGTCAATACGCCGGCAGCAGGTGATGATCATATCAAGCACCCACAAGCCGCAAGCGGTCTGCTAAACGTAACGGCCACCCGGGTATTGAGCGATCAGAAGATCGACGAGCAAGCCAGCTGATACTCCTGTGAATCCAACCAGTAACACTACCGTACAGTCCGGTCTGATCGTCTGATATGTCGCATATCTCGCCTAGGGGTGGTAAACGTCAGACCCCAATAGCTCGATAAGTCGTGTCGATATGAGGTCTATAACAATTCGAGAAACTACTGGTAACACTTACCAGTAAATCTCAGCAACCCTGGCCAGGGATTTCCTGTTATAGCCAATCGAACACAGCGCAACATCAACCCCCTATACCGGGAGAGACAAATCCCCTCCTATCGCTCATTGCCTCCATGTGACTCGGGACTGTACCCAAAAACCACCGTTTTGCACGCCCTCTTGGATGTGGTAAGATGGAAATCAAAGCACGGTGGGAACCACACAAGACTCTATGACGATCTCGGGTCAACAGACTACTCTGTACCAGTGTCACCAGAGAACTTCCATCTGACGTGAGGTATAATACTATCTGGGAGTTCTCGGCGAGTCCGTCCAGTGTACCCAGTCTCTACTGAGCACCCGTATATCATCTCTGATGTCAAACACCAATGGATATGGGATCATCCATCGCCCATCTGTATGGGTCGAGAAGGTACACGCTAGTCTACTCTGGTATATCGATGCCCCGTCTCGATACACCCTCGACTAGGGACTTTGAAGGATGTACTTATGGACTACCATGTCCCCACTAGTATGATCCGCATCATAGTCCAGGTAGTTAAGTACACATCCTAAGGGCTTTACCAACATGTAATAGAGAGACAATCAGTGTACACGTTAAGGTACAGATCAACCAGATAGTATACTATCATGTCGAGCAAGAAAGTCCTCACTATATATGTCCCAGCATCCACTACAATATACATCCTATGTATAGTAATGGCCTCTAGGGCATACATATAACTAACAGCGGATCCACTCACGAAGGCCCTCCCCCAGATGCAGTTTGAGAGATTTTTTGGGATGTTGGGTATGAGATACTACAACACATGGCCTTAGTGTAAGTGGGAGATTGTTAGGCATATGTATGCCCTAGAGGCCATTATTGTACATGTGATGTATATTATAGTGGATGCTTGGACATATATATAGGGGACTTTCTTGCTCGACATTGTCACGACCCGAAAAGTGCCGAGCGTGACTGGCACTTAAATTACGAAACGTCTCGGGGCGTACGTAATCCATGTAAGCCAAAACCCAGAAAACAAAACCAAATAAATCAGTAGAGTGTAGGAAAAACCAATTTAAATCAAGTAGTTTAGCAACATAAGCAGAAATATGCATTTTAAAATTCCAAATCTTTTCTGAAAATTTCGGCAAAGTCTCCTTTGTAAATACTGGCGCCAAACGGGATACAACATGAATAGTATACGAAATGAAAAAAAGGCATCCCCAAGTGGGAGCTAGCTCTTCGTCAATCGTCAGTCAAAACCACGCAAGCAATATAATATACAACGGCGAAGGGCGAGGATCAAAACTCAGAAGGAAACTCAAAACATCAAGAAAACCCATAATAATACAACGCGCGACTCTAAGGTCGAAAGAATATACATTGGTCTTCTATCTCTATCAAATATACAAATCTGGTTGATGGAGTTTTACTAGATACAACTGAAATAACAAATAACAATGGTGGTCCTAATACAATGAACCAACCTGCCAAAGCAATCACCCGGAAGGAACAGTGTGCCAGCAAAGCCACAACAGAACCTGTACGGCAAAACCTGCAAGGAACTGTGGCACAACGGGGGTGAGTTGCCAACTCATGAGTAGAAAACATCTACGAGTAGAAATCGTATGTACGACACAATCCTAGGTCTGTACGATCAAATATACATATATAATCTCAATGATAAGTCTGAAGCAAGAAAAGGTGGCAAGAGTAAAGATCTATACATAAGTGTAATCCCATATGCTCGTGTCAGTGCTTTAGGTAGCAATATATCAAATGTATGAGGTATGAATGTATTGCAATGAAATGAGTGAGACAACTGTTTTCTTTATTTAATGAGATTTCTGTACGTATGAATCGAGTATCATCAATGAAATTAACAGAGAAATCTGTGTCAAGCATCGACACAAAACATAAATCCCAATATCTCAAATCTCAATACCTCGGGCTCCATCTGTCCGGATCGGCCCGTATCATAAATCACACGACCATAAACGGTATCCTACGGATATCCAACGCACCAAACAATCACCGGTAGGCAGTCTGCCCCTACCGGGCTCATCATCCTCCGTGAAATCACTCTCGCCCTTGGGTACCATACCGGGTCCACTATGTACCCGAGACGGTTCATACGTCTCCTCAAATCGGGTCTCGAAATCCATCTCATAACCGAGAAAACATCATGGTGGACGATTCATACATCACGAGAAAACCGCACTTTTCATTTTAAAGAGAGAGAGGGAGAGAGAGAAGTTTATATATATTCTCGCGGTTTTCCCCCAAATCCAGGAATATCATGAAAATCCGAAATCCAATCATCAATAGCAAGTAAACAGTGAATATCGTCATAAAACTCCATAATACTGCATAACAATGAATAATAATATGCATGAAGTAGCAAGTAATAACTGCAATGTCTAAACTAGCATATAAAGACGAGTACGCTAATACCATGTCGAATTATCAGTTAACAAGCTATGTAACTGAGTAATATTCTCTAACGTGTATGTGACATGACAGTTACCGATGATGATGTGTGTGAGCCGGTAGGTAAGTGTATGTGTAACATACGCATCATCGGTAATGGTGCTGGTGTCCTGACAGCATGATCTCAATAATGGCATATGGAAATACAATATAAACATGAAAATGCGATGCGAACTGTAATAATATGCGGGAGCTGAATAATAAACACAATGATAACAAATCTGCATTTATATAAATATGAGTCATACAGTTTTGCCATTTGAAATAACACGAATCGTGGTGTTTTGAAAATAAGGTCTACGGTGTTTTTAAGAAAAGATAAGTCCTTTGAAATATCCGTAGAATCTCTTGGCCGGTCTTTAAAATACTCACGATTCATTAGTTTTGAAATAGGTATGACTCGAGTCTCATCTACCATTTACAAGTAAACTGCAGGGCTAAACTAAAAGGCTGATCGAAAGGTAAGGAAACCGCCTAACATCTGGGTCGATTCATATATATATATATATATATATATATATATATATATATATATATATATAAATAAATATAGCAGTCGGTGATCCCGCTTCATAAGTATCCCATACGAAAAAATATCTATAATATGACATCCTCAATTCAAGATTGCGAATCTATCATCAATATATAGCTCGTACGGTAAATCCGTCGTACGGCCTCCCAAATCTGGGTACGGGTCAAATGTCACATCTATCACATTATTCATCTGGTATCCTCTTTATCAAATATCATGATCCGGGGTACTGATCTACGCCTAGTACAACACTGATACCACATATTGTAAGTCAATGTACAACACCCCATGAGTTGCGGGGAGGCGGAAATATGAAAAACAATCTTGTTCTTTGAGTTAACATCGACTAACCGAAGAATCTTTGCTAAACTATAACTAATATATACATAGGAGTTGTTAACTACTATGAGAAGTGATTATACCTAGTGAATCTAGTCCTTCGTCTTTTCGTTATCCACCTCCTCCTCGGCCTCCTCTACGTAATAGATGATCCACCCGAGAGCTTCTATTCCAAGCTTCACCTCTAATCTTGAGGTAACTAGGTTTCTTTAGTTGCTAATCAAAGGCACCTAGGTGATATAGAGTGAAGTAATGGATTAATTAGTCTATCTAATCCTTGATCTCAACACATGAGAGGGGAGGATTAGGGTTTGAAGAGAGAGCTTGAGGAGAGAGAAGGTGAGCAAGAGAATGAGAATGAGATAATGATCTCTCTTGAATATATGAAGCATAATGATTTATCAAAATAAATAAATAAAATGATTAATTATCATACTTCATTTATTCATATGGGTGATTCATCTCATGAGTCATTAGTTCAATAAATGAAGCATTAACTCCAAGGATGAATCACACAAATGAGTCATTAAAACAATAAATGCAAATGCCACCTAAACCCCCAAGTCATCATCCTTCTAGAAGCTTCCCGCCAAATTACAAGAACACCCTTCCTATCCGTGAAAACACGGAAAAACTTTAGACTGTATAAATCCAATAATCCGATACTAGAATCTGGCTTAAACCAAAACCGTCTAGTAAAAACTGTCCGAACGTCGTACGTGTGTAAACACACGTATGCGTCCGAACCCTTGTCGTAAAACCATACGACCTCTATATCTTTTCGCCTGGAGCAGGGAAACCCTCTGTGTGGGACTCTAAAGACTCGACTACTACGCTGGCAGTAGGTTTAACCATAGACCGCAAGCGGCACTAGCTGTACGTAACGGTCCCCAGGTAGATGTCGATAAGAAGGCCGATGAGGAAACCCAACCGAACTCCTACTGAGCCTGATGTGACAATCTCCGTACAGTCCGATCTGTTCATTTAAGACTATCGCATATCGGGCCTAGGGGGCGGCATGTGTCTGTCCCCTAATAGCGGTATAAGTCGTGTAGGAGCGTAGCCCATTACACCTTGAGAAACTACTGGAATCTACCAGTAAATCTCGGTTGCCCTGGCCAAGGACTTTGCCTAATGGCTCTCTGACACAGCGCGATATCAACTCCCAATACCGGGAGAGACGAATCCTATCTAACCGCCACTGCCTCCAAGTGCTCGGGACTGCACCCAACTACTACCTGTTTGCACGACTCCTTTGAGCCGTGGTAGGGTAGCAATCTAAGAACAGTGGGACACACTCGAGGCGAAGTAGCAGTATCAAGTCTGCGGACTATGCTGTACTCATGTCACCTGGGAACTGTTAACCGACGACGGGTATAATACCAAACAACAGTTCCCTGCGAGTCCTGTCCGGTGTACCCGTAACCCAACGAGCACCTGTATACTATCTCCAGTTCGACGTACTGATGGCTGTGGGACAGACCATCTCTCCAACTGGGATGAGAAGCGTACACACTAGTCTACTCCGGAGTATCGATGCCCTGTCTCGATAATCCTACGACTAGGGACCTGGAAAAGGATGTGCTTGTAGATTACCCCAGCCCCCACTAATGTGACTGCCATCACAACGCTGGTAGTCAAGCAAGATCCTAAGGGCTCTATCAATACGAAAACACATATTAAGATAGATAAAACCAAGTAGCATACTACCATGTTTAGCAAGACTGTTATATAACCGTGAATATTCCAAGCTTCCATTAAGTAATATACAAGCTAGTATGATACAATAATGGCCCCTAAGGCATATACACTAACAATCTCCCACTTGCACTAGGGCCATGTACTGGCATATCGAAGACCAATGATCTCGAGTAGCCTCTCGAACTGAATCTGAGGTAGGGCCTTTGTGAATGGATCAGCAATGTTCTCTTCAGTAGCAACTCTCCGGACCTCGATCTCCCGGCGATCTATGATCTCCCTGATCAGGTGATACCGCCTTATGATGTGTCTGGACTTCTGATGGGACCTTGGTTCCTTCGCTAAAGCTATAGCTCCGTTGTTGTCGCAATACAGAGGTATTGGATCAACAATGGTAGGAACCACCTGAAGTCCTGTTAGGAACTTCTTCATCCAGACCGCTTCTTTTGCGGCATCGCAAGCAGCAATATACTCCGCTTCCATCGTTGAGTCAGCAACGGTGTCCTGCTTGGAATTCTTCCAGCACATCGCCCCTCCATTGAGGGTAAAGACATAACCTAACATGGACTTGGAATCGTCCTTATCAGTCTGGAAGCCGGAATCAGCAAAGGCCTCCATCTTGAGGTCTTTTCCTCCGTAAACCAAGAACATCTCCTTAGTCCTTCTCAGGTACTTGAGAATGTTCTTCACTGCTATCCAGTGCTTCTCCCCTGGGTCTGACTGATACCGGCTTACCACGCTCAGTGCGTAAGCTACATCTGGTCTGGTGCACAACATCGCATACATTATAGAGCCTACCGCAGAAGCGTAGGGTATAATAGACATGCGTTCCCTTTCAAAATCAGTCTTGGGAGACATCTCTTTGGAGAGGGTGATTCCGTGACAAGCTGGTAGATTACCGCGCTTAGAATCTTCCATACTGATCTTTTCAGTATAGTGTTGATATACCTGGACTGCGAAAGTCCCAACATCCTCTTGGATCTATCACGATAGATCCGGATCCCCAGAATGTAAGAGGCATTACCCAGGTCTTTCATGGAGAATCTGTGTGACAAGAATCCTTTGACAGATTGTAGCATAGGAATGTCATTTCCTATTAATAGAATGTCATCCACGTACAAGGCGAGGAATACGACAGTTCGTGCTACAACTTTACTATATATACATAGTTCATCTGGATTTTTGATAAAGTCATATTCTTTGACCGTTTCATCAAAACAGATGTTCCAACTCCGCGATACCTGCTTTAATCCATAAATGGACTTAAGAAACTTGCATACTTTCCCGCTGCTCCCACTCTGATTGAAACCTTCTGGCTGATCCATATAGACGCACTCTTCTAAATTACAATTCAGAAAAGCCGTCTTTACGTCCATCTGCCAGATTTCATAATCATGGAAGGCAGCAATAGCAAGAAGGACCCGAATGGATTTGAGCATAGCCACTGGAGAAAAAGTTTCGTCATGGTCCAAACCAGGTTTTTGACGAAAACCCTTTGTAACAAGTCTAGCCTTATAGGTTTCCACCTGTCCATCTACACCAATCTTTTTCTTGAAGATCCATTTGCATCTTATGGGTTTTACCCCATCTGGAGCAAAGTTCAAAGTCCATACTTTATTGGTGTACATGGACTCCATTTTGGTCCGCATTGCATCTAGCCATCGTACCGAGTCGCCGCTCTGGATAGCCTGCTGGAAGCTAGTAGGTTCATCATCATCAATGATGCAATCCTCTCCATCCCCATCTATGAGAAAACCGTAGTATCTCTCAAGCGGATGAGACGGCCTACTACTCCTGCGGAGGGATGCGGGAATGTCCTGTTCTTCTTGAACTACTGGTTCTACCAAACTTTCAGTAGTGGTTTGTGGTTCTGGAATTTCTTCCAGTTCTATTTCGCTCCCACTTATTTCCTTTTCTAAAAACTGATATTCTAGAAAATGGGCATTACGAGAAACAAAAACCTTTTGTTCCTCTGCGTAATAGAATAGATACCCCTTGGAGTTCTTTGGATATCCCACAAACTTACACTGTACTGATCGTGCCTCGAGCTTGTCCACATACTGCTTTTTAACAAAAGCTGGACATCCTCATATCTTCAGATATTGAAGATAGGGTTTCTTCCCACTCCACATCTGATATGGCGTGGTAGGCACAGTCTTGGTATGAACCATGTTCAAAAGATATGCCGCTGATTCTAGCGCATAACCCCAAAAAGATCGTAACTCAGCATTACTCATCATGGAACGTACCATATCTAATAGGGTTCGATTCCGTCTCTCCGATACACCGTTATGCTGTGGAGTGTATGGAGGAGTAAGCAGAGAGAGAATTCCTATCGCTTTTAGGTAACCTAGGAACTCGGCACTTAATTATTCACCACCTCGATCAGATCTCAGTGTCTTGATACTTTTTCCGGTTTGGTTTTCTACTTCATTCTTATACTCTTGGAATTTCTCAAAAGCCTCGGATTTATGTTTCATCAGAAAAATGAATCCGTACCTAGAGTAATCATCCGTAAAAGTAATGAAATAGGAAAAACCATCTCTTGCATGTGTAGACATTGGACCACATGCATCGCTGTGTATGAGTCCTAAGAGCTCGCTCGCTCTTACTCCATGTCCAGTGAATGGAGTCTTTGTCATCTTTCCTTTGAGACATGATTGAAAAGTGTCATAAGATTGATATTCGAACGAGTCTAAATATCCTTCTCTATGTAACATAGTTAACCTTGTCTCATTGATGTGACCTAGTCTACAATGCAATAAGAAAGCCTTATTTAAATCTGGAGACTTTCTTTTTAGTGTGTTCTGGACATTGAAAATCTGTAGTTGGTTTAAGACATATATACCGTTATCCAGTGTACCGGACCCAATCAAACTATGATTAAGGTGGATGTTAACAACATCACTTACAAACGTGAATCATAACCTTTATTTGATAACAAGGAAACTGATATGATATTACACGTTAAGCTAGGTACATAAAAACAGTTATGTAAAACCAAAATGTGTCCACTTGTCAATCCCAGGTGATAATCCCCTATGGACACAGCTCCCACGCTAGCTCCGTTAGTAACCTTTAGGGTCATATCACCATCCTTCAGCACTCTACGGTTTCTCAGTGCCTGCAATGAGTTGCATATATGAGATCCTGATCCGGTATCCAATACCCAAGAAGTAGAGTTGATTGACAGACAATTCTCAATTACAAACACACCTGAAGTCGAAGCCACAGCATGCTTCGGTTCCTGGTTCTTGGCGTTCCACGCCTTGCAATCTTTCTTCCAGTGCCCTTTCCTTTGACAATGGAAGCACTCATCCTGGGCCACTACTGACACCGCAATCTTTTTCTTTCCCTTCGCTCCCACCTTACTAAAACCTCTTCTAGGTTTGGTGGCGGCCTTCTTCTTCTTTCCTTTGGCCCTAGCCTTGGACCTGGAAGAAGAAGCACCGCTAACAAACATAGCGGGTGTTTCCCTTGCCTTCTGCAAGGTGCCCTCTGCACTCCTCAACATGTTAAGGAGTTCTGGAAGTTCAACTTCTTTTCTTTGAATGTTGAAATTCAGAATAAACTGGGCGTAGGTGGAAGGAAGGGACTGGAGAATTAAGTCTGTATAGAGCTCATTATCCAAAGTCGTCCCAAGGTCTGCGAGCTCTTCAATATAGCCTATCATCTTTAGGATATGTTCTCCTACCGATGATTCGACGGCCAACCTCGCTCGAAACAAGTTCTTTGAGGTCTTGTATCTTGCTATACGAGATTGCTCTCCATAAAGTTCCTTTGTATGGAGAAATATGGCTTCAAGATCCATATCCCCGTGCCTCCTCTGATGTTCATTGTTCATCGAGGCAAGCACGATGCACTTGGCCTTCGCGCAATCTAACTCCCAGGTTTTGCGGATTTCCTTATCCGCATTACTGGATTTGTGACCTGGGACTGCAGGTGCCTTTGTGGTGAGGACATACCCCAATCTGTCATAGGTCAAAGCCATTTTGACATTCCGCAGCCAATCTTTATAGTTTGGCCCTGTCAGTATATATTTTTCTAATAGTAAGTTAAGTCCAGTCATTTTCAGGGTCGCTGCAATTAGGAGAGAGAGAGAGAACACTTTAGCATGATGCTCTTGCAAGTTTAGAGTGGTTTTAATTTATCTAAACTGGATGGCTCCCACTGTTTTTCGAATCCCTCCTCAAACCAAAAAGGAAGAACTAGCCAGGACTATTCTCACCGTACAATACTTGCTTAACCGTTCAGCCAGGCCAGTGTCGATACTTCGAGGGAGGTTTTCCAACGCTTTCGCGAAGTTCCTTAATTAAATAACCTCTTTTCTCTGGGGGCGTAGCCCCGCTGACACCTTTCTCGGCACCTACTTGGTTTATAGCATTGGTCGTTAAGTGACAAATCTCCTGATGAGTAGCGTATACTCACAGTAGGATCGGGATCTAAATATCATCGTATGATAATGCTGAAGGAATCCTACCAACATTCATCAAACTCCAAATGGTATGCATCTCTTTGCAAATTTCAGTTTCTTTAGAAATTCCCGATATAAATTTTTGCCCCATGCTCTTATGACCTTGGCGTTGGTTAAAATGTCATAAGGCACATGTCAAGTTCTACCCATCATTATCTTGTTAATTTGAACCCATCCGTATATATCCTTGACGTTGGCCAAAATGATAATACGACTGTCCCAAACTAACTCATCTATCTATGCAACAAATGAATACCCAGCAGCTACCAAACACTAAGCCTTGGCGTTGGTCAAAATACATAGCTTGAATACTACTGAATACCCAAAGGAAATGACGGAGGGCTACGAATGGTTTTGTAGAAACCGTGAACGTAGTGAACTTGATATGACCGAAGGAACCTGATAGCTTTTAAAAGGAGTGGTTAAAGGTCCGCAATTAAAAATATCTTCTGTTTTAAAAATAACCGAGTGGTTTCTTTTAAACTGTTCCAACGATTCAACTTTGGTTTATTTTCTCTGCATTATTATAATGCGTCCCATCAATTAACCTATCATTGCAGAAAACAACGAAAATACAACGTCCTCTTATGCCACCCACATTCGCCACTGGGTCCCGTCATCACCCGTTAGGTTACTTAACTAACGACAGAGCGGGGGCTGGGCTAGCGCGGGTGTAAAACATAAGTGATGTCTAAATAGCTATCATATATAGATATTGTACATTCGTCAGACGCAATAATAGGCATTTCAGATAACAGATGAACATTATTGGATATGCAAACAATCCGCATTTCTTTTTGAGCCTGCAACGAAAGACGGATTACATAGTTGTGATGAATAGCCATTACCCCACCCTAGACCCCTACGGGTGCGGCAAACTACCTGCCAAGTACCCGAAGTGAAGCGGTCTCCCTCAACAACGTGAGTAGGCCACTAAACACTTCAAAGTACCCGGTAGTTTGTGTACCCCACCTTGGGTCTATCCTAGGAGCAAAAACAGTAAAATAAAATAATACAACGGTGGCTACAACCGCAACCTGGATGTGCCCCGCAAAATAATATTACAACATATTACAATTACATCGAATGAATGAATATAATAACCCATCTCAAACCCCGGCTAATCATCACAACAATCCAATCAAGTTCATAATCACAAACAGTTAAAACATTACAGAAATGTGCAATCCCCTGCCAACCGACATACTAGCAGTTAGGGGAGGTTTACGAACACATTATACAGTTCACAGATATAATCTAATTAGCAAACATCGTATAATTTCAATCGAGCAAACACTTTAGAATCTACTCCAAAACTTCTCTGTGCACCTGAGACTTGAGCAGAAAATAAACATTCCAGAAAAGACAAAAAACATCACAGAAGAGTTCTGGGAAAATTTGGAGTGAATCGGCTTCAACTAGGCCGCGGATCCGCGGTGGATCGGTGGGATCGGCCGCGGTTCCGCGGCTGTTTGGCCGATTCATGAACCCAATTTTTTCCAGAGTTCTTGTATTTCCCTGCTGGTATTTTTAGAGGTCCCTGAAAAAATTTTAGGCCTCATTTTAAATTCGACAGAAACTATGTGATTTCGATGTTTTTTCCCGTTCGTTTTGCGTTCAAAATTCTTACGACTTTGCTAATGAGTTAATTATTGTTTAGCGAGGCTCTGATACCACTGTAAGTCGAT
Organism: Agapanthus africanus; assembly: GCA_030015575.1. Classification (NCBI taxonomy): domain Eukaryota; kingdom Viridiplantae; phylum Streptophyta; class Magnoliopsida; order Asparagales; family Amaryllidaceae; genus Agapanthus; species Agapanthus africanus. Next base: position 399,027,223 of record CM057346.1, read on the forward strand.
GTACAACACCCCACGAGTTGCGGGGAGGCGGAAATATGAAAAACAATCTTGTTCTTTGAGTTAACATCGACTAACCAAAGAATCTTTGCTAAACTATAACTAACATATACATAGGAGTTGTTAACTACTATGAGAAGTGATTATACCTAGTGAATCTAGTCCTTCGTATTTTCGTTATCCACCTCCTCGGCCTCCTCTACGTAATAGATGATCCACCCGAGAGCTTCTATTCAAAGCTTCACCTCTAATCTTGAGGTAACTAGGTTTCTTTAGTTGCTAATCAAAGGCACCTAGGTGATATAGAGTGAGGTAATCGATTAATTAGTCTATCTAATCCTTTATCTCAACACATGAGAGGGGAGGATTAGGGTTTGAAGAGAGAGAGCTTGAGGAGAGAGAAGGTGAGCAAGAGAATGAGAATGAGATAATGATCTCTCTTGAATATATGAAGCATAATGATTTATCAAAATAAATCAATAAAATGATTAATCATCATGCTTCATTTATTCATATGGGTGATTCATCTCATGAGTCATTAGTTCAATAAATGAAGCATTAACTCCAAGGATGAATCACACAAATGAGTCATTAAAACAATTAATGCAAATGCCACCTAAACCCCCAAGTCATCATCCTTCTAGAAGCTTCCCGCCAAATTACGAGAACGCCCCTCCTATCCGTGAAAACACGGAAAAACTTTAGACTGTATAAATCCAATAATCCGATACTAGAATCTGGCTTAAACCAAAGCCTGCTAGTAAAAACTGTCCGAACGTCGTACGTGTGTAAACACACCTATGCGTCCGAACCCTTGTCGTAAAACCATACGACCTCTATATCGTTTTTCCTGGAGCAGGGAAACCCTCTTTATGGGACTCTAAAGACTCGACTACTATGCTGGCAGTGGGTTTAACCACAGACCGCAAGCGGCACTAGCTGTACGTAACGGTCCCCAGCTAGATGTCGATAAGAAGGCCGATGAGGAAACCCATCCGAACTCCTACTGAGCCTGATGTGACAATCTCCGTACAGTCCGGTCTGTTCGTCTAAGACTATCGCATATCGAGCCTAGGGGGACGGCAAGCGTCAGTCCCCTAATAGTGGTATAAGTCGTGTCGGAGCGTAGCCCATTACACCTTGAGAAACTACTGGAACCTACCAGTAAATCTCGGTTGCCCTGGCCAGGGACTTTGCGTAATGGCTCTCTGACACAGCGCGATATCAACTCCCAATACTGGGAGAGACGAATCCTATCTAACCGCCACTGCCTCCAAGTGCTCGGGACTGCACCCAACTGCTACCTGTTTGCACGACTCCTTTTAGCCGTGGTAGGGTAGCAATCTAAGAACAGTGGGACACACTCGAGGCGAAGTAGCAGTATCAAGTCTGCGGACTATGCTGTACTCATGTCACCTGGGAACTGTTAACCGACGACGGGTATAATACCAACCAACAGTTCCCTGCGAGTCCTGTCCGGTGTACCCGTAACCCAACGAGCACCTGTATACTATCTCCAGTACGACGTACTGATGGCTGTGGGACAGACCATCTTCCCAACTGGGATGAGAAGCGTACACACTTGTCTACTCCGGAGTATCGATACCCTGTCTCGATAATCCTACGACTAGGGACCTGGAAAAGGATGTGCTTGTAGACTACCCAGCCCCCACTAATGTGACTGCTATCATAACGCTGGTAGTCAAGCAAGATCCTAAGGGCTCTATCAATACGAAAACACATATTAAGATAGATAAAACCAAGTAGCATACTACCATGTTTAGCAAGACTGTTATATAACTGTGAATATCCCAAGCTTCCATTAAGTAATATACAAGTAAGTATGATACAATAATGGCCCCTAGGTCATATACACTAACACATATGTATGCATGCATGTGTATGAAAACACCACGTCAAAAGACCCGCTAAAATATCGTGTCGTATCTCAAAATACGATCCACGTCACATCACCGATCTTACGACCTCAAGCCCAAACTCATTGACTCATCTCCAATCCCAAGTACTATCCTCATAATCCCGTATATGAATATGTATATGTATATACATATATACATAGTCCCATACCCATGTGTTTGTGTGTGTATATATATATATATACATACATATACATATCCCCATATACGCACTGGTAATAAAGTAAATGTATGCAAGTGTGTGTGTGCGTGTGTGGGTATAACAACTACTCTAGGGTTTCGCAACTAACCCTACACTAATCCATGAACATATCACCCTATCATGATAAACCATAATCATATAACAACATATACTGTGTGTGTGTGTGTGTATGTATGTATGTATATGTATTCGTGTACATCACTACGAAACTGCGGGGGTGTTATATGCCATCTACCCGACTTTCCCCGTAGATATATATCTACTCACCTGATCTTCGCTTGCCGACGCCGACGTCGCCATGCGCATGCTTGTCGTCTCGAAGTCCAAAAGGGGGCACCTACATGTCACAACGTATCGTATCGCATTAAAATCCAATTCGAAAAAGAAACGACATACGAAAACCAATTCGGCATGCGTATCACACATAGGTCAAAACCTATGATTTGCTATCTCAAATCAACCCAAAAACCCTCGACATCGGCGTACAAACGCCGAGTGATCGAGAAAAACTCAGACGCACAATGCGTGGTTTCACAATACACTAATTATATATATGAAATAAGGTTTTAATCATCAAAACTTTAAATTCACTTTAAAAGCTATTTTTCCGAAACTCTAGTAAGCAACAATTGCCATTTAGTTCAAATCTAGTTGTTTTAACAATTCTAGTGGCTACAATATTCACTAAATAACTTAATTAAGCCACCCAAACCCATACTAAAATTTAAACTCACTCATTTCCATAAATCCTAAAATTCTAGCTTGCAATTTAGCTTAATTAGTAAAATTCTAAAATAACAATTTGCAACCTAGCTACTTGATTTGATTTTACATGCTTTAATACGATAAATTACACACTTAAACCGTGTTCAAATGATATACAACCCTAACTAGATTTTAATCTCCCATTTTAATTAATTCCCAAAAACCTAGTTTGCTTGAAATCCAATTTTAACAATTTACAAGGAACAATTAGTAAACTAGCAACTAGATTAGTTTTAGCATAACATTAACATGTTAAACTACATCACACAACCATAATCAATTGATCAAAACCCTAGCTTGAATTCAAACCCCAATCTTGAATTTCCAAGTCTTAATTTAAAACCTAGTTAAGCATCTAATTAGCTTCAATTGAAATATGGTAGCAACAATTAAGCAACTTGGTTAGGATTTCTACCTCACAACCATAGATCTAGCTTGTAACATTGCCATCCCAAAGTGCTCTCTTGCTCCCAAAATCCATGCTTGAATGGCCAAGGAAAAAGGGTTAAAGGTTTGATTATGAGTTTGTGAGGTTTTACCATGATTTTGTGATGAATTTGTGGGGATTTTAGCACAAGAATTGAAGAAGAAGCAAGGGGGCTGCTACAGTTTGGGGAGAGGGGGCTCGGCCTGAAGATGAGGAGAGGGAAGAGAGGGTGTGGGTGGTGTTATGAAGTCAAGAATTGACAATGTCAACAAAGCCAATACTTATATATTTATTCTTTAATGTTTTTCTTCTTTTTCCTTTTCTTTCATTCTAATGAAGTGGGGCAAATGAGTGGGGATTGGGGGGGGGCTGCTGCCAAGGTGCTAGTTCGGCCAAGCTTGGGAGGGGGTGTTTGGGTGAGTGGGTGAGGAAATTTCCATGTATAGAAAATACAAATCAATATGCTACATACCCATTTTTTATTATATTTATTTAAGCCTTTTCTTTTACATTTTCTAAAACCATCTTAAAAATTTATTTTCATTTCAAAAACAATATTTTATATGTTAGTTTAATGTGTCATGATGCACAAAATTTGTATCAACACATTCCATTTGTAATTATCCCTAATTAAATGTATTAGTGACGGCTTAAAATAATATTAAAATAATTAATTTTGGAAAAAAATTCAGTCAACTAGAAATTTTACAAGTTGCTCAATAAACACCAAATACTAGCAATTTCATAGCTAGAATAATTATATTTAATTCTTTGTGGAAAAAATAATTATTTCTTGATTTTTACGGAAAACACCCGTTATTTTACCGATTCTCCAAAATTTCACCTAAACGATTTTCAAAACGTTACAATCTTCCCCCTTAAAGAAATTCGGTCCCTGAATTTAAATTAAAACTCCCCCAAATACTACAATATTCCAGTAAAAAGATCAAGTCGTCGGGGCTCCGAAATCATAAACACATAAATCACATCATAGCGCAATGCATGCGCATGAAAACGAGTATATAAACCAAATCAAAACTCCGTCAAGTATCTCGCAATCATCGGAGTTAAGGTGAAGACATCAATGTCAAAATCCAATACGAAAACCAATATGATATACATCAAAACTATACATGTAAACGTCAAAACTATGTATGTAAACATCTGAAGGAAATGCATGCCAAACCACTTTAAGTCGCTGTGCGATGCGCGTATCACTGCACAGTGGCGGACGTCTGTTGTAAGAAAATAACTAAATATTTATATATATCCTTTGTTTAATATGCACGTCCCGCCGTCTTGAAAATTATTTAGAAGGGTTTCCTTTATAAAATGTTTCGTGTCATCTCGAACATGTAGGTAAATACTGAGACTATAGCTCCTCTTTGGAAATCCCTTCAATAACCATCAATGCATACAAAAATATATCCAGGTACTATCCTCGGACTAGTCCTGCTCAGCCACTAAACAAATAGTTAATATCATAAAACATATTGTTCCAACAGAAATCAATCACAAAATATGCATAAGGATGTCGCGTGCGTCTGTTGTGCATGGAAATCGAAATCAATGAATGTGCCCTACATGTGCACAGAAACAAAATCTAAGTGCAACGGGTGTGCACGAAACACCTGTCAAGGGCAACGGGTGTGCCTGACAGCAATATCAGGTCCATCTGATATGCACGAAGAATCTCGATTTAGTGCATCTGGTGTGCATCAAAATCGCATCAAGCGCCCAGGTATGCGCAAGAATCCAAGTCAAGTGCACAAGGTGCACGGAAACAAATATCGAATATCACAATCGAAATCGACGGCATTCAACACATCTCAATCCAAAACCAAATCAGGTATACCGTGGTATATAACATCATAACTCTGTGCATCAGCATGCACAAAATCGAATCAAAATACTAAAAGTGAATGAAAACTATGCCGAAAGAATAAGTTAAATCACATGCATACCATAGGTATGAAATCAAAATCAGCATCTCGAATGACATCAAATCAAAGTCAAGTGCAACTGTGGTGCACAAAATCTCAATCATGCAAATAAATCGCCCACAAGTTCAAAATCAAAGATGACGGAAATAACCCCGCTCTAGCCTATCCTCTAAAGATCTCTCGCCGACTATCATGGTCACTCATAACATATCTCGTCGACGATGCCGAACTCTAGCCTACTGGGTGTGCATCATATGACCGCTCCTGGGTCCAGGTCTTCTCGTTTAGTATTTCCAGAACGATCTTGTCTGGGTCTTTCCCAATCTTATTTCTGCTGATCTGCCCGGAAGTTATCATCTCTTACTAAATCTGTATATGGTTCCGGAACGGCTGCATACTCATCACGACTCCTCCAGGAAGATATATCCATTGTCAATGCCTCTGCTTGCGTATCACATATCTGATGTCAGTGGAGTGGAACGTCATCTCGTCATGATCTCGAACGAACCTCTTACTCCACTTTCTCCAATGTCGACTGATTTGGACTCGCCTTCTCGTGGCTGCATGGACTGCGCTCCAACGGCTATACTAGTATCTGGAGTCTCCCAAGCAATGTATCCCATCACATGATATCCGAATGATGTGGAACCTTTCGATCGATTCGTCAAGGCTCCACAATCTCCTAAGAGCTCAACATCTTGGGTACAGTTTAATAGTATCGAATATATGCCTCAGCACCTATGGACCAACCGTAGAAGGGCAAACCCAAGCCTCACTAATGGTACCGCTGAACTGCTGTAAACCCTAAGGTTCACCGGTGTTCCATGGTCATTAAGTCGAGTTAGGGTTTCATTCTTTTAGAGGGTCCATAGAATTGCTTGAATTGTTTTCCGAATACTTTAAACTTGGAAAATGGGTTCCTGACATTCGATCGTCTCTATCGACTCTCCACGTATCAGCGTGAAGTCGTCTCTAGCTGGAATCAGTCTATCTGATGACCTCGCATCGGGGTAGGCAATGAATCACATGTCCTAGTCTTTCATCTTTGGTGACTAGCGATCTTCTATCATATCTCGAAGTATAACTCGTGCGGCATTAGCTTCAAACATCTGGAACGATATCTTTTCATTCGCCGAAATCACTGGCTCATTCGTCCGCATGCTGAACAGTGCCTCAATCATCAAAATAATTTGTGCTTTGACGGTCATCACAATCTGATTGGCCTCTTGCAGTGGCCCAATCCTCTGGTGCTGATCTGCACGTCCAAGAAATCTCGTAAAAGCGATCCATCAAACGCTCATGGTGCGAAAACACAATAAAATGATGCTTCTATGCAAACGTATGTCCCTGGAATCACGCCCTGGTCAGTCCTCGTTCGTGACGAGCTCGTGCTGACCGCAACTCTAGCCGCTGCTCTCTCTGCCCGTGCAACCGTGGTAACAAAACAATAACTAGTATTGATGAGGATAGATCATAGGAATAAATATAATACTGTGCAAAGAAAGGTACATCCTAAGGCTTCTTAAGCGGAGTATCGTATCGTAAGTATGCCGCGGAACATACACACGGTGCGTCACTTTTCTTAAGTCACCTACTCCATCAACCAAAGGTCATCCTACACTCAGGAGGTAAAACCTAACGCTCTGATACCAAATTTTTCACGACCCGAAAAGTTCCGAGCGTGACTGGCACTTAAATTACAAAACATATCGAGGCGTACGTAATCCAAGTAAGCCAAAACCCAGAAAACAAAACCAAATAAATCAGCAGAGTGAAGGAAAAACCAGTTTAAATCAAGTAGTTTAGCAAAATAAGCCGAAATATGCATTTTAAAATTCCAAATCTTTTCTGAAAATTTCGGCAGAGTCTCCTTTGTAAATAGTGGCCCCAAACGGGATACAACATGAATAGTATACAAAATGAAAAAAAAGGCATCCACAAGCGGGAGCTAGCTCTTCGTCAATCGACGGTCACAACTACGCAAGTAATATAATATACAGCGCCAAAGCGTGAGAATCAAAACTCAGAAGGAAACTCAAAACATCAAGAAAACCCATAATAATATAACGCACGACTCTAAGATCGAAAGAATATACACTGGTCTTCTATCTTTATCAAATATACAAATCTAGTTGATGGAGTTTTACTAGATACAACTGAAATAACAAATAACGATGGTGATCCTGATACAATGAACCAACATGCCAAAGCAATCACCCGGAAGGAACAGTGTGCCAGCAAAGCCGCAACGGAACCTGCACGGCAAAACCTGCAAGGAACTGTGGCACAACAGGGGTGAGTTTCCAACTCGTGAGTAGAAAACATCTACGAGTAGAAATCGTATGTATGATAAAATCCTATGTCAATACGATCAAATATACATATATAACCTCAATGATAAGTCTGAAGCAAGAAAAGGTGGTAAGAGTAAACATCTATACATAAGTGTAATCCCATGTGCTCGTGTCAGTGTTTCAGGTAGCAAAATATCAAATGTATGAGGTATAAATGTAATGCAAGACAACTATTTTCTTTATTTAAAGAGATTTCTGTACGTATGAATCGAGTATCATCAATGAAATCAACAGAGAAATCCGTGTCAAGCATCGACACAAAATATAATTCCCAATATCTCAAAGTCTCAATACCTCGGGCTCCGTCAGTCCGGATCGTCCCATATCATAAACCACATGACCACGAACGGTATCCTCCGGATATCCGACACGCCAAACAATCACCGGTAGGCAGTCTGCCCCTGCCGAGCTCATCATCCTCCATGAAATCACTCTCGCCGCGGGGTACCATACCGGGTCCACCATGTACCCTAGACGGTTCATACGTCTTCTCGAATCGGATCTCGAAATCCATCTCATAACTGAGAAAACATCATGGTGGACGACTCATACATCACGAGAAAACCACACTTTTCATTTTAAAAAGAGAGAGAGAGAGAAGTTTTTAAATATTCTTGCGGTTTTCCCACAAATCTAGGAATCTCATGAAAATCCAAAATCTAATCATCAATAGCAAGTAAACAGTGAATATCGGCATAAAACTCCATAATACTGCATAACAGTGAATAATAATATGCATGAAGTAGCAAGTAATAACTGCAATGTCTAAATTAGCATATAAAGACGAGTACGCTAATACTATATCGAATTATCAGTTAACAAGCTATGTCAATGAGTAATATTCTCTGAAGTGTACGTAACATGGCAGTTACCGATGATGATGTGTGTGAGCCGGCAGGTAAGTGTATGTGGAACATACGCATCATCGGTAACGGTGATGGTGTCTTGACAGCATGATCTCAATAATGGCATATGGAAATACAATATAAACATGCAAATGCGATGCGAACAGTAATAATATGCGGGAGCTGAATAATAAACACAATGATAGCAAATCTGCATTTATATGAATATGAGTCATACAGTTTTGCCATTTGAAATAACACGAATCGTGGTGTTTTGAAAATATGGGCTACGGTGTTTTTAAGAAAAGATATGTCCTTTGAAATATCCGTAGAATCCCTTGGCCTGTCTTTAAAATACTCACGATACATTAGTTTTGAAATAGGTATGACTCAAGTCTCATCTACCATTTACAAGTAAACTACAGGGCTAAACTAAAAGGCTGATCGAAAGGTAAGGAAACCGCCTAATTTCTGAGTCGATACATACATATATTATATATATATATATATATATATATAATAGTCGGTGATCCCGCCTCATAAGTATCCCATACGATACAATATCTATAATATGACATTCTCAAGTCAAGAGTGCGGATCTATCATCAATATATAGCTCCTACGGTAAATCTGTCGTACGGCCTCCCAAATCTGGGTACGGGTCAAATGTCACATCTATCACATTATTCATCTGGTATCCTCTTTATCAAATATCATGATCCGGGGTACTGATCTACGTCTAGTACAACACCGATACCACATATGTATGCATGCGTGTGTATGAAAACACCATGTCAAAGGACCTGCTAAAACATCGTGTCGTATATCAAAATACGATCCACGTCACATCACCGATCTCACGGCCTCAAGCCCAAACCCATCGACTCATCTCCAATCATAAGTACTATCCTCATAATCCCGTATATGTATATGTATATACATATATACATAGTCCCATACCCATGTGTGTGTATATATATACATATATCCCCATATACGCACAGGTAATAAAGTAAATGTATGAAAAAGTGTGTGTGCGTGTGTGGGTGTAACAACTAATCTAGGGTTTCGCAACTAACCCTAAACTAATCCATGAACATATCACCCTATCATGATAAACCATAATCATATAACAACATATACTATGTATGTATGCATGTATGTGTGTGTGTGTGTGTGTGTGTGTGTATATGTATGTATACGTATTCGTATACATCACTACGAAACTGCGGGGGTGCTATACGCCATCCACCCGACTTCCTCCATAGATATATATCTACTCACCTGATCTTCGCTTGCCGATGGCGACGTCGCCACACGATTGCTTGTCGTCTCGAAGTCCACAAGGGGGCACCTACATGTCACAACGTATCGTATCGTATTAAAATCCAATTCGAAAATGAAACCACATACGAAAACCAATTCGGCACGCGTATCACACATAGGTCAAAACCTATGGTTTACTATCTCAAATCAACCCAAAAGCCTTCGACATCGGCGTACAAACGCCGAGTGATTGAGAAAAACTCAAACGCACAATTCGTAGTTTCACAACACACTAATTATATATATGAAATAAGGTTTAAATCATCAAAACTTCAAATTCGCTTTAAAAGCTATTTTTCCGAAACTCTAGTAAGCAACAATTGCCAATTTAGTTCAAATCTAGTTATTTTAACAATTCTAGTGGCTACAATGTTCACTAAATAACTTGATTAAGCCACCCAAATCCATACTAAAATTTAAACTCACTCATTTCCATAAATCCCAAAATTCTAGTTTGCAATTTAACTTAATTAGTAAAATTCTAAAATAACAATTTGCAACCTAGCTACTAGGTTTGATTTTACATGCCTTAATATGATAAATTACACACTTAAACCATGTTCAAATGATATACAACCCTAGCTAGATTTTAATCTCCCATTTTAATTAATTCCCAAAAACCTAGCTTGCTTGAAATCCAATTTTAACAATTTACAAGCAACAATTAGTAAACTAGCAACTAGATTAGTTTTAGCATATATTAACATGTTAAACTACATCACACAACCATAATCAATTGATCAAAACCCTAGATTGAATTCATACCCCAATCTTGAATTTCCAAGTCTTAATTTAAAACCTAATTAAGCATCTAATTAGCTTCAATTGAAGTATGATAGCAACAATTAAGCAACTTGGTTAGGATTTATACCTCACAACCATAGATCTAGCTTGCAACATTGCCATCCCAAAGTGCTCTCTTGCTCCCAAAATCCATGCTTGAATGGCCAAGGAAAAAGGGTTAAAGGTTTGATTATGAGTTTGTGAGGTTTTACCTTGATTTTGTGATGAATTTGTGGGGATTTTTGCACAAGAATTGAAGAAGAAGCAGGGGGGCTGCTGCAGTTTGGGGAGAGGGGGCTCGGCCTGAAGATAGGGAGAGGAGAGAGAGGGTGTGGGTGGTGTTATGAAGTCAAGAATTGACAAAGTCAACAAAGCCCATACTTATATATTTATTCTTTAATGTTTTTCTTCTTTTTCCTTTTCTTTCATTCTAATGAAGTGGGGCAAATGAGTGGGGATTGGGGGGGCTGCCAAGGTGCTGGTTCGGCCAAGCTTGGGAGGGGGTATTTGGGTGAGTGGGTGAGGAAATTTCCATGTAATGGAAACCCAAATCAACATGCTACATACCCCTTTGTTTATTATATTTATTTAAGCCTTTTCTTTTACATTTTATAAAACCATCTTAAAAATTTCTTTTCTTTTCAAAAACAATATTTTACAAGTTAGTTTAATGTGTCATGATGCACAAAATTTGTATCAACCCATTCCATTTGTAATTATCCCTAATTAAATGTATTAGTGACGGCTTAAAATAATATTAAAATAATTAATTTCGGAAAAAATTTCAGTCAACTAGAAATTTTACAAGTGGCTCAATAAACACCAAATACTAGCAATTTCATAGCTAGAATAAGTATATTTAATTCTATATGGAAAAAATAATTATTTCTTGATTTTTACGGAAAACACCCGTTATTTTACCGATTCTCCGAAATTTCACCTAAAACGATTTACAAAACGTTACAGACATGATAATATGCTATCTGGTTACACTTTATCTTAACATATTGACTGGTATTATTTACTATCTTTCTCTCATATGTTGATAAAGCCTTTAGGATATGTACTTGACTACCGGAATTATGATGAGATCATACTAGTGGGGCCAGGGTGGTCCAAAAGTACATCTTTTAATCAGTTCCTAATCGAGAGAAAATCGAGACTAGGGCATCGATATTCCAGAGTAGACTAGTGTGTATGTTTCTTGTCCCTTAGAGGGCGATGGTTGATCCTACAATCATTGGTGTGTGACATCAAAAATTGTAAATAGGTGCTCATTGGAGAATGGATACACCGAACAGGACTCGCCGAGGACTCCTAGTTGGTAGCATACTTATCGTGAGATAGCAGTCCTCTGGTGACACTGGTACATGTTAGTCTGTAGACCCGAGATCGTCATAGAGTCTTGTGTGGCTCCCACTGTGCTTTGATTTCCTCCCTACCACGCTCAAAGGAGACGTGCAAACAGGTGGATTTCGGGTACAGTCTCGAGTCACATGGAGGCAATGAGCGATAGGAGGGGATTCGTCTATCTTGGTATTAGGGGTTGATATTACGCTATACTCGATTGGCTATAACTGGAAGTCCCTGTTAGTGTATATGCCCTAGAGGCCATTACTGTATCATACTAGTTTGTATATTACTTAATGGAAGCTTGGGATATTCACCATTGTATAGACAATCTTGCATAAAATAGTAGTATGCTACTTGGTTTGTCTCTACTTCAATGTGTGTACATGTGTTTCTTTTAACATATCGCCTATACACATTAGTGGAGCCCTTAGGATCTTTGCTTGATTACCAGCGTTGTGATGGCAGTCATACTCGTGGGGGCTGGGTAATCCACAAGCACATCTATATACAGGTCCCTAGTCGTAGGACTATCGAGACATGGCATCGATACTCCGGAGTAGACTAGCGTATGCGTTTCTCATCCCAGCAGGGGAGACGGTCTGTCCCACAGCCGTCAGTACGTCGTACTTGAGATAGTATGCAGGTGCTCGTTAGGTTACGAGTACACTGGATAGGACTCGTCGGGAACTGATTGGTTGGTACTATACCTATCATCAGTTATCAGTTCCCAGGTGACAAAAGTACAGCTTAGTCCGCTGACTTGACACTGTCATTTCGCCTCGAGTGTGTTCCCACTGTACTTTGATTACTACCCTACCACGGCTCAAAGGAGTCGTGCAAACAGGTAGTAGTTAGGTGCAGTCCCGAAGCACTTGGAAGCAGTGACGGTTAGACAGGATTCGTCTCTCTCGGTTTTGGGAGTTGATATCGCGCTGTGTCAAGGAGAGCCATTACACACAGTCGTCCCTGGCCAGGGCAAGCGAGATACACTGGTAGGTTTCCAGTGTTATCTCAGGGTGTTTTGGGCTACACTCCGGCATGACTTGTAACGCTATTAGGGGACTGACGTTTACCGCCCCCTAGGACCGCCATGCGATATTCTCAGACGAATAGACCGGACTGTACAGAGACTGTCGCATTCAGGCTCAGTAGGAGTTCGGATGAGTTCACATCGTCAGTCTTCTTATCGGCATCTACCTGGGGGCCGTTACGCACAGCTAGTGCCGCTTGCGGTCTGTGGTTAAACCCACTGCCAGCGTAGTGTCGAGTCTTTAGAGTCCCACACAGAGAGCTATTCACATTTAGGCAAAAGAGTAGAGGTCGCATGGTTTTGCGACAGGGTTCGGTCACATCCGCGCACTTATGCACGTTTGGTGTCCGGGCAGTTATTACTACCGGGCTTTGGTTTAAGCCAGATCCTAGTATACGTTTTGGGATTGGTTTTATCTCGTTTGTATTCGTGTTCCTCGGAACGCGGATGCGGATGTGTATGCACGGTTGACAGAGACAGAGGCAGAGGATTCTCATTAGGGTTGTTGACTGTTGACTTTTGCTAAACCCTAATGAGAATAAAAAATATGATTAATAATAATATTAATTAAGTATTATTATGCCATGGTTGGGTTGAAAGGTTGACTTTGTTGACCGGTTGACTAGGTTGGACTAGTTGACCATCATCATGACAATGGCTATCATTTCATGGCTATGATTTTTGCTTGCTTGCTTGTTCACAAAATGCATTAAATGCATGAAATGATAATGCCATTGACATGAACCATCACAAGATGCTTAATTATTGTTATTATTATGATTATTTGGTGTTATGAGAGCATGGAGGTAAAAAAAGTCTTCTTCATTCTATCATTCTCATTCTCTCTCATCCTCAAAGCTCTCCTCTTCCTCTTGCTCTCTCTCTCTAGCTCATGGTTCTATTGTCTCATGAGTTGAGAAACAAGAACCATAGAGATAAAACCCAAAACACTTCTCTACTCATCCTAGTGTATAAGGTCTAGCAAGCCAAGTAGGTAAATACTGAGACTATATCTTGCTTTTTGGAATTCCCTTCGATAGCTATCAATGCATGCAAAATACATTCAGGGACTGTCCTCTGACTAGTCCTGCTCAGTATGAAAACACATAGCAAATATCATAAAAACATACTGCTCTATAAGAAATCAATCCCAAAATATGCATATGAATACTACGTGTGTCTGGTGCGCACGGAAATCAAAATCCATATATGTGCCATACATGCGCACAGAAACAACATCTAAGTGCATCGGGTATGCACACAACATTTGTCATAGGCAACGTGTGTGCCTGACAGCAAAATCTGGTGCATCTGACATGCACGAAAAATCTTGATTTAGTGCATCTGGTGTGCACAAAAATCGCATCTCAAACATGCACTCAATATGCGCGAAAATCCAAGGCACGAAAACTATCTCAAGTGCAACAACTGTGCAAAAATCGTAATACTCAGTAGGTGCAACCATGGCGCGTGAAAACGATATCATGAAACTCAATCATCAAAGCCAAATCATGCGAATATATCGCTCAAAATACTAAAATCAAGTATGGCGGAATAGTCCCGCTCAAGCACATCCTCCATGAATCTCTGGCCAACTGTCGTGGTCACTCATAGCATGTCTTGTCGACGATCCTGAACTCTGGCCTGCTGGTGTGCGTAACACGATCACTCCTAGGTCCAAGTCTTCTCGTAATTCATTCCATAATGGTCCGGTCGAGGTCTCTCCCAAATCTCGTCTCTACCGAACTGTCTGGAAGTCATCGTCCCTTACTAGATCTGTTCTCATTCCGGAACGGCTGCATACCCATCGCGACTCCTTCTGGAAGGTATATCCAAGTACGATGCCTCTGCATGCGTATCCCATCTCTGATGTCGGCGGAGTGGAACGTCGTCTCATAAAGATCCCGTACGAACCTCTTACTCCACTTTTCTCTAATGTCGACTGCTTCGGACTCGTCTCGTCATGGCTGCATGGACTGAGCTCCAACAGCTATCCTCGTATCTGGAGTCTCCCAAGAATGCATCTCACCACCTAGCATCCGAATGAAGTCGAACCATCCGATCGATTCGTCAAAACCTCATAATCCCCCGAGAGCTCAACATCTTGGATACAGTTTAACAGTATCGAGTACGTACCACAGCATCAATGGTCCAGCCGTAGAAGGGCAAACCCAAGCCTCACTAATGGCATCGCGGAACTGCCGCAAACCCTAAGGTTCAAAGTCTTTCACACGGTCATTAAGTCGAGTTAGGGTTTCATTCTTCTAGAGGGTCTATAGAATTGCCTGCATGCTCTTCCGAATACTTTAAACTTGGAATAATAGGTTTTTGACATTCGATCGTCTTTGTCGAATCTCAACGTCTCTGCGTGAAGTTGTCTCTAGCTGGAAATCAATCTATCTGATGACCTCGCATCAGGGTAGCGAACGAACCACATGTCCTAGTCATTCATCATCGGTGACTAGCGACCTTCTATCATCTCTTAGTACAACTCATACTGCAATAGCTCCAACATCTGGGGCGATATCTCGTCGTTCGCAGCAATAACTGGCTCATTCGTCTGCACGCTGAACCGTGCCTCAATCATCATGAATAAGCAATACCTCAACGGTCATCAAAATCTGGCTGGCCTCTGCCAGTGGCTCAATTTTCTCTGGTGCTAATCTGTACGTCCGAGTAATCTCATACAGCGATCCATCCCACGCTCGTGGCGCGAAAACACCATAAAAAGACACATCTCTGAAATCGTGTAACGCCGGAATTACGCCCTGGTCAGTCCTCGTTCATGACGAGCTCGCGCTGACCGCAACTCTAGCCGTAGTTCTCCCTGCCTATAATTGTGGCAGCAAACCATAACTGGTACCGATGAGGCTAGATCAGGAATGAATATAATACTGAGCAAAGAAATGTACATCCTAAGACTTCTTAAGTAGAGTAGCGTATCGTAAGTATGCCGCGGAACATACCCACGGTACGTCACTTAACTTTAGTCACCTATTCCATCAACCAAGGGTCATCCTACGCTCCGAAGGTAAAACCTAACGCTCTAATACCAACTTTGTCACGTCCCGAAAGTACGGAACATGACCGGCACTTAAACTACGAAATGTCTCGAGGCGTACGTAATCTAAGTAAACCGAAAACCCAGAAATCCAAACCAAGAAAAGTAGTAGAGTGAAGGAAAACCAATTTAAATCAAGTAGTTTTAATAGCATAAGCCGAATTATGCGTTTTTAAAAAACATCAAATATTTCCTGAAAATTTCGGCAGAGTCTCCTTTTTATATACTGGCCCCCAAACGGGATACAACATGAATAGTATACGAAATCAATAAAAGGCATCCCCAAGCGGGAGCTAGCTCTTCGTCAATCAACTGTCACAACCACACAAGCAATATAATATACAACGCCAAGGGCGAGGATCAAAACTCAAAAGGAAACTCAAAACAACAAGAAATCCACCGAAATATAACACGCAACTCTAAGGTCGAAAGAATAACATCACTGGTCTCGATCTCAAAAATAAATACTTGTTTGGTTGATGGAACTTCTAGATACAACTGAATAATAATACACAATGTATAATGATGGGTACGATACAAATAAACCCACCTACTAGCAAGTTACCCGAAAGAAGCAGTGCCTGCAAAGCCGTAATGAAACCTGTACGGCAAAACCTGCAAGAAACTGTGGCACAACGGGGTGAGTTGCCAACTCGTGAGTAGAAAAACATCTACGAACAGAAATCGCATGAACAACGCAATCCTAGGTCATATGATCATAATATATCCTCAAATATAACCAGCAGCCTAAACAATGGTTAGGGTAAATATCTAACCCAAGTGTAATCCCATATGCCCGTGTCAGTGCCTCAGGTAGCAATATATCATATGGATGATGTATGAATGCATGAAAACAGAATACACGTACTAAAGAAACTGCTTTCATAAGTTAGTGAGATTTCCTTTGTATTTTTAAAATGAGGTATCATAAATGAAATCAACATAAACAGTGTCTAGCATCGACACAAAACATAAATCTCAATGTCTCAAAATCTCAGGCTCCGGCTATCCGGACTGGCCTGTATCATCAAATATCAGTACCTCAATGTCTCGAAATCTCAATATCTAGGGCGCTGTCTGTCCAGACCGACCCCTACCATCCATCTCAAGACCACGATGGTATCCTCCGGATATCCGACGCGTCGGGTAAAATCACCAGTCGGTAGTGCTCCCCTGCCAGGCTCAACGCCATCATCTGCGATCCTCTTGCCCCGGGGTACCGCACCGGGTCCACCATGTACCCAAAACGGTTCCTCCACTCCTCGAACTCGGGTCTCGAAATCCATCAGCAAACTCATGGTGGACGACTCATACATCATGGGAAAACAGCACTTTTTATTTAAAAGAGAGAGAAGAAGTTTATTTATGATTTTCCGGTTTTCCTCCAAATCCAAGAAATCTCACGAAATCTGAATCCAAATCATTAATAGCATGTAAAACCATGAATATAGGCATAACAATGAATAACAGTATCCATGAAGTGACAAGTAATAACTACAATGTCTAAACTGGCATATAAGGCAGGTACACTAATATCATGTCAAACTACTAACTAACAAGCTAAGTCAAGTGATCAGTCGAAAATAATGCATTTTTAACACGGCAATTTCCCTATCATTTGCACTCATTTAGAAGTGTTCGGTATTCATATTTCACATATTAGCAAATCAGTCGTTAAATATCAGATTGCATGTGTTAGACTTTTAAACCGGCACTATAAAGGAAATTGACTGCATTTCATGGCATCGCATCATCTCTGTATTTGCGCAACACTTGTGTCGAGATTTGTGCAGGAAATTGTAGGAGCAAAGTCAAAAGAAGCTGATCAAAAATACACCAACTCCATATTTTTAGATCTGGTAGCAATTCAAAGGGGAAAATACAATTCAACATATCAAATAAAGGCCCACACATCAGCCCAAGACCACTCCAGAAAGCACAAGCTTTGAAGCCCCCAAAGCGCCGAGGAACCGCGGCGGGAGCCGGCTTGCGCCGCGGTTCCGCGGCAGTATTGCCACATCATCGCTCAATTTTCAGTGCAAAACTCCTATCTCAAGGCCTACACCTCATTTTAACACGTCAAATTCCAGAATTCTCCAGAGTCTTCTGCCAGATCAGCAAAGATCATTAAGCAAAGCTAATCCTAATTAAGCTCCTAACTAACCACTTCTAGAAGCTCCCTCCTAACTAATCACATCTAGAAGCTTCTCCTCTAACTAACTTTTGGAGGGAAATTCAAATCTCCTTAACAAACTTTTGGAGGGAAACTTGAAATTCAAATCCTAGATCTAGGGTTTAGATGTCTATAAATAGGAACCTAGATCTAAGGGTTGAAGGAATCTTTTAATCATTAGTTAGTCTTCTCTCATCATTCTAATTCTTCATCTTCTTCCAAAAGTCTAGTGACAAGGCTTGTGCGAAACCCTAACCCTAATTCCAATCAAATTCAAGATCCCGAGTACCAATCAAGCAAGAAGCCTTCAACCTTTTAGGAGCCGAGCCGATCTTCAATCGGGCAAGTGATCCAAGCCGATCCGCGACTCAAGGAGACGAGCGAAGCCAAATCGATGATCGAGTTCTTCCTCTTGTAGTTCTTGAGCGATTGTAACGAAATTGTTGATATAAATAAAAGGTGAAATTCTTTAATCTTGCTTTCTTTTAATTCTTGCATCATGATTAGATCTCAATTTGTAATTGTTGTTCTTGTTGTGATGTTTGAGTAAAACTCCGCTCGTAAAGGAGCTGAGACGATCAATAGAAAGATTATGTAACAAATCTCAAAACGATTTTTAAGTCCTACGAGTTTTGTAAACCTTAGCAAGTTCAAGAATCGATGACCTAGTTTCGTTGCGATGCTTTCTTGATTGTTATCGCTCGAAATTAGGGATCTACGATCGTTTCTTGAAATTACTAGAGGCTAGAATGTGAATGATATCGATGAAAGAACAAGGGATAAGATGAAACCCTAGTTTCAGAAGAAATCCCTAATTCTCGTCGATCATCATCGATCTAGTATCAATTCATCGAAGGATAAGAATACGTAATTGTAAGATTACATCAAATCTATAGATCCGATCGATTCCTACGAGCCTCATTTCGATTCTTGATATTTGGTTTGGAAAAATCAACAAACTATCAATTCTTGATTCTACCTTTTTCTTATTATTAGATCTAGATTTTTCTAATTCTTGAACTTCAATTCTTTAAATCATGAATTGTTTTGTTTTCTTTTCTTTAAAGTTTCAATTCACCTAATTCAAAAGACGAACGATTACACTTTCCCTGTGGACGATCCGCGCTTACTAACGCGCTATAATCGACACCGTTATTGATTGCGGTCAAAATAATTCTTTGATTGTGAATTCTATTAATTTTCTTAAATCGACACACAAAGAAAAGATCAATCAAATGGCGCCGTTGCCGGGGATAGTGCGCTAATTGTTCGTATTTTGAAATTTGAGTTGAAAAATTTATTCCATTATAATTTTTAGATCTAAACTCGCACAAACCCTAATACGTGTTTTGTGATTTGATTGCGAGGAAATCTGGGATCATTGGAGCTGGAGAAAAAATTTTCTGAAAATTCCAGAGAGTTCAGGGGCTAAACAGTAGCAGCCTCAAGAATTTTGGTGCACTGAACAGCTTATACGGCCGCCCTTCCGCGGCAATAGCACCCATATGCGGCGGAACCGCGGCACTATTGGGGCTTCTCTATGAAATTTTTGCTTCAGGTGACTTCTTACCTTCTTCTCTCTCCTCTTTTTAGCTCCAACTAACATTTTGTGCAGGTTTCTTTGCAAATAATCGCTGCGCCGCAAAAAGCAAAAATTAAATTTGTGCGTGATTTTGATTCTTGGTTGTTTGCATTCTAATACGGAAATTAAGGGGCACGGCCAAATCCAAATTAGGCGGGGAGTTCATTACCCTTCCTAAGCCCTAAAAATCACAAACTTGCATCCGCCTTGACCCTCATTAACTAAAAAATATCTAGAGATGACTCTAAGGACCGTCGTGCTCACTTAGGACAGAAGAAGGCCGTGGATAATTCATTGCTTATCCGCGTTTTCTTGTGGTGTCTAAGGCAAGTGTGTCGAAGGCTAGTGGTTATTAATTAGGCCCACTACTTACGTAGTGGAGTACCTTCCCACTTACCTGGCACTTACCTGGCCACAGGGGGACAAAGAGGCAGTGGAGGATTCTATCCTGCGACTTGTCTTTTGGAAGTTAGGAGCGGTCTAGAGCCGGACCTAGGTGACAACTAGATTCTAGGGTTTTGTGTGTTGCATTTGTTGTGTCGCATCATTTTTTCAAAAAAATCCGTCCCTTTTTCAAAGCAAACACCGCATACTTCATTTCCCCTAATTAAAAATTCACGCTGCCACTTGTACTAACCCTTTTTAGTGCAAGATAGGCTGGACAACGGGATTCTAATGCCTGTTTGTCCGCGTCCCCCGATCGACCCTAAAGTCGGTATTTCTACATTTACCTTTCTTTTACCCACCACCACACCCACATCGATGGATCCGACTCCATCGAACTTCTTTACCACTACCCTGCCGCCGTCCGTTGGTGCGCAGAATCCACCTCGCATCTCTCTCCAAGAGAGGTGCTATCCTACACGAGGTCCACTTTCCACCTGTCTTTCCATTCAACCATCCAATGGGAAAAATTTTCAAATAAAACCCCAATACATCAACCTTCTACCAAAATTTCACGGTCTCGAGTCAGAGGACGCATACGTGTTTATTACCAAATTTGAAAACGTATGCGCAATGATGGGTACTTCACAGCTTTCTATGGATGCTTTACGTCTTCGTCTTCTCCCATTCACTTTGTGCGATTTAGCCGAGAAGTGGCTATATAACACTACCGCACATTCCATTTCAAATTGGGACGAATTCGTCAAAGCATTCCTTAAGAAATTCTACCCATATCAAAAGACAGCTCGAGTCCGTAGCGAAATCTATCAATTCTCCCAGCTTCCAAATGAAACATTTTCAAAATGTTTTGAACGTTTCAAGGATCTGTTAGTCCAATGTCCACATCACGGCATCCCGAGATGGGAACTGTGCCGAATCATTTATGAGGGCATTACTCCTTACACAAGACAGACCCTTGAATCCATGTGTCAAGGCAACTTTATGACCAAAGATGATGGGGAAGCCTGGGAATTCCTAGAAAATTTCGCTGAAAAATCTTTACAGTGGGAGGGTATGAGTCAATCGTCTAGGGATGGCAATGATATTTCCATAGGAGTTAGAGCTGACATTGCAGCTATACACAAGAAACTCGAGACTATGGAAAATAAATTTTTAGCAGCCACCCTAAATCAAATATCACTCTCCAAAACTGTATGTGGCTGCTGTTCTGATCCGTCTCACTTGACGGAAGAATGTCCGTTTCAAGGTCATGAGCATACCAATGCCGCATTTCAAAGACCTAGAAACGATCCATTTTCCTCCACATATGATCAGGGTTGGAGGAATCACCCTAACTTTGCTTGGAACCAATCCCAATTTCAAAACACTGTTCCAACCCAACACAATTTCCAAAGGGTCCCTCCACCACAACAGCAGCCACCACTTCAATTGAGTCAGCATCCCTTTCAATCACAGAACTTCCAAAATCCGGCCAACACTTTTGCACCGTCTAGTCCTTTGCAATTGACCGGTACAGATAATACCTCTGCACTAGCACAAACCTTGGATACTTTCATGAAACAATCCATCCAAGGGACGGCAAGTTTGCATCTTCCGTCGAGAATGTGATAAAGATCATTGTCTCTCAAAATGAGAATATCAAATCGATGGAAGAACAAATTGCACAACTAAAAGCCGAAATGCGTGCGAGAGAGAAAGGGAAACTTTCAGCTCAACCTTTACCCAATCCTGGCTATTCACATCATGTGGATGCAATCACGTTGAGATCTGAAAGAGTGCTTGACAAACACGTAGGGGAAGAGTTTGATGATACAGAAAAATCAATCAATAACACCCCGGCTGAGACCTTTCCTCACACATACACTTCTAGTTCTGATCCTTGTTCTTCTACCCCACCACCTTCTTCCGAGCCTATTCTTCGTTTCCCAAAAGGCTCGCCACTTCAGCCCACCTCTTTTACTCCTCCACGGACGATCCCCATTTCTCTTTTGGGATCATGTCTACCCCCACTTCCTTCTCCAATGATGGACCCAGCGCTTATTGCTAAAGCACCTTATCCTAATCGATTAAGGGCTAACACACCAAGTCCACATATGGAGAAGATTATGAACATTTTTAAGCAAGTTAACATCAACATCCCTCTCCTAGATGCCATCCAACAAGTTCCGTCGTATGCAAAAACTCTTAAGAACTTGTGCACTAGGAAGAGGAAGACTCAAGTGCCCAAGAAGATTTTCATGGCAAAGACGGTAGACACGGCTTTCCCCCAACAATTACCGAGGAAACGTAAGGATCCTGGATATCCTACTATTTCCATTTCTATCGGGGAAAAACACATTAACCGTGCTCTACTAGACCTTGGCGCTAGTGTTAACTTGCTTCCATACTCGGTTTATGAGCAACTAGGTATCGGAGAGTTGAAGCCAACCCATTGCACTCTCCAAATGGCTGACCGATCAATCACCAAACCTAGGGGTGAACTGGAGGATGTGTTAATAAAAATCGGGGAATTCATATTTCCTATGGACTTTATTGTAATTGATACACAGCCTGTAGCGAACCCACGGAATCAAATTCTGGTGATTTTAGGTCGCCCCTTTTTGGCCACTTCCAATGCAATAATCAACTGTCGTAATGGTTCTATGACCCTATCCTTCGGGAATAGGTCAATTGAGCTAAACATTTACAAGTTGGGAAGTGTACCCTCCGAACCTACTGCTCAGGTCTGTTCTGTCGACTTAATGGATGTCGACAGCAGCGAATTTGATGATCCTCCTGATAATGATCTTGACTCTTTTCATATGTTGTTGTTTGACCCAACTATGTATCATATACATATGGACTCTTCCACCGAGATGTCCGGGTCAACAATTAACACGGATTATGAACTGTTTTTAGAGTCTGAAGATCACCCTGCACATTGTGATGACATTATTCTTCGGGGTATAGATAAAACTTTTGAGGAGATCTTCGCTGATGAACTCGCATTTTTAAATGACACGGGTGTTGAGATGAATCATGTCCCACTCAATGAAATTGAACCTCCACCCCTTCAAATGGACTGTAAAAAGAATGTGAGTAATCCATCACATTCACTGCATCGTCTCTCCAAAATGAGACGCACACACATTCTATTCCACCACTTAACCTTTCCCCACTTCTTCTTCCACCAACCTGAACACTACATTGATAAAATTTTCGAATGGTTGGTGTTGACATTCAGTCTTTGCAAAGCTTGGCATCGTCCATTAATTCTTGACCCCCTCATGTGATTTTCAAAAGATTAACATTGCTTAAGTTGGGGGGGGTATTTTTTCTGGCTCTTGAAAATAAAATTTTTACAAAATTTTGAGCCAAAAATAAGTTTTGGGAAGTTCTTCACTTAAATATTTTGCCCCCACTAATAAATTCCTCCCAAGCTTACAGGTTTTTCGAGATTTAGCAGAAGGAAACAGTGAGGACACTGTTGAAAACAAGTTTGGGGGAGGTTTGTGCTTATTTTTCGCATCATTTGCATCATACTTTGCATAAGCACAAAACATTTTTGAAAAAAACTATAAAAATTTAAAAATTTTCAAAAAGATAAAAAATATTTTTGTACATAAATAAGATAAAAAAGTTTGGATAGTGAAAAATTACATCTATGAGATTAGAAAAATTTAAGAAAACCAAGAAAATTTGAAGTTTTCTTATACGAACTAGTAATAAGTAGTTATGAGCCGTTGTCCCAAGGGTTAGTAAGATGAAGGACGTCACTAATCTGAGGATAAAAATAAGTCTGAAAAATAGTTTCTATTCTGGAAGCCAAACATTTTGAACGTTGATACCCTGCTATTCGCACTTACACACGTCTTGAAGCCTGGGATAGTAGAGGATACCTTGAAATGCTCTTGTCTTAAAGCCGATGTATGAAGGAAATAAAAAAAAAGTGAATAAAAAAATATATCAAGTGGTGAGAAAAATGGACACCGGTTTTGTTATATCCAAGGGCAATAAAAAAATATATAGCGAGGGTGCCTCTTCACCTAGTGCCCTAAGGCTAATTGATCTGGGAGTCACTGCTATGCCTTAGGTGGTGCAAGACGAGGAAAATACACCAAATAAGCAAGCACATGAGTAATCGGTCGGTTAGTACCTCAAGAAGTATTAACGTCGCATGAAAGTGTGTGAGCAAAATTCATATAAATATTCATTAATTAAAAAGTACTGAGGCTGATGGGCAAGAGTATGATAGCTTGAATTGAATTCTCCGGGTGTAGGGATGTCCTTTACACACACGCAGGGTTATATGATCGATGTTTGGAAGAAAGATAGGAATGAAGAATAAGACAATGTTTTATTGAGGGAGGACGTGATTTCTGACATCTTTTCATGACCATTAAGATAGGGCTCATGACAACCGAAAAGCTAGCTTAGTTGGAAACCCTAATTTTCAAGACTTTTCTTTTAGAATTATTTTCTTTAAATGTAATATTCATGATCTTCCTTTTATTATTGGATTTTGTGGGTGCAATCCGCTGAAAACCCTCAGGAGACAACACTCCTCCTACTAGGGACACTTAGAGGTTTAAAGGCTTGTTGCACGAGCTCAGTGCAATCGTGTTGCCTACGAAAGTGTGCTAGTTAGTTTTTCTCTTTCTTTATTTTCTCCTTCTCTTTTTAATAAAATAATTCGCTCGAGACGATCGAAAATAAGTTTGGGGGAATTTGATCGGTCGAAAATAATGCATTTTTAACACGGCAATTTCCCTATCATTTGCACTCATTTTGAAGTGTTGGTATTCATATTTCACATATTAGCAAATCAGTCGTTAAATATCAGATTGCATGTGTTAGACTTTTAAACCGGCACTATAAAGGAAATTGACTGCATTTCATGGCATCGCATCATCTCTGTATTTGCGCAACACTTGTGTCGAGATTTGTGCAGGAAATTGCAGGAGCAAAGTCAAAAGAAGATGATCAAAAATACAACAACTCCATGTTTTTAGATCTGGTAGCAATTCAAAGGGGAAAATACAATTCAACATATCAAATAAAGGCCCATACATCAGCCCAAGACCACTCCAGAAAGCACAAGCTTTGATGCCCCCAAAACGCCGCGGAACCGCGGCGGGAGCCGGCTTGCGCCGCGGTTCCGCGGCAGTATTGCCACATCATCGCTCAATTTTCAGTGTAAAACTCCTATCTCAAGGCCTACACCTCATTTTGACACGTCAAATTCCAGAATTCTCCAGAGTCTTCTGCCAGATTAGCAAAGATCATTAAGCAAAACTAATCCTAATTAAGCTCCTAACTAACCACTTCTAGAAGCTCCCTCCTAACTAATCACATCTAAAAGCTTCTCCTCTAACTAACTTTTGGAGGGAAATTCAAATCTCCTTAACAAACTTTTGGAGGGAAACTTGAAATTCAAATCCTAGATCTAGGGTTTAGATGTCTACAAATAGGAACCTAGATCTAAGGGTTGAAGGAATCTTTTAATCATTAGTTAGTCTTCTCTCATCATTCTAATTCTTCATCTTCTTCAACAAGTCTAGTGACAAGGCTTGTGCGAAACCCTAACCCTAATTCCAATCAAATTCAAGATCCCGAGTACCAATCAAGCAAGAAGCCTTCAACCTTTTAGGAGCCGAGCCGATCTTCAATCGGGCAAGCGATCCAAGCCGATCCGCGACTCAAGAAGACGAGCGAAGCCAAATCGACGATCGAGTTCTTCCTCTTGTAGTTCTTGAGCGATTGTAACGAAATTGTTGATATAAATAAAAGGTGAAATTCTTTAATCTTGCTTTCTTTTAATTCTTGCATCATGATTAAATCTCAATTTGTAATTGTTGTTCTTGTTGTGATGTTTGAGTAAAACTCCGCTCGTAAAGGAGCTGAGACGATCAATAGAAAGATGATGTAACAAATCCCAAAACGATTTTTAAGTCCTACGAGTTTTGTAAACCTTAGCAAGTTCAAGAATCGATGACCTAGTTTCGTTGCGATGCTTTCTTGATTGTTATCGCTCGAAATTAGGGATCTACGATCGTTTCTTGAAATTACTAGAGCCTAGAATGTGAATGATATCGATGAAAGAACAAGGGATAAGATGAAACCCTAGTTTCAGAAGAAATCCCTAATTCTCGTCGATCATCATCGATCTAGTATCAATTCATCGAAGGATAAGAATACGTAATTGTAAGATTACATCACATCTATAGATCCGATCGATTCCTACGAGCCTCATTTCGATTCTTAATATTTGGTTTGGAAAAATCAACAAACTATCAATTCTTGATTCTACCTTTTTCTTGTTATTAGATCTAGATTTTTCTAATTCTTGAACTTCAATTCTTTAAATCATGAATTGTTTTGTTTTGTTTTCTTTAAAGTTTCAATTCACCTAATTCAGAAGACGAACGATTACACTTTCCCTGTGGACGATCCGCACTTACTAACGCGCTACAATCGACACCGTTATTGATTGCGATCAAAATAATTCTTTGATTGTGAATTCTATTAATTTTCTTAAATCGACACACAAAGAAAAGATCAATCATCAAGCAATAATATTTTCTAAGGTGTACGTGACATGGCAATTACCGATGAAGATGTGTCTGAGCCGGCAAGTAAGCGTACGTGGTACATACGCATCATCAGTAATGGTGCTGGTGTCCTAACAGCATAATATCAACAATGCAATATGAAATAGCAATGTAAGTATGCGATGCGGGGCGAACATCAATAATGAGCGGGAGCTAAATACTAGATACAACGGTAACTAATCTGCATTTAATATATATATATACATCATACTATGGTGCCATTTGAAATAACACAAATTGTGGGGTTTTGGAAATAAGGGCTACGGTGTTTTTATGAAAAGATACGCCTTTTGAAATATCCGTAGAATCCCTTGACCTGTATTTTAAAATACCCACGATCCGTTAGTTTTGAAATAAGTAGGAGTCTAATCTAGTCTAACAACTACACTAAACTATACGGCTGAACAAACAAGCTGAACTACAGGTAAGGAAACCGCCTAACATCTGAGTCGATACATATACATGCCTGTATATATATAGTCGGTGATCCCGCCTCAATAATATCATATCCGATACCATATCTATAATCAGACATCCCAAGTCAAGAGTGCGGATCAATCATCAATATATAGCTCGTACCTAAATCCGTCGTACGGCATCCCTAAATCTGGGTACGGGTCAATATCACATTATTCATCTGGTAACCTCTTTATCCAAGATCATAATCTGGGTACTGATCTACGTCTAGTACGATACTAATATCATCAATATAGTCATGATCTGACTGCAGATCTACAGTCTCATACAAACCGATATCATCAGCACATATCATCATCAAGGGGTATACATTGCCCAATACGACCTAGTATCAATATCCTAGCATATCATATCTCATATCACGATCACATGTCGACCATTTTATTTATATCACTATTCACATGGTAACGTCGTTTAAAATCCGCTATGACATCATGACGTATCTCAAATACGAATTTTACCATATCACCGATCTTATGATCTCAAATCACATCTCATCGACTCACCTCAAATCCCAAATACTAACCTCAAATCCAGTATGTGAACACATAGTCCCATACCCATGTGAACACATAAATATAATCCCAAGTATGCATATATGAAAGAAGAATGTATGCAAGTATGGGTGTGTGTGTGTATGTGTGGTGCAACCACTACTCTAGGGTTTCGCAACACTAAACTAATCCAATCATACCTAAAATCCATCTATGTCATCAATGACATCATATAATCAATACATGTGTGTATACGTATTTGTATACATCACCACGAACTGCGGGGGTGCTATACGCCATCCACCCGACTTCTCCCCGTAGATATAAATCTACTCACCTGGTCCTCGCTCTCCGGTGCCGACGTCGCTACACGCTTGCTTGTCGTCTCAAAGTCCACAGAGGGTACCTACATATCATAATGCACCGTATCGCATTAAAATCCAACCCATGACCAAAACGACACACGAATCCCACATAGGTCAAAACATATGGTTGCTTTCACAAATCAACCCAAAAACCCTCGACATCGGCATACAAATGCCAAACCATCGAGAAAAACCCAAACATACTCATTTGCACAATCACAAGCACTAATTATGATATAAAATAACTTAAAATTCCCAAAAACCCCAAACTCACTTTAAAAGCCATTTTTCCGAAAATCTAGCAAGCAAAAATTACCCGTTTTAGTACAAAACTCAACGTTTAAACAAATCTAGCGGCCATAATACTTATTAAATATCTTAAATAAGTCATACAACCCATTTCAAAGATTTAATCCCATCAATTCTTATAAAACTAAAAATTCTAGTTTTGCAATTTATCTAATTTTAACAATTTCAACTAAAAATGCACAAAACAACAACTACACTTGGTTTTGCATGATCCAAAGGCATTAAACCACTCATTATAACATTAATAATGACATGAAACCATAATTATATTTTAATCTATAGCATTTAATAATTTTCCAAAAAGCCTAGTTAGCAAAATAGCTTAATTAGGATATTTTATAAGTAATGGTTTGTAATTAACAACTAGATTAGCTTTCTACAAGATTTAAGATGTTAATCCACATCACAAAACCATGCACAATTGATCACAACCCAATTCCATAACAAAACCCTAACTAGAATTCCTTAATTATGCAATTAAACGCATTTAAAACCTAATTAATCACTTAGTTAACTTAGATTAAAGCAACTAGACAACAAATTTAACACAAGCATGAGATTATGCCTCCCATTATTGAGATCAAACTCAAGATCTAGACCTCCAATTTGATATCCTTGCACCAAGATCCATACTAAAAGAGATGAGGAAAAATGGGTAGGGCTTTGATTTGAATTTTTGTTTGGAATTTAGATGGAAATGGGTGAATTTTTTTGAGGGAAAATGAAGGGAGAAGAGGGAAGGGGGGCTGCTGTTGGGGGACTGAAATTTCGGCCAGGTGTGGTGTGGGGGGGGGGGGTGAGGGAGGAGAGAGTGTGAGGTGGAGAAAGTGGGGGAAAAGTCAAAGTCCACATTGACTTCTTTCATTTTCTTTTCTTTTCTTTTCTTTTCTTTTCAAAAAAAAGAGGTGATTGGAGAGAGAGAGGGGGGGAGGGCTGTCAAGGTGGGGCCGGCCACATGGGGAGAGGGAGAGAGGGTGAGGTGTGGGTTAGGAAAAAAGATAAATGTATTACCCCAATTCCCATTAACAGTAATTTCACTAATTAAGCCATTTTTCTCCGATATTTTCTAAACCGTTTTGGCAAACCATTTCGTTTCAGAAATAATATTTTACATGTCAGTTTAGTGTGTCATGAATTCTAAAATTTGTATCAACCCATTCCAATTTGTAATTTTCCCTAATTAAATGTATTAGTGACGGCTTAAAATAATATTAAAATAATTAATTTCGGAAAAAATTTCAGAAAATTTGAAATTTCACCAGTGGCTCAATAAACACCAAATACTAGCAATTTCATATCTAGAATATGTATGTTTAATTTTATAATAAAAATATTTGTATTTTTACTTTTTACAGAAAACCCCCTTATTTTACCGATTTTCCGAAATTGCACCGAAACGATTTTCAAAACGTTACATATGCGATATAACCGGATTATTAAATCAAGTGTTGATTTAATAATTTGATGTATAATTATATTTGATATAATTATATATTAACTAATATTATTAGCTCACTAATTTCTTTATTAATATATATATTAATGTATATTTGATATATATAAATATATATATTATTATACGAAGCATGGCATGTTTTCCTATTTTATGAAAATAAAAAAATGAGGTGTAAAAGTGGAGATATTTTGGGTATGGTTTAAGGCATGGGTTTTTATCATATAATATTACTTTTGACTCACTATTCAAGTATGGTTGCAATTTAGAATTGCAATTTTATTCCTTGCTTGAATAAGTGAGGAGAGATATTCATCATTAATTCTTCACTTGGTTAAGTTCATGCCTTAGCCATTTTTCCTTCATGAGCTCTTGCTCTCTCTTGCTCTCCAAAATTCTCACCTCATCTCCAAGCTCAAAACCCTCACATGTGATGTGAATTATTGAGCTTGTGAGATCTTAAGCGAGCTTTCAAAACCCCTACTTCATCATCCTACACTTGACTAGTGATCAAGTGTAGTGTGCTTCCTACACTAAAAGAGTTTATTATAGAGATAGCTTGAGCTAGAGGGACTTCGGGTGTATCGTCTCTGGCTCGAAGATCACGAAGGAGGCCCGTTCAACTTGAAAAGAAGCCTAGTGGAGTCATATGGACTACAACCCGGAGGTAAAGAAGAGAAGTACTTAATCTACGAGGGTATAACATCTTTTCTTTCTCTATAGTTTTTCATATCATCATAGAAAAACCCTAATAATCTAGTAAAGATCTTGTTTAGTCTAACTTGGCACCTAAATTTTTTAAAATTTGGCATGCTTGATGCTACTAAAATCTCATGATGGTGTTAGGGTAGACTTTCACTAGCGTATTGATGAGTCTTAGAGTCCCACATAGGGGTTTCCGAGCATAGACGAAACGAAGTGGGGCACATATGGAGATATATGCGGGAGCTTGATTAAATACGAGTATATGATATCGTATTTTAATCTGGCGTTTTCTATTGGCTGGGTTGTATATGATATGACCGGATTATTAATTCAAGTGTTGATTTAATATATAAAATGACTAATTACTCATTACTAATTCCTTTCTTTATGTGTGCATGTATGTATGTATATTTATATGGATTTATATACATATACACATGTGTGCATGTATCATGGTGGATGATGCATTGGACATGGCTATGCTCGACTCACATGGAAAGATATTAGGTATTTATTGCTTTTGAGTTAATGGAAATTGAATAATGAAGCCATGGTTCTACACACTTCTTAAAATATCCCACTAACCATGGTTCATTATTTAATCACTCCACTAGCTTACTATCAAAATATCTAAGATATTTTCATGGCTCATATTTATGAGATTGTGAATATGACTCTCTCTCATGGTTATTATTTTCTCATTCTGTCAAGCTTAGTCATTACCTCATCTTCTTCCTCCAAGCTCCTTACCTTTTTCTAGTGAGTGAAAGAGAAAGAAAAAGAAAGGTTTATTAGTGAGAAAAATACCCACTTCATCAATCTATATAAGTCTAGCATACTTGTATAGGTTGTTTGCCTCACTTCTACTTAGTTCAAGTGAAGCAAGAGCTTGAGTTAAGGAACTCCGGGTGGATCATCGTGGACAATGAAGGCTACAAGAGAAAGTGTTCCAAGCTTTGAGTGGAACTAAGGAGTCTAAGGACATCTACACGGATCTATAGAAGAGAAAGAGAGGTCTACAAAGGCTGTAGTTCTTTTCTCTTAGTGTTAGACTCTATTTAGTATATGATACTTGCTTAGTTAATGATACTTGCTTAGTTAAACCCTAATCATCTAGTTCGATTCTAGGTTTGAGTTTCTTAGCACTCTAAATTTTTTTAAATTGCATACTTGATGCTTTGTTAAAACCTAGTAAGGGTGCTATGAAATTCCAACACCCGATACTCGGGTGAGGGTCCCGCTCTTTATTTGATTCGTGGGGAACACGTCATTTTAAAACGTCCAACTTTGTTTTAAAAAGAACATAGAATTTTACTCTATGTTCAAAGTTCATTTCATGATCACAAAATTTATTATTTTATAACCATACCTGGTCTTGTTTCGAAACTTAATGAGTTAGCTTTCATATACTTCGTACCAATTGCGATTTGGTGTTCTGGGGAGAGAGTTATGACCATTTTGCTTAGATGTATCGGAGCAAGCAGATTCAACCCGAAAATCTGTTTAATGCAGATACCTTTTCTTCGAGTTATCCAAAAATCTATTATTTTATAATCATTCATATTCATGTATGGTCATATTTTGAAGCTTAATGAATTAGCTTTCTTATGTTTCGAACGAATCGCGATTTGGGGCTCTTGGATGAGACTTATGGTTGTTTTTCTTAAGATGTGTCAAAAGAGGGAGATTCGACCGAAAATCTGTTTTGAAAATTTGGGCAGAGTTTTCCTTTATATTTTTAGGTTTTCTTTATGAACAAATATAGAATTTTAATGTCTATATTCTTATATATGTGGAAGAATAGGGTTTCTCTTACTTTACAAGTGGAAGAATATGGTTTCTCCTATTTTCGAATTTGTAAAGAACAAAGAGTGTTCAATGTTCCAAACTTTGAAGAACACTTGATGCGTTTATGTTCTTTGACTTTGTTTATTGGAAGAAAAGAGAAGACTTGAAGAAGATGAGGGCTTTCATCGATTTCTTACCTTCTTTCTTCTTCCTCTTCTTTTTTGCCAAACTTTGTAGAATGTAGAATGCCCCCTTTCATCTTTCGTTTGAGCTGTATATATATAAGTGATGGCAGTTATGAAACTACTCCTCATTTTGGGAGAAGTGGGGGAAGAGAATAACTTCTCACCCATTTCTTATATATATATATATATATATATAGCACACATACACACACACACTCTTCTAAATGAAAATGAGGAACCCTTTTTTAGTAATCCTTTTTCTATTCTCATCCTTCTTTTAATGTACATAATTTTCTTTTCTTGCCTTATTTCTTATGTACACCATTTATTAAAGCGGATTAAAATAATTGTTATTTGAGAAATGTGACTGAGAAAATGGAGTAGGAATATAATTCAATTTTTTTAAAGATAATATGAGTGGTAATATCATTGATATATTCACGTCATGTTTTTTCCCCTATCTTATTTATCATATTTTTAAGATCTTTTTTTTGTTGAATATAGATGCACTGAAAGCAATTATTGGAATTGTACCTGGACCTATATAGGATATAATAGTCTTGCTCGACATGATAATATACTATATGGTTTGTCTTTATCATTATGTTAATTGCTTGTTATTACATATAGCTAAATACATAACGATATAGCCCTTAGGATTTTGCTTGACTTCTGGGTTTATGATGGAGATTATACTAGTGGGGCCTAGATAACCCATAAGCACATCTTTAAATGTTCTTAGTCGTAGGAGTATCGAGACTGGGTATCGATACTCCTGAGCAGACTGGTGTATACGTTTCCTGACCCGGTTGGAGAGCGATAGCTGATCCTACAGCTATTGATGTTTGATACCGAGGATTGTATGCAGGTGCTCACTAGAGAATGAGTTTCATTGAATGAACCCGCAGAGAACTCATGGATTGTATTATACATATTTTCAGATAGCAATTCTCTAGTGACATGGGGGTACAGGGTAGACTTTTGACCTAAGATTACCATAGCGTCTCGTGTGTATTCGTATTGTACTTTGATTACTACTCTACCACGACTTTAAAGAGCCATGCAAACAGATTTTAGTTGGGTACAGTTCCGAAAAGCATGGAGGCAGTGACCAATCAAAGGAATTCATCTCTTCCTATATAGGGAGTTGATGTCGCGCTATGCTTGATCATATATAACCGTAAGTCCCTTGCCAGGACGATTGGGATAAACTGATAAAGGGTTATAAGTTGTATCTCATGTGGTTATTAGTTTTCAGATCAGTATGACTTATCAGGGTTATTGAGGGTCTGATAGATTCCTGTTAGTGATATGTATGCCCTAGAGGCCATTATTGTATGATGTAGTGGATGCATGGATATATATATGGAGGACTTTCTTGCTCGACATGATAGTATGCTATCTGGTTGCCTTTATCTTAACATGTAGACTAGTATTTTTATACTGCCTCTCTCTTACATATTGATAAAGCCCTTAGGATATGTATTTGACTACCGGGACTATGATGAGATCATACTAGTGGGGCCAGTGTAGTCTGCAAGTACATCCTTTAACAGTTCTTAGTCGAGGAGATATCGAGACAGGGCATCGATATTCCAGAGTAGACTAGTGTGTACGTTTCTTGACCCTGTATGGGGCGATGGTTGATCACACAACCATTGGTGTGTGACACCAAAGATTGTACATAGGTGCTCATTAGAGAATGGGTACACCGAACAGGACTTGCCGAGAACTCCTAGTTGGTATTATACCTATCATTAGATAGCAGTTCTCTGGTACACTGGTACAGGTTAGTTTGTAGACCCGAGATCGTCATAGAGTCTTGTATGGCTCCCACTGTGCTTTGATTTCCTCCCTACCACGGCTTAAAGGAGTCGTGCAAACAGGTGGATTTTGGGTACTGTCCCGAGTCACATGGAGTCAATGAGCGATAGGAGGGGTTTCGTCTCTCCCGGTATTGGGAGTTGATGTTGCATTGTGCTCGATTGGCTATAACTGGAAGTCCCTAGCCTGGGCTGCTGATGAGATATACTGGTATGAGTTACCGGTAGTTTCTCGAACCGTTATGAGCCATACATCGGCATGACTTATCAAGTTACTGGGTCTGACGTTACCACTCCTAGACTCTATATGCGAAATATCAGACGAAGAGACCGGACCGTACGGTAAGTGTTACTTATAGGCTTCATGAGATTTTGAACAAACTTGATGATATTCTAATTTCTCAATACCTGGGTAGTCATTATGTCCAGCTAGTACCGCTGATGGCTTGTAGGCGACTGATGTGATCATCACCTACTGCTGGCGTATTGACGAGTCTTTAGAGTCCCACACAGAAGATTCCTGGTTCAAGCGAAACGAAGTAGGGAAAATATGTTGATATGTGCGGGGGGGCCTGATTAGATACGTGTATGTGATACCGTATTCTAATCTGGCAGTTATTTGTTATCGGTTTGGTTATATGTGATATAACCGGATTATTGAATCAAGTGTTGATTTGATAATGTGATAGTCATTAACCCTAATCAAAGTCCTCTCCCTCTGTCTCAAGCAACTGTGCATACGCACCCGTATTCGTGATCCGACGAACACGAATACAATGAGAAAAACCAATCCCAAATCATATACTAGGATCCGGCTTAAACCAAAGCCCGCTAGTATAAGCTGTCCGGACAGCAAACATGCACAAGTGCGCGGATGTGAACGAACCCTGTCGCAAAACCATGCGACCTCTACTCATTTTGCCTAAAGGCGAATTGCTCTCTGTGTGGGACTCTAAAGACTCGACACTACGCTGGCAGTGGGTTTAACCACAGACCGCAAGCGGCACTAGCTGTACATAACGGTCCCCAGGTAGATGTCGATAAGAAGACTGACGAGGTGAACCGCATCGAACTCCTACTGAGCCTGTATGTGACAATCTCCGTACAGTCTGGTCTGTTCGTCTGATACATCGCATGGCGGGCCTAGAGGGGCGGTGAACGTCAGTCCCCTAATAGCGGTACAAGTCGTGTCGGAGTGTAGCCCAGAACACCCTGAGATAACACTGGAAACCTACCAGTATATCTCACTTGCCCTGGCCAGGGACTACTCGTGTAATGGCTCTCCTGGACACAGCGCGATGTCAACCCCCAATACCGGGAGAGACGAATCCTATCTAACCGTCACTGCCTCCAAGTGCTTCTGGACTGCACCCAAAAACTACCTGTTTGCACGGCTCCTTTGAGCCGTGGTAGGGTAGCAATCAAAGTGCAGTGGGAACACACTCGAGGCGAAGTGACAGTGTCAAGTCAGCGGACTAAGCTGGACTCATGTCACCTGGGAACTGATAACTGACGATAGGTATAATACCAACCAACAGTTCCCGACGAGTCCTGTCCAGTGTACTCGTAACCTAACGAGCACCCGCATACTATCTCAAGTACGACGTACTGACGGCTGTGGGACAGACCGTCTCCCACGCTGGGATGAGAAGCGCATACGCTAGTCTACTCCGGAGTATCGATGCCCTGTCTCGATAGTCCAACGACTAGGGACCTGTATAAGGATGTGCTTATAGATCACCCAGCTCCCACGAGTGTGAGCACCATCACAACGCTGGTAATCAAGCAAAGATCCTAAGGGCTCTACTAATATGTATATCAGCGATATGCTAAAAGAAACACATGCACATTTTAAAGCAGAGACAAACCAAGTAGCATACTACCATTTCGAGCAAGATTGTATATACAACTGTGAATATCCCAAGCTTCCATTAAGTAATATACAAACTAGTATGATACAGTAATGGCCTCTAGGGCATATATATATATATATATATATATATATATATATATATATATATATATATATATATATGGAGCATGGCATGGATTTTCTATTTTTGGAAAATAGAAATGATGAGGTGGAAAATGGGGAGACTTTGGAGGGATAGGGTGAAGCATGGCTTTTATATTTGTTTAATCATTTGGGATCACTAATGAAGCATGGTTGCTATATTATATTGGAGATATTTTCATGCTTCAATAAGTGAGCCATTTAGTTAAGCTATTCTTCACATGCATTCTTTAGTCAGTTCATTTTTCTTCACATGAGACTTGAGCTCATAAGATGAGTTCATGCTCTTTCGCATTCTCCATTTTCTTTACCTCATACTTCAATCTCTAAACCCTCACATGTGATGTGAATCATAGAGCTTGAGATCCCTAGTGAGTAAATAAAACCCCTAATTCACCATCCTATACATGATTAGCGATCAAGTGTAGCATGTTTCCTTCTCTAAAAAGTTTAGTGAAGAGCTAGCTTGATCAAGTGGAGCTTCGGGTGGATCATCTTCGGCGCGAAGATCACAAAGGAGGCTCATTCAAACTCTCGAGTGGAGCCTAGAGGAGTCACGTGGACTACAACCCGGAGCTTGTGAAGTGAAGGACTCGATTTACGAGGGTATAATCTCTTTCACTTCTTATAGTTTAGTTGATATCAAACCTAAAACGCTAATCATCTAGTTTAAGATCTTGGTTAGTGTAGATTAGCACCCTGAATTTTTTAAAATGACATGCTTGATACTACTAAAATCCAGTGGTGGTGCTAACATACACTTTCATGGTATCAGAACCAAAATTGGAAGATCAGACGATGTTAATAGAATCACGAAACCGAAACAACTCCGAAACTGAAACCCGAAAATCAAGTTTCTGTCGATTTTAAAATGATCTCTAAATTTTTTTAAACATATACAGAATGTTACATGTGATGTATCTGGAACACAGAAGAAAATCGAGACCCAAACTCTTTTTTTTGGCCGGCGAAAAAGGCAAAATGACTGGCCTCGCCGGGTCAACTCTTTCCTTTTATATGGCGGTTATATGTTGATAAAGCCTGTAGGATCTTTCTTGATTACCTGCGTTGTGATAGCGATCATACTTGTAGGAGTAGAGTAGTTTATAAGCACATCCTTAAAAGGTCTCTAGTCATGTGAGTATCAAGACTGGGCATCGATATTCCGGAGTAGACTAGTGTATACATTTCTATATCCTGACGAGGGGCGGTGTTTGGTCCTACAACCATTGGTGTGATCACCTAAGATTATATACAGGTGCTCACTGGGGACTGGTCGGACTCGCCGAGAACTTCTAGATGGTATTATACCTATCGTCAGATGGAAGTTCTCAGATGACATGTGTTGGCTATAGTGCTCTCAAGTCAATTATTGGATCGTAGGAACGTGATTGCAATGATTGAGGGAGGACCTATACCGGTAGAACAGTCTTACTCGAGATGATAGTATGCTTTCTGGTTTGTATTTATCATCATGTACATGCTTCAGGTGACATTACAGATCACTATTACATGTTGATAAAGCTCATAGGATTCTTGCTTGACTGCCAGCAGTATGATGGCGATCATATACGTGGGAGCAGGGTAGTCTATAAGCACATCCTTATAATGTCCCTAGTCGTGGGAGTTTCGAGACTGAGCATCGATACTCCAAGAGTAGACTAGTGTATACTGATCGAGACCCCGATGAGGGGCGGTGGCCGGTCTCACAAGCCATTGGTGTTAGTTGGTTCACCTAAGATGTATACAGGTGTGTCATGACCCAAAATTTAGTTTGTGACCGGCACTTAAATCACGCAACGCCTAAAGACGCAACGTAAATTAAGTAAGCCGAAGCCTAAAAATTTAAACCTTCTTCCGAAAATAAAAGAGGCGAAGTTTTGAAATAAAGGTATGGTGAAATCAAAAGTTTTCTTAAATTCATAGATAATGGAACATGAAAATGCAAGTGGATTATACTAGTTGAAAAACATGTTTCGTCTTTTAAAAATTTGGGCATCACCTCCTTTGTATATTTTGATCCAAGACCACATATACAGGATAATATAAAAGGCATCTCCAAGCGGGAGCCAGCTCTTCGCCAATTGGCGGAATCACAACCACGCAAGTCAAAATATATGTATACAACTCCCAACGGCGAAGATCAACACAAAGAATAAAGCAAGACATCAACCCACCAAGCGAACATATAACCCATCGCTCTAAGTCTCGCAACCACAAGTTTCTTCTGTGTCTTACTACTTATACAGATACTAGTTTCTGATTAATGGAGTTAACTAGATACAACGGAATAGTAAATACAAGAGTGGCACGATCCAATATGTCCCACCTACTAAAGAAAATCATCCGAAAGCAAGCTGTGTGCCAACGATACCGCCACTGATCCATGAGGTCAAACCTGCAACAACTGTGGCACAATGGGGGTGATTTGCCAACTCGTGAGTAGCAAACATCAACAAGTAGAAATTGAATAAAACGACGACTCCTGGGTCAACTATATCATAAAGGTAATACTATGATATTTTAGGTGACCGTATCTGCATATATGCCAACAATATAATCAATACCTGTATGCATGTGGATAACATCTACGTGTCCATCAGTGCCATATTAACATTATGGAACCAGAGTGTCCAACATCGACACCTGAAACATCATAAAAGCACATGCATGTAAATATGAGGATATCAACCAATGTGTGTCCATCAACGACACATCAAAATCATGGAACCTGAGTGTCCAACACTGACACTCGAAACATCATGAAACCTGTGTCCAGCATCGACATGTAACTCCTCATATCTCAGGCGCCGCATCCTCAGATCGGCCCTCAGGCACCGCATACCCTGGTCGGCCCTCATATCCATCTTACGACTCCGGTCGGTATCCTCCGGATAACCGCCGAGTCCAAATACTATTACCGGTAGGTAGTGCTCCCTTCGCCGGGCTCCCCACTTTTCTATACGAGTCTTCTTACCCTGGGGTACCTCACCGGGTCCACCATATACCCGCAGACAGTGCATATCGCTCCTCGAATTGGGTTTCACATACCAATCTCAGAACCGAGAAAACTCATGATGGACGTCTCGAAATATCATATCAAGAGAAACCAAGTTTTTAAAATAATACATACTTTCTTTTTAAATCTAACCATGGTTCTCAAATCCAGAATCTCATGAAAACAACATCTCAATGCGTATAATCATAAAGCATTATGTAAGCAAACATAGAACAGAAATGTGAGCATATCAAGTATATCATGCGACATAGTATAGTGATGCGAGCATAGCAAGTATATCATGCAACATAGCATAATGATGTGAGCATAGCAAGTATATCAAGCCAAAGAGTCATGTGATAGTACTGAACAATTAAGAGCAATAGCATGGTGTGGCAATTCTACTGTATAAGTGACATAGCAATTATCGATGATGAAGTGTGTGAGCCGGCAAATCTTTGTGAGTGTAACATATGCATCATCGATAATTGTGTAAGTGTACTAGCACAGATATATGTAATGCAGTGAGAATATCATGAACGTAGCATAAAGTATATCTTAAGAGAAATGCTATCAGGTATACGTATCTACAACATATTCGAGTCGGTGAATCTATCAATCGGCATCCAGCCTCACAACATCACGTACGGTATAATCCATCGTACGGCATCCTCTAGTCAAGGGTATGGATCAATCATCAAGTAAAACTCATCACGTACGGTATCCATCGTACGACGACATTAAACCATTAGGGATCCTATCAACCTATATGATAATGAGGTTACGGACCTAACGTCTCGTACGGCAAATCACTCATGATTCACAACATTATATATATCTATATACCTATATCCCAGGTCACATCCGTATCAATCTCATATCATGGGACCGACAAAGGTATCAATTATCTCATATCGACTCACATCCGTATAACGACATATCAAACCAAGTCATCATATCTCATCGTATACTCTTTTCATCACATCAATATCTCACATCAAGTCATCTTCTTAATCTCATATCATATTTATCAGCCTCATAACATGCCACTATAATCTCATACTGATTCTCTTTCATTACAAACACACACACACACACACACACACACACACACACACACATATCATGATTCACATTCACGTTTCATATCCTTATATATCAATTCGAGATATCATTTCTATCATATCATGTCACACTAAACCATACACTATAATCTTAAGTCGTGGTATATTTTGTCTCCTACTAATTCTTTAACCATATCCATAAGTTTCTAACATGGTTTCCTTAACCATATTCTATATATACCGGTTTCCGTTATAATTTGCGGGGGTGCTATTCGCCATCCGCCCGACTTCCTCCGTAGATATAAATCTACTTACCTGTGGAACTCCTTGTTTAGCCGTAGTCGATGTGCTTCGTCGTCTCGGAATCCACGCGAAGGTACCTACAAATCAACACATATCGCCACGTATGAAAACGAAATCTGGAAAACCGATAGGGCACACGGTGCACTCATAGGTTAGAACCTATAGCCTACGCATGCAAAAAAAACAAAACCAAACAACCCTCGTCGTTGACGTACAAATATCCAACGACCCAATACAATATCAAGTACTAAAACCAAGAATTCCAATATCGGAAAACATAACCCAATACCATCTCAATATGCTCCCAGATTTTTGCTCATGTAATCTGGGACAAAAAGAAAAATACAGTATCTATGTTATAAGGTATGTGAGCTACAACCAAAACCCCAGCACAAATCCCAAAATTTTGGCCGGCCAACTAGCTACAGTAACCAGCCAGACTGGTCCCATCTTGGAGTTTGGGCCTCGTCTTCTCGTAGTGGTCTCCTATTGGTCTAACTATGTTAATGTATATTTTTGATTTTTTTTATAAAGGTCTTGCGTTGCTCCAGATTCCCTATAGACCTCCAAAAAGTCACAAAACCGACACGGAAAGTTTCTATGTTCGTATTTTGGTTTCTATTCCGTGTTCTAGGCCATAAAATCACACTAGGGTCTTGTAAATAGCCACTAAACATCACAAGTCCACACAATCACCCAAACCCTCTATTGAACTTTCAAAACATCGCTAATCTAAATCGATTTAATTCTAAACTACTATAGGGTGCTAGGAAACTAAAAATCTAAACTAAAAGTGTAGGAATTACCTCGTTTGGCAACTCAAGAATTTTCTTAAGTTGCTCAAAGTCTTCAAAATCCATGATTGAATGGTCCATAGGGTGTAGGATGAGGTGGGGATCATTTTTAATGAAGGGAGTGTAGGGTTTTGATGAAGGATTGGAGATGAAACATGATGGTAGAGGAGGTGAAGAAATGATGAAGGAAGAAGAATGGTTGAGGGATGGAGCCATATCCTCTCTCTCTCTCATACTGTCACGACCCGAAATATTAGCTCGTGACCGGCACTTAAATCATGCCACGTCTAAAGGCGTCACGTTATTCAAGTAAGCCAAAACCCAGAATCTAAACCTTTTTAAGATGACCACGGTTCTCAAATCCAGAAATCTCATGAAAACAACATATCTCAATGTGTAAAATCGTAAAGCATTATGTATGCGACATATAACAGAATGTAAGCATATCCGTATATCATGCAGTATGGAACAGTAATATGCACATATCAAGGGAAAACCGCTCTTTTTTTGAATCCAGTTTTAAAATATATCATGCGGTTCCCAATTTATCCAAATTTAAATGCAACATCGTATAAAGGTGCATATGTAACTATAGCAAGTAAATTATACAAGGAGTCATATCATGATGCAGCAATCCTACCGTGTAGTGACATGGCAATTATCGATGATGAAGTGTATGAGCCGGCAAATCTTTGTAAGTGTAACATACACATCATCGATAATGGTGTGAGTGTACTAGCACAGGTATATGCAATGCAATGAGAATGACATGAATGCACCATAAGGTAAATCATCAGCTAAAAGCTATAAGGTATACGTGTCTATAAGACCGAGTCGGTGAATCTATCAATCGGCATCTAGCCTCACAACATCGCGTACGGTATAATCCATCGTACGACATCCTCTAGTCAAGGGTATGGATCAATCATCAAGTCAAACTTATCACGTACGGAAAATCATCGTATGGCGGCTTTGAACCAACATGGATCCTATCATCCTATATGACAATGAGGGGTACGGACTTAACATCTCGTATGACACATCAAACAAGATTCACAACATTAATAAATCTATATAACTATATCCCAGGCCACATCCATAACCATCTCATAACCGGGGACCGGCAAAGGTATCAATCATCTCAATTGATTCACATCCGTATACCAACATATCATCATATCACATGTCAAATCGTATTCTCTTCATTGCATCTATATCTCACATAAGGTCAATTTACAATTACATTCTAACTTTACTATAAGCATACGTATTTAATTTAACACACACACCCGAACCGTACAATCAGTTTTTAAAAGATGCGGATCGTAGTTTTGAAAGTCGGGGTTACGGTGTTTTTAAGGAAAAGATATCGTTTGAAAATCCGTAACGTCCCTCAAGGTCTCTGTTTAAAAGAAGAATACGATTCTTCAGTTTGGAAATAGGTATGGTTCGGATGACACATTTACGTCGGGTATCTAGTCCTATAGTACCCTAAACGGCAATATCGTCAAACATCATCCTCAAATTCCGTCATCACATATTAGCCATATCGTATCACTTCTAACTATCCTTTAGTTTCTAATATAGTTTCAGTAACAATCTTTTAACTCTAACCCTAGTTTCCTAATCTAAGTTTTCTTAACCATATGCTACAAATCCGTTTCCACCAAAACTTTGCGGGGGTGCTATACGCCATCCACCCAACTTTCCCCATAGATATAGATCTACTCACCTTGCTACTTGCTTGCCGAAGTCGATGACGCTATGATCCGTCGCCTCGGAATCCATGCAAAGGTACCTACAATAATACACAATCATAATCGCTATTAAAATCGAATCTGGAAAACCGATACGACATACGGCGCGCTCATAGGTTAGAACCTATGGCCTACGCGTGCAAAAACAATCAAACAATCCTTGTTGTT
Organism: Agapanthus africanus; assembly: GCA_030015575.1. Classification (NCBI taxonomy): domain Eukaryota; kingdom Viridiplantae; phylum Streptophyta; class Magnoliopsida; order Asparagales; family Amaryllidaceae; genus Agapanthus; species Agapanthus africanus. The sequence continues at coordinate 399,070,693 of CM057346.1, forward strand.
GGTGTACAAACATCCAACAACCAAATACAAATCCAATTAGCAAAACCAATCATTTCAAAATACGGAAAAACATAGCCAAAATCACACCAAATGTTGGATATGGTGCCCTCAAAGTCAATTATTGGATCGCAGGCACGTGATTGCAATGATTGAGGGGGGACCTATGCCGGTAGGACAGTCTTACTCAAGATGATAGTATGCTATCTGGTTTATCTGTATCATCGTGTACATGCTTTAGGTGACCTTGCAGATCACTATTACACGTTGATGTAGCCCTTAAGATTCTTGCTTGACTACCAACAGTATGATGGCGATCATATACGTGAGAGTTGGATAGTCTAAAAGCACATCCTTAAAGTGGTCCCTAGTCGTGGGAGTTTCGAAACTGGGCATCGATACTCCATTAGTAGACTAGTGTATACAGTTGAGACCTCGACGAGGGGCGGTGGACGGTCTCACAAGCCATTGGTGTCAGTTGGTTCGCCTAAGATGTATACAGGTGCTCATTGGGTTATTAGTACACCGGACAGGACTTGTCGGGAACATGCTAGTTGGTATTATACCTGACGTCAGATAGCAGTTCACTGGTGACATGTGTACAGGTTAGTTCATCGACCTGACATCGTCATTTGTCTCATGTGAGTTCCCACTGTGTTTTGATTACTACCCTACCACGGCTCAAAGGAGTCGTGCAAACAGCTTTTAGTTGGGTACAGTCCCGAGCCACATGGAGGCAGTGAGCGGATCGGCAGGGGTTTCGTCTCTCCCGGTATTGGGGGTGAGATCGCGCTGTGTCTAGGAGAGCAATTACACGAAGTCCTTAGCCAAGGCAGGAGATTTACTGGTAGCTATTCCAGTAGTATCTCAGGGTGTTCTGGGCTACACTCCGACACGACTTGTACCGCTTTTGGGGGTCTGATTTTTATCAATCCTCTAGGCCCGACATGCGATGCTCGTTGACGAACGGACCAGACTGCACGGATATTGTCACTGAAAGGCTCAGTAGGGTGTCAGTATGAGTTCGCTCATCGGTCTCCCTTTTGGTCAATACCTGGTAGCCCGTTACGTACGGCTAGTACCACTGACATGCTAGTGGTTAAATCCACAGCCAGTGTATTGGCGAGTCTTTAGAGTCCCCCACAGACAGTTTCTCAAGTTTTGGGCGAAACATTGCAGAGGCCGTATGGTATTATGGCAGGGTTCGATCATATACATGCAGTAGTGCACGGATCATGATCGGACGGATCATACTAGTAGGCTTTGGTTTAAGCCGGATCCTACTATTAGATTTGTTGGATTACTTTAGTCTCATCGCATTTGCATTCAGTCGGAATGCGGATGCAGGTATGTATATACAGGTGAGGGGTATCTTTGTGATCCGTCACGAGTTTACTTTAGATGTTGCCATATCTTTTTATTGTTGCAAACATTTGGATTAATGTTTGCTTGTGGAAATTGTGAGTGGATATCATCATGAAGGGCATTAAATGTGACATGGACATGGGTAGTGACTCATGGTCTTATTTTTTGAGCCATGTCATCTTCAGTGATTGATTATTGGGTGAGATTGTGATGGGAGGAGAGAGAGGGCAGCCACAAATGAGTGGGGTTAGCTCTTGTGTTAATTCATTCTATATTTTGGTCCCTTACATTATTATCTCACACAATAACAAGCTTCTTCTTCTTCTTCCTTCTCTAGCTCACATTTTCTCCCATGGCATCATCTTTAACCTCCACTCTACCCATCTCATGTGTTGAGAATCCTAGAGTGTCAAGAGACAAAGTTATCACACACATTCTCTACTTCACCTTGGACACGTCGGCTAGCAAACTTCGTGTCCGAGTTGCTTCGGTTCGAAGCGGGAGCCCGTAAAAGGATTCATAGATGTGGTGCCATTTCCGACGAGGAGATTGGAGATCGAGCGAGATCGGAGATGCCGCAAGGAGCTAAAGATGGTGGCTAAAGAATGAAGGACACGGATCGATCGGTATAGCCTTTCTAACCTTCTTGTAGATTGCTAGTTTAATGTTAATGGTTCGATCCGGGTAAAAGTCCGCGTTAGCGCCAGTTTCAAGTTTATGAAAAGTTTTTGTTTCCGCATTTTGGCCTTGGATTGACGGCCGGGACGCTACCGTAGACTTACATGGTATCAGAGCCATGCCATTAACCTTAGCTAGCTTGTTTTAGACAATGTTAATTTATCGAAAACGAAACTGAACCCAAACACTACCATTTCTGTTCCCGTCTCTGTCGATTTTAAAAGTGTTCAGAAAAATTTTCAAACATGTGCAGAAGGCTACTGGAGGTAAGCCAAGCCTGCACCCCAAAAATGAGCCCCAACCACCTGCGAAAAACTGGCCACCAAGGCATTATTTCCGGCCAGGCCGACCCATTTAGGGTGTCTAGGGTTGTATTTTTGGGTGCAGGCAGGTCTCTGGGAAGTTGGTTCAATGGTATTGTTTGTTCGGCCCAATTTGGATATGGTTTTATCAGTTTTTCTGGGCTATTCGGGGGGTTATTTCGGATTCGATATTTTATAATATTGTTTAAAGTTTACAGTGCATTGCATTATATCTGTGACCGTGAATGTCATTCGATCGATAAATCTTGTCTAATCGCTATAGCCCTTTTAGACGGATTTACGAACGTGGCATTCACGTTGATGTTCTGTATTGTGCTGTGATGTTGTGGATTTATCGTGGTGGATAGCCTGGATGCAATGGTAGTACAGTTTGGTTATATTTATACATTTTATATTGCGGGGCGAGCGTCCGACATGTGGACTGTCGTCACTGCCTGTTTGTATATTATTCTTTTGGGACACGATCGGGTTGAGTTCGATGTACCCGTTGTACATATTTTATTTTTTGCTAGGATTACCCCGCGGTGGGGTGCACGGATAGCCGGGTTCTAGAGGGCAACGAGCCCGCATCTCATGGCTTTGAGACGGAGGGGGCTTCACTCTAGAATTGGCGGGCTATTCGCCATACTCGTAGGGGGTATAGGTTGACCCAAGGAGGGGTGCTCAAGTTACCGGATTCCGTGAAGTGCTGGGTGGTCCATTCACTTTATTGAAGGGGGCTGCCTCGCTTCAGGTTTTGGTGGATAACTTTCCGCACCCATAGGGGTCTAGGATTTCATTGCAAAGGCTATCCACATGACCAGGGGAACGTCGGGTTTCAGTTGCGGCTCAAAGGAAACCCGGGGATCCCAGATTATCTGCTTTGTTCTGTGATGCTTATTACATTTCTGTGATGTTGCATTTATCATGCCATGAGCGATTATTATATATTGATATATATACTAGTAGATGTTGTATATGTTTTACATCCGCGCTCCCGTTCTGTCGTTAGTTAAGTAACCTAACGGGTGATGACGGGACCCAGTGGCGAATGCGGATGGTATATACGTAGATCATATTTTTGTTCTTTATTGGTGTGATCAATTGATGGGTCGGCATTGATTCGGATCAATGCGAGCTAAACAAACCTGTTTGATGTTGTTGGAACAATTTTCAAAAAAGCTGTTATTACAAGGACGTTCTCTTTTGTTTTGCACAGTAGTATTTGGTTATGAATATCCAGCACCTCAGTCGACGAGGCAAGGGCCGAGATCCCTTCACCGGGAGTGACCCCTTGGGCAGAAGTTTGCATCAGGGTAACAACTTCACTATAGTTGATTACTTTTTGCTTTGCATCGCGGTATTCAGTTGGAATATCCTGCACCTCATTCTACGGGGAAAGAGCCAAGATCCCTTCACCAGGAGTGACCTCTTTAGCGAAGGTTTTCGCCACTATATTTATAAAAAGCTATCTCGTTCCTTCAACGATATCAAGTTCATTACGTTAAAAGTTTTTGCCAAAAACCATTCGTAGCCCTCCGTCATTTCAGACGGGTAGCACTTAGTATTCATGCTATGTTTGTTGGCCTTAGTCAAGGCATAGTGTATTGTAGCTATTTGTTACTTTTCTGCTGCATAGATAGATGCGTTGGTTTGGGACAGTCGTACAGCCTTGTTGGCCCTAATTAAGGGCTTGTACGGATTGGTTCAAATTAACCTGGACAATGACGTGTAGAACTTTACATATGACTTATGATTTGTTGGCCTTAGTCAAGGTCATAAGAGCATGGGGTAAAAATCACATCGGGAGTTTCTAAAGAAACTGAAACTTTCCAGGCATGCGCATACCTTCTGGAGTGTGATAACGTGAGTGGATTCCATCACGTTATCATGCGATGATAGTTGGATCCCGATTCCCACTGATGAGTTGGTTTACTCCTTGGGTGATCCCGAATAATTCTTCTTTCAGGTTTGTAGGAGAATTTGAGGATACAGTGGGAGGTTTCCTGATTAGATAAAGTGATAACCATTCTGATCTAGGTTAGAGTGCACGCAGAGTGTTTCTTTTCTCTCTCTCTTTGGCAGCGATCATGGCCCGACCCTATACTATGACTCAGTGACCAAGTTAACCGAACCTTCTTAAAACACCGGCTTTTGGATTGTCTGAGTTGCATACCTCATTGCCACTCCTGCTTTTACTCTTTTTCTCCGGAACATTTCGTATCACTATGAATGTCCACTTCCATTGGATAAAACCATTGTATGGTTATTTACGAACTTGAAGGAACTTGTTCCAGATTCGAAGATGGTTTCCGGTTCTGGAGAAAATGAATAGGGCTATTCAGTTGTCTTTTCCTTTTACCTTCTCTCAGGTTGCGAGTGCTCCTTGGATTAGTACGGTACACCTATTACGCTAATTGGATAGTCTTCTTCCAAACCATAGGCAGGTGCCGAATGGTGGGGAATGTAACGTTTTGAAAATCGTTTCGGTGAAATTTCAAAAAAATCGGTAAAATAAGGGGGTTTTCTGTAAAAAGTCAAAATACAAATATCTTATTATAAAAATTAAATATACATATTCTAGCTATGTAATTGCTATTATTTGGTGTTTATTTAGCCGCTGGTGAAATTTCAAATTTTCTGAAAAAAATATTATTTTATTATTATTTAAGCCGTCACTAATACATTTAATTAGGGAAAATTACAAATTGGAATGAGTTGAAACAAATTTTGTCATCATAAAACATTAAATAAAATTTTATCATGTGGTTTTTGGAACGAAATCATTTGCTAAAACGGTTTAGAAATTATTGAAGAAAAAAGGCTTTTTTTAGCGTAAATGGATGTTTGGGGTATTATATTTATCATTTTTCATCACCCCACACCCGTACCCACATCCACACACTCCCATTTACTTCTCCCCTTGAAGAATTCAGCAGCCCCCATTTATTTTCCCCACTTGAATTTCAAAGGAAAGAAATGAAAGAAAAGAAAAGAAAATGGAGAAATGAGGTGGACCTTTGACCTTGAATTGACTTTGACTTCTTCCCCCACTTTCTCTACCTCCCTCTCTCTCCTCTCCCACTCCCATTCCAGCAGCCCCCCTCCTACAGCAGCAGCAGCCCCCCCCCAATTCCCTTCTCTTTTCTCTTCAAACTTCATCAAAAATTGCCTCAAATCCATCAAAAAAAATCCCAAAACCCAAATCCGACTCCTACCCATTTTAGCTTAGCCCGTATAGCATGGATCTTTGTGAAAAGAGAGCATTTTGGGAGGCCATGGATGCTTGTGGATCTTCAAATGTTTTTGGGTATAATTCTAAAACATTTTTGCTTAATTTGTTACTAATTTCTTAAAGCTAAACTACTTAAGTGTTAATTAGGCTTAAGTTGCAAGTTTTGGAATTTGAATGCAAGTTAGGGTTTTAAAAAATTGGTGTATGGTTGTGTGTTATATTTAGGCTTTTTGTCATGTTAATACAAGATTAGTAGCTTGTGCTAATGGTTAGTTTAAAAATTGTGTTAATTTGCTAATTTGCTTACTAGGTTTTTGAAATTGGTTAAATACTTGGGATTAAAAATGTGTTTAGGTTTTTCATGACTTCATTAACTTTATTAAGTTTGGTTTAATACTTTAGATCATGCAAATCTAAGCTAGATTGTAGTTTGTGCATTTTTGCTTTGAAATTGTTAAATTTTAGGTATTTTGTAAACTAGAATATTAGGGTTTTTGGAATTTAATGAGATTAAATTCCGGGAATTGTTTATATGACTTATTTAAGATATTTAATAAATATATTGGCTGCTACATTCATTTAAACATCCTGTTTTGTACAAAAACGGCGAATTGTGCTTGCTAGATTTTCGGAAAAATGACTTTTTAAGTAAAATTGGGGTTTTTGTGAGTTTTAACCTAGTTTATATTAAAATTAGTGTTCGTGAATGTGCAAATGAGTGTGATTGGAATTTTCTCGATGGTTTTACGTTTGTACATCGACATCGAGGGTTGGTTTGACTATTCTTGCATGCGTAGGCGATAGGTTTGGACCTATGCGTGATACGCGTGCCGATTTGATTTTCGTATGCCGTTTCAATTTCGAATTTAGTTTTAATGCGATATGGTGCGTTATGATATGTAGTAACCCCCATGTGGACTTCGAGACGACAAGCAAGCGCGTGGCGACGTCGGCACCGGCTAGCGAGGACCAGGTGAGTAGATTTATATCTACGGGGAGAAGTCGGGTGGATGGCGTATAGCACCCCCGCAGTCCGTGGTGGTGTATACGGATGCGTATACACACCAACAATTATTATATGTTATTTAGGATTAATAACGATGCTTAGGATGGATATTGGTGTGTTGGATTACTTTAGTGTTGCGAACCCTAGGGTAGTGTTGCACTACAAATACACACATACATACTTGCATACATTCCTATTGATATGTGCTCATGGGATTCTTTATAGTTATGGGTTCACATGGGTATGGGACTATGTGTTCACATACGGATTTGAGGATGATACTTGGGATTGAGCTGAGTCGATGAGATTTGATTTGAGGCCGTGAGATCGGTGATATAGCAGGGTTCGTATTTGAGATACGACATGACGTTGTAGCGGGTCCTTGACGTAGTGTTTCACACACGTCCATGCATACGTAGGCGGTATCAGTATGCTACTAGACGTAGATCAGTACCCCGATCATGATATTTGATAAAGAGGATACCAGGTGAATAGTATGATGAATGTGATATTGACCCGTACCCAGATTGGGATGCCGTACGACGGATTTACGTACGAGCTATATTGATGATTGATCCGCACTCTTGACTTGGGATGCCTGATTATAGATATGGTATCGGATATGATATTATTGAGGCGGGATCACCGACTATACATATACAGGTATGTATATGTATCGACTCAGATGATAGGCGGTTTCCTTACCTGTAGTTCAGCTTGTTAGTTCAGCCGTATAGTTTAGTGTAGTTGTTAGATTAGATTAGACTCCTACCTATTTCAAAAACTAACAAATCGTGGGTATTTTAAAAGACAGCCCAAGGGATCCTACGGATATTTCAAAAGACTTATCTTTTCATAAAAACACCGTAGCCCCTATTTTCAAAACCCCATAATTCGTGTTATTTCAAAAGGCACCATTTGTAGGACTTATATTAGATTAATGCAGATTAGTTATAGTTGCGTCTAGTTTTCAGCTCCCGCTCTTCTTTTGTGGTCCGCTTCGCATCGCATGCTTATTTTATATTTCATACTCCATTATTGATATCATGCTGTTAGGACACCAGCACCATTACCGATGATGCGTATGTACCACGTACACTTATTTGCCGGCTCACACACATCTTCATCGGTAATTGCCATGTCACGTACACCTTAGAAAATATTATTGCTTGACATAGCCTGTTAGCTAATAGTTATACATGATATTAGTGTACTTGCCTTATATGTTAGTTTAGACATTGTAGTTATTACCTGCTACTTCATGCATACTGTTATTCATTGTTATGCCGCATTCATGGATTTTCATGCATATATTCACCATTTTACGTGTTATTGAGGTTTTGGATTCGGATTTCCATAAGATTTTCTGGATTTGGAGGAAAACCGAAAAACATAAATAAACCTTTTTCCTCTTTTAAAATAAAAAGTGCGGTTTTCACATGATGTATGAGTCGTCCACCATGAGTTTGCTGATGGATTTCGAGACCCGATTCGAGGAGACGGATGAACCGTTTCGGGTACATGGTGGACCCGGTAAGGTACCCCGGGGCAAGAAGCGCGTGATGATGACGATGTGAGCCTGGCAAGGGAGCACTACCTACCGGTGATATTACCCGACGCGTCGGATATCCGGAGGATACCGTCGTGGTCTTGAGATGGATGGTAGGGGCCGGTCTGGACTGACGGCGCCCTAGATATTGAGACTTGAGGTACATAGATTGTGACACAGAGATATCAAGGTATTTGGACACTTGTTTTGTGTCGATGCTGGGCACTGTTTTATGCTGATTTCATATATGGTACCTCATTTCTTTTAAAATACAGAAATCTCACTGATTTATGAAACCAGTTTTATTCAGTACATGCATTCTGTTTTATGCATTCATACATCATCAATATGATATATTTCTACCTGAGGCACTGACACGGGCACATGAGATTACACTCGGGTTAGATATTTACCCTAGCCTTGTTATAGGCTATGTGTTATATACATTTTTGAGGATATATTATGATCATTGACCTAGGATTGAGTTATTTATGCGATTTCTGTGCGTAGATATTTTTCTATTCACGAGTTGGCAACTCACCCCTGTTGTGCCCCAGTTTCTTGCAGGTTGCCGTACAGGTTTCATTACGGCTTTGCGGGCTCAGTTTCATTCGGGTGACTTGCTAGTAGGTGGGTTTTTCTTGTATCGTACCCATCATATTAACTTGTATAATATTATTCCGTTGTATCTAGTAAATTCCATCAACCAAACATGTATTTATTGAGATAGAGACCAGTGTTGGTTATTCTTTCGACCTTAGAGTCGCTCGTTATATTTCTGGTGGTTTTGAGTTTCCTTTTGATTTTTGATCCTCGCCGTTGGCGTTGTATATTATATTGTTTGTGTGGTTGTGACCGTCGATTGACGAAGAGCTAGCTCCCGCTTGGGGATGCCCTTTTCTTGATTTCGTATACTATTCATGTTGTATCCCGTTTGGGGGCCAGTATTTACAAAGGAGACTCTGCCGAAATTTTCAGTAAATTTTTGATGTTTTAAAAACCGCATAATTCGGCTTATGCTATTGAAATTACTTGCTTTAAGTTGGTTTTTCCTGCACTCTACTACTTTTCTTGGTTTGGATTTCTGGGTTTTCGGTTTACTTAGATTACGTACGTCTCGAGACGTTCGTAGTTTAAGTGCCTGTCATGTTCCGTACTTTCGGGTCGTGACAAAGTTGGTATCAGAGCGTTAGGTTTTAACCTTCGGAGCGTAGGATGACCCTTGGTTGATGGAATAGGTGACTAAAGTAGAGTGACGTACCGTTGATATATTCCGCGGCATATTTACGACACGCCACTCCACTTAAGAAGCCTTAGGATGTACATTTCCTTGTTCAGTATTATATTCCTTCCTGATCTAGCCTCATCGTTACCAGTTTGGTTTTGCTGCCACGATTACGGGCAGGGAGAGCTACGGCTAGAGTTGCGGTCAGCACGAGCTCGTCACGGACGAGGACTGACCAGGGCGAAATTCCGGCGACACCCGATTGTAGAGAGGTGTCTTTTGATTGTGTTTTCGCACCACGAGCGTTTGGCGGATCGCCTTTATGAGATTTCTCGGACGTGCCGATCAGTATCAGAGGATTAGGCCACTGGCAGAGGCCAGCCAGATTTTGATGACCGTTGGTGTGTTGCTTATTCATGATGGTTGAGGCACTGTTCAGCGTGCAGACGAGCGAGCCGGTTATTGCTGCGAACGACGAGATATTGCCCCAGATGCTGGCGTTAGTGCAGAACGAGTTGTACTAAGAGATGATAGAAGGTCGCTAGTCATCGAGGATGAATGACTAGGACATGTGGATCGTTCGCCTACCCCGATGCGAGGTCATCTTATAGATTGATTCCAGCTAGAGACGACTTCACGCGGAGACGTTGGGAGTCGACAGAGACGATCGAATGTCAGAAACCTATTATTCCAAGTTTAAAGTAGTCGGAAAGACATGCAGGCAATTCTATGGTCCCTCTAGAAGAATGAAACCCTAACTCGACTTAATGACCGTGTGAAAGCCTTTGAACCTTCGGGTTTGCGGCAGTTCTACGGCGCCATTAGTGAGGCTTGGGTTTGCCCTTCTACGGCTGGACCACCGATGCTGTGGTATGTACTCGATACTATTAAACTGTGCCCAAGATGTTGAGCTCTTGGGGGATTATGAGGTTTTGACGACTCGATCGGATGGCTCGACTTAATTCGGATGCTAGGTGGTGAGATGCATTTCTTAGGAGACTCCAGATATGAGGATAGCCGTTGGAGCTCAGTCCATGCAGCCACGACGAGACGAGTCCAAAGCAGACGACATTAGAGAAAAGTGGAGTAAGAGGTTCGTACCAGATCTAGATGAGATGACATTCCACTCCGCCGACATCAGAGATGCGATGCGCATGCCGAGGCATGGTACTTGGACTTACCTTCCAGAAGGAGTCGCGATGAGTATGCAGTCGTTCCAGAGCAAGATGCAGATATAGGAAAGGACAACGACTTCCGGACAGTTGGCAGAGACGAGACATGGAAGAGACCGTGAGCAGGATTCCTTCCAGGACACTGCTGCAATGATACTTGCACCCAGGATCAGATGTGTCACGTACATTCAGAGAGCCAGAGGCCGACGCCAGTAATATGCTGTCTTACGAGTGGTCGCGATGATTGACCAAGAGATGACCAGAGAAGTGCCAAAACGGAATCGTCCCCGTTAGCACACCTGACAGGGCCGATGAGCCGATGGACCGAAAGATTGGTAATTCACAGTGAAGACCTTGACCCAGGAGTGGTCATGGTTACGCACACCAGCAAGCCAGGGTTCATGATCATCGACGAGACGTCCCATTAGTGACCGCGACAGTTGGCCGAGATTCTTAAAGGATGCGCTTGAGCAGTACTATTCCGCCATTGTTGATTACGATGTTTTGGGTGATTTATTCGTATGATTTGATTTTGATGATTGAGGATTTACGATCTTTGCACAGTGTTGCACTTGATATCGTTTTCGTGCTTCAGTTTCACATGTTTGTGATTTTACGATTTTAAACAGTTGAGTTGGTTTTATGCGTATGCATGCACACGATTTCGTTCCTGCACTCGGTATAGTTTATATATGCTTGCAGTGCAGTGATACGCCTTTTGTGCACTTAGATGCACTGGACTTCGATTTCGATTGTGATACCCGATATTTGTTTTGTGCACCTGATTGATTTTGCGCACGTTCGACGCTTGATATTGGATTTCATGATTTCGTGCACGATAGATGCACCTGATTTTGCTGTCAGGCACACATGTTACCTACGACAGATGTTTCGTGCACACCCGATGCACTTAGATGTTGTTTCTGTGCGCATGTATGGCACATTCATGGAATTTGATTTCCGTGCGCACCAGACGCACGTAGCATTCACGTGCATATTTTGGAATTGATTTCGTATAGAGCAGTACGTTTTTATGATATTGCTATGTATTTTCGTACTGAGCAGGACTAGTCAGAGGACAGTACCTGAATATATTTTGCATGCATTGATAGTTATTGAAGGGATTTCCAAAAAGCGAGCTATAGCCTCAGTATTTACCTACGTGTCTGATATGACACGAAATGTTTAAAACAAGGAGACCCTTCTAAATTGTTTCCAAAACGGCGGAACGTACATTTCAAACAAAGGTATATATGTATATAGTTATTTTCTTATGATAGACGTCCGCCACTGTGCAGTGTTATACGCGTTGCACAGCGACTTAAAGAGATTTGGCATGCATTTCCTTCAGATACTTACAGATATAGATTCGATGTTTACATGTATAGTTTCGAGTTATATCATATTGGTTTGATTTAGATTTGGCATTGATGTCTTCTCCATGACTCCGATGATTGCGGGATGCTTGACGGAGTTTTGATTTGAGTTATATACTCATTTTTCAAGCGCATGCGCTGCGCTACGAATTGTTTTATGTAGTTACAATTTCGGAGCCCCGACAACTTGATGGTTTTTCTTAGATGTTTTAGTATTTGGGGGAGTTTGAATTTAAATTCGGGGACCGAATTTCTTTAAGGGAGGAAGATTGTAACGTTTTGAAAATCGTTTCGGTGAAATTTCAAAAAAATCGTTAAAATAAGGGGGTTTTCTGTAAAAAGTCAAAATACAAATATCTTATTATAAAAATTAAATATACATATTCTAGCTATGTAATTGCTATTATTTGGTGTTTATTTAGCCGCTGGTGAAATTTCAAATTTTCTTAAAAAAATATTATTTTATTATTATTTAAGCCGTCACTAATACATTTAATTAGGGAAAATTACAAATTGGAATGAGTTGAAACAAATTTTGTGCATCATAAAACATTAAATAAAATTTTATCATGTGGTTTTTGGAACGAAATCATTTGCCAAAACGGTTTAGAAATTATTGAAGAAAAAAGGCTTTTTTTAGCGTAAATGGATGTTTAGGGTATTATATTTATCATTTTTCATCACCCCACACCCGTACCCACATCCACACACTCCCATTTACTTCTCCCCTTGAAGAATTCAGCAGCCCCCATTTATTTTCCCCACTTGAATTTCAAAGGAAAGAAATGAAAGAAAAGAAAAGAAAATGGAGAAATGAGGTGGACCTTTGACCTTGAATTGACTTTGACTTCTTCCCCCACTTTCTTTACCTCCTTCTCTCTCCTCTCCCACTCCCATTCCAGCAGCCCCCCTCCTACAGCAGCAGCAGCCCCCCCCCCCCAATTCCCTTCTCTTTTCTCTTCAAACTTCATCAAAAATTGCCTCAAATCCATCAAAAAAAATCCCAAAACCCAAATCCGACTCCTACCCATTTTAGCTTAGCCCGTATAGCATGGATCTTTGTGAAAAGAGAGCATTTTGGGAGGCCATGGATGCTTGTGGATCTTCAAATGTTTTTGGGTATAATTCTAAAACATTTTTGCTTAATTTGTTACTAATTTCTTAAAGCTAAACTACTTAAGTGTTAATTAGGCTTAAGTTGCAAGTTTTGGAATTCAAGTTATGAATTTGAATGCAAGTTAGGGTTTTATAAAATTGGTGTATGGTTGTGTGTTATATTTAGGATTTTTGTCATGTTAATACAAGATTAGTAGCTTGTGCTAATGGTTAGTTTAAAAATTGTGTTAATTTGCTAATTTGCTTACTAGGTTTTTGAAATTGGTTAAATACTTGGGATTAAAAATGTGTTTAGGTTTTTCATGACTTCATTAACTTTATTAAGTGTGGTTTAATGTTTTAGATCATGCAAATCTAAGCTAGATTGTAGTTTGTGCATTTTTGCTTTGAAATTGTTAAATTTTAGGTATTTTGTAAACTAGAATATTAGGGTTTTTGGAATTTAATGAGATTAAATTCCGGGAATTGTTTATATGACTTATTTAAGATATTTAATAAATATATTGGCTGCTACACTCATTTAAACATCCTGTTTTGTACAAAAACGGCGAATTGTGCTTGCTAGATTTTCGGAAAAATGACTTTTTAAGTAAAATTGGGGTTTTTGTGAGTTTTAACCTAGTTTATATTAAAATTAGTTTTCGTGAATGTGCAAATGAGTGTGATTGGATTTTTCTCGATGGTTTGACGTTTGTACATCGACATCGAGGGTTGGTTTGACTATTCTTACATGCGTAGGCGATAGGTTTGGACCTATGCGTGATACGCGTGCCGATTTGATTTTCGTATGCCGTTTCGATTTCGAATTTAGTTTTAATGCGATATGGTGCGTTATGATATGTAGGTACCCCCATGTGGACTTCGAGACGACAAGCAAGCGCGTGGCGACGTCGGCACCGGCTAGCGAGGACCAGGTGAGTAGATTTATATCTACGGGGAGAAGTCGGGTGGATGGCGTATAGCACCCCCGCAGTCCGTGGTGGTGTATACGGATGCGTATACACACCAACAATTATTATATGTTATTTAGGATTAATAACGATGCTTAGGATGGATATTGGTGTGTTGGATTACTTTAGTGTTGCGAACCCTAGGGTAGTGTTGCACTACAAATACACACATACATACTTGCATACATTCCTATTGATATGTGCTCATGGGATTCTTCATAGTTATGGGTTCACATGGGTATGGGACTATGTGTTCACATACGGATTTGAGGATGATACTTGGGATTGAGCTGAGTCGATGAGATTTGATTTGAGGCCGTGAGATCGGTGATATAGCAGGGTTCGTATTTGAGATACGACATGACGTTGTAGCGGGTCCTTGACGTAGTGTTTCACACACGTCCATGCATACGTAGGCGGTATCAGTATGCTACTAGACGTAGATCAGTACCCCGATCATGATATTTGATAAAGAGGATACCAGGTGAATAGTATGATGAATGTGATATTGACCCGTACCCAGATTGGGATGCCGTACGACGGATTTACGTACGAGCTATATTGATGATTGATCCGCACTCTTGACTTGGGATGCCTGATTATAGATATGGTATCGGATATGATATTATTGAGGCGGGATCACCGACTATACATATACAGGTATGTATATGTATCGACTCAGATGATAGGCGGTTTCCTTACCTGTAGTTCAGCTTGTTAGTTCAGCCGTATAGTTTAGTGTAGTTGTTAGATTAGATTAGACTCCTACCTATTTCAAAAACTAACAAATCGTGGGTATTTTAAAAGACAGCCCAAGGGATCCTACGGATATTTCAAAAGACTTATCTTTTCATAAAAACACCGTAGCCCCTATTTTCAAAACCCCATGATTCGTGTTATTTCAAAAGGCACCATTTGTAGGACTTATATTAGATTAATGCAAATTAGTTATAGTTGCGTCTAGTTTTCAGGTCCCACTCTTCTTTTGTGGTCCGCTTCGCATCGCATGCTTATTTTATGTTTCATACTCCATTATTGATATCATGCTGTTAGGACACCAGCACCATTACCGATGATGCGTATGTACCACGTACACTTATTTGCCGGCTCACACACATCTTCATCGGTAATTGCCATGTCACGTACACCTTAGAAAATATTATTGCTTGACATAGCCTGTTAGCTAATAGTTATACATGATATTAGTGTACTTGCCTTATATGTTAGTTTAGACATTGTAGTTATTACCTGCTACTTCATGCATACTGTTATTCATTGTTATGCCGCATTCATGGATTTTCATGCATATATTCACCATTTTACGTGTTATTGAGGTTTTGGATTCGGATTTCCATGAGATTTTCTGGATTTGGAGGAAAACCGAAAAACATAAATAAACCTTTTTCTTCTTTTAAAATAAAAAGTGCGGTTTTCACATGATGTATGAGTCGTCCACCATGAGTTTGCTGATGGATTTCGAGACCCGATTCGAGGAGACGGATGAACCGTTTCGGGTACATGGTGGACCCGGTAAGGTACCCCGGGGCAAGAAGCGCGTGATGATGACGATGTGAGCCTGGCAGGGGAGCACTACCTACCGGTGATATTACCCGACGCGTCGGATATCCGGAGGATACCGTCGTGGTCTTGAGATGGATGGTAGGGGCCGGTCTGGACTGACGGCGCCCTAGATATTGAGACTTGAGGTACATAGATTGTGACACAGAGATATCGAGGTATTTGGACACTTGTTTTGTGTCGATGCTGGGCACTGTTTTATGCTGATTTCATATATGGTACCTCATTTCTTTTAAAATACAGAAATCTCACTGATTTATGAAACCAGTTTTATTCAGTACATGCATTCTGTTTTATGCATTCATACATCATCCATATGATATATTGCTACCTGAGGCACTGACACGGGCACATGAGATTACACTCGGGTTAGATATTTACCCTAGCCTTGTTATAGGCTATGTGTTATATACATTTTTGAGGATATATTATGATCATTGACCTAGGATTGCGTTATTTATGCGATTTCTGTGCGTAGATATTTTTCTATTCACGAGTTGGCAACTCACCCCCGTTGTGCCCCAGTTTCTTGCAGGTTGCCGCACAGGTTTCATTACGGCTTTGCGGGCTCAGTTTCATTCGGGTGACTTGCTAGTAGGTGGGTTTTTCTTGTATCGTACCCATCATATTACCTTGTATAATATTATTCCGTTGTATCTAGTAAATTCCATCAACCAAACATGTATTTATTGAGATAGAGACCAGTGTTGGTTATTCTTTCGACCTTAGAGTCGCTCGTTATATTTCTGGTGGTTTTGAGTTTCCTTTTGAGTTTTGATCCTCGCCGTTGGCGTTGTATATTATATTGTTTGTGTGGTTGTGACCGTCGATTGACGAAGAGCTAGCTCCCGCTTGGGGATGCCCTTTTCTTGATTTCGTATACTATTCATGTTGTATCCCGTTTGGGGGCCAGTATTTACAAAGGAGACTCTGCCGAAATTTTCAGTAAATTTTTGATGTTTTAAAAACCGCATAATTCGGCTTATGCTATTGAAATTACTTGCTTTAAGTTGGTTTTTCCTGCACTCTACTACTTTTCTTGGTTTGGATTTCTGGGTTTTCAGTTTACTTAGATTACGTACGTCTCGAGACGTTCGTAGTTTAAGTGCCGGTCATGTTCCGTACTTTCGGGTCGTGACAGGGAATGAAGAAAAACAATTAGCCTAACGATGGTGTACAAAAGATAATAAGTTAAGAAAAATAAAGGGTTTAGAAAGAGGGCAAAGTAAACTGCGACTGCTATTCACGACCAAACCAAGTAATTCATCGCCACTCCTACATCACCTTTGTATTTCTCCAGGACACCCCGTATCACTACGAAGATCCACAGTTATTTGGATAAATCCATCGTATGGTTATATATGAACTCGAAGGAACTTGTTCCAGTTCGGTGATGGATTCTAATTCAGGAGAAATAGGAATAAGGTTTATTCAGATGTCTTTTATCTTTACCTTCTTTCGCGTTATGAGAGCTCCTAGGATTGGGGGAGTACACCCATTATGCTTATTGGATAGTCTTCTTCTAAACCATAGGCTGGTGCCAAACGGTAGGGAAGGAAGAAAACCATTTGGCCAAAAGGTAGTGTACAGAAGGTAATGACTAAAGAAATATAAAGGGATTTGGAGAGATGGCAAAGAAATATACGGTTATAGTCATGAATCTGGATAATGGAAGATGCATTACTAGGAATACCAGGATACCCCTTCGAAGCATTTTCATGTTTCGGTCTCACTGTGTATTGTTAAAAGAAAACTGATTTCCCAATTAGCCCTTACTCCAGGGTATGTATTTACCAGGTTGATTCTCACATCTGTATGGTTTTATAGATGATGAGTGGGAGTAAGTCATTGGGAATTAGGTGATCATCCTCATTATATCGGGATTTGTTATAATTGGTGATATTTGAGGAAATCGCCTGGGTTATTGCCGGACGACAAATATTTGGTTTTGAATATCCGTTGTTATGCACCAATTTCAAACCGATATATCTGTACGTTTATTTTTATAAAGTGAGATATAACCTTTTGAAATTATGTCCATGACATTTACCTATATCAGTTGATGGTTAGGTAAGGAGCATTTAACAGCGGTGTAATTCTTCATAACCATAGTACAGTTTTCAACCTACGACGCACAGGGTTTGAGTTATTCAACTCAGCAGACTTATGCAAAGTATTTTATGTTGTCCAATGTCCATTAGGACAGAGGGGTTGGTCCTCGTACTATATTCTGTTTACTTGTGACTTGTCTAGTTTTTAGACAAGCGTTTTGTAGAAATGCAAGGTCTAAGTTTTGAGAAGTTATAGGTATAAGAGTAAAGTAGAGAACCAGGTGTTGCAAGTATCACGATTTTTCAAGGTGATCGAAGATGTAGATACTTTATTCGGTATTCAGTTGATAGTAATAGTTTTGAGAAACTTGTTTCTCTTTCAGATTACTCATGTTTTGGATGCACTCCTAAGTTGAGTAATGCTGATCGGCCTCTCACCATTTAGTTGACATGCACTGGAGATAGCTGCATGATTTGAATCTGGTTCCAATTAAATTAGTGCATCTGTTTCTATATTAGATATAGAATTGCTTATATCTTAACGATGTTAAGGTATATCGAGTTGTCCAGCTTATGCTTAAAACCAGACTCTTGATAACTCAAGGCACGTTTATGTAATGGCTGTTTGTGGGTTGACCCGGGCTATGACGAGGGTTGACTTTCTACCATCTGGAAGATCAATAGTGATATTATTCTAGACTTGCCACAGTTTTGATAAAAATGGATTTTTTCAGAAAACAGTAGTGGGAGTATGGTAGAACTGGAAGTGATACCAGAACCACAAACGATTACTGAAAATTTGATGAGAACCTAAAGATTCAATCAGGTTTGACATTTCATTGGCCACTCCGCAGATATGGCGGGTAATCTCAAGCACTCGAGTGGTACTTCGGTATGCTCAAAGACGGTGACAGGGAGGTTCTTGTTTTTCCAGACTTGACACTACTATTGTTCTAGGCTATGAGACCCGGCAGGAGGATGAGTATAGCGTCGTTCTAAACTAGCTTTAGAAGTGCACGTGCATATGACTCTGCCAGAGGGTTGTCGTAGTCAGTGGGAGCAGCGGAAGTATAGTGGATAAGTAGCTTGTGTCTATTTATAGACTAAAGTAGATATAGCAGAGATAGATCATCTATTTTTGATGTGACAGTCATAGGTTTGACTTCATCAGAATACAGGATGGATCTGTTAAGAAGGTAGTAGGGTGTGATGTCCTGGTATTTGGATGACATACACAGAGTAGGAAATGAAATTCCTATACTACGATCAGTTATACTTTGGTTGTCACACAGTGTTTCCTCCACATAGGATATAGATATAATATCAGACATTCTGGTTACTAGATCTATAGTTTTAGATCTAGATTTGGGTAGTTTCCCAAACTGGGTACTTAGACAGCATTCTAAAGGTGTTTTAGAATGGACGACTCCTGGCACGGTAGTATACCTGCAGGTGATGGAGTCATCCTCTCTAAAGGTGTCTTACAGACTAAAGGGGAGAGGGATGTGCATGATTGACATATCACTTGCTTAGGCAATTGAGTCAATCACGAGATGTCAATTACCACACCAGGTGTTGTTTTTGCACAAGCTGCAATAAGTTGATATTAATCCAATTCTAGAGAAACATTCGGAAGCAGTTTTAGAACATAAGTGGATGTTCTAGGGATATGATAACGACAGCCTCCTTCGGAAGACGATTATCATTCCAGGCTTCCAAGGTGATCTGGATGACAGAGTGACTGTCAGAGTTATAGTTTTCTCTCTGACGAGGGGCAGTAGTTTGGACAGGTGGTCCAAGCGGATATTGAAGGAGGCATGGCGCAGGATACTGATTAAGTTCAGTTGATGATACAGTCTAAGAAGTTTGAATTTGGAGTTCATTTATGAACTAGGTCCTATCAGATATCCAGACATATTCTAAGACAGGTATTGCTCAGTTCGGGAGATGGCTTTCTCCGCGAACTTGAGATACAGAGAGACATAGAAAGGAATATCAGAGCGGATCCACTAGCCGAGGCTATTTCTTGAACGTAATAGTTTCACAAACGGGCTTTGTGAGACTGATCAGTAGAGGAGTTGGATGTTCGGTATCACACGGGTTGTGAGTATACGACATCGCAATAATTAGCCTTGAGTGCAAGTGGGAGATTGTTGGATATAGTGCCCTCAAAGTCAATTATTGGATCGCAGGCACGTGATTGCAATGATTGAGGGAGGACCTATGCCGGTAGGACAGTCTTACTCAAGATGATAGTATGCTATCTGGTTTATCTGTATCATTGTGTACATGCTTTAGGTGTTAGTTATATGT
The DNA here is from genome assembly GCA_030015575.1 of Agapanthus africanus. Classification (NCBI taxonomy): domain Eukaryota; kingdom Viridiplantae; phylum Streptophyta; class Magnoliopsida; order Asparagales; family Amaryllidaceae; genus Agapanthus; species Agapanthus africanus. The sequence goes on from CM057346.1 coordinate 399,090,606, forward strand.
ATGCCCTAGAGGCCATTACTGTACATAGGATGTATATTGTAGTGGATGCTGGGACATATATAGGGAGGACTTTCTTGCTCGACATGATAGTATGCTATCTGGTTACCCTTTACCTTAACGTGTATGCTGATTGTCTCTCTGTTACATGTTGGTAAAGCCCTTAGGATATGTACTTGACTACCTGGACTATGATGCGGATCATACTAGTGGGGACATGGTAGTCCATAAGTACATCCTTCAAAGTCCCTAGTCGTGGGTGTATCGAGATGGGGCATCGATATACCAGAGTAGACCAGCGTATACCTTCTCGACCCATACAGATGGGCGATGGATGATCCCATATCCATTGGTGTTTGACATCGGAGATGATATACGGGTGCTCAGTGGAGACTGGGTACACTGGACGGACTCGCCGAGAACTCCCAGATGGTATTATACCTCACGTCAGATGGCAGTTCTCTGGTGACACTGGTACAGAGTAGTCTGTTGACCAGAGATCGTCATAGAGTCTTGTGTTGTTCCCACTGTGCTTTGATTTCCATCTTACCACGTCCAAGAGAGCGTGCAAAACGGTGGTTTTTGGGTACAGTCCCGAGTCATATGGAGGCAATGAGCGATAGGAGGGGATTCGTCTCTCCCGGTATAGGGAGTTGATGTTGCGCTGTGTTCGATTGGCTATAACCGGAAATCCCTGGCCAGCGTTGCTGAGATTTACTGGTAAGTGTTACCAGTAGTTTCTCGAATTATTATAGACCTCATATCGACACGACTTATTGAGCTATTGGGGTCTGACGTTTACCACCCCTAGGCGAGATATGCGACATATCAGACGATCAGACCGGACTGTACGGTAGTGTTACTGGTTGGATTCACTGGAGTGTGAGCGGGCTTGCTCGTCGATCTTCAGATCGCTCAATACCCGGGTGGCCGTTACGTTTAGCAGACCGCTTGCGGCTTGTGGGTGATTGATATGATCATCACCTGCTGCCGGCGTATTGACGAGTCTTTAGAGTCCTACACAGAGGTTTCCTGGCTCAAGCGAAATGAAATAGGAGCGCATATGAGATATGTGCGGGACCGAGAATAATGCGTGTATGTGATACCGTATTCTATTCTCGCGATGAATGTGTCGAATGGTTGTATGCGATATAACCTAGTTATCGAATCAAGGATTGATTCGATAAATCGATACATTGGATATTAGCCGGTTATATGCGATATGACCGGATCGTTAAATCAAGTGTTGATTTAATGATTTAATGTATAATTATATATTTGATATATTACTTTGCATTAACTAGTATCGGTTCACTTTAAATGGATTTTCTCACTCGGATGTGCGCATTATATATGTGATATGATTTTGTGCACTTGCTTGTATCATGTTTGATGATACATGCTTTTTGGTTAAGTGTAAAGTATTAAACCTTGGTTAATGAAATGGTTAGGGTTTATTATTTGTTATTCAATTATCTTATTTAATTATCCTTTTATTTTTGATAAATGAATAAAAGAAAAGAGAAAAGAATGGTGGCTAATTTTGTTTCATGTTGAAGCTTCTTGAAGCTTTGATCAAGTCAACCATTCTTATCTCATCCTTAACCCTAACCATTCCCACTAACCCTAGTTTAATCTCTACACTTGACCATGGTTTAGATTATGATAAGTTTTCATTTTCTTTTCATTTTTAAATTAACTTATCATAACACTTTCTTCATCTTCTTCTTCTTCCTCACAAGAAGAAAGCTCTCTTCATCAATGGTGATTGATGTTTTTGAGTGAGAAATCCAATTCTAAAGTGAACCCAACTCCTATTTCTTCATCCTCTACCTCTTGCCCAGTAGTAGAGTGTGTTTACTTCACAAGTTTCTTGACTTGGTGAAGTCGGAGCTTGATTTAGCGATGCCTCGACGTAGATCATCTTCGGCATGGACATCGACGACCTAGCTTGCCCATTCTCCGACGAAGCCGACGCTAGAGCCCGGGAACTCATTTGGACAGCGAGGGGACTTCGTTGCGGAGCTATGGAGGTGGAGCACCGGATCTACAAAGGTTGTATTTCCGATATCCCTTTAGTTAAGTGTTAACTAGTTAGCTTTTTCGCCTAGTTTTCTAGCAAACGATCCGTAGTCGGGTTTCTCGGCACCTAGATTTTTTGAAATTGGCATGGTTGATGCCTTGTGAGACTTCATTAGGATGCCTAGGAACCCTACAGTGGTATCAGAGCCTAGCTAGAGCCTTAGGCGAAGTCCAGACGAAGTTTGAAACCCGAACGAACCCGAAACCCCAACTCAAATGTGCTCTCTGTACTTTTTCTAAAAATAGGGATTTTTCAGTATTAAAAATATGTAGAAATATCAGCAGGAAATTGTAAGAATTACTGCGCAAATACGACACTGTTTGGAGTTTAAACAGCCGCGGAACCGCGGCACGAGCATGGCTCGTGCGGCGGTTCCGCCGCCACTTGATGACGTCAGCAATACCTATTTTCACAGTAACTCCTATTTAACTGTGCTGAGTTCTCTGGGTATTTTTAAAAATTATTCAAGAGTTGAATTTTCTGGGTTGTTTTGGGGATTCGAATGTTCGATCGGATTATCGAATTTTCTCTGTGTGGCTTTCCGGATAAATTTTTAGAATATGTTAAAAAGTTCGACCGGATATAAATACCCAATTTTTCCCTTGTCAGGAAATTTCCAAGTGTTGGATTTTTTCGTAGTTTAACGATGTTCTAAGTAGTGCAAGTAACGCGATGGTCCCTCTAGAAGACAACAAACCTTAACTCGATTATGTGACCGTCTTGAACTGCCCTTTGAACCTTCGGGTTTGGGGCAGTACGGCGTGCCACATGTGAGGCGTTGGCTTGACCCTTCTACGGCTGGACCGTTGGTACTGAGGCACGAACTGAATGTTGTTAGACTTGTTTCATGTGTTGATCTATATCGGGAAAACTTGGGTGTTCGATTGTTCGATCGGAAAGTTTAACATTTTCTATTTATCCGGAATGTGATACAATAATTGGAATTCACAAGTAGTTATGAGATAACTGAATGAATATTATAAACATAGCAGTTTAGTCTCACTTGATCGGTTGCTACGGAATTTTGATGTGATCAAAAGTCCATCGCAATCACGTAGCGTACGCGGATACTCGCCGGGTAAACTTAATAGACAGCCTCACTCCATAGCCCCGACCAAGTGACTGTAGGAGAACCCCGTCGCCGAAAGCATCCGTTCGGGTGCTCGCGGTAGCGGTGTTCCGCCTTGGTGCACTTCGTCGACGGTATCGGGGGTGCGGCCGTTTACTGAAGTTTGCAACGAGCATTCGATCAGGATGTCGGGAATCTTGTTGAATTGCCCGACTTGATATTGAAAAGTGTTTTCGATTTTGAGACTAAAATGCGGGGTTTATAATTGTTAGGCATGCGATGTCTAAGTAATTCATTTGGTCAGGCATGTGATGTCTGAGGTGGTTGCGGATTCCAACTGTTGTAGTTTTACACTTTCTTTTCTATGACCGTAAGTGTAATATGTGATATCGCCGGTTTCGTTGCTATATGTCAACGACAATTGGGATGCGCATGTTTACTTACGTTGATGACATGTGATGTTATGTGTTGCTGGATATGTTATATTGGATCGTCGTGTTCGAATAACCGGGGTTTTTTATGTGAGATAAGTGTTTTTCATTTTCATTCATGTAAAAACTTGTATGTAATATTCTTTTATTGGGGCACTTCCAGGTTGCGGAAGTTGTCACCTTTGGTATATTATTTACTTTTCCGCACTAGGATAGACCCAAGGAGGGGAGCACAAGTAATCGGGTTCTGGGGTCCAGTGGGAGACCAACTCGAGGAGTCGAGTCCGGGTCTCCTAACTCTGGAATTGGTAGGGTTGCTTGCCGCTCTCGTAGGGGTCTAGGGGTGTGGGTTTGGCTATTCATCGCGACCGTGGAATCCGTGTTTTATACTGGCTCGTATTGAAAACACGGACGTCCTAGTATATCCAATATTTCATATGATTCTTCTGCTGCGATATCTGTGATGTGATCATGTGATGTTCTGTGATAGATACAGTATATAGTATATATGATATATTATATAGATGTTACTTATGTTTTACACCCGCGCTAGCCCTGCCCCGCTCTGCCGTTAGTTACCTAACCTAACGGTGCACGAGGGGACATCGAGGCGAATGCGGATGGCATAAGTGTACGTCGTATTTATCTGTGATGTTTAGGTATATAAATGATGGGACTTCATTAATGTGATTAATGAAATAAAAGAAACCTAAGATGTTGTAGAATCGAATTTCAAAATAAAACAGGTAGCTACAGTTCTTGCTTTGCACAGCGGTATATATGATATATCCTGCACCTTATTCGATGAAGAAAGGACCGAGATCCCTTCACCGGGAGTGACTCCTTTAGCAATAACTGGCAGATGCTACACACTCGGTTTGTCTTTTGATAGCTTTTAAGTGTTTTTGCTTTGCACAGCGATATATATGATATATCCCGCACCTCATTCGACGAGGAAAGGACCGACGATCCCTTCACCGGGAGTGACTCCTTTAGCAAAACTAAGAAAGCCTCAAAAACACTCCATTTTAAAATTCATTTGATTCTACAACGATATCAAGTTCATTACGCAATAGGTTTTCAGAAAAACCTTTCGTAGCCCTCCGTCATTTCAGATATGTACTGGTTAGTATTCGTGCTGCGTTTGTTGACCTCTGTCAAGGCGTAGTGTGCGGTAGCTGATTAGTGCTTATCTGCATAAGCATATGATGTGATTGATTTAGGGTAGTCGTGCGACCTTGTTGACCTCTGTCAAGGGTCGTGCGGGTGGGTTTACTTCAATCAGGAAATGACGGGTTGAACTTGACTAGCAGCCTATGGTTTGTTGACCTCTGTCAATGTCATAGGACGCTAGGGGCAAAATATTATCGAGAATTTCAAGTGTTGAAATTTGCAATGAGATTGCATACCTTCTATGAGATAGTTGGATCCCGATACCCGCTGCGAGTAAGAGTTACTCCTGGGAGATTTTTATACATTACAATTAGCCGATCAAGTAGGTGTCTAGAAAGGTGTTAACGAGGTTACGCCTCTGGGAAAATGAGGTTTACATTAATTAGGTTCGTGCGAAAGCACGGGGGACCTCCCTCAAAGTACCGACACTGGCCTGGCTGAAAGATTGGCGAACTTGTAGTGTGTAATTAATCCCGGCTAGTCTTTCCTTTTAGGGTTTGAAGGAAGATTTGATAAAAAGCAGTAGGAGCCATCCTGATTAGATAAAATAATAACCAATCTATTCTTGCAAGAGCGCACGCTGAGTGTTTTCTTCTCTCTCTCTCCAGGTGACGACCATATCACGCCTTAATCAAGATAATAATACGGAATATTGACCGAACCCGCTTGTTATACTGAGCTGGGGAACGTTGGTCCCGCTCCAACTTATAATTGTTATAAGACAAAGCAGGAAATAGGGGATTACCAGAATTCCCATGCCGCCCAAACGAAGAGAGTGCATGCTGATGCATCATCTTCGGGTGTGTTCATTACAGAGAACTGTTTCTCAGTATCCTTTACGTCCTGGGTATGTGATACCAAATCAGGATCCCATATATGTAATTTGTTACATAGGGCTACAGACAGGTAGAGAACTGAGAACGGGTGATAAGTTTCATGAGACAGAAAACGGGGCAAGTGTTGCAGCCAAGTCTGTTGGTCACTGTCACCCTGTATTACCGATACATTGATTCTGAACGAATGTTATTAGATACCGAACCTGATATACAAAATCATATCAGTCTCTTTATTAGTAAAGAAATGATGAAATTTTGTATTGTTGGATAATGTTTTGAACATTTCCTATATCAAAAGTTGATCGGTTCAGGCACGTTATCTAAAAGCATTGATGTTCTAAATCAAACTACAGTTCTTTAGTATACGGAACACACACAAGAGGAAGAGTTCAGAAATGAACGAATCCTACTTGAGGCATTGTAGACTAGGTCAGATCAATGTGACCCGACTAGCTAGAGTTACATTAAGATGCATATTTAAATCAGTTTGAATTTACATCTTGTGAAACTCGCCAGTCATGTCACAAAGATAAGATGACCATAGCTCCGTTTAATGGAAATAGAGAAAGAGTTAGTGAACTCTTGGGATGATACATATTGATGTATGTAGGTCCCCTGTCTACACATGCCAGGACTGATTCTTTATACTTCATTACATTCTCTGATAATCTCTCAAGATTCAGACATATGTTCCTGTTGAAACACAAGTCCGAACCTTTTGAGATATTCATAGAATATAAGTTAGAAGTAGAGAACCAATACGGTGAAAACCACTAGGACGATGAAACTGAGTGAAGCTCGGGTCCCCGGCACGAGCGGAACGGTATATTATGTCCTTTGATGAGATCAAGGAGGAGAATACTTGAGCACGGAAATACTGGACTTTTCTAAAGGAGAATGAGATTCTCTCTCAGCATTACTCCTCCGTATACACCATAGCACGATGGTATATCGGGGCGGAGCAATCACACCCTATATGATAAGGTGTGCTCTATGATGAGTACTACTGAGTTACCTATTTCCTTATGGGAGTTATGCGCTTGAGAAGCTGCATACCTATTGAATAGGGTTCGAATCAAATCAGTTGCCTTCCACCTCATATATGATATGGTATGGGAAGAGCCCATGTCTTAAGCTAGTTAAGATTTGGGGTTGTCCGGCCTATGTCTAAAAGCATAATCCGGACAAGCTCGAGGCAAGGTCAGTTATGTACAACTGGAAATATTCCAGCTATACAAACTACAGCTGATGATTTGAAAGAACCAAAGGATTCAGTAAATTCCAACGAACCTCAGCCTCTCCGCCGATCTAGTAGGGTTCCTCACCCACCTGAGAGATACTTCGGTTTCTCTATGACAGTGGGAGCGAGGATTGCATCATGAGATGATGACCTAACTAGTTTCGAGCTGGCCATCAGGAGTGTGACTCTGTAAGAATGGCTGGATGCTTAGTGATCTGAGATGGAATCCTTATACACCAACAAAGTATGGACTTTGGTTGCTATATCTGAAGGGTTAAATCCCCATCAGGAGCAAGTATATCTTGAGAAGATTACTTGGTGTACTTGGAAAAGTTAAGACTTTCAAAGCTAGACTTGTTAAAGGTTTTCGTCATTGACCAAGCGTGGATAATGATGAAACCTTTTCAAGTAGCTATGCTTAAGTCCATCCAGATCCTACTTGCCATGACTACGATATCTGGTGGTTGGGTGTCTTGACTGCTTTTCTAAATGATGATTTGGAAGAATGCGTCTATAAGTACACAGCCAGAGGGCCTCGTAGACAGTGGGAGCAGCGGAAACGTGTGCAAGATGCTTTATAGGATAAAGCAGGCATCGCGGAGTTGGAACGTCTATTTTTGATGTGTTAGTCAAAGAGTTTGACTTCATCAAAATGGTAGATGAACCTTGTATACACAAAAAGGTAGTAGGGAGTATGGTAATGATCCTCATAGAGTACGTGGATGACATACTCTTGATAGGGAAGGAGTTTCCTATGCTACGCTCGATCAATCTCCGCTTATCACAAAGATTCTCCACGTAGGATCACAATGATACCTACTAAATCCTGGATTTTGGATCTATGAGATAGATCTAAATGGATGTTAGGATTCTCACTAGTTGTAGTGAGATGGTATCAATAGATCCTGGGGAGAATCACTGGAAGGGTTCCAGGGTGATAATGACGACTGAGTGTCAGTCACAGGCATTGTCTTTACCCTCAGTAAAGGGACGGTATGTTGGAAGAGTTCCAAGTTAGATACCATGACATACTAGACGATAAAGGCAGGATACATCGCTACTTAAGATGCTACCAAAGAGGCAGTCTGGGTATATTGGTTCATGAGATGAACTATGTTCCTCCCATTGTGTGACAATGGAGTTGTGGCTCATGCCAAGGAACGTCGGTCCCATCAGTGATCCAGACATATTCTAAGGCAGTATCACTTGATCATGGAGATGGTTGATCTCCAGGAAGATCGAGGTTAGGAGAGTAGACTCAGAGGACAACACAGCGGATCCACTCACAAAGGCCTGTTCCCAGAGAGAGACTTTCATGGGATGGTTGAGTATGAGATACTGCAACCACTGCAACAGATGGCCCTAGTGCAAGTGGGAGATTGTTAGTTATATGTATGCCCTAGAGGCCATTACTGTACATAGGATGTATATTGTAGTGGATGCTGGGACATATATAGGGAGGACTTTCTTGCTCGACATGATAGTATGCTATCTGGTTACCCTTTACCTTAACGTGTATGCTGATTGTCTCTCTGTTACATGTTGGTAAAGCCCTTAGGATATGTACTTGACTACCTGGACTATGATGCGGATCATACTAGTGGGGACATGGTAGTCCATAAGTACATCCTTCAAAGTCCCTAGTCATGGGTGTATCGAGATGGGGCATCGATAAACCAGAGTAGACTAGCGTATACCTTCTCGACCCATACAGATGGGCGATGGATGATCCCATATCCATTGGTGTTTGACATCGGAGATGATATACGGGTGCTCAGTGGAGACTGGGTACACTGGACGGACTCGCCGAGAACTCCCAGATGGTATTATACCTCACGTCAGATGGCAGTTCTCTGGTGACACTGGTACAGAGTAGTCTGTTGACCCGAGATCGTCATAGAGTCTTGTGTGGTTCCCACTGTGCTTTGATTTCCATCTTACCACGTCCAAGAGGGCATGCAAAACGGTGGTTTTTGGGTACAGTCCCGAGTCACATGGAGGCAATGAGCGATAGGAGGGGATTCGTCTCTCCCGGTATAGGGAGTTGATGTTGCGCTGTGTTCGATTGGCTATAACCGGAAATCCCTGGCCAGGGTTGCTGAGATTTACTGGTAAGTGTTACCAGTAGTTTCTCGAATTGTTATAGACCTCATATCGACACGACTTATTGAGCTATTGCGGTCTGACGTTTACCACCCCAAGGCGAGATATGCGACATATCAGACGATCAGACCGGACTGTACGGTAGTGTTACTGGTTGGATTCACTGGAGTGTGAGCGGGCTTGCTCGTCGATCTTCAGATCGCTCAATACCCGGGTGGCCGTTACGTTTAGCAGACCGCTTGCGGCTTGTGGGTGATTGATATGATCATCACCTGCTGCCGGCGTATTGACGAGTCTTTAGAGTCCTACACAGAGGTTTCCTGGCTCAAGCGAAACGAAATAGGTGCGCATATGAGATATGTGCGGGACCGAGAATAATGCGTGTATGTGATACCGTATTCTATTCTCGCGATGAATGTGTCGAATGGTTGTATGCGATATAACCTAGTTATCGAATCAAGGATTGATTCGATAAATCGATACATTGGATATTAGCCGGTTATATGCGATATGACCGGATCGTTAAATCAAGTGTTGATTTAATGATTTAATGTATAATTATATATTTGATATATTACTTTGCATTAACTAGTATCGGTTCACTTTAAATGGAATTTCTCACTCGAATGTGCGCATTATATATGTGATATGATTTTGTGCACTTGCTTGTATCATGTTTGATGATACATGCTTTTTGGTTAAGTGTAAAGTATTAAACCTTGGTTAATGAAATGGTTAGGGTTTATTATTTGTTATTCATTTATCTTATTTAATTATCCTTTTATTTTTGATAAATGAATAAAAGAAAAGAGAAAAGAATGGTGGCTAATTTTGTTTCATGTTGAAGCTTCTTGAAGCTTTGATCAAGTCAACCATTCTTATCTCATCCTTAACCCTAACCATTCCCACTAACCCTAGTTTAATCTCTACACTTGACCATGGTTTAGATTATGATAAGTTTTCATTTTCTTTTCATTTTTAAATTAACTTATCATAACACTTTCTTCATCTTCTTCTTCTTCCTCACAAGAAGATAGCTCTCTTCATCAATGGTGATTGATGTTTTTGAGTGAGAAATCCAATTCTAAAGTGAACCCAACTCCTATTTCTTCATCCTCTACCTCTTGCCCAGTAGTAGAGTGTGTTTACTTCACAAGTTTCTTGACTTGGTGAAGTCGGAGCTTGATTTAGCGATGCCTCGACGTAGATCATCTTCGGCATGGACATCGACGACCTAGCTTGCCCATTCTCCGACGAAGCCGACGCTAGAGCCCGGGAACTCATTTGGACAGCGAGGGGACTTCGTTGCGGAGCTATGGAGGTGGAGCACCGGATCTACAAAGGTTGTATTTCCGATATCCCTTTAGTTAAGTGTTAACTAGTTAGCTTTTTCGCCTAGTTTTCTAGCAAACGATCCGTAGTCGGGTTTCTCGGCACCTAGATTTTTTGAAATTGGCATGGTTGATGCCTTGTGAGACCTCATTAGGATGCCTAGGAACCCTACATTAGGTGACCTTGCAGATCACTATTACATGTTGATGTAGCCCTTAGGATTCTTGCTTGACTACCAACAGTATGATGGCGATCATGTAAGTCTACGGTAGCGCCCCGGCCGTCTATCCGAGGCCAAAATGCCGAAACGAAAACTTTTCTTAAACTAGAAACCAGCGCTAACGTATGCTTAAATCCCGGATCGAACCATTCACCTACAACTAGCTACTAGAGAAAAGGTTGGATAGCTATACCGATCGATCTGTATCCTTCGGTCTTTGGCCACCATCCTAAGCTCCTCGCGGCATCTCCGGTCTCGATCTCCTCGTCGGAAAGGGCACCACATCTTCGAGTCTTTTTACGGGCTCCCGCTTCATCCGAAGCAACTCGGGCACGAAGTTCGCTACCCGATGTGTCCAAGGTGAAGTAGAGAATGTTTGTGACAACTTTGTCTCTTGCATCCATTGCATGGATGGAGGTTGAAGATGAAGCCATCAATGGAGGTTGTGAGCTAGAGGAAGAAGAAGAAGAGGATGCCTTTTCTTTTGTGTTTCTTATGATCAAAATGAGAGCAAGAATCAATAATACAATAGCAAACCCAAAGGGATATGGCTGCCCTTCTCTCTCTTCCTCTCATTTCATTACTTAATGTGACATTAGCACAAGAAAACAGACCATGAGTCACTAACAAAGTCTTTGTCACATTAAATGCACAAAATGATGATTTCTAGCTCATAATTTCCATATGCAAATATTAATCCAAATGTTTGCAACAATAAAAAGATACGGCAACATCTAAAGTAAACTCGTGACGGATCACAAGGATACCCCTCACCTGTATATACATACCTGCTTCCGCATTCCGACTGAATGCGAATGCGATGAGACTAAAGTAATCCAACAAATCTAATACTAGGATCCGGCTTAAAGCAAAGCCCACTAGTATGATCCGCCCGATCATGATCCGTGCACCACTACACGTATATGATCGGACCCTACCATATATCATACGGCCTCTACAACGTTTCGCCCGAAAGTTGAAAACTGTCTGTGGGGGACTCTAAAGACTCGTCAATACTTTGGCTATGGATTTAACTACTAGCACGTCAGAGGTACTAGCCGTACGTAATGGGCTACCAGGTATTGACCAAAAGGGAGGTCGATGAGCGAACTCATCCTGACACCCTACTGAGCCTGTCAGTGACAATATCCGTACAGTCCGGTCCGTTTGTCTATGAGCATCGCATGGCGGGCCAAGGGTGTTAGTAAAAGTCAGACCCCCAAAAGTGGTACAAGTCGTGTCGGAGTGTAGCCTAGAACACCCTGAGATACTACTGGAATACCTACCAGTAAATCTCCTGCCATGGCCAAGGACTTTGTGTAATGGCTCTGTTGGGTTAGCCTAGCACCTCATGAAGGGTTTGGAAGCATCACATGTACCAAAGATGGAATCTTTAGGGTGCTAAGTTAACAAACATCGGATCGTTCCTAGAAAAATTAGGGTTTCTAAAACTTTTGCACATCAACATAAGCAAGAAAAGCTTGGGTTTTGAGAGTACAACCTTTGTAGCTCCCTACGCTAGACTCCTCGGCTACTTGGGGTTTGGAAAAGCTCCGCTTGAACTCCTCTAGGTCACCGATGATCCACCCGGAGTCCGCTTTGTCCAAGCTTGCAACTTCACCCGATCAAGAGAATGAAATGAAGCTAACACTCCAAACAAGTGGGCTAGACTTGTGTAGAATGGTGTTGTGGTTCTCTTTCTCACTTCAAAATCCTAACTTGATGAGTATATTGCTCACTACAAAAATCTAGAGAGCAAATGAGAGAGGAAGAAGAAGATGATGGCTATATCTTTAACAAGAGTGAAAAGAATAACCCTTGTGCAAGAAAAATGAAAATATATGAATATATATTTTCTTGTTCTCATCTCAAACCATGGTTTAAACAATGAATATATTATTGAACTTGAGTTAAAACACAAAAGGAAAGTTTACCCAAGGTAAAAAGGTGGGTGAGAAGGCTTAGGTCAAAAGAAGAGTGTAGAAACAAATCAATCATAACCATTTTCCATTTTCCTTTTTGTTTTAAATCAAATGCAATAAAATCCATATATAAAACCATGGTGTGAGTCTTATATTGCCACCATTTTCATGTATGTACAACCATGAAGGATGTATGTATGTACATCCATATGTGCATGAATCTAAAAGGAGAACATACATGCATGCATACATCCATCAAATACAAGAAAGGATTTCTAGTGAGAAACTAATGGTTAAATGATAAATCAACACTTGATTTATCAATCCGGTCATATCACATATGACCCTATCCAAAAGCAAGCCGCCCGATCAATATACGGTATCCTATAAGCGTATTTTAATCGGGTCCATGCGCATATCGCATACGCGCACCACAACGTTTCGCCTGGACTAGGTAACTCCTTTGTGGGACTCTAAGACTCGTCAATACGCCGGCAGTCCGTGATGATCATATCAAGCTGTTAGTTATATGTATGCCCTAGAGGTCATTACTGTACATAGGATGTATATTGTAGTGGATGCTGGGACATATATAGGGAGGACTTTCTTGCTCGACATGATAGTATGCTATCAGGTTACTCTTTACCTTAACGTGTATACTGTTTGTCTCTCTGTTACATGTTGGTAAAGCCCTTAGGATGTGTGCTTGACTACCTGGACTATGATGCGGATCATACTAGTGGGGACATGGTAGTCCATAAGTACATCTTTCAAGGTCCTTAGTCGTGGGTATATCGAGACGGGGCATCGATATACCAGAGTAGACTAGCATATACCTTCTCGACCCATACATATGGGAGATGGATGATCCCATATCCATTGGTGTTTGACATCAGAGATGATATACGGGTGCTCAGTGGAGACTGGGTACACTGGACGGACTCGCCGAGAACTCCCAGATGGTATTATACCTTACGTCAGATGGCAGTTCTCTGGTGACACTGGTACAGAGTAGTCTGTTGACCCAAGATCGTCATAGAGTCTTGTATGATTCCCACTGTGCTTTGATTTCCACCTTACCACGTCTAAGAGGGCGTGCAAAACGGTGGCTTTTGGGTACAGTCCCGAGTCACATGGAGGCAATGAGCGATAGGAGGGGATTCGTCTCTCCCGGTATAGGGAGTTGATGTTGCGCTGTGTTCGATTGGCTATAACCGGAAATCCCTGGCCAGGGTTGCTGAGATTTACTGGTAAGTGTTACCAGTAGTTTCTCGAACTGTTATAGACCTCATATCGACATGTCTTATCGAGCTATTGGGGTCTGACGTTTACCACCCCTAGGCGAGATATGCGACATATCAGACGACAAGACCGGACTGTACGGTAAGTGTTACTGGTTGGATTCACAGGAGTGTGAGCGGGCTTGCTCGTCGATCTTCTGATCGCTCAATACCCGGATGGCCGTTACGTTTAGCAGACCGCTTGCGGCTTGTGGGTGTTTGATATGATCATCATCTGCTGCCGGCGTATTGACGAGTCTTTAGAGTCCTACACAGAGGTTTCCTGGCTCAAACAAAACGAAATAGGAGCGCATATGAGATATGTGCGGGACCGAGAATAATGCGTGTATATGATACCGCATTCTATTCTCGCGATGAATGTATCGAATGGTTGTATGCGATATAACCTAGTTATCGAATCGAGGATTGATTCGATAAGCCGATACATTGGATATTAGTCGGTCATATGCGATATGACCGGATCGTTAAATCAAGTGTTGATTTAATGTTTTAATGTATAATTATATATTTGATATATTACTTTACATTAACTAGTATTTGTTCACTTTAAATGGATTTTCTCACTTGAAGTGCACAAGTTGTATATGTGATATACTTTTGTGCACAAGTTTGTATCATGTTTGATGATACATGCCAACTTGGGTGTAGTTTTGGTTTAAACCTTGGTTAAGTAAATGGTTAGGGTTTTTATTTATTTATTCATTTATTTATTTCATTTTGGCAAGAAATAAAATGGTTGCTACTTTTGTTTTACATTGAAAGTTCATGAAGGTTTGAAAGGTTGACTATTTTGTTTCTTTCTATTAACCTAACCATTCAACTTAACCCTAGTTTATTCTCTACACCTAACTATGGTTGCAATATGATAAGTATCCTTTTATTTTATATTTTAAATAACACTTATCATATTATTATGATCTTCTTCTTCTTCTTCTTCAAGATGAAGAAGCTTGCCTCCATCAATGGCAACTAGTGAAAAAGAGTGAGAAATCCAATTCTAAAGTGAACCCACTTCCTATTTCTTCATCCTCTACCTCTTGCCAAGTAGTATAGGGTGTTTTCTTCACAAGTTTCATGACTTGGTGAAGTGGGAGCTTGATCTTGTGATGCCTCGACGTAGATCATCTTCGGCATCGAAGTCGATGACCTAGCCCGCCCATTTCTCCGATGAAGCCGACGCTAGAGTCCGGGATCCATTATGGACAGCGAGGGGACTTCATCACGGAGCCATGGAGGTAGAGAACCGGATCTACAAAGGTTGTAGCCTCTTTCTTTTAGTTAAGTTGTTAACTAGTTTCTTTTTTCGCCTAAAATCTAGTTAACGATCCGTATTAGGGTTTCTCGGCACTTGTAATATTTGAAATTGGCATGGTTGATGCCTTGTGAGACCTCATTAGCATGCCTAGGAACCCTACACAAGCACCCCCAAGCCGCAAGAGGTCAGCTAAACGTAACGGCCACCCGGGTATTGAGCGATCAGAAGAGAACAAGCGAACCT
The DNA here is from genome assembly GCA_030015575.1 of Agapanthus africanus. Classification (NCBI taxonomy): domain Eukaryota; kingdom Viridiplantae; phylum Streptophyta; class Magnoliopsida; order Asparagales; family Amaryllidaceae; genus Agapanthus; species Agapanthus africanus. Next base: position 399,105,811 of record CM057346.1, read on the forward strand.
GCTACAACTCCCGTCGAGCCAATCGGCAACACTTCCCGTACAGTCCGGTCTCCTCGTCTGATATGTCGCATATCAAGTTTAGGGGTGGTAAACGTCAGACCCCAATAACTGATAAGTCGTGCCGATGTGAGGCTCATAACGGGTCGAGAAACTACTGGTAACACTTACCAGCAAATCTCAGAATCAGCCCTGGCCAGGGACTTCCCTGTTACGGCCAATCGAGCACAGCGCAACATCAACCCCCAATACCGGGAGAGACGAAACCCCTCTTATCGCTCATTGCCTCCATGTGACTCGGGACTGCCCAAAAACCACTATTTTCCACGCCCTCATAGACGTGGTAAGTTGGAAATCAAAGTACAGTGGGAATCACACAAGACTCTATGACGATCTCAGGTCTACAGACTAACCTGTACAAGTGTCACCAGAGAACTGCAATCTGACGTGAGGTATAATACCATCTGGGAGTTCTTGGCGAGTCCGTCCAGTGTACCCAGTCTCCACTGAGCACCCGTATACCATCTCTGATGTCAAACACCAATGGATATGGGATCATCCATCGCCCATCTCATGGGTCGAGAAGCGTATACGCTAGTCTACACTGGTATATCGATGCCCCATCTCGATACACCCACGACTAGGGACCTTGAAGGATGTACTTATGGACTATCATGTCCCCACTAGTATGATCCTCATCATAGTCCAGGTAGTCAAGTACACATCCTAAGGGCTTTACCAACATGTAACTATAAGACAGTATAAAGAGACTAGTATACATGTTAAGATAAAGAGCAACCAGATAGCATACTATCATATCGAGCAAGAAAGTCATCTCTATATATGTCCAAGCATCCAATATAATATACATCATCTGTACAATACTGGCCTCTAGGGCATACATATAACTAACAGGCTCTCCTAGACACAGCGCGATCTCACCCCCAATACCGGGAGAGACGAAACCCCTAACGATTCGCTCACTGCCTCCATGTGGCTCGGGACTGTACCCAACTAAAACCTATTTGCATGACTCTTTTGAGCCATGGTAGGGTAGTAATCAAAGCACAGTGGGAACTCATATGAGACAAATGACGATCTCAGGTTGATGAACAAACTTGTACACATGTCATCAGGGAACTGCTATCTGACGTCAGGTATAATACCAACTAGCAAGCTCCCGGCGAGTCCTGTCCGGTGTACTCATAAACCAATGAGCACCTATATACATCTTAGGTGATCAAACTGACACCAATGGCTTGTGAGACCGGCCACCGCCCCTCGTCGGGGTCTCGACTGTATACATTAGTCTACTAATGGAGTATCCATGCCCAGTCTCGAAACTCCCACGACTAGGGACCTTTTAAGGATGTGCCTATAGACCCCAGCTCCCACGTATATGATCGCCATCATACTGCTGGCCGTCAAGCAAGAATCCTAAGGGCTCTATCAATGTGTAATAGCGACCTATAAGGTCACCTAAAGCAGTACACGATGATAAAGATAAACCAGATAGCATACTATCATCTTGAGTAAGACTGTCCTACCGGCATAGGTCCTCCCTCAATCATTGCAATCAGGTGCCTGTGATCCAATAATTGACTCTGAGGGCACTATATCCAACAATCTCCCACTTGCACTCAAGGCTAATTATTGCGATGTCGCATACTCACAGCCCGTGTGATACCAAACACCCAACTCCTCTACTGATCAGTTTCACAAAGCCCATTTGCGAAACTATTGCGTTCGAGGAATAGCCTCAGTGAGTGGATCCGTCCTAATGTTTCTTTCTTTGTCTCTCTTTATATCAAGTTCGCGGAGAAAGCCATCTCCCGAAATGAGCAATATCTATCTTAGAATATGTCTGGATATCTGATGGGACCTAGTTCATAAATGAACTCCAAATCCAAACTTCTTAGACTGTATCGTCAACTGAACTTAATCAGTATCATGCGCCACACCTCCCTCAATATCCTCTTGGACGACCTATCCAAAATACCGCCCTTCGTTAGAGGGAAAACTATAACTCTGATAGTCACTCTGTCATTCAGGTCACCTTGGAAGCCTGGAATGATAACCGTCTCCTAAAAGAGGCTGTTGTTATCATATCTCTAGAACATCCACTTATGTTCTAAAACTGCTTCCGAACATTTCTCCAGGATAGGATTAATATCAACTTACTGTATCTCGTGCAAAAACAATATCTGGTGTGGTACTTGACATCTCATGATTGACTCAATTGTCTAAGCAAGTGATCTGCCAATCATGCACATCCCTCTCCCCTTTAGTCTATAAGACACCTTTGGAGAGGGTGACTCGATCACCTACAGGTACACCACCATACCAGGAGTCATTCATTCTAAATACCTTTAGAATGCTGTCTAAGTACCCTGATTGGGACACTTCCCAAATCTAGATCTAAAACCATAGATCTAGTAACCAGAATGTCTGATATTATATCTATATCCTATGTGGAGAAACCACTGTGTGACAACCAAAGTATAACCGATCGTAGCATAGGAATTTAACTTCCTACTCTGTATATGTCATCCAAATACCAGGACATCACACCTTACTACCTTCTTAACAGATCCATCCCTTATTCTGATGAAGTCAAACCTATAACTGTCACATCAGAAATAGATAATCTATCTCTGCTATATCCACGTTAGTCCATAAATAGACATAAGCTACTTGCCTACTATGCTTCTGCTGCTCCCACTGACTATGACAACCCTCTGGCAGAGTCATATACACGTACACTTCTAAAGCTAGTCTAAAACGACGCTATACTCATCCTCCTGCCGGGTCTCACAGTCTGGAACAACAGCAATGGCAAGTCTGGGTAAACAAGAACCTCCCTGTCACCGTCCTTGAGGCTACCGGAGTACCTCTCGGGTGCCTGAGTTTACCCACCATATCTGCGGAGTGGTCAATGGAATGTCAAACCAGATTGAATCTTTAGGTTCTTATCAAATTTTCAGTAATCGTTTGTGGTCTGGAATCACTTCAAGTTCTACCATACTCCCACTACTGTTTTATGAAAAAATCCATTTTTATCAAAATTGTAGCGAGTCCAGAACAATATCACTATTGATCTTCCAGATGGTAGAAAGTCAACCCTCGTCATTGCCCGGGTTAATCCACAAACAGCCATTACAGAAACGTGCCTTGAGTTATCCAGAGTCTGGTTTTAAGCATAAGACGGACAACTCCCCGTGCCTTAACATTGTTAAGATATGAACTATTCTATATCCAATATAGAAACAAAGGCACTGATTTAATTGGAACCAGAATCAAATTATGCAGATGTCTCCAGTGTATGTCAACTAAATGGAGAAAGGCCGATCAGCATTACTCAACTTAGGGATACATCCAGATATGAGTAACCTGAAAGAGAAGCAAGTTCTCATAATCATTACTATCAACTGAATACCATACACAAGTATCCATATCTTTGATCACCTTGAAGAATCCTGATACTTGCAATACCTGGTTCTCTACTTTATTCATATATCTATAACTTCTCAAAACTTAGACCTTGCATTTCTACGAAACACATGTCTAAGAACTAGAGAAGTCATAAGTAAACAGAATATAGTATGAGTACCAACCCCTCTGTCCTCATGGACACTGGACAACGTAAAATACTCTGTATAAGTCCCTTGAGTCTAATAACTCATTCCCTGTGTGTCGTAGGTTGAAAACTGTACTTATGGTTAAGAAGAATTACACCGCTGTTTAATGCTCCTTACCTAACCATCCACTGATAGAGGTAAATATCATGGACATAATTTTAAAAAGTTATATCTCACTTTATAAAAATAAACGTACAGATATATCAATTTGAAATTGGTGCATAACAACGGATATTCAAAACCAAATATTTGCCGTCCGGCAAACAACCCAGGAGATTTCCTCAAATATCACCAATTACAATGAATCCCGATATAATGAGGATGATCACCCAATTCCTAATAACTTACTCCCACTGATCATCAGTAGGACCATACAGATGTGAGAATCAAACCTGGTAAATACATACCCTAGAGCAAGGACTAATTGGAAAATCAGTTTTCTTTTAACAATACACAGTGAAACTGAAACATGTAAATGTTTCGGAGGGGTATCCGGGTATTCCTAGTAATGCCTCTTCCATTATCAGATTCACAACTATAACCGTATATTTCTTTGCCATCTCTCCAAATCCCTTTATATGACTTTAGTCATTGCCTTCTGTACACCCTCTTAGGCTAAATGGTTTTCTTCCTTCCCTACCGTTCGGCACCAGCCTATGGTTTGGAAGAAGAATATCCAATAAGTATAATGGGTGTACTCTCCTAATCCTAGGAGTACTCGCAACCTGAGAGAAGGTGAAGATAAAAGACAACTGAATAAAACTTATTCTTATTTCTCCTGAACCAGAGTCCATTCCCGAATTGGAACAAGTCCCTTCGAGTTCGTATATAACCATACGATGGAGTATCCAATAAACTGTGGATCTTCGTAGTGATACGGGGTGTTCCGGAGAAATATAAAGGTGAAATAGGAGTGGCGATGAAAAACTTGGTTTGGTCATGAATAGCAGTCGCAATTTACTTTGCCCGCTTACTAATCCCTTTATTTATCTTTACTTAATACCTTCTGTACACCTTTCAGGCTCAATGGTTTTCTTCATTCCCTACCGTTCGGCACCTGCTTATGGCTTGGATGAAGACTATCTAATTAGCGTAACAGGTGTACCATCCTAATCCAAGGAGCACTCGCAACCTGAGAGAAGGTAAAAAGAAAAGACAACTGAATAGTCCTATTCATATTCTCCAGAACCGGAAACCATCCTCGAATCTGGAACAAGTTCCTTCGAGTTCGTATATAACCATACGATGGTTTTATCCAATGGAAGTGGATGTTCTAGTAATACGGGATGTTCTGGAGAAAAGAGTAAAAGTAGGAGTGGCAATGAGGTATGCAACTCAGACAATCCAAAAGCCAGTGTTTAAGAAGGTTCGGTTAACTTGGTCACTGAGTCATAGTCAAGGGTCGGGCCATGGTCGCTGCCAAAAAGAGAGAGAAAAGAAACACTCAGCGTGCACTCTAACCTAGATCAGAATGGTTACCAATTTATCTAACCAGGAAACCTCCCACAGTAACATCAAATTCTCCTCCAAACCTGAAAGAAGAATTAGTCGGGATCACCCAAGGAGTAAACCAACTCATCAGTGGGAATCGGGATCCAACTATCATCGCATGATAATGTGATGGAATCCACTCACGTTATCACACTCCAGAAGGTATGTGTATATCTGGCAAGTTTCAGTTTCTTTAGAAACTCCCGATGTGATTTTTACCCCTAGGACCCAAGTGACCTTGACGAATAATCAACAAATCAAAAGGTCCTAGTCAAGTTCAACCCGTCATCATCTTGATTGCGTTAAACCCACCCGCACGACCCTTGACGAATAATCATCAAAGTCGTACGACCATCCTAACCAATCCACATATCCATGTGACAGAAAAGCACAACAGAGCTACCGCACACTACGTCTCGGCGAATAGCAACGACAAACGTAGCGCGAATACTAAGCAATACTAATCTGAAATGACGAAGGGCTACGGCTGGTTTTTAGCGAAAAAGCTTTAACGTAATGATCTTGATATCGTTTAAGGAACCGGATAGCTTTTTATAAAAATATAGTGGCGAAAACCTTTGCTAAAGAGGTCACTCCCGGTGAAGGGATCTCGGCTCTTTCCCTGTAGAATGAGGTGCAGGATATTCCAACTAAATACCACGATGGAAAGAAAAAGGAAAACGGCTATAGTGAAGTTATTCCCCTGACGCAAACTTCTGTCCAAGGGGTCACTCCCGGTGAAGGGATCTCGGCCCTTGCCTCGTCGACTGAGGTGCTGGATATTCATAACCGAATACCACTGTGCAAAACAAAAGAGAATGTCCTTGCAATAATAGCTTTTTTTGAAAAATGTTCCAACAACATCAGAATAGGTTTGTTTACCTTGCATTGATCTGAATCAATGCAGTCCCATCAATTAATCACACCACAAAAGAACGAAAATATGATGTACGTATATGCCATCCGCATTCGCCACTGGATCCCGTCATCACCCGTTAGGTTACTTAACTAACGACAGAGCGGGGACTGGACTAGCGCGGGTGTAAAACATATACAACATCTACTATTATATATATCAATATATAATAATCGCTTAAGGCGTGATAAAATGCAACATCACAGAAATGTAATAAGCATCACAGAACAATACAGATAATCTGGGGTCCCCGGGTTTCATAGAGCCGCTACTGAAACCCGATGTTCCCCTGGTCGTATGGATAGCCTATGCAATGAAATCCTAGACCACTACGGGCGCGGCAAGTTACCTGCTAAAACCTGAAGCGAGGCAGCCTCCTTCAACAACGTGAGAATCCGGTAACTTGAGCACCCCTTCTTGGGTCAACCTGTACCCCCTACAAGTGCGGCGAATAGCCCGCCAATTCTAAAGTGAAGCCCCCTCCGTCTTAAAGCCATGAGATGCGGTACCGTTGCCATCTAGAACCCGGCTATTCGTGCACCCCACCGCGGGGTAATCCTAGTACAGAAAGTAAAATATATACAACGGGTACATCGATCTCAACCCGGTCGTGTCCCAAAAGAATAATATACAAACAGGCAGTGACGGCAGTCCACTTGTTGGACGCTCGCCCCGCAATATCAAATGTACAAATACAACCAAACTGTACTACCATTGAATCAGGCTATCCAACACGACAAATCCGCAACATCACAGCAAAACACAGAAAATCAACGTGAATGTCACGTTCGCAAATCCGTCTAAAAGAACTATAGCAATTAGACAAGATTTACCGATCAAATGACATTCACGGTCGCAGATATAATGTAAATACTATGAACTAACATATTAAAATTTTTCGATCGACAAAATTTCCCAAAGTGGGCCCCAAGCACAATTTCCAGTACTCAAACAAATCTGGGCCCAAACAAAAAATACCAGAAACCCCAATTCCAACTCAGAGAACACTGTAGAAATTTTGGTGCCCTAATGCTACAGTGGTGCGGCGGAACCGCAGCCAAAACAAGGGTCATGCCGCGGTTCCGCGGCGCTACAGTGGGCTTAGGCTACCAATTTTCTGCAGTGGTTTTAGAAATTCCTGCATGATATTCTGACGTACTAAAAAAAAATTTTAGACGACAAAAAAATTTCGACAGAAACTGCAAAAATTGGAATCGCGGTTTTGGAAATTTCGTTCGATCGAAGTTCTAAATACGTTAGAGCAAGCTAGTAAAGGTTAATGGCGTGGCTCTGATACCATGTAAGTCTACGGTAGTGCCCCGGCCGTCTATCCGAGGCCAAAATGCGGAAACGAAAACTTTTCTTAAACTAGAAACCGGCGCTATCGTATGCTTAAATCCAGGATCGAACCATTAACCAACAACTAGCTACTAGAGGAAAGGTTGGAAAGCCATACCGATCGATCCGTGTCCTTCGGTCTTTGGCCACCATCCCAAGCTCCTCGCGGCATCTCCAGTCACGATCTCCTCGTCGGAAAGGGCACCACATCTTCGAGTCTTTTTATGGGCTCCCACTTCATCCGAAGCAACTCGGGCATGGAGTTCGCTAGCCGACGTGTCCAAGGTGAAGTAGAGAATGTTTGTGACAACTTTGTCTCTTACATCCATTGCATGGATGGAGGTTGAAGATGAAGCCATCAATGGAGGTTGTGAGCTAGAGGAAGAAGAAGAAGATGAGGCCTTTTCTTTTGTGTTTCTTATGATCAAAATGAGAGCAAGAATCAATAATACAAGAGCAAACCCAAAGGGATATGGCTGCCCTTCTCTCTTTTCCTCTCGTTTCATCACTCAAATCCATCACTTAATGTGACATTAGCACAAGAAAAGAGACCATGAGTCACTAATAAAGTCTATGCCACATTAAATGCACAAAATGATGATTTCTAGCTCATAATTTCCAAATGCAAACATTAATCCAAATGTTTGCAACAATAAAAAGATACGGTAACATCTAAAGTAAACTCATGACGGATCACAAGGATACCCCTCACCTGTATATACATACCTGCATCCGCATTCCGACTGAATACGAATGCGATTAGACTAAATTAATCCAACAAATCTAATACTAGGATCCGGCTTAAATCAAAGCCCACTAGTATGATCCGTCCGATCATGATCCGTGCACTACTGCACGTATATGATCGGACCCTGCCATATATCATACGGGCTCTACAACGTTTCGCCCGAAAGTTGAAAACTGTTTGTAGGGGACTCTAAAGACTCGTCAATACTTTGGCTGTGGATTTAACCACTATCACGTCAGAGGTACTAGCCGTACATAATGGGCTACCAGGTATTGAACAAAAGGGAGGTCGATGAGCGAACTCATCCTGACACCCTACTGAGCCTGTCAGTGACAATATTCGTACAGTCCGGTCTGTTCGTCTATGAGCATCGCATGGCGGGCCTAGGGGGATGGTAAAAGTCAGACCCCCAAAAGTGGTACAAGTCGTGTCAGAGTATAGCCCAGAACACCCTGAGATACTACTGGAATACCTACCAGAAAATCTCCTGCCTTGGCCAAGGACTTCGTGTAATGGCTCTCCTAGACACAGCGCGATCTTACCCCCAATACCGGGAGAAGCGAAACCCCTGCCGATCCGCTCACTGCCGCCATGTGGCTCGGGACTGTACCCAACTAAAACCTGTTTTCACGACTCCTTTGAGCCGTGGTAGGGTAGTAATCAAAGCATAGTGGAAACTCATACGAGACAAATGACGATCTCAGGTCGAAGAACTAACCTGTACACATGTCACCAGGAAACTGCTATCTGACGTCAGGTATAATACCAACTAGCATGCTCCCGGTGAGTCCTGTCCGGTGTACTCATAACCCAATGAGCACCTGTATACATCTTAGGTGATCCAACTGACACCAATGGGTTGTGAGACCGGCCACCGCCCCTCGTCGGGGTCTCGACTGTATACACTAGTCTACTAATGGAGTATCGAAGCCCAGTCTCGAAACTCCCACGACTAGGGACCTTTTAAGGATGTGCTTATAGACCCCAGATCCCACGTATATGATCGCCATCATACTGCTGGCCGTCAAGCAAGAATCCTAAGGGCTCTATCAATGTGTAATAGCGACCTGTAAGGTCACCTAAAGCAGTACACGATGATAAAGATAAACCAGATAGCATACTATCATCTTGAGTAAGACTGTCCTACAGGCATAGGTCCTCCCTCAATCATTGCAATCATGTTTCGAGACTGGGCATCGATACATATACGTGATCCAATAATTGACTCTTAGGGCACTATATCCAACAGATCATATACGTGAGAGTTAGGTAGTCTAAAAGCACATCCTTAAAGTGGTCCCCAGTCGTGGGAGTTTCGAGACTGGGCATCGATACTCCATTAGTAGACTAGTGTATACAGTCGAGACCCCGACGAGGGGTGGTGGCCGGTTTCACAAGCCATTGGTGTCAGTTGGTTCGCCTAAGATGTATACAAGTGCCCATTGGGTTATGAGTACACCAGACAGGACTCGCCGGGAACATGTCAGTTGGTATTATACCTGACGTCAGATAGCAGTTCCCTGGTGACATGTGTACAAGTTAGTTCATCGACCTGAGATTGTCATTTATCTCATGTGAGTTCCCACTGTGCTTTGATTACTACCCTACCACGGATCAAAGGAGTCGTGCAAACATGTTTTAGTTGGGTACAGTCCCGAGCCACATAGAGGCAGTGAGCGGATCGGCAGGGGTTTCGTCTCTTCCGGTATTGGGGGTGAGATCGCGCTGTGTCTAGGGGAGCCATTACACAAAGTCCTTGGCCAAGACAGGAGATTTACTGGTAGGTATTCCAGTAGTATCTCAGGGTGTTCTGGGCTACACTCCGACACGACTTGTACCGATTTTGGGGGTCTGATTTTTACCAACCCCTAGGCCCGACATGCGATGCTCATAGACGAACGGACCGGACTATACGGATACTGTCACTGACAGGCTCAGTAGGGTGTCAGGATGAGTTCGCTCATCGGTCTCCCTTTTGGTCAATATCTGGTAGCCCGTTACATACGGCTAGTACCACTGATGTGCTAGTGGTTAAATCCACAGCCAGTGTATTGACGAGTCTTTAGAGTCCCCCACAGACAGTTTCTCAAGTTTCGGGTAAAACGTTGTAGAGGCCGTATGGTATTATGGCAGGGTTCGATCATATACGTGCAGTAGTGCACGGATCATGATCGGACGGATCATACAAGTGGGCTTTGGTTTAAGCCGGATCCTTGTATTAGATTTGTTGGATTACTTTAGTCTCATCGCATTTGCATTCAGTCGGAATGCGGATGCAGATATGTATATACAGGTGAGGGGTATCCTTGTGATCCGTCATGAGTTTAATTTAGATGTTGCCATATCTTTTTATTGTTGCAAACATTTGGATTAATGTTTGCTTGTGGAAATTGTGAGTGGATATCATCATGAAGGGCATTAAATGTGACATGAACATTGGTAGTGACTCATGGTCTTATTTTTTGAGCCATGTCATCTTTAGTGATTGATTATTGGGTGAGATTGTGATGGGAGGAGAGAGAGGGCAGCCACAAATGAGTGGGGTTAGCTCTTGTGTTGATTCATTCTATTTTTTGCTCCCTCACATTATTATCTCACACAATAACAAGCTTCTTCTTCTTCTTCCTTCTCTAGCTCACATTTTCTCCCATGGCATCATCTTTAACCTCCACTCTACCCATCTTATGCGTTGAGAATCCTAGAGTATCAAGAGACAAAGTTATTACACACATTCCCTACTTCACCTTGGACACGTCGGCTAGCAAATTTCGTGTCCGAGTTGCTTCGATTCGAAGCGGGAGCCCGTAAAAGGATTCATAGATGTGGTGACCTTTCCGACGAGAAGATTAGAGATCGAGCGAGATCGGAGATACCGTAAGGAGCTAAAGATGGTGGCTAAAGACCGAAGGACACGGATCGATCGGTATAGCCTTTCTAACCTTCTTATAGATTGCTAGTTTAATGTTAATGGTTCGATCCAGGTAAAAGTCCGCGTTAGCGCCAGTTTCAAGTTTATGAAAAGTTTTTTTTTTCGCATTTTGGCCTCGGATCGACGGCTGGGGCGCTACCGTAGACTTACACCAAAGTGCTCCCAGATTTTGACTCAGGTCAAACTAGACAATTTTGCATATCGGGTTGCTCTAGATATCAGATAAGGAAGACATGGAGCAAACACCAAACCAAACCATCAAGACCAGGCCGCAATTTTCGGCCTGGGGGATTAAATCTGCAGCCTGTAAGGGGTTGTGGGGTCTCGGGTTTCTAGGGTGCACTCACAATCACATGTTCATCTCACTATCTTTGCTAAATTATTTTTAGTGACCCCGGTTTACTCCAGATTCCATAATACTATCACAAACTGTCAATATTCGATGTCGGGAAAAATTCTAAGTTCGTGTTTTGTTTTCAAATCTGGGTATTGGCCAGTAAGGTCGAAACTAAGGTTTGTAGGTAGCTACTACCCAACACCAATTCCAAACAAGCCCTAATTCCTCTCTTGAAAATTCCAACATCACAAATCCATCACTAAACGAATTCTAAACTAAACTAAAATGCTATGAATACATAACTAAACTAAATGGAAGGGATTATACCTCATTAATGCCACCAAGCAAAACCCTAGAATTCCCATGTCTTCAAAAACTAACTTTGATGGGTCCAATGTGATAGGGGCGAGGTGGGGATCATTTTTAATGAAAGGAGTTTGGGGGTTTGATTAGGTTTTGGAGATGGTTCCCATAGGTCGTGAGGTGGAAGAAAAAGGAGATGAAGAAGGATGAGGGAGTTGAAGAAATGAAATGAAGTGAAGAATGAAGGATGAGGTGGGGGTAGAGCCTTACCTCTCTTCCACTCTCTCTTTCTCTCATAGCATGCTTACCTCTCATCATGATGTCCCCTCTCTTTCTCCTCAAGTCATCATGACACCTTTTCCTTTCTTTTCTTTTCTCACCACAATAAAACCATAACATAAAACAACATAAATGAACATGTAACCAAATGAAACATGTCATGGTGCACTAACCATGAAAACTGTAGAAACACGGATTTGGCTTAATCGCGATTAGCAGTGCACTAATTGGGTTTTTATCCAAACTGCATATAATAAATTTTAAAAATGCCAAATCCATTAAATATATTTTAAAATGAATAAATCATTTTAAATTTCCATTTATTTCACAATTATCGGTATATATTTATACCCTTTTTCGAAAACCCCGATTTCGCAAATCGGTCAGTTTTCGGGAGAAAATATTATTTTAATATTAAATTCCAAAAATAATATTTTATATTTTCTGAAATGTTACACATACCCTCACATGACATGACATGCCTCATGATATCATTATGTCCCCTCTCTCTCTCCTCAATCATGCCATCTCTTTTCTCACACAATTAAAACCAAAAATCAACAATGCAAATGAAGCCAATATGTAACAAAATGCAATATGTCGTGGTGCACTAATCATGGAAAATGTAGAGACACGGATTTGGCTTAATCGCGATTAGTAGTGCACTAATCAATTTTTATTTAAACTCTATATAATTAATTATAAAAATACTAAATCCAATAAATATATTTTTAAATGAATAAATCATTTTAATCTCCAATTATTTCACAATTATGGTATATATTTATACCATTTTACGAAAACCCCAAATTCGCAAATTGGTAGTTTTTGAGAAATATATTATTTTAATATTAAATTCAAAAAATAATATTTTATATTTTCTGAAATGTTACAATCTTCCTCCCTTAAATAAATTCGATCCCCGAATTTAAATTTAAACCCTCAAATACTAAAACATTTCAATAATCAGATCAAATCACGAGGCTCCGAAATCATGGAAGATATAGAAATATCACAGCGCATCATGTACGCCTGAAAACGAGTACGAAAATCAAAATCGAATTTCGTCAAGCGTCACGCAAATCATTGGATTTGCACGCAAATACAGATCTCGAAATCAATTACTAAAATCCAATATGCACTAGTCAAATACTATAATACGGGTACAATACGCGTCCTTGGAAAAATCTCTTAAAACTGAATAAAACACATGCAAAATCTTTTCTGAATCGCCGTGTGATGCGTAACTCACGGCACAAGTGACGGACGCTCATTTGTAAAGTAATAATATATGTTCATATATGTTTTGCTCAAATATACGTTCCACTGTTTTGAAATATCCCAAAAAGTTTTCCTTTATAAACGTTCATGCCGCTCGCGGACACATAGGAAATAGCAAGACTATAGCTCCTTTCTGAAATCCTCTTATTAAACTTTTAATGCATGCAAAGTACTCAGGCACTGTCCTCAAATCAGTCCTGTTCGGCTACTACATAATATAGTACCCAACATGAAAACAAAGTGCTCAAGAGTAAAATCAGCCTCAAAAGGGCATACCCAACAATCACGTGCGTCTGGTGCGTACGGAAATCAAATCCAATACAAGTGCCACGATATGCATAAAAGAAAAACTAAGTGCAACGGGTGTGCACGAAAGCATCTGTCCAGTGCAACGGATGTGCACGACAATAATATCAAGTGCATCTATAGTGCACGAAAACATCTTATATCATGCGCCCAACATGCGCGAAAATCCGAATCAAGTGCATCCGTCATGCACGAATAAAATCTAAATCAAGTACATCCAACATGCACGAATAAAGTCTAAACCATGTGCATCTGATATGCACAAAATATAATATCAAGCGCCTAATATGCGAAAAATCCAACCCAAAAGCGCCAGGTCCGTATAAATGCCCTGTGCAGTAAAGCACACGAAAACGAACGTCAAGTGCAAACGCGCATAAAAACAGAAATCTGGTGCAACCAATGTACAAAATACAAATCGGTGCAACAAGTGGATAGAAACTCATCAATAACTCAAATGCGTATGAAAACAACACCGATATAGTGGTGTATAAACATCAATCAAGTGCCATAACTGTGCACAAAAGAAAAAATCCAATAGGTGCAGCCATGGTGCACGAACACATAAATCACGAAACCTAATCACCAAAACTCAATCCAAGCGATAAAAGTGTGATACTCGGATCACGAAACTCAAATCGCAATAAATGGCATTCATGTACACCTCCTACAATGTCGAAAAAATGTCGGTGCATCTAAATCGGCAGAGCAAGAACACCCGCTTGCCTCATGCTCACGGTCTGGCGTCTTTTGTTTCTGGGTCCAAATTTTCTATGTGGATTACCCACCTCGAAATCCATCGGCTCGTCGGCCCAGTCGGGTGTTCTAACAGAAACGATTCCGCTCTGGCACTCCTCTGTTCATCTCTCGGCTAATTAGTATGACCACTCGTAAAGCAGCACGTCACTGGCATCGGCCTCTGGCCTTCTGAACATACGTGACACAACCGATCCTCGGTGCAACTCTTATCGCAGCAGTGTCCTGGAAGGCATCTGCTCAAGGTCTCTTCCTATCTCGCTTATGCCGAACTATACGGAGGCTGGTACCTTTGCATAATCTTTTCTCATTTTTTGGACATCTGTGTTCTAAGCATAGCAAATCAAATCACCTTCGTCTCTCAACTCAACTCAAGATAGACTAGCTATCTACTGTTGTATCTCTGCCTGAAAGCTCCAGCGATCTCAGCTCGTAAGCTCTGGAAGCGACATCCCATCAATCTCAGCAACAGCTGGGTCATCTGTCTGCAAGGTAGAAAACATCACAAACTCTGAGGTAGGCTGTACATCAACAGTCCTCTCACAATGGGCAGTGATTGATCGTTTCTTTGTGTGTCGGTTTAGAAAATGAATAGAAATCACAATCAAAGAATTATTTGACCGCAATCAATAACGGTGTCGAAATGTAGCGTGTTAGTAAGAGCGGATCGTCCACAGGGATTGTGCGATTCGTTTGTATTTGTTTTGTTTTGAATTGTAAATTTAATAGAAAAGAAAAGAAAAAGATTGAAGATTTATATCAATGAATTTCAAGAATCATCTAATCTTATCAAAAATCAAGAAAACATTAAAAAAGAATCAAGAAACAAGAATTGATAGAATTCCAATCGATTAAAGTTTCAAGAATTGAAATGTAGCTCGTAGGAGTCGATTAGATCATAGATGTGACGAAGACTAGCAATTACCTTTTCTTATCCATTAGCGAATTGATGCTAAATCGATGTCGATTTATCGAGGATTAAGGATCTTGCGAAGAATTAGGGTTTCCTCATCCTATCCTTTGTCCTTTCGATGAATCACATTCACTAGATAACTTCTAGGAAATCGAATGATCGATCATTGATCTCTAGATCCGTGCGAAAATAATCAAGAACACATTTCACATCGATCTAGATCATC
This sequence comes from Agapanthus africanus, assembly GCA_030015575.1. Classification (NCBI taxonomy): domain Eukaryota; kingdom Viridiplantae; phylum Streptophyta; class Magnoliopsida; order Asparagales; family Amaryllidaceae; genus Agapanthus; species Agapanthus africanus. The sequence goes on from CM057346.1 coordinate 399,121,269, forward strand.
GATCATTCAATTTTCAAGAATTTACAATCGTTATAGTACTTAAGAAAATGTTTAATGATTCGTTAATATCATCATTCTACCGATCGTTTCGACTCCTCCACGAGCGGAGTTTTATTCACGCATCATCACAAAGAATATATTCAAGAATCGAAGTTGAATCATAATGCTTGAATTGGAAGATAAGCAAGTTAAAAGAATCGTCACCTTTATTTATTCCACAATTTGTTACACATTGCTCAAGACTATAAGAATTTGGGAAGGAACAAGATTGTCGAATCTAGCGTTGCATCGGCTCCTTGAGTCACGGATCGGCTTGGATCTCATGCTCCGATGAAGACGGGCTTCGCTTCTAAAGGACGGTTGAAGGCTTGCTTTGCTTGAACTCAAAGATCTTGAACTTTTGGTTTCTTGATTGGATTAGGGTTAGGCTTTGGAGGTGGCAAGTGTTTGGTTGATAGAGTGATAGAATTTCAACAACAATCAACAACCTTTTAAGTGAGGCCTAGGGTCCCTTTTATAGGCTTAGCAGTGATTAACTTTCTTAAGAAGCTTGGATTAGGTTAGCTTCCCTTGTAAGCTAGTTAGTTAGGTAGAAGTCTCTAGAACTAGTTAGTTAGGGTTTAGCTTCTACCTTAAGCTAGGAGGTTAGGGAAATGGTTCTAAGCTCTTAATGTAGTTTAGGTGAAACTTGCTTAGGAAGCTTGGAGTGTTAAGCTTTGAACAAGTAACCCTTTGCTGATCTGGCAGAATGTTCTGGAGTGTTCTGGCAATTGCAGTGACTTGATGAAGTGTAGGACCAGAGAGAAGAACACTGGACTGAAATTGAGGCGATGACGTGGCACAACTGTTGGGTTAGCCTAGCACCTCATGAAGGGTTTAAAAGCATCACATGTACCAAAGGTGGAGTCTTTAGGGTGCTAAGTTAACGAACATAGAATCGTTCCTAGAAAATTAGGGTTTCCAAAACTTGCATATCATCATATGAAAGAAAAGCTAGGGTTTTGAGAGTACAACCTTTGTAGCTCCCTACGCTAGACTCCTCGGCTACTTGGAGTTTGAAAAAGCCCCGCTTGAACTTGTCTAGGTCACCGATGATCCACCCGGAGTCCGCTTTGTCCAAACTTGCAACTTCACCCGATCAAGAGAACGAAATGAAGCTAACACTCCAAACAAGTGGGCTAGACTTGTGTAGAATGGTGTTGTGGTTCTCTTTCTCACTTCAAAATCCTTTCTTGATGAGTATATTGCTCACTACAAAAATCTAGAGAGCAAAATGAGAGAGGAAGAAGAAGATGATGGCTATATCTTTTACAAGAGTGAAAAGAATGACTCTTCTCTTAGAAAAATGAAAATATATCAATATATATTTTCTTGTTCTCATCTCAAACCATGGTTTAAACAATGAATATATTATTAAACTTGAGTTAAAACACAAAAGGAAAGTTTACCCAAGGTTAAAAGGTGGGTGAGAATGGTTAGGTCAAAAGAAGAGTGTAGAAACAAATCAATCATAACCATTTTCTTTTTCCTTTTTGTTTTAAATCAAATGTAATAAAATCCATATTTAAAACCATGGTGTGAGTCTTATATTTCCACCATTTCCTTGTATAAGCAACCATGATAGAATGATGTATGTATGCATGTGTGCATGCACATCCATATGTGCATGAAACAATAAGGAATGCATACATGCATCCATACATCCATAGAAACAAGAAAGGATTTCTAGTGAGAATCGAATGGTTATATGATAAATCAACACTTGATTTATCAATCCGGCCAAATCACATATGACCCTAACCAAAAGCAAGCCGCCCGATCAATATACGGTATCCTATACGCGTATTTTAATCGGGTCCATGCGTATATCGCATACGCGCACCACAACATTTCTCCTGGACTAGGTAACTCCATTGTGGGACTCTAAGACTCGTCAATACGCCGGCAGAGGGTGATGATCATATCAAGCACCCCCAAGCCGTAAGCGGTCAGCTAAACGTAACGGCCACCCGGGTATTGAGGGATCAGACGAGAACAAGCGAACCTGCTACAACTCCCGTCGAGCCAACCGGTAACACTTCCCATACAGTCCAGTCTCCTCATCTGATATGTCGCATATCAAGTCTAGGGTTGGTAAACGTCAGACCCCAATAACCGATAAGTCGTGCCGATGTGAGGCTCATAATGGGTCGAGAAACTACTGGTAACACTTACCAGCAAATCTCTGAATCAGCCCTGGCCAGGGACTTCCCTGTTACGGCCAATCGAGCACAGTGCAAGATCAACCCCCAATACCGGGAGAGACGAAACCCCTCCTATCGCTCATTGCCTCCATGTGACTCGGGACTGTACCCAAAAACCACCGTTTTGCACGCCCTCATGGACGTGGTAAGGTGGAAATCAAAGCACAGTGGGAATCATACAAGACTCTATGACGATCTCGGGTCTACAGACTAACCTGCACAAGTGTCACCTGAGAACTGCCATCTGACGTGAGGTATAATACCATCTGGGAGTTCTCGGCGAGTCCGTCCAGTGTACCCAGTCTCCACTGAGCACCCGTATACCATCTCTGATGTCAAACACCAATGGATATGGGATCATCCATCGCCCATCTCATGGGTCGAGAAGTGTATACGCTAGTCTACTCTGGTATATCGATGCCCTGTCTCGATACACCCACGACTAGGGACCTTGAAGGATGTACTTATGGACTACCATGTCCCCACTAGTATGATCCTTATCATAGTCCAGGTAGTCAAGTACACATCCTAAAGGCTTTACCAACATGTAACCATAAGACAGCACAAAGAGACAAGTGTTGGAGATAGTGCCCTCAGAGTCAATTATTGGATCACACGCACGTGATTGCAATGATTGAGGGAGGACCTGTCCCAGTAGGACAGTCTTACTCGAGATGGTAGTGAAAGGTTCCTAGGCACTCTAGTGAGGTCTCACAAGGCATCGAACATGCCAATTTAAAAAAAAATGGTGCCGAGAAACCCTAGACTACGGATCTTAGACTAGATGTTTAGGCGAAACTATAAACTAGTAAACTACTTAACTAGAAGTGAGAAGCTACAACCTTTGTAGATCCGGATTTCCACTTCCTTAGCTCCACGTGGGTGTCCTCTCGCTGTCCATCATGAATCCCAAACCCAATCGTCGGCTTCATCGGAGAAACGGGCGAGCTAGGTCGTCGGCTTCGTGTCAAAGACGATCTACGTCGAGGTTGCACTAGTTCAAGCTCCGACTTCACAAAGTTGTGAAACTTGTGAAGAAAACACCCAAAACAACTTGGCAAGAGGTAGAGGGTGAAGAAATAGGAGGTGGGTTCACTTTAGAATTGGATTTCACTCACTTTTTCTCAAGTTGCCATTGATGGCATCTAGTTTTCTCTCTTGAAGAAGAAGGAGAGGATGAAGCTAGTTATGATAAGTTCTATTTTAAAATGAAAAGAAAATCCAAACTTATCATAACTTTAACTAGGATTAAGTGTAGAGAATAAACCATGGTCATTTGAGTGGGTTAGGGTTAAGCATGAAGACAAGAATGGTTAGCAAAGTCAAAGCTTCATGAAGCTTCAATATGAAACAAAAATTGCCACCATTTTCATCTTAAAGTTTATCCAAATAAATGAATAAACAAATAAATGAATAAATGCATAATCAAAACCCTAATCTCAAGTTAACTATGGTTTAATTCTATACACTTAACCATATGATCAAGTATCATCAAACATGATACAAAAATGTGCACAAAAGCATATCACATATACAATGTGCATCAAGTGAGAAAAATCCGTTTAAAGTGAACCAATACCAGTTAATGTAAAGTAATATATCAAATATATAATTATACATTAAATCATTAAATCAACATTTGATTCAATGATCCGGTCATGTCGCACATAACCGACTAGAATCCAATGTATCGATTTATTGAATCAATGATTCGATAACTAGGTCATATCGAATATAACCAATCGAAACATATATCGCGAGAATGAAATGTGGTATCACATACACGCATTATTCTCGGTCCTGCACATATCTCATATGCGCTCCTATTTCGTTTCGCTTGAACCAGGAAACCTCTGTGTAGGACTCTAAAGACTCGTCAATACGCCGGTAGCAGATGATGATCATATCAAGCACCCACAAGCCGCAAGCGGTCTGCTAAACGTAACGGCCACCCGGGTATTGAGCGATCAGAAGATCGACGAGCTAGCCCGCTCACACTCCTGCGAATCCGACCAGTAACACTTACCATACAGTCCGGTCTCTTCGTCTGATATGTCGCATATCAAGTCTAGGGGTGGTAAACGTCAGACCCCAATAACCGATAAGTCGTGCCGATGTGAGGCTCATAACGGGTCGAGAAACTACTGGTAACACTTACCAGCAAATCTCTGATCAGCCCTGGCCAGGGACTTCCCTGTTACGGCCAATCGAGCACAGCGCAACATCAACCCCCAATACCGGGAGAGACAAAACCCCTCCTATCGCTCATTGCCTCCATGTGACTCGGGACTGTACCCAAAGACCACCGTTTTGCACGCCCTCATGGACGTGGTAAGGTGGAGATCAAAGCACAGTGGGAATCACACAAGACTCTATGACGATCTCGGGTCTACAGACTAACCTGTACAAGTGTCACCTGAGAACTGCCATCTGACGTGAGGTATAATACCATCTGGGAGTTCTCGGCGAGTCCGTCCAGTGTACCCAGTCTCCACTGAGCACCTGTATACCATCTCTGATGTCAAACACCAATGGATATGGGATCATCCATCGCCCATCTCATGGGTCGATAAGCGTATACGCTAGTCTACACTGGTATATCGATGCCCCGTCTCGATACACCCACGACTAGGGACCTTGAAGGATGTACTTATGGACTACCATGTCCCCACTAGTATGATCTACATCATAGTCCAGGTAGTCAAGTACACATCCTAAGGGCTTTATCAACATGTAACTATAAGACAGTTTAAAGAGACAAGTGTACATGTTAAGATAAAGAGTAACCAGATAGCATACTATCATATCGAGCAAGAAAGTCATCTCTATATATGTCCAAGCATCCAATATAATATACATCATCTGTACAATACTGGCCTCTAGGGCATGCATACAACTAACAATCTCCCACTTGCACTAGGGCCAGCTGCTGTAGTATCGCATACCGAGCATCCTGAAGAGTCTCTCAAACTGTATCTGGGGAATGGCCTTCGTGAGTGGATCCGCGGTGTTATTCTTCGTGTCAACCCTCCTGACCTCGATCTCCCGGCGATCAACTATCTCCCGGATCAGGTGATACCGCCTCAGAATATGCTTGGATCGCTGATGGGACCTGGGTTCCTTGGCCAAAGCCACCGCTCCATTGTTATCGCAATACAAAGGTATTGGATGCTCAATGGATGGAACCACTCCAAGTTCAGAAATGAACTTCTTGATCCAGACAGCTTCTTTAGCAGCATCGTTGGCAGCGATGTATTCAGCCTCCATCGTCGAGTCTGCCACGGTTTCCTGCTTGGAACTCTTCCAGCTAACCGCCCCTCCGTAAAAGGTAAAGACAAAGCCCGACTGTGACTTAGAGTCGTCCTTATCACTCTGGAAGCTCGAATCGGTAAAGGACTCCACTTGGAGTTCTCCGTTACCATACACCAAGAACATATCTCTAGTCCTTCGCAAGTACTTGAGAATGTTCTTCACAGCTGTCCAGTGACTCTCTCCAGGATCTGCCTGATACCGACTCACTACACTTAGTGAGTATGCAACATCGGGTCTGGTACATAGCATTGCATACATGATAGAGCCTACTGCCGAAGCATAGGGTATCCCTTGCATGCGAGCTCTCTCCAAATCAGTCTTGGGAGACATCTCTTTGGAGAGAGTGAGTCCAGAGATCGTGGGTAAGTTCCCACGCTTGGATTCTTCCATACTAAACCTCTTTAGTATGGTGTCAATGTACCTTGATTGGGACAATCCCAATATCCGTTTGGATCTATCTCTATAGATCCTGATTCCCAATATGCAGGAGGCATCACCAAGATCTTTCATTGAGAATCTTTGTGATAAGAAGAGCTTGACCGACTGCAGCATAGGAATATCATTTCCTATCAAGAGTATGTCGTCCACGTACAATACGAGGAAGACAACCTTACTCTCTGCCACCTTCTTGTAGATACAAGGTTCATCTGGATTTTTGACGAAATCAAACTCTTTGATAACGACATCAAAGCAGATGTTCCAACTCCGCGATGCTTGCTTTAATCCATAAATGGATTTAAGTAGCTTGCATACCTTCCCGCTGCTCCCACTATCTACGAAGCCCTCTGGCTGAGTCATGTACACGCACTCTTCTAAATCACCATTTAGAAAGGCGGTCTTAACATCCATTTGCCAGATTTCGTAGTCATGATATGCAGCGATGGCAAGCATGATCCGGATGGATTTAAGCATAGCCACTGGAGAAAAGGTCTCGTCATAGTCCACACCTGGTCTTTGACGAAAACCCTTTGCTACAAGTCTAGCTTTGAAAGTCTCCACTTTCCCATCTACACCAAGTTTTTTCTTGAAGATCCATTTGCTCCCAATGGGTTTTACCCCTTCAGGAGCAACTTCCAAAGTCCATACTTTGTTGGTGTATATGGATTCCATCTCGGACCGCATAGCATCCAGCTATTTCACTGAGTCCCCACTCGTGATGGCCTGCTCGAAGCTAGTTGGGTCATCATCCTCCATGATGCAATCCTCGCTCCCACCGTCCATGAGAAAACCGTAGTATCTCTCAGGTTGGCGAGGAACCCTACTAGATCGGCGGAGAGGCTGGGGTTCGTCGGGTACTACTGAATCCTTTGGTTCCACTAAGTCTTCAGTTTGAGTTTGTGTAGTCGGAATTTCTTCCAGTTCTACCATATCCCCACTAATTTCTTTTGCAAGAAATTCCTTTTCTAAAAAGGTGGCATGTCGAGAAACAAACACTTTTTGTTCCTCTGTATGGTAGAAAAGATATCCATGTGAATGTTTGGGATATCCCACAAACTTACATAGAACTGACCGTGCCTCGAGTTTGTCCGGATTTTGCCTTTTGACATAGGCCGGGCAACCCCATATCTTAACTCGTTTAAGACATGGTCTCTTCCCACTCCATATCTCATATGGTGTGGTAGGTACAGATTTAGATAGAACTTGATTCAATAGGTATGCTGCTGTCTCCAGCGCATAACCCCAGAAGGAAATAGGTAACTCAGCTGTACTCATCATAGAGCGCACCATATCTAATAGGGTGCGGTTCCTCCGTTCTGATACACCGTTGTGCTGTGGTGTATATGGAGGAGTCAGTTGAGAGAGAATCCCATTCTCTTTTAGGAATTCCAGGAATTCATTGCTCAAGTATTCACCTCCTCGATCAGATCGTAGGATTTTAATACTTTTTCCGGTTTGGTTCTCAACTTCTTGTTTATATTCCCTAAATTTCTCAAAAGCTTCTGATTTGTGTTTCATCAGGAACACATACCCGAACCTAGAGAGATCGTCAGTGAATGTAATGAAGTATGAAGAACCATCCCTGGCATGTGTAGACATGGGACCGCATACATCACTATGTATCAGCCCCAAGAGTTCGGTAACTCTTTCTCCGTGTCCCGTAAACGGAGTTTTGGTCATCTTGCCTTTGAGACATGACTGGCAAGTGTCATAAGATGAAAATTCAAACGGATTTAAATATCCATACTTATGCAACTTAGCCAGTCGTGTCGCATTGATGTGACCCAGTCTACAATGCCACAAGAAGGATTCGTTGAGTTCAGAACTCTTCCTCTTGTATGTGTTTGTTATGTTCAGAACTGTTGATTGATTTAGAACATAAATGCCATTGCACAACGTGCCTGATCCAACCAACTTTTGGTTATGGAAAATGTTCATAACATTATCCTGTAATACAAAATTATATCCCTCTTTACTTAATAAAGAAACCGATATAATGTTGCATATCAGGTTCGGCATGTAATAGCATTCGTTTAGAACCAATGTATTACCAGTTGGTAATACAAGGTGATATTCCCCGACAGTCTTAGCTGCAACAATTGCACCATTTCCAACTCTTATGTCTTTATCACCTTCTCCAAGTTCTCTACCTTTTCTAAGCCCATGTAACTGATTACATATATGGGATCCTGACCCGGTATCTAATACCCAGGACGTAGAGCAAATGGAGAAACAGTTCTCAGTAACGAACACACCCGAAGAAAATGCATCAACATGTACTTTCTTCATTCGGGTGGCATGGGAATCCTGGTATTCCCCTATATCCTGTTCAGTCCTATAACTCTTATAGGTAAGAACGGAACCAACGTTCCCCAGCACAGTATAACATGCGGGTTCGGTCAATACATCCATATTATTATCTTTATTAAGGCATGAAATGGTCGCTACCTGGAGAGAGAGAGAAGAAAACACTTTAGCGTAAGCTCGTGCAAGATCAGATTGGTTATTATCTTATCTAATCAGGATGGCTCCCACTGCTTTTTATCAAATCTTCCTTCAAACCCTAAAAGGAAAGACTAGCCGGGATTAATTACACACTACAAGTTCGCCAATCTTTCAGCCAGGCCAGTGTCGGTACTTTGAGGGAGGTCTCCCGTGCTTTCGCACGAACCTAATTACTGTAAACCTCGTTTTCCCAGAGGCGTAACCTCGTTAACATCTTTCTAGACACCTACTTGATCGGCTAATTGTAATGTGTAAAACTCTCCCAGGAGTAACTCTTACTCGCAGTGGGTATCGGGATCCAACTATCTCATAGAAGGTATGCAATCTCATTGCAAATTTCAACACTTGAAATTCCCGATAATATTTTGCCCCTAGTGTCCTATGACCTTGACAAAGGCCAACAAATCACAGGATGCTAGTCAAGTTCAACCCGTCATTTCTTGATTGAATCAAACCCACCCGCACGACCCTTGACAAAGGCCAACAAGGTCGTACGACTACCCTGAAACAATCTGCATCATATGCATAAGCAGATAATCACTATTTAGCTACCGCACACTACGCCTTGACAAAGGCCAACAAACGCAGCACGAATACTAAACAGTTCTTATCTGAAATGACGGAGGGCTACGACAGGTTTTTCTGAAAACCTATTGCGTAATGAACTTGATATCGTTGTAGAATCAAATGAAGTTTTGAAATGGAGTGATTTTGAGGCTTTTCTAGTTTTGCTAAAGGGGTCACTCCCGGTGAAGGGATTGTCGGCCCTTTCCTCGTCGAATGAGGTGCGGGATATATCATATATATCGCTGTGCAAAGCAGAAACTATAGAAGCAATCAAAAACAAACTGAGTGTGTAGCATCTGCCAGTTATTGCTAAAAGAGTCACTCCCGGTGAAGGGATCTCGGTCCTTTCCTCATCGAATAAGGTGCAGGGTATATCATATATACCGCTATGCAAAGCAAGAACTGTAGCTACCTGTTTAGTTTAAAATTTGATTCTACAACATCTTAGGTTTTTTTCTTTCATTAATCACATTAATGAAATCCCATCAATTAAATACCTAAACATCACAGATAGATATGACGTACACTTATGCCATCCGCATTCGCCTCGATGTCCCCTCGTGCACCGTTAGGTTAGGTAACTAACGACAGAGTAGGGCAGGGCTAGCGTGGGTGTAAAACATAAGTAACGTCTATATAATATATCATATATACTATATACTATATCCATCACAGAGCATCACATGATCACATCACAGATATCGCAGCAGAAGAAATATATGAAATATTGGATATACTAGGACGTCCGTGTTTTCAATACGAGCCAGTATAAAACACGGATTCCACGGTCGTGATGAATAGCCAAACCCACACCCCTAGACCCCTACGAGAGCGGCAAGCAACCCTGCCAATTCTAGGGTTAGGAGACCCGGACTCGACTCCTCGAGTTGGTCTCCCACTGGACCCCAGAACCCGGTTACTTGTGCTCCCCTCCTTGGGTCTATCCTAATGCGGAAAAGTAAATAATATACAAAAGGTGGCAACTTCCGCTACCTGGAAGTGCCCCAAATAAAAGAATATTACATACAAGTTTTTATATGAATGAAAATGAAAAACACTCATCTCACATAAAAACCCCCGGCTATTCAAACACGACGATCCAATATAACATATCCAGCAACACATAACATCACATGTCATCAACGTAAGTAAGTATGCATACCCCAATTGTCGTTGACGTATAGCAACGAAACCGGCGATATGAACATACTACACTTACGGTCACAGAAAAGAAAGTGTAAAACTACAACAATTGGAATCCGCAACTTCTTTAGACATCACATGCCTAATCAAATGAAATACTTAGACATCATATGCCTAACAGTTATAAACCCCGCATTTTAGTCTCATTATCGAAAACACTTTTCAATATAAAGTGAAACTAAACCGCTAGATTTATAACATTCATTCAGTTATCACATAACTGTTTGTGAATTCCAATTATTGTATCACATTCCAGATAAACAGAAAATGTTAAACTTTCCGATCGAACATCCGAATACCCAAGTTTTCCCGATACAGCTCAACACATGAAATAAGTCTAACAACATTCAGTTCGTGCCTCAGTACCGACGGTCCAGCCGTAGAAGGGTCAAGCCAACGCCTCACATGTGGCACGCCGTACTGCCCCAAACCCGAAGGTTCAAAGGGCAGTTCAAGACGGTCACATAATCGAGTTAAGGTTTGTTGTCTTCTAGAGGGTCCATCGCGTTACTTGCACTACTTAGAACGTCGTTAAACTACGGAAAAATCCAACACTTGGAAATTTCCCGACAGGGGAAAAATTGGGTATTTATATCCGGTCGAACTTTTTAACATATTCTGAAAATTATCCGGAAATACACAAAAGACGAAATTTGATAATCCGATCGAAATACCGAATCCCCAAAACAGCCCTGGAAAATTCAACTCTTGAATGAATATTAAAAATTCCCAGGAAAACCACCACAGAAAAATGAGAATTACTGCGAAAATTAAAATGCACAAAACGACAAAAGCGCCGCGTATCCGCCGCACGAGCCATGCTCGTGCCGCAGATCCGTGTCTCTTTGATGGAATTACTCCATCGAAATTCACAGTAACTCTTAGATTAGTCTGCTGATTTTTCTGCATATTTTTAATGTGGAAAAATCCCCGATTTTAGAAAAAGGACAGAGAGCATGTTAAGTTTAGGGTTTCGGGTTCGTTCGGGCTTCAAATCGCGTCTAGACTTCGCCTAAGGCTTTAGCTAGGCTCTGATACTAGTGAAAGGTTCCTAGGCACTCTAGTGAGGTCTCACAAGGCATCGAACATGCCAATTTAAAAAAAAATGGTGCCGAGAAACCCTAGACTACGGATCTTAGACTAGATGTTTAGGCGAAACTATAAACTAGTTAACTACTTAACTAGAAGTGAGAAGCTACAACCTTTGTAGATCCGGATTTCTACTTCCTTAGCTCCACGTGGGTATCCTCTCGCTGTCCATCATGAATCCCGAACCCAATCGTCGGCTTCATCGGAGAAACGGGCGAGCTAGGTCGTCGGCTTCGTGTCAAAGACGATCTACGTCGAGGTTGCACTAGTTCAAGCTCTGACTTCACAAAGTTGTGAAACTTGTGAAGAAAACACCCAAAACAACTTGGCAAGAGGTAGAGGGTGAAGAAATAGGAGGTGGGTTCACTTTAGAATTGGATTTCACTCACTTTTTCTCAAGTTGCCATTGATGGCATCTAGTTTTCTCTCTTGAAGAAGAAGGAGAGGATGAAGCTAGTTATGATAAGTTCTATTTTAAAATGAAAAGAAAATCCAAACTTATCATAACTTTAACTAGGGTTAAGTGTAGAGAATAAACCATGGTCATTTGAGTGGGTTAGGGTTAAGCATGAAGACAAGAATGGTTAGCAAAGTCAAAGCTTCATGAAGCTTCAATATGAAACAAAAATTGCCACCATTTTCATCTTAAAGTTTATCCAAATAAATGAATAAACAAATAAATGAATAAATGCATAATCAAAACCCTAATCTCAAGTTAACTATGGTTTAATTCTATACACTTAACCATATGATCAAGTATCATCAAACATGATACAAAAATGTGCACAAAAGCATATCACATATACAATGTGCATCAAGTGAGAAAAATCCGTTTAAAGTGAACCAATACCAGTTAATGTAAAGTAATATATCAAATATATAATTATACATTAAATCACTAAATCAACATTTGATTCAATGATCCGGTCATGTCGCACATAACCGACTAGAATCCAATGTATCGATTTATCGAATCAATGATTCGATAACTAGGTCATATCGAATATAACCAATCGAAACATATATCGCGAGAATGAAATACGGTATCACATACACGCATTATTCTCGGTCCTGCACATATCTCATATGCGCTCCTATTTCGTTTCGCTTGAACCAGGAAACCTCTGTGTAGGACTCTAAAGACTCGTCAATACGCCGGTAGCAGATGATGATCATATCAAGCACCCACAAGCCGCAAGCTGTCTGCTAAACGTAACGGCCACCCGGGTATTGAGCGATCAGAAGATCGACGAGCTAGCCCGCTCACACTCCTGCGAATCCGACCAGTAACACTTACCATACAGTCCGGTCTCTTCGTCTGATATGTCGCATAACAAGTCTAGGGGTGGTAAACGTCAGACCCCAATAACCGATAAGTCGTGCCGATGTGAGGCTCATAACGGGTCAAGAAACTACTGGTAACACTTACCAGCAAATCTCTGATCAGCCCTGGCCAGGGACTTCCCTGTTACGGCCAATCGAGCACAGCGCAACATCAACCCCCAATACCGGGAGAGACGAAACCCCTCCTATCGCTCATTGCCTCTATGTGACTCGGGACTGTACCCAAAGAACACCGTTTTGCATGCCCTCATGGACGTGGTAAGGTGGAGATCAAAGCACAGTGGGAATCACACAAGACTCTATGACGATCTCGGGTCTACAGACTAACCTGTACAAGTGTCACCAGAGAACTGCCATCTGACGTGAGGTATAATACCATCTGGGAGTTCTCGGCGAGTCCGTCCAGTGTACCCAGTCTCCACTGAGCACCCGTATACCATCTCTGATGTCAAACACCAATGGATATGGGATCATCCATCGCCCATCTCATGGGTCGAGAAGCGTATACGCTAGTCTACACTGGTATATCGATGCCCCGTCTCGATACACCCACGACTAGGGACCTTGAAGGATGTACTTATGGACTACCATGTCCCCACTAGTATGATCTACATCATAGTCCAGGTAGTCAAGTACACATCCTAAAGGCTTTATCAACATGTAACTATAAGACAGTTTAAAGAGACAAGTGTACATGTTAAGATAAAGAGTAACCAGATAGCATACTATCATATCGAGCAAGAAAGTCATCTCTATATATGTCCAAGAATCCAATATAATATACATCATCTGTGCAATACTGGCCTCTAGGGCATACATACAACTAACAGGTAGTATGCTATCTGGTTTATCTTTATCATCGTGTACTGCTTTAGACCTGACATGTCGCTATTACACATTGATAGAGCCCCTAGGATTCTTGTTTGACCACCAGCAGTATGAGGGCGATCATATAAGTGGGAGCTGATAGTCTATAAGCACATCCTTAAAAGGTCCCTAGTCGTGGGAGTTTCGAGACAGGGCATCGATACTCCAGAGTAGACTAGTGTATACAGTCGAGACCCCGACGAGGGGCGGTGGCCGGTCTCACAAGCCATTGGTGTCAGTTGGATCACCTAAGATGTATACAGGTGCTCATTGGGTTATGAGTACACCGGACAGGATTCGCCGGGAACATGCTAGTTAGTCTTATACCTGACGTCAGATGGCAGTTTCCTGGTGACATGTGTACAGGTTAGTTCATCGACCTGAGGATCGTTATTTGTCTCGTGTGAGTTCCCACTGTACTTTGATTACTACCCTACCACGCTCAAAGGAGACGTGCAAACAGGTTTTAGTTGGGTACAGTCTCGAGCCACATGGAGGCAGTGAGCGGATCTTCAGGGATTCGTCTCTCCCGGTATTGGGGGTGAGGTCGCGCTGTGTCTAGGAGAGCCATTACACGAAGCCCTCGGCCGAGACAGGAGATTTACTGGTAGGTATTCCAGTAGTATCTCAGGGTGTTCTGGGCTACACTCCGACACGACTTCTACCGCTTTTGGGGGTCTGACTTTACCAACCCCCTAGGCCCGCCATGCGATGCTCATAGACGAACGGACCGGACTGTACGGATATTGTCACTGACAGGCTCAGTAGGGTGTCAGGATGAGTTCGCTCATCGACGTCCCTTTTGGTCAATACCTGGTAGCCCGTTACGTGTTGGCTTATACCTCTGACGTGCTAGTGGTTTAGTCCATAACCAAGGTGTTGACGAGTCTTTAGAGTCCCCCACATTCAGTTGCTCAAGTTTTCGGGCGAAAAGCTGTAGAGGCCGTATGGAGATATGGCAGGGTCCGATCAGATACGTGCGGTATTACATGGATCAGGATCGGACAGTTAGCTATAGAGGCCGTATGGAGATATGGCAGGGTCCGATCAGATACGTGCGGTATTGCACGGATCAGGATCGGACGGTTAGCTGTAGAGGCCATATGGAGATATGGCAGGGTCCGATCAGATACGTGCGGTATTGCACGGATCAGGATCGGAAGGTTAGCTGTAGAGGTCGTATGGAGATATGGCAGGGTCCGATCAGATACGTGCGGTATTGCACGGATCAGGATCGGACGGTTAGCTGTAGAGGCCATATGGAGATATGGCAGGGTTCGATCAGATACGTATGGTATTGCACGGATCAGGATCGGACGGATAATACTAGCCGGCTTTGGTTTAAGCCGGATCCTAGTAGAGTACAGTGTAGATTTTGTCTCATTGCATTTGTACTTTGGTCGGAATACAAATGCGGTTGTGTATACACAGTAGCGGGGTTTTCCTGTAATTTATTACGGGACCAGTTTTCTGGAGTTGCCAGTTCGTTTTCCGTTTCGGCCATTTTCTTTGTATCGTTCATTGGCCGAAGATTGGTGGAGGAGGGCTTATTTACATTTGTGCAAATAAGCATTTGTGGAGGGGGTCTTTGCATATTGTTGTGTCATGATCACTTGACTTTCTTTAGTCATCATGGCTAGTCTTGTAGTGTCATGATGGCATGACTTTTTGGTGATGATGATGGATTATGATGGTTGTATGAGTGTTGGATTTACTTGTAATCATTTCTTGATATCATGACTTTTCTCTCTCTCCCTTGCATTATGGTTGTGGTTCTATCATCCATTGATCTCCTCCTCACTCACTCACTCTCTTGCCAAGAAGAGGCCAGCCACTTGAAGGTGGGGGCTGTCCCAAATTTTCATGGGGGATTTTTGGTCTCATTTGCTTGCAAATTCCCCAAGTTCCCTCTCCAAAAGGTTCACTTCATTTCCTCCACCAAAAGGCGACTTCAAGTAACCCCAAAATGAGACATAGCTCACTACACCATTCTACAGCAAACCTTGGGCATGTCGGCTCGCCAACATCGTGCCCGAGTTGCCTCGGTATAGAGGTGGGAGCCTGTAAAAGAAGCCGGCGACGTGGTGCCCTTCCGGCGACGAGGTGGAGACCGGAGATTCCGCGGGAGATCGGAACGACGACGAGAAGTCCGGAGGACACGGATCAGTCGGTATATCTCTCTTTCCCATCTTGAAGTTAGCTAGGACTAGTTAATGGTTCTATCCGGGTTTTAGTGCGCGGTGGTGCCGGTTCAAGAAAAATTAAAGTTAACCATCGCTTCCGCATTTGGCCTCGGGATGGAGGCCGGGGCGCCGCCGTGCACTTACAGTGGTATCAGAGCCTCGCCATTAACATAGTCTAGCTTTGTCTAATGTGTTTTACATTTCCGATCGAACAATTTTCCAAAAACCGTATTTTTCTTCACAACAGTTTTCTGTCGAATTTTTTTTTGTCTCGAAAAATTTTTCAGGTTGTCTCAGAATACTGTGCAGGGAAGTATAAGCCTACTGTAAAAATTTGGTAGCGAGATCTCATTATTCGACCGTGGAACCGCGGCCAAACCCATGCTTGGGCCGTGGTTCCGCCGCTCTTTTGAGTGATCAGTGCACCAATTTTTTACAGAGGCCTCCTGACTTGAAAATAGGGTTTTTGGAATATTCTTTCTGGGCCCAGAATTTCTTTAGTTGCTACAGTAATGCTTGGGGCCCACTTGGTAAAATTTGATCGATCGGATATTTTAAACACATTAGTTCACAGTATTTACATTATATCTGCGATCGTGAATGTCACTTGATCGGTAAATCCTGTCTAACTGCTATAGCTCGGTTAGACGGATTTGCGAACGTGACTTTCACGTTGATGTTCTGTGTATTGCTGTGATGTTGCGGATCGGTCGTGGGGGATAGCCTGGATGCAATGCTAGTACAGTTTTTGTTGTATTATGTACATTTGATATTGCGGGGCGAGCGTACGACATGTGGACTGCCGTCACTGCCTGTTTGTATTATTATTTTGGGGTACGATCAGGTTGCGGTCGATGTACCCGTTGTATGTTTATTTTACTTTCTGTACTAGGATTACCCCATGGAGGGGTGCACGGATAGCCGGGTTCTAGAGGGCAACGGGCCCGCATCTCATGGCATTGAGACGGAGGGGGCTTCACTCTAGAATTGGCGGGCTATTCGCCGCACTCGTAGGGGGTACAGGTTGACCAAGGAGGGGTGCCCAAGTTACCGGATACCGTGAAGTGCTGGGTGGTCCATTCACATTGCTGAAGGGGGATGCCTCGCTTCAGGTTTTGGCGGGTAACTTGCCACGCCCGTAGCGGTCTAGGATTTTCATTGCACAGGCTATCCACACGACCAGGGGAACGTCGGGTTTCAGCGGCTCTGTGAAACCCGGGGATCCCAGATATCTGTATTGTTCTGTGATACTGTACATTTCTGTGATGTTGCATTTTATCACGCCTTGAGCGAAATATTATATATTGATATATATACTAGTAGATGTTGTATATGTTTTGCATCCGTGCTAGTCCAGTCCCCGCTCTGTCGTTAGTTAGCTAACCTAACGGGTAATGACGGGACCCAGTGGCGAATGCGGATGGCATATACGTACATCAGTATATTTTCGTTCTTTTTGGTGTGATCAATTGATGGGACTGCGTTGATTCGGATCAATGCAAGTTAAAAACAAACCTAATCTGATGTTGTTGGAACACTTTTCAAAAAGCTGTTATTGCAACGACGTTCACTTTTGTTTTGCATCGTGGTATTCAGTTGGAATATCCTGCTCCTCAGTCGACGAGGCAAGGGCCGAGATCCCTTCACCGGGAGTGACCCCTTGGACAAAAAGTTTGCGTCAGGGCAATAACTTCACTATAGCCGATTACTTTTGCTTTGCATGGTGGTATTCAGTTGGAATATCCTGCACCTCATTCTACGGGGAAAGAGCCGAGATCCCTTCACCGGGAGTGACCTCTTTAGCAACGGTTTTCGTCACTATATTTTTAAAAGCTATCCGTTCCTTCAACGATATCAAGTCCATTTTGTTAAAGGTTTTCGCCAGAAACCATTCGTAGCCCTCCGTCGTTTCATATGGATGGTCAATAGTATTCAAGCTGTGTATGCTGGCCAAAGTCGAGGCACAGTGATTGGTAGCTATTGGGGTATTCATATGCAGCATAGATAGATGCGTTGGTTTGGGACAGTCGTACTGCCATTTTGGCCAAAGTCAAGGGTAGGTACGGGTGGATTCAAATTAACCTGGAGAATGACGGGTAGAACTTGACATGTGACTTATGATATGTTGGCCAAAGTCAAGGTCATAAGAGCATGGGGCAGAAATCACATCGGGAGTTTCCAAAGAACTGAAACTTGCCAGATATGCGCATACCTTCTGGAGTGTGATGACGTGAGCGGATTCCGTCACGTTATCATGCGGTGATAGTTGGATCCCGATTCCCACTGATGAGTTGGTTTACTCCTCGGGTGATCCCGACTAATTCTTCTTTCAGGTTTGGAGGAGAATTTGACGGTACAGTGGGAGGCTTCCAGATTAGATAAATTGGTAACCATTCTGATCTAGGATAGAGTGCACGCTGAGTGTTTCTTTTCTCTCTCTCTTTGGCAGCGACCCATTGACCCGACCCTAAGACTATGACTCAGTGACCAAGTTGACCGAACCTTCTTAAACACTGGCTTTTGGATTGTCAGAGTTGCAAACCTCATTGCCACTCCTACTTTTACCCTTTTCTCCAGGACACCCCGTATTACTACGAACGTCCACTTCCATTGGACAAAACCATCGTATGGTTAGATACGAACTCGAAAGAATTTATTCGAGAATTGTTTCTGGTTCTGGAGGAAACGGATAGGACTATTCAGTTGTCTTTTCCTTTTACCTTCACTCAGGTTGCGAGTACTCCTTGGTTTAGGAGTAGTACACCTATTACGCAAATTGGATAGTCTTCTTCCAAACCTTAGGCTGGTGCCGAACGGTGGGGAATGAACAAAACCAATTAGCATAACGATGGTGTGTAGAAGGTATTAAGTAAAGACATAACAAGGGATTAGTAAGAGGGCAAAGTAAATTGCGACTGATATTCACGACAAAACCAGGTATTTCATTACCACTCCCACTTCTCCTTTGTATTTCTCCAGGACACTCCGTATCACTACGAAGATCCACAGTTTATTGGATACTCCATCGTATGGTTATATACGAACTCGAAAGGAACTTATTCCAGTTCGGGGATGGATTCTGGTTCAGGAGAAATAGGAATAAGGTTTATTCGGTTGTCTTTTATCTTCACCTTCTCTCATTGCGAGTGCTCCTAGGATTAGGACAGTACACCCATTATGCTTATTGAATAGTCTTCTTCCAAACCATAGGCTGATGCCGAACGGTAGGGAAGGAAGAAAACCATTTGGCCTAAAGGGGTGTGCAGAAGGTAATGACTAAAGACATAAAAAGGGATTTGGAGAGGTGGCAAAGAATTATACGGTTACAGTCGAGAATCTGGAAGAGGCGTTACTAGGAATACCGGGATACCCCATCGAAACATTTCAATGTTTCAATTTCGCTGTGTACAGTTAAAGGAAAACTGATTTCCCGATTAGTCCTTACTCCAGGGTATGTATTTACCAGGTATGATTCTCACATCTTTATGGTTTTACAGATGATGAGTGGGAGTAGGTTAGTGGGAATTATGTGATCATCCTCATTATATCGGGATTCGTTGTAATCGGTGATATTTGAGGAAGTCACCTGGGTTGTTTGCCGGTCGGCAAATATTTGGTTTTGAATATCCGCTGTTGTGCACCAATTTCAAATCGATATATCTGTACGTCTATTTTCATAGAGTGAGATATACCTTTTTGAAATTATGTCTATGACATTTACCTATATCAGTGGATGGTTGGGTAAGGAGCATTAAACAGCGGTGTAATTCTTCTTAACCATAAGTACAGTTTTCAACCTACGACACACAGTGAATGAGTTATCAGACTCAAGGGACTTATACAGAGTATTGTATGTTGTCCAGGGTCCATCAGGACAGAGGGGTTGGTTCTCTTACTATATTCGGTTTACTTATGACTTCTCTAGTTTTTAGACATGCGTTTCATAGAAACACAGGGTCCGAATTTTGAGAAGTTATAGGTATTTGAATAAAGTAGAGAACCAGGTATTGCAAGCATCGGGATTCTTCAAAGTGATCTAAGATGTAGATACTTGTGTATGGTGTTCAGTTGATAGTAATGATTAAGAG
This sequence comes from Agapanthus africanus, assembly GCA_030015575.1. Lineage (NCBI taxonomy): Eukaryota > Viridiplantae > Streptophyta > Magnoliopsida > Asparagales > Amaryllidaceae > Agapanthus > Agapanthus africanus. Next base: position 399,141,108 of record CM057346.1, read on the forward strand.
AACCTGCTTCTCTTTCAGGTTACTCATAATTGGAAGCATTCCTAAGTTGAGTAACGCTGATCGGCCTCCTTCCATTTAGTTGACATGCACTGGAGAAAGCTGCATGATTTGAATCTGGTTCAATTAAATCAGTGCCTCTGGTTCTATATTGGATATAGAACAGTTCATATCTTAACGATGTTAAGGTACGGGGAGTTGTCCGGTTTATGATTAAAACCAGACACTGGACAACTCAAGGCACATTTCTGTAATGGCTGTTTGTGGGTTGACCCAGGCTATGATGAGGGTTGACTTTCTACCATCTGAAAGATCAATAGTGATATTGTTCTAAACTCGCCACAGTTTTAATAACAATGGATTTTTTCAGAAAACAGTAGTAGGAGTATGGTAGAACTGGAAGTGATTCCAGAACCACAAATGATTACTGAAGATTTGATAGGAACCTAAAGATTCAATCTGGTTTGACATTCCATTGGTCACTCCGCAGATTTGGTGGGTAACTTCAGGCACCTGAAAGGTACTCCGGTAGCCTCAAGGACGGTGACAGGGAAGTTCTTGTTTACCCAGACTTGCCATTGCTGTTGTTCCAGACTGTGAGACCCGGCAGGAGGATGAGTATAGCGTCGTTCTAAACTTGCTTTAGAAGTGTACGTCTATATGACTCTGCCAGAGGGTTGTCGTAGTCAGTGGGAGCAGCGGAAGCATTGGTGGACAGGTAGCTTATGTCTATTTATAGACTAAAGAAGATTTAGCGGAGATAGATCATCAATTTCTGATGTGACAGTCATAGGTTTGACTTCATCAGAACAGGGGATGGATCTGTTAAGAAGGTAGTAGGGTGTAATGTCCTGGTATTTGGATGACATACACAGAGTAGGAAGTGATATTCCTATACTACGATCGGTTACACTTTGGTCGTCACACAGTAGTTTCTCCACATCGGACTTGGACATTATATCAGACATACTGGTTACTAGATCTATGGTTTTAGATCTAGATTTGTGTAGTTTCCCAATTAAGGGTACTTAGACAGCATTCTAAGAGTATTTAGAATGGACGACTCCTGGCACGGTAGTGTACCTGCAGGTAATGGAGTCACCCTCTCTAAAGGTGTCTTACAGACTAAAGGGGAGAGGATGTGCATGATTGGCAGATCACTTGCTCAGGCAATTGAGTCAATCATGAGATGTCAAGTACCACACCAGATGTTGTTCTTGCACTAGATGCAATAAGTTGACATTGATCCAATCCTGGAGAAACAGTCGGAGGCAGTTTTAGAACATAAGTGGATGTTCTAGGGATATGATAACGACAGCCTCAATCGAGAGACAGTTATCATTCTAGGCTTCCAAGGTGACATGGACGACAAGGAGGTTGTCAGAGTTATAGTTTTTCCTTCTGACGAGGGCCAGTATTTTGGACAGGTGGTCCAAGGAAATACTGAGGGAGGCATAGCGCAGCATACTGATTAAGTTCAGTTGACGATACAGTCTAAGAAGTTTGGATTTGGAGTTCATTTATGAGCTAGGACCCATCAGACATCCAGACACATTCTAAGACAGGTATTGCTCTTTTCGGGAGATGGTTTTCTCCACGAACTTGAGATATAGAGAGACATAGAAAGAAACATCAAAGCGGATCCACTCACTGAGGCTATTCCTCGAACGCAATAGTTTCGCAAACGAGCTTTATGAGACTGACAAGTAGAGGAGTTGGGTGTTCGGTATCACACGGGCTGTGAGTATGCGACATCGCAATAATTAGCCTTGAGTGCAAGTGGGAGATTGTTGGAGATAGTGCCCTCAGAGTCAATTATTGGATCATAGGTACGTGATTGCAATGATTGAGGGAGGACCTGTCCCAGTAGGACAGTCTTACTCGAGATGATAGTATGCTATCTGGTTTATCTTTATCATCGTGTACTGCTTTAGGTGACCTGACATGTCGCTATTACACGTTGATAGAGCCCCTAGGATTCTTGTTTGACCACCAGCAGTATGAGGGCGATCATATAATTGGGAGCTGGTAGTCTATAAGCACATCCTTAAAAGGTCCCTAGTCGTGGGAGTTTCGAGACAGGGCATCGATACTCCAGAGTAGACTAGTGTATACAGTCGAGACCCCGACGAGGGGCGGTGGCCGGTCTCACAAGCCATTGGTGTCAGTTGGATCACCTAAGATGTATACAGGTGCTCATTGGGTTATGAGTACACCGGACAGGACTCGCCGGGAACATGCTAGTTGGTCTTATACCTGACGTCAGATGGCAGTTCCCTGGTGACATGTGTACAGGTTAGTTCATTGACCTGAGGATCGTCATTTGTCTCGTGTGAGTTCCCACTGTACTTTGATTACTACCTTACCACGCTCAAAGGAGACGTGCAAACAGGTTTTAGTTGGGTACAGTCCTGAGCCACATGGAGGCAGTGAGCGGATCTTCAGGGGTTCGTCTCTCCCGGTATTGGGGTTGAGGTCGCGCTGTGTCTAGGAGAGCCATTACACGAAGCCCTCGGCCGAGGCAGGAGATTTACTGGTAGGTATTCCAGTAGTATCTCAGGGTGTTCTGGGCTACACTCCGACACGACTTGTACCGCTTTTAGGGGTCTGACTTTACCAACCCCCTAGATGCTCATAGACGAACGGACCGGACTGTACGGATATTGTCACTGACAGGCTCAGTAGGGTGTCAGGATGAGTTCGCTCATCGATGTCCCTTTTGGTCAATACCTGGTAGCCCGTTACGTGTTGGCTTATACCTCTGACGTCCTAGTGGTTAAATCCACAACCAAGGTATTGACGAGTCTTTAGAGTCCCCCACATTCAGTTGCTCAAGTTTTCGGGCGAAACGCTGTAGAGGCCGTATGGAGATATGGCAGGGTCCGATCAGATACGTGCGGTATTGCACGGATCAGGATCAGACGGTTAGCTGTAGAGGCCGTATGGAGATATGGCAGGGTCCGATCAGGTACGTGCGGTATTGCACGGATCAGGATCGGACGGTTAGCTGTCGAGGCCGTATGGAGATATGGCAGGGTCCGATCAGATACGTGCGGTATTGCACGGATCAGGATCGGACGGTTAGCTGTAGAGGTCGTATGGAGATATGGCAGGGTTCGATCAGATACGTGCGGTATTGCACGGATCAGGATCGGACGGATAATACTAGCCGGCTTTGGTTTAAGCCGGATCCTAGTATAGTACAGTGTAGATTTTGTCTCATTGCATTTGTACTTCGGTCGGAATACAAATGCGGGTGTGTATACACAGTAGCGGGGTTTTCCTGTAATTTATTACGGGACCAGTTTTCTGGAGTTGCCAGTTTGTTTTCCGTTTCGGCCATTTTCTTTGTATCGTTCATTGGCCGAAGATTGGTGGAGGAGGGCTTATTTGCATTTGTGCAAATAAGCATTTGTGGAGGGGGTCTTTGCATATTGTTTTGTCATGATCACTTGACTTTCTTTAGTCATCATGGCTACTCTTGTAGTGTCATGATGGCATGACTTTTTGGTGATGATGATGGATTATGATGGTTGTATGAGTGTTGGATTTACTTGTAATCATTTCTTGATATCATGACTTTTCTCTCTTTCCCTTGCATTATGGTTGTGGTTTTATCATCCATTGATCTCCTCCTCACTCACTCACTCTCTTGCCAAGAAGAGGCCGGCCACTTGAAGGTGGGGGCTGTAAGTCCGTGTTGCCCACCCCGGTGCTTACGGGGAGGCGGAAAACATAATAAAAATCGGATTTTTAATGACTTAGGCAACATGGACTATGCTTGTGAGGATCTTTGCTAAACTTAAACTAGCTAACCCTAACTACAAAGTAGCTAAGTGATGAAAGGTTATACCTTTGGTCTTTAGTCCTTCTCTCCTTGCTCCTAGGTATGGTAGAAAAGGATCACCTTGCTTGTCTTCTCCCGTCAAAGAAGGATCCACCCGAAAGCCACCACCTTTAGCTTCAACTCCAAGCTAGGAGTAACTAGAGTGCAAGAAATGCTAAGACTTGAACCCTAGAAGTGAGTAGAGAAGATCAAGAGAGGGTTTTTCTCAAGCTTTTTGTTTCTCAACACATGAGAGGGAGAGAGCTTGAGGGAGAGGATGAGCAAGAGAGAGAAATAGAATGAGAGAATGAATTATTTGTGAGCCTTTCTCACTAATATGTGTGTATAATTTTTAATTGAATAATTAGCTAGATAATTATCATGGTAAATCATGACATGACCATTATCATTTCAAATTGCAAAGATCAAAAAGCATCTTCCAAAAGAAATTATGATGGTCAAAGTGTCAACCTTGGTCAACAAGTCAAAGAAGTCAAAAGGTCAACAACCACAACCATGGATAATTATTAAACTAATTACTAATTAACAATAACACACACATAAATATTAGGGTTAATAAAATGACAACAACCATTAACCCTAATCAAGGTCCTCTCCCTCAATCTCAAGCAACTGTGCATACGCACCCGCATTCGTGATCCGAGGAACACGAACACAATGAGAAAAACCAATCTCTAATCATATACTAGGATCCGGCTTAAACCAAAGCCCGCTAGTATAAACTGTCCGGACAGCAAACGTGCACAAGTGCGCGGATGCGAACGAACCCTGTCGCAAAACCATGCGACCTCTACTCGTTTTGCCTAAAGGCGAATAGCTCTCTGTGTGGGACTCTAAAGACTCGACACTACGCTGGCAGTGGGTTTAACCACAGACCGCAAGCGGCACTAGCTGTACGTAACGGTCCCCAGGTAGATGTCGATAAGAAGACTGACGAGGTGAACCCCATCTGCACTCCTACTGAGCCTGTATGTGACAGTCTCCGTACAGTCCGGTCTGTTCGTCTGATACATCGCATGGCGGGCCTAGGGGGGCGGTGAACGTCAGTCCCCTAATAGCGGTACAAGTCGTGTCGGAGTGTAGCCCATAACACCCTGAGATAACACTGGAAACCTACCAGTATATCTCGCTTGCCCTGGCCAGGGACTACTCGTGTAATGGCTCTCCTAGACACAGCGCGATGTCAACCCCCAATACCGGGAGAGACGAATCCTGTCTAACCGTCACTGCCTCCAAGTGCTTCGGGACTGCACCCAAAAACTACCTGTTTGCACAGCTCCTTTGAGCCGTGGTAGGGTAGTAATCAAAGTGCAGTGGGAACACACTCGAGGCGAAGTGACAGTGTCAAGTCAGCGGACTAAGCTGTACTCATGTCACCTGGGAACTGATAACTGACGATAGGTATATTACCAACCAACAGTTCCCGACGAGTCCTGTCCAGTGTACTCGTAACCTAACGAGCACCCGCATACTATCCCAAGTACGACGTACTAACGGCTGTGGGACAGACCGTCTCCCACACTGGGATGAGAAGCGCATACGCTAGTCTACTCCGGAGTATCGATGCCCTGTCTCGATAGTCCAACGACCAGGGACCTGTATAAGGATGTGCTTATAGATTACCCAGCTCCCACGAGTGCGAGCGCCATCACAACGCTGGTAATCAAGCAAAGATCCTAAGGGCTCTACTAATATGTATACCAGCAATATGCTAAAAGAAACATATGCACATATTAAAGCAGAGACAAACCAAGTAGCATACTACCATTTCGAGCAAGATTGTATATACAACTGTGAATATCCCAAGCTTCCATTAAGTAATATACAAGCTAGTATGATACAGTAATGGCCTCTAGGGCATATACACTAACAATCTCCCACTTGCACTAGGGCCATGTACTGGCGTATCGAAGACCTATCATCTCGATCAGCCGCTCGAACTGAGTCTGGGGCAAGGCCTTGGTGAATGGATCTGCTGTGTTATCCTCTGATGCAACTCTCCGGACCTCGATCTCCTGGCGATCCACGATCTCCCTGATCAGGTGATACCGCCTTAAGATGTGTCTGGATTTCTGATGGGACCTGGGTTCCTTCGCTAAAGCTATAGCCCCGTTGTTGTCGCAATACAGAGGTATTGGGTCAACAATGGACGGAACCACCTGAAGTTCTTTCAAGAACTTCCTCATCCAGACAGCTTCTTTTGCGGCATCAGATGCAGCGATGTATTCCGCTTCCATAGTCGAGTCAGCAACGGTTTCCTGTTTGGAGCTCTTCCAACACACCGCCCTTCCATTGAGGGTAAAGACAAAACCCGACATGGACTTGGAATCATCCTTGTCACTCTGGAAGCTGGAGTCAGCAAAGGCCTCAACCTGCAGGTCTTTTCCGCCATACACCAAGAACATCTCCTTAGTCCTTCTCAGGTACTTGAGAATGTTCTTTACTGCTATCCAATGTTTCTCCCCTGGGTTTGACTGATACCTGCTTACCACACTCAGTGCATAAGCCACATCCGGTCTGGTACATAACATCGCATACATTATAGAGCCTACCGCAGAAGCGTAGGGTATAATAGACATGCGATCCCTCTCCAAATCAGTCTTGGGAGACATCTCTTTGGAGAGGGTGATCCCGTGACAAGCCGGTAGATTACCGCGCTTGGAATCTTCCATACTGAATCTCTTCAGTATGGTGTCGATGTACCTGGACTGCGAGAGTCCTAATATCCTCTTGGATCTGTCACGGTAGATCCGGATACCCAGAATGTAGGAGGCATCACCCAGGTCTTTCATGGAGAACCTGTGTGACAAGAACCCCTTGACAGATTGTAGCATAGGAATGTCATTTCCTATTAAGAGAATGTCATCCACGTATAAAACGAGGAATACTACAGTTCTCGCTACAAATCTACAATAGATGCATGGTTCATCTGGATTTTTGATAAAGCCAAATTCTTTGACCGTCTCATCAAAACAGATGTTCCAACTCCGCGATGCCTGCTTGAGTCCATAAATGGACTTGAGCAACTTGCACACCTTTCCGCTGCTCCCACCCTGAATGAAACCCTCTGGCTGGTCCATATAGACACACTCCTCTAAATGACCATTTAGAAAAGCTGTCTTTACGTCCATCTGCCAAATCTCATAATCGTGGAAAGCAGCGATGGCAAGAAGGATCCGAATGGATTTCAGCATAGCTACTGGAGAAAAGGTTTCGTCATAGTCCAAACCAGGTCGCTGACGAAAACCCTTTGCTACCAGTCTAGCTTTATAGGTCTCAACCTGTCCATCTACACCAATCTTCCTTTTGAAGATCCACTTGCATCCTACGGGTTTTACCCCGTCTGGAGCAATGTCCAACGTCCATACTTTGTTGGTGTACATGGACTCCATCTCGGTCCGCATTGCATCCAGCCATTTTACCGAGTCGACGCTCTGAATGGCTTGCTGGAAGCTAGTAGGCTCATCACAATCTAGGATGCAGTCCTCTCTATCCCCGTCAATGAGGAAACCGTAGTACCTCTCGGGCGGATGAGACTGCCTACTACTCCTGCGGAGCGGCGTAGGAATGTCCTGTTCTTTTGAACCTTCTGGTTCCACTAAACTTTCAGTAATAGTTTGTGGTTCTGGAATTTCTTCCAGTTCTATTGCGCTCCCACTTAATTCTTTTTCTATGAACTGATGTTCTAGAAAGTGGGCATGGCGAGAAACAAGGACTTTTTGTTCCTCTTCGTAATAGAAGTAATATCCCTTGGAGTTCTTTGGATATCCCACAAACTTGCACTGTACTGAGCGTGCCTCGAGCTTGTCCGCATGCTGCTTTTTTACAAAAGCTGGACATCCCCATGTCTTAATGTGATTAAGATAGGGTTTCTTCCCACTCCATAACTCATATGGTGTGGTAGGCACAGTCTTAGTGGGAACACGGTTCAAAAGATATGCAGCTGTTTCTAGCGCATACCCCCAGAATGATCGCGGTAACTCAGCGTTACTCATCATGGACCGTACCATATCCAATAGGGTTCGGTTCCGTCTCTCCGATACACCGTTATGTTGCGGAGTGTATGGAGGAGTAAGCTGAGAGAGAATTCCATTCTCTTTTAAATAGTTCAGGAATTCGGCACTTAAGTATTCTCCTCCTCGATCCGATCTTAGGATCTTGATACTTTTGCCTGTTTGTTTTTCTACTTCATTCTTATATTCCTGGAATTTTTCAAAAGCCTCGGATTTATGTTTCATTAAGAAGACATAACCGTACCTTGAAAAATCATCCGTAAAGGTAATGAAGTAAGAATAACCGCTTCGCGCATGTGTAGACATTGGACCGCACACGTCGCTGTGTACGAGTCCCAAGAGCTCGCTCGCTCTTTCTCCGTGTCCAGAAAACGGAGCCTTTGTCATCTTTCCTTTGAGACAGGATTGACAAGTTGCATACGATTGATATTCGAACGAATCTAAGTATCCTTCAGTATGTAACTTAGTCAATCTTCTCTCATTGATGTGACCCAGTCTACAATGCCATAAGAAAGTTTTATTAATTTCTGGAGACTTTCTTTTGTGTGTATTCTGGATATTGAAAACCTGTGGTTGGTTTAAAACGTATATACCGTTGTTCAATGTACCTGACCCAATCAACACTTGATTAAGGTGAATGTTCACTACATTACTTACAAATGCAAATTCATAACCTTCTTTAGATAATAAAGATACAGAAATGATATTACAGGTTGCATTTGGTACATAATAACAACTACGCAAAACCAAAAAGTGTCCATCTGATAATCCCAGGTGATAGTCCCCCACGGCCTCAGCATCCATGCTAGCACCGTTCGCAACTCTGAGGGTCATGTCACCTGCCTTCAAAACTCTACGCTTTCTCAACGCCTGCAAAGAATTACAGATATGAGATCCTGATCCGGTATCCAATACCCAGGAATTAGAGTTTATTGATAGACAATTTTCAATAACATACACACCTGAAGCTGAAGCTGCAACTCGCTTCAAATCCTGTGTTCTGGCTTTCCAAGCCTTGCAATCTTGTTTCCAGTGACCACTTTTGTGACAATAGAAGCATTCTTCCTTCCCCACCAGCTTCCCCGCTACCTTTGTTGCTTTACCCTTTCCCTTCGTATCCACTTTACCGACACCGCCTCTTGGTTTGGCGGGGGCTTTCTTCTTCTTGCCCTTGGCTTTCGCCCTGGACCTAGAAGAGGAAGATCCTCCTACAAACAAAGTGGATGTCTCCCTACCCTTCTGTAGGGTGCCCTCAGCAGTCCTCAACATGTTCAGAAGCTCGGCAAGTTCAACCTCCTTTCCTTGCATGTTGAAGTTAAGAATGAACTGGGCGTAAGTGGAAGGAAGGGACTGGAGAATCAGATCAGTATAGAGTTCATTCTCCAACGTGGTCCCAAGGTCCGCGAGCTCCTCTATGTAGCCGATCATCTTAAGCACGTGGTCCGCTACCGATGATCCGACGGCCAACCTTGCCGAAAAGAGCTTCTTCGACACTTCGTATCTTGCGATACGAGACTGCTCTCCATACAGTTCTTTTGTATGGAGAAATATGGACTCTAGGTCCATATTCTCGTGCCTCCTCTGATGGTCGTTGTCCATCGAGGCTAATACGAGGCATTTGGCCCTCGCGCAATCTATCTCCCATGTCTTACGGATTTCTACATCCGCGACGCTGGAGGTGGGACCTGGGACGGGGGGAGCTTTGGTGGTAAGTATATACCCCAGCTTGTCATAAGTGATAGCCATCTTGACATTCCTGAGCCAATCTTTGTAGTTTGGCCCTGTCAATATGTTTTTATCTAATAGTAACTTAAGTCCGGTCATCTTGAATGGTCGCTGCAATTAGGAGAGAGAAAAGAAACACTTTAGCATGATGCTCTTGCAAGTTTAGAGTGGTTTTTAGTTTGTCTAAACTGGATGGCTCCCACTGTCTCTCGAATCCCTTCTCAAACCATAAAGAAAAGGATTAGCCGGGATCATTCTCACCGTACAATACTTGCTTAACCGTTCAGCCAGGCCAGTGTCGGTACTTCGAGGGAGGTTTTCCAACGCTTTCGCGAAGTTCCTTAATTAAGTAACCTCTTTTCCCTGTGGGCGTAGCCCCGCTAACACCTTTCTAGGCACCTACTAGGTTTATAGCATTGATCGTTAAGTGAGAGTTTTCCCGAGGAGTAGCATATACTCACAGTAGGATCGGGATCCAAATATCATCGCGTGATAAAGCCGAAGGAATCCTACCAGAATTATCACACTCCAAATGGTATGCAACGCTAGCAAGTTTCAGTGCTTATGAAACTCCCGATGTGGATTTTTGCCCCATGCTCTTATGACCTTGACTTTGGCCAAAATATCATAAGTCACATGTCAAGTTCTACCCGTCATTCTCCTGGTTAATTTGGACCCACCCGTACCTACCCTTGGCTTTGGCCAAAATGGCAGCACGACTGTCCCAAACCAACGCATCTATCTATGCTGCACATGAATACCCAAACGCTACCAATCACTATGCCTTGACTTTGGCCAAAATACACAGCTTGAATACTTTTGACCATTCATGTGGAATGACGGAGGGCTACGGATGGTTTTGGCGAAACCGTGAACGTAGTGAACTTGATATAATCGATGGAACGAGATAGCTTTTAAAAGGAGTGGTTCAAGCTCCGCGTTTAAAAGTTTTAGTTTTGAAAAGAACCGAGTGGTTTTCAAAGTGTTCCAATCGACTTTTACTTGGTTTATTTCTTGCATTAGTTCTTTTAATGCGTCCCATCATTTAATCCTACCATTGCAGAAAACAACCAAAATATGACGTACGCTTATGCCATTCGCATTCGCCACGGGGCCCCGTCATCACCCGTTAGGTTACTTAACTAACGACAGAGCGGGGGCTGGGCTAGCGCGGCTGTAAAACATAAGCAACGCCTAAATAGTTATTATATATAAATATATAGCAATGATAGACATTACAGATCACAGATGAATACATTGGATATACTAGGAATCCGCAATGCGTTCGAGCCTGCAACGCAAAGCGGATTACACGGTCGCGGTGAATAGCCAATACCCCACCCAAGACCCCTACGGGTGCGGCAAACTACCCGCCAAGCACCCGAAGCGAAGCAACCTCCCTCACCACCGTGAGTAGGCCACTCGGCGCTTCGAGATACCCGGTAGTTTGTGCACCCCCTCCATGGGTCTATCCTAGGAGCAAAAACAGTAAAAAGAATTATACAATGACGGCTACAACCCCGACCCGGTTGTGCGGCCATACAAAGAATATTATTACATCAATTTACATGTTACAAATGAATGAAAGAAAAACAACGCTCATCTCACATCCACCCCGGCCATTCACCCGCGACAATCCAATCCATTCATATCCACAAACCAACAATCACAGATCACAGAGATGTATAACCCCGACTAATCGACTTATAGCGATTAGCCGACGTTCAATACATACAAGCATCACAGATATAACCGATATAGTTAAAGTGTAGTGAAGTTCCGAAAAATACGGATTTATAGGCCCCCAAAAGTAAATTTTAGTTCTTGAAAATCTGGGCACATATAACATATCCTAAAAATCCTAAAACCAACTCAGAAACAAACTGCAGCAAAAACGATACAGAGAGTTGACAAGACGGCCGCGCTTCCGCGGCAAGAGCTTCCTTATGCCGCGGAAGCGCGGTCCTCTTGGCTCCTCTCTGGTTCGTATTTGGTGGTGTTTCACACAAAACCCTGAGACAATTTTACAAGTATACAGTTTTTCATTTTAACCAGGAAAAATTTTAACAGAAAGTTGGATTTTGAAAAAGTTTGGTTTTAGGGTTTTTCGGTTTCGAAACTTCGTTACACTTAACTACTTAGCTAGTTTGAGTTTAGTTAGGCTCTGATACCACTGTAAGTCCGTGTTGCCCACCCCGGTGCTTACGGGGAGGCGGAAAACATAATAAAAATCGGATTTTTAATGACTTAGGCAACATGGACTATGCTTGTGAGGATCTTTGCTAAACTTAAACTAGCTAACCCTAACTACAAAGTAGCTAAGTGATGAAAGGTTATACCTTTGGTCTTTAGTCCTTCTCTCCTTGCTCCTAGGTATGGTAGAAAAGGATCACCTTGCTTGTCTTCTCCCGTCAAAGAAGGATCCACCCGAAAGCCACCACCTTTAGCTTCAACTCCAAGTTAGGAGTAACTAGAGTGCAAGAAATGCTAAGACTTGAACCCTAGAAGTGAGTAGAGAAGATCAAGAGAGGGTTTTTCTCAAGCTTTTTGTTTCTCAACACATGAGAGGGAGAGAGCTTGAGGGAGAGGATGAGCAAGAGAGAGAAATAGAATGAGAGAATGAATTATTTGTGAGCCTTTCTCACTAATATGTGTGTATAATTTTTAATTGAATAATTAGCTAGATAATTATCATGGTAAATCATGACATGACCATTATCATTTCAAATTGCAAAGATCAAAAAGCATCTTCCAAAAGAAATTATGATGGTCAAAGTGTCAACCTTGGTCAACAAGTCAAAGAAGTCAAAAGGTCAACAACCACAACCATGGATAATTATTAAACTAATTACTAATTAACAATAACACACACATAAATATTAGGGTTAATAAAATGACAACAACCATTAACCCTAATCAAGGTCCTCTCCCTCAATCTCAAGCAACTGTGCATACGCACCCGCATTCGTGATCCGAGGAACACGAACACAATGAGAAAAACCAATCTCTAATCATATACTAGGATCCGGCTTAAACCAAAGCCCGCTAGTATAAACTGTCCGGACAGCAAACGTGCACAAGTGCGCGGATGCGAACGAACCCTGTCGCAAAACCATGCGACCTCTACTCGTTTTGCCTAAAGGCGAATAGCTCTCTGTGTGGGACTCTAAAGACTCGACACTACGCTGGCAGTGGGTTTAACCACAGACCGCAAGCGGCACTAGCTGTACGTAACGGTCCCCAGGTAGATGTCGATAAGAAGACTGACGAGGTGAACCCCATCTGCACTCCTACTGAGCCTGTATGTGACAGTCTCCGTACAGTCCGGTCTGTTCGTCTGATACATCGCATGGCGGGCCTAGGGGGGCGGTGAACGTCAGTCCCCTAATAGCGGTACAAGTCGTGTCGGAGTGTAGCCCATAACACCCTGAGATAACACTGGAAACCTACCAGTATATCTCGCTTGCCCTGGCCAGGGACTACTCGTGTAATGGCTCTCCTAGACACAGCGCGATGTCAACCCCCAATACCGGGAGAGACGAATCCTGTCTAACCGTCACTGCCTCCAAGTGCTTCGGGACTGCACCCAAAAACTACCTGTTTGCACAGCTCCTTTGAGCCGTGGTAGGGTAGTAATCAAAGTGCAGTGGGAACACACTCGAGGCGAAGTGACAGTGTCAAGTCAGCGGACTAAGCTGTACTCATGTCACCTGGGAACTGATAACTGACGATAGGTATATTACCAACCAACAGTTCCCGACGAGTCCTGTCCAGTGTACTCGTAACCTAACGAGCACCCGCATACTATCCCAAGTACGACGTACTAACGGCTGTGGGACAGACCGTCTCCCACACTGGGATGAGAAGCGCATACGCTAGTCTACTCCGGAGTATCGATGCCCTGTCTCGATAGTCCAACGACCAGGGACCTGTATAAGGATGTGCTTATAGATTACCCAGCTCCCACGAGTGCGAGCGCCATCACAACGCTGGTAATCAAGCAAAGATCCTAAGGGCTCTACTAATATGTATACCAGCAATATGCTAAAAGAAACATATGCACATATTAAAGCAGAGACAAACCAAGTAGCATACTACCATTTCGAGCAAGATTGTATATACAACTGTGAATATCCCAAGCTTCCATTAAGTAATATACAAGCTAGTATGATACAGTAATGGCCTCTAGGGCATATACACTAACAGGGGCTGTCCCAAATTTTCATGGGGGATTTTTGGTCTCATTTGCTTGCAAATCCCCAAGTTCCCTCTCCAAAAGGTTCACTTCATTTCCTCCACCAAAAGGCGACTTCAAGTAACCCCAAAATGAGACATAGCTCACTACACCATTCTACAGCAAACCTTGGGCACGTCGGCTCGCCAACTTCGTGCCCGAGTTGCCTCGGTATAGAGGTGGGAGCCCGTAAAAGAAGCCGGCGACGTGGTGCCCTTCCGGCGACGAGGTGGAGACCGGAGATTACGCGGGAGATCGGGACGACGACGAGAAGACCGGAGGACACGGATCAGTCGGTATATCTCTCTTCCCCATCTTGAAGTTAGCTAGGACTAGTTAATGGTTCGATCCGGGTTTTAGTGCGCGGTGGTGCCGGTTCAAGAAAAATTAAAGTTAATCATCGCTCCCGCATTTGTCCTCGGGATGGAGGCCGGGGCGCCGCCCTGCACTTACAACAAGTATACATGTTAAGATAAAGAGCAACCAGATACCATACTATCATATCGAGCAAGAAAGTCATCTCTATATATGTCCAAGCATCCAATATAATATACATCATCTGTACAATACTGGCCTCTAGAGCATACATACAACTAACAATCTCCCACTTGCACTAGGGCCAGCTGCTGTAGTATCGCATACCGAGCATCCCGAAGAGTCTCTCAAACTGTATCTGGGGAATGGCCTTCGTGAGTGGATCCGCTGTGTTGTTCTTCATGTCAACCCTCCTGACCTCGATCTCCCGGCGATCAACTATCTCCCGGATCTGGTGATACCGCCTCAGAATATGCCTGGATCGCTGATGGGACCTGGGTTCCATGGCCAAAGCCACCGCTCCATTGTTATCGCAATACAAAGGTATTGGATGCTCAATGGATGGAACCACTCCAAGTTCAGTAATGAACTTCTTGATCCAGACAGCCTCTTTGGCAGCATCGTTGGCAGCGATGTATTCAGCCTCCATCGTCGAGTCTGCCACGGTTTCCTGCTTGGAACTCTTCCAGCTAACCGCCTCTCCGTAAAGGGTAAGGACAAATCCCTACTGCGACTTAGAGTCGTTCTTATCACTCTGGAAGCTCGAATCGGTAAAGGACTCTACTTGGAGTTCTCCGTTACCATACACCAAGAGCATCTTTTTAGTCCTTCGCAAGTACTTGAGAATGCTCTTCACAGCCATCCAGTGACTCTCTCCAGGATCAGCTTGATACCTGCTCACTATACTTAGTGAGTATGCTACATCGGGTCTGGTACATAGCATCGGGTACATGATAGAGCTTACAGCCGAAGCATAGGGTATCCCTTGCATGCGAGCTCTCTCTAAATCAGTCTTGGAAGACATCTCTTTGGAGAGAGTGACTCCAGAGATCGTGGGTAAGTTCCCATGCTTGGATTCATCCATACTAAACCTCTTTAGTATGGTGTCAATGTACCTGGATTGGGACAATCCCAATATCCGTTTGGATCTATCTCTATAGATCCTGATTCCCAATATGCAGGAGGCATCACCAAGATCTTTCATTGAGAATCTTTGTGATAAGAAGAGCTTGACCGATTGCAGCATAGGAATGTCATTTCCTATCAAGATTATGTCGTCCATGTACAATACGAGGAAGACAAACTTACTCTCTGCCACCTTCTTGTAGATACAAGGTTCATCTAGGAATGTCATTTCCTATCAAGATTATGTCGTCCATGTACAATACGAGGAAGACAACCTTACTCTCTGCCACCTTCTTGTAGATACAAGGTTCATCTACGTTTTTGACGAAATCAAACTCTTTGATAACGACGTCAAAGCAGATGTTCCAACTCCGCGATGCTTGCTTTAATCCATAAATGGATTTAAGCAGCTTGCACACCTTCCCGCTGCTCCCACTATCTACGAAGCCCTCTGGCTGAGTCATGTACACGCACTCTTCTAAATCACCGTTTAGAAAGGCGGTCTTAACATCCATTTGCCAGATTTCGTAATCATGATATGCAGCGATGGCAAGCATGATCCGGATGGATTTAAGCATAGCTACTGGAGAAAAGGTTTCGTCATAGTCCACACCTGGTCTTTGACGAAAACCCTTTGCAACAAGTCTAGCTTTGAAAGTCTCCACATTCCCATCTACACCAAGTTTTTTCTTGAAGATCCACTTGCTCCCAATGGATTTTACCCCTTCAGGAGCATCTTCCAAAGTCCATACTTTGTTGGTGTACATGGATTCCATCTCGGACCGCATTGCATCCAGCCATTTCACTGAGTCTCTACTCGTGATGGCCTGCTCGAAACTAGTTGGGTCATCATCCTCCATGATGCAATCCTCGCTCCCACCGTCAATGAGAAAACCGTAGTATCTCTCAGGTGGACGAGAAACCCTACTAGATCGGCGGAGAGGCTGGGGTTCGTCGGGTACTACTGAATCCTTTGGTTCTACCAAGTCTTCTGTTATAGTTTGTGTCGCTGGAACCTCTTCCAGTTCTACCTCAATGCCACTTGTCTGTTTCATAAGAAAACCTTTTTCTAAGAAAGTGGCATGTCGAGAAACAAACACTTTTTGTTCCTCGGAGTGGTAGAAGATATACCCTCGCGAATGTTTGGGATATCCAACAAACTTACATAGAACAGGCCTTGCCTCGAGCTTGTCCGGATTTTGTGTTTTAACATAGGCCGGACAACCCCATATCTGAATAAAATTAAGACATGGTCTTTTACCATTCCATATCACATATGGAGTGGTAGGCACTGATTTGGTTGGAACTCTATTCAATAGGTATGCAGCTGTCTCCAGTGCATATCCCCAGAAGGAAATAGGTAACTCAGCTGCACTCATCATAGAGCGCACCATATCTAATAGGGTGCGATTTCTGTTAGTTATATGTATGCCCTAGAGGCCATTGCTATACATAGGATGTATATTGTAGTGGATGCTGGGACATATATAGGGAGGACTTTCTTGCTCGACATGATAGTATGCTATCTGGTTACTCTTTACCTTAACGTGTATACTGATTGTCTCTCTGCTACATGTTGGTAAAGCCCTTAGGATGTGTACTTGACTACCTGGACTATGATGCGGATCATACTAGTGGGGACATGGTAGTCCATAAGTACATCCTTCAAGGTCCCTAGTCATGGGTGTATCGAGACAGGGCATCGATATACCAGAGTAGACTAGCGTATACCTTCTCGACCCATACAGATGGGCGATGGATGATCCCATATCCATTGGTGTTTGATATCAGAGATGATATACGGGTGCTCAGTGGAGACTGGTGTAACGTTTTGAAAATCGTTTCGGTGAAATTTCGACAAAACGGTAAAATAAGGGGGTTTTCGGTAAAAAGTCAAAATACAAATATCTTTATTATAAAATTAAATATACATATTCTATCTATGTAATTACTAGTATTTGGTGTTTATTGACCCACTGGTGAAATTTCAAATTTTCTGAAATTTTTTCCGAAATTAATTATTTTAATATTATTTTAAGCCGTCACTAATATATTTAATTAGGGAAAATTACAAATTGGAATGAGTTGAAAAAAATTTTGTGCATCATAAAACATTAAACAAAATTTTATCATGTGGTTTTTGAAACGAAATGGTTTGCCAAAACGGTTTAGAAAAATATCGAAGAAAAAGGCTTTTTTCGGTGAAATTAGTGTTAATGGGAATTGGGGTAATACATTTATCTTTTTCCCTAACCCACACACCCACACCTCTTCCTCTCTTCCCCTCCCCATGTGGCCGGCCCCACCATGACAGCCTTCCCCCCTCTCTCTCTCCAATCACCAAGAAAAGAAAAGAAAGGAAAATGATAGAAAAAGGGTGGACTTTGACTAGATATTACTTTCTCCACCTCACTCTCTCTCTTCCCTCACCTAAACCCCCTCCATTTCTGGCCTAAACCTGAACCCCCCACAGCAGCAGCCCTTTACCAAAATCCCACACCATTTTGCCTCAAAAATCCATTAAAATGCTTCAAAAATCCATGCAAATTCAAAGCAAACTCAAAATCCAAGCTATACCCATTTTTCCTTGGCTACCATAGCATGGATCTAGGGATTTAGATTTCAATTTGGGTGGCTAAGTGTGCTTGTGGGAGCTTCAAATTGTTTGGGTATAAATTCTAACATTTTTGCTTAATGTGTTGTTAATTGCTTAGATTAGCTTAATTAATTGTTTAATTAGGTTTTTAATTAGTTCTAGGTGCATGATTTAAAATTCAAGAGAGGGGTTTGATTTCAAATTGGTATTTTGTGTTGTGAGATTTAGTTTATATGATATAATTGACATATTAATGTTATGCTAAATCCAATTTAAGTTGCTAGTTTGCATATTTGTTGATTTAAAAGTGATAATTATATAATTGGTAAACTAGGTTTTTTAAATAATTATATTGTTGTGAGAGGAAATTCAAATTTAGATTTCATGTCATTATAAATATTATATTGAGTGGTTTAATGCTTTAGTTCATGAAAATCCAAGCTAGATTGTAGTTTGTTCATTTTTGCTATAAAATTGTTAAAATTGGTTAATATTGCAAACTAGGTTTTTGAAATCGAATTAAATTGTGGGTTTAAAATTTACGTAATGGTTTTTATGGTATAATTAAGATATTATGTTATCATCTTGGTCACTAGAATTGTTAAAACATCATGTTTTGTACAAAAACGGCGAATTGTGCTTGCTAGATTTTCGGAAAAATGACTTTTTAAGTGAAATTGGGGTTTTTGTGAGTTTTAACCTATTTTATATTAAAATTAGTGTTCGTGAATGTGCAAATGAGTGTATTTAGGTTTTTCTCGATGGTCTAGCGTTTGTACACCGACGTCGAGGGTTTTTGGGTTGATTTGTGAAAGCAACCATAGGTTTTGACTTATGTGGGATTCGTGTGTCGTTTTGGTCATAAGTCGGATTTTAATGCGATACGATGCGTTGTGATATGTAGGTACCCCCATGTGGACTTCGAGACGACAAGCAAGCGCGTGGCGACGTCGGCACCGGCGAGCGAGGACCAGGTGAGTAGATTTATATCTACGGGGAGAAGTCGGGTGGATGGCATATAGCACCCCCGCAGTTCGTGGTGATGTATACGAATACGTATACACACATATATATATTTTTTATATATTGTTTGAGTATATTGATGATAATATGGATATTTGGTGTTCTTGGATGATTTAGTGTCGCGAAACCCTAGAGTAATGGTCGCACTACACATGCACACACCAACCCATACTTGCATACTTTCTTCTTTCATTTGTGCTTATACGGGAATATATAGTTATGTGTTCACATGGGTATGGGACTATGTGTTCACATACGGATTTGAGGATGATACTTAGGTTTGAGATGAGTCGATGAGATTTGTATTGAGGTTGTGAATTTGGTGATATGGCAGGATTCGTATTTGAGATACGACATGACGTTGTAGCGGGTCCTTGACGTAGTGTTTCACACACGTCCATGCATACTTAGGCGGTATCAGTATTGTACTAGACGTAGATCAGTACCCCGATCATGATATTTGATAAAGAGGATACTAGGTGAATAGTATGATGAATGTGATATTAACCCGTACCCAGATTTGGGGATGCCGTACGACGGATTTACGTACGAGCTATATTTTGATGATTGATCCGCACTCTTGACTTGGGATGTCTGATTATAGATATGGTATTGGATATGATATTATTGAGGCGGGATCACCGACTAATATATATACAGGTATGTATATGTATCGACTCAGATGTTAGGCGGTTTCCTTACCTGTAGTCCAGCTTGTTAGCTTAGCCCTTTAGTTTAGTTTAGTTGTTAGATTAGATTCGATTCTTACCTATTTCAAAAACTAACAAATCGTGGGTATTTTAAAAGACAGCCTAAGGGATCCTACGGATATTTCAAAAGACGTATCTTTTCATAAAAACACCGTAGCCCCTATTTTCAAAACCCCATGATTCGTGTTATTTCAAAAGGCACCATTTGTAGGACTTATATTAGATTAATGCAGATTAGTTATAGTTGCATCTAGTATTCAGCTCCCACTCATTATTGTGGTTCGCTTCGCATCGCATGCTTATATTATGTTTCATACTCCATTATTGATATTATGATGTTAGGACACCAGCACCATTACCGATGATGCGTATGTACCACGTACACTTACTTGCCGGCTCACACACATCTTCATCGGTAATTGCCATGTCACGTACACCTTAGAAAATATTATTGCTTGACATAGCCTGTTAGCTAATAGTTTAGACATGATATTAGTGTACTTGCCGTATATGTTAGTTTAGACATTGTAGTTATTACCTGCTACTTCATGCATACTGTTATTCATTGTTATGGCGCATTCATGGATTCTCATGCATATATTCACTATTTTACGTGTTATTGAGGTTTTGGATTCGGATTTCCATGAGATTTTCTGGATTTGGAGGAAAACCGCAAAAACATAAATAAATCTTTTCTCTCTTTTAAAATAAAAAGTGCGGTTTTCCCATGATGTATGAGTCGTCCACCATGAGTTTGCTGATGGATTTCGAGACCCGATTCGAGGAGTAGAGGAACCGTTTCGGGTACATGGTGGGCCCGCTGCGGCACCCCGGGGCAAGAGGATCGTGTTGTTGACGTTGAGCCTGGCAGGGGAGCACTACCAACCGGTGATATTACCCGATGCGTCGGATATCCGGAGGATACCGTCGTGGTCTTGAGATAGATGGTAGGGGCCGGTCTGGATTGACGGCGCCCTAGATATTGTGATTGAGATATTGAGATTTTGAGATATTGAGGTACAGAGATTGTGATACGGAGATATCGAGATATTTGGACACTTGTTTTGTGTCGATGCTGGGCACTGTTTTATGCTGATTTCATTTATGGTACCTCACTTTTAAAATACAGAAATCTCACTGATTTATGAAAGCAGTTTTCTTCAGTACATGCATTCTGTTTCATGCATTCATACATTGCTACCTGAGGCACTGACACGGCACATGGATTTACACTTGGGTTAGATATTTGCCCTAACCATTGTTATGGGTTGCTGGTTATTTATTTGAGGATATATTAAGATCATTGACCTAGGATTGCGTTATTTATGCGATTTCTTTTCGTAGATGTTTTTCTATTCACGAGTTGGCAACTCACCCCCGTTGTGCCCCAGTTCTTGCAGATTTGCCGTACAGGTTTCATTACGGCTTTGCGGGCATAGTTTCCTTCGGGTGATTTGCTAGTAGGTGGGTTTACTTGTATCGTACCCCCATTATATATCTTGTATATCATTATTCTGTTGTATCTAGAAGTTCCATCAACCAAACATGTTTTTATTTTGAGATAGAGACCAGTGATGTTATTCCTTCGACCTTAGAGTCGCGCGTTATATTTCTGTTGTTTTCTTATGGTTTTGAGTTTCCTTTTGAATTTTGATCCTCGCCGTTGGCGTTGTATATTATATTGCTTGTGTGGTTGTGACCGTCGATTGACGAAGAGCTAGCTCCTGCTTGGGGATGCCTTTTATTGATTTTGTATACTATTCATGTTGTATCCCGTTTGGGGGCCAGTATTTACAAAGGAGACTCTGCCGAAATTTTCAGGAAATTTTTGATGTTTTTAGAAACCCGCATAATTCGGCTTATGCTATTGAAACTACTTGTTTTAAATTGGTTTTCCTTCACTCTACTACTTTTCTTGGTTTGGATTTCTGGGGTTTCGGTTTACTTAGATTACGTACGCCTCGAGACGTTCGTAGTTTAAGTGCCGGTCTTGTTCCGTACTCTCGGGACGTGACAACTGGGTACACTGGACGGACTCGCCGAGAACTCCCAGATGGTATTATACCTTACGTCAGATGGCAGTTCTCTGGTGACACTGGTACAGAGTAGTCTGTTGACCCGAGATCGTCATAGAGTCATGTATGATTCCCACTGTGCTTTGATTTCCACCTTACCATGTCCAAGAGGGCATGCAAAACGGTGGTTTTTGGGTACAGTCCCGAGTCACATGGAGGCAATGAGCGATAGGAGGGGATTCGTCTCTCCCGGTATAGGGAGTTGATATTGCGCTGTGTTCAATTGGCTATAACCGGAAATCCCTGGCCAGGGTTGCTGAGATTTACTGGTAAGTGTTACCTGTAGTTTCTCGAACTGTTATAGACCTCATATCGACACGACTTATCGAGCTATTGGGGTCTGACGTTAACCACCCCTAGGCGAGATATGCGACATATCAGACGACGAGACCGGACTGTACGGTAAGTGTTACTGGTTGGATTCACAGGAGTATGAGCGGGCTTGCTCGTCGATCTTCTGATCGCTCAATACCCGAGTGGCCGTTACGTTTAGCAGACCGCTCGCGGCTTGTGGGTGTTTGATATGATTATCACCTGCTGCCGGCGTATTGACGAGTCTTTAGAGTCCTACACAGAGGTTTCCTGGCTCAAGCGAAACGAAATAGGAGCGCATATGAGATATGTGCGGGACCGAGAATAATGCGTGTATGTGATACCGTATTCTATTCTTGCGATGAATGTATCGATTGGTTGTATGCGATATAACCTAGTTATCGAATCAAGGATTGATTCGATAAATCGATACATTGGATATTAGTCGGTCATATGCGATATGACCGGATCGTTAAATCAAGTGTTGATTTGATGATTTAATGCATAATTATATATTTGATATATTACTTTGCATTAACTAGTATTTGTTCACTTAAGATGGATTTTCTCACTTGATGTGCACATTGTGTATATGATATATTTTTGTGCACAAGATTGTATCATGTTTGATGATACATGCTAGTTTGGGTGTATGTTTGGTTTAAACCATGGTTGGTCAATGGTTAGGGTTTCACTTGATTTATTTGCTTATTTATTTATTTATTCATTCATTTTGGCAAAAGGAAAAATGGTGGCTTGATTTGTTTTATAGTTGAAGCTTCATGAAGCTTTGAATAAGTCCACCATTTTTGTTTCATGCTTAACCCTAACCATTCAACCTAACCTTAGTTTATTCTCTACACCTAACTATGGTTCCAAATATGATAAGTATCATTTGGTTTTCTATTTTGAGAATAACTTATCATATTATCTTCTTCTTCTTCTTCTTCTTCTTCATCTTCATCAACAAGAAGAAAAACTTGCCTCCATCAATGGCAACTTGACAAAAAGAGTGAGAAATCCAATTCTAAAGTGAACCCACTTACTATTTCTTCATCCTCTACCACTTGTCAAGTAGTATAGGGTGTTTTCTTCACAAGTTTCATGACTTGGTGAAGTTGGAGTTTGATCTTGAGTTGCCTCGACGTAGATCATCTTCGGCATCGAAGTCGACGACCTAGCCCGATCATTTCTTCGATGAAACCACCGCGAGAGTCCGGGATCCGATGGGTACAGCGGAGGGACTTCTTCACGGAGCTATGGAGGTGGAGGACCGGATCTACAAAGGTTGTATTTCCGTTCACTTATTAGTAAAGCAGTTTACTAGTTCTAGTTTTCGCCTATTCTCTAGTTAACGGTCCGTATTAGGGTTTGTAGGCACATGGAAAATTTTGAATTAGCCATGTTTGATCACTTGTGAGACCTCATTAGTGTGCCTAGAAACCCTACAGTGGTATCAGAGCCTAGCTAGAGCCTTAGGCGATGCGTATACGATGTTAGAAACCCGATCGAACCCGAAACCCCAATGTTTCAACCTCTCTGGACATTTTTCAAAACTGGGTTTTTTCCAGATTAATAATTCTTTAAAAATTCAGCAGGAAATTCTATGAATTACGGTGCAAAATTGACCAAAAGATACGGCCAACGTGCGGCGGAACCGCGGCAGAAGCTTGGCTTCTGCGGCGGTTCCGCGGCAATATGATGAGATCAACCTTCTATTTTTGCACAGTGTTTTGTTTCTTCAGGTTCTGAGTTTTATGGGAATTTTTAATTTGCACTCAAGAGTTGAGTTTTCTGGGTTGTATTGGGAGTTCAAGGATTTGATCGGATTATCAAACTTTGTCTATATGTTTTTCCGGATAATTATTGAATATGTTAAAAAGTTCGACCGGATATAAATACCCACTTTTTCCCCTGCCGGGAAATTTCCAAGTGTTGGATATTTCCGTAGTTTAATCACGTTCTAAGTAGTGCAAGTAACGCGATGGTCCCTCTAGAAGACAACAAACCTTAACTCGATTATGTGACTGTCTTGAACTGCCCTTTGAACCTTCGGGTTTGGGGCAGTACGACGTGCCACATGTGAGGCGTTGGCTTGACCCTTCTATGGCTGGACCGTTGGTACTGAGGCACGAAGTGAATGTTTTTAAACTTATTTCATGTGTTGAGCTGTTTTGGGAAAACTTGGGTGTTCGAATGTTCGATCGGAAAGTTTAACATTTTCTATTTATCTGGAATGTGATACAATATTTGGAATCCACAAGGAGTTATGAGATAACTGATTTGAATGTTATAAACATAGCACTTTAGTCTCACTTGATCGGTTGCTACGGAATTTTGATGCGATTAAAAGTCCGTCGCAATCACGTAGTGTACGCGGATACTCGCCGGGTAAACTTAATAGACAGCTACACCCCTTAGCCTCGACCAAGTGACTGTAGGAGAACCCCGTCGCCGAAAGCATCCGTTCGGGTGCTCGCGGCAGCGGTGTTCCGCCTTAGTGCACTACGTCGACAGTATCGGGGGTGCGGCCGTCTACTAAAGTTTGCAACGAGCATTCGATCAGGTTGTCGGGAATCTTGTTGAATTGCCCGACATGATATTGAAAAGTGTTTTCGATTTTGAGACTAAAATGCGGGGTTTATAATTGTTAGGCATGCGATGTCTAAGTAATTCATTTGGTTAGGCATGCGATGTCTAAAGAGGTTGCGGATTCCAACTGTTGTAGTTTTACACTTTCTTTTCTGCGACCGTAAGTTTAATATGTGATATCGCCGGTTTCGTTGCTATATGTCAACGACAATTGGGATACGCATGTTTACTTACGTTGATGACATGTAATGTTATGTGTTGCTGGATATGTTATATTGGATCATCGTGTTTGAATAGCTGGGGGTTTTTATGTGAGATGAGTGTTTTTCATTTTCATTCATGTAAAAACTTGTATGTAATATTCTTTTATTGGGACACTTCCAGGTTGTGGAAGATGTCACCTTTTGTATATTATTTACTTTTCCGCACTAGGATAGACCCAAGGAGGGGAGCACAAGTGACCGGGTTCTAGGGTCCAGTGGGGGACCATCTCGAGGAGTCGAGTCCGGGTCTCCTAACCCTAAAATTGGTAGGGTTGCTTGCCGCTCTCGTAGGGGTCTAAGGGTGTGGGTTAGGCTATTCATCGCGACTATGGAATCCGTGTTTTATACTGGCTCGTATTGAAAACACGGACGTCCTAGTATATCCAATATTTCATATGTTTCTTCTACTGCGATATCTGTGATGTGATCATGTGATATGTTCTGTGATAGATACTGTATATAGTATATATGATATATTATATAGACGTTACTTTTATTTTACACCCGCGCTAGCCCTGCCCTGCTCTGCCGTTAGTTACTTAACCTAACGGTGCACGAGGGGACATCGAGGCGAACACGGATGGCATAAGTGTACGTCGTATTTATCTGTGATGTTTAGGTGACTTAAATGATTGGACTTCATTAATATGATTAATGAAAGTAAAAGAAACCTAAAGATGTTGTAGAATCGAATTTCAAAAATAAAACAGGTAGCTACAGTTCTTGCTTTGCACAGCGGTATATATGATATATCCTGCACCATTATTCGATGAGGAAAGGACCGAGATCCCTTCACCGGGAGTGACTCCTTTAGCAATAACTGGCAGATGCTATAACCCTCGGTTTGTCTTTTGATTGCTTCTATAGTTTCTGCTTTGCACAGTGATATATATGATATATCCCGCACCTCATTCGACGAGGAAAGGGCCGACGATCCCTTCACCGGGAGTGACCCCTTTAGCAAAACTAGAAAAGCCTAAAAAACACTCCATTTTAAAATCATTCGATCCTACAACGATATCAAGTTCATTACGCAATAGGTTTTCAGAAAAACCTGTCATCGCCCTCCGTCATTTCAGATAAGTAGTAGTTAGTATTCGTGCTGCGGTTGTTGGCCTTTGTCAAGGCGTAGTGTGCGGTAGCTGACTGGTGCTTATCTGCTTATGCATATGATGCAGATTGGGTTAGGGTGGTCGTGCGAACTTGTTGGCCTTTGTCAAGGGTCGTGCGGGTGGGTTTAATTCAATCAGGAAATGACGGATTGAACTTGACTAGCATCCTATGGTTTATTGGCCTTTGTCAAGGTCATAGGAGGTTAGGGGCAAAATATTATCGGGAATTTCAAGTGTTGAAATTTGCAATGAGATTGCATACCTTCTATGAGATAGTTGGATCCCGATACCCGCTGCGAGTAAGAGTTACTCCTGGGAGAGTTTTACACATTACAATTAGCCGATCAAGTAGGTGTCTAGAAAGGTGTCAACGAGGTTATGCCTCTGGGAAAACGAGGTTTACATTAATTAGGTTCGTGCGAAAGCACGGGGGACCTCCCTCAAAGTACCGACACTGGCCTGGCTGAAAGATTTGCGAACTTGTAGCGTGTAATTAATCCCGGCTAGTCTTTCCTTTTAGGGTTTGAAGGAAGATTTGATAAAAACAGTGGGAGCCATCCTGATTAGATAAAATAATAACCAATCTGATCTTGCTAGAGCGCTCGCTGAGTGTTTTCTTCTCTCTCTCTCTAGGTAGCGACCATATCACGCCTTAATCAAGATAATAATACGGATTATTGACCGAACCCGCTTGTTATACTAAGCTGGGGAACGTTGGTCCCGCTCCAACTTATAATTGTTATAAGATAGAGCAGGAAATTGGGGATTACCAGAATTCCCGTGCCGCCCAAACGAAGAAAGTGCTTACTGATGCATCATCTTCGGGTGTGTTCATTATACAGAACTGTTTCTCAGTATTCTTTACGTCCTGGATATGAGATACCGGATCAGGATCCCGCATATGTAATTTGTTACATGGGCTACAGATAGGTAAAGAACTGAGAACGGGTGATAAGTTTCGTGAGGCAGAAAACGGGGCAAGTGTTGCAGCCAAGTCTGTTGGTCACTGTCACCCTGTATTACCAATACATTGATTCTGAACGAATGTTATTAGATACCGAACCTGATATACAAAATCATATCAGTCTCTTTATTAGTAAAGAAAGGATATAATTTTGTATTGTTGGATAATGTTTTGAACATTTCCTATATCAAAAGTTGATCGGTTCATGCACGTTATCTAAAAGCATTGATGTTCTAAATCAAACTACAATTTTTAGTATACAGAACACACACAAGAGGAAGAGTTCAGAAATGAACGAATCCTTCTTGAGGCATTGTAGACTAGGTCATATCAATGCGACCCGACTAGCTGAAGTTACATGTAGATGCATATTTAAATCAGTTTGAATTTACATCTTGTGAAACTTGCCAGTCATGTCATAAAGATATAATGACACCAGCTCTGTTTATTGGAAACAGAGAAAGAGTTAGTGAACTCTTGGGATGATACATGTTGATGTATAAAGGTCCACTGTCTACACATGCCAAGACCGGTTCTTTGTACATCATTACATTCTCTGATGATCTCTCAAGATTCAGTCATATGTTCCTGTTGAAACACAAGTCCGAACCTTTTGAGATATTCACAGAATATAAGTTAGAAGTAGAGAACCAATACGGGTATAAGTATTATGTCCTTTGATGAGATCAAGGAGGAGAATACTTAAGCACGAAAATCCTGGACTATTCAAAAGGAGAATGAGATTCTCTCTCAGCATTACTCCTCCGTATACACCATAGCACGATGGTATATCGGGATGGAGCAATCACACCCTATATGATAAGGTGTGCTCTATGATGAGTACTACTGAGTCACCTATTTCCTTTTGGGAGTTATGCACTTATGAAGTTGCATGCCTATTGAATAGGGTTCCAATCAAATCAGTTGCCTACCACTTCATATGTGATATGGAAAGGGGAGAGCCCATATCTTAAGTTAGTTAAGATTTGGGGTTGTCCGGCCTATGTCTAAAAGCAAAATCCGGACAAGCTCGAGGCAAGGTCTGATATGTAGAACTGGAAATGTTCCAGCTATACAAACCGCAGCTGATGATTTGAAAGAACCAAAGGATTCAATAGTTACCAACGAACCTCAGCCTCTCCGCCGATCTAGTAAGGTTCCTCACCCGCCTGAGAGATACTCCGGTTACTCTATGACAGTGGGAGCGAGGATTGCTGTTAGTTATATGTATGCCCTAGAGGCCATTACTATACATAGGATGTATATTGTAGTGGATGCTGGGACATATATAGGGAGTACTTTCTTGCTCGACATGATAGTATGCTATCTGGTTGATCTTTACCTTAACGTGTACACTGATTGTCTCCCTGTTACATGTTGGTAAAGCCCTTAGGATCTGTACTTGACTACCTGGACTATGATGCGGATGATACTAGTGGGGACATGGTAGTCCATAAGTACATCCTTCAAAGTCCCTAGTCGTGGGTGTATCGAGACGGGGCATCGATATACCAGAGTAGACTAGCGTATACCTTCTTGACCCATACAGATGGGCGATGGATGATCCCATATCCATTGGTGTTTGACATCAGAGATGATATACGGGTGCTCAGTAGAGACTGGGTACACTGGACGGACTCGCCGAGAACTCCCAGATGGTATTATACCTCATGTCAGATGGCAGTTCTCTGGTGACACTGGTACAGAGTAGTCTGTTGACCCGAGATCGTCATAGAGTCTTGTGTGGTTCCTACTGTTCTTTGATTTCCATCTTACCACGTCCAAGAGGGCGTGCAAAACGGTGGTTTTTGGGTACAGTCCCGAGTCACATGGAGGCAATGAGCGATAGGAGGGGATTCGTCTCTCCCGGTATAGGGAGTTGATGTTGCGCTGTGTTCGATTGGCTATAACAGGAAATCCCTGGCCAGGGTTGCTGAGATTTACTGGTAAGTGTTACCAGTAGTTTCTCGAACAGTTATAGACCTCATATCGACACGACTTATCAAGCTATTGGGGTCTGACGTTTACCACCCCTAGGCAAGATATGCGACATATCAGACGATCAGACCGGACTGTACGGTAGTGTTATTGGTTGGATTCACTGGAGTGTGAGCGGGCTTGCTCGTCGATCTTCTGATCGCTCAATACCCGGGTGGCCGTTACGTTTAGCAGACCGTTTGCGGCTTGTGGGTGCTTGATATGATCATCATCTGCTGCCGGCGTATTGACGAGTCTTTAGAGTCCTACACAGAGGTTTCCTGGCTCAAGCGAAACGAAATAGGAGCGCATATGAGATATGTGCGGGACCGAGAATAATGCGTGTATGTGATACCGTATTCTATTCTCGCGATGAATGTGTCGAATGGTTGTATACGATATAACCTAGTTATCGAATCATGGATTGATTCGATAAATCGATACATTGTATATTAGTCGGTTATATGCGATATGACCGGATCGTTAAATCAAGTGTTGATTTAATGATTTAATGTATAATTATATATTTGATATATTACTTTGCATTAACTAATATTGGTTCACTTTAAATGGATTTTCTCACTTGGTATGTGCGCATTATATATGTGATATGATTTTGTGCACTTGCTTGTATCATGTTTGATGATACATGCTTTTTGGTTAAGTGTAAAGTATTAAACCTTGGTTAATGAAATGGTTAGGGTTTATTATTTGTTATTCATTTATCTTATTTAATTATCCATTTATTTATGATAAATGAATAAAAGAAAATGAAATGAAATGGTGGCTTTCATTTGTTGTTTTCATGAAGCTTCATGAACACTTTGACTAAGTGACCATTTTGTCTCTAGCTTGACCCTAACCATTCCTTTAACCATGATTGATTCTCTACACATTACCATGGTTAATGATATGATAAGTACTCATTTTTATTATTCCTTTTAATTAACTTATCATTAGAATTATCATCTTCCTCTTCTTCTTCTTCTTGAAGAAAACCTTTCTTCATCAATGGTGATTGATGAAGATGAGTGAGAAATCCAATTCTAAAGTCTACCCACTTCCTATTTCTTCATCCTCTACCTCTTGCCAAGTAGTAGAGTGTGTTTCCTTCACAAGTTTTCATGGCTTGGTGAAGGTGGAGCTTGATTTAGCGATGCCTCGACGTAGATCATCTTAGGCATGGACATCGATGACCTAGCCCGTCCATTCTCCGATGAAGCCGACGCTAGAGCCCGGGACTTGTTATGGACAGCGAGGAGACTTCATTGCGGAGCTATGGAGGTGGAGAACCGGATCTACAAAGGTTGTATGTCCGTATCTCTTAGTTAAGTGTTAACTAGTTTATTGTTTCGCCTAGTTTTCTAGCCAACGATCCGTAGTCGGGTTTCTCGGCACCGTTAAAATTAGAAATTGGCATGGTTGATGCCTTGTGAAACCTCATTAGGGTGCCTAGGAACCCTACAGTGGTATCAGAGCCAAGCTAGATCCTTAGGCGAAGTCTAGACGGAGTTTGAAAGCCGGACGAACCGAAAAGCTAACCCCAAAATAGCTCTCTGGACTTTTTCTAAAAAATGGGATTTTTGTCAAATAAAAATATGCAGAAAATCAAGCATGGTGTTATTTGAATTACTGTGAAATACGAGGGCCTAAGTCGACTTTTCCACCGCGGATCCGCGGCACGTGCTATGCATGATGCGGCGGTTCCGCGGCCTTACTGTTCCCTTGTATGATGATTTCTGCACAGTAACTCATATAATTTAATTCTATATTTTCTGGGATATTTTTGTTGTGACTCTACAGAAGTGTATTCTGGGGTACTATTGGGATTCGAATGTTCGATCGGATTATCAAATTTTGTCTGTGTGGCTTTCCGGATAAATTTTAGAATATGTTAAAAAGTTCGACCGGATATAAATACCCAATTTTTCCCCTGTCGGGAAATTTCCAAGTGTTGGATTTTTCCGTAGTTTAACGACGTTCTAAGTAGTGCAAGTAACGCGATGGACCCTCTAGAAGACAACAAATCTTAACTCGATTATGTGACCGTCTTGAACTGCCCTTTGAACCTTCGGGTTTGGGGCAGTACGGCGTGCCACATGTGAGGCGTTGGCTTGGCCCTTCTACGGCTGGACCATTGGTACTGAGGCACGAATGGAATGTTGTTAGACTTATTTCATGTGTTGAGCTGTATCGGGAAAACTTGGGTGTTTGACTGTTCGATCGAAAAGTTTAACATTTTCTGTTTATCTGGAATGGGATACAATAATTGGAATTCACAAGTAGTTATGAGATAACTGAATGAATGTTATAAACCTAGCAGTTTAGTCTCACTTGATCGGTTGCCACGGAATTTTGATATGATCAAAAGTCCGTCGCAATCACGTAGCGTACGCGGATACTCGCCGGATAAACTTAATAGACAGCCTCACTCCATAGCCCCGACCAAGTGACTGTAGGAGAACCCCGTCGCCGAAAGCATCCGTTCGGGTGCTCGCGGCAGCGGTGTTCCGCCTTGGTGCACTTCGTCGACGGTATCGGGGGTGCGGCCGTCTACTGAAGTTTGCAACGAGCATTCGACCAGGATGTCGGGAATCCTGTTGAATTGCCCGACATGGTATTGAAAAGTGTTTTCGATTTTGAGACTAAAATGCGGGGTTTATAATTGTTAGGCATGCGATGTCTAAAGAATTCATTTGGTCAGGCATGCGATGTCTGAGGTGATTGCGGATTCCAACTGTTGTAGTTTTACACTTTCTTTTCTGTGACCGTAAGTGTAATATGTGATATCGCCGGTTTCGTTGCTATATGTCAACGACAATTGGGATGCGCATATTTACTTACGTTGATGACATGTGATGTTATGTGTTGCTGGATATGTTATATTGGATCGTCGTGTTTGAATAGCCGAGGGTTTTTATGTGAGATGAGTGTTTTTCATTTTCATTCATGTAAAAACTTGTATGTAATATTCTTTTATTGGGGCGCTTCCAGGTTGCGGAAGTTGTCACCTCTTGTATATTATTTACTTTTCCGCACTAGGATAGACCCAAGGAGGAGGGCACAAGTAACCGGGTTCTGGAGTCCAGTGGGAGACCAACTCGAGGAGTCGAGTCCGGGTCTCCTAACTCCAGAATTGGTAGGGTTGCTTGCCGCTCTCGTAGAGGTCTAGGGGTGTGGGTTTGGCTATTCATCACGACCGTGGAATCCGTGTTTTATACTGGCTCGTATTGAAAACACGGACGTCATAGTATATCCAATATTTCATATGATTCTTCTGCTGCGATATCTGTGATGTGATCATGTGATGTTCTGTGATAGATACAGTATATAGTATATATGATATATTATATAGACGTTACTTATGTTTTACACCCGCGCTAGCCCTGCCCCGCTCTGCCGTTAGTTACCTAACCTAACGGTGCACGAGGGGACATCGAGGCGAATGCGGATGGCATAAGTGTACGTCGTATTTATCTGTGATGTTTAGGTACTTAAATGATGGGACTTCATTAATGTGATTAATGAAAATAAAAGAAACCTAAGATGTTGTAGAATCGAATTTCAAAATAAAACAGGAAGCTACAGTTCTTGCTTTGCACAGCGGTATATATGATATATCCTGCACCTTATTCGATAAGGAAAGGACCGAGA
The DNA here is from genome assembly GCA_030015575.1 of Agapanthus africanus. Lineage (NCBI taxonomy): Eukaryota > Viridiplantae > Streptophyta > Magnoliopsida > Asparagales > Amaryllidaceae > Agapanthus > Agapanthus africanus. The sequence goes on from CM057346.1 coordinate 399,173,642, forward strand.
TCCCTTCACCGGGAGTGACTCCTTTAGAAATAACTGGCAGATGCTACACACTCGGTTTGTCTTTTGATTGCTTTTAAGTGTTTTTGCTTTGCACAGTGATATATGTGATATATCCCGCACCTCATTCGACGAGGAAATGACCGACGATCCCTTCACCGGGAGTGACTCCTTTAGCAAAACTAGAAAAGCCTCAAAAGCACTCCATTTTCAAAATTAATTCGATCCTACAACGATATCAAGTTCATTACGCAATAGGTTTTCAGAAAAACCTGTCGTAGCCCTCCGTCATTTCAGATACGTACTAGTTAGTATTCGTGCTGCGGTTGTTTGGCCTCCGTCAAGGCGTAGTGTACGGTAGCTAACTAGTGCTTATCTGCTAGCATATGATGCGATTGGATTAGGGTATTCGTACGGCGCTGTTTGGCCTCCGTCAAGGGTCGTGCGGGTGGGTTTAATTCAATCAGGAAATGACGGGTTGAACTTTACTAGCGGACTATGGGTTGTTTGGCCTCCGTCAAGGTCACAGCGAGCTAGGGGCAAAATAATATCGGGAATTTCAAGTGTTGAAATTTGCAATGAGATTGCATACCTTCTATGAGATAGTTGGATCCCGATACCCGCTGCGAGTAAGAGTTACTCCTGGGAGAGTTTTATACATTACAATTAGCCGATCAAGTAGGTGTCTAGAAAGGTGTCAACGGGGTTACGCCTCTGGGAAAACGAGGTTTACAGTAATTAGGTTCTTGCGAAAGCACGGGGGACCTCTTTCAAAGTACCGACACTGGCCTGGCTGAAAGATTGGCGAACTTGTAGTGTGTAATTAATCCCGGCTAGTCTTTCCTTTTAGGGTTGAAGGAAGATTTGATAAAAAGCAGTGGGAGCCATCCTGATTAGATAAAATAATAACCAATCTATTCTTGCTAGAGCACACGCTGAGTGTTTTCTTCTCTCTCTCTCCAGGTAGCGACCATATCACGCCTTAATCAAGATAATAATACGGAATATTGACCGAACCCGCTTGTTATACTGAGCTGGGGAACGTTGGTCCCGCTCCAACTTATAATTGTTATAAGACAGAGCAGGAAATTGGGGATTACCAGAATTCCCGTGCCGCCCAAACGAAGAGAGTGCATGCTGATGCATCATCTTCGGGTGTGTTCATTACAGAGAACTGTTTCTCAGTAACCTTTACATCCTGGGTATGTGATACCAGACCAAGATCCCAGATATGTAATCTGTTACATAGGGCTACAGATAGGTAGAGAACTGAGAACGGGTGATAAGTTTCATGAGGCAGAAAACGGGGCAAGAGTTGCAGCCAAGTCTGTCGGTCACTGTCACCCTGTATTACCAATACATTAATTCTGAATGAATATTATTAGATACCGAACCTGATATACAAAATCATATCAGTCTCTTTATTAGTAAAGAAATGATAAAATTTTGTATTGTTGGATAATGTTTTGAACATTTCCTATATCAAAGGTTGATCGGTTCAGGCACGTTATCTAAAAGCATTGATGTTCTAAATCAAACTACAGTTCTTAGTATGTGGAACACACACAAGAGGAAGAGTTCAGAAATGAACGAATCCTTCTTAAGGCATTGTAGACTAGGTCATATCAATGTGACCCGACTAGCTGAAGTTACATTTAGATGCATATTTAAATCAGTTTGAATTTACATCTTGTGAAACTCGCCAGTCATGTCACAAAGATAAGATGACCACAGCTCTGTTTATTGGAAAAAGAGAAAGAGTTAGTAAACTCTTGGGATGATACATGTTGATGTATGTAAGGTCCCATGTCTACACATGCCAAGACCGGTTCTTTATACTTCATTACATTCTCTGATGATCTTTCGAGATTCAGACCTATGTTCCTGTTGAAACACAAGTCCGAACCTTTTGAGATATTCACGGAATAAAAGTTAGAAGTAGAGAACCAAAATACGGGTATAAGTATTATGTCCTATGATGAGATCAGGGAGGAGAATACTTCAGCATGGAATTCCTGGACTGTTCTAAAGGAGAATGAGATTCTCTCTCAGCATTACTCCTTTGTATACACCATAGCACGATGGTATATCGGGGCGAAGCAGATACACCCTATTTGATATGGTGTGCTCTATGATGAGTACTACTGAGTTACCTTTTTCCTTTGGGGAGTTATGCATTTGAGAAAATGCATACCTATTGAATAGGGTTCAAATCAAATCAGTTGCCTACCACTCCATATGAGATATGGTATGGGAAGAGCCCATGTCTTAAGCTAGTTAAGATTTGGGGTTGACCGGCCTATATCTGAAAGCAAAATCCGGACAAGCTCGTGGCAAAGTCTGTAATGTAGAACTGGAAAGGTTCCAGATATACAAACTGCAGCTGATGATTTGATAGAACCAAAGGATTCAGTAGATTCCAACGAACCTCAGCCTCTCCGCCGATCTAGTAGGGTTCCTCACCCACCTGAGAGTTACTTCGGTTTCTCTATGACAGTGGGAGCGAGGATTGCATCATGAGATGATGACCCAACTAGCTTCGAGCTGGCCATCAGGAGTAAGACTCTGTAAGAATGGCTGGATGCTTAGCGATCTGAGATGGAATCCATATACACCAACAAAGTATGGACTTTGGTTGCTATATCTGAAGGGTTAAATCCCCATCAGGAGCAAGTATATCTTGAGAAGATTACTTGGTGTATATGGAAAGGTTGAGACTTTCAAAGCTAGACTTGTTAAAGGTTTTCGTCATCAACCAAGCGTGGATAATGATGAAACTTTTTCAAGCAACTATGCTTAAGTCCATCCAGATCCTACTTGTCACGGCTACATACCATGACTACGATATCTGGTGGTTGGGTGTCATGACTGCTTTTCTAAATGATGTTTTAGAAGAGCACGTCTATAAGTACACAGCCAGAGGGCTGTTCAGACCATAATATTGCATTTATCATTCCCCTATTTCTTATCTTTTTATAAATAAACAGGTACTCTTGACGCACGTTTGTTGCATATTACAGGTTACAGGTTTCTGGAGCAAATACAGTGAGAAAGACACAAAACAACAGAAAAAGGGACTTTTGACCAACAATTAGACAGATCTCAGTCAAGCCTAGTCGAAGAACAGTGCAAGGTCCAAAAAGTCAAGTGAAACGGTTAAAAAGCCCAATACAAGTCTTCACTAAAAATCTGGAGAGGATCCAGAAGTCCAACAGAGAAAAGGACTATGGAAATATAAAGCCCAAGAAACAAGGAATAAAGCCCAGAAGTTTCACAAAGTGGATCCACTGTTTGGCCGCGGATCCGCGGCCAAACCCATGCTGGCGCCGCGGATCCGCGGCCGTTAGGAACACGTGTCGGTGCAGATTTTCTGAGGCGGCGCGACTGTTTTGGTGTTGGGATTCTCAGGGGTCAAATCAGTAATTGCGCAAGTGCGAGAGCCTGTAGCCCTAGGTTTCCTATTTTCCTATAAATTGTAATTTTAGATCTAAAAATTGTATGCCTCTTTTCAATAAATAAAATTCAGCAATTCTGGACGTGACATTCAGATCTGTTCTTTATCGCTTGGAGGGAGCCATCACTATTAGTAAGTATTTTATTTTAATTATAATGTCTTCTCATCCCCTAATGAGCGAGTAGTCTCCTCGCTTGTTAGGGTAAGCCTTAGGGAAAGGGTTGAGAGATGAGATCTCTCACCCCTTTCAATGCCTAACCCATTAAGAACTCCATGCATGCGCGCACAACCGCTCCCTGCGGCACCCTACCCCTCGAGGTAACGGTGAACCGTAGTATAAAGGGCCGGTTGCGCGCGTTATCCATGGGGGTTAGGGTAATTAACGATAAAGGAAGGATACGAATCTAGAGGAAGAAAACATCTTCCCAAAAGATTCGTATCCACTTTATCGATAATTACTATAACACCTAATGGATCTAAAATACGGCATTGAAACCGGTGAAGGAAACATCAATCTCCAAAACTTCCTCTAAGCCTAACCCTAACAAGAATTTAAATTAGATTAATTAAGTTTTAGATCTAGATTTTTATAAAACCAAAACGACAAATAGAATCAACTCGTTAAAACACAATAAAGGAATTTACCCGTCTCTGTGGATCGACCCGTACTCACCGGCTAGCTGCGAAGCGACGCCGTTTCTGATTGCGGTAATTATATTTTTGATCGTAAAATCTCTATCAATCAAATGGCGCCATTGCCGGGGACGGCGTAATCTTTCTTTTTGTGAATTTTCAGGTTGATATAAATTTTAAAAATTATAAAAATCTGAAAATATTTAAAAATAAAAAAATAATCAAATTTGATCTGTTTGAAGGGTGTATCTTTTGAATTTTGCAGGGATAGCGAGAATTCTAGGATCTGGAAATTTACAGAGAGGGAATCAGAAAGTTACATATCAGAACAGAGAAGAAAGTGCCCAACAGAGCGGTAGAAATTTTTTCAGGATCTGATCTCTTCACCTGACCGCTCTTCCGCCGCGTAAACAGCGTTCCCGCCGCGGATCCGCGCTCTGGCTGCCACGTCAGCGCTCCAAATTTTTCTGGTTTGATTTTTCTCTCTCTCCTCTGCAACCTACAATATATCTCTCTGTAAAAATCTTTCTGCAGGATTTCTTTGCGTAAAGAGTCTTTCTCCCCCTTCTAAATAACAGATTTCTGCAGGTTTCTTTGCGCCGCGCTAAAAAAAATTCTGATTGCAAGTGAAATTTTATTTGTTTTGCATAATTTAACCGGATTCTAAGGGCTATTTGACCAAATTCAGATTGGGTGGGGATTTCATCACCCTTCCCAGGACCCCAGAAAACACCTAAGCATTTTGCATCAACCACCTTTAATTAAAAAAGATTAGACTCAGACCTAAGGACAGCGAGCTCAATAAGAAAAGGACTAGGGTAGGCATCAGCCGTTTATCCTAACCGACATTGCGGTGTCTAGGCTAGTGGTTTTTAATTAGGCCTACTGTAGTGGTGGTTCCTTCCCACTTACCTGGCCTATTTGTCCGTGAAGAGGCGGTTTGAGGTCTATTTCTAGCCCTAGTTAGGAGCTGTCTAGTAGACCTAGGCGACCCTAGATCTAGGCCTGATTGTGCATGTGTGGTTGATTCAGTTGTGTCACGAGTCCGTTTTCAAAAAAAAAAAAAAAAAAACCTCCTTGCAAAACTCACAAATAAAAAAATAAAGAAAAATCTTTTCAAAAACTTGCAACATGTCGCGAAGAAACTTGAAACTCACTTCCACCACTTTTTCTCACTGACGTTATCTTACCCCCACATTCTGTTTTTCTTTTTTTTTTGTTTCTGACTGCACTACCCTTTAGTGTATGTCATTTTGGACTAGGGATACTAACGCCCGATTAGTCCGTGTTTCGTTGGTACCGACCAACGAACCCTTCGTCGATCTTTCGTCCACTTCCTTACCTCCACATTTAAATTCTTCTTTCGAAGGTATGTCGGGATTCAACCCCAACGATACCTTAACGACGGGAATGATTCCACCTCCGCCAAGTGCGAATAACCCGAATCTTCCTCCTGTTGTAGCGCCCGCACGAGTTGCGCTCCAGGACCTCTTCTATCCCGTCCGCACTTCTTTACCCACATGTCTTTCACCCCCACCGGCAAATGGGGATAATTTTGAAATAAAACCACACTTCATCAATATTCTACCTAAGTTTCATGGTTTGGAATCCGAAGATGCATATATTTTCATTAATAAATTCCAAAACGTTTGCAGCATGATGAAGACAACCCAATTAAGTGATGACGCAATAAGGCTAAGGGTCATTCCTTTTACCTTATGTGACTTAGCCGAGAAGTGGCTATACAGCACCGCATCACACTCCATTAGAAATTGGGACGAGTTTGTGAGAGCTTTTCTAAAAAATTTCTATCCTCACCACAAAACTGCTAGAATCCGAAACGAGATTATACAATTTTCACAGCTTCCGTCCGAACCATTCTGGAAATGCTTCGAGAGATTTAAAGATCTACTTGTTCAATGCCCTCATCATGGGATAGAAAATTGGCAACTTTGCCAAACATTATACGAGGGATTGAACGCAGCAACGAAGCAGTTGCTAGAAACAATATGTCAAGGTCATTTTCTCTCCAAGTCTAGCGACGAAGCTTGGCAGTTTCTTGAGGACCTAAGTGAGCAAACAATTCAATGGGAGAGTACCAAGACCACATCATCTTCTTCTAGTGGTCAGTCTAGAGCAGGCATACATCAAATAGATATGTCGATAGCTATGAAGGCCGAGATGGCCTCACTTATGAAAAAGCTAGAAGCCATTGAGACCAAAATCTCATCGTCTTCTCCTGCCCCTACTCTACCCACACGAACTGTTTGTGCTTGTTGTTCTAACCCATCGCATTTAACCGAAGAGTGTCCTTATAATGCACCTATTCAAGGACAGGATCAAGTCAATGCTGCATTTCAGCAACGACAAAGAAATGATCCTTACTCTTCGACATACAATCAGGGGTGGAGGAGTCACCCGAATTTCGCTTGGAACCAAAATCAACAAGTCCAAGGGAACAATAATTTTCAAAGACCTCCTCTACAACAACAACAAGCACCCTTACAAACTCAAAACCAGCAACCTTTCCAACAACAACCTTATACAAATCAAACGAACAATTTGGTTCAACCTAATGATGATAAGGTTAGCTCGCTCGAGAAAAGTCTTGAAGCATTTCTCAAGCAAACTACAGAATCCGCAGCAAGATTTGAAAGTTATGTGCAATCTTTAATGAATAACAATGCCTCACACGATCAAAGTATCAAATCTATTGAGGCACAAATTGCACAATTAACTGCTGCGTTGAGCGAGAGAGAAAAGGGAAAGCTTCCATCTCAACCATTGCCCAATCCCGGCCACCCACAAAACGCATATCACAATCACAATGTAAATGCGGTGACCACGTTGAGATCCGGAAGAGAGTTGCAAAATAATGTGGAAACTAGTGATGACATCCCCGCCGGTGGTTCTTCTTCCCCTTCTTCATTTTCTTCACTTCCTTCTTCACCTTTTTCTTTAGAGCCTATTCTCCACCCTTCACACGGCTCTACTTCTTCTGACTCGAACGGACCCATTTCTCACAACACGAACACATCTACACCGGGATCCGTTCCTAATCCACAGTCTGCTCCACAAACTTTTGACTCAACTATTTTTCAAAATGCACCATTTCCAAACAAGTTGAGTCCTAATAAACCAAATACACAAGTGGAGAAGATTGTGGAGATATTTAAGCAAGTTAGCATAAATATACCCCTCTTGGATGCTATCCAACAAGTCCCTTCATATGCGAAAATCTTAAAGGGATTATGCACTTCAAAGAGAAAAGCATCTCAGGTACCCAAGAAAGTGCTAGTGGCTAGTGCAGTGAGCAATGCTATTAACCACCATCAAACCTTACCCCAAAAACGAAAGGACCCCGGCTGTCCTACGATTTCAATTACAATTGGGGATAAGAAAATTAATCAAGCACTTTTAGATCTTGGGGCTAGTGTTAACCTGATTCCCTACTCCGTGTACGAACAATTAGGGGTTGGAGAGTTGAAACCCACTCGTTGCACTCTCCAAATGGCTGATCGATCAATCACCTATCCAAGGGGTCAACTAGAGGATGTGTTGATCAAAGTTGGGGAGTTCATATTTCCCGTTGATTTTATCGTTATGGATACACAACCTGTTGCTAACCCAATAAACCAAATTCCGGTGATTCTTGGTCGACCATTTTTGGCCACTTCCAATGCCGTAATAAATTGTCGCAATGGCTCCATGACCCTATCCTTCGGAAAGAGGTCTAGTGAGTTCAATATTTATAAGATGGGAAGTCTGCCCCCCGTGCCTAAAAATAGTACACGAGAAGTTTGCTCTATTCACGAAATCACGCAGGAGGACGAGCTTGAAGGATTTCTATTTGATGAAAACAGTTTTGACGCCACTAGTGCGTCCCTCTTTGAGCCTACTACTGTTGACACAACCGATGTTGATTATGAATGTTTCACTTTTTTGGATGATGACGACTCACAGCCCGAATATGAGTCGTTTGAATTTTTGGATGAGTCAGTCGAACCATCCGAATCGGTTGTTTGCAGTGATTTCGAACCTGTGTTAGAGTCCTTTGAGTTCGAGGTAGATTCCGTAATGATTCTTTCGCCTCAGAAATTCGAACTCACGCCCTTGCCGTCTCACCTTAGATGTGCTTACATAGGTGAGAATGAGACTTTTCCCATTATCATATCAGCCTCTCTAGCCCTCGAGCAAGAGAATGCCCTCTTAACGGTCTTACAAGATAGGCGGCAAGTTTTCGGTAGGACTATGGCGGACGTCGAGGAGACAAGTTCCCTCATAAGTGAATATCATACACAATTGATGGATGATGCCATGTCAATAGAGGACCCACAGGAACATCTTGGGGGTATTGTGGTGAGTCAACTTCCTCCCTTAGAAGTTGAAATACCCCCATTTCTTTTAATAAGGTACGAGAATGCTAACACTCCACTGATTGCTGATCATTTACATTCTCGTTTCGATGCATCACCATCACCTGTATATTCACCTCCACACCTCCCATTCCACTACTTCTATCTTCCCCAATTCTTTGCGGACCACCACAACTTATTTTTTCACCCACCAATATTCTTTACTGATAAATTTTTCAAATGGTTGGTGTTGACTTTTGGCCTATGCAAAGTTGGGCAATATTGTCTAACATAGTTTAATTGAAGTTTGGGGGAGGGTCTTTTTGTATATATTTTTGTTTTTCTTAACAATAAAAAAAATTTATAAATAAATAAACAGGGGAGTATCGGTATTTTGACCCTCTTGGTTTAGCATGACAGTGAGGACACTGTCAAGTTCAAGTTTGGGGGTATGCTCGGTACGTCTTCTTCCTTCGCATTCATTTGTACATATTTTTGCATTTGCATACTTATTTGAAAACCCATAAAAATTTGAAAAATTTGAAAAATTATAAAATTATTGTATTCAATCTTGGCTTATTTGACTTGAGTTTGACAAATAGGTTAACTGGTTCGGAATAACTAGATCTTAGACTTAGTGAATTAAAAACCCTAAAAATAACCTTCCTTAAAGTTTAACAGTAGAAAGTATATGCCTTGTAGTTTATTTAGAAATAGGCAAATTTTGGGTTCACTTCTTGGGTTTAGTCGAAACAAGGGAAGAGTATTGATGTTCTTATTAGAATATAAGTTTGAAAAATAGTTCCTAGCTTAAGTCTAGATTCCGAAAATGTATACCCTACAATTTGCACTATCACGCACCTTGAAACTTGGAATAGTAGAAGAGACCTTGAAAGGCTCTTGTCTAAAGTCCTTAGTATGAAAAAGTGTGAATAAAGAAAAAAAATGGACACTGGTTTTTGTGATTACTTAAGGCTGCAAAAATAGAAAAATATTTAGCGAGGGTGCTTCATCACCTAGTGCCTTAGACCAACTGGTTTGGGAGTCACTGCTAAAGCCTTGGGTGTTGCAAAGACTAGGAAGTATGCTTTAAAGTGCAAACGCATTTTGTAATCGGTCGTTGGTACCTCAAGAAGTATTAACGGTCGCATGAAGGATGTGTAAGCAAATTTCATTTAAATTCACTAACTAATTAGTACTTTGGACAACGGACAAGGGGTTGATTGCTTAATTTGAATTTCCAAGTGTAGGGGTGATCTATACACACACGTAGGGATAGGTGATTGGAATTTAGATGAGAAAAAGGAATAAAGAATAGAACTTGTATCTTTAGTAGAGTTGATAAAAATTCCTAAGTGGAGATGGAACCCTAGAAGGAAAACTTAGGAAATGCCGAAAGCTAAGTAGGTCTACATAACATATATAATCTTAAGTTAAATAATGAGGAAGTGTGAAGAATATGGGTGGATAATTTGCAAGTCAAAAGATAATAGAATTCCTAGTTAGAAAACCTAATTGGAGAACAAAAGTCAATGGGTTGAGTTGATAGGATTTTGTGGGTAGTATCCGCTGAAAACCCTCAGGAGACAACACTCCTCCTACTAGGGACACCTAGAGGTTTAACGGCTTGTTGCACGTGCTCAGTGCAATCGCGTTTCCCTGCGAAAGTGCGGTTAGGATTTTAGAGAATAAAATAATAAGTTTGCTCGAGGACGAGCAAAAGCTAAGTTTGGGGGTATTTGTTCAGACCATAATATTGCATTTATCATTCCCCTATTTCTTATCTTTTTATAAATAAACAGGTACTCTTGACGCACGTTTGTTGCATATTACAGGTTACAGGTTTCTGGAGCAAATACAGTGAGAAAGACACAAAACAACAGAAAAAGGGACTTTTGACCAACAATTAGACAGATCTCAGTCAAGCCTAGTCGAAGAACAGTGCAAGGTCCAAAAAGTCAAGTGAAACGGTTAAAAAGCCCAATACAAGTCTTCACTAAAAATCTGGAGAGGATCCAGAAGTCCAACAGAGAAAAGGACTATGGAAATAGAAAGCCCAAGAAACAAGGAATAAAGCCCAGAAGTTTCACAAAGTGGATCCACTGTTTGGCCGCGGATCTGCGGCCAAACCCATGCTGGCGCCGCGGATCCGCGGCCGTTAGGAACACGTGTCGGTGCAGATTTTCTGAGGCGGCGCGACTGTTTTGGTGTTGGGATTCTCAGGGGTCAAATCAGTAATTGCGCAAGTGCGAGAGCCTGTAGCCCTAGGTTTCCTATTTTCCTATAAATTGTAATTTTAGATCTAAAAATTGTATGCCTCTTTTCAATAAATAAAATTCAGCAATTCTGGACGTGACATTCAGATCTGTTCTTTATCGCTTGGAGGGAGCCATCACCATTAGTAAGTATTTTATTTTAATTATAATGTCTTCTCATCCCCTAATGAGCGAGTAGTCTCCTCGCTTGTTAGGGTTAGCCTTAGGGAAAGGGTTGAGAGATGAGATCTCTCACCCCTTTCAATGCCTAACCCATTAAGAACTCCATGCATGCGCGCACAACCGCTCCCTGCGGCACCCTACCCCTCGAGGTAACGGTGAACCGCAGTATAAAGGGCCGGTTGCGCGCGTTATCCATGGGGGTTAGGGTAATTAACGATAAAGGAAGGATACGAATCTAGAGGAAGAAAACATCTTCCCAAAAGATTCGTATCCACTTTATCGATAATTACTATAACACCTAATGGATCTAAAATACGGCATTGAAAGCGGTGAAGGAAACATCAATCTCCAAAACTTCCTCTAAGCCTAACCCTAACAAGAATTTAAATTAGATTAATTAAGTTTTAGATCTAGATTTTTATAAAACCAAAACGACAGATAGAATCAACTCGTTAAAACACAATAAAGGAATTTACCCGTCTCTGTGGATCGACCCGTACTCACCGGCTAGCTGCGAAGCGACGCCGTTTCTGATTGCGGTAATTATATTTTTGATCGTAAAATCTCTATCAATCAAGGGCTTCGTAGACAGTGGGAGCAGCGGAAACGTGTGCAAGATGCTTTATATGATAAAGCAGGCATCGCGGAGTTGGAACATTTGTTTTGATGGATTAGTCAAAGAAGTTGACATCATCAAAATGGTAGATGAACCTTGTATAAACAAGAAGGTAGTAGGGAGTATGGTGACGATCCTCGTAGAGTACGTGGATGACATACTCTTGATAGGGAAGGAGTTTCCTATGCTACGCTCGATCAATCTCCGCTTATCACAATGATTCTCCATATAGGATCAAAGTGATACCTCCTAAATCCTGGGTTTTTGGATCTATGAGATAGATCTAATTGGATGTTAGGACTCTCACAAGTTGTAGTGAGAAGGTATCAACCGATCCTGAGGAGAATCACTGGAAGGGTTCCAGGGTGATAAAGACGACTGAATGTCAGTCACAGGCATTGTCTTTACCCTCAGTGGAGGGACGGTATGTTGGAAGAGTTCCAAGCTAGATACCGTGGCATACTAGAAGATAAAGGCAGGATACATCGCTACTTAAGATGCTACCAAGGAGGATGTTTGGATGTATAATGGTTCATGAGATGAACTACGTTCCAACCATTGTGAGACAATGGAGTTGTGGCTTATGCCAAGGAACGTCCGTCCCATCAGTGATCCAGACATATTCTAAGGCAGTGTCACCTGATCATGGAGATGGTTGATCTCCAGGGAGATCGAGGTTAGGAGAGTAGACTCAGAGGACAACACAGCGGATCCACTCACAAAGGCCTATTCCCAGAGAGAGACTTTTATGGGATGGTTGAGTATGAGATACTGCAACCACTGCTATCAGATGGCCCTAGTGCAAGTAGGAGATTGTTAGTTATATGTATGCCCTAGAGGCCATTACTATACATAGGATGTATATTGTAGTGGATGCTGGGACATATATAGGGAGGACTTTCTTGCTCGACATGATAGTATGCTATCTGGTTGATCTTTACCTTAACGTGTACACTGATTGTCTTCCTGTTACATGTTGGTAAAGCCCTTAGGATCTGTACTTGACTACCTGGACTATGATGCGGATCATACTAGTGGGGACATGGTAGTCCATAAGTACATCCTTCAAAGTCCCTAGTCGTGGGTGTATCGAGACGGGGCATCGATATACCAGAGTAGACTAGCGTATACCTTCTTGACCCATACAGATGGGCGATGGATGATCCCATATCCATTGGTGTTTGACATCAGAGATGATATACGGGTGCTCAGTAGAGACTGGGTACACTGGACGGAATCGCCGAGAACTCCCAGATGGTATTATACCTCACGTCAGATGGCAGTTCTCTGGTGATACTGGTACAGAGTAGTCTGTTGACCCGAGATCGTCATAGAGTCTTGTGTGGTTCCCACTGTGCTTTGATTTCCATCTTACCACGTCCAAGAGGGCGTGCAAAACGGTGGTTTTTGGGTACAGTCCCGAGTCACATGGAGGCAATGAGCGATAGGAGGGGATTCGTCTCTCCCGGTATAGGGAGTTGATGTTGCGCTGTGTTCGATTGGCTATAACAGGAAATCCCTGGCCAGGGTTGCTGAGATTTACTGGTAAGTGTTACCAGTAGTTTCTCGAACAGTTATAGACCTCATATCGACACGACTTATCGAGCTATTGGGGTCTGACGTTTACCACCCCTAGGCAAGATATGCGACATATCAGACGATCAGACCGGACTGTACGGTAGTGTTACTGGTTGGATTCACTGGAGTGTGAGCGGGCTTGCTCGTCGATCTTCTGATCGCTCAATACCCGGGTGGCCGTTACGTTTAGCAGACCGCTTGAGGCTTGTGGGTGCTTGATATGATCATCATCTGCCGGCGTATTGACGAGTCTTTAGAGTCCTACACAGAGGTTTCCTGGCTCAAGCGAAATGAAATAGGAGCGCATATGAGATATGTGCGGGACCGAGAATAATGCGTGTATGTGATACCGTATTCTATTCTCGCGATGAATGTGTCGAATGGTTGTATGCGATATAACCTAGTTATCGAATCATGGATTGATTCGATAAATCGATACATTGTATATTAGTCGGTTATATGCGATATGACCGGATCGTTAAATCAAGTGTTGATTTAATAATTTTATGTATAATTATATATTTGATATATTACTTTGCATTAACTAATATTGGTTCACTTTAAATGGATTTTCTCACTTGGTATGTGCGCATTATATATGTGATATGATTTTGTGCACTTGCTTGTATCATGTTTGATGATACATGCTTTTTGGTTAAGTGTAAAGTATTAAACCTTGGTTAATGAAATGGTTAGGGTTTATTATTTGTTATTCATTTATCTTATTTAATTATCGATTTATTTATGATAAATGAATACAAGAAAATGAAATGAAATGGTGGCTTTCATTTGTTGTTTTCATGAAGCTTCATGAACACTTTGACTAAGTGACCATTTTGTCTCTAGCTTGACCCTAACCATTCCTTTAACCATGATTGATTCTCTACACATTACCATGGTTAATGATATGATAAGTACTCATTTTTATTATTCCTTTTAATTAACTTATCATTAGAATTATCATCTTCCTCTTCTTCTTCTTCTTGAAGAAAACCTTTCTTCATCAATGGTGATTGATGAAGGTGAGTGAGAAATCCAATTCTAAAGTCTACCCACTTCCTATTTCTTCATCCTCTACCTCTTGCCAAGTAGTAGAGTATGTTTCCTTCACCAGTTTTCATGGCTTGGTGAAGGTGGAGCTTGATTTAGCGATGCCTCGACGTAGATCATCTTCGGCATGGACATCGATGACCTAGCCCGTCCATTCTCCGATGAAGCCGACGCTAGAGCCCGGGACTTGGTATGGACAACGAGGAGACTTTATTGCGGAGCTATGGAGGTGGAGAACCGGATCTACAAAGGTTGTATTTCCGTATCTCTTAGTTAAGTGTTAACTAATTTATTGTTTCGCCTAGTTTTCTAGCCAACGATCCGTAGTCGGGTTTCTCGGCACCGTTAAAATTAGAAATTGGCATGGTTGATGCCTTGTGAAACCTCATTAGGGTGCCTAGGAACCCTACAATTGCATCATGAGATGATGACCCAACTAGTTTCGAGCTGGCCAAAAGGAGTGGGACTCTGTAAGAATGGCTGGATGCTTAGCGATCTGAGATGGAATCCTTATACACCAACAAAGTATGGACTTTGGTTGCTATATCTGAAGGGTTAAATCCCCATCAGGAGCAAGTATATCCTGAGAAGATTACATGGTGTAGATTGAAAAGTTGAGACTTTCAAAGCTAGACTTATTAAAGGTTTTCGTCATCGACCAGGCGTGGATAATGATGAAACCTTTTCTAAGGAGCTATGCTTAAGTCCATCCAGATCCTACTTGCCACGGCTACATACCATAACTAGGATATCTGGCGGTTGGGTGCCATGACTGCTTTTTTAGATGGTGTTTTAGAAGAGTGCGTCTATAAGTGCACAGCCAAAGGGCTTCGTAGACAGTGGGAGCAGCGGAAACATGTACAAGATGCTTTATAGGATAAAGCAGGCATCGCGGAGTTGGAACGTCTGTTTTGATGTCGTAGTCAAAAAGTTTGACTTCATCAAAATGGTAGATGAACCTTGTATATACAAAAATGTAGTAGGGAGTATGGTGGTGATCCTCGTAGAGTACGTGGATGACATACTCTTGATAAGAAAGGAGTTTCCTATGTTACGCTCGGTCAATCTCCGCTTATCACAATGATTCTCCATATAGGATCAAAATGATACCTCCTTAATCCTGAGTTTTGGATCTATGAGATAGATCTAAATGGATGGTAGGATTCTCACTAGTAGTAGTGTGATGTTATCAATCGATCCTGGGGAGAATCACTGGAAGGGTTCCAGCGTGATAAAGACGACTGAATGTCAGTCACAGGCATTATCTTTACCCTTAGTAAAGGGACGGTATGTTGGAAGAGTTCCAAGCTAGATACCGTGGCATACTAGACGATAAAGGCTGGATACATCTCTACTTAAGATGCTACCAAAGAGGCAGTCTGGATGTATATTTGTTCATGAGATGAACTTAGTTCCTCCCATTGTGTGACAATGGAGTTGTGGCTTACGCCAAGGAACGTCCGTCCCATCAGTGATCAAGTCATATTCTAAGGCAGTATCACCTGATCATGGAGATGGTTCATCTCCTAGGGGATCAAGGTTAGGAGAGCAGACTCACAGGACAACATGGCGGATCCACTCACAAAGGCCTTTTCCCAGAGAGAGACTTTTATGGGATGGTTGAGTATGAGATACTACAACCACTGCTATCAGATGGCCTTAGTGCAAGTGGGAGATTGTTAGTTATATGTATGCCCTAGAGGCCATTGCTATACATAGGATGTATATTGTAGTGGATGCTTGGACATATATAGGGAGGACTTTCTTGCTCGACACGATAGTATGCTATCTGGTTACTCTTTACCTTAACGTGTATACTGATTGTCTCTCTGTTACATGTTGGTAAAGCCCTTAGGATGTGTACTTGACTACCTGGACTATGATGCTGATTATACTAGTGGGGACATGGTAGTCCATAAGTACATCCTTCAAGGTCCCTAGTCGTGGGTGTATCAAGACAGGACATCGATATACCATAGTAGACTAGCGTATACCTTCTCGACCCATACAGATGGGCGATGGATGATCCCATATCCATTGGTGTTTGACATCAGAGATGATATACGGGTGCTCAGTGGAGACTGGGTACACTGGACGGACTCACCGAGAACTCCCAGATGGTATTATACCTTACGTCAGATGGCAGTTCTCTGGTGACACTGGTACAGAGTAGTCTGTTGACCCGAGATCGTCATAGAGTCTTGTGTGATTCCCTCTGTGCTTTGATTTCCACCTTACCACGTCCAAGAGGGCGTGCAAAACGGTGGTTTTTGGGTACAGTCCCGAGTCACATGGAGGCAATGAGCGATAGGAGGGGATTCGTCTCTCCCGGTATAGGGAGTTGATGTTGCGCTGTGTTCGATTAGCTATAACCGGAAATCCCTGGCCAAGGTTGCTGAGATTTACTGGTAAGTGTTACCTGTAGTTTCTCGAACTGTTATAGACCTCATATCGACGCGACTTATCGAGCTATTAGAGTCTGACGTTAACCACCCCTTGGCGAGATATGCGACATATCAGACGACGAGACCGGACTGTACGGTAAGTTTTACTGGTTGGATTCACAGGAGTATGAGCGGGCTTGCTCGTCGATCTTCTGATCGCTCAATACCCGGGTGGCCGTTACGTTTAGCAGACCGCTTGCGGCTTGTGGGTGTTTGATATGATCATCACCTACTGCCGGCGTATTGACGAGTCTTTAGAGTCCTACACAGAGGTTTCCTGGCTCAAGCGAAACGAAATAGGAGCGCATATGAGATATGTGCAGGACCGAGAGTAATGCGTGTATGTGATACCGTATTCTATTCTCGCGATGAATGTATCGATTGGTTGTATACGATATAACCTAGTTATCGAATCAAGGATTGATTCGATAAATCGATACATTGGATATTAGTCGGTCATATGCGATATGACCGGATCGTTAAATCAAGTGTTGATTTGATGATTTAATGCATAATTATATATTTGATATATTACTTTGCATTAACTAGTATTTGTTCACTTAAGATGGATTTTCTCACTTGATGTGCACATTGTGTATATGATATAATTTTGTGCACAAGATTGTATCATGTTTGATGATACATGCTAGTTTGGGTGTATGTTTGGTTTAAACCATGGTTAGGGTTTCACTTGATTTATTTGCTTATTTATTTATTTATTCATTCATTTTGGCAAAAAGAAAAATGGTGGCTTGATTTGTTTTCTAGTTGAAGCTTCATGAAGCTTTGAATAAGTCCACCATTTTTGTTTCATGCTTAACCCTAACAATTCAACCTAACCTTAGTTTATTCTCTACACCTAACTATGGTTGCAAATATGATAAGTATCATTTGGTTTTCTATTTTGAGAATAACTTATCATATTATCTTCTTCTTCTTCTTCTTCATCAACAAGAAGAAAAACTTGCCTCCATCAATGGTAACTTGACAAAAAGAGTGAGAAATCCAATTCTAAAGTGAACCCACTTCCTATTTCTTCATCCTCTACCACTTGCCAAGTAGTATAGGGTGTTTTCTTCACAAGTTTCATGACTTGGTGAAGTTGGAGTTTGATCTTGAGTTGCCTCGACGTAGATCATCTTCGGCATCGAAGTCGACGACCTAGCCCGATCATTTCTTCGATGAAACCACCGCGAGAGTCCGGGATCCGATGGGTACAGCGGAGGGACTTCTTCACGGAGCTATGGAGGTGGAGTACCGGATCTACAAAGGTTGTATTTCCATTCACTTATTAGTAAAGCAGTTCACTAGTTCTAGTTTTCGCCTATTCTCTAGTTAACGGTCCGTATTAGGGTTTGTAGGCACATGGAAAATTTTGAATTAGCCATGTTTGATCACTTGTGAGACCTCATTAGTGTGCATAGGAACCCTACAATTTCTCCGCTCCGATACACCGTTGTGCTGTGGTGTATAAGGAGGAGTAAGCTGAGAGAGAATCCCATTCTCTTTTAGATAATCTCTGAATTCATTGCTTAAGTATTCTCCTCCTCGATCAGATCGAAGGATCTTAACACTTTTTCCGGTTTGGTTCTCGACTTCTTGTTTATATTCTCTAAATTTCTCAAAATCTTCTGATTTGTGTTTCATCAGGAACACATATCCGAATCTAGAGAGATCGTCAATGAATGTAATGAAGTACGAAGAATCATCCCTGGCATGTGTAGACATGGAACCGCATACATCACTATGTATCAGTCCCAAGAGTTCGGTAACTCTTTCTCCGTGTCCCGTAAACGGAGTTTTGGTCATCTTTCCTTTGAGACATGAATGGCAAGTATCATAAGATGATAATTTGAACGAATTCAATTATCCATTTTTATGTAACTTAGCCAGTCGTGTCGCATTGATATGACCAAGTCTACAATGCCACAAGAAGGATTCGTTCATTTCTGAACTTTTCCTCTTGTTTCTGTTTTGTATATTGAGGACTGTATTTTGATTGAGAATGAATATGCCATTATGTAAAGATCCTGATGCAATCAACTTTTGATCTAGGAATATGTTCATAACATTATCATTTACTACAAAATTATATCCTTCTTTATTTAATAAAGAAACTGATATAATGTTGCACATCATGTTCGGTATATAATAGCACTCATTTAGAATCATTGTATCACCACTTGGTAATACTAGGTGATATTCGCCAACTGCTTTGGCTGCAATACTTGCACCATTCCCTACTTGAACGGAATGATCACCCTTTCCCAGTTCTCTACCTTTACGTAGCCCATGTAACATTTTACATATGTGGGATCCTGATCCGGTATCTAATACCTAGGACGTAGGGTGAACTGAAAAACAGTTCTCAATAACTAACACACCTGAAGAAGATGCATCAACATGCATGTTCTTTTAGGCGGCGTGAGAATCCAGATATTCTCCTATTCCCTGTTCAGTCTTATAACTCTTATAAGATAGAACGGGTCTAACGTTCCCCTGCACAGTATAACATGCGGGTTCGGTCAATACATCCATATTATTATCTTGATTAGGGCATGACATAGTCGCTACCTGGAGAGAGAGAGAAGAAAACACTTTAGCGTATGCTTTTGCAAGATTAGATTGGTTATTATCTTATCTAATCAGGATGGCTCCCACTGGTTTTTATCAAATCTTCCTTCAAACCCTAAAAGGAAAGATTAGCCGGGATTAATTACTCCCTACAACTTCGCCGGTCTTTCAGCCAGGCCAGTGTCGGTACTTTGAGGGAGGTTCCCCGTGCTTTCGCACGGACCTAATTAAAGTAAAGCTCATTTTCCCAGAGGAGTAACCCCGTTGACACCTACTTGATCGGCTAATTGTCCTGTGTAAAACTCTCCCAGGAGTAACAATTACTCGCAGTGGGTATCGGGATCTAACTATCTCATAGAAGGTATGCAATCTCATTGCAAATTTCAACACTTGAAATTCCCGATAATGCTTTTGCCCCTAGTGTCCCATGACCTTGACGGAGGCCAAACTACCCATAGGGCGGTAGTCAAGTTCAACCCGTCATTTCTTGATTGAATTAAACCCACCCGTACGACCCTTGACGGAGGCCAAACTACGCCGTACGAATACCCTAATCCAATCGCATCATATGCTAGCAGATAAGCACTAGTTAGCTACCATACACTACGACTTGACGGAGGCCAAACTACCGCAGCATGAATACTAAGTAGTACTTATCTGAAATGACAGAGGGCTACGCAGGTTTTTTTTCAGAAAAACCATGAGCGTAATGAACTTGATATCGTTGTAGAATCTAGTGAATTTTGAAATGGAGTGATTTTAAGGCTTTTATTAGTTTTGCTAAAGAGGTCACTCCCGGTGAAGAGATCTCGGCTCTTTCCTCATCGAATAAGGTGCAGGACATATATATATATATCACTATGCAAAGCAATACTCCAAAAGCAGTCAGAAGTCAAACCGAGTGTTGTAGCATCTGCCAGTTTTGCTAAAGAGGTCACTCCCGATGAAGGGATCTCGGCTCTTTCCCCATCGAATAAGGTGCAGGGTATATCATATATACCGCTATGCAAAGCAAAACTGTAGCTACCCTTTTATTTGAAAATTTGATTCTACAACAACTTTTAGGTTTCTTTTCTTTCATTAATCACATTAATGAAGTCCCATCATTTAAGTCACCTAAACATCACAGATAAATACGACGTACACTTATGCCGTCCGCATTCGCCTCGATGTCCCCTCGTGCACCGTTAGGTTAGGTAACTAACGACAGAGCAGGGTAGGGCTAGTGCGGGTGCATAACATAAGTAACGTCTATATAATATATCATATATACTATATACTGTATCTATCAGAACATATCAAATGATCACATCACAAATATCGCAGCAGAAACATAGATATAATATAGGATATACTAGGACGTTTGTATTTAGTATTTAGCCAATAATAGAAAATACGGATTCCACAGTCGCGATGAATAGCCAAGCCCACACCCTGGACCCCTACGAGAGCGGCAAGCGACCCTACCAATTCTGGAGTTTAGGAGACCCGGTCTCGACTCCTCGAGATGGCCTCCCACTGAACCCCAGAACCCGGTCACCTGTGCTCCCCTCCTTGGGTCCATCCTAATGCGGAAAAGTAAATAATATACAACACTGGTGGCATCGACCTCAACCCGGAAGTGCCCCAAATAAAAGAATATTACATTACATTTGAATTTACATGAATGAAAATATAAAACTCTCATCTCACATAAAAAAAACCCCGGCTATTCAATCGCGACAATCCTGTTGGAGATAGTGCCCTCAGAGTCAATTATTGGATCACAGGCACGTGATTGCAATGATTGAGGGAGGACCTATCCCGGTAGGACAGTCTTACTCGAGATGATAGTATGCTATCTGGTTCATCTTTATCATCGTGTACTGCTTTAGGTGACCTGACATGTCGCTATTACACGTTGATAGAGCCCCTAGGATTCTTGCTTGACTGCCGGCAGTATGATGGCGATCATATACGTGAGAGCTGGTGGTCTATAAGCACATCCTTAAAAGGTCCCTAGTCGTGGGAGTTTCGAGACAGGGCATCGATTCTCCAGAGTAGACTAGTGTATACAGTCGAGACCCCGTCGAGGGGCGGTGGCCGGTCTCATAAGCCACTGGTGTCAGTTGGTTCACCTAAGATGTATACAGGTGCTCATTGGGTTATGAGTACACCGGACAGGACTCGCCGGGAACCTGCTAGTTGGTCTTATACCTGACGTCAGATAGCAGTTCCCTGGTGACATGTGTACAGGTTAGTTCATCGACCTGAGGATCGTCATTTGTCTCGTGTGAGTTCCCACTGTGCTTTGATTACTACCCTACCACGGCTCAAAGGAGTCGTGCAAACAGGTTTTAGTTGGGTACAGTCCCGAGCCACATGGAGGCAGTGAGCGGATCTTCAGGGGTTCGTCTCTCCCGGTATTGGGGGTGAGGTCGCACTGTGTCTAGGAGAGCCATTACGCAAAGCCCTCGGCCGAGGCAGGAGATTTACTGGTAGGTATTCCAGTAGTATCTCAGGGCGTTCTGGGCTACACTCCGACACGACTTGTACCGCTTTTGGGGGTCTGACTTTTACCAACCCCCTAGGCCCGACATGCGATGCTCATAGACGAACGGACCGGACTGTACGGATATTGTCACTGACAGGCTCAGTAGGGTGTCAGGATGAGTTTGCTCATCGACGTCCCTTTTGGTAAATAGCTGGTGGCCCGTCACGTATTGGCTAATACCTCTGACGTGCTAGTGGTTAAATCCACAGCCATAGTATTGACGAGTCTTTAGAGTCCACCACACTTTCAGTTACTCAGCTTTCGGGCGAAACGCTGTAGAGGCCGTATGGAGATATGGCAGGGTCCGATCAGATACGTGCGGTATTGCACGGATCAGGATCGGACGGTTTGTACTAGTGGCCGTATAGTTATATGGCAGGGTTCGATCAGATACTGCGGTATTGCACGGATCAGGATCAGGACGGATTTTACTAGCCGGCTTTGGTTTAAGCCGGATCCTAGTTTAGTACAGTGTAGATTTTGTCTCATTGCATTTGTATCCGGTCAGAATACAGATGCGGGTGTGTATGCACAGTATCGGGGTTTTCCTGTAATTTATTACGGGACCAGTTTTCTGGAGTTGCCAGTTTGCATTCCGTTTCGGCCGGTTTTTCTTTGTTCTTTCCCGGCCGGACTTTCCCAATGGAGGGGGGTTATTTGCAAGTTTGCAAATAACCATTTGTGGAGGGGTTCTTTGTATTTGTGGCATTATGAAAGATTAAGCATCTTTGCTTTTCATGATGGCTTGCCTTTTTGAGATTAGAAGTGATGAGAAAGGATTTGATCTTTGATTGGTGTTGATGTGAGATTGTTATCATGATGCTTTGGATATGGTCACCTTTCTTTTTCTCCTACACTCACCTCCCTCTTGCTTTTTGTATTCCCTCCTCCACCATTCTCTTTTGGTTATGGTTGATGACATTTGAGAGAAAAAAAGATGAGAGCTTCATCTTGAGAGTTTCATTCTTGATCTCATTTTCATGCTAGAAAAATGCAAGCACCATTTTTCTAATCTTGATTCCTCCATCATCTTCAAAGGCAACAAACCCCAAATGAAATATAGCCTCTACACTACACATTCTACAGCATATCTTGAGCATGTTGAGTTGCCGGCTTCATGCCCGAGTTGCCTCGGTATTGAGGCGGGAGCCCGTAAAAGACGCAGGCGATGTGGTGCCCTTCCGGCGAGGAGGCGACGATGTGGAGACAAGACTTTCCGCGGGAGATCGGAGGCGAGGAGAAGACCGGAGGACTTGGATCACTTGGTATACTTCTCTTCCCATCTCTTGTTAGCTAGCATTAGGTTAATGGTTACGATCCGGGTTTTCATTGTCCGCGGTAGCGCCGGTTTCCAAGTAAGGAAAATTTTTGATTCCGCATTTTGGCCTCGGATAGACGGCCGGGGCGCTGCCGTGGCGCAACAAATCCTGCACATCATATCTTAGCAACACATAATATCACATATCATCAACGTAAGTAAGTATGCATACCCCGATTGTCGTTGACGTATAGCAACGAAACCGGCGATATCGACATACTACACTTACGGTCACAGAAAAGAAAGTGTAAAACTGCAATATCTAGAATCCACATTCTCTTTAGACATCGTAAATGCGAAATATCACATACTTCGTATTTCATGTCTACTAATATGAATTCCACACATTGCATCACATTCCAGATAAATAGACAGTATTAAAGTTTTCGAACGAACGATCAAATACCCAAGATTCCCTAAAGCTCAACACTTGAGCGAAGTTCAAAAACTTGGAGTGTGGCACAGTAGTAGCGGTCCAGCCGTAGAAGGGTCAAGCCAATGCCTCACATATGGCACGCCGTACTGCCCCAAACCCTAAGGTTCAAAGGGCAGTTCAAGACGGTCACATAATCGAGTTAAGGTTTGTTGTCTTCTAGAGGGATCACCACAAAACTTGCACGAACCTCCGAAGGATTTAAACCCCGTGAAAAGTGAGCAAATGATACTCGTTCAAACACTTCAATACTTTCTAATTTACCCGGAAAAGCAACGAAATGAAAATTCCGATCGAATCGACGAGTGCAAGAACATCTCCAGAATATACAGTACTAAATTCAGATTAAAAATACTCCAAAAAAATTAAAAAAGCAGAGTCATGAGTTACTGTTCAAAAACCAGACCATGAACCAACAGAACGGCCGCGGAACCGCGCTCAAGTTTACTGTTCATGGTCTCGTTTTTCACAGTAACTCTTATATTTACCTGCCGAATTTTTTGCATATTTTTACTTCTGAAAAACAGCAGTTTTTAAAAAATGTCAGAGAGCACTCAAAATCCGTATTTTCCGGTTCGATCGGAGTTTTAACTTCGTTAAAGTGTCGCCTAATATTCTAGGTTGGCTCTGATACCACTGTAGGTCAGGCAGCCACCCCATCCAATGGGGTCGCCGTAGCACCAATGGGTCCCTCAGCCGTTACTTTTTACGCATGCCCCCTCGCGAGGACTACAACCCGCCGGAACACATTCCGGTCTCGGGACACCCTGGGGGTAAGAGCCTATGCTTCGCCACACTGTCACACAGTGAGAACCCCCCATAGGTCGACATCCAATGCCTAGTAGCTCTGATACCAATGTTGGGTTAGCCTAGCACCTCATGAAGGGTTTGGAAGCATCACATGTACCAAAGGTAGAGTCTTTAGGGTGCTAAGTTAACGAACATAGAATCGTTCCTAGAAAATTAGGGTTTCTAAAACTTGCATATCATCATATGAAAGAAAAGCTAGAGTTTTGAGAGTACAACCTTTGTAGCTCCCTACGCTAGACTCCTCGGTTACTTGGGGTTTGAAAAATCCCCGCTTGAACTCCTCTAGGTCACCGATGATCCACCCGGAGTCCGCTTTGTCCAAACTTGCAACTTCACCCGATCAAGAGAACGAAATGAAGCTAACACTCCAAACAAGTGGGCTAGACTTGTGTAGAATTGTGTTGTGGTTCTCTTTTTCACTTCAAAATCCTTTCTTGATGAGTATATTGCTCACTACAAAAATCTAGAGAGCAAAATGAGAGAGGAAGAAGAAGATGATGGCTATATCTTTTACAAGAGTGAAAAGAATGACTCTTCTCTTAGAAAAATGAAAATATATCAATATATATTTTCTTGTTCTCATCTCAAACCATGGTTTAAAGAATGAATATATTATTAAACTTGAGTTAAAACACAAAAGGAATGTTTACCCAAGGTTAAAAGGTGGGTGAGAATGGTTAGGTCAAAAGAAGAGTGTAGAAACAAATCAATCATAACCATTTTCTTTTTCCTTTTTGTTTTAAATCAAATGTAATAAAATCCATATTTAAAACCATGGTGTGAGTCTTATATTGCCACCATTTCCTTGTATAAGCAACCATGATAGAATGATGTATGTATGCATGTGTGCATGCACATCCATATGTGCATGAAACAATAAGGAATGCATACATGCATCCATACATCCATAGAAACAAGAAAGGATTTCTAGTGAGAATCTAATGGTTAAATGATAAATCAACACTTGATTTATCAATCCGTCCATATCACATATGACCCTAACCAAAAGCAAGCCGCCCGATCAATATACGGTATCCTATACGCGTATTTTAATCGGGTCCATGCGCATATCACATACGCGCACCACAACATTTCGCCTGGACTAGGTAACTCCATTGTGGGACTCTAAGACTCGTCAATACGCTAGCAGTGGGTGATGATCATATCAAGCACCCCCAAGCTGCAAGCGGTCAGCTAAACGTAACGGCCACCCGGGTATTGAGGGATCAGAAGAGAACAAGCGAACCTGCTATAACTCCCGTCGAGCCAATCAGCAACACTTCCCGTACAGTCTGGTCTCCTCGTCTGATATGTCGCATATCAAGTCTAGGGGTGGTAAACGTCAGACCCCAATAACCGATAAGTCGTGCCGATGTGAGGCTCATAACGGGTCGAGAAACTACTGGTAACACTTACCAGCAAATCTCTGAATCAGCCCTGGCCAGGGACTTCCCTGTTACGGCCAATCGAGCACAGCGCAACATCAACCCCCAATACCGGGAGAGACGAAACCCCTCCTATCGCTCATTGCCTCCATGTGACTCGGGAATGTACCCAAAACCACCGTTTTGCACGCCCTCATGGATGTGGTAAGGTGGAAATCAAAGCACAGTGGGAATCACACAAGACTCTATGACGATCTCGGGTCTACAGACTAACCTGCACAAGTGTCACCTGAGAACTGCCATCTGACGTGAGGTATAATACCATCTGGGAGTTCTCGGCGAGTCCGTCCAGTGTACCCAGTCTCCACTGAGCACCCGTATACCATCTCTGATGTCAAACACCAATGGATATGGGATCATCCATCGCCCATCACATGGGTCGAGAAGTGTATACGCTAGTCTACTCTGGTATATCGATGCCCTGTCTCGATACACCCACGACTAGGGACCTTGAAGGATATACTTATGGACTACCATGTCCCCACTAGTATGATCCTCATCATAGTCCAGGTAGTCAAGTATACATCCTAAGGGCTTTACCAACATGTAACCATAAGACAGTATAAAGAGACAAGTATACATGTTAAGATAAAGAGCAACCAGATAGCATACTATCATATCGAGCAAGAAAGTCATCTCTATATATGTCCAAGCATCCAATAAAATATACATCATCTGTACAATACTGGCCTCTAGGGCATACATACAACTAACAACAACGGCCGCGGATCCGCGGCGCACGCTGGATCCTGCCGCGGATCCACGGCGCAATAGGAGAGCTAGGGCTTAATATTTCATGATGAGTCTTCTTCTGTCTTCATGTGTACTGTTTGATATGTTGAATCCCTGAATTCCTTCTAGATTACTTCCAGATCTCAAATCCTTGAGTTGGCGTATTTTTTAGCTGCACTGTTATACAAATTTGACCATTCTTCTGGAATTTTCTGCACAGACATCGAAACATATGTTGCGCTACACAAGATTGATGCAATGCCATGAAACACAGTCAATTTCCCTAAAAACGCTGGTTTAAGTATACAGTACAGGTAATTCAGTATTCTACAGGTGTTTTTCTAATATGTGCAATATGAATATCGAACACCTCTACATGAATGCAAAAGATAGGGATATTGCCGTGTTATAAATGCAGTATTTTCGACTGATCAAATTCCCCCAAACTTATTTTCGGTCGTCTCGAGCGAATGATTTTATTTAAAAAGAGAAAGACAAAATAAAGAAAGAGAAAAACTAATTAGCACACTTTCGTAGGCAACACGATTGCACTGAGCACGTGCAACAAGCCTTTAAATCTCTTGGTGTCCCTAGTAGGAGGAGTGTTGTCTCCTGAGGGTTTTCAGCGGATTGCACACACAAAATCCAATAATAAAGGAAAGATCATGAATATTACATTTAAAGAAAAGAATTGTAAAAGAAAAGCCTTGAAAATTAGGGTTTCCAACTATGCTAGCTTTTCGGTTGTCATGAGCCCTATCTTAATAGTCATGAAAAGATGTTAGAAATCACGTCCTCCCTCAATAAAACATCGTCTTATTCTTCATTCCTATCTTTCTTCAGAACATCGATCATATAACCCTGCGTGTGTGTAAAGGACATCCCTACACCCGGAGAATTCAATTCAAGCTATCATACTCTTGCCCATCAGCCTCAGTACTTTTTAATTAATGAATATTTAGATGAATTTGCTCACACACTTTCATGCGACCGTTAATACTTCTTGAGGTACGAACCGACCGATTACTCATGTGCTTGCTTATTTGGTGTTTTTCCTTGTCTTGCACCACCTAAGGCTTAGCAGTGACTCCCAGACCAGTTGGCTTTAGGGCATTAGGTGAAGAGGCACCCTCGCTATATTTTTTTATTGCCGCCTTGGCGATAACAAAACCAGTGTTTATTTTTCTCACCATTTTATATTTTATTCATTTTTTTTATTTCCTTCATACATCGGCTTTAAGACAAGAGCATTTCAAGGTATCCTTTACTATCCCGGGCTTCAAGACGTGTGTAAGTGCGAATAGCAGGGTATCAAAGTTCAAAATGTTTGGCTTCCAGAATAGAAACTATTTTTCAGACTTATTTTTATCCTCAAATTAGTGACTTCCTTCATCTTACTAACCCTTGGGACAACGGCTCATAACTACTTATTACTAGTTCGTATAAGAAAACTTCTAATTTTCTTAGTTTTCTTAAATTTTTCTAATCTCATGGATGTAATTTTTCACTATCTAAACTTTTATTATCTTATTTATGTACAAAAAAGTTTAAATATTAAATATTTCGAAATTTTGAAATTTTTTAAAAATTTTATGGGTTTTGAAATTTTTTTAAATTTTTATAGGTTTTTAAAGAAATGTTTTGTGCTTATGCAAATGATATGCAAATGATGCAAAAATAAGCACAAACCTCCCCTAAATTTGTTTTCAACAGTGTCCTCACTGTTGCCAACCGCTATATCTACAAAAACTGTAAGCCTGGGAGGAATTTATTAGTTGGGGCAAAATATATAAGTGAAGATCTTCCCCCAAACTTATTCTTTTCACCCACCTCCATTCAAAAGATGATGCAGTAATTTACAGGACATGAAGGTGAGACGGAGGAATTTTAATCCAAATAAAATGGCTCCCAGGAGCTCCTCCGTGGGGTCAGTGGAAAAATACGGCTTTAATCTATGTCCATTTACTTTGAAAAATGTGCCGTTTTTAACATTTTCTACCTCTACTGCCCCGTGCGGGTATACAGACCGCACAACAAAAGGTCCCTTCCACCGAGATCGTAGCTTACCCGCGTGAAGGTGTAGTCGTGAATCATAAAGAAGGACTTGCTGACCAGGTGTAAATGTTTTCCTCAAAATATTTTTATCGTGAAAAACCTTAGTCCTATTCTTTACGATTACAGCGTTATCATAAGCTTCATCGCAGAGTTCGCTTAGCTCATTTAATTGCAGCTTTCGAAAGTTACAGGCTTGGTTTAAGTCAAAGTTGATTTCCTTAATAGCCCACAATGCTTTATGCTCAATCTCGACTGGCAAGTGACAAGCCTTCCCAAACACTAACTTATATAGAGACATCCCTAGATCGGTTTTATATGCAGTTCTGAATGCCCAAAGAGCATCCGTCAGTTTGGTCGACCAATCTTTTCTATTCTTTGCAACAGTTTTCTCCAGGATTTGTTTGATCTGTCTATTCGAAATCTCAGCCTGCCCGCTCGTTTGGGGATGATAGGGTGTAGAAAGTCTGTGGTTGATTGCGTATTTCCGCATCAGAGTCTCGAAAGACCTGTTGCAGAAATGTGTCCCGTTATCGCTAATTATAGCGCGTGGGTGTACAAATATCGAAAAGATGTTTTCTTTTAAGAATTTAATGACAAGCTTTTTGTCATTAGTGCGACATGGAATGGCTTCAACCCACTTTGAGATGCAATCAACCGCAAGCAGTATGTACAAATTCCCAAAGGAGTTGGGAAAGGGACCCATAAAGTCAATGCCCCAAATATCGAAAATTTCAACCACTAAGATGGGTTGCTGTGGCATCTCATTTCTCCGGGAAATCCTACCTGTGTGTTGACACTATGTACAGGTTTTGCAATAATCAAATGCGTCTTTGAACAA
This sequence comes from Agapanthus africanus, assembly GCA_030015575.1. NCBI lineage: Eukaryota > Viridiplantae > Streptophyta > Magnoliopsida > Asparagales > Amaryllidaceae > Agapanthus > Agapanthus africanus. The sequence goes on from CM057346.1 coordinate 399,202,945, forward strand.
GGTCGGCCAATAAAATCCGCATTGCAAAACCTTCTCCGCCGTCTTTTTAGGACCGAAGTGACCCCCACAGGCCTGATCATGACTAAAAGATAGAACACTCTTGAACTCCTCATTCGGGACACACCGGCGAATGATCTGATAAGGACAATACTTAAATAGATAGGGTTCATCCCAGTAAAAGTATTTTACTTCGGATAGAAAACGATATTTGTCCTGTTTTGACCAATCGCTGGGTATCAGTCCCGTGGCAAGATAGTTCACAATATCCCTGAACCAAGGTTCCTCGGATACGTTCAAGAGTTGTTCGTCTGGGAAAGAATCATTGATCGGCAGGGTCACAGGGGAAGAAGAGATGCGTGAAAGATGGTCGGCTACAACGTTTTCACATCCTTTCTTATCTTTGATAACAAGATCAAATTCTTGTAATAGAAGGATCTAACGTATTAGCCTACCTTTTGCATCTTTCTTCGCCAAAAGATGTTTCAAGGCGGAATGGTCAGTGTACACAACTATTGGTGAGCCAATAAAGTAAGGCCTGAATTTTTCTAATGCAAATACAACCGCCAAAAGTTCTTTTTCGGTAGTTGTATAGTTAATTTGAGTATCATTGTTCATCACAGAATACTGCATTTTATACCGCCCATTCTTATGCTCGTGTGTTTATAGGTAGGTACTTTTAATCCGTGTTTGTTACATATTTACAGAATACAGGTTTCCAGTACAAATATTGCAATTCAAGACAAAATCTCCACAGTTACACCAAATACAGAACATCTGTTGACAACAGATAAAAGCCGGGTTCCGGTCATCCATATCCGTCCGGTGCTGCGTACCGGTTCCAGGGACAAGGCATATGACAGCGGTCATTCGTGTCTCGGACAAGCACAGAGCACGAGAGGGGCTGCACAAGAATCAATGGGTGCACGGAGCTCGAGGGAGATAGAAGTCAAAAGTGAAAAAGATAATGCAATCTTGGACTAAGAATATGAAGATATTCTGGATGAAATTATCAGAAAATACATGTACCAGACAACAGGGGACAGCAGACCAGGGAAGTACCAAGTTGCCCACACCCTAACCCTACTGTAGGGGCGCGGATCCGCGGCCAATAGGGGGCATAGGCGGCGGATCCGCGGCCGTACACAGGGTTCAGGGCACGGGCTTTAGGGGGTAGGATGGTCTTTTCATGTGGGTCCAGTTTGTTGCCCTAGATTTCATTTTCCCTGCCTATAAATACAGCAGATTTAAGCTAAGCCAAGGGTCCAATTTTGTGTCCACTCTTTTGTAGTCTTTTGTATAGTTCTTCTTCTTCTTCTTCATTCTTTCTCCATTAAAATTGTAGTGAGAGCTTTTTGAGTGGAAGATTAATGAAGATGAGGCTTTTGTATCATTCTCTTTTGTTCTTTCTTCCCCTTGAGATTCTTGCTTTCTCTTGATCATTCAACCTCTTCATTGAGCTTGAATGGTTAAGGGTTAGTTATTGATCTCAAGGGTCGTATTTTCTTATGGAATTAGCGCTTCAATTCACATGCGTTCTCTACCCTTCCCTTGATCTTGCAACCTCTTGATTGAGCTTGCAAGTTTAAGGGTTGGCTATTGATCCCATGCTTGTCTTGAGTTCTACTTTCTTGTTCTTTTTATCGCTTTTTATTACTTGCATTTTATTACCTTGTCTTTAATTACTTGCAATTTATTTCATGCACTTTAATTACTTGTAATCTTTTCTTTTCTTTGTTATTTTCTTTTTGTTCTCTCTTTTTGGTTTTTTCTTGTGAATGAATGTAATTATCTTTGTTAAGAGAAAAATACGGTATTCTAAGTTAATGTTTCTTTGCCCATTTCCTTTTCCCGTATTTTCCATTGAACTCCGCCCAAACCATACGCAAGCGCTCTGTTAGGCACCGTACCCTGACAAGGTAACGGTGATTCCTAACCGCGACCGGTTGCGTTCGGTTTGGCCGGAGGCGAAAGCAAGAGACAAGAACGGAAGGACAAGGGTAAATAAGCCGTATTCCACGAATACCGCGCTTAAATCCCCTAATCCACGTTGTTGCCGATTGCTCTAGCTTCAATTGGTCAAGAATCGGCTCAAAGGTTTTGAGTACGGATTTCCTTATCTTACAATCTCGTATCTTTTCTTAACAACTTTATACTTGCAAATAAACACATAGGTTAGAACAAACTCATACAGATTCTTTATTGACTCGTCTAAAACAAGAAGGTAAAATACCACCATCTCCCTGTAGACCGACCCGTGCTCAACCGGCTAGCTGCATAGCGACACCGTCCTGATCGCAGTTATACTTTAATTCTTTGAACATCCGACACGCCAAAAGCGTGCGATCAAATGGCGCCGTTGCCGGGGAGACGGTAGCGTATTTTCTTTCTTGTTATTCGGGTTAATATTCTTTTTGTATATATTTACAAAAAAAAATAATAAAAATAAAAATATATTCTTTTTGTCTTTTTTTGATAATTTTTGTGGGCAAGAGTGCAGATTTTTGCAGATTTGCAAACTGCAATTGTGGGGAGCAAAGTGTACGTTCAAAGTTAAGGTGATTACGAAGTACAGTGCCAAAGATCCGGGTAGTTTGACCCGCGCAAGCGAACTTTTCAAGCTTACCGGATTTGATTCAACGGGGGTTTCCTAACCCAAAACTTAACGGTACGTACTTTACTAACACCTTCTTCTCAAATCCGACGCTTCCAATATACTATTCTTTGCAGGATTCTTTGCAAGTTCGCTAGCAAACGCTAAAAAAATTGACTAACCCGTATTTGTTGCAGCGCCGTGCTTAAACTAAAAAACGATTGTTTGATTCTTTATAGAATTTTTGAATTGCGCATTGCATACATTAATACGGACTTAAAGGCAAGCGAACCCCACAACATACGGTAAAGGATTTCATCACCTTTTCCGTGGCCCACAAATCACGAACTTGAGCATAACGTTTACCCGCACAAAATTTAAAAGAAACTAGACTTTAAGCCTTAAGGACTTCGCGCTCACTAGGAGAAGTTACATGTATTTAGAACCTTGCTTAACGGTATATTGTTTACGGGGTGTCTAGGAAAGTGTTAACGGCGAAACCGCCAAAAGAGAAAGGGTTATTTAATTAAGGAACTTCGCGAAAGCGTTGGAACACCTCCCCTTATCTCTGCACTTACCTGGCCTCGTAATCAGTGTATCTTGAGCCTGTTTCTCGACACAGTTTTACTTCGACAATCAAGTTCTGGAGCAGGTCTAGTTGACCTAGGTGAACCCTAGAACGATTAGGTGTGTGGTATTTTTGTGTCGTGATTGTTTTTGTCAATATTCTTTTTTGTGTATATTTCATTCTTTTGTTAATATTCAAAAAAAAAAATCACATTCTTTTTCCCCTCCTTTTCTCTACCTTTCTTTCTCTCTCTTCATATCATGGGTACCCCACCTCGAAAAACTCTTGCCGAACTTTGGTACCTACAACCAGAAATTACTTCTTACGGTTCTTGCTTTGGCCGAACTTCGAACGACCCCTCCATGCCCAAAATTTCTTTGAAAGATCGGATAGACGCGTCTAGGACGAACAATTTGACTCCGCAATCCACTTCGTATCAACCATTTCATACATTCACCCCTTCTTACGTTGATACCCCTTCTTCGAGTCATGTTGCAACTCCAAGACCTATGTCTATTGCAGAACGTATTGAACAATCTCGTAGCCGATCTTTCACTCCTTTCACCACTTCAAATTCTTGGTATCAACAATCTCATTCACCTTCTTATCCAACTGTTGATCCTACCCCTGTCCAACCATTCAATTCCTACCAGTCCTACCCAACTTTTGCACCTTCCCTAGACATTGCTTCTAAACAGCCTTTTGGGAATTTTCAGTATCCAAACAACTTTGAATCTTTTACTGAAACCCCTTCACAACCAATGTCTAGTCTGGAACAGTCGTTGGAAGACTTTAGGGTAGCGTCAAGCCAGCAAATGATGGATTTGAATGCGTCCATGGCCGCCCTCATACAGCCTAGTGATCCGGTAGCTAGTTTTCAACTAGCTCCAAATTTTTCAATATATGATGAGGCGGCAGGACAGGCTATGAATTTGAGTGGAGAGAGTGAGATGTACCCCCTTCCAAATCAAACCTACCCGTCCCAAATTGAATCGCACAACTCCTGTTTTGAAAGTCTATCGAGTGTCCCACATGCTTTATCAATTGAAGATAGAATGATTAATGAGTTGTGCGACTTTGTAGTGTTTGATTTGCCTGATTGTGAAGGGTCCCTTCCAAGTGAAACCAATCCCAAACCTTTTGACCTCTACACCTCCACTTTAGAACCTGAATCGATTGATATCCATGCTTTTGTTGAGGTGTCAGAGAATTTTGATTTTCACTTGATTAAGGATATTGACGCCGGGAATATTTTGGATGATGAACCCGTAGATTTGGCTGAGTTTGTCTCTTCAAATCATCATCCCGAGTCATTAAATGTTTTTCCCGAACCCCATATGCGTCCGGAATTTGAAGAGAAGTGCATGGATGTGCTAAACTTTGAGGAGAATTTTGAGGATAGCTTTGAGGATGAACCAGTTTTAATTGATGAGTCGGATTTTCCAATTCATCCTATCCCTTCCACTGATTGTGTACACCCTCCTGAACCTTTAACCGATAACCTTCCTCAATCACTTCCCCCCACCCTTTCCATCGTTCCGACCTTGCAAGAACCCGTCTCACTTTCATTTCGTATGTCTGGTCTACCAAGTTCGGCGTACCCATGGTTTCTTACGAATCTTGAGGGATTCGACCCCATTTCTCGATGGGTAAATATATTAGCACAATCGCTTTTTACACATCGCTCATCACAAATTGTGCTAATCTATTTACTCCATTTGCACCCTCAAGTTCGTATTCCACTTCTTTTTCCCTTCCGCCATTCTTCTTCCTCTCATATACCGAGACCATATCCCGCTTCTCTCCGCATATGGTCTCGCGTATTCTCCATCTCTTTTCTCTATGCCTTCTTCCACCGACCGGTACATTATAGCGATAAGATCTTTGAATGGTTGGTGTTAACTTTTGGCCTGTGTAAGGCCTTGTATAGCTTGATACTGTTCTCTTTCCCCCCTAACCCTGAATTTCAACGCTTAACAGTGGAAACACTGTTTTACTTAAGTTTGGGGGGGACACTCTTTTTTGTATATATTTTTTATTTTCTTTGTTGTATATAATTTGTTTTTAGGGAGCGCCGGCAATTTTGACCCTCTTGGTATAGCCTGACAGTGAGGGCACTGTCAAGTTTAAGTTTGGGGGTGTGCTCGGTAAGCTTTCTTCTTTCGCATTCATATGTATATTTTGCATCTGCATATTAAATCCATAAAATCCATAAAAATCTGAAAATTTTCTTAAAATATAAAAACTTTTTTGTCAAGTTAGATTGTGGAAGAACTCTGATTCAACATTCGACGGTTTTTGTTTGAAAAAATAGGAATAACTAAATCTTATGTTTAGATTTTGAAAACCTGAAAGATAACTCTCCTTTGAAGTTAACTATAGCTGATATACGTCTTTACATCACACTACACGTGTCGTGAATTTTGGGAATTAGATGACAAGTCTTTCATGTTTAAACTTTTAAACAGATAAATGATTTTCTGAGGATCAAATAGGTTTGTTCTGAAATAAGTAATGTCAAGAATAGTTTATGAAGTAAAGTGAATATGAAGGAATGTTATTGATGCCGTAATTGGAGCTAAGTCTGAAAAATAACCCATCTAAAACTTGATTGGAATGATTACACACCAAACCCACTAAACACGTCTTTTATCCAAAAAAATATTTGAACTGCCGGTTATATCTCTGTTCGTATTGAATCATCTGATTTTCACGACAAACTGCCTTTTGTTTTTGGACCTAGGTAACTTGAGTAATTAAGTCCGCTGGGGTGTTTTTACACCTAATGCCCTAAAACCAACTGGTTTGGGTGCATTGGCCCAAAGCTCGCTAAGAAGCCTAGAAAGTCCAGTTTAAAACAAAGTCAAGCAAGTGTTCTCTCCGAGTTAAAATTCCTAACGGTTCTTTGTGTGAGAATAATCTTGATAAAAGACAGGCTTTTAAAAAAAAATTTTATCGGAGATATGAAGGTTTTATTCTATGATAAAGACTATTGCACGTTCACAGAGGTGTGTATGAAATGAAAACAAGTTAAAGGTGGAGTGAAAAATACGACTTAGTTTCCTGTTAAGGAAGATAGAAATTCTGAAGTTGAAACCTTACTGGAAAACGAAACTTGAAAAATGCTTAACTCTTTATAAAACTTATGTGATCCTTTTAAAATTGTTATCTGGGCTTTTTTGTGCGACATGATGACTTTAATCAATCCTTCTGGAACTTAACGACACTATTTGCACTACACGTAAAGACATATAAAATCTGTAGTTAAATAAGAAGCGAGGTGTGAAAAATAAAGGTTCGATGGTCTAGACTTAGGATTATAGAATTGTTATTTTCTAAAACAAAACTTTAGGGTTTGAATCTTAGTTATTTTACAAAACCAACTTGACCGGATTTTGTGGGTAGTATCCGCTGAAAACCCTCAGGAGACAACACTCCTCCTACTAGGGACACCTAGAGGTTTAACGGCTTGTTGCACGTGCTCAGTGCAATCGCGTTCCCTGCGAAAGTGCGGTTAGGATCTTATACTTTTTTGTGAATAATTGGTTTTGCTCGGGACGAGCAAAAGTTAAGTTTGGGGGTATTTGTTCATCACAGAATACTGCATTTTATACCGCCCATTCTTATGCTCGTGTGTTTATAGGTAGGTACTTTTAATCCGTGTTTGTTACATATTTACAGAATACAGGTTTCCAGTACAAATATTGCAATTCAAGACAAAATCTCCACAGTTACACCAAATACAGAACATCTGTTGACAACAGATAAAAGCCGGGTTCCGGTCATCCATATCCGTCCGGTGCTGCGTACCGGTTCCAGGGACAAGGCATATGACAGCGGTCATTCGTGTCTCGGACAAGCACAGAGCACGAGAGGGGCTGCACAAGAATCAATGGGTGCACGGAGCTCGAGGGAGATAGAAGTCAAAAGTGAGAAAGATAATGCAATCTTGGACTAAGAATCTGAAGATATTCTGGATGAAATTATCAGAAAATACATGTACCAGACAACAGGGGACAGCAGACCAGGGAAGTACCAAGTTGCCCACACCCTAACCCTACTGCATGGGCGCGGATCCGCGGCCAATAGGGGGCATAGGCGGCGGATCCGCGGCCGTACACAGGGTTCAGGGCACGGGCTTTGGGGGGTAGGATGGTCTTTTCATGTGGGTCCAGTTTGTTGCCCTAGATTTCATTTTCCCTGCCTATAAATACAGCAGATTTGAGCTAAGCCAAGGGTCCAATTTTGTGTCCACTCTTTTGTAGTCTTTTGTATAGTTCTTCTTCTTCTTCTTCATTCTTTCTCCATTAAAATTGTAGTGAGAGCTTTTTGAGTGGAAGATTAATGAAGATGAGGCTTTTGTATCATTCTCTTTTGTTCTTTCTTCCCCTTGAGATTCTTGCTTTCTCTTGATCATTCAACCTCTTCATTGAGCTTGAATGGTTAAGGGTTAGTTATTGATCTCAAGGGTCGTATTTTCTTATGGAATTAGCGCTTCAATTCACATGCGTTCTCTACCCTTCCCTTGATCTTGCAACCTCTTGATTGAGCTTGCAAGTTTAAGGGTTGGCTATTGATCCCATGCTTTTCTTGAGTTCTACTTTCTTGTTCTTTTTATCGCTTTTTATTACTTGCATTTTATTACCTTGTCTTTAATTACTTGCAATTTATTTCATGCACTTTAATTACTTGTAATCTTTTCTTTTCTTTGTTCTCTCTTTTTGTTCTCTCTTTTTGGTTCTTTCTTGTGAATGAATGTAATTATCTTTGTTAAGAGAAAAATACGGTATTCTAAGTTAATGTTTCTTTGCCCATTTCCTTTTCCCGTATTTTCCATTGAACTCCGCCCAAACCATACGCAAGCGCTCTGTTAGGCACCGTACCCTGACAAGGTAACGGTGATTCCTAACCGCGACCGGTTGCGTTTGGTTTGGCCGGAGGCGAAAGCAAGAGACAAGAACGGAAGGACAAGGGTAAATAAGCCGTATTCCATGAATACCGCGCTTAAATCCCCTAATCCACGTTGTTGCCGATTGCTCTAGCTTCAATTGGTCAAGAATCGGCTCAAAGGTTTTGAGTACGGATTTCCTTAGCTTACAATCTCGTATCTTTTCTTAACAATTTTATACTTGCAAATAAACACATAGGTTAGAAAAAACTCATACAGATTCTTTATTGACTCGTCTAAAACAAGAAGGAAAAATACCACCATCTCCCTGTAGACCGACCCGTGCTCAACCGGCTAGCTGCATAGCGACACCGTCCTGATCGCGGTTATACTTTAATTCTTTGAACATCCGACACGCCAAAAGCGTGCGATCAATCATTCAGGGTCTTACTTGCGTAATAGATCACGTATGGTATCTTTTCAATATGCTGTCCTAAGACTGCACCAACTGCAAAATTTGATGCATCACACATAAGCTCAAAGGGGTAGTCCCAATCTAGAGACGATAGAACGGGGCTGCAGTGAGCGAGTGTTTGAGTGAGTCGAATGCTGCCTCACAGTCCGAGTCAAAGTGGAAGGTCGTATCCTTGGCCAAGAGAAGAGTTAAGGGTCTAGCAATTTTGCTAAAATCCTTAATGAATCTCCTATAAAAGCTCGCATGGCCAAGAAATGATCGAATGTCCTTGACACTTTTGGGATGAGGAAGGTTTTGAATGACATCTATCTTAGCTCTGTCAACCTCAATGCCTTCCGTGAAATAACATGTCCAAGCACAATTCCCTCTTGGACCATGAAATGGCATTTTCCCCAATTCAAGGTTAAGTTCTTCTCTTTGCAACGAGTAAGAACTGCGTCAAGATTCGATAGGCAGTCGGAAAAAGAGTCTCCGAAAATCGAGAAATCGTCCATAAAAATCTCCAAAAAATTCTCGACCATGTCAGAGAATATCCCCATCATACACCGCTAAAAGGTAGCGGGAGCATTGCATAACCCAAAGGGCATGCGTCTATAAGCAAAGGTACTAAAAGGACAAGTAAAAGTGGTTTTATCTTGATCCTTTTTGGCTATGGGGACCTGATCATAGCCAGAGTATCCATCCATAAAGCAATAATACTCAAGTCCAGCTAAGCGTTCTAGTATCTGATCAATGAAAGGTAGAGGAAAGTGGTCTTTCCTCGTAGCGGCATTGAGTTTTCTGTAATCAATACATACACACCACCCAGTTTGGGCACGTGTCTGAATCAACTCATTTGCCTCATTGGTAATAACAGTGATGCCAGATTTCTTAGGGACAACATGTATTGGACTCACCCATTGGGTATCGGAGATTGGGTATATGATACCATTATCAAGGCATTTGACGATCTCTTTCATCACCGCTTCCTTCATGACGGGATTCAACCGTCTCTGTGGTTCTCGGGTTGGTCTGGCATCGTCCATCACATGTATATGATATTCTACAATCAAGGGACTAATCCCTTTGATGTCCGCCATGGTCCAACCAAACGCCTCCCTATTAGATCTCAATACCGATAAAAGTGCATTCTCTTGCTCTGATGCTAGAGAAGCGGAGATGATAACCGGTAAAGACTCATTCTCACCTAAATATGCATATTTAAGATGAGAAGGTAAAATTTTGAGATCTAATGCTGGCGGAGAAATAATAGAAGGTGGGATCATCGAGTGATTTTCGGAGTCACAAAAAATCTCATAGCCTGTGAAAGATACAGACTCGGATGGTGATGAGTCAGGGGTGTCGGACTCAAGCGTGGGAAAGGTGTCCTCACTAAGATCATGTGCAAGATCAAACAGTGATGTGGTAGTGTCGTCGAGATCTATAAAGCAAAGTTCATCAACTCCGCAACTTTGGGGAGCAATCTCGTGGACAGAGCACACATTAAGAATATGAGCAGAGGGTTCTGATGGCTGACTTCCAATTTTGTAGATGTTCAGTTCAATGGTCATATTTCCAAAGGATAAGTTCATTGAACCGTTTCTACAGTTAATGACAGCATTGGAAGTGGCAAGGAATGGTCGACCCAAAATCACCGGAATTTGACTCCGAGGGTTTGCTACAGGTTGTGTATCAAGTACAATGAAGTCCACAGGGAATACAAATTCCCCGACCTTTATCAACACATCCTCTAGTTCACCCCTAGGTTTGGTGATTGAACGGTCTGCCATTTGGAAAGTGCAGTGAGCTGGTTTCAACTCTCCAATCCCTAGCTGCTCATAGACAGAATATGGAAGTAGGTTAACACTTGCGCCAAGGTCTAAAAGAGCACGGTTTATGTTTTTACCCCCAATAGAAATCTACATCGTAGGACATCCTGGGTCCTTACGTTTCTTTGGTAGCTGTGGGATAAAAGCAGTGCTAATGTTATTAGACCTGAAGACCTTCTTCAGCACTTGAGTCTTCCTCTTCCTAGTGCACAAGTCTTTAAGAATTTTCGCATAAGCGGGGACTTGTTGAATCGCATCTAGGAGAGGGATGTTGATGTTAACCTGTTTGAACATTTCCATAATTTTATCTATATGTGGACTCGATTTGTTACCCCTTAACCGATTCGGGTAAGGAGCTTTAGCAATAAGCGCTGGGTCTATCATAGGAGAAGGAAGTGGGGGTAGACGTGATCCCAAAAGAGGAGTGGGGATCGTCTGTGGTGGACTAGAAGAGGTGGCCTGAGGTATCGAGCCTAGAGGGAAACGGAGAATAGGCTCGTGAGAAGGCGGTGGGGTAGAAGAACAAGGATCAGACATAGAAGTGTGTGTGTGAGGAAAGGTCTCAGCCGGGGTGTTGATAGGATTTTCAATATCATCAACTTCTTCCCCAACATGGTTATTCAGCACTCTTCCTGATTTCAACGTTGTGACGGCATTTACATTGTAATGCCCAGGATTCGCTAGGGGTTGAGATGGAAGTTTCCCTTTTTCTCTCGCACTCATTTCGGCTTTAAGTCATGCAATTTCTGCTTCCATCGTTCTGATACTCTCTGCTTGGGATGCTGAGTTTTTCTTTATCTCACTGACGGAAGATCTAACCTCAGCCGACACCTCTATGAAATTTGACAAGAGTGATTTCATGGTTTGAGTGAATTGAGAGGACTCGTCAGAACAGGTCAACTGCATAGGATTAGAAGGTGCAGGAGTGTTGACCTTGTTTTGGAAATTTTGTGACTGGTAGGGGTGCTGAGTGAGTTGAAGTGGTTGCTGTTGTGGTGGAGGGACCCTTTGGAATTGATTCGGGTTTGGAGCCGTGTTTTGAGATTGGTTTTGGTTCCAAGCAAAGTTCGGGTGATTCCTCCAACCCTGATTATACGTGGAAGAATATGGATCGTTTCTAGGTCTTTGAAATGCGGCATTGGTATGCTCGTGATCTTGAAATGGAGAGTTTAATGGACATTCTTCCGTTAAGTGAGAAGGATCAGAACAGCACCCACATACAGTTTTGGGGAGCGACATTGGGTTTAGGGAGGCTGCTAAAAATTTTTGTTCCATAGCCTCGAGCTTCTTTTGTAAGTCTACGGTAGCGCCCCGGCCGTCTTTCAGACGCCAAATGCGGAACAAAAACTTTTATAACTGGCGCTATCGCATACTATAACCCGGATCTGCCATCAACGCTAAACCAACAAACTGTAAAGAGGGTAGAAAGGTTATACCGAACGATCCGAGTCCTTCGTTCTTTAACCATCATCCCACGCTCCGTTGCGGCTGCTCCGATCTCGTCGATCTCCGATCTCCTCGTCCAGGTGGCACCACGTCATCGGATCTTTAAACGGGCTCCCGCCTCTGACTCGAGGCAACTCGATCGTCAAGTTTGCTAAAAGAGACGACCAAGATTGATGTAGAGAATGAGTAGAACACTTCGTCTTGCTTCGTCCAAAGCTATGGACGAACGGTTAATGAAGTTGCCAATTGATACGGGTGATGGAATGAAATGAGCTATGAAATTTCCATACACCTAAATCTATCATCTTTTTTCCAAATGAATCAAATCAAGTGAGTGAATGAGAGAGGGGAGGGGCCGGCCACATATATGAAGAGGTGGGGGGGTGAGTGTAGGAGCAAAGAGGTAACCATAAGATAAAAGATCTCACACAAAATATCTTAAGGTTAACAAAAAACATTAATGCTAAAGGATGACTCATTTTAACACATCATCACTTCAATTAATGCTTAACCATGAGTCACCAAATCTAGAACCTTCTAGAACCATGACTCACCCAAGAAAAGATAAATCCGTCTTTAACCGAATGATAAAGACGGGTGATAGAAAACTGGAAACTGGCAACTTCCAAAAGTGATCCCGAAACGAATTTCAGGATAACCCCGTAACTGTATAAATATACCGGCATTTGTATTACGACCGAATACAAATGCAACTGAGACAAAGATATTATATCTACTCTATATAATACATGGATCCGGCTTAAACCAAAGCCCACCATTATTATCTGCCCGAAAAATAACACGTGCGTAAATGCACGTGCATTTTCCGAACCCTGCCATAAAACCAAACGGCCTCTACAACATTTCACCCGAACTTGCGAAACTATCTGTGGGGAACTCTAATGACTCGTCAGTACCCTGGTAGTGGGTTTAACCACAAGTCGTTAGCGGCACTAGCTGTAGGTTTCCTAGGCACAATAATAAGGTCTCACAAGGCATCAACCATGCCAATTTCAAATTTTTCATGTGCCTACAAACCCTAATACGGATCGTTAACTAGAGAATAGGCGAAACATGCAACTAGTTAACAACTTAACTAAGTGAACGGAAATACAACCTTTGTAGATCCGGTCCTCCACATCCATAGCTCCGCATTGACGTCCCTACGCTGCGATCATCGGATCCCGGACTCTAGTAATGGTTTCGTCGAAGAAATGATCGGGCTAAATCGTCGACTTCGATGCCGAAGATGATCTATGTCGAGGCGACTCTAACTCAAGCTCCAACTTCACCAAGTCATGAAACTTATGAAGAAAACACCCTATACTACTTGGCAAGTGGTAGAGGATGAAGAAATAGGATGTGGGTTCACTTTAGAATTGGATTTCTCACTCTTTTCATCAAGTCACCATTGAAGGTTGCAAGCTTTCTTCTTCTTGAAGAAGAAGAAGATGAAGATAATATGATAAGAATAATGAATAAATGGAAATAAAGTCATTCTTATCATTTTATCAACCATGGTTAAGTGTAGAGAATAAACCAAGGTTTAATTGAATGGTTAGGGTTAAGGAAAGAAACAAAATGGTCAACCATTTCAAAGCTTCATGAAGCTTCAAAGAAAATCCAAAGTTAGCCACCATTTTATTTCTTTCTAAAATGGATAAATAAATAAATGAATAAGAAAATAAAGTAAATGAAACCCTAACCATTAACTAACCATGGTTCAATTCAAACATACACCCAAGTTTGTATGTATCATCAAACATGATACAAACTTGTGCACAAAAATATATCACATATACAATGTGCACAAACAAGTGAGAAAAACATTTTAAGTGAACCAATATTAGTTAATGTAAAGTGATATATCAAATATATAATTATACATTAAATCATTAAATCAACACTTGATTTAACGATCCGGTCATATCGCATATAACCGACTAATATACAATGTATCGATTTATCGAATCAATCCATGATTCGATAACTAGGTTATATCGTATACAACCATTCGACACATTCATCGCGAGAATAGAATACGGTATCACATACACGCATTATTCTCGGTCCCGCACATATCTCATATGCGCTCCTATTTCGTTTCGCTTGAGCCAGGAAACCTCTGTGTAGGACTCTAAAGACTCGTCAATACGCCGGCAGCAGATGATGATCATATCAAGCACCCACAAGCCGCAAGCGGTCTGCTAAACGTAACGGCCACCCGGGTATTGAGCGATCAGAAGATCGACGAGCAAGCCCGCTCACACTCCAGTGAATCCAACCAATAACACTACCGTACAGTCCGGTCTGATCGTCTGATATGTCGCATATCTTGCCTAGGGGTGGTAAACGTCAGACCCCAATAGCTTGATAAGTCGTGTCGATATGAGGTCTATAACTGTTCGAGAAACTACTGGTAACACTTACCAGTAAATCTCAGCAACCCTGGCCAGGGATTTCCTGTTATAGCCAATCGAACACAGCGCAACATCAACTCCCTATACCGGGAGAGACGAATCCCCTCCTATCGCTCATTGCCTCCATGTGATTCGGGACTGTACCCAAAAACCACCGTTTTGCACGCCCTCTTGGATGTGGTAAGGTGGAAATCAAAGCACAGTGGGAACCACACAAGACTCTATGACGATCTCGGGTCAACAGACTACTCTGTACCAGTGTAACAAGAGAACTGCCATCTGACGTAAGGTATAATACCATATGGGAGTACTCGGCGAGTCCGTCCAGTGTACCCAGTCTCTACTGACCACCCGTATATCATCTCTGATGTCAAACACCAATGGATATGGGATCATCCATCGCCCATCTGTATGGGTCGAGAAGGTATACGCTAGTCTACTCTGGTATATCGATGCCCTGTCTCGATACACCCACAACTAGGGACCTTGAAGGATGTACTTATGGACTACAATGTCCCCACTAGTATGATCCGCATCATAGTCCAGGTAGTCAAGTACACATCCTAAGGGCTTTACCAACATGTAACAGAGAGACAATCAGTGTACACGTTAAGGTGAAGAGCAACCAGATAGCATACTATCATGTCGAGCAAGAAAATCCTCTCTCTATATGTCCAAGCATCCACTACAATATACATCCTATGTATAGTAATGGCCTCTAGGGCTTACATATAACTATCAATCTCCCACTTGCACTAGGGCCATCTAATAGCAGTGGTTGTAGTATCTCATACTCAACCATCCCATAATAGTCTCTCTCTGGGAAAAGGCCTTTGTGAGTGGATCCGCCGTGTTGTCCTCTGAGTCTATTCTCCTAACCTCGATCACCCTGGAGATCAACCATCTCCATGATCAGGTGATACTGCCTTAGAATATGTCTGGATCTCTGATGGGACGGACGTTCCTTGGCATAAGCCACAACTCCATTGTCACACAACGGAAGGAACTAAGTTTATCTCAATAACCAATATACACCCAGACTGCCTCTTTGGTAGCATCTTAAGTAGCGATGTATCTTGCCATTAATCGTCTAGTATGCCACGGTATCTAGCTTGGAACTCTTCCAACATACCGTCCCTTTACTAAGGGTAAAGACAATGCCTGTGACTGACATTCAGTCGTCCTTATCACTCTGGAAATTTTCCAGTGATTCTCCCCTGGATCAATTGATACCATCTCACTTCAACAAGTGAGAATCCTAACATCCATTTAGATCTATCTCATAGATCCAAAACCCAGGATTTAGTAGGTATCACTTTGATCCTATATGGAGAATCATTGTGATAAGCGGAGATTAACCAAGCGCAGCATAGGAAACTCCTTCTCTATCAAGAGTATGTCATCCACGTACTCTACGAGGATCACCACCATACTCCCTACTACCTTTTTGTATATACAAGGTTCATCTACCATTTTGATGAAGTCAAACTCTTTGACTACCACATCAAAACAGACGTTCCAACTCCGCGATGCCTGCTTTATCCTATAAAGCAACTTGTGCACGTTTCCGTTGCTCCCACTGTCTACGAAGCCTTCTGGCTGTGTACTTATAGACGCCCTCTTCTAAAACATCATTTAGAAAAGCAGTCATGACACCCAACCACCAGATATCGTAGTCATGGTATGTATCCGTAGCAAGTAGGATCTGGATGGACTTAAACATAGATCCTTAGAAAAGGTTTCAACATAATCCATACCTGGTCAATTATGCAAACCTTTAACAAGTCTAGCTTTGAAAGTCTCAACTTTTCCATGTACACCAAGTAATCTTCTCAAGATATCCTTGCTCCTGATGGGGATTTAACCCTTCAGATATAGCAACCAAAGTCCATACTTTGTTGGTGTATAAGGATTCCATCTCAGATCGCTAAGCATCCAGCCATTCTTACAGAGTCCAACTCCTGATGGCCAGCTCGAAACTAGTTGGGTCATCATCTCATGATGCAATCCTCGCTCCCACTGTCATAGAGAAACCGAAGTATCTCTCCGGTGGGTGAGGAACCCTACTAGATCGGCGGAGAGGCTGAGGTTCGTCGGTGTCTATTGAATCCTTTGGTTCTACCATATCATCTGCTGTAGTTTGTATATCTGGAACCTTTCCTGTTCAACATAACAGACCTTGCCTCGAGTTTGTCCGGATTTTGCTTTTAGACATAGTCCGGACAACCCCAAATCTTAACTAGCTTAAGACATGGGCTCTTCCCATACCATATCTCATATGGAGTGGTAGGCTGTGATCTGATTTGAACCTAATTTCAATAGGTATGCAGCTTCTCAAGTGCATAACCCCTAAAAGGAAACAGGTAACTCAGTAGTACTCATCATAGAGCACACCATATCAAATAGGGTGTTATTGCTCCGCCCCGATACACCGTCGTGCTGTGGTGTATGTGGAGGAATAATGCTGAGAGAGAATCTCATTCTCCTTTAGAATAGTCCAGGATTTCCGTGCTCAAGTATTCTCCTCCTTGATCTCATCAACGGACATAATACTTTTACCCGTATTTTGGTTCTCTACTTCTAACTTATATTTTATGAATATCTCAAAAGGTTCAGACTTGTGTTTCAACAGGAACATATGTCTGAATCATGAGAGATCATCAGAGAATGTAATGAAGTACAAAGAACCGGTCTTGGCATGTGTAGACAGGGGACCTACATACATCAACATGTATCATCCCAAGAGTTCACTAACTCTTTCTCTGTTTCCAGTAAACGGTGCTATGGTCATCTTATCTTTGTGACATGACTGGCAAGTTTCACAAGATGTAAATTCAAACTAATTTAAATATGCATCTAGATGTAACTTCAGCCAGTCGGGTCGCATTGATATGACCTAGTCTACAATGCCTCAAGAAGGATTCGTTCATTTCTGAACTCTTCCTCTTGTGTGTGTTCCGTATACTAAGAACTGTAGTTTGATTTAGAACTTCAATGCTTTTAGATAACGTGCCTGAACCGATCAACTTTTGATATAGGAAATGTTCAAAACATTATCCAGCAATACAAAATTTTATCGTCTCTTTACTAATTAAGAGACTGATATGATTTTGTATATCAGGTTCGGTATCTAATAACATTTGTTCAGAATCAATGTATTCAGGTAATACAGGGTGACAGTGACCAACAGACCTGGCTGCAACACTTGCCCCGTTTTCTGTCTCATGAAACTTATCACCCGTTCTTAGTTCTCTACCTTTCTGTAGCCCTATATAACAGATTACATATCTGGGATCCTGATCTGGTATCAAATACCCAGGACGTAGAGGATACAGAGAAACAGTTCTTTGTAATGAACACACCCGAAGGAGATGCATCATATGCACTTTCTTCGTTTGGGTGGCACGGGAATTCTGGTAATCCCCAATTTCCTGCTCTGTCTTATAACAATTATAAGTTGGAGCGGGACCAACGTTCCCCAGCTCAGTATAACAAGCGGGTTCGGTCAATATATCCGTATTATTATCTTGATTAAGGCGTGATATGGTCGCTACCTGGAGAGAGAGAGAAGAAAACACTCAGCGTGCGCTCTTGCAAGAATAGATTGGTTATTATTTTATCTAATCAGGATGGCTCCCACTGTTTTTATCAAATCTTCCTTCAAACCCTAAAAGGAAAGACTAGCCGGGATTAATTACACGCTACAAGTTCGCCAATCTTTCAGCCAGGCCAGTGTCGGTACTTTGAGGGAGGTCCCCCGTGCTTTCGCACGAACCTAATTAATGTAAACCTCGTTTTCCCAGAGGCGTAACCTCGTTAACACCTTTCTAGACACCTACTTGATCGGCTAATTGTAATGTGTAAAACTCTCCCAGGAGTAACTCTTACTTGCAGTGGGTATCGGGATCCAACTATCTCATAGAAGGCATGCAATCTCATTGCAAATTTCAACACTTGAAATTCCCGATAATATTTTTCCCCAAGCGATCTATGACCTTAACTGAGTCAACAAACCATAGACCGCAAGTAAAGTTCAACCCGTCATTTCTCAATTGAATTAAACCCACCCGCACGACCCTTGACTGAGTCAACAAGGCCGCACGACTACCCTAATCCAATCGCATCATATGCTTTGCAGATAAGCACTAATCAGCTACCGCACACTACGCCTTGACTGAGTCAACAAACGCAGCACGAATACTAACTATTACTTATCTGAAATGACGGAGGGCTACGACAGGTTTTTAAGGAAACCTTTTGCGTAATGAACTTTATATCGTTGTAGAATCAAATGATTTTAAAATGGAGTGTTTTTTGAGGCTTTTCTAGTTTTGCTAAAGGGGTCACTCCCGGTGAAGGGATCGTCGGCCCTTTCCTCATCGAACGAGGTGCGGGATATATCATATATATCACTGTGCAAAGCAGAAACTATAGAAGCAATCAAAAGACAAACCGAGGGTTGTAGCATCTGCCTGTTATTGCTAAAGGAGTCACTCCCGGCGAAGGGATCTCGGTCTTTTCCTTATCGAATAAGGTGCAGGATGTTCTACAAGGAACACCGCGATGCAAAGAAAGAACTGTAGCTACCTGTTTTTGAAAATTCGATTCCACAACATTTTAGGTTTATTTTCTTTCATTAATCACATTAATGAAGTCCCATCATTCAAGTTACCTAAATATCACAGATAAATATGACGTACACTTATGCCATCCGCATTCGCCTCGATGTCCCCTCGTGCACCGTTAGGTTAGGTAACTGACGGCAGAGTGGGGCAGGGCTAGCGCGGGTGTAAAACATAAATAACGTCTATATAATATATCATATATACTATATACAGTATTTATCACAGAACATATCAAATGATCACATCACAGATATCGCAGCAGAAGAATCTTATGAAACATTGGATACACTAGGACGTCCGTGTTTTCAATACGAGCCAGTATAAAACACGGATTCCACGGTCGCGATGAATAGCCAAACCCACACCCCTAGACCCCTACGAGAGCGGCAAGCAACCCTACCAATTTTAGAGTTAGGAGACCCGGACTCGACTTCTCGAGTTGGTCTCCCACTGGACTCCAGAACCCGGTTACTTGTGCTCCCCTCCTTGGGTCTATCCTAGTGCGGAAAAGTAAATAATATACAATGGGTGACATCTTCCGCAACCTAGAAGTGCCCCAATAAAAGAATATTACATACAAGTTTTTACATGAATGAAAATGAAAAACACTCATCTCACATAAAACCCCCCCAGCTATTCAAACACGACGATCCAATATAACATATCCAGCAACACATAACATCACATGTCATCAACGTAAGTAAATATGTCCATCCCAATTGTCGTTGACATATAGCAACGAAACCAGCGATATCACATATTACACTTACGGTCGCAGAAAAGAAAGTGTAAAACTACAACAGTTGGAATCCGCAACCTCTTTAGACATTGCATGCCTAATCAAATGAAATATTTAGACATCGCATGCCTAACAATTATAAACCCCACATTTTAGTCTCATTATCGAAAACTCTTTTCAATATCAAGTCGGGCAATTCAATAAGATTCCCGACATTCAGATCGAATGCTCGTCGCAAACTTCAGTAGACGGCCGCACCCCCGACGCTGTCGACGAAGTGCACCAAGGCGGAACACCGCTGCCGCGAGCACCCGAACGGATGCTTTCGGTGACGGGGTTCTCCTACAGTCACTTGGTCGGGACTATGGGGTGAGGCTGTCTATTAAGTCTACCCGGCGAGTATCCGCGTACGCTTCGTGATTGCGACGGACTTTTGATCACATCAAAATTCCGTGGCAACCGATCAAGTGAGACTAAACTGCTATGTTTATAACATTCATTCAGTTATCTCATAACTTCATGTGGATTCCAAATATTGTATCACATTCCAGATAAAATAGAAAATGTTAAACTTTCCGATCGAACATTCAAACACCCAAGTTTTCCCGAAACAGCTCAACACATGAAATAAGTTTAAAAACATTCACTTCATGCCTCAGTACCAACGGTCCAGCCGTAGAAGGGTCAAGCCAACGCCTCACATGTGGCACGCCGTACTGCCCCAAACCCTAAGGTTCAAAGGGCAGTTCAAGACGGTCACATAATCGAGTTAAGGTTTGTTGTCTTCTAGAGGGACCATCGCGTTACTTGCACTACTTAGAATGTCATTAAACTACGGAAAAATCCAACACTTGGAATTTTCCCGGCAGGGGAAAAAGTGGGTATTTATATCCGGTCGAACTTTTTAACATATTCTAAAATTACCCGAAAAAGCACATAGACAAAGTTTGAAATTTCCGATCGAATCATCGAAGCTCCAAAACACCCCAGAAAACTCAACTCTTGAGTGCAAATTAAAAATTCCCAGAAAACTCAGCACCTGAAGAAACAAATTACTGTGCAAAAATTGAAGGATGATCTCATCATATAGCGGCGGAACCGCCGCAGAAACCAAGCTTCTGCCGCGGTTCCGCCGTGCTTTAGCCGTATCTTTTAGTCATTTTTGCACCATAATTCTTAGAACTTCCTGCTGAATTTTTTAAGCATTTTTAATCTGGAAAAAACCCAGTTTTGAAAAAATGTACAGAGAGGGATATTCGGTTAGGGTTTCGAGTTCGAACGGACTTCTAATTTCGTCTACTCATCACCTAAGGCTCTAGCTAGGCTCTGATACCACTGTAGGTCAGGCAGCCACCCCATCTAATGGGGTCGCCGTGGCACCAACGGGTCCCTCAGCCGCTACTTTTTACGCATGACTTTTCATACCATAATATTGCATTATTATATTCCCCATTCTTATTCTTTTTATAAATAAACGGGTGCTTTTGTCGCTTGTCTGCTACATGTTATAGGTTACAGGTTCTTGGACAGAAAACAGTGAAAACGATATAAAGATGATGAAAAAGTGGACTTTAACCAATGAACAGAAGATCTTGATCAAGCCTAAATCAAAGATAAAATTCACAAAGTACAAGGCAACGCAAGGTCCAAGATTACAAGCGAACGGTTAAAAAGCCATTGCAAATTGTTCACTGGAAATCTGGAACCAACCTAGAAGCCTAAATGGAAAAGGACATATGGAAACAAGAAGACCAAGTCAATAAGAGCTAGCCCAAGAAAAATGATATTCCAAAGCCACTATTGAGCCGCGGAACCGCGGCCAAACAGGGCCTTGGGCCGCGGTTCCGCGGCCATACAGAGCAATTAGAAGCTAAACTTTTTACCATAATTTGTTGGCGGTGCTGACTAGTCAACCTAAGGGCTGTTTTTGTAATTTCAGACATGCGAGTCATTGTAACCCTAGGGTTTCCTATTCTCTATAAATAGGAACCCAAAACATTGTATTTTCTTTATGTCTCCCTTCATTAATAAAATACAAAATTCTTTTAGAGAGCATCGGTGTTTCTTCTCCATTCAGAAATTCAGATCTGACAACCCTGTATGGATGATTGGAGGGATGCATCTGTAAGTAAATTTATTTTCTCGCCCTAGTGTAGATTTCAATTCCTTGCCCTAGGTAGATTTAATTTCATGCCCTAGGAACTTGTTTAGGGTTTAGCTTTGGGGAAGGATTTTGAGAGATGAGATCTCTCATCCCTTTCTTACCCACCAAATATTTACAATAGGACTCCATGCATACGCACACACACCACGCCCTACGGCATCCTACCCCTCGAGGTACCGATGACACCGTAGTGTAAAAGCCCGGTTGCGCGCGTTTTCCATGGAGGTTAGGATAAGGATCTCTAAAGGAAGGACAAGAACCTAGAGGAAGGAACACCTTCCCGAACGGATCTAATCCCCTTTATTGATAATTACCATAACTCCTCACAGATCTTCATTCGGGTATAGAAAGCGTTGAGATTTAATTGCATTTCCAAACCATCCCTAAACCTAACCCTAGCAAGAATAGATTTAGATAATTGCCCTAGGTTAATTAGATTTTTAGATTTAATAACAACTCCGAACACCCTTCGGAATTAACTCGTTAGAACGAATTGGAGATTCACAACATCCATGTGGACCGACCCGTACTCACCGGCTAGCTGCAAAGCGACGCCGTTCTTGATTGCGGTTACAAATATTTGTTAGTGTATATGCCCTAGAGGCCATTACTGTATCATACTAGCTTGTATATTACTTAATGGAAGTTTGGGATATTCACCTTGTATATACAATCTTGCTCAAAATAGTAGTATGCTACTTGGTTTGTTTCTACTTCAATGTGTACATGTGTTTATTTTAGTATATCGCCTATACACATTAGTGGAGCCCTTAGGATCTTTGCTTGATTACCAGCATTGTGATGGCAGTCACACTAGTGGGGCTGGGTAATCTATAAGCACATCCTTATGTAGGTCCCTAGTCGCAGGACTATCGAGACAGGGCATCGATACTCCGGAGTAGACTAGCGCATGCGCTTCTCATCCCAGAGTGGGAGATGGTCTGTCCCACAGCCATCAGTACGTCGTACTGGAGATAATATGCGGGTGCTCGTTAGGTTACGAGTACACTGGACAGGACTCGTCGGGAACTGACCGGTTGGTATTATACCTATCGTCAGTTATCAGTTCCCAGGTGACATGAGTACAGCTTAGTCCGCTGACTTGACACTGTCACTTCGCCTCGAGTGTGTTCCCACTGTACTTTGATTACTACCCTACCACGGCTCAAAAGAGTCGTGCAAACAGGTTGTAGTTGGGTACAGTCCCGAAGCACTTGGAGGCAGTGACGGTTAGACAGGATTCGTCTCTCCCGGTATTGGGGGTTGACATCGCGCTGTGTCTAGGAGAGCCATTACATGAGTAGTCCCTGGCCAGGGCAAGCGGGATATACTGGTAGGCTTCCAGTGTTATCTCAGGGTGTATTGGGCTTCACTCCGACACGACTTGTACCGCTATTAGGGGACTGACGTTTACCGCCCCCTAGGCCGGCCATGCGATGTATCAGACGAACAGACCGGACTGTACGGAGATTGTCACAATCAGGCTCAGTAGGAGTTCAGATGGGTTTCACCTCGTCAATCTTCTTGTCGGCATCTACCTGGGGACCGTTATGCACAGCTAGTGCCGCTTGCGGACTGTGGTTAAACCCACTGCCAGCGTAGTGTCGAGTCTTTAGAGTCCCACACAGAAAGCTATTCGCCTTTAGGCAAAAGAGTAGAGGTCGCATGGTTTTGCGACAGGTCGCATGGTTTTGCGACAGGGTTTGGTCACATCCGTGCACTTGTACACGTACAGTGTCCGGACAGTTAACACTAGCGGGCTTTGGTTTAAGCCAGATCCTAGTGTACGTTTTGGGATTGGTTTTATCTCGTTTGTATTCATGTTCCTCGGAATGCGGATGCGGGTGTGTATGCACAGTTGACAGAGAGACAGAGGCAGAGGATTCTCATTAGGGTTGTTGACCGTTGACTGTTGACTGTTGACTTTTTGCTCAACCCTAATGAGAATATGATATGTAATTAACAATTATATTAATTAAGTATTATAGTGACATGGTTGTTGAGGGGTTGACTTTGTTGACTTGTTGACTTTGTTGACCGGTTGACTAGGTTGGACTAGTTGACCATCATGATGACAATAGCTATCATTTCATGGCAAAGACTTTTGCTTGCTTGATCTCTTGTGCAAAATGAGTGCATGAAATGATATAGCCATTTTGACTTAAACCATTTACACAATACTTGATTACTATTTTTGTTATGATGGCTTTTGGATTATGAGAGGTGAGAATGAGATGAGAATGGTTCATTCTATCATTTGCTTTCTTTCTCTTGAGCTCTCTCATTCTTAAGCTCTCCCTCTTCCTCTTGCTCTCTTTACCTCAAGGCAAACCATTCTCATGTGTTGAGACTCATTTCCTTAGAGCTAAAAAGACACCAAAACATTTCTCTACTCATTCTAGTTCATAAGGCCTAGCAAGCCAAGTGATCTAGTTTCTTCAAAGTTCGAAGAAGAAGCCAAAGGTAGAAGCTTTCGGGTGGATCCATCTTCGGCGCAAGGAGACGACGAGGTGAGGCCGATCCGTACACCGGAAGGAGTCGAAGACGAAGGAGTTCAAGAAAGGTATAGCCCCCTAACCGAGTAGGTAAACTCTTGTTAGGTTGTTAGTTAGTAGTTTAACAAAGATCCGGTTTTGAGTCCATGTTACCGTCTCTAGAAAATTGTTTTTCACCAAATTCCGCATGCCCGAAAGTACCGGGAGAGGTAGCATGGACTTACAGTGGTATCAGAGCCTAGTTAAACTCTATCTAACATGTTAGCAAAGTAACTAGAAGATCGATCAAAGAAAAAGTCCCGAAATGAACCCAGATTTCAAACTTGCTGTCGATTTTTAAAGTGCTGTAAAAGTAATAAATCATGCTTCAAAAATCGACTCAGGGTTTTTATAGAAAACTGCAAAAATTTCCTCCACTGAACCGATCAAAGCGCCGCGGAAACGCGGCGGAAGCGTGCTCCCGCCGCGGTTCCGCGGCCGAGTTGACTCGGCAGTGGGAAATTTTGGTTGCAGTTTGTTCAGTGGGGTATTTTGGGAATTTTGGAATATGTGTTTTCAGCCCAGATTTTCCAGAACGAAAATTTTGTGTTTGGGGCCTAAAAATCCGTATTTTTTATCGAACTTCTAAAGACTTGAGCTGACGTGTTTTTTATCTGTGATGTGATTTTTGTATTGAACGTCTGCTAATCGCTATATGTCGATTAGTGGGGGTTATACAAATCTGTGATCTGTAATGTTATTGGAATGTGTATATGAATTCATTGGATTGTCGCGGGAGAATAGCCGGGGGTTGTGAGACGAGAGTTTTCTTTTCTTTCAATTCATGTAAATTTGTAAATTGATGTAATAATTATTTATATGGCCGCACAACCGGGTCGGGGTTGTAGCCGTCATTGTATAATTTCTTTTTACTGTTTTTGCTCCTAGGATAGACCCATGGAGGGGGTGCACAAACTACCGGGTATGCCGAAGTGCCGAGTGGCCTACTCACGGAGTTGAGGGAGGTTGCTTCGCTTCGGGTACTTGGCGGGTAGTTTGCCGCACCCGTAGGGGTCTTGGTTGGGGTATTGGCTATTTACCGCGACCGTGTAATCTGCTTTTCGTTACAGGCTCGTACGAATTGCGGATTCCTAGTATATCCAATGTGTTCATCTATGATCTGAAATGGCTAGCATTGCAATATATCTATATATGATATTATTTAGGCGTTGCTTATGTTTTACAGCCGCGCTAGCCCAGCCCCCCTCTGTCGTTAGTTAAGTAACCTAACGGATAATGACGGGGCCCCGTGGCGAATGCGAATGGCATAAGCGTACGTCATATTTTGGTTGTTTTCTGCAATGGTAGGATTAAATGATGGGACGCATTAAAAGAACTAGTGCAAGAATATCACGCATTAAAAGAACTAATGCAAGAAAATAAACCAAGTTAAAGTCGTTGGAACACTTTCGGAAAACCACTCGGTTCTTTTCAAAACTAACTTTTAAATGCGGAGCTTGAGCCACTCCTTTTAAAAGCTATCTCGTTCCATCGACTATATCAAGTTCACTACGTTCACGGTTTTGCTAAAACCATTCGTAGCCCTCCGTAGTTTCACATGAATAGTCAATAGTATTCAAGCTGTGTATGTTGGCCAAAGTCAAGGCATTGTGATTGGTAGCTATTGGGTATTCATGTGTAGCATAGATAGATGCGTTGGTTTGGGACAGTCATACTGCCATTTTGGCCAAAGTCAAGGGTAGGTACGGGTGGATCCAAATTAACCTGGAGAATGACGGGTAGAACTTGACATGTGACTTATGATATTTTGGCCAAAGTCAAGGTCATAAGAGCATGGGGCAAAAATCTACATCGGGAGTTTCAAAAGAACTGAAACTTGCTAGTGTTGCATACCATTTGGAGTGTGATGATTCTGGTAGGATTCCTTCAACTTCATCACACGATGATATTTGGATCCCGATCCTACTGTGAGTATATGCTACTCCTCGGGAAATTTCCCACTTAACGATCAATGCTATAAACCAAGTAGGTGTCTAGAAAGGTGTTAGGGGGGCTACGCCCCCAGGGAAAAGAGGTTATTTAATTAAGGAACTTCGCGAAAGCGTTGGAAAACCTCCCTCGAAGTACCGACACTGGCCTGGCTGAACGGTTAAGCAAGTATTGTACGGTGAGATTGATCCTGACTAATTCTTCCTTTTTAGTTTGAGGAGGGATTCGAGAAACAGTAGGAGCCATCCTGTTTAGACAAACTAAAAACCATTCTAAACTTGCAAGAGCATCAAGCTGGGTGTTTCTTCTCTCTCCTAATTGCAGCGACCAATCGACATAACTGGACTTAAGTTACTCCTAGATAAAAACATACTGACAGGACCAAACTACAAAGTTGGCTCAGGAATGTCAAGATGGCAATCACTTACGACAAGCTGGGGTATCTTCTTACCACCAAAGCTCCCCCTGTCCCAGGTCCCAAAACCAGCGTCGCGGATAAGGAAATCCGTAAGACCTGGGAAATCGATTGCGTGAAGGCCAAGTGCCTCGTGCTTGCCTCTATGGACAACGAACATCAGAGGAGGCACAAGAATATAGACCTCGAATCCATATTTCTCCATACAAAAGAACTGTATGGAGAGCAGTCTCGTATCGCAAGATACGAAGTGTCGAAGAAGTTATTTTCGGCAAGGTTGGCCATCGGATCATCGGTAGCGGAACACGTGCTTAAGATGATTGGTTACATAGAAGAGCTCACGGACCTTGGGACCACGTTAGAGAATGAGCTCTATACGGACTTGATTCTCCAGTCCCTTCCTTCCACTTACGCCTAGTTTATCCTGAACTTCAACTTACAAGAAAAGGAAGTTGAACTTTTAGAACTCCTCAACATGCTGAGGAGCGCAGAGGGCACCCTACAGAAAGGTAGGGAAACATCCACTTTGTTTGTTGGAGGATCTTCCTCTTCTAGGTCCAAGGCGAAAGCCAAGGGAAAGAAGAAGAAAGCCCCCGCCAAACCAAGGGGCGGTGTCAGTAAAGTGGATACGAAGGGAAAGGCAAAAGCAACAAAGAAAGTGGGAAAGCTTGTGGATAAGGAAGAATGCTTCTATTGTCATAAGAAGGGACACTGGAAGAATGATTGCAGGGCTTGGAAAGCCAGAACACAGGATCTGAAGCAGGTTGCGGCTTCAGCTTCAGGTGTGTATGTTATTGAAAACTGTCTTTCAATAAACTCTACTTCCTGGGTATTGGATACCGGATCAGGATCTCATATCTGTAATTCTTTGCAGGCATTGAGAAACCGTAGGGTTTTGAAGGCAGGTGATATGACCCTCAAAGTTGCAAACGGAGCTAGCATGGATGCTAAGGCCGTGGGGGACTATCACATGGCAATGTCAGATGGACATGTTTTTGTTTTGCGTAATTGCTTTTTTGTACCCAACGCAACTTGTAATATCATTTCTGTATCTTTGGTTTCTAAAGAAGGTTATGAATTTGCGTTTGTAAGCAATGTTGTAAACATCCACCTTAATCAAGTTCTGATTGGGTCAGGTACATTAAGCAATGGTATATACATACTAAACCAACCGCAGATTTTCAATGTCCAGAATACACACAAAAGAAAGTCTTCGGAAATAAATCAGACTTTCTTGTGGCATTGTAGACTGGGTCACATCAATGAGAGAAGGTTGACGAAGTTACATACAGAAGGATATTTGAATGCGTTCGAATATCAATCGTATGCCACTTGTCAATCCTGTCTCAAAGGAAAGATGACAAAGACTCCGTTCACTGGACACAGAGTAAGAGCGAGCGAGCTCTTGGGACTCGTACATAGCGACGTGTGCGGTCCAATGTCTACACATGCGCGAAGCGGTTATTCTTACTTCATTACTTTTACGGATGACTTTTCAAGGTACGGTTATGTCTTCTTATTGAAACATAAGTCCGAAGCCTTTGGAAAATTCCAGGAATATAAGAATGAAGTAGAAAAACAAACCGGCAAAAGTATCAAGATTCCAAGATCGGATCGAGGTGGTGAATACTTGAGTGCCGAGTTCCTGGACTATTTAAAAGAGAACGGAATTCTCTCTCAGCTTACTCCTCCATACACTCCGCAACATAACGGTGTATCGGAGAGACGGAACCGAACCCTATTGGATATGGTACGGTCCATGATGAGTAACGCTGAGTTACCGCGATCATTCTGGGGGTATGCGCTAGAATCAGCAGCATACCTTTTGAGCCGAGTTCCCACTAAGACTGTGCCTACTACACCATATGAGATATGGTGTGTGAAGAGGCCCCATCTCAATCACATTAAGACATGGGGAAGTCCGGCTTTTGTCAAAAAGCATCATGCGGACAAGCTCGAGGCACGCTCGGTACAGTACAAGTTTGTGGGATATCCAAAAAACTCCAAGGGATATTTCTTCTACTGCGAAGAGGAACAAAAGGTTTTTGTTTCTCGTCATGCCCACTTTCTAGAACACCAGTTCTTAGAATAGGAAATTAGTGGGATTGCAGTAGAACTGGAAGATATTCCAGAACCACAGACTATTACTGAAAGCTTAGTGGAACCAAAGGGTTCAAAAGAACAAGACATTCCTACGCCGCTCCGCAGGAGTAGTAGGCAGTCTCATCCGCCCGAGAGATACTACGGTTTTCTCTTAGATGGGGATAGAGAGGATTGCATCATAGATTATGATGAGCCTACTAGCTTCCAGCAGGCTGTTCAGAGCGTTGACTCGGTAAAATGGCTAGATGCAATGCGGACCGAAATGGAGTCCATGTACACCAACAAGGTATGGACGTTGGACATTGCTCCAGACGGGGTAAAACCCGTAGGATGCAAGTGGATCTTCAAAAGGAAGATTGTTGTAGATGGACAGGTTGAGACCTATAAAGCTAGACTTGTTGCAAAGGGTTTTCGTCAAAGACCTGGTTTGGACTATGACGAAACCTTTTCTCCAGTGGCTATGCTGAAATCTATTATGATCCTTCTTGCCATTGCTGCCTTCCACGATTATGAGATCTGGCAGATGGACGTAAAGACCGCTTTTCTAAATGAAAATTTAGAGGAGTGTGTCTATATGGACCAACCAGAGGGTTTCATTTAGAGTAGGAGCAGCGGAAAGGTGTGCAAGTTGCTTAAGTCCATCTATGGACTAAAGCAGGCATCGCGGAGTTGGAACATCTGTTTTGATGAGACAGTCAAGGAATTTGGCTTTATCAAAAATCCAGATGAACCATGCATCTATAGTAGATTTGTAGCTAGAACTGTAGTGTTCCTCGTTTTATACGTGGATGACATTCTCTTAATAGGAAATGACATTCCTATGCTACAATCTGTCAAGGGATTCTTGTCACACAGATTCTCCATGAAAGATCTGGGTGATGCCTCCTACATCCTGGGGATCCGAATCCATCGTGATAGATCCAAGAGGATATTAGGACTTTCACAGTCCAGGTACATCGACACCATACTGAAAAGATTCAGTATAGAAGATTCCAAGCGCGGTAACCTACCGGCTTGTCACGGGATCACCCTCTCTAAAGAGATGTCTCCCAAGACTGATTTGGAGAGGGATCGCATGTCTATTATACCCTACGCTTCTGCGGTAGGCTCTATAATGTATGCGATGTTGTGTACCAGACCGGATGTAGCTTATGCACTGAGTGTGGTAAGCCGGTATCAGTCAAACCCTGGTGAGAAACACTGGATAGCGGTAAAGAACATTCTCAAGTACCTGAGAAGGACTAAGGAGATGTTCTTGGTGTATGGCGGAAAAGACCTCCAGATCGAGGCCTTTGTTGACTCCATCTTCCAGAGTGACAAGGATGATTCCAAGTCCATATCGGGTTTTGTCTTTACCCTCAATGGAGGGGCGGTGTGTTGGAAGAGTTCCAAACAGGAAACCGTTGCAGACTCGACGATGGAAGCGGAATACATCGCTGCATCTGATGCCGCAAAAGAAGCTGTCTGGATGAGGAAGTTCTTGAAAGAACATCAGGTGGTTCCGTCCATTTTTGATCCAATACCTCTGTATTGCGACAACAACGGGGCTATAGCTTTAGCGAAGGAACCCAGGTCCCATCAGAGATCCAGACACATCTTGAGGCGGTGTCACCTGATCAGGGAGATCGTGGATCGCCAGGAGATCGAGGTTCGGAGGGTTGCTTCAGAAAATAACACTGCAGATCCATTCACCAAGGCCTTGCCCCAGACTTAGTTCGAGCGGCTGATCGAGATGATAGGTCTTCGATACGCCAGTACATGGCCTTAGTGCAAGTGGGAGATTGTTAGTGTATATGCCCTAGAGGCCATTACTGTATCATATTAGCTTGTATATTACTTAATGGAAGCTTGGGATATTCACCTTGTATATACAATCTTGCTCAAAATAGTAGTATGCTACTTGGTTTGTTTCTACTTCAATGTGTACATGTGTTTATTTTAGTATATCGCCTATACACATTAGTGGAGACCTTAGGATCTTTGCTTGATTACCAGCGTTGTGATGGCAGTCACACTAGTGGGGCTGGGTAATCTATAAGCACATCCTTATGCAGGTCCCTAGTCGCAGGACTATCGAGAAAGGGCATCGATACTCCGGAGTAGACTAGCGCATGCGCTTCTCATCCCAGAGTGGGAGATGGTCTATCCCACAGCCATCAGTACGTCGTACTGGAGATAGTATGCGGGTGCTCGTTGGGTTACGAGTACACTGGATAGGACTCGTCGGGAACTGACCGGTTGGTATTATACCTATCGTCAGTTATCAGTTCCCAAATGATATGAGTACAGCTTAGTCCGCTGACTTGACATTGTCACTTGGCCTCGAGTGTGTTCCCACTGTACTTTGATTACTACCCTACCACGGCTCAAAGGTGTCGTGCAAACAGGTAGTAGTTGGGTACAGTCCCGAAGCACTTGGAGGCAGTAATGGTTAGACAGGATTCATCTCTCCAGGTATTGGGGGTTGACATCGCGCTGTGTCTAGGAGAGCCATTACACGAGTAGTCCCTGGCCAGGGCAAGCGGGATATACTGGTAGGCTTCCAGTGTTATCTCAAAGTGTATTGGGCTTCACTCCGACACGACTTGTACCGCTATTAGGGGACTGACGTTTACCGCCCCGCTAGGACCGCCATGCGATGTATCAGACGAACAGACCGAACTGTACGGAGATTGTCACATTCAAGTCAGTAGGAGTTCAGATGGGTTTCACCTCGTCAGTCTTCTTGTCGGCATCTACCTGGGGACCGTTACGCACAACTAGTGCCGCTTGCGGTCTGTGGTTAAACCCACTGCCAGCGTAGTGTCGAGTCTTTAGAGTCCCACACAGAAAGCTATTCGCCTTTAGGCAAAAGAGTAGAGGTCGCATGGTTTTGCGACAGGTCGCATGGTTTTGCGACAGGTCGCATGGTTTTGCGACAGGGTTTGGTTACATCCGTGCACTTGTGCACGTACAGTGTCCGGACAGTTAACACTAGCGGGCTTTGGTTTAAGCCAGATCCTAGTGTACGTTTTAGGATTGGTTTTATCTCGTTTGTATTCATGTTCCTCGGAATGCGGATGCGGGTGTGTATGCACAGTTGACAGAGAGACAGAGGCAGAGGATTCTCATTAGGGTTGTTGACCGTTGACTGTTGACTGTTGACTTTTTGCTCAACCCTAATGAGAATATGATATGTAATTAACAATTATATTAAATAATTATTATAGTGACATGGTTGTTGAGGGGTTGACTTTGTTGATTTGTTGACTTTGTTGACCGGTTGACTAGGTTGGACTAGTTGACCATCATGATGACAATGGCTATCATTTCATGGCAAAGACTTTTGCTTGCTTGATCTCTTGTGCAAAATGAGTGCATGAAATGATATAGCCATTTTGACTTAAACCATTTACACAATACTTGATTACTATTTTTGTTATGATGGCTTTTGGATTATGAGAGGTGAGAATGAGATGAGTATGGTTCATTCTATCATTTGCTTTCTCTCTCTTGTGCTCTCTCATTCTCAAGCTCTCCCTCTTCATCTTGCTCTCTCTACCTCAAGGCAAACCATTCTCATGTGTTGAGACTCTACTCATTCTAGTTCACAAGGCCTAGCAAGCCAAGTGATCTAGTTTCTTCAAAGTTCGAAGAAGAAGCCAAAGGTAGAAGCTTTCGGGTGGATCCATCTTCGGCGCAAGAAGACGACGAGGTGAGGCCGATCCGTACACCGGAAGGAGTCGAAGATGAAGGAGTTCAAGAAAGGTATAGCCCCCTAACCGAGTAGGTAAACTATTGTTAGGTTGTTAGTTAGTAGTTTAACAAAGATCCGGTTTTGAGTCCATGTTACCGTCTCTAGAAAATTGTTTTTCACCAAATTCCGCATGCCCGAAACTACAGGGAGAGGTAGCATGGACTTACAATATTTTTTATCTATCTTTTAGAAAGCGCAAGCACGCTGAATCACTACAATCAAATGGCGCCGTTGCCGGGGGTGGCGTAGAATTTTCTTTTCGTAATTTCGGGTTAATCATAAAATAAAAAATCATAAAAATATAAAAAAAATTAAAAAAATATAAAAATATATATAATTTGTTATTTTTGGAAGGGATACTTTGTGGTTGAATTTTTGCAGGATATACAAATTCGGATCTGGAAATTTCCACAAAGCAAAACGGAAAAAGAGATATCGGAACAGAAGGGATTTTAAAAAACAGAGAAGCACAAAAATTTTGGAGCCCCAAACCCCCCATTCCGCCGCGATTCCGCGGCCAAAACCAACCTTAGGCCACGAAACCGCGTCCGTCTAGTCAAATCAGACTCTGAAATTTTTTTGGGGGATTCGATCTGTCCAGAGAGCCGCGGAACCGCGGTGATAACGCTCTTTTGCCGCGGAAAGGCGGCGCCTTGGTCGTTTCCTCTGACCAACTTTGCTCTGTAAGCTTTTCTCTGTTCCCCCTCTGTAATTCTTAATAAATTTTCTGAAAATTACCTGCAGGATTTTGTGCACTTTAAAAATATATTCCCTTCCAAATAACGATCTTGTGCAGGATTTTTGCGCCCCGCTTAAATTAGAAATTAGATTGCAAGTAATATTTTGCTGTTGCATATCTTGTGTTGAAAATCTTTTTGCAACAAATTTTTCCTAATAAAGAAAAAAAAGAATTAAAAAAAAAGAATAAGGACAAATCTTTTATAAAACTTGCAAAGTTTTTGGCCGCAATTAAATCCTTGCACTACAATAAACTTTCCTTCTTTCCCCCTTTCTTCCAACATGGGTACCCCACATAATAAATCATTAGCCGAACTTTGGTATCCCGAACCTAATTTTGCGTCGTATGTCAATTTGTTCGGTCAATTTAAAGACGATCTTTCCTTGCCAAAGAAATCTTTGAAAGATCAAATAGAGGCGTCTAGGAGAAATAGTTTGACTTTTCAACCCACTTTGTGTCAACCAAGTCAACCTTTACCACCTACATATATTGATACCACTTCTTCAAGTCCTTCTGTCACTCCTAGGCCGATGTCCATTGCTGAGCATATTGCTCAATCTCGCAGTCGATCTTTCACCCCTCTCTACTCATCTAGTTCTAGGGATCCACACGACTATTCACCTTTTTATCAACATGTTGACCCTACCCCTGTCCAATCACCCACTTCCTACCAGTCATACCCGACCTTCCCACCTTCACTAGACACCGTTTCTACACAGCCTGTTGGGAGTTTTGCATACCCACACCATTTTGAATCTTTTACTGAAACCCCCTCACCACCGAAGTCTAGTTTGGAAGAGTCAATGGAAGCGTACATTGCAGCAACGAATAAAATGACTAGGAATGTGGAAGCGTCCTTGGCCGCCCTTATGCAACCTAGTGAACCTGTAGCTAGTTTCCTGCTAGCTAAAAATTTTTAATGTATAAGGAGGCGGTTGGACAGAGTGAGAATGAGAGAGGATTTGCAAATCAAACCTACCCGTACCCAATTGAAGCCCACAACTCCTGTTTTCCATCGATTGCCCTAAATGATTCACCAGTTGATAATAAAAATGAGTTGTGTGATTTTGTAGTGTTTGATTTGCCAAATTGTGAAGAACCCCTTTCGAGTGAAACCGCACTTAATCCTTTCGATCTTTACACCACCCATCTAGAACCTACATTGATAAACATCTATGCTTTTGAGGAGGTGTCTAAAGAAATTGACTTTCACTTGGTTGAGGATATAGACGCCGGGAATATTTCGGATGATGAACCTGTCGATTTGCTTGAAATTGTATGTTCAAATCATCATCCTGAGTTATTAAATATTTCTCCCGAATCTCATATGCGTCTAGATTTTGATGATAATGGCATGGATGAGTTGAATATTGAGGATAGTATTGAGGTGAGTCTTGAGGATAATATTGAGGTTGAATCATTTTTGTTTGATGTGTCTGATTTTCCAATTCATCCTCCTGAACCTTTGACTGTTATATCACCCTCCCTCCTTCCCATCGTTCCGACCCCGCTTGAAGACTGTGAGCTTGAAACCTTTTCCTTTGAATCTGACACAATTCTCACAGACGATAACATCTACGAGTGTTTCAATTTTTCGGACGATGTTGATGACTCACCGCCCGAGTTTGAGTCCTTTACATTTTCAGATGAGCCATCAGACTCGGTTGATTATAGTAGTTTCGAACCATTAATGAAATCTTTCAAGTTCGAAACAGTTTACTACGGTGAGAAGGATACTATCCCTAATTCACTCCCTTTCGTCCGTTCTATCGTTCCGACCTTACAAATGACCGTTACGCTTTCATCTCCGATACCAAGTTCGGCGTACCCATGTTGTCTTGCGAATCTTGAGGGATTTGACTCCATTTCTCAACGGGTTGATAGGTTAGCGCAATCGCTTTTAACACATCGTTCATCACAAATTGCGCTAATTTATTTACTCAATTTACACCCTCAAGATCGTACTCTACTTCTTTCTTCTTTCCGCCATTCTCCTCCTCCGCCGAGACCATCTTCCATTCTTCTTTCCACACGGTCTCGCGTGTTTCTCATTTCTTTCCTCCACACCCCATTCTTGCACCAACTATACCATTACCACGATAAGATTTTTGAATGGTTGGTGCTAACCTTTGGGTTGTGTAAGGCCAAGCTTAAGTTTGGGGGGAACCTTGTGTATATATGTATATATATTTTTTGTTTTCTTTTTCTATATAAAAAAATAACAAAAAAAATTTCAAAACAAATAAAAAAATAAAAAAATTGTAAATAAATAAACAGGGGATTGCCGACATTTTGACCCTCTTGGTTTAGTATGACAGTGAGGACACTGTCAAGTTCAAGTTTAGGGGTATGCTCGGTACGTCTTCTTCCTTCGCATTCATTTGTATATATTTTTGCATTTGCATATTTATTTGAAAACCCATAAAAATTTGAAAAATTTCAAAAATTATAAAAATTATTGTATTCAATATTGGCTAATTGACTTGAGTTTGACAGATAGGTTAACTGGCTAGGAACAACTAGATCTTAGACTTAGTAAATTAAAAACCCTAAAAATAACCACCCTTAAAGTTTAATGGTAGAAAGTATATGCCTTGTAGTTTATTTAGAAATAGGCAAATTTTGGGTTCACTTCTTAGGTTAAGTCAAAATGAGGGAAAAGTATTGATGTTCTTATTAGACTATAAGTTTGAAAAATAGTTCCTAGCTTAAGTCTAGATTCTGAAAATGTATACCCTACAATTTGCACAATCACGCACCTTGAAACTTGGAATAGTAGAAGAGACCTTGAAATGCTCTTGTCTAAAGTCCTTAGTACGAAGAAAATAAAAAAATATACAAGTGTGAATAAAGAATAAAAAAATGGACACTGGTTTTTGTGATTACTTAAGACTGCAAAAATAGAAAAATATTTAGCGAGGGTGCTTCATCACCTAGTACCTTAGACCAACTGGTTTGGGAGTCACTGCTAAAACCTTGGGTGTTGCAAAACTAGGAAGTACGCTTTAAACTGCTAACGCATCTTGTAATCAGTTGTTGGTACCTCAAGAAGTATTAACGGTCGCATGAAGGATGTGTAAGCAAAAATTCAATTAAAAATTCACCAATTAAGAAGTGCTTTGGACAACGGACGAGAGTATGATTGCTTGATTTGAATTTCCAAGTGTAGGGGTGATCTATACACACACACGTAGGGGTATGTGATTGGAATTTAGATAAGAGAGAGAGGAATGAAAGATAGAACTTGTATCTTTAATAGAGTGATAGAAATTCCTAAGTGGAGATGAAACCCTAGAAGAAAGACTTAAGAGATGCCAAAAGATAAGTAGGTCTACATAACATATATGATCTTAAGTTAAATAATGAGGAAGCATGAAGAATATGGGTGGATAATTTATAAGTAAAAGATAATAGAATTCCTTGTTAGAAAACCTAATTGGAGAACAAAAGTCAATGGGCCGAATTGATAGGATTTTGTGGGTGTAATCCGCTGAAAACCCTCAGGAGACAACACTCCTTCTACTGGGGACACCTAGAGGTTTAACGGCTTGTTGCACGTGCTCAGTGCAATCGCGTTTCCCTGCGAAAGTGTGGTTACGATTTTAGTGAATAAAAATAAGTTTGCTCGAGGACGAGCAAAAGATAAGTTTGGGGGTATTTGTTCATACCATAATATTGCATTATTATATTCCCCATTCTTATTCTTTTTATAAATAAACGGGTGCATTTGACGCATGTCTTCTACATGTTACAGGTTACAGGTTCTTGGGCAGAAAACAGTGAAAACGATATAAAGATGATGAAAAAGTGGACTTTAACCAATGAACAGAAGATCTTGATCAAGCCTACATCAAAGATAAAATTCACAAAGTATAAGGCAACGCAAGGTCCAAGATTACAAGCGAACGGTTAAAAAGCCATTGCAAATTGTTCACTGGAAATCTGGAACCAACCTAGAAGCCCAAATGGAAAAGGACATATGGAAACAAGAAGAGCTAGCCCAAGAAAAATGATATTCCAAAGCCACTATTGGGCCGCGGAACCGCGGCCAAACAGGGCCTTGGGCCGCGGTTCCGTGGCCATACAGAGCAATTAGAAGCTAAACTTTTTACCATAATTTGTTGGCGGTGCTGACTAGTCAACCTAAGGGCTGTTTTTGTAATTTCAGACATGCGAGTCATTGTAACCCTAGGGTTTCCTATTCTCTATAAATAGGAACCCAAAACATTGTATTTTCTTTATGTCTCCCTTCATTAATAAAATACAAAATTCTTTTGGAGAGCATCGGTGTTTCTTCTCCATTCAGAAATTCAGATCTGACAACCCTGCATGGATGATTGGAGGGATGCATCTGTAAGTAAATTTATTTTCTCACCCTAGTGTTGATTTCAATTCCTTGCCCTAGGTAGATTTAATTTCATGCCCTAGGAACTTGTTTAGGGTTTAGCTTTGGGGAAGGATTTTGAGAGATAATATCTCTCATCCCTTTCTTACCCACCAAATATTTACAATAGGACTCCATGCATACGCGCACACACCGCGCCCTACGGCATCCTACCCCTCAAGGTACCGATGACACCGTAGTGTAAAAGCCCGGTTGCGCGCGTTTTCCATGGAGGTTAGGGTAAGGATCTCTAAAGGAAGAACAAGAACCTAGAGGAAGGAACACCTTCCCGAACGGATCTAATCCCCTTTATTGATAATTACCATAACTCCTCACAGATCTTCATTCGGGTATAGAAAGCGTTGAGATTTAATTGCATTTCCAAACCATCCCTAAACCTAACCCTAGCAAGAATAGATTTAGATAATTGCCCTAGGTTAATTAGGTTTTTAGATTTAATAACAACTCCGAACACCCTTCGGAATTAACTCGTAAGAACGAATCGGAGATTCACAACATCCCTGTAGACCGACCCGTACTCACCGGCTAGCTGCAAAGCGACGCCGTTCTTGATTGCGGTTACAAATATTTTTGATCTATCTTTTAGAAAGCGCAAGCACGCTGAATCACTACAATCAATGCCCCGTCGCGAGGACTACAACCCGCCGGAACACCTTCCGGTCTCGAGACACCCTGGGGGTAAGAGCCTATGCTTCGCCACACTGTCACACAGTGAGAACCCTCCAAATGTCGACATCCAATGCCTAGTAGCTCTGATACCAATGTTGGTCAGGCAGCCACCCCATCCATTGGGGTCGCCGTGGCACCAACGGGTCCCTCAGCCTAAGGCTCTAGCTAGGCTCTGATACCACTGTAGGTTTCCTATGCACACTAATGAGGTCTCACAAGGAATCAACCATCCCAATTTCAAATTTTTCATGTGCCTACAAACCCTAATACGGATCGTTAACTAGAGAATAGGCGAAACATGCAACTAGTTAACAACTTAACTAAGTGAACGGAAATACAACCTTTGTAGATCCGGTCCTCCACCTCCATAGCTCCGTGTTGACGTCCCTCCGCTGCGATCATCAGATCCCGGACTCTAGTAATGGTTTCGTCGAAGACATGATCGGGCTAGATCGTCGACTTCGATGCCGAAGATGATCTACGTCGAGGCGACTCTAACTCGAGCTCCAACTTCACCAAGTCATGAAACTTGTGAAGAAAACACCCTATACTACTTGGTAAGTGGTAGAGGATGAAGAAATAGGAAGTGGGTTCACTTTAGAATTGGATTTCTCACTCGTTTCATCAAGTCACCATTGAAGGTTGCAAGCTTTCTTCTTCTTGAAGAAGAAGAAGATGAAGATAATATGATAAGAATAATGAATAAATGGAAATAAAGTCATTCTTATCATTTTATCAACCATGGTTAAGTGTAGAGAATAAACCAAGGTTTAAGTGAATGGTTAGGGTTAAGGAAAGAAACAAAATGGTCAACCATTTCAAAGCTTCATGAAGCTTCAAAGAAAATCCAAAGTTAGCCACCATTTTATTTCTTTCTAAAATGGATAAATAAATAAATGAATAAGAAAATAAAGCAAATGAAACCCTAACCATTAACTAACCATGGTTTAATTCAAACATACACCCAAGTTTGTATGTATCATCAAACATGATACAAACTTGTGCATAAAAATATATCACATATACAATGTGCACAAACAAGTGAGAAAAACATCTTAAGTGAACCAATATTAGTTATTGTAAAGTGATATATCAAATATATAATTATACATTAAATCATTAAATCAACACTTGATTTAACGATCCGGTCATATCGCATATGAACGACTAATATCCACTGTATCGACTCATCAAATCAATCCTTGATTCGATAACTAGGTTATATCGCATACAACCAATCGATACATTCATCGCGAGAATAGAATACGGTATCACATAAACGCATTATTCTCGGTCCCGCACATATCTCATATGCGCTCCTGTTTCGTTTCGCTTGAGCCAGGAAACCTCTGTGTAGGACTCTAAAGACTCGTCAATACGCCGGCAGCAGGTGATGATCATATCGAACACCCACAAGCTGCAAGCGGTCTGCTAAACGTAACGGCCACCCGGGTATTGAGCGATCAGAAGATTGACGAGCAAGCCCGCTCACACTCCTGTGAATCCAACCAGTAACACTTACCGTACAGTCCGGTCTCATCGTCTGATATGTCGCATATCTCGCTTAGGGGTGGTAAACGTCAGACCCCAATAACTCGATAAGTCGTGTCGATATGAGGTCTATAACAGTTCGAGAAACTACAGGTAACACTTACCAGTAAATCTCAGCAACCCTGGCCAGGGATTTCCGGTTATAGCCAATCGAACACAGCGCAACATCAACTCCTTATACCGGGAGAGACGAATCCCCTCCTATCGCTCATTGCCTCCATGTGATTCGGGACTGTACCAAAAACCACCGTTTTGCACGCCCTCTTGGACGTGGTAAGGTGGAAATTAAAGCACAGTGGGAACCACACAAGACTCTATGACGATCTCGGGTCAACAGACTACTCTGTACCAGTGTCACCAGAGAACTGCCATCTCACGTAAGGTATAATACCATCTGGGAGTTCTCGGCGAGTCCGTCCAGTGTACCCAGACTCCATTGAGCACCCGTATATCATCTCTGATGTCAAACACCAATGGATATGGGATCATCCATCGCCCATCTGTATGGGTCGAGAAGGTATACGCTAGTCTACTCTGGTATATCGATGCCCTGTCTCGATACACCCACGACTAGGGACCTTGAAGGATGTACTTATAGACTACCATGTCCCCACTAGTATGATCCGCATCATAGTCCAGGTAGTCAAGTACACATCCTAAGGGCTTTACCAACATGTAACAGAGAGACAATCAGTGTACACGTTAAGGTGAAGAGCAACCAGATAGCATACTATCATGTTGAGCAAGAAAGTCCTCCCCATATATGTCCAAGCATCCACTACAATATATATCCTATGTATAGTAATGGCCTCTAGGGCATACATATAACTAACACTAGCCGTGCGTAACGGCTGCCCATGGACTGACCTCAAGGGAGGCCGATGAGCGAACTCATCCGGAAACCCTACTGAGCCTAACAGTGACAATGTATATACAGTCCGGTCCGTTCGTCTATGAGTATCGCATATCCAGCCTAGAGGGCTAGTAACGTCAGACCCCCAATAGCTGTATAAGTCGTGTCGGAGACAAGCCCTGAACACCCTGAGAAACTACTGGAGTATCTACCAGTAAATCTCACCTGCCTTAGCCAAGGACTTGGTGTAATGGCTTTCCTAGACACAGCACGATCTCAACCACCAATACCCGGAGAGAAGAATCCCCTGCCGATCCGCTCACGTGCCTCCATGTGGCTCGGGACTGTACCCAAAAACTACCTGTTTGCACGACTCTTTTGAGCCGTGGTAGCGTAGAAATCAAAGCACAGTGGGAACTCACACGAGAGAAATGACAACCTCAGGTCGATGAACTAACCTGTACATATGTCACCCGGGAACTGCTATCTGACGATAGGTATAATACCAACTAGCAGATTCCCGGCGAGTCCTGTCCGGTGTACTTATAACCCAATGAGCACCTGTATACATCTTAGGTGATCCAACTGACACCAGTGGCTTGTAAGACCGGCCAGCACCCCTCGTCGGGGTCTCGACTATATACACTAGTCTACTCCGGAGTATCGATGCCCTGTCTAGAAACTCACACGACTAGGGACCACTTTTAAGGAAATGCTTATAGACCACCCAACTCTCACGTATATGGTTGCCCTCATACTGTTGGTAGTCAAGCAAGATCCTAAGGGCTCTATCAAACTGTAAACATGATCAGTCACCTGAACCTATACACGACTGATAAAGGCAAACCAGATAGCATACTATCATCTCGAGTAAGACTGTCATACCGGCATAGGTCCTCCTCAATCATTGCAATCACGTACCTGCGATCCAATAATTGACTTTGAGGGCACTATATCCAACAATCTCCTACTTGCATTTAAGGCAAATTATTGCGATGTCGCGTACTCACAGCCCGTGTGAAATCAACACCCAACTCCTCTACTAATCAGTTTCACAAAGCCCGTTTGTAAAACTATTGTGTTCGAGAAATAGCCTCAGTGAGTGGATCTGCCCTAATGTTTCTTTCTATGTCTCTCTTAATCCTAAGTTCGCAGAGAAAGCCATCTCCCGAATTGAGTAATACCTGTCTTAGAATATGTCTGGATATCTGATGGGACCTAGTTCATAAATGAACTCCAAATCCAAACTTCTTAGACTGTATCGATAACTGAACCTAATCAGTATCCTGCACCAAGCCTCCCACAGTATCCTCTTGGACCACCTGTCCATAATACTGCCCCCTTCGTCAGAGGGAAATCTATAACTCTGACAATCACTCTGTCATCCATGTCACCTTTGAAGCTTGGAATGATAACCGTCTCCCGAAGGAGGCTGCCGTCATCAAATCCGTTGAACATGCACTTATGTTCTAAAACTGCTTCCTTATGTTTCTCCCGGATTGGATTAATACAAACTTATTGCATCTAGTGCAAAAAAAACATCTGGTGTGGTACTTGACATCTCATGATTGACTCAGTTGCCTAAGCAAGTGATCTGCCAATCATGCACATCCCTCTCCCCTTTAGTCTGAAAGACACCTTTTGAGAGGGTGACTCCATCACCTGCAGGTACACCACCATGCCAGGAGTCATCTATTCTAAAAACTATTAGAATACTGTCAAAGTACCCACATTGGGAAACTACCCAAATCAAGATCTAAAACCATAGATCTAGAAACCAAAATGTCAGATATTATATCCATATCCTGTCTGGAGAAACAACTGTGTGACGACCACAGTACAACCGATCGTAGTATAGGAATTTTACTTCCTACTCTGTGTATGTCATCCAAATACCAGGACATCACACCCTACTACTTTCTTAACAAATCCATCCCCTATTCTGATGAAGTCAAACCCATGAATGACACATCAAAATTAGATGATCAATCTCCGCTATAACTGCTCAAGTCTATAAATAGACATAAGCTACTTGCCCACTATGCTTCCGCTGCTTCCACTGACCACAACAACCATCCTACCGGGTCTCATAGCCTGGAACAACAGTAGTGTCAAGTCTGGGTAGATAAGAATCTCCCTGTCACCGTCCTTGAGGCTACCGGAGTACCTCTCGGGTGTCTGAGGTTACCCACCATATCTGCGGAGTGGCTATTGGAATGTCAAACCTGAATGAATCTATAGGTCCTATTAAATTTTCCGTAATCGTTTGCGGTTCTGGAATCACTTTCAGTTCTACCATACTCCCACTACTGTTTTCTGAAGAAAAAAAACCATTTTACTAAAACTGTGGCGAGTCAAGAACAATATAACTATTGATCTTCCAGATGGTAGAAAATCAACCCTTGACATAGCCCGGGCCAACCCACAAACTGCCATTACAGAAACGTGCCCTGAGTTATTCAGAGTCTGGTTTTAAGCATAAGCCGGACAACTCACCTATATCCAATATAGAAACTTTGGCACTTATTTAATTGGAACCAGATTCAAAACATGCAGCTGTCCCCAGTGCATATCAACTTAATGGAGAGAGGCTAATCAGCATTACTCAACTTAGGAATACATCCAATTATGAGTAATCTAAAAGAGAAACAAGTTTCTGAAAACCATCACTATCAACTGAATACCAATCACAAGTATCTACATCTTCAATCTTTTTGAAGAATCCTGATACTTGTGTTATCTGGTTCTCTACTTTATTCTTATACCCACAACTTCTCAAAACTTAGACCTTGTATTTCTACGAAACACTT
Source organism: Agapanthus africanus (assembly GCA_030015575.1). Classification (NCBI taxonomy): domain Eukaryota; kingdom Viridiplantae; phylum Streptophyta; class Magnoliopsida; order Asparagales; family Amaryllidaceae; genus Agapanthus; species Agapanthus africanus. The sequence goes on from CM057346.1 coordinate 399,246,433, forward strand.
GTCTAAAAACTAGAGAAGTCATTAGTAAACAGAACATAGTACGAGGACCTACCCCTTTGTCCTGATGGACACTGGACAACATACAATACTCTGTATAAGTCCGCTGAGTTGAATAACTCAAAACCTGTATATCGTAGGTTGAAAACTGTACTTATGGTTAAGAACTACTCCGTTGTTCAATGCTCCTTACCCAATCGTCAACTGATGTAGGTAAATGTGATCGACAAAATATCAAAAAGTTATATCTCATTTTATAAAAATAAACGTACAGATATATCATTTTGAAATTGGTGCACAACAACGGATACTCAAAACCAAATACATGCCTGCCGGCAATAACCCAGGCGACTTCCTCAAATATCACCAATTACAACGAATTCGGATATAATGAGGATGATCACCTAATTCCCAATAACTTCCTCCCACTCATCATCTGTAAAACCATACAGATGTGAGAATGAAACCTGGTAAATACAAACCCTGGAGTAAGTAGCTAATCGGGAAATCAGTTTTCCTTTAACAATGCACTGAAACATGAAAATGTTTCGTAGGTGTATCCTGGTATTCATAGTAATGCCTCTTCCATAATCCAATTCATGACTTTAACCGTATATTTCTTTGCCATCTCTCCAAATCCCTTTATTTGTCTTTAGTCGTTACCTTCTGTACACCATCATTAGGCTAAATAGTTTTCTTCCTTCCCTACTGTTCGGCACCAGCCTATGGTTTGGAAGAAGATATCCAGTAAGCATAATAAGTGTACCCTCCTAAACCAAGGAGTACTCGTAACTTGAGAGAAGGTGATGATAAAAGACAACTTAATAATACCTTATTCTTTAAAGGTGAAATAGGAGTGGCGATGAAGTACGCGGTTTGGTCGTGAATGATAACAATCGCAATTTACTTTGCCCTCTTTCTAATCCCTCTATTTTGTCTTTACATATTACCTTCTGTACACCCTACTTAGGTTAATTGGTTTTCTTCATTCCCTACCTTTCAGCACCTGCCTATGGTTTGGAAGAAGACTATCCAATAAGCGTAATAGGTGTACTCTCCTAAACCAAGGAGCCCTCGCAAACTGAGAGAAGGTGATAATAAAAGACAACTGAATAAACCAATTCTGATTCTCCTGAACCTTGATCCATCATCAAAGAAGTCCCTTCGAGTTCGTATATAACAATACGATGGATTTATCCAATGGAAGTGGATGTCCGTAGTAATACGGGGTGTTCTGAGAAATTCAAAGGGTAAAAGAAGGAGTGGCAATGACTTATGCAACTCAGACAATCCAAAAACCAGTATTTTAAAAAGGTTCGGTCAACTTGGTCACTGAGTCATAGTCTAGGGTCGGTCAAAGGTCGCTGCCAAAGAGAGAGAGAAAAGAAACACTCTGCGTGCACTCTAACCTAGATCAAAATGGTTATCACTTTATCTAATCCGGAAACCTCCCACTGTACTGTCAAATTCTCCTCCAAACCAAAAAAGAAGAATCAATCGGGATCACCCGAAGAGTAAACCAACTCATCAGTGGGAATCGGGATCCAACTCTCATCCCATGATAACGTGACGGAATCCACTCACGTTATCACACTCCAGAAGGTATGCGCATGCCTGGCAAGTTTCAGTTTCTTTAGAAACTCCCGATGTGATTTTTACCCCATGTTCTTATGACCTTGACGAAAGACAACAAATCATAAGTTACATGTCATGTTCTGCCCGTCATTATCTTATTAATTCGAACCCACCCGTTCATACCCTTGACGAAAGCCAACAAGGTAATAGGACTGTCCCAAACCAACTCATCTATCTATGCAACAAATGAATACCCCAGCAACTACCAAACACTGTGCCTTGATGAAAGCCAACAAACATAGCTTGAATATTACTGACAATCCATAAGAAATGACGAAGGGCTACGGCTGGTTTTTGGCGAAAAACCTTTAACGTATTGAACTTGATCTCGTTGAAGGAACCTGATAGCTTTTTATAAAAATATTGTGGCGAAAACCTTTGCTAAAGAGGTCACTCCCGGTGAAGGGATCTCGGCTCTTTCCTCGTGGAATGAGGTGCAGGATATTCCACTAAATACCGCGATGCAAAGCAACATGTAATCGTCTATAGTGAAGTTATTACCCTGACGCAAAATTCTGCCCAAGGGGTCAGTCCCGGTGAAGGGATATCGGCCCTTGCCCCGTCGAATGAGGTGCAGGATATTCCAACCGAATACTACTGTGCAAAACAAAAGGAAACGGCTTTGTAATAACACTTTTTAAAATTGTTCCAACAACATCCAAACAGGTTTGTTTTACTTTGCATTGATCAGAATCAACGCAGTCCCATCAATTAAACACACCAGAAAAGAACGAAAATAAAATTTACGTATATGCGATCCGCATTCGTCACTGGGTCCCGTCATCACCCGTTAGGTTACTTAACTAACAACAGAGCGGGGACTGAACTAGCGCGGGTGTAAAACATATACAACATCTAATAGTATATATACCAATATACAATAATCGCTCCAGGCGTGATAATATGCAACATTACAGAAAAGTAATAAGCATCACAGAACAATACAGATAATCTGGGATCCCCGGGTTTCACAGAGCTGCTGCTGAAACCCGACGTTCCCCTGGTCGTGTGGATAGCCTGTGCAATGAAACCTAGACCCCTACGGGTGCGGCAAGTTACCCGCTAAAACCTGAAGCGAGGAAGCCCCCTACAGCATAGTGAATGGACCACCCAGCACTTCACGGAATCCAGTAATCTTGGGCACCCCTCCTTGGGTCAACCTGTACCCCCTACGACTGCGGCGAATAGTCTGCCAATTCTAGAGTGAGGCCCTTCTGCCTCTCAAAGCCATGAGATGCGGACTCGTTGTCCCCCAGAACCCGGCTATCCGTGCACTCCGTCACGGGGCAAAACCTAGTACAGAAATGAAAAATATGTACAACGGGTACACCGACCTCAACCCGGTCGTGCCCCAAAAGAATATTATACAACAGGCAGTGACGGCAGTCCACATGTTGGACGCTCGCCCCGCAATTGTAAGTGCACGGCGTCGCCCCGGCCGTCAATCCGACGGCCAAACGCGGAAACGGTGATAAACTTTAATTTTTGCGGACTTAGCAAACCGGCACCACCGCGCACTAAAACCCCGGATCGTGCCATTAAACTAGTCTAAGCTAACAAGAGGACGGGTTAGAGATATACCGAAAGATCCGAGTCCTCCGGTCTTCATCTCCACTCCGATCTCCTCGCGGGATCTCCGTCCGTCTCCTCCTCGTCGGAAAAGGGCACCACGAAGCCGGGTACATTTACGGGCTCCCACCTCAATACCGAGGCAACTCGGGCGCGAAGTAGGCTGGCCGACGCGTCCAAGATTTGCTGTAGAATGTGTAGGGTTGAAGCTATGTCTCATTTGGGTTTGTTGCCATTTGAAGATGATGGAGGAAACAAGATAAGAAAAATGGTGCTTGCATTTTTCTTAACATGAAAAATGAGATCAAGAATGCTACTCTCTCAAAGATGAAGCTCTCTTCTTCTTCTCTTTTTCTTCTCTCTTTTCTCATGAAAACATTCATCCTTAGAAAATGGTGGTGGAAAGATTATGAAGCATGAAGGGAGGTGATGGTAGGAGCATAAGGGGTGACCACATCCAAAACATAATCATAACCATCTCACATCAAACTCTAATCACATCTAATCCTTTCTTATCAACAAAAAGCAAGTGAAGAGAATGGAATCAAAAAGATGCTATCATAATAAATCATCTTGCAAATAAAACCTCCACAATGTGTTATTTGCAAACTTGCAAATAACACCCTCCATCGGAAAAGTCCGGCCGGGAAAGAACAAAGGAAAACCGGCCGGAACGGAATGCAAACTGGCAACTCCAGAAAACTGGTCCCGTAATAAATTACAGGAAAACCCCATACTGTGCATACACACCCGCATCTGTATTCCGTCCGGATACAAATGCAATGAGACAAAATCTACACTGTACTAAACTAGGATCCGGCTTAAACTAAAGCCGGCTAGTAATATCCGTCCGATCCTGATCCGTGCAATACCGCACGTATCTGATCGAACCCTGCCATATACCCATACGGCCATTAGTACAAACCGTCCGATCCTGATCCGTGCAATACCGCACGTATCTGATCGGACCCTGCCATATCTCCATACGGCCTCTACAGCGTTTCGCCCGAAAGCTTGAGTAACTGAAAGTGTGGTGGACTCTAAAGACTCGTCAATACTATGGCTGTGGATTTAACCACCAGCACGTCAGAGGTATAAGCCAATACGTGACGGGCCACCAGCTATTGACCAAAAGGGACGTCGATGAGCGAACTCATCCTGACACCCTACTGAGCCTGTCAGTGACAATATCCGTACAGTCCGGTCCGTTCGTCTATGAGCATCGCATGTCGGGCCTAGGGGGTTGGTAAAAGTCAGACCCCCAAAAGCGGTACAAGTCGTGTCGGAGTGTAGCCCAGAACACCCTGAGATACTACTGGAATACCTACCAGTAAATCTCCTGCCTTGGCCAAGGACTTCGTGTAATGGCTCTCCTAGACACAGCGCGACCTCACCCCCAATACCGGGAGAGACGAACCCCTGAAGATCCGCTCACTGTCTCCATGTGGCTCGGGACTGTACCCAACTAAAACCTGTTTGCACGACTCCTTTGAGCCGTGGTAGGGTAGTAATCAAAATACAGTGGGAACTCACATGAGACAAATGACGATCCCCAGGTCGATGAACTAACCTGTACACATGTCACCTGGGAACTGCTATCTGACATGAGGTATAAGACCAACTAGCATGTTCCCGGCGAGTCCTGTCCGGTGTACTCATAACCCAATGAGCACCTGTATACATCTTAGGTGAACTTACTGACACCAGTGGCTTGTGAGACCGGCCACCGCCCCTCGTCGGGGTCTCGACTGTATACACTAGTCTACTCTGGAGAATCGATGCCCTGTCTCGAAACTCCCACGACTAGGGACCTTTTAAGGATGTGCTTATAGACTCCAGCTCTCACTTATATGATCGCCCTCATACTGCTGGCAGTCAAGCAAGAATCCTAGGGGCTCTATCAACGTGCAATAGCGACACGTCAGGTCACCTAAAGCAGTACACGATGATAAAGGTAAACCAGATAGCATACTATCATCTCGAGTAAGACTGTCCTACCGGGATAGGTCCTCCCTCAATCATTGCAATCACGTGCCTGTGATCCAATAATTGACTCTGAGGGCACTATCTCCAACAATCTCCCACTTGCACTCAAGGCTAATTATTGCGATGTCGCATACTCACAGCCCGTGTGATACCGAACACCCAACTCCTCTACTAGTCAGTCGCACAAAGCCTGTTTGCGAAACTATTGCGTTCGGGGAATAGCCTCAGTGAGTGGATCCGCCTAGATGTTTCTTTCTATGTCTCTCTATATCTCAAGTTCGCGGAGAAAGCCATCTCCCGAAATGAGCAATACCTGTCTTAGAGTATCTGGATGTCTGATGGGACCGAGCTCATAAATGAACTCCAAATCCAAACTTCTTAGACTGTATCGTCAACTGAACTTAATCAGTATCCTGCGCCATGCCTCCCTCAGTATTGCCTTGGACCACCTGTTCAGAATACTGCCCCTCGTCAGAAGGAAAACTATAACTCTGACAACCTCCTTGTCGTCCAGGTCACCTTGGAAGCCTGGAATGATAACTGTCCCCCGAATGAGGCCGTCGTTATCATATCCCTAGAACATCCACTTATATTCTAAAACTGCTTCCGACTGTTTCTCCAGGATTGGGTCAATGTCAACTTATTGCATCTAGTGCAAGAACAACATCTGGTGTGGTACTTGACATCTCATGATTGACTCAATTGCCTAAGCAAGTGATCTGCCAATCATGCACATCCCTCTCTACTTTAGTCTATAAGACACCTTTAGAGAGGGTGACTCCATCACCTGCAGGTACACTACCGTGCCAGGAGTCGTCCATTCTAAATACTCTTAGAATGCTGTCAAAGTACCCTCATTGGGAAACCACCCAAATCTAGATCTAAAACCATAGATCTAGTAACCAGTATGTCAGATATAATGACCAAGTCCTTTGTGGAGAAACCACCGTGTGACGACCAAAGTATAACCGATCGTAGTATAGGAATATCACTTCCTACTCTGTGTATGTCATCCAAATACCAGGATATCACACCCTACTACCTTCTCAACAGATCCATCCCCTATTCTGATGAAGTCAAACCTATGACTGTCACATCAGAAATAGATGATCTATCTCCGCTACATCTGCTTTAGTCTATAAATAGACATGAGCCTGATATCCGCCAATGCTTCCGCTGCTCCCACTGACTACGACAACCCTCTGGCAGAGTCATATAGACGTGCACTTCTAAAGCTAGTTTATTACGACGCTATACTCATCCTCCTGCCGGGTCTCGCAGCCTGGAACAACAACAATGGCAAGTGTGGGTAAACAAGAACTTCCCTGTCACCGTCCTTGAGGCTACCGGAGTACCTCTCGGGTGCCTGAAGTTACCCACCTTATCTGCGGGGTGGCCAATGGAATGTCAAATCAGATTGAATCTTTAGGTTCCTTATCAAATCTTCAGTAATCGTTTGCGGTTCTGGAATCACTTCCAGTTCTACCATACTCCCACTACTGTTTTTGAAAAAATCCATTTTTAATAAAACTGTGGCGAGTCCAGAACAATATTTCTATTGATCTGCCAGATGGTAGAAAATCAACCCTCGTCAAAGCCTGAGTCAACCCACAAACAGCCATTACAGAAACGTGCCTTGAGCTGTCCAGTGTCTGGTTTTAATCATAAGCCGGACAACTCCCCGTACCTTAACAACGTTAAGATATGAACTGTTCTATATCCAATATAGAACCAGAGGCACTGAATTAATTGAACCAGATTCAAATCATGCAGCTATCTCCAGTGCATGTCAACTAAATGGATGGAGGCCGATCAGCGTTACTCAACTTAGGAATGCTTCCAATTATGAGTAACCTGAAAAGAGAAGCAATTTCTCTTTATCTTTACCATCAACTGAATACCATACACAAGTATCTACATCTTCGATCACTTTGAAGAATCCCGATACTTGCTACACTTGGTTCTCTACACTATTCAAATACCTGTAACTCCTCAAAACTTAGACCCTGTGTTTCTACGAAACACATGTCTAAGAACTAGAGAAGTTAAAAGTAAACAGAATATAGTATGAGGACCAACCCCTCTGTCCTAATGGACACTGGACAACATACAATACTCTGTATAAGTCCGCCGAGTCTAACAACTCTTTCACTGTGTGTCGTAGGTTGAATACTGTACTTATGGTTAAGAAGAATTACACCGCTGTTTAATGCTCCTTACCTAACCATCCACTGATATAGGTAAATGTCATCGACATAATATCAAAAGGTATATCTCACTCTATGAAAATAGACGTACAGATATATCAATTTGAAATTGGTGCACAACAGCGGATATTCAAAACCAAATATTTGCCGACCGGCAAACAGCCCAGGTGATCTCCTCAAATATCACCGATTACAACGAATCCCGATATAATGAGGATGATCACCCAATTCCCAATAACTTACTCCCTCTCATCATCTGTAAAACCATACAGATGTGAGAATCAAACCTGGTAAATACATACCCTGGAGCAAGTGTCTAATCGGGAAATCAGTTTTCTTTTAACAGTACACAGTGAAACTGAAACATTGAAATGTTTCGTTGGGGTATCCCGGTATTCCTAGTAATGCCTCTACCATTATCCAGATTCACAACTATAACCGTATAATTCTTTGCCACCTCTCCAAATCCCTTTATATGTCTTTAGTCGTTACCTTCTGTACACTCCTTAGGCCAAATGGTTTTCTTCCTTCCCTACCGTTCGGCACCAGCCTATGGTTTGGAAGAAGACTATCCAATAAGCATAAAGGGTGTACTGTCCTAATCCTAGGAGCATTCACAATGCGAGAGAAGGTGAGGATAAAAGACACCTGAATAAACCTTATTCCTATTTCTCCTGAACCAGAATCCATCCCCGAACTGGAACAAGTTCCTTTCGAGTTCGTATATAACCATACGATGGAGTATCCAAATAAACTGTGGATCTTCATAGTGATACGGAGTGTCCTGGAGAAATACAAAGGTGATTTAGGATTGGCGAAGAAATACTTGGTTTGGTCGTGAATACCAGTCGCAATTTACTTTGCCCTCTTACTAATCCCTTGCTTTGTCTTAATCTTAATACCTTCTGCACACCGTTTAGGCTAATTGGTCTTCTTCATTCCACACTGTTCGGCACCAGCCTAAAGTTTGGAAGAAGACTATCCAATTTGCGTAATAGGTGTACTATCTCCTAAACTAAGGAGTACTCGCAACCTGAGAGAAGGTAAAAAGGAAAAGACAACTGAATAATACTATCCGTTTTCTCCAGAACCGGAAACCATCCTCGAATTCCTTCGAGTTCGTATCTAACCATACGATGGCTTTGTCCAATGGAAGTGGACGTTCGCAGTAATACGGGGTGTCCTGGAGAAAAGGGTAAAAGTAGGAGTGGCAATGAGGTCTGCAACTCTGACAATCCAAAAGCCAGTGTTAAGAAGGTTCGGTCAACTTGGTCACTGAGTCATAGTCTTAGGGTCGGGTCAATGGTCGCTGCCAGAGAGAGAGAGAAAAGAAACACTCAGCGTGCACTCTAACCTAGATCAGAACGGTTATCCTTTTATCTAATCTGGAAACCTCCCACTGTACCTCAAATTCTCCTCCAAACCTGAAAGAAGAATTAGTCGGGGATACCCGAGGAGTAAACTAACTCATCAGTGGGAATCGGGATCCAACTCTCATCGCATGATAACGTGACGTAATCCGCTCACGTCATCACACTCCAGAAGGTATGCGCATGTCTGGCAAGTTTCAGTTCTTTTGAAACTCCCGATGTGGATTTTTTTACCCCATGCTCTTATGACCTTGACTAAGGCCAACAAATCATAAGTCACATGTCAAGTTCTACCCGTCATTGTCCAGGTTGATTTGAACCCACCCGTACAAGCCCTTGACTAGGGCCAACAAGGCTATACGACTGTCCCAAACCAACGCATCTATCTATGCAACATATGAATACCCAATAGCTACCAAACACTGTGCCTTGACTAAGGCCAACAAACACAGCTTGAATACTATTGACTACCCATATGAAACGACGGAGGGCTACGAATGGTTTCTGGCGAAAACCTTTAACGTAATGAACTTGATATCGTTGAAGGAACGGATAGCTTTTTAGAAATATAGTGACGAAAACCTTTACTAAAGAGGTCACTCCCGGTGAAGGGATCTCGGCTCTTTCCCCGTAGAATGGGGTGCTGGATATTCATAACAGAATATCACTGTGCAAAGCAAAAGTAATCGGCTATAGTGAAGTTAATGCCCTGACGCAAACTTCTGTCCAAGGGGTCACTCCCGGTGAAGGGATCTCGGCCCTTGCCTCATCGACTGAGGAGCAGGATATTCCAAATGAATACCACGACGCAAAACAAAAGTGAACGTCCTTGCAATAACAGCTTTTTGAAAAGTGTTCCAACAACATCAGATTAGGTTTGTTTAACTTGCATTGATCCGAATCAATGCAGTCCCATCAATTGATCACACCACAAAGAACGAAAATATACTGACGTACGTATATGCCATCCGCATTCGCCACTGGGTCCCGTCATCACCCGTTAGGTTAGCTAACTAACGGCAGAGCGGGGACTGGACTAGCGCGGATGAAAAACATATACAACATCTACTAATATATATACCAATATATAGTATTTCGCTCAAGGCGTGAATAAAATGCAACATCACAGAAATGTACAGCATCACAGAACAATACAGATATCTGGGATCCCCGGGTTTCACAGAGCCACTACTGAAACCCGACGTTCCCGTGGTCGTGTGGATAGCCTGTGCAATGAAAACCTATACCCCCTACGAGTGCGGCGAATAGCCAGCCAATCCTGGAGTGAAGCCCCCTCCGTCCCAATGCCATGAGATACGGGCTTGTTGCCTTCTAGAACCCGGCTATCCGTGCACCCCTCCGCGGGGTAATCCTAGTACAGAAAGTAAAATATACATACAACGGGTACATCGACCGCAACCTGGTCGTGCCCCAAAAGAATAATACAAACAGGCAGTGACGGCAGTCCACATGTCGGACGCTCGCCCCGCAATATCAAATGTACATAATACAACCGCACTGTACTAGCATTGCATCCAGGCTATCCCCACCGACCGATCCGCAACATCACAGCATAAACATAGAACATCAACGTGAAAGTCACGTTCGCAAATCCGTCTAACCGGGCTATAGCAGTTAGACGGGATTTACCGATCGAGTGACATTCACGGTCGCAGATATAATGTAAATACTGTGAAAAATGTGTTTAAAATATCCGATCGATCAAAAATTAATAAGTGGGCCCCCAATCAAAACTGTAGCACTCACAGAAAACCTGGGCCCAAATTTAATATTCCAAAACCCATATTTTAAGCCCAGAAAGCCTCTGAAAAAAATTGGTGAAGTGATCTCCACAGTGTGCGGCGGAAGAGCGGCGGAATGGGGGTATATGCGGCGGTTCCGCGCTCCCACTGTGGATTCACTTCATCGAAATTTTACAGAGTTCTTAGATTTTCCAGTACATCAATATTTTACAACCTGAAAATTTTTTCGAGACCAAAATATTTCAACAGAAACTGATGCTAACAAAAATGTAGATTTTGGAGTTTTGGTCGATCGGAAATGCAAAAACACATCAAATAAAGCTAGACGAAGTTAATGGCGAGGCTCTGATACCAATGTAAGTGCACGGCGGCGCCCCGGCCGTCAATCCGACGGCCAAACGCGGAAACGGTGATAAACTTTAATTTTTGCGGACTTAGCAAACCGGCACCACCGCGCACTAAAACCCCGGATCGTGCCATTAAACTAGTCTAAGCTAACAAGAGGACGGGTTAGAGATATACCGAATGATCCGAGTCCTCCGGTCTTCATCTCCACTCCGATCTCCTCGCGGGATCTCCGTCCGTCTCCTCCTCGTCGGAAAAGGGCACCACGAAGCCGGGTACATTTACGGGCTCCCACCTCAATACCGAGGCAACTCGGGCGCGAAGTAGGCTGGCCGACGCGTCCAAGATTTGCTGTAGAATTTGTAGGGTTGAAGCTATGTCTCATTTGGGTTTGTTGCCATTTGAAGATGATGGAGGAAACAAGATAAGAAAAATGGTGCTTGCATTTTTCTTAACATGAAAAATGAGATCAAGAATGCTACTCTCTCAAAGATGAAGCTCTCTTCTTCTTCTCTTTTTCTTCTCTCTTTTCTCATGAAAACATTCATCCTTAGAAAATGGTGGTGGAAAGATTATGAAGCATGAAGGGAGGTGATGGTAGGAGCATAAGGGGTGACCACATCCAAAACATAATCATAACCATCTCACATCAAACTCTAATCACATCTAATCCTTTCTTATCAACAAAAAGCAAGTGAAGAGAATGGAATCAAAAAGATGCTATCATAATAAATCATCTTGCAAATAAAACCTCCACAATGTGTTATTTGCAAACTTGCAAATAACACCCTCCATCGGAAAAGTCCGGCCGGGAAAGAACAAAGGAAAACCGGCCGGAACGGAATGCAAACTGGCAACTCCAGAAAACTGGTCCCGTAATAAATTACAGGAAAACCCCATACTGTGCATACACACCCGCATCTGTATTCCGTCCGGATACAAATGCAATGAGACAAAATCTACACTGTACTAAACTAGGATCCGGCTTAAACTAAAGCCGGCTAGTAATATCCGTCCGATCCTGATCCGTGCAATACCGCACGTATCTGATCGAACCCTGCCATATACCCATACGGCCATTAGTACAAACCGTCCGATCCTGATCCGTGGAATACCGCACGTATCTGATCGGACCCTGCCATATCTCCATACGGCCTCTACAGCGTTTCGCCCGAAAGCTTGAGTAACTGAAAGTGTGGTGGACTCTAAAGACTCGTCAATACTATGGCTGTGGATTTAACCACCAGCACGTCAGAGGTATAAGCCAATACGTGACGGGCCACCAGCTATTGACCAAAAGGGACGTCGATGAGCGAACTCATCCTGACACCCTACTGAGCCTGTCAGTGACAATATCCGTACAGTCCGGTCCGTTCGTCTATGAGCATCGCATGTCGGGCCTAGGGGGTTGGTAAAAGTCAGACCCCCAAAAGCGGTACAAGTCGTGTCGGAGTGTAGCCCAGAACACCCTGAGATACTACTGGAATACCTACCAGTAAATCTCCTGCCTTGGCCAAGGACTTCGTGTAATGGCTCTCCTAGACACAGCGCGACCTCACCCCCAATACCGGGAGAGACGAACCCCTGAAGATCCGCTCACTGTCTCCATGTGGCTCGGGACTGTACCCAACTAAAACCTGTTTCCACGACTCCTTTGAGCCGTGGTAGGGTAGTAATCAAAGTACAGTGGGAACTCACACGAGACAAATGACGATCCCCAGGTCGATGAATTAACCTGTACACATGTCACCTGGGAACTGCTATCTGACATGAGGTATAAGACCAACTAGCATGTTCCCGGCGAGTCCTGTCCGGTGTACTCATAACCCAATGAGCACCTGTATACATCTTAGGTGAACTTACTGACACCAGTGGCTTGTGAGACCGGCCACCGCCCCTCGTCGGGGTCTCGACTGTATACACTAGTCTACTCTGGAGAATCGATGCCCTGTCTCGAAACTCCCACGACTAGGGACCTTTTAAGGATGTGCTTATAGACTCCAGCTCTCACTTATATGATCGCCCTCATACTGCTGGCAGTCAAGCAAGAATCCTAGGGGCTCTATCAACGTGCAATAGCGACACGTCAGGTCACCTAAAGCAGTACACGATGATAAAGGTAAACCAGATAGCATACTATCATCTCGAGTAAGACTGTCCTACCGGGATAGGTCCTCCCTCAATCATTGCAATCACGTGCCTGTGATCCAATAATTGACTCTGAGGGCACTATCTCCAACAGCAATATCAAATGTACAAATAAATCCAAACTGCACTACCATTGCACACTGCTATCCACCATGACAAATCCGCAACATCACAGCACAACACGGAACATTAACGCGAATGTCACGTTCGCAAACCCGTCTTAAAGAGCTATAGCAATCAGACGCGGTTTACCGCTCGAATGACATTCACGGTCGGAGATATAATGCAAGTACTGTAAACTAACACGTTTAAATTTCGATCGACAAAATTTCCCAAAGTGGGCCCCACGCAAATCTGTTGTACAATAAAAAACACTGGATCCAAATGAACAGTTCCAGAAACCACAATTTCCCAAGTAGAAGCTACTGTAGAAATTTGTCAAGTTGATCTCACTTTCCTGCGGCGGATCCGTGGCCAAACCCATGCTTGGGCCGCGGATCCGCGGCGGAACAGTGATATCACTTGGTCGAATTTCTCCAGTTTTCCTTAAAAACCCTGCTCGATTTTCTTGTATGGTCAAAATGATTTTTAGACCAGTTTGAAAATTAACAGAAACTTTAACACTAGAAATTGCGATTTTCGAAAATCCGTTCGATCAATCTTTTAAACGCGTTAGCACAAGTTAGTAAAGCTTAATGGCGTGGCTCTGATACCATGTAAGTCTACGGTAGCACCCCGGCCGTCTTTCAGACGCCAAATGCGGAACAAAAACTTTTATAACTGGCGCTATTGCATACTATAACCCGGATCTGCCATTAACGCTAAACTAACAAACTGTAAAAAGGGTAGAAAAGTTATACCGAACGATCCGAGTCCTTCATTCTTTAACCATCATCCCACGCTCCATTGCGGCTGCTCCGATCTCGTCGATCTCCGATCTCCTCGTCCAGGTGGCACCACGTCATCGGAACTTTAAACGGGCTCCCGCCTCTGACTCGAGGCAACTCGATCGTCAAGTTTGCTAAAAGAGACGACCAAGATTGATGTAGAGAATGAGTAGAACACTTTGTCTCGCTTCGTCCAAAGCCATGGACGAACGGTTAATGAAGTTGCTAATTGAGACGGGTGATGGAATGAAATGAGCTATGAAACTTCCATACACCTAAATCTATCATCTTTTTTCCAAATGAATCAAATCAAGTGAGTGAATGAGAGAGGGGAGGGGCCGGCCACATATATGAAGAGGTGGGGGTGAGTGTAGGAGCAAAGAGGTAACCATAAGATAAAAGATCTCACACAAAATATCTTAAGGTTAACAAGAAACATTAATGCTAAAGGATGACTCATTTTAACACATCATCACTTCAATTAATGCTTAACCATGAGTCACCAAATATAGAACCTTCTAGAACCATGACTCACCCAAGAAAAGATAAATCCGTCTTTAACCGAATGATAAAGACGGGTGATAGAAAACTGAAAACTGGCAACTTCCAAAAGTGATCCCGAAACGAATTTCAGGATAACCCCGTAACTGTATAAATATACCCGCATTTGTATTATGACCGAATACAAATGCAACTGAGACAAAGATACTATATCTACTCTGTATAATACATGGATCCGGCTTAAACCAAAGCCCACCAGTATTATCTGCCCGAAAAATAACACGTGCGTAAACGCACGTGCAATTTTCGAACCCTGCCATAAAACCATACGGCCTCTACAACGTTTCGCCCGAACTTGGGAAACTATCTATGGGGAACTCTAATGACTCGACAGTACCCTGGCAGTGGGTTTAACCACAAGTCGTCAGCGGCACTGGCTGTGCGTAACGGCTGCCCATGGACTGACCTCAAGGGAGGCCGATGAGCGAACTCATCCGGAATCCCTACTGAGCCTAACAGTGACAATGTATATACAGTCCGGTCCGTTCGTCTATGAGTATCGCATATCCAGCCTAGGGGGCTAGTAACGTCAGACCCCTAATAGCTGTATAAGTCATGTCGGAGACAAGCCCTGAACACCCTGAGATACTACTGGAGTACCTACCAGTATATCTCACCTGCCTTGGCCAAGGACTTGGTGTAATGGCTTTCCTAGACACAGCACGATCTTAACCCCCAATACCGGGAGAGACGAATCCCCTGCCGATCCGCTCACGTGCCTCCATGTGGCTCAGGACTGTACCCAAAAACTACCTGTTTGCACGACTCTTTTGAGCCGTAGTAGGGTAGAAATCAAAGCACAGTGGGAACTCACACGAGAGAAATAACGACCTCAGGTCGATGAACTAACCTGTACACATGTCACCAGGGAACTGCTATCTGACGATAGGTATAATACCAGCTAGCATATTCCCGGCGAGTCCTGTCCGGTGTACTCATAACCCAATGAGGACCTGTATACATCTTAGGTGATCCAACTGACACCAGTGGCTTGTGAGACTGGCCACCGCCCCTCGTCGGGGTCTCGACTGTATACACTAGTCTACTCCGGAGTATCGATGCCCTGCCTCAAAACTCCCACGACTAGGGACCACTTTTAAGGAAATGCTTATAGACCACCCAACTCTCACGTATATGATCGCCCTCATACTGTTGGTAGTCAAGCAAGATCCTAAGGGCTCTATCAAAGTGTAATCGTGATCAGTCACCTAAACCTATACACGACTGATAAAGGCAAACCAGATATCATACTATCATATCGAGTAAGACTGTCATACCGGCATAGGTCCTCCTCAATCATTGCAATCACGTACCTGCAATCCAATAATTGACTTTGAGGGCACTATATCCAACATCTTTTGCATTGCTTCCATCTCAGCTCGAACACCTATGGACACATCAATTTGGTGTGCGCCACCCCTAGACGATGATATGTTTCCACTCTCCCACTGTAAAGACTTTTCAGCGAACTCTTCTAAAAATTTCCAAGCTTCCCCATCATCCTTAGTCATAAAATTTCCTTGACACATAGCTTCAAGGTTCTGTTTAGTGTTTGGGTTAATGCCCTCATAAATGATTCGGCAAAGATCCCATCTCGGGATGCCGTGATGAGGACATTGAACCAAAAGATCCTTGAAGCGTTCAAAGCATTTCGAGAATGGTTCAGTCGGAAGCTAGGTGAATTGATTTAGTTCGCTACGGATTCGATCTGTCTTTTGCATAGGGTAGAATTTTTTAAGGAATGCCGCAACGATTTCTTCCCAATTTGTAATGGAATGTGCGGTAGTGTTATATAGCCACTTCTCGGCTATATCGCACAAAGTAAATGGAAGAAGGCGTAGACGCATAGCATCCACTGAAAGTTGTGACGTACCCATCATTGCGCATGCATTTTCAAATTTCGTGATAAACACGTATGCGTCCTCAAACTCGAGACCGTGGAATTTGGGTAGAAGATTGATGTACTGGGGTTTAATCTCAAAATTATCCCCGTTGGCTGGTGGTGTGGATAAGCAGGTCGAAAGAGGACCTCGCATTGGATAGCACCTCTCTTGGAGAGAGATACGGGGTGGATTCTGCGCACCAACGGACGGCGGCAGATTAGTGGTAGAGAAATTTGATGGAGTAGGATCCATCGGTGTGGGTGTGGTGGTGGGTAAAAGAGAGGTAAATGTAGAAATACCGACTTCGGAGTCGATCGGGGGTATGCGGACTAAACGGGCACTAGAATCCCGTGTCCAGCCTATCTTGCACTAAAAAGGGTTAGTACAAGTGGCAGTGTGACTTATAATTAGGGGAAATGATGAATGTGGTATTTGTTTTGAAAAATGATACGGGTTTTTGAAAAAATGATGCGAGCACACAAATGCAACAAGCAATACCTTAAAATCTAGTGGTCACCTAGGTCAGGCTCTAGACCGCTCCTAACTGCCAAAAGACAAGTCGCAGGATCAATCCTCCACTGCCTCTTTGTCTCCCTGTGGCCAGGTAAGTGCCAGGTAAGTGGGAAAGTACTCCACTACGTAAGTAGTGGGCCTAATTAATAACCACTAGCCATCAACACACTTGCCTTAGACACCACAAAGAAATGAGGATAAGCAATGAATTACCCACGGCCTTCTCTTGTCCTAAGTGAGCGTGACGGTCCTTAGAGTCATCTCTAGATCTTTTTTAGTTAATGAGGATAAATACGGATGCAAGTTTGTGATTTTTGGGGCTTAGGAAGGGTAATGAACTCCCCACCTAATCTGGATTTAGCCATGCCCCTTAATATCCATATTAATATGCAAACAACCAAAAACCAAAAAACACGCACAATTTATTTTGCTTTTTGCGCCGCTGCCATTTTTGCAAAGAAGCCTGCATAAAATTGTTATTTGGAGCAGACAGAGGAGGAGATAAGAAAGTAATAGATTACCTGAGAAAAAATTGTTCAGAGAACCTTTCACCAAGCCGCGGAACCGCCGCAATAGGTGGCTTACACCGCGCTTCCGCGGTCGTAGGTACTGTTCACTTCAACAAATTTTTCCAGAGAGCTTCTGTTCAGCCCCTTAGTCCTCTGGAAATTTCTGAAAAAAATTTCAATTGCTCCACAGCTTCAAGAATTCCTCGCAATCAAATCACAACAACACGTTTAGATTTTGCGCGAATTTTGATCTAAAAATTGTAATGGAATAAATCTTTCAATTCAAATTTCAATAAAGAACGAATTAGCGCACGATCCCCGGCAACGGCGCCATTTGATTGATCGTCTCTTTGTGTGTCAGTTTAGAAAATGAATAGAAATCACAATCAAAGAATTATTTGACCGCAATCAATAACGGTGTCGAAATGTAGCGCGTTAGTAAGTGCGGATCGTCCACAGGGATTGTGCGATTCATTCGTATTTGTTTTGTTTTGAATTGTAAATTTAATAGAAAAGAAAAGAAAACGATTCAAGATTTATATCAATGAATTTCAAGAATCATCTAATCTCATCAAAAATCAAGAAAACATTAAAAAAGAATCAAGAAACAAGAATTGATAGAATTCCAATCGATTAAAGTTTCAAGAATTGAAATGTAGCTCGTAGGAGTCGATTAGATCATAGATGTGACGAAGACTAGCAATTACCTTTTCTTATCCATTAGCGAATTGATGCTAAATCGATGTCGATTTATCGAGGATTAAGGATCTTGTGAAGAATTAGGGTTTCCTCATCCTATCCTTTGTCCTTTCGATGAATCACATTCACTAGATAGCTTCTAGGAAATCGAATGATCGATCGTTGATCTCTAGATCCGTGCGAAAATAATCAAGAACGAATTTCACATCGATCTAGATCATCAATCATTCAATTTTCAAGAATTTACAATCGTTATAGGACTTAAGAAAATGTTTAAAGATTCGTCAACATCATCATTCTACCGATCGTTTCGACTCCTCCACGAGCAGAGTTTTATTCACGCATCATCACAAAGAATATATTCAAGAATCAAAGTTGAATCATAATGCTTGAATTGAAAGATAGGCAAGTTAAAAGAATCGTCACCTTTATTTATTCCACAATTTGTTACACATTGCTCAAGACTACAAGTATTTGAGAAGGAACAAGATTTTCGAATCTAGCGTTGCATCGGCTCCTTGAGTCGCGGATCGGCTTGGATCTCATGCTCCGATGAAGACCGGCTTCGCTTCTAAAGGATGGTTGAAGGCTTGCTTTGCTTGAACTCAAAGATCTTGAACTTTTGGTTTCTTGATTGGATTAGGGTTAGGGTTTGGAGGTGGCAAGTGTTTGGTTGATAGAGTGATAGAATTTCAACAACAATCAACAACCTTTTAAGTGAGGCCTAGGGTCCCTTTTATAGGCTTAGGAGTGATTAGCTTCCTTAAGAAGCTTGGATTAGGTTAGCTTCCCTTGTAAGCTAGTTAGTTAGGTAGAAGTCTCTAGAACTAGTTAGTTAAGGTTTAGCTTCTACCTTAAGCTAGGAGGTTAGGGAAAAGGTTCTAGGCTCTTAATGTAGTTTAGGTGAAGCTTGCTTAGGAAGCTTGGAGTGTTAAGCTATGAACAAGTAACCCGTTGCTGATCTGGCAGAATGTTATGGAGTGTTCTGGCAATTGCAGTGACTTGATGAAGTGTAGGACCAGAGAGAAGAACACTGGACTGAAATTGAGGCGATGACGTGGCACAACGGTCGCGGATCCGCGGCGCAAGCTGGATCCTGCCGCGGATCCGCGGCGCAATAGGAGAGCTAGGGCTTGATATTTCATGATGTGTCTTCTTCTGTCTTCATGTGTACTGTTTGATATGTTGAATCCCTGAATTCGTTCTAGATTACTTCCAGATCTCAAATCCTTGAGTTGGCGTATTTTTTAGCAGCACTGTTATACAAATTTGACCATTCTTCTTGAATTTTCTGCACAGACTTCAAAATACATGTTGCGCTACACAAGAATGATGCAATGCCATGAAACACAGTCAATTTCCCTAAAAATGCTGGTTTAAGTATACAGTACAGGTAATTCAATATTTTACAGGTGTTTTGCTAATATGTGCAATATGAATACCGAACACCTCTACATGAATGCAAAAGATAGGGAAATTGCCGTGTTATAAATGCAGTATTTTCGACTGATCAGGCAGCCTCTATCAGTGGCACGATCATCCGGTGCAAAACCGAACCCTCGCCTCAAATGAGAGGTCACAACACGAACACTAAATTGAAACGTTCCTATGTCACCAGAAAATACGATGGTCAGTCCTCATTCATGATGAACTCGCCCAGACAGCATCACTAGCAGCAGCTCAATCTGTGCTCAAACCATGGTGACAGGAACCTCAAGCATGTATCAATAAAGATAAATCAAAGGAACGAAAGGAATCAACAGATCCAGAATGGATACATGATCGTAAGGAGGAACGGAATCAATGAGAGTATGATCTTTGGAACGAATAGAATCAAGGATCTCAAATGGATATATAATCACGGGAACGAAAAGAATCACAGATCTCAAGATATGTACATGCTAAGGTCACTTAAGCGAAGTATCGTATCGTAAGTATGCCGTGGAACATACGCACGGTATGTCACTCTACTTGAGTTACCTACTCCATCAATCAGGGTCAACCTATGTAACGAAAGTTCGGGTCTAATACCCCCCTGTTCAAGTCTAAGTTCTGTAAGGTCAAGCCTAAGTTTCCGAAATAGATTACACCCCAGACACCACATAGTCAAACCTAGACTCGAACCAAGGTTAAACCTAATGCTTTGATACCAACTTTGTCACGACCCGAAATTTTGTTCATGACCGGCACTTAAATCATACAACGCCTAAAGACGCAACGTAAATTAAGTAAGCCGAAGCCTAGAAATCTAAACCTTTTTCCGAAAATAAAAGAGGTGAAGTTTTGAAATAAAGGTATGGTGAAATCAAAAGTTTTCTTAAATGCATAGATAATGGAACATGAAAATGCAAGTGGATTATACTAGTTCAAAAACATGTTTCGTCTTTTAAAAATTTGGGCAGCACCTCCTTTGTATATTTTGATCCAAAACCATATATACATGATAATATAAAAGGCATCCCAATGCGGGAGCTAACTCTTCGCCAATCGGCAGAATCACAACCACGCAAGTCAAAATATATGTATACGATGCCCAACGACGAAGATCAACACAATGAATAAAGCATGACATCAACCCACCAAGCGAACATATAACCCATCGCTCCAAGTCTCGCAACCACAAGTCTCTTCTAAGTCTTACTACTTATACAAATACTAGTTTCTAATTGATGAAGTAAACTAGATACAACGGAATAGTAAATATAAGAGTGGCACGATCCAATATGTCCCACCTACCAAAGCAAATCACCTTAAAGCAAGATGTGTGCCAAAAATACCGCTACTGATCCATGCGTTCAAACCTGCAAGAACTGTGGCATATTAGGGGTGAGCTTCCAACTCATGAGTAGAAAACATCAGCAGGTAGAAATTGAATAAAACAATGACTCCTAGGTCAACTATATCATAAAGGTAATACTATGATATCTAAGGTGACCGTATCTGCATATATGCCAACAATATAATCAATACTTGTATGCATATGGATAACATCTACGTGTCCATCAATGACACAATAACATCATAGAACCTGAGTGTCTAACATCGACACCCGAAACATCATGAAAGCATATGCATGTAAATATGAGGATATCAACCAACGTGTGTCCATCAAGGACGCATCAAAATCATGGAACCTGAGTGTCCAACACCGACACTCGAAACATCATGAAACCCGTGTCCAGCATCGACACGTAAATCCTCATATCTTAGGTGCTGCTTCCTCAGATCACCCCTCAGGCGCCGCATACCCTGGTCGGCCCTCATATCCATCTCACGACTCTAGTCGGTATCCTCCGGATAACCGCCGAGTCCAAATACTATCACCGGTAGGTAGTGCTCCCTCCGCCGGGTTCACCATCTTTCTATACGAGTCTTCTTGCCCCGGGATACCTCACCGGGTCCACCATGTTTCCGCAGACGGTGCCTACCGCTCCTCGAATCGGCTTTCACATACCAATCTCAGAACCGAGAAAACTCATGGTGGACGTCTAGAAATATCATATCAAGAGAAACTAGATTTTTAAAATAATACATGCTTTCTTTTGAAATCTAACAGCGGTTCTCAAATCCAGAATCTCATGAAAACAGCATCTCAATGCGTATAATCATAAAGCATGATGTACGCAAACATAGAACAGAAATGCGAGCATATCAAGTATATCATGCGACACAGTATAGTGATGTGAGCATAGCAAGTATATCATGCAACATAGCATAATGATGTGAGCATAGCAAGTATATCATGCCAAAGAGTCATGTGACTGTACCGAACAATTAAGAGCAATAGCATGGTGTAGATATTCTATTGTATAAGTGACATAGAAATTATCGATGATGAAGTGTGTGAGCCGGCAAATCTGTGTCAGTGTAACATACGCATCATCGATAATGGTGTAAGTGTACTAGCACAGGTATATGTAATGCAATGAGAATATCATGAACGTAATATAAAGTACATGTAAGTGAAATGCTATCAGGTATACATATCTACAATATATCCGAGTCGGTGAATCTATCAATCGGCATCCAGCCTCACAACATCACGTACGGTATAATCCATCGTACGGCATCCTCTAGTCAAGGGTATAAATCAATCATCAAGCAAAACTCATCACGTATGGTATCCATCTTACGGCGACATTAAACCATTAGGGATCTTATCAACCTATATGACAATGAGGGTATGGACCTAATGTCTCGTACGGCATATCACTCATGATTCACAACA
Source organism: Agapanthus africanus (assembly GCA_030015575.1). Classification (NCBI taxonomy): domain Eukaryota; kingdom Viridiplantae; phylum Streptophyta; class Magnoliopsida; order Asparagales; family Amaryllidaceae; genus Agapanthus; species Agapanthus africanus. Next base: position 399,268,733 of record CM057346.1, read on the forward strand.
ATATATATATCTATATACCTATATCCCAGGTCATATCCGTATCAATCTCATATCATGGGACCAACAAAGGTATCAATTATTTCATATCGACTTGCATCCGTATAACGACATATCAAACCAAGTCATCATATCTCATCGTATACTCTTTTCATCACATCAATATCTCACATCAAGTCATCTTCTTAATCTCATATCATATTTATCTACCTCATAACATGCCACTATAATCTCATACTGATTCTCTTTCATTACATATATATATATATATATATATCGTAATTCACATTCACGTTTCACATCCTTATATATCAATTCGAGACATCATTTCTATCATATCATGTCACACTAAACCATACACTATAATCTTAAGTCTTGGTATATCTTGTCGCCTACTAATTCTTTAACCATATCCATAAGTTTCTAACATGGTTTCCTTAACCATATTATATATATATATATCGGTTTCTATTATAATTTGCGGGGGTGCTATACGCCATCCACCCGACTTCCCCCGTAGATATAAATCTACTCACCTGCGGAACTCTTTGTTTAGCCGTAGTCGATGTGCTTCGTCGTCTCGGAATCCACGCGAAGGTACCTACAAATCAACACATATCGCCACGTATGAAAACTAAATCTGGAAAACCGATATGGCACACGGTGCGCTCATAGGTTAGAACCTATAGTCTACGCATGCAAAAACAACCAAACAACCCTCGTCGCTGACGTACAAACATCCAACGACCCAATACAATATCAAGTACGAAAACCAAGAATTCCAATATCGGAAAACATAAACCAAAACCATCCCAATATGATCCCAGATTTTGGCTCATGTAATCTGGGAAAAAATAAAAAATACAATAACTATGTTATAAGGTATGTGAGCTACAACCAAAATTCCAGCACAAATCCCAAGATTTTGGCCAGCCAACTAGCTACATAACCGGCCAGGCTGGCCCCACCTTGGAGTTTAGGCCTCGCCTTCTCGCGGTGGTCTCCTATTGGTCTAACTAGGTTAATGTATATTTTTGATTTTTTTTATAAAGGTCCTGGGTTGCTCCAGATTCCCTGTAAACCTCCAAAAAAGTCATAAAACCGACACGGAAAGTTTCTATGTTCGTATTTTGGTTTCTATTCCGTATTCTAGGCCAGCCACTAAACATCACAAGTCCACACAATCACCCAAACCCTTTCTTGAACTTTCCAAACATCGCTAATCTAAAACGATTTAACTGTAAACTACTATAGAGTGCTAGGGAACTAAAAATCTAAACTAGAACTGTAGGAATTACCTCGTTTGGCAACTCAAGAATTTTCTTGAGTTACTCAAAGTCTTCAAAATCCAAGATTGAAAGTTCCATAGGGTGTAGGATGAGGTAGGGATCATTTTTAATGAAGGGAGTGTAGGGTTTTGGTGAAGTATTAGAGATGAAACATGAGGGTAGAGGAGGTAGAGGAAGGGATGAAGAAGATGAAGGAAATGGTGAAGAAATGATGAAGGAAGAAGAATGGGTGAGGGGTGGAGCCATACCCTCTCTCTCTCTCATACCCTCACATGACATGACATGCCTAATGACATCATTATGTCCCCTCTCTCTCTCTCCTCAATCATGCCATCTCTTTTCTCACACAATTAAAACCAAAAATCAACAATACAAATGAAACAAACATGTAACAAAATGCAACATGTCGTGGTGCACTAACCATCGAAAATGTAGAAACACAGATTTGGTTTAATCGCGATTAGTAGTGCACTAATCAATTTTTATTTAAACTGCATATAATTAATTATAAAAATGCCAAATCCAATAAATATATTTTTAAATGAATAAATCATTTTAATCTCCAATTATTACACAATTATTGGTATATATTTATACAATTTTACGAAAACCCCAAATTCGCAAATCGGTAGTTTTCGTGAAATATATTATTTTAATATTAAATTCCAAAAATAATATTTTATATTTTCTGAAATGTTACAATCATCCCCTCTTAAATAAATTCGGTCCCAGAATTTAAATTTAAACCCCCAAATACTAAAACATTTCAATAATAAGATCAAATCACGGGCTCCGAAATCACAAAAGATACAGAAATACCACATCACATCATGTGCGCATGAAAACGAGTACCAAAATAAAAATTGAACTCCGTCAAGCGTCACGCAAATCATCGGATTTGCACGCAAATCATCGGAGTTACAATGGAGATACAGATCTCGAAATCCACTACTGAAATCCAATATGCACTAGTCAAATACTATAATACGGGTATAGTACGCATCCTTCGAAAAATCTCTTAAAACTGAATAAAACACATGCAAAATCTTTTCTGAATCACCGTGTGATGCGTAACTCACGACACAAGTGACGGACGCTCATTTGTAAAGTAATAAATATACATTCAAATATGTTTTGCTCAACTATACGTTCCGCCATTTTGAAATATCCCAAAAGGTTTTCCTTTATAAACGTTCGTGTCGCTCGCGGACACGTAGGAAATGGCGAGACTATAGCTCCTTTTTGAAAATCTCTTGTTAAACTTTTAATGCATGCAAAGTACTCAGGCACTATCCTCAAATCAGTCCTATTGGCTACTACATAATATAGTGCCCAACATGAAAACAAAGTGCTTAAGAGCAAAATTAGCCTCAAAAGGGCATACCCAACAATCACGTGCGTCTGGTGCGTACAGAAATCAAATCCAATACAAGTGCCACGATATGTACAAAAGCAAAACTAAGTGCAATGGGTGTGCATGAAAGCATCTGTCCAGTGTAATGGATGTGCACGATAATAATATCAAGTGCATCTATAGTGCACGAAAACATCTTATATCATGCGCCCAACTTGCGCGAAAATCCGAATCAAGTGCATCTGTCATGCAAGAATAAAATCTAAATAAAGTGCATCCAACATGCACGAATAAAGTCAAAATCAAGTGCATCTGATATGCACGAAATCCAATACCAAGCGCCTAATATGCGCAAAATCCAACCCAAACGCGTCAGGTCCGTATAAATGCCCAGTGCAGTAAAATGCACGAAAATGAACGTCAAGTGCAAACGCGGAAAAAAACATAAATCTGGTGCAACCAATGTACAAAATACAAATCGGTGCAACAAGTGCACGGAAACTCATCAATAACTCAAATGCATATAAAAAAATCACCGATGCAGTGGTGTATAAACATCAATCAAGTGCCATAACTGTGCATAAAAGAAAATATCCAATAGGTGCAGCCATGGTGCACGAACACATAAATCACAAAACCCAATCACCGAAACTTAATCCAAGCGATAAAAGTGTGATACTCGGATCACGAAATACAAATCGCAATAATTGACATTGAGGTACACCTCCTACAATGTTGAAAAAAATGTCGGTGCGCCCAAACTGGCAGAGCAAGAACACCCGCTTGCCTCATGCTCACGGTCTGGCGTCCTCTGTCTCTGGGTCCTCATTTTCTCTACGGATTACCCACCTCAAAATCCATTGCCTCATCGGCCTGGTCTGGTGTGCTAACGGAAACGATTCCACTCTGGTACTCCTCTGGTTATCTGTCGGCCTATTAGTATGACTATTTATAAAGCAGCACGTCACCGGCGTCGGCCTCTGGCCCTCTGAACATACATAACACAACTGATCCTCGGTGCAACTCTTATCGCAGCAGTGTCCTGGAAGGCACCTGCTAAAGGTCTCTTCCGATCTCGTCTATGCCGAACTGTACGGAGGCTGGTACACTTGCCTAATCTTTTCTCCTTTTTTTGGACATCTGCGTTCTAAGCACAGCATTTTCTCGGGAACTGGCTGTATCCCAACGCCTCTATATACATATCAGATCTCTAATCTCATGGGGAGTAATAACAGCTCGTTAACATATCGCACGAACCTTTTGTTCCACTCGCCTTTATTATCGTCCACCTCGACATCACGTCATGCTATCTGCGTAGTGCAATTGTTCTCGGCTACAGTCAATCCGGAGTTTCTCACACGGACTCGAAATCATGAACTCGGTATCTTCATAACTCTGTAGAAGATATCTAGCCGAACATGTCCTCGGGAACTCGTCCCAACCATCGGAGGAATACTCCATATTCGTCCGCTCTTTATCAACTCACAATGCATCTGGGTGAGGTCCTTCTATCTGAAAATGGTCAACTTACCGATCTCACATCGGGGCATCCGACGAACAACGTCCTCTCTTTATCGATCTACTCTAGATCTGCATAAGAGTTTCCACACTGGAAAACTTCAACTCGACTGGGCCTGCGTCGGCGCATCAAATCAGACGAATCACCTTCGTCTCTGAACTCAACTCAAGATAGACTAGCTATCTACTGTTGCATCTCTGCCTGAAAGCTCCAGCGATCTCAGCTCGTAAGCTCTGGAAGCGGCATCCCATCAATCTCAGCAACAAGTGGGTCATCTTTCTGCAAGGTAGACAACATCACAAACTCTGAGGTAGGTTGTACATCAACGGTCATCTCACAACAGGCAGCCTCTATCAGTGACCCGATCATCTGGTGCAAATCCGAACCCTCGTCTCAAACGAGAGGTCACAATACGAACACTAAATTGTGACGTTCCCATGTCACCAGAAAATACGATGGTCAGTCCTCGTTCATGACGAGCTCGCCCTGACCGCATACTAGCAGCAGCTCAATCTACGCTCAAACCATAGTAACAGGAACCTCAAGCATGTATCAATGAAGATAAATCAAAGGAACGAAAGGAATCGACAGATCCATAATGGATACATGATCATAAGGAGGAACGGAATCAATGAGAGTATGATTATTGGAACAAATAGAATCAAGGATCTCAAATGGATATATAATCACGGGAACGAAGAGAATCACAGATTTCAAGATATGTACACCCTAAGGTCACTTAAGTGGAGTATCGTATCATAAGTATACCGCGGAATATACGCATGGTACGTCAGTCTACTTGAGTTACCTATTCCATCAATCAGGGTCAACTTATGTAACGAAAGTTCTGGTCTAATACCCCTTGTTCAAGTCTAAGTTCCATAAGGTCAAGCCTAGGTTTCCGAAATAGATTACGACCCAGACTCCACATAGTCAAATCTAGACTCGAACCAAGGTTAAACCTAACGCTTTGATACCAACTTTGTCACAACCCGAAATTTAGTTCGCGACCGTCACTTAAATCACGCAACGCCTAAAGACGCAACGTAAATTAAGTAAGCCGAAGCCCAGAAATCTAAACCTTTTTCCGAAAATAAAAGAGGTGAAGTTTTGAAATAAAGGTATGGTGAAATCAAAAGTTTTCTTAAATGCATAGATAATGGAACATGGAAATGCAAGTGGATTATACTAGTTGAAAAACATGTTTCATCTTTTAAAAATTTGGGCAGCACCTCCTTTATATATTTTGAACCAAAACCACATATATATGATAATATAAAAGGCATCCCCAAGCGGGAGCTATCTCTTCGCCAATCGGCAGAATCACAACCACGCAAGTCAAAATATACGTATACGACGCCCAACGGCGAAGTTCAACATAAAGAATAAAGCAAGATATCAACCCACCAAGCGAACATATAACCCATCGCTCTAAGTCTTGCAAGCACAAGTCTCTTCTAAGTCTTACTATTTATACAAATACTAGTTTCTAATTGATGGAGTTAAATAGATACAACGGAATAGTAAATACAAGAGAGGCACGATCCAATATGTCCCACCTACCAAAGCAAATCACCCGAATGCAAGCTGTGTGCCAACGATACCGCTACTGATCCATGCAGTCAAACCTGCAAGAACTGTGGCACAACGGGGGTGAGTTGCCAACTCGTGAGTAGAAAACATCAGCAGGTAAAAATTGAATAAAACAACGACTCCTAGGTCAACTATATCATAAAGGTAATACTATGATATCTAAGGTGACCGTATCTGCATATATGCAAACAATATAATCAATGTCTGTATGCATGTGGATAATATCTACGTATCCATCAATGACACAATAACATCATGGAACCTGAGTGTCCAACATCGACACCCGAAAGATCATGAAAGCATATGCATGTAAATATGAGGATATCAACCAACGTGTGTCCATCAACGACACATCAAAATCATGGAACCTGAGTGTCCGACACCGACACTCGAAACATCATGAAACCCGTGTCCAGCATCGACACGTAAATCCTCATATCTCAGGCACCGCATCCTCAGATCGGCCCTCAGGCGCTTCATACCCTGGTCGGCCCTCATATCCATTTCACGACTCTGGTCGGTATTTTCCGGATAACCGCCGAGTCCAAATACTATCACCGGTAGGTAGTGCTCCCTCCGCTGGGTTCACCGCCTTTCTATACGAGTCTTCTTGCCCCGGGGTACCTCACCGGGTCCACTATGTACCCGCAGACGGTGCCTACCGCTCTTCGAATCGGATTTCACATACCAATCTCAGAACCGAAAAAACTCATGATGGACGTCTCGAAATATCATATCAAGAGAAACCAGGTTTTTAAAACAATAAATACATTCTTTTGAAATCTAACCGCGGTTCTCAAATCCAGAATCTCTTGAAAACAGTATCTCAATGCGTATAATCATAAAGCATGATGCATGCAAACATAGCACAGAAATGTGAGCATATCAAGTATATCATGCGACATAGTATAGTGATGTAAGCATAGCATAATGATGTGAGCATAACAAGTATATCATGTCAAAGAGTCATGTGACAGTACTGATCAATTAAGAGCAATAGCATGGTGTAGCAATTCTACTGTATAAGTGACATAGCAACTATCGTGATGAAGTGTGTGAACCGGCAAATCTGTGTGAGTGTAACATACGCATCATCGATAATGGTGTAAGTGTACTAGCACAGGTATATATAATGCAATGAGAATATTATGAACGTAGAATAAAATACATCATAAGCAAAATGCTACCAGGTATACATATTTACAACATATCCGAGTCGGTGAATCTATCAATCGGCATCCAGCCTCACAACATCACGTACGGTATAATCCATCGTACGGCATCCTCTAGTCAAGGGTATGGATCAATCATCAAGTAAAACTCATCACGTACGGTATCCATCGTACGACAGCATTAATCCATTAGGGATTCTATCAACCTATACGACAATGAGGGTACGGACATAACGTCTCGTACGACATATCACTCATGATTATCAAAATTATATATATCTATATACCTATTGTAGGGTTACGAGGCACTCTCATAAGGGTCTACGAGGCTTCAATCATGCCCGATTTAAAATTTAGACGTGCCGAAAAACCCTTAACCAAGATCTTAAACTGGAGATTAGGCGAAACAAAGCACGTTAAACACTTTAACATCTAAGAGTTTGGGATTACAACCTTTGTAGTCCGGTCCTTCACTTCATAAGCTCCTTGTTGAGGTCCCTTCACTGCGATCATCATGTTGCTGGACTCTCGAGAGGCTCCACGAAGAGAATGATGCAAACTTTCTTCCGATCTTCGATAACTAAGATGATCTACCTTGAAGTTTCTTAAACATAAGCTCTCACTCTCAAATGAAGTGAACACCCTAATCTAAATGGCTAGGATAGATTAGGATGATGAAGTAGGAATTTTGCTCTATTTTATTTTCATAATCTCACTCATTTTCATCACCTCATAAAAAGCTAGAAAGATTTTCATGGAAGAAGAAGGAAGAAGAAGAAGAATGAATCCTTTTTGTGATGAATAATGCAATGTCATGATAATGATTAATAATGCAACCATGGTAGACTATGAAGAGGCTAACCCATATAGAGACTTAACCAAGGGTGAAGGGTTTTGGTTTGGGTTAGAAAATATCAAGCATAATATCTTTGCTAGAAACAAACTAAAACCTTCTAGAAGCATCAAGAAAGATCTAACCAAAATTAAACCCTAACCTTGTTTAATCTCCACTAAACATGTTGCATTAGTAATCATATCATGTTACAATATTATATATCACATATATAATATATATTTGTAACAAAAGAAAATAATACAATTAACATATATCACATATATATCAATGTATTACCCGGTGAGAAAATGAATCAATAAAACGAGCTAATATTACATAATGTAATTCAATATATCATATATATTATTATACATTAAATTATCGAATCAACACTTGATCCGACAATCAGGCTATATCGAATATAACCGACTAATATTTCATGTACCGATTCATCGAATCAACACTTGATCCGATGATCCGGCTCATATCAAAATAACGCGAGAATATAATACGGTATCTCATATCGCATTATCCTCGGTCCTGCACATATCTCATATGTGCCCCTACTCCGTTTTTCTTGAGTCAAGAAACCTCTGTGTAGGACTCTAAAGAATCGTCAATACGCCGGTAGAAGGTGATGATCATATCAAACACCAACAAGCTGCAAGCGGTCAGCTAAACGTAACAGCCACCCACGCATTGAGCGATCAGAAGATCAACAAGCAAGCCTGTACATTTTCCTGCGAATCCAAACAGTAACACTCCCGTACAGTCCGGTCTCGTCGTCTGATATGTCGCATATCTCGTCTAGGGGTGGTAAACGTCAGACCCTAGTAGCTTGATAAGTCATGTCGATATGAGGTCTATAACAGTTCAAGAAATTACTGATAACACTTACCAGTAAATCTCAGCAACCCTGGCCAGGGATTTCTAGTTATAGCCAATCGAACACAGCATAACATCAACTCCCTATACCGGGAGAGACGAATCCGCTCCTATCGCTCATTGCCTCCATGTGATTCGGGACTGTAGCCAAAAGCCACCTTTTTGCACGCCCTCTTGGACATGGTATGATGGAAATCAAAGCACAGTGGGAATCACACAAGACTCTATGACGATCTCGGGTCAACAGACTACTCTGTACCAGTGTTACCGGAGAACTGCCATCTGACGTGAGGTATAATACCATCTGGGAGTTCTCGGTGAGTCCGTCCAGTGTACCCATTCTCTACTGAGCACCCGTACACCTTCCTTGATCTCAAACACCGATGGATATGGGATCATCCATCGCCCATCATATGGGTCAAGATGCGTATACGCTAGTCTACTCTGGTGTAATGATGCCCTATCTCGATACACCCTCGACTAGGAATAGTTATAGGATGTACTCGTCGACTACCGTGGCCCCATTAGTATGATCTCATCATAGTCCCAGTAGTCGAGTACATATCCTAAGAGCATTATCAACATGTAACATAGAGACAATCAGAGTACATGTTAAGATAAAGTACAACCAGATAGCAAGAAAGTCCTCCCTATATATGTCCAAGCATCCATTACAATATACATCATATGTACAGTAATGGACTCTAGGGCATACATATAACTAACAATCTCCCACTTGCACTAGAGCCATCTGTTATGGTATCACATACCCAACAATTAGCTGTGATTGAAGTATCTCATACTCAACCATCCCATAAAAGTCTCTACTGGGAAAAAGGCCTTTGTGAGTGGATCCGCGCTGTTGTCCTCTGTGTCTACTCTCTTAACCTCGATCTTCCTGGAGATCAACCATCTCCATGATCAGGTGATACTGCTTAAGAATTATATCTGGATTTCTGATGGGACGGGGGTTCCTTGGCATAAGCCACAACTCCATTGTCACACAATGGCAGGAACGAAGTTCATCTCATGAACTTATATATATCCAGACTGCCTCTTTGGTAGCATCCTTGGTAACAATGTATCTTGCCTTTAATCGTCTAGTAAGTCACGATATCTAGCTTGGAACTCTTCCAACATACCGTCCCTCCACTGAGGGTAAAGACAATACCTGCGACTGACATTCAATCGTCCGTATCACCCTGAAACCTTTCCAGTGATTCTCCTAGGATCGATTGATACCATCTCACTACAACTAGTGAGAACCCTAACATCCAATCAGATCTATCTCATAGATCCAAAACCCAGGATTTAGGAGGTATCACTTTGATCCTATACGGAGAATCCTTGTGATAAGCGGAGATTGACCGAGCGTAGCATAGGAAACTACTTCCCTATCAAGAGTATGTCATCCACGTACTCTACGAGGATCACCACCATACTTCCTACTACCTTTTTGTATATACAAGGTTCATCTACCATTTTGATGAAGTCAAACTTTTTGACTACCACATCAAAACAGACGTTCCAACTCCCCGATGCCTGATTTATCACATAAAACATCTTGCTCACGTTTCTACTGCTCCCACTGTCTACGAAGCCCTCTGGCTGTGTACTTATAGACGTTCTCTTCAAAATCATCATTTAGAAAAGCAGTCATGACACCCAACCGCCAGATATCGTAGTCATGGTATGTAGCCGTGGCAAGTAGGATCTGGATGGACTTAAGCATAGCTTTGAAAGTCTCAACTTTTCCATGTACACCAAGTAATCTTCTCAAGATATACTTGCTCCTGATGGGGATTTAACCCTTCAGATAAAGCAACCAAAGTCCATACTTTGTTGGTGTATAAGGATTCCATCTCAGATCGCTAAGCATCCAGCCATTCTTACAGAGTCCCACTCCTGATGGCCAGCTCGAAACTAGTTGGGTCATCATCTCATGATGCAATCCTCGCTCCTACTGTCATAGAGAAAACCGAAGTATCTCTCAGGTGGGTGAGGAACCTTACTAGATCGGCGGAGAGGCTGAGGTTCGTTTGGAAACTATTGAATTCTTTGGTTCTACCAAATCATCAGTTGCAGTTTGTATAGCTGGAACTCTTTCTAGTTCTACCTCATGACCAATAATTTCTTCACAAGAAATTCCCTTTCACAAAGGTGGCATGCTGAGAAACAAAACATCTTTTGTTCCTCGGTTAGGTAGAAGATATTCCCTTACAAATGCTTGGGATATCCAACAAACTTCTACAGAACTGATTTTGCCTCGAGCTTATCCGGATTATGCTTTTAGACATAGGGTGGACAACCCCAAATCTTATCATACTTAAGATATGGGTTCTTTCCATTCCATATCATATATGAAGTGGTAGGCAACTGATTTGATTGGAACCCTATTCAATAGGTATGCAGCTTCTCAAGTGCTTAACTCCCAAAAGGAAATAGGAAACTCAGTAGTACTCATCATAGAGCACACCATATCAAATAGGGTGTGTTTCCTCCGCCCCGATATACCGACGTGCTGTGGTGTATACGGAGGAGTAATGCTGAGAGAGAATCTCATTCTCCTTTAGAATAGTCCATGAATTCCGTGCTCAAGTATTCTCCTCCTTGATCTCATCAAAGGACATAATACTTTTACCCGTTTTTGGTTCTCTACTTCTAACTTATATTCTGTGATTATCTCAAAAGTTTCGGACTTGTGTTTCAACAGGAACATATGTCTGGATCTTGAGAGATCATCAGTGAATGTAATGAAGTACAAAGAACCGGTCCTGGCATGTGTAGACAAGGGACTATCATACATCAGCATGTATCAATCCCAAGAGTTCACTAACTCTTTCTCTGTTTCGAAAAAACGGAACTGTGGTCATCTTATCTCTGTGACATGACCGGCAAGTTTCACAAGATGTACATTCAAACTAATTTAAATATGCATCTATATGTAACTTCAGCTAGTCGGGTCGCATTGATATGACCTAGTCTACAATGCCTCAAGAAGGATTCGTTCATTTCTGAACTCTTCCTCTTGTGTGTGTTCTGTATACTAAGAACTGTAGTTTGATTTAGAACGTCTTATGCTTTTAGATAACGTGCCTGATCCGATCAACTCTTGATATAGGAAATGTTCAAAATATTATCCAACAATACAAAATTATATCCTCCTTTACTAATAAAGAGACTGATATGATAATGTATATCAGGTTCGGTATCTAATAACATTCGTTCAGAATCAATGTATTTGCTAATACAGGGTGATAACTACAAACAGACTTGGCTGCAACACTTGCACCGTTTCTATCTCATGAAACTTATCACCCATTTTCAGTCATCTACCTATCTGTAGCCCATGTAACAAATTACATATGTGGGATCCTGATTTGGTATCAAATACCCAGGACGTAAAGGATATTGAGAAACAGTTCTTTGTAATGAACACACCCGAAGATGATGCATCAGCATGCACTTTCTTCGTTTGGGCGGCACGGGAATTCTGGTAATCCCCTATTTCCTGCTCTGTCTTATAACAATTATAAGTTGGAGCGGGACCAACGTTCCCTAGCGCAGTATAACAAGCGGGTTCGGTCAATATATCCGTATTATTATTTTGATTAAGGCGTGATATAGTCGTAACCAGGAGAGAGAGAGAAGAAAACACTCAGCGTTTGCTCTTGCAAGATTAGATTGGTTTTCAATATATCTAATCAGGATGTCTCCCACTGTTTTAGTCAAATCTTCCTTCAAACCCTGAAAGGAAAGACTAGCCGGGATTAATTACATGCTAAAAGTTCGCCAATCTTTCAGCCAGGCCAATGCCGGTATTTTGAGGGAGGTTCCCCGTGCTTTCGTACGAACCTAATTAAAGTAAAACTCATTTTCCCATGGGCGTAACCCCGTTAACACCTTTCTAGACACCTATTTGATCGGCTAATTGTAATGTGTAAAACTCTCCTAGGAGTAACTCTTACTCGCAGCGGGTATCGGGATCCAACTATCTCATAGAAGGTATGCAATCTCATTGCAAATTTCAACACTTGAAATTCCCAATAATATTTTGCCCTAAGCGATCTATGACCTTGACAAGGTCAACAAACTATAGACCGCATGTCAAATTCAACCCGTCATTTCCTGATATGAATTAAACCCATCCGCACGACCCTTGACAAGGTCAACAAAGTCGCACGACTACCCTAATCCAATCGTATCATATGCTTATGCAGATAAGCATAAATAGCTACCGCTCACTACGCCTTGACAAGGTCAACAAACGCAGCACGAATACTATAAAGTACTTATCTGAAATGACGGAGGGCTACGACAGGTTTTTAGAAAACCCTTTGCGTAATAAACTTGATATCGTTGTAGAATCGAGTGATTTTAAATAGAGTGTTTTTGAAGCTTTTCTAGTATTGCTAAAGAAGTCACTCCCGGTGAACGGATCGTCGGCTCTTTCCTCATCGAAGAAGGTGCAGGATATTTCACAAATACCACTATGCAAAGCAAAAATTATAGAAACAATCAAAAGACAAACCGAGTTTGTAGCATCTGCTAGTTTCGCTAAAGTGGTCACTCCCGGTGAAGGGATCGCGGCTCTTTCCTTATCGAATAAGGTGCTGGATGTTCTACAAGGAACACCGCTATGCAAAACAAGAACTAGAGCTACCAGTTTTTAAACAAGTTTCTACAACATCTTTAGGTTTCTTTTAGTTTCATTAATGTCATTAATGAAGTCCCATTTTATTATGCTTTACAAGTATCACATTAGAAACGAAATCTGCAATATAACATATATCTCATATATATAATATAAACATTCGTCTCAGGCAGTAATATGATCTCATCACAGAACATTTCAGCAGAAGAACATATATGAAATATTGGATATACTAGGAGGTCCGTGTTTTTAATACGAGCCGGTATAAAACACGGATTCCACGGTCGTGATGAATAGCCAAACCCACATCCCTAAACCCCTACGAGAGCGGCAAGTAACACTGCCAATTCTAGGGTTAGGAGACCCGGTCTCGACCCCTTGAGATGGTCTCCCACTGGACCCCAGAACCCGGTTACTTGTGCTCCCCGCCTTGGGTCTACCTAATGCGAAAAAGTAAATAATATACAATGGTGACATCATCCTCAGCCCGAAAGTACCCCAATAAAAGAATATTACATACAAATGAATTTTACATGAATGAAAAAGAAAAACTCTCATCTCACATAAAACCCCGGCTATTCAAAACGCGACGATCCAATATAACATATCATAGCAACATATAATATCACATATCATCAACGTAAGCAAGTATGTGTATCCCGATTGTCGTTGATGTATAGCAATGAAGCCGGCGATACACCACATACTATGCTTACGGTCACAGAAAAGAAAGTGTAAAACTACAACAGTTGGAATCCGCAACCTGCTTAGACATCGCATGCCTAACCAAATGAATTCCTTAGACATCGCATGCCTAACAGTTATAAACCCCGTATTTTAGTCTCATTATCGAAAACTCTTTACAATATAAAGTCGAGCAATTCAACAAGATTCCCGACATCCTGATCGAATGCTCGTCGCAAACTTTAGTAGACAGCCGCACCCCCGAATGCCGTCGACGAAGTGCACTAAGGCAGAACACCGCTGCCGCGAGCACCTCAACGGATGCTTTTGGCGACGGGGTTCTCCTACAGTCACTTGGTCGGGGCTATGGGGCGTAGCTATCTATTAAGTTTACCCAGTGAGTATCCGCGTATGTTACGTGATTGCGACAGACTTTTGATCGCATCAAAATCCCGTGGCAACCGATCATCTGAGACTGAACTGCTAGATTTATAACATTCAAATTAGTTATCTCATAACTACTTGTGGATTCCAAATATTGTATCACATTCCAGATAAAAAGACAGTGTAAAACTTTCCGATCGAATAATCAAACACCCAAGATTTCCCAAATAGCTCAACACTTGAGCAGAGTTCAAAAAGTATCCATCACATGCCACAGTACCGATGGTCCAGCCGTAGAAGGGTCAAGCCAACGCCTCACATATGGCAGCGTCGTGCTGCCCCAAACCCTAAGGTTCAGAGGCGGTTCAGACGGTCACATAATCGAGTTAAGGTTTGTGTTCTTCTAAAGGGTCCACCGCGTTGCTTGCATGATTTTCCGGAAGTTTCAAACTCGAGAAAAAATCCAACTTTTGAAAATTTTCCGACAGGTGAAAAAGTGAGTTATTGATATCCGTTCGAACTTTTTAACATGTTCTAAAATTATCCGGAAAAACATAAACGAAGTTAAATTATCCGATCGAATCAACGAGTCCCCAATACATCCCAGAAAACTCAACACTTGAGTATAATTAAAAATTCCTAGAACAATCAGGATATTGCTACGGTTATTACTGTGCAAAACTCAAAACATGATGCTACTGTTTGGCCGCGGAACCGCCGCTCAAGCCATGGTACGGCCGCGGTTACACGGCGCATTAATGGAATTAGAGGTACGTGTTGCACAGTAATGCATGTATTTTCCTGCTAATTTTTTGGAGTATTTTTAATGCACAAAAAATCACATTTTGAATTTTTTTCCAAAAACTAGGGTTTTACGGGTATTCGGAGTTCGATCATACTTTAAACTTCGCCTGGACTTCGCCTAAAGCTCTAGCTTGGCTCGATACCACTGTAGGGTTATTAGGCACTCTCACAAGGGTCTACGAGGCATCAATCATGCCCGATTTAAAATTTAGACGTGCCGAACAACCCTTAACCAAGATCTTAAACTACAGATTAGGCGAAACAAAGCATGTTAAACACTTTAACATCTAAGAGTTTGGGATTACAACCTTTTTAGTCCGGTCCTTCACTTCATAAGCTCCGTGTTGAGGTCCCTTCGCTGCGATCATCATGTTCCCGGACTCTCGAGAGGCTCCACGAAGAGAATGATGCAAACTTGCTTCCGATCTTCGATAACTAAGATGAACTACCTTGAAGTTTCTTAAACACAAGCTCTCACTCTCAAATGAAGTGAACACCCTAATCTAAATCGCTAGGATAGATTAGGATGATGAAGTAGGAATTTTGCTCTATTTTATTTTCATAATCTCACTCATTTTCATCACCTCATAAAAAGCTAGAAAGCTTTTCATGAAAGAAGAAGGAAGAAGACGAAGAATGAATCCTTTTTGAGATGAATAATGAAATGTCATGATAATGATTAATAATGCAACCATGGTAGATTATGAAGAGGCTAACCCATGTAGAGACTTAACCAAGGGTGAAGGGTTTTGGGTTGGGTTAGAAAATATCAAGCATAATATCTTTACTAGAAACAAACTAAAACCTTCTAGAATCATCAAGAAAGATCTAACCCAAATTAAACCCTAACCTTGTTTAATCTCCACTAAATATGTTGCATTAGTAATCATATCATGTTACAATATTATATATCACATATATAATTTTTATTTGTAACAAAAGAAAATAATACAATTAACATATATCGCATATATATCAATGTATTACCCGGTGAGAAAATGAATCAATAAAGCGAGCCAATATTAGATAATGTAATTCAATATATCATATATATTATTATACATTAAATTATCGAATCAACACTTGATCCGACAATCCGGCTATATCGAATATAACCGACTAATATATCATGTACCGATTCATTGAATCAGTACTTGATCCAATGATCCGGCTCATATCAAAATAACGCGAGAATATAATACGGTATCTCATATCGCATTATCCTCGGTCCTGCACATATCACATATGTGCCTCTACTCCGTCTTTCCTCAGTCAAGAAACCTATGTGTAGGACTCTAAAGAATCGTTAATACGCCGGTAGCAGGTGATGATCATATCAAACACCCACAAGCTGCAAGCGGTCAGCTAAACGTAACAGCCACCCAGGTATTGAGCGATTAGAAGATCAACAAGCAAGCCTGTACATTCTCCTGCGAATCCAATCAGTAACAATCCCGTACAGTCCGGTCTCGTTGTCTGATATGTCGCATATCTCGTCTAGGGGTGGTAAATGTCAGACCCCAGTAGCTTGATAAGTCGTGTCGATATGAGGTCTATAATAGTTCAAGAAACTACTGATAACACTTACCAGTAAATCTCAACAACCCTGGCCAGGGATTTCTAGTTATAGCCAATCGAACACAACATAACATCAACTCCCTATACCGGAAGAGACGAATCCCCTCCTATCGCTCATTGCCTTCATGTGATTCGGGACTGTACCCAAAAGCCACCTTTTTGCACGCCCTCTTAGACTTGGTATGATGGAAATCAAAGCACAGTGGGAATCACACAAGACTCTATGACGATCTCGGGTCAACAGACTACTCTGTACCAGTGTCACCGGAGAACTGCCATCTGACGTGAGGTATAATACCATCTGGGAGTTCTCGGCGAGTCCGTCCAGTGTACCCTGTCTCTACTGATCACCCATACACTATCCTTGATGTCAAACACCGATGGATATGGGATCATCCATCGCCCATCATATGGGTCAAGATGCGTATACGCTAGTCTACTCTGCTGTATCGATGCTCTGTCTCGATACACCCTCGACTAGGAACAGTTATAGGATGTACTCGTCGACTACCGTGGCCCCACTACGATGATCTCATCATAGTCCCAGTAGTCGAGTACATATCCTAAGGGCTTTATCAACATGTAACATAGAGACAATCAGAGTACACGTTAAGATAAAGTACAACCAGATAGCATACTATCATGTCGAGCAAGAAAGTCCTCCCTATATATGTCCAAGCATCCATTACAATATACATCATATGTACAGTAATGGCCTCTAGGGCATACATATAACTAACACCTATATCCCAGGTCACATCCATATCAATCTCATATCATGGGACCGACAAAGGTATCAATTATCTCATATCGACTCGCATCCGTATAATGACATATCAAACCAAATCATCATATCTCATCATATACTCTTTTCATCACATCAATATCTCACATCAAGTCATCTTCTTAATCTCATATCATATTTATCAGCCTCATAATATGCCACTATAATCTCATACTGATTCTCTTTCATTACATATATATATATATCGTGATTCACATTAACGTTTCACATCCTTATATATCAATTCGAGACATCATTTTTATCATATCATGTCATGCTAAGCCATACACTATAACCTTAAGTCGTGGTATATCTTGTCTCCTACTAATTCTTTAACCATATCCATAAGTTTCTAACATGGTTTCCTTAACCATATTTTATATATATCGGTTTCCATTATAATTTGCGGGGGTGCTATATGCCATCCACCCGACTTCCCCCGTAGATATAAATCTACTCACCTGTGGAACTCCTTGTTTAGCCGTAGTCGATGTGCTTCGTCGTCTCGAAATCCACACGAAGGTACCTACAAATCAACACATATTGCATGAAAACCAAATTCGGAAAACCGATACGGCACACGGTGCGCTCATAGATTAGAACCGATAGCCTACGCATACAAAAACAACCAAACAACACTCGTTGTTGATGTACAAACATCCAACGATCCAATACAATATCAAATACTAAAACCAAGAATTCCAATATCGGAAAACATAACCCAAAACCATCCCAATATGCTCCCAGATTTTGGCTCATGTAATCTGGGACAAAAAGAAAAATACAATAGCTATGTTATAAGATATGTGAGCTACAACAAAAACCCCAGAACAATCCTAAAATTTTGGCTGTCCAACTAGCTACAGTAACTGGCCAGGCCGGCCCCACCTTGGAGTTTAGGCCTCGTCTTCTCGTGGTGGTCTCCTATTGGTCTGACTAGGTTAATGTATATTTTTGATTTTTTTTTATAAAGATCCCGGGTTGCTCCAGATTCCCTGTAGACCTCCAACAAAGTCACAAAACCGACATGGAAAATTTCTAAGTTCGTATTTTGGTTTCTATTTCGTGTTCTAGGCCATAAAATCACACTAGGGTCTTGTAAATAGCCACTAAATATCATAAGTCCACACAATCACCCAAACCCTCTCTTGAACTTTCCAAACATCGCTAATCTAAATCGATTTAACTCTAAACTTCTATAGGGTGCTAGGAAACTAAAAACCTAAACTAGAAGTGTAGGAAATTATCTCGTTTGGCAACTAAAGAATTTTCTTGAGTTGCTCAAAGTCTTCAAAATCCAAGCTTGAAAGGTCCATAGGGTGTAGGATGAGGTGGGGATCATTCTTAATGAAGGAAGTGTAGGGTTTTGGTGAAGGATTGGAGATGAAACATGAGGGTACAGGAGGTGGAGGAAAAGATGAAGAAGATGAAGGAAATGGTGAAGAAATGATGAATGAAGAAGAATGGGTGAGGGGTGGAGCTATACCCTCTCTCTCTCTCTCATACCCTCACATGACATGACATGCCTCATTACATCTTTATGTCCCCTCTCACTCCCCTCAATCATGCCATCTGTTTTCTCACACAATTAAAACCAAAATTCAACAATGCAAATGAAACCAATATGTAACAAAATGCAACATGTCATGGTGCACTAACCATGGAAAATGTAGAAACACGGATTTGGCTTAATCGCGATTAGTAGTGCACTAATCAATTTTTATTTAAACTGCATATAATTAATTATGAAAAGGCCAAATCCAATAAATATATTTTTAAATGAATAAATCATTTTAATCTCCAATTATTTCATAATTATTGGTATATATTTATACTATTTTACGAAATCCCCAAATTTGCAAATCGGTAGTTTTCGCGAAATATATTATTTTAATATTAAATTCCAAAAATAATATTTTATATTTTCTGAAATGTTACAAGGTGCTCATTGGGTTATGAGTACACCGGACGGACTCGCAGGGACCATGCTAGTTGGTATTATACCTATTGTCAGATAGCAGTTCCCAGGTGACATGTGTACAGGTTAGTTTATCGACTTGAGATTGTCATTTATCTCGTGTGAGTTTCCACCGTGCTTTGATTACTACCCTACCACGGCTAAAAGGAGTCGTGCAAACAGGTTTTAGTTGGGTACAGTCCCGGGCCACATGGAGGCAGTGAGCGGATCGTCAGAGGATTCGTCTCTCCCGGTATTGGGGGTTTGATGTCGCGGAGTGCACGGATGTCCATCACCAGAAATCCTTGGCCAAGATAGTCGAGAATTACTGATCTAGGATCGGTAGTTTCTTAGGTGGTGATAGGTTTCATAACGACACTAAATTTCAAGTTATTAGGGGTTTGACTTTATCCACCCCCTAGACTCAATATGCAATACTCATAAACGAATGGACCGGACTGTACGGATATTGTCACTATCAGGCTCAGTGAGGTTTCAGGATGAGTTTGCTCGTCGGCCTCCCTTTTGTTCAATACCTGGGTAGCCGTTATGTACAGCTAGTGCCACTGACGTGCTTATGGTTAAACCTACTGCCAGCGTATTGACGAGTCTTTAAAGTCCCACACAGAGGGTTTCACTGCTTCGGGCGAAACGTTGTAGATGCCGTATGGTTTTATGGCAGGGTTCTATCATATACGTGCACTTGTGCACGGATCATGATCGAACGGATAATACTAGTGGGATTTGGTTTAAGCCGAATCCTAGTATTATAGTGTTGGATTATCTTCGTCTCGTTGTATTCGTATTCAGTCGAAATACGGATGCGGGTATGTATATACGGATGAGGGGTATTCTTGTAATTCGTTACAAGATTACTTTAGAAGATGCCATTTCATTTTGTTATTAAACATTTAGGGTTTTAAATTTTTATTGGTGGAAAGTGTGAATTATTGTATGGCTTGGGTTCATGCATGCCACATGAGTGTGACTCATGGTGGTGGGTCATGTTGTGACTCATGGTGGCATGATGAATTTTTGTTTGTCGTGTGGGATATTTGTTGTGAGGCTTGGGATATTTATTCTTGAGTTGGTTTTTTCTTTAGTTGCTTAAGATTCACAACTAATAACTCACTCTCACACAACACAAGAAAAAGAGGCAGCCACCATATCTTGACTTGCCTTTTTTCTTTTGCCATTTCAGTGCTTCACACTTTCTTCTCCCATGAAAACTTCTTCAACCTCCACCCTACATGTCTCATGTGTTGAGAAACCTAGGGTGTATTGAGACAAAGTATTCACACAGACTCTCTACTTCATCTTTTCTATCTAGGTTAGCAAACTAGATACCCGAGTTGCTTCGGTTTTGAGGCCGGAGCCCGTATTACAAACCCTCGACATGGATCTTCTTTGATGTGGGGAGACCGGAGATCAAACATGATTGAGGAAGCCACAAGGAGCTTGGGACAGAGGTTGAAAACCGAAGGACACGGATCGTTCGGTATAACTTCTCTAAACTCCATTTCATATAGCTAGTGTAGGGTTAATGGTACGATCCGTAGATTAGGGTTCCGTTAGCACCGGTTTCTAAAAGTTTTTGTTTCGCATTTGGCCACGGAATGATGGACGAGGCGCTGCCGTAACCGAACATGGTATCAGAGCCAAGCCATTAACCTCATACTAGTTTGTTTAGACGATGTTAAATTATCGAAACCGAAAAAACTCCGAAACAGTACCAACTTGTATTCTAGTTTCTATCAAATTTTTCGAGTCTTCAAAAAAATATTTAAGCAATTGCAGAAGACTAACTGTATGACCACAAGAACAGACCCCAAACACGAACCCCAGATTCAAAACTTGGACCGGCCAGAACCCAAAATTCCGAGATGGCCGGTTTTGTTAATGCTTCTGCACTTGATTTTTGTGATGTGGTTTGTTCTCTGGAATATTGGTTCAGTGGTATTGCTTGTTTAGTCCAGTTTGGATATGGTTTTATCTAAAAGTTTGGGGGCTATTCGGGGTGTTTCAAAGTCGATATTTCTAACACTGTTTAAAGTTTTACAGTACATGCATTACTATCTGCGACCGTGAATGTTATTAGAGCGGTACAACTTATCTAATTGCTATAGTTCTTTTAGACGGGTTTGCGAACATGACTTTCACGTTGATGTTCTGTGTTGTGCTGTGTTTGTTGGCTGAATCGTCATGGTGGATAGCTTGGCTGCAATGTTAGTACAGTTTAGATTTATTTGTATATTTGATATCGCGGGACGAGCGTCCGACATGTGGACTGCCGTCTCTGCCTGTTTGAATATTATTTGTTTGGGGCACGACCGGGTTGACGTCGATGTCACCGTTATACATATTTTTCTTTTCTGTACTAGGATTACCCCGCGATGGAGTGCATGGATAGCCGGGTTCTAGAGGGCAACAGGGCCGCATCTCATGGCGTTGAGACAGAGGGGTCCTCACTCTAGAATTGGCGGTCTATTCGCTACACTCGTAGGGGGTACAGGTTGACCCAAGGCGAGGTGCTCAAGTTACCGGATTCCGTGAATGGCCCATTCACTTTGATGAAAGGGGCTGCCTCGCTTCTGGTTTTGGCAGGTAACTTGCCGCACTTGTAGGGGTCTGGGTTTTCATTGCATAGGCTATCCACACGACCACGGGAACATCGGGTTTCACTTGCGGCTCAAAGGAAATCTGGGGCTCCCAGATTATCTGTAATATTCTGTCATGCTTATCGCTTATCTGTGTTGTTGCATTTATCATGCCTTGAGCGATTATTATATATTGTTATATAAATATATTAGTAGATGTTGTATATGTTTTACACCCGCGCTAGTCCAGCCCCCGCTCTATCGTTAGTTAAGTAACCTAACGGGTGATGACAGGGCCCAGTGGCGAATGCGGATGGCATATACGTACATCATATTTTCGTTCTTTTCTGGTGTGATTAATTGATGGGACTGCGTTGATTCTTATCAATGCAAGGAAAAGAGACCTATTCGATGTTGTTAGAACAATTTTCAAAAGCTATTATTACAAGGATATTTTCTTTTGTTTTGCACAGCGGTATTCAGTTATGAATATCCAGCACCTCATTTGACGAGGCAAGAGCCGACATCCCTTCACTGGGAGTGACCTCTTGGGCAGAAGTTTGCGTTAGGGTAATAACTTCACTATAGTCGATTACTTTTTTCTTTGCATCATGGTATTCATTGGGAATAATCTGCAACTCATTCCACAAGGAAAGAGCCGAGATCCCTACACCGGTTGTGACCTCATTAGCAAAGGTTTTCGCCACTATATATTTGTAAAAAGCTATCCGGTTCCTTCAACGATATCAAGTTCATTACGTTAAAGGTTTTTTGCCAAAAACCATTCGTAGCCCTCCGTCATTTCAGACGGGTAGCACTTAGTATTCATGCTATGTTTGTTGGCCTTCGTCAAGGCATAGTGTATGGTAGCTGCTTTTTACCTTTCTATTGCATAGATAGATGCGTTGGTTTGGGACAGTCGTGCAGCCTTGTTGGCCTTCGTCAAGGGCGAGTACGGGTAGGATCAAATTAACCTGGACAATGAAGGGTAGAACTTGAGATGTGACTTATGATTTGTTGGCCTTCGTCAAGGTATAAGAGCATGGGGTAAAAATCACATCGAGAGTTTCAAACATACAGGAAACTTGCCAGACATGCGCATACCTTCTGGAGTATGATAACTTGAATGGATTCCATCAGGTTATCATGCGATGATAGTTGGATCCCGATTCCCACTGATGAGTTGGTTTACTCCTCGGGTGATTTTAGATGATCCCGACTAATTTTTCTTTCAGGTTTGGAGGAGAATTTGAGGATACAGTAAAAGACATCCTGATTAGATAAATCTAGGATAGAGTGCACGCTGAGTATTTCTTTTCACTCTCTCTCTTTGGCAGCGACCATGGCCCGACCCTAGACTATAACTCAGTAACCAAGATAACCGGACCTTCTTAAAACACATTGGCTTTTGGATTGTCAGAGTTGCATATTTCATTCCCACTCCTATTTTTACCCTTTGCTTTTCTCCGGAACATTCCGTATCACTATGAAGATCCACACTTATTGGATATGACCATCGTATAGTTACATACGAACTCGAAGAAACTTGTTTCGGATTCGAGAATGGTTTCCGGTTCTGGAGAAATTGAATAGGACTATTCAATTGGTTTTTCCTTTTTCCTTCTCTCAGGTTGTGAGGGCTCCTAGGATTAGGAGATGGTACACCTATTGCGCTAATTGGATAGTCTTCTTCCAAACCATAGGCAGGTTCCGAAAGGTGGGGAAGGAAGAAAACCAGTTAGCCTAAGTGAGGTGTACAGAAGGTAATAAGTAAAGAAAAGTAAAGGGATTAGAAAGAGGGCAAATTAAATTGCGACTGCTATCATTCATGAAGAAACCGCGTATATCATTGCCACTCCTACTTCACCTTTGAATTTCTCCAGAACACCCCGTATCACTATGAAGATTCACATTTATTGGATAATCCATCGTATAGTTACATACGAACTCGAAGGAACTTGTTCCAGTTCGAGAATGGATTCTGATTCAGATGAAATAGAATAAGGATTATTCAGTTGTCTTTTATCTTTACTTTCACTCAGGTTGCGAGTAATCCTAGGATTAGGAAAGTACACCCATTACGCTTATTGAATAGTCTTCTTCCAAACCATAGGCTGGTGCTGAATGGTAGGGAAAGAAGAAAACCATTTAGCCTAAGGATGGTGTACAGAAGGTAATGAGTAAAGACAGATAAAGGGATTTAGAGAGATAGCAAGGAAATATACGGTTATAGTCATGAATCTGGATAATGGAAGAGGAATTACTAGGAATAGCCGGCTACCCTTTCGAAACATTTTCATGTTTCAATTTCACTATGCGTTGTTAATTGAAAACTGATTTCCCAATTAGATCCTTACTCCAGGGTATGTATTTACCAGGTTTGATTCTCACATCTGTATGGTTTTACAGATGATGAGTGGGAGTAAGTTATTGGGAATTAAGTGATTATATCCTCATTATATCGGAATTCGTTGTAATTGGTGATATTTGAGTAAATCACCTGGTGTTTTGCCTGAAGGCAAATATTTGGTTTTGAATATCCGTTGTTATGCACCAATTACAAATTGATATATTTGTACGTTATTTTATAAAGTGAGATATAACTTTTTGAAATTATGACCATGACATTTACCTATATCAGTTGATATTTGGGTAAGGAGCATTACACAGCGGTGTAATTCTTCTTAACCATAGTACAATTTTCAACCTACGACGCATAGAGTTTGAGTTATTCAACTCAGAGGATTTATACAAAGTATTGTATGTTGTCCAGTGTCCATTAGGACAAAGTGGTTGATACTCGTACTATATTCTGTTTACTTGTGACTTCTCCAGTTTTAGATAAGTGTTTCGTAGACATACAACGTCCAAGTTTTGCGATGTTATAGCTACAAGAATAATGTAGAGAACCATGTGTTGCAAGTATCAGGATTCTTCAAGGTGATCGAAGATGTAGATACTTGTGTTTGGTGTTCAATTGATAGTAATGGTTTTGAGAACTTGCTTCTCTTTCAGGTTACTCATATATGGATGCACTCCTAGTTGAGTAATACTAATCGGCCTCCTTCCATTTAGTTGACATGCACCAGAGACAGCTGCATGATTTGAATCTGGTTCCAATTAAATCAATGCCTCTGTTTCTATGTTGTATATAGAATGGTTCATATCTTAACGATGTTAAGGTATATGGAGTTGTCCGGCTTATACTTAAAACTAGACTCTGGATAACTCAAGGCACGTTTCTGTAATGGCAGTTTGTGGGTTATCGTGAGCTATGACGAGGGTTACTTTTCTACCATCTGGAAGATCAATAGTAATATTGTTGTTGACTCGCCACAGTTTTAGTAAAATAGACTTTTTCAGAAAACAGTAGTGGGAGTATGGTAGAACTGGAAGTGATTCCAGGACCACAAACGATTAGTGAAAATTAAATAGAACCTAAAAATTCAATTGGGTTTGACATTCCAATTGCCACTCCGCATATATGGTGGGTAACATCAGGCACCCGAGAGGTACTTGGGTATCCTCAAAGACGGTGATGGGGAGGTTCTTGTTTACCCAAACTTACCATTACTTCTTTTCTAGACTGTGAGACCCGGCAGGAGGATGAGTATAGCATCATTCTAAACTAGCTTTAGAAATGCACGTGTATATGACTCTGCCAGAGGTTTGTTGTAGTCAGCAGGAGCAGCGGAAGCATAGAGGACAAGTAGCTTGTTGTTGGATATATGTATGCCCTAGAGGCCATTATATGATAGTGTATGTACCGGTATGTGTGTGTGTATATAAATATATATTCAGGGGACATTCTTGCTCGACATGATAGTATGCTATCTGGTTGCACCTTATATCTTGACATGTTTATTTGATCATGCTTTCATTCATTTGGTACATGTTGATATAACCCTTAGGATGATGCGGGACTACTGAGATTATGATGCGGATCATATTAGTGGGACATGTGTAGTCTATGAGCATATCCTTGAAATGTTCCTAGTCGTGGGTGTATCGAGACGGAGCATCGATATCACCAGAGTAGACTAGCGTATACGTTACTTGTCTCATATGATGGGCGATGGATGATCCCATATCCATTAGTGTGGTGACACCAAAGATCGTATACGGGTGCTCAGCGGAGACTGGGTACACTGAACGGACTCGTCGAGAACTCTTATGTGGTATTATATCTATCGTCGGATAGCAGTTCTCAGGTGACACTGGTACAGGTTAGTCTGTAGACCCGAGATCGTCATAGAGTCTTGTGTGTCTCCCACTGTACTTTGATCTCCACCCTACCACGGCTCTACTGAGTCGTGGAAACAGGTGTATTTTGGGTACAGTCTTGAGGCACATAGAGGTAATGAGCGATAGGAGGGGTTTCGTCTCTCCCGGTATTTGGGGGTTGATGTTGCACCATGTACGATTGGCTGTAACAGAAAGTTCCTGGCCAGGGCTGCTGAGATTTGCTGATAAGTGTTATCAGTAGTTTCTCGATCTGTTATGAGCCATATACCGGAATGAATTATTGGGTTATTGGAGTCGACGATACCATCCCTAGACTCACATATGCAGCATATTTGACGAAGAGACCGGACTGTACGGTAATTGTTGCCAGTTGGCTTGACAGGAGTTTTAGCAGGTTTACTTGTATTTCTTCTGATCGCTCAATACCTAGGAGCCGTTACGTACAGCTTGTACCACTGACGGTTTGTGGGCATGTGATGTGATCACTGCCTACTGCTAGCGTATTGACGAGTCTTAGAGTCCCACAAAGGAGTCTCCTAGCTCAGGCGAAATGATGTGGGGTGCATATATGATATGCGCGGGAGCTCGATTAAATGCGTGTATTGGATACCATATTTTATTCGGGCGTTTACTATTGGACGGGTCGTATGTGATATGACCGGGTTATTAAATCAAGTGTTGATTTAATATTAAGTCCATTAGCTCATATATTACAACCTATTTCTTTTGATGCATGCATGAGTGTATCTATATGTTGATGTGCATGCACACATGCAAGCATGCATGTGTCATGGTTGATGATACATTGGTGGTGGAAATGCAAGACTCTCATGGTTACATATTTAGATATTTTGATTATCTGAGAAAAGCAAAATGGATTAAAATCATTGTTGACTATTCTACTCACTTGAGTTGACAAAGTCAATGGTTTCTTTTGCCCATGGTTTTGGCCCATGGTTTTGCTTAAACTCAAGTTACAAAATATCTAGATATTTTTTAACCATGGTTTAGCATGGATGACACTCACTTACTCTCTTGAGTTGAGTTAGGGTTATCTCATTTATTCTCATATCATTCTCTCTCTTGAGTTTAGCTTGAGCCATCTCCTTCTTCCTCTCTCTCCTCAAAGTTCATTAGGGTTTTAAAAGAAAGAGAAAGGATTAAAAAGAAAAGGTTTTTAATTGAGATCCAAACCCAAATCACCATTCTACTTTAGTCTAGCCCACTTGAGTAGAGTGTTTGCTTCTTCATCCTTGATCAAGAGAAGCTTGGAGCTTGGTGCAAAGAGACTTCATGGTGGATCATCGTGGACTTGGAAGGACACGAGCCAACCGGTTCAAACCTCAATTGATCCAAGGACTCTAGGAGGAGGTCTACAAAGGTTGTATCTCTCCCCAATTAGTGTTAGACACTTGTAGTATATGATACTAGCTACTTGTTACTCTATTTTTCTAGTTCGATTCATCTTTGGAATTGTTTAGCACCCTCTAAATTTTTATTATAGCATATGTGATGCAACCCTAAATCTAGTATGGTGCTATAGAATCCCTACAGTGGTATCTGAGCCAAGCTAGAGTATTAGAGTAACCTAGACGATGTTAAAACACTTCGAACGAACACCGATTACCCGAAAAACACCTTTTCTGGAAATTTTTCAAAATGTTGGAATTTTTCACCTTAAAAATATTTAGAAAATCATGTAGGTAAGTCTATGGACCCTCTAGAAGAACGACACCCTAACTCGACTAAACGACCGCAGAACCGCGGCAGAAACCTGGTTTTGGCGGCGGTTCCGCGGCGCCGTTTGTGAGGCTCGGTTCGGCCCTTCTACAGTTGGTCCATAGGTACTGTGGCATGCTTCTGGGTAATTTTAATACTGCTCAGGTGTTGAGCTTCTCTGTGGTTTTTTTGGGTCATTGATCGATCGATCGGATGTTTTAATTGCGCCTAGTTTATTTATGAATGTGATACAATAATTGGAATCTACACTAATTAATTTTGTGAATTGTAATTAGTTGCGTGTAAATATAATATTTTGACCTCGGTAGAATCGGGAATCTTGTTGAATTACCCGGCTTCTTTTGAAAAGGTGTTTTCATGGTTGAGACCTAAATATAAGATTTGCATTGTTAGGCATGAAATCCTGAATATGTGATATTCCGGGTTTATGATATCTAATGGCTGTGTCGATTCCAAATGTTGTAGTTTTTCACTTTCTTTTCTGCGACCGTAAGTGTAGTATGTGGTGTATCACCGGTTTTGTTGCTATACATCAACGACAATTGGGGTACGCATACTTACTTACGTTGATAATATGTGATATTATGTGTTGCTGAGATATAATGTGCAGGATCGTCGTGAATGAATAGCCGGGGGTTTTATGTTAGATGAGAGTTTTTCTTTTCATTCATGTAAA
Organism: Agapanthus africanus; assembly: GCA_030015575.1. Taxonomy (NCBI): domain Eukaryota; kingdom Viridiplantae; phylum Streptophyta; class Magnoliopsida; order Asparagales; family Amaryllidaceae; genus Agapanthus; species Agapanthus africanus. The sequence goes on from CM057346.1 coordinate 399,297,480, forward strand.
ATTAATTGTATGTAATATTCTTTTATTGGGGCACTTTCAGGTTAAGGATGATATCACCATTGTTGTATATTATTTACTTTTCCGCATTAGGATAGACCCAAGGAGGGGAGCACAAGTGACCAGGTTCCAGGGTTCAGTAGGAGGCCATCTCGATGAGTCGAGACAGGTTCTCCTAAAATATAGAATTGGTAGGGTCACTTACCGCTCTTGTAGGGGTCTAGGGGTGTGGGCTTGGCTATTCATCGCGACCGAGGAATCCGTATTTTCTATTGTTGGCTAAATTCAAAATACGGACCACCTTGTATATCCTGTATTTTCATATATGTGCTTCTACTGTGGATATTCTCTAATGTGATTACTTTATAAGCTGAGATGAATGATATATTATATATATGATATATAATAAACGTTGCTTATGTTTTGCATCCGTGCTAGTCCCGTCCCGCTATGCCATTAGTTAAGTAACCTAACGGTTCATAACGGGACATTGCGGCGAATGCGGATGGCATAAACGTACGTTCTATTTTCGTTTCTTTTCTGTAATGGCTAAGGACTTAAATGATTGAACTACATTAATATGATTAATGTAAACAAAAGAAACCTAAAAAGATGTTGTAGAATCAGATTTGAAACCTACTCGGCTTTTTATGAAAAATCAAGATTTCAAAAGGCGGAGTTTAAGCCACGCCTTTTAAAACAATTAGATTCTACAACGATATCAAGTTCGAAGCGTTAAAGGTTTTCTTAAAAACTATACGTAGCCCTCCGTCATTATAAGAAGTAGAGTACTTAGTATTCGTGCTACGTATGTTGATTATAGTCAAGGCGTAGTGTATGGTAGCTAAGTGATGTATTCATACACAACATATGATGAGATTAATTAGGAAATTCATATGATTATGTTGATTATAGTCAAGGGTTATATGGGTGGGTATAATTAATCATGAAATGATGGGTAGAACTTGACTAGTACTTATGATATGTTGATTATAGTCAAGGTCATAAGTGCTAGGGGTAAAAACCATATCGGGAGTTTCAAGTGTTGAAATTTGCAATGAGATTGCATACCTTCTATGTTATAGTAGGATCCCGATCCCACTGTGAGCAATAGTTGCTCCCGGGAGAATTTTGCATTTTACAATTAGCTAACCATTAGGTGTCTAAAAGGTGTCAATGGGGCTATGCCTATGGGAAAACGAGGTTTATTTTAATTAGGTCTATGCGAAAGCACGGGGAACCTCCCTCAGAAGTACCGGCACTGGACTGGCTGAACGGTTAGCGAAGTTGTAGAATATAATTAATCCTGGCTAATTTTTTCCTTTTAAGGTTTGAAGGAGAATCTGATAAAAGCAGTGGGAGACATCGATTAGATAAGATAAAAAACCAATCTAATCTTTGCAAGAGTTTTCGCTGAGCGTATTCTTTTCTCTCTCCTAATGGCAGATAACCATGACTGGACTTAAGCTACTATTAGAGAAAAATAAGCTTATCAGACCGAACTATAAAGACTGGTTGATGAACATTAATATTACTCTCACATATGATAAAGTATCATATGTCCTCACTGCCACAGCCCCGCCCAAACCAGGCCCTGAATCTTCTGTTGCGGATAGGGAGATCTGCAAAACGTGGGATATTGACTGTGCCACCACCAAATGCCTCTCGCTTGTATCGATGGAAAATACACATCAAAAGCAGCACGAGGAGATGGATGTTCAATCCATCTTTCTTTATACAAAGGAGTTGTATGGAGAGCAATTTTGTATCCTAGGATACGAAGCATCTCGAAAGTTGTTTCAGATGCGGATGGTTCATGGCACTTCAGTAGGCGACCACGTTCTGAAGATGATAGCTCTTATTGAAGAGCTTGAGGGCCTCGGATGGACAATGGACAATGAGCAATATACGGATATTGTTCTACAGTCTCTTTCCTCTGCCTTTGCTCCTTTCATAGTGAACTTTAACATGCACAACATGGAGAAGTCACTACCCGAACTTCTCAATATGTTGAGAAATGAGGAGAGCAGGCTTAAGGCGAAGTCTCCCTCCCTGCTTGTTGGACAATCTTCTTCTTCCATCCCAAAAGCCAAGGCCAAGGGAAAGAACAAGAAGCAACCCACCAAGCCGAGAGGTGGAATAAAAAAGGCAAAGGGGAAAGACAAATCCAAAGCTGTGGAGTCGGGAAAAGGAGAATGTTTCTACTGCAAGAATACGGGACACTGGAAGCGGAATTGTACTGAGTACTTTGGTCTCAAGAAAGGGAAGCATGGTGATGCTTCAGCTTCAGGTGTGTTCGTAACTGAAAACTGTTTTTTTATAAACTCTACTTCCTGGATATTGGATACCGGTTCGGGTTCTCATATCTGCAATTCTGTGCATGGGCTGAGAAATAGCAGAGTTTTGAAGACAGGTGATCATATGCTCCGGCTTGGATATGGTTCCAATGTACATGCAGTTTCAGTGGGAGAGTATCATCTGGGGTTGCCATCGGGTTGTATATTGGTTTTGAACCCATGTTATTTTATACCAAGCATACTTTGTAATATTATATCCGTTTCTTTGTTGGACAGTGAAGGATATCATTTTATATTGCAGCACAATGTTATGGATATTAAACTTAATCATGAGTTGATTGGTTGTGGTACACTTAATAACGGGATATACGTCATTAATCAACTCACAGTTTTCAACATGCAACACACAAACAAAAGAAAATTTTCAGATATAAATGAAGCTTTTCTTTGGCATTATAGACTTGGTCATATTAATGAAACAAGACTAAACAAGCTTCATAAAGATGGATATTTAAATTCTTTTGAGTATAAATCTTATGCGACTTGCCAGTCTTGTGTCAAAGGGAAAATGACCAAAACTCCGTTTACTGGACACGGAGAAAGAGCTACGAGCTCTTAGGCCTCATACATAGTGATGTATGTGGCCTAATGTCTACACATGCGAGAGGCGGTTTTTCTTACTTCGTAACTTTAACTGATGATTTCTCAAGATTCGGTCATGTGTTTTTGATAAAGCATAAGTCTGAAGCTTTTGAGAAATTTAAGGAGTACAAACTTGAAGTAGAAAAACAAACTGGATTGAGCATCAAGATACTTTGATCGGATCGAGGTGGAGAGTATCTTAGTACAGAGTTTTTGAACTTCTTAATAGAGAATGGGATTCTCTCTCAGCTCACTCCCCCTTACACACCACAGCACAACAGTGTGTCAGAGCGGCTGAATCGAACCCTATTAGATATGGTACAATCCATGATGAGTGATGCTGAGTTGCCCCTCTCCTTTTGGGGGCATGCATTGGAGACTGCAGCCTTTCTGTTGAACAGGATTCCGACCAAGACCGTGTCTACCACTCCATATGAGACATGGTATGGGAAGAGACCATCTCTTAAGCGAGTTAAGATTTCGGGTTGTCCGGCTTTTGTCAAAAAGCAGAATCCATACAAACTCGAGACACGATCGTTCAAATGTTTATTTGTGGGATATCCAAAAGATTCATTTGGATATCTGTTCTACCATAAAGAGGAACAAAGGGTGTTTGTTTCTCGGAATGCCACATTTTTAGAAAATGAGATCTTTCCAAATGATTCTGATGGCAATGTGGTAGATCTAGAAGAGGTTCTAGAGGCACAAATTACAAATGACGACTTGGTTGAACCTGATATTGCAATGGAACTTACTGAACCTCAGCCACTCCGTAGATCTGGTAGGAATTCTAGCCCACCGGAGAGATACTACGGTTTTCTCGTTGATGGTGATAGAGAAGATTGCATCATGGATGATGATGACCCTACCAGTTTTCAGCAGGCTATCACGAGTGGTGACTATGCGAAGTGGCTGGATGCCATGAGATCCAAAATAGAGTCGATGTACACCAACAAAGTGTGGACCTTGGATGTTGTACCCTCTGGGGTAAAACCTGTAGGGTGCAAATAGATCTTTAAGAGAAAGATCGGTATAGATGGGCAGGTAGAGACCTATAAGTCAAGGCTTGTGGCGAAAGGATTTCGACAAAGACCAGGACTAGACTATGATGAAACCTTTTCTCCTGTAGCCATGCTTAAATCCATTCGGATCATACTTGCTATTACTGCTCACTACGACTATGAAATCTGGCAGATGGACGTTAAAAATGCTTTTCTAAATGGTGATTTAGAAAAGTGCGTTTATATAGATCAGCCAGAGAGCTTCATTGATTGTGTGAGCAGCGGGAAAGCATGTAGGTTGCTTAAATCCATTTATGGATTAGAGCAGGTATCACGGAGTTGGAACATCTATTTTGATGATGTTATCAAAGAGTTTGATTTCCTCGAAAATCCAGATGAACCTTGTGTTTATAAGAAGATTGTGGGAAGTACTACCACATTCCTCGTATTGTACATGGATGACATTCTTCTGATAGGAAACAACGTTCCTATGCTACAGTCGGTCAAACTATTCTTATGATAATGGTTCTCCATGAAGGACCTGGGTGATGCCTCGTACATATTGGGCATAAAGATCTATAGGGATAGATCTAAACTGTTATTGGAATTTTCCCAAACCAGGTACATTAACACCATCCTAAAGAGGTTTAGTATGGAAGACTCCAAGCGGGGTTCTTTACCCGCTAGTCATGGAGTCACTCTCTCTAAGGACTTTTCCCCAAAGACTGATGAAGAGAGAGCTCGCATGAGCATTATACCCTACGCTTCTGCTGTAGGATCTATAATGTATGCGATGTTATGTACACGCCCTGATGTAGCTTATACACTGGGTGTAGTAAGCTGGTATCAATCCAACCAAGGGGAGAATCACTGGAAAGCAGTGAAGAACATTCTTAAGTACTTGCGAAGGACTAAAGAAATGTTCTTGGTGTATGGTAACGGAGATCTCCAAACGGAGGCCTTTACTGATTCAAGCTTCCAGAGTGACAAGGATGATAGCAAATATATCTCTGGGTTTATCTTTACCCTCAATGGAGGGGCGGTGTGTTGGAAGAGTTCCAAATAGGATACCGTTGCAGACTCCACGATGGAAGCTGAGTATATTGCTGCAAATGATGCTGCCAAGGAAGCCGTCTGGATGAGGAAGTTCATCTCGGAGCTTGGAGTAGTTCCGACCATTATTGATCTAATACCTTTGTATTGTGATAATAATGGGGCCATGGCATTAGCCAAAGAGCCCAGGTCCGATCAGCGATCCAGACACATTCTTAGGCGATATCATTTGATCCGGGAGATAGTTGATCGCCACGAGATCGAGATTCGGAGAGTAGATACAAAAGATAACACCGCGGATCCACTCACCAAGGCCCTCCCTTTGTCATAGCATGAGCGACTTTTTGAGAGGTTGGGTATGAGATACGCCAATAATTGACCTTAGTGTAAGTGGGAGATTGTTGGAAATATGTATGCCCTAGAGGACATTATATGATAGTGTATGTACCGGTATGTGTGTGTGTGTGTGTATTCAGGGGACATTCTTGCTCGACATGATAGTATGCTATCTGGTTGCACCTTTTATCTTGACATGTTCATTTGATCATGCTTTCATTCATTTGGTACATGTTGATATAGCCCTTAGGATGATGCAGGACTACTGAGATTAAGATGCGGATCATACTAGTGGGACATGTGTATTCTATGAGCATATCCTTGGAATGTTCCTAGTCAAGGGTGTATCGAGACAGGGCATCGATATCACCAAAGTAGACTAGCGTATACGTTACTTGTCCCATATGATGGATGATGGATGATCCCATATCCATTGGTGTGGTGACACCAAAGATCGTATACGGGTGCTCAGTGGAGACTGGGTACACTGAACGGACTTACCGAGAACTCCTATATGGTATTATATATATCGTCGGATAGCAGTTCTCAAGTGACACTGGTACAGGTTAGTCTGTAGACCCGAGATCGTCATAGAGTCTTGTGTGTCTCCCACTGTACTTTGATCTCCACCCTACCATGCAAACAGGTGGATTTTGGGTACAGTCCCGAGGCACATGGAGGCAATGAGCGATAGGAGGGGTTTCGTCTCTCCCGGTATTGGGGGTTGATGTTGCACCATGTACGATTGGCTATAACAGGAAGTCCCTGGCCTGGGCTGCTGAGATTTGCTGATAAGTGTTATCAGTAATTTCTCGATCTGTTATGAGCCATATACCGACACGACTTATTTGGTTATTGGGGTCGACGATACCATCCATAGACTCTCATATGTAGCATATTTGATAAAGAGACCGGACTATACGGTAAGTGTTGCCAGTTAGCTCAACGGGAGTTTTACCAGGTTTGCTTGTATTTCTTCTAATCGCTCAATACCTAGGAGTTGTTACGGATTGCTTGTGCCACTGACGGTTTGTGAGCATGTGATGTGATCACTGCTTACTGCTAGCGTATTGACGAGTCTTAGAGTCCTACAAAGGAGCCTCCTAGCTCAAGAGAAATGATGTGGGGTGCATATGTGATATGCGCGGGAGCTCGATTAAATGCATGTATTGGATACCGTATTTTATTCGGGTGTTTACTATTGGATGGGTCGTATGTGATATGACCGGGTTATTAAATCAAGTGTTGATTTAATATTAAGTCCATTAGCTCATATAATAAAACCTATTTCTTTTGATGCATGCATGAGTGTATGTATATGTTGATGTGCATGCACACATGTAAGCATACATGTGTCATGGTTGATGATACATTGGTGGTGGCAATGCAAGACTCTCATGGTTACATATTTAGATATTTTGATTATTTGAGAAAAGCAAAATGGGATTAAAATCATGGTTGACTATTCAACTCATTTGAGTTGACAAAGTCAATGGTTTCTTTTGCCCATGGTTTTGCTTAAACTCAAGTTACAAAATATCTAGATATTTTGTAACCATGGTTTAGCATGGATGACACTCACTTACTCTCTTGAGTTGAGTTAGGGTTATCTTATTTATTCTCATATCATTCTCTCTCTTGAGTTTAGCTTGAGCCATCTCCTTCTTCCTCTCTCTCCTCAAAGCTCACTAGGGTTTTAAAAGAAAGAAAGGATTTAAATGAATAGGTTTTTAATTGAGATCCAAACCCAAATCACCATTCTACTTTAGTCTAGCCCACTTGAGTGGAGTGTTTGCTTCTTTTTCATCCTTGATCAAGAGAAGCTTGGAGCTTGGTGCAAAGAGACTTCGTGGTGGATCATCGTGGACTTGGAAGGACATAAGCCAACTGGTTCAAACCTCAATCGATCCAAGGAGTCTAGGAGGAGGTCTACAAAGGTTGTATCTCTCCCCCACTTAGTGTTAGACACTTGTAGTATATGATACTTGCTAGTTGTTACTTTAGTTTTCTAGTTCGATTCTTGTTTGGAATTGTTTAGCACCCTCTACATTTTTGTTATAGCATGTGTGATGCAACCCTAAACTTAGTGTGGTGCTATAGAATCCTTACACTTGTGTCTATTTATAAACTAAAGCAAGTATAGCGAAGATAGATCATCTAATTTTCATGTGACAGTCATTGACTTTGACATCATCTGAATAGAAGATGGATCTGTTAAGAAGGTAGTAGGTTGTTATGTCCTGGTATTTGGATAACAAACACTTTATAGTAAGTGAAATTCCTATACTGTGATCGGTTATACTGTGGTTGTCACACAGTGGTTTCTCTACATAGGATATGGATATTATATCAGGCATTCTGGTTACTAGATCAATAGTTTTAGATCTAGATTTAGGTAGTTTCCTAATCTGAGTACTTTGACAGTATTCTAAAGGTGTTTTAGAATGGATGACTCCTGGCATGGTGGTGTACCTGCAGGTGATGGAGTCACCCTTTCTAAAGGTGTCTTACAGACTAAAGGGGAGAGGGATATGCATGATTGGCACATCAATTGCTTAGGCAAGTGAGTCAATCATGAGATGTCAAGTGCCACACCAGATGTTGTTTTTGCACTAGATGCAATAAGTTTTTACATTAATCCAATTCTGGATAAACTTTCGGAAGCAGTTTATGAACATAAGTGGATATTCTAGGGATTTGGTAACGGCAGCCTCCTTCGGGAGACGGTTATCATTCCAGGATTCCAAGGTGATCCAAATGACAGAGTGACGATCAAAGTTATAGTTTTTCCTCTTGATGAGGGGAAGTTGTTTGGACAGATGGTCCAAGCGGATACTGAGGGAGGCATGGCGCTGTTGGATATATGTATGCCCTAGAGGCCATTATGAGATAGTGGATGTATTTATACATGTATATATATATATATGACATTCTTGCTCGACATGATAGTATGCTACCTGGTTCTTCTTTATCTGACATCTTGACTTGATCATGCTTTTATTCATTTACATATGTTGATAAAGCCCTGAGGATATTTGCTTGACTATTGTGATTATGATGGAGATCATACTAGTGGGACGTCTGTAGTTTATAAGCATATCCTGAAATGTCCCTAGTCGTAGGTTTATCGAGACGGGGCATCGATATACTAGAGTAGACTAGCATATATGATACTAGACCCATATGATGGGCGATGGATGTTCCCACATCCATTTATGTTTGATATCGAGATCATATACGGGTGCTCAGTGGAGACTGGGTACACTGGACGGACTCGCCGAGAACTCCTATATGGTATTATATCTATCGTCGGATAGCAGTTCTCAGGTGACACTGGTACAGATTAGTCTGTAGACCCGAGATCATCATAGAGTCTTATGTGTTCTCCCGCTGTACTTTGATAACCACCCTACCACGGCTCTACTGAGTCGTGCAAATAGGTGGCTTTTGGGTACAGTCCCGAGACACATGGAGACGATGAGCGATAGGAGGGGTTTCGACTCTCCCGGTATTGGGAGTTGATGCTGTGCTTTGCTCAATTGGCTATATCAGTAAGTCCCTAGCCCAGGCTGTTGAGATTTACTTATAAGTGTTATCGGTAGTTTCTCGATCTGTTTTAGACCATTCATCGGCATGACTTATTGAGTTATTGGGGTCGACGTTACCATTCCTAGAATCGATATGCAGAATATCTGATGAAGAGACCGGACTGTACGTTAGTGTTGCCGGTTAGCTCGACGGGAGTTGTGACAGGTTCGCCTGTTTTCTTCTGATCGCTCAATAACCGGGTGGCCGTTACGTTTAGCTGACCTCTTGCGGCTTAGGGGTGCTTGATATGATCATCACCTACTGCCGGTGTATTGACGAGTCTTAGAGTCCCACAATGGAGTTACCTAGCCCAGGCGAAACGATGTAGAGTGCATATGAGATATTCGCGGGGACCCGATTAAATGCGTGTATGTGATACCATATATTAATCGGGCGGTTTGCTATTGGTCGGGTCGTATGTAATATGACCGGTTTCTTAAATCAAGTGTTGATTTAACATTGACCATTAGCTTTTCACTTTAAACCCTTTTGTCTTTTGGTGTATGCATGCATGTATGCACATGTTTACATTGATGCACATATGGATGTGCATGCACACATACATGCATACACATGTGTGTCATGATTGTTGATACACTTGATGGTGGCAATATAAGACTTACATGTTAGTAAATATGTTGATATTTATTTTTGGATTAATGGAAATGGATAATCACTCATGGTTGGTTATTTTATTCTTACACTAAATCTTAGGTTAACCATGAGTTATTTTTCCATGGCCATTTTTGCTACAAAAGAAATATCTAGATATTTATTAACTCGGGTTAAGAATGAGAAGAGGAAAATATATATATTTTCATTTCTCATTTTTATCCTAAGCTTTATCATTATCTTGAGCTCTCATATTGCCATCTTCTTTTTCCTCTCTCTCTTGCACTCTAGGTTTTAATAGTGAGTGAAAAAGTGATCAAGTTAGGGTTTTGAAGTGAGAAAACAGTACTACTCTTGCCCACTAGTTTAGAGTGTTACCTTCAACTTCATCATCTTGATCAAGTGGAGCTTTGAGCTTGGACAAAGAGGACTCCGGGTGGATCGCCGTGGACTGGGTGGATCTCAAGCAAGCTTCTTTAAACTCTCAAGTAGCCAAGGAGTCTAGCGAAGGGATCTACAAAGGTTATATTCTCTAAACCTCGCACTCAACTACTTGTGGATTGTGTTATAGTTTAGTGTTACCCTATCTTTTCTAGTTTGATCCTTAGGTTAGTTTCTTTAGGACCCTCTAAAATTTTAATATGGCATGTGTGATACTACCAAACCCTAGTAGTGGTGCCAAGAAAATCTTTCATGGTATCAGAGCCTAACTTGAAACCTGGACGATGTTATGATAATGCGAAACCGAAAAACTCCACAAAAATACGGTTTTAGAAACCCTAATAAAATGCTCTCTGGAAATTTTTTAAAAGGTGATCTAAAAATTATTTTAGTAACTGCAGAGTGACATTTAAGAGAATATAAGAACACAGGTGAAAAATGAGGGGGGTGCTCGGTTCTCGACCGACGACCAAGAGTCATTTTCCGGCGTCGTCAGATATTTGTGCTCCCCTTCACCTCGTTTTGCACCAGTGCTCTGTAGTTCTTGATCTGGGGTTTCTGGTATTGTTTAGTAGTCCAAAATTGCATGTGATGTAAGTTTGGTAATGGGCCCTTTGCGGAGTATTTCACATTCGTATTTTTTAGCATTGTATTGGTAACCTAGACGACGTTAAAAAGGTCGATCGATTATCAAACACTGGTATTTTCCAGGTTGAACGTACTCAATATATAATGCAGGTATTCTTATGGACCATCTAGAAGAATAAAACCCTAACTCGAGATGTGACCACAGAACTGCGACTAAACCTTAGGGTTTACCGTAGTTAGTGGCGCCACAAATGAGGCTTGGGTTTGCCCTTCTATGGCTGGTCCATAAAGTACAGTGGCATAGTTTTTTTGGGTATTGTTTAACGGTGCTCAAGTGTTGAGCTTGCTGGGGAATATTGGTATTCGCTAATTCGATCGAAGGGTTTGACATTGCCTAGTAGTATGTGATACTTATTTCTGTGACCGTAAGTGTAGTATGTGTATCGCCGGTTTCGTTGCTATATGTCAACGGCAATTGGGGTACGCATACTTGCTTACGTTGATGACATGTGATGTTTTGTGTTGCTGTGTTGTGATGTATATGATCGTCGTGATTAAATAGCCGGGGGGGTTTATGTGAGATGAGAGCTTTTCTTTTTATTCATGTAAAATTCATTTGTATGTAATATTCTTTTATTTGGGGCACTTCCGGGTTGAGGATGATGTCACATTGTTGTATATTATTTACTTTTCCGCATTAGAGTAGACCCAAGGTGGAGAGCACAAATGACCGGGTTCTGGGGTCCAGTGGGAGACCATCTCGAGTCGTCGAGACCGGGTTTCCAAACTGCAGAATTGGTAAGGTCACTTGCCACTCTCTAGGGGTCTAGGGTGTGGGATTGGCTATTCATCACGACCGTGGAATCCGTATTTTCTATTGATGGCTAAATACTAAATATGGACATCCTAGTATATCCTATATGATTATATCTGTGTTTCTGCTGCCTATATTCTATGATGTGATCGCTTAATATATCTGAGATGAATTCAATATTATATATGAGATATATAGTAGGCGTTGCTTATGTTTTGCACCCGCACTAGTCCCGTCCCGTTATGCCGTTAGTTAAGTAACCTAACAATGCATAACGGAACATTGCGGCGAATGCGGATGGCATAAGCGTACGTTGTATTTTCGTTTCTTTTCTGTGATTGGCTTAAGGACTTAAATGATGGGATAACATTAATATGATTAATGTGAAGAAAAAGAAACCTAAAAAGATGTAGAATCGGATTTGAAAACCACTCGGCTTTTTACGAAAAAGCTACATTTCAAAACTGCGGAGCTTAAGCCATTCCTTTTGAAAACCATTTGATTCTACGATGATATCAAGTTCAAAGCGTTAAAGGTTTTCTTAAAAACCATCCGCAACCCTCCGTCATTTTAGGAAGTAGAGTACTTAGTATTCGTGCTACGTATTTTGATTATAGTCAAGGCGTAGTGTACGGTAGCTAAGTGATGTCTTCCTACAAAACATATGATGTGATTAGTGAGGACATTCATGTGATTATGTTGATCATAGTCAAGGGTCATATGGGTGGATCTAATTAATCAAGAAATGACAGGTAGAACTTGACTAGTGCTTATGATATGTTGATTATAATTAAGGTCATGAGTGCTAGGGGTAAAAACCATATCGGGAATTTCAAGAGTTGAAATTTGCAATGAGATTGCATACCTTCTATATGATGGTTGGATCCCGATCCCACTGTAGGAAATAGTTGCTCCCAGGAGAGTTTTGCAGTTTATAATTAGCTAACCCATTAGGTGTCTAGAAAGGTGTTAACGAGGCTACGCCTCTGGGAAGACGAGGTTTATATTAATTAGGTCCGTGCGAAAGCACGGGGAACCTCCCTCAAGTACCGACACAGGCCTGGCTGAACGGTTAGCGTGGTTGTAGACTGTAATTAATCCTGGCTAGTTTTCCTTTTAAGGTTTGAGGGGAAATTTGATTAAAGCAGTGGGAGACATCGATTAGATAAGATAATAACAAATGTGATCTTTGTAAGAGATTTCGCTGAGTGTATTCTTTTCTCTCTCTTAATGGCAGATACCAATGATAGGACTCAAGCTTCTACTAGATAAAAATAAACTGAATGGGACTAATTATAAAGACTGGCTGAGGAACCTTAACATTGCCTTGACTTATGATAAGGTATCATATGTCCTCACGGCTCCAGCCCCGCCCGTCCCAGGTCCTAAATCTTCGGTTGCGGATAAGGAAGTCCGCAAGACATGGGACGCTGACTGTGCCACAGCCAAATGTCTCGCGCTTGCATTGATGGATAACACACATTAGAAGCAGCACGAGAATATAGACGTCTAAGCCATATTTCTACATACAAAGGAGTTGTATGGAGAGCAATCTCGTGTCTCACGATACGAAGCGTCACGAAAGCTGTTTCAGACTCGGATGGCCCCTGGCACACCAGTAGGAGACTATGTTCTGAAGATGATAGCTCTCATAGAAGAGCTTGAGGACCTTGGGTGCACAATGGACAATGAGCAATATACTGATATTATTCTGCAGTTTCTCCCCTCCACCTTTGCTCAATTTGTAGTAAACTTCAACATGCACAACATGGAGAAAGAACTACCTGAACTCCTTAATATGTTAAGGAGTGCAGAGAGCACGCTGAAGTCAGTGAAGACTCCCGCTTTGACTGTTGGGCCATCTTCCTCCTCTCGCCTGTTCATATCATAATATTGCAATTCATACGCCCCACTTTTATGCATTTTATAAGTAAACAGGTACTTTTGACGCACGTTTATTGCATGATACAGGATACAGGCTCTTGGAACGAAGACAGTGAGAAAAGACAGAAGATGATACAAAAGAGAGACTTTTTGACCAACAAGAAGATGGATCCGAGTCACGAAGAACAGGTTACAATTGTATGAAGCAGTGCGGTCCGAAATATCAAAGTGAACGGTCAAAAGCTCCTTACAAGTTTTCACTGAAGATCTGGAAAAGACCAAGAAGCCAAACAGAGAAATGGGTTGCACAAAAGTCAAGACCAGACAACAACAGAGGAACCCAGGAAAATTGGTGGAATGAACCCACCAAAGGGCTGCGGAACCGAGGCCAAACCTAGCCTGGCGCCGTGGTTCCGCGGCCGTATAGTGTCCTTGTCGGCACCGACTTCTTGTGTCGGTGCGACGGTGCGGGTGTTGGGATTTTTAGGGGGCAAATCTGTAATTGCACCTCTGCGAGAGTCTGTAACCCTAGCTTCACTGGTTGCTTATAAATTGTACTCAAAATCTGCAAAATGTTATGCCTCTTTTTAATCAATAAAATCAGAATTGTTGAGAGATCAAGAGCATCATTTTGTAAGTGTTCTTTCTTTTCATGCCTTAGTGTTAGTTCTTTTCTTGCCCTAGCTAATATACTTATTGCAGTAGAGTAATCTTAATGTTTGCCTTAGTTAACTAGTATAGTTCCTTTTAATTTGCAGTAAATAATAATTCAAGATCTGAACAAAACATTTTAAAACATAACAACAAAAATGTCGTTTTTCGAAAATTCCCTAATGAGCGAGTAAAACCCTCGCTTGTTAGGGTTAGGAACAAGGTAAGGAGTGAGAGATGAATATCTCTCACCTCCTTCAATACCAACACATTTTCAAAACTAGAGCTTCATGCACGCATGCATGATCCTCCCCCTATGGCACCCTACTTACGAGGTAACGGTGAACCGTAGTATAAAAGGCCGGACATAGATGACGTCCATGAAGATTGTAGCAATTAATAGAAAAGGACGGACAAGGATCTAGAGGAAGAAACTTCGTTTCTTCCCAATCATCTTAATCCCCTTTACTAGTAATTGTTATGATTTCTAAAAAGCTTTAATCAAACTGCATTGAAAGATGTGACAATATTAATCTCATCAACCCTTCCTTCGACTTAATCCTAACAAGTTCTTTCATATCATATAAATTCGTTTTTAAATCAATCGACAAAAAACCAAACCACCATCGGAATCAACTCTTGATAACACAAAAACAGAAAGTTACACATCTCTGTGGATCGACCCGTATTCACCGGCTAGCTGCAAAGCGACGCCGTTTCTGATTACGGTAAATACAATTTTTTGGAACAATCAAATGGCGCCGTTGCCGGGGATGGCGTAATTTTTTGTTTTGTATGATTTCGGGTTGATATAAATTTTGAAAAAATCATAAAAATCAGAAAATAGAAAATACAAAAACATTTTTGCGATTTTTATCTGTTTGAAGGGTTCTATGTTTTGAATCTTGCAGGAACAGCAAAGGATCGCGGATCTGGAAATTTACAGAAGGCTGAACAGAAAAGTGCACATCAGAACAGAGAAGAAAGTTCCCAACAGAGCAGTAGAAATTTTTTCAGGAGCTGACCTCTTCATTCCACCGCGTTTCCGCGGAAAAGGTGGGCCCCAGGCGGCGGTTCCGCGGCTCTTTCAGCTCTTCTCTGTGTAAAAATTGCATGGTTTGCTTTCTTGTTCTCTCCTCTGCAACCTCTATATATCCACTGTAAACATTTTCTGCAGGAATTCTTTACGCTAAAAAATCTTCTCTCCCCTTCTAAATAACAGATTTGCTGCAGGTTTCTTTGCGCCGCGCTAAAAATTGATTGCAAGTAAATTTTACTGTTTTGCATAATTTAATCGGACTTTAAGGAGCTAATTGACCAAACTCAGATTGGGTGGGGATTTCATCACCCTTCCCAGGACCCCAGAAAACACCTAAAGCATGTGCATTGACCACAATTAATTAAAAAAAGACTAGACTCAGACCTAAGGACATCGAGCTCAATAGGAAAAGGACTAGTATAGGCATCGGCCGTTTATCCTAACTGACATTGCGGTGTCTAGGCTAGTGGTTATTAATTAGGCCCACTGTAGTGGTGGTTCCTTCCCACTTACCTGGCCGTACTTGTCCGTGAAGAGCCGGTATGAGGTCCTATTTCTAGCCCTAGTTAGGAGCTGTCTAGCAGACCTAGGCGACTCTAGATCTAGGCCTGATTGTGCATGTGTGGTTGATACATTTGTGTCACGAGTCCCTTTCCAAAAACCTTTTTGCAAAACTCTCACATAAAAAAAAAGAGGAAAAATCTTTTCAAAACTTGCAACTTGCCGCTAAGAAAACTTGCAACTCATTTCCACCACATTCCCTCACTGACGTTATCTTACCTCCACATTCTGTCTTTTTCTTTTTTCTGACTGCACTACCCTTTAGTGTATGTCACTTTGGACTAGGGATACTGACGCCCGATTAGTCCGTGTTTCGTTGGTACCGACCGACGAACCTTTCGACACTAAAGTCGACACTCCGTCCACTTTCTTACCCTCAACTTCAAATTCTTTCACCGAAGGCATGTCGGGATTCAACCCCAACAATACCTTACCGACGGGAAGGTTTCCATCTCCGTTAGGTGCGAATAACCCGAATCAGCCGCCTATTGAAGCGCCCGCACGAGTTGCGCTCTAGGATCTCTTTTACCCTATCCACACTTCTTTACCTACTTGTCTTTCACCCCCACCGGCAAATGGGAACAATTTTGAAATAAAACCACATTTCATCAATATGCTGCCAAAATTTCATGGTTTGGAATCTGAAGATGCATATATCTTTATTAATAAATTCCAAAATGTGTGCGCTATGATGAAAACAACCCAATTAAGTGATGACGCTATAAGGCTAAAGGTCATTCCTTTCACCTTATGTGACCTAGCCGAGAAGTGGCTATATAGCACCGCATCACATTCCATAAGAAATTGGGACTAGTTTGTGAAACCTTTTCTGAAAAAGTTCTATCCTCATCACAAAACTGCCAGAATTCGCAATGAAATAATTCAATTCTCACAACTTCCTTCCGAACCATTTTGGAAGTGCTTCGAGAGATTTAAGGACCTACTAGTTCAATGCCCTCATCATGGGATCGAAAGTTGGCAACTTTGCCAAACATTATACGAGGGATTGAACTCGGCAACGAAATAGTTGCTAGAAACCATCTGTCAAGGTCATTTTCTCTCTAAGTCTAGTGATGAAGCATGGCAGTTTTTTGAGGATCTTAGTGAGCAAACAATTCAGTGGGAGAGTACCAAGACCACATCATCTTCTAGTGGTCAATCTAGGGCAGGCATACATCAAGTAGAGATGTCGATTGCCATGAAGGCCGAGATGGCCGCTCTTACGAAAAAGCTAAAAGCGATTGAGACCAAAATCTCATCGCCTTCTCCTGCCCCTGCTATGCCCCCACGAACTGTCTGTGCTTGTTGTGTGGATCCGTCGCACTTAACCGAAGAGTGTCCTTATAATGCATCCACTCAAGGACAGGATCAAGTCAATGCTGCATTTCAGCAACGACAAAGAAACGATCCGTACTCTTCGACATATAATCCGGGGTGGAGGAGTCACCCAAATTTCGCTTGGAACCAAAATCAACAATTCCAAGGAAATAACAATTTTCAAAGACCTCCTCCTCCACAACAACAACAAGCACCTTCACAAACTCAATTTCAACCGCAACAATTTCAACAACAACCTTACCCTAATCATGTGAACAATTTTGTGCCTAACAATGCTTACCAGCCAAATAATTATGTTCAACCTAATAATGATAAGGTTAGCTCGCTCGAAAGAAGTCTAGATGCGTTCCTTAAGCAATCTTGAGACTTCTATTCAATTTTGAGACTTCTATTCAATCTTTAGTGCAAAATAGTGCCTCACACGATCAAAACATCAAATCTATTGAGGCACAAATTGCACAACTCAATGCAAATTTGAGCGAACGCGAAAAAGGAAAACTCACGTCTAAACCACTGCCCAACCCCGGTCACGCACATGCTGCATATCAACAGCAGAATCATAACGTAAATGCTGTGACCACGTTGAGATCGGGAAAAGTGTTGCAAAACAATGTGGGCATGAATAATGACACCCCTGCCGGCGGCCCTTCTTCATCTTCTTCACCTTCTTCTTCTTCTTCTTCAGAGCCTATTCTCCACCCTTCACACGGCTCTACCGCTTCTAGCTTGAACGGACCCATTTCTCACAACACGAACACATCTACAAGGGGTGCCGTTCCAACTCGACAATCTGACCAGCAAAAATTGGACTCAACCACCTTTCAAAATGTTCCTTTTCCTAATCGGTTGAGATCCAATAAACCAACTTCACAGATGGAGAAGATTGTTGAGTTGTTCAAACAGGTTAGCATAAATATCCCTCTTTTGGATGCCATCCAGCAAGTTCCTTCATATGCCAAAATTTTAAAGGACTTATGCACCAAAAAGAGGAAGTCACAAGTGCCAAAGAAAGTTTTTGTGGCTAGTGCTATTAGTGATGCTCTTGTAAATTCCCTACCCCCAAAGCAAAAGGACCCCGGGTGTCCTACCATTTCGATAACAATTGGGGACAAAAACATCAATAGAGCACTATTAGATCTTGGCGCGAGTGTCAATTTGCTACCCTATTCTGTGTACGAGCAATTGGGCGTTGGAGAGCTTAAGCCCACTCACTGTACTCTCCAAATGGCCGACCGGTCAATAACCCATCCTAGGGGAGAGCTGGAGGATGTGTTAATTAGAGTAGGGGATTTCATTTTCCTCGTTAACTTTATTGTGATGGATACACAACCTGTTGCTAACCCCCGGAACCAAATTCCGGTAATACTTGGTCGACCATTTCTGGCTACTTCCAACGCAGTGATCAATTGTCGTAACGGTTCAATGAACCTATCTTTCGGCAATATGACAATTGAGCTCAATATTTTCAAGTTGGGAAGTCAGCCTGCTGAGCCTAATGCTAGCGTACTCGATGTTTGCTCGATCAATGAGATCGCGGAGGAGGACTGTGAATTCGAGAATTTTTTGTTCGATCACCGCAATGTTAACGCCACTAGTGCGTTCCTCCTAGAATCCGACGCAGCCTTCACAGCGGATAACGATTTTGAGTGCTTTACCTTCGTTGATGACTTTGAAGACTCATCACCTGAATTGGAGTCTTTTGCTTTTTCGGATGAGTTAGTTGAACCATCCGACACTGTTGCGTACACTCGGTTCGAACCTTTGATGGAATCCTTCGAGTTTGAAACAACTACCCCATTGTTACCATCTATTGTTTCACCTCCTAAACTCGAATTAAAGCTTTTGCCGACACACCTAAAATATGCTTATCTAGGTGATAATGAGACCTTACCCGTCATTATATCAGCCTCTCTAGCTCTTGAGCAAGAGAAGGCTCTTTTGATGGTCTTACATAATAATCGGCAAGCTTTCGGCTGGTCTATGGCGGACATTAAGGGGATTAGTCCCCTCATAGTCGAACATTATATACACTTGATGTATGATGCCAAGCCAGCACGGGATCCATAAAGGCGCCTCAACCCCATCATGAAAGAGGCTGTTAAGAAGGAAATTGTCAAGTGTCTGGATAGTGGTATCATTTACCCTATCTCGGATAGCCAATGGGTTAGCCCAATCCATGTCGTGCCAAAGAAATCGGGCATTACGGTCATTACCAATGAGGCAAATGAGTTAATTCCCACTCGCACCCAAACTGGGTGGCGAGTCTGCATAGACTATAGGAAACTCAATGCCGCAACAAGGAAGGACCACTTTCCTTTACCTTTCATTGACCAAATGCTCGAGCGATTGGCAGGGCACGAGTTCTATTGCTTTCTCGATGGCTATTCCGGTTACAACCAAGTCCCCATCGCCAAAGAAGATCAAGACAAGACAACATTCACTTGTCCCTTTGGCACGTTTGCTTATCGTCGCATGCCCTTTGGGTTATGCAATGCACCCGCGACATTTCAGCGGTGTATGATGGGGATCTTTTCAGACATGGTTGAAAAGTTCTTGGAGATCTTTAAGGATGATTTCTCCATCTTTGGCGACTCCTTCGACGAGTGTTAACGCCATCTTTGTTAGTTATATGTATGCCCTAGAGGCCATTACTGTACATAGGATGTATATTGTAGTGGATGCTGGGACGCATATAGGGAGGACTTTCTTGCTCGACATGATAGTATGCTATCTGGTTGAACTTTACCTTAACGTGTATACTGATTGTCTCTCTGTTACATGTTGGTAAAGCCCTTAGGATCTGTACTTGACTACCTGGACTATGATGCGGATCATACTAGTGGGGACATGGTAGTCCATAAGTACATCCTTCAAAGTCCCTAGTCATGGGTGTATCTGTTGGGGTAAAAATTTACACCCCGGTTGACCAAGTCAAAATCAAAGTCAACCCCAAGCCAAGTGGGCCCAAGCCCAGATCCAGTGGGCCCATGTCCGGGTCGAGCCCGAACATGAAGCGGCCGGCCTCCTCCACGCCAAGATAAAATTTTTGTAATAAATAATTTTGTTGCATTTTCTTTTATTTTATTTTTGGATAAATGTAAGAAAAAAATAGGCATAAAGCCAAATTTTTGTAAAGCCCATGGCTTATGTGCAAAAAGAAATGGCACATGAGCCATGGGATAGGCAAAATGTCATTTTGTGAAGCCCAAGGGGCTATGTGTAAAATGAATGGCCTATAAAGGCAAGGATAATGAAATATCCCAACAACTTTTTCTCTCTCCAAAAAAGTTTCAGAGCTGAGCTCTTTCTTTCTTTCTTCTTCAAGGTTCCAAAAGCTTCTTCTTTCTTTTGAATTAAATCAAGAGTTTTACTCTTCTTTTTTCAAAACTAAATAGTTTTCCACCACAAAACCCACAAAGGGGAACTCGGATCTGTCATCAGATCTTAAAAAGGAGAGATTTTGAGATTTCACATCTCTTGATCTTCAAGATCCAGCAAGCAACAGGAGGAAGAAGAAGAACCCTTCCATTAACCCCAAAAACACACTCAGGAGTCCAACTCCTCTCTGATTTCTCTTCAGAGAAATCTTTTTCAGGCTAAAAGCCTCTTGTCCTCTCCGGCGCGCAGCGCAAGTGCGCAAAACGCCCGCGTGCCGACACGTGGCGCGCGCGCTTGCGCACCTGCGCACTTGCGCACCTGCGCGCTTGCGCAAGTGCGCAAAGCGCCCGCATGCCGACACGTGGCGCGCGCGCTTGCGCACCTGCGCGCTTGCGCAAGTGCGCAAAGCGCCCGCGTGCCGACACGTGGCGCGCGCGCTTGCGCACCTGCGCGCTTGCGCAAGTGCGCAAAGCGCCCGCGTGCCGACACGTGGCGCGCGCGCGCTTGCGCACCTGCGCGCAGCGCTCTTGCGTAAAGCGCCCACGTGCCGACACGTGGCGCGCTTGCGCCTGAGCGCACAGCACCTAAGCGCACAGCGCCCAAGGTGCTGCCCCACGCATCCTTTGGATGCCTTTTCCCCTTTATTTATATACATATGTTTATACATACATTTGTATACAAATGTACACATACACATACTCCGCAACATTCTCCCCCTCCAAAAAATTTTCGGGCCGGGGCGCTGCCCCGAACCCCGCAAGGGGGCTGCTAGCCCTCTTGACCCCCAGCCCGCTATCCGGGTAGCGGGACCCCCGTAAAAACTCTGCGTGGCTCCCGATATATCCAAACCCCCCCTTTCAAAACACAACACACGTACACTGCACATTGAGTTCGCATGACCATTTTAACCCGTTAATCGGAGGTTCTCTCGCCCCAAAGGCGAGGGGTAATTAACGGCAGCTTAGTCCGCGGCTGCCGGAGATTCGGATCCCCACAATCATTAAACCCCGGCCTACCCTAGGCAGGGGAAATCTGTAGTACGCCTGACAAGCGTGCGTGTATTCCCATCTCACTGGGGTGACGAAAAACACCCTACAGACTCTGGCACGCCCGGTGGGACTGATCTCTCCTCCCATATTTCGGGTTAAACGTTCATGCGAACTCAATCAATATACATATCGATTGCCTATACTGAAATGATGTTCTTTTTTCCGTGCAGCAATCAACTTTCGACGACAATGTCTCTCCAGATGAATTCAGCTTCCGACGTGACTCCGATTCCGTACGTGGTCAAGATCAACGCTCGTGTGGTTCTCCCCGCAAGCCTCAGTCGACAGTGGGAGGAACCGCCCCGCCAGTTCGGCTCCGTCATCATCTACCCTGCCGGAAGCGCTCATCTGGCGGAGATCCCGGCGGAACAGGTAGCCAAGCCGGTCTCAAGGGGAAAGAGGCCGAATGTCGTGATCGCCAAGGCACCACAACCGAAACTCAAGACGCTATCTGAACGATTCTCTAGTGCTCCAGCGGAGGGCAAGAACTTCGGTACGAAGGGCAACATCAAATGTTACGGACGAGCTCAGGCGATAACTCCAACAAATGCACAATCGAGCGTATCTCCAAAGCCCTCCATCAACCGATCTGCGGCGTCTTCCCAAAAAGCCGAATTCTGCCAGGTGCTTAGAACAGAGAAGTTAAGGCAGAAGCGGCTCAGGTATCGAGCCAACAAGAGGGCCAAGGCTTCGGCCAAATGGAATTGTGTGAAGTTCCAAGTGCAGGGTTGCCCGGCGACGACGGCCGAGTCGGACGTAAGAATCAGCAATTCCTTCGAGCCTCTAAAGTGGGTTCAGAAAAATGCCATGACCGCCAGAATCAAGAAGACAGCGGTCCGAACAGTGCCACAAAGAGACGTGTCCCGGCCCCAACAGAAAAAGTACGACACTATCTCTTCAAGAGTCTATCAGGTGCTCTGTGCCGCACGAAAGCAGCGGGGCAAACCCAGGAAAGAAGCGCCAGCACCATTTAAGAACCTGGTTAGGCCAGCCGCCTTCAATCGACTACCAGCTACCGAAACAAGGGGGTCAAGACAGCGATCCGTGAAATCAGCTGCCAATGATAGAAAGACGTCCGGATATACCATCCATACGGTCTATATGGCGGGCGGGCGCCCCAGCGACAACCTTCGCAGCAAAAGCAAGGACGGGGCCACCACATCCCAAGCCCAATCTAGCCTGAACGTGGTTGCCGCCGCCCAAGAACAGCCGCCCCCGCTAGATGAAGAAAACCCTCTCGATGAGGATGATAGGCAGAAAGACCCCTCGGTCCATGCAGAGTCAAGCTCGGACAGCGAGGAAGAGCCGACCTTCCGCCCCAGGACTGCGGAGCAGGAGCTGCTTCAAGAGCTTCGAAAACAGCTCAGGAGCAAAGATAAAGAGATGGCCAAGCTCTATTCAAAGATTGACGACTTAACGAACGTGGTGATGCAGCTTACGGCTCAAATTGCTCGAGCGCCTCCCAATCAGACACAAATCGCTACTAATCAGCCGGGTGATGACAATCCGAGGCAGCCAATGCCTGTTCCTTTGGGACCAAGACTGGTCGAGCCGCATGAAAGCCGGCCGCATTCCGCTTCTGGGGACGCCTTGGCTCCAGATAGCACTATCCCGCTAACACAGGACCGGATAATAGATTTGGTTACCAGCAAGGTTAAAACATTGGTGGCCGAAGCTGAAGCTCAGAAAGAAATCGGCAGTAGTGGGCGGCCATATCCCGCGCAGTACGATCTGATTGAGTTCCCAAGCGGCTACGTCATTCCTAAGTTCGGAAGATTTGATGGAACGGGGAATGCAAATCAGCACGTCGCCCACTTCAAAGCATCGTGCGGAAATACAGGGGGCAATGACGCGCTCCTTCTTCGTCAGTTTGTCAACAGCCTGACCGGCGTCGCCTTCGACTGGTATGCGAGTATACCGGACGGGTCCGTCATTACCTTTGCCCAAATGGAGTCTCTGTTCCGGCAAAGATTCATGAGCGTCAGTGATAAAATCTCCATTGCCGACCTTGTGAGGACCAAGCCGGGGAAGAATGAAAGCAACACTGACTTTATCGCCCGATGGCGTAATCTCACGGTCAAATGCGAACCGCCGCTGGAGCAGGACCAGTCCGTCAGCCTTCTTATTGGGAACCTCAGCAATTGGATGGTCCCATTCTTGTGTACAGCGGGCCTCAAGACATTTCAGGAGCTAACCAAGAAAGTCCAAATGCTGGAACGCTCGAAGCAAGAGTCCCCGCCGGACTCTCAGAGAGACAAAACCTGGAAAAGCAAGCGGGACGACAACCGTAGAAGCGGGAGTT
Source organism: Agapanthus africanus (assembly GCA_030015575.1). NCBI lineage: Eukaryota > Viridiplantae > Streptophyta > Magnoliopsida > Asparagales > Amaryllidaceae > Agapanthus > Agapanthus africanus. The sequence goes on from CM057346.1 coordinate 399,321,051, forward strand.
CCAGCAGTACCAATGTCTTCAATGCCTCCGACAATGAAGAAAAGCGAAGGGCGGGTGAATCCAAAACCAACCGGTCTCGAAAGCCATTGCTGGGAGGAGATGGGCCTTCCCTAGAGGAGAAAAAGAACAAGGTTTACTCTTTCAGAAGGGACAAGGTCCGCAAGATATTTAAAGATGCTTTGAACAATGGCCTACAATTGCCGGAGTCGAAAAGACCCCAAGAAGCAAAGATGACCGACAATCCCCTGTATTGCCCGTACCACCGAGTAGTGAGCCATGCGATCGAGGATTGCTATATCTTCAAAGACTGGGTCGAGAAGCAGTACAAGGCCGGAGAGATCGAGCTGTCCAAAAGCGTGTTGGTGAACAATCAAGTTGCAACCGCCAACTTTATACAGACGGAAGCTGAAGCCTTCTGGGAGCAGACAGCCGAACCCGCTGCCCTGACAAACGAAACTGACTCATCACGGCCTCCGTGGAGTACGCACATATCTAATAAGACGAAGAAGATGCTAAAGCTACTTCGGAAAGAACCCATGGCGGAATGGGAAGGGCAGAAGAAGCCTACCAGTCCAGCTGCCAATGCGGCTCCATCAGGCTCAAAATCTAAGAAGCTCAAGAAGAAGAAAAGTGCAGCTTGGCGCGAAAAAGAGTCTGCAGGGAGATCGACCATTCAAAAATATATCGATTCCCTCGAAGAATATGAACAAAGGGAAAGAACATTGATTCAATTGAAGGAGTTCTTCCCTGTACAAGCGGCTGAAATTCTGGAGGAGTTAGAAGAAGACTCCAATGAAGAGATCCCAGTAGTGACCTGCTACGCCATCCATCTTGGCAGCGACTCCGAGGATGATCTCTGTTTTCCCGAAGAGGACGAGGAGCTCTCCACGAAGGCCAATCAAATCCAGCTCAGAAGCGGCAGGGCTTTACCGCAAAATCAGGGCAACGCCCCAAAAGGGAAGGAAAGACAAGTCGCTAATGAAGAAGATGGCAGAGAACCGGCCGACGAAAACATAAGTCCTTCCTCGGTGGACTATAATGTCTTGGCGCATCTCCGGAAGCTTCCGTCTCTCCTGAGCATCTACGACGCCCTGGTCCTATCTAAGGAGCTTAGAGATGTTCTCATTCACGCCCTACAAAACCCTGAGCGGTATCAGGCTCACTTCGCAGAAATTAATATGAAAGAAGCTCAACACGCTTTGCATGCCGCTGCAGTCACATTTAAGGATGAAGACTTGCTACTGGGAACGGCTGAGCATAATCGGCCGCTTTACGTGACCGGGTACAGCGACGGAGATAGAATTAATCGCATATTGATTGATCCGGGGTCCTCAGTGAACATCATGAACTTACGAACTCTGAAGAGTTTGTCAATGGACGTCCGACACCTGTCAAGGGAGAGGATTGTCATTCAAGGCTTGAACCAAAATTGTCAGCAAGTTCTGGGGTCCATAGCTCTGCCAATCAAATTCGGGGATCTGCAAACTGAAGCTAAGATATACGTGATCGACGCCGACACGTCTTATAAGATTCTCTTAGGGCGGCCGTGGCTCCACGATTACGGCATCATTCCGTCAACTCTCCATCAATGCATGAAGTATACTAAAAATGGCGAAGAAAGACGCATTGACGGAGACATCCAGCCGTTCGGTGTGCATGAAGTCCGAAATGAAGATTCTCGGTACTTTATGAACCACCAAAATGCTAAGCCACAACTGACTGAGGATAGACCGGTCCCAAGACACAAGAGCAAATCTGCGCCGGCTGTCACTTTCAAAAGCAAAAATACCCAAGTGCGCCCGCATTTCGGCAGCGACACTGATGAGTCTGACGCTGGAAGCCCGTCCTTCCGTAAAACCCGCCCACGTTTCGGCAGCGATACGGACGAATCTGTTACTGAAGGCCCATCTAGCAGCAAAGTCCGCCCTCATCTTGGCAGTGACACTGAAGAGTCAGAAGAAGAGGACCTGCCGTGCAACAGCTGTGCAGATCGGCCCCCCATGCAGCAAGCAAAACTACGAGAGACCTTCGAAGTCGCTGAAGGGTCCCTGGCCATCACAAGGGTGCCGGAACGGATGTGCAAAGAGCTCGACGCATTGTCAGTCTCTACCGTGGACCAGCTGAAAACTTTCTACGTGCCCGGGAGGAAAAATGAACAGAAGGGCATCCTGTTTTACAGGTCCAACCCTGTTGTGCACCCGGACGATCTTTCTGTCGCGTGTCTTCCCTATGAGAGAGGCATAAGAGCCGTCCTCAATCCCAGATACTATGCGCCCGAGATGCGGGAATACTTTAAGAAGTGCGGATGCCGGTTATATCAAACGGAGTCCGAAGCAAAGTTTTACGAAGGGCTATGGTATCCGCCCCAGGTCCGAGCACTCATCGATGGACGAATTCCAGATAGACGGGGCATAGGCTACATTCAACCTGATTCCAAAGTGTGCTACATGATCCATGTTGGTGAGGCCAGCGAAGGATCGAATAATGATGACGAGATAGCCGAGCCAGAAGAAGCTCCTCAAGAGCTCGAAGATGGCGGACAAGCAACCTTTGATGAGCTAACCGAGATTGACTTAGGAACGCCTGATAATCCAAGGCCGACCTACATCAGCTCACTCTTGTCAGAGGAAATGAAAGAGCAGATAGTTGCCCTGCTGCGTGAGTTCGTCGACTGCTTCGCGTGGACGTACAAAGAAATGCCTGGCCTTTCCCCTGAGGTAGCCGTGCATAAGCTGGCTATATCTCCTGATGCTAAGCCAGTCAAACAAGCTCCTCGAAGAATGAGAAGGGAGTTGGAAGAAAAGGTCATCGAGGAAACCAAGAAACTCATCGATGCCGGCTTCATCAGGGAAGAGAAATATGCAGACTGGATCGCATGCATAGTCCCAGTGAAGAAGAAAAATGGGCAGATCCGAGTTTGTGTCGATTTCAGGGACCTCAACAAGGCATGTCCTAAAGACGACTTCCCGCTGCCGGTCATGGAAATGATGGTTGATGACACCTCAAATTACGAACTGTTCACCTTTATGGATGGCTCGTCTGGATATAATCAGATCAAGATGTCGCCTGAGGATGAGAAGCACACAGCATTTCGAACCCCGATCGGAATATATTGCTACAAGGTAATGCCATTCGGACTGAAGAACGCAGGTGCTACATATCAAAGGGCAATGACTAATATCTTTGATGACCTAATCCATAAAGTCGTCGAATGTTATGTTGATGATCTGGTCGTCAAGACTAAAGCCAAGGCCGATCATATCCAAGATCTCAGGACCGTTCTCACTAGACTGAGGGAATACGATCTGAAGATGAATCCTCTGAAGTGCGCTTTTGGCGTGTCATCGGGAAAATTCCTGGGCTTCATAGTCCGACATCGAGGGATCGAAGTTGACCCATCAAAGATAAAGGCCATCATGGAGATGCCCCCTCCGAAGAGTCTGACACAGCTAAGATCTTTTCAAGGCAAGCTTGCTTATATACGGAGGTTTATCTCAAATTTATCGGGGAGATGTAGGCCCTTCTCAAAGATCATGAAGAAAGGAGCTCCTTTTATCTGGGATGCCGAATTTCAAGCAGCGTTCGAAAGCATTAAACAATACTTGTTGCACCCTCCAGTGCTGGCCGCTCCCATTCCAAATAAACCACTGATTCTCTATACTGCCGCGCTGGACGAGTCACTCGGTGCGCTCCTTGCCCAGAATAACGAGGAAGGAAAAGAAAATGCCCTCTACTACCTCAGTCGAACTCTAGTCGGGGCGGAACACAACTACTCCCCAATCGAAAAGCAATGCCTGGCGCTAATATTTGCTGTGAAGAAGCTGAGGCACTATTTGCTCGCTCATCGGGTTATGCTGATCTCCAAGGTCGACCCGCTCAAACACTTGATGACCAAAGCAAGCCTAGCCGGCAGAATGGCAAGATGAGCTGTCATGCTACTTGAGTTTGACATAGTTTACACTCCTCAGAAAGCAATAAAAGGGCAAGCTCTTGCAGACTTTCTCGCTGCTCATCCCATACCAGAAGGGTCGCCGCTAAATTGTGAGTTACCCGACGAACAAGTGCTGCACCTCGAGAATGACGAGCCATGTTGGGAGCTCTACTTCGATGGGGCCTCATCGATAAGAACCTCCAGTAAATCAAGCGTCCCGGAGATAAAAGCAGGGATAGGATTGGTGTTCATCACACCATCAATGGGAACCCTACGGCATTCTTTTGCTCTCACCGAGCCTCGGACAAACAATGAAGCTGAGTATGAAGCTCTGATAGCTGGTTTGGAGCTTGCCATAGAAATGGAAATCCGTCGGATGCGAGTTTACGGTGACTCCCAGCTCGTCGTCAACCAAGTAAGCGGCGACTATAAGATATACAAACCCGAGTTAGCTCGGTACAGAGGTCGAGTGGTGGAACTCATGAAATGGTTCACTCATATTGAACTAACGAGAGTCCCTAGAGCGTTGAACGGAAAGGCTGATGTACTCGCTCGCTTGGCAAAGGAGCTGGCTGATCCTGACATGGACGAAATTCTGATCACAGTCAGGAGCCGGCAAATTCTGCCCCCAGTCTCTCTACGAGAAGAGGAAAGCGCGGAACAGAAGAGCAGTCCTGCCGAAGAAGCTTCGATCATCCAAGACGAGCCCGATTGGAGAGAACCCTTCATAGAGTACCTCCGATACGACAAGCTGCCCGGAGAAAAATCTGCGAGGATTCAGCTGAAGAAAAGAGCTCTCCGATACGTGTTTGTAAATGACACGTTATACCGCAGGTCATATGACCAACTCTGGCTCAGGTGTCTGTCATTGGCCGAAGCCCAAAAAGTCATGAAAGATGTCCACTCGGGCGTTTGCGGTGCTCACCAATCTGGCCCCAAGATGCGACTTCAAATCAAACGGCTTGGGTATTACTGGCCCACCATGATACGGGATTGCGGAGAGCATGCAAAGAAATGTTATATCTGCCAAATTCATGGTGATTTTATTCACAAGCATCCCAACCCATTGCATCCTACGGTGGCGTCGTGGCCCTTCGAAGTTTGGGGCACCGACATTGTTGGCCCAATTGATCCTCCGTCATCTAAAGGCCACCGGTTCATACTGGCCGCAACAGACTACTTCTCTAGGTGGGCTGAAGCTGTCCCACTAAAAGAAGTCAAGACAAAGGATATTCTGACATTCTTCCAGCATAATATTCTATACCGCTTCGGTACACCAAGAAGAATCATTTCTGACAACGGGCCTTCTTTCAAGAGCTTCAATGTCTCAAGATTCGCTACTCAGCACAAGATAGACTGGAGGTATTCCTCCATCTATAATCCAAGAGCCAATGGGCTAGCCGAAGCCTTCAATAAGACTCTATGCAAGCTCCTGAGGAAAAATGCTTCAGCCAACAAGAGAGACTGGAATCTCAAGCTTCACGAGGCATTGTGGGCATATCGTACCACGCACCGTACTCCAACTCAGTCCACTCCATACTCATTGCTCTTCGGAGTGGAGGCGGTCCTCCCCCTCGAAGTTGAAGTTCCGAGCTTAAGAATGGCCGTCCAACATGAGTTGACGGAGGAAGAAAACGTGCTCCTTCGACTTGAAGAACTCGATGCCCTCGAAGAAAAGAGGCTCGTGGTGCAACAAAATCTGGAGCTATACCGAGCCCAAATGTCACGGGCTTATGACAAGATAACCCGTCTCCGCGCTTTCAAGAAAGGTGAATTTGTGTTGGTCCTCAAAAGACCGATCATCCTCAATCGACATGCCAAGGGAAAATTCGAGCCAAACTGGGAAGGACCATACGTCATTGAGAAAGTGTTCGACGGAGGATCCTACCAACTAATAAGTGCAGAGGGAGAAAGGCCCATGCCACCCATCAATGGACGATATCTCAAGAAATACTACACATGAATGCTCCAAGTCGCAGGTGAATTGAGCACATCAGCCCTACGGTCTGGATCAGACATCCTGCAAAACCGTATATAATCCACGGGCGTAAATGACCCCTATTTCTCCCAAATCCTGCCGGCGAGACTACTTTAAAGTCCCACCAGCGACAAAAAAAAAGAAGAAAAAAAAAGAAGAAAGAAAGAAAAAGAAAAAAAAAGAAGAAGAAGAAGAAATAAACGGTATGTCCACAAGCAAAATGGGCACGGATGAAAACCCGAAAGGGCTCCGTGAGTAAAAACAGCAGGACTACCGGCGAGTCTGTGAAAACCCAAAAGGGCGCAAACTCGTGAAAAGAGATGAAACACACTCACAAAGTCCTCTCGACCTTGTGAGGAGAAAACCCCTGCGTGAGATCCTTACGACTCACAAAGGAGCAACACACTTAGGAATCCTTACGATTCCTAAGGAGAAAATACACCTGCGGGATCCTTACGACTCGTAGGGAGAAAATGCTTTTATGGGACCCTCACGGCCCATAAAATTGAAAAGCCTTAGGTGGTAGGGACCCAAACCTATCTCCTAAGCCATCGTTCTCCAACGGGCAACGGCAAATGATGATTCGCTCCTGGCATTTCGTTTCAGTGTTAGCGGTGCTGATGCCGACCTAAAACCCAAATCCCAAGTCCTCCCAAGGCAAATGATGAGTTGCTCCTGGCATTATTCCAGTGCAGCAATGCTGATGCCAAACAAGATTCAAATTCCAAGTCCCCAAACGGCGAATGATGAGTCGCTCCTGGTACCATATTCCAGTGCAGCGATACAGACGCCAACCAAATTCCAAATCCCATACCCCAACGGCGAATGATGAGTCGCTCCTGGTACCATATTCCAGTGCAGCGATGCAGACGCCGACAAAGTCCCGAAATTTTTCCGGCCCTACGGTCTGGATCATACATCCTGCAAAACCGTATACAATCCACGGGCGTAAAACAATCCCAATTTCTCCCAAATCCTCTCGGGGCAAATGATGAGTTGCTCCTGGCATTATTCCAGTGCAGCAATGCAGATGCCAAACAAAAACCAAAATCCCAAAATCCTCACCATGACAGATGATGATTCGCTCCTGGTACCATATTCCAGTATAGCGATGCTGATGTCAACCCAAATCAAAATCAACAAGTCAACTTCCACTCCGACGCCACAGAAAGCGGAGCAAGTCAGAATCCAATCTCGACACCGCAAGAAGCGGAGCAAGTCAAGTCTACCCCTGACACTGCAAGAAGCAGAGCAAGTCAAATCAAGTATCGACCGTCCACGTCGCTAAAAGGGCAGCATCGACCGTCCAAGTCGCAAAAAGGGCAGCATCGACCGTCCACGTCGCAAAAAGGGCAGCATCGACCATCCAAGTCGTAAAAAGGGCAGCACCGACCGTCCACGTCGCTAAAAGGGCAGCATCGACCGTCCAAGTCGCAAAAAGGGCAGCATCGACCGTCCACGTCGCTAAAAGGGCAGCATCGACCGTCCAAGTCGCAAAAAGGGCAGCATCGACCGTCCAAGTCGTAAAAAGGGCAGCACTGACCGTCCACGTCGCTAAAAGGGCAGCATCGACCGTCCAAGTCGCAAAAAGGGCAGCATCGACCGTCCACGTCGCTAAAAGGGCAGCACCGACCGTCCACGTCGCTAAAAGGGCAGCACCGACCGTCCAAGTCGCAAAAAGGGCAGCATCGACCGTCCACGTCGCTAAAAGGGCAGCATCGACCGTCCAAGTCGCAAAAAGGGCAGCATCGACCGTCCACGTCGCAAAAAGGGCAGCACCGACCGTTCAAGTCGCAAAAAGGGCAGCGCAGGATTCCTACAAAGCGGGAACCAGATAACTCCGGGCCAGGGAAAACGTCTATCACGGACGCTCCGCCTCGGAGACATGTCAAGCAACGACCGTCCATGATGTAAAAAGGGCGGTGCCAGCTTCCCAAAAAGCGGGAACCAAATCAAGTCGCCTCCACGTGAAAGAAGATCCATCAATTTCATGCACACGACCCACATATGTGGTGTGCATTTATTGATGGGGGGCAATTTGTTGGGGTAAAAATTTACACCCCGGTTGACCAAGTCAAAATCAAAGTCAACCCCAAGCCAAGTGGGCCCAAGCCCAGATCCAGTGGGCCCATGTCCGGGTCGAGCCCGAACATGAAGCGGCCGGCCTCCTCCACGCCAAGATAAAATTTTTGTAATAAATAATTTTGTTGCATTTTCTTTTATTTTATTTTTGGATAAATGTAAGAAAAAAATAGGCATAAAGCCAAATTTTTGTAAAGCGCATGGCTTATGTGCAAAAAGAAATGGCACATGAGTCATGGGATAGGCAAAATGTCATTTTGTGAAGCCCAAGGGGCTATGTGTAAAATGAATGGCCTATAAAGGCAAGGATAATGAAATATCCCAACAACTTTTTCTCTCTCCAAAAAAGTTTCAGAGCTGAGCTCTTTCTTTCTTTCTTCTTCAAGGTTCCAAAAGCTTCTTCTTTCTTTTGAATTAAATCAAGAGTTTTACTCTTCTTTTTTCAAAACTAAATAGTTTTCTACCACAAAACCCACAAAGGGGAACTCGGATCTGTCATCAGATCTTAAAAAGGAGAGATTTTGAGATTTCACATCTCTTGATCTTCAAGATCCAGCAAGCAACAGGAGGAAGAAGAAGAACCCTTCCATTAACCCCAAAAACACACTCAGGAGTCCAACTCCTCTCTGATTTCTCTTCAGAGAAATCTTTTTCAGGCTAAAAGCCTCTTGTCCTCTCCGGCGCGCAGCGCAAGTGCGCAAAACGCCCGCGTGCCGACACGTGGCGCGCGCGCTTGCGCACCTGCGCACTTGCGCACCTGCGCGCTTGCGCAAGCGCGCAAAGCGCCCGCGTGCCGACACGTGGCGCGCGCGCTTGCGCACCTGCGCGCTTGCGCAAGTGCGCAAAGCGCCCGCGTGCCGACACGTGGCGCGCGCGCGCTTGCGCACCTGCGCGCAGCGCTCTTGCGCAAAGCGCCCACGTGCCGACACGTGGCGCGCTTGCGCCTGAGCGCACAGCACCTAAGCGCACAGCGCCCAAGGTGCTGCCCCACGCATCCTTTGGATGCCTTTTCCCCTTTATTTATATACATATGTATATACATACATTTGTATACAAATGTACACATACACATACTCCGCAACATTCTCCCCCTCCAAAAAATTTTCGGGCCGGGGCGCTGCCCCGAACCCCGCAAGGGGGCTGCTAGCCCCCTTGACCCCCAGCCCGCTATCCGGGTAGCGGGACCCCCGTAAAAACTCTGCGTGGCTCCCGATATATCCAAACCCCCCCTTTCAAAACACAACACACGTACACTGCATATTGAGTTCGCATGACCATTTTAACCCGTTAATCGGAGGTTCTCTCGCCCCAAAGGCAAGGGGTAATTAACGGCAGCTTAGTCCGCAGCTGCCGGAGATTCGGATCCCCACAATCATTAAACCCCGGCCTACCCTAGGCAGGGGGAATCTGTAGTACGCCTGACAAGCGTGCGTGTATTCCCATCTCACTGGGGTGACGAAAAACACCCTACAGTATCGAGACGGGGCATCGATATACCAGAGTAGACTAGCGTATACCTTCTCGACCCATACAGATGGGCGATGGATGATCCCATATCCATTGGTGTTTGACATCGGAGATGATATACGGGTGCTCAGTAGAGACTGGGTACACTGGACGGACTCGCCGAGAACTCCCAGATGGTATTATACCTCACGTCAGATGGCAGTTCTCTGGTGACACTGGTACAGAGTAGTCTGTTGACCCGAGATCGTCATAGAGTCTTGTGTGGTTCCCACTGTGCTTTGATTTCCATCTTACCACGTCCAAGAGGGCGTGCAAAACGGTGGTTTTTGGGTACAGTCCCGAGTCACATGGAGGCAATGAGCGATAGGAGGGGATTCGTCTCTCCCGGTATAGGGAGTTGATGTTGCGCTGTGTTCGATTGGCTATAACAGGAAATCCCTGGCCAGGGTTGCCGAGATTTACTGGTAAGTGTTACCAGTAGTTTCTCGAATTGTTATAGACCTCATATCGACACGACTTATCGAGCTATTGGGGTCTGACGTTTACCACCCCTAGGCGAGATATGCGACATATCAGACGATCAGACCGGACTGTACGGTAGTGTTACTGGTCAGATTCACTGGAGTGTGAGCTGGCTTGCTCGTCGATCTTCAGATCGCTCAATACCCGGGTGGCCGTTACGTTTAGCAGACCGCTTGCGGCTTGTGGGTGCTTGATATGATCATCACCTGCTGCCGGCGTATTGACGAGTCTTTAGAGTCCTACACAGAGGTTTCCTGGCTCAAGCGAAACGAAATAGGAGCGCATATAAGATATGTGCGGGACCGAGAATAATGCGTGTATGTGATACCGTATTCTATTCTCGCGATGAATGTATCGATTGGTTGTATGCGATATAACCTAGTTATCGAATCGAAGGTCGATTCGATAAGCCGATGCATAGGATACTAGTCGGTTATATGCGATATGACCGGATCGTTAAATCAAGTGTTGATTTAATGATTTAATGTATAATTATATATTTGATATATTACTTTGCATTAACTAGTATCGGTTCACTTTAAGATGGATTTTCTCACTCGGATGTGCGCATTACATATGCGATATGATTTTGTGCACTTGATTGTATCATGTTTGATGATACATGTTTACTTGGTTAAGTGCAAAGAATTAAACCATGGTTAAAAGAATGGTTAGGGTTTCATTTCCTTTATTTATTCATTTATTTATTTGTTTATTCATTTTGGAAAAGAAGAGAAAAGAATGGTTGCTAGTTTTGGAGTTTAGTTGAAGCTTCATGAAGCTTTGATCAAGTCAACCATTCTTATCTCATCCTTAACCCTAACCATTCCCACTAACCATGATTCATTCTCTACACTTGACTATAGTTAATGATATGATAAGTATTTGTTTTTGTATTCTTTTTAAAAAGAACTTATCATAACATTTATCTTCTTCTTCATCTTCAAAGAAGAAAGCTTTCTTCATCAATGGTGGATTGATGAAACAAGTGAGAAATCCAATTCTAAAGTCTACCCACTTCCTATTTCTTCATCCTCTACCTCTTGCCAAGTAGTAGAGTGTGTTTTCTTCACAAGTTTCTTGACTTGGTGATGTCGGAGCTTGATTTAGCGATGCCTCGACGTAGATCATCTTCGGCATGGACATCGATGACCTAGCCCGTTCATTCTCCGATGAAGCCGACGCTAGAGCCCGGATTTGATTTGGACAGCGGAGAAGACCTCATCTCGGAGCCGTGGAGGTGGAGGACCGGATCTACAAAGGTTGTATTTCCGTTTACTTGTAGTTAAGTGTTAACTAGTTTACTTTTCGCCTAGATTTCTAGCAAACGATCCGTACACTAGGGTTTCTCGGGACCATAATTTTTGAAATTGGCATGGTTGATGCCTTGTGAGACCTCTAGTGTGTGCCTAGGAACCCTACACTGGTATCAGAGCCTAGCTAGAGCCTTAGGCGAAGTCTAGACGGAGTTTGAAGTCCGAACGACCCGAAAATCCGAACCCAAAATAGCTCTCTGTCCTTTTTTCAAAAACTGGTATTTTTCCAAATTAAAAATTGCTAAAAAATTCAGCAGGGAAATATAAGAATTACGGCGCAAAAATTTTCCCATGAACAGTTCAAACCGCGGCGGAAGCGCGGCAGAAGCCTGGCTTCTGCGGCTGTTCCGCCGCACATTGATGACGTCATCCTCATTTGTTTGCACAGTAATTCCTATTTAATTATGCTGGATTTTCTGGGAATTTTTAAAATTTATTCAAGAGTTGAATTTTCTGGGGTTGTTTTGGGGATTCGGTGTTTCGATCGGAGTATCAGATTTTGTCTATTTGGCTTTCCGGATAATTTTTAGAATATGTTAAAAAGTTCGACCGGATATAAATACCCAATTTTTCCCCTGTCGGGAAATTTCCAAGTGTTGGATTTTTCCGTAGTTTAACGACGTTCTAAGTAGTGCAAGTAACGCGATGGTCCCTCTAGAAGACAACAAACCTTAACTCGATTATGTGACCGTCTTGAACTGCCCTTTGAACCTTCGGGTTTGGGGCAGTACGGCGTGCCACATGTGAGGCGTTGGCTTGACCCTTCTACGGTTGGACCGTTGGTACTGAGGTACGAACTGAATGTTGTTAGACTTATTTCATGTGTTGATCTATATCGGGAAAACTTGGGTGTTCGATTGTTCGATCGGAAAGTTTAACATTTTCTAATTATCTGGAATGGGATACAATAATTGGAATTCACAATAAGTTATGAGATAACTGAATGAATGTTATAAACATAGAAGTTTAGTCTCACTTGATCGGTTGCCACGGAATTTTGATGTGATCAAAAGTCCGTCGCAATCACGTAGCGTACGCGGATACTCGCCGGGTAAACTTAATAGACAGCCTCACTCCATAGCCCCGACCAAGTGACTGTAGGAGAACCCCGTCGCCGAAAGCATCCGTTCGGGTGCTCGCGGTAGCGGTGTTCCGCCTTGGTGCACTTCGTCGACGGTATCGGGGGTGCAGCCGTCTACAGAAGTTTGCGACGAGCATTCGATCAGGATGTCGGGAATCTTGTTGAATTGCCCGACTTGATATTGAAAAGTGTTTTCGATTTTGAGACTAAAATGCGGGGTTTATAAAGATTAGGCATGCGATGTCTATGCAAGTTGCGGATTCCAACTGTTGTAGTTTTACACTTTCTTTTCTGTGACCGTAAGTGTAATATATGATATCGCCAGTTTCGTTGCTATATGTCAACGACAATTGGGATGGACATATTTACTTACGTTGATGACATGTGATGTTATGTGTTGCTGGATATGTTATATTGGATCGTCGTGTTTGAATAGACGGGGGTTTTTATATGAGATGAGTGTTTTTCATTTTCATTCATGTAAAAACTTGTATGTAATATTCTTTTATTGGGGCACTTCCAGGTTGCGGAAGATGTCACCGTTGATGTATATTATTTACTTTTCTGCACTAGGATAGACCCAAGGAGGGGAGCACAAGTAACCGGGTTCTAGGGTCCAGTGGGAGACCATCTCGAGGAGTCGAGTCCGGGTCTCCTAACCCTAGAATTGGTAGGGTTGCTTGCCGCTCTCGTAGGGGTCTAGGGGTGTGGGATAGGCTATTCATCACGACCGTGGAATCCGTGTTTTATACTGGCTCGTATTGAAAACACGGACGTCCTAGTATATCCAATATTTCATATGATTCTTCTGCTGCGATATCTGTGATGTGATCATGTGATGTTTTGTGATAGATACTTTATATAGTATATATGATATATTATATAGACGTTACTTATGTTTTACACCCACGCTAGCCCTGCCCCGCTCTGCCGTTAGTTACCTAACCTAACGGTGCACGAGGGGACATCGAGGCGAATGCGGAAGGCATAAGTATACGTCGTATTTATCTGTGATGTTTAGGTAATTAAATGATGGGACTTCATTAATGTGATTAATGAAATAAAAGAAACCTAAGATGTTGTAGAATCGAATTTCAAAATAAAACAGGTAGCTACAGTTCTTGCTTTGCACAGCGGTATATGTGATATATCCTGCACCTTATTCGATAAGGAAAAGACCGAGATCCCTTCACCGGGAGTGTCTCCTTTAGCAATAACTGGCAGATGCTACACACTCGGTTTGTCTTTTGATTGCTTTTAAGAGTTTTTGCTTTGCATAGTGATATATATGATATATCCCGCACCTCATTCGACGAGGAAAGGACCGACGATCCCTTCACCGGGAGTGACTCCTTTAGCAAAACTAGAAAAGCCTCAAAAGCACTCCATTTCAAAATTCATTCGATCCTACAACGATATCAAGTTCATTACGCAATAGGTTTTCAGAAAAACCTGTCGTAGCCCTCCGTCATTTCAGATAAGTACTAGTTAGTATTCGTGCTACGTTTGTTGACTATGTTAAGGCGTAGTGTGCGGTAGCTAATTAGTGCTTATCTGCATAAGCATATGATGTGATTGGATTAGGGTAGTCGTGCGACTTTGTTGACTATGTTAAGGGTCGTGCGGGTGGGTTTAATTCAATCGGGAAATGACGGGTTGAACTTGACTAGCACTTATGATTTGTTGACTATGTTAAGGTCATATAGCTGCTAGGGGCAAAATATTATCGGGAATTTCAAGTGTTGAAATTTGCAATGAGATTGCATACCTTCTATGAGATAGTTGGATCCCGATACCCGCTGCGAGTAAGTGTTACTCCTGGGAGAGTTTTATACATTACAATTAGTCGATCAAGTAGGTGTCTAGAAAGGTGTCAACAGGGTTACGCCTCTGGGAAAACGAGGTTTACATTAATTAGGTTCGTGCGAAAGCACGGGGGACCTCCCTCAAAGTACCGACACTGGCCTGGCTGAAAGATTGGCGAACTTGTAGTGTGTAATTAATCCCGGCTAGTTTTTCCTTTTAGGGTTTGAAGGAAGATTTGATAAAAAGCAGTGGGAGCCATCCTGATTAGATAAAATAAAAACCAATCTATTCTTGACAGAGCGCACGCTGAGTGTTTTCTTCTCTCTCTCTCCAGGTAGCGACCATATCACGCCTTAATCAAGATAATAATACGGATTATTGACCGAACCCGCTTGTTATACTGAGCTGGGGAACGTTGGTCCCGCTCTAACTTATAATTGTTATAAGACAGAGCAGGAAATTGGGGATTACCAGAATTGCCGTGCCGCCCAAACGAGGAGAGTGCATGATGATGCATCATCTTCGGGTGTGTTCATTACAAAGAACTGTTTCTCTGTATCCTCTACGTCCTGGGTATGTGATACCAGATCAGGATCCCAGATATGTAATATGTTACATAGGGCTACAGAAAGGTAGAGAACTGAGAACGGGTGATAAGTTTCATGAGACAGAAAACGGGGCAAGTGTTGCAGCCAAGTCTGTTGGTCACTGTCACCCTGTATTACAAATACATTGATTCTGAACGAATGTTATTAGATACCGAACCTGATATACAAAATCATATCTGTCTCTTTATTAGTAAAGAAACGATAAAATTTTGTATTGTTGGATAATGTTTTGAACATTTCCTATATCAAAAGTTGATCGGTTCAGGCACGTTATCTAAAAGCATTGATGTTCTAAATCAAACTACAGTTCTTTAGTATACGGAACACACACAAGAGGAAGAGTTCAGAAATGAACGAATCCTACTTGAGGCATTATAGACTAGGTCAGATCAATATGACCCGACTAGCTAGAGTTACATATAGATGCATATTTAAATCAGTTTGAATTTACATCTTGTGAAACTCACCAGTCATGTCACAAAGATAAGATGACCATAGCTCCGTTTACTGGAAACAGAGAAAAAGTTACTGAACTCTAGGGATGATACATGTTGATGTATGTAGGTCCCCTGTCTACACATGCCAAGACCGGTTCTTTGTACTTCATTACATTCTCTGATAATCTTTCGAGATTCAGATCTATGTTCTTGTTGAAACGCAAGTCCGAACCTTTTGAGATATTCACAGAATATAAGTTAGAAGTAGAGAACCAATACGGGTATAAGTATTATGTCCTTTGATGAGATCAGGGAGGAGAATATTGAGCACGGAAATCCTGGATTATTCTAAAGGAGAATGAAATTCTCTCTCAGCATTACTCCTCTGAATACACCATAGCACGATGGTATATCAGGGCGGAGCAATCACACCCTATATGATAAGGTGTGCTCTATGATGAGTACTACTGAGATACCTATTTCCTTTTTGGGAGTTATGCACTTGAGAAGCTGCATACCTATTGAATAGGGTTCAAATCAAATCAGTCGCCTACCATTTCATATGTGATATGGAAAGGGAAGAACCCATGTCTTAAGCTAGTTAAGATTTGGGGTTGTCCGGCCTATGTCTAAAAGAAAAATCCGGACAAACTCGAGGCAAGATCTGTTATGTAGAACTGGAAAGGTTCCAGCTATACAAAATACAGCTGATGATTTGATAGAACCAAAGGATTCAATAGTTACCAACGAACCTCAGCCTCTCCGCCGATCTAGTAAGGTTCCTCACCCACCTGAGAGATACTTCGGTTCCTCTATGACAGTGGGAGCAAGGATTGCATCATGAGATGATGACCCAACTAGTTTCGAGCTGGCCATCAGGAGTGGGACTCTGTAAGAATGGCTGGATGCTTATCGATCTGAGATGGAATCCTTATACACCAACAAAGTATGGACTTTGGTTGCTATATCTGAAGGGTTAAATCCCCATCAGGAGCAAGTATATCTTGAGAAGATTACTTGATGTAGATGGAAAGGTTGAGACTTTCAAAGCTAGACTTGTTAAAGTTTTTCGTCATCGACCAGGCGTGGATAATGATGAAACCTTTTCAAGTAGCTATGCTTAAGTCCATCCAGATCCTACTTGCCACGGCTACATACCATGACTACGATATCTGGAGGTTGGGTGTCATGACTCCTTTTCTAAATGATGTTTTAGAAGAGAACGTCTATAAGTACACAGCCAGAGGGCTTCGTAGACAGTGGGAGCAGCGAAAACGTGTGCAAGATGTTTTATAGGATAAAGCAGGCATCGCGGAGTTGGAACATCTGTTTTGATGAATTAGTCAAAGAGTTTGACATCATCAAAATGGTAGATGAACCTTGTATAAACAAAAAGGTAGTAGGGAGTATGGTGACGATCCTCGTAGAGTACGTGGATGACATACTCTTGATGGGGAAGGAGTTTCCTATGCTACGCTCGATCAATCTCCGCTTATCACGATGATTCTCCATATAGGATCAAAGTGATACCTCCTAAATCCTGGGTTTTTGGATCTATGAGATAGATCTAATTGGATGTTAGGACTCTCACTAGTTGTAGTGAGACGGTATCAACCGATCCTGGGGAGAATCACTGGAAGGGTTCCAGGGTGATAATGACGACTGAGTGTCAGTCGCAGGCATTGTCTTTACCCTCAGTAAAGGGACGGTATGTTGGAAGAGTTCCAAGCTAGATACCGTGACATACTAGACGATAAAGGCACGATACATCGCTACTTAAGATGCTACCAAAGAGGCTGTTTGGGTGTATATTGGTTCATAAGATGAACTACGTTCCTACCATTGTGTGACAATGGAGTTGTGGCTTATGCCAAGGAACGCCCGTCCCATCAGTGATCCAGACATATTCTAAGGCAGTATCACTTGATCATGGAGATGATTGATCTCCAGGGTGATCGAGGTTTGGAGAGTAGACTCAGAGGACAACACAGCGGATCCACTCACAAAGGCCTGTTCCCAGAGAGAGACTTTTATGGGATGGTTGAGTATGAGATACTACAACCACTGCTATCAGATGGCCCTAGTGCAAGTGGGAGATTGTTAGTTATATGTATGCCCTAGAGGCCATTACTGTACATAGGATGTATATTGTAGTGGATGCTGGGACGTATATAGGGAGGACTTTCTTGCTCGACATGATAGTATGCTATCTGGTTGAACTTTACCTTAACGTGTATACTGATTGTCTCTCTGTTACATGTTGGTAAAGCCCTTAGGATCTGTACTTGACTACCTGGACTATGATGCGGATCATACTAGTGGGGACATGGTAGTCCATAAGTACATCCTTCAAAGTCCCTAGTCGTGGGTGTATCGAGACGGGGCATCGATATACCAGAGTAGACTAGCGTATACCTTCTCGACCCATACAGATGGGCGATGGATGATCCCATATCCATTGGTGTTTGACATCGGAGATGATATACGGGTGCTCAGTAGAGACTGGGTACACTGGACGGACTCGCCGAGAACTCCCAGATGGTATTATACCTCACGTCAGATGGCAGTTCTCTGGTGACACTGGTATAGAGTAGTCTGTTGACCCGAGATCGTCATAGAGTCTTGTGTGGTTCCCACTGTGCTTTGATTTCCATCTTACCACGTCCAAGAGGGCGTGCAAAACGGTGGTTTTTGGGTACAGTCCCGAGTCACATGGAGGCAATGAGCGATAGGAGGGGATTCTTCTCTCCCGGTATAGGGAGTTGATGTTGCGCTGTGTTCGATTGGCTATAACAGGAAATCCCTGGCCAGGGTTGCTGAGATTTACTGGTAAGTGTTACCAGTAGTTTCTCGAATTGTTATAGACCTCATATCGACATGACTTATCGAGCTATTGGGGTCTGACGTTTACCACCCCTAGGCGAGATATGCGACATATCAGACGATCAGACCGGACTGTACGGTAGTGTTACTGGTCAGATTCACTGGAGTGTGAGCGGGCTTGCTCGTCGATCTTCAGATCGCTCAATA
Organism: Agapanthus africanus; assembly: GCA_030015575.1. Lineage (NCBI taxonomy): Eukaryota > Viridiplantae > Streptophyta > Magnoliopsida > Asparagales > Amaryllidaceae > Agapanthus > Agapanthus africanus. Next base: position 399,339,309 of record CM057346.1, read on the forward strand.
CCCGGGTGGCCGTTACGTTTAGCAGACCGCTTGCGGCTTGTGGGTGCTTGATATGATCATCACCTGCTGCCGGCGTATTGACGAGTCTTTAGAGTCCTACATAGAGGTTTCCTGGCTCAAGCGAAACGAAATAGGAGCGCATATGAGATATGTGGGGGACCGAGAATAATGCGTGTATGTGATACCGTATTCTATTCTCGCGATGAATGTATCGATTGGTTGTATGCGATATAACCTAGTTATCGAATCGAAGGTCAATTCGATAAGCCGATGCATAGGATACTAGTCGGTTATATGCGATATGACCGGATCGTTAAATCAAGTGTTGATTTAATGATTTAATGTATAATTATATATTTGATATATTACTTTGCATTAACTAGTATCGGTTCACTTTAAGATGGATTTTCTCACTCGGATGTGCGCATTACATATGCGATATGATTTTGTGCACTTGATTGTATCATGTTTGATGATACATGTTTACTTGGTTAAGTGCAAAGAATTAAACCATGGTTAAAAGAATGGTTAGGGTTTCATTTCCTTTATTTATTCATTTATTTATTTGTTTATTCATTTTGGAAAAGAAGAGAAAAGAATGGTTGCTAGTTTTGGAGTTTAGTTGAAGCTTCATGAAGCTTTGATCAAGTCAACCATTCTTATCTCATCCTTAACCCTAACCATTCCAACTAACCATGATTCATTCTCTACACTTGACTATAGTTAATGATATGATAAGTATTTGTTTTTGTATTCTTTTTAAAAAGAACTTATCATAACATTTATCTTCTTCTTCATCTTCAAAGAAGAAAGCTATCTTCATCAATGGTGGATTGATGAAACAAGTGAGAAATCCAATTCTAAAGTCTACCCACTTCCTATTTCTTCATCCTCTACCTCTTGCCAAGTAGTAGAGTGTGTTTTCTTCACAAGTTTCTTGACTTGGTGAAGTCGGAGCTTGATTTAGCGATGCCTCGACGTAGATCATCTTCGGCATGGATATCGATGACCTAGCCCGTTCATTCTCCGATGAAGCCGACGCTAGAGCCCGGATTTGATTTGGACAGCGGAGAGGACCTCATCTCGGAGCCGTGGAGGTGGAGGACCGGATCTACAAAGGTTGTATTTCCGTTTACTTGTAGTTAAGTGTTAACTAGTTTACTTTTCGCCTAGATTTCTAGCAAACGATCCGTATACTAGGGTTTCTCGGCACCATAATTTTTGAAATTGGCATAGTTGATGCCTTGTGAGACCTCTAGTGTGTCCCTAGGAACCCTACAATCTTGACGCTGTTCTTACCCGCTGTAGGGATAAGAACCTCACATTGAATTGGGAGAAGTGCCATTTTATGGTGCGAGAGGGCATTGTCTTAGGACATGTCATCTCGCAAAACGGCATCGAGGTTGACAGAGTTAAAATCGAAGTGATTTCTAACCTCCCTCCCCCAAAATGCGTCAAAGATATCAGAGCCTTCCTTGGCCACGCCAGTTTTTACAGACGGTTCATCAAGGACTTTAGCAAGATTGCTAGACCCTTGACTCTCTTACTGGCCAAGGACACAACTTTTGCTTTCGACTCCACTTGCATTGAAGCATTCGAGTCTTTGAAACATTCACTCATCACTACGCCCATCCTCTCATCTCCCGACTAGACGCACCCTTTTGAAATCTTGTGCGACACATCAGATTTTGCTATTGGCGCTGTTCTTGGACAGCACATTAATAAGATGCCGCACGTGATTTATTATGCTAGCCGAACACTAAATGAGGCCCAACTCAACTACACAACAACAGAGAAAGAGTTTTTAGCTGTTGTGTTCTCACTCGAAAAATTTCGGCCTTATTTAATTGGCTCTCCAGTCGTTGTATATACTGATCATTCAGCTCTTCGCCACCTTTTTGCGAAGAAGGATGCTAAGTCAAGGCTAATACGTTGGATCCTTTTATTACAAGAGTTTGACCTTGTCATTAAGGACAAAAAAGGATGTGAAAACGTAGTAGCTGATCACCTATCATGACTTCCTTCTGTGCCCACGCTCGATCTTCCAATCACTGATGTTTTTCCCGACGAGCAACTCTTGACCGTTTCTTGCGAACCATGGTTCGCCGATATTGTAAACTACTTAGCCACCGGCCTGATACCTAATGATTGGTCGAAACAGGATAAACTTCGATTTTTATCCCAAGTAAAGCATTTTTACTGGGATGAACACTATCTTTTTAAATACTGTTCCGACCAAATCATTCGTCGGTGTGTGCCTGAAAGTGAGGTCAAGAGTGTGCTGTCTTTTTGCCATGATCAAGCATGTGGCGGGCACTTTGGCCTAAAGAAGACAGCCGAAAAAGTTTTGCAGTGTGGTTTCTATTGGACACGACTCTTCAAGGATGCATTTGAATACTGCAAAATTTGCTCCCGGTGCCAACACTTGGGCCGGATATCGCAGAGAAACGAAATGCCGCTCCAACCTATTTTGGTTGTGGACATTTTTGATGTTTGGGGTATAGATTTCATGGGCCCATTTCCTAACTCTTTTGGAAATGTGTATATTCTTTTGGCGGTTGACTATGTTTCAAAGTGGGTCGAGGCTGTGCCTAGCCGAACGAACGATAATAAAGTTGTCGTTCGGTTTCTTAAAGAACATATATTTTCTCGATTTGGGCACCCTCGGGCGATAATAAGTAATAATGGTTCTCACTTCTGCAATAGGACTTTCGAGTCCTTAATACGCAAATACTCTATCACCCATAAATTGTCAACGCCATATCACCCCCAAACATGTGGGCAAGCCGAGGTTTCAAATCGGCAAATAAAGCAAATCTTGGAGAAAACGGTTTCCAAAAACCGTAAGGATTGGTCACTTAAACTGATAGATGCACTATGGGCTTTCCGTACTGCATATAAGACCGATCTTGGTATGTCTCCATACCGGCTTGTTTACGGGAAGGCTTGCCACCTCCCAGTGGAGATTGAGCATAAAGCATTCTGGGATATCAAAGAGCTGAATCTATCTTTAGGAGATGCGAGCAGCAATCGAAAGCTGCAATTGAATGAACTGGAGGAGCTGAGGGATGAGGCATATGATAATGCCATAATTGCTAAAAACCGAGCTAAGGTGTTCCACGATAAACACCTTTTACGAAAAACTTTTGAACCTGGTCAACAGGTTCTACTTTATGACACTCGGTTACATTTTCATCCCGGCAAGCTCCGGTCCAGATGGAGAGGACCTTTTGTAGTCCGCACCGTTTATCCGCACGGTACGGTTAATCTTCAAAATCCTGAAGACGGCACCTTATTCAAAGTGAATGGGCATCGACTGAAACCGTTCTTCACAGCGGACCCTTCGGAGGAGCTCCTGCTCTTGCAGGAGCCGATCTACACTGAGTGATATTCTTCCACTTTCACCCCCAAATTTCTTTTCCCAAAACATTATTTCAAATAAGTTTGGGGGTGTGTATATTATTTGTATATATATATTTCCAAAATACCATAAAAAAATAAATAAAAAAAATAATAAAAAATAAAATTTTTTTATAATAAAAAATAATAATTTTTGGACCTAATTGCAAATTTGCAGATTAAGAGCTGATTTTACAAATAAAACCCTCGTTTTAGAGGGTGTTTTATGCAAATCACCCTCCCATCCCCATACAAATATGCAGGCTCACGAGCGCGACGTGGGGCCGGGCAGTGAGGGCACTGCTTTGCTCAAGTTTGGGGGAGAGGGTAATGTATATAGTTATCTTTTGCATTGCATATTGTATATATTTTTCTCTTCCTTTTGCATATTTAATTTCTGCATTGCATCTTTATATAAAAAAATCATAAAAATTTGAAAATTTGAAAAATAAAAAAATCAGAAAACTGAAAAACCCATAAAAATTGTTTTAAAAAATCCCAAAAATTATAAAAATTATTGTATTCAATTTTGGTTAATTGACTTGAGTTTGATAAAAAGGTTAACCGGCAAGGAAAAACTAGATCTTTGACTTAGCAAATTAAAAACCCTAAAAATAACATTCCTTAAAATTTAACGGTAGAGAATATATGTCTTTGTAGGTTATTTAGGAATAGGCAAATTTTGGGTTCACTTCTTGGGCTAAGCCAAAATGAGGGAAGAGTATTAATATTCTTATTAGAGTATAAGTTCGAAAAATAGTTCCTAGCTTAAGTTTAGATTCTGAAAATGTATACCCTACAAAATGCACAATCACGCACCTTGAAACTTGGATTAGTAGAAGAGACCTTGAAATGCTCTTGTCTAAAGTCCTTAGTACAATGAAAAAGAAAAAAAAAAGAGTGAATAAAAAAAAAATGGACACTGGTTTTTGTGATTACTTAGGGCTAGAAAATTATTTAGCGAGGGTGTTTCATCACCTAGTGCCTTAGACCAACTGGTTTGGGAGTCACTGCTAAAATCCTTGGGTGTTGCAAAACTAGGAAATACGCTTTAAAGTGCTAACGCATCTTGTAATCGGCTGTTGGTACCTCAAGAAGTATTAACAGTCGCATGAAGGATGTGTAAGCGAAAGTTAAGAAAAATTCACAAGGTGCTTTGGACAATGGACGAGAGTACGATTGCTTGATTTGAATTTCCAAGTGTAGAGGTGACAATTACACACACGTGGGGATATGTGATTAGAGTTTAGATAAGAGAAAGGAATAAAGAATAAAACTTGTATCTTTAATAGAGTTGATAGAAATTCCTAAGTGGAGATGAAACTCTAGAAGAAACACTTAAGAAATGCTGAATTCTAAGTAATTCTATAGAACATGTACAATCTTAAGTTACATAATAAGGAAGTGTGAAGAATATGGGTGGATAATTTGCGGGGCAACGATAATAGACTTCCTTGTTAGAAAACCTAATTGGAGAGCAAAAGTCGAAAAACCAAATTGATAGGATTTTGTGGGTGTAATCCGCTGAAAACCCTCAGGAGACAACACTCCTCCTACTAGGGACACCTAGAGGTTTAAAGGCTTGTTGCACATGCTCAGTGCAATCGCGTTTCCCTGCAAAAGTGCGGATAGGTTAGAATAAAATAATAAGTTTGCTCGAGGACGAGCAAAAGATAAGTTTGGGGGTATTTGTTCATATCATAATATTGCAATTCATACGCCCCACTTTTATGCATTTTATAAGTAAACAGGTACTTTTGACGCACGTTTATTGCATGATACAGGATACAGGCTCTTGGAATGAAGACAGTGAGAAAAGACAGAAGATGATACAAAAGAGAGACTTTTTGACCAACAAGAAGATGGATCCGAGTCACGAAGAACATGTTACAATTGTATGAAGCAGTGCGGTCCGAAATGTCAAAGTGGACGGTCAAAAGCTCCTTACAAGTTTTCACTGAAGATCTGGAAAAGACCAAGAAGCCAAACAGAGAAATGGGTTGCACAAAAGTCAAGACCAGACAACAACAGAGGAACCCAGGAAAATTGGTGGAATGAACCCACCAAAGGGCTGCGGAACCGCGGCCAAACCTAGCCTGGCGCCGCGGTTCCACGGCCGTATAGTGTCCTTGTCGGCACCGACTTCTTGTGTCGGTGCGACGGTGCGGGTGTTGGGATTTTTAGGGGGCAAATCTGTAATTGCACCTCTGCGAGAGTCTGTAACCCTAGCTTCACTGGTTTCTTATAAATTGTACTCAAAATCTGTAAAATGTTATGCCTCTTTTTAATCAATAAAATCAGAATTGTTGAGAGATCAAAAGCATCATTTTGTAAGTGTTCTTTCTTTTCATGCCTTAGTGTTAGTTCTTTTCTTGCCCTAGCTAATATACTTATTGCAGTAGAGTAATCTTAATGTTTGCCTTAGTTAACTAGTATAGTTCCTTTTAATTTACAGTAAATAATAATTCAAGATCTGAACAAAACATTTTAAAACATAACAACAAAAATGTCGTTTTTCGAAAATTCCCTAATGAGCGAGTAAAACCCTCGCTTGTTAGGGTTAGGAACAAGGTAAGGAGTGAGAGATGAATATCTCTCACCTCCTTCAATGCCAACACATTTTCAAAACTAGAACTTCATGCACGCATGCATGATCCGCCCCCTACGGCACCCTACCTACGAGGTAACGGTGAACCGTAGTATAAAAGGCCGGACATACATGACGTCCATGAAGATTGTAGCAATTAATAGGAAAGGACGGACAAGGATCAAGAGAAAGAAACTTCGTTTCTTCCCAATCATCCTAATCTCCTTTGCTAGTAATTGTTGTGATTTCTAAAAAGGTTTAATCAAACGGCATTGAAAGAGGTGACAATATTAATCTCATCAACCTTTCCTTCGACTTAATCCTAACAAGTTCTTTCATATCATATAAATTCGTTTTTAAATCAATCGACAAAAAACCAAACCACCATCGGAATCAACTCTTGATAACACAAAAACAGAAAGTTACACATCTCTGTGGATCGACCCGTATTCACCGGCTAGCTGCAAAGCGACGCCGTTTCTGATTACGGTAAATACAATTTTTTGGAACAATCATCGCCCGAAGGCTAAAGCTAAGGGAAAGATGAAGAAGAAACCCACTAAACCTAGAGGTGGAGTTAAAAAGGTTAAGGGGAAAGACAAGTCCAAAGCTGGGGAATCGGGGAAAGGGGAATGTTATCACTGCCACAAAGCAGAACATTGGAAGCGCAACTGCACTGAGTACTTGGAGCTCAAGAAGAAGAAGTATGGGGATGCTTCCGATTCAGGTGTGTTTGTGACAGAAAACTGTTTTTCTATAAACTCTTCTTCCTGGGTATTAGATACCGGTTTAGGTTCTCACATTTGCAATTCCATGCAGGGGCTAAGAAATAACAAGGTTTTGAAGACAGGTGACCATACTCTCCGGGTTGGAAATGGTTCCAATGTACATACAGTTGCAGTAGGAGAGTATCACTTGGGGTTGCCGTCTGGATGTATATTGGTTTTGAACCCATGTTATTATGTACCTAGTATGCTTTGTAATATAATATCCATTTCTTTGTTAGATAATGAAGGATATAATTTTGTATTGCATAATAATGTTATGAACATTAATCTGAATCAAATGTTGGTTGGGTATGGTACACTTAATAACAGGATATACGTCCTAAATCAACAGACAGTTTTCAGCATACAACACACTTCTAAAAGAAAATTTTCAGAAATAAATGAAGCTTTTCTTTGGCACTGTAGACTTGGTCATATTATCGAAACAAGACTAAAAAAGCTACATAAAGATGGATATTTAAAACCTTTTGAATATAAATCTTATGAGACTTGCCAGTCTTATATCAAGGGTAAAATGACCAAAATTCCGTTTACAGGACACGGAGAAAGAGCCACTGAGCTCTTGGGCCTCATACATAGTGATGTATGTGGGCCAATGTCTATACTGGCAAGAGGCGGTTTTTCATACTTCATTACTTTCACTGATGATTTCTCAAGGTTCGGTCATATATTTTTATTAAAGCACAAGTCCGAAGCTTTCGAGAAATTCACTGAATATAAACCTGAAGTAGAAAAACAAACCGTCATGAGTATCAAAATGCTTCGATCAGATTGAGGTGGGGAGTATCTCAGTACAGAGTTTGCGAACTTCCTAAAAGAGAATGGGATTCTCTCTCAACTCACTCCTCCTTACACACCACAGCACAACGGTGTGTCAGAACGACGAAATCGGACCCTATTAGATATGGTTCGTTCCATGACGAGTGATGCTGAGTTACCCGTCTCATTTTGGGGGCATGCATTAGAGACTGCAGCGTTTCTACTAAATAGGGTCCCAACCAAAACCGTGTCTACCACACCATATGAGATATGGTATAGGAAAAGACCATCTCATAAGCAATTTAAGGTTTGGGGTTGTCCGGCCTATGTCAAAAAGCAGAATCCGGAAAAACTCGAGACACGGTCAGTCATGTGTAAATTTGTGGGTTATCCAAGTATTCTTATGGATATCTATTCTACCACAAGGAGGAACAAAAGTTGTTTGTTTCCCGGAATGCCAAATTTTTAGAAAATGAATTTTTTACAAATACTGATGGCAATGTGGTAGATCTAGAAGAGGTTCTAGAAACACAAATTACAAATGATGACTTGGTTGAACCGGCTGTTGCAATAGAAACTAATGAACCTCAGCCACTCCGTAAATCTGGTAGGACTTCTCGACCACCGGAGTGGTACTGCGGTTTCCTCATTTATGGTGATAGAGAAGATTGCATCATGGAGGATGATGATCCTACCAGTTTTCAGCAAGCTATCACGAGTGGAGACTCTGTGAAGTGGCTGGATGCCATGAGATCTGAAATGGAGTCTATGTACACCAACAAAATTTGGACTTTGGACATAGTACCCCGTGGGGTAAAACCCGTGGGGTGCAAATGAATCTTTAAAAGAAAGATTGGTGTAGATGGGCAGGTAGAGACCTATAAGGCAAGACTTGTGGCGAAGGGTTTTCGTCAAAGACCAGGTTTGGACTATGACGAAACTTTTTCTCCCGTATCCATGCTTAAATCCATTCGGATCCTACTTGCTATTGCTGCTCACTACGACTATGCAATCTGGAAGATGGATGTTAAAACTGCATTTCTAAATGGAGATTTAGGTGAATGCATTTATATGGATCAGCCAGAAGGCTTCATTGACAGTGGGAGCAGCGGGAAAGCATGTAGATTGCTTAAATCCATTTATGGATTAAAGCAGGCATCACGGAGCTGGAACATCTGTTTTGATGATGTTATCAAAGAGTTTGATTTCATCAAAAATACGGATGAACCATGTGTTTATAAGAAGGCTGTAGGGAGAGCTGTCACATTACTCGTATTGTATGTGGATGACATTCTTCTTATAGGAATCGATATTCTTATGCTACAGTCGGTCAAATCTTTCTTATCACTAAGGTTCTCCATGAAAGTCCTGGGTGATGCCACATACATACCGGGCATTAGGATCTATAGGGATAGATCCAAAAGGTTATTGGGATTGTCCAAACTAGGTACATTAACACCATCCTAAAAAGGTTTAGTATGGAAGATTCCAAGTGGGGTACCTTACCCGCTTGCCATGGAGTCACTCTCTCCAAGTACTTTTGCCCAAAGACCATTGAAGAGAGAGCTCGCATGAGTATTATACCCTATGCTTCAGCCGTAGGATCTATAATGTATGCGATGTTATGTACACGCCCAGATGTAGCTTATGTACTTAGTGTAGTAAGCAGGTATCAATCCAACCCAGGGGAGAATCACTGGATAGCTATGAAGAACATTCTTAAGTACTTGCGAAGGACTAAAGAATTGTTCTTTGTGTATGGTAATGGAGATCTCCAAATGGAGGCCTTTACCCATTCGAGCTTCCAGAGTGATAAGGACGACAGCAAATCTATCTCTGTATTTGTATTTACCCTCAATGGAGGGGCGGTAAGTTGGAAGAGTTCTAAACAGGATACCGTTGCAGACTCTACAATGGAAGCTGAGCACTTTGTTGCGAATGATGCCGCCAAGTAAGCTGTCTGGATGAGGAAGTTCATCTCGGAGCTAGGAGTAGTTCCAACCATTATTGATCCAATACCATTGTATTGTGATAATAATGGGGCTATGGCGTTAGCCAAGGAGCCCAGGTCCCATCAGCGGTCCAGACACATCCTGAGGCACTTTCATTTGATCCGGGAGATTATAGATCGCCGCGAGATCGAGATTAGGAGAGTAGATACAAAGAATAACACTGCGGATCCACTCACCAAGGCCCTCCCTCAGCCGCAGCATGAGCGACTTTTTGAGATGTTGGGTATGGGATACGCCAATAACTGGCCTTAGTGCAAGTGGGAGATTGTTGGATATATGTATGCCTTAGAGGCCATTATGAGATAGTGGATGTATTTATACATGTGTGTATATATATATACATGTGTGTGTGTGTGTGTACACACACACACACACAAATGACATTCTTGCTCGACATGATAGTATAATAACTGGTTCTTCTTTATATGACATGTTGACATGATCATGCTTTTATTCATTTACACATGTTGATAAAGCCCCGAGAATATTTTCTTGATTACTGTGATTATGATGGAGATCATACTAGTGGGACGTCTGTAGTTTATAAGCATATCCTGAAATGTCCTTTGTCGTAGGTGTATCGAGATGGGGCATCGATATACCAGAGTAGACTAGCGTATATGATACTAGACCCATATGATGGGCGATGGATGTTCCCACATCCATTGATGTTTGACATCGAAATCATATACGGTTGCTCAGTGGAGACTGGGTACACTGGACGGATTCGCCGAGAACTCCTATATGGTATTATATCTATCGTCGGATAGCAGTTCTCAGGTGACACTGGTACAGATTAGTCTGTAGACCCGAGATCGTCATAGAGTCTTGTGTGTTCTCCTACTGTACTTTGATTACCACCCTACCACGGCTCTACTGAGTCGTGCAAACAGGTGGCTTTTAGGTACAGTCCTGAGATATATGGAGACGATGAGCGATAGGAGGGGTTTCGTCTCTCCCGGTATTGGGAGTTGATGTTGTGCTGTGCTCAATTGGCTATATCAGTAAGTCCCTGGCCAGGGCTGTTTAGATTTACTGATAAGTGTTATCAGTAATTTCTCGATCTGTTATAGACCATTCATCGACACAACTTATTGAGTTATTAGGGTCAACGTTACCATCCCTAGACTCGATATGCAGCATATCTGATGAAGAGACCGGACTGTACGGTAGTGTTGTCGGTTGGCTCGATGGGAGTTGTGACAGGTTCGCTTATTTTCTTCTGATCGCTCAATACCCAGGTGGCCATTACGTTTAGCTGACCTCTTGCAGCGTGGAGGTGCTTGATATGATCATCACCCACTGTTGGCGTATTGACGAGTCTTAGAGTCCCATAATGGAGTTATCTAGCCCAGGCGAGACGATGTAGAGTGCATATAAGATATGCGCGGGGACCCGATTAAATGAGCGTATGTGATACCGTATATTAATCGGGCGATTTGCTATTGGTCGGGTCGTATGTAATATGACCAGTTTGTTAAATCAAGTGTTGATTTAACTTTGTCCACTAGCTTTTCACTTTAAACCCTTTTGTCTTTTGGTGTATGCATGCATGTATGCACATGTTTACATTGATGCACATATGGATGTGCATGCACACATGCATGCATACATATGTGTGTCATGTGTAGGGTTCCTAGACACTCTCAAGAGGTCTCACAAGACATCAACCATGCCAATTTCAAATTTTATAGTGCCGAAAAACCCTAGACTAGATCGTTAACTAGAATTTTAGGCGAAAAACGAAACTAGTTAACTACTTAAGTAAAGGAGAGAGGCTACAACCTTTGTAGATCCGTTTCTCCACTTCCTTAGCTCCACGTAGGCATCCTCTCGCTGTCCATCTCGAATCCCGAACTCAATCGTCGGCTTCATCAGAGAAATGGGCGGGCTAGGTCGTCGGCTTCATGCCGAAGATGATCTACGTCGAGGCATCATAAGTTCAAGCTCCAACTTCACCAAGTTGTGAAACTTGTGAAGAAAACACCCTATACTACTTGGCAAGAGGTAAAGGGTGAAGAAATAGGAGGTGGGTTCACTTTAGAATTGGATTTCTCTCACTTTTGCTCAAGTTGCCATTGAAGGACTTAAGCTTTTCTTGAAGAAGAAGATGATGAAGAAGAAGAAAGAATATGATAAGTATTATATAATGAAAAAGAAATTTTAAAGACTTATCATAATCTTAACCATAGTTAAGTGTAGAGAATGAACTAGGGTTAGTTCAAATGGTTAGGGTTAAGCATGAGACAAGAATGGTGACTAAGTCAAAGCTTCATGAAGCTTCAATAAGAAACAAAGAAAGCCACCATTCTCATCTTTATCCTTTCCAAATAAACAAACAAATAAATAAATAAATGAAAAAGCAAAACCCTAATCATCAACTTAACCATGGTTTAATTCTATACACTTAACCAAATGAGCAAGCATCATCAAACATGATACAAACATGTGCACAAAAGTATATCACATATACAACTTGCACATCAAGTGAGAAAATCCATTTAAAGTGAACTAATACTAGCTAATGCAAAGTAATATATCAAATATATAATTATACATTAAATCATTAAATCAACACTTGATTTAACGATCCGGTCATATCGCATATAACCGACCAGTATCCTATGTATCGGCTTATCGAATCAATCCTTGATTCGATATCTAGGTTATATCGAATATAACCAATCGATACATGCATCGCGAGAATAAAATACGGTATCACATACACGCATTATTCTCGGTCCTGCACATATCTCATATGCGCTCCTATTTCGTTTCGCTTGAGCCAGGAAACCTCTGTGTAGGACTCTAAAGACTCGTCAATACGCTGGTAGCAGATGATGATCATATCAAGCACCCACAAGCCGCAAGCGGTCTGCTAAACATAACGGCCATCCGGGTATTGAGCGATCAGAAGATCGATGAGCTAGCCCGCTCACACTCCTGTGAATCCAACCAGTAACACTTACCATACAGTCCGGTCTGTTCGTCTGATATGTCGCATATCAAGTCTAGGGGTGGTAAACGTCAGACCCCAATAACCGATAAGTCGTGCCGATGTGAGGCTCATAACGGGTCGAGAAACTACTGGTAACACTTACCAGCAAATCTCTGATCAGCCCTGGCCAGGGACTTCCCTGTTACGGCCAATCGAGCACTGTGCAACATCAACCCCCAATACCGGGAGAGACGAAACCCCTCCTATCGCTCATTGCCTCCATGTGACTCGGGACTGTACCCAAAGACCACCGTTTTGCACGCCCTCATGGACGTGGTAAGGTGGAGATCAAAGTACAGTAGGAATCACACAAGACTCTATGACGATCTCGGGTCTACAGACTAACCTGTACAAGTGTCTTCTGAGAACTGCCATCTGACGTGAGGTATAATACCATCTGGGAGTTCTCGGCGAGTCCGTCCAGTGTACCCAGTCTCCACTGAGCGCCCGTATACGATCTCTGATGTCAAACACCAATGGATATGGGATCATCCATCGCCCATCTCATGGGTCGAGAAGCGTATACGCTAGTCTACTCTGGTATATCGATGCCCCGTCTCGATACACCCACGACTAGGGACCTTGAAGGATGTACCTATGGACTACCATGCCCCCACTAGTATGATCTTCATCATAGTCCAGGTAGTCAAGTACACATCCTAAGGGCTTTACCAACATGTAACTATAAGACAGTTTAAAGAGACAAGTGTACATGTTAAGATAAAGGGTAACCAGATAGCATACTATCATATCGAGCAAGAAAGTCATCTCTATATATGTCCAAGCATCCAATATAATATACATCATCTGTACAATACTGACCTCTAGGGCATACATACAACTAACAATCTCCCACTTGCACTAGGGCCAGCTGCTGTAGTATCGCATACCGAGCATCCCGAAGAGTCTCTCAAACTGTATCTGGGGAATGGCCTTCGTGAGTGGATCCGCCGTGTTATTCTTCGTGTCAACCCTCCTGACCTCGATCTCCCGGTGATCAACTATCTCCCGGATCAGGTGATACCGCCTCAGAATATGCCTGGATCGCTGATGGGACCTAGGTTCCTTGGCCAAAGCCACCGCTCCATTGTTATCGCAATACAAAGGTATTGGATGCTCAATGGATGGAACCACTCCAAGTTCAGTAATGAACTTCTTGATCCAGACAGCCTCTTTAGCAGCATCGTTGGCAGCGATGTATTCAGCCTCCATCGTCGAGTCTGCCACGGTTTCCTGCTTGGAACTCTTCCAGCTAACCGTCCCTCCGTAAAGGGTAAAGACAAATCCTGACTGCGACTTAGAGTCGTCCTTATCACTCTGGAAGCTCGAATCGGTAAAGGACTCCACTTGGAGTTCTCCATTACCATACACCAAGAGCATCTCTTTAGTCCTTCGTAAGTACTTGAGAATGCTCTTCACAGCTGTCCAGTGACTCTCTCCAGGATCAGCTTGATACCTTCTCACTATACTTAGTGAGTATGCTACATCGGGTCTGGTACATAGCATCGCATACATGATAGAGCCTACAGCCGAAGCATAGGGTATCCCTTGCATGCGAGCTCTCTCCAAATCAGTCTTGGGAGACATCTCTTTGGAGAGAGTGACTCCAGAGATCGTGGGAAAGTTCCCACGCTTGGATTCTTCCATACTAAACCTCTTTAGTATGGTGTCAATGTACCTGGATTGAGACAATCCCAATATCCGTTTGGATCTATCTCTATAGATCCTAATCCCCAATATGCAAGAGGCATCACCAAGATCTTTCATTGAGAATCTTTGTGATAAGAAGAGCTTGACCGATTGCAGCATAGGAATATCATTTCCTATCAAGAGTATGTCGTCCACGTACAATACGAGGAAGACAACCTTACTCTCTGCTACCTTCTTGTAGATACATTGTTCATCTGGATTTTTGACGAAATCAAACTCTTTGATAACGACATCAAAGCAGATGTTCCAACTCCGCGATGCTTGCTTTAATCCATAAATGGATTTAAGCAGCTTGCACACCTTCCCGCTGCTCCCACTGTCTACGAAGCCCTCTGGCTGAGTCATGTACACGCACTTTTCTAAATCACCGTTTAGAAAGGCGGTCTTAACATCAATTTGCCAGATTTCGTAGTCATGATATTCAGCGATGGTAAGCATGATCTGGATGGATTTAAGCATAGCCACTGAAGAAAAGGTTTCGTCATAGTCCACACCTGGTCTTTGACGAAAACCTTTTGCAACAAGTCTAGCTTTGAAAGTCTCCACTTTCCCATCTACACCAAGTTTTTTCTTGAAGATCCACTTGCTCCCAATGGGTTTTACCCCTTCAGGAGCAACATCCAAAGTCCATACTTTGTTGGTGTACATGGATTCCATCTCGGACCGCATAGCATCCAGCCATTTCACTGAGTCCCTACTCGTGATGGCCTGCTCGAAGCTAGTTGGGTCATCATCCTCCATGATGCAATCCTCGCTTCCACCGTCAATGAGAAAACCGTAGTATCTCTCAGGTGGACGAGAAACCCTGCTAGATCGGCGGGGAGGCTGGGGTTCGTCGGGTACTACTGAATCCTCTGGTTCTACCAAGTCTTATGTTATAGTTTGTGTTGCTGGAACCTCTTCCAGTTCTACCTCAATGCCACTAATCTGTTTCATAAGAAAGTGGCATGTCGAGAAACAAACACCTTTTGTTCCTCGGGGTGGTAGAAGATATACCCTTGTGAATTTTTGGGATATCCTACAAACTTACATAAGACTGATCTTGCCTCGAGTTTGTCCGGATTTTGTCTTTTGACATAGGCCGGACAACCCCATATCTTAACATACTTAAGAGATGGTCTCTTCCCTTTCCATATCTCATATGGAGTGGTAGGCACTGATTTGGTAGGAACCATATTCAATAGGTGTATGGCTGTCTCAAGCGCATACCCCCAGAAGGAAATAGGTAACTCAGCTGTACTCATCATTGAACGCACCATATCTAATAGGGTACGATTCCTTCGTTCCGATACACCGTTGTGGTGTGGTGTATAAGGTGGAGTAAGCTGAGAGAGAATCCCATTCTCTTTTAGATAATCTTGGAACTCTTTGCTCAAGTATTCTCCTCCTCGATCAGATCAAAGGATCTTAATACTTTTGCCCGTTTGGTTCTCTACTTCGTGCTTATATTCTCTGAATTTCTCAAAAGCTTCAGACTTGTGTTTCAATAGGAGCACATGCCCGTATCTAGAGAGATCGTCAGTGAATGTAATGAAGTAGGAAGAACCGTTCCTGGCAAGGGTAGACATGGGACCGCATACATCACTATGTACCAGTCCTAAGAGTTCAGTAACTCTTTCTCCGTGTCCACTAAACGGAGCTTTGGTCATTTTTCCTTTGAGACATGAATGGCAAGTATCATAAGATGATAATTCGAACGGATTCAAATAACCATCCTTATGTAACTTAGCCAGTCGTGTCGCATTGATATGACCAAGTCTACAATGCCACAAGTAGGATTCGTTCATTTCTGAACTTTTCCTCTTGTGTGTGTTTTGTATATTGAGGACTGTATTTTGATTTAGAATGAATATGCCATTATGTAGCGAGCCTGATGCAATCAACTTTTGATCTAGGAATATATTCATAACATTATCCTTTACTACAAAATTATATCCTTCTTTACTCAATAAAGAAACTGATATAATGTTGCACATCATGTTCGGTATATAATAGCATTCATTCAGAATCAGTGTATCACCACTTGGTAATACTAGGTGATATTCGCCAACTGCTTTGGCTGCAATATTTGTACCGATCCTAACTTGAACGGAATGATCTCCTTTTCCCAGTTCTCTACCTTTTCGTAGCCCATGTAACTGTTTACATATGTGGGATCCTGATCCGGTATCTAATACCCAGGACATAGGGTGAACTGAGAAACAGTTCTCAATAACTAACACACCTGTAGAAGATGCATCAACATGCATGTTCTTTTGGGCGGCTTGAGAATCTAGATATTCTCCTATTCCCTGTTCAGTCTCATAACTCTTATAAGAAAGAACGGGTCCAACGTTCCCTTACACAGTATAACATGCGGGTTCGGTCAATACATCCATATTATTATCTTTATTAGGACATGAAATGGTCGCTACCTGGAGAGAGAGAGAAGAAAAAACATTAGCGTATGCTCGTGCAAGATCAGATTGGTTATTATCTTATCTAATCAGGATGGCTCCTACTGGTTTTTATCAAATCTTCCTTCAAACCCTAAAAGGAAAGACTAGCCGGGATTAATTACACACTATAAGTTCGCCAATCTTTCAGCCAGGCCAGTGTCGGTACTTTGAGGGAGGTCCCCCGTGCTTTCGCACGAACCTAATTAATGTAAACCTCGTTTTCCGAGAGGCGTAACCCCGTTGACACCTTTCTAGACACCTACTTGATCAGCTAATTGCAATGTGTAAAACTCTCCCAGGAGTAACTCTTACTCGCAGTGGGTATCGGGATCCAACTATCTCATAGAAGGTATGCAATCTCATTGCAAATTTCAACACTTGAAATTCCCGATAATATTTTACCCCTAGTGTTCTATGACCTTGACGAATGCCAAACAACCCATAGTCCACTAGTCAAGTTCAACCCGTACATTTCATGATTGAATTAAACCCACCCGCACGACCCTTGACGAATGCCAAACAACACCGTATGAATACCCTAATCCAATCTGCATCATATGCATAAACAGATAAATACTAGTTAGCTACCGTACACTACGCCTTGACGAATGCCAAACTACCGTAGCACGAATACTAAGTAGTACTTATCTGAAATGACGGAGGGCTACACAGGTTTTCAGAAAACCTATTGCGTAATGAACTTGATATCGTTGTAGGATCAAATGAAGTTTTGAAATGGAGTGATTTTGAGGCTTTTCTAGTTTTGCTAAAGGGGTCACTCCCGGTGAAGGGATCGTCGGCCCTTTCCTCGTCGAATGAGGTGCGGGATATATCATATATATCACTGTGCAAAGCAGAAACTATAGAAGCAATCAAAAACAAACCGAGTGTGTAGCATCTGCCAGTTATTGCTAAAGGAGTCACTCCCGGTGAAGGGATCTCGGTCCTTTCCTCATCGAATAAGGTGCAGGGTATATCATATATACCGCTATGCAAAGCAAGAACTGTAGCTATCTGTTTTATTTTGAAATTCGATTCTACAACATCTTTAGGTTTCTTTTATGTCATTAATCTCATTAATGAAGTCCCATCATTTAAATACATAAACATCACAGATAAATACGACATACACTTATGCCATCCGCATTCGCCTGGATGTCCCCTCGTGCACCGTTAGGTTAGGTAACTAACGACAGAGCAGGGCAGGGCTAGTGTGGATGCAAAACATAAGTAACGACTATATAATATATCATATATACTATATACTGTATCTATCACAGAACATCACATGATCACATCACAGATATCGCAGCAGAAGAATCATATGAAACATTGGATATACTAGGACGTCCGTGTTTTCAATACGAGCCAGTATAAAACGCGGATTCCACAGTCGTGATGAATAGCCAATCCCACACCCCTAGACCCCTACGAGAGCGGCAAGCAACCCTACCAATTCTAGGGTTAGGAGACCCGGACTCGACTCCTCGAGATGGTCTCCCACTGGACCCTAGAACCCGGTTACTTGTGCTCCCCTCCTTGGGTCTATCCTAATGCGGAAAAGTAAATAATATACAAAAGGTGACTACTTCCGCTACCTGGAAGTGCCCCAATAAAAGAATATTACATACAAGTTTTTACATGAAAGAAAATGAAAAACACTCATCTCACATAAAAACCCCCGGCTATTCAAACACGACGATCCAATATAACATATCCAGCAACACATAACATCACATGTCATCAGCGTAAGTAAATATGCGCATCCCAATTGTCGTTGACATATAGCAACGAAACCGGCGATATCACATATTACACTTACGGTCACAGAAAAGAAAGTGTAAAACTACAGCAGTTGGAATCCGCAACCTCTTTAGACATCGCATGCCTAATCAAATGAAATACTTAGACCTCACATGCCTAACAATTATAAACCCCGCATTTTAGTCCCATTATCGAAAACTCTTTTCAATATCAAATGAGACTAAACCGCTAGATTTATAACATTCATTCAGTTATCTCATAACTGTTTGTGAATTCCAATTATTGTATCCCATTCCGGATAAATAGAAAATATTAAACTTTCCGATCGAACATTCGAACACCCAAGTTTTCCCGAAACCGTTCAACACATGAAATAGGTTCAAAGACATTCACTTCATGCCTCAGTACCAACGGTCCAGCCGTAGAAGGGTCAAGCCAACGCCTCACATGTGGTACGCCGTACTGCCCCAAACCCGAAGGTTCAAAGGGTAGTTCAAGACGGTCACATAATCGAGTTAAGGTTTGTTGTCTTCTAGAGGGACCATCGCGTTACTTGCACTACTTAGAACGTCTTTAAACTACGGAAAAGTCCAACAATTGGAAATTTCCGGACAGGGGAAAGATTGGGTATTTACATCCGGTCGAACTTTTTAACATATTCGAAAATTATCCGGAAAACCACACAGACAAAATTTGAAAATCCGATCGAATCATTGATTCCCAATACAACCCCAGAATACTCATCTGTAGAGTCACAATAAAAATACCCAGAAAATATAGCATTAAATTATATAGTTACTGTGCAGAAATCACCAGACAAGGGGACAGTATGGTCGCGGAACCGCCGCACATGCCTAGCTTGTGCCGCGGTTCCGCGGTGGAAAAATCGATTCAGGTCCTCGTATTTCACAGTAATTCAAATAACACCCTGCTTATTTTTCTGCATATTTTTAATTGATAAAAATCCAAATTTTCAGAAAATTTCCAGAGAGCATTTTGGATTTTAGGGTTTCGGTTCGATCGGGTTTCAAACGTCGTCTAAGCATCGCCTAAGGCTCTAGCTAGGCTCTGATACCACTGTAGGGTTCTTAGGCACTCTCAAGAGGTCTCACAAGGCATCAACCATGCCAATTTCAAATTTTATGGTGCCGAGAAACCCTAGACTAGATCGTTAATTAGAATTTTAGGCGAAAAACAAAACTAGTTAACGACTTAACTAAATGAGAGAGGCTACAACCTTTGTAGATCCGTTTCTCCACTTCCTTAGCTCCACGTAGGCGTCCTCTCACTGTCCATCTCGAATCCCGAACTCAATCGTCGGCTTCATGGGAGAAATGGGCGGGCTAGGTCGTCAGCTTCATACCGAAGATGATCTACGTCGAGGCATCACAAGTCCAAGCTCCAACTTCACCAAGTTGTGAAACTTGTGAAGAAAACACCCTATACTACGTGGCAAGAGGTAGAGGGTGAAGAAATAGGAGGTGGGTTCACTTTAAAATTGGATTTCTCTCACTTTTGCTCAAGTTTCCATTGATGGACTTAAGCTTTTCTTGAAGAAGAAGATGATGAAGAAGAAGAAAGAATATGATAAGTATTATATAATGAAAAAGAAATTTTAAAGACCTATCATAATCTTAACCATAGTTAAGTGTAGATAATGAACTAGGGTTAGTTCAAATGGTTAGGGTTAAGCATGAGACAAGAATGGTGACTAAGTCAAAGCTTCATGAAGCTTCAATAAGAAACAAAGAAAGCCACCATTCTCATCTTTATCCTTTCCAAATAAATAAACAAATAAATAAATAAATGAAAAAGCAAAACCCTAATCATCAACTTAACCATGGTTTAATTCTATACACTTAACCAAATAAGCAAGCATCATCAAACATGATACAAACATGTGTACAAAAGTATATCACATATACAACTTGCACATCAAGTGAGAAAATCCATTTAAAGTGAACTAATACTAGCTAATGCAAAGTAATATATCAAATATATAATTATACATTAAATCAACACTTGATTTAACGATCCGGTCATATCGCATATAACCGACCAGTATCCTATGTATCGGCTTATCGAATCAATCATTGATTCGATATCTAGGTTATATCGAATATAACCAATCGATACATCCATCGCGAGAATGAAATACGGTATCACATACACGCATTATTCTCGGTCCTGCACATATCTCATATGCGCTCCTATTTCGTTTCGCTTGAGCCAGGAAACCTCTGTGTAGGACTCTAAAGACTCGTCAATACGCCGGTAGCAGATGATGATCATATCAAGCACTCACAAGCCGCAAGCGGTCTGCTAAACGTAACGGCCATCCGGGTATTGAGCGATCAGAAGATCGACGAGCTAGCCCGCTTACACTCCTGTGAATCCAACCAGTAACACTTACCATACAGTCCGGTCTGTTCGTCTGATATGTCGCATATCAAGTCTAGGGGTGGTAAACGTCAGACCCCAATAACCGATAAGTCGTGCCGATGTGAGGCTCATAACGGGTCGAGAAACTACTGGTAACACTTACCAGCAAATCTCTGATCAGCCCTGGCCAGGGACTTCCCTGTTACGGCCAATCGAGCACTGCGCAATATCAACCCCCAATACCGGGAGAGACGAAACCCCTCCTATCGCTCATTGCCTCCATGTGACTCGGGACTGTACCCAAAGACCACCGTTTTGCACGCCCTCATGGACGTGGTAAGGTGGAGATCAAAGTACAGTGGGAATCACACAAGACTCTATGACGATCTCGGGTCTACAGACTAACCTGTACAAGTGTCACCTGAGAACTGCCATCTGACGTGAGGTATAATACCATCTGGGAGTTCTCGGCGAGTCCGTCCAGTGTCCCCAGTCTCTACTGAGCACCCGTATACGATCTCTGATGTCAAACACCAATGGATATGGGATCATCCATCGCCCATCTCATGGGTCGAGAAGCGTATACGCTAGTCTACTCTGGTATATCGATGCCCCGTCTCGATACACCCACGACTAGGGACCTTGAAGGATGTACCTATGGATTACCATGCCCCCACTAGTATGATCTTCATCATAGTCCAGGTAGTCAAGTACACATCTTAAGGGCTTTACCAACATGTAACTATAAGACAGTTTAAAGAGACAAGTGTACATGTTAAGATAAAGGGTAAACAGATAGCATACTATCATATCGAGCAAGAAAGTCATCTCTATATATGTCCAAGCATCCAATATAATATACATCATCTGTACAATACTGGCCTCTAGGGTATACATACAACTAACATCATGGTTGTTGATACACTTGATGGTGGCAATATAAGACTCACATGTTAGTAAATATGTTGATATTTATTTTTGAATTAATGGAAATGGATAATCACTCATGGTTGGTTATTTTATTCTTACACTAAACCTTGGGTTAACCATGAGTTATTTTTCCATGGCCATTTTTGCTCCAAAAGAAATATCTAGATATTTATTAACTAGGGTTAAGAATGAGAAGAGGAAAATATATATATTTTCATTTCTCATTTTTATCCTAAGCTTTATCATTATCTTGAGCTCTCATATTGCCATCTTCTTCTTGCTCTCTCTCTTGCTCTCTAGGTTTTGATAGTGAGTGAAAGAGTGATCAAGTTAGGGTTTTGAAGTGAGAAAACAAACCACATCATCATTCTATACTACTCTTGCCCACTAGTTTAGAGTATTAGCTTCAACTTCCTTATCTTGATCAAGTGGAGCTTTGAGCTTGGACAAAGAGGACTCCGGGTAGATCGTCGTGGACTTGGAGAATCTCAAGCAAGCTTCTTTCAACTCTCAAGTAGCCAAGGAGTCTAGCGAAGGGATTTACAAAGGTTGTATTCTCTAAACCTAGCACTCAACTACTTGTGGATTGTGTTATATTTTAGTGTTACCCAAGCTTTTCTAGTTTGATCCTTAGGTTAGTTTCTTTAGCACCCTCTAAAATTTTAATATGGCATGTGTGATGCTACCAAACCCTAGTAGTGGTGCTAAGGAAACCCTTCAGGCACATGATACTGATTAAATTCAGTTGACGATACAGTCTAAGAAATTTGCTGGATTTGGGGTTCATTTGTGAATTGGGTCCCATCAGACATCCAGACATATTCTAAGTCAGGTATTGCTCATATCGGGAGATGGTTTTCTCCGCGAACTTGAGATAAAGAGAGACATAGAAGGAAACATTGGAGCGGATCTACTCACTGAGGCTATTTCTCGAACGCAATAGTTTTACAAACGAGTTTTGTGAAATTGATTAGTAGAGAAGTTGTGTCACGACCCGAAATTTAGTCGTGACCGGCACTTAAATCACGCAACATCAAAAGGCATAACGTAAATCAAGTAAGCCGAAGCCCAGAAAATCTAAACCTTTTTTTTATGGTGGAGTGCAATTTTGAAATAAGGTATAATGAATCATATTTTGTCTTTTCAAAATTCGGACAGCACCTCCCTTGTATATTTTGATCCAAAATCCTAATATACAACAATATATAGGCATCCCCAAGCGGGAGCTAGCTCTTCGCCAACTGGCGGAATCAAAACCACACAAGTAATACATATACGACGCCCAACGGTGAAGATCAACCCAGAAAGAAACAAATAAAGAAACAAGACATCAAACTCAAGAAGCGAACATAAAAACCCATCGCTCTAGGTCTCGCAAACAAGTCTGACTAGGTCTACCAACATATAATACTAATTCTGATATGATGTGATGTGATGGAGTTTATCTAGATACAATAGAATATAAAAGTATGAGAGTGGGCACGGTCCAATATGTGTCCCACCTACCAAAGAAAACACCCTGGATGAAGCTGTGTGCCATCAATACCGCAACTGATCCTAAGCGGTCAAACCTGCAAGAACTATGGCACAACAGGGATGAGCTGCCAACTCGTGAGTAGAAAACATCAACAAGTAGAAATCGAATAAAACAACGATTTCCTACTTCACTATATCCTTAAAGTAATACTATGATATCAATATATCCTGAAGGTAATACTATGATATCTAGGGTGACCATAAATACATATATGTCAACAATCCAGTCAATGCCCATAGCATATATAATTAAACATCCGACATCATATGCCTGTAATATATGTGGATAACATCCACGTGTCTATCAATGACACAACTCAATATCATGGAACATGAGTGTCCAACATCGACACTCGAAAAATCGTTAAAACATTGTATATATGTATGTATGTATGTATGAGGATATCAACCACCTGTGTCTATCAACGACACATCAAAATCATGGAACCTGAGTGTCTAACACCGACACTCGAAATATCATGAAAACCCGTGTCCAGCATCGACACGTAAATCCTCATACCTCAGGCACTGTATACACAGATCGATCCTCATATATCTCATCTCAAGCTCCGTATACTCAGATCGGCCCTCATATGCATCTCACAACTCCAGTCGGTATCCTCCAGATATCCACCGAGTTCTATACAATCACCGGTAGGTAGTGTTCCTTCTGCCAGGCTCATCAGCTACTCCACGGCAATCATTACTTGCCCCGGGGTACCATACCGGGTCCACCATGTACCCACAAACGAATCATCCATCTCCTTGAACCGGGTCTCGAAAACCAATCTCAGAACCGAGAAAAACATGGTGGACGCATCGAAATATCATATCATGAGAAACCGGGTTTTTAAAATAATACATCATTTCCTTCGAAATATAACCACGGTTCTCAAATCCAGAAATCTCATGAAAACTACATCTCAATGCATATTACCATAAAGTACACTATATGCAACATACAGTAGTAATATGAGAAGATCAGTTATATCATGGAAGCATATCAAGTGATGGTACAGAACAATGAATATACTACACAGTTACGAATCATATCATGATGTGACAGTTCTACAGTGTAAGTGACATAGCAATTACCGATGAAGGATGTGTGTGAGTCGGCAATCTGTTTAAGTGTAACATGCGCATCAACGATAATGGTGCAGGTGTACTAACAAATGATATCATATAGCATTTACAATCAATGGGTATAACTATCTATTTATGAACTATACAGTCACTTAAAGGTTACAAATCGTAGTTTTAAAAGTGGGGCTACAGTATTTTAAGAAAAGAATATCATTTGAAAATCCGTAACGTCCCTTGAGGTTTCCATTTAAAAGATGCATACGATTCGTCGGTTTGGGATTAGGTATGGTTTAGGTGGTATCTTAGATTGGCGATCTCGCCTTATAACATCTGATATGACAATAATCCTCTATCATCATTCTCAAATCACAAGCATGGATCAACCATTCGGCAAAACACATCTCGTACGGCAATCCATCGTACGGTGACAACAATAGAAAAGGGAATCTATCATCCTATACAATATCTCTCGTACGGTAATTCATCGTATGGTAACAACAAATGGGATAGGGAATCTATCATCCTATATAACAAAGAGGGTACGGATCTAAAGTCTTGTACGTCGCATCACTCATTCGTCTCATCAATATAGATATATCATACACATATATCTCAATTCACGTTTGTATCAATCTCATAATGATATCTTTCATATACGTCATATCTTATAAATCTCGAGTCATATTGATCTCGATCTCGTATCATATCATCATTAACTCAAACTTGTTCTCTTTCGATTCATACTTATCATGATTCGCTTTATTATATCAATCATCATTAGCTACCCTATCCATGAATCCTATATAGGTTTTCTACGACCCTAATATATATATCGGTTTTCATTTATGATTTGCGGGGGTGCTATACGCCATCCACCGGACTTCCCTCGTAGGTATAAATCTACTCACCAGCAATTCTCCTCGCTTAGCCGAAGTCGATGTGCTTTGTCGTCTCGGAAGTCAACGCGAAGTACCTGCAATCAATACAATCGCAATGCAAACATAATTAATATCCGAAAACCGATACGGCATATGGATTGCCTATAGGTTAGAACCTATAGCTTAGCATGCCAAAAACAACCAAACAACCCTCGTCCGTTGACGTACAAACGTCCAACAACGCAATCCGAATCTCAAATACCAAAATCATGAATTCAATATAAAAACCAAAACCCCGATTTCAGAAATTGCATTACACTAATCCAACAATTCAGGAAATCACTCCCAGATTTTGGCTCAGGTCAATTGGGACAAAACAAACAAGTAAATGGAGTTGTATATATGGTATGTGAGCTACAGAACAAATTCCAACACCAATGGCCACAAATGGCCCGACGACAACACCTCCAAAACCGGCCTGCTCGGCCCTGTGTGCTCTGTTGGGGTTCGTCTCCTCAGGGTGGTCTCTTATGGGTCTAACTAGGTCTCTGGAGTTGCTAGTTTTTCTCAGAAACTTCCTAGGTCATCCCAGATTCCCTGTAGGCTTTAAGGTCTCACAAAACCGATACGGAAAATTTCTAACTTCGTATTTCCAGGCCATGAAATCAATCCCTAAGGTCTTGTAAACACTAACTACACCTCAATTGGTCACTTAACAACAACTCATAATTTTCCAAAATCACAAACCTATTTAACTCAATTTCTAAACAAAAATATGATATTTAACGCAAAAACATATCTAAAGTGTATGGATTACCTTATTGGCAGCCTATGAAAGTTCTTGAGTTGCACCAAGTCTTCAAAATCTGAAATTGATTGGTTCTAAGGATTTAGAATGGATGTGTGCATGTTTTATGTGAAGGGTGCATAGGGTTTTAGCAAGGAATTTGAGAGGGTGCATAGGGTTTTAGCAAGGAATTGGAGATGGAGCATTGGGGTTGTGAGGAAGTGATGGAGGTGATGAAGAATTGTGAAGAAATAATGGGGAGGAAGAAGGAATGGGCAGCCAAGCAACCCTTTCTCTCAAAATATCAACAAATATCTATTTTGTTTTTCTTCTCATTAAACCATGGCATCAAGTTTTAATTCCATTCACACTCACACACTCTTTTCTCTCTTCTCTTCTTCATTTTTCTTTTCTTTTTCTTTTCCTTTCTCTTTTCTTCCTATTCTCTCTACTCATTCTTACAACTTCATAAAACACAACACTTAACACATGCATGTTAGTTATGTATATGCCCTAGAAGCCATTGTTCTATAAATGCTGTATATTATAGTGGATGCTTGGATATATATAGAGAGGACTTTCTTGCTCAATATGATAGTATGCTATCTGGTTACTCTTTGTCTTAACATGTTGACTTGTATTGTGTTACTGTCTTGCTCTCACATGTTGATAAAGCCCTTAAGATGTGTACTTGACTACTAGGACTATGATGCAGATCATACTAGTGGGGCCAGGGTAGTCCACAAGTACATCCTATAACTATTCCTAGTCGAGGGTGTATCGAGACAGGGCATCGATACTCCAGAATAGACTAGCGTATATGCATCGTGATCCATATGATGGGCGATGGATGATCCTACATCCATTGGTGTTTGACATCAAAGATGGTATACGGGTGCTCAGTGGAGACTGGGTATACTGAACGGACTCGCCGAGAACTCCTAGATGGTATTATACCTATCGTCAGATAGCAGTTCTCTGGTGACACTGGTACAGGTTAGTCTGTAGACCTGAGATCGTCATAGAGTCTTGTGTGATTCCTACTGTGCTTTGATTTCCACCTTACCACGTTCATGAGAAGTGCAAAACGGTGGCTTTTGGGTACAGTCCTGAATCACATGGAGGCAATGAGCGATAGGAGGGGTTTCGTCTCTCCCGGTATTGGGGGTTGATGTCGCGCTGTGTTCGATTGGCTATAACTGGAAGTCCCTGGTCAGGGCTGATATGAAGATCTACTGGTAAGTGTTATCAGTAGTTTCTCGACCTGTTATGAGCCTCACATTGACATGACTTATCGATTACTGGGGTTTGACGTTTACCACCTCTAGACTGGATATGCGACATATCAGACGAAGAGACCGAACTGTACGGTAGTGTTTACTGATTGGATTCACAGGAGTATGTATAGGCTTGCTTGTTGATCTTCTGAAAGCTCAATACCCGGATGGCCGTTACGTTTAGCTGACCGCTTACGGCTTGTAGGTGTTTGATATGATCATCACCTACTGCCGGCGTATTGACGAGTCTTTAGAGTCCTACACAGAGGTTTCCTGGCTCAGGCAAAACGGAGTAGGAGCACATATGTGATATGTGCGGGACTGAGATTGATACGTGTATGTGATACCATATTCTATTCTCATGATATGTGATATCGGCCGGGTATATGTGATATAGCCGGGTTATCGGATCAAGTGTTGATTCGATAAAACGATACATATTATATTAGTCGGTTATATGTAATATAGCCGGATTATTAAATCAAGTATTGATTTAATAATTTAATGTATAATTATATATATGATATATTACATGAAATTAACTAATATAAGCTCACTTAAGTAATTCTTTTTCCTCACTTAGGATGCATTGATATATATGTTGTATATGTTAAATGTATTCTTTTCTTTCGTTACAAAATTATATATATGTGATATGTATAATTATAACATACTTGGTTACACATGCAACATGGATGTGAGAGACTTTTACCATGCTAGGGTTAAGATTAGGGTTAGATTTAATTATTTTAGTTAATTCTAAATTGTGGATTTTTCTTGAGATATTTTACATGTTGACTAAAGTCCGCTCTTTAGATATTTACTAAGATATTTGTTAAACTAACCTTTAACCCTAGCCTATGGTTTATTGTCTACATGAGTTAGCCATGATATTTACTAACTCACCATAGTTGCATTTCTAACCCAAGCTCATTTTATTTCTTTCATCACTTTTTCATCTTCTTCTTCCTCACATAAAGCTTGCTAGATTTTTTTCATGCGAGGAAATAAAGTGAGAAAAAGAAAACTAAAGAGAGCAAAATTCTTACTTCATCATCCTCTTCTATACTAGCCATATAGATTAGTGTGTTAGCTTCACTAATTCCATATTAGTGAAGTTATAGCTTGAGTCCATGTTTCCTCGAAGTAGATCATTTCGGATTTCGAAGAGTACAAGCAAGGATGCATCATACGACTTGTGGAGCCTCTCAAGAGTCCGGGAGTTTTTGGATCGTAGCGAAGGGACCACTACTCGGAGCTTATGAAGCGAACGAACGGACTACAAAGGTTGTAATCCCTAATCACTTAGAAGTAAAGATGTTTACTTGTTGTTTCCATTTGATTCTCTAGTTAAAGATCTTGTTTAGGGTTGTTTAGGCATGGCAAATTATTTAACTTGGCATGGATGAGGCCATTCGAAACCTTGCTGTTGTGCTTAGGATCCCAACAGTGGTATCGAAGCCTAACTAGAGAATTAGACGGATATTATAGGATTACGAAACCGAAACAACTCCGAAATACCTGAATACGAACCCTAGTTTCTGTCGAAATTTTCTGAGAGTCAAATTTTTTTTAAAATAGTTGCAAAATGTTGTATGAGATTCAGTATGAACAATGTATAAAATTCAACCTCCTCCACCTTTTTTGGGCCGGCCACATGGGATGAAAATCCGGCCAGATCGGCCACATGAGGGAGTTCAGGGTTCAATTTTTAACAGTTTTCCAGTCTCTGGGGTTTGGTATTTCACGTGTTGTTTGTTTTTGCTAAATTTGCATGTGATGTTATTTTTTTACAAAGGCAATTCAGAGTGTTTCATATTTGTAAGTCTAGTTTGTTTTTGGGTTATTTTTGACGGTGTTAAAAAGTTCGATCGGATATCAAATACCCACTTTAACTCTTGCCGGAAAATTTTCAAGAGTTAGATTTTTCCATAGTTAAAAAACATTCAAATATCGAGAAAGTAATGCGGTGGACCCTCTAGAAGAACAAAACCCTAACTCGATTCTGTGCACATAAGAACCGCCGCTAAACCCTAGTGTTTGCGGTAGTTCCGCGGCGCCACAGGTGAGACATTGGTTGACCCTTCTATCGCTGGTTCATTGGTACAGTGGCATGTGCTGAGTATTTTTAAACTACGCTCAAGTGTTGAGCTTTTTGGAAAATTTTGGGTGTTTGTTGATTCGATCGGAATGTTTAACGTCGTCTAGCTTTTTCTGGAATGCGATACAATATGTGGAATTCATATAGTTAGGCATGAAATCCGTAATATGTGATATTTCGGGTTTCTGATGTCTAAGGTAATTGTGGATTCCAAAAGTTGTAGTTTTTCACTTTCTTTTTTGCGACCGTAAGTGTAATATGTAGTGTATCGCCGGTTTCGTTGCTATACATCAACGACAATTGGGATACGCATATTTACTTACGTTGATGACATGTGATGTTATGAGTTGCTGTGATATGTTATATTGGATCGTCGCTTTTGAATAGCCGGGGTTTTTTTTATATGAGATGAGAGTTTTTATTTTTCATTCATGTAAAATTCATTGTATGTAATATTCTTTTATTGGGGCACTTTCGGGTTGAGGATGATGTCACCATTGTATATTATTTACTTTTCCGTATTAGGATAGACCCAAGGAGGGGAGCACAACTAACCGGGTTCTAGGGTCCAATGGAAGGCCATCTCAAGGAGTCGAGACCGGGTCTCCTAACCCTAGAATTGGTAGGGTTGCTTGCTGCCCTCGTAGGGGTCTAGGGATGTAGGTTTGGCTATTCATCACGACCGTGGAATCCGTGTTTCATACAGGCTCAAACTAAAACACGGACCTCCTAGTATATCCAATATTTCATATGTTATCTTCTGCTGTTGATATTCTATGATGTGATCATATTATATGCGTGAGATGAATGTTTTATTATTGTATATATGATATATAATAAACGTTGGTTATGTTTTACGCCCGCACTAGGCCCGCCCCGGTATGCCTGTTAGTGTATATGCCCTAGAGGCCATTACTGTATCATACTAGTTTGTATATTACTTAATGGAAGCTTGGGATATTCACCTTGTATATACAATCTTGCTCAAAATAGTAGTATGCTACTTGGTTTGTTTCTACTTCAATGTGTACATGTGTTTATTTTAGTATATCGCCTATACACATTAGTGGAGCCCTTAGGATCTTTGCTTGTACCAGCGTTGTGATGGCAGTCACACTAGTGGGGCTGGGTAATCTATAAGCACATCCTTATGCAGGTCCCTGGTCGCAGGACTATAGAGACAGGGCATCGATACTCCGGAGTAGACTAGCGCATGCGCTTCTCATCCCAGTTGGGGAGACGGTCTGTCCCACAGCCGTCGGTACGTCGTACTTGAGATAGTATGCGGGTGCTCGTTGGGTTACGAGTACACTGGACAGGACTCGTCGGGAACTGACTAGTTGGTATTATGCCTATCGTCAGTTATCAGTTCCCAGGTGACATGAGTACAGCTTAGTCTGCTGACTTGACACTGTCACTTCGCCTCGAGTGTGTTCCCACTGTACTTTGATTACTACCCTACCATGGCTCAAAGGAGTCGTGCAAACAGGTGGTAGTTGGGTGCAGTCCCGAAGCACTTAGAGGCAGTGAAGGTTAGACAGGATTCGTCTCTCCTGGTATTGGGGTTGACATCGCGCCGTGTCTAGGAGAGCCATTACACGAGTAGTCCCTGGCCAGGGCAAACGAGATATACTGGTAGGCTTCCAGTGTTATCTCAGGGTGTTTTGGGCTTCACTCCGACACGACTTGTACCGCTATTGGGGGACTGACGTTTACCGCCCCCTAGGCCCGCCATGCGATGTATCAGACGAACAGACCGGACTGTACGGAGAATGTCACATTCAGGCTCAGCAGGAGTTCATATGGGTTTCGCCTCGTCAGTCTTCTTGTCGGCATCTACCTGGGGACCGTTACGCACAGCTAGTGCCGCTTGCGGTCTGTGGTTAAACCCACTGCCAGTGTAGTGTCGAGTATTTAGAGTCCCACACAGAAAGCTATTCGCCTTTAGGCAAAAGAGTAGAGGTCGCATAGTTTTGCGACAGGTCGCATGGTTTTGCGACAGGGTTCGGTCACATCCGTGCACTTGTGCACGTACAGTGTCCGGACAGTTCACACTAGCGGGCTTTGGTTTAAGCCAGATCCTAGTGTACCTTTTGGGATTGGTTTTATCCAGTATGCATTCGTGTTCCTCGGAACGCGGATGCGGGTGTGTATGTACAGTTGACGGAGAGACAGAGGCAGAGGATTCTCATTAGGGTTGTTGACTGTTGACAGTTGACTATTGACTTTTTGCTCAACCCTAATGAGAATATCATATGTGATTAACAATTATATTAATTAAGTGTTATGGTGACATGGTTGTTGAGGGATTGACTTTGTTGACTTGTTGACTTTTGTTGACTTGTTGACTTTGTTGACCGGTTGACTAGGCTTGACTAGTTGACCATCATGATAACTATAGCTATCATTTCATGGCAAAGACTTTTGCTTGCTTGCTCTTTTGTGCAAAATGAGTGCATGAAATGATATGGCTATGGTTGCTTAAACCATCACATAATACTTGATTGATATGAGGTGTTATGATTGTTTTGGATTATGAGAGCCAAATGAGAAAAAGTTTTCTCTCATTCTATCATTCTCATTCTCTCTCTTGTTCTTGAGCTCTCATCTTCCTCCTTTTGCTCTCCCTCTCTTGACTCTATGGTTCACTTGTCTCATGAGTTGAGAACCAAGAACCATAGATTAAATCCTATACAAACTCTTCTCTACTTACTCTAGTTCACAAGGTTTAGCAAACCGAGTGAACTAGTTTCTTCAAAGTTCGAAGAAGGAGCCAAAGGTTGAAGCTTTCAGGTGGATCTATCTTCGGCGCAAGGAGACGACGGGGAGAAGCCGATTCGGACGACCATCGAACCTTGAAGACGAAGGAGTTCGAGAAAAAGAAAGGTATAACCCCCTAACCAAGTAGTTAGCAACTCGTAGTTAGGTTGTTAGTTAGATGTTTAACAAAGATCCGGTTTTGAGTCCATGTTACCACCTCTAAGAAAATCGCTTTTTATCAAATTCCGCTTGCCCGAAAGTACCGGGAGAGGTAGCATGGACTTACAGTGGTATCAGAGCCTAGTTAAACTCTATCTAACATGTTAGCAAAGTAGCTAGAAATTCGATCGGAGAAAAAGTCCCGAAATGAACCCCGATATCAAACTTTCTGTCGATTTTCGAAGTGCTGCTGAAATCATTTGAGATACACCAAAAATCGACTCAGGGTTTTTTGTGTATACTGTAGAAAATTGGTCCCCTGATCTCATCAAAGTGCCGCGGAAACGCGGCAATAGCTTGCTATTGCCGCGGTTCCGTGGCCGTCTTGGCTCCTCTATGGGTCTTCTTTGCTACAGTATGCTTGTGGGGGTATTTTTGGAATTTTGGTATATGTTTTTTCAGCCTAGATTTTCCAGAAAGAAAAATTTATTTGTGGGGCTTTAAAAACCGTATTTTGATCGAACTTCTAAAAGACTTTAGCTGACGGGTTTTTCTGTAATGTGATATTTGTATTGAACGTCTGCTAATCGCTATATGTCGATTAGTGGGGGTTATACAAATCTGTGATCTGTAATGTTATTGGAATGTGTATATGAATTCATTGGATTGTCGCGGGTGAATAGCCGGGGGTTGTGAGACGAGAGTTTTCTTTTCTTTCAATTCATGTAAATTTGTAAATTGATGTAATAATTATTTGTATGGCCGCACAACCGGGTCGGGGTTGTAGCCGTCATTGTATAATTTCTTTTTACTGTTTTTGCTCCTAGGATAGACCCATGGAGGGGGTGCACAAACTACCGGGTATGCCGAAGTGCCGAGTGGCCTACTCACGGAGTTGAGGGAGGTTGCTTCACTTCGGGTACTTGGCGGGTAGTTTGCCGCACCCGTAGGGGTCTTGTGTGGGGTATTGGCTATTCACCACGACCGTGTAATCTGCTTTTCGTTACAGGCTCGTACGAATTGCGGATTCCTAGTATATCCAATGTGTTCATCTGTGATCTGAAATGGCTATTATTGCAATATATCTATATATGATATTATTTTGGCGCTGCTTATGTTTTACAGCCGCGCTAGCCCAGCCCCTGCTCTGTCGTTAGTTAAGTAACCTAACGGGTAATGACGGGGCCCCGTGGCGAATGCAAATGGCATAAGCGTACGTCATATTTTGGTTTTTTTCTGCAATGGTAGGATTAAATGATGGGACGCATTAAAAGAACTAATGCAAGAATATCACGCATTAAAAGAACTAATGCAAGAAAATAAACCAAGTTAAAATCGTTGGATCACTTTCGGAAAACCACTCGGTTCTTTTCAAAACTAACTTTTAAATGCGGAGCTTGAGCCACTCCTTTTAAAAGCTATCTCGTTCCATCGATTATATCAAGTTCACTACGTTCACGGTTTTGCCAAAACCATTCGTAGCCCTCCATCATTTCAGTTAAATATTCGGTAGTATTCAAGCTATGTATTTTGACCTCACGCCAAGGCATAGTGATTGGTAGCTGCCGGATATTTATCTATTGCATAGATAGAATGCGTTGGTTTGGGACAGCCGTACTACCATTTTAGCCTACGTCAAGGGTAGGTACGGGTGGATTCAAATTAACCTGGATAATGATGGGAAGAACTTGACATGTGATTTATGACATTTTGACCTCACGCCAAGGTCATAAGAGTATGGGGCAAAAATCCACATCGGGAGTTTCAAAAGAACTGAAACTTGCTAGTGTTGCATATCATTTGGAGTGTGATGATTCTGGTAGGATTCCTTCAGTTTCGTCACGCGATGATATTTGGATCCCGATCCTACTGTGAGTATATGCTACTCCTCGGGATATTTCTCACTAAACGATCAATGCTATAAACCTAGTAGGTGTCTAGAAAGGTGCTAGCGGGGCTACGCCCCCAGGGAAAAGAGGTTATTTAATTAAGGAACTTCACGAAAGCGTTGGAAAACCTCCCTCGAAGTACCGACACTGGCCTGGCTGAACGGTTAAGCAAGTATTGTACGGTGAGATTGATCCTGACTAATTCTTCCTTTTTGGTTTGAGGAGGGATTCGAGAAACAGTGGGAGCCATCCTGTTTAGACAAACTAAAAACCATTCTAAACTTGCAAGAGCATCATGCTGAGTGTTTCTTCTCTCTCCTAATTGCAGCGACCAATCGACATGACTGGACTTAAGTTACTCCTAGATAAAAACATACTGACAGGGCCAAACTACAAAGATTGGCTCAGGAATGTCAAGATGGCAATCACTTACGACAATCTGGGGTATCTTCTTACCACCAAAGCTCCACCTGTCCCTGGTCCCACTTCCAGCGTCGCGGATAAGGAAATCCGTAAGACTTGGGAGATTGATAGCGCGAAGGCCAAGTGCCTCGTACTTGCCTCTATGGACAATGAACATCAGAGGAGGCACGAGAATATGGACTTGGAATCCATATTTCTTCATACAGAAGAACTGTATGGAGAGCAATCTCGTATCGCAAGATACGAAGCGTCGAAAAAGTTATTTTCGGCAAAGATGGCCGTCGGATCATCAGTAGCAGAACACGTGCTTAAGATGATCGGCTACATTGAGGAGCTCGCGGACCTAGGGACCACATTGGAGAGTGAGCTCTATACGGACTTAGTTCTCCAGTCCCTTCCTTCCACTTACGCCCAGTTTATACTGAACTTCAACTTACAAGAAAAAGAAGTTGAACTTTCAGAGCTCCTCAACATGCTGAGGAGCGCAGAGGGCACCCTACAGAAAGGTAGGGAAACATCCACTTTGTTTGTAGGAGGATCATCTTCTTCTAGGTCCAAGGCGAAAGCCAAGGGATAGAAGAAGAAAGCCCCCGCCAAACCAAGAGGCGGTGTTAGTAAAGTGGATACGAAGGGAAAAGCTAAAGCAACAAAGAAAGCGGGGAAGCTTGTGGATAAGGAAGAATGCTTCTATTGTCATAAGAAAGGACACTGGAAGAATGATTGCAGGGCCTGGAAGGCCAGAACACAGGAATTGAAGCAGGTTGCAGCTTCAGCTTTAGGTGTGTATGTTATTGAAAACCGTCTTTCAATAAACTCTACTTCCTGGGTATTGGATACCGGATTAGGATCTCATATCTGTAATTCTTTGCAGGCGTTGAGAAACCGTAGTGTTTTGAAAGCAGGTGACATGACCCTCAGAGTTGCGAACGGAGCTAGCATGGATGCTAAAGCCGTGGGGGACTATCACCTGGGAATGTCAGATGGACATGTTTTGGTTTTGCGTAATTGCTTTTTTGTATCCAACGCAACTTGTAATATCATTTCTGTATCTTTGGTTTCTAAAGAAGGTTATGAATTTGCGTTTGTAAGCAATGTTGTAAACATTCACCTTAATCAAGTTCTGATTGGGTCAGGTACATTGAGCAATGGTATATACGTATTAAACCAACCACAGATTTTCAATGTCCAGAATACACACAAAAGAAAGTCTCCGGAAATAAATCAGGCTTTCTTATGGCATGTAGACTGGGTCACATCAATGAGAGAAGGTTGACAAAGTTACATACAGAAGGATATTTGAATCCGTTTGAATATCAATCGTATGCCACTTGTCAATCCTGTCTCAAAGGAAAGATGACAAAGTCTCCGTTCACTGGACACGGAGTAAGAGCGAGCGAGCTCTTGGGACTCGTACACAGCGACGTGTGCGGTCCAATGTCTACACATGCGCGAAGCGGTTTTTCTTACTTCATTACTTTTACGAATGACTTTTCAAGGTACGGTTATGTCTTCTTAATGAAACATAAGTCCGAAGCCTTTGGAAAATTCCAGGAATATAAGAATGAAGTAGAAAAACAAACCGGCAAAAGTATCAAGATTCTAAGATCGGATCGAGGTGGTGAATACTTGAGTGCCGAGTTCCTGGACTATTTAAAAGAGAACGGAATCTCTCTCAGCTTACTCCTCCATACACTCCACAACATAATGGTGTATCGGAAAGACGGAACCGAACCCTATTGGATATGGTACGGTCCATGATGAGTAACGCTGAATTACCGCGATCATTCTAGGGGTATGCGCTAGAATCAGCTGCATACCTTTTGAACCGAGTTCCCACTAAGACTGTGCCTACCACACCTTATGAGTTATGGAGTGGGAAGAAACCCTATCTTCAATATCTGAATATTTGGGGATGTCCAGCTTTTGTCAAAAAGCAGCATGCGGACAAACTCGAGGCACGCTCAGTACTGTGCAAGTTTGTGGGATACCCAAAGAACACCAGGGGGTATCTTTTCTACCACGCAGAGGAACAAAAAGTCCTTGTTTCTCGTAATGCCCACTTTCTAGAACACTAGTTCTTAGAAAAGGAAATTAGTGGGAGCGCAGTAGAAATGGAAGAAATTCCAGAACCACGAGCTATTACTGAAAGCTTAGTGGAACCAGAGGGTTCAAAAGAACAGGACATTCCTACGCCGCTCCGCAGGAGTAGTAGGCAGTCTCATCCGCCCGAGAGATACTACGGTTTTCTCATAGACGGGGATAGAGAGGATTGCATCATAGATTATGATGAGCCTACTAGCTTCCAGCAGGCCGTTCAGAGCGTTGACTCAGTGAAATGGCTGGATGCAATGCGGACCGAAATGGAGTCCATGTACACCAACAAAGTATGGACGTTGGACATTGCTCCAGACGGGGTAAAACCCGTAGGATGCAAGTGGATCTTCAAAAGGAAGCCTGGTGTAGATGGACAGGTTGAGACCTATAAAGCTAGACTTGTTGCAAAGGTTTTCCGTCAAAGACCTGGCTTGGACTATGACGAAACCTTTTCTCCAGTGGCTATGCTGAAATCCATTCGGATCCTTCTTGCCATTGCTGCCTTCCACAATTATGAGATCTGGTAAATGGACGTAAAGACCGCTTTTCTAAATGGAAATTTAGAGGAGTGTGTCTATATGGACCAACCAGAGGGTTTCATTGAGAGTGGGAGCAGCGGAAAGGTGTGCAAGTTGCTTAAGTCCATCTATGGACTAAAGCAGGCATCGCGGAGTTGGAACATCTGTTTTGATGAGACGGTCAAGGAATTTGGCTTTATCAAAAATCAAGATGAACCATGCATCTATTGTAGATTTGTAGCGAGAACTGTAGTATTCCTCGTTTTGTACGTGGATGACATTCTCTTAATAGGAAATGACATTCCTATGCTACAATTTGTCAAGGGGTTCTTGTCACACAGGTTCTCCATGAAAGACCTGGGTGATGCCTCATACATCCTGGGGATCCGGATCCATCGTGATAGATCCAAGTGGATATTTGGACTTTCACAGTCCAGGTACATCGACACCATACTGAAAAGATTCAGTATGGAAGATTCCAAGCGCGGTAACCTACCGGCTTGTCACGGGATCACCCTTTCTAAAGAGATGTCTCCCAAGACTGATTTGGAGAGGGATCGCATGTCTATTATACCCTACGCTTCTGCGGTAGGCTCTATAATGTATGCGATGTTGTGTACCAGACAGGATGTAACTTATGCACTGAGTGTGGTAAGCCGGTATCAGTCAAACCCTGGGGAGAAACACTGGATAGCAGTAAAGAACATTCTCAAGTACCTCAGAAGGACTAAGGAGATGTTCTTGGTGTATGGCGGAAAAGACCTCCAGATCGAGGCCTTTGCTGACTCCAGCTTCCAGAGTGACAAGGATGATTCCAAGTCCATGTCGGGTTTTGTCTTTACCCTCAATGGAGGGGCGGTGTGTTGGAAGAGTTCCAAACAGGAAACCGTTGCAGACTCGACGATGGAAGAGGAATACATCGCTGCATCTGATACCGCAAAAGAAGCTGTCTAGATGTGGAATTTCTTGAAAGAGCTTCAGGTGGTTCCGTCCATTGTTGATCCAATACCTCTGTATTGCGACAACAACGGGGCTATAGCTTTAGCGAAGGAACCCAGGTCCTATCAGAGATCCAGACACATCTTGAGGCGGTATCACCTGATCAGGGAGATCGTGGATCGCCAGGAGATCGAGGTTCGGAGAGTCGCTTCAGAAGATAACACTGCAGATCCATTCACCAAGGCCTTGCCCCAGACTCAGTTCGAGCGGCTGATCGAGATGATAGGTCTTCGATACGCCAGTACATGGCCTTAGTGCAAGTGGGAGATTGTTAGTGTATATGCCCTAGAGGCCATTACTGTATCATACTAGTTTGTATATTACTTAATAGAAGCTTGGGATATTCACCTTGTATATACAATCTTGCTCAAAATAGTAGTATGCTACTTGGTTTGTTTCTACTTCAATGTGTACATGTGTTTATTTTAGTATATCGCCTATACACATTAGTGGAGCCCTTAGGATCTTTACTTGATTACCAGCGTTGTGATGGCAGTCACACTAGTGGGGCTGGGTAATCTATAAGCACATCCTTATGCAGATCCTTGGTCGCAGGACTATCGAGACAGGGCATCGATACTCCGGAGTAGACTAGCGCATGCGCTTCTCATCCCAGTGTGGGAGACGGTCTGTCCCACAGCCGTCGGTACATCGTACTTGAGATAGTATGCGGGTGCTCGTTGGGTTACAAGTACACTGGACAGGACTCGTCGGGAACTGACTAGTTGGTATTATGCCTATCGTCAGTTATCAGTTCCCAGGTGACATGAGTACAGCTTAGTCCGCTGACTTGATACTGTCACTTCGCCTCGAGTGTGTTCCCACTGTACTTTGATTACTACCCTACCACGGCTCAAAGGAGTCATGGAAACAGGTGGTAGTTGGGTGCAGTCCCGAAGCACTTGGAGGCAGTGACGGTTAGACAGGATTCGTCTCTCCCTGTACTGGGGGTTGACATCGCGCTGTGTCTAGGAGAGCCATTACACGAGTAGTCCGTGGCCAGGGCAAACGAGATATACTGGTAGTCTTCCAGTGTTATCTCAAGGTGTTTTGGGCTTCACTCCGACACGACTTGTACCGCTATTGGGGGACTGACGTTTACCACCCACTAGGCCCGCCATGCGATGTATCAGACGAACAGACCGAACTGTATGGAGAATGTCACATTCAGGCTCAGTAGGAGTTCAGATGGGTTTTGCCTCGTCAGTCTTCTTGTCGGCATCTACCTGGGGACCGTTACGCACAGCTAGTGCCGCTTGCGGTCTGTGGTTAAACCCACTGCCAGCGTAGTGTCGAGTCTTTAGAGTCCCACACAGAAAGCTATTCGCCTTTAGGCAAAAGAGTAGAGGTCGCATGGTTTTGCGACAGGTCGCATGGTTTTGCGACAGGGTTCGGTCACATCCGTGCACTTGTGCACGTACAGTGTCCGGATAGTTCACACTAGCGGGCTTTGGTTTAAGCCAGATCCTAGTGTACCTTTTGGGATTGGTTTTATCCAGTATGCATTTGTGTTCTTCGGAACGCGGATGCGGGTGTTTATGCACAGTTGACGGAGAGACAGAGGCAGAGGATTCTCATTAGGGTTGTTGACCGTTGACAGTTGACTATTGACTTTTTGCTCAGCCCTAATGAGAATATCATATGTGATTAACAATTATATTAATTAAGTGTTATGGTGACATGGTTGTTGAGGGATTGACTTTGTTGACTTGTTGACTTTTGTTGACTTGTTGACTTTGTTGACCGGTTGACTAGGCTTGACTAGTTGACCATCATGATAACTATAGCTATCATTTCATGGAAAAGACTTTTGCTTGCTTGCTCTTTTGTGCAAAATGAGTGCATGAAATGATATGGCTATGGTTGCTTAAACCATCACATAATACTTGATTGATATGAGGTGTTATGATTGTTTTGGATTATGAGAGCCAAATGAGAAAAAGTCTTCTCTCATTCTATCATTCTCATTCTCTCTCTTGTTCTTGAGCTCTCATCTTCCTCCTCTTGCTCTCCCTCTCTTGACTCTATGGTTCACTTGTCTCATGAGTTGAGAACCAAGAACCATTGATAAAATCCCATACAAATTCTTCTCTACTTACTCTAGTTCACAAGGTTTAGCAAACCGAGTGAACTAGTTTCTTCAAAGTTCGAAGAAGGAGCCAAAGGTTGAAGCTTTCAGGTGGATCTATCTTCGGCGCAAGGAGACGACGGGGAGAAGCCGATTCGGACGACCATCGAAGCTTGAAGACGAAGGAGTTCGAGAAAAAGAAAGGTATAACCCCCTAACCGAGTAGTTAGCAACTCGTAGTTAGGTTGTTACTTAGATGTTTAACAAAGATCCGGTTTTGAGTCCATGTTACCACCTCTAAGAAAATCGTTTTTTATCAAATTCCGCTTGCCCGAAAGTACCGGGAGAGGTAGCATGGACTTACAATGCCGTTAGTTAAGTAACCTAACGGTGCATAACGGGACACTGTGGCGAATGCGGATGGCATAAGCGTACGTTGTATTTTCGTTTCTTCTATAATGCTTAGGAAGCATAAAATATGAGACTTCATTAATGAGATTAATGAATGAAAAAGAAACCTAAAAGATGTTGTAGAATCAAATTTATAAAAAGGGTAGCTCTAGTTTTTGCTTTGCATAGCGGTATTCCTTGTAGAATATCCAGCACCTTATTCGATAAGGAAAGAGCCGAGATCTCTTCACCGGGAGTGACCTTTTTAGCGAAACTAGAAGATGCCATAACTCACTTGGTTTTGTTTTTGATTGCTTCTATAGTTCTTGCTTTGCATAGTGATATTTGTGAAATATCCTGCACCTTATTCGATAAGGAAAGAGCCAAGATCCCTTTACCGGGACTGACCTCTTTAGCGAAACTAGAAAAATCCTAAAAAACACTCATTTTCAAAATCACTTGTTTCTACAACGATATCAAGTTCATTACGCAAAAAGTTTTCATAAAACCTGACGTAGCCCTCCGTCATTTCAGAAAAATACTACTTAGTATTCGTGCTACGTTTGTTGACCATGTTAAGGCGTAGTGTGCGGTAGCTAATTAGTGCTTATCTGCTAAAGCATGAGATGCGATTGGATTAGGGTAGTCATACGACTTTGTTGACCATGGTAAGGGTCGTGCGGGTGGGTTAAATTCAATCAGGAAACGACGGGTTGAACTTGGCTAGCGCTTATGATTTGTTGACCATGTTAAGGTCATAAGTAGCTAGGGGAAAAATATTATCGGGAATTTCAAGTGTTGAAATTTGCAATGAGATTGCATACCCTCTATGAGATAGTTGGATCCCGATACCCACTATGAGTAAGAGTTACTCCTGGGAGAGTTTTACACATCCCAATTAGCCGATCAAGTAGGTGTCTAGAAAGGTGTTAACGGGTTTATGCCTCTGGGAAAATGAGGTTTATTTTAATTAGGTCCGTGCGAAAGCACGGGAAACCTCCCTTAAAGTACCAACACTGGCCTGGCTGAAAAATTGGAGAACTTGT
Source organism: Agapanthus africanus (assembly GCA_030015575.1). Lineage (NCBI taxonomy): Eukaryota > Viridiplantae > Streptophyta > Magnoliopsida > Asparagales > Amaryllidaceae > Agapanthus > Agapanthus africanus. Next base: position 399,381,087 of record CM057346.1, read on the forward strand.
AAGGTGTAATTAATCCCGACTAGTCTTACCTTTTAGGGTTTGAAGGAAGATTTGATGAAAACAGTGGGAGCCATCCTGATTAGATAAGATAATATCCAATCTAATCTTGCAAGAGCATACGCTAAAGTGTTTTCTTCTCTCTCTCTCCAGGTAGCGACTATGTCAGACCTTAATCAAGATAATAATATGGATGTATTGACCAAACCGGCTTATTATACTGAGTAGGGGAACGTTGGTTCCGTTCATTCTTATAATTGTTATAAGACTGAGCAGAGAATAGGGAAATATCCGGATTCCCACGCCGCCCAAATGGAGAACAAACATGTTAATGCATCTTCTTCGGGTGTGTTTGTTATCGAGATCTGTTTCTCAGTTCACACTACGTCCTGGGTATTAGATACCGGATTGGGATCCTACATATGTAATATGTTACATGGGCTACGGAAAGGTAGAGAACTGTGAGAGGGTGATCATTCCATAAGAGTAGAGAATGGTGCAAATGTTGCAGCCAAAGCAGTTGGCGAATATCACCTTATATTACCAAATGGTAATACATTGATTATGAACGAATGCTATTACATTCCGACCCTGATATGCAATCTTATCTCAGTTTCTTTATTAAGTAAAGAAGGATATAATTTTGTAGTACAGGATAATGTTATGAACATCTTCCTGAATCAAAAGTTGATTGGATCAGGCACATTAAATATGTTGAGATACCTATAAAGGAAGAAAGGTTTCGGGTGGCATCTCTCATGCCAATTTCAAATTTTGCTATTATAGATAACCCTAAACATAGGAACTTTAACTAGAGAATCAAACAAAACTAGCATGTTAACACTTTAACATCTAAGAGTTAGGGATTACAATCTTTGTAGTCCGTTCCTTCACTTCATAAGCTCCGTGTTGAGGTCCCTTCACTGCGATCATCAAGTACCCTGACTCTAGAGAGGCTCCATGAAGAGAAAGATGCAAGCTTGCTTCTAATCTTCAAATACTAAGCCAGCTCTTATTTCACTAATCAAGTATTAGCAAAGCAAACACCCTAATCTAAGTGGCTAGAATAGACGAGGATGATGAAGTAGGAATTTTGCTCTCTTTTGTTTTCAATTTATCACAAAATATTATCACAAATCCAAAAGCTAGTAAGCTTTTTAAGAGGAGGAAGAAGAAGAAATCCTTTTTGATGAATAATGAATTATTGTTGTGGTTACAATTGAAACCATGGGTTAAGAATGAAAGTCTTAACCCTTGTAGAGAATAAACCATAGGTTAAGGGTTTGGGTTGGGTTAACAAATATCTTCACAAAATATCAAGGAATAAAGACAAAGTCAAAGCTTCATGAAGCATCCATGAACCTCATGCAAAAGCTAACACAAAAACTAACCCTAATCCAAATCCTAACTTGGTTTAAACTCAACAAGCATGCTGCATTTGTAGCCCTAACATGTTACAATATTATATATCACATATATAATACATAATGTAACAAAAGAAAATAATACAATTAACATATATCGCATATATATCAATGTATTATCCGGTGATAAAATGAATCAATAAAGCGAGCTTATATTAGTTAACGTAATGTAATATATCACATATATAATTATACATTAAATTATCGAATCAACACTTGATCCGATAATCCGGCTATATTACATATAACCGACTAATATAACATGTACCATTTCATCGAATCAACATCTGATCCGATGACCCGGCTATGTCACATATACCCGACCGATATCACATATCGCGAGAATAGAATGCGGTATCTCATATCATATTATTCTCGGTCCCACACATATCACATATGTGCTCCTACTCCGTTTTGCCTGAGCCAGGAAACCTCTGTATAGGAATCTAAAGAATCGTCAATACGCCGGCAGTAGGTGATGATCATATTAAACACCCACAAGCTGCAAACGGTCAGCTAAATGTAACAACCACCCAGGTATTGAGCGATCAGAAGATCAACAAGCAAGCTTGTACATTCTCCTGTGAATCCAATCAGTAACATCCCGTATAGTCCGGTCTTTTCGTCTGATATGTCGTATATCAAGTCTAGGGGTGGTAAACATCAGACCCCAGTAACCGATAAGTCATGTCGATATGAGGTCCATAATAGTTCGAGAAACTACTGATAACACTTACTAGCAAATCTCAGCAACCCTGGCCATGGATTTCCAGTTATAGCCAATCGAACACAGCGCAACATCAACTCCCAATACCGGGAGAGGCGAAACCCCTCCTATCGCTCATTGCCTCCATGTGATTCGGGACTGTACCAAAAAGCCACCGTTTTGCACGTTCTCTTGAACGTGGTAAGGTAGAAATCAAAGCACAGTAGGAATCACACAAGACTCTTTGACGATCTCGGGTCTACAGACTAACCTGTACCAGTGTCACCAGAGAACTGCTATCTGACGTGAGGTATTATACCATCTGGGAGTTCTCCGCAAGTCCGTCCAGTGTACCCAGTCTCCACTGAGCACCCGTATACTATCTCTGATGTCAAACACCAATGGATATGGGATCAACCATCGCCCATCTACATGGGTCGAGAAGCTATACGCTAGTCTACTCTGGTATATCGATGCCCTGTCTCGATACAGCAACGACTAGGAACTTTCGAAGGATGTACTTAGCAACTACTCTGTCACTACTAGTATGATCTGCATTATAGTCCTGGTAGTTAAGTACTCATCCTAAGGGCTTTATCAACATGTAACAAAGAGACAATCATAGTACATGTTAAGATAAAGAGCAACCAGATAGCATACTATCATGTCGAGCAAGAAGATCCTCTATATATATGTCCGAGCTTCCACTACAATATACATCGTATGTACAGTAGTGGCCTCTAGGGCATACATATCACTAACAATCTCCTACTTACACTAGGGCCATCTGTTGTGGTATCTCATACCCAACAATCAGCTGTGGTTGAAATATCTCATACTCAACCATCCCATAAAAAGTCTCTACTGGGAAATAAGTCTTTGTGAGTGGATCCGCGCTGTTGTCCTCTGTATCTACTCTCCTATCCTCGATCTCCCTGGAGATCAACCATCTCCATGATCAGGTGATACTGCCTAAGAATATGTCTGGATCTCTGATGGGACGGGGGTTCCTAGGCATAAGCCATAATTCCATTGTCACACAATGGTAGGAACGAAGTTCATCTCATGAACTTATATATATCAAGACAGCCTCTTTGGTAGCATCCTTGGAAATGATGTATCTTGTCTTTAATCATCTAGTTTGCCACGGTATCTAGTTTGAAACTCTTCCAATATACCATCCCTCCACTGAGGGTAAAGACAATACCTGTGACTGATATTCAGTCGAACTTACCACCCTGGAAGCATTCCAGTGATTCTCCCCAGGATCGATTGATACCATCTCACTACACCTAGTGAGAATCCTAACATCTATTTAGATCTATCTCATAGATCCAAAACCCAAGATTTAGGAGGTATCACCTTGATCCTTTATGGAGAATCCTTGTTATAAGAGGAGATTGACCGAGCGTAGCATAGGAAACTCCTTCCCTATCAAGAGTATGTCATCCACGTACTATACGAGGATCACCACCATACTCCCAACTACCTTTTTGTATATACTAGGTTCATATACCATTTTGATGAAGTCAAACTTTTTGACTACCACATCAAAACAGACGTTCCAACTCCGCGATGCCTGATTTATCCCATAAAACAACTTGCACACGTTTCTGCTGCTCCCACTGTCTACGAATCCCACTGGCTGTGTACTTATTGATGCTCTCTTCTAAATTATCATTTAGAAAAGCAGTCATGACACCCAACCGCAAGATATCGTAGTCATGGTATGTAGCAGTAGCAAGTAGGATCTGGATATACTTAAGCAAAGTTTTGAAAGCCTCAACTTTTCCACGTACACCAAGTAATCTTCTTAAGATATACTTGCTCCTGATGGGGAGTTAACCCTTCAAATAAAGCAACCAAAGTCCATTCTTTGTTGGTCTATATGGATTCCATTTCAGATCGCTAAGCATCCAGCCATTCTTACAGAGTCCCCATTCTTGATGGCCTGCTCGAAACTAGTTGGGTCATCATCTCATGATGCAATCCTCGCTCCTATTGTCATAGAGAAAACCGAAGTATCTCTCAGGTGGATGAGAAACCCTACCAGATCGACGGAAAGGCTGAGATTTGTTGGGTGCTATTGAATCTTTTGATTCTACCAAATCATCAGTTGTAGTTTGTATAGATGGAACTCTTTCCAGTTCTACCTCATGACCACTAATTTTTTCACAAGAAATTCCCTTTTTCTCAAAAAAGGTGGCATGCCGAGAAATAAAAAACACCTTTTGTTCCTCGGTTTGGTAGAAGATATTCCCTTGCGAATGCTTGAGATATCCAACAAACTTACACAGAACTGATCTTGCCTCGAGCTTGTCCGGATCATGCTTTCGACATAAGCCGGACAACCCCAAATCTTAACGTCCTTAAGAGATGGTCTCTTCCCATACCATATCACATATGGAGTGGTAAGCACCTGATTTGATTGGAACCCTATTCAATAGGTATGCAGCTTCTTAAGTGCATATCCCCAAAAGGAAATAGGCAACTCAGTAGTACTCATCATAAAGCACACCATATCACATAGGGTGCGATTGCTCCGCCCCAATATACCAACGTACTGTGGTGTATATGGAGGAGTAATGCGGAGAGAGAATCTCATTCTCCTTTAGAATAGTCCAGGAATTCCATGCTCAAGTATTCTCCTCACTGATAACATCATAGGACATAATACTTATACCTGTTTTGGTTCTCTACTTCTAACTCATATTCATTGAATTTCTCAAAAGGTTCAGACTTGTGTTTCAACAGGAACATATGTTCGAATCTTGAGAGATAATCAGTGAATGTAATGAAGTACAAAGAACCTGTCCTAGCATGTGTAGACATGGGACCTTATATAAATCATCATGTATCAATCCCAAGAGTTCACTAACTTTTTCTCTATTTTCAATAAACAGAGCTATGGTCATCTTATCTTTATGACATGAGTCGTAAGTTTCACAAGATGTAAATCCAAACTGATTTAAATATGCATCTTTATGTAACTTCAGCTAGTCAGGTCATATTGATATGACCTAGTCTATAATACCTCAAGAAGGATTTGTTCATTTCTGAACTCTTCCTCTTGTGTGTATTCTGTATGTTAAGAACCGTGGTTTGATTTAGAACGTATATGCTTTTAGATAACGTGCCTGAACCGATCAACTCTTGATATAGGAAATGTTCAAAACATTATCCTACAATACAAAATTATATTCTTCTTTATCTCAATAAAGAGACTGATATGATGTTGTATATCAGGTTCGGTATCTAATAATATTCGCTCAGAATCAATGTATTTTGTAATACAGCGTGATAACTGTCAACATACTTGGCTGCAACACTTGCACCATTTTTAACTCTTAAAACTTATCATCCTATCTCAGTTTTCTACCTTTCAGTAGCCCATGTAACATATTACATATATGGGATCCTGATCCGGTATCTCATACCCAGGACTTAAAGGATACTGAGAAACAGTTCTTGGTAATGAACATACCCGAAGATGATGCATCATCATGCACTTTCTTTGTTTGGGCGGCACGGGAATTCTGGTAATCCTCTATTTCCTGGTCGCTCTTATAACAGTTATAAGTTGGAGCGGGACCAACGTTCCCTAGCGCAGTATAATAAGCGGGTTCGGTCAATACATCCGTATTATTTATCTTGATTAAGGCGTGACATGGTCGCTACCTGGAGAGAGAGAGAAGAAAACACTCAGCGTATGCTTTTGCAAGATTAGATTGGTTATTTAATATATCTAATCAGGATGGCTCCCACCGTTTTAGTCAAATCTTCCTTCAAACCCTAAAAGGAAAGAATAGCCAAGATTAATTACTCCCTACAAGTTCGTCAATCTTTCAGCCAGGCCAGTGCCGGTACTTTGAGGGAGGTTCCCCATGCTTTCGCACGTACCTAAGTAAAATAAACCTCGTTTTCCCAGGGGCGTAACCCCATTGACACCTTTCTAGACACCTACATGATCGACTAATTGTAATGTGTAAAACTCTCCCAGGAGTAACTCTTACTCGCAGCGGGTATCGAGATCCAACTATCTCATAGAAGGTATGCAATCTCATTGAAAATTTCAACACTTGAAATTCTCGATAATATTTTGCCCCGAGCGATCTATGACCTTGACAAGGTCAACAAACCATAGACCGCAAGTAAAGTTCAACCCGTCATTTCCCGATTGAATTAAACCCACCCGCATGACCCTTGACAAGGTCAACAAGGTCACACGACTACCCTAACTCAATCGCATCATATGCTTATGCAGATAAGCATAAATAGCTACCGCATACTACGCCTTAACAAGGTCAACAAACGCAGCATGAATACTATGAAGTACTTATCTGAAATGACGGAGGGCTTCGACAGGTTTTTAAGAAAACCTTTTGCGTAATGAACTTGATATCATTGTAGAATCAAATGATTTAAATGGAGTGTTTTTAAGGCCTTTGCGAGTTTTGCCAAAGAGGTCACTCCCGGTGAAGGGATCTCGGCTCTTTCCTCGTCGAATGAGGTGCAGGATATTCACAATACCACTATGCAAAGCAAGAACTAGAAAATCAATCAAAAGACAAAACCGGGGGTTGTAGCATCTGCCAGTTATTACTAAAGAGGTCATTCCAAGTAAAGGGATCTCGGCTCCTTCCTTATCAAATAAGGTGCTGGATGTTCTACAAGGAACACCGCTATGCAAAGCAACAACTAGAGCTACCTGGTTTTGAAAATTCGATTCCACAACATCTTTAGGTTTTTTTATTTCATTAATCTCATTAATAAAGTCCAATCATATCAGGTTACCTAAACATCACAGATACGCTTATGCCATCCGCATTCGCCTCGATGTCCCCTCGTGCACCGTTAGGTTAGGTCACTAACGGCAGAGCGGGGCAGTGCTAGTGTGGGTGTAAAACATAAGCAACGTCTATATAATATATCACATATACCATAACCAGTATCTATCTCAACATATCAAATGATCACATCACCGATATCGCAGCAGAAGAAACATATGAAATATTAGATATACTAGGAGATCCGTGTTTTATTGCGAGCCTGTATAAAACACGGATTCAACGGTCGTGATGAATAGCCAATCCCATACCCCTAGACCCCTACGAAAGCAGCAAGCAACCCTACCAATTCTAGAGTTAGGACACCCGGTCTCGACTCCTCGAGATGGTCTCCCACTGGACCCTAGAACCCGATTACTTGTGCTCCCCGTCTTGGGCCTATCCTAATGCGGAAAAGTAAATAATATACAATGGTGACATCATCCTCAACTCGGAAGTGCCCCAATAAAAGAATATTACATATAATGAATTTTACATGAATGAAAATAAAAACTCTCATCTCACATAAAACCCCCGGCTATTCAAATGTGACGATCCAATATAACATATCACAGCAACACATAACATCACATATCATCAACGTAAGTAAATATGCGTATCCCAATTGTCGTTGATGTATAGCAACGAAACCGGTGATACACCACATATTACACTTACGGTCCCAGAAAAGAAAGTGTAAAACTACAACAGTTGGAATCCGCAACCTCCTTAGACATCACATGCCTAACCAAATGAATTCTTTAGACATCGCATGCCTAACAATTATAAACCCCGCATTTTAGTCTCGATCTAAAAAACACTTTTCAATATCTAGTCGGGCAATTCAACAAGATTCTGGATATCTTCATCGAATACTCGTTGGAAGCTTTAGTAGACGGCCGCACCCCGATGCCGTCGATGAAGTGCACTAAGGCGGAACACCGCTGCCGCCAGCACCCGAACGGATGCTTTTGGCGACGGGGTTTTTTACAGTCACTTGGTCAGTGCTATGGGGTGTGGCTATCTATTAAGTTTACCCGGCGAGTATCCACGTACGCTACGTGATTGCGACGGAGTTTTGATCGCATCAAAATCCCTTGGCAACCGATCAAATGAGACTAAATTGCTAGATTTATAACATTCAAATTAGTTATCTCAAAACTATATGTGGATTCCAAATATTGTATCATTTTACAGAAAAAGTTAGACGATGTTAAACATTCCGATGGAATAAAAAAACACCCAAAATTTCCCTATTTGCTTAACACTTGAACTTAGTTTAAAAGTATCCATCACATGCCACAATACCAATGAGCCAGCCGTAGAAGGGTCAAACCAACGCCTCACATGTGGCAACGCCGAACCACCACAAACCCTAGGGTTTAGAGGCGGTTCTGACGGTTACATAATCGAGTTAAGGTTTTCGTTCTTCTAGAGGGTCCACCGCGTTACTTTCATGACTTTGAATGTTCTTTAACTAAGGAAAAATCCAACACTTGAAAATTTTCCGGCAGGGAAAAAAGTGAGTTATTGATATCCGTTCGAACTTTTTAATACTGTCTAAACAAACCGAAACAAAGCTAGAATTGCGAATATGAAACACTCCGTATCACCTTTATAGTAAATAAACATCTCATGCAAATTTAGAAAAACTAAACAACACCTGAAGTACCAAACCCTAGAGATGAGAACACCACCTAAAACTCAAAATCCAGCTCTCCCAGAAATCTGAGCAGGCCAGAATTTTAGGCCTTCTGGCCGGCCAAAAACTGAGCAGGGGGGATAGGTTTTGGGCTGTGTTCATATTGTATCTCATACAACAATCTGCAACTGTTTGAAATTTTTTTGACTCCATAAATAATTCGACAGAAACTAGGGTTTTGCATCGGGTGTTTCGGAGTTGTTTCGGTTTCGTAATCCTACACATATCCATCTAATTCTCTAGTTAGGCTCTGATACCACTGTTGGGATACCTACAATGGCAGCAAGGTTTTGGGTGGCATCTCTTATGCTAATTTCAAATTTTACCATTATAGATAACCCTAAACATAGGAACTTTAACTAGAGAATCAAACAAAACTAGTATGTTAACACATTAACATCTAAGAGTTAGGGATTACAACCTTTGTTGTCCGTTCCTTCGGTTCATAAGCTCCGTGTTGAGGTCCCTTCGCTACGATCATCAAGTATCCGGACTCTAGAGAGGCTCCATGAAGAGAAAGATGCAAGCTTGCTTCAAATCTTCAAATACTAAGATGATCTACCTTGAAGAATCTCAAACCCAAGCTCTAGTTTCACTAATCAAGTATTAGCAAAGCAAACACCCTAATCTAAGTGGACAGAATAGATGAGGATGATGAAGTAGGAATTTTGCTGTCTTTTGTTTTCAATTTCTCACAAAATATCATCACAAATCCAAAAGCTAGTAAGCTTTTTAAGAGGAGGAATCTTTTGTTTTCAATTTCTCACAAAATATCATCACAAATCCAAAAGCTAGTAAGCTTTTTAAGAGGAGGAAGAAGAAGAAATCCTTTTGTGAAGAATAATGAATTATTGTTGTGGTTACAATTGTAACCATGGGTTAAGAATGAAATCCTTAACCCTTGTAGAGAATAAACCATAGGTTAAGGTTTTGGGTTGGGTTAACAAATATCTTCACAAAATATCAAGGAATAAAGACAAAGTCAAAGCTTCATGAAGCATCCATGAACCTCATGCAAAAGCTAACCCAAAAGCTAACCGTAATCCCAACCCTAACTTAGTTTAAACTCAACAACCATGTTGCATTTGTAACCCTAACATGTTACAATATTATATATCACATATATAAAATATAATGTAACAAAAGAAAATAATACAACTAATATATATCGCATATATATCAATGTATTATCCGGTGAGAAAATGAATCAATAAAGCGAGCTTATATTAGTTAATGTAATGTAATATATCATATATATAATTATACATTAAATAATCGAATCAACACTTGATCCGATAATCCGGCTATATTATATATAACCGACTAATATAACATGTACCGTTTCATCGAATCAACACTTGATCCGATGACCCGGTGTTCATATCAGATTTTTGCATTTTCATACCGCCCAATTTTTATCACATTGCATATCGGTAGGTACTCTTGAGCCGTGTTTGCTAGTCAATTGCAGGATACAGGTTCTCGGCTTTAAACGGTGAAATCCATGGAAAAACACGACAAAATCCGGGTTCCTGCCAACCACAAATAAAACACGGGTCTCCGCTCTTTATCCGTCTGTTGCCACACACTAGTTTAGGAGACAAAATGGCAAATCGATTGTCACCTTCATGCACAAGGCTCAATGGCAACACAAGATCCAAGAAATCTACACGGAGCTCAAGAAAATCATGACAAAAGATCCATGTCCAATCACCTTTTGATCCACTAGAATTCTGGAAGAAATGTGGAAATATTATCAGAAAATACATGTACCAGACAAAAGGGGACAGCAGACCAGGGCAGTACAGGAAAGCCCACGCCCTGACTCCACCATAGGACCGCGGATCCGCGGCCAATAGGGGGTATAGGCCGCGGATCCACGGCCATACTGGCGCCACAATTGTCCAGTCTTCAGGGGTAGATTGGTCTTTTCATTTGTGTTCTGATGGTTGCTCTATATTTTCAGTTTCCTGCCTATAAATAGTCCAGAACTTGTGAAGCCAAAGGGTGCATAATCTTGTATTTTATTTTCTAGGTTTAGTTGTGTTTCTTCTTCCTCTTCTCATCTCTTCTCCATTAAAACTTGTAGTGAGCTTTGTGAGTGAAGAATGATGAATAAAGAAGACTCTTTTGCTATTATATCTTGTCTTGTTCTTTTCTAATTGCTTGTAATTTTAATTTGTTAACGTAGTTGTTGTTATTTCTTGTTGTTTCTTTCTTTTCTCTTTTTCTTTATCCTTAAAACAACCATGATGCTTACGCTTGATCCTTGCCAAGGTGAGGTCACAAATAGCTAGTTGTTATCTTCTAATCTCTTTCTTTCTATCTTCCTTTTTTGTTTTTTTTTCTTTTCATTATGATGTGTGAGTAGTTTCATACTTGTTAGGGTAGGATAAGGGAAGTTTGAGAGAAGAAAATCTCTCTCACTCTTTCCTTGCCCAACAACTTAATTCGACTCCCGTTAATTGAACCACAATCCGCTCCTTACGGCTCCCTATCCTACATGATAGCGGTGACTCCGTAGTGAGACCGGATGTGGTTGAATTAACCGGAGGTTATGGCTAAGAGCCAAGAACGGACGGACAAGCACCAAAAGGAAGAACTTATGCGTTGGAAAGCCTAGCTTATACTCGCAAGTTCCTTCCTAGTCGTGCTAATCCCCGTTGTTGCCGATTACCGTAACACCGATATTAAGAGGGGCAACGAAAGATGTGGGAGACTCCTAACTCAAACTAACCTAATCCTAACCCTAACAAGCTCTCTTTACATATCATTTTAACGCTTAGATAATCACAAACAAATCTGGACTCTTGGACTTAACTCGTTAAAGCACATAGAAAAAGATTCTCATCTCCGTATGGACGACCCGTACTCAACCGGCTAGCTACAAGCGAAACCGTCTTGATTGCGGTAATTGACTAAAACTTGAACACGCAGAATCCCTAACAATCACCCGGCTATATCACATATACCCGGTAGATATCACATATCGCGAGAATAGAATACGGTATCTCATATCGTATTATTCTCGGTCCCGCACATATCATATATGTGCTCTTACTCCGTTTTGCCTAAGCCAGGAAATCTTTGTGTAGGACTCTAAAGAATCGTCAATACGCCGGCAGTAGGTGATAGTCATATCAAACACCCACAAGCTGCAAGCGGTCAGCTAAACGTAACTGTCACCCAGGTATTGATCGATCAGAAGATCAACAAGCAAGCCTGTACATTCTCCTGTGAATCCAATCAGTAACACTCCCGTACAGTCCGGTTTTTTCATCTGATATGTTGCATATCAAGTCTATGGGTGGTAAACGTCAGACCCCAGTAACCGGTAAGTCATGTCGATATGAGGTCCATAAAAGTTTGAGAAACTATTGATAACACTTACCAGCAAATCTCAGCAACCCTGACCAGGGATTTCCAGTTATAGCCAATCGAACACAGCGCAACATCAACTCCTAATACCGGGAGAGAAGAAACCCCTCCTATCGCTCATTGCCTCCATGTGATTTGGGACTGTACCCAAAAGCCACCATTTTGCACGTTCTCTTGAACGTGGTAAGGTGGAAATCAAAGCACAGTGGGAATCATATAAGACTCTATGACGATCTCGGGTCTACAGACTAACTTGTACCAGTGTCACCAGAGAACAGCCATCTGACGTGAGGTATAATACCATCTGGGAGTTTTCGGTGAGTCTGTCCAGTGTACCCAGTCTCCACTGAGCACCCGTATACTATATCTGATGTCAAACACCAATGGATATGGGATCATCCATCGCCCATCTATATAGGTCGAGAAGTTATACGCTGGTCTACTCTGGTATATCGATGCTCTGTCTCGATACACCTACGACTAGGAACTTTTGAAGGATGTACTTAGCGACTACTCTGTCCCTACTAGTATGATCTGCATCATAGTCCTGGTAGTCAAGTACTCATCTTAATGGCTTTATCAACATGTAACATAGAGACAATCATAGTACATGTTAAGATAAAGAGCAACCAGATAGCATACTATCATGTCAAGCAAGAAGGTTCTCCATATATATGTCCAAGCATCCACTACAATATGCATCGTATGTACAGTAATGCCCTCTAGGGCATACATACCACTAACAAAATAATGGCATATACGTTCTAAATCAAACCACGGTTCTTAATGTACAAAACACAGATAAGAGGAAGAGTTCAAAAATGAACGAATCCTTCTTGTGGCATTGTAGACTAGGTCACATGCGATACGACTGGCTATGTTACATAAAGATGGATATTTGAAACCGTTCAAATTTTCATCTTATGACACTTGTCAGTCATGTCTCAAAGGTAAAATGAACAAAACTCCTTTTAATGGACACGGAGAAAGAGTTACGGAACTCTTAGGACTAATACATAGTGATGTATGCGGTCCCATGTCTACACATACCAGGAATGGTTCCTCATACTTCATTACATTCACTGACGATCTCTCAAGATAAGGACATGTGTTCCTGATGAAACACAAGTCTGAAGCTTTTGAGAAATTCAAAGAATATAAGCATGAAGTTGAGAACCAAATGGGTAAAAGTATTAAAATCCTTCGATCTGATCGGGGAGGAGAATACTTGAGCACGAAATTCCGTGACTATCTAAAAGAGAATGGGATTTTCTCTCAGCTTACTCCTCCATATACACCACAACACAATGGTGTATCGGAGCAGAGGAACCACACCCTATTAGATATAGTGCGCTCTATGATGAGCACCGCTGAGTTGCCTATTTCCTTTTGGGGTTATGCTCTTGAGACATCAGCATACTTATTGAATAAAGTTCCATCTAAATCAGTGCCTACAATCCCATATGAGATATGGAGGGGAATGAGACCATATATTAAACGAGTTAAGATATGGGGTTGTCCGGCCTATGTCAAAAGGCAAAATCCAGACAAGCTCGAGGCACGATCTGTTCTTTGTAAGTTTGTGGGATATCCAAAGAATTCACAAGGATATATTTTCTACCACGCTGAGGAGCATAAGGTGTTTTTTTCTTAATATGCCACCTTTTTAGAAAAGGAATTTCTTGTAAAAGAAATTAGTGGCGAAGAGGTAGAGCTGGAAGAAGTTCCAGCAGCACAAACTGCAACTGATGATTTATTGGAACTAGAGGATTCAGTAGTTCCCGACGAAACTCAGCCATTCCGCCAATCTAGTAGGGTTCCTCATCCACCTGAGAGATACTATGGTTTTCTCATTGATGGTGGAAGCGAGGACTGCATCATAGAAGATGATGACCCGATTAGTTTCGAGCAGGCCATCACGAGTGGGGACTCAGTGAAATGGCTGGATGCAATGCGATCTTAAATGGAATCCATGTACACCAACAAAGTATAGACTTTTGAAGTTGCTCCTGAAGGGGTAAAACCCATTGGGAGAAAATGGATTTTTAAGAAGAAACTTGGTGTAGATGGAAAAGTTAAGACTTTAAAAACTATACTTGCTGCAAAGGGTTTTTGTCAACGACCAGATGCGGATTATAACGAAACCTTTTCTCCAGTGGCTATGCTTAAGTCCATCCGGATCTTACTTTCCATTGCTGCATACCATGACTATGTAATCTGGCAAATGGATGTTAAGACCGCCTTTCTAAATGGTGATTTAGAAGAGTGTGTGTATATGACTCAGTCAGAGGGCTTCATAGATAGTGGGAGCAGCGGAAAGGTGTGCAAGCTGCTTAAATCCATCTACGGGTTAAAGCAGGCATCGTGGAGTTGGAACATCTATTTTGATGTGGTAGTCAAAGAGTTTGACTTCATAAAAAATGTAGATGAACCTTGTATATACAAGAAGGTGGCGGAGAGTAAGGTTGTCTTACTCGTATTGTACTGGATGACATACTCTTGATAGGAAATGATATTCATATGCTGCACTCGGTCAAGCTCTTCTTATCAAAAAGATTCTCAATGAAAGATCTAGGTGATGCCTCCGGCATCTTAGGGATTAAGATCTATAGAGAGATTTTTAAACGGATATTGGGATTGTCCCAATCCAGGTAAATTGACACCATACTAAAGAGGTTTAGTATGGAAGAATCCAAGCATGGGAATTTACCCACGACCTCTGGACTCACTCTCTCCAAAGAGATGTCTCCTAAGACTGATTTGGAGAGAGCTTGCATGCAAGGGATACCCTATGCTTCGGCAGTAGGCTCTATCATGTACATGATGCTATGTACCAGATCCGATGTAGCATACTGACTAAGTGTAGTGAGTAGGTATCAAGAAGATTCAGGAGAGAGTCACTAGACAGCTGTGAAAAACATTCTCAAGTACTTGAGAAGGACTAAAGAGATGTTCTTGGTGTATGGTAATGGAGAATTCTAGGTGGAGTCCTTTACCGATTCGAGCTTCCAAAGTGATAAGGACGACTCTAAGTCGCACTCAGGATTTGTCTTTACCCTCAATGGAGGGGCGGTTTGTTGGAAGAGTTCCAAACAGAAAACCGTTGCAGACTTGACTATGGAGGCTGAATACATCGCTGCCAACGATGCTGCAAAAGAGGCTGTCTGGATGAAGAAGTTCATAACTGAACTTGGGGTGGTTTCGTCCATTGAGCATCCAATACCTTTATATTGTGATAACAATGGAGCTGTGGCTTTGGCCAATGAAACCAGGTCCCATCAGAGATCCAGGCATATTCTGAGACGGTATCACCTGATCCGTGAGATAGTTGATCACCGGGAGATTGAGGTCAGGAGAGTTGACACGAAGGACAACACTGCGGATCCACTCATGAAGGCCATACCCCAGATACAATTTGAGAGACTCCTCGAGATGTTGGGTATGAGATACTACAATAGATGGCCGTAGTGCAAGTGGGAGATTGTTAGTTATGTATATGCCCTAGAGGCCATTGTTGTACATATGATGTATATTATAGTGGATGCTTGGATATTGATTGGTTTGTTTTATAGTTGTAGTTTAACCGCAATCAGAACGGTGTCGCGCGTAGCTAGACCGAGGTGAGTACGGGTCGTCCTCAGGGAAACGTTGAATCTTTTAATCTTACTTTAGATGTGTTGAAAAAGATGAAGAATGGAGAAATAAAGAAGAGTGGAAATAGTTTCTAGATCTACGTTAAACACGGATGCAAAATATAGATCTAGATTAACTACGGATGTAAGTTTAATATTAAAAGGGGGCTTGTAGGGTTCATTAAGATTTAGTAGTTATAGATGATTAATTAAAGATTACTCCTTTTATCCTTTAATAGATTTAAAACTAGAACGACAGTGATGCATGTAGATTAGGGTTTCTAGAGGGAAAAAGGGTTCCCACTCTTAACCCCAATCTCGACATAGAACTCCGTTCATATCTAGCCATTACCAAAACAATAGTTAATCTAATCTCTAATCGTGGTCACGATTATCAATGAATTGATAGCACGCCCAATTAAGATGTTAACTATTCTTTTGATAAAGTTTATAAACTTTATAGAACTTAAAAATAGTTTAAGGATCTTCATCATCCATTAACCTACCCTAATCCCATGAACCTAACAAGCGAAGAATTACTCGCGCATGTTGGGAGAAGAAGAGATGGAAAGAGAAATCATATTAAAAACTACCAAGAGATAGAATAAGAAAATTACTACCTTTATTAATCAACAAAAATTATTTACACTTTGTTCCCTTAGAAAATTATTACAAAATGCTAGTTTGCTTCTCAATCTCTTCTAAGGAGGTAGATGAACAGTTGATGATCAGCTTGGATACGTGAGCCTGTCGTGGACTTCGTGATCACTTCAGCTTGATGTTTTTTCCAAGAGGCTCTCGGTCCTTATTTGTAGTTACAGAACCAGAACCCTAGTTTTCTAATATGGAAACTAGTTGTTAGGATCCTAACCACCAAAATCCCATATCTCAACTCCTCAAATCGGCGGTGGAACTGTGGCCATTTGATAGGTTCGGCCGCGGATCCGCCCCCTTTTGGTGAGATCATGGCCTCTAATTTTTGTAGCTTCATATCTGTAACACTTGGTAATCTTTTGAGTATCTGGACTTTGAAAATATTTTCTACATTTCTGCCAGAATTAGTTTCTTCAATTTACTTGAATATCTTCGGAAGATTTGATCTTGCCAACTCGGATTTCCTTGATTTTAGTCATGATATAATTCCTGCACAATTATCTCAATAAATAATGTTAGTAGAATTTGTTTTTATTGAGATATTATCTTTAACCATTTGTCATGATATTTTAGTTTTAAGAATTGGTCAAAGGTATTTAATAAGGTAAGCATATTTAAATGGGCCGAATGTTACATGGACATTATATGCTTACTTTTTCCTACATAATGTTAATTATAATATATAAGCACATAAAAATAGTATTTTAGCAGATAAACCTTCATATATGTCATATTTATAATAAACACCTTTTATTATATAGAAATAGTAGGAAAAATGTCATTAAATGTGCAGTTTTATCAACTGAACAAATACCCCCAAACTTATCTTTGATCGTCTCGAGCAAACTAGTTATTCAAGAGAAGGAGAAAAAGAAGAAGCTGAGCACACTATCGTAGGCAACACGATTGCACTGAGCACGTGCAACACGCCGTTAAACCCCTAGGTGTCCCTAGTAGGAGGAGTGTTGTCTTTTGAGGGTTTTCAGTGGATTACATCCACAAAATCCTATAATAAAAGAAAGATAGTGAAATTTACATACACAAATAAGAACTATAAAAGAAAGAACTTGAAAATAAGAGTTTTCAACTACACCAGTTTTTCAGTTGCTATAAGCCATATCTTAATGGTCATGATAAAATGTTAGAAATCACATCATCCCTCAATAAAACATCGCCTTTAGTTTTCCTCCCTATCTTTCCTCCAAACATTGATCATATACCCCTACGTGTGTGAACTGGACATCTCTATACTCGGAGAATTCAATTCAAGCAATCATACTCTTGTCTATCTACCTTAGTACTTTTTAATCGATATTTATATGGAATATGCTCACACATTTTTCATGCGACCGTTAATACTTCTTGAGGTACTAACCGACCGATTACTCATGTGCTCGCTAATTAGGTGCTTTTCCTCGTCTTGCAACACCTAAGGCTTAGCAGTGGCTCCCAAACCAGTTGGTCTAAGACACTAAGTGATAAAGCACCCTCGCTATATTTTATTATTGCTGCCTCGGTGATAACAAAACCAGTGTTCATTTTTCTTTTCACTATTTTATCTTTTATTTTTTATTTTCTTCATACTTTGGTTTTTAGACAAGAGCATTTTAAGGTATCCTCTACTATCCCGAGTTTCAAGATGTGTGTAAGTGCGTATAGTTGGGTATCAACGTTCAAATGTTTGGCTTCCAGAATAGGAACTATTTTTCAGGCTTATTTTTATCCTCAGATTAGTAATTTCCTTCATCTTACTAACCCTTGGGACAGCAGCTCATAACTACTTATTACTAGTTTTGTTTAAGAAAACCTCTAATTTTCTTGTTTTTCTCAAACTATTTCTATCTTTCATATGTAAATTTTCACTTTCAAACTTTCATTATCAAAAAATTTTTGTGCTTATATATAGTATAATGCAAAGTATCGCGTAAATAAGCACAAACCTCCCCCAAACCTGTTTGCAGCTGTGTCCTCACTGTTGTCATCTTTTAGATCTCAAAAACCTGTAGACTTGGTAGGAATGTTTATTAACAGGGACAACAAAAATAATGACAGTGAAATCCTCCGCCAAACTTATTTCTGGCTCATAATTTTGTAAAAATTTTCTTTCAGTAGCCGAAATATCCCCCCCCCCAAAACTTGAGTAAAATCGTATTAAGCATTTAAAATTATGAGGGGGGTTAAAAATATTGGTCAAAGTAAGCCTTACAAAGACCAAAAGTCAACACCAACCATTCAAAAATTTTATCGATTAAGCACCAAGGTTAGTGGAAGAACATGTCGCCTATTAGCGTGAAGAAGTGGGGAGGAGATAAGAGGTGTAATGGAAAAGGTTTACGTCTCGGTTTGTAGAGATGAAATAATGATGATGGATTACTCGTATTCTTGTTATCGATAAGAAGAACTGGTGATGGTTCAACTTCTTTGTGTTGAGGTTGATTCATCACACCACCTGTATTTTCTAAGAATGTGAGTTCTTCAGTAAAAATTTCTTTAAAGCTTTCATCGATATCCCGAATAATAATCTCATCAGAAAGAACAAGATGATACTCGGACTCCATAAAAGGTTCATATTCTACGTTAGATGTTGACCTGGACAACAACGTAATAGCGGAGTCGAGATCAGTATTGTGAAGCTCTTCAATTTCGCTATTGTAGGAATCTATTGTTTCGACAGAACACACATGAGCATAAGGTTCGGAGGGTTCACTTCCCAATTTGTAAATGTTAAGCTCAATTGACATCATCCCGAAGGATAGGATCATAGAGCCGTTACGGCAATTGATTACAGCGTTGGAAGTCGCAAGAAAATGTCGACCTAAAATCACCGGAATTTGGTTTCATGGGTTCGCTACAGGTTGTGTATCTATAACGATAAAGTCCACAGGAAAAATAAATTCCCCGACTTTGATTAGCACATCCTCTAGCCCATTCCTAGGTTGGGTGATAGATCGATCGGCCATCTAAAGAGTGCAATGCGCCGGTTTTAACTCTCCGATCCCTAATTGCTCATAAACAGAATATGGAAGCAAGTTAACACTAGCACCTAAATCGAGTAGAGCACGATTGATATTTTTACCCCCAATAGAAATAGAAATTGTAGGACTTCCGGGGTCCTTTCGTTTCTTAGGTAGTTGTTATGTAAAAGCAATGCTCACATTACTCGTAAAGAAAACCTTTTTAGGTACTTGAACTTTTCTCTTCCTATTGCACAAGTCCCTTAGAATTTTCGCATAAGATGGAACTTGTTGAATAGCATCTGAGAGAGAAATGTTTATGTAAACTTGCTTAAAAATTTCCACAATCTTCTCCATTTGTGGACTTGGTCTGTTGCCCCTTAACCTGTTTAGATAAGGTGCCTTATCTGTTAGTTATATGTATGCCCTAGAGGCCATTATTATACATAGGATGTATATTGTAGTGGATTCTTGGACATATATAGGGAAGACTTTCTTGCTCGACATGATAGTATGCTATCTGGTTGCTCTTTACCTTAACGTGTACACTGATTGTCTCTCTGTTACATGTTGGTAAAGCCCTTAGGATGTGTACTTGACTGCCTGGACTATGATGCGGATCATACTAGTGGGGACATGGTAGTCTATAAGTACATCCATCAAGGTCCCTAGTCGTGGGTGTATCGAGACAGGGCATCGATATACCAGAGTAGACTAGCGTATACCTTCTCGACCCATAAAGATGGGCGATGGATGATCCCATATCCATTGGTGTTTGACATCAGAGATGATATACGGGTGCTCAGTGGAGACTGGGTACACTGGACGGACTCGCCGAGAACTCCCAGATGGTATTATACCTTACGTCAGATGGCAGTTCTCTGGTGACACTGGTACAGGTTAGTCTGTAGACCCGAGATCGTCATAGAGTCTTGTGTGATTCCCACTGTGCTTTGATTTCCACCTTACCACGTCCAAGAGGGCGTGCAAAATGGTGGTTTTTGGGTACAGTCCCGAATCACATGGAGGCAATGAGCGATAGGAGGGGATTCGTCTCTCCCAGTATACGGAGTTGATGTTGTGCTGTGTTCGATTGGTTAAAACTGGAAATTCCTATCCAGGGTTGCTGAGATTTACTGGTAAGTGTTACCAGTAGTTTCTCGAACTGTTATAGACCTCATATCGACACGACTTACCGAGCTACTGAGGTCTGACGTTTACCACCCGTAGGCGAGATATGCGACATATCAGACGACGAGACCGGACTGTACGGTAAGTGTTACTGGTTGGATTCACAGGAGTGTGAGCGGGCTTGCTCGTTGATCTTCTGATCGCTCAATACCCGGGTGGCCGTTACGTTTGGCAAACCGCTTGCGGCTTATGGGTGTTTGATATGATCATCACCTACTGCCGGAGTATTGACGAGTCTTTAGAGTCCTACACAGAGATTTCCTGGCTCAAGCGAAACGAAATATGAGCACATATGAGATATGTGCAGGACCGAGAATAATACCAGTATGTGATACTGTATTCTATTCTCGCGATTTCTATCATTGGACGGTTATATAAGATATAGCCGGGTTACCGAATCAAATGTTGATTCGATATATTGATACACATGATATTAGTCGGTTATATGCAGTATGACCGGATCATTAAATCAAGTGTTGATTTAATGATTTAATATATAATTATATATTTGATATATTACTTTACATTGACTAGTATTGTTCACTTAAGATGGATTTTCTCACTTGATGTGCACATTGTATATATGATATATGTTTGTGCAGTAGTTTGTATCATGTTTGATGATACATGCAAACTTGGGTGTGTGTTGTAAGTCGATGTACAACACCCCACGACTTGCGGGGAGGCAGAATAATGAAAAACAATCTTGTTTAAAGCGTAAACATCGACTAACCGAGAATCTTTGCATAAACAATAACTAACATCAAACATAGGAGTTAACAACTACTATGAAAAGTGATTATACCTAAAGATCCGAGTCCTTCGTCTTGTCGTTCTCCACGTCCTCTCCGGCCTTCTCTAAGTAGTAGAAGATCCACCCGAGAGCTTTACTCTAAGCTTTGTCTCTAAACTTGAGGCAACTAGGTTTCTTTAAGTGCTAATCAAAGTACCTAGATGATATAGAGTGAGGGTTATGGTTTAATTTGTCTAACTAATCCTTGTACTCAACACATGAGAGGGGAGGATTAGGGTTTGAAGAGAGAGAGCATGAGGAGAGAAGAGATGAACATAATAATGAAATGAGAAAATGAGCTATCATAATATATATCAAGCATTATTGTTTTTCAAGAAAAGAAAATAAAATGATTTACAACCATGCTTGATAAATATCTAATGGTGATTCATCTCCATGAGTCATTAAGCATTTATGATGCATTAATGACATGGATGAATCATCCATATGACTCACTAATCTCATTCAATGTATATGCCACCTAAACCTCCTTAGTCACCATCTTCTAGAAGCTTCTTGCGCAATTACGAGAACGCCCCTCCTATCCGTGAAAACACGGAAAAACTTTAGACTGTATAAATCCAATAACCGGATACTAGAAACTGGCTTAAACCAAAGCCGACTAGTATAAACTCTCCGGATGTCGTACGTGCGTAAACACACGTATGCGTCCGAACCCTTATCGTAAAACCATACGACCTCTATATCGTTTCGCCTGGAGTAGGGAAACTCTCTGTGTGGGACTCTAGAGACTCGACTACTATGCTGGCAGTGGGTTTAACCACAGACCGCAAGCGGCACTAGCTGTACGTAACGGCCCCCAGGTAGATGTCGATAAGAAGGCCGATGAGGAAACCCATCCGAACTCCTACTGAGCCTGCTGTGACAATCTCCGTACAGTCCGGTTTGTTCGTCTAAGACTATCGCATATCGGGCCTAGGGGGCGGCAAGCGTCAGTCCCCTAATAGCGGTATAAGTCGTGTCGGAGCGAAGCCCATTACACCCTGAAAAACTACTGGAACCTACCAGCAAATCTCGCTTTCCCTGGCCAGGGACTTTTCGTAATGGCTCTCTGACACAGCGCGATATCAACCCCCAATACCAGGAGAGACGAATCCTGTCTAACCGCCACTGCCTCCAAGTGCTCGGGACTGCACCCAACTGCTACCTTTTTGCACGACTCCTTTGAGCCGTGGTAGGGTAGCAATCTAAGAACAGTGGGACACACTCGAAGCGAAGTAGCAGTGTCAAGTCTGCGGACTATGCTGTACTCATGTCACTTGGGAACTGTTCACTGACGACTGGTATAAAACCAATCAACAGTTCCCTGCAAGTCCTGTCCGGTGTTCCCGTAACCCAACAAGCACCTGTATACTATCTCCAGTACGACGTACTGGCAGCTGTGGGACAGACCATCTCCCTAACTGGGATGAGAAGCGTACACACTAGTTTACTCCGGAGTATCGATGCCCTGTCTCGATAATCCTATGACTAGGGACCTGAATAAGGATGTGCTTGTAGACTACCCAGCCCCCACGAGTGTGACTGCCATCACAACGCTGGTAGTCAAGCAAGATCTTAAGAGCTCTATCAATACGCATACTTACATATTAAGATAGAAAAACAAAGTAGCATACTACCATGTTTAGCAAGACTGTTATATACATATGAATATCCCAAGCTTCCATTAAGTAATATACAAACTAGTATGATACAATAATGGCCCCTAGGGCATATACACTAACAATCTCCCACTTGCACTAGGGCTATGTACTGGCGTATCTAAGACCGATGATCTCGAGTTGCCTCTCGAACTGAATCTGAGGTAGGGCCTTCGTGAATTGATCAGCAATGTTCTCTTCAGAATCAACTCTCCGAACCTCGATATCCCGATGATCAATGGTCTCCCTGATCAGGTGATACCGCCTCAAGATATGTCTGGACTTCTGATGGGACCTTGGTTCCTTCGCTAAAGCTATAGCTCCGTTGTTGTCGCAATACAGAGGTATTGGATCAACAATAGTAGGAACCACCTGAAGTTCTGTTAGGAACTTCTTCATCCACACTGCTTCTTTTGCGTCATCGCAAGAAGCTATATACTCCGCTTCCATCGTCGAGTCAGCAACGGTGTCCTGCTTGGAGCCCTTCCAGCACACCGCCCCTCCATTGAGCGTGAAGACATAACCTGACATGGACTTGGAATCGTCCTTATCACTCTGGAAGCCGGAATCAGCAAAGGCCTCCAACCTGAGGTCTTTTGCGCCGTAAACCAAGAACATCACCTTAGTCCTCCTCAGGTACTTGAGAATGTTCTTTACTGCTATCCAGTGCTTCTCCCCTGGGTCTGACTGATACCGGCTTACCACGCTCAGTGCGTAAGCTACATATGGTCTGGTGCACAACATCGCATACATTATTGAGCCTACCGCAGAAGCGTAGGGTATAATAGACATGCGTTCCCTTTCCAAGTCAGTCTTGGGAGACATCTCTTTGAATAGGGTGATTCCGTGACAAGCCGGTAGATTACCGCACTTGGAATCTTCCATACTGAATCTTTTCAGTACAGTGTCGATATACCTGGACTGCGAAAGTCCCAACATCCTCTTGGATCTATCACGATAGATCCGGATCCCCAGAATGTAAGAGGCATCACCCAGGTCTTTCATGGAGAACCTGTGTGAGAAGAATCCTTTGACAGATTGTAGCATAGGAATGTCATTTCCTATCAATAGAATGTCATCCACGTACAAGACGAGGAATACGACACTTCTGGCTACAACTTTACTATATATGCATGGTTCATCTGGATTTTTGATAAAGTCATATTCTTTGACTGTCTCATCAAAACAGATGTTCCAACTCCGCGATGCATGCTTTAGTCCATAAATGGACTTAAGCAACTTGCATACTTTCCCGCTGCTCCCACTCTGATTAAAACCTTCTGGCTGATCCATATAGACGCACTCTTCTAAATTACCATTCAGAAAAGCCGTCTTTACGTCCATCTGCCAGATTTCATAATCATGGAAGGCAGCAATAGCAAGAAGGACCCGAATGGATTTGAGCATGGCCACTGGAGAAAAATTTTCATCATAATCCAAACCAGGTCTTTGACGAAAACCCTTTGCAACAAGTCTAGCCTTATAGGTTTCCACCTGTCCATCTACACCAATCTTTTTCTTGAAGATCCATTTGCATCCAATGGGTTTTACCCCATCTGGAGCAAAGTCCAAAGTCTATACTTTGTTGGTGTACATGGACTCTATTTCGTTCCGCATTGCATCTAGCCATCGTACCGAGTCGCCGCTCTGGATGGCCTGCTGGAAGCCAGTAGGTTCATCATCATCTATGATGCAATTCTCTCTATCCCCATCTATGAGAAAACCGTAGTATCTCTCAGGCGGATGAGACGGCTTACTACTCCTGTGGAGGGGTGCGGGAATGTCCTGTTCTTCTTGAACTACCGGTTCTACCAAACTTTCAGTATTAGTTTGTGCTTCTGGAATTTCTTCCAGTTCTATTTCGCTCCCATTTATTTCCTTTTCTAAAAACTGATATTCTAGAAAATGGGCATTACGAGAAACAAACACCTTTTGTTCCTCTGCGTAATAGAATAGATACCCCTTGGAGTTCTTTGGATATCCCACAAACTTACACTTTACTGATCGTTCCTCGAGCTTGTCCACATACTGCTTTTTAACAAAAGCTGGACATCCCCATATTTTTAGATACTGAAGATAGGGTTTCTTCCCACTCCACATTTGATATGGCGTGGTAGGCACAGTCTTGGTAGGAACCATGTTCAAAAGATATGCCGCTGACTCTAGCGCATAACCCCAGAAAGATCGCGGCAACTCAGCATTACTCATCATGGATCGTACCATATCCAATAGGGTTCGATTCCGTCTCTCCGATACACCGTTATGCTGTGGAGTGTATGGAGGAGTAAGCTGAGAGAGAATTCCTTTCTCTTTTAGGTAACCTAGGAACTCGGCACTCAAGTATTCACCACCTCGATCAGATCTTAGTGTCTTGATACTTTTGCCGGTTTGGTTTTCTACTTCATTCTTATACTCTTGGAATTTCTCAAAAGCCTCTGATTTATGTTTCATCAGATAAATGAATCCGTACCTTGAGTAATCATCCATGAAAGTAATGAAATAGGAAAAACCACCTCTTGCATGTGTAGACATTGGACCACATACATCGCTGTGTATGAGTCCTAAGAGCTCGCTCGCTCTTACTCCATGTCCAGTAAATGGAGTCTTTGTCATCTTTCCTTTGAGAAAAGATTGACAAGTGTCATAAGATTGATATTCGAACGAGTCCAAATATCCTTCTTTATGCAACTCAGTCAACCTTCTCTCATTGATGTGACCCAGTCTACAATGCCATAAGAAAGCTTTATTTAAATCTGGAGACTTTCTTTTTAGTGTGTTCTGGACATTGAAAATTTGGAGTTGGTTTAACACATATATACCGTTTTCCAGTGTACCGGACCCAATCAAACTATGATTAAGGTGGATGTTAATAACACCACTTCCAAACGTGAAATCATAACCTTTATTTGATAACAAGGAAACAGATATGATATTACACGTTAAGCTGGGTACACAAAAACAGTTATGTAAAACCAAAATGTGTCCACTCGTCAATCCCAGGTGATAATCCCCTACGGACACAGCTCCCACGCTAGCTCCGTTAGCAACCATCAGGGTCATATCACCTTCCTTCAGCACTCTACGGTTTCTCAGTGCCTGCAATGAATTGCAAATATGAGATCCTGATCCGGTATCCAATACCCAGGAAGTAGAGTTGATTGACATAAAATTCTCAATTACAAACACACCTGAAGTCGAAGTCACAGCTTGCTACGGTTCCTGGTTCTTGGCGTTCCACGACTTGCAATCTTTCTTCCAGGGCCCTTTCCTGTGACAATGGAAGCACTCATCCTGGCCCACTACCGGTACCGCAAACTTTTTCTTTCCCTTCCCTCCCACCTTACTAACACCTCCTCTAGGTTTGGTGGCGGCCTTCTTCTTCCTTCCTTTGGCCCTAGCCTTGGACCCGGAAGAAGATGCACCGCTAACAAACATAGCAGGTGTTTCCCTTGCTTTCTGCAAGGTGCCCTTTGCACTCCTTAACATGTTCAGGAGTTCCGGAAGTTCAACTTCTTTTCTTTGAATGTTGAAGTTCAGGATAAACTGGGCGTAGGTGGAAGGAAGGGACTGGAGAATAAGGTCTGTATAGAGCTCATTATCCAAAGTCGTCCCAAGGTCTGCGAGCTCTTCTATATAGCCGATCATCTTTAGGACATGTTCTCCTACCGATGACCCGACAGCCAACCTCGCTCGAAATAAGTTCTTAGAGGTCTCGTATCTTGCTATCCGAGATTGCTCTCCATAAAGTTCCATTGTATGGAGAAATATGGCATCTAGTTCCATATCCTCGTGCCTCCTCTGATGTTCATTGTTCATCGAGGCAAGCACGATGCACTTGGCTTTCGCGCAATCGAAATCCCAGGTTTTGCTGATTTCCTTATCCGCATTACTAGATTTGGGACCAGGGAGAGCAGGTGCCGTAGCGGTGAGTTCGTACCCTAATTTGTCATAGGTCAAAGCCATTTTGACATTCCGCAGCCAATCTTTATAGTTTGGCCCTGTCAGTATATTTTTCTCTAAAAGTAACTTAAGTCCAGTCATTTTCAGGGTCGCTGCAATTAGGAGAGAGAGAAGAAAACTCTTTAGCATGATGCTCTTGCAAGTTTAGAGTGGATTTTAGTTTATCTAAACTGGATGGCTCCCACTGTTTCTCAAATCCTTCCCCAAACCATAAAAGAATAATTAGCCAGGATTATTCTTACCGTACAATACTTGCTTAACCGTTCAGCCAGGCTAGTGTCGATACTTCGAGGGAGGTTTTCCAACGCTTTCGCGAAGTTCCTTAATTAAATAACCTCTTTTCTCTGGGGGCGTAACCCCGCTGACACCTTTCTTGACACCTACTTGGTTTATAGCATTGATCGTTAAGTGACGAATATCCTGATGAGTAGCATATACTCACAGTAGGATCGGGATCCAAATATCATTGTATGATAATGTTGAAGGAATCCTACCAACATTCATCAAACTCCAAATGGTATGCAACTCTTTGCAAATTTCAGTTTCTTTAGAAATTCCCGATATATATTTTTGCCCCATGCTCTTATGACCTTGGCGTTGGTCAAAATGTCATAAGTCACATGTCAAGTTCTACCCATCATTATCTTGTTAATTTGAACCCATCCGTACATATCCTTGACGTTGGCCAAAATGATCATACGACTGTCCCAAACTAACTCATCTATCTATGCAACAAATGAATACCCAGCAGCTACCAAACACTATGCCTTGGCGTTGGTCAAAATACATATCTTGAATACTACTGAATACCCAAATTAAATGACGGAGGGCTACGAATGGTTTTGGCGAAACCGTGAACGTAGTGAACTTGATATAACCGAAGGAACCTGATAGCTTTTAAAAGGAGTGGTTAAAGCTCCGCTTTTAAAAATATCCGTTTTTTAAAATTAACCGAGTGGTTTCTTTTAAATTGTTCCAACGATTAAACTTTTGGTTTCTCTTCTTTGCATTATAAATAATGCGTCCCATCATTAACCTATCATTGCAGAAAACAACGAAAATACAACGTCCTCTTATGCCATCCGCATTCGCCACTGGGTCCCGTCATCACCCGTTAGGTTACTTAACTAACGACAGAGCGGGGGCTGGGCTAGCACGGGTGTAAAACATAAATGACGTCTAATTAGCTATCATATATAGATATTGTACATTCGTCAGACGCAATAATAGGCATTCCAGATCTCATATGAACTTTATTGGACTTGCAAGCAATCCGCGTTTGTTTAGAGCCTGCAACAAAAGACGGATTACACAGTTGTGATGAATAGCCATTACCCCACCCTAGACCCCTACGGGTATGACAAACTACCCGCCCGGTAGTTTGTGCATCCCATCTTGGGTCTGTCCTAGGAGCAAAACCAGTAAAATGAAATAATACAACGGTGGCTACAACCGCAACCTGGATGTGCCCCGCAAAATAATATTACAACAAATTACATTTACATCAAATAAATTAAATAATATCCCATCACAAAACCCCGGCTATACATCACAACAGTCCAACACAGTTCATATACACAAACAGATAAATTCCATTACAGAAATGTGCAACCCCCTACCAACCAACATACTAGCAGTTAGGGGAGGTTTACGAACACATTATACAAACACAGATATAATCAAATTAGCAAACATCGCAAAATTTCGATCGTGCAAACACATTAGATTCTACTCCAATACTTCTCTATGCACCTGAGACTTGAGCAGAAAAATAAACATCCCAGAAAACACAAAAATATCACAGAAGAATTACTGGTGGAAAATGGGTTGAATCGGCCCCAACTCGGCCGCGGTTCAGCGGTGGATCGGTGGGATCCGCCGCGGTTCCACGGTCGTTTGGCCGATTCAGGAACCCATTTTTCACCAGTTTTCTTACAATTCTCTGTAGGTTATTCTGAAGCACCCTGAAAAATTTTTAGAGCCTGTTTAAAATTCGACAGAAAGTAGTGATATCGATGTTGTTTTGCGTTCGAATATCTTACGACTTTGCTAATGAGTTATTTATTGTTTAGCGAGGCTCTGATACCACTGTAAGTCGATGTACAACACCCCACAACTTGCGGGGATGCGGAATAATGAAAAACAATCTTGTTTAAAGCGTAAACATCGACTAACCGAGAATCTTTGCATAAACAATAACTAACATCAAACATAGGAGTTAACAACTACTATGAAAAGTGATTATACCTAAAGATCCGAGTCCTTCGTCTTGTCGTTCTCCACGTCCTCTCCGGCCTTCTCTAAGTAGTAGAAGATCCACCCGAGAGCTTTACTCCAAGCTTTGTCTCTAAACTTGAGGCAACTAGGTTTCTTTAAGTGCTAATCAAAGTACCTAGATGATATAAAGTGAGGGTTATGGTTTAATTAGTCTAACTAATCCTTGTACTCAACACATGAGAGTGGAGGATTAGGATTTGAAGAGAGAGAGCTTGAGGAGAGAGAAGATGAACATAATAATGAAATGAGAAAATGAGCTATCATAATATATATCAAGCATTATTGTTTTTCAAGAAAAGAAAATAAAATGATTTACAACCATGCTTGATAAATATCTAATGGTGATTCATCTACATGAGTCATTAAGCATTTATGATACATTAATGACATGGATGAATCATCCGTATGACTCAATAATCTCATTCAATGTATATGCCACCTAAACCTTCTTAGTCACCATCTTCTAGAAGCTTCTCGCGCAATTACGAGAACGCCCTTCCTATCCGTGAAAACACGGAAAAACTTTAGACTGTATAAATCCAATAACCGGATACTAGAAACTGGCTAAAACCAAAGCCGACTAGTATAAACTCTCCGGATGTCGTACGTGCGTAAACACACGTATGCGTCCGAACCCTTGTCGTAAAACCATACGACCTCTATATCGTTTCGCCTGGAGTAGGGAAACTCTCTGTCTGGGACTCTAAAGACTCGACTACTACGCTGGCAGTGGGTTTACCCACAGACCGCAAGCGGCACTAGCTGTACGTAACGGCCCCCAAGTAGATGTCGATAAGAAGGCCGATGAGGAAACCCATCCGAACTCCTACTGAGCCTGCTGTGACAATCTCCGTACAGTCCGGTCTGTTCATCTAAGACTATCGCATATCGGGCCTAGGGAGGCGGCAAGCGTCAGTCCCCTAATAGCGGTATAAGTCGTGTCGGAGCGAAGCCCATTACACCCTGAGAAACTACTGGAACCTACCAGCAAATCTCGCTTGCCCTTGCCAGGGACTTTGCGTAATGGCTCTCTGACACAGCGCGATATCAACCCCCAATACCGGGAGAGACGAATCCTGTCTAACCGCCACTGCCTCCAAGTGCTCGGGACTGCACCCAACTGCTACCTTTTTGCACGACTCCTTTGAGCCGTGGTAGGGTAGCAATCTAAGAACAGTGGGACACACTCGAGGCGAAGTAGCAGTGTAAGTCTGCGGACTATGCTGTACTCATGTCACTTGGGAACTGTTCACTGACGACTGGTATAAAACCAATCAACAGTTCCCTGCGAGTCCTGTCCGGTGTACCCGTAACCCAACGAGCACCTGTATACTATCTCCAGTACGACGTACTGACGGTTGTGGGACAGAACATCTCCCTAACTGGGATGAGAAGCGTACACACTAGTTTACTCCGGAGTATCGATGCCCTGTCTCGATAATCCTATGACTAGGGACCTGAATAAGGATGTGCTTGTAGACTACCCAGCCCCCACGAGTGTGACTGCCATCACAACGCTGGTAGTCAAGCAAGATCCTAAGAGCTCTATCAATACGCATACTTACATATTAAGATAGAAAAACCAAGTAGCATACTACCATGTTTAGCAAGACTGTTATATACATGTGAATATCCCAAGCTTCCATTAAGTAATATACAAACTAGTATTATACAATAATGGCCCCTAGATCATATACACTAACATGTGTATGACTTACACCAAGTTTAGGTTAATGGTTAGGGTTGTATTTATTTATTTATTTTGGTAAAATAGAATAGTTGCTTTCTTTTTTCTTATGCTAGAAGCTTCATGTTGCTTCATGCATCTTTGAAAAAGGGTAACCATTTTGTTTTTTCCTTTGACCTAACCATTTACCTAAACTATGGTTTAATCTCTACAAGAGTTTACTCACCCATGGTTGCAACATGATAAGTCTTCACTTGATTATTCATTTTGAGATTATTCATTTTATTCCTTTCTTTCTTCTTCATCTTCTTCTTCAAGTGAAGAAAGCTAGCTAGAAAATTTCAAGTGAAGAATCCAAGTGAGAAATCCAAATCCAAAGTGAACCCACTTCCTATTTCTTCATCCTCTACCACTTGCCATGTTGTATTGGGTGTTTTCTTCACAAGGTTCATGACCAAGTGAAGACGGAGCTTGAGTTTGAGTCGCCTCGACGTAGATCATCTTCGGCATCGAAGTCAATGACCTAGCACGCCCATTTCTCCGATGAAACCGACACTAGAGTCCGGGATTCCGATGATCGCTGCGAAGGGACGTCAACACGGAGCTAAAGAGGTGGAGGACCGGATCTACAAAGGTTGTAGTCACTTTCACTTGTAGCACAGTAGTTTGCATGCATGCTTTTCGCCTAATCTCTAGTTAACGATCTTGCATAGGATTCTTAGGCACATGAAAAATTTGATTTTGGCATGGTTGATGCCTTGTGGGACCTCTTGAGAGTGCCTAGGAACCCTACAGTGGTATCAGAGCATAGCTAGAGCTTTAGGCGATGTGTGGACGATGTTAGAAACCCGATCGAACCCCGAAACCCTAATCGATACCCCTTTCTGTACATTTTCTGAAATTGTGGATTTTTCCAGATTAAAAATATCCAAAAAATTCAGCAGGGAATTGTAGGAGTTACTGTGCTGCACGTGCACTCAACTCGGCAGATGTGCCGCGGAACCGCGGCCCCACCCTGGTTCGTGCGGCGGTTCCGCGGCCAGTGTGTTGAATTAGTGAACTTGGTTTGCACAGTAATTTTTTTCTGTTAGTGCTGTGTTTTCTGGGAATTTTTAACATTTACTCAAGCGTTGAGTTTTCTGGGTTGTATTGGGGACTCGGTGTTTCGATCGGGAAGTTTAACTTCGTCTGTGGGTTTTTCCGGATAATTTTAGAAAATGTTGAAAAGTTTGACCGGATATAAATACCCACTTTTTCCCCTGTCGGGAAATTTCCAATTGTTCGATCTTTCCGTAGTTTAAGAACGTTCGAAGTAGTGCAAGTAACGCGATGGACCCTCTAGAAGACAACAAACATTAACTCGATTATGTGACCGTCTTGAACTGCCCTTTGAACCTTAGGGTTTGGGGCAGTACGGCGTGCCACATGTGAGGCGTTGGCTTGACCCTTCTACGGCTGGACCGTTGGTACTGAGGCATGAAGTGAATGTTTTTAAACTTATTTCATGTGTTGAGCTGTTTCAGGAAAACTTGGGTGTTTTATTGTTCGATCGAAAAGTTTAACATTTTCTATTTATCTGGAATGTGATACAATATTTGGAATTCATAAGTAGTTATGAAATAACTAATATGAATGTTATAAACATAGCAGTTTAGTCTCACTTGATCGATTGCCACGGAGTTTTGGTGCGATCAAAAGTCCGTCGCAATCACGTAGCGTACGCGGATACTCGCCGGTAAACTTAATAGATAGCCATGCCCCATAGCCCCGACCAAGTGACTGTAGGAGAACCCCGTAGCCGAAAGCATCCGTTCGGGTGCTCGCGGCAGCGGTGTTCTGCCTTGGTGCACTTCGTAGACGGCATCAGGGGTGCGGCCGTCTACTAAAGGTTGCGACGGGCATTCGATCAGAATGTCGGGAATCCTGTTGAATTGCCCGACTAGATACTGAAAAGAGTTTTCGATAATGAGACTAAAATGCGGGGTTTATAATTGTTAGGCATGCGATGTCTAAGGAATTCATTTGGTTAGGCATGCGATGTCTAAAGAGTTTGCGGATTCCAACTGTTGTAGTTTTATACTTTCTTTTCTGCGACCGTAAGTGTAATATGTGATATCGCCGGTTTCGTTGCTATATGTCAACGACAATTGGGATGGGCATATTTATTTACGTTGAAGACATGTGATGTTATGTGTTGCTGGATATGTTATATTGGATCGTCGTGTTTGAATGGTCGGGTTTTTTTATATGAGATGAGTGTTTTTCATTTTCATTCATGTAAAAAACTTGTATGTAATATTCTTTTGTTAGGGCACTTCCAGGTTGCGGAAGATGTCACCTTTGTATATTATTTACTTTTCTGCACTAGGATAGACCCAAGGAGGAGAGCACAAGTAACCGGGTTTTGGAGTCCAGTGGGAGACCAACTCGAGGAGTCGAGTCTGGGTCTCCTAACTCTAGAATTGGTAGGGTTGCTTGCCGCTCTCGTAAGGGTCTAGGGGTGTGGGTTTGGCTATTCATCGCGACCGTGGAATCCATGTTTTATACAGGCTCAAAATAAAACACGGACGTCCTAGTATATCCAATATTTCATATGTTTCTTCTGCTGCGATATCTGTGATGTGATCATGTGATTTGTTCAGATAGATATAGTATATAGTATATATGATATATTATATAGACGTTGCTTATGTTTTACACCCGCGCTAGCCCTGCCTCGCTCTGGCGTTAGTTACCTAACCTAACAGTGCAGACGGGACATCGAGGCGAATGCGGATGGCATAAGCGTACGTTATATTTATCTGTGATGTTTAGGTGGACTTAAATGATGGGACTTCATTAATGTGGTTAATGAAAGAAAAGAAACGTAAAGATGTTGTGGAATCGAATTTTCAAAAACTGGTAGCTACAGTTCTTGCTTTGCATCGCGGTGTTCCTTGTAGAACATCCTGCACCTTATTCGATGAGGAAAGGGCCGAGATCCCTTCACCGGGAGTGACCCTTTTAGCAATAACTGGCAGATGCTACAACACTCGGTTTGTCTTTTGATTGCTTCTATAGTTTTTGCTTTGCACAGTGATATATATGATATATCCCGCACCTCATTCGACGAGGAAAGGGCCGACGATCCCTTCACCGGGAGTGACCCCTTTAGCAAAACTAGAAAAGCCTCAAAAACACTCCATTTCAAAATCATTTGATTCTACAACGATATCAAGTTCATTACGCAATAGGTTTTCAGAAAAACCTATCGTAGCCCTCCGTCATTTCAGATAAGTCCTACTTAGTATTCGTGCTACGTTTGTTGACTTCCGTCAAGGCGTAGTGTGCGGTAGCTAACTGTAACGTTTTAAAAATGATTAAATAAATAATTAAATGAATAAAAGTGTTTAATTAAATTTTAGGATTTTCGGTAAAGTAAAATGTATTTTTCGTAAAACCAAACCGTGATTGTTTTTCATTATAATTTTAAAAATATCTATTTTAATTATGAAATTACTAGTAAATGGTGTTTATTTAGTCACTTATAAATTTTTAGTTTAATAAAATATTTTTCCTAAATTAATTATTTTAAATATTAACATAAGCTTTATTTTTACACTAAATTAGTGTAAGTTACAAATTTGAATGGTTTTAATTTGTAAAAATGAACCATGGCATATTAGAATTTAGTGTGTATCATGCAAAAATTATTTGCAAATTTTTCCTATTTTCTAGAGCTTTCTTGAGTTGCTATAGTAAATAAATAAATAAATAAAGCATGAAAAGACTTTTATTGATGTTTCTTCTCTTGAAACTTCTACACACTTTTCCCACTCTCTTCTTTCTCTCCCTCACCTCTCTAGGGCCGGCCACAAACCACCCATGGCTGCCCCCCCCCATTTTCCACCTCATTTTTATTCAAAATTCATCAAAAACACTTTTATTTATTTAATTATTTATTTAATCATTTTTAAAACGTTACAATAACGTAGAATAGGAATAGTACTTATTGACATTAGGAAACCCGATGTGATC
Source organism: Agapanthus africanus (assembly GCA_030015575.1). Lineage (NCBI taxonomy): Eukaryota > Viridiplantae > Streptophyta > Magnoliopsida > Asparagales > Amaryllidaceae > Agapanthus > Agapanthus africanus. Next base: position 399,415,946 of record CM057346.1, read on the forward strand.
CTAGATTCTTACTGAGCAGGACCCTAGTAATGACCCTAGGCGGGACTAGACTGATTTAGGAAAACCATACCTGAGGATGAATACTTTGGGAGAGGTTCGTAGGTTTCTGATAGAAACACACACGCACACACTAAAACTTGACATGGCGTATACGTATATGTGTGTATATATATAAAACTAGGTATAGGTGTATATATATACACAACACGTATATGGGATTCGTTGATGTGATATGATATCTGAGGTATGATGAAACAGTATGACTGGCTTGATGCCGTGATTCTTGACTATACAGTCGTACTAAAGTGTTAGCGGATCATTAGAGAAAGAGATAATGAACATGAATATATAAATTATGAAGGGTGGTGGTGATATTGAGGTACATGGGACGCTAAAATAGTACCTGGGCTGTAGCTTGTGACTTGATGACGATAAGATATCGGTATGACTTAATCACAATATGATACATATGACATGATATTTCTGAGGATAAACTAATGATGCTTATCATGATGGCAATGATATATGATTGATGTATGCGATCACAGTTTAGCACCTTGATCATGAGATGTGTTGATGATGACATTATACGAATGAGGAGACACCTAGGAGATACTTGACCGTACCCCGATATTGGGATGCCGTACGATGGATTTTACCGTACGAGGCTTAGATTTGATGATTGATCCGCACTCTTGATTCGAGGAAGCCGTACTACGTACGTGACGCTATTGAGGCAGGATCGCCGACTATTAGAGATATTGATTCAGACCTTAGGTAGACTCTAGTTTCTTACTGACTAGTCTATTAGGTTTAGTTCCTTAGGATGTTAGATGGACACTAGTTTAGGTTCGACTCACATAGTGGTAGTTGTATTCGTATTTCGCAGAGGAGTGGATAATGCACATCTGTCTTTACATTCATACTGTAATCATCATGGTGCATGTTCTTACATATGTTGCAATAATCAGTACAAACCATACCTGTTAGGACACCGGCACCATTACCGATGATGCGCATATTCCACGCACACTTATTTGCCGGCTCACACACATCATCATCGGTAATTGCTATGTCACGTATATTTTAGATCATATTGTCTTTTATGGATAGAATCAGTTAACAACTAGACCGATATAATATTGTGATTATTCTCTGATGTTAGTATAGACATGATATTTATTACTTAGACATCCATGCATTCATATTTTCATGTTATCATGCAGTATTATGGGCATATGCCGACACTTATCATATAGTTACTCATGATTTTGAGATTTGGATTTCTATGAGATTTCTGGATTTTTGGGGAAAACCGCAAAAATATATAAAAACTTCTCTCTCTCTCCTCTTCTTTTTTTAAATTAAGATGCGGTTTTCTCGTGATGTATGTGTCGTCCACCATGAGTATTTCATGTTTTCTGTTGGATTTCGAGACCCGATTCGAGGAGTGGATGAACCGTCTCGGGTACATGGTGGGCCCGGTATGGTACCCGGGGCAAGAAGATCGAGTTGTAGACGATGAGCTTGGCAGGGGAAGGCTACCTACCAGTGATGTCTGGCGCGGCGGATATCCGGAGGATACCGACCGTTGTCGTGAGATTTGATGATATGGGCCGATCCGGACTGACGGAGCCCGAGATATTGAGACTTGAGATTACATGTGTTGTGTCGATGCTTGACACGGATTTCCATGGATTTCATTATTGAGATTTCAGATTCTTATACACATTCTACTATGATAACAGCTAAAGATTTCTTATACATATATATCTGGATTTCAGGATTTGTTACTTTACATTCATGGTGCATGCATTTCATTCATATGACATAGTATTATATGAGGTACTGACACGAGCACGGAGTATCTGCACTTACACGTAGTATTACCCTGCTATTACTAAATGATTGGGACTTAGTAGTGTATTATTATAACCTAGGATAGCGTCGTGTATTCGATTTCTTTTCGTAGATGTCTTCTACTCACGAGTTGGCAACTCACCCCCGTTGTGCCAAATTTTATTACAGGTTCGGTGTACAGGTTTCCCTGGCAGCTTGCTAGCACATCTATTCTTTCAGGGTGATTTTCACGGTAGGTTGGTTCAATTGTATCCGAACCACCATTGTACTTTTATTCATTCATTTGTATCTAGTAAGCTCCATCAACCATACTTGTATTACTTGATAAGTTTATTGGACCAGTCTTTTATTTTGACCTTAGAGTCGCGCATATATTATTCTGATCTGGTGGTTTTGTTTTATTTTGAGTTTTGAGCCTCGCCCTTTGGTGTTGTATATTATTGTGCTCGTTGTGGTTGTTTCCGCCAGTTGGCGTTGAGCTAGCACCCGTTTGGGGATGCTTTTTATTGTTTATGTATATTATACTTGTTGTACCCATTTGGGGGCCAGTTTTTACAGAGGAGACTCTGCCGAAATTTTTGGGAAAATTTGCTGATACTTTTAAACTTGTTTTTCTTCATGTTTGTTTTACTTCTTCTTTTATATGGTTTAGATTTCTGGGCTTCGGCTTACTTAGGTTACGTGGAGCCTCTAGACGCTTCGTAATCTAAGTGCCGGTCACGTTCCGTACTCTCGGGTCGTGACACTAACTAGTATTTATCTGCTTATGCATATGATGCAGATTGGATTAGGGTAGTCGTGCGACCTTGTTGACCTCCGTCAAGGGTCGTGCGGGTGGGTTTGATTCAATCAAGAAATGACGGGTTGAACTTGACTAGTAGCCTATGGTTTGTTGACCTCCGTCAAGGTCATAGGGTGCTAGGGGCAAAATTATCGGGAATTTCAAGTGTTGAAATTTGCAATGAGATTGCATACCTTCTATGAGATAGTTGGATCCCGATACCCACTGCGGGTAATTGTTACTCCTGGGTGAGTTTTACACATTACAATTAGCCGATCGAGTAGGTGTCTAGAAAGGTGTTAACGAGGTTATGCCTCTGGGAAAACGAGGTTTACTTTAATTAGGTTCGTGCGAAAGCACGGGGGACCTCCCTCAAAGTACCGACACTGGCCTGGCTGAAAGATTGGCGAACTTGTAGCGTGTAATTAATCCCGGCTAGTCTTTCCTTTTAGGGTTTGAAGGAAGATTTGATAAAACCAGTGCGAGCCATCCTGATTAGATAAAATAATAACCAATCTATTTTTGCAAGAGCGCACGCTGAGTATTTTTCTCTCTCTCTCTCCAGGTAGCGACCATATCACGCCTTAATCAAGATAATAATACGGATATATTGACCGAACCCGCTTGTTATACTGAGCTGGGGAACGTTGGTACCGCTCCAACTTATAATTGTTATAAGACAGAGCAGGATATAGGGGAATACCAGAATTCCTATGCCGCCCAAACGAAGAAAGTGCAGATGATGCATCTCCTTCGGGTGTGTTCATTATAAAGAACTGTTTCTCAGTGTCCTCTACGTCCTAGGTATTAGATACCGGATCAGGATCCTGCAACTGTAATCCGTTACATGGGCTACAGAAAGGTAGAGAACTGAGAACGGGTGATAAGTTTCATGAGACAGAAAACGGTGCAAGTGTTGCAGCCAAGTCTGTTGGTCACTGTCACCATGTATTTCCAAATACATTGATTCTGAACAAATTCTATTAGATACCGAACCTGATATACAAAATCATATCAATCTCTTTGTTTAATAAAGAAAGGATATAATTTTGTATTGTTGGATTATGTTTTGAACATTTCCTATATCAAAAGTTGATCGGTTCAGGCACGCTATCTAAAGGCATTGATGTTCTAAATCAAACTACAGTTCTTAGTATATAGAACACACACAAAAGGAAGAGTTCAGAAATGAACGGATCCTTCTTGAGGTATTGTAGACTAGGTCATATCAATGCGACCCGACTACCTGAAGTTACATATAGATGCATATTTAAATCAGTTTGAATTTACATCTTGTGAAACTTGCCGGTCATGTCACAAAGATAAGATGACCACAGCTCTGTTTATTGGAAACAGAGAAAGAGTTAGTGAACTCTTGGGATGATACATGTTGATGTATAGAGGTCCCCTGTCTATACATGCCAAGACTGGTTCTTTTGTACTTCATTACATTCTCTGATGATCTCTCAAGATTCAGACATATGTTCCTGTTGAAACATAAGTCCGAACCTTTTGAGATATTCACAGAATATAAGTTAGAAGTAGAGAACCAAAAACCGGGTATAAGTATTATGCCCTTTGATGTGATCAGGGAGGAGAATACTTGAGCATGGAATTCCTGAATTATTCTAAAGGAGAATGAGATTCTCCCTCAGTATTACTCCTCCGTATACACCACAGCACGTCGGTGTATCGGGGCGGAGCAATCACACCCTATATGATATGGTGTGCTCTATGATGAGTACTACTGAGTTTTTTATTTCCTTTTGGGACTTATGCACTTGAGAAGCTGCATGCCTATTGAATAGGGTTTCAATCAAATCAGATGCCTACCACTTCATATGTGATATGGAAAGGGAAGAGCGCATATCTTAAGTTGGTTAAGATTTGGGGTTGTCCGGGCTATGTCTAAAATCAAAATCCGGACAAGCTCGAGGCAAGGTCTGTTATGTAGAATAGGAAAAGTTCCAGCTATACAAACTACAGCAGATGATTTGGTAAAACCAAAGGATTCAATAGTAACCAACGAACCTCAGCCTCTCCGCCGATCTAGTAGGGTTCCTCACCCACCTGAGAGATACTTTGGTTTCTCTATGACAGTGGGAGCGAGGATTACATCATGAGATGATGACCCAACTAGTTTCGAGCAGGCCATCAGGAGTGGGACTCTGTAAGAATGGCTGGATGCTTAGCGATCTGAGATGGAATCCATGTACCCCAACAAAGTATGGACTTTGGTTGCTATATCTGAAGGGTTAAATCCCTATCTGGAGCAAGTATATCTTGAGAAGATTACTTGGTGTAGATGGAAAAGTTAACACTTTCAAAGCTAGACTTGTTAAAGGTTTGCATCATAGACCAATTGTAGCTAATGATGAAACCTTTTCTAGGGCCTATGCTTAAGATCCATCCAGATCCTACTTGCCACGGCTACATACCATGACTACGATATCTGGTGGTTGGGTGTCATGACAGCTTTTCTAAAATGATGTTTTAGAAGAGAGCATCTATAAGTACACAGCCAGAGGGCTTCGTAGACAGTGGGAGCAGCGGAAACGTGTACAAGTTACTTTATAGGATAAAGCAGGCATCGCGAAGTTGGAACGTCTGTTTTGATGTGGTAGTCAAAGAGTTTGACTTCATCAAAATGTTAGATGAACCTTGTATATACAAAAAGGTAGTAGAGAGTATGGTGTTGATCCTTGTAGAGTACGTGGATAACATTCTCTTGATAGGGAGGGTGTTTCCTAAGCTACGCTCGGTCAATCTCCGCTTATCACAAGGATTCTCCATATAGGATCAAAGTGATACCTACTAAATCCTAGGTTTTGGATCTATGAGATAGATCTAATTGGATGTTAGGATACTCACTAGTTGTAGCGAGATGGTATCAATCGATCCTGGGGAGAATCACTGGAAAGGTTCCAGGGTGATAAGGACGACTGAATGTCAGTCGCAGGCATTGTCTTTGCCCTCAGTAGAGGGACGGTATGTTGCAAGAGTTCCAAGCTAAATACCGTGGCAAACTAGACGATAAAGGCTAATAATATCGCTATCAAAGATACTACTAAAGAGGAAGTTTGGGTGTATATTGGTTCATGAGATGAACTAGGTTCCTACCATTGTATGACAATGGAAGTGTGGCTTTGGCCCAGGAACCCTCGTCCCATCAGTGACCCAGACATATTCTGAGGCAGCATCACCTGATCATGGAGATGGTTGATCTCCAAGGAGATCGAGATTAGGAGAGTAGACTCAGAGGACAACACGGCGGATCCACTCATAAAGGCCTTTTCCCAGAGAGAGACTTTTATGGGATGGTTGAGTATGAGATACTACAACCACTGCTATCAGATGGCCCTAGTGCAAGTGGGAGATTGTTAGTTATATGTATGCCCTAGAGGCCATTACTATACATAGGATGTATATTGTAGTGGATGCTTGGACATATATAGGGAAGACTTTCTTGCTCGACATGATAGTATGCTATCTGGTTGCTCTTTAGCTTAACATGTACACTGATTGTCTCTCTGTTACATGTTGGTAAAGCCCTTAGGATGTGTACTTGACTGCCTGGACTATGATGCGGATCATACTAGTGGGGACATGGTAGTCCATAAGTACATCCTTCAAGGTCCCTAGTCGTGGGTGTATCGAGACAGGGCATCGATATACCAGAGTAGACTAGCGTATACCTTCTCGACCCATACAGATGGGCGATGGATGATCCCATATCCATTGGTGTTTGACATCAGAGATGATATACGGGTGCTCAGTGGAGACTGGGTACACTGGACGGACTCTCCAAGAACTCCCAGATGGTATTATACCTTACGTGAAATGGCAGTTCTCTGGTGACACTGGTATAGGTTAGTCTGTAGACCCGAGATCGTCATAGAGTCTTATGTGATTCCCACTGTGCTTTGATTTCCCCCTTACCACGTCCAAGAGGGCGTGCAAAATGGTGGTTTTTGTGTACAGTCCCGAATCACATGGAGGCAATGAGCGATAGGAGGGGATTCGTCTCTCCCGGTATAGGGAGTTGATGTTGTGCTGTGTTCGATTGGCTATAACCGGAAATCCCAGGCCAGGGTTGCTGAGATTTACTGGTAAGTGTTACCAGTAGTTTCTCGAAGTGTTATAGACCTCATATCGACACGACTTATTGAGCTACTGGGGTCTGACGTTTACCACCCCTAGGCGAGATATGCGACATATCAGACGACGAGACCGGACTGTATGGTAAATGTTACTGATTGGATTCACAGGAGTGTGAGCGGGCTTGCTCGTTGATCTTCTGATCGCTCAATACCCGGGTGGCCGTTACGTTTAGCAGACCGCTTGCGGCTTGTGGGTGTTTGATATGATCATCACCTACTGCCGGAGTATTGACGAGTCTTTAGAGTCTTACACAGAGGTTTCCTGGCTCAAGCGAAACGAAATAGGAGCACATATGAGATATGTGCGGGACCGAGAATAATACCAGTATGTGATACTGTATTCTATTCTCGCGATTTGTATCATTGCACGGTTATATAAGATATAGCCGGGTTACCGAATCAAATGTTGATTCGATATATTGATACACTTGATATTAGTCAGTTATATGCAGTATGACCGGATCATTAAATCAAGTGTTGATTTAATGATTTAATGATTTAATGTATAATTATATATTTGATATATTACTTTACATTGACTAGTATTGTTCACTTAAGATGGATTTTCTCACTTGATGTGCACATTGTATATATGATATATGTTTGTGCACTAGTTTGTATCATGTTTGATGATACATGCAAACTTGGGTGTGTATGACTTACACCAAGTTTAGGTTAATGGTTAGGGTTGTATTTATTTATTTATTTTGGTAAAATAGAATGGTTGCTTTCTTTGTTTTTATGCTAGAAGCTTCATGTTGCTTCAAACATCTTTGAAAAAGGTAACCATTTTGTTTTTTCCTTTGACCTAACCATTTACCTAAACTATGGTTTAATCTCTACAAGAGTTTACTCACCGATGGTTGCAACATGATAAGTCTTCCCTTGATTATTCTTTTTATTCCTTTCTTTCTTCTTCATCTTCTTCTTCAAGTGAAGAAAGCTAGCTAGAAAATTTCAAGTGAAGAATCCAAGTGAGAAATCCAAATCCAAAGTGAACTCACTTCCTATTTCTTCATCCTCTACCACTTTCCATGTTGTATTGGGTGTTTTCTTCACAAGGTTCATGACCAAGTGAAGACGGAGCTTGAGTTTGAGTCGCCTCGACGTAGATCATCTTCGGCATCGAAGTCAATGACCTAGCCCGCCCATTTCTCCAATGAAACCGACACTAGAGTTCGGGATTCCGATGATCGCAGCGGAGGGACGTCAACATGGAGCTAAAGATGTGGAGGACCGGATCTACAAAGGTTGTAGTCACTTTCACTTGTAGCACAGTAGTTTGCTTGCATGTTTTTCGCCTAATCTCTAGTTAACGATCTTGCATAGGATTCTTAGGTACATGAAAAATTTGATTTTGGCCTGGTTGATACCTTGTGGAACCTCTTGAAAGTGCCTAGGAACCCTACATTATCAATAAAGGTTGAGTCCAATATTGGAGAGGATTGTAGGGATGGAATGGATCCTAGAATTGAAGTGGGGATCATTTTAGATAGATTTATGGAAGTGTTCAAGCCTTGGGGAAAATGGAGAATAGGCTCGGATGAAGGTGGAAGACTAGACGAAATAGGGCAAGAAGTGGAAGCCGGGGTTTCAATTGATTCCTCATCATCAATCTGTTCACCCATTTGATTGTTCAACACTCTTCCTGATCTCAACGTAGTAACGACACTCACCTTATGACTTTGTGAGTGGCCAGGATTCGGTAAGGGTTGAGATGGAAGTTTCCCTTTTTCTCCCGCACTCATCGCGGCATTCAACTGTGCAATTTGGGCTTCTATTGATTTAATACTCTCATGATGGGAGGCGGCGTCTTTCTTTATGGAATCAATAGAGGACCTCATATCAGCCGACATTTGGATCGAATGTTTCATAAAAAAATCCAAAGTTTGTGCGAGTGAAGAGGAGTTGTCGGTACCGGTCGTTTGGAAAGAATTATTGGCGGGTTTTGAAAATTTTGTGACTGAAAGGGGTGCTGACTCTGTGGTGGTGGTTGCTGTTGCTGTGGAGGAGATCTTTGATAATTTCCTTGGAACTGGTTTTGATTTTGATTTTGGTTTTGGTTCCAAGCAAAGTTAGGATGATTCCTCCATCCCTGATTGTACGTGGAAGAATAAGGATCATTTCTAGGTCGCTGCTGAAAAGCAGCATTAGTTTGCTCGTGACCTAGAAACGGTGCATTCATAGGACATTCTTCCGTCAAGTGTGATGGATCAGAACAACAACCACACACGGTTTGGGGAAGCATGTATTGGTTTAGGGAGGCTGAAGAGATTCTGTTTTCTATCGCGTTGAGTTTCCTTTGTATCGCGGCCATTTCGGCTTTCATTGCGATGGAAACCTCGAGCTCGTGAATACTTTCCCTAGATGATATAGGTCTAACACTTTCCCATTGTAAAGTGTGTTCAGCGAAATTTTCTAGGAATTTCCAAGCTTCACCATCATCTATCGACAGGAATTGACATTGACACATGGTTTCAAGCATCTGTTTTGTTGCAGGATCAATACCCTCATATATAATTCGACACAGATCCCATCGGTGGATTCCGTGATGAGGTCATTAGACAAGCAGATCTTTGAACCGTTCAAAGCATTTCCAAAATGCTTCATTAGGAAGCTGGGTAAACTGATTGATTTTGCTCCTAACACGGGTGGTCTTATGATTGGGATAAAATTTCTTAAGGAATGCTACAACAAATTCGTCCCATTTAGAAATAGAATGTGCGGCAGTGTTATAAAGCCATTTCTCAGCTAGATCGCACAAAGAAAAAGGGAGAAGACGTAAATGCACAACATCCACAGAAAGTTGTAACGTGCCAATCATTGCACATACGTTTTCGAATTTGTTTATAAAAACATATGCGTCATCGGACTAAAGCCCGTGAAATTTGGGCAACAGTTTGATAGATTGGGGTTTGATTTCAAAATTATCCCCATTGGCTGGTGGAATAGAAAGACAAGTAGGAAGGGGACCACGTGAAGGGTAGCATCTCTCTTGGAGAGATATACGCGGTATATTCTGCACACCTGCGGGTGGCGGCAGCGTGGTATCATGAAAATTTGATGGATAACCGTCCATCTCAGTCATGGTGGGTGGTGGGGAAAAGGAAAACGAAGAAGTACCGACCTCGGAGTCGAAAGCAGGTATGCGGACAAGACGGGCACTAGAATCCCGTGTCCAGCCGAGTATGCACTAAACGGTTTTAGCGCAAGTGGCAGCGTGTGTACTTTTTAAAAATGGTCTATTTCGAAAAGTGTGTCGGACTTAGACAAATCACACAAAAATGCACAAACAACTCTAGAACTAAGGTTATCTATGTCCAGTCTCTAGACCGCTCCTAGACTTCCAAAGGACAAGCCGTTTTATCAATCCTCTACCACCTATTTACTACTCTTGTAGCCAGGTAAGTGGGAGGTATCCGCTATACGAATCACCGAAAATAGCGGGCCTAATTAAGTAACCATTTGCCTTAGACACACTTGCCTAGGCACCACAAAAGTAATGCGGATAAGCGATAGATTACCCACGACCTTCCTCTGAGCGTGACAGTCCTTAGAGTCTTGTCTAGATATTTTTTAAATTAATATAGGGTTATGCGGATGCTCGTTTTGTGATTTCTGGGGCCTAGAAAGGGTGTTGAAATCCCCACCTAATTTGAATTGTGGTCTTGCCCTTTAAAATCCGTATTAAAATATGAATAAACAAACCAAGTACAAAACTTTGCAAAAAGATTTTTGAGCGGCGATATTTTGCAAAGAATCCCGCAGAAAAGATATTTTATTGGATTTCAGGAGAGAGAGAAAGAAATATAAAAGATACCAGAGAATTCGGAAACCCTAAATCTCGTAACGCGCCGTGGTTCCGCCGCCAATATGCTCTTTGTGCCGCGGTTCCGCCGCCGACTAAGAAGATCTAAAGAAGATTTTTGCTACGTGGCCTCCCTTCCTTCTCTGGATCTTGATGAATGTCTCTGGATCTCTGTTTCCTCAAGTCTTTGACTCCAGATTCCCTCGCAAAAATCGCACACTTATCTTTAAATATGCAAGATGCAGTTTGTTTTGTTTTTATGATATAAATCGAATAAGAATTCAACACAAATAGTAAGAATAAAAAATTACGCACGTATCCCCGGCAACGTCGCCATTTGATTGGTTTGTTTTATAGTTGTAGTTTAACTGCAATCAGAACGGTGTCGTGCGTAGCTAGACCGTGTTGAGTACGGGTCGTCCTCAGGGAAACGTTGAATCTTTTAATCTTACTTTAGACGTGTTGAAAAAGATGAAGAATAGATAAATAAAGAATAGTGGAAATAGTTTCTAGATCTTTGTTAAACACGGATGCAAAATATAAATCATGATTAACTACGGATATAAGTTTAATATTAAAAGGGGGCTTGTAGGGTTCATTAAGATTTACTAGTCATGGATGATTAATTAATGATTACTCCTTTTATCCTTTAATAGATTTAAAACTAGAACGACAGTGATGCATGTAGATTAGGGTTTCTAGAGGGAAAAAGGGTTCCCACTCTTAACCCCAATCTCGACATGGAACTCCGTTCATATCTAGTCTTTACCAAAACAATAGTTAATCTAATCTCTAATCGTTGTCGCGATTATCAATGAATTTATAGCGCGCCCAATTAAGATGTTAACTATTCTTTTGATAAAGTTTATAAACCTTATAGGACTTAAAAAGAGTTTAAGGATCTTCATCATCCATTAACCTACCCCAATCCCATGAACCCTAACAAGCGAAGAATTACTCGCGCATGTTGGGAGAAGAAGAGATAGAAAGAGAAATCATATTAAAAACTACAAAGAGATAGAATAAGAAAACTACTACCTTTATTAATCAAAAAAATCATTTACACTTTGTTCCCTTAGAAAATGATTACAAAATGCAAGTTTGCTTCTCGATCTTTTCTAAGGACGTAGATGAACAGTTGATGATCAGCTTGGATGCGTGAGCCTGTCGTGGACTTCGTGATCTCTTCAGCTTGATACTTTTTCCAAGAGGCTCTTGGTCCTTATTTGTAGTTACAGAGCCAGAACCCTAGTTTCCTAATATGGAAACTAGTTGTTAGGATCCTAACCACCAAAATCCCATATCTCAACTCCTCAAATCCACGATGGAACCGCGGCCATTGGATAGGTTTGGTCGCGGATCCGCACCCTTTTGGTGAGATCATGGCCTCTAATTTTTGTAGCTTCATATCTGTAACACTTGGTAATCTTTTGAGTATCTGGACTTTGAAAATCTTTTCAACATTTCTACCAGAATTAGTTTCTTCAATTTACTTGAATATCTTCGGAAGATTTGATCTTGCCAACTCGAATTTCCTTGATTTTAGTTATGATATAATTCCTGCACAATTACCTCAAAAAATAATGTTAGTAGAATTTTTTTTATTGAGATATTATTTTTAACCATTTGTCAAGATATTTTAGTTTTAAGAATTGGTCAAAGGTATTTAATAAGGTAAGCATATTTAAATGGGCCAAATGTTACATGGATATTATATGCTTACTTTTTCCTACATAATGTTAATTATAATATATAAACACATGAAAATAGTATTTTAGCAGATAAACTTTCATATGTGTCATATTTATAATAAACACCTTTTATTATATAGAAATAGTAGGAAAAATGACATTAAATGTGCAGTTTTATCAACCGAACAGATATCTATAGAGAGGACTTTCTTGCTCGATATGATAGTATACTGATTAGTCGAAAATATTGTATTTTTAACACGACAATTTCCCTATCATTTGCACTCATTTAGAAGTGTACGGTATTCATATTTTACATATTAGCAAAACTGTCGCAAAATATCAGATTGCATGTATTAAACTCTTAAACCGGCATTTCTAGGGAAATTGACTGCATTTCATGGCATCGCATCATCCCTATATTGCGCAACACTTGTTTTGAGATCTGTGCAGGAAAATCCAAAAGAAAGGCCAAAAATTTATATGATACCGATCAAACATTACGCCAACTCAATGATTTCAGTTCTGGTATCAATCCAAAGGGACAAATACAAATCAACACATCAGATGAAGCCCAAGATGTTAGCCCAAGACAACTGCAAAAAGACCATAGTCCAAGCTTCCAACATGGCACCGGAACCGCGGCCGGAGCCTGCTTGCGCCGCGGTTCCGCGGCCGTCTTGCCACGTCAGCACCTGATCTTTGCATCAAAATTCTTCACTCAGGGCCCTCATTCAGCTCATATACTTCAAGTTCCAGAAGACTCCAGAGACTTCTGCCAGATCAGCAAGCTTTGGAATCAACACTAAACTAGCCTATCATTCTAGAAACTTCTCCCAAAACCCTAGCTTAAACCCTAAGCTAGTTCCTAACAAACTCCTTCTAGAAGCCTCGACAAACTTTTGGAGGGAATTGTAATTTCAAACCTAGACCTAGGGTTTGGGAGATCTATAAATAAGACCCTAGGCTTACTTGGGGATCATCATCTCTTATCTTGGAAAAATCCCTCCATTAGTTCATTCTAGTAGCCAATAGATCCATTCACTCTCTTTCTTTATCTTCTTCCACAAGTCTAGTGAGAGGACTTGTGTGAAACCCTAACCCTAATTCCAATCAAAAGCTAAGATCCCGAGTACCCATCAAGAAAGAAGCCTTGCAACCTTTTATGAGCCGAGCCGATCTTCAACAGAGCAAGTGGTCCAAGCCGATCCGCGACTCACGGAACCGAGCGACTCCAATTCGACAATTTAGTTCTTCCTCTTGTAGTTCTTGAGCGACTGTAATCAAACTGTTGATATAAATAAAAGGTGATATTCTTTTATCTTGTTTTCTTTAAATTCTTGCATCATGATATCTTTTCAATTCTTGAACGCTTTCTGTGTGATGATGTTTGAGTAATACTCCGCTCGTCGAGGAGTCGAGACGATCAATAGAATGATGATGTAATATATCTGAAATCGATTCTTGAGTCCTACGAGTTTGTAAACCCTAGCAAGTTCAAGAATCGACGACCCAATTCGTTGCGATGCTTTCTTGATTGATATCGCTCGAGATTGGGGAGTTACGATCGTTTCTTGAAATTGCTAGAGGCTAGAATGTGAGTGATATCTACGAAAGAACAAGGGTTAAACGATAAACCATAGTTTCATCAAGAAAGCCCTAACTCTCGTCGATCATCATCGATCTAGTATCAATTCTTCGAAGGACAAGAACACGAAATCTTGAGATTACATCACATCTATAGATCCGATCGATTCCTACGAGCCTCATTTAGATTCTTGATATTTGGTTGGAAAATATCATCGAAACCCGATTCTTGATTGTTTATCATTTCTTGAATTCTTGAATAGAATAGTGACACTTGAAACAATTGATAAATCTTGAATCATGTTTTCTTTTCTTTTCGATTAACTTTTCAATTCAAACAAATTAAACATAGAAACGAATCGCACAATCCCTGTGGACGATCCGCACTCGCTTACGATCTACAACCGACACCGTAATTGATTGTGGTCAAATATAATTCTTTGATTGTGAATTTTATTCAATATTACCGACACATTGAAACTTATTCGCTTTATTCAATTTACACAAACAAGAAATTCTTTTCAATCAAATGAAACCGTTATCAGGGATCATTTGAGTTGATTTACTTACACAGTCTCGAATCATACGGATCAATCAAATGGCGCCGTTGCCGGGGATCGCGCGCTAATTCGTTTCATTTTATAGTTTGAATTGAAAGATTTATTCCATTGTTATTTTTGAGATCAAAATTCATGCAAACCCTAAACGATTTGTTGTGGTTCATTGCAAGGAAATCTGGAGCTGTTTGGCAATTGAAGAAAATTTTTGGAAAATACCAGAGAGTTGAGGGAGTCTACAGAAGCTCCCTGGAAAATTTTGGTGGAGTGATCTCATCAAGAGACCGCGGAAGCGCGGCAGTAGCCAGCATTTGCGGTGGAACCGCGGCCCTTTTGAGGGTTCTCTGTACAAAATTTCTTCAGGTGACTTCTTACCTTCTTCTCTCTCCTCTTTTTAGCTCCAACTAATAATTTTCTGCAGGATTCTTTGAAAATAATCGCAGCGCCGCAAAAAGAAAAATTAAATTTGTGCGTGATTTTGTTTCTTGGTTGTTTGCATTCTAATACGGATATTAAGGGGCACAGCCAAATCCAAATTAGATGGGGATTTCATTACCCTTCCTAGGCCCCGAAAATTGCAAAACTTGCATCCGCATTGACCCACATTAACTAAAAAATATCTAGAGATGACTCTAAGGACCGTCGCGCTCAATTAGGACAGAAGAAGGCCGTGGGTAATTCATTGCTTATCCGCGTTTCCTTGTGGTGTCTAAGTCGAGTGTGTCTAAGGCTAGTGGTTTTTAATTAGGCCCACTACTTACGTAGTGGAGTACTTTCCCACTTACCTGGCACTTATCCGGCCGCAGGGGGACAAAGAGGCAGTGGAGGATTCGATCCTGCGACTTGTCTTTTGGCAGTTAGGAGCGGTCTAGAGCCGGACCTAGGTGACCACTAGATTCTAGGGTTGTGTGCTGCATTTGTTGTGTCGCATCATTTTTTCAAAAAAAAAATCCGTACCTTTTTCAATGCAAGCACCTCATTCATTCATTACCCCTAATTATAAGTCAATGCTGCCACTTGTACTAACCCTTCTTAGTGCAAGATAGGCTGGACACGGGATTCTAGTACCCGTTTAGTCCGCGTACCCTTTATCGACTCCGAAGTCGATATTTCTCCATTTACCTTTCCTTTACCCACTACCACACCCACGCCGATGGATCCGAATCCATCGAACTTCTTTAACCCTAATCCGCCACCGTCCGTTGGTGCGCAGAATCCACCACGCATCTCTCTCCAGGAGAGGTGCTACCCTATTCGAGGTCCTCTTTCGACCTGCTTATCCACACCACCAGCCAATGGGGATAACTTTGAGATTAAGCCCCAATACATCAATCTTTTACCGGAATTCCACGGACTCGAGACTGAGGACACCTACGTTTTCATTACCAAATTTGAAAACGTATGCGCAATGATGGGTACGTCACAACTTTCAGTGGATGCGATGCGTCCACGACTTCTTCCATTTACTTTGTGCGATATAGCCGAGAAGTGGCTATATAACACTACCGCACACTCTATCACGAATTGGGAAGAATTCGTCGCTGCATTCCTTAAGAAATTTTACCCAATACAAAAGACAGCTCGAATCCGTAGCGAACTGAATCGATTTGCCCAGCTCCCTACTGAACCATTTTCAAAATGCTTTCAATGTTTCGAGGATCTATTGGTTCAGTGTCCTCATCACGGCATCCCGAGATGGGAACTTTGCCGAATCATCTATGAGGGCATTAACCCAAACACTAAACAGAGCCTTAAAAACATGTGTCAAGGTACTTTTATGACCAATGATGATGGGGAAGCTTGGAAGTATTTAGAAGAGTTCGCTGAAAAATCACTACAGTGGGAGAGTGGAATCCAACCATTGAATAGGGATGGCGTACACCAAATAGATGTGTCCATAGGTGTTCGAGCTGAGATGGCAGCAATGCAAAAGAAGCTCGACGCTATGGAACACAAATTTGCAGCAGCCTCCCTAAACCCAGTGTCGCTCCCCAAAACTGTTTGTGGGTGCTGTTCTGATCCGTCTCATTTAACGGAAGAATGTCCATTAAACTCTGCGTTTCAAGGTCACGAGCATTCTAATGCCGCATTTCAAAGACCTCGAAACGATCCATATTCTTCCACGTACAATCAGGGTTGGAGGAATCACCCAAATTTTTCTTGGAACCAAAACCAATCTCAAAACACGGTTCCAAACATGAATAAATTTCAAAGGGCTCTTCCTCCACCACAACAGCAACCCCTTCAACTCACTCAGCACCCCTATCAGTCACAAAACTTCCAAAATCAGGTCAACACTCCTGCACAGTCTAATCCTATGACCTATTCTGATGAATTTTCTCAATTCACTCAAACCATGAAATCACTTTTGTCAAATTTCATAGAGGTTTCGGCTGAGGTTAGATCTTGCGTCGATGAGATAAAGAAAAACTCAGCGTCCCAAGCTGAGAGTATTAGAACGATGGAAGCTGAAATCGCACGACTTAAAGCCGAAATGAGTGCGAAAGAAAAAGGGAAACTTCCCTCTCAACCCCTACAGAATCCTGGGCATTACAATGTAAATGCCGTCACAACGTTGAGATCGGGAAGAGTGCTGAACAATCATGTCGGGGAAGGAATTGATGATATTGAAAAACATATCAACACCCCGGCTGAGACCTTTCCACACACACACACTTCTCCTTCTGATCCTTCTTCTTCTACCACACCACCGTCTCGCGAGCCTATTCTCCATTTCCCACTAGGCTCGACACCTCAGTATAGCCCTTCTAGTTCTCCACAGACGGTCCCCACACCTCTTTTGGGATCTCGTCTACCCGCTCTTCCTTCTCCTATGATGGACCCGATGCTCATTGTGAAAGCACCATACCCGAATCGGTTAAGGGCTAACAGAACGAGTCCACATATGGAGAAAATTATAGAAATGTTCAAACAGGTTAACATCAACATCCCTCTCCTAGATGCGATTCAACAAGTCCCCGCTTATGCGAAAATTCTTAAGGACTTGTGCACTAGGAAGAGGAAGACTCAAGTGCCGAAGAAGGTCTTTATGGCTAATAATATCAGCACTGCTTTTATTCCCCAGCTACCAAAGAAACGTAAGGACCCAGGATGTCCTACAATATCGATTTCTATTGGGGGTAAAAACATAAATCGTGCTCTTTTAGACCTTGGCGCAAGTGTTAACCTACTTCCATATTCGGTATATGAGCAATTAGGGATTGGAGAGCTGAAACCTGCTCACTGCACTCTCCAAATGGCAGACCGTTCAATCACCAAACCAAGGGGTGAACTAGAGGATGTGTTGATAAAGGTCGGGGAATTTGTTTTCCCTGTAGACTTCATTGTGCTCGACACACAGCCTGTAGCAAACCCCCGGAGCCAAATTCCGGTGATTCTGGGTCGTCCTTTCCTTGCCACTTCCAATGCTGTTATAAACTGTAGAAATGGTTCAATGAATTTATCATTTGGAAATATGACCATTGAACTAAATATCTACAAAGTTGGAAGTCAGCCATCAGAACCCTCTGCTCATATTCTAGATGTGTGCTCTGTCCACGAGATCGCTCCCGATAGTTATGGAGCTGAGGATCTTTGCTTTCTAGATCTCGACGACATTACCACATCTCTGCTTGATTTCACACAAGATCTTAGTGAGGACACTTTTCCTACACTTGAGTCCTGCACTCATGACTTTTCTCCACCCGAGTCTGTATCTTTCACAGGCTCTGAGCTTCTTTGTAAATCCAAAAATCATTCGATGATCCCTCCTTCTATCATTTCTCCGCCCGAATTAGATCTCAAAATTTTACCTTCTCACCTTAAATATGCATATTTAGGTGAGAATGAGTCTTTACCGGTTATCATATCCGCTTCTCTAGCATCAAAGCAAGAGAATGCACTTTTATCGGTATTGAGATCTAACAAAGAGGCGTTTGGTTGGAGTATGGCGGACATCAAAGGGATTAGTCCCTTGATTGTTGAACATCATATATATGTGATGGATGATGCCAGACCAACCCAAGAACCACAGAGATGGTTGAATCCCGTCATGAAGGAAGCGGTCATGAAAGAGATCGTCAAATGCCTAGATAATGGTATTATATACCCCATGTCCGATAGCCATTGGGTTAGTCCTATACATGTCGTTCCTAAGAAATCCGGCATCACTGTTATAACCAATGAGGCAAATGAGTTGATTCAGTCACGCACCCAAACTGGGTGGCGTGTATGTATTGATTATAGAAAACTCAATGCTGCCACGAGGAAAGACCATTTTCCTTGTACCATTCATTGATCAAATGCTGGAACGCTTAGCAGGACGAGAGTATTATTGCTTTATGGACGGATACTCAAGCTATAATCAGGTCCCCATAGCCAAAAAGGATCAAGATAAAACCACTTTTACTTGTCCTTTTGGTACCTTTGCTTACAGTCGCATGCCCTTTGGGCTATGCAATGCTCCCGCTACCTTTCAGCGGTGTATGATGGGGATATTCTCTGATATGGTGGAGAATTTTCTGGAGATCTTTAAGGATAATTTCTCGATTTTTGGAGATTCTTTTTCCGATTGCCTATCGAATCTTGACGCTGTTCTTACTCGTTGCAAAGAGAAGAACTTGACTTTGAACTGGGAAAAATGCCATTTTATGGTCCAAGAAGGAATAGTACTTGGACATGTCATTTCACAGAAAGATATTGAGGTTGACAGAGCTAAGATAGATGTCATTCAAAGCCTCCCTCATCCCAAAAGCGTCAAAGATATTCGATCTTTCCTTGGCCATGCGGGCTTTTATAGGAGATTCATTAAGGACTTTAGCAAAATTGCTAGACCTTTAACTCTTCTCCTGGCCAAGGATACGACCTTCCACTTTGACTCGGACTGCAAGACAGCTTTCGACTCACTTAAACACTCACTCCCTTCAGCCCCCGTGTTATCATCACCAAACTGGGACTACCCCTTTGAGCTGATGTGTGACGCATCTGATTTTGCAGTAGGTGCAGTCTTAGGACAGCACATCGAAAAGATGCCATACGTGATATACTATGCAAGTAAGACCTTGAATGATGCGCAAATCAATTATACAACCACAGAAAAAGAACTTTTAGCGGTTGTATTTGCATTAGAAAAATTCAGGCCTTACTTAATTGGCTCATCTATAGTTGTGTACACTGACCATTCCTCCTTAAAACATCTTCTGGCGAAGAAAGATGCAAAAGGTCGACTAATACGTTGGATCCTTCTGTTACAAGAATTCGATCTTATTATCAAAGATAAGAAAGGATGTGAAAACGTAGTAGCCGACCATCTTTCACGCATCATTTCTTCCCCTGTGACCCTGCCGATCAATGATTCGTTCCCTGATGAACAACTCTTGAACGTATCCGCTGAACCATGGTTCAGGGATATTGTGAACTATCTTGTCACGGGACTTATACCGAGCGATTGGTCAAAACAAGACAAATACCGTTTTCTATCCCAAGTAAAACACTTTTACTGGGATGATCCATATTTGTTTAAATATTGTCCTGATCAGATCATTCGCCGGTGTGTCCCGAAAGAAGAGTTCAAGAGTGTTCTTTCTTTTTATCATGATCAGGCATGTTGG
Source organism: Agapanthus africanus (assembly GCA_030015575.1). Lineage (NCBI taxonomy): Eukaryota > Viridiplantae > Streptophyta > Magnoliopsida > Asparagales > Amaryllidaceae > Agapanthus > Agapanthus africanus. Next base: position 399,435,999 of record CM057346.1, read on the forward strand.
GGTCACTTCGGTCCTAAAAAGACAGCGGAAAAGATTTTGCAATGTGGATTTTATTGGCCGACCTTATTCAAGGACGCATTTGAGCATTGCCAAACCTGTACACAGTGTCAGTACACGGGTAGAATCTCCCAGAGGAATGAAATGCCTCAGCAACCCATTCTGGTTGTTGAAATATTCAATGTTTGGGGCATTGATTTTATGGGTCCCTTTCCCAACTCCTTTGGGAATTTATACATATTGCTGGCGGTTGATTATGTCTCAAAGTGGGTAGAAGCCATTCCATGTCGCACTAATGACAAGAAAGTTGTCATTAAGTTCTTAAAAGATAATATCTTTTCGAGATTTGGACACCCCCGCGCTATCATTAGTGATAATGGGACACATTTCTGCAACAGATCTTTCGAGACTCTGATGCGAAAATACTCAATCAACCACCGGCTTTTTACACCCTATCATCCCCAAACAAGCGGGCAGGCTGAGATTTCGAATAGACAGATTAAACTTATCCTGGAGAAGACTGTTGCTAAAAATAGAAAAGACTGGTCGACCAAACTGACGGATGCTCTTTGGGCATTCAGGACTGCATATAAGACCGACCTAGGAATGTCTCCATATAGGATAGTTTTTGGGAAAGCATGTCATTTACCCGTCGAGATAGAGCATAAAGCATTGTGGGCTATAAAAGAAATAAATTTTGATCTAAAAAAAGCCTGCAACTTTCGGAAGCTGCAACTAAATGATCTAAGCGAACTCCGCGATGAAGCTTATGATAACGCTGTAATTGTAAAGAATAGGACTAAGGTTTTTCACGATAAAAACATTTTGAGGAAAACATTTTCACCTGGTCAACAAGTCCTTCTTTATGATTCACGATTACACCTTCACGCGGGTAAGCTCCGATCTCGTTAGAAGGGACCTTTTGTTGTGCGGTCTGTATACCCGCACGGGGCAGTAGAAGTAGAAAATGTTAAAAACGGCACATTTTTCAAAGTAAATGGACATAGACTGAAGCCGTATTTTTCCACTGACCCCACGGAGGAGCTCTTATTCTTACAAAAGCCAGTTTATTTGGATTAAAATTCTTCCGTCTCACCTTCATATCCTGTATATCACTGCATCATCTTTTGAATGAAGATGAGTGAAAAGAATAAGTTTGGGGGAAGTTCTTCACTTATATATTTTGCCCCCACTAATAATTCCCCCCAGGCTTACAGTTTTTGTAGGTATAGCAATTGGCAACAGTGAGGACACTGTTGAAAACAAGTTTGGGGGAGGTTTGTGCTTATTTTTGCATCATCTGCATATCATTTGCATAAGCACAAAACATTTCTTTTAAAAATCTATAAAAATTGAAAAAATTTCAAAACCTATAAAAATTTAAAAATTTTCAAGTATAAAAATAATTTTAATATTTACACTTTTTTACATAAATAAGATAATAAAAGTTTAGATAATGAACAATTATATCCTTGAGATTAGAAAAAAATTTAAGAAAACTAAGAAAATTAGAAGTTTTCTTATACGAACTAGTAATAAGTAGTTATGAGCCGTTGTCCCAAGGGTTAGTAAGATGAAGGACGTCACTAATCTGAGGATAAAAATAAGTCTGAAAAATAGTTTCTATTCTGGAAGCCAAACATTTTGAACGTTGATACCTTGCTATTCGCACTTACACGCGTCTTGAAGCCTAGGATAGTAGAGGATACCTTGAAATGCTCTTGTCTTAAAGCCGATGTATGAAGGAAATAAAAAGAAAAAAAAAGTGAATAAAGAAAATATAGAGTGGTGAGAAAAATGGACACTGGTTTTGTTATCACCAAGGGCAATAAAAAATGTATAGCGAGGGTGCTTCTTCACCTAGTGCCCTAAGGCCAACTAGTCTGGGAGTCACTGCTATGCCTGAGGTGGTGCAAGACGAGGAAAATACACCAAGTAAGCAAGCACAGGAGTAATCGGTCGGTTAGTACCTCAAGAAGTATTAACGGTCGCATGAAAGTGTGTGAGTAATTTCATCTAAATATTCATTAATTAAAAAGTACTGAGGCTGATGGGCAAGAGTATGATAGCTTGAATTGAATTCTCCGGGTGTAGGGATGTCTTTACACATACGCAGAGTTATATGATCGATGTTTAGAAGAAAGATAGGAATGAAGAATAAGACGATGTTTTATTGAGGGAGGACGTGATTTCTAACATCTTTTCATGACCATTAAGATAGGGCTCATGACAACCGAAAAGCTAGCTTAGTTGGAAACCCTAATTTTCAAAGCTTTTCTTCTACGATTCTTTTCTTTAAATGTAATATTCATAATCTTCCTTTTATTATTGGATTTTGTGGGTGTAATCCACTGAAAACCCTCAGGAGACAACACTCCTCCTACTAGGGACACCTAGAGGTTTAAAGGCTTGTTGCACGTGCTCAGTGCAATCGTGTTGCCGACGAAAGTGTGCTAGTTAGTTTTTTCTCTTTCTTTATTTTCTCCTTCTCTTTTTAATAAAAAGTTCGCTCAAGACGATCGAAATTAAGTTTGGGGGAATTTGATTAGTCAAAAATATTGTATTTTTAACACGGCAATTTCCCTATCATTTGCACTCATTTAGAAGTGTACGGTAATCATATTTTACATATTAGCAAAACTGTCGCAAAATATCAGATTGCATGTATTAAACTCTTAAACCGGCATTTCTAGGGAAATTGTCTGCATTTCATGGCATCGCATCATCTCTATATTGCGCAACACTTGTTTTGAGATCTGTGCAGGAAAATCCAGAAGAAAGGCCAAAAATTTATATGGTACCGATCAAACATTACGCCAACTCAATGATTTCAGTTCTGGTATCAATCCAAAGGGACAAATACAAATCAACACATCAGATGAAGCCCAAGATGTTAGCCCAAGACCACTGCAAAAAGACCATAGCCCAAGCTTCCAACATGGCCGCGGAACCGCGGCCGGAGCCTGCTTGCCCCGCGGTTCCGCGGCTGTCTTGTCACGTCAGCACCTGATCTTTGCATCAAAATTCTTCACTCAGGACCCTCATTCAGCTCATATACTTCAAGTTCCAGAAGACTCCAGAGACTTCTGCCAGATCAGCAAGCTTTGGAATCAACACTAAACTAGCCTATCATTCTAGAAACTTCTCCCTAAACCCTAGCTTAAACCCTAAGCTAGTTCCTAACAAACTCCTTCTAGAAGCCTCAACAAACTTTTGGAGGGAATTGTAATTTCAAACCTAGACCTAGGGTTTGGGAGATCTATAAATAAGACCCTAGGCTCACTTGGGGATCATCATCTCTTATCTTGGAAAAATCCCTCCATTAGTTCATTCTAGTAGCCAATAGATCCATTCACTCTCTTTCTTCATCTTCTTCCACAAGTCTAGTGAGAGAACTTGTGTGAAACCCTAACCCTAATTCCAATCAAAAGCCAAGATCCCGAGCACCCATCAAGCAAGAAGCCTTGCAACCTTTTATGAGCCGAGCCGATCTTCAACAGAGCAAGTGGTCCAAGCCGATCCGCGACTCACGGATCCGAGCGACGCTAATTCGACAATTTAGTTCTTCCTCTTGTAGTTCTTGAGCGACTGTAATCAAATTGTTGATATAAATAAAAAATGATATTCTTTTATCTTGTTTTCTTTAAATTCTTGCATCATGATATCTTTTCAATTCTTGAATGCTTTCTGTGTGATGATGTTTGAGTAATACTCAGCTCGTCGAGGAGTCGAGATGATCAATAGAATGATGATATAATATATCTGAAATCGATTCTTGAGTCCTACGAGTTTTGTAAACCCTAGCAAGTTCAAGAATCGACGACCCAATTTGTTGCGATGCTTTCTTGATTGATATCGCTCGAGATTGGGGAGTTACGATCGTTTCTTGAAATTGCTAGAGGCTAGAATGTGAGTGATATCTATGAAAGAACAAGGGTTAAATGATGAAACCCTAGTTTCATCAAGAAAGCCCTAACTCTCGTCGATCATCATCGATTTAGTATCAATCCTTCGAAGGACAAGAACACGAAATCTTGAGATTACATCACATCTATAGATCCGATCGATTCCTACGAGCCTCATTTAGATTCTTGACATTTGGTTGGAAAATATCATCGAAACCCGATTCTTGATTGTTTATCATTTCTTGAATTCTTGAATAGAATAGTGACACTTGAAACAATTGATAAATCTTGAATCATGTTTTCTTTTCTTTTCGATTAACTTTTCAATTCAAACAAATTAAACATAGAAACGAATCGCACAATCCCTGTGGACGATCCGCACTCGCTTACGATCTACAACCGACACCGTAATTGATTGCGGTCAAATATAATTCTTTGATTGTGAATTTTATTCAATATTACCGACACATTGAAACTTATTCGCTTTATTCAATTTACACAAACAAGAAATTCTTTTCAATCAAATGAAACCGTTATCAGGGATCATTTGAGTTGATTTACTTACACAGTCTCAAATCATACGGATCAATCATATACTATCTGGTTGCTCTTTGTCTTAACATGTTGACTTGTATTGTGTTACTGTCTTGCTCTCACATGTTGAAAAAGCCCTTAGGATGTGTAATTGACAACTAGGACTATGATGCAGATCATACTAGTGGGGCTAGGGTAGTCCACAAGTATATCCTATAACTGTTCCTAGTCGAGGGTGTATCGAGTCAAGGCATCGATACTCCAGAGTAGACTAGCGTATATACATCATGACCCATATGATGGGTGATGGATAATCCGACATCCATTGGTGTTTAACATCAAAGATGGTATACGGGTGCTCAATGGAGACTGGGTACACTGAACGGACTTATCGAGAACTCCTAGATGGTATTATACCTATCGTCAGATAGCAGTTCTCTGGTGACACTAGTACAGGTTAGTCTGTAGACCCAAGATCGTCATAGAGTCTTATGTGATTACCACTGTGCTTTGATTTCCACCTTACCATGTTCATGAGAACGTGCAAAACGATGGCTTTTGGGTACAGTCCTGAATCACATGGATGCAATTAGTGATAGGAGGGGTTTCGTCTCTCCCGGTATTGGGGGTTGATGTTGTGCTGTGTTCGATTGGCTATAACTGGATGTCCCTGGCCAGGGCTGATATAGAAATCTACTGGTAATTGGTATCAGTAGTTTCTTTACCTGTTATGAGCCTCACATCGACACGACTTATCGGTTACTGGGGTCTGACGTTTACCACCTCTAGACTGGATATGCGACATATCAGACGAAGAGACCGGACTGTACGGTAGTGTTTACTGATTGGATTCACAGGAGTATGTACATAATTGCTTATTAATCTTCTGATCGCTCAATATCCAGGTGGCCGTTACGTTTAGCTGACCGCTTACGGCTTGTGGGTGTTTGATATGATCATCACTTACTGCCGGCGTATTGACGAGTCTTTAGAGTCCTACACAGAGGTTTCCTGGTTCAGGAGAAACGCAGTAGGAGCACAAATATGATATGTGCGTGACTGAGATTGATACGTGTATGTGATACCGTATTATATTCTTACTATATATGATATCGAGCGGGTATATGTGATATAGCCGGGTTATCGGATCAAGTGTTGATTCGATAAAATGATACATGTTATATTAGTCGGTTATATGTATTATAGCCGGATTATTAAATCAAGTATTGATTTAATAATTTAATGTATAATTGTGATATATTACATTACATTAAATAATATAAGCTCACTTAAGTAATTCTTTTTCTCACTTTGGATGCATTGATATATGTGTGTGTGTGTGTGTGTGTCTGTGTGTGTGTGATATATGTTAAATGTATTCTTTTCTTTTGTTACAAAATTATATATATGTGATATGTATAATTGTAACATGCTAGGTTACACATGCAACATGGATGTGAGTGACTTATACCATGCTAGGGTTAAGATTAGGGTTAGATTTAATTATTTTAGTTAATTCTAAATTGTGGATTTTTCTTGAGATATTTTACATGTTGACTAAAGTCCACTCTTTAGATATTTACTAAGATATTTGCTAACCTAACCTTTAACCCTAGCCTATGGTTTATTCTCTACATGAGTTAGCCATGATATTTACTAACTCACCATGTTTGCATTTCTAACCCAAGCTCATTTTATTTCTTTCATCACTTGTTCATCTTCTTCTTCCTTACAAAAAGCTTGCTAGATTTTTTTCATGTGATGAAATAAAGTGAGAAAAAGAAAACTAAAGAGAGAAAAATTCTTACTTCATCTTCCTCTTCTATTCTATCCATATAGATTAGTGTGTTAGCTTCACTAATTCCATATTAGTGAAGTCATAGCTTGAGTCCGTGTTTTCTCGAAATAGATCATCTCGGATTTCGAAGACTACAAGCAAGGATGCATCATACGACTTGTGGAGCCTCTCAAGAGTCCGGGAGTTCTTGGATCGCAGCGAAGGGACCACTACCCGGAGCTTATAAAGCGAAGGAACGGACTACAAAGGTTATAATCCCTAATCACTTAGAAGTAAAGATGTTTACTTGTTGTTTCCATTTGATTCTCTAGTTAAAGATCTTGTTTAGGGTTGTTTAAGCATGGCAACTTTTTTAACTTGGCATGGATGATGCCACCCGAAACCTTGCTGTCATGCATAAGAACCCAACAATATACACATGCACACATGCACTTGACATGGTGCACAAGTCTTGATAATGTAGAAAAATACGGATTTAACCAAAAATCCGATAAATATCATTAAAATAAATAAATCATTTTAATCCCCGACAACTTTCCAAATATTGGTATATACTTATACCATTTTACGAAAATCCCTATTCGCAAAATTCGAATAGTTTTCACGAAATATATTATTTTAATATTAAATTTTCAAAAATAATATTTTTATATTTCCGAAATGTTACAAGTTGGGTGTTCAGTATCACACGGGTTGTAAGTATGCGACGCCGCAATAATTAGCCTTAAATGCAAGTGGGAGATTGTTGGCTATAGAGCCCTCAAGTCAATTATTGGATTGTAGGGACATGATTGTAATGATTGAGGGAGGATCTATACCGGTAGAATGGTCTTACTCGAGATGATAGTATGCTATCCGGTGTCACGACCCGAAAAAAAAGTATGTGACTGGCCCTTGAATCATATGAAGTCTATAGGACCTCATCTAATTCAAGTAAGACAAAAGCCCAGAAATCTAAAACCATTTTAAATAATAAATGATGGAAAACTAGATTCAAAGAAGTAAAGAAAACATGTTTTAAAAACAAGGTTTTTAAATAAGACGAATATGCATTTTTAAATTCTCAAGTCTTTTCTGAAAATTTTGACAGAGTTTCCTTTGTAAATACTGGCCCCGACGGGGTACAACAAGAATAATATATACACAATGATAAAAGTGTAACACTTTGAATTTCCGTTTGCTTGTCTTTCGTGATAATTAGTGATCGTACGTGTTATTATAGATGTGTTCCTAGGATTATTAGTTATTTTTAGTAGTGTTTGCACATTGGGAATTTTCTTGTGCTAGTGCACACTTGCACACATAGACATTTTTGAGACTTAGGGTTTTGGTAGCATGTTAACCCTTCTTGTGTGCATGGTTGCTAACTTATCCCCCACCATTTTAATCTTTTCAAACCTTTTTTCATAATTCAAACTCAATTAAACAAATGAGCATGGTGGTTAGGTGAAATGTTGACTTTTGAACCCCATTTTCTTCTCTTCCCTCTCTCTCTTTCCTCACTTCAGAAATTCTGGAGAATTTCCAGCAGCAAACCCTCCATTTTCCTCCATATTCTCTTCTCTTTTCATTCCCCTTTGATCCATACACAAACCCTATACTTATCAACTCATTTTCTTCACAAAACCTTAGGAAAAGTGAGCTTTTTGAGGTGTTGAAGGCAAATCTGCATACACGAGAGGGAAAAGCTGAGACTTTGGTGTTCTACAAGGTTCTTAGAAGGTATTAATTCATATTAGCACTTTTTTTCCCTAGACTTGTTGTATTGTTTAGCAAAAATCACATTTTTGGTGCATTTTTAGTGATATTATAGGATATTTATGATGTATATGTTAGATTGGTGTTCTCATAGTTTAGTTAGCTCCTTTAAGTGTTGTTAGAGCTATTTTAAATAGGTTGCACTTCAGGTTGCACAAAAAAACCCTAAAGTTCCATTTTTAGTGCAAAGTGTGGATTTTAACTAGAATTTGGGCACTGTAGGATCTGCTACTACCCGAGACATTTCAGAGAAAAACTGCCACGACGCGAAAGAGCACGTGACTGGCCCTTGAACCATATGAAGTCTATAGGACCCCATCTGATCCAAGTAAGCCAAAAGCCCAGCAATCTAAAACCATTTTAAGAGTAAATAAGGAAAACTGTTTTTGAAATGCAAAGAAATCATGTTTGGAAATCAAAGTTTTTAAATAACTAAGCCGAATATGCATTTTTTAAAATGTGTAACCTTTCCTGAAAATTTCGGCAGAGTTTCCTTTGTAAAAACTGGCCCCGAACGGGGTACAACAAGAATAATATATATGAAATGATAAAAGGCATCCCCAAGCGGGAGCTAGCTCTTCGTCCATCGACGGTCACAACCACGCAAGCAATAATAATATGCAACGCCAAAGGGCGAGGATCAAAACCCAAAAAAAAAAGAAACTCAAACAGTCAGAAAACCGTAATACTACTAGCGCGACTCTAAGGTCGAAATAAAACAACACTGTTTTCTAAGTCTGAAACAAACTACAAGTTTTGGTTGATGGACAATTCTAGATACAATAAAAATACATGAACAATGGCGGTTCTGATACAAAGAACCCACCTAACCAAGCAAGTCACCTATAGGAAGCAGTGTGCCAGAAATGCCGCTATAGAATCTGTACGGCAAAAACCTGCAAGAACTGGGGCACAACGGGGGTGAGTTGCCAACTCGTGAATAGAAAATATATACAAGCAGAGATCGAATGCATGACCCATCCTAGGTCAATACGATCAGATATAAATAAACCTCAATATGAATAAAGCTGAAGCATGCTAAACTGGCAATGTAATCTCTACATGAGTGTAATGCCAAGTGCTCGTGCTAGTGCCTCAGGTAATAGCATGTCATGAATATGAGGTATGATCAATGTAATCAAATCTGCACACACGTGGATCCCGTCCACTCGTCACCCAATGACAATAACCATCATGCAAGTAAATCTCATGAAACCTGTGCATGGAAATATGAGGATATAACCCACCCGTGTCCCTCGCGACACGTCAAAATCATGGAACCGGAGTGCCCAGCATCGGCACTCGAAAACATCATGAAAACTGTGCCCAGCATCGGCACGTAAATCCTCATATATCGGGCTCCGTCAGTCCGGATCGGCCCGCGGGCTCTGTCTGCGGTATCGGCCCTCGGCCCCGGCAGTATGCCCAAAACATCTATCGACTCTGGTCGATATCCTCCGGATAACCGCCAGGTCCAACCAATCACCGGTAGGTACTCGTCCGCCTCCAGGCTCAATCGGCAAAGCTCATCGATCATCTTGCCGAGGGGAACCATACCGGGTCCACCATGTACCCGCAATCGGCTCATCCACGCCTCGATTCGGGTTACACATATCGCTCTCAGCACCGAGAAAACACATGGTGGACGCACTGAAATATCATATCAAGGGTAACCGGGTTTTTAAAGAAATGACATATTCTCTTTTGAAATACCCTCGGTTCCCAAATCCAGAAATATCATAGAAACAACATATCTCAATGCGTACAGTCAAAGCATGATGTATGCGGCATGTAACAGTAATGCAAGCATATCAGTAAGTCATGCAACATGGAATAATAATGTGCACATGTCGAGGGAGACCGCTCTTTTAAAAGGAATCTGTTTTTAAAGAGTATCTTGCGGTTCCCAAATCCCCAATCAAACTAGAATCATCTATATATGTGTAGAGGTATAAGTGTACAATATGCCATGCCAGAATCATATCATGAATGCAATAGTACTATAGTGTAGTGACATGGCAATTATCGATGATGAGTGTGTGAGCCGGCAACATGTGTACGTGGAACATATACATCATCGATAATGGTGCTGGTGTCCTAGCAGCATGACTGAATGTCACAACAATACAAGCGATGCAATGCAAATAGCAGGAATATGCGGAAACGAATGATCAACGCAAAAGTACAGAACCTGCCCCAATAGATATGTCATGCAACCTTGCCTTTTGAAATAAGACGAATCAGGGCTTTTGGTAAAGTAAGGGCTACGGTGTTTTAAGAAAAGATGCATCATTTGAAAATATCCGTATAACCCTTCTGCTTATCTTTAAAATATCCCCGATTCGTTAGTTTTGAAATAGGTATGACTCGGTCTAGTCTAATGTCTACTAAATAATCTAGACAGGAGGGGTAAGAAACCACCTAATCTGAGTCAATATATATAGATATAGATATGATAGTCGGTGATCTCGCCTCAATAACATATCGTATGATATCCTCGAGTCATGAGTGCGGATCTATCATCAATATCGGCTCGTATGGTAAATCGTCGTACGGCATCCCAATAGCTGGGTAGGGGTCAATATCACACTATCTCATCACATATCAGGTATCACTTATCATCAGATCACACAATCTGGGGTACTACTGTAAGTCTAGTACAAATCGACACCATCTATAAAATATGAATGCGGGTAAAGCACATGTCCAAAGGCCCGCTAAAACTATCATATCGCACCTCAAAGGCAAACCATGTCACATCGCCGATCTCACGGCCTCACATCAAGTATCATCTCAAACCACGTATCATCCTCCAATCCCGTATATAAACACATAGTCCCATACCCATGTGTAGATATACGCACCATCATATGCACTCTAATAAATGAAAGAATGAATGCAAGTATGTGTGTAAATGTATGTGTGAGTGCAATCACTACTCTAGGGTTCGCACTATACTAAACCAATATATTCTTATCATCAAAATATCATTATTACCATCAATAACCCTAAACAACACATAATAAATATTCGTGTGTATACGTATTCGTATACATCACCACGGACTGCGGGGGTGCTATACGCCATCCACCCGACTTCTCCCCGTAGATATAAATCAACTCACATTGCTTCTCGTGTGCCAAAGCCGATGTCGCTATCTTCACCTCCTTTGCCTCAACATCACGCGGGGTACCTACAAGTATATCACAATGCTAAAGCACATGAAAATCACATCGGAAACCAAAATAGCACACGCTACCCGCATAGGTAAAAACCTATCGACTCGCATGTAAACACAATCAAAATCCACTTGTCGTTGACGTCCAAACGCCACCCGACAGGAATGAATCACCAAATACCAAAATCCATGCTAAAACAAGTCCCAAATTATACACCAACATAGGAAAATCAACCCAGATTTCACCCTGGATGGAATCAGTCAAAACTAGACATACTCAGGGTCAAAACTAGAGGAAATGGGGGCATGCACAGAAAACGAGGCAATTCCTTAAAATACCTTATTTTAGAATTTTTCATAATTTTTCCCCATTTATCTGTATTTAATTATACCAGAATATTAAAATATTCATTAAAATAATATTAAATTATAAAATTTCCCAAAAATCATATTTTATTATTTTGAAGACGTTACAATCTACCCCCCTTAAAGAAATTCGGTCCCCGAATTTAAATTTAAACCCCTAAATACTAAAATATTTCAATACAAATTCCAAGTCATCGGGGCTCCGAAATCATCTATACATAAAACATCATAGCGCAATTCATGCGCATGAGTACTGAGCAGATAACTCAAAAGCAACACTCCATCAAGCATCCGCAATCATCGGAGTCATGGTAACGACACAATGTCAAATCCAATACAAAATCAATATGATATGGACCAAGACTATACATGTAGACACCCAATCTATACATGTAATTAGCTGATGCAACTGTATGCCAAATCTTTTTAAGTCGCTGTACGATGCGCGTAACACTGCACAGTGGCGGACGTTTCTCATAAGAAAATAACTATATATGTGTATATATATCCTTTGTTTAATAAGCACGTTCCACCATTTTGAAAATAATCAGAAGGGTTTCCTTGTTTTTTTAAAACGTTTTGTGTCATATCGGACACGTAGGTATATACTGAGACTATAGCTCGCTTTTCGGAAATCCCTTCGATAACTATCGATGCATGCAAAATATATCCAGGCACTGTCCACTGACTAGTCCTGCTCAGTATGAAAGCAAATATCCCACATCATAAAAATGAACTGCTCCAAAAGGAATAAATTCCAAAAATGCACATAACACCACCCTGTGCGTCTGACGCGCACGGAAATAAAAATCCATATATGCGCTAAACATGTGCACAAAACAACATCTAGGTGCAACGGGTGTGCACGAAGCATCTGGAATAGGCAACATGTGTGCCTGACAGCCAAAACAGGTGCATCTGACATGCACGAAGAAATCTCGATTTAGTGCATCGGGTGTGCACCAAAATCGTATCTCAAAATATGCGCCCAACATGCGCGGAAATCCAAATCGGTGCATCCATCGTGCATGAATGAAAATCTAAACCCTGCGCACTCAATATGCACGGAATCACAAAATCCAATAGCAACGTCGAATATGCGTAAGTCCAGTCAAAAGCACGGAGTGCAAGAATCCACATCAATATCACAATCAAAATCGACATACCGAAAGGCATCAAATCGAAGTCAGGTGCAATCGTAATGCACAAAATATAAATCCGGTGCAACAAAGGCACGAAATATAAATCTGATGCGATAAACGCAAGAAATATAAAACTGGTGCGACAAATGCACGAAGTATAGAACTGGTGCATCCCATGCACAAATACCAAGCAATAACTCAAATACGTAAACAGCAACACCAAGTGTATCCAGATATGAAGAAAATCATAAACGTGTGCAGCTGCGGGCACAAAACACATATCGATGCACTACAAGCACATATAAGCTATACCGAGTGCAAAATCAAAACACTAAAATTACATGAAACTCTGCTGGAAGCGTAAATCAAATCACCAGCATAAAATAGGCATGAAATCGCAATCAACAGCTCAAGAGTAATAACTATGTACAAGGTATAAATACCTAGTAGGTGCAACCATGGTGTACAAAATCAAATATCATGAAACTCAGTCATCAAGACTAAATCATGCAAATAGATCGCCCAAAATACCGAAATCCAAAGCAACGGATACGTGATAATCAAATCACAAAATCACAAATCATAATTACCGTCGTCGGTATATCCTTCTTCAGGGTCGAGAAGGTACCGGTACATCCGATGCTAGCGGCGCAAGATATCTACTTGCCTCTTACTCGCGGCTGGCGTCCTCTGCCTTTGGTTCCTGATCTTTCCTGTAGATTACCAACTCGCAATCCATCGGCTCATCGGCCCGGTCAGGTGTGCTAACAGGAACGATTCTGTTCTTGCACTTCCCTGGTCATCTCTCGGTCAATCCTCATGACCGCTCGTAAAGCAGCACATCTCTGGCGCCGACCTCGGGTCCTCTGAATGCATATCACACATCCGATCCTGGGTGCAACTCTTATTGCAGCAGTGTACTGGAAGGAATCCTACTCAAGGTCTCTTCTGATCTTGCCTAAGCCAAACTGTAAGGAGGCTGGTACTCTGGCGAAATCTTTTCTCGCTCTCTGGACCTCTGCGTCCTTAGTACAACATCTCCTCGGAAGCTGGTCGCATCTCTGCGCCTCTGTATGCATGTCCGGCCTTTAATCTTAACGGGGTGTAGTGACAGCTCTCCTTCCTCTCGCACGAACTTCTCGTCCCGCTTGTCTGTATCATCGACCATTCGACGTCGCGTCTTTATCTGCACACTGCAATGTCCTCGGCTACGGTCCTCCCGAAGTCTCTAACACGGACTCGAAATCACGAACTCAGTATCTTCATCACTCAGTAGAAGATATCTAGCCGAACACGTCCTCAACGTGCATGTCACATCTCTGATGTCAGCGGAGTGAAACGTCATCTCGTCGAAATCTCGTGCGAACTCTTTACTCCACCTTGCTCCAATATCGACTGGTTCGGACTCATCTCATCATGGCTACACAGACTGCGCTCCGACGGCTATGCTCGTATCTGGAGTCTCCGAAGCAGTATCCCATCACATGATATCCGAATGATGTCGAATCATCCGATCGACTCGTCAGAACCTCACAATCCCCCAAGAGCTCAACATCTCGGGTACAGTTTAATAGTATCGAGTACATGCCACAGCGTCGGTGGTCCAGCCGTAGAAGGGCAAACCCAAGCCTCACTAATGGCGCCGAGGAACTGCCGCAAACCCTATGGTTCAAAGGCTTTCACACGGTCATTAAGTCGAGTTAGGGTTTCATTCTTCTAGAGGGTCCATAGAATCACCTGCATGTCTTTCCGTATACTTTAAACTTGGAAAATGGGTTCCTGACCTTCGATCGTCTCAATCGACTCTCAACGAATCTGCGTGAAGTCGCCTCTAGCTGGAATCAATCTATCTGATGACCTCGAATCGGGGTAAGCGAACGAACCACATGTCCTAGTCATTAATCCTCGGTGACTAGCGACTCACTATCACATCTCTAAGAATATGCTCATGCTGCAGTAGCTCCAATCATCTAGGCGATATCTCATCACTCGCAGCAACAACTGGCTCATTCGTCGGTACGCTAAGCAGCGCCTCAACCATCATGAATAAGCGATACATCAACGGTCATCACATCCTGGATGGCCTCTATCAGTGGCTCAATCCTCTGGTACCGTCCGGTACATCCTAGAAATCTCACAGCAGCGATCTGTCAAACGCCCATAGTGCGGAAACACAAAATACGAAGCCTCAATGCAACCGTATGTCTCTGGAATCACGCCCCGGTCAGCCCTCGTCCCCGACGAGCTCATGCTGACAACTCGAGCCGTAGCTCACTCTGCCCGTGCAATCGCGGCAGCAAAACTATAACCAGTATCGATGAAGATAGATCATAGGAAGGAATATGACACAATGCAAGGAAATGTACAACCTAAGGTTTCTTAAGCGGAGTGGCGTGTCGTAAGTATGCCGCGGAACATACCCACGGTATGTCACTCTACTTTAGTCATCTATTCCATCAACCAAGGGTCATCCTACACGACGAAAGTTCGGGTCTAATACCCCCTCGACCAAGTCTAAGTTCCGTAAGGTCAAGCCTAAGTTCCTTATATAGATAACGCCCTAGGCTCCACATAGTCAAACTTAGACTCGAACCAAGGTCAACCTAGCGCTCTGATACCAACTTTGTCATGACCCGAAAGAGCACGTAACTGGCCCTTGAACCATATGAAGTCTATAGGACCCCATCTGATCCAAGTAAGCCAAAAGCCCAGCAATCTAAAACCATTTTAAGAGTAAATAAGGAAAACTGTTTTTGAAAAGCAAAGAAATCATGTTTGGAAATCAAAGTTTTTAAATAACTAAGCCGAATATGCATTTTTTAAAATGTGTAACCTTTCCTGAAAATTTCGGCAGAGTTTCCTTTGTAAAAACTGGCCCCGAACGGGGTACAACAAGAATAATATATATGAAATGATAAAAGGCATCCCCAAGCGGGAGCTAGCTCTTCGTCCATCGACGGTCACAACCACGCAAGCAATAATAATATGCAACGCCAAAGGGCGAGGATCAAAACCCAAAAAAAAAGAAACTCAAACAGCCAGAAAACCGTAATACTACTAGCGCGACTCTAAGGTCGAAATAAAACAACACTGTTTTCTAAGTCTGAAACAAACTACAAGTTTTGGTTGATGGACAATTCTAGATACAATAAAAATACATGAACAATGGCGGTTCTGATACAAAGAACCCACCTAACCAAGCAAGTCACCCATAGGAAGCAGTGTGCCAGAAATGCCGCTATGGAATCTGTACGGCAAAAACCTGCAAGAACTGGGGCACAACGGGGGTGAGTTGCCAACTCGTGAATAGAAAATATCTACAAGCAGAGATCGAATGCATGACCCATCCTAGGTCAATACGATCAGATATAAATAAACCTCAATATGAATAAAGCTGAAGCATGCTAAACTGGCAATGTAATCTCTACATGAGTGTAATGCCAAGTGCTCGTGCTAGTGCCTCAGGTAATAGCATGTCATGAATATGAGGTATGATCAATGTAATCAAATCTGTACACACGTGGATCCCGTCCACTCGTCACCCAATGACAATAACCATCATGCAAGTAAATCTCATGAAACCTGTGCATGGAAATATGAGGATATAACCCACCCGTGTCCCTCGCGACACGTCAAAATCATGGAACCGGAGTGCCCAGCATCGGCACTCGAAAACATCATGAAAACTGTGCCCAGCATCGGCACGTAAATCCTCATATATCGGGCTCCGTCAGTTCGGATCGGCCCGCGGGCTCTGTCTGCGGTATCGGCCCTCGGCCCCGGCAGTATGCCCAAAACATCTATCGACTCTGGTCGGTATCCTCCGGATAACCGCCAGGTCCAACCAATCACCGGTAGGTACTCGCCCGCCTCCAGGCTCAATCGGCAAAGCTCATCGATCATCTTGCCGAGGGGAACCATACCGGGTCCACCATGTACCCGCAATCGGCTCATCCATGCCTCGATTCGGGTTACACATATCGCTCTCAGCACCGAGAAAACACATGGTGGACGCACTGAAATATCATATCAAGGGTAACCGGGTTTTTAAAGAAATGACATATTCTCTTTTGAAATACCCTCGGTTCCCAAATCCAGAAATATCATAGAAACAACATATCTCAATGCGTACAGTCAAAGCATGATGTATACGGCATGTAACAGTAATGCAAGCATATCAGTAAGTCATGCAACATGGAATAATAATGTGCACATGTCGAGGGAGACCGCTCTTTTAAAAGGAATCTGTTTTTAAAGAGTATCTTGCGGTTCCCAAATCCCCAATCAAGCTAGAATCATCTATATATGTGTACAGGTATAAGTGTACAATATGCCATGCCAGAATCATATCATGAATGCAATAGTACTATAGTGTAGTGACATGGCAATTATCGATGATGAGTGTGTGAGCCGGCAACAAGTGTACGTGGAACATATACATCATCGATAATGGTGCTGGTGTCCTAGCAGCATGACTGAATGTCACAACAATACAAGCGATGCAATGCAAATAGCAGGAATATGCGGAAACGAATGATCAACGCAAAAGTACAGAACCTGCCCCAATAGATATGTCATGCAACCTTGCCTTTTGAAATAAGACGAATCAGGGCTTTTGGTAAAGTAAGGGCTACGGTGTTTTAAGAAAAGATGCATCATTTGAAAATATCCGTATAACCCTTCTGCTTATCTTTAAAATATCCCCGATTCGTTAGTTTTGAAATAGGTATGACTCGGTCTAGTCTAATGTCTACTAAATAATCTAGACAGGAGGGGTAAGAAACCACCTAATCTGAGTCAATATATATAGATATAGATATGATAGTCGGTGATCTCGCCTCAATAACATATCGTATGATATCCTCGAGTCATGAGTGCGGATCTATCATCAATATCGGCTCGTACGGTAAATCGTCGTACGGCATCCCAATAGCTGGGTAGGGGTCAATATCACACTATCTCATCACATATCAGGTATCACTTATCATCAGATCACACAATCTGGGGTACTACTGTAAGTCTAGTACAAATCGACACCATCTATAAAATATGAATGCGGGTAAAGCACATGTCCAAAGGCCCGCTAAAACTATCATATCGCACCTCAAAGGCAAACTATGTCACATCGCCGATCTCACGGCCTCACATCAAGTATCATCTCAAACCACGTATCATCCTCCAATCCCGTATATAAACACATAGTCCCATACCCATGTGTAGATATACGCACCATCATATGCACTCTAATAAATGAAAGAATGAATGCAAGTATGTGTGTAAATGTATGTGTGAGTGCAACCACTACTCTAGGGTTCGCACTATACTAAACCAATATATTCTTATCATCAAAATATCATTATTACCATCAATAACCCTAAACAACACATAATAAATATTCGTGTGTATACGTATTCGTATACATCACCACGGACTGCGGGGGTGCTATACGCCATCCACCCGACTTCTCCCCGTAGATATAAATCTACTCACATTGCTTCTCGTGTGCCAAAGCCGATGTCGCTATCTTCACCTCCTTTGCCTCAATATCACGCGGGGTACCTACAAGTATATCACAATGCTAAAGCACATGAAAATCACATCGGAAACCAAAATAGCACACGCTACCCGCATAGGTAAAAACCTATCGACTCGCATGTAAACACAATCAAAATCCACTTATCGTTGACGTCCAAACGCCACCCGACAGGAATGAATCACCAAATACCAAAATCCATGCTAAAACAAGTCCCAAATTATACACCAACATAGGAAAATCAACCCAGATTTCACCCTAGATGGAATCATTCAAAACTAGACATACTCAGGGTCAAAACTAGAGGAAATGAGGGCATGCACAGAAAACGAGGCAATTCCTTAAAATACCTTATTTTAGAATATTCCATAATTTTTCCCCATTTATCTGTATTTAATTATACCAGAATATTAAAATACTCATTAAAATAATATTAAATTATAAAATTTCCCAAAAATCATATTTTATTATTTTGAAGACGTTATAAAAACTAGAGGTTACTGTAGCATGTATGGGGGGTATAGAGTGCACAAACCAAACCTGGGAGCCCAATTCCCAAGTGTGGCCGCCAAAATATGCATTCTGGCCGTAAATTGCGGCCAGATGGGGGAGTTTGGGGTTGGGGTTTGGGGTGTGGGTGTCTGCTGCTATGTGGGTTGTTTTGGTATGATTAGTTTTTCAATATTTTTCCTGTATCAAAATCTGGGGTAGAATACCTATTTTCCCGTATTTTCAATCTTTCGCGACACGCGTGATACGTGTGTGTGGGTTTTGGGTTTCTGCGTATCGCGACGCATCGGAGTGGTTTCAGACGTGTAACCACACGTTTTAGCGTATCACGCACACGCGCGCTTGGTTCACGACACGAGTTACTAGTTTGGCTTTAATGTCGCGTTTGTGTGATTTCAAGCTTACGTGGGATATATTGTGTAAATTCTTGGTTCGCAGGCGAGTACGGCGGACGCCGCGTAGAAGGAGAAACAAGTTGTTGGCTACACCTAGCGAGAGACTACGGTGAGTAGATTTCACATCTACAGGGATATCGCCCGCATGGCGTTCTACGTCAGGGCTGATAGGACCTTATAGTTTCCTTTGTATACATTGACTATTCATGGCTACTATTTAGTGCATGCTGCATTCCCTGCTATTTGGATATAAACTAGGATTGATAGAACACCGCACAATTACTAACGGTCCATATTGCACGAGCACTATCCTGCATGTTACACACACACCGTTAGTAATTGCCATGACACTCACACTGTAGATATCACATCGGATCATTACATTGTAGCTCATCTATATGTGACTTGACATGCTATTCATACCTGATGCCTATATCACATCGGATCATTACATTGTAGCTCATCTATATGTGACTTGACATGCTATTCATACGTGATGCCTATATCACATCGGATCATTACATTGTAGCTCATCTATATGTGACTTGACATGCTATTCATACCTGGTGCCTATATCACATCGGATCATTATATTGTAGCTCATCTATATGTGACTTGACATGCTATTCATACCTGATGCCTATATCACATCGGATCATTACATTGTAGCTCATCTATATGTGACTTGACATGCTATTCATACCTGATGCCTATATCACATCGGATCATTACATTGTAGCTCATCTATATGTGACTTGACATGCTATTCATACCTGATGCCTATATCACATCGGATCATTACATTGTAGCTCATCTATATGTGACTTGACATGGTATTCATTCTTGATGCCTATATCACATCGGATCATTACATTGTAGCTCATCTATATGTGACTTGACATGCTATTCATACTTGATGCCTATATCACATCGGATCATCATATTGTAGCTCATCTATATGTGACATGACTTGATATTCATACTTGATGCCTATATCACATCGGATCATCATATTGTAGCTCATCTATATGTGACTTGACATGCTATTTATATTTGACGCACATATCATATCGGATCATTGACTTGTATTTTGGTTTGGGTTACATGTGATTTCTGGATTTGGGAACCGTGGCTATTGCAAATATATAATCATTTAAAAACCCGGTTCCCTTGATATGATATTTCGGTGCGTCCACCATGTGTTTTCTCGGTGCTAGAGTGATATATGTGAACCCGAATCGAGGATCTGGTTGGCGCCGATTACGGGTATATGGTGGACCCGGTATGGTACCCCGGGGCGAGAACGGTTTCGCTGTGCAGTAGACGGTGAGCCTGGCAGAGGGACTACTACCTACCGGTGATTGGTTGGACCTGACAGTTATCCGGAGGGTACTGATCAGAGTCTATAGATGGACGCGGGGTGATCCATACTGCCGGGGCCGAGGGCCGATACCGCAGACGGAGCCCGTGGGCTGACCCGGACTGACGGGGCCCGATGGATGAGGATTTGCGTGACGATGCTGGACACGAGTATTTATGATATTTGGGTGGCGATGTTGGGCACTCGGGATTCTCAGAGATGTACAGGATTTGAGGGCCGATGAGAGTGCCGGCGCCTGAACTATTTGGGGGATCTGGGTGCATTGAGGGACACCGATTATATATTCCACGTGGACATTCCGTGTAGATACTATATTGCCCCTGCTTAGCATTTACTATTGTACCTCATCCTGTAGTTACATTACCTGATAGAGCATTTGCATGATTATTGCACATACTGCTTATCACACATTGATATCATCTGTTGGCATATGATAGAGTAGCGCAGTACGTGCATGCTTGCGATTACCTTTATATGTTATCTCTATTCACGAGTTGGCAACTCACCCCCGTTGTGCCACAGCGTTTGCAGGTTGCCCTTCGGAGTAGTCGCGGCAGGCTGCGGTTGCATCTTTTGACACAGATACCCCCATAGTTGGTGTACTAGCTCTTTTGCTGATAGGTGGGTTTTGCGCGGTATCTGTTTATCTTTCAGTATGTACATTGTTGTATCTAGTATTCTCCATCTACCATGTATGTATTTGACTTAGAGGCAGTGTGAGGACGATGATGTATTTTATTTGTATTCTGGTGTCGAGCTCGTTGTGAGCCGACTGTACTTGCAGTTATCCTATTTGTGTTGTTCCCACTTGTGGATCTTGATCTTCGCTACGACGTCGTATATTACTATCTTGGTGATTGTTTACTTAGATTTCTTATCATGTTAGTAAGTGCTTTCTTTTAAAAACTTATCACACTCTATACTTTCACTGGTTTCATTTCTGGGTTTTCGGTTCACTTAGTCGCGTTACGCCTGTAGACGTCACATGATTAAGTGCCGGTCACGGGCCAAACTTCGGGTCGTGACAAAGTTGGTATCAGAGCGTAGGTTTTACCTTTCGGAGTGTAGGACGACCCTGGTATGATGGAGTAGGTAGCTGCAGCAGGGTAGCGTAGCGTGTGTATGTTCCGCGGCATACTCACGACACGGTACTCCGCCTACGCGACCTTAGGACTTGTTGATTTAAATTCCTTCTTGAGTATATACATTCTTGCGATTCGATTTCCGTATCCTTATCGAATCCTATTGTTCCTTTCAGCTATTATGCCGCGAAAGACACGAGGGCGCAGAGAGCGGCCGCGAGGGCCGAGATTCGAGTTGACTCGTCCGAGACGAGGACTGATCCGGGTAGCACACCGGTTGTGCCCGAGCAGGCTGTTCCTGCCGTGACAGATCAGATTGCTATGTTAGGGGCTGGTGTGCAGGAGATACGCCAGATGATGGGATCAAGTATGCAGGAGATGCGCCAGATGATGGGATCTCTAGTTGAGACACTTCGAGCGCAGCGACCAGAGGTAGTTCCACCCGTTGCGGAGACCGCAGTGGTACCCACAGTTCAGGAAGTTGCACCTGCGACCACAGAGGTTATTACAGTATCGCTGTCAGAGTTTATGAGGCTGAAGCCTCCGGTCTTCACAGGCACCGATGTGGCCGAGGATCCACAGTCTTTCATTGATAGGATGGCGCGGATATGTCGTTCACTTAGATGCGCAGATGCGAGATAGGTTGAGTTCGCGGGCTTTCGCCTGGAAGGTCTTGCGCAGAAATGGTGCGAATCAGTCGAGAAGGGTAGAGCAGCAGGTCTTCCTCCTATGACCTGGACAGAGTTCGTGGCACTATTCCTTGCCCACTTTCTTCCCCTGAGTGTCAGAGATGCTAGAGCACGCAGGTTCGAGTCCTTACGCTAGACGCCAGGGATGTCAGTGGCAGGGTACGATGTGCTTTTCACCGAGCTATCCGTTTATGCTCTGTATCTAGTGGCTACTGAGGAGTTGCGAGTCAAGAGATTTGTCCGAGGCTTGCTCACACCACTATTCCTTGCTATCAGCGCGCAGCATTACGAGACATACGCAGCAGCAGTAGACGCAGCATTATTAGTCGAGGAACGCCTTGCTGAGACTTCGGCGGTTCCAGGGCCGAAGAGAGTTCGTGCAGATACGTAAGTGCAGAGACGACCGTTCCGGCGTCGTGACAGGCACCTTGCAGGTGGCAGAGATTCGAGACGAGGCCAATTGTTTAGCTCCTATTCCCAGGAGGGTCAGCGACCATCATCGGGATGTTACCGTTGCGGGAGTTCTTATCATCATGTGCGAGATTGTCCTGAGGTACCCCGGAGTAGGGCGGCAGCACCACATGTTACATTACCACCTTCACCACCCCAGACGGCATTGCCGATAGTACCTACTGTTACTCCGCGTCAGACGCATACACAGAGAGGTCGTGGTCGCGGAGGATTTGTTCATAGAGGACGAGGTGGCCGAGGTAGAGGGCAGCCAGCGGCCGGCAGGGGACAGTTAGTTGCAGGTGGAGGACAGGCGTGAGTTTTTGCTTTGACGCATCAGGACGCTCAGGCGTCCAATGCGGTGGTCTCAGGTATCCTTTCTGTATGTTCGGTTGATGCACACGTGTTATTCGATCCCGGATCCACGCACTCGTACGTATCCACACACTTTGTGCCGAGTTTGGGTAGAGAGTCCGGTTTGCTTGACCAGCCGCTTGTTGTGACTACTCCTGTGGGAGAATCGTTTGTTGCTAGGCACGTGTTCCGATCCTGTACCGTCCGTATTGGCGAGAGAGAGTTGCCGGTCGATTTGATCCTTCTTGAGATGTTGGACTTCGACGTTCTTTTGGGCATGGATTGGTTAGCCACGTGCTATGCTTCTGTTGAATGCCGCGAGAAGACAGTTCGATTTTGTTTTCCCGGCGAGTCAGTTGTTGTTGTGTTGGGGGACCGTGGTGCCACCCCTCATAGTGTGATTTCTTCTTTTCGCGCTGGACAGCTTTTGAGAAAGGGATGTCAGGGATTTCTCGCCTATGTTTGCGATACTAGAGCTACAGAGGTTCCTCTGGATCAGGTTCCGGTTGTTAGCGAGTTCCCTGATGTGTTCCCTGACGAGCTTCCTGGGCTACCGCCCGAGCGTGATATTTCTTTCTGTATTGATTTGGTTCCTGGCACGGGGCCTATTTCTGTACCGCCTTATCGGATGGCCCAAGCGGAACTTAGAGAATTGAAGGGTCAGTTGCAGGATCTGCTGGATAAGGGACTTATTCGACCCAGTGTTTCTCCTTGGGGTGCTCCAGTCCTGTTTGTCAAGAAGAAGGACGGCAGTTTGCGTTTGTGTATCGACTACCGCCAGCTGAACAGGGTGACAGTGAGGAACAGATATCCTTTGCCACGCATCGACGATTTGTTCGACCAGCTTCAGGGGGCAGGATACTTTTCGAGGATCGATTTGCGATCGGGCTACCATCAGCTGCGAGTTCGACAGGAGGACATTCCTAGGACAGCCTTCCGCACACGTTACGGCCATTATGAGTTTTTGGTGATGTCGTTCGGACTCACCAATGCGCCAGCAGCATTTATGGATTTGATGAACCGTATTTTCCGGCCGTATCTTGATCTGTTCATCATAGTGTTTATTGACGATATCTTGGTGTATTCTCGGAGTAGAGAGGAGCACGAGCAGCACCTGCGGATTACACTGCAGACCTTGAGGGAGCATCAGCTTTTCGCCAAATTCTCCAAGTGTGCCTTCTGGCTAGACAGCGTAGACTTCTTGGGGCACGTGATTACACGAGATGGTATATGTGTCGACCCGAGGAAGATAGAGGCAGTTCGGAGTTAGCCTAGACCCACGTCAGTGATGGAGGTTCGCAGCTTTCTAGGGCTGGCAGGTTATTATAGGCGATTCGTGCAGGACTTCTCCCGCATTGCTACACCTTTGACCGGGTTGACCCGGAAAGGAGTTCACTTCGATTGGACGGAGGAGTGTGAGCACAGTTTCCAGCGACTACGGGCTCTACTGACTACGACACCAGTGCTATCATTGCCTTCAGGATCAGGCGGATTTGTGGTCTACTGCGATGCTTCACGAGTGGGGCTGGGATGCGTTTTGATGCAGCATGATAAGGTGATTGCGTATGCTTCGCGGCAATTAAAGAAACATGAACAGAATTACCCCACTCATGATCTGGAGATGGCTGCAGTGGTCTTTGCACTCAAGATCTGGCGACATTATCTGTATGGGGAGTCGTGCCAGATATTCACCGACCACAAGAGCTTAAAGTACATATTTCAGCAGCGAGACCTGAACCTTAGACAGCGCCGATGGATGGAGTTAGTGAAGGACTATGATTGTGAGATCTTGTATCACCCGGGCAGGGCGAATGTAGTGGCGGATGCTTTGAGCAGGAGGCCCGAGGGTAGTCTATCCTGTTTGAGCACAGTGCAGAGGCAGTCGTCGGCGGATTGGCAGATCTTATGCGACAGTCGGATACAGTTCGAGTTTACGCCGATCGGAGGACATTGCGCATGTTCGTGCACGCCCACAGTTGCTTGACCGTATACATGAGGCACAGTACAGTGATGACCGCTGTTCAGAGATCAGGACACAGATGGGACAGGGCAGATTTTCCGAGTTCGTGATCGATGATCAGGGGATACTATGATTTGGAGCTAGACTGTGCGTACCAGATGCTGAGGGATTGCGGCGCGAGATTCTTGAGGAGGCACATCGGTCGATATATAGTGTTCATCCCGGATCCACCAAGATGTACCGGTTCCACCAAGATGTACCATGATCTGAGAGATGTTTACTGGTGGGACGGCATGAAGAGGGACATTGCAGATTTTGTGTCGAGATGCCTGACTTGTCAGCAAGTCAAGGCTGAGCACCAGAGGCCCGCGGGAGAGCTACAGCCGTTACCCATTCCGGAGTGGAAATGGGAACAGATATCTATGGATTTCATTGTGGGTCTACCCAGGACTAGTCGAGGGTATGACTCCATCTGGGTGATCGTGGATCGTTTGACGAAAGCGGCTCACTTCCTACCGGTAAAGACGACTTTCGGATTTACTCAGTATGCCCGGATTTATATTGATGAGATTGTACGACTGCACGGAGTTCCGACATGCATTGTGTCCGATAGAGGCACCCAGTTTACCAGCCGGTTATGGCAGAGGCTTCAGGAGGCTTTGGGCACTCGCTTGAGTTTCAGTACAGCATTCCATCCGCAGACCGACGGACAGTCAGAGCGGACTATTCAGACTCTCGAGGAAATGCTCAGAGCATGCGTATTAGACTTCGGAGGTAGCTGGGATCGTCATTTGCCTTTAGTAGAGTTCTCCTACAACAACAGCTACCAGGAGACCATTCAGATGGCACCGTTTGAGGCTCTTTATGGGAGGAGATGCAGATCGCCCACCTGTTGGACGGAGCTCAGTGAGAGCAGTATCTTAGGGCCATAGATTGTAGAGGAGACGACAGCGAAGATCCAGTTGATTCGCGACAGGATGAGGGCAGCCCAGAGTAGGCAAAGATCTTATGCGGACCGTCGTCGGCGCAAACTTGAGTTTTCTGTTGGTGATCATGTTTTCTTGAGGGTCTCCCCGATGAAAGGCGTGATGAGGTTTGGGAAGAAGGGGAAACTTAGTCCCAGATACGTGGGCCCCTTCGAGATCCTTGAGCGTGTTGGTGCGGTTGCGTATCGATTAGCCCTTCCGCCCAGTTTTCCAGATGTGCACCCCGTATTTCACGTTTCGATGCTCCGCAGATATCTTCATGATCCTTCGCATGCGATTCAACACCCGACGATCCAGCTTGAGCGCGACCTTTCCTATGCAGAGCAGCCGGTGATGATCTTGGATCGACAAGTGAAGAAATTGAGGTCGAAAGAGATACCGTCCGTCAAGGTACTTTGGCGTGGCCAGCGCGGCGAGGAGGTTACTTGGGAGACCGAGAGCGAGATGAGGAAGAGGTATCCCCATCTTTTTGAAGGTGAGTATGGTTAGATTTTTAAATTCGGGGACCGAATTTCTTTAAGGAGGGTAGATTGTAACACTTTGAATTTCCGTTTGCTTGTCTTTCGTGATAATTAGTGATCGTACGTGTTATTATATATGTGTTCCTAGGATTATTAGTTATTTTTAGTAGTGTTTGCACATTGGAAATTTTCTTGTGCTAGTGCACACTTGCACACTTAGACATTTTTGAGACTTAGGGTTTTGGTAGCATGTTAACCCTTCTTGTGTGCATGGTTGCTAACTTATCCCCCACCATTTTAATCTTTTCAAACCTTTTTTCATAATTCAAACTCAATTAAACAAATGAGCATGGTGGTTAGGTGAAATGTTGACTTTTGAACCCCATTTTCTTCTCTTCCCTCTCTCTCTTTCCTCACTTCAGAAATTCTGGAGAATTTCCAGCAGCAAACCCTCCATTTTCCTCCATATTCTCTTCTCTTTTCATTTCCCTTTGATCCATACACAAACCCTATACTTATCAACTCATTTTCTTCACAAAACCTTAGGAAAAGTGAGCTTTTTGAGGTGTTGAAGGCAAATCTGCATACACGAGAGGGAAAAGCTGAGACTTTGGTGTTCTACAAGGTTCTTAGAAGGTATTAATTCATATTAGCACTTCTTTTCCCTAGACTTGTTGTATTGTTTAGCAAAAATCACATTTTTGGTGCATTTTTAGTGATATTATAGGATATTTGTGATGTATATGTTAGATTGGTGTTCTCATAGTTTAGTTAGCTCCTTTAAGTGTTGTTAGAGCTATTTTAACTAGGTTGCACTTCAGGTTGCACAAAAATACCCTAAAGTTCCATTTTTAGTGCAAAGTGTGGATTTTAACTAGAATTTGGGCACTGTAGGATCTGCTACTTCCCGAGACATTTCAGAGAAAAACTAGAGGTTACTGTAGCATGTATGGGGGGTATAGAGTGCACACACCAAACCTGGGAGCCCAATTCCCAAGTCTGGCCGCCAAAATATGCATTGTGGCCGGGGAGTTTGGGGTTGGGGTTTGGGGTGTGGGTGTCTGCTTCTATGTGGGTTGTTTTGGTATGATTAGTTTTTCAATATTTTTCCTGTATCAAAATCTGGGGTAGAATACCTATTTTCCCGTATTTTCAATCTTTCGCGACACGCGTGATACGTGTGTGTGGGTTTTGGGTTTCTGCGTATCGCGACGCGTCGGAGTGGTTTCAGACGCGTAACCACACGTTTTAGCGTATCGCGCACACGCGCGCTTGGTTCGCGACACGAGTTACTAGTTCGGCTTTAATGTCGCGTTTGTGTGATTTCAAGCTTACGTGGGATATATTGTGTAAATTCTAGGTTCGCAGGCGAGTACGGCGGACGCCGCGCAGAAGGGGAAACAAGTTGTTGGCTACACCTAGCGAGAGACTACGGTGAGTACATTTCACATCTACGGGGATATCGCCCGCATGGCGTTCTACGTCAGGGCTGATAGGACCTTATAGTTTCCTTTGTATACATTGACTATTCATGGCTACTATTTAGTGCATGCTGCATTTCCTGCTATTTGGATATAAACTAGGATTGATAGAACACCGCACAATTACTAACGGTCCATGTTGCACGAGCACTATCCTGCATGTTACACACACACCGTTAGTAATTGCCATGACACTCACACTGTAGATATCACATCGGATCATTACATTGTAGCTCATCTATATGTGACTTGACATGCTATTCATACCTGATGCCTATATCACATCGGATCATTACATTGTAGCTCATCTATATGTGACTTGACATGCTATTCATACCTGATGCCTATATCACATCGGATCATTACATTGTAGCTCATCTATATGTGACTTGACATGCTATTCATACCTGATGCCTATATCACATCGGATAATCATATTCTAGCTCATCTATATGTGACATGACTTGATATTCATACTTGATGCCTATATCACATTGGATCATCATATTGTAGCTCATCTATATGTGACTTGACATGCTATTTATATTTGACGCACATATCATATCGGATCATTGACTTGTATTTTGGTTTGGGTTACATGTGATTTCTGGATTTGGGAACCGTGGCTATTGCAAATATATAATCATTTAAAAACCCGGTTCCCTTGATATGATATTTCGGTGCGTCCACCATGTGTTTTCTCGGTGCTAGAGTGATATATGTGAACCCGAATCGAGGAGCTGGTTGAGGCCGATTACGGGTACATGGTGGACCCGGTATGGTATCCCGGGGCGAGAACGGTTTCGCTGTGCAGTAGACGGTGAGCCTGGCAGAGGGACTACTACCTACCGGTGATTTATTGGACCTGACAGTTATCCGGAGGGTACTGATCAGAGTCTATAGATGGATGCGGGGTGATCCGTACTGCCGGGGCCGAGGGCCGATACCGCAGACGGAGCCCGTGGGCTGACCCGACCTGACGGGGCCCGATGGATGAGGATTTGCGTGTCGATGCTGGACACGAGTATTTATGATATTTGGGTACCGATGTTGGGCACTCGGGATTCTCAGAGATGTACAGGATTTGAGGGCCGATGAGAGTGCCGGCGCCTGAGCTATTTGGGGGATCTGGGTGCATTGAGGGACACCGATTATATATTCCACGTTGACATTCCGTGTAGATACTATATTGCCCCTGCTCAGCATTTACTATTGTACCTCATCCTGTAGTTACATTACCTGATAGAGCATTTGCATGATTATTGCACATACTGCTTATCACACATTGATATCATCTGTTGGCATATGATAGAGTAGCGCAGTACGTGCATGCTTGCGATTACCTTTATATGTTATCTCTATTCACGAGTTGGCAACTCACCCCCGTTGTGCCACAGCGTTTGCAGGTTGCCCTTCGGAGTAGTCGCGGCAGGCTGCGGTTGCATCTTTTGACACAGATACCCCCATAGTTGGTGTACTAGCTCTTTTGCTGATAGGTGGGTTTTGCGCGGTATCTGTTTATCTTTCAGTATGTACATTGTTGTATCTAGTATTCTCCATCTACCATGTATGTATTTGACTTAGAGGCAGTGTGAGGACGATGATGTATTTTATTTGTATTCTGGTGTCGAGCTCGTTGTGAGCCGACTGTACTTGCAGTTATCCTATCTGTGTTGTTCCCACTTGTGGATCTTGATCTTCGCTACGACGTCGTATATTACTATCTTGGTGATTGTTTACTTAGATTTCTTATCATGTTAGTAAGTGCTTTCTTTTAAAAACTTATCACACTCTATACTTTCACTGGTTTGATTTCTGGGTTTTCGGTTCACTTAGTCGCGTTACGCCTGTAGACGTTACGTGGTTAAGTGCCGGTCACGGGCCAAACTTCGGGTCGTGACAAAAAGGCATCCCCAAGCGAGAGCTAGCTCTTCGTCAATCGACAGTCACAACCACGCAAGCAATATAATATACAACGCCGAAGGGCGAAGATCAAAACTCAAAAGGAAACTCTAAATCATCAAGAAAACCATACTACTACAACGCGCGACTCTAATGTCGAAATAATATACAACTGGTTTTCTATGTCTGAATAAATATACAAGTCTGGTTGATGGAATTACTAGATACAACTGATTAAAATAAATACAAGGGTGGTCACGATGCGAGTGAACCCACCTATCAAAGCAATCACCCAGAAAGGAAGCAGTGTGCCAGAAAGCCGCAATGAAACCTGTACGGCAAAACCTGCAAGAAACTGTGGCACAACGGGGGTGAGTTGCCAACTCGTGAGTAGAGAACATCACGGAGCAAAAAACGTATGTATGACTCAATCCTAGGTCAAACGATCAGTAATAATATATATTTATATATATATATATATATCCTCAAAATTATAAAGTCTGAAGCATGATAAGGTGGCAAGGGTAAACATTTATACATAAGTGTAGTACCAAGTGCTCGTGCCAGTGCCTCAGGTAGCAACATATCATAAATATGAGGAATGATCAATGTAATCAGTGTCAACTATATCATGAAGTCTAAATATATGGGTATCATCCAACTATGTAATCAATCTCTGTATGTATGTGGATCTCGTCCACGTGTCACCCAATGACACAAAACATCACGCATGTAAATATCATAAAGCATATGCATGGAGGTATGAGGATGTAAATCAACATGTGTCCCTCACGACACATCAAAATCATGGAACCTGAGTGTCCAGCATCGACACTCGAAAACATCATGAAATCCGTGGCCAGTATCGGCACGTAAATCCTCATATATCGGGCTCCGTCAGTCCGGATCGGCCCACGGGCTCCGTCAGTCCGGATCGGCCCATATCATCTTTCGACTCCGGTCGGTATCCTCCGGATATCCGCCGAGCCTAAATACTATCACTGGTAGGTAGTGGTCCCTCTGGCAGGCTCATTGTCATCCACACAAAATCTCTCTCTCGTCCTAGGGTACCATACTGGGTCCACCATGTACCCGCAAACGGATCATCCGCCTCCGCAAATCGGGTTTTACATGTCACACGTCTTAGAACCGAGAAAACGCATGGTGGACGCACTGAAATATCATATCAAGAGAAACCGGGGTTTTAAAACAATATATGCTTTCTTTTGAAATAGCCATGGTTCTCAAATACAGAAATCTCATGAAAACAGTATATCCCAATACGTATAATCATAAAGCATGATGTATGCGACATATAACAGTAATGTAAGCATATCCGTATATCATGCAACATGGAATAGTAATATGCACATATCGAGGGAAACCACTCTTTCAAGTGAATCCAGGTTTAAAATATATGTTGCGGTTCCCAAATCTCAAAAATCAATCCAGAATCATCTACGTATGTACAAATAGGTATGTATGCAAGTATGAGTGTACAAAAAGTATGTGTGCCAGTATGTCATACAAGGAGTCATATCCTGATGCAACAATCCTACTGTGTAGTGATATGGCAATTATCGATGATGAAGTGTGTGAGCCGGCAAGCAGGTGTACGTGAAACATACGCAACATCGATAATGGTGCTGGTGTCCTGACAACATGAGTTTAATATAACAATAAACATATTAACACATTCAATGCGATGCGAATAGCAAGAATATGTGGAAATCGAATAATAAACGCAACAGTGAAGAATCTACATTAATATGTAAATGTCATACAGTTTTGCCATTTGAAAAAAGACGAATCATGGTGTTTAGAAAAATAAGGGCCACGGTGTTTTTAAGAAAAGATGTGTCTTTTGAAAATATCCATAGAATCCCTTGGCCTGTCTTTAAAATACTCACGATTCGTTAGTTTTGAAATAGGTATGACTCGGGTCTAGTCTAACTTCTACTAAGTAAACTACAGATCTAACTAACAAGCTAATCGAAAGGGTAAGGGAAACCACCTAAATCTGAGTCGATATACATATAAATATAATAGTCGGTGTTCCCGCCTCAATAGTATCACATACGATACAATATACAATATGCTCGAGTCAAGAGTGCGGATCTATCATCAATATAAAGCTCGTATGGTAAATCCATCGTACGGCATCCAAAATCTGGGTACGGGTCGAATCTCACATTTATCTCATCAATTATCTGGTATCCTTATCATCATATCTCATGAACTGGGATACTGATCTAATTCTAGTACAAACTGATACCATCTATATAGATATATGTGCATGTATGAAAACACACGCCTAAAGGCCCGCTATAACTCCGGTCGTATCTCATAATACGAACCACATCATATCACCGATCTCATGGCACCATGCCCAAACTCATCGACTCATCTCCAAAAATCATCCACTATCCTAATCTTCCAAGTGTAGGTATATGTGTATATATATGCACATCATCCTCTACCTGTGTGTGTGTATATATATATATATACGTATCCCCATATACGCACAAGTATAAAAAGTAAGCATGTGTGTGCGTGTGGGTGTAAATCTATTCTAGGTTTCGCAACTAAGAAGCTATACTAGTTCACTTCTAAAACCCTAATCTAACTATTAAACACCTAAAAATATCTTGAATATCCATGTCATACATAAGGCTATCATATAGTATATATATATGTAGCATACTATACATCGAACTGCGGGGGTGCTATACGCCATCCACCCGACTTCCCCCGTAGATATAATCTACTCACCCGATCTTAGTTTGCCGATGCCGACGTCGCCTAGCGCTTGCTTGTCATCTCGAAGTCTTCGCGAGGGTACTTACACATCATAACGTATCGTATCGCATTAAAAACCAAATCGAAACCAAAACGATACGCGGAACTCACATAGGTCAAAACCTATGGTTTGCACTCGCAAACTAACCAAATAACACCCGATAGAGACGTACAAACGTCAAATGATCGATGTTAAACATGAAAACACAAATCTAGAATTAAAATACGCAAAACCATAACTCGAATCAAAACAGCAAATCAAATATTTAGTCCCAGATTTTGTATAGGGTGAAAACAATGTGAGCAAACAACACTAGGGTGATATATAGGGTGTATGTGACCTACAGAAGAAACCTGGACCCACTCCCTCACCAAGTAGCCGAGCCTCATACCCTAATTTCCGAGCTCACCAGCCCTGGGTGTTCCCATGGGGTTTGTCTTGCTACAGGAGGTTCCTAGGGTCAATTCTAGTGTACTGGGGTTGTTTGCTCATCTCGTAATTTACTCAGGTCATTCCAGATTTCCCTGCACACTCTAATTTCACAAACCGACATTGCAAAGTTCTGTAAATCTATATTTTTTTGGGTTTCAGTTGGGTTGGTCTGGGTTTCTATCAATTGGGAGGGGTTTAAGGTCACCACTAGGCTTCAATTCACAATCACAACTCAATTCAAACCCTAGCCCTCTCTAGAAATCTCCAAAGTTCACCAAATTGCACCAAATCACAACTAAACACATAAATGGTTTAAAGCGAAATAAAAACTACACTAAGTGTGAAGGGATTACCTCATTTAGCACCCATGAATCCTCTACAGCGCCAAAATGCAAACTTTCTTGGTCCAAAGTGTATCCTGTGAGCTTGTACACATTTTTTGTGAAGTGGGAATGAGGTTTTGGTGTTGTTTTGATGGATTTATGGGGTTTTGAAGTGGAGGTGGAGGAGGGTGCTGCCATGGAAAGAAGAAGAAGAAAAATGAAGGTGATGAAGAATGAATTGGGAGCCATGACCAATGGTTGAGCCCCCACCTTCTCTCTCTCATGCCTATACCTCACACTATGCACCATTGTTTAATATTTTCATTTCTTTTCTTTTATTTCCTTCTCTTTGCAATAGTAAACCCAAAATAAATAAGCATACACACAAGAATCATGTAGGAAAAATGTAACACAAGTGTAAAAATGATATGGTGCATGTTTTGCACAAAACCCGCTTAAAGCCCGATTAACGATTTTTAATCGCAATTAGCACTAAAATAGTGTCAAATAAATCATTAACTTTCATAATTTGCATAAATCACATAAAAAACCCTAATTTTAGTAATTTCCAAAATTTCCAAAATTTTCCCCAATTTATCGATATTTAATTATACCGCCTTATTAAAATATTCAATATTTTATTATTTAATTTTAAAAATTCCAAAAAATAATATTTTATTTTTTTGAAATGTTACATCCAGTTTGTCTTTATCATCGTGCACATACATCAGGTGACATTACAGATCACTATTACATGTTGATAGAGCCCATAGGATTCTTGCTTGACTGCCAGCAGTATGATGGCGATCATATACGTGGGAGCGGGGTAGTCTATAAGCACATCCTTATAATGTCCCTAGTCGTGGGAGTTTTGAGATTGGGTATTGATACTTCAAGAGTAGACTAGTGTATAATGATCGAGAGCTCGACGAGGGGCGGTGGCCGGTCTCATAAGCCATTGGTGTTAGTTGGTTCACCTAAGATTTATACAGGTGCTCATTGGGTTATGAGTACACCGGACGGACTCGCAGGGAACATGCTACTTGGTATTATACCTATTGTCAGATAGCAGTTCTCAGGTGACATGTGTACAGGTTAGTCTATCGACCTGAGATCGTCATTTGTCTTATGTGAGTTCCCACTGTGCTTTGATTACTACTCTACCATGGCTCAAAGGAGTCGTGCAAACAGGTTTTAGTTGAGTACAATCCCGATCCATATGGAGGCAGTGAGCGAATCGTCAGGGGATTTGTCTCTCTCGGTATTGGGGGTTTGATGTCGTGGAGTGCACGGGTGGCCATCACCAGAAATCCTTGGCTAAGATAGTCGAGAATTACCGATCTAAGATCGGTAGTTTCTCAGGTGTGATAGGTTTCATACCGACACTAAATGTCAAGTTATTAGGGGTTTGACTCTATCCACCCCCTAGACTCGATATGCGATACTCATAAACGAACGGACCGGACTGTACGGATATTGTCACTGTCAGGCTCAGTAGGGTTTCAGGATGAGTTTGCTCGTCGCCTCCCTTTCGTTCAATACCTGGGTAGCCGTTACGTACAACTAGTGCCACAGACGTGCTTGTGGTTAAACCCACTGCCAGCGTATTGGCGAGTCATTAGAGTCCCACGCAGAGGGTTTCACTGCTTCAGGCGAAATGTTGTAGAGGCTGTATGGTTTTATGGCAGGGTTCGATCATATACGTTGTCACGACCCAAGTTTGGCCCATAACCGGCACTTAAACTACGTAACGTAAACAGGCGTACGCAACTCAAGTAAGCCGAAAACCCAGAAATCTAAACCACCCAAAACTGTATCAACGGAGAAGACATAGTTTAAAACATTTAGAAAATCACAAGTAAAATCTCTAACTCTAGTTTTCTTTCTAAAAAAATTCGGCAGCACCTCCTTTGTGAAAACTAGCCCCGAAAATGGTTACAACAAAGATAATATATAAAGCATCCTAAATAGGAGCAAAATCATGCCCAACGGAGGAGACATTCACCACAACAAGTATACGACGCCAAAGCGAAGATATAACAAAGGAAAGAATGAAATAAGAAGTAAACTTTCCAACATAACCGGCTCCCGCGAGCACGGCACCCAAAGTCACCAATATAATACAACACTGAATCCTCACAAGTCGTCTCTAAGTCATATACAAACAGTGGTAGATGGAGAATACTGGATCCAACAAAACGATATACAATGTACAAACAGATAACCGCAAACCCACCTAAAAGCAAAGGCCTCATTGCCTAACGTAGCGGTATCCGCAAAAGTAGTGATGATAAGATACCCTGCCGCGACTACTCAGAGGGAAAGTCCTACAAAATACTGTGGCACAACGGGGGTGAGTTGCCAACTCGTGAATAGTAAATAAGATCATACTGAAATCGCAAGTATGCACTAACAGCAATGATCAATAACATGTAAGCTGGTAGCATGAGTATGTCAATATGAATATGCAACTATCATGATCAAGGTACGCCACCAGGGTACTATATCTACATGAATCAAATGCATATCAACTGAATACTGAGTGCGGGATAGTAAATAATCTCATGCACAAATCATAAGCTTGGAAAAGCATGG
Organism: Agapanthus africanus; assembly: GCA_030015575.1. Taxonomy (NCBI): domain Eukaryota; kingdom Viridiplantae; phylum Streptophyta; class Magnoliopsida; order Asparagales; family Amaryllidaceae; genus Agapanthus; species Agapanthus africanus. The sequence continues at coordinate 399,472,011 of CM057346.1, forward strand.
TGTAACTCAACAACACCCCAAATACCAAAATACTCAGATCGGCCCTTAAATCCTGTACGTCTCATGGAACCTGAGTGTCAAACATCGACACTCAAAAACATCATGAAAACCAGTGCCTAACATCGACAAGTAAATACTCGTATCCATACGTTCCTCGAAACCCAAGTATCCCACTTCGACACTTGTATTCCACGTATCGATCTTAATGATATCCATACGTTCCTCGAAACCCAAGTATCCCATCTCGACACTTGTGTTCCACGTATCGGTCTGTCAAAATCCATATATCTCTCAGAATATAAGTGCCTAACATCGACACTTGAAATTCCTATATCGCATGAAAACATATCTCAAATGCGTAAATCCATGTAAAATAGCATATGCAACATAAAACATCAATATGAGCATATCACGGAAAAAGTCCGCTAATTAATGCATCAAGTCATTAAATATATCTCGTGGTTCCCAAAATCCAAATCCAGAATGCATATATATACAGCGTCCCATACCACCGATATATATGTTATAAAAATCCAATCATGTAACAAAAGCAAGGTATATGTGCGAGCATGTAAATATAGTATGGCATATGTATAGGCATGTAGGTACTCAAGTATGCTATATGTTATATGCGCTATCGCATAAGAATAACTACCTCTATGTCGCTAACCACTAGCAAGGTATATCAATGATTATTTGTGTTGTGCGCATCATGGAAATTACCGACAGTGTGTGTGTAACATATCATTGGTGCTCGTGCTACATGGACTGTCAATAATAGTGCAGTGTACAAAAGATATAGTATCAGGAACAACAAGTAACTATATGCAATGTGAATCTTGCAATATCTCTATATGAGCACATAAACATACGGCTAATATCCTATCATATCTAGCCCCGACGCTTAGCGCCATACGGGCGATTTCCCCGTAGATATTAAATCTACTCACCAATGGTCTCCAGCTATGAAAATCCGACCACCTGCTTCCCCTTGTTCGCAGCGTCCGAAGCCCCGCTTGCGACGCTATATTTTCACAAACACAAGAAATAGTGCAAACATCTCAGAATCGATCAATATAACGCAAAACTACGTATTAAAAACACACCAACACACTAAACTAACTCGCGAGTGCACGTCTAGTGGCTAACACGCGCAACGATACCTCAGTACCAAACTGAGCACTACAGCAGCACAAACTCACGACTCGTGTCGCAACACGTATCACGCGAACTCAAAACACTAGATTATTGGTAATCGATCCCAGATTTTGCATACCGAATTTACTAAAAAAGTAAACAGTACCAAACACCCCTAGCCAACAGCAGACAACAACCCACAGAAGACCAACCCCATCCCCCTCCTACATAGCCGGCGTCGCCGGATCACGCCTTAGGGGTCGCCGGCCCCGGCCGGTGAGGTGGCCCCCGTGTCTCAGGTGGTGTCTCAGGTTCACTAGTACATCTCTAAAATTTTGTTTGGTCAAACACTAAAATCTCCAGGTCACAGCAGTTCACAGAGATCCATAAAGACACTAAAAACACGATATCGCACAAATAGATATATCAAGTGTTCTAAACCACAAACAACGAGCTAAATAACACATAAACTCCTAATTAACAATATAGGGGTTATACCTAAGATCTTTGCTCACAAGCTCCTACCTTTCCCTAGCTCCAAGTGATCCAAGAGCCAAAAATCAAGACTTGTGCATATTTTGTGATAAAATTGGAATTTTTTTGGAGATTTTTGAGTTAGGATTAATGAAATGTGAAAGGAAAATTAGCAAGGGCAGTAGGAAATGAAGGAATCTCGTCCAAGAGAGTGAGGGGATGGTTTTGTTAGGGTTTCCTACCAATTACCATCATTAAATGCAATTAATTGCATTCAAACTACACATGCACACATGCATGCATCTCCATTTCTTTTCTTTTCTTTTTCTTTAAATCCTAAATCCTAACCTCCAAACAAATATCTAGCTATTGTGAGAAGGTTTTGGATTAATTCAACTTAAATTAAAGAAATGATCACGTAACAGAAATTTCCCAAAATGTGAACACCACATTAAAATAACATTAAAATTGGGAAAAATTCTATCTGAACCAAAACGTTCCATATACCCCCAAAGCTTGCACACTAGCTTTATTTTAGCTAAACTAAGTGCTGGCAAGTCTATATGGTCGTTTGAACACAGTCGGGTCAAAACGGAAAATACCGACAATTTGACCCTAAAACGGACAAATTCGCATAACGATTTCTAAAACGTTACAGTCTCCCCCCTTATAGAAATTCGGTCCCCGAATTAAAATTTCATACTAAGCGTACTTTCAGAGAGATGAGGGAATTTCTTCCGCATCTCGCTCTCGGCCTCCCAAGTGATCTCCTCACTAGTAGGGCTACGCCATAGAACCTTCACAGACGGCAAGACGCTTGACCGAAGTTTCTTCACCTGCCGATCCAAAATAACTACCGACTGCTCGGTGAACGAAAGATCATGCTCAAGCTGAACGGTTTCATGCTGAATCATGTGAGAAGGATCATGAAGGTATCTACAAAGCATCGACACATGGAAAACGGGGTGAACATTCGGAAAACTAGGCGGGAGCGCCAAACGATAAGCAACAGAACCCAGACACTCAAGGATATCGAAAGAACCTACAAATCTGGGACTGAGCTTCCCCCTCTTCCCAAATCGCATAACTCCCTTCATTGAAGAAATCCTCAGGAATACATGATCCCCCACTGCGAACTCAAGTCTGCGATGACGACGGTCAGCATAAGACTTCTGCCTGCACTGGGCTGCTCTCATCCTGTCCTGAATCAGCTGGATCTTCTCCGTAGTATCCTGAACTAGCTGGGGTCTCAAAACCAGACTCTCACTAAGCTCGGTCAAACAGACTGGCGATCGACACTTCCTACCATATAAAGCCTCAAAAGGTGCCATCTGAATAGTCTTCTTAAAGCTGTTGTTATAAGAGAACTCAATCAACGGCAAGTGACGATCCCAACTGCCACCAAAATCAAGCACGGAGCATATCCTCCAGAGTCTGAATAGTCCGCTCCGACTGACCATCGGTCTGCGGATGAAAAGCGGTGCTAAAATTCAACCGGGTACCCAAAACTTCTTGAAGCTTCTGCCATAGACAGCTAGTAAACTGGGTGCCTCTGTCGGATACTATGCATGTAGGAACACCGTGCAAACGCACAATCTCATCTATATACAGCTGCGCATACTAAGTATACCCGAAAGTGGTCTTCACTGGAAGGAAGTGAGCCGCTTTTGTCAACCGGTCTACAATAACCCAAATGGAGTCATACCCTCGACTGGTCCTGGGTAGACCCACAATGAAGTCTATGGAAATCTGCTCCTATTTCCACTCTGGAATGGGTAAAGGTTGCAACTCTCCAGCCATTCTCTGATGCTCAGCCTTGACTTGCTGACAAGTCTTTAAGTCGATGTACAACACCCCACGAGTTGCGGGGAGGCGGAAATATGAAAAACGATCTTGTTCTATATGTAAACATCGACTAACCGAAGATCTTTACTAAACGATAATTAACAATAACCATAGAAGTTCTTAACTACTATGAGAAGAGATTATATCTAGTGAACCTTGTCCTTCGTCTTTTCGTTCTCTACGTCCTCCTCGGCCTCCTCTACGTGATAGATGATCCACCCGAGAGCCTCTATTCCAAACTTCACCTCTAATCTTGAGGTAACTAAGTTTCTTTAGTTGCTAATCAAAAGAACCTAGGTGATATAGAGTTAGGTTATGGATTAATTAGTCTATTCTAATCCTTGATCTCAACTCATGAGTGGTAGGATTAGGGTTTGAAGAGAGAGTGAGCTTGAGGAGAGAGAAGGTGAACATGATAATGATATTGTTTCTCACTTGAATATATGAAGCATAATGTTTAATCAAATAAATGAATAAATGTGATTAATCATCATGCTTCATAAATTCTATATGTGTGATTCACTATATGAGTCATTAAGCATTTAATGATGCATTAATGATATGGATGAATCACACAAATGAGTCGCAAATGCATTTAATGAAAATGCCACCTAAACCCTCAAGTCACCATGCGTCTAGAAGCTTCCCGCAAAATTACGAGAACGCCCCTCCTATCCGTGAAAACACGGAAAAACTTTAGACTGTATAAATCCAATAACCTGATACTAGAATCTAGCTTAAACCAAAGCCGGCTAGTAAAAACTGTCCGAACGTCGTATGTGCTTTTAAACACGTATGCGTCCGATCCCTTTGTCGTAAAACTATACGACCTCTATATCGTTTCTCCTGAAATAGGGAAACCCTCTGTGTGGGACTCTAAAGACTCGACTACTACGCTGGCAATGGGTTTAACCACAGACCGCAAGCGGCACTAGCTGTACGTAACGGTCCCCAGGTAGATGTCGATAAGAAGGCCGATGAGGAAACCCATCCGAACTCCTACTGAGCCTGTCCGTGACAATATCCGCGCAGTATGGTCTGTTCGTCTAAGAGTATCGCATGTATGGTCTAGGGAGGTGGTAAACGTCAGACCCCTAATAACCGTACAAGTCGTGTCGGTATGTCTCAAGACCATCCGGGAATTCACTGATCAGTCCATCAGTAATTCTCAATCAGCCCTGGCCAGGGACTTATGGTAATGACCAACCGATCACCGTGTGATATCAACTCCCTATATCGGGAGAGACGAATCCCTAACAGTCGCTCTCTGCCTCCACGTGGCTCAAGACTGCGCCCAACTAAAACCTATTTGCACGACTCCTTTGAGCCGTGGTAGGGTAGTAATCAAAGCACAGTGGGAACTCACACGAGACAAATAACGACTTTAAGTCAACAGAATATCTGCACACATGTCACCTGAGAACTGCTATCTGACGTTAGGTATAATACCATCCAGTCAGCTCTCGGCGAGTCCTGTCCAGTGTACTCACACCCAGTGAGCATCTGTATACAATCTTAGGTGCACATCACCAATGGCTGCGGGACCAATCCATCGCCCCTCATCAGGGTCTAGATATGTATACACTAGTCTACTCTGGAGCATCGATGTCCTGTCTCGATACTCCTACGACCAAGGACATTTAAGGATGTGCCTATTGACTGTCCAGCTCCCACAAGTATGACTGCCATCACAACGCCGGTAGTCAGGCAAACACCCTATGGGCTTTATCAACATGTTTGTAAATACAAAGTAAAATATATCACACGTTAAGATAAAGACAAACCAAATAGCGTACTATCATATCAAGCAAGATTGTCATATACATACATATCCCTAGTATCCTATACAATGAAGGCATCTAGGGCATATATATCCAACAATCTCCCACTTGCACTAAGGCCTATAATTGGTGTAATAAGTACCCACTGTCTGCACTAGATCTAGTTGCTGGCGTACCGCATGCCCAACATCTCAAACAGCCTCTCGAACTGGACTTGAGGGATGGCCTTGGTGAATGGATCTGCCGTGTTGTCTTTTGTGTCCACTCTCCAAACCTCGATCTCCCGACGATCCACAATCTCCCTGATCAGGTGAAACCGCCTCAAGATATTCCTGGATTTCTGATGGGACCTTGGTTCCTTTGCTAATGCTACAGCCCCATTGTTATCACAATACAAAGGTATTGGATTGGAAATGGATGGAACCACCTGAAGTTCAGAGATGAACTTCCTCATCCAGACAGCCTCTTTTGCGGCTTCGCTAGCAGCTATATACTCAGCCTCCATAGTTGAGTCTGCGACAGTATCCTGTTTAGAACTCCTCCAACACACCGCCCCTCCATTGAGGGTAAACACAAAACCCGAAATGGATTTAGAGTCATCTTTGTCACATTGGAAGCCGAAGTCGGTAAAAGCCTCGACCTGGAGGTCCCCATTACCGTAAACCAAGAACATCTCCTTAGTCCTTCTCAAGTACTTGAGAATGTTCTTTACTGCTATCCACTGCTTCTCAGCTGGGTCAGACTGATACCTGCTTACCACACTAAGTGCGTAAGCTAGATCTGGTCTGGTACATAACATCGCATACATTATGATCTTACTGCCGAAGCGTAGGGTATAATGCCCATGCGAGCCCTCTCTTCATCAGTCTTTGGAGACATCTCTTTGGAGAGGGTGATCTCGTGACAAGCGGGTAAATTACCGCGCTTGGAATCTTCCATACTAAATCTCTTTAGTATAGTGTCAATATACCTGGACTGTGAAAGTCCCAACATTCTATTGGATCTATCACGATAGATCATAATGCCCAGAATGTATGATGCATCTCCTAAGTCTTTCATGGAGAATTTCTGTGACAAGAAGAGCTTTACTGATTGTAGCATAAGGACATCATTCCCTATTAGTAGTATGTCGTCGACGTACAAAACGAGGAAGGCTGCTGCTACTTCTACAATCTTCCTATAAATGCATGGTTCATCTACATTTTTGATAAAGTCAAATTCTTTGACTGTCTCATCAAAGCAGATGTTCCAACTCCGCGATGCTTGCTTTAATCCATAAATGGATTTAAGCAACTTGCACACTCTTCTGCTGCTCCCACTGTCTAAGAAACCTTCTGGTTGATCCATATAAACACTCTCTTCTAAATGTCCATTTAGAAAAGCTGTTTTTACGTCCATCTGCCAGATTTCATAGTCATGGAAGGCAGCAAGGGCAAGCAGGATCCGAATGGATTTAAGCATAGCTACTGGTGAAATGGTTTCATCATAGTCCAATCCTGGTCTTTGACGAAAACCTTTTGCAACGAGTCTAGCTTTGTAGGTTTCCATTTGTCCAAATTCACCAATCTTCTATTTGAAGATCCATTTGCATCCAACTGGTTTCACCCCAGGAGGAGCAACTTCTAAAGTCCATACTTTATTGGTGTACATGGATTCCATTTCGGATCTCATAGCATCCAGCCACTTCACCGAGTCATTACTCGTGATAGCCTGCTGAAAACTATTAGGCTCATCATCATCGATGATGCAATCCTCTCGATCCCCATCTAGAAGAAACCCATAGTATCTTTCAGGAGGATGATAAAGCCTACTAGATCTGTGGAGTGGCATTGGTTCATCGGGTTCTATTGAAACCTGAGGTTCTACTAAGTCCTCGGCAGCAGTTTGAGGTTCTGGAATTTCTTCCAGCTCTACCGCGCTCCCACTAATTTCTTTTGCAAAAAATTCGCTCTCTTAGAAGACAATGTGGCGAGCGACAAACACCTTTTGTTCTTCAGTGTGGTAGACCAGATATCCCCTCGAATACTTGGGGTATCCAACAAACTTGCACAAAACCGATCGTGCCTCGAGCTTGTCCGGATTATGCTTTTTAACATATGCCGGACACCCCTATATCTTGATATACTTGAGATATGGTCTCTTCCCGCTCCACATTTCATATGGAGTTGTAGGCACAGACTTAGTCGGAACTCTATTCAATAGGTATGCTGCTGATTCTAGCGCAAAACCCCAAAAGGAAAGTGGTAACTCATCACTACTCATCATTGAACGCACCATATCTAGTAGCGTGCGATTCCTCCTTTCTGATACACCATTATGCTGAGGTGTATAAGGCGGAGTAAGCTGAGAGAGAATTCCATTCTCTTTTAAGCATTCAAGGAAACTGGTACTTAAGTATTCTCCACCTCGATCAGATTGAAGCGTCTTGATGCTTTTACCAGTCTGTTTCTCCACTTCATTTTTATACTCTTTAAACTTCTCAAAGGCCTCGGATTTATGCTTCATTAAGAACACATGTCCATACCTAGAGAAATCATCAGTAAAAGTGATGAAGTAGGAGTGACCGCTTTGTGCATGTGTAGACATTGGACCACATACATCACTGTGTATAAGTCCCAAGAGTTCTATGGCTCTTTCTCTGTGTCCGGTGAACGGAGATTTGGTCATTTTTCCTTTGATACATGATTGACAAGTTGCATATGATGAATATTCAAACGGATCTAAATATCCATCTTTATTTAACTTAGTCAACCTTGTTTCGTTTATATGACCAAGTCTACAATGCCATAGAAAGGCTTGGTTTGAATCTGGAGCCTTTCTTTTAAGCGTGTTTTGAATATTGAAAATTTGAGGTTGATTAAGTATGTATATGCCGTTTTCCAGTGTGCCAAACCCAATCATTTCTTGATTTAGGAGAATGTTCATGACATTTCTTTCAAGCGCAAAATTATATCCTTCATTAGATAACAAAGATACTGATATAATATTACACAGCATACTGGGAATACAAAAACAGCTGTATAACACCAAAATGTGCCCACTAGTCAACCCTAGGTGATATTCCCCTATTGCAATAGCATCTACATGCATTCCATTGCCCATCCGGAGAGTCATATCACCTGTCCCCAGTGCTCTACTATTTCTCAGATCTTGCAAAGAATTACAGATGTGAGAACCAGAACCGGTATCAATTACCCATGATGTAGAGTTTACTGAAAGACAATTTTCGATTACAAACACACCTGAAGCAGAAGCAACAGCCTGCTTCGTGTCCTTGGCTTTGAAGGCCACGCAATCCTTCTTCCAGTGCCCTTACTTGTGACAATAATAGCATTCGTTCTTATCATCCTTCACCTTTCCTGCCTTATTCGTTCCCTGCACCTTCTTGACCCCGCCTTTTGGTTTGATAGCTTTCATCTTTTTCCTTTAGCTTTCGCTTTAGATTTAGAAGAGGATGATTGGCCAACATACAGAACGGGGGTCTTCTCCTTTTTCAAGGAGGTCTCTGCTACCCTCAACATGTTGAGGAGCGTTGGAAGATCAGCTTCCATTTCGTGCATGTTGAAGTTCAGCACGAACTGAGAGAAGGTGTGGGGAAGGGACTGCAAAATCAAGTCGATGTACAAATCATTCTCTAGCATGCATCCCAGGTTTGCGAGTTCTTCAATGAGAGTGATCATTTTTAGGACGTGCTCTCCTACAGGTGATCCTGGAGCTAACCTCATCTGGAAGAGTTTCCTTGAGGTCTCGTACCTCGCGATAGGGGAGTGCTCCCCATACAATTCCTTGCAATGGAGAAAGATGGATATAATATCCATACTCTCGTGCTGTTTCTGGAGTTCATTGTTCATGGACGCCAGCACGATACACTTAGCTCTCTCACAATCTAGATCCCAGGTTTTGCGAACCTCCTTGTCCACAACTGAGGAATCTGGTCCTGGGATAGGGGGAGGAACAGCGGTGGTAACATATGCTATTTTGTCATAAGTCAGTGCAATGTTAACGTTCCTTAGTCAATCTTTATAGTTCTGCCCGGTCAATATATTATTTTTTCGAGTAATAGTTTTAGTCCTGTCTTGGTAGCTGCCAGAGAGAGAGAAAAGAAACACTCAGCATATGCTCTTGCAAGTTTAGATTGGTTATTAGTTTATCTAAACAGGATGGCTCCTACTGTTTCCTCAAACCCTTCTTCAAAACCTAAAAGAAGAATTAGTCAGGATTTAATCACACGTCACAATACTTGCTTAACCTTTCAGCCAGGCCAGTGTTGGTACTTCGAGGGAGGTTTTCCAACGCTTTCGCGAAGTTCCTTAATTAAAGAACCTCTTTTCCCTGGAGGCGTAGCCCCTCTAACACCTTTCTAGACACCTACTTGGTTTATAGCATTGATTGTTAAGTGAGAAAATTTCCCGAGAGTAATCCTTCTCATTAGTGGGATCGGGATCCAACTATCATTGCATGATGCCCTAGATGGAAGCCACTCTAGTCACCACACTCCAGAAGGTATGCTGAATCTGCAAGTTTCCTTTATGTTTGAAACTCCCGATATGATTTTTACCCCAAGCTCTTATGACCTTGACGTAGGCCAACAAATCATAAGACGCAGGTCAAGTTCTACCCGTCGTTGTCCTGATTAATTTAGGTCCATCGTACATGCCCTTGACGTAGGCCAACAAGGCTGTACGTCTGTCCTAAACTAATGCATCTATCTATGCAACAAATAAGCAACACATTGCTACCATACACTATGCCTTGACGTAGGCCAACAAACATAGCATGAATACGATGAGCTGTTTATTTGAAACGACGGAGGGTTACGGCTGGTTTTTGGGGAAAAAACTGTTAACGTAGTGAACTTGATATGATCGAAGGAACCAAGATAGCCCTTTTTAAAAGGAGTGGTTTAAGCTCCGCATTTAAAATTTGCTTTTGAAGAAAACCGAGTGGTTTTGAAATTGTTCCAACGATATAGTTTAGGTTTTATTTTCTTTGCATTTAATAATAATGCATCCCATCATTAACCTATCATTACAGAAAACAATGAAAATACAATGTCCTCTTATGCCATCCGCATTCGCCACGGGGTCCCGTCATCACCCGTTTGGTTAGTTAACTAACGGCAGAGTGGGGGCTGGGCTAGCGCGGGTGTAAAACATAAGTGACGTCTAAATAGCTATCATATATAGAAATTGTACATTCGTCAGACGCAATAATAGGCATTCCAGATCACAGATGAACATTATTGGATATGCAAGCAATCCGCGTTTCTTTTGAGCCTGCAACGAAATACGGATTACACAGTTGTGATGAATAGCCATTACCCCACCCTAGACCCCTACGGGTACGGCAAACTACCCGCCAAGTACCCGAAGTGAAGCGGTCTCCCTCAACAACGTGAGTAAGCCACTAAACACTTCAAAGTACCCGGTGGTTTGTGCACCCCAGCTTGGGTCTATCCTAGGAGCAAAAACAGTAAAATGAAATAATACAACGGTGGCTACAACCGCAACTTGGATGTGCCCCGCAAAATAATATTACAACATATTACATTTACATCAAATGAATGAATATAATAACCCATCTCAAAACCCTGGCTAATCATCACAACAATCCAATACAGTTCATAATCATAAACAATTAAAACATTACAGAAATGTGCAACCCCCTGCCAGCCGACATACTAGCAGTTAGGCGAGGTTTACGAACACATTATACAAACACAGATATAATCAAATTAGCAAACATCGTATAATTTCGATCGATCAAACACATTTGATTCTACTCCAAAACTTCTCTGTAAACCTGAGACTTGAGCAGAAAATAAACATTCCAGAAAAGACAAAATATTCACAGAAGAATAACAGGGGAATTTTGGGGTGAATCGGTCACAACTCTGCCGCGGATCCGCGGCGGATTGGTGGGATCGGCCGCAGTTCCGCCGCTGTTTGGCCGATTCATGAACCCAAATTTCTCCTGTGTTCTTAGGTTTCCCTACTTGTATTTTTAGAGGCCCCTGAAAAATTTTTAGACCTCAATTTAAATTCGACAGAAACTATGTGAATACGATATGTTTTCCGGTTCGTTTTGCGTTCGAAATTCTTACGAATTTGCACATGAGTTAATTATTATTTAGCGAGGCTCTGATACCACTGTAAGTCGATGTACAACACCCTACGAGTTGCGGGGAGGCGGAAATATGAAAAACGATCTTGTTCTATATGTAAACATCGACTAACCGAAGATCTTTACTAAACGATAATTAACAATAACCATAGAAGTTCTTAACTACTATGAGAAGAGATTATATCTAGTGAACCTTGTCCTTCGTCTTTTCGTTCTCTACGTCCTCCTCGGCCTCCTCTACGTGATAGATGATCCACCCGAGAGCCTCAATTCCAAACTTCACCTCTAATCTTGAGGTAACGAAGTTTCTTTAGTTGCTAATCAAAAGAACCTAGGTGATATAGAGTTAGGTTATGGATTAATTAGTCTATTCTAATCCTTGATCTCAACTCATGAGTGGTAGGATTAGGGTTTGAAGAGAGAGTGAGCTTGAGGAGAGAGAAGGTGAACATGATAATGATATTGTTTCTCACTTGAATATATGAAGCATAATGTTTAATCAAATAAATGAATAAATGTGATTAATCATCATGCTTCATAAATTCTATATGTGTGATTCACTATATGAGTCATTAAGCATTTAATGATGCATTAATGATATGGATGAATCACACAAATGAGTCGCAAATGCATTTAATGAAAATGCCACCTAAACCCTCAAGTCACCATGGTTTTAGAAGCTTCCTGCAAAATTATGAGAACGCCCCTCCTATCCGTGAAAACACGGAAAAACTTTAGACTGTATAAATCCAATAACCTGATACTAGAATCTGGCTTAAACCAAAGCCGGCTAGTAAAAACTGTCCGAACGTCGTACGTGCGTTTAAACACGTATGCTCCGAACCCTTTGTCGTAAAACCATACGACCTCTATATCGTTTCGCCTGGAACAGGGAAACCCTCTGTGTGGGACTCTAAAGACTCGACTACTACGCTAGTAGTGGGTTTAACCACAGACCGCAAGCGGCACTAGCTGTACGTAACGGTCCCCAGGTAGATGTCGATAAGAAGGCCGATGAGGAAACCCATCCGAACTCCTACTGAGCCTGTCCGTGACAATATCCGCGCAGTCCGGTCTGTTCGTCTAAGAGTATCGCATGTATAGTCTAGGGAGGTGGTAAACGTCAGACCCCTAATAACCGTACAAGTCATGTCGGTATGGCTCAAGACCATCCGAGAATTCACTGATCAGTCCATCAGTAATTCTCAATCAGCCCTGGCCAGGAACTTATGGTAATGACCAATCGATCACCATGCGATATCAACTCCCTATACCAGGAGAGACGAATCCCTAACAGCCACTCACTGCCTCCACGTAGCTCGGGACTGTGCCCAACTAAAACCTGTTTGCACGACTCCTTTCAGCCGTGGTAGGGTAGTAATCAAAGCACAGTGGGAACTCACACGAGACAAATGACGACTTTAAGTCAACAGACTATCTGCACACATGTCACCTGAGAACTGCTATCTGACGTTAGGTATAATACCATCTAGTCAGTTCTCGGCGAGTCCTGTCCGGTGTACTCACACCCATTGAGTATCTGTATACAATCTTAGGTGCACATCACCAATGGCTGCGGGACCAATCCATCGCCTCTCATCAGGGTCTAGATATGTATACACTAGTCTACTCTGGAGCATCGATGCCCTGTCTCGATACTCCTGCGACCAGGGATATTTAAGGATGTGCCTATTGACTATCCAGCTTCCACAAGTATGACTGCCATCACAACGCCGGTAGTCAGGCAAACACCCTATGGGCTTTATCAACATGTTTATAAATACAAAGTAAAATATATCACACGTTAAGATAAAGACAAACCAAATAGCGTACTATCATATCAAGCAAGATTGTCATGTACATACATATCCCTAGCATCCTATACAATGAAGGCCTCTAGGGCATATATATCCAACAAAGTCAGGCACCTCGAAACGAAGTCCGAAATATCACGTTTCATCCCTTCCCACCAGTAGAAGTCTCTCAAGTCACGGTACATCTTGGTGGAACCTGGATGAACGCTAAAGGCTGGCTGGTATGCCTTCTCTAGGATCTCGTGTCTCAACCCATCAACATCTGGTACACACAAGCGAGTCCCGCATCATAGCACACCCTGGTCATCAATCATGAACTCCAAAACTGTACCCTGTCGAACAAGCTTAAGAATCTCGGACAAACGGGCATCACTTGGTTGCGCTTCACGGATACGATCAAATAACTGTGGACCGGCGCGGACATGACCAAATTGTCCCCCAGTGGAAGTAAACTCGAACTGCACTCTACTATCACACAAAAGCTGCCAATCTGCAGACGACCGACGCTGAACTGCGCTCAACTGGGACAAACTACTCCCGGGCCTACGACTCAAAGCATCAGCTACTATATTCGCCTTGCCCGGGTGATAAAGGATCTCACAATCATAATCCTTCACTAGCTCCATCCATCGGCGCTGTCTCAGGTTCAGATCTCGCTGCTGGATGATTACTTCAAACTCTTATGATCCGTGAAGATCTGACACTACTCTCCGTACAAGTAGTGTCTCCAAATCTTCAACGCAAAGACTGCCGCGGCCATCTCATGATCATGAGTGGGGTAATTCTGCTCGTACTTCTTCAGCTGCCTAAAAGCATACGCAATCACCCTGTCATGCTGCATCAAAACACTGCCGAGCCCCACTCTGGAAGCATCACAATAAACAACAAAGCCGCCTGATCCAGAAGGTAAAGAAAGAACTGGTGCTGTTGTCAACCGAGTCTTCAACTGCTAAAAACTCTGCTCGCACGCATCAGTCCAGAGAAAAGGAACTCCCTTCCGGGTCAGTCCAGTCAGAGGTGCAGCGATAATCGAGAAATCCTGCACAAAACGGCGATAATAACCAGCTAAGCCCAAAAAGCTGCGGACCTCAGTCACCGATACAGGTCTGGGCCAAAGCTGTACAACCTCGATCTTCCTTGGGTCCACAAGAATACCATCACCAGTCACCACATGACCCAGGAAGTCAACTCTATTAAGCCAAAACGCGCACTTTGAGAATTTAGCATACAGCTGGTGCTCTCTCAAAATTTGCAAAGTAATCCTCAAGTGCTGCTTATGCTCCTCACGACTCCTAGAGTAGACCAGTATGTCATCAATAAACACTATAATAAACTGGTCGAGGAACGGCCAGAAAATCTGGTTCATCAGATCCATAAACGCTGCTGGCGCATTGGTGAGTCCGAACGACATCACCAAAAACTCATAGTGCCCATAGCGCGTATGAAAAGCAGTTTTCGGAATGTCATCATTCCGAACCCGCAACTGATGATAACCCGAACGCAAATCAATCTTTGAAAAATGTTTCGCACCCTGGAGCTGATCAAACAAATCGTCAATGCGGGGTAAAGGATACCTGTTCCGCACCGTAACTCGGTTCAACTGACGATAATCCACACATAGCCTCAAATTGCCGTCCTTCTTCTTGACGAACAGAACAGGAGCTCCCCACGGCGAAACACTCGGACGCACAAGTCCCAAATCAAGCAACTCTTGCAATTGATCTTTAAGCTCTCTAAGCTCTGCCGGAGCCATCCGATAAGGCGGTATAGAAATAGGCTCCGTGCCAAGAATCAGATCAATGCAAAACTCAATATCGCGCTCTGGCGGCAACCCAGGTAACTCATCGCGAAAGACATCGGGAAACTCTCGCACGGTAGAAACCTAGTCCAACGACTCCACTGCGGCTCCAGTATCATGAATGAAAGCCAAGAATCCTCGACATCCCCTCCTCAAAAATCGACTAGCGCACAGGACAGAAATCAAACTGTGAGGGGCGGCACCACGGTCCCCCTGCATAACAAACACTGACTCACCGGGAAAACAAAATCTAACTGTCTTCTCGCGGCAGTCCACGGACGTATAGCAAGTAGCTAGCCAGTCCATACCCAGCAGAACGTCGAAGTCCAACATCTCAAGAAGGATCAAGTCGATGGGCAAAACTCTGTCTCCTAAACGAACAGCACACGACCGAAACACGTGTCGTGCAACAAACGAATCTACCACAGGAGTAACCACAACCAGCGGCTGATCTAGCCAACAAGACTCTCGTCTGTAAGTGCACGGCGGTGCCCCGGTCGTCAATCCGACGGCCAAATGCGGAAACGGTGCTAAACTTTAATTTTGCGAACTTAGCAAACCGGCACCACCGTGCACTAAACCCCGGATCGGGCCTTTAAACTTGTCCTAGCTAACAAACAAGATAGGGAAGAGATATACCGAGTGATCCGAGTCCTCCGGTCTTCTCGTCGTCGTCCCGATCTCCCGCGGAAAGTCCTGTCTCCATATCGTCGCCTCCTCGCCGAAGGGGGCACCACATCGCCTGCATCTTTTACGGGCTCCCACCTCAATACCGAGGCAACTCGGGCACGAAGTTGGCTAGCCGACGCGTCCAAGATTTGCTGTAGAATGTGTAGGGTTGAGGCTATGTCTCATTTGGGGTTTTGTTGCCTTTGAAGATGATGGAGGAATCAAGATAAGAAAAATGGTGCTTGCATTTTTCTTAACATGAAAAGAGATCAAAATGCTACACTCTCAAAAATGAAGCTCTCATCTTCTCTTTTCTCAAAATGTGTTCAACCTTATCATATGAGAATGGTGGAGGAAAGAATACATAAGCAAGAGGGAGGTGATGGTAGGAGCACAAGTGGTGACCACATCCAAAACATCATCATAACCATCTCACATCAAACTCTAATCACTTCTAATCAACAAAAAGCAAGTGATGAGAATGGTATCAAAAGATGCTTTCATAATAAATATATATGCAAGAAAAAACTCCACAATGTGTTATTTGCAAACTTGCAAATAACACCCTCCATCGGAAAAGTCCGGCCGGGAAAGAACAAAGGAAAACCGGCCGGAACGGAATGCAAACTGGCAACTCCAGAAAACTGGTCCCGTAATAAATCACAGGAAAACCCCGATACTGTGCATACACACCCGCATCTGTATTCCGACCGGATACAAATTCAAAGAGACAAAATCTACACTGTACTAAACTAGGATCCGGTTTAAACCAAAGCCGGCTAGTAATATCCGTTCGATCCTTATCCGTGCAATACCGCACGTATCTGATCGAACCCCGCCATATATCCATACGGCCACTAGTACAAACCGTCCGATCCTGATCCGTGCAATACCGCACGTATCTGATCGGACCCTGCCATATCTCCATACGGCCTCTACAGCGTTTCGCCCGAAAGCTTGAGTAACAGAATGAGTGGTGGACTCTAAAGACTCGTCAATACTATGGCTGTGAATTTAACCACTAGCACGTCAGAGGTATAAGCCAATACGTAACGGGCCACCAGCTATTGACTAAAAAGGACGTCGATGAGCGAACTCATCCTGACACCCTACTGAGCCTGTCAGTGACAATATCCGTACAGTCCGGTCCGTTCGTCCATGAGCATCGCATGTCAGGCCTAGGGGGTTGGTAAAAGTCAGACCCCCAAAAGCGGTACAAGTCGTGTCGGAGTGTAGCCCAGAACACCCTGAGATACTACTGGAATACCTACCAGTAAATCTCCTGCCTTGGCCAAGGACTTTGTGTAATGGCTCTCCTAGACACAGCGCGACCTCACCCCCAATACCGGGAGAGACGAACCCCCGAAGATCCGCTCACTGCCTCCATGTGGCTCGGGACTGTACCCAACTAAAACCTGTTTGCACGACTCCTTTGAGCCGTGGTAGGGTAGCAATCAAAGTACAGTGGGAACTCACACGAGACAAATGACGATCCTTAGGTCGATGAACTAACCTGTACACATGTCACCAGGGAACTGCTATCTGACGTCAAGTATAATCCCAACTAGAAGGTTCCCAGCGAGTCCTGTCCGGTGTACTCATAACCCAATGAGCACCTGTATACATCTTAGGTGAACCAACTGACACCAGTGGCATGTGAGACCGGCCACCGCCCCTCGTCGGGGTCTCGACTGTATACACTAGTCTACTCTGGAGAATTGATGCCCTGTCTCGAAACTCCCATGACTAGGGACCTTTTAAGGATGTGCTTATAAACTCCAGCTCTCACTTATATGATCGCCCTCATACTGCTGGCAGTCAAGCAAGAATCCTAGGGGCTCTATCAACGTGTAATAGCGACCTGTCAGGTCACCTAAAGCAGTACACGATGATAAAGGTAAACCAGATAGCATACTATCATCTCGAGTAAGACTGTTCTACCGGGATAGGTCCTCCCTCAATCATTGCAATCACGTGCCTGTGATCCAATAATTGACTCTGAGAGCACTATCTCCAACAATCTCCCACTTGCACTCAAGGCTAATTATTGCGATGTCGCATACTCACAGCCCGTGTGATACCGAACACCCAACTCCTCTACTGGTCAGTCTCACAAAGCTTGTTTGCGAAACTATTGCGTTCAAGGAATAGCCTCAGTGAGTGGATCCGCCATGATGTTTCTTTCTATGTATCTCTAAATCTCAAGTTCGCGGAGAATGCCATCTCCCGAAATGAGCAATACCTGTCTTAGAATGTCAGGATGTCTGATGGGACCTAGCTCATAAATGAACTCCAAATCCAAACTTCTTAGACTGTATCGTTAACTGAACTTAATCAGTATCCTGCGCCAAGCCTCCCTCAGTATCTGCCTGGATCACCTGTCCAAAATACTGTCCCTCGTCAGAGGGAAAACTATAATTCTGACAACCTCCTTGTCGTCCATGTCACCTTGGAAGCCTGGAGTGATAACCGTCTCCTAAAGGAGGCAGCCGTTATCATATCCCTAGAACATTCACTTATGTTCTAAAACTGCTTCCGACTGTTCCTCCAGGATTGGATCAATATCAACTTATTGCATCTAGTGCAAGAACAACATCTGGTGTGGTACTTGACATCTCATGATTGACTCAATTGCCTAAGCAAGTGATCTGCCAATCATGCACATCCCTCTCTACTTTAGTCTATAAGACACCTTTAGAGAGGGTGACTCCATCATCTGCAAGTACATTACCGTGCCAGGAGTCGTCCATTCTAAATACTCTTAGAATGCTGTCAAAGTACCCTAATTGGGAAACCACCCAAATCTAGATCTAAAACCATAGATCTAGTAACCAGTATGTCTGATATAATGTCCAAGTCCCTTGTGGAGAAACCACTGTGTGACGA
The DNA here is from genome assembly GCA_030015575.1 of Agapanthus africanus. Classification (NCBI taxonomy): domain Eukaryota; kingdom Viridiplantae; phylum Streptophyta; class Magnoliopsida; order Asparagales; family Amaryllidaceae; genus Agapanthus; species Agapanthus africanus. Next base: position 399,490,538 of record CM057346.1, read on the forward strand.
CCAAAGAATAACCGATCGTAGTATAGGAGTTTCCTTTCCTACTTTGTGTATGTCATCCAAATACCATGACATCACACCCTACTACCTTCTCAACAGATCCATCCCCTATTCTGATGACGTCAAACCTATGACTGTCACATCAGAAATAGATGATCTATCTCCGCTATATCTGCTTTAGTCTATAAATAGACATAAGCCTGATGTCCACCAATGCTTCCGCTGCTCCCACTGACTACGACAACCCTCTGGCAGAGTCATATAGATGTGCACTTCTAAAGCTAGTTTAGAACGACGCTATACTCATCCTCCCACCGGGTCTCGCAGCCTGGAACAACAGCAATGGCAAGTGTGGGTAAACAAGAACTTCCCTGTCACCGTCCTTGAGGCTACCGGAGTACTTCTCGGGTGCCTGAAGTTACCCACCTTATCTGCGGAGTGGCCAATGGAATGTCAAATCAGATTGAATCTTTAGGTTCCTTATCAAATCTTCAGTAATCGTTTGCGGTTCTGGAATCACTTCCAGTTCTACCATACTCCCACTACTGTTTTTGAAAAAATCCATTTTTATTAAAACTGTGGCGAGTCAAGAACAATATCACTATTGATCTCTCTTATGGTAGAAAGTCAACCCTCGTCATAGCCTGGGTCAACCCACAAACAGCCATTACAGAAACGTGCCTTGAGTTATCCAGAGTCTGGTTTTAATCATAAGCCGGACAACTCCCCGTACCTTAACCATGTTAAGATATGAACTGTACTATATCTAATATAGAACCAGAGGCACTGATTTAATTGAACCAGATTCAAATCATGCAGCTATCTCCAGTGCATGTGAACTAAATGGAGAGAGGCCGATCAGCGTTACTCAACTTAGGAATGCTTCCAATTATGAGTAACCTGAAAGAGAAGCAATTTCTCTTTATCATTACTATCAACTGAATACCATACACAAGTATCTACATCTTCGATCACTTTGAAGAATCCCGATACTTGCTACACCTGGTTCTCTACTCTATTCAAATACCTATAACTCCTCAAAACTTAGACCCTGTGTTTCTACGAAACACATGTCTAAGAACTAGAGAAGTTAAAAGTAAACAGAATATAGTATGAGTACCAACCCCTATGTCCTAATGGACACTGGACAACATACAATACTCTGTATAAGTCCGCTGAGTCTAACAACTCTTTCACTGTGTGTCGCAGGTTGAAAACTGTACTTATGGTTAAGAAGAATTACACCGCTGTTTAATGCTCCTTACCTAACCATCCACTGATATAGGTAAATGTCATCGACATAATATCAAAAGGTATATCTCACTCTATGAAAATAGACGTACAGATATATCAATTTGAAATTGGTGCACAACAGCGGATATTCAAAACCAAATATTTGCCGACCGGCAAACAGCCCAGGTGATCTCCTCAAATATCACCGATTACAACGAATCCCGAGATAATGAGGATGATCACCCAATTTCCAATAACTTACTCCCACTCATCATCTGTAAAACCATACAGATGTGAGAATCAAACCTGGTAAATACATACCCTGGAGCAAGTGTCTAATCGGGAAATCAGTTTTCTTTTAACAGTACACCGTTGAACTGAAACATTGAAATGTTTCGATGGGGTATCCTGGTATTCCTAGTAATGCCTCTACCATTATCCAGATTCACAACTACAACCGTATAATTCTTTGCCACCTCTCCAAATCCCTTTATATGTCTTTAGTCATTACCTTCTGCACACCCCTTTAGGCCAATTGGTTTTCTTCCTTCCCTACCGTTCGGCACCAGCCTATGGTTTGGAAGAAGACTATCCAATAAGCATAATGGGTGTACTGTCCTATTCCCAGGAGCACTCGCAATGCGAGAGAAGGTGAAGATAAAAGACAACCGAATAAACCTTATTCCTATTTCTCCTGAACCAGAATCCATCCCTGAACTGGAACAAGTTCCTTTCGAGTTCGTATATAACCATACGATGGAGTATCCAATAAACTGTGGATCTTCATAGTGATACGGAGTGTCCTGGAGAAATACAAAGGTGATGTGGGAGTGGTAACGAAATACCTGGTTTGGTCGTGAATATCTGTTGCAATTTACTTTGCCCTCTCACTAATCCCTTGCTTTGTCTGAACTTAATACCTTCTGTACACCATCGTTTCGCTAATTGGTTTTCTTCATTCCCTACAGTTCGGCACCAGCCTTAGGTTTGGAAGAAGACTATCCAATTTGCGTAATAGGTGTACTATCTCCTAAACCAAGGAGAACTCGTAACCTGAGAGAAGGTAAAAGGAAAAGACAACTGAATAATCCTATCCGTTTTCTCCAGAGCCGAAAACCATCCTCGAATTCCTTCGAGTTCGTATCTAACCATACGATGGTTTTGTCCAATGGAAGTGGAAGTTCGTAGTAATACGGGGTGTCCTGGAGAAAGGGGTAAAAGTAGGAGTGGCAATGAGGTCTGCAACTCTGACAATCCAAAAGCCAGTGTTAAGAAGGTTCGGTCAACTTGGTCACTGAGTCATAGTCTTAGGGTCGGGTCAATGGTCGCTGCCAGAGAGAGAGAGAAAAGAAACACTCAGCGTGCACTCTAACCTAGATCAGAATGGTTACCAATTTATCTAATCAGGAAACCTCCCACTGTACCTCAAACTCTCCTCCAAACCTGAAAGAAGAATTAGTCGGGGTCACCCGAGGAGTAAACTAACTCATCAGTGGGAATCGGGATCCAACTCTCATCGCATGATAACGTGACGGAATCCGCTCACGGTGTCACACTCCAGAAGGTATGCGCATATCTGGCAAGTTTCAGTTCTTTTGAAACTCCCGATGTGATTTCTGCCCCATGCTCTTATGACCTTGACTTTGGCCAACATATCATAAGTCACATGTCAAGTTCAACCCGTCATTCTCCAGGTTAATTTGAGCCCACCCACACATACCCTTGACTTGGGCCAAAATGGTAGTACGACTGCCCCAAGCCAACACATCTATCTATGCTGCATATGAATAACCAACAGCTACCAAACACTGTGCCTTGACTTTGGCCAACATACACAGCTTGAATACTATTGACTATCCATATGAAATGACGGAGGGCTACGAATGGTTTCTGGCGAAAACCTTTAACGTAATGAACTTGATATCGTTGAAGGAACGGATAGCTTTTTAGAAAATATAGTGACGAAAACCTTTACTAAAGAGGTCACTCCCGGTGAAGGGATCTCGGCTCTTTCCCCGTAGAATGGGGTGCTGGATATTCATAACCGAATATCACTGTGCAAAGCAAAAGTAATCGGCTATAGTGAAGTTAATGCCCTGACGCAAACTTCTGTCCAAGGGGTCACTCCCGGTGAAGGGATCTCGGCCCTTGCCTCGTCGACTGAGGAGCAAGATATTCCAAATGAATACCACGATGCAAAACAAAAGTAAACGTCCTTGCAATAACAGCTTTTTGAAAAGTGTTCCAACAACATCAGATTAGGTTTGTTTAACTTGCATTGATCCGAATCAATGCAGTCCCATCAATTGATCACACCACAAAGAACGAAAATATACTGACGTACGTATATGCCATCCGCATTCGCCACTGGGTCCCGTCATCACCCGTTAGGTTAGCTAACTAACGGCAGAGCGGGGACTGGACTAGCGCGGATGAAAAACATATACAACATCTACTAATATATATACCAATATATTATATTCGCTCAAGGCGTGAATAAAATGCAACATCACAGAAATGTACAGCATCACAGAACAATACAGATATCTGGGATCCCCGGGTTTCACAGAGCCACTACTGAAACCCGACGTTCCCCTGGTCGTGTGGATAGCCTGTGCAATGAAAACCTAGACCCCTACGGGCGTGGCAAGTCACCCGCCAAAACCTGAAGCGAGGCAGCCCCTTTCAGCACCGTGAATGGACCACCCAGCACTTCACGGAATCCGGTAACTTGGGCACCCCTCCTGGGTCAACCTGTACCCCCTACGAGTGCGGCGAATAGCCCGCAAATTCCAGACTGAAGCCCCCTCCGTCTCAATGCCCTGAGATGTGGGCTTGTTGCCCTCCAGAACCCGGCTATCCGTGCACCCCTCCGCGGGGTAATCCTAGTACAGAAAGTAAAATATACATACAACGGGTACATCGACCGCAACCTGGTCGTGCCCCAAAATAATAATACAAACAGGCAGTGACGGCAGTCCACATGTCGGACGCTCGCCCCGCAATATCAAATGTACATAATACAACAAAACTGTACTAGCATTGCATCTAGGCTATCCCTACGACCGATCCGCAACATCACAGCAAAATCACAGAACATCAACGTGAAAGTCACGTTCACAAATCCGTCTAGCCGGGCTATAGCAGTTAGACCGGATTTACCGATCGAGTGACATTCACGGTCGCAGATATAATGTAAATACTGTGAAAAATGTGTTTAAAATATCCGATCGATCAAAAATTAACAAGTGGGCCCCCAAGCAATACTGTAGCACTCACAGAAAATCTGGGCCCATTTTTAATATTCCAAAATCCCTAAAATAAGCCCAGAAGCCCACTGGAAAAATACGACGCAGTGAAGACACCAATGTGCGACGGAACCGCGGCCCAAGGGGGGTTTGGCCGCGGTTCCGCGCTTAGGTGGTCGACTGAATGTGTCGAATTTTCCCAGTAGTCTTAGAATATCCAGTACATCAATATTTTACAACCTGAAAAATTTTTCGAGACCAAAAAAATTCAACAGAAAACTGATGTGAACTAAATTGTAGATTTTGGAATTTTGGTCGATCGGAAATGCAAAACACATCAAACGAAGCTAGACGAAGTTAATGGCGAGGCTCTGATACCTCTGTAAGTGCACGGCGGCGCCCCGGTCGTCAATCCGACGGCCAAATACGGAAACGGTGATAAACTTTAATTTTGCGAACTTAGCAAACCGGCACCACCGCGCACTAAACCCCGGATCAGGCCATTAAACTTTTCCTAGCTAACAAACAAGATAGGGAAGAAATATACCGAGTGATCCGAGTCCTCTGGTCTTCTCGTCGTCGTCCCGATCTCCCGCGGAAAGTCCTGTCTCCATATCGTCGCCTCCTCGCCGAAGGGGGCACCACATCGCCTGCATCTTTTACGGGCTCCCACCTCAATACCGAGGCAACTCGGGCGCGAAGTTGGCTAGCCGACGCGTCCAAGATTTGCTGTAGAATGTGTAGGGTTGAGGCTATGTCTCATTTGGTGTTTTGTTGCTTTTGAAGATGATGGAGGAATCAAGATAAGAAAAATGGTGCTTGCATTTTTCTTAACATGAAAAGAGATCAAAATGCTACACTCTCAAAAATGAAGCTCTCATCTTCTCTTTTCTCAAAATGTGTTCAACCTTATCATATGAGAATGGTGGAGGAAAGAATACATAAGCAAGAGGGAGGTGATGGTAGGAGCACAAGTGGTGACCACATCCAAAACATCATCATAACCATCTCACATCAAACTCTAATCACTTCTAATCAACAAAAAGCAAGTGATGAGAATGGTATCAAAAGATGCTTTCATAATAAATATATATGCAAGAAAAAACTCCACAATGTGTTATTTGCAAACTTGCAAATAACACCCTCCATCGGAAAATTCCGGCCGGGAAAGAACAAAGGAAAACCGGCCGGAACGGAATGCAAACTGGCAACTCCAGAAAACTGGTCCCGTAATAAATCACAGGAAAACCCCGATACTGTGCATACACACCCGCATCTGTATTCCGACCGGATACAAATGCAAAGAGACAAAATCTACACTGTACTAAACTAGGATCCGGCTTAAACCAAAGCCGGCTAGTAATATCCGTTCGATCCTGATCTGTGCAATACCGCACGTATCTGATCGAACCCCGCCATATATCCATACGGCCACTAGTACAAACCGTCCGATCCTGATCCGTGCAATACCGCACGTATCTGATCGGACCCTGCCATATCTCCATACGGCCTCTACAGCGTTTCGCCCGAAAGCTTGAGTAACAGAATGAGTGGTGGACTCTAAAGACTCGTCAATACTATGGCTGTGAATTTAACCACTAGCACGTCACAGGTATAAGCCAATACGTAACGGGCCACCAGCTATTGACTAAAAGGGACGTCGATGAGCGAACTCATCCTGACACCCTACTGAGCCTGTCAGTGACAATATCCGTACAGTCCGGTCCGTTCGTCCATGAGCATCGCATGTCGGGCCTAGGGGGTTGGTAAAAGTCAGACCCCCAAAAGCGGTACAAGTCGTGTCGGAGTGTAGCCCAGAACACCCTGAGATACTACTGGAATACCTACCAGTAAATCTCCTGCCTTGGCCAAGGACTTTGTGTAATGGCTCTCCTAGACACAGCGCGACCTCACCCCTAATACCGGGAGAGACGAACCCCCGAAGATCCGCTCACTGCCTCCATGTGGCTCGGGACTGTACCCAACTAAAACCTGTTTGCACGACTCCTTTGAGCCGTGGTAGGGTAGCAATCAAAGTACAGTGGGAACTCATACGAGATAAATGACGATCCTTAGGTCGATAAACTAACCTGTATACATGTCACCAGGGAACTGCTATCTGATGTCAAGTATAATCCCAACTAGCAGGTTCCCAGCGAGTCCTGTCCGGTGTACTCATAACCCAATGAGCACCTGTATACATCTTAGGTGAACCAACTGACACCAGTGGCTTGTGAGACCGGCCACCGCCCCTCGTCGGGGTCTCGACTGTATACACTAGTCTACTCTGGAGAATCGATGCCCTGTCTCGAAACTCCGACGACTAGGGACCTTTTAAGGATGTGCTTATAAACTCCAGCTCTCACTTATATGATCGCCCTCATACTGCTGGCAGTCAAGCAAGAATCCTAGGGGCTCTATCAACGTGTAATAGCGACCTGTCAGGTCACCTAAAGCAGTACAAGATGATAAAGGTAAACCAGATAGCATACTATCATCTCGAGTAAGACTGTTCTACCGGGATAGGTCCTCCCTCAATCATTGCAATCACGTGCCTGTGATCCAATAATTGACTCTGAGGGCACTATCTCCAACATCGTCCTAACCTTGGCACGAAGTGCGTAGAAACATACGAATGCGTAGATCCCGGATCAAAAAAAACATGAGCATCATAAGAACAAACAGAAAGGATACCTGAAACCACAACATTGGATGCCTGAGCATCCTGGTGAGTCAAGGCAATCACCCGAGCCAGCCCTCTACCGGCAACTGGCTGACCTCTGCCTCTATCACCTCGCCCTCTCGGTACAAAACCACCGCGACCTCGACCTCGACCTCTCTGCACAAGAGTCTGACGTGGAACAACAACAGGCATAAGGGGCAACGCCCTCTGAGGTGGAGAAGGTGGTAAGGTAAACTGCGGTACAGCTGCCTCGCTCACTCTTGGCTCAGCACAATCTCGAACCCGATAACCCTTACTCCCGCACCGGTAACATCCAGAAACAAACTGCTGACCCTCCTTAGGGTAAGAGCTAAAAAGCCGACCTCGCCCCGAACCTCCACTATCTGAACGGAAACTGTCACGACGTCTGAACGCCCGCCTCGCTGACGAATCACCAATACGAACCCTCTTCGGTTCCGGAGCAACTGACGACTCAGAAAGACGCTCCTCCACCAATAGGGCTGCATCTACCGCTGCCGCATATGTGTCGCAATGCTGAATGCTGATGGCTAGGAACAACTGGGTAAGCAGGCCTCGAACAAACCTCTTCACCCTCATCTCCTCAGTCGCCACCAAGTACGGTGTATACATTGACAGCTCGGTAAACAATACATCATACTCCGACACCGTCATCCCCAGCGTCTGGCGTAACGACTCAAATTTACGCGCTCGCGCATCCCTGACGCTCGGTGGAAGAAAACGGGCAAGAAACGACGTCACAAACTCAGCCCAGGTCATAGGAGCAAGACTCGCGGCTTTGCCCCTCTCCAACGACTCACACCACTTCTAGGCCATACCCTCCAGGCAAAAACTGGAAAACTCCACCCATCTCTCATCGGAGCATCGGAGTGAACGAAAAATCCTAGCCATCCGGTCGATGAACGACTGCGGATCCTCAGTAACATCTGTGCCAGTAAACACCGTAGGCCTCAGCCTCATAAAATCTGTCAGCGACATAGTAATAACCTCCGGAGCTGTAACTGCGACTACCGGAACAGTAGGTACCATCGTAGTCCCTGCAGCGGGTGGAACAACTGCCTGCCCCTGCGCTCGGATGGTCTCTACCAAAGTCCCCACAATCTGACGCAGATCCTGCATACCAGCTTCAATCATAGCAATGTGCTCCGGTACAACAGGCGTACCGCCCTGGTCAGTCCTTGCCTCAGACGAGTCAACCCTGACCTCGGCCCTCGCAGCCGCTCTCTGTGCCCTCGTAGTCTTCGGCGGCATATAAGCTGGAAATTGAAACAAGATTCGATAAGGAAACGGAAATCGAATCACAAAGATGTATATCAATCACGGAAGGAATATCAATCAATAAGTCCTAAGGTTACTTAGGCGGAGTACCGTGTCGTAAGTATGCCGCGGAACATACACACGCTACGTCACTCTGCTTAAGCTACCTACTCCATCATACCAAGGTCATCCTAGACGCCGAAAGGTAAAACCTGGCGCTCTGATACCAACTTTCGTCACGACCCAAGTTTGGCCCGTAACCAGCACTTAAACTACGTAACGTCAACAGGCGTACGCAACTCAAGTAAGCCGAAAACCCAGAAATCTAAACCACCCAAAACTGGATCAACGGAGAAGACATAGTTTAAAACATTTAGAAAATCATAAGTAAAATCTCTAACTCTAGTTTTCTTTCGAAAAAAATTCGGCAGCACCTCCTTTGTAAAAACTAGCCCCGAAAATGGGTACAACACAGATAATATATAAAGCATCCCAAATGGGAGCAAAATCACGCCCAACGGTTTTTGAACAGAACTTCGATAGGCGAGAGGGGCGGAGACATTCACCACAACAAGTATACGACGCCAAAGCGAAGATATAACAATGGAAAGACTGAAATAAGAAGTAAACTTTCCAACATAACCGGCTCCAGCGAGCACGGCACCCAAAGTCACCAATATAATACAACACTGAATCCTCACAAGTCGTCTCTAAGTCATATACAAACAGTGGTAGATGGAGAATACTAAATCCAACAAAAAGATATACAATGTACAAACAGATAACCGCAAACCCACTTAAAAATCAAAGTTCTCACTGCCTAACGTAGCGGTATCCGCAAAAGTAGTGATGATAAGATGCCCTGCCGCGACTACTCAGAGGGAAAGTCCTGCAAAACACTGTGGCACAACGGGGGTGAGTTTCCAACTCGTGAATAGTAAGTAACATCATACTGAAATCGCAAGTGTGTACTAACATCAATGATCAATAACATGTAAGCTGGTAGCATGAGTATGTCAATATGAATATGCAACTATCATGATCAAGGTACACCACCAGGGTACTATATCTACATGAATCAAATGCATATCAACTGAATACTGAGTGCGGGATAGTAAATAATCACATGCACAAATCATAAGTATGGAAAATCACGGTGTAACTCAACAACACCCCAAATACCAAAATACTCAGATCGGCCCTCAAATCCTGTACGTCTCATGGAACCTGAGTGTCAAATATTGACACTCGAAAACATCATGAAAACCAGTGCCTAACATCGACACGTACATACTCGTATCCATATATTCCTCGAAACCCAAGTATCCCACTTCGACACTTGTATTCCACGTATCGGTCTTTCTGATATCCATACGTTCCTCGAAACCCAAGTATCCCATCTCGACACTTGTGTTCCACGTATCGGTCTGTCAAAATCCATATATCTCTCGGAATATAAGTGCCTAACATCGACACTTGAAATTCCTATATCGCATGAAAACATATCTCAAATGCGTAAATACATGTAAAATAGCATATGCAACATAAAACATCAATATAAGCATATCACGGAAAAAGTCCGCTAATTAATGCATCAAGCCATTAAATAAATCTCACGGTTCCCAAAATCCAAATCCAGAATACATATATATACAGCGTCCCATACCACCGATATATATATTATAAAAAGCCAATCATGTAACAAAAGCAAGGTATATGTGCGAGCATGTAAATATGGTATGGCATAGGTATAGGCATGTAGGTACTCAGGTATGCTATATATTATATGCGCTATCGCACAAGAACAACTACCTCTATGTCGCTAACCACTAGCAAGGTATATCAATGAATATTTGTGTTGTACGCATCATGGCAATTACCGACAGTGTGTGTGTAACACATCATTGGTGCTCATGCTACATCGACTGTCAATAATAGTGCAGTGTACAAAAGATATAGTATCAGGCACAACAAGTAACTATATGCAATGTGAATCATGCAATATCTCTATATGAGCACCTAAACATAGGGCTAATATCCTATCATATCTAGCCCCGACGCTTAGCGCCATACGGGCGATTTCCCCGTAGATATTAAATCTACTCACCAATGGTCTCCAGCTATGAAAATTCGACCACCTGCTTCCCCTTGTTCGCAGGGTCCGAAGTCCCCGCTTGCGACGCTATATTTTCACAAACACAAGAAATAGTGCAAATATCTCAGAATCGATCAATATAATGCAAAACTACGTATTAAAAACACACCAACACACTAAACTAACTCGCGAGTGCATGTCTAGTGGCTAACACGCGCAACGATACCTCAATACCAAACTGAGCACTACAGCAGCACAAACTCGCAACTCGAGTCGCAACACGTGTTACGCGAGCTCAAAACACTAGATTATAGGTAATCGATCCCAGATTTTGCATACTGAATTTACTAAGAAAGTAAACAGTACCAAACACCCCTAGCCAACAGCAGACAACAACCCACAGAAGACCAACCCCATCCCCCTCCTACCTAGCCGGCGTCGCTGGATCACGCCTTAGGGGTCGCCGGCCCCGGCCGGTGAGGTGGCCCCCGTGTCTCAGGGGGTGTCTCAGGTTCACTAGTACATCTCTAAAATTTTGTTTGGTCAAACACTAAAATCTCCAGGTCACAGCAGTTCACAGAGATCCATAAAGACACTAAAAACACGATATCGCACTAATCGATATATCAAGTGTTCTAAACCATAAACAATGAGCTAAATAACACAAAAACTCCTAATTAAGAGTATAGGGGTTATACCTAAGAACTTTGCTCACAATCTCCTTGCTTTCCCTAGCTCCAAGTGATCCAAGAGCCAAAAATCAAGACTTGTGCATATTTTGTGATATAATTGGAATTTTTTTGGAGATTTTTGAGTTTGGATTGATGAAATGTGAAAGGAAAATGAGCAAGGGTAGTAGGAAATGAAGGAATCTCGGCCAAGAGAGTGAGGGGAGGGTTTTGTGAGGGTTTCCTAGCAATTACCATCATTAAATGCAATTAATTGCATTCACACTCCACATGCACACATGCATGCATCTCCATTTCTTTTCTTTTCTTTTTCATTAAATCCTAAATCCTAACCTCCAAACAAATATCTAGCTATTGTGAGAAGGTTTTGGATTAACTCAACTTAAATTAAAGAAAAGATCACGTAACAGAAATTTCCCAAAATGTGAACACCGCATTAAAATAACATTAAAATTGGGAAAAATTCTATCTGAACCAAAACGTCCCATATACCCCCAAAGCATGCGCACTTGCTTTATTTTAGCTAAACTAGGTGCTGGCAAGTCTATATGGTCGTTTGAACACAGTCGGGTCAAAACGGAAAATACCGACAATTTAACCCTAAAACGGACAAATTCGCATAACGATTTCTAAAACGTTACATACCTGCCCTTGTGCATGGATTGTTAGTGCATATGCCCTAGGGGCCATTATTGTATCATACTATCTTGTATATCACTTAATGGAAACTTGGGATATTCACTGTTATATTAACAGTCTTGCTAAACATGGTAGTATGCTACTTGGTTTATATCTATCTTAATATGTGTGTACGTATTGATAGAGCCTTTAGGACCTTGCTTTACTACCAGCGTTGTGATGGCAGTCACACTAGTGGGGGTTGGGTAGCCTACAAGCACATCCTTTTTCAGGTCCCTAGTCGTAGGATTAACGAGACAGGGCATCAATACTCCGGAGTAAACTAGTGTGTACGTTTCTCATCCCAGTAAGGGAGATGGTCTGTCCCACAGCCATCAGTACGACATACTGGAGATAGTATACAGGTGCTCGTTGGGTTATGGGTACACCAGACAGGACTCGCAGGGAACTGTTGGTTGGTATTATACCCGTCGTCAGTTAACAATTCCTAGGTGACATGAGTACAGCATAGTCCACAAACTTGACACTGCTGCTACACCTCGAGTGTGTTCCCACTATTCTTAGATTGCTACCCTACCACGGCTCAAAGGAGTCGTGCAAACAGGTAGCAGTTGGGTGCAGTCCCGAAGCACTTGGATGCAGTGGCGGTTAGAAAGGATTCGGCTCTCCCGGTATTTGGAGTTGATATCACGCTGTGTCTGGAGAGCAATTACGCAAAGTCCCTGGCCAGGGCAAGCGAGATTTACTGGTAGGTTTTCCAGTAGCATCTCAAGGTGTAATGGACTTCACTCCGACACGACCTATACCGCTTTTAGGGGACTGACGCTTGCCGCCCCCTAGGCCCGATATGCGATAGTCCTCGACGAACAGACTGAACTGTACGGAGATTGTCACATCAGGCTCAGTAGGAGTTCGGATGGGTTTCCTCATCGGCCTTCTTATCGACATCTACCTGGGGACCGTTACGTACAGCTAGTGCCGCTTGCTGTCTGTGGTTAAACCCACTGCCAGCGTAGTAGTCGAGTCTTTAGAGTCCCACACAGAGAGTTTCCCTGCTTCGGACGAAACGATATAGTGGTCGTATGGTTTTACGACAGGGTTCGGACACATACGTATTTTTACGCACGTATGATGTTCGGACAGTTTATACTAGCAGGCTTTGGTTTAAGCCAGATTCTAGTATTGGATTATTGGTTTTATATAGTCTCAGTATTTCCGTGTTTTCATGGATGGAGGGGTATTCTCGTAATTAGTCGAGAAGCTTCTAGAAGATTAATGAGTTGGTGGCTAAGGTGGCATTTGCATTAATTGGTTTAATGACTCATGGTGTGATTCATCCATAGAAGTTAATGATGCATTTATGGCTTAATGACTCATGGAATGAATCACACAAGGTGAGTTAATGAAGCATGATAATATTTTTATTTGTTATTCATTTAATTAATATCTTATGCTTCATATATTCACAATGAGATATTTTTCCAAGATCATTCTCACTCCACCTTCTCTCTCCTCAAGCTCTCTCTCTTCAAACCCTAACCCTAATCCTCTCATGTGTTGAGATCCTAGGGTTAGTAAGACTCATAGATCCCTAATCCTATTCTATATTCTCTAGGTTGCTTTGATTAGCACTCTTAGTTACCTAGTTACCTCAAGTGTGAAGTTAAGCTTGGAGAAGTAGCTCTCGGGTGGATCTTCTATCACAAAGAGGAGGCCGACGAGGAGGCGGTCAACGAGAACAAGAAGGACTTGATTTATTAGGTATAATATTCTTTCATAGTAGCTAATCCCTCCTATTTTATTGTTAGTTAGGGTTTGGCAAAGATCCATAAAGTTAGTCGATATTAGTTTAAACAAAATGATTGTTTTACCTATTCCGCCTCCCCGCATAATATGGGGTGTCTAACGTCAACTTACAGTGGTATCAGAGCCTCACTAAACCATAACTAACTTGTTAGCAAAGTCGTTAGAAATTCGATCGCAAAACGAACCCAAAAATACGACTTTTTCACCATGTTTCTGCCGATTTTAAAACGGGGTCTAAAAATTTTTCACGGACCCTTAAAAATACAAGCAGGGAATTATAAGATTACTGGAGTAATTTGGGTTCCTAACTCGGCCAAACCACCGTGGAACCGCGGCCGATCCAAAGCAATCCTCCGTGGATCCGCGGCCGAGTTGGAGCCGAGTCAGCCCAAAATTCCCCAGTAACTCTTCTCTGTTAATTTTGTATTTTCTGGGATGTTCTGTTTCTGCTCTGGTTCAGGTGCACAGTGAAGTATTTGGAGTAAAATCATTTGTGTTTGCTTGATCGAAATTCTACGATGTTTGGCTAATTTGAATATATCTGTGATTTTTTTAATGTGTTCGTAAACCTCCCCTAGCTGCTAGTATGTCGGTTAGCAGGGGGTTGCATATTTCTGTAATGGTTTTTACTGTTTGTGTTTGTGGACTTGTTGGATTGTCGTGATTGGATAGCCGGGGATGTGAGACGAGTGTTTCTTTCATTCAAATATAATTTGTAAATTGTTGTAATATTCTTTTGCGGGGCACATCCGGGCTGAGGTTGTAGCCACCGTTGTATTATTTCATTTACTGATTTTTGCTCCTAGGATAGACCCAAGGTGGGGTGCACAAACTACCGGGTACTTTGAAGTGTTTAGTAGCCTACTCACGTTGTTAAGGGAGACCGATTCACTTCGGGTACTTGGCGGGTAGTTTGCCGTACCCGTAGGGGTCTTGGGTGTGGTTTTGGCTATTCATCGCGACTGTGTAATTCGTCTTTCTTTGCAGGCTCAAAAGGAATGCGGATTCGTAAAAAATCCAATATGTTCATCTGTGATCTGGAATGCCTATTATTGCGTCTAATGAATGTACAATATCTATGTATGATAGCTATTAGATGTCACTTATGTTTTACACCCACGCTAGCCCAGCCCCCGCTCTGTCGTTAGTTAAGTAACCTAACGGGTGAATGACGGGACCCAGTGGCGAATGCGGATGGCATAAGAGGACGTTGTATTTTCGTTGTTTTCTGCAATGATAGGTTAATTGATGGGACGCATTATATTAATGCAAAGAAAATAAACCAAAGTTGAATCGTTGGAATAGTTTAAAAGAAATCACTCGGTTATTTTAAAACAGAGGATAATTTTTAAAATTGCGGAGCTTTAATCACTCCTTTTAAAAGCTATCAGGTTCCTTCGATCATATCAAGTTCACTACGTTCACGGTTTCTCCAAAATCATTCGTAGCCCTCCGTCATTTCATTTGGGTATTCAGTAGTATTCAAGCTATGTATTATGACCAACGCCAAGACATAGTGTTTGGTAGCTGCTGGGTATTCATTTGTTGCATAGATAGATGAGTTAGATTGGGACAGTCGTATTATCATTTGGCCAACGTCAGGGGTATGTACGGATGGGTTCAAATTAACAAGATAATGATGGGTAGAACTTGACATGTGACTTATGACATTTTGACCAACGCCAAGGTCATAAGAGCATGGGGCAGAAATTTATATCGGGAATTTCTAAAGAAACTAAAATTTGCAAAGAGATGCATACCATTTGGAGTGTGATAATTTTGGTAGGATTCCTTTAGCTTTATCACACGATGATATTTGGATCCCTATCCCACTGTGAGTATCCGCTACTCATCAGGAGATTCGTCACTTAACGATCAATGCTATAAACCAAGTAGGTGTCGAGAAAGGTGTCAGCGGGGTTACGCCCCCAGAGAAAAGAGGTTATTTAATTAAGGAACTTCGCGAATGCGTTGGAAAACCTCCCTCGAAGTACCGACACCGGCCTGGCTGAACGGTTAAGCAAGTATTGTACATTGAGAATAGTCCTGACTAGTTCTTCCTTTTTGGTTTGAGGAGGGATTCGAGAAACAGTGGGAGCCATCCAGTTTAGATAAACTAAAAACCACTCTAAACTTGCAAGAGCATCATGCAAAAGTGTTCCCTCTCTCTCCTAATTGCAGCGACCCAGAACATGAC
Source organism: Agapanthus africanus (assembly GCA_030015575.1). NCBI lineage: Eukaryota > Viridiplantae > Streptophyta > Magnoliopsida > Asparagales > Amaryllidaceae > Agapanthus > Agapanthus africanus. The sequence goes on from CM057346.1 coordinate 399,506,400, forward strand.
AGGCCTTAAGTTAGTATTAGAAAAAAAAATATTGACAGGGCCAAACTATAAAGATTGGTTGCGGAATGACAAGATGGCTTTGACTTATGAAAAATTGGGGTATGTCCTTACTACTAAGGCACCTGCTGTCCCTGGTCCAAAATCCAGTATTGTGGATAAGGAAATCCACAGGACCTGGGAGTTAGATTGCGCCAAGGCCAAATGCATCGTGCTTGCCTCTATGAATAATAAACATCAGAGGAGACACGAGGATATGGATCTTGAATCCATATTTCTGTAAGTCCACGTTGCCCACCCCGGTACTTGCGGGGAGGAGGAAAACGGAATAAAATTCGAATTTTTATGAGCTTAGGCAACATGGACTAGACTATGAAGGATCTTTGCTAAACAAAAACAAGCTAAAGCTAACTAGAAACTAGCTAAGTGCTAGAAAGGTTATACCTTGGGCTTTATGTCCCTCTCTCCTTGCTCCTTGGAGTGGTGGACGGAGGTCACCTTAGTCGTCTTCTCACGTCGAAGAAAGATCCACCCGAAAGCCTCGACCTTTGGCTTCAACTCCAATCTAGAAGTAACTAGGGTGCAAGAAGCGCTAATCCTTGAACCCTAGATGAGAGTAGAGATTATCAAGAGAGGGTTTTTCTCAAGCTCAAGTGTTTCTCAACACATGAGAGGGGAGAGCTTGAGGGAGAGGAAGAACAAGAGAGAGAATGTGAATGATAGAATGAGAGAAAAATAAACCATTCTCACATATATGTGTGAATTATTGTAATTAGATAATTAGCTAGATAATTGTCATGGTTAATCAAGACATGACCATTATCATTTCATTTTTAATGCAAATTGCAAGGATCAAAGAGCATCTTCCAAATGAAATGATGATGGTCAAAGTGTCAACAAGGTCAATAAGTCAAGGTGGGTCAAATGGTCAACAACCATAACCATGCACAATTATTAAACTAATACCAATTAACCATAATACACACATAATCATTAGGGTTAATAAAATGACAATAGTCATTAACCCTAATCAAAGTCCTCTCCCTCTGTCTCAAGCAACTGTGCATACGCACCCGCATTCGTGATCCGAGGAACACGAATACAATGAGAAAAAGCCAATCCCAAATCATATACTAGGATCCGGCTTAAACCAAAGCCCGCTAGTATAAGCTGTCCGGACAGCAAACGTGCACAAGTGCGCGGATGTGAACGAACCCTGTCGCAAAACCATGCGACCTCTACTCATTTTGCCTAAAGGAGAATAGCTCTCTGTGTGGGACTCTAAAGACTCGACACTACGCTGGCAGTGGGTTTAACCACAGACCGCAAGCGGCACTAGCTGTACGTAACGGTCCCTAGGTAGATGTCGATAAGAAGACTGACGAGGTGAACCCCATCTGAACTCCTACTGAGCCTGTATGTGACAATCTCCGTACAGTCCGGTCTGTTCGTCTGATACATCGTATGACGGGCCTAGGGGGGTGGTGAACGTCCGTCCCCTAATAGTGGTACAAGTCGTGTCGGAGTGTAGCCCAGAACACCCTGAGATAACACTGGAAACCTACCAGTATATCTCGCTTGCCCTGGCCAGGGACTACCCGTGTAATGGCTCTCCTGGACACAGCGCGATGTCAACCCCCAATACCGGGAGAGACGAATCCTGTCTAACCGTCACTGCCTCCAAGTGCTTCGGGACTGCACCCAAAAACTACCTTTTTGCACGACTCCTTTGAGCCGTGGTAGGGTAGCAATCAAAGTGCAGTGGGAACACACTCGAGGCGAAGTGACAGTGTCAAGTCAGCGGACTAAGCTGTACTCATGTCACCTGGGAACTGATAACTGACGATAGGTATAATACCAACCAACAGTTCCCGACGAGTCCTGTCCAGTGTACTCGTAACCTAACGAGCACCCGCATACTATCTCAAGTACGACGTACTGACGGCTGTGGGACAGACCGTCTCCCACGCTGGGATGAGAAGCGCATACGCTAGTCTACTCCGGAGTATCGATGCCCTGTCTCGATAGTCCAACGACTAGGGACCTGTATAAAGATGTGCTTATAGATCACCCAGCTCCCACGAGTATGAGCGCCATCACAACGCTGGTAATCAAGCAAAGATCCTAAGGGCTCTACCAATATGTATATCAGCAATATGCTAAAAGAAACACATGCACATATTAAAGCAGAGACAAACCAAGTAGCATACTACCATTTCGAGCAAGATTGTATATACAACTGTGAATATCCCAAGCTTCCATCAAGTAATATACAAACTAGTATGATACAGTAATGGCCTCTAGGGCATATACACTAACAATCTCCCACTTGCACTAAGGCCATGTACTGGCGTATCGAAGACCTATCATCTCGATCAACCGCTCGAACTGAGTCTGGGGCAAGGCCTTGGTGAATGGATCTGCTGTGTTATCTTCTGAAGCAACTCTCCGAACCTCGATCTCCTGGCGATCTACGATCTCCCTGATCAGGTGATACCGCCTCAAGATGTGTCTGGATTTCTTGTGGGACCTGGGTTCCTTCGCTAAAGCTATAGCCCCGTTGTTGTCGCAATACAGAGGTATTGGGTCAACAATGGACGGAACCACCTGAAGTTCTCTCAAGAACTTCCTTATCCAGACAGCTTCTTTTGCGGCATCAAATGCAGCGATGTATTCCGCTTCCATAGTCGAGTCAGCAACGGTTTCCTGTTTGGAGCTCTTCCAACACACCGCCCCTCCATTGAGGGTGAAGACAAAACCCGACATGGACTTGGAATCATCCTTGTCACTCTGGAAGCTGGAGTCAGCAAAGGCCTCAATCTGGAGGTCTTTTCTGCCATACACCAAGAACATCTCCTTAGTCCTTCTCAGGTACTTGAGAATGTTCTTTACTGCTATCCAATGTTTCTCCCCAGGGTTTGACTGATACCTGCTTACCACACTCAGTGCATAAGCCACATCCGGTCTGGTACACAACATCGCATACATTATAGAGCCTACCGCAGAAGCGTAGGGTATAATAGACATGCGATCCCTCTCCAAATCAGTCTTGGGAGACATCTCTTTGGAGAGGGTGATCCCGTGACAAGCCGGTAGAATACCGCGCTTGGAATCTTCCATACTGAATCTCTTCAGTATGGTATCGATGTACCTGGACTGTGAAAGTCCTAATATCCTCTTGGATCTGTCACGGTAGATCCGGATACCCAGAATGTATGAGGCATCACCCAGGTCTTTCATGGAGAACCTGTGTGACAAGAACCCCTTGACAGATTGTAGCATAGGAATGTCATTTCCTATTAAGAGAATGTCATCCACGTATAAAACGAGGAATACTACAGTTCTCACTACAAATCTACAATAGATGCATGGTTCATCTGGATTTTTGATAAAGCCAAATTCCTTGACCGTCTCATCAAAACAGATGTTCCAAGTCCGCGATGCCTGCTTTATTCCATAAATGGACTTAAGCAACTTGCACACCTTCCTGCTACTCCCACTCTGAATGAAACCCTCTGGCTGATCCATATAGACACACTCCTCTAAATGTCCATTTAGAAAAGCTGTCTTTACGTCCATCTGCCAAATCTCATAATCGTGGAAGGCAGCAATGGCAAGAAGGATCCGAATGGATTTCAGCATAGCTACTGGAGAAAAGGTTTCGTCATAGTCCAAACCAGGTCGCTGACGAAAACCCTTTACTACCAGTCTAGCTTTATAGGTCTCAACCTGTCCATCTACACCAATCTTTCTTTTGAAGATCCACTTGCATCCTACGGGTTTTACCCCATCTGGAGCAATGTCCAACGTCCATACTTTGTTGGTGTACATGGACTCCATTTTGGTCCGCATTGCATCCAGCCATTTTACCGAGTCGACGCTCTGAATGGCTTGCTGGAAGCTAGTAGGCTCATCAAAATCTATGATGCAATCCTCTCTATCCCCGTCAATGAGAAAACCGTAGTATCTCTCGGGCGGATGAGACTGCCTACTACTCCTGCGGAGTGGCGTGGGAATGTCCTGATCTTTCGAACCCTCTGGTTCTACTAAGCTTTCAGTAATAGCTCGTGGTTCTGGAATTTCTTCCAGTTCTATTGCACTCCCACTTAATTCTTTTTCTATGAACTGATGTTCCAGAAAATAGGCATTACGGGAAACAAGGACTTTTTGTTCCTCTGCGTAATAAAAAAGATACCCTCTGGAGTTCTTTGGGTATCCCACAAACTTGAACAGTACTGAGCGTGCCTCTAGTTTGTCCGCATGCTGCTTTTTGACATAAGCTGGACATCCCCAAATCTTCAAGTATTGAAGATAGGGTTTCTTCCCATTCCATAACTCATATGGTGTGGTAGGCACAGTCTTAGTGGGAACTCGGTTCAAAAGGTATGCAGCTGATTCTAGCGCATATCCCCAGAACGATCGCGGTAACTCAGCGTTACTCATCATGGACCGTACCATATCCAATAGGGTTCGGTTCCGTCTCTCCGATACACCGTTATGTTGCGGGGTGTATGGAGGAGTAAGCTGAGAGAGAATGCCATTCTCTTTTATGTAACCCAGGAACTCGGCACTCAAGTATTCACCACCTCGATCAGATCTCAGTGCCTTGATACTTTTGCCTGTTTGTTTTTCTACTTCATTCTTATATTCCTGGAACTTATCAAAAGCTTCGGATTTATGCTTCATTAAGAAGACATGTCCGAACCTTGAGAAATCATCCGTAAAAGTAATGAAGTATGAATAACCGCTTCGTGCATGTGTAGACATTGGACCGCACACGTCGCTGTGTACGAGTCCCAAGAGCTCGCTCGCTCTTTCTCCGTGTCCAGTGAACGGAGTCTTTGTCATCTTTCCCTTGAGACAGGATTGACAAGTTGCATACGATTGATATTCGAACGAATCCAAATATCCTTCTGCATGTAACTTAGTCAACCTTCTCTCATTGATGTGACCCAGTCTACAATGCCATAAGAAAGTTTTATCGATTTCTGGAGACTTTCTTTTGTGTGTATTCTGGACATTGAAAATCTGTGGCTGGTTTAATACGTATATACCGTTGTTCAATGTACCTGACCCAATCAAAACTTGATTAAGGTGAATGTTCACTACATTACTTACAAATGCAAATTCATAACCTTCTTTAGATAATAAAGATACAAAAATGATATTACAGGTTGCATTTGGTACATAATAACAACTACGCAAAACCAAAAAGTGTCCATCCGACAATCCCAGGTGATAGTCCCCCACGGCCTCAGCATCCATGCTAGCACCGTTTGCAACTCTGAGGGTCATGTCACCTGCCTTCAAAACTCTACGCTTTCTCAACGCCTGCAAAGAATTACAGATATGAGATCCTGATCCGGTATCCAATACCCAGGATGTAGAGTTTATTGATAGATAGTTTTCAATAACATACACACCTGAAGCTGAAGCAGCAACTCGCTTCAAATCCTGTGTTCTGGCCTTCCAAGCCTTGCAATCCTGTTTCCAGTGACCACTTTTGTGACAATAGAAGCATTCTTCCTTCCCCACCAGCTTTCCCGCTATCTTTGTTGCTTTTCCTTTTCCCTTCGTATCCACTTTACCGACACCGCCTCTTGGTTTGGCGGGGGCTTTCTTCTTCTTACCCTTGGCTTTCGCCCTGGATCTAGAAGAGGAAGATCCTCCTACAAACAAAATGGATGTCTCCCTACCCTTCTGTAGGGTGCCCTCAGCATTCCTCAACATGTTCAGAAGTTCGGAAAGTTCAACCTCCTTTCCTTGCATGTTGAAGTTAAGAATAAACTGGGCGTAAGTGGAAGGAAGGGACTGGAGAATCAAATCAATATAGTGTTCATTCTCCAACATGGTCCGAAGGTCCACGAGCTCCTCAATGTAGCCAATCATCTTAAGCATGTGTTCCGCTACCGATGATCCGACGGCCAACCTTGCCGAAAACAACTTCTTCGACACTTCGTATCTTGCGATACGAGACTGCTCTCCACACAGTTCTTTTGTATGAAGAAATATGGACTTTAGGTCCATATTCTCGTGCCTCCTCTGATGTTCGTTGTCCATCGAGGCTAGTACGAGGCATCTGGCCTTCGCGCAATCTATTTCCCAGGTCTTGTAGATTTCCCTATCTACGACACTGGTTTTGGGACCTGGGACAGGGGGAGCTTTGGTGGTAAGGACATACCCCAACTTGTCGTAAGTGATTGCCATCTTGACATTCCTGAGCCAATCTTTGTAGTTTGGCCCTGTCAATATGTTTTTATCTAGTAATAACTTAAGTCCGGTCATGTTGAATGGTCGCTGCAATTAGGAGAGAGAAAAGAAACATTTTAGCATGATGCTCTTGCAAGTTTAGAGTGGTTTTTAATTTTTCTAAACTGGATGACTCCCACTGTCTCTCGAATCCCTTCTCAAACCGTAAAGAAAGGATTAGTCAGCATCAATCCCACCGTACAATACTTGCTTAACCGTTCAGCCAGGCCAGTGTCAGTACTTCGAGGGAGGTTTTCCAACGCTTTCGCGAAGTTCCTTAATTAAGTAACCTCTTTTCCCTGGGGGCGTAGCCCCGCTAACACCTTTCTAGACACCTACTAAGTTTATAGCATTGATCGTTAAGTGAGAGTTTTCCCGAGGAGTAGCATATACTCACAGTAGGATCGGGATCCAAATATCATCGCGTGATAAAACCGAAGGAACCCTACCAGAATTATCACACTCCAAATAGTATGCAGCGCTAGCAAGTTTCAGTACTTATGAAACTCCCGATGTGGATTTTTGCCCCATGCTCTTATGACCTTGGCGTGAGGTCAAAATGTCATAAGTCACATGTCAAGTTCTTCCCATCATTATCCCGGTTAATTTGAACCCACCCATACCTACCCGTGACGTAGGCCAAAATGGCAGTACGACTGTCTCAAACCAACGCATTCTATCTATACAACAGATAAATATCCGGCAGCTACCAATCACTATGCCTTGGCGTGAGGTCAAAATACATAGCTTGAATACTACCGAATATTTAACTGAAATGATGGAGGGCTACGGATGGTTTTGGCGAAACCGTGAACGTAGTGAACTTGATATAATCGATGGAACGAGATAGCTTTTAAAAGGAGTGGTTCAAGCTCCGCGTTTAAAAGTTTAGTTTTGAAAAGAACCGAGTGGTTTTCAAAGTGTTCCAGTCGACTTATACTTGGTTTATTTTCTTGCTTTAGTTCTTTTAATGCGTCCCATCATTTAATCCTACCATTGCAGAAAACAACCAAAATATGACGTATGCTTATGCCATTCGCATTCGCCACGGGGCCCCGTCATCACCCGTTAGATTACTTAACTAACGACAGAGCGGGGGCTGGGCTAGCGCGGCTGTAAAACATAAGCAACGTCTAAATAGTTATCATATATAAATATATAGCAAAGATAGACATTACAGATCACAGATGAATACATTGGATATACTAGGAATCCGCAATCCGTTCGAGCCTGCAACGAAAAGCGGATTACACGGTCGCGGTGAATAGCCAAATACCCCACCCAAGGCCCCTACGGGTGTGGCAAACTACCCGCCAAGTGTCCGAAGCGAAGCAACCTCCCTCACCACTGTGAGTAGGCCACTCGGCACTTCGAGATACCCGGTAGTTTGTGCACCCCCTCCATGGGTCTATCCTAGGAGCAAAAACAGTAAAAAAAAATTATACAATGACGGCTACAACCCCGACCCGGTTGTGCGGCCAAACAAATAATAATATTACATCAATTTACATGTTACAATGAATGAAAGAAAAAGCAACACTCATCTCGCATACACCACGGCTATTTATCCGCGACAATCCAACCCATTCATATACACATACCATCATCAATCACAGATCACAGATATGTATAACCCCGACTAATCGACATATAGCGATTAGCCGACGTTCAATACATATAAACATCACAGATATAACCTTTTAGTCAAAGTATATTGAAGTTCGAAAAAAAAATACGGATTTATAGGCCCCGAAAAACAAATTTCTATTCTGGAAAATCTGGGCACATATAAACCATCTTAAAAATCCTAAAACCAAGCCATAAGAAAACTGCACCAAACTCGACTCAGTGAGGAGTTAAAACGGCGGCGGTTTCGCGGCAATAGCTTGCTATTGCCGCTGAACCGCGGCGGTTTAGATGACTCACTGGACTGGGTTTGCTGTGCTTCTTAAGAAAACCCTGAGATGATTTTTGGAGTATGACAAATTTTATTTGGAACAGAAAAAATTTTAACAGAAACTTAGGGTTTTTAAAACCCGGTTTTTCGATTTTTCCGATTCGAACTTCGATACACTCTACTACCTAGCTAGTTTATGTTTAGTTAGGCTCTGATACCACTGTAAGTCCACGTTGCCCACCCCGGTACTTGCAGGGAGGCGGAAAACGGAATAAAAATCGAATTTTTATGAGCTTAGGCAACATGGACTAGACTATGAAGGATCTTTGCTAAACAAAAACAAGCTAAAGCTAACTAGAAACTAGCTAAGTGCTAGAAAGGTTATACCTTAGGCTTTATGTCCTTCTCTCCTTGCTTCTTGGAGTGGTGGAAGGAGGTCACCTTAGTCGTCTTCTCACGTCGAAGAAAGATCCACCCGAAAGCCTCGACCTTTGGCTTCAACTCCAAGCTAGAAGTAACTAGGGTGCAAGAAGTGCTAATCCTTGAACCCTAGATGAGAGTAGAGATTATCAAGAGAGGGTTTTTCTCAAGCTCAAGTGTTTCTCAACACATGAGAGGGGAGAGCTTGAGGGAGAGGAAGAACAAGAGAGAGAATGTGAATGATAGAATGAGAGAAAAATAAACTATTCTCACATATATGTGTGAATTATTGTAATTAGATAATTAGCTAGATAATTGTCATGGTTAATCAAGACATGACCATTATCATTTCATTTTTAATGCAAATTGCAAGGATCAAAGAGCATCTTCCAAATGAAATGATGATGGTCAAAGTGTCAACAAGGTCAACAAGTCAAGGTGGGTCAAATGGTTAACAACCATAACCATGCACAATTATTAAACTAATACCAATTAACCATAATACACACATAATCATTAGGGTTAATAAAATGACAATAGTCATTAACCCTAATCAAAGTCCTCTCCTTCTGTCTCAAGCAACTGTGCATACGCACCCGCATTCATGATCCGAGGAACACGAATACAATGAGAAAAAGCCAATCCCAAATCATATACTAGGATCCGGCTTAATCCAAAGCCCGCTAGTATAAGCTGTCCGGACAGCAAACGTGCACAAGTGCGCGGATGTGAACGAACCCTGTCGCAAAACCATGCGACCTCTACTCATTTTGCCTAAAGGCGAATAGCTCTCTGTGTGGGACTCTAAAGACTCGACACTACGCTGGCAGTGGGTTTAACCACAGACCGCAAGCGGCACTAGCTGTACGTAACGGTCCCCAGATAAATGTCGATAAGAAGACTGACGAGGTGAACCCCATCTGAACTCCTACTGAGCCTGTATGTGACAATCTCCGTATAGTCCGGTCTGTTCGTCTGATACATCGCATGGCGGGCCTAGGGGGCGGTGAACGTCAGTCCCCTAATAGCGGTACAAGTCGTGTCGGAGTGTAGCCCAGAACACCCTGAGATAACACTGGAAATCTACCAGTATATCTCGCTTGCCCTGGCCAGGGAGTACCCGTGTAATGGCTCTCCTGGACACAGCGCGATGTCAACCCCCAATACCGGGAGAGACGAATCCTGTCTAACCGTCACTGCCTCCAAGTGCTTCGGAACTGCACCCAAAAACTACCTGTTTGCACGACTCCTTTGAGCCGTGGTAGGGTAGCAATCAAAATGCAGTGGGAACACACTCGAGGCGAAGTGACAGTGTCAAGTCAGCGGACTAAGCTGTACTCATGTCACCTGGGAACTGATAACTGACGATAGGTATAATACCAACCAACAGTTCCCGACGAGTCCTGTCCAGTGTACTCGTAACCTAACGAGCACCCGCATACTATCTCAAGTACGACGTACTGACGGCTGTGGGACAGACCGTCTCCCACGCTGGGATGAGAAGCACATACGCTAGTCTACTCCGGAGTATCGATGCCCTGTCTCGATAGTCCAACGACTAGGGACCTGTATAAGGATGTGCTTATAGATCACCCAGCTCCCACGAGTGTGAGCGCCATCACAACGCTGGTAATCAAGCAAAGATCTTAAGGGCTCTACCAATATGTATATCAGCAATATGCTAAAAGAAACACATGCACATATTAAAGCAGAGACAAACCAAGTAGCATACTACCATTTCGAGCAAGATTGTATATACAACTGTGAATATCCCAAGCTTCCATCAAGTAATATACAAACTAGTATGATACAGTAATGGCCTCTAGGGCATATACACTAACAATTTCTCCACACAAAGGATCTGTATGGAGAGCAATCTCGTATAGCTAGATACGAGACCTCGAAGAACTTGTTTCAGTCGAGGCTGGCCGTTGGATCATCTGTAGGAGAACATGTCCTTAAGATGATTGGCTATATAGAAGAGCTCGCGGACCTCGGGATGACTTTGGAGAACGAGCTCTATACAGACTTGATTCTTCACTCCCTTCCTTCCACCTACGCCCAGTTTATTCTGAATTTCAACATTCAAAGAAAAGAAATTGAACTTCCAGAAATCCTTAACATGTTGAGGAGTGCAGAGGGCACCTTGCAGAAGGAAAGGGAAACACCCGCTACGTTTGTTCGCGGTGCTTCCTCTTCCGGGTCCAAGGCTAGAGCCAAAGGAAGGAAGAAGAAGGCCGCTACCAAACCGAGAGGTGGTGTTGGTAAGGTAGGAGCTAAGGGAAAGGCAAAGGTTGCGGTGATAGTAGTGGTAAAGGACGAGTGCTTCCACTGTCATAGGAAAGGGCATTGGAAGAAAGATTGCAAAGCTTGGAATGCCAAGAACCAGGAACCGAAGCAAGCTGTGGCTTCGACTTCAGGTGTGTTTGTAATTGAAAATTGTCTGTCAATCAACTCTACTTCCTGGGTATTGGATACCGGATCAGGATCTCATATATCCAATTCATTACAGGCACTGAGAAACCGTAGGGTGCTGAAGGTTGGTGATATGACCCTCCAGGTTGCTAACGGAGCTAGCGTTGGTGTTGTGTCCGTAGGGGATTATCACCTTGGATTGACGAGTGGACATATTTTGGTTTTGCATAACTGTTTTTGTGTACCCAGTTTAACGTGTAATATCATATCAGTTTCATTGTTATCAAAAGAAGCTTATGATTTCACGTTTGTAAGCGATGTTGTTAACATCCACCTTAATCATGGTTTGATTGGGTCTGGTACACTAGATAACGGTATTTATGTGTTAAACCAATTACAGATTTTCAATGTCCAGAACACACTAAAAAGAAAGTCTCTAGATATAAATAAGGCTTTCTTTTGGTATTGTAGACTGGGTCACATCAATGAGACAGGGTTAACTAAGTTACATAGAGAAAGATATTTGGATCCATTCGAATATCAATCTTATGCCACTTGTCAATCATGTTTCAAAGAAAAGATGACAAAGACTCCATTCACTGGACATGGAGTAAGAGCGAGTGAGCTCTTAGGACTCATACACAGCAATATATGTGGTCCAATGTCTACATATGCAAGAGGTGGTTTTTCATATTTCATTACTTTTACGGATGATTACTCTAGGTACGGATTCATTTTCTTGATGAAACATAAATCCGAGGCCTTTGAGAAATTCCAAGAATATAAAATGAAGTAGAAAACAAAACCGGCAAAAGTATCAAGACACTGAGATCTGATCGAGGTGGTGAATACTTAAGTGGCGAGTTCCTAGGTTACCTAAAAGAGAAAGGAATTCTCTCTCAGCTTACTCCTCCATACACTCCACAGCACAACGGTGTATAGGAGAGACGGAATCGAACCCTATTGGATATGGTACGTTCCATGATGAGTAATGCCGAGTTACCGCGATCTTTCTGGGGTTATGCGCTAGAATCAGCAGCATATCTTTTGAACAAGGCTCCTACCAAGACTGTGCCTACCACGCCATATCAGATGTGGAGTGGGAAGAAACCCTATCTTCAGTATATGAAGATATGGAGATGTCCAACTTTTGTTAAAAAGCAGCATGCGGACAAACTCGAGGCACGATCAGTACAGTGTAAGTTTGTGGGATATCCAAAGAACTCCAAGGGGTATTTCTTCTATTACGCAGAGGAACAAAAGGTTTTTGTTTCTCGTAATGCCCATTTTCTAGAACATCAGTTTTTAGAAAAGGAAACAAGTGGGAGGGCAGTAGAACTGGAAGAAATTCCAGAAGCACAAACTACTACTGAAAGTTGGTAGAACCAGTAGTTCAAGAAGAACAGGACATTCCCACATCCCTCCGCAGGAGTAGTAGGCCGTCTCATCCGCCTGAGAGATATTATGGTTTTCTCATAGATGGGGATAGAGAGGATTGCATCATTGATGATGATGAACCTACTAGCTTCCAGCAGGCTATCCAGAGCGGCGACTCGGTACGATGGCTGGATGCAATGCGGACCGAGATGGAGTCCATGTACACCAACAAAGTATGGACTTTGGACTTTGCTCCAGATGGGGTAAAACCCATAGGATGCAAATGGATCTTCAAGAAAAAGATTGGTGTATATGGACAGGTGGAAACCTATAAGGCTAGACTTGTTGCAAAGGGTTTTCATCAAAGACCTGGTTTGGACTATGACGAAACTTTTTCTCCAGTGGCTATGCTCAAATCCATTCGGATCCTTCTTGCCATTGCTGCCTTCCATGATTATGGGATCTGGCAAATGGACGTAAAGGCGGATTTTCTAAATGGTAATTTAGAAGAGTGCGTCTATATGGATCAGCCAGAAGGTTTCAATCAGAGTAGGAGCAGCAGGAAAGTGTGCAAGTTGCTTAAGTCCATTTATGGACTGAAGCAGGCATCGCGGAGCTAGAACAACTGTTTTGATGAAACGGTCAAAGAATATGACTTTATCAAAAATCCAGATGTACCATCTATATATAGTAAAATTGTAGCACGAACTGTCGTATTCCTCGTCTTGTACGTGGATGACATACTATTGATAGGAAATGACATTCCTATGCTACAATCTGTCAAAGGATTCTTGTCACACAGGTTCTCCATGAAAGACCTGGGTGATGCCTCTTACATTCTGGGGATCCGGATCTATCGTGATAGATCCAAGAGGATGTTGGGACTTTCGCAGTCTAGGTATATCAACACTATACTGAAAAGATTCAGTATGGAAGATTCTAAGCGCGGTATTTTACCGGCTTATCACGGAATCACCCTCTCCAAAGAGATGTCTCCCATGACTGATTTGGAAAGGGATCGCATGTCTATTATACCCTACGCTTCTGCGGTAAGCTCTATAATGTATGCGATGTTGTGCACCAGACCAGATGTTGCTTACGCACTGAGCGTGGTAAGCAGGTATCAGTCAGACCCAGGGGAGAAGCACTGGATAGCAGTAAAGAACATTCTCAAGTACCTGTGAAGAACTAAGGAGATGTTCTTGGTTTACGGTGGAAAAGACCTTAAGATCGAGGCCTTTGCTGATTCCAGCTTCCAGAGTGATAAGGATGACTCCAAGTCCATGTCAGGTTATGTCTTTACCCTCAATGGAGGGGCGGTGTGCTTGAAGAGTTCCAAGCAGGACACTGTTTCTGACTCGACGATGGAAGCGGAGTATATCACTGCTTGTGATGCCGCAAAAGAAGCAGTCTGGATGAAGAAGTTCCTAACAGAACTTCAGGTGGTTCCTACCATTGTTGATCCAATACCGCTGCATTGCGACAACAACGGAGCTATAGCTTTAGCAAAGGAACCCAGGTCCCATCAGAAGTCCAGACACATCTTAAGGCAGTATCACCTGATCAGGGAGATCATAGATCGCCGGGAGATCGAGGTCCGGAGAGTTGCTACAGAGGAGAACACTGCTGATCCATTCACAAAGGCCTTACCTCAGATTCAGTTCGAGAGGCTACTCGAGATGATCGGTCTGCGATACGCCAGTACATGGCCCAAGTGCAAGTGGGAGATTGTTAGTTTATATACCCTAGGGGCCATTATTGTATCATACTATCTTGTATATTACTTAATGGAAGCTTGGGATATTCACAGTTATATTAACAGCCTTGCTAAACATGGTAGTATACTACTTGGTTTATATCTATCTTAATATGTGTGTACGTATTGATAGAGCCCTTAGGATCTTGCTTGACTACCAGTGTTGTGATGGCAGTCACACTAGTAGGGGCTGGGTAGTCTACAAGCAAATCCTTTTTCAGGTCCCTAGTCGTAGGATTATCGAGACAGGGCATCGATACTCCGGAGTAGACTTGTGTGTACGCTTCTCATCCCAGTTGGGGAGATGGTCTGTCCCACAGCCATCAGTACGTCGTACTGGAGATAGTATACAGGTGCTCGTTGGGTTACGAGTACACCGGACAGGACTCGCAGGGAATTGTTGGTTGGTATTATACCCGTCATCAGTTAACAGTTTCCAGGTGACATGAGTACAACATAGTCCGCAGACTTGACACTGCTGCTTCGCCTCGAGTATGTTCCCATTGTTCTTAGATTGCTACCCTACCACGGCTCAAAGGAGTCGTGCAAACAGGTCGCAGTTGGGTGCAGTCCCGAAGCACTTGGAGGCAGTGGCGGTTAGACAGGATTCGTCTCTCCTGGTATTGGGAGTTGATATCGCGCTGTGTCTGGAGAGTCATTATGCAAAGTCCCTGGCCAGGGAAAGCGAGATTTACTGGTAGGTTTTCCAGTAGGTTCTCAAGGTGTAATGGGCTTCTCTCCGACACGACTTATACCGCCTTTAGGAGACTGACGCTTGCCGCCCCTAGGCCCGATATGCGATAGTCCTAGATGAATAGACCGGACTGTATGGAGATTGTCACATCAGGCTCAGTTGGAGTTCGGATGGGTTTCTTCATCGGCCTTCTTATCGACATCTACCTGGGGACCGTTACGTACAGCTAGTGCCGCTTACGGTCTGTGGTTAAACCCACTGCCAGCGTAGTAGTCGAGTCTTTAGAGTCCCACACAGAGAGTTTCCCTGCTTCGGGCGAAACGATATAGAGGTCGTATGGTTTTACGACAGGGTTCGGACACATACGTATTTTTACGCACGTACGATGTTCGGACAGTTTATACTAGCAGGCTTTGGTTTAAGCCAGATTCTAGTATTGGATTATTAGATTTATACAGTCTCAGTATTTCCGTGTTTTCACGGATGGGGGGGCATTCTCGTAATTAGTCGAGAAGCTTCTAGAAGATTGATGAGTTGGAGGCTAAGGTGGCATTTGCATTAATTGGTTTAATGACTCATGGTGTGATTCATCCATAGAAGTTAATGATGCATTTATGGCTCAATGACTCATGGGATGAATCACACAAGGTGAGTTAATGAAGCATGATGATATTTTTATTTGTTATTCATTTAATAAATATCTTATGCTTCATATATTCACAATGAGATATTTTTCCAAGATCATTCTCACTCTCACCTTCTCTTTCCTTAAGCTCTCTCTCTTCAAACCCTAACCCTAATCCTCTCATGTGTTGAGATCCTAGGGTTAGTAAGACTCATAGATCCCTAATCCTATTCTATATCCTCTAGATTGCTTTGATTAGCACTCTTAGTTACCTAGTTACCTCAAGTGTGAGGTTAAGCTTGGAGAAGTATCTCTCGGGTGGATCTTCTATCACAAAGAGGAGGCCGACGAGGAGGCGGTCAACGAGAACAAGAAGGACTTGATTTATTAGGTATAATCTTCTTTCATAGTAGCTAATCCCTCCTATGTTGTTCTTAGTTAGGGTTTGGCAAAGATCCGTAAAGTTAGTCGATATTAGTTTAAACAAAATGATTGTTTTACCTATTCCGCCTCCCCGCATCATATGGGGTGTCTAACGTCGACTTACACGGATCATGATCGGACGGATAATACTAGTAGGCTTTGGTTTAGGCCGGATCCTAGTATTATAGTGTTGGTTTATTTTCGTCTCGTTATTCATATTCAGTCAGAATATGGATGCGGGTATGTATATACGAATGAGGGGTATTCTTGTAATTCATTACAAGATTACTTTAGAAGATGCCATTTCATTTTGTTATTAAACATTTAGGGTTTTAAATGTTTATTGCTGGAAAGTGTGAATTATTGTTTGGCTTTGGTTCATGCATGCCACATGGGTGTGACTCATGGTGGTGGGTTATGTTGTGACTTATGGTGACATGATGAATTTTTGTTTGTGGTGTGGGATATTTGTTGTGAGGCTTGGGATATTTATTCTTGAGTTGGTTTTTTCTTTAGTTGCTTAAGATTCACAACTAATAACTCATTCTTACACAACACAAGAAAAAGTGGCAGCCACCATTTCTTGACTTGCCTTTTTTCTTTTGCCATTTCAATGCTTCACACTTTCTTCTCCTATGGCAACTTCTTCAACCTCCACCCTACACGTTTCATGTGTTGAGAAACCTAGGGTGTATTGAGACAAAGTATTCACTCGTACTCTATACTTCATCTTGGCTATCTAGGTTAGCAAACTAGATACCCGAGTTGCTTCAGTTTTAAGGTCGGAGCCCGTATTACAAACCCTCGACGTGGATCTTCTTTGATATGGGGAGACCGGAGATCAAACATGATCGAGGAAGCCATAGGGAGCTGGAGGCAGAGGTTGAAGACAGAAGGACACGGATCGTTCGATATAACCTCTCTAAACTCCATTTCATATAGCTAGTGTAAGGTTAATGGTACGATCCGTAGATTAGGGTTCCGTTCGCGCCGATTTCTAAAAGTTTGTGTTCTGCATTTGGCCACGGATTCATGGCCGGGGCACTGCCGTAACCCAACAACCTGAGTACAGGTAAGTCTTCAGACCTGAGATCATCTTTTGTCTCGTCTGAGTTCCCACTGTACTTTGATCACTATCCTACCACGGCTCTACTGAGGCGTGCAAACAGGTTTTGGTTGGGTATAATCCCAAGCCACATGAAGGCAGTGAGCGATTGTTAAGAATTTGTTCATACTAGAATATTGCATTTAATATCGTCCATTCTTATGCTCATTTTTTTATAGGTAGGTGCTTTTAATCCGTGTTTCCTACATATTTACAGGCTACAGGCTCCTAGTCCAAAATAACGCAAATGATACAGAATCTCCACTGTTACACCAAAATCTAGAACATCTGTTGCCAACAGATAAAAGCCGGGTTCTGGTCATCCGTATCCTTCCAGTACCGCTTACCAGTCCCAGAGACAAGACAAATGACAGTGGTCATTCGTGTCTCGGACAAGTACCGTGCACGAGAGGGGCAGGACAAGAATTAATGGGTGCGCGGAGCTCCGGGGAGATGAGGTCAAAGGAATTATTTTTGATGTCATTTTGGACCGTTGCATATCTAAAGAAATTATGGATGCAATTTGCAATTTGGAATATGTAAAACAACAGAAGAGAGCAACACAAGAAACCCTACAAAAAACGACAAGCCAACTCCTCCAAAGAGCCGTGGATCCGCGGCCAATATGGCAACTCGGCGGCGGATCCGCGGCCGAGTTGACTCAGTGTCAACTCGGAATTTTGGGGTAGTTTGGTCATTTCATTTGGGCTCAGAATCTTGCCCTTGGGTTTCTGCACTCAGCCTACAAATAGCCCAGTTTTGTGCCAAGCCAAGGATGCTTCTTTTTGTTAGGAATTAGTATAGTGTTAGTTTTGCTTCTTCTTCTTCTTTATGTATTCCTCCATTAAAATATAGTGAGAGTATTGAGTGGATGATGAAATGAAGATGCGGGTTTGTTATTTTTTTAATTTGTATCTTTTAATTCTTGCATTATCTTTTAATTTCTAGTGTAATTTTATTCTTGTTGTTAAGAAGTTCTTGATATTTCTTTGTTTGTTCTCTTTTATTTTCTTCTCTTATCCGTATTATTTTCAAGCTGTGATACTCGACGGAGTTCCTTGCTTAGGTGAGGACCCAAGTAGTTAGCTTGCATCATTTGTAAAACCGTATTTTTCCTTTTCCTTCTTTTCTTCCTTCTTGTTTTGTTTTATTTTCTTTTGTAATGTGTGAATAATTCCACACTTGTTAAGGCTAAGGAAGGTGGTATCAGGGACGGTAAAAACCCTTGTGCTTCTCTTCGCCAAATATCTTGAAACAAACCCCGACCAAACAAACGCAACCCCCTCACTTAGGCGCGCTATACGTGACATATAGCCGCGACCTAAGTCGAGAAGGCCTTTAAGCGCACTACAACGTGACATGTAGTTGTGACTTAATTGGATACATGGTTGCGGGTGTTTGGCCGAGGGTTGGGATAAGCATATTTAGCGGATAGACAAGGGGCACTAGGAATGGATTTAGCGTTGGAAAGCTCGCTTAAACTCGCAAATCCCATTCCTATATCCTTCTAATCGCCGCTACTTTCGAGTATCCCAACATCGTTTTAAGAATGGAAAAAGACAAGCACAAGGCTAATCCTAACTCTACTAACCAATATTAACCTTAACAAGCTTACTTGAATATAAATACGAACACTTAGGATAGAACTGAAGAAACACATATACATTCTTCATTGACTCGTCTAAAACACGAACGGACATACTACCATCTCCCTGCGGATCGACCCGTGCTCAACCGGCTAGCTGCGAAGCGACACAGTCTTGATCGCGGTTATAACTTTAGAATTTTGAATACGAGACACGCCAAAAGCTTGCGATCAAATGGCGCCGTTGCCGGGGAGACGGTAACGTATTTTCTTTCTTGTTATTCGGGTTAATATTTTTTTTTCATATATAAAAAAATAAATATAATAATAAAAAAAACTTTTTTGTTATTTTTTATATTTTTTGTGTGCAAGTGTGCAAGCTATTTGGAGCAAGTACAATAATCAAATAAGAAAACAGAGCATTTTATTTTGGATTAGAGAATAAAGGGAGTGCAGTGACCAAAGACGTAGCGCCAACTCCATAGTTTGACCACGGAACCGCGGTCAAAGCTTGGATTTCGCGGCGGTTCCGCAGTTCAATTGAGGCTTTTGAGCCCCAATTTTTTTCCCACCCTTTCTCTTTCCTTATATCTTCTCTATGAACTCCACTGAATTGTATTTTCTGTAGGTTTCTTTGCACAGATTGTGCCGCCGCTAAATATTTTTTTTAGTTTTAGATTTTGTTTGTTTATACGCTTTGCATATAATAATACGGACATTAAGGGGCTTGAACACCAATTCAGATTGGGTTGGGATTTTATCACCCTTCCTAAGACCCCACAAATCACTAAAAACATACGCAATACCTTGAGCTAATAAAAAAATCTAGACCAAAACTTTAAGGACCTGTCGCGCTCATTTAGGAAAAGTGAAGGTTGCGGGGAATCGGTCGTTTATCTAAACTTGACTTTGTGGTGCCTAGGTTAGACAAGTGAGGAGGTAATTCTAAAAGGCCCGTCTTACGGTGATTCGTGAGCGGAACCCTCCTTACCTCACTTGTGCTTACCTGGCCACAATTGGCAGTGAAGAGACGATTCGAGAGTTATCTTGCAACTTGTCGCTCGGAAGTCTTGGAGTGGTCTAATTGGACTTTGAAGACCCTAGCTCTAAGAGTGTTTGTGCATATTATGATTGTGATTGTGCTTGTAAAAAGTTAGTCCCATAATTCCGTATTCTTTCAAAAACAATCAATTTCAAACTCCAAAAACAAACTTTTTTTAAATAAAAAAAAAATAAGAAACAAAAAAATATATCTTCCCTCCCTCCTTACCTTTTCACTCTTCTAACATGGATACTCCACCTCGCAAAACTCTAGCCGAACTTTGGCACCCATAACCAGACATTTCTTTATACGGTTCTTGCTTTGTTCGAACTTCGAACGATCCCTCCATGCCAAAAATCTCTTTGAAAGATCGAATAGACGCGTCTTGGACAAACAATTGGACTCAGCAATCCACTTCGTATCAACCGTTTCAAACATTCACCCCTTCTCATGTTGATAACCCTTTTGAGAGTCCAGTTGTAACTCCGAAACCCATGTCTATTGCTGAACATATTGAAAAATCTCGTAGCCGATCTTTCACTCCTTTCAACACTTCCAGTTCTTGGGATCAACAATTCCATTCACCTTCTTATCCGAACGTTGATCCTACTCCTGTCAAACCATTCAATTCAACTGTTGCACCTTCCCTAGACAGTGCTTCTACACAGCAATTTGGGAGTTTCAAATATCCAGATAACTTTGAATCTTTTATTGAAACCCCTTCACAACCATTGTCTAGTCTAGAACAGTTGTTGGAACACTTTCGGGTAGCGTCGTACTAACAGATGATGGATTTGAATGCGTCCATGGCCGCCCTCATACAACCTAGTGACCTGGTAGCTAGTTTCCAACTAGCTCCAAATTTTCCAATGTATGATGAGGCGGTTGAACAGGTTGAGAATTTGAGTGGAGAGAGTGAGTTGTATACCCTTCCAAATCAAACCTACCCATTTCAACTTAAATCCCACAACTCCGGTTTTGAATGTCTATCAAGTGTTCCAAATGATTAACCAGTTGAAGAGAGAACATTTAATAAGCTGTGCGACTTTGTAGTGTTTGATTTGCCTGATTGTGAAGGGCCCCTTTCGAATGAAACCATCACCAATGCTTTTGACCTCTACACCTCCATCTTAGAACCACAATTGATTGAACTCCATGCTTTTGATGAGGTGTCTGAGAATATTGATTTTCACTTGATTGAGGATATCGACGCTGGGAATATTTCGGATGATGGACCCACAGCTTTGGATGAGTTGGTCTCTCAAATTCATCATTTACTTTCACTTCCGTATGGCCATCATCCCGAGTCATTAACTGTCTTTCCCGAACTCTATATGCGTCTTGATTTTGATGATGAATGTATGGATGAGCTGATTTTTGAGGAGAATTTTGAGGATATTTTAGAGGATGAACCAGTTTTGCTTGATGAGGCAGATTTTTCAATTCATCATATCTCTTTCATTGACTATGTACACCCTCCTGAGCCTTTAGCCGATACCCTTCCTCGATCACTTCCCTTCATCGTTTCAACCTTGCAAGAAACCGTATCACTTTCATTTCCAGTGTCTAGTTTACCAAGTTTGGCTTACCCATGGTTTCTTATGAATCTTGAGGGATCTGACCCAATTTCTCGCCATATTGATAGATTAGTACAATCCATCTTTTCACATCAATCATTACAGATTGTACTAATTTATTCAATCCATTTCCACCCTCTAGTTCGTATTCCAATTCTTTCTCCCTTCCGCTATTCTTCTCCTCCACCGAGACCGGACGCCGCTTCTATCCCCACACGGTCTCGCATGTTTCTCATTTCTTTTCTCTACACTCCATTCTTTCACCAACCGCCTCTTTATAACGATAAGATCTTTGAATGGTTGGTGCTCACTTTTGGCCTTTGTAAGGCCTTGTATAGCTTGATACTGTGTTCTCTCCCCGCTAACTCTAAACTTTAACGTTTAAACAGTGGAAACACTATTTCACTTAAGTTTGGGGGGAACCTTTTTGTGTATATAAATTTTGTTTGTCTTTTCATAAATAAAAAAACAAAAAAAACAGAGGAGCGCCGACAATTTTGACCCTTTTGGTGTAGCCTGACAGTGAAGGCACTGTCAAGTTTAAGTTTGGGCGTGTGCTCGGTAAGTTTTCTTCCTTCGCATTCATTTGTATATTTTGCATTTGAATACTTATAAAAAAACCCATAAAAATCAAAAATTTTACAAAAATATAAAAACTTTGTCGACAAGTTAGCTAATAGGGTAACTTAGATTTTATTCCGAAATTTTAGTTGATACGTTAGAAATAACTAAATCCTAGGCATAGGAATTAAAAAACCTAAAAATAACCCTCATTCTGTTTAACCATGGTAATTATACGTCCTTACTTTTTTTTTTATAGAAGTAGGTAATCTTGAGTTTAGTTCTTAAGTTAAGTCGAGATGAAGGGAAAGTATTGAATCTTTATTGAAAGATAAGTCTGAAAAATAGTTTCTATTCTTAAATCCAAATTTAGAAAGTATATACCCTAAAAACTGCACATACACGCACCTTGAAACTTGGGATAGTAGAGGATGTTAGTTGTATATATGCCCTAGAGGCCATTGTTGTACATATGATGTATATTATAGTGGATGCTTGGATATATATAGAGAGGACTTTCTTGCTCGACATGATAGTATGCTATTTGGTTTCACTTTGTCTTAACATGTTGACTTGTATTGGTTTACTGTCTTGCTCTCACATGTTGATAAAGCCCTTAGGATATGTACTCGACTACTAGGACTATGATGTAGATCATACTAGTGGGGCCAAGGTAGTCAAAGAGTACATCCTATAACTGTTCCTAGTCGAGAGAGTATCGAGACAGGGCATTGATGATCCAGAGTAGACTATCGTATATGCATCTTGACCCATATGATGGGCGATGGATGATCCCATATCCATCGGTGTTTGACATCAAAGATGGTGTACGGGTACTCAATGGAGACTAGGTGCACTAAACGGACTCACCGAGAACTCCTAGATCGTATTATACCTATCGTCAGATAGAAGTTCTCTGGTGACACTGGTACAGGTTAATCTGTAAACCCAAGATCGTCATAGAGTCTTGTGTGATTCCTACTGTGCATTGATCTCCACCTTACCACATTCACGAGAACGTGCAAAATGGTTGTTTTTGTGTACAGTCCCGAATCATATGGAGGCAATGAGCGATAGGAGGGGTTTCGTCTCTCCCGGTATTGGGAGTTGATGTTGCGCTGTGTTCGATTGGCTATAACTGGAAGTCCCTGACTAGGGCTGATATGGAGATCGACTGGTAAGTGTTATCAGTAGTTTCTTGACCCGTTATGGGCCTCACATCGACACGACTTATCGGTT
The DNA here is from genome assembly GCA_030015575.1 of Agapanthus africanus. Taxonomy (NCBI): domain Eukaryota; kingdom Viridiplantae; phylum Streptophyta; class Magnoliopsida; order Asparagales; family Amaryllidaceae; genus Agapanthus; species Agapanthus africanus. Next base: position 399,529,362 of record CM057346.1, read on the forward strand.
ACTGGGGTCTGACGTTTACCACCCCTACACTCGATATGTAGTATATCTGACGAAGAGACCGGACTGTACGATAAGTGTTGCCGGTTGGCTCGACGGGAGTTTTGACAGCTTTGCTGCTTTTTTTCTGATCGCTCAATACCTGGGTAGCCATTACGTTTAGCTGACCGCTTGTGGCTTGTGGGTGTTTGATATGATCATCACCTACTGCCGGCGTATTGACGAGTCTTAGAGTCCCACACAGGAGTTTCCTAGCCCAGGAGAAACGATGTGGTGTGCATATGAGATATGGACGGGGACCAGATTAAATATGAGTATGAGATACCGTATGTTAATTGGGCATTTTTCTATTGGTCGGGTCGTATGTGATATGACCAGTTTGTTAAATCGTTTAATTCTTTATTAAACCCTTTTCTTTATATTTGATGTATGCATGCATGTATGCACATGTTGATATGCATGGACACATACATACATAGATGGATGTGTCATGGTTGTTGATACACTTATGATAGCTATATAAGACTCGCGTGGAACTAATATATATATATATATATATATATATATATATATTTGTATTTGAGTTAAAGAAAAGAAAAAGAAAAATTGATTCATGGTTAATTATTTCTACACTCTTCTAAACTAAACCACACTTGACCTAATTTTTAACCATGGATTAGTTTTCCTTTTGGCTTTTAACTCACTTGCAAAAATATCTAGATATTTTAGTTACTATGGTTTGAGATGAGAGAAGGAAAATATATATTATTTTCTATTCTTTTTCTTCATTATTTTTTTTCATTATTATTCTCTTGAGCTCTTGACTTGCCATCATCTTCTTCCTCATTCTCTTGCTCTCTTGAGTTTACAAAAGGAGTGAGTTAGTTAAAAAGATTGGGTTTTGAATAGAGAAAACACACCACCTCATCATTCTACTCTACTCTAGCCAATTAGTTTAGAGTGTTAGCTTCATTTCATCTTTGATCAAGTGGAGCTAGGAGCTTAGACAAAGGGACCTCAGGTGGATCATCGTGGACTTAGAAGGCCTCCATCGATCCGTTTCAAACTCTCATAGTGCCATGGAGTCACTAAGGAAAGTCTACAAAGTTTGTATTCTTTTCACTTAATGATAATATGTTCATAGTATGTGATACTTTAGGTGTTACCCTAAACTTCTAGTTAAAGGTTCATGTTTTGTTTGCTTAGCACCTTTATAAATTTTAAAGTGGTATGTGTGATGCTTCCATACTCTACAGTAGGTGCTAGGAAAACCCAACAATGGTATCAGAGCCAAGCTAGAATTTTAGACACGGTGTTAATACAATTACGAAAACGAAATCGACTCCGAAAAATACGATATTATGAAACCATAATTTGCTCTCTAGAATTTTTTTAAAAAGTCATTGAAAAATTATTTAAACAGCTGCAGTATCTTGCATGTGATGTAATTAGAACACAGTGTGAAGAAGGACCCCCCTACTCGGATTTGACCCGAGCGCCAAAGCCTCATGGCCGGCGAGCTCGACCTCCCTGCCTCCTCTTTGCCCTGTTTTCATACAGTGTTCTAATATGTATATTTTGGTGGTTTAGATATTGTTTGCTTAGCCCAAATTTTCATGTGATGATTATTTTTATTAGGGGCTATTTCGTAGTGTTTCGTAGTCGTATATTCTAACACTGTATTGGTAACCTTGACAATGTTTAGCAGTTCGAACGAACATCAAAACCCCACATCTTGACCCTGCTGAAATTTTCCAAGTGTTGTAATTTTCCTAAGTTAATTTCATATTCAATAGTCGTGCAAATGTTCATATGGACCCTCTAGAAGAACATAATAACCTTAACTCGATTCTCTGCCCACGGAACCGCGATCGAACCTTAGGGTTCGCCGTAGTTCCGTGGTGCCATAGGTGAGGCATTGGTTAACCCTTTTTACGGCTGGTCCATAGACACTGTAGCACATTTTTGAGTATTTTTACTTTGCTGAAGTGTTGAGCGCTCGGGGTAATTTGTGGATGTATGTTGATTCGATCGAAATGTCAAACATCGTCTTGATAAATGTGAATGTGATAATTGCAATTGTTGTTTTTCACTTTCTTTACTGCCACCGTAAGTGGAGTATGTGGTGTATCACCGGTTTCGTTGCTATACATCAACGACAATCGGGGTATGCATACTTGTTTACGTTGATGATATGAGATATTATGTGTTGCTGAGATATGATGTGCAGGATTGTCGCGATCGAATAGCCGGGGGTTTTATGTGAGATGAGAGTCTTTATTTTCATTCATGTAAAGATTAAATGTATGTAATATTCTTTTATTTGGGGCACTTCCGGGTTGAGGATGATGTCACCATTATTGTATATTATTTTACTTTTCCGCATTAGGATAGACCCAAGGATGGGAGCACAAGTGACCGGTTCTAGGGTTCAGTGGGAGGCCATCTCGAGGAGTCGAGACCGGGTCTCCTAAACTCTAGAATTGGCAGGGTTACTTGCCGCTCTCGTAGGGGTCTAAGGTGTGTGGGCTTGGATATTCATCGCGACCATGGAATCCGTGTTTTATACAGGCTCGCAATAAAACACGGACCTCCTAGTATATCCAATATTTCATATGTTTCTTCTACTTCTGATATATTGTGATGTGATCATTTTATATGCGTGAGACGAATGCTTTATTATTATATATGAGATATATAGTAAACGTTGCTTATGTTTTGCACCCGCACTAGTCCCGCCCCAGTATGCCGTTAGTTAAGTAACCTAACGGTGCATAACAGGACACAGTGGCGAATGCTGATGGCATAAGCGTACGTTGTATTTTCATTTCTTCTGTGATGCTTAGGAAGCTTAAATGATGGGATTCATTAAAGAAAAGAAACCTAAAAGTTGTTGTAGAATCAAATTTATAAAAAAAGGGCAGCTCTAGTTTTGCTTTGCATAGCGGTATTCCTTGTAGAATATCCAGCACCTTATTCGATAAGGAAAGAGCCGAGATCGCTTCACCGGGAGTGACCTCTTTAGTGAAACTAGCAGATGCTACAAACTCACGGTTTAGTTTTTGATTGTTTCTATAGTTCTTGCTTTGCATAGTTGTATTTGTGAAATATTCTGCACCTTATTCGATAAGGAAAGAGCCGAGATCCCTTCATCGGGAGTGACCTCTTTATCAAAACTAGAAAAAGCCTCAAAAACACTCCTTTTCAAAATCACTTGTTTCTACAACAATATCAAGTTCATTACGCGAAAGGTTTTCTGAAAACCTACGTAGCCCTCCATCATTTCAGATAAGTATTATTTAGTATTCGTGCTACGGTAGTTTGGCATGCGTCAAGGCGTAGTGTATGGTAGCTGATTAGTACTTATCTATAGCATGAGATGTGATTGGATTAGGGTATTCGTACGGTGCTGTTTGGCATGAGTCAAGGGTTGTACGGGTAGGTTTAATTCAATCAGGAAATGCACGGGTTGAACTTGACTAGCAGACTATGGGTTGTTTGGCATGCGTCAAGATCATAGCACGCTAAGGGTAAAAGCATTATCGGGAGTTTCAAGAGTTAAAATTTGCAATGAGATTGCATACCTCCTATGAGATAGTTGGATCCTGATACCCACTGCGAGTAAGAGTTACTCCTGTGAGAGTTTTACACAGGACAATTAGCTGATCAAGTAAGTGACTAGAAAGGTGTTAACGGGGTTATGCCTCTGAAAAAAGGAGGTTTATTTTAATTAGGTCCGTGTGAAAGCACAGGGAACCTCCCTCAAAGTACCAACACTGGCCTGGCTGAAAGATTGGCGAACTTGTAATGTGTAATTAGTCCCGGCCAGTCTTACCTTTTAAGGTTTGAAGGAAGATTTGATGAAAACAGTGGGAGCCATCCTGATTAGATAAGATAATAACCAATCTAAATCTTGCAAGAGCATACGCTAAAGTATTTTCTTCTCTCTCTCTCCAGGTAGCGATCATGTCAGGCCTTAATCAAGATAATAATATGGATGTATTGACCGAACCCGCTTGTTATATTGAGCAGGGGAACGTTGGTCCCGCTCCTACTTATAATTTTTATAAGTCCGAGCAGGGAATAGGAGAATATCCGGATATTCACGCCGCCCAAACGAAAAATAAGCATGCTGATGCATCTTCTTCGGGTGTGTTAGTTATCGAGAACTATTTCTCAGTTCACTTTACGTCCTGGGTATTAGATACCGGATCGGGATCCCACATATATAATATGTTACATGGGCTACGGAAAGGTAGGGCACTGGGAGAGGGTGATCATTCCGTAAGCGTAGGGAATGGTGCAAATGTTGCAGCCAAAGCTGTTTACGAATATCATCTTGTGTTGCCAAATGGTAATACAATGATTCTGAACGAATGCTATTACATTCCAACCCTGATATGCAATCTTATATCAGTTTCTTTATTGAGTAAAGAAGGATATAATTTTGTAATACAGGATAATGTTATGAACATCTTCCTGAATCAAAAGTTGATTGGATCAGGTTCGTTAAATAATGGCATATACGTTCTGAATCAAACTACAGTACTTAATGTACAAAAAACACATAAGAGGAAGAGTTCAGAAATGAATGAATCCTTCTTGTAGTATTGTAGACTAGGTCATATCAATGCGACATGACTAGCTAAGTTACATAAAAATGGATATTTGAAACCGTTCGAATTTTCATCTTATGACACTTTCCATTCATGACTCAATGGTAAAATTACCAAAACTCCGTTTAGTGGACACGGAGAAAGAGTTACTGAACTCTTGGGACTGATACATAGTGATGTATGTGGTCCCATGTCTACACATGCCAAGAATGGTTCCTCGTACTTCATTACATTCACTGACGATCTCTCAAGATACGGATATGTAGTCCAGTTGAAACACAAATCTGAAACTTTTGAGAAATTCAAAGAATATAAGCATGAAGTAGATAACCAAACAGGAAAAAATATTAAGATCCTTTGATCAGATCGAAGAGGAGAATACTTGAGATATGAGTTTCGCGACTATCTAAAAGAGAATGGGATTCTCTCTCAGCTTACTCCTTCCTATACACCACAGCACAACGGTGTATCGAAGCGGAGGAATCACACCCTATTAGATATGGTACGCTCTATGATGAGCACTGCTGAATTGCCTATTTCCTTCTGGAGATATGCACTGGAAACAGCTACAGACCTATTGAATATGGTTCCCACCAAATCTGTGCCAACCACTCTAAATGTGATATGGAAAGGAAAGAGACCATATCTTAATTATGTTAAAATATGGGGTTGTCCGGCATATGTGAAAACACAAAATCCGGACAAGCTCGAGGCAAGGTCAGTTTTGTGCAAGTTTATTGGATATCCCAAGCATTCGCAAGGGTATATCTTCTACCACTCCGAGGAACAAAAAGTGTTTGTTTCTCGACATGCTACCTTCTTAGAAAATGGTTTTCTTATGATACAAGATAATGGCAATGAGGTAGAACTGGAAGAAGTTCCAGCAGCATAGGCTACAACTGACGATTTAGTGGAACCAGAGGATTCGATAGCTCCCAACGAACCTCAGCCTCTCTGCCGATCTGGTAGGATTCCTCATCCACCTGAGAGATACTACGGTTTTCTCGTTGATGGTGGGAGCGATGATTGCATCTTGAAAGATGATGACCCGACTAGCTTCGAACAGGCCATCACGAGTGGGGACTCTGTGAAATGGCTGGGTGCAATGCGATCTTAGATGGAATCCATGTACACCAATAAAGTATGGACTTTGGAAGTTGCTCCTGAAGGGGTAAAACCCATTGGGAGCAAATGGATCGTTAAGAAGAAACTTGGCGTAGATGGAAAAGTTGAGACTTTCAAAGCTAGACTTGTTGCAAAGGGTTTTTGTCAATGACCAGGTGTGGATTATGACAAAACATTTTCTCCAGTGGCTATGCTTAAGTCCATCGGAATCCTGCTTGCCATTTCTGCATACCATGACTACGTAATCTGGCAAATGGATGTTAAGACCACCTTTGTAAATTGTGATTTAAAGGAGTGCGTGTACATGACTCAGCCAGAGGGCTTCGTGGTCAGTGGGAGCAGCGGAAAGGTGTGCAAGCTGCTTAAATCCATCTACATGTTAAAACAGGTATCGCAGAGTTTGAACATCTATTTTGATATAGTTGTCAAAGAGTTTGACTTCATCAAGAACGTAGATGAACCTTGTATCTACAAGAAGGTTGCAGAGAGTAAGGTTGTCTTCGTCGTACTGTACGTGGATGACATACTCTTGATAGGAAATGATATTCCTATGCTGCACTCGGTCAAGCTCTTCTTATCACATAGATTCTCAATGAAAGATCTAGGTAATGTGTCACAACCTAAAATTGGGCACATGACCGGCACTTAAACTATGTAACGTCAACAGGCATAACGCAGTTAAGTAAGCCGAAAACCCCAGTAATCTAAACCATTACAAGAAAGAATGATAGATCACTTTTAAAATCTCGATGCAAAAGTTTAAACTTAAGTTTGTTTTTTTTCCATACCACCTTTGCAAAAGCTAGCCCCGAAACGGGTACAAACATAAGAAAAAGTAAAACATCCCCAAACGGGAGCAAATCTTGCCCAACAGCGGAAACAACCACCATAACAGATATACGACGCCGTAGCGAAGAAAAGATAATTCACATACATAAAAAGGCCGGCTCACACGAGCCCGACAACCAAGGTCAAAAGAATATACAACATCGACCCTCACAATTCGTCTCTAAGTCAATACATGAAGGTGGTAGATGGAGAGTACTAGATACAAGAAATATACAATGTATATCATCGGATAACCGCAACCCACCTATAGAAAACGACTTCACAGCCAACTATAGCGGTATCCGCAAAAGTAGAGATAAAAAGGCGCCTGCCACGACCACTCTGATGATCAGACCTGAAAAATCCTGCGGCACAACACGGGGTGAGTTGCCAACTCGTGAATAGTAAATAACATCATACAGTAATCGCAAGTATGTACTAGCAGCGATAATCTATCACATGTAATCTGATAGCATAAGTACGACAATATGAATATGCAATAGTCAAGAAAGGTACTCTATCAGGTACTACTAATACAAGAAGCAAGTGCATATCAAATAAATGCGGAGTACGGGATAAAACATGTCATCCTCGCGGAACCCTCATCGTGGCGAACCAGTGTCCATCAAGGCAAACTAAATCCCCAAATTCCCTCAAATCAGCCCTCATATCGGGCACATCAGCCCCTCATATCGGGCACATCATCCCCTCGTATCGCAATGAATAAGAATATATGCATAGATCATTATGATGATATATATTATATAGGTGTACATATATATAACATCATCCCATACCACTGATATATATATATATATATATATATATATATATATCAGCGTCCTATTCCACTGATATATATACCCAGGAGCAAAACATCTAGGAAACATCATATGAAATCCATTTATCAATGAAAAATCCATGAAATATAATATATGCAACATGAAACAATAATATGAGCATATAAAGGAAAAACCGCTATTTAACTACAACAAGTTATTTAAATATATTATGCGGTTACTAATTTCTCGGAAACCAAATGCAACATCATATAAAGGTGAACATGTAGCTATAGCCAGGTATGCGTACCCATGTCGGTATAGCAAGATGTGTGTATCTACCTATCAATAATGATGTAATACCTTCCAAGTATGTGTGTAGCTATATCAAGCTAGGTATATGTATATACATGTCAATAATGATACAATACCCTCCGGGTATGTGTATTCATGTAGGCATAGGAAGGCATATGTGTCAGCATGTAGGTATACAGGTATGTTATATGTCACATGCACAATGGAATATGAATCAGTGTCTCAATGTCCCTCACCATACAATATCACGTATGTATAGGTGTTGTGACTGTCATGGCAATTATTGACGGTGTGAGTGGCATATAATAAGTGCTCGTGCAACATGAACCGTCAATAATAGTGCAATGTCCAAGCACATCAAATAATAGTATGCAATGAAGTTTTATGCACAATCTCTATATGTGCAATATAAAAATGCGGCTAATATCATATCATATCTAGCCCTGACGCATAACGCCATGCGGGAAAATTCCCCGTCGATGTTAAATCTACTCACCGACAGTCGCGGGCTAGGTAAATCCAATCACCTACTTCCCTTTCTTCGCAGCGTCCGAAGTCCCCACCTGCGATCCTATTAACACAAAACGTAGCCAGTGCAAAATTCTAAGAAATCGATCAATATCACATACACACTACGTTGACCAATGCACCAACTCCAATCTAACTCATAAGTGTTCGTTTAACGGCTAACGTGTGTGGCGACACACCAAAACTAACCCAAGTATAGCAGCTACACAAGAATACGAACCGTGTCGGATAACGTAACACACGTACTCAAAACACTAGATTATGCACAAGTGATCCTAGATTTTGCGTACTGTCAATACTAAAAAATCAAACAGTACCAAACACCTTTAAACAATTGCAGACAGCTACCCTCCAAAAACCAAACCCCAATTCCCCAAGAATTCCGAGGTCGCCGGATTTGGCCTTCTTATCGCCGGCCGAGACCGAGCCCCTTGGGTTCATGCTCCAGGTGTAGTCTCAGGGTCACTAGTACAACACTACCACACTGTTAGATTTTTTAGTAAAATTCCCAAGTCATAACAGATCACAGAGACTCTATTATGACACTAAAAATACGATATTTGCACGAAACAATACCTCAAGTGTTTTAAACAGCAACCAACAAGCTATGCAACATTAAAACACCTATATAACAGCTTAGAGATCATTACCTAACCAGTCTTGCTCAAAAATCCTAGCTTTCTAAGCTCCAAGGCAACCTAGTGGCTAATCAAGACATTTGAAGTGTTTTCCATGGATTTTTATGAAGTTTTACAAGGATTTGTGAAGTGGGAAGTGAGAGTTCAGTTTGGGAGTTGAGAGATTAACAATAATGAGAATGAGAGAAGAAATGAGAGAGTGAGGGATAAAAATGGTGAGGGGTGAGTGTAGGGTTAGTCAAAGGCTTACACTCACTCTCTCCCTCGCCTCATTAATGCACACATTAATGACTCATGACTCATAAGCCACCTCTCTCAATCCAAACAAGATATTTCATACACACAAAAGATCTAGGAAAAGGTTAAGGCAAAGGTTAATTTGGGCAAGGTTTAGCTTAAGATGTTATGTTTGCTAAACAAGGTTAACACTAATATACCCTCACATTCCCATGCACATGTGTGTGCAAGCCACAACAAAAAAATATAAAAATATTAATTAATTGTTATAAAATGCTAGGAACCGATTTGGTAAACTTTTTCTTAAAAACCCGCATTAATGCACAATTAACACTAAACGCATTCCAAGGTGTTACAATCTCCTTCCCTTAAAGAAAATTCGTCCCCGAATTAATATTTCATACAAGCGTACCTTCAAAGAGATGAGGGAATTTCTTCCGTATCTCGCTCTCGGCCTCCCAAGTGATCTCCTCACTAGTCGGGCTATGCCAAAGAACCTTCACAGATTGCAAGGCCTTTGATCGAAGTTTCTTCACCTGCCGATCGAATATAACTATCGGCTGCTCGGTGAACGAAAGATCGCGCTCAAGCTGAACGCTCTCGTGCTGAATCAAGTGAGAAGGGTCATGAAGGTATCTATGAAGTATCGACACATGGAACACGGGGTGAACATCCGGAAAACTGGGCGGAAGCGCTAAACGGTAAGCAACGGTACCAACTCGCTCAAGGATCTTGAAAGGACCTATAAATTGGGGACTAAGCTTTCCCTTTCTCCCAAATTTCATAACGCCCTTCATCGGAGAAATCCGCAGGAATACATGATCTCCCACTGCGAACTCAAGTCTGCGACGGCGACGGTCGGCATAAGACTTCTTTCTGCACTGGGCCGCTCTCATCCTGTCCTGAATCAGCTGGATCATCTCTGTAGTCTCCTGAACTAGCTGGGGTCCAAAAAACTTACTCTCACAGAGTTCGGTCCAACAGACCGGCGATCGACACTTCCTACTATACAAAGTCTCGAAAGACGCCATCTGAATAGTCCCTTGAAAGCTGTTGTTGTAGGAGAACTCAACCAACGGCAAGTGACGATCCCAACTTCCACCAAAATCAAGCATACAGGTACGAAGCATATCCTCCAGAGTCTGTATAGTCCGCTCTGACTGTCCGTCGGTCTGCGGGTGGAAAGCGGTGCTAAAGCTCAACCGGGTACCCAAAGCTTCCTGAAGCTTCTGTTGGAGATAGTGCCCTCAGAGTCAATTATTAGGTCACAGGTACGTGATTGTAATGATTGAGCGAGGACCTATCCCGGTAGGACAGTCTTACTCGAGATGATAGTATGCTATCTGGTTTACCTTTATCATCGTGTACTGCTTTAGGTGACATGACACGTCGCTATTACACGTTGATAGAGCCCCTAGGATTCTTGCTTGACCACCAGCAGTATGAGGGCGATCATATAAGTGGGAGCTGGGGGTCTACAAGCATATCCTTAAAAGGTCCCTAGTCGTGGGAGTTTCGAGACCGGGCATCGATACTCCATTAGTAGACTAGTGTATACAGTCGAGACCCCGACGAGGGGCGGTGGCTGGTCTCACAAGCCACTGGTGTCAGTTGGATCACCTAAGATGTATACAGGTGCTCATTGGGTTATGAGTACACCGGACAGGACTCGCCGGGAACATGCTAGTTGGTCATATACCAGACGTCAGATGGCAGTTCCCTGGTGACATGTGTGCAGGTTAGTTCATCGACCTGGGGATCGTCATTTGTCTCGTGTGAGTTCCCACTGTACTTTGATTACTACCCTACCACGGCTCAAAGGAGTCGTGCAAACAGGTTTTAGTTGGGTACAGTCCCGAGCCACATGGAGGCAGTGAGCGTATCTTCAGGGGTTCGTCTCTCCCGGTATTGGGGGTGAGGTCGTGCTGTGTCTAGGAGAGCCATTACACAAAGTCCTTGGCCAAGGCAAGGAGATTTACTGGTAGGTATTCCAGTAGTATCTCAGGGTGTTCTGGGCTACACTCCGACACGACTTGTACCGCTTTTGGGGGTCTGACTTTTACCAACCCCCTAGGCCCGCCATGCGATACTCATAGACGAACGGACCGGACTGCACGGATATTGTCACTGACAGGCTCAGTAGGGTGTCAGGATGAGTTCGCTCATCGACGTCCCTTTTGGTCAATAGCTGGTGGCCCGTTACGTATTGGCTTATACCTCTGACGTGCTAGTGGTTAAATCCACAGCCATAGTATTGATGAGTCTTTAGAGTCCACCACACTTTCAATTACTCAGTTTTCGGGCGAAACGCTGTAGAGGCCGTATGGAGATATGGCAGGGTCCGATCAGATACGTGCGGTATTGCACGGATCAGGATCGGACAGTTTTGTACTAGTGGCCGTATGGATATATATGGCAGGGTTCGATCAGATACGTGCGGTATTGCACGGATCAGGATTGAACGGATATTACTAGCCGGCTTTGGTTTAAGCCGGTCCTAGTTTAGTACAGTGTAGATTTTGTCTTTTTGCATTTGTATCCGGACGGAATACAGATGCGGGTGTGTATGCACAGTATCGGGGTTTTCCTGTAATTTATTACGGGACCAGTTTTCTGGAGTTGCCAGTTTGCATTCCGTTCCGGCCGGTTTTCGTTTGTTCTTTCCCGGCCGGACTTTTTCGATGGAGGGGGTTATTTGCAATTGTGCAAATAATCTTTGTGGAGGGGGTTTCTTGCAAAACCATTGATTATGATAGTTTTCATTATCTTTTGCACCATGCTTGCATTTATTATGATTTGATGAAGGTATGGGTGGGTTTACTTGAAGCATGGTGTATGTCCCTTGATATGGTCACTCTCCACCTTTTCCTACACTCACTCTCCTTCATAGTTTAAGTATGGTTGATTGCTTTTTCTCCCATTCATGCTCTTGACATTGGCCGGCCACATATTTGGAGAATGAGAGAGTGTTTTTCATTTTGTGAGAAGATATATTTGTTCATATCATTTTGTATGCAAAAGAAATTGAGAGCTTCATTTCCCTCCAAAGTTCAATCTTCATTCCTCCATCCAAAGGCAACAAACCCCAAAGAGACAAGTAGCCTCTACACTACACTTCCTACAGCAAATCTTGGACGCGTCGATTCGCCAGCTTCGCGCCCGAGTTGCCTCGGTATTGAGGTGGGAGCCCGTAAAAGCTACAAGCGATGTGGTGCCCTTTCCGACGAGGAGGAGACGGACGGAGATCCCGCGAGGAGATCGGAGTGGAGATGAAGACCGGAGGACTCGGATCAGTCGGTACAACATTTCCACACTCTTTACTGCTTGTTAGTTTAGCAATAATGGCAGATCCGGGTTAAAGTATACGATAGCGCCAAGTTAAAAAGTTTTATTCCGCAATTGGCGTCTGTAGACTGCCGGGGCGCTAACGTAGACTTACAGTGGTATCAGAGCCTCACCATTTTGCTATGCTAACTTGTGCTAACGCGTTTAAAACTTCGATCCGACCGGAAATCGAAAACTGCAAAAATCCAAGCCGACAGTTTCTGTTGTTTTTAAACGGTCTCAAAAATTATTTCTGGATGTCTTAAAAATCATAGCAGGAACATTTAAGAGTCCCGACAAAATTTGGGGTCGTGATCCCCCCAAGCTGCCGCGGAAGCGCGACCAAACCCATGGTTTGGCCGCGCAACCGCGGTCACGTGGGGAGCACGTGCTCCCAAATTTTGTCAGATGGTTATCTGTGGGTTTTTGGGGTTTTTGATATATATCGTTTTTGCCCAGATTTTGTTACTGTTCACCAGTAAGTCGTGGGGCCCACTTCTTGATATTTTGTCGATCGAAATTTAAACACGTTAGTTTTCACAGTATTTACATTATATCTGCGACCGTGAATGTCACTCGATCGGTAAATCCGGTCTAACTGCTATAGCCCGGTTAGACGGATTTGCGAACGTGATTTTCACGTTGATGTTCTATGTATTTGCTGTGATGTTGCGGATCGGTCGTGGGGGATAGCCTGGATGCAATGCTAGTACAGTGTTGTTGTATTATGTACATTTGATATTGCGGGGCGAGCGTCCGACATGTGGACTGCCGTCACTGCCTGATTGTATTATTCTTTTGGGGCACGACCTGGTTGCGGTCGATGTACCCGGTGTATGTATATTTTACTTTCTGTACTAGGATTGCCCCGCGGTGGGGTGCACGGATAGCCGGGTTCTAGAAGACAACAAGCCCGCATCTCATGGCATTGGGACGGAGGGGGCTTCACTCCAGGATTGGCTGGCTATTCGCCGCACTCGTAGGGGGTACAGGTTGACCCAGGAGGGGTGCCCAAGTTGCCGGATTCCGTGAAGTGCTGGGTGGTCCTTTCACGGTGCTGAAGGGGGCTGCCTCGCTTCAGGATTTGGCGGGTAACTTGCCGCGCCCGTAGGGGTCTAGGATTTCATTGCACAGGCTATCCACACGACCAGGGGAACGTCGGGTTTCAGCAGTGGCTCTGTGAAACCCGGGGATCCCAGATATCTGTATTGTTCTGTGATGCTGTACATTTCTGTGATGTTGCATTTTATTCACGCCTTGAGCGAAATACTATATATTGGTATATATATTAGTAGATGTTGTATATGTTTTTCATCCGCGCTAGTCCAGTCCCCGCTCTGCCGTTAGTAAGCTAACCTAACGGGTGATGACGGGACCCAGTGGCGAATGCGGATGGCATATACGTACGTCAGTATATTTTCGTTCTTTGTGGTGTGATCAATTGATGGGACTGCATTGATTCGGATCAATGCAAGTTAAACAAACCTATTCTGATGTTGTTGGAACACTTTTCAAAAAGCTGTTATTGCAAGGACGTTCACTTTTGTTTTGCATCGTGGTATTCATTTGGAATATCCTGCTCCTCAGTCGACGAGGCAAGGGCCGAGATCCCTTCACCGGGAGTGACCCCTTGGACAGAAGTTTGCGTCAGGGCATTAACTTCACTATAGCCGATTACTTTTGCTTTGCATCGAGATATTCGGTTATGAATATCCAGCACCCCATTCTACGGGGAAAGAGCCGAGATCCCTTCACCGGGAGTGACCTCTTTAGTAAAGGTTTTCGTCACTATATTTTCTAAAAAGCTATTCGTTCCTTCAACGATATCAAGTTCACTACGTTAAAGGTTTTCGCCAGAAACCATTCGTAGCCCTCCGTCGTTTCATATGGGTAGTCAATAGTATTCAAGCTGTGTTTGTTGGCCTTAGTCAAGGCACAGTGTTTGGTAGCTGTTGGGTATTCATATGTTGCATAGATAGATGCGTTGGTTTGGGACAGTCGTATAGCCTTGTTGGCCTTAGTCAAGGGCTTGTATGGGTGGGTTCAAATCAACCTGGACAATGACGGGTAGAACTTGACATGTGACTTATGATTTGTTGGCCTTAGTCAAGGTCATAAGAGCATGGGGCAGAAATCACTTCGGGAGTTTCAAAAGTACTGAAACTTGCCAGATATGCGCATACCTTCTGGAGTGTGATACCGTGAGCGGATTCCGTCACGTTGTCATGCGATGAGAGTTGGATCCCGATTCCCACTGATGAGTTGGTTTACTCCTCGGGTGACCCCGACTGATTCTTCTTTCAGGTTTGGAGGAGAATTTGAGGTACAGTGGGAGGTTTCCAGATTAGATAAATTGGTAACCATTCTGATCTAGGTTAGAGTGCACGCTGAGTGTTTCTTTTCTCTCTCTCTTTGGCAGCGACCATTGACCCGACCCTAAGACTTTGACTCAGTGACCAAGTTGACCGAACCTTCTTAACACTGGCTCTTGGATTGTCAGAGTTGCAGACCTCATTGCCACTCCTACTTTTACACTTTTCTCCAGGACACCCCGTATTACTGCGAACGTCCACTTCCATTGGACAAAACCATCGTATGGTTAGATACGAACTCGAAGGAATTCGAGGATGGTTTCTGGTTCTGGAGAAAACGGATAGGATTATTCAGTTGTCTTTTCCTTTTACCCTCTCTCAGGTTACGAGTACTCCTTGGTTTAGGGGTAGTACACCTATTACGCAAATTGGATTGTCTTCTTCCAAACCTTAGGCTGGTGCCGACCGGTAGGGAATGAAGAAAACCAATTAGCATAACGATGGTGTGCAGAAGGTATTAAGTTCAGACAAAGCAAGGGATTAGTAAGAGGGCAAAGTAAATTGCAACAGATATTCACGACCAAACCAAATATTTCGTTACCACTCCCACATCACCTTTGTATTTCTCCAGGACACTCCGTATCACTACGAAGATCCACAGTTTATTTGGATACTCCATCGTATGGTTATATACGAACTCGAATGGAACTTGTTCCAGTTCGGGGATGGATTCTGGTCCAGGAGAAATAGGAATAAAGTACATTCAGGTGTCTTTTATCTTCACCTTCTCTCGCGTTGCGAGTGCTCCTAGGATTAGGACAGTACACCCTTTATGCTTATTGGATAGTCTTCTTCCAAACCATAGGCTGGTGCCGAACGGTAGGGAAGGAAGAAAACCATTTGGCCTAAAGGGGTGTGCAGAAGGTAAAGACTAAAGACATATGAAGGGATTTGGAGAGGTGGCAAAGAATTATACGGTTATAGTTGTGAATTTGGATAATGGAAGAGGCATTACTAAGAATACCGGGATACCCCACCGAAACATTTCAATGTTTCAGTTTCACTGTGTACTGTTAAAAGAAAACAGATTTCCCGATTAGATACTTACTCCAGGGTATGTATTTACCAGGTATGATTCTCACATCTGTATGGTTTTACAGATGATGAGTGGGAGTAGGTTATTGGGAATTGGGTGATCATCCTCATTATATCGGGATTCGTTGTAATCGGTGATATTTGAGGAAATCACCTGGGCTGTTTGCCGGTCGGCAAATATTTGGTTTTGAATATCCGCTGTTATGCACCAATTTCAAATTGATATATCTGTACGTCTATTTTCATAGAGTGAGATATACCTTTCTGAAATTATGTCTACGACATTTACCTATATCAGTGGATGGTTAGGTAAGGAGCATTAAACAGCGGTGTAATTCTTCTTAACCATAAGTACAGTTTTCAACCTACGACACACAGTGAATGAGTTATCAGACTCAAGGGACTTATACAGAGTATTGTATGTTGTCCAGGGTCCATCAGGACAGAGGGGTTGGTCCTCGTACTACATTCAGTTTACTTATGACTTCTCTAATTTTTAGACAAGTGTTTCGTGCAAACACAGGGTCCGAATTTGGAGAAGTTATAGGTATTTGAATAGAGTAGAGAACCAGGTATAGCAAGTATCGGGATTCTTCAAAGAGATCGAAGATGTAGATACTTGTGTATGGTATTCAGTTGATAGTAATGATAAAGAGATCTTGCTTCTCTTTCAGGTTACTCATAATTGGAAGTATTCCTAAGTTGAGTAACGCTGATCGGCCTCCTTCCATTTAGTTGACATGCGCTGGGGACAGCTGCATGTTTGAATCTGGTTCAATTAAATCAGTGCCTCTGTTTCTATATTGGATATAGAACAGTTCATATCTTAACGATGTTAAGGTACGGGGAGTTGTCCGGTTTATGATTAAAACCAGACACTGGACAACTCAAGGCACGTTTCTGTAATGGCTGTTTGTGGGTTGACCCAGGCTATGACGAGGGTTGATTTTCTACCATCTGGATGAACAATAGCGATATTGTTCTAGACTCGCCACAATTTTATTAAAAATGGATTTTTTTCAAGAAAACAGTAGTGGGAGTATGGTAGAACTGGAAGTAATTCCAGAACCACAAACGATTACTGAAGATTTGATAAGGAACCTAAAGATTCAATCTGGATTGACATTCCATTGGCCACTCCGCAGATAAGGTGGGTAACTTCAGGCACCCGAGAGGCACTACGGTGGCCTCAAGGACGGTGACGGGGAAGTTCTTGTTTACCCACAATTACCAATGCTGTTGTTCCAGGCTGCGAGACCCGGCGGGAGGATGAGTATAGCGTCGTTCTGAACTCGCTTCAGAAGTGTACGTGTATATGACTCTGCCAGAGGGTTGTCGTAGTCAGTGGGAGCAGCGGAAGCATTGGTGGACAGGTTGCTTATGTCTATTTATAGACTAGAGCAGATGTAGCGGAGATAGATCATCTATTTCTGACGTGACAGTCATGGGTTTGACTTCATCAGAATAGGGGATGGATCTGTTGAGAAGGTAGTAGGGTGTGATATCCTGGTACTTGGATGATGTACACAGAGTAGGAAAAGAAACTCCTACACTACGATCGGTTATACTTTGGTCGTCACACAGTGTTTTCTCCGCACAGGAATTGGACATTATATCAGACATACTGGTTACTGGATCTATGGTATTAGATCTAGATTTGGGTGGTTTCCCAATCAGGGTACTTGACAGCATTCTAAGAGTATTTAGGATGGACGACTCCTGGCACGGTAGTGTACCTGCAGGTAACGGAGTCACCCTCTCCAAAGGTGTCTTACAGACTAAAGGGGAGAGGGACGGGCATGATTGGCAGATCACTTGCTCAGGCAATTGAGTCAATCGTGAGATGTCAAGTACCACACCAGATGTTGTTCTTGCACTAGATGCAATAAGTTGACATTAATCCAATCCTGGAGAAACAGTCGGAACCAGTTTTAGAACATAAGTGGATGTTCTAGGGAGATGATAACGACAGCCTCATTCAGGAGACAGTTATCATTCCAGGCTTCCAAGGTGACATGGACGACAAAGAGGTTGTCAGAGTTATAGTTTTCCTTCTGATGAGGGGCAGTATTTTGGACAGGTGGTCCAAGGCAATACTGAGGGAGGCATGGCGCGCAGGATACTGATTAAGTTCAGTTGACGATACAGTCTAAGAAGTTTGGATTTGGAGCTCATTTATGAGCTATGTCCCATCAGACATCCAGACACATTCTAAGACAGGTATTGCTCTTTTCGGGAGATGGCTTTCTCCGCGAACTTGAGATATAGAGAGACATAGAAAGAAACAACTAAGCGGATCCACTCACTGAGGCTATTCCTCGAACGCAATAGTTCCGCAAACGAGCTTTGTGAGACTGACTAGTGAGGAGTTGGATGTTCGGTATCACACGGGCTGTGAGTATGCGACATCGCAATAATTAGCCTTGAGTGCAAGTGGGAGATTGTTGGAGATAGTGCCCTCAGAGTCAATTATTAGGTCACAGGTACGTGATTGTAATGATTGAGCGAGGACCTATCCCGGTAGGACAGTCTTACTCGAGATGATAGTATGCTATCTGGTTTACCTTTATCATCGTGTACTGCTTTAGGTGACATGACACGTCGCTATTACACGTTGATAGAGCCCCTAGGATTCTTGCTTGACCACCAGCAGTATGAGGGCGATCATATAAGTGGGAGCTGGGGGTCTACAAGCATATCCTTAAAAGGTCCCTAGTCGTGGGAGTTTCGAGACCGGGCATCGATACTCCATTAGTAGACTAGTGTATACAGTCGAGACCCCGACGAGGGGCGGTGGCTGGTCTCACAAGCCACTGGTGTCAGTTGGATCACCTAAGATGTATACAGGTGCTCATTGGGTTATGAGTACACCGGACAGGACTCGCCGGGAACATGCTAGTTGGTCATATACCAGACGTCAGATGGCAGTTCCCTGGTGACATGTGTGCAGGTTAGTTCATCGACCTGGGGATCGTCATTTGTCTCGTGTGAGTTCCCACTGTACTTTGATTACTACCCTACCACGGCTCAAAGGAGTCGTGCAAACAGGTTTTAGTTGGGTACAGTCCCGAGCCACATGGAGGCAGTGAGCGTATCTTCAGGGGTTCGTCTCTCCCGGTATTGGGGGTGAGGTCGTGCTGTGTCTAGGAGAGCCATTACACAAAGTCCTTGGCCAAGGCAAGGAGATTTACTGGTAGGTATTCCAGTAGTATCTCAGGGTGTTCTGGGCTACACTCCGACACGACTTGTACCGCTTTTGGGGGTCTGACTTTTACCAACCCCCTAGGCCCGCCATGCGATACTCATAGACGAACGGACCGGACTGCACGGATATTGTCACTGACAGGCTCAGTAGGGTGTCAGGATGAGTTCGCTCATCGACGTCCCTTTTGGTCAATAGCTGGTGGCCCGTTACGTATTGGCTTATACCTCTGACGTGCTAGTGGTTAAATCCACAGCCATAGTATTGATGAGTCTTTAGAGTCCACCACACTTTCAATTACTCAGTTTTCGGGCGAAACGCTGTAGAGGCCGTATGGAGATATGGCAGGGTCCGATCAGATACGTGCGGTATTGCACGGATCAGGATCGGACAGTTTTGTACTAGTGGCCGTATGGATATATATGGCAGGGTTCGATCAGATACGTGCGGTATTGCACGGATCAGGATTGAACGGATATTACTAGCCGGCTTTGGTTTAAGCCGGTCCTAGTTTAGTACAGTGTAGATTTTGTCTTTTTGCATTTGTATCCGGACGGAATACAGATGCGGGTGTGTATGCACAGTATCGGGGTTTTCCTGTAATTTATTACGGGACCAGTTTTCTGGAGTTGCCAGTTTGCATTCCGTTCCGGCCGGTTTTCGTTTGTTCTTTCCCGGCCGGACTTTTTCGATGGAGGGGGTTATTTGCAATTGTGCAAATAATCTTTGTGGAGGGGGTTTCTTGCAAAACCATTGATTATGATAGTTTTCATTATCTTTTGCACCATGCTTGCATTTATTATGATTTGATGAAGGTATGGGTGGGTTTACTTGAAGCATGGTGTATGTCCCTTGATATGGTCACTCTCCACCTTTTCCTACACTCACTCTCCTTCATAGTTTAAGTATGGTTGATTGCTTTTTCTCCCATTCATGCTCTTGACATTGGCCGGCCACATATTTGGAGAATGAGAGAGTGTTTTTCATTTTGTGAGAAGATATATTTGTTCATATCATTTTGTATGCAAAAGAAATTGAGAGCTTCATTTCCCTCCAAAGTTCAATCTTCATTCCTCCATCCAAAGGCAACAAACCCCAAAGAGACAAGTAGCCTCTACACTACACTTCCTACAGCAAATCTTGGACGCGTCGATTCGCCAGCTTCGCGCCCGAGTTGCCTCGGTATTGAGGTGGGAGCCCGTAAAAGCTACAAGCGATGTGGTGCCCTTTCCGACGAGGAGGAGACGGACGGAGATCCCGCGAGGAGATCGGAGTGGAGATGAAGACCGGAGGACTCGGATCAGTCGGTACAACATTTCCACACTCTTTACTGCTTGTTAGTTTAGCAATAATGGCAGATCCGGGTTAAAGTATACGATAGCGCCAAGTTAAAAAGTTTTATTCCGCAATTGGCGTCTGTAGACTGCCGGGGCGCTAACGTAGACTTACAGCTTCTGCAAAAGACGGCTAGTAAACTGGGTGCCTCTGTCGGATACGATGTGTGTGGGAACTCCGTGCAAACGCACAATCTCATCTACATACAACTGAGCATACTGAGCATAACTGAAAGTGGTCTTCACTGGAAGGAAGTGAGCCGCTTTCGTCAACCGGTCTACAATCACCCAAATGGAGTCATACCCCCGATTGGTCCTGGATAGACCCACAACAAAGTCCATGGAAATCTACTCCCATTTCCACTCAGGAATGGGTAAAGGCTGTAACTCTCCAGCCGGTCTCTGATGCTCAGCCTTGACTTGCTGACAAGTCAGGCACCTCGAAACGAAGTCCGAAACATCGCGCTTCATCCTTTCCCACCAGTAAAAGTCTCTCAAGTCACGGTACATCTTGGTGGAACCTAGATGAACGCTAAAGGCTGACTGATGTTCCTGCTCTAAGATCTCGTGTCTCAACCCATCAATATCTGGTACATACAAGCGAGTCCCGCAACGTAGCACACCCTGGTCATCAATCATGAACTCCGAAACTGTACCCTGTCGAACAAGCTCAAGAATCTCAACCAAACGGGCATCAGTGGGCTGCACCTCATGGATACGATCCAGAAGAAGCGGACGGGCGCGGAGATGAGCAAGCTGTCCCCCAGTGGAAGTGAGCTTAAACTATACTATCCCATCGCACAAGGTCTGCCAATCCGCAGAAGACTGCCTCTGAACTGCGCTCAACTGGGATAAGCTACCCTCAGGCCTACGACTCAAAGCGTCAGCTACCACATTCGCCTTGCCCGGGTGATAAAGGAACTCACAATCATAGTCCTTCACAAGCTCCATCCACCCGGCGCTTTCTCAGATTTAGATCCCGCTGCTGGAAGATATACTTCAAGCTCTTGTGGTCCGTAAAAATCTGACACGACTCCCCATACAAGTAATGACTCCAAATCTTCAACGCAAGGACCACCGCAGCCATTTCAAGATCGTGAGTGGGGTAATCCTGCTCGTGCTTCTTCAGCTACCTAAAAGCATATGCAATCAATCTATCATGCTGCATCAGTACACAACCGAGCCCCACTTGAGACGCATCACAGTAAACAACAAAACCACTCGATCCAGAAGGCAAAGATAGAACTAGTGCCGTCGTCAACCGAGTCTTCAACTGCTGAAAAATCCGCTCACACGCATCAGTCCAAAGGAAAGGAACCCCCTTCCGGGTCAGTCCAGTCAGCGGTGCAGCGATACTCGAAAAATCCTGCACGAAACGGCGGCAATAACCAGTTAAGCCCAAAAGGCTGCGACCTCTATCACGGATACAGGTCTGTGCCAAAGCTGTACAGCCTCGATCTTCCTCGGGTCCATAAGAATACCGTTTCCCATAACCACATGACCCAGGAAGTCAACTCTATCAAGCCAAAATGCGCACTTTGAGAATTTAGCATACAGCTAGTGCTCTCTCAATATCTGCAAAGCAATCCTCAAGTGCTGCTCGTGGTCCTCTCGACTCCTAGTGTAGATCAGAATGTCATCAATAAACACAATAATGAACTGGTCGAGGAACGACCTGAAAATCCGGTTCATCAGGTCCATGAATGCTGCCGGGGCATTGGTGAGTCCGAACGACATCACTAGAATCTCATAATGCCCGTAGCGTGTACGAAAAGCAGTCTTCGGAATGTCGTTATTCCGAACCCGCAACTGATGATAACCCGAACGCAAATCAATCTTAGAAAAATGTTTCACACCCTGGAGCCGATCAAACAAATCGTCAATGCGAGGTAGAGGATACCTGTTCCGCATCGTAACTCGGTTCAATTGACGATAATTAATACACAACCTCAAACTCCCGTCCTTCCTCTTGACGAACAGCACAGGAGCTCCCCACGGCGAAACACTCGGACGCACAAGACCCTTATCAAGCAATTCTTGCAATTGATCTTTGAGCTCTCGAAGCTCCGCCGGAGCCATCCGGTAAGGCGGTATAGAAATAGGCCCCGTGCCAGGAATCGGATCAATGCAAAACTCAATATCGCGCTCTGGCGGCAAACCAGGTAACTCATCGGGAAAAACGTCGGAAAACTCTCGCATGATAGGAACCCAGTCAAACGACCCTACTGTGGCCCCAGTATCACAAAAGAAAGCCAAGAATCCCCGGTATCCCCTCCTCAAAAGCCGTCTAGCGCAAGGAGCAGAAATCAAACTGTGAGGGCGGCACCACGGCCCCCCTGCACAACCCGAACAAACTCGCCCGGAAAACTGAAACTGACCGTCTTTTCACGACAATCCACCGATGCATAACAAGCTGCCAACCAGTCCATGCCAAGGAGAACGTCGAAGTCCAACATATCTAGAAGGATCAAATCGACGGATGACTCTCTATCTCCAATATGAACGGCACACGACCGAAATACGTAACGCGCGACAAAAGAATCATCAACAGGTGTAATCACAACCAGCGGCTGATCTAGCAAACACGACTCTCTGCCCAAACTCAGCACGAAGTGCATAGAAACATATGAAGCCGTAGATCCCGGATTAAACAAAACATGAGCCTCAAAAGAACAGACAGAAAGAGTACCTGAAACCACAGCATTGGACGCCTGCGCGTCCTGATGAGTCAAGGCAAACACCCGAGCCTGTCCTCTACCGGCGACTGTCTGACCTCTGCCTTTACCACCCCGTCTACTCGACACAAAACCACCGCGTCCTCAACCTCTCTGCACAAGAGTCTGACACGGAGCAACAACAGGCATAAGGGGAAATGCCCTCTGCGGTGGAGAAGGTGGTAAGGTAACCCGCGATACAGCTGCCTCGCGCTCACGTCGCTCAGTATAATCTCGAACCCGATGACCCGAACTCCTGCACCGGTAACATCCAGATGAAAACTGCTGACTCCCGTGAGAATAAGAGATAAAAAGCTGTCCTCGTCCCGGACCTCCACTACCCCAGTATCTAAACAGGAACTGTCACGACGTCTAAACGCCTGCCTCTGTGCTGAAACACTAGTACGAACTCTTTTCGCTTCCGGAGCAACCGACGTCTCAGAAAGACGCTCCTCAACCAACAGGGCTGCATCCACCGCTGCTGCATAGGTGTCGCAATTCTGAACGTTGATAGCAAGGAACAAATGGGTAAGCAGGCCTCGAAAAAACCTTTTTACCCGCATCTCCTCCGTAGCTACCGAATACGGAGCATACACAGAGAGCTCGATAAACAACACATCATACTAGGCCACCGTCATATCCTGAGTTTGGTGTAACGACTCGAATGTGCGCGCTCGAGCATCCCTGACACTCATTGGAAGAAAACGCGTAAGAAACACTATTATGAACTCAGCCCAGGTCATAGCAGAAAGACCTGTGGCTCTGCCCTTCTCTAAGGACTCGCACCACTTCTGGGCCAGACCCTGATTAATCCAAAAATTTGTAGTTTACCGTAATCAGAAACGGCGTCGCTTCGCAGCTAGCCGGTGAATACGGGTCGATCCGCAGGGATGTGTGAGTTTCTGTTTTTATGTTATAACGAGTTGATTCAAATTGTTGTTTGGTTTTTGTCGATTGAATTTAAGATGTACTTATGTGATATGAAAGAACTCGTTAGGGTTAGGTCGAAGGTAGGGGTGTTGAGATCAATGTTTTCACCTCTTTCAATGCCGTTGATTTAAGCTTTTTAGAAAAATCACAACAATTATTAGCAAAGGGGATTAGGATGATCGGGAAGAAACAAAGTTTCTTCCTCTAGATCCTTGTCCGTCCTTTCCTATTAATTGCTGTGATCTTCATGGACGTCATATATGTCCGGCCTTTTATACTACGGTCACCTTTACCTTGAAGGTAGGGTGCCGTAGGGGCGGATCATACATGCGTGCATGAAGATTTCGTTTTAAAAATATGTTGGCATTGAAGGAGGTGAGAGACATCCATCTCTCACTCCCTCTCTTGTTCCTAACCCTAACGAGCGAGGATTTTACTCGCTCATTAGGGAGTTATTTGAAAGTGACATTTTTTTATGTTTATGTTTTCAAGGGTAATTACTTACTACAGATTAAAGAGGATTACACTACTTAAACTAAAGCGACAATCAGATAACTAGGGCAAGTAAAAGATTATACTAAGGCAGGAATTAAATAAAACTAAAAACTTACAAGATGATGCTCTTGATCTCTCAACAGGTCTGAATTTTTATTGATTGATAAGAGGCCTCCATTTTACAGATCTTGAGTACAATTTATAAGCAACTAGTGAAGCTAGGGTTACAGACTCTCGTAGACATGAAATTACAGATTTTCCCCCTAAAAATCCTAACATATGAAAGGACACACCGACACAAGAAGTCGGTGCCGACACGGGCACCATATGGCCGCGGTTCCGCGGCAAAGACATGCCTTTGGCCGCGGTTCCGCGGCCCTTTGGTGGGCTTGGCTCACCAACTTTCTGTGATTGGTTTGTCTTCTCTTGGGCTTCCTATTTTCATTGTTCTTTTCTCTGTTGGGCTTATTAGTATTCTCCAGATCCTTAGTGAAACTTGAAAGGATCTTTTGACCGTTTCACTTGTTTTTTTTCGTCTCGACTTGAGTAAGATCCGTGTGCTGGTTGGTCAAAAGTCCATTTCCTGTATCATCTTTGTCTTTTTCACTGTATTTGCTCCGAGATCCTATATCCTGTATCATGCAACAAACGAGCGTCAAAAGTACCTGTTTACTTATAAAATGCATAAAAGTGGGGCGTATGAATTGCAATATTATAATGTGAACAAATACCCCCAAACTTACCTTTTGCTCGTCCTCGAGCAAACTTATTAGTTTATTCTAACCTAGCCACACTTTCGCAGGGAAACGCGATTGCACTGAGCACGTGCAACAAGCCGTTAAACCTCTAGGTGTCCGTAGTAGGAGGAGTGTTGTCTCGTGAGGGTTTTCATCGGATTACACCCACAAAATCCTATCAACTTGGTTTTTCAACTTTTGTTTTCCAATTAGGTTTTCTAACAAGGAATTCTATTATCGTCGCCCCGCAAATTATCCACCCATATTCTTCACACTTCCTTATTATGTAACTTAAGATTGTACATGTTCTATAGAATTACTTAGAATTCAGCATTTCTTAAGTTTTTCTTCTAGAGTTTCATCTCCACTTAGGAATTTCTATCAACTCTATTAAAGATACAAGTTTTATTTTTCATTCATTTCTCTTATCTCAACTCTAATCACATATCCCCACGTGTGTGTAATTTTCACCCCTACACTTGGAAATTCAAATCAAGCAATCGTACTCTCGTCCATTGTCCAAAGCACTTAACTTTCGCTTACACATCCTTCATGCGACCGTTAATACTTCTTGAGGTACCAACAGCCGATTACAAGATGCGTTAGGCCTTTAAAGCGTATTTCCTAGTTTTGCAACACCCAAGGCTTTTAGCAGTGACTCCCAAACCAGTTGGTCTAAGGCACTAGGTGATGAAGCACCCTCGCTAATTAATTTTTCTAGCCCTAAGTAATCACAAAAACCAGTGTCCATTTTTTTTTATTCACTTCCTTTTTTTTCTTTTTATTTTCATTGTGCTAAGAACTTTAGACAAGAGTAATTCAAGGTCTCTTCTACTAATCCAAGTTTCAAGGTGCGTGATTGTGCATTTTGTAGGGTACATGTTTTCAGAATCTAAACTCAAGCTAGGAACTATCTTTCGAACTTATACTTTAATGAGAACATTAATATTCTTCCCTCGTTTTGGCTTAACCCATGAAGTGAACCCAAAATTTGCCTATTCCTAAATAACCTACAAAGACATACACTTTCTACCGTTAAACTTTCAGCAAGGTTATTTTTAGGGTTTTTAATTTACTAAGTCTAAGATCTACTTTTTCCTAGCTAGTTAACCTTTTTATCAACTCAAGTCAATTAATCAAAATTGAATACAATGATTTTTATAATTTTTTTTTGAAATTTTCTCAATTTTTATGGGTTTTTAGTTTTCTAAATTTTTTTTTTGTATTTTTCAAATTTTTATGATTTTTATATAAAGATGCAATGCAGAAATTAAATATGCAAAAGGAAAACAAAGATATATACAATATGCAATGCGAAGGATAACTATATACATCACCCTCTAATACCCCCAAACTTGAGCAAAGCAGTGCCCTCACTGCCCGGCCCCACGTCGCGCTCGTGAGCGTGAACGTGATCTCTCCCCTCTAGCCAAAAGTGTTTGGATCCCCCGCTCAATTTCCGTCAACCGACGGTCGTGCTCTCGTGCAGTTGCCCGAAACTCATCTCTTAAAGAGTCTATTCTTCTCACTGTTCTTCGCATTAATCGCGCATGCTCCTGGGGAGTTAGCTCTTCCCCACTCGAAGTCGAGCTCGAGCTAGGGGTGTGTGCAGATACATTCTCTGCCGGTTCTGTTCGTGTCCAAATATCCGTAAGTCTAGAGTAGGACGACGAGACGCCCTCTAACAGTGGTCGAACCGGGACATCGTCTATCATAATTGAGTCAAATTCCTCGGCTGGGAGGAAATAACGGCAGAGTTGGGTAACGAGCATAGGACATGGATATACACTACCTCGTTTCCCCGTACTTATGGATTGGAGCAAAACCGTGCACATGTCGAACCTAGGATTTTTCGTCATTAAAGTGTGGACGACATGTAACGATGGGTGAAAAAGGTCGTGCTGTGAGAACTTCCAAAAATATTGTTTTGTGCCCACCGGCACACAGTTAAAACATTTGCGAAAAGGGTCCGTGCTTGGATTCCCTTTCGCGGTTCTCGTGCACAGTCATTACCAATTAATGGCATATAATCTTCAAAGCGAAGTGGGTGTTCATGTGCAGGTGCACGTGGTATGAGTGTAACCTCGTGTATCATGTCCCTATCGATGCGAATTTCACGGTTTCCCCAATTCAGTTTAATGTACCCTAAGTTGTCTAGGCTATTGTCTTCCATGGATTCGTAAAATAGAGCAACTAGGTTTGGTAAAGCAAATGCAGATGCATGATTATAGAGGAGGAAATTCCAGCCCCTTTGTGCGATTTCGTGTGGGAAATATATACCGTAAATCTCGTGTGCGAAAACAGGGGAAAAATCCCTTTCATACTGCATTTTATGTGCCATTACAATTTTACTGTAAAGAATTTATGCAGTAACAGAGAGTAAGGGATCAGATTTAACTCCCCTGAAAAATTCAGGGGTTGAAGACACAAGTCGGCGGCGGTTGCGCGGCGGGGAGCGTCAACGGCGGCGGTTCCGCGGTCGTCTGGTGGCGGCGCAGCGAGATTTTTCTGCAGGGGCTAGGGGTGGCGGCTAGGGTTTGATGAGAAGAAAATGTTTTAAGGTAAACACACAAGGGGCTCGGTTCCTTTAAATAGAGGATGGGAGGGTGACTTGCATAAAACACCTTCTAAGACGAGGGTTTTATTTGTAAAAACAGCTCTTAATCTGCAATTTTGCAATTAGGTCCAAAAATTATTATTTTTTTATTATTTTATTTTATATATTTTTTTTATTTTAGTTTTTATAATTTTTTTTTATAGTATTATGGAAATATATACAAATAATATACACACCCCCAAACTTATTTGAAATAGTGTCATTGGGAAACGAAGTTTGGGGGTGAAAGCGGAGGAAGATCAATCAGTGTAAATCGGCTCCTGTAAAAACAGGAGCTCCTCCGAAGGATCCGCTGTGAAGAACGGTTTCAGTCGATGCCCATTTACCTTCAATAAGGTACCGTCTTCAGGGTTCTCAAGATCAACCGCACCGTGCGGATAAACGGTGCGGACTACAAAAGGTCCTCTCCATCTGGACCGAAGCTTCCCGGGATGAAAATGTAACCGAGTGTCATAAAGTAGAACCTGTTGACCAGGTTCAAAATTTTTTCGCAAAAGGTGTTTATCGTGGAACACCTTGGCTCGGTTTTTAGCAGTTATGGCATTATCATATGCCTCATCCCTCAACTCCTCCAACTCATTCAATTGCAGCTTTCTGTTGCTGCCCGCATCTCCTAAAGACAAATTCAGCTCATTGATAGCCCAAAATGCTTTATGCTCGATCTCCACTGGGAGGTGGCATACCTTCCCGTACACAAGCCGGTATGGAGACATACCAAGATCGGTCTTATATGCAGTACGGAAAGCCTATAGTGCATCTATTAGTTTAAGTGACCAATCCTTACGGTTTTTGGAAACCGTTTTCTCCAAAATTTGCTTTATTTGCCGATTTGAAACCTCGGCTTGCCCACATGTTTGGGGGTGATATGGCGTTGACAATTTGTGGGTGATAGAGTATTTACGCATTAAGGATTCGAAAGTCCTATTGCAGAAGTGAGAACCATTATCACTTATTATCGCCCGAGGGTGCCCGAATCGAGAAAATATGTGTTCTTTAAGGAATCGAACGACAACTTTATTATCGTTCGTTCGGCTGGGCACAGCCTCGACCCACTTAGAAACGTAGTCAACCGCCAACAGAATATAAACATTTCCAAAAGAGTTAGGAAATGGTCCCATGAAATCTATACCCCAAAAATCAAAAATGTCCACTACCAAAATGGGTTGGAGTGGCATTTCGTTTCTCCGTGAAATCCGGCCCAAGTGTTGGCACCGGGAGCAAGTTTTGCAGTATTCAAATGCATCCTTGAAGAGTCGTGGCCAACAGAAACCACACTGCAAAATTTTTTCGGCTGCCTTCTTTGGGCCAAAGTGCCCGCCACATGCTTGATCGTGGCAGAAAGATAGCACGCTCTTGACCTCACTCTCGGGCACACACCGACGAATGATTTGGTCGGAACAGTATTTAAAAAGATAGGGTTCATCCCAGTAAAAATACTTTACTTGGGACAAAAATCGAAGCTTATCCTGTTTCGACCAATCATTAGGAATCAGGCCGGTGGCTAAATAGTTTACAATATCGGCGAACCATGGTTCGCAAGAAATGGTCAAGAGTTGCTCGTCGGGAAAAACGTCAGTGATTGGAAGATCGAGCGTGGGCGAAGAAGGAAGTCGTGATAGGTGATCAGCTACTACGTTTTCACATCCCTTTTTGTCCTTAATGACAAGGTCAAACTCTTGCAATAAAAGGATCCAACGTATTAGTCTTGACTTAGCATCCTTCTTCGCAAAAAGGTGGCGAAGAGCCGAGTGATCAGTATAAACAACGACTGGAGAGCCGATTAAATAAGGCCGAAATTTTTCGAGTGCAAACGCAACAGCTAAATATTCTTTCTCTGTTGTTGTGTAATTAAGTTGGGCCTCATTTAGTGTTCGGCTAGCATAATAAATCACGTGCGGCATCTTATTAATGTGCTGTCCAAGAACATCGCCAATTGCAAAGTCTGATGCGTCGCACATGATTTCAAAAGGGTGCGTCCAGTTGGGAGATGAGAGGATGGGCGCAGTGATGAGTGAATGTTTTAAAGACTCGAATGCTTTAGTGCACGTGGAGTCGAAAGCGAAGGTCGTGTCCTTGGCCAGTAAGAGAGTCAAGGGTCTAGCAATCTTGCTAAAGTCCTCGATAAACCGTCTGTAAAAACCGGCGTGGCCAAGGAAGGCTCTGATATCTTTGACGCATTTTGGGGGAGGTAGGTTAGAAATCACTTCGATTTTGGCCATGTCTACCTCGATGCCGTTTTGCGAGATGACATGTCCTAAGACGATGTCCTCTCGCACCATGAAATGGCACTTCTCCCAATTCAATGTTAGGTTCTTATCCCTGCAGCAGGTAAGAACAGCGTCAAGATGGCGTAAACACTCGTCGAAGGAGTCGCCAAAGATGGAGAAATCATCCATAAAAATCTCCAAGAACTTTTCAACCATGTCTGAAAAGATCCCCATCATACACCGCTGAAATGTAGCGGGTGCGTTGCATAACCCAAAGGGCATGCGACGATAAGCAAAAGTGCCAAAGGGACAAGTGAATGTTGTCTTGTCTTGATCCTCTTTGGCGATGGGGACTTGATTGTAACCGGAATAGCCATCGAGAAAGCAGTAGAACTCGTGCCCTGCCAATCGCTCGAGCATTTGGTCAATGAAAGGTAAAGGAAAGTGGTCCTTCCTTGTTGCGGCATTGAGTTTCCTATAGTCTATGCAGACTCACCACCCAGTTTGGGTGCGAGTGGGGATCAACTCATTTGCCTCGTTTGTAATGACCGTAATTCCCGATTTCTTTGGCACAACGTGGATTGGGCTCACCCATTGGCTATCCGAGATAGGGTAAATGATACCGCTATCCAGACATTTGACAATTTCCTTCTTAACAGCCTCTTTCATGATGGGGTTGAGGCGCCTTTGTGGATCTCGTGCTGGCTTGGCATCATCCATTAAGTGTATATGATGTTCGATTATGAGGGGACTAATCCCCTTAATGTCCGCCATAGACCAGCCGAAAGCTTGCCGATTATCATGTAAGACCCTCAAGAGAGCCTTCTCTTGCTCAAGAGCTAGAGAGGCTGATATAATGACGGGTAACGTCTCATTATCACCTAGATATGCATATTTTAGGTGTGTCGGCAAAAGCTTTAATTCGAGTTTAGGAGGTGAAATAATAGATGGTAACAATGGGGTTGTTGTTTCAAACTCGAATGATTCCATCAAAGGTTCGAACCGAGTGTACGCAACAGTGTCGGATGGTTCAATTATTTCATCCGAAAAAGCAAAAGACTCCAATTCAGGTGATGAGTCTTCAAAGTCGTCGACGAATGTAAAACACTCAAAATCATTATCCGTGGTGAAAGCTGCGTCGGATTCTAGGAGGAACGCACTAGTGGCGTTAACATTGCTGTGATCGAACAAAAAATTCTCGAATTCACAGTCCTCCTCCGCGATCTCATTGATCGAGCAAACATCAAGTACGCTAGCATTGTGCTCAGCAGGCTGACTTCCTAACTTGAAAATATTGAGCTCAATTGTCATATTGCCGAAAGATAGGTTCATTGAACCATTACGACAATTGATCACTGCGTTGGAAGTAGCCAGAAATGGTCGACCAAGTATTACCGGAATTTGGTTCCGGGGGTTAGCAACAGGTTGTGTGTCCATCACAATAAAGTCAACGGGGAAAATGAAATCCCCTACTCTTATTAACACATCCTCCAGCTCTCCCCTAGGATGGGTTATTGACCGGTCAGCCATTTGGAGAGTACAGTGAGTGGGCTTAAGCTCTCCAATGCCCAATTGCTCGTACACAGAATAGGGCAGCAAATTGACACTAGCACCAAGATCTAATAGTGCTCTATTGATGTTCTTGTCCCCAATTGTTATCGAAATGGTAGGACACCCGGGGTCCTTTTGCTTTGGGGGTAAGGAATTTACAAGAGCATCGCTAATAGCACTAGCCACAAAAACTTTCTTTGGCACTTGCGACTTCCTCTTTTTGGTGCACAAGTCCTTTAAAATTTTGGCATATGAAGGAACTTGCTGAATTGCATCCAAAAGAGGGATGTTTATGCTAACCTGTTTGAACAACTCGACAATCTTCTCCATTTGAGGAGTTGGTTTATTGGATCTCAACCGATTAGGAAAAGGAACATTTTGAAAAGTGGTTGAGTCCAATTTTTGTGGATCAGATTGTCGAGTTGGAACGGTACCTCGTGTAGATGTGTTCGTGTCGTGAGAATTAGGTCCGTTCAAGCTAGAAGAGGTAGAGCCATGTGAAGGGTGGAGAATAGGCTCCAAAGAAGAAGAAGATGGTGAAGAAGATGAAGCAGGCCCACCGGCAGGGGAGTCATTGTTAATGCCCACATTGTTTCGCAACACTTTCCCCGATCTCAACGTGGTCACGGCATTCACGTTATGATTTTGCTGATGGTGTGCAGCATGTGCGTGACCGGGGTTGGGCAGAGGTTGAGACGGGAGTTTTCCTTTCTCGCGCTCACTCAAAGCTGCATTGAGTTGTGCAATTTACGCCTCAATAGATTTGATGCTTTGATCGTGTGAGGCACTATTTTGCACTAAAGATTGAATAGAAGTCTCAAGTCTTGCTGTAGACTGTGTAGATTGCTTAAGGAATGCATCTAGACTTCTTTCGAGCGAGCTAACCTTATCATTATTAGGTTGAACATAATTGTTTGGCTGGTAAGCATTGTCGGCACAAAATTGTTCACCTGATTAGGGTAAGGTTGTTGAAATTGTTGCGGTTGATATTGAGTTTGCGAGGGTGCTTGTTGTTGTTGTTGTTGTGGAGGAGGTGGTCTTTGAAAATTATTATTATTTCCTTGGAATTGTTGATTTTGGTTCCAAGCGAAATTTGGGTGACTCCTCCTCCCCGGATTATACGTCGAAGAGTACGGATCGTTTCTTTGTCGTTGCTGAAATGCAGCATTGACTTGATCCTGTCCTTGTGTAGATGCATTATAAGGACACTCTTCGGTCAGGTGCGATGGATCCGCACAACAAGCACAAACAGTTCGTGGAGGCATAGCAGGGGCAGGAGAAGACGATGAGATTTTGGTCTCAATCGCTTCTAGCTTTTTCGTAAGAGCGGCCATCTCGGCCTTCATGGCAATCGACATCTCTACTTGATGTATGCCTGCCCTAGATTGACCACTAGAAGATGATGTGGTCTTGGTACTCTCCCACTGTATTGTCTGCTCACTAAGATCCTCGAGAAACTGCCACGCTTCATCACTAGACTTAGAGAGAAAATGACCTTGACAGATGGTTTCTAGCAACTGCTTCGTTGCCGAGTTCAATCCCTCGTATAATGTTTGGCAAAGTTGCCAACTTTCTATCCCATGATGAGGGCATTGAACTAGTAGGTCCTTGAATCTCTCGAAGCACTTCCAGAATGGTTCGGAAGGAAGTTGTGAGAATTGAATTATTTCATTGCGGATTCTGGCAGTTTTATGGTGAGGATAAAACTTTTTTAGAAAAGCTTTCACAAACTCATCCCAATTCCTAATAGAATGTGATGCGGTGCTATATAGCCACTTCTCGGCTAGGTCACATAAGGTGAAAGGAATGACCCTTAACCTTATAGCGTCATCACTCAATTGGGTCGTTTTCATCATAGCGCACACATTTTGGAATTTATTAATAAAGATATATGCGTCTTCAGTTTCCAAACCATGAAATTTCGGCAGCATATTGATGAAATGTGGTTTAATCTCAAAATTGTCCCCATTTGCCGGTGGGGGTGAAAGACAGGTGGGTAAAGAAGTGCGGATGGGGTAAAAGCGGTCCTGGAGCACAACTCGTGCGGGCACTTCAACAGGCGGCTGGTTCGGGTCATTCGCACCTAACGGAGGTGGAATTCTTCCCGTCGGTAAGGCATTGTTGGGGTTGAATCCCGACATACCTTCGGTGAAAGAAGTTGAAGGTGAAGGTGAGAAAGTGGACGGATTTTCGACTTCGGTGTCGAAAGGTTCGTTGGTCGGTACCAACGAAACGCGGACTAATCGAGCGTCTGTATCCCTAGTCTAAATTGACATACACTAAAGGGTAGTGCAGTCAGAAAAAAAAAACAGAATGTGGGGGTAAGATAACGTCAGTGAGGGAAAGTGGTGTGGTGAATTTGCAGGTTTTCTTTTTGCGACAAGTTGCAAGTTTTGAAAAGTTTTATTTAATTTTTTTTTGTTTTATGTGGGAGTTTTTGCAAAGAGATTTTGAAAAAGGACTCGTGACACAACTGTATCAACCACACATGCATAATCAGGCCAAGATCTAGGGTCGCCTAGGTCTACTAGACAGCTCCTAACTAGGGCTAGAAATAGGACCTCGAACCGCCTCTTCACGGACAAGTACGGCCAGGTAAGTGGGAAGGAACCACCACTACAGTGGGCCTAATTAATAACCACTAGCCTAGACACTGCAATATCGGTTAGGATAAACGGACGATACCTACCCTAGTCCTTTTCCTATTGAGCTCGCTATCCTTAGGTCTGAGTATAGTCTTTTTTAATTAATTGTGGTCGATGCAAAAAGCTTTAGGTGTTTTCTGGGGTCCTGGGAAGGGTGATGAAATCCCCACCCAATCTGAGTTTGGTCAATTAGCCCCTTAAGTCCAATTAAATTATGCAAAACAAAATTCACTTGCAATCAATTTTAGCGCGGCGCAAAGAAACCTGCAGCAAATCTGTTATTTAGAAGGGGGAAGAAGATTTTTTAGCGCAAAGAAACCTGCAGAAAATTTTTACAGTGGAGATATGGAGGTTGTAGAGGGGAGAAAGAGGGATCTAACCATGCAAATTTTATGTGCTGACGTGGCTAGATGGCGGCGGAACCGCAGTCGGGGGCACTGCTATGCGGTGGAAGCGCGGCACCTTGGTGGATTCAGCCTCTGAGAAATTTTGTGCTGCTCTGTACTTGTGATTCCTCTCTGTTCTTATGTTCCCTTTTTTGTTTTGACCTTCTGTAAAAATCCAGATCTAAAAGTCTTTGCTGTTCCTGCAAGATTCCAACGAGAAACCCTTCAAACAGACAAAAATAATGAAAAGATAATTTTTGTATTTTGTATTTTCTGATTTTTATAATTTTTCAAAATTTATATCAACCCGAAATCATACAAAAAGAGAAAATTACGCCATCCCCGGCAACGGCGCCATTTGATTAATCCAAAAATTTGTAGTTTACCGTAATCAGAAACGGCGTCGCTTCGCAGCTAGCCAGTGAATACGGGTCGATCCGCAGGGATGTGTGAGTTTCTGTTTTTGTGTTATAACGAGTTGATTCAAATTGTTGTTTGGTTTTTGTCGATTGAATTTAAGATGTACTTATGTGATATGAAAGAACTCGTTAGGGTTAGGTCGAAGGTAGGGGTGTTGAGATCAATGTTTTCACCTCTTTCAATGCCGTTGATTTAAGCTTTTTAGAAAAATCACAACAATTATTCGCAAAGGGGATTAGGATGATCGGGAAGAAACAAAGTTTCTTCCTCTAGATCCTTGTCCGTCCTTTCCTATTAATTGCTGTGATCTTCATGGACGTCTTATATGTCCGGCCTTTTATACTACGGTCACCTTTACCTTGAAGGTAGGGTGCCACAGGGGGCGGATCATACATGCGTGCATGAAGATTTCGTTTTAAAAATATGTTGGCATTGAAGGAGATGAGAGACATCCATCTCTCACTCCCTCTCTTGTTCCTAACCCTAACGAACGAGGATTTTACTCGCTCATTAGGGAGTTATTTGAAAGTGACATTTTTTTATGTTTTTGTTTTCAAGGGTAATTACTTACTACAGATTAAAGAGGATTACACTAGTTAAACTAAAGCGACAATCAGATAACTAGGGCAAGTAAAAGATTATACTAAGGCAGGAATTAAATAAAACTAAAAACTTACAAGATGATGCTCTTGATCTCTCAATAGGTCTGAATTTTTATTGATTGATAAGAGGCCTCCATTTTACAGATCTTGATTACAATTTATAAGCAACTAGTGAAGCTAGGGTTACAGACTCTCGTAGACATGAAATTACAGATTTGCCCCCTAAAAATCCCAACATATGAAACGACACACCGACACAAGAAGTCGGTGCCGACACGGGCACCATATGGCCGCGGTTCCGCGGCAAAGACATGCCTTTGGCCGCGGTTCCGCGGCCCTTTGGTGGGCTTGGCTCACCAACTTTCTGTGATTGGTTTGTCTTCTCTTGGGCTTCCTATTTTCATTGTTCTTTTCTCTGTTGGGCTTCTTAGTATTCTCCAGATCCTTAGTGAAACTTGTAAGGATCTTTTGACCGTTTCACTTGTTTTTTTTCGTCTCGGCTTGAGTAAGATCCGTGTGCTGGTTGGTCAAAAGTCCATTTCCTGTATCATCTCTGTCTTTTTCACTGTATTTGCTCCGAGATCCTGTATCCTGTATCATGCAACAAACGAGCGTCAAAAGTACCTTTTTACTTATAAAATGCATAAAAGTGGGGCGTATGAATTGCAATATTATAATGTGAACAGACCCTCCAGACGAAAGCTCGCGAACTCCATCCATCTCGCGTTGGTGCATCTAAGAGAATGAAATATCCTGGCCATCCAGTCGATAAACGAATGCGGATCCTCAGCCGCATCGGTGCCAGTGAAAACCAGAGGCCTCAGCCTCATGAACTCTGATAACGATACGGTGATCACCTCCGTAGCTGCAGGTACAACCGCCTGAACAGTAGGCACCGACACGGTCCACGTAACATTTGGAAAAACAGCCTGCCCCTGCGCTCGAATGGTCTCAACTAACGACCCCATCATCTGGCGCAAATCCTGCATACCAGCCCCTAGCATAGCCATATGGTCTGTTGAAGGTGGAAAAATCCTCTCCTGCACAACGGGCGTACCGCCCTGGTCAGTCCTCGTCTTAGACGAGTCAACTCCGACCTCGGCCTTCGCGGCCTCTCTCTACGCCCTGGTAGTCTTCGGTGGCATAAAGGCTAGAAATGGAAACATGATTCGATAAGGACACAGAAATTAGATCACAAGGATATATATCACGGAAGGAATTTCAACCAATAAGTCCTAAGGTCATTTAGGAGGAGCACCATGTCGTAAGTATGCCGCGGAACATACGCACGCTACGTTACTCTGCTTAATCTACCTACTCCACCATACCAAGGTCATGCTACACTCCGAAAGGTAAAACCTAGCGCTCTGATACCATTCTGTCACAACCCACCCCCAATACAGAGAGTATTGTCCGCTCTGGACGAATCCGCACGGTTTTGTCATTCGGGGAAAACTGGACCCGACCAGGGGCCATTTCCCAGGAGGTCACCCATCCTAAGACTTCCTTGGCCCGAGCACGCTTAACAAAGGAGTTCTCAAACTCCTGTAGTGCCAGTTCACTTAAAATGCGCCTCTGCAATGAAGGGTGGTATCATTCCATTTATAGTATAAATCTGTTCTCTTTCGGAATGTATTTCGAAGATTCCCCATTGTTTTACAGTGGGTCCCCATGCTTATCTGGTATATATGGGTATAACGGATAATACCTAGGGATTACATTCTCTCCCACTTTGAACAATGGTTTGTCCTCGAACCACAGATCTACTATTGAGGAACCAGCTCTGATACCATTCTTTATCACGACCCAAAATTGGGCACATGATCGGCACTTAAACAACGTAACATCAACAGGCGTAATGCAATTAAGTAAGCCGAAAAACCCAGAAATCTAAACCATTACAAGAAAGAAAGATAGATCACTTTTAAAATCTCGATGCAAAACTTTAAACTTAAGTTTGTTTTTTATTTTCATAAAAATTTCGGCAGCACCTCCTTTGCAAAAGCTAGATCCGAAACGGGTACAAATATAAGAAAAAGTAAAACATCCCCAAACGGGAGCAAATCTCGCCCAACGGCGGAAACAACCAGCACAACAGATATACAACACCGTAGCGAAGAAAAGATAATCCACATATATAAAAAGGCCGGCTAACACGAGCCCGACAACCAAGGTCAAAAGAATATACAACATCGACCCTCACAACTCATCTCTAAGTCAATACATGAAGGTGGTAGATGGAGAGTACTAGATACAAGAAATATATAATGTACATCATCGGATAACCGCAACCCACCTATAGCAAACGTCTTCATAGCCAACCGTAGTGGTATCCGCAAAAGTAGAGATAAAAAGGCGCCCTGCCGCGACCACTCTGATGATCAGACCTGAAAAACCCTACGGCACAACGGGGGGTGAGTTGCTAACTCGTGAATAGTAAATAACATATTACAGTAATCGCAAGTATGTACTAGCAGCGATAATCTATCACATGTAATTTGATAGCATAAGTATAACAATATGAATATGCAACTGTCATGAAAGGTACTCTATCAGGTACTACTAATACATGAAGCAAGTGAATATCAAAAAAATGCGAAGTACAGGATAAAACATGTCATCCTCAGTGGCAAACCAGTGTCCATAAAGACAAACTAAATCCCCCAATTCTCTTAAATCAGCCCCCACATCGGCCCTTCACATCGGGCACATCGGCCCCTCACATCGGGCACATCAGCCCCTCGTATCAGGCACATCAGCCCCTCATATCGCAATGAATAAGAATACATGCACAGATCATTATGATGATATATATTATATAGGTGTACATATATATAACATCGTCCCATACCATTGATATATATATATATGTATGTATGTATACATATGTATGTATATATCAGCGTCCCATACCACTGATATATATACCCAGGAGCAAAACATCTAGGAAACATCATATGAAATCCATATATCAATGCAAAATCCATGAAATATAATATATGCAACATGAAACAATAATATTAGCATATAAAGGAAAAACCGCTATTTAACGGCAACAAGTTATTTAAATAAATCATGCGGTTCCTAATTTCTCCGAAACCAAACGCAACATCATATAAAGGTGACCATGTAGCTATAGCCAGGTATGCGTACCCATGTCGGTATAGCAAGATGTGTGTATCTACCTATCAATAATGATGTAATACCCTCCAGGTATGTGTGTAGCTATATCAAGCTAGGTATATGTATATACATGTCAATAATGACACAATACCCTCCAGGTATGTGTATTCATGTATATCGACCCTCATATCGGGCACATCGGCCCCTCATATCGGGCATATCAGCCACTCGTATCGGGCACATCGGCCCCTCATATCGCAATGAATAAGATTACATGCACAGATCATTTTGATGATATATATTATATAGGTGTACATATATAACATCGTCCCATATCACTGATATATATATATATATGTATGTATATATATGTATGTATATATCAGCGTCCCATACCACTGATGTATATACCCAGGAGCAAAACATCTAGGAAACATCATATGAAATCCATATATCAATGCAAAATCCATGAAATATAATATATGCAACATGAAACAGTAATATTAGCATATAAAGAAAAAACCGCTATTTAACTGCAACAAGTTATTTAAATATATCATGCGGTTCCTAATTTCTCCGAAACCAAACGCAATATCATATAAAGGTGACCATGTAGCTATAGCCAGGTATGCGTACCCATGTCGGTATAGGAAGATGTGTGTATCTACCTATCAATAATGATGTAATACCCTCCAAGTATGTGTGTAGCTATATCAAGCTAGGTATATGTATATACATGTCAATAATGATACAATACCCTCCTGGTATGTGTATTCGTGTATATCGTCCCTCATAT
Organism: Agapanthus africanus; assembly: GCA_030015575.1. Classification (NCBI taxonomy): domain Eukaryota; kingdom Viridiplantae; phylum Streptophyta; class Magnoliopsida; order Asparagales; family Amaryllidaceae; genus Agapanthus; species Agapanthus africanus. Next base: position 399,568,915 of record CM057346.1, read on the forward strand.
CGGGCACATCGGCCCCTCATATCGGGCACATCAGCCCCTCGTATCGCAATGAATAAGAATACATGCACGGATCATTATGATGATATATATTATAAAGGTGTACATATATATAACATTGTCACATACCACTGATATATATATATATATGTGTATATATATATATATATGTATGTATGTATATATATATATATATGTATGTATGTATATATATATATGTATGTATGTATATATCAGCGTCCCATACCACTGATATATATACCCAGGAGCAAAACATCTAGGAAACATCATATGAAATCCATATATCAATGCAAAATCCATGAAATATAATATATGCAACATGAAACAGTAATATTAGCATATAAAGGAAAAACCGCTAGTTAACTGCAACAAGTTATTTAAATATATCATGCGGTTCCTAATTTCTCCGAAACCAAACGCAATATCATATAAAGGTGACCATGTAGCTATAGCCAGGTATGCATACCCATGTCGGTATAGCAAGATGTGTGTATCTACCTATCAATAATGATGTAATACCCTCCAGGTATGTGTGTAGCTATATCAAGCTAGGTATATGTATATAATGTCAATAATGATACAATACCCTCCACGTATGTGTATTCATGTAGGCATAGGAAGGCATATGTGTAGGCATGTAGGTATACAGGTATGCTATATGTCACATGCACATTGGAATATGAATCAGTGTCTTAATGTCCCTTACCATACAATATCACGTATGTATAGGTGTTGTTCGTGTCATGGCAATTATTGACGGTGTGAGTGGCATATAATCAGTGCTCGTGCAACATGAACCGTCAATAATAGTGTAGTGTCCAAGCACATCAAATAATAGTATGCAATGAAGTTTTATGCACAATCTCTATATGTGAAATATAAAAATGCGGCTAATATCATATCATATCTAGCCGTGACGCATAACGCTATGCGGGAAAATTCCCCATAGATGTTAAATCTACTCACCGACAGTCGCGGGCTAGGTAAATCCAATCACCTGCTTCCCTTTCTTCACAGCGTCTGAAGTCCCCTCCTGCTATCCTTTTAACACAAAACGTAGCCAGTGCAAATATCTCAGAAATCGATCAATATCACGTACACACTACGTTTGACCAACGCACCAACTCCAATCCAACTCATAAGTGTTCGTCTAACGGCTAACGTGTGTGGCGACACACCAAAACTAACCCAAGTGTAGCAGCTACACAAGATCACGAACCGTGTCGGGTAACGTAATACACGTACTCAAAATACTAGATTATGCTCAAGTGATCCCAGATTTTGCATACTATCAGTACTCAAAAATCAAACAGTACCAAACACCTCTAAACAACTGCAGACAGCTACCCTCCAAAAACCAAACCCCAATTCCCCAAGGATTCCGAGGTCGCCGGATTTGGCCTTCTTGTCGCCGGCCGAGACCGAGCCCCTTGAGTTCGTGCTCCAGGTGTAGTCTCAGGGTCACTAGCACAACACTACCACACTGCTAGATGTTTTAGTAAAATTCCCAGGTCATAGCAGATTACAGAGACTCTATTATGATACTAAAAATACGATATTTGTAAGAAACGATACCTCAAGTGTTTTAAACAGCAACCAACAAGCTATGCAACATTAAAATACCTGTATAACAGTTTAGAGATCTTTACCTAGCCACTCTTGCTAAAAAATCCTAACTTTCCAACCTCCAAGGTAACCTAGTGTCTAATTAAGACATTTTAAGTGTTTTCCATGGATTTTTGTGAAGTTTTACAAAGATTTGTGAAGTGGGAAGTGAGAGTTCAGTTTGGGAGTTGAGAGATTAACAATAATAAGAATGAGAGAAGAAATGAGAGAGTGAGGGATAAAAATGGTGAGGGGTGAGTGTTGGGTGAGTCAAAGGCTTACACTCACTCTCTCCCTCACCTCATTAATGCACACATTAATGACTCATGACTCATAAGCCACCTCTCTCAATCCAAACAATATATTTCCCACACACAAAAGATCAAGGAAAAGGTTAAGGCAAAGGTTAATTTGGGAAATGTTTAGCTTAAGATGTTATGATTGCTAAACAAGGTTAACACCAATATACCCTCACATTCACATGCACATGTGTGTGCAAGCCACAACAAAAAAATATAAAAATATTAATTAATTGTTATAAAATGTGATGAACCCGATTTGGTAAACTTTTCCTTAAAACCCCACATTAATGCACAAATAACACCAATCGCATTCCAAGGTGTTACATGATGCCTCCTGCATTTTGGGAATTAAGATCTATAGAGATAGATCTAAAAGGATACTGGGATTGTCCCAATCCAGGTACATTGACACCGTACTAAAGAGGTTTAGTATGGAAGAATCCAAGCATGGGTATTTACCCACGATCTCTGGACTCACTCTCTCCAAAGAGATGTCTCCTAAGATTGATTTGGAGAGAACTCGCATGCAAGGGATACCCTATACTTCCGCAGTAGGCTCTATCATGTACGCGATGCTATGTACCAGACCCGATGTAGCATACTCACTAAGTGTAGTGAGTAGGTATCAAGCAGATTCAGGAGAGAATCACTGGACAGCTGTGAAGAACATTCTCAAGTACTTGAGGAGGACTAAGGAGGTGCTCTAGGTGTATGGTAACGGAGAACTCCAGGTAGAGTCCTTTACCGATTCTAGCTTCCAAAGTGATAAGGACGACTCTAAGTCGCACTCGGGATTTGTCTTTATCCAAAATGGAGGGACGGTTTGTTAGAAGAGTTCCAAGCAAGAAACCGTGGCAGACTCGACGATGGAGGCTGAATACATCGCTGCCAACGATGCTGCCAAAGAGGCTGTCTGGATGAAGAAGTTCATCACTGAACATAGTGTGGTTCCATCCATTGAGCACCCAATACCTTTGTATTGTGATAACAAAGGAGCTGTGGTTTTGGCCAAGGAACCCGGGTCCCATCAGAGATCCAGACATAATCTGAGGCGGTATCACCTGATCCGGGAGATAGTTGATTGCCGAGAGATCGAGGTCAGGAGAGTTGACATGAAGGACAACACTCGAATCCTCTGACAAAGGCCATACCCCAGATACATTTTGAGAGACTCTTCGGGATGTTGGGTATGAGATACTACAGCAACTGGCCTTTGTAAAAGTGGGGGATTGTTAGTTGTATATATGCCCTAGAGGCTATTGTTGTACATATGATGAATATTATAGTGGATGCTTGGATATATATAGGGTGGACTTTCTTGCTCGACATGATAGTATGCTATTTGGTTTCACTTTGTCTTAACATGTTGACTTGTATTGGTTTACTGTCTTGCTCTCACATGTTGATAAAGCCCTTAGGATATGTACTCGACTACGAAGACTATGATGCAGATCATACTAGTGGGGCCAGGGTAGTCCAAGAGTACATCCTATAACTGTTCCTAGTCGAGGGAGTATCGAGACAGGGCATCGATGCTACAGAGTAGACTAGCGTATACGCGTCTTGACCCATATGATAGGCGATAGATGATCCCATATCCATCGGTGTTTGACATCAAAGATGGTGTACGGGTGCTCAGTAAAGACTGGGTACACTGATTGGACTCGCCGAGAAGTCCTAGACGGTATTATACCTATCGTCAGACAGCAGTTCTCTGGTGACACTGGTACAGGTTAGTCAGTAGACCCGAGATCGTCATAGAGTCTTGTGTGATTCCTACTATGCTTTGATCTCCACCTTACCACATTCACGAGAACGTGCAAAACGGTGGCTTTTGGGTACAGTCCCGAATCACATGGAGGCAATGAGCGATAGGAGGGGTTTCATCTCTCCCTGTATAGGGAGTTGGTATTGCGCTGTGTTCGATTGGCTATAACTGGAAGTCCCAGGCCATGGCTGATATGAAGATCTACTGGTAAGTGTTATCAATAGTTTCCCGACCCGTTATGAGCCTCACATCGACACGACTTATCGGTTACTGGGGTCTGACGTTTACCACCCCTAGACTCGATATGCAGCATATCTGATGAAGAGACCGGACTGTACGGTAAGTGTTGCCTGTTGGCTCGACGGGAGTTTTGACCGCTTTGCTGGTTTTCTTCTGATCGCTCAATACCCGGGTAGCCGTTACGTTTAGCTGACCGCTTGTGGCTTGTGGGTGTTTGATATGATCATCACCTACTGCCGGCGTATAGATGAGTCTTAGAGTCCTACACAGGAGTTTCCTAGCACAGGCGAAATGATGTGGTGTGCATATGAGATATGCACGGGGACCCGATTAAATGTGAGTATGAGATACCGTATGTTAATGTAACACCTGAGTTTAGGGTTAGTAGTAATTAAGTGTTAATGTGGGGTTTTTGGTAAAAAGTTTACCAAAACGGGATTCTAATAATTTATCTGGTTTTATGGTTATTTTTGTAGAATTTTATCTCGACCACACACACTTGTGCACGTTAGCTAGGGTTAAGACAAGGGTTGCCACATAATTGAGCTTGTGGGTTAATCATGTTTAAGTTAACCATGGTGGGTTAGGTCCTTGGTTAAGTTAATTGGGTTGTTAAAGCTAATTAGTTTAAATTGAGGATGGTTGGCTTTGACCATGAGTATTTAGAAAGTTTTAAGGTTGACTTGAGAGGGATGTGATATGTCATGATGGCTTCTGCTTGAGAAAGGGAGAATGATGGTTTAAGGTTAAGTCTCATCACCTCACTTCAAACCTTTTTCACCTCTCTCTCACTCATACAACAAAGATCAGCCCATATACCAACAAATCAGCCACCCCAAAACTGCCATATTGCTGCTACAGCAGCTGATGATCCATCATCAAGCCATTCTCAGCTCTTTTCCAGCATCAGTTCTTCAAAAAGCAAAACTTTAACTGCTGCACAAACTGCCACTTCAGCCCCTAACATCATTACAAGCAGCCCCAACCATACAACTCTCTCTCACACACTCACATCAGCCCAATTCCAGCTCAATTCAGCCTACAAATCAGCATCAGCTATTGTATCATAACATCAGCAGCAGCAGCAGCTACATCTGTCCCAACTCCTTACATAACACCCCCTCCCAACACTCAAGCCTTCCTTCAACTTCACCCCAACCCCCTGCTGCTGCTACTACTTCAAAACAGCAAGCACCCCAAACCTGTTTCAGCTTCAGCAGCAGCATCAGCTGAACCCGTGACATTTTCAGCCCAGCACCATACCACCTCAGCTCAACAACACACCATATCAGTCTCAACACACAAACCAACACCATAGCAACAGCCCCACCTTCACAAACAACAGCAACAGTAGCTGCTTCTGCCTCAGAACAGCAAATGCAGACCAGCTCTCTTCTAGCCCTAGTTGCAGCACCAGGAGCTGTAGCAGCAGCACCTACTCCCTTCTTCTTCTCCTTCTCCTTGGTTGCAAGGTTCTTAGGGGGTATAACTCCTAAACTCTTTCCAGTTTGTGTAGATTATGTGCTTGATTGGCTAGTTTAGTGTTTTATCGAAATTCTAGTACTAGAATTGTGTAGTGATGCTAGATCTAGTTACATTGGAGTGCTTGTAGCTTAATGGATCCTTTTTGGTGTTAATTAGTCTGTTTTAACCTAGTAGTGTCGTTAAATTTAGATGGATAGCCTTAAATTGCTAAAATTATGGTAATCTAACTTAATTAGTGTTTATTTCATGCTTTAGTAGTGATTTGGGTGATTTAAGGGAATTTTGGCAAAAGTGAAGGTAGTGTTAGTTAGAATAGCCCTTTTAGGTACTGATGAGGCCAGTTAACCAGAGGATTGCCCCAGATTTCACAAAAGACACCCGATTTACCGACTTGGCGTAATTTGGCAGTTTTAGTGACTTTTAGCCTCTATTGAATCTGCTGTTGACCCGAGCCCTTCAGACTAAAATTGTGAAAACTGTAGCATGGTGAGACTGGTAGAAATACACACAGAGCACGGAGACCTACCTCCCCCTCTCGGCCGCCGATTTATTCTTTCTGGCCGCAAATTGCTGCCGAGTGGGGGGTGGGGTATGGGGGTTTTGGGTGTAGGGTCCTTTTGGGTAGGTTAGGCTTCTGGTACCTGCAACTTTTCAAGTTTGGCCCAGAAGCAAAATCTGGAGCTATTTGCGTGTTTCTGATGTTTTTAAGTCTCGTGCGACACGCGCGTGATACGCGTGGTTCTGTGGCGCGCTGCGCGACATAGCGTGTCAGTTTAGGTTCTGGTGGGTTGTGCGCGTCGCGTCGTGTCGTGTGCACACGTGTTTAGTTTCACGCACGCGTATCCTTTTTATCGATATAACGTGTTTTGCAGGATTTTTCCTTATATGGTGACTTTTGTAAATTCTTGGTTCGCCGGCGGGGACTTCAAGCGCAGCGGAGAAAGTAAAGCAGGTGGTCGGACACACCTAGCACGGGATCATGGGTGAGTAGATTTAACATCTACGGGGGACGATCGTTTGGATGGCGCGAGTCGCCCGATAGATATAGTTGACTTGATATTACTTGTGACATTATGGTAAGAATACTTGCATGATAATTGCTGCAGTTAGGATCTATATGATGTTCCATATACGCAGACTCATTATAGGACACATGCACCATTACCAGGTTTATATGCAGCACGAGCACTATTCTTGTGGACACACACACCCTGGTAATTGCCATGTCACGACACTAGATAACCATAAATCTGAAACATGTTAATTGCCTAGAAATGTGATATTGCAATAAGTATTTAAAATGAAATCATAAGAATTACTATCCTCATGCATATGTATCACTATGTCATTTTCTCATGTCTAGTATAAATCATACTTTATAAATTGATACCATATGCATTCATAATCATTGATATATGCATTCATGATGATTTCATGAGATTTATGATATTTCTGGATTTCGGGGGAAAGCCACAAGATTTCAAACTTATAACCTTTTAAAATATAAAAATTGCGGTTTTCTAGTGATGTAAAGTGTCGTCCACCATGAGTTTTGCTGTGGTTTTCGAGACCCGTTTCGAGGAGGTGGATGAACCATCTCGGGTACATGGTGGGCCCGGTACGGTACCCCGGGGCAAGAAGATCGCAGGAGATGGCGTTGAGCCTGGCAGGGGACGGATTACCTACCGGTGACTTCATTTGGCACGGCGGATATCCAGAGGATACCGACCGTGGCCGCTGGATTGGGATATTGATATTTGATATGGATCAGCTGGACGGCTGAGGCCAGAGATACTTGACATGGATATATGAAATTTGTGACAGTTTTGGGGTGTCATTGCTGGACACGGATTTTATTGATTTCATGGATATTATGCTGATATTTAAAAAGAGTTTCAAAAACAAAAGAAGGAACAATTCTTATACCTACATGATGAGATCTTGAGTTGACTCATATAGCATACATACATGATAGTATATTCATGTGGCATACATACCTCTTATTCCATCCATGTGACATACATACTTGTTAGTACACTGATGATACATACATACCTGCTAGTACATATAGCCATACCTGTTTAGGGATGCTAGGATACTTGTGTACATGCATACGATAGCCTTTGTAGATGTTATTTATTACTCACGAGCTGGTAATTCACCCCCGTTGTGCCATAACTTTTCTGCAGGTCCGTTCCGTCAGCACTGTAGCGGCGGACACTTTTGCCTCTTTTGCTCTTTTTGCATGGACTCGAGGCTTTTGCTCATAGGTGGGTTGTTATCATTTTGTACCACCTTATTTATGTTCATTGTATCTAGAGTACTCCATCTGCTACTACTTTTTCAGCTGTACCAGTCTTATTTGGATTACTGTATATTGACCTAAAGGTGAGGTTGTGAGACTTGTGGATTATATGTTATATTTGGGGTCGAGCTCACTTGAGCCGACATGTTATATTGCCTGTGCTTTCATGCTTTTATTGGACATTGTAGTTTATATTGCATGGGATTTGTGACCGCCTTGAGGCGAAGAGCTAGCTCCCGCTTGGGGATGCCATATTCATGTTATTCATTCATATTCCTGTTTTGTACCCGCTGGGGAACTATTTTACAAAGAAGATTTTGCCAGAAATTTGGGAACAGGAAGTTGTTTTTCATAAAAAAGAGACTTGATATGACTTTATGAAACAAGTGCTTTAAGTAGAAATGGTTTTTCCTTCACTCTAATTCTTAATTGGGTTTTGTATTCTGGGCTTCGGCTTACTTATTTTACGGACGCCTTGAGATGTTTCGTAACTTAAGTGCCGGTCGCGTTCCGTACCTTACGGGTCGTGACAAAGTTGGTATCAGAGCCATAGGTTTCACCTTTCCGAGTGTAGGATGGCCCTTAGTAGATGGATTAAGTGACTTAAGTAGGGTAGCGTAGCGTACGTATGTCCGCGGCATACTTGCGATGCGGTACTCCGCCTAGGTGACTTTAGGATATACTTTCTTGAAATTCCTTCTTCAATTCCGTGTATCCTTCGATTCTATTGCACCCTTATTGTCCTGTTTCCTGTACCAGTCACTATGCTGCAGAGGGCTACCAGAGCGCAGAGGGCTGCCGCCCGAGACGAGATTCGAGCTGGCTCGTCCGAGACTAGGACTGAGCAGGGTGGTATGCCTAAGCCGCAGGGACAGACTGATCCACCTTCCCCAGGCCGTATGGATAGACTTGAGTCCGGTATGGAGGAGCTGCGACAGATGATGGGGAGTATGCAGGAGCTACGTCAGATGGTAGGATCCTTAGTTGCGGCAGGTCGTGCGCCGAGGCCGGAGAACGTACCTACTACATCCCAGACTACTATGATACCTGCTCCTACTACTACCACCGTGGCCATCCCGGTTTCGCTACAGGAGTTCATGAGGTTGAGACCTCTAGTCTTCACGGGTACTGATGCAGCAGAGGACCCACAGACGTTCCTTGACAGCTTGGCCAGGATCTGCCGTTCGCTGAGATGTTCTGATGATCGCTGGGTAAAGCTTGCAAGTTTCCGACTTGAGGGCGTTGCACAGATATGGTGGGAGTCAGTTTTGAGAGGTCGAGCTGCAGGTCTACCGCCCATGACATGGACCGAGTTCACAGCAGTCTTTCTAGCCCGTTTCCTTCCGGAGAGCGTTCGTGACGCCAGAGCTCGTAGTTTTGAGGCCTTGATAAAGACACCAGGGATGACGGTGTCTGAGTATGACGTCCAGTTTACACAGTTGTCCCGATATGCTCCGTATCTGGTGGATACCGAAGCAAAGAGGGTGAAGAGGTTCATACAGGGACTGGATGCCCAGCTATTTCTTGCCATTGGTGCCCAGCACTTCGATACCTATTCGGCGGCTATAGATACGGCGTTGCGGATGGAGGCACGTATTTCAGCGACTTCGGCCGTTCCCGGGCCGAAGAGGATTCGTACCGGCACGCCAGATCAGAAGCAGCATGCCAGATTCCTTCCGAGAGATAGGGCCGGCAGAGGGTTTAGATGAGGTCAAATGTATGGATCGAACACACAGGGACAACAGTCATCGCCAGGATGCTATAGGTGCGGGAGTCTGCACCATCGTATTAGGGATTGTCCAGTGAGACGACAGGGAGCGGCGACAGTTCCGCATGTGACCCTACCACCATCACCGCCCCCTCCTCAGAGAGCTCTACTTCCTACCACAGGCGATGCTCCACGCCAGTTAGGTGCACCCAGAGGCCGTGGACGCGGCGGACCGATCCAGAGAGGACGAGGAGGCAGAGGCCGAGGCCGAGGCCGAGGTCAGCCCGCTATCGGAGGAGGTCAGGCCCGAGTCTTTGCGTTGACACTCCAGGATGTGCAGGCATCCAATGTCGTCATGACAGGTACCCTATCAGTATGTTCTGTTGATGCACACGTGTTGTTTGATCCCGGATCCACGCATTCGTACGTTTCCACACACTTCGTGCCGAGTTTGGGTAGAGAGTCCGGTTTGCTTGATCAGCCGCTTGTTGTGACCACTCCTGTGGGAGAGTCATTTGTTGCTAGGCACGTGTTCCGATCCTGTACCGTTCGTATTGGCGAGCGAGAGCTGCCTGTCGACTTGATCCTTCTTGAGATGTTGGACTTCGACGTTCTTTTGGGCATGGATTGGTTAGCCACGTACTATGCGTCGGTGGACTGCCGCGAGAAGACAGTTAGATTTTGTTTTCTCGGCGAGTCGGCTTTTGTTGTGCAGAGGGACCGTGGTGCCGCCCCTCACATATTGATTTCTTCTCTTCGCGCTGATCAGCTGTTGAGAAAGGGATGTCGGGGATTTCTAGCCTATGTTTGCGATACTAGAGCTACAGATGTTCCATTGGACCAGGTTCCGATTGCATGCGAGATCCCCGATGTTTTCCCTGATGAGCTGGCAGGACTGCCGCATGAGCGCGATGTCGAATTCTGTATTGATTTGATTCCCGGCTCGGGGCCTATTTCTATACCTCCTTATCGGATGGCCCCGGCGGAACTTAGAGAGTTGTAGGTTCAGCTGCAAGATTTGCTAGATAAGGGACTTATTCGACCCAGCGTTTCTCCATGGGGTGCTCCGGTCCTGTTTGTCAAGAAGAAGGACGGAAGTTTGCGCTTATGTATCGACTACCGCCAGCTGAACAAGGTTACCGTGCGTAACAGATACCCATTGCCACGCATTGATGATTTGTTCGATCAGCTTCAGGGTGCGGGTTATTTTTCGAGGATCGACTTACGATCAGGATACCACCAGCTGCGAGTCCGATAGGAGGATATACCGAAGACAGCCTTCCGTACACGCTATGGCCACTATGAGTTTCTGGTGATGTCGTTCAGACTCACCAACGCCCCCGCAGCATTTATGGATTTGATGAACCGTACATTCAGGCCGTATCTTGACTTGTTCATCATCGTGTTTATCGACGATATTTTGGTGTATTACCGGAGCCGAGAGGAGCACGAGCAGCATTTGCGGATTACTTTGCAGACTTTGAGGGAGCACCAGCTTTTCGCAAAACTTTCCAAGTGTGCTTTCTGGCTGGACAGCGTTGGTTTCTTGGGCCACGTGATTATGAGAGATGGCATATGTGTGGACCCGAAGAAGATTGAGGCTGTTCATGTTAGTTATATGTATGCCCTAGAGTCCATTACTGTACATAGGATGTATATTGTAGTGGATGCTGGGACATATATAGGGAGGACTTTCTTGCTCGACATGATAGTATGTTATCTGGTTGAACTTTACCTTAACGTGTATACTGATTGTCTCTCTGTTACATGTTGGTAAAGCCCTTAGGATGTGTGCTTGACTACCTGGACTATGATGCGGATCATACTAGTGGGGACATGGTAGTCCATAAGTACATCCTTCAAAGTCCCTAGTCGTGGGTGTATCGAGACGGGGCATCGATATACCAGAGTAGACTAGCGTGTACCTTCTCGACCCATACAGATGGGCGATGGATGATCCCATATCCATTGGTGTTTGACATCAGAGATGATATACGGGTGCTCAGTAGAGACTGGGTACACTGGACGGACTCGCCGAGAACTCCCAGATGGTATTATACCTCACGTCAGATGGCAGTTCTCTGGTGACACTGGTACAGAGTAGTCTGTTGACCCGAGATCGTCATAGAGTCTTGTGTGGTTCCCACTGTGCTTTGATTTCCATCTTACCACATCCAAGAGGGCGTACAAAACGGTGGTTTTTGGGTACAGTCCCGAGTCACATGGAGGCAATGAGCGATAGGAGGGGATTCGTCTCTCCCGGTATAGGGAGTTGATGTTGCGCTGTGTTCGATTGGCTATAACAGGAAATCCCTGGCCAGGGTTGCTGAGATTTACTGGTAAGTGTTACCAGTAGTTTCTCGAATTGTTATAGACCTCATATCGACACGACTTATCGAGCTATTGGGGTCTGACGTTTACCACCCCTAGGCGAGATATGCGACATATCAGACGATCAGACCGGACTGTACGGTAGTGTTACTGGTTGGATTCACTGGAGTGTGAGCGGGCTTGCTCGTCGATCTTCAGATCGCTCAATACCCGGGTGGCCGTTACGTTTAGCAGACCGCTTGCGGCTTGTGGGTGCTTGATATGATCATCATCTGCTGCCGGCGTATTGACGAGTCTTTAGAGTCCTACACAGAGGTTTCCTGGTTCAAGCGAAACGAAATAGGAGCGCATATGAGATATGTGCGGGACCGAGAATAATACGTGTATGTGATACCGTATTCCATTCTCGCGATGAATGTGTCGTATGGTTATATGCGATATAACCTAGTTATCGAATCGAGGGTTGATTCGATAAGCCGATACATTGGATACTAGTCGGTTATATGCGATATGACCGGATCATTAAATCAAGTGTTGATTAATGATTTAATGCATAATTATATATTTGATATATTACTTTGCATCAGCTAGTATAGGTTCACTTTATATGGATTTTCTCACTCGATGTACAAGTTGTATATGTGATATACTTTTGTGCATGTACATTGTATCATGTTTGATGATACATGTTGACTTGTGCTTGTGTAAAGATTAAACCATGGTTATATGAATGGTTAGGGTTTTATATACTTATTCATTTATTTATATTCATTATTCATTTAAGGAAAAGAAAAGAAAAATGGTAGCATTCTTTTGTTCATTCATGAAGCTTCATGAATACTTTGACTTAGTCACCATTTTTGTCTTCATTCCTAACCTAAACATTCACTTAACTTGGGTTTAGTCTCTACACATAACCATGGTCATGTTATGATAAAGATTGGATTATTCTTTTCTTTCTAATTAATCTTATCATAATATTTTACCTTCTTCTTCTTCATTTCTTCAAGTGAAGAAAGCTTGCCTCCATCAATGGCAAGTGATGAAAAAGAGTGTGAAATCCAAATCTAAAGTCTACCCACTTCCTATTTTTTCATCCTCTACCTCTTGCCAAGTAGCAGAGTGTGTTTCCTTCACAAGTTTTCAAGACTTGGTGAAGGTGGAGCTTGATCTAGCGATGCCTCGACGTAGATCATCTTCGGCATGGACATCGACGACCTAGCTCGCCTATTCTCCGATGAAGCCGACGCTAGAGCCCGGATTTGATTTGGACAGCGGAGAGGACTTCGTTGCGGAGCTATGGAGGTGGAGCACCGGATCTACAAAGGTTGTATTTCCGCATTCCCTTAGTTAATTGTTAACTAGTTTCCTTGTTCGCCTAAACATCTAGCAAACGATCCGTAGTCGGGTCTCTCGGCACCTAGAATTTTTTGAAATTGGCATGTTCGATGCCTTGCGAGACCTCATTAGGATGCCGTGGAACCCTTCAGTGGTATCAGAGCCTAGCTAGAGCCTTAGGCGAAGTCTAGACGGATTTTGAAGTCCGAACGACCCGAAACCCCAACCGGAAATTGCTCTCTGGAAATTTTCTAAAATCTGGGATTTTCCAGAATTAAAAATTGCCAAAAAATTCAGCAGGGAATCCTATGAGTTACTGTGAAGCACATGACTGTAAATCGATCAAAGAGCCGCGGAACCGCGGCCCTACCCTGGGTTTCGCGGCGGTTCCGCGGCCATGATGGTGATTTGGGTCACGTGTCTTGCACAGTAATTCTTGTGTCAAAGAGCTGAGTCTTCTGGAAATTTTTATATTTTATTCAAGAGTTGAATTTTCTGCAGTTGTTTTGGGGATTCGGTGTTTCGATCGGAGTATCAAATTTTGTCTATATGGCTTTCCGGATAATTTTTTTTTTAGAATATGTTAAAAAGTTCGACCGGATATAAATACCCAATTTTTCCCCTGTCGGGAAATTTCCAAGTGTTGGATTTTTCCGTAGTTTAACGACGTTCTAAGTAGTGCAAGTAACGCGATGGTCCCTCTAGAAGACAACAAACCTTAACTCGATTATGTGATCGTCTTGAACTGCCCTTTGAACCTTCGGGTGTGGGGCAGTACGGCGTGCCACATGTGAGGCGTTGGCTTGACCCTTCTACGGCTGGACCGTTGGTACTGAGGCACGAACGGAATGTTGTTAGACTTATTTCATGTGTTGAGCTGTATCGGGAAAACTTGGGTGTTCGATTGTTCGATCGAAAAGTTTGACATTTTCTATTTATCCGGAATGGGATACAATAATTGGAATTCACAATAAGTTATGAGATAACTGAATGAATGTTATAAACATAGCACTTTAGTCTCACTTGATCGGTTGCCACGGAATTTTGATGTGACCAAAAGTCCGTCGCAATCACGTAGCGTACGCGGATACTCGCCGGGTAAACTTAATAGACAGCCTCACCCCATTGCCCCGACCAAGTGACTGTAGGAGAACCCCGTCGCCGAAAGCATCCGTTCGGGTGCTCGCGGCAGCGGTGTTCCACCTTGGTGCACTTCGTCGACGGTATCGGGGGTGCGGCCGTCTACTAAAGTTTGCGACGAGTATTCGATCAGACTGTCGGGAATCTTGTTGAATTGCCCGACTCGATATTGAAAAGTGTTTTCGACAATGAGACTAAAATGCGGGGTTTATAATTGTTAGGCATGCGATGTCTAAGGAATTCATTGGTTTAGGCATGCGATGTCTAAGAAGGTTGCGAATTCCAACTGTTGTAGTTTTACACTTTCTTTTCTGTGACCGTAAGTGTAATATGTGATATCGCCGGTTTCGTTGCTATATGTCAACGACAATTGGGATGCGCATATTTACTTAAGTTGATGACATGTGATGTTATGTGTTACTGGATATGTTATATTGGATCGTCGTGTTTGAATAGCCGGGGGTTTTTATGTGAGATGAGTGTTTTTCATTTTCATTCATGTAAAAACTTGTATGTAATATTCTTTTATTGGGGCGCTTCCAGGTTGCGGAAGTTGTCACCTCTTGTATATTATTTACTTTTCCGCACTAGGATAGACCCAAGGAGGAGGGCACAAGTAACCGGGTTCTGGAGTCCAGTAGGAGACCAACTCGAGGAGTCGAGTCCGGGTCTCCTAACTCCAGAATTGGTAGGGTTGCTTGCCGCTCTCGTAGGGGTCTAGGGGTGTGGGTTTGGCTATTCATCACGACCGTGGAATCCGTGTTTTATACTGGCTCGTATTGAAAACACGGACGTCCTAGTATATCCAATATTTCATATGATTCTTCTGCTGCGATATCTGTGATGTGATCATGTGATGTTCTGTGATAGATACAGTATATAGTATATATGATATATTATATAGACGTTACTTATGTTTTACACCCGCGCTAGCCCTGCCCCGCTCTGTCGTTAGTTACCTAACCTAACGGTGCACGAGGGGACATCGAGGCGAATGCGGATGGCATAAGTGTACGTCGTATTTATCTGTGATGTTTAG
Organism: Agapanthus africanus; assembly: GCA_030015575.1. Lineage (NCBI taxonomy): Eukaryota > Viridiplantae > Streptophyta > Magnoliopsida > Asparagales > Amaryllidaceae > Agapanthus > Agapanthus africanus. The sequence continues at coordinate 399,584,194 of CM057346.1, forward strand.
GTATTTAAATGATGGGACTTCATTAATGTGATTAATGAATTAAAAGAAACCTAAGATGTTGTAGAATCGAATTTCAAAATAAAAAGGGGTAGCTACAGTTCTTGCTTTGCACAGCGGTATATGTGATATATCCTGCACCTTATTCGATAAGGAAAGGACCGAGTTCCCTTCACCGGGAGTGACTCCTTTAGCAATAACTGGCAGATGCTACACACTCGGTTTGTCTTTTGATTGCTTTTAAGAGTTTTTGCTTTGCACTGTGATATATATGATATATCCCGCACCTCATTCGACGAGGAAAGGACCGACGATCCCTTCACCGGGAGTGACTCCTTTAGCAAAACTAGAAAAGCCTCAAAAGCACTCCATTTTAAAATCATTTGATTCTACAACGATATCAAGTTCATTACGCAATAGGTTTTCAGAAAAACCTGTCGTAGCCCTCCGTCATTTCAGATATGTACTGGTTAGTATTCGTGCTGCGTTTGTTGACCTCTGTCAAGGCGTAGTGTGCGGTAGCTGATTAGTGCTTATCTGCATAAGTATATGATGTGATTGATTTAGGGTAGTCGTGCGACCTTGTTGACCTCTGTCAAGGGTCATGCGGGTGGGTTTACTTCAATCAGGAAATGACGGGTTGAACTTGACTGGAAGCCTATGGTTTGTTGACCTCTGTCAAGGTCATAGGACGCTAGGGGCAAAATATTATCGGGAATTTCAAGTGTTGAAATTTGCAATGAGATTGCATACCTTCTATGAGATAGTTGGATCCCGATACCCGCTGCGAGTAAGAGTTACTCCTGGGAGAGTTTTATACATTACAATTAGCCGATCAAGTAGGTGTCTAGAAAGGTGTTAACGAGGTTACGCCTCTGGGAAAACGAGGTTTACATTAATTAGGTTCGTGCGAAAGCACGGGGGACCTCCCTCAATGTACCGACACTGGCCTGGCTGAAAGATTGGCGAACTTGTAGTGTGTAATTAATCCCGGCTAGTCATTCCTTTTAAGGTTTGAAGGAAGATTTGATAAAAAGCAGTGGGAGCCATCCTGATTAGATAAAATAATAACCAATCTATTCTTTCCAGAGCGCACGCTGAGTGTTTTCTTCTCTCTCTCTCCAGGTAGCGACCATATCACGCCTTAATCAAGATAATAATACGGAATATTGACCGAACCCGCTTGTTATACTGAGCTGGGGAACGTTGGTCCCGCTCCAACTTATAATTGTTATAAGACAGAGCAGGAAATTGGGGAATACCAGATTTCCCGTGCCGCCCAAACGAAGAGAGTGCATGCTGATGCATCATCTTCGGGTGTGTTCATTATACAGAACTGTTTCTCAGTATCCTTTACGTCCTGGGTATGTGATACCAGATCAGGATCCCAGATATGTAATATGTTACATAGGGCTACAGAAAGGTAGAGAACTGAGAACGGGTGATAAGTTTCATGAGGCAGAAAACGGGGCAAGTGTTGCAGCCAAGTCTGTTGGTCACTGTCACCCTGTATTACAAATACATTGATTCTGAACGAATGTTATTAGATACCGAACCTGATATACAAAATCATATCAGTCTCTTTATAAGTAAAGAAATGATAAAATTTTGTATTGTTGGATAATGTTTTGAACATTTCCTATATCAAAAGTTGATCGGTTCAGGCACGTTATCTAAAAGCGTTGATGTTCTAAATCAAACTACAGTTCTTAGTATATGGAACACACATAAGAGGAAGAGTTCAGAAATGAACGGATCCATCTTAATGTATTGTAGACTAGGTCAGATCAATGTGACCCGACTAGCTAGAGTTACATATAGATGCATATTTAAATCAGTTTGAATTTACATCTTGTGAAACTCGCCAGTCATGTCACAAAGATAAGATGACCATAGCTCTGTTTATTGGAAACAGAGAAAGAGTTAGTGAACTCTTGGGATGATACATGTTGATGAATGTAGATCCCCAGTCTACATATGCCAAGACCGGTTCTTTGTACTTCATTACATTCTCTGATAATCTCTCGAGATTCAGACATATGTTCCTGTTGAAACACAAGTCCGAACCTTTTGAGATATTCACAGAATATAAGTTAGAAGTAGAGAACAAATACGGGTATAAGTGTTATGTCCTTTGATGAGATCAAGGAGGAGAATACTTGAGCACGAAAATCCTGGATTATTCTAAAGGAGAATGAGATTCTCTCTCAGCATTACTCCTCTGTATACACCATAGCACGATGGTATATCGGGGCGGAGCAATAACACCCTATATGATAAGGTGTGCTCTATGATGAGTACTACTGAGTTACCTTTTGGGAGTTATGCACTTGAGAAGTTGCATACCTATTGAAAAGGGTTCTAATCAAATCAGTTGCCTACCGCTCCATATGAGATATGGAAAGGGAAGAGCCCATGTCTTAAGCTAGTTAAGATTTGGGGTTGTCCGGCCTATGTCTAAAAGCAAAATCCGGACAAGCTCGAGACAAGGTCTGTTATGTAGAACTGGAAGTGTTCCAGCTATACAAACTACAGCAGATGATTTGGTATAACCATAGGATTCAGTAGAAACCAACGAACCTCAGCCTCTCCGCCGATCTAGTAGGGTTCCTCACCCACCTGAGAGATACTTCGGTTTCTCTATGACAGTGGGAGCGAGGATTGCATCATGAGATGATGACCCAACTAGTTTCGAGCAGGCCATCGAGAGTAAGACTCTGTAAGAATGGCTGGATGCTTAGTGAACTGAGATGGAATCCTCATACACCAACAAAGTATGGACTTTGGTTGCGATATCTGAAGGGTTAAATCCCCATCAGGAGCAAGTATATCTTGAGAAGATTACTTGGTGTAGATGGAAAAGTTGAGACTTTCAAAGCTAGACTTGTTAAAGCTTTTCGTCATCGACCAGGCGTGGATAATGATGAAACCTTTTCAAGTGACTATGCTTAAGTCCATCCAGATCCTACTTGCCACGGCTACGTACCATAACTACGATATCTGGCGGTTGGGTGCCATGACTGCTTTTCTAAATGATGTTTTAGAAGAGTGCGTCTATAAGTACACAGCCAGAGGGCTTCGTAGATAGTGGGAGCAGCGGAAACGTGTGCAAGATGTTTTATATGATAAAGTAGGCATCGCGGAGTTGGAACGTCTGTTTTGATGTAATAGTCAAACAGTTTGACATCATCAAAATGGTAGATGAACCTTGTATATACAAAAAGGTAGTAGGGAGTATGGTAATGATCCTCATAGAGTACGTGGATGACATACTCTTGATAGGGAAGGAGTTTCCTATGCTACGCTTGATCAATCTCCGTTTATCACAATGATTCTCCATAAAGGATCAAAGTGATACCTCCTAAATCCTGGATTTGCATCTATGAGATAGATCTAATTGGATGTTAGGATACTCACTAGTTGCAGTGAGATGGTATCAACTGATCCTGGGGAGAATCACTGGAAGTGTTCCAGGGTGATAAAGACGGCTGAATGTCAGTCACAGGCATTGTCTTTACCCTAAGTAAAGGGACGGTATGTTGGAAGAGTTCCAAGCTAGATACCGTGGCATACTAGACGATAAAGGCAGGATACATCGCTACTTAAGATGCTACCAAAGAGGCTGTTTGGGTGTATATTAGTTCATGAGATGAACTACGTTCCTACCATTGTGAGACAATGGAGTTGTGGCTCATGCCGAGGAACGCCGGTCCCATCAGTGATCCAGACTTATTCTAAGGCAGCATCGCCTGATCATGGAGATAGTTGATCTCCTGGGTGATCCAGGTTAGGAGAGTAGATTCAGAGGACAACACAGCGGATCCACTCACAAAGGCCTGTTCCCAGAGAGAGATTTTTATGGGATGGTTGAGTTTGAGATACTACAACCACTGCTACAGATGGCCCTAGTGCAAGTGGGAGATTGTTAGTTATATGTATGCCCTAGAGGCCATTACTGTACATAGGATGTATATTGTAGTGGATGCTGGGACATATATAGGGAGGACTTTCTTGCTCGACATGATAGTATGCTATCTGGTTGAACTTTACCTTAATGTGTATACTGATTGTCTCTCTGTTACATGTTGGTAAAGCCCTTAGGATGTGTGCTTGACTACCTGGACTATGATGCGGATCATACTGGTCGGGACATGGTAGTCCATAAGTACATCCTTCAAAGTCCCTAGTCGTGGGTGTATCGAGACGGGGCATCGATATACCAGAGTAGACTAGCGTATACCTTCTCGACCCATACAGATGGGCGATGGATGATCCCATATCCATTGGTGTTTGACATCAGAGATGATATACGGGTGCTCAGTAGAGACTGGGTACACTGGACGGACTCGCCGAGAACTCCCAGATGGTATTATACCTCACGTCAGATGGCAGTTCTCTGGTGACACTGGTACAGAGTAGTCTTTTGACCCGAGATCGTCATAGAGTCTTGTGTGGTTCCCACTGTGGTTTGATTTCCATCTTACCACGTCCAAGAGGGCGTGCAAAACGGTGGTTTTTGGGTACAGTCCCGAGTCACATGGAGGCAATGAGCGATAGGAGGGGATTCGTCTCTCCCGGTATAGGGAGTTGATGTTGCGCTGTGTTCGATTGGCTATAACAGGAAATCCCTGGCCAGGGTTGCTGAGATTTACTGGTAAGTGTTACCAGTAGTTTCTCGAAATGTTATAGACCTCATATCGACACGACTTATCGAGCTATTGGGGTATGACGTTTACCACCCCTAGGCGAGATATGCGACATATCAGACGATCAGACCGGACTGTACGGTAGTGTTACTGGTTGGATTCACTGGAGTGTGAGCGGGCTTGCTCGTCGATCTTCAGATCGCTCAATACCCGGGTGGCCGTTACGTTTAGCAGACCGCTTGCGGCTTGTGGGTGCTTGATATGATCATCATCTGCTGTCGGCGTATTGACGAGTCTTTAGAGTCCTACACAGAGGTTTCCTGGTTCAAGCGAAAAGAAATAGGAGCGTATATGAGATATGTGCGGGACCGAGAATAATACGTGTATGTGATACCGTATTCCATTCTCGCGATGAATGTGTCGTATGGTTATATGCGATATAACCTAGTTATCGAATCGAAGGTTGATTCGATAAGCCGATACATTGGATACTAGTCGGTTATATGCGATATGACCGGATCATTAAATCAAGTGTTGATTTAATGATTTAATGCATTATTATATATTTGATATATTACTTTGCATCAGCTAGTATAGGTTCACTTTATATGGATTTTCTCACTCGATGTGCAAGTTGTATATGTGATATACTTTTGTGCATGTACATTGTATCATGTTTGATGATACATGTTGACTTGTGCTTGTGTAAAGATTAAACCATGGTTAAATGAATGGTTAGGGTTTTATATACTTATTCATTTATTTATATTCATTATTCATTTAAGGAAAAGAAAAGAAAAATGGTAGCATTCTTTTGTTCATTCATGAAGCTTCATGAATACTTTGACTTAGTCACCATTTTTGTCTTCATTCCTAACCTAACCATTCACTTAACTTGGGTTTAGTCTCTACACATAACCATGGTCATGTTATGATAAAGAATGGATTATTCTTTTCTTTCTAATTAATCTTATCATAATATTTTACCTTCTTCTTCTTCATTTCTTCAAGTGAAGAAAGCTTGCCTCCATCAATGGCAAGTGATGAAAAAGAGTGTGAAATCCAAATCTAAAGTCAACCCACTTCCTATTTCTTCATCCTCTACCTCTTGCCAAGTAGCAGAGTGTGTTTCCTTCACAAGTTTTCAAGACTTGGTGAAGGTGGAGCTTGATCTAGCGATGCCTCGACGTAGATCATCTTCGGCATGGACATCGACGACCTAGCTCGCCTATTCTCCGATGAAGCCGACGCTAGAGCCCGGATTTGATTTGGACAGCGGAGAGGACTTCGTTGCGGAGCTATGGAGGTGGAGCACCGGATCTACAAAGGTTGTATTTCCGTATTCCCTTAGTTAATTGTTAACTAGTTTCCTTGTTCGCCTAAACATCTAGCAAACGATCCGTAGTCGGGTCTCTCGGCACCTAGAATTTTTTGAAATTGGCATGTTCGATGCCTTGCGAGACCTCATTAGGATGCCGTGGAACCCTTCAGTTCAGCAGTGGCCCAGACCGACATCGGTTACGGAGATCCTTAGTTTTCTAGGCCTGGCGGGCTACTACAGGCGATTCATTCAGGATTTCTCCCGTATTGCTGCACCTTTGACCGGTTTGACCCGGAAGGGAGTTCCTTTCGTTTGGACAGAGGAGTGCGAGCATAGTTTTTAGCAGCTACGGACTTGTTTGACTACGGCGCCGGTATTATCATTGCCTTCGGGATCAGGCGGATTCATGGTTTATTGTGACGCTTTACGGGTGGGGTTAGGATGCGTATTGATGCAGCATGACAGGGTGATCGCGTATGCTTCGCGGCAATTGAAGAAACACGAACAGAACTACCCCACTCACGATTTGGAGATGGCTGCAGTGGTCTTTGCACTGAAGATATGGCGACATTACCTATACGGCGAGTCGTGCCAGATATTCACTAACCACAAGAGCTTAAAATATATATTTCAGCAGCGAGACCTGAACCTCAGACAGCGTCGTTGGATGGAGCTGGTGAAAGACTATGACTGTGAGATCTTTTACCACCCGGGCAAGGCGAATGTAGTGGCAGATGCTTTGAGCAGGAGGCCCGGGGTAGTCTATCCTGTTTGCGCGCAGTGCAGAGGCTGTCGTCAGCAGATTGGCAGACTTTATGCGACAGCCGAGTTGAGTTCGAGTTCACTCCGACAGGGGGACAGCTTGCGCATGTTCATGCATGTGCGCAGTTACTGGACCGCATTCGAGAGACACAGCCTAGTGATGACCGACTTTCAGATATCATGGAGCGAATTAGGCAGGGCAGAGATTCCGAGTTTATGATCGACGATCAGGGAATACTACGATTTGGGACTCGATTGTGCGTATCAGATTCGAAGGGACTGCGACATGAGATTCTTGAGGAGGCGCATAGATCGACATACAGCGTTCACCCAGGTTCCACCAAAATGTACCGCGACTTGAGAGATGTCTATTGGTAGGACGGGATGAAGAGGGATGTCACCGACTTCGTATCAAGGTGCCTGACTTGTCAGCAAGTCAAGGCTGAGCACCAGAGGCCAGCAGGAGAGTTGCAGCCTTTGCCCATTCCAGAGTGGAAATGGGAGCAGATTTCGATGGACTTCGTTGTGGGTCTCCCCAGGACCAATCGGGGGTACGACTGCATTTGGGTGATCATGAATCGATTGACAAAAGCGGCTCACTTCCTGCCAGTGAAGACCACTTTCAGTTTTGCTCAGTATGCCCAGATTTACATTGACGAGATCGTGCGGTTACATGGCGTACCGACCTGTATCGTGTCAGATCGAGGCACCCAGTTTACCAGCCGACTATGGCAGAGACTCCAGGAGGCTTTAGGCACTCGTTTGAGCTTCAGCACAGCGTTTCATCCGCAGACCGACGGACAGTCAGAGCAGACCATTAAGACTCTTGAGGACATGCTCAGAGCGTGCGTTTTGGACTTCAGTGGTAGTTGGGATTGTCATTTACCTCTAGTGGAGTTCTTCTATAACAACAGCTTCCAGGATACTATCCAGATGGCACCTTTCGAGGCTTTGTAAGGGAGGAGATGTAGATCGCCCGTCTGTTGGACCGAGCTGAGCGAGAGCAGTATTTTTGGGCCACAGATCGTGCAGGAGACGACCGAGAAAGTACAGTTGATTCGAGACCAGATGAGAGCAGCTCAGAGCAGGCAGAAATCGTATGCAGACAGGCGCCGTCGTAGACTAGAGTTCGCAGTTGGCGATCATGTTTTTCTGAGGGTCTCTCCGATGAAGGGTGTGATGCGATTTGGGCGGAAGGGAAAGCTTAGCCCTAGATTCGTAGGTCCCTTCGAGAACCTCGAGCGTGTTGGCGCAATTGCATATCGTTTGGCTCTTCCACCCAGCTTTGCATACGTTCACCCCGTCTTCCACGTGTCGATGTTACGCAGATATCTTCATGACCCGTCCCACACAATTCAGCATCAGACCGTTCAGCTTGAGCCCGACCTTTCGTTCACCGTGCAGCTAGTAGAGATATTAGATCGGAAGGTGAAGAAACTTCGATCAAAGGTCCTGCCGTCGGTGAGGGTTCTTTGGCGCAGCCCGAATGGTGAGGAGATCACTTGGGAGGCCGAGGGAGAGATGCGAAAGAAATTCCCTCATCTTTTTGAAGGTATGCGTAGTTGCATATTTTAAAATTCGCGGACAAATTTTCTTAAGGGGGGAAGACTGTAACACCTGAGTTTAGGGTTAGTAGTAATTAAGTGTTAATGTGGGGTTTTTGGTAAAAAGTTTACCAAAACGGGATTCTAATAATTTATCTGGTTTTATGGTTATTTTTGTAGAATTTTATCTCGACCACACACACTTGTGCACGTTAGCTAGGGTTAAGACAAGGGTTGCCACATAATTGAGCTAGTGGGTTAATCATGTTTAAGTTAACCATGATGGGTTAGGTCCATGGTTAAGTTAATTGGATTGTTAAAGCTCATTAGTTTAAATTGAGGATGGTTGGCTTTGACCATGAGTATTTAGAGAGTTTTAAGGTTGACTTGAGAGGGATATGATGTGTCATGATGGCTTTTGGTTGAGAAAGGGAGAATGATGGTTTAAGGTTAAGTCTCATCACCTCACTTCAAACCTTTTTCACCTCTCTCTCACTCATACAACAAAGATCAGCCCATATACCAACAGATCAGCCACCCCAAAACAGCCATATTGCTGCTACAGCAGCTGATGATCCATCATCAAGCCTTTCTCAGCTCTTTTCCAGCATCAGTTCTTCACAAAGCAACACTTTAACTGCTGCACAAACAGCCACTTCAGCCCCTAACATCATTACAAGCAGCCCCAACCTTACAACTCTCTCACACACACTCACATTAGCCCACTTCCAGCTCAATTCAGCCTACAAATCAGCATCAGCCATTGTATCATAACATCAGCAGCAGCAGCAGCTACATCAGTCCCAACTCCTTACATAACATCCCCTCCCAACACTCAAGCCTTCCCTCAACTTCACCCCAGCCCCCTGCTGCTGCTACTACTTCAAAACAGCAAGCACCCCAAACCTGTTTCAGCTTCAGCAGCAGCATCAGCTGAACCCGTGACATTTTCAGCCCAGCACCATACCACCTCAGCTCAACAACACACCATATCAGTCCCAACACACAAACCAACACCATAGCAATAGCCCCACCTTCACAAACAACAGAAACAACAGCTGCTTCTGCCTCAGAACAGCAAATGCAGACCAGCTCTCTTCTAGCCCTAGTTGCAGCACCAGGAGCTCTAGCAGCAGCACCTACTCCCTCCTTCTTCTCTTTCTCCTTGGTTGCAAGGTTCCTAGGGGGTATAACTCCTAAACTCTTTCCAATTTGTGTAGATTATGTGCTTGATTGGCTAGTTTAGTGTTTTATCGAAATTCTAGTACTAGAATTGTGTAGTGATGCTAGATCTAGTTACATTGGAGTGCTTGTAGCTTAATGGAACCTTTTTGGTGTTAATTAGTCTGTTTTAGCCTAATAGTGTCGTTAAATTTATATGGATAGCCTTAAATTGCTAAAATTATGGTAATCTAGCTTAATTAGTGTTTATTTCATGCTTTAGTAGTGATTTGGGTGATTTAAGGGAATTTTGGCAAAAGTGAAGGTAGTGTTAGTTAGAATAGCCCTTTTAGGTACTGATAAGGCCAGTTAACCATTAGATTGCCCCAGATTTCACAAAAGATACCCGATTTACCGACTTGGCGTAATTTGCGAGTTTTAGTGACTTTTAGCCTCTATTGGATCTGCTGTTGACCCGAGCCCTTCAGACTAAAATTGTGAAAACTGTAGCATGGTGAGACTAGTAGAAACACACACAGAGCACGAGGACCCACTTCCCCCTCTCGGCCGCCGATTTATTCTTTTAGGCCGCAAATTGCAGCCAGAGTGGGGGGTGGGGTGTGGGGGTTTTAGGTGTAGGGTCCTTCTGGGTAGGTTAGGCTTCTGGTACCTGCAACTTTTCAAGTTTGGCCCAGAAGCAAAATCTGGAGCTATTTACGTGTTTCTGATGTTTTTAAGTCTCGTGCAACACGCGCGTGATACGCGTGGTTCTGTGGCGCACTGCGCGACACAGCGTGTCAGTTTAGGTTCTGGTGGGTTGTGCGCGTCGCGTCGTGTCGTGTGAACACGTGATTAGTTTCACGCACGCCTATCCTTTTTATCGATATATCGCGTTTTGCAGGATTTTTCCTTATATGGTGACTTTTGTAAATTCTAGGTTCGCCGGCGGGGACTTCAAGCGCAGCGGAGAAAGGAAAGCAGGTGGTCGGACACACCTAGCACGGGATCACGGGTGAGTAGATTTAACATCTACGGGGGACGATAGTTTGGATGACGCGAATCGCCCGATAGATATAGTAGACTTGATATTACTTTTGACATTATGATAAGAATACTTGCATGATAATTGCTGCAGTTAGGATCTATATGATGTTCCATATACACAGACTCATTATAGGACACATGCACCATTACCAGGTTTATATGCAGCATGAGCACTATTCATGTGGACACACACACACCCTGGTAATTGCCATGTCACGACACTAGATAACCATAAATCTGAAACATGTTAATTTCCTAGAAATGTGATATTGCAATAAGTATTTAAAATGAAATCATAAGAATTACTATCCTTATGTATATGTATCACTATGTCATTTTCTCATGTCTAGTATAAATCATACTTTATAAATCGATACCATATGCATTCATAATCATTGACATATGCATTCATGATGATTTCTTGAGATTTATGATATTTCTGGATTTCGGGGGAAAGCCGCAAGATTTCAAACTTATAGCCTTTTAAAATATAAAAGTTGCGGTTTTCTAGTGATGTAAAGTTTCGTCTGTTAGTTATATGTATGCCCTAGAGGCCATTACTGTACATAGGATGTATATTGTAGTGGATGCTGGAACATATATAGGGAGGACTTTCTTGCTCGACATGATAGTATGCTATCTGGTTGATCTTTACCTTAACGTGTATACTGTTTGTCTCTCTGTTACATGTTGGTGAAGCCCTTAGGATGTGTACTTGACTACCTGGACTATGATGCGGATCATACTAGTGGGGACATGGTAGTCCATAAGTACATCCTTCAAAGTCCCTAGTCGTGGGTGTATCGAGACGGGGCATCGATATACCAGAGTAGACTAGCGTATACCTTCTCGACCCATACAGATGGGCGATGGATGATCCCATATCCATTGGTGTTTGACATCAGAGATGTTATACGGGTGCTCAGTGGAGACTGGGTACGCTGGACGGACTCGCCGAGAACTCCCAGATGGTATTATACCTCACGTCAGATGGCAGTTCTCTGGTGACACTGGTACAGAGTAGTCTGTTGACCCGAGATCGTCATAGAGTCTTGTGTGGTTCCCACTGTGCTTTGATTTCCATCTTACCACGTCCAAGAGGGCGTGTAAAACGGTGGTTTTTGGGTACAGTCCCGAGTCACATGGAGGCAATGAGCGATAGGAGGGGATTCGTCTCTCCCGGTATAGGGAGTTGATGTTGCGCTGTGTTCGATTGGCTATAACAGGAAATCCCTGGCCAGGGTTGCTGAGATTTACTGGTAAGTGTTACCAGTAGTTTCTCGAATTGTTATAGACCTCATATCGACACGACTTATCAAGCTATTGGGGTCTGACGTTTACCACCCCTAGGTGAGATATGCGACATATCAGACGATCAGACCGGACTGTACGGTAGTGTTACTGGTTGGATTCACTGGAGTATGAGCGGGCTTGCTCGTCGATCTTCAGATCGCTCAATACCCGGGTGGCCGTTACGTTTAGCAGACCGCTTGCGGCTTGTGGGTGTTTGATATGATCATCACCTGCTGCCGGCGTATTGACGAGTCTTTAGAGTCCTACACAGAGGTTTCCTGGCTCAAGCGAAACGAAATAGGAGCGCATATGAGATATGTGCGGGACCGAGGATAATGCGTGTATGTGATACCGTATTCTATTCTCGCGATGAATGTATCGAATGGTTGTATACGATATAACCTAGTTATCGAATAAAGTATTGATTCGATAAGCCGATACATAGGATACTAGTCGGTTATATGCGATATGACCGGATCGTTAAATCAAGTGTTGATTTAATGATTTATTGCGTAATTATATATTTGATATATTAGTTTGCATTAACTAGTATCGGTTTACTTAAGATGGATTTTCTCACTTGGATGTACACATTGTATATGTGATATACTTTTGTGCACTTGATTGTATCATGTTTGATGATACATGTATGCTAGGGTTTTTGTGTAAATATCAAACTATGGTTACATGATAATGGTTAGGGTTTTGTTTTATTCTTTTATCTTATTTAATTATTCATTTTGGAATATGATAAGCATAAAAAGAAAATGGTTGCTAATTTTGGATTCTAGTTGAAGCTTCTTGAACTTTTGACTATGTGACCATTTTTGTCTCATGCTTAACCCTAACCACTTCATTTAACCTTAGTTTAGTCTCTACACTTTACCATGGTTGATTATGATAAGTATTCTATTATTTTCTATTTTCTAAATTAACTTATCATAACAATTTCTATCTTCTTCTTCCTTTCTTCACTTGAAGAAAGCAAGCCTCATCAATGGTGGATTGATGAAACAAGTGAGAAATCCAATTCTAAAGTCTACCCACTTCCTATTTCTTCATCCTCTACCTCTTGCCAAGTAGTAGAGTGTGTTTTCTTCACAAGTTTCTTGACTTGGTGAAGTCGGAGCTTGATTTAGCGATGCCTCGACGTAGATCATCTTCGGCATGGACATCGATGACCTAGCCCGTCCATTCTCCGATGAAGCCGACGCTAGAGCCCGGATTCTTTTTGGACAGCAAAGGAACTTCGTTGCGGAGCTATGGAGGTGGAGCAACGGATCTACAAAGGTTGTATTTCCGTATTCTCTTAGTTAAGTGTTAACTAGTTTTCATTTTCGCCTAAATATCTAGCCAACGATCCGTAGTCGGGTCTCTCGGCACCTAGATTTTTTTGAAATTGGCATGGTTGGTGCCTTGTGAGACCTCATTAGGCTGCCTAGGAACCCTACAGTGGTATCAGAGCCTAGCTAGAGCCTTAGGCGAAGTCTAGACAGAATTTGAAGTCCGAACGAAACCGAAACCCGATCACAAAATGCTCTCTGGACTTTTTCTGAAAACGTGGATTTTTTCAAGTTAAAAATTGCTAAAAAATTCAGCAGGAAGATCTAAGAGTTATGGTGAAACACGACATTCCAATTCATCTATACCGCCGCGGTTCCGCGGCATGAGCATGGCTCATGCGGCGGTTCCGCGGCCGTACGGGCCTGTCTCACTGTAAAATTTGCACTGTAACTCCTATTTTCTGATGCTGGATTTTATGGGAATTTTTATATTTTATTCAACAGTTGAATTTTCTGGGGTTGTTTTGGGGATTCGGTGTTTCGATCGGAGTATCAGATTTTGTCTATGTGGCTTTCCGGATAAATTTTAGAATATGTTAAAAAGTTCGACCGGATATAAATACCCAATTTTTCCCCTGTCGGGAAATTTCCAAGTGTTGGATTTTTCCGTAGTTTAACGACGTTCTAAGTAGTGCAAGTAACGCGATGGTCCCTCTAGAAGACAACAAACCTTAACTCGATTATGTGACCGTCTTGAACTGCCCTTTGAACCTTCGGGTTTGGGGCAGTACGGCGTGCCACATGTGAGGTGTTGGCTTGACCCTTCTACGGCTGGACTGTTGGTACTGAGGCACGAACTGAATGTTGTTAGACTCATATTTCATGTGTTGATCTGTATCGGGAAAACTTGGGTGTTCGAATGTTCAATCGGAAAGTTTAACATTTTCTAATTATCTGGAATGGGATACAATAATTGGAATTCACAAGTAGTTATGTGATAACTGAATGAATGTTATAAACGTAGCAGTTTAGTCTCACTTGATCGGTTGCCACGGAATTTTGATGTGATCAAAAGTCCGTCGCAATCACGTAGCGTACGCGGATACTCGACGGGTAAACTTAATAGGTAGCCTCGCCCCATAGCCCCGACCAAGTGACTGTAGGAGAACCCCGTCGCCGAAAGCATCCGTTCGGGTGCTCGCGGTAGCGGTGTTCCGCCTTGGTGCACTTCGTCGACGGTATTAGGGGTGCGGCCGTCTACTGAAGTTTGCGACGAGCATTCGATCAGGATGTCGGGAATCTTGTTGAATTGCCTGACTTGATATTGAAAAGTGTTTTCGATTTTGAGACTAAAATGCGGGGTTTATAATTCTTAGGCATGCGATGTCTAAGAAATTCATTTGGTCAGACATGTGATATCTGAGGTGGTTGCGGATTCCAACTGTTGTAGTTTTACACTTTCTTTTCTGTGACCGTAAGTGTAATATGTGATATCGCCGGTTTCGTTGCTATATGTCAATGACAATTGGGATCCGCATATTTACTTAGTTGATGACATGTGATGTTATGTGTTGCTGGATATGTTATATTGGATCGTCGTGTTTGAATATCCGGGGTTTTTATGTGAGATGAGTGTTTTTCATTTTCATTCATGTAAAAACTTGTATGTAATATTCTTTTATTGGGGCGCTTCCAGGCTGCGGAAGTTGTCACCCTTTGTATATTATTTACTTTTCCGCACTAGGATAGACCCAAGGAGGAGGGCACAAGTAACCGGGTTCTGGAGTCCAGTGGGAGACTAACTCGAGGAGTCGAGTCCGGGTCTCCTAACTCCAGAATTGGTAGGGTTGCTTGCCGCTCTCGTAGGGGTCTAGGGGTGTGGGTTTGGCTATTCATCACGACCGTGGAATCCGTGTTTTATACTGGCTCGTATTGAAAACACGGACGTCCTAGTATATCCAATATTTCATATGTTTCTTCTGCTGCGATATCTGTGATGTGATCATGTGATGTTCTGTGATAGATACAGTATATAGTATATATGATATATTATATAGGCGTTACTTATGTTTTATACCCGCGCTAGCCCTGCCCCGCTCTGCCGTTAGTTACCTAACCTAACGGTGCACGAGGGGACATCGAGGCGAATGCGGATGGCATAAGTGTACGTCGTATTTATCTGTGATGTTTAGGTACATAATTGATGGGACTTCATTAATGTGATTAATGAAATAAAAAAACCTAAGATGTTGTAGAATTGAATTTCAAAATAAAACAGGTAGTTACAGTTCTTGCTTTGCACAGCGGTATATGTGATATATCCTGCACCTTATTCGATGAGGAAAGGACCGAGATCCCTTCACCGGGAGTGACTCCTTTAGCAATAACTGGCAGATGCTACACACTCGGTTTGTCTTTTGATTGCTTTTAGGTGTTTTTGCTTTGCATAGTGATATATATGATATATCCCGCACCTCATTCGACGAGGAAAGGACCGACGATCCCTTCACCGGGAGTGACTCCTTTAGCAAAACTAGAAAAGCCTAAAAAACACTCCATTTCAAAATTCATTCGATCTTACAACGATATCAAGTTCATTACGCAATAGGTTTTCAGAAAAACCTGTCGTGGCCCTCCGTCATTTCAGATAAGTACTAGTTAGTATTCGTGCTGCGGTTGTTTGGCATGCGTCAAGGCGTAGTGTACGGTAGCTAACTAGTGCTTATCTGCTAGCATATGATGTGATTGGATTAGGGTATTCGTACGGCGTTGTTTGGCATGCTGTTCATATCAGATTTTTGCATTTTCATACCGCCCAATTTTTATCACATTGCATATCGGTAGATACTCTTGAGCCGTGTTTGCTAGTCAATTGCTGGATACAGGTTCCCGGTTCTCAAACGGAGAAAATCATGGAAAACACGACAAAATCCGGTTCCTGCCAACCACAGATAAAACACGGTCTCCGCTCTTCATCCGTATGTTGCCAGATACCAGTTTAGGAAGACAAAATGTCATTCTCATGCACAAGGCTCAATGGTAGCACAAAATCCAAGAGATCTACGCGGAGCTCGAGGCAATCATCCACAAAAAAGTCCACCTTTCCTCAATAGAAATTCTGGAAGAAATGGGAAAGAGTTTTCAGAAAATATATACACCATACAAGAGGGGACAGGAGAACAGGAAAGTACACAGAAGCCCACACCCTAAGTCCACTATAGGGGAGCGGATCCGCGGCCATAAGGGGGCATAGGCGGCGGATCCGCGGCCGTACAGGCAGGTCAGAGCACGAACTTCCAGGGGTAGTTTGGTCTTTTCGTCAGGGTTCTGTTGGTTGCCCTAGGGTTTCATTTCTTGGCCTATAAATAGCCCAGAATTTTGTGAAGAAAGGAGTCCATTCTTGTATTTTCTTTTTGCTAGGATTTAGTTTACATGTTCTTCTTCTTCTCATCTCTTCTCCATTAAACTTGTAGTGAGCTTTGTGAGTGAGGAATGGTGAATAAAGAAGATCAATTTATCATCATGCTTGTCTTACTTTTATTATAATTGTTGTAACTTTAAATTTGTTAAGTAGTTGTTGTTATTTCCTTGTTGTTTCTTTCTTCTCTTTTTTCTTTATCCTTACATACGACAATGATACTTGCGCTCGATCCTCGCCAAGGTGAGGTCGTAAATAGTTAGTCGTTTTCTTCTAATCTCCCTCTTTCTATCTTCCTCTTTTGTTTTGTTTTGTTCTTCCTTATCATGATGTGTGAGTAGTTAATACGTGTTAGGGTAGGATAAGGGAAGTTTGAGAGAAGGAAATTTCTCTCACTCTTTCCTTGCCCAGAAGCTTAAATCGACTCCCGTTAATTGAACCACAATCCGCTCCTTACGGCACCATATCCTACATGATAGCGGTGATTCCGTAGTGAGACCGGTTGTGGTTGAATTAACCGGAGGTTATGGCTAAGAGCCAAGAACGGACGGACAAGCACCAAAAGGAAGACTTATGCGTTGGAAAGCCTAGCTTATACTCGCAAAGTCCTTCCTAGTCGTGCTAATCCCCGTTGTTGCCGATTACCGTAACACCGATATTAAGAGGGGCAACGAAAGATGTGGAGACTCCTAACTCAAACTAACCTAATCCTAACCCTAACATGCTCTCTTTAAATATCAACTCAACACTTAGATAACTACAAACAAAATCTGAACAACCGTACTTAACTCGTCGAAAAACACATAGAAAAAGATTCCCATCTCCCTGCGGACGACCCGTACTCAACCGGCTAGCTACGTGCGAAACCGTCTTGATTGCGGTATTTAAACTAGAACTGGAACACGCACATATTCTACCAATCAAATGGCGCCGTTGCCGGGGAGACGGTAGTTTATTTCTTTGTGTAATTTAGGGTTAATTTGTAAGTAAAAAAAAAACGAAAAAAAATATATACTTTGTAAAAGAAACCATCTTGTTATTCTTGATTAGTTTTTGTGCAAGTGTGCAGGAAAATACGAAGTTCAAGATCGACGCCAAGGACGTTGAAAATACGGAGTTCAAGTACAGTGCCAAAGACGTGGGAAGATAGACCCACATTTTCGCGGCTACACCGCGACGGACAAAACGAAGCATCCGGTCTACTGTTCAAATCTGGAGCATATACAGTGAACAAATCAAGATTCAGCACTTCCAGACAAGCATAGGACAAACAACAGAGGACACCAAAATTTTTCAGAGCCCCAATTCCTCAACTTAGCCGCGGATCCGCGGCCTAAGTAGGTGTTTGGCCGCGGAACCGCGGCCATTTAGTGCCTTCAGGGTGCAATTTTTCTCTCTGTAAGTCTCTCTGCCTCTCCCCTCTCCTCTGAACTCCACTGAACTGTGTTTCTGCAGCCTTCTTTGCGCAAACTCTTCTCCCCCTTCCAATAAACTGTTCTTGTGCAGGATTCTTTGCGCCGCAAATAAAAATTGTTTGCAGTTGATTTGTTACTGCTTTGCATTTCTTTAATACGGACTTAAGGGGCTTGAAACCAATCCAGATTGGGTGGGGATTTCATCACCCTTCCCAGGACCCAAAAATCACTAAAGCATATGCATTGTCCATTGTAAATTAAAAAATACTAGACTTCAGCCCTAAGGACTTCGCGCTCATTAGGAGAAGATAAACAGTGTTTAGAACCTCGCTTAACCGTATATTGTTTACGGGGTGTCTAGGAAAGTGTTAAAGGCGCAACCGCCGAAAGAAAAAGGGTTATTTAATTAAGGAACTTCGCGAAAGCGTTGGATAACCTCCCCTTATCTCTGCACTTACCTGGCCTCGTGATCAGTGTATTTTTAAGCCCGTTTCTCGACATTGTTTAACTTCGACAATCAAGTTCAGGAGCAGGTCTAGTAGACCTAGGCGACCGTAGATCTAGGTGTGATTGTGCATATCTTGTTTGTGATTGCTTAAGCCGTATTTTCGTACATATTTCTGTAAATCTCTTTCTAAAAAAAAAAGAAAAAATCAAAAACTTTTATAAAAACTTGCCCTTTGTCGCCAAATCCATTTTCACCCACCACCCATCGCCTTTCTTCATTGACGTTTTCTTACCCTCACCTTCTTCGCTTTGACTATACTAAACTCGTTTAGTGTATGTCCGCTTGGACTCGGGACACTAGCGCCCGTCTAGTCCGCGTTACGTTAGTCGCGACCGACTACGCGATCGACTCCGAAGTCGATACTCCGTCCACTCCTCTTTCACCCCTTCCTTTGCCGGCCAACTCCGACGTTGACCGGAATTCTGTTCATACATCTTCACCTTCACCTTCACCTTCACCAACCTCTTCTTCTGCGATGTCGGGATTTAATCCGAACATCTCTTTGACCACCCCTGGATTGGCTCCACCTCCTACGGAGACCAATCTCCCACCACCTCCGCCTGTTGTAGCGCCGCAGCGAATTGCGCTCCAGGATCGTTTCTACCCCACCCGTTCTGCACTTCCCACCTGCCTTTCTCTTCCTCCGGCCAATGGGGACAACTTTGAAATTAAGCCCCATTTCATCAACATGCTTCCACGTTTTCATGGGCTCGAATCTGAAGATGCCTATATTTTCATCAATAAATTTCAAAATGTCTGTGCCATGATGAAAACCACCCAGCTGTCGGACGATGCTATACGTCTATAGGTAATTCCGTTCACTTTATGCGATCTCGCTGAAAAATGGCTGTATAGCACCGCTTCCCACTCAATCACCAGCTGGGACGAGTTTGTTAAAGCGTTTCTGAAGAAATTCTATCCAAATCATAAGACCGCAAGAATTCGAAATGAAATCAACCAATTCTCCCAGCTTCCTTCTGAACCCTTCTGGAAGTGCTTTGACCGATACAAAGACCTTCTTGTTCAGTGTCCTCACCACGGTATAGAGAAATGGCAACTCTGCCAAACCTTATACGAGGGACTGAACCCAGCAACGAAGCAATTGCTGGAAACCATCTGTCAGGGCCACTTCCTATCGAAATCTGACGAGGAAGCGTGGCAGTTCTTTGACGATCTTGCGGAGCAAACGCTACAGTGGGAGAGCACCAGACCGACTTCTTCTTCTTCTACCTCCACTTCTAGCGGTCAGTCTAGGGTAGGAATCCACCAACTTGACGTCTCTATTGCGATGAAAGCTGAAATGGCTGCTATAACAAGAAAGCTTGAAGCGATAGAGAGCAAATTTTCTGCTCCTGCTCCTGCCCCTGTTCTCCCACTTCGTACCATCTGCGCTTGTTGTTCCGATCCTTCTCACTTGACCGAAGAGTGTCCTTACAATCCACCCTCGCAAGGACAGGATCAGGTTAATGCTGCCTTCCAGCAAAGACCGAGGAATGATCCATACTCTTCCACCTACAATCCCGGTTTGAGGAACCATCCCAATTTCTCCTGGAATCAGAATCAGAATCAATTCCAAGGCAACAATTTCCAAAGGGCCCCTCTGCCGCAACAACAAGCGCAGCAACAAACTCAACATCAATATCAGCAGCCCTTCCAACCCCAGCCTTTCCAAAACCAGACGAACAACTTTGCACCCAATAACTCTTTTCCACCAAACAACTTTTTTCCGTCAAACAACGATAAGGTTTCCTCGCTCGAGCGAAGTCTGGAGGCGTTTGTTAAACAATCGACTCAATCCACCGCCAACATCCAGTCTTCGATTCAATCCTTAGTGCAACACACTGCCGCACACGGGCAAAGCATCAAGACCATCGAGGCCCAGATTGCACAGCTGAACGCGGCCTTGAGCGAGCGAGAGAAGGGGAAGCTCCCGTCTCAGCCACTTCCAAATCCCGGTCACCCACATAATGCACATGTTGCTCTTGAACAACAAAACCATAATGTGAGTGCCGTGACCACACTGAGATCGGGGAGGATGCTGCAAAACAACATTGGCAAACGGATCAACGATGACACCCCGGCCGCTTCTTCTTCTTCTTCTTCTTCTTCGTCTTCTGAGCCTATTCTCCATTCTTCAACAGGCTCTCCTTCCTCTTCTTCTGCTCTGAACGGACCCACTTCTCACTCCACGAAAACACCTATTCTGGGATCCGTTCCAACTCCAAAATCTCCTCCTCCAGCATTAGACTCAACCAATTTTCAAAATGTTCCATTTCCAAACCGGTTGAGGTCTAACAAACAAAATCCACAAATGGAGAAGATTTTGGAGTTATTCAAGCAAGTTAACATTAACATTCCTCTTTTAGATGCTGTCCAACAAGTCCCATCTTACGCGAAAATCTTAAAGGACTTGTGCACGAAAAAGAGGAAGTCTCAGGTACCCAAGAAAGTTTTCTTGGCTAGTGCTGTGAGTGATGCCCTTACCCAATCTTTACCACAAAAACGGAAGGACCCTGGCTGTCCTACGATTTCAATTACTATTGGGGATAAGAACATCAACCGCGCACTATTAGATCTTGGTGCCAGTGTTAACTTGCTTCCGTATTCAGTATACGAGCAATTAGGCGTCGGAGAGCAGAAACCCACACACTGCACTCTCCAGATGGCCGACCGATCGATCACCCATCCTAGGGGTGAGCTAGAGGATGTGTTAATAAGAGTCGGGGACTTCATATTCCCCGTCGACTTCATTGTCTTAGATACACAGCCTGTAGCTAACCCCCGGAATCAAATTCCGGTGATACTCGGTCGCCCATTTCTCGCAACCTCAAATGCTGTGATCAATTGTCGCAATGGTTCAATGAACCTCTCTTTTGGAAATATGACGATTGAACTCAACATTTTTAGGTTGGGGAATCAGCCCGCCGAACCTAATGCTCATATACTGGATGTCTGCTCGATCCAGGAGATCACCCCAGAAGAGTGTGAATTCGAGGAGTTTCTGTTTGAACACGATGATCTTGACGCCACTAGTGCGTTTCTCTTCGAACCTGCTGCTGCTTCTGCGCCCGACAACGAATACGAGTGTTTCACGTTCTTGAACGATCTTAGCCGCGCACAACCCGAGTTTGAATCCTTCGACTTTCCGGATGAGTTACCTGAACCATCCGACTCGGTTGCCTTCACTCGTTTTGAACCTTTGCTGGAGTCCTTTGAGTTCGAGACCTTTGCACCAGTCTTGCCTTCCATCATTTCACCTCCAACGCTCGAACTCAAGTCGTTGCCGTCTCACCTTAAGTATGCTTACTTAGGTGAGAGCGAGACCCTTCCTGTCATCATCTCGGCTTCTCTAGCTCCCGAGCAAGAGAAAGCCCTTCTCGCGGTCTTGCACAGCAACAGGCAAGCTATTGGCTGGTCCATGGCGGACATCAAGGGGATTAGTCCCCTGATCGTTGAGCATCACATTCATCTGATGGATGATGCCAAACCAGCCCGGGATTCACAAAGACGTCTTAATCCAGTCATGAAAGAGGCTGTGAAGAAGGAGATCGTCAAATGTCTTGATAGTGGTATTATTTACCCTATCTCTGATAGCCAGTGGGTCAGCCCCATTCACGTTGTCCCTAAGAAGTCGGGCATCACGGTCATCACCAACGAGGCGAATGAGTTAATCCCTACTCGCACCCAAACTGGGTGGCGAGTTTGCATTGATTACAGAAAACTCAACGCCGCAACGCGGAAAGACCACTTTCCGCTACCCTTCATTGACCAGATGCTTGAACGATTGGCCGGACATGAGTACTATTGTTTTCTTGATGGCTACTCTGGCTATAATCAAATTCCCATCGCCGAAAAAGACCAGGACAAGACCACTTTCACTTGTCCTTTCGGCACGTTTGCATATCGACGCATGCCCTTTGGGTTATGCAATGCGCCCGCTACCTTCCAGCGGTGTATGATGGGAATTTTCTCGGACATGGTGGAAAAATTTCTGGAGATTTTCATGGATGACTTCTCCATCTTCGGCGACTCCTTTGACGAGTGTTTGCTGCATCTTGACGCTGTCCTTACCCGATGTAAGGACAAGAATCTCACTTTGAACTGGGAGAAATGCCACTTCATGGTGCGCGCAGGTATTGTCTTAGGACATATCATCTCGCAAAATGGCATAGAGGTTGACAAAGCAAAGATTGAGGTCATTTCCAATCTGCCTCCTCCCCGATGCGTCAGAGATATCCGAGCCTTCCTTAGCCATGCCGGTTTCTATAGACTGTTTATCAAGGACTTTAGCAAGATTGCTAGGCCCTTGACGCTTTTGCTGGCCAAGGACACACCATTCGACTTCAACTCGAGCTGTGTGACTGCCTTCGAGTCACTAAAACGCTCACTCACTTCTGCTCCCGTTCTCTCTTCACCTGATTGGACACACCCATTCGAGATTATGTGCGATGCATCCGACTTTGCCATCGGTGCTGTCCTTGGACAGCACATCAACAAGATGCCGCACGTAATCTATTACGCGAGCCGAACCCTGAACGACGCCCAACTCAATTATACAACAACCGAGAAGGAATTCTTGGCTGTTGTATTTGCTTTAGAAAAGTTCAGGCCCTACCTCATCGGCTCTCCAGTCATTGTCTACACGGACCATTTAGCTCTGCGCCATCTTTTTGCGAAGAAAGATGCCAAATCTCGGTTAATACGTTGGATCCTCTTGCTTCAAGAGTTTGACCTTGTCATTAAGGACAAACAAGGATGTGAAAACGTAGTTGCCGACCATCTCTCACGACTTCCTTCTTCGCCTTCGCTTCCAATTCCAATCAACAACGTTTTCCCGGATGAACAGCTCTTGACAGTATCCTGCGAACCCTGGTTCGCAGATATTTTGAACTATTTGGCCACGGGATTACTACCGACTGAATGGTCGAGTCAGGACAGACTTCGCTTCTTATCCCAAGTAAAACACTTTTACTGGGACGAACCCTACTTGTTCAAGTACTGTCCCGACCAGATTATTCGTCGGTGTGTCCCTGATGAGGAATTCAAGAGTGTGCTGTCATTTTGCCACGATCAAGCGTGTGGCGGGCATTTTGGGCCCAGAAAGACAGCTGAGAAGATCTTGCAATGTGGTTTCTACTGGCCACAACTTTTCAAAGACGCTCACGACTATTGCAAGACTTGCTCCCGGTGCCAACACATGGGCCGGATATCCCGGAGGAACGAGATGCCGCTCCAACCGATCTTGGTTGTGGAGATTTTCGATGTTTGGGGGATAGACTTCATGGAGCCGTTTCCCAGCTCTTTTGGGAACTTGTACATTCTTCTAGCTGTTGATTACGTCTCTAAATGGGTCGAGGCTATGCCAAGCCGGACTAACGACAACAAGGTTGTCGTTAGGTTCCTTAAAGAAAACATTTTTTCCCGGTTTGGGCACCCCCGAGCGATCATTAGCGACAATGGAAGTCATTTCTGCAATAAAACTTTCGAAGCCTTGATGCGGAAATACTCCATTAATCATAAGCTTTCTACGCCCTACCACCCCCAAACCTGCGGGCAGGCCGAAGTTTCCAATCGGCAGATCAAGCAGATACTGGAGAAGACGGTTTCCAAGAACCGTAAGGATTGGTCTATGAAACTCACTGATGCCCTTTAGGCATTTAGAACCGCTTATAAGACCGACCTTGGCATGTCTCCCTATCGGCTTGTGTACGGAAAAGCCTGCCACCTTCCTGTCGAAATCGAGCACCGCGCATTTTGGGCGATAAAGGAGCTGAATCTGTCTCTCGAGGACGCGGGCAGCCATCGGAAGCTGCAGTTGAACGAACTGAACGAGCTTAGGGATGAGGCTTACGACAACGCGGTTGTCGTTAAGAATCGAACGAAGGTGTTTCACGATAAACACCTTTTGCGGAAAACCTTCGTACCTGGTCAACAGGTACTGCTTTACGACACCCGACTTCACTTCCATCCTGGAAAGCTCAGATCTCGCTGGAAAGGGCCGTATTTTGTGCGGAATGTGTATCCGCAGGGCGCCGTGGATTTGGAAAATCCAAAGGACGGTTCACTCTTCAAAGTGAACGGACACCGATGCAAACCGTACCTTACCGCCGAACCAACAGACGAGCTCATATTCTTATAGGAGCCGGTTTACCCTGAATGTTCTTCCTCTGCCTACCTCCAAACTTCGGTTATCCAGCCAAGAACAGTGGACACTGTTCCAAATAAGTTTGGGGGTATGTACAAACCATTTTGTATATATTTGTGTATATTCTTTTTCTTTTCTTTAAAAAAAAACAAAAACAAATAAAAATGTGTGTATCACTAACCGACAATTTTGAACCTTCCAACTACTCTCTTCATGCAACGACAGTGAGGACACTGTCCAGTTTAAGTTTGGGGGTACGCTCGGTACGCATTTCTTACCTTCGCATTCATATGTATATTTTGCATCTGCATATTTAAATCCATAAAATCCATAAAAATTTGAAAATTTTCAAAAAAATATAAAAACTTTTTTGTCAAGTTAGATTGTGGAAGAACTCTGATTCAACATTCGACGGTTTTTGTTTGAAAAAATAGGAATAACTAAATCTTATGTTTAGATTTTGAAAACCTGAAAGATAACTCTCCTTTGAAGTTAACTATAGCTGATATACGTCTTTACATCACACTACACGTGTCGTGAATTTTGGGAATTAGATGACAAGTCTTTCATGTTTAAACTTTTAAACAGATAAATGATTTTCTGAGGATCAAATAGGTTTGTTCGGAAATAAGTAATGTCAAGAATAGTTTATGAAGTAAAGCGAATATGAAGGAATGTTATTGATGCCGTAATTGGAGCTAAGTCTGAAAAATAACCCATCGGAAACTTGATTGGAATGATTACACACCAAACCCACTAAACACGTCTTTTATCCAAAAAAAAATAATTGAACTGCCGGTTATATCTCCGTTCGTATTAAATCATCTGATTTTCACGTCAAACTGTCTTTTGTTTTTGGACCTAGGTAACTTGAGTAATTAAGTCCGCTGGGGTGTTTCTACACCTAATGCCCTAAAACCAACTGGTTTGGGTGCATTGGCCCAAAGCTCGCTAAGAAGCCTAGAAAGTCCAGTTTTAAAACAAAGTCAAGCAAGTGTTCTCTCCGAGTTAAAATTCCTAACGGTTCTTTGTGTGAGAATAATCTTGATAAAAGACAGACTTTTATAAAAAAAAATTTAGCGGAGATATGAAGGTTTTATTCTATGATAAAGACTATTGCATGTTCACAGAGGTGTGTATGAAATGAAAACAAGAAAAAGGTGGAGTGAAAAATACGACTTAGTTTCCTGTTATGGAAGATAGAAATTCTGAAGTTGAAACCTTACTGGAAAACGAAACTTGAAAAATGCTTAACTCTTTATAAAACTTATGTGATCCTTTTAAAATTGTTATCTGGGCTTTATTGTGCGACATGATGACTTTAATCGATCCTTCTGGAACTTAACGACACTATTTGCACTGCACGTAAAGACATATAAAATCTGTGGTTAAATAAGAAGCGAGGTGTGAAAAATAAAGGTTCGATGATCTAGACTTAGGATTATAGAATTGTTATTTTCTAAAACAAAACTTTAGAGTTTGAAGCTTAGTTATTTTACAAAACCAACTTGACCGGATTTTGTGGGTAGTATCCGTTGAAAACCCTCAGGAGACAACACTCCTCCTACTAGGGACACCTAGAGGTTTAACGGCTTGTTGCACATGCTCAGTGCAATCGCGTTCCCTGCGAAAGTGAGGTTAGAAATTTTTTTGTGAATAAATGGGCTTTGCTCGGGACGAGCAAATGATAAGTTTGGGGGTATTTGTTCATATCAGATTTTTGCATTTTCATACCGCCCAATTTTTATCACATTGCATATCGGTAGATACTCTTGAGCCGTGTTTACTAGTCAATTGCAGGATACAGGTTCCCGGTTCTCAAACGGAGAAAATCATGGAAAACACAACAAAATCCGGTTCCTGCCAACCACAGATAAAACACGGTCTCCGCTCTTCATCCGTATGTTGCCAGATACCAGTTTAGGAAGAAAAAATGTCATTCTCATGCACAAGGCTCAATGGTAGCACAAAATCCAAGAGATCTACGCGGAGCTCGAGGCAATCATCCACAAAAAAGTCTACCTTTCCTCAATAGAAATTCTGGAAGAAATGGGAAAGAGTTTTCAGAAAATATATACACCAGACAAGAGGGGACAGGAGAACAGGAAAGTACACAGAAGCCCACACCCTAAGTCCACTATAGGGGAGCGGATCCGCGGCCATAAGGGGGTATAGGCGGCGGATCCACGGCCGTACAGGCAGGTCAGAGCACGAACTTCCAGGGGTAGTTTGGTCTTTTCGTCAGGGTTCTGTTGGTTGCCCTAGGGTTTCATTTCTTGGCCTATAAATAGCCCAGAATTTTGTGAAGAAAGGAGTCCATTCTTGTATTTTCTTTTTGCTAGGATTTAGTTTACATGTTCTTCTTCTTCTCATCTCTTCTCCATTAAACTTGTAGTGAGCTTTGTGAGTGAGGAATGGTGAATAAAGAAGATCAATTTATTATCATGCTTGTCTTACTTTTATTATAATTGTTGTAACTTTAAATTTGTTAAGTAGTTGTTGTTATTTCCTTGTTGTTTCTTTCTTCTCTTTTTTCTTTATCCTTACATACGACAATGATACTTGCGCTCGATCCTCGCCAAGGTGAGGTCGCAAATAGTTAGTCGTATTCTTCTAATCTCCCTCTTTCTATCTTCCTCTTTTGTTTTGTTTTGTTCTTCCTTATCATGATGTGTGAGTAGTTAATACGTGTTAGGGTAGGATAAGGGAAGTTTGAGAGAAGGAAATCTCTCTCACTCTTTCCTTGCCCAGCATCTTAAGTCGACTCCCGTTAATTGAACCACAATCCGCTCCTTACGGCACCCTATCCTACATGATAGCGGTGATTCCGTAGTGAGACCGGTTGTGGTTGAATTAACCGGAGGTTATGGCTAAGAGCCAAGAACGGACGGACAAGCACCAAAAGGAAGACTTATGCGTTGGAAAGCCTAGCTTATACTCGCAAAGTCCTTCCTAGTCGTGCTAATCCCCGTTGTTGCCGATTACCGTAACACCGATATTAAGAGGGGCAACGAAAGATGTGGAGACTCCTAACTCAAACTAACCTAATCCTAACCCTAACATGCTCTCTTTAAATATCAACTCAACACTTAGATAACTACAAACAAAATCTGAACAACCGGACTTAACTCGTCGAAAAACACATAGAAAAAGATTCCCATCTCCCTGCGGACGACCCGTACTCAACCGGCTAGCTACGTGCGAAACCGTCTTGATTGCGGTATTTAAACTAGAACTGGAACACGCACATATTCTACCAATCACATGCGTCAAGGGTCGTGCGGGTGGGTTTAATTCAATCAAGAAATGTACGGGTTGAACTTGACTAGCAGACTATGGGTTGTTTGGCATGCGTCAAGGTCATAGCGAGCTAGGGGCAAAATATTATCGGGAATTTCAAGTATTGAAATTTGCAATGAGAATGCATACCTTCTATAAGATAGTTGGATCCCGATACCCGCTGCGAGTAAGAGTTACTCCTGGGAGAGTTTTACATATTACAATTAGCCGATTAAATAGGTGTCTAGAAAGGTGTTAACGAGGTTACGCCTCTGGAAAAATGAGGTTTACATTAATTAGGTTCGTGCGAAAGCACGGGGGACCTCCCTCAAAGTACCGACACTGGCCTGGCTGAAAGAATGGCGAACTTGTAGTATGTAATTAATCCCGGCTAGTCTTTCCTTTTAGGGTTTGAAGGAAGATTTGATAAAAAGCAGTGGGAGCCATCCTGATTAGATAAAATAATAACCAATCTATTCTTGCAAGAGCGCACGCTGAGTGTTTTCTTCTCTCTCTCTCCAGGTAGCGACCATATCACGCCTTAATCAAGATAATAATACGGATAATTGACCGAACCCGCTTGTTATACTGAGCTGGGGAACGTCGGTCCCGCTCCACCTTATAATTGTTATAAGACAGAGCAGGAAATTGGGGAATACCAGATTTCCCGTGCCGCCCAAACGAAGAGAGTGCATGCTGATGCATCATCTTCGGGTGTGTTCTTTATACAGAACTGTTTCTCTATTCTCTACGTCCTGGGTATTTGATACCAGATCAGGATCCCAGATATGTAATCTGTTACATAGGGCTACAGAAAGGTAGAGGACTGAGAACGGGTGATAAGTTTCATGAGGCAGAAAACGGGGCAAGTGTTGCAGCCAAGTCTGTTGGTCACTGTCACCCTGTATTACCAATACATTGATTCTGAACGAATGTTATTAGATACCGAACCTGATATACAAAATCATATCAGTCTCTTTATTAGTAAAGAAATGATAAAATTTTGTATTGTTGGATAATGTTTTGAACATTTCCTATATCAAAAGTTGATCGGTTCAGGCACGTTATCTAAAAGCATTGATGTTCTAAATCAAACTACAGTTCTTAGTATACGGAACACACACAAGAGGAAGAGTTCAGAAATGAACGGATTTTTCTTGAGGTATTGTAGACTAGGTCAGATCAATGCGACCCAACTGGCTGAAGTTACATTTAGATGTATATTTAAATCAGTTTGAATTTACATCTTGTGAAACTCGCCAGTCATGTCACAAAGATAAGATGACCATAGCTCCGTTTATTGGAAACAGAGAAAGAGTTAGTGAACTCTTGGGATGATACATGTTGATGTATGTAGGTCCCCTGTCTACACATACCAAGACCGGTTCTTTATACTTCATTACATTCTTTGATGATCTTTCGAGATTCAGACCTATGTTCCTGTTGAAACACTAGTCCGAACCTTTTGAGATATTCATAGAATATAAGTTAGAAGTAGAGAACCAATAAGGGTATAAGTATTATGTCCTATGATGAGATCAAGGAGGAGAATACTTGAGCACGGAAATACTGGACTATTCTAAAGGAGAATAAGATTCTCTCTCAGCATTACTCCTCCGTATACACCATTGCAAGATGGTATATCGGGGCGGAGAAGATACACCCTATTTGATATGGTATGCTCTATGATGAGTACTATTGAGTTACCTGTTTCCTTTTGGGAGTTATGCACTTGAGAAGCTGCATACCTATTGAATACGGTTCCAATCAAATCAGTTGCCTACCACTTCATATGTGATATGGAAAGGGAAGAGCCCATGTCTTAAGCTAGTTAAGATTTGGGGTTGACCGGCTTATGTCTAAAAGCAAAATCCGTACAAGCTCGAAGCAAGGTCTGTAATGTAGAACTGGAAAGGTTCCAGCTATACAAACTACAACAGATGATTTGGTAGAAACGAAGGATTCAGTAGTAACCAACGAACCTCAGCCTCTCCGCCGATCTAGTAGGTTTCCTCACCCACCTGAGAGATACTTCTGTTTCTCTATGACAGTGGGAGCGAGGATTGCATCATGAGATTATGACCCAACTAGTTTCGAGCTGGCCATCGGGGGTAAAACTCTGTAAGAATGGCTGGATGCTTAGTGATCTGAGATGGAAGCCTTATACACCAACAAAATATGGACTTTGGTTGCTATATCTGAAGGGTTAAATCCCCATCAGGAGCAAGTATATCTTGAGAAGATTACTTGGTGTAGATGGAAAAGTTGAGACTTTCAAAACTAGACTTGTTAAAGCTTTTCGTCAATGACCAGGCGTGGATAATGATGAAACCTTTTCAAGTGACTATGTTTAAGTCCATCCAGATCCTACTTGCCACGGCTACATACCATGACTACGATATCTGGCGGTTGGGTGCCATGACTGCTTTTCTAAATGATGTTTTAGAAGAGAACGTCTATAAGTACACAGCCAGAGGGCTTCGTAAACAGTGGGAGCAGCAGAAACGTGTGCAAGATGTTTTATCTGATAAAGCAGGCATCGCGGAGTTGGAACGTCTGTTTTGATGAAGTAGTCAAAGAGTTTGACATCATCAAAATGGTAGATGAACCTTGTATAAACAAAAAGGTAGTAGGGAGTATGGTGATGATCCTCGTAGAGTACGTGGATGACATACTCTTGATAGGGAAGGAGTTTCCTATGCTACGCTCAATCAATCTCCGCTTATCACAAGGATTCTCCACATAGGATCAAAGTGATACCTACTAAATCCTGGGTTTTGGATCTATGAGATAGATCTAAATGGATGTTAGAATACTCACTAGTTATAGTGAGATGGTATCAGTTGATCCTGGGGAGAATCACTGGAAGGGTTCCAGGGTGATAAAGACGACTGAATATCAGTCACAGGCATTGTCTATACCCTCAATCGAGGGACGGTATATTGGAAGAGTTCCAAGCTAGATACCGTGACATACTAGACGATAAAGGCAGGATACATCGCTACTTAAGATGCTACCAAAGAGGCTGTTTGGGTGTATATTGGTTCATAAGATGAACTATGTTCCTCCCATTGTGTGACAATGGAGTTGCGGCTTATGCCAGGGAACGCAGGTCCCATCAGTGATCCAGACATATTCTAAGGCAGTATCACTTGATCATGGAGATGGTTGATCTCCAGGGTGATCGAGGTTAGGAGAGTAGACTCAGAGGATAACACAGCGGATCCACTCACAAAGGCCTGTTCCCAGAGAGAGATTTTTATGGGATGGTTGAGTATGAGATACTACAACCGCTGCTACAGATGGCCCTAGTGCAAGTGGGAGATTGTTAGTTATATGTATGCCCTAGAGGCCATTACTGTACATAGGATGTATATTGTAGTGGATGCTGGGACATATATAGGGAGGACTTTCTTGCTCGACATGATAGTATGCTATCTGGTTGATCTTTACCTTAACGTGTATACTGTTTGTCTCTCTGTTACATGTTGGTAAAGCCCTTAGGATGTGTACTAGACTACCTGGACTATGATGCGGATCATACTAGTGGGGACATGGTAGTCCATAAGTACATCCTTCAAAGTCCCTAGTCGTGGGTGTATCGAGACGGGGCATCGATATACCAGAGTAGACTAGCGTATACCTTCTCGACCCATACAGATGGGCGATGGATGATCCCATATCCATTGGTGTTTGACATCAGAGATGTTATACGGGTGCTCAGTGGAGACTGGGTACGCTGGACGGACTTGCCGAGAACTCCCAGATGGTATTATACCTCACGTCTGATGGCAGTTCTCTGGTGACACTGGTACAGAGTAGTCTGTTGACCCGAGATCGTCATAGAGTCTTGTGTGGTTCCCACTGTGCTTTGATTTCCATCTTACCACGTCCAAGAGGGCGTGCAAAACGGTGGTTTTTGGGTACAGTCCCGAGTCACATGGAGGCAATGAGCGATAGGAGGGGATTCGTCTCTCCCGGTATAGGGAGTTGATGTTGCGCTGTGTTCGATTGGCTATAACAGGAAATCCCTGGCCAGGGTTGCTGAGATTTACTGGTAAGAGTTACCAGTAGTTTCTCAAATTGTTATAGACCTCATATCGACACGACTTATCAAGCTATTGGGGTCTGACGTTTACCACCCCTAGGTGAGATATGCGACATATCAGACGATCAGACCGGACTGTACGGTAGTGTTACTGGTTGGATTCACTGGAGTGTGAGTGGGCTTGCTCGTCGATCTTCAGATCGCTCAATACCCGGGTGGCCGTCACGTTTAGCAGACCGCTAGCGGCTTGTGGGTGTTTGATATGATCATCACCTGCTGCCGGCGTATTGACGAGTCTTTAGAGTCCTACACAGAGGTTTCCTGGCTCAAGCGAAACGAAATAGGAGCGCATATGAGATATGTGCGGGACCAAGGATAATGCGTGTATGTGATACCGTATTCTATTCTCGCGATGAATGTATCGAATGGTTGTATACGATATAACCTAGTTATCCAATCAAGTATTGATTCGATAAGCCGATACATAGGATACTAGTCGGTTATATGCGATATGACCGGATCGTTAAATCAAGTGTTGATTTAATGATTTATTGCGTAATTATATATTTGATATATTAGTTTGCATTAACTAGTATCGGTTTACTTAAGATGGATTTTCTCACTTGGATGTACACATTGTATATGTGATATACTTTTGTGCACTTGATTGTATCATGTTTGATGATACATGTATGCTAGGGTTTTTGTGTAAAGATCAAACCATGGTTACATGATAATGGTTAGGGTTTTGTTTTATTCTTTTATCTTATTTAATTATTCATTTTGGAATATGATAAGCATAAAAAGAAAATGGTTGCTAATTTTGGATTCTAGTTGAAGCTTCTTGAACTTTTGACTATGTGACCATTTTTGTCTCATGCTTAACCCTAACCACTTCATTTAACCTTAGTTTAGTCTCTACACTTTACCATGGTTGATTATGATAAGTATTCTATTATTTTCTATTTTCTAAATTAACTTATCATAACAATTTCTATCTTCTTTTTCCTTTCTTCACTTGAAGAAAGCAAGCCTCATCAATGGTGGATTGATGAAACAAGTTAGAAATCCAATTCTAAAGTCTACCCACTTCCTATTTCTTCATCCTCTATCTCTTGCCAAGTAGTAGAGTGTGTTTTCTTCACAAGTTTCTTGACTTGGTGAAGTCGGAGCTTGATTTAGCGATGCCTCGATGTAGATCATCTTCAGCATGGACATCGATGACCTAGCCCGTCCATTCTCCGATGAAGCCGACGATAGAGCCCGAATTCTTTTTGGACAGCAAAGGAACTTCGTTGCGGAGCTATGGAGGTGGAGCACCGGATCTACAAAGGTTGTATTTCCGTATTCTCTTAGTTAAGTGTTAACTAGTTTTCATTTTCGCCTAAATATCTAGCCAACGATCCGTAGTCGGGTCTCTCGGCACCTAGATTTTTTTAAATTGGCATGGTTGATGCCTTGTGAGACCTCATTAGGGTGCCTAGGAACCCTACATCGTCCACCCTGAGTTTTGCTGTGGTTTTCGAGACCCGTTTCGAGGAGGTGGATGAACCGTCTCGGGTACATGGTGGGCCCGGTACGGTACCCCGGGGAAAGAAGATCGTAGGAGATGGCGTTGAGCCTGGCAGGGGACGGATTACCTACCGGTGACTTCATTTGGCACGGCGGATATCCAGAGGATACCGACCGTGGCCGCTGGATTGGGATATTGATATTTGATATGGATCAGCTGGACGGCTGAGGCCAGAGATACTTGACATGGATATATGAGATTTGAGACAGTTTTGGGGTGTCGTTGCTGGACACGGATTTTATTGATTTCATGGATATTATGCTGATATTTAAAAAGAGTTTCAAAAACAAAAGAAGGAACAATTCTTATACCTACATGATGAGATCTTGAGTTGACTCATATAGCATACATACATGATAGTATATTCATGTGGCATACATACCTGTTATTCCATCCATGTGACATACATACTTGTTAGTACACTGATGATACATATATACCTGCTAGTACATATAGCCATACCTGTTTAGGGATGCTAGGATACTTGTGTACATGCATACGATAGCCTTTGTAGATGTTATTTATTACTCACGAGCTGGCAACTCACCCCCGTTGTGCCACAGCTTTTCTGCAGGTCCGTTCCGTCAGCACTGTAGCGGCGGACACTTTTGCCTCTTTTTCTCTTTTTGCCTGGACTCGAGGCTTTTGCTCATAGGTGGGTTGTTATCATTTTGCACTACCTTATTTATGATCATTGTATCTAGAGTACTCCATTTGCTACTACTTTTTCAGCTGTACCAGTCTTATTTGGATTACTGTATATTGACCTAGAGGTGAGGTTGTGAGACTTATGGATTATAAGTTATATTTGTGGTCGAGCTCACTCGAGCCGACATGTTATATTGCCTGTGCTTTCATGCTTTTATTGCACATTGTAGTTTATATTGCGTGGGATTTGTGACCGCCTTGAGGCAAAGAGCTAGCTCCCGCTTGGGGATGCCATATTCATGTTATTCATTCATATTCCTGTTTTGTACCCGCTGGGGAACTATTTTACAAAGAAGATTTTGCCAGAAATTTGGGAACAGGAAGTTGTTTTTCATAAAAAAAGAGACTTGATATGAGTTTATGAAACAAGTGCTTTAAGTAGAAATGGTTTTTCCTTCACTCTAATTCTTAATAGGGTTTTGTATTCTGGGCTTCAGCTTACTTATTTTACGGACGCCTTGAGACGTTTTGTAACTTAAGTGCCGGTCGCGTTCCGTACCTTGCGGGTCGTGACAGTTAATCGGGCATTTTTCTATTGGTCGGATCGTATGTGATATGACCAGTTTGTTAAATCAAGTGTTGATTTAACATTTAACTTTTAGTTTAATTCTTTATTAAACCCTTTTCTTTATATTTGATGTATGCTTGCATGTATTCACATATTGATGTGCATGGACACATACATACATACATACATGGATGTGTGTCATGGTTGTTGATACACTTATGATGGCAATATAAAACTCACATGGAACTAATATATATATATATATATATATATATATATATATATTTGTATTTGAGTTAAAGAAAAGAAAAAGAAAAATTGATTCATGGTTAATTATTTCTACACTCTTCTAAACTAAACCACACTTGACCTAATTTTTAACCATGGATTAGTTTTCCTTTTGGCTTTTAACTCACTTGCAAAAATATCTAGATATTTTAGTTACCATGGTTTGAGATGAGAGAAGGAAAATATATATTATTTTCTATTCTCTTTCTTCATTATTATTTTCATTATTATTCTCTTGAGCTCTTGAGTTGCCATTATCTTCTTCCTCATTCTCTTACTCTCTTGAGTTTACAAAAGGAGTGAGTTAGTTAAAAAGATTGGGTTTTGAATAGAGAAAACACACCACCTCATCATTCTACTCTAATCTAGCCAATTAGTTTAGAGTGTTAGCTTCATCTTCTTCTTTGATCAAGTGGAGCTAGGAGCTTGGACAAAGGGACTTTGGGTGGATCATCGTGGTCTTGGAAGGCCTCCATCGATCCGTTTCAAACTCTCATAGTGCCAAGGAGTCACCAAGGGAAGTCTACAAAGGTTGTATTCTTTTCACTTAGTGATAATATGTTCATAGTATGTGATACTTTAGGTGTTACCCTAAACTTCTAGTTAAAGATTCATGTTTTGTTTGCTTAGCACCTTTATAAATTTTAAAGTGGCATATGTAATGCTTCCATACTCTATAGTAGGTGCTAGGGAAACCCACAGAGGATATCTAGAAATACCATTGCCTGAAAATCTAGTATGAAAGAAAAAACGGTATTTAAAGCTAAACACCGAAAGAGCATCATTAAAAAATATATCCGGTCTTGAAAAAGAAAAAAAATAAAGAAAAGCAAAATAAATAAATAAAAGTCAAGACCTAGAAACTACTATTTATGCTTTAAGCTCACACATTCAGTAATCGGCTGTTAGTGCCTCAAGAAGCATTAATAGTCGCATGAAAGGTGTTTGAGCAACACCGTCTATCATTAATGAAAAGAAGTAGAATTAGGTATTAGGGCAAGAGTACTATAGCTTGAATTGAATTCTTAGGTGTATGGGTGAAATTTTACACACACGTAGGGGTATACGATCGATATTTGGATGAAAGATAGGAATAAAAAATAAGATTTATGTTTTCTGTAAAGATGATAAAAATCCTGGATTGGAGACTGCACTTTAGAAGGAAAACTCAGGAGAGATCGAGATCTTTCTGAACTGCAAAACGTATAGGAACTGGGGTTGAATAAATAGGAGGCGTGAAATATAGGGGTTGGATATTTCTAACTTAGGATAATAGAATTTCTAACTTAGATACTAAACTATAGGAGTAGAATCGACGTTAACTTATGAAACTAGCTTGACGGGATTTTGTGGGTAGTATCCGCTGAAAACCTTCAAGAGACAACACTTCTCCTCCTAGGGACACCTAGAGGTTTAACGGCTTGTTGCACGAGCTCAGTGCAATCGCGTTCCCTGCGAAAGTGAGGTTAGGGCTTTTTGTGAATAATTGGTTTTGCTCGGGATGAGCAAAAATTAAGTTTGGGGGTATTTGGTCATACCAGAATATTGCATTTAATACCGCCCATTCTTATGCTCGTTTGTTTATAGGCAGGTGCTTTTAATCCGTGTTGGCTACATATTTACAGGCTACAGGTTCTTAGTCCAAAATAACGCAAATGATACAAAATCTCCACTGATACGCCAAAATCCAAAACATCTGTTTCCCACAAATAAAAGCCGGGTTCCGGTCATCCGTATCCGTCCAGTGCCGCTTACCAGTTCTAGAGACAAGACAAATGACAGTGGTCATTCATGTCTCAGACAAGCACAGAGAACAAGAAGGGCAGCACAAAATCAATAGGTGCACGGAGCTCGAGGGAGATGAGGTTAAAAGAATTATTTTTATGCCAATTTGGACTGTTGCAGATCTGAAGAAATTATGGATGCAATTTGGAATTTGGAATATGTAGAACAACAGAAGAGAGAAACAAAAGAAACCCCACAAATAACGACAAGCCAACACCTCCAAAGAGCCCGGGTCCGCGGCCAATATGGCAACTCGGCGGCGGATCCGCGGCTGAGTTGACTCAGTGTCAACTCGGAATTTTGGGGTAGTTTGATCATTTCATTTGGGCTCAGAATCTTGCCCAAGAGTTTCAGCACTGAGCCTATAAATAGCCCAGTTTTGTGCCAAGCCAAGGATGCTTCTTTTTGTTAAGATTTAGTGCAGTGTTAGTTTTGCTTCTTCTTCTTCTTCTTCTTCTTCTTCTTCATGTATCCCTCCATTAAAATGCCGTGAGAGTATTGAGTGGATGATGAAATGAAGATGAGGGTTTGTTATTTTTTTAACTTGTATCTTTTAATTCTTGCATTGTCTTTAATTTCTAGTGTAATTTTATTCTTTTTGTTAAGTAGTTGTTGATATTTCTTTGTTTCTTTTCTTTTCTTATCCGTATTATTTTCAAGTTGTGATACTCGACGGAGTTCTTTGCTTAGGTGAGGACCCAAGTAGTTATCTTGCATCATTTGAAAAAACGTATTTTTCATTTTCCTTCTTTTCTTCCTTCTTGTTTTGTTTTATTTTCTTTTGTAATGTGTGAATAATTCCACACTTGTTAAGGCTAAGGAAGGTGGTATGAGGGATGAAAAAATCTCTTGTGCTTCTCTTCGCCAAACATCTTGAAACAAACCCCGACCAAACAAACGCAACCCCCTCACTTAGGCGCGCTATATGTGACATATAGCCGCGACCTAACTCGAAAAGTCTTTTAAGCGCACTACAACGTGACATATAGTTGTGACTTAATTGGATACATGGTTGCGGGTGTTTGGCCGAGGGTTGGGATAAGCGTATTTAGCGGACGGACAAGGGGAAATAGGAATGGATTTAGCGTTGGAAAGCTCGCTTAAACTCGCAAATCCCATTCCTATGTCCTCTTAATCTCCGCTACTTTCGAGTATCCCAACATCGTTTTAAGAATGGAAAAAGACATGCACAAGACTAATCCTAACTCTACTAACCAACCTTAACCTTAACAACCTTATTTGAACATAAATGCGAACACTTAGGATAGAACTGAACAAACACATATACATTCTTCATTGACTCGTTTAAAACACGAACGGTCATACTACCATCTCCCTGCGGATCGACCCGTGCTCAACCGGCTAGCTGCGAAGTGACGCCGTCTTGATCGCGGTTATAACTTTAGAATTTTGAATACGAGACATGCCAAAAGCTTGCGATCAAATGGCGTTGTTGCCGGGGAGACAGTAACGTATTTTCTTTCATGTTATTCGGGTTAATATTTTTTTGCATATATAAAAAATAAATATAATAATAATAAAAACCTTTTTGTTATTTTTGATATTTTTTGTGTGCAAGTGTGCAGTCTATCTGGAGCAAGTACAATAATCAAATAAGAAAACAGAGCATTTTATTTTGGATTAGAGAATAAAGGGAGTGCAGTGACCAAAGGCGAAGCACCAACTCTATAGTTTGACCGCGGAACCGCGGTCAAAGCTTGGATTTTGCGGCGGTTCCGTGGTTCAATTGAGGCTTTTGAGCCCCAATTTTTTCCCACCCTTTCTCTTTCCTTTTATCTCCTTTATGAACTCCACTGAATTGTATTTTATGCAGGTTTCATTGCACAGAATGCGTCGCCGCCAAATAATTTTTTTCTTTTATATTTTGTTTTTTTTAGATTTTCTTTGCACAGCTTGTATTTTCTGTAGGGATCCAGATGAGTTTACTTGTCGGCCTTCCTTTTCGACGGGTACCCGGGTAGCCGTTACGTACAGCTAGTACCGCTGATGTGCTTGTGGTTATGGATTTATCCAGTAACTCACCGCTGGCGTACTGTCGAGTTTTTAGAGTCCCACACAGAGAGTTTCCTTGGTTCAGGCGAAAAGATGTAGTAGCCGTATTTGATACGTGCAGGGTTTCGATTGATTGATGGTACTGTGTACCCGAATATTCAATCGGATAATTGATAATACTAGCCGGCTATGGTTTTGAGCCTAATTATTAAATCAGGTATTGATTTAATAATTTACATATATGTATTTCGATATGTATATTCTAGTATTATGTTCTTTGTGTCATTCTATCTCGTCGGGTATTCGTATTTTTATACGAATGCAGGTATTTATATACGGTAGACTGTAATCCGTATTTTATACAGAATACATTCTAGAAGGTGGACACAAAATCATGGCTTTTTCCATTTATTCTTAAATGGAAATGAGGTGTAAAATAAAGGAGAAAGGAGTACGGTGAGAACCATGCCTCAATAGTTGACAAATGAATTTTTAATTCATTTGTGGCAACTATTGAAGCATTAGTTGATACTTTTATATTGTAAAAAATGATCTTACAAAACTCTTGTGAATTTTTTCTCTCACTTGCATGCTTCATTTTCTTAAGCCTTCATCATTTGCATTGCTCTCTCTCTCCTTTGTTCTTGAGCTTCTCCACCTTCAAGTTTAACCTCCTTTTTACCTTCTCATGAGTTAAGAATCAAGAGAAGAGGTAAGATAGAAACACACTTAGAACTTTAGACTACATCCTAGATCACTTAGACTAGCAATCCAAGTTTTTTAGTTGATCCATAGTTACTTTGTTTAGAGCTAGAGCGATAGAACACAACTCTCGGGTGGATCATCTTCGACGAAGGGAGACAGACAATCAAGCTCAATCATGGAGGCTACTAGGAGCTTATGAAGAGGAACGAAGACCAAAAGACACAGATCTTTTGGTGAAACTCTTCATCATAGTAGATAGCTCCTCTTAGTTAGCTAGTTTTATGTTTATGGTAGATCCGATGACTTGGGTTACTTTAGCGCTAGTTTTAAAACCTAGAAGAAAAAAAATTTGTTCCGCAAACGGCCACGGTTGATGGTCAGGGCGTTAGTGTAACCCAACATGGTATCAGAGCCAGCCTATAAACCCTAAACTAGCAGTTTAAACAATGTTCTAAATAACATAACCGAAACAACTCCGAAATACGAAATCAAAAATTCAAGTTTCTGTTAATTTTTAAATATCCTCTGAAACTTTTTTAAACAACTGCAGAGTGCTCTATATGCTAGAACTAGAACACCAAAGAAAAACGAGCCCATTATTTGAAAACTTTGCCGGCGTAAACTCCATTTTAACCGGCCTCACCGGTTCTTCTGTAGAGATAGGTGCTCGTTTTTTTGGTATTCTATAACACTTGGATTTGGGGTTTCAGAACATGTTTGATTTTGCCCAGAATGATTTTTCATATCTTGAGTTTTGGGGCAATACGGAGTAATTCGAAGTCGTTATTTTTAACACTGTTTAAAAGTTTCAGTACATACATTACTATCTGCGACCGTGAATGTCATTTGAGCGGTATAACTTATCTAACTGCTATATGTTCTTTTAGACGGGTTTGCGAACATGACATTCACGTTGATGTTCTGTGATTGCGCTGGTATTGTGGTTGGATTGTCATGGTGGATAGCCGGTGGTGCAATAGTAGTAGTACAGTTTAAATTCATTTGTACATTTGTTATTGCGGGGCGAGCGTCCGACATGTGGACTGTCATTTCTGCCGTGTTGTATATTATTTTATTTGGGCACGACCGGGTTGAGTTCGATGTCACCTTTGTACATATATTTTCATTTTCTGTACTAGGATTACCCCACGGAGGGGCGCTCAAGTTACCGGATCCTATGAATTGCTGGATAGCCCATTCACTTTGTTGATTGGGGTTGTCTCACTTCTGGGATTTGCGGGTAACTTGCCGCACTCGTAGGGGTCCAAGTTTTTCATTGCACGGGCTATCCACACGATCAGGAACGTCGGATTTCATTTGCGGCTCAAGTGAAACCCGAGGGTCCAAGATTATCCGCCATTCTGTGTTGCTTGCTGAGATTCTGTGATGTTGCTTATATCATGTCTGGGAAGAATATCATATATATTTATATATATACTAGTAGATGTTGTATATGTTTTGCACCCGCGCTAGTCCAACCCCCGCTCTGCCATTAGTTAAGTAACCTAACAGTGCATGACGGGGCCTCGTGGCGAATGCGGATGGCATATACGTATATTTTATTTTCATTCTTTTCTGGTATGATAGGAATTAGTTGATGGGACCGCATTAATTTTGATTAATGCAAGAAAAGAAACCTAAAAGATATTGTTGGAACAAATTTCAAAAAACTATAGTCATAATCTTTCGCTTTGCATAGTGGTATTCGGTTAGGAATATCCAGCACCTCATCCTACGAGGCAAGAGCCTAGATCCCTTCGCGGGGAGTTACCTCTTGAGCAAAAGTTTATACTATAGATTACTCGGTTTTCTTCAAAACCACAAGTTTTCAAAAGCGGAGTCTAAACCACTCCTTTTTAAAACTACTTAGTTCCTTCAACGATATCAAGTTCATTACGTTAAATGGTTTTTCGCCAAAAACCCAGCCGTAGCCCTCCGTCATTTCAGAATAGTAATATTTAGTATTCGTACCGCGTTTGTTGACTTAGTCAAGGTGTAATGTATGGTAGCTAAGTGGTACTTTTCTGTGCATTGTAAATGCAATTGGTTAAGACAGTTGTGCGGCCTTGTTGACCTAGTCAAGGGCACGCACGGGTGGGTTTAATGCAATCAAGAAAATGACGGGGTTGAACTTGACTAGCGGTTTATGGTTTGTTGACCTAATCAAGGTCATAAACCGTTAGGGGCAAAAACCACATCGGGAGTTTCAAATATAAAGGAAACTTGCAGTTTTAGTATACCTTCTGGAGTATGGTGACTAAAGTAGATTCCATCTAGGTCATCACACAATAATAGTTGGATCCCGATCCCACTGATGAGTAGGATTACTCTTGGGATATTTTTTCACTTAACCATCAATTCTATAAACCAAGTAGGTGTCTAAAACGGTGTAAGCAGGGATACGCCTCCAGGGAAAAGTGGTTATGTAATTAAGGTGCTTCACGAAAGCGTTGGAAAACCTCCCTCGAAGTACCGACACCAGCCTGGCCGAAAGGTTAAGCAAGTATTGTGACGTACCATTTATCCCAGCTAGTTCTCCTTTTAAGGTTTGGCGGAGAATTCGAGGAAACAGTGGAAGCCATCCTGATTAAATAATCTAATAACCAATCTAATCTTGTAAGAGCGCACCTTGAGTGTTTCTTTCTCTCTCTCCAGGTAGAAACCATTTCACGCCTTAATCAAGATAATAAAATGTATCGCTTGACTGATCCGAATTCTTATTCGGGGCTGGGGAACATCAGTTCGGTTCTAACTTATGACAATAGTCATGAGTATGAGCAGAGGAAAGAGGATTGCATGAATTCCTTGATGACCCCAACGAAGAAGCATACTATTGCGTCTCCTTCAGGTGTTCTTGTTATTGAGAACTACTTTTCGGTTAGTTGTACCTCCTGGGTACTAGATACCGGATCAGGATCTCACATCTGTAATTTTTTGCACGGACTGAAAAAAGTAGGATGGTTGGACGTGGTGATATGTCCCTCAAAGTAGGGAACGGAGCACAAGTTGATATTTCTGCCGTCGGTGAATATCACCTAGCATTGCCAAATGGAAATACTATGATTTTAAACAATTGCTACTATGTACGTTCCATGGTTTCTAATATTATATTAGTTTCTTTACTTAATAAATATGGATATAACTTTGTTCTTGATAGAAACATCATGAACATTTACCTTGATAAGGTATTGGTTGCAGAAGGTACACTGTTTAATGGTATCTATGTTCTAAATCAAAACATAGTTTTCAATATACAAAATACACGCAAGAGAAAGAGTTCATAAGTAGTATTGTAGACTTGGTCATATCAGAGAGAAAAAACTAACTAAGTTGCATAAAGATGGATATTTGAATACGTTCGAATTTTCATCTTATGAAACTTGTCAGTCTTGTCTCAAGGGAAAGATGACCAAATCTCCGTTCACCGGACATGGAGAAAGAGCAACAGAGCTTTTAGGACTTATACACAGTGATGTATGTGGTCCAATTTTTATACATGCAAGGGGTGGGTTCTCTTACTTCATCACATTCACCGACGATCTCTCTAGGTTTAGATATGTATATCTCATAAAACACAAATCTGAAGCGTTTTAGAAATTCAAAGAATATAGAAACGAAGTAAGGAAACAGACTGGCAAAAATATCAAGATTCTCTGATCAGATAGAGGAGGGGAGTACTTAAGTACGGAATTCCAAGACTTTTTAAAAGAGAATGGTATTCTCTCTCAGCTTACTCCTCCGTATACACCACAGCACAACGGCGTATCGGAGCATACGAACCGTACCCTATTAGACATGGTTTTCTCCATGATGAGTAATGCCGAGTTGCCTCCTTCATTTTGGGGACATGCTCTTTTGACAGCAGCATGTCTATTGAATAATGTTCCATCCAAATCCGTGCCTAAGACACCATTCAATATATGGAATTGTAAAAGGCTATATCTTAAGAAATTTAAGATATGGGGTTGTTCGGCTTACGTTAAAAAGCATAATCTGGATAAACTAGAGGCACGGTCAGTTTTATGCAAGTTTGTGGTATATCCAAAGAATGGTTATAGATATATGTTCTACCACACAGAAGAACAGAAGGTGTTTGTTGCTCAGCACGCAGTTTTCTTAGAAACGGAATTTCTTGCAAAAGAAATTAGTCGGAGCACGGTAGAACTGGAAGAAATTCAGGAACCACAAACTAAAACTAAAGATTTGGTAGAACCTCAGGATTCAATAATCCCGAACGAACCTCAGCCACTCCGCAGATCTAGTAAGATTTCTCATCCGCCCGAGAGATATTATGGTTTTCTTATAGACGGGGATCGAGAGGATTGCAACTTAGAAGAAGATGATCCTACTAATTTCAAGCAGGCCATTATTAGTAAGGACTATGATAAGTGGCTGGATGCTATTCGATCCGAAATGGAGTCCATGTACACCAATAAAGTGTGGACCTTGGATATTGCTCCACCTGGGGTAAAACCCGTTGGATGCAAATGGATCTACAAGAAGAAGATTGGTGTAGATGGGCAGGTGGAAACCTATAAGGATAGACTTGTTGCAAAAGGTTTTCGTCAAAGACCAGGTGTGGACTATGATGAAACCTTTTCTCTAGTGGCTATGCCCAAATCCATTCGGATCCTACTTGCCATTGCTTCCTTCCATGACTATGAAATCTAGCAGATGGACGTAAAAACGGCTTTTCTAAACAGGAGTTTGGAAGAGTGGATTTATACGGATCAGCCGGAGTGTTTTGTAGACAGCGGGAGCAGCGGGAAGGTGTGCAAGTTGCTAAAATCCATTTATAAATTAAAGCAGGAATCGCGGAGCTGGAACATCTATTTTGATGAGATAGTTAAGGAATTTAACTTCATTAATGTTAGTGATATATGCCTTATAGGCCATTATTATATCATACTGGTTTGTATATTATATATTGGAAGCTCGGGATATACACGGATATAATAACAATCTTGCTCGAAATGGTACTATGCTACCTCAATATATGCATATGTTTCTTTTAGTATATCACTTATACATATTAGTAGAGCTCTTCGGATCTTTGCTTGATTACCAGCATTGTGATGGCAGTCACACTAGTGGGGGTTGGGTAGTCTATAAGCACATTCTTATACAGGTCCCTAGTCGTAGGATTATCGAAACGGGTCATCGATACTCTAGAGTAGAATAGTGTATATGCTTCTCATCCCAGCATAGGAGATGGTCTTGAAGGGTTCCTAGGCACACTAATGAAGTCTCACAAGTGATCAAGCATGGCTAATTCAAATTTTACAAGTGCCAATAAACCCTAATACGGATCGTTAACTAGATATATAGGCGATGCAAGCATGTAAACGAATTAAATGCTAAAGGAAAGTGACTACAACCTTTGTAGATCCGTTCCACCACTTATTAA
Organism: Agapanthus africanus; assembly: GCA_030015575.1. Classification (NCBI taxonomy): domain Eukaryota; kingdom Viridiplantae; phylum Streptophyta; class Magnoliopsida; order Asparagales; family Amaryllidaceae; genus Agapanthus; species Agapanthus africanus. The sequence continues at coordinate 399,629,045 of CM057346.1, forward strand.
GCTCCGCCACGATGTATCTCCGCTGTCCAAGTCGGATCCCGAACTCTAGCATCGGCTTCATCGAAGAAATGGGCGGGCTTGATCGTCGGCTTCGATGCCGAAGATGATCTACGTCGAGGCATCACAAGATCAAACTCCGAGTTCACCAAGTCATGAAACTTGTGAAGAAAACACCCTATACTACTTGGCAAGAGGTAGAGGATGAAGAAATAGGAAGTGGGTTCACTTTAGAATTGGATTTCTCACTTGTTTTCATCACTTGCCATTGATGTAGCAAGCTTTTCTTCATGGAAGAAGAAGATGAAGAAGAAGAAGAAGATATGATAAGTGTTGAATAATTAGATAAATAAATCAATACTTATCATATATTAACCCTTGGTTAATTGTAGAGAATAGACCATGGTTAACTTGAATGGTTAGGGTTAAGGAAGAGACAAGAATGGTGGACTTGTTCAAAGCTTCAAGAAGCTTCAAAGAAAAAACAAAACAAGCAACCATTCTTTTCTCTTTATCTTTTCAAATGAAATAAATAAAATAAATAAATAGATAAATGAATAAGTAAATGAAATGAAACCCTAACCACTAACTAACCATGGTTTAATTCTTTACACAAAACCAAGCTAGAATGCATCATCAAACATGATACAATCATGTGCACAAAAAAATATATCACATATACAATGTGCATTTCAAGTGAGTAAATCCATTTAAAGTGAACCAATACTAGTTAATGCAAAGTAATATATCAAATATATAATTATACATTAAATCATTAAATCAACACTTGATTCAATGATCCGGTCATATCGCAAATAACCGACTAATATTCAATGTATCGGTTTATCGAATCAATCCTTGATTCGATAACTAGGTTATATCGCATATAACCTAATCGATACATTCATCGCGAGAATGAAATACGGTATCACATACATGCATTATTCTCGGTCCCGCACATATCTCATATGCGCTCCTATTTCGTTTCGCTTGAGCTAGGAAACCTCTGTGTAGGACTCTAAAGACTCGTCAATACGCCGGCAGCAGATGATGATCATATCAAACACCCACAAGCCGCAAGCAGTCTGCTAAACGTAACGGCCACCCGGGTATTGAGCGATCAGAAGATCGACGAGCAAGCCCGCTCACACTCCTGTGAATCCAACCAGTAACACTTACCGTACAGTCCGGTCTGTTTGTCTGATATGCCGCATATCTCGCCTAGGGGTGGTAAACGTCAGACCCCAGTAGCTCGATAAGTCATGCCGACGTGAAGTCCATGACATGTGTGAAACTACTGATAACACTTACCAGTAGGTCACTGCAACCCTGGCCAGGGATTTTCTGTTATGGCCAGTCGAGCATAGCGCAACTTCAACCCCCAATACCGGGAGAGACGAATCGCCTCCTATCGCTTATTGCCTCCATGTGAATCGGGACTGTACCCAAAAACCACCTGTTTTCACGACTCAGTAGAGCCGTGGTAGGGTGGAAATCAAAGCACAGTGGGAGACACACAAGACTCTATGACGATCTCGGGTCAACAGACTAAGCTGTACCAGTATCACCAGAGAACTGCCATCTGACGTGAGGTATAATACCATCTGGGAGTTCTCGGCGAGTCCGTTCAGTGTACCCAGTCTCCACTGAGCACCCGCATACCATCTCCGATGTCAAACACCAATGGATATGGGATCATCCATCGCCCATCACATGGGTCGAGAAGATATACGCTAGTCTACTCTGGAATATCGATGCCCCGTCTCGATATTCCCACGACTAGGAACAATGAAGGATGTACTCATTGACTACCCAGGCCCCACTAGTATGATCTTCATCATAGTCCTGGAAGTCGAGTACACATCCTAAGGGCTTTATCAATATGTAATCAGAGAGACATAAAGTATACATGTTAAGATAAAGAGCAACCAGATAGCGTACTATCATGTCGAGCAAGAAAGTCCTACCTATATATGTCCCAGCATCCACTACAATATACATCCAATGTACAGTAATGGCCTCTAGGGCATACATATAACTAACAATCTCCCACTTGCACTAGGGCCATCTGTAGCAGTAGTTGTAGCATCTAATACTCAACCATCCCCTTAAAAGTCTCTCTTTGGGAAAAGGCCATTGTGAGTGGATCCGCCGTGTTGTCCTCTGAGTCTACTCTCCTAACCTTGATCACCCTGGAGATCAACTATCACCATGATCAGGTGTTGCTGCCTCAGAATATGTCTGGGTCACTGATGGGACCAGGGTTCCAGGGCCAAAGCCACAGTTCCATTGTCACACAATGGTAGGAATCTAGTTCATCCTATGAACCAATATACACCCAAACTGCCTCTTTGGTAGTATCTTTAATAGCGATGTTACCAGCCTTTATCTTCTAGTTTGTTACGGTATCTAGCTTGGAAATCTTCGAACATACCGTCCCTTTACTGAGGGTAAAGACAATGCCTATGACTGACATTCAGTCGTCTTTATCATCCTGGAACATTTCCAGTGATTCTCCCCAGGATCTACTGATACTATCTCACTATAGCTAGTGAGAATCCTAAAATCTATTTAGATCTATCTCATAGATCCAAATCCCAGGATTTAGGAGGTATCACTTTGATCCTTTATGGAGAATCTATGTGATAAGAGGAGATCGACCGATCGTAGCATAGGAAATTCCTTTCCTATCAAGAGTATGTTGTCCACGTACAATACGAGGATGACCACTTCACTCTCTACTACCGTTTTGTATATACAAGGTTCATCTACCATTTTGATGATGTCAAATTGTTTGACTAACTCATCAAAACAGATGTTCCAACTCCGCGATGCCTGCTTCATCACATAAAACATCTTGCACACGTTTCTGCTGCTCCTACTGTTTACGTAGCCCTCTGGCTGTGTTCTTATAGACGTTCTCTTCTAAATCATTATTTAGAAAAATAGTCATGGCACCCAACCACCAGATATCGTAGTCATGGTATGTAGCCGTGGTAAGTAGGATCTGGATGGACTTAAGCATTGTCCCTGGAAAAGGTTTCATCATTATTCGTGCCTAGTCGACGACGAAAACCTTTAACAAGTCTAGCTTTGAAAGTCTCAACTTGTCCATCTACACCAAGTAATCTTCTCAAGATATACTTGCTCCTGATGGGGATCTAACCCTTCAGATATCGCAACCAAAGTCCATACTTTGTTGGTGTATATGGATTCCATCTCAGATTGCTAAGCATCCAGCCATTCTTACAGAGTACCTACTCTTGATGGCCTGCTCGAATCTAGTTGGGTCATCATCTCATGATGCAATCCTTGCTCCCACTGTCATCTAGAAACCGAAGTATCTCTCAAGCAGGTGAGGAACCCTGCTAGATCTGCGGAGAGGCTGAGGTTCGTCGGGAACTATTGAATTCTTTGGTTCTGTCAAATCATCAGCTGCAGTTTTGTATAGATGGAACCTTTCCAGTTCTACACAACTGAATTTACCTCGATCTTGTCCGGATTTTGCTTTTGACATAGGCCAGACAACCCCAAATCTTAACTAACTTAAGATATGGGCTCTTCCCTTTCCATATCACATATGAAGTGGTAGGCAACTGATTTGATTTGAACCCAATTCAATAGGTATGCAGCTTCTCAAGTGCACAACCCAAAAAGGAAATAGGTAACTCAGTAATACTCATCATAGAGCACACGATATCTAATATTGTGCGATTGCTCCGCCCCGATACACCGTTGTGCTGTGGTGCATTCAGAGGAGTAATACAGAGAGAGAATCTCATTCTCCTTTAGAATGGTCCAGGAATGCCATGCACAAGTATTCTCCTCCCTGATCTTATCATAGGACATAATACTTATACCCGTATTGGTTCTCTACTTCTAACTTATATTCTGTGAATATCTCAAAAGGTTCGGACTTGTGTTTCAACAGGAACATATGTCTGAATCTTGAGAGATTATCAGAGAATATAATGAAGTATAAAGAACCATTCCTGGCATGTGTAGACAGGAGACCTTACATACATCATAATGTATCAGTCCCAAGAGTTTACTAACTCTTTCTCTGTTTCCAACAAACAGAGCTATGGTCATTTTATCTTTGTGACATGACTGGCAAGTTTCACAAGATGTAAATTCAAACTGATTTAAATATGCATCTAAAATGTAACTTCAGCCAGTCGGGTCGCATTGATATGACCTAGTCTACAATGCCTCAAGAATGATTCGTTCATTTCTGAACTCTTCCTCTTGTGTGTGTTCTGAATACTAAGAACTGTAGTTTGATTTAGAACGTCAATGCTTTTAGATAACGCGCCTAAACCGATCAACTTTTGATATAGGAAATGTTCAAAACATTATCCATCAATACAAAATTTTAACATTTCTTTACTTATAAAGAGACTGATATGATTTTGTATATCAGGTTCGGTATCTAATAGCAGTTGTTAAGAATCAATGTATTAGTAATACAGGGTGATAGTGACCAACAGACTTGGCTGCAATACTTGCCCCGTTTTCTGTCTCATGAAACTTATCACCCGTTCTCAGTTTTTCTACCCTTTTGTAGCCCAATGTAACAGATTACATATCTGGGATCCTGATCCGGTATCATATACCCAGGATGCAGAGGATACTGAGAAACAGTTCTTTGTATTGAACACACCCGAAGGAGATGCATCATATGCACTTTCTTCGTTTGGGCGGCATGGGAATCCTGGTATTCCCCTAATTCCTGCTCTGTCTTATAATAATTATAAGTTGGAGCGGGACCAACGTTACCCAGCTCAGTATAACAAGCGGGTTCGGTCAATACATCCATATTATTATCTTGATTAAGGCGTGATATGGTCGCTACCTGGAGAGAGAGAGAAGAAAACACTTAGCGTGCGCTCTTGCAAGAATAGATTGGTTATTATTTTATCTAATCAGGATGGCTCCCACTGTTTTTATCAAATCTTCCTTCAAACCCTAAAAGGAAAGACTAGCCGGGATTAATTACACTCTACAAGTTCGCCAATCTTTCAGCCAGGCCAGTGTCGGTACTTTGAGGGAGGTTCCCCGTGCTTTCACACGGACTTAATTACAGTAAACCTCGTTTTCACAGAGGCGTAACCCCGTTGACACCTTTCTAGACACCTACTTGATCGGCTAATTGTAAAGTGCAAAACTCTCCCAGGAGTAACAATTACTCGCAGTGGGTATCGGGATCCAACTATCACATAGAAGGTACGCAATCTCATTGCAAATTTCAACACTTGAAACTCCCGATAATGGTTTTCACCCCTAGCACCTATGACCTTGGCTAAGGTCAACAAATCATAGATACTAGTCAAGTTCTACCCGTCATTTTATGATCAATTAGACCCACCCACATGACCCTTGGCTAAGGTCAACAAAGCCACATGACTGTCCTAACTAATCGCATCATATGCTGTGTAGGAAGACATCACTTAGCTACCACACACTACGCCTCGGCTATGGTCGACAAACGTAGCACGAATACTAAGTACTCTACTTCCTAAAATGACGGAGGGTTGCGAATGGTTTTTATGAAAACCTTTAACGCTTTGAACTTGATCTCGTTGCGGAATCAAATGGTTTTTAAATGGAATGTTTTTTAGGCTTTTCTAGTTTTGCTAAAGGGGTCACTCCCGGTGAAGGGATCGTCGGCCCTTTCCTCGTCGAATGAGGTGCGGGATATATCATATATATCACTGTGCAAAGCAGAAACTATAGAAGCAATCAAAAGACAAACCGAGTGTGTAGCATCTGCCAGTTATTGCTAAAGGAGTCACTCCCGGTGAAGGGATCTCGGTCCTTTCCTCATCGAATAAGGTGCAGGATGTTCTATAATGAACACCGTGATGCAAAGCAAGAACTGTAGCTACCTGTTTTTATTTTGAAATTCGATTCTACAACATCAATTAGGTTTATTTTCTTTCATTAATCTCATTAATGAATATCCCATCATTTAAATCCACCTAAGCATCAGAGATAAATATAACGTACGCTTATGCCATCCGCATTCGCCTCGATGTCCCGTCTGCACCGTTAGGTTAGGTAACTAACGGCAGAGCGGGGCAGGGCTAGCGTGGGTGTAAAACATAAGCAACGTTTATATAATATATCATATATACCATATATAATATCTGTCACAGAACATCACATGATCACATCACAGATAAATCACAGCAGAAGAAACATATGAAATATTGGATATACTAGGACGTCAGTATAAAACACGGATTCTACGGTCGTGATGAATAGCCTATCCCACACCCCTAGACCCCTACGAGAGCGGCAAGCAACCCTACCAATTCTAGGGTTAGGAGACCCGGACTCGACTCCTCGAGATGGTCTCCCACTGGACCCTAGAACCCGGTTACTTGTGCTCCCCTCCTTGGGTCTATCTTAGTGCAGAAAAGTAAATAATACACATCAACGGTGACATCTTCCGCAACCTGGAAGTGCCCCAATAAAATAATATTACATACAAGTTTTTACATGAATGAAAATGAAAAACACTCATCTCACATAAAAACCCCGGCTATTCGAACACGACGATCCAATATAACGTATCCAGCAACACATAACATCACATGTCATCAACGTAAGTAAATATGCGCATCCCAATTGTCGTTGGCATATAGCAACGAAACCGGCGACATCACATATTACACTTACGGTCACAAAAAAGAAAGTGTAAAACTACAACAGTTGGAATCCGCAACCACCTCAGACATCGCATGCCTGGTCAAATGAATTCTTTAGACATCGCATACCTAACAATTATAAACCCCGCATTTTAGTCTCATTATCGAAAACTCTTTTCAATATCAAGTCGAGCAATTAACAAGATTCCCGACATCCTGATCGAATGCTCGTCGCAAACTTTAGTAGGCGGCCGCACCCCTGATACCGTCGACGAAGTGCACCAAGGCGGAACACCGCTACCGCGAGCACCCAAACGGATGCTTTCGGCGACGGGGTTCTCCTGCAGTCACTTGGTCGGGGCTATGGGGTGAGGCTGTCTATTAAGTTTACCCGGCGAGTATCCGCGTACGCTACGTGATTGCGACAGACTTTTGATCACATCAAAACTCCATGGCAACCGATCAAGTGAGACTAAACTGCTATGTTTATAACATTCATCCCGTTATCTCATAACTACTTGTGAATTCCAATTATTGTATCACATTCCGGATAAATAGAAAATGTTAAACTTTCCGATCGAACAATCGAACACCCAAGTTTTCCCGAAACAGCTCAACACATGAAATAAGTCTAACAACATTCAGTTCGTGCCTCAGTACCAACGGTCCAGCCGTAGAAGGGTCAAGCCAACGCCTCACATGTGGCACGCCGTACTGCCCCAAACCCGAAGGTTCAAAGGGCAGTTCAAGACGGTCACATAATCGAGTTAAGGTTTGTTGTCTTCTAGAGGGTCCATCGCGTTACTTGCACTACTTAGAACGTCGTTAAACTACGGAAAAATCCAACACTTGGAAATTTCCCGACAGCGGAAAAATTGGGTATTTATATCCGGTCGAACTTTTTAACATATTCTAAAATTATCCGGAAAAGCACACAGACAGAATTAGACAATCCGATCGATACACCGAGTCCCCAATACAACCCAGAAAATACAACTCTTGAAAAATTAGTAAAAATTCCCAGGAAAACCACCACTGGAAACTAATAATTACTGTGCAAAATTCATTAAACAAAGAGACATTACGGCCGCGGAACCGCCGCATAAGCCATGCTTATGCGGCGGAACCGCGGCGGTTTGATGGATTCAGGAGCTCGAATTTCACAGTAACTCTTAGATATTCCTGCTGATTTTTCTGCATATTTTTAATATCGAAAAATCCACATTTTACAAAATTGTCCAGAGAGCATGTTAAGGGTTAGGGTTTCGGTCCGATCGGATTTCTAACTCCGTCTGTGCATCGCCTAAGGCTCTAGCTAGGCTCTGATACCACTGAAGGGTTCCTAGGCACACTAATGAAGTCTCACAAGTGATCAAGCATGGCTAATTCAAATTTTACAAGTGCCTATAAACCCTAATACCGATCGTTAACTAGATATATAGGCGATGCAAGCATGTAAACGAATTAAATGCTAAAGGAAAGTGACTACATCCTTTGTAGATCCGGTCCACCACTTATTAAGCTCCGCGACGATGTCTCTCCGCTGTCCAAGTCGGATCCCGAACTCTAGCATCGGCTTCATCGAAGAAATAGGCGGGCTTGATGTCGGCTTCGATGCCGAAGATGATCTACGTCGAGGCATCACAAGATCAAACTCCGACTTCACCAAGTCATGACACTTATGAAGAAAACACCCTATACTACTTGGCAAGAGGTAGAGGATGAAGAAATAGGAAGTGGGTTCACTTTAGAATTGGATTTCTCACTTGTTTTCATCACTTGCCATTGATGTAGCAAGCTTTTCTTCATGGAAGAAGAAGATGAAGAAGAAGAAGAAGAAGATATGATAAGTGTTGAATAATTAGATAAATAAATCAATACTTATCATATATTAATCCTTGGTTAATTGTAGAGAATAGACCATGGTTAACTTGAATAGTTAGGGTTAAGGAAGAGACAAGAATGGTGGACTTGTTCAAAGCTTCAAGAAGCTTCAAAGAAAAAACAAAACAAGCAACCATTCTTTTCTCTTTATCTTTTCAAATGAAATAAATAAAATAAATAAATAGATAAATGAATAAGTAAATGAAATGAAACCCTAACCACTAACTAACCATGGTTTAATTCTTTACACAAAACCAAGCTAGAATGCATCATCAAACATGATACAATCATGTGCACAAAAAAATATATCACATATACAATGTGCATTTCAAGTGAGTAAATCTATTTAAAGTGAATCAATACTAGTTAATGCAAAGTAATATATAAAATATATAATTATACATTAAATCATTAAATCAACACTTGATTCAATGATCCGGTCATATCGCATATAACCGACTAATATTCAATGTATCGGTTTATCGAATCAATCCTTGATTCGATAACTAGGTTATATCGCATATAACCTAATCGATACATTCATCACGAGAATGAAATACGGTATCACATACATGAATTATTCTCGGTCCCGCACATATCTCATATGCGCTCCTATTTCGTTTCGCTTGAGCTAGGAAACCTCTGTGTAGGACTCTAAAGACTCGTCAATACGCCAGCAGCAGATGATGATCATATCAAACACCCACAAGCCGCAAGCGGTCTGCTAAACGTAACGGCCACCCGGGTATTGAGCGATCAGAAGATTGACGAGCAAGCCCGCTCACACTCCTGTGAATCCAACCAGTAACACTTACCGTACAGTCCGGTCTGTTTGTCTGATATGCCGCATATCTCGCCTAGGGGTGGTAAACGTCAGACCCCAGTAGCTCGATAAGTCATGCCGACGTGAAGTCCATAACATGTGTGAAACTACTGATAACACTTACCAGTAGGTCACTGCAACCCTGGCCAGGGATTTCCTATTATGGCCAGTCGAGCATAGCGCAACATCAACCCCCAATACCGGGAGAGACGAATCCCCTCCTATCGCTCATTGCTTCCATGTGAATCGGGACTGTACCCAAAAACCACCTGTTTGCACGACTCAGTAGAGCCGTGGTAGGGTGGAAATCAAAGCACAGTGGGAGACACACAAGACTCTATGACGATCTCGGGTCAACAGACTAAGCTGTACCAGTGTCACCAGAGAACTGCCATCTGACGTGAGGTATAATACCATCTGGGAGTTCTCGGCGAGTCCGTTCAGTGTACCCAGTCTCCACTGAGCACCCGCATACCATCTCCGATGTCAAACACCAATGGATATGGGATCATCCATCGCCCATCACATGGGTCGAGAAGATATACGCTAGTCTACTCTGGAATATCGATGCCCCGTCTCGATATTCCCACGACTAGGAACAATGAAGGATGTACTCATTGACTACCCAGGCCCCACTAGTATGATCTTCATCATAGTCCTTAAAGTCGAGTACACATCCTAAGGGCTTTATCAACATGTAATCAGAGAGACATAAAGTATACATGTTAAGATAAAGAGCAACCAGATAGCGTACTATCATGTCGAGCAAGAAAGTCCTACCTATATATGTCCCAGCATCCACTACAATATACATCCAATGTACAGTAATGGCCTCTAGGGCATACATATAACTAACAGGTCTATCCCTCAACCATTAGTATGCCGTACTGGAAATAGTATGCAGGTGCTCATTGAATTATGATTACACTGGACAGTACTTGTTAGGAGCTGGTGGTAGGTATTATACCTATCGTCGTGTAGCAGTTCCCAGGTGACATGAGTACAGCTTAGTCCAACGACTTGACACTGCTACTTCACCTCGAGTGTGTTCCTACTGTTCTTAGATTACTACCCTACCATGGCTCAAAGGAGTCATGCAAACAGGTAGTAGTTGAGTGCAATCCCGAAGCACTTAGAGGCAGTGGCGGTTAGATAGGATTCGTCTCTCCCGGTATTGGGGGTTGATATCGCACTGTGTTCGGAAAGCCATATACAAAGTCCTTGGCCAGGGCAAGCGAGATTTACTGGTAGGTACTCCAGTAGTTTCTCAGGGTATTTTGGGCTATACTCCGACACGACTTATTGCGCTATTAGGGGTCTGACGGCTACCGCCCCTAGGCCCGATATGCGATACTCTTAGACGAAAAGACCGGACTGTATAGAGATTGCCATAGATAGGCTCAGTAGGAGTTCGGATGAGTTTGCTCATCGGCTATCTTATCGACAGATACATGGGTAGCCGTTACGTGCAGCTAGTACCGCTGACGTGCTTATGGTTAAACCTAATGACAGCGTAGTGTCGAGTCTTTAGAGTCTCACACAAAGGGTTTCCCTGCATCGGGAAAAAGATGTAGAGGCCGTATGGTTTTAAGGCAGGGCTTCGATCACATATGTATACTTGTGCATGTATGATGTTCGTTCGGATGATACTAGTAGGCTTTGGTTTAAGCCGGATCGTAGTATTATATTGATGGATTATTTTCGTCTCTTTGTATTCGTATTTTTCGGAATATAGATATGGGTATGTATATACGGATGAGGGGCATTCTTGTAATTTACTCAAGTTTGTTTCTAGAAGAAGACACCTCATTAGGGTTTTAATCTTTTGATTAAAAGATTTATAAGGTAGAGGAAATGAGGTCGAGGTGTGCATTAAGTGAAGCATGGCTACTTGGTGACTCATGGCATGACTCACTAGGTGACTCATGAAGCATGCTAGATATTTTAGTGAGATATTTTCTTGCTTGATTTATTGGACGCTTCATTAGTCACAACACATAGCCATCTTCATCATGAACTCACACTACACTCTCACTTCCTCAAGCTCTCCTTCTTCTTCCTCTAACCCTACATGTTTCATGTGTTGAGAAACCTAGGGTTTTTAGAGACGAAGTAATCCATGTACACTCTATACATCATCTAGGATATCTAGTTTAGCGAACTAAGTGCTCTAGTCACCTCGGATTTAAGCTAGGAGCTCGGACTATAGACTCTCGGGTTGATCGTCTTTGACTTTAGAGGACCGACAAGGAGGCCCGATCCGTGTACGATCCGAGGTGCCTATGACGAGGAGGAGGACCTCAAGAAGACCCGAAGGACATGGTTCTACAAGGTATAACTTTCTATCCGAGTAGTTAACTACAGGGTTCCTTAGAACCCTCACTACGTTTTAAAAGACATCAAGCATGCAATTTTAAAAAACCTAGAGTGCTAAGCAACCCGGAATGAGGATCTAACTAGAGAATTAGGGTTTAAAACACATGTAAACTACTTTAAATAGGAATACAACCATTGTAGACCGGTCCTTCACTTCTGAAGCTCTGTGTATTAGTCCATTTGCTCCAAGTAGTGATGTCCCAGACTCTCCTTTGGCTCCACTAGGTGAAAAGAACGAGCTTGCTCAAGGATCTTCGAGCCCGAAGATGATCTACGTTGAAAAGTCTTTAACTCAAGCTACCTCTTCACTAATTGATGAAATAGTGAAGAAAGAACCTATACTAAATGGCTAGTTTGGTATAGATTGGTGAAGTGGGAATTTTGCTTCCTTTAGAATTATTTTTCTCCCTTTCTTTTCTTTTCTTTTCTCACTCAAATCTAGAGAGCAAAAATGGAGGAGATGAAGAAAATGAATAAGTGATCAACCATCGGTGAGAAAATATAATATATAACTCATATAGAGATTTAACCATGGCTAAAGATAATGGTTAGATTAATAAATATCTAAAGTAAAACAAATTTAGTGGACTAAGTCAATGGTTTCCACAACCTTCTCCAAGCTTTAAGCCATGACTAATTTCCACCTAATTTTGTTTATCCCTAAATAAATAATTGCCCACATTATCTTAAGTGTGGTGTGAGTCTCAAATACCATGTATAATGTATCATCAAGCATGACACAAAATAAATACATTAACATATATCACATATATATTAAATGTATAATGAGAAAAGAAATTCTTAAGTGGGCTAATATTAGTTAATGTATATTAATATATCAAATATATAATTACACATTAAATTATTAAATCAACACTTGATTTAATAACCCGGCTGTATCACATACAACCGACTAATATCATTTGTAAGTATATCACATAGGACATATCATTGAATCAATACTTGATTCAACATTCCGGTTATATCACATATAACCTGTATCGCGAGATTGGAATACGGTATCACATACATGTATTAATCTCGGTCCCGCACATATCACATATGTGCCCTACTTTGTTTTGCATGAGCTAGGAAAGCTCTGTGTAGGACTCTAATGCCTCATCAATACGCCGGCAGTAGGTGATGATCCTATCAGTCACCCACAAGCCTTTAGCGGTACTAAATGGACGTAACGGCTACCCGGGTATTGAGCGATCAGAAAATCAACAAGCAAGCTTGTCCATACTCCTGTGAATCCAACAGTAACACTACCGTACAGTCTGTTCTCTTCGTCTGATATGTCGCATATTGAGTCTGACGGTGGTAAAGGTCAGACCCCAGTAACTTGGTAAGTCATGCTGATATGAGGCTCATAACGGGTTGAGAAACTACTGATAACACTTACCGATAAATCTTCGTATTAGCCCTAGCCAGGGACTTCCTGTTATGGCCAATCGAGCAGAGCTCAACATCAATCCCCAATACCGGGAGAGACGAATCCCCTCCTACCGCTCATTGTCTCTATGTGACTCGGGACTGTACCCAAAAACCACCGTTTTGCTCGCTTTCTTGAACGTGGTAAGGTAGAAATCAAAGCACAGTAGGGATCGGACAAGACTCTATGACGATCTCGGGTCTACAGACTAACCTGTACCAATGTTACCTGAGAACTGCTATCTAACGTCAGGTATAATACCATCTAAGAGTTCTCGGCGAGTCCTATTCAGTGTACCCAGTCTCCACAGAGCACCTGTATACCATCTTTGATGTCAAACACCAATGGATATAGGATCATCCATCGCCCATCAAATAGGTCAAGAAGCGTATATGCCAGTTTACTATGGAATATCGATGCCTCGTCTCGATACACCCTCGACTAGGAACAATTAAAGGATGTACTTGTGGATTACTCTGTCCCCACTATTATGATCTGCATCATAATCCTGGTAGTCAAGTGCATCCTAAGGACTTTACCAACATATGAAAGCAAGACAGTACTACAATACAAGTCTACATGTTAAGATATAAAGCAACCAGATAGCATATTATCTTATCGAGCAAGAAAGTCCTCTCTATATATGCCTAAGCATCCACTATAATATACAATCATGTACAATAATGGCCTCCAGGGAATACATGCAACTAACAATCTCCCACTTGCACTAAGGCCAGTTGTTATAGTATCTCATACCCAACATCCCGAAGAGTCTCTCAAATTGTATCTGGGGTATGGCCTTCATGAGTGGATCCTCCGTGTTATTCTTCGTGTCAACTCTGCTGACCTTGATCTCCCGGCGATCAACTATCTCTCGAATCAGGTGATACCACCTCAGAATATGCCTGGATTGCTGATGTGATCTGGATTCCTTGGCAAAAGCCACTGCTCCATTGTTGTCACAATACAAAGGTATTGGATGCTCGATGGATGGAACCACACCAAGTTCGGTTTGGAACTTCTTTATCCAGATAGCCTCTTTGGCGGCAATGTTGGCAGCGATGTATTCACTCTCCATCATCGAGTCTACTACGGTTTCTTACTTGGAACTCTTCCAGCCCCTTCATTGAGGGTGAAGACAAAACCCGAGACTGACATAGTGTCATCCTTTTCACTCTGGAAGCTCGAGTCGGTAAAGGACACTACTTGGAGTTCACCATTACCATACACCAAGAACATTTCTTTAGTCCTTCTCAAGTACTTAAGAATGTTCTTCACAGCTGTCCAGTGATTATCCCTAGGATCTGATTGATACCGGCTTACAACACCCAGTGTGTACGCTACATCCGGTCGGGTACATAACATCGCATACATGATAGACCCGACTGCCGAAGCATAGGGTATACCTTGCATGCGAGCCCTCTCCAAATCAGTCTTAGGGAACATCTCTTTAGAGAGAGTGATTCCTGAGATCGTAGGTAAATTCCCACTCTTGGAATCCTCCATACTAAAACTCTTTAGTATGGTGTCAATGTACCTGGATTGGGACAATCTCAGCATCCGTTTAGATCTATCTCTATAGATCTTAATTCCCAGGATGTAGGAGGCATCACCCAGATCCTTCATGAAGAATCTTTGTTGTAAGAAGAGCATGGCCGAGTGCAGCATAGGAACACCATTTCCTATCAAAAGTATGTCATCCACGTACAATACGAGAAAAACAACCTTACTCTCTGCCACTTTATTATATACACAAGGTTCAACTACATTTTTGACGAAGTCAAACTCTTTGACTGTCACATCAAAACAGATGTTCCAACTCCGCGATGCCTTCTTTAACCAGTAGATTGATTTAAGTAACTTGCACACCTTTCTGCTCTTCCTACTATCTATAAAGCCCTCTGGCCGAGTCATGTACACGCTCTCTTCTAAATCACCATTTAGAAAAGCGGTCTTGACGTCCATCTGCCAGATTTCGTAATCATGGTATGCAGCGATGGCAAGTAGGATCCGGATGGACTTAAGCATAGCCACTGGAGAAAAGGTTTTGTCATAATCCACACCTGGTCGTTGACGAAAACCTTTTGCTACAAGTCTAGCTTTGAAATTCTCAACTTTTCCATCTACACCAAGTTTTTTCTTGAAGATCAATTTTCTCCCGATGGGTTTTACCCCTTCATGAGCATCTTCCAAAGTCCATACTTTGTTGGTGTATATGGATTCCATCTCAGATCGCATTGCATCCAGCCATTTCACAGAGTCCCCACTCATGATGGCCTGCTCGAAACTAGTTGGGTCATCATCTTCCATAATGCAATCCTCGCTCCCACCATCAATAAGAAAACCGTAGTATCTCTCAAGTGGATGAGGAACCCTACTAGATCGGTGGAGAGGCTGATGTTCGTTGGGGACTACTGAATCCTCTGGTTCCATTAAATCATCAGTTGTAGTTTGTGCGGTTGGAACTTCTTCCAGCTCTACCTCTTTGCCACTAATTTCTTTTACAAGAAATTCCTTTTCTAAAAAGGTGGCATGTTAAGAAACAAACACCTTTTGTTCCTCACTGTGGTATAATGGATATCCATATGAATTCTTTGGATATCCCACAAATTTGTAAGGAACTGATCGCGCCTCGAGTTTGTTCGGATTTTTCCTTTTGTTATAGGCCGGGCAACCCTATATCTTAACTCGTTTAAGATATGGTCTCTTTCCACTCCATATCTCATATGGTGTTGTAGGCACTGATTTAGATGGAACTTGACTCTATAGATATGCTGCTGTCTCAAACGCATAACCCCAAAAGGAAATAGGTAACTCAGCGGTGCTCAGAGCGCACCATATCCAGTAGGGCGCGATTCCTCCGCTCCGATACACCGTTATGCTATGGTGTATACGGAGGCTTTAAATGAGAGAGAATCCCATTCCCTTTTAGATAGTCCAGGAACTCATTGCTCAAGTATTCTCCTCCCCGATCAGATCGAAGGATTTTAATACTTTTACCCGTATGGTTCTCAACTTCATGCTTATATTCTTTGAATTTCTCAAAAGCTTCAGACTTATGTTTCAATAGAAACACATGTCCGAATCTTGAGAGATTGTCAGTGAATGCAATGAAGTATGAGGAACCATCCCCGGCATGTATAGACATGGGACCGCATACATCACTATCTATCAGTCCCAAGAGTTCCGTAGCTCTTTCTCCGTGTCCAGTAAACGGAGTTTTGGTCATCATGCCTTTGAGACATGACTGGGAAGTTTCATAAACGAAAATTCGAACGGATTCAAATATCCATCCTTATGTAACTTAGCTAGTCATGTCGCATTGATATGACCCAGTCTACATGTCACGTCCCGAAAGTACGGAACATGACCGGCACTTAAACTACGAAACGTCTCGAGGCGTACGTAATCTAAGTAAACCGAAAACCCAGAAATCCAAACCAAGAAAAGAAGTAGAGTGACGGAAAACCAATTTAAAACAAGTAGTTTTAATTGCATAAGCCGAATTATACGGTTTTTAAGAACATCAAAATTTACTGAAAATTTCGGCAGAGTCTCCTTTGTAAATACTGGCTCCCAAACGGGATACAACATGAATAGTATACGAAATCAATAAAAAGGCATCCCCAAGCGGGAGCTAGCTCTTCGTCAATCGACGGTCACCACCACACAAGCAATATAATATACAACGCCAACGGCGAGGATCAAAACTCAAAAGGAAACTCAAAACCACCAGAAATATAACGAGCGACTCTAAGGTTGAAAGAATAAACAACACTGGTCTCAATCTCAATAAATACATGTTTGGTTGATGGAATTTACTAGATACAACAGAATAATATTATACAAGGTAATATGATGGGTACGATACAAGAAAAACCCACCTATTAGCAAGTCACCCGAATGAAACTGAGCCCGCAAAGCCGTACTGAAACCTGTACGGCAAACCTGCAAGAAACTGGGGCACAACGGGGTGAGTTGCCAACTCGTGAATAGAAAAATATCTACGCACAGAAATCGCATAAATAACGCAACCTAGGTCAATGATCATAATATATCCTCAAAAATGTATATAACATGCAGCCTATAACAAGGCTAGGGTAAATATCTAACCCGAGTGTAATCTCATGTGGCCGTGTCTGTGCCTCAGGTAGCAATATATCATATGAATGAGGTATGCATGCAAGAAACAGAATACATGTAGATGAAGAAACTGTTTTCATAATTTAGTGAGATTTCCTTCGTATTTTTAAACTGAGGTATCATAAATCAAATCAGTATCAACAGTGTCTAGCATCGATACAAAACATAAATCTCACTGTCTCGAAATATCAATGTCTCAATCTCAATATCTAGGGCGCCGTCAGTCCAGACCGGCCCCTACCATCCATCTCAAGACCACGACGGTATCCTCCGGATATCCGACGTGTCGGGTAATATCACCGGTAGGTAGTGTTCCCCAGCCAGGCTCAACGTCAACACCACATTCCTCTTGCCCCAGGGTACCATACCGGGCCCACCATGTACCCGAAACGGTTCCTCCACTCCTCGAATCGGGTCTCGAAATCCATCAGCAAACTCATGGTGGACGACTCATACATCATAGGAAAACCGCACTTTTTATTTTAAAAGAGAGAAAAGGTTTATTTATGTTTTTGCGGTTTTCCTCCAAATCCAGAAAATCTCATGGAAATCCGAATCCAAAACCTTAATAACACGTAAAATAGTGAATATATGCATGAAAATCCATGACTGCGGCATAACGATGAATAACAGTATGCATGAAGTGACAAGTAATAACTACAATATCTAAGCTGGCATATAAGGTAAGTACACTAATATTATGTCAAACTACTAGCTATCTAGCTAAGTTAAGCAATAATATTTTCTAAGGTGTATGTGACATGGCAATTACCGATGAAGATGTGTGTGAGCCGGCAATTAAGTGTACGTGGTACATACGCATCATCGGTAATGGTGCTGGTGTCCTAACAATATGATATCAACGTTGCAATAAGAAATTATAACATAAGTATGCGATGCGAAGCGAACCACAATAATAAGCGGGAGCTGAATACAAGACGCAACTGTAACTAACCTGCATTAATCTAATATAAGTCCTACAAATGGTGCCTTTTGAAATAACACAAATCATGGGGTTTTGAAAATAGGGGCTACGGTGTTTTTATGAAAAGATACGTCTTTTGAAATATCCGTAGGATCCCTTGGGCTGTCTTTTAAAATACCCACGATTCGTTAGTTTTTGAAATAGGTAAGAATCGAATCTAATCTAACAACTAAACTAAACTAAAGGGCTAAGCTAACAAGCTGGACTACAGGTAAGGAAACCGCCTAACATCTGAGTCGATCCATATACATACCTGTATATGTATAGTCGGTGATCTCGCCTCAATAATATCATATCCGATACCATATCTATAATCAGGCATCCCAAATCAAGAGTGCGGATCAATCATCAATATAGCTCGTACGTAAATCCGGCGTACGGCATCCCAAATCTGGGTACGGGTCAATATCACATTCATCCTACTATTCACCTAGTATCCTCTTTATCCAAGATCATAGTCTAGGGTACTGACCTATGTCTTGTACAATACTGATACCGCCCAAGTATGCATGGACGTGTGTGAAACACTACGTCAAGGACCCGCTACAACGTCATGTCGTATCTCAAATACGAACCCTGCTATGTCACCGAATTCACAACCTCAATACAAATCTCATCGACTCATTTCAAACCCAAGTATCCTCAAATCCGTATGTGAACACATAGTCCCATACCCATGTGAACACATAACTATATATTCCTGTAAGCACAAATGAAAGAAGAAAGTATGCAAGTATAGATTGGTGTGTGCATGTGTAGTGCGACCACTACTCTAGGGTTTCGCGACACTAAATCATCCAAGAACACCAAATATCCATATTGTCATCAATATACTCAAACAATATATAAACAATATATATATGTGTGTATACGTATTCGTATACATCACCACGAACTGCGGGGGTGCTATACGCCATCCACCCGACTTCTCCCCGTAGATATAAATCTACTCACCTGGTCCTCGTTCGCCGGTGCCGACGTCGCCACGCGCTTGCTGGTCGTCTCGAAATCCACATGGGGTACCTACATATCATAATGCACCATGTCGCATTAAAATCCGACTTTGACCAAAACGACGCACGAATCCCACATAGGTCAAAACCTATGGTTGCTTTCACAAATCAACCCAAAAACCCTCGAAGTCGGCGTACTAACGCCAAACCATCGAGAACAACCCAAACACACTCATTTGCACATTCACGGACACTAATTTTTATATAAAATAGGTTAAAACTCACAAAAACCCCAAATTCACCTTAAAAGCCGTTTTTCCGAAAAACTAGCAAGCAAAATTACCCGTTTTAGTACAAAACTCGACGTTTAAACAAATCTAGCGGCCATAATACTTATTAAATATCTTAAATAAGTTATAAAAAAACAGTTTCCATAAATTAATCCTAATAAATTTCATTAACCCCGAAAACCTAGTTTACTAATTATCCAATTTTAACAATTTTCAAGCAAAAATTCACAATTTAACAATTAAGCTTAGTTTTGCATAACCTAAGGTATTAAACCACTCATTATAATGTTAATAATGCTATGAAACCATAATTATAAATTTTATCTAACAATTTAACTTAATTTTTAAAACCTAGTTTGCAATACTATGCAATTTGGACAATTTAAAAGTAGCAATTAGAAAGATGCAACAAGATTAAGTTTTACATAACAATAACATGTTAATCTACTCATTAAGACCCTAATATAATGATAACAACCCTAATAAAAATTTAAACCCTTCTCTAGAATTTCATAAACTAGCAATCACAACCAAATTAACACTTGAATAAATTAGATTAACATAATTAAACAACAATTAAACTTTAGGGTTAAGATTATACCTCCACAATTTAGAGATCTCCCATGAAATCAAGCCTCCCAAAATGCTCTCTTTTCACCTAGATCCATGCTTGAATGGCCAAAGAAAAATGGGTAGGGATTAGATTTTGATTTTGTGAAGTTTTGCATGGTGTTTTGATGAATTTTACAAGAGTTTTTGAAGAGAAAAGAAGTGATGAAGGGGGGGGGGGGAGAGCTGCTGCAGCAAGGGCTGAACAAAATGAGGGAGTTGCTGATTTGGTGAGGGGAGGAGTGAGGTGTGAAGTCAAAGGAAGAAAGAAGACCCATACCTCAAGTCAACACACCCATTTCTTTATTGATTTCTTTATTTCCTTTGTTCTCTTTTCTAAAAATGGGGTGGTAATATGGTGAAGGGGGTTCGGCCAGCAGTATAGGGGGGACGAGAGAGGGTGTGGGTGAGTGTGGGTGAGGAAAATAAAAGATAAATACTATACCCCAATTTCCCTTTACACTAATTTCACCGAAAAAAGCCTTTTTCTTCGATAATTTCCAAACCGTTCTGGCAAACGTTTTCATTTCAAAAACCACATGATAAAATTTTATTTAAAGTTTTATGATGCACAAAAATTTTTTCAACTCATTCCAATTTGTAATTTTCCCTAATTAAATGTATTAGTGACGGCTTAAAATAATAAAAAAATAAATTTTTTTTTCCAGAAAATTTGTAATTTCACCAGCGCCTCAATAAACACCAAATAATAGCAATTACATAGCTAGAATATGTATATTTAATTTTTATAATAAGATATTTGCATTTTGACTTTTTTACAGAAAACCCCCTTATTTTACCGATTTTTCGAAATCTCACCGAAACGATTTTCAAAGCGTTACAATCTTCCCCCTTAAAGAAATTCGGTCCCCGAATTTAAATTCAAACTCCCCCAAATACTAAAACATCTAAGAAAACCCATCAAGTCGTCGGGGCTCCGAAATTGTAAATACATAAAACAAATCGTAGCGCAGCGAATGCGCTTGAAAAATGAGCATATAACTCAAATCAAAACTCCGTCAAGCATCCCGCAATCATCGGAGTCATGGAGAAGACATCAATGCCAAATCCAAATCAAAACCAATATGACATAACTCGAAACTATACATGTAAATATCGAATCTATATCTGTAAGTATCTGAAGGAAATGCATGTCAAATCTCTTTAAGTCGCTGTGCAACGCGTATAACACTGCACAGTGGCGGACGTCTATCATAAGAAAATAACTATATACATATATACCTTTGTTTAAAATGTACGTTCCGCCATTTTGGAAACAATTTAGAAGGGTCTCCTTGTTTTAAACATTTCGCGTCATATCAGACACGTAGGTAAATACTGAGACTATAGCTCGCTTTTTGGAAATCCCTTCAATAACTATCAATGCATGCAAAATATATTCAGGTGTTGTCCTCTGACTAGTCCTGCTCAGTACGAAAACACATAGCAATATCGTAAAAACGTACTGCTCTATACGAAATCAATCCCCAAAATATGCACATGAATGCTACGTGCGTCTGGTGCGCACGGAAATCAAAATCCATGAATATGCCATACATGCGCACAGAAACAACATCTAAGTGCATCGGGTGTGCACGAAACATCTGTCGTAGGCAACGTGTGTGCCTGACAGCAAAATCAGGTGCATCTGACATGCACGAAAAATCTCAAATTAGTGCATCTGGTGTGCACCAAATCGCATCTCGTAACAGGCGCCCAACAGGCGCTAAAAATCCAATCCGGTGCATAAAATGCACAAAACAAATGTCGAACATCACCCTCGAAATCGAAATCCAGTGTATCCAAGTGCACAAAATACATGTCACTGCACTGCCAGCATATATAAACTATACAGAGTGCAGGAACCAAATCGCGTGCGTGCATACGCACAAAATCAACTCAACTGTTTAAAACCGTAAAATCATAAACATGTGAAACTAAAGCACGAAAACGATATCAAGTGCAACACTGTGCAAAGATCGTAAATCCTCAATCATCAAAATCAAATTATACGAATAAATCACCCAAAACATCGAAATCAATAATGGCGGAACAGTACCGCTCAAGCGCATCCTCTAAGAATCTCGGCCAACTGTCGCGGTCACTAGTAGGACGTCTCGTCGATGATCATGAACTCTGTCCTGCTGGCGTACGTAACCATGACCACTCATGGGTCAAGGTCTTCACTGTGAATTACCAATCTTTCGGTCCATCGGCTCATTGGCCCTGTCAGGTGTGCTAACGGGGACGATTCCGTTCTGGCACTTCTCTGGTCATCTCTTGGTCAATCATCGCGACCACTTGTAAGACAGCATATTACTGGCGTCGGCCTCTGGCTCTCTGAATGTACGTGACACATCTGATCCTGAGTGCAAGTATCATTGCAGCAGTGTCCTGGAAGGAATCCTGCTCACGGTCTCTTCCATGTCTCGTCTCTGCCAACTGTCCGGAAGTCATTGTCCTTTCCTATATCTGCATCTTGCTCTGGAACGACTGCATACTCATCACGACTCCTTCTGGAAGGTAAGTCCAAGTACCATGCATCGGCATGCGCATCGCCTCTCTGATGTCGGCGGAGTGGAACATCATCTCATCTAGATCTGGTGCGAACCTCTTACTCCACTTTTCTCTAATGTCGTCTGCTTTGGACTCGTCTCGTCGCGGCTGCATGGACTGAACTCCAACGACTATCCTCGAATCTGGAGTCTCCCAAGAAATGCATCTCACCACATAGCATCCGAATTAAGTCGAACCATCCAATCGATTGTCAAAACCTCATAATCCCCCAAGGGCTCAACATCTTGGGTACCATTTAATAGTATCGAGTACATACCACAGCATCGGTGGTCCAGCCATAGAAGGGCAAACCCAAGCCTCACTAATGGCGCCGTAGAACTGCCGCAAAGCCGAAGGTTCAAAGGCTTTCACACGGTCATTAAGTCGAGTTAGGGTTTCATTCTTCTAGAGGGACCATAGAATTGCCTGCATGTCTTTCCGACTACTTTAAACTTGGAATAATAGGTTTCTGACATTCGATCGTCTCTGTCGACTTCCAACGTCCCCACGTGAAGTCGTCTCTAGCTGGAATCAATCTATCTGATGGCCTCGCATCGGGTTAGGCGAACGATCCACATGTCCTAGTCATTCATCATCGGGTGACTAGTGACCTTCTATCATCCCTTAGTACAACTCGTTCTGCACTAACTCCAGCATCTGGGGCAATACCTCGTCGTTCGCAGCAATAACTAGCTCGCTCGTCTGCACGCTGAACAGTGCCTCGATCATCATGAATAAGCAACAGACCAACGGTCATCAAGCTCTGGCTGGCCTCTATCATTGGCTCAATCCTCTAATGTCGATCAGCACATCCGAGTAACCTCATAAAGGCGATCCGCCAAATGCTCGTGGCGCGGAAACATAGTCAAAAGACACCTCTCCACAATCGGGTGTCGCCGGAATCATGCCCTGGTCAGTCCTCGTTCGTGCCGAGCTCGTGCTGACCGCAACTCTAGCCGTAGCTCTCCCTGCCCGTAATCGTGGCAGCAAAACCAAACTAGTACCGATGAAGCTAGATCAGGAAGGAATATAATACTGAACAAGGAAATGTACATCCTAAGGATTCTTAAGTGGAGTGGCGTGTCGTAAATATGCCGCGGAACATACCAACGGTACGTCACTCTACTTTAGTCACCTATTCCATCAACCAAGGGTCATCCTACGCTCCGAAGGTAAAACCTAACGCTCTGATACCAACTATGTCACGTCCCGAAAGTACGGAACATGACCGGCACTTAAACTACGAAACGTCTCGAGGCGTACGTAATCTAAGTAAACCGAAAACCCAGAAATCCAAACCAAGAAAAGAAGTAGAGTGAAGGAAAACCAATTTAAAACAAGTAGTTTTAATTGCATAAGCCGAATTATGCGGTTTTTAAGAACATCAAAATTTACTGAAAATTTTGGCAGAGTCTCCTTTGTAAATACTGGCTCCCAAACGGGATACAACATGAATAGTATACGAAATCAATAAAAAGGCATCCCCAAGCGGGAGCTAGCTCTTCGTCAATCGACGGTCACCACCACACAAGCAATATAATATACAACGCCAACGGCGAGGATCAAAACTCAAAAGGAAACTCAAAACCACCAGAAATATAACGAGCGACTCTAAGGTCGAAAGAATAAACAGCACTGGTCTCAATCTCAATAAATACATGTTTGGTTGATGGAACTTACTAGATACAACAGAATAATATTATACAAGGTAATATGATGGGTACGATACAAGAAAAACCCACCTATTAGCAAGTCACCCGAATGAAACTGAGCCCGCAAAGCCGTACTGAAACCTGTACGGCAAACCTGCAAGAAACTGGGGCACAACGGGGTGAGTTGCCAACTCATGAATAGAAAAATATCTACGCACAGAAATCGCATAAATAACGCAACCTAGGTCAATGATCATAATATATCCTCAAAAATGTATATAACATGCAGCCTATAACAAGGCTAGGGTAAATATCTAACCCGAGTGTAATCTCATGTGGCCGTGTCTGTGCCTCAGGTAGCAATATATCATATGAATGAGGTATGCATGCATGAAACAGAATACATGTAGATGAAGAAACTGTTTTCATAATTTAGTGAGATTTCCTTCGTATTTTTAAACTGAGGTATCATAAATCAAATCAGTATCAACAGTGTCTAGCATCGTCACAAAACATAAATCTCACTGTCTCGAAATATCAATGTCTCAATCTCAATATCTAGGGCGCCGTCAGTCCAGACCGGCCCCTACCATCCATCTCAAGACCACGACGGTATCCTCCGGATATCCGACGTGTCGGGTAATATCACCGGTAGGTAGTGTTCCCCAGCCAGGCTCAACGTCAACACCACATTCCTCTTGCCCCGGGGTACCATACCGGGCCCACCATGTACCCGAAACGGTTCCTCCACTCCTCGAATCGGGTCTCGAAATCCATCAGCAAACTCATGGTGGACGACTCATACATCATAGGAAAACCGCACTTTTTATTTTAAAAGAGAGAAAAGGTTTATTTATGTTTTTGCGGTTTTCCTCCAAATCCAGAAAATCTCATGGAAATCCGAATCCAAAACCTCAATAACACGTAAAATAGTGAATATATGCATGAAAATCCATGACTGCGGCATAACGATGAATAACAGTATGCATGAAGTGACAAGTAATAACTACAATATCTAAGCTGGCATATAAGGTAAGTACACTAATATTATGTCAAACTACTAGCTATCTAGCTAAGTTAAGCAATAATATTTTCTAAGGTGTACGTGACATGGCAATTACCGATGAAGATGTGTGTGAGCCGGCAATTTAGTGTACGTGGTACATATGCATCATCGGTAATGGTGCTGGTGTCCTAACAATATGATATCAACGTTGCAATAAGAAATTATAACATAAGTATGCGATGCGAAGCGAACCACAATAATAAGCGGGAGCTGAATACAAGACGCAACTGTAACTAACCTGCATTAATCTAATATAAGTCCTACAAATGGTGCCTTTTGAAATAACACAAATCATGGGGTTTTGAAAATAGGGGCTACGGTGTTTTTATGAAAAGATACGTCTTTTGAAATATCCGTAGGATCCCTTAGGCTGTCTTTTAAAATACCCACGATTCGTTAGTTTTTTAAATAGGTAAGAATCGAATCTAATCTAACAACTAAACTAAACTAAAGGGCTAAGCTAACAAGCTGGACTACAGGTAAGGAAACCGCCTAACATCTGAGTCGATCCATATACATACCTGTATATGTATAGTCGGTGATCCCGCCTCAATAATATCATATCCGATACCATATCTATAATCAGGCATCCCAAATCAAGAGTGCGGATCAATCATCAATATAGCTCGTACGTAAATCCGGCGTACGGCATCCCAAATCTGGGTACGGGTCAATATCACATTCATCCTACTATTCACCTAGTATCCTCTTTATCCAAGATCATAGTCTAGGGTACTGACCTATGTCTTGTACAATACTGATACCGCCCAAGTATGCATGGACGTGTGTGAAACACTACGTCAAGGAACCGCTACAACGTCATGTCGTATCTCAAATACGAACCCTGCTATGTCACCGAATTCACAACCTCAATACAAATCTCATCGAAACATTTCAAACCCAAGTATCCTCAAATCCGTATGTGAACACATAGTCCCATACCCATGTGAACACATAACTATATATTCCCGTAAGCACAAATGAAAGAAGAAAGTATGCAAGTATAGGTTGGTGTGTGCATGTGTAGTGCGACCACTACTCTAGGGTTTCGCGACACTAAATCATCCAAGAACACCAAATATCCATATTTTCATCAATATACTCAAACAATATATAAACAATATATATATATATGTGTATACGTATTCGTATACATCACCACGAACTGCGGGGAAGCTATACGCCATCCACCCGACTTCTCCCCGTAGATATAAATCTACTCACCTAGTCCTCGCTCGCCGGTGCCGACGTCGCTACGCGCTTGCTGGTCGTCTCGAAGTCCACATGGGATACCTACATATCATAACGCACCATGTCGCATTAAAATCCGACTTTGACCAAAACGACGCACGAATCCTACATAGGTCAAAACCTTTGGTTGCTTTCATAAATCAACCCAAAAACCCTCGAAGTCGGCGTACTAACGCCAAACCATCGAGAACAACCCAAACACACTCATTTGCACATTCACGGACACTAATTTTTATATAAAATAGGTTAAAACTCACAAAAACCCCAAATTCACCTTAAAAGCCGTTTTTCCGAAAAACTAGCAAGCAAAATTACCCGTTTTAGTACAAAACTCGACGTTTAAACAAATCTAGCGGCCATAATACTCATTAAATATCTTAAATAAGTTATAAAAAAACAGTTTCCATAAATTAATCCCAATAAATTTCATTAACCCCGAAAACCTAGTTTACTAATTATCCAATTTTAACAATTTTCAAGCAAAAATTCACAATTTAACAATTAAGCTTAGTTTTGCATAACCTAAGGTATTGAACCACTCATTATAATGTTAATAATGCTATGAAACCATAATTATAAATTTTATCTAACAATTTAACTTAATTTTTAAAACCTAGTTTGCAATACTATGCAATTTGGACAATTTAAAAGTAGCAATTAGAAAGATGCAACAAGATTAAGTTTTACATAACAATAACATGTTAATCTACTCATTAAGACCCTAATATAATGATAACAACCCTAATAAAAATTTAAACCCTTCTCTAGAATTTCCTAAACTAGCAATCACAACCAAATTAACACTTGAATAAATTAGATTAACATAATTAAACAACAATTAAACTTTAGGGTTAAGATTATACCTCCACAATTTAGAGATCTCCCATGAAATCAAGCCTCCCAAAATGCTCTCTTTTCACCTAGATCTATGCTTGAATGGCCAAGGAAAAATGGGTAGGGATTAGATTTTGATTTTGTGAGGTTTTGCATGGTGTTTTGATGAATTTTACAAGAGTTTTTGAAGAGAAAAGAAGTGTTGAAGGGGGGGGAGAGCTGCTGCAGCAAGGGCTGAACAAAATGAGGGAGTTGCTGATTTGGTGAGGGGAGGAGTGAGGTGTGAAGTCAAAGGAAGAAAGAAGACCCATACCTCAAGTCAACACACCCATTTCTTTATTGATTTCTTTATTTCCTTTGTTCTCTTTTCTAAAAATGGGGTGGTAATATGGTGAAGGGGGTTCGGCCAGCAGTATAGGGGGGAGGAGAGAGGGTGTGGGTGAGTGTGGGTGAGGAAAATAAAAGATAAATACTATACCCCAATTTCCCTTTACACTAATTTCACCGAAAAAAGCCTTTTTCTTCGATAATTTCCAAACCGTTCTGGCAAACGTTTTCATTTCAAAAACCACATGATAAAATTTTATTTAAAGTTTTATGATGCACAAAATTTGTTTCAACTCATTCCAATTTGTAATTTTCCCTAATTAAATGTATTAGTGACGGCTTAAAATAATAATAAAATAATTTTTTTTTTCAGAAAATATGAAATTTCACCAGCGGCTCAATAAACACCAAATAATAGCAATTACATAGCTAGAATATGTATATTTAATTTTTATAATAAGATATTTACATTTTGACTTTTTTACAGAAAACCCCCTTATTTTACCGATTTTTCGAAATCTCACCGAAACGATTTTCAAAGCGTTACACTACAATGCCATAAGAAGGATTCATTCATTTCTGAACTCTTCCTCTTGTGTGTGTTCTGTGTACTTAGAACCGTGGTTTGATTTAGAACGTATATGCCATTGCATAACGTTCCTGATCCAATTAACTTTTGATTCCGGAAAATGTTCATAACATTATCCTGCAATACAAAATTATATCCTTCTTTACTTAATAAAGAGACTGATATAATGTTGCATATCAGGTTCGACATGTAATAACATTCGTTCAAAATCAATTTATTACCACTTGGTAATACAAGGTGATATTCGCCAACTGATTTGGTTACAACAATTGGACCATTTCCAACTCTTATATCTTTATCACCCATTCCCAGTTCGCTACCTTTCCTTAGCCCATGTAACAGATTACATATGTGAGATCCTGATCCGGTATCTAATACCCAGGACGTAGAGCATAATGAGAAACAATTCTCAGTAACGAACACACCCCGAAGAAAATGCATCAACATGTTCTTTCTTCAATTGGGTGGCATGGGAATCCTGCCATTCCCCTATTTTTTGCTCAGACTTATAACAATTATAAGATAGAGCGGAACCAATGTTCCCCTGCTCAGTATAATAAGCAGGTTCGTGTTAGTTATATGTATGCCCTAGAGGCCATTACTATACATAGGATGTATATTGTAGTGGGTGCTTGGACATATATAGGGAGGACTTTCTTGCTCGACATGATAGTATGCTATCTGGTTGATCTTTACCTTAACGTGTACACTGTTTGTCTCTCTGCTACATGTTGGTAAAGCCCTTAGGATGTGTACTTGACTACCTGGACTATGATGCGGATCATACTAGTGGGGACAGGGTAGTCCATAAGTACATCCTTCAAGGTCCCTAGTCGGGGGTATATCGAGATGGGGCATCGATATACCAGAGTAGACTAGCGTATGCCTTCTCGACCCATACAGATGGGCGATGGATGATCCCATATCCATTGGTGTTTGACATCAGAGATGATATACGGGTGCTCAGTGGAGACTGGGTACACTGGACGGACTCGCCGAGAACTCCCAGATGGTATTATACCTTACGTCAGATGGCAGTTCTCTGGTGACACTGGTACAGAGTAGTCTGTTGACCCGAGATCGTCATAGAGTCTTGTGTGGTTCCCACTGTGCTTTGATTTCTACCTTACCACGTCCAAGAGGGCGTGCAAAACGGTGGTTTTTGGGTACAGTCCCGAATCACATGGAGGCAATGAGCGATAGGAGGGGATTCGTCTCTCCCGGTATAGGGAGTTGATGTTGCGCTGTGTTCGATTGGCTATAACCGGAAATCCCCGGCCAGGGTTGCTGAGATTTACTGGTAAGTGTTATCAGTAGTTTCTCGAACTGTTATAGACCTCATATCGACACGACTTATCGAGCTATTGGGGTCTGACGTTTACCACCCCTAGGCGAGATATGCGACATATCAGACGACGAGACCGGACTGTACGGTAAGTGTTACTGGTTGGATTCACAGGAGTGTGAGCGGGCTTGCTCGTCAATCTTCTGATCGCTCAATACCCGGGTGGCCGTTACGTTTAGCAGACCGCTTGCGGCTTGTGGGTGTTTGATATGATCATCATCTGCTACCGGCGTATTGACGAGTCTTTAGAGTCCTATACAGAGGTTTCCTGGCTCAAGCGAAACGAAATAGGAGCGCATATGAGATATGTGCGGGACCGAGAATAATGCGTGTATGTGATACCGTATTTCATTCTCGCGATGTATGTATCGAATGGTTGTATGCGATATAACCTAGTTATCGAATCATGGATTGATTCGGTAAGCCGATACATAGGATACTAGTCGGTTATATGCGATATGACCGGATCATTAAATCAAGCGTTGATTTAATGATTTAATGCATAATTATATATTTGATATATTACTTTGCATTAACTAGTACTGGTTCACTTTAAATGGATTTTCTCACTTGCATTGCACAAGTTGTATATGTGATATACTTTTGTGCACTTGATTGTATCATGTTTGATGATACATGTTTACTTGGGTTTGTGTAAAGATTAAACCATGGTTATATGAATGGTTAGGGTTTTCTTTTCTTATTCATTTATTTATTTATTTATTCTTTTTGGAAAAAAAATGGCATAATGAGAAAAATGGTGGCTTTCTTTGTTTGAATCTTGAAGCTTCATGAAGCTTTGACTAACTGACCATTTTGTCTCATGCTTAACCCTAATCACTCCATCTAACCTTAGTTAAATATCTACACTAAACCATGGTTATATTATGATAAGTATTGATTTTCTTTTCTATTTGAAAATAACTTATCATAATATTCATCTTCTTCTTCTTCTTCTTCACTTGAAGAAAAGCTTGCTTCATCAATGGTGATTTGAGCAAAAGTGAGAGAAATCCAATTCTAAAGTGAACCCACCTCATATTTCTTCATCCTCTACCTCTTGCCAAGTAGTAAAGGGTGTTTTCTTCACAAGTTTCATGACTTGGTGAAGTGGGAGCTTGATCTTGTGATGCCTCGACGTAGATCTTCTTCGGCACGAAGCCGACGACCTTGCCCGCCCATTTCTCCGATAAAGCCGACGCTAGAGCCCGGGATTCGATTTGGACAGCGGAGAGGACTTCATCACGGAGCTGTGGAGGTGGAGGACCGGATCTACAAAGGTTGTATTTCCGTTCACTTAGTTAAGTTGTTAACTAGTTGCTTTTGTCGCCTAAAATTCTAGTTATCGATCCGTATTAGGGTTTCTCGGCACTTGTAATTTTTGAAATTGGCATGGTTGATGCCTTGTGAGACCTCATTAGTGTGCCTAGGAACCCTACAGTGGTATCAGAGCCTAGCTAGAGCCTTAGGCGATGTGCAGACGGAGTTAGAAGTCCGATTAAACCGAAACCCTAACACAAATTTGCTCTCTGGACTTTTTCCAAAAATTGGGGTTTTTCCAGATTAAAAATATACAGAAAATTCAGCAGGAAATTCTAAGAATTACGGTGCAAAAATTACCTAATGACCTGTCTAAAGTGCGGCGGAACCGCGGCATTAGCGAGCTAATGCGGCGGTTCCGCGGCCAATTTGTCTCTTCTCCCATTGAATTTTGCACAGTAATTCCTATTTTGCAATGCTAGTTTTCCTGGGATATTTTTTCTGAACTCAAGAGTTGAGTTTTCTGGGTTGTATTGGGGACTCGGTATTTCGATCGGATTGTCTAAGTTTGTCTTTGTGGCTTTCCGGATATTTTAGAATATGTTAAAATGTTCGACCGGATATAAATACCCACCTTTTCCCCTGTCGGAAAAATTCCAAGTGTTGGATTTTTCTGTGGTTTAAGGACGTTCTAAGTAGTGCAAGTAACGCGATGGTCCCTCTAGAAGACAACAAACCTTAACTCGATTATGTGACCGTCTTGAACTGCCCTTTGAACCTTCGGGTTTGGGGCAGTACGGCGTACCACATGTGAGGCGTTGGCTTGACCCTTCTACGGCTGGACCGTTGGTACTGAGGCACGAAGTGAATGTCTTTGAACTTATTTCATGAGTTGAGCTGTTTCGGGAAAACTTGGGTGTTCGATTGTTCGATCGGAAAGTTTAACATTTTCTATTTATCCGGAATGTGATACAATAATTGGAATTCATAAAAGTTATGAGATAACTGAATGAATGTTATAAATCTAGCAATTTAGTCTCACTTGATCGGTTGCTACGGAATTTTGATGCGATCAAAAGTCCGTTGGAATCAAGTAGCGTACGCGGATACTCGCCGGGTAAACTTAATAGACAGCTACACCCCATAGCCCCGACCAAGTGACTGTAGGAGAACCCCGTCGCCGAAAGCATCTGATTGGGTGCTCGCGGCAGCGGTGTTTCGCCTTGGTGCACTTCGTCGACGGCGTCGGGGGTGCGGCCGCCTACTAAAGTTTGCGACGAGCATTCGATCAGGATGTCGGGAATCATGTTGAATTGCCAGACTTGATATTGATAAGTGTTTTCGATAAAGAGACTAAAATGCGGGGTTTATAATTGTTAGGCATGCGATGTCTAAAGAATTCATTTGGTCAGGCATGCGATGTCTGAGGTGGTTGCGGATTCCAACTGTTGTAGTTTTACACTTTCTTTTCTGTGACCGTAAGTGTAATATGTGATATCGCCGGTTTCGTTGCTATATATCAACGACAATTGGGATGCTCATATTTACTTACGTTGATGACATGTGATGTTATGTGTTGCTGGATATGTTATATTGGATCGTCGTGTTTGAATAGCCGGGGGTTTTTTATGTGAGATGAGTGTTTTTCATTTTCATTCATGTAAAAACTTGTATGTAATATTCCTTTATTGGGGCACTTCCAGGTTGCGGAAGATGTCACCCTTTGTATATTATTTCCTTTTCTGCACTAGGATAGACCCAAGGAGGGGAGCACAAGTAACCGGGTTCTGGAGTCCAGTGGGAGACCAACTCGAGGAGTCGAGTCCGGGTCTCCTAACTCTAGAATTGGTAGGGTTGCTTGCCGCTCTCGTAGGGGTCTTGGGGTGTGGGTTTGGCTATTCATCGCGACCGTGGAATCCGTGTTTTATACTGGCTCGTATTGAAAACACGGACGTCCTAGTATATCCAATATTTTATATGTTTCTTCTGCTGCGATATCTGTGATGTGATCATGTGATATATTCTGTGATGGATACAGTATATAGTATATTTGATATATTATATAGACGTTACTTATGTTTTACACCCGCGCTAGCCCTGCCCCGCTCTGCCATTAGTTACCTAACCTAACGGTGCACGAGGGGACATCGAGGCGAATGCGGATGGCATAAGTGTACGTCGTATTTATCTGTGATGTTTAGGTACTTAAATGATGGGACTTCATTAATATGATTAATGAAATAAAAGAAACCTAAAAGATGTTGTAGAATCGAATTTCAAAATTAAACAGGTAGCTACAGTTCTTGCTTTGCACAGAGGTATATGTGATATATCCTGCACCTTATTCGATGAGGAAAGGACCGAGATCCCTTCACCGGGAGTGACTCCTTTAGCAATAACTGGCAGATGCTACACACTCGGTTTGTCTTTTGATTGCTTTTAAGAGTTTTTGCTTTGCACAGTGATATATATGATATATCCCGCACCTCATTCGACGAGGAATGGACCGACGATCCCTTCACCGGGAGTGACTCCTTTAGCAAAACTAGAAAAGCCTCAAAAACACTCCATTTTAAAATCATTTGATTCTACAACGATATCAAGTTCATTACGCAATAGGTTTTCAGAAAAACCTGTCGTAGCCCTCCGTCATTTCAGATAAGTAGTAGTTAGTATTCGTGCTGCGTTTGTTGGCCTTTGTCAAGGCGCAGTGTGCGGTAGCTAACTGGTGCTTATCTGCTTATGCATATGATGCAGATTGGGTTAGGGTAGTCGTGCGACCTTGTTGGCCTTTGTTAAGGGTCGTGCTGGTGGGTTTAATTCAATCAGGAAATGACGGGTTGAACTTGACTGGCATCCTATGGTTTGTTGGCCTTTGTCAAGGTCATAGGAGGTTAGGGGCAAAATATTATCGGGAATTTCAAGTGTTGAAATTTGCAATGAGATTGCATACCTTCTATGAGATAGTTGGATCCCGATACCCACTGCGAGTAATTGTTACTCCTGGGAGAGTTTTACACTTTACAATTAGCCGATCTAGTAGGTGTCTAGAAAGGTGTCAACGGGGTTACGCCCCTGGGAAAACGAGGTTTACATTAATTAGGTTCGTGCGAAAGCACGGGGGACCTCCCTCAAAGTACCGACACTGGCCTGGCTGAAAGATTGGCGAACTTGTAGTGTGTAATTAATCCCGGCTAGTCTTTCCTTTTAGGGTTTGAAGGAAGATTTGATAAAAAGCAGTGGGAGCCATCCTGATTAGATAAAATAATAACCAATCTATTCTTGAAAGAGCGCACGCTGAGTGTTTTCTTCTCTCTCTCTCCAGGTAGCGACCATATCACGCCTTAATCAAGATAATAATACGGATTATTGACCGAACCCGCTTGTTATACTGAGCTGGGGAACGTTGGTCCCGCTCCAACCTATAATTGTTATAAGACAGAGCAGGAATTGGGGATTACCAGAATTCCCGTGCCGCCCAAACGAAGAGAGTGCATGCTGATGCATCATCTTCGGGTGTGTTCGTTACAAAGAACTGTTTCTCAGTATCCTCCGCATCCTGGGTATATGATACCGAATCAGGATCCCAGATATGTAATCTGTTACATAGGGCTACAGATAGATAGAGAACTGAGAACGGGTGATAAGTTTCATGAGACAGAAAACGGGGCAAGTGTTGCAGCCAAGTCTGTTGGTCACTGTCACCCTGTATTCCAAATACATTGATTCTGAACGAATGTTATTAGATACCGAACCTGATATACAAAATCATATCTATCTCTTTATTAGTAAAGAAATGATAAAATTTTGTATAGTTGGATAATGTTTTGAACATTTCCTATATTAAAAGTTGATCGGTTCAGGCACGTTATCTAAAAGCATTGATGTTCTAAATCAAACTACAGTTCTTTAATATACGTAACACACATAAGAAGAAGAGTTCAGAAATGAACGAATCCTTCTTGAGGCATTGTATACTAGGTCATATCAATGCGACCCGACTAGCTAAAGTTACATTTTAGATGCATATTTAAATCAGTTTGAATTTACATCTTATGAAACTTGCCAGTCATGTCACAGAGATAAGATGACCATAGCTCCGTTTACTGGAAACAGAGAAAGAGTTAGTGAACTCTTGGGATGATACATGTTTATGTATGTAGGTCCCCTGTCTACACTTGCCAAGACCGGTTCTTTATACTTCATTAAATTCTCTGATGATCTTTCGAGATTCAGACCTATGTTCCTGTTGAAACACAAGTCAGAACCTTTTGAGATATTCACAGAATATAAGTTAGAAGTAGAGAACCAATACGGGTATAAGTATTATGTCCTTTGATGAGATCAAGGAGGAGAATACTTGAGCACGAAATTCTTGGACTTTTCTAAAAGAGAATGAGATTCTCTCTCAGCATTACTCCTCCGTATACACCATAGCACGATGGTATATCGGGACGGAGCAATTGCACCCTATGCGATATGGTGCGCTCTATGATGAGTAATACTGGGTTACCTGTTTCCTTTTTGGGAGTTATGCGCTTGAGAAGCTGCATACCTATTGAATAGGGTTCGAATCAAATCAGTTGCCTACCACTTCATATGTGATATGAAAAGGGTAGAGCCCATGTCTTAAGCTAGTTAAGATTTGGGGTTGTCCGGCCTATGTCTAAAAGCAAAATCCGGACAAGCTCGAGGCAAGATCTGTTATGTACAACTGGAAATGTTCCAGCTATACAAACTACAGCTGATGATTTGATAGAACCAAAGGATTCAGTAGAGACCAACGAACCTCAGCCTCTCCGTCGATCTAGTAAGGTTCCTCACCCACCTAAGAGATACTTCGGTTACTCTATGACAATGGGAGCGAGGATTGCATCATGAGATGATGACCCAACTAGTTTCGAGCTGGCCATCAGGAGTGGGACTCTGTAAGAATGGGTGGATGCTTAGCGATCTGAGATGGAATCCATGTACACCAACAAAGTATGGACTTTGGTTGCTATATCTGAAGGGTTAAATCCCCATCAGGAGCAAGTATATCTTGAGAAGATTACTTGCTGTAGATGGAAAAGTTGAGACTTTCAAAGCTAGACTTGTTAAAGCTTTTCGTCATCGACCAGGCGTGGATAATGATGAAACCTTTTCAAGTGGCTATGCTTAAGTCCATCCAGATCCTACTTGCCACGGCTACATACCATGACTACGATATCTGGCGGTTGGGTGCCATGACTGCTTTTCTAAATGATGTTTTAGAAGAGAACGTCTATAAGTATACAGCCAGAGGGCTTCGTAGACAGTGGGAGCAGCGGAAACGTGTACAAGATTCTTTATAGGATAAAGCAGGTATCGCGGAGTTGGAACATCTGTTTTGATGTGTTAGCCAAAGAGTTTGACATCATCAAAATGGTAGATGAACCTTGTATATACAAAAAGGTAGTAGGGAGTATGGTGATGATCCTCGTAGAGTACGTGGATGACATACTCTTGATAGGGAAGGAGTTTCCTATGCTACGCTCGATCAATCTCCGCTTATCACAAAGATTCTCCACATAGGATCAAGATGATACCTCCTAAATCCTGGGTTTTGGATCTATGAGATAGATCTAATTGGATGATAGGATTCTCACTAGTTGTAGTGAGATGGTATCAATCGATCCTGAGGAGAATCACTGGAAGGGTTCCAGGGTGATAAAGACGACTGAATGTCAGTCACAGGCATTGTCTTTACCCTCAGTAAAGGGACGGTATGTTGGAAGAGTTCCAAGCAAGATACCGTGGCATACTAGACGATTAAGGCTGGATACATCGCTACTCAAGATGCTACCAAAGAGACTGTCTGGGTGTATATTTGTTCATGAGATGAACTGAGTTCCTCCCATTGTGTGACAATGGAGTTGTGGCTTATGCCAAGGAACGCCGGTCCTATCAGTGATCCAGACATATTCTAAGGCAGTGTCACCTGATCATGGAGATGGTTGATCTCCAGGGTGATCGAGGTTAGGAGAGCAGACTCAGAGGATAACACGGCGGATCCACTCACGAAGGCCTATTCCCAGAGAGAGACTTTTATGGGATGGTTGAGTATGAGATACTACAACCACTGCTATCAGATGGCCCTAGTGCAAGTGGGAGATTGTTAGTTATATGTATGCCCTAGAGGCCATTACTATACATAGGATGTATATTGTAGTGGGTGCTTGGACATATATAGGGAGGACTTTCTTGCTCGACATGATAGTATGCTATCTGGTTGATCTTTACCTTAACGTGTACACTGTTTGTCTCTCTGCTACATGTTGGTAAAGCCCTTAGGATGTGTACTTGACTACCTGGACTATGATGCGGATCATACTAGTGGGGACAGGGTAGTCCATAAGTACATCCTTCAAGGTCCCTAGTCTGGGGTATATCGAGATGGGGCATCGATATACCAGAGTAGACTAGCGTATGCCTTCTCGACCCATACAGATGGGCGATGGATGATCCCATATCCATTGGTGTTTGACATCAGAGATGATATACGGGTGCTCAGTGGAGACTGGGTACATTGGACGGACTCGCCGAGAACTCCCAGATGGTATTATACCTTACGTCAGATGGCAGTTCTCTGGTGACACTGGTACAGAGTAGTCTGTTGACCCGAGATCGTCATAGAGTATTGTGTGGTTCCTACTGTGCTTTGATTTCCACCTTACCACGTCCAAGAGGGCGTGTAAAACGGTGGTTTTTGGGTACAGTCCCGAATCACATGGAGGCAATGAGCGATAGGAGGGGATTCGTCTCTCCCGGTATAGGGAGTTGATGTTGCGCTGTGTTCGATTGGCTATAACCGGAAATCCCTAGCAAGGGTTGCTGAGATTTACTGGTAAGTGTTATCAGTAGTTTCTCAAACTGTTATAGACCTCATATCGACACGACTTATCGAGCTATTGGGGTCTGACGTTTACCACCCCTAGGCGAGATATGCGACATATCAGACGACGAGACCGGACTGTACGATAAGTGTTACTGGTTGGATTCTTAGGAGTGTGAGCGGGCTTGCTCGTCGATCTTCTGATCGCTCAATACCCGGGTGGCCGTTACGTTTAGCAGACCGCTTGCGGCTTGTGGGTGTTTGATATGATCATCATCTGCTACCGGCGTATTGACGAGTCTTTAGAGTCCTACACAGAGGTTTTCTGGCTCAAGCGAAACGAAATAGGAGCGCATATGAGATATGTGCGGGACCGAGAATAATGCGTGTATGTTATACCGTATTTCATTCTCGCGATGAATGTATCGAATGGTTGTATGCGATATAACCTAGTTATCGAATCATGGATTGATTCGGTAAGCCGATACATATGATACTAGTCGGTTATATGCGATATATGACCGGATCGTTAAATCAAGCGTTGATTTAATGATTTAA
The DNA here is from genome assembly GCA_030015575.1 of Agapanthus africanus. Lineage (NCBI taxonomy): Eukaryota > Viridiplantae > Streptophyta > Magnoliopsida > Asparagales > Amaryllidaceae > Agapanthus > Agapanthus africanus. The sequence goes on from CM057346.1 coordinate 399,667,484, forward strand.
TGCATAATTATATATTTGATATATTACTTTGCATTAACTAGTATTGGTTCACTTTAAATGGATTTTCTCACTTGCGTTGCACAAGTTGTATATGTGATATACTTTTGTGCACTTGATTGTATCATGTTTGATGATACATGTTTACTTGGGTTTGTGTAAAGATTAAACCATGGTTATATGAATGGTTAGGGTTTTCTTTTCTTATTCATTTATTTATTTATTTATTCTTTTTGGAAAATAAATTGCATAATGAGAAAAATGGTGGCTTTCTTTGTTTGAATCTTGAAGCTTCATGAAGCTTTGACTAAGTGACCATTTTGTCTCATGCTTAACCCTAACCACTCCATCTAACCTTAGTTAAATCTCTACACTAAACCATGGTTATATTATGATAAGTATTGATTTTCTTTTCTATTTGAAAATAACTTATCATAATATTCATCTTCTTCTTCTTCTTCTTTACTTGAAGAAAAGCTTGCTTCATCAATGGTGATTTGAGCAAAAGTGAGAGAAATCCAATTCTAAAGTGAACCCACCTCCTATTTCTTCATCCTCTACCTCTTGCCAAGTAGTAAAGGGTGTTTTCTTCACAAGTTTCATGACTTGGTGAAGTGGGAGCTTGATCTTGTGATGCCTCGACGTAGATCATCTTCGGCACGAAGCCGACGACCTTGCCCGCCCATTTCTCCGATGAAGCCGACGCTAGAGCCCGGGATTCGATTTGGACAGCGAAGAGGACTTCATCACGGAGCTGTGGAGGTGGAGGACCGGATCTACAAAGGTTGTATTTCCGTTCACTTAGTTAAGTTGTTAACTAGTTGCTTTTGTCGCCTAAAATTCTAGTTATCGATCCGTATTAGGGTTTCTCGGCACTTGTAATTTTTGAAATTGGCATGGTTGATGCCTTGTGAGACCTCATTAGTGTGTCTAGGAACCCTACAGTTCGGTCAATACATCTATATTATTATCTTGATTAAGGTGTGATATGGTCGCTACCTGGAGGGAAAGAGAAGAAAACACTTAGCGAATGCTCTTGCAAGATTAGATTGGTTATTATTTTATCTAATCAGGATGGCTCCCACTATTTTTATCAAATCTTCCTTCAAACCCTAAAAGGTAAGACCAGCCGGTATTAATTACACCCTACAAGTTCGCTAACAGTTCAGCCAGGCCAGTGCCGGTACTTTGAGGGAGGTTCCCCATGCTTTCGCATGGACCTAATTAAAGTAAACCTCATTTTCCCAGAGGCTTAACCTCGTTGACACCTTTCTAGACACCTAATGGGTTAGCTAATTGTAAAGTGCAAAACTCTCCTAGGAGTAACACTTACTCGCAGTGGGTATCGGGATCCAACTATCTCATAGAAGATATGCAATCTCATTGCAAATTTCAACACTTGAAATTCCAGAAAATATTTTGCCCCAAGCGCTTTATGACCTTGACAAGGTCAACAAACCATAAACCGCAAGTCAAGTTCAACCCGTTCATTTTATGATTGAATTAAACCCTTCCGCACGACCGTTGACAATGTCAACAAGGCCGTACGACTACCATAATCCAATCGCATCATATGTGTTACAGATAAGCACTAATTAGCTACCGCACACTACACCTTGACAATGTCAACAAACCCATCACGAATACTAAATAGTCCTTATCTGAAATGACGGAGGGCTAAGACAGGTTTTTAAGAAAACCTTTTGCGTAATGAACATGATATCATTGTAAAATCGAGTGATTTGAAAAGGAGTGGTTTAGGCTCCGCTTTTAAAATCGAATAGTTTTCAAAACAAACCAAATGGGTTGTAGCATTTGCTAGCTTTTGCTAGATTTTGCTAAAGAGGTCATTCCCGATGAAGGGATCTTGGCTCTTTCCTCATTGAATGAGGTGCTGGATATTCATCAAGGAATACCACCATGCAAAGCAAAAACTAAAGCTACCCTTTTTGAAAATTTAATTCTACAGCATCTTTAGGTTTCTTTCCTTTCATTAATCTCATTAATGAAGTCCCATCATTTATGCTTCCTAAGCATCACAGATAAAGAAACGAAAATACTTATCTAACGTACGCATATGCGATCCGCATTCGCCACGGGGTCCCGTCATGCTCCGTTAGGTTAGATAACTACGGCAGAGCGGGGGTAAGACTAGAGCAGATGCAAAACATAAGCAACGTTTATTATATATCATATATATAATATTAAGCATCCATCTCAGGCAGTTATATGATCTCATCACAGAACATTACAACAGAAGTCAACATATGAAATATTGGATATATTAGGAGGTCCATGTTTTAAATTAAGCCAGTAAAAAACACGGATTCCACGATCGTGATGAATAGCCAACCCACATCCCTAGACCCCTACGAGAGCGGCAAGCAACACTACCAATTCTAGAGTTAGGAGAGTCGGTCTCGACTCCTCGAGATGGTCTCCCACTAGACTATAGAACCCGGTTACTTGTGTTCCCCGCCTTCGGTCTATCCTAATACGGAAAAGTAAATAATATACATCAATGATGACATCATCCTCAACCCGGAAGTGCCCCAATAAAAGAATATTACATATAAGTTTTTTCATGAATGAAAATGAAAAACTCTCATCTCACGCAAAATCCCCCGGCTATTCAAACACGACGATCTAATAAAACAAATCACAGCAACACATAATATCACATGTCATCAACGTAAGTAAATATGCGTATCCCAATTTTCATTGGCATATAGCAATGAAACCGGCGATACACCACATATTACACTCACGATCGCAGAAAAGAAAGTGAAAACTATAATAATTGGAATCTGCAACTACCTTAGACATCATAAACCCGAAATATCACATACTTCGGATTTCATGCCTAACCAAATGAATTCCTTAGAGATCATAAATCTGGAATATCTCATATTCCAAATTTCATGCCTAACCTTATAAACCCCGTATTTTAGTCTCAATATTGAAAACACTTTTCAATAACTAGTCGGGTAATTCAACACGATTCCCGTCAACCTGATCGAATGCTCGTCGGAAACTTTATTAGACGGCCGCACCCCCCCGATGCTGTCGACGAAGTGCACTTAGGCGGAACACCACGGACGCGAGCACCTAGTAGGATGCTTTTGGCAACGGGGTTCTCCTACAATCACTTGGTCGGAGCTTTGGGGTGTGACTATCTAGTAATGCTACCCGGCGAGTATCCGCGTACACTACATGATTGCAACAGAGTTTTGATCCATATCAAAACCCCATTGCAACCGATCAAATGAGACTAAATTACTAGGTTTACAAAATTCAATCTAGTTTTCACAAAACCAATTATTGTGGATTCTAAATATTGTATCACATATCAATATGAAACCCGAAATGATGTTAAAATTACGAATATGAAACACTCCAAATTGCCATTACAGAAAGATAACATCACATGCAATCTTGGCAAAAACAAACAATACCTGAAACACCAAACCCCAGAGACTGAAACACCAAAGAAAATCGAAGCCCAAACACCAAAGAAAAACCGGCCATATCGGTTTTTTGACATGTTTCGCCGGCCAAAATCCGGCGGTTTGGGCTCGTTTTTCTCTGGTATTCTTATTACACAATAAAGAGCACTCTGCAACTATTTAAAAAAATTTTAGAGGCTCAAAAAAATTCGACAGAATCTAGGGTTTTGTTTCGACTGTTTCGGAGTTGTTTCGGTTTCGTAGTTCAACTAACATCGTCTAATTCTCTAACCTTGGTCTGATACCACTGTTGGGTTCCTTAGCACCCTCACTACATTTTCAAAGGCATTCAACATGCAATTTTAACAAACCTAGAGTGCTAAGCAACCCGGAATGAGGATCTAACTAGAGAATTAGGGTTTAAAACACATGTAATCTACTTTACACTAAGTGAAATGGGAATACAATCTTTGTAGACTGGCCCTTCACTTCTAAAGCTCCGTATAGTAGTCCATTTTGCTTCAAGTAGTGATATCCCGAACTCTCCTTTGGCTCCACTAGGTGAAAGTAATAAGCTTGCTCAAGGATCATCGAGGACGAAGATGATCTGCATCGATGAATCTCTAACTCAAGCTATCTCTTCACTAATTGATGAACTAGTGAAGAAACAACATATACTAAATGATTAGTTTGGTATAGATTGGTGAAGTAGGAATTTTGCTCACTTTAGAATAATTTCACTCTCTTTCTTTTCTTTTCTCACTCAAAGCTAGAGAGCAAAAATGGAGGAGATGAAGAAAATGAATAAGTGATCAACTCATCAACCATGGGTGAGAAAATATCATATATAACTCATGTAGAGACTTAACCATAGCTAAAGATAATGGTTAGTTTAATAAACATCTAAAATAAAACAAATTTAGTGGACTAAGTCAATGGTTTCCACAACCTTCTCCAAGCTTCAAGCCATAACTAATTTCCACCTAATTTTGTTTATCCCTAAATAAATAATTACCCACATTATCTTAAGTGTGTTGTGAGTCTCATACACCCATGTATAATGTATCATCAAGCATGACACAAAATAAATACATTAACATATATTACATATATATTAAATGTATAATGAGAAAAGAAATTCTTAAGTGAGCTAATATTAGTTAATGTATATTAAAATATCAAATATATAATTACACATTAAATTATTAAATCAACACTTGATTTAATAACCCGGCTGTATCGCATACAACCGACTAATATCATTTATATGTATATCACATATAACATATCATTGAATCAACACTTGATTCAAAAATCCGGTTATATCACATATAACCTGTATCGTGAGATTGGAATACGGTATCACATACACGTATTAATCTCGGTCCCGCACATATCACATATGTGCCCTACTTCGTTTCGCATGAGCTAGGAAACCTCTGTGTAGGACTCTAATGACTCGTCAATATACCAGCAGTAGGTGATGATCATATTAGTCACCCACAAGCCGTCAGCGGTACTAGCTGGACGTAACGGTTACCTGGATATTGAGCGATCAGAAGATCAACAAGGAAGCTTGTCCATACTCCTGTGAATCCAACATCAACACTACCGTACAGTCCGGTCTCTTTGTCTGATATGTCGCATATTGAGTCTAGCAGTGGTAAACGTCAGACCCTAGTAACTTGATAAGTCATGCCGATATGAGGCTCATAATGGGTCAAGAAACTACTGATAACACTCACCAGTAAATTCCGTATCAGCCCTGACCAAGGACTTCCTGTTATGGCTAATCGAGCACAGCGCAACATCAACCCCCAATACCGGGAGAGACGAATCCCCTCCTATCGCTCATTGCTTCCATGTGACTCGGGACTGTACCCAAAAACCACCGTTTTGCATGCTTTCTTGAACATGATAAGGTGGAAATCAAAGCACAGTGGGAATCACACAAGTCTCTATGTCGATCTCGGGTCTACAGACTAACCTGTACCGGTGTCACCTGAGAACTGCTATCTGACGTCAGGTATAATACTATCTAGGAGTTCTCGGTGAGTCCTGTTCAGTGTACCCAGTCTCCGCTGAGTACCCGTATACAATCTTTGATGTCAAACACCAATGGATATGGGATCATCCATCGCCCATCAAATGGGTCAAGAAGCGTATACGCTACTCTACTCTGGAATATCGATGCCCCGTCTCGATACACCCTCGACTAGGAACAATTAAAGGATATACTTGTGGACTACCCTGGCCCCACTAGTATAATCTGCATCATAATCTTGGTAGTAAAGTACATCCTAAGGGATTTACCAATATGTGAGAGCAAGACAGTGTCACAATACAAGTTTACATGTTAAGATAAAGAGCAACCATATAGTATACTATCATGTCGAGCAAGAAAGTCCTCTCTCTATATGTCCAAGCATCCACTATAATATACAATCATGTACAATAATGGCCTCTATAGCATACATACAACTAACATTAAACTCATACATTTTTTCTGGTTAGGGTTTATTATCGATCCTGGAGTTCAAGTCGGTGTTGCGAAGCATATAAAATCATTTTTTGTAAATTCCGCCTCCCCACGAACCTGCGGAGTGTGCGGCATTGACTTACAGTGGCATCAAAGCCTACTAAACCTTAGCTATTAGTTTAGACAGAGTGTAAAACTACGAAACCGAAATAACTTTGAAACACGAAACAAGAAATCCAAGTTTTTGTCGATTTTTCAGAGGCTCTAAATTTTTTTAAATAATTGCAGAGTGTTCTATTTGTTGTGAGATGAACGTAGAACAAAAACGAGGTAATTCCACCTGAATCTGGCTGGCCAAACACTCAAAATGACCAGCCTCACCGGGTCCAAAGTGTGGGAATGCCTTGAATTTTGTTCTCTGTTCTAGTCTCTTGGATCCAAGGTTTCAGGTGTTGTTTGATTTTGCCAAGTTTGCATATACTGTTATATTTCTGTTATGGCAATACAGAGTATTTCGAAGTCGCAGTTTTAACGTCGTTTAACATGTATCAGTTTGTTATATGTGTTTCGAAACGTCCGCTAATTGTTATATGTCGATTAGTAGGGGTTGCACATATTTGTGTTGCTGCTATTGTAGTTTATGGATATGGAATATTGGATTGTAGTGGATAAATAGCCAGGGATGTGAGAAGAGAGTTTTCTTTCTTTCATTCGATGTAAATTGTAAAGCGATGTAATATTATTTTGCGGGGCACATTCGGGTTGAGGTTGTAGCCGCTGTTGTATTATTTCATTCTTTTTTTTGCTCCTAGGATAGATCCAAGGTGGGGTGCACAAACTACCAAGTTCTTGAAGTGCCGAGTGGCCTACTCATTTTATTAAGGGAGTTTGCTTCACTTCGGGGATTTGACAGGTAGTTTGCTGAACCCGTAGGGGTCTAGGGTGGGGTTTGGCTATTCATTACGACCGTGGAATCTGTCTTTCGTTACAGGCTTAAACGAAACGCGGAATTCCTAGTTTATCCAATATGTTCATCTGTGATCTGGAAAGCCTATTATTGCGTGAGACAAATAGATATATTATATATATGCTTTATAATAGACGCTGCTTATGTTTTCCACCCGCGCTCCCCGCTCTGACGTTAGTTAAGTAACCAACGGTGTAAGACGGGGCCCCGTGGCAAATGCGGATGGCATAAGCATACATAGTATTTTCATTTCTTTCTGCAATAGTTGGTGTAAATGATGGGACTTCATTGATTAATGCAAAGCAAACAAACCAAAGCTGAATCATTGGAACAATTTCTAAAACCACTCGGTTTTTTCAAAAAGAAAACTTTTAAATGCGGAGCTTAAACCACTCTTTTAAAAGCTATCATGGTTCCTTCGATTATATCAAGTTCATTACGTTCACGGTTTCGCCAAACCCATTCATACCCCTCCGTCATTTCAGTTGGGTATTCAGTAGTATTCAAGCTATGTATTTTGACCTTCGCCAAGGCCTAGTGATTGATAGCTGCTGAATATTCATCTGTAGCATAGATAGATGCATTGGTTTGGGACAGTCGTACTACTATTTTGGCCTTTGTCAACGGTATGTATGGGTGGGTTCAAATTAATATGGACAATGATGGGTAGAACTTGACTTGCGATTTATGATATGTTGGCATTCGTCAAGGTCATAAGAGCTTGGGCAAAAATCCACATCGGGAGTTTCTAAGGAAACTGAAACTTGCTGGTGTTGCATACCATTTGGAGTGTGATAATTTTGTTAGGATTCCTTCAGGATTATCACACAATGATATTTGGATCCCGATCCTCCTGTGAGTATCCGCTACTCCTCGGGAGATTTTTCACTTAACGATCAATGCTATAAACCAAGTAGGTGTCTAGAACATTGTTAACGGTGATACGCCTCGAGGGAAAAAAGGTTATTTAATTAAAGAACTTCATGAAAGCATCATAAAACCTCCCTCAAATTATCGACACTAGCCTGGCCGAAAGGTTAAGCAAAAATTGTACGGTGAGATTAATCCTGACTAATTCTTCCTTTATGGGTTGAGGAAGGATTCGAGATACAGTGAGAGTCATCCTGTTTAGATAAATTTAAAATCCAATCTAAACTTGCAAGAGCATCATGCTGAGTGTTTTTCCTCAATCTCCTAATTGCATAGACCAGGTAACCAAGATTAGGTTACAGCTAGATAATAAATTGATTGAGCCAGACTATATTGATTGGTAAAGGTTTGTCCAAATGTCCATTACCTATGACAAGCTGGGCCACCTGCTTACTACTAAAGCTCCCACCGTCCTAGGGATAGTTTCCACCGTCACGGATGTTAATATCCGTAAGACAAGGGAAAAAGACCGTGCAAATGCCAAATGCCTCGTGTTGGCCTCAATGGGTAGTGGACACCAGAGGCAGCACGGGAAGATGGACTTAGCTTCTATCTTCCTCCATAACAAAGATTTATATGGAGATAAATCTCATATCGCGAGATATGAGACCTCGAAGGAATCGCTTCAAGCGGGGTTGGTTGTCGGGTCATCTGTAGAGGACCACGTCCCTACAATGATCATCTATATTAAAGAGCTCACGGACCTGGGGACCACGTTGGAGAATGAGTCAAGTACTAACTTGATTTTAAAGTCCCTAACTTCTACTTATGCCCTGAAGGAAACCAGGGAGACACCCATTCTGCTTATTGGGGAATCTTCCTTCTCTAGATCCAAGGCGAAAGCCAAGGGAAAGAAGAAGAAGGCCTTCACCAAGCCGATAGGCGGTGTCAGTAAAGTAGAAGGAAAGAGAAGGGCAAAAATGTTAGTTATATGTATGCCCTAGAGGCCATTGCTATACATAGGATGTATATTGTAGTGGATGCTGGGACATATATAGGGAGGACTTTCTTGCTCGACATGATAGTATGCTATCTGGTTACTCTTTGCCTTAACATGTATACTGATTGTCTCTCTGTTACATGTTGGTAAAGCCCTTAGGATGTGTACTTGACTACCTGGACTTTGATGCGGATCATACTAGTGGGGACATGGTAGTCCATAAGTACATCCTTCAAAGTCCCTAGTCATGGGTGTATCGAGACGGGGCATCGGTATACCAGAGTAGACTAGCGTATGCCTTCTCGACCCATACAGATGGGCGATGGATGATCCCATATCCATTGGTGTTTGACATCAGAGATGATATACGGGTGCTCAGTGGAGACTGGGTACACTGTACGGACTCGCCGAGAACTCCCAGATGGTATTATACCTTACGTCAGATGGCAGTTCTCTGGTGACACTGGTACAGAGTAGTCTGTTGACCCGAGATCATCATAGAGTCTTGTGTGATTCCCACTGTGCTTTGATTTCCATCTTACCACGTCCAAGAGGGCATGCAAAACGGTGGTTTTTGGGTACAGTCCCGAATCACATGGAGGCAATGAGCGATAGGAGGGGATTCGTCTCTCCCGGTATAGGGAGTTGATGTTGCGCTGTGTTCGATTGGCTATAACCGGAAATCCCTGGCCAGGGTTGCTGAGATTTACTGGTAAGTGTTACCAGTAGTTTTTCGAATTGTTATAGACCTCATATCGACATGACTTATCGAGCTATTGGGGTCTGACGTTTACCACCCCTAGGCAAGATATGCGACATATCAGACGACGAGACCGGACTGTATGGTAAGTGTTACTGGTTGGATTCACAGGAGTATGAGCGGGCTTGCTCGTCGATCTTCTGATTGCTCAATACCCGGGTGGCCGTTACGTTTGGCAGACCGCTTGCGGCTTGTGGGTGTTTGATATGATCATCATCTGCTACCGGCGTATTGACGAGTCTTTAGAGTCCTACACAGAGGTTACCTGGCTCAAGCGAAACGAAATAGGAGCGCATATGAGATATGTGAGGGACCGAGAATAATGTGTGTATGTGATACCGTATTCTATTCTCGCAATGAATGTATCGATTGGTTGTATGCGATATAACTTAGTTATCGAATCAAGGATTGATTCGATAAGCCGATACATTGAATATTAGTCGGTCATATGCGATATGACCGGATCGTTAAATCAAGTGTTGATTTAATGATTTAATTTATAATTATATATTTGATATATTACTTTGCATTAACTAATATTGGTTCACTTAAAATGGATTTTCTCACTTGATGTGCACATTGTATATATGATATAGTTTTGTGCACTAGTTTGTATCATGTTTGATGATACATGATAGTTTGTGTGTATGATTAAACCATGGTTGTGTTAATGGTTAGGGCTTTGTTTATTTACTTATTCATTTATTTATTTATTCATTTTGAGAGATAAATAAAATGGTGGCTTATTTTGTTTCTTTCATGAAACTTCATGAAGTGTTGAATGCTTGACCATTTTGTTTGTTTCCATTAACCTAACCATTCAACCTAACCATGGTTTATTCTCTACACCTAACTATAGTTTCCATTATGATAAGTATCATATTATTTCTTATTTTAGGAGAACTAATCATATTCTTTTCTTCTTCTTCTTCATCAACAAGAAGAAAAGCTTGCAACCTTTAATGGAAACTTGAGAAAAAGAGTGAGAAATCCAATTCTAAAGTGAACCCACTTCCTATTTCTTCATCCTCTACCACTTGCCATGTAGTATAGGGTGTTTTCTTCACAAGTTTCTTGACTTGGTGAAGTTGGAGCTTGATCTTGTGTTGCCTCGACGTAGATCATCTTCGGCATCGAAGTCGACGACCTAGCCCGCCCATTTCTCCGATGAAGCCGACGCTAGAGCCCGGGATCCGATGATCGCAGCGAGGGGACTTCATCACGGAGCTATGGAGGTGGAGGACCGGATCTACAAAGGTTGTATGTTCGTTCACTCTTAGTTAAAGCCGTTAACTTGCTTGCATCGCCTCATTATCTAGTTAACGATCTGTATTAGGGTTTGTAGGCACTTGTAAAATTTGAATTTGGCATGGTTGATGCCTTGTGAGACCTCATTAGAGTGCCTAGGAACCCTACAGAAAATTTTGGGGCTAATAGTTGGGAAGCATGGATGTTCCTATTGTCACGGGAAAGGGCATTGGCAGAAGGAATGTAAGGCTTGGAAAGCCAGAAGCTAGGATCCGAAGCACGTTGTGGCTTCATCTTCGGGTGTGATTGTGATTGAAAACTGTCTGTCAATTAACTCTACTTCCAGGGTACTAGATACCGGATCATGATCTCATATCTATAATTCAGTATAGGCTTTGAGAAACCGTAGATTTATTAAGGGAGGTGATATGACTCTCAGGGTTGCTAACGGAATGAGCGTGGACGCTGTATCCATAGGGGAATATCACTTAGGATTGACAGGTGGGCAGATATTGATTTTACGTAACTGTTTGTGTGTACTTAGTCTAGCTTGTAATATCATATCTGTATCTTTACTTTCTAAAGAAGGATATGATTTTATATTTGTAAGCTATGTAGTCCACATCCACCTTAATCAAAGTTTGATTAGGTCAGGTACACTAGATAACAGAATATACGTATTAAATCAAGCTCAGGTTTTCAACATCCAGATCACACATAAAAGAATGTCTTCGGAATTAAATCAGGCTTTCTTATGGCATTGTAGACTGGGTTACATCAATGAAACACGGTTGACGAAGTTACATAGTGAGGGATATATGAATTCATTCGAATATCAGTCTTATGCAACAAGTCAATCTTGTCTCAAAGGAAAAATGACAAAGACTCCGTTCACTGGATACAGAGTAAGAGCGAGCGAGCTTTTGGGACTCATACACAGTGACTTGTGTGGTCCAATATCTACACATGCAAGAAGTGGTTATTCCTATTTCATTAATTTTACGGATAATTTCTCTCGATATGGACATATTTTATTGATGAAACATAAATCCGAAGCCTTTGAGAAATTTCAGGAATATAAGAATGAAGTTGAAAAACAAACAGGCAAAAGTATCAAGACTCTGAGATCTGATCGAGATGGTGAATACTTAAGTGCCGAGTTCCTGGATTACTTAATAGAGAATGGAATTCTCTCTCAGCTTACTCCTCCATACACACTATAACACAACGGTGTATCAGAAAGACAGAACCGAACCATATTAGATATGGTGTGTTCCTTGATGAGTAACGCTGAGTTATCGCGATCTTTCTGGGGTTAAGCACTAGAACCAGCTGCATATCTTTTGAACAAGGTTCCTACCAAGACTCTACCTACCACACTATATCAAATGTGGAGTGGGAAGAAACCCTATCTTCAGTATCTGATGATATGGGGATGTCCAGCTTTTGTTGAAAAACAGCATGCGGACAAGCTCGAGGCACGCTCAGTACTGTGTAAGTTTGTGGGCTATCCAAAGAACTCCAAGGGGTATTTTTTCTATTACGCAGATAAACAAAAGGTTTTTTTTTCTTGTCATTACTAGTTTTTGGAAAATCAATTTTTGGAAAAAGAAACTAGTGGGAGCGCAATAGAACTGGAAGAAATTCCAGAACTATAAGCTATTACTGAAAGCATGGTAGAAGAACAGGACATCCTCGCGCCACTCCGCATGACTAGTAGGCTGTCACATCCACCCAAGAGATACTACGCTTTTATCATAAACGGGGATAGAAAAGATTGTATCATTGACAATGATGAGCCAACTAACTTCCAGCAAGCCATTTAAGGCGGAGACTTAGTAAAATGGCTGGATGCAATGCGGACCGAGATGGAGTCCATGTACACCAACAAAATATGGACTTTGGACATTGCTCAAGATAGGTTTAAACCCGTAGGCTGCAAATGGATCTTCAGAAAGAAGATTGGTGTAGATGGACAGGTTGAAACCTATAAGGATAGACTTGTTGCAAAAGGATTTTGTCAAAGACCTGGTTTGGACTATGATGAAACCATTTCTCCAATGGATATGCTCAAATCCTCGGATCCTTCTTGCCATTACTGCCTTCCACGATTATCAGATTTGGCAGATGGATGTAAAGAACGCTTTTCTAAATAGTAATTTGGAAGAGTGCGCCTATATGTATCAGCCAGAAGGTTTCATTCGGAGTGGGGGCAACGGGAAAGTGTGCAAGTTGCTTAAGTCCATTTATGGACTAAAGCAGGCATCGTGGAGTTGGAACATATGTTTTGATGAGACGATTAAAGAATTTGAATTTATCAAAAATCTAAATGAACCATGCATTTATAGTAAAATTGTAGCGAGAACTGTGGTATTCCCCTTCTTGTACGTTGATGACATTCTCTTGCTAGGAAATGATATTCCTATGCTACAATCAGTCAAAGGATTCTTATCACAGAGGTTCTCCATGAAAGACCTAGGTGATGCCTCCTACATTCTGGGGACCCAGATCTATCGTGATATATCTAAGAGGATGTTGGGATTTTCGCAGTCCAGGTACATCAACACCATACTAAAGAGATACGGTATGGAGGATTCAAAGCACATTAGTCTACCGGCTTGTCACGGAATAACCCTCTCCAAGGAGATGTCTCCCAAGACTGATTTGGAAAAGGCTCGCATGTTGATTATACCCTATGCTTCTGCGGTAGGCTCTACAATGTAAGCGATGTTGTGTACCAGACTAGATGTTGCTTACGCACTTAGCTTGGTAAGCCGGTATCAGTCAAACTCAGGGGAGAAGCACTGGATAGCAGTAAAGAAGATTCTCAAGTACCTGAGAAGGACTAAAGAGATATTCTTGGTGTATGGCGGAAAAGTCCTCTAGATCGAGGCCTTTGTTGACTCCAGCTTCCAGAGTGATAAGGATGACTCTAAGTCCATGTTCGATTATATCTTTACATTCAATGCAAGGGCGGTCTGTTGGAAGAGCACCAAGCAGGACACCGTTGTTGACTCGACGATGGAAGCAGAGTATATCGCTTCTTATGACGCCGCAAAAGAAGCAGTCCGGATGAGGAAGTTCCTAACAGTACTTCAGGTGGTTCCATCCATTATAAATCCAATACCTCTATATTTTGACAACAACGGCGCTATAGATTTAGCGAAGGAACCCAAGTCCTATCAGAAGTCCAGAAATATCTGAGGCGGTACCACCTGATCAGGGAGATTGTTGATCGCTGGGAGATTGAGGTGAGGAGAGTAGATACGGAGAACAACACTGCAGATCCACTCACAAAGGCCATCCCTCAGACACAGTTCGAGAGGCTATTCGAGATGATAGGTCTGCGATATGCCAATACATGGCCTTAGTGAAAGTGGGAGATTGTTAGTGATATATGCCCTAGAGGCTATTATTGTATCATACTGGTTTGTATATTACATATTGGAAGCTTGGGATATACACGGATATAATAACAGGCTTGGTCAAAATGGTAGTATGATACCTGGTTTGATTCTACCACAATATATGCATATATTTCTTTTAGCATATCGCTTATACATATTGGTAGAGCCCTTAGGATATTTGCTTGATTACCAGCGTTGTGATGGCAGTCACACTAGTGGGGGCTGGGTAGTCTATAAGAACATCCTTATACAGGTCCCTAGTCATAGGATTATCGAGACGGGGTATCGATACTCCATAGTAGACTAGTGTATACGCTTCTCATCCCAGCAGGGGAGATGGTCTGTCCCACAGCCATTAGTACGTCGTACTGGAGATAGTATGCAGGCACTCATTAGGTTATGAGTACACTGGACATGACTTGTTTGGAGCTGCTGGTAGGTATTATACCAATTGTTAGGCAGCAGTTACCAGGTGACATGAGTACAGCTTAGTCTGTCGACTTGACACTGCTAGTTCACCTCGAGTGTGTTCCTATTGTTCTTAGATTACTACCCTACCATGGCTCAAAGGAGTCATGCAAACAGGTAATAGTTAGGTGCAGTCCCGAAGCACTTGGAGGCAGTGGCGGTTAGATAGGATTCGTCTCTCCCGTTATTGGGCGTTGATATCGCTCTATGTTCGGAAAGGCATTACACAAAGTCCCTGGCCAGGGCAAGCGAGATTTACTGGTAGGTACTCCAGTAGTTTCTCAGGGTGCTTCGGGCTATACTCCAACATGACTTATTGCACTATTAGGGGTCTGATGGCTACCGCCCCTAAGCCCGATATGCGATACTCTTAGACGAACAGACTGGAATGTACGGAGATTGTCACAGATAGGCTTAGTAGGAGTTCGGATGAGTTTGCTCATCGGCCTTCTTATCGACAGATACCTGGGTAGTCGTTACGTGCAGCTAGTACCGCTGACATGCTTGTGGTTAAACCCACTTCCAGCATAGTGTCGAGTCTTCAGAGTCCCACACAGAGGGTTTCCCTGCATCGGGCAAAAGATGTAGAGGCCGTATGGTTTTACAGCAGGGCCTCGATCACATACGTGTACCTGTGCACGTACGATGTTCGGGCGGATAATACTAATGGGCTTTGGTTTAAGCCGGATCCTAGTATTATATTGATGGATTATTTTCGTCTCTTTGTATTCGTATTTTTCGGAATACGGATACGGGTATGTATATACGGATGATGGGCATTCTTGTAATTTACTCAAGTTTGTTTCTAGAAGAAGACACCTTATTAGGGTTTTAATCTTTTGATTAAAAGATTTATGAGGTGGAGGAAATGAGCTGGAGGTTTGCATTAAGTGAAGTATGGCTACTTGGTGACTCATGGCATGACTCACTAGGTGACTCATGAACCATGCTAGATATTTTGGTGAGATATTTTCTTTCTTAATTTATAGGATGCTTCATTAGTCACAACACTTAGCCATCTTTGTCACGAACTCACACTACACTCTTACTTCCTCAAACTCCCCTTCTTCTTCCTCTAACCCTACATGTCTTATGTGTTGAGAAACCTAGGGTATTTAGAGATAAAAGAATCCATCTACACTCTATACATCATCTAGGACATCTAGTTTAGCGAACTAGGTGCCCGAGTTACCTCAAATTTGAGGTCGGAGCTCGAACTATAAACTCTCGGGTGGATCGTCTTTGACTTGAGAGGACCGAAAAGGAGGCCCGATCCGTGTACGATCCGAGAAACCTATGACGAGTAGGAGGACAGCAAGAAGACCCGAAGACATGGTTCTATGATGTATAACTTTCTATCCGAGTAGTTAACCTCATACAGTTTTGC
Source organism: Agapanthus africanus (assembly GCA_030015575.1). Taxonomy (NCBI): domain Eukaryota; kingdom Viridiplantae; phylum Streptophyta; class Magnoliopsida; order Asparagales; family Amaryllidaceae; genus Agapanthus; species Agapanthus africanus. Next base: position 399,683,513 of record CM057346.1, read on the forward strand.
TATTTAAGATTTAGTATCGATCATGGAGTTCAAGTCGGTGTTGCGAAGCATATAAAATCGTTTTTTGCAAATTCCGCCTTTCCGCGAACCCGCGTGGTGTGAGACATTGACTTACAATCAAGAACGAGGATGAGCTGTGTATATATAAAAAGATTGTCGTATTCCTAGACTTGTACATGGACGACATTCTTTTGATAGGAAATAATATTTCTATACTACAATCGGTCAAGTTGTTCTTATCACAAAGGTATAAGTCAATGTCATGCACTCCGCGGGTTCGCGGGGAGGCGGAGTTTGCAAAAAACGATTTTATATGCTTCGTAGCATCGATTAAACTCTAGGATCGATACTAAACCCTAGCCAACTGATTAATCTGTTTTAAAGAAGCATTTCTAGAAATAACCGCAATCAATAACGGTGTCGCGTGTAGCTAGCCGAGATGAGTACAGGTCGTCCTCAGGGAAACGTTGAATCTTTCAATCTTACTTTAGACGCGTTGAAAAAGAGGAAGAATAGAATAATAAAGAATAGTTTCTAGATTTACGTCAAAATACGGATGTAGAAAATAGATCTATTTTAAATAAAAATGTAGATTTTATATCAGAAGATGGCTTGTAAGGTTCGTTAGGATTTAGTAGTAATGGATGATTAATAAAAATGACTCCTATTATCTATCGATAGGTTTAAAACTAGATTGATAGTGATGAATGAGGATTAGGGTTCTTGGAAGAAACTAGTGTTTCCATACTATTGATCCTTGTCTTTTCATTGATCTCTATTCATGTCTGGCCCTTAACAAAACAATTGTTAATCTAATCTCAAATCGTTGTCAAGACTATAAATAAATTGATATCGCGTCCGATTAGGATGTTAACATTTATTTTGCTAAAGTCTATAAACTTCATAAGACTTAAAAGAAGTTAAGAAATTTTTCTTCTTCCATTGATCTACCCTAATCCTACGAACCCTATCAGGCAGTGAATTACTCACACATGATGGAGATAGAAGAACGGATAGAGATCATGATGTAAATAAAAAATAAATGCAATAAGAATAAAATAACTTTCTTTATTAATCAACTTGATCAATTATACTTTTTGTTTCTTTAGAAAGTGGAATACAAAACCCTAGTTTGCTTCTCGATCTATCTCGAAGGAGGTAAATGAACAGCCGATTGATCAACCTAGATGCATAAGTCAACTTGAACTTCGTGATCTCTTCAGTTTGATAATCTCTAGGTTTAGCCCTCGGTCATTTATATAGCCCCAAAGCCAGAAACTAAAGATCCTAAGAATCAGGGTTTGTTGTTGCAAATCAAACCTAAAAATCCCAAACCCTAAATCTTCTTTCCTACCACGGATCCGCCGCATTATTGCTAGTTTGGCCGTGCAATCACGGCTGTTTGGTTGATCTTGGCTTCATTTTTCTGGGGCTAAGAAATGTTGACACGAGGAGATTTTCTAGATATCTGGAATCTTCATATCTTTTCTGTGTCTCTGCCAGTATTGATTCTTCGATTTTATCTAACTTTATCGGCAGATTTTTGATTCCTGACATCTTAACATCTCGATCTCCTGGCCTGAACTAAACCTTGTAGGGATTCCTTAGCACCATGCCTAGGGTTTGGGTTGCATCACACATGCTATAATAAAAATTTAGGGGGTGCTAAACAATACCAACCATGAATGGAACTAAAAAATTAGGGTAACAATAACTAGTATCACATACTTACAAGTGTCTAACACTAAGAGGTGAGTAATACAACCTTTGTAGGCCTCCTCTTGTGACTCATTGAATCAACTAGGATTTGAACTAGTTCTCTTGAGTCCTTCCAAATCCACGACGATCCACCACGGAGTTCCTTTGCACAAGCTCCTAGCTTTACTTGAACCAAATGGAAGTGGAGCAAACAACCTACACTAGTGGGCTAGACTAATATAGATTGGCGATGTGGATTTGGATTTCATTTAAAAACCTTTTCTTTTTATGTTCTTCACTCACTTGGAAAAAGCTAGAGAGCTTGAGTTGACGAAGAAGAAGGAGAATGGCTAAACTTGACTCAAGTGAGAATAATCAACATAATCAAGAGAGAGAGAGAGAGAGTTATGTCATCCCTAACCATGGTTACAAAATATCTAGATATTTTGAGACTTGAGTTTAAGCAAAACCATGGGCTACTAAAACCATGGGCAATGAAACCATAGTTTGACTTTAGTCAACACAAGATAAGAGTGTAGAAAATCAAGCATGAGTTTATTCCCATTTTGCTTTTCTCAATAATCAAAATACATAAATATGTTACCATGTGAGTCTTGCATTGCCATCACCAATATATCATCAACCATGATACATGTATGCTTGCATGTGTGCATCCATATCAACATATATATACACTCATGAATGCATCATAAAGAAATAGGTTTTAATAAATGAGCTAATGGACTTAATATTAAATTAACACTTGATTTAATAACCCGGTCATATCACATACGACCCGTCTAATAGTAAACGCCTGATTAAAATATGGTATCAAATACACGCATTTAATCGAGCTCCCACGCATATCTCATATGCACCCCACATCTTTTCGCTTGAGCGAGGAAACCCCTTTGTGGGACTCAAAGACTCGTCAATACGCTAGCAGTAGGCAGTGATCATATCACATACCCATAAACCGTCAGTGGCATAAGCTGTAAATAACGGCTCCCAGGTATTGAGCGATCAGAAGAAACACAAGCAAACCTGTCAAAACTCCCGTCGAGCCAACTGGAAACACTTACCGTACAGTCTGGTCTCTTCATCACATATGCTGCATATCGAGTCTAGGGATGGTATCGTCGACCCCAATAACTCAATAAGTCATGCCGGTATATGGCTCATAACAGATCGAGAAACTACTGATAACAATTATCAGTAAATCTCATCAGCCCTGACCAGGGACTTCTTGTTATAACCAATCGTGCATAGCGCAACATCAACCCCCAATACCGGGAGAGACAAAACCCCTCCTATTGCTTATTGCCTCCATGTGCCTCGGGACTGTACCCAAAATGCACCTGTTTGCATGACTCAGTAGAGCCATGGTAGAGTAGAGGTCAAAGTATAGTAGGAGGACACACAAGACTCTATGACGATCTTGGGTCTACTTACTAACCTGTACCAGTGTCACGACTCGAAATTTAGTTCGTGACCGGCACTTAAATCACGCTACGTCAAAAAGCGTAACGTAAATCAAGCCGAAGCCCAGAAAATCTAAACCCCTTTTTTTGAAGTGGAGTGCAGTTTAGAAATCAGGTATAATGAATCATATTTTGTCTTTCCAAAATTCAGACAGCACCTCCCTTGCATATTTTGATCCAAAACATTTATACAACAATATATAGACATCCCCAAGCGGGAGCTAGCTCTATGCCAACTGGCGGAAACACAACCATGCAAGTAATACATATACGACGCCCAACGGCGAAGATCAACCCAGAAAGAACAAATAATAAGCAAGACATCAACTCAAGAAGCGAACACAACCCATCGCTCTAAGTCTCGCACAAAACCCAAGTCTTTCTAAGTCTACCAATATACAATACTAGTTTCTGATGTGACGTGATGTGATATGATATGATGGATTATATCTAAAGACAATGGAATATAACAATACGAGAGTGGGCACGATCCAACATGTGTCCCACCTACCAAAGCAAACACCCTGGATAATGCTGTGTGCCAACAATACTGCAACTGATCCCAAGCGGTCAAACCTGCAAGAACTGTGGCAAAATGGGGGTGAGTTGCCAACTCGTGAGTAGAAAACATCAACAAGTAGAAATCAAATAAAATAACGATTTCCTAGGTCACTATATCCTGAAAGTAATACTATGATATCTAGGGTGACCAAAAATGCATATATGTCCACAATCAAGTCAGTGCCCATAGTATATATAATAAACATCTGATATCATATGCCTGTATATAAGTGGATAACATCCACGTGTCCATCAATGACACAACTCAATATCATGGAACATGAATGTCCAACATCGATACTCGAAACATCATGAAAACATAGTATATATATGTGTGTATGTATGAGGATATCAACCACCTGTGTCTATCAACGACACATCAAAATCATGGAACCTGAGTGTCTAACACCGACACTCGAAACATCATGAAAACCCGTGTCCCGCATTGACACGTAAATCCTCATACCTCAGGCACCGCATCCTCAGATCGGCCATCATATACGTATTTCCTCTCAGGCGCCGCATACTCAGATCGGCCCTCATATCGATCTCATAACTCCGGCCGTTATCCTCCAGATATCCGCCGAGTTCTATACAATCACCAGTAGGTAGTTTTCCCTCTGCCGGGCTCATCGGCTACACTACGACAATCATTTCTTGCCCCAGGGGTACCATATCGGGTCCACCATGTACCCTCAAACAGATCACTATCTCCTCAAATCGGGTCTCGAAAACCAATCTCATAACCGAGAATACTCATGGTGGACGCATCAAAATATCATATCATTAGAAACCGGGTTTTTAAAACAATACATCATTTCCTTCGAAATATAACCACGGTTCTCAAATCCAGAAATCTCATGAAAACTACATCTCAATGCATATAACTATAAAGTACGACGTATGCAACATGGAGTAATAATATGAGCATATCGGTATATCATGCAAGCATATAACCATCAGGTGCGATGTATGCAACATAGAGTAATAATATGAGTATATCAGTTATATCATGCAAACATGTCAAGTGATGGTATAGAATAATGAATATACTACACAGTTACAAATCATATCACGATGTGGCAGTTCTACAGTGTAAGTGACATAGCAATTACCGATGAAGAATGTGTGTGAGCCAATAAATCTGTGTAAGTAAACATACACATCAACGGTAATGGTGCAGGTGTAATAGAAAATGATATCATATAGCATTAATTATTGGAACAGGGTATATACATTACTAGGGGTAATATTCTACATAGCATGAACAATCAATAGGTATAACTATCTACTTATGAATTATGCAGTCACTTAAAGGTTTTGAATTGTAGTTTGAAAGTGGGGACTACGGTGTTTAGGAAAAGGGACCTCATTTGAAAATCCATAACACCCCTTGAGGTTTCCATTTAAAAGATGTATACGATTCGTTGGTTTGGAATTAGGTCTAGTTTAGGTAATATCTCCTACATTAGCGATCACGCCTCATAACATCCGATATGGCGATAGACGTCTAACTAACGTTCTCAAATCACAAGCACAGATCAATCATCCGGCAAAACACATCTCGTATGGCAATCCATCGCACAATGACATACACAGAATAGGGAATCTATCATCCTATACAATATATCTCGTACGGTAATTCATCATACGGTAACAACAAACGGGATAGGGAATCTATCATCCTATACAACAAAGAGGGTACGGATCTAAAGTCTCGTACGTCACATCACTCATTCATCTCACAATATAGATATATCATATACATATACCTCAAACATGTTCGTATCAATTCATATAAGAATATCTTGCATATACGTCATATCTTATAAATCTCAAGTCGTATTGATCTCGATCTCATATTATGCCACTATTAACTCACGCATGTTCTCTTTCGATTCATACTTATCATGATTCACTTTATCATATCAATCATCATTAGCTATTCTATCGGTGAATCCTATATAGGTTTTCTACAACCCTAATATATATATATATCGGTTTTCATTTATGATTAGCAGGGGTGCTATACGCCATCCACCCGACTTCCCCCATAGATATAAATCTACTTACCGCAATTCTGCTCGCTTAGCCGAAATCGATGTGCTTCATCGTCTCGGAAGTCCACGTGAAGTACCTACAATCAATACACAACGAAACGCAAACACAATTAATATCCGAAAACCGATACGGCACATGGATTGCCTATAGGTTAGAACCTATAGCTTCACATGCAAAATCAACCAAACAAACCTCGTCCGTTGACGTATAAACGTCCAACGATCAATTCAAATCTCAATTATAAAAACCAAGCATTCCAAATCAAGTACCAAAAACCAAGATTTCACGTATCGCATCACACTTAAACAACAACTAAGGAAACCCTTCCCAGATTTCTCCTCAGGTCAAATTGGACTAAACATACAAGTATAGAGGATAGGTTATAGGGTAATTGAGCTGTAGGTAAAAGCCCAACCCCAAACCATACTAGAAAACCGGCGACATTGCCCCTAAGTCTGGTCTCGCCGGCCGTTTGGTGTGGAAATAGGCTCGTATTCAGGTGGTGGTCTTCTGGTGGTCTATCTAGGCTAATGGTCTAGTTTGATTTTCTTGGAAAAATCCCAGAAAGCTCCAGATACCCTGTAGGCTTTAAGGTTTCACAAATCGTATAACGCGAATCCAAATATCTCAAAACATAACAAACAACTACGGAAAATGGTCCCAGATTTTGGTTTAGTTAAAATCATACCAAACTAGCAATACAGTGGGGTAGTATAGGGGGTAAGTGAGCTACAGAACCAAACCACATCACCATTTCGCATGGGAAAACCGGCGACGCTAGCATGAAATCCGAGCTCGCCGGTCTGGAAGGGTAGAAAGGGGCTAGTTTTCTCAGGGTAGTCTCACATGGGTCTAATTAGGTCTCTGGACTTGTTTGTTTAACTCCTAAATATCCCAGTTCATACCAGATTCACTGTAGGCCATAAGGTCAAACAAAACCAACACGGAAAATTTCTAACTTTGTATATTGGGTCCTAAACTCATTTCCAGGCCATGGAATCAATCCCTAAGGTTTTGTAAACACTCACTACACCTCAAATGGCCACTTAACAACAACTTTCAATTTTCTAAAATCGAAATCCTAATTAACTCAATTTCTAACTAAAAATATGATATTTAACGTAAACACTAAACTAAAGTGAATGGATTACCTTAATAGCAGCGTAGGAAAGTTCTTGAGTTGCCCAAAGTCTTAAAAATCCGAAATTGATTGGTTCAAGAGATCTAGAATGGATGTATGCATGTTTTATGTGAAGTGTGCATGAGGTTTTGAGAAAGAATTGGAGATGGTGTATGAGGTAGTGAAGGTTGAAGATGTTAGTTATATATATGCCCTAGAGGCGATTACTGTACATACGATGTATATTGTAGTAGATGCTTAGACATATATAGGGAGGACTTTCTTGCTCGACATGATAGTACGCTCTCTGGTTGCTCTTTATCTTAACATGTACTCTGATTGTCTCTGTGTTACATGTTGATGAAGCCCTTAGGATATGTACTCGACTACTGAGACTATGATGAGATCATACTAGTGAGGCCACGGTATTCGACGAGTAGATCCTGTAACTGTTCCTAGTCGAGGGTGTATCGAGACAGGGCATCGATACACCAGAGTAGACTAGCGTATACGCATCTTGACCCATATGATGGGCGATGGATGATCCCATATCCATCGGTGTTTGACATCAAGGATGGTATATGGGTGCTTAGTGAAGACTGGGTACACTGGACGGACTCGCCGAGAACTCCCAGATGGTATTATACCTCACGTCAGATGGCAGTTCTCTAGTGACACTGGTACAGGTTAGTCTGTAGACCCGAGATCGTCATAGAGTCTTGTGTGATTCCCACTGTGCTTTGATTTCCATCATACCACGTCCAAGAGGGCGTGGAAAAAGATGGCTTTTGGGTACAGGCCCGAATCACATGGAGGAAATGAGCGATAGGTGGGGATTCGTCTCTCCCGGTATAGGGAGTTGATGTTGTGCTGTGTTCGATTGGCTATAACGGGAAATCTCTGGCCAGGGTTGCTGAGATTTACTGGTAAGTGTAATCAGTAGTTTCTCGGACTGTTATAGACTTCATATCGACACGACTTATCAAGCTACTGGGGTCTGACCTTTACCACCCCTTGGCGAGATATGCGACATATCAGACGAAGAGACCAGACTGTACGGGAGTGTTACTGCCTGGATTTGTAAGAGAATGTACAGGCTTGCTTGTTGATCTTCTGATCGCTCAATACCTGGGTGGCTTTTATGTTTAGCTGACCGCTTGCAGCTTGTGGGTGTTTGATATGATCATCACCTACTGCCGGCGTGTTGACGATTCTTTAGAGTCCTACACAGAGGTTTCTTGGCTCCGGAAAAATGGAGTATGAGGACATATATGATATGTGGGGGACCGAGAACAATACGTGTATGTGATACCGTATTAGATTCTCGCGATATGAGATATCGGCCGGGTATATGTGATATAGCCGGGTCATCGGATCATGTGTTGATTCGATGAACTGATACAGATTATATTAGTCGGTTATTTGTGAAATAGCCAGATTATTCGATCAAGTGTTGATTCGATAATTTAATGTATAATTATATATTTGATATATTAAATTACATTAACTAATATTAGCTCACTAAAATATTCTTTTTCTCACTCAGGTAATACATTGATATATATGCGATATATGTTAATTGTATTATTTTATTTTGTTACAAAATATATTATATATGTGATATATAATATTGTAACAAGTTAAGGTTACTAACGCAACATGATTAGTGGAGATTAAACATGGTTAGGGATTGATTTGGATTAATTCTTTCTAGTTGCTTCTAGAAGCTTTGCTTTTGTTTTAAGCAAAGATATTTGTTATGATATTTTTGTAGATATTTAGTTAACCCAACCCAACCTTTTAACCATGGTTCATTCTCTACATGGGTTAAGTTATCATACTTAACCCATGGTTGCATTTCTAACCTCACAACAATCGATTATTCATCACAAAAGAAATGGTTCTTCTTCTTCCTTCTCCGTTTCAATGGAAAAGCTTTCTAGCTTTTTCATTAGTGATGATTTTGAGTGAGATTAAGAAAATAAATAAGAGCTAAAATCCTACTTCATCATCCTAATCTATCCTTGCCATTTAGATTAGGGTGTTCACTTCATTTGTGAGTGAGAGCTTGTGTTTAAGAAACTTCAAGGTAGATCATCTTAGTCATCGAAGATCGGAAGCAAGTGTGCATCATTCTCTTCGTGGAGTCTCTCTAGAGTCCGGGTACATGATGATCGCAGTGAAGGGACGTCAATACGGAGCTTATGAAGTGAAGGACCGGACTACAAAGGTTGTAATCCTAAACTCTTAGATGTTAAAGTGTTTAACATGCTTTGTTTCGCCTAATCTTTAGTTTAAAGATCTTGGTTAAGGTTGTTCAGCACGTCTAAATTTTAAATCGGGCATGGTTGATGCCTTATAGACCCTTGTAAGAGTGCCTAGTAACCCTACAGTGGTATCAGAGCCAAGCTAGAACTTTAGGCGAAGTCTAGACGAAGTTTAAAGTCCGATCGAACTCCGAATACCCGTAAAACCCTAGTTTCTGGAAATTTTTCAAAAAGTTGACATTTTTCGTATTAAAAATGCTCAGAAAATTCAGCAGGTAATTGTATGGGTTACTGTAAAAAATGACCCCAAAATACCTTTATTGCGCTGCGGAACCGCGGCCGTACCCTTGCTTGCGCGGCGGTTCCGCGGCGCTACAGCAGAATTAGGGTTGCATTTTTGTACAATAATATCCGTACAGATTTCCTGATTGTTCTGGGAATTTTTATTCTACTCAAGTTTTGAGTTTTCTGTGTTGTATTGGGAGCTCGTTGATTCGATCGGAAAGTATAACTTCGTTTAGTTTATCCGGGTAATTTTTAGAACGTGTTAAAAAGGTTCAAACGGATATCAATAACTCACCTTTTCCTCTACCGGAAAATTTCCAAGCGTTGGATTTTTCCGTAGTTTAAGAACGTTCTAAGTCGTGCAAGTAACGCGGTGGACCCTCTAGAAGAACACAAACCTTAACTCGATTATGTGACCGCCTTGAACTGCCTCTAAATCTTAGGGTTGGGGGCAGTACGGCATTGCCACATGTGAGGCGTTGGTTTGACCCTTCTACGGCTGGACCATTGGTATTGTGGCATGTGATGGATATTTTTAAACTAATTTCAAGTGTTGAGCTATTTGGGAAAACTTGGGTGTTTGATTATTCGATCGGAAAGTTTAACATTGTCTATTTATCTGGAATGTGATACAATTTTTGGAATCCACAAGTAGTTATGAGATAACTAATTTGAATGTTATAAATCTAGCAGTTCAGTCTCAGATGATCGGTTGCCATGGGATTTTGATGCGATCAAAAGTTCGTCGCAATCACGTAGCGTACGCGGATACTCGCCGGGTAAACTTAATAGATAGCCACGCCCCATAGCCTCGACCAAGTGACTGTAGGAGAACCCCGTCGCCAAAAGCATCCGTTCGGGTGCTCGCGGCAGCGGTGTTCCGCCTTAGTGCACTTCGTCGACAGCATCCGGGGGTGCGGCAGTCTACTAAAGTTTGCGATGAGCATTCTATTAGGATGTCGGGAATCTTGTTGAATTGCCCGACTTGATATTGAAAAGAGTTTTCAATAATGAGACTAAAATGCGGGGTTTATAATTGTTAGGCATGCAATGTCTAAAGAATTCATTTGGTTAGGCATGCGATGTCTAAGGAGGTTGCGGATTCTAACTGTTTTAGTTTTACACTTTCTTTTCTGTGACCGTAAGCGTAGTATGTGGTGTATCACCGGCTTCATTGCTATACATCAACGACAATCGGGATACGCATGCTTGCTTACGTTGATGATATAAGATATTATATGTTGCTGTGAGATAACTAATTTGAATGTTATAAATCTAGCAGTTCAGTCTCAGATGATCGGTTGCCACGGGATTTTGATGCGATCAAAAGTCCGCCGCAATCACGTAGCGTACGCGGATACTCGCCGGGTAAACTTAATAGATAGCTACGCCCCATAGCCTCGACCAAGTGACTGTAGGAGAACCCCGTCGCCAAAAGCATCCGTTCGGGTGCTCGCGGCAGTGGTGTTTCCCCTTAGTGCACTTCGTCGACGGCATCCGGGGGTGCGGCAGTCTATTAAAGTTTGCGACGAGCATTCGATCAGGATGTCGGGAATCTTGTTGAATTGCCCGACTTGATATTGAAAAGAGTTTTCGATAATGAGACTAAAATGCGGGGTTTATAATTGTTAGGCATGCGACGTCTAAAGAATTCATTTGGTTAGGCATGCGATGTCTAAGGAGGTTGTGGATTCCAACTGTTGTAGTTTTACACTTTCTTTTCTGTGACCGTAAGCGTAGTATGTGGTGTATCGCCGGCTTCGTTGCTATACATTAACGACAATCGGGATGCGCATTCTTGCTTACGTTGATGATATGAGATATTATATGTTGCTGTGATATGTTATATTGGATCGTCGCGTTTTGAATAGCGGGGGTTTTATGTAAGATGAGAGTTTTTCTTTTTCATTCATGTAAAATTCATTTGTATGTAATATTCTTTTATTGGGGCACTTCCGGGTTGAGGATGATGTCACCGTTGTATATTATTTACTTTTCCGCATTAGGTAGACCCAAGGCGGGGAGCACAAGTAACCAGGTTCTAGGGTCTAGTAGGAGACCATCTCGAGGAGTCGAGACCGGGTCTCCTAACCCTAGAATTTGCAGAGTTGCTTGCCGCTCTCCTAGGGGTCTAGGGATGTGGGTTTGGCTATTCTGTTGGAGATAGTGCCCTCAGAGTCAATTATTAGGTCACAGGTACGTGATTGTAATGATTGAGGGAGGACCTATCCCGGTAGGACAGTCTTACTCGAGATGATAGTATGCTATCTGGTTTACCTTTATCATCGTGTACTGTTTTAAGTGACCTGACACGTCGCTATTACACGTTGATAGAGCCCCTAGGATTCTTGCTTGACCACCAGCAGTATGAGGGCGATCATATAAGTGGGAGCTGGGGGTCTATAAGCATATCCTTAAAAGGTCCCTAGTCGTGGGAGTTTCGAGACTGGGCATCGATACTCCATTAGTAGACTAGTGTATACAGTCGAGACCCCGACGAGGGGCGGTGGCCGGTCTCACAAGCCACCGGTGTCAGTTGGATCACCTAAGATGTATACAGGTGCTCATTGGGTTATGAGTACACCGGACAGGACTCGCCGGGAACATGCTAGTTGGTCATATACCAGACGTCAGATGGCAGTTCCCTGGTGACATGTGTGCAGGTTAGTTCATCGACCTGGGGATCGTCATTTGTCTCGTGTGAGTTCCCACTGTACTTTGATTACTACCCTACCACGGCTCAAAGGAGTCGTGCAAACAGGTTTTAGTTGGGTACAGTCCCGAGCCACATGGAGGCAGTGAGCGTATCTTCAGGGGTTCGTCTCTCCCGGTATTGGGGGTGAGGTCGTGCTGTGTCTAGGAGAGCCATTACACAAAGTCCTTGGCCAAGGCAAGGAGATTTACTGGTAGGTATTCCAGTAGTATCTCAGGGTGTTCTGGGCTACACTCCGACACGAATTGTACCGCTTTTGGGGGTCTGACTTTTACCAACCCCCTAGGCCCGCCATGCGATGCTCATAGACGAACGGACCGGACTGCACGGATATTGTCACTGACAGGCTCAGTTGGGTGTCGGGGTGAGCTTCCTCATCGACGTCCCATTTGGTCAGTACCTGGTAGCCCGTCACGTATTGGCTTATACCTCTGACGTGCTAGTGGTTAAATCCACAACCAAGGTGTTGACGAGTCTTTAGAGTCCCCCACATTCAGTTACTCAGCTTTCGGGCGAAAGGTTGTAGAGGCCGTATGGAGATATGGCAAGGTCCGATCAGATACGTGCGGTATTGCACGGATCAGGATCGGACAGTTTGTACTATAGGCTGTATGGTTATATAGCAGGGTTCGATCAGATACGTGCGGTATTGCACGGATCAGGATCGAACAGATATTACTAGCCGGCTTTGGTATAGGCCGGATCCTAGTATAGTACAGTGTAGATTTTGTCTCATTGCATTTGTATTTCGGTCGAAATACAGATGCGGGTGTGTATGCACAGTATCGGGGTTTTCCTGTAATTTATTACGGGACCAGTTTTCTGGAGTTGCCAGTTTGCTTTCCGTTTCCGCCAATTTCCTTTGTTCCGTTCATTGGCCGAAGATTGGTGGAGGAGGGTTTATTTGCATTGTTGCAAATAGGCATTAGTGGAGGGGGTTCTTTGCATCTTGATGCATCATGATGGCTTTCATGATGTGCACCATCATTGACTTGTTTTGACTCCATCATGGCTTGACTTTTAAAGTCATGGTTGTTGATGATGTTGAGGGGTATGGTTGTTGAGTGAGGACTTTTCTTTGTGATGATTTCTTTTGAATGATAACCATTCTCTCTCTCTCTCTTGCTTTCCACCCACCCCCTTGTCTTTGTTCTTTCTCTCTCCAATCACACATCATTGGGGTGGGCCGGCCATTTTTGGTGGGATGAGGAGAATGCTTCATTTTGGAGTGTGGAAAAAAATATGTGACACTCTCATTTTTTCTTTCTTTTGGATGCTAGTTTTTCCCTTCACCTCTCTCCAAGTTCTTCTTCCTCCACAAAATGGCAAAACTCCACAATCCCAAAAAGAGACACAAGCTCACTACATATTCTACAACGAACCTTGGGCACGTCGAGTAGCCGGCTTCGTGCCCGAGTTGCCTCGGCATTGAGGTGGGAGCCCGTAAAAGAAGTAGGCGATGTGGTGCACTTCTAGCGACGAGGAGGAGACGGGACTTTTCCGCAGGAGATCGGGACCATGACGAGAAGACCGGAGGACTTGGATCGTCGGTATATCTCTAACCCATCTTCTTGTTAGCTTAGACTAGTTAATGGTTTTCGATCCGGGTTATAGTGCGCGGTGGTGCCGGTTTGCTAAGTCCGCAAAATTTAAGTTATTCACCGCTTCCGCTTTCCGGCGTCGGATTGACGGCCGGAGCGCCGCCGTGCACTTACAGTGGTATCAGAGCCTCGCCATTAACTTAGTCTAACTTTGTGTAATGTGTTTGCATTTCCGATCGATCAAAAAGTTCCAAAACTGCATTTTAGTTCGCATCAGTTTCTGTTGAAAATTTTTGGTCTCGAAAAATTTTTCAGGTTATAAAATATTGATGTACTGGAAAATCTAAGAGTTCTGTAAAAATTTGACGAAGTAACTCCCCAGTTGGAGCGCGGAACCGCCGCGAAAACCCCATTTATGCGGCCCTTCCGCCGCGCACTATTCACATCACTTCACCATTTTTTTACAGAGGCCTTCTGGGATTAAAATATGGGCTTTGGAATATTAAAGTTGGGCCAATTGTTTCTGTGAGTGCTACAGTTTTCTTTGGAGCCCACTTGTTAATTGTTTGATCAATCGGAAATTTTTTAAACACATTTTTCACAGTATTTACATTATATCTGCGACCGTGAATGTCACTTGATCGGTAAATCCGGTCTAACTGCTATAGCCCGGTTAGACGGATTTGCGAACGTGACTTTCACGTTGATGTTTTGTTTTTGCTGTGATGTTGCGGATCGGTCGTGGGGGATAGCCTGGATGCAATGCTAGTACAGTTTTGTTGTATTATGTACATTTGATATTGCGGGGCGAGCGTCCGACATGTGGACTGCCGTCACTGCCTGATTGTATTATTATTTTGGGGCACGACCTGGTTGCGGTCGATGTACCCGTTGTATGTATATTTTACTTTCTGTACTAGGATTGCCCCGCGGAGGGGTGCACGGATAGCCGGGTTCTGGAGGGCAACAAACCCGCATCTCATGGCATTGAGACGGAGGGGGCTTCACTCTAGGATTGGCGGGCTATTCGCCGCACTCGTAGGGGGTACAGGTTGACCCAGGAGGGGTGCCCAAGTTACCGGATTCCGTGAAGTGCTGGGTGGTCCATTCACGTTGCTGAAGGGGGCTGCCTCGCTTCAGGTTTTGGCGGGTAACTTGCCGCGCCCGTAGGGGTCTAGGATTTCATTGCACAGGCTATCCACACGACCAGGGGAACGTCGGGTTTCAGTAGTGGCTCTGTGAAACCCGGGGATCCCAGATATCTGTATTGTTTCTGTGATGCTGTACATTTTCTGTGATGTTGCATTTTTATTCACGCCTTGAGCGAATATAATATATTGGTATATATATTAGTAGATGTAGTATATGTTTTGCATCCGCGCTAGTCCAGTCCCCGCTCTGTCGTTAGTAAGCTAACCTAACGGGTAATGACGGGACCCAGTGGCGAATGCGGATGGCATATACGTACATCAGTATATTTTCGTTCATTTTGGTGTGATCAATTGATGGGACTGCATTGATTCGGATCAATGCAAGTTAAAAACAAACCTAATCTGATGTTGTTGGAACACTTTTTCAAAAAGCTGTTATTGCAAGGACGTTCACTTTTGTTTTGCATCGTGGTATTCATTTGGAATATCCTGCTCCTCAGTCGACGAGGCAAGGGCCGAGATCCCTTCACCGGGAGTGACCCCTTGGACAAAAGTTTGCGTCAGGGCATTAATTTCACTATAGCCGATTGCTTTTGCTTTGCATCGTGGTATTCAGTTGGAATATCCTGCACCCCATTCTACGGGGAAAGAGCCGAGATCCCTTCACCGGGAGTGACCTCTTTAGCAACGGTTTTCGTCACTATATTTTTAAAAGCTATCCGTTCCTTCGACGATATCAAGTTCTTTACGTTAAAGGTTTTCGCCAGAAACCATTCGTAGCCCTCCGTCGTTTCATATGGGTAGTCAATAGTATTCAAGCTGTGTTTGTTGGCCAAAGTCAAGGCACAGTGTTTGGTAGCTGTTGGTTATTCATATGCAGCATAGATAGATGCGTTGGTTTGGAACAGTCGTATAGCCTTGTTGGCCAAAGTCAAGGGCTTGTGCGGGTGGATTCGAATCAACCTGGAGAATGACGGGTAGAACTTGACATGTGACTTATGATTTGTTGGCCAAAGCCAAGGTCATAAGAGCATGGGGCAGAAATCACATCGGGAGTTTCAAAAGAACTGAAACTTGCCAGATATGCGCATACCTTTTGGAGTGTGGTAGCGTGAGCGGATTCCGTCACGTTGTCATGCGATGAGAGTTGGATCCCGATTCCCACTGATGAGTTAGTTTACTCCTCGGGTGACCCCGACTAATTCTTCTTTCAGGTTTGGAGGAGAATTTGAGGTACAGTGGGAGGATTCCAGATTAGATAAATTGGTAACCATTCTGATCTAGGTTAGAGTGCACGCTGAGTGTTTCTTTTCTCTCTCTCTTTGGCAGCGACCATTGACCCGACCCTAAGACTTTGACTCAGTGACCATGTTGACCGAACCTTCTTAAACACTGGCTTTTGGATTGTCAGAGTTGCAGACCTCATTGCCACTCCTACTTTTACCCTTTTCTCCAGGACACCCCGTATTACTACGAACGTCCACTTCCATTGGACAAAACCATCGTATGGTTAGATACGAACTCGAAGGAATTCGAGGATGGTTTCCGGTTCTGGAGAAAACGAATAGGATTATTCAGTTGTCTTTTCTTTTCACCTTCTCTCAGGTTGCGAGTATTCCTTGGTTTAGGAGTAGTACACCTATTACGCAAATTGGATAGTCTTCTTCCAAACCATAGGCTGGTGCCGACCGGTAGGGAATGAAGAAAACCAGTTAGCCTAAACGGTGTACAGAAGGTATTAAGTTCAGACAAAATAAGGGATTAGTAAGAGGGCAAAGTAAATTGCGACTGCTATTCACGACCGAACCAAGTATTTCTTCGCCAATCCTAAAACACCTTTGTATTTCTCCAGGACACTCCGTATCACTACGAAGATCCCATTTTATTGGATAATTCATCGTATGGTTATATACGAACTCGAAAGGAACTTGTTCCAGTTCGGGGATGGATCCTGGTTCAGGAGAAATAGGAATAAAGTACATTCAGGTGTCTTTTATCTTCACCTTCTCTCGCATTGCGAGTGCTCCTAGGACTAGGACAGTACACCCATTATGCTTATTGGATAGTCTTCTTCCAAACCATAGGCTGGTGCCGAACGGTAGGGAAAGAAGAAAACCATTTGGCCCAAAGGGGTGTACAGAAGGTAATGACTAAAGACATATGAAGGGATTTGGAGAGGTGGCAAAGAATTATACGGTTATAGTTGTGAATCTGGATAATGGTAGAGGCATTACTAGGAATACCAGGATACCCCATCGAAACATTTCAATATTTCAGGTTCAACTGTGTACTGTTAAAAGAAAAACTGATTTCCCGATTGGACACTTGCTCCAGGGTATGTATTTACCAAGTTTGATTCTCACATCTGTATAGTTTTACAGATGATGAGTGGGAGTAAGTTATTAGGAATTGGGTGATCATCCTCATTATATCGGGATTCGTTGTAATCGGTGATATTTGAGGAGATCATCTGGGCTGTTTGCCGGTCGGCAAATATTTGGTTTTGAATATCCGCTGTTATGCACCAATCTCAAATTGATATATCTGTACGTCTATTTCCATAGAGTGAGATATACCTTTTGATATTATGTCGATGACATTTACCTATATCAGTGGATGGTTAGGTAAGGAGCATTAAACAGCGGTGTAATTCTTCTTAACCATAAGTACAGTTTTCAACCTACGACACACAGTGAAAGAGTTGTTAGACTCAGCGGACTTATACAGAGTATTGTATGTTGTCCAGTGTCCATTAGGACAGAGGGGTTGGTCCTCATACTATATTCTGTTTACTTTTAACTTCTCTAGTTTTTAGACAGATGTTTCGCGGAAACACAGGGTCCAATTTTGAGAAGTTATAGGTATTTGAATAGAGTAGAGAACCAGGTATAGCAAGTATCGGGATTCTTCAAAGAGATCGAAGATGTAGATACTTGTGTATGGTATTCAGTTGATAGTAATGATAAAGAGATCTTGCTTCTTTTTCAGGTTACTCATAATTGGAAGTATTCCTAAGTTGAGTAACGCTGATCGGCCTTCTTCCATTTAGTTGACATGCGCTGGGGACAGCTGCATGATTTGAATCTGGTTCAATTAAATCAGTGCCTCTGTTTCTCTATTGGATATAGAACAGTTCATATCTTAACGATGTTAAGGTACGGGGAGTTGTCCGGTTTATGATTAAAACCAGACACTGGGCAACTCAAGGCACGTTTCTGTAATGGCTGTTTGTGGGTTGACCCAGGCTATGACGAGGGTTGATTTTCTACCATCTGGATGAACAACAGCGATATTGTTCTAGACTCGCCACAGTTTTATTAAAAATGGATTTTTTCAGAAAAACAGTAGTGGGAGTATGGTAGAACTGGAAGTGATTCCAGAACCGCAAACGATTACTGAAGATTTGATAAGGAACCTAAAGATTCAATCTGATTTGACATTCCATTGGCCACTCCGCAGATAAGGTGGGTAACTTCAGGCACCCGAGAGGCACTACGGTAGCCTCAAGGACGGTGACAGGGAAGTTCTTGTTTACCCACAATTGCCATTGCTGTTGTTCCAGGTTACGAGACCCGGCGGGAGGATGAGTATAGCGTCGTTCTAAACCAGTTTTAGAAGTGTACGTCTATATGACTCTGCCAGAGGGTTGTCGTAGTCAGTGGGAGCAGCGGAAGCATTGGTGGACAGGTAGCTTATGTCTATTTATAGACTAAAGCAGATGTAGCGGAGATAGATCATCTGTTTCTGACGTAACAGTCATGGGTTTGACTTCATCAGAATAGGGGATGGATCTGTTGAGAAGGTAGTAGGGTGTGATATCCTGGTATTTGGATGATATACACAGAGTAGGAAAAGAAACTCCTACACTACGATCGGTTATACTTTGGTCGTCACACAATTGTTTCTCCACAAAGGAAATGGATTTTATATCAGACATACTGGTTACTAGATCTATGGTCTTAGATCTAGATTTGGGTGGTTTCCCAATCAGGGTACTTGACAGCATTCTAAGAGTATTTAGGATGGACGACTCCTGGCACGGTAGTGTACCTGCAGGTAATGGAGTCACCCTCTCCAAAGGTGTCTTACAGACTGAAGGGGAGAGGGACGGGCATGATTGACAGATCACTTGCTTAGGCAATTGAGTCAATCATGAGATGTCAAGTACCACACCAGATGTTGTTCTTGCACTAGATGCAATAAGTTGACATTAATCCAATCCTGGAGAAACAGTCGGAAGCAGTTTTAGAACATAAGTGGATGTTCTAGGGATATGATAACGACAGCCTCATTCAGGAGACAGTTATCATTCCAGGATTCCAAGGTGACATGGAGGACAAGGAGGTTGTCAGAGTTATAGTTTTCCTTCTGATGAGGGGCAGTATTTTGGACAGGTGATCCAAGGCAATACTGAGGGAGGCATGGCGCAGGATACTGATTATGTTCAGTTGACGATACAGTCTAAGAAGTTTGGATTTGGAGTTCATTTATGAGCTATGTCCCATCAGACATCCAGACACATTCTAAGACACGTATTGCTCATTTCGGGAGATGGTTTTCTCCGTGAACTTGAGATATAGAGAGACATAGAAAGAAACAACTAAGCGGATCCACTCACTGAGGCTATTCCTCGAACGCAATAGTTCCGCAAACGAGCTTTGTGAGACTGACTAGTAGAGGAGTTGGATGTTCGGTATCACACGGGCTGTGAGTATGCGACATCGCAATAATTAGCCTTGAGTGCAAGTGGGAGATTGTTGGAGATAGTGCCCTCAGAGTCAATTATTAGGTCACAGGTACGTGATTGTAATGATTGAGGGAGGACCTATCCCGGTAGGACAGTCTTACTCGAGATGATAGTATGCTATCTGGTTTACCTTTATCATCGTGTACTGTTTTAAGTGACCAGACACGTCGCTATTACACGTTGATAGAGCCCCTAGGATTCTTGCTTGACCACCAGCAGTATGAGGGCGATCATATAAGTGGGAGCTGGGGGTCTATAAGCATATCCTTAAAAGGTCCCTAGTCGTGGGAGTTTCGAGACTGGGCATCGATACTCCATTAGTAGACTAGTGTATACAGTCGAGACCCCGACGAGGGGCGGTGGCCGGTCTCACAAGCCACCGGTGTCAGTTGGATCACCTAAGATGTATACAGGTGCTCATTGGGTTATGAGTACACCGGACAGGACTCGCCGGGAACATGCTAGTTGGTCATATACCAGACGTCAGATGGCAGTTCCCTGGTGACATGTGTGCAGGTTAGTTCATCGACCTGGGGATCGTCATTTGTCTCGTGTGAGTTCCCACTGTACTTTGATTACTACCCTACCACGGCTCAAAGGAGTCGTGCAAACAGGTTTTAGTTGGGTACAGTCCCGAGCCACATGGAGGCAGTGAGCGTATCTTCAGGGGTTCGTCTCTCCCGGTATTGGGGGTGAGGTCGTGCTGTGTCTAGGAGAGCCATTACACAAAGTCCTTGGCCAAGGCAAGGAGATTTACTGGTAGGTATTCCAGTAGTATCTCAAGGTGTTCTGGGCTACACTCCGACACGACTTGTACCGCTTTTGGGGGTCTGACTTTTACCAACCCCCTAGGCCCGCCATGCGATGCTCATAGACGAACGGACCGGACTGCACGGATATTGTCACTGACAGGCTCAGTTGGGTGTCGAGGTGAGCTTCCTCATCGACGTCCCATTTGGTCAGTACCTGGTAGCCCGTCACGTATTGGCTTATACCTCTGACGTGCTAGTGGTTAAATCCACAACCAAGGTGTTGACGAGTCTTTAGAGTCCCCCACATTCAGTTACTCAGCTTTCGGGCGAAAGGTTGTAGAGGCCGTATGGAGATATGGCAAGGTCCGATCAGATACGTGCGGTATTGCACGGATCAGGATCGGACAGTTTGTACTATAGGCTGTATGGTTATATGGCAGGGTTCGATCAGATACGTGCGGTATTGCACGGATCAGGATCGAACAGATATTACTAGCCGGCTTTGGTATAGGCCGGATCCTAGTATAGTACAGTGTAGATTTTGTCTCATTGCATTTGTATTTCGGTCGAAATACAGATGCGGGTGTGTATGCACAGTATCGGGGTTTTCCTGTAATTTATTACGGGACCAGTTTTCTGGAGTTGCCAGTTTGCTTTCCGTTTCGGCCAATTTCCTTTGTTCCGTTCATTGGCCGAAGATTGGTGGAGGAGGGTTTATTTGCATTGTTGCAAATAGGCATTAGTGGAGGGGGTTCTTTGCATCTTGATGCATCATGGTGGCTTTCATGATGTGCACCATCATTGACTTGTTTTGACTCCATCATGGCTTGACTTTTAAAGTCATGGTTGTTGATGATGTTGAGGGGTATGGTTGTTGAGTGAGGACTTTTCTTTGTGATGATTTCTTTTGAATGATAACCATTCTCTCTCTCTCTCTTGCTTTCCACCCACCCCCTTGTCTTTGTTCTTTCTCTCTCCAATCACACATCATTGGGGTGGGCCGGCCATTTTTGGTGGGATGAGGAGAATGCTTCATTTTGGAGTGTGGAAAAAAATATGTGACACTCTCATTTTTTCTTTCTTTTGGATGCTAGTTTTTCCCTTCACCTCTCTCCAAGTTCTTCTTCCTCCACAAAATGGCAAAACTCCACAATCCCAAAAAGAGACACAAGCTCACTACATATTCTACAACGAACCTTGGGCACGTCGAGTAGCCGGCTTCGTGCCCGAGTTGCCTCGGCATTGAGGTGGGAGCCCGTAAAAGAAGTAGGCGATGTGGTGCACTTCTAGCGACGAGGAGGAGACGGGACTTTTCCGCAGGAGATCGGGACCATGACGAGAAGACCGGAGGACTTGGATCGTCGGTATATCTCTAACCCATCTTCTTGTTAGCTTAGACTAGTTAATGGTTTTCGATCCGGGTTATAGTGCGCGGTGGTGCCGGTTTGCTAAGTCCGCAAAATTTAAGTTATTCACCGCTTCCGCTTTCCGGCGTCAGATTGACGGCCGGGGCGCCGCCGTGCACTTACATATTCATCGCGACCGTGGAATCCGTATTTTATACAGGCTCGTATTAAAAACACGGACCTCCTAGTATATCCAATATTTCATATATGTTCTTCTGCTGCAATGTTCTGTGATGAGATCATATTACTGCCTGAGACGAATGTTTATATTATATATATGAGATATATGTTATATTGCAGATTTCGTTTTAAATGTGATGCTTATGAAGCATATTAAAATGGGACTTCATTAATGGGATTAATGAATTAAAATAAACCGAAAGATGTTGTAGAAACTTGTTTAAAAACTGGTAGCTCTAGTTCTTGCTTTGCATAGCGGTGTTCCTTGTAGAACATCCAGCACCTTATTCGATAAGGAAAAAGCCAAGATCCTTTCACCGGGAGTGACCTCTTTAGCGAAACTAGCAGATGCTACAAACTCGGTTTGTCTTTTAATTGTTTCTATAATTTTTGCTTTGCATAGTGATATTTGTGAAATATCCTGCACCTTATTCGATAAGGAAAGAGCCGACGATCCCTTCACCGGGAGTGACCTCTTTAGCAAAACTAGAAAAGGCCTAAAAAACATTCCATTTAAAATCACTCGATTCTACAACGATATCAAGTTCATTACGCAAAGGGTTTTCTTAAAAACCTGTCGTAGCCCTTCATCATTTCAGAAAAGTACTGGTTAGTATTCGTGCTACGTTTGTTGACCATGTTAAGGCGTAGTGTGCGGTAGCTGATCAGTGCTTATCTGTATAAGCATATGATGCGATTGGATTAGGGTAGTCGTGCGACTTTGTTAACCATGTTAAGGGTCGTGCGGGTGGGTTTAATTCAATCGGGAAATGACGGGTTGAACTTGACTAGCACTTATGATTTGTTGACCATGTTAAGGTCATATAGCTGCTAGGGGAAAAGTATTATTGGGAATTTCAAGTGTTGAAATTTGCAATGAGATTGCATACCTTCTATGAGATAGTTGGATCCCGATACCCGCTGCGAGTAAGAGTTACTCCTGAGAGAATTTTACACATTACAATTAGCCGATCAAGTAGGTGTCTAGAAAGGTGTCAACGGGGTTACGCCCCTGGAAAAACGAGGTTTACTTTAATTAGGTCCGTGCGAATGCACGGGGAACCTCCCTCAGAGTACCGGCACTGGCCTGGCTGAAAGATTGGCGAACTTGTAGAGTGTAACTAATCCCGGCTAGTCTTTCCTTTTCGGGTTTGAAGGAAGATTTGACTAAAACAGTGGGAGACATCCTGATTAGATAAATTGATAACCAATCTAATCTTGTAAAATCGCACGCTGAGTGTTTTTCTTCTCTCTCTCTCTCTCTTGGTTGCGACTATATCACGCCTTAATCAAGATAATAATACGGATATATTGACCAAACCCGCTTGTTATACTGCGCTAGGGAACGTTGGTCCCGCTCCAACTTATAATTGTTATAAGACAGAGCAGGAAATAGGGGATTACTTGAATTCCCGTGCCGCCCAAACGAAGAAAGTACATGTTGATGCATCTTTTTCAAGTGTGTTCATTACCGAGAACTGTTTCTCAGTATCCTTTACGTCGTGGGTATGAGATACCGGATCAGGATCCCAGATATGTAATCTGTTACATGGGCTACAGATAGGTAGAGAAGTGAGAACGGGTGATAAATTTCATGAGATAGAAACGGTGCAAGTGTTGCAGCCAAGTCTGTTGGTAGTTATCACCCTGTATTACCAGAATACATTTATTCTGAACGAATGTTATTAGATACCGAACCTGATGTATAACATCATATCAGTCTCTTTATTAGTAAAGAAGGATATAATTTTGTATTGTTGGATAATGTTTTGAACATTTCCTATATCAAGAGTTGATCGAATCAGGCACGTTATCTAAAAGCTTAAACATTTTAAATCAAACCACAGTTCTTAACGTACAGAACACAAACAAGAGGAAGAGTCCAGAAATGAACGAATCCTTCTTGAGGTATTATAGACTAGGTCATATCAATGCGACCTGACTAGCTGAAGTTACATTTAGATACATATTTAAATTAGTTTGAATTTACATCTTGTGAAAATTTCCAGTCATGTCACTAAGATAAGATGACCACAGCTCCGTTTATTGGAAACAGAGAAAGAGTTATTGAACTCCTGGGATTGATACATGCTGATGTATGAAGGTCCCCTGTCTACACATGCCAGGACTGGTTCTTTGTACTTCATTACATTCACTGATGATCTCTCAAGATTCAGGCATATGTTCCTGTTGAAACATAAGTCTGAAACTTTTGAGATAATCACAGAATATAAGTTAGAAGTAGAGAACCAAAAACGAGTATAAGTATTATGTCCTTTGATGAGATCAAGGAGGAGAATACTTGAGCAGGGGATTCCTGGACTACTCTAAAGGAGAATGAGATTCTCTCTCAGAATTACTCTTCCATATACTGTTAGTTATATGTATGCCCTAGAGGCCATTGCT
Organism: Agapanthus africanus; assembly: GCA_030015575.1. Taxonomy (NCBI): domain Eukaryota; kingdom Viridiplantae; phylum Streptophyta; class Magnoliopsida; order Asparagales; family Amaryllidaceae; genus Agapanthus; species Agapanthus africanus. Next base: position 399,707,882 of record CM057346.1, read on the forward strand.
ATACATAGGATGCATATTGTAGTGGATGCTGGGACATATATATGGAGGACTTTCTTGCTCGACATGATAGTATGCTATCTGGTTGATCTTTACCTTAACGTGTACACTGATCGTCTCTCTGTTACATGTTGGTAAAGCCCTTAGGATGAGTACTTGACTACCTGGACTATGATGCGGATCATACTAGTGGGGACATGGTAGTCCATAAGTACATCCTTCAAAGTCCCTAGTCATGGGTATATCGAGACGGGGCATCGATATACCAGAGTAGACTAGCGTATACCTTCTCGACCCATACAGATGGGCGATGGATGATCCCATATCCATTGGTGTTTGACATCAGAGATGATATACGGGTGCTCAGTGGAGACTGGGTACACTGGACGGACTCGCCGAGAACTCCCAGATGGTATTATACCTTACGTCAGATGGCAGTCTCTGGTGACACTGGTACAAAGTAGTCTGTTGACCCGAGATCGTCATAGAGTCTTGTGTGGTTCCCACTGTGCTTTTATTTCCACCTTACCACATCCAAGAGGGCGTGCAAAACGGTGGTTTTTGGGTACAGTCCCGAATCACATGGAGGCAATGAACGATAGGAGGGGATTCGTCTCTCCCGGTATAGGGAGTGGATGTTGCGCTGTGTTCGATTGGCTATAACCGGAAATCCCTGGCCAGGGTTGCTGAGATTTACTGGTAAGTGTTACAAGTAGTTTCTCGAATTGTTATAGACCTCATATCGACACGACTTATCGATCTAGTGGGATCTGACGTTTACCACCCCTAGGCGAGATATGCGACATATCAGACGAACAGACCGGACAGTACGGTACTGGTTGGATTCACAGGAGTGTGAGCGGGCTTGCTCGTCGATCTTCTGATCGATCAATACCCGGGTGGCCGTTACGTTTAGCAGACCGCTTGCGGCTTGTGGGTGCTTGATATGATCATCATCTGCTACCGGCGTATTGACGAGTCTTTAGAGTCCTACACAGAGGTTTCCTGGCTCAAGCGAAACGAAATAGAAGCGCATATGAGATATGTGCGCGACCGAGAATAATGCGTGTATGTGATACCGTATTTCATTCTCGCGATGAATGTGTCGAAAGGTTGTATGCGATATAACCTAGTTATCGAATCGAGGATTGATTCGATAAGCCGATACATTGGATACTAGTCGGTTATATGCGATATGACCGGATCGTTAAATCAAGTGTTGATTTAATGATTTAATGATTTAATGTATAATTATATATTTGATATATTACTTTGCATTAACTAGTATTGGTTCACTTTAAATGGATTTTCTCACTTGTTTGTGCACATTGTATATGTGATATATTTTTGTGCACAAGTTTGTATCATGTTTGATGATACTTGCTTCTTTGGTTAAGTGTATAGAATTAAACCATGGTTAAGATGATGATTAGGGTATTGGTTATTCTTTTATTTATTTATTGATTTATTTGGAAAAGATTTTGAAGAGAATGGTGGCTTTCTTTGTTTCTAGTTGAATCTTCATGAAGTTTTGACTTTGTAACCATTCTTGTCTTCATGCTTAACCCTAACCATTCCTTTAACCTTGGTCAATTCTCTACACATAACTATAGTTAAAATTATGATAAGAATTTTTTTTCTATTCTATTCTAAAAACTTATCATGATATTATCTTCTTCTTCTTCTTCTTCTTCACATGAAGAAGCTTGCTACCAAAAATGGCAAAGTGAGAAAAAGAGTGAGAAATCCAATTCTAAAGTGAACCCACTTCCTATTTCTTCATCATCTACCTCTTGCCAAGTAGCAGAGTGTGTTTTCTTCACAAGTTTCATGACTTGGTGAAGTGGGAGCTTGATCTTGTGATGCCTCGACGTAGATCATCTTCGGCACGAAGCCGACGACCTTGCCCGCCCATTTCTCCGATGAAGCCGACGCTAGAGCCCGGGATTCCATTTGGACAGCGAGGAGACTTCATTGCGGAGCTATGGAGTCGGAGGACCGTATCTACAAAGGTTGTATTTCCGTTCTTTTAGTTAAATTGTTAACTAGTTGCATGTGTTCGCCTAAAATTCTAGTTAACGATCCGTATTAGGGTTTGTAGGCACTTGTAAAATTTGAAATTGGCATGGTTGATGCCTTATGAGACCTCATTAGTGTGCCTAGGAACCCTACAGTGGTATCAGAGCCTAGCTAGAGCCTTTGGCGATGCGTAGACGGAGTTAGAAATCCGATCGAACCGAAACCGTAACCCTAATATTGCTCTCTGTACATTTTTGAAAATCGTAGTTTTTTTAGTATTAAAAATATGCAGAAAACTCAGTAGAAGATTCTAAGAATTACTGTATAAAATGGGGCCCTTGAATCCATAAAAGCGCGGCGGAACCGCGGCATTAGCATGCTAATGCGGCGGTTCCGCGGCCCTTTTGTCTCTTCTTGCAATCAATTTTGCACAGTAATTCCTAGTTTGCAGTGCTAGTTTTCCTGGGAATTTTTAATGTTTTTTTTCAAGAGTTGAATTTTCTGGGTTGTATTGGGGACTCGGTGTATCGATCGGATTGTCTAATTTTGTCAGTGTGTTTTTCCGGGTATTTTTAGAATATGTTAAAAGTTCGACCGGATATAAATACCCACTTTTTCCCCTGCCAGAAAATTTCCAATTGTTGGATTTTTCCGTAGTTTAACGACGTTCTAAGTAGTGCAAGTAACGCGATGGTCCCTCTAGAAGACAATAAACCTTAACTCGATATGTGACCGTCTTGAACTGCCCTTTGAACCTTCGGGTTTGGGGCAGTACGGCGTGCCACATGTGAGGCGTTGGCTTGACCCTTCTACGGCTGGACCATTGGTACTGAGGCACGAACTGAATGCTGTTAGACTTATTTCATGTGTTGAGCTGTTTCGGGAAAACTTGGGTGTTCGATTGTTCGATCGGAAAGTTTAACATTTTCTATTTATCCGGAATGTGATACAATAATTGGAATTCACAAGTAGTTATGAGATAACGGGATGAATGTTATAAACATAGCAGTTTAGTCTCACTTGATCGGTTGCCACGGAGTTTTGATGTGATCAAAAGTCCGTCGCAATCACGTAGCGTACGCGGATACTCGCCGGGTAAACTCAATAGACAGCCTCACCCCATAGCCCCGACCAAGTGACTGTAGGAGAAACCCGTCGCCGAAAGCATTCGTTTGGATGCTCGCGGTAGCGGTGTTCCGCCTTGGTGCACTTCGTCGACGGCGTCGGGGGTGCGGCCGCCTACTAAAGTTTGCGACGAGCATTCGATCAGGATGTCGGGAATCTTGTTGAATTGCCCGACTTGATATTGAAAAGTGTTTTCGATAATAAGACTAAAATGCGGAGTTTATAATTGTTAGGCATGCGATGTCTAAGGAATTCATTTGATTAGGCATGCGATGTTTATGAAGGTTGCGGATTCCAACTGTTGTAGTTTTACACTTTCTTTTCTGTGACCGTAAGTGTAATATGTGAAATCGCCGGTTTCGTTGCTATATGTCAACGACAATTGGGATGCACATATTTACTTACGTTGATGACATGTGATGTTATGTGTTGCTGGATATGTTATATTGGATCACCGTCTTTGAATAGCCGGGGTTTTTTTTATGTGAGATGAGTGTTTTTCATTTTCATTCATGTAAAAACTTGTATGTAATATTCTTTTATTGGGGCACTTCAAGGTTGCGGAAGTTGTCACCGTTGTTGTATATTATTTACTTTTCCGCACTAGGATAGACCCAAGGAGGAGGGCACAAGTAACCGGGTTCTGGAGTCCAGTGGGAGACCAACTCGAGGAGTCGAGTCCGGGTCTCCTAACTCCAGAATTGGTAGGGTTGCTTGCCGCTCTCGTAGGGGTCTAGGGGTGTGGGTTTGGCTATTCATCACGACCGTGGAATCCGTGTTTTATACTGGCTCGTATTGAAAACACGGACGTCCTAGTATATCCAATATTTCATATGTTTCATCTGCTGCGATATCTGTGATGTGATCATGTGATGTTCTGTGATAGATACAGTATATAGTATATATGATATATTATATAGACGTTACTTATGTTTTACACCCGCGTTAGCCCTGCCCCGCTCTACCGTTAGTTACCTAACCTAACGGTGCACGAGGGGACATCGAGGCGAATGCGGATGGCATAAGTGTACGTCGTATTTATCTGTGATGTTTAGATATTTAAATGATGGGACTTCACTAATATGATTAATGAAATAAAAGAAACCTAAGATGTTGTAGAATCGAATTTCAAAATAAAACAGGTAGCTACAGTTCTTGCTTTGCACAGCGGTATATATGATATATCCTGCACCTTATTCGATGAGGAAAAGACCGAGATCCCTTTACCGGGAGTGACTCCTTTAGCAATAACTGGCAGATGCTACACACTCGGTTTGTCTTTTGATTGCTTTTAAGAGTTTTTGCTTTGCACAGTGATATATATGATATATCCCGCACCTCATTCGACGAGGAAAGGACCGACGATCCCTTCACCGGGAGTGACTCCTTTAGCAAAACTAGAAAAGCCTCAAAAACACTCCATTTCAAAATTCATTCGATCCTACAACGATATCAAGTTCATTACGCAATAGGTTTTCAGAAAAACCTGTCGTAGCCCTCCGTCATTTCAGATAAGTTGTATATAGTATTCGTACTGCATTTGTTGGCTTTCGTCAAGGTGCAGTGTGTGGTAGCTATATGCTGCTTATCTGCCAGCATACGATGCGATTGGATTAGGGTAGTCGTGCGGCTTTGTTGGCTTTCGTCAAGGGTCGTGCGGGTGGGTTTAATTCAATCAAGAAATGTACGGGTTGAACTTGACTAGCGGGCTATGGTTTGTTGGCTTTCGTCAAGGTCATAGCACGTTAGGGGCAAAATATTATCGGGAATTTCAAGTGTTGAAATTTGCAATGAGATTGCATACCTTCTATGAGATAGTTGGATCCCGATACCCGCTGCGAGTAAGAGTTACTCCTGGGAGAGTTTTACACATTACAATTAGCCGATCAAGTAGGTGTCTAGAAAGGTGTCAACGAGGTTACGCCTCTGGGAAAACGAGGTTTACATTAATTAGGTTCGTGCGAAAGCACGGGGGACCTCCCTCAAAGTACCGACACTGTCCTGGCTGAAAGATTGGCGAACTTGTAGTGTGTAATTAATCCCGGCTAGTCTTTCCTTTTACGGTTTGAAGGAAGATTTGATAAAGCAGTGGGAGCCATCCTGATTAGATAAAATAATAACCAATCTATTCTTGCAAGAGCGCACGCTGAGTGTTTTCTTCTCTCTCTCTCCAGGTAGCGACCATATCACGCCTTAATCAAGATAATAATACGGATATTTGACCGAACCCGCTTGTTATACTGAGCTGGGGAACGTTGGTCCCGCTCCAACTTATAATTGTTATAAGACAGAGCAGGAAATTGGGGAATACCAAATTTCCCGTGCCGCCCAAACGAAAAGAGTGCATGCTGATGCATCATCTTCGGGCGTGTTCGTTACAAAGAACTGTTTCTCAGTATCCTCCACATCCTGGGTATATGATACCGGATCAGGATCCCAGATATGTAATCTGTTACATAGGGCTGCAAAAAGGTAGAAAAACTGAGAACGGGTGATAAGTTTCATGAGGCAGAAAACGGGGCAAGTGTTGCAGCCAAGTCTGTTGGTCACTGTCACCCTGTATTCCAAATACATTGATTCTGAACGAATGTTATTAGATACCGAACCTGATATACAAAATCATATCACTCTCTTTATTAGTAAAGAAATGATAAAATTTTGTATTGTTGGATAATGTTTTGAACATTTCCTATATCAAAAGTTGATCGGTTCAGGCACGTTATCTAAAAGCATTGATATTCTAAATCAAATACAGTTCTTAGTATACGGAACACACACAAGAGGAAGAGTTCAGATATGAACGAATCCTTCTTGAGGCATTGTAGACTAGGTCATATCAATGCGATCCGACTGGCTGAAGTTACATTTTAGATGCATATTTAAATCAGTTTGAATTTACATCTTGTGAAACTTGCCAATCATGTCACAGAGATAAGATGACCATAGCTCCGTTTACTGGAAACAGAGAAATAGTTAGTGAACTCTTGGGATGATACATGTTGTTGTATGTTAGGTTCCCAGTCTACACATACCAGGACCGGTTCTTTGTACTTCATTACATTCTCTGATGATCTCTTTAGATTCAGACATATGTTCCTGTTGAAACATGAGTCCAAACCTTTTGAGATATTCACAGAATATGATTTAGAAGTAGAGAGCCAAAATAAGGGTATAAGTATTATGTCCTATGATGAGATCAGGGAGGAGAATACTTGTGTATGGAATTCCTGGACTATTCTAAAGGAGAATAAGATTCTCTCTCAGAATTACTCCTCCGTATACACCATAGCACGATGGTATATCGGGACGGAGCAGATACACCCTATTTGATACGGTGTGCTCTATGATGAGTATTACTGAGTTTCCTATTACCTTTTTGGGAGTTATGTACTTATGAAGTTGCATACCTATTGAATAGGGTTCGAATCAAATCAGTTGCCTACCACTTCATATGTGATATGGAAAGGGAAGAGCCCATATCTTAAGTTAGTTAAGATTTGGGGTTGTCCAGCCTATGTCTGAATAGCAAAATCAGGACAAGCTCGAGGCAAGATATGTTATGTAGAACTGGAAATGTTCCAGCTATGCAAACTACAGCAGATGATTTGGTACAACCAAAGGATTCAGTAGTTTCCAACGAACCTCAGCCTCTCCGCCGATCTAGTAGGGTTCCTCACCCACCTGAGAGATACTTCTGTTTCTCTATGACAGTGGGAGCGAGGATTGCATCATGAGATGATGACCCAACTATTTTCGAGCTGGCCATCAGGAGTGGGACTCTGTCTGAATGGCTGGATGCTTAGAGATCTGAGATGGAATCCATGTACACCAACAAAGTATGGACTTTGGTTGCTATATCTGAAGGGTTAAATCCCCATCAGGAGAAAGTATATCTTGAGAAGATTACTTGGTGTAGATGGAAAAGTTGAGACTTTCAAAGCTAGACTTGTTAAAGCTTTTCGTCATCGACCAGGCGTGGATAATGATGAAACCTTTTTCAAGTGGCTATGCTTAAGTCCATCCAGATCCTACTTGCCGCGGCTACATACCATGACTACGATATCTGGCGGTTGGGTGCCATGACTGCTTTTCTAAATAAAGTTTTAGAAGAGAACGTCTATAAGTACACAGCCAGAGGGCTTCGTAGACAGTGGGAGCAGCGGAAACGTGTGCAAGATGCTTTATAGGATAAAGCAGGTATCGTGGAGTTGGAACATCTGTTTTTATGTAGTAGACAAACAGTTTGACGTCATCAAAATGGTAGATGAACCTTGTATATACAAAAAGGTAGTAGGGAGTATGGTGATGATCCTCGTAGAGTACGTGGATGACATACTCTTGATAAGAAAGGAGTTTCCTATGCTACGCTCGGTCAATCTCCGCTTATCATAATGATTCTCCATATAGGATCAAAGTTGATACCTCCTAAATCCTGAGTTTTGGATCTATGAGATAGATCTAATTGGATGTTAGGATTCTCACTAGTTGTAGTGAGATGGTATCAATCGATCCTGGGGAGAATCACTGGAAGGGTTCCAGGGTGATAAGAACGACTGAAAGTCAGTCGCAGGCATTGTCTTTACCCTCAGTAAAGGGACGGTATGTTGGAAGGGTTTCAAGCTAGATACCGTGACATACTAGACGATTAAAGGCTCGATACGTCGCTACTTAAGATGCTACCAAAGAGGCAGTCTGGATGTATATTTGTTCATGAGATGAACTTAGTTCCTCCCATTGTGTGACAATGGAGTTGTGGCTTATGCCAAGGAATGCCGGTCCCATCAGTGATCCAGACATATTCTAAGGCAGTGTCACCTGATCATGGAGATGGTTGATCTCCAGGGTGATCAAGGTTAGGAGAATAGACTCAGAGGAAAACACGGCGGATCCACTCACAAAGGCCTTTTCCCAGAGAGAGACTTTTATGGGATGATTGAGTATGAGATACTACAACCACTGCTATCAGATGGCCCTAGTGCAAGTGGGAGATTGTTAGTTATATGTATGCCCTAGAGGCCATTGCTATACATAGGATATATATTGTAGTGGATGCTGGGACATATATAGGGAGGACTTTCTTGCTAGACATGATAGTATGCTATCTGGTTGATATTTACCTTAACGTGTACACTGATCGTCTCTCTGTTACATGTTGGTAAAGCCCTTAGGATGAGTACTTGACTACCTGGACTATGATGCAGATCATACTAGTAGGGACATGGTAGTCCATAAGTACATCTTTCAAAGTCCCTAGTCGTGGGTATATCGAGACGGGGCATCGATATACCAGAGTAGACTAGCGTATACCTTCTCGACCCATACAGATGGGCGATGGATGATCCCATATCCATTGGTGTTTGATATCAGAGATGATATACGGGTGCTCAGTGGAGACTGGGTACACTGGACGGACTCGCCGAGAACTCCCAGATGGTATTATACCATACGTCAGATGGCAGTTCTCTGGTGACACTGGTACAGAGTAGTCTGTTGACCCGAGATCGTCATAGAGTCTTGTGTGGTTCCCACTGTGCTTTGATTTCCACCTTACCACGTCCAAGAGGGCGTGCAAAACGGTGGTTTTTGGGTACAGTCCCGAATCACATGGAGGTAATGAGCGATAGGAGGGGATTCGTCTCTCCCGGTATAGGGAGTGGATGTTGCGCTGTGTTCGATTGGCTATAACCGGAAATTCCTGGCCAGGGTTGCTGAGATTTACTGGTAAGTGTTACCAGTAGTTTCTCGAATTATTATAGACCTCATATTGACACGACTTATCGAGCTATTGGGGTCTGACATTTACCACCCCTAGGCGAGATATGCGACATATCAGACGAACAGACCGGACTGTACGGTAAGTGTTACTGGTTGGATTCACAGGAATGTGAGCGGGCTTGCTCGTCGATCTTCTGATCGATCAATACCCGGGTGGCCGTTACGTTTAGCAGACCGCTTGCGGCTTGTGGGTGCTTGATATGATCATCATCTGCTACCGGCGTATTGACGAGTCTTTAGAGTCCTACACAGAGGTTTCCTGGCTCAAGCGAAACGAAATAGAAGCGCATATGAGATATGTGCGGGACCGAGAATAATGCGTGTATGTGATACCGTATTTCATTCTCGCGATGAATGTGTCGAATGGTTGTATGCGATATAACCTAGTTATCGAATCGAGGATTGATTCGATAAGCCGATACATTGGATACTAGTCGGTTATATGCGATATGACCGGATCGTTAAATCAAGTGTTGATTTAATGATTTAATGTATAATTATATATTTGATATATTACTTTGCATTAACTAGTATTGGTTCACTTTAAATGGATTTTCTCACTTGTTTGTGCACATTGTATATGTGATATATTTTTGTGCACAAGTTTGTATCATGTTTGATGATACTTGCTTCTTTGGTTAAGTGTATAGAATTAAACCATGGTTAAGATGATGATTAGGGTTTTTCTTATTCTTTTATTTATTTATTGATTTATTTGGAAAAGATTTTGAAGAGAATGGTGGCTTTCTTTGTTTCTAGTTGAAGCTTCATGAAGCTTTGACTTTGTAACCATTCTTGTCTTCATGCTTAACCCTAACCATTCCTTTAACCTTGGTCAATTCTCTACACATAACTATAGTTAAAATTATGATAAGAATTTTTTTTCTATTCTATTCTAAAAACTTATCATAATATTATCTTCTTCTTCTTCTTCTTCACATGAAGAAGCTTGCTACCAAAAATGGCAAAGTGAGAAAAAGAGTGAGAAATCCAATTCTAAAGTGAACCCACTTCCTATTTCTTCATCCTCTACCTCTTGCCAAGTAGTAGAGTGTGTTTTATTCACAAGTTTCATGACTTGGTGAAGTGGGAGCTTGATCTTGTGATGCCTCGACGTAGATCATCTTCGGCACGAAGCCGACGACCTTGCCCGCCCATTTCTCCGATGAAGCCGACGCTAGAGCCTGGGATTCCATTTGGACAGCGAAGAGACTTCATTGCGGAGTTATGGAGTCGGAGGACCGGATCTACAAAGGTTGTATTTCCGTTCTTTTAGTTAAATTGTTAACTAGTTGCATGTGTTCGCCTAAAATTCTAGTTAACGATCCGTATTAGGGTTTGTAGGCACTTGTAAAATTTGAAATTGGCATGGTTGATGCCTTGTGAGACCACATTAGTGTGCCTAGGAACCCTACATATACACCACAGCACGTCGGTGTATCGGGGCGGAGCAAACACACCCTATTTGATATGGTGCGCTCTATGATGAGTACTACTGAGTTTCCTATTTCCTTTTGGGAGTTATGCACTTGTGAAGCTGCATACCTATTGAATAGGGTTCCAATCAAATCAGTTGCCTACCACTTCATATGTGATATGGAATGGGAAGAACCCATATCTTAAGTAAGTTAAGAATTGGGGTTGTCCGGCCTATCTCGAAAAGCAAAATCCGGACAAGCTCGAGGCAAAGTCAGTTCTGTGGAAGTTTGTTGGATATCCTAAGCATTCGCAAGGGAATATCTTCTACCAAACCGAGGAAAAAAAGATGTTTTGTTTCTCAGCATGCCACCTTTGTGAAAGGGAATTTCTTGTGAAGAAATTATTGGTCATGAAGTAGAATTGGAAAGAGTTCCAGCTATACAAACTGCAGCTGATGATACCAAAGGATTCAATAGTTTCCAATGAAGCTCAGCCTCTCCGCCGATCTAGTAGTGTTTCTCACCCACCTGAGAGATACTTCGGTTTCTCTTTGACAGTGGGAGCGAGGATTGCATTATGAGATGATGACCCAACTAGTTTCGAGCTGGCCATCAGGAGTGGAACTCTGTAAGAATGGCTGGATGCTTAGCAATCTGAGATAGAATCCTTATACACCAACAAAGTATGGACTTTGGTTGCTTTATCTGAAGGGTTAAATCCCTACGGGAGCAAGTATATCTTGAGAAGATTACTTGGTGTACATGGAAAAGTTGAGACTTTCAAAGCTATGCTTAAAGTCCATCCAGATCCTACTTGCCATGGCTACATACCATGACTACGATATCTGGCGGTTGGGTGTCATGACTGCTTTTCTAAATGATGATTTGGAACAGAGTGTCTATAAGTACATAGCCAGAGGGCTTCGTAGACAGTGGGAGAAGCGGAAATGTGAGCAAGATGTTTTATGTGATAAATCAGGCATCGCGGAGTTAGAATGTCTGTTTTGATGTGGTAGTCAAAGAGTTTGACTTCATCAAAATGGTAGATGAACCTTCTATATACAAAAAGGTAGTAGAGAGTATGGTGGTGATCCTCGTAGAGTACGTGGATGACATACTCTTGATAGCGAAGGAGTTTCCTATGCTACGCTCGGTCAATCTCCCCTTATCACAATGATTCTCCACATAGGATCAAGGTGATACCTCCTAAATCCTAGGTTATGGATCTATGAGATAGATCTAATTAGATGTTAGGATTCTCTCTAGTTGCAGTGAGATGGTATCAAATGATCCTGGGGAGAATCACTGGAAAGGTTTCAAGGTGATAAGGATGACTGAATGTCAGTCGCAGGCATTTTCTTTACCCTCAGTGGAGGGACGATATGTTGAAAGAGTTCCAACCTAGATACCGTGACATACTAGACGATTAAAGGCAAGATACATCGTTACCAAAGAGGCTACCAAAGAGGCAGTCTGGATATATATAGTTCATGAGATGAACTTCGTTCCTACCATTGTGTGACAATGGAGTTGTGGCTTATGCCAAGGAACCCCCGTCCCATCAGAAATCCGGATATAATTCTTAGGTGGCATCACCTGATCATGGAGATGGTTGATCTCCAAGGAGATCGAGATTAGGAGAGTAGACTCAGAGGACAACAGCGCGGATCCACTCACAAAGGCCTATTTCCCAGTAGAGACTTTTATGGGATGGTTGAGTATGTGTTAGTTATATGTATGCCCGATAGGCCATTACTGTACATGAGATGTATATTGTAGTGGATGCTGGGACATATATAGGTAGGACTTTCTTGCTCGACATGATAGTACGCTATCTGGTTTCTCTTTATCTTAACATGTATACTTACTGTCTCTCTGTTACATGTTGATAAAGCCCTTAGGATGTGTACTCGACTTGCAGGACTATGATGTAGATTATACTAGTGGGGCCTGGGTAGTCCATGAGTACATCCTTCAATGTTCCTAGTCGTGGGAATATCGAGACGGGGCATCGATATTCTAGAGTAGACTAGCTTATATCTTCTCGACCCATGAGATGGGCGATGGATGATCCCATATCCATTGGTGTTTGACATCAGAGATGGTATGCGGGTGCTCAGTGGAGACTGGGTACACTGAACGGACTCGCTGAGAACTCCCAGATGGTATTATACCTTACGTCAGATGGCAGTTCTCTGGTGACACTAGTACAGCTTAGTCTGTTGACCCGAGATCGTCATAGAGTCTTGTGTGTCTCCCACTGTGCTTTGATTTCCACCCTACCACGGCTCTATTGAGTCATGCAAACAAGTGGTTTTTGGGTACAATCCCGATTCACATGGAGGCAATGAGCGATAGGAGGGGATTCGTCTTTCCCGGTATTGGGGGTTGATGTTGTGCTATGCTCGACTAGCCATAACTGGAAATCCCTGGCCAGGGTTGCACTGATTTACTGGTAAGTGTTATCAGTAGTTTCATGCTTGTTATGGACCTTACATCGGCATGACTTATCAAGCTACTGGGGTCTGACGTTTACCACCCCTTGGCGAGATATGCGACATATCAGACGAACAGACCGGACTGTGCAGTAAGTGTTACTGATTGGATTCGCAGGAGTGTAAGCAGGCTTGCTCGTTGATCTTCTGATCGCTCAATATCCGGGTGGCCGTTACGTTTAGCAGACTGCTTGCGTCTTGTGGGAGATTGATATGATCACCACCTACTGCCGGTGTATTGACGAGTCTTTAGAGTCCTACACAGAGGTTTCCTAGCTCAAGCGAAACGAAATAGGAGCGCATATGAGATATGTGCGGGACCGAGAATAATACCAGTATGTGATACTATATTCTATTCTCGCAATTTGTATCATCAGTCGGTTATATGAGATATAGCCGGGTTACCGAATCAAGTGTTGATTCGATATATTGATACACTAGATATTAGTCGGTTATATGAGATATGACCGGATCATTAAATCAAGTGTTGATTTAATGATTTAATGTATAATTATATATTTGATATATTACTTTACATTAACTAGTATTTGTTCACTTAAGATTGACTTTCTCACTTTATGTGCACAAGTTGTATATGTGATATATGTTTGTGCACTAGTTTGTATCATGATTGATGATACATGCAAACTTGGGTGTGTGTATGACTTCCACCATATTTAAGATAATGGTTTAGGTTTTTATTTATTTTGGTAAAACAAAATGGTGGCTTTCTTTGTCTTGGATTGAAGCTTCATGAAGCTTTTAAGCATCTTTGACAAAGTCCACTCATTTTGTTTTGCATAAGAATTTTATTAACCAAACCATTAACTCAAACTATGGTTTAGTCTCTACAAAGGTTAACTCACCCATGGTTGCATTATGATAGACTTCACTTGATTATTCTTTTTAGATAATTCATTATTCTTATTCTTTTCTTTTTCTTCTTCTTCTTCAAGAAGAAGAAAAACTTGCTAGAAATTTTCAAGTGAAGAAATAGAGTGAGAAATCCAAATCCAAAGTGAACCCACTTCCTTTTTCATCATCCTCTACTACTTGCCATTTAGTTTAGGGTGTTCTCTTCACAAAGTTCATGACCTAGTGAAGATGGAGCTTGAGTTTGAGTCTTCTCGACGTAGATCATCTTCGGCCTCGAAGTTAACGAGCTAGCCCGTTCATTTCTCCGAGGAAACCATCACAAGAGTCCGGGATCTCGATGATCGCAGCGAAGGGACGTCAACACAGAGCTTTAGAAGTGAAGGACCGGACTACAAAGGTTGTAATCCCAAACTCTTAGAAGTAAAGTGGTTTACTTGCTTATAGTTTTCGCATAATCTCTAGTATACGATCTTGGTTAGGGTTGTTCGACACGTCTAATTTTTTGAATCGGTCATGGTTGATGCCTTGTAGAATCTTGTGACAGTGCCTAGTAACCCTACAGTATGAGATACTTCGACCATAGCTGATTGTTGGGTATGCGATACCACAACAGATGGCTCTAGTGCAAGTTGGAGATTGTTAGTTATATATATGCCCTAGAGGCCATTACTGTACATACGATGTATATTGTAGTGGATGCTTAGACATATATAGGGAGGACTTTCTTGCTCGACATGATAGTACGCTCTCTGGTTGCTCTTTATCTTAACATGTACTCTTATTGTCTCTATGTTACATATTGATAAAGCCCTTAGGATATGTACTCGACTACTGGGACTATGATGAGATCATACTAGTGGGGCCACGGTAGTCGACGAGTACATCCTGTAACTGTTCCTAGTCGAGGATGTATCGAAACAGGGCATCGATACACCAGAGTAGACTAGCGTATACGCATCTTGACCTATATGATAGGCGATGGATGATCCCATATCCATCGGTGTTTGACATCAAGGATGGTGTACGGGTGCTCAGTGGAGACTGGGTACACTGGACGGACTCGCCGAGAACTCCCAGATGGTATTATACCTCACATCAGATGGCAGTTCTCTGGTGACACTGGTACATGTTAGTCTGTAGACCCGAGATCATCATAGAGTCTTGTGTGATTCTGATTGATCTCAAAAAGTATATAGTAACCGCAATCAAGAACGGCGTCGCATAAAGCTAGCCGGTGAGTACGGGTCGGTCCAAAGGGATGTTGTGAATCTCCTATTCGTTCAAACGAGTCAATTCCGAAGGGTGTTCGGATTGATTATTAAATCTAAAAACCTAATTATTCTATACTATGATTATCTAGATCTAGTCTTGTTAGGGTTAGGTTTAGGGATGGTTTGGAAATGCAGGTAAATCTCAACGCTTTCTATACCCGAATGAAGATATGTGAGGAGTTATGGTAATTATCAATAAAGGGGATTAGATCCATTCGGGAAGGTGTTCCTTCCTCTAGGTTCTTGTCCTTCCTTTAGAGATCCTTACCCTAACCTCCATGGAAAACGCGCGCAACCAGGCCTTTACACTACGGTATCACCGCTACCTCGAGGGATAGGGTGCCGTAGGGCGCGGTGTGTGCGTGTATGCATGGAGTCCTATTGAAAATATATTATGGGTAAGAAAGGGATGAGAGATCTCATCTCTCAAAAGCCTTCCCCAAAGGTAACTCTAAACAATTATCTACGGCAATGAATTAAATCTACCTAGGGCAAAGAATTAAAATCTAAACTAGAGAAATTAATTAAAACTACTTACAGATTGCTCTCTCCAATCATCAACGCAGGTTTATCAGATCTGAATTTCTGAATGGAAAAGAGGCACCGATGCTCTCCATAAAGAATTCTGAATTTATTATTAAAAGGTGGCATGAACAAATACAATCTTTAGAGTTCCTATTTATAGAGAATATGAAACCCTATGTTACATTTTGATCCGCATGTCTAAATTTACAAATTTGCCCTTAGGTTAAGTATTCGGCGCAGCCAAAATAAGTCGTAGAAATTTCCCAAATCCCGGGCACTATACGGCCGCGGAACCACGGCATTGGCATGCTTGGGCCGCGGTTCCGCGGCCCATTACAGAAAACAATGTGTGGAATTTTTGGGGCTGCTTCTTGGTTCTTTGGGCTTTCTATTTCTTTATTTCTTTTATCCATTTTGCTTCTGGGTCTTCTCCAGATCTTTCAGTGAAAACTTGTATTGATCTTTTAACCGTTTGCCTTGACATTTTGGACCTTGCGTTGCCTTGTTGATTGTGAACTGTTCTTCGTCTAGGCTTGACTAAGATCCTTCTACTTGTTGGTCAAAAGTCCCTCTTTTTTATCATCTTTTGTCTTTTTCACTGTTTTCGTTCCAAGAACCTGTAACCTGTAATATGTAGCAGACATGCATCAAAAGCACATGTTTATTTATAAAACGAATAAGAATGGGGAATATAATAATACAATATTATGGTGTGAACAAATACCCCCAAACTTATCTTTTGCTCGTCCTCGAGCAAACTTATTTTTTTATTCTCGACAAAACACCTAACCGCACTTTCGTAGGGAAACGCGATTGCACTGAGCTCGTGCAACAAGCCGTTAAACCTCTAGGTGTCCCTAGTAGGAGGAGTGTTGTCTCCTGAGGGTTTTCAGCGAATACTACCCACAAAATCCTATCAATTTGGCTTTTCGACTTTTGTTCTCCAATCAGGTTTTCTAACAAGGAATTCTATTATCATCGACTTGTAAATTATCCACCCATATTCTTCACACTTCCTCATCATTTAACTTAAGATTATATATGTTCTGCAGACCTACTTAGCTTTCGACATTTCTTAAGTTTTCCTTCTAGGGTTCCATCTCCACTTAAGAATTTCTATCAACTCTACTAAAGATACAAGTTTTATTCTTCACTCCTTTCTCTTATCTAAACTCCAATCATATATCCCCACGTGTGTGTATAAATCACCCCTACACTTGGAAATTCAAATCAAGCAATCATGCCCTTGTCCGTTGTCCAAAGTACTTATTAATTGGTGAATTTTTAAATGAATTTTGCTTACACATCCTTCTTGCGACCGTTAATACTTCTTGAGGTACCAACAACCGATTACAAGACGTGTTTGCACATTAAAGCGTACTTCCTAGTCTTGTAACACCCAAGGCTTTTTAATCATTTGATTGATCTCAAAAACTATCTATTACCGCAATCAAGAACGGCGTCGCTTATAGCTAGCCGGTAAGTACGGGTCGGTCCACAGGGATGTTGTGAATTTCCTATTTGCGCTAACGAGTTAATTCCGAAGGGTGTTCGGATTAATTATTAAATCTAAAAACCTAATTATTCTATACTACGATTATCTAGATCTAGTCCTGTTAGGGTTAGGTTTAGGTTTGGTTTGGAAATGCAACTAAATCTCAACGCTTTCTATACCCAAATGAAGATCTGTGAGGAGTTATGGTAATTATCAATAAAGGGGATTAGATCCGTTCGGGAAGGTGTTCCTTCCTCTAGGTTCTTGTCCTTTCTTTAGAGATCCTTACCCTAACCTCCATGGAAGACGCGCGCAACCAGGCCTTTATACTACGGTGTCATCGTTACCTCGAGAGGTAGGATGCCGTAGGGCGCGGTGTGTGCGTGTATGCATGGAGTCCTATTGAAAATATATGATGGGTAAGAAAGGGATGAGAGATCTCATCTCTCAAAAGCCTTCCCCAAAGCTAACTCTAAACAATTATCTACGGCAAGGAATTAAATCTACCTTGGGCAAAGAATTAAAATCTAAACTAGAGCAATTAATTAAAAGTACTTACAGATGGCTCTCTCCAATCTTCAACGCAGGTTGTCAGATCTGAATTAATGAAGTGAAAAGAGGCACCGATGCTCTCCATAAAGAATTCTAGAATTTATTATTAAAAGGAGGCATAAGGTTTACAATAATTTAGAGTTCCTATTTATAGAGGATATGAAAACCTAGGTTACATCTGATTCGCATGTCTGAAATTACAAAAATAGCCCTTAGGTTGACTGGTCAGCGCCGCACCACGACTTTGGTAAAAAACATTCCAAGTATGGGCTTCTTATGGCCATGGAACCGCGGCAATGGTAGGCTTGGGCCACGGTTCCACGGCCCATTGATGACATCATCGTATCAATTCTTGTGGGCTGCTTCCTTGTTCTTTGGGCATGTTATTTCTTTAGTTCTTTTCTCTGTTTGTCTTCTGGGTTTTCTCCAGATCTTTCAGTGAAACTTGTAGTGGTCTTTTAACCGTTTACTTTGACATTTTGGACCGTGCATTGCCTTGTACAATTGTGAATTGTTCTTCGTCTAGGCTTGACTAAGATCCTTCTACTTGTTGGTCAAAAGTCCCTCTTTTTTATCATCTTTTGTCTTTTTCACTGTTTTCGCTCCAAGAACCTGTAACCTGTAATATGTAGCAGACATGCGTCAAAAGCACCTGTTTATTTATAAAAAGAATAAGAGTGGGGAATATAATAATACAATATTATGGTGTGAACAAATACCCCCAAACTTATCTTTTGCTCGTCCTCGAGCAAACTTATTTTTTTATTCTCGACAAAACACCTAACCGCACTTTCGCAGGGAAACGCGATTGCACTGAGCTCGTGCAACAAGCTGTTAAACCTCTAGGTGTTCCTAGTAGGAGGAGTGTTGTCTCCTAAGGGTTTTCAGCGGATACTACCCCCAAAATTCTATCAATTTGGCTTTTCGACTTTTGTTCTCCAATCAGGTTTTCTAACAAGGAATTCTATTATCGTCGACTTGTAAATTATCCACCCATATTCTTCACACTTCCTTATCATTTAACTTAAGATTATATATGTTCTGCAGACCTACTTAGCTTTCGGCATTTCTTAAGTTTTCCTTCTAGGGTTCCATCTCCACTTAGGAATTTCTATCAACTCTACTAAAGATACAAGTTTTATTCTTCACTCCTTTCTCTTATCTAAACTCCAATCATATATCCCCACGTGTGTGTATAAATCACCCCTACACTTGGAAATTCAAATCATGCAATCATGCTCTTGTCTGTTGTCCAAAGTACTAATTAGCAGGTGAATTTTTAATTGAATTTTGCTTACACATCCTTCATGCGACCGTTAATACTTCTTGAGGTACCAACAACCGATTACAAAATGTGTTTGCACATTAAAGCGTAATTCCTAGTCTTGCAACACCCAAGGCTTTTAGCAGTGACTCCCAAACCAGTTGGTCTAAGGCACTAGGTGATAAAGCACCCTCGCTAAATATTTTTCTATTTTTGCAGCCTTAAGTAATCACAAAAACCAGTGTCCATTTTTTTATTCTTTATTCACACACAAACATACACACACACAAATATATATATATATATTTTATTTTCATTGTACTAAGGACTTTAAACAAGAGCATTTCAATGTCTCCTCTACTATTCCAAGTTTCAAGATGCGTGATTGTGCAAGTTGTAGGGTATACATTTTCATAATCTAGACTTAAGCTAGGAATTATTTTTCAAACTTATACTCTAATAAGAATATCAATACTTTTCCTTCGTTTCGACTTAGCCCAAGAAGTGAACTCAAAATTTGCCTATTTCTAAACAAACTACAAAGCCATATACTTTCTACCATTAAACTTTAAGGAAGGTTATTTTTAGGGTTTTTAATTTACGAAATCTAAGATCTAGTTGTTCCCAGCCAGTTAACCTATTTGTCAAACTCAAGTCAATTAGCTAAAATTTAATACATTAATTTTTATAATTTTTTGAAATTTTTCAATTTTTATGGGTTTTCAAATAAATTGCAAATGCAAAAATATGTACAAATGAATGCGAAGGAAGAAGACGTACCGAGCATACCCCCAAACTTGAACTTGACAGTATCCTCACTGTCATGCTAAACCAAGAGGGTCAAAATTGTCGGCACTCCCCTGTTTATTTATTTATAATTATTTTTTTTTTATTTTTTTTTAATTTTTATAGAAAAAGAAAACAAAACTATATATACATATATACAACAAGGTTCCCCCCAAACTTAAGCTTGGCCTTACACAAGCCAAAGGTTAGCACCAACCATTCAAAAATCTTATCGCGGTAAAGGTATAGTCGGTGCAAGAATGGGGTGGAAAGAAAAGAGATGAGAAGCACACGAGATCGTGTGGAAAGAAAGGTAGAATATGGTCTCGGTGGAGGAAAGGAATGGCGGAAAGGAGAAAGAAGTGGATTACGATCTTGAGGGTGTAAATCGAGTGAATAAATTAGCGCAATATGTGATGACCGATGTGTTAAAAGCGATTGCGCTAACCTATCAACCCGTCGTGCAATGGGGTCAAATCCCTCAAGATTCGCAAGAAAACATGGGTACGCCGAACTTGGTATCGGAGATGAAAGCGTAACGGTCACTTGTACGGTCGGAACAATAGGAATGACGACAGGGAGTGAATTAGGGATAGTCTCTTTCTCACCGTAGTAACTTGTTTCGAACTTGAAAGATTCCATCAATGGTTCGAAACGACTGTAAGCAACCGAGTCTGATGGTTCAAGTAACTCATTTGAAAATGTAAAGGACTCAAACTCGGGCGGGGAGACATCAACATCGTCCGAAAAAAGTGAAACACTCGTAGGTGTTATCGTCTGTGAGAACTGTGTCAGATTCAAAGGAAAAGTTTTCAAGCTCACAGTCTTCAAGCGTGGTTGGAACGATGTAAAGGAGGGAGTGTGATATAACAGTCAAAGGTTCAGGAGGATGAATTGGAGAATCAGACACATCAAACAAAAATGGTTCAACCTCAATATGATCCTCAAAACTCTCCTCAATACTATCCTTATAATTCTCCTCAAAATTCAACTCATCCATGCCATCATCATTAAAATCCAGACGCATATGAAGTTCGGGAGAAACATCTAATGTCTCGGGATGATGAGTTGAACATAAAATTTCAATCAAATCGACAGGTTCATCATCCGAAATATTCCCGGCGTCTATATCCTCAATCAAGTGAAAATCAATTTCTTTAGACACCTCATCAAAAGCATGGATATTTATCAATTTAGGTTCTAGAGTGGAGGTGTAAAGGTCAAACGGATTAGGTGTTGTTTCACTCGAAAGGGGTTCATCACAATTTGGCAAATCAAACACTACAAAATCACACAACTCGTTTTTATTTTGAACTAGTGAATCATTTAGGAGATTCGATGGAAAACTGGAGTTGTGGGCTTCAATTGGGTAAGGGTAGGTTTGATTTTGAAATCCTCTCACATTCTCACTCTGTCCAACCGCCTCCTTATACACTGAAAAATTTGGAGCTAGCGGGAAACTAACTACCGGTTCACTAGGTTGCATAAGGGCGGCCAAGGACGCTTCCACATTCCTAGTCATTTTATTTGTTGCTGCAATATAAGCCTCCAACGACTCTTCCAAACTAGACTTGGGCGGTGAGGAGGTTTCGGTAAAAGATTCGAAATCGTGTGGATATGCAAAACTCCCAACAGGCTGTGTAGAAACAGTGTCTAGTGAAGGTGGGAAGGTCGGGTAGGACTGGTAGGAAGTGGATGGTTGGGCAGGGGTAGGGTCAACATGTGGATAAAAAGGTGAATAATCGTGCGGACCCCTAGAACTAGATGAGTGGAGAGGGGTAAAAGATCGGCTGGGAGATTGAGCAATATGCTCAACAATGGACATCGGCTTAGGAGTGACAGAAGGACTTGAAAAAGTGGTATCAACATATGGAGGTGGTAAAGGTTGACTTGGTTGACACAAAGTGGGTTGAAAAGTCGAACTGTTTCTTCTAGACGCCTCTATTTGATCTTTCAAAGATTTTTTAGGCAAGGAAGGATCGTCTTTAAATTGACCGAACAAATTGACGTACGACGCGAAATTAAGTTCGGCATACCAAAGTTCGGCAAGTGATTTATTATGTGGGGTACCCATGTTAGAAGAAGGGGAAAGAAAGAATGTTTGTTGTGGTGGTGCAAGGATTTATTTGCGGCAAAATTTTGCAAGTTTTCTAATAAAAATTTTCCATTTTCTTTTTATCTTTATTTGGAAAAAATTTTGTTGCAAAAAGATTTTCTAGAAAAGATATGCAACAGAAAAATATTTCTTGCAATCAATTTCTAATTGAAGCGAGGCGCAAAAAAATCCTATACAAAATTGTTATTTGGAAGGGGAAATATTTTTATAGCGCACGGAATCCTGCAAGAATTTTCAGAAAAATTATTTCAAAAATTACAGAGGAGGAACAGAGGGGACTTACAGTGCAATTTTCAAGAGCTAAAGTCATCAAGATGCCGCGTTACCGCGGTCTAAAGCCACCTCTTGCGGCGTTTCCGCGGTCAGTTTGCTGGCTCGAGTCCCAAGAATTTTTTTGACGTTCTGATTCGACAAGGCAGCCGCGGTTCCGTGGCCTAAGGCAGGTTTTGGCCGCGGAAGGGCGGTGAGGTGGGCAGTTCAAGACTCCAAATTTTTTCTACTGTTCTGTTTTGAAAATCCCCCTCTGTTTTGATCTGTTGTTTTCTGTTTTGCTTTCTGGAAATTTCCAGATCCGTCTCTATTGTATCTGCAAGATTCACACAACAAAGTACCCTTTCTAAAAAATATAACAATTGATATATTTTTATAATTTTTGGATTTTTTAGATTTTTATGACCTTTTAATTTAAGATTAACCCGAAATTGCAAAAACGAAATTTCTATGCCATCCCCGGCGGCGGCGCCATTTGATTGATCTCAAAAACTATCTATTACCGCAATCAAGAACGGCGTCGCATGTAGCTAGCCGGTGAGTATGGGTCGGTCCACAGGGATGTTGTGAATTTCCTATTTGCGCTAACGAGTTAATTCCGAAGGGTGTTCGGATTGATTATTAAATCTAAAAACCTAATTATTCTATACTACGATTATCTAGATCTAGTCTTGTTAGGGTTAGGTTTAGGGATGGTTTGGAAATGCAAGTAAATCTCAACGCTTTCTATACCCAAATGAAGATCTGTGAGGAGTTATGGTAATTATCAATAAAGGGGATTAGATCCGTTCGAGAAGGTGTTCCTTCCTCTAGGTTCTTGTCCTTCCTTTAGAGATCCTTACCCTAACCTCCATGGAAAACGCGCGCAACCGGGCCTTTATACTATGGTGTTATCGTTACCTCGAGGGGTAGGATGCCGTAGGGCGCGGTGTGTGCGTGTATGCATGGAGTCCTATTGAAAATATATGATGGGTAAGAAAGGGATGAGAGATCTCATCTCTCAAAAGCCTTCCCCAAAGCTAACTCTAAACAATTATCTACGACAAGGAATTAAATCTACCTAGGGCAAAGAATTAAAATCTAAACTAGAGAAATTAATTAAAAGTACTTGCAGATGGCTCTCTCCAATCATCAACGCAGGTTGTCAGATCTGAATTAATGAAGTGAAAAGAGGCACCGATGCTCTCCATAAAGAATTCTCGAATTTATTATTAAAAGGAGGCATAAGGTTTACAATAATTTAGAGTTCCTATATATAGAGGATAGGAAACCCTAGGTTACATCTGATTCGCATGTTTGAAATTACAAAAATAGCCTTTAGGTTGACTAGTCAGCGCCGCACCACGACTTTGGTAAAAAACATTCCGAGTATGGGCTTCTTCTGGCCGCGGAACCGCGGCAATGGTAGGCTTAGGCCGCGGTTCCGCGGCCCATTGATGACATCATCGTATCAATTTTTGTGGGCTGCTTCCTGGTTCTTTGGGCTTGTTATTTCTTTAGTTCTTTTCTCTGTTTGTCTTCTGGGTTTTCTCCAGATCTTTCAGTGAAACTTGTACTGATCTTTTAACCGTTTGCCTTGACATTTTAAACCTTGCGTTGTCTTGTTGATTCTGAACTGTTCTTCGTCTAGGCTTGACTAAGATCCTTCTACTTGTTGGTCAAAAGTCCCTCTTTTTTATCATCTTTTGTCTTTTTCTTTGTTTTCGCTCCAAGAACTTGTAACCTGTAATATGTAGCAGACATGCGTTAAAAGCACCTGTTTATTTATAAAACGAATAAGAATGGGGAATATAATAATACAATATTATGGTGTGAACAGATTCCCACTGTACTTTGATTTCCATCATACCACGTCCAAGAGGGCGTGCAAAAAGATGGGTTTTTGGTACAGTCCCGAATCACATGGAGGCAATGAGCGTTAGGAAGGGATTCGTCTCTCCCGGTATAGGGAGTTGATGTTGCGCTGTGTTCGATTGGCTATAACTGGAATTCCCTGGCCAGGGTTGCTGAGATTTACTGGTAAGCGTTATCAGTAGTTTCTCGAACTGTTATAGACCTCATATCGACATGACTTATCAAGCTACTGGGGTCTGACGTTTACCACCACTAGGCGAGATATGCGACATATCAGACAAAGAGACCGGACTATACGGGAGTGTTACTGATTGGATTTGCAGGAGAATGTACAGGCTTGCTTGTTGATCTTCTGATCGCTCAATACCTGGGTGGCTGTTACGTTTAGCTGACCACTTACAGCTTGTGGGTGTTTGATATGATCATCACCTACTGCCGGCGTATTGACGATTCTTTAGAGTCCTACACAGAGGTTTCTTGGCTCTGGCAAAACGGAGTAGGAGCACTTATATGATATGTGCGGGACCGAGAACAATACGTGTATGTGATACCGTATTAGATTCTCGCGATATGAGATATCGGCCGGGTATATGTGATATAGCCGGGTCATCAGATCAAGTGTTGATTCGATGAAGTGATACAGATTATATTAGTCTGTTATTTGTGAAATAGCCGGATTATCGGATCAAGTGTTGATTCGATAATTTAATGTATAATTATATATTTGATATATTAAATTACATTAACTAATATTAGCTCATTAAAATATTCTTTTTCTCACTCGGGTAATACATTGATATATATGCGATATATGTTAATTGTATTATTTTATTTTGTTACAAAATATATTATATATGTGATATAATATTGTAACAAGTTAAGGTTACTAATGCAACATGATTAGTGGAGATTAAACATGGTTAGGGATTGATTTGGGTTAATTCTTTCTAGTTGCTTCTAGAAGCTTTGCTTTTGTTTTAAGCAAAGATATTTGTTATGATATTTTTGTAGATATTTAGTTAACCCAACCGAACCCTTTAACCATGGTTCATTCTCTACATGGGTTAAGTTATCATATTTAACCCATGGTTGCATTTCTAACCTCACAACAGTTCATTATTCATCACAAAAGAAATGGTTCTTCTTCTTCCTTCTCCTTTTCATTGGTAAAGCTTTCTAGCTTTTTCATTAGTGATGATTTTGAGTGAGATTAAGAAATAAATGAGAGCTAAAATCCTACTTCATCATCCTAATCTATCCTGGCCATTTAGATTAGGGTGTTCACTTCATTTGTGAGTGAGAGCTTGTGTTTAAGAAACTTCAAGGTAGATCATCTTAGTTATCGAAGATCGGAAGCAAGTTTGCATCATTTCTTCGTGGAGCCTCTCTAGAGTCCGGGTATATGATGATCGCAGCGAAGGGACCTCAATACGGAGCTTATAAAGTGAAGGACCGGATTACAAAGGTTGTAATCCTAAACTCTTAGATGTTAAAGTGTTTAACATGCTTTGTTTCGCATAATCTCTAGTTTAAAGATCTTGGTTAGGGTTGTTCGGCACGTCTAAATTTTAAATCGGGCATGGTTGATGCTTTATAGGCCCTTGTGAGAGTGCCTAGTAACCTTATATGAAGAAGAAGAAGAAGAAGTATTGTGAAGAAAACAATGGGGAAATGAAAGGTTGGGGCTTCCAAGTCTCATAAATATCCCCCCCCTCACAAATATCTATTTTGTCTCAAAACCATTAATCCATTCATACACAACTTAATTCTAATCATTCTTCCTTTTCTTTTTCTTCTATTCTTTTCTTTTCTCTTTTGTTTCTTGCTCCTTTTTTTTAACGTTCTCTCTAACTAACAAACACACACACACATGCACATGTTGCAAAAGTCACGGAAAATGTAAAAATACGGATTTTGCAAAAAATCTGATAAATATCATTAAAATAAATAAATCATTTTAATCTCCGATAAATTTCCAAATATTGGTATACACTTATACCATTTTACGAAAAATCCTTATTCGCAAATCGAATAGTTTTCGCGAAATATATTATTTTAATATTAAATTCAAAAAATAATATTTTTATTTTTCTGAATTGTTACAGTCTTCCCCCCTTAAATAAATTCGGTCCCCAAATTTAAATTTAACTCTCCAAATACTAAAATATTTCAATAATCAGCTCAAATCAACGGGGTTCCGAAATCACGAAAGACATATAAATACCACGGCGCATCCTGTGCGTATGAAAACGAGTACAATACTCAGAATCAAACTCCATCATGCATGACACAATCATCGGAGTTAAAATGGAAATACGAATCTCGAATTCCACCA
Source organism: Agapanthus africanus (assembly GCA_030015575.1). Lineage (NCBI taxonomy): Eukaryota > Viridiplantae > Streptophyta > Magnoliopsida > Asparagales > Amaryllidaceae > Agapanthus > Agapanthus africanus. The sequence continues at coordinate 399,734,055 of CM057346.1, forward strand.
CTGGAATCCAAATGCACTATTTAAATCATAATACGTATATAGTACACATTCTTGTAAAACCATTTTAAAAAGCTGAATAACTCATGCCAATATCTTTCTCAAATCCCCGTGCTATGCGTAGCTCACGGTACAAGTGGCGGACGATCATTTGTAAAGTAATAATTATATACTAATATATATTTAGCTCAATTTATACGTCCTGCCATTTTGAAAAATCCCAGAAAGTTCTCTTTATAAAATTTCGCGTCACTCACGGACACGTACTAAATAGCGAGACTATAGCTCCTTTTTGAAAACCTTTGGTAACTTCTATATGCATGCAAAAGTACTCAGGTGCATTCCTCAGACCATTTCTGCTCGGCTACTATATAATATAGTATCCATCATCAAAATACAAAACTCATAAATAAAATCAGCCTCAAAAGGCGTATCCAACATCACATGCGTCTGGTGCACACGGAAATCCAATCCAATACAATTGCCACAAATATGCTCAAAAGCAAAACTAAGTGCAACAGTTGTGCACGAAAGCATCTGTCCAGTGCAATAGGTGTGCACGATAACAACATCAAATGCATCTATATTGCATGAAAATCTCAAATCAAGTCCAATAACCATGTACGAATGAAGTCTCTATCAAGTGCATACAACATGCATGAATAAAATCTCAATCATGTGCATCCAACATGAGCGAATAAAATCTCAATCATTTACATCCAACATGCATGAATAAAAATCCCAATCAAGTGCATCCGGTATGCACAAATTCTTATATCTTATGCCCAACATGCGCGAAAATCTAAATCAAGTGCATCTGGTCCATATAAAACATCCAGTGCAATAGTACGCATGATAACGAACATCAAGTGCAGACGCTCACGAAAACATCAATCTGGTGAAACAATGCACGAAATACAATTTCCGGTGCAACCAAAGTACGAAATACCAATCTGGTGCAACAAATGCACCAAATCTCAAGCTAGAGCAACAATGCACAGAAATATCAAGCTAGTGCAACAATGCACGAAAACTCATCAACATCTCAATGATCACAAAACAACACCGAGCATGCCAAGGTGTATAAGATCATAGACATGTGCAACTACGTGCAGAAAACCATATATCAATGCACTGCAAGCATATATAAGCTATACGAAGTGCGAAAATCAAATCGAGTGCGTACCTCACGCACAAAATCAAATCGAAAATCTCGAAATCAACCAAAAATCATAAGTATGTGCAACAAGGCACAAAATCAACCTCAAGTGCAATAGATATGCACAAATCATAATCTCAATGTAGCGGTGTATAATACACAAGTCAAGTGCAATAACTGTGCACAATATAAATCTCCAATCCAAGCGATAAAAGTGTGATATTCGGATCACAAAATGCAAATCGCATTAACTGACATTATGGTACACCTTCTATAATATCGAAAAATAAGCCGGTACGCCCAAACTCGGCAGAGCAAGATCATCTACTTGTCTCCTGCTCACAGTCTGGCATCTCCGGTCTTCGGGTTCTCTATTTCTCTCTGAACTATCAATCTCGCAATCTTTCAGCTCGTCGGCTCGGTCAGGCTTACTAACGAAACCTTCCTACTCTGGAACTCCTTTGATTACCGTTTGGTCAATCAACATGACCACTCTCAAACGGCACATTACTGACGGTGGAATCTGGCCTTCTGAATGTGCACACTATAACCGATCCTCGTGCAAATCTCGATCACTGCGGTGTCCTGGAAAGAACCTGCTCACGTCTTCTTCCGATCTCACCTATGCCGAACTATACGAAGGTTGGCACTCTTGCGTAACTCTTTTCTTATAACCGGACAGCTATGTCCTCAGCACGGCTTTCCTCTGGAAATTGGCTGTATCTAACGCCTCTGCACACATATCAATCCTCTAGCATCAATGGAGAGTAACAACCGCTCGTTAATATCTCGTACGAACCTCTAGTTCCACTCGTCTTTATTATCGTCCACTTCGACGTCATCTCTTGCTGTCTACATATTACAATTCATTCACAACTACGGTCAATCTGGAGTCTCTCACACGGACTTGAAATTACGAACTCAGTACCTTCATCACTCTGTCGAAGATATCTAGCCGAACACGTCCTCGGGAACTCGTCCAATCTATCGAAGGAATACACTTTATTCATCCGTTCTCGATCAACTCACAACGCATCTAGTGAGGTCCTTCTATCTGAAACTGGTCAACTTACCGATCTTACATCGGAGCATCTGACGAACAACATCCTCTCTTGATCGATCTACTCAAGATCCAAGTAAAATCCTTCAACTGAAATTCTTTGACTCATCTGAGCCTGAATCGGCATATCAAATCTGGCGAATCATAACAGCCGCTCCACTCAAGATAGACTAGCTACCTCCTGTCACATCTCTGCCTGGAAGCTCCAGCGGTTTCAGCTCATAAACTCTGGAAACGACATCCCATCAATCTCAGCAACAGCTGGGTCACCTGTCTACACGGCAGACAACGTCACGATCTCTGAGATATGCTGTACATCAACAGTCCTCTCAATCCGGCAGCTTCTATCAATGGTCCGATCATCCGGTGTAAAACCGAACACTCATCTCAAACGAGAGATCACAACACAACACTATACCTGCACATCCCCATGTCACCAGAAAACAACAATAGTCAGTCCTTGTCCACGACGAGCTCGCCCTGACCGAAACACTATCAGCAGCTCAATCTGCGCTCAAACCATGGTGACAGGAATCTCAATCAGGTATCAATGAAGATAAATCACATGAAAGAAAGAAGTCATCATATCCCAAATGGATATATGATCAAAGGAATGAATAGTATCACAGATCTCAAGATATGCGCATCCTAAGGTTTCTTAAGTGGAGTATCATATCGTAAATATGCTGCGAAACAAACGTACTGTATGTCACTCTACTCAAGCTACCCACTCCATCAATCAAGGTCAACCTATGAAATGAAAGTTCGGGTCTAATACCCCCCGTCAAGTCTAAGTTCCGTAAGGACAAGCCTAGGTTCCGGAATATATACGCCCTACACTTCGCATAGTCAAACTCAGACTCAAACTAAGATTAAACATAATGCTCTGATATCAACTTTGTCATGACCCGAAATTTAGTTCGTGACCGGCACATAAATCATGCTACGTCAAAAGGCGTAACGTAAATCAAGTAAGCTGAAGCCCAAAAATCTAAACCCTATTATTTTTGAAGTGGAGTGCAGTTTTGAAATCAGGTATAATGGATCATATTTTGTCTTTTCAAAATTCGGACAGCACCTCCCTTATATATTTTGATCCAAAACATTTATACAACAATATATAGGCATCCCTAAGCAGGAGCTAGCTCTACGCCAACTGGCGGAAACACAACCACGCAAGTAATACATATACGACTCCCAACAGCGGAGACCAACCCAGAAAGAACAAATAAGACGCAAGGCATCAACTCAAGAAGTGAACACAACCCATCGCTCTAATTCTCGCACAAAACCCAAGTCTTTCTATGTCTACCAAAATACAATACTAGTTTCTGATCTGATGTGATGTGGTATGATATGATGGAGTTTGTCTAGATACAACGGAATATAACAATGCGAGAGTGGGCATGATCCAACATGTGCCCCACCTACCAAAGCAAACACCCTGGATAAAGCTGTGTGCCAGCAATACCGCAACTAATCCCTAGCGGTCAAACCTGCAAGAACTGTGGCACAACAGGGGTGAGTTGCCAACTCGTGAGTAGAAAACATCAACAAGTAGAAATCGAAAAAAATAACGATTTCCTAGGTCACTATATCCTTAAAGTAATACTATGATATCTAGGGTGACCACAAATGCATATATGTCTACAATCAAGTCAATGCCCATAGCATATATAATAATCATCCGGCATCATATGCCTGTGTATAAGTGGATAACATCCATGTGTCCATCAATGACACAACTCAATATCATGGAACATGAATGTCCAACATCGACACTCGAAATATCATGAAAACATAGTATATATATGTGTGTATGTATGAGGATATCAACCACCTGTGTCTATCAACGACATATCAAAATCATGGAACCTGAGTGTCTAACACCGACATTCGAAATATCATGAAAACCCGTGTCCAGTATCGACACCTAAATCCTCATACCTCAGGCACCGCATCCTCAGATCGGCCCTTATATACGTATCTCATCTTAGGCACCGCATACTCAAATCGGCCCTCATATCTATCTCATAACTCCGGTCGGTATCCTCCAGATATCCGCCGAGTTCTATACAATCACCGGTAGGTAGTGTTCCCTCTGCCAGGCTCATCGGCTACACCACGACAATCATTTCTTGCCCCAGGGGTACCATATCGGGTCCACCATGTACCCGCAAACAGATCACCATGTCCTCGAATCGGGTCTCGAAAACCAATCTCAGAACCGAGAATACTCATGGTGGACGCATCGAAATATCATATCATGAGAACCCGGGTTTTTAAAACAATACATCATTTCCTTCGAAATATAACCACGGTTCTCAAATCCAGAAATCTTATGAAAACTGCATCTCAATGCATATAACCATAAAGTACGACGTATTCAACATAGAGTAATAATATGAGCATATCGGTATATCATGCAAGCATATAACCATCAGGTACGATGTATGCAACATAGAGTAATAATATGAGCATATCAGTTATATCATGCAAACATGTCAAGTGATGGTATAGAACAATGAATATACTTCACAGTTACAAATCATATCATGATGTGGAAGTTCTACAGTGTAAGTGACGTAGCAATTACTGATGAAGAATGTGTGTGAGCTGGCAATTCTGCGTAAGTCTAACATATGCATCAACGGTAATGGTGCAGGTGTACTCGCAAATGATATCATATAGCATTAATTATTGGAACAGGGTATATACATTACTAGGGGTAATATTCTACATTGCATGAACAATCAATGGGTATAACTATCTACTTATGAATTATACAGTCACTTAAAGGTTTCGAATCGTTGTTTGAAAGTAAGGGCTACGGTGTTTAGGAAAAGGGACCTCATTTGAAAATTCGTAACACCCCTTGAGGTTTCCATTTAAAAGATATATATGATTCGTCGGTTTGGAATTAGGTCTGGTTTTGGTAATATCTCCTACATTGGCGATCACGCCTCATAACATCCGGTATGGCGATAGTCCTCTAATTAACATTCTCAAATTACAAGCACAGATCAATCATCCGGCAAAACACATCTCGTACGGAAATCCATCGCACGGTTACATCAACAGAATAGGGAATCTATCATCCTATACAATATATCTCGTACAGTAATTCATCGTATGGTAACAACAAACGGGATAGGGAATCTATCATCCTACAAAATATATCTCGTACGGTAATTCATCATACGGTAACAACAAACGGGATAGGGAATCTATTATCTTATATAATAAAGAGGGCACGTATCTAAAGTCTCGTACGTCACATCACTCATTCGTCTCACAATATAGATATATCATATACATATATCTCAAACACGTTCGTATCAATTCATATAAGGATACCTTGCATATACATCATATCTTATAAATCTCGAGTCGTATCGATCTCATATTATGCCACTATTAACTCACACTTGTTCTCTTTCGATTCATACTTATCATGATTCACTTTATCATATCAATCATCATTAGCTATTCTATTAGTGAATCCTATATAGTTTTCTACAACCCTAATATATATATATATATATCGGTTTTCATTTATGATTTGCGGGGGTGCTATACGCCATCCACCCGACTTCTCTCGTAGATATAAATCTACTCACCGCAATTTTCCTCGCTTTGCCGAAATCGATGTGCTTCGTCGTCTCGGAAGTCCACGCGAAGTATCTATAATCAATACACATCGAAACGCAAACACAATTAATATCTGAAAACTGATACAGCATATGGATTGCCTACAGGTTAGAACCTATAGCTTCACATGCAAAATCAACCAAACAACCCTCGTCCGTTGACGTATAAACGTCCAACGATCAATTCGAGTCTCAATTATAAAACCCAAGTATTCCAAATCAAACACCAAAAACGAAGATTTCACCTATCGCATCACACTTAAACAGCAACTAAGGAAACCCTTCGCAGATTTCTCCTCTGGTCAAATTAGACTAAAAAAAAGTATAGAGGATAGGTTATAGGGTAATTGAGTTGTAGGTAAAAACCCAACCCTAAACCATACTAGAAAACTGGCGACATTGCCCCTAAGTCCGGTCTCGCCGGCCATTTGGTGAGGAAATGGGCTCGTATTCAGGTGGTGGTCTTCTGGTGGTCTATCTAGGCTAATGGTCTAGTTTTATTTTCTTGGAAAAATCCCAGAAAGCTCCAGATACCCTGTAGGTTTTAAGGTTTCACAAATTGTATAACGCGAATCCAAATATATCAAAACATAACCAGCAACTAAGGAAAATGGTCCCAGATTTTGGTTTACGTAAAATCAGGCCAAACTAGCAATACAGTGGGTTAGTATAAGGGGTATGTGAGATACAGAACCAAACCACATCACTATTGCTCATGGGAAAACCGGCAACAGTAGCACGAAATCCGAGCTCGCCGGCCTGGAAGGGTAGAAAGGGGCTCGTTTTCTCAGGGTAGTCTCCCATGGGTCTAACTAGGTCTCTGGATTTGTTTGTTTAACTCCTAAATTGCCTAGGTCATACTAGATCCACTGTAGGCTATAAGGTCAAACAAAACCAACATGGAAAATTTCTAACTTCGTATATTGGGTTTTAAACTCATTTTTAGGCCATGGAATCAATCCTTAAGGTCTTATAAACACTCACTACACCTCAAATGGTCACTTAATAGCAACTTTCAATTTTCTAAAATCGAAATCCTAATTAACTCAATTTCTAAGTAAAAATACAATATTTAATATAAACACTAAACTAATGTGAATGGATTACCTTAATAGCAGCCTAGGAAAGTTCTTGAGTTGCCCAAAGTCTTCAAAATCCGAAATTGATTGGTTCAAGATGTCTAGAATGGATGTGTGCATGTTTTATGTGAAGTGTGCATAAGGTTTTGAGGAAGAATTCGAGATGGTGTATGAGGTAGTGAAGGTTGAAGAAGAAGAAGAAGTATTGTGAAGAAAAAAATGGGGAAATGAAGGGTTGGGGCTGCCAAGTCTCACAAATATCCCCCCCTCACAAATATATATTTTGTCTCAAAACCATTAATCCATTCACACACAACCCAATTCTATTCTTTCTTCCTTTTCTTTTACTTCTATTCTTTTCATTTCTCTTTTGTTTTCTTTCTCCTTTTTGTTTCATTCTCTCTAACTCACAAACACACACACATGCACACATGCACATGGCATGTTGCAAAAGTCACGGAAAAATATAAAAATACAGAATTTTCCTAAAATCCGATAAATATCATTAAAATAAATAAATTATTTTAATCTCCGATAAATTTCCAAATATTGGTATACACTTATACCATTTTACGAAAAATTCCCTATTCGCAACTGGAATAGTTTTCGCGAAATATATTATTTTAATATTAAATTCCAAAATTAATATTTTTATTTTTATGAAATGTAACAACCAGTGTCACCTGAGAACTGCTATCCGACGATAGATACAAAACCACATAGGAGTTCTAGGCGAGTCCGTTCATTGTACCCAGTCTCCACTGAGCAGCCGTATACAGTCTTTGGTGTCACCACACAATTGGATATGGGATCATCCATCGTCCATCATATGGATCAAGTAACTTATACGCTAGTCTACTCTGGAATATCGATGCCCCGTCTCGATACACCAACGACTAGGAACATTTCAAGGATATGCTTATAAATTACACATGCCCCACTAGTATGATCTGCATCATAATCCCAGTAGTCAAGCAAATATCCTAAGGGCTTTATCAACATGTACCAAATGAGTAGTATGCATGAACAAGTGAACATGTTAAGATAAAGAACAACCAGATAGCATACTATCATGTTGAGAAAGAATGTCATTTGAATATGATGTGTTCCCTAGCACGGCAGCGGGGTTTCGGGCGGCATCGTCCATGCCAAATTAAAAAATTGCCACGCTAACGAACCCAAAACATAAGATGTTTAACTAGAGAATCATACGAATCAAACTATGTAAACAACTTTACAACTAAGTGAATGCAGAATACAACCTTTGTAGACTGGTTCTTCACTTCAAATGCTCCCTGTAGAAGTCCCTTCGCTGCGACTAAGAATCTCCCGAACTCTTGAGAGGCTCCACAAGGTGAAAAATGCAAACTTGCTCAAACTCTTCGAGGCCGAAAATGATCTACGTCGAGGAGACTCTAGCTCATGCTACCTCTTCACTAAATTAGGGTTTAGTGAAGCAAACACCCTAAACTAAATGGCTAATAGTAGAGGATGATGAAGTAGGAATTGGGCACTCTTTAGATTTCTTTTTCTCACAATATTTCATCACTTGGAAAAAAACTGTTAGTTATATGTATGCCCTAGAGGCCATTATTGTACATATGATGTATATTATAGTGGATGCTTGGACATACATAGGGAGGACTTTCTTACTCAGCATGATAGTATGCTATATGGTTACTCTTTATCTTAACATGTACACTGATTGTCTCTCTCTTACATTTTGATAAAGCCCTTAGGATGTTTACTTGACTATCTAGATTATGATTCGGATCATACTAGTGGGACAAAGGTAGTCCGTGAGTACATCCTTTAATGTCCCTAGTCGTGGGTGTATTGAGACGGGGCATCGATATACCAGAGTAGACTAGCTTATACCTTCTCGACCCATATAGATGGGCGATGGATGATCCCATATCCATTGGTGTTTGACATCAGAGATGATATACGGGTGCTCAGTAGAGACTGTGTACACTGGACGGACTTTCCTGGAACTCCCAGATGGTATTATACCTCACGTCAGATGGCAGTTCTCTGGTGACACTGGTACAGGTTAGTCTGTCGATCCGAGATCGCCATAGTCTTATATGATTCCCACTGTGCTTTGATTTCCACCTTACCACATTCAAGAGAACATGCAAAACGGTGGATTTTGGGTACAGTCCCGAGTCACATGGAGGTAATGAGCGATAGGAGGGGATTTCGTCTCTCCCGGTATTGGGGGTTGATGTTGCGCTGTGCTCGATTGGCTTTAACAGGAAAGTCCCTGGCCAGGGCTGTTTATGAGATTTACTGGTAAGTGTTATCAGTAGTTTCTCGAGCCATTATGAGCCTCACATCTGCATGACTTATCAAGCTATTGGGGTCTGACGTTTACCACCACCAGGCGAGATATGCGACATATCAGACGAAGAGACTGGACTGTACGGTAGTGTTACTGATTGGATTCACAGGAGTATGAGCATGCTTTCTTGTTGATCTTCTGATCACTCAAGACCCGAGTAGTCGTTACGTTTAGCAGACCGCTTACGGCTTATGGGTGTTTGATATGATCATCACCTACTGCCGGTGTATTGACAAGTCTTTAGAGTCCTATACAGAGGTTTCCTGGTTCATCCAAAACGAAGTAGGAGCACATATGTGATATATGCGGGACCGAGATTAATGCGTGATTGATTCAAAGAATTTTGTTTTACCGCAATCAAGAACGGCGTCGCTTGGTAGCTAGCCGGTGAGTACGGGTCGGTCCACAGGGATTTTGTGTATTCTCGATTTGTTCTAACGAGTTAATTCTGATTGTTGTCGGATTGATTAAATCTAAAAATTAAGTTGATCTAAACTAGGATTAACATCTTGCTAGGCTTAGGTTTGGAAAGTCAATATTCCTCACCGTTTTCTATGCCCTGTTTAAGATCTATGAGGTGTTATGGTAATAATTAATAAAGTGGATTAGTACCATCGGGAAGAAACGATGTTTCTTCCTCTATGTTCTTGTCCTTCTTTTCTTAATTCTTACCCTAACCTCCATGCAAAACACGCTCAACCGGTCGTTTATACTACGGTATCACCGCTACCTCGTGGGATAGGGTGCCGTAGGGAGTGGTGTGTGCATGTATGCATGGAGTCCTATAAAAACGTGTGATGGGAAAGAAAGGGGTGAGAGATCTTCATCTCTTAAGCCTTCCCCAAATCTAACCCTAACAAGTGAGGAGACTACTCATTCATTAAGGAATTGAAAAACAATGTTCTAAACTAATTAACTAGGGCAGGGAATAAAATCTAAACTAGGGTAGAAAGGAAAATTATACTAGGGCGGATAATAAAATTACTAGGGCAAGAATTGAAAACTTACTCTAATTTGATGCACTCTTCATACTTTACAGAAATTTACAGATCTGAATTTTGATAAAATGAAATGAGGCACAAGAAGAGGCATACCTCAAAAAGATGTTTAGGGTTTCTATTTATATATCATAGAAACCCTAGGGTTACATTCGATTCACATCCGCATTTACAAATATACCCTAAGGAGAATAGTCAACGCACCGCCACACCGTCAAGAACTTTGCACCGACACGGGCTCTTTATGGCCGCGGAATCGCGGCCAAAACCCATGTTTGGCCGCGGATCCGCGGCCATGTAGTGGTTTCGTTGACTGCAATTTTTAGGGCTGATTCTGGTTGCACTTTACTTCTTGTTTCTTCACTTGGTTTCTCCGATTGTCTTCTAGATTTCTTCAAGATTTGCACAGTGAATAATGTAGTGGACTTTACCGCTTGCTTCGTTTCAAAGTCTTGAACGTTGCTCTACCTTTGTTCTTTGTGAAATTGTCCATTGATCTTCGCTTAGTCTTCAAGCTGCAGGCATGATTAAGGTCTTTCCATTTGTTGGTCGTAGTCTCACTTTTGTATCGTCTTTTCATCGTTTTCACTGTTTTTGTTCCGAGAATCTGTAACCTGCAACTATGTAGCAGACATGGATCAAAAGCACCTGTTTATTTGTAAAATGAATAAGAATGGGGAATATAATAATGCAAAATTATGATATGAACAAATACCCCCAAACTTATATTTTGCTCGCCCTCGAGCAAAACTAGTTTTATTCTCGAAAAAGACCTAGCCTCACTTTCCCAGGGAAACGCGATTGCACTGAGCTCGTGCAACAAGCCGTTAAACCTCTAGGTGTCCCTAGTAGGAGGAGTGTTGTCTTCTGAGGGTTTTCAGCGGATACTACCCACAAAATCCTATCAATTCGGCCTATTGACTTTTATTCTCCAATTAGGTTTTCTAATAAGAAACTCTATTATCTTCGACTCATAAATTATCCACCCGTATTTTTCACACTTCCTTATCATTATACTTAAGATTATATATATTCTTGTGAATTTACTTAGCTTTTGGCATCTTTTAAGTTTTCCTTCTAGGGTTCCATCTTAACTTAGGAATTTTTATCAACTCTATTAAAGATATAAGTCCTATTTTTCATTCCTATCTCTTATCTGAACTCAATCACATACCCCTACGTGTGTATATATATCACCCCTACATTTAGAAATTCAAATCAAGCTATTATACTCTTGTCCATTGTCCAAAGTACTTTTCAATTGGTGAATTTTTAGATGAAATCGCTCACACATTCTTCATGCGACCATTAATATTTCTTGAGGTACCAACGACCGATTACAAAATGTGTTCGCGCATTTAGGCGTAATTGCTCGTCTTGTAACACCTAAAGCTTTAGCAGTGACTCCCAAACCAGTTGGTCTAAGGCACTAGGTGATGAAGCACCCTCGCTAAATATTTTTTCTATTAATGCAGCCTTAATTAATTACAAAAACCAGTGTTCATTTTTTTATCTGTTTATTCACACTTGTATTTTTATTTTATTTTTCTTCGTACTAAGGACTTTAGACAAGAGCATTTCAAGGTCTCTTCTACTATTCCAAGTTTCAAGGTTCGTGTTTATGCAATTTGTAGGGTATATATTTTCAGAATTTAGACTTAAGCTTAGGAATTATTTTTCAGAATTATATTTTAATAAAAATATCAATACTTTTCTTTTGTTTTAACTTAGCCCAAGAAGTCAACTCAAAATTTGCCTATTTCTAAATAAACTACAAAGACGTATATTTTCTACCGTTAAATTTTAAGAAAGGTTATTTTTAGGGTTTTTAATTTACTAAGTCCAAGATCTAGTTGTTCCTAGCTAGTTAATCTTCTTGTCAAACTCAAGTCAATTATGGCCAAAATTGAACTTTTCAATTTTTATAATTTTTGAAAATTTTCAATTTTTTATGGGTTGTAAAATAAATATGCAAATGGAAAAATGTACATATGAATGCGAAGGAAGAAAGCTTACTGAGCACACCCCTAAACTTAAACTTGACAGTGTCCTCACTGTCAGGATACACCAAGAGGGTCAAAATTGTCGGCGCGCCCCTGTTTATTTATTTAGAATTTTTTTTATTGTTAACTAAAAAACAAAATATATATACAAAAAGGTCCTCCCAAACTTAAGTGAGACAGTGTTTCCACTGTTTTAAGCGTTAAAGTTCAGAGTTAGGGAGGAGAAAAATCAAACTATACAAGGCCTTACACAGGCTAAAGGTTAGCACCAACCATTCAACAAATTTATCGTTATAATGGTGGGGTTGGTGAAAGAATGGAGTGTGGAGAAAAGAAATGAGAAACACACGAGACCGTATGGGAAGAAAGGTGGAATATGGACTCGGTATAGGAGAAGAATGGTGGAAAAGAGAAAGAAGTGTAGTACGAACTTGAGGGTGTAAATCGAGTGAATAAATTAGCGCAAATTGTGATGACCGATGTGTTAATAGCGATTGTGCTAATATATAAACCCGTCGAGAAATGGGGTCAAATCCCTCAAGATTCGTGAGAAAACATGGGTACGTTGAACTTGATAAACCATCCATTGAAAATGGAAGCGTGGAAGATTCTTGCGCGGTCGAAAAGACGAAGGAGAGTGATTTAGGAAGGGTCTCATTCTAGCGTATTTAAGATGAGACGGTAATAGCTTGAGTTCGAGTTTTTGAGGTCGTAAAATTGGTGAGAATGTCTCGAACTCGAAAGATTCCATCAATGGTTCGAAATCACTGTAAACAACCGAGTCGGATGGTTCAACTAACTCATCCGAAAATTCAAAGACTCAAACTCGGTAGTGAGTCTTCAAAATCGTCCGAAAAAATGAAACATTCGTAATCGTTATCGGTTGTGCAAACTGTGTCAGATTCAAGGAGGAACGCACTAGTGGCGTCAAAACTACTGTGATCGAACAGAAATTTTTCAAGCTCACAGTCCTCCTGCGTGATTTCTTGCGTGGTCGGAACGATGGAAAAGATGAAGGGGGGTGATTTAGAAAGTATAACAGTTAAAAGTTCACGAGGATGAATTGGAAAATCCGACTTATCAAACAAAACTGGTTCATCCTCAATACTATCCTCAATACTCTCTTCAATACTATCCTCAAAGTTCTCCTCAAAAGTTATCCCATCCATGCAATTATCATCAAAATCAAGACGCATATGAAGTTCGGGAGAAACATTTAATGACTCGGGATGATAAATTGGAGAGAAAAATTCAGTCAAATCTGCGGATTCATCATCCAAAATATTCCCTACGTCGATATCCTCAATCAAGTGAAAATCAATTTTTTCGGACACCACATCAAAAGTATGAATATTTATCAATTCGGGTTCTAGATTGAAGGTGTAGTGGTCGAAAGAATTAGGTTTGGGTTCACTCGAAAAGGGCTCTTCACAATCAGGTAAATCAAACACTACAAAGTCGCACAACTCATTACACGTTTTATTTTTAACTGGTGAATTATTTGGGACACTTGTTTGAAAACCGGAGTTGTGGGATTCAATTGAGGATGGGTAGGTTTAATTTGGAAGTGTGTAGAACTCACTCTCACCACTCAAATTCTCACTCTGTCCAACCGTCTCATCATACATTGGAATTTTTGGAGCTAGTTGGAAACTAGCTACCAGGTCACTAGGTTGCATAAGGGCGGCAATGGACACATCCAAATTCCTCATCTGTCGGTTTATTGCTGCAATGTAAGCTTCCAACGACTGCTCCAGACTAGACATGGGTTGTGAAGGGGTTTCAGTAAAAGATTCAAAATTGTTTGGATTCTGGAAACTCCCAAATGGCTGTGTAGAAGCAATGTCTAGGGAATATGCGAAAGTCGGGTATGACTGGTAGGAATTGAATGGTTGGACAGGAGTAGGATCAACATTTGGATAAAAAGATGAGTGGACTTGTTGATCCCAAGAACTGAAAATGTTGAAAGGAATGAAAAATCGGTTACGAGATTGTTCAATATGTTTAGCTATAGACATGGGTTTCGGAGTTACAACAGGACTCGAAAAAGGAGTATCAACGTAAGAAGGTGGTGAAGGTTGAATGGTTGATACAAAGTGGATTGCGGAGTCGAACTATTTCTCCTAGACGCTTCTATTCGATCTTTCGAAGAAATTTTGGGCATGGAGGGGTTGTCCGTAATTCGACCAAAACAATTTGTGTCGGAAACAATGTTTGGATGAGGGTACCAAAGTTCGGCAAGAGTTTTGGGAGGTGGAGTACCCATGATGTAAGAAAGGAAAAGAAAAAGAATGTGGGTGCAAGTGGGGTGCATGGATTTCTTAGCGACAAGTTGCAAGTTTTTGTTAAAAAAAAATCCTTTTTTCTTTTTGTGTTTTTTATGTGGAGCTTTTTGCAAAAAAGATTTTCGATAAAAGGCTTAGGCACACGTTCAATCAATCACACATGCACAATCAAGCCAAGATTTAGGGTCACCTAGGTCAGCTAGACAGCTCCTAACTGTTCCAAAGGGCAAGATGTAAGGACCTCAAACCGCCTCTTCACCGCCAATTGTGGTCAGGTAAGCACAAGTAGAGAAAGGAGGGATCCGCTCACGAATCACCGTGAGATGGGCCTTTTAAAGTTACCTTTCCCTATCTGTCTAGCCTAGGCACCACAAAGTCAGGTTAGGATCAACGGTCGATACCTACAACTATTCCTTTATCCTATTGAGCGCGAAGTCCTTAGAGCTGAGTCTAATCTTTTATAATTAACTTGATGGTCAATGCAATATGCTTTATATGATTTTTGGGGTCCTGGGAAGGGTAATGAAATCCCCACCCAATCTGGATTGGTATTCAAGCCCCTTAAAATCAATTTAAAATATGCAAAGCAGTAAAAACAATCACTTGCAAACAAAATTTTTTTTAGCGCGGCACAAAGAATCCTGCACAAGATCAAGTTATTGAGAAGGGGAGAAATTTTTGCACAAAGAAACCTGCAGGAATTTTTTACAGATGAGATATTGGGGTTGCAGAGAAGAAGAGAAAAATTACAGCGATTTTTCACGTGCTGACGTCAGCACATGACCGCGCTTCCGCCGCCAATGTCGCGTTCCCACCGCGGTTCCGTGGTTGACTTGTTGACTCGAGCCTCCCAACTTCTTCTATTTTCTGTTACGGTCCTCCTTTATTTGTTCAGATCTGCTGTTTTCTGTTTCGCTCTCTGGATTTTTCCAGATCTGAATTCGTTCGTCGATCCTGCACAGTTCAAACGAAACACCCTTTAAATAATAACAAGATGATAAATTTCTATATTTTTTATTATTTTTCAGTTTTTGTGATTTTTCAATTTTTATATTAAATCGAAATTACAAAAAGAAAATAACTACGCCATCCGCGGCAACGGCGCCATTTGATTGATTCAAAGAATTTTGTTTTACCGCAATCAAGAACGGCGTCGCTTGGTAGCTAGCCGGTGAGTACGGGTCGGTCCATAGGGATTTTGTGTATTCTCAATTTGTTCTAACTAGTTAATTCCGATTGTTGTCGGATTGACTAAATCTAAAAACAAAGTTGATCTAAACTAGGATTAACATCTTGCTAGGGTTAGGTTTAGGTTAGGTTTGGAAAGTCAATATTCCTCACCGCTTTCTATGCCCTGTTTTAGATCTATAAGGTGTTATGGTAATAATCAAAAAAGTGGATTGGTACCATCGGGAAGAAACGATGTTTCTTCCTCTAGGTTCTTGTCCTTCCTTTCTTAATTCTTATACTAACCTCCATGCAAAACACGCTCAACCGGTCGTTTATACTACGGTATCACCACTATCTCGTGGGATAGGGTGCCGTAGGGAGCGGTGTGTGCATGTATACATAGAGTTCTATAAAAACGTGTGATGGGCAAGAAAGGGGTGAGAGATCTTCATCTCTCAAGCCTTCCCCAAATCTAACCCTAACAAGTGAGGAGACTACCCACTCATTAGGGAATTGAAAAACAATGTTCTAAACTAATTAACTAAGGCAGAGAATAAAATCTAAACTAGGGAAGAAAGGAAAATTATGTAGGGTTTCTAGGCACGCTAATGAGGTCTCACAAAACATCAACCATGCCAATTTCAAATTTTACGGGTGCCGAGAAACCCTAATACGGATCGTTGACTAGAAGTTTAGGCGAAATACGAAACTAGTTAACAATTTAACTAAAAGAGAAAGGCTACAACCTTTGAAGATCCGATTCTCCACTTCCTTAGCTCCACGTAGGCATCCTCTCGCTGTCCATCTCGAATCCCGGATTCAATCGTCGGCTTGATCGGAGAAATGGGCGGACTAGGTCGTCGGATTCATGCCGAAGATGATCTACATCGAGGCATCACAAGTTCAAGCTCCAACTTCACCAAGTTGTGAAACTTATGAAGAAAACACCCTATACTACTTGGCAAGAGGTAGAGGGTGAAGAAATAGGAGGTGGGTTCACTTTAGAATTGGATTTCTATCACTTTTGCTCAAGTTGCCATTGATGGACTTAAGGTTTTCTTGAAGAAGAAGATGATGAAGAAGAAGACAGAATATGATAAGTATTCTCAAATGAAAAAGAAATTTAAAACTTATCATAATCTTAACCATAGTTAAGTGTAGAGAATGAACTAGGGTTAGTTCAAATGGTTAGGGTTAAGCATGAGACAAGAATGGTGATTAAGTCAAAGCTTCATGAAGCTTCAATAAGAAACAAAGAAAGCCACCATTCTCATCTTTATCTTTTCCAAATAAATAAATAAACAAATAAATAAATAAATGAAAAAGCAAAACCCTAATCATCAACTTAACCATGGTTTAATTCTTTACACTTAACCAAATGAGCAAGTATCATCAAACATGATACAAACATGTGCACAAAAGTATATCACATATACAATTTGCACATCGAGTGAGAAAAACCATTTAAAGTGAACCAATACTAGTTAATGCAAAGTAATATATCAAATATATAATTATACATTAAATTATTAAATCAACACTTGATTTAACGATCCGGTCATATCGCATATAACCGACTAGTATCCTATGTATCGGCTTATCGAATCAATCCTTGATTCGATATCTAGGTTATATCGAATATAACCAATCGATACATCCATCGCGAGAATGAAATACGGTATCACATACACGCATTATTCTCGGTCCTGCACATATCTCATATGCGCTCCTATTTCGTTTCGCTTGAGCCAGGAAACCTCTGTGTAGGACTCTAAAGACTCGTCAATACGCCGGCAGCAGATGATGATCATATCAATCACCCACAAGCCGCAAGCGGTCTGCTAAACGTAACGGCCATCCGGGTATTGAACGATCAGAAGATCGACGAGCTAGCCCGCTCACACTCCTGTGAATCCAACCCGTAACACTTACCGTACAGTCCGGTCTGTTCGTCTGATATGTCGCATATCAAGTCTAGGGGTGGTAAACGTCAGACCCCAATAACCGATAAGTCGTGCCGATGTGAGGGTCATAACGAGTCGAGAAACTACTGGTAACACATACCAGCAAATCTCTGATCAGCCCTGGCCAGGGACTTCCCTGTTACGGCCAATCGAGCACTTCACAACATCAACCCCCAATACCGGGAGAGACGAAACCCCTCCTATCGCTCATTGCCTCCATATGACTCGGGACTGTACCCAAAGACCACCGTTTTGCACGCCCTCATGGACGTGGTAAGGTGGAGATCAAAGCACAGTGGGAATCACACAAGACTCTATGAAGATCTCGGGTCTACAGACTAACCTGTACAAGTATCACCTGAGAACTGCCATCTGACGTGAGGTATAATACCATCTGGGAGTTCTCGGCGAGTCCGTCCAGTATACCCAGTCTCTACTGAGCACCCGTATACCATCTCTGATGTCAAACACCAATGGATATAGGATCATCCATCGCCCATCTTATGGGTCGAGAAGCGTATACGCTAGTCTATACTGGTATATCGATGCCCCGTCTCGATACACCCACGACTAGGGACCTTGAAGGATGTACTTATGGACTACCATGTCCCCACTAGTATGATCTGCATCATAGTCCAGGTAGTCAAGTACACATCCTAAGGGCTTTACCAACATGTAACCATAAGTGTAACGTTTTGAAAATCGTTTCGGCGAAATTTCGAAAAAACGGTAAAATAAGGGGGTTTTATGTAAAAATTCAAAATGCAAATAGCTTTATTATAAAATTAAATATACATATTCTAGCTATATAATTACTAGTATTTGGTGTTTATTGAGCCACTGGTGAAATTTCAAATTTTCTGAAAAAAATATTATTTTAATATTATTTTAAGCCGGTAAGAAAATACATTAAATTAGCAATAAATACAAATTTAAATGGGCTAATTTTAATCTTTAAAATCATGTTAATTAAAATCTAGTTGTAATATAAATTTTTAGTATTTTATTTCAAGTTTTAATGGGTTTTATTATGGAGAACAAAAAAATAATTAATTTAAGCTAAAACTTGCAATTTTGAGCTTGTGGGGGGTCTTTTTGCATAAAATTTCTTTGTAAAATCTCTCACTCATTCCTCTCCATCATGGCCGGCCCCACCACTGCTGGAACAGCCCACTCCCCCCCTCATTTTTGTTTTCATCTCATTTTAAAAGTTCAATATGATAAGGATTAAAATATAATAATTGGAGTATGTGTTGTTGTTGTTTGTGTGGTCTTTTGACTTTGTCAAACTTTTCCCAACTCCCCACACCCTCTCTCTCCTCTCCCCACCTGCATTTGGCCGAGCCCCCCCCCATTTAGAACAGCCCTTCACTTCTTCATCTCACATTCTCTTCAAAAAAATCCACAAAAATGCTTAAAAATCCACAAAATTTCAAAATCAAATTCTAATCCCTACCCATTTCTTCTTGACCTATTCTAGTGTGGATCATGGATCAAGAGAGCAAATTGGAGGCCAAGATTTTGGTGTTAGATCTCTAATTTTGAGAGGTATAATCTTAGCATTTTGCATAAGTTTTTGTTGATTACTTGAATCTATCTATTATGTGTTTAATTAGGAGTTAATTGTGGTTTTGATATTAAAGATTTAAATTTCTAGAAAAGGGTTTGGATTAAATTAGGGTTTCTATCATAGGATTATGGTTGTGATGGGTAGATTAATATGTTGTGACATGCTAAAATCTAATCTAGTTGCTATATTACAATTGTCATTTTAAAAATGGACCAATTTGCATAATATTGCAAACTAGGTTTTTAGTTTTAATTCAAAATGAGAGATTAAAAATATGGTTAGGGTTTCATCATATCTTAAAAATTATATTGAGTGGTTTAACCATTTAAAATATGCAAAACCAAGTTTAATTGTAAAATTGTGAATTTTACATTAAAAAGTGTTAAAATTGATATTTTTGCAAACTAGGATTTTGGAAATTATGCAAATTTATGTGATTAAATTATGGAAATGGTTTTATTGACTTATTTAAGTTATTTAATAAGTATTATGGCCGCTAGAATTGTTTAAACATCGAGTTTTGTACTAAAACGGGTAATTTTGCTTGCTAGTTTTTCGGAAAAACGGCTTTTAGAGTGAATTTGGGGGGTTTTTATGAGTTTTAACCTATTTTATATTAAAATTAGTGTTCGTGAATGTGCAAATGAGTGTGATTGGATTTTTCTCGATGGTTTGACGTTTGTACATCGACATCGAGGGTTGGTTTGACTATTCTTGCATGCGTAGGCGATAGGTTTGGACCTATGCGTGATAGGCGTGCCGATTTGATTTTCGTATGCCGTTTCGATTTCGAATTTAGTTTTAATGCGATACGGTGCGTTATGATATGTAGGTACCCCATGCGGACTTCGAGACGACAAGCAAGCGCGTGGCGACGTCGGCACCGGCGAGCGAGGACCAGGTGAGTAGATTTATATCTACGGGGAGAACTCGGGTGGATAGCGTATAGCACCCCCGCAGTCCGTGGTGATGTATACGGATGCGTATACACACCAAAAATTTATGATATGTTGTTAGGATTTATTATTGATGATTTTAGATGGATATTGGTGTTGGATTGGCGCATGGTTACGAAACCTTAGGTAGTGGTTGCACCACACATACACACACACCCATATTGGCATACATTCTTCTTTCATATGTGCGTACATGGGATTATATATTGATGTGTATATTTACACATGGGTATGGGACTATGTGTTTATATACTGGATTTGAGGATAGTAATTGGGATTTGAGATGAGTCGATGATATTGGGCTTGAGGCCAGAAGACCCGTGATGTGTTTTGGTTCGTATTGAGATATGACATGATGTTTTAGCGGGTCTTTTGACGTAGTGATTCTTACATGCATGCATACATAGATGGTATCAATATTGTACTAGACGTAGATCAGTACCCCGATCATGATATTTGATAAAGAGGATATCAGATGAATAGTATGTTGAATGTGATATTGACCCGTACCCAGATTTGGGATGCCGTACGACGGATTTACGTACGAGCTATATTTTGATGATTGATCCGCACTCTTGACTTGGGATGTCTAATTATAGATATGGTATCGGATATGATATTATTGAGGCGGGATCACCGACTATACATATACAGGTAGGTATATGTATCGACTCAGATGATAGGCGGTTTCCTTACCTGTAGTTCAGCTTGTTAGTTCAGCCGTATAGTTTAGTGTAGTTGTTAGATTAGATTAGACTCCTACCTATTTCAAAAACTAACGAATCGTGGGTATTTTAAAAGACAGCCCAAGGGATCCTACGGATATTTCAAAAGACTTATCTTTTCATAAAAACACCGTAGCCCCTATTTTCAAAACCCCATGATTTGTGTTATTTCAAAAGGCACCATTTGTAGAACTTATATTAGATTAATGCAGATTAGTTATAGTTGCGTCTAGTATTCAGCTCCCGCTTATTATTGTGGTTCGCTTCGCATCGCATACTTATGTTATAAATTCTTATTGAAATGTTGATATCTTATTGTTAGGACACCAGCACCATTACCGATGATGCGTATGTACCACGTACACTTACTTGCCGGCTCACACACATCTTCATCGGTAATTGCCATGTCACGTACAACTTAGAAAATATTATTGCTTAACTTAGCTTGATAGCTAGTATTTTGACATAATATTAGTGTACTTACCTTATATGCCAGCTTAGATATTGTAGTTATTACTTGTCGCTTCATGCATACTGTTATTCATTCTCATGCATATATTCATGGTTTTACATGCTATTGATGATTCGGATTTCCATGATATTTTCTGGATTTGGAGGAAAACCGCAAAACATATATAAACTGCTTTCTCTCTTTTAAAATAAAAATGCGGTTTTCCCATGATGTATGAGTCGTCCACCATGAGTTTGCTGATGGATTTCGAGACCCGATTCGAGGAGTTGGATGAACCGTTTCGGGTACATGGTGGACCCGGTATGGTACCCCGGGGCAAGATGAATGTGATGTTGACGTTGAGCCTGGCAGGGGACAGATTACCTACCGGTGATATTACCCGACGCGTCGGATATCCGGAGGATACCGTCGTGGTCTTGAGATGGATGGTAGGGGCCGGTCTGGACTGACGGCGCCCTAGATATTGAGATTGAGACATTGATATTTCGAGACAGTGAGATTTATGTTTTGTGTCGATGCTAGACACTGTTGATACTGATTTCATTATGATACCTCAGTTTAAAAATACGAAGGAAATCTCACTAATTTATGAAAACAGTTTCTTCATTTACATGTATTCTGTTTTCAAGCATTCATACCTCATTCATATGATATATTGCTACCTGAGGCACTGACACGGGCACATGAGATTTCACTCGGTTAGATATTACCCTAGCCATTGTTATAGGCTGCTTGTTATGTATATTTTGAGGATATATTATGATCGTATGACCTAGGATTGCGTCATACATGCGATTTCTGTTCATAGATGTTTTTCTATTCACGAGTTGGCAACTCACCCCCGTTGTGCCCCAGTTTCTTGCAGGTTTGCCGTACAGGTTTCATTACGGCTTGCGGGCATAGTTTCCTTCGGGTGATTTGCTAGTAGGTGGGTTTACTGTATCCTACCCCCCATTATATAACTTGTATATTATTATTCAGTTGTATCTAGAAGTTCCATCAACCAAACATGTATTTATTTTTGAGATAGAGACCAGTGATGTTATTCTTTCGACCTTAGAGTCGCGCGTATATTTCTGCGGTTTTCTTATGGTTTCGAGTTTCCTTTTGAGTTTTTGATCCTCGCCGTTGGCGTTGTATATTATATTGCTTGTGTGGTGGTGACCGTCGATTGACGAAGAGCTAGCTCCCGCTTGGGGATGCCTTTTATTGATTTCGTATACTATTCATGTTGTATCCCGTTTGGGAGCCAGTATTTACAAAGGAGACTCTGCCGAAATTTTTAGAAAATACTTGATGTTTTTAAAAACTGCATAATTCGGCTTATGCTATTAAAACTTCTTGTTTTAAATTGGTTTTCCTTTACTCTACTACTTTTCTTGGTTTGGATTTCTGGGTTTTCGGCTTACTTAGAATACGTACGCCTTGAGGCGTTCGTAGTTTAAGTGCCGGTCATGTTCCGTACTTTCGGGTCGTGACAAAGTTGGTATCAGAGCGTCAGGTTTTAACCTTCGGAGCGTAGGATGACCCTTGGTTGATGGAATAGGTGACTAAAGTAGAGTGACGTACCGTTGGTATGTTCCGCGGCATATTTACGACACGCCACTCCACTTATGAAGCCTTAGGATGTACATTTCCTTGTTCAGTAATATATTCCTTCCTGATCTAGCCTCATCGGTACCAGTTTGGTTTTGCTGCTACGGTTACGGGCATGGAGAGCTACGGCTAGAGTTGCGGTCAGCACATGCTCGTCACGAACGAGGACTGACCAGGGCGAAATTCCGGCGACACACGGTTGCAGAGATGTGTCTTTTTACTGTGTTTCCGCGCCACGAGCGTTTGGCGGATCGCCTTTATGAGGTTACTCGGAGGTGCTGATCGACACTAGAGAATTGAGCCAATGATGGAGGCCAGCCAGATTTTGATGACCGTTGGTGTGTTGCTTACTCCTGATGATTGAGGCATGGTTCAGCATGCAGACGAGGGAGCCAGTTATTGCTGCGAACGACGAGATATCGCCCCAGATGTTGGAGCTATTGTAGTATAAGTTGTACTAAGAGATGATAGAAGGTCGCTAGTCATCGAGGATGAATGACTGGGACATGTGGATCGTTCGCCTACCCCGATGCGAGGTCATCAGATAGATTGATTCCAGCCAAAGACGACTTCACGCGGAGACGTTGGGAGTCGACAGAGACGATCGAATGTGAGAAACCTATTATTCCAAGTTTAAGGTAGTCGGAAAGACATGCAGGCAATTCTATGGTCCCTCTAGAAGAATGAAACCCTAACTAGACTTAATGACCGTGTGAAAGCCTTTGAACCTTAGGGTTTGCGGCAGTTCTGCGGCGCCATTAGTGAGGCTTGGGTTTGCCCTTCTACGGCTGGACCACCGATGCTGTGGTATGTACTCGATACTATTAAACTGTGCCCAAGAGGTTGAGCTCTTGGGGGATTATGAGGTTTTGACGACTCGATCGGATGGCTCGACTTAATTCGGATGCTAGGTGGTGAGATGCATTCTTGGGAGACTCCAAATACGAGGATAGCCGTTGGAGCTCAGTCCATGCAGCCACGACGAGATGAGTCCAAAGCAGACGACATTAGAAAAAAGTGGAGTAAGAGGTTCGCACCAGATCTAGATGAGATGACGTTCCACTCGCCGACATCAGAGTTGAGATGCGCATGCCGAGGCATGGTACTTGGACTTACCTTCCAGAAGGAGTCGCGATGAGTATGCAGTCGTTCCAGAGCAAGATGCAGATATAGGAAAGGACAGTGACTTCCGGACAGTTGGCAGAGACGAGACATGGAAGAGACCGTAAGCAGGATTCCTTCCAGGACACTGCTGCAATGATACTTGCACCCAGGATCAGATGTGCCAGGTACATTCAGAGAGCCAGAGGCCGACGCCAGTGATATTCTATCTTACGAGTGGTCGTGATGATTGACCGGGAGATGACAAGAGACGTACCAGAACTGGATCATCCCCGTTAGCACACCCGACAGGGCCGATGAGCCGATGGACCAAAAGATTGGTAATTCACAGTGAAGACCCTGACCCAGGAGTGGTCATGGTTACGCACACCAGTAGGACATAGTTCATGATCATCAACGAGACGTCCCACTAGTGACCGCGACAGTTGGCCGAGATTCTTAGAGGATGCGCTTGAGCGGTACTATGCCGCCATTATTGATTTCGATGTTTTGGGTGATTTATTCGCATGATTTGATTTTGATGATTGAGGATTTATGTTCTTTGCACAGTGTTGCACTTGATATCATTTTCGTGCTTGGGTTTCACATGTTTGTGATTTTACGGTTTTAGACCTTTGAGTTGATTTTGTGCGTATGCACGCACACGAATTGGTTCGTGCACTCTGTATAGTTATTATATGCTTGCAGTGTGCACTGGACTTCGATTTCGATTGTGATACTCGATATTTGTTTTGTGCATCTTGTGCACCTGATTGATTTTGCGCACGTTCGGCGCTTGATATTGGATTTCATGATTTCGTGCACGATGGATGCACCTGATTTGGATTTTCGCACATGTTGGGCGCATGTTATGAGATGCGATTTGGTGCACACCAGATGCACTAAATTGAGATTCTTCGTGCATGAGACGCACATGTTTTTGCTGTCAGGCACACACTTGGCCAGGACAGATGTTTCGTGCACACCCGATGCACTTAGATGTTGTTTCTGTGCGCAGGTATGGCACATATATGGATTTTGATTTTCGTGCGCACGAAACGCGCGTAGTATTCATACGCGTATTTTGGGATTGATTTTTCTTATAGAGGAGTATGTTTTTATGATATTGCTATATGTTTTCGTACTGAGCAGGACTAGTCAGAGGACAGTACCTGAATATATTTTACATGTATAGTTTCGAGTTATATCATATTGATTTTGCTTTGGATTTGGTATTGATGTCTTCCCCATGACTCCGATGATTGCGGGATGCTTGACGGAGTTCTGATTTGAGTTATATGCTCATTTTTCATGCGCATGCGTTGCGCTACGATTTGTTTTATGTATTTATGATTTCGGAGCCCCGGCGATTTGATGGTTTTGGCTGAAATATTTTAGTATTTGGGAGAAGTTTTAATTTAAATTCGGGGACCGAATTTCTTTAAGGGGGGAAGATTGTAACGTTTTGAAAATCGTTTCGGCGAAATTTCGAAAAAACGGTAAAATAAGGGGGTTTTATGTAAAAAGTCAAAATGCAAATATCTTTATTATAAAATTAAATATACATATTCTAGCTATATAATTACTAGTATTTGGTGTTTATTGAGCCACTGGTGAAATTTCAAATTTTCTGAAAAAAATATTATTTTAATATTATTTTAAGCCGGTAAGAAAATACATTAAATTAGCAATAAATACAAATTTAAATGGGCTAATTTTAATCTTTAAAATCATGTTAATTAAAATCTAGTTGTAATATAAATTTTTAGTATTTTATTTCAAGTTTTAATGGGATTTTATTATGGAGAACAAAAAAATAATTAATTTAAGCTAAAACTTGCAATTTTGAGCTTGTGGGGGGTCTTTTTGCATAAAATTTCTTTGTAAAATCTCTCACTCATTCCTCTCCATCATGGCCGGCCCTACCACTGCTGGAACAGCCCACTCCCCCCCTCATTTTTGTTTTCATCTCATTTTAAAAGTTCAATATGATAAGGATTAAAATATAATAATTGGAGTATGTGTTGTTGTTGTTTGTGTGGTCTTTTGACTTTGTCAAACTTTCCCCAACTCCCCACACCCTCTCTCTCCTCTCCCCACCTGCATTTGGCCGAGCCCCCCCCATTTAGAACAGCCCTTCACTTCTTCATCTCACATTCTCTTCAAAAAAATCCACAAAAATACTTAAAAATCCACAAAATTTCAAAATCAAATTCTAATCCCTACCCATTTCTTCTTGACCTATTCTAGTGTGGATCATGGATCAAGAGAGTAAATTGGAGGCCAAGATTTTGGTGTTAGATCTCTAATTTTGAGAGGTATAATCTTAGCATTTTGCATAAGTTTTTGTTGATTACTTGAATCTATCTATTATGTGTTTAATTAGGAGTTAATTGTGGTTTTGATATTAAAGATTTAAATTTCTAGAAAAGGGTTTGGATTAAATTAGGGTTTCTATCATAGGATTATGGTTGTGATGGGTAGATTAATATGTTGTGACATGCTAAAATCTAATCTAGTTGCTATATTACAATTGTCATTTTAAAAATGGACCAATTTGCATAATATTGCAAACTAGGTTTTTAGTTTTAATTCAAAATGAGAGATTAAAAATATGGTTAGGGTTTCATCATATCTTAAAAATTATATTGAGTGGTTTAACCATTTAAAATATGCAAAACCAAGTTTAATTGTAAAATTGTGAATTTTACATTAAAAAGTGTTAAAATTGATATTTTTGCAAACTAGGATTTTGGAAATTATGCAAATTTATGTGATTAAATTATGGAAATGGTTTTATTGACTTATTTAAGTTATTTAATAAGTATTATGGCCGCTAGAATTGTTTAAACATCGAGTTTTTGTTAGTTATATGTATGCCCTAGAGGCCATTACTATACATAGGATGTATATTGTAGTGGATGCTGGGACATATATAGGGAGGACTTTCTTGCTCGACATGATAGTATGCTATCTGGTTGAACTTTACCTTAACGTGTACACTGTTGGTCTCTCTGTTACATATTGGTAAAGCCCTTAGGATCTGTACTTGACTACCTGGACTATGATGCGGATCATACTAGTGGGGACATGGTAGTCCATAAGTACATCCTTCAAAGTCCCTAGTCGAGGGTGTATCGAGACGGGGCATCGATATACCAGAGTAGACTAGCGTGTACCTTCTCGACCCATGTAGATGGGCGATGGATGATCCCATATCCATCGGTGTTTGACATCAGAGATGATATACGGGTGCTCAGTAGAGACTGGGTACACTGGACGGACTCGCCGAGAACTCCCAGATGGTATTATACCTCACGTCAGATGGCAGTTCTCTGGTGACACTGGTACAGAGTAGTCTGTTGACCCGAGATCGTCATAGAGTCTTGTGTGGTTCCCACTGTACTTTGATTTCCATCTTACCACGTCCAAGAGGGCGTGCAAAACGGTGGTTTTTGGGTACAGTCCCGAGTCACATGGAGGCAATGAGCGATAGGAGGGGATTCGTCTCTCCCGGTATACGGGGGTTGATGTTGCGCTGTGTTCGATTGGCTATAACAGGAAATCCCTGGCCAGGGTTGCTGAGATTTACTGGTAAGTGTTACCAGTAGTTTCTCGAACAGTTATAGACCTCATATCGACACGACTTATTGAGCTATTGGGGTCTGACGTTTACCACCCCTAGGCGAGATATGCGACATATCAGACGATCAGACCGGACTGTACGGTAGTGTTACTGGTCGGATTCACTGGAGTGTGAGCGGGCTTGCTCGTCGATCTTCAGATCGCTCAATACCCGGGTGGCCGTTACGTTTAGCAGACCGCTTGCGGCTTGTGGATGTTTGATATGATCATCATCCGCTGCCGGCGTATTGACGAGTCTTTAGAGTCCTACACAGAGGTTTCCTGGTTCAAGCGAAACGAAATAGGAGCGCATATGAGATATGTGCGGGACCGAGAATAATGCGAGTATGTGATACCGTATTCTATTCTCGCGATAAATATATCGAATGGTTGTATGCGATATAACCTAGTTATCGATTCAAGCGTTGATTCGATAAGCCGATACATTGTATACTAGCCGGTTATATGCGACATGACCGGATCATTGAATCAAGTGTTGATTTAATGATTTAATGCATATTTATATATATGATATATTACTTTGCATCAACTAGTATCGGTTTATTTAAGATGGATTTTCTCACTCGGATATGCGCATTACATATGCGATATGATTTTGTGCATTTGATTGTATCATGTTTGATGATACATGTTTACTTGGTTAAGTGCAAAGATTTAAACCATGGTTAAAAGAATGGTTAGGGTTTCTTTTCCTTTATTTATCTATTTATTTATTTATTTATTTATTGATTTTTGGAAAATAAAAGGCAAGAGAAAAGAATGGTGGCTATTTTTGTTTTAAATTGAAGTTTCATGAAGCTTTGACTTTGTCCACCATTCTTATCTCATGCTTAACCTAACCATTTGAATTAACCCTAGTTAAATCTCTACACATAACCATGGTTATATTATGATAAGAATTGATTTTCTTTTCTTATTCTTTGAACTTATCATATCATTTTTCTTCTTCTTCTTCATTCTTCAAGTGAAGAAAAGCAAAGTCCATCAATGGTGATTGTTGGATATGAGTGAGAAATCCAATTCTAAAGTTAACCCACTTCCTATTTCTTCATCCTCTACCTCTTGCCAAGTAGTAGAGTGTGTTTCCTTCACAAGATTTTAGGGTTTGGTGAAGGTGGAGCTTGATTCATCGATGCCTCGACGTAGATCATCTTCGGCATGGACATCGACGACCTAGCTTGCCCATTCTCCGACGAAGCCGATCTTAGAGCCCAGATTTGATTTGGACAGCGGAGACGACCCCGTTGCGGAGCCGTGGAGGTGGAGGACCGGATCTACAAAGGTTGTATTTCCGTATTCTCAGTAGTTAATTGTTAACTAGTTCTTGTTCGCCTAGACATCTAGTTATCGATCCGTACTTTAGGGTTTGTAGGCACCATAATTTTTGAAATTGCCATGGTTGATGGCTTGGGAGACCTCACTAGAGTGTCTAGGAACCCTGCAGTGGTATCAGAGCCTAGCTAGAGCCTTAGGCGAAGCGTAGACGGAATTTGAAGTCCGAACGACACAAAACCGAAACCCAAAACATGCTCTCTGTACAATTTTTAAAATCTGGGATTTTCAACATTAAAAATGTTCATAAAAATCAGCAGGCAATTATAAGAAATAATGTAAAATTCGGCTGCCTAATTCCAAAAGTGCGCCGCGCTTCCGCGACACGAGCTTGGCTCGTCCGGCGCAAGCGCGGCCATTTTGTCGTTTCTGGCATCCTAATTTCTACAGTAATTCATATTGTGCTGTGCTGGTTTTCATGGGTATTTTTAATATTTATTCCAGAGTTGATTTTTTCTGAGTTGATTTGGGGATTCGGTGTTTCGATCGGGATATCAAATTTTGTCTGTGTGACTTTCCGGATAAATCTTAGAATATGTTAAAAAGTTCGACCGGATATAAATACCCAAATTTTCCCCTGTCGGGAAATTTCCAAGTGTTGGATTTTTCCGTAGTTTGACGACGTTCTAAGTAGTGCAAGTAACGCGATGGTCCCTCTAGAAGACACAAACCTTAACTCGATTATGTGACCGTCTTGAACTGCCCTATGAACCTTCGGGTTTGGGGCAGTACGGCGTGCCACATGTGAGGCGTTGGCTTGACCCTTCTACGGCTGGACCGTTGGTACTGAGGCACGAACGGAATGTTGTTATACTTGTTTCATGTGTTGATCAGTTTCGGGAAAACTTGGGTGTTCGATTGTTCGATTGGAAAGTTTAACATTTTCTATTTATCTGGAATGGGATACAATAATTGGAATTCACAATAAGTTATGTGATAACTGAATGAATGTTATAAACGTAGCAATTTAGTCTCACTTGATCGGTTGCCACGGAATTTTGATGTGATCAAAAGTCCGTCGCAATCACGTAGCGTACGCGGATACTCGCCGGGTAAACTTAATAGACAGCCTCACTCCATAGCCCCGACCAAGTGACTGTAGGAGAACCCCGTCGCCGAAAGCATCCGTCCGGGTGCTCGCGGTAGCGGTGTTCCGCCTTGGTGCACTTCGTCGACGGTAACGGGGGTGCGGCCGTCTACTGAAGTTTGCGACGAGCATTCGATCAGTTTTTCGGGAATCTTGTTGAATTACCTGACTTGATATTGAAAAGAGTTTTCGATTTTGAGACTAAAATGCGGGGTTTATAATTGTTAGGCATGCGATGTCTAAGTAATTCATTTGGTCAGGCATGCGATGTCTGAGGAGGTTGCGGATTCCAACTGTTGTAGTTTTACACTTTCTTTTCTGTGACCGTAAGTGTAATATGTGATATCGCCGGTTTCGTTGCTATATGTCAACGAAAATTGGGATGCGCATATTTACTTACGTTGATGACATGTGATGTTATGTGTTGCTGGATATGTTATATTGGATCGTCGTGTTTGAATAGCCGGGGGTTTTTATGTGAGATGAGTGTTTTTCATTTTCATTCATGTAAAAACTTGTATGTAATATTCTTTTATTGGGGCGCTTCCAGGTTGCGGGAGTTGTCACCTGTTGTATATTATTTACTTTTCCGCACTAGGATAGACCCAAGGAGGAGGGCACAAGTAACCGGGTTCTGGAGTCCAGTGGGAGACCAACTCGAGGAGTCGAGTCCGGGTCTCCTAACTCTAGAATTGGTAGGGTTGCTTGCCGCTCTCGTAGGGGTCTAGGGGTGTGGGTTTGGCTATTCATCACGACCGTGGAATCCGTGTTTTATACTGGCTCGTATTGAAAACACGGACGTCCTAGTATATCC
The DNA here is from genome assembly GCA_030015575.1 of Agapanthus africanus. Taxonomy (NCBI): domain Eukaryota; kingdom Viridiplantae; phylum Streptophyta; class Magnoliopsida; order Asparagales; family Amaryllidaceae; genus Agapanthus; species Agapanthus africanus. Next base: position 399,765,062 of record CM057346.1, read on the forward strand.
AATATTTCATATGTTTCTTCTGCTGCGAGATCATGTGATGTTTCTATAATGGATATAGTATATAGTATATATGATATATTATATAGACGTTACTTATGTTTTACACCCGCGCTAGCCCTGCCCTGCTCTGCCGTTAGTTACCTAACCTAACGGTGCACGAGGGGACATCGAGGCGAATGTGGATGGCATAAGTGTACGTCGTATTTATCTGTGATGTTTAGGTACTTAAATGATGGGACTTCATTAATGTGATTAATGAATTAAAAGAAACCTAAGATGTTGTAGAATCGAATTTCAAAATAAAACAGGTAGCTACAGTTCTTGCTTTGCACAGAGGTATATGTGATATATCCTGCACCTTATTCGATGAGGAAAGGACCGAGATCCCTTCACCGGGAGTGACTCCTTTAGCAATAACTGGCAGATGCTACACACTCGGTTTGTATTTTGATTGCTTTTAAGAGTTTTTGCTTTGCACAGTGATATATATGATATATCCCGCACCTCATTCGATGAGGAAAGAACCGACGATCCCTTCACAGGGAGTGACTCCTTTAGCAAAACTAGAAAAGCCTCAAAAGCATTCCATTTTTAAAATCATTTGATTCTACAACGATATAAAGTTCATTACGCAAAAGGTTTTCTTAAAAACCTGTCGTAGCCCTCCGTCATTTCAGATAGGTAATAGTTAGTATTCGTGCTGCGTTTGTTGACTCAGTCAAGGCGTAGTGTGCGGTAGCTAATTATTGCTTATCTGCAAAGCATATGATGCGATTGGATTAGGGTTGTCGTGCGGCCTTGTTGACTCAGTCAAGGGTCGTGCGGGTGGGTTTAATTCAATCGAGAAATGACGGGTTGAACTTTACTTGCGGTCTATGGTTTGTTGACTCAGTCAAGGTCATAGATCGCATGGGGCAAAATATTATCGGGAATTTCAAGTGTTGAAATTTGCAATGAGATTGCATACCTTCTATGAGATAGTTGGATCCCGATACCCGCTGCGAGTAAGAGTTACTCCTGGGAGAGTTTTATAAATTACAATTAGCCGATCAAGTAGGTGTCTAGAAAGGTGTTAACGAGGTTACGCCTCTGGGAAAACGAGGTTTACATTAATTAGGTTCGTGCGAAAGCACGGGGGACCTCCCTCAAAGTACCGACACTGGCCTGGCTGAAAGATTGGCGAACTTGTAGTGTGTAATTAATCCCGGCTAGTCTTTCCTTTTAGGGTTTGAAGGAAGATTTGATAAAAAGCAGTGGGAGCCATCCTGATTAGATAAAATTATAACCAATCTATTCTTGCAGAGCGCACGCTGAGTGTTTTCTTCTCTCTCTCTCCAGGTAGCGACCATATCATGCCTTAATCAAGATAATAATACGGATTATTGACCGAACCCGCTTGTTATACTGAGCTGGGGAACGTTGGTCCCGCTCCAACTTATAATTGTTATAAGACAGAGCAGGAAATTAGGGAATACCTGAATTCCCGTGCCGCCCAAACGAAGAGAGTGCATGCTGATGCATCATCTTCGGGTTTGTTCGTTACACAGAACTGTTTCTCAGTATCCTCTACGTCCTGGGTATGTGATACCAGATCAGGATCCCAGATATGTAATCTGTTACATAGGGCTACAGATAGGTAGAGAACTGAGAACGGGTGATAAGTTTCATGAGGCAGAAAACGGGGCAAGAGTTGCAGCCAAGTCTGTCGGTCACTGTCACCCTGTATTACCAATACATTGATTCTGAACGAATGTTGTTAGATACCGAACCTGATATACCAAATCATATCACTCTCTTTGTTAGTAAAGAAAGGATATAATTTTGTATTGTTGGATAATGTTTTGAACATTTCCTATATCAAAAGTTGATCGGTTCAGGCACGTTATCTAAAAGCATTAATGTTCTAAATCAAACTACAGTTCTTAGTATACGGAACACACACAAGAGGAAGAGTTCAGAAATGAACGAATCCTTCTTGAGGTATTGTAGACTAGGTCATATCAATGCGACCCGACTAGCTGAGTTACATTTAGATGCATATTTAAATCAGTTTGAATTTACATCTTGTGAAACTCGCCAGTCATGTCACAAAGATAAGATGACCATAGCTCCGTTTACTGGAAACAGAGAAAGAGTTAGTAAACTCTTGGGATAATACATGTTGATGTATGTGAGGTCCCCTGTCTACACATGCCAGGACTGGTTCTTTGTACTTCATTACATTCTCTGATAATCTCTCAAGATTCAGACATATGTTCCTGTTGAAACACAAGTCCGAACCTTTTGAGATATTCAAAGAATATAAGTTAGAAGTAGAGAACTAACATACGGGTATAAGTATTATGTCCTTTGATGTGATCAAGGAGGAGAATACTTGAGCACGAAAATCCTGGATTATTCTAAAGGAGAATGAGATTCTCTCTCGGCATTACTCCTCCGTATACACCACAGCACGTTGGTATATCGGGGCGGAGCAATCACACCCTATATGATAAGGTGTGCTCTATGATGAGTAATACTGAGTTACCTGTTTCCTTTAGGGTGTTATGCACTTGAGAAGCTGCATACCTATTGAATAGGGTTCGAATCAAATCAGTTGCCTACCACTTCATATGTGATATGGAAAGGGAAGAGCCCATATCTTAAGTTAGTTAAGATTTGGGATTGTCCGGCCTATGTCTAAAAGCAAAATCCGGACAAGCTCGAGGCAAGGACTGTAATGTAGAACTGGAAAGGTTCCAGCTATACAAACTACAGCAGATGATTTGATAGAACCAAAGGATTCAGTAGATTCCAACGAACCTCAGCCTCTCCGCCGATCTAGTAGGGTTCCTCACCCACCTGAGAGATACTTCAGTTTCTCTATGACAGTGGGAGCGAGGATTGCATCATGAGATGATGACCCAACTAGCTTCGAGCTGGCCATCGACAGTAAGACTCTGTAAGAATGGCTGGATGTTTATCGATCTGAGATGGAATCCTTATACACTAACAAAGTATGGACTTTGGTTGCTATATCTGAAGGGTTAAATTCCCATCAGGAGCAGGTATATCTTGAGAAGATTACTTGGTGTAGATGGAAAAGTTGAGACTTTCAAAGCTAGACTTGTTAAAGGTTTTCTTCATTGACCAGGCGTGGATCATGATGAAACCTTTTCAAGGATCTATGCTTAAGTCCATCCAGATCCTACTTACCACGGCTACATACCATGACTACGATATCTGGTGGTTGGGTGTCTTGACTGCTTTTCTAAATGATGATTTAGAAGAGTGCGTCTGTAAGTACACAGCCAGAGGGCTTCGTAGACAGTGGGAGCAGCGGAAACGTGTGCAAGATGCTTTATAGGATAAAGCAGGCATCGCGGAGTTGGAACATCTGTTTTGATGAATTAGTCAAAGAGTTTGACATCATCAAAATGGTAGATGAACCTTGTATAAACAAAAAGGTAGTAGGGAGTATGGTGACGATCCTCGTAGAGTACGTGGATGACATACTCTTGATAAGAAAAGAGTTTCTTATGCTATGCTCGATCAATCTCCGCTTATCACAATGATTCTCCATATAGGATCAAAGTGATACCTCCTAAATCCTGGATTTTGGATCTATGAGATAGATTTAATTGGATGTTAGGATTCTCACTAGTTGTAGTGAGACGGTATCAACCGATCCTGGGAAGAATCACTGGAATAGTTCCAGGGTGATAAAGACGACTGAATGTCAGTCGCAGGCATTGTCTTTACCCTCAGTAAAGGGACGGTATGTTGGAAGAGTTCCAAGCTAGATACCGTGACATACTAGACAATAAAGGCTGGATACATCGCTACTTAAGATGCTACCCTAGAAGCTGTTTGGGTGTAAATTGGTTCATGAGATGAACTATGTTCCTACCATTGTGAGACAATGAAGTTGTGGCTTATGCCAAGGAACGCCGGTCCCATCAGTGATCCAGACATATTCGAAGGCAGTATCACTTGATCATGGAGATGGTTGATCTCCAGGAAGATCGAGGCAAGGAGAGTAGACTCAGAGGACAACACAGCGGATCCACTCACAAAGGCCTGTTCCCAGAGAGAGACTTTTATGGGATGGTTGAGTATAAGATACTGCAACCACTGCTACAGATGGCCCTAGTGCAAGTGGGAGATTGTTAGTTATATGTATGCCCTAGAGGCCATTACTATACATAGGATGTATATTGTAGTGGATGCTGGGACATATATAGGGAGGACTTTCTTGCTCGACATGATAGTATGCTATCTGGTTGAACTTTACCTTAACGTGTACACTGTTTGTCTCTCTGTTACATATTGGTAAAGCCCTTAGGATCTGTACTTGACTACCTGGACTATGATGCGGATCATACTAGTGGGGACATGGTAGTCCATAAGTACATCCTTCAAAGTCCCTAGTCGAGGGTGTATCGAGACGGGGCATCGATATACCAGAGTAGACTAGCGTGTACCTTCTCGACCCATGTAGATGGGCGATGGATGATCCCATATCCATCGGTGTTTGACATCAGAGATGATATACGGGTGCTCAGTAGAGACTGGGTACACTGGACGGACTCGCCGAGAATTCCCAGATGGTATTATACCTCACGTCAGATGGCAGTTCTCTGGTGACACTGGTACAGAGTAGTCTGTTGACCCGAGATCGTCATAGAGTCTTGTGTGGTTCCCACTGTACTTTGATTTCCATCTTACCACGTCCAAGAGGGCGTGCAAAATGGTGGTTTTTGGGTACAGTCCCGAGTCACATGGAGGCAATGAGCGATAGGAGGGGATTCGTCTCTCCCGGTATATGGGGGTTGATGTTGCGCTGTGTTCGATTGGCTATAACAGGAAATCCCTGGCCAGGGTTGCTGAGATTTACTGGTAAGTGTTACCAGTAGTTTCTCGAACAGTTATAGACCTCATATCGACACGACTTATTGAGCTATTGGGGTCTGACGTTTACCACCCCTAGGCGAGATATGCGACATATCAGACGATCAGACCGGACTGTACGGTAGTGTTACTGGTCGGATTCACTGGAGTGTGAGCGGGCTTGCTCGTCGATCTTCAGATCGCTCAATACCCGGGTGGCCGTTACGTTTAGCAGACCGCTTGCGGCTTGTGGATGTTTGATATGATCATCATCCGCTGCCGGCGTATTGACGAGTCTTTAGAGTCCTACACAGAGGTTTCCTGGTTCAAGCGAAACGAAATAGGAGCGCATATGAGATATGTGCGGGACCGAGAATAATGCGAGTATGTGATACCGTATTCTATTCTCGCGATAAATATATCGAATGGCTGTATGCGATATAACCTAGTTATCGATTCAAGCGTTGATTCGATAAGCCGATACATTGTATACTAGCCGGTTATATGCGATATGACCGGATCATTGAATCAAGTGTTGATTTAATGATTTAATGCATATTTATATATATGATATATTACTTTGCATCAACTAGTATCGGTTTACTTAAGATGGATTTTCTCACTCGGATATGCGCATTACATATGCGATATGATTTTGTGCATTTGATTGTATCATGTTTGATGATACATGTTTACTTGGTTAAGTGCAAAGATTTAAACCATGGTTAAAAGAATGGTTAGGGTTTCTTTTCCTTTATTTATCTATTTATTTATTTATTTATTTATTGATTTTTGGAAAATAAAAGGCAAGAGAAAAGAATGGTGGCTATTTTTGTTTTAAGTTGAAGTTTCATGAAGCTTTGACTTTGTCCACCATTCTTATCTCATGCTTAACCTAACCATTTGAATTAACCCTAGTTAAATCTCTACACATAACCATGGTTATATTATGATAAGAATTGATTTTCTTTTCTTATTCTTTGAACTTATCATATCATTTTTCTTCTTCTTCTGCATTCTTCAAGTGAAGAAAAGCAAAGTCCATCAATGGTGATTGTTGGATATGAGTGAGAAATCCAATTCTAAAGTTAACCCACTTCCTATTTCTTCATCCTCTACCTCTTGCCAAGTAGTAGAGTGTGTTTCCTTCACAAGATTTTAGGGTTTGGTGAAGGTGGAGCTTGATTCATCGATGCCTCGACGTAGATCATCTTCGGCATGGACATCGACGACCTAGCTTGCCCATTCTCCGACGAAGCCGATCTTAGAGCCCAGATTTGATTTGGACAGCGGAGACGACCCCGTTGCGGAGCCGTGGAGGTGGAGGACCGGATCTACAAAGGTTGTATTTCCGTATTCTCAGTAGTTAATTGTTAACTAGTTCTTGTTCGCCTAGACATCTAGTTATCGATCCGTACTTTAGGGTTTGTAGGCACCATAAGTTTTGAAATTGCCATGGTTGATGGCTTGGGAGACCTCACTAGAGTGCCTAGGAACCCTGCAGTTTTGTACTAAAACGGGTAATTTTGCTTGCTAGTTTTTCGGAAAAACGGCTTTTAGATTGAATTTGGGGTTTTTGTGAGTTTTAACCTATTTTATATTAAAATTAGTGTTCGTGAATGTGCAAATGAGTGTGATTGGATTTTTCTCGATGGTTTGACGTTTGTACATCGACATCGAGGGTTGGTTTGACTATTCTTGCATGCGTAGGCGATAGGTTTGGACCTATGCGTGATAGGCGTGCCGATTTGATTTTCGTATGCCGTTTCGATTTCGAATTTAGTTTTAATGCGATACGGTGCGTTATGATATGTAGGTACCCCATGCGGACTTCGAGACGACAAGCAAGCGCGTGGCGACGTCGGCACCGGCGAGCGAGGACCAGGTGAGTAGATTTATATCTACGGGGAGAACTCGGGTGGATGGCGTATAGCACCTCCGCAGTCCGTGGTGATGTATACGGATGCGTATACACACCAACAATTTATGATATGTTGTTAGGATTTATTATTGATGATTTAAGATGGATATTGGTGTTGGATTGGCGCATGGTTACGAAACCTTAGGTAGTGGTTGCACCACACATACACACACACCCATATTGGCATACATTCTTCTTTCATATGTGCGTACATGGGATTATATATTGATGTGTATATTTACACATGGGTATGGGACTATGTGTTTATATACTGGATTTGAGGATAATAATTGGGATTTGAGATGAGTCGATGATATTGGGCTTGAGGCCAGATGACCCGTGATGTGTTTTGGTTCGTATTGAGATATGACATGATGTTTTAGCGGTTCTTTTGACGTAGTGATTCTTACATGCATGCATACATAGATGGTATCAATATTGTACTAGACGTAGATCAGTACCCCGATCATGATATTTGATAAAGAGGATATCAGATGAATAGTATGATGAATGTGATATTGACCCGTATCCAGATTTGGGATGCCGTACGACGGATTTACGTACGAGCTATATTTTGATGATTGATCCGCACTCTTGACTTGGGATGTCTAATTATAGATATGGTATCGGATATGATATTATTGAGGCGGGATCACCGACTATACATATACAGGTAGGTATATGTATCGACTCAGATGATAGGCGGTTTCCTTACCTGTAGTTCAGCTTGTTAGTTCAGCCGTATAGTTTAGTGTAGTTGTTAGATTAGATTAGACTGCTACCTATTTCAAAAACTAACGAATCGTGGGTATTTTAAAAGACAGCCCAAGGGATCCTACGGATATTTCAAAAGACTTATCTTTTCATAAAAACACCATAGCTCCTATTTTCAAAACCCCATGATTTGTGTTATTTCAAAAGGCACCATTTGTAGAACTTATATTAGATTAATGCAGATTAGTTATAGTTGCTTCTAGTATTCAGCTCCCGTTTATTATTGTGGTTCGCTTCGCATCGCATACTTATGTTATAAATTCTTATTGAAATGTTGATATCTTATTGTTAGGACACCAGCACCATTACCGATGATGCGTATGTACCACATACACTTACTTGCCGGCTCACACACATCTTCATCGGTAATTGCCATGTCACGTACACCTTAGAAAATATTATTGCTTAACTTAGCTTGATAGCTAGTATTTTGACATAATATTAGTGTACTTACCTTATATGCCAGCTTAGATATTGTAGTTATTACTTGTCGCTTCATGCATACTGTTATTCATTCTCATGCTTATATTCATGGTTTTACATGCTATTGATGATTCGGATTTCCATGATATTTTCTGGATTTGGAGGAAAACCGCAAAACATATATAAACTGCTTTCTCTCTTTTAAAATAAAAATGCGGTTTTCCCATGATGTATGAGTCGTCCACCATGAGTTTGCTGATGGATTTCGAGACCCGATTCGAGGAGTTAGATGAACCGTTTCGGGTACATGGTGGACCCGGTATGGTTCCCCGGGGCAAGATGAATGTGGTGTTGACGTTGAGCCTGGCAGGGGACAGATTACCTACCGGTGATATTACCCGACGCGTCGGATATCCGGAGGATACCGTCGTGGTCTTGAGATGGATGGTAGGGGCCGGTCTGGACTGACGGCGCCCTAGATATTGAGATTGAGACATTGATATTTCGAGACAGTGAGATTTATGTTTTGTGTCGATGCTAGACACTGTTGATACTGATTTCATTATGATACCTCAGTTTAAAAATACGAAGGAAATCTCACTAATTTATGAAAACAGTTTCTTCATTTACATGTATTCTGTTTTCATGCATTCATACCTCATTCATATGATATATTGCTACCTGAGGCACTGACACGGGCACATGAGATTTCACTCGGTTAGATATTACCCTAGCCATTGTTATAGGCTGCTTGTTATGTATATTTTGAGGATATATTATGATCGTATGACCTAGGATTGCGTCATACATGCGATTTCTGTTCGTAGATGTTTTTCTATTCACGAGTTGGCAACTCACCCACGTTGTGCCCCAGTTTCTTGCAGGTTTGCCGTACAGGTTTCATTACGGCTTGCGGGCATAGTTTCCTTCGGGTGATTTGCTAGTAGGTGGGTTTACTGTATCGTACCCCCCATTATATAACTTGTATATTATTATTCAGTTGTATCTAGAAGTTCCATCAACCAAACTTGTATTTATTTTTGAGATAGAGACCAGTGATGTTATTCTTTCGACCTTAGAGTCGCGCGTATATTTCTGCGGTTTTCTTATGGTTTCGAGTTTCCTTTTGAGTTTTTGATCCTTGCCGTTGGCGTTGTATATTATATTGCTTGTGTGGTGGTGACCGTCGATTGACGAAGAGCTAGCTCCCGCTTGGGGATGCCTTTTATTGATTTCGTATACTATTCATGTTGTATCCCGTTTGGGAGCCAGTATTTACAAAGGAGACTCTGCCGAAATTTTTAGAAAATACTTGATGTTTTTAAAAACTGCATAATTCGGCTTATGCTATTAAAACTTCTTGTTTTAAATTGGTTATCCTTTACTCTACTACTTTTCTTGGTTTGGATTTCTGGGTTTTCGGCTTACTTAGAATACGTACGCCTTGAGGCGTTCGTAGTTTAAGTGCCGGTCATGTTCCGTACTTTCGGGTCGTGACAATAAGACAGTTTAAAGAGACTAGTATACATGTTAAGATAAAGAGTAACCAGATAGCATACTGTCATATCGAGCAAGAAAGTCATCTCTATATATGTCCAAGCATCCAATATAATATACATCATCTGTACAATACTGGCCTCTAGGGCATACATACAACTAACAATCTCCCACTTGCACTAGGGCCAGCTACTGTAGTATCGCATACCGAGCATCCCGAAGAGTCTCTCAAACTGTATCTCGGGAATGGCCTTCGTTAGTGGATCCGCCGTGTTGTTCTTCGTGTCAACCCTCCTGACCTCGATCTCCCGGCGATCAACTATCTCCCGGATCAGGTGATACCGCCTCAGAATATGCCTGGATCGCTGATGGGACCTGGGTTCCTTGGCCAAAGCCACCGCTCCATTGTTATCGTAATACAAAGGTATTGGATGCTCAATGGATGGAACCACTCCAAGTTCAGTAATGAACTTCTTGATCCAGACAGCCTTTTTGGCAGCATCGTTGGCAGCGATGTATTCAGCCTCCATTGTCGAGTCTGCCACGGTTTCCTGCTTGGAACTCTTTCAGCTAACCGCCCCTCCGTAAAGGGTAAAGACAAAGCCCGACTACGACTTAGAGTCGTCCTTATCACTCTGGAAGCTCGAATCGGTAAAGGACTCCACTTGGAGTTCTCCGTTACCATACACCAAGAGCATCTCTTTAGTCCTTCGCAAGTACTTGAGAATGCTCTTCACAGCTGTCTACTGATTCTCTCCAGGATCAGCTTGATACCTGCTCACTATACTCAGTGAGTATGCTACATCGGGTCTGGTACATAGCATCGCGTACATGATAGAGCCTACAGCCGAAGCATAGGGTATCCCTTGCATGCGAGCTCTCTCCAAATCAGTCTTGGGAGACATCTCTTTGGAGAGAGTGACTCCAGAGATCGTGGGCAAGTTCCCACGCTTGGAATCTTCCATACTAAACCTTTTTAGTATGGTGTCAATGTACCTGGATTGGGACAATCCCAATATCCGTTTGGATCTATCTCTATAGATCCTAATTCCCAATATGCAGGAGGCATCACCAAGATCTTTCATCGAGAATCTTTGTGATAAGAAGAGCTTGACCGATTGCTGCATAGGAATATCATTTCCTATCAAGAGTATGTCGTCCACGTACAATACGAGGAAGACAACCTTACTCTCTGCCACCTTCTTGTAGATACAAGGTTCATCTGGGTTTTTGACGAAATCAAACTCTTTGATAACGACATCAAAGCAGATGTTCCAACACCGCGATGCTTGCTTTAATCCATAAATGGATTTAAGCAGCTTGCACACCTTCCCGCTGCTCCCACTGTCTACGAAGCCCTCTGGCTGAGTCATGTACACGCACTCTTCTAAATCACCATTTAGAAAGACGGTCTTAACATCCATTTGCCAGATTTTGTAGTCGTGATATGCAGCGATGGCAAGCATGATCCGGATGGATTTAAGCATAGCCACTGGAGAAAAGGTTTCGTCATAGTCCACACCTGGTCTTTGACGAAAACCTTTTGCAACAAGTCTAGCTTTGAAAGTCTCCACTTTCCCATCTACACCAAGTTTTCTCTTAAAGATCCATTTGCTCCCAATGGGTTTTACCCCTTCAGGAGCAACATCCAAAGTCCATACTTTGTTGGCGTACATGGATTCCATCTCGGACCGCATAGCATCCAGCCATTTTACTGAGTCCCTACTCGTGATGGCCTGCTCGAAGCTAGTTGGGTCATCATCCTCCATGATGCAATCCTCGCTTCCACCGTCAATGAGAAAACCGTAGTATCTCTCAGGTGGACGAGAAACCCTACTAGATCGGCGGAGAGGCTGGGGTTCGTCGAGTTCTACTGAATCCTCTGGTTCTACCAAGTCTTCTGTTATAGTTTGTGTCGCTGGAACCTCTTCCAGTTCTACCTCAATGCCACTTATCTGTTTCATAAGAAAACTTTTTTCTAAGAAAGTGGCATGTCGAGAAATAAACACTTTTTGTTCCTCGGAGTGGTAGAAGATATACCCTCGCGAATGTTTGGGATATCCAACAAACTTACATAGAACAGACCTTGCCTCGAGCTTGTCCGGATTTTGTGTTTTAACATAGGCCGGACAACCTCATATCTGTATAAAATTAAGACATGGTCTCTTGCCATTCCATATCTCATATGGAGTGGTAGGCACTGATTTGGTTGGAACTTTATTCAGTAGGTATGCAGCAGTTTCCAGTGCATATCCCCAGAAGGAAATAGGTAACTCAGCTGTACTCATCATAGAGCGCACCATATCTAATAGGGTGCGATTTCTCCGCTCCGATACACCGTTGTGCTGTGGTGTATAAGGAGGAGTAAGCTGAGAGAGAATCCTATTCTCTTTTAGATAATCTCTGAATTTGTTACTTAAGTATTCTCCTCCTCGATCAGATCGAAGGATCTTAATACTTTTGCCCGTTTGGTTCTCAACTTCTTGTTTATATTCTCTAAATTTCTCAAAAGCTTCTGATTTGTGTTTCATCAGGTACACATATCCGAATCTAGAGAGATCATCAGTGAATGTAATGAAGTAGGAAGAACCATCCCTGGCATGTGTAGACATGGGACCGCATACATCACTATGTATTAGTCCCAAGAGTTCGGTAACTCTTTCTCCGTGTCCCGTAAATGGAGTTTTGGTCATTTTGCCTTTGAGACATGACTGGCAAGTGTCATAAGATGAAAATTCAAACGAATTTAAATATCCATCCTTATGCAACTTAGCTAGTCGTGTCGCATTGATGTGACCCAGTCTACAATGCCACAAGAAAGATTCGTTCAGTCAGAACTCTTCCTCTTGTGTGTGTTTTGTAAATTGAGGACTGTATTTTGATTGAGAATGAATATGCCATTATACAACGAGCCTGATGCAATCAACTTTTGATCTAGGAATATGTTCATAACATTACCCTGTAATACAAAATTATATCTTTCTTTACTTAATAAAGAAACTGATATAATGTTGCACATCATGTTCGGTATATAATAGCAGTCATTTAGAATCAGTGTATCACCACTTGGTAATACGAGGTGATATTCGCCAACTGCTTTGGCTGCAACATTTGCCCCATTCCCAACTTGAACGGAATGATCACCTTTTCCCAGTTCTCTACCTTTCCGCAGCCCATGTAACATCTTACATATGTGGGATCTTGATCCGGTATCTAATACCCAGGACGTAGGGTGAACTGAGAAACAGTTTTCAATGACAAACACACCCGAAGATGATGCATCAACATGCATGTTCTCCGTTTGGGCGGTGTAAGAATCCAGATATTCTCCTGTTTCCTGTTCATTCTTATAACACTTATAAGATAGAACGGGTTCAACGTTCCCCTGCACAGTACAACATGCGGGTTCGGTCAATACATCCATATTATTATCTTGATTAGGGCATGAAATGGTCGCTACCTGGAGAGAGAGAAAAGAAAACACTTTAGCGTATGCTCGTGCAAGATCAGATTGGTTATTATCTTATCTAATCAGGATGGCTCCCACTGGTTTTTATCAAATCTTCCTTCAAACCCTAAAAGGAAAGACTAGCCGGGATTAATTACACACTACAAGTTCGCCAATCTTTCAGCCAGGTCAGTGTCGGTACTTTGAGGGAGGTCCCCCGTGCTTTCGCATGAACCTAATTAATGTAAACCTCGGTTTCCCAGAGGCGTAACCTCGTTAACACCTTTCTAGACACCTACTTGATTGGCTAATTGTTGTAAGTCCATATTGCGACCCCCGGTTCTTACGGGGAGGCGGAAACGGTATAAAAATCAAATTTTTAGCGCATGGGGCAACATGGACTAACAAAGTCGGGATCTTTTCCTAAACTAAAACTAGCAAACAAGCTAAAGAGAGTTAGCTACTCAGAAAGATGGTTATACCTAAACTTGAACTCCTTCTTCTTCAAACTTTGTAGAGGTTGATGGTTCTTTCCTCGTCGTCTTCTTCCGTCGAAGATGGATCCACCTGAGGGTTCAACCTTCGGGCTCTTTCTCGAACTTTGAGAGAACTAGAAACTTCGGCTTGCTAAACCTTTGATTCTAGAGTGAGTAGAAAGTGTCTAGGGGTTTTCTTTTCAAGGAGAGGGATTCTCAACACATGAGAAGGATTCTCCTTGAGCTTGAGGAAGAAGAAGATGAAGTGAGGAGAGAGAATGGTTATGTTAGAATGAGCTCTCTTTTTCCTTTTGCAACCATATCAAAAAGAAAAAGAATTATCTAAATAATAATAATAATTCAAATGAGAATAGTTGATGGTTGTTTTGGAATGACCACTATCATACTTCATTAAATGAAATGTAAGCTAGAATCAAGGAGCATCCTTGCAAAGTAATGATGATGGTCAAACATTCAACCATGGTCAATAAGTCAACCATGGTCAACAAGTCAACAAAACCAACCATAACATAATTTCATTTAATTACTATTATTAATTGATATTTCATAAATCCATTAGGGTTTGGAAAAAGACGACTGTCAACTGTGCATACGCACCCGTTCCGAAACCCTAATGAAAAACCTCTTCCTCCGCCTCAAACAACTGTGCATACACACCTGCATTCTCGTTCCGAGGAACAAGAATACTGAGAGATAAAAGCAACCCCAAAACATACACCAGTATCTGGCTCAAACCAGAGCCTGCTAGTATAATCCGTCCGGACTCCAAACGTGCACAAGTGCGCGGATGAGAACGAACCCTGCCGCAAAACCATGCGACCTCTACTCATTTTGCCCAGAGGCGAATACCCTCTGTGTGGGACTCTAAAGGCTCGACACTACGCTAGCAGTGGGTTTAACCACAGACCGTAAGTGGCACTAGCTGTGCGTAACGGTCCCCGGGTAGATGCCGACAAGAAGGCTGACGAGGTGAACCCCATCTGAACTCCTACTGAGTCTGAATGTGACAGTCTCCGTACAGTCCGGTCTGTTCGTCTAATACATCGCATGTCGGGCCTAGGGAGCGGTAAAACGTCAGTCCCCTAATAGCGGTATAAGTCGTGTCGAAGTGAAGCCCAAAACACCCTGAGATAACACTGGAAGCCTACCAGTATATCTCGCTTGCCCTGGCCAGGGACTACTCGTGTAATGGCTCTCCTAGACACAGCGCGATGTCAACCCCCAATACCGGGAGAGACGAATCCTGTCTAACCGTCACTGCGTCCAAGTGTTTCGGGACTGCACCCAACCACTAACTGTTTGCACGACTCCTTTGAGCCGTGGTAGGGTAGTGATCAAAGTGCAGTGGGAACACACTCGAGACGAAGTGCCAGTGTCAAGTCAGCGGACTAAGCTGTACTTATGTCACCTGGGAACTGATAACTGACGATAGGTATAAAACCAACCTGTCAGTTCCCGACGAGTCCTGTCCAGTGTACTCGTAACCTAACGAGCACCCGTATACTATCTCCAGTACGACGTACTGATGGCTGTGGGACAGACCATCTCCCACACTGGGATGAGAAGCGCATACGCTAGTCTACTCCGGAGTATCGATGCCCTGTCTCGATAATCCTGCGACTAGGGACCTGTATAAGGATGTGCTTATAGATTACCCAGCCCCCACTAGTGTGACTGCCATCACAACGCTGGTAATCAAGCAAAGATCCTAAGGGCTCCACTAATGCGTATAGGTGATATCGCAAAATAAACACATGTACACATTGAAGTAGAAACAAACCAAGTAGCATACTACTATATTGAGCAAGATTGTTTATACAAGGTGAATATCCCAAGCTTCCATTAAGTAATATACAAACTAGTATGATACAGTAATGGCCTCTAGGGCATATACACTAACAATCTCCCTCTTGCACTAAGGCCATGTACTGGCGTATCGAAGACCTATCATCTCGATCAGCCGCTCGAACTGAGTCTGGGGTAGGGCCTTGGTGAATGGATCTGCAGTGTTTTCTTCTGAAGCAACCCTCCGAACCTCGATCTCCTTGCGATCCACGATCTCCCTAATCAGGTGATACCGCCTCAAGATGTGCCTGGATCTCTGATGGGACCTGGGTTCCTTCGCTAAAGCTATAGCCCCGTTGTTGTCGCAATACAGAGGTATTGGGTCAACAATGGACGGAACCACCTGAAGTTCTTTCAAGAACTTCCTCATCCAGACATCTTCTTTTGCGGCATCAGATGCAGCGATGTATTCCGCTTCCATCGTCGAGTCTGCAACGGTTTCCTGTTTGGAACTCTTCCAACACACCGCCCCTCCATTGAGGGTAAAGACAAAACCCGACATGGACTTGGAATCATCCTTGTCACTCTGGAAGCTGGAGTCAGCAAAGGCCTCGATCTGGAGGTCTTTTCCGCCATACACCAAGAACATCTCCTTAGTCCTTCTCAGGTACTTGAGAATGTTCTTTACTGCTATCCAGTGTTTCTCCCCAGGGTTTGACTGATACCGGCTTACTACACTCAGTGCATAAGCTACATCCGGTCTGGTACACAACATCGCATACATTATAGAGCCTACCGCAGAAGCGTAGGGTATAATAGACATGCGATCCCTCTCCAAATCAGTCTTGGGAGACATCTCTTTAGAGAGGGTGATCCCGTGACAAGCCGGTAGGTTACCGTGCTTGGAATCTTCCATACTGAATCTCTTCAGTATAGTGTCGATGTACCTGGACTGTGAAAGTCCTAATATCCTCTTGGATCTATCACGATGGATCCGGATCCCCAGGATGTACGAAGCATCACCCAAGTCTTTCATGGAGAACCTTTGTGACAAGAACCCCTTGACAGATTGTAGCATAGGAATGTCATTTCCTATTAAGAGAATGTCATCCACGTATAAAACGAGGAATACTACAGTTCTCGCTACAAATCTACTATAGATGCATGGTTCATCTGGATTTTTGATAAAGCCAAATTCCTTGACCGTCTCATCAAAACAGATGTTCCAACTCCGCGATGCCTGCTTTAGTCCATAGATGGACTTAAGCAACTTGCACACCTCTCCGCTGCTCCCACTCTGAATGAAACCCTCTGGCTGATCCATATAGACGCACTCCTCTAAATTTCCATTTAGAAAAGCGGTTTTTACGTCCATCTGCCAAATCTCATAATCGTGGAAGGCAGCAATGGCAAGAAGGATCCGAATGAATTTCAGCATAGCCACTGGAGAAAAGGTTTCGTCATAGTCCAAGCCAGGTCTTTGACGGAAACCCTTTGCTACAAGTCTAGCTTTATAGGTCTCAACCTGTCCATCTACACCAATCTTCCTTTTGAAGATCCACTTGCATCCTACGGGTTTTACCCCGTCTGGAGCAATGTCCAACGTCCATACTTTGTTGGTGTACATGGACTCCATTTCGGTCCGCATTGCATCCAGCCATTTTACCGAGTCAACGCTCTGAACGGCCTGCTGGAAGCTAGTAGGCTCATCATAATCTATGATGCAATCCTCTCTATCCCCGTCTATGAGAAAACCGTAGTATCTCTCGGGCGGATGAGACTGCCTACTACTCCTGCGGAGCGGTGTAGGAATGTCATGTTCATTTGAACCCTCTGGTTCCACTAAGCTTTCAGTAATAGTCTGTGGTTCTGGAATTTCTTCCAGTTCTACTGCGCTCCCACTTAATTCTTTTTCTAAGAACTGGTGTTCTAGAAAGTGGGCATGACGAGAAACAAGAACTTTTTGTTCCTCTTCGTAGTAGAAGAGATATCCCTTGGAATTCTTTGGATATCCCACAAACTTACACAGTACTGAGCGTGCCTCGAGCTTGTCCGCATGCTGCTTTTTAACAAAAGCTGGACTTCCCCAAGTCTTAATGTGACTGAGATGGGGCCTCTTCCCACACCACATCTCATATGGTGTAGTAGGCACAGTCTTAGTAGGAACTCGGTTCAAAAGGTACGCAGCTGATTCTAGCGTATACCCCCAGAAGGATCGCGGTAACTCAGCGTTACTCATCATGGACCGTACCATATCCAATAGGGTTCGGTTCCGTCTCTCCGATACACCGTTGTGTTGCGGAGTGTATGGAGGAGTAAGCTGAGAGAGAATCCCGTTCTCTTTTAAATAATTCAGGAACTCGGCACTTAAGTATTCTCTACCTCGATCCGATCTTAGAATCTTGATACTTTTGCCGGTCTGTTTTTCTACTTCATTCTTATATTCCTGGAATTTTTCAAAGGCTTCAGACTTATGTTTCATTAAGAAGACATAACCGTACCTTGAAAAATCATCCGTAAAAGTAATGAAGTAAGAATAACCGCTTCGCGCATGTGTAGACATTGGACCGCACACGTCGCTGTGTACGAGTCCCAAGAGCTCGCTTGCTCTTACTCCGTGTCCAGTGAATGGAGTCTTTGTCATCTTTCCTTTGAGACAGGATTGACAAGTGGCATATGATTGATATTCGAACGGATCCAAATATCCTTCTGTATGTAACTTAGTCAACCTTCTCTCATTGATGTGACCCAGTCTACAATGCCATAAGAAAGTCTGATTGATATCTGGAGACTTTCTTTTGTGTGTATTCTGGACATTGAAAATGTGTGGTTGGTTTAATACGTATATACCATTGCTCAGTGTACCTGACCCAATCAGAACTTGATTAAGGTGAATGTTTACAACATTACTTACAAACGCAAATTCATAACCTTCTTTAGAAACCAAAGATACAGAAATGATATTACATGTTGCGTTGGGTACAAAAAAGCAATTACGCAAAACCAAAACATGTCCATCTGACATTCCCAGGTGATAGTCCCCCAAGGCTTTAGCATCCATGCTAGCTCCATTCGCAACTCTGAGGGTCATGTCACCTGCCTTCAAAACCCTACGGTTTCTCAACGCCTGCAAAGAATTACAGATATGAGATCCTGATCCGGTATCCAATACCCAGGAAGTAGAGTTTATAGAAAGACAGTTTTCAATAACATACACACCTGAAGCTGAAGCCGCAACCTGCTTCAGTTCCTGTGTCCTGGCTTTCCAAGCCCTGCAATCTTTCTTCCAGTGTCCACTCTTGTGACAATAGAAGCATTCCTCTTTACCCACAAGCTTCCCCGCTATCTTTGTTGCCTTTTCCTTTCCCTTCGTTCCCACTTTACTAACACCGCCCCTTGGTTTGGCGGGGGCTTTCTTCCTCTTTCCTTTGGCTTTCGCCTTGGACCTAGAAGAAGAAGATCCTCCTACAAACAAAGCGGGTGTTTCCCTACTTTTCTGTAGGGTGCCCTCTGCGCTCCTCAGCATGTTGAGGAGTTCTGAAAGTTCAACTTCCTTTTCTTGCAAGTTGAAATTCAGTATGAACTGGGCGTAAGTTGAAGGAAGGGACTGGAGAACTAAATCCGTATAGAGTTCACTTTCCAACATGGTCCCAAGTTCCGCGAGATCCTCAATGTAGCCAATCATCTTAAGCACGTGGTCCGCTACCGATGATCCGACGGCCAACTTTGCCGAAAATAACTTCTTCGACACTTCGTATCTTGCGATACGAGACTGCTCTCCATACAGTTCTTTTGTATGAAGAAATATGGATTCCAAGTCCATATTCTCGTGCCTCCTCTGGTGATCGTTGTCCATAGAGGCAAGTACGAGGCACTTGGCCTTCGCGCAATCAATCTCCCAAGTCTTACGGATTTCCTTATCCGCGACGCTGGAGGTGGGACCTGGGATGGGGGGAGCTTTGGTGGTAAGAAGATACCCCAGCTTGTCGTAAGTGATTGCCATTTTGACATTCCTGAGCCAATCTTTGTAGTTTGGCCCTGTCAGTATGTTTTTATCTAGATGTAACTTAAGTCCAGTCATTTCGATTTGGTCGCTGCAGGGGGAGAGAAGAAACACTTAGCACGATGCTCTTGCAAGTTTAGAATGGTTTTTAATTTGTCTAAACAGGATGGCTGCCACTGTCTCTCAAATCCCTCCTCAAACCACAAAGGAAGAATTAGCCGGGATCAATCCCACCGCACAATACTTGCTTAACCGTTCAGCCAGGCCAGTGTCGGTACTTCGAGGGAGGTTTTCCAACGCTTTCGCGAAGTTCCTTAATTTAAGAACCTTTTTTCCCTGGGGACGTAGCCCCGCTAACACCTTTCTAGGCACCTACTAGGTTTATAGCATTGATCGTTTAGTGAGAAATTTCCCGAGGAGTAGCATATACTCACAGTAGGATCGGGATCCAAATATCATCGCGTGACGAAAATGAAGGAATCCTACCATAATCATCACACTCCAAATGGTATGCAAATCTAGCAAGTTTCAGTACTTATGAAACTCCCGATGTGGATTTTTGCCCCATGCTCTTATGACCTTGACTTTGGCCAAAATATCATAAGTCACATGTCAAGTTCTGCCCGTCACTATCCAGGTTAATTTGGATCCATCCGTGCCTACCCTTGACTTTGGCCAAAATGGCAGTACGAGTGTCCCAAACCAATGCATCTATCTATGCTACACATGAACACCCAATAGCTACCAATCATTATGCCTTGACTTTGGCCAACATACATAGCTTGAATACTATTGCCTATTCATGCGAAACGACGGAGGGCTACGAATGGTTTTGGTAAAACCGTGAACGTAGTGAACTTGATATAATCGATGGAACGAGATAGCTTTTAGAAGGAGTGGCTCAAGCTCCGCATTTAAAAGTTAGTTTTGAAAAGAACCGAGTGGTTTTTCGAAAGTGTTCCAACGACTTTAACTTGGTTTATTATCTTGCATTAGTTTTTTTAATGCGTGATATTCTTGCATTAGTTCTTTTAATGCGTCCCATCAATTAATCCTACCATTGCAGAAAACAACCAAAATATGACGTACGCTTATGCCATTCGCATTCGCCACGGGGTCCCGTCATCACCCGTTAGGTTACTTAACTAACGACAGAGCGGGGGCTGGGCTAGCGCGGCTGTAAAACATAAGCAACGCCTAAATATAAAGAAATGATAGACATTACAGATCACAGATGAATACATTGGATATACTAGGAATCCGCAATCCGTTCGAGCCTGCAACGAAAAGCGGATTACACGGTCGCGGTGAATAGCCAAAACCCCACCCAAGACCCCTACGGGTGCGGCAAACTACCCGCCAAGTACCCGGTAGTTTGTGCACCCTTCCATGGGTCTATCCTAGGAGCAAAAACAGTAAAAAGAATTATACAATGACGGCTACAACCCCGACCCGGTTGTGCGGCCATACAAATAATATTATTACATCAATCTACATTTACAAATGAATGAAAGAAAAACAAAAGCTCATCTCACATCCACGCCGGCTATTCACCCGCGACAGTCCAACACATTCATATACACATTCCAATATCAAACACAGATCACAGAGATGTATAGCCCCGACTAATCGACTTATAGCGATTAGCCGACGTTCAATACATACAAACATCACAGATATAACCAATATAGCCAAAGTGTAGCGAAGTTCGAAAAAAATACAGATTTATAGGACCCCAAAAGTAAATTTCTTTTCTGGAAAATCTGGGCACATATAACATATTTGAAAAATCCCAAAACCCTACCAGATGAACACTGCACAAAACACGATCACATGAAGAGGTTAAACGGCGGCGGATCCGCGGCTAAGAGAATAGATGAGGCCGCGGATCCGCGGCGGTTTGAGGGATTCATGGGATCGTTTTTCTTGGGTGTTCTCAGAAAACCCTGAGCCGATTTTAGGAGTAAAAAGTTTTACTTTTAGAGCACAAAAAATTTCAACAGAAACTTAGGGTTTTGGATTTTCCGGTTTTGCGATTTTTCGGTTTCGAACTTCCATACACTTCGCTACCAAGCTAGTTTAAGTTTAGTTAGGCTCTGATACCACTGTAAGTCCATATTGCGACCCCCGGTTCTTACGGGGAGGCGGAAACGGTATAAAAATCAAATTTTTAGCGCATGGGGCAACATGGACTAACAAAGTCGGGATCTTTTCCTAAACTAAAATTAGCAAACAAGCTAAAGAGAGTTAGCTACTCGGAAAGATGGTTATACCTAAACTTGAACTCCTTCTTCTTCAAACTTTGTAGAGGTTGATGGTTCTTTCCTCGTCGCCTTCTTCCGTCGAAGATGGATCCACCTGAGGGTTCAACCTTCGGGCTCTTTCTCGAACTTTGAGAGAACTAGAAACTTCGGCTTGCTAAACCTTTGATCCTAGAGTGAGTAGAGAGTGTCTAGGGGTTGTTTTCTTTTCAAGGAGAGGGATTCTCAACACATGAGAAAGATTCTCCTTGAGCTTGAGGAAGAAGATGATGAAGTGAGGAGAGAGAATGGTTATGATAGAATGAGCTCTCTTTTTCCTTTTGCGACCATATCAAAAAGAAAAAGAATTATCTAAATAATAATAATAATAATTCAAATGAGAATAGTTGATGGTTGTTTTGGAATGACCACTATCATACTTCATTAAATGAAATGTAAGCTAGAATCAAAGAGCATCCTTGCAAAGTAATGATGATGGTCAAACATTCAACCATGGTCAACAAGTCAACCATGGTCAACAAGTCAACAAAACCAACAATAACATAATTTCATTTAATTACTATTATTAATTGAAATTTCATAAATCCATTAGGGTTTGGAAAAAGACGACTGTCAACTGTGCATACGCACCCGTTCCGAAACCCTAATGAAAAACCTCTTCCTCCGCCTCAAACAACTGTGCATACACACCTGCATTCTCGTTCCGAGGAACAAGAATACTGAGAGATAAAAGCAACCCCAAAACATACACCAGTATCTGGCTCAAACCAGAGCCTGCTAGTATAATCCGTCCGGACTCCAAACGTGCACAAGTGCGCGGATGAGAACGAACCCTGCCGCAAAACCATGCGACCTCTACTCATTTTGCCCAGAGGCGAATACCCTCTGTGTGGGACTCTAAAGACTCGACACTACGCTGGCAGTGGGTTTAACCACAGACCGTAAGCGGCACTAGCTGTGCGTAACGGTCCCCGGGTAGATGCCGACAAGAAGGCTGACGAGGTGAACCCCATCTGAACTCCTACTGAGTCTGAATGTGACAGTCTCCGTACAGTCCGGTCTGTTCGTCTAATACATCGCATGTCGGTCCTAGGGGGCGGTAAAAAGTCAGTCCCCTAATAGCGGTACAAGTCGTGTCGGAGTGAAGCCCAAAAAACCCTGAGATAACACTGGAAGCCTACCAGTATATCTCGCTTGCCCTGGCCAGGGACTACTCGTGTAATGGCTCTCCTAGACACAGCGCGATGTCAACCCCCAATACCGGGAGAGACGAATCCTGTCTAACCGTCACTGCCTCCAAGTGTTTCGGGACTGCACCCAACCACTACCTGTTTGCACGACTCCTTTGAGCCGTGGTAGGGTAGTGATCAAAGTGCAGTGGGAACACACTCGAGGCGAAGTGCCAGTGTCAAGTCAGCGGACTAAGCTGTACTCATGTCATCTAGGAACTGATAACTGACGATAGGTATAATACCAACCTGTCAGTTCCCGACGAGTCCTGTCCAGTGTACTCGTAACCTAACGAGCACCCGTATACTATCTCCAGTACGACGTACTGATGGCTGTGGGACAGACCATCTCCCACACTGGGATGAGAAGCGCATACGCTAGTCTACTCCGGAGTATCGATGCCCTGTCTCGATAATCCTGCGACTAGGGACCTGTATAAGGATGTGCTTATAGATTACCCAGCCCCCACTAGTGTGACTGCCATCACAACGCTGGTAATCAAGCAAAGATCCTAAGGGCTCCACTAATGCGTATAGGTGATATCGCAAAATAAACACATGTACACATTGAAGTAGAAACAAACCAAGTAGCATACTACTATATTGAGCAAGATTGTTTAAACAAGGTGAATATCCCAAGCTTTCATCAAGTAATATACAAACTAGTATGATACAGTAATGGCCTCTAGGGCATATACACTAACAATTGTAATGTGTAAAACTCTCCCAGGAGTAACACTTACTCGCAGTGGGTATCGGGATCCAACTATCTCATAGAAGGTATGCAATCTCATTGCAAATTTCAACACTTGAAATTCCCGATAATACTTTTACCCCTAGCGTCCTGTGACCTTGACGGATGCCAAACTACCCACAGGGCACTAGTCAAGTTCAACCCGTCATTTCTTGATCGAATTAAACCCACCCGTACGACCCTTGACGGAGGCCAAACTACGCCGTACGAATACCCTAATCCAATCGCATCATATGCTGGCAGATAAGCACTAGTTAGCTACCATACACTAAGCCTTGACGGAGGCCAAACTACCGCAGCATGAATACTAAGTAGTACTTATCTGAAATGACGGAGGGCTACGCAGGTTTTTCTGAAAACCATGAGCGTAATGAACTTGATATCGTTGTAGAATCAAATGAAGTTTTGAAATGGAGTGATTTTGAGGCTTTTCTAGTATTGCTAAAGGAGTCACTCCCGGTGAAGGGATCGTCGGTCCTTTCCTCGTCGAATGAGGTGCGGGATATATCATATATATCGCTATGCAAAGCAAAAACTCTTAAAAGCAATCAAAAAATAAACCGAGTTTGTAGCATCTGCCAGTTATTGCTAAAGGAGTCACTCCCGGTGAAGGGATCTCGGTCCTTTCCTCATCGAATAAGGTGTGGGATATATCATATATATCGCTGTGCAAAGCAAGAACTGTAGCTACCCTTTTTTATTTAAAATTTGATTCCATAACATCTTTGGTTTCTTTTCTTTCATTAATCACATTAATGAAGTCCCATCATTTAAGTACCTAAACATCACAGATAAATACGACGTACACTTATACCATCCGCATTCGCCTCGATGTCCCCTCGTTCACCGTTAGGTTAGGTAACTAACGACAGAGCAGGGCAGGGCTAGCGCGGGTGTAAAACATAAGTAACGCCTATATAATATATCATATATACTATATAAAGTATCTATCACAGAACATCACATGATCACATCACAGATATCGCAGCAGAAGAAACATATGAAACATTGGATATACTAGGACGTCCGTGTTTTCAATACGAGCCAGTATAAAACACGGATTCCACGGTCGTGATGAATAGCCAATCCCACACCCTCAGACCCCTACGAGAGCGGCAAGCAACCCTACCAATTCTAGGGTTAGGAGACCCGGACTCGACTCCTCGAGATAGTCTCCCACTGGACCCTAGAACCCTGTTACTTGTGCTCCCCTCCTAGTGCAGAAAAGTAAATAATATACAAAGGGTGACAACTTCCGCAACCTGGAAGTTCCCCAAATAAAAGAATATTACATACAAGTTTTTACATGAATGGAAATAAAGACACTCATCTCACATAAAAAACCCCGGCTATTCAAACACGACGATCCAATATAACATATCCAGCAACACATAATATCACATGTCATCAACGTAAGTAAATATACGCATCCCAATTGTCGTTGACATATAGCAACGAAACCGGCGATATCACATATTACACTTACGGTCACAGAAAAGAAAGTATAAAACTACAACAGTTGGAATTCGCAACCATTTTAGACATCGCATGCCTAATCAAATGAAATACTTAGACATCACATGCCTAACAATTATAAACCCCGCATTTTAGTCTCATTACCGAAAACTCTTTTCAATATTAAGTGAGACTAAACCGCTAGATTTGTAACATTCATTCAGTTATCTCATAACTGTTTGTGAATTCCAATTGTTGTATCACATTCCGGATAAACAGAAAATGTTAAACTTTCCGATTGAACATTCGAACACCCAAGTTTTCCCGAAACAGCTCAACACATGAAATAAGTCTAACAACATTCAGTTCGTACCTCAGTACCAACGGTCCAGCCATAGAAGGGTCAAGCCAACGCCGCACATGTGGCACGCCGTACTGCCCCAAACCCGAAGGTTCAAAGGGCAGTTCAAGACGGTCACATAATCGAGTTAAGGTTTGTTGTCTTCTAGAGGGTCCATCGCGTTACTTGCACTACTTAGAACGTCGTTAAACTACGGAAAAATCCAACACTTGGAAATTTCCCAACAGGGGAAAAATTGGGTATTTATATCCGGTCGAACTTTTTAACATATTCTAAAATTTATCCAGAAAGCCATATAGACAAAATCTAATACTCCGATCGAAACACCGAATCCCCAAAACAACCCCAGAAAATTCAACTCTTGAATAAATTTTAAAAATACCCAGAGAACTCAGCACTGTTAAATAGGAATTACTGTGCAAATAGGTAGGGCTGACGTCATACTTTGGCCGCGGAACCGCCGCATAAGCTAGGCTTATGCCGCGGTTCCGCCGCCATATTGAAGCAACTTTTGTCAAATTTTGCACCAGTAATTCTTATAATTCCCTGCTGAATTTTTTAAGCATTTTTAATCTGGAAAAAACCCAGTTTTTGAAAAAAGTCCAGAGAGCATGAAATTTTAGGGTTTCGGGTACGTTCGGGTTTCAAACTTCGTCTACGCATCGCCTAAGGCTCTAGCTAGGCTCTGATACCACTGTAGGGTTCCTAGGCACGCTAATGAGGTCTCACAAGGCATCAACCATGCCAATTTCAAATTTTACGGGTGCCGAGAAACTCTAATACGGATCGTTGACTAGAAGTTTAGGCGAAATACGAAACTAGTTAACAATTTAACTAAAAGAGAAAGGCTACAACATTTGAAGATCCGGTTCTCCACTTCCTTAGCTCCACGTAGGCATCCTCTCGCTGTCCATCTCGAATCCCGGACTCAATCGTCGGCTTGATCGGAGAAATGGGCGGACTAGGTCGTCGGCTTCGTGCCGAAGATGATCTACGTCGAGGCATCACAAGTTCAAGCTCCAACTTCACCAAGTTGTGAAACTTGTGAAGAAAACACCCTATACTACTTGGCAAGAGGTAGAGGGTGAAGAAATAGGAGGTGGGTTCACTTTAGAATTGGATTTCTCTCACTTTTGCTCAAGTTGCCATTGATGGACTTAAGCTTTTCTTGAAGAAGAAGATGATGATGAAGAAGAAAGAATATGATAAGTATTCTCAAATGAAAAAGAAATTTAAAACTTATCATAATCTTAACCATAGTTAAGTGTAGAGAATGAACTAGGGTTAGTTCAAATGGTTAGGGTTAAGCATGAGACAAGAATGGTGATTAAGTCAAAGCTTCATGAAGCTTCAATAAGAAACAAAGAAAGCCACCATTCTCATCTTTATCTTTTCCAAATAAATAAATAAATAAAAAAGCAAAACCCTAATCATCAACTTAACAATGGTTTAATTCTTTACACTTAACCAAATGAGCAAGTATCATCAAACATGATACAAACATGTGCACAAAAGTATATCACATATACAATTTGCACATCGAGTGAGAAAAACCATTTAAAGTGAACCAATACTAGTTAATGCAAAGTAATATATCAAATATATAATTATACATTAAATTATTAAATCAACACTTGATTTAACGATCCGGTCATATCGCATATAACCGGCTAGTATCCTATGTATCGGCTTATCGAATCAATCCTTGATTCGATATCTAGGTTATATCGAATATAACCAATCGATACATCCATAGCGAGAATGAAATACGGTATCACATACACGCATTATTCTTGGTCCTGAACATATATCATATGCGCTCCTATTTCGTTTCGCTTGAGCCAGGAAACCTCTGTGTAGGACTCTAAAGACTCGTCAATACGCCGGCAGCAGATGATGATCATATCAATCACCCACAAGCCGCAAGCGGTCTGCTAAACGTAACGGCCATCCGGGTATTGAACGATCAGAAGATCGACGAGCTAGCCCGCTCACACTCCTGTGAATCCAACCCGTAACACTTACCGTACAGTCCGGTCTGTTCGTCTGATATGTCGCATATCAAGTCTAGGGGTGGTAAACGTCAGACCCCAATAACCGATAAGTCGTGCCGATGTGAGGCTCATAACGGGTCGAGAAACTACTGGTAACACTTACCAGCAAATCTCTGATCAGCCCTGGCCAGGGACTTCCCTGTTACGGCCAATCGAGCACTTCGCAACATCAACCCCCAATACCGGGAGAGACGAAACCCCTCCTATCGCTCATTGCCTCCATATGACTCGGGACTGTACCCAAAGACCACCGTTTTGCACGCCCTCATGGACGTGGTAAGGTGGAGATCAAAGCACAGTGGGAATCATACAAGACTCTATGACGATCTCGGGTCTACAGACTAACCTGTATAAGTGTCACCTGAGAACTGCCATCTGACGTGAGGTATAATACCATCTGGGA
Organism: Agapanthus africanus; assembly: GCA_030015575.1. Classification (NCBI taxonomy): domain Eukaryota; kingdom Viridiplantae; phylum Streptophyta; class Magnoliopsida; order Asparagales; family Amaryllidaceae; genus Agapanthus; species Agapanthus africanus. The sequence goes on from CM057346.1 coordinate 399,792,796, forward strand.
GTTCTCGGCGAGTCCGTCCAGTGTACCCAGTCTCCACTGAGCACCCGTATACCATCTCTGATGTCAAACACCAATGGATATGGGATCATCCATCGCCCATCTCATGGGTCAAGAAGCGTATACGCTAGTCTACACTGGTATATCGATGCCCTGTCTCGATACACCCACGACTAGGGACCTTGAAGGATGTACTTATGGACTACCATGTCCTCACTAGTATGATCTGCATCATAGTCCAGGTAGTCAAGTACACATCCTAAGGTCTTTACCAACATGTAACCATAAGACAGTTTAAAGAGACTAGTATACATGTTAAGATAAAGAGTAACCAGATAGCATACTATCGTATCGAGCAAGAAAGTCATCTCTATATATGTCCAAGCATCCAATATAATATACATCATCTGTACAATACTGGTCTCTAGGGCATACATACAACTAACAAATTATACTAGAGCAGATAATAAAATTAACTAGGGCAAGAATAGAAAACTTACTCTAATATGATGCACTCTTCATACTTTATAGAAATTTACAGATCTGAATTTTGAGAAAATGAAATGAGGCACAAGAAGAGGCATGCCTAAAAAAGAGGTTTAGGGTTTCTATTTATAGATCATAGAAACTCTAGGGTTACATTCGATTCACATCCGCATTTACAAATATACCCTAAGGAGACTAGTCAACACACCGCCACACCGTCACGAACTTTGCACCGACACAGGCTCTTTATGGCCGCGGAACCGCGGCCAAAACCCATGTTTGGCCGTGGATCCGCGGCTATGTAGTGGTTTCGTTGACTGCAATTTTTAGGGCTGATTCTGGTTGCACTTTACTTCTTATTTCTTCACTTGGTTTCTCCGATTGTCTTCTAGATTTCTTCCAGATTTGCACAGTGAATAATGTAGTGGACTTTACCGCTTGCTTCGTGTCGAAGTCTTGAACCTTGCGCTGCCTTTGTTCTTTGTGAAATTGTCCATTGATCTTCGCTTAGTCTTCAAGCTGTCATGATCAAGATCTTTCCATTTGTTGGTCGTAGTCTCACTTTTGTATCGTCTTTTCATCGTTTTCACTGTTTTTGTTTCAAGAATCTGTAACCTGCAACTATATAGCAGACATGGATCAAAAGCACCTGTTTATTTGTAAAATGAATTAGAATGGGGAATATAATAATGTAAAATTATGATAAGAACAATGCGCGTATGTGATACCGCATTCTATTCTCGCGATATGTGATATCGGTCGGTTATATGGGATATAGCCGGGTTATCGGATCAAGTGTTGATTCGATAGATTGTTACATTTGATATTAGTCGGTTGTATGTGATATAGCCGGATTATTAAATCAAGTGTTGATTTAATAATTTAATGTATAATTATATATTTGATATATTAACATACATTAACTAATATTAGCTCACTTAAGATTTCTTTTCTCACTTGTGTGCATATAGTATATATGTGATATATATTAATGTACATTATTTTGTGTCATGCTTGATGCCACATGTGACATAGGTGTATGAGACTCACACCAAGCTTATGATAATGAATGGTTTTATTTATTTAAAGTTAATTAAAATTAGTAGGAAATTAGTCACATGCTTGGAAGCTTGGAGAAGCTTGTTGCATCTTTGATTTAGTCCATTAGTTTTTTTTACTTGTAGATATTTATTAACCTAACCATTATTGTAACCCATGGTATATTCTCTACATGAGTTAGTGTATGACACTAACTCACCTATGGTTGCTATTCTCACCTCATGAGTTCATTCTCATTCTTCACTTGAGCTTCTTCTTTCTCATGAGAAAAGCTCACTATCTTTTCTTAAGGTGAGAAAATATTGTGAGAAAAATAAATCTAAAGTGAGCCCATTTCCTACTTCATCATCCTTTACTATATTAGCCATTTAATTTAGGGTGTTTGCTTCACTAATCCACATATTAGTGAAGAGTTAGCATGAGCTTGAGTCTCCTCGACGTAGATCATCTTCGGTCTCGAAGATTTCAAGCAAGCTTGTTCATTTCTCCAAGGGAACTCATACTAGAGTTCGGGAGATCACTACTCGCAACGAAGGGACTACTACACGGAGCTTTAGAAGTGAAGGACCGGTCTACAAAGGTTTTATTCCTTATTCACTTGGATGTAAAAGTTGTTTACATATGTTTTCGTCGGATTTTCTAGTAAAGATTCTAGAGTTAGGGTTAAATAGAATGGCAAATTTTTGAAATTGGCATAGACGATGCCTCCCGAAACCTTGCTGCTGACCTAGGAAACCCTACAAGAAATAGCAAGCTTTTTCTCAAATGAGGAAGAAGATGATGAATGAAACTCATAAGGTTAGAAATGCAACCATGGTGAGTATATGACATACACTAACCTTTGTAGAGACTAAACCATGGTGTAAGGTAATGGTTAGATTAATAAATATTTTAAGCATGACAAAACAAGTGGACTTAGTCAATGTTCTACAAGCTTCATCCAATCTCCAAGCCATGACAATTTCCACCATTTTGAATTACTTAATAAATAAATATAAACCTTAACATTAAACCTAGCATGGTGTGAGTCTCATATATCCATGTTGCATGTGTAACCTAGCATGTCACACTAATATATATCACATATATATTTTGTGTGCTAAGAAAGAAAACAATACAATTAACATATATCACATATATATTATTGTATAAAAAGTGAGAAAAAGAAATGCTTAAGTGAGCTAATATTAGTTAATGTAATTTAATATATCAAATATATAATTCTACATTAAATTATTAAATCAACACTTGATTTAATAATCCGGCTATATCACATATAACCGACTAATATCAAATGTAACAACTTATCGAATCAACACTTGATCCGATAACCCAGCTATACCATATATAACCGACCGATGTCACATATCGTGAGAATAGAATGCTGTATCTGTCATGACCCAAAAAGTACGGAACATGACCGACACTTAAATTACGAAACGTCTCGAGGCGTACGTAATCTAAGTAAGCCAAAACCCAGAAATCCAAACCAAGTAAAGCAGTGGAGTGAAGGAAAACCAATTTAAAAGCAAGAAATTTAACAACATAAGCCAAAATATGCATTTTTAAAATATCAAGTCTTTTCTAAAAATTTCGGCAGAGTTTCCTTTGTAAAAACTGACCCCAAACGGGTACAAACCCGATTAAGTATATGTAATGAATAAAGGCATCCCCAAGCGGGAGCTAGCTCTTCGCCAACCGGCAGATAAAACCACACAATGCAATATAATATACAACGCCGAAGGGCGAGGATCAAACTCAGGATAAAATCAAACATCATCAAGAAAACCAGAGGAAAACCATATAATACAGCACGCGACTCTAAGGTCGAAATAATAATATACACTTGTCTTCTATGTCTATCAAATAATACAAGTCTGGTTGATGGAGTTTTACTAGATACAACTAAAATAATAAATATACAATGGTGGTCATGATGCAAAGAACCCACCTACCAAAGTAATCACCCGGAAGGGACAGTGTGCCAGCGAAACCGCAACGAAACCTGTCCGGCAAAACCTGCAAGAAACTGTGGCACAATGGGGGTGAGTTGCCAACTCGTGAGTAGAAAACATCTACGAGTAGAAATCGCATGCATGACGCTATCCTAGGTCATATCAAGTAATATCCTCAAATAAAAATCCGGGTCCATCTATGTATAAGTGTAATACTACATGCTCAAGTTAGTACCTCAGATAGTAACATATCAGATATATGATGTATGAATGCCTTACAAATGAAACATAATATATCATGAATGAGACAACTGTTTTCTTTGTTTTATGAGATTTCTGTATGTATATAAATCGCGTATCATCAATGAAATCGACAGATAAAACAATGTCCAGCATCGACGCAAAACATAAATCTCAGTATCTCAATACCTCAGGCTCCGGTTAGCCGGAATGGCCTGTATCATCAAATCTCAATATCTCAGTGTCTCAAGTCTCAATATCTCAGTAACTCGGGCTCCTTCTGTCCAGATCGGCCCATATCATCAATCACACGACCACGAACGGTATCCTCCGGATATCCGCCGCGCCAGGTAAAATCACCGGTAGGCAGTCTGCCCCTGCCAGGCTCATCGTCTACACCTCGAGCTTCTTGCCCCGGGGTACCTTTCTGGGTCCACCATGTACCCGAGACGGTTCATCCAACTTTTTGAATCGGGCCTCGAAAACATCTCAGAACCGAGAAAACATCATGGTGGACAATACTCAACATATCAAGGAAAACCGCATTTTTCTCTTTAAAATAATTCATCAGTTTTACAAAACTTTACATGCGGTTTCCAAATCCAGAAAATATCAAGAATAATCCGAAATCATCAAGTCACCATGTCAATAACATTGAAAACTGGCATAAATCTCCGTAATACTGCATAACCAATGAATATATGGATGCATCTGATATCACGCAATGAATGCAATAGTTAAACTAGCATATGGAAACTATAATATATTGCAAGTATTAGCTAGCACGCCATGTCAACGAAATAATATTCTTGAAAGTGTATGTGACATGGCAATTACCAATGATGATGTGTATGAGCCGGCAAACAAGTGTACGTAGAACATACGTATCATCAGTAATGGTTCTGGTGTCCTGACAGCAGGGTTTCATGATAATTACAGATAACATATGTACAACCATGCAGTGCGATTAAACATCATGAAATGTACAGAAAGTGATGTAGTAACAGCAACACAGAAAATATACCTACCCAATATACGAGTCATACAGTTTAGTATAATAACATACTCACGATTCTCCACTTTTGAAAAAGTGTATGACTCGAGCCCAGTCAAAAGGGTAAGGAAATCCACCTAATCTGAGTCGATCTATACATATCTAGTAGTCGGTGATCTCGCTTCAATAGTATCACGTACGATACAATAAATAATATGACATCCTCGAGTCAAGAGTGCGGATCTAACATCATAATTAAATTTCGTACGGTAAATCTATCGTACAACATCCCAAATCCAGGTACGGGTCAAATATAATATTTATCTCATTACTTATCTGATATCCTTATCATCACATATCGTGAGAAGGGGGTACTGATCTAAGTCTAGTACAATACTAATATCATCAACATAATCATGATCTGCCTACTGATCTGCAGCCTCATACAATCCGATGTCATCAACACTTATCATCATATAGGAGTATACATCGTCCAAGCGATCCATTATAATTATCTTAACATATCTTATCTCATATCTTGATCGCATGTCAACTATCATAAATATATCATCAACATAGTATCGTCGTCCAACGACCCGCTATAACATCATGACATATCTCGGTCGCGCATTAAATATCTCACGGCATCATGCCCGATCAGATCGACTCATTCCCAAGTATCATATAACATTCTTGTCATCCAACCATATGAATACAAATATAAATATGTCCCCCATACGCACAAGGAAGTCAAAGTATGCGAGTATGTGTATGTGCATGTATGGAAATCTTTACCCTAGGGTTTCGGGATTAAGAAATCGACTAGAGTCCTTTCATCCATACTCGCTAACACTAAACCCTAATCTCCTAAAACTTTCTTGCTAAGGCTCATATCACACCCTAACATATAAAAATATATATATCATATCCCATTCTTTTCTCACAACTTTGCGGGGGTGCTATACGCCATCCACCCGACTTCTCCCCGTAGATATAAATCTACTCACCTTGCCCTTTGATTGCCATTGTCGATGTCGCCATCCTCTTCTTCACCGTCTTGAAATCCTCGTGGGGTACCTACATATCATAACACATCGCAATTGCGTATTAAAATCAAGTGGGAAACCAAAACGGCACAAGTTCGGCTCATAGGTTAAATCCTATAGCTTCGCGTGCAAAACACGACTAAAAATCTTAGTCGTTGACGTTCAAAAGCCACACGACCAAATACAAATACCAATATCAAAACCATGCATCCCAAAATAAGGAAAAACATAGCCAAAAACACCCCGATGTGCTCCCAGATTTTACCCTAGGCCAAATTGGCCAATTCTGCACATATGGAGGGTCTATTTTACTGAAGATAAAGCCCTGGAACCAACATGGATCAAATCTACCCTACTCTGGCCGCAAAATGCGGCCAGAATGATTAAATCTGTGGCCATTGGGTGGAGTTGGGGTCTCGGGTCTCTGTAGGAGCTTCCTGGGTGCCTGCATAGGTCACTGTGTTCGCTAAATAATTTTCCGGGTCCCCGAGTGTTAGCAGATTCCAAAATACCCTCACAATTAACACATTGATCCGATGTAGAGGTTTCTAAATCTGTGTTTTGGGTTCCATCCTTTGTTCTAGGTCAGTAAAACACTACTCAAGCCTTGTTAACAGCCACTAGGCATCACCCAATCCACACAACACTCAAACCCTTCACTAGAAGTTTTCTAACATCACTAAACATCACAATATCGCTTCTAAACATGCAAGGATACTAAATTAAATGAAATACAAGACCAAAAGTGGAGAAATTACCTCATTTGGGCAACTCAAGAAAAACCCTAGTTTGCCAATGTTGTCCAAATCCCACTTTTCTTGGTCCAATGTGTAGAGGATGTAGAGGGGATCAGTTTTAGTAAAAGGGGATTAGGGTTTGGATCAATACTTTGAGATGATATCATGGAGTGAAGGTGGAGGGAAAAGAGGAAGAAGAAGAAGAAGAAAATGATTGGGGAGGTTAAAATGAGGCAGCCCCTCTCTCTCTCCTCTCTTATTCTCACCCCTCTCACTCAATTATTATCCTTTTGCCCTTTTGTCTTTTCTTTTCTTTTCTCCCTTAAAACCAAATCACATAATACCGATAAAACAAAACAAATGTGACAAAATGTAACCAAATGCAACATGACATGATACACTAGCCACGGAAAACAGCAAAAACACGGATTTGGCCTAATTGCGATTAGTAGTGCACTAATCGGGTTTTTATCCAAACTGCATATAATTAATATTTAAAAATTCCAAATCCTTTAAATATATTTTTAGATAAATAAATCATTTTAGTTCCAAATTATTTCACAATTATTGATATATATTTATACCTTTTTTCGAAAACCCCAATTTCGCAAATCGGCAGTTTTCGGGAAATATATTATTTTTAATATTAAATTCCAAAAATAATATTTTATATTTTCTGAAATGTTACAGTATCACATACACGCATTAATCTCGGTCCCGCACATATCACATATGTTCTCCTGCTCCATTTCGCATGAACCAGGAAACCTCTGTGTAGGACTGTAAAGACTCGTCAATATGTCGGCAGTAGGTGATAATCATATCAAACACACACAAGCAGCAAGTGGTCTGCTAGACATAACGGCCATGTTCCCCTCCGAACGGCGGCCGGGACGTCGGGACGTCCGAATGCCTGGGGTTCGGGGCAGATGCTAATTGGTGCTATCCGTCTACCCCTCCGAAGATGCCAAGTTGATTTATGGCACCATGTATCGAAGGTTTAGACGGATGCGTCCGATGTAGCAGACTTCGTCAGATTCCCCCTCATTTGAGGGGTTTTTGATTGTGGGGACGCTCTTCCCTGCAGGCGCAAGCCCCTGCAGTTAATTACGCTACCGCGTTGCGGTAACAACTTTCTCCTTCTCCAGATGGTCACTTCGTGTCGTGGGTGTTTGTTTTGTTGCCCGTGGATTGTTTACGGAGACTGAGTTATGTCGTCGCCCGTAGGGCGTGGACTAGTCCAAATCCGCATTATCTTAGATTTGGGTTTGGGGGTTTGGTTTGAGGATACGTCAGCCATACTTGAGGCTAAGATCAACTCAAACGTTTGTTAAGGATACGTTAGTCTAACTTTGTGACTAAGATCAACTTAACGGGATCATTTAGATCCGACAGAAGAGTGTTTGGACTCTAATGTTCCAGTTTAGGGACGTAGTGGTCCATCGTATGTATGGCCATCGGGACTCATCACCTCTCTGACGACGTTGAAAGATTACAACGACGGATGTCAGAGGAGTTCAGAGATGTACCCTCGAGCCGGAGTTAATTTAGGGGATTCGTAGTCCAATCTGTTTGAAGGTTTAAGGACGCGTTAGCCATTTTTGGAGGCTAAGATCAACTTAAACGGGACCGTTTAGATCCGACAAAAGAGCATATGGAGGGCCCTATTGTTCTAGTTTAGGGACGTTGCGGTCCATGGGTAGTTTAAGGACGTTGCGGTCCGTGGGTAGTTTAAGGACATTGCGGTCCATGGGTAGTTTAAGGACATTGCGGTCCATGGGTAGTTTAAGGACATTGCGGTCCATGGGTAGTTTAAGGACATTGCGGTCCAGTATTTGCTCTGGATGCTTCACACGGGTTCACTGCCGTGCTTGGCGAGGACCAGGCTCCGCTCTGGATGCTTCACACGAGTTCACTGCCGTGCTCTGCGAGGACCAGGATCCGCTCTGGACGTTTCCCACGGGGTCAAAGAGTGACATTATCCGTGTTCCACGTAACCAGGAGTTTTGCATTAGGCATGGGTTTAAGGACCCCACAGTCCATATCATGAGTGGCCGTCGGGACCCGTCACCTCTTTGAAGACATTGAGGGATTACAATGCCAAGTTTCAAAGGAGTGAAGAGATGTACCCTAGAACCGGAATGGATTTAATAGTCCCTGACCCAATTTGGGGTCGAGACTGATTAATTATGTTATGAGCCCATTAGCCCAGTTAATCACAAATTGAGGACTTATGGCCAGCTTGGGCTAAGTCCAGTCGGGTCTGAAACATTGACTTTTTGCTGATCCATTGAAGGAGAGGCTTTGCCTCTATCCATTTAGCCAATTGGGCCAAAGCCTAGTGTTAAACACTATAGAGCAATCAGTGTTGAACACTGGGAATGTGGTTAACAAGTTAGTGTTTAACACTAAGAAATAATTGGTGTTAAACACCAGCAATAAGGCTTCTCAAATTAGTGTTAAACACTAAAACAGATCAGTGTTGAACACTGCAGATAAAGCTTTTTAATTAGTGTTGAACACTAAGGCCCAACAATATTTTAACACTGAGTGCGAGAGTTTCAATTTAGTGTTAAACACTAAGACAAGAGGGGTCACGTGGCAGCACGTGAGAGCGCCCTTCCTCCATTTGTTCTGCTGAAATTACTGCATCTTTTGATAGCATCACGTGTCAGCACGTGATGGGCATTCAAATGCCTATGCGTTAAGGCTTCTGCTGAAAGTCACGTGGGTCACGTGGGGTGCTGCCTCAAAGGGGTTTTCTGTAGGGCTTTTGAGGGGGGGGTCACGTGGTGACACGTGACCCTGCCTTAATGTGGTTTTTTCAGAGGATTTGTTACTCCTTTTTTCAAGAATTAAATTCCGGAGACTTTTTAATTTCAGAGGAATTAAATCCTTCTTTCTTTTGAAGACTTGTATTCTGGAATAGAGTTTAACTCTGAATTTTCTGCGGGAGTTAAATTCCCCGTTTATGTGAAGGGCTGAATAGGGTTGAACCCTAATAAAATTTTTGAGGAAATGATGATCGTTGTTTCAACAGAACTAAGTTCTTTAATTAGGGTTAAACCCTGTTTCTCTTTTTTTTTTGTTTTGAAGGAATTAAATTCCCATGATATAGGGTCTAGCCCCACTTTTATTTTGGAGGAATTAAATTCCTATAGTTCTGTGAGAATTAAATTCTCAAGTTTGCACTCCTTCTCTATGTTTTGGATCTGCATGGCAGGATCTCAACCCATTGAGAATTAAATTCTCAACCTTAAGGGGAGATGTGCACTTTGCAGATCCTCTATCAAAGAGAGAAGAAATAAGTTCTTCTGCTTTTATATTATCAGAGTTAAACTCTGTTGAGAATTAAATTCTGCTTCTTTCAAAATGCCTTCCCTTTCTTACCTAGGGTTTTTTGCAGAAGATCTGAGTCTTTTCGAAGTATCAAAGCTCTTCTCCTTTTCTCTTTTCTTCTCTGCGCATGTATATCCCCTTTTTTGTGTCTCTTGGCTCCTATTTATAGGAGAGGCAGCCGCATCAATCAGTTTTTTGACGAATCTTCATTGGGAGATTTGATTTGCATCCAAAATTCATTTTGGGCCTTTGGATTATTAGGTGAATTTTATTCACCATTGGATCTTGAATTCAGAGATTCTCCTTTGATATTTTGGTTAGATTTAAGGGGGAAATCTTTCCCAAAGCCGAGATTTTCCATAGATAGATGATCTTTAATCATCTCTGAATCTTTAATTTGATTAGTCCCAAATAATTACTTTCCTTTGGAAAGATTCGAATTTCCTTCAGAATTTAATTCTGTCGTCAAAAATGGGCTTTGAAAGTCGGTCACGTGTGACCACGTGACCCATGGTCACGTGTGAGCACGTGACCCCCTTTGGAACGAGCTTTCTGCGCTGTGTCTTCTGATTGCTGCTTAAACATCACGTGCTACCACGTGACCCCTGGTCACGTGTGAGCACGTGACCCTTGTTTGAACTCTCTTTCTTTGGTTCAACGGGAGAACGGGTCTGCTGTCTTGAACGTCACGTGTCAACACGTGACTCTGGTCACGTGAGAGCACGTGACCTCTTCTGAAGCTCTTTTCCTTGACTTGATCAGGGAACCAATGTGCGCCTTTGCTGCTTGAATTTAAATGTCACGTGTCGACACGTGACCTTGATCACGTGGGAGCACGTGACCCTCTTCTGAAGCTTTTTCCATAAGCTTTCCTGATTTTAAATCAGGAAACAAATGCCCCCACAGCGTTGTTCTCACGTGTCAGCACGTGAGTGCAACGCTGTCACCTTTTATGACCGCTGGACCTGTTTTGGGGGAGTAGGGTAGACGAAACGTCCTTTTAGAAGCGCCTTCACTTTTTCATGTCCTTCCATTCAAACCTTTCTTTTAAGAATTTGATTCTCGTTCTCAGAGCTTAGTTCTCTGTTGCGCCTTTGCAGTGCCGCCTCATTTTCCATCAAAGGCTAGTGCTCACGTGTTGCGTATGCAGGGATCCGCTTGATGGGGACGTTTCATTTCCCTAACCTAATTCCAATGCGTCATTGGATTTCATTTCCAACGCTCTCCCCTTCTTTTCGGGCTTTGAGAATAGTTCCACCATGCACAACATTTTTTGTGCATGGCATTAAATGCACCCCTTTATAACCTGAACCTTATGCCTTACTTCTTTTCTTCACAGAGAAACCCATTCATACCTTAAGGTGGTCATTTTTGAGAACCCGATCAATCTCCATGGCTTGCGATCGTCCCCATGCTCGTCGGCAACCATGGGAGGTGCCCCTTGAGGATATAATTCCTCGCTTCGCTGCGCGGCTGGCGGATCCCCTTCTCACCGACGCTCAATGTGACACGGTGATGTACGAGCTACTGACCCGTCGGGGTTCTCCTCTTCCCATGGGCTCCATTTGGCTCCGGATGATCCTCCTGTCTGTGCTTGCCGATATACCCCCTCATCCGGCGGAGATGACTTCGGCGATCCTTGACGCGGCGGAGGACAAGCTTGAGCGCTTTCATGAGGCTTGTCTAATCACTCAAGCTCTGAAGGATCACTCAGTTCATTTACTGAGTCAGATAAGAGCTCGTCGGGCCGTCATGTCTGCTTTCGCTGATGAGCACGGCTCCAACCGGTGGGGAGCGACTCCTCGCGAAAACCGCCGTTTTGACGTGCTGGAGAAGGCGGAAAGGGAGTTGGAGAATTTTGTGTTTTGCTTTGTTAACCCTTGTATCTCTGATCCCTTGTTTGGTAATCTTTTCCCACTGATGTAGCATGTTTGAATCAATGTACTCCTTTAATCATTGGTGGTTTGCATGCTTTCTGTTGAATTTTCACGCTTGTCAGATAATTGTACGTGTGTCTTGCTTGCGTAAATGAGCTGTCTGTTTTTCTTGAATTACGAGCACCATCGTTACGTTGCATGCACATCAGTGCCTCCGGCGACATTTCCTTTTAAACATTCGTACAGTTGCAAATGCGTGCTTGATAGGATACAGATCAGAAACTTGCCACGTTATCTCCCGTATCGGGTGGTTTGTGCTGGATTTAGATCGAGTATTGTTGTCGAAGGGAGGTTTATAAATGAAGACATATTCTTCTCTTCAATGGTGTGTCCCCTTTCTATTGAATGTATTCTGCGGATACTCTGTCTTGATCTCCTTGCAGGACAGCAATGGCTCAGGACTCAGGGTTAAGATATGCTTCCTAAGGCTTTTGCATCTTATGAGCCACGAGGGTCTCATAAAGAGTCTTTCTCCCTATAGGTCGAGAGGATCCCATAGGTGTGAGTTCTTCTTAAAGATCGTGAGGATCCTTAAGCGGGTTTTCCCTTGAGGGTCGTAAGGATCTCACAAGAGAGTTTTTCTTCCTTACAGGTCGTGAGGGCCTGCAAGTGCCAGGTGTGATCACCTTTTTCCGTGTTTCACGGGGTTAGGGATCTCTCAAGGTATCGTAGTTTAAAGACGTCGCGGTCAAGGTTAAGGACCTCATAGTCCGTGGATTTAAGGACTCCACAGTCCGCTGTTAGTTTTAAGACATCGCGGTCAAGGTTAAGGACCTCATAGTCCGTGGATTTAAGGACTCCACAGTCCGGTGTTTGGTTGCAGGGACCCGTCACCTCTTTGAAAACGTTGAGGAATTACAACGCCAGGTATCAAAGGAGTGAAGAGATGTACCCTTAAACCAAGGCGAAATCCGTAGGGAATCGGGGGGAGGGGTGATCGTTAGTTTTAAGACATCACGGTCGAGGTTAAGGACGTCATAGTCCGTGGATTTTAAGGACTCCACAGTCCGGTGTTTGCTCTGGATGCTTCACACGGGTTCACTGCCGTGCTTGGCGAGGACCAGGCTCCGCTCTGGACGTTTTCCACGGGGTCAAAGAATGACGTTATCCGCGTTCCACGTGACCAGGAAGTTTGCACTAGATGCTTCACACGGGTTCACTGCCGCGTTAGGCGAGGACTAGGCTCCGCTCTGGATGCTTCGCACGGGTTCACTGCCATGCTCTGCGAGGACCAGGAAGTTTGCACTAGATGCTTCACACGGGTTCACTGCCGCGTTAGGCGAGGACTAGGCTCCGCTCTGGATGCTTCGCACGGGTTCACTGCCATGCTCTGCGAGGACCAGGATCCGCTCTGGACGTTTTCCACGGGGTCAAAGAGTGACGTTATCCGCTTTCCACGTAACCAGGAAGTTTGCACTAGATGCTTCACACGGGTTCATTGCCGCGTTAGGCGAGGACTAGGCTCCGCTCTGGATGCTTCGCATGGGTTCACTGCCATGCTCTGCGAGGACCAGGATCCGCTCTGGACGTTTTCCACGGGGTCAAAGAGTGACGTTATCCGCTTTTCACGTAACCAGGAAGTTTGCACTAGATGCTTCACACGGGTTCATTGCCGCGTTAGGCGAGGACTAGGCTCCGCTCTGGATGCTTCGCATGGGTTCACTGCCATGCTCTGCGAGGACCAGGATCCGCTCTGGACGTTTTCCACGGGGTCAAAGAGTGACGTTATCCGCTTTTCACGTAACCAGGAAGTTTGCACTAGATGCTTCACACGGGTTCACTGCCGCGTTAGGCGAGGACTAGGCTCCGCTCTGGATGCTTCGCATGGGTTCACTGCCATGCTCTGCGAGGACCAGGATCCGCTCTGGACGTTTTCCACGGGGTCAAAGAGTGACGTTATCCGCTTTTCACGTAACCAGGAAGTTTGCACTAGATGCTTCACACGGGTTCACTGCCGCGTTAGGCGAGGACTAGGCTCCGCTCTGGATGCTTCGCATGGGTTCACTGCCATGCTCTGCGAGGACCAGGATCCGCTCTGGACGTTTTCCACGGGGTCAAAGAGTGACGTTATCCGCTTTCCACGTAACCAGAAAGTTTGCACTAGATGCTTCACACGGGTTCACTGCCGCGTTAGGCGAGGACTAGGCTCCGCTCTGGATGCTTCGCATGGGTTCACTGCCATGCTCTGCGAGGACCAGGATCCGCTCTGGACGTTTTCCACGGGGTCAAAGAGTGACGTTATCCGCTTTTCACGTAACCAGGAAGTTTGCACTAGATGCTTCACACGGGTTCACTGCCGCGTTAGGCGAGGACTAGGCTCCGCTCTGGATGCTTCGCATGGGTTCACTGCCATGCTCTGCGAGGACCAGGATCCGCTCTGGACGTTTTCCACGGGGTCAAAGAGTGACGTTATCCGCTTTCCACGTAACCAGGAAGTTTGCACTAGATGCTTCACACGGGTTCATTGCCGCGTTAGGCGAGGACTAGGCTCCGCTCTGGATGCTTCGCATGGGTTCACTGCCATGCTCTGCGAGGACCAGGATCCGCTCTGGACGTTTTCCACGGGGTCAAAGAGTGACGTTATCCGCGTTCCACATAACCAGGAAGTTTGCACTAGATGCTTCACACGGGTTCACTGCCGCGTTAGGCGAGGACTAGGCTCCGCTCTGGATGCTTCGCACGGGTTCACTGCCATGCTCTGCGAGGACCAGGATCCGCTCTGGACGTTTTCCACGGGGTCAAAGAGTGACGTTATCCGCTTTCCACGTAACCAGGAAGTTTGCACTAGATGCTTCACACGGGTTCATTGCCGCGTTAGGCGAGGACTAGGCTCCGCTCTGGATGCTTCGCATGGGTTCACTGCCATGCTCTGCGAGGACCAGGATCCGCTCTGGACGTTTTCCACGGGGTCAAAGAGTGACGTTATCCGCTTTTCACGTAACCAGGAAGTTTGCACTAGATGCTTCACACGGGTTCACTGCCGCGTTAGGCGAGGACTAGGCTCCGCTCTGGATGCTTCGCATGGGTTCACTGCCATGCTCTGCGAGGACCAGGATCCGCTCTGGACGTTTTCCACGGGGTCAAAGAGTGACGTTATCCGCTTTTCACGTAACCAGGAAGTTTGCACTAGATGCTTCACACGGGTTCATTGCCGCGTTAGGCGAGGACTAGGCTCCGCTCTGGATGCTTCACACGGGTTCATTGCCGTGCTCTGCGAGGACCAGGCTCCGCTCTGGACGTTTTCCACGGGGTCAAAGAGTGACGTTATCCGCTTTCCACGTAACCAGGAAGTTTGCACTAGATGCTTCACACGGGTTCACTGCCGCGTTAGGCGAGGACTAGGCTCCGCTCTGGATGCTTCGCATGGGTTCACTGCCATGCTCTGCGAGGACCAGGATCCGCTCTGGACGTTTTCCACGGGGTCAAAGAGTGACGTTATCCGCTTTCCACGTAACCAGGAAGTTTGCACTAGATGCTTCACACGGGTTCACTGCCGCGTTAGGCGAGGACTAGGCTCCGCTCTGGATGCTTCGCATGGGTTCACTGCCATGCTCTGCGAGGACCAGGATCCGCTCTGGACGTTTTCCACGGGGTCAAAGAGTGACGTTATCCGCTTTTCACGTAACCAGGAAGTTTGCACTAGATGCTTCACACGGGTTCATTGCCGCGTTAGGCGAGGACTAGGCTCCGCTCTGGATGCTTCGCACGGGTTCACTGCCATGCTCTGCGAGGACCAGGATCCGCTCTGGACGTTTTCCACGGGGTCAAAGAGTGACGTTATCCGCGTTCCACGTGACCAGGAATTTTGTTGATTGTATCCGCATTTCACGGGATGGAGGTTTGACTCCTGGTGACGTGTACATCACCGAGTCATGGAACTGTGGGTTGTCGCTTGTGACCCGTCGAGACTTGGCTTCTTCTTCTGATGAACCCTGGGGGAGAAGTATGATCCCTTCTTTGTTTACGCCCTTGGATTGTGTACAGGGTGCGATGGAATATCACCTGTAGGGCATAAATTTTATATTTATTTTATTTCTTTTTCCGCGATGCTCTATCATTTCAGCTTTTATATCGCGAAAGTCGCGATTGCCCAATCATTTCGGCTATTTTTCGCCGTGCCCGATCATTTCGGCTATTTATTTATTTTCTGCTCGCTGCTCTTTATTGCGAGTTGCCCCATCATTTCGGCTATTTTTCATGCCTTCATTTCTACTTGCTGCTTTTTATTGCAAGTTGCCCCATCATTTCGGCTATTTTGTAGGCATGTGTGGCTTGCTAGCTTTTCGTTACAAGCCTGGATTTTAAGCACTGATCTCGGCATCAGTACCGCTACAACTGGAATGTTGCCAGGAGCGAATCATCATTTGCCTTTGTCGATAATGAACAAAGGTGGCTCAGCAAACAGGGTTAAGGGTCCTGTTAACCAAGGCTTTTGACTTCATGAGCCGTAGAGGTCTCACAAAGGTATTTCTCCCTACAAGTCGTGAGGATCTTGCAGGTGTCTTTTCTCCTTAGGGGTCGTGAGGATTCCTAAGTGTATGTTCCTCTGTAAGTCGTAAGGATCCTACAAGAGGGTTTTCTCCTTATGGGTCGAGAGGACCTACAAGGGTTGGACTTTGCTGGGGAAATGTTTATTCGCGCCCGTGGATTGTATACAAGGGTCAGTATTGAGCCTCTTGTAGGGCAATATCGGAGGTTGTGGGGGATTTGCTTAAGAACAGGTTCAGGTTTCTGTAACTTAAGACTTTCAAATCTCATGAGCCGTGAGGGTCCCATAAGAGAATTCTCCTTACGAGTCGTGAGGATCTCGTAAGTGTATTTTCTCCTCAGGAATCGTGAGGATCCCTAAGTGTGCTGCTCCTTTGTGAGTCGTAAGGATCTCACGCAGGTGGTTTCTCCTTACAGGGTCGAGAGGACTCTGTAAGTGTCCTTTAACGAGGTTGCGCCCTTTCGGGTTTTCACAAACACTCGCCGGTAGTCCTGCTGTTTTTACTCATGGAGCCCTTTTCGGGTTTTCATCCGTGCCCATTTTGCTTATGGACATACCGTTTTTTTTTTTTTTTTTTTTTTTTTTTTTTTTTATCATTTTTTTTTTTTTATTTATCCATCTCGTCAACCTAAGGACGTTGCGGTGGTAGTTTAGGGACGTTTCGGTCCGTCGATAGTTTAAGGACGTTTCGGTCCGCTGTTAGTTTAAGGACGTTTCGGTCCGTTGTTAGTTTAAGGACGTTTCGGTCCGGCATTAGTTTAGGGACGTTTCGGTCCGCTGTTAGTTTAAGGACGTTTCGGTCCGACGATAGTTTAAGGACGTTTCGGTCCGTCGATATAGGAAGGCCGGCTGCTGCTTGTAAAGTCTGAGCTTTAGGAAGATAGCGAGCGGACATAGTCGTCGTCATCCATCATTGACCTAGGCTGCAGCTTATTAAGCATGGTATTTCTTCAAGAAGCGGCCGTTTACTGGCCTGAAAGGCCTTTCACCGTGCATGTCCATGAGTAGGTAGGCTCCACCCTGGTAGACCTTGTCTATGATGTACGGGCCTTCATAGTTTGGCTCAAATTTTCCCCGCTTGGCACGATTGGGGATCATCGGTCTTTTGACCACTAGCACGAGTTCGCCTTGGCGGAATGTCCTCGGCCTGGTCAATCTTTCGTACGAGCGCGTCATCTTTGCTTTGTAGGCTTCTAGATATTGTTGCGCTATGAGCCGGGTTTCATCGAGGGCGTCAAGCTCCTCAAGCCGAAGGTGAGCATTTTCTTCGTTCGTCAGCTCGTGGTGGACTGCTACTCGTAGAGAGGGTAACTCTATCTCGAGGGGGAGAACTGCTTCCGTCCCAAATACCAACGCGTACGGCGTTGTGTTCGTGGCCGTCTTGAATGTAGTTCGATAAGCCCAGAGGGCTTCTTGCAGCCTTTCGTGCCAGTCTCTCTTATTCCTGGAGACGGTCTTTTTCATGATCTTCGTCAAGGTCTTATTGAAAGCCTCGGCCAGACCGTTAGCTCGTGGGTTGTAAACTGAAGAATATCTCCAGTCTATATTGTGCTGCTGTGCGAAGCGGCTAATCTTATGGCTCCGGTAGGCCGGCCCATTATCGGAGATAATCCGTCGCGGGGTTCCGAACCGATAGAT
This sequence comes from Agapanthus africanus, assembly GCA_030015575.1. NCBI lineage: Eukaryota > Viridiplantae > Streptophyta > Magnoliopsida > Asparagales > Amaryllidaceae > Agapanthus > Agapanthus africanus. The sequence continues at coordinate 399,810,713 of CM057346.1, forward strand.
GACGTGTGTTTTGAAGAAATGGAGAATGTTCTCCGTCTTCACTTCCCTCAGTGGTACCGCTTCTGCCCATTTGGAGAAGTAATCAGTTGTCGCCAGGATAAAACGATGTCCCCGGGCTGATGCCGGCTCTATGGGGCCGACTATGTCAGTCCCCCACATTTCGAATGGCCAGCTGGCCACCGTTGGGTGTAGTGGATTCGGATGTTGGTGGATGAAGTCTCCATGGATCTGGCATGAGTGGCATTGCTTTGCATACTCGAGGCAGTCCTGGATCATCGTGGGCCAGTAGTAACCCATCCGTTTAATTTTTAACTTCATCTTTGGGCCTGCTTGGTGAGAACCGCAAAGTCCGTCGTGAACTTCTCGAACGACTCGTTCCGCTTCGTCAGGTCCCAAGCATCTCAGCCATAGAAAATCAAACGATCTCTTGTACAGGGTATCGTTGACGAAAGCGAAGGATAGAGCTCGTTTCATAAGCTGATGCCTTGAGGACGCCTCTTCGGGCATTCGGTGGGACTTAAAGTAGTCTATGAAGACTTCCCTCCAGTCCTCAGCCTTCTCACGGTCTTTTATTTGTAGGGTCGCTTGCTGAATCGCTCCCTTTTCTTTATATAATTCCGGAGGTATTTCTGCCGGGGCGAGCACTCGACGGCTTTGTACCACGATTCTGACGTCATCGAGGTTCTCGTCAGCCAGTTCTTTAGCGAGTTTGGCCAACGCGTCTGCTTTGCTGTTTTCCGCGCGCGGTATGTTCTCTAGAATATAGGAGGGGATCTGGGCCAACAGTTGTCGCACCTTTACGCCGTATTTCACCAATTCTGGTTTGCATGTTTGGTAGTCACCATTTATTTGGCTAACGACCAGCTGAGAATCCCCGTATATGTGGAGGTCTTCAATTCCCATGTTGATGGCGATTTCGAGGCCTGCTATCAGAGCTTCGTATTCGGCTTCATTGTTTGTCCTTGACTCTGTTAAGGAGAAGGCGAAGCGCATTATCCCTCCTTGTGGAGTTACAAAGATAAGGCCTATCCCCGATTTGATGATCGGGTTACCCTGTTTCTGTTTCTTTGTGGAGGACGCTCCATCGAAATAGAGTTCCCATCGTGTGCTTCCACCGCCAATTGCATCAAATGCATGCTCGTCCGGCAAATCACAGTTTAGAGGAGAGTCGGCCGGTATCGGGTGCTCAGCGAGGAAGTCGGCAATGGCCTGGCCCTTTACTGCCTTGAGGGGTTGATATGTTATCGAAAACTCCATCAAGAGTAGGGCCCATTTAGCGAGTCGTCCCGTCAATATAGCCTTTGACATCAGGTATTTAAGGGGATCCACCTTTGAAATGAGACGGACTTCATGCGCCAACGCATAGTGCCTGAGCTTCGTTACTGCAAAGATTAATGCCAAGCAATGCTTTTCAATGGGCGAGTAATTGCTTTCTGCCCCCAGTAGCACTCGACTTAAGTAGTAAAGTGCTCTTTCTTTCCCCTGGTCATTCTCTTGTGCCCATAATGCGCCCAAGGAACCTTCGAGGGCGGTTGTATAAAGAATGAGGGGTTTTCCCTTGACCGGCGCAGCTAATACCGGCGGGTTCTGCAGGTACTGCTTGATCTCGTCTAGTGCGCCTTGGCATTTTTGATCCCAGACGAATGAGGTTCCCTTCTTCATCAGGTGACTGTAGGGGCGGCATTTGCCTGAAAGATTTGCGATAAATCGCCGGATGTATGCGAGCTTCCCTTGGAGAGACCGCAACTGTTTGAGGGTTCTTGGCGGGGGCATTTCCATAATCGCTTTAATCTTTGACGGATCTATTTCAATACCTCGGTGTCGAACGATGAATCCCAGGAATTTACCCGAGGAGACTCCAAACGCGCATTTGAGGGGATTCATTTTCAAATTGTATTGCCGAAGGCGTTGAAATACGGTTTCGAGATGCTTTAAATGCTCTTCGTATGACATGCTCTTCACTACGAGGTCATCGATATAGCATTCGACGATGTCGTGTATGAGATCGTCGAAGATTTTTGTCATGGCCCTTTGGTAGGTGGCGCCAGCGTTCTTTAGGCCAAAGGGCATAACCCTGTAGCAGAATACACCCAAAGGGGTCCGGAAAGCGGTGTGCTTCTGGTCTTCGGGATGCATTTTTATCTGATTGTATCCTGAAGAACCATCCATAAAGGAGAAGATCTCGTGAGTAGACGTGTTATCTATCATTAGCTCGGTTACCGGCACCGGGAAATCGTCCTTTGGGCATGCTTTATTGAGATCCCTGAAATCCACGCATATGCGCACCGTTCCATTCTTCTTCATTACCGGGACGATATTGGCGATCCAATCGGGGTATTGGACTTCTTGGATAAATCCGGAATCGATCAACTTCTTGACTTCGGCGTTGATGCTCATCTCCAGCTCAAGTCGCATCCTCCTTGGCGCCTGCTTGACTGGCTTGATATCCGGGGATATTGCTAATCTATGCACTGCAATCTCCGGATCCAATCCTGGCATCTCGGAGTAGTTCCACGCGAAGCAGTCTTTATGCCGTAGGAGCACGTTCTTTAACGCGGCCACCTTTTCCTCGGATAACAGCTCGCTGACAAATGTCGGCCGCGGGTCGTCTGCCGATCCCAGCTCGATCTTCTTGAGGTTATCTGCGGTAGTATGTATACCGTCTTCCAGTTCTTTCGGAGCGGGCGGAAATTCCGAGATCAACTCGTCATCGCTGTTCTCGAAGCACCGGGGAAGGTCATCTTCGTTCTCGGGCTCTTCTTTTAATATCGTAATCATATAACAGGTGCGAACTCGCTCCCAAGACTGAGGCGGATCCGGTTCTGCTCTTGTGGCTTTAGGCTCGTGCCTTTGCGGCGGCGTTACTTTCCAACCGTCGGATAAAGCGAATCTGCCCCGTCGGTACTGGTCCTCGACCCAGTTCTTGAAGGTGAAGCAATCTTCGGTCGGATGTCCTATGGCTCGGTGATAAGAGCAATAACCCGGATGAGAGACCTTGCTAGCCTGCTCAGGATGCCTAGACTCTGGAAGCGTGATCATCTGATGTTTTAGGGCGAGCTTGAGTAACCGTTCCGTCTTGTCTCGAGGGAAGGAGTATGCTCGACTCATCTTTTCCATGAGGGACGAGTCCGAGCCGCGCAATTCCCGTAACCCTCTAATCCTGCGTCGTTGTTGTCGGCTTCTTTTTTCGCTTCTTAATTTATTCCCGTCCCTGCGTCGAGCCTTTCGTATGACGGGTTGACGATGGTGAACATCTTTATCTTTTGCAGCCTGTGCAGTTTGTTGGAATAGACGTTGCGTCCTGGCTTTCTCATAGATGGCCACTTCGTGGTTGTGATCTTCCCGAATTTTCTGATCCGCTTTCGTGGTAGGCTTGCCCATTCGTCTTTTAAACAACGGGTTTGGCTCTTCGATCGCGGGGTTTAGTTTTGATGAGGGATTGGTCTCTCCTGACGTGGCGCCTTCTTCTTCATCAAAGGTATATATGGCGTAGCTGCCGTGGGCTCGCTCCTGTTTTCCCGTTCTCGCGTACCCAAGCCCAAGTGTTTCTATTTTTCCGTTGGGCAATTTGCGTTGGGTCCCAGGGACATCCCAAATCCTGTTGTAGAACCGAGCCTGCCGCACAGTCTGTTTTAAGGGTACTCCTTGGCGCTTCAATAACTTCTTCAATCCATTTGTATAGTATCTAGGCAGACGAATGGGTTGGAGCCTGTCAAGTGTAACATCCACGCCGTGCCAGATCTCTTTCTCCACCTCCGACTCTGAGGATTGATAGAATAGGATCACCTTTTCACCCCTTCGCTTGGGAGGGACGTAAAGTGTTTGCAGGTCCTGCACGCTGTGGGTTTGAAGCGCGTCGAGATCCTTATAGTGTTCTTGCGGTACCATGGTGATTTGCAGACTATGGTCATCGCAAAGGGGTGCCTGTATTGACAGCCGATTGGAGAACACGACGTTAACCTCGTCCTCCGAATCACTCCCGAAGACCGGTACGGGGGTGGGTGCCCCCAGGTTGTTGCGTTGGGATGGCCCCGTATACACTATTTCCTCCTCTTCTTCGGTATCGCTCCCAAAAACGGGAATGGTGGCGGCGGTTTTGTTCTTCGGGTCGCGACACCTTTCTGTATCCTCGAAATCTGGCAAAAAGTATTTCGCATCTTCGTATTTGCGGACTTCGTTCACAGAAAACGGGTTTAACTCGCCTGTTACAGTGTACTCGAAACCATCCTTGAAGTATTTCATACACTGATGTTATGTAGAAGGGATGATGTTGTACTCGTGTAGCCAGGGACGGCCGAGCAAGGCGTTGTAGCAGGTCTTGGCGTCAATGACATGGAATTTGATGTCTGTGACGAGAAGTCCGAAGCGTAACGTCAGTATTACAGATCCGAGAGTCCGTGACGATTGAGAGTCGAAACCGGAGATAGTAATTTTGTCACGAGCGAGGTGTTGCACACTCATGCAGATTTCCTTCAACACCCGAACATTAAGGAGGTTGACGGAGGATCCATTATCCACTAAGATCTTACCTATCTTGATGTCATGGCAGTATCCAGAGACATATAGGGGACGGTTGTGGTCGCACGTCCCGAGGAGAAGGTCTTCATCACCGAAAGTGACATCGGCTGTATGCACTTCCTCCAGTTCATCCTTCATCCTTTCAGTGGCGAGAACGGCCTGGAATTGTTCAGGTTCTTGCAACGCTTTAATGAGTGAGTCTCGCGCTTCTTTTGATAATAGAAGGGCATCAAGAATGCTAAGCTGAGAGGGTAGTTTCCTTAAGTGCGCGAGGATGTTATAGTCCACCTTACCCTTTTTGGGAGGGTCTTTGTTAGTTAGCTCTTTTATGACCCGGTCATCTAAAGTGATATCTTCAATGACCTTTTCCTTTCCCTTATCTTTTCGGCCGACGGGACCGAGATTCTTCTCCGGGAGCGTGCGGTTGCGCAGCTGGATGTTCTCGCAGGCCTCTGATTCCTCCTTTTTTCCTAGAACGGATTCTGTAAAGAGAGGGCCCAGAGCCATTTCTTCATCAGAGTCGCTCCCGAAGGTGAGAACTTGTGACCCTCTGGCGTCAACCATGTAACAGTTGCCAGTAGTCTTGTTATGTCCTCCGACAGTACCTCTTCGCTCCTGACGGCTCTTGCGTTTCATGCGCTTAAACTGTTGCTGACGGATAACATATCCTCGCCACCATATTTTGAAGGCATCGCACTCCCCCGTGGGGTGTGAGATCTTCCGGTGATATGCGCAATAGTCAGGGTGCCTCTCCGCCCCGTCGTGCGTATTTGCTTCCGAAGGTGGTAGCATCATTCCCATTGACATGGCTTTGGCGAACCTTTTCCTTGTCTTGAATATTTTCTTGTCCACTTCGGATGCCTTTTGTTCTGGCAGGGGTAACTCCACTCTTCCGTCCAGTCGTCCGTATTTGGCTCTTTCCGGCGTGGTCATTTCACGCTCCTGGTCCGCTTTACATTTTAGACGAATCTTGTCTAGAAAAGCGTCGATCATTTCGTCCGTTGGCCATGGACACTCTGGTACAGGCTCTGCCTCCATCTTCTTAGTGCCGGGAGTTTTCCCATCATCGGTAAACGAGTGGGAGATTACGTTACAACTCGCCACATATCCTTCGGATTCATCCGACGAGCTCTCCCCCTCATCTTCCTCTTGAAAGATATGGTTGAGGAACTCTTGCAGTGTGACAGGAGTTCGCGCCTTTTGATTGTATTCTTCCAGCGCGTCTATTTGCTTCTGTAAGTTCGTGTGCTCGTTTCCAAGCTTCACGGACTTCTTGGATTTCTTCTTCTTTTTCTTCGAAGATTTTGACGGTTGGACGTGAGTATTTCGGCTCTTATCGTTAGTCTTTATAATTGGGCGGGGCTTCAGCATCCCTTCGATAATTTGAGGTTCAAGAGGGTCCTTCCATTCGATCGCAGGGCATGCATGGAGGTCTCTCAGCATTCTTTTGGTCTTCGTTGATAGCACGACCTCCCATGGAGCTTCTTCGATAAAGGAGCAGGTTGCCCCCGGTGTATCGGCCTTCTTAGGAGTATGTGGTTGTGGTGGGTTCACCTTCCACTTTTCGGACAGTACAAATTTCCCCTGGAGGTATTGATCTTCGATCCATCCTTTGAAGACAAAGCAATCTTCAATCGGATGACTTACCGTTTGATGGTAAGGGCAGTAGTTGGAGTCATTCACCTCGGTGGGGTGTGGTGGTCGCCTTGGATTTGGTAGGTTTATAAGTCTGTTGCGTATTGCCAACTCGAATAACCGCTTCGTCTTGTCTTGTGGGAACGAGTAGGGACGCTTCATTTTCTCATTATAGTACCGGCGTCTTTCCTCCAGTTGATCCGTCGATTTCGGGGCGTTAGGTTGCTGTTGGGCATTCGCGACAAAGGTTGCCCTTCCTTTACCCTTGTCATTCCGAGGTTCCGACTTCGGTGTAGGTGGTCTATGACCCATCTGGTCCATCTGAGCTAACTTGTCGATCAGAGCCTGGAATGTGGTTGGCTTAAAGAACATCATAAACTGGGAGATAGTTGCGTGAGGGTCTAGAGTTCCCACGAACATGCCCACCGCAGGTGCTTCCTCGATGCGCTGCTCACATCTCGACCACAAGTTCCGCCAGCGTATAGCGTACTGGACCCAGGTTTCACCCGGTTTTACCCTGGCGTTAATAAGTGCAGTTATTGGAGTGCGTTCGCTGGCACTTGCAAATCGCTGAGTGAACAACAACTCCATTTCAGCGAACGTTTTGATGGAATCGTTCGGGAGTTCTGAATACCATTCGAACGCTGTTTCTGACAAGCTGCCCACGAATTGGCGAAGCAACAATTTATCGTCACCGCCGGTGTTACCGCATAGGGCCCGAAACTGGGCGACATGTTGATGGGGATTGCCGGTCCCCTTATACACATGGAATTTCGGTATCGTATAGCCTTGCGGGTATTTGATTTGATCGTACCAGCTCGGATACGGCCGCCCGGTTTTCACGGTCTGACCAGCTGCCTCAGTTGCGCGATGAACTCGGATTTGCTGGGCTATGTAGTCAGCCAAGTCAGCCTTAGAGATCGTCTCTTCCTTGGCCGTCGAGAGGGCTGGAGGTGGATTTGACGTCTCTCCTCGGTCGTCCTCCAGAATAATCGGAGGATCTTCAGCTGGTAAGTCTTGCTGGATCATCATTCCTATCACATCTTGAAAGAGAAGGCCCATCCGTTGTATGTTGGCCGCTTGTTCAGCCGCCTCTTTGTCCCTTTTCTCCAGTGTTCGGCGAAGGAATTCAGCGTCGGTTTCTTCCTCCCGGCGTGCGTCTGAGGACGCTTCTGGGCTTTCCTTTGGCCCGGTGAGCGCGGCCATAGCATTCATCATTTCTTGGAGCTTTTGTTGCTGCTCCTGGGATTTTGTTACGGATCGGGTTAGTGGTCGATGGCCTGTAGAAGCGCGGCTCTCCTCCTTTCCAGAGGCCATGTATACAGTGTGGACCATCATGCCCCCAGACTTAGGGCGTCTAGGCCTAGTGTTTTTAGCCGTCGTTGCATGCTGTGGGGTCCTCTCTGGCCTCCTCCTTTTATGAGTCAGTTGATCAACAGCCTTTTGGGGTTTAGCCTGGTGACCAGCTTCAGGTTGGATTTTCAGTTTCTTGTGCTGGCGGGAGAAGTTTGGATCGATGATCGAATCTCGGGCTTGTCGCCAAACCTTATAAATTTTGGAAGACAGCCGTTGAGGAGATCGAGGCTGTTCGGGTTTTGTTTCCACCACCTTTTTTAGTAAGGGAGGAGATTTCTTCAGTACTGCCGTAGGGGAATTCCTTCGCACCTTATTTAGCATTTCAAAACTGTTCCCAGTCGGAACAGCGGCATTAACTTCGGCCACCGGGGCTGGTGGGGTCAATCCGGAGGGAGAGTTGCCCCCAGCCTTCCTCACTCGGCGCCAATGGCGACGTCGAGAGTGTCGAGCGGACGGTGCAGGGTCAGCGGTAAGAATGGTTTCTTCATGCCCCCTGTGTGGATGGGGGGTTGTTGTTGGCGTTAACCTATCGAAGACCGATGTCCTCTGGGAAGCGGGAGCAAAGGCCGGAGCCGTCAATCTTGTAAAGACCGACTTTTTGGCTGGAGAGGTTGCCTTGGCGATTTCGGGTATGGGAGCGTTCACTTTCTTAGAAGCAGTCTTCTTTGAGATTGTAGGCCCCGTAATGAGCTCGCATGATTTCTGGCCCAGTCTAGAGAAGACCGAGGCGTTGACGTTGGGCGACTCGTTGAGAGGAGCCGCGGTAGGGGTAAGACGATCAAAGACCGACTTCTTGAGAGTTTCCTTCGCCAGCACTGGAACGGTAAAGTTTGTCGGCGGGATCATGGTCCCAAAAAACAATCCTGTGGTGGCGCGGGTGACCTGTTCCATCGGCATTGTGAACAGCGAAGCAGCTTGGGGTCCATAGGCTATACCTCCTGGCGAAGCAGAGCGTCGGCTGCAGTTGCCGTCTGAGCAGTTGGAGGATTTCGCAGGGATGAAAGCCATCGATCCTTTGCTTTCTGCAATAAGCAAGATGCCAATTCTCAGTACCTTGAGACCCAAGGGCAACTATTAGCGAACCGCGATTGGTTCGCGAATCACGACACACGAAGTGTGGAGTGGAAAGAGGAAAAGGTCCCACCGGGCGTGCCAGAATCTGTTCCCCTCCGAACGGCGGCCGGGACGTCGGGACGTCCGAATGCCTGGGGTTCGGGGCAGATGCTAATTGGTGCTATCCGTCTACCCCTCCGAAGATGCCAAGTTGATTTATGGCACCATGTATCGAAGGTTTAGACGGATGCGTCCGATGTAGCAGACTTCGTCAGATTCCCCCTCATTTGAGGGGTTTTTGATTGTGGGGACGCTCTTCCCTGCAGGCGCAAGCCCCTGCAGTTAATTACGCTACCGCGTTGCGGTAACAACTTTCTCCTTCTCCAGATGGTCACTTCGTGTCGTGGGTGTTTGTTTTGTTGCCCGTGGATTGTTTACGGAGACTGAGTTATGTCGTCGCCCGTAGGGCGTGGACTAGTCCAAATCCGCATTATCTTAGATTTGGGTTTGGGGGTTTGGTTTGAGGATACGTCAGCCATACTTGAGGCTAAGATCAACTCAAACGTTTGTTAAGGATACGTTAGTCTAACTTTGTGACTAAGATCAACTTAACGGGATCATTTAGATCCGACAGAAGAGTGTTTGGACTCTAATGTTCCAGTTTAGGGACGTAGTGGTCCATCGTATGTATGGCCATCGGGACTCATCACCTCTCTGACGACGTTGAAAGATTACAACGACGGATGTCAGAGGAGTTCAGAGATGTACCCTCGAGCCGGAGTTAATTTAGGGGATTCGTAGTCCAATCTGTTTGAAGGTTTAAGGACGCGTTAGCCATTTTTGGAGGCTAAGATCAACTTAAACGGGACCGTTTAGATCCGACAAAAGAGCATATGGAGGGCCCTATTGTTCTAGTTTAGGGACGTTGCGGTCCATGGGTAGTTTAAGGACGTTGCGGTCCGTGGGTAGTTTAAGGACATTGCGGTCCATGGGTAGTTTAAGGACATTGCGGTCCATGGGTAGTTTAAGGACATTGCGGTCCATGGGTAGTTTAAGGACATTGCGGTCCAGTATTTGCTCTGGATGCTTCATACGGGTTCACTGCCGTGCTTGGCGAGGACCAGGCTCCGCTCTGGATGCTTCACACGAGTTCACTGCCGTGCTCTGCGAGGACCAGGATCCGCTCTGGACGTTTCCCACGGGGTCAAAGAGTGACATTATCCGTGTTCCACGTAACCAGGAGTTTTGCATTAGGCATGGGTTTAAGGACCCCACAGTCCATATCATGAGTGGCCGTCGGGACCCGTCACCTCTTTGAAGACATTGAGGGATTACAATGCCAAGTTTCAAAGGAGTGAAGAGATGTACCCTAGAACCGGAATGGATTTAATAGTCCCTGACCCAATTTGGGGTCGAGACTGATTAATTATGTTATGAGCCCATTAGCCCAGTTAATCACAAATTGAGGACTTATGGCCAGCTTGGGCTAAGTCCAGTCGGGTCTGAAACATTGACTTTTTGCTGATCCATTGAAGGAGAGGCTTTGCCTCTATCCATTTAGCCAATTGGGCCAAAGCCTAGTGTTAAACACTATAGAGCAATCAGTGTTGAACACTGGGAATGTGGTTAACAAGTTAGTGTTTAACACTAAGAAATAATTGGTGTTAAACACCAGCAATAAGGCTTCTCAAATTAGTGTTAAACACTAAAACAGATCAGTGTTGAACACTGCAGATAAAGCTTTTTAATTAGTGTTGAACACTAAGGCCCAACAATATTTTAACACTGAGTGCGAGAGTTTCAATTTAGTGTTAAACACTAAGACAAGAGGGGTCACGTGGCAGCACGTGAGAGCGCCCTTCCTCCATTTGTTCTGCTGAAATTACTGCATCTTTTGATAGCATCACGTGTCAGCACGTGATGGGCATTCAAATGCCTATGCGTTAAGGCTTCTGCTGAAAGTCACGTGGGTCACGTGGGGTGCTGCCTCAAAGGGGTTTTCTGTAGGGCTTTTGAGGGGGGGGTCACGTGGTGACACGTGACCCTGCCTTAATGTGGTTTTTTCAGAGGATTTGTTACTCCTTTTTTCAAGAATTAAATTCCGGAGACTTTTTAATTTCAGAGGAATTAAATCCTTCTTTCTTTTGAAGACTTGTATTCTGGAATAGAGTTTAACTCTGAATTTTCTGCGGGAGTTAAATTCCCCGTTTATGTGAAGGGCTGAATAGGGTTGAACCCTAATAAAATTTTTGAGGAAATGATGATCGTTGTTTCAATAGAACTAAGTTCTTTAATTAGGGTTAAACCCTGTTTCTCTTTTTTTTTTGTTTTGAAGGAATTAAATTCCCATGATATAGGGTCTAGCCCCACTTTTATTTTGGAGGAATTAAATTCCTATAGTTCTGTGAGAATTAAATTCTCAAGTTTGCACTCCTTCTCTATGTTTTGGATCTGCATGGCAGGATCTCAACCCATTGAGAATTAAATTCTCAACCTTAAGGGGAGATGTGCACTTTGCAGATCCTCTATCAAAGAGAGAAGAAATAAGTTCTTCTGCTTTTATATTATCAGAGTTAAACTCTGTTGAGAATTAAATTCTGCTTCTTTCAAAATGCCTTCCCTTTCTTACCTAGGGTTTTTTGCAGAAGATCTGAGTCTTTTCGAAGTATCAAAGCTCTTCTCCTTTTCTCTTTTCTTCTCTGCGCATGTATATCCCCTTTTTTGTGTCTCTTGGCTCCTATTTATAGGAGAGGCAGCCGCATCAATCAGTTTTTTGACGAATCTTCATTGGGAGATTTGATTTGCATCCAAAATTCATTTTGGGCCTTTGGATTATTAGGTGAATTTTATTCACCATTGGATCTTGAATTCAGAGATTCTCCTTTGATATTTTGGTTAGATTTAAGGGGGAAATCTTTCCCAAAGCCGAGATTTTCCATAGATAGATGATCTTTAATCATCTCTGAATCTTTAATTTGATTAGTCCCAAATAATTACTTTCCTTTGGAAAGATTCGAATTTCCTTCAGAATTTAATTCTGTCGTCAAAAATGGGCTTTGAAAGTCGGTCACGTGTGACCACGTGACCCATGGTCACGTGTGAGCACGTGACCCCCTTTGGAACGAGCTTTCTGCGCTGTGTCTTCTGATTGCTGCTTAAACATCACGTGCTACCACGTGACCCCTGGTCACGTGTGAGCACGTGACCCTTGTTTGAACTCTCTTTCTTTGGTTCAACGGGAGAACGGGTCTGCTGTCTTGAACGTCACGTGTCAACACGTGACTCTGGTCACGTGAGAGCACGTGACCTCTTCTGAAGCTCTTTTCCTTGACTTGATCAGGGAACCAATGTGCGCCTTTGCTGCTTGAATTTAAATGTCACGTGTCGACACGTGACCTTGATCACGTGGGAGCACGTGACCCTCTTCTGAAGCTTTTTCCATAAGCTTTCCTGATTTTAAATCAGGAAACAGGCCACTATTGAGCAATCAGAAGATCAACAAGCAAGCATGTTCATACTCCTGTGAATCCAATCAGTAACACTACCGTACAGTCCGGTCTCTTCATCAGATATGTCGCATATCAATATCCTAGGGTGGTATAACTTCAGACCCCAATAGCCTGATAAGTCATGCCGATACAAGGTCCATAACGGTTCGAGAAACTACTGATAGCACTTATCAGTAGATCTCAGCAACCCTGACTATGGATTTCCTGTTATGGCCAATCGAGCATAGCGGAACATCAACTCCCAATACCGGGAGAGACGAATCCCCTCCTATCACTCATTGGCTCCATGTCACTCGGGACTGTACCCAATAACCACCTTTTTGCACGATTTCTTGACCGTGGTATGATGGAAATCAAAGCAACATAGGAATCACACACGACTCTATGACGATCTCGGGTCGATAGACTAACCTGTACCAGTGTCACCAGAGAACTGCTATCTGACGATAGGTATAAAACCATCTAAGAGTTCTCGGCGAGTCCATTCAGTGTGCCCAGTCTCCACTGAGTGTAAGCTTCTTTGGCACAACCACAAGGTTTCACAAGGAATCAAACATGCCGTATTTAAATATTTAGTTTGCCAAACAACCCTAATCAAGAATCTAACTGGAGTTTTAGGAGCTAAACTAGAAAGTAAACTACTTTACATCTAAGTGATAATGGAATACAACCTTTGTAGACCGGTTCTTCACTTCAATGGCTCCTTGTAGTGGTCCCTTCGCTGCGATCATGGAACTCCCGGACGCTTGCATAGCTTCTCAAGGTGAAAGGAACGATCTTGCTTGAAGTCTTCGAGACCGAAAATGATCTACGTCGAGGAGACACTAACTGAAGCTACTACTTCACTAATGAAAGATTAGTGAAGCTAGCACCCAATACTAAAATGCTAATCTAGTAGAGGATAATGAAGTAGGAAGTGGGCTCACTTTAGTTTTATTTTTCTCACAATATTTTCTCACTTTGGAAAATCTTAGCAAGGTTTTCTTTTCAAGGATGAAGAAGATGAAGCAAAGAGATAAGAATGAACTAATGAGGTGAGAGAATCAACTATGGGTGAGTTTTCATTATATACTAACTCATGTAGAGAGATAACCATAGCTAAATTATAATGGTTAGGTTAATAAATATCTTAAGTAAAACAAAATGAGTGGACTAAGTCAATGCATCCATAAGCTTCTACAAGTTTCATGCATGTGAGCAATTATCCACTAATTTTGGATTTACTTTAAATATCTAAACCCTACATTATAATTAGTATGGTGTAAGTCTCATACACCCATGTATTGTGTGTCAACAACACTGACACAAAAGAAAACACAATTAATATATATCACATATATATTAAGTGTGCACATGTGAGAAAATAAATGCTTAAGTGAGCTAATATTAGTTAATGTAAACTAGTATATCAAATATACAATTATATACTAAATTATCAAATCAACACTTGATTTAATAATCCGGCTGTATCTTATATAACCGACTAATATTATATGTACCAACTTATCGAATCAACACTTGATTCGATAACCCGGCTATATCATATATAACCGACCGATACAAATATCACGAGAATAGAATACGGTATCGCATACTCGTATTATTTTCGGTCCTGCACATATCACATATGTTCTCCTACTTCATTTCGCCTGAGCCAGTAAAACCTCTATGCAGGACTCTAAAGACTCGTCAATACGCCGGCAGTAGGTGATGATCACATCAAATACCCACAAGCCGTCAGCGGTACTAGCTGGACATAACGGCTACCTGGGTATTGAACGATCAGAAGATCAGCAAGCAAGCCCGCTCTAACTCCTGCAAAAGCCTGACAGTAACACTACCGTACAGTCCGGTCTCTTCGTCTAAGATGTCGCATATCAAGTCTAGGGGTAGTAAACGTCTGACCCCAATAACTCGATGAGTCATGCCGATACAAGGCTCATAACGGGTCGAGAAACTACTGATAACACTTATCAGTAAATCTCTAAATCATCCCTGGCCAAGGACTTCCCTATTATATCCAATCGAGCACAGCACGACATCTACCCCCAATACAGGGAGAGACGAAATCCCCTCCTATCATTCGTTGCCTCCATGTGACTCGGGACTATATCCAAAAACCACCATTTTGCACATCCTCTTGAACGTGGTAAGGTTGAAATCAAAGCACAGTGGGAATCACACAAGACTCTATGACTATCTCGGGTCTACAGACTAACCTGTACCAGTGTCACCAGAGAACTGCAATCTGACGTCAGGTATAATACCATCTAGGAGTTCTCGGAGAGTCCGTCCAGTGTACCCAGTCTCCACTGAGCACCCATATACCATCTCTGATATCAAACACCAATAGATATGTGATCATCCATCGCCCATCTCATGGATCGAGAAGCGTATACGCTAGTCTACACTGGTATATCGATGCCCTGTCTCGATACACCCACGACTAGGAACATTAAAGGATGAACTTATGGACTACCATGGCCCCACTAGTATGATCTGCATCATAATCCTGGTAGTCAAGTACACATCCTGAGGGCTTTACCAACATGTATCCATAAGACAGTAAGTGACAAGTATACATGTTAAGATAAAGAGCAACCAGATAGAATATTATCATGTCGAGCAAGAAAGTCCTCTCTCTATATGTCCAAGCATCCACTATAATATACATCATATGTACAATAATGGCCTCTGGGGCATACATACAACTAACAATCTCCTACTTGCACTAGGGCCAGCTGATGTAGTATCGCATACCCAGCATCGCGAAGAGTCTCTTGAACTGTATCTGGGGAATGGCCTTCATGAGTAGATCCGTAGTGTTATTCTTCGTGTCAACTCTCCTGACCTCGATCTTTCGGCGGTCAACTATCTCTCGGATCAAGTGATATTGCCTCAGAATATGTCTGGATCGCTGATAGGACCTGGGTTCCTTGGCCAAAGCCACCGCTCCATTGTTATCACAATACAAAGGTATTAGATACTCAATGGATGGAACCACTCTAAGTTCAGTTATGAACTTCTTTATCCAGACAGCCTCTTTGGTAGCATCATTGGCATCGATGCATTCAGCCTCCATCGTCGAGTCTGCCATGGTTTCCAGCTTGGAACTCTTCCAGCATACCGCCCCTCTATTGAGGGTAAAGACAAATCCCGAGTAAGACTTAGAATCGTCTTTATCACTCTGGAAGCCCGAATCGGTAAAGGACTCCACTTGGAGTTGGATGGTTCCTATCGACGGCAGCAAGGTTTTGGGAGGCATCGTCCATGCCATTTTAAAAAATTTGCCGTTTCAAGAAACTCTAAACTAGAATCGTTAACTAGAAAAGAATACGGAAACGAATGTAAACCATTTTACATTTAAGTGAAAGGAAATACAACCTTTGTAGATCGGTCCTTCAATTCATAAGCTCCTTGTACTAGTCCCTTCGCTGCGATCCTCGAACTCCCGGACTCTTGGACGGTTCCATGAGAAGAAAGCAACGGTCTTGCTTGAAGTCTTTGAGGCCGAAGATGATCTACGTTGAAGGGATACGAACTCAAGCTGCTACTTCACCAAAGTGAAGCAAACACCCTATACTAAAGTGCAAATCTAGTAGAGGATGGTGAAATAGGAAGTGGGCTCACTTTAGAATTATTTTTCTCATAATAATTTTCTCTCTTTTGAAAACCTAGCAAGCTTATCTCAAGGAAGTAGATGATGAGCTCAAGCAAATGAGAATGAACTTGTGAGGTGAGAGAATGAACCATGGGTGAATGTGTATCATATACTAACTCATATAGAGACATAACCATGGCTAATTGTAAATGGTTAGATTGCTAAATATCTTAAGTAAAACAAAACTAGTGGACTTAGTCAATGTATCCACAAGCTTCCACTAGCTTCATGCATCAAGCTAATGTTCCACTAATTTTAGAATTACTTTAAATATTAAAACCTATTATCACAATTAGCATGGTGTAAGGCTCATACACCTATGTATATTGTATCAACAACCAAGATAAAAAACAAAATACAATTTAATACATATCACATATATATTAAATGTACACTTATGAGAAAATAAATGCTTAAGTGAGCAAATGTTAGTTAATATAAATTAGTATATCAAATATACAATTATACACTAAATTATCAAATCAACACTTGATTTAATAATCCGGCAATATCACATATAACCGACTAACATCCAATGTATCGACTCATCGAATCAACACTTGATTCGATAACGCAACTATATCTCATATCACCGACCGATAAAAAAGTCACGAGAATAGAATACGGTATCACATATATGTATTATTCTCGGTCCCGCACATATCACATATGTGGCCCTATTTCGTTTTGCCTGAGCCAGTAAAACCTCTATATAGGACTCTAAAGACTCGTTAATACGCCGACAGTAGGTGATGATCACATCAAGCACCCACAAGCCGTCAGCGGTACTAGCTGGACGTAACGGCTACCCGGGTATTGAGCGATCAGAAGATCAGCAAGTAAGCCCGCTCCAGCTCCTGCAAAAGCCTGACGGTAACATTTGCCGTACGGTCCGGTCTCCTCGTCTGATATGTCGCATATCAAGTCTAGGGGTGGTAAACGTCAAACCCCAATAACCGATAAGTCATGCCGATCTGAGGCTCATAACGGGTCGAGAAACTACTGTAACACTTACTAGTAAATCTCTAAACCAGCCCTGGCCAGGGACTTCTCTGTTGTGGCCAATCGAGCACAGCCCTACATAAAATCCCAATACTGGGAGAGAAGAAACCCCTCCTATCACGCATTGCCACCATGTGACTCGGGACTGTACCCAAAAAACACCGTTTTGCACGCCCTCTTGGACATGGTAAGGTGGAAATCAAAGCACAGTGGGAATCACACAAGTCTTTATGACGATCTCGAGTCTACAGACTAACCTATACAAGTGTCACCAGAAAACTTCCATCTGACGTGAGGTATAATACCATCTGGGAGTTCTCGGTGAGTCCGTCAAGCTTACCCAGTCTCCACTGAGCACCTGTATATGAACTCTGATGTCAAACACTAATGGATATGGGATCATCCATCGCCCATCTATATGGGTCAAGAAGGTATACGCTAGTCTACTCTGGTATATCGATGCCCCATCTCGATACACCCATGACTAGGGACATTAAAGGATGTACTTATGGTGTAACGTTTTGAAAATCGTTTCGGGGAAATTTCGGAAAAATCGGTAAAATAAGGGGTTTTCTGTAAAAAGTCAAAATACAAATATCTTTATTTTAAAATTTAATATACATATTCTAGCTATGTAATTGCTAGTATTTGGTGTTTATGAAGCCACTGGTAAAATTTCTAATTTTCTGAAAATTTTTCCGTAATTAATTATTTTAATATTATCTTAAGCCGTCACTAATACATTTAATTAGGGAAAATTACAAATTGGAATGGGTTGAAATAAATTTTGTGCATCATAACAAATTAAATAAAATTTTAGCATGTTGTTTCTGAAATGAAATGAAGTTATTAATCGGTTTAGAAAATGTCGAAGAAAAAGGGCTTAAATTGTGAAATTTGTGTTAATGGGAATTGGGGTGATACATTTAACTCTTTCCCTAACCCACACACCCACAGCTCACCCTCTCTTCCTCTCCCCAAGTGGCCGGCCCCCCTTTGACAGCCCTCTCCCTCTCTCTCTCTCTCCAATCACCTCACTTTTCATTACTTAAACAATGAAAAGAAAAGAAAATGAAAGAAAGTCAAAGAGGTGTGGACTTTGTCTTTTCCCCTCACTTTCAACCCCTCCCACTCTCTCCTCACTCCCCTCAATTTCTGGCCGAAAATTTCCAGCCTCCAACAGCAGCCCCTCCTTCCATCTTCTCCTCTCATTTTACATCAAAAATTCACCAATTTCCATCTAAAATCAAAGCCAAAATTCAAATCAAAGCCCTACCCATTTTCCCTTATCTCTTTTAGCATGGATCTTGGTGCTAAGATTTCAATTTGGAGGGCTAGATTTCAAGTTGGATCAATAGGTTATGAGGTATAAAAATATTGACCTTTTTGTTAAATTGTTAGTTTTTGCTTAAAGCAAATTTAATTAAGTGTTAATTTGGTTGTTGTTGTTTGTGTGATGAAATTCAAGAAAGGGGTTGAATTTCTAATTAGGGTTTGAAGCATCCCAAGTGGGTCAAATTGAGTGTTGTTGATATCCAGTGGGTTAGTTTGGTTGATTGTGCATTGATGTGATCGGTATATCGTAAATCTGCAATGTTTGCACCGATTTTCAATTCTAGTGCTTACTAGGTTTTTTAAATATTATGATAATTTGAGAATTAAAATATGGTAAGGGTTCCATCACGTCTTTGACATGATAATGAGTAGTTTAACACCTTAGGTTGTGCGAAACCTAGTCTAGTTGTTGAATTATGTATTGTTGCTTTAAAAATGTTAAAATTTGGTAATATTGTAAACTAGAATTTCGGGTTAATGAAAGATAGTGAGATTAAAAATCTAATTAGGGCTTGTATGACTTATTTATAATGTTTAGTGGATATTGTGGACGCTAGATTTGTTTAAATATCAAGTTTTGTACTAAAACGGTTAATTTTGCTTGCTAGATTTTCGGAAAAATAGTTTTTAAAGTGAGTTTGAGGTTTTTGTGAATTGCAACCTATTTCATATTATAATTAGTGATTGTGAATGTGTAAATGGGTGTGTTTGGGTTTCTCTCGATGGGTCGATGTTTGTACATCGACATCGAGGGTTGGTTTGGCTATTCTTGCATGCGTAGGCGATAGGTTTTGACCTATGCGTGATACGCGTGCCGATTTGGTTTTCGTATACCGTTTCGATTTCGGATTTGGTTTTATGCGTTACGATACGTGGTGACATGTAGGTACCCCATGTGGACTTCGAGACGACAAGCAAGCGCATGGCGACGTCGGCACCGGCAAGCGAGGACCAGGTGAGTAGATTTATATCTACGGGGAGAAATCGGGTGGATGGCATATAGCACCCCCGCAGTTCGCGGTGATGTATACGGATACGCATACACACATATATTGACTATATATATTATTGGAGATTATTGTTGATAAAGATGGATATTTAGTGTGATTGGATTAGTATAGTGTTGCGAAACCCTAGAGTAGTGGTTGCACCACACACACACACACACATACTAGCATACATTCTTCTTTCATTTGTGCTTATGTGGGAATATATATTTATGTGTTCACATGGGTATGGGACTATGTGTTCACATACTGAATTTGAGGATAGTATTTAGGATTTGAGGTGAGTCGATGAGATGTGATTTGAGACCGTGAGATCGGTGATATGGCAGAATTCGTATTTGAGATACGTCATGATGTTATAGCGGATCTTTAGACGACGATACCATGGGAATAGTGATATAAACAAAATGGTCGACATGTGATCGTGATATGAGATATGATATGTTAGGATGTTTATGATGGGCCGCATTGGGCGATATATACTTCTTTATGATGATATGTGCTGATGATATCGGGTGGTACGAGACTGTCGATCAGTAGTCAGATCATGATTATATTGATGATATTATTGTTGTACTAGACTTAGATCAGTACCCGAATTATGATCTTGGATAAAGAGGATGCTAGATGAATAATTTGATAAATGTGATATTGACCCGTACCCAGATTTGGGGATGCTGTACGACGGATCTACATACGAGCTGTATATATATTGATGTTTGATCCGCACCCTTGACTTGGGAATATTTGATTATAGATATGGTATCAGATGTGATATTATCGAGGCGGGATCACCGACTAATATATATATATATATATGTGTGTGTGTGTGTGTATATGTATATGTATATGTATGTATGTATGTATGTATCGACTCAGATGTAAAGCGGTTTCCTTACCTTTAGTTTAGCTGGTTCGCTTGGCCGTATAGTTTAGTGTAGCTGTATGACTCATATTACATTAAATGCATATTTGTTATCATTGTGTCTAGTATTTATCTCCCGCTCATTATTGTTGTTCGCTCCGCATCGCATGCTTATATTATGATTCATATTCTATTGTTGATATCATGCTGTTAGGACACCAGCACCATTACCGATGATGCGTATGTACCACGTACAATTAATTACCGGCTCACACACATCTTCATCGGTAATTGCCATGTCACGAACTCTTTAGAAAATACTATTTCTTTGACATAGTTGTTAGCTAATATTTTAGACATGACATTAGTGTACTTGACTAATATGCTAGTTTAGACATTGTAGTATTACTTGCTACTTCATGCATGTTATTATTCATTGATATGCCGCATTCATGGATTTTTATGCCTATTTTCACCGTTGTTTGGGCTATTGATGATTTGGATTTGGATTTCATGAGATTTCTTGGATTTGGAGGAAAACCGCAAAAACATGAATAAACTTTTTCTCTCTCTTTTTAAATAAAAAGTGCGGTCTTCCAATAATGTACGAGTCGTCCACTATGAGTTTGCTGATGGATTTCGAGACCCGATTCGAGGAGTTGGATAAACCGTTTCGGGTACATGGTAGACCCGGTAAGGTACCCCAGGGCTAGAAGCTCGTGGTGATGACGATGAGCCTGGCAGGGAGGAGATTACCTACCGGTGATTTTACCCGACGGGTCGGATATTCGGAGGATACCGTCGTGGTCTTGAGATTGATGGTAGGGGACGGTCTGGATTGACGGCGCCGTAGAGTGAGATTTAGACATTGAGATTTTGAGATATTGAGGTACAGAGATCGCGACACAGAGATATCAGGATATTTGGATACTGGTTTTGTGTCGATACTAGGCACTGTTTTTGCTGATTTCATTTATGATACCTCGTTTTCAAAATAAAAGATACAGAAATCTCACTAATTTATGAAAGCAGTTCTCTTCAGTGCATGCATTCTGTTTCATGCATTCGTACATCATCCATATGATATATATTGCTACCTGAGGCACTGACACGGGCACATGGGATTACACTCGGGTTAGATATTTACCCTAGCCATTGTTATATATTTGAGGATATATTATGATCGTATGACCTAGGATTGCGTCATACATGCGATTCCTGTTCGTAGATGTTTTTCTACTCACGAGTTGGCAACTCACCCCCGTTGTGCCCCATTTTCTTGCAGGTTTTGCCGTACATGTTTCATTACGGCTTTGCTAGCGCTGCTTCTTTCGGGTGACTTGCTAGTAGGTGGGTTTATTTTTATTGTACCCATCATTACACCTTGTATATTATTATTCAATTGTATCTAGAAGTTCCATCAACCAAACATGTATTTACTTGAGATAGAGACCAGGGTTGTTTATTCTTTCGACCTTAGAGTCGTGCGTTGTATTTCTATGGATTTCATGCTGTTTTGAGTTTCCTTTTCTGTTTTGATCCTCGCCTTTCGGCGTTGTATATTATATTGCTTGTGTGGTTGTGACCGTCGATTGACGAAGAGCTAGCTCCCGCTTGGGGAAGCATTTTTCATTATATATGCTTTATTAGGTTTTGTACCCGTTTGGGGTCAGTTTTTACAAACGAAACACTGCCGAAATTTTTAGAAAAGACTTATGATTTTAAAATGCATATTTCGGCGTATGTTGCAAACTATTTGATATTAATTGGTTTTCCTACATTCCACTAATTTTCTTGGTTTGGATTTCTGGGTTTTTGGATTACTGGGATTACGTACGCCTCGAAACGTTCGTAGTTTAAGTGCCGGTCATGTTTCGTACTTTCGGGTCGTGACAAAGTCGGTATCAAAGCGTTAGGTTTTACCTTCGGAGCATAGGATGACCCTTGGTTGATGGAATAGGTGACTAAAGTAGAGTGACGTACCGTGGGTATGTTCCACGGCATATTTACGATACGCTACTCCACTTAAGAAGCCTTAGGGCGTACATTTCTTTGTTCAGTATTATATTCAATCCTGATCTAGCCTCATCGGTATCAGTTATAATTTGCTGCCACGATTTCAGGCAGGGAGAGCTACGGCTAGAGTTGCGTTCAGCACGAACTCGTTACGAACGCGGACTAACCAGGGCATGATTCCAGCGACACACGATTGTAGAGATATGTCTTTTTATTATGTTTTCGCGCCATGAGCGTTTGATGGATCGCTGTATGAGGTTACTCGGATGTGCTGATCGGCACCAGAGGATTGATCCACTGATAGAGGCCAACCAGATTTTGATGACCGTTGGTGTATTGCTTATTCATGACGATTGAGGCACTGTTCAGCGTGCAGACGAGTAAGCTAGTTGTTGCTGCGAACGACAAGATATCGCCCCAGATGTTGGAGCTATCGCAGTATTAGTTGTACTAAGAGCTGATAGAAGGTCGTTAATCACCGAGGATAAATGACTAGGACATGTAGTTCATTCGCTACCCCGATGCGAGGTCATCAGATAGATTGATTCCAGCTAGAGACGACTTCACGCGGAGACGTTGAGAGTCGACAGAGACGATCGAATGTCAGAAACCTATTATTCCAAGTTTAAAGTATTCAGAAGAGCATGCAGGCAATTCTATGGACCCTCTAGAAGAATGAAACCCTTACTCGACTTAATGACCGTGTGAAAGCCTTTGAACCTTAGGGTTTGCGGCAGTTCCGCGGCGCCATTAGTGAGGCTTGGGTTTGCCCTTCTACGGCTGAACCATCGATGCTGTGGTACGTACTCGATACTGTTAAATTGTACCCAAGATGTTGAGCTCTTGGAGGATTATGAGGTTTTGACGAATCGATCGGATGGTTCGACTTCATTCGGATGCTAGGTGGTGAGATGCATTTCTTGGGAGACTCCAGACACGAGGGTAGCCATTGGAGCTCAGTCCATGCAGCCACGACGAGACGAGTCCGAAGCAGTCGACATTAGAGAGAAGTGGAGTAAGAGGTTCGTACAAGATCTGGATAAGATGACGTTCCACTCCGCTGACATCAGAGATGCGATACGCATGCCGAGGCATTGTACTTGTATATACCTCCCAGAAGGAGTCGCGATGGGTACGCAGCCATTCCGGAACAAGAAACAGGTATAGTAAAGGACAATGACTTCCGGACAGTTCGGCAGAGACGGGATTTGGGAGAGACCTTGACAGGACCTTTCTAGAATAAATTACGAGAAGACTTGGACCCACGAGTGGTCATATTACGCACACCAGCAAGCCAGAGTTGAGGAACGTTGACGAGACATGCTATGAGTGACCACGACAGTTGGCCAGAGATTCTTAGAGGACATGCTTGAGCGGGACTATTCCGCCATAATTGATTTCGGTATTTTGGGTGATCTATTCGCATGATTGATTTTGAGGATTGAGTTTCATGATATTATTTTCATGTATCATGGTTGCACCTACTGAGTATTTATGATCTTGCACAGTTGTTGCACTTGATATCGTTTTCGTGCCTTGGTTTCACATGATTATGATTTGATGGATTTCATATGGTTGAGTTGATTTTGTGCATGTGTACGCACACGATTTGGTTCTTGCACTCGGTATAGTTCACATATGCTTGCAGTGCAGTGACTTGCATTTTGTGCACTTAGATGCACTGAACTTCGATTTCAATGGTGATGCTCGATATTTGTTTTTTGCAACTTGTGCACCTGATTGGATTTTGCGCATGCTCGACGCTTGATATTGGATTTCATGATTTCTTTCATAATGGATGCACCTGATTTGGATTTTCGTGCATGTTTTGAGACGCGATTTTGGTGCACACCAGATGCACTAAATCGAGATTCTTCGTGCATGTCAGATGCACCTGTTTTTGCTGTCTGGCACACACGTTGCCTATGACAGATGTTGTGTGCACACCCGATGCACTTAGATGTTGTTTCTGTGCGCATGTATGGCACATATATGGATTTTAATTTCCGTGCGCACCAGACGCACGTAGTATTCATATGCATATTTTAGGATTGATTTCTTATATAGCAGTACATTTTTATGATATTGTTATGTGTTTTCGTACTGAGCAGGACTAGTCAGAGGACAGTACCTGAATATATTTTGCATGCATTGATAGCTATCGAAGGGAATTCCAAAAAGCGAGCTATAGTCTCAGTATTTACCTACGTGTCTGATATGACACGAAACGTTTAAAACAAGGAAACCCTTCTAAATTGTTTCCCAAAACGGCGGAACGTACATTTTAAACAAAAGGTATATATGTATATGGTTATTTTCTTATGATAGAAGTCCGCCACTGTGCAGTGTTATGCGCATTGCACAGCGACTTTAAGAGATTTGGCATGCATTTCCTTCAGATATTTACATATATAGATTTGATATTTATATATGTAGTTTCGATTTATATCATATTGATTTTGTATTGGATTTGATATTTGTGTCTTTACCATGACTTCGATGATTGCGGGATGCTTGACGGGGTTTTGATTTTGAGTTATATGCTCATTTTTCATGCGCATGCGCTGCGCTACGATTTGTTTTATGTATTTATGATTTCGGAGCCCCGACGACTTGATGGTTTTGCTTAGATGTTTTAGTATTTGCGGAGAGTTTTAATTTAAATTCGGGGACCGAATTTCTTTAAGGGGGGAAGATTGTAACGTTTTGAAAATCGTTTCGGTGAAATTTCGGAAAAATCGGTAAAATAAGGAGGTTTTCTGTAAAAAGTCAAAATAAAAATATCTTTATTATAAAATTTAATATACATATTCTAGCTATTTAATTGCTAGTATTTGGTGTTTATGAAGCCACTGGTAAAATTTCTAATTTTCTGAAAAATTTTCCGAAATTAATTATTTTAATATTATTTTAAGCCGTCACTAATACATTTAATTAGGGAAAATTACAAATTGGAATGGGTTGAAACAAATTTTGTGCATCATAACAAATTAAACAAAATTTTAGCATGTTGTTTCTAAAATGAAATGAAGTTGTTAATCGGTTTAGAAAATGTCGAAGAAAAAGGGCTTAGATAGTGAAATTTGTGTTAATGGGAATTGGGGTAATACATTTATCTTTTTTCCTAACCCACAGACCCACACCTCACCCTCTCTTCCTCTCCCTAAGTGGCCGGCCCCCCTTTGACAGCCCTCTCGCTCTCTCTCTCTCCAATCACCTCATTTTTCATTACTTAAACAATGAAAAGAAAAGAAAATGAAAGAAAGTCAAAAAGGTGTGGACTTTGTCTTTTCCCCTCACTTTCAACCCCTCCCTCTCTCCTCACTCCCCTCAATTTCTGGCCGAAAATTTCCAGCCTCCAACAGCAGCCCCTCCTTCCATCTTCTCCTCTCATTTTCCATCAAAAATTCACAAATTTCCATCTAAAATCAAAGCCAAAATTCAAATCAAAGCCCTACCTATTTTCCCTTATCTCTTTTAGTATGGATCTTGGTGCTAAGATTTCAATTTGGAGGGCTAGATTTCAAGTTAGATCAATGGGTTGTGAGGTATAAAAATCTTGACCTTTTTGTTAAATTGTTAGTTTTTGCTTAAAGCAAATTTAATTATGTGTTAATTTGGTTGTTGTTGTTTGTGTGATGAAATTCAAGAAAGGGGTTGAATTTCTAATTAGGGTTTGAAGCATCCCAAGTTGGTCAAATTGAGTGTTGTTGATATCTAGTGGGTTAGTTTGGTTGATTGTGCGTTGATGTGATCGCTATATCGTAAATCCGCAATGTTTGCGCCGATTTTCAATTCTAGTGCTTACTAGGTTTTTTCAAATATTATGATAATTTGAGAATTAAAACATGGTAAGGGTTTCATCACGTCTTTAACATGATAATGAGTAGTTTAACACCTTAGGTTGTGCGAAACCTAGTCTAGTTGTTGAATTATGTATTGTTTCTTTAAAAGTGTTAAAATTTGGTAATATTGTAAACTAGAATTTCGGGTTAATGAAAGATAGTGAGATTAAAAATCTAATTAGGGTTTGTATGACTTATTTATAATGTTTAGTGGATATCGTGGCCACTAGATTTGTTTAAATATCAAGTTTTGTACTAAAACGGTTAATTTTGCTTGCTAGATTTTCGGAAAAATAGCTTTTAAAGTGAGTTTGAGCTTTTTGTGAATTGCAACCTATTTCATATTATAATTAGTGATTGTGAATGTGTAAATTGGTGTGTTTGGGTTTCTCTCGATGGGTCGATGTTTGTACATCGACATCGAGGATTGGTTTGACTATTCTTACATGCGTAGGCGATAGGTTTTGACCTATGCGTGATACGCGTGCCGATTTGGTTTTCGTATACCGTTTCGATTTCGGATTTGGTTTTTATGCGTTACGATACATGGTGACAAGTAGGTACCCCAGGTGGACTTCGAGACGACAAGCAAGCGCATGCGACGTCGGCACCGGTAAGCGAGGACCAGGTGAGTAGATTTATATCTACGGGGAGAAGTCGGGTGGATGGCATATAGCACCCCCGCAGTTCGTGGTGATGTATACGGATACGCAAACACACGTATATTGACTATATATATTATTGGAGATTATTGATTATAAAGATGGATATTTGGTGTGATTGGATTAGTTTAGTGTTGCGAAACCCTAGAGTAGTGGTTGCACCACACATACACACACACCCATACTTGCATACATTCTTCTTTCATTTGTGCTTATGTGGGAATATATATTTATGTGTTCACATGAGTATGGGGCTATGTGTTCACATACTGAATTTGAGGTTAGTATTCGGATTTGAGGTGAGTCGATGAGATGTGATTTGAGACCGTGAGATCGGTGATATGGCAGAATTCGTATTTGAGATACGTCATGATGTTATAGCGGATCTTTAGACGGCGATACCATGGGAATAGTGATATACATAAAATGGTCGACATGTGATCGTGATATGAGATATGATATGTTAGGATGTTTATGATAGGCCGCATTGGGCGATATATACTTCTTTATGATGATATGTGCTGATGATATCGGGTGGTACGAGTCTGTCGATCAGTAGTCAGATCATGATTATATTGATGATATTAGTGTTGTACTAGACATAGATCAGTACCCGGATTATGATCTTGGATAAAGAGGATGCTAGATGAATAATTTGATGAATGTGATATTGACCCGTACCCAGATTTAGGGATGCCGTACGACGGATCTACGTACGAGCTGTATATATATTGATGTTTGATCCGCACTCTTGACTTGGGAATATTTGATTATAGATATGGTATCGGATGTGATATTATCGAGGCGGGATCACCGACTAATATATATATATATATATATATATGTATCGATTGAGATGTTAGGCGATTTCCTTACCTTTAGTTTAGATGGTTAGCTCGGCCGTATAGTTTAGTGTAGATGTATGACTCATATTACATTAAATGCAGATTTGTTATCATTGTGTCTAGTATTTAGCTCCCGCTCATTATTGTTGTTCGCTCCGCATCACATGCTTATATTATGATTCATATTCTATTATTGATATCATGCCGTAAGGACACCAGCACCATTACCGATGACGCGTATGTACCACGTACACATAATTGCCGGCTCACACACATCTTTATCGGTAATTGCCATATCACGAACACTTTAGAAAATACCATTTCTTTGACATAGTTGTTAGCTAATATTTTAGACATGACATTAGTGTACTTGCCTAATATGCTAGTTTAGACATTGTAGTATTACTTGCTACGTCATGCATGTTATTATTCATTGATATGCCACATTCATGGATTTTTATGCCTATTTTCACTGTTGTTTGGGCTATTGATGATTTGGATTTGGATTTCATGAGATTTCTTGGATTTGGAAGAAAACCGCAAAAAAATAAATAAACATCTTCTCTCTCTTTTTAAATAAAAAGTGCGGTTTTCCAATGATGTACGAGTCGTCCACCAAGAGTTTGCTGATGGATTTCGAGACCCGATTCGAGGAGTTGGATGAACCGTTTCGGGTACATGGTAGACCCGGTAAGGTACCCCGGGGCAAGAAGCTCGTGGTGATGACGATGAGCCTGGCAGGGGGGAGATTACCTATCGGTGATTTTACCCGACGCGTCGGATATCCAGAGGATACCGTCGTGGTCTTGAGATTGATGGTAAGGGCCGGTCTGGATTGACGGCGCCCTAGATAGTGAGATTGAGACATTGAGATTTTGAGATATTGAGGTACAGAGATTGCGACACATAGATATCGAGATATTTGGATACTGGTTTTGTGTCGATGCTAGGCACTGTTTATGCTGATTTCATTTATGATACCTCGTTTTCAAAAGAAAAGATACAGAAATCTCACTAATTTATGAAAGCAGTTCTCTTCAGTGCATGCATTCTGTTTCATGCATTCGTACATCATCTATATGATATATATTGCTACCTGAGGCACTGACACGGGCACATGGGATTACACTCGGGTTAGATATTTACCCTAGCCATTGTTATAGGCTGCTAGTTATATATTTGAGGATATATTATGATCGTATGACCTAGAATTGCGTCATACATGCGATTCCTGTTCGTAGATGTTTTTCTACTCACGAGTTGGCAACTCACCCCCGTTGTGCGCCAGTTTCTTGCAGGTTTTGCCGTACAGGTTTCTTTACGGCTTTGCTGGCACTGCTTCTTTCGGGTAACTTGCTACTAGGTGGGTTTATTTGTATCGTACCCATCATTACACCTAGTATATTATTATTCAGTTGTATCTAGAAGTTCCATCAACCAAACATGTATTTACTTGAGATAGAGACCACGGTTGTTTATTCTTTCGACCTTAGAGTCGTGCGTTGTATTTCTATGGATTTCATGCTGTTTTGAGTTTCCTTTTCTGTTGTGATCCTCGCCTTTCGGCATTGTATATTATTTTTCTTGCGTGGTTGTGACCGTCGATTGACGAAGAGATAGCTCCCGCTTGGAGATGCATTTTTCATTATATATGCTTTATTAGGTTTTGTACCCGTTTGGGGTCAGTTTTTATAAAGGAAACTCTGCCGAAATTTTTAGAAAAGACTTATGATTTAAAATGCATATTTCGGCATATGTTGCAAACTATTTGATGTTAATTGGTTTTCCTACATTCCACTACTTTTCTTGGTTTGGATTTCTGGGTTTTCGGCTTACTTAGATTACGTACGCCTCGAGACGTTCGTAGTTTATGTGCCGGTCATGTTCTGTACTTTCGGGTCATGACATATGGACTACTCTGTCCCACTAATATGATCCGCATCATGATCCAGGTAGTCAAGTACACATCCTAAGGGCTTTACCAAAATGTAACGGAGAGATAATCAGTGTACACATTAAGGTAAAAAGTAACCAGATAGCATACTATCATGTCGAGCAAGAAAGTCCTCCCTATATATGTCCAAGCATCCACTACAATATACATATCATGTATAGTGAAGGCCTCTAGGGCATACATATAACTAACAATCTCCTGCTTGCACTAAGGCCATCTGATTGCAGTGGTTGTAGTATCTCATACTCAACCATTCCATAAAAGTCTCTCTAGGAAAAGTCCTTCGTATGTGGATCCGCCGTGTTGTCCTCTGAGTCTACTCTCCTAACCTCGATCCCCTGGAG
Source organism: Agapanthus africanus (assembly GCA_030015575.1). NCBI lineage: Eukaryota > Viridiplantae > Streptophyta > Magnoliopsida > Asparagales > Amaryllidaceae > Agapanthus > Agapanthus africanus. Next base: position 399,840,320 of record CM057346.1, read on the forward strand.
ATCAACCATCTCCATGATCAGGTGATAATGCCTTAGATTTTGTCTGGATCACTGATGGGACGGGTGTTCCTAGTCATAAGCCACAACTCCATTGTCTCACAACGGTAGGAACGAAGTTCATCTGATGAACTAATATATACCCAGACTGCCTCTTCGGTAGCATCTTTAGTAGTGATGTATCCAGCCTTTATCGTCTAGTATGCCACAGTATCTAGCTTGGAACTCTTCCAACATACCGTCCCTTCCACTGAGGGTAAAGACAATGCCTGTGACTGACATTCAGTCGACCTTATCACCCTGGAAGCTATCCAGTGATTCTCCCCAGGATCGATTGATACTATCTCACTACCCCTTAGTGAGAATCCTAACATCCAGATCTATCACATAGATCCAAAAACCTAGGATTTAGGAGGTATCATCTTGATCTTATATGGAGAATCTATGTGATAAGAGGAGATTGACCGAGCGTAGCATAGGAAACATCTTTCATATCAAGAGTATGTCATCCACGTACAATACGAGGAAGACTACCTTACTCTCTACTACCTTTTTGTATATACAAGGTTCATCTACCATTTTGATGAAGTCAAACTCTTTGACTACCATATCAAAACAGATGTTCCACCTTCGCGATGCCTGCTTTAACCCATAAAGCAACTTGCACACATTTCCGCTGCTCCCACTGTCTACGAAGCCCTCTGGCTGTGAACTTATAGACGCTCTTTTCTAAATCACTATTTAGAAAAGCAGTCATGACACCCAACCACCAGATATCGTACTTATGGTATGTAGCAGTGGCAAGTAGGATCTGGATGGACTTAACCATAGGCCCCAGAAAAGGTTTCATCATTATCCATACCTGATTGATGACAAGAACCTTTTGCAACAAGTCTCCACTTTGAAAGTCTCAACTTTTCTATGTACACCAAGTAATCTTCTCAAGATATACTTACTCCTAATGGGGATTAAACCCTTTAGATATAGCAACCAAATTCCATACATTGTTGGTGTACGTAAATTCCATCTCAGATCGCATAGTATCCAGCCATTCTTACAGAGTCCCCACTCTTGATAGCTTGCTCGAAACTAGTTGGGTCATCATCTCATGATGCAATCCTCGCTCCCACTGTCATAGAGAAAACCGAAGTATCTCTCAGGTGGGTGAGGAACCCTACAAGATCGGCGGAGAGGCGGAGCTTCGTTGGGAACTATTGAATCCTCCGGTTCTACCAAATCATCTGCTGTAGTTTGCATAGCTGGAACTCCTTCCAGTTCTACCTCATAACCACAAATTTCTTCCTTAATAAATTCCTTTTCTAAAAAGGTGGCCATGCAGAGAAATAAAACACCTTTTGTTCCTACGTGTGGTAGAAAATATTCTCTTGCGAATGCTTGGGATATCCAACAAACTTCTACAGAACTGACTTTGCCTCGGGCTTATCCGGATTTTGCTTTTAGACATAGGCTGGACAACCCCAAATCTTAACATGCTTAAGAGATGGGCTCTTCCCATAACATATCACATATGGAGTGGTAGGCACCTAATATTGGTTGGAACCCAATTCAATAGTTATGCGGCTTCACAAGTGCATAACTCCTAAAAGGAAATAGGAAACTCAGTAGTACTCATCATAGAGCGCACCATATCTCATAGGGTGCAATTGCTCCGCCCCGATACACTGCTGTGCTGTGGTGTATACGGAGGAGTAATGCTGAGGAAGAATCTCATTCTCCTTTAGAATAGTCCAGGAGTTCCATGAACAAGTATTCTCCACCCTGATCACATCAAAGGACATAATACTTATACCTGTTTTGGTTCTCTACTTCTGACTTATATTCATTGAGTTTCTCAAAAGCTTCAGCCTTGTGTTTCAACAGGAACATATGTCCAAATCATGAGAGATCATCAGTGAATGTAATGAAGTACAAAGAACCAGTCCTGGCATGTATAGACAGGGGACTTACATACATCATCATGTATCAATCCCAAGAGTTCACTAACTCTTTCTCTGTTTCCAGTAAACAGAGCTATGGTCATTTTATCTTTGTGACATGACTGGCAAGTTTCACAAGATTAAATTCAAACTGATTTAAATATGCATCTTAATGTAACTTAAGCTAGTCGTGTCGCATTGATATGACCTAGTCTACAATGCTTAAAGAAGGATTCGTTCATTTCTGAACTCTTCCTCTTGTGTGTGTTTTGTACGTTAAGAACTGTGGTTTGATTTAGAACGTATATGCTTTTAGATAACGTGCCTGAACTGATCAACTCTTGATATAGGAAATGTTGAAAACATTACCCAACAATACAAAATTATATCTTTCTTTACTAAATAAAGAGACTGATATGATGTTGTATATCAGGTTCGATATCTAATAACATTCGTTCAGAATCAATGTATTTCGGTAATACAGGGTGATAACTGCCAACATCTTGGCTGCAACAATTGCACCGTTTCCAACTCTTGAAATTTTATCACCCGTTCTCAGTGCTCTACCTATCTGTAGCCGATGTAACAGATTACATATGTGGGATCCTGATCCGGTATCTCATACCCAGGACATAGAGGATACTGAGAAACAGTTCTTGGTAATGAACACACCCGAGAAAGATGCATCATCATGCACTTTCTTTGTTTGGGCGGCACGGGAATCCTGGTAATCCCCTATTTCATGCTCGGTCTTATAATAATTATAAGTTGGAGCGGGACCAACGTTCCCCAGCACAGTATAACAAGCGGGTTCAGTCAATTCATCCATATTATTATCTTGATTAAGGCATGACATGGTCGCTACCTGGAGAGAGAGAGAAGAAAATACGTGCGCTCTTGCAAGATTAGATTGGTTATTATTTTATCTAATCACGATAGCTCCCACTGTTTTTATCAAATCTTCCTTCAAACCCTAAACAAAAAGACTAGCTGGGATTAATTACACCGTACAAGTTCGCCAATCTTTCAGCCAGGCCAGTGTCGGTACTTTGAGGGAGGTTCCCCGTGCTTTCGCACGGACCTAATTAAAATAAACCTCGTTTTCCCAGGGGCGTAACCCCATTGACGCCTTTCTAGACACCAACTTGATCGGCTAATTCTAAAGTGCAAAACTCTCCCAGGAGTAACAATTACTCGCAGTGGGTATCGGGATCCAACTATCTCATAGAAGGTATGCAATCTCATTACAAATTTCAACACTTGAAATTCCCGATAATTTTGCCTCTAGCAACCTATGATATTGACGAAGGCCAACAAACCATAGGCGGCTAGTAAAGTTCAACCCATACATTTCTTGATTGAATTAAACCAACCCGCACGACCCTTGACGAAGTCCAACAAAGTCGCACTACTACCCTAACTCAATCTCATCATATGCATAAGCAGATAAGTATAAATAGGTACCTCACACTACGCCTTGACGAAGGCCAACAAACGTAGCACGAATAATATGAAGTACTTATCTGAAATGACGGAGGGCTACGATAGATTTGTAAGAAAACCTTTTGCTTAATGAACTTGATATCGTTGTAGAATCAAATGATTTAAAATGGAGTGTTTTTTAGGCCTTTGCTAGTTTTGCTAAAGAGGTCACTCCCGGTGAAGGGATCTCGGCTCTTTCCCCGTCGAATGAGGTGCAGGATATTCACAATACCATTATGCAAAGCAAAAACTAGAAAAACAATCAAAAATGAAACTGAGGGTTGTAGCATCTGCCAGTTATTGCTAAAGAGGTCACTCCCGGTGAAGGGATCTCGGCTCTTTCCTTATCAAATAAGGTGCAGGATGTTCTACAAGGAACACCGCTATGCAAAGCAAGAACTGTAGCTACCTGTTTTTGAAAATTCGATTCCACAAAATCTTTAAGTTTCTTTTATTTCATTAATCATATTAATGAAGTCCCATCATTTAAGTCACCTAAACATCACAGATAAATACAACGTACGCTTATGCCATACGCATTCGTCTCGATGTCCCGTCGTGCACCATTAGGTTAGGTAACTAACGGAATAGCGGGGCAGCGCTAGCACGGGTGTAAAATATAAGTAACGTCTATATAATATATCGTATATATTATATACAGTATCCATCTCAACATATCAAATGATCACATCATAGATATCGCATGAGAAGAAACATATGAAATATTGGATATACTAGGAGGTCCGTGTTTTATTTTGAGCCCCGATAAAACACGGATTCCACGGTCGCGATGATAGCCAAGCCTACATCTCTAGACCCCTATGAGAGCGGCAAGCAACCCTACCAATTCTAGAGTTAGGAGACCCGGATTCGACTCCTCGATTTGGTTTCCCACTGGACTCTAGAACCCGGCTACTTGTGCTCCCCTCCTTGGGTCTATCCTAATGCGGAAAAGTAAATAATATACAACAATGGTGACATCATCCTCAACCCGGAAGTACCCCAATAAAAGAATATTACATGAATGAAAATAAAAACTCTCATATCACATAAAACCCCCGGCTATTCAAAACACGACGATCCAATATAACATATACAGCAACACGTAACATCACATGTCATCAACGTAAGTAAATATGCGTATCCCAATTGTCATTGACATATAGCAATGAAACCGGCGATACACCACATATTACACTTGCGGTCGCAGAAAAAACTAGACGATGTTAAACATTTCGATCGAATCAACAAACACCCACAATTACCCAGAAAGCTCAACACTTGAGCGTAGTTTAAAGTTATTTAGCACACGCCACAGTACCAATGGACCAGCCGTAGAACGGTAAACCCAAGCATCATTTGTAACGCCACTAACTACGGTAAACCCTAAGGTTTAGTCGCAGTTCCATGGTCACATTTCGAGTTAGGGTTGCATTCTTCTAGAGGGTCCATTGAATAACTTGCATGATCTTTGAAAGCTTTTTAACTACGGAAAAAATCCAACACTTGGAAATTTTTCCGACAAGGGTTAAAGCGAGTATTTGACATCCGATTGAACATTTTAACAACGTCTAAAGTAACCCGAAAACCGTTAAAATTATGACTACGAAACACTCCGAGTTGCCTTTGCATTGAGTTAATCATCACATGAAAAAGTAGCAAAAATAAACAACACCTGCAATACCCAAACCCAGAGCTCAGAACATGGAAAAAAATTTGGACCAAATTTCAATGCAGGGGCCGGCCTCCTCGGTTTTCCAAGACATGTGCTCGGCCAAACCCCGAGCACATGGTCCCAATTTTTCTCCATGTTCCTATTTTGTCTCAAATATGATTCTGCACTTGTTTGAAAAATTTTTGGAGCTCGTTTTAAAATCGACAGAAACTTGGTTTTAGGGTTTCATGTTTCAGAGTTTGTTTCGTGTTCATAATCTAACATTATCCGTATAATTTTCTAGCTAGGCTCTGATACCACTGGAGGGTTCCTATCGACGGCAGCAAGGTTTCGGGAGGCATCGTTCATGCCATTTTCAAAAATTTGTCGTTTCAAGGAACTCTAAACTAGAATTGTTAACTATAAAAGAATACGGAAATGAATGAAAACCATATTACATCTAAGTGAAAAGGAAATACAACATTTATAGATCAGTCCTTCACTTTATAAGCTCCTTGTAGTAGTTCCTTCGCTGTGATCATCGAACTCCCGGACTCTTGGACGGCTCCATGAGAAGAAGGCAACGGTCTTGCCTGAAGTCTTCGAGGCCGAAGATGATCTACGCCGAGATGATACGAACTCAAGCTACTACTTCACAAAAGTGAAGCAAACACCCTATACTATAGTACTAATCTAGTAGAGGATGGTGAAATAGGAAGTGGGCTCAATTTAGAATTATTTTTCTCACAATATTTTTCTCTCTTTTGAAAACCTAGCAAGCTTATCTCAAGGAAGAAGAGGATGAGCTCAAGCAAATGAGAATGAACTTGTGAGGTGAGAGAATGAACCATGGGTGAGTGTGTATCATATACTAACTCATGTAGAGACATAACCATGGCTAATTGTAAATGGTTAGGTTACTAAATATCTTAAGTAAAACAAAACTAGTGGACTTAGTCAATGTATCCACAAGCTTCCACTAGCTTCATGCATCAAGATAATATTCCACTAATTTTAGAATTACTTTAAATATTAAAACCCATTATCACAATAATCATGGTGTAAGTCTCATACACCCATGTATGTTGTATCAACAACCATGATACAAAACAAAATACAATTTAATATATATCACATATATATTAAGTGTACACTTGTGAGAAAATAAATGCTTAAGTGAGCAATTGTTAGTTAATGTAAATTAGTATATCAAATATACAATTATACACTAAATTATCAAATCAACACTTGATTTAATAATCCGGCTATATCACATATAACCGACTAACATCCAATGTATCGACTCATCAAATCAATACTTGATTCGATAATCCAGATATATCTCATATAACCGATCGATACAAAAGTCGTGAGAATAGAATACGGTATCATATACACGCATTATTCTCGGTCCCGCACATATCACATATGTGCCCCTATTTCATTTTGCCTGAGCAAGTAAAACCTTTATGTAGGACTCTAAAGACTCATCAATACGCCGGCAGTAAGTGATGATCACATCAAGCACTCACAAGCTGTCAGCGGTACTAGCTGGACGTAACGGCTACCCGGGTCTTGAGCGATCAGAAGATCAGCAAGCAAGCCTGCTCCAACTCCTGCAAAAGCCTGACGGTAACACTTGTCGTACAGTCCGGTCTCCTCGTCTGATATGTTGCATATCAAGTCTAGGGGTGGTAAACGTCAGACCCCAATAACCGATAAGTCATGCCGATGTGAGGCTCATAACGAGTCGAGAAACTACTGGTAACTCTTACCAGTAAATATCTAAACCAGCCCTGGCCAGGGACTTCCCTGTTATGGCCAATCGAGCACAGCGCAACATCAACTCCCAATACCGGGAGAGACGAAACCCCTCCTATCGCTCATTGCCTCTATGCGACTCTGGACTGTACCTAAAAACCACCATTTTGCACGCCCTCTTGGACGTGGTAAGGTGGAAATCAAAGCACAGTGGGAATCACACAAGACTCTAAGACGATCTCGGGTCTACAGACTAACCTGTATGAGTATCACTAGAGAACTGCTATCTGACGTGAGGTATAATACCATCTGGGAGTTCTCGGCGAGTCCGTCCAGTGTATCCAGTCTCCACTGAGCACCCGTATATAATCTCTGATGTCAAACACTAATGGATATGGGATCATCCATCACCCATCTATATGGGTCGAGAAGGTATACGCTAATCTACTCTGGTATATCGATTCCCCGTCTCGATACACCCACGGCTAGGGACATTAAAAGATGTACTTATGGACTACTCTGTCCCTACTAGTATGATCTGCATCATAATCCAGGCAGTCAAGTACACATCCTAAGGGCTTTACCAATATGTAACAGAGAGATAATCAGTGTACACGTTAAGGTAAAGAGTAACCAGATAGCATACTATCATGTCGAGCAAGAAAGTCCTCCCTATATATGTCTAAGAATCCACTGCAATATACATATCATGTATAGTAATGGCCTCTAGGGCATACATATAACTAACAGGAGTTCTCCGTTACCATACACCAAGAGCATCTCTTTAGTCCTTCTCAAGTACTTGAGAATGCTCTTCACAGCTGTCCAGTGTTTCTCTCCTGGATCTGCTTAATATACACTCAATACACTCAGTGAGTATGCTGCATCGGGTCTGGTACATAGCATCGCGTACATGATAGATCCTACTGCCGAAGCATAGGGTATCCCTTGTATGCGAGCTCTCTCCAAATCATCCTTGGGAGACATCTTTTTGGAGAGAGTGAGTCCTGAGATCGTGGGTAAAAACCGACGCTTGGATTCTTCCATACTAAACCTCTTTAGTATGGTGTCAATGTACCTGGATTAGGACAATCCCAGTATCCGTTTAGATCTATCTCTATAGATCTTAATCCCTAAGATGTAGAAGGCATCACCTAAATCTTTCATTGAGAATCTTTGTGATAAGAAGAGCTTGACCGATTGCAGCATAGGAATATCATTTCCTATCAAGAGTATGTCATCCGCGTACAATACGAGGAAAACCACCTTACTCTCTGCTACCTTCTTATATATACAAGGTTCATCTATGTTTTTGACGAAATCAAACTCTTTGATAACGACATCAAAATAAATGTTCCAGCTCCGCGATGCTTGCTTTAACCCGTAGATGGATTTAAGCAGCTTGCACACCTTTTCGCTGCTCCCACTGTCTACGAAGCCCTCTGGCTGAGTCATGTACACGCACTCTTCCAAATCACCATTTAGAAATGCAGTCTTAACATCCATTTTCCAGATTTCGTAGTCATGGTGTGCAGCGATGGCAAGCATGATCCGGATGGATTTAAGCATAGCCACTGGAGAAAAGGTTTCGTCATAATCCACACCTGGTCGTTTACGAAAACCTTTTGCAACAAGTCAAGATTTGAAAGTCTCCACTTTCCCATCTACACCAAGTTTTTTCTTGAAGATCCACTTGCTCCCAATGGGTTTTACCCCTTCAAGAGCAACTTCCAAAGTCCATACTTTGTTGGTGTACATGGATTCCATCTCAGATCGCATTGCATCCAGCAACTTCACTGAGTCCCCATTTGTGATGGCCTGCTCGAAGCTAGTTGGGTCATCGTCCTCCATGATGTAATCCTCGCTTTCACCATCAATGAGAAAACCATAGTATCTCTCAGGTGGACGAGGAACCCTACTAGATCGGTGGAGAAGCTGAGGTTCGTTGGGAACTACCGAATCCTCTGGTTCCACTAAATCTTCAGTTTCAGTTTGTGTAGCCGGAATTTCTTCCAGTTCTTCCTCGTTGCCACTAATTTCTTTTGCAAGAAATTCCTTTTCTAAAAAGTTGGCAAGTCGAGAAACAAACACCTTTTGTTCCTCGCCATGGTAGAAAAGATATCCATGTGAATATTTGGGATATCCCACAAACTTTCATAGAACTGACCGTGCCTCGAGTTTGTCCGGATTTTGCCTTTTGACATAGGCCGGACAACCCCATATCTTAACTCGTTTAAGACATGGTCTCTTCCCACTCCATATCTCATATGGTGTGCTAGGTACAGATTTAGATGGAACTTGATTCAATAGGTATCCTGCTGTCTCAAGCGCATAACCCCAAAAGGAAATAGCTAACTCAGCGGTGCTCATCATAGAGCGTACCATATCTAATAGGATGCGATTCCTCCGTTCCGATACACCATTGTGCTGTGGTGTATACGGAGGAGTAAGCTAAGAGAGAATCCCATTCTCTTTTAGAAAGTCCAGGAACTTCGTGCTCAAGTATTCTCCTCCTCGATCAGATCAAAGAATTTTAATACTTTTACCCATTTGGTTCCCGACTTTGGATTTATATTCCTTCAATTTCTCAAAAGCTTCAGACTTGTGTTTCATCAGGAACACATGTCCGAATCTTTAGAGATCGTCAGTGAATGTAATGAAGTACGAAGAACCGTTCCTGGCATGTGTAGACATAGGACCACATACAACACTATGTATCAGTCCCAAGAGCTCACTAGCTCTTTCTCCGTATTCTGTAAACGGAGTTTTGGTCATCTTGCCTTTGAGACATGACTGGCAAGTGCCATAAGATGAAAATTCAAATGAATTCAAATATCCATCCTTATGTAAGTTAGCTAGTCATGTCGCATTGATATGACCTAGTATACAATGTCACAAGAAGGATTCGTTCATTTTTGAACTCTTCCGCTTGTGTGTGTTTTGTATGTTAAGAACTGTGGTTTGATTTAGAACGTACATGCCATTAATTAACGAGCCTGATCCAATCAACTTTTGATTCAGGAAGATGTTCAGAATATTATCCTGTACTACAAAATTATATCCTTCATTACTTAATAAAGAAACTGATATAAGATTGCATATCAGGGTCGGAATGTAATAGTATTCGTTCAGAATCAATGTATTACCATTTGGTATATAAGGTGATATTCGCTAACTGCTTTGGCTGCAACATTTGCACCATTCCCTACTCTTACGGATTGATCACCCATTCCCAGTACTCTACCATTTCTTAGCTCATGTAACATATTACATATGTGGGATCCCGATCCGGTATCTAATACCCAGAACGAAGAGTGAACCAAGAAACTGTTCTCAACAACCAACACACCCGAAGAAGATGCATCAACATGCTTATTCATCGTTTGGGCGGCATGGGAATCCGGATATATCCTTATTCCCTGTTCAGTCTTATAACAATTATAAGAAAGAACGGAACCAACGTTCCCCTACACAGTATAACATGCGGGTTCGGTCAATACATCCATATTATTATCTTGATAAAGACGTGACATGGTCGCTACCTGGAGAGAGAGAGAAGAAAACACTTTAGTGTATGCTCTTGCAAGATAAGATTGGTTATTATTTTATCTAATCAGGATGGCTCCCACTGTTTTTATCAAAACTTCCTTAAAACCCTAAAAGGAAAGACTAGCCGAGATTAATTACACCCTACAATTTCGCTAATCTTTCAGGCAGGCCAGTGTTGGTACTTTGAGGAAGGTTCCCCGTGCTTTCGCACGGACCTAATTAAAATAAAACTCGTTTTCCCAGAGGCATAACCCTGTAAACACCTTTCTAGACACCTACTTGATCGGCTAATTTTCTTGTGTAAAACTCTCCCAGAAGTAACTCTTACTCGCAGTGGGTATCGGGATCCAATTATCTCATAGAACGTATACAATCTCATTGCAAATTTGAACAGTTGAAATTCCCAATAATATTTTGCCCCTAGACCCCTATGACCTTAACAAAGACTAACAAATCATAGGATGCTAGTCAAGTTCAACCCGTCATTTTCTGATTGAATTAAACCCACCCGCACGACCCTTGACAAAGGCCAACAAGGTCGTACGACTACCCTAATCCAATCGGCATCATATGCATAAACAGTTACGCACCATTCAGCTACCGCACACTACGCCTTGATGAAGGCCAACAAACGCAGTATGAATATTAAATTGTCCTTATCTTTAATGACGGAGGGCTACGTCAGGTTTTTCAGAAAACCTCTTGCGTAATGAACTTGATATCGTTGCGGAATCTTGTGAATTTGAAAAGGAGTGTTTTTTAGGCTTTTTCTAGTTTCGCTAAAGAGGTCACTCCGGGTGAAGGGATCTCGGCTCTTTCCTTATCGAATAAGGTGCAGGATATATCACATATATCACTGTGCAAAGCAAATACTGTAGCTACCCTTTTTGAAAATTTGATTCCTCAACCACTTTTAGGTTTCTTTCTTTACATTAATCTCATTAATGAAGTCCCATCATTTAAGCTTCCTAAGCATCACAGAAGAAACGAAAATACAACATACGCTTATGCCATCCGCATTTGCCACAGTATCCCGTTATGCACCTTAGGTTATTTAACTAACGGCATACCGGGACGGGACTAGCGCGGGTGCAAAACATAAGCAATATCTATTATATATCTCATATATAATATGTATCCATTCGTCTCATAATCCACAGTGATCACATCACAGAGCATCATAAGAAACATATGAAATATTGGATATACTAGGAGGTCCGTGTTTTATTTTGAGCCTGTATAAAACACGGATTCCAAGGTCGCGATGAATAGCCAAACCCACATCCCTAGACCCCTACGAGAGCAGCAAGCAACCCTACCAATTCTAGAGTTAGGAGACCCGGACTCGACTCCTCGAGTTGGGCTCCCACTGGACTCCAGAACCCGGTTACTTGTGCTCCCCTCCTCGGGTCTATCCTAATGCGGAAAAGTAAATAATATACAACAATGGTGACATCATCCTCAACCTGGAAGTGCCCCAATAAAAGAATATTACATATATAGAATTTTACATGAATGAAATAAAACTCTCATCTCACATAAAAACCCCGGCTATTCAAAATGCGAAGATCCAATATAACATATACAACAACACATAACATCACATGTCATCAACGTAAGTAAATATGATTATCCCAATTATCGTTGACATATAGCAACGAAACCGGCGATACACCACATATTACACTTACGGTCGCAGAAAAAAATGTTAAACTACAACATTTGGAATCCATAATAATCTTAGAAATCATAAACCCGAAATATCACATATTACGGATTTCATGCCTAACTATTTGAATTCCACATATTGTATCACATTCAACAAATAGCTAGACGATGTTAAACCTTTCGATCGAATCAACGAACTCCCAAAATTTCCCAGAAAGCTCAACACTTGAGCAGTATTAAAAATACCCAGAAGCATGCCCCAGTACCAATGTACCAACCGTTGAAGTGCCGTCCCTCGCCTCCTTAGTGGCGCCGCGGAACCGCCGCCAAAACCATGTTTTGGTCACGGTTCCGCGATCACTAAAGCGAGTTAGGAGCTCGTTCTTCAAGAGGGTCCATATAATTACCAGCATGATTTTCTGAGGATTTTTAATGTGAAAAATTCCAACATTTCGAAAAATTTCTAGAAAGCGGGCGATATTGGGTTTTCGGAGTTCGTTCGAACTTCTAACTTCGCCTAAACAACTCCTAATGCTCTATCAAGGCTGTGATACCACTGTAGGGTTCTTTAGCACAACCACAAGGTTTCACAAGATATCAAACATGTCGTATTTAAAAATTTAGTGTGCCAAACAACCCTAACCAAGGATCTAACTAGAGTTTTAGGAGCTAAACTAGAAACTAAACTACTTTACTTCTAAGTGATAACGGAATGCAACCTCTGCAGACCGGTCCTTCACTTCAATGGCTCCTTGTAGTGGTCCCTTCGCTGCGATTATGGAACTCCCGGACTCTTCCATGGCTTCTCAAGATGAAAGGAACGATCTTGCTTGAAGTCTTCGAGGCCGAAGATGATTTACGTCGAGGAGACACTAACTCAAGCTACTACTTCACTAATGAAAGATTAGTGAAGCTAACTCCCTATAATAAAATGCTAATCTAGTAGAGGATGATGAATTAGGAAGTGGGCTCACTTTAGTTTTATTTTTCTCACAATATTTTCTCACTTTGGAAAAACCTAGCAAGGTTTTTTCTTCAAGGATGAAGAAGATGAAGCAAAAAGATAAGAATGAACTATTGAGGTGAGAGAATCAACCATGGGTGAGTTTTCATTATATACTAACTCAGGTAGAGAGATAACCATAGCTAAATTATAATGGTTAGGTTAATAAATATGTTAAGTAAAACAAAATGAGTGGACTAAGTCAATGCGTCCATAAGCTTCTACAAGCTTCATGCATGTGAGCAATTATCCACTAACTTTGGATATACTTTAAATATCTAAACCCTATATTATAATTAGTATGGTGTAAGTCTCATACACCCATGTAGTGTGTGTCAACAACCATGACACAAAAGAAAACACAATTAATATATATCACATATATATTAAGTGTGCACATGTGAGAAAATAAATGCTTAAGTGAGCTAATATTAGTTAATGTAAACTAGTATATCAAATATACAATTATACACTAAATTATTAAATAAACACTTAATTTAATAATCCGGCTATATCTCATATAACCGACTAATATTATATGTACCAACTTATCGAATCAACAATTGATTCGATAACCCGACTATATCATATATAACCGACCGATACAAATATCGCAAGAATAGAATACGGTATCGCATACTCGTATTATTCTCGGTCACACACATATCACATATGTGCTACTACTTCGTTTCGCCTGAGCCAGTAAAACCTCTATGTAGGACTCTAAAGACTCGTCAATACGCCGGCAGTAGGTGATCATCACATCAAACACCCACAAGCCGTCAGCGGTAGTAGATGGACGTAACGGCTACCCGGGTATTGAACGATCAGAAGATCAGTAAGCAAGCCCGCTCTAACTCCTGCAAAAGTCTGACAGTAACACTACCGTACAGCCCGGTCTCTTCATCTAAGATGTCGTATATCAAGTCTAGGGGTGGTAAACGTCAAACCCCAATTACTCGATAAGTCATGCCGATACGAGGCTCATAATGGGTCGAGAAACTACTGATAACACTTATCAGTAAATCTCTAAATCAGCCCTGGCCAGGGACTTCTCTGTTATGGCCAATCGAGCACAGCACGACATCTACCCCCATTACCGGGAGAGATGAAATCCCCTCCTATCGCTCATTGCCTCCATGTGACTCGGGACTGTGCCCAAAAACCACCGTTTTGCACGTCCTCTTGAACGTGGTAAGGTGGAAATCAAACCACAGAGGGAATTACACAAGACTCTATGATGATCTCGGGTCTACAGACTAACCTGTACCAGTGTCACCAGAGAACTGCTATCTGACGTCAGGTATAATACTATCTGGGAGTTCTTGGCGAGTCCGTCCAGTGTACCCAGTCACTACTGAGCACCCATATACCATCTCTGATGTCAAACACCAATGGATATGGGATCATCCATCGCCCATCTCATAGGTCGAGAAGCATATACGCTAGTCTACACGGGTATATCGATGCCCTGTCTCGATACACCCATGACTAGGAGTATTAAAGGATGAACTTATGGACTACAATGGCCCCACTAGTATGATCTACATCATAATCATGGTAGTCAAGTACACATCCTAAGGGCTTTACAATCATGTAAGCATAAGACAGTAAGAGACAAGTATACATGTTAAGATAAAGAGCAACCAGATAGCATACTATCATTTCGAATTAGAAAGTCCTCTCTATATATGTCCAAGCATCCACTATAATATACATCATATGTACAATAATGGCCTCTAGGGCATACATAAAACTAACACTGAGCACCCATATACCTTCTTTGATGTCAAACACCAATGGATGTAGGATCATCCATTGCCCATCATATGGGTCAAGAAGCGCATACGCTGGTCTACTCTGGAATATCGATGCCCTGTCTCGATACTTCTACGACTAGGAGCAATCTAAGGATGTACTTGCCGACTGCCTCTGCCCCACTAGTATGATCCGCATCATAATCCTGGTAGTCAAGTACACATCTTAAGGGCTTTATCAAAATGTAATAGAGAGACAATAAGTGTACATGTTAAGATAAAGTTCAACCAGATAGCATACTATCATGTCGAGCAAGAAAGTCCTCCCTATATATGTCCAAGCATCCACTACAATATACATCGTATATACAATAATGGCCTCTAGGGCATACATATAACTAACAAAATATATATATACACATACCGATACATCCACTATGATATAATGGCCTCTAGGGTATACATATATCCAACAATCTCCCACTTGCACTAAGTCCAATTATTGGCGTATCTCATACCCAACATCTCAAAAAGTCGCTCATGCTGTGGCAGAGAGAGGGCCTTGATGAGTGGATCCGCGGTGTTATTCTTTGTATCTACTCTCCGAATCTCGATCTTACAGCGATCAACTATCTCCCGGATCAGATGATATCGCCTTAGGATGTGTCTGAATCATTGATGGGACCCAGGCTTTTTAGCCAACGCCATAGCCCCATTATTATCACAATACAATGGTATTGGATCAATAATGGTTGCAACTACTCCTAACTCTGAGATGAACTTCCTCATCCAGACGGCTTTCTTGCCAGCATCATTTGCAGCAATATACTCAGCTTCCATCGTGGAGTCTGCAACGGCATCTTGTTTGGAACTCTTCCAACATACCTTCCCTCCATTGAGGGTAAATACATACCCTGAGATATATTTGCTGTCATCCTTATCACTCTGGAAGCTCGAATCGGTAAAGGCTTCCATTTGGAGATCCCTGTTAACATACACCAAGAACATTTCTTTAGTCCTTCGCAAGTACTTAAGAATGTTCTTCACAGTTGTCCAATGATTCTCTCCTGGGTTGGATTGATACCTGTTTACTGCACCCAGTGCATAAGCTACATCAGGGCGTGTATATAACATCGCATACATTATAGATCGTACGGCTGAAGCGTAGGGTATAATGCTCATGCGAGCTCTCTCTTCATCAGTCTTTGGGCAAAAGTCCTTGGAGAGAGTGACTCTATGAATAGCGGGTAAGACACCCCGCTTGGATTCTTCCATACTAAAGCTCTTTAGGATGGTGTTAATGTACCTGGTTTGGGACAATCCCAACAACCTTTTAGATCTATCCCTATAGATCTTCATGCCCAATATGTATGAGGCATCACCCAGGTCCTTCTTGGAGAACCTCTGTGATAAGAACAGTTTGCCCGATTGTAGCATAGGAACATTGTTCCCTACCAGAAGAATGTCATCCACGTACAATACATGGAATGTGACAGTACTTCCTACAATCTTCTTATAAACACAAGGTTCATCTGGATTTTTGACGAAATCAAACTCTTTGATAACATCATCAAAACAGATGTTCCAACTCCGTGATGCCTGCTTTAATCCATAAATGGATTTAAGCAAGCTACATGCTTTCCCGCTGCTCCCACTATCAATGAAGCCCTCTGGCTGATCCATATTAACGCATTCTTCTAAGCCTTCAGAATATGTCTGGAACACTAATGGGACCTGCGTTCTTAGGCCAAAGCCACAACTACATTGTTGTCATAATAACAATTATTGGACGCTCAATGGTAGGAACCATGTTCATCTCATGAACAAGTAATGCCCAGATAGCTACTTTGGCAGTATCGTTGGTAGCAATGTATTCAGCCTTTATCGTCTAGTATGCCTCGGTATCTAGCTTGGAACTCTTCCAACATACCGTCCCTCTACTGAGGGTAAAGACAATGCCTGTGACTGACTTTCAGTCGTCCTTATCACTTTGGAAGCTCGAACCAAGAACTTTCTTTTAGTGCTTCTCAAGTACTTAAGAATGTCCTCCACAGCTGTCCAGGGATTCTCCCAAGTTTCGATTAATTCCTAATCACTACACCTAGTGTGTCATCTACATCTGGTTCGGTACATAACATCGCATACATGATAGAGCTTACTACCGAAGCATAGGGTATTCTTGCACGCGAGCTCTCTCCAAATCAGTCTCGAAAGACATCTTTTTGGAGAGAGTGATCCATGAGCAAGTGGGCGAACAACCTTGCTTAGAATCTTCCATACTAAACCCCTTTAGTATGGTGTTAATGTACCTGGATTTGGGACACTACCAACATCCACTTAGATCTATCAACATAGATCATTATCCACAAGATGTAGTAGTTATCACCCAGATCTTCTATTGAGAATCTTCGTGATAAGAGGAGCTTGACCGAGTGTACCATAGGAAACTATTTCCTATCAAGAGTATGTCATCTATGTACAATACGTGTAAGACAACCTCACTCTCTACTACCTTCTTGTATATACAAGGTTCATCTATCTTTTTGATGAAGTCAAACTCTTTGACTGCTACATCAAAACAGATGTTCTAACTCCGCGATGCGCGTATTGATCCTGATGGACTTAAGCATTGCTTTGAAAGTCTCAAATTTTCCATACACACCAAGAATTTTCTTAAGATCCATTTGCTCTCAATAGGTTTTACCCCTTCAGGTGCAACATGCAAAGTCATACTTTATTGGTGTACATGGATTCCATCTTTTATCGCATAGCATCCAGCTTTTTCACAGATTCCCCACTCGTGATGGCCTGCCTGAACCTAGTTGGGCTATCATCAACTATGATGCAACCCTTGCTCCCACTGTCACCGAGAAAACCGTAGTATCTCTCAAGTGGATGAGGAACCCTACCAGATTCGCGGAGAGACTGAGGTTCATTGGAGATTATTGAATCCTTTGGTTTCACTAAATCATCAGCTGTTAGTTTGTCTAGCTGGAACTCCTTCCAGTTCTACCTTATGACCACAAATTTCTTCACAAGAAATTCCTTTTCTAAAAAGGTCGCATGCTGAGAAACAAAACACCTTTTGCTCCTCGGTATAGTAGAAGATATTCCCTCGCAATTGTTTGGGATATCTAACAAACTTATACAGGACTAATCTTGCCTTGAGTTTATTCGGATTTTGCTTTTCAACATAGGCCGGACAACCCCATATCTTAACTCGTTTAAGACATGGTCTCTTCCCATTCCATCTCTCATATAGAGTGGTAGGCACTGATTTGGATGGAACCCCATTCAATAGGTATGCAGCTTCTCAAGTTCATAACTCCAAAAGGAAACAGGTAACTCAGCAGTACTCATCATAGAGCGCACCATATCTCACAGGGTGCGATACCTCCGCCCCGATACACCGTTGTGTTGTGGTGTACTCGAAGGAGTAAGCTGAGAGAGAATCACATTCTCCTTTTAGAAACTCCAGGAACTCCATGCGCAAGTATTCACCTCCTCGATCACTTCGAAGGACTTAATACTTCTATCCATCTGGTTCTCAACTTCAAGCTTATATTCCTTGAATTTCTTAGTTTCAGACTCGAGTTTCAACAGGAACACATGTCCGAATCTTAAGAGATCGTCGATGAATATAATGAAGTACAAAGAACCAACCTTGGCATTTGTAGATATCGGACCATATACATCATCATGTATCCGTCCAAAGAGTTCAGTAACTCTTTCTCTGTTTCCAATAAATGGAGTATTGGTCATTTTACCTTTGAGACAAGACTGGAAAGTAGCATAAGATGAAAATTCGAACAGATTCTCATATTCATCCTTATGTAACTTAGCTGGTCGTGTCGCATTGATATGACCTAATCTATAATGCCACAAGAAGGATTCGTTCATTTCTGAACTACTCCTCTTATGTGTGTTTTATATACTTTGAACTGTGGTTTGATTTAGAACGTATATGCTATTATATAACTTGCCTGATCCAATCAACTCTTGATTCAGGAAAATGTTCACAATATTATCCTCCAATACAGAATTATATCCTTCTTTAACTTATTAAAGAAACCAATGTAATGTTGTATATCAGGTTCGGTATGTAATAACATTCATTCAGAATCAATGTATTAATACAAGGTGATATTTGCCAACTGATTAGGCTGCAACCCTTGCACCATTCTCTACACTTAGAGACATATCACCCATTCCCCGTTCTCTACCTTTCTGTACCCTATGTAACATATTACATATGCGGGATTCTGATCCGGTATCACATACCCAGGATGTAGAGGATACTGAGAAACAGTTCTTGGTAATGAACACACTCGAAGAATATGCATCAACATGCTTATTCCTCGGTTGGGTGGCATGAGAATCCGGATATTTCCCTATTTCCGGTTCGGACTTATAACAATTATAAGATAGAGCGGAACCAACGTTCCCTAGCACAGTATAATAAGCAGGTTCGATCAATACATCCATATTATTATCTTGATTAAGGCGTGACATGGTCGCTACCAGGAGAGAGAGAAGAAAACACTCTGTGTGCGCTCTTGCAAGATCAGATTGGTTATTATTTTATCTAATCAGGATGGCTCCCACTGTTTTTATCAAATCTTCCTTCAAACCCTAAAAGGTAAGACCAGCCGGGATTAATTACACCGTACAAGTTCACCAATCTTTCGGCCAGGCCAGTGTCAGTACTTTGAGGGAGGTTCCCCGTGCTTTCGCATGGAACTAATTAAAATAAACCTCGTTTTCCCAGGGGGCATAACCCCGTTAACACCTTTCTAGACATTTACTTGATCGGCTAGTTGTAATGTGTACAACTCTCCCAGGAGTAACTCTTACTCGTAGTAGGTATGGGGATCCAACTATCTCATAGAAGGTATACAATCTCATTGCAAATTTCAACACTTGAAATTCCTGATAATGCTTTTGCCCCTAGCGTCCTATGACCTTGACGCAGGCCAAACAACCCATAGTCTGCTAGTCAAGTTCAACCCGTACATTTCCTGATTGAATTAAACCCACCTGCACGACCCTTGACGTAGGCCAAACAACGCCGTACGAATACCCTAATCCAATTGCATCATATGCAGCAGATAAGCACTAGTTAGCTACCGTACACTACGCCTTGACACGGGCCAAACTACCGTAGCACGAATACTAAGTAGTACTTATTTGAAATGACGGAGGGCTACGCAGGTTTTTAAGAACCATGAGTGTAATGAACTTGATATCGTTGTAGAATCGAGTGATTTTGAAAAGGAGTGTTTTGAGGCTTTTACTAGTTTTGCTAAAGAGGTCACTCCCGATGAAGGGATCTCGTCTCTTTTCTTATCAAATAAGGTGCATGATATTTCACAAATAGCACTATGGAAAGCAAAAACTATAGAAGCAATCAAAACACAAACCGAGTGGGTTGTAGCTTCTGCTAGTTTCGATAAAGGGGTCATTCCCGGTGAAGGGATCTCGGCTCTTTCCTTATCGAATAAGGTGCTGGATATTCAACAAGGAATACCGCTATGCAAAGCAAGAACTAGAGCTACCAGTTTTTAAAACAAGATTTTGCAACATCTTTAGGTTTCTTTTTCTTTCATTAATCTTATTAATGAAGTCCCATCATTTAATGCTTCCTAAGCATCACAGAAGAAACGAAAGCAGCAATATATAATATATATCATATATATAATATAAGAATTCGTCTCAGAATAAGCAGTGATCACATCACAGATATCAGCAGCAGAAGATCACATATAAAATATTGGATATACTAGGATTTCCATGTTGTATATCAAGCCAGTAGAAAACACGGATTCTACGGTCGCGATGAATAGCCAAACTCACATCCCTAGACCCCTTCGAGAGCGGCAAGCAACCCTACCAATTCTAGAGTTAGGAGACCCGGTCTCGACTCCTCGAGATGGTCTCCCACTGGACCCTAGAACCCGGTTACTTGTGCTCTACTCCTTAGGTCCATCCTAATGCGAAAAAGTAAATAATATATATCAATGGTGACATCATCCTCAACCCGGAAGTTCCCTAATAAAAGAATATTACATACAAGCTTTTACATGCATGAAAATGAAAACCTCTCATCTCACATAAAAAACCCCGGCTATTCGAAACACGACGATCCAATATAACATATCACAGCAACACATAACATCACATGTCATCAACGTAAGTAAATATGCGTATCCCAATTGTCGTTGACGTATAACAACGAAACCGGCGATACACCACTTATTACACTTACGGTCGCAGAAAAGAAACTGAAAAACTACAACAATTAGAATCGTCACTGCTCCTAGACATCATAAACCCGGAATATCACATATTCTGGATTTCATGCCTAACAATGCAAATCTTACATTTAAGTCTCAACTATGAAAACACTTTTCAAAAGAAGTCGGGTAATTCAACAAGATTCCCGATTTCACCCGAGACCGAAATTTTAAACTTGCACGCCACTAAATAGATTCCAATTATTGTATCACAATCTCAGATAATTAAACGATGTTAAACTTTCTGATCAAATAAACAAACACCCAAAATTTCCCAAAGCGCTCAACATTTGAGCGGAGTTTAAAAAAGATACCCAGAACATACCACATCACTAATGAACCAGCCGTAGAAGGGTCAACCAATGCCTCACCTGTGGCACCGCTGAACTACCACAAACCCTAGGGTTTGATGGCGGTTCTGACGGTCACAGAATCGAGTTAGAGTTTCATTCTTCTAGAGGGTCCACAGAATAACCTGCATGATTTTCTGAATATTGTAAACTAAGAAAAATCCAACACTTGGAAAATTTCCAGCAAGGGAAAAGATGGGTCATTGATATCCATTCGAACTTTTTATCACCATCCAAAATACCTAAAACAAACATTAGAATTACGAATACGAAACAGTTTGAGTTGCCTATGCAGAAAATTGACATCACATGCAATTTTAGCAAAAACTAGCAACACCTGAAACCTCAAAACCCAGAGACTGGAACACCCTGAAAATTTGATGCCAAAACTCTACAAATGACCCGAGCACACCGGTTTTTAGCCCTATGTGGCTGGCCACTTTTGCACTAAAATGCTTCAAATTTTCACAGTGTTCATGTTATATCACATACAACATTCTTCAGTTGTTTAAAAAAATTTTAAAGCACTTTTCAAATTCGACAGAAACTAGGTTAAAGGGTTTTAAGTTTTGGATTCATTTCGGTTTTGTAATCTAACAAACATCATGTAATTCTCTAGCTAGGCTCTGATACCACTGCTGGGTTCCCTAGCACGGCAGCGGAGTTTCGGGCGGCAACGTCCATGCCAAATTAAAAAATTGCCGCGCTAAACTTAGGATGTTTAACTAGAGAATCATACGAATCAAACTATGTAAACAACTTTACAACTAAGTGAATGCGGAATACAACCTTTGTAGACCGGTCCTTCACTTCAAATGTTCCGTGTAGAAGTCCTTTCGTTGCAAGTAAGAATATCCCGAACTCTTGAGAGGCTCCACAAGGAGAAAGATGCAAACTTGCTCGAAATCTTCGAGGCCGAAGATGATCTACGTCGAGGAGACTCTAGCTCATGCTACCTCTTAACTAAATTAGGGTTTAGTGAAGCAAACACCCTAAACTAAATGGCTAATAGTAAAGGATGATGAAGTAGGAATTGGGCTCTCTTTAGATTTCTTTTTCTCACAATATTTCATCACTTCGAAAAAAACTGTTAGTTATATGTATGCCTTAGAGGCCATTATTGTACATATGATGTATATTGTAGTAGATGCTTGGACATACATAGGGAGGACTTTCTTGCTCGGCATGATAGTATGCTATCTGGTTACTCTTTTCTCAAATGAGGAAGAAGATGATGAATGGAACTCATGAGGTTAGAAATGTAACCATGGTGAGTATATGACATACACTAACCTTTATAGAGACTAAACCATGGAGTAGGGTAATGGTTAGGTTAATAAATATCTTAAGCATGACAAAACTAGTGGACTTAGTCAATGTTCTACAAGCTTCATCCAAGATCCAAGCCATGACAATTTCCACCATTTTGAATTACTTAATAAATAAATATAAACCTTAACATTAAACCTAGCATGGTGTGAGTCTCATACATCCATATTGCATGTGTAATCTAGCATGTCATACTAATATATATCACATATATATTTTGTGTGCTAAGAAAGAAAACAATACAACATATATCACATATATATTAATGTATCAAAAGTGAGAAAGAGAAATGCTTATGTGAGCTAAAATTAGATAATGTAATTTAATATATATCAAATATATAATTCTATATTAAATTATCAAATCAACACTTGATTTAATAATCCGGCTATATCACATGTAACCGACTAATATCAAATGTGACAACTTATCGAATCAACACTTGATCCGATAAACCGGCTATATCATATATAACCGACCGATGTCACATATCGCGAGAATAGAATGCGGTATCACATACGTACATTAATCTCAGTCCCGCACATATCATATATGTGCTCCTACTCCGTTTCGAATGTACCAGAAAACCTCTGTGTAGGACTCTAAAGACTCGTCAATACGCCGGCAGTAGGTGATGATCATATCAAGCACCCACAAGCCCTAAGCGGTTTGCTAAACATAACGGCCACCTGGGTATTGAGCGATCAGAAGATGAACAAGCAAGCCTGCTCAAACTCCTGTGAATCCAATCAGTAACACTACCGTACAGTCCGGTCTCTTCGTCAGATATGTCGCATATCAACAGCGTGGGGGTGGTATAACGTCAGACCCCAATAGCCTGATAAGTCATGCCTATACAAGGTCCATAACGGTTCGAGAAACTACTGATAACACTTAACAGTAGATCACAACAACTCTGGCCAGGGATTTCCTGTTATGCCAATCGAGCATAGCCCAACATCAACTCCCAATACCGGGAGAGACGAATCCCCTCCTATCGCTCATTTCCCCTATGTGACTCGGGACTGTACCCCAAAACCACCTTTTTGCTTGATCTCTTGACCATGGTATGGTGGAAATCAAAGCACAGTGGGAATCAAACAAGACTCTATGACGATCTCGGGTCGACAGACTAACCTGTACTAGTGTCACTAGAGAACTACTATATGAAGATAGGTATAATACCATCTAGGAGTTCTCGGCGAGTCTGTTCAGTGTACCCAGTCTCCACTGAGCACCCGTATACCTTCTCTGATGTCAAACACCAATGGATGTGGGATCATCCATCACCCATCATATGGGTTAAGAAGCGCATACGCTAGTCTACTCTGAAGTATCAATGCCCTGTCTTGATACTCCTATGACTAGGAGCAATCTAAGGATGTACTTGCCGACTACCTCTGCCCCACTAGTATGATCCGCATCATAATCCTGGTAGTCAAGTACACATCCTAAGGGCTTTATTAACATGTAACATAGAGACAATAAGTGTACATGTTAAGATAAAGTACAACCAGCTAGCATACTATCATGTCGAGCAAGAAAGTCCTCCCTATATATGTCCAGGCATCCACTACAATATACATCGTATGTACAGTAATGGCCTCTAGGGCATACATATAACTAACAGAATATATATATATATACACATACTGATATATCCACTATCATATAATGTCCTTTAGGGCATACATATATCCAATAATCTCCAACTTCCGCTAAGGCAATTATTGGCGTATCTCATACCCAACATTTTAAAAAGTCGTTCATTCTGCGGCAGGGGGAGGGCCTTGGTGAGTGGATCCTGGTGTTATTCTTTGTATCCACTCTCCAAATCTCGATCTCACGGCGATCAACTATCTCCCGGATCAGATGATATTGCCTCAGGATGTGTCTGGATCACTGATGGGACCTGGGCTCTTTGGCCAACGCCATAGCCCCATTATTATCACAATACAATGGTATTAGATCAATAATGGTTGGAACTACTCCTAGCACCGAGATGAACTTCCACATCCAGACGGTTTCCTTGGCAGCATCATTTGCAACAATATACTCAACTTCCATCGTGGAGTCTGCAACGGTATCCTATTTGGAACTCTTCTAACATACCGCCCCTCCATTGAGGGTAAATACAAACCCTAAGATAGATTTGTTGTCATCCTTATCACTCTGGAAGCTCGAATCGGTAAAGGCCTCCATTTGGAGATCCCTGTTACCATACACCAAGAACATTTCTTTAGTCCTTCACAAGTACTTAAGAATGTTCTTCACAGCTGTCCAGTGATTCTCTCCTGGGTTAGATTGATACCTGCTTACTACACCCAGTGTATAAGCTACATCAGGGCGTGTACATAACATCACATACATTATAGATCCTACGGCTGAAGTGTAGGGTATAACGCTCATGCGAGCTCTCTCTTCATCAATCTTTAGACAAAAGTTCTTGGAGAGAGTGACTCTATGACTAGCGGGTAAGACACCCCACTTGGAGTCATCCATACTAAACCTCATTAGGATGGTGTTAATGTACCTGGTTTGGGACAATCCCAACAACCTTTTAGATCTATCCCTATAGATCTTCATGCCCAATATGTACGAGGCATCACCAAGGTCCTTCATGGAGAACCTTTGTGATATGAATAGTTTGACCGATTGTAGCATAGGAACATCATTTCCTATCAGAAGAATGTCATCCACGTACAATATGAGGAATGTGACAGTACTTCCTACAATCTTCTTATAAACACAAGGTTCATTTGGATTTTTGACGAAATCAAACTCTTTGATAAATCATCAAAATAGATGTTCCACTCCGTGATGCCTGCTTTAATCCATAAATTGATTTAAGCAACCTACATGCTTTCCCACTGCTCCCACTATCAATGAAGCCCTCTGTCTGATCCATATAAATGCATTCTTCTAAATCAACATTTAGAAAAGCAGTTTTAACCTCCATCTGCCTGATTTCATAGTCGTAGTGAGCAGCAATAGCAAGTAGGATCCGAATGGATTTAAGAATGGCTACAGGAGAACAGGTTTCGTCATAGTCCAGTCCCGGTCTTTAACGAAATCCTTTCGCCACAAGCCTTTCCTTATAGGTCTGCACCAGCCCATCTACACCGATCTTTCTCTTAAAGATCCATTTGCACCTTATGGGTTTTACCCCAGAGGGTACAACATCCAAAGTCCATACTTTGTTGCCTCGTACATATTGGGCATGACTCCATTTGAGGCGAAAACTGGTAGCTTAAATCCACCACATACTTTGTTGATTCAAAGATCCATTATGAGATCCGAAAGTCCATACTCCATTATGAGACTTTCAAAGTCCATACTCCATTATGAGATCCGAATGTCCATCCAAAGTCCATACTCCACTAAGATACATAAATCTACCACATACTCCATTATGAGATCCAAAGTCCATCCAAAGTCTACCCAAAGTGCAATGGATCTTTGGATGTTGTACCCTGTGGGGTAAAACCCCACAGGGTAGTAACCACATCTAAAGTCCATACTTTGTTGGTGTACATAGCCACTTCACAGAGTCACCACTCGTGATAGCTTCCTGAAAACTGGTAGGGTCATCATCATCCATGATGCAATCTTCTCCATCACCATCAATGAGAAAACTGTGGCATCTCTCCGGTGGGCGAGAAGTCCTACCAGATCTATGGAGTGGCTGAGGTTCATAAGATTCTGTTGCAACATCAGGTTCAACCAAGTCGTCATTTGTAACTTGTGTCTCTAGAACCTATTCTAGATCTACCACATTGCCATCAGTATCATTTGGAAAAATTTCATTTTCTAGAAAAGTGGCATATTGAGAAACAAACACCTTTTGTTCCTGCCTGTGCTAGAAAAGATATTCAAACGAATGTTTTGGATATCCCACAAATATACACTTAACCGATCGTGTCTCGAGTTTGTCTGGATTATGCTTTTTAACAAAAGCCGGACAACCCCAAATCGATACTCCACTTAAGTGACCTTAGGACGTGCATATTTTGAGATCTGTGATTCTCTTCGTCCCCATAATTATATATCCATTTGAGATCCTTGATTCTATTCGTTCCAATGATCATACTTTCATTGATTTCGTTCCTCCTTATGATCATGTATCCATTCTGGATCTGTTGATTCCTTTCGTTCCTTTGAGCTATCTTCTTCAATACATGCTTGAGATTCCTGTCACCATGGTTCGAGCATAGATTGAGCTGCTGCTAGTGATGCGGTCGGGGCGAGCTCATCATGGACGAGGAATGACCATCGTGTTTTCTAGTGACATGGGAACGTATCGATTTAGTGTTTGTGTTGTGACCTCTCGTTTGAGGCGAGGGTTCGGTTTTGCATCGGATGATCAGGCCACTAATAGAGGCTTTCAGTTATGAGAGGACTTTTGATGTACAACCTACCTCAGAGATTGTGATGTCGTCTACCTTGCAGACAGATGACCCAGCAATTGCTGATATTGATAGGATGTCGCTTCCAGAGCTTATGAGCTGAGATAGGTGGAGCTTTCCTGCAGAGATGCGACGATAGATAGCTAGTCTATCTTGAGAAGAGTTGAGCGACTAAGATGATTCGTCTGATTTGATGCGCCGACACAGGCTCAGTTGAGTTGAAGATTTCCAGGCTGGAGAATCTTACTCGGATCTAGAGTAGATCGATCCAGAGGTGGCGTTGTTCGTTGGATGATCCAATAGGAGTTAGTAAGTGGACCAGCTTCGGATAATGGACCTCACCCAGATGCGTTGTGACTTGATCGAGAGCGGATGAATAAAGTATATTCCTCCGATGGTTGGGACGAGTTCCCGAGGACTTGTTCGGCTAGAGATCATCTACAGAGTGATGAAGATACCGAGCTCGTACTTTCGAGTGTGTATGAGAGACTCCGAATTGACGGTAGCCGAGAACAATTGCAGTACGTAGATAGCAAGACGTGATGTCGAAGTGGACAATAATAAAGATGAGTGGAACAAGAGGTTCGTGCGAGATATTAACGAGCTGTGGTTACTCCCCGTCGAGATTAGGGATCGGATATGTATACAGAGGCGTTGGGATGTTAGTTATATGTATGCCCTAGAGGCCATTATTGTATATATGATGTATATTATAGTGGATGCTTGGACATATATAGAGAGGACTTTCTTGCTCGACATGATAGTATGCTATCTTGTTATCTTTGTCTTAACATGTAGACTTGTATTGTGATACCGTCTTGCTCTCACATGTTGATAAAGCCCTTACGATATGCACATAACTACTAGGACTATGATGGAGATCATACTAGTAGGGCCAGGGTAGTTCACAAGTACATCCTTTAACTATTCCTTGTCGAGAGAATATCGAGACAGGGCATCGATATTCAAGAGTAGACTAGCGTATACGCTTCTTGATCCATATGATGGGCGATGGATGATCCCACATCCATTGGTGTTTGACATCAAAGATGGTATACGGCTGCTCAGTAGAGACTGGGTACACTGAACATGACTCATCGAAGACTCCTATATGGTAGTATACCTATCATCAGATAGCAGTCCTCTGGTGGCACTGGTACAGATTAGTCTGTAGACCCGAGATCGTCATAGAGTCTTGTGCGGCTCCTACTGTGCTTTGATTTCCTCCCTACCATGCTCAAAGGAGACATGCAAACAAGTGGATTTTGGGTACAGTCCCGAGTCGTATGAAGGCAATGAGCGATAGGAGGGGTTTCGTCTCTCCCGATATTGGGGGTTGATGTTGCGCTATGCTCTATTGGCCATAACTGGAAGTCCCTGGCCAGGGCTGATATGGAGATCTACCGATTGGTGTTATAAGTAGTTTCTCGACCCGTTATGAACCTCACATCAGCATGACTTATCACGTTACTGGGGTCTGACGATTTCCACCTCTAGACATGATATCCAACATATCAGACGAAGAGACCAGACTGTACGGTAGTGTTACTGATAGTCTTCATGGAGAGTATGGACGAGCTTGCTTGTTGATCTTCATATTGCTCAATACCCGGGTAGCCGTTACGTCCAGCTAGTACCACTGACGGCTTGTAGGTAACTGATGTGATCATCACCTACTGCCGGTGTATTCACGAGTCTTTAGAGTTCCACACAGAAATTTCCTGGTTCGAGCGAAATGAAGTAGGGCACATATGTGATATGTGCGTAGGCCTGATTAAATACGTGTATGTGATACCGTATTGTAATCTGGCAGTTATCTGGTATCAGTTAGGTCATATATAATATGACCAAATTATCGAATCAAGTGTTGATTTGATAATGTGATATTCAGATAAATGATATTAGTCGGCTATATATGATATAAACAGATTATTAGATCAAGTGTTGATTTAATAATGTGATATATATTATATGTGATATAATTATATCTTAACGAATATCATTAGATCACTAATTGCTTTATATATATATATATTAATGTATATATATATATATATATATATTATATGAAGCATGGAATGTTTTTCTATTTTTAGAAAAATGGAAAAATGAGGTGTAAATTGTGGAGATATTTTGGGTATGGATGAGGTATGGGTTTATATGGTTTTTTATTAGTCTTTACTCACTATTCAAGCATGGTTGCAATTTAGAATTGCAATTTATTTGATGCTTGAATGAGTGAGGAGAGAGATGATTCATATTATTGTTTCTACACTTGCTTCATGCTTAATGCCTTAGCCATTTTCCTTAAGCTTCTTCTTCCTCTTGATTTCTACAATTTCTTCATCTCACCTCCAAGCTCAAACCCTCACATGAAATGTGAATCATATAGCTTGTGAGTAACCTAGTGATCTTATCATATCCCCTACTTCATCATCCCGCACCAAACTAGCAATTTAGTGTGGTGTGTTTCATACACTAAAGAAGTTTAGTGTAGAATTAGCTTGATCTAGAGGAACTTCGGGTGGATCGTCTTTGGCTCGAAGATCACGAAGGACGGTCGTTCAACTCGAAGAGGAGCCTTATAGAGTCACGTGGACATCAACCTGGAGCTTTAGAAGAGAAGTAATCGAACTACAAAGGTTGTATTCTTGTTCTCTAGATGTAAAGTAGTTTACATTTGGTATTGTCTAAATCTCTAGTTAAAAATTCTAAGTTTAGGGTTGTTTAGCTTGACAATTTTTTAAAAATTGCATGGACGATGCCTCCCGAAACCTTGCTGTCTTACTAGGGAACCTTACAGTGGTATCAGAGCCAAGCTAAAGATTTAGACAATGTTTGTTAGATTACGAAACCGAAACTGCTCCGAAACTTGAAACACTAAAACACAGTTTCTGTCGATTTTTAAAGTCATCAAATTTCTTTTAAACAACTGCAGAATGTTATATGAGATGTAACATGAACACAAAAGAAATACGAACACTTTTGGCCGAGCACATTGCTCAAAAATCCGAGGAGGCCGGCCCTACAGTGTCCTCCGGGCTTCGTATTTTTTCAGTGTTCTGGTCTCTGGGTTTTGGTGTTTCAGGTGTTGTTTGTTTTTGCTAAATTTTCATATGATGTTAACTTTCTGCAAAGCCTATTCGGAGTGTTTCATAGTCGTAATTCTAACTATATTTCAGGATATTTAGACGGTGTTAAAAAGTTCGAACGGGTATCAAATACCCACTTTAACCCTCGCTGGAAAATTTTCCAAGAGTTAGATTTTTTCATAGTAAAAGAACACTCAAATATCATGCAAGTGATTCGATGTACTCTCTAGAAGAACGAAAGCCTAACTCGATTCTATGATCATAAGAACCGCCTCCAAACCCTCGGGTTTACGCTAGTTCCACGGTGCCATAAGTGAGGCAAGGGTTGGCCCTTCTATGGTTGGTCCATTGGTACTGCGGCATGTTCTGAGTATTTTTAAACTGCGCTCAAGTGTTGAGCTTTTTGGGAAAATTTGGGTGTTTGTTAATTCGATCAGAATGTTTAACATCGTCTAGCTATTTGATGACTTGTGATGTTATGTGTTGCTTGGATATGTTATATTGGATTATCGTGTTCTGAATAGACGCGGGTTTTATATGAGTTGAGAGTTTTTTTATTTTCATTCATGTAAAATTCATTGTATTTAATATTCTTTTATTGAGGCACTTCCGGATTGAGGATGATGTCACCATTGTCGTATATTATTTACTTTTCCGCATTAGGATAGACCCAAGGCAGGGAGCACAAGTAACCGGGTTCTAGAGTCCAGTGGGAGACCATCTCGAGGAGTCGGGTCCGGGTCTCCTAACTCTAGAATTGGTAGGGTTGCTTGTCGCTCTCGTAGGTGTCTAGAGATGTGGGTTTGGCTATTCATTTTGGCCGTGGAATCTGTGTTTTATACTGGCTTAATTTAAAATACGGAATTCCTAGTATATCCAATATTTCATATGTTATCTTCTGCTGCTGATATTCTGTGATGTGATCACTTTATATGCGTGAGACAAATGCTTTATTATTGTATATATGATATATAATAAACGTTACTTATGTTTTGCACCCGTGCTAGTCCTGCCTCGCTATTCCGTTAGTTAAGTAACCTAATGGTGCATAACAGGACACTGTGGAGAATGCGGATGGCATAAGCGTGTGTTGTATTTACGTTTCTTCTGTGATGCTTAGGAAGCATAATTGATGGGACTTCAATAATGAGATTAATGAAAGAAAAGAAACCAAAATGATGTTGTAGAAACAAATTTTTAAAAAAGGGTAGCTCTAGTTTTAGCTTTGCATAGTGGTATTCCTTGTAGAATATCCAGCACCTTATTCGATAAGGAAAGAGCCGAGATCCCTTCACTGGGAGTGACCTCTTTAGCGAAACTAGCAGATGGTACAACCCACTCAGTTTTGTTTTTGATTGCCTTTTTTAGTTCTTGCTTTGCATAGCGCTATTCCTTGTAGAATATCCAGCACCTCATTCGATGAGGAAAGAGCTAAGATCCCTTCACCGGGAGTGAACTCTTTAGCGGAACTAGTAAAAGCCTAAAAAACACTCCTTTTCAAAATCACTCGATTCTGCAATGATATCAAGTTCATTATGCAAAAGGTTTTCTTAAAAACCTGTCGTAGCCCTCCGTCATTTTAGATAAGTACTACTTAGTATTCGTGCTACGTTTGTTGACTATGTTAAGGCGTACTGTGCGGTAGCTAATTAGTGCTTATCTGCTAAAGCATGTGATGCGATTGGATTAGGGTAGCCATGCGACTTTGTTGACTATATTAATGGTCGTACGGGTAGGTTTAATTCAATCAGGAAATGACGGGTTGAATTGGTTAGCACTTATGATTTGTTGACTATATTAAGTTCATAAGTTGCTAGGGGCAAAAATATTATCGGGAATTTCAAGTATTGAAATTTGCAATAAGATTGCATACCTTCTATGAGAGTTGGATCCAGATACCCATTGCGAGTAAGAGTTACACCTGGGAGAGTTTTACACATCACAATTAGCCAATCAAGTAGGTATCTAGAATGGTGTTAACGGGTCATGCCCTTGGGAAAATGAGGTTTATTTTAATTAGGTCCGTGCGAAAGCACAAGGAACCTCCCTCAAAGTACCGGCACTGGCCTGACTAAAATATTGGCGAACTTATAAGGTGTAATTAATTCTGGCTAGTCTTACCTTTTAGGGTTTGAAGGAAGATTTGATAAAAACAGTGGGAGCCATCCTGATTAGACAAGATAATAACCAATCTAATCTTGCAAAGAGCGCACGCTAACGAATTTCCTTCTTTCTCTCCAGACAGCAACCAATGTCACGCCTTAATCAAGATAATAATATGGATGTATTGACCGAACCCACTTATTATACTGAGCAGGAGAAAGTTGGTTCCGCTCTAACTTATAAGTGTTATAAGTTCGAGCAGAAAATAGGAACATATCTAGATTCCCACGCCACCCAAACGAATAATAAACATATTGTTGCATCTTCTTCAGGTGTGTTAGTTACAGGAAACTGTTTCTCAGTACACTCTACTTCCTGGGTATTAGATACCGGATCGGGATCCCACATATACAATTTGATGCATGGGATAAAGAAAGGTAGAGAACTGGGAAAATGTGATCATTCTCTAAAAGAAGGGAATGGTGCAAGTGTTGCAGCCAAAACAGTTGGTGAATATCACCTTGTATTGCCAACTGGGAATACATTGATCCTGAATGACTGTTATTACGTACCCTCTATGATATGCAATTTAATATCAATTTCTTTATTAGATAAAGAAGGATATAATTTTGTAGTAGAGAATAATGTTATGAACATTTACCTAAATCAAGTGTTGATTTGGTTTGGTGCGTTATGTAACGGATTATACGTTCTGAATCAAAACAAAATTTTTTACGTACAGAACACACACAAGAGGAAAAGTTCAGAAGTGAACGAATCCTTCTTGTGGCATTGTAGACTAGGTCATATCAATGCGACATGACTAGCTAAGTTACATAAAGATGGATATTTGAATCCATTCGAACATTCATCTTATGAAACTTGCCAGTCATGTCTTAAAGGAAAGATGACCAAAACTCCATTTACAGGACACGGAGAAAGAGTTACGGAACTCTTGGGACTGATACATAGTGATGTATGCGGTCCCATGTCTACGCATGCCAGGAATGGTTCCTCGTACTTCATTACATTCACTGACGATCTCTCAAGATTCAATCTTGTGTTCCTGCTGAAACACAAGTCTGAAGCTTTTGAGAAATTCAAAGAATATAAGCATGAAGTTGAGAACCAGACGGGTAAAATTATTAAAATCCTTCGATCTGATCGGGGGGGAGAATACATGTGCACGGAATTCCGTGACTATCTAAAAGAGAATGGGATTCTCTCTCAGCTTACTCCTCCGTATACACCATAACACAACGGTGTATCGGAATGGAGGAATCGAACCCTGTTGGATATGGAGCGCTTTATGATGAGCATCGCTGAGTTACCTATTTCCTTTTGGGGTTATGCGCTTGAGACAGCAGCATACCTATTGAATCAAGTTCTAATTAAATCGGTACCTACCACTCCATATGAGATATGGAGTGGAAAGAGACCATATCTTAAACGAGTTAAGATATGGGGTTGTCCGGCCTATGTCAAAAGGAAAAATTCGGACAAACTAGAGACACGATTAGTTCTTTGCAAGTTTGTGGGATATCCAAAGAATTCACAAGGGTATATCTTCTACAATGCCGAGGAATAAAAGGTGTTTGTCTCTCAATATGCCATCTGTTTCGAAAAGGAATTTCTTGTAAAAGAAATTAGTGGTAAAGAGGTAGAGATGGAACAAGTTCCAGCTACACAAACTACAACTGATAATTTATTGGAACCAGAGGATTCAGTGGTCTCCAACGAACTCCAGCCTGTCCGCAGATGTAGTAGGGTTTCTCATCCACCTGAGAGATAATACGGTTTTCTCATTGATGGTGGGAGTGAGTATTGCATCATGGAAGATGATGACCCAACTAGCTTCGAGTAGGCCATCACGAGTAGGGACTCTGTGAAATGGCTGGATGCAATGCGGTTTGAGATGGAATCCATGTACACTAACAAAGTATGGACTTTGGAAGTTTCTCCCGAAGGGGTAAAACCCATTGGGAGCAAATGGATCTTTAAGAAGAAACATGGTGTAGATGGAAAAGTTGACACTTTCAAAGCTAGACTTGTTGCAAAAGGTTTTCGTCAACGACCAGGTGTGGATTATGATTGAACCTTCCCCAGTGGCTATGCTTAAGTCCATCTGGATCCTACTTGCCATCGCCGCATACCATGAATACGAAATCTATCAAATGGATGTTAAGACCGCCTTTCTAAATGGTGATTTAGAAGAGAGCGTGTACATGACTCAGCCGGAGTGCTTCGAAGACAGTTGGAGCAGTGGAAAGGTGTGGAAGCTTCTTAAGTCAATCTACAGATTGAAGCAGGCATCGTGGAGTTGGAACATCTGTTTTGATGAGGTAGTCAAAGAGTTTAACTTTATCAAAAATGTAGATGAACCTTGTATATAAAAGAAGGTCGCAGAGAATAAGGTCTGTTAGTTGTATGTATGCCCTAGAGGCCATTATTGTACATGTGATGTATATTATATTGGATGCTTGGACATATATAGTGAGGACTTTCTTGCTCGACATGATAGTATGCTATCTGGTTGCTCTTTATCTTAACATGTATACTTTTCTCTTGATACTGTCTTATGGTTACATGTTGGTAAAGCCTTTAGGATGTGTACTTGACTACCAGGATTATGATGCAGATCATACTAGTGAGGCCATGGTAGTCCATAAGTTCATCCTTTAATGTTCCTAGTCATGGGTGTATCGAGACAGGGTATCGATATACCAGAGTAGACTAGCGTATACGCTTCTCGACCCATGTGATGGGCGATGGATGATCCCATATCCATTGGTGTTTGATATCAGAGATGGTATATGGGTGCTCAGTGGAGACTGGGTACACTGGACGGACTCGCCGAGAACTCCTAGATGGTATTATACCTCATGTCAGATAGCAGTTCTCAGGTGACACTGGTACATGTTAGTCGGTAGACCCGAGATCGTCATAGAGTCTTGTGTGATTCCCACTGTGCTTTGATTTCCACCTTAAAACGGTGGTTTTTGGGTACAGTCCCGAGTCACATGGAGGCAATGAAAGATAGGAGGGGTTTCGTCTCTCCCGGTATTAGGGGTTGATGTTGCGCTGTGCTCGATTGGCCATAACAGGGAAGTCCCTGCCTATGGCTGATTTAGAGATTTCCTGGTAAGTGTTATCAGTAGTTTCTCGACCCGTTATGAGCCTTATATCGGCATGACTTATCGGTTATTGGGGTCTGACGTTTACCACCCCTAGACTTGATATGCGACATATCACACGAGAAGACCGGACTTTACGGTAGTGTTACTGACAGGCTTTTGCAGGAGTTAGAGCAGGCTTGCTTGCTGATCATCTGATCGTTCAATGCCCGTGTAGCCATTACGTCCAGCTCGTACCACTGACGGCTTTTGGGTGCTTGATGTGATCATCACCTACTACCGGCGTATTGACGAGTCTTTAGAGTCCTACATAGAGATTTTACTGGCTCAGGCAAAACGAAGTAGGAGCATATATGTGATATGTGCGGGACCGAGAATAATGCGAGTATGTGATACCGTATTCTATTCTCGCGATATTTGTCTCGGACGGTTATATGTAATATAGCCGGGTTATCGAATCAAGTGTTGATTCGATAAGTTGGTACATTTAATATTAGTCGGTTATATGTGATATAGCCGGATTATTAAATTAAGTGTTGATTTGATAATTTAGTATATAATTGTATATTTGATATACTAATATACATTAACTAATATTAGCTCACTTAAGCATTTATTATTCTCATATGTGCTCACTTAATATATATGCGATATATATTAATTATGTTTTATTTTGTATCATGGTTGTTGATACACACTACATGGGTGTATGAGACTTACACCATACTAATTATAATGTTGGGTTTTAAATATTTATAGTAAATCCAAATTAGTGCATAATTAGTCACATGCATGAAGCTTCATGAAGCTTGTGGATGCATTGACTTAGTCCACTAGTTTTGTTTTACTTAAGATATTTATTAACCTAACCATTATAATTTAGCCATGGTTATATCTCTACATGAGTTAGTATATGATACAAACTCATCCATGGTTGATTCTCTCACCTCATTAGTTCATTCTCATCTCTTGAGCTCATCTTCTTCTTCCTTGAGCTAAAGCTTGCTATGGTTTTCTAATGAGAGAAAATATTGTGAGAAAAATAAAACTAAGGTGAGCCCACTTCCTATTTCATCATTCTCTACTAGATTAGCACTTTAGTATAGGGTGTTAGCTTTAGTGATTTCTCATAAGTGAAGTAGTAGCTTGAGTTAGTATCTCGTCGACGCAGATCATCTTCGGCCTCGAAGACTTCAAGCAAGAACATTCCTTTCGCTTTGAGAAGCCATGCAAGAGTCCGGGAGTTCCATGATCGCAGCGAAGGGACTACTACAAGGAGCTATTGAAGTGAAGGACCGGTCTACAAAGGCTGTATTTCCGTTATCACTTAGAAGTAAAGTAGTTTACTTTCTTTTTCATATGATTCTCTAGTTATCGATTCTAGTTTAGGGTTCTTTAAAACGGCAAAATTTTGAAAATGGCATGGACGATGCTTCCCGAAACCATGTTGTCGTTCATAGGAACCCTACAGTTGTATCAGAGCCTAGCTAGAGAATTAGACGGATTGTGTAGGATTACGAAACCGAAACTGCACCGAAACTTGAAACACAAAACTGTAGATTCTGTCGATTTTTAAAGTTGTCAAAAAATTTTCCAAACAAGTACAGAATGTTGTATATGATTTAACATGAACACTGGAGAAATTTGGGGCATTTCTGAGCCAATGTGGCCGGCCACCATACACCCAATCTCGGCCAAAACCGAGCCCCCCACCTTCAAATTTTTCCAGTGTTCCATTGACTGGGATTTGGTGTTTCCGGTATTGTTTGTTTTTGCTAAATTTGATTGAGATGTTAATTTACTATAAAGGAAACTCAGAGTGTTTTCTTAGTCGTAAATCTAACAGTTTTCGGGTTACTTTAGACGGTGTTAAAAAGTTCGATCGGATATCAAATACCCGCTTTAACCCTTGCCGGAAAATTTTCCAAGTGTTGGAATTTTCCCGTAGTTAAAAAGCATTCAAACATCATGCAAGTTATGCGATGGAACCTCTAGAGGAACAAAAACCTTAACTCTATTATGTGACTTTCAGAACCGCCACTAAACCCTCGGATTTGTGGTGGTTCAGCGGTGCCACATGTGAGGCGTTGGTTGATCCTTCTACGGCTGGTCCATTGGTACTATGGCATGTGCTGAATAATTTTAAACTACGCTCAAGTGTTGAGCTTTTTGGATAATTGTTGGTGTTTGTTGATTCGATCAGAATGTTTAACATCGTCTAGTGTTTTTTGCGACCGTAAGAGTAATATGTGGTGTATCGCCGGTTTCGTTGCTATATGTCAACGAAAATTGGGATACTCATATTTACTTACGTTGATGACATGTGATGTTATGTGTTGCTGTATAAGTTATATTGGATCGTCGTGTTTTGCATAGCCTGGGGTCTTATGTGAGATGAGAGTTTTTATTTTTATTCATGTAAAATTCAATGTACGTAATATTCTTTTATTGGGGCACTTCCGGGTTGAGGAAGATATCACCGTTGTTGTATATTATTTACTTTTCCGCATTAGGATAGACACTGTTAGGTTTACGTAGCACCTCATGAACGGTTTGGATGCATCACATGTGTCAAAAATCAAATTTTTTAAGGTGCTAAGTGAACATACAAAGAATCATCACTAGAATTTTAGGGTTTCATAACATTAGCAACATCACAAGTAGATAAAGCTAGGGTTTTGAGAGTACAACCTTTGTAGCTCCCTACGCTAGACTCCTTGTGTAAGTCCATGCTACCTCTCTCGGTACTTTCGGGCATGCGGAATTTGGTGAAAAACAATTTTCTTAGAGGTGGTAACATGGACTCAAAACCGGATCTTTGTTAAACATCTAACAAACAACCTAACTACGAGTTGCTAACTACTCGGTTAGGGGGTTATACCTTTCTTTTTTTCGAACTCCTTCGTCTTCAAGCTTCGTTGGTTGTCCGAATCGGCTTCTCCCCGTCGTCTCCTTGCGCCGAAGATAGATCCACCTGAAAGCTTCAACCTTTGGCTCCTTCTTCGAACTTTGAAGAAACTAGTTCACTCGGTTAGCTAAACCTTGTGAACTAGAGTGAGTAGAGAAGAGTTTGTATGGGATTTTATCTATGGTTCTTGGTTCTCAACTCATGAGACAAGTGAACCATAGAGTCAAGAGAGGGAGAGCAAGAGGAGGAAGATGAGAGCTCAAGAATAAGAGAGAGAATGAGGATGAAAGAATGAGAGAAGACTTTTCTCTGTTGGCTCTCATAATCCAAAACCATCATCACAAAAAATAATAATCAAGTATTGTGTAAAATGGTTCAAGTCAAAATGGCTAAATCATTTCATGCACTCATTTCTCACAAAAGAAACAAGCAAGTAAAAAGTCTTTGCCATGAAATGATAGCTATTGTCATCATGATGGTCAACTAGTCCAACCTAGTCAACCGGTCAACAAAGTCAACAAGTCAACAAAGTCAACCCCTCAACAACCATGTCACCACAATACTTAATTAATATTATTGTTAATCACATATCATATTCTCATTAGGGTTGAGCAAAAAGTCAATAGTCAACTGTCAACGGTCAACAACCCTAATGAGAATCCTCTGCCTCTGTCTCTCCGTCAACTGTGCATACACACCCGCATCCGCGTTCCGAGGAACACGAATGCATACTAGATAAATCCAATCCCAAAACGTACACTTGGATCTGGCTTAAACCAAAGCCTGCTAGTGAAAACTGTCCGGACACTGTACGTGCACAAGTGCACGGATGTGACCGAACCCTGTCGCAAAACCATGCGACCTCTACTCTTTTGCCTAAAGGCGAACAGCTTTCTGTGTGGGACTCTAAAGACTCGACATTACGCTGGCAGTGGGTTTAACCACAGACCGCAAGCTGCACTAGCTGTGCGTAACTGTCCCCAGGTAGATGCCGACAAGAAGACTGACGAGACGAAACCCATCTGAACTCCTACTGAGCCTGAATGTGACATTCTCCATATAGTCCGGTCTGTTCGTCTGATACATCGCATGGCGGGCCTAGAGGGTGGTAAACGTCAGTCCCCCAATAGCGGTACAAGTCGTGTCGGAGTGAAGCCCAAAACACCCTGAGATAACACTGGAAGCCTACCAGTATATCTCGTTTTCCCTGGCCAGGGACTACTCGTGTAATGGCTCTCCTAGACACAGCGCGATGTCAACCCCCAATACCGGGAGAGACGAATCCTGTCTAACCGTCACTGCCTCCAAGTGCTTCGGGACTGCACCCAACTACCACCTGTTTGCATGACTCCTTTGAGCCGTGGCAGGGTAGTAATCAAAGTACGGTGGGAACACACTCGAGGCGAAGTGACAGTGTCAAGTCAGCGGACTAAGCTGTACTCAAGTCACCTGGGAACTGATAACTGACGATAGGCATAATACCAACTAGTCAGTTCCCGACGTGTCCTGTCCAGTATACTCGTAACCCAACGAGCACCCGCATACTATCTCAAGTACGACGTACCGACGGCTGTGGGACAGACCGTCTCCCACACTGGGATGAGAAGCGCATGCGCTAGTCTACTCTGGAGTATCGATGCCCTGTCTCGATTGTCCTGTGACCAGGGACCTGCATAAGGATGTGCTTATAGATTACCCAGCCCCACTAGTGTGACTGCCATCACAACGCTGGTAATAAAGCAAAGATCCTAAGGGCTCCACTAATGTGTATAGGCGATATACTAAAATAAACACATGTACACATTGAAGTAGAAACAAACCAAGTAGCATACTACTATTTTGAGCAAGATTGTATATACAAGGTGAATATCCCAAGCTTCCATTAAGTAATATACAAACTAGTATGATATAGTAATGGCCTCTAGGGCATATACACTAACAATCTCCCACTTGCACTAAGGCCATGTACTGGCGTATCGAAGACCTATCATCTCGATCAGCCGCTCGAACTGAGTCTGGGGCAAGGCCTTGGTGAATGGATCTGCAGTGTTATCTTCTGAAGCGACTCTCCGAACCTCGATCTCCTGGCGATCCACGATCACCCTGATCTGGTGATACCGCTTCAAGATGTGTCTGGATCTCTGATGGGACCTGGGTTCCTTCGCTAAAGCTATAGCCCCGTTGTTGTCGCAATACAGAGGTATTGGATCAACAATGGACGGAACCACCTGAAGCTCTCTCAAGAACTTCCTCATCCAGACAGCTTCTTTTGCGGCATCAGATGCAGCGATGTATTCCGCTTCCATCGTCGAGTCTGCAACGGTTTCCTGTTTGGAACTCTTCCAACACACCACCCCTCCATTGAGGGTAAAGACAAAACCCAACATGGACTTGGAATCATCCTTGTCACTCTGGAAGCTGGAGTCAGCAAAGGCCTCGATCTGGAGGTCTTTTCCGCCATACACCAAGAACATCTCCTTATTCCTTCTCAGGTACTTGAGAATGTTCTTTACTGCTATCCAGTGTTTCTCTCCAGGGTTTGACTGATACCGGCTTACCACACTCAGTGCATAAGCTACATCCGGTCTGGTACACAACATCGCATACATTATAGAGCCTACCGCAGAAGCGTAGGGTATAATAGACATGCGATCCCTCTCCAAATCAGTCTTGGAAGACATCTCCTTAGAGAGGGTGATCCCGTGACAAGCCGGTAGGTTACCGCGCTTGGAATCTTCCATACTGAATCTCTTCAGTATGGTGTCGATGTACCTGGACTGTGAAAGTCCTAATATACTCTTGGATCTATCACGATGGATCCGGATCCCCAGGATGTATGAGGCATCACCCAGGTCTTTCATGGAGAACCTGTGTGACAAGAACCCCTTGACAGATTGTAGCATAGGAATGTCATTTCCTATTAAGAGAATGCCATCCACGTACAAAATGAGGAATACTACAGTTCTCGCTACAAATCTACAATAGATGCATGGTTCATCTGGATTTTTGATAAAGCCAAATTCCTTGACCGTCTCATCAAAACAGATGTTCCAACTCCGCGATGCCTGCTTTAGTCCATAGATGGACTTAAGCAACTTGCACACCTTTCCGCTGCTCCCACTCTGAATGAAACCCTCTGGTTGGTCCATATAGACACACTCCTCTAAATTTCCATTTAGAAAAGCGGTCTTTACGTCCATTTGCCAGATCTCATAATCGTGGAAGGCAGCAATGGCAAGAAGGATCCGAATGGATTTCAGCATAGCCACTGAAGAAAAGGTTTCGTCATAGTCCAAGCCAGGTCTTTGACGGAAACCCTTTGCAACAAGTCTATCTTTATAGGTCTCAACCTGTCCATCTACACCAATCTTCCTTTTGAAGATCCACTTGCATCCTACGGGTTTTACCCCGTCTGGAGCAATGTCCAACGTCCATACTTTGTTGGTGTACATGGACTCCATTTCGGTCCGCATTGCATCCAGCCATTTTACCGAGTCAACGCTCTGAACGGCCTGCTGGAAGCTAGTAGGCTCATCATAATCTATGATGCAATCCTCTCTATCCCCGTCTATGAGAAAACCGTAGTATCTCTCGGGCGGATGAGACTGCCTACTACTCCTGCGGAGCGGCGTAGGAATGTCCTGTTCTTTTGAACCCTCTGGTTCCACTAAGCTTTCAGTAATAGCTCGTGGTTCTGGAATTTCTTCCAGTTCTACTGCGCTCCCACTAATTTCCTTTTCTAAGAACTGATGTTCTAGAAAGTGGGCATTACGAGAAACAAGGACTTTTTGTTCCTCTGCGTAGTAGAAAAGATACCCCCTGGTGTTCTTTGGGTATCCTACAAACTTACACAGTACTGAGCGTGCCTCGAGTTTGTCCGCATGCTGCTTTTTGACAAAAGCTGGACATCCCCAGATCTTCAGATATTGAAGATAGGGTTTCTTCCCACTCCATAACTCATAAGGCGTGGTAGGCACGATCTTAGTGGGAACTCGGTTCAAAAGGTATGCAGCTGATTCTAGCGCATACCCCGAGAATGATCACGGTAACTCAGCGTTACTCATCATGGACCGTACCATATCCAATAGGGTTCGGTTCCGTCTCTCCGATACACCATTATGTTGTGGAATGTATCGAGGAGTAAGCTGAGAGAGAATTCCGTTCTCTTTTAAGTAGTCCAGGAACTCGGCACTCAAGTATTCACCACCTCGATCCGATCTTAGAATCTTGATACTTTTGCCGGTCTGTTTTTCTACTTCATTCTTATATTCCTGGAACTTTCCAAAGGCTTCGGACTTATGTTTCATTAAGAAGACATAACCGTACGTTGAAAAGTCATCCGTAAAAGTAATGAAGTAAGAAAAACCGCTTCGCGCATGTGTAGACATTGGACCGCACACGTCGCTGTGTACGAGTCCCAAGAGCTCGCTCGCTCTTACTCCGTGTCCAGTGAACGGAGACTTTGTCATCTTTCCTTTGAGACAGGATTGACAAGTGGCATACGATTGATATTCGAACGGATTCAAATATCCTTCTGTATGTAACTTTGTCAACCTTCTCTCATTGATGTGACCCAGTCTACAATGCCATAAGAAAGTCTGATTTATTTCCGGAGACTTTCTTTTGTGTGTATTCTGGACATTGAAAATCTGTGGTTGGTTTAATACGTATATACCATTGCTCAATATACCTGACCCAATCAGAACTTGATTAAGGTGAATTTTTACAACATTGCTTACAAACGCAAATTCATAACCTTCTTTAGAAACTAAAGATACAGAAATGATATTACAAGTTGCGTTGGGTACAAAAAAGCAATTACGCAAAACCAAAACATGTCCGTCTGACATTCCCAGGTGATAGTCCCCCACGGCTTTAGCATCCATGCTAGCTCCGTTCGCAACTCTGAGGGTCATGTCACCTGCTTTCAAAATACTACGGTTTCTCAACGCCTGCAAAGAATTGCAGATATGAGATCCTGATCCGGTATCCAATACCCAGGAAGTAGAGTTTATTGAAAGACAGTTTTCAATAACATACACACCTGAAGCTGAAGCTGCAA
Organism: Agapanthus africanus; assembly: GCA_030015575.1. Taxonomy (NCBI): domain Eukaryota; kingdom Viridiplantae; phylum Streptophyta; class Magnoliopsida; order Asparagales; family Amaryllidaceae; genus Agapanthus; species Agapanthus africanus. The sequence goes on from CM057346.1 coordinate 399,883,805, forward strand.
CCTGCTTCAATTCCTGTGTTCTGGCCTTCCAGGCCCTGCAATCATTCTTCCAGTGTCCTTTCTTATGACAATAGAAGCATTCTTCCTTATCCACAAGCTTCCCCACTTTCTTTGTTGCTTTAGCTTTTCCTTTCGTATCCACTTTACTAACACCGCCCCTTGGTTTGGCAGGGGCTTTCTTCTTCTTTCCCTTAGCTTTCGCCTTGGACCTAGAAGAAGATGATCCTCCTACAAACAAAGTAGATGTTTCCCTACCTTTCTGTAGGGTGCCCTCTGCGCTCCTCAGCATATTGAGGAGCTCTGAAAGTTCAACTTTTTTTTCTTGTAAGTTGAAGTTCAGTATAAACTGGGCGTAAGTGGAAGGAAGGGACTGGAGAACTAAGTCCGTATAGAGCTCACTCTCCAATGTGGTCCCTAGGTCCGCGAGCTCCTCAATGTAGCCGATTATCTTAAGCACGTGTTCTGCTACTGATGATCCGACGGCCATCCTTGCCGAAAATAACTTTTTCGATGCTTCGTATCTTGCGATACGAGATTGCTCTCCATACAGTTCTTTTGTATGAAGAAATATGGATTCCAAGTCCATATTCTCGTGCCTCCTCTGATGTTCATTGTCCATAGAGGCAAGTACGAGGCACTTGGCCTTCGCGATATCAATCTCCCAAGTCTTACGGATTTCCTTATCCGCGACGCTGGAAGTGGGACCAGGGACAGGGGGAGCTTTGGTGGTAAGAAGATACCCCAGCTTATCGTAAGTGATTGCCATCTTGACATTCCTGAGCCAATCTTTGTAGTTTGGCCCTGTCAGTATGTTTTTATCTAGGAGTAACTTAAGTCCAGTCATGTCGATTGGTCGTTGCAATTAGGAGAGAGAAGAAACACTCAGCATGATACTCTTGCAAGTTTAGAGTGGTTTTTAGTTTATCTAAACAGGATGGCTCCCACTGTTTCTCGAATCCCTCCTCAAACCAAAAAGGAAGAATTAGTCAGGATCAATCTCACCGTACAATACTTGCTTAACCGTTCTGCCAGGCCAGTGTTGGTACTTCGAGGGAGGTTTTCCAACGCTTTCGCGAAGTTCCTTAATTAAATAACCTCTTTTCCCTGGGGGCGTAGCCCCGCTAACACCTTTCTAGACACCTACTAGGTTTATAGCATTGATCGTTTAGTGAGAAATTTCCCGAGGAGTAGCATATACTCACAGTAGGATCGGGATCCAAATATCATCGCGTGACGAAACTGAAGGAATCCTACCAGAATCATCACACTCCAAATGGTATGCAACACTAGCAAGTTTCAGTTCTTTTGAAACTCCCGATGTGGATTTTTGCCCCATGCTCTTATGACCTTGGCGTGAGGTCAAAATGTCATAAGTCACATGTCAAGTTCTTCCCATCATTATCCAGGTTAATTTGAATCCACCCCTACCTACCCTTGACGTAGGCTAAAATGGTAGTACGGCTGTCCCAAACCAACGCATTCTATCTATGCAACAGATAAATATCCGGCAGCTACCAATCACTATGCCTTGGCGTGAGGTCAAAATACATAGCTTGAATACTACCGAATATTTAACTGAAATGATGGAGGGCTACGAATGGTTTTGGCAAAACCGTGAACGTAGTGAACTTGATATAATCGATGGAACGAGATTGCTTTTAAAAGGAGTGGCTCAAGCTCCGCATTTAAAAGTTAGTTTTGAAAAGAACCGAGTGGTTTTCAAAAGTGTTCCAACGATTTTAACTTGGTTTATTTTCTTGCATTAGTTCTTTTAATGCGTGATATTCTTGCATTAGTTCTTTTAATGCGTCCCATCAATTAATCCTACCATTGCAGAAAACAACCAAAATATGACGTACGCTTATGCCATTCGCATTCGCCAAGGGGCCCCGTCATTACCCGTTAGGTTACTTAACTAACGACAGAGCGGGGGCTGGGCTAGCGCGGCTGTAAAACATAAGCAACGCCTAAATAATATCATATATAGATATATTGCAATGATAGCCATTTCAGATCACAGATGAACACATTGGATATACTAGGAATCTGCAATTCGTACGAGCCTGTAACGAAAAGCAGATTACACGGTCGCGGTGAATAGCCAAAACCCCACCCAAGACCCCTAAGGGTGCGGCAAACTACTCGCCAAGTACCCGAAGCGAAGCAACCTCCCTCAACTCCGTGAGTAGGCCACTCGGCACTTTGGCATACCCGGTAGTTTGTGCACCCCCTCCATGGGTCTATCCTAGGAGCAAAAACAGTAAAAAGAAATTATACAATGACGGCTACAACCCCGACCCGGTTGTGCGGCCATACAAATAATTATTACATCAATTTACAAATTTACATGAATGAAAGAAAAGAAAACTCTCGTCTCACAACCCCCGGCTATTCACCCGCGACAATCCAACATATTCATATACACATTCCAGCAACATTACAGATCACAGATTTGTATAACCCCCACTAATCGACATATAGCGATTAGCAGACGTTCAATACAAATATCACATTACAGAAAAAACCCGTCAGCTAAAGTCTTTTAGAAGTTCGATCAAAAATACGGATTTTCAGGACCCCAAAAATAAAATTTTCGTTCTGGAAAATCTGGGCAGAAAATATATATTCCAAAAATCCCAAAACAACCCCAGAAAAACACTGCACCAAACTTGGACCTCGGCCGAGTCAACTCGGCCGTGGATCCGCGGCCGGAGCGTGCTCCCGCCGCGTTTCCGCGGCGTTTTGACTCGATCGTTGGACCAAATTTGGTGGGTGATCACAAAAAAGCCTGAGCCGATTTTTAAGATAAAATTTATCAATTTTTGAACAGAAAAAAAATCGGCAGAAACTTATCATATCGGGTTCGTTTTGCGACTTTTTCTTTGATCGATCTTCTAGCTACTTTGCTAACATGTTAGATAGAGTTTAACTAGGCTCTGATACCACTGTAAGTCCATGCTACCTCTCCCGGTACTTTCGGGCATGCGGAATTTGGTGAAAAACAATTTTCTTAGAGGTGGTAACATGGACTCAAAACCGGATCTTTGTTAAACATCTAACTAACAACCTAACTACGAGTTGCTAACTACTCGGTTAGGGGGTTATACCTTTCTTTTTCTCGAACTCCTTCGTCTTCAAGCTTCGTTGGTCGTCCGAATCGGCTTCTCCCCGTCGTCTCCTTGCGCCGAAGATAGATCCACCTGAAAGCTTCAACCTTTGGCTCCTTCTTCGAACTTTGAAGAAACTAGTTCACTCGGTTAGCTAAACCTTGTGAACTAGAGTGAGTAGAGAAGAGTTTGTATGGGATTTTATCTATGGTTCTTGGTTCTCAACTCATGAGACAAGTGAACCATAGAGTCAAGAGAGGGAGAGCAAGAGGAGGAAGATGAGAGCTCAAGAATAAGAGAGAGAATGAGCATGAACGAATGAGAGAAGACTTTTCTCTCTTGGCTCTCATAATCCAAAACCATCATCACAAAAAATAATAATCAAGTATTGTGTAAAATGGTTCAAGTCAAAATGGCTAAATCATTTCATGCACTCATTTCTCACAAAAGAAACAAGCAAGTAAAAAGTCTTTGCCATGAAATGATAGCCATTGTCATCATGATGGTCAACCGGTCCAACCTAGTCAACCGGTCAACAAAATCAACAAGTCAACAAAGTTAACCCCTCAACAACCATGTCACCACAATACTTAATTAATATTATTGTTAATCACATATCATATTCTCATTAGGGTTGAGCAAAAAGTCAATAGTCAACTGTCAACGGTCAACAACCCTAATGAGAATCCTCTACCTCCGTCTCTCTGTCAACTGTGCATACACACCCGCATCCGCGTTCCGAGGAACACGAATGCATACTGGATAAATCCAATCCCAAAACGTACACTAGGATCTGGCTTAAACCAAAGCCTGCTAGTGAAAACTGTCCGGACACTGTACGTGCACAAGTGCACGGATGTGACCGAACCCTGTCGCAAAACCATGCGACCTGTCGCAAAACCATGCGACCTCTACTCTTTTGCCTAAAGGCGAATAGCTTTCTGTGTGGGACTCTAAAGACTCGACACTACGCTGGCAGTGGGTTTAACCACAGACCGCAAGCGGCACTAGCTGTGCATAACGGTCCCCAGGTAGATGCCGACAAGAAGACTGACGAGACGAAACCCATCTGAACTCCTACTGAGCCTGAATGTGACATTCTCCATACAGTCCGGTCTGTTCGTCTGATACATCGCATGGCGGGCCTAGGGGGCGGTAAACGTCAGTCCCCCAATAGCGGTACAAGTCGTGTCGGAGTGAAGCCCAAAACACCCTGAGATAACACTGGAAGCCTACCAGTATATCTCGTTTGCCCTGGCCAGGGACTACTCGTGTAATGGCTCTTCTAGACACAGCGCGATGTCAACCCCCAATACCGGGAGAGACGAATCCTGTCTAACCGTCACTGCCTCCAAGTGCTTCGGGACTGCACCCAACTACCACCTATTTGCATGACTCCTTTGAGCCGTGGTAGGGTAGTAATCAAAGTACGGTGGGAACACACTCGAGGCGAAGTGACAGTGTCAAGTCGGCGGACTAAGTTGTACTCATGTCACCTGGGAACTGATAACTGACGATAGGCATAATACCAACTAGTCAGTTCCCGACGAGTCCTGTCCAGTATACTCGTAACCCAACGAGCACCCGCATACTATCTCAAGTACGACGTACCGACAGCTGTGGGACAGACCGTCTCCCACACTGGGATGAGAAGCGCATGCACTAGTCTATTCTGGAGTATCGATGCCCTGTATCGATAGTCCTGCGACCAGGGACCTGCATAAGGATGTGCTTATAGATTACCCAGCCCCACTAGTGTGACTGCCATCACAACGCTGGTAATCAAGCAAAGATCCTAAGGGCTTCTCTAATGTGTATAGGCGATATACTAAAATAAACACATGTACACATTGAAGTAGAAACAAACCAAGTAGCATACTACTATTTTGAGCAAGATTGTATATACAAGGTGAATATCCCAAGCTTCCATTAAGTAATATACAAACTAGTATGATACAGTAATGGCCTCTAGGGCATATACACTAACACCTTGGCTACTTGAGGGTTGGAAAAAGTCCGCTTGAGAACCTCTAGGTCCACAATGATCCACCCGGAGTCCTCTTTGTCCAAGCTTAAAACTTCACAAGATCAAAAGGAGAAATGGAAGCTAACACTCTTCACAAGTGGGCATGACTAGGGTAGAATTGTGTTGTGCTTGGTTTTCTCACTTCAAAATCCTAACTTGGTCACTTTTTGGCTCACTTGAAAAATCTAGAGAGCAAGAGAGAGGAGGAAGAAGATGATGGCTCTAGAAAACTCAAGAGAATGATAAGGTTAATATGAATAATAGAAAAGATAAGTATATATATTTTCTACTCTTCATCTCAAACCATGGTTACAAAATATAGATATTATTGCATTTGAGTTAAAAGACAAGAGGAAAATTAACTCATGGTTAAAAAGTGGGTGAACCATGGTTGGTTCCAAGAAGAGTGTGAAAGATAACCATGAATTAATCTTTTTCTTTTCTTTTGTTTTAACACAAATACAAATATATATCCATATATAATTTTACATAAGGTGTGAGTCTTATATTGCCATCATCCACTATATATACAAGCATGACAGAATGATGTATGCATGTACATCCATATGTGCATGAACAAGAATGAATGCATACATGCATGCATACACCCAAAATGACAAGAAAGGATTTCTAGTGAGAAACTAATGGTCAAATGATAAATCAACACTTGATTTAGCAATCCGGTCATATCACATACGACCCGACCAAAAGCAAGCCGCCCGATTAATATACGGTATCTTATACGCGCATTTTAACCGGGTCCACGCGCATATCACATATGCGCACCACAACTTTTCGCCTGGACTAGGTAACTCCATTATGGGACTCTAAGACTCGTCAATACGCCGGCAGTGGGTGATGATCATATCAAGCACCCCCAAGCCGCAAGCGGTCAGCTAAACGTAACGGCCACCCGGGTATTGAGCGATCAGAAGAAAACAGGCGAACCTGCTACAACTCCCATCGAGCCAACCGGCAACACTACCGTACAGTCCGGTCTCTTTGTCAGATATGCTGCACATCGAGTGTAGGGATGGTAACGTCGACCCCAATAACTCAATAAGTCGTGCCGATGAATGGTCTATAACAGATCGAGAAACTACTGATAACACTTATCAGTAAATCTCAGCAGCCCTGGCCAGGGACTTACTGATATAACCAGTCGAGCACAGCACAGCATCAACTCCCAATACCGGGAGAGACAAAACCCCTCCTATCGCTCATCGCCTTCGTGTGTCTCGGGACTGTACCCAGGCCTCCTGTTTGCATGACTCAGTAGAGCCGTGGTAGGGTGGTAATCAAAGTACTGTGGGAGAGTACACAAGACTCTATGACGATCTCGGGTCTACAGACTAACTTGCACCAGTGTCACCTGAGAACTGCTATCCGACGATAGATATAATTCCATATAAGAGTTCTCGGCGAGTCCGTCCAGTGAACCCAGTCACCACTGAGCACCCGTATACGATCTCGATGTCAAACATCGATGAATGTGGGAACATCCATCGCCCATCATACGGGTCGAGTATCATATACGCTAGTCTACTCTGGTATATCGATGCCCCGTCTCGATACACCTACGAGTAGGGACATTTCAGGATATGCTTATAAACTACAGATGTCCCACTAGTATGATCTCCATCATAATCACAGTAGTCAAGCTTATATCCTCAGGGCTTTATCAACATGTATGAATGAATAAAAGCATGATCAAATCAACATGTCAGATAAAGAAGAACCATATAGCATACTATCATGACGAGCAAGAATGTACACTGAATATATATATATATATATATATATATATATATATATACATGCATAAATACATCCACTATCATATAATGTCCTCTAGGGCATACATATATCCAACAATCTCCCACTTGCACTAAGGCCAGTTATTGGCGTATCTCATACCCAACATCTCAAAAAGTCGCTCATGCTGGGGCTGAGGGAGGGCCTTGGTGAGTGGATCCGCGGCGTTATTCTTTGTGTCTACTCTCTTAATCTCGATCTCGCGGCGATCTACAATCTCCCGGATCAAATGAAAGCGCCTCACGATGTGTCTGGATCGCTGATGGGACCTGGGCTCCTTGGCTAACGCCATAGCCCCATTATTATCACAATACAATGGTATTGGATCAATAATGGTTGGAACTACTCCTAGCTCCGAGACGAACTTCCTCATCCAGACGGCTTCCTTGGCGGCATCATTTGCAGCAATGTACTCAGCCTCCATCGTAGAGTTTGCAACGGTATCCTGTTTGGAACTCTTCCAACTTACCGCCCCTCCATTGAGGGTAAATACAAACCCTGAGATAGATTTGATGTCGTCCTTATCTCTCTGGACGCTCGAATCGGTAAAAGCCTCCATTTGGAGATCTCCATTACCATACACCAAGAGCAATTCTTTAGTCCTTCGCAAGTACTTAAGAATGTTCTTCACAGCTATCCAGTGATTCTCCCCTGGGTTGGATTGATACCTGCTTACAACACTAAGTGCATAAGCTACATCTGGGCATGTACATAACATCGCATACATTATAGATCCTACTGCCGAAGCATAGGGTATAATGCTCATGCGAGCTCTCTCTTCATCGGTCTTTGGGCAAGAGTCCTTGGAGAAAGTGAACCCATGGCAAGCGGGTAAGGCACCCCGCTTGGAGTCTTCCATACTAAACCTTTTTAGGATGGTGTTGATGTACCTGGTTTGGGACAATCCCAATAACCTCTTGGATCTATCCATATAGATCCTTATGCCCAGAATGTATGTGGCATCACCCAGGTCCTTCATGGAGAACCTTAGTGATAAGAAAGATTTGACCGACTGCAGCATAGGAATATCATTTCCTATCTGAAGAATGTCGTCTACGTACAATACGAGAAATGTGACTGCTCTCCCTACAGCCTTCTTATTAACACAAGGTTCATCTGGATTTTTGATGAAATCAAACTCTTTGATAACATCATCGAAACAGATGTTCCAACTCCGTGATGCCTGCTTTAACCCATATATGGATTTAAGCAATCTACATGTTTTCCCACTGCTCCCACTGTCAATGAAGCCCTCCGGCTGATCCATATAAACGCATTCTTCTAAATCTCCATTTAGAAATGCCGTTTTAATGTCTATCTGCAAGATTTCATAGTCATAGTGAGCAGCAATAGCAAGTAGGATCCGAATGGATTTAAGCATGGCCACGGGCGAAAAAGTCTCGTCATAGTCCAAACCTGGTCTTTGACGAAAACCCTTCGCCACAAGTCTTGCCTTATAGGTCTCTACCTGCCCATCTACACCAATCTTTCTTTTAAAGATCCATTTGCACCCCACAGGTATTACCCCAGGGGGTACAACGTCCAAAGTCCATACTTTGTTGGTGTACATAGACTCTATTTCGGATCTCATGGCCTCCAGCCACTTCACAGAGTCTCCACTCATGATAGCTTGCTGAAAACTGGTAGGATCATCATCCTCCATGATCAAGTCTTCTCTGTCACCATCAATGAGGAAACCGTAGTACCTCTCCGGTGGGCAAGAAGTCCTACCAGACCTACGGAGTGGCCGAGATTCCTCAGTTTCTATTGCAACAGCCGATTCAACCAAGTCGTTATTTGTAGTTTGTGTCTCTAGAACCTCTTCTAGATCCACCACATTGCCATCATCTTTATCTGTGAAAAACTCTTTTTCTAAGAATGTGGCATACTGAGAAACAAACACTTTTTGTTTCTCTTTGTGGTAGAATAGATATCCATAAGAGTTCCTTGGATATCCCACAAAGTTACACATGACTGACCGTGTCTCGAGTTTGTCCAGATTCTGCTTTTTAACATAGGCCGGGCAACCCCAAATCTTAATTCTCTTAAGAGATGGTCTCTTCCCATGCCACATCTCATATGGCGTGGTAGATACGGTTTTGGCTGGAACCCTATTCAGTAGAAACGCTGCAGTCTCCAATGCATGCCCCCAAAATGAGACAGGTAACTCAGCATCACTCATCATGGAACGGACCATATCTAATAGGGTCCGATTCCGTCGTTCTGACACACCGTTGTGCTGTGGTGTGTAAGGAGGAGTGAGCTGAGAGAGAATCCCATTCTCTTTTAGGAAGTTTGCAAATTCTGTACTGAGATATTCTCCACCTCGATCTGATCGAAGCATCTTGATACTCAATCCGGTTTGTTTTTCTACTTCTTGTTTATATTCAGTGAATTTCTCGAAAGCTTCGGACTTGTGCTTTAATAAAAATACATGACCGAATCTTGAGAAATCGTCAGTGAAAGTAATGAAGTATGAAAAACCGCCTCTAGCCTGTATAGACATTGGCCCACATACATCACTATGTATGAGGCCTAGGAGCTCAGTAGCTCTTTCTTCGTGTCCTGTAAACGGATTTTTGGTCATTTTACCCTTGATACAAGACTGGCAAGTCGCATAAGATTTATATTCAAAAGAGTTTAAATATCCATCTTTGTGTAACTTGTTTAGTCTTGTTTCGTTAATATGACCAAGTCTACAGTGCCAAAGAAAAGGTTCATTTATTTCTGAAAGTTTTCTTTTATTAGTGTGTTGTATACTGAAAACTGTGTGTTGATTTAGGACGTATATCCCGTTATTAAGCGTACCATACCCAACCAACATTTGATTCAGGTGAATGTTCATAACATTGTTCTGCAATACAAAATTATATCCTTCATTGTCTAATAAAGAAACGGATATTATATTACAAAGCATACTAGGTACAAAATAACATGGGTTCAAAACCAATATACACCCAGATGGCAACCCTAAGTGATACTCTCCCACTGCGACTGTATGTACATTGGAACCATTTCCAACGCGGAGAGTATGGTCACCTGTCTTAAAAACCTTGCTATTTCTCAGCCCCTGCATAGAATTGCAAATGTGAGAACCTGAACCGGTATCTAATACCCAGGAAGCAGAGTTTATTGAAAAACAGTTTTCAGTCACAAACACACCTGAAGCGGAAGCATCCCCATGCTTCTTCTTGAGATTTAAGTACTTTGTACAGTTACGCTTCCAATGTCCTGTTTTGTGGCAATGAAAACATTCCCCTTTCCCCAATTCTCCAGCTTTGGACTTTTCCTTCCCCTTAACCTTTTTAACTCCACCCTTAGGATTGGTGGGCTTCTTCTTTTTCTTTCCCTTGGCCTTAACCTTTGGGCGAGAAGAGGAAGATTGTCCAACAGTCATAATGGGAGTTTTCACTGATTTTAGTGTGCTCTCTGCACTTCTTAACATATTAAGGAGTTCAGGTAGTTCCTTCTCCATGTTGTGCATGTTGAAGTTAACTATGAATTAAGCAAAGGTGGAGAGGAGGGACTGCAGAATAATATCCGTATATTGTTCATTGTCCATCGTCCATCCAAGGTCCTCAAGCTCTTCTATAAGAGCTATCATCTTCAGAACATGGTCTCCTACTGGTGTGCCAGGGGCCATTCGCATCTGAAACAATTTCTTTGATGCTTCGTATCGTAATACGCGGGATTGCTCTCCATACAACTCCTTTGTATGGAGGAATATGTCATGGATGTCCATATTCTCGTGCTGCTTTTGATGTGTGTTATCCATCGATGCAAGCGCGAGGCATTTGGCCGTGGCACAGTCAGCGTCCCAAGTCTTGCGGACTTCTTTGTCCGTAACTGATTATTTTGGACCTGGGACGGGGGGGGCTGGAGCCGTGAGGACATATGATACTTTATCATAAGTCACGGCAATTTTCAGATTCCTCAGCCAGTCTTTATAATTGGTCCCATTCAGTTTATTTTTATCTAGTAGAAGCTTGAGTCCAGTCATTGGTATCTGCCATTAAGAGAGAGAAAAGAATATACTCAGCGAAAGCTCTTGCAAAGATCAGATTGGTTATTATCTTGTCTAATCGATGTTTCCCACTGCTTTAATCAAGTTTTTCTTTCAAACCTTAAAAAGAAAACTAGCCAGGATTAATTACAGTCTACAACTTCGCCAACCGTTCAGCCAGGCCAGTGTCGGTATTTGAGGGAGGTTCCCCGTGCTTTCGCACGGACCTAATTAAAGTAAACCTCGTTTTCCCAGAGGCATAGCCCTGTTAACACCTTTCTAGACACCTAATGAGTTAGCTAATTGTAAAATGCAAAACTCTCCTGGGAGCAACTATTGCCCACAGTGGGATCGGGATCCAACCATCATATGGAAGGTATGCAATCTCATTGCAAATCTCAACACTTGAAACTCCCGATGTAATTTTTATCCCTAGTACCTATGACCTTAACTATGGTCATCAAATCATAAGTACTAGTCAAGTTCTACCCGTCATTTCTTGATTAATTAGACCCACTCATATGACCCATAACTATGGTCAACAAAGTCGCATGAATGTCCTAATTAATCTGCATCATATGCAGTGTAGGAAGACATCACTTAGCTACCGTACACTACGCCTTAACTATAGTAAACAAACGTAGCACGAATACTAAGTACTCTACTTCCTTAAATGACAGAGGGTTGCAGATGATTTTTAAGAAAATGTTTAACGCTTTGAACTTGATATCGTCGTAGAATCAAATGGTTTTCAAAAGGAGTGGCTTGAGCTCCGCAGTTTTGAAATGTAGCTTTTTCATAAAGAGCCGAGTGGTGTTCAAATCTGATTCTACAACATCTTTTTAGGTTTATTTTCTTTACATTAATCATATTAATGTCGTCCCATCATTTAAGTCCTTAAGCCAATCACAGAAAAGAAACGAAAATACAACGTACGCTTATGCCATCCGCATTCCCCGCAATGTTCCGTTATGCACCGTTAGGTTACTTAATTAACGGTATACCGGGACGGGACTAGCGCGGGTGTAAAACATAAGCAACGTCTACTATATATCTCATATATAATATATCATTCGTCTCAGATAACACAGAACACAGGCAGCAGAAACACAGATATAATGTGGGATACACTAGGACGTCCGTATTTAGTATTTAGCCAACAAAAGAAAATACGGATTTCACAGTCGCGATGAATAGCCAAGCCCACACCCCTAGACCCCTACGAGAGCGGCAAGCGACCCTACCAATTCTGGAGTTTAGGAGACCCAGTCTCGACTCCTCGAGATGGCCTCCCACTGAACCCCAGAACCCGGTCACTTGTGCTGCCCTCCTTGGGCCTATCTTAATGCGGAAAAGTAAATAATATACAACACTGGTGACATCAATCTCAACCCGGAAGTGCCCCAAATAAAAGAATATTATATTACATTTGAATTTTACATGAATGAAAATAGAACCCTCATCTCACATAAAACCCCCGGGCTATTCAATCGCGATAATCCTGCACATCATATCTCAGCAACACATAATATCATATATCTTCAATGTAAGTAAGTATGCGTACCCCGATTGTCGTTGATGTATAGCAACGAAACCGGCGATAAGCGACATACTACACTTACGGTCACAGAAAAGAAAGTGTAAAACTACAATATTTGGAATCCACATTCTCTTTAGACATCGTAAATCCAAAATATCACATACTTCGCATTTCATATCTAACTATATGAATTCCACATATTGTATCACATTTCAGATAAATAGACAGTATTAAAGTTTTCGATCGAACGATCAAATACCCAAAATTTCCTAAAGCTCAACACTTGAGCGGAGTTCAAAAATCCCAGAATGTGACACAGTAGCAGTGGTCCAGCCGTAGAAGGGTCAAGCCAACGCCTCACATATGGCACGCCGTACTGCCCCAAACCCTAAGGTTCAAAAGGCAGTTCAAGACGGTCACATAATCGAGTTAAGGTTTGTTGTCTTCTAGAGGGTCCACCACTTAACTTGCACGTATTTCCGAAAGATTTAAACCCCGTGAAAAAGTGAGTTAATGACACTCATTCGAACTTTTTAATACTTTCTAAATTATCCGAAAAAGGCACGAGATTAAAATTCCGATCGAATCACCGAATCCAAAACAATCTCCAGAACATTCAATACTTGTATCAGATTAAAAATACCCAAAAAAGTATACAAGCAGGTAGGAACATTACACTGTAAAAATGAGGCAATGATTCATCTGTACGGCCGCGGAGCCGCGCTCCAAGCAAGGTATGGCCGCGGTTCCACGGCGGCATGTACGGCTCATGGCTTCGTTTTTCACATAAGTTCTTATAATTCCCTGTGGAATTTTTTACGTATTTTTAATTCTGAAAATAACACAGTTTCAAAAAATGTCCAGAGAAGGCTAAAAAATCCGTATTTTTGGTTCCATCGGAGTTTTAACTTCGTTAAAGTGTCGCCTAAAGTTCGAGGTCAGCTCTGATACCAATGTTAGGTTTACCTAGCACCTCATGAAGGGTTTGGAAGCATCACATGTGTCAAAAATCAAATTTTTTAAGGTGCTAAGTGAACATACAAAGAATCATCACTCGAATTTTTGGGTTTCTTAGCATTAGCAACATCACAAGTAGATAAAGCTAGGGTTTTGAGAGTACAACCTTTTTAGCTACCTATGCTAGACTCCTTGGCTACTTGAGGGTTGGAAAAAGTCCGCTTGAGAACCTCTAGGTACACGATGATCCACCCGGAGTTCTCTTTGTCCAAGCTTGAAACTTCACAAGATCAAAAGGAGAAATGGAAGCTAACACTCTTCACAAGTGGGCAAGATTGGTGTAGAATGGTGTTGTGGTTGGTTTTCTCACTTCAAAATCCTAACTTGGTCACTCTTTGGCTCACTTGAAAAATCTAGAGAGCAAGAGAGAGGAGGAAGAAGATGATGGCTCTAGAAAACTCAAGAGAATGATAAGGTTAATATGAATAATAGAAAAGATAAGTATATATATTTTCTACTCTTCATCTCAAACCATGGTTACAAAATATAGATATTATTGCATATGAGTTAAAAGACAAGAGGAAAATTAACTCATGGTTAAAAAGTGGGTGAACCATGGTTGGTTCCAAGAAGAGTGTGGAAGATAACCATGAATTAATCTTTTTCTTTTCTTTTGTTTTAACAAAAATACAAATATATATCCATATATAATTTTACATAAGGTGTGAGTCTTATATTGCCATCATCCACTATATATACAACCATGATAGAATGATGTGTGCATGTATGTGTGCATGCACATCCATATGTGCATGAACAAGAATGAATGCATACAAGCATGCATACACCCAAAATGACAAGAAAGGATTTCTAGTGAGAAACTAATGGTCAAATGATAAATCAACACTTGATTTAGCAACCCGGTCATATCACATACGACCCGACCAAAAGCAAGCCGCCCGATTAATATACGGTATCTTATACGCGCATTTTAACCGGGTCCACGTGCATATCGCATATGCGCACCACAACTTTTCGCCTGTACTAGATAACTCCATTGTGGGACTCTAAGACTCGTCAATACGCCGGCAGTGGGTGATGATCATATCAAGCACCCCCAAGCCGCAAGCGGTCAGCTAAACGTAACGGTCACCCGGGTATTGAGCGATTAGAAGAAAACAAGCGAACCTGCTACAACTCCCATCGAGCCAACCGACAACACAACCGTACAGTCCGGTCTCTTCGTCAGATATGTTGCATATCGAGTGTAGGGATGGTAACGTCGACCCCAATAACTCAATAAGTCGTGTAGATGAAAGGTCTATAACAGATCGAGAAACTACTGATAACACTTATCGGTAAATCTCAGCAGCCCTGTCTAGGGACTTACTGATATAACCAGTCGAGCACAGCACAACATTAACTCCCAATACCGGGAGAGACGAAACCCCTCCTATTGCTCATCGCTTTCGTGTGTCTCGGGACTGTACCCAACGGCCACCTGTTTGCAGGACTTAGTAGAGCCGTGGTAGGGTGGTAATCAAAGTACAGTGGGAGAACACACAAGACTCTATGACGATCTCGGGTCTACAGACTAACCTGCACCAGTGTCACCTGAGAACTTCTATCTGACGATAGATATAATTCCTTATAGGAGTTCTCGGCGAGTCTGTCCAGTGTACCCAGTCACCACTGAGCACCCGTATACGATCTCGATGTCAAACATCGATGAATGTGGGAACATCCATCGCCCATCATATGGGTCTAGTATCATATACGCTAGTCTACTCTGGTATATCGATGCCCCATCTCGATACACCTACGACTAGGGACATTTCAGGATATACTTATAAACTACAGATGTCCCACTAGTATGATCTCCATCATAATCACAGTAGTAAAGCCTATATCCTCAGTGCTTTATCAACATATATGAATGAATAAAAGCATGATCAAATCAACATGTCAGATAAAGAAGAACCAGATAGCATACTATCATGACGAGCAAGAATGTACACTGAATATATATATATATATATATATATATATATATATATATATATATACATGTATAAATACATCCACTATCATATAATGGCCTCTAGGGCATACATATATCCAACAGACCCAAGGAGGGGAGCACAAGTAACCGGGTTCTAGAGTCCGGTGGGAGACCAACTCGAGGAGTCGAGTCCGGGTCTCCTAACTCTAGAATTGGTAGGATTGCTTGCCGCTCTCGTAGGGGTCTAGGGATATGGGTTTGGCTATTCATCGCGACCGTGGAATCCGTGTTTTATACAGGCACAATATAAAACATGGACCTCCTAGTATATCCAATATTTCAAATGTTTCTTCTGCTGCTTTGTGATGTGATCACTGTGGATTCTGAGACGAATGGATATACGTTATATATGAGATATATAGTAGACGTTGCTTATGTTTTGCACCCGCACTAGTCCCGTCCCGGTATGCCGTTAGTTAAGTAACATAACGGTGCATAACCGCACACTATGGCGAATGCGGATGGTATAAGCGTACGTTGTATTTTCGTTTCATTTTCTGTGATGCTTAGGAAGCTTAAATGATGGGACTTCATTAATATGATTAATGAAAGAAAAGAAACCTAAAAGATGTTGTTGAATCAAATTTTCAAAAAGGGTTGCTACAGTATTTGCTTTACATAGTGATATATGTGATATATCCTGCACCTTATTCCATAAGAAAAGAGCCGAGATCCCTTCAATGGGAGTAACCTCTTTAGCAATAACTGGCAGATGCTACAATACACGGTTTGTCTTTTGATTGCTTTTGGAGTGTTTTCTTTGCATAGTGATATATGTGATATATCCCGCACCTTATTCGATGAGGAAAGAGCCGAAATCCCTTCACCGGGAGTGACCTCTTTAGCGAAACTAATAAAAGTCTTAAAAACACTCCTTTTCAAAATCACTTGATTCTACAACGATATCAAGTTCATTACGCAAAATGTTTTCATAAAAACCTGTCGTAGCCACCCGTCATTTCAGATAAGTATTATTTAGTATTCGTGTTGCGCTTGTTGACCTCTGTCAAGGCATAGTCTGCGGTATCTGATTAGTGCTTATCTGTAAAGCATGTGATGCGATTTGATTAGAGTAGTCGTACGACCTTGTTGATCTCTGTCAAGGGTCGTGCAGGTGGGTTTGATTCAATCAGAAATGACGGGTTGAACTTGACTAGTGCACTATGATTTGTTGACCTCTGTCAAGGTCATAGCATGCTAGGGGCAAAATATTATCGGGAATTTCAAGTGTTGAAATTTGCAATGAGATTGCATACCTTCTATGAGATAGTTGGATCCCGATACCCACTGCGAGTAAGTGTTACTCCTTGGAGACTTTTACACATGACAATTAGCCGATCAAGTAGGTGTCTAGAAAGGTGTCAACGAGGTTATGCTTCTAGGAAAACCAGGTTTATTTTAATTAGGTCCGTGCGAAAGCACGGGGGACCTCCCTCAAAGTACCGGCACTGGCCTAGCTGAAAGATTGGAGAAATTGTAGGGTGTAACTAATCCCAGCTAGTCTTTCCTTTTAGGGTTTGAAGGAAGATTTGATAAAAACAGTGGGAGCCATCCTGTTTAGATAAAATAATAACCAATCTGATCTTGCAAGAGCATACGCTATAGTATTTTCTTCTCTCTCTCCAGGCAGCGACCATGTCAGGCCCTAATCAAGATAATAATATGGATGTATTGACCGAACCCACTTGTTATACAGAGTAGAGGAACGTTGGTTCCATTATTTCTTATAATTATTATAAGACTGAACAGGGAATAGGGACATGTCATGACCCAAAGTTCGGCCCGTGACCGGCACTTAACCACATAACGTCTACAAGCGTAACGCGATTAAGTAAGCCGAAACCCAGAAATCAAAACCATTAAAATAGTGAGTGAAGAAAACATTAGTTTAAAACATTTAGAAAACCTTGAGTAAAAATCTTTAAAATTTAAGTTATTTTCTTAAAAATTTCGGCAGCACCTCCTTTGTAAAAACTAGCCCCGAAAACGGGTACAAAACGTGATATAAGTAAAATGACTGATAAAAAGAATAAAACATCCCCAAACGGGAGCAATCACGCCCAACGGCGGAAACAACCACCAAAAGAATAGTATACGACGCCGTAGCGAAGAAATGGACAATATAAGCGAAAACAGCATAAAAGATAAAAATGCATAAATAAAGTCGGCTCACGCAAGCTCGACATCCAGAGTACAAAATAATATACAATATCGTCCTCACAACTAGTCTCTAAGTCAATACACGAAATAGTAGATGGAGAGTACTAGATACAATAGTGTTTACAAAGGGAAAATAAACGGATACTGCAAACCCACCTATCAGCAAAACGGCTCACACGCCAACTACAGTGGTATCCGTAGCAAAAAGATACAAAGAGGCATCCCTGCCGCAACTACTCTGAGGGTCGACCTGCAAACATTGTGGCACAATGGGGGTGAGTTGCCAACTTGTGAATAGTAAATAACATATAAAGGTAATCGCAGGTATGCACGTACTACGATACTCTAACATGTGCACACTGATAACATCTATATGATGAACTGGGTATGCAATAATCATGCAAGGTACTCTATCAGGTACTATGACTACATGATGCAATGCATAACAATGAATGCTGAGCATGGGATAAAATATCATCTACACGAATCATCAACGTGGAAAACCCCGATGTCAACCAAAAACACCCCAAAATCCCGATAACTCAGGCACCGTCACACTATCTGGCCCTAAATCCTGTAAATCTCATAGAAGCGGAGTCCCCAATATCGGCACCCGAAAATATCATGAAATACTCTTGTCCAGCATCGACACTGTAAGTGCACGACAGCGCCCCGGCCGTCATTCCGAGGCCAAAATGCGGAAACGAAACTTTTTCAAAACTAGAAAACCGGCGCTACCGCATACAATAAACCCGGATCGGGCCATTAATCGATTGCTAGCTAACTAGAGAATGGGTAGAAAGCTATACCGAGCGATCCGTGTCCTTCGGTCTTCGGCCTCCATCCCGATCTCCTCGCGGAATCTCCGGTCTTCATCTCCTCGTTGGAAAGGGCACCACATCGCCGATTCTTTTTATGATCTCCCACCTGTAGACCAAGGCAACTCGGACACGAAGTTGGCAAGCCGACGTGTCCAAGAATGCTGTAAGCTAAGTGTAGAATCGTTTGTCTCTAGGGGATATGAAGTCGCCATGTTTAGATGTAGAGGAGAAAAAAAGAAATTTGGAGAGAGGTGAGGAATTTTGTAGCAAGCCAAAAATGAGAACAACAAATTTCCCACTACCAAAAAAGAATTCCCTCTCCTCTAGAAGTGGCCGGCCATATGAGAGTGGGAAAATACAAGGGAGGTGAGCACAAGAAAAGGCATGGGTGAGTGTAAGGAAAATGCAATGATAATTAGGAAATTTTGTCACACTCAAATCCAAATCAACTCCTATCTCATTAATGCAAACCATGTGCACATAATGGAATCTAAATGTGCTAGAAATATCATGAAGCCTCATATGACTAATAACCCCCTCCACAATGCTAATTTGCACATTTGCAAATAAGCCCCTCCATCGGAAAAATTCGGTCATGAAGGAACAAAGGAAAACTGGCCGAAACGGAATGTAGACTGGCAACTTCAGAAAAGCGATCCCGTAATAAATTACAGGAAAACCCCGCGACTGTATATACATACCCGCATTTGTATTCCGACTGAATACAAATGCAATGAGACAAAATCTACACTGTACAATACTAGGATCCGGCTTAAACCAAAGCCCACTAGTATAATCCGTCCGATCATGATCCGTGCAATACCGCACGTATATGATCGAACCCTGCCATATATCCATACGGCTTCTACAGCGTTTCGCCCGAAACTTGAGAAACTGTCTGTGGGGGACTCTAAAGACTCGTCAATACTTTGGCTGTAGATTTAACCACTAGCACGTCAGAGGTATTAGCCATACGTATCAGGCTACCAGGTATTGACCAAAAGGGACGTCGATGAGCGAACTCATCCGGACACCCTACTGAGCCTGTCAGTGACAATATCCGTACAGTCCGGTCCGATCGTCTATGAGCATCGCATGGCGGGCCTAGGGGGTTGGTAAAAGTCAGACCCCCAAAAGCGGTACAAGTCGTGTCGGAGTGTAGTCCAGAGCACCCTGAGATACTACTGGAATACCTACCAGTAAATCTCATGTCTTGGCCAAGGACTTCGTGTAATGGCTCTCCTAGACAGAGCGCGACCTCACCCCCAATACCGGGAGAGACGAACCCCTGCCGATACACTCACTACCTCCATGTGGCTCGGGACTGTACCCAACTAAAACCTGTCTGCACGACTCCTTTGAGCCGTGGTAGGGTAGTAATCAAAGCACAGTGGGAACTCACACGAGACAAATGACGATCTCAGGTCGATGAACTAAACTGTACACATGTCACCAGGGAACTGCTATCTGACGCTAGGTATAATACCAACTAGCATGTTCCCGGCGAGTCCTGTCCGGTGTACTCATAACCCAATGAGTACCTGTATACATCTTAGGTGAACCAACTGACACCAGTGGCTTGTGAGACCGGCCACCGCCCCTCGCCGGGGTTTTGGCTGTATACACTAATCTACACTGGAGTATCGATGCCCTGTCTCGAAACACCCTCGACTAGCGACCATTTAAGGATGTGCTTATAGACCCCAGCTCCCACGTATATGATCGCCATCATACTGCTAGAAGTCAAGCAAGAATCCTAGGGGCTCTATCAACGTGTAATAGTGATCAGTAATGTCACCTAAAGCAGTACACGATGATAAAGATAAACCAGATAGCATACTATCATCTTGAGTAAGAATGTCCTACCGGTATAGGTCCTACCTCAATCATTGCAATCACGTGCCTATGATCCAATAATTGACTCTGAGGGCACTATATAATCTCCCACTTGCACTCAAGGCTAATTATTGCGATGTCGCATACTTACAGCCCGTGTGATACCGAACACCCAACTCCTCTACTAATCAGTCTCACAAAGCCTGTTTGCGAAACTATTACGTTCGAGGAATAGCCTCAGTGAGTGGATCCGCTCTGATGTTTCTTTTTATGTCTCTCTTTATCTCAAGTTCGCGGAGAAACCCATCTCCCGAAATGAGCAATACCTGTCTTAGAATATGTCTGGATATCTGATGGGACCTAGTTCATAAATGAACTCCAAATCCAAACTTCTTAGACTGTATCATCAACTAAAACCAATCAGTATCCTGGGCCATGCCTCCCTCGGTATCCCCTTGGACTACCTGTCCAAAACACTGCCCCTTGTCAGAGGGAAAACTATAACTCTAACAGCCACTCTGTCATCCAGGTCACCTTGGAAGCCTGGAATGATAACCGTCCCCTCAAAGAGGCTGATGTTATCATATCCCTAGAACATCCACTTATGTTCTAAAACTGCTTCCTATCGTTTCTCCAGGATTGAATTAATATCAACTTATTGCATCTCGTGCAAAAACAACATCTGGTGTGGTACTTGACATCTCATGATTGACTCAATTGCCTAAGCAAGTGATCTACCAATCATGCGCATCCCTCTCCCCTTTAGTCTGTAAGACTTCTTTAGAGAGGGTGACTCCATCACCTGCAGGTACACTACCGTGCCAGGAGTCGTCCATTCTAAATACCTTTAGAATGTTGTCTAAGTACCCAGATTGGGACACTTTCCAAATTTAGATCTAAAACCATAGATCTAGTAACCAGCATGTCTGATATAATATCCAATTCCTATGTGGAGAAACCATTGTGTGACAACCAAAGTATAACCGACCGTAGTATAGGAATTTCACTTCCTACTCTGTGTATGTCATCCAAATACCAGGACATCACACCCTATTACCTTCTTAACAGATCCATCCCCTATTCTGATGAAGTCAAACCTATGACTGTCACATCAGAAATAGATGATTTTTCTCCGCTATATCTGCTTTAGTCTATAAATAGACATAAGCCACTTGTCCACTATACTTCCGCTGCTCCCACTGACTACGACAACCCTCTAGCAGAATAATATACACGTACACTTCTAAAGCTAGTTTAGAACGATGCTATACTCATCCTCCTGCCGGGTCTCATAGCTTGGAACAACAGTAATGGCAAGTCTGGGTAAACAAGAACCACCCTATCACCGTCTTTGAGCATACCGAAGTACCTCTCGAGTGCCTGAGGTTACCCACCATATCTGCGGAGTAGCCAATGGAATGTCAAGCTAGATTGAATCTTTAGGTTCTTATCAAATTTTTAGTAATCATTTGCGGTTCTGGAATCACTTCCAGTTCTATCATACTCCCACTACTGTTTTCTGAAAAAATCCATTTTTATTAAAACTGTGGCCAGTCAAGAACAATATCACTATTGATCTTCCAGATGGTAGAAAGTCATCCCTCGTCATAGTCCGGGTCAACCCACAAACAGCCATCACAGAAACGTACCTTGAGTTAACCAGAGTCTGGTTTTAAGCATAAGCCGGACAACTCCCCGTACCTTAACATCGTCAAGATATGAACTATTCTATATCCAATATAGAAACAGAGGCACTAATTTAATTGGAACCAGATTCAAATCATGCAGCTGTCTCCAGTGCATGTCAACTAAATGGAGAGAGGCCGATTGGCATTTCTCAACTTAGAAGTGCTTCCAATTATGAGTAACCTGAAAGAGAAACAAGTTCTCATAATCATTACTGTCAGCTGAATACCATACACAAGTATCTACATCTTCGATCACCTTGAAGAATCCTGATACTTGCAACATCTGGTTCTCTACTTTACTCTTATACCTATAACTTCTCAAAACTTAGACCTTGCATTTCTATGAAACACATGTCTAAAAACTAGAGAAGTCATAAGCAAACAGAATATAGTACGAGGACCATCCCTTCTGTCCTAATGGAAACTGGACAATATACAATACTCTGTATAAGTCCCCTGAGTTTAATAACTCATTCCCTGTATGTCGTAAGTTGAAAACTGTACTTATGGCTAAGAAGAATTACACCGCTGTTTAATGCTCCTTACCTAACCATCCACTGATATAGGTAAATGTCATGGACATAATTCAAAAAGGTATATCTCACTCTATAAAAATAGACGTACAGATATATCAATTTGATATTGGTGCATAACAGCGGATATTCAAAACCAAATATTTGTCGTCCGGCAAACAGCCAAGGCGATTTCCTCAAATATCACCAATTACAACGAATCCCGATATAATGAGGATAATCACCTAATTCCCAATAACTTACTCCCACTCATCATCTGTAAAACCATACAGATATGAGAATCAAACCTGGTAAATACATACCCTGGAGCAAGGGCTAATTGAGAAATCAGTTTTCTTTTAACAGTACACAGTGTAACTGAAACATTGAAATGTTTCATAGGGGTATCCGGGTATTCCTAGTAATGCCTCTTCTATTATGAGATTCACAACTGTAACCGTATACTTCTTTTCCAACTCTCCAAATCCCTTTCTATGTCTTTAGTCATTGCCTTCTATACACCCTCTTAGGCTAAATGGTTTTCTTCCTTTCCTACCTTTCGGCACCAGCCTACGGTTTGGAAGAAGACTATCCAATAAGCATAGTGGGTGTACTGTCCTAATCCTAGGAGCACTCGCAACCCGAGAGAAGGTAAAGATAAAAGACACCTGAATAAACCTTATTCCTATTTCTCCTGAACCAAAATCCATCCCCGAACTGGAACAAGTTCCTTCGAGTTCGTATATAACCATACGATGGAGTATCCAAATAACTGTGGATCTTCGTAGTGATACAGAGTGTCCTGGAGAAATACAAAGGTGAAGTGGAGTGGTAATGAAATACTTGATTTGGTCATGAATAGCAGTCGCAATTTACTTTGCCCTCCTTCTAATCCCTTTATTTGTCTTTACTTAATACCTTCTGTACACCACACTTAGGCTAATCGGCTTTCTTCATTCCCTACCGTTCGGTACCAGCCTAAGGTTTGGAAGAAGACTATCCAATAAGCGTAACAGGTGTACTATCCCCTAATCTAAGGAGCACTCGCAACCTGAGAGAAGGTAAAAGGAAAAGACAACTGAATAGTCCTATTCGTTTTTTCCAGAAACGGAAACCATCCTCGAATCTGGAACAAGCTCCTTCGAGTTCGTATATAACCATACGATGGTTTATCCAACGGAAGTGGACGTTTGTAGTAATACGGGGTGTTCTGGAGAAAAGGGTAAAATAGGAGTGGCAATGAGGTATGCAACTCTGACAATCCAAAAGCCACTGTTTAAGAAGGTTCGGTTAATTTTGGTCACTGAGTCATAGTCAAGGGTCGGGTCATGGTCGCTGCCAAAGAGAGAGAAAAAAGAAACACTCAGCGTGCACTCTAACCTAAATCAGAATGGTTATCACTTTATCCAATCAGGAAACCTTCCACTGTAACGTCAAATTCTGCTCCAAACCTAAAAGAAGAATTAGTCGGGATCACTCGAGGAGTAAACAAACTCATTTGTGGGAATCGGGATCCAACTATCATCGCATGATAACGTGATGGAATCCACTCACGTTATCACACTCCAGAAGGTATGCGCATATCTGGCAAGTTTCAGTTTCTTTAGAAACTCCTGATGTGATTTTTACCCATGCTCTTATGACCTTGACGAAGGTCAACAAATCATAAGTCACATGTCAAGTTCTACCCGTCATTGTCCAGGTTAATTTGAACCAACCCATACAAGCCTTTGACAAAGGTCAACAAGGCTATACGACTGTCCCAAACCAACGCATCTATCTATGCAGCAGAAAGGTAACAAGCAGCTACCATTCACTATGCCTTGACGAAGGTCAACAAACATAGCATGAATACTACGTGCTACCCGTCTGAAATGATGGAGGGATACAAATGCGTTTTGGCGAAAAACCTTTAACGTAATGAACTTGATATCATTGATGGAACCGGATAGCTTTTATAAAAATATAGTGACGAAAACCTTTGCTAAAGAGGTCACTCCCGGTGAAGGGATCTCGGCTCTTTCCTCGTAGAATGAGGTGCGGGATATTCCAACTGAATACCACGATGCAAAGCAAAAGGCAATCGGCTATAGTGAAGTTATTGCCCTGATGCAAACTTCTGTCTAAGGGGTCACTCCCGGTAAAGGGATCTCGGCCCTTGCCTCGTCGACTGAGGTGCTGGATATTCATCACCGAATAGCACTGTGCAAAACAAAAGAGAACGTCCTTGCAATAACAGCTTTTTGAAAAATATTCAACAACATCAGAATAGGTTTTCTTAGCTTGCATTGATCCGAATCAATGCAGTCCCATCAATTGATCACACCACAAAGAACGAAAATAATGATGTACGTATATGCCATCCGCATTCGCCACTGGGTCCCGTCATCACCCGTTAGGTTACTTAACTAACGACAAAGCGGGGACTGGACTAACGCGGATGCAAAACATATACAACATCTACTAGTATATATATCAATATATAATATTCACTCAAGGCGTGATAAAATGCAACATTACAGAAATGTAATAAGCATCAATGAACAATACAGATATTTGGGATCCTCGGGTTTCATAGAGCCGCTACTGAAACCCGACGTTCCCCTGGTCATGAGGATAGCCTGTGCAATGAAATCCTAGACCCCTACGGGCGCGGCAATTACCCGCCAAAACCTGAAGCGAGGCAGCCCCTTTCAACAACATGAATGGACCACCCAGCACTTCACGGAATCCGGTAACTTGGGCACCCCTCCTGGGTCAACCTATACCCCCTACGAGTGCGGCGAATAGCCCGCCAATTCTAGAGTGAAGCCCCCTCCATCTCAACGCCATGAGATGCGGGCCCGTTGCCCTCTAGAACCCGGCTACCCGTGCACCCCACCTTAGGGTAATCCTAGTACAGAAAGTAAAATATATACAACGGGTACATCGACCTCAGCCCGGTCATGCCCCAAAAGAATAATATACAAACAGGCAGTGACGGCAGTCCACATGTCGGAGCTCGCCCCGTAATATCAAATGTACATAAACAACCAAACTGTACTAACATTGCATCCAGGCTATCCACCATGACAAATCCGCAACATCACAGCACAACAGAGAACATCAACGTGAATGTCACATTCGCAAATCCGTCTAAAAGGGCTATAGTAGTTAGAAAGGATTTACCGATCAAGTGACGTTCACGGTCGCAGATATAATGTAAATACTGTGAACTAACATGTTTAAAATTTTCGATCGACAAAAATTCCTGAAGTGGGCCCCCAAGTACAACTGCAGCACTCAAAAAAATCTGGGCCCAAAAAAAATATACCATAAACCCCAATTCCAAGTCAGAAACCTACTGAAGAAATTTGGTGCACTATGGATACAGTACGGCAGCGGATCCGCCGCGCTATAGTAAAACCAGCACACCAAATTTTTTCAGTTTTCTTAAAAAAGCTTGCACATTTTTCTGCAATGTACCAAATAATTTTTCGAGCACAAATAAAATTCGACAGAAAGTGAAACTTGGAAACGCGATTTTTGGAAAATTCATCTGATCGAAGTTCTAAACACGTTAGAGAAAGCTAGACTAGGTTAATAGCATGGTTCTGATACTAATGTAAGTGCACGGCAGTGCCCCGGACGTCATTCCGAGGCCAAAATGCGGAAGCAAAACTTTTTCAAAACTAGAAAACCGGCGCTACCGCGTACAATAAACCCGGATCGGGCCATTAATCTAATGCTAGCTAACTAGAGAATGGGTAGAAATCTATACCGAGCGATCCGTGTCCTTCGGTCTTCGGCCTCCATCCCGATCTCCTCGCGGAATCTCCGGTCTTCATCTCCTCGTCGGAAAGGGCACCACATCGCCGATTCTTTTTACGGGCTCCCACCTCTAGACCGAGGCAACTCGAACACAAAGTTGGCAAGCCGACGTGTCCAAGAATGCTGTAGGCTAAGTGTAGAATCGTTTGTCTCTAGGGGTTATGAAGTTGCCATGTTTAGATATGGAGAAGAAAAAAAGAACTTTGGAGAGAGGTGAGGAATTTTGTAGCAAGCCAAAAATGAGAACAACAAATTTCCCACCACCAAAAAAGAATTCCCTCTCCTCTAGAAGTGGTCGGCCATATGAGAGTGGGAAAATACAAGGTAGGTGAGCACCAGATAAGGCATGGGTGAGTGTAAGGAAAATGCGATGATAATTAGGAAATTTTGTCACACTTAAATCCAAATCAACTCCTATCTCATTAATGCGAACCATGTGCACATAATGGAATCTAAATGTGCTAGAAATATCATGAAGCCTCATATCACTAATAACCCCCTCCAAAATGCTAATTTGCACATTTGCAAATAAGCCTCTCCATCGGAAAAATTCGGTCATGAAGGAACAAAGGAAAACTGGCCGAAACGGAATGTAAACTGGAAACTTCAGAAAAGCGATCTCGTAATAAATTTCAGGAAAACCCCGCGACTGTATATACATACCCGCATTTGTATTCCGACTGAATACAAATGCAATGAGACAAAATCTACACTGTACAATACTAGGATCCGGCTTAAACCAAAGCCCGCTAGTATAATCCGTCCGATCATGATCCGTGCAATACCGCACGTATATGATCGAACCCTGCCATATATCCATACGGCTTCTACAGCGTTTCGCCCGAAACTTGAGAAACTGTCTGTGGGGGACTCTAAAGACTCGTCAATACTTTGGCTGTGGATTTAACCACTAGCACGTCAGAGGTATTAGCCATACGTAACGGGATACCAGGTATTGACCAAAAGGGACGTCGATGAGCGAACTCATCCGGACACCCTACTGAGCCTGTCAGTGACAATATCCGTACAGTCCGGTCCGTTTGTCTATGAGCATCGCATGGCGGGCCTAGGGGGTTTGTAAAAGTCAGACCCCCAAAAGCGGTACAAGTCGTGTTGGAGTGTAGTCCAGAATACCCTGAGATACTACTGGAATACCGACCAGTAAATCTGCTGCCTTGGCTAAGGACTTCGTGTAATGGCTCTCCTAGACACAGCGCGACCTCACCCCCAATACCGGGAGAGACGAACCCCTGCCGATCCGCTCACTGCCACCATGTGGCTCGGGACTGTACCCAACTAAAACCTATTTGCACGACTCCTTTGAGCCGTGGTAGGGTAGTAATCAAAGCACAATGGGAACTCACACGAGACAAATGACGATCTCAGGTCGATGAACTAACCTTTACACATGTCACCAGGGAACTGCTATCTGACGCTAGGTATAATACCAACTAGCATGTTCCCGGCGAGTCCTGTCCGGTGTACTCATAACTCAATGAGCACCTGTATACATCTTAGGTGAACCAACTGACTCCAGTGGCTTGTGAGACCGGCCACTGCCCCTCGTCGGGGTCTCGACTGTATACACTAGTCTACTCTGGAGTATCGATGCCCTGTCTCAAAACTCCCTCGACTAGGGACCATTTAAGGATGTGCTTATAGACCCCAGCTTCCACGTATATGATCTCCATCATACTGCTGGCAGTCAAGCAAGAATCCTAGGGGCTCTATCAACGTGTAATAGTGATCAGTAATGTCACCTAAAGCAATACACGATGATAAAGATAAACCAGATAGCATACTATCATCTTGAGTAAGACTGTCCTACCGGCATAGGTCCTCCCTCAATCATTGCAATCACGTACCTGTGATCCAATAATTGACTCTGAGGGCACTATATCCAACCGACACGCAAATCCTCATATATCGGGCTCCGTCAGTCCGGATCGGCCTACGGGCTCCGTCTGCGGGATCGGTCAATGGGCTCCGGCAGTACGGGTCGGCCCATATCCATCTCTCTACTCTGGTCGGTATCCTCCGGATAACCGCCAGGTCCAACCAATCACCTGTAGGTAGTAGTCCCTCTGCCAGGCTCACCCTCTGTATACACAGCATCCCTTTCTTGCCCTGGGGCACCATACCGGGTCCACCATGTACCCGCAATCGGCCTCATCCAGCTCCTCGAATCGGGTTCATATGTCACACGTCTCAGAACCGAGAAAACGTATGGTGGACACACTGAAATATCATATCAAGAGAAACCGGGTTTTCAAAACAGTGCATACTTTCTTAAAATAATACCACGGTTCTCAAATCCAGAAATCACATGAATCCAAAACTCACTGCGTAAATCCATTGAAGGTGTCGTATACCTCATAAAATCATACTATGAGTAATAGGAGAAAACCGCTCTTTTAAATGGATCCAGTTGAAAATATTCCATGCGGTCCCCAATTTTCCAAAATCAAAGTCAGCATCATCTATGTATGTGCAAGAGTATGTATGTAGGCATGGATGCACCAAGATACACACACACACACACACACATACACACACACGCAAGTATGGATGTACAATATGCATGTGCGCCAATATGGTTATACAACTGGGTATATACGCAAGAATGAATGTATGATATGTACATGTGCCAATATGGATGTACAAGTGGTATATACGCAAGCATGAGTGTACAATATGTATATGTGCCAATATGGATATACAAGTGATACATACGCAAGCATGAGTGTACAATATGTGTATGTGCCAATATGGATGTACAAGTGACACATACGCAAGCATGAGTGTACAATATGTACATATGCCAATATGGATGTACAAGTGGTATATACGTAAGCATGAGTGTACAATATGTATATATGCCAATATGGATGTACAATTGGTATATACGCAAGCATGAGTGTACAATATGGGACAGAATCATGTCTAATCATCAATGATGAGATAATCCGAACGATGTATGGTTTGTAACAATCCTATAGTGCGAGTGTCATGGCAATCACTAACGGTGTGGGTATAACATACAAATAATACTCGTGCAGCTTGAACCGTTAGTAACAGTGCGGTGTTACATAAATACTGTGTCTATATGCAACAAAAGAGGGGTACGCTATAATGGTACATATGCACAAGTAATATATATATATAACTATAACACGCGACTACAATATCTTATCAAGCCCTGACGCTTAACGAAATACGGGCGATTTCCCCATAGATGTTAAATCTACTCACCGTGATCTCGATCTACGTGTATCCGACCACTTGCTTCCCCATCTTCGTGGTGCCTAAAGTAATACACATAAGCTAAAATCGTGGGAAAACGCGATATTAAAACCGAACGAGAAACTCGCGTCGCAAACTAAACGCCTGTGCATCCGATACGCCAAAACGTGTGTATACGCGTCTGAAACTGCCCTGACACGCTGCGACACGAAGTAACCATCAAACCCACTCATAAAACGTACGTGTCGCGCAAGTTTAAAAAGTACATAAACAAGGTATTTGGTTCCAGATTTTGATACGAACAGAATTAAGAAAAGTTGCATATACCAAACACCTTAGATATGTAGCAGATTCCGACAGAAGAAACCCCGTCACCTAACTTCATCCTCTGGCGACCGCAATTTGCGGCCAGAACACATATAATTGCGGCCATAACGGGGAGAGGGGGTCCCGTGCTTCGTGTATGTAGTCTAGGTCTAGTGAACATACTCCAGTAAACTCAATTTTTGCCTGAAGCAACCGGGTCAAAAGCAGATCACAAAACTGCCTAAAAATTGAACTAAAATGTTTAATTAACTGTAATTTAAAACAATATTGTATTTTAGTATAAACTGAAACAAAGACTTGGTTTAGACAACACAAATAACACTAAATTAAGTTAATCAAGCCTAAGAAACCCTAACTTACCCTAATCTTCACTTAAACCACCAAATTAGCACTAAAACTCACAAAAACATAACTTTTAGCTAATTAAAACTACATGTTTAGCAATAAAGTTATTTGGGTGAGCTTAATACCTCAAATTGGTCTTAGGTGAGTCTAAACTTGCTGCACTTGCTTTCAAAGACAAGGACTTGCCATAAAAACCAACAAGGAATGATCTTGGAGTCATAAATATAAGTTGGTGTGATGGTAGATGGGTTTTTAATGAAGATTTGTGTTAGAAATTGATGGGAAGAAGAAGAAATGAAGGGGGAGGGGCTGAGCTGCTGCTGCTACTGCTGGAATGGGAGTGAGAGAGAGTGTGAGTGAGTATGCCCCTAAGTCAAAGCCTTCCCATGCTCATTAATTACCCCCATACCTCTCTTTTCTCATACTTTATTCTATTTTTCTTTATTGTTTTATTTAGTTATGGTTTTATAAGGGAATGAAATGATAATTTGAAAGAAGCAGGAAAATGAAACATGTGTTACAAAAATATTTTAAGTTGTGCATGCAAGTTACACTAAATTGCTAGGAAAAGTTTAAGGAAATTTTCTAATCAAGTGACCACTAAACTAATTAATAAAACACATTTATATATAAAAACACATATTATCAAGATTGAAGTTTGATTTATTCTAGTTTAAGTGGAAAAATGTTAGTTAACGGGATTTATGAAAACACGCATTAAAGCTAATTAACGCGAAATTAACCTAAACGAATTTCAAAGCGTTACAGGACATATCCGGATTACCACGCCACCCAAATGAAGAATAAGTATATTGATGCATCTTCTTCGGGTGTGTTAGTTATTGAGAACTGTTTCTCAGTTCATTCTACGTCCTGGGTATTAGATACCGGATCAGGATCCCAGATATGTAATATGTTACATGGGCTGAGGAAAGGTAGAGAAATGGGAATAGGTGATCATTCTGTAAGAGTAGAGAATGGGGCAAATGTTGCAGCCAAAGCAGTTGGCGAATATCACCTTGTATTACCAAATGGTAATACATTGATTCTGAACGAATGCAACCTTATATCAGTTTCTTTATTAAGTAAAGAAGGATATAATTTTGTAGTACAGGATAATGTTATGAACATCTTCCTGAATCAAAAGTTGATTGGATCAGGCTCGTTAATTAATGGCATATACGTTCTAGATCAAACCACAGTTCTTAATGTACAAAACCCACACATGAGGAAGAGTTCAGAAATGAACGAATCCTTCTTGTGGCATTGTAGACTGGGTCATATCAATGCGACGCGACTAGCTAAATTTCATAAGGATGGATATTTGAATCCGTTCGAATTTTCATGTTATGACACTTGCCAATCATGTCTCAAAGAAAAGATGACCAAGTCTCCGTTTACAGGACACGAAGAAAGAGCTAGTGAGCTCTTAGGGCTGATACATAGTGATGTATATGGTCATTTGTCTACACATGCCAGTTTTAGTTATATGTATGCCCTAGAGGCCATTACTGTACATAGGATGTATATTGTAGTGGATGCTGGGACGTATATAGGGAGGACTTTCTTGCTCGACATGATAGTATGCTATCTGGTTGATCTTTACCTTAACGTGTATACTGTTTATCTCTCTGTTACATGTTGGTAAAACCCTTAGGATCTGTACTTGACTACCTGGACTATGATGCGGATCATACTAGTGGGGACATGGTAGTCCATAAGTACATCCTTCAAAGTCCCTAGTCGTGGGTGTATCGAGACGGGGCATCGATATACCAGAGTAGACTAGCGTATACCTTCTCGACCCATACAGATGGGCGATGGATGATCCCATATCCATTGGTGTTTGACATCAGAGATGATATACGGGTGCTCAGTAGAGACTGGGTACACTGGACGGACTCGCCGAGAACTCCCAGATGGTATTATACCTCACGTCAGATGGCAGTTCTCTGGTGACACTGGTACAGGTTAGTCTGTTGACCCGAGATCGTCATAGAGTCTTGTGTGGTTCCCACTGTGCTTTGATTTCCATCTTACCACATCCAAGAGGGCGTGCAAAACGGTGGTTTTTGGGTACAGTCCCGAGTCACATGGTGGCAATGAGCGATAGGAGGGGATTCGTCTCTCCCGGTATAGGGAGTTGATGTTGTGCTGTGTTCGATTGGCTATAACAGGAAATCCCTGGCCAGGGTTGCTGAGATTTACTGGTAAGTGTTACCAGTAGTTTCTCGAACAGTTATAGACCTCATATCGACACGACTTATCGAGCTATTGGGGTCTGACGTTTACCACCCCTAGGCGAGATATGCGACATATCAGACGATTAGACCGGACTGTACGGTAGTGTTACTGGTTGGATTCACTGGAGTGTGAGCGGGCTTGCTCGTCGATCTTCAGATCGCTCAATACCCGGGTGGCCATTACGTTTAGCAGACCGCTTGCGGCTTGTGGATGCTTAATATGATCATCATCTGCTGCCGGCGTATTGACGAGTCTTTAGAGTCCTACATAGAGGTTTCCTGGCTCAAGCGAAACGAAATAGGAGCGCATATGAGATATGTGTGGGACCGAGAATGATACCAGTATGTGATACTGTATTTGATTCTCGCGATGTGACATTGAACGGTTATATGCGATATAGCCGGGTTATCGGATCAAGTGTTGATTCGATAAGTTGTTACTAATGATACTAGTCGGTTATATGCGATATGACCGGATCGTTAAATCAAGTGTTGATTTAATGATTTAATGAATAATTATATATTTGATATATTACTTTGCATTAACTAGTATCGGTTCACTTTAAATGGATTTTCTCGCTCGGGTGTGCGCATTGCATATGCGATATGATTTTGTGCACATGCTTGTATCATGTTTGATGATACATGCCTTTTATTTAAGTGTATAGAATTAAAACTTGGTTAATGGAATGGTTAGGGTTTGTTATTTGCTTATTCATTTTATTCATTTATTGATTCTTTTGGAAAAAGAAAAGGAAATGATAAAATGATGGCATTCTTTGATCATTCATGAAGCTTCATGATTGCTTTGACTTGTTGACCTTTTTGTTTTTAACTTAACCCTAACCATTGCATCAAACCATGATTAGTTCTCTACACTTAACTATGGTAATGTTATGATAAGGATTGATTTATCTTTTCTTTTCCAATTAATCTTATCATAATATTCTTCTTCTTCTTCCTTGAACTCAAGAAGAAACCTTCACTTCATCAATGGTGGATTGATGAAATGAGTGAGAAATCCAAAACTAAAGTCTACCCACTTTCTATTTCTTCATCCTCTACCTCTTGCCAAGTAGTAGAGTGTGTTTCCCTCACAAGTTTTCAAGACTTGGTGAAGGTGGAGCTCGATCTAGCGATGCCTCGACGTAGATCATCTTCGGCACGAAGCCGACGACCTTGCCCGCTCGTTCTCCGATGAAGCCAACGCTAGAGCCCGGATTTGATTTGGACAGCGGAGAGGACCTCATCTCGGAGCCGTGGAGGTGGAGGACCGGATCTACAAAGGTTGTATTTCCGTATCCAAGTAGTTAAGTGTTAACTAGTTTCATTTTCGCCTAGATTTCTAGCCAACGATCCGTACACTAGGGTTTCCCGGCACCATAATTTTTGAAATGGGCATGATCGATGCCTTGTGAGACCTCCTTGGGGTGCCTAGGAACCCTACAGTGGTATCAGAGCCTAGCTAGAGCCTTAGGCGAAGTCTAGACGGATTTTGAAGTCCGAACGACCCGAAACCCCAACCGGAAAATGCTCTCTGGACGTTTTCTGAAAACGTGGATTTTTTCAAATTAAAAATTGCTAAAAAATTCAGCAGGAAAAAATAAGAATTATGATGCAAAATTTTTTCGATGAACAGTACAAACCGCGGCGGAACCGCGGCAGAAGCCTGCCTTCTGCGGCGGTTCCGCGGCGGAATGATGAAGTCATCGTACACTGTTTGCACAGTAACTCCTATTATTTTATGCTGGATTTTCTGGGTATTTTTAAAATTTATTCTAGAGTTGAATTTTCTGGAGTTGTTTTGGGGATTCGGTGTTTCGATCGGGGTATCAAATTTTGTCTATTTGGCTTTCCGGATAATTTTTGATTATGTTAAAAAGTTCGACCGGATATAAATACCCAATTTTTCCCCTGTCGGGAAATTTCCAAGTGTTGGATTTTTCCGAAGTTTAACGACGTTCTAAGTAGTGCAAGTAACGCGATGGACCCTCTAGAAGACAACAAACCTTAACTCGATTATCTGACCGTCTTGAACTGCCCTTTGAACCTTCGGGTTTGGGGCAGTACGGCGTGCCACATGTGAGGCGTTGGCTTGACCCTTCTACGGCTGGACCGTTGCTACTGAGGAACGAACTGAATGTTGTTAGACTTATTTCATGTGTTGATCTGTATCGGGAAAACTTGGGTGTTCGATTGTTCGATCGGAAAGTTTGACATTTTCTATTTATCCGGAATGGGATACAATAATTGGAATTCACAAATAGTTATGAGATAACTGAATCAATGTTATAAACATAGCACTTTAGTCTCACTTGATCGGTTGCCACGGAATTTTGATGTGATCAAAAGTCCGTCGCAATCACGTAGCGTACGCGGATACTCGCCGGGTAAACTTAATAGACAGCCTCGCTCCATAGCCCCGACCAAGTGACTGTAGGAGAACCCCGTCGCCGAAAGCATCCGTTCGGGTGCTCGCGGTAGCGGTGTTCCGCCTTGGTGCACTTCGTCGACGGTATCGGGGGTGCGGCCGTCTACTTAAGTTTGCGACGAGTATTCGATCAGACTGTCGGGAATCTTGTTGAATTGCCTGACTCGATATTGAAAAGTGTTTTCGATAATGAGACTGAAATGCGGGGTTTATAATTGTTAGGCATGTGATGTCTAAGTAATTCATTTGGTCAGGCATGCGATGTCTGAAAAGGTTGCGGATTCCAACTGTTGTAGTTTTACACTTTCTTTTCTGTGACCGTAAGTGTAATATGTGATATCGCCGGTTTCGTTGCTATATGTCAACGACAATTGGGATGGACATATTTACTTACGTTGATGACATGTGATGTTATGTGTTGCTGGATATGTTATATTGGATCGTCGTGTTTGAATAGCCGGGGGTTTTTATGTGAGATGAGTGTTTTTCATTTTCATTCATGTAAAAACTTGTATGTAATATTCTTTTATTGGGGCACTTCCAGGTTGCGGATGTTGTCACCATTTCTATATTATTTACTTTTCCGCATTAGGATAGACCCAAGGAGGGGAGCACAAGTAACCGGGTTCTGGGGTCCAGTGGGAGACCAACTCGAGGAGTCAAGTCCGGGTCTCCTAACCCTAGAATTGGTAGGGTTGCTTGCCGCTCTCGTAGGGGTCTAGGGGTGTGGGATTGGCTATTCATCACGACCGTGGAATCCGTGTTTTATACTGGCTCGTATTGAAAACACGGACGTCCTAGTATATCCAATATTTCATATGTATCTTCTTCTGTGATTTATCTGTGATCATGTGATGTTCTGTGACAGATATTATATATAGTATATATGATATATTATATAAACGTTGCTTATGTTTTACACCCGCGCTAGCCCTGCCCCGCTCTGCCGTTAGTTACCTAACCTAACGGTGCAGACGGGACATCGAGGCGAATGCGGATGGCATAAGCGTACGTTATATTTATCTGTAATGTTTAGGTGGATTTAAATGATGGGATATTCATTAATGAGATTAATGAAAGAAAATAAACCTAATTGATGTTGTGGAATCGAATTTCAAAATAAAACAAGTAGCTACAGTTCTTGCTTTGCATCGCGGTGTTCATTATAGAACATCCTGCACCTTATTCGATAAGGAAAGGACCGAGATCCTTTCACCGGGAGTGACTCCTTTAGCAATAACTGGCCGATGCTACAACTCTCGGTTTGTCTTTGATCGCTTCTATAGTTTCCGCTTTGCACAGTGATATATATGATATATCCCGCACCTCATTCGACGAGGAAAGGGCCGACGATCCCTTCACCGGGAGTGACCCCTTTAGCAAAACTAGAAAAGCCTCGAAAACATTCCATTTAAAAACCATTTGATTCCGCAACGAGATCAAGTTCAAAGCGTTAAAGGTTTTCACAAAAACCAGCCGCAACCCTCCGTCATTTTAGGAAGTAGAGTACTTAGTATTCGTGCTGTGTTTGTTGACCATAGTCAAGGCACAGTGTACGGTAGCTAAGTGATGTCTTCCTACACCGCATATGATGCGATTAGTTAGGACAGTCATGTGGCTTTGTTGACCTTAGCCAAGGGTCATGTGGGTGGGTCTAATTAATCACGAAATGACGGGTAGAACTTGACTAGTACCTATGATTTGTTGACCTTAGCCAAGGTCATAGGTGCTAGGGGTAAAAACCTTTATCG
Organism: Agapanthus africanus; assembly: GCA_030015575.1. NCBI lineage: Eukaryota > Viridiplantae > Streptophyta > Magnoliopsida > Asparagales > Amaryllidaceae > Agapanthus > Agapanthus africanus. Next base: position 399,920,482 of record CM057346.1, read on the forward strand.
GGAGTTTCAAGTGTTGAAATTTGCAATAAGATTGCATACCTTCTATATGATAGTTGGATCCCGATACCCACTGCGAGTAATTGTTACTCCTGGGAGAGTTTTGCACTTTGCAATTAGCCGATCAAGTAGGTGTCTAGAAAGGTGTCAACGGGGTTACGCCTCTGGGAAAACGAGGTTTACTCTAATTAGGTCCGTGCGAAAGCATGGGGAACCTCCCTCAAAGTACCGACACTGGCCTGGCTGAAAGATTGGCGAACTTGTAGAGTGTAATTAATCCCGGCTAGTCTTTCCTTTTAGGGTTTGAAAGAAGATTTGATAAAAACAGTGGGAGCCATCCTGATTAGATAAAATACATAACCAATCTAATCTTGCAAGAGCGCACGCAGAGTGTTTTCTTCTCTCTCTCTCCTGGTAGCGACCATATCACGCCTTAATCAAGATAATAATACGGATGTATTGACCGAACCCGCTTGTTATACTGAGCTGGGGAACGTTGGTCCCGCTCCAACTTATAATTGTTATAAGACAGAGCAGGAAATAGGGGAATACCAGAATTCCTATGCCGCCCAAACGAAGAAAGTGCATATGATGCATCTCCTTCGGGTGTGTTCATTACAAAGAACTGTTTCTCAGTATCCTCTGCATCCTGGGTATATGATACCGGATCAGGATCCCAGATATGTAATCTGTTACATAGGGCTACAAAAAGGTAGAAAAACTGAGAACGGGTGATATGTTTCATGAGGCAGAAAACGGGGCAAGTGTTGCAGCCAAGTCTGTTGGTCACTGTCACCCTGTATTATGAATACATTGATTCTGAACAAATGTTATTAGATACCGAACATGATATACAAAATCATATCTATCTCTTTATCAGTAAAGAAATGATAAAATTTTGTATAGTTGGATAATGTTTTGAACATTTCCTATATCAAAAGTTGATCGGTTCAGGCACGTTATCTAAAAGCATTGACGTTCTAAATCAAACTACAGTTGTTTAGTATACAGAACACACACAAGAGGAAGAGTTCAGAAATGAACGAATCCTTCTTGAGGTATTGTAGACTAGGTCATATCAATGCGACCCGACTGGCTGAGTTACATTTAGATGCATATTTAAATCAGTTTGAATTTACATCGTGTGAAACTCGCCAGTGTTAGTTATATGTATGCCCTAGAGGCCATTACTGTACATAGGATGTATATTGTAGTGGATGCTGGGACATATATAGGGAGGACTTTCTTGCTCGACATGATAGTATGCTATCTGGTTACCCTTTACCTTAACGTGTATGCTGATTGTCTCTCTGTTACATGTTGGTAAAGCCCTTAGGATCTGTACTTGACTACCTGGACTATGATGCGGATCATACTAGTGGGGACATGGTAGTCCATAAGTACATCCTTCAAAGTCCCTAGTCGTGGGTGTATCGATACGGGGCATCGATATACCAGAGTAGACTAGCGTGTACCTTCTCGACCCATACAGATGGGCGATGGATGATCCCATATCCATTGGTGTATGACATCAGAGATGATATACGGGTGCTCAGTAGAGACTGGGTACACTGGACGGACTCGCCGAGAACTCCCAGATGGTATTATACCTCACGTCAGATGGCAGTTCTCTGGTGACACTGGTACAGAGTAGTCTGTTGACCCGAGATCGTCATAGAGTCTTGTGTGGTTCCCACTGTGCTTTGATTTCCATCTTACCGCATCCAAGAGGGCGTGCAAAACGGTGGTTTTTGGGTACAGTCTCGAGTCACATGGAGGCAATGAGCGATAGGAGGGGATTCGTCTCTCCCGGTATAGGGAGTTGATGTTGCGCTGTGTTCGATTGGCTATAACAGGAAATCCCTGGCCAGGGTTGCTGAGATTTACTGGTAAGTGTTACCAGTAGTTTCTCGAACAGTTATAGACCTCATATCGACACGACTTATTGAGCTATTGGGGTCTGACGTTTACCACCCCTAAGCGAGGTATGCGACATATCAGACGATCAGACCGGACTGTACGGTAGTGTTACTGGTCGGATTCACTGGAGTGTGAGCGGGCTTGCTCTTCGATCTTCAGATCGCTCAATACCCGGGTGGCCGTTACGTTTAGCAGGCCGCTTGCGGCTTGTGGATGTTTGATATGATCATCATCTGCTGCCGGCGTATTGACGAGTCTTTAGAGTCCTACACAGAGGTTTCCTGGCTCAAGCGAAACGAAATAGGAGCGCATATGAGATATGTGCGGGACCGAGAATAATACGGTATGTGATACTGTATTCGATTCTCGCGATGTGACATTGATCGGTTATATGCGATATAGCCGGGTTATCGGATCAAGTGTTTGTTCGATAAGTTGTTACTGATGATACCGGTCGGTTATGTGCGACATGACCGGATCGTTAAATCAAGTGTCGATTTAATGATTTAATGCATAATTGTATATTTGATATATTACTTTGCATTAACTAGTATCGGTTCACTTTAAAATGGATTTTCTCACTCGGGTGTGCGCATTGCATATGCGATATGATTTTGTGCACTTGCTTGTATCATGTTTGATGATGCATGCCAAACTTGGTTAAGTGTAAAGAATGAACCATGGTAATGAATGGGTTAGGGTTTTGATTTTTATTTATTCATTTATCTTTCTTATTTATTCTTTTTGGAAAAAGGAAAAAGAAAGACAAATGGTGGCATATTTTGGATTTAGTTGAAGTTTCTTGAAACTTTGACTAAGTCTTCATTCTTGTCCTATACTTAACCCTAACCATTTTAACTAACCTAAGTTAATTCTCTAAACTTAACTAGAGTTAAAAGTATGATAAGTATTGTTTTATTTTCTATTTTTAATTCAAGACTTATCATATCATCTTCATCTTCTTCCTTTCTTCAAGTGAAGAAACCTTCACTCCATCAATGGTGATTGTTGGAAATGAGTGAGAAATCCAATTCTAAAGTCTACCCACTTCCTATTTCTTCATCCTCTACCTCTTGCCAAGTAGTAGAGTGTGTTTCCTTCACAAGTTTTCAAAGCTAGGTGAAGGTGGAGCTTGATCTATCGATGCCTCGACGTAGATCATCTTCGGCATGGACATCGACGACCTAGCTCGCCATTTCTCCGACGAAGCCGAAACTAAAGCCCGGATTATTTTTGGACAGCGGAGACGACTTCGTTGCGGAGCTATGGAGGTGGAGCACCGGATCTACAAAGGTTGTATTTCCGTATCTCTTAGTTAAGTGTTAACTAGTTAGCTTTTTCGCCTAGTTTTCTAGCAAACGATCCGTAGTCGGGTCTCTCGGCACCTAGAATTTTTGAAATTGGCATGGTTGATGCCTTGTGAGACCTCATTAGGGTGCCTAGGAACCCTACAGTGGTATCAGAGCCTAGCTAGAGCCTTAGGCGAAGTCCAGACGGAATCTGAAACCCGAACGAACCCGAAACCCGTCTCAAATCATGCTCTCTGTCCTTTTTCCAAAAATTGGGATTTTTCCATTTTAAAAATATTCAGTAAAATCAGCAGGAAATTCTAAGGGATACTGCAAAATTCGTATGCCTGTTTCCATCAAAGCGCCGCGTTTCCGCGGCACGAGCATTGCTCGTGCGGCGGAACCGCGGCCGTTTTGTCGTTTGTGGCATCCAAATTTGTACAGTAATTCATAATATTCTGTGCTGGTTTTCCTGGGTATTTTTGATATTTTTTCTAGAGTTGAATTTTCTGCAGTTGTTTTGGGGATTCGGAGTTTCGATCGGGGTATCAAATTTTGTCTGTGTGGCTTTCCGGATAAATTTTAGAATATGTTAAAAACGACCGGATATAAATACCCAATTTTTCCCCTGTCGGGAAATTTCCAAGTGTTGGATTTTTCCGTAGTTTAACGACGTTCTAAGTAGTGCAAGTAACGCGATGGTCCCTCTAGAAGACAACAAACCTTAACTCGATTATGTGACCGTCTTGAACTGCCCTTTGAACCTTCGGGTTTGGGGCAGTACGGCGTGCCACATGTGAGGCGTTGGCTTGACCCTTCTACGGCTGGACCGTTGGTACTGAGGTACGAACTGAATGTTGTTAGACTTATTTCATGTGTTGATCTGTATTGGGAAAACTTGGGTGTTCGATTGTTCGATCGGAAAGTTTAACATTTTCTATTTATCTGGAATGGGATACAATAATTGGAATTCGCAAAAGTTATGTGATAACTAAATGAATGTTATAAACATAGCAGTTTAGTCTCACTTGATCGGTTGCTACAGAATTTTGATGTGATCAAAACTCCGTCGCAATCACGTAGCGTACGCGGATACTCGCCGGGTAAACTTAATAGACAGCCTCACTCCATAGCCCCGACCAAGTGACTGTAGGAGAACCTCATCGCCGAAAGCATCCGTTCGGGTGCTCGCGGCAGCGGTGTTCCGCCTTGGTGCACTTCGTCGACGGTATCGGGGGTGCGGCCGTCTATCAAAGTTTGCGACGAGTATTCGATCAGACTGTCGGGAATCTTGTTGAATTACCCGACTTGATATTGAAAAGTGTTTTCGATAATGAGACTAAAATGCGGGGTTTATAATTGTTAGGCATGTGATGTCTAAGGAATTCATTTGGTCAGGCATGCAATGTCTGAGGTGGTTGCGGATTCCAACTGTTGTAGTTTTACACTTTCTTTTCTGTGACCGTAAGTGTAATATGTGATATCGCCGTTTTCGTTGCTATATGTCAACGACAATTGGGATGCGCATATTTACTTACGTTGATGACATGTGATGTTATGTGTTGCTGGATATGTTATATTGGATCGTCGTGTTTGAATAGCCGGGTGTTTTTATGTGAGATGAGTGTTTTTCATTTTCATTCATGTAAAAACTTGTATGTAATTTTCTTTTATTGGGGCGCTTCCAGGTTGCGGAAGTAGTCACCTTTTGTATATTATTTACTTTTCCGCACTAGGATAGACCCAAGGAGGAGGGCACAAGTAACCGGGTTCTGGAGTCCAGTGGGAGACCAACTCGAGGAGTCGAGTCCGGGCCTCCTAACTCTAGAATTGGTAGGGTTGCTTGCTGCTCTCGTAGGGGTCTAGGGGTGTGGTTTTGGCTATTCATCACGACCGTGGAATCCGTGTTTTATACTGGCTCGTATTGAAAACACGGACGTCCTAGTATATCCAATATTTCATATGATTTTTCTGCTGCGATATCTGTGATGTGATCATGTGATGTTCTGTGATAGATACAGTATATAGTATATATGATATATTATATAGGCGTTACTTATGTTTTACACCCGCGCTAGCCCTGCCCTACTCTGCCGTTAGTTACCTAACCTAACGGTGCACGAGGGGACATCGAGACGAATGCGGATGACATAAGTGTACGTCGTATTTATCTGTGATGTTTAGGTACTTAAATGATGGGACTTCATTAATGAGATTAATGAAATAAAAGAAACCTAAGATGTTGTAGAATCGAATTTCAAAATAAAATAGGTAGCTACAGTTCTTGCTTTGCACAGCGGTATATGTGATATATCCTGCACCTTATTCGATGAGGAAAGGACCGAGATCCCTTCACCGGGAGTGACTCCTTTAGCAATAACTGGAAGATGCTACACACTCGGTTTGTCTTTTGATTGCTTTTAAGTGTTTTTGCTTTGAACAGTGATATATGTGATATATCCAGCACCTCATTCGACGAGGAAAGGACCGACGATCCCTTCACCGGGAGTGACTCCTTTAGCAGAACTAGAAAAGCCTCAAAAACACTCCATTTTAAAATCATTTGATTCTACGACGATATCAAGTTCATTACGCAATAGGTTTTCAGAAAAACCTGTCGTAGCCCTCCGTTATTTCAGATATGTACTAGTTAGTATTCGTGCTGCGGTAGTTTGGCGTTCGTCAAGGCGTAGTGTACGGTAGCTAACTAGTATTTATCTGCTTGAGCATATGATGCGATTGGATTAGGGTATTCGTACGGCGTTGTTTGGCATTCGTCAAGGGTCGTGCGGGTGGGTTTAATTCGATCAAGAAATGTACGGGTTGAACTTGACTAGTGGACTATGGGTTGTTTGGCATTCGTCAAGGTCATAGCGAGCTAGGGGCAAAATATTATCGGGAATTTCAAGTGTTGAAATTTGCAATGAGATTGCATACCTTCTATGAGATAGTTGGATCCCGACACCCGCTGCGAGTAAGAGTTACTCCTGGGAGAGTTTTATACATTACAATTAGCCGATCAAGTAGGTGTCTAGAAAGGTGTCAACGGGGTTACGCCTCTGGAAAAACGAGGTTTACAGTAATTAGGTTCGTGCGAAAGCACGGGGGACCTCCCTCAAAGTACCGACACTGGCCTGGCTGAAAGATTGGCGAACTTGTAGTGTGTAATTAATCCCGGCTAGTCTTTCCTTTTAGGGTTTGAAGGAAGATTTGATAAAAAGCAGTGGGAGCCATCCTGATTAGATAAAATAATAACCAATCTATTCTTGCAAGAGCGCACGCTGAGTGTTTTCTTCTCTCTCTCTCCAGGTAGCGACCATATCACGCCTTAATCAAGATAATAATTCGGATTATTGACCGAACCCGCTTGTTATACTGAGCTGGGGAACGTTGGTCCCGCTCCAACTTATAATTGTTATAAGACAGAGCAGGAAATTGGGGATTACCAGAATTCCCGTGCCGCCCAAACGAAGAGAGTGCATGCTGATGCATCATTTTCGGGTGTGTTCGTTACAAAGAACTGTTTCTCAGTATCCTTTACGTCCTGGGTATGTGATACCAGATCAGGATCCCAGATATGTAATATGTTACATAGGGCTACAGAAAGGTAGAGGACTGAGAACGGGTGATAAGTTTCATGAGGCAGAAAACGGGGCAAGAGTTGCAGCCAAGTCTGTTGGTCACTGTCACCCTGTATTACCAATACATTGATTCTGAACGAATGTTATTAGATACCGAACCTGATATACAAAATCATATCAGTCTCTTTATTAGTAAAGAAAGGATATAATTTTGTATTGTTGGATAATGTTTTGAACATTTCCTATATCAAAAGTTGATCGGTTCAGGCACGTTATCTAAAAGCGTTGATGTTCTAAATCAAACTACAGTTCTTAGTATATGGAACACACACAAGAGGAAGAGTTCAGAAATGAACGAATCCTTCTTAAGGCATTATAGACTAGGTCATATCAATGTGACCCGACTAGCTAGAGTTACATATAGATGCATATTTAAATCAGTTTGAATTTACATCTTGTGAAACTCGCCAGTCATGTCACAAAGATAAGATGACCATAGCTCTGTTTAATGGAAACAGAGAAAGAGTTAGCAAACTCTTGGGATGATACATGTTGATGTATATAGGTCCCCTGTCTACACTTGCCAAGACCGGTTCTTTATACTTCATTACATTCTCTGATAATCTCTTAAGATTCAGACATATGTTCCTGTGGAGATACAAGTCCGAACCTTTTGAGATATTCACAGAATATAAGTTAGAAGTAGAGAACCAAAACACGGGTATAAGTATTATGTCCTTTGATGTGATCAGGGAGGAGAATACTTGAGCACGGAATTCCTGGTCTATTCTAAAGGAGAATGAGATTCTCTTTCAGCATTACTCCTCCGTATACACCATAGCACGATGGTATATCGGGGCGGAGCAATCACACCCTATATGATAAGGTGTGCTCTATGATGAGTACTACTGAGTTACCTATTTCCTTTTTAGGAAATATGCGCTTGAGAAGCTGCATACCTATTGAATAGGGTTCGAATCAAATCAGTTGCCTACCACTTCATATGTGATATGGAAAGGGAAGAGCCCATATCTTAAGTTAATTAAGATTTGGGATTGCCCGGCTTATGTCTAAAAGCAAAATCCGAACAAGCTCGAGGCAAGGCCTGTAATGTAGAACTGGAAAGGTTCCAGCTATACAAACTACAGCAGATGATTTGATAGAACCAAAGGATTCAGTAGATTCCAACGAACCTCAGCCTCTCCGCCGATCTAGTAGGGTTCCTCACCCACCTGAGAGATACTTCGGTTTCTCTATGACAGTGGGAGCGAGGATTGCATCATGAGATGATAACCCAACTAGTTTCGAGCTGGCCATCTAGAGTAAGACTCTGTAAGAATGGCTGGATGCTTAGTGATCTGAGATGAAATCCTTATACACCAACAAAGTATGGACTTTAGATGCTATATCTGAAGGGTTAAATCCCCATCAGGAGCAAGTATATCTTGAGAAGATTACTTGGTGTACATGGAAAAGTTGAGACTTTCAAAGCTAGACTTGTTAAAGGTTTGCATCATTGACCAGGAGTGGATCATGATGAAACTTTTTCAAGTAGCTATGCTTAAGTCCATCCAGATCCTACTTGCCACGGCTACATACCATGACTACGATATCTGGTGGTTGGGTGTCTTGACTGCTTTTCTAAATGATGTTTTAGAAGAGAGCGTCTATAAGTACACAGCCAGAGGACTTCGTAGACAGTGGGAGCAGCGGAAACGTGTGCAAGATACTTTATAGGATTAAAGCAGGCATCGCGGAGATGGAACATCTGTTTTGATGAGTTAGTCAAAGAATTTGACATCATCAAAATGGTAGATGAACCTTGTATAAACAAGAAGGTAGTAGGGAGTATGGTGACGATCCTCGTAGAGTACGTGGATGACATACTCTTGATAGGGAAGGAGTTTCCTATGCTACGCTCGATCAATCTCCACTTATCACTATGATTCTCCACATAGGATCAAAATGATACCTCCTAAATCCTGAGTTTTGGATCTATGAGATAGATTTAATTGGATGTTAGGATTCTCACTAGTTGTAGTGAGATGGTATCAATCGATCCTGGGGAGAATCAATGGAAGGGTTCCAAGGTGATAAAGACGACTGAATGTCAGTCGCAGGCATTGTCTTTACCCTCAGTAAAGGGACGGTATGTTGGAAGAGTTCCAAGCTAGATACCGTGACATACTAGACGATAAAGGCAGAATACATCGCTACTTAAGATGCTACCAAAGTGGCTGTCTGGGTGTATATTGGTTCATGAGATGAACTTAGTTCCTCCCATTGTGTGACAAAGGAGTTGTGGCTTATGCCAAGGAACGTCCGTCCCATCAGTGATCCAGACATATTCTGAGGCAGTATCACCTGATCATGGAGATGGTTAATCTCCAGGGGATCGAGGTTAGGAGAGTAGACTCAGAGGACAACACAGCGGATCCACTCACAAAGGCCTGTTCCCAGAGAGAGATTTTTATGGGATGGTTGAGTATGAGATACTACAACCACTGCTACAGATGGCCCTAGTGCAAGTGGAAGATTGTTAGTTATATGTATGCCCTAGAGGCCATTACTGTACATAGGATGTATATTGTAGTGGATGCTGGGACATATATAGGGAGGACTTTCTTGCTCGACATGATAGTATGCTATCTGGTTACCCTTTACCTTAACGTGTATGCTGATTGTCTCTCTGTTACATGTTGGTAAAGCCCTTAGGATCTGTACTTGACTACCTGGACTATGATGCGGATCATACTAGTAGGGACATGGTAGTCCATAAGTACATCTTTCAAAGTCCCTAGTCGTGGGTGTATCGAGACGGGGCATCGATATACCAGAGTAGACTAGCGTGTACCTTCTCGACCCATACAGATGGGCGATGGATGATCCCATATCCATTGGTGTTTGACATCAGAGATGATATACGGGTGCTCAGTAGAGACTGGGTACACTGGACGGACTCGCCGAGAACTCCCAGATGGTATTATACCTCACGTCAGATGGCAGTTCTCTGGTGACACTGGTACAGAGTAGTCTGTTGACCCGAGATCGTCATAGAGTCTTGTGTGGTTCCCACTGTGCTTTGATTTCCATCTTACCACGTCCAAGAGGGCGTGCAAAACGGTGGTTTTTGGGTACAGTCTCGAGTCACATGGAGGCAATGAGCGATAGGAGGGGATTCGTCTCTCCCGGTATAGGGAGTTGATGTTGCGCTGTGTTCGATTGGCTATAACAGGAAATCCCTGGCCAGGGTTGCTGAGATTTACTGGTAAGTGTTACCAGTAGTTTCTCGAACAATTATAGACCTCATATCGACACGACTTATTGAGCTATTGGGGTCTGACATTTACCACCCCTAGGCGAGGTATGCGACATATCAGACGATCAGACCGGACTGTACGGTAGTGTTACTGGTCGGATTCACTGGAGTGTGAGCGGGCTTGCTCGTCGATCTTCAGATCGCTCAATACCCGGGTGGCCGTTACGTTTAGCAGACCGCTTGCGGCTTGTGGATGTTTGATATGATCATCATCTGCTGCCGGCGTATTGACGAGTCTTTAGAGTCCTACATAGAGGTTTCCTGGCTCAAGCGAAACGAAATAGGAGCGCATATGAGATATGTGCGGGACCGAGAATAATACGGTATGTGATACTGTATTCGATTCTCGCGATGTGACATTGATCGGTTATATGCGATATAGCCGGGTTATCGGATCAAGTGTTGATTCGATAAGTTGTTACTGATGATACCAGTCGGTTATGTGCGACATGACCGGATCGTTAAATCAAGTGTTGATTTAATGATTTAATGCATAATTGTATATTTGATATATTACTTTGCATTAACTAGTATCGGTTCACTTTAAAATGGATTTTCTCGCTCGGGTGTGCGCATTGCATATGCGATATGATTTTGTGCACTTGCTTGTATCATGTTTGATGATGCATGCCAAACTTGGTTAAGTGTAAAGAATGAACCATGGTAATGAATGGGTTAGGGTTTTGATTTTTATTTATTCATTTATCTTTCTTATTTATTCTTTTTGGAAAAAGGAAAAAGAAAGACAAATGGTGGCATATTTTGGATTTAGTTGAAGTTTCTTGAAACTTTGACTAAGTCTTCATTCTTGTCCTATACTTAACCCTAACCATTTTAACTAACCTAAGTTAATTCTCTACACTTAACTAGAGTTAAAAGTATGATAAGTATTGTTTTATTTTCTATTTTTAATTCAAGACTTATCATATCATCTTCATCTTCTTCCTTTCTTCAAGTGAAGAAACCTTCACTCCATCAATGGTGATTGTTGGAAATGAGTGAGAAATCCAATTCTAAAGTCTACCCACTTCCTATTTCTTCATCCTCTACCTCTTGCCAAGTAGTAGAGTGTGTTTCCTTCACAAGTTTTCAAAGCTAGGTGAAGGTGGAGCTTGATCTATCGATGCCTCGACGTAGATCATCTTCGGCATGGACATCGACGACCTAGCTCGCCATTTCTCCGACGAAGCCGACACTAGAGCCCGGATTCTTTTTGGACAGCGGAGACGACTTCGTTGCGGAGCTATGGAGGTGGAGCACCGGATCTACAAAGGTTGTATTTCCGTATCTCTTAGTTAAGTGTTAACTAGTTAGCTTTTTCGCCTAGTTTTCTAGCAAACGATCCGTAGTCGGGTCTCTCGGCACCTAGAATTTTTGAAATTGGCATGGTTGATGCCTTGTGAGACCTCATTAGGGTGCCTAGGAACCCTACAGCCAGTCATGTCACAAAGATAAGATGACCATAGCTCCGTTTACTGGAAACAGAGAAAGAGTTAGTAAACTCTTGGGATGATACATGTTGATGTATAAAGGTCCCCTGTCTACATATGCCAAGACCAGTTCTTTGTACTTCATTACATTCTCTGATAATCTCTCAAGATTCAGACATATGTTCCTGTTGAAACACAAGTCCGAACCTTTTGAGATATTCACAGAATATGATTTAGAAGTAGAGAACCAAAATACGGGTATAAGTATTATGTCCTATGATGAGATCAAGGAGGAGAATACTTGAGCACGGAATTCCTGGACTATTCTAAAGGAGAATGAGATTCTCTCTCGGCATTACTCCTCCGGATACACCATAGCACGATGGTATATCGGGGCGGAGCAATCACACCCTATATGATATGGTGTGCTCTATGATGAGTACTACTGAGTTACCTTTTTCCTTTTGGGAGTTATGAACTTGAGAAGCTGCATACCTATTGAAAAGGGTTCAAATCAAATCAGTTGCCTACCACTTCATATGTTATATGGAAAGGGAAGAGCCCATGTCCTAAGTTAGTTAAGATTTGGGGTTGTCCGGCCTATGTCTAAAAGCAAAATCCGGACAAGCTCGAGGCAAGGTCTGTAATGTAGAACTGGAAAGGTTCCAGCTATACAAACTACAGCAGATGATTTGGTAGAACCGAAGGATTCAGTAGTAACCAACGAACCTCAGCCTCTTCGCCGATCTAGTAGGGTTCCTCACCCACCTGAAAGATACTTCGGTTTCTCTATGACAGTGGGAGCGAGGATTGCATCATGAGATGATGACCCAACTAGTTTCGAGCTGGCCATCAGGAGTAAGACTCTGTAAGAATGGCTGGATGCTTAGTGATCTGAGATGTAATCCTTATACACCAACAAAGTATGGACTTTGGTTGCTATATCTGAAGGGTTAAATCCCCATCAGGAGCAAGTATATCTTGAGAAGATTACTTGGTGTACATGGAAAGGTTGAGACTTTCAAAGCTAGACTTGTTAAAGGTTTTCGTCATCGACCAGGCATGGATAATGATGAAACCTTTTCCAGTGGCTATGCTTAAGTCCATCCAGATCCTACTTGCCACGGCTGCATACCATGACTACGATATCTGGTGGTTGGGTGTCATGACTGCTTTTCTAAATGATGTTTTGGAAGAGAGCGTCTATAAGTACACAGCTCGAGGGCTTCATAGACAGTGGGAGCAGCGGAAACGTGTGCAAGATGCTTTATAGGATAAAGCAGGCATCGCGGAGTTGGAACATCTGTTTTGATGAATTAGTCAAAGAGTTTGACATCATCAAAATGGTAGATGAACCTTGTATAAACAAAAAGGTAGTAGGGAGTATGGTGACGATCCTCGTAGAGTACGTGGATGACATACTCTTGATAGGGAAGTAGTTTCCTATGCTACGCTCGATCAATCTCCGCTTATCACAATGATTCTCCATATAGGATCAAAGTGATACGTCCTAAATCCTGGGTTTTTAGATCTATGAGATAAATCTAATTGGATGTTAAGACTCTCACTAGTTGTAGTGATACGGTATCAACCGATCCTGGGGAGAATCACTGGAAGGGTTCCAGGGTGATAAAGACGGCTGAATGTCAGTCACAGGCATTGTCTTTTCCCTCAGTAAAGGGACGGTATGTTGGAAGAGTTCCAAACTAGATACCGTGACATACTAGACGATAAAGACTGGATACATCGCTACTTAAGATGCTACCAAAGAGGAAGTCTGGGTGTATATTGGTTCATGAGATGAACTTAGTTCCTCCCATTGTGTGACAATGGAGTTGTGGCTTATGCCAAGGAACGTCCGTCCCATCAGTGATCCAGACATATTCTAAGGCAGTATTACCTGATCATGGAGATAGATGATCTTCAGGGTGATCGAGGTTAAGGAGAGTAGACTCAGAGGACAACACAGCGGATCCACTCACAAAGGCCTGTTCCCAGAGAAAGACTTTTATGGGATGGTTGAGTATAAGATACTACAACCACTGCTACAGATGGCCCTAGTGCAAGTGGGAGATTGTTAGTTATATGTATGCCCTAGAGTCCATTACTGTACATAGGATGTATATTGTAGTGGATGCTGGGACGTATATAGGGAGGACTTTCTTGCTCGACATGATAGTATGCTATCTGGTTGATCTTTACCTTAACGTGTATACTGTTTATCTCTCTGTTACATGTTGGTAAAGCCCTTAGGATCTGTACTTGACTACCTGGACTATGATGCGGATCATACTAGTGGGGACATGGTAGTCCATAAGTACATCCTTCAAAGTCCCTAGTCGTGGGTGTATCGAGACGGGGCATCGATATACCAGAGTAGACTAGCGTATACCTTCTCGACCCATACAGATGGGCGATGGATGATCCCATATCCATTGGTGTTTGACATCAGAGATGATATACGGGTGCTCAGTAGAGACTGGGTACACAGGACGGACTCGCCGAGAACTCTCAGATGGTATTATACCTCACGTCAGATGGCAGTTCTCTGGTGACACTGGTACAGGTTAGTCTGTTGACCCGAGATCGTCATAGAGTCTTGTGTGGTTCCCACTGTGCTTTGATTTCCATCTTACCACGTCCAAGAGGGCGTGCAAAATGGTGGTTTTTGGGTACAGTCCCGAGTCACATGGAGGCAATGAGCGATAGGAGGGGATTCGTCTCTCCCGGTATAGGGAGTTGATGTTGTGCTGTGTTCGATTGGCTATAACAGGAAATCCCTGGCCAGGGTTGCTGAGATTTACTGGTAAGTGTTACCAGTAGTTTCTCGAACAGTTATAGACCTCATATCGACACGACTTATCGAGCTATTGGGGTCTGACGTTTACCACCCCTAGGCGAGATATGCGACATATCAGACGATCAGACCGGACTGTACGGTAGTGTTACTGGTTAGATTCACTGGAGTGTGAGCGGGCTTGCTCGTCGATCTTCAGATCGCTCAATACCCGGGTGGCCGTTACGTTTAGCAGACCGCTTGCGGCTTGTGGATGCTTGATATGATCATCATCTGCTGCCGGCGTATTGACTAGTCTTTAGAGTCCTACACAGAGGTTTCCTGGCTCAAGCGAAACGAAATAGGAGCGCATATGAGATATGTGCGGGACCGAGAATGATACCAGTATGTGATACTGTATTTGATTCTCGCGATGTGACATTGAACGGTTATATGCGATATAGCCGGGTTATCGGATCAAGTGTTGATTCGATAAGTTGTTACTAATGATACTAGTCGGTTATATGCGATATGGCCGGATCGTTAAATCAAGTGTTGATTTAATGATTTAATAAATAATTATATATTTGATATATTACTTTGCATTAACTAGTATCGGTTCACTTTAAATGGATTTTCTCGCTCGGGTGTGCGCATTGCATATGCGATATGATTTTGTGCACATGCTTGTATCATGTTTGATGATACATACCTTTTATTTAAGTGTATAGAATTAAACCTTGGTTAATGGAATGGTTAGGGTTTGTTATTTTCTTATTCATTTTATTCATTTATTGATTCTTTTGGAAAAAGAAAAGGAAATGATAAAATGATGGCATTCTTTGATCATTCATGAGGCTTCATGATTGCTTTGACTTGTTGACCTTTTTGTTTTTAACTTAACCCTAACCATTGCATCAAACCATGATTAGTTCTCTACACTTAACTATGGTAATGTTATGATAAGGATTGATTTATCTTTTCTTTTCCAATTAATCTTATCATAATATTCTTCTTCTTCTTCCTTGAACTCAAGAAGAAACCTTCACTTCATCAATGGTGGATTGATGAAATGAGTGAGAAATCCAAAACTAAAGTCTACCCACTTCCTATTTCTTCATCCTCTACCTCTTGCCAAGTAGTAGAATGTGTTTCCCTCACAAGTTTTCAAGACTTGGTGAAGGTGGAGCTCGATCTAGCGATGCCTCGACGTAGATCATCTTCGGCACGAAGCCGACGACCTTGCCCGCTCGTTCTCCGATGAAGCCGACGCTAGAGCCCGGATTTGATTTGGACAGCGGAGAGGACCTCATCTCGGAGCCGTGGAGGTGGAGGACCGGATCTACAAAGGTTGTATTTCCGTAGACAAGTAGTTAAGTGTTAACTAGTTTCATTTTCGCCTAGATTTCTAGCCAACGATCCGTACACTAGGGTTTCCCGGCACTATAATTTTTGAAATGGGCATGATCGATGCCTTGTGAGACCTCCTTGGGGTGCCTAGGAACCCTACAGCCAGAAATGGTTCTTCATACTTCATTACATTCACTGACGATCTCTCAAGATTCGGACATGTGTTCCTGATGAAACACAAGTCTGATGATTTTGAGAAATTCAAAGAATATAAATCCGATGTCGAGAACCTGACGGGTAAAAGTATTAAAATACTACGATCTGATCGAAGAGGAGAATACTTGAGCATGGAATTCCGTGATTATCTAAAAGAGAATGGGATTATCTCTCAGCTTACTCCTCCATATACACCACAGCACAACGGTGTATTGGAGCGGAGAAATCGCACCCTATTAGATATGGTGCGCTCTATAATGAGCACCGTTGAGTTACCTACTTCCTTTTAGGGTTTTGCGCTTGAAGCAGCAGCATACCAATTGAATCAGGTTCCATCAAAATCTATACCTACCACACTATATGGGATATGGAGTGGGAAGAGACCATGTCTTAAACGAGTTAAGATATGGGGTTGTCTGGCCAATGTCAAAAGGAAAATTCCGGACAAACTCGATGCAAGATCAGTTCTTTGCAAGTTTGTTGGATATCCTAAACATTCAAATGGATATCATTTCTGTATGTCCACGTTACCCACCCTGGTGCTTAAGGGGAGGGGGAATAGGTAAAAAACAATTTTTTGACACAAGGTAACATGGACTAAAATCTTGAGGATCTTTGCCAAACCATCGCTTACAAACTACAAGAGGTTCTATCTACTATGCTCAAGAGATTATACCTCATGAACCAAGTCCTTCGGGTCTTCTCTCCGCTTTCCTCCTCGTCCATGCAAGCTCCAAGGATCGATCCGAATCTTTGTCACCTCCGCGGCCTCCTTGAGTCGAAGACGATCCACCCGAGAGTATGTAATCCGAGCTCCACCTCAAGCCGAGGTAACTAAGGCAACAAGTGTGCTACTCTTGATGTCCTAGATGATGTAGAATATGTTGGTGGATTTATTTGTCTATTTAAATCCTAATTATCTCAACATATGAGAACTAAAGGATTTCTTAGTGAGGAGGAGGAAGAAGAACAAAATATGAGAGCTCCAAATGAAGAGAGAGAATGCCAAAAGAATAATGAACCATGGAAAAATAAAAACCAATCTTTTATCATAATTATGATGGCTAAGTTTGATTTGACCACCATCATGTCTTGATAAAGCAAAAAGCAAAAGAAGAGTCTAGTGCTCTCATGAAAGATCCAAGTCAACAATGGTCAAAATGTCAACAAGGTCAAGCATGGTCAAAGGGTCAAAGTAATTAGCCATAACATAATTATCATTAAAAAGATTAGTAAATATTTTCCTCACCTCATAATGGTTTTGGCTGAACCAACAGTCAAAACCCTAATGAGGCACCTCCTCCTTCGCTCCTCACAACCGTGCATACACACCCGCATCCGCATTCCGTAGAATGCGAATGCACAGAAGACAAAAGTAATCCATCCATACAATACTAGGATCCGGGTTAAACCAAAGCCCACTAGCATTGTCAGCCCGAACAGCATACGCGCACAAGAGCACGTAAGTGATCGTAGCCCTGCAGTAAAACCATACGGCCTCTACACCTTTCGCCCAGTGCAGGGAAACTCTCTGTGTGGGACTCTAAAGGCTCGACACTATGCTGGCAGTGGGTTTAACCACAGACCGCAAGCGGTACTAGCGGTACGTAACGGTCCCCGGGTAGATGTCGATAAGAAGGCCGATGAGGTAAACCCATCCGAACTCCTACTGAGCCTGAATGTGACAATCTCCGTACAGTCCGGTATGTTCGTCTGAGAGTATCGCATGGCGGGCCTAGGGGGCGGTAAACGTCAGACACCTAATAGCGGTACAAGTCGTGCCGGAGTGTAGCCCATAACACCCTGAGAAACTACTAGAAACACTACCAGTAATTCTCGCTTGCCCTGGCCAGCGACTTTGTGTAATGGCTCTCCTAGACACAGCGCGATATCAACCCCCAATACCGGGAGAGACGAATCCTATCTAACCGCTACTGCCTCTAAGTGCTTCGGGACTGCACCCAACTACTACCTGTTTGCACGACTCCTTTGAGCCGTGGTTGGGTAGTAATCAAAGTGTTAGTATTTATGCCCTAGAAGGCCATTACTGTATCATACTAGCTTGTATATTACTTAATGGAAGCTTGGGATATTCACATGTATATAACAGTCTTGCTAAACATGGTAGTATGCTACTTGGTTTTTCTATCTTAATATGTGAGTGTACGTATTGATAGAGCTCATAGGATCTTGCTTGTCTACCAGCGTTGTGATGGCAGTCACACTAGTGGGGGCTGGGTAGTCTACAAGCACATCCTTATTCAGGTCCCTGGTCGTTGGATTATCGAGACAGAGCATCGATACTCCGGAGTAGACTGGTGTGTACGCTTCTCATCCCAGTTGGGGAGATGGTCTGTCCCACAGCCGTCAGTACGTCGTACTGGAGATAGTATGCAGGTGCTCGTTAGGTTACGGGTACACCGGACTGGACTCACGGCGAACTGTTGGTTGGTTTGATACCAGTCGTCAGTGAGCAGTTCCCAGGTGACATGAGTACAGCATAGTCCGCAGACTTGACACTGCTACTTCGCCTCAAGTGTGTCCCACTGTTCTTAGATTGCTACCCTACCACGGCTCAAAGGAGTCGTGCAAACAGGTAGCAGTTCGGTGCAGTCCCGAGCACTTGGAGGCAGTGGCGGTTAGACAAGATTCGTCCCTCCCGGTATTGGGAGTAGATATCGTGCTGTGTCAGAGAGCCATTACGCAAAGTCCCTGGCCAGGGCAAGCGAGATTTGCTGGTAGGTTCCAGTAGTTTCTCAGGGTGTAATGGGCTTCACTCCGACACGACTTATACCGCTATTAGGGGACTGACGCTTGCCGCCCCCCTAGGCCCGATATGCGATAGTCTTGGACGAACGGACCGGACTGTATGGAGATTGTCACATCAGACTCAGTAGGAGTTCGGATGGGTTTCCTCATCGGCCTTCTTATCGACAACTACCTGGGGACCGTTACGTACAGCTAGTGCCGCTTGCGGTCTGTGGTTAAACCCACTGCCAGCGTAGTAGTCGAGTCTCTAGAGTCCCACACAGAGAGTTTCCTACTCCAGGCAAAACGATATAGAGGTTGCATAGTTTTGCGACAAAGGGTTCGGACGCATACGTGCGTTTACGCGCGTACGACTT
Organism: Agapanthus africanus; assembly: GCA_030015575.1. Classification (NCBI taxonomy): domain Eukaryota; kingdom Viridiplantae; phylum Streptophyta; class Magnoliopsida; order Asparagales; family Amaryllidaceae; genus Agapanthus; species Agapanthus africanus. Next base: position 399,939,485 of record CM057346.1, read on the forward strand.
TCGGACAGTTTTTACCAGTCGGCTTTGGTTTAAGCCAGTTACTGGTATCCGGTTATTGGATTTATACAGTCTAAAGTTTTTCCGTATTTTTACGGATCGGAGGGGCGTTCTCGTAATTACTCGAGAAGCTTCTAGAAGATGGTGACTAAGGAGGGTTATGTGTCATATTCATTGAATGAGTTATATGAGTCATGGTGGTGATTCATTCATTTCATTAATGCACATTTATTGCTTAATGACTCATGCTAATGAATCATCACTAGATATTTTATGAAGCATGATTATTCACCACTCTTTATTCTTTTCTTCTTATTAGAAAATGCTTCATATATGATATGATACTCATAACTTATTCTCATAATATTATTCACATTCTCTCTCCTCAAGCTCTCTCTCTTCAAAAGACTAATCCTCACCCTCATGTGTTGAGATCTAGGATTAGTTAGACTAATCAATCCATAACCATCACTCTATTTCATCTAGCTTCTTTGATTAGCAATCCAAGAAGGTTAGTTGCCTCAAGTTTAGAGGCTAAGCTTGGAGTTTTGCTCTCGGGTGGATCGTCTACTACCTAGAGAAGGCCGAGGAGAACAAGGAGATCGTAAAGACGAAGGACTAGTTTCGATAGGTATAATCCCTAAGCATAGTAGTTTAGAACAACTATATGTTTGGTTAGTTATCGTTTAGCTTCGATTCAAGCGGTTAGTCGATGTTCGTTCACTAAACAAGTTCGTTTTTGAAAATTCCGCCTCCCCACAAGTATTGGGATGTAGTACATCGACTTACAGTGGTATCAGAGCCTCGCTAAACAATAAATAACTTAATCGCAAATTAGTACGAATTTCGAACGGAAAAACGAAGCCGGAAAACCCTAAATCTGTCAAGTTTCTGTTGAGTTTAAAATGAAGTCCAAAAATTTTTCAGGGAAGTTCAGAGAGCTTGAAAAGACACCAGAAGAACACACAAAAAATTTGGTGGCCTGAATCGTCTACGGAGCCGCGGATCCGCGGCGCTTAGCACTGTTGCCGCCGCGGATCCGCCGCCGTTTGGACGATTCAGGGACCCATTTTTATTGTGGTGGTTCTCTGTGTTATTTGGGATTTTCTGGGATATTTTATATTTGCTCAGGTTTCAGTTTTACAGAGCAGTTTTTGGAGCAATATTAAAGATGTTTAATCGATCGAAATTGTACAGTATTTGCATGTTGGATTATATCTGTGATTGTTTAATGTGTTCGTAAACCTCCCCTAACTGCTAGTATGTCGGTTGGCAGGGGGTTGCACATTTCTGTAATGGTTATATCTGTTTGTGAATATAAACTGTATTGGACTGTTGTGGTGTATAGTCGGGGTTTTGCAATGGGTTATTGTTTAATTCATTTGTTGTAAATGTAATTTGTTGTAATATTATTTTTGCGGGGCACATCCATGTTGCGGTTGTAGCCACCGTTGTATTATTTCATTTTACTGTTTTTGCTCCTAGGACTGACCCAAGGTGGGGTACACAAACTGCCGGGCGGGTAGTTTGCCGTACCCGTAGGGGTCGAGGGTGGGGTAACGGCTATTCATCACAACTGTGTAATCTGTCTTTTCTTGCAGGCTCAAAAGAAATACAGATTGCTTGCAAATCCAATATTGTTTATCTGTGTTCTGGAATGAATATCATTGCGTCAGACGAATGTAAAATATCTATATATATTGTAGCTATTTAGACGTCACTTATGTTTTACACCCGCGCTAGCCCAGCCCCCGCTCTGTCGTTAGTTAAGTAACCTAACGGGTGATGACGGGACCCCGTGGCGAATGCGGATGGCATAAGAGGACGTTGTATTTTCGTTGTTTTCTGCAATGATAGGTTAATGATGGGACGCATTATCTATAATGCAAAGAAAAACAAACCAAAGTTTAAATCGTTGGAACAATTTAAAAGAAACCACTCGGTTATTTTTAAAACAGATATTTTTAAATGCGGAGACTTAACCACTCCTTTTAAAAAGCTATCAGGTTCCTTCGGTTATATCAAGTTCACTACGTTCACGGTTTCGCCAAAACCAGTCGTAGCCCTCCGTCATTTCATCTGGGTATTCAGTAGTATTCAAGCTACGTATTTTGACCAACGCCAAGGCATAGTGTTTGGTAGCTGCTGGGTATTCATTTGTTGCATAGATAGATGAGTTAGTTTGGGACAGTCGTATGATCATTTTGGCCAACGTCAAGGATATGTACGGATGGGTTCAAATTAACAAGATAATGATGGGCAGAACTTGACATGTGACTTATGATATATTGACCAACGCCAAGGTCATAAGAGCATGGGGCAAAAATATATATCGGGAATTTCTAAAGAAACTGAAATTTGCAAAGAGATGCATACCATTTGGAGTTTGATGAATGTTGGTAGGATTCCTTCAACATTATCATACGATGATATTTGGATCCCGATCCTACTGTAAGTATATGCTACTTATCAGGATATTCGTCACTTAACGATCAATGCTATAAACCTAGTAGGTGTCCAGAAAGGTGTCAGCGGGGTTACGCCCCCAGAGAAAAGAGGTTATTTAATTAAGGAACTTCGCGAAAGCGTTGGAAAACCTCCCTCGAAGTATCGACACTGGCCTGGCTGAACGGTTAAGCAAGTATTGTACGGTGAGAATAGTCCTGGCTAATTCTTCTTTTATGGTTTGAGGAAGGATTCGAGAAACAGTGGGAGCCATCCAGTTTAGATAAACTAAAAACCACTCTAAACTTACAAGAGCATCATGCTAAAGAGTTTTCTTCTCTCTCTCCTAATTGCAGCGACCCTGAAAATGACTGGACTTAAGTTACTTTTAGAAAAAAATATACTGACAGGGCCAAACTATAAAGATTGGCTGCGGAATGTCAAAATGGCTTTGACCTATGACAAACTGGGGTACGTCCTCACCGCTACGGCACCTGCTATCCCTGGTCCCAAATCCAGCAATGCGGATAAGGAAATCCGCAAAACCTGGGATTTAGATTGCGCGAGAGCCAAGTGCATCGTGCTTGCCTCTATGAACAACGAACATCAGAGGAGGCACGAGGATTTGTCCTTAGATGGCATATTTCTCCATACAAAGGAACTTTATGGAGAGCAATCTCGTATAGCAAGATACGAGACCTCTAAGAACTTGTTTCGAGCGAGGTTGGCTGTCGGGTCATCGGTAGGTGAACATGTCCTACAAATGATCGGCTATATTGAAGAGCTCGCAGACCTTGGGACGACTTTGGATAATGAGCTGTATACAGACCTTATTCTCCAGTCCCTTCCTCCCACCTACGCCCAGTTTATCCTCAACTTCAACATTCAAGGAAAAGAAGTTGAACTTGCGGAACTCCTGAACATGTTAAGGAGTGCAGAGGGCACCTTGAAGAAAGCAAGGGAAACACCCGCTATGTTTGTTGGCGGTGCATCTTCTTCCGGGTCCAAGGCTAGGGCCAAAGGAAGGAAGAAGAAGGCCGCACCCAAACCTAGAGGAGGTGTTAGTAAGGTAGGAAAGAAGGGAAAGAAAAAGATAGCAGTACCGATAGTTGGCCCGGATGAGTGCTTCTATTGTCACAGGAAAGGGCACTGGAAGAAGGATTGCAAGGCGTGGAACGCCAAGAACCAGGAACCGAAGCAAGCTGTGGCTTCGACTTCAGGTGTGTTTGTAATTGAGAATTGTCTGTCGATCAACTCTACTTCCTGGGTATTGGATACCGGATCAGGATCTCATATTTGCAATTCATTGCAGGCACTGAGAAACCGTAGAGTGCTGAAGGAAGGTGATATGATCCTCAGGGTTGCTAACGGAGCTAGCGTGGGAGCTGCGTCCGTCGGGGATTATCACCTAGGATTGACGAGTGGACATATTTTGGTTTTACATAACTGTTATTTTGTACCAAGCTTAACGTGTAATATCATATCAGTTTCCTTGTTATCAAATAAAGGTTATGATTTCACGTTTGTAAGAGATGTTGTTAACATCCACCTTAATCATGGTTTGATTGGGCCCGGTACTCTAAATAACGGCATATATGTTTTAAACCAGCTCCAAATTTTCAATGTCCAGAACACACTAAAAAGAAAGTCTCCAGATTTAAATAAAGCTTTCTTATGGCATTGTAGACTGGGTCACATCAATGAGAGAAGGTTGACTAAGTTGCATAGAGAAGGATATTTGGACACGTTCGAATATCAAACCTATGACACTTGTCAATCTTGTCTCAAAGGAAAGATGACAAAGACTCCATTTACTGGACAAGGAGAAAGAGCGAGCGAGCTCTTAGGACTCATACACAGCGATGTATGTGGTCCAATGTCTACACATGCGAGAGGTGGTTATTCCTACTTCATTACTTTTACAGATGATTTCTCTAGGTATGGACATGTTTTCTTAATGAAGCATAAATCGGAGGCCTTTGAGAAATTCAAGGAATACAAGAGTGAAGTGGAAAACCAAACAGGCAAAAGTATTAAGACACTAAGATCTGATCGAGGTGGAGAATACTTAAGTGCCGTGTTCCTAGGTTACCTAAAAGAGAAAGGAATTCTCTCTCAGCTTACTCCTCCATACACTCCACAGCATAACGGTGTATCGGAGAGACGGAATCGAACCCTATTGGATATGGTACGATCCATGATGAGTAATGCTGAGTTACCACGATCTTTTTGGGGTTATGCGCTTGAATCAGCGGCATATCTTTTGAACAAAGTTCCAACCAAAACTGTGCCTACCACACCATATTAGATATGGAGTGGGAAGAAACCCTGTCTTCAGTACCTGAAGACGTGGGGATGTCCAGCTTTTGTAAAAAAGCAGCATTCGGACAAGCTCGAGGCACGCTCAGTAGAGTGTAAGTTTGTGGGATATCCAAAGAACTCTATGGGATATTATTTCTATTACGCAGAGGAACAAAAGGTTTTTGTTTCTCGTCATGCCCGCTTCTTAGAAACTGAATTTTTAGAAAATCAGAAGAGTGGGAGCGTAGTAGAACTGGAAGAAATTCCAGAACCACAAACTGCTACTGAAAGTTTGGTAGAACCAGGAGTTCAAGAAGAACAGGACATTCCCGCACCCCTCCGCAGGAGTAGTAGGCCGTCTCATCCGCCTGAGAGATACTACGGTTTTCTCATAGATGGGGATAGAGAGGATTGCATCATAGATGATGATGAACCTACTGACTTCCAGCAGGCCATCCAGAGCGGCGACTCAGTACGATGGCTAGATGCAATGCGGACCGAAATGGAGTCCATGTACACCAACAAAGTATGGACTTTGGACTTTGCTCCAGATGGGGTAAAACCCATAGGATGCAAATGGATCTTCAAGAAAAAGATTGGTGTAGATGGACAGGTGGAAACCTATAAGGCTAGACTTGTTGCAAAGGGTTTTCGTCAAAGACCTGGTTTGGACTATGACGAAACTTTTTCTCCAGTGGCTATGATCAAATCCATTCGGGTCCTTCTTGCTGTTGCTGCCTTCCATGATTATGAAATCTGGCAGATGGACGTAAAGACGGCTTTTCTGAATGGAAATTTAGAAGAATGCGTCTATATGGATCAGCCAGAGGGTTTCAATCAGAGTGGGAGCAGCGGGAAAGTATGCAAGCTGCTTAAGTCCATTTATGGACTAAAGCAGGCATCGCGGAGTTGGAACATCTGTTTTGATGAGACAGTCAAAGAATATGACTTTATCAAAAATCCAGATGAACCGTGTATATATAGTAAAGTTGTAGCAAGAAGTGTTGTATTCCTCGTTTTGTACGTGGATGACATTCTATTGATAGGAAATGACATTCCTATGCTACAATCTGTCAAAGGATTCTTGTCACACAGGTTCTCCATGAAAGACCTGGGTGATGCCTTGTACATTCTGGGGATCCGGATCTATCGTGATAGATCCAAGAGGATGTTGGGACTTTCGCAGTCCAGGTATATCGACACTGTACTGAAAAGATTCAGTATGGAAGATTCTAAGCGCGGTAATCTACCGGCTTGTCACGGAATCACCCTCTCCAAAGAGATGTCTCCCAAGACTGATTTGGAAAGGGAACGCATGTCTATTATACCCTACGCTTCTGCGGTAGGCTCTATAATTTATGCGATGTTGTGTACCAGACCAGATGTAGCTTACGCACTGAGCGTGGTAAGCCAGTATCAGTCAGACCCAGGGGAGAAACACTGGATAGCAGTAAAGAACATTCTCAAGTACCTGAGGAGGACTAAGGAGATGTTCTTGGTTTACGGCGGAAAAGACCTCAGGTTGGAGGCCTTTGCTGATTCCGGCTTCCAGAGTGATAAGGACGATTCCAAGTCCATGTCGGGTTATGTCTTTACCCTCAATGGAGGGGCGGTGTGCTGGAAGAGCTCCAAGCAGGACACCGTTGCTGACTCGACGATGGAAGCGGAGTATATAGCTGCTTGCGATGCCGCAAAAGAAGCAGTCTGGATGAAGAAGTTTCTAACAGAACTTCAGGTGGTTCCTACCATAGTTGATCCAATACCTCTGTATTGCGACAACAACGGAGCTATAGCTTTAGCGAAGGAACCAAGGTCCCATCAGAAGTCCAGACACATCTTAAGGCGGTATCACCTGATCAGGGAGATCATTGATCGTCAGGAGATCGAGGTTCGGAGAGTTGCTACTGAAGAGAACATTACTGATCCATTCACGAAGGCCCTACCTCAGATTCAGTTCGAGAGGCTACTCGAGATCATCGGTCTACGATATGCCAGTACATGGCCCTAGTGCAAGTAGGAGATTGTTAGTGTTTATGCCCTAGAAGGCCATTACTGTATCATACTAGCTTGTATATTACTTAATGGAAGCTTGGGATATTCACATGTATATAACAGTCTTGCTAAACATGGTAGTATGCTACTTGGTTTTTCTATCTTAATATGTAAGTGTACGTATTGATAAAGCTCATAGGATCTTGCTTGTCTACCAGCGTTGTGATGGCAGTCACACTAGTGGGGGCTGGGTAGTCTACAAGCACATCCTTATTCAGGTCCCTGGTCGTTGGATTATCGAGACAGAGCATCGATACTCCGGAGTAGACTGGTGTGTACGCTTCTCATCCCAGTTGGGGAGATGGTCTGTCCCACAGCCGTCAGTACGTCGTACTGGAGATAGTATGCAGGTGCTCGTTAGGTTACGGGTACACCGGACTGGACTCACGGGGAACTGTTGGTTGGTTTGATACCAGTCGTCAGTGAGCAGTTCCCAGGTGACATGAGTACAGCATAGTCCGCAGACTTGACACTGCTACTTCGCCTCGAGTGTGTCCCACTGTTCTTAGATTGCTATCCTACCACGGCTCAAAGGAGTCGTGCAAACAGGTAGCAGTTGGGTGCAGTCCCGAGCACTTGGAGGCAGTGGCGGTTAGACAGGATTCGTCCCTCCCGGTATTGGGAGTAGATATCGTGCTGTGTCAGAGAGCCATTACGCAAAGTCCCTGGCCAGGGCAAGCGAGATTTGCTGGTAGGTTCCAGTAGTATCTCAGGGTGTAATGGGCTTCACTCCGACACGACTTATACTGCTATTAGGGGACTGACGCTTGCCGCCCCCCTAGGCCCGATATGCGATAGTCTTGGACGAACGGACCGGACTGTATGGAGATTGTCACATCAGACTCAGTAGGAGTTCGGATGGGTTTCCTCATCGGCCTTCTTATCGACAACTACCTGGGGACCGTTACGTACAGCTAATGCCGCTTGCGGTCTGTGGTTAAACCCACTGCCAGCGTAGTAGTCGAGTCTCTAGAGTCCCACACAGAGAGTTTCCTACTCCAGGCGAAATGATATAGAGGTTGCATGGTTTTGCGACAAAGGGTTCGGACGCATACGTGCGTTTACGCGCGTTCGACTTTCGGACAGTTTTTACCAGTCGGCTTTGGTTTAAGCCAGTTACTGGTATCCGGTTATTGGATTTATACAGTCTAAAGTTTTTCCGTATTTTTATGGATCGGAGGGCGTTCTCGTAATTACTCGAGAAGCTTCTAGAAGATGGTGACTAAGGAGGGTTATGTGTCATATTCATTGAATGAGTTATATGAGTCATGGTGGTGATTCATTCATTTCATTAATACACATTTATTGCTTAATGACTCATGCTAATGAATCATCACTAGATATTTTATGAAGCATGATTATTCATCACTCTTTATTCTTTTCTTCTTATTAGAAAATGCTTCATATATGATATGATACTCATAACTTATTCTCATAATATTATTCACATTCTCTCTCCTCAAGCTCTCTCTCTTCAAAAGACTAATCCTCACCCTCATGTGTTGAGATCTAGGATTAGTTAGACTAATCAATCCATAACCATCACTCTATTTCATCTAGCTTCTTTGATTAGCAATACAAGAAGGTTAGTTGCCTCAAGTTTAGAGGCTAAGCTTGGAGTTTTGCTCTCGGGTGGATCGTCTACTACCTAGAGAAGGCCGAGGAGAACAAGGAGATCGTAAAGACGAAGGACTAGTTTCGATAGGTATAATCCCTAAGCATAGTAGTTTAGAACAACTATATGTTTGGTTAGTTATCGTTTAGCTTCGATTCAAGCGGTTAGTCGATGTTCGTTCACTAAACAAGTTCGTTTTTGAAAATTCCGCCTCTCCACAAGTATTGGGGTGTAGTACATCGACTTACACAAAGTACAGTGGGAACACACTCGAGGCGAAGTAGCAGTGTCAAGTCGACGGACTAAGCTGTACTCCTGTTACCTGGGAACTGTTATCTGACGATAGGTATAGTACCAACCAACAGTTCCCGACGAGTCCTGTCCAGTGTACTCGTAACCTAACGAGCACCCACATAATATCTCCAATACGACGTACTGATGGCTCTGGGACAGACCATCTTCCCTGCTTGGATGAGAAGCGCATACGCTAGTCTACTCTGGAGTATCGATGCCCGTATCGATAATCCTACGACTAGGGACCTGTATAAGGATGTGCTGATAGATTACCCAGCCCCCACAAGTGTGACTGCCATCACAACGCTGATAATCAAGCAAGATCCTAAGGGCTCTACCAATATATATAAGCGATATGCTAAAAGAAACACATGCACATATTAAAGTAGAAACAAACAAAGTGGCATACTACCATTTTGAGCAAGATTGTCTATACAATTGTGAATATCCCAAGCTTCCATTAAGTAATATACAAACTAGTATGATACAGTAATGGCCTCTAGGGCATATACACTAACAATCTCCCACTTGCACTAGGGCCATGTACTGGCGTATCGAAGACCTATCATCTCGATCAGCCGCTCGAACCGAGTGTGGGGTATGGCCTTCGTGAGTGGATCTACAGTGTTATTCTCCGAATCTACTCTCTTCACCTCGATCTCCCGGCGATCTACGATCTCCCTGATCAGGTGGTACAGCCTCAAAATGTGCTTGGGCTTCTGACGGGACCTGGGTTCCTTCGCTAAAGCTATAGCGTCGTTTTTGTCACAATACAGTGGTATTGGATCAATAATGGTAGGAACCACCTGAAGCTCCGTGAGGAACTTCTTCATCCAGACAGCTTCCTTTGCGGCATCGCAAGCAGCTATGTACTCCGCTTCTATAGTTGAGTCAGCAACAGTTTCCTGCTTGGAGCTCTTCCAGCAAACCGCCCCTCCATTGAGGGTAAAGACATAACCCGACATGGACTTGGAGTCAGGCTTGTCACTCTGGAAGCTGGAGTCAGCAAAGGCCTCGATCTGGAGGTCTTTTCCGCCATACACCAAGAACATCTCCTTAGTCCTTCTTAAGTACTTGAGAATGTTCTTTACTATTATCCAGTGTTTCTCCCCTGGGTCCGACTGATACCGGCCTACAACGCTCAATGCGTATGCTACATCTGGTCTGGTACACAACATCGCATATTATAGAGCCTACCGCAGATGCGTAGGGTATAGTTGACATGCGAGCCCTTTCCAAATCAGTCTTGGGAGACATCTCTTTGGAGAGGGTGATTCCATGACAAGCCGGTAGATTACCGCGCTTTGAATATTCCATACTGAATCGTTTCAGTATGGTGTCGATGTACCTGGACTGCGAAAGTCCCAACATCCTGTTAGATCTATCACGATAGATCTAGATCCCCAGAATGTAGTTGGCATCGCCCAGGTCCTTCATGGAGAACCTCTGTGAAAAGAATCCTTTGAGTGACTGTAGCATAGGACTATCATTTCCTATGAGGAGAATGTCATCCACGTTCAAGACGAGGAATACCACAGTTCTCCCTACAATTTTACTATAAATGCATGGTTCATCCAGATTTTTCATAAAGTCAAATTCTTTGACAGTATCATCAAAGCAGATGTTCCAACTCCGCGATACCTGCTTTAGTCCATAGATGGACTTAAGCAACTTGCACACTTTACCGCTGCTCCCACTCTAAATGAATCCCTCCGGCTGATCCAAATAGACGCACTCTTCCAAATTTCCATTTAGGAAAGCCGTCTTTACGTCCATCTGCCAGATCTCATAATCGTGGAAGGCAGCAATGGCAAGAAGGATCCGAATGGATTTGAGCATAGCCACTGGAGAAAGGTCTTGTCATAGTCCAAACCAGGTCTTTGACGAAAACCCTTTGCAACAAGTCTAGCTTTATAGGTTTCAACCTACGCATCTACACCAATCTTCTTTCTGAAGATCCATTTGCAGCCTACGGGTTTTACCCCTTCTGGAGCAATGTCCAAAGTCCAAACTTTGTTGGTGTACATGGACTCCATCTAGGTCCGTATTGCATCCAGCCATTTTACCGAGTCACCGCTCTGAATGGCTTGCTGGAAGCTACTAGGCTCATCATTTTCAATGACGCAATCCTCTCGATCCCTATCTATGAGAAAACCGTAGTATCTTTCGGGCGGATGAGACTGCCTACTACTCCTGTAGAGTGGCGCTGGGATGTCCGGTTCTCCTGAAAATTCTGGTTCTACCGAGCTTTCAGTAATAGCTTGTGGTTCTGGAATTTCTTCCAGTTCTATTGCGCTCCCACTTATCCGATTTTCTAAAAATTCAGTTTCCAAGAAGTGGGCATGCTGAGAAACAAACACCTTTTGTTCCTCTGCGGAATAGAAAGGATACCCCCTGGAGTTCTTGGGGTATCCCATAAACTTACACAGTACTGAGCGTGCTTCGAGCTTGTCCGCATGCTGCTTCTTTACAAAAGCTGGACATCCCCATGTCTTAAGATACTTAAGACAGGGTTTCTTCCCACTCCACATCTAATATGGGATGGTAGGCACAGTCTTGGTTGGAGCCTTGTTCAAAAGATATGCAGCTGTTTCTAGTGCATAACCCCAGAAAGATCGCGGTAACTCATCCTTACTCATCATGGAACGAACCATATCCAATAGAGTTCGATTCCGTCTTTCCAATACACCGGTGTGTTGTGGTGTGTATGGAGGAGTAAGCTGAGAGAGAATTCCATTCTCTTTTAAGTAGTCCTGTAACGCGGAACTCAAGTATTCACCACCTCGATCAGATCTCAGTGTCTTGATACTTTTGCCTGTTTGTTTTTCAACTTCATTCTTGTATTCCCGAAATTTCTCAAAAGCCTTGGATTTATGCTTCATCAGGAAGACATGTCCATACCTAGAGAAATCATCCGTAAAAGTAATAAAGTATGAATAACCACTTCACGCATGTGTAGACATTGGACCACACACGTCACTGTGTATGAGTCCCAAGAGCTCGCTCGCACTTACTCCATGTCCAGTGAACGGAGTCTTTGTCATCTTTCCCATGAGACAAGATTCACAAGTATCATAAGACTGGTACTCGAATGGATTCAAGTATCCCTCTTTATGTAACTTTATCAACCGTGTCTCATTAATGTGACACAGTCTACAATGCCATAAGAAAGCCTGATTTGTTTTCGGAGACTTTCTTTTAAGTGTGTTCTGGACACTGAAAACCTGAGCTTGATTCAATACATATATCTCGTTTTCTAATGTACCTGACCCAATCAGAACTTGATTTAGGTGGATGTGGACCACATCTCTTACAAAAGTAAAATCATATCATTCCTTAGAAAGTAAGGATACAGATATGATATTACAAGTCGCACTAGGTACATACAAACAGTCAAGCAGAATCAATATTTGCCCAGTTGTCAATCCAAGATGATATTCCCCTACGGATTCAGCGTCCATGCTCATTCCGTTGGAAACCCTTAGAGTCATATCACCTATCATGATAACTCTACGGTTTCTCAGAGCCTGTAATGAATTATAGATGTGAGATCCTGATCCGGTATCCAATACCTAGGAAGTAGGGTTAATTGACATACAGTTTTCTACTAAAAACACACCCGAAGCCGAAGCCACAACATGCTTCGAATCCTGGCTACAGGCTTTACTATCCCTGCAATCCTTCTTCCAATGTTCATTCTCGTAACAATAGGAACGTCCCTCCTTTACTACATCCAGTCCCGAAACTTTTGCCCTTCTCTTTCCTTCTACTTCTCTGGTTTCCTTCAGGGTATAAGTAGAGGGCAGAGACTGTAGAATCAAGTCAGTATTTGACCCGTTCTTCAACGTTGTCTTCAGGTCGGTGAGCTCATCAAAATAGCTAGTCTCTGTAAGGACGTTGTCCCCTACAGATGACCCGAAAGCCAACCTCGCTTGAAGCAATTCGTTCGAGGTCTCATATCTTGCGATACGAGATTGCTCTCCATATAAATCTTTGTTATGGAGGAAGATAGAAACTAAGTCCATCTTCTCGTGCTGCCTCTGGTATGCACCATCAACTGAGGCCAACACGAGGCACGTAGCATTCACATAGTCTTTTTCCGATGTCTTACGGATATAAATATCCGCGATAGTGGAAACTGATCCTGAGACAGCAGGGGTTTCATTAGTTAAGAGGTGTCCCAACTTGTCATGGGTAATGGACATCTGGACAGACCTTTGCCAGTCATAACAGTCAGATTTATTCATTTTATTATCTAGATGTAACCTATGTGTGGTCACTGGGTCGCTGTAATTAAGAGAGAAAGAAGAAAACACTCAGAATGATGCTCTTGCAAGTTTAGATTGGTTTTTAATTTATCTAAACAGGATGGCTCCCACTGTTTCTCGAATCCTTCCTCAAACCATAAAAGAAGAATTAATCGGGATCAATCTCACCGTAGAATACTTTCTTAACCGTTCAGCCAGGCCAGTGTCGGTACTTCGAGGGAGGTTTTACGACGCTTTCGCAAAGTTCCTTAATTAAATAACCTCTTTTCCCTGTGGGCGTAGCCCCGCTAACACCTTTCTAGACACCTACTTGGTTTATAGCATTGATCGTTAAATGAAAAGTTTCCCGAGGAGTAGCGGATACTCACAGTAGGATCGGGATCCAAATATCATTGTGAGATAATGCTGAAGGAATCCTACCAACATTATCAAACTCCAAATGGTATGCAGCACTAGCAAGTTTCAGTTTCTTTAGAAACATCCGATGTGGATTTTTGCCCCATTCTCTTATGACCTTGACGAAGGTCAACAAATCATAAGTCACATGTCAAGTTCTACCCATCATTGTCCAGGTTAATTTGAACCCACCCGTATATACCCTTGACGAAGGTCAACAAGGTAATACGACTGTCCCAAACCAACGCATCTATCTATGCTACATATGAACACCCAACAGCTACCAATCACTATACCTTGACGAAGGTCAACAAACATAGCTTGAATACTATTGAATATTCATATGAAATGACGGAGGGCTACGAATGGTTTTGGCGAAACCATGAGCGCAGTGAACTTGATATAATCGAAGGAACCTGATAGCTTTTAAAAGGAGTGGTTTAAGCTCCGCGTTTTTAAAAGTTTTCTTTTTTGAAAAGAAACCGAGTGGATTTGAACTTGTTCCAATGATTTTAACTTTGGTTTATTTTCTTGCATTAATTTAATGCGTCCCATCAATTAATCCTACCATTGCAGAAAACAACGAAAATATGACCTACGCTTATGCCATCCGCATTCGCCACGGGTACCCGTCATCACCCGTTAGGTTACTTAACTAACGACAGAGCGGGGGCTGGACTAGCGCGGATGCAAAACATAAGCAAAGCCTAGTAGATATCATATATAGATATATACATTCGTCAGATGCAATGATAGCCATTCCAGATCACAGATGAACACATTTGATATACTAGGAATCCGCGTTTCGTTCGAGCCTGCAACGAAAGACGGATTACACCGTCGCGATGAATAGCCAAACCCCACCCTAGATCCCTACGGGTGCGGCAAACTACCCGCCAAGTACCCGAAGTGGAGCAACCCCCCTCAACAACATGAGTAGGCCACTCGGCACTTCAAAATATCCGGTAGTTTGTGCACCCCCCTTGGGTCTATCCTAGGAGCAAAAAACAGTAAAAGAAATAATATACAATGGCGGCTACAACCTCATCCCGGATGTGCTGTCATAAAAATAATATTACATCAATTTACATATTACATCAAATGAAAGATAAAGAAACTCTCATTTCACAAACCCACATCACAGAATATCCGATTAGCAAAAGTACTTAGAATTTCGATCGATAACTTGATTCGAAACTACCCCAAGCACAACACAGTACTCAGCAAAATCTGGGCAGAAACAAACTATCTTAAAAATCACAAAACCATCACAGAGAACGCCTGAAGAAATTTGGTGCGCTGCCGAGTCAACTCGGCCGTGGATCCGCGGCGGATCGGTTGGATAGGCCGCGGATCCACGGTCTTCTGAGTGACTCAGGCGCCCAAATTTCTACAGTTTTCCCAGAAAACCCTGCACGTATTTTTAAGGTCCACTGAAAAAAATTTGGGCCAGTTTTTAAAAACGACAGAAAAGTGACTTTTTCGACCTGTTTTGCAATTTTTTCCGGCGATCGAATTTCTAACACTTTCCTAACAAGTTAGTAATGGTTTAGCGAGGTTCTAATACCACTGTAAGTCTACGTTACACACCCCGGTGCTTACGGGGAGGCGGAATAGGTAAAAAACAATTTTTTACACAAGGTAACATGGACTAAAAACTTGAGGATCTTTGCCAAACCACTGCTAACAAACTACAAGAGGTTCTATCTATTATGCTCAAGAGATTATACCTCACGAACCAAGTCCTTCGGGTCTTCTCTCTGCTTTCCTCCTCGTCCATGCAAGCTCTAAGGATCGATCCGGATCTTGGTCACCTCCGCGGCCTCCTTGAGTCGAAGATGATCCACCCGAGAGTTAGTAATCCGAGCTCCACCTCAAGCCGAGGTAACTAGGGCAACAAGTGTGCTACTCTTGATGTCCTAGATGATGGTGGATTTATTTGTCTATTTAGATCCTAATTATCTCAACACATTGTTAGTTATATGTATGGCCTAGAGGCCATTACTGTACATTGGATGTATATTGTTGTGGATGCTGGGTCATATATAGGTAGGACTTTCTTGCTCGACATGATAGTACGCTATCTGGTTGCTCTTTATCTTAACATGTATACTTTCTGTCTCTCTGTTACATGTTGATAAAGACCTTAGGATGTGTACTCGACTTCCAGGACTATGATGCAAATCATACTAGTGGGGCATGGGTAGTCCATGAGTACATCCTTCAATGTTCCTAGTCGTAGGAATATCAAGATGGGGCATCGATATTCCAGAGTAGACTAGCGTATATCTTCTCGACCCATGTGATGGGTGATGGATGATCCTATATCCATTGGTGTTTGACATCAGAGATGGTATGCGGGCGATCAGTGGAGACTGGGTACACTGAACGGACTCACCGAGAACTCCCAGATGGTATTATACCTCACGTCAGATGGCAGTTCTCTGGTGACACTGGTACAGCTTAGTCTGTTGACCCGAGATCGTCATACAGTCTTGTGTGTCTCCCACTGTGCTTTGATTTCCACCCTACCACGGCTCTACTGAGTCGTGCAAACAGGTGGTTTTTGGGTACAGTCCCGATTCACATGGAGGCAATGAGCGATAGGAGGGGATTCGTCTCTCCCGGTATTGGGGGTTGATGTTGTGCTATGCTCGACTGGCCATAAATGGAAATCCCTGGCCAGGGTTGCAGTGATCTACTGGTAAGTGTTATCAGTAGTTTCACACATTGTTATGGACCTTACATCGGCATGACTTATCGAGCTACTAGGGTCTGACGTTTACCACCCATAGGTGAGATATGCGACATATCAGACGAACAGACCGGACTATACGGTAAGTGTTACTGGTTGGATTCACAGGAGTGTGAGCGGGCTTGCTCGTCGATCTTCTGATCGCTCAATACCCGGGTGGCTGTTACGTTTAGCAGACCGCTTGCGGCTTGTGGGTGTTTGATATGATCATCACCTGCTGCCGGCGTATTGACGAGTCTTTAGAATCCTGCACAGAGGTAACGAAATAGGAGCGCATATGAGATATGTGCGGGACCGAGAATAATGCTTGTATGTGATACCGTATTCTATTCTCGCGATGAATGTATCTAATGGTTGTATGTGATATAACCTAGTTATCGAATCGAGGATTGATTCGATTAGTCGATACATCGGATATTAGTCGGTCATATGCGATATGACCGGATCGTTAAATCAAGTATTGATTTAATGATTTAATGTATAATTATATAGATTAGATATATTACTTTACATTGACTAATATTGTTCACTTTAAATGGATTTTCTCACTTGAATTACACAAGTTGTATATGTGATATACTTTTGTGCACTTGTTTGTATCATGTTTGATGATACATGCAAACTTGGGTTTGTGTAAAGAATTAAAACCATGGTTATGTTAATGGTTAGGGTTTTGATTTACTCACTTATTCATTTATCTATTTATTTTGGTTAAAAAAAAGGGAAAAGGAAAACAAAAATGGTTGCTTTCAAACAAGAAACTTCTTGATGCTTCATGCATCTTTGACTAAAGTAACCATTCTTTTCTTCTTCTCTTAACCCTAACCATTCAACTTAACCCTAGTTAGTTCTCTACACTAAACCATGGTTGAGATTATGATAAGTATCATTTTTGTATTCCATTTTAAATATACTTATCATATTCTTTCTTCTTCTTCTTCTTCTTCAACAAAGAAGAAAGCTTGCAACCTTTAATGGCAACTTGAGAAAAAGAGTGAGAAATCAAATTCTAAAGTGAACTCACTTCCTATTTCTTCATCCTCTACCACTTTCCAAGTAGTATATGGTGTTTTCTTCACAAGTTTCATGACTTGGTGAAGTTAGAGTTTGATCTTGAGTTGCCTCGACGTAGATCATCTTCGGCATCGAAGTCGACGACCTAGCCCGATCTTTTCTCCGTTGAGACCACCGCGAGAGTCTAGGATTCCGATGGGTACAGCGGAGGGACGTCATCATGGAGCTAGAGAGGTGGAGGACCGGATCTACAAAGGTTGTAGCCCCTTTCCTTTAAGTTAAAGTTGTTTACTTGCATTGCATCGCCTATACATCTAGTTAACGATCCGTATTAGGGTTTGTAGGCACATAATTTTTTTTTGAATTGGCCATGTTTGATCACTTGTAGAACCTCATGGGTGTGCTTAGGAACCCTACAATGGTATCAGAGCCTAGCTAGAGCCTTAGGAGATGCGTAGACGGAGTTAGAAGTCCGATCGAACCGAAACCCTAATCTCAAATTGCTCTCTGTACATTTTTTGAAATCGGGGATTTTTTAGAATTAAAAATATGCGGAAAAATCAGCAGGCGTTTTTAGGAATTACTATGAAATTCGACCGGCCAATTCGACTAAAGAGCCGCGGAACCGCGGCACGAGCAGGGCTCGTGCGGCGGTTCCGCGGCCGTATGGTCACATCTTGTCATTATTTTTGCACAGTAATTCCTATATTGGTGTGCTGATTTTGTAGGGTTCCTAGGCACGCTAATGAAGTCTCACAAGGCATCAACCATGCCAATTTTAAATTTTATGAGTGCCGAGAAACCCTAATACGGATCGTCGACTAGAATTTTAGGCGAAACAATAAACTAGTTAACATCTTAACTAAAAGAAGAAAGCTACAACCTTTGTAGATCCGGTTATCCACTTCCTTAGCTCCATGTAGTCGTTCCCTCGCTGTCCATCTCGAATCCCGAACTCTCTCATCGGCTTCATCGGAGAAATGAGCGGACTAGTCGTCGGCTTCGATGCCAAAGATGATCTACGTCGAGGCTACACTGGATCAAGCTCCGACTTCATCTAGTTGTGAAACTTGTGAAGAAAACACCCAGAACCAGTTGGCAAGAGGTAGAGGATGAAGAAATAGGAGGTGGGTTCACTTTAGAATTGGATTTCTCACTTTAGAACTCAAGATGCCATTAATGGAGTCTAGTTTTCTTTCTTGAAGAAGAAGGAGAAGATGAAGATAGAATATGATAAAAGTATTTTCATAATAGAAAAGAAATCAATACTTATCATATCCTAACTAAGGTCAAGTGTAGAGAATAGACCATGGTAAGTGGGAATGGTTAGGGTTAAGCATGAAGACAAAATGGTCTCTTTAGTCAAAGCTTCATGAAGCTTCAACAAGCTTCATGATAAAAAGAAACCATTTTATTTTCTTTTATCTATTTAAATAAATAAAGAATGGATAAATAAATGAGTGAATAAATCAAAACCCTAACCAATATCATAACCATGGTACAATTCTTTACACAAAGCCAATATTCATGCATCATCAAACATGATACAATCAAGTGCACAAAAGTATATCACATATACAACTTGTGAACTTCAAGTGAGAAAATCCATTTAAAGTGAACCAATACTAGTTAATGCAAAGTAATATATCAAATATATAATTATATATTAAATCATTAAATCAACATTTGATTCAATGATCCGGTCATGTCACACATAACCGACTAGTATCCAATGTATCGATTTATCGAATCAATGATTCGATAACTAGGTCATATCGCATACAACCAATCGAAACATTCATCGCGAGAATGAAATGCGGTATCACATACACGCATTATTCTCGGTCCCGCACATATCTCATATGCGCTCCTATTTCGTTTCGCTTGAGCCAGGAAACCTCTGTGTAGGACTCTAAAGACTCGTCAATACGCCGGTAGCAGATGATGATCATATCAAGCACCCACAAGCCGCAAGCGGTCTGCTAAACGTAACGGCCACCCGGGTATTAAGCGATCAGAAGATCGATGAGCTAGTCCGCTCACACTCCGGTGAATCCAACCAGTAACACTTACCGTACAGTCCGGTCTGTTCGTCTGATATGTCGCATATCAAGTCTAGGGGTGGTAAACGTCAGACCCAAATAACCGATAAGTCGTGCCGATGTGAGGCTCATAACGGGTCGAGAAACTACTGGTAACACTTACCAGCAAATCTCTGATCAGCCCTGGCCAGGGACTTCCCTGTTACGGCCAATCGAGCACTGCGCAACATCAACCCCCAATACCAGGAGAGACGAAACCCCTCCTATCGCTCATTGCCTCCATGTGACTCGGGACTGTACCCAAAGACCACCGTTTTGCACGCCTTCATGGACATAGTAAGGTGGAGATCAAAGCACAGTGGGAATCACACAAGACTCTATGACGATCTCGGGTCTACAGACTAACCTGCACAAGTGTCACCTGAGAACTGCCATCTGACGTGAGGTATAAACCATCTGGGAGTTCTCGGTGAGTCCTTCCAATGTACCCAGTCTCCACTGAGCACCCGTACACCATCTCTGATGTCAAACACCAATGGATATGGGATCATCCATCGCCCATCTCATGGGTCGAGAAGCGTATACGCTAGTCTACACTGGTATATCGATGCCCCGTCTCGATACACCCACGACTAGGGACCTTGAAGGATGTACTTATGGACTACCATGTCCCCACTAGTATGATCTGCATCATAATCCAGGCAGTCAAGTACACATCCTAAGGGCTTTACCAACATGTAACTATAAGACAGTTTAAAGAGACTAGTGTACATGTTAAGATAAAGAGCAACCAGATAGCATACTATCATATCGAGCAAGAAAGTCATCTCTATATATGTCCAAGCATCCAATATAATATACATCATCTGTACAATACTGGCCTCTAGGGCATACATACAACTAACAATCTCCGACTTGCACTAGGGCCAGCTGCTGTAGTATCGCATACCGAGCATCCCGAAGAGTCTCTCAAACTGTATCTGGGGAATGGCCTTCGTGAGTGGATCCGCCGTGTTGTTCTTCGTGTCAACCCTCCTGACCTCGATCTCCCGGCGATCAACTATCTCCCGGATCAGGTGATACCGCCTCAGAATATGCCTGGATCGCTGATGGGACCTGGGTTTCTTGGCCAAAGCCACCGCTCTATTGTTATCGCAATACAAAGGTATTGGATGCTCAATGGATGGAACCACTCCAAGTTCAGTAATGAACTTCTTGATCCAGACAGCCTCTTTAGCAGCATCGTTGGCAGCGATGTATTCAGCCTCCATCGTCGAGTCTGCCACGGTTTCCTGCTTGGAACTCTTCCAGCTAACCGCCCCTCCGTAAAGGGTAAAGACATATCCCGACTGCGACTTAGAGTCGTCCTTATCACTCTGGAAGCTCGAATTGGTAAAGGACTCCACTTGGAGTTCTCCATTACCATACACCAAGAGCATCTCTTTAGTCCTTCACAAGTACTTGAGAATGCTCTTCACAGCTGTCCAGTGACTCTCTCCAGGATCAGCTTGATACTTGCTCACTACACTTAGTGAGTATGCTACATCGGGTCTGGTACATAGCATCGCATACACGATAGAGCCTACAGCCGAAGCATAGGGTATCCCTTGCATGCGAGCTCTCTCCAAATCAGTCTTGGGAGACATCTCTTTGGAGAGAGTGACTCCAGAGATCGTGGGCAAGTTCCCACGCTTGGATTCTTCCGTACTAAACCTCTTTAGTATGGTGTCAATGTACCTGGATTGGGACAATCCCAATATCCGTTTGGATCTATCTCTATAGATCCTAATTCCCAATATGCAGGAGGCATCACCAAGATCTTTCATCGAGAATCTTTGTGATAAGAAGAGCTTGACCGATTGCAGCATAGGAATATCATTTCCTATCAAGAGTATGTCGTCCACGTACAATACGAGGAAGACAACCTTACTCTCTGCTACCTTCTTGTAGATACAAGGTTCATCTAGATTTTTGACGAAATCAAACTCTTTGATAACGACGTCAAAGCAGATGTTCCAACTCCGCGATGCTTGCTTTAATCCATAAATGGATTTAAGCAGCTTGCACACCTTCCCGCTACTCCCACTATCTACGAAGCTTTCTGGCTGAGTCATGTACACGCACTCTTCTAAATCACCATTTAGAAAGGTGGTCTTAACATCCATTTGCCAGATTTCGTAATCATGATATACAGCGATGGCAAGCATGATCCGGATGGATTTAAGCATAGCCGCTGGAGAAAAGGTTTCGTCATAGTCCACACCTAGTCTTTGACGAAAACCCTTTGCAACAAGTCTAGCTTTGAAAGTCTCCACTTTCCCATCTACACCAAGTTTCTTCTTGAAGATCCACTTGCTCCTAATGGGTTTTACCCCTTCAGGAGCAACTTCCAAAGTCCATACATGTTGGTGTACATGGATTCCATCTCGGACCGCATAGCATCCAGCCATTTCACTGAGTTCCTACTCGTGATGGCCTGCTCGAAGCTAGTTGGGTCATCATCCTCCATGATGCAATCCTCGCTCCCACCATCCATGAGAAAACCGTAGTATCTCTCAGGTTGGCGAGGAACCCTACTAGATCGGCGGAGTGGCTGGGGTTCATTGGGAACTATTGAATCCTCTGGTTCCACCATATCTTCTGTTGTAGCTTCTGTAGCTGGAACTTCTTCCAGTTCTACCTTATGACCACAAATCTCTTTTTCAAGAAATTCCTTTTCTAAAAAGGTGGCATGCCGAGAAACAAACACTCTTTGTTCCTCAGGGTGGTAGAAGATATACCCTTGTGAATTCTTGGGATATCCTATAAATTTGCATAGAACAGACCGTGCCTCGAGTTTGTCCGGATTTTGTTGTTTGACATAGGCTGGACAACCCCATATCTTAACATAGTTAAGACATGGTCTCTTCCGTTTCCATATCTCATATGGAGTGGTAGGCACAGATTTGGTGGGGACCATATTCAATAGATGTATGGCTGTCTCAAGCGCATACCCCCAGAAGGAAATAGGTAACTCAGCTGTGCCCATCATAGAGCGCACCATATCTAATAGGGTGCGGTTTCTCCGTTCTGATACACCGTTGTGCTGTGGTGTATATGGAGGAGTCAGCTGAGAGAGAATCCCATTCTCTTTTAGGAAGTCCAGGAATTCATTGCTCAAGTATTCACCTCCTCGATCAGATCGAAGGATTTTAATACTTTTTCCGGTTTGGTTTTTGACTTCTTGTTTATATTCTCTAAATTTCTCAAAAGCTTCAGACTTGTGTCTTATCAAGTACATATGTCCGTATCTTGAGAGATCGTCAGTGAATGTAATGAAGTACGAAGAACCATCCCTGGCATGTGTAGACATGGGACCACATACATCACTATGTATTAGTCCCAAGAGTTCGGTAACTCTTTCTCCGTGTCCCGTAAATGGAGTTTTGGTCATCTTGCCTTTGAGACATGACTGGCAAGTGTCATAAGATGAAAATTCGAATGGTTTCAAATATCCATCCTTATGCAACTTAGCTAGTCGTGTCGCATTGATGTGACCCAGTCTACAATGACACAAGAAGGATTCGTTCAGTTCTGAACTCTTCCTCTTGTGTGTGTTTGTTATGCTCAGAACTGTTGATTGATTTAGAACATAAATGCCATTGCACAACGTGCCTGATCCAACCAACTTTTGGTTACGGAAAATGTTCATAACATTATCCTGTAATACAAAATTATATCCCTCTTTACTTAACAAAGAAACCGATATAATGTTGCATATCAGGTTCGGTATGTAATAGCATTCGTTCAGAACCAATGTATTACCAGTTGGTAATACAAGGTGATATTCCCCGACAGTTTTAGCTGCAACGATTGCACCATTTCCAACTCTAATGTCTTTATCACCTTCTCCAAGTTCTTTACCTTTCCTGAGCCCATGTAACTGATTACATATATGGGATCCTGACCCGGTATCTAATACCCAGGACGTAGAGCAAATGGAGAAACAGTTCTCTGTAACGAACACACCCGAAGAAAATGCATCACCATGTACTTTCTTCAATCGAGTGGCATGGGAATCCTGGTATTCCCCTATATCCTGTTCCTTCCTATAACTCTTATAAGAAAGAACGGAACCAACGTTCCCTAGCACAGTATAACATGCGGGTTCAGTCAATACATCCATATTATTATCTTTTTTAGGGCATGAAATGGTCGCTACCTGGAGAGAGAGAGAAGAAAACACTTTAGCGTATGCTCGTGCAAGATCAGATTGGTTATTATCTTATCTAATCAGGATGGCTCCCACTGGTTTTTATCAAATCTTCCTTCAAACCCTAAAAGGAAAGACTAGCCGGGATTAATTACACACTACAAGTTCGCCAATCTTTCAGCCAGGCCAGTGTCGGTACTTTGAGGGAGGTTCCCCGTGCTTTCGCACGAACCTACTTAATGTAAACCTCGTTTTCCCAGAGGCGTAACCCCGTTGACACCTTTCTAGACACCTACTTGATCAGCTAATTGCAATGTGTAAAACTCTCCTAGGAGTAACTCTTACTCACAGTGGGTATCGGGATCCAACTATCTCATAGAAGGTATGCAATCTCATTGCAAATTTTAACACTTGAAACTCCCGATAATGCTTTTGCCCCTAGCGTGCTATGACCTTGACGAAAGCCAACAAACCACAGCCCGCTAGTCAAGTTCAACCCGTACATTTCTTGACTGAATTAAACCCATCCGCACGACCCTTTGTAGGGTTCCTAGGCACTCTCAAGAGGTCTCACAAGGCATCAACCATGCCAATTTCAAAAATTATGGTGCCGAGAAACCCTAGTGTACGGATCGTTGGCTAAATTTCTAGGCGAAAAGTAAACTAGTTAACACTTAACTAAGAGATACGGAAATACAACCTTTGTAGATCCGGTTCTCCACCTCCATAGCTCCGCAATGAAGTCTCTTCGCTGTCCATAACAAGTCCCAGGCTCTAGCGTCGGCTTCATCGGAGAATGGACGGGCTAGGTCATCGATGTCCATGCCGAAGATGATCTACGTCGAGGCATCGCTAAATCAAGCTCCGACTTCACCAAGTCAAGAAACTTGTGAAGAAAACACACTCTACTACTTGGCAAGAGGTAGAGGATGAAGAAATAGGAAGTGGGTAGACTTTAGAATTGGATTTCTCACTTGTTTTCATCAATCACCATTGATGAAGAATGGTTTTCTTCTTGAGTTCAAGGAAGAAGAAGAAGAAAATGATATATGATAAGTTCATCAAAAAGAATAGAAAAACCATCCTTATCATAATTCTAACTATGGTTATGTGTAGAGAATTAACCAAGGGTTAAAGGAATGGTTAGGGTTAAGGATGAGATAAGAATGGTGGACAAAGTCAAAGCTTCATGAAGCTTCAACTAAACAACAAATAAAGCCACCATTCTTTTCTCTTCTCATTTATTTTCCAAAATGAAATGGATAAATAAATAAGTGAATAAAACAAAACCCTAACCATAATCATGTAACCATGGTTTGATCTTTACACAAAAACCCTAGCATAACATGTATCATCAAACATGATACAATCAAGTGCACAAAAGTATATCACATATACAATGTGTACAATCCGAGTGAGAAAATCCATTTAAAGTGAACCAATACTAGTTAATGCAAAGTAATATATCAAATATATAATTATGCATTAAATCATTAAATCAACACTTGATTTAACGATCCGGTCATATCGCATATAACCGACTAGTATTCAATGTATCGGCTTATCGAACCAACCCTTGATTCGATAACTAGGTTATATCGCATACAACCTTTCGATACATTCATCACGAGAATAGAATACGGTATCACATACACGCATTATTCTCGGTCCCGCACATATCTCATATGCGCCCCTATTTCGTTTCGCTTGAACCAGGAAACCTCTGTGTAGGACTCTAAAGACTCGTCAATACGCCGGCAGCAGGTGATGATCATATCAAGCACCCACAAGCCGCAAGCGGTCTTCTAAACGTAACGGCCACCCGGGTATTGAGCGATCTGAAGATCGACGAGCAAGCCCGCTCACACTCCAGTGAATCCGACCAGTAACACTACCGTACAGTCCGGTCTGATCGTCTGATATGTCGCATATCTCGCCTAGGGGTGGTAAACGTCAGACCCCAATAGCTCGATAAGTCGTGTCGATATGAAGTCTATAACTGTTCGAGAAACTACTGGTAACACTTACCAGTAAATCTCAGCAACCCTGGCCAGGGATTTCCTGTTATAGCCAATCGAACACAGCGCAACATCAACCCCCTATACCGGGAGAGACGAATCCCCTCCTATCGCTCATTGCCTCCATGTGACTCGGGACTGTACCCAAAAACCACCGTTTTGCATGCCCTCTTGGACGTGGTAAGATGGAAATCAAAGCACAGTGGGAACCACACGAGACTCTATGACGATCTCGGGTCAACAGACTACTCTGTACCGGTGTCACCAGAGAACTGCCATCTGACGTGAGGTATAATACCATCTGGGAGTTCTCGGCGAGTCCGTCCAGTGTACCCAGTCTCTACTGAGCACCCGTATATCATCTCTGATGTCAAACACCAATGGATATGGGATCATCCATCGCCCATCTGTATGGGTCGAGAAGGTACACGCTAGTCTACTCTGGTATATCGATGCCCCGTCTCGATACACCCACGACTAGGGACTTTGAAGGATGTACTTATGGACTACCATGTCCCCACTAGTATGATCCGCATCATAGTCCAGGTAGTCAAGTTCAGATCCTAAGGGCTTTACCAACATGTAACAGAGAGGCAATCAGTATACACGTTAAGGTAAAGATCAACCAGATAGCATACTATCATGTCGAGCAAGAAAGTCCTCCCTATATATGTCCAAGCATCCACTACAATATACATCCTATGTATAGTAATGGCCTCTAGGGCATACATATAACTAACAATCTCCCACTTGCACTAGGGCCATCTGTAGCAGTGGTTGTAGTATCTCATACTCAACCATCCCATAAAAGTCTCTCTCTGGGAACAGGCCTTTGTGAGTGGATCCGCTGTGTTGTCCTCTGAGTCTACTCTCCTAACCTCGATCTCCTTGGAGATCAACCATCTCCATGATCTGGTGGTACTGCCTTAGAATATGTCTGGATCACTGATGGGACGGACGTTCCTTGGCAAAAGCCACAACTCCATTGTCACACAATGGGAGGAACAAAGTTCATCTCATGAACCAATATACACCCAGACTGCCTCTTTGGTAGCATCTTAAGTAGCGATGTATCCAGCCTTTATCGTCTAGTATGTCACGGTATCTAGCTTGGAACTCTTCCAACATACCGTCCCTTTACTGAGGGTAAAGACAATGCCTGTGACTGACATTCAGTCGTCTTTATCACCGTGGAACCATTCCAGTGATTCTCCCCAGGGTCGATTGATACCATCTCACTACAGCTAGTGAGTATCCTAACATCCATTTAGATCTATCTCATAGATCCAAAATCCAGGATTTAGGAGGTATCACTTTGATCCTATATGGAGAATTATTGTGATAAGCAGAGATTGATCGAACGTAGCATAGGAAACTCTTTTCCTATCAAGAGTATGTCATCCACGTACTCTACGAGGATCATCACCATACTCCCTACTACCCTTTTGTTTATACAAGGTTCATCTACCATTTTGATGATGTCAAACTGTTTGACTATTACATCAAAACAGACGTTCCAACTCCGCGATGCCTGCTTTATCATATAAAACATCTTTCACACGTTTCCGCTGCTCCCACTGTCTACGAGGCCCTCTGGCTGTGTACTTATAGACGCACTCTTCTAAAACATCATTTAGAAAAGCTGTCATGACACCCAACCACCAGATATCGTAGTCATGGTATGTAGCCGTGGCAAGTAGGATCTGGATGGACTTAAGCATAGCTACTTAGAAAAGGTTTCATCATCATCCATACCTGGTCAATGATGTAGACCTTTAATAAGTCTAGCTTTGAAAGTCTCAACTCTTCCATGTACACCAAGTAATCTTCTCAAGATATACTTGCTCCTGATGGGGATTTAACCCTTCAGATATAGCAACCAAAGTCCATACTTTGTTGGTGTATAAGGATTCCATCTCAGATCGATAAGCATCCAGCCATTCTTACAGAGTCTTACTCCTGATGGCCAGCTCGAAACTAGTTGGGTCATCATCTCATGATGCAATCCTCGCTCCCACTGTCATAGAGAAACCGAAGTATCTCTCAGGTGGGTGAGGAACCCTACTAGATCGGCAGAGAGGCTGAGGTTCGTTGGTAACTATCGAATCCTTTGGTTCTTTCAAATCATCAGCTGCAGTTTGTATAGCTGGAACCTTTCCAGTTCTACATTACAGACCTTGCCTCGAGCTTGTCCGGATTTTGCTTTCAGACATAGGCCGGACAACCCAAAATCTTAAGCAACTTAAGAGATGGGCTCTTCCCTTTCCATATCACATATGAAGTGGTAGGCAACAAATTTGAACCCTATTCAATAGGTATGCAGCTTCTCAAGTGCATAACTCCCAAAAAGAAATAGGTAACTCAGTAGTACTCATCATAGAGCACACCTTATCATATAGGGTGTGATTGCTCCGCCCCGATATACCATCGTGCTATGGTGTATACGGAGGAGTAATGCTGAGAGAGAATCTTATTCTCCTTTAGAACAATCCAGGATTTCCGTGCACAAGTATTCTCCTCCTTGATCTCATCATAGGACATAATACTTATACCCGTATTGGTTCTCTACTTCTAACTTATATTCTGTGAATATCTCAAAAGGTTCGGACTTGTGTTTCAACAGGAACATATGTCTGAATCTCGAGAGAATATCAGAGAATGTAATGAAGTACAAAGAACCGGTCTTGGCATATGTAGACTGGGGATCTACATACATCAACATGTATCATCCCAAGAGTTCACTAACTCTTTCTCTGTTTCCAATAAACAGAGCTATGGTCATCTTATCTTTGTGACATGACTGGCGAGTTTCACAAGATGTAAATTCAAACTGATTTAAATATGCATCTATATGTAACTCTAGCTAGTTGGGTCACATTGATCTGACCTAGTCTACAATTCCTCAAGAAGAATTCGTTCATTTCTGAACTCTTCCTCTTGTGTGTGTTCCATATACTAAGATCTGTAGTTTGATTTAGAACATCAATGCTTTTAGATAACGTGCCTGAACCGATCAACTTTTGATATAGGAAATGTTCAAAACATTATCCAACAATACAAAATTATATCCTTTCTTTACTAATAAAGAGACTGATATGATTTTGTATATCAGGTTCGGTATCTAATAACATTCGTTCAGAATCAATGTATTGGTAATACAGGGTGACAGTGACCAACAGACTTGGATGCAACACTTGCCCCGTTTTCTGCCTCATGAAACTTATCACCCGTTCTCAGTTCTCTAACTTTCTGTAGCCCTATGTAACATATTACATATCTGGGATCCTGATCTGGTATCACATACCCAGGACGTAGAGGATACAGAGAAACAGTTCTTTGTAAT
Source organism: Agapanthus africanus (assembly GCA_030015575.1). Lineage (NCBI taxonomy): Eukaryota > Viridiplantae > Streptophyta > Magnoliopsida > Asparagales > Amaryllidaceae > Agapanthus > Agapanthus africanus. The sequence goes on from CM057346.1 coordinate 399,968,217, forward strand.
GAACACACCCGAAGATGATGCATCAGCATGCACTCTCTTCGTTTGGGCGGCACGGGAATTCTGGTAATCCCCAATTTCCTGCTATGTCTTATAACAATTATAAGTTGGAGCGGGACCAACGTTCCCCAGCTCAGTATAACAAGCGGGTTCGGTCAATAATCCGTATTATTATCTTGATTAAGGCGTGATATGGTCGCTACCTGGAGAGAGAGAGAAGAAAACACTCAGCGTGCGCTCTGTCAAGAATAGATTGGTTATTATTTTATCTAATCAGGATGGCTCCCACTGCTTTTTATCAAATCTTCCTTCAAACCCTAAAAGGAAAGACTAGCCGGGATTAATTACACACTACAAGTTCGCCAATCTTTCAGCCAGGCCAGTGTCGGTACTTTGAGGGAGGTCCCCCGTGCTTTCGCACGAACCTAATTAATGTAAACCTCGTTTTCCCAGAGGCATAACCTCGTTGACACCTTTCTAGACACCTACTTGATCGGCTAATTGTAATGTATAAAACTCTCCCAGGAGTAACTCTTACTCGCAGCGGGTATCGGGATCCAACTATCTCATAGAAGGTATGCAATCTCATTGCAAATTTCAACACTTGAAATTCCCGATAATATTTTGCCCCTAGCTCGCTATGACCTTGACGCATGCCAAACAACCCATAGTCTGCTAGTCAAGTTCAACCCGTACATTTCTTGATTGAATTAAACCCACCCGCATGACCCTTGACGCATGCCAAACAACGCCGTGCGAATACCCTAATCCAATCGCATTGTATGCTAGCAGATAAGCACTAGTTAGCTACCGTACACTACGCCTTGACGCATGCCAAACAACCGCAGCACGAATACTAACTAGTACTTATCTGAAATGACGGAGGGCTACGACAGGTTTTTCTGAAAACCTATTGCGTAATGAACTTGATATCGTTGTAGAATCAAATGATTTTAAAATGGAGTGTTTTTTAGGCTTTTCTGGTTTTGCTAAAGGAGTCACTCCTGGTGAAGGGATCGTCGGTCCTTTCCTCGTCGAATGAGGTGCGGGATATATCATATATATCACTGTGCAAAGCAAAAACTCTTAAAAGCAATCAAAAGACAAACCGAGTGTGTAGCATCTGCCAGTTATTGCTAAAGGAGTCACTCCCGGTGAAGGGATCTCGGTCCTTTCCTCATCGAATAAGGTGCAGGATATATCACATATACCGCTGTGCAAAGCAAGAACTGTAGCTACCTGTTTTATTTTGAAATTCGATTCTACAACATCTTAGGTTTCTTTTATTTCATTAATCATATTAATGAAGTCCCATCATTTAAATTACCTAAACATCACAGATAAATACGACGTACACTTATGCCATCCGCATTCGCCTCGATGTCCCCTCGTGCACCGTTAGGTTAGGTAACTAACGGCAGAGCGGGGCAGGGCTAGCGCGGGTGTAAAACATAAGTAACATCTATATAATATATCATATATACTATATACTGTATCTATCATAGAACATCACATGATCACATCACAGATATCGCAGCAGAAGAAACATATGAAATATTGGATATACTAGGACGTCCGTGTTTTCAATACGAGCCAGTATAAAACACGGATTCCACGGTCGCGATGAATAGCCAAACCCACACCCCTAGACCCCTACGAGAGCAGCAAGCAACCCTACCAATTCTAGAGTTAGGAGACCCGGACTCGACTCCTCGAGTTGGTCTCCCACTGGACTCCAGAACCCGGTTACTTGTGCCCTCCTCCTTGGGTCTATCCTAGTGCGGAAAAGTAAATAATATACAACGGGTGACAACTTCCGCAACCTGGAAGCGCCCCAATAAAAGAATATTACATACAAGTTTTTACATGAATGAAAATGAAAAAACACTCATCTCACATAAAAAAACCCCGGCTATTCAAACACGACGATCCAATATAACATATCCAGCAACACATAACATCACATGTCATCAACGTAAGTAAATATGCGCATCCCAATTGTCGTTGACATATAGCAACGAAACCGGCGATATCACATATTACACTTACGGTCACAGAAAAGAAAGTGTAAAACTACAACAGTTGGAATCCGCAACCACCTCAGACATCGCATGCCTGACCAAATGAATTCCTTAGACATCACATGCCTAACAATTATAAACCCCGCATTTTAGTCTCATTATCGAAAACACTTTTCAATATCAAGTCGGGCAATTCAACAAGATTCCCGACATCCTGATCGAATACTCGTCGCAAACTTTAGTAGGTGGCCGCACCCCCGATACCGTCGATGAAGTGCACCAAGGCGGAACACCGCTGCCGCGAGCACCCGAACGGATGCTTTCGGCGACGGGGTTCTCCTACAGTCACTTGGTCGGGGCTATGGAGTGAGGCTTTCTATTAAGTTTACCCGGCGAGTATCCGCGTACGCTACGTGATTGCGACGGACTTTTGATCACATCAAAATTCCGTGGCAACCGATCAATTGAGACTAAAGTGCTATGTTTATAACATTCATTCAGTTATCTCATAACTCTTTGTGAATTCCAATTATTGTATCCTATTCCAGATAAATAGAAAATGTTAAATGTTTCGATCGAACAGTCAAACACCCAAGTTTTCCCAATACAGATCAACACATGAAATAAGTCTAACAACATTCAGTTCGTGCCTCAGTACCAACGGTCCAGCCGTAGAAGGGTCAAGCCAACGCCTCACATGTGGCACGCCGTACTGCCCCAAACCCGAAGGTTCAAAGGGCAGTTCAAGACGGTCACATAATCGAGTTAAGGTTTGTTGTCTTCTAGAGGGACCATCGCGTTACTTGCACTACTTAGAACGTCGTTAAACTTCGGAAAGATCCAACACTTGGAAATTTCCCGACAGGGGAAAAGTTGGGTATTTATATCCGGTCGAACTTCTTAACATATTCTAAAAATTATCCGGAAAGCCACACAGACAAAATTTGATACTCCGATCGAAACACCGAATCCCCAAAATAATCCCAGAAAATACAACTCTGGAATAAATTTTAAAAAATACCCAGAAAATCCAGCATAAAATAATAGGAGTTACTGTGCAAACAGTGTACGATGATGTCATCATTCCGCCGCGGAACCGCCGCAGAAGGCAGGCTTCTGCCGCGGTTCCGCCGCGGTTTGTACTGTTCATCGAAAAAAATTTGCATCATAATTCTTATTTTTTCCTGCTGAATTTTTTAGCAATTTTTAATTTGAAAAAATCCACGTTTTCAGAAAACGTCCAGAGAGCATTTTCCGGTTGGGGTTTCGGGTCGTTCGGACTTCAAAATCCGTCTAGACTTCGCCTAAGGCTCTAGCTAGGCTCTGATACCACTGTAAGGTTTCTAGGCACTCTTAAGAGGTCTCACAAGGCATCAACCATGCCAATTTCAAAAATTATGGTGCCGAGAAACCCTAGTGTACGGATCGTTGGCTAGATTTCTAGGCGAAAAGTAAACTAGTTAACACTTAACTAAGAGATACGGAAATACCACCTTTGTAGATCCGGTTCTCCACCTCTATAGCTCCGCAATGAAGTCTCCTCGCTGTCCATAACAAGTCCCGGGCTCTAGCGTCGGCTTCATCGGAGAATGGACGGGCTAGGTCATCGATGTCCATGCCGAAGATGATCTACGTCGAGGCATCGCTAAATCAAGCTCCGACTTCACCAAGTCAAGAAACTTGTGAAGAAAACACACTCTACTACTTGGCAAGAGGTAGAGGATGAAGAAATAGGAAGTGGTTAGACTTTAGAATTGGATTTCTCACTTGTTTTCATCAATCACCATTGATGAAGAATGGTTTTCTTCTTGAGTTCAAGGAAGAAGAAGAAGAAAATGATATATGATAAGTTCATCAAAAAGAATAGAAAAACCATCCTTATCATAATTCTAACTATGGTTATGTGTAGAGAATTAACCAAGGGTTAAAGGAATGGTTAGGGTTAAGGATGAGATAAGAATGGTGGACAAAGTCAAAGCTTCATGAAGCTTCAACTAAACAACAAATAAAGCCACCATTCTTTTCTCTTCTCATTTATTTTCCAAAATGAAATGGGTAAATAAATAAGTGAATAAAACAAAACCCTAACCATAATCATGTAACCATGGTTTGATCTTTACACAAAAACCCTAGCATAACATGTATCATCAAACATGATACAATCAAGTGCACAAAAGTATATCACATATACAATGTGTACAATCCGAGTGAGAAAATCCATTTAAAGTGAACCAATACTAGTTAATGCAAAGTAATATATCAAATATATAATTATGCATTAAATCATTAAATCAACACTTGATTTAACGATCCGGTCATATCGCATATAACCGACTAGTATTCAATGTATCGGCTTATCGAACCAACCCTTGATTCGATAACTAGGTTATATCGCATACAACCTTTCGATACATTCATCGCGAGAATAGAATACGGTATCACATACACGCATTATTCTCGGTCCCGCACATATCTCATATGCGCTCCTATTTCGTTTCGCTTGAACCAGGAAACCTCTGTGTAGGACTCTAAAGACTCGTCAATACGCCGGCAGCAGGTGATGATCATATCAAGCACCCATAAGCCGCAAGCGGTCTGCTAAACGTAACGGCCACCCGGGTATTGAGCGATCTGAAGATCGACGAGCAAGCCCGCTCACACTCCAGTGAATCCGACCAGTAACACTACCGTACAGTCCGGTCTGATCGTCTGATATGTCGCATATCTCGCCTAGGGGTGGTAAACGTCAGACCCCAATAGCTCGATAAGTCGTGTCGATATGAGGTCTATAACTGTTCGAGAAACTACTGGTAACACTTACCAGTAAATCTCAGCAACCCTGGCCAGGGATTTCCTGTTATAGCCAATCGAACACAGCGCAACATGAACCCCCTATACCGGGAGAGACGAATCCCCTCCTATCGCTCATTGCCTCCATGTGACTCGGGACTGTACCCAAAAACCACCGTTTTGCACGCCCTCTTGGACGTGGTAAGATGGAAATCAAAGCACAGTGGGAACCACACGAGACTCTATGACGATCTCGGGTCAACAGACTACTCTGTACCAGTGTCACCAGAGAACTGCCATCTGACGTGAGGTATAATACCATCTGGGAGTTCTCGGCGAGTCCGTCCAGTGTACCCAGTCTCTACTGAGCACCCGTATATCATCTCTGATGTCAAACACCAATGGATATGGGATCATCCATCGCCCATCTGTATGGGTCGAGAAGGTACACGCTAGTCTACTCTGGTATATCGATGCCCCGTCTCGATACACCCACGACTAGGGACTTTGAAGGATGTACTTATGGACTACCATGTCCCCACTAGTATGATCCGCATCATAGTCCAGGTAGTCAAGTACAGATCCTAAGGGCTTTACCAACATGTAACAGAGAGACAATCAGTATACACGTTAAGGTAAAGATCAACCAGATAGCATACTATCATGTCGAGCAAGAAAGTCCTCCCTATATATGTCCAAGCATCCACTACAATATACATCCTATGTATAGTAATGGCCTCTAGGGCATACATATAACTAACACCCTTGACGAAAGCCAACAAAGCCGTACGACTACCCTAATCCAGTCGTATCATATGCAGCAGATAAGCAGCACATAGCTACCGCACACTACACCTTGACGAAAGCCAACAAATGTAGCACGAATACTATGTGCAACTTGTCTGAAATGACGGAGGGTTACGACAGGTTTTTCTGAAAACCTATTGCGTAATGAACTTGATATCGTTGTAGAATCAAATGAAGTTTTGAAATGGAGTGATTTTGAGGCTTTTCTAGTTTTGCTAAAGGGGTCACTCCCGGTGAAGGGATCGTCGGCCCTTTCCTCGTCGAATGAGGTGCGGGATATATCATATATATCACTGTGCAAAGCAGAAACTATAGAAGCAATCAAAAGTCAAACCGAGTGTGTAGCATCTGCCAGTTATTGCTAAAGGAGTCACTCCCGGTGAAGGGATCTCGGTCCTTTCCACATCGAACAAGGTGCAAGATATATCACATATACCGCTATGCAAAGCAAGAACTGTAGCTACCTTTTTTTTGTTTTTAAAATTTGATTCTACAACATTTTAGGTTTCTTTTCTTTCATTAATCACATTAATGAAGTCCCATCATTTAAGTCACCTAAACATCACAGATAAATACGACGTACACTTATGCCATCCGCATTCGCCTGGATGTCCCCTCGTGTACCGTTAGGTTAGGTAACTAACGACAGAGCAGGGCAGGGCTAGTGCGGGTGCAAAACATAAGTAACATCTATATAATATATCATATATACTATATACTGTATCTATCACAGAACATCACATGATCACATCACAGATATCGCAGCAGAAGAAACATATGAAACATTGGATATACTAGGACGTCCGTGTTTTCAATACGAGCCAGTATAAAACACGGATTCCACGGTCGTGATGAATAGCCAATCCCACACCCCTAGACCCCTACGAGAGCGGCAAGCAACCCTACCAATTCTAGGGTTAGGAGACCCGGACTCGACTCCTCGAGATGGTCTCCCACTGGACCCTAGAACCCGGTTACTTGTGCTCCCCTCCTTGGATCTATCCTAATGCGGAAAAGTAAATAATATACAAAAGGTGACAACTTCCGCAACCTGGAAGTGCCCCAATAAAAGAATATTATATACAAGTTCTTACATGAATGAAAATGAAAAACACTCATCTCACATAAAAACCCCCGGCTATTCGAACACGACGATCCAATATAACACATCCAGCAACACATAACAACACATGTCATCAACGTAAGTAAATATGCGCATCCTAATTGTCGTTGACATATAGCAACGAAACCGGCGATATCACATATTACACTTACGGTCACAGAAAAGAAAGTGTAAAACTACAACAGTTGGAATCCGCAACCTCTTTAGACATCGCATGCCTAATCAAATGAAATACTTAGACATCACATGCCTAACAATTATAAACCCCGCATTTTAGTCCCATTATCGAAAACTCTTTTCAATATCAAATGAGACTAAACCGCTAGATTTATAACATTCTTTCAGTTATCTCATAACTGTTTGTGAATTCCAATTATTGTATCCCATTCCGGATAAATAGAAAATATTAAACTTTCCGATCGAACATTCGAACACCCAAGTATTCCCGAAACCGTTCAACACATGAAATTAGTTCAAAGACATTCACTTCATGCCTCAGTACCAACGGTCCAGCCGTAGAAGGTGTTAGTTATATATATGCCCTAGAGGCCATTACTATACATAGGATGTATATTGTAGTGGATGCTTGGACATATATAGGGAGGACTTTCTTGCTCGACATGATAGTATGCTATCTGGTTGCTCTTTACCTTAACGTGTACACTGATTGTCTCTCTGTTACATGTTGGTAAAGCCCTTAGGATGTGTACTTGACTACCTGGACTATGATGCGGATCATACTAGTGGGGACATGGTAGTCTATAAGTACATCCTTCAAGGTCCCTAGTCGTGGGTGTATCGAGACGGGGCATCGATATACCAGAGTAGACTAGCGTATACCTTCTCGACCCATACAGATGGGCGATGGATGATCCCATATCCATTGGTGTTTGACATCAGAGATGATATACGGGTGCTCAGTGGAGACTGGGTACACTGGACGGACTCGCCGAGAACTCCCAGATGGTATTATACCTTACGTCAGATGGCAGTTCTCTGGTGACACTGGTACAGAGTAGTCTGTTGACCCGAGATCGTCATAGAGTCTTGTGTGGTTCCCACTGTGCTTTGATTTCCACCTTACCACGTCCAAGAGGGCGTGCAAAATGGTGGTTTTTGGGTACAGTCCCGAGTCACATGGAGGCAATGAGCGATAGGAGGGGATTCGTCTCTCCCGGTATAGGGATTTGATGTTGCGCTGTGTTTGATTGGCTATAACCGGAAATCCATGGCCAGGGTTGCTGAGATTTACTGGTAAATGTTACCTGTAGTTTCTCGAAATGTTATAGACCTCATATCGACACGACTTATCGAGCTATTGGGGTCTGACGTTTTGTTAGTTGTATGTATGCCCTAGAGGCCAGTATTGTACAGATGATGTATATTATATTGGATGCTTGGACATATATAGAGATGACTTTCTTGCTCGACATGATAGTATGCTATCTGGTTGCCATTTATCTTAACATGTACACTAGTCTCTTTATACTGTCTTATAGTTACATGTTGGTAAAGCCCTTAGGATTTGTACTTGACTACCTAGACTATGATGCAGATCATACTAGTGGGAACATGGTAGTCCATAAGTACATCCTTCAAGGTCCCTAGTCGTGGGTATCTCGAGACGGGGCATCGACATACCAGAGTAGACTAGCGTATACGCTTCTCGACCCATGTGATGGGCGATGGATGATCCCATATCCATTGGTGTTTGACATCAGAGATGGTATACGGGTGCTCAGTGGAAACTGGGTACACTGGACGGACTCGCCGAGAACTCCCAGATGGTATTATACCTCACGTCAGATGGCAGTTCTCAGGTGACACTTGTACAGGTTAGTCTGTAGACCCGAGATCGTCATAGAGTCTTGTGTGATTCCCACTGTGCTTTGATCTCCACCTTACCACGTCCATGAGGGCGTGCAAAACGGTGGTCTTTGGGTACAGTCCCGAGTCACATGGAGGCAATGAGCGATAGGAGGGGTTTCGTCTCTCCCGGTATTGGGAGTTGATGTTGCGCTGTGCTCGATTGGCCGTAACAGGTAAGTCCCTGGCCAGGGCTGATCAGAGATTTGCTGGTAAGTGTTACCAGTAGTTTCTCGACCCGTTACGAGCCTCATATCAGCATGACTTATCGGGTTATTGGGGTCTGACGTATACCACCCCTAGACTTGATATGCGACGTATCTGACGAAGAGACTTGACTGTATGGTAAGTGTTACTGGTCGGATTCGCAGGAGTGTGAGCGGGCTAGCTCGTCGATCTTCTGATCGCTCAATACCCGGGTGGCCGTTACGTTTAGCAGACCGCTTGCGGCTTGTGGGTGCTTGATATGATCATCATCTGCTACCGGCGTATTGACGAGTCTTTAGAGTCCTACACAGAGGTTTCCTGGCTCAAGCAAAACGAAATAGGAGCGCATATGAGATATGTGCAGGACCGAGAATAATGCGTGTATGTGATACCGCACTTCATTCTCGCGATATGTGTTTCGATTGGTTATATTCGATATGACCTAGTTATCGAATCATTGATTCGATAAATCGATGCATTGCATACTAGTCGGTTGTATGCGATATAACCGGATCATTGAATCAAGTGTTGATTTAATGATTTAATGTATAATTATATATTTGATATATTACTTTGCATTAACTAGTATTGGTTCACTTTAAACGGATTTTTCTCACTTGGATTGCACATTGTATATGTGATATACTTTCGTGCACTTTTATGTATCATGTTTGATGATACTTGATCATTTAGTTAAGTGTATAAAATTAATCCATGGTTAATATGATAATTAGGGTTTTGCATTTTCATTTATTTATTTATTTGTTTATTTATTTATTTGGAAAAGAATAAGATGAGTATGGTGGCTTTCTTTGTCATTTTGTTAAAGCTTCATGAAGCTTTGACTTTGCTAACCATCCTTATCTTCATGCTTAACCCTAACCCATCAAAGTGACCATGGTTAATTCTCTACACTTAACCCTAGTTCAAGTTATGATAAGTATTTTGTTTTATATTTATTTTTAATATAATACTTATCATAATTTTTCTAGAGCTCATCTTCTTCTTCTTCTTCAAGCTTGCTACTCCAATGGCAACTTGAGCTTTAGTGAGTTAAATCCAAATCCAAAGTGAACCCACCTCCTATTTCTTCACCCTCTACCTCTTGCCAAGTTGTTTTGGGTGTTTACTTCACAAGTTTCACAAGTTTGTGAAGTCGGAGCTTGAGTTTGTGCAACCTCGACGTAGATCGTCTTTGACACAAAGCCGACGAGCTATTCCGCTTGCTTTCCCGATGAAGCCGATGATCGAGTCGAGGATTCATGATGGACAGCGAGGACATGACGTTGCGGAGCCGTGGAGGTGGAAATCCGGATCTACAAAGGTTGTATATCCGTATCATAGTAGTTAACTGTTAACTAGCTTTCTATTTCGCCTAAACATCTAGTTAAAGATCCGTAGTCTAGGGTTTCTCGGCACTAAAAATTTTAATTTGGCATGTTCGATGCCTTGTGAGAACCCACTAGAGTGCCTAGGAACCTTTCACTGGTATCAGAGCCAAGCTAGAGCCTTAGGCGAAGTCCCGACGACGTTTGAAACCCGATCGAACCGAAATCCAAAACCGTAAAATGCTCTCTGGACTTTTTCTAAAAAATCGGATTTTTGTCAATTAAAAATATGTAGAAAATCAAGCAGGGTGTTATTAGAATTACTGTGAAATACGAGGGGCTAATTCGACTTTTACACCGCGCAAGCGCGGCACATGCTAGGCATGTGCGGCGCTTCCGCGGCATTACTGTAGCCTTGTTTAATATTTTCTGCACAGTAACTCTTGTAATATAATGCTATGTTTTCTGGGATATTTTTATTGTGACTTTACAGAAGAGTATTTTGGGGTACTATTGGGAATCAGTATTTCGATCGGATTATCAAATTTCGTCTTTTGTGTTTTTCCAGATAATTGTAGAATATGTTAAAGAGTTCGACCGGATATAAATACCCAGGTTTTCCCCTGCCGGAATATCCAAGTGTTGGATTATTGTGTGGTTAAAAGACGTTCTAAGTAGTGCAAGTAACGCGATGGTCCCTCTAGAAGACACAAACCTTAACTCGATTATGTGACCGTCTTGAACTGCCCTTTGAACCTTCGGGTTTGGGGCAGTACGGCGTGCCACATGTGAGGCGTTGGCTTGACCCTTCTACGGCTGGACCGTTGGTACTGAGGTATGAAGTGAATGTCTTTGAACCTATTTCATGTGTTGATCGGTGTCGGGAAAACTTGGGTGTTCGAAAGTTCGATCGGAAAGTTTGATATATTCTATTTATCCGGAATTGGATACAATAATTGGAATTCACAAAAGGTTATGAGATAACTGGATGAATGTTATAGATCTAGCAGTTTAGTTTCACAAGATATCGAAAAGAGTTTTCGATGATGGGACTAAAATGCGGGATTTATAACTGTTAGGCATGTGATGTCTAAAGAGATTGCGGATTCCAATTGTTGTAGTTTTACACTTTCTTTTCTGTGACCGTAAGTGTAGTATGTTCATATCGCCGGTTTCGTTGCTATACGTCAACGACAATTGGGGTATGCATACTTACTTACGTTGATGACATGTGATGTTATGTGTTGCTGGATATGTTATATTGGATCGTCGTATTCGAATAGCCGGGGGTTTTTATGTGAGATGAGTGTTTTTCATTTTCATTCATGTAAAAACTTGTATGTAATATTCTTTTATTCGGGGCACTTCCAGGATGCGGGAGTTGTCACCCTTTGTATATTATTTACTTTTCTGCACTAGGATAGACCCAAGGAGGGGAGCACAAGTAACCGGGTTCTGGGGTCCAGTGGGAGACCAACTCGAGGAGTCGAGTCCGGGTCTCCTAACCCTAGAATTGGTAGGGTTGCTTGCCGCTTTCGTAGGGGTCTGGGGGTGTGGGATTGGCTATTCATCACGACCGTGGAATCCGTGTTTTATACTGGCTCGTATTGAAAACACGGACGTCCTAGTATATCCAATATTTCATATGTTTATTCTGCTGCGATATCTGTGTTGTGATTCTGTGATGGATATATTATATAGTATATATGATATATTATATAGACGTTACTTATGTTTTACACCCGCGCTAGCCCTGCCCTGCTCTGTCGTTAGTTACCTAACCTAACGGTGCACGAGGGGACATCGAGGCGAATGCGGATGGCATAAGTGTACGTTATATCTATCTGTGATGTTTAGGTATTAAATGATGGGACTTCATTAATGTGATTAATGAAAGATAAGAAACCTAAGATGTTGTAGAATCGAATTTTAAAATAAAACAGGTAGCTACAGTTTTTGCTTTGCACAGCGATATATATGATATATCCCGCACCTCATTCGACGAGGAAAGGACCGAGATCCCTTAACCGGGAGTGACTCCTTTAGCAATAACTGGCAGATGCTACACATTCGGTTTGCTTTTGACTGCTTTTGCGATTTTGCTTTGCATAGCGATATATATGATATATCCCGCACCTCATTCGACGAGGAAAGGACCGAGATCCCTTCACCGGGAGTGACTCCTTTAGCAAAACTAGAAAAGCCTCAAAATCACTCCATTTCAAAACATCATTTGATTCTACAACGATATCAAGTTCATTACGCTTATGGTTTTATGAAAACCTGCGTAGCCCTCCGTCATTTCAGATAAGTATTAGTTAGTATTCGTGCTGCGGTTGTTTGGCATGCGTCAAGGCGTAGTGTACGGTAGCTAACTAGTGCTTATCTGCCAGCATATGATGCGATTGGATTAGGGTATTCGTACGGCGTTGTTTGGCATGCGTCAAGGGTCGTGCGGGTGGGTTTAATTCAATCAAGAAATGACGGGTTGAACTTGACTAGCAGACTATGGGTTGTTTGGCATGCGTCAAGGTCATAGCGAGCTAGGGGCAAAATATTATCGGGAATTTCAAGTGTTGAAATTTGCAATGAGATTGCATACCTTCTATGAGATAGTTGGATCCCGATACCCGCTGCGAGTAAGAGTTACTCCTGGGAGAGTTTTATACATTACAATTGGCCGATCAAGTAGGTGTCTAGAAAGGTGTTAACGAGGTTACGCCTCTGGGAAAACGAGGTTTACAGTAATTAGGTTCGTGCGAAAGCACGGGGGACCTCCCTCAAAGTACCGACACTGGCCTGGCTGAAAGATTGGCGAACTTGTAGTGTGTAATTAATCCCGGCTAGTCTTTCCTTTTAGGGTTTGGAGGAAGATTTGATAAAAAGCAGTGGGAGCCATCCTGATTAGATAAGATAATAACCAATCTGATCTTGCACGAGCATACGCTAAAGTGTTTTCTTCTCTCTCTCTCCAGGTAGCGACCATTTCATGCCTTAATAAAGATAATAAAATGGATGTATTGACCGAACCCGCATGTTATACTGTGCTGGGGAACGTTGGTTCCGTTCTTTCCTATAAGAGTTATAGGACTGAACAGGATATAGGGGAATACCAGGATTCCCATGCCACCCGAATGAAGAAAGTACATGATGATGCATTTTCTTCGGGTGTGTTCGTTACTGAGAACTGTTTCTCCATTTGCTCTACGTCCTGGGTATTGGATACCGGGTCAGGATCCCATATATGTAATCAGTTACATGGGCTTAGGAAAGGTAGAGAACTTGGAGAAGGTGATAAAGACATAAGAGTTGGAAATGGCGCAATTGTTGCAGCTAAGACTGTCGGGGAATATCACCTTGTATTACCAACTGGTAATACATTGGTTCTGAACGAATGCTATTACATGCCGAACCTGATATGCAACATTATATCGGTTTCTTTATTAAGTAAAGAGGGATATAATTTTGTATTACAGGACAATGTTATGAACATTTTCCGTAACCAAAAGTTGGTTGGATCAGGCACGTTGTGCAATGGCATTTATGTTCTAAATCAATCAACAGTTCTGAGTATAACAAACACACACAAGAGGAAGAGTTCTGAACTCAATGAATCCTTCTTATGGCATTGTAGACTGGGTCACATCAATGCGACACGACTAGCTAAGTTGCATAAAGATGGATATTTAAATCCGTTTGAATTTTCATCCTATGACACTTGCCAGTCATGTCTCAAAGGCAAGATGACCAAGACTCCGTTTACGGGACACGGAGAAAGAGTTACCGAACTCTTAGGACTAATACATAGTGATGTATGCGGTCCCATGTCTACACATGCCAGGGATGGTTCTTCATACTTCATTACATTCACTGACGATCTCTCTAGGTTCGGGTATGTGTTCCTGATGAAACACAAATCAGAAGCTTTTGAGAAATTTAGGGAATATAAACAAGAAGTTGAGAACCAAACCGAAAAAAAGTATTAAAATCCTTCGATCTGATCGAGGAGGTGAATACTTGAGCAATGAATTCCTGGGCTTCCTAAAAGAGAATGGGATTCTCTCTCAGCTGACTCCTCCATATACACCACAGCACAACGGTGTATCTGAACGGAGAAACCGCACCCTATTAGATATGGTGCGCTCAATGATGAGTGCAGCTGAGTTACCTATTTCCTTCTGGGGACATGCGCTTGAGACAGCCATGGACCTATTGAATAGAGTTCCTACCAAATCAGTGCCTACCACTCCATATGAGATATGGAAAGGGAAGAGACCACATCTTAATTACATTAAGATATGGGGTTGTCCAGCCTATGTCAAAAGACAAAATCCGGACAAACTCGAGGCAAGATCTGTCTTATGTAAGTTTGTAGGATATCCCAAAAATTCACAAGGGTATATCTTCTACCACCCCGAGGAACAAAAGGTGTTTGTTTCTCGACATGCCACTTTCTTAGAAAAAGGTTTTCTTATGAAACAGATAAGTGGCATTGAGGTAGAACTGGAAGAGGTTCCAGCGACACAGACAACAACAGAAGATTTGGTTGAACCCGAGGATTCCGAAGTTCCCAATGAACCCCAGCCACTCCGCCGATCTAGTAGGGTTCCTCGCCAACCTGAGAGATACTACGGTTTTCTCATTGATGGTGGCAGTGAGGATTGCATCATGGAGGATGATGACCCAACTAGCTTCGAGCAGGCCATCACTAGTGGGGACTCAGTGAAATGGCTGGATGCTATGCGGTCCGAGATGGATTCCATGTACACCAACAAAGTATGGACTTTGGAAGTTGCTCCTGAAGGGGTAAAACCCATTGGGAGCAAGTGGATCTTTAAGAAGAAACTTGGTGTAGATGGGAAAGTGGAGACTTTCAAAGCTAGACTTGTAGCAAAGGGTTTTCGTCAAAGACCAGGTGTGGACTATGACGAAACCTTTTCTCCAGTGGCTATGCTTAAATCCATCCGAATCATGCTTGCCATTGCTGCCTTTCATGACTACGAAATCTGGCAAATGGATGTTAAGACCGCCTTTCTAAATGGTGATTTAGAAGAGTGCGTGTACATGACTCAGCCAGAGGGCTTCGTAGACAGTGGGAGCAGCGGGAAGGTGTGCAAGCTGCTTAAATCCATTTATGGATTAAAGCAAGCATCGCGGAGTTGGAACATCTGCTTTGACGTCGTTATCAAAGAGTTTGATTTCGTCAAAAATCCAGATGAACCTTGTATCTACAAGAAGGTGGCAGAGAGTAAGGTTGTCTTCCTCGTATTGTACGTGGACGACATACTCTTGATAGGAAATGATATTCCTATGCTGCAATCGGTCAAGCTCTTCTTATCACAAAGATTCTCAATGAAAGATCTTGGTGATGCCTCCTGCATATTGGGGATCAGGATCTATAGAGATAGATCCAAACGGATTTTGGGATTGTCCCAATCCAGGTACATTGACACCATACTAAAGAGGTTTAGTATGGAAGAGTCCAAGCGTGGGAACTTACCCACGATCTCTGGAGTCACTCTCTCCAAAGAGATGTCTCCCAAGACTGATTTGGAGAGAGCTCGCATGCAAGGGATACCCTATGCTTCGGCGGTAGGCTCTATCATGTATGCGATGCTATGTACCAGACCCGATGTAGCATACTCACTAAGTGTAGTGAGCAGGTATCAAGCTGATCCTGGAGAGAGTCACTGGACAGCTGTGAAGAGCATTCTCAAGTACTTGCGAAGGACTAGAGATATGTTCTTGGTGTATGGTAACGGAGAACTCCAAGTGGAGTCCTTTACCGATTCGAGCTTCCAGAGTGATAAGGACGACTCTAAGTCGCAGTCGGGTTTTGTCTTTACCCTTTACGGAGGGGCGGTTAGCTGGAAGAGTTCCAAGCAGGAAACCGTGGCAGACTCGACGATGGAGGCTGAATACATCGCTGCCAACGATGCTGCTAAAGAGGCTGTCTGGATCAAGAAGTTCATTACTGAACTTGGAGTGGTTCCATCCATTGAGCATCCAATACCTTTGTATTGCGATAACAATGGAGCGGTGGCTTTGGCCAAGGAACCCAGGTCCCATCAACGGTCCAGGCATATTCTGAGGCGGTATCACCTGATCCGGGAGATAGTTGATCGCCGGGAGATCGAGGTCAGGAGAGTTGACACGAAGAACAACACGGCGGATCCACTCACGAAGGCCATTCCCCAGATACAGTTTGAGAGACTCTTCGGGATGCTCGGTATGAGATACTACAGCAGCTGGCCCTAGTGCAAGTGGGAGATTGTTAGTTGTATGTATGCCCTAGAGGCCAGTATTGTACAGATGATGTATATTATATTGGATGCTTGGACATATATAGAGATGACTTTCTTGCTCGACATGATAGTATGCTATCTGGTTGCCATTTATCTTAACATGTACACTAGTCTCTTTATACTGTCTTATAGTTACATGTTGGTAAAGCCCTTAGGATTTGTACTTGACTACCTAGACTATGATGCAGATCATACTAGTGGGAACATGGTAGTCCATAAGTACATCCTTCAAGGTCCCTAGTCGTGGGTATCTCGAGACGGGGCATCGACATACCAGAGTAGACTAGCGTATACGCTTCTCGACCCATGTGATGGGCGATGGATGATCCCATATCCATTGGTGTTTGACATCAGAGATGGTATACGGGTGCTCAGTGGAAACTGGGTACACTGGACGGACTCGCCGAGAACTCCCAGATGGTATTATACCTCACGTCAGATGGCAGTTCTCAGGTGACACTTGTACAGGTTAGTCTGTAGACCCGAGATCGTCATAGAGTCTTGTGTGATTCCCACTGTGCTTTGATCTCCACCTTACCACGTCCATGAGGGCGTGCAAAACGGTGGTCTTTGGGTACAGTCCCGAGTCACATGGAGGCAATGAGCGATAGGAGGGGTTTCGTCTCTCCCGGTATTGGGAGTTGATGTTGCGCTGTGCTCGATTGGCCGTAACAGGTAAGTCCCTGGCCAGGGCTGATCAGAGATTTGCTGGTAAGTGTTACCAGTAGTTTCTCGACCCGTTACGAGCCTCATATCAGCATGACTTATCGGGTTATTGGGGTCTGACGTATACCACCCCTAGACTTGATATGCGACGTATCTGACGAAGAGACTTGACTGTATGGTAAGTGTTACTGGTCGGATTCGCAGGAGTGTGAGCGGGCTAGCTCGTCGATCTTCTGATCGCTCAATACCCGGGTGGCCGTTACGTTTAGCAGACCGCTTGCGGCTTGTGGGTGCTTGATATGATCATCATCTGCTACCGGCGTATTGACGAGTCTTTAGAGTCCTACACAGAGGTTTCCTGGCTCAAGCAAAACGAAATAGGAGCGCATATGAGATATGTGCAGGACCGAGAATAATGCGTGTATGTGATACCGCACTTCATTCTCGCGATATGTGTTTCGATTGGTTATATTCGATATGACCTAGTTATCGAATCATTGATTCGATAAATCGATGCATTGCATACTAGTCGGTTGTATGCGATATAACCGGATCATTGAATCAAGTGTTGATTTAATGATTTAATGTATAATTATATATTTGATATATTACTTTGCATTAACTAGTATTGGTTCACTTTAAACGGATTTTTCTCACTTGGATTGCACATTGTATATGTGATATACTTTCGTGCACTTTTATGTATCATGTTTGATGATACTTGATCATTTAGTTAAGTGTATAAAATTAATCCATGGTTAATATGATAATTAGGGTTTTGCATTTTCATTTATTTATTTATTTGTTTATTTATTTATTTGGAAAAGAATAAGATGAGTATGGTGGCTTTCTTTGTCATTTTGTTAAAGCTTCATGAAGCTTTGACTTTGCTAACCATCCTTATCTTCATGCTTAACCCTAACCCATCAAAGTGACCATGGTTAATTCTCTACACTTAACCCTAGTTCAAGTTATGATAAGTATTTTGTTTTATATTTATTTTTAATATAATACTTATCATAATTTTTCTAGAGCTCATCTTCTTCTTCTTCTTCAAGCTTGCTACTCCAATGGCAACTTGAGCTTTAGTGAGTTAAATCCAAATCCAAAGTGAACCCACCTCCTATTTCTTCACCCTCTACCTCTTGCCAAGTTGTTTTGGGTGTTTACTTCACAAGTTTCACAAGTTTGTGAAGTCGGAGCTTGAGTTTGTGCAACCTCGACGTAGATCGTCTTTGACACAAAGCCGACGAGCTATTCCGCTTGCTTTCCCGATGAAGCCGATGATCGAGTCGAGGATTCATGATGGACAGCGAGGACATGACGTTGCGGAGCCGTGGAGGTGGAAATCCAGATCTACAAAGGTTGTATATCCGTATCATAGTAGTTAACTGTTAACTAGCTTTCTATTTCGCCTAAACATCTAGTTAAAGATCCGTAGTCTAGGGTTTCTCGGCACTAAAAATTTTAATTTGGCATGTTCGATGCCTTGTGAGAACCCACTAGAGTGCCTAGGAACCTTTCACGTTTACCACCCCTAGGCGAGATATGCGACATATCAGACGACGAGACCGGACTGTACGGTAAGTGTTACTGGTTGGATTCGCAGGAGTATGAGCGGGCTTGCTCGTCGATCTTCTGATCGCTCAATACCCAGGTGGCCGTTATGTTCAGCAGACCGCTTGCGGCTTGTGGGTGTTTGATATGATCATCACCTGCTGCCGGCGTATTGACGAGTCTTTAGAGTCCTACACAGAGGTTTCCTGGCTCAAGCGAAACGAAATAGGAGCGCATATGAGATATGTGCGGGACCGAGAATAATGCGTGTATGTGATACCGTATTCTATTCTCGCGATGAAAGTATCGAATGGTTGTATGCGATATAACCTAGTTATCGAATCAAGTATTGATTCGATAAGCCGATACATTAAATATTAGTCGGTTGTATGCGATATGACCGGATCGTTAAATCGAGTGTTGATTTAATGATTTAATGCATAATTATATATATTTGATATATTACTTTGCATTAACTAGTATTGGTTCACTTTAAATGGTTTTTCTCACTTGTTTGTGCACATTGTATATGTGATGTATTTTTTTGTGCACAAGTTTGTATCATGTTTGATGATGCATGCTAACTTGGGTTTGTGTAAAGATTAAACCATGGTTATATGAATGGTTAGGGTTTTGGTTTCTTATTTATTTATTTATTTATTCTTTTTGGAAAATAATAAGCATAAAGAGAAAATGGTGGCTTTCTTTGTTTGTATATTCAAGCTTCATGAAGCTTTGAATTAGTCCACCATTTTTGTCTCATGCTTAACCCTAACCATTCCACTTAACCATGATTCATTCTCTACACTTGACCATGGTTGGTTTATGATAAGTATTCATTTATTTTCTTTTTGTGAAATACTTATCATAAGATATTCCTTCTTTTTCTTCATCTTTACAAATCAAGAAGAAGCTTGCCTCCATCAATGGCAACTTGATGAAATGAGTGAGAAATCCAATTCTAAAGTGAACCCACTTCCTATTTCTTCATCCTCTACCTCTTGCCAAGTAGTATAGGGTGTTTTCTTCACAAGTTTCATGACTTGGTGAAGTTGGAGCTTGATCTTATGTTGCCTCGACGTAGATCATCTTCGGCATCGAAGTCGACGACCTAGCCCGCCCATTTCTCCGATGAAGCCGACGCTAGAGCCCGGGATCCGATGATCGCAGTGAGGGGACTTCATCATGGAGCAATGGAGGTGGAGGACCGGATCTACAAAGGTTGTATTTCCATTCACTTAGCAGTTAAGTTGTTAACTAGTTGCATGTTTCGCCTAAACTCTAGTTAACGATCCGTATTAGGGTTTCTCGGCACCGGTAAAATTTGAAATTGGCATGGTTGATGCCTTATGAGACCTCATTAGCGTGCCTAGGAACCCTACAGTGGTATCAGAGCCTAGCTAGAGCCTTAGGCGATGCGTAGACGGAGTTTGAAGTCCGATCGAACCGAAACCCCATTTCCAAAATGCTCTCTGGACTTTTTCAAAAAACTGGGTTTTTTCCAGATTAAAAATTCTTAAAAAATTCAGCAGGAAATTATAAGAATTACGATGCAAAATTTATCGAGTGATGCTGCTACAGTGCGACGGAACCGCGGCAGAAGCTTGGCTTCTGCGGCGGTTCCGCGGCCAATATATGTGATCACTGTTTAATTTTTGCACAGTAACTCCTATATTTTGGTTCTGGATTTTCTGGGATTTTTTAATATTTATTCAAGAGTTGAATATTCTGGGTTGTTTTGGGGATTCGATTATTCGATCGGATTATCAAACTTTGTCTAGGAGTTTTCCGGATAATTTAAGAATATGTTAAAAAGTTCGACCGGATAAAAATACCCAATTTTTCCCTTGTCGGGAAATTTCCAAGTGTTGGATCTTTCCGTAGTTTAATGACGTTCTAAGTAGTGCAAGTAACACTATGGTCCCTCTAGAAGACAACAAACCTTAACTCGATTATGTGACCGTCTTGAACTGCCCTTTGAACCTTCGGGTTTGGGGCAGTACGGCGTGCCACATGTGAGGCGTTGGCTTGACCCTTCTACGGCTGGACCGTTGGTACTGAGGCACGAACTGAATGTTTTTAGACTTGTTTCATGTGTTGAGCTGTATCGGGAAAACTTGGGTGTTCGATTGTTCGATCGGAAAGTTTAACATTTTCTATTTATCTGGAATGGGATACAATAATTGGAATTCACAAGTAGTTATGAGATAACTGATATGAATGTTATAAACATAGCACTTTAGTCTCACTTGATCGGTTGCCACGGAATTTTGATGCGATCAAAAGTCCGTCGCAATCACGTAGCGTACGCGGATACTCGCCGGGTAAACTTAATAGACAGCCTCGCTCCATAGCCCCGACCAAGTGACTGTAGGAGAACCCCGTCGCCGAAAGCATCCGTTTGGGTGCTCGCGGCAGCGGTGTTCCGCCTTGGTGCACTTCGTCGACGGCGTCGGGGGTGCGGCCGCCTATTGAAGTTTGCGACGAGCATTCGATCAGGATGTCGGAAATCTTGTTGAATTGCCCGACTTGATATTGAAAAGAGTTTTCGATAATGAGACTAAAATGCGGGGTTTATAATTGTTAGGCATGTGATGTCTAAGTATTTCATTTGATTAGGCATGCCATGTCTAAAGAGGTTGCGGATTCCAACTGTTGTAGTTTTACACTTTCTTTTCTGTGACCGTAAGTGTAATATGCGATATCGCCGGTTTCGTTGCTATATGTCAACGACAATTGGGATGCGCATATTTACTTACGTTGATGACATGTGATGTTATGTGTTGCTGGATATGTTATATTGGATCGTCGTGTTCGAATAGCCGGGGGTTTTTATGTGAGATGAGTGTTTTTCATTTTCATTCATGTAAAAACTTGTATGTAATATTCTTTTATTGGGGCACTTCCAGGTTGCGGAAGATGTCACCCTCTGTATATTATTTACTTTTCCGCACTAGGATAGACCCAAGGAGGGGAGCACAAGTAACCGGGTTCTGGAGTCCAGTGGGAGACCATCTCGAGGAGTCGAGTCCGGGTCTCCTAACCCTAGAATTGGTAGGGTTGCTTGACGCTCTCGTAGGGGTCTAGGGGTGTTGGATTGGCTATTCATCACGACCGTGGAATCCGTGTTTTATACTGGCTCGTATTGAAAACACGGACGTCCTAGTATATCCAATATTTCATATGATTCTTCTGCTGCGATATCTGTGATGTGATCAAGTGTTGTTCTGTGATAGATACAGTATATAGTATATAAGATATATTATATAGGCGTTACTTATGTCTTACACCCGCGCTAGCCCTGCCCCACTCTGCCGTTAGTTACCTAACCTAACGGTGCACGAGGGGACATCGAGGCGAATGCGGCTGGCATAAGTGTACGTCGTATTTATCTGTGATGTTTAGGCACTTAAATGATGGGACTTCATTAATGTGATTAATGAAATAAAAGAAACCTAAGATGTTGTAGAATCGAATTTAAAAAATAAAACAGGTAGCTACAGTTCTTGCTTTGCACAGCAGTATATGTGATATATCCTGCACCTTATTCGATGAGGAAAGGACCGAGATCCCTTTACCGGGAGTGACTCCTTTAGCAATAACTGGCAGATGCTACACACTCGGTTTGTTTTCTGATTGCTTTTAAGAGTTTTTGCTTTGCACAGTGATATATATGATATATCCCGCACCTCATTCGACGAGGAAAGGACCGACGATCCCTTCACCGGGAGTGACTCCTTTAGCAAAACTAGAAAAGCCTCAAAAGCACTCTATTTTAAAATCATTTGATTCTACAACGATATCAAGTTCATTACGCAATATGTTTTCAGAAAAACCTGTCGTAGCCCTCCGTCATTTCAGATAAGTCCTATTTAGTATTCGTGCTACGTTTGTTGACCTCCGTCGAGGCGTAGTGTGTCGTAGCTAACTAGTATTTATCTGCTTTTGCATATGATGCAGATTTGATTAGGGTAGTCGTGCGGCCTTGTTGACCTCCGTCAAGGGTCGTGCGGGTGGGTTTAATTCGATCAAGAAATGACGGGTTGAACTTGACTAGTAGCCTATGGTTTGTTGACCTCCGTTAAGGTCATAGGGTACTAGGGGCAAAATATTATCGGGAATTTCAAGTGTTGAAATTTGCAATGAGATTGCATACCTTCTATGAGATAGTTGGATCCCGATACCCACTGCGAGTAAGAATTACTCCTGGGAGAGTTTTATACATTACAATTAGCCGATCAAGTAGGTGTCTAGAAAGGTGTCAACGGGGTTACGCCTCTGGGAAAACGAGGTTTACATTAATTAGGTTCGTGCGAAAGCACAGGGGACCTCCCTCAAAGTACCGACACTGGCCTGGCTGAAAGATTGGCGAACTTGTAGTGTGTAATTAATCCCGGCTAGTCTTTCCTTTTAGGGTTTGAAGGAAGATTTGATAAAAACAGTGGGAGCCATCCTGATTAGATAAAATAACACCAATCTGATCTTGCAAGAGCGCACGCTGAGTGTTTTCTTCTCTCTCTCTCCAGGTAGCGACCATATCACGCCTTAATCAAGATAATAAAACGGATTATTGACCGAACCCGCTTGTTATACTGAGCTGGGGAACGTTGGTCCCGCTCCAACTTATAATTGTTATAAGACAGAGCAGGAAATTGGGGAATACCAGAATTCCCGTGCCGCCCAAACGAAGAGAGTACATGCTGATGCATCATCTTCGGGTATGTTCATTATACAGAACTGTTTCTCAGTATCCTCCGCATCCTTGGTATATGATACCGGATCAGGATCCCAGATATGTAATCTGTTACATAGGGCTACAAAAGGGTAGAAAAACTGAGAACGGGTGATAAGTTTCATGAGACAGAAAACGGGGCAAGTGTTGTAGCTAAGTCTGTTGGTCACTGTCACCCTGTATTCCAAATACATTGATTCTGAACGAATGTTATTAGATACTGAACCTGATATACAAAATCATATCACTCTCTTTATTAGTAAAGAAATGATAAAATTTTGTATTGTTGGATAATGTTTTGAACATTTCCTATATCAAAAGTTGATTGGTTCAGGCACGTTATCTAAAAGCATTGATGTTCTAAATCAAACTACAGTTCCTAGTATACAGAACACACACAAGAGGAAGAGTTCAGAAATGAACGAATCATTCTTAAGACATTGTAGACTAGGTCATATCAATGCGATTCGACTAGCTGAAGTTACATTTTAGATGCATATTTAAATCAGTTTGAATTTACATCTTATGAAACTTGCCAGTCATGGCACAAAGATACGATGACCATAGCTCTGTTTACTGGAAACAGAGAAAGAGTTAGTTTACTCTTGGGACTGATACATGATGATGTATGTAAGGTCTCCTGTCTACACAGGCCAGGACTGGTTCTTTATACTTCATTACGTTCACTGATAATCTCTCAAGATTCAGACATATGTTCCTGTTGAAACACAAGTCCGAACCTTTTGAGATGTTCACAGAATATAAGTTAGAAGTAGAGAACCAATACGGGTATAAGTATTATGTCCTATGATAAGATCAGGGAGTAGAATACTTGAGCATGGAATTCCTGGACTATTCTAAAGGAGAATGAGATTCTCTCTCAGCATTACTCCTCCGTATACACCATAGCACGATGGTATATCGGGGCGGAGCAATCACACCCTATATGATATGGTGCGCTCTATGATGAGTACTACTGAGTTTCCTATTTTCCTTTTTGGGAGTTATGCACTTGAGAAGCTGCATACCTATTGAAAAGGGTTCGAATCAAATCAGTTGCCTACCACTCCATATGAGATATGGTATGGGAAGAGCCCATGTCTTAAGCTAGTTAAGATTTGGGGTTGTCCGGCCTATGTCTAAAAGCAAAATCCGGACAAGATCGAGGCAAGGTCTGTTATGTAGAACTGGAAATGTTCCAGCTATACAATTACAGCAGATGACTTGGTAGAACCAAAGGATTCAATAGTAACCAACAAACCTCAGCCTCTCCGCCGATCTAGTAGGGTTCCTCACCGACCTGAGAGATACTTCGGTTCCTCTATGACAGTGGGAGCGAAGATTGCATCATGAGATGATGACCCAACTAGTTTCGAGCTGGCCATCAGGAGTGGGACTCTGTAAGAATGGCTGGATGCTTAGCGATCTGAGATGGAATCCTTATACACCAACAAAGTATGGACTTTGGTTGCTATATCTGAAGGGTTAAATCCCCATCAGGAGCAAGTATATCTTGAGAAGATTACTTGGTGTACATGGAAAAGTTGAGACTTTCAAAGCTAAACTTGTTAAAGGTTTGCATCATTGACCAGATATGGATCATGATGAAACCTTTTCTAAGGATCTATGCTTAAGTCCATCCAGATCCTACTTGCCACGGCTACATACCATGACTATGATATCTGGCGGTTGAGTGCCATGACTGCTTTTCTAAATGATGTTTTAGAAGAGAACGTCTATAAGTACACAGCCAGAGGGCTTCGTAGATAGTGGGAGCAGCGGAAACGTGTATAAGATGCTTTATAGGATAAAGCAGGTATCGCGGAGTTGGAACATCTGTTTTGATGTGTTAGTCAAAGAGTTTGACATCATCAAAATGGTAGATGAACCTTGTATAAACAAAAAGGTAGTAGGGAGTATGGTGACGATACTCGTAGAGTACGTGGATGACATACTCTTGATAGGGAAGGAGTTTCCTATGCTACGCTCGATCAATCTCCGCTTATCACAATGATTCTCCACATAGGATCAAAGTGATACCTACTAAATCCTGGGTTTTGGATCTATGAGATAGATCTAAATGGATGTTTGGATTCTCACTAGTTGAAGTGAGATGGTATCAAATGATCCTGGGGAGAATCACTGGAAGTGTTCCAGGGTGATAAAGACGACTGAATGTCAGTCACAGGCATTGTCTTTACCCTCAGTAAAGGGACGGTATGTTGGAAGAGTTCCAAGCTAAATACCGTGACATACTAGACGATAAAAGGCAGGATACATCGCTACTTAAGATGCTACCAAAGAGGCAGTCTGGATGTATATTTGTTCATGAGATGAAATTAGTTCCTCCTATTGTGTGACAATGGAGTTGTGGCTTATGCCAAGGAACGCCTGTCCCATCAGTGATCCAGACATATTCTAAGGCAGTATCACCTGATCATGGAGATGGTTGATCTCCAAGGAGATCGAGGTTAGGAGAGTAGACTCAGAGGACAACACGGCGGATCCACTCACAAAGGCCTTTTCCCAGAGAGAGACTATTATGGGATGGTTGAGTATGAGATACTACAACCACTGCTATCAGATGGCCCTAGTGCAAGTGGGAGATTGTTAGTTATATATATGCCCTAGAGGCCATTACTATACATAGGATGTATATTGTAGTGGATGCTTGGACATATATACGGAGGACTTTCTTGCTCGACATGATAGTATGCTATCTGGTTGCTCTTTACCTTAACGTGTACACTGATTGTCTCTCTGTTACATGTTGGTAAAGCCCTTAGGATGTGTACTTGACTACCTGGACTATGATGCGGATCATACTAGTGGGGACATGGTAGTCCATAAGTACATCCTTCAAGGTCCCTAGTGATAGTTATATGTATGCCCTAGAGGCCATTACTGTACATAGGATGTATATTGTAATGGATGCTGGGACATATATAGGGAGGACTTTCTTGCTCAACATGATAGTATGCTATCTGGTTACTCTTTACCTTAACGTGTATACTGATTGTCTCTCTGTTACATGTTGGTAAAGCCCTTAGGATGTGTACTTGACTACCTGGACTATGATGCAGATCATACTAGTGGGGACAGATAGTCTATAAGTACATCCTTCAAAGTCCCTAGTCGTGGGTGTATCGAGACGGGGCATCGATATACCAGAGTAGACCAGCGTATACCTTCTCGACCCATACAGATGGGCGATGGATGATCCCATATCCATCGGTGTTTGACATCAGAGATGATATACGGGTGCTTAGTGGAGACTGGGTACACTAGACGGACTCGCCGAGAACTCCCAGATGGTATTATACCTCACGTCAGATGGCAGTTCTCTGGTGACACTGGTACAGAGTAGTCTGTTGACCCGAGATCGTCATAGAGTCTTGTGTGGTTCCCACTGTGCTTTGATTTCCATCTTACCACGTCCAAGAGGGCATGCAAAACGGTGGTTTTTGGGTACAGTCCCAAGTCACATGGAGGCAATGAGCGATAGGAGGGGATTCGTCTTTCCCGGTATAGGGGGTTGATGTTGCGCTGTGTTCGATTGGCTATAACAGGAAATCCCTGGCCAGGGTTGCTGAGATTTACTGGTAAATGTTACCATTAGTTTCTCGAATTGTTATAGACCTCATATCGACACGACTTATCGAGCTAATGGGGTCTAACGTTTACCACCCCTAGGCGAGATATGCGACATATCAGACGATCAGACCGGACTGTACGGTAGTGTTACTGGTTGGATTCACTGGAGTGTGAGCGGGCTTGCTCGTCGATCTTCTGATCGCTCAATACCCGGGTGGCCGTTACGTTTAGCAGACCGCTTGCGGCTTGTGGGTGCTTGATATGATCATCACCTGCTGCCGGCGTATTGACGAGTCTTTAGAGTCCTACACAGAGGTTTCCTGGCTCAAGCGAAACGAAATAGGAGCGCATATGAGATATGTACGGGACCGAGAATAATGCGTGTATGTGATACCGTATTCCATTCTCGCGATGAATGTATCGATAGGTTGTATGCGATATAACCTAGTTATCGAATCAAGGATTGATTCGATAAGCCGATACATTGTATACTAGTCGGTTGTGTGCGACATGACCGGATCGTTAAATCAAGTGTTGATTTAATGATTTAATGCATAATTATATATTTGATATATTACTTTGCATTAACTAGTATCGGTTCACTTAAGATGGATTTTCTCACTCGGATGTGTGCATTGCATATGCGATATGATTTTGTGCACTTGCTTGTATCATGTTTGATGATACATGCCTTTTGGTTAAGTGTAAAGAATTAAACCTTGGTTAATGAAATGGTTAGGGTTTACTATTTCCTTATTCATTTTATTCATTTATTTATTCTTTTGGAAAAAGAAAAGCAAATGAGAAAATGGTGGCTTGTTTTGTTTTGTTCATGAAGTTTCATGAACACTTTGACTTTGTAACCATTTTGTCTCATGCTTAACCCTAACCATTCCACTTAACCCTAATCAATTCTCTACACTATACCATGGTTACATTATGATAAGTATTCTTTTTACTTTTCATTTTAATTAACTTATCATAACATTATTCTTCTTCTTCTTCATTTCTTCAAGTGAAGAAAGCTTGCCTCCATCAATGGCAAGTGATGAAAAAGAGTGAGAAATCCAAATCTAAAGTGAACCCACCTCCTATTTCTTCATCCTCTACCTCTTGCCAAGTAGTAGAGTGTGTTTCCTTCACAAGTTTTCATGGCTAGGTGAAGGTGGAGCTTGATCTAGTGATGCTTCGACATAGATCATCTTCGGCACGTCGTCGATGACCTAGCCCGTCTATTCTCCGATGAAGCCGACGCTAGAGCCCGGGGTTCGACTTGGACAGCGAGGATACTTCATTGCGGAGCTATGGAGGTGGAGAACCGGATCTATAAATGTTGTATTTCCGTATTCTTGTAGTTAAGTGTTAACTAGTTTCTTTTCGCCTAGATTTCTAGCCAACGATCCGTATTAGGGTTTCTCGGCACCTAGAATTTTTGAAATTGGCATGGTTGATGCCTTGTGAGACCTCATTAGGGTGCCTAGGAACCCTACAGTGGTATCAGAGCCTAGCTAGAGCCTTAGGCGAAGTCTAGACGCAATTTGAAGTCCGAACAGACCCGAAACCCAATAACAAACATGCTCTCTGTACTTTTTTGAAAATCGTGGATTTTTCCAAATTAAAAATATGCAGAAAACTCAGCAGGGAAATCTAAGAATTACGGCGCAAAAAGTTTTGCATGAACAGTGTAATCGGCGGCGAATCCGCGGCATAAGCCTAGCTTATGCGGCGGTTCCGCGGCAGAATTGTGACGTCAGCCCTAACTGTTTGCACAGTAATTCATTATTTCAGGTGCTGAGTTCTCTTGGTATTTTTAAAATTTATTCAAGAGTTGAATTTTCTGGAGTTGTTTTGGAGATTCGGTGTTTCGATCGGAGTATCAGATTTTGTCTATGTGGCTTTCCGGATAATTTCAGAATATGTTAAAAAGTTCGACCGGATATAAATACCCAATTTTTCTCCTGTCGGGAAATTTCCAAGTGTTGGATTTTTCCGTAGTTTAACGACGTTCTAAGTAGTGCAAGTAACGCGATGGACCCTCTAGAAGAAAACAAACCTTAACTCGATTATGTGACCGTCTTGAACTGCCCTTTGAACCTTAAGGTTTGGGGCAGTACGGCGTGCCACATGTGAGGCGTTGGCTTGACCCTTCTACGGCTGGACCGTTGGTACTGAGGCACGAACTGAATGTTGTTAGACTTATTTCATGTGTTGAGCTGTATCGGGAAAACTTGGGTGTTCGACTGTTTGATCGAAAAGTTTAACATTTTCTATTTATCCGGAATGTGATACAATAATTAGAATTCACAAGTAGTTATGAGATAACTGAATGAATGTTATAAACATAGCAGTTTAGTCTCACTTGATCGGTTGCCACGGAATTTTTGATGCGATCAAAAGTCCGTCGCAATCACGTAGCGTACGCGGATACTCGCCGGGTAAACTTAATAGACAGCCTCACGCCATAGCCCCGACCAAGTGACTGTAGGAGAACCCCGTCGCCGAAAGCATCCGTCCGGGTGCTCGCGGTAGCGGTGTTCCGCCTTGGTGCACTTCGTCGACGGTATCGGGGGTGCAGCCGTCTACTGAAGTTTGCGACGAGCATTCGATCAGGGTGTCGGGAATCTTGTTGAATTACCCGACTTGATATTGAAAAGAGTTTTCGATTTTGAGACTAAAATGCGGGGTTTATAATTGTTAGGCATGCGATGTCTAAAGAATTTATTTGGTCAGGCATGCGATGTCTGAGGTGGTTGCGGATTCCAACTATTGTAGTTTTACACTTTCTTTTCTGTGACCGTAAGCGTAATATGTGATATCGTCGGTTTCGTTGCTATATGTCAACGACAATTGGGTTGTGCATATTTACTTACGTTGATGACATGTGATGTTATGTGTTGCTGGATATGTTATATTGGATCGTCGTGTTTGAATAGCCGGGGGTTTTTATGTGAGATGAGTGTTTTTCATTTTCATTCATGTAAAAACTTGTATGTAATATTCTTTTATTGGGGCACTTCCAGGTTGCGGAAGTTGTCACCGTTGATGTATATTATTTACTTTTCCGCACTAGGATAGACCCAAGGAGGGGAGCACAAGTAACCGGGTTCTGGAGTCCAGTGGGAGACCAACTCGAGGAGTCGAGTCCGGGTCTCCTAACTCTAGAATTGGTAGGGTTGCTTGCCGCTCTCGTAGGGGTCTAGGGGTGTGGGTTTGGCTATTCATCGCGACCGTAGAATCCTTGTTTTATACTGGCTCGTATTGAAAATACGGACGTCCTAGTATATCCAATATTTCATATGTTTCTTCTGCTGCGATATCTGTGATGTGATCATGTGATATGTTCTGTGATAGATACAGTATATAGTATATATGATATATTATATAGGCGTTACTTATGTTTTACACCCGCGCTAGCCCTGCCCCGCTCTGCCGTTAGTTACCTAACCTAACGGTGCACGAGGGGACATCGAGGCGAATGCGGATGGCATAAGTGTACGTCGTATTTATCTGTGATGTTTAGGTAATTTAAATGATGGGACTTCATTAATGAGATTAATGAAATAAAAGAAACCTAAGATGTTGTAGAATCGAATTTCAAAATAAAATAGGTAGCTACAGTTCTTGCTTTGCACAGCGGTATATGTGATATATCCTGCACCTTATTCGATGAGGAAAGGACCGAGATCCCTTCACCGGGAGTGACTCCTTTAGCAATAACTGGCAGATGCTACACACTCGGTTTGTCTTTTGATTGCTTTTAAGAGTTTTTGCTTTGCACAGTGATATATATGATATATCCCGCACCTCATTCGACAAGGAAAGGACCGACGATCCCTTCACCGGGAGTGACTTCTTAAGCAAAACTAGAAAAGCCTAAAAAACACTCCATTTCAAAATTCATTCGATCCTACAACGATATCAAGTTCATTACGCAATAGGTTTTCAGAAAAACCTGTCGTAGCCCTCCGTCATTTCAGATAAGTACTAGTTAGTATTCGTGCTGCGGTTGTTTGGCATGCGTCAAGGCGTAGTGTACGGTAGCTAACTAGTGCTTATCTGCTAGCATACGATGCGATTGGATTAGGGTATTCGTACGGCGTTATTTGGCATGCGTCAAGGGTCGTGCGGGTGGGTTTAATTCAATCAAGAATTGTACGGGTTGAACTTGACTAGCAGACTATGGGTTGTTTGGCATGCGTCAAGGTCATAGCGAGCTAGGGGCAAAATATTATCGGGAATTTCAAGTGTTGAAATTTGCAATGAGATTGCATACCTTCTATGAGATAGTTGGATCCCGATACCTGCTGCGAGTAAGAGTTACTCCTGGGAGAGTTTTATACATTACAATTAGCCGATCAAGTAGGTGTCTAGAAAGGTGTCAACGGGGTTACGCCTCTGGGAAAACGAGGTTTACATTAATTAGGTTCGTGCGAAAGCACGGGGGACCTCCCTCAAAGTACCGACACTGGCCTGGCTGAAAGATTGGCGAACTTGTAGTGTGTAATTAATCCCGGCTAGTCTTTCCTTTTAGGGTTTGAAGGAAGATTTGATAAAAAGCAGTGGGAACCATCCTGATTAGATAAAATAATAACCAATCTATTCTTGTAAGAGCGCACGCTGAGTGTTTTCTTCTCTCTCTCTCTCCTGGTAGCGACCATTTCACGCCTTAATCAAGATAATAAAACGGATTATTGACCGAACCCGCTTGTTATACTGAGCTGGAAAACGTTGGTCCCGCTCCAACTTATAATTGTTATAAGACAGAGCAGGAAATTGGGGATTACCAGAATTCCCGTGCCGCCCAAACGAGGAGAGTGCATGATGATGCATCATCTTCGGGTGTGTTCATTACAGAGAACTGTTTCTCAGTATCCTTTACGTCCTGGGTATGTGATACCAGATCAGGATCCCAGATATGTAATCTGTTACATAGGGCTACAGAAAGGTAGAGGACTGAGAACGGTTGATAAGTTTCATGAGGCAGAAAACGGGGCAAGTGTTGCATCCAAGTCTGTTGGTCACTGTCACCCTGTATTACCAATACATTGATTCTGAACGAATGTTATTAGATACCGAACCTGATATACAAAATCATATCAGTCTCTTTATCAGCAAAGAAATGATAAAATTTTGAATTGTTGGATAATGTTTTGAACATTTCCTATATCAAAAGTTGATCGGTTCAGGCACGTTATCTAAAAGCATTGATGTTCTAAATCAAACTACAGTTCTTTAGTATACAGAACACATACAAGAGGAAGAGTTCAGAACTGAACGAATCCTTCCTGAGGTATTGTAGACTAGGTCATATCAATGCGACCCGACTAGCTGAAGTTACATATAGATGCATATTTAAATCAGTTTGAATTTACATCTTGTGAAACTTGCCAATCATGTCACAGAGATAAGATGACCATTGCTCCGTTTACTGAAAACTGAGAAAGAGTTAGTAAACTCTTGGGATGATACATATTGATGTATGTCAGATCCCCTGTCTACATATGCCAGGACTGGTTCTTTGTACTTCGTTACATTCTCTGATAAATCTCTCAAGATTCAGACATATGTTCCTGTTGAAACACAAGTCCAAACCTTTTGAGATATTCATAGAATATAAGTTAGAAGTAGAGAACCAAAATACAGGTATAAGTATTATGTCCTTTGATGTGATCAAGGAGGAGAATACTTGAGCACGAAATTCTTGGACTTTTCTAAAGGAGAATGAGATTCTCTCTCAGCATTACTCCTCCGTATACACCATAGCACGATGGTATATCGGGGCGGAGCAATAACACCCTATGTGATAAGGTGTGCTCTATGATGAGTACTACTGAGTTAACTATTTCCTTTTGGGAGTTATGCGCTTGAGAAGCTGCATACCTATTGAATAGGGTTCAAATCAAATCAGTTGCCTACCACTTCATATTTGATATGATAAGGGAAGAGCCCATATCTTAAGTTGGTTAAGATTTGGGGTTGTCCGTGTTGGTGCACGGCGGCGCCCCGGCCGTCAATCCGACGGCCAAATGCGGAAGCGGTGAATAACTTAAATTTTTGCGGACTTAGCAAACCGGCACCACCGCGCACTAAACATCCGGATCGTAACCATTAACAAGTCTAAGCTAACAAGAAGATGGGTTAGAGATATACCGACGATCCAAGTCCTCCGGTCTTCTCGTCATGGTCCCGATCTCGTGCGGAAAAGTCCCGTCTCCTCCTCGTCGCCGGAAGTGCACCACATCGCCAACTTTGTTTACGGGCTCCCACCTCAATGCCGAGGCAACTCGGGCACGAAGCCGGCTACTCGACGTGCCCAAGATATGCTGTAGAAGATTTGGTAGAGCTTGTGTCTCATTTGGGATTATGGAGTTGCCATTTGTGGAGGAATAGAAGTGAACTTTTTGGAGAGGGAGTTGTAGGGATTTCTCAAAAAACTCAAGATACAAAATTTTCCACACCATCAAAATGAAATCCCCCCCACCCTCACTAGGAATGGCCGGCCCACCCCCATATTGGTGTGATTGGAGAGAGAGAGAGAATGGCTTGAACAATAATGCAAAGAAAATGATGGCTTGGAAAGTCCAATACTCAACAACCATCTCCTCTCCCATCATCACAACCAAAGTCAAGAAATCATGAAAACAAAGTCAAGAAGTCAAGGTAAGGTGCAACCATGATGAAGTCAAAAAGTCAAGTGATCATGACACAAGAATATGCAAAAGACCCCCTCCACAAATGCCTATTTGCAACAATGCAAATAAGCCCTCCTCCACCAATCTTCGGCCAATGAACGGAACAATGGAAATTGGCCGAAACGGAAAGCAAACTGGCAACTCCAGAAAACTGGTCCCGTAATAAATTACAGGAAAACCCCGATACTGTGCATACACACCCGCATTTGTATTCCGACCGAAATACAAATGCAATGAGACAAACTCTACACTGTACTATACTAGGATCCGGCTTATACCAAAGCCAGCCAGTAATATCCGTTCGATCCTGATCCATGCAATACCGCACGTATCTGATCGAACCCTGCCATATATCCATACGGCCTATAGTACAAACTGTCCGATCCCGATCCGTGCAATACCGCACGTATTTGGTCGGACCTTGCCATATCTCCATACGGCCTCTACAACCTTTCGCCCGAAAGCTGAGTAACTGAAATGTGGGGGACTCTAAAGACTCGTCAACACCATGGTTGTGGATTTAACCACGAGCACGTCAGAGGTATAAGCCAATACGTAACGGGCTACCAGGTATTGACTAAAAGGGACGTCTGTGAGTGAACTCAACCTGACAACCCTACTGAGCCTGTCAGTGACAATATCCGTGCAGTCCGGTCCGTTCGTCTATGAGTATCGCATGGCGGGCCTAGGGGGTTGGTAAAAGTCAGACCCCCAAAAGCGGTACAAGTCGTGTCGGAGTGTAGCCCAGAACACCCTGAGATACTACTGGAATACCTACCAGTAAATCTCCTTTCCTTGGCCAAGGACTTTGTGTAATGGCTCTCCTAGACACAGCACGACCTCACCCCCAATACCGGGAGAGACGAACCCCTGAAGATATGCTCACTGCCTCCATGTGGCTCGGGACTGTACCCAACTAAAACCTGTTTGCACGACTCCTTTGAGCCGTGGTAGGGTAGTAATCAAAGTACAGTGGGAACTCACACGAGACAAATGACGATCTCCAGGTCGATGAACTAACCTGCACACATGTCACCAGGGAACTGCCATCTGACGTCTGGTATATGACCAACTAGCATGTTCCCGGCGAGTCCTGTCCGGTGTACTCATAACCCAATGAGCACCTGTATACATCTTAGGTGATCCAACTGACACCAGTGGCTTGTGAGACCGGCCACCGCCCCTCGTCGGGGTCTCGACTGTATACACTAGTCTACTAATGGAGTATCGATGCCCAGTCTCGAAACTCCCACGACTAGGGACCTTTTAAGGATAAGCTTATAGACCCCCAGCTCCCACTTATATGATCGCCCTCATACTGCTGGTGGTCAAGCAAGAATCCTAGGGGCTCTATCAACGTGTAATAGCGACGTGTGTTGCGCCACGGCAGCGCCCCGGCCGTCTTACTCGATGCCAAATAGCGGAATCAAAATTTTTCCTTGCTCGGAAATCGGCGCTACCGCGGACAAAGAAAAAACCCGGATCGATAACCATTAACCTACGCTAGCTAACAAGAGATGGGAAAAGAAGTATACCAAGAGATCCGAGTCCTCCGGTCTTCTCATCATCGCCCTGATCTCCCGCGGAAAGTGTAGTCTCCATATCGTCGCCTCCTCGCCGGAAAGGGCACCACGTCGCCTTCTTCTTTTACGGGCTCCCGCCTCAATACCGAGGCAACTCGAGCATGAAGCCGGCAACTCGACATGCTCAAGAATTGCTGTAGAATGTGGTGTGTAGAATCGTAGTCTCTTTTTGGGGTATTGGAGTTGCCATGATGGAGGAATAAGGTTAAAGGAAATTGGAGCTTTCAATTTTTCAAAAACAAGAAGAATGAGATGAAGAAATTTGTGTCATGCAAGAATGAAAAATTTCTCTCATCCTCACTCATAGTGGCCGGCCATTCTTGAATGAGAATGGTGGAGGGAACAAAACTAAATCATATGAGGGAGGTAAGTGTAGGAGAAGTATGTGGTGACCATATCCAAAGTCAATGAAAACTTCAACCATGCTTTCACTTTAAACCCATACCTATATCAAATCACTCAATTCAAAAGCATGGAGCAAAGATATGAAAACTATCATAATCAAACAATATGCAAAGAAACCCCTCACAAAGTGTTATTTGCAAAACTGCAAATAACCCCCTCCATCGGAAAAGTCCGGCCGGGAAAGAACAAAGGAAAACCGGCCGGAACGGAATGCAAACCGGCAACTCCAGAAAACTGGTCCCGTAATAAATTACAGGAAAACCCCTATACTGTGCATACACACCCGCATCTGTATTCCGTCCGGATACAAAT
Organism: Agapanthus africanus; assembly: GCA_030015575.1. Classification (NCBI taxonomy): domain Eukaryota; kingdom Viridiplantae; phylum Streptophyta; class Magnoliopsida; order Asparagales; family Amaryllidaceae; genus Agapanthus; species Agapanthus africanus. Next base: position 400,004,202 of record CM057346.1, read on the forward strand.
GCAATGAGACAAAATCTACACTGTACTAAACTAGGACCGGCTTAAACCAAAGCCGGCTAGTAAAAACCGTTCGATCCTGATCCGTGCAATACCGCACGTATCTGATCGAACCCTGCCATATATCCATACGGCAACTAGTACAAACCGTCTGATCCTGATCCATGCAATACCGCACGTATCTGATCGGACCCTGCCATATCTCCATACGGCCTCTACAGCGTTTCGCCCGAAAGCTGAGTAACTGAAAGTGTGGTGGACTCTAAAGACTCGTCAATACAATGGCTGTGGATTTAACCACTGGCACGTCAGAGGTATAAGCCAATAAGTGACGGGCCACCAGCTATTGACCAAAAGGGACGTCGATGAGGAAGCACACCCCGACACCCAACTGAGCCTGTCAGTGACAATATCCGTACAGTCCGGTCCGTTCGTCTATGAGCATCGCATGGCGGGCCTAGGGGGTTGGTAAAAGTCAGACCCCCAAAAGCGGTATAAGTAGTGTCGGAGCGTAGCCCAGAACGCCCTGAGATACTACTGGAATACCTACCAGTAAATCTCCTGCCTCGGCCGAGGGCTTTGCGTAATGGCTCTCCTAGACACAGCGCGACCTCACCCCCAATACCGGGAGAGACGAACCCCTGCAGATCCGCTCACTGCCTCCATGTGGCTCGGGACTGTACCCAACTAAAACCTGTTTGCACGACTCCTTTGAGCCGTGGTAGGGTAGTAATCAAAGCACAGTGGGAACTCACACGAGACAAATGACGATCTCAGGTCGATGAACTAACCTGTACACATGTCACCTGGGAACTGCTATCTGACGTCTGGTATAAGCCTAACTAGCAGGTTCCCGGCGAGTCCTGTCCGGTGTACTCATAACCCAATGAGCAGCTGTATACATCTTAGGTGAACCAACTGACACCAGTGGCTTGTGAGACCGGCCACCGCCCCTCGTCGGGGTCTCGACTGTATACACTAGTCTACTAATGGAGTATCGATGCCCTGTCTCGAAACTCCTACGACTAGGGACCTTTTAAGGATGTGCTTATAGACCCCAGCTCCCACGTATATGATCGCCATCATACTGCTGGTCGTCAAGCAAGAATCCTAGGGGCTCTATCAACGTGCAATAGCGACATGTCAGGTCACCTAAAGCAGTACACGATGATAAAGATAAACCAGATAGCATACTATCATCTCGAGCAAGACTGTCCTACCGGGATAGGTCCTCCCTCAATCATTGCAATCACGTGCCTGTGATCCAATAATTGACTCTGAGGGCACTATCTCCAACAATCTCCCACTTGCACTCAAGGCTAATTATTGCGATGTCGCATACTCACAGCCCGTGTGATACCGAACACCCAACTCCTCTACTAGTCTGTCTCACAAAGCTCGTTTGTGAAACTATTGCGTTCGAGGAATAGCCTCAGTGAGTGGATCCGCTGTGATGTTTCTTTCTATGTCTCTCTATATCTCAAGTTCGCAGAGAAAGCCATCTCCCGAAATGAGCAATACCTGTCTTAGAATGTCTGGATGTCTGATGGGACCTAGCTCATAAATGAACTCCAAATCCAAACTTCTTAGACTGTATCGTCAACTGAACTTAATCAGTATCCTGCGCCATGCCTCCCTCAGTATTGCCTTGGACCACCTGTCCAAAATACTGCCCCTCGTCAGAGGGAAAACTATAACTCTGACAACCTCCTTGTCGTCCATGTCACCTTGGAAGCCTGGAATGATGACTGTCTCCTAAAGGAGGCAGCCGTTATCATATCCCTAGAACATTCACTTATGTTCTAAAACTGCTTCCGACTGTTTCTCCAGGATTGGATCAATATCAACTTATTGCATCTAGTGCAAGAACAACATCTGGTGTGGTACTTGACATCTCATGATTGACTCAATTGCCTAAGCAAGTGATCTGTCAATCATGTGTATTCCTCTCCCCTTTAGTCTGTAAGACACCTTTAGAGAGGGTGACTCCATTACCTGCAGGCACACTACCATGCCAAGAGTCGTCCATTCTAAATACTCTTAGAATGCTGTCAAGGTACCCTGATTGGGAAACCACCCAAATCTAGATCTAAAACCATAGGTCTAGTAACCAGTATGTCTGATATAATATCCAAGTCCCTTGTGGAGAAACCACTGTGTGACGACCAAAGTATAACCGATCGTAGTATAGGAATATCACTTCCTACTACCTTCTCAACAGATCCATCTTCTATTCTGATGACGTCAAACCCATGACTGTCACATCAGAAACAGATGATCTAACTCCGCTATATCTGCTTTAGTCTATAAATAGATATAAGCATGAAGTCCACCAATGCTTCCGCTGCTCCCACTGACTACGACAACCCTCTGCCAGAGTCATATAGACGTGCACTTCTAAAGCTAGTTTAGAACGACGCTATACTCATCCAACTGCCGGGTCTCGCAGCCTGGAACAACAACAATGGCAAGTGTGGATAAACAAGAACTTCCCTGTCACCGTCCTTGAGGCTACCGGAGTACCTCTCGGGTGCCTGAAGTTACCCACCTTATCTGCGGAGTGGCCAATGGAATGTCAAATCAGATTGAATCTTTAGGTTCCTTATTAAATCTTCAGTAATCGTTTGCGGTTCTGGAATCACTTCCAGTTCTACCATACTCCCACTGCTGTTTTTTGAAAAAATCCATTTTTAATAAAACTGTGGCGAGTCTAGAACAATATTTCTATTGATCTGCCAGATGGTAGAAAGTCAACCCTCGTCACAGCCTGGGTCAACCCACAAACAGCCATTACAGAAACATGCCTTGAGTTATCCGGAGTCTGGTTTTAAGCATAAGCCGGACAACTCCCCGTACCTTAACATCGTTAAGATATGAACTGTTCTATATCCAATATAGAACCAGAGGCACTGATTTAATTGAACCAGATTCAAATCATGCAGCTGTCTCCAGTGCATGTCAACTAAATGGAAGGAGGCCGATCAGCGTTACTCAACTTAGGAATGCTTCCAATTATGAGTAACCTGAAAGAGAAGCAATCTGTCTTCATCATTACTATCAACTGAATACCATACACAAGTATCTACATCTTCGATCTCTTTGAAGAATCCCGATACTTGCTACACCTGGTTCTCTACTCTATTCAAATACCTATAACTCCTCAAAACTTAGACCCTGTGTTTCTACGAAACACATGTCTAAGAACTTGAGAAGTTAAAAGTAAACAGAATATAGTATGAGGACCAACCCCTCTGTCCTAATGGACACTGGACAACATACAATACTCTGTATAAGTCCGCTGAGTCTAACAACTCTTTCACTGTGCGTCGCAGGTTGAAAACTGTACTTATGGTTAAGAAGAATTACACCGCTGTTTAATGCTCCTTACCTAACCATCCACTGATATAGGTAAATGTCATCGACATAATATCAAAAGGTATATCTCACTCTATGAAAATAGACGTACAGATATATCGATTTGAAATTGGTGCACAACAGCGGATATTCAAAACCAAATATTTGCCGACCGGCAAACAACCCAGGTGACTTCCTCAAATATCACCGATTACAATGAATCCCGATATAATGAGGATGATCACCCAATTCCCAATAACTTACTCCCACTCATCATCTGTAAAACCATACAGATGTGAGAATTATTCCTGGCAAATACATACCCTAGAGTAAGTGTCTAATCGGGAAATCAGTTTTCTTTTAACAGTACACAGTTGAAACTGAAACATTGTAATGTTTCGATGGGGTATCCTGGTATTCCTAGTAATGCCTCTACCATTATTCAGATTCACAACTATAACCGTATAATTCTTTGCCACCTCTCCAAATCCCTTTATTTGTCTTTAGTCATTACCTTCTGTACACCCCTTTAAGCCAAATGGTTTTCTTCCTTCCCTACCGTTCGGCACCAGCCTATGGTTTGGAAGAAGACTATCCAAAAAGCATAAAGGGTGTACTGTCCTAATCCTAGGAACACTCGCAATGCGAGAGAAGGTGAAGATAAAAGACACCTGAATGTACTTTATTCCTATTTCTCCTGAACCAGAATCCATCCCCGAACTGGAACAAGTTCCTTTCGAGTTCGTATATAACCATACGATGGAGTATCCAATAATCTGTGGATCTTCGTAGTGACACGGAGTGTCCTGGAGAAATACAAAGTTGATTTTGGATTAGCGAAGAAATACTTGGTTTGGTCGTGAATATCAGTCGCAACTTACTTTGCCCTCCTACTAATCCCTTGCTTTGTCTTAACTTAATACCTTCTGCACACCATCGTTATGCTAATTGGTTTTCTTCATTCCCTACCGGTCGGCACCAGCCTAAGGTTTGGAAGAAGACTATCCAATTTGCGTAATAGGTGTACTACTCCTAAACCAAGGAGTACTCGCAACCTGAGAGAAGGTGAAAAGAAAAGACAACTGAATAATCCTATCCGTTTTCTCCAGAACCAGAAACCATCCTCGAAGTCCTTCGAGTTCGTATATAACCATACGATGGTTTTGTCCAATGGAAGTGGACGTTCGTAGTAATACGGGGTGTCCTGGAGAAAAGGGTAAAAGTAGGAGTGGCAATGAGGTCTGCAACTCTGACAATCCAAAAGCCAGTGTTAAGAAGGTTCGGTCAACTTGGTCACTGAGTCATAGTCCAGGGTCGGGTCAATGGTCGCTGCCAGAGAGAGAGAGAGAAAAGAAACACTCAGCGTGCACTCTAACCTAGATCAGAATGGTTACCAATTTATCTAATCAGGAAACCTCCCACTGTACCTCAAATTCTCCTCCAAACCTGAAAGAAGAATTAGTCGGGGATCACCCGAGGAGTAAACCAACTCATCAGTGGAAATCGGGATCCAACTCTCATCGCATGATAACGTGACGGAATCCACTCACGCCACCACACTCCAGAAGGTATGCGCATGCCTGGCAAGTTTCAGTTCTTTTGAAACTCCCGATGTGATTTTTACCCCTAGGACCCAAGTGACCTTGACTGAGCCAACATATCAAAGGATCCTAGTCAAGTTCAACCCGTCATTATCTTGATTGCATTAGACCCACCCGCACGAGTCCTTGACTGAGCCAAAATGACCGTACGACTGTCCTAACCAATCACATATCCATGCAACAGAAAAGCATTACATAGCTACCGAACACTACGCCTCGGCTGAGCACGACATACGCAGCACGAATACTAAGTAATACTAATCTGAAATGACGGAGGGCTACGACTGGTTTTTGGCGAAAAACCTTTAACGTAATGAACTTGATATCGTTGAAGGAACTGCATAACTTTTTAGAAAATATAGTGACGAAAACCTTTACTAAAGAGGTCACTCCCGGTGAAGGGATCTCGGCTCTTTCCCCGTAGAATGAGGTGCAGGATATTCCAACTGAATACCACGATGCAAAGCAAAAGTAATCGGCTATAGTGAAGTTAATGCCCTGACGCAACATTCTGTCCAAGGGGTCACTCCCGGTGAAGGGATCTCGGCCCTTGCCTCGTCGACTGAGGAGCAGGATATTCCAAATGAATACCACGATGCAAAACAAAAGTGAACGTCCTTGCAATAACAGCTTTTTGAAAAATGTTCCAACAACATCAGATTAGGTTTGTTTAACTTGCATTGATCCGAATCAATGCAGTCCCATCAAATGATCACACCACAAAGAACGAAAATATACTGACGTACGTATATGCCATCCGCATTCGCCACTGGGTCCCGTCATCACCCGTTAGGTTAGCTAACTAACGGCAGAGCGGGGACTGGACTAGCGCGGATGTAAAACATATACAACATCTACTAATATATATACCAATATATAGTATTTCGCTCAAGGCGTGAATAAAATGCAACATCACAGAAATGTACAGCATCACAGAACAATACAGATATCTGGAAGCCCCGGGTTTCACAGAGCCGCTGCTGAAACCCGACGTTCCCCTGGTCGTGTGGATAGCCTGTGCAATGAAATCCTAGACCCCTACGGGCGCGGCAAGTCACCCGCCAAAACCTGAAGCGAGGCAGCCCCCTTCAGTACCGTGAATGGACCACCCAGCACTTCACGGAATCCGGTAACTTGGGCACCCCTCCTGGGTCAACCTGTACCCCCTACGAGTGCGGCAAATAGCCCGCCAATCCTAGACTGAAGCCCCCTCCGTCTCAATGCCCTGAGATGCGGGCCCGTTGCCCTCCAGAACCCGGCTATCCGTGCACCCCACCGCGGGGTAACCCTAGTACAGAAAGTAAAATATACATACACCGGGTACATCGACCGCAACCAGGTCGTGCCCCAAAAGAATAATACAAACAGGCAGTGACGGCAGTCCACATGTCGGACGCTCGCCCCGCAATATCAAATGTACATAATACACCAAAACTGTACTAGCATTGCATCCAGGCTATCCCCCACGACCGATCCGCAACATCACAGCATAAACATAGAACATCAACGTGAAAGTCACGTTCGCAAATCCGTCTAACCGGGCTATAGCAGTTAGACCAGATTTACCGATCGAGTGACATTCACGGTCGCAGAAATAATGTAAATACTGTGAAAAATGTGTTTAAAATTTTCCGATTGACCAAAAATTAACAAGTGGGCCCCCAATCAAAACTGTAGCACTCACAGAAAACCTGAGCCCAATTTTAATATTCCAAATACCCCATTTTCATTTCCAAGACAATCTGCAAAAATATGGTACAGTAAAGATTTTAAAGCGCGGCGGAAGAGCGGCCAAAGCAAGGCTTTGGCCGCGCTTCCGCGGTGAAAGAAAGGAATCAGGGTACCAAATTTTATCAGATCTCTTATATTTCCCTGCACATCATTCTGAAACCACCTGAAAAATTTTTGGACTTCAAAAAAATTCGACAGAAACTGATGTGCAATAAAAATACGGTTTTTGGAAATTTCGGTCGATCGGAAACGCAAACACATCAAGCGAAGCTAGGTAAGGTTAATGGCGTGGCTCTGATACCATGTTGCGCCACGGCAGCGCCCCGGCCGTCTTACTCGAGGCCAAATAGCGGAATCAAAATTTTTCCTTGCTCGGAAACCGGCGCTACCGCGGACAAAGAAAAAACCCGGATCGATAACCATTAACCTACGCTAGCTAACAAGAGATGGGAAAAGAAGTATACCAAGAGATCCGAGTCCTCCGGTCTTCTCATCATCGCCCCGATCTCCCGCGGAAAGTGTAGTCTCCATATCGTCGCCTCCTCGCCGGAAAGGGCACCACGTCGCCTTCTTCTTTTACGGGCTCCCGCCTCAATACCGAGGCAACTCGAGCATGAAGCCGGCAACTCGACATGCTCAAGAATTGCTGTAGAATGTGGTGTGTAGAATCGTAGTCTCTTTTTGGGGTATTGGAGTTGCCATGATGGAGGAATAAGGTTAAAGGAAATTGGAGCTTTCAATTTTCCAAAAACAAGAAGAATGAGATGAAGAAATTTGTGTCATGCAAGAATGAAAAATTTCTCTCATCCTCACTCATAGTGGCCGGCCATTCTTGAATGAGAATGGTGGAGGGAACAAAACTAAATCATATGAGGGAGGTAAGTGTAGGAGAAGTATGTGGTGACCATATCCAAAGTCAATGAAAACTTCAACCATGCTTTCACTTTAAACCCATACCTATATCAAATCACTCAATTCAAAAGCATGGAGCAAAGATATGAAAACTATCATAATCAAACAATATGCAAAGAAACCCCTCACAAAGTGTTATTTGCAAAACTGCAAATAACCCCCTCCATCGGAAAAGTCCGGCCGGGAAAGAACAAAGGAAAACCGGCCGGAACGGAATGCAAACCGGCAACTCCAGAAAACTGGTCCCGTAATAAATTACAGGAAAACCCTTATACTGTGCATACACACCCGCATCTGTATTCCGTCCGGATACAAATGCAATGAGACAAAATCTACACTGTACTAAACTAGGACCGGCTTAAACCAAAGCCGGCTAGTAAAAACCGTTCGATCCTGATCCGTGCAATACCGCACGTATCTGATCGAACCCTGCCATATATCCATACGGCAACTAGTACAAACCGTCTGATCCTGATCCATGCAATACCGCACGTATCTGATCGGACCCTGCCATATCTCCATACGGCCTCTACAGCGTTTCGCCCGAAAGCTGAGTAACTGAAAGTGTGGTGGACTCTAAAGACTCGTCAATACAATGGCTGTGGATTTAACCACTGGCACGTCAGAGGTATAAGCCAATACGTGACGGGCCACCAGCTATTGACCAAAAGGGACGTCGATGAGGAAGCTCACCCCGACACCCAACTGAGCCTGTCAGTGACAATATCCGTACAGTCCGGTCCGTTCGTCTATGAGCATCGCATGGCGGGCCTAGGGGGTTGGTAAAAGTCAGACCCCCAAAAGCGGTACAAGTCGTGTCGGAGCGTAGCCCAGAACGCCCTGAGATACTACTGGAATACCTACCAGTAAATCTCCTGCCTCGGCCGAGGGCTTTGCGTAATGGCTCTCCTAGACACAGCGCGACCTCACCCCCAATACCGGGAGAGACGAACCCCTGCAGATCCGCTCACTGCCTCCATGTGGCTCGGGACTGTACCCAACTAAAACCTGTTTGCACGACTCCTTTGAGCCGTGGTAGGGTAGTAATCAAAGCACAGTGGGAACTCACACGAGACAAATGACGATCTCAGGTCGATGAACTAACCTGTACACATGTCACCTGGGAACTGTTATCTGACGTCTGGTATAAGCCCAACTAGCAGGTTCCCGGCGAGTCCTGTCCGGTGTACTCATAACCCAATGAGCACCTGTATACATCTTAGGTGAACCAACTGACACCAGTGGCTTGTGAGACCGGCCACCGCCCCTCGTCGGGGTCTCGACTGTATACACTAGTCTACTAATGGAGTATCGATGCCCTGTCTCGAAACTCCTACGACTAGGGACCTTTTAAGGATGTGCTTATAGACCCCAGCTCCCACGTATATGATCGCCATCATACTGCTGGTCGTCAAGCAAGAATCCTAGGGGCTCTATCAACGTGCAATAGCGACATGTCAGGTCACCTAAAGCAGTACACGATGATAAAGATAAACCAGATAGCATACTATCATCTCGAGAAAGACTGTCCTACCGGGATAGGTCCTCCCTCAATCATTGCAATCACGTGCCTGTGATCCAATAATTGACTCTGAGGGCACTATCTCCAACAACGTGTCAGGTCACCTAAAGCAGTACACGATGATAAAGGTAAACCAGATAGCATACTATCATCTCGAGCAAGACTGTCCTACCGGGATAGGTCCTCCCTCAATCATTACAATCACGTACCTGTGACCTAATAATTGACTCTGAGGGCACTATCTCCAACAATCTCCCACTTGCACTCAAGGCTAATTATTGCGATGTCGCATACTCACAGCCCGTGTGATACCGAACACCCAACTTCTCTACTAGTCAGTCTCACAAAGCTCGTTTGCGAAATTATTGCGTTCGAGGAATAGCCTTAGTGAGTGGATCCGCCTTGATGTTTCTTTCTATGTCTCTCTAAATCTCAAGTTCGCGGAGAAAGCCATCTCCCGAAATGAGCAATATCAGTCTTAGAATATGTCTGGATGTCTGATGGGACGTAGCTCATAAATGAACTCCAAATCCAAACTTCTTAGACTGTATTGACAACTGAACTTAATCAGTGTCCTGCGCGCCATGCCTCCCTCAGTATTGCCTTGGACCACCTGTCCAAAATACTGCCCCTCATCAGAAGGAAAACTATAACTCTGACAACCTCCTTGTCGTCCATGTCACCTTGGAAGCCTGGAATGATAACTGTCTCCTGAATGAGGCTGTCGTTATCATCTCCCTAGAACATCCACTTATGTTCTAAAACTGCTTCCGACTGTTTCTCCAGGATTGGATTAATGTCAACTTATTGCATCTAGTGCAAGAACAACATTTGGTGTGGTACTTGACATCTCATGATTGACTCAATTGCCTAAGCAAGTGATCTGCCAATCATGCCCGTCCCTCTCCCCTTTAGTCTTTAAGACACCTTTGGAGAGGGCGACTCCATTACCTGCAGGTACACTACCGTGCCAGGAGTCGTCCATCCTAAATACTCTTAGAATGCTGTCAAGTACCCTGATTGGGAAACCACCCAAATCTAGATCTAAGACCATAGATCTAGTAACCAGTATGTCTGATATAAAATCCATTTCCATTGTGGAGAAACAACTGTGTGACGACCAAAGTATAACCGATCGTAGTGTAGGAGTTTCTTTTCCTACTCTGTGTATATCATCCAAATACCAGGATATCACACCCTACTACCTTCTCAACAGATCCATCCCCTATTCTGATGAAGTCAAACCCATGACTGTCACGTCAGAAATAGATGATCTTTCTCCGCTACATCTGCTCTAGTCTATAAATAGACATAAGCAACCTGTCCACCAATGCTTCCGCTGCTCCCACTGACTACGACAACCCTCTGGCAGAGTCATATAGACGTACACTTCTAAAACTGGTTTAGAACGACGCTATACTCATCCTCCCGCCGGGTCTCGTAACCTGGAACAACAGCAATGGCAATTGTGGGTAAACAAGAACTTCCCTGTCACCGTCCTTGAGGCTACCGTAGTACCTCTCGGGTGCCTGAAGTTACCCACCTTATCTGCGGAGTGGCCAATGGAATGTCAATTTAGATTGAATCTTTAGGTTCCTTATCAAATCTTCAGTAATCGTTTGTGGTTCTGGAATCACTTCCAGTTCTACCATACTCCCACTACTGTTTTTCTGAAAAAATCCATTTTTAATAAAACTGTGGCGAGTCTAGAACAATATCGCTATTGTTCATCCAGATGGTAGAAAATCAACCCTCGTCATAGCCTGGGTCAACCCACAAACAGCCATTACAGAAACGTGCCTTGAGTTGTCCAGTGTCTGGTTTTAATCATAAACCGGACAACTCCCCGTATCTTAACATCGTTAAGATATGAACTGTTCTATATCCAATATAGAAACAGAGGCACTGATTTAATTGAACCAGATTCAAATCATCCAGCTGTCCCCAGCGCATGTCAACTAAATGGAAGGAGGCCGATCAGCGTTACTCAACATAGGAATGCTTCCAATCACGAGTAACCCGAAAGAGAAGCAAGATCTCTTTATCATTACTATCAACTGAATACCATTGACAAGTATCTACATCTTCGATCACTTTGAAGAATCCCGATACTTGTTACACCTGGTTCTCTACTGTATTCAAATACCTATAACTTCTCAAAATTCAGACCCTGTGTTTCCACGAAACACCTGTCTAAAAAGTAGAGAAGTCATAAGTAAACCGAATATAGTATGAGGACCAACCCCTCTGTCCTGATGGACCCTGGACAACATACAATACTCTGTATAAGTCCCTTGAGTCTGATAACTCATTCACTGTGTGTCGTAGGTTGAAAACTGTACTTATGGTTAAGAAGAATTACACCGGTGTTTAATGCTCCTTACCTAACCATCCACTGATATAGGTAAATGTCGTAGACATAATTTCAAAAAGGTATATCTCACTCTATGAAAATAGACGTACAGATATATCAATTCGAAATTGGTGCATAACATCGGATATTCAAAACCAAATATTTGCCGACCGGCAAACAGCCCAGGTGACTTCCTCAAATATCACTGATTCCAACGAATCCCGATATAATGAGGATAATCACCCAATTCCCAATAACTTAATCCCACTCATCATCTGTAAAACCATACAGATGTGAGGATCGTACCTGGTAAATACATACCCTGGAGTAAGTATCTAATCGGGAAATCAGTTTTCCTTTAACATTACACAGTGAAACTGAAACATTGAAATGTTTCGATGGGGTATCCTGGTATTCCTAGTAATGCCTCTTCCAGATTCACAACTGTAACCGTATAGTTCTTTGCCACCTCTCCAAATCCCTTCATATGTCTTTAGTCTTTACCTTCTGCACACCCTTTTAGGCCAAATGGTTTTCTTCCTTCCCTACCGTTCGGCACCAGCCTATGGTTTGGAAGAAGACTATCCAATAAGCATAATGGGTGTACTGTCCCAATCCTAGGAACACTCACAATGAGAGAGGGTGAAGATAAAAGACAACCGAATAAACCTTATTCCTATTTCTCCTGAACCAGAATCCATCCCCGAACTGGAACAAGTTCCATTCGAGTTCGTATATAACCATACGATGGAGTATCCAAATAAACTGTGGATCTTCGTAGTGATACGGAGTGTCCTGGAGAAATACAAAGGTGATGTGGGAGTGGTAACGAAATATTTGGTTTGGTCGTGAATATCTGTTGCAATTTACTTTGCCCTCTTACTAATCCCTTACTTTGTCTGAACTTAATACCTTCTGCACACCATCGTTATGCTAATTGGTTTTCTTCATTCCCTACCGGTCGGCACCAGCCTAAGGTTTGGAAGAAGACAATCCAATTTGCGTAATAGGTGTACTACCCCTAAACCAAGGAGTACTCGTAACCTGAGAGAGGGTAAAAGGAAAAGACAACTGAATAATCCTATCCGTTTTCTCCAGAACCGGAAACCATCCTCGAATAAATTCTTTCGAGTTCGTATCTAACCATACGATGGTTTTGTCCAATGGAAGTGGACGTTCGTAGTAAAACGGGGTGTCCTGGAGAAAAGGGTAAAAGTAGGAGTGGCAATGAGGTTTGCAATTCTGATAATCCAAAAGCCGGTGTTTAAGAAGGTTCGGTCAACTTGGTCACTGAGTCAAAGTCTTAGGGTCGGGTCAAATGGTCGCTGCCAGAGAGAGAGAGAAAAGAAACACTCAGCGTGCACTCTAACCTAGATCAGAATGGTCACCAATTTATCTAATCTGGAAACCTCCCACTGTACCTCAAATTCTCCTCCAAACCTGAAAGAAGAATTAGTCGGGGTTACCCGAGGAGTAAACTAACTCATCAGTGGGAATCGGGATCCAACTATCATCGCATGACAACGTGACGGAATCCGCTCACGGTGTCACACTCCAGAAGGTATGCGCATATCTGGCAAGTTTCAGTTCTTTTGAAACTCGCGATGTAATTTCAGCCCCATGCTCTTATGACCTTGGCGTGAGGTCAAAATATCATAAGTCACATGTCAAGTTCTGCCCGTCATTATCCAGGTTAATCTGAACCCACCCGTACATACCCTTGACGTAGGCCAAAATAGTAGTACGACTGTCCCAAACCAACGCATCTATCTATGCAACAGATAAATACCCGGCAGCTACCAATCACTATGCCTTGGCGTGAGGTCAAAATACATAGCTTGAATACTACCGAATATTTAACTGAAATGACGGAGGGCTACGAATGGTTTCTGGCGAAAACCCTTAACGTAATGAACTTGATATCGTCGAAGGAACGGATAGCTTTTTGAAAATATAGTGACGAAAACCGTTGCTAAAGAGGTCACTCCCGGTGAAGGGATCTCGGCACTTTCCCCGTAGAATGGGGTGCAGGATATTCCAACTGAATACCACGGTGCAAAGCAAAAGTAATCGGCTATAGTGAAGTTAATGCCCTGACGCAAACTTTTTGTCCAAGGGGTCACTCCCGGTGAAGGGATCTCGGCCCTTGCCTCGTCGACTGAGGAGCAGGATATTCCAATGAATACCACGATGCAAAACAAAAGTAAACGTCCTTGCAATAACAGCTTTTTGAAAAGTGTTCCAACAACATCAGATTAGGTTTGTTTTTAACTTGCATTGATCTGAATCAATGCAATCCCATCAATTGATCACACCACAAAGAACGAAAATATACTGATGTACGTATATGCCATCCGCATTCGCCACTGGGTCCCGTCATTACCCGTTAGGTTAGCTAACTAACGACAGAGCGGGGACTGGACTAGCGCGGATGCAAAACATATACAACATCTACTAATATATATACCAATATATTATATTCGCTCAAGGCGTGAATAGAATGCAACATCACAAAGAATGAACAGCATCATAGAAACAATACAGATATCCGGGATCCCCGGGTTTCACAGAGCCACTGCTGAAACCCGACGTTCCCCTGGTCGTGTGGATAGCCTGTGCAATGTAATCCTAGACCCCTACGGGCGCGGCAAGTCACCCGCCAAAACCTGAAGCGAGGCAGCCCCCTTCAACTCCGTGAATGGACCACCCAGCACTTCACGGAATCCGGTAACTTGGGCACCCCTCCTGGGTCAACCTGTACCCCCTACGAGTGCGGCGAATAGCCCGCCAATCCTAGAGTGAAGCCCCCTCCGTCTCAATGCCATGAGATGCGGGCTTGTTGCCCTCCAGAACCCGGCTATCCGTGCATCCCTCCGCGGGGCAATCCTAGTACAGAAAGTAAAATATACATACACCGGGTACATCGACCGCAACCAGGTCGTGCCCCAAAATAATAATACAATCAGGCAGTGACGGCAGTCCACATGTCGGACGCTCGCCCCGCAATATCAAATGTACATAATACAACAGAACTGTACTAGCATTGCATCCAGGCTATCCCCCACGACCGATCCGCAACATCATAGCAAAAACAAAACATCAACGTGAAAGTCACGTTCGCAAATCCGTCTAACCGGGCTATAGCAGTTAGACCGGATTTACCGATCAAGTGACATTCACGGTCGCAGATATAATGTAAATACTGTGAAAAATGTGTTTAAAATTTTCCGATTGACCAAAAATTAACAAGTGGGCCCCCAATCAAAACTGTAGCACTCACAGAAAACCTGGGCCCAATTTTAATATTCCAAAACCCATATTTTAAGCCCAGAAGGCCTCTGTAAAAAATTGGTGAAGTGATCTCCACAGTGCGCGGCGGAAGGGCGGCGGGAATGTGGTTTTCGCGGCGGTTCCGCGCTCCCACTGTGTAGTTACTTCGTCGAATTTTTACAGAGCTCTTAGATTTTCCAGTACATCAATATTTTACAACCTGAAAAATTTTTCGACACCAAAAATTTCCAACAGAAAACTGATGTGGGCAAATACGGGTTTTTGGACATTTCGATCGATCGGAACTGAAAAACACATTACACAAAGCTAGACTATGTTAATGGCGAGGCTCTGATACCACTGTTGGTGCACGGCGGCGCCCCGGCCGTCAATCCGACGGCCAAATGCGGAAGCGGTGAATAACTTAAATTTTTGCGGACTTAGCAAACCGGCACCACCGCGCACTAAACATCCGGATCGTAACCATTAACAAGTCTAAGCTAACAAGAAGATGGGTTAGAGATATACCGACGATCCAAGTCCTCCGGTCTTCTCGTCATGGTCCCGATCTCGTGCGGAAAAGTCCCGTCTCCTCCTCGTCGCCGGAAGTGCACCACATCGCCAACTTTGTTTACGGGCTCCCACCTCAATGCCGAGGCAACTCGGGCACGAAGCCGGCTACTCGACGTGCCCAAGATATGCTGTAGAAGATTTGGTAGAGCTTGTGTCTCATTTGGGATTACGGAGTTGCCATTTGTGGAGGAATAGAAGTGAACTTTTTGGAGAGGGAGTTGTAGGGATTTCTCAAAAAACTCAAGATACAAAATTTTCCACACCATCAAAATGAAATCCCCCCCACCCTCACTAGGAATGGCCGGCCCACCCCCATATTGGTGTGATTGGAGAGAGAGAGAGAATGGCTTGAACAATAATGCAAAGAAAATGATGGCTTGGAAAGTCCAATACTCAACAACCATCTCCTCTCCCATCATCACAACCAAAGTCAAGAAATCATGAAAACAAAGTCAAGAAGTCAAGGTAAGGTGCAACCATGATGAAGTCAAAAAGTCAAGTGATCATGACACAAGAATATGCAAAAGACCCCCTCCACAAATGCCTATTTGCAACAATGCAAATAAGCCCTCCTCCACCAATCTTCGGCCAATGAACGGAACAATGGAAATTGGCCGAAACGGAAAGCAAACTGGCAACTCCAGAAAACTGGTCCCGTAATAAATTACAGGAAAACCCCGATACTGTGCATACACACCCGCATTTGTATTCCGACCGAAATACAAATGCTATGAGACAAACTCTACACTGTACTATACTAGGATCCGGCTTATACCAAAGCCGGCCAGTAATATCCGTTCGATCCTGATCCGTGCAATACCGCACGTATCTGATCGAACCCTGCCATATATCCATACGGCCTATAGTACAAACTGTCCGATCCCGATCCGTGCAATACCGCACGTATTTGGTCGGACCTTGCCATATCTCCATACGGCCTCTACAACCTTTCGCCCGAAAGCTGAGTAACTGAAATGTGGGGGACTCTAAAGACTCGTCAACACCATGGTTGTGGATTTAACCATGAGCACGTCAGAGGTATAAGCCAATACGTAACGGGCTACCAGGTATTGACTAAAAGGGACGTCTGTGAGTGAACTCAACCTGACAACCCTACTGAGCCTGTCAGTGACAATATCCATGCAGTCCGGTCCGTTCGTCTATGAGTATCGCATGGCGGGCCTAGGGGGTTGGTAAAAGTCAGACCCCCAAAAGCGGTACAAGTCGTGTCGGAGTGTAGCCCAGAACACCCTGAGATACTACTGGAATACCTACCAGTAAATCTCCTTGCCTTGGCCAAGGACTTTGTGTAATGGCTCTCCTAGACACAGCACGACCTCACCCCCAATACCGGGAGAGACGAACCCCTGAAGATACGCTCACTGCCTCCATGTGGCTCGGGACTGTACCCAACTAAAACCTGTTTGCACGACTCCTTTGAGCCGTGGTAGGGTAGTAATCAAAGTACAGTGGGAACTCACACGAGACAAATGACGATCTCCAGGTCGATGAACTAACCTGCACACATGTCACCAGGGAACTGCCATCTGACGTCTGGTATATGACCAACTAGCATGTTCCCGGCGAGTCCTGTCCGGTGTACTCATAACCCAATGAGCACCTGTATACATCTTAGGTGATCCAACTGACACCAGTGGCTTGTGAGACCGGCCACCGCCCCTCGTCGGGGTCTCGACTGTATACACTAGTCTACTAATGGAGTATCGATGCCCAGTCTCGAAACTCCCACGACTAGGGACCTTTTAAGGATAAGCTTATAGACCCCCAGCTCCCACTTATATGATCGCCCTCATACTGCTGGTGGTCAAGCAAGAATCCTAGGGGCTCTATCAACGTGTAATAGCGACGTGTCAGGTCACCTAAAGCAGTACACGATGATAAAGGTAAACCAGATAGCATACTATCATCTCGAGCAAGACTGTCCTACCGGGATAGGTCCTCCCTCAATCATTACAATCACGTACCTGTGACCTAATAATTGACTCTGAGGGCACTATCTCCAACAGTCCGGGCTATGTCTAAAAGCATAATCCGGACAAGCTCGAGGCAAGGTCAGTTATGTAGAACTGGAAAGGTTCCAGCTATACAAACTACAGCAGATGATTTGAAAGAACCAAAGGATTCAGTAGATTCCTGTTGGAGATAGTGCCCTCAGAGTCAATTATTGGATCACAGGCACGTGATTGCAATGATTGAGGGAGGACCTATCCCGGTAGGACAGTCTTACTCGAGATGATAGTATGCTATCTAGTTTACCTTTATCATCGTGTACTGCTTTAGGTGACCTAACGTGTCGCTATTGCACGTTGATAGAGCCCCTAGGATTCTTGCTTGACTGCCAGCAGTATGAGGGCGATCATATAAGTGAGAGCTGGAGTCTATAAGCACATCCTTAAAAGGTCCCTAGTCGTGGGAGTTTCGAGACAGGGCATCGATTCTCCAGAGTAGACTAGTGTATACAGTCGAGACCCCGACGAGGGGCGGTGGCCGGTCTCACAAGCCACTGGTGTCAGTAGGTTCACCTAAGATGTATACAGGTGCTCATTGGGTTATGAGTACACCGGATAGGACTCGCCGGGAACATGCTAGTTGGTCTTATACCTCATGTCAGATAGCAGTTCCCAGGTGACATGTGTACAGGTTAGTTCATCGACCTGGGGATCGTCATTTGTCTCGTGTGAGTTCCCACTGTACTTTGATTACTACCCTACCACGGCTCAAAGGAGTCGTGCAAACAGGTTTTAGTTGGATACAGTCCCGAGCCACATGGAGACAGTGAGCGGATCTTCAGGGGTTCGTCTCTCCCGGTATTGGGGGTGAGGTCGCGCTGTGTCTAGGAGAGCCATTACACGAAGTCCTTGGCCAAGGCAGGAGATTTACTGGTAGGTATTCCAGTAGTATCTCAGGGTGTTCTGGGCTACACTCCGACACGACTTGTACCGCTTTTGGGGGTCTGACATTTACCAACCCCTAGGCCCGACATGCGATGCTCATAGACGAACGGACCGGACTGTACGGATATTGTCACTGACAGGCTCAGTAGGGTGTGAGGATGAGTTCGCTCATCGACGTCCATTTTTGGTCAATAGCTGGTGGCCCGTCACGTATTGGCTTATACCTCTGACGTGCTGGTGGTTAAATCCACAGCCATAGTATTGACGAGTCTTTAGAGTCCACCACACTTTCAGTTACTCAAGCTTTCGGGTGAAACGCTGTAGAGGCCGTATGGAGATATGGCAGGGTCCGATCAGATACGTGCGGTATTGCACGGATCAGGATCGGACGGTTTGTACTAGTGGCCGTATGGTTATATGGCAGCGTTCGATCAGATACGTGCGGTATTGCACGGATCAGGATCGGACGGATATTACTAGCCGGCTTTGGTTTAAGCCGGATCCTAGTATAGTACAGTGTAGATTTTGTCTCATTGCATTTGTATCCGGACGGAATACAGATGCGGGTGTGTATGCACAGTATCGGGGTTTTCCTGTAATTTATTACGGGACCAGTTTTCTGGAGTTGCCAGTTTGCATTCCGTTCCGGCCGGTTTTCCTTTGTTCTTTCCCTGCCGGACTTTTCCGATGGAGGGTGTTATTTGCAAGTTTGCAAATAACACATTGTGGAGGATTTATTTGCAAGATGATTTATTATGATAGCATCTTTTTGATTCCATTCTCTTCACTTGCTTTTTGTTGATAAGAAAGGATTAGATGTGATTAGAGTTTGATGTGAGATGGTTATGATTATGTTTTGGATGTGGTCACCACTTATGCTCCTACCATCACCTCCCTTCATGCTTCATAATCTTTCTACCACCATTTTCTAAGGAAAAATGTTTTCATGAGAAAAGAGAGACGAAAAAGAGAAGAAGAAGAGAGCTTCATCTTTGAGAGAGTAGCATTCTTGATCTCATTTTTCATGTTAAGAAAAATGCAAGCACCATTTTTCTTATCTTGTTTCCTCCATCATCTTCAAATGGCAACAAACCCAAATGAGACATAGCTTCAACCCTACACATTCTACAGCAAATCTTGGACGCGTCGGCCAGCCTACTTCGCGCCCGAGTTGCCTCGGTATTGAGGTGGGAGCCCGTAAAAGCTACAGGCGATGTGGTGCTCTTTCCGACGAGGAGGAGACGAACGGAGATCCCGCGAGGAGATCGGAGTGGAGATGAAGACCGGAGGAATCGGATCAGTCGGTATATCTCTTCCCCATCTTCTTGTTAGCGTAGACTTGTTAATGGTTACGATCCGGATGTTTAGTGCGCGGTGGTGCCGGTTTGCTAAGTCCGCAAAAATTAAAGTTTATCACCGTTTCCGCATTTGGCCGTCGGATTGACGGCCGGGGCGCCGCCGTGCACTTACAGTGGTATCAGAGCCTCGCCATTAACTTCGTCTAGCTTCGTTTGATGTGTTTTGCATTTCCGATCGACCAAAATTCCAAAAACCGTATTTTTCCTTCACATCAGTTTCTTTTGAAATTTTTGAAGTCTAAAAATTTTTCAGGTGGTCTCAGAATGATGTGCAGGGAGTTCTAAGTACTCTGGGAAAATTCGACACAGTGATCTCTCACCAAGAGCGCGGAACCGCGGCCTCACTTCTCTATTGGGCCGCGGATCCGCCGCAGTGTAGAGAGGTCAGTGGGCCATCTTTTTCCAGTGGGCTTCAGGGTAGTAATTAGGGGTTTTAGAATATTAAAATTGGGCCAATTATTTCTGTGAGTGCTACAGTATTGTTTTGGGGCCCACTTGTTAATTTTTGGTCAATCGGAAAATTTTAAACACATTTTTCACAGTATTTACATTATATCTGCGATCGTGAATGTCACTCGATCGGTAAATCCTGTCTAGCTGCTATAGCCCGGTTAGACGGATTTGCGAACGTGATTTTCACGTTGATGTTCTATGTTTATGCTGTGATGTTGCGGATCGGTCGTGGGGGATAGCCTGGATGCAATGCTAGTACAGTGTTGTTGTATTGTATACATTTGATATTGCGGGGCGAGCGTCCGACATGTGGACTGCCGTCACTGCCTGTTTGTATTATTCTTTTGGGGCACGACCTGGTTGCGGTCGATGTACCCGGTGTATGTATATTTTACATTCTGTACTAGGATTACCCCGCGGAGGGGTGCACGGATAGCCGGGTTCTGGAAGGCAACAAGCCCGCATCTCATGGCATTGAGACGGAGGGGGCTTCACTCTGGGATTGGCGGGCTATTCGCCGCACTCGTAGGGGGTACAGGTTGACCCAGGAGGGGTGCCCAAGTTGCCGGATTCCATGGAGTGCTGGGTGGTCCATTCACGGAGCTGAAGGGGGCTGCCTCACTTCAGGTTTTGGCGGGTGACTTGCCGCGCCCGTAGGGGTCTAGGATTTCATTGCACAGGCTATCCACACGACCAAGGGAACGTCGGGTTTCAGTAGTGGCTCTATGAAACCCGGGGGTCCCAGATATCTGTATTGTTCTGTGATGCTGTACATTTCTGTGATGTTGCATTTCTTATCACGCCTTGAGCGAATATAATATATTGGTATATATATTAGTAGATGTTGTATATGTTTTTCATCCGCGCTAGTCCAGTCCCCGCTCTGCCGTTAGTTAGCTAACCTAACGGGTGATGACGGGACCCAGTGGCGAATGCGGATGGCATATACGTACGTCAGTATATTTTCGTTCTTTGTGGTGTGATTAATTGATGGGACTGCGTTGATTCGGATCAATGCAAGTTAAACAAACCTATTCTGATGTTGTTGGAACACTTTTCAAAAAGCTGTTATTGCAAGGACGTTCACTTTTTTTTTGCATCGTGGTATTCATTTGGAATATCCTGCTCCTCAGTCGACGAGGCAAGGGCCGAGATCCCTTCACCGGGAGTGACCCCTTGGACAGAAGTTTGCGTCAGGGCATTAACTTCACTATAGCCGATTACTTTTGCTTTGCACCGTGGTATTCAGTTGGAATATCCTGCACCCCATTCTACGGGGAAAGAGCCGAGATCCCTTTACCGGGAGTGACCTCTTTAGTAAAGGTTTTCGTCACTATATTTTCTAAAAAGCTATCCATTCCTTCAACGATATCAAGTTCACTACGTTAAAGGTTTTCGCCAGAAACCATTCGTAGCCCTCCGTCGTTTCATATGGGTAGTCAATAGTATTCAAGCTGTGTTTGTTGGCCTTAGTCAAGGCACAGTGTTTGGTAGCTATTGGGTATTCATATGCTGCATAGATAGATGTGTTGGTTTGGGACAGTCGTATAGCCTAGTTGGCCTTAGTCAAGGGCTTGTACGGGTGGGTTCAAATCAACCTGGACAATGACGGGTTGAACTTGACATGTGACTTATGATTTGTTGGCCTTAGTCAAGGTCATAAGAGCATGGGGCAAAAATCCACATCGGGAGTTTCAAAAGAACTGAAACTTGCCAGATATGCGCATACCTTCTGGAGTGTGATAGCGTGAGCGGATTTCGTCACGTTGTTATGCGATGATAGTTGGATCCCGATTCCCACTGATGAGTTGGTTTACTCCTCGGGTGACCCCGACTAATTCTTCTTTCAGGTTTGGAGGAGAATTTGAGGTACAGTGGGAGGTTTCCTGATTAGAAAAAGTGATAACCATTCTGATCTAGGTTAGAGTGCACGCTGAGTGTTTCTTTTCTCTCTCTCTCTGGCAGCGACCATTGACCCGACCCTAGACTATGACTCAGTGACCAAGTTGACCGAACCTACTTAACACTGGCTTTTGGATTGTCAGAGTTGCAGACCTCATTGCCACTCCTACTTTTACCCTTTTCTCCGGGACACCCCGTATTACTACGAACGTCCACTTCCATTAGACAAAACCATCGTATGGTTATATACGAACTCGAAGGACTTCGAGGATGGTTTCCGGTTCTGGAGAAAACGGATAGGACTATTCATTTGTCTTTTCTTTTCACCTTCTCTCAGGCTGCGAGTACTCCTTGGTTTAGGAGTAGTACACCTATTACGCAAATTGGATAGTCTTCTTCCAAACCATAGGCTGGTGCCGACCGGTAGGGAATGAAGAAAACCAGTTAGCCTAAACGGTGTACAGAAGGCATTAAGTTCAGACAAAGCAAGGGATTAGTAAGAGGGCGAAGTAAATTGTGACTGCTATTCACGACCAAACCAAGTATTTCTTCGCCAGTCCTAAATCACCTTTGTATTTCTCCAGGACACTCCGTATTACTACGAAGATCCCAGTTTATTGGATAATCCATCGTATGGTTATATACGAACTCGAAAGGAACTTGTTCCAGTTCGGGGATGGATCCTGGTTCAGGAGAAATAGGAATAAAGTACATTCAGGTGTCTTTTATCTTCACCTTCTCTCGTGATGCGAGTGCTCCTAGGATTAGGACAATACACCCTTTATGCTTTTTGGATAGTCTTCTTCCAAACCATAGGCTGGTGCCGAACGGTAGGGAAGGAAGAAAACCATTTGGCCTAAAGGGGTGTACAGAAGGTAATGAATAAAGACATATGAAGGGATTTGGAGAGGTGGCAAAGAATTATACGGTTACAGTTGTGAATCTGGATAATGGTAGAGGCATTACTAGGAATACCAGGATACCCCATCGAAACATTTCAATGTTTCAGTTCAACTGTGTACTGTTAAAAGAAAACTGATTTCCCAATTAGACACTTGCTCCAGGGTATGTATTTACCAGGTATGATTCTCACATCTGTATGGTTTTACAGATGATGAGTGGGAGTAAGTTATTGGGAATTGGGTGATCATCCTCATTATATCGGGATTCGTTGTAATTGGTGATATTTGAGAATGCCTCCTGGGTTGTTTGCCGGTCGGCAAATATTTGGTTTTGAATTTCCGCTGTTGTGCACCAATCTCAAATTGATATATCTGTACGTCTATTTTCATAGAGTGAGATATACCTTTTGATATTATGTCGATGACATTTACCTATATCAGTGGATGGTTAGGTAAGGAGCATTGAACAGCGGTGTAATTCTTCTTAACCAAAAGTACAGTTTTAAACCTACGACACACAGTGAATGAGTCACTAGACCCATGGGACTTATACAGAGTATTGTATGTTGTCCAGGGTCCATCAGGACAGAGTGGTTGGTCCTCGTACTATTTTCGGTTTACTTATGACTTCTCTAGTTTTTAGACAAGTGTTTCGTGGAAACATAGTGTCTGAATTTTGAGAAGTTATAGGTATTTGAATAAAGTAGAGAACCAGGTATTGCAAGTATCGGGATTCTTCAAAGTGATCGAAGATGTAGATACTTGTATATGGTATTCAGTTGATAGTAATGATTAAGAGAACTTGCTTCTCTTTCGGGGTACTCATAATTGGAAGCATTCCTAAGTTGAGTAACGCTGATCGACCTCCTTCCATTTACTTGACATGCACTGGAGACAGCTGCATGATTTGAATCTGGTTCAATTAAATCAGTGCCTCTGGTTCTATATTGGATATAGAACAGTTCATATCTTAACGATGTTAAGGTACGGGGAGTTGTCCGGCTTATGCTTAAAACCAGACTCCGGATAACTCAAAGGCACGTTTCTGTAATGGCTGTTTGTGGGTTGACCCAGGCTATGACGAGGGTTGACTTTCTACCATCTGGAAGATCAATAGAAATATTGTTCTAGACTCGCCACAGTTTTATTAAAAATGGATTTTTTTTCAAAAACAGTAGTGGGAGTATGGTAGAACTGGAAGTGATTCCAGAACCACAAACGATTACTGAAGATTTGATAGGAACCTAAAGATTCAATCTGGATTGACATTCCATTGGCCACTCCGCAGATAAGGTGGGTAACTTCAGGCACCCGAGAGGTACTCCGGTAGCCTCAAGGACGGTGACAGGGAAGTTCTTGTTTACCCACACTTGCCATTGTTGTTGTTCCAGGCTGCGAGACCCGGCAGGAGGATGAGTATAGCGTCGTTCTAAACTAGCTTTAGAAGTGCACGTCTATATGACTCTGCCAGAGGGTTGTCGTAGTCAGTGGGAGCAGCGGAAGCATTGGTGGATATCAGGCTTATGTCTATTTATAGACTAAAGCAGATGTAGCGGAGATAGATCATCTATTTCTGATGTGACAGTCATAGGTTTGACTTCATCAGAATAGGGGATGGATC
This sequence comes from Agapanthus africanus, assembly GCA_030015575.1. Classification (NCBI taxonomy): domain Eukaryota; kingdom Viridiplantae; phylum Streptophyta; class Magnoliopsida; order Asparagales; family Amaryllidaceae; genus Agapanthus; species Agapanthus africanus. Next base: position 400,028,666 of record CM057346.1, read on the forward strand.
TGTTGAGAAGGTAGTAGGGTGTGATATCCTGGTATTTGGATGACATACAAAGAGTAAGAGGTGATATTCCTATACTACGATCGGTTATACTTTGGTCGTCACACGGTGGTTTCTCCACAAAGGACTTGGTCATTGACATACTGGTTACTAGATCTATGGTTTTAGATCTAGATTTGGGTGGTTTCCCAATGAGGGTACTTTGACAGCATTCTAAGAGTATTTAGAATGGACGACTCCTGGCACGGTAGTGTACCTGCAGGTGATGGAGTCACCCTCTCTAAAGGTGTCTTATAGACTAAAGTAGAGAGGGATGTGCATGATTGGCAGATCACTTGCTTAGGCAATTGAGTCAATCATGAGATGTCAAGTACCACACCAGATGTTGTTCTTGCACTAGATGCAATAAGTTGACATTGACCCAATCCTGGAGAAACAGTCGGAAGCAGTTTTAGAACATAAGTGGATGTTCTAGGGATATGATAACGACGGCCTCATTCGGGGGACAGTTATCATTCCAGGCTTCCAAGGTGACCTGGACGAAAAGGAGGTTGTCAGAGTTATAGTTTTCCTTCTGACGAGGGGCAGTATTCTGGACAGGTGGTCCAAGGCAATACTGAGGGAGGCATGGCGCAGGATACTGATTAAGTTCAGTTGACGATACAGTCTAAGAAGTTTGGATTTGGAGTTCATTTATGAGCTCGGTCCCATCAGACATCCAGACACTCTAAGACAGGTATTGCTCATTTCGGGAGATGGCTTTCTCCGCGAACTTGAGATATAGAGAGACATAGAAAGAAACATCTAGGCGGATCCACTCACTGAGGCTATTCCCCGAACGCAATAGTTTCGCAAACAGGCTTTGTGCGACTGACTAGTAGAGGAGTTGGGTGTTCGGTATCACACGGGCTGTGAGTATGCGACATCGCAATAATTAGCCTTGAGTGCAAGTGGGAGATTGTTGGAGATAGTGCCCTCAGAGTCAATTATTGGATCACAGGCACGTGATTGCAATGATTGAGGGAGGACCTATCCCGGTAGGACAGTCTTACTCGAGATGATAGTATGCTATCTGGTTTACCTTTATCATCGTGTACTGCTTTAGGTGACCTAACGTGTCGCTATTGCACGTTGATAGAGCCCCTAGGATTCTGGCTTGACTGCCAGCAGTATGAGGGCGATCATATAAGTGAGAGCTGGAGTCTATAAGCACATCTTTAAAAGGTCCCTAGTCGTGGGAGTTTCGTGACAGGGCATCGATTCTCCAGAGTAGACTAGTGTATACAGTCGAGACCCCGATGAGGGGCGGTGGCCGGTCTCACAAGCCACTGGTGTTAGTAGGTTCACCTAAGATGTATACAGGTGCTCATTGGGTTATGAGTACACCGGACAGGACTCGCCGGGAACATGCTAGTTGGTCTTATACCTCATGTCAGATAGCAGTTCCCAGGTGACATGTGTACAGGTTAGTTCATCGACCTGGGGATCGTCATTTGTCTCGTGTGAGTTCCCACTGTACTTTGATTACTACCCTACCACGGCTCAAAGGAGTCGTGCAAACAGGTTTTAGTTGGGTACAGTCCCGAGCCACATGGAGACAGTGAGCGGATCTTCAGGGGTTCGTCTCTCCCGGTATTGGGGGTGAGGTCGCGCTGTGTCTAGGAGAGCCATTACACGAAGTCCTTGGCCAAGGCAGGAGATTTACTGGTAGGTATTCCAGTAGTATCTCAGGGTGTTCTGGGCTACACTCCGACACGACTTGTACCGCTTTTGGGGGTCTGACTTTTACCAACCCCCTAGGCCCGACATGCGATGCTCATAGACGAACGGACCGGACTGTACGGATATTGTCACTGACAGGCTCAGTAGGGTGTCAGGATGAGTTCGCTCATCGACGTCCCTTTTTGGTCAATAGCTGGTGGCCCGTCACGTATTGGCTTATACCTCTGACGTGCTGGTGGTTAAATCCACAGCCATAGTATTGACGAGTCTTTAGAGTCCACCACACTTTCAGTTACTCAAGCTTTCGGGCGAAACGCTGTAGAGGCCGTATGGAGATATGGCAGGGTCCGATCAGATACGTGCGGTATTGCACGGATCAGGATCGGACGGTTTGTACTAGTGGCCGTATGGTTATATGGCAGCGTTCGATCAGATACGTGCGGTATTGCACGGATCAGGATCGGACGGATATTACTAGCCGGCTTTGGTTTAAGCCGGATCCTAGTATAGTACAGTGTAGATTTTGTCTCATTGCATTTGTATCCGGACGGAATACAGATGCGGGTGTGTATGCACAGTATCGGGGTTTTCCTGTAATTTATTACGGGACCAGTTTTCTGGAGTTGCCAGTTTGCATTCCGTTCCGGCCGGTTTTCCTTTGTTCTTTCCCGGCCGGACTTTTCCGATGGAGGGTGTTATTTGCAAGTTTGCAAATAACACATTGTGGAGGATTTATTTGCAAGATGATTTATTATGATAGCATCTTTTTGATTCCATTCTCTTCACTTGCTTTTTGTTGATAAGAAAGGATTAGATGTGATTAGAGTTTGATGTGAGATGGTTATGATTATGTTTTGGATGTGGTCACCACTTATGCTCCTACCATCACCTCCCTTCATGCTTCATAATCTTTCCACCACCATTTTCTAAGGAAAAATGTTTTCATGAGAAAAGAGAGAAGAAAAAGAGAAGAAGAAGAGAGCTTCATCTTTGAGAGAGTAGCATTCTTGATCTCATTTTTCATGTTAAGAAAAATGCAAGCACCATTTTTCTTATCTTGTTTCCTCCATCATCTTCAAATGGCAACAAACCCAAATGAGACATAGCTTCAACCCTACACATTCTACAGCAAATCTTGGACGCGTCGGCCAGCCTACTTCGCGCCCGAGTTGCCTCGGTATTGAGGTGGGAGCCCGTAAAAGCTACAGGCGATGTGGTGCTCTTTCCGACGAGGAGGAGACGGACGGAGATCCCGCGAGGAGATCGGAGTGGAGATGAAGACCGGAGGACTCGGATCAGTCGGTATATCTCTTCCCCATCTTCTTGTTAGCTTAGACTTGTTAATGGTTACGATCCGGATGTTTAGTGCGCGGTGGTGCCGGTTTGCTAAGTCCGCAAAAATTAAAGTTTATCACCGTTTCCGCATTTGGCCGTCGGATTGACGGCCGGGGCGCCGCCGTGCACTTACAATTCCAATGAACCTCAGCCTCTCCGCCGATCTAGTAGGGTTCCTCACCCACCTGAGAGATACTTCGGTTTCTCTATGACAGTGGGAGCGAGGATTGCATCATGAGATGATGACCCAACTAGTTTCGAGCTGGCCATCTAGAGTAAGACTCTGTAAGAATGGCTAGATGTTTATCGATCTGAGATGGGATCCTTATACACCAACAAAGTATAGACTTTGGTTGCTATATCTGAAGGGTTAAATCCCCATCAGGAGCAAGTATATCTTGAGAAGATTACTTGGTGTAGATGGAAAAGTTGAGACTTTCAAAGCTAGACTTGTTAAAGCTTTTCGTCATAGACCAGGCGTGGATTATGATGAAACCTTTTCAAGTGGCTATGCTTAAGTCCATCCAGATCCTACTTGCCACGGCTACATACCATGACTACGATATCTGGCGGTTGGTTGCCATGACTACTTTTCTAAATAATGATTTAGAAGAGAACGTCTAAAAGAACACAGCCAGAGGGCTTCGTAGACAGTGGAAGCAGCGGAAACGTGTGCAAGATGTTTTATGTGTTAAAGCAGGCATCGCGGAGTTGGAACATCTGTTTTGATGGATAAGTCAAACAGTTTGACATCATCAAAATTGTAGATAAACCTTGTATACACAAAAAGGTAGTAGGGAGTATGGTGATGATCCTCGTAGAGTACGTGGATGACATACTTTTGATAGGGAAGAAGTTTCCTATGCTACGCTCGGTCAATCTCCGCTTATCACAATGATTCTCCATATAGGATCAAAGTGATACCTCCTAAATCCTGGGTTTTGGATCTATGAGATAGATCTAATTGGATCTTAGGATTCTCACTAGTTGTAGTGAGATGGTATCAACTGATCCTGATGAGAATCACTGGAAGGGTTCCAGGGTGATAAAGGCGACTGAATGTCAGTCACTGGCATTTTCTTTACCCTCAGTAAAGGGATGGTATGTTGGAAGAGTTCCAAGCTAGATACCGTGGCATACTAGACGATAAAGGCAGGATACATCGCTACTTAAGTTGCAACCAAAGAGGCAGTCTGGGTGTATATTAGTTCATAAGATGAACTTTGTTCCTCCCATTGTGTGACAATAGAGTTGTGGCTTATGCCAAGGAACGCCGGTCCCATCAGTGATCCAGACATATTCTAAGGCAGTGTCACCTGATCATGGAGATGGATGATCTCCAGGGTGATCGAGGTTTGGAGAGTAGACCCAGAGGACAACACAGCGGATCCACTCACAAAGGCCTATTCCCAGAGAGAGATTTTTATGGGATGGTTGAGTATGAGAAACTACAACCACTGCTACAGATGGCCCTAGTGCAAGGGGGAGATTGTTAGTTATATGTATGCCCTAGAGGCCATTACTGTACATAGGATGTATATTGTAGTGGATGCTGGGACATATATAGGGAGGACTTTCTTGCTCGACATGATAGTATGCTATCTGGTTACTCTTTACCTTAACGTGTATACTGATTGTTTCTCTGTTACATGTTGGGAAAGCCCTTAGGATGTGTACTTGACTACCTGGACTATGATGCAGATCATACTAGTAGGGACAGATAGTCTATAAGTACATCCTTCAAAGTCCCTAGTCGTGGGTGTATCGAGACGGGGCATCGATATACCAGAGTAGACTAGCGTATACCTTCTCGACCCATATAGATGGGCGATGGATGATCCCATATCCATCGGTGTTTGACATCAGAGATGATATACGGGTGCTCAGTGGAGAGTGGGTACACTGGACGGACTCGCCGAGAACTCCCAGATGGTATTATACCTCACGTCAGATGGCAGTTCTCTGGTGACACTGGTACAGAGTAGTCTGTTGACCCGAGATCGTCATAGAGTCTTGTGTGGTTCCCACTGTGCTTTGATTTCCATCTTACCACGTCCAAGAGGGCGTGCAAAACGGTGGTTTTTGGGTACAGTCCCGAGTCACATTGAGGCAATGAGCGATAGGAGGGGATTCGTCTCTCCCGGTATAGGGGGTTGATGTTGCGCTGTGTTCGATTGGCTATAACAGGAAATCCCTGGCCAGAGTTGCTGAGATTTACTGGTAAGTGTTACCAGTAGTTTCTCGAATTGTTATAGACCTCATATCGACACAACTTATCAAGCTAATGGGTCTGACATTTACCACCCCTAGGCGAGATATACGACATATCAGACGATCAGACCGGACTGTACGGTAGTGTTACTGGTTGGATTCACTGGAGTGTTAGCGGGCTTGCTCGTCGATCTTCTGATAGCTCAATACCCGGGTGGCCGTTACGTTTAGCAGACCGCTTGCGGCTTGTGGGTGCTTGATATGATCATCACCTGCTGCCGGCGTATTGACGAGTCTTTAGAGTCCTACACAGAGGTTTTCTGGCTCAAGCGAAACGAAATAGGAGCGCATATGAGATATGTGCGGGACCGAGAATAATGCGTGTATGTGATACCGTATTCCATTCTCGCGATGAATGTATCGATAGGTTGTATGCGATATAACCTAGTTATCGAATCAAGGATTGATTCGATAAGCCGATACATTATATACTAGTCGGTTGTGTGCGACATGACCGGATCGTTAAATCAAGTGTTGATTTAATGATTTAATGCATAATTATATATTTGATATATTACTTTGCATTAACTAGTATCGGTTCACTTAAGATGGATTTTCTCACTCGGATGTGCGCATTGCATATGCGATATGATTTTGTGCACTTGCTTGTATCATGTTTGATGATACATGCCTTTTGGTTAAGTGTAAAGAATTAAACCTTGGTTAATGAAATGGTTAGGGTTTACTATTTCCTTATTCATTTTATTCATTTATTTATTCTTTTGGAAAAAGAAAAGCAAATGAGAAAATGGTGGCTTGTTTTGTTTTGTTCATGGAGTTTCATGAACACTTTGATTTTGTAACCATTTTGTCTCATGCTTAACCCTATCCATTCCACTTAATCCTAATCAATTCTCTACACTATACCATGGTTACATTATGATAAGTATTCTTTTTACTTTTCATTTAAATTAACTTATCATAACATTATTCTTCTTCTTCTTCATTTCTTCAAGTGAAGAAAGCTTGCCTCCATCAATGGCAAGTGATGAAAAAGAGTGAGAAATCCAAATCTAAAGTGAACCCACCTCCTATTTCTTCATCCTCTACCTCTTACCAAGTAGTAGAGTGTGTTTCCTTCACAAGTTTTCATGGCTAGGTGAAGGTGGAGCTTGATCTAGTGATGCTTCGACGTAGATCATCTTCGGCACGTCGTCGATGACTTAGCCCGTCTATTCTCCGATGAAGCCGACGCTAGAGCCCGGGGTTTGACTTGGACAGCGAGGATACTTCATTGCGGAGCTATGGAGGTGGAGGACCGGATCTACAAAGGTTGTATTTCCGTATTCTTGTAGTTAAGTGTTAACTAGTTTCTTTTCGCCTAGATTTCTAGCCAACGATCCGTATTAGGGTTTCTCGGCACCTAGAATTTTTGAAATTGTCATGGTTGATGCCTTGTGAGACCTCATTAGGGTGCCTAGGAACCCTACACCTAGTCGTGGGTGTATCGAGACGGGGCATCGATATACCAGAGTAGACAAGTGTATACCTTCTCGACCCATACAGATGGGCGATGGATGATCCCATATCCATTGATGTTTGACATCAGAGATGATATACGGGTGCTCAGTGGAGACTGGGTACACTGGACGGACTCGCCGAGAACTCCCAGATGGTATTATACCTTACGTCAGATGGCAGTTCTCTGGTGACACTGGTACAGAGTAGTCTGTTGACCCGAGATCGTCATAGAGTCTTGTGTGGTTCCCACTGTGCTTTGATTTCCACCTTACCACGTCCAAGAGGGCGTGCAAAACGGTGGTTTTTGGGTACAGTCCCGAGTCACATGGAGGCAATGAGCGATAGGAGGGGATTCGTCTCTCCCGGTATAGGGAGTTGATGTTGCGCTGTGTTCGATTGGCTATAACCGGAAATCCCTGGCCAGGGTTGCTGAGATTTTCTGGTAAGTGTTACCTGTAGTTTCTCGAAATGTTATAGACCTCATATCGACACGACTTATCGAGCTATTGGGGTCTGACGTTTACCATCCCTAGGCGAGATATGCGACATATCAGACGACGAGACCGGACTGTACGGTAAGTGTTACTGGTTGGATTCACGGGAGTATGAGCGGGCTTGCTCGTCGATCTTCTGATCGCTCAATACCCGGGTGGCCGTTACGTTTAGCAGACCGCTTGCGGCTTGTGGGTGTTTGATATGATCATCACCTGCTGCCGGCGTATTGACGAGTCTTTAGAGTCCTACACAGAGGTTTCTTGGCTCAAGCGAAACGAAATAGCAGCGCATATGAGATATGTACGGGACCGAGAATAACGCGTGTATGTGATACCGTATTCTATTCTCGCGATGAAAGTATCGAATGGTTGTATGCGATATAACCTAGTTATCGAATCAAGTATTGATTCGATAAGCCGATACATTAAATATTAGTCGGTTGTATGCGATATGACCGGATCGTTAAATCAAGTGTTGATTTAATGATTTAATGCATAATTATATATATTTGATATATTACTTTGCATTAACTAGTATTGGTTCACTTTAAATGGTTTTTCTCACTTGTTTGTGCACATTGTATATGTGATATATTTTTTTGTGCACAAGTTTGTATCATGTTTGATGATGCATGCTAACTTGGGTTTGTGTAAAGAATAAACCATGGTTATATGAATGGTTAGGGTTTTGGTTTCTTATTTATTTATTTATTTATTCTTTTTGGAAAATAATAAGCATAAAGAGAAAATGGTGGCTTTCTTTGTTTGTATATTGAAGCTTCATGAAGCTTTGAATTAGTCCACCATTTTTGTCTCATGCTTAACCCTAACCATTCCACTTAACCATGATTCATTCTATACACTTGACCATGGTTGGTTTATGATAAGTATTCATTTATTTTCTTTTTGTGAAATACTTATCATAAGATATTCCTTCTTCTTCTTCATCTTTACAAATCAAGAAGAAGCTTGCCTCCATCAATGACAACTTGATGAAATGAGTGAGAAATCCAATTCTAAAGTGAACCCACTTCCTATTTCTTCATCCTCTACCTCTTGCCAAGTAGTATACGGTGTTTTCTTCACAAGTTTCATGACTTGGTGAAGTTGGAGCTTGATCTTGTGTTGCCTCAACGTAGATCATCTTCGGCATCGAAGTCGACGACCTAGCCCGTCCATTTCTCCGATGAAGCCGACGCTAGAGCCCGGGATCCGATGATCGCAGCGAGGGGACTTCATCATGGAGCTATGGAGGTGGAGGACCGGATCTACAAAGGTTGTATTTCCGTTCACTTAGCAGTTAAGTTGTTAACTAGTTGCATGTTTCGCCTAAACTCTAGTTAACGATCCGTATTAGGGTTTCTCGGCATCGGTAAAATTTGAAATTGGCATAGTTGATGCCTTGTGAGACCTCATTAGCGTGCCTAGGAACCCTACAGAAGGGTCAAGCCAACGCCTCACATGTGGCACGTCGTACTGCCCCAAACCCGAAGGTTCAAAGGGCAGTTCAAGACGGTCACATAATCGAGTTAAGGTTTGTTGTCTTCTAGAGGGACCATCGCGTTACTTGCACTACTCAGAACGTCCTTAAACCACAGAAAAATCCAACACTTGGAAATTTTCCGGCAGGGGAAAAAGTGGGTATTTATATCCGGTAGAACTTTTTAACATATTCTTAAATATCCGGAAAAACACATAGACAAAGTCTGATAATCCGATCGAATCTACGAACTCCCAATACACCCCAGAAAATTCAACTCTTGAATAAATTTTAAAAATTCCCAGAAAATCCAACACCTGAAGAAATCAGTTACTGTGCAAAAATTATATGATAATTCAATAAATTGGCCGCGGAACCACCGCAGAAGCAAGGCTTCTGCCGCGGTTCCGCCGCACTGTAGACACTTCATTAATTAATTTTTGCACCGTAATTCATAGATTTACCTGCTGAATTTTTTAGCAATTTTTAATCTGGAAAAATCCCAGTTTTTTAAAAAAAGTCCAGAGAGCATAGAAAAATTAGGGTTTCGGGTTCGATCGGGTTTCAAACGTCGTCTACACTTCGCCTAAGGCTCTAGCTAGGCTCTGATACCACTGTAGGGTTCCTAGGCATGCTAATGAAGTCTCACAAGGCATCAACCATGCTAATTTTAAATTTTATGAGTGCCGAGAAACCCTAATACGGATCATTGACTAGAATTTTAGGCGAAACAATAAACTAGTTAACATCTTAACTAAAAGAAGAAAGCTACAACCTTTGTAGATTCGGTTATCCACTTCCTTAGCTCCATGTAGTCGTTCCCTCGCTGTCCATCTCGAATCCCGAACTCTCTCATCGGCTTCATCGGAGAAATGAGCGGACTAGTCGTCGGCTCCGACTTCACCTAGTTGTGAAACTTGTGAAGAAAACACCCAGAACCACATGGCAAGAGGTAGAGGATGAAGAAATAGGAGGTGGGTTCACTTTAGAATTGGATTTCTCACTTTAGAACTCAAGATGACATTAATGGAGTCTAGTTTTCTTTCTTGAAGAAGAAGGAGAAGATGAAGATAGGATATGATAAAAGTATTTTCATAATAGAAAAGAAATAAATACTTATCATATCCTAACTAAGGTCAAGTGTAGAGAATAGACCATGGTAAGTGGGAATGGTTAGGGTTAAGCATGAAGACAAAATGGTCTCTTTAGTCAAAGCTTCATGAAGCTTCAACAAGCTTCATGATAAAAAGAAACCATTTTTTTTCTTTTATCTATTTAAATAAATAAAGAATGGATAAATAAATGAGTGAATAAATCAAAACCCTAACCATTATCATAACCATGGTACAATTCTTTACACAAAGCAAATATTCATGCATCATCAAACATGATACAATCAAGTGCACAAAAGTATATCACATATACAACTTGTGAACTTCAAGTGAGAAAATCCATTTAAAGTGAACCAATACTAGTTAATGCAAAGTAATATATCAAATATATAATTATACATTAAAGCATTAAATCAACATTTGATTCAATGATCCGGTCATGTCGCACATAACCGACTAGTATCCAATGTATCGATTTATCGAATCAATGATTTGATAACTAGGTCATATCGCATACAACCAATCGAAACATTCATCGCGAGAATGAAATGCGGTATCACATACACGCATTATTCTCGGTCCCGCACATATCTCATATGCGCTCCTATTTCATTTCGCTTGAGCCAGGAAACCTCTGTGTAGGACTCTAAAGACTCGTCAATACGCCGGTAGCAGATGATGATCATATCAAGCACCCACAAGCCGCAAGCGGTCTGCTAAACGTAACGGCCACCCGGGTATTAAGCGATCAGAAGATCGACGAGCTAGCCCGCTCACACTCCTGTGAATCCAACCAGTAACACTTACCGTACAGTCCGGTCTGTTCGTCTGATATGTCGCTTATCAAATCTAGGGGTGGTAAACGTCAGACCCCAATAACCGATAAGTCGTGCCGATGTGAGGCTCATAACGGGTTGAGAAACTACTGGTAACACTTAACAGCAAATCTCTGATCAGCCCTGGCCAGGGACTTCCCTGTTACGGCCAATCGAGCACTGCGCAACATCATCCCCAATACCAGGAGAGACGAAACCCCTCCTATCGCTCATTGCCTCCATGTGACTCGGGACTGTACCCAAAGACCACCGTTTTGCACGCCCTCATGGACGTGGTAAGGTGGAGATCAAAGCACAATGGGAATCACATAAGACTCTATGACAATCTCGGGTCTACAGACTAACCTGCACAAGTGTCACCTGAGAACTGCCATCTGACGTGAGGTATAATACCATCTTGGAGTTCTCGGCGAGTCCGTCCAGTGTACCCAGTCTCCACTGAGCACCCGTACACCATCTCTGATGTCAAACACCAATGGATATGAGATCATCCATCGCCCATCTCATGGGTCGAGAAGCGTATACGCTAGTCTACACTGGTATATCGATGCCCCGTCTCGATACACCCACGACTAGGGACCTTGAAGGATGTACTTATGGACTACCATGTCCCCACTAGTATGATCTGCATCAAAATCCAGGCAGTCAAGTACACATCCTAAGGGCTTTACCAACATGTAACTATAAGACAGTTTAAAGAGACTAGTGTACATGTTAAGATAAAGAGCAAGCAGATAGCATACTATCATATCGAGCAAGAAAGTCATCTCTATATATGTCCAAGCATCCAATATAATATACATCATCTGTACAATACTGGCCTCTAGGGCATACATACAACTAACAGATTTTTCTGGGAATTTTTAATCTTCACTCAAGAGTTGAGTTTTCTGGGTTGTATTAGGAGTTCGTAGATTCGATCGGATTATCAAACTTTGTCTGTGTTTTTCCGGATAATTTTTGAATATGTTAAAAATTTCGATCGGATATAAATACACACTTTTTCCCCTGTTGGGAAATTTCCAAGTGTTGGATCTTTCCGTGGTTTAATAACGTTCTAAGTAGTGCAAGTAACGCGATGGACCCTCTAGAAGACAACAAACCTTAACTCGATTATGTGACCGTCTTGAACTGCCCTTTGAACCTTCGGGTTTGGGGCGGTACGGCGTGCCACATGTGAGGCGTTGGCTTGACCCTTCTACGGCTGGACCGTTGGTACCGTGGCATGAACTGGATGTTTTTAAACTTGTTTCATGTGTTGATATGTTTCGGGAAAACTTGGGTGTTTGATTGTTCGATCGGAAAGTTTAAAATTTTCTATTTATCTGGAATGTGATACAATAATTGGAATTCACAAGTAGTTATGAGATAACTGAATGAATGTTATAAACATAGCACTTTAGTCTCACTTCATCGGTTGCCACGGAATTTTGATGTGATCAAAAGTCCGTCGCAATCACGTAGCGTACGCGGATACTCGCCGGGTAAACTTAACAGACAGCCTCACCCCATAGCCCCGACCAAGTGACTGTAGGAGAACCCCGTCGCCGAAAGCATCCGTTCGGGTGCTCGCGGCAGCGGTGTTCCGCCTTAGTGCACTTCATCGACGGTATCAGGGGTGCGGCCGTCTACTAAAGTTTGCGACGAGCATTCGATCAGGATATCCGGAATCTTGTTGAATTGCCCGACTTGATATTGAAAAGTGTTTTCGATAATGAGACTAAAATGCGGGGTTTATAATTGTTAGGCATGCGATTTCTAAGGAATTCATTAGTTTAGGCATGCGATGTCTAAGGAGGTTGCGGATTCCAACTGTTGTAGTTTTACACTTTATTTTCTGTGACCGTAAGTGTAATATGTGATATCGCCGGTTTCGTTACTATATGTCAACGACAATTGGGATGCGCATATTTACTTACGTTGATGGCATGTGATGTTATGTGTTGCTGGATCTGTTATATTGGATCGTCGTGTTTGAATAGCCGGGTTTTTTTATGTGAGATGAGAGTTTTTCCATTTTCATTCATGTAAAAACTTGTATGTAATATTCTTTTATTAGGGAACTTCAAGGTTGCGGATGATGTCACCATTTGTATATTATTTACTTTTCCGCATTAGGATAGACCCAAGGAGGGGAGCACAAGTAACCGGGTTCTGGGGTCCAGTGGGAGATCATCTCGAGGAGTCGAGTCCGGGTCTCCTAACCCTAGAATTGGTAGGGTTGCTTGCCGCTCTCGTAGGGGTCTAGGGGTGTGGGATTGGCTATTCATCGCGACCGTGGAATCCGTGTTTTATACTGGCTCGTATTAAAAACACGGACGTCCTAGTATATCCAATATTTCATATGATTTTTTCTGCTGCGTTATCTGTGATGTGATCATGTGATTTGTTTAGATAGATATTGTATATAGTATATATGATATATTATATAGACGTTGTTTATGTTTTACACCCGCGCTAGCCCTGTCTCGTTCAGGCATTAGTTACCTAACCTAACGGTGCAGACAGTACATCGAGGCGAATGCGGATGGCATAAGCGTACGTTATATTTATCTGTGATGTTTAGGTGGACTTAAATAATGGGACATTCATTAATGAGATTAATGAAAGAAACTAAACCTAAAAGATGTTGTGGAATCGAATTTTAAAATAAAAACAGGTAGCTACAGTTCTTGCTTTGCACAGCGGTATATATGATATATCCTGCACCTTATTCGATGAGGAAAGGACCGAGATCCCTTCACCGGGAGTGACTCCTTTAGCAATAACTGGCAGATGCTACAACCCTCGGTTTGTCTTTTGATTGCTTCTATAGTTTCTGCATTGCACAGTGATATATATGATATATCCCGCACCTCATTCGACGAAGAAAGGGCCGACGATCCCTTCACCGGGAGTGGCCCCTTTAGCAAAACTAGAAAAGCCTCAAAAACACTTCATTTAAAAACCATTTGATTCCGCAACGAGATCAAGTTCAAAGCGTTAAAGGTTTTCATAAAAACCATTCGCAACCCTCCGTCATTTTAGGAAGTAGAGTACTTAGTATTCGTGCTACGTTTGTCGACCATAGCCGAGGCATAGTGTGCGGTAGCTAAGTGATGTCTTCCTATACAGCATATGATGCGATTAGTTAGGACAGTCATGTGGCTTTGTTGACCTTAGCCAAGGGTCATGTGGGTGGGTTTAATTAATCACGAAATGACGGGTAGAACTTGACTAGTACTTATGATTTGTTGACCTTAGCCAAGGTCATAGGTGCTAGGGGTAAAAACCATTATCGGGAGTTTCAAGTGTTGAAACTTGCAATGAGATTGCATACCTTCTATATGATAGTTGGATCCCGATACCCACTGTGAGTAATTGTTACTCCTGGGAGAGTTTTGCACTTTACAATTAGCCGATCAAGTAGGTGTCTAGAAAGGGGTCAACGGGGTTACGCCTCTGGGAAAACGAGGTTTACTGTAATTAGGTCCGTGCGAAAGCACGGGGAACCTCCCTCAAAGTACCGATACTGTCCTGGCTGAAAGATTGGCGAACTTGTACAGTGTAATTAATCCCGGCTAGTCTTTCCTTTTAGGGTTTGAAGGAAGATTTGATAAAAACAGTGGGAGCCATCCTGATTAGATAAAATATATAACCAATGTGATCTTGCAAGAGCGCACGCAGAGTGTTTTCTTCTCTCTCTCTCCTGGTAGCGACCATATCACGCCTTAATCAAGATAATAATATGGATGAATTGACCGAACCCGCTTGTTATACTGAGCTGGGGAACGTTGGTCCCGCTCCAACTTATAATTTTTATAAGACCGAGCAGGAAATAGGAAAATACCAGGATTCCTATGCCGCCCAAACGAAGAAAGTGCATATGATGCATCTCCTTCGGGTGTGTTCATTACAAAGAACTGTTTCTCAGTATCCTCCGCATCCTGGGTATTTGATACCGGATCAGGATCCCAGATATGTAATTTGTTACATAGGGCTACAGAAAGGTAGAAAACTGAGAACGGGTGATAAGTTTCATGAGACAGAAAACGGGGCAAGTGTTGCAGCCAAATCTGTTGGTCAGTGTCATCCTGTATTACCAATATATTGATTCTGAACAAATGTTATTAGATACCGAACCTGATATACAAAATCATATCAGTCTCTTTACAAGTAAAGAAATGATAAAATTTTGTATTGTTGGATAATGTTTTGAACATTTCCTATATCAAAAGTTGATCGGTTCAGGCACGTTATCTAAAAGCATTGATGTTCTAAATCAAACTACAGTTCCTAGTATATGCAGGGTTCCTAGGCACTCTAGTGAGTTCTCCCAAGCCATCAACCATGGCAATTTCAAAAAATATGGTGCCTACAAACCCTAAAGTACGGATCGATAACTAGATGTCTAGGCGAACAAGAACTAGTTAACAATTAACTACTGAGAATACGGAAATACAACCTTTGTAGATCCGGTCCTCCACCTCCACGGCTCCGCAACGGGGTCGTCTCCGCTGTCCAAATCAAATCTGGGCTCTAAGATCGGCTTCGTCGGAGAATGGGCAAGCTAGGTCGTCGATGTCCATGCCGAAGATGATCTACGTCGAGGCATCGATGAATCAAGCTCCACCTTCACCAAACCCTAAAATCTTGTGAAGGAAACACACTCTACTACTTGGCAAGAGGTAGAGGATGAAGAAATAGGAATTGGGTTAACTTTAGAATTGGATTTCTCACTCATATCCAACAATCACCATTGATGGACTTTTCTTTTCTTCACTTGAAGAATGAAGAAGAAGAAGAAAGATATTATGATAAGTTAAAAAGAATAATAAAAGAAAATCAATTCTTATCATAATATAACCATGGTTATGTGTAGAGATTTAACTAGGGTTAATTCAAATGGTTAGGTTAAGCATGAGATAAGAATGGTGGACAAAGTCAAAGCTTCATGAAACTTCAACTTAAAACAAAAATAGCCACCATCCTTTTCTCTTGCCTTTTATTTTCCAAAAATCAATAAATAAATAAATAAATAAATAGATAAATAAAGGAAAAGAAACCCTAACCATTCTTTTAACCATGGTTTAAATCTTTGCACTTAACCAAGTAAACATGTATCATCAAACATGATACATTCAAATGCACAAAATCATATCGCATATGTAATGCGCATATCCGAGTGAGAAAATCCATCTTAAGTAAACCGATACTAGTTGATGCAAAGTAATATATCATATATATATTAATATGCATTAAATCATTAAATCAACATTTGATTCAATGATCCGGTCATGCGCACATAACCGACTGGTATCTTATATATCGGCTTATCGAATCAACGCTTGAATCGATAACTAGGTTATATCGCATACAACCTTTCGATATATTTATCGCGAGAATAGAATACGGTATCACATACACGCATTATTCTCGGTCCCGCACATATCTCATATGCGCTCCTATTTCGTTTCGCTTGACCCAGGAAACCTCTGTGTAGGACTCTAAAGACTCGTCAATACGCCGGCAGCGGATGATGATCATATCAAACATCCACAAGCCGCAAGCGGTCTGCTAAACGTAACGGCCACCCGGGTATTGAGCGATCTGAAGATCGACGAGCAAGCCCGCTCACACTCCAGTGAATCCGACCAGTAACACTACCGTACAGTCCGGTCTGATCGTCTGATATGTCGCATATCTCGCCTAGGGGTGGTATACGTCAGACCCCAATAGCTCAATAAGTCGTGTCGATATGAGGTCTATAACTGTTCGAGAAACTACTGGTAACACTTACCAGTAAATCTCAGCAACCCTGGCCAGGGATTTCCTGTTATAGCCAATCGAACACAGCGCAACATCAACCCCCATATACCGGGAGAGACGAATCCCCTCCTATCGCTCATTGCCTCCATGTGACTCGGGACTGTACCCAAAAACCACCGTTTTGCACGCCCTCTTGGACGTGGTAAGATGGAAATCAAAGCACAGTGGGAACCACACAAGACTCTATGACGATCTCGGGTCAACAGACTACTCTGTACCAGTGTCACCAGAGAACTGCCATCTGACGTGAGGTATAATACCATCTGGGAGTTCTCGGCGAGTCCGTCCAGTGTACCCAGTCTCTACTGAGCACCCGTATATCTCCTCTGATGTCAAACACCGATGGATATGGGATCATCCATCGCCCATCTGTATGGGTCGAGAAGGTACACGCTAGTCTACTCTGGTATTATCGATGCCCCGTCTCGATACACCCTCGACTAGGGACTGTGAAGGATGTACTTATGGACTACCATGTCCCCACTAGTATGATCCGCATCATAGTCCAGGTAGTCAAGTACAGATCCTAAGGGCTTTACCAACATGTAACAGAGAGACAATCAGCATACACGTTAAGGTAAAGATCAACCAGATAGCATACTATCATGTCGAGCAAGAAAGTCCTCCCTATATATGTCCCAGCATCCACTACAATATACATCCTATGTACAGTAATGGCCTCTAGGGCATACATATAACTAACAATCTCCCACTTGCACTAGGGCCATCTGTAGCAGTGGTTGCAGTATCTCATACTCAACCATCCCATAAAAGTCTCTCTCTGGGAACAGGCCTTTGTGAGTGGATCCGCTGTGTTGTCCTCAGAATCTACTCTCCTAACCTCGATCTCCCTGGAGATCAACCATCTCCATGATCAGGTGATACTGCCTTAGAATATGTCTGGATCACTGATGGGACGGACGTTCCTTGGCATAAGCCACAACTCCATTGTCACACAATGGTAGGAACATAGTTCATCTCATGAACCAATATACACCCAAACAGCCTCTTTGGTAGCATCTTAAGTAGCGATGTATCCAGCCTTTATCGTCTAGTATGTCACGGTATCTAGCTTGGAACTCTTCCAACATACCGTCCCTTTACTGAGGGTAAAGACAATGCCTGCGACTGACATTCAGTCGTCTTTATCACCCTGGAACCTTTCCAGTGATTCTCCCCAGGATCGATTGATACCATCTCACTATAACTAGTGAGAATCCTAACATCCATTTAGATCTATCTCATAGATCCAAAATCCAGGATTTAGGAGGTATCACTTTGATCCTATATGGAGAATCATTGTGATAAGCGGAGATTGATCGAGCGTAGCATAGGAAACTCCTTTCCTATCAAGAGTATGTCATCCACGTACTCTACGAGGATCGTCACCATACTCCCTACTACCTTCTTGTTTATACAAGGTTCATCTACCATTTTGATGATGTCAAACTCTTTGACTGCTTCATCAAAACAGATGTTCCAACTCCGCGATGCCTGCTTTATCCTATAAAGCATCTTGCACACGTTTCCGCTGCTCCCACTGTCTACGAAGCCCTCTGGCTGTGTACTTATAGACGCTCTCTTCCAAATCATCATTTAGAAAAGCAGTCAAGACACCCAACCACCAGATATCGTAGTCAGGGTATGCAGCCGTGGCAAGTAGGATCTGGATGGACTTAAGCATAGTCACTTGAAAAGGTATCATCATGATCCATGCCTGGTCGATGACGAAAAGCTTTAACAAGTCTAGCTTTGAAAGTCTCAACTTTTCCATCTACACCAAGTAATCTTCTCAAGATATACTTGCTTCTGATGGGGATTTAACCCTTCAGATCTTGCAGCTAAAGTCCATACTTTGCTGGTGTATAAGGATTCCATCTCAGATCGCTAAACATCCATCCATTCTTACAGAGTCTTACTCCTGATGGCCTGCTCGAAACTAGTTGGGTCATCATCTCATGATGCAATCCTCGCTCCCACTGTCATAGAGAAACTGAAGTATCTCTCAGGTGGGTGAGGAACCCTACTAGATCGGCGGAGAGGCTGAGGTTCGTTGGTTTCTACTGAATCCTTTGGTTTTATCAAATCATCTGCTGTATTTAGTATAGCTGGAACCTTTCCAGTTCTACATAACAGACCTTGCCTCGAGCTTGTCCGGATTTTGCTTTTAGATATAGGCCAGACAACCCTAAATCTTAACTAACTTAAGAGATGGGCTCTTCCCTTATCATATCACATATGAAGTGGTAGGCAACTGATTTGATTTGAACCTTATTCAATAGGTATGCAGCTTCTCAAGTGCATAACTCCCTAAAGGAAATAGGTAACTCAGTAGTACTCATCATAGAGCACACCATATCACATGGGGTGTGATTGCTCCGCCCCGATATACCATCGTGCTATGGTGTATTCGGAGGAGTAATGCTGAGAGAGAATCTCATTCTCCTTTAGAATAATCCAGGAATTCCGTGCTCAAGTATTCTCCTCCTTGATCACATCAAAGGACATAATACTTATACCCGTATTTTGGTTCTCTACTTCTAACTTATATTCTGTGAATATCTCAAAAGGTTCGGACTTGTGTTTCAACATGAACATAGGTCTGAAACTCGAAAGATCATCAGAGAACGTAATGAAGTACAAAGAACCAGTCCTGGCATTTGTAGACAGGGGACCTAACATACATCAACATGTATCATCCCAAGAGTTTACTAACTCTTTCTCTGTTTCCAGTAAACGGAGCTGTGGTCATCTTATCTTTGTGACATGACTGGCGAGTTTCAGAAGATGTAAATTCAAACTGATTTAAATATACATCTATATGTAACTCTAGCCAGTCGGGTCGCATTGATCTGACCTAGTCTACAATACCTCAAGAAGAATTCGTTCATTTCTGAACTATTCCTCTCGTGTGTGTTCCGTATATTAAGAACTGTAGTTTGATTTAGAACATTAATGCTTTTAGATAACGTGCCTGAACCGATCAACTTTTGATATAGGAAATGTTCAAAACATTATCCAACAATACAAAATTATATCCTTTCTTTACTGATAAAGAGACTGATATGATTTTGTATATCAGGTTCGGTATCTAATAACATTCGTTCATAATCAATGTATCGGTAATACAGGGTGACAGTGCCCGACAGACCTGGCTGCAACTCTTGCCCCGTTTTCTGCCTCATGAAACTTATCACCCGTTCTCAGTTCTCTACCTTTCTGTAGCCCTATGTAACAAATTACATATGTGGGATCCTGATCCGGTATCATATACCCAGGACGCAAAGGATACTGAGAAACAGTTCTGTATAACGAACACACCCGAAGATGATGCATCAGCATGCACTCTCTTCGTTTGGGCGGCACGGGAAATCTGGTATTCCCCAAATTCCTGCTCTGTCTTATAACAATTATAAGTTGGAGCGGGACCAACGTTCCCCAGCTCAGTATAACAAGCGGGTTCGGTCAATAATCCGTATTATTATCTTGATTAAGGCGTGATATGGTCGCTACCAGGAGAGAGAGAGAAGAAAACACTCAGCGTGCGCTCTGTCAAGAATAGATTGGTTTTATTTTATCTAATCAGGATGGCTCCCACTGCTTTTTATCAAATCTTCCTTCAAACCCTAAAAGGAAAGACTAGCCGGGATTAATTACACACTACAAGTTCGCCAATCTTTCAGCCAGGCCAGTGTCGGTACTTTGAGGGAGGTCCCCCGTGCTTTCGCACGAACCTAATTAATGTAAACCTCGTTTTCCCAGAGGCATAACCTCGTTGACACCTTTCTAGACACCTACTTGATCGGCTAATTGTAATGTATAAAACTCTCCCAGGAGTAACACTTACTCGCAGCGGGTATCGGGATCCAACTATCTCATAAAAGGTATGCAATCTCATTGCAAATTTCAACACTTGAAATTCCCGATAATATTTTGCCCCTAACGTGCTATGACCTTGACGAAAGCCAACAAACCATAGCCCGCTAGTCAAGTTCAACCCGTACATTTCTTGATCGAATTAAACCCACCCGCACGACCCTTGACGAAAGCCAACAAAGCCGCACGACTACCCTAATCCAATCGCATCGTATGCTAACAGATAAGCAGCATATAGCTACCGCACACTGCACCTTGACGAAAGCCAACAAATGCAGCACGAATACTATATACAACTTATCTGAAATGACGGAGGGCTACGACAGGTTTTTCTGAAAACCTATTGCGTAATGAACTTGATATCGTTGTAGGATCGAATGATTTTGAAATGGAGTGCTTTTGAGGCTTTTCTAGTTTTGCTAAAGGAGTCACTCCCGGTGAAGGGATCGTCGGTCCTTTCCTCGTCGAATGAGGTGCGGGATATATCACATATATCACTGTGCAAAGCAAAAACTCTTAAAAGCAATCAAAAGACAAACCGAGTGTGTAGCATCTGCCAGTTATTGCTAAAGGAGTCACTCCCGGTGAAGGGATCTCGGTCCTTTCCTCATCGAATAAGGTGCAGGATATATCACATATACCGCTGTGCAAAGCAAGAACTGTAGCTACCTGTTTTATTTTGAAATTCGATTCTACAACATCTTAGGTTTCTTTTATTTCATTAATCACATTAATGAAGTCCCATCATTTAAGTACCTAAACATCACAGATAGATATGACGTACACTTATGCCATCCGTATTCGCCTCGATGTCCCCTCGTGCACCGTTAGGTTAGGTAACTAACGGCAGAGCAGGGCAGGGCTAGCGCGGGTGTAAAACATAAGTAACGTCTATATAATATATCATATATACTATATACTATATCTATCACAGAAACATCACATGATCACATCACAGATATCGCAGCAGAAGAATCATATGAAATATTGGATATACTAGGACGTCCGTGTTTTCAATACGAGCCAGTATAAAACACGGATTCCACGGTCGTGATGAATAGCCAAACCCACACCCCTAGACCCCTACGAGAGCGGCAAGCAACCCTACCAATTCTAGAGTTAGGAGACCCGGACTCGACTACTCGAGTTGGTCTCCCACTGGACTCCAGAACCCGGTTACTTGTGCTCCCCTCCTTGGGTCTATCCTAGTGCGGAAAAGTAAATAATATACAACAGGTGACAACTCCCGCAACCTGGAAGCGCCCCAAATAAAAGAATATTGCATACAAGTTTTTACATGAATGAAAATGAAAAACACTCATCTCACATAAAAAACCCCGGCTATTCAAACACGACGATCCAATATAACATATCCAGCAACACATAACATCACATGTCATCAACGTAAGTAAATATGTCCATCCCAATTGTCGTTGACGTATAGCAACGAAACCGGCGATATCACATATTACACTTACGGTCACAGAAAAGAAAGTATAAAACTACAACAGTTGGAATCCGCAATCACCTCAGACATCGCATGCCTGACCAAATGAATTTCTTAGACATCGCATGCCTAACAATTATAAACCCCGCATTTTAGTCCCATCATCGAAAACACTTTTCAATATCAAGTCGGGGAATTCAACAGGATTCCCGACAGTCTGATCGAATACTCGTCGCAAACTTCAGTAGACGGCTGCACCCCCGATACCGTCGACGAAGTGCACCAAGGCGGAACACCGCTACCGCGAGCACCCGTACGGATGCTTTCGGCGACGGGGTTCTCCTACAGTCACTTGGTCGGGGCTATGGAGTGAAGCTGTCTATTAAGTTTACCCGGCGAGTATCCGCGTACGCTACGAGATTGCAACGGACTTTTGATCACATCAAAATTCCGTGGCAACCGATCAAGTGAGACTAAACTGCTATGTTTATAACATTCATTTAGTTATCACATAACTATTTGTGAATTCCAATTATTGTATCCCATTCCAGATAAACAGAAAATGTTAAACTTTCCGATCGAACAATCGAACACCCAAGTTTTCCCGAAACAGATCAACACATGAAACAAGTCTAACAACATTCCGTTCGTGCCTCAGTACCAACGATCCAGCCGTAGAAGGGTCAAGCCAACGCCTCACATGTGGCACGCCGTACTGCCCCAAACCCGAAGGTTCAAAGGGCAGTTCAAGACGGTCACATAATCGAGTTAAGGTTTGTGTCTTCTAGAGGGACCATCGCATTACTTGCACTACTTAGAACATCGTTAGACTACGGAAAAATCCAACACTTGGAAATTTCCCGACAGGGGAAAAGTTGGGTATTTATATCCGGTCGAACTTTTTAACATATTCTAAAATTTATCCGGAAAGCCACACAGACAAAATTTGATATCCCGATCGAAACACCGAAGCTCCAAAACATTCCAGATTATTCAACACTTGAATAAATTTTTAAAAATATCCAGAGAACTCAGCACAACTAAATAGGAGTCACTGTGCAAACCCAACCACAGAAGACGACAAAACGGCCGCCCTTCCGCCGCACGAGCCATGCTCGTGCCGCGGAAGCGCGGCGCTTTAATGGAGTTAGGGCTACGGGTTGCACAGTTAATCTTATATTTTCCTGCATGTTTTTCTGAATATTTTTAATGTGGAAAAATGCACTGTTTTGAAAAAAGTACAGAGAGCATATTTGATTTGGAGTTCCGGGTTCGTTCGGACTTCAATTTCCGTCTACGCTTCGTCTAAGGCTCTAGCTAGGCTCTGATACCACTGCAGGGTTCCTAGGCACTCTAGTGAGTTCTCCCAAGCCATCAACCATGGCAATTTCAAAAATTATGGTGCCTACAAACCCTAAAGTACGGATCGATAACTAGATGTCTAGGCGAACAAGAACTAGTTAACAATTAACTACTGAGAATACGGAAATACAACCTTTGTAGATCCGGTCCTCCACCTCCACGGCTCCGCAACGGGGTCGTCTCCGCTGTCCAAATCAAATCTGGGCTCTAAGATCGGCTTCGTCGGAGAATGGGCAAGCTAGGTCGTCGATGTCCATGCCGAAGATGATCTACGTCGAGGCATCGATGAATCAAGCTCCACCTTCACCAAACCCTAAAATCTTGTGAAGGAAACACACTCTACTACTTGGCAAGAGGTAGAGGATGAAGAAATAGGAATTGGGTTAACTTTAGAATTGGATTTCTCACTCATATCCAACAATCACCATTGATGGACTTTTCTTTTCTTCACTTGAAGAATGAAGAAGAAGAAGAAAGATATTATGATAAGTTAAAAAGAATAATAAAAGAAAATCAATTCTTATCATAATATAACCATGGTTATGTGTAGAGATTTAACTAGGGTTAATTCAAATGGTTAGGTTAAGCATGAGATAAGAATGGTGGACAAAGTCAAAGCTTCATGAAACTTCAACTTAAAACAAAAATAGCCACCATCCTTTTCTCTTGCCTTTTATTTTCCAAAAATCAATAAATAAATAAATAAATAAATAGATAAATAAAGGAAAAGAAACCCTAACCATTCTTTTAACCATGGTTTAAATCTTTGCACTTAACCAAGTAAACATGTATCATCAAACATGATACATTCAAATGCACAAAATCATATCGCATATGTAATGCGCATATCCGAGTGAGAAAATCCATCTTAAGTAAACCGATACTAGTTGATGCAAAGTAATATATCATATATATATTAATATGCATTAAATCATTAAATCAACATTTGATTCAATGATCCGGTCATGCGCACATAACCGACTGGTATCTTATATATCGGCTTATCGAATCAACGCTTGAATCGATAACTAGGTTATATCGCATACAACCTTTCGATATATTTATCGCGAGAATAGAATACGGTATCACATACACGCATTATTCTCGGTCCCGCACATATCTCATATGCGCTCCTATTTCGTTTCGCTTGACCCAGGAAACCTCTGTGTAGGACTCTAAAGACTCGTCAATACGCCGGCAGCGGATGATGATCATATCAAACATCCACAAGCCGCAAGCGGTCTGCTAAACGTAACGGCCACCCGGGTATTGAGCGATCTGAAGATCGACGAGCAAGCCCGCTCACACTCCAGTGAATCCGACCAGTAACACTACCGTACAGTCCGGTCTGATCGTCTGATATGTCGCATATCTCGCCTAGGGGTGGTATACGTCAGACCCCAATAGCTCAATAAGTCGTGTCGATATGAGGTCTATAACTGTTCGAGAAACTACTGGTAACACTTACCAGTAAATCTCAGCAACCCTGGCCAGGGATTTCCTGTTATAGCCAATCGAACACAGCGCAACATCAACCCCCATATACCGGGAGAGACGAATCCCCTCCTATCGCTCATTGCCTCCATGTGACTCGGGACTGTACCCAAAAACCACCGTTTTGCACGCCCTCTTGGACGTGGTAAGATGGAAATCAAAGCACAGTGGGAACCACACAAGACTCTATGACGATCTCGGGTCAACAGACTACTCTGTACCAGTGTCACCAGAGAACTGCCATCTGACGTGAGGTATAATACCATCTGGGAGTTCTCGGCGAGTCCGTCCAGTGTACCCAGTCTCTACTGAGCACCCGTATATCTCCTCTGATGTCAAACACCGATGGATATGGGATCATCCATCGCCCATCTGTATGGGTCGAGAAGGTACACGCTAGTCTACTCTGGTATTATCGATGCCCCGTCTCGATACACCCTCGACTAGGGACTGTGAAGGATGTACTTATGGACTACCATGTCCCCACTAGTATGATCCGCATCATAGTCCAGGTAGTCAAGTACAGATCCTAAGGGCTTTACCAACATGTAACAGAGAGACAATCAGCATACACGTTAAGGTAAAGATCAACCAGATAGCATACTATCATGTCGAGCAAGAAAGTCCTCCCTATATATGTCCCAGCATCCACTACAATATACATCCTATGTACAGTAATGGCCTCTAGGGCATACATATAACTAACAGTATACAGAACACACACAAGAGGAAGAGTTCAGAAATGAATGAATCATTCTTGAGGCATTGTAGACTAGGTCATATCAATGCGACCCGACTGGATGAAGTTACATTTTAGATGCATATTTAAATCAGTTTGAATTTACATCTTGTGAAACTTGCCAGTCACGTCACAAAGATTAGATGACCATAGCTCTGCTTATTGGGAACAGAGAAAGAGTTAATGAACTCTAGGGACTGATACATGATGATGTATGTAAGGTCTCCTGTCTACACATGCCAGGACTGGTTCTTTATACTTCATTGCATTCTCTGATAATCTCTCAAGATTCAGACATATGATCCTGTTGAAACACAAGTCCGAACCTTTTGAGATATTCACAGAATATAAGCCAGAAGTAGAGAACCAATACGGGTATAAGTATTATGTCCTATGATTAGATCAGGGAGGAGAATACTTGTGCATGGAATTCTTGGACTATTCTAAAAGAAAATGAGATTCTCTCTCAGTATTACTCCTCTGAATACACCACAGCACAACGGTGTATCGGGGCGGAGCAATCGCACAATATTAGATATAGTATGCTCTATGATGAGTATTACTGAGTTTCCTATTTCCTTTTGGGGTTGTGCACTTGAGAAGCTGCATACCTATTGAATTTGGTTGGAATCAGATCACTGCCTACCACTCCATATAAGATATGGTATGGGAAGAGCCTATCTCTTAAGTTAGTTAAGATTTGGGGTTGTCCGGCTTATGTCTAAAGCAAAATCCGGACAAGATCGAGGCAAGGTCAGTTCAGTTGAACTGGAAAGGTTCCAGCTATACAAAACTGCAGCTGATGATTTGACAGAACCAAATGATTCAATAGCTCCTGACGAACGTCAGCCTCTCCGCCGATCTGGTAGGGTTCCTCATCTGCCTGAGAGATACTTCGGTTTCTCGATGACAGTGGGAGCGAGGATTGCATCATGAGATGATGACCCAACTAGTTTCGAGCAGGCCATCGAGAGTAGGGACTCTGTAAGAATGGCTGGATGCTTAGCGATCTGAGATGGAATCCATGTACACCAGCAAAGTATGGACTTTGGCTGCTATATCTGAAGGGTTAAATCCCCATCAGGAGCAAGTATATCTTGAGAAGATTACTTGGTGTAAATAGAAAGGTTGAGACTTTCAAAGCTAGACTTGTTAAAGGTTTTCGTCATCGACCAGGCGTGGATAATGATGAAACCTTTTCCAGTGGCTATGCTTAAGTCCATCCAGATCCTACTTGCCATTGCTACATACCATGACTACGATATCTGGTGGTTGGGTGCCATGACTACTTTTCTAAATAATGATTTAGAAGAGAGCGTCTATAAGAACACAGCCAGAGGGCTTCGTAAACAGTGGGAGCAGCGGAAATGTGTGCAAGTTTCTTTACATAATAAAGCAGACATCGTGGAGTTGGAACGTCTGTTTTGATGCGGTAGTCGAAGTGTTTGACTTCATCAAAATGGTAGATGAACCTTGTATGTACAAAAAGGTAGTATGGAGTATGGTGATGATCCTCAAAGAGTACGTGGATGACATACTCTTGATAGGAAAAGAGTTTCCTATGCTACGCACGGTCAATCTCCTCTTATCACATGGATTCTCCATATAGGATCAAAGTGATACCTCCTAAATCCTGGGTTTTGGATCTATGAGATAGATCTAAATGGATGTTAGGATTCTCACTAGTTGTAGTGAGATGGTATCAATCGATCCTGGGGAGAATCACTGGAAGGGTTCCAGGGTGATAAAGACGACTGAATGTCAGTCACAGGCATTGTCTTTACCCTCAGTAAAGGGATGGTATGTTGGAAGAGTTCCAAGCTAGATATCGTGGCAAACTAGACGATAAAGGCTGGTAACATCGCTATTAAAGATACTACCAAAGAGGCAGTTTGGGTGTATATTGGTTCATGAGATGAACTAGGTTCCTACCATTGTATGACAACGGAAGTGTGGCTTCGGCCCAGGAACCCTGGTCCCATCAGTGACCCAGACATATTCTGAGGCAGCATCACCTGATCATAGAGATAGTTGATCTCCAGGGTGATCGAGGTTGGGGGAGTAGACTTAGAGGACAACACGGCGGATCCACTCACAAAGGCTTTTTCCCAGAGAGAGACTTATATAGGATGGTTGAGTATGTGAACTGCAACCACTGCAACAGATGGCCCTAGTGCAAGTGGGAGATTGTTAGTTATATGTATGGCCTAGAGGCCATTACTGTACATTGGATGTATATTGTAGTGGATGCTGGGTCATATATAGGTAGGACTTTCTTGCTCGACATGATAGTACGCTATCTGGTTGCTCTTTATCTTAACATGTATACTTTCTGTCTCTCTGTTACATGTTGATAAAGCCCTTAGGATGTGTACTCGACTTCCAGGACTATGATGCAGATCATACTAGTGGGGTCTGGGTAGTCCATGAGTACATCCTTCAATGTTCCTAGTCGTGGGAATATCGAGACGGGGCATCGATATTCCAGAGTAGACTAGCATATATCTTCTCGACCCATGTGATGGGCGATGGATGATCCCATATCCATTGGTGTTTGACATCAGAGATGGTATGCTGGTGCTCAGTAGAGACTAGGTACACTGAACGGACTCGCCGAGAACTCCCAGATGGTATTATACCTCACATCAGATGGCAGTTCTCTGGTGACACTGGTACAGCTTAGTCTGTTGACCCGAGATCGTCATACAGTCTTGTGTGTCTCCCACTGTGCTTTGATTTCCACCCTACCACGGCTCTACTGAGTCATGCAAACAGGTGGTTTTTGGGTACAGTCCCGATTCACATGGAGGCAATGAGCGATAGGAGGGGATTCGTCTCTCCCGGTATTGGGGGTTGATGTTGCGCTATGCTCGACTGGCCATAACTGGAAATCCCTGGCCAGGGTTGCAGTGATCTACTGGTAAGTGTTATCAGTAGTTTCACACATTGTTATGGACCTTACGTCAGCAGGACTTATCGAGCTACTGGGGTCTGACGTTTACCACCCCTAGGCGAGATAAGCGACATATCAGACGAACAGACCGGACTATACGGTAAGTGTTACTGGTTGGATTCACAGGAGTGTGAGCGGGCTTGCTCGTCGATCTTCTGATCGCTCAATACCCGGGTGGACGTTACGTTTAGTAGACCGCTTGCGGCTTGTGGGTGTTCGATATGATCATCACCTGCTGCCGGCCTATTGACGAGTCTTTAGAGTCCTACAAAGAGATTTCCTGGCTCAAGCGAAACGAAATAGGAGCGCATATGAGATATCTGCGGGACAGAGAATAATGCGTGTATGTGATACTGTATTCTATTCTCGCGATGAATGTATCGAATGGTTGTATGTGATATAACCTAGTTATCGAATCGAGGATTGATTCGATAAGTCGATACATCGGATATTAGTCGGTCATATGCGATATGACCGGATCGTTAAATCAAGTATTGATTTAATGATTTAATGTATAATTATATAAATTAGATATATTACTTTACATTGACTAATATTGTTCACTTTAAATGAATTTTCTCACTTGAATTACACAAGTTGTATACGTGATATACTTTTGTGCACTTGTTTGTATCATGTTTGATGATACATGCAAACTTGGGTTTGTGCAAAGAATTAAAACCATGGTTATGTTAATGGTTAGGGTTTTGATTTAGTCACTTATTCATTTATCTATTTATTTTGGTTAAAAAAAAAGGGAAAAGGAAAACAAAAATGGTTGCTTTCAAACAAGAAACTTCTTGATGCTTCATGCATCTTTGACTAAAGTAACCATTCTTGTCTTCTTCTCCTAACCCTAACCATTCAACTTAACCCTAGTTAGTTCTCTACACTAAACCATGGTTGAGATTATGATAAGTATCATTTTTTTATTCTATTTTAAATATACTTATCATATTCTTTCTTCTTCTTCTTCTTCAACAAAGAAAAAAGCTTGCAACCTTTAATGGCAACTTGAGAAAAAGAGTGAGAAATCCAATTCTAAAGTGAACCCACTTCCTATTTCTTCATCCTCTACCACTTGCCAAGTAGTATAGGGTTTTTTCTTCACAAGTTTCATGACTTGGTGAAGTTGGAGTTTGATCTTGAGTTGCCTCGACGTAGATCATCTTCGCCATCGAAGTCGACGACCTAGCCCGATCTTTTCTCCGATGAGACCACCGCGAGAGTCTAGGATTCCGATGGGTACAACGGAGGGACGTCATCACGGAGCTAGAGAGGTGGAGGACCGGATCTACAAAGGTTGTAGCCCCTTTCCTTTAAGTTAAAGTTGTTTACTTGCATTGCATCGCCTATACATCTAGTTAACGATCCGTATTAGGGTTTGTAGGCACATAAAAAATTTTGAATTGGCCATGTTTAATCACTTGTAGAACCTCATGGGTGTGCCTAGGAACCCTACACACATGAGAACTAAAGGATTTCTTAGTGAGGAGGAGGAAGAAGAACAAAATATGAGAGCTCTAAATAAAGAGAGAGAATGCCAAAAGAATAATGAACCATGAAAAAATAAAAACCAATCTTTTATCATAATTATGATGGCTAAGATTGATTTGACCACTATCATGTCTTTATAAAGCAAAAAGCAAAAGAAGATTCTAGTGCTCTCATGAAAGATCCAAGTCAAAAATGGTCAAAATGTCAACATGGTCAAGCATGGTCAAAAGGTCAAAGCAATTGGCCATAACATAATTATCATTAAAAAGATTAGTAAATATTTTTCTCACCTCATAATGGTTTTGACCGAACCAACGGTCAAAACCCTAATGAGGCACCTTCTCCTTCTTCGCTCCTCACAACCGTGCATACACACCCGCATCCGCATTCCGTAGAATGTGAATGCACAAAAGACAAAACTAATCCATCCATACAATACTAGGATCCGGCTTAAACCAAAGCCTACTAGCATTGTCTGCCCGAATAGCATACGCGCACAAGTGCACGTAAGTGATCGTAGTCCTGCCGTAAAACCATACGGCCTCTACACATTTTGCCCAGTGTAGGGAAACTCTCTGTGTGGGACTCTAAAGACTCGACACTACGCAGGCAGTGGGTTTAACCACAGTCCGCAAGCGGCACTAGCTGTACGTAACGGTTCCCAGGTAGATGTCGATAAGAAGGCCGATGAGGTAAACCCATCTGAACTCCTACTGAGCCTGAATGTGACAATCTCCATACAGTCCGGTCTGTTCGTCTGAGAGTATCGCATGGCGGGCCTAGGGGGCGGTAAACATCAGACCCCTAATAGCGGTACAAGTCGTGCCGGAGTGTAGCCCAGAACACCCTGAGAAACTACTGGAAACACTACCAGTAATTCTCGCTTGCTCTGGCCAGGGACTTTGTGTAATGGCTCTCCTAGACACAGCGCGATATCAACCCCCAATACCGGGAGAGACGAATCCTATCTAACTGCTACCGCCTCCAAGTACTTCAGGACTGCACCCAACTACTACCTGTTTGCACGACTCCTTTGAGCCATAGTAGGGTAGTAATCAAAGTACAGTGGGAACACACTCGAGGCGAAGTAGCAGTGTCAAGTCGACGGACTAAGCTGTACTCCTATCACCTGGGAACTGTTATCTGACGATAGGTATAGTACCAACCAACAGTTTCCGACGAGTCCTGTCCAGTGTACTCGTAACCTAACGAGCACCCGCATACTATCTCCAGTACGACGTACTGATGACTGTGGGTCAGACCATCTCCCCTGCTAGGATTTGAAGCGCATACGCTAGTCTACTTCGGGGTATCGATGCCCTGTCTCGATAATCCTACGACTAAGGACCTGTAAAAGGATGTGCTTATTTATTACCCAGCCCCCACAAATGTGACTGCCATCACAACGCTGGTAATCAAGCAATGATCCTAAGGGCTCAACTAATATTTATAAGCGATATGCTAAAAGAAACACATGCACATATTAAAGTAGAAACAAACCAAGTAGCATACTACCATTTTGAGCAAGATTGTCTATACAACTGTGAATATCCCAAGCTTTCATTAAGTAATATACAAACTAGTATGATACAGTAATGGACTCTAGGGCATATACACTATCTACCACAGTGAACAACAAAAGGTGTTTGTTGCTCAACATGCCACCTTTTTAGAAAAGGAATTTCTTGCAAAAGAAATTAATGGCGAACAGGTAGAGCTGGAAGAAGTTCCAGCAGCGCAAATTGCAACTGAAGATTTAGTGGAACCAGAGGATTCGATAGCTCCCAACGAACCTCAGCCTTTCCGCCGATCTAGTAGGGTTCCTCATCCACCAGAGAGATACTACGGTTTTCTCATTGATGGTGGGAGCGAGGATTGCATCATAGAGGATGATGACCCAACTAGCTTCGAGCAGGCCATCACGTGTAGGGACTCTATGAAATAGCTGGATGTAATGTGGTTCGAGATGGAATCCATGTACACCAACAAAGTATGAACTTTGGAAGATGCTCTTGAAGGGATAAAACCCATTGGGAGCAAGTGGATCTTCAAGAAAAAACTTGGTGTAGAGGGGAAAGTGGAGACTTTCAAAGCTAGACTTGTTGCAAAGGGTTTTCGTCAACGACCAGGTGTGGATTATGACGAAACCTTTTCTCCAGGGGCTATACTTAAATCCATCCGCATAATGCTTGCCATCGCTGCATACTATGACTACGAAATCTGGAAAATGGATGTTAAGACCGCCTTTCTAAATAGTGATTTAGAAGAGTGAGTGTACAAGACTTAGCCAGAGGGCTTCGTAGTTAGTGGGAGCAGCGGAAAGGTATGCAAGCTGCTTAAATCCATCTACGGGTTAAAGCAAGCATCGCGGAGTTGGAACATCTGTTTTGATCTCGTTATCAAAGAGTTTGATTTCGTCAAAAACGTAAATGAAACTTGTATATACAAAAAGGTGGCAGAGAGTAAGGTTGTCTTCCTCGTATTGTACGTGGATGACATACTCTTGATAGGAAGTGATATTCCTATGCTGCAATCGGTCAACCTCTTCTTATCACATAGATTCTCAATGAAAGATCTAGTTGATGCCTCCTACATCTTGGGGATTAAGATCTATAGAGATAGATTTAAACGGATACTGGGAATGTCTTGACACCATACTAAAGAAGTTTAGTATGGAAGAATCCAAGCGTGGGTTTTTACCCACGATCTCAGGACTCACTCTCTCCAAAAAGATATCTCCCAAGACTGATTTGGAAAGAGCTCGCATGCAAGGGATACCCTATGCTTCGGCAGTAGGCTCTATCATGTACGCGATGCTATGTACCAGACCCGATGTAGCATACTCACTAAGTGTAATGAGCAGGTATCAAGCAGATCCTGGAGAAAGTCACTGGACAGCTGTGAAGAGCATTCTCAAGTACTTGAGAAGGACTAAAGAGATGCTCTTGGTGTATGGTAACGGAGAACTCCAAGTGGAGTCCTTTACCGATTCAAGCTTCCAGAGTGATAAGGACAACTCTAAGTCGCACTCGGGATTTTTCTTTACCCTCAATGGAGGGGCGGTATGCTGGATGAGTTCCAATCAGGAAACCGTGGCAGACTCGACGATAGAGGCTGAATACATCGCTGCCAACGATGCTGCCAAAGAGGCTATCTGGATGAACAAGTTCATAACTGAACTTAGAGTGGTTCCATCCATTGTGTATCCAATACCTTTGTATTGTGATAACAATGGAGCGGTGGCTTTGGCCAAGGAACCCAGGAGCCATTAGCGATCCAGGCATATTCTGAGGCGGTATCACCTCATCCGGGAGATAGTTGATCGCCGGGAGATCGAGGTCAGGAGAGTTGACACGAAGAATAACACTGCGGATCCACTCACGAAGGCTTTTCCCCAGATACAGTTCGAGAGACTCTTCGGGATGCTGGGTATGCGATACTACAGCAGCAAGCCCTAGTGCAAGTGGGAGATTGTTAGTTGTATGTATGCCCTAGAGGCCATTATTGTACATGTGATGTATATTATATTAGATGCTTGGACATATATAGAGAGGACTTTCTTGCTCGATATGATAGTATGCTATCTGGTTGCTCTTTATCTTAACATGTAAACTTGTCTCTTGATACTGTCTTATGGTTACATGTTGGTAAAGCCCATAGGATGTGTACTTGACTACCAGGATTATGATGCAGATCATACTAGTGGGGCTACGGTAGTCCATAAGTTCATCTTTTAATGTTCCTAGTCGTGGGTGTATCGAGATAGGGCATCGATATACCAGAGTAGACTAGCGTATACGCTTCTCGACCTATGTGATGGGCGATGGATGATCCCATATCCATTGGTGTTTGACATCAGAGATGGTATACGAGTGCTCAGTGGAGACTGGGTACACTGGACGGACTCGCCGAGAACTCCTAGATGGTATTATACCTCATGTTAGATAGCAGTTCTCAGGTGACACTGGTACAGGTTAGTCTGTAGAGCCTAGATCATCATAGAGTCTTGTGTGATTCCCACTATGCTTTGATTTCCACCTTACCACGTTCAAGAGGACGTGTAAAACGGTGGTTTTTGGATACAGTCCTGAGTCACATGGAGGCAATGAGCGATAGGAGGGGTTTCGTCTCTCCCGGTATTGGGGGTTGATGTTGCGGTGTGCTCGATTGGCCATAACAGGGAAGTCCCTGGCCAAGGATTTTTTAGAGATTTACGGGTACGTGTTATCAGTAGTTTATCGACCCGTAATGAGCCTCATATCGGTATGACTTATCGGTTATTGGGGTCTGACGTTTACCACCTCCAGACTTGATATGTGACATATTAGACTAGGAGACCGGACTGTATGGTAGTGTTACTGACAGGCTTTTGCAGGAGTTAGAGAGGAATTGCTTACTGATCTTCTGATCGTTCAATACCCGGGTAGCCGTTACATCCAGCTAGTACCGCTGACGGCTTGTGGGTGCTTGATGAGATCATCACCTACTGCCGGCGTACTGACGAGTCTTTAGAGTCCTACATAGAGGTTTTACTGGCTCAAGCAAGACGAAGTAGGAGAACATATATGATATGTGCGGGACCAAGAATAATGCGAGTATGTGATACCGTATTCTATTCTCGCGATATTTGTATCGGACGGTTATATGTGATATAGTCGGGTCAACGAATCAAGAGTTGATTCGATAAGTTGGTACATTTAATATTAGTCGGTTATATGTGATATAGCCAGATTATTAAATCAAGTGTTAATTTGATAATTTTGTGTATAATTTGATATACTAATTTACATTAACTAATATTAGCTCACTTAAACATTTATTATTCTCACATTAGCACACTTAATATATATGTGATATATATTAATTGTGTTTTATTTTGTATCATGGTTGTTGATACACACTACATAGGTGTATGAGACTGTCATGACCCGAAGGGTACGGAACGTGACTGGCACTTAAGTTACGAAACATCTCAAGGCGTACGTAAAATAAGTAAGCCAAAGCCCAGAATTCAAAACCCATATATGTTAGTTATATGTATGCCCTAGAGGCCATTACTGTACATACGATGTATATTGTAGTGGAAGCTAGAACATATATAGGGAGGACTTTCTTGCTCGACATGATAGTATGCTATCTGGTTGTACTTTATCTTAACATGTACTCTGATTGTCTCTATGTTACATGTTGATAAAGCCCTTAGGATATGTACTCGACTACTGGGACTATGATGAGATCATACTAGTGGGGCCACGGTAGTCGACGAGTACATCCTATAACTGTTCCTAGTCGAGGGTGTATCGAGACAGGGCATCGATACACCAGAGTAGACTAGCGTATACGCATCTTGATCCATATGATGGACGATGGATGATCCCATATCCATCGGTGTTTGACATCAAAGATGATGTAAGGGTGCTCAGTGGAGACTGGGTACACTGGACGGACTCGCCGAGAACTCCCAGATGGTATTATACCATACGTCAGATGGCAGTTCTCCGGTGACACTGGTACAGAGTAGTCTGTTGACCCGAGATCGTCATAGAGTCTTGTGTGGTTCCCACTATGCTTTGATTTCCATCATACCACGTCCAAGAGGGCGTGCAAAAAGGTGGCTTTTGGGTACAGTCCCGAATCATATGGAGACAATGAGCGATAGGAGGGGATTCGTCTCTCCCGGTATAGGGAGTTGATGTTGTGCTGTGTTCGATTGGCTATAACCGGAAATCCCTGACCAGGGTTGCTGAGATTTACTGGTAAGTGTTATCAGTAGTTTCTCGAACTGTTATAGACCTCAAATCGACACGACTTATCGAGCTACTGGGGTCTGACGTTTACCACCCCAAGGCGAGATATGCAACATATCAGACGACGAGACCGGACTGTACGGGAGTGTTACTGTTTGGATTCGCAGGAGAATGTACAGGCTTGCTTGTTGATCTTCTGAGCGCTCAATACCTGGGTAGCTGTTACGTTTAGCTGACCGCTTGCAGCATGTGGGTGTTTGATATGATCATCACCTACTGCCGGCGTGTTGACGATTCTTTAGAGTCCTACACAGAGGTTTCTTGACTCAAGCAAAACGGAGTAGGAGCACATATGTGATATGTGCGGGACCGAGGATAATGCGATATGTGATATCGTATTATATTCTCGCGATATTTGATATCAGCCGGGTCATCGGATCAAGTGTTGATTCGATGAATCGGTACGGATAAATATTAGTCGGTTATATGCGATATAGCCGGATTGTCGGATCAAGTGTTCATTCGATAATTTAATGTATAATAATATGTATGATATATTAAATTGCATTAACTAATATTTGCTCACTAAAAGATTCTTTTTCTCACTCGGGTAATACATTGATATATATGCGATATATGCTAAATGTATTATTTTATTTTGTTACGATAAATATTATATATGTGATATATAATATTGTAACATGATATGATAACTAATGAAACTTGTTTAGTAGAGTTTAAACATGATTAGGGTTTGGATTAGGGTTAAGCTTTCTAGATGTTTCTAGAAGCTTTTCTTTTTGTCATGATAAAGATATTTTCAAATGAGTCATGCTTTAACCCAACCCAAACCCTAACCCTAGTTAATTCTCTACAAAGGTTCACTTGACCATGGTTGCATAATTCTATCATATTATTCTTTTCCTATTCATCACAAAAGAATTCTAACATTGTTCATCTTCTTCCTCCTTCATTCTTTCATGAAAAACTTACTAGTTTTTCAAAAGGTGATGAATAAATATGAGAAAAAGATAAATAAAGAGAGCAAAAATCCTACTTCATCATCCTTATCTTCCCTTGCCATTTAGATGAGGGTGTTCACATCATTTCATGAGTGTTAGCTTGTGTTAAAGAAACTTCAAGGTAGATCATCTTAGTATCGAAGATCGGAAGCAAAGGTTGCGTCTTTCTCTTCGTGGAACCTCTCGAGAGTCCGGATCCCGATGATCGCAGCGAAGGGAACACAACACGGAGCATATGAAGTGAAGGACTGGATCTACAAAGGTTGTAATCCCTCTCACTTAGTGTTAAAGTGTTTAGCATACTTGTTTTCGCCTAATCTCTAGTTTAAAGTTCCGTATTCGGGTTGTTCGGCACGGCTAAATTTTTAATCGGGCATGGTTGATACCTCGTAGACCCTTGTGCGCGTGCCTAGCAACTCTACAGTGGTATCAGAGCCAAGCTAGAGCTTTAGGCAAAGTCTAAACGAAGTTTAAAGTCCGATCGAACCCGGAAAACCCGATATAACCCCTTCTCTGGAAATTTTCTGAAACTTTGGATTTTTGTGAATTAAAAATTGCCAAAAAATTCAGCAGGGAATTCTATGAGTTACTGTGAAGCACGTGATTCTAACTCAACAAAGGAGGCGCGGAACCGCGGCCCAACCCTGGGTTTCGCGGCGGTTCCGCGGCCACTTTGGTGAGTTACACCACGTGGCTTGCACAGTAATTCTTGTCTTCAAGTGTTGAGTCTTCTGGAAATTTTTATTTTTTTTATTCAACTGTTGAATTATCTGGGTTGTATTGGGGACGTAAAGATTCGATCGGATATTTTAACTTTATTTAGTTTTGTCCGGATAATTTTTAGAAACTGTTAAAAAGTTCGAACGGATATCAATTACTCACTTTTTCCCCTGTCGGAAAATTTTTCAAAAGTTGGATTTTTCCTCGTGTTTAAGAACGTTCTAAGTCGTGCAAGTAACGCGGTGGACCCTCTAGAAGACAACAAACCTTAACTCGATTATGTGACCGTCTTGAACTGCCTTTTGAACCTTAGGGTTTGGGGCAGTACGGCATGCCACATGTGAGGCGTTGGCTTGACCCTTCTACGGCTGGACCATTGGTACTGTGGCATGCAATGGATGTTTTTTTTTAACTGATTTCAAGTGTTGAGATAAATTGGGGAAATCTTGGGTGCTTGATGATTCGATCGGAAAGTTTAACTTTTTCTATTTATCTGGAATGTGATACAATATTTGGAATCCACAGGTAGTTATGAGATAACTAATTTGAATATTATAAACATAGCAGTTTAGTCTCAGATGATCGGTTGCCACGGAATTTTGATGTGATCAAAAGTCCGTCGCAATCACGTAGCGTACACGGATACTCGCCGGGTAAACTTAATAGACAGCCTCACACCATAGCCCCGACCAAGTGACTGTAGGAGAACCCCGTCGCCGAAAGCATCCGTTCGGGTGCTCCCGGAAGCGGTGTTCCGCCTTGGTGCACTTCGTCGACGGTATTGTAAGTGCACGGCGGCGCCCCGGCCGTCAATCCGACGGCCAAATGCGGAAGCAGTGATAAACTTTAATTTTTCTTGAACTGGCAAACCGCCGCGCACTAATACCCGGATCGAACCACTAATTAGTCCTAGCCAACTACAAGAAAGGGAATAGAGATATACCGACGATCCAAGTCCTCCGGTCTTCTCGTCATCGTCCCGATCTCCTGCAGAATGTCCCGTCTCCTCCTCGTCGCCGGAAGTGCACCACATCGCCTACTTCTTTTATGGGCTCCCACCTCAATGCCGAGGCAACTCGGGCACGAAGCCGGCTACTCGACGTGCCCAAGATTTGCTGTAGAATATGTAGTCCTCAAGTCTCACTTTGGGGTTGTGGAATTGCCATTTGGTGGAGGAATGATACTAGGAGCTTTTGGGATTGATCTTGTGGGATTTTTGCAACATGAAATGAAGCAAAATCCTACACCAAAATGTTTGGACAGCCCACTCAAGAGAGTGGCCGGCCATGACCATCAAGAGGGAGAGAGTGAAAGTGAGTGGTTGAAAATGAGGGAGTGATCCAATAATACAATGGAGAGAGAGAGAAGGCTATCATGTAAAAGAAATGATAGTAAGGAAAAACCAACACACAAAGCAACAATCATCACTCCAAAAGTCATGCCATCATCAACAACCAAATCATATAAAAGTCAAGCCGTGATGGAAAAGAAAGAGTCAAAGGATGGGCTCATCATGAAACCATCATGATACAAATATATACAAAGGACCCCTCCATAAATACTTATTTGCAATAATGCAAATAAGCCCTCCTCCACCAATCTTCGGCCAATGAACGGAACAATGAAAATCGGCCGAAACGGAAAGCAAACTGGCAACTCCAAAAAACTGGTCCCGTAATAAATTACAGGAAAACCCCGATACTGTGCATACACACCCGCATCTGTATTTCGACCGAAATACAAATGCAATGAGACAAAATCTACACTGTACTATACTAGGATCCGGCTTATACCAAAACCGGCTAGTAATATCCGTTCGATCC
This sequence comes from Agapanthus africanus, assembly GCA_030015575.1. Lineage (NCBI taxonomy): Eukaryota > Viridiplantae > Streptophyta > Magnoliopsida > Asparagales > Amaryllidaceae > Agapanthus > Agapanthus africanus. The sequence goes on from CM057346.1 coordinate 400,067,862, forward strand.
TGATCCGTGCAATACCGCACGTATCTGATCGAACCCTGCCATATATCCATACGGCCTATAGTACAAACTGTCCGATCCTGATCCGTGCAATACCGCACGTATCTGATCGGACCTCGCCATATCTCCATACGGCCTCTACAACCTTTCGCCCGAAAGCTGAGTAACTGAATGTGGGGGACTCTAAAGACTCGTCAACACCTTGGTTGTGGATTTAACCACTAGCACGTCAGAGGTATAAGCCAATACGTAACGGGCTACCAGGTATTGACTAAAAGGGACGTCTGTGAGCGAACTCAGCCTGACAACCCTACTGAGCCTGTCAGTGACAATATCCGTACAGTCCGGTCCGTTCGTCTATGAGTATCGCATGGCGGGCCTAGGAGGTTGGTAAAAGCCAGACCCCCAAAAGCGGTACAAGTCGTGTCGGAGTGTAGCCCAGAACACCCTGAGATACTACTGGAATACCTACCAGTAAATCTCCTTGCCTCGGCCGAGGGCTTCGTGTAATGGCTCTCCTAGACACAGCACGACCTCACCCCCAATACCGGGAGAGACGAACCCCTGAAGATACGCTCACTGCCTCCATGTGGCTCGGGACTGTACCCAACTAAAACCTGTTTGCACGACTCCTTTGAGCCGTGGTAGGGTAGTAATCAAAGTACAGTGGGAACTCACACGAGACAAATGACGATCCCCAGGTCGATGAACTAACCTGCACACATGTCACCAGGGAACTGCCATCTGACGTCTGGTATATGACCAACTGGCATGTTCCCGGCGAGTCCTGTCCGGTGTACTCATAACCCAATGAGCACCTGTATACATCTTAGGTGATCCAACTGACACCAGTGGCTTGTGAGACCGGCCACCGCCCCTCGTCGGGGTCTCGACTGTATACACTAGTCTACTCTGGAGTATCGATGCCCTGTCTCGAAACTCACACGACTAGGGACCATTTAAGGATATGCTTATAAACCCCCAGCTCCCACTTATATGATCGTCCTCATACTGCTGGTGGTCAAGCAAGAATCCTAGGGGCTCTATCAACGTGTAATAGCGACTTGTCAGGTCACTTAAAGCAGTACACGATGATAAAGGTAAACCAGATAGCATACTATCATCTCGAGTAAGACTGTCCTACCGGGATAGGTCCTCCATCAATAATTGCAATCAGGTACCTGTGACCTAATAATTGACTCTGAGGGCACTATCTCCAACAATCTCCCACTTGCACTCAAGGCTAATTATTGCGATGTCGCATACTCACAGCCCGTGTGATACCGAACACCCAATTCCTCTACTAGTCAGTCTCACAAAGCTCGTTTGCGAAACTATTGCGTTCGAGGAATAGCCTCAGTGAGTGGATCCGTCTTGATGTTTCTTTCTATGTCTCTCTATATCTCAAGTTCGCGGAGAAACCCATCTCCCGAAATGAGCAATACCTATCTTAGAATGTGTCTGGATGTCTGATGGGACGTAGCTCATAAATGAACTCCAAATCCAAACTTCTTAGACTGTATCGTCAACTGAACTTAATCAGTATCCTGCGCCATGCCTCCCTCAGTATTGCCTTGGACCACCTGTCCAAAATACTGCCCCTCATCAGAAGGAAAAACTATAACTCTGACAACCTCCTTGTCGTCCATGTCACCTTGGAAGCCTGGAATGATAACTGTCTCCCGAATGAGACTGTCGTTATCATATCCCTAGAACATCCACTTATGTTCTAAAACTGTTTCCGACTGTTTCTCCAGGATTGGATTAATGTCAACTTATTGCATCCAGTGCAAGAACAATATCTGGTGTGATACTTGACATCTCACGATTGACTCAATTGCCTGAGCAAGTGATCTGCCAATCATGCACGTCCCTCTCCCCTTTAGTCTGTAAGACACCTTTTGGAGAGGGTGACTCCATCTTCTGCAGGTACACTACCGTGCCAGGAGTCGTCCATCCTAAATACTCTTAGAATGCTGTCAAGTACCCTGATTGGGAAACCATCCAAATCTAGATCTAAAACCATAGATCTAGTAACCAGTATGTCTGATATAATGTCCAAGTCCCATGTGGAGAAACCACTGTGTGACGACCAAAGTATAACCGATTGTAGTATAGGAGTTTCTTTTCCTACTCTGTGTATGTCATCCAAATACCAGGATATCACACCCTACTACCTTCTCAACAGATCCATCCCCTATTCTGATGAAGTCAAACCCATGACTGTCGCGTCAGAAATAGATGATCTATCTCCGCTACATGTGCTTTAGTCTATAAATAGACATAAGCTACTTGTCCACCAATGCTTCCGCTGCTCCCACTGACTATGACAACCCTCTGGCAGAGTCATATACACATACACTTCTGAAGCGAGTTCAGAACGACGCTATACTCATCCTGCTGCCGGGTCTCACAGTCTGGAACAACAGCAATGGCAAGTGTGGGTAAACAAGAACTTCCCTGTCACCGTCCTTGAGGCTACCGGAGTACCTCTCGGATGCCTGATGTTACCCACCTTATCTGCGGAGTGGCCAATGGAATGTCAAACCAGATTGAATCTTTAGGTTCCTTATCAAATCTTCAGTAATCGTTTGCGGTTCTGGAATCACTTCCAGTTCTACCATACTCCCACTACTGTTTTCTGAAAAAATCCATTTTTAATAAAACTGTGGTGAGTCTAGAACAATATTGCTATTGTTCATCCAAATGGTAGAAAGTCAACCCTCGTCATAGCCTGGGTCAACCCACAAACAGCCATTACAGAAACGTGCCTTGAGTTGTCCAGTGTCTGGTTTTAATCATAAACCGGACAACTCCCCGTACCTTAACATCGTTAAGATATGAACTGTTCTATATCCAATATAGAAACAGAGGCACTGATTTAATTGAACCAGATCCAAATCATGCAGCTGTCTCCAGCGCATGTCAACTAAATGGAAGGAGGCCGATCAGCGTTACTCAACTTAGGAGCACTTCCAATTATGAGTAACCTGAAAGAGAAGCAAGATCTCTTAATCATTACTATCAACTGAATACCATTGACAAGTATCTACATCTTCGATCACTTTGAAGAATCCCGATACTTGCTACACCTGGTTCTCTACTCTATTCAAATACCTATAACTTCTCCAAATTCGGACCCTGTGTTTCCACGAAACACCTGTCTAAAAACTAGAGAAGTCATAAGTAAACCGAATATAGTACAAGAACCAACCCCTCTGTCCTGATGGACCCTGGACAACATACAATACTCTGTATAAGTCCCTTGAGTCTGATAACTCATTCACTGTGTGTCGTAGGTTGAAAACTGTACTTATGGTTAAGAAGAATTACACCGCTGTTTAATGTTCCTTACCTAACCATCCACTGATATAGGTAAATGTCATAGACATAATTTCAGAAAGGTATATCTCACTCTATGAAAATAGACGTACAGATATATCAATTTGAAATTGGTGCATAACAGAGGATATTCAAAACCAAATATTTGCCGTTCGGCAAACAACCCAGGTGACTTCCTCAAATATCACCGATTACAACGAATCCCGATACAATGAGAATGATCACCCAATTCCCAATAACCTACTCCCACTCATCATCTGTAAAACCATACAGATGTGAGAATCATACCTGGTAAATACATACCCTGGAGCAAGTGTCTAATCGGGAAATCAGTTTTCTTTTAAAATTACACAGTGAAACTGAAACATTGAAATGTTCCGATGGGGTATCCTGGTATTCCTAGTAATGCCTCTTTCCAGATTCACGACTGTAACCGTATAATCCTTTGCCACCTCTCCAAATCCTTTCATATGTCTTTAGTCATTACCTTCTGCACACCCCTCAGGCCAAATGGTTTTCTTCCTTCCCTACTGTTCGGCACCAGCCTATGGTTTGGAAGAAGACTATCCAATAAGCATAATGGGTGTACTGTCCTAATCTCAGGAGCACTCGCAAAACGAGAGAAGGTGAAGATAAAGGACACCTGAATAAACCTTATTCCTATTTCTCCTGAACCAGAATCCATCCCCGAACTGGAACAAGTTCCTTTCGAGTTCGTATATAACCATACGATGGAGTATCCAATAAACTGTGGATCTTCGTAGTGATACGGAGTGTTCTGGAGAAATACAAAGGTGATTTGGGAGTGGTAAAGGAATACTTGGTTTGGTCGTGAATAGCAGTCGCAATTTACTTTGCCCTCTTACTAATCCCTTGCTTTGTCTTAACTTAATACCTTCTGCACACCATCGTTATGCTAATTGGTTTCCATCATTCCCTACCGGTCGGCACCAGCCTAAGGTTTGGAAGAAGACTATCCAATTTGCGTAATAGGTGTACTATCTCCTAAACCAAGGAGTGCTCACAACTTGAGAGAAGGTAAAAGGAAAAGACAACTGAATAATCCTATCCGTTTTCTCCAGAACCGGAAACCATCCTCGAATAAATTCTTTCGAGTTCGTATCTAACCATACGATGGTTTTGTCCAATGGAAGTGGACGTTCGTAGTAATACGGGGTGTCCTGGAGAAAAGGGTAAAAGTAGGAGTGGCAATGAGGTCTGCAACTCTGACAATCCAAAAGCCGGTGTCAAGAAGGTTTGGTCAACTTGGTCACTGAGTCATAGTCTTAGGGTCGGGTCAATGGTCGCTGCCAAAGAGAGAGAGAAAAGAAACACTCAGCATGCACTCTAACCTAGATCAGAATGGTTACCAATTTATCTAATCTGGAAACCTCCCACTGTACCTCAAATTCTCCTCCAAACCTGAAAGAAGAATTAGTCGGGGTCACCCGAGGAGTAAACTAACTCATCGGTGGGAATCGGGATCCAACTCTCATCGCATGACAACGTGACGGAATCCGCTCACGGTATCACACTCCAGAAGGTATGCGCATATCTGGAAAGTTTCAGTTCTTTTGAAACTCCCGATGTGATTTCTGCCCCATGCTCTTATGACCTTGACTTTGGCCAACAAATCATAAGTCACATGTCAAGTTCTACCCGTCATTCTCCAGGTTGATTCGAATCCACCCGCACAAGCCCTTGACTTTGGCCAACAAGGCTATACGACTGTTCCAAACCAACGCATCTATCTATGCTGCATATGAATAACCAACAGCTACCAAACATTGTGCCTTGACTTTGGCCAACAAACACAGCTTGAATACTATTGACTACCCATATGAAACGACGGAGGGCTACGAATGGTTTGTGGCGAAAACCTTTAACATAAAGAACTTGATATCGTTGAAGGAATGGATAGCTTTTTGAAAATATAGTGACGAAAACCATTGCTAAAGAGGTCACTCCCGGTGAAGGGATCTCGGCTCTTTCCCCGTAGAATAAGGTGCAGGATATTCCAACTGAATACCACGGTGCAAAGCAAAAGTAATCGGCTATAGTGAAGTTAATGCCTTGACGCAAACTTTTTGTCTAAGGGGTCACTCCCGGTGAAGGGATCTCGGCCCTTGCCTCGTCGACTGAGGAGCAGGATATTCTAAATGAATACCGCGATGCAAAACAAAAGTGAACGTCCTTGCAATAACAGCTTTTTGAAAAGTGTTCCAACAACATCAGATTAGGTTTGTTTTTAAACTTGCATTGATCCGAATCAACGCAGTCCCATCAATTGATCACACCACAAAGAACGAAAATATACTGATGTACGTATATGCCATCCGCATTCGCCACTGGGTCCCGTCATTACCCGTTAGGTTAGCTAACTAACGACAGAGCGGGGACTGGACTAGCGCGGATGCAAAACATATACAACATCTACTAATATATATACCAATATATTATATTTCGCTCAAGGCGTGAATAAAATGCAACATCACAGATATGTACAGCATCACAGAAACAATACAGATATCTGGGATCCCCGGGTTTCACAGAGCCGCTGAAACCCGACGTTCCCCTGGTCGTGTGGATAGCCTGTGCAATGAGAACCTAGACCCCTACGGGCGCGGCAAGTCACCCGCCAAAACCTGAAGCGAGGCAGCCCCCTTCAGCGCCGTGAATGGACCACCCAGCACTTCACGGAATCCGGTAACTTGGGCACCCCTCCTGGGTCAACCTGTACCCCCTACGAGTGCGGCGAATAGCCCGCCAATCCTAGAGTGAAGCCCCCTCCGTCTCAATGCCATGAGATGCGGGCTTGTTGCCCTCTAGAACCCGGCTATCCGTCCACCCCTCCGCGGGGCAATCCTAGTACAGAAAGTAAAATATACATACAACGGGTACATCGACCGCAACCTGGCCGTGCCCCAAAATAATAATACAATCAGGCAGTGACGGCAGTCCACATGTCGGACGCTCGCCCCGCAATATCAAATGTACATAATACAACCACAACTGTATTAGCATTGCATCCAGGCTATCCCCCACGACCGATCCGCAACATCACAGCAAAAACAGAACATCAACGTGAAAGTCACGTTCGCAAATCCGTCTAACCGGGCTATAGCAGTTAGACCGGATTTACCGATCAAGTGACATTCACGGTCGCAGATATAATGTAAATACTGTGAAATAATGTGTTTAAAATATCCGATCGATCAAATTTTAACAAGTGGGCCCCCAAGCAATACTGTAGCAGATCAAGAAATTCTGGGCCCAAAATTAATATTCCAAAACCCATATTTTAAGCCTAGAAAGATACTGTAGAAATTTGGTGCAGGGATCTCCACAGTGTGCGGCGGAACCGCGGCGAGAAGGGGGTTTTTGCGACGGTTCCACGCTCCCACAGTGGAGTCACTCCATCGAATTTTTACAGAGCTCTTATATTTTCCAGTACATCACTTTTCTGTAACCTAAAAAAATTTTCGACACCAAAAAATTTCAACAGAAAACTGATGCAAGAAAAAATGTAGATTTTGGAATTTTGGTCCATCGGAAATGCAAAACACATTAAACTAAGCTAGACTAAGTTAATGGCGAGGCTCTGATACCACTGTAAGTGCACGGCGGCGCCCCGGCCGTCAATCCGACGGCTAAATGCGGAAGCGGTGATAAACTTTAATTTTTCTTGAACTGGCAAACCGCCGCGCACTAATACCCGGATCGAACCACTAATTAGTCCTAGCCAACTACAAGAAAGGGAATAGAGATATAACGACGATCCAAGTCCTCCGGTCTTCTCGTCATAGTCCCGATCTCCTGCGGAATGTCCTGTCTCCTTCTCGTCGCCGGAAGTGCACCACATCGCCTACTTCTTTTACGGGCTCCCACCTCAATGCCGAGGCAACTCGGGCACGAAGCCGGCTACTCGACGTGCCGAAGATTCGCTGTAGAATATGTAGTCTTCAAGTCTCACTTTGGGGTTGTGGAATTGCCATTTGGTGGAGGAATGATACTAGGAGGTTTTGGGATTGATCTTGTGGGATTTTTGCAACATGAAATGAAGCAAAATCCTACACCAAAATGTTTGGACAGCCCACTCAACAGAGTGGCCGGCGATGACCATCAAGAGGGAGAGAGTGAGAGTGAGTGGTTGAAAATGAGGGAGTGATCCAATAATACAATGGAGAGAGAGAGAAGGCTATCATGTAAAAGAAATGATAGTAAGGAAAAACCAACACACAAAGCAACAATCATCACTCCAAAAGTCATGCCATCATAAACAACCAAATCATATAAAAGTCAAGCCATGATGGAAAAGAAAGAGTCAAAGGATGGGCTCATCATGAAACCATCATGATACAAATATATGCAAAGGACCCCTCCACAAATACTTATTTGCAACAATGCAAATAAGCCCTCCTCCACCAATCTTCGGCCAATGAACGGAACAATGGAAATCGGCCGAAACGGAAAGCAAACTGGCAACTCCAGAAAACTGGTTCCGTAATAAATTACAGGAAAACCCCGATACTGTGCCGCATCTGTATTTCGACCGAAATACAAATGCAATGAGACAAAATCTACACTGTACTATACTAGGATCCGGCTTATACCAAAACCGGCTAGTAATATCCGTTCGATCCTGATCCGTGCAATACCGCACGTATCTGATCGAACCCTGCCATATATCCATACAGCCTATAGTACAAACTGTCCGATCCTGATCCGTGCAATACCGCACGTATCTGATCGGACCTCGCCATATCTCCATACGGCCTCTACAACCTTTCGCCCGAAAGCTGAGTAACTGAATGTGGGGGACTCTAAAGACTCGTCAACACCTTGCTTGTGGATTTAACCACTAGCACGTCAGAGGTATAAGCCAATACGTAACGGGCTACCAGGTATTGACTAAAAGGGACGTCTGTGAGCGAACTCAGCCTGACAACCCTACTGTGCCTGTCAGTGACAATATCCGTACAGTCCGGTCCGTTCGTCTATGAGTATCGCATGGCGGGCCTAGGAGGTTGCTAAAAGTCAGACCCCCAAAAGCGGTACAAGTCATGTCGGAGTGTAGCCCAGAACACCCTGAGATACTACTGGAATACCTACCAGTAAATCTCCTTGCCTCGGCCGAGGGCTTCGTGTAATGGCTCTCCTAGACACAGCACGACCTCACCCCCAATACCGGGAGAGACGAACCCCTGAAGATACGCTCACTGCCTCCATGTGGCTCGGGACTGTACCCAACTAAAACCTGTTTGCACGACTCCTTTGAGCCGTGGTAGGGTAGTAATCAAAGTACAGTGGGAACTCACATGAGACAAATGACGATCCCCAGGTCGATGAACTAACCTGCACACATGTCACCAGGGAACTGCCATCTGACGTCTGGTATATGACCAACTGGCATGTTCCCGGCGAGTCATGTCCGGTGTACTCATAACCCAATGAGCACCTGTATACATCTTAGGTGATCCAACTGACACCAGTGGCTTGTGAGACCGGCCACCGCCCCTCGTCGGGGTCTCGACTGTATACACTAGTCTACTCTGGAGTATCGATGCCCTGTCTCGAAACTCACACGACTAGGGACCATTTAAGGATATGCTTATAGACCCCCAGCTCCCACTTATATGATCGCCCTCATACTGCTGGTGGTCAAGCAAGAATCCTAGGGGCTCTATCAACGTGTAATAGCGACTTGTCAGGTCACTTAAAGCAGTACACGATGATAAAGGTAAACCAGATAACATACTATCATCTCGAGTAAGACTGTCCTACCGGGATAGGTCCTCCATCAATCATTGCAATCACGTACCTGTGACCTAATAATTGACTCTGAGGGCACTATCTCCAACAGGTATCGGGGGTGCGGCCGTCTACTAAAGTTTGCGACGAGCATTCGATCAGGACGTCGGGAATCTTGTTGAATTGCCCAACTTGATATTGAAAAGAGTTTTCAATAATGAGACTAAAATGCGGGGTTTATAATTGTTAGGCATGCGATGTCTAAGGAATTCATTTGGTTAGGCATGCGATGTCTAAAGAGGTTGCGGATTCCAAATGTTGTAGTTTTACACTTTCTTTTCTGTGACCGTAAGCGTAATATGTGGTGTATCGCCGGCTTCGTTGCTATACATCAACGACAATCGGCATACGCATACTTGCTTACGTTGATGATATGAGATATTATGTGTTGCTGTGATATGTTGTATTGGATCGTCGCGTTTGAATAGCCGGGGTTTTTATGTGAGATGAGAGTTTTTTCTTTTTCATTCATGTAAAATTCATTTGTATGTAATATTCTTTTATTGGGGCACTTCCAGGTAGCGGAAGATGTCACCGTTGTATATTATTTACTTTTCCGCATTAGGTAGACCCAAGGCGGGGAGCACAAGTAACCGGGTTCTAAGGTCCAGTGGGAGACCATCTCGAGGAGTCGAGACCGGGTCTCCTAACCCTAGAATTGGCAGTGTTACTTGCCGCTCTCGTAGGGGTCTAGGGATGTGGGTTTGGCTATTCATCGCGACCGTGGAATCCGTGTTTTATACAGGCTCGTATTGAAAACACGGACGTCCTAGTATATCCAATATTTCATATATGTTTCTTCTGCTGCAATGTTCTGTGATGAGATCATATTACTACCTGTAACGAATGTTTATATTATATATATGAGATATATGTTATATTGCAGATTTCGTTTCAATTGTGATGCTTGTGAAGCATAATAAAATGGGACTTCATTAATGAGATTAATGAAACTAAAAGAAACCTAAGATGTTGTGGAATCGAATTTTCAAAAACAGGTAGCTCTAGTTCTTGCTTTGCATAGCGGTGTTCCTTGTAGAACATCCAGCACCTTATTCGATAAGGAAAGGACCGAGATCCCTTCACCGGGAGTGACTCCTTTAGCAATAACTGGCAGATGCTACAAACTCGGTCTGTCTTTTGATTGCTTCTATAGTTCTTGCTTTGCACAGCGGTATATAGGATATATCCTGCACCTTATTCGATGAGGAAAGGGCCGACGATCCCTTCACCGGGAGTGACCCCTTTAGCAAAACTAGAAAAGCCTAAAAAACACTCCATTTTAAAATCACTCGATTCTACGACGATATCAAGTTCATTACGCTCAGGGCTTTCTGAAAAACCTGCATAGCCCTCTGTCATTTCAGATAAGTCCTACTTAGTATTCGTGCTACGTTTGTTGGCCTCCGTCAAGGCGTAGTGTGCGGTAGCTGACTAGTATTTATCTGCTTATGCATATGATGCAGATTGGATTAGGGTAGTCGTGCGGCCTTGTTGACCTCCGTCAAAGGTCGTGCGGGTGTGTTTAACTCAATCAGGAAATGACGGGTTGAACTTGACTAGTAGCCTATGGTTTGTTGACCTCCGTCAAGGTCATAGGACGCTGGGGGCAAAATATTATTGGGAATTTCAAGTGTTGAAATTTGCAATGAGATTGCATACCTTTTATGAGATAGTTGGATCCCGATACCCGCTGCGAGTAAGAGTTACTCCTGGGAGAGTTTTACACATTACAATTAGCCGATCAAGTAGGTGTCTAGAAAGGTGTTAACGGGGTTACGCCTCTGGGAAAACGAGGTTTACTTTAATTAGGTTCGTGCGAAAGCACGGGGGACCTCCCTCAAAGTACCGACACTGGCCTGGCTGAAAGATTGGCGAAGTTGTAGCGTGTAACTAATCCCGGCTAGTCTTTCCTTTTAGGGTTTGAAGGAAGATTTGACTAAAACAGTGGGAGACATCCTGATTAGATATATTAGATAACCAATCTAATCTTGCAAGAGCATACGCTGAGTGTTTTCTTCTCTCTCTCTCCAGGTAGCGACCATATCACGCCTTAATCAAGATAATAAAACGGATATATTGAACGAACCCGCTTGTTATACTGAGCTGGGGAACGTTGGTCCCGCTCCAACTTATAATTGTTATAGGACAGAGCAGAAAATTGGGGAATACCAGATTTCCCGTGCCACCCAAACGAAGAAAGTGAAACATCTTCGGGTGTGTTCATTACACAGAACTGTTTCTCAGTATCCTTTACGTCCTGGGTATGTGATACTGGATCAGGATCCCGTATATGTAATCTGTTACATGGGTTACAGATAGGTAGAGAACTGAGAACAGGTGATAAGTTTCATGAGACAGAAAACGGTGCAAGTGTTGCGGCCAAGTCTGTTGGTCACTATCACCCTGTATTACCTGAATACATTGATTCTGAACAAATGTTATTAGATACCGAACCCGATATACAAAATCATATCAGTCTCTTTATTAGTAAAGAAAGGATATAATTTTGTATTGTTGGATAATGTTTTGAACATTTCCTATATCAAGAGTTGATCGGTTCAGGCACGTTATCTAAAAGCATTGTCGTTCTAAATCAAACTACAGTTCTTAGTATACGGAACACACACAAGAGGAAGAGTTCAGAAATAAATGAATCCTTCTTGAGGTATTGTAGACTAGGTCATATCAATGCGACCCGACTAGCTAAGTTACATATAGATGCATATTTAAATTAGTTTGAATTTACATCTTGTGAAACTTGCCGGTCATGTCACAATGATAAGATTACCACAGCTCTGTTTATTGGAAACAGAGAAAGAGTTAGTGAACTCTTGGGATTGATACATGCTGATGTACGAAGGTCCCCTGTCTACACATGCCAAGACCGGTTCTTTTTACTTCATTACGTTCTCTGATAATCTCTCAAGATTCAGACATGTGTTCCTGTTGAAACATAAGTCCGAAGCTTTTGAGATATTCACAGAATATAAGTTAGAAGTAGAGAACCAAAATACAGGTATAAGTATTATGTCCTTTGATGAAATCAAGGAGGAGAATACTTGAGCACGGAATTCCTGGACTATTCTAAAGGAGAATGAGATTCTCTCTCAGCATTACTCCTCCGTATACACCACAGCACGTCGGTGTATCGGGGTGGAGCCATAGCACCCTATGTGATATGGTGTGCTCTATGATGAGTACTACTGAGAGTCCTATTTTCTTTAGGGAGTTATGCACTTGTGAAGTTGCATACTTATTGAATAGGGTTCAAATCAAATCAGTTGCCTACCACTTTATATGTGATATGGAAATGGAAGAGCCCATATCTTAAGCTTGTTAAGATTTTGGGTTGTCCGGCCTATGTCTAAAAGCAAAATCCGGACAAGCTCGAGGTAAAGTCTGTTATGTACAACTGGAAAGGTTCCAGCTATACAAAATGCAGCTGATGATTTGGTAGAACCAAAGGATTCAATAGTTTCCAACGAACCTCAGCCTCTCTGCCGATCTTGTAGGGTTCCTCACCCACCTGAGAGATACTTCGATTTCTCTATGATAGTGGGAGCGAGGATTTCATCATGAGATGATGACCCAACTAGTTTCGAGCTGGCCATCAGGAGTGGGACTCTGTAAGAATGGCTGGGTGCTTATCGATCTGAGATGGAATCCTTATACACCAACAAAGTATGGACTTTGGTTGCTTTATCTGAAGGGTTAAATTCCCATCAGGAGCAAGTATATCTTGAGAATATTACTTGGTGTACATGGAAAAGTTGAGACTTTCAAAGCTAGACTTGTTAAAGGTTTGCATCATAGACCAGGTATGGATTATGTTGAAACCTTTTCTAAGGATCTATGCTTAAGTCCATCCAGATCCTACTTGCCACGGCTACATACCATGACTACGATATCTGGTGGTTGGGTGTCATGACTGCTTTTCTAAGTGATGTTTTAGAAGAGAACGTCTATAAGTACACAGCCAGAGGGCTTCGTAGACAGTGGGAGCAGCGGAAACGTGTGCAAGATGTTTTATATGATAAAACAGGTATCGCGGAGTTGGAACATCTGTTTTGATGTGGTAGTCAAAGAGTTTGACTTCATCAAAATGGTAGATGAACCTTGTATATACGAAAAGGTAGTAGAGAGTATGGTGGTGATCCTCGTAGAGTACGTGGATGACATACTCTTGATAGGGAAGGAGTTTCTTATGCTACGCTCGGTCAATCTCCGCTTATCACAAGGATTCTCCATATAGGATCAAAGTGATACCTCCTAAATCCTGGGTTTTGGATCTATGAGATAGATCTAATTGAATGTTAGGACACTCACTAGTTGTAGTGAGATGGTATCAATCAATCCTGAGGAGAATCACTGGAAAGGTTCCAGACTGATAAGAATGACTGAATGTCAGTCGCAGGCATTGTCTTTACCCTCAGTGGAGGGACGGTATGTTGGAAGAGCTCTAAGCTAGATACCGTGACATACTAGACAATTAAAGGCAAGATACATCATTACCAAGGATACTACCAAAGAGGCAGTCTGGATATTTATAAGTTCATAAGATGAACTTCGTTCCTACCATTGTGTGACAATAGAGTTGTGGCTTATGCCAAGGAACTACCGTCCCATCAGAAATCCAGATATAATTCTTATGTAGTCTCACCTGATCATGGAGATGGTTGATCTCCAGGGAGATCGAGATTAGGAGAGTAGACGCAGAGGACGACAGCGCGGATCCACTCACAAAAGCCTTTTTCCCAGTAGAGACTTTTATGGGATGGTTGAGTATGAGATACTTCAACCGCAGCTAATTGTTGGGTATGCGATACCTAACAGATGGCCCTAGTGCAAGTGGGAGATTGTTAGTTATTTGTATGCCCTAGAGGCCATTACTGTACATACGATGTATATTGTAGTGGATGCTAGGACATATATAGGGAGGACTTTCTTGCTCGACATGATAGTATGCTATCTGGTTGTACTTTATCTTAACATGTACTCTGATTGTCTCTATGTTACATGTTGATAAAGCCCTTAGGATATGTACTCGACTACTGGGACTATGATGAGATCATACTAGTGGGGCCACGGTAGTCGACGAGTACATCCTATAACTGTTCCTAGTCGAGGGTGTATCGAGACAGGGCATCGATACACCAGAGTAGACTAGCGTATACGCATCTTGACCATATGATAGATGATGGATGATCCCATATCCATCGGTGTTTGACATCAAAGATGGTGTACGGGTGCTCAGTGGAGACTGGGTACACTGGACGGACTCGCCGAGAACTCCCAGATGGTATTATACCATACGTCAGATGGCAGTTCTCCGGTGACACTGGTACAGAGTAGTCTGTTGACCCGAGATCGTCATAGAGTCTTGTGTGGTTCCCACTGTGCTTTGATTTCCATCATACCACGTCCAAGAGGGCGTGCAAAAAGGTGGCTTTTGGGTACAGTCCCGAATCATATGGAGGCAATGAGCGATAGGAGGGGATTCGTCTCTCCCGGTATAGGGAGTTGATGTTGTGCTGTGTTCGATTGGCTATAACCGGAAATCCCTGGCCAGGGTTGCTGAGATTTACTGGTAAGTGTTTTCAGTAGTTTCTCGAACTGTTATAGACCTCAAATCGACACGACTTATCGAGCTACTGGGGTCTGACGTTTACCACCCCTAGGCGAGATATGCAACATATCAGACGACGAGACCGGACTGTACGGGAGTGTTACTGTTTGGATTCGCAGGAGAATGTACAGGCTTGCTTGTTGATCTTCTGAGCGCTCAATACCTGGGTAGCTGTTACGTTTAGATGACCGCTTGCAGCTTGTGGGTGTTTGATATGATCATCACCTACTGCCGGCGTATTGACGATTCTTTAGAGTCCTACACAGAGGTTTCTTGACTCAGGCAAAATGGAGTAGGAGCACATATGTGATATGTGCGGGACCGAGGATAATGCGATATGTGATATCGTATTATATTCTCGCGATATTTGATATCAGCCGGGTCATCGGATCAAGTGTTGATTCGATGAATCGGTACGGATAAATATTAGTCGGTTATATGCGATGTAGCCGGATTGTCGGATCAAGTGTTGATTCGATAATTTAATGTATAATAATATATATGATATATTAAATTGCATTAACTAATATTTGCTCACTAAAAGATTCTTTTTCTCACTCGGGTAATACATTGATATATATGCGATATATGCTAAATGTATTATTTTATTTTGTTACGATAAATATTATATATGTGATATATAATATTGTAACATGATATGATAACTAATGCAACTTGTTTAGTAGAGTTTAAACATGATTAGGGTTTGGATTAGGGTTAAGCTTTCTAGATGTTTCTAGAAGCTTTTCTTTTTGTCATGATAAAGATATTTTCAAGTGAGTCATGCTTTAACCCAACCCAAACCCTAACCCTAGTTAATTCTCTACAAAGGTTCACTTGACCATGGTTGCATAATTCTATCATATTATTCTTTTCCTATTCATCACAAAAGAATTCTAACATTGTTCATCTTCTTCCTCCTTCATTCTTTCATGAAAAGTTTACTAGTTTTTCAAAAGGTGATGAATAAATATGAGAAAAAGATAAATAAAGAGAGCAAAAATCCTACTTCATCATCCTCATCTTCCCTTGCCATTTAGATGAGGGTGTTCACATCATTTCATGAGTGTTAGCTTGTGTTAAAGAAACTTCAAGGTAGATCATCTTAGTATCGAAGATCGGAAGCAAAGGTTGCGTCTTTCTCTTCGTGGAACCTCTCGAGAGTCCGGATCCCGATGATCGCAGCGAAGGGACCACAACACGGAGCATATGAAGTGAAGGACCGGATCTACAAAGGTTGTAATCCCTCTCACTTAGTGTTAAAGTGTTTAGCATACTTGTTTTCGCCTAATCTCTAGTTTAAAGTTCCGTATTCGGGTTGTTCGGCACGGCTAAATTTTTAATCGGGCATGGTTGATGCCTCGTAGACCCTTGTGCGCATGCCTAGAAACCCTACAATATAAACAATAGAGTGAAAGAAAACCATATAAGTCGCGTCAAAATCTTTTGAAGAACAACATCACATTTTCTAAAAATTTCGGCAGACTCTCCTTTGTAAAAATTGGCCCCCAAACGGATACAAAATAGGAATATATATGAATATCATGAAATAAGGCATCTCCAAGTGGGAGCTAGCTCTTCGCCGAAGCGGACTCAAATCCCAAGCAATGTAAATCAGCACTGTGCAAAATAAGCATACAAAGCACAAGTAATAACATCATGTCGGCTCAAGTGATCTCGACACCAAAATACAACATAAAAGTCCACAAATCTCAATGTCTCGTCTCTAGGTCAATATACATCAATACAATAACAGGTACAGTAGATACAGTAGATACAATGAATATACAAGGTGGTACAAAATAATATTACAACACAGCTACGAAGCCTCGAGTCCAGGCAAAAGAAGCAAATGGAGCAAAAGGAGCAAGTGCGTCTGCCGCTACTGTGCTGACGGAACGGACATGCAAAAAGGCTGTGCCTCAACGGGGGTGAATTGCCAACTCGTGAGTAATAAATAACATCTATAGAGGCTATCGTAAGTATGCACGCAAGTGTCATAACATCAACAATACTGGTATGGCATGATATACTCGCATATATGTATGCAACATGAATAAATGTACAATACTATCTGGCATGATGTACTAGCAGGTATGTATGCAACATGAATTAACTCGTGATCTGAATATGTTGATATAGAAAATCATTATTTTCTTCTTACAAAATTCTTTTGAAATATCAGCATAATATCAATAGAATCAACATAAATCCGTGTCCAGCATCGACACCTCAAACAATTATCTCAAATCTCATGTATCCATATCACAGTATCTCAGGCCCCAGCCGTCCGGCTGACCTATCTCAAAGTATCAACATCTCACGGCCATGGTTGGTATCCTCTGGATATCAGCCGCGCCAACAATCACCGGTAGGTAGTCTGCCCCTGCCAGGCTCATCGTCTACACCTCGATCTTCTTGCCCCGGGATACCTTACCGGGCCCACCATGTACCCGAGACGGTTCATCCAACTCCTCGAAATGGGTCTCGAAAACCAACAGAAAACTCATTGTGGACGACACATGTATCATATCACGAGAAAAACCGCAGCTTTCAATGTTTAAAAATAATATCAGGTTTATTAAATCCTTGCGGCTTTTCCCCAAAATCTCATAAATCTCAAGTGCTGAAATCCTCAAAAAAACCATCATAAGTGCATATGTCAACGATAATGAAAGCCTATAGTAGCAACAAGTCGAACTGCAATGTATGACTAATAGACTAGGCATGGACGAATGATGTAATGAGGTACATGCAGATGACTAGCAGTCCTACATGTTCATCCTGAGGAATTTAAGTGCATTAGCACAGGTTTAAGCATCATATATGGTGAAATTATTCTAGATTTCAGGTTATACAAGTTATCTAGTGTTGTAGCATAGCAATTACCAAGGTGTGTGTGTCCGCATGAATAGTGCTCGCGCTGTATAAAACCCTGGCAATAGTGCAAGTGTCCTATGAAATGAGTTCGCACATGTATATAAATATATAGGATCATGAATGCAGCAAGATGTTCATGTAGCCACTATACTCATAAATACTATTACCACAAGATGTCTTTTAAATTATTCAAACTATCGGGCGTCTTGTGCCATCCAAGCGATTTTCCCCCGTAGATGTTACATCTACTCACCTGTGATCTCGTGCTAAGTGTATCTGACCACCTGCTTTCCTTTCTCCACGGCGCTCGAAGTCCCCGCCTGCGAACCTAGAATTTACACAAGGTGCACACATAAGGAAAAATCCTGTAAAAATGTGATGTCAAGATTACACGAAAAGTAGCGTCGCAAGCTAAACGCGTGCGTATACGTAACGTGTATGCATACGTAAAAAACCACCGCGACATTCTGTGACGCACAGCACACCAACCCAATTCGTATCATACGTGTCGCGCAAGTCCCGCTACGCTAAATATAGGTAAAAGGTCCCAGATTTTATCTGGAGCAAAAACAAGAAAATAAAATAAGATCAAACCTCTCACACTACCTATAGACAACTACCTGCAAAAATTCAACAAGGTCCCAAAAATTTGGGCCGGCAGCTAGGGGTAGGATATCGGCTAAATTCAGGTTAAAAAGGTCCAGGTTTCTACCCTATATTCCTAACACAATGTATAGGCTAATGTATATGTTTACTTACAAAAATTTCTACCCTAGATACAACAGATTCTACATATCCTAAAGTTTAGTTTTATAAAATGTTTTAAAACACTTAGTTTGCAACATTATGGTATTTTGTGAAATTAGGTGAATTTACGAGAATTTAGTGATACCAATAACACATACTAGAGCTAATCTAACCTTAAAAACCCTGATTTACCCTATTCTCCAACTAAACCATCAAAATATCGCCAAGGTCGACAAACACTAAAACTGGCCAAACTCTCCCAGATTTCTCCCACTGCTAAAACCCAAAACCCAAACAATACCAAACACAGACAAATCCCCACAGACATCACTAGCCAAAACACCAACACCCAACTCACTACGGGGGCCAGCGACGCCGGAATCTATGGGGAAGTCGCCGGATTTTTGGGAAGGGTGTGGGCTCGAAATTCAACAAAACACTCTATAAGGCCTGCATACTATTCTGTAGGTGTTTACTAAACTATAAAATGATCACAAATGCAGCAGATCTCAAATATCCTACAGTTTGCTTCTAAACCGTATTTTAAAATTTCAAATTTGCGACTTTAAGTTGATTTAGCGAAAACTAGCGATACTACTAGGTTAAAACAACACTAATAACACCTACCTAAGTCAATTAATCCATAAAAATCCCAACTTAGCTTAAACCCCACTTAAACCACAAACTAGCACAAAGATCCACATTAAACACTAACCGAAGCTAAAATAACCACATGCTAGCAATAGAAAGGAGTTGAGTTTATGAAATTATACCACACTTGATCCTAGGATGCAGGAAGAAGAAGAAGAATGAGAAGGGGGGTGAACTCTGCTGCATCTGTTGTTGTTGCTGCTGTTGTTGCTGTGCTGCTGCTGCTGCTGCTGCTACTGCTTGCTGCCTGCTGCTGTTGCTGTTGCTTCTGCTGTTGTTGTGTGTGTGTGTGAAAGTTAGAGGGAGAGAGATGTGAGTATGAGAAATGAGAGAAAGAAAAAGATAATTGGTTTGAAAACAAAAGAAATGAGAATCAACCCCTCTCTCTCTCATCAAGATGATCAAGCATGGCTCATGCCATCATGCTCTCTCTCTCTCTCTCCAACTCAAGTAAACCCCAAAAATAAAACAAAATTTAAAAAAAACAATACACTTAATTAACTCATATTAACCTAATTAAATGGATCAATCCACCATGGTTATCTAAACATGGTTTAACCCCAAACTTAACCCTAGTTAACATGCACAAGTGTGTGCAGTCCAAACTAAATTCCAGAAAAATGTTTATTAAATCTTATAAAATATTTGAACACCGATTTGGTAAACTTTTACTAAAAACCCCACATTAAGGCATAATAACCCTTAATCACAACCTAAGGTGTTACAATCTTCCCTCCTTAAAAAAAATTCGTCCCCGAATTTAAAATATAGCTACGCGTACCTTCAAAGAGATGAGGGAATTTCTTCCGCATCTCACCCTCGGCCTCCCAAGTGATCTCTTCACCATTCAGGATGCGCCAAAGAAACTTCACAGATGGCAAGACCTTTGATCGAAGTTTCTTCACCTGCCGATCCAATATCACTACTGGCTGCTCGGTGAACGAAAGATCGCGCTCAAGCTGAACGGTCTGATATTAAATCATGTGAGAAGGGTCATGAAGATATCTGCGAAGTATCGACACGTGGAATACGGGGTGAACGTCTGGAAAGCTGGGTGGAAGAGCCAAACGATAAGCCACTGCGCCCACATGCTCAAGGATCTCGAAGGGACGTATAGATCTGGGGTTAAGCTTTCTTTTTCGCCCAAATCTCATCACGCCCTTCATTGGAAAGACCCTCAGAAAAACGTGATCGCCAACTGCGAACTCTAGTCTGCGACGGCGTCTGTCCGTATACGATTTCTGCCTGCTCTGAGCCGCTCTCATTCGATCTCGAATAAACTGTACTTTCTCGGTCGTCTCCTGCACGATCTGCGGCCCAAAAATACTGCTCTCGCTAAGCTCAGTACAACAGACGGGCGATCTACATCTCCTCCCATATAAGGCCTCGAAAAGTGCCATCTGAATAGTATCCTGGAAGTTGTTGTTGTAGGAGAACTCCACTAAGGGTAAATGAAGATCCCAGCTACCACCAAAGTCTAAAATGCACGCTCGGAGCATGTCCTTGAGAGTCTGAATAGTCCGCTCTGACTGGCCGTTGGTCTGCGGATGAAATGCTGTGCTGAAACTCAAACGGGTGACCAACGCATCCTAAAGTCTCTGCCATAGTCGGCTGGTAAACTGGGTGCCTCGGTCTGACACGATACATGTAGAGACGCCATGCAACCGTACGATCTCGTCGATGTAAATCTGGGCATACTGAGCAAAACCGAAAATGGTCTTCACTGGTAGGAAATGAGCCGCTTTCGTCAATTGATCCACGATCACCCAGATAGAATCATACCCTCTACTGGTCCTGGGTAGACCCAACACGAAATCCATAGAAATCTGCTCCCATTTCCACTCCGGAATGGGCAAAGGCTGCAACTCTCCAGCAGGCCTCTGGTGCTCGGCCTTGACTTGCTGACAAGTCAGGCATCCCGACACGAAGTCTGTGACGTCCTTCTTCATTCCGTCCCACCAATAAACATCTCTCAGGTCACGGTACATCTTGGTGGAACCTGGATGAATGCTATATATCGATCTATGCGCCTCCTCAAGAATCTCACACCACAGTCCCTCAGAATCCGGTACGCACAATCGAGCCCCAAATCGCAGTACCCCCTGATCGTCGATCACGAACCCGAAATCTCTGCCTTGCCTAATCTGCTCCATGATCTCTGAAAGACAGTCATCACTGCACTGTGCCTCGTGAATACGGTCAAGCAACTGCGGACGTGCACGAATATGCACAAGCTGTCCCCCTGTCGGAGTGAACTCAAACGCAACTCGGCTGTCGCATAAAATCTGCCAATCTGCCGACGACTGCCTCTGCATGGCGCTCAAATAAGATAGACTACCTCCAGGCCTCCTACTCAAAGCATCAGCCACCACGTTCGCCTTGCCCGGATGATAGAGGATCTCGCAATCATAGTCTTTCACCAGCTCCATCCAACGGCGCTGTCTCAGGTTCAAGTCTCGCTACTGAAATATATACTTTAAGCTCTTGTGGTCCGTAAATATCTAGCACGACTCTCCGTATAGGTAATGTCTCTAAATCTTGAGTGCAAACACCACTACAACCATCTCTAAATCGTGCATAGGATAGTTCTGTTCATGTGTCTTCAGCTGTCGAGAAGCATACGCGATAACTCTGTCGTGCTGTATCAACACGCAACCTAGTCCCACTCTCGAAGCGTCGCAATAAACCATGAATCCGCCCGATCCCGAAGGCAATGACAACACTGGTGCAGCAGTCAGACGAGTCTTCAACCGTTGGAAGCTATGCTCGCACGCCTCGGTCGAATCAAAAGGAACTCCCTTCCGGGTCAACCCGGTCAACGGTGCTACGATACAGGAGAAGTCCTGAACAAATCGTCGGTAGTAGCCGGCCAGGCCTAGGAAACTGCGGATCTCCGTAACTGATATCGGTCTGGGCCAATGCTGAATGGCCTCGATCTTCCTCGGGTCTACACATATGCCATCTCTCGTAATTACGTGACCCAAGAAATCAACGCTGTCAAGACAAAATGCGCACTTAGAAAATTTAGCGAACAGCTGGTGCTCTCTCAAAGTCTGCAATGTGAACCGCAGGTGCTGCTCGTGCTCCTCTTGGCTTCGGGAATGCACCAAAATGTCGTCAATAAACATGATGCTGAACAGATCTAGATACGGCATGAAAATGCGGTTCATCAAATCCATAAACACGGCTGGTGCATTGGTGAGTCCGAACGACATCACCAAAAACTCATAGTGCCCGTAACGTGTGCGAAAAGCCGTCCTCGGAATATCCTCTTGCCGCACCCGCAACTGATGGTAACCCGATCGTAAGTCAATCCTCGAAAAGTATCCCGCACCCTGAAGCTGGTCGAACAAATCATCGATATGTGGTAAGGGATATCTGTTCCGTACGGTAACCCTGTTCAGCTGGCGGTAATCAATGCACAAGCGCAAACTGCCATCTTTCTTCTTGACGAACAGGACAGGAGCACCCTACGGAGAAACACTAGGTAGAATAAGCCCCTTAACTAACAAATCCTGCAACTGATCCTTCAGCTCTCTAAGCTCCGCCGGGGCCATCCGATAAGGCGGTATAGAAATAGGCCCCGAGCCGGGAATCAAGTCAATACAGAACTCAACATCGCGCTCAGGCGGTAACCCAGGCAGCTCGTCAGGGAAAATATCAGGGAACTCACACACAATCGGGACCTGGTCCAACGGAACCTCTGCAGCTCGAGTATCACAAACAGAAGCTAAGAATCCCTGGCATCCCTTCCGTAAGAGCTGACCGGCGCGAAGAGACGAAATCAAGCTTGGAAGGGTGACACTGCAATCTCCCTAAATAAGAAGGACCGGCTCTCCCGGAAAGCTAAATCTGACTGCCTTCTCGCGGCAGTCCACAGATGAATAACAAGTGGCTAGCCAGTCCATGCCCAGAAGCACATCAAAGTCCAACATATCGAGGAAAATCAAATCAACCGATCAATCCTTCTCCCCGATACGAACGGAACACAATCGAAACACAAAATGAGCGACAAACGACTCGCTTACCGGAGTAATAACAACAAGCGGCTGATCTAACGGCGATGACTCACGGCCCAAAACCGGTACAAAGTGTGTAGATACATACGAATGTGTGGAACCTGGGTTGAATAATACTCGCACGTCGAAAGAACATACTAGCATGGTACCTGTCACAACGGCATTGGATGCTTGCACATCCTGCAGTGTCAAAGAGAAAACTCGGGCTTGTCCCCCACCAATAGTTGGCTGACCTCTGCCTTGGCCTCTGCCTCCTCGTCCTCTCTGAACAGGACCGCCGCGTCCACGGCCTCTGGAGGCATCTAACTGACGTGGAGCACCACCGGGGTAGGAAGTAGAGCTCTCTGAGGAGGTAGTGAAGGTGGTAAAGTCACGTGTGGGACTGTCGCCGCTCCCTGTCATCTCACCATACAGTCTCTGACACGATGGTGCGGACTCCCTCACCCAAAACTTCCTGGTGATGCCTGTTGTCCCTGCGGATAAGAACCAAGCTGACCCCGTCCAACTCCTCTGCCACCACCATCTCTCGGAAAGAATCTGGCACGATGCCTTTGAGCTGGCATATCGGTACGAATCCTCTTCGGCCCAGAAACGTCCGAAGTCTCTAAAATGCGCGCCTCCATCCGTAAGGCCGTGTCTATAACAACTGCATAAGTGTCAAAGTGTTGGGCGCCGATGGCAAGAAATAACTAGGTGTCAAGTCCCTGCATAATCCTCTTTACCCTCTTCTCTTCCGTATCAACCAAGTACGGAGCAAATCTGGACAACTGAGTAAGCTGGACATCATACTCGGACATTGTCATCCCTGGAGTCTTGCGCAAAGCCTCAAAACTACAAGCTCTAGCATCACGAACGCTCTCGGGAAGGAAACGGGCTAGAAATACTGCTGTGAACTCGGCCCAAGTCATACGAGGTAGACCTGCAGCTCGACCTCTCTCGACCGACTCACACCATGTCTGCGCAAGGCCCTCTAAATAGAAAATCATAAGCTCCACCCATCTGTCGTCGGAACATCTGAGCGAACGGCAAATCCTAGCTAATTTGTCAAGGAATGTCTGCGGATCCTCCACTGCATCTGTGCTGGTGAAGACTGGGGGTCTCAGCCTCATGAAATCCTATAGCGATAATGGAATAACCATGGTAGTAGGAGGAGGAGCAACTGTCTGGGCAGCAGGTACTATGGTAGTCTGTGCTGTGGTAGGTACGTCCTTTGATCTCGGTGCACGACTGGCCTCTACTAAGGACCCTACCAACTGTCGTAACTCCTGCATACCTCCCATCATCTGTCATAGCTCCTCCATACCAGACTCTAGCCTATCCATGCGGCCTGGGGAAGACGGATCGGTCTGTCCCTGGGGAGTAGGTACACCGTCCTGCTATGTCCTCGTCTCGGATGAGCCTGCTCGGATCTCATCTCGGGTGGCAGCCCTCTGCGCTCTCGCAGCCTTCAGCGGCATAGTGGCTGGTACAAGAAATAGGATAATAAGAACAGTGCAATGGAATCATAGGATACACGGAATTGAAGAAGGAATTTTAAGAAAGTATATCCTAAAGTCACTTAGGCGGAGTACCGTATCGCAAGTATGCCGCGAACATACACACGCTACGTTACCCTGCTTAAGTCACTTACTCCATCCACCAAGGGTCATCCTACACTCAGAAAGGTAAAACCAATCGCTCTGATACCAACTTTGTCACGACCCGAAGGGTACGGAATGTGATTGGCACTTAAGTTACGAAACGTCTCAAGGCGTACGTAAAATAAGTAAGCTAAAGCCCAGAATTCAAAACCCATATAAACAATAGAGTGAAAGAAACCCATATAAGTCGTGTCAACATCTTTTGAAGAACAACATCACATTTTCCAAAAATTTCGGCAGAGTCTCCTTTGTAAAAATTGGCCCCCAAACGGATACAAAACAGGAATATATATGAGTATAATGAAATAAGGCATCCCCAACCGGGAGCTAGCTCTTCGCCGAAGCGGACTCAAATCCCACGCAATGTAAATCAGTACTGTGCAAAATAATCATAAAAAGCACAAGTAAAAACATCATGTCGGCTCAAGTGAGCTCGACCACAAAATACAACATAAAAGTCCACAAATCTCACTGTCTCATATCTAGGTCCATATACATCAATACAATAACGGGTACAATAGATACAGTAGAAGGAGTACTCTAGATACAATGAATATACAAGGTGGTACAAAATAATATTACAACCCACCTACGAGCAAAAGCCTCGAGTCCAGGAAAAAGAAGCAAATGGAGCAAAAGGAGCAAGTGCGTCCACCGCTACTGTGATGACAGAGCGGACCTGCAAAAAGGCTGTGGCACAACGGGGGTGAGTTGCCAACTCGTAAGAAATAAATAACATCTATAGAGGCTATCGTAAGCATACACGCAAGTGTCATAACATCAACAATACTGGTATGGCATGATATACTAGCAGATATGTATGCAACATGAATCAATGTACAATACTATCTGGCATGATGTACCAGCAGGTATGTATGCAATATGAATCAACTCGTGATCTGAATATGTTGATATAGAAAATCATTATTTTCTTCTTAGAAAACTATTTTGAAATATCTGCATAATATCAATAGAATCAACATAAATCCGTGTCCAGCATCGACACCTCAAACAATTATCTCAAATCTCATGTATCCATATCACAGTATCTCAGGCCCCAGCCGTCCGGCTGACCCATCTCAAAGTATCAATATCTCAACATATCACGGCCACGGTCGGTATCCTCTGGATATCCGCCGCGCCAACAATCACCGGTAGGTAGTCTTCCCCTGCCAGGCTCATCATCTACACCTCGATCTTCTTGCCCCGGGGTACCTTACCGGGCCCACCATGTACCCGAGACGGTTCATCCAACTCCTCAAAATGGGTCTCGATAACTAATAGAAAAATCATGGTGGACGACACATGTATCATATCACAGGAAAAAACACAACTTTCAATGTTTAAAAATAATATCAGGTTTATTAAATCCTTGCGGCTTTTCCCCAAAATCTCATAAATCTCAAGTGCTGAAATCCTCAGGAAAACCATCATAAGTGCATATGTCAATGATAATGAATGCTTATAGTCGCAACAAGTCAAACTGCAATGTATGACTAATAGGCTAGGCATGGACGAATGATGTAATGAGGTACATGCATATGACTAGCAGTCCTACATGTTCATACTGAGGAATTTAAGTGCATTAGCACAGGTTTAAGCATCATATATGGTGAAATTATTTTAGATTTCAGATTATACAAGTTATCTAGTGTTGTGGCATAGCAATTACCAAGGCGTATGTGTCCGCATGAATAGTGCTCGTGCTGTATAAAACCCTGGCAATAGTGCAAGTGCCCTATGAAATGAGTTCGCACATGTATGTAAATATTTAGGATCATGAATGCAACAAATGTTCAAGTAGGCACTATACTCATAAATACTATTACCACTAGAAGTCTTTTAAATTATTCAAACTATCGGGCGTCTTGCGCCATCAAAACAATTTTCCCATGTAGATGTTACATCTACTCACCCGTGATCTCGTGCTAGGTGTATTCGACCACCTGCTTTCCATTCTTCGCGGCGCTCGAAGTCCCCATCTGCGAACCTAGAATTTACATAAGGTATATACATAAGGAAAATCCCTGTAAAAACGTGATGTCAAGACTACACGAAAAAATAGCGTCGCAAGCTAAACGCGTGCGTATACGTAACGTGTGTGCATACGTCAAAAACCACCGCGACACGCTGTGACACACAACACACCAACCCGATTCGTATTGTACGTGTCGCGCAAGTCCCGCTATGCTAAATATATTAACAGGTCCCAGATTTCATCTGGAGCAAAAACAAGAAAATCAAACATGACCAAACCTCTCACACTACCTACAGACAACTACCTGCAAAAATTCTACAAGATCCCAAAAATTTGGGCCGGCGGCTAGGGGGTAGGATATCGGTGAAATTCAGGTGAAAAAGGTCCAGGTTTCTACCTTATATTCTTAACTCAATGTATAAGCTAATGTAAATGTTTGCTTACAAAAATTACTACCCTAGATACAACAGATTGTACGCATCCTAATGTTTAGTTTTACAAAACATTTTAAAACACTTAGTTTGCAAAATTATGGTATTTTGTGAAATTAGGTGAAATTAGGAGAATTTAGTGATACCAACAGCACACACTAGAGCTAATCTAACCTTAAAAACCCTGATTTACCCTATTCTCCAACTAAACCATCAAAATATCCCCAAGATCTACAAACACTAAAACTAGCCAAACTCTCCCAGATTTCTCCCACTGCTAAAACCCAAAACCCAAACAATACCAAACACAGACAAATCCCCACAGACACCACTAGCCAAAACACCAACACCTAACTCACTAGGAGGGCCAGCGACGCCGGAATCCATCGGGATGTCGCCGGATTTTTGGGAAGGGGATGGGCTCGAAATTCAACACAACACTCTATAAGGCCTGCATACTATTCTGTAGGTGCTTGCTAAACTATAAAATGATCACAGATGCAGCAGATCTCAAATATCCTACAGTTTGCTGCTAAACCGTATTTTAAAATTTCAAATTTGCGACTTTAAGTTGATTTAGCGAAAACTAGCGATACTACTAAGTTAAAACAGCACTAATAATACCTACCTAAGACAATTAAGCCATAAAAATCCCAACTTAGCTTAAACCCCACTTAAACCTCAAACTAGCACAAAGATCCACATTAAACACTAACCGAAGCTAAAATAACCACATGCTAGCAATAGAAAGGAGTTGAGTTTAAGAAATTATACCACACTTGATCCTAGGATGCAGGAAGAAGAAGAAGAAGAAGAAGAAGAAGAATGAGAAGGGGGTGAGCTTTGCTGCAGCTGCTGCTGTTGCTTCTGTTGTTGTTGCTGTTGTTGCTGTGTTGATGTTGATGTTGATGCTGCTGCTACTGCTTGCTGCTGCTGCCTGCTGCTGTTGCTTCAGCTGCTCTTGTTGCTTCTGCTGCAGCTGCTGCTGTTGTTGTGTGTGTGTGAAAGTGAGAGGGAGAGAGATGTGAGTATGAGAAATGATAGAAAGAAAAAGATAATTCGTTTGAAAACAAAAGAAATGAGAGTCAACCCCTCTCTCTCTCTCATCATGATGATCAAGCATGGCTCATGCCTTCATGCTCTCTCTCTCTCTCTCTAACTCAAGTCAACCCTCAAAACAAAACAAAATTTGAAAAAAACAATACACTTAATTAACTCATATTAACCTAGTTAAATGGGTTAATCCACCATGGTTATCTAAACACGGTTTAACCCCAAACTTAACCCTAGTTAACATGCACAAGTGTGTGCAGTCCAAACTAAATTCTAGAAAAATGTTCATTAAATCTTATAAAATATTTGAAAACCGATTTGGTAAACTTTTACTAAAAACACAACATTAAGGCATAATAACCCTTAATCACAACCTAAGGTGTTACAGAGACTTACACCATACTAATTATAATGTTGGGTTTTAAATATTTATAGTAAATCCAAATTATTGCATAATTAGTAACATGCATGAAGCTTCATGAAGCTTGTGGATGCATTGACTTAGTCCACTAGTTTTGTTTTACTTAAGATATTTATTAACCTAACCATTATAATTTAGCCATGGTTATGTCTCTACATGAGTTAGTATATGATACAAACTCACCCATGGTTGATTCTCTAACCTCATTAGTTCATTCTCATCTCTTGAGCTCATCTTCTTCTTCCTTGAGCTAATGCTTGCTAGGGTTTTCTAAGGAGAGAAAATATTGTGAGAAAAATAAAACTAAAGTGATCCCATTTCCTATTTCATCATCCTCTATTAGATTAGCACTTTAGTATAGGGTGTTAGCTTCACTAATCTCTCATTAGTGAAGTAATAGCCTGAGTTAGTATCTCCTCGATGTAGATCATCTCCGGCCTCGAAGACTTCAAGCAAGAACGTTCCTTTCGCCTTGAGAAGCCATGCAAGAGTCCGGGAGTTCCATGATTGCAGTGAAGGGACTACTACAAGGTGCTATTGAAGTGAAGGACCGGTCTACAAAGGATGTATTTCTGTTATCACATAGAATTAAAGTAGTTTACTTTCTTTTTCGTATGATTCTCTAGTTATCGATTCTAGTTTAGGGTTCTTTATAATGGCAAAATTTTGAAAATGGCATGGACGATGCCTCCCGAAACCATGCTATCGTTTATAAGAACCCTACAAGGTCGTCATCCACGTATTGTACGTGGATGACATACTCTTGATAGGAAATGATGTTCCTATGCTGCACTCGGTCAAGCTCTTCTTATCACAAAGATTCTCAATGAAAGATCTAGGTGATGCCTCCTACATCTTGGGGATTAAGATCTATAGAGACAAATCTAAAAGGATACTGGGATTGTCCCAATCCAGGTACATTGGCACCGTACTAAAGTGGTTTAGTATGGAAGATTCCAAGCGTGGGAATATAGCCACTATCTCAGGACTCACTTTCTCCAAAAAGATGTTTCCCAAGACTGATTTGGAAAGAGCTCGCATGCAAGGGATACCCTATGCTTCGGCAGTAGGCTCTATCATGTACGCGATGTTATTTACCAGACCCGATATAGCGTACTTACTAAGTGTAGTTAGTAGGTATCAAGCAAATCCAGGAGAGAATCACTGGACAGCTGTGAAGAACATTCTCAAGTACTTGAGAAGGACTAAAGAGATGTTCTTAGTGTATGGTAACGGTGAACTCCAAGTGGAGTCCTTTACCGAATCGAGCTTCCAGAGTGATAAGGACGACAGTAACTCGGTCTCGGGTTTTCTCTTTACCCTCAACGGAGGGGCGGTGTGTTGGAAGAGTTCTAAGCAAGAAACCGTTGCAGACTCGACGATGTAGGCTGAATACATCGCTGCCAACGATGCTGCCAAAGAAGCTGTCTGGATGAAGAAGTTCATTGCTGTGCTTGGAGTGGTTCCATCCATTGAGCATCCAATACCTGTGTAATGTGATAATAATGGAGCGGTGGCTTTGGCCAAGGAACCCAGGTCCCATCAGAGATCCAGACATATTCTGAGGCGGTATCACCTGATCCGGGAGATAGTTGATCGCCGGGAGATCTAGGTCAGGAGAGTTGACACGAAGGACAACGTAGCGGATCCACTCACAAAGGCCCTCCTCCAGACACAATTTGAGAGACTTTTTGGGATGTTGGGTATGAAATACTACAACACATGGCATTGGTGCAAGTGGGAGATTGTTAGTTATATATATGCCTTAGAGGCCATTATTGTACATATGATTTATATTATAGTGGATGCTTGGACATGTATAGAGAGGACTTTCTTGCTCGACATGATAGTATGCTATCTGGTTTTCTTTATCTCAACATGTAGACTTGTATTGTGATACTGTCTTGCTCTCACATATTGATAAAGCCCTTAGGATATGTACTTGACTACCATGACTATGATGGAGATCATACTAGTAGGGCCAGGGTAGCTCACAAGTACATCCTTTAATTGTTCCTAGTTGAGGGAATATCGAGACAGGACATCGATATTCCAGAGTAGAATAGCGTATACGCTTCTTGACCCATATGATGGGCGATGGATGATCCCACATCCATTGGTGTTTGACATCAAAGATGGTATACGGGTGCTCAATGGAGACTGGGTATACTGAACAAGACTCGCTGAGGACTCTTATGTGGTAGTATACCTATCGTCAGATAGCAGTCCTCTGGTGATACTGGTATAGGTTAGCCTGTAGACCCGAGATCGTCATAGAGTCTTGTGCGGATCTCACTGTGCTTTGATTTCCTCCCTACCACGCTCAAAGGAGACGTGCAAACATGTGGATTTTGGGTACAGTCCCGAGTCATATAGAG
Source organism: Agapanthus africanus (assembly GCA_030015575.1). Classification (NCBI taxonomy): domain Eukaryota; kingdom Viridiplantae; phylum Streptophyta; class Magnoliopsida; order Asparagales; family Amaryllidaceae; genus Agapanthus; species Agapanthus africanus. Next base: position 400,098,839 of record CM057346.1, read on the forward strand.
GCAATGAGCGATAGGAGGGGTTTTGTCTCTCCCGGTATTGGGGGTTGATGTTGCGCTATACTCGATTGACCATAACTAGAAGTCCCTGGCCAGGGATGATATGGAGATCTACTGATAGGTGTTATCAATAGTTTCTCAACCCGTTATGAACCTCACATCGGCATAACTTATCACGTTACTGGGGTCTGACGATTTCCACCCTTAGACATGATATGCGACATATCAGACGAAGAGACCGGACTGTACGGTAATGTTACTGATAGGCTTCATGGAGAGTATGGACTAGCTTGCTTATTGATCTTCATATCGCTCAATACCCGGGTAGCCGTTACGTCTAGCTAGTATCGCTGACGGCTTGTAGGTGACTGATGTGATCATCACCTACTGCCAGCATCTTGACGAGTCTTTAGAATCCCATATAGAAGTTTCCTGGTTCGAGTGAAATGAAGTAGGGCACATATGCGATATGTGCGTGGGCCTGATTAAATACGTGTATGTGATACCGTATTGTAATATGGCAGTTATCTAGTATCGGTTATATCATATGTGATATGACCAGATTATTGAATCAAGTGTTTATCTAATAATGTGATATTCAGATAAATGATATTAGTCGGTTATATGTAATATAACCGGATTATTAAATCAAGTGTTGATTTAATAATGTGATATATATTATATGTGATATAATTATATCTTAACTAATATCATTAGCTCACTAATTGCTTTATATATATATATATATATTAACGTATATTTGATATATAAATATATATATATATATATATATATTAAATGAAGCATGACATGTTTTTCTAATTTTAGAAAAATAGAAAAATGAGGTGTAAATTGTTGAAATATTTTGGGTATGGATGAGGCATGGGCTTATATGATTTTTTATTAGTCTTGACTCACTATTCAAGCATGTTTGCAATTTAAAATTGCAATCTATTCCATGCTTGAATGAGTGAGGAGAGAGATGATTCATATTATTGTTTCTACACTTGCTTCATGCTTAATGCCTTAGCCTTTTTCCTTGAGCTTCTTCTTCCTCTTGATCTCTACAATTTCTTCATCTCACCTCCAAGCTCAAACCCTCATATTAGATGTGAATCATTGAACTTGTGAGTAACCTAGTCAGCTTATCATATCCCCTACATCATCATCCCACACAAAACTAGCAATTTAGTGTGGTATGTTTCATACACTAAAGATGTTTAGTGTAGAGTTAGCTTGATCTAGAGGAACTTCCGGTGGATCGTCTTTGGCACGAAGATCATGAAGGAGGGTCGTTCAACTCGAAGAGGAGCCTTGTAGAGTCGTGTGGACTTCAACCCGGAGATTTAGAAGAGAAGGACTCGAACTACAAAGGTTGTATTCTTGTTCTCTAGATGTAAAGTAGTTTACATTTGGTATTGTCTAAATCTCTAGTTAAAAATTCTAAGTTTAAGGTTGTTTAGCATGACAATTTTTTGAAAATGGCATGGACGATGTCTCCCGAAACCTTGTTGTTGTCCTAAGGAACCTTACATGGGATGCATCTAGTTCCCGAGGAAATGCTGTGCTTAGAACACAGATTTCCAGAAAACGAGAAAAGATTATGTAAGTGTACCAGCCTCTGTATAGTTCGGCATAGGCGAGATCGGACGATACCCTGAGCAGGTTCCTTCCACGACACTGCTGCGATAAGAGTTGCACCAAGGATCAGTTGTGTCATGTGTATTCAGAGGGCCAGAGGTCGACGCCAGTGACATGCTGCTTTACGAGTGGTCATGCTAATTGGCCGAGAGATGACCAGAGGAGTGTCAGAGCGGAATCGTTTCCGTTAGTACACCTGACCGGGCCGATGAGCCGATGGATTGCGAGATTGGTAATCCACAGAGAAAATGAGGACCCAGAGACAGAGGACTCCAGACCGTGAGCAGGAAGCAAGCAGATGTTCTTGCTTTGCCAGTTTTGGGCGCACCGACATATTTTTAGACATTGTAGGAGGTGTATCTCAATGTCATTTGTTGCGATTTGCGTTGTGATCCAACTATCATGCTTATATCGCTTGGATTTGAGTTTTGATGATTGGGTTTCATGATATTGTTTTCGTGCACCATGGCTGCACCTACTGGGTATTTACATTTTTGTGCATTGTTATTGCACTTGATATATGTTTCTATACATCGTTGTGTTGGTTTATGATTTGTGCATATTTATTGCACTTGATGTCGATTTTGTGCCTTAGCTGCACGTGTTCATGATTTCGTGGATTTCATACTGTTGATTTGATTATGTGCATGTGGTACGCACTCGATTTGATTTTTGCACTCGGTATGGCTCACATATGCTTGCAGTGCATTGATACGTATTTTGTGCACGCAGTTGCACACGTTTATGATTTTATACACCTTGGTACACTCGGTGTTGCTTTTTATACGTATTTGAGTTATTGATGAGTTTTCGTGCACTAGATGCACCGGATTTGTATTTCATGCACTAGATGCACCGAATTTTCGTTTTGTGCATTTGTTGCACTGGATTTGCATTTCATGCGTTTGTTGCACCAGATGGGTATTTCGTGCATCGGTTGCATTAGATTTATACTCCGTACCTTGGTTGCACCCGATTTATGTCTTTGAACATTTGTTTCACCAGATTTATGTTTTCATGCGCGTTTATACTTGACATTCGTTTTCATGCATGCAACTGCACGAGATGCTTTTACGGACCTGATGCGTTTGGGTTGGATTTGTGCGCATATTAGGCGCTTGGTATTGGATTTTGTGCGCATCAGATGCACTTGAGCTAGCTTTTATTCATGCGTGTTGGATGCACTTGATTTAGATTTCATTTGTGCATGACGGATGTACTTGATTTGGATTTCATTTGTGCATGTTAAGCGCATGAAATGAGATGTGATTTTGTGCACACCGGATGCACTCAATTGGGATTTTCATTCAGGCATGTTAATTGCACCTGATTGAGATTTTCGTGCACTATAAGTATACTAGATATTGTTGTCGTGCAAACCTGTTGCACTGGACAGATGCTTTCGTGTACACCCGTTGCACTTAGTTTTGCTTTTGTGCATATCGTAGCATTTATATTTGGATTTGATTTCTGTGCGCACCAGACGCACATGATTGTTGGACACGCCTTTTGGGGCTGATTTTGCTCTTGAGCACTTTGTTTTCATGATGGGCATTATACTATGTAGTAACCGAACAGGACTGATTTAAGGACAGTACCTGAGTACTTTGCATGCATTAAAAGTTTCACAAGAGGTTTTCAAAAAGGAGCTATAGTCTTGCTATTTCCTACGTGTCTGCGAGCGACACGGATGTTTACAAAGGAAAACCTTTTGGGATATTTTAAAAAAGGACGGAACGTATATTTGAGCAAAATCTATATGAATATATATTTATTACTTTACAAATGAGTGTCCATCACTTGTGCCGTGAGTTACACATCACACGGCGATTCAGAAAAGATTTTGCATGTGTTTTATTCAATTTTTGAAAGTTTTTCCAAGGATGCGTACTATACACGTATTATAATATTTGACTAGTGCATATTGGATCTCAATAGTGGATTTCGAGATCTGTATCTCCATTGTAACTCCGATGATTTGCGAGAAAATCCGATGATTTGCGTGATACTTGACGGTGTTCGATTTTGAGTTTCATACTCGTTTTTCAGGCGCACACGATGCGCTGTGTTATTTCTGTATCTTCCGTGATTTCGAATCCCCGTTGAATTGAGTTGATTATTGAAATATTTTAGCATTGGGGGTTTAAATTTAAATTCGCGGACCGAATTTATTTAAGGGGGGAAGATTGTAACATTTCACAAAATATAAAATATTATTATTAGAATTTAATATTAAAATAATATATTTCGCGAAAACTACTCGATTTGTGGATTTGGGGTTACTTGGGAAATAATCGGAGATTTAAAATGATTTATTCATTTAAAAATATATTTATCGGATTTTGGCATTTTTATAATTAATTATATGCAAGTTTAAAATTAAACCCGATTAGTGCACTACTAATCGCGATTAAGCCAAATCCGTGTTTCTACATTTTTCCATGGCTAATGCATCATGTCATGTTGCATTTTGTTGCATGCTCTTGCATTTGTGTTGTTTTATGGGTATTATATGTATTATTGTGAGAAAAAGAGAAAAGGGTTAAAAAGAGAATGATTGGAAAGAGAGAGAGAGTGTGAGACATGAGTTTGAGAGGATGAGAATAAGAAAGAGAGAGAGAAGGGGGGCTGCCCATTATTTTCCTCCCCTTTGTTTCTTCATCTCCATCACCCTCAAGCTTCTCTCCACCTTCACCTCCAAGAATCACCTCCATTTCTTCACCAAAACCCTACACCATCTTCATTAAAGATGATCCCCACCTCATCCTCAACACTTTGGACTCATCAATGTTGGATTTTGGAAACTTTAGGAACCTAGGTTTTTCATGAGTTGCCCAAATGAGGTATAATTCCATTCACTTAGTTTAGTTTTAAGTTTTCTAGCATCCTTGTTTAGTTTAGAGTTAAACTTGTTAGATTAGTGATGTTTGGAAAATTTCAAGAGAAGGGTTTGGGTGTTTGTGTGGATTTGTGATGTTAGTGGCTGTTTACAAGACGCTTAGTGCTGTTTTACTGGCCAAGATCCGGATTAGAAACCAAAATACAGACTTAGGAAATTCCCCGTGTCGGTTTTGTGAAATTGTGTTGGCCTACAGGGAATCTAGAGTAACCTGGGTTGATTATGAGAAAATCTAGCAAGTCCATAGACCTAGGAAAACTACCAGAAGACCACCCTGAGAAGACGAACCCCAGCAAAGTCTCTTTGGCCGGCGAGCTCGGGAAATAGGGTTTCTTCGCCGGATTTTAGTGGTGTCTGGGGTTGGGTTTTTGGCTGTAGCACCTAATCCTTATAAACATCTCCCTGTACTTGCTTGTTTAATCCTATTTTACCTGAGCTAAAACCTGGGAACAGTTGTGAGTGTTTTGGGCAAAAAATTTCCGAGATTTGAATGCTTGGTTTTGAAGTTTGGATTTGTATTTAGTTGTTGGGCGTTTGTACGTCAACAACAAGGGTTGTTTGATTGTTTTTGTATGCGTAGGCTATGTGTTAGTTATATGTATGCCCTAGAGGCCATTACTGTACATTGGATGTATATTGTAGTGGGTGCTTGGACATATATAGGGAGGACTTTCTTGCTCGACATGATAGTATGCTATCTGGTTGAACTTTACCTTAACGTGTATACTGATTGTCTTTCTATTACATGTTGGTAAAGCCCCTAGGATGTGTACTTGACTACTTGGACTATGATGCGGATCATACTAGTGGGGACATGGTAGTCCATAAGTACATCCTTCAAGGTCCCTAGTCGAGGGTATATCGAGACGGGGCATCGATATACCAGAGTAGACTAGCGTATACCTTCTCGACCCATACAGATGGGCGATGGATGATCCCATATCCATTTGTGTTTGACATCAGAGATGATATACGGGTGCTCAGTGGAGACTGGGTACACTGGACGGACTCGCCGAGAACTCCCAGATGGTTTTATACCTTACGTCAGATGGCAGTTCTCTGGTGACACTGGTACAGAGTAGTCTGTTGACCCGAGATCGTCATAGAGTCTTGTGTGGTTCCCATTGTGCTTTGATCTCCACCTTACCACGTCCAAGAGGGCGTGCAAAACGGTGGTTTTTGGGTACAGTCCCGAATCATATGGAGGCAATGAGCGATAGGAGGGGATTCGTCTCTCCCGGTATAGGGAGTTGATGTTGCGCTGTGTTCGATTAGCTATAACCGGAAATCCCTGGCCAGGGTTGCTGAGATTTATTGGTAAGTGTTACCTGTAGTTTCTCGAACTATTATAGGCCTCATATCGACACGACTTATTGAGCTATTGGGGTCTGACGTTTACCACCCCTAGGCGAGATATGCGACATATCAGACGACGAGACCGGACTGTACGGTAAGTGTTACTGGTTGGATTCACAGGAGTGTGAGCGGGCTTGCTCGTTGATCTTCTGATCGCTCAATACCCGGGTGGCCGTTACGTTTAGCAGACCGCTTGCGGCTTGTGGGTGTTTGATATGATCATCATCTGCTACCGGCGTATTGACGAGTCTTTAGAGTCCTACACAGTGGTTTCCTGGCTCAAGCGAAACGAAATAGGAGCGCATATGACATATTTGCGGGACCGAGAATAATGCGTGTATGTGATACCGTATTCTATTCTCACGATAATTGTATCGATATCGTTATATGCGATATAACCTAGTTATCGAATCAAGGATTGATTCGATAAATCGATACATTGTATATTAGTCGGTTATATGCGATATGATCGGATCGTTAAATCAAGTGTTGATTTAATGATTTAATGCATAATTATATATTTGATATATTACTTTGCATTAACTAGTATTGGTTCACTTTAAATGGTTTTTCTCACTTGATTGTGCACATTGTATATGTGATATACTTTTGTACACAAGTTTGTATCATGTTTGATGATACATGCTCACTAGGGTTTGTGTAAAGATTAAACCATGGTTGTATATTGGTTAGGGTTTTCATTTTCTTATTCATTTATTTTATTTATTTTATTTTGAAATGATAAAGAGAAAATGGTGGCTTTCTTTGTTCTTTGCTTGAAGCTTCTTGAAGCTTCAAAGCATCTTTGACTAAGTGACCATTTTGTCTCATGCTTAACCCTAACCACTCCATCTAACCTTAGTTAAATCTCTACACTAAACCATGGTTTGTATATGATAAGAATTGATTTTTCTTTTCTATTTTTATCATTCTTATCATATCATTATCTTCATCTTCTTTTTCTTCTTCAAGAAGAAAGCTTGCTTCATCAATGACAACTTGAGCAATTGAGTGAGAAATCCAATTCTAAAGTGAATCCACCTCCTATTTCTTCATCCTCTACCTCTTGCCAAGTAGTAAAGGGTGTTTTCTTCACAAGTTTCATGACTTGGTGAAGTGGGAGCTTGATCTTATGATGCCTCGACGTAGATCATCTTCGGCACGAAGCCGACGACCTTGCCCGCCCATTTCTCCGATGAAGCCGACGCTAGAGCCCGGGTTTCCATTTGGACAGCGAAGAGACATCATTGCGGAGCTATGGAGGTGGAGGACCGGATCTACAAAGGTTGTATTTCCGTTCTTTTAGTTAAGTTGTTAACTAGTTGTTTTAGTCGCCTATATATCTAGTTAACGATCCGTATTAGGGTTTCTCGGCACTTGTAAAATTTGAAATTGGCATGGTTGATGCCTTGTGAGACCTCATTAGTGTGCCTAGGAACCCTACAGTAGTATCAGAGCCTAGCTAGAGCCTTAGGCGATGCGTAGACGGAGTTTGAAGTCCGATCGAACCAAAACCCTAACCCGAAAACGGCTCTCTGTACATTTTTTAAAAACTGGGTTTTTTCCATATTAAAAATATACAGAAAATTCAGCAGGGTTTTCTAAGAAAAACTGTGCAAAACGAGATCATGATTCCACTAAACGGCGGCGGAACCGCGGCATTAGCATGGCTAATGCGGCGGTTCCGCGGCAATATTGTCCTTTCTCCCGGTAATTTTTGCACAGTAACTCTTACATTTTATTGCTGTATTTTCTGGGAATTTTTAATTTGACTAAAAAGTTGAGTGTTCTTGGGTTGTATTGGGAATCGTTGATTCGATCGGATTATCAAACTTTGTCTTTGTGTTTTCCGGGTAAATTTTAGAATATGTTAAAAAGTTCGACCGGATATAAATACCCACCTTTTCCCCTGTCCGAAAATTTCCAAGTGTTGGATCTTTCCGTGGTTTAAGGACGTTCTGAGTAGTGCAGGTAACGCGATGGTCCCTCTAGAAGACAACAAACCTTAACTCGATTATGTGACCGTCTTGAACTGCCCTTTGAACCTTCGGGTTTGGGGCAGTACGGCGTGCCACATGTGAGGCGTTGGCTTGACCCTTCTACGGCTGAACCATTGGTACTGAGGCACGAAGTGAATGTTTTTAAACTTATTTCATGTATTGATCTGTTTCGGGAAAACTTGGGTGTTCGATTGTTCGATCGAAAAGTTTAGCATTTTCTATTTATCCGGAATGTGATACAATAAGTGGAATTCACAAGTAGTTATGAGATAACTGAATGAATGTTATAAATCTAGCGGTTTAGTCTCACTTGATCGGTTGCCACGGAATTTTGATGTGATCAAAAGTCCGTCGCAATCACGTAGCGTACGCGGATACTCGCCGGGTAAACTTAATAGACAGCCTCGCCCCATAGCCCCGACCAAGTGACTGTAGGAGAACCCCTTCGCCGAAAGCATCCGTTGGGGTGCTCGCGGTAGCGGTGTTCCGCCTTGGTGCACTTGGTCGACGGTATCGGGGGTGCGGCCGCCTACTGAAGTTTGCGACGAGCATTTGATCAGGATGTCGGGAATCTTGTTGAATTACCCGACTTGATATTGAAAAGAGTTTTTGATAATGAGACTAAAATGCGGGGTTTATAATTGTTAGGCATGTGATGTCTAAGTATTTCATTTGATTAGGCATGCGATGTCTAAAGAGATTGCGGATTCCAACTGTTGTAGTTTTACACTTTCTTTTCTGTGACCGTAAGTGTAATATGTGATATCGCCGGTTTCGTTGCTATATGTCAACGACAATTGGAATGGACATATTTACTTACGTTGATGACATGTGATGTTATGTGTTGCTGGATATGTTATATTGGATCGTCGTGTTTGAATAGCCGGGGGTTTTTATGTGAGATGAGTGTTTTTCATTTTCATTCATATAAAAACTTGTATGTAATATTCTTTTATTGGGGCACTTCCAGGTTGCGGAAGATGTCACCATTTGTATATTATTTACTTTTCCGCACCAGGATAGACCCAAGGAGGGGAGCACAAGTAACCGGGTTCTGGAGTCCAGTGGCAGACCAACTCGAGGAGTCGAGCCCGGGTCTCCTAACTCCAGAATTGGTAGGGTTGCTTGCCGCTCTCGTAGGGGTCTAGGGGTGTGGGTTTGGCTCTTCATCACGACCGTGGAATCCGTGTTTTATACTGGCTCGTATTGAAAACATGGACATCCTAGTATATCCAATATTTCATATGTTTCTTCTGCTGCGATATCTGTGATGTGATCATGTGATGTTCTGTGATAAATACTGTATATAGTATATATGATATATTATATAGGCGTTACTTATGTTTTACACCCGCGCTAGCCCTGCCCCGCTCTGCCGTTAGTTACCTAACCTAACGGTGCACGAGGGGACATCGAGGCGAATGCGGATGGCATAAGTGTACGTCGTATTTATCTATGATGTTTAGGTACTTAAATGATGGGACTTCATTAATGAGATTAATGATATAAAAGAAACCTAAGATGTTGTAGAATTGAATTTCAAAAATAAAACAGGTAGCTACAGTTCTTGCTTTGCACAGCGGTATATATGATATATCCTGCACCTTATTCGATAAGGAAAGGACCGAGATCCCTTCACCAGGAGTGACTCCTTTAGCAATAACTGGCAGATGCTACACACTCGGTTTGTCTTTTGATTGCTTTTAAGTGTTTTAGCTTTGCACGGTGATATATATGATATATCCAGCACCTCATTTGACGAGGAAAGGACCGACGATCCCTTCACCGGGAGTGACTCCTTTAGCAAAACTAGAAAAGCCTCAAAGACACTCCATTTCAAAATTCATTCGATCCTACAACGATATCAAGTTCATTACGCAATAGGTTTTCAGAAAAAGCTGTCGTAGCCCTCCGTCATTTCAGATAAGTACTAGTTAGTATTCGTGCTACGTTTGTTGACTATGTTAAGGCGTAGTGTGCGGTAGCTAATTAGTGCTTATCTGCATAAGCATATGATGTGATTGGATTAGGGTAGTCGTGTGACTTTGTTGACTATGTTAAGGGTCGTGCGGGTGGGTTTAATTCAATCGGGAAATGACGGGTTGAACTTGACTGGCACTTATGATTTGTTGACTATGTTAAGGTCATATAGCTGCTAGGGGCAAAATATTATCGGGAATTTCAACTGTTGAAATTTGCAATCAGATTGCATACCTTCTATGAGATAGTTGGATCCCAATACCCGCTGCGAGTAAGAGTTACTCCTGGGAGAGTTTTACACATTACAATTAGCCGATCAAATAGGTGTCTAGAAAGGTGTTAACGAGGTTACGCCTCTGGGAAAACGAGGTTTACATTAATTAGGTTCGTGCGAAAGCACGGGGGACCTCCCTCAAAGTACCGACACTGGCCTGGCTGAAAGATTGGCGAACTTGTAGTATGTAATTAATCCCTGCTAGTCTTTCCTTTTAGGGTTTGAAGGAAGATTTGATAAAAAACAGTGGGAGCCATCCTGATTAGATAAAATAATAACCAATCTGATTTTGCAAGAGCATACGCTGAGTGTTTTCTTCTCTCTCTCTCCAGGTAGCGACCATATCACGCCTTAATCAAGATAATATTACGGATTATTGACCGAACCCGCTTGTTATACTGAGCTGGGGAACGTTGGTCCCGCTCTAACTTATAATTGTTATAAGACAGAGAAGGAAATTGGGGATTACCAGAATTCCCGTGCCACCCAAACGAAGAAAGTGCATACTGATGCATCATCTTCGGGTTTGTTCATTATACAGAATTGCTTTTCGGTATTCTTTACGTCCTGGATATGAGATACCGGATCAGGATCCCGCATATGTAATATGTTACATGGGCTACAGATAGGTAAAGAACTGAGAACGGGTGATAAGTTTCATGAGACAGAGAACGGGGCAAGTGTTGCAGCCAAGTCTGTTGGTCACTGTCACCCTGTATTATCAGTACATTGATTCTGAAAGAATGTTATTAGATACCGAACCTGATATACAAAATCATATCAGTCTCTTTAGAAGTAAAGAAATGATAAAATTTTGTATTGATGGATAATGTTTTGAACATTTCCTATATCAAAAGTTGATCGGTTCAGGCACGTTATCTAAAAGCATTGATGTTCTAAATCAAACTACAGTTCTTAGTATACGGAACACACACAAGAGGAAGAGTTCAGAAATGAACGAATCCTTCTTGAGGCATTGTAGACTAGGTCATATCAATGCGACCCGACTAGCTGAAGTTACATGTAGATGCATATTTAAATCAGTTTGAATTTACATCTTGTGAAACTTTCCAGTCATGTCACAGAGATAATATGACCATAGCTCTGTTTAATGGAAGCAGAGAAAGAGTTAGTGAACTCTTGGGATGATACATGTTGATCCCATGTCTACACTTGCCAAGACTGGTTCATTATACGTCATTACATTCTCTGATGATCTTTCAAGATTCAGACCTATGTTCCTGTTGAAACACAAGTCCAAACCTTTTGAGATATTCACAGAATATAAGTTAGAAATAGAGAACCAAAATACGGGTATAAGTATTATGTCCTTTGATGTGATCAAGGAGGAGAATACTTGAGCACGGAATTCCTGGATTATTCTAAAGGAGAATGAGATTCTCTCTCAGTATTACTCCTCCGTATACACCATGGCACGATGGTATATCGGGGCAGAGCAATCACACCCTATATGATATGGTGTGCTCTATGATGAGTACTACTGAGTTACCTATTTCCTTTTGGGAGTTATGCGCTTGAGAAGCTGCATACCTATTGAATCGGGTTCGAATCAAATCAGTGCCTACCACTTCATATGTGATATGGAAAAGGAAGAGCCCATTTCTTAAGTTAGTTAAGATTTGGGGTTGTCCGGCCTATGTCTAAAAGCAAAATCTGGACAAGCTCGAGGCAAAGTCTGTAATGTAGAACTGGAAAGGTTCCAGCTATACAAACTACAGCAGATGATTTGGTAGAACCAAAGGATTTAGTAGATTCCAACGAACCTCAGCCTCTCCGCCGATCAAGTAGGGTTCCTCACCCACGTGAGAGATACTTCTGTTTCTCTATGACAGTGGGAGCGAGGATTGCATCATGAGATGATGACCCAACTAGTTTCGAGCTGGCCATCAGGAGTGTGACTCTGTAAGAATGGCTGGATGCTTAGCGATCTGAGATGGAATCCTTATACACCAACAAAGTATGGACTTTGGTTGCTATATCTGAAGGGTTAAATTCCCATCAGGAGCAAGTATATCTTGAGAAGATTACTTGGTGTACTTGGAAAGGTTGAGACTTTCAAAGCTGGACTTGTTAAAGGTTTTCGTCATCGACCAGGCGTGGATAATGATGAAACCTTTTCCAGTACCTATGCTTAAGTCCATCCAGATACTACTTGCCACGGCTACATACCATGACTACGATATCTGGCGGTTGGGTGTCATGACTGCTTTTCTAAATGATATTTTAGAAGAGTGCGTCTATATGTACACAGCCAGAGGGCCTCATAGACAGTGGGAGCAGCGGAAACGTGTACAAGATGCTTTATAAGATAAAGCAGGCATCGCGGAGTTGGAACATCTGTTTTGATAAGATAGTCAAAGAGTTTGACATAATCAAAATGGTAGATGAACCTTGTATATACAAAAAGGTAGTAGGGTGTATGGTGGCGATCCTCGTAGAGTACGTCGATGACATACTCTTGATAAGAAAGGAGTTTCCTATGCTACGCTCGGTCAATCTCCGCTTATCACAATGATTCTCCACATAGGATCAAATTGATACCTCCTAAATCCTGGGTTTTGGATCTATGAGATAGATCTAATTGGATATTAGGATACCCACTAGTTGTAGTGAGAAGGTATCAGTTGATCCTAGGGAGAATCACTGGAAGTGTTCCAGGGTGATAAAGACGACTGAATGTCAGTCACAGGCATTGTCTTTACCCTCACTGGAGGGACGGTATGTTGGAAGAGTTCCAAGATAGATACCGTGGCATACTAGACGATAAAGGCAGGATACATCGCTACTTAAGATGCTACCAAAGAGGCAGTCTGGGTGTATATTAGTTCATGAGATGAACTTCGTTCCTCCCATTGTGCGACAATGGAGTTGTGGCTTATGCCAAGGAACACTCGTCCCATCAGTGATCCAGACATATTCTAAGGCAGTATCACCTGATCATGGAGATGGTTGATCTCCAGGGTGATCGAGGTTAGGAGAGTAGACTCAGAGGACAACACGGCGGATCCACTCACAAAGGCCTTTTCCCAGAGAGAGACTTTTATGGGATGGTTGAGTATGAGATACTACAACCACTGGTATCAGATGACCCTAGTGCAAGTGGGAGATTGTTAGTTATATGTATGCCCTGGAGGCCATTACTGTACATTGGATGTATATTGTAGTGGGTGCTTGGACATAAATAGGGAGGACTTTCTTGCTCGACATGATAGTATGCTATCTGGTTGAACTTTACCTTAACGTGTATACTGATTGTCTCTCTGTTACATGTTGGTAAAGCCCCTAGGATGTGTACTTGACTACCTGGACTATGATGCGGATCATACTAGTGGGGACATGGTAGTCCATAAGTACATCCTTCAAGGTCCCTAGTCGAGGGTATATCGAGACGGGGCATCGATATACCAGAGTAGACTAGCGTATACCTTCTCGACCCATACAGATGGGCGACGGATGATCCCATATCCATTGGTGTTTGACATCAGAGATGATATTTGGGTGCTCTGTAGAGACTGGGTACAATGGACGGACTCGCCGAGAACTCCCAGATGGTATTATACCTTACATCAGATGACAGTTCTCTGGTGACACTGGTACAGAGTAGTCTGTTGACCCGAGATCGTCATAGAGTCTTGTGTGGTTCCCACTGTGCTTTGATTTCCACCTTACCACATCCAAGAGGGCATGCAAAACGGTGGTTTTTGGGTACAGTCCCGAATCACATGGAGGCAATGAGCGATAGGAGGGGATTCGTCTCTCCCGGTATAAGGAGTTGATGTTGCGCTGTGTTCGATTGGCTATAATCGGAAATCCCTGGCCAGGGTTGCTGAGATTTACTGGTAAGTGTTACCTGTAGTTTCTCGAACTATTATAGGCCTCATATCGACACGACTTATCGAGCTATTGGGGTCTGACGTTTACCACCCCTAGGCGAGATATGCGACATATCAGACGACGAGATCGGACTGTACGGTAAGTGTTACTGGTTGGATTCACAGGAGTGTGAGCGGGCTTGCTCGTCGATCTTCTGATCGCTCAATACCCGGGTGACCGTTACGTTTAGCAGACCGCTTGCGGCTTGTGGGTGTTTGATATGATCATCATCTACTGCCGGCGTATTGACGAGTCTTTAGAGTCCTACACAGAGGTTTCCTGGCTCAAGCGAAACGAAATAGGAGCGCATATGAGATATGTGCGGGACCGAGAATAATGCGTGTATGTAATACCGTATTCTATTCTCGCGATAAATGTATCGATATGGTTGTATGCGATATAACCTAGTTATCGAATCAAGGATTGATTCGATAAATCGATACATTGTATAGTAGTCGGTTATATGCGATATGACCGGATCGTTAAATCAAGTGTTGATTTAATGATTTAATGCATAATTATATATTTGATATATTACTTTGCATTAACTAGTATTGGTTCACTTTAAATGGTTTTTCTCACTTGATTGTGCACATTGTATATGTGATATACTTTTGTACACAAGTTTGTATCATGTTTGATTATACATGCTCACTAGGGTTTGTGTAAAGATAAACCATGGTTGTATATTGGTTAGGGTTTTCATTTTCTTATTCATTTATTTTATTTATTTTATTTTGAAATGATAAAGAGAAAATGGTGGCTTTCTTTGTTCTTTGCTTGAAGCTTCTTGAAGCTTCAAAGCATCTTTGACTAAGTGACCATTTTGTCTCATGCTTAACCCTAACCACTCCATCTAACCTTAGTTAAATCTCTACACTAAACCATGGTTTGTATATGATAAGAATTGATTTTTCTTTTCTATTTTTATCATTCTTATCATATCATTATCTTCATCTTCTTCTTCTTCTTCAAGAAGAAAGCTTGCTTCATCAATGGCAACTTGAGCAATTGAGTGAGAAATCCAATTCTAAAGTGAACCCACCTCCTATTTCTTCATCCTCTACCTCTTGCCAAGTAGTAAAGGGTGTTTTCTTCACAAGTTTCATGACTTGGTGAAGTGGGAGCTTGATCTTGTGATGCCTCGACGTAGATCATCTTCGGCACGAAGCCGACGACCTTGCCAGCCCATTTCTCCGATGAAGCCGACACTAGAGCCCGGGTTTCCATTTGGACAGCTAGGAGACTTCATTGCGGAGCTATGGAGGTGGAGGACCGGATCTACAAAGGTTGTATTTCCGTTCTTTTAGTTAAGTTGTTAACTAGTTGTTTTTGTCGCCTATATATCTAGTTAACGATCCGTATTAGGGTTTCTCGGCACTTGTAAAATTTGAAATTGGCATGGTTGATGCCTTGTGAGACCTCATTAGTATGCCTAGGAACCCTACACTATGGGTTCTAACCTATAGGCAATTCGTGTGCCGTATCGGTTTCCGGACTTGATTTTAATAGCATTTGCGATTGTGTATTGATTGTAGGTACCTTCACGTGGATTCCGAGACGATGAAGCACATCGACTATGGCTAAACAAGGAGTTCCGCAGGTGAGTAAATTTATATCTACGGGGGAAGTCGGATGGATGGCGATAGCACCCCCGCAAGTTTGATGGAAACCGATATATAGAATGTGGTTAAGGAAACCGTGTTAGGAACTTATATATATGGTTAAAGAATTAGTAGGAGATAAGATTTACCGCGACTTAAGGTTATAGTTTATGGTTAGTGTAACATGACATGATAGAAATGATGTCTCGAATTAATATATAAGGATGTGAATCACTATATATAGATATAGGTAGTTGCAAGAGAATAAGTATGAGAATTATAATAGTATGATATAAGATTAACAAGATAGAGTGTATATGTAAGATGAGCTGATATGAGATATTGATATGATGAAAAGAGTATACAATGAGATATGATGACTTGATTGATATGTCGTTATGTGGATGCGAGTCGATATGAAATAATTGATACCTTTGTCAGTCCCATGATATGAGGTGGATATGGATGTGACCTTGAAGATAGGTATGTACGTATATAATGTTGTGAATCATGAGTGATATGTCGTACGAGACGTTAGGTCCATACCCTCATTGTCATATTGGTTGATAGGATCCCAAATTGTTTAATGCCGCCGTACGATGATTTACAGTACATGATGAGTTTTATTTGATGATTGATTCATACTATTTACTAGAGAATGCCGTACGATAGATTATATCGTACGCGATGTTGTGAGGCTGGATACCTATTGATAAATTCACCGACTCAGTCATGTTAGATACGTATACCTTGGAGCATTTCGCTTACGACGTACTTTATGCTACGTTCATGATATTCTCATTGCATTAGATATACCTGTGCTAGTACACCTACACCATTATCGATGATGTGTATGTTACAGTTACACAGATTGCCGGCTCACACACTTCATCATCGATAATTACTATGTCACTTACACAGTAGAATTGCCACATCATTATGCGATGTTGTCTGATACATTTGCTATGCTCACATCACTGTTCCATGTTACATGATATGTGGATATGCTTACATTTCTGTTATATGTCGCATACATCATACTTTATGATTATATGCATTGAGATGTTGTTTTCATGAGATTCTGGATTTGAGAACCGTGGTTATATTTCAAAGGAAATTATGTATTGTTTTAAAAACCCGGTTTCTCTTGATATGATTTTTCAAGACGTCCACCATGTGTTTTCTCAGTTCTGAGATTGGCATGTGAGACCTGATTCGAGGAGCGAGAGGAACCGTCTGCGGGTACATGGTGGACCCGGTATGGTACCCCGGGGCAAGAAAGGATTTTTGTGGTGAAGACGATGAGCCTGGCAGAGGGACTACAACCTACCGGTGATTGGTTGGACCCGGCGATTGTCTGAAGGATACCGGCCGGAGTCATGAGATAGATATAAGGGCCGATCAGAGTTTGCGGCGCCTGAGATGAGATAGATATGAGGGCCAATCTGAGGATGCGGCGCCTGAGATATGAGGATTTACGTGTCGTTGCTGGACACGGGTTTCATGATGCTTTGAGTGTCGATGTTGGACACTTAGGTTCCACGATTTAGATATGTCGTTGATGGACACACGTTGATTTATATCCTCATATTTACATGCATATGCTTTCATAGCATTTACATGCATGATGTTGTTGTGTCATTGATAGACACGTAGATGTTAGCCACATGCAGATAGGCATTGATTATATTGTTGACGCATATGCAAATATGGTCATCTTAGTTATCATAGTATTACCTTTATGATATAGTTGACCTAGGAAATCGTTATTTTATTCGTTTTCCACCTGATGATGTTTTCTACTCACGAGTTGGAAAGTCACCCCCGTTGTGCCACAGTTCTTGTAGGTTGACCGCATGGATCGGTAGCGGCATCACTGGCACACAGCTGCATTCGGGTGTTTTGTTTTGGTAGGTGGTACATGTTGGATCGTACCACTCTTGTATTTATTATTCCTGTAGTATCTAGTTAACTCCATCAATCAGAAACTAGTATTTGTATATGTTGTAAGACTTAGCAAGACTTGTAGTTGCGAGACTTAGAGCGATGGGTTATATATTCGTTTGGTGGGCTGAAGTCTTGCTTATTTCATTATTCTTTGTGCTGATCTTCGCTGTTGGGCGTCGTATACATATATACTATCTTGCGTGGTTGTGATTCCGCCGATTGACGAAGAGCTAGCTCCCTCTTGGGGATGCCTTTATTGTTGTTATGTATATGTAGTTTTGGATCAAAATATACAAAGGAGGTACAACCTAAATTTTTAAAAGACGAAACATGTTTTCCAACTAGTAAAATCCACTTGTATTTTCGTGTTCCATTATTTATACTTTTTACAAAACGTTGATTTCATCATACCTTTATTTTCAAAACATCACGTCTTTTATTTTCTTAAAGAGATTTAGATTTCTGGGTTTCGGCTTACTTGAATTACGTTACGCCTTTAGACATTGCGTGGTTTAAGTGCAGGTCACGTACAATATTTTCTGGTCATGACAGAGGCATTTGGCAGTAGCGCAGTCAATATCCCACATTTTGCGGATCTCCTTATCTGCAACAGAAGATTCAGATCCTGGGCTAGGAAGGGTTGAGGCAGTGAGGAAATATGATACTTTATCATATGTGAGAGCAATGTTAATGTTCATCAGCCAGTCTTTAAAGTTCGGCCCATTTAGCTTATTTTTCTCTAACAATAGCTTAAGTCCATGTTGGGATTCCTTAGCACCTTGAGTAGGGTATGCTAGCAACACACATGCTACAATTAAAATTTTGGTTGCTAAGTAATCTTAACCGAGGATCAAACTAGAAGTTTAGAGTAACAAAAAATAGTATCTCATACTAAAACAAGAGTCTAACACTAGGTGAAAGTAAATACAACCTTTGTAGACCTCCTTGCTAGACACCTTGGTTCAACTCGGTTTTTGGACGGGTCCGCTTGAGTCCTTCTATGTCCATGATGATCCACCGCGGAGTACCTTGGCTCAAGCTCCTTGCTTCACTAGAACAAGTAGAAGTGATGCAAAACAGCCTAAACTACTTGGCTAAACTAGTGTAGATTGGTGATATGGGTTTGGATCTTACTTAAAAATCTTTTCTTTTTATCTCCTTCACTCACTTATGGAGAGGTAGTAAGGTTTGAGGAAGAAGAAGAAGGAAGAGGCTAAGCAAGCTCAAGATAATTCTTATGCCAAATAATAAAATGAAAATCAATATTTGAGAGAGGGTCACACTTACTGATAACCAAGGTTAGAAAATATCTAGATATTTTGTTATTTGGCTAAAGAATAACTGTAGGGATTAAATCATGGTTAAGTGTAGAGACTAAACCATGGTTTAAGTGTAGTAATCAAACCATGGTTCAAGTCAAAGTCAACAATGGAAGTGTGTAGAAACAAAGCAACCATTATATAATCCTAATTAAATCTTTAATCAATAATCAAAATAAATAAATATCCAAACCTTGTGAGGCTTGCATAGACAATTCCAATGTATCATCACCATGACACATGCATGCATCCATGTGTGCATTCATATCAACATATGTGCATATATACATTCATGCATACAATAAAGAAAAAATTATAAGTGAAAAGACTAATGGTCATTAATATTAAATCAACAATTGATTTAATATATTGGTTATATCATATACGACCCGACCAAAAGATAACGCCCGATTATAATGCGGTATCTCATACACACATTTAATTAGGCATCCGCGCATATCACCATATGCACCCCACATCATTTCGCCTGAGCTAGGTAACCCCTTTTGGGGCTCTAAGACTCGTCAATACGCCGGCTGTAAGCGATGATCATATCAAACACTCACATGCCGCAAGCGGTCAGCTAAACGTAACGGCCACCCGGGTATTGAGCGAGCAGAAGAAAAACCAGCGAACCTGTCAAAACTCCTGTCAAGGCAACCGGTAACACTTACCGTACAGTCCGATCTCTCCATCAGATATGCTGCATATCGAGTCTATGGATGGCATCGTCGACCCTAATAACTCAATAAGTTATGCCGATGTATGGCCTATAACAGTTCGAGAAACTACCGATAACACTTATTAGTAAATCTCATCAGCCCTGGCCAGGGACTTGCTGATATAGCCAATCGAGCACGGTGCAACATCAACCCCCAATACCGGAAGAGACGAAACCCCTCCTATCTCTCATTGCCTCCACATGTCTCTGGACTGTACCCAAAAGCCACCTGTTTGCACGACTCAATAGAGCCGTGGTAGGGTGGAAATCAAAGACAGTAGGAGAACACATGAGACTCTATGACGATCTCGGATCTACAGACTAACCTGTACCAGTGTCACCTGAGAACTACTATCCGACGATAGATATAATACCATATAGGAGTTCTCGGCGAGTCCGTTCAGTATACCCAGTCTCCACTGAGCACCCATATACAATCTCGATGTCAAACACCAATGGATGTGGAATCATCCACCGCCCGTCTCATGGGTCCAGTATTATATATGCTAGTCTACTCTGGAATATCGATGCCCCATCTCGATACACCAACGACTAGGGACATTTCAGGATATGCTTATAAACTATATATATCCCACTAGTATGATCTGCATCACAATCACAGTAGTCAAGCAAATATCCTTAGGGCTTTATCAACATGTACAAATAAATAAAAGCATGATCATGTGAACATGTCTGATAAAGAGTAACCAGATAGCATACTAACATGTTGAGCAAGAAAGTCCTCTGAGTACACACACACACACATGAATAAATACATCCACTATAAAAATATTGTCCTCTAGGGCATACATATATCCAACAATCTCCCACTTGCACTAAGACCAGTTATTGGCGTATCTCATACCCAACATCTCAAAAAGTCGCTCATGCTGCGGCTGAGGGAGAGCCTTGGTGAGTGGATCCACGGTGTTATTCTTTGTATCTACTGTCTGAATCTCGATCTCGCGGCGATCAACTATCTCCCGGATCAAATGATATCTCCTCAGGATGTGTCTGGACCGCTGATAGGACCTGGGCTCCTTAGCTAACGCCATAGCCCCATTATTATCACAATACAATGGTATTGGATCAATAATGGTTGGAACTACTCCTAGCTCCGAGACGAACTTCCTCATCCAGACTGCTTCCCTTGCGACATCATTTGCAGTAATGTACTCAGCTTCCATCGTAGAGTATGCAACGGTGTCCTGTTTGGAACTCTTTCAACTCACCGCCCCTCCATTGAAAGTAAATACAAACTTAGAGATAGATTTGTTGTCGTCTTTATCACTCTGGATGCTTGAATCGGTAAAGTCCTCCATTTGGAGATCTCCGTTACCATACAACAAGAACAATTCTTTAGTCCTTCGCAAGTACTTAAGAATGTTCTTCACAGCTATCCAGTGATTCGCCCCTGGGTTGGACTGATACCTGCTTTCTATACCTAGTGCATAAGCTACATTAGGGTGTCTACACAACATCACGTACATTATAAATCCTACGGCTGAAGCATAGGGTATAATGCTCATGCGAGCTCTCTCTTCATCGGTCTTTGGGCAAAAGTCCTTGGAGAGAGTGACTCCATGGCAAGCGGGTAAGGCACCCCGCTTGGAGTCTTCGATACTAAACCTCTTTATGATGGTGTTGATGTACCTGGTTTAGGACAATCCCAGTAACCTTTTAGATCTATCCCTATAAATCCGAATGCCCAATATGTTCGTGGCATCACCTAGGTCCTTTATGGAGAACCATTGTGATAAGAATGATTTGACTGACTGTAGCATAGAAATATCATTTTCTTTCAGAAGAATGTCATCTACATACAATACGAGGAATGTGACAGCTCTCCCTACATCCTTCTTATAAACACAAGGTTCATCTGGATTTTTGATGAAATCAAACTCTTTGGTAACATCATCAAAACAGATGTTCCAACTCTGTGATGCCTGCTTTAATCCATAAATGGATTTGAGCAATCTACATTCTTTCCCGCTGCTCCCACTGTCAACGAAGCCCTCTAGCTGATCCATATAAACGCATTCTTCTAAATCACAATTTAGAAATGCAGTTTTAATGTCCGTCTTCCAGATTTCATAGTCTTAGTGAGAAGCAATAGCAAGTAGGATCCGAATGGATTTAAGCATGGCTACGGGGAAAAAGGTTTCATCATAGTCCAGACCTGGTCTTTGAAGAAATCCTTTCGCCACAAGTCTTGCCTTATAGGTCTCCACCTACCCATCTACACCAATCTTTCTTTTAAAGATCCATTTGCACCCCACGGGTTTTACCCCAGGGGGTACAACGTCTAAAATCCATACTTTGTTAGTGTACATAGACTCCATTTCAGATCTCAGATATCCAGCCACTTCACAGAGTCTCCACTCGTGATAGCTTGCTGAAAACTGGTAGGATCATCATCCTCCATGATGCAATCTTCTCTATCACCATCAATGAGGAAACCGTAGTATCTCTCCGGTAGGTGAGAAGTCCTACCAGATCTACGGAGTGGTTGAGATTCATTTGTCTCTATTGCAACAGCCGGTTCAACCAAGTCGTCATTTGTAATTTGTGTTTCTAGAACTTCTTCTAGGTCTACCACACTGCCATCTGTATCATTTGTAAAAAATTCTTTTTCTAAAAATGTGGCATGCTGAGAAACAAACACCTTTTGTTCCTCCTTGTGGTTGAATAGATATCCATAGGAATTCTTTGGATACCCTACAAAATTACACATGACTGACCGTGTCTCGAGTTTGTCCGGATTTTGCTTATTGACATAGGTCGTACAACCCTAAATCTTAACTCATTTAAGAGATGGTCTCTTCCCATGCCATATCTCATATGGCGTGGTAGACACGGTTTTGGTTGGAACCCTGTTCAATAGAAACGCTGCAGTCTCCAATGCATGCCCCCAAAATGAGACAGGTAACTCAACATCACTACTCATGGAACGAACCATATCCAATAGGGTCCGATTCCTGCGCTCTGACACACCGTTGTGCTGTGGTGTGTAGGGAGGAGTGAGCTAAGAGAGAATCCCGTTCTCCTTTATAAAGTCTGCAAATTCTGTACTGAGATACTCCCCACCTCGATCCGATCGAAGCATCTTGATACTCAATCCGGTTTGTTTTTCTACTTCAAGTTTGTACTCAGTGAATTTCTTGAAAGCTTCAGACTTATTCTTTAGTAAAAACACATGACCGAACCTTGATAAATGATCAGTAAAAGTTATGAAGTAAGAAAAACCACCTCTAGCCTTTGTAAACATTGGCTCGCATACATCACTATGTATGAGGCCTAAAAGCTCAGTAGCTCTTTCTCCGTATCTTGTAAATGGAGTTTTGGTCATTTTACCCTTGATACAAGACTGGTAAGTCGCATAAGATTTATATTCAAAGGGTGTTAAACATCCATCTTTATGTAGCTTGTTTAGTCTTGTTTTGTTAATATGACCAAGTCTACAGTGCCAAAGAAAAGATTCATTTATTTCTGAAAATTTTCTTTTATTAGTGTGTTGTATGCTGAAAACTGTGTGTTGATTTAGGACGTATATCCCGTTATTAAGTGTACCATACACAACCAACATTTGATTCAGATTAATATTCATAACATTGTTCTGCAATACAAAATTATATCCTTACTTGTCTAATAAAGAAAGGGATATTATATTACAAAGCATACTAGGTACATAATAACATGGGTTCAAAACCAATATACACCCTGACGGCAACCCCAGCTGATACTCTCCCACTGAAACTGCATGTATATTGGAACCATTTCCAACCCGGAGAGTATGGTCATCTGTCTTCAAAACTTTACTATTTCTCAGCCCCTGCATGGAATTGCAAATGTGAGAACCTGAACAGGTATCTAATACCCAGGAAGCAGAGTTTATAGAAAAACAGTTTTCTGTCACAAACACACCTGAAGTGGAAGCATCATCATGCTTTTTCTTCTTGAGATCCAGGTACTCAGCACAGTTACACTTTCAGAGTCCCGATTTGTGGCAGTGATAACATTCCCTTTTCCCCGATTCCCCAGCCGTAGACTTGTCTTTCCCCTTAGCCTTTTTAACTCCACCTCTAGGTTTGGTAGGTTTCTTCTTCATCTTTCCCTTGGCCTTGGCCTTCGGGCGAGAAGAGGAAGATGGCCCAGCAATCAAAGTAGGAGTCTTCACTGACTTGAGCGTGCTCTCTGCACTTCTCAACATATTGAGATGTTCAGGCAGTTACTTCTCCATGTTGTGCATGTTGAAGTTAACTACAAACTGAGCAAAGGCTGGGGGGAGAGACTGTAGAATAATATCAATATATTGTTCGTTCCCCATTATCCATCCGAGATCCTCAAGCTCTTCTATAAGAGTTATCATCTTCAGAACATGGTCACCTACTGGTGTGCCAGGAGCCATCCGCATCTGAAATAGCTTTCTAGACGCTTGGTATCGTAGGGCACGAAATTTCTCCCCATACAACTCTTTCGCATGGAGAAAGATGGATTGAATATCCATCTTCTCATGCTTCTTTTGATGTGTGTTATCCATCGATGCAAGCACGAGGCATTTGGCTGTGGCATAGTCAGCGCCCCATGTCTTGCGGACTTCCCTAACCGCAGCTAAAGATTTAGGACGTAGGATGGGCGGGGCTGGAGCCGTGAGGACATATGATACCTTATCATAAGTTAAGGCAATGTTAATGTTCCTCGGCCAGTCTTTATAATTGGTCCCATTCAGTTTATTTTTATCTAGTAGAAGCTTGAGTCCTGTCATTGGTATCTGCCATTAAGAGAAAGAAAAGAACACATTCAGCGAAAGCTCTTGCAAAGATCAGATTGGTTATTATCTTATCTAATCGATATCTCCTACTGCTTTTATCAAATTTCCCTTCAAACCTTAAAAGAAAAACTAGCCAGGATTAATTACATTCTACAACTTCGCTAACCATTCAGCCAGGCCAGTGTCGGTACTTGAGGGAGGTTCGCCGTGTTTTCGCACGGACCTAATTAAAGTAAATCTCATTTTCCTAGAGGCATAGCCTCGTTAACACCTTTCTAGACACCTAATGGGTTAGCTAATTGTAAAGTGCAAAAATCTCCTAGGAGCAACTCTTGCTCACAGTGGGATCAGGATCCAACCATCATATGGAAGGTATGCAATCTCATTGCAAATTTCAACTCTTGAAACTCCAGATATGGTTTTTACCCCTAGCACTCATGACCTTAGCTATGGTCAAGCACTAGTCATGTGTCACGACCCAAAGTTCAGCCCGAGACCGGCACTTAGCGACGTAACGTCTACAGGCGTAGCGCGACTAAGTAAGCTGAAACCCAAAAATCAAAACCATTAAAATTATTGAGTGTTTAAAAGATTTATTAGAACATTTGTTAAAACGTTTAGAAAACCTTAAGTTAGTAAAATTCCTTAAATTTCAAGTTATTATCTAAAAAAATTTGGCAGCATTTCCTTTGCAAAAACTAGCCCCGAAATCGGGTACAAAACAATATATGAGTAAAATGATGTACAATAAGAAATAAGCATCCCAAACGGGAGCAATCACACCCAACGATGGAAACAATCACCACAATGATAATATACGACGCCGTAGCAAAGAATGAGTAAAAATAAGTGAAGACAACATGAAATATAAAACTGCATAAATAAAGTCGGCTCATGACGAGCTCGACACCAAAGTACAAATAATATACATCGTCCTCACAACTGGTCTCTAAGTCAATACATAAGTAGTAGATGGAGAATACTAGATACAATGATATATACAACTGGAAAATAAACAGATACCATACAAAAACCCACCTATCAGCAAAAGCTCACGCGCCAACTGTAGTGGTATCTGTGTCAAAAGATGCAAGAAAGCAGTCTGCCGCGAATACTCCCAGGGGAAACCTGCAAACACTGTGGCATAAAGGGGGTGAGTTGCCAACTCATGAATAGTAAATAACATATAAAGGTAATCGCGAGTATGCACGTGCTGCGATACTCTAACCTATGCCAATAGATAACATCTATATGATAAGCTATATAAGCAATAATCATGCAACAAGTGCGATCTAATAATATCTCTATATGATGTGCAGGGTATGCAATAGTCGTGCATAGCAAATGCAATCTAACAACGTCTACATCGGGTGGGCAGGTATGCAATAATCGTTCATAGAAAATGCAATCTAACAACGTCTATATAGGGTGAGCAGGTATCCAATAATCGTGCATAGCAAATGTGCTCTATCAGCTACTACAGATACAGGATGAGATGTATAATACTGAATGCTGAGCATGGGAATAAATAACATCTACACGGAATGTCAACGTGGAAAATAATCGGTGTCCATCAATACACCAAAATCCCAGTAAAACTAACTCAGGCGCCGTCATCCTCATCGACCCTTAAATCCTGTAGATCTCATAGAATCGTGAGTGCCCAACATCGGCACTCGAAATATCATAAAATCGCCGTGTCTAGCATCGACATGCAAATCCTCAAGTATTGGGCTCCGTCAGTCGGATCGGCCCACGGGCTACGTCTGCGGAATCGGCCCTTGGCCCCGGCAGTACGCATCGTCCCGTATCCATCTATCGACTCTGGTCGATATCCTCCGGATAATTACCAAGTCTAACCATTTACCGGTAGGCAGTAGTCCCTCCGCTGGGCTCACCGTCTAACAATACGAGTCTTCTTGCCCCGGGGTACCATACCGGATCCACCATGTACCCGCAATTGGTGCCTACCGCTCCTCGAATCGGGTATACTCACACAAGCTCTCTGGAACCGAGAAAACTCATGGTAGACGCACTGAAATATCATATCAAGAGAAACCGGGTTTTTAAAACAGTGCGTATTTTCTTAAAATAATACCACGGTTCTCAAATCCAGAAATGCCATAAATCAAAACTCAAATGCGTAAATCCATGCAATATGTCGTATGACACTAAGAGTAAAAAGGGGAAACCGCTCTTTTAAAAGAATCCAGTTTTGAAAATATTTCATGCGATCTCTATTATTCATGAAATGAAATCGATATCATCCATGTATATATCATATGTACGTATGTAGGAATGGATGTGCAAATGGATATATACACGAATATGAGTGTAGCACTACTATGAAAATACGGTGTGCATGTGCGCAGGTATGATGATATCAATATATGTGTGCATTGGTATGAATATACAGTGTGCATGTGCGCAGGTATGATGATATCAATATATGTGTGCACTGGTATGAATA
The DNA here is from genome assembly GCA_030015575.1 of Agapanthus africanus. Lineage (NCBI taxonomy): Eukaryota > Viridiplantae > Streptophyta > Magnoliopsida > Asparagales > Amaryllidaceae > Agapanthus > Agapanthus africanus. Next base: position 400,125,712 of record CM057346.1, read on the forward strand.
TACAGTGTGCATGTGCGCAGGTATGATGATATCAATATATGTGTGCACTGGTATGAATATACAGTGTGCATGTGCGCAGGTATGATGATATCAATATATGTGTGCACTGGTATGAATATACAGTGTGCACGTGCGCAGGTATGATGATATCAATATATGTGTGCACTGGTATGAATATACAGTGTGCATGTGCGCAGGTATGATGATATCAATATATGTGTGCACTGGTATGAATATCTATAAACACCTAAGACTAAACATCCTATTACGCCCTGACGCTTAACGCCATACGGGCGATTTTCCCGTAGATGTTAAATCTACTCACCCGGTTGCGTGCTAAGCGTAGTCGACCACTTGCTTCCCCTTCTTTGCGGTGTCGGACGTACCCACCTGCGAACCTGGAATTTACACAAGGAATCCATATATAAGCAAAATATCTCGCAAAACGTGATATCGAAACCAAACGAGAAACTCGCGTCGCGAACTAAACGCGCACGTGTACGATACGCTGAAATGTGTGTATACGCGTCTAAAACTACCCCGACACGTCGTGATACGCTGGATCACAGAACCCACTCATGTATCGCGCGTATTGCGCAAACAAAACCTACTAGAAAAACGATGTATCGTCCCAGATTTTGACACAGGTGAAAACTTACAAAATTGCACATGCCACAGCACTGGAAAACACAGCAGACTACCCTAGCCAAAACCCTAACACCTGGCTCCCTCATCTGGCCGCAATTTGCGGCCAGAAAGAATAAATCGGCGGCCACTATTTGGGTAGGGGGTCTCGTGCTCTGGGTATGTGATCAACATCTAACAACTATGTTCCAGTTTACACAGATTTTATCTGAAATCACCGGGTCTATAGCAGATCACAAAAAGCTAAAAATTCACTTAAAAACGTTATGTTTTGCACTAAAAGAAAACCTAGGGTATTTTGGTGAAATCTGGGGTTAATCTTAGTTTAAGTGGCCCTAATAACACTTAACTATGCTAGGCTAACCAATAAAATCATCTCCTAACCAAAAGTCCACACAAATCATCATTTTTAGCAGAAAATCTCACTTTAACACTAATCGAAGCTATTTAACACCCAAGTTTAACAAGCAAGGAAGTTAAGCTCAGATTTATACCTCACTCTCGACCCTAGGCACAAGGAGAAGGAGAAGAAGAGGAGGAAGGGATGCTACTACTGCTGGGGCTCCTGTTGTTGCCTGCTACAGCTGCTGCTGCTGCCGCCAGATGCGGCTGATGCTGATGTTGCTTGTGTTGCTGCTGCTGCTTGTTGTTGTTTGCTGCTGCTGCTGCTGAGACTGCTGGTGCTGCTGCTGTAATTGTGTGAGAGAATGAGATACATGACAGTGAGAATGAGGAATGAGAGCACCAAGTCTAAAACCCCCCTCTCTCTTCATTTAATGAGCATGGCTCAAGCCATGTTGCCATACTCCCTCTCTCTCTCTCTCTCTCTCTCGGTCAACTAACATAATCCATTTCCATTTAAAAAAAAACAACCCAAAACACTTAATTCAAATTTTATAATTAGCTTAAGGCAATTGGGTTAATCCCCCATGGTTGCAAATCATGGTCTAACCTTATAATTAACCCTAGTTTACATGCACAAGTGTGTGCAAGCCTAAAAAAATCTAATAAAATATTAATTAAATATGATAAAATATTTGAAAATAAATTTGGTAAACTTTTTATTAAAAACCATATATTAAAGTATAATTAGTCATTAATCACATCCTAAGGTGTTACAATCTCCCCCCTTAAAGAAATTCGTCCCCGAATTTAAAAATATACTGCTACGCGTACCTACAAAGAGATGAGGGAGCTTCTTCTGCATCTCGCCCTCGGCCTCCCAAGTGATCTCTTCACCATTCGGGCTGGCCAAAGCACCTTCACTGATGGCAAGACCTTCGATCGATGTTTCTTCACCTGTCGGTCCAATATCACGACTGGCTGCTCGGTGAACGAAAGATCACGCTCGAGCTGAATGGTCTGATGCTGAATCATATGCGATGGGTCATGTAGGTATCTGCGAAGCATCAACACGTGGAATACGGGGTGAACATCTGGGAAGTCGGGTGGAAGAGCTAAACGATATGCTACTGCGCCCACACGATCTCGCACGGACCTATGAATCTGGAGCTAAGCTTCCCCTTCCGTCCAAACCTCATCACTCCCTTCAATGGAGAGACCCTCAGAAAAACGTGATCGCTAACTGCGAACTCTAATCTGCGGCGGCGTCTGTCCGCATACGATTTCTGCCTGCTCTGAGCTGTCCTCATCCTGTCTCGAATCAGCTGAATCTTCTTGGTCGTCTCCTGTACGATCTGTGGCCCTAAAATACTGCTCTCACTGAGTTCTGTCAAACAGACGGGCGATCTACATCTTCTCCCATAAAAGGCCTCGAAAGGTTCTATCTGAATAGTATCCTGGAAGCTATTGTTGTAGGAGAACTCCACCAAGGGTAAATGATGATCCCAGCTACCTCCAAAGTCTAAAACGCACGCTCGGAGCATGTCCTCGAGTGTCTGAATAGTCTTCTCTGACTGGCCGTCGGTCTGCGGATGAAATGCTGTGCTGAAACTCAAGCAGGTGCCCAAGGCCTCCAGAAGCCTCTGCCATAATCGGCTGGTAAACTGGGTGCCTCGGTCAGACACGATACACGTCGGGACTCCATGCAGTCATACAATCTCGTCGATATATATCTGGGCATACTGAGCAAATCCGAAAGTCGTCTTCACCGGCAGGAAGTGAGCCTCTTTTGTCAAACGATCCACAATCACCCAAATGGAGTCATACCCTCGCCTAGTCCTGGGTAGACCCACAATGAAGTCCATAGAAATCTACTCCTATTTCCACTCCGGAATGGGTAACGGTTGTAGCTCTCCCGCTGGCCTCTAGTGCTCGGCCTTGACTTGCTGACAAGTCAGGCATCTCGACACGAAGTCTGCGATGTCCCTCTTCATTCTGTCCCACCAGTAAACATCTCTCATATCGTGGTACATCTTGATGGAACCCGGATAAACACTATACACCGATCGATGTGGCTCCTCAAGAATCTCACGTCGCAGTCCCTCAGCATCTGGTACGCACAGTCTAGTCCCAAATCGCAGTATCCCCTAATCATCGATCACAAACTCGGAAAATCTGCCCTGTCCAATCTGTGCCATGATCTCTGAACAACGGTCATCACTGTATTGTGCCCCATGTATACGGTCAAGCAACTGTGGGCGTGCACGAACATGCGCAAGCTGTCCCTCGATCGGCTTCAACTCGAACTGCACTCGGCTGTTGCATAAAATCTTCCAATCTGCCGACGACTGCCTCTGTACTGCTCTCAAATATGATAGACTACCCCGGGCCTCCTGCTCAAAGCATCCGCCACTACATTCGCCTAGCACGGGTGATATAAGATCTCGCAATCGTAGTCCTTTACTAATTCCATCCAACGGCGCTGTCTGAGATTCAGGTCTCGCTGCTGAAATATATACTTTAAACTCTTGTGGTCAGTGAATATCTGGCACGACTCGCAGTATAGGTAATGTCACGACCCGAAAGTACGGAACATGACCGGCACTTAAACTACGAACGTCTCGAGACGTACGTAATCTAAGTAAACCGAAAACCCAGAAATCCAAACCAAGAAAAGTAGTAGAGTGCAGGAAAAACCAACTTAAAGCAAGTAATTTCAATAGCATAAGCCGAATTATGCGGTTTTTAAAACATCAAAAATTTACTGAAAATTTCGGCAGAGTCTCCTTTGTAAATACTGGCCCCCAAACGGGATACAACATGAATAGTATACGAAATCAAGAAAAAGGCATCCCCAAGCTGGAGCTAGCTCTTCGTCAATCGACGGTCACAACCACACAAGCAATATAATATACAATGCCAACAGCGAGGATCAAAACTCAAAAGGAAACTCAAAACCACCAGAAATATAACGAGCGACTCTAAGGTCGAAAGAATAAACAACACTAGTCTCTATCTCAATAAATACATGTTTGGTTGATGGAATTTACTAGATGCAACGGAATAATATTATACAAGGTAATATAATGGGTACGATACAAGAAAAACCCACCTACTAGCAAGTCACCCGAATGAAACTGAGCCCGCAAAGCCGTAATTAAACCTGTACGGCAAAACCTGCAAGAAACTAGGGTACAACGCGGGTGAGTTGCCAACTCGTGAATAGAAAAACATCTACGCACAGAAATTGCATAAATAACGCAATCCTAGGTCAAAGATCATAATATATCCTCAAAAATGTATATAACATGCAGCCTATAACAATGGCTAGGGTAAATATCTAACCCGAGTGTAAACTCATGTGCCCGCGTCAGTGCCTCAGGTAGCAATATATCATATGAGTGAGGTATGAATGCATGAAAACAGAATACATGTAAATGAAGAAACTGTTTTCATAAATTAGTGAGATTTCTGTATTTTTAAAGTGAGGTATCATAAATGAAATCGGTATCATAAATGAAATCAGTATCAACAGTGTCTAGCATCGACACAAAACATAAATCTCACTGTCTCGAAATATCAATGTCTCAATCTCAATATCTAGGGCGCCGTCAGTCCAGACCGGCCCCTACCATCCATCTCAAGACCACGACGGTATCCTCCGGATATCCGACGCGTCGGGTAATATCACCAGTCGGTAGTGCTCCCCTGCCGGGCTCAACGTCAACACCACATTCCTCTTGCCCCGGGGTACCGCACCGGGCCCACCATGTACCCGTGACGGTTCCTCCACTCCTCGACACGGATCTCGAAAACCACAGCAAACTCATGGTGGACGACACTTTAGATCACTAGAAAACCGCAACATTTTATATTTTAAAAGATCATAAGTTGTAAATTTTGCGGCTTTCCCCGAAATCCAGAAATATCATAAATCTCAAGAAATCATCACAAGTGCATATGTCAATGATAATGAATGCATATGGTATCAATAACCAAGTTGCAATGTATGATTAATAAACTAGGCATGTAAGGCAGGTACACTAATATCATATCAAACTACTAACTAACAAGCTAAGTCAAGCAAATATATTCTCTAAAGTGTACGTGACATGGCAATTACCGATGAAGATGTGTGTGAGCCGGCAAGTAGGTGTACATAGTACATACGCATCATCGGTAATGGTGCTGGTGTCCTAACAGCATGATATCAATAATTGAATATGCAGCAAAATAAGTATGCGAGGCAGAGCGAACAGCAATAATGTGCGGGAGCTGAATACTAGACACAACGATAACTAAACTGTAATAATCTAATATAAGTCCTACAAATGGTGCCTTTTGAAATAACACGAATCATAGGGTTTTGAAAATAGGGGCTACGGTGTTTTCATGAAAAGTTACGTCTTTTGAAATATCCGTAGGATCCCTTGGGCTGTCTTTTAAAATACCCACGATTCGTTAGTTTTTGAAATAGGTAAGAATCGAATCTAATCTAACAACTAAACTAAACTAAAGGGCTAAGCTAACAAGCTGAACTACAGGTAAGGAAACCGCCTAACATCTGAGTCGATACATATACATACCTGTATATATATTAGTCGGTGATCCCGCCTCAATAATATCATATCCGATACCATATCTAAAATCAGACATCCCAAGTCAAGAGTGCGGATCAATCATCAAGATATAGCTCGTACGTAAATCCGTCGTACGGCATCCCAAATCTGGGTACGGGTCAATATCACATTCATCATACTATTCACCTGGTATCCTCTTTATCAAATATCATGATCGCGGTACTGATCTACGTCCAGTACCATACTGATACCGCCTACGTATACATGGACGTGTGTGAAACACTACGTCAAGGACCAGCTACAACGTCATGTCGTATTTCAAATACGAACCCTGCTATATCACCGATCTCACGGCCTCAAATCAAATCTCATCGACTCAGCTCAATCCCAAGTATCATCCTCAAATCCGTATGTGAACACATAGTCCCATACCCATGTGAACCCATAACTATAAAGAATCCCATGAGCACATATCAATAGGAATGTATGCAAGTATGTATGTGTGTATGTGTAGTGCAACACTACCCTAAGGTTCGCAACACTAAAGTAATCCAACACACCAATATCCATCCTAAGCATCGTTATTAATCCCGAATAACATATAATAATTGTTGGTGTGTATACGCATCCGTATACACCACCACGGACTGCGGGGGTGCTATACGCCATCCACCCGACTTCTCCCCGTAGATATAAATCTACTGACATTGTCCTCGCTAGCCGGTGCCGACGTCGCCACGCGCTTGCTTGTCGTCTCGAAGTCCACATGGGGGTACCTACATATCATAAAGCACCATATCGCATTAAAACTAAATTCGAAATCGAAACGGCATACGAAAATCAAATCGGCACGCGTATCACGCATAGGTCCAAACCTATTGCCTACGCATGCAAGAATAGTCAAACCAACCCTCGATGTCGATGTACAAACGTCAAACCATCGATAAAAATCCAATCACACTCATTTGCACATTCACGAACACTAATTTTAATATAAACTAGGTTAAAACTCACAAAAACCCCAATTTCACTTAAAAAGTCATTTTTCCGAAAATCTAGCAAGCACAATTCGCCGTTTTTGTACAAAACATGATGTTTAAATGAATGTAGCGGCCAATATACTTATTAAATATCTTAAATAAGTCATAGAAACAATTTCCGGAATTTAATCTCATTAAATTCCAAAAACCCTAATATTCTAGTTTACAAAATACCTAAAATTTAACAATTTCAAAGCAAAAATGCACAAACTACAATCTAGCTTAGATTTGCATGATCTAAAGCATTAAACCAAACTTAATAAAGTTAATGAAGTCATGAAAAACCTAAACACATTTTTAATCCCAAGTATTTAACCAATTTCAAAAACCTAGTAAGCAAATTAGCAAATTAACACAATTTTTAAACTAACCATTAGCACAAGCTACTAATCTTGTATTAACATGACAAAATGCCTAAATATAACACACAACCATACACCAATTTTATAAAACCCTAACTATATTTTTAATCTCACATTTCGAATTAAATCAAAAAAACTAGTTTGCAACAAAAAGCTTAATTTGGACATTTTTCAAGTAACAACTTGTAATTAACAACTAGATTAGTTTTCTACAAAACTAAATATGTTAATCCACATCACTAAACCATGCACAATCAAACACAACTCATTTCCACAACAAACCCTAACTTGAAATCTTTAGTCATGCAATTAAACTCACATAACCCAAATTAACACTTAATTAAACTAGGTTTAAGAAATTAAGTAACAAACTAAGCAAAAATGTTTTAGAATTATACCCAAAAACATTTGAAGATCCACAAGCATCCATGGCCCTCCAAAATGCTCTCTTTTCACAAGGATCCATGCTATACGGGCTAAGCTAAAATGGGTAGGAGTCGGATTTAGGTTTTGGGATTTTTTTTGATGGATTTGAGGCAATTTTTGATGAAGTTTGAAGAGAAAAGAGAAGGGAAATGGGGGGGGGGCTGCTGCTGCTGTAGGAGGGGGGGTCGGCTAGAATGGGAGTGGGAGAGGAGAGAGAGGGAGGTAGAGAAAGTGGGGGGGAGAAGTCAAAGTCAATTCAAGGTCAAAGGTCCACCTCATTTCTCCATTTTCTTTTCTTTTCTTTCATTTCTTTCCTTTGAAATTCAAGTGGGGAAAATAAATGGGGGCTGCTGAATTCTTCAAGGGGAGAAGTAAATGGGAGTGTGTGGATGTGGGTACGGGTGTGGGGTGATGAAAAATGATAAATATAATACCCCAAACATCCATTTACGCTAAAAAAAAGCCTTTTTTCTTCAATAATTTCTAAACCGTTTTGGCAAATGATTTCGTTCCAAAAACCATATGATAAAATTTTATTTAATGTTTTATGATGCACAAAATTTGTTTCAACTCATTCCAATTTGTAATTTTCCCTAATTAAATGTGTTAGTGACGGCTTAAATAATAATAAAATAATATTTTTTTCAGAAAATTTGAAATTTCACCAGCGGCTCAATAAACACCAAATAATAGCAATTACATAGCTAGAATATGTATATTTAATTTTTATAATAAGATATTTGTATTTTGACTTTTTACAGAAAACCCCCTTATTTTACCGATTTTTCGAAATTTCACCGAAACGATTTTCAAAACGTTACAGGTAATGTCGCCAGATCTTCAGTGCAAAGACCACTGCAGCCATCTCCAAATCGTGAGTGGGGTAGTTCTGTTCATGTTTCTTCAACTGCCGTGAAGCATACGTGATCACCCTGTCATGCTACATCAATACGCACCCTAGCCCCACTCGAGAAGCATCACAATAGACCACAAATCCGTCTGATCCTGAAGGCAAAGATAACACCGGCGCTGTAGTCAAACAAGTCCGTAGCTGCTGAAAACTGTGCTCGCACTCCTCCGTACAATCGAAAGGAACTCCCTTCTGGGTAAACCCGGTCAAAGGTGCAGTAATACGGGAGAAGTCCTGCACAAATCGCCTGTAGTAGCCGGCCGGTCCTAGAAAGCTGCAGATCTCAGTAACTGATGTGGGTCTGGGCCAACGCTGAATGGCCTCGATCTTCCTCGGGTCCACACATATACCATCTCGTATAATCACGTGACCCAAGAAGTCTACGCTGTCCAGCCAGAATGCACACTTGTAGAATTTTGCGAAAAGCTGGTGCTCCCTCAAAGTTTGCAGTGTGATCCGTAGGTGCTGCTCATGCTCCTCTCGGCTCCGGGAATACACCAAGATATCTTCAATGAATATGATGATGAACAAATCAAGATACGGCCGGAAAATACGGTTCATCAAGTCCATGAATACTGCTGGGGCATTGGTGAGACCGAATGACATCACCAAAAACTCATAATGGTCGTAGCGCGTGCGGAAAGCTGTTCTCGGTATATCCTCCTGTCGAACCCGCAGCTGATGGTATCCTGATCGCAAGTCGATCCTCGAAAAATATCCTGCCCCATGAAGCTGGTCGAACAAGTCCTCGATGCCTGGCAAAGGATATCTATTCTGCACGGTAACCCTGTTCAGCTGGCGGTAGTCGATACACAAGCGCAAACTGCCGTCCTTCTTCTTGACATACAGGACCGGAGCACCCCAAGGAGAAACACTGGGTCGAATAAGTCTCTTATCCAGCAAATCTTGCAGCTGACCTTTCAACTCACTAAGCTCCGCCGGGGCCATCCGATATGGAGGTATAGAAATAGGCCCCGTGCCGGGAATCAAATAAATACAGAAAACAATATCGAGCTCAGGCGGTAGCCCAGGAAGCTCGTCAAGGAAAACATTAGGGAACTCACAAACAATCGGAACCGGGTCCAACAGAACATCTGTAGCTCTAGTATCGCAAACATAGGCTTGAAATCCCTAACATCCCTTCCTCAACAGCTGTCCAGCGTGAAGAGAAGAAATCAAACGGTGAGGGGCGGCACAACAATTCCCCTACACAACAAAAGCCAGCTCGCCGGGAAAACAAAATCTAACTGTCTTCTCGCGGCAGTCCACAGACGCATAGCACGTGGCTAACCAATCCATGCCCAAAAGAACGTCGAAGTCCAACATCTCAAGAAGGATCAAGTCGACAGGCAACTCTCTCTCGCCAATACGGACAACACAGGATCGGAACACGTGCCTAGCAACAAACGACTCTCCCACGGGAGTGGTCACAACAAGCGGCTGATCAAGGAAACCGGACTCTCTACCCAAACTCGGCACGAAGTGTGTGGAAACGTACGAGTGCGTGGATCCGGGATCAAACAACACGTGTGCATCAACAGAACATGCTGATAGGGTACCTGAGACCACAGCATTGGACGCCTGCGCGTCTTGATGCGTCAACACGAAAACCCGTGCCTATCCTCTGCCTGCAACTGGCGGTCCCCTACTAGCAACTGGCTGTACTCTGCCGGCAGCTGGCTGTCCTCTGCCTCGGCTACCTCGTCCTCTATGAGTAAACCCTCCGCGACCACGGCCTCTCTGTGCATGAGTCTGGCGCGGAGCAACAGTAGGTATAATAGACAACGCCCTCCGGGGTGGAGAAGGTGGAAGTGTGACATGCGGTACTGCTGTCTCCCTCCGGCGTATCTCGGTACAATCTCTGATGCGGTGATGGGGACTACCACATCCAAAGCATCTACGTGACGACTGCTGACCCTCCTGGAGATAAGAGCTAAACAGCTGACCTCGCCCCGAGTCTCTGCCACCTGTACGACGTCTATCACGGAGTCTGAATGGAAGTCCTCGTGCTGCCGTATCAGTACACACCCTATTCTGCCCTGGAACTACCGAAGTCTCTGCAAGGCGCTCCTCGACTAATAGGGCTGCGTCTACAGCTGCTGCATATGTCTCGCAATGCTGTGCGCTGATCGTAAGGAACAAGGGTGTAAGCAAGCCTCGAACAAATCTCTTGACTTGCATCTCCTCAGTAGCCACTAGATATAGAGGATAAACAGATAGCTCGGTGAATAGTACATCGTACTCTGCCACTGTCATCTCTGGCGTCTGGCGTAAGGACTCGAATCTGCGCGCTCGGGCATCCCTGACACTCTCGGGAAGGAAACAGGCTAGAAATACCATCATAAACTCGGTCCAGGTCATAGGAGGAAGACCTGCTGCTCTGCCCTTCTTGACTGATTCACACCATTTCCACGCAAGACCTTCCAGGAGAAAGCTCGCGAACTCTACCCATCGCGCATCTGAGCATCTGAGTGAACGACATATCCGGGCCATCCTATCAATGAAAGACTGTGGGTCCTCGGCTACATCGGTGCCTGTGAAAACCAGAGGCTTCAGCCTCATGAACCCTGATAGCGATACTGTAATCACCTCCGTGGATGCAGGGGCAACTGCCTGTACTGTAGGTACCATCGCGGTCCCTGTGACGGGTGGAGCTACCTCTGGTCGCTGCGCTCGAAGTGTCTCGACTAGCGACCCTATCATCTGGCGCATCTCCTGCATACCGGATCCCATCATCTGGCGCATCTCCTGCATACCGGATCCCATCATCTGGTCTGTCGATGAGGAACAGTCTGCTCTGGTGCAACGGGTGTACTTCCTGGGTCTGTCCTCGTCTCAGACGAATCAACTCTAATCTCGGCTCTCGCGGCCGCTCTCTGCGCCCTCGTAGTCTTTGGCGGCATAATGGCTGAAAAGAAAGTAGGATAAAATAAGGATACGGAAATCGAATTGCAAGAATGTATACAATCATGAAGAATTTCCAATCAATAAGTCCTAAGGTCGCTTAGGCGGAGTACCGTGTCGTGAGTATGCCGCGGAACATACACACGCTACGCAACTCTGCTTCAGCTACCTACTCCATCATACCAGGGTCATCCTACAATCAGAATGGTAAAACCTACGCTCTGATACCAACTTTTTCACAACCCAAAGTTCGTCCCGTGACCGGCACTAAGCCACGTAACGTCTACAGGCGTAGCGCGACTAAGTAAGCCGAAACCCAGAAATCAAAACTATTAAAAGTATTGAGTGTTTAAAAAATTTATTAGAACATTTGTTAAAACGTTTAGAAAACCTTAAGTAAGTTAGTAAAATTCTTTAAATTTCAAGTTATCATCTAAAAAAAATTTGGCAGCATTTCCTTTGCAAAAACTAGCCCCGAAATCGGGTACAAAACAATATATGAGTAAAATGATGTACAATAAGAAATAAGCATACCAAACGGGAGCAATCACGCCCAACGGCGGAAACAATCACCACAATGATAATATACGACGTCGTAGCGAAGAATGAGTAAAAATAAGTGAAGACAACATGAAATATAAAACTGCATAAATAAAGTCGGCTCACAACGAGCTCGACACCAAAGTACAAATAATATACATCGTCCTCACAATTGGTCTCTAAGTCAATACATAAGTAGTAGATGGAGAATACTAGATGCAATGATGTATACAACTGGAAAATAAACAGATAGCACACAAAAACCCACCTATCAGCAAAAGCTCACGCGCCAACTGTAGTGGTATCTGTGTCAAAAGATGTAAGAAAGCAGCCTGCCGCGAATACTCCAAGGGGAAATCTGCAAACACTGTGGCACAATGGGGGTGAGTTGCCAACTCGTGAATAGTAGATAACATATAAAGGTAATCGCGAGTATGCACGTGCTGCGATACTCAGACCTATGCCAACAGATAACATCTATATGATGAGGTAGATAAGCAATAATCACGCAACAAGTGTGATCTAATAACATCTCTATATGTGTGCAGGGTATGCAATAGTCGTGCATAGCAAATGCAATCTAACAACGTCTATATAGGGTGGGCAGGTATGTAATAATCGTGCATAGCAAATGCAATCTAACAACGTCTATATAGGGTGAGCAGGTATGCAATAATCGTGCATTGCAAATGTACTCTATCATGTACTACATATACAGGATGAGATGTATAATACTGAATGCTGAGCATGGGAATAAATAACATCTACACGGAATGTCAACGTGGAAAATAATCGGTGTCCATCAATACACCAAAATCCTAATAAAACTAACTCAGGCGCCGTCATCCTCATCGGCCCTCAAATACTGTAAATCTCATAGAATCGTGAGTGCCCAACATCGGCACTCAAAATATCATAAAATTGCCGTGTCTAGCATCAACACGTAAATCCTCAATTATTGGGCTCCGTCAGTCGGATCGACCCACGGGCTCCGTCTGCGGAATCGGCCCTTGGCCCCGGCAGTACGCGTCGTTCCGTATCCATCTATCGACTCTGGTCGGTATCCTCCGGATAATCGCCAGGTCTAACCAATTACCGGTAGGTAGTAGTCCCTCCGCCGGGCTCACCGTCTAACAATACGAGTCTTCTTTCCCCGGGGTACCATACCGGGTCCACCATGTACCCGCAATCGGTGCCTACCGCTCCTCGAATCGGGTATACTCACACAAGCTCTCTGGAACCGAGAAAACTCATGGTGGATGCACTGAAATATCAAATCATGAGAAACCGGGTTTTTAAAACAGTGCGTATTTTCTTAAAATAATACCACGGTTCTCAAATCCAGAAATCCCATAAATCCAAACTCAAATGCGTAAATCCATGCAATGTGTCGTATGACACTAAGAGTAAAAAGGGAAAACCGCTCTTTTAAAAGAATGCAGTTTTGAAAATACCTCATGTGGTCCCTATTATTCATGAAATCAAATCGATATCATCCATGTATATATCATATGTACGTATGTAGGTATGGATGTGCAAATGGATATATACACGAATATGAGTATAGCACTACTATGAAAATACGGTGTGCATGTGCGCAGGTATGATGATATCAACATATGTGTGCACTGGTATGAATATACAGTCTGCATATGCGCAGGTATGATGATATCAATATATGTGTGCACTGGTATGAATATACTGTTAGTGTATATGCCCTAGAGGCCATTACTGTATCATACTAGTTTGTATATTACTTAATGGAAGCTTGGGATATTCACCTTGTATATACAATCTTGCTCAAAATAGTAGTATGCTACTTGGTTTGTTTCTACTTCAATGTGTACATGTGTTTATTTTAGTATATCGCCTATACACATTAGTGGAGCCCTTAGGATCTTTGCTTGATTACCAGCGTTATGATGGCAGTCACACTAGTGGGGCTGGGTAATCTATAAGCACATCCTTATGCAGGTCCCTGGTTGCAGGACTATCGAGACAGGTCATTGATACTCCGGAGTAGACTAGCGCATGCGCTTCTCATCCCAGTGTGGGAGACGGTCTGTCCCACAGCCGTCGGTACGTCGTACTTGAGATAGTATGCGGGTGCTCGTTGGGTTACGAGTACACTGGACAGGACTCGTCGGGAACTGACTAGTTGGTATTATGCCTATCGTCGGTTATCAGTTCCCAGGTGACATGAGTACAGCTTAGTCCGCTGACTTGACACTTTCACTTCGCCTCAAGTGTGTTCCCACTGTACTTTGATTACTATCCTACCACGGCTCAAAGGAGTCATGCAAACAGGTGGTAGTTGGGTGCAGTCCCGAAGCACTTGGAGGCAGTGACGGTTAGACAGGATTCGTCTCTCCCGGTATTGGGGGTTGACATCGCTCTGTGTCTAGGAGAGCCATTACACGAGTAGTCCCTGGCCAGGGCAAACAAGATATACTGGTAGGCTTCCAGTGTTATCTCAGGGTGTTTTGGGCTTCACTCTGACACGACTTGTACCGCTATTGGGGGACTGACGTTTACCGCCCCCTAGGCCCGCCATGCGATGTATCAGACGAACAGACCGGACTGTACGGAGAATGTCACATTCAGGCTCAGTAGGAGTTCAGATGGGTTTCGCCTCGTCAGTCTTCTTGTCGGCATCTACCTGGGGACCGTTACGCACAGCTAGTGCCGCTTGCGGTCTGTGGTTAAACCCACTGCCAGCGTAGTGTCGAGTCTTTAGAGTCCCACACATAAAGCTATTCGCCTTTAGGCAAAAGAGTAGAGGTCGCATGGTTTTGCGACAGGTCGCATGGTTTTGCGACAGGGTTCGGTCACATCCGTACACTTGTGCACGTACGGTGTCCGGACAGTTCACACTAGCGGGCTTTGGTTTAAGCCAGATCCTAGTGTACCTTTTGGGATTGGTTTTATCCAGTATGCATTCGTGTTCTTCGGAACGCGGATGCGGGTGTGTATGCACAGTTGACAGAGAGACAGAGGCAGAGGATTCTCATTAGGGTCGTTGACCGTTGACAGTTGACTATTGACTTTTTGCTTAACCCTAATGAGAATATGATATGTGATTAACAATTATATTAATTAAGTATTATGGTGACATGGTTGTTGAGGGATTGACTTTGTTGACATTTTGACTTTTGTTGACTTGTTGACTTTGTTGACCGGTTGACTAGGCTTGACTAGTTGACCATCATGATAACTATAGCTATCATTTCATGGCAAAGACTTTTTCTTTCTTGCTCTTTTGTGCAAAATGAGTGCATGAAATGATATGGCTATGGTTGCTTAAACCATCACATAATACTTGATTGATATGAGGTGTTATGATTGTTTTGGATTATGAGAGCCAAATGAGAAAAGTCTTCTCTCATTCTTTCATGCTCATTCTCTCTCTTGTTCTTGAGCTCTCATCTTCCTCCTCTTGCTCTCCCTCTCTTGACTCTATGGTTCACTTGTCTCATGAGTTGAGAACCAAGAACCATAGATAAAATCCCATACAAACTCTTCTCTACTCACTCTAGTTCACAAGGTTTAGTAAACCGAGTGAACTAGTTTCTTCAAAGTTCAAAGAAGGAGCCAAAGGTTGAAGCTTTCAGGTGGATCTATCTTCGGCGCAAGGAGACGACGGGGAGAAGCCGATTCGGACGACCATCGAAGCTTGAAGACGAAGGAGTTCGAGATAAAGAAAGGTATAACCCCCTAACCGAGTAGTTAGCAACTCGTAGTTAGGTTGTTAGTTAGATGTTTAACAAAGATCCGGGTCTTTGAGTCCATGTTACCACCTATAAGAAAATCGTTTTTTATCAAATTCCGCTTGCCCGAAAGTACCGGGAGAGGTAGCATGGACTTACAGTGGTATCAGAGCCTAGTTAAACTCTATCTAACATGTTAGCAAAGTAGCTAGAAGATCGATCAAAGAAAAAGTCGCAAAACGCACCCGATATGATAAGTTTCTGCCGATTTTTTTCTGTTCAAAAATCGGTAAATTTTATCTTAAAAATCGGCTCAGGCTTTTGTGTGATCACCCACCAAATTTGGTCTAACGATCGAGTCAAAGCGCCGCGGAAACGCGGCGGGAGCACGCTCCCGCCGCAGATCGGCGACCGAGTTGACTCGGCCGAGGTCCAAGTTTGGTGCAGTGTTTTTCTGGGGTTGTTTTGGGATTTTTGGAATATATATTTTCTGCCCAGATTTTTCAGAACGAAAATTTTATTTTTGGGGTCCTGAAAATCCGTATTTTTGATCGAACTTCTAAAAGACTTAAGCTGACGGGTTTTTCTGTAATGTGATATTTGTATTGAACGTCTGCTAATCGCTATATATCGATTAGTAGGGGTTAGACAAATCTGTGATCTGTAATGTTGCTGGAATGTGTATATGAATATGTTGGATTGTCGCGGGTGAATAGCCGGGGGTTGTGAGACGAGAGTTTTCTTTTCTTTCAATTCATGTAAATTTGTAAATTGATGTAATAATTATTTGTATGGCCGCACAACCGTGTCGGGGTTGCAGCCGTCATTGTATAATTTCCTTTTCACTGTTTTTGCTCCTAGGATAGACCCATGGAGGGGGTGCACAAACTACCGGGTATGCCGAAGTGCCGAGTGGCCTACTCACGGAGTTGAGGGAGGTTGCTTCGCTTCGGGTACTTGGCGGGTAGTTTGCCGCACCCGTAGGGGTCTTGGGTGGGGTATTGGCTATTCACCGCGACCGTGTAATCTGCTTTTCGTTACAGGCTCGTACGAATTGCGGATTCCTAGTATATCCAATGTGTTCATCTGTGATCTGAAATAGCTATCATTGCAATATATCTATATATGATATTATTTAGGCGTTGCTTATGTTTTATAGCCGCGCTAGCCCAGCCCCCGCTCTGTCGTTAGTTAAGTAACCTAACGGGTAATGACGGGGCCCCGTGGCGAATGCGAATGGCATAAGCGTACGTCATATTTTGGTTGTTTTCTGCAATCGTAGGTTTAAATGATGGGACGCATTAAAAGAACTAATGCAAGAATATCACGCATTAAAAGAACTAATGCAAGAAAATAAACCAAGTTAAAATCGTTGGAACACTTTCGGAAAACCACTCGGTACTTTTCAAAACTAACTTTTAAATGCGGAGCTTGAGCCACTCCTTTTAAAAGCTATCTCGTTCCATCGATTATATCAAGTTCACTACATTCACGGTTTTGCCAAAACCATTCGTAGCCCTCCATCATTTCAGTTAAATATTCGGTAGTATTCAAGCTATGTATTTTGACCTCACGCCAAGGCATAGTGATTGGTAGCTGCCGGATATTTATCTGTTGCATAGATAGAATGCGTTGGTTTGGGACAGCCGTACTACCATTTTGGCCTACGTCAAGGGTAGGTACGGGTGGATTCAAATTAACCTGGATAATGATGGGAAGAACTTGACATATGACTTATGACATTTTGACCTCACGCCTAGGTCATAAGAGCATGGGGCAAAAATCCATATCGGGAGTTTCATAAGTACTGAAACTTGCTAGATTTGCATACCACTTGGAGTGTGATGATTCTGGTAGGATTCCTTCAGTTTCGTCACACGATGATATTTGGATCCCGATCTTACTGTGAGTATATGCTACTCCTCGGGAAATTTCTCACTTAACGATCAATGCTATAAACCAAGTAGGTGTCTAGAAAGGTGTTAGCGGGGCTACGCCCCGAGGGAAAAGAGGTTATTTAATTAAGGAACTTCGCGAAAGCGTTGGAAAACCTCCCTCGAAGTACCAACACTGGCCTGGCTGAACGGTTAAGCAAGTATTGTACGGTGAGATTGATCCTGACTAATTCTTCCTTTTTGGTTTGAGGAGGGATTCGAGAAACAGTGGGAGCCATCCTGTTTAGACAAACTAAAAACCATTCTAAACTTGCAAGAGCATCAAGCTGAGTGTTTCTTCTCTCTCCTAATTGCAGCGACCAATCGACATGACTGGACTTAAGTTACTCCTAGATAAAAACATACTGACAGGGCCAAACTATAAAGATTGGCTCAGGAATGTCAAGATGGCAATCACTTACGACAAGCTGGGGTATCTTCTTACCTCCAAAGCTCCCCCTGTCCCTGGTCCCACTTCCAGCATCGCGGATAAGGAAATCCGTAAGACTTGGGAGATTGATAGCGCGAAGGCCAAGTGCCTCGTACTTGCCTCTATGGACAATGAACATCAGAGGAGGCACGAGAATATGGACTTGGAATCCATATTTCTTCATACAAAAGAACTGTATGGAGAGCAGTCTCGTATCGCAAGATACGAAGCGTCGAAAAAGTTATTTTCGGCAAAGATGGCCGTCGGATCATCAGTAGCAGAACACGTGCTTAAGATGATCGGCTACATTGAGGAGCTCACGGACCTAGGGACCACATTGGAGAGTGAGCTCTATACGGACTTAGTTCTCCAGTCTCTTCCTTCCACTTACGCCCAGTTTATACTGAACTTCAACTTACAAGAAAAAGAAGTTGAACTTTCAGAGCTCCTCAACATGCTGAGGAGCGCAGAGGGCACCCTACAGAAAGGTAGGGAAACATCAACTTTGTTTGTAGGAGGATCATCGTCTTCTAGGTCCAAGGCGAAAGCCAAGGGAAAGAAGAAGAAAGCCCCCGCCAAACCAAGAGGCGGTGTTAGTAAAGTGGATACGAAGGGAAAAGCTAAAGCAACAAAGAAAGCGGGGAAGCTTGTGGATAAGGAAGAATGCTTCTATTGTCATAAGAAAGGACACTGGAAGAATGATTGCAGGGCCTGGAAGGCCAGAACACAGGAATTGAAGCAGGTTGCATCTTCAGCTTCAGGTGTGTATGTTATTGAAAACTGTCTTTCAATAAACTCTACTTCCTGGGTATTGGATACCGGATCAGGATCTCATATCTGTAATTCTTTGCAGGCGTTGAGAAACCGTAGTGTTTTGAAAGCAGGTGATATGACCCTCAGAGTTGCGAACGGAGCTAGCATGGATGCTAAAGCCGTGGGGGACTATCACCTGGGAATGTCAGATGGACATGTTTTGGTTTTGCGTAATTGCTTTTTTGTACCCAACGCAACTTGTAATATCATTTCTGTATCTTTGGTTTCTAAAGAAGGTTATGAATTTGCGTTTGTAAGCAATGTTGTAAACATTCACCTTAATCAAGTTCTGATTGGGTCAGGTACATTGAGCAATGGTATATACGTATTAAACCAACCACAGATTTTCAATGTCCAGAATACACACAAAAGAAAGTCTCCGGAAATAAATCTGACTTTCTTATGGCACTGTAGACTGGGTCACATCAATGCGAGAAGGTTGACTAAGTTACATACAGAAGGATATTTGAATGAGTTCGAATATCAATCGTATGCCACTTGTCAATCCTGTCTCAAAGGAAAGATGACAAAGACTCCGTTCACTGGACACGGAGTAAGAGCGAGCGAGCTCTTGGGACTCGTACACAGCGACGTGTGCGGTCCAATGTCTACACATGCGCGAAGCGGTTTTTCTTACTTCATTACTTTTACGGATGACTTTTCAAGGTACGGTTATGTCTTCTTAATGAAACATAAGTCCGAAGCCTTTGGAAAATTCCAGGAATATAAGAATAAAGTAGAAAAACAAACCTGCAAAAGTATCAAGATCCTAAGATCGGATCGAGGTGGTGAATATTTAAGTGCCGAGTTCTTGGACTATTTAAAAGAGAACGGAATTCTCTCTCAGCTTACTCCTCCATACACTCCACAACATAATGGTGTATCGGAGAGACGGAACCGAACCCTATTGGATATGGTACGGTCCATGATGAGTAACGCTGAGTTACCGCGATCATTCTGGGAGTATGCGCTAGAATCAGCCGCATACCGTTTGAACCGAGTTCCCACTAAGACTGTGCCTACCACACCATATGAGTTATGGAGTGGGAAGAAACCCTGTCTTCAATATCTGAAGATCTGGGGATGTCCAGCTTTTGTCAAAAAGCAGCATGCGGACAAACTCGAGGCACGCTAAGTACTGTGCAAGTTTGTGGGATACCCAAAGAACACCAGGGGGTATCTTTTCTACCACGCAGAGGAACAAAAAGTCCT
Source organism: Agapanthus africanus (assembly GCA_030015575.1). Classification (NCBI taxonomy): domain Eukaryota; kingdom Viridiplantae; phylum Streptophyta; class Magnoliopsida; order Asparagales; family Amaryllidaceae; genus Agapanthus; species Agapanthus africanus. The sequence continues at coordinate 400,145,557 of CM057346.1, forward strand.
TGTTTCTCATAATGCCCACTTTCTAGAACACCATTTCTTAGAAAAGGAAATTAGTGGGAGCGCAGTAGAACTGGAAGAAATTCCAGAACCACGAGCTATTACTGAAAGCTTAGTGGAATCAGAGGGTTCAAAAGAACAGGACATTCCTACGCCGCTCCGCAGGAGTAGTAGGCAGTCTCATCCGCCCGAAAGATACTACGGTTTTCTCATAGACGGGGATAGAGAGGATTGCATCATAGATTATGATGAGCCTACTAGCTTCCAGCAGGCCGTTCAGAGCGTTGACTCAGTAAAATGGCTGGATGCAATGCGGACCGAAATGGAGTCCATGTACACCAACAAAGTATGGACGCTGGACATTGCTCCAGACGGGGTAAAACCCGTAGGATGCAAGTGGATCTTCAAAAGGAAGATTGGTGTAGATGGACAGGTTGAGACCTATAAATCTAGACTTGTTGCAAAGGGTTTCCGTCAAAGACCTGGCTTGGACTATGACGAAACCTTTTCTCCAGTGGCTATGCTAAAATCCATTCGGATCCTTCTTGCCATTGCTGCCTTCCACGATTATGAGATCTGGCAAATGGACGTAAAGACCGCTTTTCTAAATGGAAATTTAGAGGAGTGTGTCTATATGGACCAACCAGAGGGTTTCATTCAGAGTGGGAGCAGCGGAAAGGTGTGCAACTTGCTTAAGTCCATCTATGGACTAAAACAGACATCACGGAGTTGGAACATCTGTTTTGATGAGACGGTCAAGGAATTTGGCTTTATCAAAAATCCAGATGAACCATGCATCTATTGTAGATTTGTAGCGAGAACTGTAGTATTCCTCGTTTTGTACGTGGATGCCATTCTCTTAATAGGAAATGACATTCCTATGCTACAATCTGTCAAGGGGTTCTTGTCGCACAGGTTCTCCATGAAAGACCTGGGTGATGCCCCATACATCCTGGGGATCCGGATCCATCGTGATAGATCCAAGAGGATATTAGGACTTTCACAGTCCAGGTACATCGACACCATACTGAAAAGATTCGGTATGGAAGATTCCAAGCGCGGTAACCTACCGGCTTGTCACGGGATCACCCGCTCTAAAGAGATGTCTCCCAAGACTGATTTGGAGAGGGATCGCATGTCTATTATACCCTACGCTTCTGCGGTAGGCTCTATAATGTATGCGATATTGTGTACCAGACCGGATGTAGCTTATGCACTGAGTGTGGTAAGCCGGTATCAGTCAAACCCTGGGGAGAAACACTGGATAACAGTAAAGAACATTCTCAAGTACCTCAGAAGGACTAAGGAGATGTTCTTGGCGTATGGCGGAAAAGACCTCCAGATCGAGGCCTTTGCTGACTCCAGCTTCCAGAGTGACAAGGATGATTCCAAGTCCATGTCGGGTTTTGTCTTTACCCTCAATGGAGGGGCGGTGTGTTGGAAGTGTTCCAAACAGGAAACCGTTGCAGACTCGACGATGGAAGCGGAATACATCGCTGCATCTAATGCCGCAAAAGAAGCTGTCTGGATGAGGAAGTTCTTGAAAGAGCTTCAGGTGGTTCCATCCATTGTTGATCCAATACCTCTATATTGCGACAACAACGGGGCTATAGCGTTAGCGAAGGAACCCAGGTCCCATCAGAGATCCAGACACATCTTGAGGCGGTATCACCAGATCAGGGAGATCGTGGATCGCCAGGAGATCGAGGTTCGAAGAGTCGCTTCAGAAGATAACACTGCAGATCCATTCACCAAGGCCTTGCCCCAGACTCAGTTCGAGCGGCTGATCGAGATGATAGGTCTTCGATACGCCAGTACATGGCCTTAGTGCAAGTGGGAGATTGTTAGTGTATATGCCCTAGAGGCCATTACTGTATCATACTAGTTTGTATATTACTTAATGGAAGCTTGGGATATTCACCTTGTATATACAATCTTGCTCAAAATAGTAGTATGCTATTTAGTTTGTTTCTACTTCAATGTGTACATGTGTTTATTTTAGTATATCGCCTATACACATTAGTGGAGCCCTTAGGATCTTTGCTTGATTACCAGCGTTGTGATGGCAGTCACACAAGTGGGGCTGGGTAATCTATAAGCACATCCTTATGCAGGTCCCTGGTCGCAGGACTATCGAGACAGGGTATCGATACTCCGGAGTAGACTAGCGCATGCGCTTCTCATCCCAGTGTGGGAGACGGTCTGTCCCACAGCCGTCGGTACGTCGTACTTGAGATAGTATGCGGGTGCTCATTGGGTTACGAGTACACTGGACAGGACTCGTCGGGAACTGACTAGTTCGTATTATGCCTATCGTCAGTTATCAGTTCCCAGGTGGCATGAGTACAGCTTAGTCCGCTGACTTGAAACTGTCACTTCGCCTCGAGTGTGTTCCCACTGTACTTTGATTACTACCCTACCACGGCTCAAAGGAGTCGTGCAAACAGGTGGTAGTTGGGTGCAGTCCCGAAGCACTTGGAGGCAGTGACGGTTAGACAGGATTCGTCTCTCCCGGTATTGGGGGTTGACATCGCGCTGTGTCTAGGAGATCCATTACACGAGTAGTCCCTGGCCAGGGCAAACGAGATATACTGGTAGGCTTCCAGTGTTATCTCAGGGTGTTTTGGGCTTCACTCCGACACGACTTGTACCGCTATTGGGGGACTGACGTTTACCGCCCCCTAGGCCCGCCATGCGATGTATCAGATGAACAGACCGGACTGTACGGAGAATGTCATATTCAGGCTCAGTAGGAGTTCAGATGGGTTTCGCCTCGTCAGTCTTCTTGTCGGCATCTACCTGGGGACCGTTACGCACAGCTAGTGCCGCTTGCGGTCTGTGGTTAAACCCACTGCCAGCGTAGTGTCGAGTCTTTAGAGTCCCACACAGAAAGCTATTCGCCTTTAGGCAAAAGAGTAGAGGTCGCATGGTTTTGCGACAGGTCGCATGGTTTTGCGACAGGGTTCGGTCACATCCGTGCACTTGTGCACGTACAGTGTCTGGATAGTTCACACTAGCGGGCTTTGGTTTAAGCCAGATCCTAGTGTACCTTTTGGGATTGGTTTTATCCAGTATGCATTCGTGTTCCTCGGAACGCGGATGCGGGTGTGTATGCACAGTTGACGGAGAGACAGAGGCAGAGGATTCTCATTAGGGTTGTTGACCGTTGACAGTTGACTATTGACTTTTTGCTCAACCCTAATGAGAATATGATATGTGATTAACAATTATATTAATTAAGTATTATGGTGACATGGTTGTTGAGGGATTGACTTTGTTGACTTGTTGACTTTTGTTGACTTTGTTGACTAGGCTTGACTAGTTGACCATCATGATAACTATAGCTATCATTTCATGGCAAAGACTTTTGCTTGCTTGCTCTTTTGTGCAAAATGAGTGCATGAAATGATATGGCTATGGTTGCTTAAACCATCACATAATACTTGATTGATATGCGGTGTTATGATTGTTTTGGATTATGAGAGCCAAATGAGAAAAGTCTTCTCTCATTCTTTCATGCTCATTCTCTCTCTTGTTCTTGAGCTCTCATCTTCCTCCTCTTGCTCTCCCTCTCTTGACTCTATGGTTCACTTGTCTCATGAGTTGAGAACCAAGAACCATAGATAAAATCCCATACAAACTCTTCTCTACTCACTCTAGTTCATAAGGTTTAGCAAACCGAGTGAACTAGTTTCTTCAAAGTTCGAAGAAGGAGCCAAAGGTTGAAGCTTTCAGGTGGATCTATCTTCGGCGCAAGGAGACGACGGGGAGAAGCCGATTCGGACGACCATCGAAGCTTGAAGACGAAGGAGTTCGAGATAAAGAAAGGTATAACCCCCTAACCGAGTAGTTAGCAACTCGTAGTTAGGTTTTTAGTTAGATGTTTAACAAAGATCCGGGTCTTTGAGTCCATGTTACCACCTCTAAGAAAATCGTTTTTTATCAAATTCCGCTTGCCCGAAAGTACCGGGAGAGGTAGCATGGACTTACATATACAGTGTGCATGTGCGCAGGTATGATGATATCAATATATGTGTGCACTGGTATGAATATACAGTATGCATGTGCGCAGGTATGATGATATCAATATATGTGTGCACTGGTATGAATATAAAGTGTGCATGTGCGCAGGTATGATGATATCAATATATGTGTGCACTGGTATGAATATACAGTGTGCATGTGCACAGGTATGATGATATCAATATATGTGTGCACTGGTATGAATATACAGTGTGCATGTGTACAGGTATGATGATATCAATATATGTGTGCACTGGTATGAATATACCGTGTGCATGTGCGCAGGTATGATGATATCAATATATGTGTGCACTGGTATGACTATCTATAAACACCTAAGACGAAACATCCTTTTACGCCCTGACGCTTAACGCCATACGGGCGATTTCCCCGTAGATGTTAAATCTACTCACCTGGCCACGTGTTAAGCGTAACCGATCACTTGCTTCCCCTTCTTTGCGGCGTCGGACGTACCCGCCTGCGAACCTGGAATTTACACAAGGAATCTATATATAAGCAAAATATCTTGCAAAACGCGATATCGAAACCAAACGAGAAACTCGCGTCACGAACTAAACGCGCGAGTGTACAATACGCTGAAACATATGTATACGCGTCTAAAACTACCCCGACATATCACGATACGCTAGATCACAGAACCAACTCACGTATCGCGCGTATTGTTAGGTCCACGTTACCTCTCCCGGTACTTACGGGGTTGCGGAAACGGTAAATCAAAATTTTTTCTAAACTTTGTAACATGGACCGTAAAAGCCGGATCTTTGCTAAACTAAACTAGCATACTTGCTAAAGAGAGTTAGCTACTATGTTGATGGTTATACCTAAACTTGAACTCCTTCTCTTCTTGTTGTTGTTCTTCTTTCTTGTTCTTTGTAGAAGCTTGAATGGTTCTCTTCTCGTCGCCTTCTTCTTGCCGAAGATAGATCCACCTTGAAGGTTCGACCTTTGGGCTCTTCCTCGATCTTTGAGTGAACTAGGGTTTCCGGCTTGCTAAACCTTGAACCCTAGAGAGAGTAGAGAGTGTCTAGGGGTTGTTTTCTTTTCAAGGTGAAGGAATCTCAACACATGAGAAGGAATCACCTTGAGCTTGAGGAGGAAGAAGATGAAGAGAGGAGAGAGAATAGATATGAAAGAATGAGCTCTCTTTCTCTTTTTGCAACCATAATGCAAAAGAAAAATATTATCTAAATGATAATAATTGAAATAAGAATAGTTGATGGTAATTTTGGAATGACCACTATCATACTTCTTTAAATGAAGTGTAAGCATGAATCAAGGAAGACTTTCAAGGCATGAAAGTGGTCAATGGTCAACAAGTCAACCAAGGTCAACAAGTCAACAAAAATCAACCATAACATAATTCTCATTTAATTACTATTATTAATAGATAATATATAAATCCATTAGGGTTTGGAAAATGAAGACTGTCAACTGTGCATACGCACCCGTTCCGAAACCCTAATGAAAAACCTCATCCTCCGCCTCAAGCAACTGTGCATACACACCTGTATTCTCGTTCCGAGGAACAAGAATACCAAGAGATAAAAGCAACCCCCAAAACATATACCAGTATCTGGCTCAAACCAGAGCCTGCCAGTATAATCCGTCCGGACTCCAAACGTGCACAAGTGCGCGGATGAGAACGAACCCTGTCGCAAAACCATGCGACCTCTACTCTGTTTTGCCCAGAGGCGAAAACCCTCTGTGTGGGACTCTAAAGACTCGACACTACGCTGGCAGTGGGTTTAACCACAGACCGCAAGTGGCACTAGCTGTGCGTAACGGTCCCCAGGTAGATGCCGACAAGAAGGCTGACGAGGTGAAACCCCATCTGAACTCCTACTGAGTCTGAATGTGACATTCTCCGTACAGTCCGGTCTGTTCGTCTGATACATCGCATGGCGGGCCTAGGGGGGCGGTAAACGTCAGTCCCCTAATAGCGGTACAAGTCGTGTCGGAGTGAAGCCCAATACACCCTGAGATAACACTGGAACCTACCAGTACATCTCGCTTGCCCTGGCCAGGGACTACTTGTGTAATGGCTCTCCTAGACACAGCGCGATGTCAACCCCCAATACCGGGAGAGACGAATCCTGTCTAACCGTCACTGCCTCCAAGTGCTTCGGGACTGCTCCCAACTACTACCTGTTTGCACGACTCAGTAGAGCCGTGGTAGGGTAGTAATCAAAGAACAGTGGGAACACACTCGAGGCGAAGTGACAGTGTCAAGTCAGCGGACTAAGCTGTACTCATGTCACCTGGGAACTGATAACTGACGATAGGTATAATACCAACCATCAGTTCCCGACGAGTCCTGTCCAGTGTACTCGTAACCCAACGAGCACCCGCATACTATCTCAAGTACGACGTACTGACGGCTGTGGGACAGACCGTCTCCCGTGCTGGGATAAGAAGCGCATACGCTAGTCTACTCCGGAGTATCGATGCCCTATCTCGGTACTCCCACGACTAGGGACGTGTATAAGGATGTGCTTGTAGATTACCCAGCCCCCACGAGTGTGATCGCCATCACAACGCCGGTAATCAAGCAAAGATCCTAAGGGCTCTACTAATGCGTATAGGTGATATAATAAATAAACACACATGTACACATTAAAGCAGAGGCAAACCAAGTAGCATACTACTATATTGAGCAAGATTGTCTGTACAACTGTGAATATCCCAAGCTTCCATCAAGTAATATACATACTAGTATGATACAGTAATGGCCTCTAGGGCATATACACTAACACGTATCGCGCAAACAAAACCTACTAGAAAAACGATATATCGTCCCAGATTTTGACACAGGTGAAAACATACAAAATTGCACATGCCACAGCACTGGAAAACACAGCAGACTACCCTAGCCAAAATCCTAACACCTAGCTCCCTCATCTGGCTGCAATTTGTGGCCAGAAAGAATAAATCGGCGGCCACTATTTAGGTAGGGGGTCTCGTGCTCTGGGTATGTGATCAACATCTAACAACTATGCTCCAGTTAACTCAGATTTTATCTGAAATCACCGAGTCTATAGCAGATCACAAAAAGCTAAAAATTCACTTAAAACGTTATATTTTGCACTAAAAGAAAACCTAGGGTATTTTGGTGAAATCTGGGGTTAATCTTAATTTAAGTGGCTCTAACAACACTTAACTATGCTAGGCTAACCAATAAAATCATCCTCTAACCAAAAGTCCACACAAATCATCATTTCTAGCACAAAATCTCACTTTAACACTAATCGAAGCTATCTAACACCCAAGGTTAACAAGCAAGGAAGTTAAGCTCAGATTTATACCTCACTCTCGACCCTAGGCACAAGGAGAAGGAGAAGAAGAGGAGGAAGGGCTGCTACTGCTGCTGGGGCTCCTGGTGCTGCCTGCTACAGCTGCTGCTGCTGCTGCCAGATGCTGTTGATACTGATGTTGCTTGTATTGCTGCTTGTTGATGTTGTTGTTTTTGTTTGCTGCTGCTGCTGCTGAGACTGCTGGTGCTGCTGCTGTAATTGTGTGAGAGAATGAGAGAAGTGAGAGTGAGAATTAGGAATGAGAGCACCAAGTCAAACCCCCCTCTCTCTCTTCATTTAATGAGCATGGCTCAAGCCATGTTGCCATACTCTCTCTCTCTCTCTCTCTCTCTCTCTCTCTCGGTCAACTAACATAATCCATTTCCATTTTAAAAAAAAAACAACCCAAAACACTTAATTCAAATTTTATAATTAGCTTAAGGCAATTGGGTTAATCCCCCATGGTTGCAAATCATGGTCTAACCCTATAATTAACCTTAGTTTATATGCACAAGTGTGTGCAAGCCTAAGAAAAATCTAATAAAATATTCATTAAATAAGATAAAATATTTGAAAATCAATTTGGTAAACTTTTTATTAAAAACCATATATTAAAGTATAATTAGTCATTAATCACATCCTAAGGTGTTACATCAAGTTCAACCCGTCATTTCTTGATTAATTAGACCCATTCACATAACCCTTAGCTAAGGTCAACAAAGTCACATGCTCGTCCTAATTAATCACATCATATGCTGTGTAGGAAGACATCATTTAGCTACCGTACGCTACGCCTTGGCTAAGGTCAACAAACGTAGTACGAATACTAAGTATTCTACTTCCTAAAATGACGGAGGGTTGCAGATGGTTTTTAAGAAAACCTTTAACGCTTTGAACTTGATATCGTTGTAGAATCAAACAGTTTTCAAAAGGAGTGGCTTATTCTCCGCAATTTTGAAATGTAGCTTTTTGACAACAAGCTGAGTGGTTTTTAAATTCGATTCTACAACATCTTTTTAGGTTTATTTTTCCTTACATTAATCATATTAATGTAGTCACATCATTTAAGTCCTGAAGCCAAACACAGAAAAGAAACGAAAATACAACATATGCTTATGCCATCCGCATTCACCATAATGTTCCGTTATGCACCGTCAGGTTACTTAACTAACAGCAAACCGGGACGGGACTAGCGCGGGTGCAAAACATAAGCAACGTCTACTATATATCTCATATATATGATATTGCATTCATCTCAGATATATCAAGCGATCACATCACAGAATATAAACAGCAGAAGCACATATATGAAAATATAGAATATACTAGGAATTCCGTATTTTGTATTTAGTCAACGATAGAAAATACGGGTTCCACGGTTGTGATGAATAGCTAATCCCATACCCTAGACCCCTACGAGAGCGGTAAGCGACCCTACCAATTCTAGAGTTAGGAGAGCCGGTCTCGACTCCTCGAGATGGTCTCCCACTGGACTCTAGAACCCGGTCACTTGTGCTCGCCACTTTGGGTCTATTCTAATGGGGAAAAGTAAATAATATACATCGAAGGAAACATCATCCTCAATCCGGATGTGACCCAATAAAAGAATATTACATACAAATAAATTTTACATGAATGAAAAGAAAACTCTCATCTCACATAAAAACCCCGGCCATTCATCATAACGATCCTATACTTCATTTCACAGCAACTTATAATATCTCATGTCAATACATGCAAATAAACTAGGCGATGTTAAACCATTTGATCGATCGATCAATGATCCAAAAATCCACAGAGAAGCTCAACACCTGAGCAGTATTAAAATTACCCAGAAGCATGCCACGGTACCTATGGACCAACCGTAGAAAGGCCGACCCGAGCCTCACAAACGGCGCCGCGGAACCGCCGCCAAAACCAGGTTTCTACCGCCGTCCCGCGGTCATTTAATCGTGTTAGGGTATCGTCCTTCTAGAGGGTCTATAGAATTACCTGCATGATTTTCTGAATATTTTTAATGTGAAAAATTCCAACATTTTGATAAATTTCCAGAGAATGGTTTTTTCGGGCAATCGATGTTCGTTCGAAGTGTTTTAACGTCGTCTAAGTTACTCTAATATCCTAGCTTAGCTCTGATACCATGTTGGGATTCCTTAGCACCTTGAGTAGGGTTTGCTAGCAACACACATGCTTCAATTAAAATTTTGGGTGCTAAGTAATCTTAACCTAGGATCAAACTAGAAGTTTAGAGTAACAAAAAATAGTATCTCATACTAAAACAAGAGTCTAACACTAAGTGAAAGTAAATACATGTTAGTGTATATGCCCTAGAGGCCATTACTGTATCATACTAGTTTGTATATTACTTGATGGAAGCTTGGGATATTCACAGTTGTATATACAATCTTGCTCGAAATGGTAGTATGCTACTTGGTTTGTCTCTGCTTTAATATGTGCATGTGTTTCTTTTAGCATATCGCTGATATACATATTAGTAGAGCCCTTAGGATCTTTGCTTGATTACCAGTGTTGTGATGGCGTTCACACTCGTGGAAGCTGGGTGATCTATAAGCACATCCTTATACAGGTCCCTAGTCATTGGACTATCGAGACAGGGCATCGATACTCCGGAGTAGACTAGCGTATGCGCTTCTCATCCCAGCATGGGAGACGGTCTGTCCCACAGCCGTCAGTACGTCGCACTTGAGATAGTATGCGGGTGCTCGTTAGGTTACGAGTACACTGGACAGGACTCGTCGGGAACTGTTGGTTGGTATTATACCTATCGTCAGTTATCAGTTCCCAGGTGACATGAGTACAGCTTAGTCCCCTGACTTGACACTCTCACTTCGCCTCGAGTGTGTTCCCACTGCACTTTGATTACTACCCTACCACGGATCAAAGGAGTCGTGCAAACAGGTAGTTTTTGGGTGCAGTCCCGAAGCACTTGGAGGCAGTGATGGTTAGACTGGATTCGTCTCTCCCGGTATTGGGGATTGACATCGCGATGTGTCTAGGAGAGCCATTACACGAGTAGTCCCTGGCCAGGGCAAGCGAGATATACTGGTAGGTTTCCAGTGTTATCTCAGGGTGTTCTGGGCTACACTCCGACACGACTTGTACCGCTATTAGGGGACTGACGTTCACCGCCCCCTAGGCCCGCCATGCGATGTATCAGACGAACAGACCGGACTGTACGGAGATTGTCACATACAGGCTCAGTAGGAGTTCGGATGGGGTTCACCTCGTCAGTCTTCTTATCGACATCTACCTGGGGACCGTTACGTACAGCTAGTGCCGCTTGCGGTCTGTGGTTAAACCCACTGCCAGCGTAGTGTTGAGTCTTTAGAGTCCCACACAGAGAGCTATTCGCCTTTAGGAAAAATGAGTAGAGGTCGCATGGTTTTGTGACAGGGTTCGTTCACATTCGCGCACTTGTGCACGTTTGCTGTCCGGACAGTTTATACTAGCGGGCTTTGGTTTAAGCCGGATCCTAGTATATGATTTGGGATTGGTTTTTCTCTTTGCATTCGTGTTCCTCGGATCACGAATGCGGGTGCGTATGCACAGTTGCTTGAGATTGAGGGAGAGGACTTTGATTAGGGTTAATGACTATTGTCATTTTATTAACCCTAATGCTTTTGTGTGTATTATTGTTAATTGATATTAGTTTAATAATTGTGCATAGTTATGGTTGTTGACCATTTGACCGACCTTGACTTGTTGACCTTGTTGACACTTTGACCATCATCATTTCATTTGGAAGATGCTCTTTGATCCTTGCAATTTGCATTAAAAATGAAATGATAATGGTCATGTCTTGATTTAGCCATGACAATTATCTCACTAACTATCTAATTACAATAATTCACTTATATGAGAGAATGCTTCATATTATTCTCTCATTCTATCATATCCTTTCTCTCTCTTGTTCTTCCTCTCCGTCAAGCTCTCTCCCTCTCATGTGTTGAGAAACACTTGAGCTTGAGAAAAATCCTCTCTTGATCATCTTTACTCTCATCTAGGGTTCAAGGACTAGCACTTCTTGCACCCTAGTTACTTCTAGCTTGGAGTTGAAGCCAATGGTTGAGGCTTTCGGGTGGATCTTTCTTCGACGTGAGAAGACGACCAAGGTGACCTCCTTCCACCACTCCAAGGAGCAAGGAGAGAAGGACTTAAAGCCCAAGGTATAACCTTTCTAGCACTTAGCTAGTTACTAGTTAGCTTTAGCAAGTTTTTGTTTAGCAAAGATCCTTCTTGCTCTAGTCCATGTTGCCTAAGCTCATAAAAATCCGATTTTTATTCCGTTTTCCGCCTCCCCGCAAGCACCGGGGTGGGCAACGTGGACTTACAGTGGTATCAGAGTCTAACTAAACATAAACTAGCTAGGTAGTGAAGTGTGTCGAAGTGCGAAACGGAAAAATTGAAAAACCAAAATATCAAAACCCTAGTTTTCTGTTAAAGTTTTTTCTGGTCAAAACAAAATTTTTCATACTCCAAAAATCGTCTCAGGGTTTTTTAAAGATAGCCACCAAAAACGATCAAGTGAATCGACCAAAGAGCCGCGGTTCCGCGGCAATAGCAAGCTATTGCCGCGCAACCGCGGCCGTCTTGGCTCTTCACTTGGTCGAGTTTGGTGCAGTGTATCTCTGGCTTGGTTTTAGGATTTTTAAGATGGTTTATATGTGCCCAGATTTTCCAGAATAGAAATTTGTTTTTGGGGGCCTATAAATCCGTATTTTTTCCGAACTTCAATACACTTCGACTAATAGGTTATATCTGTGATGTTTGAATGTATTGAACGTCGGCTAATCGCTATATGTCGATTAGTCGGGGTTATACATATCTGTGATCTGTGATTGATACTGGTATGTGTATATGAATGGGTTGGATTGTCGCGGATGAATAGCCGGGGTGGATGTGAGATGAGTATTGCTTTTTCTTTCATTCATTGTAATATGTAAATTGATGTAATATTATTATTTGTTTGGCCGCACAACCGGGTCGGGGTTGTAGCAGTCATTGTATAATTCTTTTTACTGTTTTTGCTCCTAGGATAGACCCATGGAGGGGGTGCACAAACTACCGGGTATCTCGAAGTGCCGAGTGGCCTACTCACGGTGGTGAGGGAGGTTGCTTCGCTTCGGGTACTTGGCGGATAATTTGCCGCACCCGTAGGGGTCTTGGGTGAGGTATTGGCTATTCACCGCGACCGTGTAATCCGCTTTTCGTTGCAGGCTCGAACGGATTGCGGATTCCTAGTATATCCAATGTATTCATCTGTGATCTGTAATGTCTATCATTGCTATATATTTATATATGATAACTATTTAGGCGTTGCTTATGTTTTACAGCCGCGCTAGCCCAGCCCCGCTCTGTCGTTAGTTAAGTAACCTAACGGGTGATGACGGGGCCCCGTGGCGAATGCGAATGGCATAAGCGTATGTCATATTTTGGTTGTTTTCTGCAATGGTAGGATTAAATTATGGGATGCATTAAAAGAACTAATGCAAGAAAATAAACCAAGTAAAAGTCGATTGGAACACTTTGAAAACCACTCGGTTCTTTTCAAAACTAAACTTTTAAACGCGGAGCTTGAACCGCTCCTTTTAAAAGCTATCTCGTTCCATCGATTAGATCAAGTTCACTACGTTCACGGTTTCGCCAAAACCATTCGTAGCCCTCCGTCATTCCACATGAATGGTCAAAAAGTATTCAAGCTATGTATTTTGGCCAAAGTCAAGGCATAGTGATTGGTAGCTATTGGGTATTCATGTGCAGCATAGATAGATGCGTTGGTTTGGGACAGTCGTGCTGCCATTTTGGCCAAAGTCAAGGGTAGGTACGGGTGGGTCCAAATTAACCAGGTGAATGACGGGTAGAACTTGACATATGACTTATGATATTTTGGCCAAAGTCAAGGTCATAAGAGCATGGGGAAAAAATCCACATCGGGAGTTTCATAAGTACTGAAACTTGCTAGCGCTGCATACCATTTGGAGTGTGATGATTCTGGTAGGATTCCTTCGGTTTTATCACGCGATGATATTTGGATCCCGATCCTACTGTGAGTATATGCTACTCCTCGGGAAAACTCTCACTTAACGATCAATGCTATAAACTTAGTAGGTGTCTAGAAAGGTGTTAGCGGGGCTACGCCCACAGGGAAAAGAGGTTACTTAGTTAAGGAACTTCACGAAAGCGTTGGAAAACCTCCCCCGAAGTACCGACACTGGCCTGGCTGAACGGTTAAGCAAGTATTGTACGGTGAGATTGATCCTGACTAATCTTTTCTTTACGGTTTGAGAAGGGATTCGAGAGACAGTGGGAGCCATCCAGTTTAGACAAATTAAAAACCACTCTAAACTTGCAAGAGCATCATGCTAAAGTGTTTCTTTTCTCTCTCCTAATTGCAGCGACCATTCAACATGATTGGACTTAAGTTATTACTAGATAAAAACATATTGACAGGGCCAAACTACAAAGATTGGCTCAGGAATGTCAAGATGGCAATCACTTACGACAAGTTAGGGTATGTCCTTACCACCAAAGCTCCCCCTGTCCCATGTCCCAAAACCAGTGTCGTAGATAGGGAAATCTACAAGACCTGGGAAATAGATTGCGCGAAGGCCAGATGCCTCGTACTTGCCTCGATGGACAACGAACATCAGAGGAGGCACGAGAATATGGACCTTGAGTCCATATTTCTTCATACAAAAGAACTGTATGGAGAGCAGTCTCGTATCGCAAGATACGAAGTGTCGAAGAAGTTGTTTTCGGCAAGGTTGGCCGTCGGATCATCGGTAGCAGAACACGTGCTTAAGATGATTGGCTATTGAGGAGCTCGCGGACCTTGGGACCACGTTGGAGAATGAACTCTATACTGATTTGATTCTCCAGTCCCTTCCTTCCACTTACGCCCAGTTTATTCTTAACTTCAACATGCAAGGAAAGGAGGTTGAACTTTCCGAGCTTCTGAACATGTTGAGGAGTGCTGAGGGCACCCTACAGAAGGTTAGGGAGACATCCACTTTGTTTGTAGGAGGATCTTCCTCTTCTCGGTCCAGGGCGAAAGCCAAGGGCAAGAAGAGGAAAGCCCCCGCCAAACCAAAAGACGGTGTCAGTAAAGTGGATACGAAGGGAAAAGGAAAAGCAACAAAGGTAGCGGGAAAGCTGGTAGGGAAGGAAGAATGCTTCCATTCTCACAAAAGTGGTCACTGGAAACATGATTGCAAGGCTTGGAAAGCCAGAACACAGGATTTGAAGCGAGTTGCAGCTTCAGCTTCAGGTGTGTATGTTATTGAAAACTATCTATCAATAAACTCTACGTTCTGTGTATTGGATACCGGATCAGGATCTCATATCTGTAATTCTTTGCATGCGTTGAGAAAGCGTAGAGTTTTGAAGGCAGGTGACATGACCCTCAGAGTTGCAAACGGTGTTAGCATGGATGCTGAGGCCGTGGGGGACTATCACCTGGGATTGTCGGATGGACATTTTTTGGTTTTGCGTAGTTGTTATTATGTACCAAATGCAGCCTGTAATATCATTTCTGTATCTTTATTATCTAAAGAAGGTTATGAATTTGCATTTGTAAGTAATGTAGTGAACATTCACCTCAATCAAGTTTTGATTGGGTCAGGTACATTGAACAACGGTATATACGTATTAAACCAGACACAGATTTTCAATGTCCAGAATACACACAAAAGAAAGTCTCCAGAAATCGATAAAACTTTCTTATGGCATTGTAGACTGGGTCACATCAATGAGAGAAGGTTGACTAAGTTACATGCAGAAGGATATTTGGATTCGTTCGAATATCAATCGTATGCAACTTGTCAATCCTGTCTCAAGGGAAAGATGACAAAGACTCCGTTCACTGGATACGGAGTAAGAGCGAGCGAGCTCTTGGGACTCGTACACAGCGACGTGTGCGGTCCAATGTCTACACATGCGCGAAGCGGTTATTCTTACTTCATTACTTTTACGGATGACTTTTCAAGATACGGTTATGTTAGTTATATGTATGCCCTAGAGGCCATTACTGTACATAGGATGTATATTGTAGTGGATGCTTGGACATATATAGGGAGGACTTTCTTGCTCGACATGATAGTATGCTATCTGGTTGCTCTTTACCTTAACGTGTATACTGATTGTCTCTCTGTTACATGTTGGTAAAGCCCTTAGGATGCGTACTTGACTACCTGGACTATGATGCGGATCATACTAGTGGGGACATGGTAGTC
This sequence comes from Agapanthus africanus, assembly GCA_030015575.1. Taxonomy (NCBI): domain Eukaryota; kingdom Viridiplantae; phylum Streptophyta; class Magnoliopsida; order Asparagales; family Amaryllidaceae; genus Agapanthus; species Agapanthus africanus. Next base: position 400,161,140 of record CM057346.1, read on the forward strand.
CATAAGTACATCCTTCAAAGTCCCTAGTCGTGGGTGTATCGAGACGGGGCATCGATATATCAGAGTAGACTAGCGTATACCTTCTCGACCCATATAGTTGGGCGATGGATGATCCCATATCCATTGGTGTTTGACATCAGAGATGATATACGGGTGTTCAGTAGAGACTGGGTATACTGGACGGACTCGCCGAGAACTCCCAGATGGTATTATACCTTACGTCAGATGGCAGTTCTCTGGTGACACTGGTACAGAGTAGTCTGTTGACCCGAGATCATCATAGAGTCTTGTGTGATTCCCACTGTGCTTTGATTTCCGCCTTACCACGTCCAAGAGAGCGTGCAAAACGGTGGTTTTTGGGTACAGTCCCGAATCACATGGGAGCAATGAGCGATAGGAGGGGATTCGTCTCTCCCGGTATAGGGAGTTCATGTTGCACTGTGTTCGATTGGCTATAACCGGAAATCCCTGGCCAGGGTTGCTGAGATTTACTGGTAAGTGTTACCAGTAATTTCTCGAACTGTTATAGACCTCATATCGACACGACTTATCGAGCTATTGGGGTCTGACGTTTACCACCCCTAGGCGAGATATGCAACATATCAGACGACGAGACCGGACTGTACGGTAAATGTTACTGGTTGGATTCACAGGAGAATGAGCGGGCTTGCTCGTCGATCTTCTGATCGCTCAATACCCAGGTGGCCGTTACGTTTAGCAGACCGCTTGTGTCTTGTGGGTGTTTGATATGATCATCACCTGCTGCCGGCGTATTGACGAGTCTTTAGAGTCCTACACAGAGGTTTCCTGGCTCAAGAGAAATGAAATAGGAGCGCATAAGAGATATGTGCGGGACCGAGAATAATGTGTGTATGTGATACCGTATTCCATTCCCGCGATGAATGTATCGAATGGTTGTATGCGATATAACCTAGTTATCGAATCAAGGATTGATTCGGTAAGCCGATACATAGGATACTAGTCGGTTATATGCGATATGACCGGATCGTTAAATCAAGTGTTGATTTAATGATTTAATTATATATTTGATATATTACTTTGCATTAACTAGTATTGGTTCACTTTAAATGGATTTTCTCACTCTGATGTGCACATTGTATATGTGATATATTTTTGTGCACTTGATTGTATCATGTTTGATGATACATGTTTACTTGGGTTTGTGTAAAGATTAAACCATGGTTATATGAATGGTTAGGGTTTTGTTTTCTTATTCATTTATTCATTTATTTATTCTTTTTGGAAAATAAATGGCATAAAGAGAAAATGGTGGCTTTCTTTGTTTGCATCTTGAAGCTTCATGAAGCTTTGACTAAGTGACCATTTTGTCTCATGCTTAACCCTAACCACTCCACTTAACCCTAGTTCAATCTCTACACTTAACCATGGTTGTATTATGATAAGTATTCTTTTATTTTCTATTTTGAAAACAACTTATCATAATATTATCTTCTTCTTCTTCTTTTCCTTCAAGAAGAAGCTTGATTCCATCAATGGTGATTTGATGAAAAGAGTGAGAAATCCAATTCTAAAGTGAACCCACTTCCTATTTCTTCATCCTTTACCTCTTGCCAAGTAGTATAGGGTATTTTCTTCACAAGTTTCATGACTTGGTGAAGTGGGAGCTTGATCTTGTGATGCCTCGACGTAGATCATCTTCGGCATCGAAGTCGATGACCTAACCCGCCCATTTCTCCGATGAAGCCGACGCTAGAGCCCGGGATTCGATTTGGACAGCAAAGAGACTTCATCATGGAGCTATGGAGGTGGAGGACCGGATCTACAAAGGTTGTATTTCCGTTCTTTTAGTCAAGTTGTTAACTAGTTTCATTTGTCGCCTAAAATTCTAGTTAACGATCCATATTAGGGTTTCTCGGCACTTGTAAAATTTGAAATTGGCATGGTTGATGCCTTGTTAGACCTCATTAGTGTGCCTAGGAACCCTACAGTGGTATCAGAACCTTGCTAGAGCCTTAGGCGATGCGTAGACGGAGTTAGAAGTCCGATCGAACCGAAACCCTAAATCCAAAATGCTCTCTGGACTTTTTTCAAACACGGGGATTTTTGAGAATTAAAAATATGCAGAAAACTCAGTAGAAGATTATAAGAATTACTGTATAAAACGGGACCCCCGATTCGATCAAAGTGCGGCGGAACCGCGGCAAAAGCCTGGCTTCTGCGGCGGTTCCGCGGCCATATGATGACGTCAGCTTCCCATTTTTGCACAGTAATTCCTTTTTTCTGGTGCTGGATTTTCTGGGATGTTTTAAATTTTACTCAAGAGTTGAGTTTTCAGGGGTGTTTTGGAGCTTCAACGATTCGATCGGATTATCAGATTTTTTCTATGTGTTTTTCCGGATATTTAGAATATGTTAGAAACTTCGACCGGATATAAATACCCAACTTTTCCCCTGTCGGGAAATTTCCAAGTGTTGGATTTTTCCGTGGTTTAAAGACGTTCTAAGTAGTGCAAGTAACTCGATGGACCCTCTAGAAGACAACAAATCTTAACTCGATTATGTGACCGTCTTGAACTGCCCTTTGAACCTTCGGGTTTGGGGCAGTACGGCGTGCCACATGTGAGGCGTTGGCTTGACCCTTCTACGGCTGGACCGTTGGTACTGAGGCATGAACTGAATGTTTTTAGACTTATTTCATGTGTTGATCTATTCCGGGAAAACTTGGGTGTTTAAATGTTCGATCGGAAAGTTTAACATTTTCTATTTATCTCGATTGTGATACAATAATTGGAATTCACAAGTAGTTATGAGATAACTGAATGAATGTTATAAACATAGCAGTTTAGTCTCACTTGATCGGTTGCCAGGGAATTTTGATGCGATCAAAAGTCCGTCGCAATCACGTAGCGTACGCGGATACTCGCCGGGTAAACTTAATAGACAGCCTCACTCCATAGCCCCGACCAAGTGACTGTCGGAGAACCCCGTCGCCGAAAGCATCCGTTCGGGTGCTCGCGGCAGCGGTGTTCCGCCTTGGTGCACTTCGTTGGAGGCATCGGGGGTGCAGCCGTCTATTGAAGTTTGCGACAAGCATTCGATCAAGATGTCGGGAATCTTGTTGAATTGCCCGACTTGATATTGAAAAGTGTTTTCGATAATGAGACTAAAATGCGGGGTTTATAATTGTTAGGCATGCGATGTCTAAGGAATTCATTTGATTAGGCATGCGATGTCTATGCAGGTTGCGGATTCCAACTGTTGTAGTTTTACACTTTCTTTTCTGTGATCGTAAGTGTAATAGGTGATATCGCCGGTTTCGTTGCTATATGCCAACGACAATTGGGATACGCATGTTTACTTACGTTGATGACATGTGATGTTATGTGTTGCTGGATATGTTATATTGGATCGTCGTGTTTGAATAGCCGGGGTTTTTTTGTGAGATGAGTGTTTTTCATTTTCATTCATGTAAAAACTTGTATGTAATATTCTTTAATTGGGGCACTTCCAGGTTGTGGAAGATGTCACCCTTTGTATATTATTTACTTTTCCACACTAGGATAGACCCAAGGAGGGGAGCACAAGTAACCGGGTTCTGGAGTCCAGTGGGAGACCAACTCGAGGAGTCGAGTCCGGGTCTCCTAACTCTAGAATTGGTAGGGTTGCTTGCCGCTCTCGTAGGGGTCTAGGGTGTGGGTTTGGCTATTCATCGCGACTGTGGAATCCGTGTTTTATACTGGCTCGTATTGAAAACACGGACGTCCTAGTATATCCAATATTTCATATGATTCTTCTGCTGCAATATCTGTGATGTAATCATGTGATATGTTCTGTGATGGATACTATATATAGTATATATATATATGATATATTATATAGGCGTTACTTATGTTTTACACCCGCACTAGCCCTGCCCCGCTCTGCCGTTAGTTACCTAACCTAACGGTGCACGAGGGGACATCGAGGCGAATGCGGATGGCATAAGTGTACGTCGTATTTATCTGTGATGTTTAGGTACTTAAATGATGGGACTTCATTAATATGATTAATGAAAGAAAAAGAAATCTAAAGATGTTGTAGAATTGGATTTCAAAATAAAAATAGGTAGCTACAGTTCTTGCTTTGCACAGCGGTATATATGATATATCCTGCACCTTATTCGATGAGGAAAAGACCGAGATCCCTTCACCGGGAGTGACTCCTTTAGCAATAACTGGCTGATGCTACACACTCGGTTTTTCTTTTGATAGCTTCTATAGTTTCTGCTTTGCACAGTGATATATATGATATATCCCGCACCTCATTCGACGAGGAAAGGACCGACGATCCCTTCACCGGGAGTGACTCCTTTAGCAAAACTAGAAAAGCCTAAAAAACACTCCATTTTAAAATCATTTGATTCTACAACGATATAAAGTTCATTGCGCAAAAGGTTTTCTTAAAAACCTGTCGTAGCCCTCCGTCATTTCAGATAAGTCCTAGTTAGTATTCGTGCTGCGTTTGTTGACTCAGTCAAGGCGTAGTGTGCGGTAGCTGATTAGTGCTTATCTGCAAAGCATATGATGCGATTGGATTAGGGTAGTCGTGCGGCCTTGTTGACTCAGTCAAGGGTCGTGCGGGTGGGTTTAATTCAATCGAGAAATGACGGGTTGAACTTTACTTGTGGTCTATGATTTGTTGACTCAGTCAAGGTCATAGATCGCTTGGGGCAAAATATTATCGGGAATTTCAACTGTTGAAATTTGCAATGAGATTGCATACCTTCTATGAGATAGTTGGATCCTGATACCCGCTGCGAGTAAGAGTTACTCCTGGGAGAGTTTTACACATTACAATTAGCCGATCAAGTAGGTGTCTAGAAAGGTATCAACGGGGTTACGCCTCTGGGAAAACGAGGTTTACATTAATTAGGTTCGTGCGAAAGCACGGGGGACCTCCCTCAAAGTACCGAAACTGGCCTGGCTGAAAGATTGGCGAACTTGTAGTGTGTAATTAATCCCGGCTAGTCTTTCCTTTTAGGGTTTGAAGGAAGATTTGATAAAAACAGTGGGAGCCATCCTGATTAGATAAAATAATAACCAATCTATTCTTGCAAGAGCGCACGCTGAGTGTTTTCTTCTCCCTCTCTCCAGGTAGCGACCATATCACGCCTTAATCGAGATAATAATACGGAATCTTGACCGAACCCGCTTGTTATACTGAGCTGGGGAACGTTGGTCCTGCTCCAACTTATAATTGTTATAAGACAGAGCAGGAATTGGGGAATACCAGATTTCCCGTGCCGCCCAAACGAAGAAAGTGCATGTTGATGCATCATCTTCGGATGTGTTCGTTACAAAGAACTGTTTCTTAGTATCCTCTACGTCCTAGGTATTTGATACCGGATCAGGATCCCAGATATGTAATCTGCTACATAGGGCTACAGAAAGGTAGAAAAACTGAGAACGGGTGATAAGTTTCATGAGATAGAAAACGGGGCAAGCGTTGCAGCCAAGTCTGTTGGTCACTGTCACCCTGTATTACCAATACATTGATTTTGAACAAATGCTATTAGATACCGAACCTGATATACAAAACATATCAGTCTCTTTATTAGTAAAGAAATGATAAAATTTTGTGTTGATGGATAATGTTTTGAACATTTCCTATATCAAAAGTTGATCGGTTCAGGTACGTTATCTAAAAGCATTGACGTTCTAAATCAAACTACAGTTCTTAGTATACGGAACACACACAAGAGGAACAGTTCAGAAATGAACGGATTCTTCCTGAGGTATTGTAGACTAGGTCATATCAAGTGCGACCCGACTAGCTGAAGTTACATATAGATGCATATTTAAATCAGTTTGAATTTACATCTTGTGAAACTTGCCAGTCATGTCACAGAGATAAGATGACCATATCTCTGTTTATTGGAAACAGAGAAAGACTTTGTAAAGTCTTGGGATTGATACATGTTGATGTATGTAAGGTCCCCTGTCTACACATGCCAAGACCAGTTCTTTGTACTTCATTACATTCTCTGATGATCTCTCAAGATTCAGTCATATGTTCCTGTTGAAACACAAGTCCGAAGCTTTTGAGATATTCACAGAATATAAATTAGAAGTAGAGAACCAAAATACGGGTATAAGTATTATGTCCTATGATGAGATCAGGGAGGAGAATACTTGAGCATGGAATTCCTGGACTATTCTAAAGGAGAATGAGATTCTCTCTCAGCATTACTCCTCCGTATACACCATAGCACGATGGTATATCGGGGCGGAGCAATCACACCCCATATGATATGGTGTGCTCTATGATGAGTACTACTGAGTTACCTGTTTCCTTTTAGGGGGTTATGCACTTGAGAAGCTGCATACCTATTGAATAGGTTCGAATCAAATCAGTTACCTACCACTTCATATGTGATATGGAAAGGGAAGAGCCCATGTCTTAAGCTAGTTAAGATTTGGGGTTGTCCGGCCTATGTCTAAAAGCAAAATCCGGACAAGCTCGAGGTAAGGTCGGTTATATAGAACTGGAAGTGTTTCAGCTATACAAACTACAGCAAATGATTTGGTAGAACCGAAGGATTCAAAAGTAACCAACGAACCTCAGCCTCTCCGCCGATCTAGTAGGGTTCCTCACCCACCTGAGAGATACTTCGGTTTCTCTATGACAGTGGGAGCGAGGATAGCATCATGAGATGATGACCTAACTAGTTTCGAGCTGGCCATCAGGAGTGGGACTCTGTAAGAATGGCTGGATGCTTAGTGATCTGTCACGACCCGCAGGGTACGGAACGTGACTGGCACTTAAGTTTACGAAACGTCTCAAGACGTCCGTAAAATAAGTAAGCCAAAGCCCAGAAACCAAAACCAAATAAGCAAAAGAGTGAAAAAAACCCAATCAATTGAAAGCGAGTTTATCAAATAAGTCATATAAAACCCTTTTTAAAAACAATATCAATTTTTCCGAAAATTTCGGCAGAGTCTCTTTTATAAATACTGGCCCCCAAAATGGGTAAAACAAGAATATATATAAATCCAACAAATAAGGCATCCCCAAGCGGGAGCTAGCTCTTCGCCACAAGGCGGTCACAAATCCCACGCAATATAAAACAACAACATGCAAAATAATCATAAAGAAGCATGAGAAAAACAGCATGTCGACTCAAGTGAGCTCGACCCCAAAATACAGCATAAAAGTCCACAAATCTCACAGTCTCATCTCTAGGTCAATATACAACAATACTGGTAGATACAGTAGATGGACTACACTAGATACAAAGAATATACAAGGTGGTACAAAAATAATGATATAACCCACCTAAGAGCAAAACCTCAAGTCCAGGCAAAAGAAGCAAGTGCGCCCGCCGCTACTGTACTGACAGAGCGGACCTGAAAAAGGTTGTGGCACAACGGGGGTGAGTTGCCAACTCGTGAGTAATAAATAACATCTACACAGGCTATCGAATGCATGCACACAAGCATCCTAGCATCTCAAATACAGGTAAGGCAGGACATAATAGCAGGTATGTATGCAATATGAATATACTAGCAGGTATGAATGCAATGCGAATCAACTCGTGATCTGAATGTGTAAGTATAAGAAATCATGTTTTTCCCTTTAAGAATCTCTTTTGAAATACAAGTACAATACCAATAGAATCAACAAGAATCTGTGTCCAGCATCGACACCTCAAAACTATCACAAATCTCATATATCCATGTGATCGTATCTCTGGCCTCAGCCATCCGGCTGACCCAGCTCAATATCAAAATCTCATCATCTCGCGGCCACGGTCGGGATCCTCTGGATATCCACCGTGCCAAAAAAGTCACCGGTAGGTAATCCGTCCCTTGCCAGGCTCAATGTCAACACCGCATTCATCTTGCTCCGGGGTACCATACCGGGCCTACCATGTACCCGTGACGGTTCCTCCACTCCTCGACACGGATCTCGAAACCACAGCAAACTCATGGTGGACGACACTTTACATCACTAGAAAACCGCAATTACATATTTTAAGAACATAATAAGTTTAGAAATTTTGCGGCTTTCCCCCGAAATCCAGAAATATCATAAAATCTCAAGAAATCCTCATAAGTGCATATGTCAATGATAATGAATGCATATGGTATCAATAATCAAGTTGCGATGTGTGATTAATAGATTAGGCATGAACAAATAATATGATGAAGCACATGCACATGAATAGCAATCCTACGATTTCATTTTAAGGAATTAAAGCAATAGCGCGAGTTTAAGTATCAATTATAGTAAAAGGTTTCAATTTAAAGGTTATCTAGTATGGTGGCATGGCAATTACCAGGGTGTGTGTGTAAGCATGAATAGTGCTCGTGCTGCATATAAAAACCCTGGCAATGGTGCAGGTTTCCTATAAAATGGTTTCGTATATGTATGTCAATATAGGGCATGAATGTGGCAAATAATCATACAAGTATTACACCCCTAATTACTAACATTACTAAGAATCTTTTTAAGGTACTAAAACTATCGGGCGACTTGCGCCATTCAACGATAGTCCCCCGTAGATGTTACATCTACTCACCGAAATCCCTAGCTAGTCACGTCCGATCACCGCTTTCCCCTTTCGAGCCGCGTCTGACGTCTCCGCGACCGAACCTGGAATTTACATCAATACCAAACATAAGGTTACATATCAAGAACGATGCAAAACCCAAACGAAAACACTAACGTTCACAAGCTAGGTACAACGTGCACAAGGTGCGCGGAACACACGCGAAAATCGCAAAAACTGCAAAAATCGCCGATTTGGTCGCCCGGCAAAACTAAAACCCGATTACTCAAAAATCCGCACTCACGCATCCTAAATGTCATAGGATATGCCAACAATATAATCTAGATATCGCAATTAATTCGCCACAATAATATAATAAAAACCTAGTAAGCTAGAAGTTTGCAAATTTGGTGCAAACATCGACAATTAGCGACAAAGTTAACACAATCCAACACAACAATCCAAACTAACCCACTAGCTAGCCATTACACTAATTTTAAACCATTAACTATGCTTAAAAACCTAATTTCCATAAACAAAACCTTTCTTGATTTTCATAATTAGCAATTTCAATCCAAAACTAAACATGACAATAACAAATTAACAGTAATTTGAAGCCCACACAAATAAAGTAACCTCATTAACCTAGATTAGCAAACAACTAGATAGCTAATTAGCTTTAATTAACTAAATAATGGTTTCAAGAAACCCTAGTTAACTTAACCATTAACTTTAAACAACACTAGAATGAAAATAGCACTAAATTAACACTAAACAACTAGATTAAAGAATTCTAACCATATTAACTTAAAAGAGTAGAAATTATACCTCAAATTTTTATAGATCTAGCAAGAAGAATTTGCCTCAATGATGGCCTCATAGCACCATGATTCCAAGCAAGAGAGGTTAAAGAGAAAGGGGATGAAGAATGGGGTTATTTTGTGAGGTTTAAATTTGGAATTTTTGAAGCAACTTAATGAATTTTTTGAAGAAAATGAAAAGAACAAGGAGATGAAAGGGGGCTGCTGGAATTGGGCCAGAAATGAGGGAGAGGGGATGGTGTGGGTGTGGGAAAAAAGGTCTTGGTCAACTCCCCTCAAAGTCAATGCACCATACCTTCAACATACAAAATTTTAAACATACACATTCAACTCAAATCATCCCTAACAAAAGAATTTTAAAACAAAAGAGAGAGGGGGAATTTTCTGCAGTTTGGGACAGCCAAGGAGATGTGAGGATGTGTGTGTGAGAGTGCACAAAAAAAAATTTGCAAAAAGACCCCCTACAAGTCCAAAATTGCAAGTTTAAGCTTAAATTCAATAAATTTCGTTTTCCATAATAAAAATTAGTTAAAACTTAAAATAAATTACTAAAAATTTATGTTACAACTAGATTTTAATTAAAATGATTTTAAAGCTTAATTTTAGCCCATTTAAATTTGTATTTATCGCTAATTTAATGTATTTTCTTACCGGCTTAAAATAATATTAAAAAATTGAAAAATAGGGAAAAAATTTTAAATTACCAAAATTTCATAAGTAACTCATTAGCTACTAAAAACAAGCAATTAACTATCCATTTTAGGTATAATTAGTCCTAAACTGCAAAATAACGAGAAAGACGGTTTTCGGAAAAATACCGAATTTTCACCGATTTTCAGAAAAACACCAAAACGAATTTTCAAGGCGCTATAATCTTCCCCCCTTAAAGAAATTCGGTTCCCGAATTTAAAAATATAACTACGCGTACCTTCAAAGAGATGAGGGAATTTCTTCCGCATCTCGCCCTCGGTCTCCCAGGTAACCTCCTCGCTGCTCGGGCTATGCCAAAGGACTTTGACGGTTGGTATAATCTTCAATCTCAACATCTTCACCTGCCGATCCAGGATGGCCACCGGCTGCTCTGCAAAAGAAAGGTCGCGCTCTAGCTGGACTGTCGGGTGCTGAATCGCATGCGAAGGGTCGTGGAGGTACTTGCGGAGCATCGAAACATGGAAGACGGGGTGAACATCGGGAAAGCTGGGTGGAAGAGCCAAACGATATGCAACAGCGCCGACACGCTCGAGGATCTCGAAAGGACCTATGAATCTAGGGCTAAGCTTCCCCTTTCGCCCAAAATGCATCACGCCCTTCATCGGAGAGACCCTCAGAAAAACATGGTCGCCAACTGCGAACTCTAATCTGCGACGGCGCCTGTCCGCATAGGATTTCTGTCTGCTCTAAGCTGCCCTCATCCGGTCTCGAATCAACTGTATCTTCGCTGTCGTCTCCTCAACAAGCTGCGCCCCCAAAATACTGCTCTCGCTGAGCTCTGTCCAACTGACGGGCGATCTGCATCTCCTCCCATACAAAGCCTCGAAAGGTGCCATCTGAATAGTATCCTGGAAGCTGTTGTTGTAGGAGAACTCCACTAAAGGTAAATGACGATCCCAGCTACCGCCGAAGTCTAAAACGCACGCTCTGAGCATGTCCTCGAGAGTCTGAATGGTCCGCTCTGACTGTCCGTCGGTCTGCGGATGAAATGCTGTGCTGAAGCTCAAACGAGTGCCCAAAGCCTCCTGGAGTCTCTGCCATAGTCGGCTGGTAAACTGAGTGCCTCGATCTGACACGATACAAGTCGGTACGCCATGTAGTCGCACGATCTCGTCAATGTAGAGCTGAGCATACTGAGCGAAGCTGAAAGTGGTCTTCACTGGTAGGAAGTGAGCCGCTTTCGTCAATCTATCCACGATCACCCAGATGGAGTCGTACCCTCGACTGGTCCTGGGTAGACCCACAACGAAGTCCATCGAAATCTGCTCCCATTTCCACTCTGGAATGGGTAACGGCTGTAGCTCTCCTGCGGGCCTCTGGTGCTCGGCCTTGACTTGCTGACAAGTCAGGCATCTCGAAACGAACTCCGCAATGTCCCTCTTCATCCCATCCCACCAGTAGGCCTCTCTCATATCATGGTACATCTTGGTGGAACCGGGGTGGACACTATACACTGATCGGTGTGCCTCCTCAAGAATGTCGCGCCGCAATCCATCAGCATCTGGTACGCACAGTCTAGATCCATAGCGTAAAATCCCTTGATCGTCAATCACGAACTCGGAAAATCTGCCCTGTCCCATCTGTGCCATGATCTCTGAGCAACGGTCGTCACTGCGCTGTGCCTCATATATACGGTCAAGAAACTGTGGGCGTGCACGAACATGCGCGAGCTGTCCCCCTGTCTGAGTGAACTCGAACTCAATTCGGCTGTCGCATAAAATTTGCCAATCTGCTGACGACTGCCTCTGCACTGCGCGCAAAAAGGATAGACTACCCCCGGGCCTCCTACTCAACGCATCTGCGACCACATTCGCCTTGCCTGGGTGATATAAGATCTCGCAGTCGTAGTCTTTCACCAACTCCATCCAACGACGCTATCTGAGGTTCAGGTCTCGCTGCTGAAATATGTACTTTAAGCTCTTGTGATCAGTGAATATCTGACACGACTCACCGTATAGGTAATGTCGCCAAATCTTCAATGCAAAGACCACTGCAGCCATCTCCAAATCGTGAGTGGGGTAGTTCTGTTCGTGCCTCTTCAACTGCCGAGAAGCATAAGCGATCACCCCGCCATGCTGCATCAATACGCATCCTAACCCTACTCGCGAAGCATCACAGTAGACCACAAATCCGCCTGATCCCGAAGGCAAAGATAATACCGGCGCCGTAGTCAAACATGTCCGCAGCTGCTGAAAACTACGCTCGCACTCCTCCGTCCAGACGAAAGGAACTCCCTTCCGGGTCAAACCGGTCAAAGGTGCAGCTATACGGGAGAAGTCCTGAACAAAATGCCTGTAGTAGCCCGCCAGGCCTAGAAAACTACGGATCTCAGTAACCGATGTAGGTCGGGGCCACTGCTGAACGGCCTCAATCTTCTTCGGGTCCATACATATGCCGTCTCTCGTAACCACGTGACCCAAGAATCCGACACTGTCCAGCCAGAATGCACACTTGGAGAACTTTGCGAACAGCTGGTGCTCCCTCAGAGTCTGTAACGTAATCTGCAAGTGCTGCTCGTGCTCCTCTCTGCTCCGGGAGTACACCAAGATATCGTCGATAAACACGATGATGAACAAGTCAAGATACGGCCTGAATGTACGGTTCATCAAATCCATGATGCTGCTGGGGCGTTGGTGAGTCCGAACGACATCACCAAAAACTCGTAGTGGCCATAGCGCGTGCGGAAAGCTGTCCTCGGTATATCCTCCTGTCGAACTCGCAGCTGGTGGTATCCTAATCGTAAGTCGATCCTCGAAAAGTAACCCACGCCCTGGAGCTGGTCGAACAAATCATCAATGCGTGGCAACGGATATCTGTTCCGAACGGTAACTTTGTTCAGCTGGCGGTAGTCGATACATAAGCGTAAACTTCCATCCTTCTTCTTGACAAACAGGACCGGAGCACCCCACGGAGAAACACTAGGTCGAATAAGCCCCTTCTCTAACAAATCCTGCAACTGATCCTTCAGCTCTCGAAACTCAGCCGGGGCCATCCGATAAGGCGGTATAGAAATAGGCCCCGAGCCGGGAATCAAATCAATGCAGAACTCATCATCGCGCTCAGGCGGTAGCCCAGGTAGCTCATCAGGGAAAACATCAGGGAACTCGCAAACAACCGGGACCTGGTCCAACGGAACCTCTGCAGCTCGAGTATCACAAATAAACGCTAAGAATCCCTGACATCTCTTCCGCAAGAGCTGACCAGCGCGAAGAGACGAAATCAAGCTGGGAAGGGTGACGCTGCGGTCTCCCTGAACAACAAAGACTGGCTCTCCCGGAAAGCTAAATATGACCGCCTTCTCACGGCAGTCCATGTTGGAGATAGTGCCCTCAGAGTCAATTATTGGGTCACAGGCACGTGATTGCAATGATTGAGGGGAGGACCTATCCCGGTAGGACAGTCTTACTCGAGATGATAGTATGCTATCTGGTTTATCTTTATCATCGTGTACTGCTTTAGGTGACCTTTCGAGTCGCTATTACACGTTGATAAAGCCCCTAGGATTCTTGCTTGACTTCCAGCAGTATGAGGGCGATCATATAAGTGGGAGCTGAGGTCTACAAGCACATCCTTAAAAGGTCCCTAGTCGTGGGAGTTTCGAGACAGGGCATCGATACTCCGGAGTAGACTAGTGTATACAGTCGAGACCCCGACGAGGGGCGGTGGCCGGTCTCACAAGCCACTGGTGTCAGTTGGTTCACCTAAGATGTATACAGGTGCTCATTGGGTTATGAGTACACCGGACAGGACTCGCCGGGAACCTGCTAGTTGGGAATATACCAGACGTCAGATAGCAGTTCCCAGGTGACATGTGTACAGGTTAGTTCATCGACCTGGGATCGTCATTTGTCTCGTGTGAGTTCCCACTGTACTTTGATTACTACCCTACCACGGCTCAAAGGAGTCGTGCAAACAGGTTTTAGTTGGGTACAGTCCCGAGCCACATGGAGGCAGTGAGCGGATCTGCAGGGGTTCGTCTCTCCCGGTATTGGGGGTGAGGTCGTGCTGTGTCTAGGAGAGCCAGAACATGAAAAGTCCTTGGCCAAGGCAGGAGATTTGCTGGTAGGTATTCCAGTAGTATCTCAAGGTGTTCTGGGCTACACTCCGACACGACTTGTACCGCTTTTGGGGGTCTGACTTTTACCAACCCCCTAGGCCCGCCATGCGATGCTCATAGACGAACGGACCGGACTGTACGGATATTGTCACTGACAGGCTCAGTTGGGTGTCGGGGTGAGCTTCCTCATCGACGTCCCATTTGGTCAATACCTGGTGGCCCGTCACGTATTGGCTTATACCTCTGACGTGCTAGTGGTTAAATCCACAGCCAAGGTATTGACGAGTCTTTAGAGTCCACCACACTCAGTTACTCAAGTTTCGGGCGAAACGCTGTAGAGGCCGTATGGAGATATGGCAGGGTTCGATCGGATACGTGCGGTATTGCACGGATCGCGATCGGACAGTTTTTACTAGCCGGCTTTGGCTTAAGCCGGATTCTAGTATTTGATAGTGTAGTTTTGTCTCTTTGCATTTGTGTTCAGTGGGAATACAAATGCGGGCATGTATTTGCAGTAGCGGGGTTTTCCTGTAATTTATTACGGGATCGGTTTTATGAAGTTGCCAGTTTGCATTCCGTTCCGGCCGGTTTTCCTTCATTCCTTCTCGGTCGGACTTTCTTATTGGAGAGTGTTAATTGCAAGTTCGCAATTAACATTTTGTGAGGGGTTTCTTTGCATATGTGTGGCTTCATAATCATGAGATTCCTTTCTTGTCCATTTGATGGCTTTTCATTTGATGGTTTAGAAAAGGGATTGATTTGTGAGATGAGTGAGAAAGGATGTGAGGTTTATATTATCTTTTTGATATATTGTTTTATGCAATTCTCTTTTCTCTCTCCAATCTAATTCTATGGAGAGGGGGCCGGCCACTTTGGCTAGAGAGAGAGGATCATTTTCCTTTTGAGTGAGGAAAAATGTTTCATATCCTTTTTCATGCTACCAAGTTCATAAGCACTTTTTTTTTGAGTTGCTTTCTTTACCTCCACCATTTCATGGCAACCTCATAAACCCCAAGAGACAAGCTTCTACACTATTTCTATAGCAAGCCTTGGACGCGTCGGCTAGCCAACTTCGCGCCCGAGTTGCCTCGGTCATGAGGTGGGAGCCCGTAAAAGATTCCGGCTATGTGGTGCCCGTTTCGACGAGGAGATGACGGACGATATATCCGCGGGAGATCGGAGTGGAGACGAAGACCGAAGGACACGGATCGCTTGGTATACTTTTCTACTCTTTTCTTATTTGCTAGTTAGCTAGGTTAATGGCCCGATCCGGGTAAAAAGTCCGCGGTGGTGCCGTTTTGCAAAGTCCGCAAAGTTTTTGTTTTCCGCGTTTCCGGCGTCGGATCGACGGCCGGGGCGCCCCCGCGGGCTTACATTGGTATCAGAGCCACGCCATTAACCTTCCCTAGCTTGCTCTAGCGCGTTTAGAACCCGATCGAACAAAATCCCCAAAATCCGTATTTTTGTGCACATATGTTCTCTGTTGAAATTTTTTGAGCTCCTAAAATTTTTCAGGTTGTTGCAGAGGCATGTACAAGCAATTATAAGAATTGTGGGAAAATACGATCCAATGATTCTTCACTTCGACCGCGGAAGGGCGGCCAAACCCTCGGTTTGGCCGCGCTTCCGCGGCGGATAGGAGGAATCTTGGCACCATATTTTCCCAGTAAGCTTATGAGTAAGAAATAGGGATTTTGGGATATTTTATTTGGGCCCAGGTTTTCTGTAATTGCTACAGTTCTTTTTGGGGGCCCACTTTGATAAATTTGTTCGATCGGATATTTTAAACATGCCAGTTCACAGTTTTTACATTATATCTGCGACCGTGAATGTCACTTGATCGGTAAATCCCGTCTAACTGCTATAGCCCGGTTAGACGGATTTGCGAACGTGACTTTCACGTTGATGTTCTGTGATTGTACTGTGTTATTGCGGATCGGTCGTGGGGATAGCCTGGTTGCAGTGGTAGTACAGTTCTGTTGTATTATGTACATTTGATATTGCGGGGCGAGCGTCCGACATGTGGACTGCCGTCACTGCCTGTTTGTATTATTATTTTGGGGCACGACCTGGTTGCGGTCGATGTACCCGTTGTATATATTTTACTTTCTGTACTAGGATTACCCCGCGGAGGGGTGCACGGATGGCCGGGTTCTGGAGGGCAACAAGCCCGCATCTCATGGCATTGAGACGGAGGGGGCTTCACTCTGGGATCGGCGGGCTATTCGCCGCACTCGTAAAGGGGTATAGGTTGACCCAGGAGGGGTGCCCAGGTTACCGGATTCCGTGAAGTGCTGGGTGGTCCATTCACGGTGCTGAAGGGGGCTGCCTCGCTTCACGTTTTGGCGGGTGACTTGCCGCGCCCGTAGGGGTCTAGGATTTCATTGCACAGGCTATCCACACGACCAGGGGAACGTCGGGTTTCAGCAGCGGCTCTGTGAAACCCGGGGATCCCAGATATCTGTATTGATCTGTGTTGCTATACATTTCTGTGTTGCTTTTTATCACGCCATGAGCGAAAATTATATATTATATATATATTAGTAGATGTTGTATATGTTTTACAACCGCGCTAGTCCAGTCCCCGCTCTGTCGTTAGTTAGCTAACCTAACGGGTGATGACGGGACCCAGTGGCGAATGCGGATGGCATATACGTACGTCAGTATATTTTCGTTCTTTGTGGTGTGATCAATTGATGGGACTGCGTTGATTCGGATCAATGCAAGTTAAACAAACCTAATCTGATGTTGTTGGAACACTTTTTCAAAAAGCTGTTATTGCAAGGACGTTATCTTTTGTTTTGCATCGTGGTATTCATTTGGAATATCCTGCACCTCATTCTACGGGGAAAGAGCCGAGATCCCTTCACCGGGAGTGACCTCTTTAGCAAAGGTTGTCGTCACTATATTTTTATAAAGCTATCCGTTCCTTCAACGATATCAAGTTCATTACGTTAAAGGTTTTCGCCAGAAACCATTCGTAGCCCTCCGTCGTTTCATATGGATAGTCAATAGTATTCATGCTGTGTATGTTGGCCAAAGTCAAGGCACAGTGTTTGGTAGCTATTGGGTATTCATATGCAGCATAGATAGATGCGTTGGTTTGGGACAGTCGTACTGCCATTTTGGCCAAAGTCAAGGGTATGTACGGGTGGGTTCAAATTAACCAGGAAAATGACGGGTAGAACTTGACATGTGACTTATGATATGTTGGCCAAAGTCAAGGTCATAAAAGCATGGGGTAGAAATCCACATCGGGAGTTTCAAAAGAACTGAAACTTGCCAGATATGCGCATACCTTCTGGAGTGTGATAACGTGAGCGGATTCCGTCACGTTATCATGCGATGATAGTTGGATCCCGATTCCCACTGATGAGTTGGTATACTCCTCGGGTGATCCCGGCTAATTCTTCTTTCAGGTTTGGGGAGGAATTTGACGTTACAGTGGGAGGTTTCCAGATTAGATAAATTGGTAACCATTCTGATCTAGGTTAGAGTGCACGCTGAGTGTTTCTTTTCTCTCTCTCTTTGGCAGCGACCATTGACCCGACCCTAGACTATGACTCAGTGACCAAGTTGACCGAACCTTCTTAACACAGGCTTTTGGATTGTCAGAGTTGCAAACCTCATTGCCACTCCTACTTTTACCCTTTTCTCCAGGACACCCCGTATTACTACGAACGTCCACTTCCATTGGACAAAACCATCGTATGGTTATATACGAACTCGAAGGACTTCGAGGATGGTTTCCGGTTCTGGAGAAAACGAATAGGACTATTCAGTTGTCTTTACCTTTTACCTTCTCTCAGGTTGCGAGTACTCCTTGGTTTAGGAGATAGTACACCTATTATGCAAATTGGATAGTCTTCTTCCAAACCTTAGGCTGGTGCCGACCGGTAGGGAATGAAGAAAGCCAATTAGCCTAAACGGTGTACAGAAGGTATTAAGTTCAGACAAAGCAAGGGATTAGTAAGAGGGCAAAGTAAATTGCGACTGCTATTCACGACCAAACCATGTACTTCTTTGTCAATCCTAAATCACCTATGAATTAAGTACATTCGGTTGTCTTTTATCCTCACCTTCTCTCGCATTGCGAGTGCTCCTAGGACTAGGACAGTACACCCATTATGCTTATTGGATAGTCTTCTTCCAAACCATAGGCTGGTGCCGAACGGTATGGAAGGAAGAAAACCATTTGGCCTAAAGGGGTGTACAGAAGGTAATGACTAAAGACATGTAAAGGGATTTGGAGAGGTGGCAAAGAATTATACAGTTATAGTTGTGAATCTGGATAATGGAAGAGGCATTACTAGGAATACCAGGATACCCCGTCGAAACATTTCAATGTTTCAGTTTCACTGTGTACAGTTAAAAGAAAACTGATTTCCCAATTAGACACTTACTCCAGGGTATGTATTTACCAGGTTGGATTCTCATATCTGTATGGTTTTACAGATGATGAGTGGGAGTAAGTTATTGGGAATTAGGTGACCATCCTCATTATATCGGGATTCGTTGTAATCGGTGATATTTGAGGAAGTCACCTGGGTTGTTTGCCGGTCGGCAAATATTTGGTTTTGAATATCCGTTGTTATGCACCAATTTCAAATTGATATATCTGTACGTCTATTTTTATAGAGTGAGATATACCTTTCTGAAATTATGTCTATGACATTTACCTATACCAGTGAGTATGGTTAGGTAAGGAGCATTGAACAGCGGTGTAATTCTTCTTAACCATAAGTACAGTTTTCAACCTACGACACACAGCGAATGAGTCACCAGACTCAGGGGACTTATACAGAGTATTGTATATTGTCCAGTGTCCATTAGGACAGAGGGGTTGGTCCTCGTACTATATTCTGTTTACTTTTAACTTCTCTAGTTCTTAGACATGTGTTTCGTAGAAACACAGGGTCTAAGTTTAGAGGAGTTATAAGTATAAGAATACAGTAGAGAACCAGGTATCGCAAGTATCGGGATTCTTCAAGGTGATCGAAGATGTAGATACTTGTGTATGGTATTCAGTTGATAGTAATGATTAAGAGAACTTGCTTCTTTTTCAGGTTACTCATAATTGGAAGTACTCCTAAGTTGAGTAACGCTGATCGGCCTCTCTTCCATTTACTTGACATGCACTGGAGACAGCTGCATGATTTGAATCTGGTTCAATTAAATCAGTGCCTCTGGTTCTTGGATATAGAACAGTTCATATCTTGACATTGTTAAGATACGGGGAGTTGTCCGGCTTATGCTTAAAACCAGACACTGGACAACTCAAGGCACGTTTCAGTAGTGGCTGTTTGTGGGTTGACCCGGGCTATGACGAGGGTTGATTTTCTACCATCTGGAAGATCAATAGTGATATTGTTCTTGACTCGCCACAGTTTTATCAAAAATGGATTTTTTCAGAAAAACAGTAGTGGGAGTATGGTAGAACTGGAAGTGATTCCAGAACCGCAAACGATTACTGAAGATTTGATAAGAACCTAAAGATTCAATCTGGTTTGGCATTCCATTGGCCACTCCGCAGACAAGGTGGGTTACCTCAGGCACCCGAGAGGTACTTCGGTATACTCAAGGACAGTGGCAGAGAGGTTCTTGTTTACCCACACTTGCCATTGCTGTTGTTCCAGGCTGCGAGACCCGGCGGGAGGATGAGTATAGCGTCGTTCTAAACTTGCTTTAGAAGTGTACGTGTATATGACTCTGCCAGAGGGTTGTCATAGTCAGTGGGAGCAGCGGAAGCATTGGTGGACATGTGGCTTATGTCTGTTTATAGACTAAAGCAGATATAGCGGAGATAGATCATCTATTTCTGATGTGACAGTCATAGGTTTGACTTCATCAGAATAAGGGATGGATCTGTTAAGAAGGTAGTAGGGTGTGATGTCCTGGTATTTGATGACATACACAGAGTAGGAAGTGATATTCCTATACTACGATGGGTTATACTTTGGTCGTCACACAGTGGTTTCTCCATATAGAACTTGGATATTATATCAGACATTCTGGTTACTAGATCTATGGTTTTAGATCTAGATTTGGGTGGTTTCCCAATCTGGGTACTTTGACCGCATTCTATGAGCATTTAGAATGGACGACTCCTGGCACGGTAGTGTACCTGCAGGTAATGGAGTCACCCTCTCTAAAGGTGTCTTACAGACTAAAGGGGAGAGGGATATGCATGATTGGCAGATCACTTGCTTAGGCAATTGAGTCAATCATGAGATGTCAAGTACCACGCCAGATGTTGTTCTTGCAGTAGATGCAATAAGTCGATATTGATCCAATCCTGGAGAAACAGTCAGAAGCAGTTTTAGAACATAAGTTGATGTTCTAAGGAATTAATAACGGCAGCCTCCTTTAGGAGACGGTTATCATTCCAAGCTTCCAAGGTGACCTGGATGGCAGAGTGGCTGTCAGAGTTATAGTTTTCCCTCTGACGAGGGGCAGTATTTTGGACAGATGATCCAAGTGGATACTGAGGGAAGGCATGGCGCAGGACACTGATTAAGTTCAGTTGTCGATACAGTCTAAGAAGTTTGGATTTGGAGTTCATTTATGAGCTAGGTCCCATCAGACATCCAGACATTCTAAGACAGGTATTGCTCATTTCGGGAGATGGCTTTCTCCGCGAACTTGAGATTTAGAGAGACATAGAAAGAAACATCAAGGCGGATCCACTCACTGAGGCTATTCCTCGAACGCAATAGTTTCGCAAACGAGCTTTGTGAGACTGACTAGTAGAGGAGTTGGGTGTTCGGTATCACACGGGCTGTGAGTATGCGACATCGCAATAATTAGCCTTGAGTGCAAGTGGGAGATTGTTGGAGATAGTGCCCTCAGAGTCAATTATTGGGTCACAGGCACGTGATTGCAATGATTGAGGGGAGGACCTATCCCGGTAGGACAGTCTTACTCGAGATGATAGTATGCTATCTGGTTTATCTTTATCATCGTGTACTGCTTTAGGTGACCTTTCGAGTCGCTATTACACGTTGATAAAGCCCCTAGGATTCTTGCTTGACTTCCAGCAGTATGAGGGCGATCATATAAGTGGGAGCTGAGGTCTACAAGCACATCCTTAAAAGGTCCCTAGTCGTGGGAGTTTCGAGACAGGGCATCGATACTCCGGAGTAGACTAGTGTATACAGTCGAGACCCCGACGAGGGGCGGTGGCCGGTCTCACAAGCCACTGGTGTCAGTTGGTTCACCTAAGATGTATACAGGTGCTCATTGGGTTATGAGTACACCGGACAGGACTCGCCGGGAACCTGCTAGTTGGGAATATACCAGACGTCAGATAGCAGTTCCCAGGTGACATGTGTACAGGTTAGTTCATCGACCTGGGATCGTCATTTGTCTCGTGTGAGTTCCCACTGTACTTTGATTACTACCCTACCACGGCTCAAAGGAGTCGTGCAAACAGGTTTTAGTTGGGTACAGTCCCGAGCCACATGGAGGCAGTGAGCGGATCTGCAGGGGTTCGTCTCTCCCGGTATTGGGGGTGAGGTCGTGCTGTGTCTAGGAGAACCAGAACATGAAAAGTCCTTGGCCAAGGCAGGAGATTTGCTGGTAGGTATTCCAGTAGTATCTCAAGGTGTTCTGGGCTACACTCCGACACGACTTGTACCGCTTTTGGGGGTCTGACTTTTACCAACCCCCTAGGCCCGCCATGCGATGCTCATAGACGAACGGACTGGACTGTACGGATATTGTCACTGACAGGCTCAGTTGGGTGTCGGGGTGAGCTTCCTCATCGACGTCCCATTTGGTCAATACCTGGTGGCCCGTCACGTATTGGCTTATACCTCTGACGTGCTAGTGGTTAAATCCACAGCCAAGGTATTGACGAGTCTTTAGAGTCCACCACACTCAGTTACTCAAGTTTCGGGCGAAACGCTGTAGAGGCCGTATGGAGATATGGCAGGGTTCGATCGGATACGTGCGGTATTGCACGGATCGCGATCGGACAGTTTTTACTAGCCGGCTTTGGCTTAAGCCGGATTCTAGTATTTGATAGTGTAGTTTTGTCTCTTTGCATTTGTGTTCAGTGGGAATACAAATGCGGGCATGTATTTGCAGTAGCGGGGTTTTCCTGTAATTTATTACGGGATCGGTTTTATGAAGTTGCCAGTTTGCATTCCGTTCCGGCCGGTTTTCCTTCATTCCTTCTCGGTCGGACTTTCTTATTGGAGAGTGTTAATTGCAAGTTCGCAATTAACATTTTGTGAGGGGTTTCTTTGCATATGTGTGGCTTCATAATCATGAGATTCCTTTCTTGTCCATTTGATGGCTTTTCATTTGATGGTTTAGAAAAGGGATTGATTTGTGAGATGAGTGAGAAAGGATGTGAGGTTTATATTATCTTTTTGATATATTGTTTTATGCAATTCTCTTTTCTCTCTCCAATCTAATTCTATGGAGAGGGGGCCGGCCACTTTGGCTAGAGAGAGAGGATCATTTTCCTTTTGAGTGAGGAAAAATGTTTCATATCCTTTTTCATGCTACCAAGTTCATAAGCACTTTTTTTTTGAGTTGCTTTCTTTACCTCCACCATTTCATGGCAACCTCATAAACCCCAAGAGACAAGCTTCTACACTATTTCTATAGCAAGCCTTGGACGCGTCGGCTAGCCAACTTCGCGCCCGAGTTGCCTCGGTCATGAGGTGGGAGCCCGT
Organism: Agapanthus africanus; assembly: GCA_030015575.1. Lineage (NCBI taxonomy): Eukaryota > Viridiplantae > Streptophyta > Magnoliopsida > Asparagales > Amaryllidaceae > Agapanthus > Agapanthus africanus. The sequence goes on from CM057346.1 coordinate 400,183,924, forward strand.
AAAAGATTCCGGCTATGTGGTGCCCGTTTCGACGAGGAGATGACGGACGATATATCCGCGGGAGATCGGAGTGGAGACGAAGACCGAAGGACACGGATCGCTTGGTATACTTTTCTACTCTTTTCTTATTTGCTAGTTAGCTAGGTTAATGGCCCGATCCGGGTAAAAAGTCTGCGGTGGTGCCGTTTTGCAAAGTCCGCAAAGTTTTTGTTTTCCGCGTTTCCGGCGTCGGATCGACGGCCGGGGCGCCCCCGCGGGCTTACAGTCCACCGAGGCATAACAAGTGGCTAGCCAATCCATGCCCAGAAGCACATCAAAGTCCAACAAATCGAGGAGAATCAAGTCAACTGATGAATCCCTCTCCCCGATACGAACGGAATACAATCGAAATACAAAACGAGCGACAAACGACTCGCCTACCGGAGTAACAATTGTTGGAGATGGTGCCCTCAGAGTCAATTATTGGGTCACAGGCACGTGATTGCAATGATTGAGGGGAGGACCTATCCCGGTAGGACAGTCTTACTTGAGATGATAGTATGCTATCTGGTTTATCTTTATCATCGTGTACTGCTTTAGGTGACCTGACGAGTCGCTATTACACGTTGATAAAGCCCCTAGGATTCTTGCTTGACTTCCAGCAGTATGAGGGCGATCATATAAGTGGGAGCTGGGGTCTACAAGCACATCCTTAAAAGGTCCCTAGTCGTGGGAGATTCGAGACAGGGCATCGTTTCTCCAGAGTAGACTAGTGTATACAGTCGAGACCCCGACGAGGGGCGGTGGCCGGTCTCACAAGCCACTGGTGTCAGTTGGTTCACCTAAGATGTATACAGGCGCTCATTGGGTTATGAGTACACCGGACAGGACTCGCCGGGAACCTGCTAGTTGGGATATACCAGACGTCAGATAGCAGTTCCCAGGTGACATGTGTACAGGTTAGTTCATCGACCTGGGATCGTCATTTGTCTCGTGTGGGTTCCCACTGTACTTTGATTACTACCCTACCACGGCTCAAAGGAGTCGTGCAAACAGGTTTTAGTTGGGTACAGTCCCGAGCCACATGGAGGCAATGAGCGGATCTGCAGGGGTTCGTCTCTCCCGGTATTGGGGGTGAGGTCGTGCTGTGTCTAGGAGAGCCAGAACATGAAAAGTCCTTGGCCAAGGCAGGAGATTTGCTGGTAGGTATTCCAGTAGTATCTCAGGGTGTTCTGGGCTACACTCCGACACGACTTGTACCGCTTTTGGGGGTCTGACTTTTACCAACCCCCTAGGCCCGCCATGCGATACTCGTAGACGAACGGACCGGACTGTACGGATATTGTCACTGACAGGCTCAGTAGGGTGTCAGGATGAGTTCGCTCATCGACGTCCCTTTTGGTCGATAGCTGGTGGCCCGTCACGTATGGCTAATACCTCTGACGTGCTAGTGGTTAAATCCACAGCCATAGTATTGACGAGTCTTTAGAGTCCACCACACAGACAGTTACTCAAGTTTCGGGCGAAACGCTGTAGAGGCCGTATGGAGATATGGCAGGGTTCGATCAGATACGTGCGGTATTGCACGGATCGTGATCGGACAGTTTTTTTTACTAGCCGGCTTTAGCTTAAGCCGGATACTAGTATTAGATAGTGTAGACTTTATCTCTTTGCATTTGTGTTCAGTGCGAATACAAATGCGGGCATGTATTTGCAGTAGTGGGGTTTTCCTGTAATTTATTACGGGATCGGTTTTCTGAAGTTGCCAGTTTGCATTCCGTTCCGGCCGGTTTTCCTTCATTCCTTCTCGGCCGGACTTTCTTGTTGGAGGGGGTTATTTGCAATTTGCAAATAACTCTTTTGTGGAGGGTTTTCTTGCACTTGTGGATTATGATGAGACTTGCTTCATGATGATATTCCTTTCTTATCCATTTGATGGCTTTTCATTTGATGGTTTAGAAAAGGGATTGATTTGTGAGATGAGTGAGAAAGGATGTGAGGTTTATATTATCTTTTTGATATATTGTTTTATGGCATTCTCTTTTCTCTCTCCAATCTAATTCTATGGAGAGAGGGGGCCGGCCACTTTGGCAAAAGAGAGAGGATCATTTCCTTTTGAGTGAGAAAAAAATGTTTCATATCCTTTTTCATGCTACCAAGTTCATAAGCATTTTTTTTTGAGTTGCTTTCTTTACCTCCACCATTTCATGGCAACCTCATAAACCTCAAGAGACAAGCTTCTACACTATTTCTATAGCAAGTCTTGGACGCGTCGGCTAGCCAACTTCGCGCCCGAGTTGCCTCGGTCAAGAGGCGGGAGCCCGTAAAAGATTCCGGCTACGTGGTGCCCTTTCCGACGAGCGAGGAGGTGACGGAGATTCCGCGGGAGATCGGAGTGGAGACGAAGACCGAAGGACACGGATCGCTTGGTATAGCATCTCTACTCTTTTCTTGTTTGCTAGCTAGCTAGGTTAATGGCCCGATCCGGGTAAAAAGTCCGCGGTGGTGCCGTTTTGCAAAGTTCGCAAAGTTTTTGTTTTCCGCGTTTCCGGCGTCGGGTCGACGGCCGGGGCGCCCCCGCGGGCTTACAATGGTATCAGAGCCACGCCATTAACCTACCCTAGCTTACTCTAGCGCGTTTAGAACCCGATCGAACAAAATCCCCGAAAACCGTATTTTTGTGCATATGTGTTCTCTGTTAAAATTTTTTGAGCTCGTAAAATTTTTATGGATATTGCAGAGACATGTACAACAAATTATAAGAATTCTGGGAAAATACGATCCACTGATTCCTCACTTCGACCGCGGAAGCGCGGCCAAACCCCTGGTTTGGCCGCGCTTGCGCGGCGGAAAAGAGGAATCGTGGCACCATATTTTCCCAGTAAGCTTATGAGTTAGAAATAGGGCTTTTGGGATATTTTATTTGGGCCCAGGTTTTCTGTAAGTGCTACAGTTCTTTTTGGGGGCCCACTTTGATAAATTTGTTCGATCGGATATTTTAAACATACCAGTTCACAGTTTTTACATTATATCTGCGACCGTGAATGTCACTTGATCGGTAAATCCCGTCTAACTGCTATAGCCCGGTTAGACGGATTTGCGAACGTGACTTTCACGTTGATGTTCTGTGATTGTACTGTGTTGTTGCGGATCGGTCGTGGGGGATAGCCTGGTTGCAGTGGTAGTACAGTTCTGTTTTATATGTACATTTGATATTGCGGGGCGAGCGTCCGACATGTGGACTGCCGTCACTGCCTATTTGTATTATTATTTTGGGGCACGACCTGGTTGCGGTCGATGTACCCGTTGTATGTATATTTTACTTTCTGTACTAGGATTACCCCGCGGAGGGGTGCACGGGTAGCCGGGTTCTAGAGGGCAACAAGCCCGCATCTCATGGCATTGAGACGGAGGGGGCTTCACTTTAGAATTGGCGGGCTATTCGCCGCACTCGTAGGGGGTATAGGGTTGACCCAGGAGGGGTGCCCAAGTTACCGGATTCCGTGAAGTGCTGGGTGGTCCATTCACGTTGCTGAAGGGGGCTGCCTCGCTTCAGGTTTTGGCGGGTGACTTGCCGCGCCCGTAGGGGTCTAGGGTTTTCATTGCACAGGCTATCCACACGACCAGGGGAACGTCGGGTTTCAGCGGCTCTGTGAAACCCGGGGATCCCAGATATCTGTATTGATCTGTGTTGCTATACATTTCTGTGTTGCTTTTATCACGCCTTGAGCGAATACTATATATTGGTATATATATTAGTAGATGTTGTATATGTTTTTCATCCGCGCTAGTCCAGTCCCCGCTCTGTCGTTAGTTAGCTAACCTAACGGGTGATGACGGGACCCAGTGGCGAATGCGGATGGCATATACGTACGTCAGTATATTTTCGTTCTTTATGGTGTGATCAATTGATGGGACTGCATTGATTCGGATCAATGCAAGTTAAACAAACCTAATCTTCTGTTGTTGGAACATTTTTTCAAAAAGCTGTTATTGCAAGGACGTTCACTCTTGTTTTGCACCGTGGTATTCAGTTGGAATATCCTGCTCCTCAGTCGACGAGGCAAGGGCCGAGATCCCTTCACCGGGAGTGACCCCTTGGACAAAAGTTTGCGTCAGAGCATTAACTTCACTATAGCCGATTGCTTTTGCTTTGCACCGTGGTATTCAGTTGGAATATCCTGCACCTCATTCTACGGGGAAAGAGCCGAGATCCCTTCACCGGGAGTGACCTCTTTAGCAAAGGTTGTCGTCACTATAATTTTCAAAGCTATCAGTTCCTTCGACGATATCAAGTTCATTACGTTAAAGGTTTTCGCCAGAAACCATTCGTAGCCCTCCGTCGTTTCATATGGATAGTCAATAGTATTCATGCTGTGTATGTTGGCCAAAGTCAAGGCACAGTGTTTGGTAGCTATTGGGTATTCATATGCAGCATAGATAGATGCGTTGGTTTGGGACAGTCGTACTGCCATTTTGGCCAAAGTCAAGGGTATGTACGGGTGGGTTCAAATTAACCAGGAAAATGACGGGTAGAACTTGACATGTGACTTATGATATGTTGGCCAAAGTCAAGGTCATAAGAGCATGGGGCAAAAATCCACATCGGGAGTTTCAAAAGTACTGAAACTTGCCAGATATGCGCATACCTTCTGGAGTGTGATAACGTGAGCGGATTCCGTCACGTTATCATGCGATGAGAGTTGGATCCCGATTCCCACTGATGAGTTGGTTTACTCCTCGGGTTATCCCGGCTAATTCTTCTTTCAGGTTTGGGGAAGAATTTGACGTTACAGTGGGAGGTTTCCAGATTAGACAAAGTGATAACCATTCTGATCTAGGTTAGAGTGCACGCTGAGTGTTTCTTTTCTCTCTCTCTTTGGCAGCGACCATTGACCCGACCCTAGACTATGACTCAGTGACCAAGTTGACCGAACCTACTTAACACTGGCTTTTGGATTGTCAGAGTTGCAGACCTCTTTGCCACTCCTACTTTTACCCTTTTCTCCGGGATACCCCGTATTACTACGAACGTCCACTTCCATTGGACAAAACCATCGTATGGTTATATACGAACTCGAAGGACTTCGAGGATGGTTTCCGGTTCTGGAGAAAACGAATAGGACTATTCAGTTGTCTTTACCTTTTACCTTCTCTCAGGTTGCGAGTACTCCTTGGTTTAGGAGATAGTACACCTATTACGTAAATTGGATAGTCTTCTTCCAGACCTTAGGCTGGTGCCGAACGGTAGGGAATGAAGAAAACCAATTAGCCTAAACGGTGTACAGAAGGTATTAAGTTCAGACAAAGCAAGGGATTAGTAAGAGGGCAAAGTAAATTGCGACTGCTATTCACGACCAAACCATGTACTTCTTTGTCAATCCTAAATCACCTATGAATTAAGTTCATTCGGTTGTCTTTTATCCTCACCTTCTCTCGCATTGCGAGTGCTCCTAGGACTAGGACAGTACACCCATTATGCTTATTGGATAGTCTTCTTCCAAACCATAGGCTGGTGCCGAACGGTAGGGAAGGAAGAAAACCATTTGGCCTAAAGGGGTGTACAGAAGGTAATGACTAAAGACATGTAAAGGGATTTGGAAAGGTGGCAAAGAATTATACGGTTATAGTTGTGAATCTGGATAATGGAAGAGGCATTACTAAGAATACCAGGATATCCCGTCGAAACATTTCAATGTTTCAGTTTCACTGTGTACTGTTAAAAGAAAACTGATTTCCCGATTAGACACTTACTCCAGGGTATGTATTTACCAGGTTGGATTCTCACATCTGTATGGTTTTACAGACGATGAGTGGGAGTAAGTTATTGGGAATTAGGTGACCATCCTCATTATATCGGGATTCGTTGTAATCGGTGATATTTGAGGAAGTCACCTGGGTTGTTTGCCGGTCGGCAAATATTTGGTTTTGAATATCCGTTGTTGTGCACCAATTTCAAATTAATATATCTGTACGTCTATTTTTATAGAGTGAGACATATCTTTTTGAAATTATGTCTATGACATTTACCTATACCAGTGGATGGTTAGGTAAGGAGCATTGAACAGCGGTGTAATTCTTCTTCACCAAAAGTACAGTTTTCAACCTACGACACACAGTGAATGAGTCACTAGACTCAGAGGACTTATACAGAGTATTGTATATTGTCCAGTGTCCATTAGGACAGAGGGGTTGGTCCTCGTACTATATTCTGTTTACTTTTAACTTCTCTAGTTCTTAGACATGTGTTTCGTAGAAACACAGGGTCTAAGTTTAGAGGAGTTCTAGGTATAAGAATACAGTAGAGAACCAGGTATCGCAAGTATCGGGATTCTTCAAGGTGATCGAAGATGTAGATACTTGTGTATAGTATTCAGTTGATAGTAATGATTAAGAGAACTTGCTCCTCTTTCAGGTTACTCGTAATTGGAAGCATTCCTAAGTTGAGTAACGCTGATCGGCCTCTCTTCCATTTAGTTGACATGCACTGGAGACAGCTGCATGATTTGAATCTGGTTCAATTAAATCAGTGCCTCTGTTTCTTGGATATAGAACAGTTCATATCTTGACATTGTTAAGATACGGGGAGTTGTCCGGCTTATGCTTGAAACCAGACTCTGGACAACTCAAGGCACGTTTCAGTAGTGGCTGTTTGTGGGTTGACCCGGGCTATGACGAGGGTTGATTTTCTACCATCTGGAAGATCAATAGTGATATTGTTCTTGACTCGCCACAGTTTTATCAAAAATGGATTTTTTCAGAAAACAGTAGTGGGAGTATGGTAGAACTGGAAGTGATTCCAGAACCGCAAACGATTACTGAAGATAACGAACCTAAAGATTCAATCTGGTTTGACATTTCATTGGCCACTCCGCAGATATGGTGGGTAACCACAGGCACTCGAGAGGTACTTCGGTATGCTCAAGGACGGTGGCAGGGAGGTTCTTGTTTACCCAGACTTGCCATTGCTGTTGTTCCAGGCTGCGAGACGCGGCGGGAGGATGAGTATAGCGTCGTTCTAAACTGGCTTTAGAAGTGCACGTCTATATGACTCTGCCAGAGGATTGTCGTAGTCAGTGGGAGCAGCGGAAGCATTGGTGGATATCAGGCTTATGTCTATTTATAGACTAAAGCAGATATAGCGGAGATAGATCATCTATTTCTGATGTGGCAGTCATAGGTTTGACTTCATCAGAATAGGGGATGGATCTGTTGAGAAGGTAGTAGAGTGTGATGTCCTGGTATTTGATGACATACACAGAGTAGGAAGTGATATTCCTATACTACGATCGGTTATACTTTTGGTCGTCACACAGTGGTTTCTCCACAAAGGACTTGGATATTATATCAGACATTCTGGTTACTAGATCTATGGTTTTAGATCTAGATTTGGGTGGTTTCCTAATCTGGGTACTTTGACCGCATTCTATGAGTATTTAGAATGGACGACTCCTGGCACGGTAGTGTACCTGCAGGTAATGGAGTCACCCTCTCTAAAGGTGTCTTACAGACTAAAGGGGAGAGGGATACGCATGATTGACAGATCACTTGCTTAGGCAATTGAGTCAATCATGAGATGTCAAGTACCACACCAGATGTTGTTCTTGCAGTAGGTGCAATAAGTTGATATTGATCCAATCCTGGAGAAACAGTCGGAAGCAGTTTTAGAACATAAGTTGATGTTCTAAGGAATTGATAACGGCAGCCTCCTTTAGGAGACGGTTATCATTCCAGGCTTCCAAGGTGACTTGGATGGCAGAGTGGCTGTCAGAGTTATAGTTTTCCCTCTGTCGAGGGGCAATATTTTGGACAGATGGTCCAAGTGGATACTGAGGGGAGGCATGGCGCAGGATACTGATTAAGTTCAGTTGACGATATAGTCTAAGAATTTTGGATTTGGAGTTCACTTATGAGCTAGGTCCCATCAGACATCCAGACATTCTAGGACAGGTATTGCTCATTTCGGGAGATAGTTTTCTCTACGAACATGAGATATAGAGAGACATAGAAAGAAACATCATAGCGCATCCACTCACCGAGGCTATTCCTCGAACGCAATAGTTTCGCAAACGAGCTTTGTGAGACTGACTAGTAGAGGAGTTGGGTGTTCGGTATCACACGGGCTGTGAGTATGCGACATCGCAATAATTAGCCTCGAGTGCAAGTGGGAGATTGTTGGAGATGGTGCCCTCAGAGTCAATTATTGGGTCACAGGCACGTGATTGCAATGATTGAGGGGAGGACCTATCCCGGTAGGACAGTCTTACTTGAGATGATAGTATGCTATCTGGTTTATCTTTATCATCGTGTACTGCTTTAGGTGACCTGACGAGTCGCTATTACACGTTGATAAAGCCCCTAGGATTCTTGCTTGACTTCCATCAGTATGAGGGCGATCATATAAGTGGGAGCTGGGGTCTACAAGCACATCCTTAAAAGGTCCCTAGTCGTGGGAGATTCGAGACAGGGCATCGTTTCTCCAGAGTAGACTAGTGTATACAGTCGAGACCCCGACGAGGGGCGGTGGCCGGTCTCACAAGCCACTGGTGTCAGTTGGTTCACCTAAGATGTATACAGGTGCTCATTGGGTTATGAGTACACCGGACAGGACTCGCCGGGAACCTGCTAGTTGGGATATACCAGACGTCAGATAGCAGTTCCCAGGTGACATGTGTACAGGTTAGTTCATCGACCTGGGATCGTCATTTGTCTCGTGTGAGTTCCCACTGTACTTTGATTACTACCCTACCACGGCTCAAAGGAGTCGTGCAAACAGGTTTTAGTTGGGTACAGTCCCGAGCCACATGGAGGCAGTGAGCGGATCTACAGGGGTTCGTCTCTCCCGGTATTGGGGGTGAGGTCGTGCTGTGTCTAGGAGAGCCAGAACATGAAAAGTCCTTGGCCAAGGCAGGAGATTTGCTGGTAGGTATTCCAGTAGTATCTCAGGGTGTTCTGGGCTACACTCCGACACGACTTGTACCGCTTTTGGGGGTCTGACTTTTACCAACCCCCTAGGCCCGCCATGCGATACTCGTAGACGAACGGACCGGACTGTACGGATATTGTCACTGACAGGCTCAGTAGGGTGTCAGGATGAGTTCGCTCATCGACGTCCCTTTTGGTCGATAGCTGGTGGCCCGTCACGTATGGCTAATACCTCTGACGTGCTAGTGGTTAAATCCACAGCCATAGTATTGACGAGTCTTTAGAGTCCACCACACAGACAGTTACTCAAGTTTCGGGCGAAACGCTGTAGAGGCCGTATGGAGATATGGCAGGGTTCGATCAGATACGAGCGGTATTGCACGGATCGTGATCGGACAGTTTTTTTTACTAGCCGGCTTTGGCTTAAGCCGGATACTAGTATTAGATAGTGTAGAATTTATCTCTTTGCATTTGTGTTCAGTGCGAATACAAATGCGGGCATGTATTTGCAGTAGTGGGGTTTTCCTGTAATTTATTACGGGATCGGTTTTCTGAAGTTGCCAGTTTGCATTCCGTTCCGGCCGGTTTTCCTTCATTCCTTCTCGGCCGGACTTTCTTGTTGGAGGGGGTTATTTGCAATTTGCAAATAACTCTTTTGTGGAGGGTTTTCTTGCACTTGTGGATTATGATGAGACTTGCTTCATGATGATATTCCTTTCTTATCCATTTGATGGCTTTTCATTTGATGGTTTAGAAAAGGGATTGATTTGTTAGATGAGTGAGAAAGGATGTGAGGTTTATATTATCTTTTTGATATATTGTTTTATGGCATTCTCTTTTCTCTCTCCAATCTAATTCTATGGAGAGGGGGGGCCGGCCACTTTGGCAAAAGAGAGAGGATCATTTCCTTTTGAGTGAGAAAAAAATGTTTCATATCCTTTTTCATGCTACCAAGTTCATAAGCATTTTTTTTTGAGTTGCTTTCTTTACCTCCACCATTTCATGGCAACCTCATAAACCCCAAGAGACAAGCTTCTACACTATTTCTATAGCAAGTCTTGGACGCGTCGGCTAGCCAACTTCGCGCCCGAGTTGCCTCGGTCAAGAGGCGGGAGCCCGTAAAAGATTCCGGCTACGTGGTGCCCTTTCCGACGAGCGAGGAGGTGACGGAGATTCCGCGGGAGATCGGAGTGGAGACGAAGACCGAAGGACACGGATCGCTTGGTATAGCATCTCTACTCTTTTCTTGTTTGCTAGCTAGCTAGGTTAATGGCCCGATCCGGGTAAAAAGTCCGCGGTGGTGCCGTTTTGCAAAGTTCGCAAAGTTTTTGTTTTCCGCGTTTCCGGCGTCGGGTCGACGGCCGGGGCGCCCCCGCGGGCTTACAACAATAACAAGCGGATGATCTAATGACGACGACTCACGGCCTAACATCGGTGCAAAGTGTGAAGAGACGTATGAATGTATGGAACCTGGGTCAAATAATACCCGCGCGTCAAAAGAGCAAACTGGCAAGGTACCTGTCACAACGGCATTGGATGCCTGCGCATCCTGCGGTGTCAAAGCAAATACTCGGGCCTGTCCTCCACCGATAGCGGGCTGACCTCGACCTCGGCCTCTGCCTCCTCGTCCTCTCTGAACAGGACCGCCGCGTCCACGGCCTCTGGGTGCACCTAACTGGCGTGGAGCATCGCCTGTGGTAGGAAGTAGGGCTCTCTGAGGAGGGGGTGGTGATGGTGGTAGGGTCACATGCGGAACGGTCGCCGCTCCCTGTCGTCTCGCCGGACAGTCTCTGACAAGATGGTGCGGACTCCCGCACCCAAAACACCCTGGCGACGGCTGCTGTCCCTTGGGATAAGAACCATATAACTGTCCCCGTCCAAATCCTCTGCCAGGCCTATCTCTCGGGAAGAATCTGGCGCGCTGCCTCTGAGACGGTACATCGGTGCGAATCCTCTTCGGCCCAGAAACGGCCGAAGTCTGTGATATGCGTGCCTCCATCCGTAATGCCGTATCCATAGCAGCTGAATAAGTGTCGTAGTACTGGGCGCCGATGGCAAGAAATTGCTGGGCATCAAGTCCCTGTACGAACCTCTTCACCATCTTCTCTTCGGTATCCACCAAATACTGAGCATATCGGGATAACTGCGTAAACTGGATGTCATACTCAGACACCGTCATCCCAGGTGTCTTGACTAAGGCCTCGAAACTACGAGCTCTGGCGTCACGAACGCTTTCTGGGAGGAAACGAGCTAGAAAGACTGCTGTAAACTCGGCCCAAGTCATAGGCGGTAGACCTGCAGCTCGACCTCTCAAGACTGACTCCCACCATGTCTACGCGAGACCCTCTAGTCGAAAACTCGCAAGCTCCACCCATCGATCATCCGAACATCTCAGCGAACGGCAGATCCTGGCAAAACTGTCAAGGAACGTCTGTGGGTCCTCCGCTGCCTTGGTGCCGGTGAATACTGGAGGTCTCAGCCTCATGAATCCTGTAGCGAAACCGGAATGGCCATGGTGGTAGTAGTAGGAGCAGGTATCATGGTCGTCTGTGATGTAGTAGGTGCGTCATCCGGCCTCGGTGTACGACTGACTGCAACTAGGGATCCTACCATCTGACGTAGCTCCTGCATACTCCCCATCATCTGTCGCAACTCCTCCATACCAGTCTCGTGCCTATCCATATGGCCTGGGGAAGGTGGATTGGTCTGTCCCTGCGGCGTAGGCATACCACCCTGCTCAGTCCTAGTCTCGGACGAGCCAGCTCGAATCTCGTCTCGGGCGGCAGCCCTCTGTGCCCTCGTAGCCTTCGGCGGCATAGTGGCTGTTACAGGAAAACGGATAGTAAGAACAGTGCAATAGGATCATAGGATACACGGAATTGAAGAAGGAATTTTCAAGCAAGTATATCCTAAAGTCACTTTGGCGGAGTACCGTATCGCAAGTATGCCGCGGACATACACACGCTACGTTACCCTACTTAAGTCACTTACTCCATCTAGCAAGGGTCATCCTACACTCAAAAAGGTAAAACCTAACGCTCTGATACCAACTTTGTCATGACCCGCAGGGTACGGAACGTGACTGGCACTTAAGTTTACGAAACGTCTCAAGACGTCCGTAAAATAAGTAAGCCAAAGCCCAGAAACCAAAACCAAATAAGCAAAAGAGTGAAGAAAACCCAATCAATTGAAAGCGAGTTTATCAAATAAGTCATATAAAACCCTTTTTAAAAACAATATCAATTTTTCCGAAAATTTCGGCAGAGTCTCCTTTGTAAATACTGGCCCCCAAAATGGGTACAACAAGAATATATATAAATCCAACAAATAAGGCATCCCCAAGTGGGAGCTAGCTCTTCGCCACAAGGCGGTCACAAATCCCACGCAATATAAAACAACAACATGCAAAATAATCATAAAGAAGCATGAGAAAAACAGCATGTCGACTCAAGTGAGCTCGACCCCAAAATACAGCATAAAAAGTCCACAAATCTCACAGTCTCATCTCTAGGTCAATATACAACAATACCGGTAGATACAGTAGATGGAGTACACTAGATACAAAGAATATACAAGGTGGTACAAAAATAATGATATAACCCACCTAAGAGCAAAACCTCAAGTCCAGGCAAAAGAAGCAAGTGCGCCCGCCGCTACTGTACTGACGGAGTGGACCTGAAAAAGGCTGTGGCACAACGGGGGTGAGTTGCCAACTCGTAAGTAATAAATAATATCTACACAGGCTATCGAATGCATGCACACAAGAATCCTAGCATCTCAAATACAGGTAAGGCAGGACATAATAGCAGGTATGTATGCAATATGAATATACTAGCAGGTATGAATGCAATGCGAATCAACTCGTGATCTGAATGTGTAAGTATAAGAAATCATGTTTTTCCCTTTAAGAATCTCTTTTAAAATACCAGCACAATACCAATAGAATCAACAAGAATCTGTGTCCAGCATCGACACCTCAAAACTATCATAAATCTCATATATCCATGTCATCGTATCTCTGGCCTCAGCCATCCGGCTGACCCAGCTCAATATCAAAATCTCATCATCTCGCGGCCACGGTCGGGATCCTCTGGATATCCGCCGTGCCAAACAGTCACCGGTAAGTAATCCGTCCCCTGCCAGGCTCAACGTCAAGACCACATTCATCTTGCCCCGGGGTACCATACCGGGCCCACCATGTACCCGTGACGGTTCCTCCACTCCTCTACATGGATCTCGAAAACCACAGCAAACTCATGATGGACGACACTTTACATCACTAGAAAACCGCAATTACATATTTTAAAAACATAATAAGTTTAGAAATTTTGCGGCTTTCCCCCGAAATCCAGAAATATCATAAAATCTCAAGAAATCCTCATAAGTGCATATGTCAATGATAATGAATGCATATGGTATCAATAATCAAGTTGCGATGTGTGATTAATAGATTAGGCATGAACAAATAATATGATGAAGCACATGCACATGAATAGCAATCCTACGATTTCATTTTAAGGAATTAAAGCAATAGCGCGAGTTTAAGTATCAATTATAGTAAAAGGTTTCAATTTAAAGGTTATCTAGTGTGGTGGCATGGCAATTACCAGGGTGTGTGTGTAAGCATGAATAGTGCTCGTGCTGCATATAAAAACCCTGGCAATGGTGCAGGTGTCCTATAAAATGGTTTCGTATATGTATGTCAATATAGGGCATGAATGTGGCAAATAATCATACAAGTATTACACCCCTAATTACTAACATTACTAAGAATCTTTTTAAGGTACTAAAACTATCGGGCGACTTGCGCCATTCAACGATAGTCCCCCGTAGATGTTACATCTACTCACCGAAATCCCTAGCTAGTCACGTCCGATCACCGCTTTCCCCTTTCGAGCCGCGTCTGACGTCTCCGCGACCGAACCTGGAATTTACATCAATACCAAACATAAGGTTACATATCAAGAGCGACGCAAAACCCAAACGAAAACACTAACGTTCACAAGCTAGGTACAACGTGCACAAGGTGCGCGGAACACACGCGAAAATCGCAAAAACTGCAAAAATCGCCGATTTGGTCGCCCGGCAAAACTAAAACCCGATTACTCAAAAATCCGCACTCACGCATCCTAAATGTCATAGGATATGCCAACAATATAATCTAGATATCGCAATTAATTCGCCACAATAATATAATAAAAACCTAGTAAGCTAGAAGTTTGCAAATTTGGTGCAAACATCGACAATTAGCGACAAAGTTAACACAATCCAACACAACAATCCAAACTAACCCACTAGCTAGCCATTACACTAATTTTAAATCATTAACTATGCTTAAAAACCTAATTTCCATAAACAAAACCTTTCTTGATTTTCATAATTAGCAATTTCAATCCAAAACTAAACATGACAATACCAAATTAACACTAATTTGAAGCCCACACAAATAAAGTAACCTCATTAACCTAGATTAGCAAACAACTAGATAGCTAATTAGCTTTAATTAACTAAATAATGGTTTCAAGAAATCCTAGTTAACTCAACCATTAACTTTAAACAACACTAGAATGAAAATAGCATTAAATTAACACTAAACAACTAGATTAAAGAATTCTAACCATATTAACTTAAAAGAGTAGAAATTATACCTCAAATTTTTATAGATCTAGCAAGAAGAATTTTCCTCAATGATGGCCTCATAGCACCATGATTCCAAGCAAGTGAGGTTAAAGAGCAAGGGGATGAAGATGGGGTTATTTTGTGAGGTTTAAATTTGGAATTTTTGAAGCAACTTAATGAATTTTTTGAAGAAAATGAAAAGAACAAGGAGATGAAGGGGGGCTGCTGGAATTCGGCCAGAAATGAGGGAGAGGGGATGGTGTGGGTGTGGGAAAAAAGTCTTGGTCAACTCCCCTCAAAGTCAATGCACCATACCTTCAACATACAATATTTTAAACATACACATTCAACTCAAATCATCCCTAACAAAAGAATTTTAAAACAAAAGAGAGAGGGGGAATTTTCTACAGTTTGGGACAGCCAAGGAGATGTGAGGATGTGTGTGTGAGAGTGCACAAATTTTTTTTTGCAAAAAGCCCCCCTACAAGTCCAAAATTGCAAGTTTAAGCTTAAATTCAATAAATTTCGTTTTCCATAATAAAAATTAGTTAAAACTTAAAATAAATTACTAAAAATTTATGTTACAACTAGATTTTAATTAACATGATTTTAAAGCTTAATTTTAGCCCATTTAAATTTGTATTTATCGCTAATTTAATGTATTTTCTTACCGGCTTAAAATAATATTAAAAAATTGAAAAATAGGGAAAAATTTTTAAATGACCAAAATTTTATAAGTAACTCATTAGCTACTAAAAACAAGCAATTACCTATCCATTTTAGGTATAATTAATCCTAAACTGCAAAATAACGAGAAAGACGGTTTTCGGAAAAATACCGAATTTTCACCGATTTTCAGGAAAAACACCAAAACGAATTTTCAAGGCGCTACATGATCTGAGATGGAATCCTTATACACCAACAAAGTATGGACTTTGGTTGCTATATCTGAAGGGTTAAATCCCCATCAGGAGCAAGTATATCTTGAGAAGATTACTTGGTGTATATGGTAAAGTTGAGACTTTCAAAGCTAGACTTGTTAAAGGTTTTCGTCATCGACCAGGCGTGGATAATGATGAAACCTTTTTCCAATGCATATCCTTAAGTCCATCCAGATCCTACTTGCCACGGCTACATACCATGACTACGATATCTGGTGGTTGGGTGTCATGACTGCTTTTCTAAATAATGTTTTGGAAGAGAGCGTCTATAAGTACACAGCCAGAAGGCCTCGTAGACAGTGGGAGCAGCGGAAACGTGTGCAAGATACTTTATAGGATAAAGCAGGCATTGCGGAGTTGGAACATCTGTTTTGATGAGATAGTCAAAGAGTTTGACATCATCAAAATGGTAGATGAACCTTGTATATACAAAAAGGTAGTAGGGAGTATGGTGGCGATCCTCGTAGAGTACGTGGATGACATACTCTTGATAGGGAAGGAGTTTCCTATGCTACGCTCGATCAATCTCCGCATATCACAATGATTCTCCATATAGGATCATAATGATACCTACTAAATCCTCGGTTTTGGATCTATGAGATAGATCTAAATGGATGTTAGGATACTCACTAGTTATAGTGAGATGGTATCAGTTGATCCTGGGGAAAATCACTGAAAGTGATCCAGGGTGATAAAGACGACTGAATGTCAGTCACAGGCATTGTCTTTACCCTCAGTAAAGGGACGGTATGTTGGAAGAGTTCCAAGCTAGATACCGTGGCATACTAGACGATAAAGGCTCGATACATCGCTACTTAGGATGCTACCAAAGAGGCAGTCTGGATGTATATTTGTTCATGAGATGAACTTAGTTCCTCCCATTGTGTGATAGTGGAGTTGTGGCTTATGCTAAGGAACGTCCATCCCATCAGTGATCCAGACATATTCTAAGGCAGTATCACCTGATCATGGAGATGGTTGATCTCCAGGGTGATCAAGGTTAGGAGAGTAGACTCAGAAGACAACGCGGCGGATCCACTCACAAAGGCCTTTTCCCAGAGAGAGACTTTTATGGGATGGTTGAGTATGAGATACTACAACCACTGCTATCAGATGGCCCTAGTGCAAGTGGGAGATTGTTAGTTATATGTATGCCCTAGAGGCCATTACTGTACATAGGATGTATATTGTAGTGGATGCTTGGACATATATAGGGAGGACTTTCTTGCTCGACATGATAGTATGCTATCTGGTTGCTCTTTACCTTAACGTGTATACTGATTATCTCTCTGTTACATGTTGGTAAAGCCCTTAGGATGTGTACTTGACTACCTGGACTATGATGCGGATCATACTAGTGGGGACATGGTAGTCCATAAGTACATCCTTCAAAGTCCCTAGTCGTGGGTGTATCGAGACGGGGCATCGATATACCAGAGTAGACTAGCGTATACCTTCTCGACCCATATAGATGGGCGATAGATGATCCCATATCCATTGGTGTTTGACATCAGAGATGATATACGGGTGCTCAGTAGAGACTGGGTACACTGGACGGACTCGCCGAGAACTCCCAGATGGTATTATACCTTACGTCAGATGGCAGTTCTCTGGTAACACTGGTACAGAGTAGTCTGTTGACCCGAGATCGTCATAGAGTCTTGTGTGATTCCCACTGTGCTTTGATTTCCACCTTACCACGTCCAAGAGGGCGTGCAAAACGGTGGTTTTTGGGTACAGTCCCGAATCACATGGAGGCAATGAGCGATAGGAGGGGATTCGTCTCTCCCGGTATAGGGAGTTGATGTTGCACTGTGTTCGATTGGCTATAACCAGAAATCCCTGGCCAGGGTTGCTGAGATTTACTGGTAAGTGTTACCAGTAGTTTCTCGAACTGTTATAGACCTCATATCGACATGACTTATCGAGCTATTGGGGTCTGACGTTTACCACCCCTAGGCGAGATATGCAACATATCAGACGACGAGACCGGAATGTACGGTAAATGTTACTGGTTGGATTCACAGGAGAGTGAGCGGGCTTGCTCGTCGATCTTCTGATCGCTCAATATCCGGGTGGCTGTTATGTTTAGCAGACCGCTTGCGGCTTGTGGGTGTTTGATATGATCATCACCTGATGCCTGCGTATTGACGAGTCTTTAGAGTCCTACACAGAGGTTTCCTGGCTCAAGCGAAACGAAATAGGAGCGCATATGAGATATGTGCGGGACCGAGAATAATGTGCGTATGTGATACCGTATTCCATTCTCGCGATGAATGTATCGAATGGTTGTATGCGATATAACCTAGTTATCGAATCAAGGATTGATTCGGTAAGCCGATACATAGGATACTAGTCGGTTATATGCGATATGATCGGATCGTTAAATCAAGTGTTGATTTAATGATTTAATTATATATTTGATATATTACTTTGCATTAACTAGTATTGGTTCACTTTAAATGGATTTTCTTACTCGGATGTGCACATTGTATATGTGATATACTTTTGTGCACTTGATTGTATCATGTTTGATGATACATGTTTACTTGGGTTTGTGTAAAGATTAAACCATGGTTATATGAATGGTTAGGGTTTTGTTTTCTTATTCATTTATTTATTTATTTATTCTTTTTGGAAAATAAATGGCATAAAGAGAAAATGGTGGCTTTCTTTGTTTGCACCTTGAAGCTTTATGAAGCTTTGACTAAGTGACCATTTTGTCTCATGCTTAACCCTAACCACTCCACTTAACCCTAGTTCAATCTCTACACTTAAACATGGTTGTATTATGATAAGTATTCTTTTATTTTATATTTTGAAAACAACTTATCATAATATTATCTTCTTCTTCTTCTTCTTCTTCAAGAAGAAGCTTGATTCCATCAATGGTGATTTGATGAAAAGAGTGAGAAATCCAATTCTAAAGTGAACCCACTTCCTATTTCTTCATCCTCTACCTCTTGCCAAGTAGTATAGGGTGTTTTCTTCACAAGTTTCATGACTTGGTGAAGTGGGAGCTTGATCTTGTGATGCCTCGACGTAGATCATCTTCGGCATCGAAGTCGATGACCTAGCCCGCCCATTTCTCCGATGAAGCCGACGCTAGAGCCCGGAATTCGATTTGGACAGCAAGGAGACTTCATCATGGAGCTATGGAGGTGGAGGACCGGATCTACAAAGGTTGTATTTCCGTTCTTTTAGTTAAGTTGTTAACTAGTTTCATTTGTCGACTAAAATTCTAGTTAACGATCCGTATTAGGGTTTCTCGGCACTTGTAAAATTTAAAATTGGCATGGTTGATGCCTTGTTAGACCTCATTAGTGTGCCTAGGAACCCTACAGGTTATGTCTTCTTAATGAAACATAAATCCGAGGCTTTTGAAAAATTCCAGGAATATAAGAATGAAGTAGAAAAACAAACAGGCAAAAGTATCAAGGCACTGAGGTCTGATCGAGGTGGTGAATACTTGAGTGCCGAGTTCCTGAGTTACTTAAAAGAGAATGGAATTCTCTCTCAGCTTACTCCTCCATACACTCCGCAACATAACGGTGTATCGGAGAGACGGAACCGAACCCTATTGGATATGGTACGGTCCATGATGAGTAATGCTGAGTTGCCGCGATCGTTCTGGGGATATGCGCTAGAATCAGCTGCATACCTTTTGAACCGAGTTCCAACTAAGACTGTGCCTGCTACACCATATCAGATGTGGTGTGGGAAGAGACCCTATCTTAATCACATTAAGACATGGGGATGTCCAGCTTTTGTAAAAAAGCAGCATGCGGACAAGCTCGAGGCACGCTCAGTACAGTGCAAGTTTGTGGGATATCCAAAGAGCTCCAAGGGATATTACTTCTATTGCGAAGAGGAACAAAAAGTCCTTGTTTCTCGCCATGCCCACTTTCTAGAACACCAGTTCATAGAAAAAGAATTAAGTGGGAGCGCAATAGAACTGGAAGAAATTCCAGAACCACGAGCTATTACTGAAAGCTTGGTTGAACCAGAGGGTTCGAAAGATCAGGACATTCCCATGCCACTCCGCAGGAGTAGTAGGCAGTCTCATCCGCCCGAGAGATACTACGGTTTTCTCATTGACGGGGATAGAGAGGATTGCATCATAGACTTTGATGAGCCTACTAGCTTCCAGCAAGCCATTCAGAGCGTCGACTCAGTAAAATGGCTGGATGCAATGCGGACCGAAATGGAGTCCATGTACACCAACAAAGTATGGACGTTGGACATTGCTCCAGATGGGGTAAAACCCGTAGGATGCAAGTGGATCTTCAAAAGGAAGATTGGTGTAGTGGACAGGTTGAGACCTATAAAGCTAGACTGGTAGCAAAGGGTTTTCGTCAGCGACCTGGTTTGGACTATGACGAAACCTTTTCTCCAGTAGCTATGCTGAAATCCATTCGGATCCTTCTTGCCATTGCTGCCTTCCACGATTATGAGATTTGGCAGATGGACGTAAAGACAGCTTTTCTAAATGGACATTTAGAGGAGTCTGTCTATATGGATCAGCCAGAGGGTTTCATTCAGAGTGGGAGCAGCGGAAAGGTGTGCAAGTTGCTTAAGTCCATTTATGGACTAAAGCAGGCATCGCGGAGTTGGAACATCTGTTTTGATGAGACGGTCAAGGAATTTGGCTTTATCAAAAATCCAGATGAACCATGCATCTATTGTAGATTTGTAGCAAGAACTGTGGTATTCCTCATTTTATACGTGGATGACATTCTCTTAATAGGAAATGACATTCCTATGCTACAATCTGTCAAGGGGTTCTTGTCACACAGGTTCTCCATGAAAGACCTGGGTGATGCCTCATACATTCTGGGTATCCGAATCTACCGTGACAGATCCAAGAGGATATTAGGACTTTCGCAGTCCAGGTACATCGACACCATACTGAAGAGATTCAGTATGGAAGATTCCAAGCGCGGTAATCTACCGGCTTGTCACGGGATCACTCTCTCTAAAGAGATGTCTCCCAAGACTAATTTGGAGAGGGATCGCATGTCTATTATACCCTACGCTTCTGCGGTAGGCTCTATAATGTATGCGATGTTGTGTACCAGACCGGATGTGGCTTATGCACTGAGTGTGGTAAGCAGGTATCAGTCAAATCCTGGGGAGAAACATTGGATAGCAGTAAAGAACATTCTCAAGTACCTGAGAAGGACTAAGGAGATGTTCTTGGTGTATGGCGGAAAAGACTTGCAGATTGAGGCCTTTGCTGACTCCAGCTTCCAGAGTGACAAGGATGATTCCAAGTCCATGTCGGGTTTTGTCTTTACCCTCAATGGAGGGGCGGTGTGTTGGAAGAGCTCCAAACAGGAAACCGTTGCTGACTCGACTATGGAAGCGGAATACATCGCTGCATCTGATGCCGCAAAAGAAGCTGTCTGGATGAGGAAGTTCTTGAGAGAACTTCAGGTGGTTCCGTCCATTGTTGACCCAATACCTCTGTATTGCGACAACAACGGGGCTATAGCTTTAGCGAAGGAACCCAGGTCCCATCAGAAATCCAGACACATCTTAAGGCGGTATCACCTGATCAGGGAGATCGTAGATCGCCAGGAGATCGAGGTCCGGAGAGTTGCATCAGAGGATAACACTGCAGATCCATTCACCAAGGCCTTGCCCCAAACTCAGTTCGAGCGGCTGATCGAGATGATAGGTCTTCGATACGCCAGTACATGGCCTTAGTGCAAGTGGGAGATTGTTAGTGTATATGCTCTAGAGGCAATTACTGTATCATACTAGTTTGTATATTACTTGATGGAGCTTGGGATATTCACAGTTGTATATACAATCTTGCTCGAAATGGTAGTATGCTACTTGGTTTGTCTCTGCTTTAATATGTGCATGTGTTTCTTTTAGCATATCGCTGATATACATATTAGTAGAGCCCTTAGGATCTTTGCTTGATTACCAGCGTTGTGATGGCGCTCACACTCGTGGGAGCTGGGTGATCTATAAGCACATCCTTATACAGGTCCCTAGTCGTTGGACTATCGAGACAGGGCATCGATACTCCGGAGTAGACTAGCGTATGCGCTTCTCATCCCAGCATGGGAGACGGTCTGTCCCACAGCCGTCAGTACGTCGTACTTGAGATAGTATGCGGGTGCTCGTTAGGTTACGAGTACACTGGACAGGACTCGTCGGGAACTGTTGGTTGGTATTATACCTATCGTCAGTTATCAGTTCCCAGGTGACATGAGTACAGCTTAGTCCGCTGACTTGACACTGTCACTTCGCCTCGAGTGTGTTCCCACTGCACTTTGATTACTACCCTACCACGGCTCAAAGGAGTCGTGCAAACAGGTAGTTTTTGGGTGCAGTCCTGAAGCAGTTGGAGGCAGTGACGGTTAGACAGGATTCGTCTCTCCCGGTATTGGGGGTTGACATCGCGCTGTGTCTAGGAGAGCCATTACACGAGTAGTCCCTGGCCAGGGCAAGCGAGATATACTGGTAGGTTTCCAGTGTTATCTCAGGGTGTTCTGGGCTACACTCCGACACGACTTGTACCGCTATTAGGGGACTGACGTTCACCGCCCCCTAGGCCCGCCATACGATGTATCAGACGAACAGACCGGACTGTATGGAGATTGTCACATACAGGCTCAGTAGGAGTTCAGATGGGGTTCACCTCGTCAGTCTTCTTATCGACATCTACCTAGGGACCGTTACGTACAGCTAGTGCCGCTTGCGGTCTGTGGTTAAACCCACTGCCAGCGTAGTGTCGAGTCTTTAGAGTCCCACACAGAGAGCTATTCGCCTTTAGGCAAAATGAGTAGAGGTCGCATGGTTTTGCGACAGGGTTCGTTCACATTCGCGCACTTGTGCACGTTTGCTGTCCGGACAGTTTATACTAGCGGGCTTTGGTTTAAGCCGGATCCTAGTATATGATTTGGGATTGGTTTTTCTCTCTGCATTCGTGTTCCTCGGATCATGAATGCGGGTGCGTAAGCACGGTTGCTTGAGATTGAGGGAGAGGACTTTGATTAGGGTTAATGACTATTGTCATTTTATTAACCCTAATGCTTTTGTGTGTATTATTGTTAATTGATATTAGTTTAATAATTGTGCATGGTTATGGTTGTTGACCATTTGACCCACCTTGACTTGTTGACCTTGTTGACACTTTGACCATCATCATTTCATTTGGAAGATGCTCTTTGATCCTTGCAATTTGCATTAAAAATGAAATGATAATGGTCATGTCTTGATTTAGCCATGACAATTATCTCACTAATTATCTAATTACAATAATTCACATATATGAGAGAATGCTTCATATTATTCTCTCATTCTATCATATCCTTTCTCTCTCTTGTTCTTCCTCTCCTTCAAGCTCTCTCCCTCTCATGTGTTGAGAAACACTTGAGCTTGAGAAAAACCCTCTCTTGATCATCTTTACTCTCATCTAAGGTTCAAGGACTAGCACTTCTTGCACCCTAGTTACTTCTAGCTTGGAGTTGAAGCCAAAGGTTGAGGCTTTCGGGTGGATCTTTCTTCGATGTGAGAAGACGACCAAGGTGACCTCCTTCCACCACTCCAAGGAGCAAGGAGAGAAGGACTTAAAGCCCAAAGTATAACCTTTCTAGCACTTAGCTAGTTACTAGTTAGCTTTAGCAAGTTTTTGTTTAGCAAAGATCCTTCTAGCTCTAGTCCATGTTGCCTAAGCTCATAAAAATCCGATTTTTATTCTGTTTTCCGCCTCCCCGCAAACACCGGGGTGGGCAACGTGGACTTACAATACAACCTTTGTAGATCTCCTTGCTAGACTCCTTGGTTCAACTCGGTGTTTGGACGGGTCCACTTGAGTCCTTCTTTGTCCACGATGATCCACCGCGGAGTACCTTTGCTCAAGCTCCTTGCTTCACTAGAACAAGTAGAAGTGATGTAAAACAACCTAAACTAGTGGGCTAAACTAGTGTAGATTGGTGATGTAGGTTTTGATCTCACTTAAAAATCTTTTCTTTTTATCTCCTTCACTCACTTATGAAGACGTAGTAAGGTTTGAGGAAGAAGAAGAAGGAAGAGGCTATGCAAGCTCAAGATAATTCTTATGCCAAATAATAAAAAGAAAATCAATATATAAGAGAGGGTCACACTCACTCATAACCAAGGTTTGAAAATATCTACATATTTTGTTATTTGGTTAAAGAATAAGTGTAGGGATTAAATCATGGTTAAGTTTAGAGATTAAACCATGGTTTAAGTGTGGTAATCAAACCATGGTTCAAGTCAAAGTCAACAATGGAAGTGTGTAGAAACAAAGCAACCATGATATAATCCTAATTAATTCTTTAATCAATAATCAAAATAAATAAATATCCAAACCCTGTGAGTCTTGCATAGCCAATTCCAATGTATCATCACCATGACACATGCATGCATGCATGTGTGCATTCATATCAACATATGTACATACATACATTCATCCATACAATAAAGAAAAAATTATAAGTGAAAAGACTAATGGTCATTAATATTAAATCAACAATTGATTTAATATACCGGTCATATCACATATGACCTGACCAAAAGATAACGCCATATTATAATGCGGTATCTCATACACGCATTTAATCAGGCATCCGCGCATATCACCATATGCACCCCACATCATTTCGCCTGAGCTAGGTAACCCCTTTGTGGGACTCTATGACTCGTCAATACACAGGCAGTAGACGATGATCATATCAAACATCCACAAGCCGCAAGCGGTCAGCTAAACGTAACGGCCACCCGGATATTGAGCGAGCAGAAGAAAAACAAGCGAACCTGTCAAAACTCATGTTGAGCTAACCGGTAACACTTACCATACAGTCCGGTCTCTCCGTCAGATATGCTGCATATCGAGTCTAGGGATGGTATCGTCGACCCGAATAACTTAATAAGTTATGCCGATGTATAGCCTATAACAGTTCGAGAAACTACCGATAACACTTATCAGTAAATCTCATCAGCCCTGGCCAAGGACTTGTTGATATAGCCAATTGAGCACAGTGCACCATCAACCCCCAATACCGGGAGGGACGAAACCCCTCCTATCGCTCATTGCTTCCACATGTCTCGGGACTGTACCCAAAAGCCACCTATTTGCATGATTCAGTAGAGCCGTGGTAGGGTGAATATCAAAGCATAGTGGGAGAACACCTGAGACTCTATAACGATCTTAGGTCTACAGACTAATCTGTACCAGTGTCACCTGAGAACTGCTTTTCGATGATAGATATAATACCATATAGGAGTTCTCGGCGATTCCGTCCAGTGTACCCAGTCTCCACTGAGCACCCGTATACAATCTCGGTGTCAAACACCATTGGATGTGGGATCATCCACCGCCCGTCTCATGGGTCCAGTATTATATACGCTAGTCTACTCTGGAATATCGATGCCCCATCTCGATACACCAACGACTAGGGACATTTCAGGATATGCTTATAAACTACAAATATCCCACTAGTATGATTTGCATCGCAATCACAGTAGTCAAGCAAATATCCTGAGGGCTTTATCAACATGTACAAATGAATAAAAGTATGATCAAGTGAATATGTCAGATAAAGAGTAACCAGATAGCATACTATTATGTCGAGCAAGAAAGTCCTCTGAATATATATATATATATATATACACACACACACATACATACATACATACATCCACTATCAAAATAATGGCCTCTAGGGCGTACATATATCCAACAGTCCAGTCATGGTTATCTGCCATTAGGAGAGAGAAAAGAATACACTCAGCGAAAGCTCTTGCAAAGATCTGATTGGTTATTATCTTATCTAATCGATGTCTCTCAATACTTTTATCAAATTTTCCTTCAAACCTTAAAATGAAATTAGCCAGGATTAATTACATTCTACAACTTCGCTAACCGTTCAGCCAGGGTAGTGCCGGTACTTTGAGGGAGGTTCCTCATGCTTTCGCACAGATCTAATTAAAATAAACCTCATTTTTCCATAAGCGTAGCCCCATTGACATCTTTCTAGACACCTAATGGGTTAGCTAATTGTAAAGTGCAAAACTTTCCTGGGAGCAACTTTTGCTCACAGTGGGATCGAGATCCTACTATCATAAAGAAGGTATGAAATCTCATTACAAATTTCAACTCTTGAAACTCCCGATATGGTTTTTACCTTTAGCACTCATGACCTTAACTATATTCAAGTTCTTCCCGTCATTTCATGATTAACTAGAGCCACCCATATGACCCTTAAATATAGTCAACATAATCATATGAATGTCTTATCTAATCACATCATATGCTGTGTAGAAAGATATTACTTAGCTACCGTACACTGCGGCTTAACTATAGTCAAAATACACAGCATGAAACTAAGTACTCTACTTCTTAAAACGATGGCGGGCTGCGAATGGTTTTTGAGAAAACCTTTAATGCTTTGAACTTGATATCGTTGTAGAATCTAATGGTTTTAAAAGGAGTGGCTTAACCTCCGCATTTTGAAATCTTTCTTTTTCACAAAAAGCCGAGTAGGTTTCAAATCCAATTCTACAACATCTTTTAGGTTCCTTTTTCTTTACATTAATCTCATTAATGTAATCCCAACATTTAAGTCCTTAACCCAATATAGAAAAGAAAAGAAAATAGAACGTACGCTTTGTTAGTCATACATATGCCCTAGAGGCCATTGTTGTACATATGATGTATATTATAGTGGATGCTTGGATATATATAGAGAGGACTTTCTTGCTCGATATGATAGTATGCTATCTGGTTTCACTTTATCTTAACATGTTAACAAATACTGTTTTGTGATCACGTATTGATAAAGCCCTTAGGATATGTACTCGACTACTAGGACTATGATAAAGATCATACTAGTGAGGCCAGGGTAGTCTATGAGTACATCCTATAACTGTTCCTAGTCGAGGGTGTATCAAGACAGGGCATCGATACTCCAGAGTAGACTAGCGTATACGCGTCTTGACCCATATGATGGGCGATGGATGATCCCATATCCATTGGTATTGGACATCAAAGATGGTGTACGGGTGCTCAGTGGAGACTGGGTACACTAAACGGACTCGCCGAGAACTCCTGGATGGTATTATACCTATCGTCAGATAGCAGTTCTCCGGTGACACTGGTACAGGTTAGTCTGTAGACCCGAGATCGTCATAGAGTCTTGTGTGATTCCCACTGTGCTTTGATTTCCACCTTACCACATCCAAAAGGGCGTTGAAAACGGTGGCTTTTGGGTACAGTCCCGAACCACACGGAGGCAATGAGCGATAGGAGGGGTTTCGTCTCTCTCGGTATAGGGAGTTGATGTTGTGCTGTGTTCGATTGGCTATAACTGGAAGTCCCTGGCTAGGGCTGATATGTAGATTTACTGGTAAGAGTTATCAGTAGTTTCTCGACCCGTTATGAGCCTTACATCGACACGAATTATCGGTTACTGGGGTCTGACGTTTACCACCCCTAGACTAGATATGCAACATATCAGACGAAGAGACCGGACTGTACGGTAGTGTTTACTGATTGGATTCACCGGAGAATGTACTTGCTTGCTTGTTGATCTTCTGATTGCTTAATACACGGGTGACTGTTATGTTTAGCTGATCGCTTACAGCTTGTGGGTGTTTGATATGATCATCACCTACTGCCAGCGTATTGACGATTCTTTAGATTCCTACACAGAGCTTTCCTGGCTCAGGCAAAACGGAGTAGGAGCACATATGGGATAGGTGCGGGACTGAGAATAATACGATATGAGATACCGTATTATATTCTCGCGATATGAGATATCGGCCTGGTATATGTGATATAGCCGGGTTATCGGATCAAGTGTTGATTCGATGAATTGGTACATGTTATATTAGTCGGTTATATGAAATATAGCCGGATTGTCAGATCAAGAGTTGATTCGATAATTTAATATATAGTTATATATGTGATATATTACATTACGTTAACTAATATAAGCTCGCTTTATTGATTCATTTTCTCACTGGATAATACATTGATGTATATGCGATATATGTTAATTGTATTATTTTCTTTTGTTACAAAATATATTGTATATGTGATATATAATATTGTAACAAGTTAGGGTTACAAATGCAACATGGTTGTTAAGTTTAAACAAAGTTAGGGTTTGGATTTGGGTTAGCTTTTGGGCTAGCTTTTTCATGAAGCTTCATGAAGCTTTTTTTTTGTCAGTTTGCTTTGATATTTTGTGTAGATATTTGTTAACCCAACCCAAACCCTTAACTCTAGTTTATTCTCTACATGAGTTAAAGCCTTCATTTTATTAACTCATGGTTGTATTTGTAACCACAACATTAATTCATTATTCATCACAAAAGCTTTATTCTTCTTCTTCCTCCTTGAAAAAGCTTTCTAGCTTTTTGTGTTGTGATAATTTAAAGTGAGAAATTGAAAATAAAAGAGAGCAAAATTCCTACTTCATCATCCTCTCTATTCTAGCCACTTAGATTAGGATGTTCACTTCACTAATACTTGATTAGAGAAGTGAGAGCTTGAGTTTGAGATTCTTCAAGATAGATCATCTTCGAAAACGAAGAGTTCTAGCAAGCATGGATCATTCGACTTGTGGAGGCTCTCTAGAGTCTAGAAGTTCATGGATCGCGGTGAAGGGACTACTACTCGGAGCTTATGAAGTGAAGGAACGGACTACAAAGGTTGTAATCCCTCTCTCTTAGATGTAAAGTTGTTTACATGCATGTTAACCCTAATTATCTAGTTAATATCTTGGTTAGGGTTTGTTTAGCACCCCAAAAATTTTGAAGTAGCATGATTGATGCTTGCCAAAACCTTCTCAAGGTACTATGCTAACCCAACAGTGGTATCAGAGCTAAGCTAGAGCATTAGGAGTAGTCTAGACGAAGTTTGAAGTCTGATCGAACCCCGAAACCCCGAAACGACTGCTTTTCTGGAAATTTTTTCAAAAGTTGAAATTTTTCATATTAAAAATACTCAGAAAATCATGCAGGGAATTTTATGGACCCACCTGAAGAACGAGTCCCTAACTTGCTACAGTGACCGTGTAACCGCGGCCAAAACCTTATTTTGGCGGCGGTTACGCAGCGCCACTGTGGAGGCTTGGGACGGGCCCTTCAGCGACGGTCCGTAGTTGATGGAGCATGCTACTGGGAATTTTTATTTCTGCTCATGTGTTGAGCTCACTGGGGTATTTTGGGAATTCGTTGTATCTATCGAATTATCTAACTTCGCCTAGTTATCTGTGATGATTATGTCTTGCTGTGATATGTTATATTGGATAGCCGGGGGTTTTATATGAGATGAGAGTTTTCTTTTTCATTCATATAAAATTCATTTGTATGTAATATTCTTTTATTGGGACACTTCCATGTTGAGGATGATGTCACCATTGTATATTATTTATTTTTCCGCATTAGGATAGACCCAAGGCGGAGAGCACAAGTAACCGGGTTCTAGGGTCCAGTAGGAGGCCATCTCGAGGAGTCGAGACCGGGTCTCCTAACCCTAGTATTGGCAGGGTTACTTGCCACTCTCGTAGGGGTCTAAGGATGTAGGTTTGGCTATTCATCGCGACTGTGGAATCCGTGTTTTATCCAGGATCAAAATAAAACACGGACTTCCAAGTAAATCCAATATTTTATATTTTGACTTCTGCTGCAATGTTCTGTGATGAGATCATATTACTGCCTGAGACGAATGCTTATACTATATATATATGATATATAAATATTACTGCTTTCGTTTCTTCTGTGATGCTTAGGAAGCTTAAATAATGGGATTTATTAATAAGATTAATAAAAGAAAAAAAACCTAAAAGATGTTATAGAATCAAATTTTCAAAAAAGGGTAGCTACAGTTTTTGCTTTGCATAGTGGTATATGTGATATACCCTGCACCTTATTCGATGAGGAAAGAGCCGAGATCCCATCACCGGAGTGACCTCTTTAGCAAAACTGGCAAATGCTATAAACTCACGGTTTAGTTTTTGATTGCTTCTATAGTTCTTGCTTTGCACAGCGGTATTTATGAAATATCCTGCACCTTATTCAATGAGGAAAGAGCCGAGATCCCTTCACCGGGAGTGACCTCTTTAGCGAAACTAGAAAAGCCTCAAAAACATTCCTTTTTCAAAGTCACTTGTTTCTACAATGATATCAAGTTCATTGTGCTCATGGTTTTAAGAAAAAACCTGTGTAGCCCTCTGACATTTCAGATAAGTAATATTTAGTATTCGTACTGCGTTTATTGGCTTTTGTCAAGGTGTAGTGTGCGGTAGCTATTTACTGCTTATCTGCAGCATATGATGCGATTGGGTTAGGCTAGTCGTACGGCTTTGTTGGCTTTCGTCAAGGGTCGTGTAGGTAGGTTTAATTCAATCAAGAAATGTACGGGTTGAACTTGACTAGCGGACTATGGTTTGTTGGCATTCGTCAAGGTCATAGCACGTTAGGGGTAAAAGATATTATCGGGAATTTCAAGTATTGAAATTTGCATTGAGATTGCATACCTTCTATGAGATAGTTGGATTCCGATACCCACTGCGAGTAAGAGTTACTCCTGGGAGAGTTTTACACATGACAATTAGCCGATCAAGCAGGTGTCTAGAAAGGTGTTAACGGGGTTATGCCTCTGGGAAAATGAGGTTTATTTTAATTAGGTCCGTGCGAAAGCACAGGGAACCTCCCTCAAAGTACCAACACTGATCTGGCTGAATGATTGGCGAACTTGTAGGGTGTAATTAATCCCGGCTAATCTTACCTTTTAGGGTTTGAAGGAAGATTTGATTAAAACAGTGGGAGCCATCCTGATTAGATAAGATAATAACCAATCTAATCTTGCAAGAGCGCACGCTAAAGTGTTTTCTTCTCTCTCTCTTCAGGTAGCGACCATGTCAGGCCTTAATCAAGATAATAATATGGATGTATTGAACGAACCCGCTTGTTATACTGAGAAGGGGAATGTTGGTTCAGTTCTTTCTTATAATTTTTATAAGACTGAAAAGGAAATAGGGGAATACCAGAATTCACAAGCCGCCCAAATGAAGAATAAACATGTTGATGTATCTTCTTCGGATGTGTTAGTTATCGAGAACTGTTTCTCAGTTCACTCTACGTCATGGGCATTAGATACCGGATCAGGATCCCACATATGCAATATATTGCATGGGCTAAAGAAAGGTAGAGAACTGGGAATGAGTGATCATTCCGTAAGAGTAGGGAATGGTGCAAATGTTGCAGCCAAAGCAGTTGGCGAATATCACCTTGTATTACCACTTGGTAATACATTGATTCTGAACGAATGCTATTATATACCGAACATCATATGCAACATTATATCAGTTTCTTTATTAAGTAAAGAAGGATATAATTTTGTAATACAGGATAATGTTATGAACATCTTTCTAAATCAAAAGTTGATTGGATCAGGCTCGTTACATAATGGCATATATGTTCTAAATCAAAACACAGTTCTTAATATACAGAACACACATAAAAGGAAGAGTTCAGAAATGAACGAATCCTTCTTGTGGCATTGTAGACTAGGTCATATCAATGCAACGCGGTTAGATAAGTTACATAAGGATGGATATTTGAATCCGTTCGAATTTTCATCTTATGACACTTGCCAGCCATGTCTCAAAGACAAGATAACCAAAACTCCGTTTAGTGGACACGGAGAAAGAGTTACGGAACTCTTAGGACTGATACACAGTGATGTATGTGGTCCCATGTCTACACATGCCAGGAACGGTTCTTCTTACTTCATTACATTCACTGACGATCTCTCAAGATACAGACATGTGTTCCTGATAAAACACAAGTCTGAAGTTTTTGAGAAATTCAGAGAATATAAGAACGAAGTAGAGAACCAAATGGGTAAAAGTATTAAAATCCTTCGATCTGATCGAGAAGAAGAATACTTGAGCAATGAGTTCCTCGATTATCTAAAAGAGAATGGGATTCTCTCTCAGCTTACTCTGCCTATACACCACAGCACAACGGTGTATCGGAGCGGAGGAATCGCACCCTATTAGATATGGTGCGCTCTATGATGAGCAATGTTGAGTTGTCTATTTCCTTCTGGGGTATGCGCTTGAGACAGCCATACACCTATTGAATATGGTTCCTACCAAATCAGTGCCTACCACTCCATATGAGATATGGAAGGGGAAGAGACCATCTCTTAAGTATGTTAAGATATGGGGTTGTCCCGCCTATGTCAAAAGGCACAATCCGGACAAACTCGAGGCAAGGTCTGTCCTGTGCAAGTTTGTAGGATATCTCAAGAATTCATAAGGGTATATCTTCTACCACACTGAGGAACAAAAGGTGTTTATTTCTCGACATGCCACCATTTTAGAAAAGGAATTTCTTACAAAGGAAATTAGTGGCGATGAGGTAGAACGGGAAGAAGTTCCAGCAACACAAACTATGACAGAAGATTTGGTGGAACCAGAGGATTCAGTAGTCCTCGACGAACCCCAGCCTCTCCGCCGATCTAGCAGGGTTCCTCATCCACCTGAGAGATACTACGGTTTTCTCATTGATGGTGGAAGCGAGGATTCCATCATGGAAGAAGATGACCCGACTAGTTTCGAGCAGGCCATCACGAGTGGTGACTCTGTGAAATGGCTGGATGCAATGCGATCTGAGATGGAATCCATGTACACCAACAAAGTATGGACTTTGGAAGTTGCTCCTGAAGGGGTAAAACCCATTGGGAGCAAGTGGATCTTTAAGAAGAAACTTGTTGTAGATGGAAAAGTGGAGACTTTCAAAGCTAGACTTGTTGCAAAGGGTTTTCGTCAACGACCAGGTGTGGATTATGACGAAACCTTTTCTCCAGTGGCTATGCTTAAGTCCATCCGGATCTTACTTGCCATTACTGCATACCATGACTACGAAATCTGGCAAATGGATGTTAAGACCACCTTTCTAAATGGTGATTTAGAGCAGTGCGTGTACATGACTCAGCCAGAGGGCTTCGTAGACGGTGGGAGCAGCGGGAAGGTGTGTAAGCTGCTTAAATCCATCTATGGGTTAAAGCACGCATCGCGGAGTTGGAACATCTGTTTTGATGTGGTAGTCAAAGAGTTTGACTTCATTAAAAACATAAATGAACCTTGTATATACAAGAAGGTGGCAGAGAGTAAGGTTGTCTTCTTCGTATTGTACATGGATGGCATACTCTTGGTAGGAAATGATGTTCCTATGCTGCACTCGGTCAAGCTCTTCTTATCACAAATATTCTCAATGAAAGATCTAGGTGATGCCTCCTGCATTTTGGGAATTAAGTTCTATAGAGATAGATCTAGACAGATACTGGGATTGTCCCAATCTAGGTACAGTTACACCATACTAAAGAGATTTAGTATGAAAGAATCCAAGCGTAGGAACCAACCCACGATCTCTGGGCTCACTCTCTCCAAAGAGATGTCTCCCAAGACTGATTTGGAAAGATCTCGCATGCAAGGGATACCCTATACTTCGGCAGTAGGCTTTATCATGTACGCGTGCTATGTACCAGACCCGATGTAGCATACTCACTAAGTGTAGTGAGTAGGTATCAAGCAGATCCTGGCGAGAATCACTGGAAAGCTGTGAAGAACATTCTCAAGTATTTGAGAAGGACTAAAGAGATGTTCTTGGTGTATGGTAACGGAGAACTCCAGGTGGAGTCCTTTAACGATTCGAGCTTCTAGAGTGATAAGGATGACTCTAAGTCGCACTCGGGATTTGTCTTTACCCTAAATAGAGGGGCGGTTTGTTGGAAGAGTTCCAAATAGGAAACTGTGGCAAACTCGACGATGGAGGCTGAATACATCGCTGCCAACGATGCTGCCAAAGAGGCTGTCTGGATAAAGAAGTTCATCACTGAACTTGGTCTGGTTCCGTCCATTGAGCATCCAATACCTCTATATTGTGATAACAATGGGGCTGTGGCTTTGGTCAAGGAAGCCAGGTCCCATCAGAAGTCCAGAAAAATTCTGAGGCGGTATCACCTAATCCGGGAGATAATTGATCGTCGTGAGATCGAGGTCAGGAGAGTTGATACGAAAGACAACACTGCGGATCCACTCACAAAGGCCATTCCTCAGATACAATTTGAGAGACTCTTCGGGATGTTGGGTATGAGATACTACAACAGCTGGCCTTAGTGCAAGTAAGAGATTGTTAGTTATATATATGCCCTAGAGGCTATTGTTGTACATATGAGGTATATTATAGTGGATGCTTGGATATATAGAGAGAGGACTTTCTTGCTCGATATGATAGTATGCTATCTGGTTTCACTTTATCCTAACATGTTAACAAATACTGTTTTATGATCACGTGTTGATAAAGCCCTTAGGATATGTACTCGACTACTAAGACTATGATACAGATCATACTAGTGGGGCCAGGGTAGTCTACGAGTACATCCTATAACTGTTCCTAGTCGAGAGTGTATCGAGACAGGGCATCGATACTCCTGAGTAGACTAGCGTATACGCATCTTGACCCATATGATGGGCGATGGATGATCCTATATCCATTGGTATTGGACATCAAAGATGGTGTACGGGTGCTCAGTGGAGACTGGGTACACTGAACGGACTCGCCGAGAACTCCTGGATGGTATTATATCTATCATCAGATAGCAGTTCTCCGGTGACACTGGTACAGGTTAGTCTGTAGACCCGAGATCGTCATAGAGTCTTGTGTGATTCCCACTGTGCTTTGATTTCCACCTTACCACGTCAAAAAGGGTGTTGAAAACGGTGGCTTTTGGGAACAGTCCCGAACCACATGGAGGCAATGAGCGATAGGAGGGGTTTCGTCTCTCTCGGTATAAGGAGTTGATATTGTGCTGTGTTCGATTGGCTATAATTGGAAGTTCATGGCCAGGGCTGATATGGAGATTTACTGGTAAGAGTTATCAGTAGTTTCTCGACCCATTATGAGCCTTACATCGACACGACTTATCGGTTACTGAAGTCTGACGTTTACAACCCCTAGACTAGATTTGCAACATATCAGATGAAGAGATCGGACTGTACGGTTGTGTTTACTGATTGGATTCACAGGAGAATGTACAGGCTTGCTTGTTGATCTTCTGATTGCTCAATACACGGGTTGCTGTTACATTTAGCTGACCGCTTGCAGCTTGTGGGTGTTTGATATGAACATCACCTACTGCCGGCATCTTGACGATTATTTAGAGTCCTACACAGAGGTTTCCTGGCTCAGGAAAAACGGAGTAGGAGCACATATGTGATATGTGCGGGACCGAGAATAATACGATATGAGATACCGTATTATATTCTCGCGATATGAGATATCGGACGGGTGTATGTGATATAGCCGGGTCATCGAATCAAGTGTTGATTCGATGAATTGGCACATGTTATATTAGTCGGTTATATGCAATATAGCCGGATTGTCGGATCAAGAGTTGATTCGATAATTTAATGTATAATTATATATGTGATATATTACATTACGTTAACTAATATAAGCTCGCTTTATTGATTCATTTTCTCACTGGATAATACATTGATGTATATGTGATATATGTTAATTGTATTATTTTCTTTTGTTACAAAATATATTATATATTTGATACATAATATTGTAACAAGTTAGGGTTACAAATGCAACATGGTTGTTAAGTTTAAACAAAGTTAGGGTTTGGATTTGGGTTAGCTTTTGGGTTAGCTTTTTCATTAAGCTTCATGAAGCTTTCTTTTTGTCATTTTGCTTTGATATCTTGTGTAGATATTTGTTAACCCAACCCAAACCCTTAACTCTAGTTTATTCTCTATATGAGTTAAAGCTTTCATTTTATTAACTCATGGTTGTAATTGTAACCACAACATTAATTCATTATTCATCACAAAAGCTTTCTTCTTCTTCTTCCTCCTTGAAAAAGCTTTCTAGCTTTTTGTATTGTGATGATTTAAAGTGAGAAATTGAAAACAAAAGAGAGCAAAATTCCTACTTCATCATCCTCATCTATTCTAGCAACTTAGATTAGGGTGTTCACTTCACTAATACTTGATTAGAGAAGTGAGAGCTTGAGTTTGAGATTCTTCAAGGTAGATCATCTTAAAAAAGGAAGACTTCTAGCCAGCATGGATCATTCGACTTGTGGAGCCTCTCTAGAGTCCAGAAGTTCATGGATCGCGACGAAGGGACGACTTCTCGGAGCTTATGAAGCGAAGGAATGGACTACAAAGGTTGTAATCCCTCTCTCTTAGATGTAAAGTTTCTTACATGCATGTTAACCCTAATTCTCTAGTTAAGATCTTGGTTAGGGTTTGTTTAGCACCCCAAAAATTTTAAAGTAGCATTATTGATGCTTGCCAAAACCTTCTCAAGGTGCTATGCTAACCAAACACGCTTATGACATCCGCATTGGCCACAATGTCCCATTATGTACCGTTAGGTTACTTAACTAACGGCATAGCGCGGCGGGACTAGAGCGGATGCAAAACATAAGCAACGTTTATTATATATCATATATATAATACACCATTCGTCTCAACATATAAAGTGATCACATCACAGAATATCAACAGCAGAAACACATATATGAAAATATGGGATATTCTAGGAGGTCCGTATTTTGTATTTAGCCAACAATAGAAAATACGGATTCCACGGTCGTGATGAATAGCTAAGCCCACACCCCTAGACCCCTACGAGAGCGGCAAGTGACCCTTCCTATTCTAGAGTTAGGAGACCCGCTCTCGACTCCTCGAGATGGCTTCCCACTGGACCCTAGAACCCGGTCACTTGTGCTCCCCATCTTGGGTCTATCCTAATGCTGAAAAGTAAATAATATACAACAATGGTGACATCATCCTCAACCCGGAAGTGCCCCAATAAAAGAATATTACATACAATGAATTTTACATGAATAAGAAGAAAAACTTTCATCTCACATAAAACCCCCGGCCATTCATTCACGACGATCTTGTACATCATATCTCAGCAACACATAACATCACATATCATCAACATAAGTAAGTATACGTACCCCAATTGTCGTTGATGTATAGCAACAAAACCGGCGATACACACATACTACACTTACGGTCGCAGAAAAGAAAGTGAAAAACTACAACAAATGGAATCAACACTGCCTTTAGACATCATAAACTTGAATTATCACTTATTCTGGATTTCATGCCTAACGATGCAAATCTTCTATTTGGGTCTCATCTATGAAAACACCTTTTCAAAAGAAGTCTGGTAATTCAACAAGATTCCTGATTCTACCCGAGACCAAAATGTTAGATTTACACACAACTAATTACTTTTCACAAAACTAATTAGTGTAGATTCCAATTATTGTATCATATTCACAAATATCTAGACGATCTTAAACGTTTCGATCGAATCAACAAACTCCTATAAATTACCCCGAGAGCTCAACACTTGAGCAAAGTTGAAAAACCCAAAACATGCCACAGTGCCTATGGACCAACCGTAGAAGGGTCAACCCTTACCTCACCTATGGCGCTACGGGACTACGGCAAACCCTAAGGTTTGACTGCGGTTCCATTGTCATAGAATCGAGTTAGGGTTACGTTCTACTAAAGGGTCTATAAGGTTACTTGCATGATCTTTAGAAGAGTTAGGGTTACTGTTGGGGTAAAAATTTACACCCCCCTTGACCGAGTCAAGGTCAAGGTCAACCCCAAGCCAGGTGGGCCCAAGCCCAGGTCAAGTGGGCCCACGCCCAGGTCGAGTCCGAAACATGAAGCGGCCGACCCTCCCCATGCTAAAATATAAATCATGTCATAAATAATTTTTATGTAATTTTTTTATGCATGAATGTAAACAAAATGGGCATAAAGCCAATATTTTGTAAGCCCATGGCTTATGTGCAAAAATGAAATGGCACATGTGCCATGGGATGGCTAAAATGCCATTTTTGTAAAGCCCAAGGGGCTATATGTAAATATGTAAGCCTATAAAAGGCAAAATGATGATGAATAAAATAATACCTTTCATTCTCTCCACAAAAATTAGAGCTGAGCTCTTTCTTCCTTCTTCAAGGTTCCAAAACCTTCTTCTTTCTCTTGAATTAAATCAAGAGTTTTACTCTTCCTTTTTCAAAACTAAATAGTTTTCCACCACAAAACCCACAAAGGGGAACTTGGATCTGCCATTAGATCTCAGAAAGGAGAGATTTTGAGATCTCACATCTCTTGATCATCAAGATCCAGCAAGCAACAGGAGGAAGAAGAAGAACCCTTCCATTAACCCAACAAAAAAAAAACAACACTCAGGAGTCTAACTCCTCTTTGATTTCTCTTTAGAGAAATGTTTTTAGGCTAAAAGCCTGTTGTGTGCGCAAGTCGCCCGCGTGCCGACACGTGGCGCGGGCGCTTGCGCAACTGCGCAAGTGCGCAAGTCGCCCGCGTGCCGATACGTGGCGCGCGCGCTTGCGCAACTGCGCACTGTGCGCAAGTCGCCCGCGCGCCGACACGTGGCGCGCGCGCTTGCGTACCTGCGCAGTTGCACAAGTCGCCCGCGTGCCGACACGTGGCGCGCGCGCTTGCGCAACTGCGCAAGTGCGCAAGTCGCCCGCGTGCCGACACGTGGCGCGCGCGCTTGCGCACCTGCGCATCCCTTGGATGTCTTTTCCCCCTCTTTTGTGTACATATATACACATATACATATGTATACAAATTTATACATACACGTACTCCACGACACTGTCCCTGTTAGAAAAAAATTTCTAACGGGGCGCTGCCCCGCACCCCGCAAGGGGGCTGCTAGCCCCCTTGACCCCCAGCCCGCTATCCGGGTAGCGGGACCCCCGTAAAAACTCTGCGTGGCTCCCGATATATCCAAACCCCCCCTTTCAGAATTGAACACACGTATACTGCACATTGAGTTCGCATGACCAGTTTAACCCGTTAATCGGAGGTTCCCTCGCCCCAAAGGCGATGGGTAATTAACGGCAGCTTAGTCCGCGGCTGCCGGAGATTCGGATCCCCACCATCATTAAACCCCGGCCTACCCTAGGCCGGGGGAATCTGTAGTACGCCTGACAAGCGCGCGCGTATTCCCATCTCAATGGGGTGACGAAAAACACCCTACAGATTCTGACACGGGGAGGTCAGGCGTACTACAGATTCCCCCGGCCTAGGGTAGGCCGGGGTTTAATGATGGTGGGGATCCGAATCTCCGGCAGCCGCGGACTAAGCTGCCGTTAATTACCCATCGCCTTTGGGGCGAGGGAACCTCCGATTAACGGGTTAAACTGGTCATGCGAACTCAATGTGCAGTATACGTGTGTTCAATTCTGAAAGGGGGGTTTGGATATATCGGGAGCCACACAGAGTTTTTACGGGGGTCCCGCTACCCGGATAGCGGGATGGGGGTCAAGGGGGCTAGCAGCCCCCTTGCGGGGTGCGGGGCAGCGTCCCGTTAGAAATTTTTTTCTAACAGGGACAGTGTCGTGGAGTACGTGTATGTATAAATTTGTATACATATGTATATGTGTATATATGTACACAAAAGAGGGGGAAAAGACATCCAAGGGATGCGCAGGTGCGCAAGCGCGCGCGCCACGTGTCGGCACGCGGGCGACTTGCGCACTTGCGCAGTTGCGCAAGCGCGCGCGCCACGTGTCGGCGCGCGGGCGACTTGCGCAACTGCGCAGGTGCGCAAGCGCGCGCGCCACGTGTCGGCGCGCGGGCGACTTGCGCAACTGCGCAGTTGCGCAAGCGCGCGCGCCACGTGTCGGCACGCGGGCGACTTGCGCACACAACAGGCTTTTAGCCTAAAAAGATTTCTCTGAAGAGAAATCAAAGAGGAGTTAGACTCCTGAGTGTTGTTTTTTTTTTTGTTGGGTTAATGGAAGGGTTCTTCTTCTTCCTCCTGTTGCTTGCTGGATCTTGATGATCAAGAGATGTGAGATCTCAAAATCTCTCCTTTCTGAGATCTAATGGCAGATCCAAGTTCCCCTTTGTGGGTTTTGTGGTGGAAAACTATTTAGTTTTGAAAAAGGAAGAGTAAAACTCTTGATTTAATTCAAGAGAAAGAAGAAGGTTTTGGAACCTTGAAGAAGGAAGAAAGAGCTCAGCTCTAATTTTTGTGGAGAGAATGAAAGGTATTATTTTATTCATCATCATTTTGCCTTTTATAGGCTTACATATTTACATATAGCCCCTTGGGCTTTACAAAAATGGCATTTTAGCCATCCCATGGCACATGTGCCATTTCATTTTTGCACATAAGCCATGGGCTTACAAAATATTGGCTTTATGCCCATTTTGTTTACATTCATGCATAAAAAAATTACATAAAAATTATTTATGACATGATTTATATTTTAGCATGGGGAGGGTCGGCCGCTTCATGTTTCGGACTCGACCTGGGCGTGGGCCCACTTGACCTGGGCTTGGGCCCACCTGGCTTGGGGTTGACCTTGACTTTGACTCGGTCAACGGGGGTGTAAATTTTTACCCCAACAGTTACGTTCTTCTAGAGGGTCCATAGAATTACTTGCATGATCTTTAGAATATATTTAACTTGGAAAATTCCAACACTTGGAAAATTTTCAGCGAAAGTAATGGGGTGGTGTGTGATATTCGTTCGAACTGTTAAACGTCTTCCGGATTACCAAAAACAATGTTAAAATTACGACTACGAAATACTCTGAATTAGCCCCTAAACAAAATTAACATGACATGAAATTTTAGGCTAAACAAACAATACCTGAAACCCTAAAACAAACAGACCAGAGAACCAGAGGAAAACGAGGCAAAATGGAGGCAATAGGGCCGGCCAGGCCGGAAAATATGGGCATGTGACCGGGTCAAAACCGGTGGATGGGCCTCGTTTTTCTCCAGTGTTCTCAGTCATATGCAAGCTTCTGTAGTTGCTTAAAAAAATATTTTAGGCCGTTTAAAAATCAACATAGAGCATATTTCAGGGTTTCAGTTTATAGTATTTTCGGAGTTGTTTCGGTTTCGTAATATTTATAACATCGTCTAAGTTTCCACTATAGGAATTTCTTAGCACCATCCCTAGGGTTTGGGTTGCATCACACATGCTATAGTAAAAATTTAAGGGGTGCTAAAGAATACCAACCATGAATCGAACTAGAAAATTAGGGTAATAATAACTAGTATCACATACTAACAAGTGTCTAACACTAAGAGGTGAGTAATACAACCTTTGTAGACCTCTTCTTATGACTCCTTGGATCAACTAAAGTTTGAACCGGTTCGCTTGAGTCCTTCCAAGTCCAGGAAGATCCACCACGGAGTCCCTTTGCACAAGCTCCTAGCTTCACTTGAACCAAATAGAAGTGGAGCAAACAACATACACTAGTGGGCTAGACTAATATAGATTGGTGATGTGGGTTTGGATCTCACTTAAAAACCTTTTCTTTTTCTGTTCTTCACTCACTTGGATAAATCTAGAGAGCTTGAGTTGAGGAAGAAGAAGGAGAATGGCTAAACTTGACTTAAGTGAGAATAATCAATATAATCAAGAGAGAGAGAGAGTTATGTCATCCCTAACCATGGTTACAAAATATCTAGATATTTTGATACTTGAGTTTAAGCAAAACCATTGGCTACTAAAACCATGGGCAATGAAACCATGGTTTTGAATTTAGTCAACACAAGAGAAGAGTGTAGAAAGTCAAGCATGATTTTATTCCCATTTTACTTTTCTCAATAATTAAAATATATAAATATGTTACCATGTGAGTCTTGCATTGCCATCACCAACGTATCATCAACCATGACACATGTATGCTTGCATGTGTGCATCCATATCAACATATACATACACTCATGCATGCATCATAAAGAAATAGGTTTTAATAAATGAGCTAATGGACTTAATATTAAATCAACACTTGATTTAATAACTCGGTCATATCACATACGACCAGTCCAATAGTAAGTGCCCGATTAAAATACGGTATCAAATACACGCATTTAATTGAGCTCCCGCGCATATCTCAAATGCACCCCACATCTTTTCGCTTGAGCTAGGAAACCCCTTTGTAGGACTCTAAGACTCGTCAATACACTAGCAGTAGGCAGTGATCATATCGCATACCTACAAACCGTCAGTGGCACAAGCTGTACATAACGGCTCTTAGGTATTGAGCGATCAGAAGAAACACAAGCGAACCTGTCAAAACTCCCGTCGAGCCAACTGGCAACACTTACCGTACAGTCCAGTCTCTTCATCGAATATGATGCATATCAAGTCTAGGGATGGTATCATCAACCCTAATAACTCAATAAGTCATGCCGGTATATAGCTCATAACAGATCGAGAAACTGTTGCGCCACGGCAGCGCCCCGGCAGTCTATCCGAGGCCAAAATGCGGAATCAAAATTTTCTCTTAACTTTAAACCGGCGCTGCAGCGGACAATAAACCCGGATCGTGACCATTAACCTAATGCTAGCTAACAAGAGATAGGTAGAGAAGCTATACCAAGCGATCTGTGTCCTTCGGTCTTCGTCTCCACTCCGATCTCCCGCGGAATCTCCGTCCGTCACCTCCTCGTCGGAAAGGCACCACGTAGCCGATTTCTTTTACGAGCTCCCACCTTTGGACCGAGGCAACTTGGGCGCGAAGTTGGCTAGCTGACGCGTCCAAGGATACTGTAGGTGTAGTATAGAATCATAGTCTCTTTGGGGTTTGTGAAGTTGCCATGGATGTGAAGATGGAGGAAGAAAATGAACTTTGGAGAAAATATGAAGCTTTCATTTTCTTTGCAAGGAATGAAAATGAGAATGAATTCTTCTCTCAAAAAATTCTCCCACCCTCCTCAAGTGGCCGGCCTCAATGTGAAGGGAATTTCCAAAGGGGGTGAGCCAAAGAGAGTAATGTGGTAACCATGAGAAATGTGAGGATAGTGAGGAGAAAAGGTCACCCCCATATCAAATCAATTTCAATCTCATTAATGCAAAACAATAATGAGAACAAGAAAGGCATATAAAGATGCTAGAAATATTATGAACCATCATAATGTCAAAAGCCACAAAGAACCCTCCACAATTGCTAATTTGCAAACTTGCAAATTAGGCCCTCCAACACAAAAGTCCGGCCGT
This sequence comes from Agapanthus africanus, assembly GCA_030015575.1. Lineage (NCBI taxonomy): Eukaryota > Viridiplantae > Streptophyta > Magnoliopsida > Asparagales > Amaryllidaceae > Agapanthus > Agapanthus africanus. Next base: position 400,226,490 of record CM057346.1, read on the forward strand.
GAAGGAACGAAGAAAAACCGGCCGGAACGGAATGCAAACTGGCAACCTCAGAAAACCGATCCCGTAATAAATTACAGGAAAACCCCGCGACTGCATATACATGCCCGCATTTGTATTCCTACTGAAAACAAATGCAAAGAGACAAAATCTACACTGTCTAATACTAGGATCCGGCTTAAAACAAAGCCCGCTAGTAAAATCCGTCTGATCATGATCCGTGCAATACCGCACGTATCTGATCGAACCCTGCCATATCTCCATACAGCCTCTACAGCGTTTCGCCCGAAACTTGAGTAACTGTCTGTGTGGGGGACTCTAAAGACTCGTCAATACTATGGCTGTGGATTTAACCACTAGCACGTCAGAGGTATTAGCCATACGTAACGGGCTACCAACTATTGACCAAAAGGGACGTCGATGAGCGAACTCATCCTGACACCCTACTGAGCCTGTCAGTGACAATATCCGTACAGTCCGGTCCGTTTGTCTATGAGTATCGCATGGCGGGCCTAGGGGGTTGGTAAAAGTCAGACCCCCCAAAGCGGTACAAGTCGTGTCGGAGTGTAGCCCAGAACATCCTGAGATACTACTGGAATACCTACCAGTAAATCTCCTGCCTCGGCCGAGGGCTTTGTGTAATGGCTCTCCTAGACACAGGGCGACCTCACCCCCACCGGGAGAGACGAACCCCTGCAGATCCGCTCACTGCCTCCATGTGGCTCGGGATTGTACCCAACTAAAACCTGTTTGCACGACTCCTTTGAGCCGTGGTAGGGTAGTAATCAAAGTAAAGTGGGAACTCACACGAGACAAATGACGATCTCAGGTCGATGAACTAACCTGTATACATGTCACCTGGGAACTGCTATCTGACATCTGGTATAATCCCAACTAGCAGGTTCCCGGCGAGTCCTGTCCGGTGTACTCATAACCCAATGAGCACCTGTATACATCTTAGGTGAACCAACTGACACCAGTGGCATGTGAGACCGGCCACCGCCCCTCGTCGGGGTCTCGACTGTATACACTAGTCTACTAATGGAGTATCGATGCCCAGTCTCGAAACTCCCACGACTAGGGACCACTTTAAGGATGTGCTTATGGACTACCCAACTCTCACGTATATGATCGCCATCATACTATTTGTAGTCAAGCAGGATCCTAAGGGCTCTATCAACGTGTAATAGTGATCAGTAATGTCACCTAAAGCAGTACACGATGATAAAGATAAACCAGATAGCATACTATCATCTCGAGTAAGACTGTCCTACCGGTGTAGGTCCTCCCTCAATCATTGCAATCACGTGCCTGTGATCCAATAATTGACTCTGAGGGCACTATATCCAACAATCTCCCACTTGCACTCAAGGCTAATTATTGCGATGCCGCATACTCACAGCTCGTGTGATACCGTACACCCAACTCCTCTACTAATCAGTCTCACAAAGCTCGTTTGCGAAACTATTGCGTTCGAGGAATAGCCTCAGCGAGTGGATCCGCTTTGATGTTTCTTTCTATGTCTCTCTTTATCTCATGTTCGCGGAGAAAGCCATCTCCCGAAATGAGCAATACCAGTCTTAGAGTATGTCTGGATATCTGATGGGACCTAGTTCATAAATGAACTCCAAATCCAAACTTCTCAGACTGTATCGTCAACTAAACTTAATCAGTATCCTGCGCCATGCCTCCCTCAGTATCCCCTTGGACCACCTATCCAAAATACTGCCCCTCGTCAGAGGGAAAACTATAATTCTGACAGTCACTCTGTCATCCAGGTCACCTTGGAAGCCTGGAATGATAACCGTCTCCTAAAGGATACTGCCGTTATCAAATCCCTAGAACATCCACTTATGTTCTAAAACTGCTTCCGAATGTTTCTCCAGGATTGGATCAATATCAACTTATTGCATCTACTGCAAGAACAACATCTGGTGTGGTACTTGACATCTCATGATTGACTCAATTGCCTAAGCAAGTGATCTGCCAATCATGCACATCCCTCTCCAGTTTAGTCTATAAGACACCTTTAGAGAGGGTGACTCCATCACCTGCAGGTACACTACCATGCCAGGAGTCGTCCATTCTAAATACTCATAGAATGCTGTCTAAGTACCCAGATTGGGAAACTACCCAAATCTAGATCTAAAATCATATATCCAGTAACCAGATTGTCTGATACAATATCCAAGTCCTATGTGGAGAAAACACTGTGTGACAACCAAATTATAACCGACCGTAGTATAGGAATTTCACTTCCTACTCTGTGTATGTCATCCAAATACCAGGACATCACACTCTACTACCTTCTCAACAGATCCATCCCCTATTCTGATGAAATCAAACCTATGACTGTCGCATCAAAAATAGATGATCTATCTCCGCTATATCTGCTTTAGTCTATAAATAGACATAAGCCACATGTCCACCAATGCTTCCGCTGCTCCCACTGACCATGAAAACCCTCTGGCAGAGTCATATAGACGTACACTTCTAAAGCTAGTTTAGAACAAGCTATACTAATCCTCCTGCCGGGTCTCACAGCCTGGAACAACAGCAATGGCAAGTCTGGGTAAACAAGAACCTCCCTGTCATCGTCCTTGAGGATACCGAAGTACCTCTTGGGTGCCTGAGGTTACCCACCATATCTGTGGAGTGGCCAATGGAATGTCAATCCAGATTGAATCTTTAGGTTCTTATCAAATTTTCAGTAATCGTTTGCGGTTCTGGAATCGCTTCCAGTTCTACCATACTCCCACTACTGTTTTCTGAAAAAATCTATTTCTTTTAAAATTGTGGCGAGTCAAGAACAATATCACTATTGATCTTCCAGATGGTAGAAAGTCAACCCTCGTCATAGCCTGGGTCAACCCACAAACAGCCATTACAGAAAAGTGCCTTGAGTTATCCAGAGTCTGGTTTTAAGCATAAGCCGGACAACTCCCCGTACCTTAACAACGTCAAGATATGAACTGTTCTATATCCAATATAGAAACAGAGGCACTGATTTAATTGAACCAGATTCAAAATCATGCAGCTGTTTCCAGTGCATGTCAACTAAATGGAAAGAGGCCGATCAGCATTACTCAACTTAGGAGTACTTCGAATTATGAGTAACCTGAAAGAGAAGCAAGTTCTCTTAATCATTACTATCAACTGAATACCATATACAAGTATCTACGTCTTCGATCATCTTGAAGAATCCTGATACTTGCAACACTTGGTTCTCTATTTTATTCTTATACCTATAACTTCTCAAAACTTGGACCCTGTGTTTCTACGAAACACTTGTCTAAAAACTTGAGAAGTCATAAGTAAACAGAATATAGTACGAGGACCAACCCGTCTGTCCTAATGGACACTGGACAACATACAATACTCTGTATAAGTCCCATGAGTCTAATAACTCATTCACTGTGTGTCGTAGGTTGAAAACTGTACTATGGTCATGAAGAATTACACCGCTGTTTAATGATCCTTACCTAACCATCCACTGATATAGGTAAATGTCATAGACATAATTTCAAAAAGGTATATCTCACTCTATAAAAATAGACGTACAGATATATCAATTTGAAATTGGTGCTTAACAGCGGATATTCAAAACCAAATATCTGCCATCCGGCAAACAACCCAGGCGACTTCCTCAAATATCACCATTTACAACGAATTCCGAGATAGTGAGGATGATCACCTAATTCCCAACAACTTACTCCCACTCATCAACTGTAAAACCATACAGATGTGAGAATCATACCTGGTAAATACATACCCTGGAGCAAGTGTCAATTGGGAAATCAGTTTTCTTTTAACAATACACAGTGAAACTGAAACATTGAAATGTTTCGATGGGTATCCCGGTATTCCTAGTAATGCCTCATCCATTATCCAGATTCATACCTGTAACCGTATATTTCTTTGCCACATCTCCACATCCCTTCATATGTCTTTAGTCATTACCTTCTGCACACCCCTTTAGGCCAAATGGTTTTCTTCCTTCTCTACCGTTCGGCACCAGCCTATGGTTTGGAAGAAGACTATCCAATAAGCATAATGGGTGTACTGTCCTAATCCTAGGAACACTCGCAATGCGAGAGAAGGTGAGGATAAAAGACAACCGAATAAACCTTATTCCTATTTCTCCTGAACCAGAATCCATCCCCGAACTGGAACAAGTTCGTTTCGAGTTCGTATATAACCATACGATGGAGTATCCATATAAACTGTGGATCTTCATAGTGATACGGAGTGTCCTGGAGAAATACAAAGGTGAAGTGGGAGTGATAACGAAATACTTGGTTTGGTCGTGAATATCAGTCGTAATTTACTTTGCCCTCTTACTAATCCCTTTCTTTGTCTTAACTTAATACCTTCTGTACACCGTTTAGGATAATTGGTTTTCTTCATTCACTACCGGTCGGCACCTGCTTATGGTTTGGAAGAAGACTATCCAATTTGCGTAATAGGTGTACTATCTCCTAAACCAAGGAGTACTCGCAACCTGAGAGAAGGTAAAAGGAAAAGACAACTGAATAGTCCTATTGGTTTTCTCCAGAACCGGAAACCATCCTCGAATAAAATCCTTCGAGTTCGTATATAACCATACGATGGTTTTGTCCAATGGAAGTGGACGTTCGTAGTAATACGGGGTGTCCTGGAGAAAAGGGTAAAAGTAGGAGTGGAAATGAGGTATGCAACTCTGACAATCCAAAAGCCAGTGTTAAAGAAGGTTCGGTCAACTTGGTCACTGAGTCATAGTCTAGGGTCGGGTCAAAGGTCGCTGCCAAAGAGAGAGAGAAAAGAAACACTCAGCGTGCACTCTAACCTAGATCAGAATGGTTATCAATTTATCTAATCTGGAAACCTCCGACTGTAACCTCAAATTCTCCTCCAAACCTGAAAGAAGAATTAGTCGGGATCACCCGAGGAGTAAACCAACTCATCAGTGGGAATCGGGATCCAACTATCATCGCATGATAACGTGACGGAATCCACTCACGTTACAACACTCCAGAAGGTATGCGCAAGCCTGGCAAGTTTCAGTTTCTTTAGAAACTCCCGATGTGAATTTTTACCCCTAGGACCCAAGTGACCTTGACGGAGTCAACAAATCAAAGAGTCCTAGTCAAGTTCAACCCGTCATTATCTGGATTGCATTAAACCCACCCGTACGTGCCCTTGACGGAGTCAACAAGGCCGCACGACTGTCCTAACCAATCCCATTTATGCAACAAACAAGCACCACTTAGCTACCGTACACTATGCCTTGACGGAGTCAACAAACGCAGCACGAATACTAAATAATACCAGTAAGAAATGACGGAGGGCTACGAATGGTTTTTAGCGAAAAACCTTTAACGTAATGAACTTGATATCGTTGAAGGAACTGCATAGCTTTTTATAAAAATATAGTGATGAAAACCTTTGCTAAAGAGGTCACTCCCGGTGAAGGGATCTCGGCTCTTTCCCCGTAGAATGAGGTATAGGATATTCCAACTGAATACCACGATGCAAAGCAAAAAGTAATCGGCTATAGTGAAGTTATTGCCCTGACGCAAACTTCTGTCCAAGGGGTCACTCCCGGTGAAGGGATCTCGGACCTTGCCTCGTCGACTGAGGAGCAGGATATTCCAACTGAATACCACTGTGCAAAACAAAAGAGAATGCCCTTGCAATAACAGCTTTTTGAAAAATGTTTCAACAACATCAGAATAGGTTTGTTTATCTTGCATTGATCCGAATCAACGCAGTCCCATCAATTGATCACACCACAAAAGAACGAAAATAATGATGTACGTATATGCCATCCGCATTCGCCACTGGGTCCCGTCATCACCCGTTAGGTTACTTAACTAACGACAGAGCGGGGACTGGACTAGCGCAGATGCAAAACATATACAACATCTACTAGTATATATATAAATATATAATTTTCACTCAAGGCGTGATAAAAATGCAACATCACAGAAATGTAACCAGCATCACAGAATAATACAGATATCTGGGATCCCAGGGTTTCAAAGAGCCGCTACTGAAACCCGACGTTCCCCTGGTCGTGTGGATAGCCTGTGCAATGAAAATCCTAGACCCCTACGGGCGCGGCAAGTTACCCGCCAAGACCTGAAGCGAGGCAGCCCCCTTCAGCAACGTGAATGGACCACCCAGCACTTCACGGAATCCGGTAACTTGGGCACCCCTCCTGGGTCAACCTGTACCCCCTACGAGTGCGGCCAATAGCCCGCCAATTCTAGAGTGAAGCCCCCTCCGTCTCAATGCCATGAGATGCAGGCCCGTTGCCCTCTAGAACCCGGCTATCCGTGCACCCCTCCGCGGGGTAATCCTAGTACAGAAAATAAAAATATACATACAACGGGTACATCGACCTCGACCCGGTCGTGCCCCAAAAGAATAATACAAACAGGCAGTGACGGCAGTCCACATGTCGGACGCTCGCCCCGCAATATCAAATGTACATATAAAACAATAACTGTACTACCACTGCAACCAGGCTATCCCCACGACCGATCCGCAACATCACAGCACAACACAGAACATCAACGTGAATGTCACGTTCGCAAATCCGTCTAACCTGGCTATAGCAGTTAGACAGGATTTACCAATCAACTGACATTCACGGTCACAGATATAATGTAAATACTGTGAACTAATGTGTTTAAAATTTTCGATCGATCAAATTTATCTAGGTGGGCCCCAAGCACTATTGTAGCACATAAAGAAATTCTGGGCCCAAAAAGAACATACCAAAACCCCTATTTTCAGCCCAAAAGCCCACTGCAAAAAATTGGTGAAATGAAGCTCAATTACTGCGGCGGAACCGCGGCCAAAATGGGGTTATGGCCGCGGTTCCGCGGTCCTTTAGAAAGATCAGGTCACCAAAATTTTACAGTGCTCTTAGAATTCCCTGCATATGTTTCTGAAACAACCTCAAAAATTTTTCGAACCAAAATTTTTTCGATAGAAACTGATGTACATGAAAATGCGGTTTTAGGATTATTGTTCGATCGGAAATGTAAACACATTAGACAAAGCTAGACTAGGTTAATGGCGTGGCTCTGATACCATGTTGCGCCCCGGCAGCGTCCCGGCCGTCTATCCGAGGCCAAAATGCGGAATCAAAATTTCTCTTAACTTTAAACCAGCGCTGCCGCGGACAATAAACCCGGATCGTGACCTTTAACCTAATGCTAGCTAACAAAAGATGGGTAGAGAAGCTATACCAAGCGATCCGTGTCCTTCGGTCTTCGTCTCCACTCCGATCTCCTGCGGAATCTCCGTCCGTCACCTCCTCGTCGGAAAGGCACCACGTAGCCGATTTCTTTTACGAGCTCCCACCTTTGGACCGAGGCAACTTGGGCGCGAAGTTGGCTAGCCGACGCGTCCAAGGGTACTGTAGGTGTAGTGTAGAATCATAGTCTCTTTGGGGTTTGTGAAGTTGCCATGGATGTGAAGATGGAGGAAGAAAATGAACTTTGGAGAAAATATGAAGCTTTCATTTTCTTTGCAAGGAATGAAAATGAGAATGAATTCTTCTCTCAAAAAATTCTCCCACCCTCCTCAAGTGGCCGGCTGTAAATCCATATTGCGACCCCCGGTTCTTACGGGGAGGCGGAAACGGTATAAAAAACGAATTTTTATCGCAAGAGGCAACATGGACTAACTTATGGTCGGGATCGTTACCTAAACTAAAACTAGCAAACTAAGCTAAAGATATTTAGCTACTCGGATGAAGATGGTTATACCTAAACTTGAACTCCTTCTCTTCAAGCTCCGGTGGTGGTCCGATGGCTCCTTCTCGTCGTCTCCGTACGCCGAAGATAGATCCACTTGAAAGCTCCAACCTTTAGCTCCTTCTTCGGTCTTTGAAGAAACTAGTTCACTTGGTTTGCTAAACCTAGTGAACTAGAATGAGTAGAGAGGAAATAGAATGGGATTTTATCTATGGTTCTTGATTCTCAACTCATGAGACAAGAGAACCATAGATCAAGAGAGGGAGCAAGAGGTTGAGGGTGAGAGCTCAAGAACAAGAGAGAGAATGAGCAAGAAAGAATGAGCAAGTATTTTGTCTCTCACCCTCTCATAATCCAAAGCAATGATAACTCATCATATCAACAAAAGTCTTATGTGATGGTTGAAGTAACCATAACCTTATCATGTCATGCACTCATTTTACTCAAATGAACAAGCAAGAAAAAGTCTTTGGCATGAAATGATAACCATGGTTATCATGATGGTCAACTAGTCAAGCCTAGTCAACCGGTCAACAAGTCAACAAAAGTCAACAAGTCACCAAAGTCAACAAGTCAACAAAAGTCAACAAGTCAACAACCATATCACCATAATACTTAATTAATATAATAGTTAATCACATATCATATTCTCATTAGGGTTGAGCATAAAGTCAAAAAGTCAACGGTCAACTGTCAACAACCCTAATGAGAATCCGCTGCCTCTGCCTCCCTGTCAACTGTGCATACACACCCGCATCCGCGTTCCGAGGAACACGAATGCAAACTGGATAAATCCAATCCCATAAGGTACACTAGGATCTGGCTTAAACCAAAGCCCGCTAGTGTAAACTGTCCGGACACTGTACGCGCACAAGTGCACGGATGTGACCGAACCCTGTCGCAAAACCATGCGACCTGTCGCAATACCATGCGACCTCTACTCTTTTGCCTAAAGGCGAAAAGCTTTCTGTGTGGGACTCTAAAGACTCAACACTACGCTGGCAGTGGGTTTAACCACAGACCGCAAGCGGCACTAGCTGTGCGTAACGGTCCCCAGGTAATGCCGACAAGAAGACTGACGAGGCGAAACCCATCTGAACTCCTACTGAGCCTGAGCGTGACATTCTCCGTACAGTCCGGTCTGTTCGTCTGATACATCGCATGGCGGGCCTAGGGGGCGGTAAACGTCAGTCCCCCAATAGCGGTACAAGTCGTGCCGGAGTGAAGCCCAATACACCCTGAGATAACACTGGAAACCTACCAGTATATCTCGTTTGCCCTGGCCAGGGACTACTCGTGTAATGGCTCTCCTAGACACAGCGCGATGTCAACCCCCAATACCGGGAGAGACGAATCCTGTCTAACCGTCACTGCCTCCAAGTGCTTCGGGACTGCACCCAACCACCACCTGTTTGCACGACTCCTTTGAGCCGTGGTAGGGTAGTGATCAAAGTACAGTGGGAACACACCCGAGGCGAAGTGACAGTGTCAAGTCAGCGGACTAAGCTGTACTCATGTCACCTGGGAACTGATAACTGACGATAGGTATAATACCAACTAGTCAGTTCCTGACGAGTCCTGTCCAGTGTACCCGTAACCTAACGAGCACCCGCATACTATCTCAAGTACGATGTACTGACGGCTGTGGGACAGACCGTCTCCCACACTGGGATGAGAAGCGCATGCGCTGGTCTACTCCGGAGTATCGATGCCCTGTCTCGATAGTCCTGCGACCAGGGACCTGAATAAGGATGTGCTTATAGATTACCCAGCCCCCACTAGTGTGACTGCCATCACAACGCTGGTAATCAAGCAAAGATCCTAAGGGCTCCACTAATGCGTATAAGTGATATACTGAAATAAACACAAGTACACATTGAAGTAGAAACAAACCAAGTAGCATACTACTATTTTGAGCAAGATTGTATATACAAGGTGAATATCCCAAGCATCCATTAAGTAATATACAAACTAGTATGATACAGTAATGGCCTCTAGGGCATATACACTAACAATCTCCCACTTGCACTAAGGCCATGTACTGGCGTATCGAAGACCTATCATCTCGATCAGCCGCTCGAACTGAGTCTGGGGCAAGGCCTTGGTGAATGGATCTGCAGTGTTATCTTCTGAAGCGACTCTCCGAACCTCGATCTCCTTGATCGGGTGATACCGCCTCAAGATGTGCCTGGATCTCTGATGGGACCTGGGTTCCTTCGCTAAAGCTATAGCCCCGTTGTTGTCGCAATACAGAGGTATTGGATCAACAATGGACGGAACCACCTGAAGTTCTTTCAAGAACTTCCTTATCCAGACAGCTTCTTTTGCGGCATCAGATGCAGCGATGTATTCCGCTTCCATCGTCGAGTCTGCAACGGTTTCCTGTTTGGAACTCTTCCAACACACCGCCCCTCCATTGAGGGTAAAGACAAAACCCGACATGGACTTGGAATCATCCTTGTCACTCTGGAAGCTGGAGTCAGCAAAGGCCTCGATCTGGAGGTCTTTTCCGCCATACACCAAGAACATCTCCTTAGTCCTTCTCAGGTACTTGAGAATGTTCTTTACCGCTATCCAGTGTTTCTCCCCAGGGTTAGACTGATACCGGCTTACCACACTCAGTGCATAAGCTACATCCGGCCTGGTACACAACATCGCATACATTATAGAGCCTACCGCAGAAGCGTAGGGTATAATAGACATGCGATCCCTCTCCAAATCAGTCTTGGGAGACATCTCTTTAGAGAGGGTGATCCCGTGACAAGCCGGTAGGTTACCGCGCTTGGAATCTTCCATACTGAATCTCTTCAGTATGGTGTCGATGTACCTGGACTGTGAAAGTCCTAATATCCTCTTGGATCTGTCACGGTAGATCCGGATACCCAGAATGTATGAGGCATCACCCAGGTCTTTCATGGAGAACCTGTGTGACAAGAACCCCTTTACAGATTGTAGCATAGGAATGTCATTTCCTATTAAGAGAATGTCATCCACGTATAAAACGAGGAATACTACAGTTCTCGCTACAAATCTACTATAGATGCATGGTTCATCTGGATTTTTGATAAAGCCAAATTCTTTGACCGTCTCATCAAAGCAGATGTTCCAACTCCGCGATGCCTGCTTTAGTCCATAGATGGACTTAAGCAACTTGCACACCTTTCCGCTGCTCCCACTCTGAATGAAACCCTCTGGCTGGTCCATATAGACACACTCCTCTAAATTTCCATTTAGAAAAGCTGTCTTTACGTCCATTTGCCAGATCTCATAATCGTGGAAGGCAGCAATGGCAAGAAGGATCCGAATGGATTTCAGCATGGCTACTGGAGAAAAGGTTTCGTCGTAGTCCAAGCCAGGTCTTTGACGAAAACCCTTTGCTACCAGCCTAGCTTTATAGGTCTCAACCTGTCCATCTACACCAATCTTCCTTTTGAAGATCCACTTGCATCCTACGGGTTTTACCCCGTCTGGAGCAATGTCCAACGTCCATACCTTGTTGGTGTACATGGACTCCATTTCGGTCCGCATTGCATCCAGCCATTTCACTGAGTCAACGCTCTGAACGGCCTGCTGGAAGCTAGTAGGCTCATCATAATCTATGATGCAATCCTCTCTATCCCCGTCTATGAGAAAACCGCAGTATCTCTCGGGCGGATGAGACTGCCTACTACTCCTGCGGAGCGGCGTAGGAATGTCCTGTTCTGTTGAACCCTCTGGTTCTACCAAGCTTTCAGTAACAGTCTGTGGTTCCGGAATTTCTTCCAGTTCCACTGCGCTCCCACTAATTTCCTTTTCCAAGAACTGGTGTTCTAGAAAGTGGGCATTACGAGAAACAAGGACTTTTTGTTCCTCTGCGTAGTAGAAAAGATACCCCCTGGTGTTCTTTGGTTATCCCACAAACTTGCACAGTACTGAGCGTGCCTCGAGTTTGTCCGCATGCTGCTTTTTGACAAAAGCTGGACATCCCCAGATCTTCAGATATTGAAGATAGGGTTTCTTCCCACTCCACATTTCATATGGGGTGGTAGGCACAGTCTTAGTCGGAACTCGGTTCAAAAGGTATGCTGCTGATTCTAGCGCATATCCCCAGAATGATCGCGGCAACTCAGCGTTACTCATCATGGACCGTACCATATCCAATAGGGTGCGGTTCCGTCTCTCCGATACACCGTTATGTTGCGGGGTGTATGGAGGAGTAAGCTGAGAGAGAATTCCGTTCTCTTTTAAATAGTCCAGGAATTCGGCACTTAAGTATTCTCCACCTCGATCCGATCTTAGAATCTTAATACTTTTGCCGGTCTGTTTCTCTACTTCATTCTTATACTCCTGGAATTTTCCAAAGGCCTCGGACTTATGTTTCATTAAGAAGACATAACCGTACCTTGAGAAGTCATCCGTAAAAGTAATGAAGTAAGAATGTCCGCTTCGGGCATGTGTAGACATTGGACCGCACACGTCACTATGTACGAGTCCCAAGAGCTCGCTCGCTCTTACTCCTTGTCCAGTAAATGGAGTCTTTGTCATCTTTCCTTTGAGACAAGATTGACAAGTGGCATACGATTGATATTTGAACGCATTCAAATATCCTTCTGTATGTAACTTAGTCAACCTTCTCTCATTGATGTGACCCAATCTACAATGCCATAAGAAAGTCTGATTTATTTCTGGAGACTTTCTTTTGTGTGTATTCTGGACATTAAAAATCTGTGGTTGGTTTAACACGTATATACCATTACTCAGAGTACCTGACCCAATCAAAACTTGATTAAGGTGAATGTTTACAACATTACTTACAAACGCAAATTCATAACCTTCTTTAGAAACTAAAGATACAGAAATGATATTACAAGTTGCGTTGGGTACAAAAAAGCAATTACGCAAAACCAAAACATGTCCATCTGACATTCCCAGGTGATAGTCCCCCACGGCTTTAGCATCCATGCTAGCTCCGTTTGCAACTCTGAGGGTCATGTCACCTGCCTTCAAAACCCTACGGTTTCTCAACGCCTGCAAAGAATTACAGATATGAGATCCTGATCCGGTATCCAATACCCAGGAAGTAGAGTTTATTGAAAGACAGTTTTCAATAACATACACACCTGAAGCTGAAGCTGCAACCTGCTTCAATTCCTGTGTTCTGGCCTTCCAGGCCCTGCAATCATTCTTCCAGTGTCCTTTCTTATGACAATAGAAGCATTCTTCCTTATCCACAAGCTTCCCCGCTATCTTTGTTGCTTTGCCTTTTCCCTTCGTATCCACTTTACCAACACCGCCCCTTGGTTTGGCGGGGGCCTTCTTCTTCTTTCCCTTGGCTTTCGCCTTGGACCTAGAAGAAGATGATCCTCCTACAAACAAAGTGGATGTTTCCCTACCTTTCTGTAGGGTGCCCTCTGCGCTCCTCAGCATGTTGAGGAGCTCTGATAGTTCAACCTCTTTTTCTTGTAGGTTGAAGTTCAGTATAAACTGGGCGTAAGTGGAAGGAAGGGACTGGAGAACTATATCCGTATATAGCTCACTCTCCAATGTGATCCCTAGGTCAGCGAGCTCCTCAATGAAGCCGATCATCTTTAGCACATGCTCGGCTACTGATGATCCGACGGCCATTCTTGTCGAAAACAACTTTTTCGACGCTTCGTATCTTGCGATACGTGATTGCTCTCCATACAGTTCTTTTGTATGGAGCAATATGGACTCCATGTCCATATTCTCATGCCTCCTCTGATGTTCGTTGTCCATCGAGGCAAGCAGGAGGCACTTGGCCTTCGCGCTATCAATCTCCCAAGTCTTGCGGATTTCCTTATCCGCGACGCTGGAAGTTGGACCAGGGACAGGGGAGCTTTGGTGGTAAGAAGATACCCCAGCTTGTCATAAGTGATTGCGATCTTGACATTCCTGAGCCAATCTTTGTAGTTTGGCCCTGTCAGTTTGTTTTTATCTAGGAGTAACTTAAGTCCAGTCATGTTGATTGGTCGCTGCAATTAGGAGAGAGAAGAAGAAACACTCAGCATGATGCTCTTGCAAGTTTAGAGTGGTTTTTAGTTTGTCTAAACAGGATGGCTCCCACTGTTTCTCGAATCCCTCCTCAAACCATAAAGGAAGAATTAGTCAGGATCAATCCCACCGTACAATACTTGCTTAACCGTTCAGCCAGGCCGGTGTCGGTACTTCGAGGGAGGTTTTCCAACGCTTTCGCGAAGTTCCTTAATTAGAGAACCTATTTTCCCTGGGGGCGTAGCCCCGCTAACACCTTTCTAGGCACCTACTAGGTTTATAGCATTGATCGTTAAGTGAGAAATTTCCCGAGGAGTAGCATATACTCACAGTAGGATCGGGATCCAAATATCATCGCGTGACGAAACTGAAGGAATCCTACCAGAATCATCACACTCCAAATGGTATGCAAATCTAGCAAGTTTCAGTACTTATGAAACTCCCGATGTGGATTTTTGCCCCATGCTCTTATGACCTTGGCGTGAGGTCAAAATGTCATAAGTCACATGTCAAGTTCGTCCCATCATTATCCAGGTTAATTTGAATCCACCCGTACATACCCTTGACGTAGGCCAAAATGGCAGTACGACTGTCTCAAACCAACGCATTCTATCTATGCAACAGATAAATATCCGGCAGCTACCAATCACTATGCCTTGGCGTGAGGTCAAAATACATAGCTTGAATACTACCGAATATTTAACTGAAATGATGGAGGGCTACGGATGGTTTTGGCAAAACCGTGAACGTAGTGAACTTGATTTGGTCGATGGAACGAGATAGCTTTAAAATGGAGTGGCTCAAACTCCATATTTTAAAAGTTTGTTTTGAAAAGAACCGAGTGGTTTTTCGAAAGTGTTCCAACGACTTTAACTTGGTTTATTATCTTGCATTAGTTCTTTTAATGCGTGATATTCTTGCATTAGTTCTTTTAATGTGTCCCATCATTTAACCCTACCATTGCAGAAAACAACCAAAATATGACGTACGCTTATGCCATTCGCATTCGCCACTGGGCCCCGTCATTACCCGTTAGGTTACTTAACTAACGACAGAGCGGGGGCTGGGCTAGCGCGTCTGTAAAACATAAGCAACGCCTAAATAGTAAGCAATGATAGACATTACAGATCACAGATGAATGCATTGGATATACTAGCAATCCGCAATCCTTTCGAGCCTGAAACGAAAAGCGGATAACACGGTCGCGGTGAATAGCCAAATACCCCACCCAAGACCCCTACGGGTGCGGCAAACTACCCGCCAAGTACTCGGTAGTTTGTGCACCCCTCCATGGGTCTATCCTAGGAGCAAAAACAGTAAAAAGAATTATACAATGACGGCTACAACCCCGACCCGGTTGTGCGGTCAAACAAATAATAATTATTACATCAATTTACATTTACAATGAATGAAAGAAAAACAAAAGCTCATCTCACATCCACCCCGGCTATTCACCCGCGACAGTCCAACACATTCATATACACATTCCAGCACATTACAGATCATGTATAACCCCGACTAATCGACTTATAGCGATTAGCCGACGTTCAATACATGCAAGCATCACAGATATAACCATCATAGTCAAAGTGCAGTGAAGTTCGGAAAAAATACGGAATTATAGGACCCCAAAAGGAAATTTCTTTTCTGGAAAATCTGGGCACATATAATATATTTTAAAAATCCCAAAACCAACACACAAACACACTGCACGAAAAACGATGCAGAGAAGACACCAAGTCGCGGCGGTTCCGCGGCGGCTAAGAAGGATCACGCGGCGGAAGCGCGGTACTTTAGGCGAATCACTGTATCGTTTTTCTTGGGTGTTCACACAAAACCCTGAGCCGAATTTACAAGTATAAAGTTTTTCATTTTGAGCAGAAAAAATTTCAACAGAAACTCAGTTTTTGTGATTATCCGGTTTTGTGATTTTTCCGGTTCCGAACTTCGTTACACTTCACTACCAAGCTAGTTTAAGTTTAGTTAGGCTCTGATACCACTGTAAGTCCATATTGCGACCCCCGGTTCTTACGGGGAGGCGGAAACGGTATAAAAAACGAATTTTTATCGCAAGAGGCAACATGGACTAACTTATGGTCGGGATCGTTACCTAAACTAAAACTAGCAAACTAAGCTAAAGATATTTAGCTACTCGGATGAAGATGGTTATACCTAAACTTGAACTCCTTCTCTTCAAGCTCCGGTGGTGGTCCGATGGCTCCTTCTCGTCGTCTCCGTACGCCGAAGATAGATCCACTTGAAAGCTCCAACCTTTAGCTCCTTCTTCGGTCTTTGAAGAAACTAGTTCACTTGGTTTGCTAAACCTAGTGAACTAGAATGAGTAGAGAGGAAATAGAATGGGATTTTATCTATGGTTCTTGATTCTCAACTCATGAGACAAGAGAACCATAGATCAAGAGAGGGAGCAAGAGGTTGAGGGTGAGAGCTCAAGAACAAGAGAGAGAATGAGCAAGAAAGAATGAGCAAGTATTTTGTCTCTCACCCTCTCATAATCCAAAGCAATGATAACTCATCATATCAACAAAAGTCTTATGTGATGGTTGAAGTAACCATAACCTTATCATGTCATGCACTCATTTTACTCAAATGAACAAGCAAGAAAAAGTCTTTGGCATGAAATGATAACCATGGTTATCATGATGGTCAACTAGTCAAGCCTAGTCAACCGGTCAACAAGTCAACAAAAGTCAACAAGTCACCAAAGTCAACAAGTCAACAAAAGTCAACAAGTCAACAACCATATCACCATAATACTTAATTAATATAATAGTTAATCACATATCATATTCTCATTAGGGTTGAGCATAAAGTCAAAAAGTCAACGGTCAACTGTCAACAACCCTAATGAGAATCCGCTGCCTCTGCCTCCCTGTCAACTGTGCATACACACCCGCATCCGCGTTCCGAGGAACACGAATGCAAACTGGATAAATCCAATCCCATAAGGTACACTAGGATCTGGCTTAAACCAAAGCCCGCTAGTGTAAACTGTCCGGACACTGTACGCGCACAAGTGCACGGATGTGACCGAACCCTGTCGCAAAACCATGCGACCTGTCGCAATACCATGCGACCTCTACTCTTTTGCCTAAAGGCGAAAAGCTTTCTGTGTGGGACTCTAAAGACTCAACACTACGCTGGCAGTGGGTTTAACCACAGACCGCAAGCGGCACTAGCTGTGCGTAACGGTCCCCAGGTAATGCCGACAAGAAGACTGACGAGGCGAAACCCATCTGAACTCCTACTGAGCCTGAGCGTGACATTCTCCGTACAGTCCGGTCTGTTCGTCTGATACATCGCATGGCGGGCCTAGGGGGCGGTAAACGTCAGTCCCCCAATAGCGGTACAAGTCGTGCCGGAGTGAAGCCCAATACACCCTGAGATAACACTGGAAACCTACCAGTATATCTCGTTTGCCCTGGCCAGGGACTACTCGTGTAATGGCTCTCCTAGACACAGCGCGATGTCAACCCCCAATACCGGGAGAGACGAATCCTGTCTAACCGTCACTGCCTCCAAGTGCTTCGGGACTGCACCCAACCACCACCTGTTTGCACGACTCCTTTGAGCCGTGGTAGGGTAGTGATCAAAGTACAGTGGGAACACACCCGAGGCGAAGTGACAGTGTCAAGTCAGCGGACTAAGCTGTACTCATGTCACCTGGGAACTGATAACTGACGATAGGTATAATACCAACTAGTCAGTTCCCGACGAGTCCTGTCCAGTGTACCCGTAACCTAACGAGCACCCGCATACTATCTCAAGTACGACGTACTGACGGCTGTGGGACAGACCGTCTCCCACACTGGGATGAGAAGCGCATGCGCTGGTCTACTCCGGAGTATCGATGCCCTGTCTCGATAGTCCTGCGACCAGGGACCTGAATAAGGATGTGCTTATAGATTACCCAGCCCCCACTAGTGTGACTGCCATCACAACGCTGGTAATCAAGCAAAGATCCTAAGGGCTCCACTAATGCGTATAAGTGATATACTGAAATAAACACAAGTACACATTGAAGTAGAAACAAACCAAGTAGCATACTACTATTTTGAGCAAGATTGTATATACAAGGTGAATATCCCAAGCATCCATTAAGTAATATACAAACTAGTATGATACAGTAATGGCCTCTAGGGCATATACACTAACATCGGCCTCAATGTGAAGGGAATTTCCAAAGGGGGTGAGCCAAAGAGAGTAATGTGGTAACCATGAGAAATGTGAGGATAGTGAGGAGAAAAGGTCACCCACATATCAAATCAATTTCAATCTCATTAATGCAAAACAATAATGAGAACAAGAAAGGCATATAAAGATGCTAGAAATATTATGAACCATCATAATGTCAAAAGCCACAAAGAACCCTCCACAATTGCTAATTTGCAAACTTGCAAATTAGGCCCTCCAACACAAAAGTCCGGCCGTGAAGGAACGAAGAAAAACCGGCCGGAACGGAATGCAAACTGGCAACCTCAGAAAACCGATCCCGTAATAAATTACAGGAAAACCCCGCGACTGCATATACATGCCCGCATTTGTATTCCTACTGAAAACAAATGCAAAGAGACAAAATCTACACTGTCTAATACTAGGATCCGGCTTAAAACAAAGCCCGCTAGTAAAATCCGTCTGATCATGATCCGTGCAATACCGCACGTATCTGATCGAACCCTGCCATATCTCCATACAGCCTCTACAGCGTTTCGCCCGAAACTTGAGTAACTGTCTGTGTGGGGGACTCTAAAGACTCGTCAATACTATGGCTGTGGATTTAACCACTAGCACGTCAGAGGTATTAGCCATACGTAACGGGCTACCAGCTATTGACCAAAAGGGACGTCGATGAGCGAACTCATCCTGACACCCTACTAAGCCTGTCAGTGACAATATCCGTACAGTCCGGTCCGTTCGTCTATGAGTATCGCATGGCGGGCCTAGAGGGTTGGTAAAAGTCAGACCCCCAAAAGCGGTACAAGTCGTGTCGGAGTGTAGCCCAGAACATCCTGAGATACTACTGGAATACCTACCAGTAAATCTCCTGCCTCGGCCGAGGGCTTTGTATAATGGCTCTCCTAGACACAGCGCGACCTCACCCCCAATACCGGGAGAGACGAACCCCTGTAGATCCGCTCACTGCCTCCATGTGGCTCGGGACTGTACCCAACTAAAACCTGTTTGCACGACTCCTTTGAGCCGTGGTAGGGTAGTAATCAAAGTAAAGTGGGAACTCACACGAGACAAATGACGATCTCAGGTCGATGAACTAACCTGTATACATGTCACCTGGGAACTGCTATATGACACATGGTATAATCCCAACTAGCAGGTTCCCGGCGAGTCCTGTCCGGTGTACTCATAACCCAATGAGCACCTGTATACATCTTAGGTGAACCAACTGACACCAGTGGCATGTGAGACCGGCCACCGCCCCTCGTCGGGGTCTCGACTGTATACACTAGTCTACTAATGGAGTATCGATGCCCAGTCTCGAAACTCCCACGACTAGGGACCACTTTAAGGATGTGCTTATGGACTACCCAACTCTCACGTATATGATCGCCATCATACTGTTGGTAGTCAAGCAGGATCCTAAGGGCTCTATCAACGTGTAATAGTGATCAGTAATGTCACCTAAAGCAGTACACGATGATAATGATAAACCAGATAGCATACTATCATCTCGAGTAAGACTGTCCTACCGGTATAGGTCCTCCCTCAATCATTGCAATCACGTGCCTGTGATCCAATAATTGACTCTGAGGGCACTATATCCACCAGAAACTACTGATAACAATTATCAGTAAATCTCATCAGCCCTGGCCAGGGACTTCCTATTATAGACAATCGTGCATAGCGCAACATCAACCCCCAATACTGGGAGAGACAAAACCTCTCATATCGCTCATTTCCTCCATGTGCCTCGGGACTGTACCCAAAATCCACCTGTTTGCACGTCTCAGTAGAGCCGTGGTTGGGTGGAGATCAAAGTACATTGGGAGGACACACAAGACTTTATGACGATCTCGGGTCTACAGACTAACCTGTACCAGTGTCACCTAATAACTGCTATCCGACGATAGATATAATACCACATAGGAGTTCTTGGCGAGTCCGTTCAGTGTACTCAGTCTCCACTGAGCACCCGTATACAGTCTTTGGTGTCACCACACCAATGGATATGGGATCATCCATCGCCCATCATATGGGTCAAGTAACGTATACGCTAGTCTACTCTGGAATATCGATTCCCCGTCTCGATACGCCCATGACTAGGAGCATTTCAAGGATATGCTTATAAACTGCACATGTCCTACTAGTATGATCTGCATCATAATCCCAGTAGTCAAGCAAATATCATAAGGGCTTTATCAACATGTACCGAATAAGTAGTATGCATGAACAAGTGAACATGTTAAGATAAAGAACAACCACATAGCATACTATCATGTCGAGCAAGAATGTCCTTTGAATATATATATACACATACCGATACATCCACTATCATATAATGGCCTCTAGGGCATACATATATCCAACAAATCTTGCATAATATATCAATGAATAATGTTAGTAATATTTGGTACTTTTGAGATATTATCCTAACTATTTTTATCACGACCCGGAAAAGGCACGTGACTGATACTTGAATCATGTGAAGTCTATAAGACCCCACCTAATTCAAGTAAGCCAAAAGCCCAGAAATCTAAACCTTTATAAGGGAAAAATAGTGGAGGTGCAGTTTGAAAGAATGGTATAATAAAATCAAGTTCTTTCTTTAACATTTATAAGTAATAATATATGAAAAACATAGCCTTCGTATTTAACTTGAAAACATTTTCGCCATTTAAAATTTTGGCAGCACCTCCTTTGAAATTTTTTAACCCAAAAACGAATATAAGCAATAATATATAAGGCATCCCCATGCGGGAGCTAGCTCTTCGCCAATTGGAAAAAAAACCCATGCAATAATGTAAATATACAACGCTGAAGGGAGGGGATCAAAACACAGTAAGAAAACTAAAGTATCATAAAAAATATCCAAACAAATATGAATACATGAGCGTGACTCTAAGGCCGAAAGAATGTACAACAAAGGTTTCTAAGTCGACGAAATATACAAGTCTGGTTAATGGAGCTTTTTACTAGATACAACTGAAATATATAGTACAACAGCGACGGTGGTCATGATGCAATGTAACCCACCTACCAAAGCAATCGGTCGAAAGAAAGTGGTGTGCCAGCGAAACGGCTACAGAACCTGTACGGCTAAACCAGCAAGAAACTGTGGCACAACGGGGGTGAGTTACCAACTCGTGAGTAGAAGACATCACCGAGTAGAAATCGCATGTATGACGATCTCTTAGGTCATACGATAATATACTCAAAATATAACAATGGAACATCTAGTAATCGCAGAGTAATAGTCTATGCATAAGTGTGGTACCAAGTATCCGTGTCAGTGTCACTAAGTAGCAACATGTCATGTATATGATGTATGGATGCTTCATGAATGAATAATCCACATGAAATCAGAATATATTTGCATGAGAAAGTTGTGTTCTTTTCTTAGTAAAATTTATTATAAAAATGCAGTATCATCAATGAAATCGACAGAAAATCCGTGTCAAGTATCGACACAATGTATGTATCTCAATATCTCAACGTCTCAATATCTCAATAGCCGTCTCTCAGATCGGCTCTCAAATCTGTCATATCCCACGACTCCGGTCGGTATCCTCTGGATAACAGCTGAGTTAAAATAACTGGTAGGTAATGCTCCCCTGCTGGGTTCAACGCCTTCTCAATACGTCCATCTTGCCTCGGGTACCTCATCGGGTTCACCATGTACCCGCAGACGGTGCATCCCCCTCCTCGAATCCAGTATATGATACAGCTCAAGAACCGAGAAAACTCATGGTGGACGCCATACACATCATATCACGAGAAAAGCTCAATTTCTATTAAAAAAATAATATAAGTTTTATGAAATTCCTTTGCGGTTTTCCCCAAATCCAGAAATCTCTTGTGTACAGAAATCTCCAAGCAAATCACAATATATGCGGTATACAATGAGATAATTATTACCGACATAAAGCCAATGATTGATGCATAACTAGAATGTACAGATGCAAAAGCCTGTGGTATTCTAAGTAAGTAATGTAATATCTAAACTAGCATATGAGAGCAAACATACTAGTAATATGTTGAAACTACCAGCTAGCAAGTTATACCGATGAAGTAACGTTTTCTAAAGTGTGCGTGATATGGCAATTACCGATGATGATGTGTGTGAGCCGACAAGCAAGTGTACGTGGAACACGTGCATCATCGGTAATGGTGCTGGTGTCCTTACAGGCGAGCTCATAGTAGTTAAAGATAAC
This sequence comes from Agapanthus africanus, assembly GCA_030015575.1. Classification (NCBI taxonomy): domain Eukaryota; kingdom Viridiplantae; phylum Streptophyta; class Magnoliopsida; order Asparagales; family Amaryllidaceae; genus Agapanthus; species Agapanthus africanus. Next base: position 400,248,631 of record CM057346.1, read on the forward strand.
ACATGTATAAATGCAATGCAAAGAAAACAACATGAGTATAACGTAAAAAGAATGGTAAGCGTAACATTATAGAATATACATATCTGTATACGAGTCATACAGATTTAGTGTTTGAAATAGCACGAATCATGGTTTTTAAAAAAGTAGGGGCTACGGTGTTTTAAAGAAAAGATATGTCCTTTGAAAATCCATAGCATCCCTCAGGTGTCTTTTGAAAATGCTCACGATTCATTGGTTTTGAAAAATAGGTATGACTCGAACCTAGGCTAGCATCTACCTATACAACTAAAAGACTAAACCAAGAAACTATTCGGAAGGGTAAGAAAATCTACATATATTCTGAGTCGATATACCTAGTAGTCGGCGATCCAGCCTCATAGTATCACGTATTGTATAATACATAGTACGGCATCCTCGAGTCAAGGGTGCGGATCAATCATCATATAAACCTTGTACGGTAATATCCATCGTACGATATCCTCAAAATCGAGGGTACGGGTCAAATATCATATGAATCATCAATCGGACGGTATCAATCGTCGTACAATATGAATATCATAATCAATGGTACGGATCTAAAGTCTCGTACAATCTATTATTTTATCAAATCACATATTATCGCATGCATGAATACATATCGCCCGACGATCCATCATAATATCATATCATATACAGTATCACGACTCGATCACATATCCAAATCTCACAGCATCATGCCCAATCATATCGACTCATCTCCATGTATCATATACTATCCTCATCACCCATGTATATGTTTGTATGTATGTATGTGTGTGTGTTTGTGTGTATATACACATACATATATGCATACGTATTGTAACATTTTAAAAATAATTAAATAAATAAAAAAAAATTTAAGTGAATTTTAGGATTTTCGGTAAAGTAAAATGTATTTTTCGTAAAACTAAACCGTAATTATTTTTCACTATAAATTTAAAAATATCTATTTTAATTATGTTATTACTAGTAAATGGTGTTTATTTAGCCACTTATAAATTTTTAGTTCAATTAAATATTTTTCCTAAATTAAATATTTTAAATATTAACATAAGCTTTATTTTTTACACTAAATTAGTGTAAATTACAAATTTGAATGGTTTTAATTTGTAAAAATGAGCCATGGTATATTAGAATCAAGTGTGTAATATGCAAAATCTTTTCCAAAAGCTCTCCATGGTTCTAGAAATTTCAGGATTGGTTATTTTATATTCATGATGCATGCATATCCATTCATATGACATAGTATTATATGAGGCACTGACACGAGCACGGAGTATCTGCATTTACACGTAGTTTTACCCTGCTATTACTAGATGATTGGGATATAATAGTGTAATATTATGACTTAGGATAGCGTCGTGCATTCGATTTCTTTTCGTAGATGTCTTTTACTCACGAGTTGGCAACTCATCCCGTTGTGCCAAATTTTATTACAGGTTCGATGTACAGGTTTCCCTGGCAGCTTGCTGGCACATCTTTTCTTCAGGGTGATTTGCACGGTAGGTTGGTTCACTTGTATCTGAACCACCATTGTATTTTTTATTCCTTCATTTATATCTAGTAAGCTCCATCAACCATACTTGTATTACTTGATAAGTTTATTGGACCAGTATTTTTTTTTTCGACCTTAGAGTCGCGCATGTTTAATTCTGATAAGGTGGTTTTGTTTTCTTTGAGTTTTGAGCCTCGCCCTTTGGCGTTGTATATTATTGTGCTTGTTGTGGTTGTTTCCGCCTGTTGGCGTTGATGCTAGCACCCGTTTGGGGATGCTTTTTATTGTTTATTTATATTATACTTGTTGTACCCGTCTGGGGGCCAGTTTTTACAGAGGAGACTCTGCCGAAATTTTTGGGAAAAATTGCTGATATTTTTAAACTTGTTTTTCTTCATGTTCTTTTACTTCTTCTTCTTCTTTTATGGTTTAGATTTCTGGGTTTCGGCTTACTTAGGTTACGTTGCGCCTCTAGACGCTTCGTAATCTAAGTGCCGATCACGTTCCGTACTTTCGGGTCGTGACACGTATATATATATATACACATATACACACAAAATCAAGTGTGCAAGTGTATGCGTGTGTGTGTGACTACATAGAACCTGCGATTCGCCACCAAGGTAATCATCTTATGGATAGGTCTTCCCAGATCAACCTAATCTAACCTAAGGTCTCTAAATACCCTACTCGCTAAGTATCCAATATCGCATCCAAACTCATGATAATATAGTAATAACCCTATTCTACGTTTGTGCAGGTGCTATACGCCATCCATCAAACTTCCCCCGTAGATATACATTTACTCACCTTGATCCTCGCTTGCCGAATTCAATGACGCCACGCTCTCCCTTATCGTACGAAGTCCTCGTGAGGTACCTACAGTTTCAAATACGTCGTATTGTAACCAAGAATCGAATACGAAAAACCAAAGTAGCACACGAAACACACATAGGTTAGAAAATATGGTTTACGTATGTAAGAAAACCCAATAACTCTTGACACCGATGTACGAACGCCAATCGATCGAGATAAAACACAAAATATAAAAAAAAACTCAAGTTATTAAAACGACAACACAAAAAACAACTTAAGAAAACACTCCCAGATTTGCTTCAGGTGAGAATTAGGAAAAGTTGCATGTAGGATAGGTCTAATTAACTGATAATGAAGCAATGGACCAAGCACGAATCATTTTCACCACACCTAGGCCGCAAATTGCGGCCAAATCAAATTTATTGGCGGCCAAGAAATAGACTTAGGGTCTTGAGTCTCTATGGTAGCTTCCAGGTTGCCTACATGTCTCACTGTGTTCACTATAAAAATTTAGGGTTCCCTAGTTGTAGCAGATCTCAATATATTACCACAGATTCTCACAAAACCCGACATCGGAGATTCTAAGTTCATGTCTTGGGGTTTTAGTCTCAGGTTTTGTCCAAAAATTCTAACACTACTGAGGTTATGGTCACTAAATACACCTTAAACACGCTCTCACAAGTCATACTAAACCCTAGACCTCATCTTGGAAATTCCAAGATCACTAAGCCTCTCTTGATCAACTCTAAAGTACTATATGATGTTAGGAAAACCAATAACTTAACTAATAGTGTAGGATTTACCTCATGGAAGAAACTAGAGAAAATTCTAGGGTTGCCTAAGTGCCTCAAAGTCTCAACTTGATTCCACCATGAGGTTTTGGATGGGGTTTAGGTCACCTTTTGTAAGGGGGAGATGAGGTTTTGATGGAGTTTTTGAGGTGATTGTGAATGGTAGAAAAGAAGGGGAGGAAGTGGAAAATGAGATGAAGAGGATGAAGATGAGAAAAATGAGGGAGGGAGATAAGATGAGCCATGGTGTGTGTAGAAGATTCTCCTTCTCTCTCTCTCTCTCTCTCATGTCACCACCTCACTTAAGAATTTCTTTTCCCCATTTATTTTAAAAGACACAAGGAAAAACCAAGTTAAATAGAAATGAAGCATGGTTCAAAACAATGAAATAAGTGCTTGCAACATAATTTGTTGCATGCCATGCACATAATCAAGATTAATGCAAAATCAGTGAAATACTAAACGAGTTTAGTAAATAACCCATTTACAAATAATTTATTAATAATTCATAAAATGCCCAAATCACATAAATATCTTCAAATCGATAATTATTATTAATTTCCCAATTATTTTCCCAATTATTGGTATATAATTATACCTATTCATTAAAATTAATCTCCATACTTTTAAAATATCCCTAATATTTATTATTTAATTACTTAAATTCCCAAAAATAATTTTTTATTTTCTGAAATGTTACAATTTGATATGATATTATATTTTGAGAATATTGGTTAAGGATATTTGATATGATATGCATATTTAAATTATCAAAATATTATATAAATATTATATGCATACATTTTCCTTTATAATGTTAATTATAATATATAAACATATGAAAATAGATATTTTGCAGATAAACCTTCATATGTTTCTTATTTATAATAAACACCTTTAAATATCTAAGAAAAGTAAGAAAAATGTTATATCAAATATGCAGTATTTTCGACTGAACAAATACCCCCAAACTTAACTTTGATCGTCCCGAGCAAACTATTTATTCAAGAGAGGGAGAAAAAGAAAAAGAAAAACCTAAATAGCACACTTTCGTAGGCAACACGATTGCACTGAGCACGTGAAACAAGCCGTTAAACCTCTAGATGTCCCTAGTAGGAGGAGTGTTGTCTCCTGAGGGTTTTCAGCGGATTAAACCCAAAAATCCTATAATAAAAGAAAGATGGTGAAAGTTACATATAAAAATAAGAACTATAAAAGAAATAACTTGAAAAGAAGAGTTTCTAACTATACCATCTTTTCAGTTGCTATGAGCCTTATCTTAATGGTCATGAAAAGATATTAGAAATCACATCATCCCTCAATAAAACATCGTCTTTAATTTTCCTCCCTATTTTTCATCCAAATATCGATCATATACCCCTACGTGTGTGTAAAAGACATCCCTACATTTAGAAAATTCAATTGAAGCTAACATACTCTTGTCCATCTTCCAAAATACTTTATAGTTGGTGAATATTTTCGATAAAATTGCTCACACATTTTTCATGCGACCGTTAATACTTCTTGAGGCACTAACCAACCGATTACAAAATGTGCTCACGCATTTAAGCGTAATTTTCTCGTCTTGCAACACCTAAGGCTTAGCAGTGGCTCCCAAACCAGTTGGTCTAAGGCACCCGGTAATAAAGCACCCTCGCTATATTTTTTTATGCTGCCTTGGTAATTACAAAAACCAGTGTTCATTTTTTGTCTTCACCACTTATATATATATTTTTTCATACTAAGGCTTTTAGACAAGAGCATTTCAAGGTGTTCTCTACTATCCCAACTTTCAAGATGTGTGTAAGTGCATATAGTAGGGTATCCACATTCAGATGTTTGGCCTCAAGAATAAGGACAATTTTTCAGACTTCTTTTTATCCTCAGATTAGTAATTTCCTTTATCTTACTAACCCTTGGGACAACGGCTCATAACTACTTATTACTAGATTCGTTTAAGAAAACATTTAATTTTCTTGCTTTTCTCAAACTATTCCTATCCTTCATATGTAATTTTCACTTTCTAATCTTTCATTATCAAAAAATTATTTTTTTATAGTGCCTAGTGCTAAAAAATGATTCAGTGAATACAAACCTTTCCCCTAAACCTGTTTTCAGCAGTGTCCTCACTGATGTTGTTCTTTGAGCGCATAGACCTATAGACTTGGGGAGAGAAAATGATAGCAGTAAAATAATAGTAAAATGAAAACTACCCCCAAACTTATGCTTTGGTACGTACGGATATTCAGTTAAGTCCTTTTTCACTCACCTTCATTCATAAAATGAGACAAAGTTACCAAAACATCGAGGTGAGGCGGAGGAAATTTAGTTATAATAAAGCGGCTCATGTAAAAACAGGAGCTCCTCTGCTGGGTCAGCAGAAAAATATGGTTTCAATCTATGCCCATTTACTCTAAAAATTGTACCGTTTTTAACATTTTTAACATCTACTGCCCCGTGCAGATATACATACCACACCACAAAAGGTTCCTTCCAACGAGATTTTAGCTTACTCTGATGAAGATGAAGACGAGAATCGTAAAGAAGGACTTGTTGTCCCAGTGTGAAGGTTTTTCTAAAAAGGTTTTAATCGTGGAACACTTAAGTCCGGTTCTTTACTATAACCGCATTATCGTAAGCTTCATCGCAGAGTTTGCTTAGCTCATTTAGTTGCAGCTTCCGATAGCTGTAGGCTTGATCAAAATCAAAGTTAAGCTCTTTAATAGCCTATATTGCTTTATGTTCGATCTCGACAGAAAGGTGGAAAGCCTTTCCAAACACTAAGCGGTATGGAGACATAACAAGATCGGTCTTATAAGCGGTACGAAATGCCCAAAGAGCATCCGTCAATTTGGTTGACTAATCCGTATGGTTTTTAGAAACCGTCTTCTCAAAAATTTGTTTTATCTGCTTACTGAAAATCTCAGCTTGCCCGCTCGTTTGGGGATGATAAGGCGTAGAAAGTTTATGGTTGATTGAATATTTCTGCATCAAAGCCTCGAAAGACCGATTACAGAAATTCGTCTCATTATCGCTAATTATAGCATAGGGTGACCGAATCGCGAAAAGATATTTTCTTTAATGTCACGACCCGAAAGTACGGAATATGACCGGCACATAAACTACGAACGTCTCGAGGCGTATGTAATCTAAGTGAGCCGAAAACCCAGAAATCCAAACCAAGAAAAGTAGTAGAGTGAAGGAAAACCAATTTAAAACAAGTAGTTTTAATAGCATAAGCCGAATTATGCGGTTTTAAAAAAAACATCAAATTTTTCCCGAAAATTTCGGCAGAGTCTCCTTTGTAAATACTGGCCCCCAAACGGGATACAACATGAATAGTATACGAAATACATAAAAAGGCATCTCCAAGCGGGAGCTAGCTCTTCGTCAATCGACGGCCACAACCACACAAGCAATATAATATACAACGCCAACGGTGAGGATCAAAATTCAAAAGGAAACTCAAAACCAAAAGAAAACCACAGAAAGATAACGCGCGACTCTAAGGTCGAAGGAATAACATCACTGGTCTCTATCTCAAAATAAATACATGTTTGGTTGATGGAACTTCTAGATACAACTTAATAATAATATACAATGTATACTGATGGGTATAATACAATAAACCCACCTACTAGCAAATCATCCGAAAGGAGCAGTGCCAGCAAAGCCATAAAGAAACCTGTACGGCAAACCTGCAAGAACTGGGGCACAACGGGGGTGAGTTGCCAACTCGTGAATAGAAAAACATCTACGCACAGAAATCGCATAAATAACGCAACCTAGGTCAATGATCATAATATATCCTCAAATATATGAATAACATGCAGCCTATAACAATGGCTAGGGTAATATCTAACCCGAGTGTGATCTCATGTGCCCGTGTCAGTGCCTCAGGTAGCAATATATCATATGAATGAGGTATGAATGCATGGAACAGAATGCATGTACTGACGAAGACTGCTTTCATAAATCAGTGAGATTTCTGTATTTTAAAAGTGAGGTACCATAAATGAAATCAGCATAAAACAGTGCCCAGCATCGACACAAAACAAGTGTCCAAATATCTCGAAATCTCAATATCTAAGGCGCCGTCAATCCAGACTGGCCCCTACCATCCATCTCAAGACCACGACGGTATCCTCCTGATATCCGACGCGTCGGGTAATATCACCGGTCGGTAGTGCTCCCCTGCCGGGCTCAACGTCAACAACACATTCCTCTTGCCCCGGGGTACCGCACCGGGCCCACCATGTACCCGAAACTGTTCCTCCACTTCTCGAATCGGGTCTCGAAATCCATCAGCAAACTCATGGTGGACGACTCATACATCATGGGAAAACCGCACTTTTTATTTTAAAAGAGAGAAAAACTTTACTTATGTTTTTGCGGTTTTCCTCCAAATCCAGAAAATCTCATGGAAATCCGAATCCAAAACCTCGATAACACGTAAAATAGTGAATATATGCATGAGAATCCATGAATGCGGCATAACAATGAATAACAGTATGCATGAAGTAGCAGGTAATAATTACAATGTCTAAACTATTAGCTAACAGGCTATGTCAAGCAATAATATTTTCTAAGGTGTACGTGACATGGCAATTACCGATGAAGATGTGTGTGAGCCGGCAAGTAAGTGTACGTGGTACATACGCATCATCGGTAATGGTGCTGGTGTCCTAACAGCATGATATCAATAATGGAGTATGAAACATAATATAAGCATGAGATGCGAAGCGAACCACAATAATGAGCGGGAGCTGAATACTAGACGCAACTATAACTAATCTGCATTAATCTAATATAAGTCCTACAAATAGTGCTTTTTGAAATAACACGAATCATGGGGTTTTGAAAATAGGGGCTACGGTGTTTTTATGAAAAGATACGTCTTTTGAAAAATCCGTAGGATCCCTTGGGTTGTCTTTTAAAATACCCAAGATTCGTTAGTTTTTGAAATAGGTAAGAATCGAATCTAATCTAACAACTAAACTAAACTAAAGGACAAAGTTAACAAGCTGGACCGCAGGTAAGGAAACCTCCTAACAACTGAGTCGATACATATACATACATGTATATATATATTAGTCGGTGATCCCGCCTCAATAATATCATATCCGATACCATATCTATAACTAGACATCCCAAGTCAAGAGTGCGGATCAATCATCAAAATATAGCTCGTATGTAATTCCGTCGTACGGCAACCCCAAATCTGGGTACGGGTCAATATCACATTCATCATACTATTCACCTAGTATCCTCTTTATCAAATATCATGATCGGGGTACTGATCTACGTCTAGTACAATACTGATACCGCCTAAGTATGCATGCACGTGTGTGAAACACTACGTCAAGGACCCGCTACAACGTCATGTCGTATCTCAAATACGAACCCTGCTATATCACCGATCTCACGGCCTCAAATCAAATCTCATCGACTCATCATAAATCCCAAGTACTATCCTCAAATCTGTATGTGAACACATAGTCCCATACCCATGTGAACACATAACTATATATTCCCGAATAAGCACAAATGAAAGAAGAAAGTATGCAAGTATGGGTGGTTGTGTGCATGTGTGGTGCGACCACTACTCTAGGGTTTCGCGACACTAAATCATCCAAGAACACCAAATATCCATATTATCATCAATATACTCAAACAAAATATAATCAATATATATGTGTGTATACGTATTCGTATACATCACCACGAACTGCGGGGGTGCTATACGCTATCCACCCGAGTTCTCCCCGTAGATATAAATCTACTCACCTGGTCCTCGCTCGCCGGTGCCGACGTCGCCACGCGCTTGCTTTTCGTCTTGAAGTACACATGGGGTACCTACATATCATAACACACCGTATCGCATTAAAACCAAATTCGAAATCGAAACGGCATACGAAAATCAAATCTGCACGCGTATCACGCATAGGTCAAAACCTATCGCCTACGCATGCAAGAACGGCCAAAACAACTCTCGATGTCGATGTACAAACGTCAGACCATCGAGAAAAACCCAAATACACTCATTTGCACATTCACGAACACTAATTTTAATATAAAATAGGTTAAAACTCACAAAAACCCCAATTTCACTTAAAAAGTCATTTTTCCGAAAATCTAGCAAGCACAATTCGCCGTTTTTGTACAAAACATGATGTTTAAACAAATGTAGCGGCCATAATACTTATTAAATATCTTAAATAAGTCATAAAAACCATTTCCATAATTTAATCTCATAAATTTGCATAATTTCAAAAATCCTAGTTTGCAAAAATATCAATTTTTAACACCTTTTAAAGCAAAATTCACAATTCATCAATTAAGCTTGGTTTTGCATAATCCAAAATCATTAAACCACTCATTATAATATTAATAATGACATGAAACCTAAATTTAGATTTTAATCCCAATATAAAACAATTTCAAAAAAACCTAGTTAGCAAAAAGCACATTTATCATAATTTCCAACTAACAAATTTTGAAATTAGTAACTAGATTAGGTTTTAGCAAGAATTAACATGTTAATCTACTCATGGCAACCTTAATGATGTGATAAAACCCTATCTTGATTTTAATCTCACATATAACCATTAATTCCACAATTCAAGTTTGCAATATGAACACCAATTAAACACCGAATTTAGTTAAATTGGAGTAATTAACCAACAATTAAGATATGGGTTAAGATTTATACCTCCCAATTAGAGATCTAGCAAGGATCTAAGCCTCCCAAATTGCTCTCTTGCTCCCAAAATCCATGCAAGATAGGCAAATAAATAATGGGTAGGAGTTGGATTTCGGTTTTGAGTTTTAGTTGATTTTTCATGAAATTTTTGTGAATTTTTTTTCTGAGAAGAGATGAGATGAGGAATGAGAGGGGAGGGCTGCTGAAATGTGCAGGTTTCGGCCAACATGGGGGTGGGGAATGGGTGAGGGAGGAGAGAGAGTGAGGTGGAGAAAGTGGAAAAAGTCAAAGTCCACCATTTTCTATCATTTTCCTTTCTTTTCTTTTCTTTTCTTGGTGATTGGAGAGAGAGAGGGAGGGAGGGCTGTCATGGTGGGGCCAGCCACATGGGGAGAGGAAGAGAGGGTGAGGTGTGGGTGTGTGGGTTAGGAAAAAAGATAAATGTATTACCCCGTTTCCCGTTAACACTAAATTCACCGGAAAAAGCCTTTTTCTTCGATATTTTCTAAACCGTTTTGGAAAACGATTAAATTACAAAAAGCACATGATAAAATTTTATTTAATGTTTTATGATGCACAAAATTTGTTTCAACTCATTCCAATTTGTAATTTTCCCTAATTAAATTTATTAGTGACGGCTTAAAATAATATTAAAATAATTAATTTCGGAAAAAATTTCAGAAAATTTGAAATTTCACCAGTGACTCAATAAACACCAAATACTAGCAATTACATAATTAGAATATGTATATTTAATTTTTTAATAAAGAAATTTATATTTTGACATTTTACAGAAAACCCCCTTATTTTACCGATTTTTCGAAATTTCACCGAAACGATTTTAAAAACGTTACAATCTTCTCCCCTTAAAGAAATTCGGTCCCCGAATTTAAATTAAAACTCCCCCCAAATACTAAAATATTTCAGCCAAAACCATCAAATCGCCGGGGCTCCGAAATCATAAATACATAAAACGCATCATAGCGCAATGCATGCGCATGAGTAGTGAGCAGATAACTCGAAATCAAAACTCCGTCAAGCATCCCGCAATCATCGGAGTCAAGGTGAAGACACGAATGCCAAATCCAAAGCAAGGCCGATATGCTATAAATCGGAACTATACATGTAAATATCAGGAGGAAATACATGCCAAATCTTTTAAGTCGCTGTGCAATGCGCATAACACTGCACAGTGGCGGACGTCTATCATAAGAAAATAACTATATACATATATACCTTTGTTTGAAAGATACGTTCCGCCGTTTTGGGAAACAATTTAGAAGGGTTTCCTTAATTTAAACATTTCGTGTCATATCAGACACGTAGGTAAATACTGAGACTATAGCTCGCTTTTTGGAAATCCCTTCGATAACTATCAATGCATGCAAAAATATACTCAGGTACTGTCCTCTGACTAGTCCTGCTCAGTAGGAAAACATATAGAAAATATCATAAAACGTACTGCTCTATAAGAAATCAATCCCAAAATATGCATACGAATACTACGTGTGTCTGGTGCGCACGGAAATCAAAATCCATATATGTGCCAACATGTGTACAGAAACAAGATCTAAGTGCATCGGGTGTGTACGAAACATCTGTCATAGGCAACGTGGGTGCCTGACAGCAAAATCAGGTACATCTGACATGCACGAAGAATCTCGATTTAGTGCATCTGGTGTGCACCAAAATCACACCTCAAAACATGCGCCCAACATGCGCGAAAACCCAAAACCAGGGGCATCCATCATGCACGAAATCATGAAATCCAATATCAAGCGCCGAACATGCGCAAAATCAAATCAGGTGCACAAAACAAATATCGAGTATCGCAATCGAAATCGAAGTCCAGTGCATCTAAGTGCCCAAAAGGGCGTATCACTGCACTGCAAGCATATATAAACTATACAGGGTGCAGGAACCAAATCGTGTGCGTGCATATGCACAAAATCAACTCAAATGTCTAAAACCGTAAAATCACAAACATGTGAAACCAAAGCACGAAAACGATATCGAGTGCAACACTATGCAAAGATCGTAAATCCTCAATCATCAAAATCAAATCATGCGAATAAATCACCCGAAACATCAAAATCAATAATGACGGAATAGTACCGCTCAAGTGCATCCTCTAAGAATCTCGGGCCAACTGTCGCGGTCACTAGTGGGACGTCTTGTCGATGATCATGAACTCTGGCCTGCTGGTGTGCGTAACAATGACCACTCCTGGGTCAAGGTCTTCACTGTGAATTACCAATCTCTCGGTCCATCGGCTCATCGGCCCTGTCAGGTGTGTTAACGGGGATGATCCCGTTCTGGCACTTCTCTGGTCATCTCTCGGTCAATCATCGCGACCACTCGTAAGACAGCATATCACTGGCGTCGGCCTCTGGCTCTCTGAATGTACGTGACACATCTGATCCTGGGTGCAAGTACCATTGCAGCAGTGTCCTAGAAGGAATCCTACTCACGGTCTCTTCCATGTCTCGTCTCTACCAACTGTCCGGAAGTCATCGTCCTTTCCTATATCTGCATCTTGCTCTGGAACGGCTGCATACTCATCGCGACTCCTTCTGGAAGGTAAATCCAAGTACCATGCCTCGGCATGCGCATCGCATTTCTGATGTCGGCGGAGTGGAACTTCATCTCATCTAGATCTGGTACGAACCACTTGCTTCACTTTCTTTAATGTCGACTGCTTCGGACTCATCTCGTCGTGGCTGCATGGACTGAGCTCCTATGGCTACCCTCGTATCTGGAGTCTCCCAAGAAATGCATCTCACCACCTGGCATCCGAATGAAGTCGAACCATCCGATCGATTTGTCAAAACCTCATAATCCCCCAAGAGTTCAACATCTTGGGTACAGTTTAACAGTATCGAGTACGTACCACAGCATCGATGGTCCAGCCGTAGAAGGGCAAACCCAAGCCTCACTAATGGCGCCGCAGAACTGCCGCAAACCCGAAGGTTCAAAGGCTTTCACACGGTCATTAAGTCGAGTTAGGGTTTCATTCTTCTGGAGGGTCCATACAATTGCCTGCATACCCTTCCGAATACTTTAAACTTGGAATAATAGGTTTCTGACATTCGATCGTCTCTTTCGACTCTCAACGTCTCCGCGTGAAGTCGTCTCTTGCTGGAATCAATCTATCTGATGACCTCTCATGGGGTAGGCGAACGAACCACATGTCCTAGTCATTCATCCGCGGGTGACTAGCGACCTTCTATCATCTCTTAGTACAACCTGTACTGTAATAGCTCCAACATATGGGGCGATATCTCGTCGCTCGCAGCAACAACTGGCTCACTCGTCTGCACGCTGAACAGTGCCTCAATCATCATGAGTAAGCAATACACCAACGGTCATCAAAATCTGGCTGGCCTCTATCATTGGCTCAATCCTCTAGTGTCGATCAGCACATCTGAGTAACCTCATAAAGGCGATCCGCCAAACGCTCGTGGCGCGGAAACACAGTAAAAAGACACATCTCCACAATCATGTGTCGCCGGAATTTTGCCCTGGTCAGTCCTCGTTCGTGAAGAGCTCGTGCTGACCACAACTCTAGCCGTAGCTCTCCCTGCCCGTAATCATGGCAGCAAAACCGTAACTGGTACTGATGAGGCTAGATCGGAATGAATATAATACTGAGCAAAGAAATGTACATCCTAAGGCTTCTTAAGTGGAGTAGCGTATCGTAAATATGCCGCGGAACATACCCACGGTACGTCACTCTACTTTAGTCACCTATTCCATCAACCAAGAGTCATCCTACGCTCCGAAGGTAAAACCTAACGCTCTGATACCAACTTTGTCACGACCCGAATGTACGGAACATGACCGGCACATAAACTACGAACGTCTCGAGGCGTACGTAATCTAAGTGAGCCGAAAACCCAGAAATCCAAACCAAGAAAAGTAGTAGAGTGAAGGAAAACCAATTTAAAACAAGTAGTTTTAATAGCATAAGCCGAATTATGCGGTTTAAAAAAAAACATAAAATATTTCCCGAAAATTTCGGCAGAGTCTCCTTTGTAAATACTGGCCCCCAAACGGGATACAACATGAATAGTATACGAAATCCATAAAAAGGCATCCCCAAGCAGGAGCTAGCTCTTCGTCAATCGACGGCCACAACCACACAAGCAATATAATATACAACGCCAACGGCGAGGATCAAAATTCAAAAGGAAACTCAAAACCAAAAGAAAACCACAGAAATATAACGCGCGACTCTAAGGTCGAAGGAATAACATCACTGGTCTCTATTTCAAAATAAATACATGTTTGGTTGATTGAACTTCTAGATACAACTGAATAATAATATACAATGTATACTGATGGGTATGATACAATAAACCCACCTACTAGCAAATCACCCGAAAGGAGCAGTGCCAGCAAAGCCATAAAGAAACCTGTACGGCAAACCTGCAAGAACTGGGGCACAACGGGGGTGAGTTGCCAACTCGTGAATAGAAAAACATCTACACACAGAAATCGCATAAATAACGCAACCTAGGTCAATGATCATAATATATCCTAAAATATATGAATAACATGCAGCCTATAACAATGGCTAGGGTAATATCTAACCCGAGTGTGATCTCATATGCCCGTATCAGTGCCTCAGGTAGAAATATATCATATGAATGAGGTATGAATGCATGGAACATAATGCATGTACTGATGAAGACTGCTTTCATAAATCAGTGAGATTTCTGTATTTTAAAAGTGAGGTACCATAAATGAAATCAGCATAAAACAGTGCCCAGTATCGACACAAAACAAGTGTCTAAATATCTCGAAATCTCAATATCTAGGGCGCCGTCAATCCAGACCGGCCCCTACCATCCATCTCAAGACCACGACGGTATCCTCCGGATATCCGACACGTCAGGTAATATCACCGGTCGGTAGTGCTCCCCTGCCGGGCTCAACGTCAACAACATATTCCTCTTGCCCCGGGGTACCGCACCGGGCCCACCATGTACTCGAAACGGTTCCTCCACTCCTCGAATCGGGTCTCAAAATCCATCAGCAAACTCATGGTGGACGACTCATACATCATGGGAAAACCGCACTTTTTATTTTAAAAGAGAGAAAATGTTTATTTATGTTTTTGCGGTTTTCCTCCAAATCCAGAAAATCTTATGGAAATCCGAATCCAAAACCTCAATAACACGTAAAATAGTGAATATATGCATGAGAATCCATGAATGCGGCATAACAATGAATAACAGTATGCATGAAGTAGCAGGTAATAACTAGAATGTCTAAACTATTAGCTAACAGGCTATGTCACGCAATAATATTTTCTAAGGTGTACGTGACATGGAAATTACCGATGAAGATGTGTGTGAGCCGGCAAGTAAGTGTACGTGGTACATACGCATCATCGGTAATGGTGCTGGTGTCCTAACAGCATGATATCAATAATGGAGTATGAAACATAATATAAGCATGCGATGCGAAGCGACCCACAATAATGAGCTGGAGCTGAATACTAGACGCAACTATAACTAATCTGCATTAATCTAATATAAGTCCTACAAATGGTACTTTTTGAAATAATACGAATCATGGGGTTTTGAAAATAGAGGCTACGGTGTTCTTATGAAAAGATACGTCTTTTGAAATATCCGTAGGATCCCTTGGGCTGTCTTTTAAAATACCCACGATTCGTTAGTTTTTGAAATAGGTAAGAATCGAATCTAATCTAACAACTAAACTAAACTAAAGGACAAAGTTAACAAGCTGGACCGCAGGTAAGGAAACTGCCTAACATCTGAGTCGATACATATACATACCTGTATATATATATTAGTCAGTGATCCCGCTTCAATAATATCATATCCGATACCATATCTATAACTAGACATCCCAAGTCAAGAGTGCGGATCAATCATCAAAATATAGCTCGTACGTAATTCCGTCGTACGGCAACCCCAAATCTGGGTACGGGTCAATATCACATTCATCATACTATTCACCTAGTATCCTCTTTATCAAATATCATGATCGGGGTACTGATCTACGTCTAGTACAATACTGATACCGCCTAAGTATGCATGCACGTGTGTGAAACACTATGTCAAGGACCCGCTACAACGTCATGTCGTATCTCAAATACGAACCCTGCTATATGACCGATCTCACGGCCTCAAATCAAATCTCATCGACTCATCATAAATCCCAAGTACTATCCTCAAATCTGTATGTGAACACATAGTCCCATACCCATGTGAACACATAACTATATATTCCCGAATAAGCACAAATGAAAGAAGAAAGTATGCAAGTATGGGTGGTTGTGTGCATGTGTGGTGCGACCACTACTCTAGGGTTTCGCGATACTAAATCATCCAAGAACACCAAATATCCATATTATCATCAATATACTCAAACAAAATATAATCAATATATATATATATATATATATATATATGTGTGTGTATACGTATTCGTATACATCACCACGAACTGCGGGGGTGCTATACGCCATCCACCCGACTTCTCCCCATAGATATAAATCTACTCACCTGGTCCTCGCTCGCCGGTGCCGACGTCGCCATGCGCTTGCTTGTCATCTCGAAGTACACATGGGGTACCTACATATCATAACGCACCGTATCGCATTAAAACCAAATTCGAAATCGAAACGGCATACGAAAATCAAATCGGCACGCGTATCACGCATAGGTCAAAACCTATCGCCTACGCATGCAAGAACGGCCAAACCAACTCTCGATGTCGATATACAAACGTCAGACCATCGAGAAAAACCCAAATACACTCATTTTCACATTCACGAACACTAATTTTAATATAAAATAGGTTAAAACTCACAAAAACCCCAATTTCACTTAAAAAGTCATTTTTTCGCAAATCTAGCAAACACAATTCGCCGTTTTTGTACAAAACATGATGTTTAAACAAATGTAGCGGCCATAATACTTATTAAATATCTTAAATAAGTCATAAAAACCATTTCCATAATTTAAACTCATAAATTTTCATAATTTCCAAAATCCTAGTTTGCAAAAATATCAATTTTTAACACCTTTTAATGCAAAATTCACAATTCATCAATTAAGCATGGTTTTGCATGATCCAAAATCATTAAACCACTCATTATAATATTAATAATGACATGAAACCTAAATTTAGATTTTAATCCCAATATAAAACAATTTCAAAAAAACCTAGTTAGCAAAAAGCACATTTATCACAATTTCCAACTAACAAATTTTGAAATTAGTAACTAGATTAGGTTTTAGCAAGAATTAACATGTTAATCTACTCATGTCAACCTTAATGATGTGATAAAACCCTATCTTGATTTTAATCTCACATATAACCATTAATTCCACAATTCAAGTTTGCAATATGAACACCAATTAAACACCGAATTTAGTTAAATTGGAGTAATTAACCAACAATTAAGATATGGGTTAAGATTTATACCTCCCAATTAAAGATCTAGCAAGGATCTAAGCCTTCTAAATTGCTCTCTTGCTCCCAAAATCCATGCTAGATTGGAAAATAAATAATGGGTAGGAGTTGGATTTCGATTTTGAGTTTTAGTTGATTTTTCATGAAATTTTTGTGAATTTTTTTTTTTGAGAAGAGATGAGATGAGGAATGAGAGGGGAGGGCTGCTGAAATGTGCAGGTTTCGGCCAACATGGGGGTGGGGAATGGGTGAGGGAGGAGAGAGAGTGAGGTGGAGAAAGTGGAAAAAGTCAAAGTCCACCATTTTCTATCATTTTCCTTTCTTTTCTTTTCTTTTCTTGGTGATTGGAGAGAGAGAGAGAGGGAGGGCTGTCATGGTTGGGCCGGCCACATAGGGAGAGGGAGAGAGGGTGAGGTGTAGGTGTGTGGGTTAGGAAAAATGATAAATGTATTACCCCGATTCCCGTTAACACTAAATTCACCGGAAAAAGCCTTTTTCTTCGATATTTTCTAAACCGTTTTGGCAAACGATTTCATTTAAAAAACCACATGATAAAATTTTATTTAATGTTTTATGATGCACAAAATTTGTTTCAACTCATTCCAATTTGTAATTTTCCCTAATTAAATGTATTAGTGACGGCTTAAAATAATATTAAAATAATTAATTTCGGAAAATTTTTCAGAAAATTTGAAATTTCACCAGTGACTCAATAAACACCAAATACTAGCAATTACATAATTAGAATATGTATATTTAATTTTATAATAAAGATATTTGTATTTTGACTTTTTACAGAAAACCCCCTTATTTTACCGATTTTTCGAAATTTCACCAAAACGATTTTAAAAACGTTACATTTAAGGAACTTAATAACAACTTTGTTGTCATTAGTGCGACACGGTATTGCTTCCACCCATTTTGAGACACAATCAACCGCTAACAAGATATATAAATTCCCAAAAGAGTTGGGAATAGAGCTCATAAGATCAATACCCCAAACATCGAATATCTCCACAACCAAGATAGGTTGGAGTGGCATCTCTTTTCTTCATCGGATCCGACCCATGTGTTGATACCGATGACAAGTTTTGCAATGATCATATGCATCTTTAAATAATGTTGGCTAATAAAAGCCACAACGCAAAACTTTCTCCATCATTTTACATAGACCAAAGTGACCGCCACATGCCTGATCATGACAAAAAGACAATACACTCATGAATTCATCGTTAGGGACACATCTGTGAATGTTTTGATCGGAACAATACTTAAAAAAATAAGGTTCATCCCAGTAAAAGTGTTTTACTTGGGATAGAAATCGAAGTTTGTCTTGTTTCGACCAATCGCTAGAAATAAGTCCCGTTACTAGATAATTCACAATATCCATAAACCAATGTTTGCAGGATACGGTCAAGAGCTGTTCGTCAGGAAATGAGTCATTTATTGGTATGGTCAACGTTGGTGAAGAATTGATGCGTGAAAGATGGTCGGATAGAACGTTTTCACATCCACTCTTGTCTCGTATGATAAGATCAAAGTATTGTAACAACAGGATCCAACGTATTAGCCTGGCCTTAGCATCCTTCTTCAATAAAAAGTGTCGTAGGGCGGAGTGATCGGTGTAAACCACTATTGCCGAGCCAATCAAGTAGGGCCTAAATTTTTCTAATGCAAATACAACTGCCAAGAGTTCTTTCTCGATAGTTATGTAATTAATTTGGGTATCGTTCAAAGTCCTACTTGCATAGTAAATTACATGTGGCATCTTATCAATGTACCGTCCTAAAACCGCACCAATAGAAAAATCTGATGCTGTTAGTTATATGTATGCCCTAGAGGCCATTATTGTACATGTTGTTAGGTTTACCTAGCACCCTATATAGAGTTTGGAAGCATCACATTTCACAAAGTTCAAGTTTTTATGGTGCTAAGCAAGCATACATGGGATCGATCCTAGAAAATTAGGGTTTCTAAATGTTAAAGGCAATAAAGACTAGGGTTTCGAGACTACAACCTTTGTAGCTCGCTTCGCTAGACTCTTTGGCCTCTTGGGTGTTGGAGGAAGGGTCTCTTGAAGTCTTCTCGCGTCCACGACGATCCACCCAAAGTTGCTAGTCCAAGCTTGTAGCTTCACTTTTCAAGATGAGAAATGAAGAGAACACTCTAAACAAGTTGGCTAAATTTATGTAGAATGATGTTGTGGTTATGATTCTCACTTCAAAAACCTTTCTTGATGTGTGTTTTGCTCACTATAAGAAACTAGAGAGCAAAGGAAGAAGGAGGAGGAAGATGATGGCTTTTTTTTTTGAAGAAGAGAAAAATTAACCATCGAAAAGAAATGAAATATATCTATATATATTTTATTTCTTCTCATCTCAAACCATGGTTAAATGTTTGAGTTATTATTTAATTAGGGTTTAAAACATAGAAGGAAAGTTTAATCCAAGGTTAAAGGTAGGTGAGGATGGTTAGGTTAAAGAAGAATGTAGAAGCGAGTCAAGAATTATCCTTTCCTTTTCTATTTTGTTTTAGACACAAAATCAAATAATAATCCATCTATTTATCCATAGTGTGAGTCTTATATTACCACCATTTTCCATGTGTAATCAACCATGTTAGATGGTGTATGTATGTATGTATGTATGTATGCGCATCCATATGTGCATGAAACTAAAAGAAAGAAAGAAAAACATACATGCATGCATACATCCATCATATACAAGAAAAGGTTTTAAGTGAGAAAACTAATGGTTAAATGATAAATCAACACTTGATTTATCAATCCAGCCATATCATATATGACCCCACCAAAAGCAAGCCGCCCGATCAATGTACGGTATCCTATACGCGCATTTTAATCGGGTCCATGCGCATATCGCATACGCGCACCACAACGTTTCGCCTGGACTAGGTAACTCCTTTGTGGGACTCTAAGACTCGTCAATACACCGGCAGTGGGTAATGATCATATCAAGCACCCCCAAGCCGCAAGCGGTCAGCTAAACGTAACGGCCACCCGGGTATTGAGCGATCAGAAGAAAACAAGGGAACTTGCTACAACTCCCGTCGAGCCAACCGGCAATACTACCGTACAGTCCGGTCTCTTCGTCAGATATGCTGCATATCGAGCCTATGGATGGTCACGTCGACCCCAATAACTCAATAAGTCGTGCCGGTGAATGGTCTATAACAGATCGAGAAACTACTGATAACACTTATCAGCAAATCTCAGCAGCCCTGGCCAGGGACTTACTGATATAACCAGTCGGGCACAACACAACATCAACTCCCAATACCGAGAGAGACGAAACCCCTCCTATCTCTCATTGCCTTCGTGTGTCTCGGGACTGTACCCAACGGCCACCTGTTTGCACGACTCAGTAGAGCCGTGGTAGGGTGGCAATCAAAGTACAGTAGGAGAACACACAAGACTCTATGACGATCTCGGGTCTACAGAATAACCTGTACCAGTGTCACCTGAGAACTGCTATCCGACGATAGATATAATTCCATATAGGAGTTCTCGGTGAGTCCATCCAGTGTACCCAGTCACCACTGAGCACCCGTATATGATCTTGATGTCAAACATCGATGAATGTGGGAATATTCATCGCCCATCGTATGGGTCTAGTATCATATACGCTAGTCTACTCTGGTATATCAATGCCCTATCTCGATATACCTACGACTAGGGACTTTCCAGGATATGCTTATAGACTACAGATGTCCCACTAGTATGATCTCCATCATAATCACAACAGTCAAGCCGATATCCTCAAGGCTTTATCAGCATGTATGAATGAATAAAAGCATGATCAAATCAACATGTCAGATAAAGAAGAACCAGATAGCATACTATCATGTCGAGCAAGAATGTATACTGAATATATATACATGTACAAATACATCCACTATCATATAATGGCCTCTAGGGCATACATATATCCAACAATCTCCCACTTGCACTAAGGCCAGTTATTGGCGTATCTCATACCCAACATCTCAAAAAGTCGCTCATGCTGCGGCTGAGGGAGGGCCTTGGTGAATGGATCCGCGGCGTTATTCTTTGTGTCTACTCTCCTAATCTCGATCTCGCGGCGATCTACAATCTTCCGGATCAAATGAAAACGCCTCAGGATGTGTCTGGACCGCTGATGGGATCTAGGCTCCTTGGCTAATGCCATTGCCCCATTATTATCACAATACAAAGGTATTGGATCAATAATGGTTGGAACAACTCCTAGCTCCGAGAAGAACTTCTTCATCCAGACGGCTTCCTTGGCGGCATCATTCGCAGCAATGTACTCAGCTTCCATCGTAGAGTCTGTAATGGTATCTTGTTTGGAACTCTTCCAACTCAACGCTTCTCCATTGAGGGTAAATACAAACCCAGAGATAGATTTGCTGTCGTCCTTATCGCTCTGGAAGCTCGAATCGGTAAAGGCCTCCATTTGGAGATCTCCATTACCATACACCAAGAACAATTCTTTTGTCCTTCGCAAGTACTTAAGAATGTTCTTCACAGCTGTCCAGTGATTCTTCCCTGGGTTGGATTGATACCTGCTTACAACACTAAGTGCATAAGCTACATCTGGGCGTGTACATAACATCGCATACATTATAGATCCTACTGCCGAAGCATAGGGTATAACACTCATGCGAGCTCTCTCTTCATCGGTCTTTGGGCAAGAATCCTTGGAGAGAGTGACCCCATGGCAAGCGGATAAGGCACCCCGCTTGGAGTCTTCCATACTAAACCTTTTTAGGATGGTGTCAATGTACCTGGTTTAGGACAATCCCAATAACCTTTTGGATCTATCCCTATAGATCCTTATGTTAGTTATATGTATGCCCTAGAAGCCATTACTGTACATAGGATGTATATTGTAGTGGATGCTAGGACATATATAGGGAGGACTTTCTTGCTCGACATGATAGTATGCTATCTGGTTGCTCTTTACCTTAACGTGTATACTGATTGTCTCTCTGTTACATGTTGGTAAAGCCCTTAGGATGTGTACTTGACTACCTGGACTATGATGCAGATCATAATAGTGGGGACAGATAGTCTATAAGTACATCCTTCAAAGTCCCTAGTCGTGGGTATATCGAGACGGGGCATCGATATACCAGAGTAGACTAGCGTATACCTTCTCGACCCATACAGATGGGCGATGGATGATCCCATATCCATTGGTATTTGACATCAGAGATGATATACGGGCGCTCGGTGGAGACTGGGTACACTGGACGGACTCGCCGAGAACTCCCAGATGGTATTATACCTTACGTCAGATGGCAGTTCTCTGGTGACACTGGTACAGAGTAGTCTGTTGACCCGAGATCGTCATAGAGTCTTGTGTGGTTCCCACTGTGCTTTGATTTCCACCTTACCACGTCCAAGAGGGCGTGCAAAACGGTGGCTTTTGGGTACAGTCCCGAATCACATGGAGGCAATGAGCGATAGGAGGGGATTCGTCTCTCCCGGTATAGGGGGTTGATGTTGCGCTGTGTTCGATTGGCTATAACCGGAAATCCCTGGCCAGGGTTGCTGAGATTTACTGGTAAGTGTTACCAGTAGTTTCTTGAATTGTTATAGACCTCATATCGACACGACTTATCGAGCTATTGGGGTCTGACGTTTACCACCCCTAGGCGAGATATGCGACATATCAGACGACGAGACCGGACTGTACGGTAAGTGTTACTGGTTGGATTCACAGGAGTATGAGCGGGCTTGCTCGTCGATCTTCTGATCGCTCAATACCCGGGTGGCCTTTACGTTTAGCAGACCGCTTGCGGCTTGTGGGTGCTTGATATGATCATCATCTGCTACCGGCGTATTGACGAGTCTTTAGAGTCCTACACAGAGGTTTCCTGGCTCAATCGAAACGAAATAGGAGCGCATATGAGATATGTGCGGGACCGAGAATAATGCGTGTATGTGATACCGTATTTCATTCTCGCGATGAATGTGTCGAATGGTTGTATGCGATATAACCTAGTTATCGAATCAAGGATTGATTCGATAAATCGATACATTGTATACTAGTCGGTTGTGTGCGACATGACCGGATCATTGAATCAAGTGTTGATTTAATGATTTAATGCATAATTATATATTTGATATATTTCTTTGCATTAACTAGTATTGGTTCACTTTAAAAGGATTTTCTCACTTGAAGTACACAACTTGTATATGTGATATACTTTTGTGCACTTGTTTGTATCATGTTTGATGATACATGCTCTCTTGGGTGTAGTTTTGGTTTAAACCTTGGTTATGTAAATGGTTAAGGTTTTTATTTATTTATTCATTTATTTATTTCATTTTGGCAAGAAATAAAATGGTTACTAGTTTTGTTTTATATTGAAAGTTCATGAAGGTTTGAAAAGTTGACCATTTTGTTTCTTTCCTTTAACCTAACCATTCCACTTAACCCTAGTTTATTCTCTACACCTAATCATGGTTTGAATATGATAAGTATTGATTTTCTTTTCTATTTTGAATTAACACTTATCATATTCTTGCTTCTTCTTCTTCTTCTTCACTTCAAGAAAAAGCTTGCTTCATCAATGGCAACTTGAGCAATTGAGTGAGAAATCCAATTCTAAAGTGAACCCACCTCCTATTTCTTCATCCTCTACCTCTTACCAAGTAGTAAAGGGTGTTTTCTTCACAAGTTTCATGACTTGGTGAAGTGGGAGCTTGATCTTGTGATGCCTCGACGTAGATCATCTTCGGCACGAAGCCGACGACCTTGCCCGCCCATTTCTCCGATGAAGCCGAAGCTAGAGCCCGGGTTTCCATTTGGACAGCAAGGAGACTTCATTGCGGAGCTATGGAGGTGGAGGACCAGATCTACAAAGGTTGTATTTCCGTTCTTTTAGTTAAATTGTTAACTAGTTGCAAGTGTTCGCCTAATATCTAGTTAACGATCCGTATTAGGGTTTCTCGGCACTTGTAAAATTTGAAATTGGCATGGTTGATGCCTTGTGAGACCTCATTAGAGTGCCTAGGAACCCTACAGTGGTATCAGAGACTAGCTAGAGCCTTAGGCGATGCGTAGACAGAGTTTGAAGTCCGATCGAACCGAAACACCAAATCCAAAATGCTCTCTGTACAATTTTTGAAATCTGGAGTTTTTCGATATTAAAAATATGCAGAAAAATCAGCTGGGAATTTGAAGAATTACTGTGGAGCCCGTACTCATGATTCCACTATAACGCGGCGGAACCGCAGCACAAGCATGGCTTGTGCGGCGGTTCCGCGGCCATTTTGTCGTATCTTGCATTGGTTTTGGCACAGTAATTCATATGTTGCAGTGCTGGTTTTCCTGGGTATTTTTTAAAATTTATTCAAGAATTGAATTTTCTGGGTTGTATTGGGGACTCGGTGTATCGATTGGATTGTCTAATTCTGTCTATGTGGCTTTCCGGATATTTTAGAATAAGTTAAAAAGTTCGACCGGATATAAATACCCACCTTTTTCCCTGTCGGAAAATTTCCAAGTGTTGGATCTTTTCATAGTTTAACGACGTTCTAAGTAGTGCAAGTAACGCGATGGTCCCTCTAGAAGACAACAAACCTTAACTCGAGTATGTGACCGTCTTGAACTGCCCTTTGAACCTTCGGGTTTGGGGCAGTACGGCGTGCCACATGTGAGGCATTGGCTTGACCCTTCTACGGCTGGACCGTTGGTACTGAGGCACGAAGTGAATGTCTTTGAACTTATTTCATGAGTTGAGCTATTTCGGGAAAACTTGGGTGTTCGATTGTTCGATCGGAAAGTTTAACATTTTCTATCTCATTCGGAATGTGATACAATAATTGGAATTCACAAGAAGTTATGAGATAACTGAATGAATGTTATAAACATAGCAGTTTAGTCTCACTTGATCGGTTGCCACGGAATTTTGATGTGATCAAAAGTCCGTCGCAATCACGTAGCGTACGCGGATACTCGCCGGTAAACTTAATAGACAGCCTCACTCCATAGCTCCGACCAAGTGACTGTAGGAGAACCCCGTCGCCGAAAGCATCCGTCCGGGTGCTCGCGGTAGCGGTGTTCCGCCTTGGTGCACTTCGTCGATAGTATCGGGGGTGTGGCCGCCTACTAAAGTTTGCGACGAGCATTCGATCAGAATGTCGGGAATCCTGTCGAATTCCCCGACTTAATATTGAAAAGTGTTTTCGATTTTGAGACTAAAATGCGGGGTTTATAATTGTTAGGCATGTGATGTCTAAAGTATTCATTTGATTAGGCATGCGATGTCTATGGAGGTTGCGGATTCCAACTGTTGTAGTTTTACACTTTCTTTTCTGTGACCGTAAGTGTAATATGTGGTATCGCCGGTTTCGTTGCTATATGTCAACGACAATTGGGATGCGCATATTTACTTACGTTGATGACATGTGATGTTATGTGTTGCTGGATATGTTATATTGGATCGTCGTGTTTGAATAGCCGGGGGTTTTTATGTGAGATGAGTGTTTTTCATTTTCATTCATGTAAAAACTTGTATGTAATATTCTTTTATTTGGGGCACTTCCAGGTTGCGGAAGTTGTCACCCTTTGTATATTATTTACTTTTCCACACTAGGATAGACCCAAGGAGGGGAGCACAAGTAACCGGGTTCTGGAGTCCAGTGGGAGACCAACTCGAGGAGTCGAGTCCGGGTCTCCTAACTTTGGAATTGGTAGGGTTGCTTACCGCTCTCGTAGGGGTCTAGGGGTGTGGGTTTGGCTATTCATCGCGACCGTGGAATCCGTGTTTTATACTGGCTCGTATTGAAAACACGGACGTCCTAGTATATCCAATATTTCATATGTTTCTTCTGCTGCTATATCTGTGATGTGATCATGTGATATGTTCTGTGATGGATACTGTATATAGTATATATGATATATTATATAGAAGTTACTTATGTTTTACACCCGCGCTAGCCCTGCCCCGCTCTGCCGTTAGTTACATAACCTAACGGTGCACGAGGGGACATCGAGGCGAATGCGGATGGCATAAGTGTACGTCGTATTTATCTGTGATGTTTAGGTAATTTAAATGATGGGACTTCATTAATGAGATTAATGAAATAATAGAAACCTAAGATGTTGTAGAATCGAATTTCAAAATAAAAGGGGTAGCTACAGTTCTTGCTTTGCACAGAGGTATATATGATATATCCTGCACCTTATTCGATGAGGAAAGGATCGAGATCCCTTCACCGGGAGTGACTCCTTTAGCAATAACTGGCAGATGCTACACACTCGGTTTGTCTTTTGATTGCTTTTAAAGAGTTTTTGCTTTGCACAGTGATATATATGATATATCCTGCACCTCATTCGACGAGGAAAGGACCGACGATCCCTTCACCGGGAGTGACTCCTTTAGCAAAACTAGAAAAGCCTCAAAAACACTCCATTTTAAAATCATTTGATTCTACAACGATATCAAGTTCATTACGCAATAGGTTTTCATAAAAACCTGTCGTAGCCCTCCGTCATTTCAGATAAGTACTAGTTAGTATTCGTGCTGCGGTTGTTTGGCATGCGTCAAGGAGTAGTGTACGGTAGCTAACTAGTGCTTATCTGCTAGCATACGATGCTATTGGATTAGGGTATTCGTACGGCGTTGTTTGGCATGTGTCAAGGGTCGTGGGTTTAATTCAATCAAGAAATGTACGGGTTGAAGTTGACTAGCGGACTATGGGTTGTTTGGCATGCGTCAAGGTCATAGCACGCTAGGGGCAAAATATTATCGGGAATTTCAAGTGTTGAAATTTGCAATGAGATTGCATACCTTCTATGAGATAGTTGGATCCCGATACCCGCTGCGAGTAATTGTTACTCCTGGGAGAGTTTTATACATTACAATTAGCCGATCAAGTAGGTGTCTAGAAAGGTGTTAACGAGGTTACGCCTCTGGGAAAATGAGGTTTACATTAATTAGGTTCGTGCGAAAGCACGGGGACCTCCCTCAAAGTACCGACACTGGCCTGGCTGAAAGATTGGCGAACTTGTAGTATGTAATTAATCCCGGCTAGTCTTTCCTTTTAGGGTTTGAAGGAAGATTTGATTAAAACAGTGGTAGCCATCCTGATTAGATAAAATAATAACCAATCTATTCTTGCAAGAGCGCACGCTGAGTGTTTTCTTCTCTTTCTCTCCAGGTAGCGACCATATCACGCCTTAATCAAGATAATAATACGGATTGTTGACCGAACCCGCTTGTTATACTGAGCTGGGGAACGTTGGTCCCGCTCTAACTTATAATTGTTATAAGACAGAGCAGGAAATTGGGGAATACCAGAATTCCCGTGCCGCCCAAACGAAGAGAGTGCATGTTGATGCATCATCTTCGGGTGTGTTCATTACAGAGAACTATTTCTCAGTATCCTTTACGTCCTGGGTATGTGATACCAGATCAGGATCCCAGATATGTAATATGTTACATAGGGGTACAGAAAGGTAGAGAACTCAGAAAGGGTGATAAGTTTCATGAGGCAGAAAACGGGGCAAGTGTTGCCGCCAAGTCTGTTGGTCACTGTCACCCTGTATTACCAATACATTGATTCTGAACGAATGTTATTAGATACCGAACGTGATATACAAAATCATATCAGTCTCTTTATTAGTAAAGATAGGATATAATTTTGTATTGATGGATAATGTTTTGAACATTTCCTATATCAAAAGTTGATCGGTTCAGGCACGTTATCTAATAGAATTGATGTTCTAAATCAAACTACAGTTCATTAGAATACGGAACACACACAAGAGGAAGAGTTCAGAAATGAACGAATCCTTCTTGAGGCATTGTAGACTAGGTCATATCAATGCGACCCGGCTAGCTGAAGTTACATGTAGATGCATATTTAAATCAGTTTGAATCTACATCTTGTGAAACTTGCCAGTCATGTCACAAAGATATAATGACACCAGCTCTGTTTATTGGAAACAGAGAAAGAGTTAGTGAACTCTTGGGATGATACATGTTGATGTATGAAGGTCCCCTGTCTACACATGCCAAGACCGGTTCTTTATACTTCATTAAATTCTCTGATGATCTCTTTTGATTCAGACATATGTTCCTGTTGAAACACAAGTCAGAACCTTTTGAGATATTCACAGAATATAAGTTAGAAGTAGAGAACCAATACGGGTATAAGTATTATGTCCTTTGATGAGATCAAGGAGGAGAATACTTGAGCACGAAGTTCTTGGACTTTTCTAAATAAGAATGAGATTCTCTCTCAGCATTACTCCTCCGTATACACCATAGCACGATGGTATACCGGGGTGGAGCAATCACACCCTATATGATAAGGTGTGCTCTATGATGAGTACTACTGAGTTACCTATTTCCTTTTGGGAGTTATGCACTTGAAAAGATGCATACCTATTGAATAGGGTTCAAATCAAATCAGTTGCCTACCATTTCATATGTGATATGATAAGGGAAGAGCCCATATCTTAAGTTAGTTAAGATTTGGGGTTGTCCGGCCTATGTCTAAAAGCAAAATCCGGACTAGCTCGAGGCAAGATCTGTTATGTAGAACTGGAAATGTTCCAGCTATACAAACTGCAGCTGATGATTTGATACAACCAAAGGATTCAATAGTTACCAACGAACCTCAGCCATTCCGCCGATCTAGTAGGGTTCCTTACCCACCTGAGAGATACTTCGGTTTCTCTATGACAGTGGGAGCGAGGATTGCATCATGAGATGATGACCCAACTAGTTTCGAGCTGGCCATCAGGAGTGGGACTCTGTAAGAATGGCTGGGTGCTTACCGATCTGAGATGGAATCCATGTACACCAACAAAGTATGGACTTTGGTTGCTATATCTGAAGGGTTAAATCCCCATCAGGAGCAAGTATATCTTGAGAAGATTACTTGGTGTAGATGGAAAAGTTGAGACTTTCAAAGCTAGACTTGTTAAAGCTTTTCGTCATCGACCAGGCGTGGATAATTATGAAACCTTTTCAAGTAGCTATGCTTAAGTCCATCCAGATCCTACTTGCCACGGCTACATAACATGACTACGATATCTGGCGGTTGGGTGTCATGACTGCTTTTCTAAATGATGTTTTAGAAGAGAACGTCTATAAGTACACAGCCAGAGGGCTTCGTAGATAGTGGGAGCAGCGGAAACGTGTACAAGATGCTTTATAGGTTAAAGCAGGCATCGCGGAGTTGGAACATCTGTTTTGATGTGTTAGTCAAAGAGTTTGACATCATCAAAATGGTAGATGAACGTTGTATAAACAAAAAGGTAGTAGGGAGTATGGTAGCGATCCTCGTAGAGTACGTGGATGACATACTCTTGATAAGAAAGAAGTTTCCTATGCTACGCTCGGTCAATCTCCGCTCATCACAATGATTCTCCATATAGGATCAAAATGATACCTCCTAAATCCTGAGTTTTGGATGTATGAGATAGATCTAATTGGATGTTAGGATTCTCACTAGTTATAGTGAGATGGTATCAATCGATCCTAGGGAGAATCACTGGAAAGGTTCCAGGGTGATAAAGACGACTGAATGTCAGTCACAGGCATTGTCTTTACCCTCAGTAAAGGGACGGTATGTTGGAAGGGTTCCAAGCTAGATACCGTGGCATACTAGACGATAAAGGCTCGATACATCGCTACTTAAGATGCTACCAAAGAGGCAGTCTGGATGTATATTTGTTCATGAGATGAACTTAGTTCCTCCCATTGTGTGACAATGGAGTTGTGGCTTATGCCAAGGAACGCCCGTCCTATCAGTGATCCAGACATATTCTAAGGCAGTATCACCTGATCATGGAGATGGTTGATCTCCAGGGTGATCGAGGTTAGGAGAGTAGACTCAGAGGACAACACGGCGGATCCACTCACGAAGGACTATTCCCAGAGAGAGATTTTTAAGGGATGGTTGAGTATGAGATACTGCAACCACTGCTACAGATGGCCCTAGTGCAAGTGGGAGATTGTTAGTTATATGTATGCCCTAGAGGCCATTACTGTACATAGGATGTATATTGTAGTGGATGCTGGGACATATAGGGAGGACTTTCTTGCTCGACATGATAGTATGCTATCTGGTTGCTCTTTACCTTAACGTGTATACTGATTGTCTCTCTGTTACATGTTGGTAAGGCCCTTAGGATGTGTACTTGACTACCTGGACTATGATACAGATCATACTAGTGGGGACAGATAGTCTATAAGTACATCCTTCAAAGTCCCTAGTCGTGGGTATATCGAGACGGGGCATCGATATACCAGAGTAGACTAGCGTATACCTTCTCGACCCATACAGATGGGCGATGGATGATCCCATATCCATTAGTGTTTGACATCAGAGATGATATACGGGTGCTCAGTGGAGACTGGGTACACTGGACGGACTCGCCGAGAACTCCCAGATGGTATTATACCTTACGTCAGATGGCAGTTCTCTGGTGACACTGGTACAGAGTAGTCTGTTGACCCGATATCGTCATAGAGTCTTGTGTGGTTCCCACTGTGCTTTGATTTCCACCTTACCACGTCCAAGAGGGCGTGCAAAACGGTGGCTTTTGGGTACAGTCCCGAATCGCATGGAGGCAATGAGCGATAGGAGGGGATTCGTCTCTCCCGGTATAGGGGGTTGATGTTGCGCTGTGTTCGATTGGCTATAACCGGAAATCCCTGGCCAGGGTTGCTGAGATTTACTGGTAAGTGTTACCAGTAGTTTCTTGAATTGTTATAGACCTCATATCGACACGACTTATCGAGCTATTAGGGTTTGACGTTTACCACCCCTAGGCGAGATATGCGACATATCAGACGACGAGACCGGACTGTACGGTAAGTGTGACTGGTTGGATTCACAGGAGTATGAGCGGGCTTGCTCGTCGATTTTCTGATCGCTCAATACCCGGGTGGCCGTTACGTTTAGCAGACCACTTGCGGCTTGTGGGTGCTTGATATGATCATCATCTGCTACCGGCGTATTGACGAGTCTTTAGAGTCTTACACAGAGGTTTCCTGGCTCAAGCGAAACGAAATAGGAGCGCATATGAGATATGTGCGGGAACGAGAATAATGCGTGTATGTGATACCGTATTTCATTCTCGCGATGAATGTGTCAAATGGTTGTATGCGATATAACCTAGTTATCGAATCAAGGATTGATTCGATAAATCGATACATTGTATACTAGTCGGTTGTGTGCGGCATGACCGGATCATTGAATCAAGTGTTGATTTAATGATTTAATGCATAATTATATATTTGATATATTACTTTGCATTAACTAGTATTGGTTCACTTTAAAAGGATTTTCTCACTTGAAGTACACAACTTGTATATGTGATATACTTTTGTGCACTTGTTTGTATCATGTTTGATGATACATGCTCTCTTGGGTGTAGTTTTGGTTTAAACCTTGGTTATGTAAATGGTTAAGGTTTTTATTTTTTTATTCATTTATTTATTTCATTTTGGCAAGAAATAAAATGGTTACTAGTTTTGTTTTATATTGAAAGTTCATGAAGGTTTGAAAAGTTGACCATTTTGTTTCTTTCCTTTAACCTAACCATTCCACTTAACCCTAGTTTATTCTCTACACCTAATCATGGTTTGAATATGATAAGTATTGATTTTCTTTTCTATTTTTAATTAACACTTATCATATTCTTGCTTCTTCTTCTTCTTCTTCTTCTTCACTTCAAGAAAAAGCTTGCTTCATCAATGGCAACTTGAGCAATTGAGTGAAAAATCCAATTCTAAAGTGAACCCACCTCCTATTTCTTCATCCTCTACTTCTTGCCAAGTAGTAAATGGTGTTTTCTTCACAAGTTTCATGACTTGGTGAAGTGGGAGCTTGATCTTGTGATGCCTCGACGTAGATCATCTTCGGCACGAAGCCGACGACCTTGCCCGCCCATTTCTCCAATGAAGCCGACGCTAGAGCCCGGGTTTCCATTTGGACAGCGAGGAGACTTCATTGCGGAGCTATGGAGGTGGAGGACCGGATCTACAAAGGTTGTATTTCCGTTCTTTTAGTTAAATTGTTAACTAGTTGCATGTGTTCGCCTAATATCTAGTTAACGATCCGTATTAGGGTTTTTCGGCACTTGTAAAATTTGAAATTGGCATGGTTGATGCCTTGTGAGACCTCATTAGAGTGCCTAGGAACCCTACACCTTATGCCCAGAATGTATGTGGCATCACCCAGGTCCTTCATGGAGAACCTCAGTGATAAGAAAGATTTGACCGACTGTAGTATAAGAATATCATTTTCTATCAGAAGAATGTCGTCCACGTACAATACAAGGAATGTGACAGCTCTCCCTACAGCCTTCTTATAAACACAAGGTTCATCTGGATTCTTAATGAAATCAAACTCTTTGATGACATCATCGAAACAGATGTTCCAACTCCGTGATGCCTGCTTTAACCCATATATGGATTTAAGCAATTTACATGCTTTCCCGCTGCTCCCACTGTCAATGAAGCCCTCTGGCTGATCCATATAAACGCATTCTTCTAAATTTCCATTTAGAAATGCGGTTTTAACGTCCATCTGCCAGATTTCATAGTCGTAGTGAGCAGCAAGAGCAAGTAGGATCCGAATGGATTTAAGCATGGCTACGGGAGAAAAAGTCTCGTCATAGTCCAAACCTGGTCTTTGACGAAAGCCCTTCGCCACAAGTCTTGCCTTATAGGTCTCCACCTGCCCATCTTCACCAATCTTTCTTTTAAAGATCCATTTGCACCCCACAGGTTTTACCCCAGGGGGTACAACGTCCAAAGTCCATACTTTGTTGGTGTACATAGACTCCATTTCGGATCTCATGGCATCCAGCCACTTCACAGAGTCTCTACTCGTGATAGCTTGCTGAAAACTGGTAGGATCATCATCATCCATGATGCAGTCTTCTCCGTCTCCATCAATGAGGAAACCGTAGTACCTCTCTGGTGGGCGAGAAGTCCTACCAGACCTACGGAGTGGCCGAGATTCCTCAGTTTCTATTTCAACAGCCGGTTCAACTAAATTGTCATTTGTAGTTTGTGTTTCTAGAACCTCTTCCAGATCCACCACCTTGCCATCATCTTTATCTATGAAAAACTCTTTTTCTAAGAATGTGGCATACTGAGAAACAAACACTTTTTGTTCCTCTTTGTGGTAGAATAGATATCCATAAGAATTCTTTGGATATCCCACAAAGTTACACTTGACTGACTGTGTCTCGAGTTTGTCCGGATTCTTCTTTTTAACATAGGCCGGGCAACCCCAAATCTTAATTCTCTTATGAGATGGTCTCTTCCCATGCCATATCTCATATGGCGTGGTAGACACGGTTTTGGTTGGAACCCTGTTTAGTAGAAACGCTGCAGTCTCCAATGCATGCCCCCAAAACGAGACTGGTAACTCAGCGTCACTCATCATGGACCGGACCATATCTAATAGGGTCCTATTCCGTCGTTCTGACACACCGTTGTGCTGTGGTGTGTAAGGAGGAGTGAGCTGAGAGAGAATCCCATTCTCTTTTAGGAAGTTTGCAAATTCTGTACTTAGATACTCACCACCTCGATCTGATCGAAGCATCTTGATACTCAAGCCGGTTTGTTTTTCTACTTCTTGTTTATATTCAATGAACTTCTCGAAAGCTTCGGACTTGTGCTTTAATAAAAATACATGACCGAATCTTGAGAAATCGTCGGTGAATGTAATGAAGTATGAAAAACCGCCTCTAGCCTGTGTAGACATTGGCCCACATACATCACTATGTATGAGGCCTAGGAGCTCAGTAGCTCTTTCTCCGTGTCCGGTAAACGAAGTTTTGGTCATTTTACCCTTGATACAAGACTGGCAAGTCGCATAAGATTTATACTCAAAAGAGTTTAAATATCCATCTTTGTGTAACTTGTTTAGTCTTGTTTCGTTAATATGACCAAGTCTACAGTGCTAAAGAAAAGCTTCATTTAATTCTGAAAGTTTTCTTTTATTAGTGTGTTGTATACTGAAAACTGTGTATTGATTTAGGACATATATTCCGTTATTAAGCGTACCATACCCAACCAACATTTGATTCAGGTGAATGTTCATAACATTGTTCTGCAATACAAAATTATATCCTTCATTGTCTAACAAAGAAACGGATATTATATTACAAAGCATACTTGGTACAAAATAACATGGATTCAAAACCAAAATACATCCAGATGGCAACCCCAAGTGATACTCTCCCACTGTGACTGTATGTACATTGGAACCATTTCTAACGCGTAGAGTATGGTCACCTGTCTTCAAAACTTTGCTATTTCTCAGCCCCTGCATAGAATTGCAAATGTGAGAACCTGAACCAGTATCCAATACCCAGGAAGCAGAGTTTATTGAAAAACAGTTTTCTGTCACAAACGCACCTGAAGCAGAAGCATCACCATGCTTCTTCTTGAGACTTAAGTACTCCGTGCAGTTGCGCTTCCAATGTCCTGTCTTGTGGCAATGAAAACATTCGCCTTTCCCCGAGTCTCCAGCTTTGGACTTTTCTTTTCCCTTCACCTTTTTAACTCCACCCTTAGGATTGGTGGGCTTCTTCTTTTTCTTTCCCTTGGCCTTAGATTTCGGGCGAGAAGAGGAAGACTGTCCAACAGTCATAACGGGAGTTTTTGCTGACTTCATAGTGCTCTCTGCACTCCTTAACATATTAAGGAGTTCAGGTAGCTCCTTCTCCATGCCATGCATGTTGAAGTTAACTATGAATTGAGCAAAGGTGGAGGGGAGGGACTGCAGAATAATATCTATATATTGTTCATTGTCCATAGAGCATCCAAGGTCCTCAAGCTCTTCTATAAGAGCTATCATCTTCAGAACATGGTCTCCTACTGGTGTGCCAGGGGCCATTCGCATCTGAAACAGTTTCTTTGATGCTTCGTATCGCAATACGCGGGATTGTTCTCCATACAACTCCTTTGTATGGAGCAATATGGTTTGAATGTCCATATTCTCATGCTGCTTTTGATGTGTATTGTCCATCGATGCAAGCGCGAGGCATTTGGCCGTGGCACAATCAGCGTCCCATGTCTTGCGGACTTCTTTGTCCGCAACTGAGGATTTTGGACCTGGGGCGGGCGGGGCTGAAGCCGTGAGGACATATGATACTTTATCATAAGTCAAGGCTATTTTCAGATTCCTCAGCCAGTCTTTATAATTGGTCCCATTCAGTTTGTTTTTATCTAGTAGAAGCTTGAGTCCAGTCATTGGTATCTGCCATTAAGAGAGAGAAAAGAATACACTCAGCGAAAGCTCTTGCATAGATCAGATTGGTTATTATCTTGTCTAATCGATGTCTCCCACTGCTTTAATCAAGTTTTTCTTTCAAACCTTAAAAAGAAAACTAGCCATGATTAATTACAGTCTACAACTTCGCTAACTGTTCAGCCAGGCCAGTGTCGGTACTTGAGGGAGGTTCCCCGTGCTTTCGCATGGACCTAATTAAAGTAAACCTCGTTTTCCCAGAGGCGGAGCCCCGTTAACACCTTTCTAGACACCTAATGAGTTAGCTAATTGTAAACTGTAAAACTCTCCTAGGAGCAACTATTGCCCACAGTGGGATCGGGATCCAACCATCATATGGAAGGTATGCAATCTCATTGCAAATCTCAACACTTGAAATTCCCGATATGATTTTTACCCCTAGTACTTATGACCTTAACTATGGTCAACAAATCATAAGTACCAGTCAAGTTCTACCTATCATTTCTTGATCAATTAGACCCACCCATATGACCCTTAACTATGGTTAACAAAGTCGTATGAATGTCCTAATTAATCTGCATCATATGCAATGTAGGAAGACATCACTTAGCTACCGTACACTATGCCTTAACTAAAGTCAACAAACGTAGCACGAATACTAAGTACTCTACTTCCTAAAATGACGGAGGGTTGCGGATGATTTTTAAGAAAATCTTTAACGCTTTGAACTTGATATCGTCGTAGAATCAAAATGGTTTTCAAAAGGAGTGGCTTAAGCTCCGCAGTTTTGAAATGTAGCTTTTTCATAAATAGCCGAGTGGTTTTTAAATCCGATTCTACAACATCTTTTTAGGTTTATTTTCTTTACATTAATCGCATTAATGTAATCACATCATTTAAGTCCTTAAGCCAATCACAGAAAAGAAACAAAAATAACACGTATGCTTATGCCATCCGCATTCGCCGCAATGTTCCGTTATGCACTGTTAGGTTACTTAACTAACGGCATACCGGGACGGGACTAGCGCGGGTGTAAAACATAAGCAACGTCTACTATATATCATATATATAATATGTCATTCGCACAGAACACAGGCAGCAGAAACATAGATATAATGTGGGATATACTAGGACGTCCGTATTTAATATTTAGCCAGAATAGAAAATACGGATTCCACAGTCGCGATGAATAGCCAAGCCCACACCCTGGACCCCTATGAGAGCGGCAAGCGACACTACCAATTCTGGAGTTTAGGAGACCCGGTCTCGACTCCTCGAGATGGCCTCCCACTGAACCCCAGAACCCGGTCACCTGTGCTCCCCTCCTTGGGTCCATCCTAATGCGGAAAAGTAAATAATATACAACACTGGTGACACAACCTCAACCCGGAAGTGCCCCAAATAAAAGAATATTACATTATATTTGAATTTACATGAATGAAAATATAAAACTCTCATCTCACATAAAACCCCCCGGCTATTCAATCGCGACAATCCTGCACATCATATCTCAGCAACACATAATATCTCATATCATCAACTTAAGTAAGTATGCGCACCCCGATTGTCATTGATGTATAGTAACGAAACCGGCGATATCGAACATACTACACTTACGGTCACAGAAAAGAAAGTGTAAAACTACAATATTTGGAATCCACATTCTCTTTAGACATCATAAATGCGAAATATCACATACTTCGTATTTCATGCCTAAACTATATGAATTCCTCATATTGTATCACATTCCAGATAAAAAGACAGTATTAAAGTTTTTCGAACGAATAATCAAATTCCCAAGATCCCCTAAAGATCAACACTTGAGCGGAGTTCAAAAAACCCGGAGTGTGACACAGTAGTAGCGGTCCATCCGTAGAAGGGTCAAGCCAACGCCTCACACGTGGCACACCGTACTGCCCCAAACCCTAAAGGTTCAAAGGGCAGTTCAAGACGGTCACATAATCGAGTTAAGGTTTGTTGTCTTCTAGAGGGTCCACCACAAAACTTGCACGTATCTCCAAAATATTTAAACCCCGTGAATAGTGAGCAAATGATACTCGTTCGAACACTTCAATACTTTCTAGTTTACCCAGAAAAGAAACGAAATGAAAATTCTGATCGAATCGACGAGTCCAAAACCATCTCCAGAAAATACAGTACCATATTCATATTAAACATACATAAAACACTATACAAGCAGTTTTAAGAATTATAATGCAAATTTGAAGCAATGATGCCTTTGTACGGCCGCGGAGCCGCGGCCTAAGCCTGGAATCGCCGCGGTTCCGCGGCGGTTTGTAAGAATCAGAGCTTCGAATTTCACAGTTGTTCTTAGTTCTTCCTGCAGTATTTTTTAAGTATTTTTAATTATGAAAAATGTCAGATGTTAAAATTTGTCCAGAGAAGGTCTCGAAAAATCGTATTTTGATCCGATCGGGATTTTTACTTCGTAAAAGTGTCGCCTAATGTTCTAGGTCGGCTCTGATACCAATGTTAGGTTTACCTAGCACCCTATATAGAGTTTGGAAGCATCACATTTCACAAAGTTCAAGTTTTTATGGTGCTAAGCAAGCATACATGGGATCGATCCTAGAAAATTAGGGTTTCTAAATGTTAAAGGAAATAAAGACTAGGGTTTCGAGACTACAACCTTTATAGTTCCCTTCGCTAGACTCTTTGGCCTCTTGGGTGTTGGAGGAAGGTCCTCTTGAAGTCTTCTCGCGTCCACGACGATCCACCCGAAGTTGCTAGTCCAAGCTTGCAGCTTCACTTTTCAAGATGAGAAATGAAGAGAACACTCTAAACAAGTTGGCTAAACTTATGTAGAATGATGTTGTGGTTATGATTCTCACTTCAAAAACCTTTCTTGATGTGTGTTTTGCTCACTATAAGAAACTAGAGAGCAAAGGAAGAAGGAGGAGGAAGATGATGGCTTTTTTTTTTGAAGAAAAGAAAAATTAACCATTGAAAAGAAATGAAATATATCTATATATATTTTATTTCTTCTCATCTAAAACCATGGTTAAATGTTTGAGTTATTATTTAATTAGGGTTAAAACATAGAAGGAAATTTTAATCCAAGGTTAAGGGTAGGTGAGGATGGTTAGGTTAAAGAAGAATGTAGAAGCAAGTCAAGAATTATCCTTTCCTTTTCTATTTTGTTTTAAACACAAAATCAAATAATAATCCATCTATTTATCCATGGTGTGAGTCTTATATTTCCACCATTTTCCATGTGTAATCAACCATGATAGATGGTGTATGTATGTATGTATGTATGCACATCCATATGTGCATGAAACTAAAAGAAAGATAGAAAAACATACATGCATGCATACATCCATCATATACAAGAAAAGGTTTTAAGTGAGAAAACTAATGGTTAAATGATAAATCAACACTGGATTTATCAATCCGGCCATATCACATATGACCCCACCAAAAGCAAGCCGCCCGATCAATGTACGGTATCCTATACGCGCATTTTAATCGGGTCCATGCGCATATAGCATACGCGCACCACAACGTGGACTAGGTAACTCTTTTGTGGGACTCTAAGACTCGTCAATACGCCGGCAGTGGGTGATGATCATATCAAGCACCCCCAAGCCGCAAGCGGTCAGCTAAACGTAACGGCCACCCGGGTATTGGGCGATCAGAAGAAAACAAGCGAACCTGCTACAACTCCTGTGGAGCCAACCGGCAACACTACCGTACAGTCCGGTCTCTTCTTCAGATATGCTGCATATCGAGCCTAGGGATGGTCACGTCGACCCCAATAACTCAATAAATCGTGTCGGTGAATGGTCTATAACAGATCGAGAAACTA
Organism: Agapanthus africanus; assembly: GCA_030015575.1. NCBI lineage: Eukaryota > Viridiplantae > Streptophyta > Magnoliopsida > Asparagales > Amaryllidaceae > Agapanthus > Agapanthus africanus. The sequence continues at coordinate 400,287,973 of CM057346.1, forward strand.
CTGAAAACACTTATCAGCAAATCTCAGCAGCCCTGGCCAGGGACTTACTGATATAACCAGTCGGGCACAACACAGCATCAACTCCCAATACCGGGAGAGACGAAACCCCTCCTATCGCTCATTGCCTTCGTGTGTCTCGGGACTGTACCCAACGGCCACCTGTTTGCACGACTCAGTAGAGCCGTGGTAGGGTGGCAATCAAAGTACATGGGAGAACACACAAGACTCTATGACGATCTCGGGTCTACAGACTAACCTGTACCAGTGTCACCTGAGAACTGCTATCTGACGATAGATATAATTCCATATAGGAGTTCTCGGTGAGTCCGTCCAGTGTACCCAGTCACCACTGAGCACCCGTATATGATCTTGATGTCAAACATCGATGAATGTTGGAACATTCATCGCCCATCGTATGGGTCTAGTATCATATACGCTAGTCTACTCTGGTATATCAATGCCCCATCTCGATATACCTACGACTAGAGACTTTCCAGGATATGCTTATAGACTACAGATGTCCCACTAGTATGATCTCCATCATAATCACAGCAGTCAAGCCGATATCCTCAGGGCTTTATCAGCATGTATGAGTGAATAAAAGCATGATCAAATCAACATGTTAGATAAAGAAGAACCAGATAGCATACTATCATGTCGAGCAAGAATGTATACTGAATATATATACATGTACAAATACATCTACTATCATATAATGGCCTCTAGGGCATACATATATCCAACACATGTGATGTATATTATTGTGAATGCTTGGATATATATAGAAATGACTTTCTTGCTCTACATGATAGTATGCTAACTGGTTGCTCTTTGTCTTAACATGTAGATTAGTATAGTGATGCTGTCTTGCTCTCACATATTGATAAAGCCCTTAGGATGTGTACTTGATTGCCAGGACTATGATGGAGATCATACTAGTGGGGACAATGGTAGTCCACAAGTACATCCTATAATTGTTCCTAATCGAGGGTGTATCGAGACAGGGCATCGATACTCCAGAGTAGACTAGCGTATACGTATCTTGACCCATATGATGGGAGATGGTTGATCCCACATCCATTGGTGTTTGACATCAAAGATGGTGTACGGGTGCTCAGTAGAGACTGGGTATACTGAACGGACTCGCCGAGAACTCCTAGTTGGTATTATACCTATCGTCAGATAGCAGTTCTCCGGGGACATTGGTACAGGTTAGTCTGTAGACCCGAGATCATCATAGAGTCTTGTGTGATTCCCATTGTGCTTTGATTTTCACCTTACCACGTTCAGGAGAACGTGCAAAACGGTGGCTTTTGGGTATAGTCTCGAATCATATGGAGGCAATGAGCGATAGGAGGGGTTTCGTTTCTCCCGGTATTGGGGGTTGATGTTGCGCTGTGCTCGATTGGCTATAACAGGAAGTCCCTGGCCAGGGCTGATATGGAGATCTATTGGTAAGTGTTATCAGTAGTTTCTTGACCCATTATGAGCCTCACATCGGCACGACTTATCGGTTACTGGGGTCTGACGATAACCACCCCTAGACTGGATATGCGACATATCAGACGAAAAGACCGGACTGTACGGTAGTGTTACTGATAGGACTCGCAGGAGTATGTATATGCTTGCTTGTTGATCTTCTGATCGCTCAATACCTAGGTGGCCGTTATGTATAGTTGATCGCTTGCGGCTTGTGGGTGTTTGATATGATCACCACCTAGTGCCGGCGTATTGACGAGTCTTTAGAGTCCTACACAGAGGTTTCTTGGCTTCCGCGAAACGGATTAGGAGCACATATGTGATATGTGCAGAACTGAGAATAATACGTGTATGTGATACCATATTCTATTCTCGCGATATGTGATATCGGCCGGGTATATGTGATATAGCCGGGTTATCGAATCAAGTGTTGATTCGGTAAGTTGATATTATTGATATTAGTTGGTTATATGTGATATAGTCGGATTATTAAATCAAATGTTGATTCGGTAAGTTGATATTATTGATATTAGTTGGTTATATGTGATATAGCCGGATTATTAAATCAAGTGTTGATTTAATGATTTAATGTATAATTTTATATTTGATATATAAATTTACATTAACTAATATTAGCTCACTTAACTATTTCCTTTTTTCTCACTTGTGCATACATGATATATATGTGATATATATTATGTATCATGCTTGGTTATATATGCAACTTGGGTGTGTAAGACTTACACCATGACCATGATAGAATTAGGGTTTTATTTATCTAAGTAATTAACAAAATTGGATGGAATTTTGTCATGGCTAGAAGCTTGGAGAAGCTTGAACAACCATTGACTTAGTCCACCAAATTTGTTTTACATAAGATATTTTTAAACCTAACCAACTATCATAAGCCATGGTTAAGTTTCTACAAGGGTTAAAGATGACATAACTCACTATGGTTGCATTTCTAACCTCATCTTAATTATTCATTCATCTTCTTCCTCCTTCATCTCCTTCAAGCTCTTTCTAGATATTGAGGAGATAAAGAAAAATAGTGAGAATATAAATTCTAAAGTGACCAAAATTCCTACTTCATCATTCTCTTCTAAACAAGCCATTTCGATTAGGGTGTTAGCTTCACTAATTCCATATTAAGTGAAGAGATAGCTTGAGTCCGTGTTTCCTCGAAGTAGATCATCATAGATTTCGAAGACTTCTAGCAAGCATGCATCATACATCTTATGGAGCCTCTCAAAAGTCCGGGAGTTCGTTGATCGCAGCGAAGGGACCACAACAAGGAGCTATAGAAGTGAGGTAACGAACTACAAAGATGTAATCACTATCCACTTAGATGTAAAGTTGTTTACATTTCTTTTTTTATGATTCTCTAGTTAAACATCCTTGGTTAGGGTTCTTTTAAGCATGGAAAATTTTTAATTTGGCATGGTTGATGCCACCCGAAACCTTACTGTTATGCTTAGGAACCCTACAGTGGTATCAGAGTCTAGCTAGAGAATTAGACGGATATTGTATGATTACGAAACAGAAACAACTCTGAAACACCAGATTTAAAACACTAGTTTCTGTCGAATTTTTTAAGGAGTCAAATTTTTTTTTAAACAACTGCAGAATTTTGTATGAGATGCAACATGAACACAGTGAAAAATTTAGCTCCCCTAGCCGGAATTTGGCCGGCCACTTTGCTAGAAAAACCGGCCTGCTTGGCCACTTCACGGAATTCTGGGTTGAATTTTTCAGTGTGTTCCAGTCTCTGGGGTTTGGTATTTCAGGTGTGTAGGGTTACAAGGAACAGTCAAAAGGGTCTATAAGGCATCAACCATGCCCGATTTAATATTTAGAAGTGCCGAACAACCTAAAGCGAGGATCTTTGCTAGATAATTAGGGTTAAACATGCACTTAAACATCTTTACATCTAAGAGAAAGGGATTACAACCTTTGTAGTCCTCTTCTTCGCTTCATAGGCTCTGAGTAGTAGTCCCTTCGCCGCAATTCATGTACTCCCGGAGTCAAGAAAGTCTCCACAAGCCGAACGATCCATGCTTGCTTGAAGTTTCCCTTTTCGAAGATGATCTACCTTGAAGAAACTTTAACTCAAACTCTCACTTCTCTAATCAAGTATTAGAGAAATGAACACCCTAATCTAAGTGGTTAGAATAGATGAGGATGATGAAGTAGGAATTTAGCTCTCTTTTATTTTCAAATTCTCATACTAATTCATCACAAAACCAAAAGCTAGAAAGCTTTTCAAGGAGGAAGAAGAAGATCAAGTCTTTTGTGATGAATAATGAATTGTTATTATTATTACAATTGCAACCCATGGTTAAGTAAAGAAATGCTTAACCATTGTAGAGATTTAACTATAGTAAAGGGTTTTGGTTGGGTTAGGAAATATGTCCACAAAATATCAACACATAGTATCTTTGCTTAAAACAAAACAAAAGGTTCTAGAAGCTTCATGAAAGTGCTAACCTAAATCAAACCCTAACCATGTTTAATCTCTACAAATCATGTTGCATTTGTAATCATAATTTGTTACAATATTATATATCACATATATAATATATATTTGTAACAAAAGAAAATAATACAACTAATATATATCGCATATATATCAATGTATTGTCCGGTGAGAAAATGAATCAATAAAGCGAGCCTATATTAGTTAATGTAATGTAATATATCACATATATAATTATACATTAAATTATCGAATCAACACTTGATCCGACAATCCGGCTATTTCTCAAATAACCGACTAATATAATTTGTAGCAGTTCATTGAATCAACACTTGATCCGATGACCCGGCTATATCACATATACCCGGCCGATATCATATATCGCAAGAATATAATACGGTATCTCATATCACATTATTCTCAGTCCCGCACATATCACATATGTGCTCCTACTCCGTTTTGCCTGAGTCAAGAAACCTCTGTGTAAGACTCTTAAGAATCGTCAATACACCGGCAGTTGGTGATGATCATATCAATCACCCATAAGCTGCAAGCGGTCAGCTAAACGTAATAGCCACCAAGGTATTGAGCGTTCAGAAGATCAACAAGCAAGCCTGTACATTCTCCTGTGTATCCAATCAATAACACTACCGTACAGTCCGGTCTCTTCGTCTGATATGTTGCATTTCTAGTCTAGGGGTGGTATACGTCAGACCCCAGTAACCGATAAGTCATGTCGATGTGAGGCTCATAACAGGTCAAGAAACTACTGATAACACTTACCGGTAGCACTCTATATCAGCCCTGGCCAGGGACTTCCAGTTATAGCCAATCGAACACAGCACAACATCAACTCCCTATACCGGGAGAGACGAAACCCCTCCTATCGCTCATTGCCTCCATATGATTCGGGACTGTACCTAAAAGCCACCTTTTTGCATGCCCTCTTGGACGTGGTAAGGTGGAAATCAAAGCAAAGTGGGAATCACACAAGACTCTATGACGATCTTGGGTCTACAGACTACCCTGTACCGGTGTCACCAGAGTACTGCCATCTGACGTGAGGTATAATACCATCTGGGAGTTCTCGGCGAGTCCATTCAGTATACCCAGTCTCCACGGAGCACCCGTACACCATCTTTGATGTCAAACACCGATGGATATGGGAACATCCATCGCCCATCATATGGGTCAAGATGCGTATACGCTAGTCTACTCTGGTATATCGATGCCCTGTCTCGATACACCCTCGACTAGGAACAATTATAGGATGTACTCATAGACTACCGTGGCCCCACTAGTATGATCTCATCATAGTCCCAGTAGTCGAGTACATATCCTAAAGGCTTTATCAGCATGCGAGAGCAAGACAGTAAACTAATACAAGTCAACATGTTAAGACAAAGTGAAACCAAATAGCATACTATCAAGTCGAGCAAGAAAGTCCTCTCTATATATATCCAAGCATCCACTATAATATACATCATATGTACAACAATGGCCTCTAGGGCATATATATAACTAACAATCTCCCACTTGCACTAAGGCCAGCTATTGTAGTATCTCATACCCAGCATCCCGAAGAGTCTCTCAAACTTTGTCTGGGGAATGGCCTTCGTGAGTGGATCCGCAGTGTTGTCCTTCATATCAACTCTCCTGACCTCGATCTCCCGGCGATCGACTCTCCCGGATCAGGTGATACCGCCTCAGAATATGTCAGGAATTCTGATGGGACCTAGGTTCCTTGGCCAAAGCCACAGCTCCATTGTTATCACAATACAAAGGTATTGGATGCTCAATGGATGGAACCACACCAAGATCAGTAATGAACTTCTTCATCCAGACAGCCTCTTTTGTAGCATCGTTGGCAGCGATGTATTCAGCCTCCATCGTCGGGTCTGCAACGGTTTCCTGTTTAGAACTCTTCCAATACACCGCCCCACCATTGAGGGTAAAGACAAATCCCGAGTGCAAATTAGAGTCGTCCTTATCACTTTGGAAGCTTGAATCGGTAAAGGAATCCACCTGGAGTTCTCTGTTACCATACACCAAGAACATCTCTTTAGTCCTTCTCAAGTACTTAAGAATGTTCTTCACAGCTATCCAGTGACTCTCTCCAGGATCTTCTTGATACCTACTCACTATACTTAGTGAGTATGCTATATCGGGTCTGGTACATAGCATCGCATACATGATAGAGCCTACTGCCGAAGCATAGGGTATCCCTTGCATCCGAGCTCTCTCCAAATCAGTCTTGGGAGACATCTCTTTGGAGAGAGTGAGTCCAAAGATCGTGGGTAGGTTCCTACGCTTGGATTCTTCCATACTAAATCTCTTTAGTATGGTGTCAATGTACAAGGATTGGGACAATCCCAGTATCCGTTTAGATCTATCTCTATAGATCTTTATTCTCAGTATGCACGAGGCATCACCTAGATCTTTCATTGAGAATCTTTGTGATAAGAAGAGCTTGACCGAGTGCAGCATAGGAACATCATTCCCTATCAAGAGTATGTCATCCACGTACAATACGAGGAAGACAACCCTACTCTCTCCAACCTTTTTATATATACAAGGTTCATCTACGTTTTTGATGAAGTCAAACTCCTTGAATACAACATCAAAGCAGATGTTCCAACTCCGCGATACTTACTTTAACCCGTAGATGGATTTAAGCAGCTTGCACACCTTTCCGCTGCTCCCACTATCTACGAAGCCCTCTGGCTCAGTCATGTACACGCACTCTTCTAAATCACCATTTAGAAAGGCGGTCTTAACATCCATTTGCCAGATTTCGTAGTCATGGTATGCAGCAATAGCAAATAAGATCCGGATGGACTTAAGCATAGCTACTGGAGAAAAGGTTTCGTCATAATCCACACCTGGTCGTTGATGAAAACCCTTTGCAACAAGTCTAGCTTTGAAAGTCTCAACATTTCCATCTACACCAAGTTTCTTCTTAAAGATCCACTTGCTCCCAATGGGTTTTACCCCTTCAGGAGCAACTTCCAAAGTCCATACTTTGTTGGTGTACATGGATTCCATCTCAGATCGCATTGCATCCAGCCATTTCATAGAGTCACCACTCGTGATGGCCTGCTCGAAACTAGTCGGGTCATCATCTTCCATGATGCAATCCTCGCTCCCACCATCAACGAGAAAAACGTAGTATCTCTCAGGTGGATGAGAAACCCTACTAGATCGGCGGAGAGGCTGGGGTTCGTTGGGTGCTACTGAATTCTCTGGTTCCAATAAATCATCTGTTGTAGTTTGTTCTGCTGGAACTTCTTTCAGTTTTACCTCATTGCCACTAATTTGTTTCATAAGAAAACATTTTTCTAAGAAAGTGGCATGTCGAGAAATAAACACTTTTTGTTCCTCGGGGTGGTAGAGGATATACCCTTGTGAATTTTTGAGATATCCTACAAACTTGCATAGGACAGACCTTGCCTCGAGTTTGTCCGGATTGTGCCTTTTGATATAGGCCGGACAACCCCATATCTTAACATACTTAAGAGATGGTCTCTTCCCTTTCTATATCTCATATGGAGTGGTAGGCACTGATTTGGTAGGAACCATATTCAATAGGTGTATGGCTGTCTCAAGCGCATACCTCCAGAAGGAAATAGGCAACTCAGCATTGCTCATCATAGAGCGTACCATATCTAATAGGGTGCGATTCCTCCGTTCCGGTACACCATTGTGCTGTGGTGTATAAGGAGGAGTAAGCCGAGAGAGAATCCCATTCTCTTTTAGATAGTCCAGTTACTCATTGCTCAAGTATTCTCCTCCTCGATCAGATCGAAGGATCTTAATACTTTTGCCCGTTTGGTTCTCTAATTCGTGCTTATTTTCCTTGAATTTCTCAAAAGCTTCAGACTTGTGTTTCATCAGGAACACATGTCCGTATCTTAAGAGATCGTCAGTGAATTTAATGAAGTAGGAAGAACCGTTCCTGGCATGTGTAGACATGGGACCACATACATCACTATGTATCAGCCCCAAGAGTTCTGTAACTCTTTCTCCGTGTCCACGAAACGGAGTTTTGGTCATCTTTCCTTTGAGACATGACTGGCAAGTATCATAAGATGATAATTCTAACGGATTAAAATATTCATCCTTATGTAACTTAGCTAGCCGTGTCGCATTGATATGACCTAGTCTACAATGCCATAAGAATGATTCGTTCATTTCTGAACTTTTCCTCTTTTTTGTGTTCTGTACATTAAAATTATAGTTTGGTTTAAAACATACATGCCATTATTTAACGATCCTGATACTATCAACTTTTGATTCAGGAATATGTTCATAACATTATCCTATATTACAAAATTATATCCTTCTTTATTCAATAAAGAAACTGATATAATATTGCATATCAGGGTCGGAATGTAATAGCATTCGTTCAGAATCAATGTAATACCTTTTGGTAACACAAGGTGATATTCGCCAACAGCCTTGGCTACAACATCTATACCATTCCCTACTCTTACGGAATGATCACCCATTCCCATTTCTCTACCTTTACGTAGCCCACGTAACGTATTACATATGTGGGATTCTGATCCGGTATCTAATACCCAGGACGTAGAGTGAACTGAGAAACGGTTCTCAATAACTAACACTTCCGAAGAAGATGCATCAGCATGCTTGTTCTTCGTTTAGGCGGTGTGAGAATCCAGATATTCTCCTATTCCTGCTTAGTCTTATAACACTTATAAGAAAGAACGGGACAAACGTTCCCCTGCTCAGTATAATAAGCGGGTTCAGTCAATAAATCCATATTATTATCTTGATTAAGGCCTGACTTGGTCTCTACCTGGAGAGAGAGAGAGAAGGAAACACTTTAGCGTATGCTCTTGCAAGATTTAGATTGGTTATTATCTTATCTAATCAGGATGTCTCCCACTGTTTTTATCAAATCTTCCTTCAAACCCTAAAAGGAAAAAATAGCCGAGATTTAATTACACCTTACATGTTCGCCAATCTTTCAGCCAGATCAGTATTGGTACTTTGAGGGAGGTTCCCCGTGCTTTCGCACGGACCTAATTAAAATAAACTTCGTTTTCCCAGAGGCATAACCCCGTTAATACCTTTCTAGACACCTACTTGATCGGCTAATTGTCCTGTGTAAGATTCTCCCTGGAGTAACACTTACTCACAGTGGGTATCGGGATCCAACTATCTCATAGGAGGTATGCAATCTCATTGCAAATTTCAATACTTGAAATTCCCAATAATACTTCTGCCCCTAACATGCTATGACCTTGACAAATGCCAAGCAACCCATAGTCCAGTAGTCAAGTTCAACCTGTACATTTCTTCATTGAATTAAACCCACCCGCACGACCCTTGACGAATGCCAAACAACGCCGTACAATTACTCTAATCCAATCGCATCTCATGCTACAGATAAGTAGTAAATAGCTACCGTACACTACGCCTTGACGAATGCCAAACTACCATGGCACAAATACTAATTAATACCTATCTGAAATGACGGAGGGCTACGCAGGTTTTTAAGAAAACCATGAGCGTAATGAACTTGATATCGTTGTAGAAACAAGTGATTTTGAAAAGGAGTGTTTTTAGGCTTTTCTAGTTTCGCTAAAGAGGTCACTCCCGGTGAAGGGATCTCGGCTCTTTCCACATTGAATAAGGTGCATGATATTTCATAAATACCGCTGTGCAATGCAAAACTATAGAAGCAATCAAAAACTAATCCGTAAGTTTGTAGCATCTGCCTATTCTGCTAAAGTGTTCACTCCAGGTGAAGGGATCTCGGCTCTTTCCTCATCGAATAACGTGCAGGGTATGTCATATATACCGCTGCACAAAGCAAGACTGTAGCTACCCTTTTTATAATGTTTTGATTCTACAACATCTTTTAGCTTTCTTTTCTTTTATTAATCTCATTAATAAATTCCATCAATTATGCTTCCTAAGCATTACAGAAGAAACGAAAGCTGTAATATTTATATATCATCATATATATATAGTATAAGCATTCGTCTCAGGCAGTAATATGAACTCATCATAGAACATTGCAGCAGAAGATAACATATGAAATATTGGATATACTAGGACGTCCGTGTTTTTTTTCGAGCTTGTATAAAACACGGATTCCGTGGTCGTGATGAATAGCTAAACCCACATCCCTAGACCCCTACGAGAGCGGCAAGCAACACTGCCAATTCTATGGTTAGGAGACCCGGTCTCGACTCCTCGAGATAGCCTCCCACTGGACCCTAGAACCCGGTTACTTGTGCTCCCCTCCTTGGGTCTACCTAATGCGGAAAAGTAAATAATATACAATGGTGACATCATCCTCAACCTAGAAGTGCCCCAATAAAAGAATATTATACACAAATGAATTTTACATGAATGAAAATTAAAACCTTCATCTCACATAAAACCCCCGGCTATTCAGAACACGACGATCCAATATAACATATCACAGCAACACATAATATCTCATATCATCAACGTAAGTAAGTATGCGTATCCCGATTGTCGTTGATGTATAGCAACGAAGCCGGCGATGCACCACATACTACGCTTACGGTCACAGAAAAGAAAGTGTAAAACTACAACATTTGGAATCCACAATCACTTTAGACATCTTAAATCCGAAATATCACATACTTCGCATTTCATGTCTAACTATATGAATTCCACATATTGTATCACATTCCAGATAAATAGACAAAGTTAAACTTTCCGATCGAACAATCAAACACCCAAGATTTCCCAAATAGCTCAACACTTGAGCGGAGTTCAAAAATCCCAGAATATGTCACAGCCCCAATGAACCAGCCGTAGAAGGGTCAAACCAACGCCTCACATGTGGCAACGCTAAACTACCACAAACCCTAGATTTTAGTGGCAGTCTTGACGGTCACATAATCGAGTTAAGGTTACAGTCTTCTAGAGGGTCCACAGATATGCTTGCATGTTTTTCTGAAAGTTTTAAACTCAATAAAAATTCAATACTTGAAAGTTTTTCGTGTCGGGAAAAAGTGAGTTATTGATATCCGTTCGAACATTTTAACACGTTCTAAATTATCCGGAAAACTAAACGAAGTTAAACTTTCCGATCGAATCAACGAATACAAAAGATCTCCAGAAAACTCAACACTTGAGCTAGATTAAAAATTCCCAGAGGCATGTAGTAATAGCTACGGATATTACCTACAAATACGTGTCCCTAATACCCAAGTACGGCCGCGGAACCGCCGTGCAAAGCATGTTCTTGCCGCGGTTCCGCGGCGACTTTAGGGTATTAGGGGTTCGTATTTCACAGTAATCCTTAGAATTCTCTGCTTAATTTTCTGAGTATTTTTAATATTTAAAAAACCACCTTTTAAAAAAATTTCCAGAGAGGGGGTCATTTTTGACGTTACAGGGTTCGATCGGACTTTTAACTTTGTATACACGTCGCCTAATTCTCTAGCTAGGCTCTGATACCACTGTAGGGTTACAAGGCACAGTCATAAGGGTCTATAAGGTATCAACCATGCCCGATTTAATATTTAGAAGTGCCGAACAACCTAAAGCGAGGATCTTTACTAGATAATTAGGGTTAAACATGCATGTAAACATCTTTACATTTAAGAGAGAGGGATTACAACCTTTGTAGTCCGCGCCTTCGCATCATAAGCTCCGAGTAGTAGTCTCTTCACCGCGATCCATGAACTCCCGGACTCAAGAGAGGCTCCACAAGCCGAATGATCCATACTTGCTTGAAGTTTTCCTTTTCGAAAATGATCTACCTTGAAGAAACTTTAACTCATGCTCTCATTTCTCTAATCAAGTATTAGAGAAATGAACACCCTAATCTAAGTGGCTAGAATAGATGAGGATGATGAAGTAGGAATTTAGCTCTCTTTTATTTTCAAATTCTCAAACTAATTCATCACAAAACCAAAATCTACAAAGCTTTTCAAGAAGGAAGAAGAAGATCAAGTCTTTTGTGATGAATAATGAATTGTTATTATTATTACAATTGCAACCCATGCTTAAGTAAAGAAAGGCTTAACCATTGTAGAGATTTAAGTAGGGTAAAGGGTTTGGGTTGGGTTAGGAAATATCTCTACAAAATATCAACACATAATATCTTTGCTTAAAACAAAACAAAAGCTTCTAGAAGCTTCATGAAAGTGCTAAACCAAATCAAACCTTAACCATGTTTAATCTCCACAAATCATGTTGCATTTGTAATTATAATTTGTTACAATATTATATATCACATATATAATATATATTTGTAACAAAAGAAAATAATACAATTAACATATATCGCATATATATCAATGCATTATCCGGTGAGAAAATGAATCAATAAAGCGAGCTTATATTAGTTAATGTAACGTAATATATCACATATATAATTATACATTAAATTATCGAATCAACACTTAATCCGACAATCCGGCTATTTCTTAAATAACCGACTAATATAATCTGTATCAGTTCATCGAATCAACACTTGATCCGATGACCCGGTTATATCACATATACCCGGCTGATATCATATATCGTGAGAATATAATACGGTATCTCATATCGCATTATTCTCGGTTCCGCACATATCACATATGTGCTCCTACTCCGTTTTGCCTGAGTTAAGAAACCTCTGTGTAGGACTCTAAAGAATCGTCAATACGCCGGCAGTAGGTGATGATCGTATCAATCACCCACAAGCTGCAAGCGGTCAGCTAAACGTAATAGCCACCAAGGTATTGAGCGATCAGAAGATCAACAAGCAAGCCTGTACATTCTCCTGTGTATCCAATCAGTAACACTACCATACAATCCGGTCACTTCGTCTGATATGTTGCATATCTAGTCTAGGGGTGGTATACGTCAGACCCCAGTAACCGATAAGTCGTGTCGATGTGAGGCTCATAACAGGTCGAGAAACTACTGATAACACTTACCAGTAGCACTCTATATCAGCCCTGGCCAGGGACTTCCAGTTATAGCCAATCTAACACAGCACAACATCAACTCCCTATACCGGGAGAGACGAAACCCCTTCTATCGCTCATTGCCTCTATGTGATTCGGGACTGTATCCAAAAGCCACCATTTTGCACGCCCTCTTGGACGTGGTAAGGTGGAAATCAAAGCACAGTGGGAATCACACAAGACTCTATGACGATCTCGGGTCTACAGACTACCCTGTACCAGTGTCACCAGAGAACTGCCATCTGACGTGAGGTATAATACCATCTGGGAGTTATCGGCGAGTCCGTTCAGTGTACCCAGTCTCCACTGTGCATCCGTACACCATCTTTGATGTCAAACACCGATGGATATGGGAACATCCATCGCCCATCATATGGGTCAAGATGTGTATACGCTAGTCTACTCTGGTGTATCGATGCCCTGTCTCGATACACCCTCGACTAGGAATAATTATAGAATGTACTCATAGACTACCGTGGCACCACTAGTATGATCTCATCATAGTCCCAGTAGTCGAGTACATATCCTAAAGGTTTTATCAACATGTGAGAGCAAGACAATAAACTAATACAAGTCAACATGTTAAGACAAAGTGAAACCAAATAGCATACTATCATGTCGAGTAAGAAAGTCCTCTCTATATATATCCAAGCATCCACTATAATATACATCATATGTACAACAATGGCCTCTAGGGCATATATATAACTAACAAAGTGTTGCTAGTTTTTGCTAAATTTGCATGTGAAGTTATCTTTATGCATTGGCTATTCGGAGTGTTTCGTATTCGTAATTCTCGTTTTGTTTTGGGTTATTTAGACGGTTTTAAAAAGTTCGAACGGATATCAAATACCCACTTTAACCCTCGCTGGAAATTTTCCAAGAGTTGGATTTTTTCTCAAGTTAGAGAACATTCAAATATCATTCAAGTAATGTGGTGGACCCTCTAGAAGAACGAAACCCTAACTCGATTCTGTGACTGTGGAACTGCGGTTAAACCTTAGGGTTTGCCGTAGTTCTACGACGCCATAAGTGAGGCATTGGTTGACCCTTCTACGGCTAGTTCATAGGTACTGTGGCATATTTTGAGTATGCTTTAACTACGCTCAAGTGTTGAGATTTTTGGGAAATTTTGGGTGTTTGTTGATTCGATCGGAATGTTTAACATCGTCTAGTTTTTTCTGGAATGTGATACAATATTTGGAATTCATATTGTTAGGCTTGAAATGCGAAATATGTGATATTTCGGGTTTATGATGTCTAAGGTGATTGTGGATTCCAAATGTTGTAGTTTGACATTTTCTTTTCTGCGACCGTAAGTGTAATATGTGATGTATCGCCGGTTTCGTTGCTATATGTCAACGACAATTGGGATACGCATATTTACTTACGTTGATGACATTTGATATTATGTGTTGCTGTTATATGTTATATTGGATCGTCGCTTTTTGAATAGCCGGGGGTTTTATGTGAGATGAGAGTTTTTCATTTTCATTCATGTAAAATTCAATGTATGTAATATTCTTTTATTGGGGCACTTCAGGGTTGAGGATGATGTCACCATTGTATATTATTTACCTTTCCGTATTTGGATAGACCCAAGGTGGGGAGCATAAGTAACCGGGTTCTAGAGTCCAGTAGGAGACCAACTCGAGGAGTTGAGTCCGGGTCTCCTAACTCTAGAATTGGTAGGGTTGCTTGCCGCTCTCGTAGGGGTCTAGGGATGTGGGTTTTGCTATTCATCACGACCGTGGAATCCGTATTTTATACAGGCTTAAAATAAAATACGGACCTCCTAGTATATCCAATATTTCATATGTTATCTTTTGCTGCTGATATTCTATTATGTGATCACTTTATATGCGTGAGACGAATTCTTTATTGTTATATATATGATATATAATAAATATTGCTTATGTTTTTCACCCGCGTTAGTCCCGCCCCGCTATGCCGTTAGTTATGTAACCTAACGGTGCATAACGGGACACTGTGGCGAATGCGGATGGCATAAGTGTAAGTTGTATTTTCGTTTCTTCTGTGATGCTTAGGAAGCATAAATGATGGGACTTCATTAATTAGATTAATAAAAAGAAAAGAAACCTAAAACATGTTGTAGAATCAAATTTTCAAAATGGGTAGCTCTAGTTTTTGCTTTGCATAGCGGTATTCCTTGTAGAATATCCAGCACCTTATTCGATAAGGAAAGAGCCGAGATCCCTTCACCGGGAGTGACCAATTTAGCAAAAGCTAGCAGATGCTACAACACTCGGTTTTGCTTTTGATTGCTTCTATAGTTCTTGCTTTGCACAGTGGTATTTGTGAAATATCCTACACCTTATTCGATAAGGAAAGAGCCGAGATCCCTTCACCGGGAGTGACCTCTTTAGCGAAACTAGTAAAAGCCTAAAAAACACTCCTTTTCAAAATCACTTATTTCTACAACAATATCAAGATCATTATGCCAAAGGTTTTCATAGAAACCTTACTTAGCCCTCCGTCATTTCAGATAAGTAATATTCCGTATTCGTGCTATGGTAGTTTGGCCTCCGTCTAGACGTAGTGTACGGTAGCTGATTAGCACTTATCTGTAGCATGAGATGCGATTGAATTAAGGTATTCGTACGGCGTTGTTTGGCCTCCGTAAAGGGTCGTGCGGGTGGGTCTAATTCAATCAAGAAATGAACGGGTTGAACTTGACTAGCGCCTTATGGGTAGTTTGGCCTCCGTCAAGATCATAGGACGCTAGAGGTAAAAAGTATTATCAGGAATTTCAAGTGTTGAAATTTGCAATGAGATTGCATACCTTCTATGTGATAGTTGGTTCCCGATACCCAATGCGAGTAAGAGTTACTCCTGGAAGGGTTGTACACATCACAATTAGCCGATCAAGTAGATGTCTAGAAAGGTGTTAGCAGGGTTATACCTTTGGGAAAACGAGGTTTATTTTAATTAGGTCCGTGTGGAAGCATGGGGAACCTCCCTCAAAGTACTAACACTGGCCTGGCTGAAAGATCGGCGAACTTGTAAGGTGTAATTAATTCCGGTTAGTCTTACCTTTTAGGCTTTGAAGGAAGATTTGATAAAAACAGTGAGAGCCATCCTGATTAGATAAGATAATAAACCAATCTAATCATGCAAGAACATACGCTAAAGTGTTTTCTTCTCTCTCTCTCTCTCCAGGTAGCGACCATGCCAGGCCTTAATCAAGATAATAATATGGATGCATTGACCGAACCCGCTTGTTATACCGAGCAGAGGAACGTTGGTTCCGTTCTTTCTTATAATTGTTATAAGACTGAGCAGGAAATAGGGGAATATCCGGATTCCCATGCCACCCAAATGAAGGACAAGCATGTTGATGCATCTTCTTCGGGTGTGTTTGTTATCGAGAACTGTTTCTCAGTTCACTCTACGTCCTGGGTATTAGATATCGGATCAGGATCCCACATATGTAATATGTTATATTGGCTAAAGAATGGTAGAGAACTGGGAGAGGGTGATCATTCCGTAAGAATAGGGAATGGTGCAAATGTTGCAGCCAAAGCTGTTGGCGAATATCACCTTGTATTACCAAATGGTAATACATTGATTCTGAACGAATTCTATTACATATCGACCCTATCAGTTTCTTTATTAAGTAAAGAAGGATGTAATTTTGTAGTACAGGATAATGTTATGAACATCTTCTTGAATCAAAAGTTGATTGGATCAGCCTTGTTAAATAATGGCATATCCGTTCTAAATCAAACCACAGTTCTTAACGTACAAAACAAACACAAGAGGAAGAGTTCAGAAATGAACAAATTCTTCTTGTGGCATTGTAGACTAGGTCATACAATGCGACACGGCTAGCTAAGTTGCATAAGGATGGATATTTGAATCCGTTAGAATTTTCATCTTATGACACTTGCCAGTCATGTCTCAAAGGCAAAATGACCAAAACTCAATTTAGTGGACACGGAGAAAGAGTTACGAAACTCTTAGGACTGATACATAGTGATGTATGCGGTCCCATGGCTACACATGCCAGGAATGGTTCCTCGTACTTCATTACATTCACTGACGATCTCTCATGGTACGAACATGTATTCCTGTTGAAACACAAGTCTGAAACTTTTGAGAAATTCAAAGGATATAAGCACGAAGTCGAGAACCAAACGGGTAAAAGTATTAAAATCCTTCGATCTGAACGGGGAGGAGAAGACTTGAGCAATGAATTCTTGGACTATTTGAAACGGAATGGGATTCTCTCTCAGCTTACTTTTCCGTATACACCACAGCACAATGGTGTATCGGAAAGGAGAAATCGCACCCTATTAGATATGGTGCGCTCTATGATGAGCACTGCTGAGTTGTCTATTTCCTTTTAGTATTATGCGCTTGAAACAGCAGCATACCTATTGAATAGAGTTCCAACCAAATCAGTGCCTACCACTCCATATGAGATATGGAATGGGAAGAGGCCATATCTTAAGTTTATTCAGATATGGTGTTGTCCGTCCTATGTGAAGACACAAAATCCGGACAAGCTCGAGGCAAGGTCTGTTCTGTGCAAGTTTATTGGATATCCCAAGCATTCGCGAGGGTATATCTTCTACCACTCTGAGGAACAAAAGGTGTTTGTTTCTCGACATGCCATCTTTTTAGAAAAGGGTTTTCTTATGAAAGAAATTAGTGGCAATGAGGTAGATTTGGAAGAAGTTCCAGCTATACAAACTGCAACAGAAGATTTGGTGGAACCAGAGAATTCAGTACTCTCCAATGAAACCCAGCCTCTTCGCCGATCTAGTAGGGTTTCTTATCCACCCGAGAGATACTACAATTTTCTCATTGATGGTGGGAGCGAGGATTGCATCATGGAAGATGATGACCCAACTAGCTTCGAGCAGTCCATCATGAGTGGAGACTCTGTGAAGTGGCTGGATGCAATGCGATCTGAGATGGAATCCATGTACACCAACAAAGTATGGACTTTGGAAGTTGCTCCTGAAGGGGTAAAACCCATTGGGAGCAAATGGATCTTTAAGAAGAAACTTGGTGTAGATGGAAAAGTTGAGACTTTCAAAGCTAGACTTGTAGCAAAAGGTTTTCATCAACGACCAGGTGTGGATTATGATGAAACCTTTTCTCCAGTGGCTATGCTTAAGTCCATCCGGATCCTACTTTCCATTTCTGAATACCATGACTACGAAATCTAGCAAATGGATGTTAAGACCACCTTTCTAAATTGTGATTTAGAAGAGAGCGTGCACATGACTTAGCCAGAAGGCTTCGTAGACAGTGGGAGTAGCGGAAAGGTCTGCAAGCTGTTTAAATCCATCTACGGGTTAAAGCAGGCATCATCTGTTTTGATGTGGTAGTCAAAGAGTTTGACTTCATCAAAAATATAGATGAACCTTGTATATACAAGAAGATGGCAGAGAGTAAGGTTGTCTTCCTCGTATTGTACGTGGATGACATACTCTTGATAGAAAATGATATTCGTATGCTGCACTCGGTCAAGCTCTTCTTATCACAAAGATTCTCAATGAAAGATCTTGGTGATGCCTCCTACATCTTGGGGATTAAGATCTATAAAGATAGATCTAAACGGATACTGGGATTGTCCTAATCCAGGGTATATTGAAACCATACTAAAGAGGTTTAGTATGGAAGAATCCAAGCGTGGGAATTTACCCATGATCTCTGGACTCACTCACTCCAAAAAGTTGTCTCACAAGACTGATTTGGAGAGAGCTGGCATGCAAGGGATACCCTATACTTCGGCAGTAGGCTCTATTATATACGCGATGCTATATACCGACCAGATGTAGCATACTCACTAAGTGTAGTGAGTAGGTATCAAGAAGATTCTGGAGAGAGTCACTGGACAGCTGTGAAGAACATTCTCAAGTACTTGAGAAGGACTAAAAAGATGTTCTTGGTGTTTGGTTACAGAGAACTTCAAGTGGAGTCCTTTACCGATTCGAGCTTACAGAGTGATAAAGACAACTCTAAGTCGTTCTCGGGATTTATCTTTACCCTCAATGGAGGGGCGGTATGCTGGAAGAGTTCCAAGCAGGAAACTGTGCAGACTCGACTATAGAGGCTGAATACATCACTGCCAACGATGCTGCCAAAGGGGCTGTCTGGATGAAGAAGTTCATAAAAGAACCAAGAGTGGTTCCATCCATTAAGCATCCAATACCTTTGTATTGTGATAACAATGGTGCAGTGGTTTTGGCCAAGGAACCCAGGTCCCATCAGAGATCCAGGCATATACTGAGGCGGTATCACCTGATCTGGGAGATAGTTGATCGCCTGGAGATTGAGATCAGGAGAGTTGACACGAAGGACAACACAGCGGATCCACTCACGAAGGCCATACCCTAGATACAATTTGAGAGACTCTTTGGGATGTTGGGTATGAGATACTACAACATATGGCCTTAGTGCATGTAACGTTTTGAAAATCGTTTAGATGAAAATTCGGATAATCGGAAAAATACCTGGTGTTTTTCGTAAAAAACAAGATATAATTATTTTTCTTCATAGACTTAAATATACCTACTCTAGCTATGTAATTGCTAGTATTTGGTATTTAATTGGTCACTTTTAAATTTCTAGTTTACTGAAATATTTTCCGTAATTAATTATTTTAGGCCTTCACTAATACATATAATTAGGGATAATTACAAATTGGAATGGGTTAATACAACTTTTGTGTATCATGACATATTAAACCAAGATCTAACATGTTGTTTTTGTAATGAAAAGAAATTGTCGAGACGGTTTTAGGAAATATAAAAGAAAAAGGCTTAAATTGCGAAAATAAATTAAATAGAAATTGATGTTTGGTGTTTATCTTCTTGTATGTGCACCCACTCACTCACTCACACCTACACTCACCCATTTCCACCTTGGCCAAGCCAAGTAATGGCAGCCCCCTCTCTTCACAATTCTCATCTCACTCTCACTCAAAAGAAAAAAAAAGAATAAAGAAAGAAGTCAAATGAGTTATGGGTTTTGTTTTTCTTTCTCATTTTCAACACCTCACTCTCTCTCCTCATCCCTCTCTAATTATTGGCTGAGCCCCTTCCCATTCCAGCAGCTCCCCCTCCCAAATTCCCATCTCTTTCCAGATCAAAAATCTTGCAAAATTCATCAAAAATCCGTCAAAACTCACACAAACTCCAAATACAAGCTTTACCCATTATTCCTTGGCCTATCTAGTATGGATCTTGTGGAAAAGTTGGCATTTTGGAGGCTAAGATTTGCATGTTTGATCTCTTGATCATGAGGTATAAAGTTTCATCCAAATTTGTTACTTGTTAATTGTATGTTTAAATCTAGTTTTAATTAGATGTTAATATAACCTTAATTCCAAAATGAAATTTTAAAGAGAAGGGTATGAGATTTAATTAAGTTTATGTAACTTGATTATCTTTAAATGTGTAGTTTAACACTTTAAGACATGTAAAATCTAAGTTAGTTGGTAGTTTGCTAATTGTTATCCTAAAAATCGTCCAAATTGTATAGTATTGCAAACTAGAATTTTAGAATTCATATTAAGAGGTGTAATTAATATCTAATGAATATGTGTGTGGCTTAATTAATATATTTAGTCAGCAATGTGGCCACTAGATTGGTTAAAACATCAAGTTTTGAACTAAATCGGTAAATGGAGGCTTACTAGGTTTTTGGAAATAAATCGATTTGAATAATTTTGAGGTTTTGATGAGTTACAAATTTTTTCATATAATATTTGGTGTGTTGTGAAACCACGATTGGTACATTTGGGTTTTATGTTTGGGGATTTTCACTTATAGTGACCCTAGTTGTAGTTTGTGAAATGGTCGCGGCGTGTTTCGTGCACCGAGTGTGTGCGCATTAAGTTAATGCGCATGGTTGAATTTTATTGTTTGTGTCCGCGACTATTTATATTTATTCTCCTGTTTTCCTTATGTACATTCCTAGGATCGGGAGCAGAGGCGTCGGACGTGGCGCGGAAATGACAAGGCGGAGATCGGATCAGATTAGCCGAGGCGTCCAGGTGAGTAGATATATATCTACGGGGGAAGTCGGGTGGATGGCGTATAGCACACCCGCAGTTTCATAGTGTAGTCTACGTGTGTGTGTGTGTGTGTGTATGTATGTATATATATATATGTGTGTGTGTGTGTGTGTGTGTGTGTGTGTGTGTGTGTGTGTGTGTGTGTTTTATAATACGCGGATAACTTAGCAAAAAATGATTTAGGCGACTTTGGGTTAGTTTTAGCAAAATTGTAGGAAATGCTTTTAGCTTAGTTTCTTAGTCGCGAAACCCTAGAGTAATGATTTGCACACACGTACACACACAAGCATACATTTGATGTCTTGTGCGTATGTTTATGTATACACACACACACACACACATACATATATGTATGTGAATATGTATATATATATATGTATATGTATATGTATATGTATTTGATTGAGCGAGATAGACTTTATGCGCTTTACGCTATTTGTTATTAAAGAATTTACTGCAATCAAGAACGGTGTCGCTTGGTAGCTAACCGGTTGAGTACGGGTCGGTCCACATGGATTTTGTGTATTTTCTAGTTGTTCTCACGAGTTAATTCCAATTGTGGTAGGTTTGATTATCAATAAAAACTAAAGTTGATTTAGATTAAGATTAAAACCTTGCTAGGGTTAGGATTAGGTTAAGTCAATTATTTCTCACCGCTTTCTATGTTCTAATTAATAACTATTTAGGTGTTAAGGTAATAATTAACAAAGGGGATTAGCACGATCGGGAAGAAACTAGGTTTCTTTCTCTAGGTCCTTGTCCATCCTTTCTTAACTCTTACCCTAACCTCCATGGAAAACATACACAACCGGTCTTTAACTATGGTATCACCGCTACCTCTTGGGATAGGGTGCCGTAGTGAGCGGTGTGTGTATGTATGTATAGAGTCCTATTAAAATGTATAACGGGCAAGAAAGGGGTGAGAGATTTTCATCTCTCAAATCTTTCCCATTCCTAACCCTAACAAGTGAGGAACTACTCACTCATTAGGGAATTGATAAACGAGTTCATATTTTTTGTTTGTTTTTAACTTAACAACTATGGCAGACAAATAAAATTTATAACTAAGGCAGATAAATAAAATTGCTATCTAAATAATTATGGCATAAAAGAAATTAAACTAAGGCAAGATAAAGAAAAGACTTACTTTTTATTTGATGCACTCTTCAAACATTTACAGAGAAAAAATTCTAAAACTATGAATTAAAAAGAGGCATAAAAAGAGCTGTAGGGTTCCTATTTATAGATTATAGAAACCATAGAGTTTACATTCGATCCCTATCTACATTTACAAAACTACCCTGAGAAGCCTAGTCAACGCACTGCCACCCACAGTCACAGTGCACCGACACGTGCTTAGCACGTCGGCTGATCCGTGGCAGGAAGCCTTGTTTGGCCACGGAACCGTGGCCGTATGGTTGGGTCTCTGTCTCAAATCTTCAGGTATCTTTCATGTTACATTTTACTTTTGGTTTCCTCACTTGGTTCTTCAGAATGACTTCTAGTTTCTTCCAGATTTCCACAGTGCATAATATTGTGGACTTTTACCGTTCACGTCGTTTTGAAGTCTTGAATCTTGCGCTGCCTTTGTACATTGTGAAATTGTTCATTGATCTTCGTTTGTTCTTCAAACTGTAGGCATGATAAAGATTCTTCTATTTATTGGTCGTAGTCTCACTTTTGTAGCGTCTTTTCATTACTTTCACTGTTTTGTTCCGAGAACCTGTAACCTGCAACTATTCAACAGACATGGATCAAAATCACCTATTTATTTGCAAAATGAATAAGAATGGGGAATATAATAATGCAAAATTAAGATATGAACAAATACCCCCAAACTTATCTTTTGCTCGTCCTCGAGCAAAACTAGTTTATTCTCGAAAAAACCCTAACCTCACTTTCACAGAGAAACGCGATTGCACTGAGCTCGTGCAACAAGCCGTTAAACTTCTAGGTGTCCCTAGTAGGAGGAGTGTTGTCTCCTGAGGGTTTTCAGCGGATACTACCCACAAAATCCTATCAATTTGGCCTATTGACTTTCATTCTTCAATTCAGTGTTCTAGGAAGAAATTCTATTATCCTCAACTTAGAAATCATCAACCCATGTTTTTTCACGCTTCCTTTTCATTTAACTTAAGATTATATATGTTCTGTAAATTTATTTAGCTTTCAGCATCTTTTGAATTTTCCTTCTAAGGTTCCACCTCAACTTAGGAATTTTTATCATCTCTATTAAAGATATAAGTCCTATTTTTCATTCCTATATCTTATCCAAACCACAATCATATACCCCTACGTGTGTGTATGTATCACCCCTACACTTAGAAATTCAATTCAAGCTCTTATACTCTTGTCCATCGTCCAAAGTACTTTTAGTTGGTAAAATTTTAGATGAAATTGCTCAAACATTCTTCATGCGACCGTTAATACTTCTTGAGGTACTAACGACCGTTTACAAAATGTGTTTGCACATTAAGGCATAATTCCTCGTCTTGTAATACCTAAGGCTTTAGCAGTGACTCCCAAACCAGTTGGTCTAAGGCACTAGGTGATAAAGCACCCTCGCTATATATTTTTTTTTTACGCAGCCTTAAGTAATTACAAAACCAGTGTTCATTTTTTTATATCTCTTTATTCACACTTATAATTATATTTTCCTTCATACTAAGGATTTTAGACAAGAGCTTTTCAAGGTCTCCTCTACTATTCCAAGTTTCAAGATTCGTGTTTGTGCAAGTTGTAGGGTATATATTCTCAGAATTTAGATTTAACCTTAGGGATTATTTTTCAGACTTATACTTTAATAAAAATATCAATACCCTTCCCTTATTTTGACTTAGCCCAAGAAGTGAACTCAAAATTTGCCTATTTCTAAGTAAACTACAAGGACATATATTTTCTACTGTTAAATTTTAAGAAAGGTTATTTTTAGGGTTTTTAATTTACTAAGTTTTAGGATCTAGTTTTTTCCTAGCTAATTAACCGTCTTGTCAAACTTAAGTCAATTATGGTCAAAATTGTATTTTTCAATTTTTATAATTTTTAAATTTTATTTGCTTTTTATGGATTTTAAAATAAGTATGCAAAAATGTACATATGAATGTGAAAGAAGAAAGCTTATCGAGCACACCCCCAAACTTAAACTTGATAATGTCCTCACTGTCCGGTCACACCAAGAGGGTCAAAATTGTCGGCACACCCATGTTTATTTTTTATTTTTATTTTATTAAAATCCAAATTTTTTTTATTTTCAAATTTTAATTTTTTTATCATATTTTGTAAAGCCAAATTATACCCCCCCCCAAACTTGAGTTAAACAATGTTAAGCTTTTTAAAGACGGGGTTCAAAATTATTGGTCAATACCATGCTTTGTAAAGACCAAAAGTCAAAACCAACCATTTGAAGAATTTATCAATGTAAAGTATAGGTCGGTGGAAGAACATGTTATATAGAGCCAAGAAGAAGTGGGGAAGAGATAAGTGGTGGTATAGACAGGATTTGCGTGTACGTGAATGTGAGGAGATAAGAGGTGATGATAAATAAAAACGAGAATGGGAATGATCAGAAATGAGTGGAATATTGGCATTCTCGTATTTTATAAGAAGAAAAGGTGGTGGTTCAACTTCTATAGATGGAGGTTGATTAACCACAAAATCCTTGAGGTGTCTTTGTGGATCCTTCACTGGCTTGGCATCATCCATCATATGTATATGATGTTCAACTATTAGGGGACTAATCCCCTTGATGTCCGCCATAGTCCAGCCAAAAGCTTGCCGATTTTTTTGTAAGACCATTAAAAGGGATTTCTCTTGCTCGAGGGCTAGAGAGGCCGATATGATAACAGGAAGGGTCTCATTCTCACCTAAGTGAGCATATTTAAGGTGAGACGGCAATAACTTGAGTTCAAGTTTTGGAGGCGAAACAATTGAAGATAAAATTGGTGAAACTATCTCGAACTCGAAGGATTCCATCAATGGTTCAAAGCAAGTGTAATCAACCGAGTCGGATGGTTCAGCTAACTCATCCGAAAAATCAAAGGACTCAAACTCGGGTGGTGAGTATTCAAAGTCATCCGTAAAAGTGAAACACTCGTAATCGTTATCGGTTGTGAAAACTTTGTCAGATTCAAGGAGGAACGCACTAGTGGCGTCAAAACTGCTGTCATCGAACAGAAATTTTTCGAGCTCACAGTCCTCCTGCGTGATCTCTTGGATCGAGCAAACATCAAGTATACTAGCATTAGGCTCGGAGGGCAGACTTCCTATCTTGTAAATGTTGAACTCACTTGACATCTTCCCGAAGGATAGAGTCATAGAGCCGTCACGACAGTTGATTACAGCATTGGAAGTGGCCAAAAATAGTCGACCGAGGATCACCGGAATTTGGTTCCGTGGGTTAGCCACAGGCTGTGTGTCGATAACAATGAAATCAACGGGGAATATGAATTCCCCTACTTTAATTAACACATTCTCTAACTCACCCCTAGGATGGGTGATGGATCGGTCGGCCATTTGGAGAGTACAATGTGTGGGTTTAAGCTCTCCAACGCCTAATTGTTCATATACTGAATTGGGTAGCAAATTAACACTAGCACCAAGATCTAAAAGTGCTCGATTGATGTTCTTATCCCCAATTGTTATTGAAATTGTTGGACAGCCGGGGTCCTTATGTTTTTGGGGTAAAGGTTGAATAAGAGCATCACTTACAACACTAGCCACGAAAACTTTCTTCAGTACTTGTGACTTCCTCTTCTTGGTGCATAAGTCCTTTAAAATTTTAGCGTAAGAAGGGACTTGTTGGATTGCATCCAAGAGAGGTATGTTAATGCTAACCTGTTTGAATAACTCCACAATTTTCTCTATTTGGGAAGTAGGTTTATTGGATCTCAACCTGTTTGGAAATGGAATATTTTGAAAATTTGTTGAGTCCAATGTTTGTGGAGTAGATTGCGGAGTTGGAACGGATCCCAGTGTTGGTGTTATCGTTAAGTGAGATGTGGTTCTATTCGAATTAGAAGAAGTAGAGCCTTGTGAAGAATGAAGAACATGCTCTGACGAAGAAGATGAAAAATAAGAAGAAGATGAAGAAGAAGCACCGGCAGGGGTGTCATCACTAATACTCACATTATTGTGCAACACTCTTCCAGATCTCAACGTGGTCACAGCATTTATATTATGATTTTATTGTTCATAAGCAACATGTGCGTTGTGTGTGTGACCAGGATTTGGCAATGGTTGAGATGGAAGCTTTCCCTTTTCTCGCTCACTTAACGCAGCATTTAGTTGTGCAATTTGGGCCTCAATTGATTTGATGCTCTGATCATGTGAAGCACTATTTTGCACCAAAGACTGAATGGAAGTCTCCAACCTTGCTGCGGATTGTGTAGATTGTTTTAAAAATGCATCTAAATTTCGTTCTAGCGAGGAAACCTTATCGTTATTCGGCTGAACAAAATTGTTTTGAGGATAAGAGTTGTTGGGTACAAAATTGTTCATTTGGATTGGGTAAGGTTGGGGTTGGAAAGGTTGCTGATATTGAGTTTGTTGAGGGGCTTATTGTTGTGGAGGAGGCCTTTGAAAGTTGTTGTTACCTTGGAATTGTTGTTGATTTTGATTCCAAGCAAAATTTGGGTGGCTCCTCCACCCAGGATTATAAGTCGAAGAGTATGGATCATTTCTTTGTCTTTGCTGAAAGGCAGCATTGAGTTGATCTTATCCTTGAATAGGTAGGTTGTAAGGACGCTCTTCAGTAAGATGGGACGGATCCGAACAACAAGCGTAAATAGTGCGTAGGGGTAAAGCAGTGGCAGGAGAAGGCGATGAGAATTTGCTCTCAATTGCTTCAAGTTTTTTCGTGAGTGCAGCCATTTCGGCCTTCATTGCAATCAACATATCAAGTTGATGTATGCCTACCCTAGACTGACCAGATGAAGTAGTCTTAGTGCTTTCCCACTGAAGTGTTTGTTCAGCAAGATCGTCGAGAAATTGCCAAGCTTCCTCGCCAGATTTTGTAAGAAACTGACATTGACAAATGGTTTCCAACAACTGCTTAGTTGCTGGGTTCAGTACTTCGTATAAAGTTTGGCAAAGTTGCCAATTCTCGATACTGTGGTGAGAGCACTGAACAAGGAGGTCCATTAATCTTTCAAAACACTTCCAAAAAGGTTCGGAAGGAAGCTGGGAAAATTGAAATTTCGTTGCGAATTCTTGCGGTCTTGTGGTGTGGGTAAAACTTTTTAAGAAAAGCCTTAACAAACTCTTTCCAATTTTTTATTAAGTGTGATGTTGTGCTATATAACCATTTCTCGGCTAGGTCATATAGAGTGAATGGAATGACACGTAGCCTTATAGCATCATCCGAAAGTTGTGTGGTCTTCATCATTGCGCAAACATTTTCGAATTTGTTTATGAAGATGTAGGCATCTTCGGATTCCAGCCCATGAAATTTGGGCAAAATATTGATGAAGTGGGGTTTAATCTCAAAGTTATCCCCATTAGTCGGTGGAAGTGAAAGACAAGTGGGAAGTGCGGTGCGGATAGGATAGAAAAGCTCCTGGAGCGCAATTCGTTGGGACGCTTCGACAGGTGGGTGTGGTGGGTTATTCGCACCTAGTGGAGGTGGAATCAGTCCCGCAGGTAAGAGGTTGTTAGGATTGAATCCCGACATCTCCTTAGAAGATGATGAAGGTAAAGAAGTGGATGGAATTTCGACTTCGGAGTCGAAAGCATCGTCAGTCGGCACTAACGAGACACGGACTAAATGGGCGCTAATGTCCCTAGTCCAACTGGACATACAATAAAGAGGTGTAGTGTAGTCAAAAGGTAAAAACAGAAGGTGGGGGTAAGAAAACGTCAATGGAAGGAAGTGGGTGCAAAGGATTTCTAGCGACAAAATTGGCAAGTCTTTTTGTAAAATTTTCTGTTTTGTGTTTTTTTTTATAAGGAGCTTTTTGCAAAAAGATTTTTAATAAGAAGCTTAGACACACGTTCAAGCAATCACAATATGCACAATCAAGCCTAGATCTATGTAGGGTTGCTAGGCACACGCACAAGGGTCTACGAGGCATCAACCATGCCCGATTTAAAATTTAGCCGTGCCGAACAACCCAAAACCGGATCTTTAAACTAGAGATTAGGCGAAAACAAGCATGTTAAACACTTTAACACTAAGTGAGAGGGATTAAAACCTTTGTAGATCCGGTCCATCATTTCTTAAGCTCCGTGTTGAGGTCCCTTCGCTGCGATCATCGTGTTCCGGACTCTCGAGAGGTTCCACGATGAGAAAGATGCAAGCTTGCTTCCGATCTTGGATAACAAAGATGATCTACCTTAAAGTTTCATTAACACAAGCTCTCACTCACTAAATGAAGTGAGCACCCTCATCTAAAGGGCAAGGATAGATGAGGATGATGAAGTAGGATTTTTGCTCTCATTTATTTTCTATTTCTCACTCATTTTCATCACTTGGCAAAAAGCTAGAAAGCTTTTCAATGAAGAACTCAAGCAAGAAGAAGATGAATAATAATTAGAATCCTTTTGTGATGAATAATGAAAAGATAATAATGATGAATAATGCAACCATGGTTGACTAAATCTTTGTAGAGATTTAAATAGGGCTAGGGTTTGGGTTGGGTTAAAGTATGAGTCATTTGAAAATATCTTAGCAAAAACAAAAAGAAACCTTCTAGAAGCATCAAGAAGGAACTAACCCAAAACAAACCCTAACCTTGTTTAATCTCCACTAATCATGTTGCATTAGTAATCATATCATGTTACAATATTATATATCACATATATAATATTTATTGTAACAAAATAAAATAATACAATTAACATTTATCGCATATAAATCAATGTATTACCCAAGTGAGAAAAAGAATTTTTTAGTGAGCTAATATTAGTTAATGTAATTTAATATACCATATATATTATTATACATTAAATTATCGAATCAACACTTGATCCGACAATCCGGCTATATCGCATATAACCGACTAATATATCATTTACTGATTCATCGAATCAACACTTGATCCGATGATCTGGATGATATCAAATATCGCGAGAATATAATACGGTATCTCATATCGCATTATCCTCGGTCCCGCACATATCACATATGTGCTCCTACTCCGTTTTGCCTGAGCCAAGAAACCTCTGTGTAGGACTTTAAAGAATCGTCAATACGCCGGCAGTAGGTGATGATCATATCAAACACCCACAAGCTGCAAGCGGCCAGCTAAACGTAACACCCACCCAGGTATTGAGCGCTCAGAAGATCAACAAGCAAGCTTGTACATTCTCCTGTGAATCCAAACAGTAACACTCCCGTACAGTCCGGTCTCGTTGTCTGATATGTCCCATATCTCGCCTAGGGGTGGTAAACGTCAGACCCCAGTAGCTTGATAAGTCGTGTCGATATGAGGTCTATAACAGTTCAAGAAACTACTGATAACACTTACCAGTAAATCCCAGCAACCCTGGCCAGGGATTTCCAGTTATAGCCAATCAAACACAGCACAACATCAACTCCCTATACCGCGAGAGACGAATCCCCTCCTATCGCTCATTGCCTCCATATGATTCGGGACTGTACCCAAAAGCCACCTTTTTGCACGCCCTCTTGGACGTGTTATGATGGAAATCAAAGCACGGTGGGAATCACACATGACTCTATGACGATCTTGGGTCAATAGACTACTCTGTACCAGTGTCACCGGAGAACTGCCATCTGATGTGAGGTATAATACCATTTGGGAGTTCTCGGCGAGTCCGTCCAGTTTACCCAGTCTCCACTGAGCACCCATACACCATCCTTGATGTCAAACACCGATGGATATGGAATCACCCATCGCCCATCATATGGGTCAAGATACGTATACGCTAGTCTACTCTGCTGTATCGATGCCCTGTCTCGATACACCCTCGACTAGGAACAGTTATAGGATGTACTCGTCGACTACCGTGGCCCCACTAGTATGATCTCATCATAGTCCCAGTAGTCGAGTACATATCCTAAGGGCTTTATCAACATGTAACATAGAGACAATCAGAGTACATGTTAAGATAAAGTACAACCAGATAGCGTACTATCATGTCGAGCAAGAAAGTCCTCCCTATATATGTCCAAGTATCCACTACAATATACATCGTATGTACAGTAATGGCCTCTAGGGCATACATATAACTAACAATCTCCCACTTGCGCTAGGGCCATCTATTGTGGTATCACATACCCAATAATTAGCTGCGATTGAAGTATCTCATACTCAACCATCCCATAAGAGTCTCTACTGGGAAAAAGGACTTTGTGAGTGGATCCACACTGTTGTCCTCTGTGTCTACTCTCCTAACCTCGATCTCCATGGAAATCAACCTTCTCCATGATCAGGTGATGCTGCATAAGAATTATATCTGGATTTCTGATGGGATGGGGGGTTCCTTGGTAAAAACCACAACTCCATTGTCACACAATGGTAGGAATGAATTTCATCTCATGAACTTATATATATCCATACTGCCTCTTTGGTAGCATCCTTGGTAATGATGTATCTTGCCTTTAATCGTCTAGTTAGTCACGGTATCTAGCTTGGAACTCTTCCAACATACCGTCCCTCTACTGAGGGTAAAGACAATGCCTGCGACTGATATTCAGTCGTCCTTATCACCCGGAACCTTTCCAGTGATTCTCCCCAGGATCGATTGATACCATCTCACTACAACTAGTGAGTATCCTAACATCCAATTAGATCTATCTCATAGATCCAAAACCCAGGATTTAGGAGGTATCACTTGATCCTATATGGAGAATCCTTGTGATAAGCGGAGATTGACCGAGCGTAGCATAGGAAACTCCTTCCCTATCAAGAGTATGTCATCCACGTACTCTACGAGGATCACCACCATACTCCCTACTACCTTTTTTGTATATACAAGGTTCATCTACCATTTTGATGAAGTCAAACTCTTCGACTTCCACATCAAAACAGACGTTCCAACTCCGCGATGCCTGCTTTATCCTATAAAGCAACTTGCACACGTTTCCGCTGCTCCCACTGTCTACGAAGCCCTCTGGCTGTGTACTTATAGACTCTCTCTTCTAAAACATCATTTAGAAAAGCAGTCATGACACCCAACCACCAGATATCGTAGTCATGGTATGTAGCAGTGGCAAGTAGGATCTGGATGGACTTAAGAATAGCTTTGAAAGTCTCAACTTTTCCATGTACACCAAGTAATCTTCTCAAGATATACTTGCTCCTGATGGGGATTTAACCCTTCAGATAAAGCAACCAAAGTCCATACTTTGTCGGTGTATAAGGATTCCATCTCAGATCACTAAGCATCCAGCCATTCTTACAGAGTCCCACTCTTGATGGCCAGCTCGAAACTAGTTGGGTCATCATCTCATGATGCAATCCTCGCTCCCATTGTCATAGAGAAACCAAAGTATCTCTCAGGTGGGTGATGGACCCTACTAGATCGGTGGAGAGGCTGAGCTTCGTTGGTTACTATTGAATCCCTTGTTTTTTCCAAATCATCTGCTGTAGTTTGTATAGCTGGAACTCATTCCAGTTCTACCTCATGACCACTAATTTTCCACAAGAAATTTCCTTTCACAAAGGTGGCATGTTGAGAAACAAAACATTTTTGTTCCTCGGTTAGGTAGAAGATATTCCCTTGCGAATGCTTGGGATATCCAACAAACTTCCACAGATCTGACTTTGCCTCGAGCTTGTCCGGATTCTACTTTTTAAACATAGGCCGGACAACCCCAAATCTTAACAAACTTAAGATATGGGCTCTTCCCATTCCATATCACATATGAAGTGGTAAGCAACTGATTTGATTTGAACCCTATTCAATAGGTATGCAGCTTCTCAAGTGCATAACTCCCAAAAGGAAATAGGCAACTCAGTAGTACTCATCATAGAGCACACCATATCTCATAAGGTGTGATTGCTTTGCCCCGATACACTGATGTGCTGTGGTGTATACGGAGGAGTAATGCTGAGAGAGAATCTCATTCTCCTTTAGAATAGTCCAGGAATCACATGCTCAAGTATTCTCCTCCTTGATCTCATCAAAAGACATAATACTTATACCCGTTTTTGGTTCTCTACTTCTAACTTATATTCATTGAATTTCTCAAATGTTCCAGACTTGTGTTTCAACAGGAACATATGTCCGAATCTTGAGAGATAATCAGTGAATGTAATGAAGTACAAAGAACCGGTCCTGGCATGTGTAGACAGGGGACTTTCATACATCAGCATGTATCAATCCCAAAAATTTACTAACTCTTTCTCTGTTTCCCATAAACAGAGCTGTGGTCATCATATCTTTATGACATGACTGGCAAGTTTCACAAGATGCAAATTCAAACAGATTTAAATATGCATCTAAATGTAACTTCAGCTAGTCGGGTCGCATTGATATGACCTAGTCTACAATACCTCAAGAAGGATTCGTTCATTTCTGAACTCTTCCTCTTGTATGTGTTCTGTATACTAAGAACTGTAGTTTGATTTAGAACGTTTATGCTTTTAGATAACGTACCTGAACCGATCAACTCTTGATATAGGAAATGTTCAAAACATTATCCAACAATACAAAATTATATCCTTTCTTTACTAATAAAGAGACTGATATGATGTTGTATATCAGGTTCGGTATCTAATTACATTCGTTCAAAATCAGTGTATTCTGGTAATACAGGGTGATAGTGACCAATAGACTTGGCTGCAACACTTGCACTGTTTCTATCTCATGAAACTTATCACCCGTTCTTAGTTCTCTACCTATCTGTAGCCCATGTAACAAATTACATATGTGGGATCCTGATCCGGTATCAAATACCCAGGACGTAAAGGATACTGAGAAACAGTTCTCTGTAATGAATACACCCGAAGAATATGCATCAGCATGCACTTTCTTCGTTTGGGAGGCACGGGAATTCTGGTAATCCCCTATTTCCTGCACTGTCTTATAACAATTATAAGTTGGAGCGGGACCAACGTTCCTTAGCACAGTATAACAAGCGGCTTCGGTTAATACATCATGTTTCCCCAATCAGAGCAAGTCTCTGTTTGAATTTCAAAAATTAAAAATTCGAAGCAACGCTTCAAATTCCTTGCGCTGCGCGCAACGCGCCACGTGTCAAAAGCTGATACGTCAGCGCAGCGCCCAAGGCAGCCCGCCCAATCAGAGCAAGGCTCTATTTAAAATAAAAATTAAAGAAAGCAACGCTTCAGTTGCGCAAGCGCTGTGTTGTGCGACACGTGTCAGCAAGCGCAGTAGCGCAAGCGCTGCGCTGCGCGACACGTGTCAGCGCAAACGCAGTTGCGCTGCGCTGCGCGACACGTGTCAGCGCAGTTGCGCAAGCGCCGTTGCGCTACGCTGTGCGCTGTGTGCAGCGCGACACGTGTCAGCACAGTTGCGCAAGCGCAGTTGCGCTGCGCTCTGCGCTGCATGACACGTGTCACGCGCTAGGGCATTTGCGCCAAACAGAATTAAATTCTAGTAAGATTCTTCTATTCTTTTTAAAACAATAAGATTGTCTTCTGTAAAACAGAAGCCCTTGGATCAAAAATCCAACGGTAGGGAAAATTCCCCGAATCACTCAGATAGGATCTCTTTAACAAACTTAACAAACCTATGGGCACTATATAAAGACCCCTAGACCCCAACTCAAAAGATCATCAACATTGTGAGAGATTGAGAACCTCAAAACAGAGAGAACTCTGAAGAAATTTCAAGTAAATGGTAAAAAACCTTCATAAAATAGAAGAATTTCTTCTAATAGATCATTGATCTAAGAACAAGATCAATGATCTTCATATAATAATAAGTGCTTTGCACTCTTTTATGAACCACTGGTTCTCTAAAAACAAGAAAAAAAAACTTGTTTTCTTTGATCTAAATTGGATCAAGAAATCAAATAGTGCTTTGCACTTTTTATGAACCATTGATTCTGGAATCTTAAAGATTCTCTAGATTATTGGAATGGTGCTTTGCACTTGCAAAAAAACTGCACTGCTGCACTCCTGGGTTGGCGCAAGCCACCACAGAGCGCTACATGTCAGCATCTGAATCACTTGCCCTATACGCTTTTAAGAAAGAGCCTTGCTCTCTAAAATTGGCGCAACTCACCAGAGCACGCCACGTGTCAGCAGCGCAAGCGCAGCGCACTAGCGCAGCGCACTGCGCTTGCGTGACACGTGTCACCTCCATAAGCGCTTGCGCTCATTTATTGGCGCAAAGCGCCTGACAAGCCACATGGCCACTGTCAGATGATTGATGCACTGCATCATTAAAAAAAAGGGCTGAGCCCAATTGAAAAGGCCTAACAGGCCTACTAAATGCTATGCATTATTTTCAAACATATGCAATGCATCAGAGCCCAAATAAAATTGATGCTCTGCATCATTTATAAAAGGGTAGAGCCCAAACCAAACAAAAAAAACAATGCTCTGCATTGTTTAAATAAGGACAAAGCCCTAGTAAAGGACTAATAGGCCAAATGCAAATAAAAGTGTTGAACATTTTTCAACTGGACTTAGCCCAATCATAGTCGTAAGTCC
Organism: Agapanthus africanus; assembly: GCA_030015575.1. Lineage (NCBI taxonomy): Eukaryota > Viridiplantae > Streptophyta > Magnoliopsida > Asparagales > Amaryllidaceae > Agapanthus > Agapanthus africanus. Next base: position 400,322,533 of record CM057346.1, read on the forward strand.
TCAAACTAAATTGACTGAGCACGGCTGCTCTCCTAAATCAATTTATGTCCGGTTCGTGGGTACATCTCCGAACTCCTCTGACCCCTATCGTTGTAATCCCTCAACGACGTCAGAGAGGTGACGGGTCCCGACGACCACACACCCATACGGACCGCGGGGTCCTTAAACTCGTGGACTTATGCGTCCTTAAACTACCAATGGACCTCCACGTCCCTAAACTGGAATATTGACCACCACGTCCTAAAATGGGAATGTTGGACCACCATGTCCCTAAACTGGCAATGGACCACCATGTCCCTAAACTGGAAATCGACCGCAACGTCATTAAACTAAACAATAGAGCCAATTGATCTCTTGTCGGATCCAAATGATCCCGTTAAGTTGATCTTAGTCTGGAAATTAGGCTAACGTATCCTTAACAAAAGTTTAAGTTGATCATAGCCTTAAATAGGGCTAACGTATCCTTAAACTAAAACACCAAACCCAAATCTAAGTAAATACGGATTTGGACTAATCCATGTCCTACGGACGACGGCATAACTTTGTCTCCGTATACAATCCACGGGCATCCACAAACAAAACAAACACACACGACACGAAGTGAAATTCTGGAGAAGGAGAAAGTTGTTACCGCGATGCGGTAGCGTAATCAACTGCAGGGGCTTGCGCCTGCAGGGAAGAGCGTCCCCACAATCAAAAACCCCACAAGCGAGGGGGAATTTGACGAAGTCTGCTACATCGGCTTCATTCGTCCAAACCTCCGATACACGGTGCCATAAATCAACTTGGCATCTTCGGAGAGGTGGACGGATAAAACCAAATAGCATCTGCCCCGAACCTCAGGCAAGACGTCCATGTCTTGGCCGCCGTTCGGAGGGGAACAGATTCTGGCACGCCCGGTGGGACCTTTTCCTCTTTCCACTCCACACTTTGTATGTCGTCTTCGCGAACGAATCGCAGTTAGTTAATGGTTGCCTTTGGATTTCAAGTTACTAAGATTTGGTCTTTTTCCTGGCGCAGAAAAAAAAAATCAAGCATCGATGGCCTCTAACTGCTCAAACTGCTCGAAGTGCCAATGCAACAAATGCTCCACCTCACCTGGAAGTGTAGCATATGGGCCTCAAGCGGCCTCCATCCTTGCCCTGTCGGTAGAACATGTGACCCAGGCCACCACTGGCCTGTTTTTCGGGACCATGATCCCGCCTGCAAGCTTCACCATGCCAATGCCTGCACCGAAAGCTTCAAAGAAATCGTTCTTCGTTCGACTTGCTACTCTCACGACCCCTCTCAATGGGTCTTCCAACTCCTCGGTGTTCACCAGACTGAGTCTGAACTCCAAAGGGCCCGCCAAAAAGCCCATGATACCTGAGAAGGCCATCCCAAAGAAGACGGCTGCTCTCGGAGTCGCCAAGGCGGCTTCTCCTGTCAAAGAGTTAGTCTTTTCAAGGCTGGCTATTCCTGCTCCTGCCCCTGCTTGAGGATCTGTCTTTGACAGATTGAATATCACCCCTCAAGAGACAACCTCAGTCTTTAAGAGGTTAACACCAGCAGCGCCTCATCCGGACAAGGGGCAAAAAGAAGCTGTCTCTATCGCCGAGCCAGTCCCAGCGGCTCATCATGCTCGACGTCGCCATTGGCGACGAGTGAGGAAGGAAGAGGGCAACTCCCCTTCAGGGCTAACTCCACCTGCTCCAGTGGTGGAAGTCAATGCTGCTGTTCCAACTGGGAACATCTTTGAACCACTTAGGAGGGTACGTAAGAACTCTCCAACCGCTACACTGAAGAGATCTCCTCCACTTGCGGAGAGAGTTCCGGAAACGAAGCAAGAGCAGCCCCCTCAACGGCTATCTTCAAAAATTTATAGAGTTTGGCGGAGAGTTCAAGACTCCGTAATTGACCCAGATCACTCTCATCAACAGAAAAAGGCGAAGGTGCAAGAAGAAAAGGGCCGTCCTATTAAACAACAAAGTACAGCAATCGCCAGGGTGCCCACTACAACGGCCTCTTCAACTTCAACAGCCCACAAAAGAAGAAGGCCGGAGAAAATCCCTGCGCCCGCGGCAAATGCCAAAGGCGGTGAGCCTAAACGCCCTAAGTCCGGGGGCATAATAGTTCATACAATATACATGGCGTCGGGAAAGGAGGACAGCCGTGCATCCACAGGTCATAGATCGTTTACACGGTCGGTGACCAAAGCTCAGGAGCAACAGCAAAAGCTCCAGGAGATGATGAACGCGATGGCCGCACTCACTGGGCCAAAAGAAAGCCCTGAAACGTCCTCAGATGAACGTCGGGAACAAGAAACTGACGCTGAATTCCTTCATCGGATATTGGAGAAGAAGGATAAAGAGGCTGCTGAACAAGCAGCCAACATAAAGCGTATGGCCCTCCTGTTCCAAGACATGGTGAGGATGATGATCCAACAAGATCCTCCAGCCGAAGATCCCCCGATCTTCCTTGAAGACGATAGGGGAGAAACGTCGAATCCTCCACCAGCTCTGTCAACAGCTAAGGAGGAGACAATCTGTAAGTGCACGGCGGCGCCCCGGCCTCCATCCCGAGGCCAAATGCGGAAGCGATGGTTAACTTTAATTTTTCTTGAACCGGCACCACCGCGCACTAAAACCCGGATCGTACCATTAACTAGTCCTAGCTAACTACTAGATGGGGAAGAGAGATATACCGAGCGATCCGTGTCCTCCGGTCTTCTCCCCGTCGTCCCGATCTCCCGCGGAATGTCCAGTCTCCACCTTCTCGCCGGAAGGGCACCACGTCGCCTGCATCTTTTACGGGCTCCCACCTCTATACCGAGGCAACTCGGGCACGAAGCTAGCGAGTCGACGTGCCCAAGATTTGCTGTAGAATGGTGTAGTGCTATGTCTCAATTGGAGTTGTAGGAGGTTGCTATTTTGGTGGAGGAAATGAGGTATGAATCTTTTTGGATGAAGCTATGTCTTTTTCAAGCCAAAAGAGAGGAAAAATGCCCTCTCCAAATTTGGACAGCCCACCCCCTTCATGGAAATGGCCGGCCAAATTTTCATGGAGAGAATGAGAGGGGAGAGTGGATCAATCACAAGAAAGAGAGAGAGAAAAGTGATCATGATCAAGAATGATAACAAGCTAAATCCAACACTCCACCACAACCATCATGACATCCAAAGTCAAGCAATCATGGAAAAAGAAAGTCAAGTGAGGTCAATGGATTGTGCACTATCATGATACAACAATATGCAATCACCACCCTCCACAAATGCTTATTTGCATAATTGCAAATAAGCCCTCCTCCACCAATCTTCGGCCAATGAACGATACAAAGGAAATTGGCCGAAACGGAAAGCAAACTGGCAACTCCAGAAAAACTGGTCCCGTAATAAATTACAGGAAAACCCCGATACTGTGTATACACACCCGCATCTGTATTCCGACCGAATATAAATGCAATGAGACAAAATCTACACTGTACAATACTAGGATCCGGCTTAAACCAAAGCCGGCTAGTATTATCCGTCCGATCCTGATCCGTGCAATACCGCACGTATCTGATCGAACCCTGCCATATCTCCATACGGCCTCTACAGCGTTTCGCCCGAAACTTGAGCAACTGAATGTGGGGGACTTTAAAGGCTCGTCAACACCTTGGTTGTGGATTTAACCACTAGCACGTCAGAGGTATAAGACAATACATGACAGGCCACCAGCTATTGACCAAAAGGGACGTCGATGAGCGAACTCATCCTGACACCCTACTGAGCCTGTCAGTGACAATATCCGTACAGTCCGGTCCGTTCGTCTATGAGCATCGCATGGCGGGCCTAGGGGGTTGGTAAAAGTCAGACCCCCAAAAGCGGTACAAGTCGTGTCAGAGATCAGCCCAGAACACCCTGAGATACTACTGGAATACCTACCAGTAAATCTCCTGCCTTGGCCAAGGACTTTTCATGTTCTGGCTCTCCTAGACACAGCGCGACCTCACCCCCAATACCGGGAGAGACGAACCCCCGAAGATCCGCTCACTGCCTCCATGTGGCTCGGGACTGTACCCAACTAAAACCCGTTTGCACGTCTCCTTTGAGCGTGGTAGGGTAGTAATCAAAGTACAGTGGGAACTCACACGAGACAAATGACGATCCTCAGGTCGATGAACTAACCTGTACACATGTCACCAGAGAACTGCTATCTGACGTCAGGTATAAGACCAACTAGCATGTTCCCGGCGAGTCCTGTCCGGTGTACTCATAACCCAATGAGCACCTGTATACATCTTAGGTGAACCAACTGACACCAGTGGCTTGTGAGACCGGCCACCGCCCCTCGTCGGGGTCTCGACTGTATACACTAGTCTACTCTGGAGTATCGATGCCCTGTCTCAAAACTCCCACGACTAGGGACCTTTTAAGGATGTGCTTATAGACCACCAGCTCTCACATATATGATCGCCCTCATACTGCTGGCAGTCAAGCATAAATCCTAGGGGCTCTATCAACGTGTAATAGCGACCTGTCAGGTCACCTAAAGCAGTACACGATGATAAAGATAAACCAGATAGCATACTATCATCTTGAGTAAGACTGTCCTACCGGGATAGGTCCTCCCTCAATCACTGCAATCACGTGCCTATGATCCAATAATTGACTCTGAGGGCACTATCTCCAGCAATCTCCCACTTGCACTCAAGGCTCATTATTGCGGTGTCGCATACTCACAGCCCATGTGATACCGAACACCCAACTCCTCTTCTAGTCTGTCTCACAAAGCTCGTTTGCGAAACTATTGCGTTCGAGGAATAGCCTCAATGAGTGGATCCTCTTTGATGTTTCTTTCTATGTCTCTCTATATCTCATGTTCGCGGAGAAAGCCATCTCCCGAAATGAGCAATACCTGTCTTAGAATGTGTCTGGATGTATGATGGGACCTAGCTCATAAATGAACTCCAAATCCAAACTTCTTAGACTGTATCGACAACTGAACTTAATCAGTATCCTGCGCCATGCCTCCCTCAGTATTGCCTTGGACCACCTGTCCAAAATACCGCCCCTCGTCAGAAGGAAAACTATAACTCTGACAATCTCCCTGACGTCCAAGTCACCTTGGAAGCCTGGAATGATAACTGTCTCCAAAACGAGGCTGTCGTTATCATATCTCTAGAACATCCACTTATGTTCTAAAACTGCTTCCGACTGCTTCTCCAGGATTGGATCAATGTCAACTTATTGCATCTAGTGCAAGAACAACATCTGGTGTGGTACTTAACATCTCATGATTGACTCAATTGCCTGAGCAAGTGATCTGCCAATCATGCACATCCCTCTCCCCTTTAGTCTATAAGACACCTTTAGAGAGGGTGACTCCATCAACTGCCGGTACACTACCGTGCCAGGAGTCGTCCATTCTAAATACTCTTAGAATGCTGTCTAAGTACCCTGATTGGGAAACCACCCAAATCTAGATCTAAAACCATAGATCTAGTAACCAGAATGTCTGATATAATGTCCAAGTCCCATGTGGAGAAACCACTGCGTGACGACCAAAGTATAACCGACCGTAGTATAGGAATTTCACTTCCTACTCTGTGTATGTCATCCATATACCATGACATCACACCCTACTACCTTCTCAACAGATCCATCCCCTATTCTGATGAAATCAAACCAATGACTGTCACGTCAGAAATAGATGATCTTTCTCCGCTATATCTGCTTTAGTCTATAAATAGACATAAGCTACATGTCCACCAATGCTTCCGCTGCTCCCACTGACTACGACAACCCTCTGGCAGAGTCATATACACGTACACTTCTAAAGCCAGTTCAGAACGACGCTATACTCATCCTCCCGCCGGGTCTCGCAGCCTGGAACAACAGCAATAGCAGGTCTGGGTAAACAAGAACCTCCCTGTCACCGTCCTTGAGCATACCGAAGTACCTCTCGGGTGCCTGAGATTACCCACTTTATCTGCGGAGTGGCCAATGGAATGTCAAACCAGATTGAATTTTTAGGTTCCTATCAAATCTTCAGTAATCGTTTGTGGTTCTGGAATCACTTCCAGTTCTACCATACTCCCACTACTGTTTTCTGAAAAATCCATTTTATTTAAAACTGTGGCGAGTTTAGAACAATATCACTATTGATCTTCCAGATTGTAGAAAGTCAACCCTCGTCATAGCCTGGGTCAACCCACAAACAGCCATTACAGAAACGTGCCTTGAGTTATCCAGAGTCTGGTTTTAATCATAAGCCGGACAACTCCCCGTACCTTAACAACGTTAAGATATGAACTGTTCTATATCCAATATAGAACCAGAGGCACTGATTTAATTGAACCAGATTCAAATCATGCAGCTATCTCCAGTGCATGTTAACTAAAGGGAGAGAGGCCGATCAGCGTTACTCAACTTAGGAATACTTCCAATTATGAGTAACCTGAAAGAGAAGCAAGTTCTCTTAATCATTACTATCAACTGAATACCATACACAAGTATCTACATCTTCGATCACTTTGAAGAATCCCGATACTTGCAATACCTGGTTCTCTACTTTATTCATATACCTATAACTTCTCAAAATTCGGACCTTGTGTTTCCACGAAACACCTGTCTAAAAACTAGAGAAGTCATAAGTAAACTGAATATAGTACGAGGACCAACCCCTCTGTCCTAATGGACGCTGGACAACATACAATACTCTGTATAAGTCCCTTGAGTCTGATAATTCATTCACTGTGTGTCGTAAGTTGAAAACTGTACTATGGTTATGAAGAATTACACCGCTGTTTAATGCTCCTTACCTAACCATCCACTGATATAGGTAAATGTCACAGACATAATTTAAAAAATATATGTCTCACTCTATAAAAATAGACGTACAGATATATCAATTTGAAATTGGTGCAAAACAGCGGATATTCAAAACCAAATATTCGCCATCCGGCAAACAACCCGGGTGACTTCCTCAAATATCACCGATTACAACGAATCCCGATATAATGAGGATGATCACCCAATTCCCAATAACTTACTCCCACTCATCATCTGTAAAACCATACAGATGTGAGAATCGTACCTGGTAAATACATACCCTGGAGTAAGGACTAATTGGGAAATCAATTTTCTTTTAACAGTACACAGTGAAACTGAAACATTGAAATGTTTCGAAGGGGTATCCCGGTATTCCTAGTAATGCCTCTTCCAGATTCACGACTGTAACCGTATAATTCTTTGCCACCTCTCCAAATCCCTTTATATGTCTTTAGTCATTACCTTCTGCACACCCTTTAGACCAAATGGTTTTCTTCCTTCCCTACAGTTCGGCACCAGCCTATGGTTTGGAAGAAGACTATCCAATAAGCATAATGGGTGTACTGTCCTAATCCTAGGAGCACTCGCAATGCGAGAGAAGGTGAAGATAAAAGACAACTGAATAAACCTTATTCCTATTTCTCCTGAACCAGAATCCATCCCCGAACTGGAACAAGTTCCTTTCGAGTTCGTATATAACCATACGATGGAGTATCTAATAAACTGTGGATCCTCGTGGTGATACGGAGTGTCCTGGAGAAATACAAAGGTGAAGTGGGAGTGGTAATGAAATACCTGGTTTGGTCGTGAATATCAGTCGCAATTTAGTTTGCCCTCCTTCTAATCCCTTTATTTGTCTTTACATGATACCTTCTGTACACCATCGTTAGGCTAATTGGTTTTCTTCATTCCCTACCGGTCGGCACCTGCCTATGGTTTGGAAGAAGACAATCCAATTTGCGTAATAGGTGTACTATCTCCTAAACTAAGGAGTACTCGCAACCTGAGAGAAGGTAAAAGGAAAAGACAACTGAATAGTCCTATTCATTTTCTCCAGAACCGAAAACCATCCTTGAATAAATTCTTTCGAGTTCGTATATAACCATACGATGGTTTTGTCTAATGGAAGTGGACGTTCGGAGTAATACGGGGTGTCCTGGAGAAAAGGGTAAAAGTAGGAGTGGCAATGAGGTTTGCAACTCTGACAATCCAAAAGCCAATGTTTAAGAAGGTTCGGTTAACTTGGTCACTGAGTCATAGTCTTAAGGTCGGGTCAATGGTCGCTGCCGAAGAGAGATAGAAAAGAAACACTCAACGTGCACTCTAACCTAGATCAGAATGGTTACCAATTTATCTAATCTGGAAACCTCCCATTGTCACCTCAAATTCTCCTCCAAACCTGAAAGAAGAATTAGTCGGGATCACTCGAGGAGTAAACCAACTCATCAGTGGGAATCGGGATCCAACTATCATCGCATGATAACGTGACGGAATTCGCTCACGTCATCACACTCCAGAAGGTATGCGCATATCTGGCAAGTTTCAGTTTCTTTAGAAACTCCCGATGTGGATTTTTGCCCCATGCTCTTATGACCTTGACGAAGGCCAACAAATCATAAGTCACATGTCAAGTTCTACCCGTCATTGTCCAGGTTAATTTGAACCCACCCGTACAAGCCCTTGACGAAGGCCAACAAGGCTATACGACTGTCCCAAACCAACGCATCTATCTATGCAGCAGAAAGGTAACAAGCAGCTACCATAAACTATGCCTTGACGAAGGCCAACAAACATAGCATGAATACTACGTGCTACCCGTCTGAAACGACGGAGGGCTACGAATGGTTTCTGGTGAAAACCTTTAACGTAATGAACTTGATATCGTTGAAGGAACTGATAGCTTTTAAAAAAAATATAGTAACGAAAACCTTTGCTAAAGAGGTCACTCCCGGTGAAGGGATCTCGGCTCTTTCCCCGTAGAATGAGGTGCAGGATATTCCAACTGAATACCACGATGCAAAGCAAAAGTAATCGGCTATAGTGAAGTTATTGCCCTGACGCAAAATTTTGTCCAAGGGGTCACTCCCGGTGAAGGGATCTCGGCCCATGCCTCGTCGACTGAGCAGCAGGATATTCCAACTGAATACCACGATGCAAAACAAAAGTGAACGTCCTTGCAATAACAGCTTTTTGAAAAAGTTCCAACAACATCAGATTAGGTTTGTTTTTAACTTGCATTGATCCGAATCAATGCAGTCCTATCAATGATCACACCAAAAAGAACGAAAATATACTGATGTACGTATATGCCATCCGCATTCGCCACTGGGTCCCGTCATTACCCGTTAGGTTAGCTAACTAACGACAGAGCGGGGACTGGACTAGCGCGGATGCAAAACATATAGAACATCTACTAATATATATATATATATATATATCAATATATAATATTTCGCTCAAGGCGTGATAAAAAATGCAACATCACAGAAATGTACAGCATCACAGAACAATACAGATATCTGGGATCCCCGGGTTTCACAGAGCCGCTACTGAAACCCGACGTTCCCCTGGTCGTGTGGATAGCCTGTACAATAAAATCCTAGAACCCTACGGGCGCGGCAAGTTACCCGCCAAAACCTGAAGCGAGGCAGCCCCCTTCAGCAACGTGAATGGACCACCCAGCACTTCACGGAATCCGGTAACTTGGGCACCCCTCCTGGGTCAACCTGTACCCCCTACGAGTGCGGCGAATAGCCCGCCAATTTTAGAGTGAAGCCCCTTCCGTCCCAATGCTATGAGATGCGAGCTTGTTGCCTTCTAGAATCCGGCTATCCGTGCACCCCACCTTGGGGTAATCCTAGTACAGAAAGTAAAATATACATACAACGGGTACATCGGCCGCAACCTGGTCGTGCCCCAAAATAATAATACAAAAGGCAGTGACGGCAGTCCACATGTCGGACGCTCGTCCCGCAATATCAAATGTACATAATACAACAAAAACTGTACTAGCATTGCATCCAGGCTATCCCCCACGACCGATCCGCAGTATCACAGTAATACACAGAACATCAACGTGAATGTCACGTTCGCAAATCCGTCTAACCGGGCTATAGCAGTTAGACAGGATTTACCGATCAAGTGACATTCACGGTCGCAGATATAATGTGAATACTGTGAACTAATGTGTTTAAAATATCCGATCGAACAAATTTACCAAGTGGGCCTCCAAGTACTACTGTAGCACATCAAGAAATTCTGGGCCCAAAAATAATATTCCAAAACCCCTATTTTCATCACAGGAGCTCTCTGTAAAAATTTGGCACACTGATCTGCATATACTGCGGTGGAACCGCGGCCCAAGCATGGGTTTGGCCGCGGTTCCGCGGTCGTATAGAGCGATCACGTGATCAAATTTCTACAGAATTCTTATAATTCCCTGCACATCATTCTGCAACACCCTGAAAAAATTTTCGAGACAAAAAAATTTCGACAGAAACTGATATGTATGAAAACGCGGGTTTTGGGATTTTATTCGATCGGAAATGTAAAACACATTAGACTAAGCTAGACTAAGTTAATGGCGAGGCTCTGATACCAATGTAAGTGCACGGCGGCGCCCCGGCCTCCATCCCGAGGCCAAATGCGGAAGCGATGGTTAACTTTAATTTTTCTTGAACCGGCACCACCGCGCACTAAAACCCGGATCGTACCATTAACTAGTCCTAGCTAACTACTAGATGGGGAAGAGGGATATACCGAGCGATCCATGTCCTCCGGTCTTCTCCCCGTCGTCTCGATCTCCCGCAGAATGTCCAGTCTCCACCTCCTCGCCGGAAGGGCACCACGTCGCCTGCATCTTTTACGGGCTCCCACCTCTATACCGAGGCAACTCGGGCACGAAGCTGGCGAGTCGACGTGCCCAAGATTTGCTGTAGAATGGTGTAGTGCTATGTCTCAATTGGGGTTGTAGGAGGTTGCCATTTTGGTGGAGGAAATGAGGTATGAATCTTTTTGGATGAAGCTATGTCTTTTTCAAGCCAAAAGAGAGGAAAAATGCCCTCTCCAAATTTGGACAGCCCACCCCCTTCATGGAAATGACCGGCCAAATTTTCATGGAGAGAATAAGAGGGGAGAGTGGATCAATCACAAGAAAGAGAGAAAGAAAAGTGATCATGATCAAGAATGATAACAAGCTAAATCCAACACTCCACCACAACCATCATGACATCCAAAGTCAAGCAATCATGGAAAAAGAAAGTCAAGTGAGGTCAATGGATGGTGCACTATCATGATACAACAATATGCAATCACCACCCTCCACAAATGCTTATTTGCATAATTGCAAATAAGCCCTCCTCCACCAATCTTCGGCCAATGAACGATACAAAGGAAATTGGCCGAAACGGAAAGCAAACTGGCAACTCCAGAAAAACTGGTCCCGTAATAAATTATAGGAAAACCCCGATACTGTGTATACACACCCGCATCTGTATTCCGACCGAATACAAATGCAATGAGACAAAATCTACACTGTACAATACTAGGATCCGGCTTAAACCAAAGCCGGCTAGTATTATCCGTCCGATCCTGATCCGTGCAATACCGCACGTATCTGATCGAACCCTGCCATATCTCCATACGGCCTCTACAGCGTTTCGCCCGAAACTTGAGCAACTGAATGTGGGGGACTCTAAAGACTCGTCAACACCTTGGTTGTGGATTTAACCACTAGCACGTCAGAGGTATAAGCCAATACATGACGGGCCACCAGCTATTGACCAAAAGGGACGTCGATGAGCGAACTCATCCTAACACCCTACTGAGCCTGTCAGTGACAATATCCGTACAGTCCGGTCCGTTCGTCTATGAGCATAGCATGGCGGGCCTAGGGGGTTGGTAAAAGTCAGACCCCCAAAAGCGGTACAAGTCGTGTCAGAGATCAGCCCAGAACACTCTAAGATACTACTGGAATACCTACCAGTAAATCTCCTGCCTTGGTCAAGGACTTTTCATGTTCTGGCTCTCCTAGACACAGCACGACCTCATCCCAAATACCGGGAGAGACGAACCCCCGAAGATCCGCTCACTGCCTCCATGTGGCTCGGGACTGTACCGAACTAAAACCCATTTGCACGTCTCCTTTGAGCGTGGTAGGGTAGTAATCAAAGTACAGTGGGAACTCACACGAGACAAATGACGATCCTCAGGTCGATGAACTAACCTGTACACATGTCACCAGGGAACTGCTATCTGACGTCAGGTATAAGACCAACTAGCATGTTCCCGGCGAGTCCTGTCCGGTGTACTCATAACCCAATGAGCACCTGTATACGTCTTAGGTGAACCAACTGACACCAGTGGCTTGTGAGACCGGCCACCGCCCCTCGTCGGGGTCTCGACTGTATACACTAGTCTACTCTGGAGTATCGATGCCCTATCTCGAAACCCCCACGACTAGGGACCTTTTAAGGATGTGCTTATAGACCACCAGCTCTGACGTATATGATCGCCCTCATACTGCTGGCAGTCAAGCATAAATCCTAGGGGCTCTATCAACGTGTAATAGCGACCTGTCAGGTCACCTAAAGCAGTACACGATGATAAAGATAAACCAGATAGCATACTATCATCTTGAGTAAGACTGTCCTACCGGGATAGGTCCTCCCTCAATCACTGCAATCACGTGCCTGTGATCCAATAATTGACTCTGAGGGCACTATCTCCAACACAATCTCCAAAGCTGACTTGGACGAGTACATAGTCCAATAAATATGGGTTCATCATGCGACTGAAACAGCCGGCCAGGTCGTAAAAACAGGACGACCATATCCGAGCTGGTACGACCAGATCAAGTACCCGCTGGGCTATACCATTCCCAAGTTCCATGTCTATAAGGGGACGAGCAATCCCCACCAGCATGTTTCCCAGTTCAGGGCACTCTGCGGAAACACCGACGGTGATGACAAACTGTTGCTTCGCCAGTTCGTTGGCAGCTTGTCAGATACAGCATTCGAGTGGTACTCTGAGCTCCCAAACGACTCTATCAAGACCTTCGCGGAGATGGAGCTACTGTTTACCCAGTGTTTTGCAAGCGCCAGCGAACGCACCCCGATGACGAAACTGATTAACGCCAGGGTGAAGCCAGGCGAAACATGGGTCCAATACGCTATAAGGTGGCGGAACTTATGGTCAAAATGCGAGCAATGCATTGAAGAAGCTCCTGCAGTGGGTATGTTTGTGGGAACCCTTGATCCGCAAGCAACATCTCGCAATTTATGATGTTCTTCAAGCCTACTACCTTCCAGGCCCTGATCGACAAGCTAGCACAAATGGATCAGATGGGCCATAGACCTCCTCTTCCAAAGCCGGACTCCCGAAATGAAAAGGGGAAGGGGAAGGCGATCGTTATCGCTAATGCTTAACAACAGCCGAACAACTTGAAGCCGGTCGTTCGTCAAAATAATATGCGTCCACACGTACCCCTTGAAGAGAGGCTAGGACGTCCTTACTCGTTTCCCCGAGATAAAACGAGAAGATTATTCGAGCTGGCGTTGCGCAACCGACTCATAAATCTGTCGGATCCAAAATGTCCGTCACAACCAAATGATGTCAATGAGCCCAACTACTGTCCCTATCACCGAGTACTGGGTCATCCGATCGAAGATTGCTACGTCTTCAAAAATTGGCTTGATGACCAGTACCAACAGGGCAAGTTCGCGTTATCTGACAGATGGAAGGTGAATCCACCGCAACCTCACGTCTCTAAAAGGATGAATATGCCAGGGGCAACATACTCTCTCGTCGAAGAAACCCCATGGGAGGTTGTGCTGTCAGCCAAGACAAGGAGGATGCTGAACGATCTTCAAACATGCCCAGCGATCAAGTGGAAGAACCCGTTGGAACCTCAGATCATTGAGGGGATGTTGAAGCCGCATCCAACTCCAAAGACCGATGGTGGTGGCCCAAGCACTCACAACCGGCCGTCAAAATCTTCGAAGAAGAAGAAGAAGAAATCCGAGAAGCCCGTGAAGCCTGGCGACAAGCGCACGGACTTGCAAAAACAAATTGACGCGCTGGAGGAATACAACCAGAAAGCACGGACTCCCATCACACTCCAAGAATTCCTCAAACATGTCTTTCAAGAGGAAGATGAGGAGGAAAGTTCGTCGGATGAGTCTGAGGAATACGTGGCGAGCTGCCATATGATCTCCTATTCTCTGACGGAGGATGAGGAGACTCCTTGCATTGAAAAGCTAGGGGCAGATCCCGAACCAAAAATTCTGGGGCCATCAGATGAAGTAATTGATGCATTCCTCAACGAAGCTCTGTTGAAAGGTAAAGCTGATCAGGAACGCAAGATGGCTATATTTGAAAGGGCCAAGCGCCAGCGACTTGACGAAAGAGCCGAGACACTCCCGCTGGAGCAAAATACATCCACCGTGGATAGAAGCAAATTCAAGGCGAGGAAAAGGTTCGCTAAGGCTATATCAATGGGCATGAAGCTACCTTCCTCTGAAAGAAGCATTACTGGTGAAGCGGAAATGCACCCCTCCTACTGCTTGTATCATCAAAAGATTTCGCACCCCACTGAAGAGTGCAAAGCATTCGATAGATGGTGGCAAGGATATGTTGCTCATCGACAACATTTTAGGCGGGAGAAGCGCAAGACTCGTCGGGAGCGGAAAAATACGACTGAAGGGCTTAACAGAACTACCGGCGATTGTCGCATGGTTAAAGCTGGGGGATCACAAGTGCTTACATTCGGGAGCGATTCCGACGAGGAGCTGGCTCTTAGCCCTCTCTTTAAAGAGTCCACTTCGGGAAAAGAAGAAGAGCAGAAGGTCTGTGAAAATATCCGGCTGCGTAATCGCACGCTTCCCGAAAAGAATCTCGGACCCTCAAATAAAAAAGATAAAGGGAAAGAGAAGGTCCCAGAGGAGATCGCCCTGGATGACCAAATTGTGGAGGAGCTAAGTGCCAAAGACCCGCCGAAGAGAAATAAGGTGGATTACAATGTCTTAGCGCATCTGAGGAAACTACCCTCGCAGCTCAGCATTCTTGATACCCTTTTGCTATCAAAAGAGGCGAGAGATTCGTTAATCAAAGCACTACAGGAGCCGGAACAGTTCCAAGCATTCCTGGCTGAAGAAAAGATGAAGGATGAATTGGAGGAAGTGCACACAGCCGACGTCACTTTTGGTGATGAAGACCTTCTCCTTGGGACGTGCGAACACAATCGCCCCCTCTATGTCTCGGGATACTGCCATGATATAAAGATAAGCAAAATCCTGGTCGACAATGGGTCCTCCGTTAATCTCCTCAATGTGCGGGTGTTAAAGGAAATCTGCATGAGCGTCCAGCACCTTGCTCGGGACAAGATCACCATCTCCGGGTTCGACTCCCAATCATCGAGAACTCTTGGGTCTGTAATACTGACGCTACGCTTTGGGTTGCTCATCACGGATATTAAATTCCACGTCATAGACGCCAAGACATGCTACAATGCCCTGCTCGGCCGACCATGGTTACATGAGTATAACATCATCCCTTCTACACAATATCATTGTATGAAGTATTTTAAGGATGGTCTCGAGTATATCGTGACGGGAGAACTGAACCCATTCTCTGTGAACGAGGTCCGCAAATATGAAGATGCCAATTACTTCCTACCAAATTTCGAAGACACGGAGAGGTGTCACAAACTGGAGAACAAAGCTAAAGCCACCATTTCTGTCTTCGTCAGTGATACCGAGGAGGAAGAGGAGATAATTTATTCGGGTCCGCCCCAACGCAACAAGCCGGGACAGCCCACTCCCATGTTGATCTTTCGTAGCGACTCAGAAGACGAGGTCCATGCTGTATTCTCTGCTCGACCTTCAATACAAACCTCCGCCGATGAAGAGCAAAGTCTGCAAGTCACCATGGTGCCACCTAAACACCATGAAGAATTGGATGCGCTCGATATCTACAGCGTAGAGGAATTGCGGACGTTCTACGTCCCACCCAGGCGAAAAGGCGAAAAAGCAATTCTATTTTACCGCTCTGAGGAAACCAAAGTGGAGAAAGAGATCTGGCATGGTGGGGATCCTACGCTTGACAGGCTTCAACCCATCCATCTGCCCAGATATTATACAAAAGGCTTGAAAAGGCTGTTGAAGCGCCAGGGGATATCCTTTAAACAGACCGCTCGAAAAGCCAAATTCTATGACAGGGTCTGGAACGTTCCCGGGACTCAACACAAGCTGCCTAATAGGAGAATGGAAACAATCGGGCTTGGATACATTCGGTCTAAGAAACGAGGGCTACTCCATGGTTGCTACGTCGTGCATGACTTTGATGAAGAAGCGGATGCTCAATGGGAAGATGCTAATCCTGAACCAGTAAAAGTTCCTGATGCAAAAGTGCCCAGTCCGTCGTTCGAAGAGCAAATGGACAAGCTTATAAGGGAAGCTGGTCAAAAAGTCCGAGACGACCACAACCACGAAATGGCAATCTACGAGAAAGCCAAAACACAACGCCTCCTCCAACAGGCTGTGAAGGATGAAAATACCGCTCCCTGTCAACCTGTTATGAAGAAGGCTCGACGTAGAGGCAGAAACAAGTCGAAACGCGAAAAAGACGCTCAACAGCAACAAAGCGGGACCAAGAAGCCACGCAAGTGGGAATCGAGCGGTTCCGATCTATCCCTCATAAGAAAAATGGGTCAAGCGTACTCTTTTCCTCGGGACAAGACGAAGAAAATACTTGACCTCGCTCTAAAACATCAGATACTTACACTGCCGGAGTCTAAACACCCCGAACAAGCAGGCGAAGTCTCTCACCCGGACTATTGCCCTTATCACCGAGTGATAGGGTACCCTCTCGAGAACTGCTTCACCTTTAAGAATTAGGTTGAAGATCAGTATCAGCTTGGCAAGTTCGCTCTGTCTGACAACTGGAGGGTAACACCGCCACAGAAGCATGAACCCAAGGCCACGAAAGAAGAACCAGTTCCACATTGGGCTTGGAAGCGAATTCGTACTTGTCACATGATAACAATATTAAAAGAAGAGCCTGAGAATATGGGTGACCTTCCTTGGTGCTTCGAAAACAGCAACGATGAAGTGATCTCAGAATTTCCACCGGCGCCAAAAGAACTGGAAGATGGAATACATACCGCTGCAGATAACCTCAAGAAAATTGAGTTGGGGACGATGAATGACCCGCGACCGACATTCGTCAGCGAGCTGCTGTCTGAAGAAAGGGTGGCTGCATTAAAAGACCTGCTTATGCAGCATAGAGATTGCTTCGCATGGAACTATTCCGAAATGCCGGGATTAGATCCAAAAATTTCTGTGCACAAATTGGCGATATCCCCGGACGTCAAGCCAGTTAAGCAGGCACCAAGAAGAATGCGGCTCGAGCTTGAGATGAGCATCAATGCTGAGGTCAAGAAGCTGATCGACTCCGGCTTTATTCAGGAAGTTCAATATCCTGAATGGATCGCCAACATCGTCCCGGTGATGAAGAAAAATGGGACAGTGCGCATATGCGTGGACTTCCGGGATCTCAATAAAGCCTGCCCGAAGGACGATTTCCCAGTGCCAGTCACCGAACTGATGATAGACAATATGTCCACTCACGAGGTTTTCTCCTTCATGGATGGCTCATCAGGGTATAATCAGATAAAGATGCATCCCGAAGACCAGAAGCACACCGCCTTCAGGACTCTTTTAGGCATATTCTGCTACAAGGTGATGCCCTTCGGTCTAAAGAACGCTGGTGCCACCTATCAAAGGGCCATGACGAAGATCTTTGATGACCTTATACACGAAATCGTTGAATGCTATATCGACGATCTCGTGGTTAAAAGCAAATCATACGAGGGACATCTCAAGCATCTGAAGACCGTATTTCAACGCCTTCGACAATACAACTTGAAGATGAACCCGCTCAAGTGTGCATTCGGAGTTTCCTCGGGCAAATTCCTGGGATTCATCGTCCGACACCGAGGTATTGAGATAGATCCGTCGAAGATCAAGGTGATCATGGAAATGCCTCCGCCAAGAACTCTCAAACAGCTGTGGTCTCTCCAAGGAAAGCTTGCGTATATACGGCGATTTATAGCCAACCTTTCAGGAAAGTGCCGTCCTCAGCCACCTGATGAAGAAGGGAACCCCGTTTGTCTTGGACCAAAAATGCCAAAGCGCGCTAGACGAGATCAAGCAATACCTGCAGAACCCGCCAGTGTTGGCTGCTCCGGTCAAGGGAAAGCCCCTTATTCTTTATACAACCGCCCTCGAAGGTTCCTTAGGCGCATTATGGGCACAAGAGAACGACCAAGGGATGGAAAAAGCACTCTACTACTTAAGTCGAGTTCTACTGGGGGCAGAAAGCAACTACTCCCCCATTGAAAAACATTGCCTGGCATTGATCTTCGCGATAACAAAGCTCAGGCACTATGCGTTGGCGCATGAAGTCCGTCTCATTTCGAAGGTGGACCCCTTTAAATATTTAATATCAAAGGCCATATTGACGGGGCGACTCGCTAAATGGGCCCTGCTCTTGATGGAGTTTTCGATAACCTATTAGCCTCTCAAGGCAGTGATAGGCCAGGCCATCGCCGATTTCCTCGCTGAGCATCCGATACCTGTCGATTCTCCTCTGAATTGCGATCTGCCAGACGAACATGCGTTTGACGCGATCGACGGTGGTGATACCCGATGGGAGCTTTATTTCGATGGAGCATCTTCCATGAAGAAGCGCAATCAAAGTACCCCTATAATCAAATCGGGGGTAGGCCTCATCTTCGTAACTCCACAAGGAGGGATAATGCGCTTTGCTTTCTCCTTAACGGAACCGAGGACGAACAATGAAGCCGAATACAAAGCTTTGATAGCAGGCCTCAAGATCTCCATCGACATAGGAATTGAAAACCTCCTCATATACGAAGACTCCCAACTGGTCGTTAGTCAAGTAAACGGCGACTACCAAACATGCAAGCCAGAGCTGGTGAAGTACGGCGAGAAGGTGCAGCAACAGTTGACCCAAATCCCTTCCTATACTTTGGAAAACATACCGCGCACGGAAAACAGCAAAGCGGACGCGTTGGCCAAGCTCGCTAAGGAACTGGCTGATGAGGACCTCGATGACGTAAGAATCGTGGTACAAAGCCGTCGGGTGCTTGCCCCAACAGAAATATCTCCGGAATCATCCAAAGAGAAGAAAGCGACTGAGCAGACAACCCTGCAAATAAAAGACCGGGAAAAGGCTGAGGATTGGAGAGAAGTCTTTATAGACTACTTCAAATACCGTCGAACGCTAGAAGATGAATCCTCAAGACATCAGCTTATGAAACGAGCTGTCTTTCGCCTTCGTCAATGATACTCTGTACAAGAGGTCGTTCGATTCTTTGTGGTTGAGATGCCTGGGATCTGACGAAGCAAAAAGAGTCGTTCAGGAAGTTCATGACGGACTCTGCGGTTCTCACCAAGAAGGCCCGAAGATGAAGTTGAAGATTAAACGGATGGGATACAACTGGCCCACGATGATCCAGGACTGCCTCGAATATGCGAAGCAATGCCACTCATGCCAAATCCATAGGGACTTCATCCACCAGCATCCAAATCCACTCCATCCAACGGTGGCTAGCTGGCCATTCGAAATGTGGGGGACTGACATAGTCGGCCCCATCGAACCAGTATCGTCTAGAGGACATCGTTTTATCCTGACGACAACTGACTACTTCTCCAAATGGGCAGAAGCAGTACTGTTGAGGGAAGTGAAGACGGAGAATATCCTCCATTTCTTCAAGACGCACATCATATATCGGTTTGGAACTCCGCGACGGATCATCTCCGATAACGGGCCAGCTTACAGAAGCCACAAGATCAGTCGCTTCGTGCAACAACACAATATAGGCTGGAGATATTCCTCGGTTTATAATCCGCAAGCTAATGGTCTGGCCGAGGCCTTCAACAAGACCTTGATGAAGATCATGAAGAAAACGGTGTCCCGAAATAAAAAGGATTGGCATGAGAGGCTACAAGAGGCTCTTTGGGCGTATCGAACTACATTCAAGACGGACACAAACACAACGCCATATGCGCTGGTATTCGGCACAGAAGCAGTACTCCCCTCGAGATAGAGTTACCCTCTCTACGAGTGGCAGTCCACTACGAGCTGACGGACGAAGAAAATGCTCACCTTCGGCTTGAGGAGCTTGATGCCCTTGATGAGACCCGGCTCATAGCGCAACAAAATCTGCAAGCTTATAAAGCAAAGATGACGTGCTCATATGAAAGATTGACCCGGCCGAGGACATTCCGCCAAGGAGAACTCGTGCTAGTGGTCAAAAGGCCTATGATCCCCAATCGCGCCAAGTGGGGAAAATTCGAGCCAAACTATGAAGGCCCATACATCATAAACAATGTCTACCAGGGTGGAGCCTATCTACTCATGGATATGCACGGTGAAAGGCCTTTCAGGCCAATAAACGGTCGCTTCCAGAAGAAATACTACGCTTAGCGAGTTACTGCCTAGGTCAATGATAGATGACGACGACTATGTCCGCTCGCTATCTTCCTAAGCTCAAACTTTATAAGCAGTAGCCAGCCTTCTCCTGGATGGACCGGAACGTCCTTAAACTAATGGCGGACCGAAACGTCCTTAAATTAATGGCGGACCGAAACGTCCTTAAACTAATGAAGAACCGAAACGTCTTTAAACTATTACCACAACATCTTCAGGATGACGAGATGAATAAAAAAAAAGAAAAAATATAATAATAAAAAAAGAATAAAAACGGTATGTCCATAAGCAAAAAGGGCACGGATGAAAATCCGAAAGGGCTCCGTGAGTAAAAACAGCAGGGCTACCGGCGAGTGTTCGTGAAAACCCGAAAGGGCGCGACTTCGTAAAAAAAAGAAAATAAAAAGAATAAAAAACGGTATGTCCATAAGCAAAATGGGCACGGATGGAAACCCAAAAGGGCTCCGTGAGTAAAAACAGCAGGACTACCGGCGAGTGTTTGAAAACCTGAAAGGGTGCAACCTCGTTAAAGGACACTTACAGGGTCCTCTCGACCTTGTAAGGAGAAACTACCCGCGTGAGATCCTTACGACTCACAAGGGAGCAACACACTTAGGAATCCCCACGATTCCTAATGAGAAAATACACTTGCGAGATCCCCACGACTCGTAAGGAGAACTCTCTTATGGGACCCTCACGACTCATAAGATTTGAAAGTCTTAAGTTACAAAGACCTTAACCTGTGCTTAAGCAAACCCTCCCCCCCCACACAACTTTCGATATTTCCCTACAAGCGGATCAATGCTGATCCTTGTATACAATCCACGGGTGCGAATAAACATTTTCCTAACCAATTCCCATCCGTGACTGGGGATATGTACGCATGATAAACAACCCTTATAAGTCCTCTCGGCTTACAAGGAGAAAATCCTCTTGTAGGATCCTTACGACTTACAGAGGAACATACACTTAGGAATCCTCACGATTCCTCAGGAGAAGATACACCTACAAGATTCTCACGACTTATAGGGAGAAATACCTTTGTGAGACCCTTACGGCTCATGAAGTTAAAAGCCTTAGTCGACAGGACCTTAACCCTGTTCACTAAGCCACCTTTGGTCGACATCGACAGAGGCAAATGATGATTCGCTCCTGGAAATATCCCAGTTATAGCGGTTCTGATGCCGAAGTCAGTGTCTAATTCCAGGCTCACAGCGAAAAGCCAGTAGGCCGAACATTCATACGAAATAGCCGAAATGATGGGGCAACTTGCAATAAAAAGCAGCAAGTAAAAACGTATGCATGAAAAATAGCTGAAATGATTAGGCAACTCGCAATAAAAAGTAGCGAGTAAAAATAAAATAAATAGCCGAAATGATTGGGCACCGTGAAAAATAGCCGAAATGATTGGGCAATCAAGACCATCGCGATATAAAAGCTGAAATGATAGAGCATCGCGGAAATAAAACAATAAAAAGAAATATATGAAACTTTTTGCCCTACAGTTGAGATCACATCGATCCCTGTATACAATCCAAGGGCACAAACAAAGAGGGAACCACACATTCCCAACAGGCTCCGCCATAAAGCTAAGCCAAATCTCGACGATTCACCAACAGCCTGGAGACCAACAGCGACGTTCCTCCTCATTCCAGCAGGACACGGACGTGACATCACCAATCGGAGCCACGGCAAAGTCCCCAGTTCCAAGACTCTGCGGTTCACAGACAACCTGAAGTCAGCAAATGACCTCCGTTTCGGAAACAAGTCAGCAAACGACCTCCGTCGCGGAAACAAGTCAGCCAAAGACCACCGTCGCGGAAACAAGTCAGCCAATGACCTCCGTCTCGGAAACAAGTCAGCCAACGACCTCCGTCGCGGAAACAAGTCAGCCAATGACCTCCGTCTTGGAAATAAGTCAACCAACGACCTCCGTCGCGGAAACAAGTCAGCAAATGACCTACGCCTCGGAAACAAGTCAGCAAATGACCTCCGTTTCGGAAACAAGTCAGCAAGCGACGGAGTCGGAAACAAGTCAGCAAACGACCTCCATCGCAGAATCAAGTCAACCAACGACCTCCGTCGCGGAAACAAGTCAGCCAATGACTTCCGTCTCGAAAACAAGTCAACCGACGACCTCCGTCTCTGAAACAAGTCAAGCAACGACCTCCGTCGCGGAAACAAGTCAGCAAATGACCTACGCCTCGGAAACAAGTCAGCAAATGACCTCCGTTTCGGAAACAAGTCAGCAAACGACCTCCGTCGCGGAAACAAGTCAGCCAACGACCTCCGTCGCGGAAACAAGTCAGCCAATGACCTCCGTCTCGGAAACAAGTCACCCAACTACCTCCGTCTCGGAAACAAGTCAGCAAATGACCTCCGTCGCAGATACAAGTCAGCCAACGACCTTCGTCGCGGAAACAAGTCAGCCAACGACCTCCGTCTCGGAAACAAGTCAGCCAATGACCTCCGTCTCGAAAATAAGTCAACCAATGACCTCCCCGTCGGAGCAATACTTCGACTCGGAAACAAGTCAACTCACTAACCACTTACGAGTCCTTTCGACTTGTAAGGGAGAAAATTCTCTTATAAGATCCTTACGACTTATAAGAGAAAACGCATTTAGGAATCCTCACGATTCCTAAGGAGAAAATACACCTACGAGATCCTCTCGATCCGTAGGGAGAAAAGTCTCTATAAGACCCTCACGGCTCATAGAGTTGAAAAGTCTTAGGCAGCAGATCTGAACCTGCGGCCTAAGCCATCACTATCTCTTAGAGAAATCTAGATGCTTACTCTATTATCTGTCAATTGTGTTTATCAAGACAGCATGCTGATAATAAGAGAAGGGAGAAAGCAAAGAAATAGTACAAGACATTGCAAAGGAAAATGTGTATCTTTATTTATTAATTTAATCAAGTACAAAGGTGAAGCGTACAAAAGAATAAAGAATGGATACATATTATGTGAAAAAGAAAAATGTTACAAATACATTGATACAAAGGCAGCTACTAGGAAGGAAGCGTCTTAAATAACTCCATCAGTTGTTCGCACACCTCCTTCCACGCCTTTTCCTGAACGGCCACCACTGCCAGTTCTGCCTCCACCTGAGCCTTTTGCTGCAAGAGAGATGCAAGCTGCTTCCTAATGGCCTGCTGAGCTACTTCGCGGCCTTAGGCATTACGCTCGGCAGCGTCAAGTTTCTGCTTCAAGTTCAGCCCATTTGAGATACGCTCCAGAAGGCCCTCGAAGACAGCCTTCACCTCGGCAGCGTTCGCCTCAACTTCGGCTCGTAGGCGAGCAGTTTCACTTGAGGACTCCTGACACTCCTTCAGCCTTAAAGCTGCTTCTTGTTCTAAATGGCTGAAATGAGAAGTGCTTTACTCAAGCAATGCTGCCCGTTGAGTGCTCACAGCCAAAACCTCAGGGGCAGGACGCATCGACTCCAACTGATGCAGGCGAGCCTCGTTCTCTCTGCAGTGGTTAACCCAAGACACAACGATGCCCTCGTCATGGAAATTTACGAGTATCACCAGCATCGGGATAACCGCCGTAGCGAAGTTTGCAGCAGATGTAGGAGTCTCGACGTCGAGTTCCTCGATATAGTCGCTCAACATGCGCAGACTATTCGCGGCACCTTTCGAGGATGGACGTCTCAAGAAAGGGCCTGCCGGCATTATGACACGAGGCTCGAAGGGCGCCAAGACCGGAACGACAGCTGAAAAAACAAGATATGATCAGATAACAGTTCAAGAAATAAAAAAAAGAGGGGGGTTATCAATGCGATAGTTTGTTGTACCAGCTGCGGCATGTGGTAAGACCGGATGGGCCGGTAGCGCGGCCGATCTTTTATCCCATCCTTCAATTTGTAGCACTGCAGTCGGGACGAGAAAAAGTTAGAAATAATTCCATCACTGAAAAAGAAAGATATTAGTTGGAAACTATACTCACCAGCGCCACCAAAAGGAGAAGCAAG
Organism: Agapanthus africanus; assembly: GCA_030015575.1. Taxonomy (NCBI): domain Eukaryota; kingdom Viridiplantae; phylum Streptophyta; class Magnoliopsida; order Asparagales; family Amaryllidaceae; genus Agapanthus; species Agapanthus africanus. The sequence continues at coordinate 400,346,815 of CM057346.1, forward strand.
TTCAGATGGGAAGGAGAAGTGTGGGAGCAACACCTGATAAAGATGGTCAAAAAGTACTCCTGAAAAGACACAACAGCACGACTTCAGTACATAAATTATGCGTCTGAAAGATAAGACTAATAAGTTGCAAACCCATACCTTCCAACAGCTTCGATGGTATAAGGAAGGGCTGAGAGGTGACCACCGCCAAGGCAGTATTTGACGGTGCTCCCTCGAGCAATGGAGCATCGGCACTGCCTGCACCTGCGTTAAAAAACAAGGGTAAACCTGTCAGGAAAGATTGCAAGATAAAAAAAGGGGAGACAGTAATCCGAAATTTACCTGATGAGCCTCCAGCCAAGACAGAGGCGTCTCCCTCCTCCAGCGACATAAGTCCACCACCCATTGCCTCATCCCCAGACTCCACGGGGGCCGTCGTCGTGCTCGCGAGGCCAGGAGACGGCGGAAGGCCGTAGGCGGGGAGAGCTATGACCGGAGCATTGCCAGACTCCTGAGAAAGAGCGGTCGGCTCGTCCTCACGAATCATGTCCACCTCACCCGTTACTCCCTCGGGCTCAGCAGTCACGGCTGTCTCGTCCGCCGTCGCCACGGGGTCATCGGTCTCAGGCACCCCGTCCACTGCTAGCTCGGGCTCGGCATCGGCCACTTGCTCAGGCATAGTGGACGTGACCATTTCGTCAGCCACTAGCTCGGGCCCGGCAGTCCCGGTTGTGTCGTCCGCCATCGATTCGGGCTCGACCAATGCCTCTTCCTCTGGCCCCTCATGTTCGACAGTCTCCGCCTCCCCCTCGGTTGGATTTGGCCCTGCAGGACAAAATATATAAGAACCGACAGCTTCATAATTCTTACAACAAAATTCTGAAAGAAATATTACCTGAGGTGGACTTATCGTTAGCCTCTCTATTAGCACGCACCGCCTGTCTATGAGCTGTAGACAAGGCGACCGGGGGCTCTTCTGACGGAGTATCGGCACGAGGGACGGTGCTTGGGCCCGCTCCAATGGCCAAGGCAGCCCTGCGTGCCTTCGCTTCGCGCCTCAACCGCTTCCTCTCCTCCCGGGCCGTCGCGATAGACCTCTTCGACGCTTCGTTAATTAAGGTGTCATCTTCCTCGTTTAGAGTCGTCTCTAGAGCCTTTAAGGCATCTCTCATCGGCTCTTCAAGACGGACCTCCCGCGGCAGCCCTGAGGAAGCAGCAACATCGGCAGCTGGCAGGGTCTCCGCGTCACCTGGCGGGATCGGCATTGAGGTTCCTGCGATAGAAAGGGAGAGGTTAGATCAACCATAACACAAGGAAAATGAAAACTTGATGAATCGAAACATACTAAGGCCTAAGGACGCTCTAAGGTGTTCCTCCTCTTGGAAAGTCTTGAGGGAAGCGGCAATGGCTTCTTCAGTGGTGATGCCTGTTGGAAGAAAATAAGGAAAAATGTTAGTCAAAGGCAATAATAAAGATATGATGCAATAAAAAATGCGACTAGTGATTACCTGATTCCGCAAGCTTAGCCAGCTACGCGTCGCGCCTCGCCAACCGCTCCGAAGCTACGAGGGCGGCCTCCAAGTCTGTGTCATCCGGCGGCATGACTAACCCCCTGTTGGTCCCGTATTCACTCAGTCCCTCACCATAGGAGCGTGGGGTTCCTGACCGAACACAACGTCAGCCGTGAAGAGCGACTTCTTTTTCTTCTTCTGCCCACCAGCCCTAGGTGCACCCGGGATCGATTTGTGCTTTGCAGGCACCTTGGGACGGCGGGTCCCGATGTCCGCACCCACACCAGACTCCGGTGAGGCTACAACCACTGTCTCTACTCGAGCATAGGACGCTGGTGGTGCATCCGCAATATCGGGAAGCGGCAATCCACATGGAGGACTCTACGCACGCGATGGTCCGGCTCTAACATATTTTAGAGGGGGAACTACCGGGGTCCTTGGCACAAAAGGAGCGTTGCGGTCGCTACCTGGAGGCACACCCTTACGGTCGACCAGCAATCGCTTTTCCTCCTTTATGACGGCTCCCGTCGAATGAGTGTACCATTCTTTATATACATTGAGGAGTCGTTGGGTGCAAGCCGGCTCACTGATAAAAAAAATGAGAACCCGTATTAAGACGCATGAAGTGGTGAAGCGCGCTCCGCATCCCTTCTTTAGTAGCGACGGGTTCCAGCAGGAAAGCCTCTAACGGCACCCCTTGATCGTAGCTCAGTTGCTGGGCGAAACGGTGCGGGTTGTATCTCATGAAAATCGCCGCACCGTTCTGCCTGAACACCAGGAAGCCCGGTCAGATAGAATATAAGTGGAGGGTCTCCCGGGCCGTCAAAACTGAGGCTCCATCTTTGAAAGTGTCTTGCAATGGCCGCACTGCAGTGGTAGATGCCTTTCCAATAGTCAACACCTTGTCGATGAAAGACACCCCGTCTCCAACGGTGTGGGGGCGAAGGAGTAAACCCCTGGCATTTCGTGGCGATGGAGTCACAATTGATGCGCCAATCAACTGTATGATGCGAGGAAAGCTGCACCTATCGTAGAACGAGGGCCTTTTATGCATGCCGAAGACACCCGATGTGTGTAGCTCGAGCCATGATACGAAGTAGTGCATCGGGAAGATCACGTGCAGCACCCCAGGCTCATTAGCATCCGCCGCTCGACTGAGGCCGTGATACAAGTGTGCCAAGCTGGCAATCCCAACGGCCACTTTTACCCCGATGGTCATCCGGTGAGCTGGGTAAAAGACAAAGGGCCGCATATGGAGAGAATGCATTGGGAGCACAAACCAACTCAGCCATAGCCTAAGAAATCCTAAAAAGAAGGCCTCATCGTCCATCCCGGGGACTGCAACTTCCACAAAAGACACAGTCGGGGAGTTAGGAAAAAAAAACCTTTTGGTCTATTTCCTTCACCGGTAGGTTATCCAAACCTAGACCGAAAGGGTCGTCAAGGGTGGCAAACTTGGCAGCTTCTGCCGAGAGGACGCTTGGGTGAAAGAACCGAGCGATGAAATCCTCAAAACTAACTCCGCGACTCCCACGTTCGATGAAAAGGGCCTCGTAGATGTTCAACACTTTGATCAGACTTGGGAATTGGTGTTCAACAGCATTCTCCGGAGTGAGGCCCCTTACTGCCGGCTTAGCACCGAAGACATACTCGTCTGTCGAAAGCAACTCCTCATAGTGCTCCAATATAACCGGTAAACCGGAGACCTCTGTGAATTCCTCCAGAGAAATTGACACTTCCCGGTCCATTGCGAGGAAAGTGTGAGTAGGAATGTTCTACTCCTCCAAGAAAGCCTTGAACCACCAGGTGGGAAGCGTGGGATACTGGAAGAGGGAGACGTAAACCGCGGTGTACAATCCTAACCTTATCAACTGCAAATTCTTCGCCGACAGGATATACCGAGCCCACGGCAGATAGCCGATCGGGTGGCGGGGGATCAGACCTATGTTATATGATTGCCCCCAATGTCGCGCCTCGCCTTGACAGATACGGCGTCCCAGGATATCCAAAACCATAGGACGATGAACCGAAATTGCATCTATGGCAGGATGAAGAAAGCCCTTCGAGGTCCAATCAACCATCTCCACGGCATACTGCACCAGGGGTGGGCTGGCATAATGAATCGCCGTAATGGGTTCTGACGGTACTGCGCACGTGAAACTCCGTCGACCCATGATAATCTGATTGTACCACGACCCCCAAAGATGGAGACTCTTATATTCCGGGTCGTGGTCCCTGATCATTTCTAGGACTTCGCGATCCAAGGGCGCTTCAGAAAACCCTTCTTCCGAACGAGCGAACGGGAATGAAGTATCGAAAGACATGGTTACTGCAAGGGAACAAAATTAACCGTTAGTGTTGTAATTCCAACGCTTGGCGTTTAAATTTTTTTTAATTAATTAATTGATTAAATTAAAGATTAATTAAAATTAATTACACCACACAGCAATGCAGTGGGTAGGAGACCAAAGTGGACCCACAAAATCTGGATGACAATACGTCAGTTAATAAGACAACCCCATCATTGGATGAGATTGTCAGTTAATCCCCAAGAGAATATTCCCATTAATAATAAAAAAATCCCTAGAGGCAAGGAGAAAATCTCCTCTTTCAGAGCAAGGCTCTGTCACAAAGTGACACTTGTCAAACTCTGGTCTCAGGGAAATAAGATTCTTTAAAAGAGCCTAGCTCTGTAATAATGATAAAAATTCATCAAAGAAAGAAAATTAATTAATTCCTAAAAAAATTGAAGTTCTGGGATCTTAAAGATCCATATAAAAAAAACTTAAGAGTTCATCATCAGAAGATCAAAAGATCTAAATTCTGTCAATGAGCAAAGCTCTGTTCATGGGTTAAGAAACCCTGAAACAAATCCTTGAGAGCAAAGCTCTGTTTATGAAACCCCAAAGGGGATTTCTTTAGATCAAAAGATATATGAGAGCAAGGCTCTGTTGGTTAAAATTGATTTTAATTAATTTAATTTAATTTTAAATTAATTTTACCTAAAGTTTTCTAGCTTTGGAAATGAGAGCAAAGCTCTAGAGTCTGGAAGCAAGAGCAAAGCTCTGAAGTTCTTAAGCAAGAGCAAAGCTCTGAAAATCAAAATATTAGAAAATGGTGAAGATTTTCTAAGGGCCAGGGGACCTATTTATAAAGCGCTTGCGCCCCTTCAACTCCTGAGTTGATCTAACGGCCAGGATCTTGCCACCGCTGAACTCACGTGTGCGCCACGTGAGCGCAACGGTGGGGGGCATTTGTTTCCCCAATCAGAGCAAGGCTCTGTTTGAATTTCAAAAATTCAAAATTCGAAGCAACGCTTCAAATTCCTTGCGCTGCGCGCAACGCGCCATGTGTCAAAAGATGATACATCAGCGCAGCGCCCAAGGCAGCGCACCCAATCAGAGTAAGGCTCTATTTAAAATAAAAATTAAAGAAAGCAACGCTTCAGTTGCGCAAGCGCTGCGCTGTGCGACGCGTGTCAGCAAGCGCAGTAGCGCAAGCGCTGTGCTGCGCGATACGTGTCAGCGCAAACGCAGTTGCGCTGTGCTGTGCGCTGCGCGACACGTGTCAGCGCAGTTGCGCTGCGCGACACGTGTCACGCGCTAAGGCGTTTGTGCCAAACTGAATTAAATTCTAGTAAGATTCTTCTGTTCTTGTTAAAACAAGAAGATTATCTTTTGTAAAACAGAAGCCCTTGGATCAAAAATCCAACGGTGGGGAAAATTTCCCGAATCACTCAGAGAAGGATCTCTTTAACAAACTTAACAAACATATGGGCACTATATAAAGACCCCTAGACCCCAACTCAAAAGATCATCAACATTGTGAGAGATTGAGAACCTCAAAACAGAGAGAACTCTGAAGAAATTTCAAGAAAAAGGTAAAAAACCTTCATAAAATAGAAGATTTTTTTCTAATAGATCATTGATCTAAGAACAAGATCAATGATCTTCATATAATAATAAGTGCTTTGCACTCTTTTATGAACCACTAGTTCTCTGAAAACAAGAAAAAAAACTTGTTTTCTTTGATCTAAATTGGATCAAGAAATCAAATAGTGCTTTGCACTTTTTATGAACCATTGGTTCTGGAATCTTAAAGATTCTCAAGATTATTGGAATAGTGCCTTGCACTTGCAAAAAAACTGCATTGTTGCGCTCCTGGATTGGCGCAAGCCACCAGAGAGCGCCACGTGTCAGCATCTGAATCACTTGCGCTATGCGCTTTTATGAAAGAGCCTTGCTCTCTGAAATTGGCGCAACTCACCAGAGCACGCCACGTGTCAGCAGCGCAAGCGCAGCGCACTGGCGCAGCGTACTGTGCTTGCGTGACACGTGTCACCTCCATAAGCGCTTGTGCTCATTTATTGGCGCAAAGCGCCTGACAGGCCACATGGCCACTGTCAGATGATTGATGCACTGCATCATTAAAAAGAAGGGCTGAGCCCAATTGAAAAGGCCTAACAGGCCTAGTATATGCTACGCATTATTTTCAAACAGATGCAATGCATCAGAGCCCAAATAAAATTGATGCTCTGCATCATTTATAAAAGGGCAGAGCCCAAACCAAACAAAAAAAAATAATGCTCTGCATTGTTTAAACAAGGACAAAGCCCTAGTAAAGGCCTAATAGGCCAAATGCAAATAAAAGTGTTGAACATTTTTCTACTGGACTTAGCCCAATCATGACCGTAAGTCCTCAAACTAAATTGACTGAGCACGACTGCTCTCCTAAATCAATTTACGTCCGGTTCGAGGGTACATCTCCGAACTCTTCTGACCCCTATCGTTGTAATCCCTCAACGACATCAGAGAGGTGACGGGTCCCAACGACCACACACCCATACGAACTGCGGGGTCCTTAAACTCGTGGACTTATGCGTTCTTAAACTACCAATGGACCACCACGTCCCTAAACTGGAATATGGACCACCACGTCCCAAAATGGGAATGTTGGACCACTATGTCCCTAAACTGGCAATGGACCACCATGTCCCTAAACTGGAAATCGACCGCAACGTCATTAAACTAAACAATAGAGCCAATTGCTCTCTTGTCGGATCCAAACGATCCCGTTAAGTTGATCTTAGTCTGGAAATTAGGCTAACGTATCCTTAAAAAAAGTTTAAGTTGATCTTAGCCTTAAATAGGGCTAACGTATCCTTAAACTAAAACACCAAACCCAAATCTAAGTAAATACGGATTTGGACCAATCCACGTCCTACGGGCGACGGCATAACTTAGTCTCCGTATACAATCCACGGGCATCCACAAACAAAACAAACACACACGAGACGAAGTGAAATTCTGGAGAAGGAGAAAGTTGTTACCGCGATGCGGTAGCGTAATTAACTGCAGGGGCTTGCGCCTGCAGGGAAGAGCGTCCCCACAATCAAAAACACCTCAAGCGAGGGGGAATCTGACGAAGTCTGCTACATCGACCGCATCCGTCCAAACCTCTGATACACGGTGCCATAAATCAACTTGGAATCTTCGGAGAGGTGGACGGATAAAACAAAATAGCATCTGCCCTAAACCTCAGGCAATACGTCCATGTCTTGGCCGCCGTTCGGAGGGGAACACATCCGTATTATTATCTTGATTATGGAGTGACATAGTCGTAACCAGGAGAGAGAGAGAGAGAGAGAGAAGAAAACACTCAGCGTGCGCTCTTACAAGATTAGATTGGTTATCAATTTATCTAATAAGGATGTCTCCCACTGTTTTAGTCAAATCTTCCTTCAAACCCTAAAAGGAAAGACTAGCCGGGATTAATTACACTCTACAAGTTCGCCAATCTTTCAGCCAGGCCAGTGCCGGTACTTTGAGGGAGGTTCCCCGTGCTTTCGCACGGACCTAATTAAAGTAAACCTCGTTTTCCCAAGGGCGTAACCCCGTTGACATCTTTCTAGGCACCTACTTGATCGGCTAATTGTAATGTGTAAAACTCTCCCAGGAGTAACTCTTACTCGCAGCGGGTATCGGGATCCAACTATCTCATAGAAGGTATGCAATCTCATTGCAAATTTCAACACTTGAAATTCCCAATAATATTTTGCCCCAAGCGTCCTATGACCTTGACAGAGGTCAACAAACCATAGGCTTCTAGTCAAGTTCAACCCGTCATTTTCTGATTGAAGTAAACCACCCGCACGACCCTTGACAGAGGTCAACAAGGTTGCACGACTACCCTAAATCAATCTCATCATATGTTTATACAGATAAGCACTAATCAGCTACCGCACACTACGCCTTGACAGAGGTCAACAAACATAGTACGAATACTAACTATTATTTATCTGAAACGACGGAGGGCTACGACAGGTTTTTAAGAAAACCCTTTGCCTAATGAACTTGATATCGTTGTAGAATCGAGTGATTTTAAATGGAGTGTTTTTGAGGCTTTTCTAGTTTCGCTAAAGAGGTCACTCCCGGTGAAAAGATCGTCAGCTCTTTCCTCATCGAATAAGGTGCAGGATATTTCACAAATATCACTATGCAAAGCAAGAACTATAGAAGCAATCAAAAGACAAACCGAGTATGCAACATCTGCTAGTTTCACTAAAGAGGTCACTCCCGGTGAAGGGATCTCGGCTCTTTCCTTATCGAATAAGGTGCTGGATGATCTACAAGGAACACCGCTATGCAAAGCAAGAACTAGAGCTAACAGTTTTTAAACAAGTTTCTACAACATCTTTAGGTTTCTTTTAGTTTCATTAATCTCATTAATGAAGTCCCATTTTATTATGCTTCACAAGCATCACATTTGAAACGAAATCTGCAATATAACATATATCTCATATATATAATATAAACATTCGTCTCAGGCAGTAATATGAACTCATCACAGAACATTGCAGCAGAACAACATATATGAAATATTGGATATACTAGGACGTCCGTTTTTTCAATACGAGCCTGTATAAAACACGGATTCCACGGTCGCGATGAATAGCCAAACCCACATCCCTAGACCCCTACGAGAGAGGCAAGTAACACTGCCAATTCTAGGGTTAGGAGTCCCGGTCTCGACTCCTCGAGAAGGTCTCCTACTGGACCCCAGAATCCGGTTACTTGTGCTCCCCGCCTTGGGTCTACCTAATGCGGAAAAGTAAATAATATACAATGGTGACATCATCCTCAGCCCGGAAGTGCCCCAATAAAAGAATATTACATACATATGAATTTTACATGAATGAAAAATAAAAACTCTCATCTCACATAAAAACCCCGGCTATTCAAAACACGACGATCCAATATAACATATCACAGCAACACATAATATCACATATCATCAACGTAAGCAAGTATGCGTATCCCGATTGTCGTTGATGTATAGCAACGAAGCCGGCGATACACTACATACTACGCTTACGGTCACAGAAAAGAAAGTGTAAAACTACAACAGTTGGAATCCGCAACCTCCTTAGACATCTCATGCCAAACCAAATGAATTCCTTAGACATCGCATGCCTAACAATTATAAACTCCACATTTTAGTCTCATTATCGAAAACTCTTTTCAATATCAAGTCGGGCAATTCAACAAGATTCCGGACATTCTGATCGAATGCTCGTCGCAAACTTTAGTAGACGGCCGCACCCCCGATGCCGTCAACAAAGTGCACTAAGGCGGAACACCGCTGCCGCGAGCACCCGAACGGATGCTTTTGGCGACGGGGTTCTCCTACAGTCACTTGGTCGAGGCTATGGGGCGTGGATGTCTATTAAGTTTACCCGGCGAGTATCCGCGTACGCTACGTGATTGCGATGTACTTTTGATCGCATCAAAATCCCATGGCAACCGATCATTTGAGACTAAACTGCTAAATTTATAACATTCAAATTAGTTATCTCATAACTACCTGTGGATTCCAAATATTGTATCACATTCCAGATAAATAGACAATGTTAAACTTTCCGATCAAATAAGCAAACACCGAAGTTTTCCCAAATAGTTCTCGACACTTGAAATTAGTTTAAAAACATCCATCACATGCCACAGTACCAATGGTCCAGCCGTAGAAGGGTCAAGCCAACGCCTCACATGTGGCACGCCGTACTGCCCCAAACCCTAAGGTTTAGAGGCAGTTCAAGACGGTCACATAATCGAGTTAAGGTTTGTTGTCTTCTAGAGGGTCCAGCGCGTTACTTGCACGACTTAGAACGTTCTTAAACTACGGAAAAATCCAACACTTGGAAATTTTCCGGCAGGAGAAAAAGTGAGTTATTGATATCCGTTCTAACTTTTTAACATGGTCTAAAAATTACCCGGATGAACTAAACGAAGTTAAATTATCCGATCGAATCAACGAGTCCCCAATACACCCCAGAAAACTCAACAGTTGAGTAGAATTAAAAATTCCCAAAATATTGCAAAAGAACCCAGAAATGTTACTGTGAAGTTGCGGGCTCCTATATTACTATTCAGCCGCGGAACCGCGGCCAAGTGCGTGGTTTGGCCGCGGTTCCACGGTCATGTGACCGAATCAATAGTCCGTACTTCACAGTAATTCCTATATTTCCCTGCATGATTTTCGGAATATTTTTAATATGAAAAAATCAACAGATTTGAAAAATCAACAGAAACTAGGGTATATCGGGTATTCGGAGTTCGATCGGACTTTAAACTTCGCCTAAAGCTCTATCTTGGCTCTGATACTACTATAGGGTTGCTAGGCACACGCACAAGGGTCTACCAGGCATCAACCATGCCCGATTTAAAATTTAGCCGTGCCGAACAACCCAAAGCCGGATCTTTAAACTAGAGATTAGGCGAAAACAAGCATGTTAAACACTTTAACACTAAGTGAGAGGGATTACAACCTTTGTAGATCCGGTCCTTCACTTCTTAAGCTCTGTGTTGAGGTCCCTTCGCTGCGATCATCGTGTTCCGGACTCTCGAGAGGCTCTACGAAGAGAAAGATGCAAGCTTGCTTCCGATCTTCGATAACAAAGATGATCTACCTTGAAGTTTCATTAACACAAGCACTCACTCACTAAATGAAGTGATCACCCTCATATAAAGGGCAAGGATAGATGAGGATGATGAAGTAGGATTTTTGCTCTCATTTATTTTCTATTTCTCACCCATTTTCATCACTTGGCAAAAAGCTAGAAAGCTTTTCAATGAAAACACAAGCAAGAAGAAGATGAATAATAATTAGAATCCTTTTGTGATGAATAATGAAAAGATAATAATGATGAATAATACAACCATGGTTGACTAAACCTTTGTAGAGATTTAACAAGGGCTAGGGTTTCGGTTGGGTTAAAGTATGAGTCATTTGAAAATATCTTAGCAAAAACAAAAGGAAACCTTCTAGAAGCATCAAGAAGGAACTAACCCAAAACAAACCCTAACCTTTTTTAATCTCCACTAATCATGTTGCATTAGTAATCATATCATGTTATAATATTATATATCACATATATAATATTTATTGTAACAAAATAAAATAATACAATTAACAATTATCGCATATATATCAATGTATTACCCGAGTGAGAAAAAGAATTTTTTAGTGAGCTAATATTAGTTAATGTAATTTAATATATCATATATATAATTATACATTAAATTATCGAATCAACACTTGATCCGACAATCCGGCTATATCGCATATAACCGACTAATATATCATTTACCGATTCATCGAATCAACACTTGATCTGATGATCTGGCTGATATCAAATTTCGCGAGAATATAATACGGTATCTCATATCGCATTATCCTCGGTCCCGCACATATCACATATATGCTCCTACTCCATTTTGCCTGAGCCAAGAAACCTCTGTGTAGGACTCTAAAGAATCGTCAATATGCCGGCAGTAGGTGATGATCATATCAAACACCCACAAGCTGCAAGCGGTCAGCTAAACGTAACGGCCATCCAGGTATTGAGTGCTCAGAAGATCAATAAGAAAGCCTGTACATTCTCCTGTGAATCCAAACAGTAACACTCCCATACAGTCCGATCTCATCGTCTGATATGTCGCATATCTCGTGTAGGGGTGGAAAACGTCAGACCCCAGTGGCTTGATAAGTCGTGTCGACATGAGGTCTATAACAGTTCGAGAAACTACTGATAACACTTACCAGTAAATCTCAGCAACCCTGGCCAGGGATTTCCAGTTATAGCCAATCGAACACAGCACAACATCAACTCCCTATACCGGGAGAGACGAATCCCCTGCTATCGCTCATTGCCTCCATGTGATTCGGGACTGTACCCAAAAGCCACCCTTTTGCACGCCCTCTTGGACGTGGTATGATGGAAATCAAAGCACAGTGGGAATCACACAAGACTCTATGATGATCTTGGGTCAACAGACTACTCTGTACCAGTGTCACCGGAGAATTGCCATCTGACGTGAGGTATAATACCATCTGGGAGTTTTCGGCGAGTCCGTCCAGTGTACCCAGTCTCCACTGCGCACCCGTACACCATCCTTGATGTCAAACACCGATGGATATGGGATCATCCATCGCCCATCATATGGGTCAAGATGCGTATACGCTAGTCTACTCTGGTGTATCGATGCCCTGTCTCGATACACCCTCGACTAGGAACAGTTATAGGATGTACTCGTCAACTACCGTGGCCCCACTAGTATGATCTCATCATATTCCCAGTAGTCGAGTACATATCCTAAGGGCTTTTTCAACATATAACATAGAGATAATCAGAGTACATGTTAAGATAAAGTAAAACCAGATAGCGTACTATCATGTCGAGCAAGAAAGTCCTCCCTATATATTTCCAAGCATCCATTACAATATACATCGTATGTACAGTAATGGCCTCTAGGGCATATACATAACTAACAATCTAGGGTCTCCTAGGTCCACTAGACTGCTCCTAACTGTTCCAAAGGGCAAGTTGTGAGAACCTCAAATTGCCTCTTCACCGCCAATTGTGGCCAGGTAAGCACAAGTAAAGAAAGGAGGGATCCGCTCATGAATCACCGTGAGAAGGGCCTTTTAAAATTACCTTTCCCCACATATCTAGCCTAGGCACCACAAAGTCTGGTTTAGATAAAAGACCGATGCCTACAACTATTCTTTTGTCCTATTGAGCACGACGGTCCTTATAGGCTGAGTCTAATCTTTTTTAATTAACTCGATGGTTTATGCAAAATGTTTTTTGTGATTTTTGGGGTCCTAGGAAGGGTAATGAAATCCTCACCCAATCTGGATTGGTGTTAAGGCCCCTTAAAAGTCAGTTTAAAAATGCAAAGCAGTTAACACACAAAACACTTGCCAAAATTTTTTTTCTTTTATTGCGGCGCAAAGAATCCTGCACAAGATCAAGTTATTGGAGAAGGGGAGAAGTTTTTGCGCAAAGAACCCTGCAGGAAAATTTTTCAGAGGATATCAGGGGGTTCCGAAGAAGAAAAGATGCTTACAGAGAGTTTTCCACGCGCTGACGTCACCAAGGAGCCGCGGTTCCGCGGTCAAAGGGTGCTATCTGCGGCGGTTCCACGGTCAACTAGTCGGTTCAGTTCCCAAAAATTCTTCTGTTTCTCTGTTGTGATTCTCCTCTGTTTGTTCAGATCTGCTGTTTCCTGATTTGCTCTCTGGATTTTTCCAGATCTGAATCTGTTCGTCTCTTCAATCCTGCACAATTCAATCAAAAACCCTTTAAAAAATAACAAGATGATAAATTTTTATATATATATTTTTTATTTTTTCAGTTTTTAAGATTTTTTTTAATTTTTAATCAACCCGAAATTACAAAAAGAAAATAACTACGCCATCCCCAGCAACGGCGCCATTTGATTGATAGGGATTTTGCGTGTGCGATTTTTAAATCAAAGAATTAACCGCAATCAATAACGGTGTCGCTTGGTAGCTAGCCGGTTGAGTACGGGTCGGTCCACAGGGAGATGGCCTGCTTTTCTTTATATTTTAACGAGTTAAATCCAAAATATTTTGGGTTTTATTTTAAAATCTAAGAATGAGATAAAAGTTTATAAAACGCTTGCTAGGGTTAAGATTATGTTAGTTTGGAAAGTCAATTATTTCTCACCGCTTTCTATACCCTAATTAAGAACTATTTAGGTGTTAAGGTAATAATTAACAAAGGGGATTAGCACGATCGGGAAGAAACTAGGTTTCTTCCTCTAGGTCCTTGTCCGTCCTTTCTTAACTCTTACCCTAACCTCCATGGAAAACATACACAACCGGTCTTGAACTATGGTATCACCGCTACCTCTTGGGATAGGGTGCCGTAGTGAGCAATGTGTGTATGTATGTATAGAGTCCTATCAAAATGTATAACGGGCAAGAAAGGGGTGAGAGATTTTCATCTCTCAAACCTTTCCCATTCCTAACCCTAACAAGTGAGGAACTACTCATTCATTAGGGAATTGATAAACGAGTTCATTTTTTTGTTTGTTTTTAATTTAACAACTACGGCAGACAAATAAAATGTATAACTAAGACAGATAAATAAAATTGCTATCTAAATAACTAGGGCAGAAAAGAAATTAAACTAAGGCAAGATAAAGAAAAGACTTACTTTTTATTTGATGCACTCTTCAAACATTTACAGAGAAAAAATTCTAAAACTATGAATTAAAAAGAGGAATAAAAGAGGTATGCTCAAAAAGGAGCTGTAGGGTTCCTATTTATAGATTATAGAAACCCTAGGGTTTACATCCGATCCTTATCTACATTTACAAAACTACCCTGAGAAGCCTAGTCAACGCACTGCCACCCACCGTCAAAGTGCACCGACACGTGGTTAGCACAGCGGCGGATCCGCGGCAGGAAGCCTTGTTAGGCCGCGGATCCACGGCCGTATGGTGGGGTCTCTGTCTCAAATCTTCAAGTATCTTTCATGTTGCATTTTACTTCTGGTTTCCTCACTTGGTTCTTCAGAATGTCTTCTAGTTTCTTCCAGATTTCCACAGTGCAGAATGTTGTAGACTTTTACCGTTCGCTTCGTGTTGAAGTCTTGAATCTCGCGCTGCCTTTGTACTTTGTGAAATTGTTCATTGATCTTTGTTTGTTCTTCAAACTGTAGGCATGATAAAGATTCTTCTATTTGTTGGTTGTAGTCTCAGTTTTGTAGCATCTTTTCATCATTTTCACTGTTTTGTTTCGAGAACCTGTAACCTGCAACTATTAAACAGACATGGATCAAAAGCACCTATTTATTTGCAAAATGAATAAGAATGGGCAATATAATAATGCAAAATTATGATATGAACAGTATACATGGAAGATGAGGATAGTATATGATACTTGGAGATGAGTCGATGTGATGGGGCATGATGCCGTGAGTTCGGTGATATAATTTGGGTCGTGTTATGAGATACGACATATTATTATAGCGGATCGTTGGGCGATTTGTTTTCATACACACCCAGATATATGTTGATGGTTTCGGTATGTACTAGACTTAGATCAGTACCCTGTTCATGATATATTGACAATGATACCATATGGATATTGATGTATATATGATAGGCGACCCATACCCCGATTTCGGGATGTCGTACGATGGATTTACCATACGAGATATAAATATGATGATTGATCCGCACTCATGATTGAGGATGTCGTATTATATTTGATCGTATGTGACGCTATTGAGGCGGGATCACCGAACAATATATATATTTATCGACTCAGACTTAGGTGTTTTTTCCTAACCCTTTTGATTTGTCTCTTAGCTTGTCCTATAGTTACTTAGTAGATGATAGACTGGGCTCGAGTCATACTTATTTCCAAAACCAACGAATCATGAATAATTTAAAGACAGGCCAAGGGGTACTACGGATATTTCAAAGGACGTATCTTTCTTAAAAATATCGTAGCCCTTATTTTTCTAAACACCACGATTAATGTTATTTCAAATGAAAAAATGTATGACTCGTATATCTAATGTATATTTCTTATTGTTGTATTTACTATTCATTTCTGCATATTCATGTTGTTTTCATCGTCTTGCATGCTTAATGTGTACTTTAGTGATTATGAAACCATGCTGTCAGGACACCAGCACCATTACCAATGATGCGTATGCTCCACGTATACTTGCTTGCCGGCTCACACACATTCTCCTCGGTAACTAACATGTCACGTACACTTTAGATAATATTACCTTATTGATATCGCTTGTTAGCTGATAGTTCTGATATATCATTACTGTGCTAGTTTAGATATTGCATTCTTTACATATATACCTGTGCATGTTATTATATTCATTTGTCATGCAATATAATTAGGGCTAGTCCGGATTGCCGGAGCCCGATATTTACTATTATTGACTCTTTATTTTAAGATTTAAGATTTTCCATGAGATTTCTGGATTTAGAGAAACCACAACATTTTATAAACTCATTTTCATTTCAAAAGATAAAAAGTGCGGTTTTCTCGTGTTATGATGTGAGATACGTCCACCATGAGTTTTCTTGGCTCTTGAGCTATATCATACACCCAATTCGAGGAGGAGGAGGAACCGTCTGTGGGTGCATGGTGGACCCGGTGCGGTATCCCGGAGAAAGATGGTCGCATATGATGGCGTTGAGCCTGGCAGGGAAGCACTACCAACTGTTTATTTGTGACGCGGCGGATATCCGGAGGATACCGACGTAGTCGTGAGATTTGATGGGGGGCCAGTCCGGATAGCCGGAGCTCGAAATATTAAGACTTTGAGGTATTTAGATTATATGATATGGGCCACTCCGGATAGGCGGAGCCTGAGATATTGGATATTTAGATTTATGTTTTGTGTCGACGCTTGACACAGATTTTATGTTGATTTCATTGATGATACCTCGATCTATACCTACAGAAATCTCACTAAATAAAGAAAACAGTTTTCTCATTTAGTTGTATTCTGTTTTCATGCATTCATCCATCATATATATGATATGTTGCAACCTGAGGCATTTTCACAAGCACTTGGTATTACACTTATGTATAGATGTTTACCCTTGCCATTATAATATGCTTCAGGTTATATATTGAGGATATTATTATCGTATGATCTAGGATTGAGTCATACATGCGATTTCTGCTCGGCGATGTTTTCTACTCACGAGTTGGCAACTCACCCACGTTGTGCCACAATTTCTTGCAGGTTTTGCCGTACAGGTTTCCTTGGCAGCTTTACTGGCACTCTAATTCATTCCGGGTGATTTCTTTGGTAGGTGGACTCACTTGTATGGTGACCACCATTGTATTTTATTTATTCAGTTGTATCTAGTAACTCCATCAACCGGACTTGTATTTATTTATAGACTTAGAAGACCAGTGTTTATTATTTCGACCTTAGAGTCGCGCTTGTATTATTATGGTTTTCTGGTGGTTATTGGTTTTCTTCTGAGTTTTGATTCTCGCCCTTCGGCGTTATATATTATATTGCTTGTGTGGTTGTGACCGCCAATTGGCGAAGAGCTAGCTCCCGCTTGGGGATGCCTTTATTCATTTTATTTATGTTTATACCCGTTTGGGCCAGTATTTACAAAGGATACTCTGCCGAAATTTTCGGAAAAGACTTGATGTTTTAAAAAGGTTTACTACGACTTTTCAAGGTGATTATATGCAAACTTCAAAACAAGTTTTCCTCCATTTCATTCTTTCAAATGGTTTAGATTTCTGGGATTTTTTGCTTACTTGATTTAGATGGGGTCCTATAGACTTCATATGATTCAAGTGCCAGTCACGTGCTATCTCCGGTCGTTACAAAGTTGGTATCAAAGCGCTAGGTTTAACCTTGGTTCGAGTATATGTTTGACTATGCGGAGTCTAGGGCGTATATTATATTTGGAACTTAGGCTTGACTATACGGAACTTAGGCTTGGTCAAGGGGGTAATAGACCCGAACTTTCGTCGCATAGGTTGACCTTGGTTGATAGAGTAAGTGACTTAAGTAGAGTGACGTACCTTGTGTATATTCTGCGGCATACTTACGATGCGCTGCTCCGCTTAAGAAGGCTTAGGATGTACATTTCCTTACACAGTATTCTATTCGTTCATATGATCTATCCGCATCGATATCGGTTGGTGGTTTTGTTACCATGATTGCATAGGCAGAGAGAGAGCTGCGGCTAGAGTTGAGGTCAGCACGAGCTCGTCTTGGACGAGGACTGACCAGTATGTATTCTGGTGACACACGATTGCATAGGTGTGTCGTTTTATTGTGCTTTCACGCCATGAGCGTTTGATGGATTGCTTTTATGAATTTCTCCATATCAGCACCAGAGGATTGGGCCACTGCTAGAGGTCGGCTAGAATTTGATGACCGTCAATGCACCATTATTCTTGATGATTGAGGCACACTTTAGCGTGCGGACGAATTAGCCAGTTGTTGCTGCGAATGACAAGATATCGTCCAGATGTTTGGAGCTGTTGCAGCACGAGTTTATACTTAGAGATATGATAGCAGATAGCTAGTCACCAAGGACGAATGACTAGGACATGTGGTTCGTTTGCACACCCCGATGCGAGGTCATCAGATTGATTGACTCCAGCTAGAGAAGACTTCATGCAGGTACGTTGAAAGTCGATAGAGACGATCGAGTGTCAGAAACCTATTTTTCCAAGTTCAAGGTATTCGGAAAAACATGCAAGTAATTCCGTGGACCCTCTAAAAGAATGAAACCCTAACTCGATATAATGACCATGGGAACGCTTTTGAACATTAGGGTTTGCAGCAGTTCCGCGGTACCATTGATGAGGCTTGGGTTTGCCCTTCTACGGCTGGTCCATAGGTACTGTGGCATGTACTGAATATTATTAAATTGTACTCAAGATGTTGAGCTCTTGGGGGATTATGGAACTTTGACGAATGGATCAAAAAAGTTCGACGTCGTTCGGATATCATGAGATGGGATACATTGCTTGGGAGACTCCAGATATGAGTATAGCTATTGGAGAGCAGTCCATGCAGCCACAAAAAGACGAGTTCGAATCAGTTGACATTAGAGAAAAGTGGAGTAAGAGCTTCATACGAGATTTCGATGAGATGACGTTCCACTCCGTTGACATCAAAGATGTGATACGCATGCAGAGGAGTTGAATATGGATATATCCTCCAGAAGGAGTCGTGATGAGTATGCAGCCGTTCCGGAACAAGAAATAGATTTAGTAAAGGATGATGACTTCCAGGCAGTTCAGTAGAAACAAGATTTGGGAGAGACCCCGACAAAATCTTTCTGGAATACTATACGAGAAGACTTGGACCCAGGATTAGTCGTATTGTGCACACCCAGTAGGCCAGAGTTCGGCATCGTCGACGAGAAATGTTATGAGTGACCATGACAGTTGGCCAGATATCTTTAGAAGATGCCCTAGAGCGGGTCTGTTTCCTCCATCTTTGATTTCGGTATTTTGGGCGATTTATTTGCATGATTGAGATTTGTGCACCACAGTTGCACTCGACTTAGATTTGATGTCATTCGAGATGTTGAATTTTTATTTCATGCCTATAGTATGCATGTGATTTGACTTGTGCCTTCGGTGTACTTTTCATGCACTTCAGTATTTTGATTCAATTTTGTGCACGCTGATGCACGTGGTTGTGAGATTATATACCACGGTATTCCTGATTTGGATTGAGGTTTGTCGTATACTGATTTCAATTGTGATATTCGATATTTATTTTCGTACCTCTTGTGCACTTGAGTTGGATTTTTGCACATACTTGACACGCTTGATGCGATTTTGGTGCACACCAGATGCACTAGATCGGGATTCTTCGTGCATATCAGATGCACCTGATATTGTTGTTAGGCACACTCGTTGCCCTTGACCGGCGTTTTCGTGCACACCCATTGCACTTAGTTTTAGTTTCTGTGCACATGTATGGCACATTCATTGATTTCGATTTCTGTGCGCACCAGACGCAGGGGGCATTGTTACATGTACTATCGAGTACGATTTCTTTTGAGCAGTACGTTTTTATGATATTTACAACCTGGTATAGTAGCCGAGCAGGACTAGTTTGAGGACAATACCTGAACATGTTTTGCATGCATCGATAGTTATCGAAAGGATTTCAAAAAAGGGAGCTATAGTCTCAGTGTTTACTTACGTGTCCAAGTTGACACGAAACATTTTACAAAAGAAACCCTTCTAAATTATTTTGAAAACAGCGGGACGTGTATGTTAACACAAAGGATATATATATATATAGTTATTTTATTACAATAAACGTTCGCTACTTGTGCTGTGATACGCGCATCGCACGGCGACTTGAAAAAGGTTTGGCATGCATTTCTTTCAAATGTTTTGACGAGTTCACAACGATGCATACTATGTACATATTATAGTTTTGAATATATCCTGTTGGTTTTTATATTGGACTTTGACATTGGTATCCTCACCGTGACTTCGATGGTTGCGTGTTACTTGACGGAGTTTTGATTTTGAGTTATATACTCATTTTCATGCGCATGCATTGCGCTGAGATGTGTTTTAAGTCTTGATGATTTCAGATCCCCGACGACTTAATTTTTTTCCTAAGATGTTTTAGTATTTAGGGGTGTTTTATATAAATTCGGGGACCGAATTTCTTTAAGGGGGGAAGATCGTGTCGTTTAGAAAATCGTTTAGGTGAAAGTTCGGATAATCGGTAAAATAACCGGTGTTTTCCGTAAAAACCCAGATATAATTATTTTTCTTCATAGACTTAAATATACCTACTCTAGCTATGTAATTGCTAGTATTTGTTATTTAATTGGTTACTTATAAATTTCTAGTTTACTAAAATATTTTCCCTAATTAATTATTTTAAGCCTTCACTAATACATTTAATTAGGGATAATTACAAATTGGAATGGATTGATACAAGTTTTGTGCATCATGACATATTAAACCAAGTTGTAACATGTAGTTTTTGAAATGAAAAGAAATTGCCAAGACGGTTTTAGAAAATATAAAAGAAAAAGGCTTAAATTGTGAAAATAAATTAAATAGAAATTGAGGTTTGGTGTTTATATTCTTGTATGTGCACCCACCCACTCACTCACACCCACACTCACCCATTTCCACCTTGGCCGAGCCAAGTAATGGCAGCCCCCTCTCATCACAATTCTCATCTCACTCTCACTCAAAAGAAGAAAAAAGAAAGAAGTCAAATGAGGTATGGGCTTTGTTTTTCTTTCTCACTTTCAACACCTCACTCTCTCTCCTCATCCCTCTCTAATTATTGGCTGAGCCCCCTCCCATTCCAGCAGCTCCCCCTCCCAAATTCCTATCTCTTTCCACATCAAAAATCTTGCAAAATCCATCAAAACTCACACAAACTCCAAATACAAGCTTTACCCATTATTCCTTGGCCTATCTAGTATGGATATTGGAGAAAAGTTGGCATTTTGGACGCTATGATTTGCATGTTTGATCTCTTGATCATGAGGTATAAAGCTTCCTCCAAATTTGTTACTTGTTAATTGTATGTTTAAATCTAGTTTTAATTAGATGATAATATAATCTTAATTGCAAAATGAAATTTTAAAGAGAAGGGTATGAGATTTAATTAAAGTTTTTGTAACTTGATTATCTTTAAATGTGTAGTTTAACATTTTAAGACATGTAAAATCTAAGTTAGTTGCTAGTTTACTAATTGTTATCCTAAAAATCGTCCAAATTGTATAGTATTGCAAACTAGAATTTTAGAATTCATATTAAGAGGTGAGATTAATATCTAATGAATATGTATGTGGCTTAATTAAGATATTTAGTCAGCAATGTGTCCACTAGATTAGTTAAAACATCAAGTTTTGAACTAAATCGGTAAATGGAGGCTTACTAGGTTTTTGGAAATAAATCGATTTGAATAATTTTGAGGTTTTGATGAGTTAAAACTTTTTTCATATAATATTTGGTGTGTTGTGAAACCACAATTGGTACATTTGGTTTTTATGTTTGGGCATTTTCACTTATAGTGACCATAGTTGTAGTTTGTGAAATGGCCGCGGTGCGTTTCATGCACTGAGTGTGTGTGCGTTAAGTTAATGCGCGTGGTTGACTTTTATTGTTTGTGTCCGCGACTATTTATATTTATTCTCTTGTTTTCCTTGTGTACATTTATAGGATCGGGTGCAGAGGCGTCGGACGTGGCGCAAAAATGACAAGGCGGAGATTGGATCAGATTAGCCGAGGCGTCCAGGTGAGTAGATATATATCTATGGGAGAAGTCGGGTGGATGGCGTATAGCACCCCCGTAGTTTCGTAGTGTAGTCTACGTATATATATATTTATGATATTGTGTTTTGTGATACGCGGATAACTTAGCAAAAAATGCTTTAGGCGACTTTGGGTTAGTTTTAGGGAAATTGTAGGAAATGCTTTTAGCTTAGTTTCTTAGTCGCGAAACCTTAGAGTAATGATTTGCACACATGCAATTCGATGTCTTGTATGTATATGGGGATATGTATATATATACATATATGTATATGAATATGTATATATATGTATACATATACAGGGATGATGAGGATAGTATATGATACTTGGAGATGAGTCGATGTGATGGGGTATGATGCCGTGAGATCGGTGATGTAATTTGGGTCGTGTTATGAGATACGACATATTATTATAGCGGATCGTTGGGCGATGTGTTTTCATACACACGCAGATATATGTTGATGGGATCGATATGTACTAGACTTAGATCAGTACCCTGTTCATGATATATTGATAATGATACCATACGGATATTGATGTATATGTGATAGGCGACCCGTACCCCGATTTTGGGATGCCGTATGATGGATTTACCGTACGAGAGATAAATATGATGATTGATCCGCACTCATGATTGCGGATGTCGTATTATATTTGATCGTATGTGATGCTATTGAGGCAGGATCACCAACTATTACATATATTTATCGACTCAGACTTAGGTGGTTTTTTCTAACCCTTTTGATTAGTCTCTTAGCTTGTCCTGTAGTTACTTAGTAGATGATAGACTAGGCTCGAGTTATACTTATTTCCAAAACCAACGAATCGTGAATAATTTAAAGACAGGCCAAGGGATACTACGGATATTTCAAAGGACGTATCTTTCTTAAAAACACCGTAGCCCCCATTTTTCTAAACACCACGATTCGTCTTATTTCAAATGACAAACTGTATGACTCGTATATCTAATGTAGATTTCTTATTGTTGCATTTACTATTCGGTTCTGCATATTCATGTTGTTATCATCGTATTGCATGCTTAATATGTACTTTAGTGATTATGAAACCATGCTGTCAGGACACCAGCACTATTACCGATGATGCGTATGCTTTACGTACACTTGCTTTCCGGCTCACACACATCATCATCGGTAATTTCCATGTCATGTACACTTTAGAGAATATTACCTTATTGATATCGCTTGTTAGCTGATAGTTCTGATATATCATTGCTGTGGTAGTTTAGATATTGCATTCATTACATATATACCTGTGCATGTTATTATATTCATTTGTCATGCAATATAATTAGGGCCAGTCCGGATTGCCGGAGCCCAGTATTTACTATTATTGACTCTTCATTTTGAGATTTCGGATTTTCCATGAAATTTATGGATTTGGAGAAACCGCAACATTTTATAAACTCATTTTCATTTAAAAAGATAAAAAGTGCAGTTTTCTTATGTTATGATGTGAGATACGTCCACCATGAGTTTTCTCGGCTCTTGAGCAATATCATACACCCAATTCGAGGAGGAGGAGGAACCGTCTGTGGGTGCATGGTGGACCCGGTGCGGTACCCCGGGAAAAGATGGTCGCAAATGATGGTGTTGAGCCTGGCAGGGGAGCACTACCGACCGGTTATTTGTGACCCGGTGGATATCCGGAGGATGCCGACGTAGTCGTGAGATTTGATGGGGGGCCAGTCTGGATAGCTGGAGCCCGAGCTATTGAGACTTTGAGCTTTTTAGACTATATGATATGGGCCAGGCCGGATAGCTGGAGGCCAAGATATTGGATATTTAGATTTATATTTTGTGTCGATGCTTGACACGAATTTTATGTTGATTTCATTGATGATACCACAATCTATACCTACCGAAATCTCACTAAATGAAGAAAACATTTTTCTCATTTGGATGTATACTGTTTTCATGCATTCATCCATCATATATTGTTGGGCTTCCTTTGCACCTAGTATAGGGTTTGGTAGCGTCACTCATGCTATTTTTTAAATTAGAGAGGTGCAAAGTAAACAAACCATGAATCTTTGCTAGAAATATTAGGGTAACAAGTTTGTATCACATACAAAGAAGTATCTATCACATAGAGTTTAGGATTACAACCTTTATAGTCCGTTCCTTCACTTCATAAGCTCCGTGTTGAGGTCCCTTCGCTGCGATCATCAAGAACTCCCACTCTTGAGAGGCTCCATGAGGTGAATGGTGCATCTTGCTTGAAGTCTTCTTAATTTAAGATGATCTACCTTCAAGAATCTCTAACCCAAGCTTACATTTCACTAATAAAGTAATTAGAGAAGTGAACAGCCTAATCTATATGGCTAGAATAGATGAGGATGATGAAGTAGGAATTTTACACTCTTTTGTTTTCAATTTCTCACTTAGAATCATCACACAACAAAAAACTAGGGAAGCTTTTCTTGAGGAAGAAGAAGAACAGAAGCTTTTGTGATGAATAATGAATTATTGTTGTGGTTACAATTGCAACCATTGGTTAAGAAAGAGACCCTTAACCCTTGTAGAGAATAAACCAAGGGTTGAGGGTTTGGGTTGGGTTAACAAATATCTCCACAAAATATCAAAGAAAAATGACAAAGTCAAAGATTCATGAAGCTTCCACAAACCTCATCCAAATAGTTAACCCTAATCCAAACCCTAACTTGGTTTAAACTCAAAATCCATATTGTATTTGTAATCCTAACATGTTACAATATTATATATCACATATATAATATATATGTAAAAAAAGAAAATAATACAATTAACATATATCGCATATACATCAATGTATTATCCGGTGAGAAAAAGAATCAATAAAGCGAGCGTATATTAGTTAATGTAACGTAATATATCACATATATAATTATACATTAAATTATCGAATCAATACTTGATCCGATAATCCGGCTGTATAATATATAACCGACTAATATAACATGTACCAATTCATCGAATCAACACTTGATCCGATGACCCGGCTATATCACATATACCCGGCCAATATCACATATCGCGAGAATAGAATACAGTATCTCATATCACATTATTCTCGATCCCGCACATATCACATATGTGCTCCTACTCCGTTTTGCCTGAGCCAGGAAACCTCTGTGTAGGACTCTAAAGAATCGTCAATATGCCGGCAGTAAGTGATGATCATATCGAACACCCACAAACTGCAAGCGGTCAGCTAAATGTAATAGCCACCCAGGTATTGAGCGATCAGAAGATCAACAAGAAAGCCTGTACATTCTCCTGTGAATCCAATAAGTAACACTACCGTACAGTCCGGTCTCTTCCTCTGGTATGTCGCATATCAAGTCTAGGGGTGGTAAACGTCAGACCCAAGTAACCGATAAGTCGTGTCGATGTGAGGCTCATAACAGGTAGAGAAACTACTGATATCTCTTACCAGTAGCACTCCATATCAGCCCTGGCCTGGGACATCCAGTTATAGCCAATCGAATACAGCACAACATCAACTCCCTATACCGGGAGAGACGAAACCCCTCCTATCGCTCATTGCCTCCATGTGATTCAGGACTGTATCCAAAAGCCACTATTTTGCACGCTCTCTTGGACGTGGCAAGGTGGAAATCAAAGCACAGTAGGAATCACACAAGACTCTATGACGATTTCGGGTCTACAGACTAACCTGTACCAGTGTCACCGGAGAACTGCTATCTGACGATAGGTATAATACCATCTATGAGTTCTCGGCAAGTTCGTTCAGAGTACCCAGTCTCCACTGAGCACCCGTACACCATCTTTGATGTCAAACACCAATGGATATGGGATCATCCATCGCCCATCATATGGGTCAAGATGCGAATACGCTAGTCTACTCTAGAGTATCGATGCCCTATCTCGATACTCTCTCGACTAGGAATAGTTATAAGATGTACTCTTTGGCTACCCTGGCCCCGCTAGTATGATCTCATCATAGTCCCAGTAGTCAAGTACATATCCCAAGGGCTTTATCAACATGTGAGAGCAAGAAAGTAAACCAATACAAGTCAACATGTTAAGACAATGTTAAACCAGGTAGCATACTATCATATCGAGCAAGAAAGTCATCTCTATATATATCCAAGCATCCACTATAATATACATCATATGTACAACAATGGCCTCTAGGGCATATATATAACTAACAATCTCCCACTTGCACTAAGGCCAACTGTTGTAGTATCTCATACCCAACATCCTAAAGAGCCTCTAAAATTGTATCTGGGGTATAGCCTTCGTGAGTGGATCCGCAGTGTTGTCCTTCGTGTCAACTCTCCTGACCTCGATCTCGCGGCAATCAACTATCTCCCAGATCAGGTGATACCGCCTCAGATTATGTTTGGACTTCTGATGGGATCTGGGTTCCTTGGCCAAAGCCACAGCTCCATTGTTATCACAATACAAAGGTATTAGATGCTCAATGGACGGAACCGCACCAAGTTCAGTGATGAACTTCTTCATCCAGACAGCCTCTTTGGCAGCATCGTTGGCAGCGATGTATTTGTTAGTTATATGTATGCCCTAGAGACCATTACTGTACATTGGATGTATATTGTAGTGGATGCTGGGACATATATAGGGAGGACTTTCTTGCTCGACATGATAGTACGCTATCTGGTTGCTCTTTATCTTAACATGTATAATTTCTGTCTCTCTCTGTTACATGTTGATAAAGCCCTTAGGATGTGTACTCGACTTCCAGGACTATGATGCAGATCATACTAGTGGGGCCTGGGTAGTCCATGAGTACATCCTTCAATGTTCCTAGTCGTGGGAATATCGAAACGGGGCATCGATATTCCAGAGTAGACTAGCGTATATCTTCTCGACCCATGTGATGGGCAATGGATGATCCCATATCCATTGGTGTTTGACATCAGAGATGGTATACGGGTGCTCAGTGGAGACTGGGTACACTGAACGGACACGCCGAGAACTCCCAGATGGTATTATACCTCACGTCAGATGGCAGTTCTCTGGTGACACTGGTGCAGCTTAGTCTGTAGACCCGAGATCGTCATAGAGTCTTGTGTGTCTCCTACTGTGCTTTGATTTCCACCCTACCACGGCTTTACTGAGTCGTGCAAACAGGTGGTTTTTGGGTACAGTCCCGATTCACATGGAGGCAATGAGCGATAGGAGGGGATCCGTCTCTCCCGGTATTGGGGGTCGATGTTGCGCTATGCTCGACTGGCCATAACAGGAAATCCCTGTCCAGGGTTGCAGTGACCTACTGGTAAGTGTTATCAGTAGTTTCACACATGTCATGGACTTCACGTCGGCATGACTTATCAAGCTATTGGGGTCTGACGTTTACCACCCCTAGGCGAGATATGCGACATATCAGACGAACAGACCGGACTGTACGGTAAGTGTTACTGGTTGGATTCACAGTAGTGTGAGCGGGCTTGCTCGTCGATCTTCTGATCGCTCAATACCCGGGTGGCCGTTACGTTTAGCAGACCGCTTGCGGCTTGTAGGTGTTTGATATGATCATCATCTGCTGCCGGCGTATTGACGAGTCTTTAGAGTCCTACACAGAGGTTTCCTGGCTCAAGCGAAACGAAATAAGAGCATATATGAGATATGTGCGGGACCGAGAATAATGCGTGTATATGATACCGTATTCCATTCTCGCGATGAATGTATCGATTGGTATATGCGATATAACCTAGTTATCGAATCAAGGATTGATTCGATAAGCCGATACATAGGATACTAGTCGGTTATGTACGATATGTCCGGATCGTTAAATCAAGTATTGATTCAATGATTTAGTGCATAATTATATATTTGATATATTACTTTACATTAACTAGTATTGGTTCACTTTAAATGGATTTTCTCACTTGAATTGTGCAAGTTGTATATGTGATATACTTTTGTGCACTTGATTGTATCATGTTTGATGATACATGTTTACTTGGTTAAGTGTAAAGAATTAAACCATGGTTAAACTAATGATTAGGGTTTTGTTTATCTATTTATTTATAATTCTTATTTTGGAAAAGATAAAGAAAGAATGGTGGGGTTTTTGTTTGCTAGTTGAAGCTTCATGAAGCTTTGACCAAATCCACCATTCTTGTCTCATGCTTAACCCTAACCATTAAAACTAACCATGGTCTATTCTCTACACTCAACCAAGGTTAGTAAATGATAAGTGTTGTTTTTATTTTCTATTTTTAATAACACTTATCATATCTTTTCTTCTTCTTCTTCATCTTGAGCAAGAAAGAAAACCTAGCTACCATCAATGGCAACTAGTGAAAATGAGTGAGAAATCCAATTCTAAAGTGAACCCACTTCCTATTTCTTCATCCTCTACCTCTTGCCAAGTAGTATAGGGTGTTTTCTTCACAAGTTTCATGACTTGGTGAAGTGGGAGCTTGATCTTGTGATGCCTCGACGTAGATCATCTTCGGCATCGAAGCCGACGACTAAGCCCGCCCATTTCTGCGATGGAGCCGATACTAGAGTCCGGGATCCGATTTGGACAGCGGAGGGACATCGTCGCGGAGCTTAGGAAGTGGTGGACCGGATCTACAAAGGTTGTAGCCCCTTTCCTTTTAACTTAAAGTCGTTAACTTGCATCGCATAGCCTATAAATCTAGTTAACGATCCGTATTAGGATTTGTAGGCACATGTAAAATTTGAATTAGCCATGTTTGATGCCTTGTGAGACTTCATTAGTGTGCCTAGGAACCCTACAGTGGTATCAGAGCCTAGCTAGAGCCTTAGGCGATGCGTAGACGGAATTAGAAGTCCGATCGAATCAAAACCCAAACCCAATTTTGCTCTCTGGACAATTTTGAAAAACTGGGTTTTTTCCAGATTAAAAATATGCAGAAAAACCATCAGGAGATTATAAGAATTACTGAGAAGCCCGTACCCCTGAATCCACCAAAGTGCGGCGGAACCGCGGCATTAGCATGGCTAATGCGGCGGTTCCGCGGCCATGCGATCTCTTCTTGCGTTGAATTTTGCACAGTAATTCTTAGTTTGCAGTGCTGGTTTTCCTGGGAATTTTTAATATTTTTTCAAGAGTTGAATTTTCTGGGTTGTATTGGGGACTCGGTGTATCGATCGGATTGTCTAATTTTGTCAGTGTGTTTTTCCGGGTATTTTTAGAATATGTTAAAAAGTTCGACCGGATATAAATACCCACTTTTTCCCCTGCCGGGAAATTTCCAATTGTTGGATTTTTCCGTAGTTTAACGACGTTCTAAGTAGTGCAAGTAACGCGATGGTCCCTCTAGAAGACAACAAACCTTAACTCGATTATGTGACCGTCTTGAACTGCCCTTTGAACCTTCGGGTTTGGGGCAGTACGGCGTGCCACATGTGAAGCGTTGGCTTGACCCTTCTACGGCTGGACCGTTGGTACTGAGGCACGAACTGAATATTTTTAGACTTATTTCATGTGTTGGACTGTATCGGGAAAACTTGGGTGTTCGATTGCTCGATCGGAAAGTTTAACATTTTCTATCTTATCCGGAATGTGATACAACAAATGGAATTCACAAGTAGTTATGAGATAACTGAATGAATATTATAAACATAGCAGTTTAGTCTCACTTGATCAGTTGCCATGGAATTTTGATGCGATCAAAAGTCCGTCGCAGTCACGTAGTGTACGCGGATACTCGCCGGGTAAACTTAATAGACAGCCTCACTCCATAGCCCCGACCAAGTGACTGTAGGAGAACCCCGTCGCCGAAAGCATCCGTTTGGGTGCTCGCGGCAGCGGTGTTCCGCCTTAGTGCACTTCGTCGACGGCATCGGGGGTGTAGCTGCCTACTAAAGTTTGCGACGAGCATTCGATCAGAATGTCGGGAATCCTGTTGAATTGCCCGACTTGATATTGAAAAGAGTTTTCGATAATGAGACTAAAATGCGGGGTTTATAATTGTTAGGCATGTGATGTCTAAGGAATTCACTGGTCTAGGCATGCGATGTCTAAAGAGGATGCGGATTCCAACTGTTGTAGTTTTACACTTTCTTTTCTGTGACTGTAAGTGTAATATGTGATATCGCCGGTTTCGTTGCTATATATCAACGACAATTGGGATGCGCATATTTACTTACGTTGATGACATGTGATGTTATGTGTTGCTGGATATGTTATATTGGATCGTCGTGTTTGAATAGCCGGGGGTTTTTATGTGAGATGAGTGTTTTCATTTTCATTCATGTAAAAACTTGTATGTAATATTCATTTATTGGGGCACTTCCAGGTTGCGGATGATGTCACCATTTGTATATTATTTACTTTTCCGCATTAGGATAGACCCAAGGAGGGGAGCACAAGTAACCGGGTTCTGGGGTCCAGTGGGAGACCAACTTGAGGAGTCGAGTCCGGGTATCCTAACCCTAGAATTGGTAGGGTTGCTTGCCGCTCTCGTAGGGGTCTAGGGGTGTGGGATTGGCTATTCATCACGACCGTGGAATCCGTGTTTTATATTGGCTCATATTGAAAACACGGACGTCCTAGTATATCCAATATTTCATATGATATTTTCTGCTGCGTTATCTGTGATGTGATCATGTGATGTTCTGTGACAGATATAGTATATAGTATATATGATATATTATATAGACGTTGCTTATGTTTTACACCCACGCTAGCCCTGCCTCGCTCTGCCGTTAGTTACCTAACCTAACGGTGCAGACGGGACATCGAGGCGAATGCGGATAGCATAAGCGTACGTTATATTTATCTGTGATGATTAGGTGGACTTAAATGATGGGATATTCATTAATGAGATTAATGAAAGAAAATAAACCTAATTGATGTTGTGGAATCGAATTTCAAAATAAAAACAGGTAGCTACAGTTCTTGCTTTGCATCGCGGTGTTCCTTGTAGAACATCCTGCACCTTATTCGATGAGGAAAGGACCGAGATCCCTTCACCTGGAGTGACTCCTTTAGCAATAACTCGCAGATGCTACACACTCGGTTTGTTTTTTGATTGCTTCTATAGTTTCTGCTTTGCACAGTGATATATATGATATATCCCGCACCTCATTCGACGAGGAAAGGGCCGACGATCCCTTCACCGGGAGTGACCCCTTTAGCAAAACTAGAAAAGCCTCAAAAACATTCCATTTAAAAACCATTTGATTCCGCAACGAGATCAAGTTCAAAGCGTTAAAGGTTTTCTTAAAAACCATTCGCAACCCTCCGTCATTTTAGGAAGTTGAGTACTTAGTATTCGTGCTACGTTTGTCGACCATAGCCGAGGCGTAGTGTGCGGTAGCTAAGTGATGTCTTCCTCCACAGCATATGATGCGATTAGTTAGGACAGTCATGTGGCTTTGTTGACCTTAGCCAAGGGTCATATGGGTGGGTCTAATTAATCACGAAATGACGGGTAGAACTTGACTAGTACCTATGATTTGTGGACCTTAGCCAAGGTCATAGGTGCTAGGGGTAAAAACCATTATCGGGAGTTTCAAGTGTTGAAATTTGCAATGAGATTGCATACCTTCTATGTGATAGTTGGATCCCGATACCCACTGCGAGTAATTGTTACTCCTGGGAGAGTTTTGCACTTTACAATTAGCCGATCAAGTAGGTGTCTAGAAAGGTGTCAACGGGGTTACGCCTCTGGGAAAACGAGGTTTACTGTAATTAGGTCCGTGCGAAAGCACGGGGAACCTCCCTCAAAGTACCGACACTGGCCTGGCTGAAAGATTGGCGAACTTGTAGAGTGTAATTAATCCCGGCTAGTCTTTCCTTTTAGGGTTTGAAGGAAGATTTGATAAAAACAGTGGGAGCCATCCTGATTAGATAAAATACATAACCAATCTAATCTTGCAAGAGCGCACGCAGAGTGTTTTCTTCTCTCTCTTCTGGTAGCGACCATATCACGCCTTAATCAAGATAATAAAATGGATGTATTGACCGAACCTGCTTGTTATACTGAGCTGAGGAACGTTGGTCCCGCTCCAACTTATAATTGCTATAAGACAGAGCAGGAAATAGAGGAATACCAGAATTCCTATGTCGCCCAAACGAAGAAAGTTCATGAGATGCATCTCCTTCGGGTGTGTTCATTATAAAGAACTGTTTCTCAGTATTCTCTGCATCCTGGGTATTTGATACCGGATCAGGATCCCAGATGTGTAATCTGTTACATAGGGCTACAAAAGGGTAGAAAAACTGAGAACGGGTGATAAGTTTCATGAAACAGAAAACGGGGCAAGTGTTGCAGCCAAGTATGTTGGTCACTGTCACCCTGTATTACCAATACATTGATTCTGAACAAATGCTATTAGATACCGAACCTGATATACAAAATCATATCAGTCTCTTTATTAGTAAAGAAATGATAAAATTTTGTATAGATGGATAATGTTTTGAACATTTCCTATATCAAAAGTTGATCGGTTCAGGCACGTTATCTAAAAGCATTGACGTTCTAAATCAAATTACAGTTCCTAGTATACAGAACACACACAAGAGGAAGAGTTCAGAAATGAACGGATCCTTCTTGAGGCATTGTAGACTAGGTCATATCAATGCGACCCGATTGGCTGAAGTTACATTTTAGATGAATATTTAAATCAGTTTGAATTTACATCTTGTGAAACTTGCCATTCATGTCACAAAGATAAGATAACCATAGCTCTGTTTATTGGAAACAGAGAAAGAGTTAGTAAACTCTTGGGACTAATACATGATGTTGTATATAAAGTCTCCTGTCTACAAATGCCAGGACTGGTTCTTTATACTTCATTACGTTCTCTGATAATCTCTCAAGATTCAGACATATGTTCCTGTTGAAACACAAGTCCGAACCTTTTGAGATATTCACAGAATATAAGTTAGAAGTAGAGAACCAAAGTACAGGTATAAGTATTATATCCTATGATGAGATCAGGGAGGAGAATACTTATGCATGGAATTCCTGGACTATTCTAAAGGAGAATGAGATTCTCTCTCAGCATTACTCCTCCGTATACACCATAGCACGATGGTATATTGGGGCGGAGCAATCACACCCTATATGATATGGTGCGCTCTATGATAAGTACAACTGAGTTTCCTATTAGGGAGTTATGCACTTATGAAGTTGCATACCTATTGAATAGGGTTCGAATCAAGTCAGTGCCTACCACTCCATATGAGATATGGTGTGGGAAGAGCCTATCTCTTAAGTAAGTTAAGATTTAGGATTGTTCGGCCTATGTCTAAAGCAAAATCCGGACAAGATCGAGGCAAGGACAGTTCTGTAGAACTGGAAAGGTTCCAGCTGTACAAAACTGCTAATGATTTGACAGAACCAAAGGATTCAATAGTTTCCGATGAACCTCAGCCTCTCCGCCGATCTGGTAGGGCTCCTCATCCGCCTGAGAGATACCTCGGTTTCTCGATGACAGTGGGAGTGAGGATTGCATCATGAAATGATGACCCAACTAGATTCGAGCAGGCCATCGAGAGTAGGGACTCTGTAAGAATGGCTGGATGCTTAGCGATCTGAGATGGAATCCATGTACACCAACAAAGTATGGACTTTGGTTGCGATATCTGAAGGGTTAAATCCCCATCAGGAGCAAGTATATCTTGAGAAGATTACTTGGTGTAGATGGAAAGGTTGAGACTTTCAAAACTAGACTTATTAAAGGTTTTCATCATCAACCAAGCATGGATAATGATGAAACCTATTTCCAGGGACTATACTTAAGTCCATCCAGATCCTACTTGCCACAGCTACATACCATGACTACGATATATGGTGGTTGGGTGCCATGACTGCTTTTCTAAATGATGTTTTAGAAGAGAACGTCTATAAGTACACAGCCAGAGGGCTTCGTAGACAGTGGGAGCAGCGGAAACGTGTACAGGATGTTTTATGTGATGAAGCAGGCATCGCGGAGTTGGAACGTCTGTTTTGATGAATTAGTCAAACAGTTTGACATCATCAGAATGGTAGATGAACTTTGTATAAACAAAGAGGTAGTGGAGAGTATGGTAGTGATCCTCGTAGAGTACTTGGATGACATACTCTTGATAGGGAAGGCGTTTCTTATGCTACGCACGGTAAATCTCCGCTTATCACAACCATTCTCCAAATAGGATAAAGGTGATACCACCTCGATCCTGGGGAGAATCACTGGAAAAGTTCCAGGGTGATGAGGACGACTGAATGTCAGTCACAGGCATTGTCTTTACCCTCAGTAAAGGGACGGTATGTTGGAAGAGTTCCAAGCTGCATACCGTGGCAAACTAGATGATAAAGGCTGGTAACATCGCTATTAAAGATACTACCAAAGAGGCAGTTTGGGTGTATATTAGTTCATAAGATGAACTAGGTTCCTGCCATTGTATGACAATGGGAGTATGGTTTTGGCCCTGGAACCCTGGTCCCATCAGTGACCCAGACATATTCTGAGGAAGCATCACCTGATCATGGAGATAGTTGATCTTCAGGGTGATCGAGGTTGGGAAAGTAGACTCAGAGGACAACACGGCGGATCCACTCACGAATGCCTTTTCCCAAAGAGAGACTTTTAGGGGACGGTTGAGTATTAGATACTATAACCACTGCTACAGATGGCCCTAGTGCAAGTGGGAGATTGTTAGTTATATGTATGCCCTAAAGGCCATTACTGTACATTGGATGTATATTGTAGTGGATGCTGGGACATATATAGGGAGGACTTTCTTGCTCGACATGATAGTACGCTATCCGGTTGCTCTTTATCTTAACACGTATAATTTCTGTCTCTCTCTGTTACATGTTGATAAAGCCCTTAGGATGTGTACTCGACTTCCAGGACTATGATGCAGATCATACTAGTGGGGCCTGGGTAGTCCATAAGTACATCCTTCAATGTTCCTAGTCGTGGGAATATCGAAACGGGGCATCGATATTCCAGAGTAGACTAGCGTATATCTTCTCGACCCATGTGATGGGCGATGGATGATCCCATATCCATTGGTGTTTGACATCAAAGATGGTATACGGGTGCTCAGTGGAGACTGGGTACACTGAACGGACTCGCCGAGAACTCCAAGATGGTATTATACCTCACGTCAGATGGCAGTTCTCTGGTGACACTGGTGCAGCTTAGTCTGTAGACCCGAGATCGTCATAGAGTCTTGTGTGTCTCCCACTGTACTTTGATTTCCACCCTACCACGGCTCTACTGAGTCGTGCAAACAGGTGGTTTTTGGGTACAGTCCCGATTCACATGGAGGCAATGAGCGATAGGAGGGGATTCGTCTCTCCCGGTATTGGGGGTCGATGTTGCGCTATGCTCGACTGGCCATAACAGAAAATCCCTGGCCAGGGTTGCAGTGACCTACTGGTAAGTGTTATCAGTAGTTTCACACATGTCATGGACTTCACGTCGGCATGACTTATCAAGCTATTGGGGTCTGACGTTTACCACCCCTAAGCGAGATATGCAACATATCAGACGAACAGACCGGACTGTACGGTAAGTGTTACTGGTTGGATTCACAGGAGTGTGAGCGGGCTTGCTCGTCGATCTTCTGATCGCTCAATACCCGGGTGGCCGTTACGTTTAGCAGACCGTTTGCGGCTTGTGGGTGTTTGATATGATCATCATCTGCTGCCGGCGTATTGACGAGTCTTTAGAGTCCTACACAGAGGTTTCCTGGCTCAAGCGAAACGAAATAGGAGCGCATATGAGATATGTGCGGGACCGAGAATAATGCGTGTATGTGATACCGTATTCCATTCTCGCGATGAATGTATCGATTGGTATATGCGATATAACCTAGTTATCGAATCAAGGATTGATTCGATAAGCCGATACATAGGATACTAGTCGGTTATATACGATATGACCGGATCGTTAAATCAAGTATTGATTCAATGATTTAATGCATAATTATATATTTGATATATTACTTTGCATTAACTAGTATTGGTTCACTTTAAATGGATTTTCTCACTTGAATTGTGCAAGTTGTATATGTGATATACTTTTGTGCACTTGATTGTATCATGTTTGATGATACATGTTTACTTGGTTAAGTGTAAAGATTTACCATGGTTAAACTATCGATTAGGGTTTTGTTTATCTATTTATTTATAATTCTTATTTTGGAAAAGATAAAGAAAGAATGATGGGGTTTTTGTTTGCTAGTTGAAGCTTCATGAAGCTTTGACCAAATCCACCATTCTTGTCTCATGCTTAACCCTAACCATTAAAACTAACCATGGTCTATTCTCTACACTCAACCAAGGTTAGTAAATGATAAGTGTTGTTTTTATTTTCTATTTTTAATAACACTTATCATATCTTTTCTTCTTCTTCTTCATCTTGAGCAAGAAAGAAAACCTAGCTACCATCAATGGCAACTAGTGAAAATGAGTGAGAAATCCAATTCTAAAGTGAACCCACTTTCTATTTCTTCATCCTCTACCTCTTGCCAAGTAGTATAGGGTGTTTTCTTCATAATTTTCATGACTTGGTGAAGTGGGAGCTTGATCTTGTGATGCCTCGACGTATATCATCTTCGGCATCGAAGCCGACGACCAAGCCCGCCCATTTCTGCGATGGAGCCGATGCTAGAGTCCGGGATCCGATTTGGACAGCGGAGGGACATCGTCGCGGAGCTTAGAAAGTGGTGGACCGGATCTACAAAGGTTGTAGCCCCTTTCCTTTTAACTTAAAGTCGTTAACTTGCATCGCATAGCCTATAAATCTAGTTAACGATCCGTATTAGGGTTTGTAGGCACATGTAAAATTTGAATTAGCCATGTTTGATGCCTTGTGAGACTTCATTAGTGTGCCTAGGAACCCTACAGTATTCAGCCTCCATCGTCGAGTCTGCCACGGTTTCTTGCTTGGAACTCTTCCAACGAACAGCCCCTCTATTTTGGGTAAAGACAAATCCCGAGTGCGACTTGGAGTCGTCCTTATCACTTTGGAAGCTTGAATCGGTAAAGGACTCCACTTGGAGTTCTCCGTTACTATACACCATGAACATCTCCTTAGACCTTCTCAAGTACTTGAGAATGTTCTTCACAGCTGTCCAGTGATTCTTTCCTGGATCTGCTTGATACCTACTCACTACACATAGTGAGTATGCTACATCAGGTCTGGTACATAGCATCACGTACATGATAGAGCCTACTGCCGAAGCATAAGGTATCCCTTGCATGCGAGCTCTCTCCAAATCAGTCTTGGGAGACATCTCTTTGGAGAGAGTGAGTCCAGAGATCGTGGGTTGGTTACCATGCTTGGATTCTTCCATACTAAACCTCTTTAGTATGGTGTCAATGTATCTGGATTGGGACAATCCCAGTATCCGTTTAGATCTATCCTTATAGATCTTGATTCCCAAAATGCAGGAGGAATCACCTAGAACTTTCATTGAGAATTGATGTGATAAGAAGAGATTGACCGAGTGCAGCATAGGAATATCATTTCCTATCAAGAGTATGTCATCCACGTACAATACGAGAAAGACGACCTTACTCTCTGCAACCTTCTTGTATATACAATGTTCATCTACGTTCTTGATGAAGTCAAACTCTTTGACTACAATATCAAAACAGATGTTCCAACTCCGCGATGCCTGCTTTAACCCATGGATGGATTTAAGCAGTTTGCACACCTTTCCACTGCTCCCACTATCTACGAAGCCCTCTGGCTGTGTCATGTACACGCACTCCTCTAAATCACCATTTAGAAAGGCGGTCTTAACATCCATTTGCCAGATTTCATAGTCATGGTATGCAGCAATGGCAAGTAAGATCCTGATGGACTTAAGAATAGCAACTGGAGAAATAGTTTCGTCATAATCCACACTTGATTGTTGACGAAAACCCTTTGCAACAAGTCTAGCTTTGAAAGTCTCTACTTTTCCATCTACAACAAGTTTCTTCTTAAAGATCCACTTGCTTCCAATGTGTTTTACCTCTTCAGGAGCAACTTCCAAAGTCCATACTTTGTTGGTGTACATGGATTCTATCTCAGATAGCATTGCATCCAGCCATTTCACAGAGTCCCCACTCGTGATGGCCAGCTCGAAACTAGTTGGGTCATCATCTTTCATGATGCAATCTTCTCTCCCACCATCTACGAGAAAACTATAGTATCTCTCAGGTACATGAGGGACCCTGCTAGATCTGCAGAGAGGCTGGGGTTCTTCGAGAACTACTGAATCATCTAGTTCCACTAAATCTTCAGTTATAGTTTGTGGTGCTGGAACTTCTTCCAGTTTTACCGCTTCGCCACTAATTTCTTTTACAAGAAATTCTTTTCTAAATATGTGGCGTATTGAGAAACAAACACTTTTTGTTCCTCAGCGTGGTAGAAAATATATTCTTGGGAATTCTTAGGATATCCCACAAACTTGCAAAGAACTGATCGTGCCTCGAGTTTATCCGGATTTTGCCTTTTGACATAGGCCGGACAACCCCATATCTTAACTCGTTTATGATATGGTCTCTTCCCACTCCATATCTCATATGGTGTGGTAGGTACAGATTTAGAAGAAACTTGATTCAATAGGTATGCTGCTGTCTCAAGCGCATAACCCCAAAAGGAAATAAGTAACTCAGCGGTGCTCATCATAGAGCACACCATATCTAATAAGGTGTGATTCCTTCGCTCCGATACACCATTGTGCTGTGGTGTATAGAGGGGAGTAAGCTGAGAGAGAATCCCATTCTCTTTTAGATAGTCCGGAAAATCATTGCTCGAGTATTCTCCTCCTCGATCAGATCGAAGGATCTTAATACTTTTGCCCGTTCGGTTCTCTACTTCGTTCTTATATTCTCTAAATTTCTCAAAAGCTTCAGACTTGTGTTTTAACAAGAACACATGTCCGTATCTTGAGAGATCGTCAGTGAATGTAATGAAGTATGAGGAACTGTTCCTGGCATGTGTAAACATGGGACCACATACATCACTATATATCAGCCCCAAGAGCTCTGTAACTCTTTCTACATGTCCACTAAACGGAGTTTTGGTCATCTTGCCCTTGAGACATGACCGGAAAGTGTCATAAGATGAAAATTCGAACGGATTCAAATATCCATTCTTATGTAACTTAGCCATTCGTGTCTCATTGATGTGACCAAGTCTACAATGCCACAAGAATGATTCGTTCATTTCTGAACTCTTCCACTTATGTGTGTTTTGTACATTAAGTACTGTAGTTTGATTGAGAACGTATATGCCGTTAAATAACGAACCTGATCCAATCAACTTTTGATTCAGGAATATGTTCATAACATTATCCTGTACTATAAGATTACATCCTTCTTTACTCAATAAAGAAACTGATATAATATTGCATATCATGCTCGGAATGTAATAGCATTCGTTCAGAATCAATGTATTACCATTTGGCAACACAAGGTGTATTCGCCAACAGTTTTGGCTGCAACATTTGCACCATTCCCAACCCTTACGGAATGATCACCCTCTCCCAGTTCCCTACCTTTTCGTAGCCCGTGTAACATATTACATATATGGGATCCCGATCCGGTATCTAATATCCAGGACGTAGAGTGAACTGAGAAACGGTTCTCGATAACTAACACACCTGAAAAAGATGCATAACATGCTTATTCTTCGTTTGGGCAGCACGGGAATCCTGGTAATGCCCTATTTCCTGCTCGGTCTTATAACAATTATATGTTGGAGCGGGACCAATGTTCCCCTGCTCAGTATAATAAGTGGGTTCAGTCAATACATCCATATTATTATCTTGATTAAGGCCTGACAAAGTCGCTACCTGGAGAGAGAGAGAAGATATGCTCTTGCAAGATTAGATTGGTTATTATCTTATCTAATCAGGATGGATCCCACTGCTTTTTATCAAATCATCCTTCAAACACTAAAAGGTAAGACTAGCCGGGATTAATTACACCTTACAAGTTCGCCAATCTTTCGGACAGGCCGGTGTTAGTACTTTGAGTAAGGTTCCCCGTGCTTTCACACGGGCCTAATTAGAATAAACCTTGTTTTCCTATAGGCATAACCTCGTTAACACCTTTCTAGACACCTACTTGATCGGCTATTTGTCCAGTGTAAAATTCTCCTAGGAGTAACTCTAACTCGCAGTGGGTATCGGGATCCAACTATCTCATAGGAGGTATGCAATCTCATTGCAAATTTCAACACTTGAAATTCCCGATAATGCTTTCGCCCCTAACAACTTATGACCTTAACATAGTCAACAAATCATAATTGCTAGCCAAGTTCAACCCGTCATTTCCTGATTGAATTAAACCTACCTGCACGACCCTTAACATAGTCAACAAAGTCGTATAACTGCCCTAATCCAATCACATCTTATGTTATAACAGATAAGCACTAATTAGCTACCGCACAATATGCCTTAACATAGTCAACAAACGTAGCACGAATACTAAGTAATACTTATCTGAAATGACGGAGGACTACGCAGGTTTTTCTGAAAACCATGAGCGTAATGAAATTGATATCGTTGTAGAAACAAGTGATTTTGAAAAGGAGTGTTTTTGAGGCTTTTCTAGTTTCGTTAAAGAGGTCACTCCCGGTGAAAGGATCTCGGCTCTTTCCTTATCGAAATAGGTGCAGGATATTTCATAAATACTATTGTGCAAAGCAAGAACTATAGAAGCAATCAAAAACTAAACCGTGAGTTTGTAGCATCTGTCAGTTTTGCTAAAGAGGTCACTCCCGGTGAAGGGATCTCGACACATTCCTTATCAAATAAGGTGCAGGGTATATCACATATACCACTTTGCAAAGCAAAAAACTATAGCTACCCTTTTTGTAAATTTGATTCTAC
The DNA here is from genome assembly GCA_030015575.1 of Agapanthus africanus. NCBI lineage: Eukaryota > Viridiplantae > Streptophyta > Magnoliopsida > Asparagales > Amaryllidaceae > Agapanthus > Agapanthus africanus. The sequence goes on from CM057346.1 coordinate 400,387,245, forward strand.
AATATCTTTTAGGTTTCTTTTCTTTTATTAATCTCATTAATAAATCCCATCATTTATGCTTCCTAAGCATCACAGAAGAAACGAAAATACAACGTACGCTTATGCCATCCGCATTCGCCACATTGTTTCGTTATGCACCGTTAGGTTACTTAACTAACGGCATACCGGGACGGGACTAGCACTGTGTAAAACATAAGAAACATTTATTATATATCATATATACAATAATAAAGCATTCATCTCACGCATATAATATGATCACATCATAATATATCAGCAGCAGAAGAAATATATGAAATATTGGATATAATAGGAGGTCCTGTTTTGTTTCGAGCCTGTATAAAATACGGATTCCACGGTCGCGATGAATAGCCAAACCCACATCTCTAGACCCCTACGAGAGCAGAAAGTAACTCTGTCAATTCTATGGTTAGGAGACCCGGTCTCGACTTCTCGAGATGGCCTCCCACTGGACCCTAGAACCCGGTTACTTGTGCTCCCCTCCTTGGGTCTATCCTAATGCGGAAAAGTAAATAATATACAATGGTGACAACAACCTCAACCCGGAAGTGCCCCAATAAAAGAAAATTACATACATTGAATTTTACATGAATGAAAATAAAAACCCTCATCTCACATAAAAACCCCGGTTATTCAGAACACGACGATCCAATATAACATATCACATCAACACATAATATCTCATATCATCAACGTAAGCAAGTATGCGTATCCCGATTGTCGTTGATGTATAGCAACGAAGCCGGCAATACCCCACATACTACACTTACGGTCGCAGAAAAGAAAAGTGAAAAACTACAAAATTTGGAATCCATAAACACCTTAGACATCGTAAACCCGAAATATCATATGTTACGGATTTCATGCCTAACTATATGAATTCCACATATTGTATCATATTCACAGAATATCAAGACAATGTTTAACATTTCGATCGAATCAACATACACTCACAAATTACCCCCGTGAGCTCAACACTTGAGCAAAGTTAAAACACTCAAAAACCATGCCACAGTGTCTATGGACCAGCCGTAGAAGGAGTTAACCAATGCCTCACCTATGACACCACGGAACTACGGCAAACCCTATGGTTCGATCGCGGTTCCGTGGGCATAGAATCGAGTTAATGTTAGTATAGTCTTCTATGGGGTCCATAGGGGTACTTGCACGATTTTACGAATATAATCAACTTCGGAAAATTACAACGCTTGGAAATTTCAGCGGGGCACAAATGTAGTGTTTGAAGTTCGATCGAACTGCTAAAAATAGTCAAGATTACCAATACAGTGTTAAATTATAAGACTACGAAGCACTACGAATTAGCCCGTAAACAAAATAATCATCACATGAAAATTGGGCTTAGCAAACAATACTAGAAACCCCAAAATGAAGATTAAAGAGCACAGGAGAAATACGAGGAGCAGAAGAGGCAGGGGGGCCAGCAAGGATGGAATCCCTAGCCTGGTGCTCGGCCAAAATCCGAGCACCATCCCCCGTATTTCACTCATGTTCATAGTTTGTCCTATTTTGCTTTCTGCACCTGTTTGAAAATTTTTTAAAGGAATTTTTTGAAAATTTACAGAGAGCAAAATGGGGGTTTCATAATACCATATTTCGGAGTCGATTTCGTTTTCTTATTTGAGTTAACACCGTGTCTAAAATTCTAGCTTGGCTCTGATACCACTGTTGGGCTTCCTTTGCACCTAGTATAGGGTTTGGAAGCATCACTCATGCCATTTTTAAAATTAGAGAGGTGCAAAGCTAATAAACCATGAATCTTTGCTAGAAATATTAGGGTAACAAGTTTGTATCACATACAAAGAAGTATCTAGCACATAGAGTTTAGGATTACAACCTTTGTAGTCCATTCCTTCGCTTCATAAGCTCTGTGTTGAGGTCCCTTCGCTGCGATCATCAAGAAATCTGACTCTCGAGAGGCTCCATGAGGTGAATGATGCATCTTGCTAGAAGTCTACTTGATCTAAGATGGTCTACTTTGAAGAATCTCTAACCTAAGCTCACACTTCACTAATGAAGTAATTAGAGAAGTGAACAACCTAATCTAAGTTGCTAGAATAGATGAGGATGATGAAGTAGGAATCTCACACTCTTTTGTTTTCAATTTCTCACTTAGAACCATCACACAACAAAATGCTAGTGAAGCTTTTCAAGAGGATGAAGAAGAACAAAAGCTTTTATGATGAATAATGAATTATTGTTGTGGTTACAATTGCAACCATAGGTTAAGAATGAGATCCTTAACCCTTATAGAGAATAAACTATGGGTTGAAGGTTTGGGTTGGGTTAACAAATATCTCTACAAAATATCAAAGAAAAATGACAAAGTCAAAGCTTCATGAAGCTTCTACAAACCTCATCCAAATAGTTAACCCTAATCCAAACCTTATCTTGGTTTAAACTCAAAATCCATGTTGCATTTGTAACCCTAATATGTTACAATATTATATATCACATATATAATATATATGTAACAAAAGAAAATAATATAATTAACATATATAGCATATACATCAATGTATTATCCAGTGAGAAAAAGAATCAATAAAGCGAGCTTATATTAGTTAATGTAATGTAATATATCACATATATAATTATACATTAAATTATCAAATCAACACTTGATCTGATAATCCAGCTATATGACATATAACCGACTAATATAACATGTACCAATTCATCAAATCAACACTTGATCCGATGACCCGGCTATATCACATATACCTGGCCGATATCACATATCGCGAGAATATAATACGGTATCTCATATCGCATTATTCTCGGTCCTGCACATATCATATATGTGCTCCTACTCCGTTTTGCCTGAGCCAGGAAACCTCTGTGTAGGACTCTAAACAATTGTCAATACGCCGACAGTAGGTGATGATCATATCAAAAACCCATAAGCGGTTAGCTAAACGTAACAGCCACCCAGGTATTGAGCGATCAGAAGATCAACAAGCAAGCCTGTACATTCTCCTGTGAATCTAATCCGTAACACTATCGTACAGTTCGGTCTCTTCGTCTGGTATGTCGCATATCAAGTCTAGGGGTGGTAAACGTCAGACCCCACAAACCGATAAGTCGTGTCGATGTAAGGCTCATAACAGGTCGAGACACTACTGATAACTCTTACCAGTAGCACTCCATATCAGCCCTGGCCAGGGACTTCCAGTTATAGCCAATCGAACATAGCACAACATCAACTCCCTATACCGGGAGAGACGAAAATCCTCCTATCGCTCATTGCCTCCATGTGATTCGGGACTGTATCCAAAAGTCACCATTTTGCACGCCCTCTTAGACGTGGTAAGGTGGAAATCAAAGCACAGTGGGAATCACACAAGACTCTGTGACGATCTCGGGTTTACAGACTATCCTGTATCAGTGTCACCGGAGAACTGCTATCTGACGATAGGTATAATACCATCTAGGAGTTCTCGGTGAGTCCGTTCAGTGTACCCAGTCTCCACTGAGCACCCGTACACCATCTTTGATGTCAAATACCTATGGATATAGGATCATCCATCGCCCATCATATGGGTCAAGATGCGTATACGCTAGTCTACTCTGGAGTATCGATGCCCTGTCTCAATACTCCCTCGACTAGGAACAGTTATAGGATGTACTCTTTGATTACCCTGGCCCCACTAGTATGATCTAATCATAGTCCCAGTAGTCAAGTACATATCCCAAGGGCTTTATCAACATGTGAGAGCAAGACAGTAAACCAATATAAGTCAACATGTTAAGACAAAGTGAAACCAGATAGCATACTATCATATCGAGCGAGAAAGTCCTCTCTATATAAATCCTAGTATCCACTATAATATACATCATATGTACAACAATGGCCTCTAGGGCATATATATAACTAACATATATATGATATGTTGCTACCTGAGGCATTTGCACGAGCACTTGGTATTACACTTATCGTAAGACCTAGGATTGAGTCGTACATGCAATTTCTTCTTGGCGATGTTTTCTACTCACGAATTGGCAACTCACCCCGTTGTGCCACAGTTTCTTGTAAGTTTTGCCGTACAGGTTTCCTTGGCAGCTTTGCTGGCACACTACTTCATTCCGGATGATTGTTTTGGTAGGTAGACTCACTTGCATCGTTACTACCATTGTATTTTATTTATTCAGTTGTATCCAGTAACTCTATCAACCGGACTTGTATTTATTTATAGATTTAGAAGACCAATGTTTATTATTTTAACCTTAGAGTCGCACTTGTATTATTATGGTTTTCTGGTGGTTATTGGTTTTCTTCTGAGTTTTGATCCTTTCTCTTCGGCGTTGTTTATTATATTGCTTGCGTGGTTGTGACCGCCAATTGGCGAAGAGCTAGCTCCCGCTTGGGGATGTCTTATTCATATTATTCATGTTTGTACCCGTTTAGGGCCAGTATTTACAAAGGAGGCGCTGCTGAAATTTTCGGAAAAGACTTGATATTTTAAGAAGGTTTACTACGACTTTTCAAGGTGATTATATACAAACTTTAAAACAAGTTTTCCTCCACTTCCATCTTTCAAATGATTTAGATTTCTGGGATTTTTGGCTTACTTGAATTAGATGGGATCCTATAGACTTCATATGACTCAAGTGCCAGTCACATGCTATCTCGAGTCGTGACAGTGCAAGCAGAAGATTGTTAGTTATATGTATGTCCTAGAGGCCATTATTTTACATGTGATGTATATTATAGTGGATGCTTGGATATATATATATAGAGGACTTTCTTTCTCGACATGATAGCATGCTATCTGGTTACGCTTTGTCTTAATATGTAAATTAGTATTGTGATACTGTCTTGCTCTTACATGTTTATAAAGCCCTTAAGATGTGTACTTGACTGTCAGGACTATGATGGAGATCATACTAGTGGGGCCAATGGTAGTCTACAAGTACATCCTATAATTGTTCCTAGTCGAGGGTGTATCGAGACAGGGCATCGATACTCCAGAGTAGACTAGCGTATACACATCTTGACCTATATGATGGGCGATGGATGATCCCACATCCATTGGTGTTTGACATTAAAGATGGTGTACGGGTGCTCAATGGAGACTGGGTACACTGAACAGACTCGCCGAGAACTCCTAATTGGTATTATACCTATAGTCAGATAGCAGTTCTCTAGTGACACTGGTACAGGTTAATCTGTAGACCCGAGATCGTCATAGAGTCTTGTATGATTCCCACTATGCTTTGATTTTCACCTTACCACATTCAAGAGAACGTGCAAAACGGTGGTTTTTGGGTACAGTCCCGAATCACATGGAGGCAATGAGCGATAGGAGGGGTTTCGTCTCTTCCGGTATTGGTGGTTGATGTTGCGCTGTGCTCGATTGGATATAACAGGAAGTCCCTGGACAGGGCAGATATGGAGATCTACTGGTAAGTGTTATCAGTAGTTTCTTAACCCGTTATGAGCCTCACATCGGCACGACTTATCGGTTACTGGGGTCTGACGATAACCACCCCTAGACTGGATATGCGACATATCAGACGAAGAGACCGGACTGTACGGTAGTGTTACTGATTGGATTCGCAGGAGTATGTACAGGCTTGCTTGTTGATCTTCTGGTCGCTCAATACCCAGGTGGCCGTTATGTTTAGTTGACCGCTTGCGGCTTGTGGGTGTTTGATATGATCATCACCTACTGCCGGCTTACAAATCTTTAGAGTCCTACACAGAGGTTTTCTGCCTCAGGCGAAACAGAGTAGGAGCACATATGTGATATGTGCGGGACTGAGAATAATACGTGTATGTGATACCGTATTCTATTTTCGCAATATGTGATATCGACCGGGTATATGTGATATAGCCGGGTTATCGAATCAAGTGTTGATTCGGTAAGTTGATATTATTGATACTAGTTGGTTATATGTGATATAGTCGGATTATAAAATCAAGTGTTGATTTAATGATTTAATGTATAATTATATATTTGATATATAAATTTACATTAACTAATAATAGCTCACTTAACTATTTCCTTTTTTCTCACTTGTGCCTACATGATATATATGTGATATATATTATGTATCATGCTTGGTTACATATGCAACTTGGGTGTGTAAGACTTACACCATGACCATGATAGAATTAGGGTTTTATTTATCTAAGTAATTAACAAAATTGGATAGAATAATATCATGGCTAGAAGCTTGGAGAAGCTTGAACAACCATTGACTTAGTCCATCAAATTTGTTTTAATTAAGATATTTTTCAACCTAACCAACTATTATAAACCATGGTTAAGTCTCTACAAGGGTTAAGGATGACATAACTCACCATGGTTGCATTCTAACCTCATCTCAATTATTAATTCATCTTCTTCCTCCTTCATCTCCTTCAAGCTCTCTCTAGGTTTTGAGGAGGTAAAGAAAAATAGTGAGAAAATAAATTCTAAAGTGAACAAAATTCCTACTTCATCATTCTCTTGTAAACTAGCCATTTAGATTAGGGTGTTAGCTTCACTAATTCCAGATTAAGTGAAGAGATAGCTTGAGTCCGTCTTTCCTCGAAGTAGATCATCATAGACTTTGAACACTTCTAGCAAGCATGCATCATACATCTTATGGAGCCTCTCAAAAGTTTGGGAATTCGTTGATCGCAGCGAAGGGACCACAACAAGGAGCTATAGAATTGAAGGAATGGACTACAAAGGTTGTAATCCCTACTCACTTAGGTGTAAAGTTGTTTACATTTTGTTTTCGTATGATTCTCTAGTTAAACATCCTTGGTTAGGATTCTTTTAAGCATGGCAAAATTTTAATTTGGCATGGTTGATGCCACCCGAAACCTTGCTGTTGTGCTTAGGAACCCTACAGATGCATCACAAATAAGCTCGAACGGGTGGTTCTAATCCGGAGATGATAGAACGGGGACTGTAGTGAGAGATATTTTAAGCGATTCAAAAGCAGCCTCGCAATTCGAATCGAAGTGAAATGTTGTATCCTTGGCCAAGAGAAGATTTAAGGGCCTAGCAATTTTGCTAAAGTCCTTAATGAATCTCCAATAAAATCCTACATGACCAAGGTGTAGGGTTCCTATTGACGGCAGCAAGGTTTCGGGAGGCATCGTCCATGCCATTTTCAAAAAATTTTGCCGTTTCAAGGAACTCTAAACTAGAATCGTTAACTAGAAAACAATACGGAAACAAAAGTAAACCTTTTTACTTCTAAGTGAAATAGAAATACAAGCTTTGTAGATCGGTCCTTCACTTCTAAAGCTCCTTGCAGTAGTCCCTTCGCTGTGATCGTTGAACTCCCGGACTCTTGCATGGCTTCACGAGGGGAAAAGAGCGATCTTGCTTGAAGTCTTCGAGGCCGAAGATGATCTACGTCGAGGGAATACTCGCTCAAGCTTCTACTTCACTAATGAAGGATTAGTGAAGCTAACACCCTATACTAAAGTGGTAATCTAGTAGAGGATGATGAAATAGGATGTGGGCTCACTTTAGAATTAATTTTCTCACAATACTTTCTCACTTGTTTCAAACCTTAGTAAGCTTTTAGCTTAAGGAAGAAGATGAACAAATGAGAAGAGAATGAAAAAGATCAAGTGAGAGAGTAAACCATGGTGAGTGAGTATCATATACTAACTCATGTAGAGACATAACCTGTTGGATGTATATGCCCTAGAGGCCAGTATTATATATGTATACATATGGATACTAGGAATATGTATGTACAGAACAGTCTTGCTTAGTTTTATAGTATATTATTTGACTTATCTTTATCGGGATATGTGTATTTATTGTTATTATATCTGGTTTACGCATATTGATAAAGACTCGATACGGTAGTATACTATTGTGGTTTGTCTTTATCTTAATACGGCATATGTCATACTCGTTATTACATATTGCGGTTACATGTTGATAAAGCCCTTAGGATCTTGCTTGACTACCTGCGTTGTGATGGCGATCATACTCGTGGGAGCAGGGTAGTCCATAAGCACATCCTTAAATGGTCCCTGGTCACGTGAGTATCGAGACTGGGCATTGATACTACAGAGTAGACTGGTGTGTACGTTCCTAGCCCCGTCGGGGGATGGTTGGTCCCGCAGCCATTGGTCTGATGCACCTAAGATCGTATACAGGTGCTCACTGGGTGTGAGTACACTGGACGAACTCGCTGAGAACTTCCATGTGGTACTATACCTATCGTCAGATGGAAGTCTCAGGTGAAATGTTTACAGGTTAGTCTTTGTAGGGTTGCTAGGCACGCTCATAAGGGTCTACGAGGCATCAACCATGCCCGATTAAAATTTTAGCCGTGCCGAACAACCCAAAGCCGGATCTTTAAACTAAAGTTTATGCTAAACTAAGCATGTTAAACACTTTAACACTAAGTGAGAGGGTTACAACCTTTGTAGATCTGGTCCTTCACTTCTTAAGCTCCGTGTTGAGGTCCCTTCGCTGCGATCATCGTGTTCCGTACTCTCGAGAGGCTCTACGAAGAGAAAGATGCAGTCTTGCTTCCGATCTTCGATAACAAAGATGATCTACCTTGAAGTTTCATTAACACAAGATAACACTCACTAAATGAAGTGAACACTCTCATCTAGAGGGCAAGGGTAGATGAGGATGATGAAGTAGGATTTTTGCTCTCATTTATAATCTTTTTCTCACTCATTTTTCATCACAAAATCAAAGCAAGAAAGCTTTTCATAAAGAACTCAAGCAAGAAGAAGATGAATAATGATTAGAAACCTTTTGTGATGAATAATGAAAAGATAAATATGATGAATAATGCAACCATGGTCAACTAAATCCATGTAGAGAATTAACTAGGGCTAGGGTTTGGGTTGGGTTAAAGCATGAGTCATTTGAAAATATCTTTGCAAAAACAAAAGAAAACCTTCTAGAAGGTTCATGAATGCACTAACCCAAATCAAACCCTAATCTTGTTTAATCTCCACTAAACATGTTGCATTAGTAATCATATCATGTTACAATATTATATATCACATATATAATATTTATCGTAACAAAATAAAATAATACATTTAACATATATCGCATATATATCAATGTATTACCCGAGTGAGAAAAAGAATCTTTTAGTGAGCTAATATTAGTTAATGTAATTTAATATATCATATATATTATTATACATTAAATTATCGAATCAACACTTGATCCGACAATCCGGCTATATCGCATATAACCGACTAATACGTTGACCAGGCTATATCACATATACCCGGCCGATATCTAATATCGTGAGAATCCAATACGGTATCCCAAATCGCATTATCCTCGGTCCCGCACATATCACATATGTGCTCCTACTCCATTTTGCCTGAGTCAAGAAACCTCTGTGTAGGACTCTAAAGAATCGTCAATACGCCGGCAGTAGGTGATGATCATATCAAACACCCACAAGCTGCAAGCGGTCAGCTAAACGTAACAGCCACCCAGGTATTGAGCATTCAGAAGATCAACAAGCAAGCCTATACATTCTCCTGTGAATCCAATCAGTAACACTCCCGTACAGTCCGGTCTCGTCGTCTGATTTAGAACGTCAATGCTTTTAGATAACATGCCTGAACCGATCAACTCTTGATATAGGAAATGTTCAAAACATTATCCAACAATACAAAATTATATCCTTCTTTACTAATAAAGAGATTGATATGATGTTGTATATCAGGTTCGGTATCTAATAACATTCGTTCAGAATCAATGTATTCTGGTAATACAAGGTGATAGTGACCAACAGACTTGGCTGCAACACTTGCACCGTTTCTATCTCATGAAACTTATCACCCGTTCTCAGTTCTCTACCTATCTGTAGCCCATGTAACAGATTACATATGCGGGATCCTGATCCGGTATCTCATACCCAGGACGTAAAGGATACTGAGAAACAGTTCTCTGTAATGAACACACCCGAAGATGATGCATCAACATGCACTTTCTTCGTTTGGGAGGGAAGGGAAATCTGGTATTCCCCAATTTCCTGCTCTGTCTTATAACAATTATAAGTTGGAGCGGGACCAACGTTCCCCAGCTCAGTATAACAAGTGGGTTTGGACAATACATCCGTATTATTATCTTGATTAAGGCGTGATATGGTCGCTACCTGGAGAGAGAGACAAGAAAACACTCAGCGTATGCTCTTGCAAGATTAGATTGGTTATCTAATATATCTAATCAGGATGTCTCCCACTGTTTTAGTCAAATCTTCCTTCAAACCCTAAAAGGAAAGACTAGCCGGGATTAATTACACGCTACAAGTTCGCCAATCTTTCAGCCAGGCCAGTACCGGTACTTTGAGGGAGGTTCCCCGTACTGTCGCACGGACCGAATTAAAGTAAACCTCATTTTCCCAGGGGCTTAACCCCGTTAACACCTTTCTAGACACCTACTTGATCGGCTAATTGTAATGTGTAAAACTCTCCCAGGAGTAACTCTTACACGCAGCGGGTATCGGGATCCAACTATCTCATAGAAGGTATGCAATCTCATTGCAAATTTCAACATTTGAAATTCCCAATAATATTTTACCCCAAGCCTCCTATGACCTTGACAAAGGCCAACAAACCATAGGCTGCTAGTCAAGTTCAACCCGTCATTTCCTGATTGAATTAAACCCACCCGCACGGCCCTTGACAAAGGCCAACAAGGTCGCATGACTACCCTAATCCAATCTGCATCATATGCATAAGCAGATAAGTACTATTCAGCTAACACACACTACGCCTTGACAAAGGCTAACAAACGCAGCATGAATACTAAACAGTCCTTATCTGAAAAGACGGAGGGCTATGGCGGGTTTTTAAGAAAAACCTTTGCGTAATGAACTTGATATCGTTGTAGAATCGAGTGATTTTAAATGGAGTGTTTCTGAGGCCTTTCTAGTTTTGCTAAAGAGGTCACTCCCGGTGAAGGGATCGTCGGCTCTTTCCTCATCGAATAAGGTGCAGGATATTTCACAAATTCCGCTATGCAAAGCAAGAACTATAGAAGCAATCAAAAGACGGACCGAGTTTGTAGCATCTGCTAGTTTCACTAAATAGGTCACTCCCGGTGAAGGGATCTCGGCTCTTTCCTTATCGAATAAGGTGCTGGATGTTCTACAAGGAACACCGCTATGCAAAGCAGGAACTAGAGCTACCAGTATTTAAACAAGTTTCTACAACATCTTAGGTTTCTTTTATTTCATTAATCTCATTAATGAAGTCCCATTTTAATATGCTTCACAAGCATCAGATATGAAACGAAATCAACATTATATAATATATATCTCATATATATAATATAAAAATTCGTCTCAGGCAGTGATTGTAGGGTTCCTAGGCACACTAATGAGGTCTCACAAGGCATCAACCATGCCAATTTCAAATTTTACAAGTGCCGAGAAACCCTAATACGGATCGTTAACTAGATTTTAGGCGAAAACGATAACTAGTTAACAACTTAACTATGAGTAAACGGAAAATACAACCTTTGTAGATCTGGTCCTCCACCTCCATAGCTCAGTGATGAAGTCCCCTCGCTGCGATCATCGGATCCCGGGCTCTAGCATCGACTTCATCGGAGAAATGGGCGGGCTAGGTCGTCGACTTGGATGCCGAAGATAATCTACGTCGAGGAAACACAAGATCAAGCTCCAACTTCACCAAGTCATGAAACATGTGAAGAAAACACCCTATACTACTTGGCAAGTGGTAGAGAATGAAGAAATAGGATGTGGGTTCACTTTAGAATTGGATTTCTCACTCTTTTTCTCAAGTTGCCATTAAAGGTTGCAAGCTTTTCTTCTTGTTGATGAAGAAGAAGAAGAAGAAAAGAATATGATAAGTTATTTCTAAAATAAGAAATAATATGATACTTATCATAATGGCAACCATAGTTAGGTGTAGAGAATAAACCATGGTTAGGTTGAATGGTTAGGTTAATGGAAACAAACAAAATGGTCAAGCTTTCAACACTTCATGAAGTTTCATGAAAGAAACAAAATAAGCCACCATTTTATTTATCTTTCAAAATGAATAAATAAATAAATGAATAAGTAAATAAACAAAATCCTAACCATTAACAAAACCATGGTTTAATCATACACACAAACTATCATGTATCATCAAACATGATACAAACTAGTGCACAAAACTATATCATTTATACAATGTGCACATCAAGTGAGAAAATCCATTTTAAGTAAACCAATATTAGTTAATGTAAAGTAATATATCTAATATATAATTATACATTAAATCATTAAATCAATACTTGATTTAACGATCCGGTCATATCGCATATAACCGACTAATATCAATAGTAACAACTTATCGAATCAACACTTGATCTGATAACCCGGCTATATCGCATATAACCGATCAATGTTACAAATCGCGAGAATCAAATACAGTATCACATACTGGTATTATTCTCGGTCCCGCACATATCTCATATGCGCTCCTATTTTGTTTTGCTTGAGCCAGAAAACCTCTGTGTAGGACTCTAAAGACTCGTCAATACGCCGGCAGCAGGTGATGATCATATCAAACACCCACAAGCCGCAAGCGGTCTGCTAAACGTAACGGCCACCCGGGTATTGAGCGATCAGAAGATAGACGAGCAAGCCCGCTCACACTCCTGTGAATCCAACCGGTAACACTTACCGTACAGTCCGGTCTCGTCGTCTGATATGTCGCATATCTCGCCTAGGGGTGGTAAACGTCAGACCCCAATAGCTCGATAAGTCGTGTCGATATGAGGTCTATAACAGTTCGAGAAACTACTGGTAACACTTACCGGTAAATCTCAGCAACCTTGGCCAGGGATTTCCGGTTATAGCCAATCGAACACAGCGCAACATCAACTCCCTATACCAGGAGAGACGAATCCCCTCCTATCGCTCATTGCCTCCATGTGATTCGGGACTGTACCCAAAAACCATCGTTTTGCACGCCCTCTTGGACGTGGTAAGGTGGAAATAAAAGCACAGTGGGAACCACACAAGACTCTATGACGATCTCGGGTCAACAGACTGCTCTGTACCAGTGTCACCAGAGAACTGCCATCTGACGTAAGGTATAATACCATCTGGGAGTTCTCGGCGAGTCCGTCCAGTGTACCCAGTCTCCACTGAGCACCCGTATATTATCTCCGATGTCAAACACCAATGGATATGGGATCATCCATCGCCCATCTGTATGGGTCGAGAAGGTATACGCTAGTCTACTCTGGTATATCGATGCCCCGTCTCGATACACCCACGACTAGGGACCTTGAAGGATGTACTTATGGACTACCATGTCCCCACTAGTATGATCTGCATCATAGTCCAGGTAGTCAAGTACACATCCTAAGGGCTTTACCAACATGTAACAGAGAGACAATCAGTGTACACGTTAAGGTAAAGAGCAACCAGATAGCATACTATCATGTCGAGCAAGAAAGTCATCCCTATATATGTCCACGCATCCACTACAATATACATCCTATGTATAATAATGGCCTCTAGGGCATACATATAACTAACAATCTCCCACTTGCACTAGGGCCATCTGATAGCAATGGTTGTAGTATCTCATACTCAACCATCCCATAAAAGTCTCTCTCTGGGAAAAGGCCTTTGTGAGTGGATCCGCCGTGTTGTCCTCTAAGTCAACTCTTCTTACCTCGATCACTCTTGAGATCAACCATCTTCATGATCAGGTGACACTGCCTTAGAATATGTCTGGATCACAGATGGGACGGACGTTCCTTGGCATAAGCCACAACTCCATTGTCTCACAATGGTAGGAACGAAGTTCATCTCATGAACTAATATACACCCAGACTGCCTCTTTGGTAGCATCTTAAATAGCGATGTATCCAGCCTTTATCGTCTAGTATGCCACGGTATCTAGCTTGGAACTCTTCCAACATACCGTCCCTTTACTGAAGGTAAAGACAATGCCTGTGACTGACATTCAGTCGTCTTTATCACCGTGGAACCTTTCCAGTGATTCTCCCCAGGATCGATTGATACCATCTCACTACAACTAGTGAGTATCCTAACATCCAATTAGATCTATCTCATAGATCCAAAGCTTAGGATTTAGGAGGTATCAGTTTGATCCTATATGGAGAATCATTGTGATAAGCGGAGATTGACTGAGCGTAGCATAGGAAACTCCTTCCCTATCAAGAGTATGTCATCCACGTACTCTACGAGGATCACCACCATACTCCCTACTACCTTTTTGTATATACAAGGTTCATCTACAATTTTGATGATGTCAAACTCTTTGACTAACCCATCAAAACAGATGTTCCAACTCCACAATGCCTGCTTTATCACATAAAACATCTTGCACACGTTTCCGCTGCTCCCACTGTCTACGAAGCCCTCTGACTGTGTACTTATAGACTCTCTCTTCTAAAATATTATTTAGAAAAGCAGTCATGACACCCAACCACCAGATATCGTAGTCATGGTATGTAGCCGTGGCAAGTAGGATCTGGATGGATTTAAGCATAGGCCCCATAAAAGGTTTCATCATTATCCACGCCTGGTTGATGAAGAAAACCTTTAACAAGTCTAGCTTTGAAAGTCTCAACTTTTCCATCTACACCAAGTAATTTTCTCAAGATATACTTGCTCCTGATGGGGATTTAACCCTTCAGATATAGCAACTAAAGTCCATACTTTGTTGGTGTACATGGATTCCATCTCGGATCGCTAAGCATCCAGCCATTCTTACAGAGTATCACTCCAGATGGCCAGCTCGAAACTAGTTGGGTCATCATCTCATGATGCAATCCTCGCTCCCACTGTCATAGAGAAACTGAAGTATCTCTCAGGTGGGTGAGAAACCCTACTAGATCGGCGGAGAGGCTGAGGTTCGTTGGTATCTACTGAATCCTTTGGTTGTACCAAATCATCTGCTGTAGTTTGCATAGCTGGAACCTTTCCAGTTCTACATAACTAACCTTGCCTCGAGCTTGTCCGGATTTTTCTTTTAGATATAGGCCGGACAACCCCAAATCTTAACTAGCTTAAGACATGGGCTCTTCCCATACCATATCTTATATGGAGTGGTAGGCACTGATTTGATTCGAACCTAATTCAATAGGTATGCAGCTTCTCAAGTGCACAACCCCAAAAGGAAATAGATAACTCAGTAGTACTCATCATAGAGCACACTATATCCAATATGGTGCGATTGCTCCACCCCGATACACCGTTGTGCTGTGGTGCATTCAGAGGAGTAATACTAAGAGAGAATCTCATTTTCTTTTAGAATATCCAAGAATTCCATGCACAAGTATTCTCCTCCCTGATCTTATCATAGGACATAGTACTTATACCCATATTGGTTCCCTACTTCTAACTTATATTCCGTGAATATCTCAAAAGGTTCGGACTTGTGTTTCAACAGGAACATATGTCCGAATCTTGAGAGATCATCAGAGAATGTAATGAAGTACAAAGAACCGGTCTTGGCATGTGTAGACAGGGGACCTTACATACATCATCATGTATCGGTCCCAAGAGTTCATTAACTCTTTTTCTGTTTCCAATAAGCAGAGCTATGGTCACCTAATCTTTGTGACATGACTGGAAAGTTTCATAAGATGTAAATTCAAACTGATTTAAATATGTATCTAAAAAGTAACTTCAGCCAGTCGGGTCGCATTGATATGACCTAGTCTACAATACCTTAAGAAGGATTCTTTCATTTCTGAACTCTTCCTCTTGTGTGTGTTCTGTATACTAGGAACTGTAATTTGATTTAGAACTTCAATGCTTTTAGATAACGTGCCTGAGCCGATCAACTTTTGATATAGGAAATGTTCAAAGCATTATCCATCAATACAAAATTTTATCATTTCTTTACTAATAAAGAGATAGATATGATTTTGTATATCAGGTTCGGTATCTAATAGCATTTGTTCAGAATCAATGTATTGGTAATACAGGGTGACAGTGACCAACAGACTTGCCTGCAACACTTGCCCCATTTTCTGTCTCATGAAACTTATCACCCGTTCTCAGTTCTCTACCCTTTTGTAGCCCTATGTAACAGATTACATATCTAGGATCCTGATCCAGTATCAGATACCCAGGATGCAGAGGATACTGAGAAACGGTTATTTGTAATGAACACACCCGAAGGAGATGCATCTCATGCACTTTCTTCGTTTGGGCGGCATGGGAATCCTGGTATTCCCCTAATTCCTGCTCGGTCTTATAACAATTATAAGTTGGAGCGGGACCAACGTTCCCCAGCTCAGTATAACAAGCGGGTTCGGTCAATATCCGTATTATTATCTTGATTAAGGCGTGATTTGGTCGCTACCTGGAGAGAGAGAGAAGAAAACACTCAGCGTATGCTCTTGTAAGATCAGACTGGTTATTATTTTATCTAATCAGGATGGCTCCCACTGTTTTTATCAAATCTTCCTTCAAACCTTAAAAGGAAAGACTAGACGGGATTAATTACAAGCTACAGGTTCGCCAATCTTTCAGCCAGGCCAGTGTCGGTACTTTGAGGGAGGTCCCCCGTGCTTTCGCACGAACCTAATTAATGTAAACCTCGTTTTCCCAGAGGCGTAACCCCGTTGACACCTTTCTAGACACCTACTTGATCGGCTAATTGTAATGTGTAAAACTCTCCCAGGAGTAACAATTACTCGCAGCGGGTATCGGGATCCAACTATCTCATAGAAGGTATGCAATCTCATTGCAAATTTCAACACTTGAAATTCCCGATAATATTTTGCCCCTAGCGTGCTATGACCTTGACGCATGCCAAACAACCCATAGTCCGCTAGTCAAGTTCAACCCGTACATTTCTTGATTGAATTAAACCCACCCGCACGACCCTTGACGCATGCCAAACAACACCGTACGAATACCCTAATCCAATCGCATCGTATGCTAGAAGATAAGCACTAGTTAGCTACCGTACACTACGCCTTGACGCATGCCAAACAACCGCAGCACGAATACTAACTAGTACTTATCTGAAATGACGGAGGGCTACGACAGGTTTTTCTGAAAACCTATTGCGTAATGAACTTGATATCGTTGTAGGATCGAATGAATTTTGAAATGGAGTGTTTTTTAGGCTTTTCTAGTTTTGCTAAAGGAGTCACTCCCGGTGAAGGGATCGTCGGTCCTTTCCTCGTCGAATGAGGTGCGGGATATATCATATATATCACTGTGCAAAGCAGAAACTATAGAAGCTATCAAAAGTCAAACCGAGTGTGTAGCATCTGCCAGTTATTGCTAAAGGAGTCACTCCCGGTGAAGGGATCTCGGTCCTTTCCTCATCGAATAAGGTGCAGAATATATCATATATACCACTGTGCAAAGCAAGAACTGTAGCTACCTGTTTTATTTAGAAATTCGATTCCACAACATCTTAGGTTTCTTTTTCTTTCATTAATCATATTAATGAAGTCCCATCATTTAAGTTACCTAAACATCACAGATAAATACGACGTACACTTATGCCATCCGCATTCGTCTCGATGTCCCCTCGTGCACCGTTAGGTTAGGTGACTAACGGCAGAGCGGGGCAGGGCTAGCGCGGGTGTAAAATATAAGTAACGCCTATATAATATATCATATATACTATATACAGTATTTATCACAGAACATCACATGATCACATCACAGATATCGCAGCAGAAGAAACATATGAAATATTGGATATACTAGGACGTCCGTGTTTTCAATACGAGCCAGTATAAAACACGGATTCCACGGTCGCGATGAATAGCCAAACCCACACCGCTAGACCCCTACGAGAGCGGCAAGCAACCCGACCAATTCTAGAGTTAGGAGACCCGGACTCGACTCCTCGAGTTGGTCTCCCACTGGACTCCAGAACCCGGTTACTTGTGCTCCCCTCCTCGGGTCTATCCTAGTGCGGAAAAGTAAATAATATACAAAAGGTGACATCTTCCGCAACCTGGAAGTACCCCAATAAAAGAATATTACATACAAGTTTTTACATGAATGAAAATGAAAAACACTCATCTCACATTAAAAAAACCCGGCTATTCAAACACGACGATCCAATATAACACATCCAGCAACACATAACATTACATGTCATCAACGTAAGTAAATTTGCGCATCCCAATTGTCGTTGACATATAGCAACGAAACCGGCGATATCACATATTACACTTACGGTCACAGAAAAGAAAGTGTAAAACTACAACAGTTGGAATCCGCAACCTCCTTAGACATCGCATGCCTAAACCAATGAATTCCTTAGACATCACATGCGTAACAATTATAAACCCCATATTTTAGTCTCATTATCGAAAACACTTTTCAATATCAAGTCGGGCAATTCAACAAGATTCCCGACATTCTGATCGAATGCTCGTCGCAAACTTTAGTAGGCGGCTGCACCCCCGACGCCGTCGACGAAGTGCACCAAGGCGGAACACCGCTGCCGCGAGCACCCGAGCGGATGCTTTCGGCGACGGGGTTCTCCTACAGTCACTTGGTTGGGGCTAAGGGATGTAGCAGTCTAATAAGTTTATCCGGCGAGTATCCGCGTACACTACGTGATTGCGACGGACTTTTGATCACATCAAAATTCCGTGGCAACCAATCAAGTGAGACTAAAGTGCTATGTTTATAACATTCATGTTAGTTATCTCATAACTACTTGTAGATTCCAAGTATTGTATCTCATTCCGGATAAATAGAAAATGTCAAACTTTCCGATCGAACAATCGAACACCCAAGTTTTCCCGAAACAGCTCAACACATGAAACAAGTTTAAAAACATTCACTTCATGCCTCAGTACCAACGGTCCAGCCGTAGAAGGGTCAAGCCAACGCCTTAGATGTGGCATGCCGTACTGCCCCAAACCCTAAGGTTCAAAGGGCAGTTCAAGACGGTCACATAATCGAGTTAAGGTTTGTTGTCTTCTAGAGGGTCCATCGCGTTACTTGCACTACTTAGAACGTTATTAAACCACGGAAAGATCCAACACTTGGAAATTTCCCAACAGGGGAAAAGGTGGGTATTTATATCCGGTCGAACTTTTTAACATATTCTAAAATTACCCGGAAAAGCACAAAGACAAAGTTTGAAAATCCGATCGAATCTACGAACTCCCAATACAACCCAGAAAACTCAACTCTTGAGTAAATATTAAAAATTCCCAGAAAACTCAGAAATGAAAGATAGAAGTTACTGTGCAAAAATAACTTACTGAGGAGACTAAATGGCCGCGGAACCGCCGCATTAGCCATGCTAATGCCGCGGTTCCGCCGCGCTTTGTTCGAATCTCTTGGTCAATTTTGCACCGTAATTCTTAGAATCTCCTGCTGAATTTTTTAAGAATTTTTAAATCACAAAAATCCACAATTTTCAAAAATGTACAGAGCGCGGTTGAAATCTAGGGTTTCGGGTTCGATCGGGTTTGTAACTTCGTCTACGCATCGCCTAAGGCTCTAGCTAGGCTCTGATACCACTGTAGGGTTCCTAGGCACACTAATGAGGTCTCACAAGGCATCAACCATGCCAATTTCAAATTTTACAAGTACCGAGAAACCCTAATACGGATCGTTAACTAGATTTTAGGCGAAAACGATAACTAGTTAACAACTTAACTATGATTAAATGGAAAATACAACCTTTGTAGATCCGGTCCTCCACCTCCATAGCTCCATGATGAAGTCCCCTCACTGCGATCATCGGATCCCAGGCTCTAGCGTCGGCTTCATCGGAGAAATGGGCGGGCTAGGTCGTCGACTTCGATGCCGAAGATGATCTACGTCGAGGCAACACAAGATCAAGCTCCAACTTCACTAAGTCATGAAACTTGTGAAGAAAACACCCTATACTACTTGGCAAGTGGTAGAGGATGAAGAAATAGGATGTGGGTTCACTTTAGAATTGGATTTCTCACTCTTTTTCTCAAGTTGCCATTAAAGGTTGCAAGCTTTTCTTCTTGTTGATGTAGAAGAAGAAGAAGAAAAGAATATGATAAGTTATTTCTAAAATAAGAAATAATATGATACTTATCATAATGGCAACCATAGTTAGGTGTAGAGAATAAACCATGGTTAGGTTGAATGGTTAGGTTAATGGAAACAAACAAAATGGTCAAGCTTTCAACACTTCATGAAGTTTCATGAAAGAAACAAAATAAGCCATCATTTTATTTATCTTTCAAAATGAATAAATAAATAAATGAATAAGTAAATAAACAAAACCCTAACCATTAACACAACCATGGTTTAATCATACACACAAACTATCATGTATCATCAAACATGATACAAACTAGTGCACAAAACTATATCATATATACAATGTGCACATCAAGTGAGAAAATCCATTTTAAGTGAACCAATATTAGTTAATGTAAAGTAATATATCTAATATATAATTATACATTAAATCATTAAATCAATACTTGATTTAACAATCCGGTCATATCGCATATAACCGACTAATATCAATAGTAACAACTTATCGAATCAACACTTGATCCGATAACCCGGCTATATCACATATAACCGATCAATGTTACAAATCGCGAGAATCAAATACAGTATCACATACTGGTATTATTCTCGGTCCCGCACATATCTCATATGCGCTCCTATTTCGTTTTGCTTGAGCCAGGAAACCTCTGTGTAGGACTCTAAAGACTCGTCAATACACCGGCAGCAGGTGATGATCATATCAAACACCCACAAGCCGCAAGCGGTCTGCTAAACGTAACGGCCACCCGGGTATTGAGCGATCAGAAGATCGACGAGCAAGCCCACTCACACTCCTGTGAATCCAACCGGTAACACTTACCGTACAGTCCGGTCTCGTCGTCTGATATGTCGCATATCTCGCCTAGGGGTGGTAAACGTCAGACCCCAATAGCTCGATAAGTCGTGTCGATATAAGGTCTATAACAGCTCGAGAAACTACTGGTAACACTTACCAGTAAATCTCAGCAACCCTGGCCAGGGATTTCCGGTTATAGCCAATCGAACACAGCGCAACATCAACTCCCTATACCGGGAGAGACGAATCCCCTCCTATCGCTCATTGCCTCCATGTGATTCGGGACTGTACCCAAAAACCACCGTTTTGCACACCCTCTTGGACGTGGTAAGGTGGAAATCAAAGCACAGTGGGAACCACACAAGACTCTATGACGATCTCGGATCAACAGACTACTATGTACCAGTGTCACCAGAGAACTGCCATCTGACGTAAGGTATAATACCATCTGGGAGTTCTCGCGAGTCCGTCCAATGTACCCAATCTCCACTGAGCACCCGTATATCATCTCCGATGTCAAACACTAATGGATATGGGATCATCCATCGCCCATCTGTATGGGTCGAAAAAGTATACGCTAGTCTACTCTGGTATATCGATGCCCCGTCTCGATACACCCACGACTAGGGACCTTGAAGGATGTACTTATGGACTACCATGTCCCCACTAGTATGATCTGCATCATAGTCCAGTTAGTCAAGTACACATCCTAAGGGCTTTACCAACATATAACGGAGAGACAATCAGTGTACACGTTAAGGTAAAGAGCAACCAGATAGCATACTATCATGTCGAGCAAGAAAGTCCTCCCTATATATGTCCAAGCATCCACTACAATATATATCCTATGTATAATAATGGCCTCTAGGGCATACATATAACTAACAGTAATATAATCTCATCACAGAACATTGCAGCAGAAGAACATATATGAAATATTGGATATACTAGGACGTCCGTGTTTTTAATACGAGCCTATATAAAACACGGATTCCACGGTCGCGATGAATAGCCAAACCCACATCCCTAGACCCCTACGAGAGCGACAAGCAAAACTGCTAATTTTAGGGTTAGGAGACCCGGTCTCGACTCCTCGAGATGGTCTCCCACTGGACCCTAGAACCCGGTTACTTGTGCTCCCCGCTTTGGGTCTACCTAATGTGGAAAAGTAAATAATATACAATGATGACACCATCCTCAGCCCGGAAGTGCCCCAGTAAAAGAATATTACATACAA
This sequence comes from Agapanthus africanus, assembly GCA_030015575.1. Taxonomy (NCBI): domain Eukaryota; kingdom Viridiplantae; phylum Streptophyta; class Magnoliopsida; order Asparagales; family Amaryllidaceae; genus Agapanthus; species Agapanthus africanus. The sequence goes on from CM057346.1 coordinate 400,409,303, forward strand.
ATGAATTTTACATAAATGAAAAGGAAAAAACTCACATCTCACATAAAACCCCCGGCTATTCAAACACGACGATCCAATATAACATATCACAGCAACACATAATATCTCATATCATCAACGTAAGCAAGTATGCGTATCCCGATTGTCGTTGATATATAGCAACGAAGCCGGCGATACACCGCATACTACGCTTACGGTCACAGAAAAGAAAGTGTAAAACTACAACAGTTGGAATCCGCAAACTCCTTAGACATCGCATGCCTAACCAAATAAATTCATAGACATCGCATGCCTAACAATTATAAACCCCGCATTTTAGTCTCATTATTAAAAACTCTTTTCAATATCAATCGAGCAATTCAACAAGATTCCCGACATCCTGATCGAATGCTCGCCGTAAATTTTAGTAGACGACCGGACCCCCGGCTGCCGTCGACGAAGTGCACTAAGGCGGAACACCGCTGCCGCGAGCACCCGAACGGATGCTTTTGGCGACGGGGTTCTCCTACAGTCACTTGGTCAGGGCTATGGGGCGTGGCTGTCTGTTAAGTTTACGCGGCGAGTATCCGCGTACGCTACGTGATTGCAACGGACTTTTAATCATATCAAAATTCTGTGGCAACCGATCATCTGAGACCAAACTGCTAGATTTATAACATTCAAATTAGTTATTTCATAACTACTTGTGGATTCCAAATATTGTATCACATTTTAGATAAATAGACAATGTTAAACTTTCCGATCGAATAATCAAACACCCAAGTTTTCCAAATAGTTCTCAACTCTTGAAATTAGTTTACAAACATCCATCACATGCCACAGTACCAATGGTCCAGCCGTAGAAGGGTCAAGCCAACGCCTCACATGTGGCACGCCGTACTGCCACAAACCCTAAGATTTAGAGACGGTTCAAGACGGTCACATAATCAAGTTAAGGTTTGTTGTCTTCTAGAGGGTCCACCGCGTTACTTGCACGACTTAGAACATTCTTAAACTACAGAAAAATCCAACGCTTTGAAATTTTCCGGCGGAGGAAAAAGTGAGTTACTGATATCCGTTCGAACTTTTTAACAGTTTCTAAAAATTATCCGGACAAAATAAACGAAGTTAAATTATCCGATCGAATCAACGAGTCCCCAATACAACCCAACAAAACTCAACACATGAGTGGAATTAAAAAATTCCCATAAAAAAATGACAAGAAAGGACCTAAGAATAAATATATGAAGTTCCAGGGACTAATTCAAAATTTTGGCCGCGGAACCTCGGCTAAACCAAGGGTTTAGCGGCGGTTCCGCGGTTAAATGAGCGAATTAGTGGGCCGTACTTCACAGTAATTCTTCGTCCTTCCTGCTTGTTTTTCTGAGAACTTTTAATTCATAAAAAATCACATTTTTGAAAATTGACCAGAGAAGGGTTCGTATCGGGGTATCCGGGTTCGATCGGACTTTAAACTTCGCTCAGACATCGCCTAAAGCTCTAGCTTGGCTCTGATACCACTGTAGGGTTGCTAGACACGCTCACAAGGGTCTACGAGGCATCAACCATGCTCGATTAAAATTTTAGCCGTGCCGAACAACCCAAAGCCGGATCTTTAAACTAGAGTTTATGCGAAACTAAGCATGTTAAACACTTTAACACTAAGTGAGAGGGATTACAACCTTTGTAGATCCGGTCGTTCACTTCTTAAGCTCCGTGTTGAGGTCCCTTCGCTGCGATCATCGTGTTCCGGACTCCCGAGAGGCTCTACGAAGAGAAAGATGCAGTCTTGCTTCCGATCTTCGATAGCAAAGATGGTCTACCTTGAAGTTTCATTAACACAAGCTAACACTCACTAAATTAAGTGAACACTCTTACCTAGAGGGCAAGGGTAGATGAGGATGATGAAGTAGGATTTTTGCTCTCATTTATAATCTTTTTCTCACTCATTTTTCATCACAAAATCAAAGAAAGAAAGCTTTTCATGAAGAACTCAAGCAAGAAGAAGATGAATAATGATTAGAAACCTTTTGTGATGAATAATGAAAAGATAAATATGATGAATAATGCAACCATGGTCAACTAAACCCATGTAGAGAATTAACTAGGGCTAGGGTTTGGGTTGGGTTAAAGCATGAGTCATTTGAAAATATCTTCGCAAAAACAAAAAAAAAATCTTCTAGAAGGTTCATGAATGCACTAACCCAAATCAAACCCTAGTCTTATTTAATCTCCACTAAACATGTTGCATTAGTAATCATATCATGTTACACTATTATATATCACATATATAATATTTATCGTAACAAAATAAAATAATACATTTAACATATATCGCATATATATCAATGTATTACCCGAGTGAGAAAAAAATCTTTTAGTGAGCTAATATTAGTTAATGTAATTTAATATATCATATATATTATTATACATTAAATTATCGAATCAACACTTGATCCGACAATCCGTCTGTATCGCATATAACCGACTAATACGTTGACCCGGCTATATCACATGTACCCGGCCGATATCTCATATCGCGAGAATCCAATACGGTATCTCATATCGCATTATCCTTGGTCCTGCACATATCACATATGTGCTCCTACTCCATTTTGCCTGAGTCAAGAAACCTCTGTGTAGGACTCTAAAGAATCGTCAATACGCCGGCAGTAGGTGATGATCATATCAAACACCCACAAGCTGCAAGCGGTCAGCTAAACGTAACAGCCACCCAGGTATTGAGCGCTCAGAAGATTAACAAGCAAGCCTGTACATTCTCCTGTGAATCCAATCAGTAACACTCCCGTACAGTCCGGTCTCGTCGTCTGATATGTCGCATATCTCGCCTAGGGGTGGAAAACGTCAGACCCCAGTAGCTCGATAAGTCGTGTCGATATGAGGTCTACAACAGTTCGAGAAACTACTGATAACACATACCAGTACATCTCGGCAACCCTAGCCAGGGATTTCCAGTTATAGCCAATCGAGCACAGCACAACATCAACTCCCTATACCGGGAGAGACGAATCTCCTCCTATCGCTCATTGCCTCCATGTGATTCGGGACTGTACCCAAAAGCCACCTTTTTGTACGCCCTCTTGACATGGTATGATGGAAATCAAAGCATAGTGGGAATCACACAAGACTCTATGACGATCTCGGGTCAACAGACTACTATGTACCAGTGTCACCGGAGAACTGCCATCTGACGTGAGGTATAATACCATCTTGGAGTTCTTGGCGAGTCCGTCCAGTGTACCCAGTCTCCACTGAGAACCCGTACACTATCCTTGATGTCAAACACCGATGGATATGGGATCATCCATCGCCCATCATATGGGTCAAGATGCGTATACGCTAGTCTACTCTGGTGTATCAATGCCCTGTCTCGATACACCCTCGACTAGGAACAGTTATAGGATGTACTCGTCGACTACCGTGGCCCCACTAGTATAATCTCATCATAGTCACGGTAGTCGAGTACATTTCCTAAGGGCTTTATCAACATGTAACACAGAGACAATCAGAGTACATGTTAAGATAAAGTTCAACCAGATAGCATACTATCCTGTCGAGCAAGAAAGTCCTCCCTATATATGTCCAAGCATCCATTACAATATACATCGTATGTACAGTAATGGCTTCTAGGGCATACATATAACTTACAGTCTTTGGGCCCGAGATCGGCATTTGTCTCGTGTGAGTTCCCACTGAACTTTGATCACTACCCTACCACGGCTCTACTGAGACGTGCAAACAGGTTTTGGTTGGGTTCAGTCCCGAGCCACATGGAGGCAGTGAACGATTGTCGGGGACTCGTCTCTCCCGATATAGGGAGTCGATATCGCACTGTGATTCGATTGGTCAGGACCATAAGACCTTGGCTAAGGCACTTGGGATTTACTGATAGGTTGATCAGTAGTTTCCCGGATTGGTCCGTAGCCACATCAGCACGACTTATCAGGTTGTTAGGGTCTGACGTTCACCACCCTGTAGACCCGATATGCGATACTCTTTGACGAAGAGACCGGACTGTACGGATATTGTCACGAATAGGCTCAGTAAGAGTTCGGACGAGCTTGCTCGTCGGCCTTCCTTTTCGACAGGTACCTGGGCAGCCGTTACGTACAGCTAGTGCCGCTGACGTGATTGTGGTTAAACCCACTGCCAGAGTACTGTCAAGTCTTTAGATTCCCACACAGAGGGTTTCCCTGATCCAGGCAAAACGATGTAGTAGCCGTATTGGATATGTGCAGGGTTCGATCGATTGATGTACTTGGTACTCGGATTTTCGATCGGACAGTTTGTAATACTAGCCTGCTCGGATTTGAGCTGGATTATTAAATCAGGTATTGATTTAATAATTTACGAATATGTTTTTCGATATATATATTCTAGTATTACGTTCTTCGTGTTATTCTATCTCTTTTGGGCGTTCGGATTTTTATCCGATTGCCGGTATATTTATACAGCAGACTGAAATCCGTATTTACTACAGATTTCCTTCTAGAAGGTGGCCACCTCATTATGTATTTTCCTTTTATCTGATAATTGGCAATGAGGTGTAAAGTAAAGAGTATGGGAGGAAAAGAGGTGACCATGCTTCAATAGTAGTCAAATGAATTTATAATTCATTTTGGAGTTACTATTGAAGCATAGTTGCTAATTGTTTAATGAAAGAATTCATACACAAAACCTATGTGTGTATTTTCTCTTTCATCCATGGTTCATAATTTCTTGAGCTCCCATTTTTCTCTCAAGTTCGTCCCTCCTCTTTCTTTGCTCCACATTCATCTTCTTCCTCTTCACTAACATTCTCATGTGTTGAGAAACAAGTGAAGAGGTTAGAAAAGAGATAGCTAACACTTAGACAACCCCACTATATCCTAGACCACTTGGACTTGCATCCCAAATTCTCTAGTTGCTCTTTTGACATATTGCAAAGAGCTAAAGCCATGGATCATACTCCCCGGGTGGATCATCTACGACAAAAGGAGGCCGGAGAACAAGCTCGATCCCGGAGGACCGATGGAGCCGGAGTTGGAGTTCAAGCATGTTCAAGGTGGATAAAAGGAGCTAAGGATGAAGAAAGAAGACCGAAGGACTTGGTTCGTTTGGTGAGGTTTCTATCATAGTAGATAGCACTTCTTCTTTTGCTAGTTAATTTTATGGAAAGATCCGGTTAAGTTTTATTCTAGTGCCAAGTTTTTGTTCGCAAGAAAAATTTTATTCCGCATTTGGCCATGGAAGTTGGCCGGGGTATTAGGGTAACCCTTCATGGTATAAGAGCCATCCAATTAAACCTATACTAGCTTGTTTAAACGTGTTTAGAATAACGATCGACTAAAAATTTCAAAAACCGCATTTCAATTCATGTAGTTTCTGTCGATTTTTAAACGTGCTCGAAAAATCAATTTTATGGTCTCAGAACATCATGCAGGCTTTTTTAAGATGACAGAAGAAAATTGGTCACGTGATCCTTCCAAACCACCGCTGAACCACCGCGAAAACCCCCTATTTGCGGCGGTTCCACGGCCGTTTTGGGGCCCACGTGAACAAAATTTCTTCTGGGCCTCTTATTTTTGAAATTGTGGTTTCTGGAATAATTATATTTAGGCCCAGATTTGTTACAGTGTTGGTTTAAATACTTGGGGCCCACTTGAAAAGTTTAGTCGATCGTAATTTTAAAATACGTATTTTATTTTCAGTACATTCACTTTTATCTGCGACCGGGAATGTCAATCGATCGGTAAAACTCGTCTAATCGCTATATGTTCCTTTAGACGGGTTTTGCGAACGTGACATTCGCGTTGATGTTATGTGCTTGTTCTGTGATTGTGGTTGGATAGTCGTGATGGATAGCAAGTGTTGCAATGTTGTTGGTACTGTTTAAATTCATTTATACATTTGTTATTGCGGGGCGAGCGTCTGACTTGCAGACTGCCGTCTTTGCCAGGTTGTATATTATTTTGGGGCACGATGAGGTCGATGTCACCGTTTGTATATATTATTTTCTTATTCAGTACTAGGATTACCCCGCGGTGGAGTGAACGAATAGCCGGATTCTAGAAGGCAACAAGTCCGCATCTCATAGCGTAAAGACTGAGGGGTTTCATTCTTATGGCGTCAAGACGGAAGGGGCTTCATTCTAGAATTGACAGGGCTATTCGCTGCACTCGTAAGGGGTACAGGTTTTCGATGCACAGGCTATCCACACGACCGGGAACGTCGGGTTTTATTTGCGGCTCAAATGAAACCCGGGGCTCCAAGATTATCCACCATTCTGTATTGTTATCTGTGTTGTTGTTTATTATCATGCCTTGGACGAATGTTATATATACTTATATATATACTAGTAGATGTTGTATAAGTTTTGCACCCGCGCTAGTCCAACCCCCGCTCTGTCATTAGTTAAGTAACCTAACAGGTGATGACGGGGCCCCGTGGCAAATGCGGATGGCATATACGTACATTTTATTTTCGTTCTTTTCTGGTGTGATAGGTTACAAATTGATGGGACCGCATTGATTTTGATTAATGCAAGATAATAAATCTAAAAGATGTTGTTGGAACCAAGCTTTAAAAACTGTCATTACAGACGTTCTCTTTTACTTTGCACAGTGGTATTCAGTTTGGAATATCCTGCACCTCATTCGACGAGGCAAGGGCCGAGATCCCTTCACCGGGAGTGACCCCTTGAGTAAAAGTTTGCATCAGGGTAATAACTTCACTATAGTCGACTAATTTTTGCTTTGCATCGTGGTATTCATTTTGGAATATCCTGGACCTCATTCGATGAGGAAAGAGCCGAGATCCCTTCACAGGGAGTGACCTCTTTAGCAAAGGTTTTCGCCACTATATATTTATAAAACTACTCAGGTTCCTTCAACGATATCAAGTTCATTACGTTAATGGGGTTTTCGCCAAAAACCCAGCCATAGCCCTCCATCATTTCTTACAAGTGTTACTTGGTATTCATGCTGCGTATGTTGACTATGTCAAGGCATAGTGTATGGTAGCTGAGAAATACTTGTTTGCGGCACATGATGCGATTGGTTAGGAAAGTTGTATGACCATTTTGACTGTGTCAAGGGTCATGCGGGTGGGTCTAATGCAATCTTGGACAATGACGGGTTGAACTTGGCTAGCTACTTATGATATGCTGACTGTGTCAAGGTCATAAGTCGTTAGGGGTAAAAACTGTTGGAGATAGTGCCCACAAAGTCAATTATTGGATCGCAGGTACGTGATTGCAATGATTGAGGCAGGACCTATACCGATATGACAGTCTTGCTCGAGATGATAGTTTGCTATCTGGTTTGTCTTTATCATCGTATACATGCTTTAGTTCACTATTGCATGATGATAGAGCCCATAGGATTCTTGCTTAACTACCAGCAGTATGATGGCGATCATATACGTGGGAGCTGGGGTCTGTAAGCACATCCTTTATGTGTCCCTAGTCGTGGGAGTTTCGAGACAGGGCATCGATACTCCAGAGTAGACTAGTGTATAAAGTCGAGACCCCGACGAGGGGCGATGGCCGGTCTCACAAGCCATTGGTGTCAGTTGGATCACCTAAGATGTATACAGGTGCTCATTAGGATATGAATACACCGGACAGGACTCGCCGGGAACCTGCTAGTTGGTATTATACATATCGTCAGATAGCAGTTCCCTGGTGACATGTGTACAGGTTAGTTCATCGACCTGAGATCATCATTTGTCTCGTGTGAGTTCCCACTGTGCTTAGATTACTACCCTACCACGCTCAAAGGAGTTGTGCAAACAGGTTTTAGTTGGGTACAGTCCCGAGCCACATTGGAGGCAAGTGAGTGGATCGTCGGGGGTTCGTCTCTCCCGGTATTGGGGTTGATGTCGCGCAGTGCACGGGTGGCCATCACTAGAAATCCTTGGCCAAGATAGTGGAGAATTACTGTTTTGGATCAGTAGTTTCTCAGGTGGTGATGGGCTTCATACCGACACGAATTATCGCGTTATTAGGGGTCTGACTTTATCCACCCACCTTGACTCGATATGCGATGCTCTTTAGACGAACGGACCGGACTGTATATACATTGTCACTGTCAGGCACAGTAGGGTTTATAGATGAGTTCGCTCGTCAGCTTCCCTTCCAATCAATACATAGGCAAACCGTTACGTACAGCTTATACCTCTGACGTGCTAGAGGTTATACCCAGTGCCAGTGTGTTGATGAGTCATTAGAGTCCCCCACAGACACTTTCCCAAGTTCGGGCGAAACGTTGTAGAAGCCGTATGGTGATATGGCAAGGTTCGGAAAAAACACGTGCGTTTTCGCGCGTGTCGTTTTTCGGGCAGATAATACTGGTAGGCTTTAGTTTAAGCCGGAACCCAGTATTATACTGTGTAGATATAATATCTTTGTCTCGGTTGCATTTGTATTCGGTCGTAATACAAATGCGGATATGTTTATACTGATACGGGGTTATCCTGAAATTCGTTTCGGGATCACTTTTGGAAGTTGCCAGTTTCCAGTTTTCTATCAGACGTATTTGACAGTCGGTTAAATACGGATTTATCTTTTCTTGATGAGGCGAGTCAGTGTTCTAGAAGGTTCTAGATGTGATGACTAAGCTAGTGAGTCACTTGTGTCATTAATGGTTCATTAATGATGGAGGATGACTAGGTTTATGTTGATTGGTTTGCATTTAATGCTAGTTAGTGATTCATTCTTTGTTGATAAGTATCCTTGTTATGGTCACCCTCTTGCCATCTCCTACACTCAGCCTCCTCTTGATAAATAGTGGCCGGCCTCCTCTTGAAAGGAGAGAGATTCATTTTTGATTAAAAAGATTATGGTTTTGGCCTCATGAAAATTAGATTGCTCATTTCTCAATTCGATCGATCCAAAAGGCAACTTCTTTTAACCGTTCGTCTATAGTCTTGGACGTAACGAGGCAAAGTGTTCTACTCATTCTCTACTTCATCTTGGTCGCCTCTTTTGGCAAACTTGACGACCGAGTTGCCTCGGTTCAGAGGCGGGAGCCCGTTTAAAGATTCGTCGACGTGGTGCCACCTGGACGAGAAGACTGGAGATCGAGAAGATCGGAGCAGCCGCAACAAAGCATAGGATGATGGTTGAAGACCGAAGGACTCAGATCATTCGGTATAACGTTTCTACCCATTTGTACTTTGTTAGTTTAGCTTTAATGGCAGATCCGGGTTACGGTACACGATGGCGCCAGTTTGTAAAAAGTTTTTGTTCCGCATTTGGCATCTGTTAGACGGCCGGGGCGCTACCGTGGACTTACAGTGGTATCAGAGCCTCACTATTAAGCTATACTAACTTGCTCTAACATATTTAAAATATCGATCGAACCGTTTTTCAAAAACTGCAATTTCCATGTTCAAAGTTTCTGTCGATTTTTAACAGGGCCCGAAAATTATTTTGAACATACCAGAAAACAGAGCAGGCTTTTATTAGAAATCTAGTGAAATTTGGAGGCCCAATTCCACAGAACCGCCGCGGATCCGCGGCCCAAACAAGGGTTTGGCCGCGGATCCGCCGCAGTTTTGTGAGATTGGCACTCCAAATTTCTACAGTGAGTTCTACTTGGGAAATTTTGGCTTTTGATATATTTCTTTTGGGCCCAGATTTTGTTACTGTACAGCAGATGTACGTGGAGCCCACTTCGGGAAATTTTGTCGATCGAAATTTTAAACTTGTTAGATTACAGTATTTACATTATATCTCCGACCGGGAATGTCATTTGATCGGTAAACCGTGTCTGATTGCTATAGTTCTTTTAGACGGGTTTGCGAACGTGACATTCGCGTTGATGTTCTGTGTTGTGCTGTGATGTTGCGGATATGTCGTGGTGGATAGCAGTGTGCAATGGTAGTACAGTTTGGATTTATTTGTATATTTTGTAGGGTTCCTAGGCACACTAATGAGGTCTCACAAGGCATCAACCATGCCAAATTCAATTTTTTCTTGTGCCTACAAACTCTAATACGGATCGTTAACTAGAATTTAGGCGAAAACGATAACTAGTTAACAACTTAACTAAGAGTAAACGAAAATACAACCTTTGTAGATCCGGTCTTCCACCTCCATAGCTCCGTGATGAAGTCCCCTCGCTGCGATCATCGGATCTCGGGCTCTAGCGTCGGCTTCATCGGAGAAATGGACGGGCTAGGTCGTCGACTTCGATGCCGAAGATAATCTACGTCGAGGCAACACAAGATCAAGCTCCAACTTCACCAAGTCATGAAACTTGTGAAGAAACACCCTATACTACTTGGCAAGTGGTAGAGGATGAAGAAATAGGAAGTGGATTCACTCTAGAATTGGATTTCTCACTCTTTTTCTCAAGTTGCCATTAAAGGTTGCAAGCTTTCTTCTTTGTTGAAGAAGAAGAAGAAGAAAGAATATGATAAGAATTATCTTCAAAATAGAAAATGAGTGATTCTTATCATATAGCAACCATGGTTAAGTGTAGAGATTAAACTAGGGTTAGGTTGAATGGTTAGGTTAAGGCAAACAAACAAAATGGTCAAAGCTTCATGAAGTTTCAAGAAAGAAACAAAGCTAGCCACCATTTTATTCTTGCCAAAATAAATGAATAAATAAAATAAATAAATGAATAAGTAAATAAACAAAACTCTAACCATTAACACTACCATGGTTCAATCATACACACAAACTTTCATGTATCATCAAACATGATACAATCAAGTGCACAAAAGTATATCACATATACAATGTGCACATCAAGTGAGAAAATCCTTTTTAAGTGAACAAATATTAGTTAATGCAAAGTAATATATCAAATATATAATTATACATTAAATCATTAAATCAACACTTGATTTAACGATCCGGTCATATCGTATATAACCGACTAATATCCAATGTATCGGCTTATCGAATCAATCCTTGATTCGATAACTAGGTTATATCGCATACAACCAATCGACACATTCATCGCGAGAATAGAATACGGTATCACATACACGCATTATTCTCAGTCCCGCACATATCTCATATGCGCTCCTATTTCATTTCGCTTGAGCCAGGAAACCTCTGTGTAGGACTCTAAAGACTCGTCAATACGCCGGCAGCAGGTGATGATCATATCAAACACCCACAAGCCGCAAGCGGTCTGCTAAACGTAACGGCCACCCGGGTATTGAGCGATCAGAAGATCAACGAGCAAGCCCGCTCATACTCCTGTGGATCCAACCAGTAACACTTAGCGTACAGTCCGATCTGTGCATCTGATATGTCGCATATCTCGCCTAGAGGTGGTAAACGTCAGACCCCAATAGCTCGATAAGTCGTATCGATATGAGGTCTATAACAGTTCGAGAAACCACTCGTAACACTTACCAGTAAATCTCAGCAACCCTGGCCAGGGATTTCCGGTTATAGCCAATCGAACACAGCGCAACATCAACTCCCTATACCGGGAGAGACGAATCCCCTCCTATCGCTCATTGCCTCCATGTGATTCGGGACTGTACCCAAAAACCACCGTTTTGCACACCCTCTTGGACGTGGTAAGGTGGAAATCAAAGCACAGTGGGAACCACACAAGACTCTATGACGATCTCGGATCAACAGACTACTATGTACCAGTGTCACCAGAGAACTGCCATCTGACGTAAGGTATAATACCATCTGGGAGTTCTCGGCGAGTCCGTCCAATGTACCCAATCTCCACTGAGCACCCGTATATCATCTCCGATGTCAAACACTAATGGATATGGGATCATCCATCGCCCATCTGTATGGGTCGAAAAAGTATACGCTAGTCTACTCTGGTATATCGATGCCCCGTCTCGATACACCCAGGACTAGGGACCTTGAAGGATGTACTTATGGACTACCATGTCCCCACTAGTATGATCCGCATCATAGTCCAGGTAGTCAAGTATACATCCTAAGGGCTTTACCAACATGTAACAGAGAGACAATCAGTGTACACGTTAAGGTAAAGAGTAACCAGATAGCATACTATCATGTCGAGCAAGAAAGTCCTCCCTATATATGTCCAAGCATCCACTACAATATACATTCTATGTATAGTAATGGCCTCTAGGGCATACATATAACTAACATATTTGATATTGCGGGGCGAGCGTCCAACATGTGGACTGCCGTCACTGCCTGTTTGTATAATATTCTTTGGGGCATGACCGGGTCGAGGTCGATGTACCCGTTGTACATATTTTTATTTCTGTACTAGGTTTATCCCATGAAGGAGTGCACGGATAGCCGGGTTCTGAAGGGCAACGGTTCCGTATCTCATGGCTTTGAGAGGCAAAGGGACCTCACTCTAGAATTGCCAGACTATTCGCCGCACTCGTAGGGGGTACAGGTTGACCCAAGGAGGGGTGCTCAATTTACTGGATTCCGTGAAGTGCCGGGTGTTCCATTCACTATGCTGTGGGGACTACCTCGCTTCAGGTTTTGGCGGGTAACTTGCCGCACCCGTAGGGGTCTAGGTTTCATTGCACAGGCTATCCACACGACCAGGGGAACGTCGGGTTTTAGCAGCGGCTCTGTGAAACTCGGGGATCCCAGATTATCTGTATTGTTCTATGATGCTTATTACTTTTCTGTAATGTTGCATATTATCACGCCTGGAGCGATTATTGTATATTGGTATATATACTATTAGATGTTGTATATGTTTTACACCCGCGCTATTCCAGCCCCCGCTCTGTCGTTAGTTAAGTAACCTAACGGGTGATGACGGGACCCAGTGGCGAATGCGGATGGCATATACGTACATTTTATTTTCGTTCTTTTCTGGTGTGATTGATTGATGGGACTGCATCGATTCTTATCAATGCAAGGATAAAACAAACCTACATTTGATGTTGTTGGAACAAATTTTAAAAAGTGTTATTACAAAGATGTTTCCTTTTGTTTTGTATAGCGGTATTCAGTTAGAATATCCTGCACCTCATTCGACGAGGCAAGGGCCGAGATCCCTTCACCGGGAGTGACCCCTTGGACAGAAGTTTGCGTCAGGGTAATAACTTTACATATAGTCGATTACAAGTTGCTTTGCATCGCGGTATTCAGTTGGAATATCCTGCACCTCATTCCACGAGGAAAGAGCCGAGATCCCTTCACCGGGAGTGACCTCTTTAGCAAAACGTTTTCGTCACTATATTTTTATAAAAGCTATTAGTTTCCTTCAACGAGATCAAGTTCATTACGTTAAAGGTTTTTCGCCAAAAACCAGCCGTAGCCCTCCGTCATTTCTTGTGGATGGTCAGTAGTATTCAAGCTATGTATTTTGACCTAACGCCAAGGCATAGTGATTGGTAGCTGTTGGGTATTCATTTGTTGCATAGATAGATGCGTTGGTTTGGGACAGTCGTTCTGTCATACTTGGCCCTTCGTCAAGGGCATGTGCGAGTGGGTTCAAATTAACCTGGATAATGACGGATAAAACTTGACATGTGACTTATGATATTTTGACCTAACGCTAAAGTCATAAGAGCATGGGGTAAAAATTATATCAGGAGTTTCAAACATACAGGAAACTTGCCAGGCATGCGCATACCTTCTGGAGTATAATAACTTGAGTGGCTTCCATCAAGTTATCATGCGATGATAGTTGGATCCCGATTCCCACTGATGAGTTGGTTTACTCTTCGGGTGATCCCGACTAATTCTTCTTTCAGGTTTGGAGGAGAATTTGAGATTACAGTAGGAGGTTTCCTGATTAAATAAAGTGATAACCATTCTGATCTAGGTTAGAGTGCACACATAGTGTTTCTTTTCTCTCTCTCTTTTTGGCAGCGACCTTTGACCGACCCTAGACTATGACTCAGTGACCAAGTTGACCGAACCTTCTTAAAATACTGACTTTTGGATTATCAGAGTTGCATAAGTCATTGCCGCTCCTTCTTTTATCCTTTGTATTTCTCAGAACATCCCGTATTACTACGGATATCCACTTCCATTGGATAGATCCATCGTATGGTTATATACAAACTCGAAGGGATTTCTTCGAGGATGGATCCAGGTTCAGGAGAAATAGAATTGGTTTATTCAGTTGTTTTTTATTATTACCTTCTCTCAGGTTGCGAGGGCTCCTTAGTTTAGGAGGGTACACCTATTACGCTTATTGGATAGTCTTCTTCCAAACTATAGGCAGGTGCCGAAAGGTAGGGAATGAAGAAAACTAATTAGCCTAAGTAGGGTGTGTAGAAGGTAATATGTAAAAACAAGAATAAAGGGATTAGAAAGAGGGCAAAGTAAATTGCGACTGTTATCATTCACGACCAAACCGCGTACTTCATCGCCACTCCTATTTCACCTTTGCTTTTTCCCCAGTTCGGGAGAAATAGAATAAGGTATTATTCAGTTATCATCACCTTCTCTCAAATTGCGAGTACTCCTAGGATTAGGAGAGTACACCTATTATGCTTACTGGATAGTCTTCTTCCAAACCATAGGCTGGTGCCGAACGGTAGGGAAGGAAGAAAACCATTTATCCTAACGATGGTGTACAGAAGGTAACGACTAAAGACAAATAAAGGGATTTGGAGAGATAGAAAATGAAATATACGGTTATAGTCATGAATTGGATTATGGAAGAGGCATTACTAGGAATACCAGGATACCCCTACGAAACATTTTCATGTTTCAGTTACACTGTGTATTGTTAAAGGAAAACTGATTTCCCGATTAGATACTTACTCCAAGGTATGTATTTATCAGGTTACATTCTCATATATGTATGGATTTTTACAGATGATGAGTGGGAGTAAGTTATTGGGAGTTAGGAGATCATCCTCATTATATCGGAATTCGTTGTAATTGGTGATATTTGAGGAAATCTCCTGGGTACAGTTTTCAACCTACGATGCACAGGTTTTGAGTTATTCAACTCAACGGACTTATACAGAGTATTGTATGTTGTCCAGTGTCCGTCAGGACAAAGGGGTTGGTCCTCGCACTATGTTCTATTTACTTGTGACTTCTCTAGTTTTAGACAAGCGTTTCGTAGAAATACAATGTCTATGTTTTGAGAAGTTGTGGGTATAAGAATAAAATAGAGAACCAGGTGTCACAAGTATCAGGATTCTTCAAAGAGATTGAAGATACAGATTCTTGTGATTGGTATTCAGATGATAGTAATGGTTTTTTGAGAAACTCGTTTCTCTTTTAGGTTACTCATAATTGGATAGATTCCTAAGTTGAGTAATGCTGAGTAGCCACTTTCAATTAAGTTGATATGCACTGGAGACAGCTGCATGATTTGAATCTGGTTCCAATTAAATTTGTGTCTCTGTTTCTATATTGGATATAGAATGGTTCATATCTTAACGATGTTAAGGTAAGGGGAGTTGTCCAGCTTATGCTTAAAACCAGACACTGGATAACTCAAGGCACGTTTCTGTAATAGCTGTTTGTGGGTTGACCCTGGCTTTGACGAGGGATGACATTTCTACCATCTGGAAGATCAATGGTGATATTGTTCTTGACTCGCCACAGTTTTATTAAAATGGATTTTTTCAGAAAACAGTAGTGGGAGTATGGTAGAACTGGAAGTGATTCCAGAACCGCAAACGATTACAAAAAATTTAATAGGACCTATATATTCAATCAGGTTAGACATTCCAATAGCCACTCCGCAGACATTGTGGGTAACCTCAGACACCCAAGAGGTACTCCGGTAGCCTCAAGGACGGTGACAGGGAGGTTCTTGTTTACCCAGACTTGACACTACTGTTGTTCCAGACTATGAAACCCGGCAAGAGGTTAAGTATAGCGTCGTTCTAAACTAGCTTTAGAAGTGTACGTATATTTTATTCTGCCAGAGGGTTGTCGTAGTCAATGGTAGCAGCGGAAGCATAGTGGGCAAGTAGCTTATGTCTATTTATAGGCTTGAGCAAAAATAGCGGAGATTAGATCATCTAATTTTGATGAGACAGTCATAGCTTTGACTTCATCAGATTAGGGGATGAATCTGTTAAGAAGGTAGTAGAGTGTGATGTCCTGGTATTTGGATGACACACACAGAGTAGGAAGTAAAATTCCTATACTACGATCAGTTGTACTGTGGTCGTCACACAGTTGTTTCTCCAGACAGGATATGGATATAATAACAGACATTCTGGTTACTAGATCTATGGTTTTAGATCTAGATTTGGGTAGTTTCCCAATGTGGGTATTTTGACAGTATTCTAATAGTATTTTGGAATAGATGAGTCCTGGCATGGTGGTGTACCTGCAGGTGATGGAGTCACCCTCTCTAAAGGTGTCTTAGAGACTAAAGGAGATAGGGATGTGCATGATTGGCAGATCACTTGCTTAGGTAATTGAGTCAATCATGAGATGTCAAGTACCATACCAGATGTAGTTTTTACACTTGATGCGATAAGTTTATATTAATCCAATCCTGAAGAAACGTAAGGAAGCAGTTTTAGAACATAAGGTGCATGTTCTATGGATTTGATGACTGCAGCCTCTTTCGGGAGACGGTTATCATTCCAGGCTTCAAAGGTGACATAGATGACAGAGTGATTGTCAGAATTATATTTTTCCCTCTGACGGGGGACAGTATTATGGACAGGTGGTCCAAGAGGATACTGTGGGAGGCATGGTGCTGGATACTGATTAGGTTCAGTTATCGATACAGTCTAAGAAGTTTGGATTTGGAGTTCATTTATGAACTAGGTCCCATCTGATATTCAGACATATTCTAAGACAGGTATTACTCGATTCGGGAGATGGCTTTCTCCGCGAACTTGAGATTAAGAGAGACATAGAAAGAAACATCATGGCGGATCCACTCACTGAGGCTATTTCTCGAACACAAGAGTTTTACAAACTAGATTTGTGAAACTGATTAGTAGAGGAGTTGGATGTTCGGTATCACACGGGCTGTGAGTATGCGACATCGTAATAACTATCCTTGAGTGCAAGTGGGAGATTGTTGGAGATAGTGCCCTCAAAGTCAATTATTGGATCGCAGGTACGTGATTGCAATGATTGAGGCAGGACCTATACCGATATGACAGTCTTGCTCGAGATGATAGTTTGCTATCTGGTTTGTCTTTATCATCGTATACATGCTTTAGTTCACTATTGCATGATGATAGAGCCCATAAGATTCTTGCTTGACTACCAGCAGTATGATGGCGATCATATACGTGGGAGCTGGGGTCTGTAAGCACATCCTTTATGTGTCCCTAGTCGTGGGAGTTTCGAGACAGGGCATCGATACTCCAGAGTAGACTAGTGTATAAAGTCGAAACCCCGACAAGGGGCGATGGCCGGTCTCACAAGCCATTGGTGTCAGTTGGATCACCTAAGATGTATACAGGTGCTCATTAGGATATGAGTACACAAGACAGGACTCGCCGGGAACCTGCTAGTTGGTATTATACATATCGTCAGATAGCAGTTCCCTGGTGACATGTGTACAGGTTAGTTCATCGACCTGAGATCGTCATTTGTATCGTGTGAGTTCCCACTGTGCTTAAATTACTACCCTACCACGCTCAAAGGAGTTATGCAAACAGGTTTTAGTTGGGTACAGTCCTGAGCCACATTGGAGGCAAGTGAGCGGATCGTCGGGGGTTCGTCTCTCCCGGTATTGGGGTTGATGTCGCGCAGTGCATGGGTGGCCATCACTAGAAATCCTTGGCCAAGGTAGTGGAGAATTACTGTTTTGGATCAGTAGTTTCTCAGGTGGTGATGGGCTTCATACCGACTCGAATTATCGCGTTATTAGGGGTCTGACTTTATCCACCCCCCTAGACTCGATATGCTATACTCTTTAGACGAACGGACCGGACTGTATATACATTGTCACTGTCAGGCTCAGTAGGGTTTATAGATGAGTTCGCTCGTCAGCTTCCCTTCCAATCAATACATAGGCAAACCGTTACGTACAGCTTGTACCTCTGACGTGCTAGAGGTTATACCCAGTGCCAGTGTGTTAATGATTCATTAGAGTCCCCCACAGACACTTTCCCAAGTTCGGGCAAAACGTTGTAGAGGCTGTATGGTGATATGGCAAGGTTCGGAAAAAACACGTGCGTTTTCGCACGTGTCGTTTTTCGGGCAGATAATACTGGTAGGCTTTGGTTTAAGCCGGAACCCAGTATTATACTGTGTAGATATAATATCTTTGTCTCACTTGCATTTGTATTTGGTCGTAATACAAATGCGGATATGTTTATACTGATACGGGGTTATCCTGAAATTCGTTTCGGGATCACTTTTGGAAGTTGCCAGTTTCCAGTTTTCTATCAGCCGTATTTGACAGTCGGTTAAATACGGATTTATCTTTTCTTGATGAGGCGAGTCGGTGTTCTAGAAGGTTCTAGATGTGATGACTAAGCTAGTGAGTCACTTGTGTCATTAATGGTTCATTAATGATGGAGGATGACTAGGTTTATGTTGATTGGTTTGCATTTAATGCTAGTTAGTGATTCATTCTTTGTTGATAAGTATCCTTGTTATGGTCACCCTCTTTCCATCTCCTACACTCACCCTCCTCTTCATAAATAGTGGCCGGCCTCCTCTTGAAAGGAGAGAGATTCATTTTTGATTAAAAAGATTATGGTTTTGGCCTCATGAAAATTAGATTGCTCATTTCTCAATTCGATCGATCCAAAAGGCAACTTCTTTTAACCGTTCGTCCATAGTCTTGGACGTAACGAGACAAAGTGTTCTACTCATTCTCTACTTCATCTTGGTCGTCTCTTTTGGCAAACTTGACGACCGAGTTGCCTCGGTTGAGAGGCGGGAGCCCGTTTAAAGATCCGTCGACGTGGTGCTACCTGGACGAGAAGACTGGAGATCGAGGAGATCGGAGCAGCCGCAACAAAGCGTAGGATGATGGTTGAAGACCGAAGGACTCGGATCATTTGGTATAACGTTTCTACCCATTTGTACTTTGTTATTTTAGCTTTAATGGCAGATCCGGGTTACGGTACACGATAGCGCCAGTTTGTAAAAAGTTTTTGTTCCGCATTTGGCGTCTGTTAGACGGCCGGGGCGCTACCGTGGACTTACAAAAACCACATCGCGAGTTTCAAAAATACAGGAAACTTACAGATTTAGCATACCTTCTGGAGTGTGGTGACTAGAGTGGATTCCATCTAGTGCATCACACAATGATAGTTGGATCCCGAACCCACTGATGTGTAGGATTACTCTTGGGAGATTTTTTCACTTAACAATCAATGCTACAAACCCAGTAGGTGTCTAGAACGGTGTTAGCAGGGCTACGCCTCCAGGGAAAAGAGGTTATGTAATTAAGGAACTTCACGAAAGCGTTGGAAAACCTCCCTCGAAGTGCCAACACCAGCCTGGCTGAAAGGTTAAGCAAGTATTGTGACGTGCGATTAATCCTGACTAGTTCTTCTTTTAGGGTTTGAAGAAGAATTTGAGGAAACAGTGGGAGCCATCCTGATTAGATAAATTAATAAACCAATCTAATCTTGCAAGAGTGCACGCTGAGTATTTTCCCTCTCTCTCTCTCCAGGTAGCAACCATTTCACGCCCTAATCAAGATAATAAAATGTATCGCTTGACCGATCCAAATTCTTATTCGAGGGTAGGGAACGTCGGTTCGGCTCTAAATTACGATAACTGTCATAAGTATGAGCAAGAGAAAGAGGAAAGTTTGAATTCCATGATAACCCCATCGAAGAAGAAGCATACCGTTACGTCTTCTTCAGGTGTTCTTGTAGTTGAGAACTGTTTTTCGGTCAGTCCTACCTCCTGAGTACTAGATACCGGATCATGATCTCATATCTGTAATTTATTGCAGGGACTGAGAAAAAGTAGGATAGTTGGACCTGGTGATATGTCCCTCAGAGTAGGGAACGGAGCACAAGTTAATGTTGTAGTCGTCGGTGAATATCACCTAGTATTGCCAAATGGCAATGCTATGATTTTAAACAATTGCTACTATATACCTTCCATGCTTTGCAACATCATATCAGTTTCTTTACTTGATAAAGATGGATATAACTTTGTTCTTGATAGAAATATCATGAACATTTACCTTGATAAGGTACTGGTTGCAGAAGGTACACTGTGCAATGGTATCTATGTTCTAAATCAGAATACAGTGCTCAATGTACAAAACACACACAAAAGGAAGAGTTCAGATACGAATGAATCCTACTTGTGGCATTGTAGACTTGGTCATATCGGAGAGAAAAGGCTGAGTAAGTTGCATAAAGATGGACTTTTAGATACGTTTGAATTTTCATCTTATGAAACTTGTCAATCTTGTCTCAAATGAAAGATGACCAAATCTCCATTCACCGGACACGGGGAAGAGCAACAGAGCTCTTGGGACTCATACACAGTGATGTGTGTGGTCCGATGTCTATACATGCAAGGGGTGGGTACTCGTATTTCATCACATTCACTGACGATCTCTCTAGATTCGGATATGTGTATCTTATGAAACACAAATCTGAAACTTTTGAGAAATTAAGAGAATTCAGAAACGAAGTAGAGAACCAGACTGAAAAAAGTATCAAGATCCTCCGATCTGACAGGGGAGGGGAGTACTTGAGCACGGAATCCCTAAATTACTTAAAAGAGAATAGAATTCTCTCTCAACTTACTCCTCCTTACACACCACAACATAACGGTGTATCGGAGTGGAGGAATCGTACCTTATTGGATATGGTTCGCTCCATGATGAGTAATGCCGAGTTGCCTCTTTCATTCTGGGGATATGCACTTCAAACAGCAGCACATCTTTTGAATCAAGTTCCATCCAAATCCGTGCCTAAAACTCCGTACAAAATATGGAGCGGTAAGAGTTTGTATCTTAAACGTGTTAAGATTTAGGGTTGCCCTGCTTATGTCAAAATGCAGAACCCGAACAAACTTGAGGTACGGTCAGTTTTGTGCAAGTTTGTGGGATACCCAAAGGATTCTAATGGGTATCTATTCTACCACGCAGAGGAACAAAGGATTATTGTTTCTCGGAATGCCAAATTTTTAGAATGGCAGTTTCTTGCAAAAGAAACCGGTGGAAGCACAGTAGAACTAGATGAAGTTCCAGAAACACAAACTATAACTGAAGATTTGGTGGAACCGCAAGATTCAGTTATATCCGACGAACCTCAGCCACTCCGCAGATTTAGTAGGATTTCTCATTCGCCCGAGAGATACTACGGTTTTCTCGTAGATGGGGATCGAGAGGATTGTATCTTGGAAGAAGATGATCCCACTAATTTCAGACAGGCCATTATCAGTAGGGACTCTGATAAGTGGATGGATGCTATGCAATCTGAAATGGAGTCCATGTACACCAATAAAGTGTGGACCCTAGAAATTGCTCCACCTAGAGTAAAACCCGTTGGATGCAAATGGATTTACAAGAAGAAACTTGGTGTAGATGGGCAGGTGGAAACCTATAAGGCTAGACTCGTTGCAAAAGGTTTTCGTCAAAGACCAGGAGTGGACTATGACGAGACCTTTTCTCCAGTAGCTATGCTCAAATCCATTAGGATCCTGCTTGCCATTGCTGCCTTCCATGACTATGAGATCTGGCAAATGGATGTTAAAATGGATTTTCTAAACGGAATTTTAGAAGAGTGCGTTTATATGGATCGGCCAGAAGGTTTTGTATACAGTGGGAGCAGCGGGAAGGTGTGTAAGCTGCTCAAATCCATTTATGGATTGAAGCAAGCATCGCGGAGCTGGAACTTCTGTTTTGAAGAAACGGTCAAGGACTTTGACTTCATCAAGAACGAAGATGAGCCATGTATTTATAAGAAGATTGTAGAACGAACTGTCGTGTTCCTAGTCTTATACGTGGATGACATTCTTTTGATAGGAAATGACAATCCTATACTACAGTCGGTCAAGTTATTCTTATCACAAAGGTTATCTATGAAAGACCTAGGTGATGCCTCGTACATTCTAGGGATCAAGATCTACAGAGAAAGATCCAAGAGATTACTGGGACTTTTGCAGTCCAGGTACATAGAGACCGTACTAAAGAGATTTAGTATGGAAGATTCCAAGAGCGGTAACATACCCGCATTGTACGGAATCACCCTCTCCAAGAAGATGTCTCCCAAGACTGACGAGGAGAGGGTTCGCATGAGCATTATACCCTACGCTTCGGCGGTAGGATCTATAATGTATGCGATGCTATATACAAGACCAGATGTAGCTTACGCGCTAAGCGTGGTGAGCCGGTATCAGTCAGACCCAGGTGAGGACCACTGGACAGCAGTAAAGAACATTCTCAAGTACCTGAAAAGGACTAAGGAGATGTTCCTGATTTACGGTAACAGAGACCTCAGGGTCGAGTCTTTTACCGACTCAAGCTTCCACAGTGACAAGGATGACAGCAGGTCTGTCTCGGGTTTTGTGTTTACCCTCAACGGAGGGGCGGTATGTTGGAAGAGTTCCAAATAGGATACCGTCGCAGACTCGACGATGGAGGCTGAATACATTGCTGCGAGCGATGCTGCAAAAGAGGCGGTCTGGATAAAGAAGTTCACAGCTGAACTTCGGGTGGTTCCATAATTGTTGATCCTATACCAGTGTATTGTAATAACAATGGGGCTATAGCTTTAGCGAAGGAACCACGGTCCCATCAGAAATCCAAGCACATCTTAAGGCGGTATCACCTGATCAGGGAGATTGTAGATCGCCAGGAGATCGAGGTCCGGAGAGTAGATAGGAAAGACAACACGGCGGATCCATTTACAAAGGCCCTCCCTCAAGCACAGTTTGAGCGACTTTTTGGGATGTTGGGTATGCGGTACGCCAGCAGGTGGCCTTAGAGCAGACGTTGGGTATTCGGTATGCCAATCACTAGCCTTTAGTGCAAGTGGGAGATTGTTGGATGTATATGACCTAGAGGCCAGTATTGTATATGTATACATATGGATACTAGGGATATGTATGTACAGAACAATCTTGCTCAGTTTTATAGTATATTATTTGACTTATCTTTATCGGGATATGTGTATTTATTGTTATTATATCTGGTTTGCATATAATGATAAAGACTAGATATGATAGTATACTACTGTGGTTTGTCTTTATCTTAACATGGCATATGTCATACTCGTTATTATATACTACGGTTACATGTTGATAAAGCCCCGAGGATCTTCCTGGACTACCCGCGTTGTAATGGCGATCATACTCGTGGGAGCAGGGTAGTCCATAAGCACATCCTTAAATGGTCCCTGGTCGCGTGAGTATCGAGACTAGGCATTGATACTCCAGAGTAGACTGGTGTGTACGTTTCTAGCCCTATCGAGGGATGGTTGATCCCGCAGCCATTCGTCTGATGCACCTAAGATCGTATACAGGTGCTCACTGGGTGTGAGTACACTGGACGGACTTGCCGAGAACTTCCATGTGGTACTATACCTATCGTCAGATGGAAGTTCTCAGGTGACATGTGTACAGGTTAGTCTTTGGACCCGAGATCGGCATTTGTCTCGTGTGAGTTCCCACTGAACTTTGATCACTACCCTACCACGGCTCTACTGAGTCATGCAAACAGGTTTTGGTTGGGTTCAGTCCCGAGCCACATGAAGGCAGTGAGCGATTGTCGGGGATTCGTCTCTCCCGGTATAGGGAGTCGATATTGTAAGTGCACGGCGGCGCCCCGGCCGTCAATCCGACGCCGGAATGCGGAAGCGGTGAAAAAACTTTAATTTTGCGGACTTAGCAAACCGGCACCACCGCGCACTAAACACCCGGATCGTAACCATTAACAAGTCTAAGCTAACAAGAAGATGGGTTAGAGATATACCGACGATCCAAGTCCTCCGGTCTTCTCGTCATGGTCTCGATCTCCTGCAGAAAATCCTGTCTCCTCCTCGTCGCCGGAAGTGCACCACATCGCCTACTTTGTTTACGGGCTCCCACCTCAATGCCGAGGCAACTCGGGCACGAAGCCGGCTACTCGACGTGTCCAAGATTCGCTGTAGAATGTGTAGTAGAACTTGTGTCTCTTTTTGGGGTAGTGGAGGTTGCCATTTTTGGTGGAGGAAAGAAAGGAAAAATGGAGATGAACTAGAGAGCTCTTTTCTTTTCACAATATGAACCAAAAATTGCCACACCAAATGAATCAATCAACCCTCCAAGAAAAGTGGCCGGCCCCCCTATTTCTCTTGTGTGATTGGAGAGAGAGAGAGAACAAACAAGGGGGTGGGTGGAAAAAGAGTAATGATGGAGAAACAAATGATCACCACAAAGAAAATAACACTCCAAAGCAACCATCACCACATAACAAGGGTCAAGCCATCATGACACAACCATGAAGCAAAAAGTCAAGTCAATGGATGGGACAAGTATCATGACATGATAATATGCAAAGACCCCCTCCACAAATGCTTATTTGCAACAATGCAAATAAGCCCTCCTCCACCAATCTTCGGCCAATGAACGGAACAATGGAAATTGGCCGAAACGGAAAGCAAACTGGCAACTCCAGAAAACTGGTCCCGTAATAAATTACAGGAAAACCCCAATACTGTGCATACACACCCGCATCTGTATTTCGACCGAAATACAAATGCAATGAGACAAAATCTACACTGTACTATACTAGAATCCGGCTTATACCAAAACCGGATAGTAATATCTGTTCGATCCTGATCCGTGCAATACCGCACGTATCTGATCGAACCCTGCCATATAACCATACGGCCTATAGTACAAACTGTCCGATCCTGATCCGTGCAATACCGCACGTATCTGATCGGACCTTGCCATATCTCCATACGGCCTCTACAACCTTTCGCCCGAAAGCTGAGTAACTGAATGTGGGGGACTCTAAAGACTCATCAACACCTTGGTTGTGGATTTAACCACTAGCACGTCAGAGGTATAAGCCAATACGTAACGGGCTACCAGGTACTGACTAAAAGGGATGTCTGTGAGCGAACTCAGCCTGACAATCCTACTGAGCCTGTCAGTGACAATATCCGTGCAGTCCGGTCCGTTCGTCTATGAGTATCGCATGGCGGGCCTAGGGGGTTGGTAAAAGTCAGACCCCCAAAAGCGGTACAAGTCGTGTCGGAGTGTAGCCCAGAACACCCTGAGATACTACTGGAATACCTACCAGTAAATCTCCTTGCCTTGGCCAAGGACTTTGTGTAATGGCTCTCCTAGACAAAGCACGACCTCACCCCCAATACCGGGAGAGACGAACCCCTGAAGATACGCTCACTGCCTCCATGTGGCTCGGGACTGTACCCAACTAAAACCTGTTTGCACGACTCCTTTGAGCCGTGGTAGGGTAGTAATCAAAGTACAGTGGGAACTCACACGAGACAAATGACGATCCCCAGGTCGATGAACTAACCTGCACACATGTCACCAGGGAACTGCCATCTGACGTCTGGTATATGACCAACTAGCATGTTCCCGGCAAGTCCTGTCCGGTGTACTCATAACCCAATGAGCACCTGTATACATCTTAGGTGATCCAACTGACACCAGTGGCTTGTGAGACCGGCCACCGCCCCTCGTCGGGGTCTCGACTGTATACACTAGTCTACTAATGGAGTATCGATGCCCAGTCTCGAAACTCCCACGACTAGGGACCTTTTAAGGATAAACTTATAGACCCCCAGCTCCCACTTATATGATCGCCCTCATACTGCTGGTGGTCAAGCAAGAATCCTAGGGGCTCTATCAACGTGTAATAGCGACGTGTCAGGTCACCTGAAGCAGTACACGATGATAAATGTAAACCAGATAGCATACTATCATCTCGAGTAAGACTGTCCTACCGGGATAGGTCCTCCCTCAATCATTACAATCACGTACCTGTGACCTAATAATTGACTCTGAGGGCACTATCCCCAACAATCTCCCACTTGCACTCAAGGCTAATTATTGCGATGTCGCATACTCACAGCCCGTGTGATACCGAACATCCAACTCCTCTACTAGTCAGTCTTACAAAGCTCGTTTGCGGAACTATTGCATTCGAGGAATAGCCTCAGTGAGTGGATCCGCTTGGATGTTTCTTTCTATGTCTCTCTATGTCTCAAGTTCGCGGAGAAGCCCGTCTCCCGAAAAGAGCAATACCTGTCTTAGAATGTGTCTGGATGTCTGATGGGACATAGCTCATAAATGAACTCCAAATCCAAACTTCTTAGACTGTATCGACAACTGAACTTAATCAGTATCCTGCGCGCCATGCTTCCCTCAGTATTGCCTTGGACCACCTGTCCAAAATACTGCCCCTCATCAGAAGGAAAACTATAACTCTGACAACCTCCTTGTCGTCCATGTCACCTTGGAAGCCTGGAATGATAACTGTCTCCTGAATGAGGCTGTCGTTATCATATCCCTAGAACATCCACTTATGTTCTAAAACTGCTTCCGACTGTTTCCCCAGGATTGGATTAATGTCAACTTATTGCATCTAGTGCAAGAACAACATCTGGTGTGGTACTTGACATATCACGATTGACTCAATTGCCTGAGCAAGTGATCTGCCAATCATGCCCGTCCCTCTCCCCTTTAGTCTGTAAGACACCTTTGGAGAGGGTGACTCCATTACCTGCAGGTACACTACCGTGCCAGGAGTCGTCCATCCTAAATACTCTTAGAATGCTGTCAAGTACCCTGATTGGGAAACCACCTAAATCTAGATCTAAAACCATAGATCTAGTAACCAGTATGTCTGATGTAAAATCCAAGTCCTTTGTGGAGAAACCACTGTGTGACGACCAAAGTATAACCGATCGTAGTATAGGAGTTTCTTTTCCTACTTTGTGTATGTCATCCAAATACCATGACATCACACCCTACTACCTTCTCAACAGATCCATCCCCTATTCTGATGAAGTCAAACCCATGACTGTCATGTCAGAAATAGATGATCTATCTCCGCTACATCTGCTTTAGTCTATAAATAGACATAAGCTACCTGTCCACCAATGCTTCCGCTGCTCCCACTGACTACGACAACCCTCTGGCAGAGTCATATAGACGTACACTTCTAAAACTAGTTTAGAACGACGCTATACTCATCCTCCCGCCTGGTCTCGCAGCCTGGAACAACAGTAATGGTAATTGTGGGTAAACAAGAACTTCCCTGTCACCGTCCTTGAGGCTACCGTAGTACCTCTCGGGTGCCTGAAGTTACCCACCTTATCTGCGGAGTGGCCAATGGAATGTCAATCCAAATTGAATCTTTAGGTTCCTTATCAAATCTTCAGTA
The DNA here is from genome assembly GCA_030015575.1 of Agapanthus africanus. Lineage (NCBI taxonomy): Eukaryota > Viridiplantae > Streptophyta > Magnoliopsida > Asparagales > Amaryllidaceae > Agapanthus > Agapanthus africanus. Next base: position 400,436,494 of record CM057346.1, read on the forward strand.
ATCGTTTGTGGTTCTGGAATTACTTCCAGTTCTACCATACTCCCACTACTGTTTTCTGAAAAAATCCATTTTTAATAAAACTGTGGCGAGTCTAGAACAATATCGCTATTGTTCATCCAGATGGTAGAAAGTCAACCCTCGTCATAACCTGGGTCAACCCACAAACAGCCATTACAGAAACGTGCCTTGAGTTGTCCAGTGTCTGGTTTTAATCATAAGCCGGACAACTCCCCGTACCTTAACATCGTTAAGATACGAACTGTTCTATATCCAATATAGGACCAGAGGCACTGATTTAATTGAACCAGATTCAAATCATGCAGCTGTCTCCGGCGCATGTCAACTAAATGGAAGGAGGCCGATCAGCGTTACTCAACTTAGGAATGCTTCCAATTATGAGTAACCTGAAAAAGAAGCAAGATCTCTTTATCATCACTATCAACTGAATACAATACACAAGTATCTACATCTTCGATCTCTTTGAAGAATCCCGATACTTTCTATACCTGGTTCTCTACTCTATTCAAATACCTATAACTTCTCAAAATTCGGACCCTGTGTTTCCACGAAACACCTGTCTAAAAACTAGAGAAGTCATAAGTAAACCGAATATAGTACGAGGACCAACCCCTCTGTCCTGATGGACCCTGGACAACATACAATACTCTGTACAAGTCCCTTGAGTCTGATAACTCATTCACTGTGTGTCGTAGGTTGAAAACTGTACTTATGGTTAAGAAGAATTACACCGCTGTTTAATGCTCCTTACCTAACCATCCACTGATATAGGTAGATGTCACAGACATAATTTCAAAAAGGTATATCTCACTCTATGAAGATAGACGTACAGATATATCAATTTGAAATTGGTGCATAACTGCGGATATTCAAAACCAAATATTTGCCGACTGGCAAACAGCCCAGGTGATTTCCTCAAAAATCACCGATTACAACGAATCCCGATATAATGAGGATGATCACCCAATTCCCAATAACTTACTCCCACTCATCATCTGTAAAACCATACAGATGTGAGAATCGTACCTGGTAAATACATACCCTGGAGTAAGTATCTAATCGGGAAATCAGTTTTCCTTTAACTGTACACAGTGAAACTGAAACATTGAAATGTTTCGTGGGGTATCCCGGTATTCATAGTAATGCCTCTTCCATTATCCAGATTCACAACTACAACCGTATAATTCATTGCCATCTCTCCACATCCCTTCATATGTCTTTAGTCATTACCTTCTGCATACCCCTTTAGGCCAAATGGTTTTCTTCCTTCCCTACCGTTCGGCACCAGCCTATGGTTTGGAAGAAGACTATCCAATAAGCATAATGGGTGTACTGTCCTAATCCTAGGAACACTCGCAATGCGAGAGAAGGTGAAGATAAAAGACACACGAATAAACCTTATTCCTATTTCTCCTGAACTAGAATCCATCCCCGAACTGGAACCAGTTCCATTCGAGTTCGTATATAACCATACGATGGAGTATCCAAATAAACTGTGGATCTTCGTAGTGATACGGAGTGTCCTGGAGAAATACAAAGGTGATGTGGGAGTGGTAACGAAATATTTGGTTTGGTCGTGAATATCTGTTGCAATTTACTTTGCCCTCTTACTAATCCCTTACTTTGTCTGAACTTAATACCTTCTGCACACCATCGTTATGCTAATTGGTTTTCTTCATTCCCTACCGGTCGGCACCAGCCTAAGGTTTGGAAGAAGACAATCCAATTTGCGTAATAGGTGTACTACCCCTAAACCAAGGAGTACTCGTAACCTGAGAGAGGGTAAAAGGAAAAGACAACTGAATAATCCTATCCGTTTTCTCCAGAACCGGAAACCATCCTCGAATAAATTCTTTCGAGTTCGTATCTAACCATACGATGGTTTTGTCCAATGGAAGTGGACGTTCGTAGTAATACGGGGTGTCCTGGAGAAAAGGGTAAAAGTAGGAGTGGCAATGAGGCTTGCAACTCTGACAATCCAAAAGCCAGTGTTAAAAAGGTTCGGTCAACTTGGTCACTGAGTCATAGTCTTAGGGTCGGGTCAATGGTCGCTGCAAAAGAGAGAGAGAAAAGAAACACTCAGCGTGCACTCTAACCTAGATCAGAATGGTTACCAATTTATCTAATCTGGAATCCTCCCACTGTACCTCAAATTCTCCTCCAAACCTGAAAGAAGAATTAGTCGGGGTTACCCGAGGAGTAAACTAACTCATCAGTGGGAATCGGGATCCAACTATCATTGCATGATAACGTGACGGAATCCGCTCACGCCATCACACTCCAGAAGGTATGCGCATATCTGGCAAGTTTCAGTACTTTTGAAACTCCCGATGTGATTTCTGCCCCATGCTCTTATGACCTTGGCGAAGGTCAACAAATCATAAGTCACATGTCAAGTTCTACCCGTCATTATCCAGGGTTAATCTGAATCCACCCGTACAAGCCCTTGACGAAGGTCAACAAGGCTATACGACTGTCCCAAACCAACGCATCTATCTATGCAGCAGAAAGGTAACAAGCAGCTACCATACACTATGCCTTGACGAAGGTCAACAAACACAGCATGAATACTACGTGCTACCCGTCTGAAACGACGGAGGGCTACGAATGGTTTCTGGCGAAAACCTTTAACGTAAAGAACTTGATATCGTTGAAGGAACTGATAGCTTTTTGAAAATATAGTGACGACAACCGTTGCTAAAGAGGTCACTCCCGGTGAAGGGATCTCGGCTCTTTCCCCGTAGAATGGGATGCAGGATATTCCAACTGAATACCGCGATGCAAAGCAAAAGTAATCGGCTATAGTGAAGTTAATGCCCTGACGCAAACTTCTGTCCAAGGGGTCACTCCCGGTGAAGGGATCTCGGCCCTTGCCTCGTCGACTGAGGAGCAGGATATTCCAATGAATACCACGATGCAAAACAAAAGTAAACGTCCTTGCAATAACAGCTTTTTGAAAAGTGTTCCAACAACATCAGATTAGGTTTGTTTTAACTTGCATTGATCCGAATCAATGCAGTCCCATCAATTGATCACACCAAAAAGAACGAAAATATACCGATGTACGTATATGCCATCCGCATTCGCCACTGGGTCCCGTCATTACCCGTTAGGTTAGCTTACTAACGACAGAGCGGGGACTGGACTAGCGCGGATGCAAAACATATACGACATCTACTAATATATATACCAATATATAGTATTTCGCTCAAGGCGTGAATAAAAAGCAACATCACAGAAATGAACAGCATCACAGAACAATACAGATATCTGGGATCCCCGGGTTTCATAGAGCCACTACTGAAACCCGACGTTCCCCTGGTCGTGTGGATAGCCTGTGCAATGAAAACCTATACCCCCTACGAGTGCGGCGAATAGCCAGCCAATCTTGGAGTGAAGCCCCTTCCGTCCCAATGCCATGAGATGCGGGCTTGTTGCCTTCTAGAACCCGGCTATCCGTGCACCCCTCCGCGGGGTAACCCTAGTACAGAAAATAAAATATACATACAACGGGTACATCGACCGCAACCAGGTCGTGCCCCAAAAGAATAATACAAACAGGCAGTGACGGCAGTCCACATGTCGGACGCTCGCCCCGCAATATCAAATGTACATAATACAACAAAACTGTACTAGCATTGCATCCAGGCTATCCCCCACGACCGATCCGCAACATCACAGCAAAAACAAAACATCAACGTGAAAGTCACGTTCGCAAATCCGTCTAACCGGGCTATAGCAGTTAGACGGGATTTACCGATCGAGTGACATTCACGGTCGCAGATATAATGTAAATACTGTGAAAAATGTGTTTAAAATTTTCCGATTGACCAAAAATTAACAAGTGGGCCCCCAATCAAAACTGTAGCACTCACAGAAAACCTGGGCCCAATTTTAATATTCCAAAAACCACATTTTCAACTCAGGAACATTCTGCAAAATTTTGGGAGCGTGAACAGTTACCTACGCGGCGGAAGCGCGGCCAAAGCAGGCGTTTGGCCGCCCTTCCGCGGCTGTATGGTGAGTTCGTGGTACCAAATTTTTACAGTAACCTTAAAATTCCCTGCACATCACTCAGAGACAACCTGAAAAATTTTTGGACTCAAAAAAAATTCGACAGAAACTGATGTGCATGAAAAATGCGTTTTCGGGATTTTGTTCGATCGGAAACGTAAAACACATCAAACGAAAGCTAGACGAAGTTAATGGCGAGGCTCTGATACCACTGTAAGTGCACGGCGGCGCCCCGGCCGTCAATCCGACGTCGGAATGCGGAAGCGGTGAAAAAACTTTAATTTTGTGGACTTAGCAAACCGGCACCACCGCGCACTAAACACCCGGATCGTAACCATTAACAAGTCTAAGCTAACAAGAATATGGGTTAGAGATATACCGACGATCCAAGTCCTCCGGTCTTCTCGTCATGGTCCCGATCTCCTGCGGAAAATCCTGTCTCCTCCTCGTCGCCGGAAGTGCACCACATCGCCTACTTTGTTTACGGGCTCCCACCTCAATGCCGAGGCAACTCGGGCACGAAGCCGGCTACTCGACGTGTCCAAGATTCGCTGTAGAATGTGTAGTAGAACTTGTGTCTCTTTTTGGGGTAGTGGAGGTTGCCATTTTTGGTGGAGGAAAGAAAGGAAAAATGGAGATGAACTAGAGAGCTCTTTTCTTTTCACAATATGAACCAAAAATTGCCACACCAAATGAATCAATCAACCCTCCAAGAAAAGTGGCCGGCCCCCCCATTTCTCTTGTGTGATTGGAGAGAGAGAGAGAACAAACAAGGGGGTGGGTGGAAAAAGAGTAATGATGGAGAAACAAATGATCACCACAAAGAAAATAACACTCCAAAGCAACCATCACCACATAACAAGGGTCAAGCCATCATGACACAACCATGAAGCAAAAAGTCAAGTCAATGGATGGGACAAGTATCATGACATGATAATATGCAAAGACCCCCTCCACAAATGCTTATTTGCAACAATGCAAATAAGCCCTCCTCCACCAATCTTCGGCCAATGAACGGAACAATGGAAATTGGCCGAAACGGAAAGCAAACTGGCAACTCCAGAAAACTGGTCCCGTAATAAATTACAGGAAAACCCCAATACTGTGCATACACACCCGCATCTGTATTTCGACCGAAATACAAATGCAATGAGACAAAATCTACACTGTACTATACTAGAATCCGGCTTATACCAAAACCGGATAGTAATATCTGTTCGATCCTGATCCGTGCAATACCGCACGTATCTGATCGAACCCTGCCATATAACCATACGGCCTATAGTACAAACTGTCCGATCCTGATCCGTGCAATACCGCATGTATCTGATCGGACCTTGCCATATCTCCATACGGCCTCTACAACCTTTCGCCCGAAAGCTGAGTAACTGAATGTGGGGGACTCTAAAGACTCATCAACACCTTGGTTGTGGATTTAACCACTAGCACGTCAGAGGTATAAGCCAATACGTAACGGGCTACCAGGTACTGACTAAAAGGGATGTCTGTGAGCGAACTCAGCCTGACAATCCTACTGAGCCTGTCAGTGACAATATCCGTGCAGTCCGGTCCGTTCGTCTATGAGTATCGCATGGCGGGCCTAGGGGGTTGGTAAAAGTCAGACCCCCAAAAGCGGTACAAGTCGTGTCGGAGTGTAGCCCAGAACACCCTGAGATACTACTGGAATACCTACCAGTAAATCTCCTTGCCTTGGCCAAGGACTTTGTGTAATGGCTCTCCTAGACAAAGCACGACCTCACCCCCAATACCGGGAGAGACGAACCCCTGAAGTTACGCTCACTGCCTCCATGTGGCTCGGGACTGTACCCAACTAAAACCTGTTTGCACGACTCCTTTGAGCCGTGGTAGGGTAGTAATCAAAGTACAGTGGGAACTCACACGAGACAAATGACGATCCCCAGGTCGATGAACTAACCTGTACACATGTCACCAGGGAACTGCCATCTGACGTCTGGTATATGACCAACTAGCATATTCCCGGCAAGTCCTGTCCGGTGTACTCATAACCCAATGAGCACCTGTATACATCTTAGGTGATCCAACTGACACCAGTGGCTTGTGAGACCGGCCACCGCCCCTCGTCGGGGTCTCGACTGTATACACTAGTCTACTAATGGAGTATCGATGCCCAGTCTCGAAACTCCCACGACTAGGGACCTTTTAAGGATAAGCTTATAGACCCCCAGCTCCCACTTATATGATCGCTCTCATACTGCTGGTGGTCAAGCAAGAATCCTAGGGGCTCTATCAACGTGTAATAGCGACGTGTCAGGTCACCTGAAGCAGTACACGATGATAAATGTAAACCAGATAGCATACTATCATTTCGAGTAAGACTGTCCTACCGGGATAGGTCCTCCCTCAATCATTACAATCACGTACCTGTGACCTAATAATTGACTCTGAGGGCACTATCCCCAACAATCTCCCACTTGCACTCAAGGCTAATTATTGCGATGTCGCATACTCACAGCCCGTGTGATACCGAACATCCAACTCCTCTACTAGTCAGTCTTACAAAGCTCGTTTGCGGAACTATTGCATTCGAGGAATAGCCTCAGTGAGTGGATCCGCTTGGATGTTTCTTTCTATGTCTCTCTATGTCTCAAGTTCGCGGAGAAGCCCATCTCCCGAAAAGAGCAATACCTGTCTTAGAATGTGTCTGGATGTCTGATGGGACATAGCTCATAAATGAACTCCAAATCCAAACTTCTTAGACTGTATCGACAACTGAACTTAATCAGTATCCTGCGCGCCATGCTTCCCTCAGTATTGCCTTGGACCACCTGTCCAAAATACTGCCCCTCATCAGAAGGAAAACTATAACTCTGACAACCTCCTTGTCGTCCATGTCACCTTGGAAGCCTGGAATGATAACTGTCTCCTGAATGAGGCTGTCGTTATCATATCCCTAGAACATCCACTTATGTTCTAAAACTGCTTCCGACTGTTTCCCCAGGATTGGATTAATGTCAACTTATTGCATCTAGTGCAAGAACAACATCTGGTGTGGTACTTGACATATCACGATTGACTCAATTGCCTGAGCAAGTGATCTGCCAATCATGCCCGTCCCTCTCCCCTTTAGTCTGTAAGACACCTTTGGAGAGGGTGACTCCATTACCTGCAGGTACACTACCGTGCCAGGAGTCGTCCATCCTAAATACTCTTAGAATGCTGTCAAGTACCCTGATTGGGAAACCACCCAAATCTAGATCTAGTAACCAGTATGTCTGATGTAAAATCCAAGTCCTTTGTGGAGAAACCACTGTGTGACGACCAAAGTATAACCGATCGTAGTATAGGAGTTTCTTTTCCTACTTTGTGTATGTCATCCAAATACCATGACATCACACCCTACTACCTTCTCAACAGATCCATCCCCTATTCTGATGAAGTCAAACCCATGACTGTCATGTCAGAAATAGATGATCTATCTCCGCTACATCTGCTTTAGTCTATAAATAGACATAAGCTACCTGTCCACCAATGCTTCCGCTGCTCCCACTGACTACGACAACCCTCTGGCAGAGTCATATAGACGTACACTTCTAAAACTAGTTTAGAACGACGCTATACTCATCCTCCCGCCTGGTCTCGCAGCCTGGAACAACAGTAATGGTAATTGTGGGTAAACAAGAACTTCCCTGTCACCGTCCTTGAGGCTACCGTAGTACCTCTCGGGTGCCTGAAGTTACCCACCTTATCTGCGGAGTGGCCAATGGAATGTCAATCCAAATTGAATCTTTAGGTTCCTTATCAAATCTTCAGTAATCGTTTGTGGTTCTGGAATTACTTCCAGTTCTACCATACTCCCACTACTGTTTTCTGAAAAAATCCATTTTTAATAAAACTGTGGCGAGTCTAGAACAATATCGCTATTGTTCATCCAGATGGTAGAAAGTCAACCCTCGTCATAACCTGGGTCAACCCACAAACAGCCATTACAGAAACGTGCCTTGAGTTGTCCAGTGTCTGGTTTTAATCATAAGCCGGACAACTCCCCGTACCTTAACATCGTTAAGATACGAACTGTTCTATATCCAATATAGGACCAGAGGCACTGATTTAATTGAACCAGATTCAAATCATGCAGCTGTCTCCGGCGCATGTCAACTAAATGGAAGGAGGCCGATCAGCGTTACTCAACTTAGGAATGCTTCCAATTATGAGTAACCTGAAAAAGAAGCAAGATCTCTTTATCATCACTATCAACTGAATACAATACACAAGTATCTACATCTTCGATCTCTTTGAAGAATCCCGATACTTTCTATACCTGGTTCTCTACTCTATTCAAATACCTATAACTTCTCAAAATTCGGACCCTGTGTTTCCACGAAACACCTGTCTAAAAACTAGAGAAGTCATAAGTAAACCGAATATAGTACGAGGACCAACCCCTCTGTCCTGATGGACCCTGGACAACATACAATACTCTGTACAAGTCCCTTGAGTCTGATAACTCATTCACTGTGTGTCGTAGGTTGAAAACTGTACTTATGGTTAAGAAGAATTACACCGCTGTTTAATGCTCCTTACCTAACCATCCACTGATATAGGTAGATGTCACAGACATAATTTCAAAAAGGTATATCTCACTCTATGAAGATAGACGTACAGATATATCAATTTGAAATTGGTGCATAACTGCGGATATTCAAAACCAAATATTTGCCGACTGGCAAACAGCCCAGGTGATTTCCTCAAAAATCACCGATTACAACGAATCCCGATATAATGAGGATGATCACCCAATTCCCAATAACTTACTCCCACTCATCATCTGTAAAACCATACAGATGTGAGAATCGTACCTGGTAAATACATACCCTGGAGTAAGTATCTAATCGGGAAATCAGTTTTCCTTTAACTGTACACAGTGAAACTGAAACATTGAAATGTTTCGTGGGGTATCCCGGTATTCATAGTAATGCCTCTTCCATTATCCAGATTCACAACTACAACCGTATAATTCATTGCCATCTCTCCACATCCCTTCATATGTCTTTAGTCATTACCTTCTGCATACCCCTTTAGGCCAAATGGTTTTCTTCCTTCCCTACCGTTCGGCACCAGCCTATGGTTTGGAAGAAGACTATCCAATAAGCATAATGGGTGTACTGTCCTAATCCTAGGAACACTCGCAATGCGAGAGAAGGTGAAGATAAAAGACACCCGAATAAACCTTATTCCTATTTCTCCTGAACTAGAATCCATCCCCGAACTGGAACCAGTTCCATTCGAGTTCGTATATAACCATACGATGGAGTATCCAAATAAACTGTGGATCTTCGTAGTGATACGGAGTGTCCTGGAGAAATACAAAGGTGATGTGGGAGTGGTAACGAAATATTTAGTTTGGTCGTGAATATCTGTTGCAATTTACTTTGCCCTCTTACTAATCCCTTACTTTGTCTGAACTTAATACCTTCTGCATACCATCGTTATGCTAATTGGTTTTCTTCATTCCCTACCGGTCGGCACCAGCCTAAGGTTTGGAAGAAGACAATCCAATTTGCGTAATAGGTGTACTACCCCTAAACCAAGGAGTACTCGTAACCTGAGAGAGGGTAAAAGGAAAAGACAACTGAATAATCCTATCCGTTTTCTCCAGAACCGGAAACCATCCTCGAATAAATTCTTTCGAGTTCGTATCTAACCATACGATGGTTTTGTCCAATGGAAGTGGACGTTCGTAGTAATACGGGGTGTCCTGGAGAAAAGGGTAAAAGTAGGAGTGGCAATGAGGCTTGCAACTCTGACAATCCAAAAGCCAGTGTTAAAAAGGTTCGGTCAACTTGGTCACTGAGTCATAGTCTTAGGGTCGGGTCAATGGTCGCTGCAAAAGAGAGAGAGAAAAGAAACACTCAGCGTGCACTCTAACCTAGATCAGAATGGTTACCAATTTATCTAATCTGGAATCCTCCCACTGTACCTCAAATTCTCCTCCAAACCTGAAAGAAGAATTAGTCGGGGTTACCCGAGGAGTAAACTAACTCATCAGTGGGAATCGGGATCCAACTATCATTGCATGATAACGTGACGGAATCCGCTCACGCCATCACACTCCAGAAGGTATGCGCATATCTGGCAAGTTTCAGTACTTTTGAAACTCCCGATGTGATTTCTGCCCCATGCTCTTATGACCTTGGCGAAGGTCAACAAATCATAAGTCACATGTCAAGTTCTACCCGTCATTATCCAGGGTTAATCTGAATCCACCCATACAAGCCCTTGACGAAGGTCAACAAGGCTATACGACTTTCCCAAACCAACGCATCTATCTATGCAGCAGAAACGTAACAAGCAGCTACCATACACTATGCCTTGACGAAGGTCAACAAACACAGCATGAATACTACGTGCTACCCGTCTGAAACGACGGAGGGCTACGAATGGTTTCTGGCGAAAACCTTTAACGTAAAGAACTTGATATCGTTGAAGGAACTGATAGCTTTTTGAAAATATAGTGACGACAACCGTTGCTAAAGAGGTCACTCCCGGTGAAGGGATCTCGGCTCTTTCCCCGTAGAATGGGGTGCAGGATATTCCAACTGAATACCGCGATGCAAAGCAAAAGTAATCGGCTATAGTGAAGTTAATGCCCTGACGCAAACTTCTGTCCAAGGGGTCACTCCCGGTGAAGGGATCTCGGCCCTTGCCTCGTCGACTGAGGAGCAGGATATTCCAATGAATACCACGATGCAAAACAAAAGTAAACGTCCTTGCAATAACAGCTTTTTGAAAAGTGTTCCAACAACATCAGATTAGGTTTGTTTTAACTTGCATTGATCCGAATCAATGCAGTCCCATCAATTGATCACACCAAAAAGAACGAAAATATACCGATGTACGTATATGCCATCCGCATTCGCCACTGGGTCCCGTCATTACCCGTTAGGTTAGCTTACTAACGACAGAGCGGGGACTGGACTAGCGCGGATGCAAAACATATACGACATCTACTAATATATATACCAATATATAGTATTTCGCTCAAGGCGTGAATAAAAAGCAACATCACAGAAATGAACAGCATCACAGAACAATACAGATATCTGGGATCCCCGGGTTTCACAGAGCCACTACTGAAACCCGACGTTCCCCTGGTCGTGTGGATAGCCTGTGCAATGAAAACCTATACCCCCTACGAGTGCGGCGAATAGCCAGCCAATCTTGGAGTGAAGCCCCTTCCGTCCCAATGCCATGAGATGCGGGCTTGTTGCCTTCTAGAACCCGGCTATCCGTGCACCCCTCCGCGGGGTAACCCTAGTACAGAAAATAAAATATACATACAACGGGTACATCGACCGCAACCAGGTCGTGCCCCAAAAGAATAATACAAACAGGCAGTGACGGCAGTCCACATGTCTGACGCTCGCCCCGCAATATCAAATGTACATAATACAACAAAACTGTACTAGCATTGCATCCAGGCTATCCCCCACGACCGATCCGCAACATCACAGCAAAAACAAAACATCAACGTGAAAGTCACGTTCGCAAATCCGTCTAACCGGGCTATAGCTGTTAGACGGGATTTACCGATCGAGTGACATTCACGGTCGCAGATATAATGTAAATACTGTGAAAAATGTGTTTAAAATTTTCCGATTGACCAAAAATTAACAAGTGGGCCCCCAATCAAAACTGTAGCACTCACAGAAAACCTGGGCCCAATTTTAATATTCCAAAAACCACATTTTCAACTCAGGAACATTCTGCAAAATTTTGGGAGCGTGAACAGTTACCTACGCGGCGGAAGCGCGGCCAAAGCAGGCGTTTGGCCGCCCTTCCGCGGCTGTATGGTGAGTTCGTGGTACCAAATTTTTACAGTAACCTTAAAATTCCCTGCACATCACTCTGAGACAACCTGAAAAATTTTTGGACTCAAAAAAAATTCGACAGAAACTGATGTGCATGAAAAATGCGTTTTCGGGATTTTGTTCGATCGGAAACGTAAAACACATCAAACGAAAGCTAGACGAAGTTAATGACGAGGCTCTGATACCACTGTAAGTGCACGGCGGCGCCCCGGCCGTCAATCCGACGCCGGAATGCGGAAGCGGTGAAAAAACTTTAATTTTGTGGACTTAGCAAACCGGCACCACCGCGCACTAAACACCCGGATCGTAACCATTAACAAGTCTAAGCTAACAAGAAGATGGGTTAGAGATATACCGACGATCCAAGTCCTCCGGTCTTCTCGTCATGGTCCCGATCTCCTGCGGAAAATCCTGTCTCCTCCTCGTCGCCGGAAGTGCACCACATCGCCTACTTTGTTTATGGGCTCCCACCTCAATGCCGAGGCAACTCGGGCACGAAGCCGGCTACTCGACGTGTCCAAGATTCGCTGTAGAATGTGTAGTAGAACTTGTGTCTCTTTTTGTGGTAGTGGAGGTTGCCATTTTTGGTGGAGGAAAGAAAGGAAAAATGGAGATGAACTAGAGAGCTCTTTTCTTTTCACAATATGAACCAAAAATTGCCACACCAAATGAATCAATCAACCCTCCAAGAAAAGTGGCCGGCCCCCCCATTTCTCTTGTGTGATTGGAGAGAGAGAGAGAACAAACAAGGGGGTGGGTGGAAAAAGAGTAATGATGGAGAAACAAATGATCACCACAAAGAAAATAACACTCCAAAGCAACCATCACCACATAACAAGGGTCAAGCCATCATGACACAACCATGAAGCAAAAAGTCAAGTCAATGGATGGGACAAGTATCATGACATGATAATATGCAAAGACCCCCTCCACAAATGCTTATTTGCAACAATGCAAATAAGCCCTCCTCCACCAATCTTCGGCCAATGAACGGAACAATGGAAATTGGCCGAAACGGAAAGCAAACTGGCAACTCCAGAAAACTGGTCCCGTAATAAATTACAGGAAAACCCCAATACTGTGCATACACACCCGCATCTGTATTTCGACCGAAATACAAATGCAATGAGACAAAATCTACACTGTACTATACTAGAATCCGGCTTATACCAAAACCGGATAGTAATATCTGTTCGATCCTGATCCGTGCAATACCGCACGTATCTGATCGAACCCTGCCATATAACCATACGGCCTATAGTACAAACTGTCCGATCCTGATCCGTGCAATACCGCACGTATCTGATCGGACCTTGCCATATCTCCATACGGCCTCTACAACCTTTCGCCCGAAAGCTGAGTAACTGAATGTGGGGGACTCTAAAGACTCATCAACACCTTGGTTGTGGATTTAACCACTAGCACGTCAGAGGTATAAGCCAATACGTAACGGGCTACCAGGTACTGACTAAAAGGGATGTCTGTGAGCGAACTCAGCCTGACAATCCTACTGAGCCTGTCAGTGACAATATCCGTGCAGTCCGGTCCGTTCGTCTATGAGTATCGCATGGCGGGCCTAGGGGGTTGGTAAAAGTCAGACCCCCAAAAGCGGTACAAGTCGTGTCGGAGTGTAGCCCAGAACACCCTGAGATACTACTGGAATACCTACAAGTAAATCTCCTTGCCTTGGCCAAGGACTTTGTGTAATGGCTCTCCTAGACACAGCACGACCTCACCCCCAATACTGGGAGAGACGAACCCCTGAAGATACGCTCACTGCCTCCATGTGGCTCGGGACTGTACCCAACTAAAACCTGTTTGCACGACTCCTTTGAGCCGTGGTAGGGTAGTAATCAAAGTACAGTGGGAACTCACACGAGACAAATGACGATCCCCAGGTCGATGAACTAACCTGCACACATGTCACCAGGGAACTGCCATCTGACGTCTGGTATATGACCAACTAGCATGTTCCCGGCAAGTCCTGTCCGGTGTACTCATAACCCAATGAGCACCTGTATACATCTTAGGTGATCCAACTGACACCAGTGGCTTGTGAGACCGGCCACCGCCCCTCGTCGGGGTCTCGACTGTATACACTAGTCTACTAATGGAGTATCGATGCCCAGTCTCGAAACTCCCACGACTAGGGACCTTTTAAGGATAAGCTTATAGACCCCCAGCTCCCACTTATATGATCGCCCTCATACTGCGGGTGGTCAAGCAAGAATCCTAGGGGCTCTATCAACGTGTAATAGCGACGTGTCAGGTCACCTGAAGCAGTACACGATGATAAATGTAAACCAGATAGCATACTATCATCTCGAGTAAGACTGTCCTACCGGGATAGGTCCTCCCTCAATCATTACAATCACGTACCTGTGACCTAATAATTGACTCTGAGGGCACTATCCCCAACAGATATCACACTGTGATTCAATTGGTCAAGACCATAAGACCTTGGCCAAGAAACTTGGGATTTACTAATAGGTTGATCAGTAGTTTCCCGGATTGGTCCTGAGCCACATCGGCATGACTTATCAGGTTGTTAGGGTCTGACGTTCACCACCCCGTAGACCCGGTATGCGATAATCTTTGACGAAGAGACCGGACTGTACGGATATTGTCACGGATAGGCCCAGTAGGAGTTCGGACTAGCTTGCTCGTCGGCCTTCCTTTTCGACAGGTACCTAGGCAGCCGTTACGTACAGCTGTGCCGCTGACGTGCTTGTGGTTAAACCCACTGCCAGAGTACTGTCAAGTCTTTAGAGTCCGACACAGAGGGTTTCCCTAATCCAGCTAAAACGATGTAGTAGCCGTATTGGATACGTACAGGGCTCGATCGATTGATGTACTTGGTACTCGGATTTTCGATCGGACAGTTTGTAATACTAGCCGGCTCGGGTTTGAGCCGGATTATTAAATCAGGTATTGATTTAATAATTTACGTATATGTATTTCGATATATATATTCTAGTATTACGTTCTTCATGTTATTCTAACTCTTTTGGGCGTTCGGATTTTTATCCGATTGCCGGTATATTTGTACAGTAGACTGAAATCCGTATTTACTACAGATTTCCTTCTAGAAGGTGGCCACCTCATTATGTATTTTCTTTTTATCTGATAATTGGAAATGAGGTGTAAAGTAAAGAGTATGGGAGGAAAAGAGGTGACCATGCTTCAATAGTAGTCAAATGAATTTATAATTCATTTTGGAGTTACTATTGAAGCATGGCTGCTAATTGTTTAATGAAAGAATTCATACACAAAACCTATGTGTGTATTCTCTTTTTCATGCTATGGTTCATAATTTCTTGAGCTCCTATTTTTCTCTCAAGTTCCTCCCTCCTCTTGCTTTGCTACACCTTCATCTTCTTCCTCTTCACTAACATTCTTATGTGTTGAGAAACAAGTGAAGAGGTTAGAAAAGAGATAGCTAACACTTAGACAACCCCACTACATCCTAGACCACTTGGACTAGCATCCCAAGTTCTCTAGTTGCTCTTTTGACATATTGCAAAGAGGTAGAGCCATGGATCATACTCCCCGGGTGGATCATCTACGACAAAAGGAGGCCGGAGAACAAGCTCGATCCCAGAGGACCGATGGAGCCGGAGTTGGAGTTCAAGCATGTTCAAGGTGGATAAAAAGAGATAAGGATGAAGAAAGAAGACCGAAGGAATTGGTTCGTTTGGTGAGGTTTCTATCATAGTAGATAGCACTTCTTCTTTTGCTAGTTAGTTTTATGGAAAGATCCGGTTAAGTTTTATTCTAGTGCCAAATTTTTGTTCGCAAGAAAATTTTTATTCCGCATTTGGCTACGGAAGTTGGCCGGGACACTAGGGTAACCATTCATAACCATGGCTAATTAAAATGGTTAGGTTACAAAATATCTAAGGTAAAACAAAGTGAGTGGACTTTGTCAAAGTACTCACAAGCTTCATGCTTTTAACAAATATCCACTAATTTTGTAATTACTTTAAACATTAATAACCCACCATTATAATTATAATGGTGTATGTCTCATGCACCCATGTATAGTGTATCAATAACCATGACACACTAAAATAAATAATCCACATCAATATATATCACATATATATTACATGTACACTCAAGTGAGAAAAGAATACTTAAGTGAGCTAATGTTAGTTAATGTAAATTAGTATATCAAATATACAATTATACATTAAATTATTAAATCAATACTTGATTTAATAATCCGGCTATATCACATATAACCGACAAACACTAAATGTACCATCTTATCGAATCAACACTTGATTCGATAACCCGGCTATATCACATATAACCGTCCGATACAAAAGTCGCGAGAATAGAATACAGTATCACATACACGCATTATTCTCAGTCCCGCACAAATCACATATATGCTCCTATTTCGTTTTGTCTGAGCCAGTAAAACCTCTATGTAGGACTCTAAAGACTCGTCAATACGCCGGCAGTAGGTGATGATCATATCAAGCACCCACAAGCCATCAGCGGTACTAGCTGGACGTAACGGCTACCCGGGTATTGAGCGATCAGAAGATCAGCAAGTAAGCCCGCTCCAACTCCTGCAAAAGCCTGACGGTAACACTTGTCGTACAGTCCGGTCTCCTCATCTGATATGTCGCATATCAAGTCTAGGGGTGGTAAATGTCAGACCCCAATAACCGATAAGTTATGCCGATGTGAGGCTCATAACGGGTCGAGAAACTACTTGTAACACTTACCAGTAAATCTCTAAATCAGCCCTGGCCAGGGACTTCCCTGTTATGGCCAATCGAGCACAGCGCAACATCAACTCCCAATACCGGGAGAGACGAAACCCCTCATATCGCTCATTGCCTCCATGTGACTCGGGACTGTACCCCAAAACTACCGTTTTTCATGCCCTCTTAGACGGGGTAAGGTGGAAATCAAAGCACCGTGGGAATCACACAAGACTCTATGACGATCTCGGGTCTACAGACTAACCTATACAAGTGTCACAAGAGAACAGCCATCTGACGTGAAGTATAATACAATCTAGGAGTTCTCGGCGAGTCTGTCCAGTGTACCCAGTCTCCACTGAGCACCCGTATACCATCTCTGATGTCAAACACCAATGGATATGGGATCATCCATCGCCTATCTCATGGGTCGAGAAGCTTATACGCTAGTCTACTCTGGTATATCGATGCCCCGTCTCGATACACCTACGACTAGGGATATTAAAGGATGTACTTATGGACTACCACGGCCCCACTAATATGATCTGCATCATAGTCCTGATAGTCAAGTACACATCCTAAGGGCTTTACCAACATGTAACCATAAGACAGTATCAAGAGACAAGTATACATGTTAAGATAAAGAGCAACCAGATAGCATATTATCATATCGAGCAAGAAAGTCCTCTCTATATATGTCCAAGGATCCAATATAATATACATCATATGTACAATACTGGCCTCTATGGCATACATACAACTAACAATCTCCCACTTTCACTAGGGCCAGCTGCTACAGTATCGCATACCGAGCATCCTGAAGAGTCTCTCGAACTGTATCTGGGGAATGGCCTTTGTGAGTGGATCCGCCATGTTGTTCTTTGTGTCAACTCTCCGGACCTCGATCTCCCGGCGATCAACTATCTCCCGGATCAGGTGATACTGCCTCAGAATATGCCTGGATCGCTGATGGGACCTGGGTTCCTTGGCCAAAGCCTCCGCTCCATTATTATCACAATACAAAGTTATTAGATCCTTAATGGATGGAACCACTACAAGTTCAGTTATGAACTTCTTGATGCAGACAGACTTTTTGGCAGCATCGTTGGCAGCGATGTATCCAGCCTCCATCGTCGAGTCTGCCACGGTTTCTTGCTTAGAACTCTTCCAGCATACCACCCCTCCGTAGAGGGTGAAGAAAAATCCCGAGTGTGACTTAGAGTCGTCCTTATCACTCTGGAAGCTTGAATCGGTGAAGAACTCCACCTGGAGTTCTCCATTACCATACACCAAGAGCATCTCTTTAGTCCTTCGTAAGTACTTAAGAATGCTCTTCACAGCTGTCCAGTGACTCTCTCCAGGATCTGCATGATACCTACTCACTACACTTAGTGAGTGTGCTAAATTGGGTCTGGTACAAAGCATCGCGTACATGATAGATCCTACTGCCAAAGCATAGGGTATCCCTCGCATGCGAGATCTCTCCAAATCAGTCTTGGGAGACATCTCTTTGGATAGAGTGAGTCCTGAGATCGTCGGTAAAAACCCATGCTTGGACTCTTCCATACTGAACCTCTTTAGTATGGTGTCAATGTACCTGGATTGGGACAATCCCAATATCCTTTTAGATCTATCTTTATAGATCTTAATCCCCAAGATGTAGGAGGAATCTCCTAGATCTTTCATTGAGAATCTTTGTGATAAGAAGAGCTTGACCGATTGCAGCATAGGAATGTCATTTCTGTTAGTTATATGTATGCCCTAGAGGCCATTACTGTACATTGGATGTATATTGTAGTGGATGCTGGGACATATATAGGTAGGACTTTCTTGCTCGACATGATAGTACGCTATCTGGTTGCTCTTTATCGTAACATGTATACTTACTGTCTCTCTGTTACATGTTGATAAAGCCCTTAGGATGTGTACTCGACTTCCAGGACTATGATGCAGATCATACTAGTGGGGCCTGGGTAGTCAATGAGTACATCCTTCATTGTTCCTAGTCGTGGGAATATCGAGACGGGGCATCGATATTCCTGAGTAGACTAGCGTATATCTTCTCGACCCATGTGATGGGTGATGGATGATCCCATATCCATTGGTGTTTGACATCTGAGATGGTATGCGGGTGCTCAGTGCAGACTGGGTACACTGAACGGACTCGCCGAGAACTCCCAGAAGGTATTATACCTCACGTCAGATGGCAGTTCTCTGGTGACACTAGTACAGCTTAGTCTGTTGACCCGAGATCGTCATAGAGTCCTGTGTGTCTCTGTTAGTTGTATGTATGCCCTAGAGGCCAGTATTGTACAGATGATGTATATTACATTGGATGCTTGGACATATATAGAGATGACTTTCTTACTCGATATGATAGTATGCTATCTGGTTACTCTTTATCTTAACATGTACACTAGTCTCTTTAAACTGTCTTATAGTTACATGTTGGTAAAGCCCTTAGGATGTGTACTTGACTACCTGGACTATGATGCAGATCATACTAGTGGGGACATGGTAGTCCATAAGTACATCCTTCAAGGTCCCTAGTCGTGGGTATATCGAGACGGGGCATCGATACACCAGAGTAGACTAGCGTATATGCTTCTCGACCCATGAGATGGGCGATGGATGATCCCATATCCATTGGTGTTTGACATTAGAGATGGTATACGGGTGCTCAGTGGAGACTGGGTACACTGGACGGACTCGCCGAGAACTCCCAGATGGTATTATACCTCACGTCAGATGGCAGTTCTCAGGTGACACTTGTACAGGTTAGTCTGTAGACCCGAGATCGTCATAGAGTCTTGTGTGATTCCCACTGTGCTTTGATCTCCACCTTACCACGTCCATGAGGGCGTGTAAAACGGTGGTCTTTGGGTACAGTCCCGAGTCACATGGAGGCAATGAGCGGTAGGAGGGGTTTCGTCTCTCTCGGTATTGGGGGTTGATGTTGCGCAGTGCTCGATTGGCCGTAACAGGGAAGTCCCTGGCCAAGGCTGATCAGAGATTTGCTGGTAAGTGTTACCAGTAGTTTCTCGACCCGTTATGAGCCTTACATCGGCACGACTAATCGGTTATTGGGGTCTGACGTTTACCACCCCTAGACTTGATATGCGACATATCAGACGAACAGACTGGACTGTAAGGTAAGTGTTACTGGTTGGATTCACAGGAGTGTGAGCGGGCTAGCTCGTCGATCTTCTGATCGCTCAATACCCGGATGGCCGTTATGTTTAGCAGACCGCTTGCGGCTTGTGGGTCAAGTGTTGATTTAATGATTTAATGTATAATTATATATTTGATATATTACTTTGCATTAGTTAGTATTAGTTCACTTTATATGGATTTTCTCACTTGATGTGCAAGAAGTATATGTGATATACTTTTGTGCACATATTTGTATCATGTTTGATTATACTTGATCATTTAGTTAAGTGTATAGAATTAAACCATGATTAATTTGATAATTAGGGTTTTGCATATCCATTTATTTATTTATTTGTTTATTTATTTATTTGGAAAGGATAAAGATGAGAATGGTGGCTTTCTTTGTTTCTTATTGAAGCTTCATGAAGCTTTGACTTCTTAACCATTCTTGTCTTCATGCTTAACCCTAACCCATCCTAGTTACCATGGTTTATTCTCTACACTCAACTATGGTTAGCTTATGATAAGTAATGATTTATTTTTCATTTTATTTCAACACTTATCATATTCTATCTACTTCTTCTTCTTCATCTTCAAGAGAGAAAGCTTGATGCCATCAATGGCATCTTGAGTTCTAAAGTGAGAAATCCAATTCTAAAGTGAACCCACCTCCTATTTCTTCACCCTCTACCTCTTGCCAAGTTGTTTTGGGTGTTTTCTTCACAAGTTTCACTACTTGGTGAAGTTGGAGCTTGAACTTGTGCAACCTCGACGTAGATCATCTTCGGCACGAAGCCGACGACCTGGTCCACCCAAATCTCCGATGAAGCCGACGTATGAGTTCGGGATTCGAGATGGACAGCGAGAGGATGCCTACATGGAGCTAAGGAAGTGGATAACCGGATCTACAAAGGTTGTAGCTCTCTTCTTTTAGTTAAGTTGTTAACTAGTTTACCGTTTCGCCTAAACTTCCAGTCAACGATCCGTATTAGGGTTTCGCGGCACCCATAATTTTTGAAATTGGAATTGTTGATGCCTTTTGAGACCTCTTTAGAGTGCCTAGGAACCCTACAGTGGTATCAGAGACTAGCTAGAGCCTTAGGCGAAGTCTAGACGACATTTGAAACCCGAACGAACCCGAAACCCTAAACCAAACATGCTCTCTAGACTTTTTCTAAAATCTGGGATTTTTCCAAATTAAAAATGCTTAAAAAATTCAGCAGGGAAATCTAAGAATCACGGTGCAAAATTTTACTCATGAACAGTCCAAACTGCGGCGGAACCGCGGCAGAAGCCTAGCTTCTGCGGCGGTTCCGCGGCCCATTGGGGACGTCAGCTTCCCGATTTTGCACAGTAATTCCTCTTTTCTGGTGCTGGATTTTCTGGGAATTTTTAATATTTATTCAAGAGTTGAATTTTCTGTGATTGTTTTGGGGATTCGGTGTTTCGATCGGAGTATCAGATTTTGTCTATGTGGCTTTCCGGATAAATTTTAGAATATGTTAAAAAGTTCGACCGGAAATAAATACCCAATTTTTCCCCTGTCGGGAAATTTCCAAGTGTTGGATTTTTCCGTAGTTTAACGACGTTCTAAGTAGTGCAAGTAACGCGATGGACCCTCTAGAAGACAACAAACCTTAACTCGATTATGTGACCGTCTTGAACTGCCCTTTGAACCTTCGGGTTTGGGGCAGTACGGCGTGCCACATGTGAGGCGTTGGCTTGACCCTTCTATGGCTGGACCGTTGGTACTGAGGCATGAACTGAATGTTGTTAGACATATTTCATGTGTTGAGCTGTATCGGGAAAACTTGGGTATTCGACTGTTCGATCGGAAAGTTTAACATTTTCTGTTTATCTGGAATGGGATACAATAATTGGAATTCACAAACAGTTATGAGATAACTGAATGATTGTTATAAATCTAGCAGTTTAGTTTCACTTGATATTGAAAAGAGTTTTCGATAATGAGACTAAACTGCGGGGTTTATAACTGTTAGGCATGTGATGTCTAAGTATTTCATTTGATTAGGCATGTGATGTCTAAAGAGGTTGCGGATTCCAACTGTTGTAGTTTTACACTTTCTTTTCTGTGACCGTAAGTGTAATATGTGATATCGCCGGTTTCGTTGCTATATGTCAACGACAATTGGGATGCGCATATTTACTTACGTTGATGACATGTGATGTTATGTGTTGCTGGATATGTTATATTGGATTGTCGTGTTTGAATAGCCGGGGGTTTTTATGTGAGATGAGTGTTTTTCATTTTCATTCATGTAAAAACTTGTATGTAATATTCTTTTATTGGGGCACTTCCAGGTTGCGGAAGTTGTCACCCTTTGTATATTATTTTCTTTTCTGCACTAGGAGAGACCCAAGGAGGGGAGCACAAGTAACCGGGTTCTAGGGTCCAGTGGGAGTCCAACTCGAGGAGTCGAGTCCGGGTCTCCTAACCCTAGAATTGGTAGGGTTGCTTGCCGCTCTCGTAGGGGTCTAGGGGTGTGGGATTGGCTATTCATCACGACCGTGGAATCCATGTTTTATACTGGCTCGTATTGAAAACACGGACGTCCTAGTATATCCAATGTTTCATATGTTTCTTCTGTTGCGATATCTGTGATGTGATCATGTGATGTTCTGTGATAGATATAGTATATAGTATATATGATATATTATATAGACGTTACTTATATTTTGCACCCACACTAGCCCTGCCCTGCTCTGTCGTTAGTTACCTAACCAAACGGTGCACAAGGGGACATCGAGGCGAATGCGGATGGCATAAGTGTACGTCGTATTTATCTGTGATGTTTAGGTATTTAAATGATGGGACTTCATTAATGTGATTAATGAAATAAAAGAAACCTAAGATGTTGTAGAATCAAATTTTAAATAAAACAGGTAGCTACAGTTCTTCCTTTGCACAGCGGTATATGTAATATATCCTGCACCTTATTCGATGAGGAAAGGACCGAGATCCCTTCACCGGGAGTGACTCCTTTAGCAATAACTGGCAGATGCTACACACTCGGTTTGTTTTTGATTGCTTCTATAGTTTCTGCTTTGCACAGCGATATATATGATATATCCAGCACCTCATTCGACGAGGAAAGGGCCGACGATCCCTTCACCGGGAGTGACCCCTTTAGCAAAACTAGAAAAGCCTCAAAATCACTCCATTTCAAAATTTCATTTGATTCTACAACGATATCAAGTTCATTACGCAATAGGTTTTCAGAAAAACCTGTCGTAGCCCTCCGTCATTTCAGATAAATCCTACTTAGTATTCGTGCTACGTTTGTTGACCTCCGTCAAGGCGTAGTGTACGGTAGCTAACTAGTATTTATCTGCTTATGCATATGATGCAGATTGGATTAGGGTAGTCGTACGACCTTGTTGACCTCCGTCAAGGGTCGTGCGGGTGGGTTTGATTCAATCAAGAAATGACGGGTTGAACTTGACTTGCACCCTCTGGTTTGTTGACCTCCGTCAAGGTCATAGGATGCTTGGGGCAAAATATTATCGGGAATTTCAAGTGTTGAAATTTGCAATGAGATTGCATACCTTCTATGAGATAGTTGGATCCCGATACCCACTGCGAGTAAGAGTTACTCCTGGGAGAGTTTTACACATTACAATTAGCCGATCAAGTAGGGGTCTAGAAAGGTGTTAACGAGGTTACGCCTCTGGGAAAACGAGGTTTACATTAATTAGGTTCGTGCGAAAGCACGGGGGACCTCCCTCAAAGTACCGACACTGGCCTGGCTGAAAGATTGGCGAACTTGTAGTGTGTAATTAATCCCGGCTAATCTTTCCTTTTAGGGTTTGAAGGAAGATTTGATAAAAAGCAGTGGGAGCCATCCTGATTAGATAAGATAATAACCAATCTGATCTTGCACGAGCATACGCTAAAGTGTTTTCTTCTCTCTCTCTCCAGGTAGCGACCATTTCATGCCTTAATCAAGATAATAATATGGATGTATTGACCGAACCCGCATGTTATACTGTGCTGGGGAACGTTGGTTCCGTTCTTTCTTATAAGAGTTATAGGAATGAACAGGATATAGGGGAATACCAGGATTCCCATGCCACCCGATTGAAGAAAGTACATGTTGATGCATTTTCTTCGGGTGTGTTCGTTACAGAGAACTGTTTCTCCATTTGCCCTACGTCCTGGGTATTAGATACCGGGTCAGGATCCCATATATGTAATCAGTTACATGGGCTTAGAAAAGGTAGAGAACTTGGAGAAGGTGATAAAGACATTAGAGTTGGAAATGGTGCAATTGTTGCAGCTAAGACTGTCGGGGAATATCACCTTACATTACCAACTGGTAATACATTGGTTCTGAACGAATGCTATTACATGCCGAACCTGATATGCAACATTATATCGGTTTCTTTATTAAGTAAAGAGGGATATAATTTTGTATTACAGGATAATGTTATGAACATTTTCCGTAACCAAAAGTTGGTTGGATCAGGCACGTTGTGCAATGGCATTTATGTTCTAAATCAATCAACAGTTCTGAACATAACAAACACACACAAGAGGAAGAGTTCTGAACTGAACGAATCCTTCTTGTGGCATTGTAGACTGGGTCACATCAATGCGACACGACTAGCTAAGTTGCATAAAGATGGATATTTAAATCCGTTTGAATTTTCATCCTATGACACTTGCCAGTCATGTCTCAAAGGCAAGATGACCAAAACTCCGTTTACGGGACACGGAGAAAGAGTTATCGAACTCTTGGGACTGATACATAGTGATGTATGCGGTCCCATGTCTACACATGCCAGGGATGGTTCTTCGTACTTCATTACATTACTGACGATCTCTCAAGATTCGGATATGTGTTCCTGATGAAACACAAATCAGAAGCTTTTGAGAAATTTAGAGAATATAAACAAGAAGTCGAGAACCAAACCGGAAAAAGTATTAAAATCCTACGATCTGATCGAGGAGGTGAATACTTGAGCATTGAATTCCTGGACTTCCTAAAAGAGAATGGGATTCTCTCTCAGCTAACTCCTCCATATACACCACAGCACAACGGTGTATCAGAACGGAGGAACCGCACCCTATTAGATATGGTGCGCTCTATGATGAGTGTAGCTGAGTTACCTGTTTCCTTCTGGGGATATGCACTGGAAACAGCAGCATACCTACTGAATAGGGTTCCCACCAAATCTGTGCCTACCACACCATATGAGATATGGGAAGGAAAGAGACCATATCTTAATTTCATAAAGATATGGGGTTGTCCAGCCTATGTCAAAAGACAAAAACCGGACAAACTCGAGGCAAGGTCTGTATTGTGTAAATTTGTTGGATATCCCAAACATTCGCGAGGGTATATCTTCTACAACAGTGAGGAACAAAGAGTATTTGTTGCTCAACATGCCACCTTTTTGGAAAAGGAATTTCTTGCAAAAGAGATTAGTGGCTCTGAGGTAGAACTGGAAGAGGTTCCAGCTGAACAAAACACAACAGAAGATCTAGTAGAACCAGAGGATTCAGTAGTACCCGACGAACCCCAGCCTCTACGCCGATCTAGTAGGGTTCCTCGCCAACCTGAGAGATACTACGGTTTTCTCATGGACGGTGGGAGCGAGGATTGCATCATGGAGGATGATGACCCAACTAGCTTCGAGCAGGCCATCACGAGTGGGGACTCAGTGAAATGGCTGGATGTTATACGGTCCGAGATGGAATCCATGTACACCAACAAAGTATGGACTTTGGAAATTGCTCCTGAAGGGGTAAAACCCATTGGGAGCAAGTGGATCTTCAAGAAGAAACTTGGTGTAGATGGGAAAGTGGAGACTTTCAAAGCTAGACTTGTAGCAAAGGATTTTCGTCAAAGACCAGGTGTGGACTATGACGAGACTTTTTCTCCAGTGGCTATGCTTAAATCCATCCGGATCATGCTTGCCATCGCTGCATATCACGATTACGAAATCTGGCAAATGGATGTTAAGACCGCCTTTCTAAATGGTGATTTAGAAGAGTGCGTGTACATGACTCAGCCAGAGGGCTTCATAGACAGTGGGAGCAGCGGCAAGGTGTGCAAGCTGCTTAAATCCATTTATGGATTAAAGCAAGCATCGCGGAGTTGGAACATCTGCTTTGATGTCGTTATCAAAGAGTTTGATTTCGTCAAAAACCCAGATGAACCTTGTATTTACAGGAAGGTGGCAGGGAGTAAGGTTGTCTTCCTCGTATTGTACGTGGACGACATACTCTTGATAGGAAATGATATTCCTATGCTGCAATCGGTCAAGCTCTTCTTATCACAAAGATTCTCAATGAAAGATCTTAGTGATGCCTCCTGCATATTGGGAATCAGGATCTATAGAGATAGATCCAAACGGATATTGGGATTGTCCCAATCCAGGTACATTGACACCATACTAAAGAGGTTTAGTATGGAAGAATCCAAGCGTGGGAACTTGCCCACGATCTCTGGACTCACTCTCTCCAAAGAGATGTCTCCCAAGACTGATTTGGAGAGAGCTCGCATGCAAGGGATACCCTATGCTTCGGCAGTAGGCTCTATCATGTATGCGATGCTATGTACCAGACCCGATGTTGCATACTCACTAAGTGTAGTGAGTCGGTATCAAGTAGATCCTGGAGAGAGTCACTGGACAGCTGTGAAGAACATTCTCAAGTACTTGCGAAGGACTAGAGATATGTTCTTGGTGTATAGTAACGGAGAACTCCAAGTGGAGTCCTTTACCGATTCGAGCTTCCAGAGTGATAAGGACGACTCTAAGTCGCAGTCGGGCTTTGTCTTTACCCTTTACGGAGGGGCGGTTAGCTGGAAGAGTTCCAAGCAGGAAACCGTGGCAGACTCGACGATGGAGGCTGAATACATCGCTGCCAACGATGCTGCCAAAGAGGCTGTCTGGATCAAGAAGTTCATTACTGAACTTGGAGTGGTTCCATCCATTGAGCATCCAATACCTTTGTATTGCGATAACAATGGAGCGGTGGCTTTGGCCAAGGAACCCAGGTCCCATCAGCGATCCAGGCATATTCTGATGCGGTATCACCTGATCCGGGAGATAGTTAATCGCCGGGAGATCGAGGTCAGGAGGGTTGACACGAAGAACAACACGGCGGATCCACTCACGAAGGCCATTCCCCAGATACAGTTTGAGAGACTCTTCGGGATGCTCGGTATGCGATACTACAGCAGCTGGCCCTAGTGCAAGTGGGAGATTGTTAGTTGTATGTATTCCCTAGAGGCCAGTATTGTACAGATGATGTATATTATATTGGATGCTTGGACTTATATAGAGATGACTTTCTTGCTCGATATGATAGTATGCTATCTGGTTACTCTTTATCTTAACATGTACACTAGTCTCTTTAAATTGTCTTATAGTTACATGTTGGTAAAGCCCTTAGGATGTGTACTTGACTACCTGGACTATGATGCAGATCATACTAGTGGGGACATGGTAGTCTATAAGTACATCCTTCAAGGTCCCTAGTCGTGGGTATATCGAGACGGGGCATCGATACACCAGAGTAGACTAGCGTATATGCTTCTCGACCCATGAGATGGGCGATGGATGATCCCATATCCATTGGTGTTTGACATCAGAGATGGTATAAGGGTGCTCAGTGGAGACTGGGTACACTGAACGGACTCGCCGAGAACTCCCGGATGGTATTATACCTTACGTCAGATGGCAGTTCTCAGGTGACACTTGTACAGGTTAGTCTGTAGACACGAGATCGTCATAGAGTCTTGTGTGATTCCTACTGTGCTTTGATCTCCACCTTACCACGTCCATGAGGGCGTGCAAAACGGTGGTCTTTGGGTACAGTCCCGAGTCACATGGAGGCAATGAGCGATAGGAGGGGTTTCGTCTCTCCCGGTATTGAGGGTTGATGTTGCGCAGTGCTCGATTGGCCGTAACAGGGAAGTCCCTGGCCAGGGCTGATCAGAGATTTGCTAGTAAGTGTTACCAGTAGTTTCTCGACCCGTTATGAGCCTCGCATCGGCACGACTTATCGGTTATTGGGGTCTGACGTTTACCACCCCTAGACTTGATATGCGACATATCAGACGAACAGACCGGACTGTACGGTAAGTGTTACTGGTTGGATTCACAGGAGTGTGAGCGGACTAGCTCGTCGATCTTCTGATCGCTCAATACCAGGATGGCCGTTACGTTTAGCAGACCGCTTGCGGCTTGTGGGTGCTTGATATGATCATCATCTGCTACCGGCGTATTGACGAGTCTTTAGAGTCCTACACAGAGGTTTCCTAGCTCAAGCGAAATGAAATAGGAGCGCATATGAGATATGTGCAGGACCGAGAATAATACGTGTATGTGATACCGTATTTCATTCTCACGATGGATGTATCGATTGGTTATATTCGATATGACCTAGTTATCGAATCATTGATTCGATAAGCCGATACATAGGATACTAGTCGGTTATATGCGATATGACCGGATAGTTAAGTCAAGTGTTGATTTAATGATTTAATGTATAATTATATATTTGATATATTACTTTGCATTAGCTAGTATTAGTTCACTTTATATGGATTTTCTCACTTGATGTGCAAGAAGTATATGTGATATACTTTTGTGCACATATTTGTATCATGTTTGATGATACTTGATCATTTAGTTAAGTGTATAGAATTAAACCATGATTAATTTGATAAATAGGGTTTTGCATATCCATTTATTTATTTATTTGTTTATTTATTTATTTGGAAAGGATAAAGATGAGAATGGTGGCTTTCTTTGTTTCTTATTGAAGCTTCATGAAGCTTTGACTTCTTAACCATTCTTGTCTTCATGCTTAACCCTAACCCATCCTAGTTACCATGGTTTATTCTCTACACTCAACTATGGTTAGCTTATGATAAGTATTGATTTATTTTTCATTTTATTTCAACACTTATCATATTCTATCTACTTCTTCTTCTTCATCTTCAAGAGAGAAAGCTCGATGCCATCAATGGCATCTTGAGTTCTAAAGTGAGAAATCCAATTCTAAAGTGAACCCACCTCCTATTTCTTCACCCTCTACCTCTTGCCAAGTTGTTTTGGGTGTTTTCTTCACAAGTTTCACTACTTGGTGAAGTTGGAGCTTGAACTTGTGCAACCTCGACGTAGATCATCTTCGGCACGAAGCCGACGACCTAGTCCGCCCAAATCTCCGATGAAGCCGACGTATGAGTTCGGGATTCGAGATGGACAGCGAGAGGATGCCTACATGGAGCTAAGGAAGTGGATAACCGGATCTACAAAGGTTGTAGCTCTCTTCTTTTAGTCAGAGACCTCTTTAGAGTGCCTAGGAACCCTATAGTCTCCCACTGTTCTTTGATTTCCACCCTACCACGGCTCTACTGAGTCGTGCAAACAGGTGGTTTTTGGGTACAGTCCCGATTCACATGGAGGCAATGAGCGATAGGAGGGGATTCGTCTCTCCCGGTATTGGGGGTTGATGTTGCGCTATGCTCGACTGGCCATAACAGGAAATCCCTGGCCAGGGTTGCAGTGACCTACTGGTAAGTGTTATCAGTAGTTTCACACATGTCATGGACTTCACGTCGGCATGACTTATCGAGCTACTGGGGTCTTACGTTTACCTCCCCTAAGCGAGATGTGCGACATATCAGACGAACAGACCGGACTGTACGGTAAGTGTTATTGGTTGGATTCACAGGAGTGTGAGCGGGCTTGCTCGTCGATCTTCTGATCGCTCAATACCCGGGTGGCCATTACGTTTAGCAGACCGCTTGCGGCTTGTGGGTGCTTGATATGATCATCATCTGCTGCCGGCGTATTGACGAGTCTTTAGAGTCCTACACAGAGGTTTCCTGGCTCAAGCGAAACGAAATAGGAGCGCATATGAGATATGTGCGGGACCGAGAATAATGCGTGTATGTGATACCGTATTCTATTCTCGCGATGAATGTATCGAATGGTTGTATGTGATATAACCTAGTTATCGAATCAAGGATTGATTCGATAAGTCAATACATTGGATATTAGTCGGTTATATGCGACATGACCAGGTCATTGAATCAAGTGTTGATTTGATGATTTAATGTATAATTATATATTTGATATATTACTTTGCATTAACTAGTACCGGTTCACTTTAAAAGGATTTTCTCACTTGATGTACACAAATTGTATATGTGATATACTTTTGTGCACATGATTGTATCATGTTTGATGATACATGCTTGTTTGGGTGTATGTTTGGTTTAAACCAGGGTTGGTCAATGGTTAGAGTTTCACTTGATTTATTTCACTTATTCTTTTATCTATTTATTTTGGTTGAAAAAGAAAAGAAAAGCTAAATGGCTGCTTTCATGCTAGAAGGTTCTTGTAGCTTCATGCATCTTTGACCAAAGCAACCATTTTGTCTTCATCTCCTAACCCTAACCATTCAACTAACCATGGTCTATTCTCTACACCTAATCATGGTTGCCATATGATAAGTATTTGATATTATTTTCTATTTGAAAAATAACTTATCATATCTTTTTCTTCTTCTTCTTCATCTTCAACATGAAGAAAACCTAGCTACCATCAATGGCAACTAGTGAAAATGAGTGAGAAATCCAATTCTAAAGTGAACCCACTTCCTATTTCTTCATCATCTACCTCTTGCCAAGTAGTATAGGGTGTTTCCTTCACAAGTTTTCAAGGCTTGGTGAAGTTGGAGTTTGATCTTGTGATGCCTCGACGTAGATCATCTTCGGCATCGAACCGACGACCAAGTCCGCCCTTTTCTCCGATGAAGCCGATGCTAGAGTCATGGATTTGATTTGGACAGCGGAGGGACCTCATCAAGGAGCCTAGGATGTGGAGGACCGGATCTACAAAGGTTGTAGCTTCTTTCCTTTTGTTAAAATTTGTTGATTTGCATTGCATCGCCTCATTATCTAGTTAACGATCCGCATTAGGGTTTGTAGGCACTTGTAAAATTTGAATTAGCCATGTTTGATCACTTATGAGACTTCATTAGTGTGCCTAGGAACCTTACAGTGGTATCAGAGACTAGCTAGAGCCTTAGGCGATGCGTAGACGGAATTAGAAGTCCGATCGAATCAAAACCCAAACCCAAATTTGCTCTCTGGACAATTTTGAAAAACTGGGTTTTTTCCAGATTAAAAATATGCAGAAAAACCAGCAGGAGATTATAAGAATTACTGAGAAGCCCGTACCCCTGAATCCACCAAAGTGCGGCGGAACCGCGGCATTAGCATGGCTAATGCGGCGGTTCCGCGGCCATGTGGTCTCTTCTTGCGTTAAATTTTGCACAGTAATTCTTAGTTTGCAGTGCTGGTTTTCCTGGGAATTTTTAATATTTTTTCAAGAGTTTAATTTTCTGGGTTGTATTGGGGTCTCGGTGTTTCGACCGGATTGTCTAATTTTGTCAGTGTGTGTTTTTCCGGGTAATTTTAGAATATGTTAAAAAGTTCGACCGGATATAAATACCCACTTTTTCCCCTGCCGAAAAAATTTCCAAGTGTTGGATTTTTCCGAGGTTTAAGGACGTTCTGAGTAGTGCAAGTAACGCGATGGTCCCTCTAGAAGACAACAAACCTTAACTCTACGGCGTGCCACATGTGAGGCGTTGGCTTGACCCTTCTACGGCTGGACCGTTGGTACTGAGGCACGAACTGAATGTTTTTAGACTTATTTCATGTGTTGGACTGTATCAGGAAAACTTGGGTGTTCGATTGTTCGATCGGAAAGTTTAACATTTTCTATCTTATCCGGAATGTGATACAACAATTGGAATTCATAAGTAGTTATGAGATAACTGAATGAATATTATAAACATAGCAGTTTAGTCTCACTTGATCGGTTGCCACGGAATTTTGATGTGATCAAAAGTCCGTCGCAATCACGTAGCGTACACGGATACTCGCCGGGTAAACTTAATAGACAGCCTCACTCCATAGCCCCGACCAAGTGACTGTAGGAGAACCCCGTCGCCGAAAGCATCCGTTCGGGTGCTCGCGGCAGCGGTGTTCCGCCTTGGTGCACTTTGTCGACGGCGTCGGGGGTGCGACCGCCTACTAAAGTTTGCGACGAGCATTCGATCAGGATGTCGGGAATCTTGTTGAATTGCCCGACTTGGTATTGAAAAGTGTTTTCGATAATGAGACTGAAATGCGGGGTTTTTAATTGTTAGGCATGCGATGTCTAAAGAATTCATTTGATTAGGCATGTGATGTCTAAAGGGATTGCGGATTCCAACTGTTGTAGTTTTACACTTTCTTTTCTGTGACCGTAAGTGTAATATGTGATATCGCCGGTTCCGTTGCTATATGTCAACGACAATTGGGATGCGCATATTTACTTACGTTGATGACATGTGATGTTATGTGTTGCTGGATATGTTATATTGGATCGTCGTGTTTGAATAGCCGGGGGGTTCTTATGTGAGAAGAGTGTTTTTCATTTTCATTCATGTAAAAACTTGTATGTAATATTCTTTTATTGGGGCACTTCCAGGTTGCGGAAGATGTCACCATTAATGTATATTATTTACTTTTCCGCATTAGGATAGACCCAAGGAGGGGAGCACAAGTAACCGGGTTCTGGGGTCCAGTGGGAGACCAACTCGAGGAGTCGAGTCCGGGTCTCCTAACCCTAGAATTGGTAGGGTTGCTTGCCGCTCTCGTAGGGGTCTAGGGGTGTGGGATTGGCTATTCATCACGACCGTGGAATCCGTGTTTTATACTGGCTCGTATTGAAAACACGGACGTCTTAGTATATCCAATATTTCATATGATATTTTCTGCTGCGTTATCTGTGATGTGATCATGTGATATTCTGTGATAGATATAGTATATAGTATATATGATATATTATATAGACGTTGCTTATGTTTTACACCCGCGCTAGCCCTGCCTCGCTCTGCCGTTAGTTACCTAACCTAACGGTGCAGATGGGACATCGAGGCGAATGCGGATGGCATAAGCGTACGTTAAATTTATCTGTGATGATTAGGTGGACTTAAAGGATGGGATATTCATTAATGAGATTAATAAAAGAAAATAAACCTAACTGATGTTGTGGAATAGAATTTCAAAATAAAAACAGGTAGCTACAGTTCTTGCTTTGCATCGCGGTGTTCCTTGTAGAACATCCTGCACCTTATTCGATGAGGAAAGGACCGAGATCCCTTCACCGGGAGTGACTCCTTTAGCAATAACTGGCAGATGCTACACACTCGGTTTGTCTTTTGATTGCTTCTATAGTTTCTGCTTTGCACAGTGATATATATGATATATCCCGCACCTCATTCGACGAGGAAAGGGCCGACGATCCCTTCACCGGGAGTGACCCCTTTAGCAAAACTAGAAAAGCCTCAAAAACATTCCATTTAAAAACCATTTGATTCCGCAACGAGATCAAGTTCAAAGCGTTAAAGGTTTTCACAAAAACCATTCGCAACCCTCCGTCATTTTAGGAAGTAGAGTACTTAGTATTCGTGCTGTGTTTGTTGACCATAGTCAAGGCACAGTGTACGGTAGCTAAGTGATGTCTTCCTACACCGCATATGATGGGATTAGTTAGGACAGTCGCGTGACTTTGTTGACCTTAGTTAAGGGTCATGTGGGTGGGTCTAATTAATCACGAAATGACGGGTAGAACTTGACTAGTACTTATGATTTGTTGACCGTAGTTAAGGTCATAGGTGCTCGGGGTAAAAACCTTTATCGGGAGTTTCAAGTGTTGAAATTTGCAATGAGATTGCATACCTTCTATATGATAGTTGGATCCCGATACCCACTGCGAGTAATTGTTACTCCTGGGAGAGTTTTGCGCTTTGCAATTAGCCGATCAAGTAGGTGTCTAGAAAGGTGTCAACGGGGTTAAGCCTCTGGGAAAACGAGGTTTATTGTAATTAGGTCCGTGCGAAAACACGAGGAACCTCCCTCAAAGTACCGACACTGGACTGGCTGAAAGATTGGCGAACTTGTAGAGTGTAATTAATCCAGTCTAGTCTTTCCTTTTAAGGTTTGAAGGAAGATTTGATAAAAACAGTGGGAGCCATCCTGATTAGATAAAATATATAACCAGTCTGATCTTGCAAGAGCGCACGCAGAGTGTTTTCTTCTCTCTCTCTCCAGGTAGCGACCATATCACGCCTTAATCAAGATAATAATACGGATGTATTGACCGAACCCGCTTGTTATACTGAGCTGGGGAAAGTTGGTCCCGCTCCAACTTATAATTGTTATAAGACAGAGCAGGAAATAGGGAATACCAGAATTCCTATGCCGCCCAAACGAAGAAAGTGCATATGATGCATCTCCTTCGGGTGTGTTCATTACAAAGAACTGTATCTCAGTATCCTCTGAATCCTGGGTATTTGATACCGGATCAGGATCCCAGATATGTAATCTGTTACATAGGGCTACAAAAAGGTAGAAAAACTGAGTACGGGTGATAAGTTTCATGAGACAGAAAACGGGGCAAGTGTTGCAGCCAAGTCTGTTGGTCACTGCCACCCTGTATTACCGATACATTGATTCTGAACAAATACTATTAGATACCGAACCTGATATACAAAATCATATCAGTCTCTTTATTAGTAAAGAAATGATAAAATTTTGTATTGATGGATAATGCTCTGAACATTTCCTATATCAAAAGTTGATCGGTTCAGGCACGTTATCTAAAAGCATTGACGTTCTAAATCAAACTACAGTTCTTAGTATACAGAACACACACAAGAAGAAGAGTTCAGAAATGAACGATTCCTTCTTGAGGCATTATAGACTAGGTCATATCAATGCGACCCGACTAGCTGAAGTTACATTTTAGATGCATATTTAAATCAGTTTGAATTTACATCTTGTGAAACTTGCCAGTCATGTCACAAAGATTAGATGACCATAGCTCTGTTTATTGGAAGTAGAGAA
Organism: Agapanthus africanus; assembly: GCA_030015575.1. Classification (NCBI taxonomy): domain Eukaryota; kingdom Viridiplantae; phylum Streptophyta; class Magnoliopsida; order Asparagales; family Amaryllidaceae; genus Agapanthus; species Agapanthus africanus. Next base: position 400,471,192 of record CM057346.1, read on the forward strand.
AGAGTTAGTAAACTCTTGGGACTGATACATGATGATGTATGTAATGTTAGTTATATGTATGCCGTAGAGGCCATTACTATACATAGGATGTATATTGTAGTGAATGCTGCAACATATATAGGGAGGACTTTCTTGCTGGACATGATAGTGTGCTATCTGGTTGATCTTTACCTTAACGTGTACACTGATTGTCTCTCTGTTACATGTTGGTAAAGCCCTTAGGGTGTGTACTTGACTACCTGGACTATGATGCAGATCATACTAGTGGGGACATGGTACTCCATAAGTACATCCTTCAAAGTCCCTAGTCGTGGGTATATCGAGACGGGGCATCGATATACCAGTGTAGACTAGCGTATACCTTCTCGACCCATACAGATGGGCGATGGATGATCCCATATCCATTGGTGTTTGACATCAGAGATGATATACGGGTGCTCAGTGGAGACTGGGTACACTGGACGGACTCGCCGAGAACTCCCAGATGGTATTATACCTTACGTCAGATGGCAGTTCTCTGATGACACTGGTACAGAGTAGTCTGTAGACCCGAGATCGTCATAGAGTCTTGTGTGGTTCCCACTGTGCTTTGATTTCCACCTTACCACGTCCAAGAGGGCGTGCAAAACGGTGGTTTTTGGGTACAGTCCCGAATCACATAGAGGCAATGAGCGATAGGAGGGGATTCGTCTCTCCCGGTATAGGGAATTGATGTTGCGCTGTGTTCGATTGGCTATAACCGGAAATCCCTGGCCAGGGTTGCTGAGATTTACTGGTAAGTGTTACCAGTAGTTTCTCGGAATGTTATAGACCTCATATCGACACAACTTATCGAGCTATTGGGGTCTGACGTTTACCACCCCTAGACGAGATATGCGACATATCAGACGACGAGACCGGACTGTACGGTAAGTGTTACTGGTTGGATTCACAGGAGTGTGAGCGGGCTTGCTCGTCGATCTTCTGATCGCTCAATACCCGGGTGGCCGTTACGTTTAGCAGACCGCTTGCGGCTTGTGGGTGTTTGATATGATCAACACCTGCTGCCGGCGTATTGACGAGTCTTTAGAGTCCTACACAGAGGTTTCCTGGCTCAAGCGAAATGAAATAGGAGCGCATATGAGATATGTGCGGGACCGAGAATAATGCGTGTATGTGATACCGTATTCTATTCTCGCGATGAATGTATCGAATGGTTATATGCGATATAACCTAGTTATCGAATCGAGGGTTGATTCGATAAGCCGATACATTGGATACTAGTCGGTTATATGCGATATGACCGGATCGTTAAATCAAGTGTTGATTTGATGATTTAATGCATAATTATATATTTGATATATTACTTTGCATTAACTAGTATTGGTTCACTATAAATGGATTTTCTCACTTTATGTGCACATTGTATATGTGATATACTTTTGTACACTAGTTTGTATCATGTTTGATGATGCATGCTCATTAGGGTTTGTGTAAAGATTAAACCATGGTTGTGTAATGGTTAAGGGTTTTCATTTTCTTTATTTATTTATTTATTTTATTCATTTTGGAAATGAGAGAAAATGGTGGCTTTCTTTGTTTGACATTGAAGCTTCATGAAGGTTTGACTAAGTGACCATTTTGTCTTCATGCTTAACCCTAACCATTCCATCTAACCATGATTCATTCTCTACACTTGACCATGGTTGTATTATGATAAGTATGGTTTTTATTTTCTTTTTGAAAAACTACTTATCATAATTTTTTTCATCTTCTTCTTCTTCTTCTTCAAGAAGAAAACCTAGACTTCATCAATGGTGACTTGATGAAATGAGTGAGAAATCCAATTCTAAAGTGAACCCACTTCCTATTTCTTCATCCTCTACCTCTAGCCAAGTAGTAGAGTGTGTTTTCTTCACAAGTTTCATGACTTGGTGAAGTGGGAGCTTGATCTAGTGATGCCTTGACGTAGATCATCTTCGGCATGAAGCCGACGACCTTGCCCGCCCATTTCTCCGATGAAGCCGACGCTAGAGCCCGGGTTTCCATTTGGACAGCGAGGAGACTTCATTGCGGAGCTATGGAGGTGGACGACCGGATCTACAAAGGTTGTATTTCCGTTCTTTTAGTTTAGTTGTAAACTAGTTTCATTGTTTCGCCTAAACTTCTAGCCAACGATCTAGTCTAGGGTTTCTCGGCACCGTAATTTTTGAAATTGGCATGGTTGATGCCTTGTGAGACCTCACTAGTGTGCCTAGGAACCCTACAGTGGTATCAGAGCCTAGCTAGAGCCTTAGGCGATGCGTAGACGGAGTTAGAAATCCGATCGAACCGAAACCGTAACCCTAATATTGCTCTCTGTACATTTTTGAAAATCGTGGATTTTTGAGAATTAAAAATATGCAGAAAACTCAGTAGAAGATTCTAAGAATTACTGTATAAAACGGGGCCCCTGAATCCAAAAAAGCGCAGCGAAACCGCGGCATTAGCATGCTAATGCGGCGGTTCCGCGGCCCTTTTGTCTCTTCTTGCAATCAATTTTGCACAGTAATTCCTAGTTTGCAGTGCTGGTTTTCCTGGGAATTTTTAATGTTTTTTCAAGAGTTGAATTTTTTGGGGTTGTATTGGGGACTCGGTGTATCGATCGGATTGTCTAATTTTATCAGTGTGTTTTTCCGGGTATTTTTAGAATATGTTAAAAAGTTCGACCGGATATAAATACCCACTTTTCCCCTGCCGGAAAATTTCCAATTGTTGGACTTTTCCGTAGTTTAACGACGTTCTAAGTAGTGCAAGTAACGCGATGGACCCTTTAGAAGACAACAAACCTTAACTCGATTATGTGACCGACTTGAACTGCCCTTTGAACCTTCGGGTTTGGGGCAGTACGGCGTGCCACATGTGAGGCGTTGGCTTGACCCTTCTACGGCTGGACCGTTGGTACTGAGGCACGAACTGAATGTTTTTAGACTTGTTTCATGTGTTGATCTGTATCGGGAAAACTTGGGTGTTTGAATGTTCGATCGGAAAGTTTAACATTTTCTATTTATCCGGAATGTGATACAATAATTGGAATTCACAAGTAGTTATGAGATAACGGAATGAATATTAAAAACATAGCAGTTTAGTCTCACTTGATCGGTTGCCACGGAATTTTGATGTGATCAAAAGTCCGTCGCAATCACGTAGCGTACGCGGATACTCGCCGGGTAAACTTAATAGACAGCCTCGCTCCATAGCCCCGACCAAGTGACTGTAGGAGAACCCCGTCGCCGAAAGCATCCATTCGGGTGCTCGCGGTAGCGGTGTTCCGCCTTGGTGCACTTCGTCGACGATATCAGGGGATGCGGCCGCCTACTAAAGTTTGCGACGAGCATTCGATCAGGATTTCGGGAATCTTGTTGAATTGCCCGACTTGATATTGAAAAGAGTTTTCGATAATGAGACTAAAATGCGGGGTTTATAATTGTTAGGCATGTGATGTCTAAGGAATTCATTTGATTAGGCATGCGATGTCTAAAGAGGTTGCGGATTCCAACTGTTGTAGTTTTACACTTTCTTTTCTGTGACCGTAAGTGTAATATGTGATATCGTCGGTTTCGTTGCTATATGTCAACGACAATTGGGATGCGCATATTTACTTACGTTGATGACATGTGATGTTATGTGTTGCTGGATATGTTATATTGGATCGTCGTGTTTGAATAGCCGGGGGTTTTTATGTGAGATGAGTGTTTTTCATTTTCATTCATGTAAAAACTTGTATGTAATATTCTTTTATTGGGGCACTTCCAGGTTGCGGAAGATGTCACCCTTTATATATTATTTACTTTTCCGCACTAGGATAGACCCAAGGAGGGGAGCACAAGTAACCGGGTTCTGGAGTCCAGTGGGAGACCAACTCGAGGAGTCGAGTCCGGGTCTCCTAACTCTAGAATTGGTAGGGTTGCTTGCCGCTCTCGTAGGGGTCTAGGGGTGTGGGTTTGGCTATTCATCGCGACCGTGGAATCCGTGTTTTATACTGGCTCATATTAAAAACACGGACGTCCTAGTATATCCAATATTTCATATGATACTTCTGCTGCGATATCTGTGATGTGATCATGTGATGTTCTGTGATAGATACAGTATATAGTATATATGATATATTATATAGGCGTTACTTATGTTTTACACCCGCGCTAGCCCTGCCCCGCTCAGCCGTTAGTTACCTAACCTAACGGTGCACGAGGGGACATCGAGGCGAATGCGGATGGCATAAGTGTACGTCGTATTTATCTGTGATGTTTAGGTACTTAAATGATGGGACTTCATTAATGTGATTAATGAAATAAAATAAACCTAAAGATGTTGTAGAATCGAATTTCAAAAATAAAACAGGTAGCTACAGTTCTTGCTTTGCACAGAGGTATATGTGATATATCCTGCACCTTATTCGATGAGGAAAGGACCGAGATCCCTTCACCGGGAGTGACTCCTTTAGCAATAACTGGCAGATGCTACACACTCGATTTGTCTTTTGATTGCTTTTAAGAGTTTTTGCTTTGCACAGTGATATATATGATATATCCCGCACCTCATTCGACGAGGAAAGGACCGACGATCCCTTCACCGGGAGTGACTCCTTTAGCAAAACTAGAAAAGCCTCAAAAGCACTCCATTTTTAAAATCATTTGATTCTACAATGATATCAAGTTCATTACGCAATAGGTTTTCAGAAAAACCTGTCGTAGCCCTCCGTCATTTCAGATAAGTGGTAGTTAGTATTCGTGCTACGTTTGTTGGCCTGCGTCAAGGCGTAGTGTGCGGTAGCTAACTAGCATTTATCTGCTTATGCATATGATGTAGATTAGATTAGGGTAGTCGTGCGACTTTGTTGGCCTGCGTCAAGGGTCGTGCGGGTGGGTTTAATTCAATCAGGAAATGACGGGTTGAACTTGACTAGCGCACTATGGTTTGTTGGCCTGCGTCAAGGTCATAGGACGCTAGGGGCAAAATTATCGGGAATTTCAAGTGTTGAAATTTGCAATGAGATTGCATACCTTCTATGAGATAGTTGGATCCCGATACCCGCTGCGAGTAAGAGTTACTCCTGGGAGGGTTTTATACATTACAATTAGCCGATCAAGTAGGTGTCTAGAAAGGTGTTAACGAGGTTACGCCTCTGGGAAAACGAGGTTTACATTAATTAGGTTCGTGCGAAATCACGGGAGACCTCCCTCAAAGTACCGACACTGGCCTGGCTGAAAGATTGGCGAACTTGTAGTGTGTAATTAATCCCAGCTAGTCTTTCCTTTTAGGGTTTGAAGGAAGATTTGATAAAAAGCAGTGGGAGCCATCCTGATTAGATAAAATAATAACCAATCTATTCTTGCAAGAGCGCACGCTGAGTGTTTACTTCTCTCTCTCTCCAGGTAGCGACCATATCACGCCTTAATCAAAATAATAATACGGATTATTGATCGAACCCGCTTGTTATACTGAGCTGGCAAACGTTGGTCCCGCTCCAACTTATAATTGTTATAAGACAGAGCAGGAAATTGGGGATTACCAAAATTCCCGTGCCGCCCAAACGAGGAGAGTGCATGATGATGCATCATCTTCGGGTGTGTTCATTACAGAGAACTGTTTCTCAGTATCCTTTACGTCCTGGGTATGTGATACCAGATCAGGATCCCAGAAATGTAATATGTTACATAGGGCTACAGAAAGGTAGAGAACTGAGAACGGGTGATAAGTTTCATGAGGCAGAAAATGGGGCAAGTGTTGCAGCCAAGTCTGTTGGTCACTGTCACCCTGTATTATCAATACATTGATTCTGAACGAATGTTATTAGATACCGTACCTGATATACAAAATCATATCTGTATCTTTGTTAGTAAAGAAACGATAAAATTTTGTATTGTTGGATAATGTTTTGAACATTTCCTATATCAATAGTTGATCGGTTAAGGCACGTTATCTAAAAGCATTAATGTTCTAAATCAAACTACAGTTCTTAGTATACGGAACACACAGAAGAGGAAGAGTTCAGAAATGAACGGATCCTTCTTCAGGCATTGTAGACTAGGTCATATCAATGCGATCCGACTGGCTGAAGTTACATATTAGATGCATATTTAAATCAGTTTGAATTTACATCTTATGAAACTTGCCAGTCATGTCACAGAGATAAGATGACCATAGCTCCGTTTACAGGAAACAGAGAAAGAGTTAGTGAACTCTTGGGATGATACATATTGATGTATGTAGGTCCCCAGTCTACACTTGCCAAGACTGGTTCTTTATACTTCATTACATTCTTTGATGATCTTTCGAGATTCAGACCTATGTTCCTGTTGAAACACAAGTCCGAACCTTTTGAGATATTCACAGAATATAAGTTAGAAGTAGAGAACCAAAATACGAGTATAAGTATTATGTCCTATGTTGTGATCAAGGAGGAGAATACTTGAGCACGGAATTCCTGGATGATTCTAAAGGAGAATGTGATTCTCTCTCAGCATTAGTCCTCCGTATACACCATAGCACGATGGTATATCGGGGCGGAGCAATCACACCCTATATAATATGGTGTGCTCTATGATGAGTACTACTGAGTTACCTATTTCCTTTTTGGGAGTTATGCACTTGAGAAGCTGCATACCTATTGAATTGGATTCGAATCAAATCAGTTGCCTACCGCTTCATATGAGATATGGAAAGGGAAGAGCCCATATCTTAAGTTGGTTAAGATTTAGGGTTGTCCAGCCTATGTCTGAAAAGCAAAATCCAGACAAGCTCGAGGCAAGGTCTGTAATGTAGAACTGGAAAGGTTCCGGCTATACAAATTACAGCAGATGATTTGATAAAACCAAAGGATTCAATAGTTACCAACGAATCTCAGCCTCTCCGCCGATCTAGTAAAGTTCCTCACCCGCCTGAGAGATACTTCGGTTTCTCTATGACAGTGGGAGCGAGGATTGCATCATGAGATGATGACCCAACTAGTTTCGAGCTGGCCATCAGGAGTAAGACTCTGTAAGAATAGCTAGATACTTAGCGATTTGAGATGGAATCCATGTACACCAACAAAGTATGGACTTTGGTTGCTATATCTAAAGGGTTAAATCCCCATCAGGAGCAAGTATATCTTGAGAAGATTACTTGGTGTAGATGGAAAAGTTAAGACTTTCAAAGCTAGACTTGTTAAAGCTTTTCGTCATCGACCAGGCGTGGATTATGATGAAACCTTTTTCAAGTGGCTATGCTTAAGTCCATCCAGATCCTACTTGCCACGGCTACATACCATGACTACGATATCTGGCGGTTGGGTGCCATGACTGCTTTTCTAAATGATGTTTTAGAAGAGAACGTCTATAAGTACACAGCCAGAGGGCTTCGTAGACAGTGGGAGCAGCGGAAACGTGTACAAGATGCTTTATAGGATAAAGCAGGTATCGCGGAGTTGGAACATCTGTTTTGATGTGATTAGTCAAAGAGTTTGACATCATCAAAATGGTAGATGAACCTTGTATAAAAAAAAAGGTAGTAGGGAGTATGGTGTTGATCCTCGTAGAGTACGTAGATGACATACTCTTGATAAGAAAGGAGTTTCCTATGCTACACTCGGTCAATCTCCGCTTATCACAATGATTCTCCATATAGGATCAAAGTGATGCCTCCTAAATCCTGGGTTTTGGATCTATGAGATAGATCTAATTGGATGTTAGGATTCTCACTAGTTGTAGTGAGATGGTATCAATCGATCCTGAGGAGAATCACTGGAAGGGTTCCAGGGTGATAAAGACGACTGAAAGTCAGTAACAGGCATTGTCTTTACCCTCAGTAAAGGGACGGTATGTTGGAAGAGTTCCAAGCTAGATACCGTGGCATACTAGACGATAAAGGCTGGATACATCGCTACTTAAGATGCTACCAAAGAGAATGTTTGGGTATATATTGGTTCATGAGATGAACTACGTTCCAACCATTATGAGACAATGGAGTTGTGGCTTATGCCAAGGAACGAAGGTCCCATCAGTGATCCAGACATATTCTAAGGCAGTATCACCTGATCATGGAGATAGTTGATCTCTAGGGTGATCGAGGTTAGGAGAGTAGACTCTGAGGACAACACGGCGGATCCACTCACAAAGGCCTTTTTCCAGAGAGAGACTTTTATGGGATGGTTGAGTATGAGATACTACAACCACTGCTATCAGATGGCCCTAGTGCAAGTGGGAGATTGTTAGTTATATGTATGCCCTAGAGGCCATTACTATACATAGGATGTATATTGTAGTGGATGCTGCAACATATATAGGGAGGACTTTCTTGCTGGACATGATAGTGTGCTATCTGGTTGATCTTTACCTTAACGTGTACACTGATTGTCTCTCTGTTACATGTTGGTAAAGCCCTTAGGGTGTGTACTTGACTACCTGGACTATGATGCAGATCATACTGGTGGGGACATGATAGTCCATAAGTACATCCTTCAAAGTCCCTAGTCGTGGGTATATCGAGACGGGGCATCGATATACCAGTGTAGACTAGCGTATACCTTCTCGACCCATACAGATGGGCGATGGATGATCCCATATCCATTGGTGTTTGACATCAGAGATGATATACGGGTGCTCAGTGGAGACTGGGTACACTGGACGGACTCGGCGAGAACTCCCAGATGGTATTATACCTTACGTCAGATGGCAGTTCTCTGGTGACACTGGTACAGAGTAGTCTGTAGACCCGAGATCGTCATAGAGTCTTGTGTGGTTCCCACTGTGCTTTGATTTCCATCTTACCACGTCCAAGTGGGCGTGCAAAACGGTGGTTTTTGGGTACAGTCCCGAATCACATGGAGGCAATGAGCGATAGGAGGGGATTCGTCTCTCCCGGTATAGGGAGTTGATGTTGCGCTGTGTTCGATTGGCTATAACCGGAAATCCCTGGCCAGGGTTGCTGAGATTTACTGGAAAGTGTTACCAGTAGTTTCTCGGACTGTTATAGACCTCATATCTACACGACTTATCGATCTATTGGGGTCTGACGTTTACCACCCCTAGGCGAGATATGCGACATATCAGACGACGAGACCGGACTGTACGGTAAGTGTTACTGGTTGGATTCACAGGAGTGTGAGCGGGCTTGCTCGTCGATCTTCTGATCGCTCAATACCCGGGTGGCCGTTACGTTTAGCAGACCGCTTGCGGCTTGTGGGTGTTTGATATGATCAACACCTGCTGCCGGCGTATTGACGAGTCTTTAGAGTCCTACACAGAGGTTTCCTGGCTCAAGCGAAACGAAATAGGAGCGCATATGAGATATGTGCGGGACCGAGAATAATGCGTGTATGTGATACCGTATTCTATTCTCGCGATGAATGTATCGAATGGTTATATACGATATAACCTAGTTATCGAATCGAGGGTTGATTCGATAAGCCGATACATTGGATACTAGTCGGTTATATGCGATATGACCGGATCGTTAAATCAAGTGTTGATTTGATGATTTAATGCATAATTATATATTTGATATATTACTTTGCATTAACTAGTATTGGTTCACTATAAATGGATTTTCTCACTTTATGTGCACATTGTATATGTGATATACTTTTGTACACTAGTTTGTATCATGTTTGATGATGCATGCTCATTAGGGTTTGTGTAAAGATTAAACCATGGTTGTGTAATGGTTAAGGGTTTTCATTTTCTTTATTTATTTATTTATTTTATTCATTTTGGAAATGAGAGAAAATGGTGGCTTTCTTTGTTTGACATTGAAGCTTCATGAAGGTTTGACTAAGTGACCATTTTGTCTTCATGCTTAACCCTAACCATTCCATTTAACCATGATTCATTCTCTACACTTGACCATGGTTGTATTATGGTAAGTATGGTTTTTATTTTCTTTTTGAAAAACAACTTATCATAATTTTTTTCATCTTCTTCTTCTTCTTCTTCAAGAAGAAAACCTAGACTTCATCAATGGTGACTTGATGAAATGAGTGAGAAATCCAATTCTAAAGTGAACCCACTTCCTATTTCTTCATCCTCTACCTCTTGCCAAGTAGTAGATTGTGTTTTCTTCACAAGTTTCATGACTTGGTGAAGTGGGAGCTTGATCTACTGATGCCTCGACGTAGATCATCTTCGGCATGAAGCCGACGACCTTGCCCGCCCATTTCTCCGATGAAGCCGACGCTAGAGCCCGGGTTTCCATTTGGACAGCGAGGAGACTTCATTGCGGAGCTATGGAGGTGGACGACCGGATCTACAAAGGTTGTATTTCCGTTCTTTTAATTTAGTTGTAAACTAGTTTCATTGTTTCGCCTAAACTTCTAGCCAACGATCTAGTCTAGGGTTTCTCGGCACCGTAATTTTTGAAATTGGCATGGTTGATGCCTTGTGAGACCTTACTAGTGTGCCTAGGAACCCTACATGTAAGGTCCCCTGTCTACACATGCCAGGACCGGTTCCTTGTACTTCATTACATTCTCTGATGATCTCTCAAGATTCAGACCTATGTTCCTGTTGAAACACAAGTCCGAACCTTTTGAGATATTCACAGAATATAAGTTAGAAGTAGAGAACCAAAATGGGTATAAGTATTATGTCCTTTGATGTGATCAGGGAGGAGAATACTTGAGCACGGAATTCCTGGACTATTCTAAAGGAAAATGAGATTCTCTCTCCGTACTACTCCTCTGAATACACCACAGCACAACGGTGTATCGGGGTGGAGAAATCGCACAATATTAGATATCGTGTGCTCTATGATGAGTATTACTGAGTTACCTATTTCCTTTTTGGGTTGTGCACTTGAGAAGCTGCATACCTATTGAATTGGGTTCAAATCAAATCAGTTGCCTACCACTTCATATGTGATATGGAAAGGGAAGAGCCCATATCTTAAGTTAGTTAAGATTTAGGGTTGTCTGGCCTATGTCGAAAGCAAAATCTGGACAAGATCGAGGTAAAGTCAGTTGTGTAGAACTGGAAAGGTTCCAGCTATACAAAACTGCTGCTGATGATTTGACAGAACCAAAGGATTCAATTGTTCCCGACGAACCTCAGCCTCTCTGCCGATCTAGCAGGGTTCCTCACCTGCTTGAGAGATACTTCGGTTTCTCGATGACAGTGGTGTAGGGTTCCTAGGCACCCTAATGAGGTCTCACAAGGCATCAACCATGCCAATTTCAAATTTAAACGGTGCCGAGAAACCCTAGAACGGATCGTTGGCTAGATTTCTAGGCGAAAAACAAACTAGTTAACACTTAACTAATAGTACGGAAATACAACCTTTGTAGATCCGTTCCTCCACCTCCACGGCTCCGTGATGAAGTCCTCTCCGCTGTCCAAATGCAAGTCCCGGGCTCTAGCGTCGGCTTCATCGGAGAAAGAGCGGGCTAGGTCATCGACGACGTGCCGAAGATGATCTACGTCGAGGCATCGCTAGATCAAGCTCCACCTTCACCAAGCCATGAAAACTTGTGAAGGAAACACCCTATACTACTTGGCAAGAGGTAGAGAATGAAGAAATAGGAAGTGGGTTCACTTTAGAATTGGATTTCTCACACTTTTCATCAATCCACCATTGATGAAGTCAAGGTTTCTTCTTTGAAGAAGATGAAGGAGAAGAAGAAAGTGTTATGATAAGTTATTTAAAAATAAAAAGAAAATGAAAACTTATCATAATGTAAACCATGGTCAAGTGTAGAGATTAAACTAGGGTTAGTGGGAATGGTTAGGGTTAAAGATGAGATAAGAATGGTTGACTTGATCAAAGCTTCAAGAAGCTTAAACATGAAACAAAATTAGCCACCATTCTTTTCTCTTTATATTTTCCAAAAGAATAAACAAATAAATGAATAAATAAATAATGGGAGAATAAACAAAACCCTAACCACTCTCACAACCATGGTTTAATCTTCACACAAATCCAAGTTAACATGTATCATCAAACATGATACAATCATTTGCACAAAAAGTATATCACATATACAACTTGTACACCAAGTGAGAAAATCCATTTAAAGTGAACCAATACCAGTTAATGCAAAGTAATATATCAAATATATAATTATGCATTAAATCATTAAATCAACACTTGATTTAACGATCCGGTCATATCGCATATAACCGACTAGTATCCAATGTATCGGCTTATCGAATCAACCCTCGATTCGATAATTAGGTTATATCGCATATAACTATTCGATACATTCATCGCGAGAATAGAATACGGTATCACATACACGCATTATTCTCGGTCCCGCACATATCTCATATGCGCTCCTATTTCGTTTCGCTTGAGCCAGGAAACCTCTGTGTAGGACTCTAAAGACTCGTCAATACGCCAGCAGCAGATGATGATCATATCAAACAGCCGCAAGCGGTCTGCTAAACGTAACGGCCACTCGGGTATTGATCGATCAGAAGATCGACGAGCAAGCCCGCTCACACTCCAGTGAATCCAACCAGTAACACTACCGTACAGTCCGGTCTGATCGTCTGATATGTCGCATATCTCGCCTAGGGGTGGTAAACGTCAGACCCCAATAGCTCGATAAGTCATGTCGATATGAGGTCTATAACAATTCGAGAAACTACTGGTAACACTTACCAGTAAATCTCAGCAACCCTGGCCAGGGATTTCCTGTTATAGCCAATCGAGCACAGCGCAACATCAACTCCCTATACCGGGAGAGACGAATCCCCTCCTATCGCTCATTGCCTCCATGTGACTCGGGACTGTACCCAAAAACCACCATTTTGCATGCCCTCTTGGACGTGGTAAGATGGAAATCAAAGCACAGTGGGAACCACACAAGACTCTATGACGATCTCGGGTCAACAGACTACTCTGTACCAGTGTCACCAGAGAACTGCCATCTGACGTAAGGTATAATACCATCTGGGAGTTCTCGACGAGTCCGTCCAGTGTACCCAGTCTCCACTGAGCACCCGTATATCATCTCTGATGTCAAACACCAATGGATATGTGATCATCCATCGCCCATCTGTATGGGTCGAGAAGGTATACGCTAGTCTACTCTGGTATATCGATGCCCCGTCTCGATACACCCACGACTAGGGACTTTGAAGGATGTACTTATGGACTACCATGTCCCCACTAGTATGATCCGCATCATAGTCCAGGTAGTCAAGTACAGATCCTAAGGGCTTTACCAACATGTAACAGGGAGACAATCGGTGTACACGTTAAGGTAAAGATCAACCAGATAGCATACTATAATGTCGAGCAAGAAAGTCCTCCCTATATATGTCCCAGCATCCACTACAATATACATCTAATGTACAGTAATGGCCTCTAGGGCATACATATAACTAACAAGTGGGAGCAAGGATTGCATCATGAGATGATGACCCAACTAGATTCGAGCAGGCCATCAAGAGTAGGGACTCTGTAAGAATGGCTGGATGCTTAGCAATCTGAGATGGAATCCATAGACACCAACAAAGTATGGACTTTGGCTGCGATATCTGAAGGGTTAAATCCCCATCAGGACCAAGTATATCTTGAGAAGATTACTTGGTGTAGATGGACAAGTTGAGACTTTCAAAGCTAGACTTGTTAAAGGTTTTCGTCATCGACCAGGTACGAATAATGATGAAACCTTTTCCAGGGACTATGCTTAAGTCCATCCAGATCCTACTTGCCACGGCTACATACCATGACTACGATATCTGGTGGTTGGGTGCTATGACTACTTTTCTAAATAATGATTTAGAAGAGAACGTCTATAAGAACACAGCCAGAGGGCTACGTAAACAGTGGGAGCAGCGGAAACGTGTGCAAAATGTTTTATGTGATGAAGCAGGCATCGCGGAGTTGGAACATCTATTTTGATGAGTTAGTCAAACAGTTTGACATCATCAAAAATGGTAGATGAACCTTGTATATACAAAACGGTAGTAGAGAGTAAGGTGGTCATCCTCGTATTGTACGTGGACAACATACTCTTGATAGGAAAAGAGTTTCCTATACTATGATCAGTCGATCTTCTCTTATCACATGGATTCTCCATATAGGATCAAAGTGATACCTCATAAATCCTGAGTTTTCATCTATGAGATAGATGTAATTGGATGCTAGGATTCTTACTAGATGTAATGAGATGGTATCAATCGATCCTGGGGAGAATCACTGGAAGGGTTCTAGGGTGATAAAGATGACTGAATGTCAGTCACAGGCATTGTCTTTACCCTCAGTAAAGGGACGGTATGTTGGAAGAGTTCCAAGCTAGATACCGTGGCAAACTAGACGATAAAGGCTGGTAACATCGCTATTAAAGATACTACCAAAGAGACAGTTTGGGTATATATTGGTTCATAGGATGAACTAGGTTCCTACCATTGTGTGACAATGGAAGTGTCGTTTTGGCCCTGGAACCCTGGTCCCATCAGTGACCCAGACATATTCTTAGGCAGCATCACCTGATCATGGAGATAGTTGATCTCCAGGGTGATCGAGGATAGGAAAGTAGACTCAGAGGACAACACGGCGGATCCACTCACAAAGGCCTTTTCCCAAAGAGAGACTTTTTGGGGATGGTTGAGTATTGATACTACAACTACTGCTACAGATGGCCCTAGTGCAAGTGGGAGATTGTTAGTTATATGTATGCCCTAGAGGCTATTACTGTACATTGGATGTATATTGTAGTGGATGCTGGGACATATATAGGTAGGACTTTCTTGCTCGACATGATAGTACGCTATCTGGTTGCTCTTTATCTTAACATGTATACTTACTGTCTCTCTGTTACATGTTGATAAAGCCCTTAGGATGTGTACTCGACTTCCAGGACTATGATGCAGATCATACTAGTGGGGCCTGGGTAGTCAATGAGTACATCCTTCATTGTTCCTAGTCGTGGGAATATCGAGACGGGGCATCGATATTCCAGAGTAGACTAGAGTATATCTTCTCGACCCATGTGATGGGCGATGGATGATCCCATATCCATTGGTGTTTGACATCTGAGATGGTATTCGGGTGCTCAGTGCAGACTGGGTACACTGAACGGATTCGCCGAGAACTCCCAGATGGTATTATACCTCACGTCAGATGGCAGTTCTCTGGTGACACTGGTACAGCTTAGTCTGTTGACCCGAGATCGTCATAGATTCTTGTGTGTCTCCCACTGTGCTTTGATTTCCACCCTACCACGGCTCTACTGAGTCGTGCAAACAGGTGGTTTTTGGGTACAGTCCCGATTCACATGGAGGCAATGAGCAATAGGAGGGGATTCGTCTCTCCCGGTATTGGGGGTTGATGTTGCGCTATGCTCGACTGGCCATAACAGGAAATCCCTGGCCAGGGTTGCAGTGACCTACTGGTAAGTGTTATCAGTAGTTTCACACATGTCATGGACTTCACGTCGGCATGACTTATCGAGCTACTGGGGTCTGACGTTTACCACCCATAGGCGAGATATGCGACATATCAGACGAACAGACCGGACTGTACGGTAAGTGTTACTGGTTGGATTCACAGGAGTGTGAGCGGGCTTGCTCGTCGATCTTCTGATCGCTCAATACCCGGGTGGCCGTTACGTTTAGCAGACCGCTTACGGCTTGTGGGTGCTTGATATGATCATCATCTGCTGCCGGCGTATTGACGAGTCTTTAGAGTCCTACACAGAGGTTTCCTGGCTCAAGCGAAACGAAATAGGAGCGCATATGAGATATGTGTGGGACCGAGAATAATGCGTGTATGTGATACCGTATTCTATTCTCGCGATGAATGTATCGAATGGTTGTATGTAATATAACCTAGTTATCGAATCAAGGATTGATTCGATAAGTCGATACATTGGATATTAGTCGGTTATATGCGACATGACCGGGTCATTGAATCAAGTGTTGATTTGATGATTTAATGTATAATTATATATTTGATATATTACTTTGCATTAACTAGTACTGGTTCACTTTAAAAGGATTTTCTCACTTGATGTACATAAATTGTATATGTGATATACTTTTGTGCACAAGATTGTATCATGTTTGATGATACATGCTTGTTTGGGTGTATGTTTGGTTTAAACCATGGTTGGTCAATGGTTAGGGTTTCACTTGATTTATTTCACTTATTCTTTTATCTATTTATTTTGGTTGAAAAAGAAAAGAAAAGCTAAATGGTTGCTTTCATGCTAGAAGGTTCTTGTAGCTTCATGCATCTTTGACCAAAGCAACCATTTTGTCTTCATCTCCTAACCCTAACCATTCAACTAACCATGGTCTATTCTCTACACCTAATCATGGTTGCCATATGATAAGTATTTGATATTATTTTCTATTTGAAAAATAACTTATCATATCTTTTTCTTCTTCTTCTTCTTCTTCATCTTCAACATGAAGAAAACCTAGCTAGCATCAATGGCAACTAGTGAAAATGAGTGAGAAATCCAATTCTAAAGTGAACCCACTTCCTATTTCTTCATCCTCTACCTTTTGCCAAGTAGTATAGGGTGTTTCCTTCACAAGTTTTCAAGGCTTGGTGAAGTTGGAGTTTGATCTTGTGATGCCTCGACGTAGATCATCTTCGGCATCGAACCGACGACCAAGTCCGCCCTTTTCTACGATGAAGCCGATGCTAGAGTCATGGATTTGATTTGGACAGCGGAGGGACCTCATCACGGAGCCTAGGACGTAGAGGACCGGATCTACAAAGGTTGTAGCTTCTTTCCTTTAGTTAAAATTTTTTGATTTGCATTGCATCGCCTCATTATCTAGTTAACGATCCGCATTAGGGTTTGTAGGCACTTGTAAAATTTGAATTAGCCATGTTTGATCACTTGTGAGACTTCATTAGTGTGCCTAGGAACCCTACAATTTCCTATCAAGAGTATGTCATCCACGTACAATACGAGAAAGACAACTTTACTCTCTGCCACCTTCTTGTATATACAAGGTTCATCTACGTTTTTGACGAAATCAAACTCTTTGATAACGACACCAAAGCAGATGTTCCAACTCCGCGATGCTTGCTTTAATCCATAAATGGATTTAAACAGCTTGCACACCTTCCTGCTGCTCCCACTAGCTACGAAGCCCTCTGGATGAGTCATGTACACGCTCTTCTAAATCACCATTTAGAAAGGCGGTCTTAACATCTATTTGCCAGATTTCGTAGTCATGATATGCAGCGATGGCAAGCATGATCCGGATGGATTTAAGCATAGCCACTGGAGAAAAGGTTTCGTCATAATCGACACCTGTTCGTTGACGAAAACCCTTTGCAACAAGTCTAGTTTTGAAAGTCTCCACTTTCCCATCTACACCAAGTTTTTTCTTGAAGATCCACTTGCTCCCAATGGGTTTTACCCCATCAGGAGCTTCTTCCAAAGTCCATACTTTGTTGGTGTACATGGATTCCATCTCGGACCGCATTGCATCCAGCTATTTCACTGAGTCACCACTCGTGATGGCCTACTCGAAGCTAGTTGGGTCATCATCCTCCATGACGCAATCCTCGCTCCCACCAACCATGAGAAAACCATAGTATCTCTCAGGTGGGTGAGGAACCCTCCTAGATCGGAGGAGTGGCTGGGGTTTATCGGGAACTACTGAATCCTCTGGTTCCACCAAATCTTCTGTTACAGCTTTTGCAGCTGGAACCTCTTCCAGTTCTACCTCATGGCCACTAATCTCTTTTGCAAGAAATTCCTTTTCTAAAAAGGTAGCATGCCTACAAACAAACACCCTTTGTTCCTCGGTGTGGTAGAAGATATACCGTTGTGAATTTTTGGGATATCCTACAAATTTGCATAGAACATACTGTTCTTTCGAGTTTGTCCGGATTTTGTCGTTTGACATAGGCCGGACAACCCCATATATTAACATAATTAAGACATGGTCTCTTCCCCTTCCATATCTCATATGGAGTGGTAGGCACAGATTTGGTGGGGATATATTCAATAGATGTATATCTGTCTCCAGCGCATACCCCCAGAAGGAAATAGGTAACTCAGCTGTGCTCATCATAGAGTGCACCATATCTAATAGGGTGCGGTTTCTCCGTTCCGATACACCGCTGTGCTGTGCTGTATATGGAGTAGTCAACTGAGAGAGAATCCCATTCTCTTTTAGGATGTCCACGAATTAATTGCTCAAGTATTCACCTTCTCGATCAGATCGATGGATTTTAATGCTTTTTCCAGTTTGGTTCTCTACTTCTTGTTTAGATTCTCTAAATTTCTCAAAAGCTTCAGACTTGTATTTCATCAAGAACACATGTCCGTATCGAGAGAGATCGTCAGTGAATGTAATGAAGTATGAAGAACCATCCCTGGCATGTGTAGACATGGGACTGCATACATCACTATGTATCAGTCCCAAGAGTTCAGTAACTCTTTCTCCGTGTTCCGTAAACGGAGTTTTGGTCATCTTGCCTTTGAGACATCACTGGCAAGTTTCATAAGATGAAAATTCGAACGGGTTCAAATATCCATCTTTATGCAACTTAGCTAGTCGTGTCGCATTGATGTGACCTAGTCTACAATGTCATAAGAAGGATTCGTTCAATTCTGAACTTTTCCTCTTGTGTGTGTTTGTTATGCTCAGAACTGTTGATTGATTTAGAACATAAATGCCATTGCACAACGTGCCTGATCCAACCAACTTTTGGTTCAGAAAAATGTTCATAACATTATCCTGTAATAAAAAATTATATCCTTCTTTACTTAATAAAGAAACCGATATAATGTTGCATATCAGGTTCGGCATGTAATAGCATTCGTTCAGAATCATTGTATTACTAGTTGGTAATACAAGGTGATATTCCCTGACAGTTTTAGCTGAAACAATTGCACCATTTTCAACCCTTATGTCTTTATCATCTTCTCCAAGTTCTCTACCTTTTCTCAGCCCATATAACTGATTACATATATGTGATCCTGACCCGGTATCTAATACCCAGGATGTAGAGCAAATGGAGAAATACTTCTCTGTAACGAACGTACCCGAAGAAAATGCATCAACATGTACTTTCTTCATTCGGGTGGCATGGGAATTCTGATATTCCCCTAAATCCTGTTCAGTCTTATAACTTTTATAAGAAAGAACGGAACCAATGTTCCCCAGCACAGTATAACATGCGGGTTCGGTCAATACATCCATATTATTATCTTGATTAAGGCATGATATAGTCGCTACCTGGAGAGAGTGAGAAGAAAATACTTTAGCGTATTCTCTTGAAAGATCATATTGGTTATTATTTTATCTAATCAGGATGTCTCCCACTGTTTTTATCAAATCTTCCTTCAAACCCTAAATGGAAAGACTAGCCGGGATTAATTACACCCTATAATTTCGCCAATCTTTCAGCCAGGCCAGTGTCGGTACTTTGAGGGAGGTTCCCCATGGTTTTACACGGACCTAATTAAAATAAACTTCGTTTTCCCAGAGGCGTAACCCCGTTGGCACCTTTCTAGACACCTACTTGATCGGCTAATTGTCTTGTGTAAAACTCTCCCGGGAGTAACAATTACTCGCAGTGGGTATCAGGATCCAACTATCTCATAGAAGATATGAAATCTCATTGCAAATTTCAACTCTTGAAATTCCCGATAATATTTTGCCCCTAACGTCCTATGACCTTGACGAAAGCCAACAAACCATAGTCCGCTAGTCAAGTTCAACCCGTACATTTCTTGATTGAATTAAACCCACCCGCACGACCCTTGACAAAAGCCAACAAAGCCGTATGACTACCCTAATCCAAACGCATCATATGCAGTAGATAAGCAGTAAATAGCTACCGCACACTACACCTTGACGAAAGCCAACAAATGTAGCATGAATATTATATATTACTTATCTGAAATGTCGGAGGGCTACGACAGGTTTTTCTGAAAACTTATTGCGTAATGAACTTGATATCGTTGTAGAAACAAGTGAATTTTGAAAAGGGGTGTTTTTTTAGGCTTTCATTAGATTTGCTAAAGAGGTCATTCCCGGTGAAGAGATATCGGATCTTTCCTCATTGAATAAGGTGCGGGATATATCATATATATCACTATGCAAAGCAAAACTCCAAAAGCAATCAAAAGACAAACCGAGTGTTGTAGCATCTGCCAGTTTTTGCTAAAGAGGTCACTCCCGGTGAAGGGATCTCGGCTCTTTCCTCATCGAATAAGGTGCAGGATATATCATATATATCACAATGCAAAGCAGTAACTGTAGCTACCCTTTTTGAAAATTTGATTCTACAATATCTTTTAGGTTTCTTTTCTTTCATTAATCATATTAATGAAGTCCCGTCATTTAAGTCACCTAAACATCACAGATAAATACGACGTACGCTTATGCCATCCGCATTCGCATCGATGTCCCGTCATGCACCGTTAGGTTAAGTAACTAACGGCAGAGCGGGGCAGGGCTAGCACGGGTGTAAAACATAAGTAACGTCTATATAATATATCATATATACTATATACAGTATCCATCTCAACATATCAAATGATCACATTACAGATATCGCAGCAGAAGATACATATGAAATAATGGATATACTAGGAGGTCCGTGTTTTATTTTGACCCTCTACAAAACACGGATTCCACGGTCTCTATGAATAGCCAAACCCACACCCATAGATCCCTACGAGAGCGGCAAACAATCCTACCAATTCTAGAGTTAGGAGACTCGGACTCGACTCCTCGAGTTGGTCTCCCACTGGACTCTAGAACCCGGTTACTTATGCTCTCCTCCTTGAGTTTATCCTAATGCGGATAAGTAAATAATATACATCAATGGTGATATCATCCTCAACCCAGAAGTGCCCCAATAAAAGAATATTATATACATTGAATTTTATATGAATGAAAATAAAAACTCTCATCTCACATAAAACCCCCAGCTATTCAAAACGCGACGATCCAATATAACATATCCAGCATCACAGAACATCACATGTCATGACATCACAGAAAAAACTAGACGATGTTAAACATCCCAATCGAATCAACGAACACCTAAGATTACCTAAAAAGCTCAGCACTTTAGCATTGTTTAAAGTTATTCAGCACACGCCACAGTCCCAATGGACTATCCGTAGAAGGGAAAACCCAAGCCTCATTTGTGGCGCCACTAACTACGGTATACCCTAAGGTTTAGTCGCAGTTCCGTGGTCACATCTCGAGTTAGGGTTTCATTCTTCTAGAGGGTCCATCGAATAACTTGCATGATCTTTGAAAACTTATTAACTACGGGAAAATCCAACATTTGGAAAATTTCCCAGCAAGGGTTAAAGCGGGAATTTGACATCCGATTGAACTTTTTAACGTCGTCTAAAGTGTCCCGAAAACAGTTAAAATTACGACTACGATCCGAGTTGCCTTTGCATTGAGTTAATCATCATATGAAAAAGTAGCAAAAATAAACAACACCTGAAACCCCAAATCACAGAGACCAGAGCATGAAAAAAATTGGCATCAAAACACCCACTGGGGGCCGGCCTCCTCGGAAATTGTGGCCATGTGCTCGGCCAAAATCTGAGCACATGGCCCCAATTTTCTTCCATGTTCATCTCTCTGCCCAAGTATGATTCTACACTTGTTTGAAAAAAATTTGGAGCTCGTTTTAAATCGACAGAATCATAGTTTTAGGGTTTCAAGTTTTGGAGTTCGTTTCGTATTCGTAATCTAACATTATCCGTATAATTACCTAGCTAGGCTCTGATACCACTGTAGGGTTCCTATCGACGGCAGCAAGGTTTCAGGAGGCATAGTCCATGCCATTTTCAAAAAAATTTGCCGTTTCAAGAAACTCTAAACTAGAATCGTTAACTAGAAAACAATACGGGAACAAAAGTAAACCTTTTTACTTCTAAGTGAAATAGAAATATAACCTTTGTAGATCAGTCCTTCACTTCTAATGCTCCTTGTAGTAGTTCCTTCACTGCGATCGTTGAACTCCCGGACTCTTGCATGGCTTCACGAGGGGAAAAGAGCGAAGCTTGAAGTCTTCGAGGCCAAAGATGATTTACGTCGAGAGAATACTAGCTCAAGCTTCTACTTCACTAATGAAGGATCAGTGAAGCTAACACCCTATACTAAAGTGCTAATCTAGTAGAGGATGATGAAATATGAAGTGGGCTCACTTTAGAATTAATTTTCACACAATACTTTCTCACTTGTTTCAAACCCTAGTAAGATTTTGGCTTGAGGAAGAAGATGAACAAATGAGAAGAGAATGAAAAAAATCAAGTGAGAGAGTAAACTATGGTGAGTGAGTATCATATACTAACTCATGTAGAGACATAACCATGGCTAATTAAAATGGTTAGTTTAACGAAATATCTAAGGTAAAACAAAGTGAGTAGACTTTATCAAAGCACTCACAAGCTTCTACAAGCTTCATACTTTTAACAAATATCCACTAATTTTATAATTACTTTAATCATTAATAACCCACCGTTATAATTAGAATGGTGTATTCTCATACACCGATGTATTGTGTATCAACAACCATGACACACTAAAATAAATAATGCACATCAATATATATCACATATATATTACATGTACACTCAAGTGAAAAAAGAATGCTTAAGTGAGCTAATGTTAGTTAATGTAAATTAGTATATCAAATATACAATTATACATTAAATTATTAAATCAACACCTGATTTAATAATCCGGCTATATCACATATAACCAACTAACACTAAATATACCATCTTATCGAATCAACACTTGATTCGATAACCCGGCTATATCACATATAACCGACCGATACAAAAATCGCGAGAATAGAATACGGTATCACATACACGCATTATTCTCGGTCCTGCACATATCACATATGTGCTCCTATTTTGTTTTGCCTGAGCCAGTAAAACCTTTATGTAGGACTCTAAAGACTCGTCAATACGCCGACAGTAGGTGATGATCACATCAAGCACCCACAAGCCATCACCGGTACTAGCTGGACGTAACGGCTACCCAGGTATTGAGTAATCAGAAGATCAGCAAGCAAGCCCGCTCCAACTCCTGCAAACGCCTGACGGTAACACTTGCCGTACAGTCCGGTCTCCTCGTCCGATATGTTGCATATCAAGTCTAGGGGTGGTAAACGTCAGACCCCAATAACCGATAAGTCATGCCGATGTGGGGCTCATAACGGGTCGAGAAACTACTGGTAACACTCACCAGTAAATCTCTAAATCAGCCCTGTCCAGGGACTTCCCTGTTATGGCCAATCGAGCACAGCGCAACATCAACTCCCAATAACGGGAGAGACGAAACCCCTCCTATCGCCCATTGCCTCCATGTGACTCTGGACTGTACACAAAAACCACCATTTTGCACGCCCTCTTGGACGTCGTAAGGTGGAAACCAAAGCACAGTGGGAATCATACTAGACTCTATGACGATCTCGGGTCTACAGACAAACCTATACAAGTGTTACCAGAGAACTGCCATCTGACGTGAGGTATAATACCATCCGGGAGTTCTCGGCGAGTCCGTCAAGTGTACCCAGTCTCCACTGAGCACCCGTATACCATCTCTGATGTCAAACACCAATGGATATGGGATCATCCATCGCCCATCTCATGGGTCGAGAAGCGTATACGCTAGTCTACTCTGGTATATCGATGCCCCGTCTCGATACACCCACGACTAGGGACATTAAAGGATGTACTTATGAACTACCATGGCCCCACTAGAATGATTTGCATCATAGTCCTGGTAGTCAAGTACACATCCTAAGGGCTTTACCAATATGTAACCATAAGACAGTATCAAGAGACAAGTATACATGTTAAGATAAAGAGCAACCAGATAGCATAGTATCATATCGAGCAACAAAGTCCTCTCTATATATGTCCAAGCATCCAATATAATATACATCATATGTACAATACTGGCCTCTAGGGCATACATACAGCTAACACAAGGAAGGATCGTATTTCTTTGACGCGTTTGGGATGAGGAAGGTTATGGATGGCATTAATTTTAGCTCTGTCTACCTCAATGCATTTTCGTGAAATAATATGTCTAAGGACAATACCTTCTTGGATTTTTTCCAATTTAAAGTTAAGTTCTTATCCTTACAGCGGGTAAGAACCGCGTCAAGATGACGTAGGCATTCCTCAAAGGAGTCCCAAAATATGGAGAAATCGTCCATAAATATCTCCAGAAAATTCTCGACCATGTCTGAGAATATCCCCATCATACACCGCTGAAATATAGCGGGAGCGTTGCATAACCCAAAGGGCATGCGTCTATAAGCAAAAGTACCGAAATGACAAGTAAATGTTGTTTTATCTTGATCCTTTTCAGCGATAGGGATCT
Organism: Agapanthus africanus; assembly: GCA_030015575.1. Taxonomy (NCBI): domain Eukaryota; kingdom Viridiplantae; phylum Streptophyta; class Magnoliopsida; order Asparagales; family Amaryllidaceae; genus Agapanthus; species Agapanthus africanus. The sequence continues at coordinate 400,495,488 of CM057346.1, forward strand.
AGTTATAGCCAGAGTATCCGTCCAAGAAACAATAGTATTCATGTCCAGCTAATCGTTCTAACATCTGGTCAATGAAAGGTAGAGGGAATGATCTTTCCTCGTTGCGGCATTGAATTTCCTATAATCAATACATACATGCCACCCAGTTTGGATGCGTGTTTGGATCAACTCATTAACCTCATTAGTTATGAACGTGATGCCAGACTTTTTAGGGACCACATGAATAGGACTTACCTATTGGCTATCAGATATTGGATAAATTATACCACTATTTAGGCACTTAACGATTTCTTTCTTTACTGCCTCCTTCATAACGGGATTTAACCATCTTTATGGGTCTTGGGTTGGTTTGGCTTCATCCATGAGATGTATATAATGTTCAACAATCAAGGGACTAATCCTTTTGATGTCGGCCATTGTCCAACCAAATGCTTGCCGATTTGATCTCAATACTGTCAAAAGTGCATTCTCTTGCTCTAAAGCTAGAGAAGCGAATATAATCATGGGCAAAGACTCATTCTCACCAAAATATGCGTATTTAAGATGAGAAGGTAGCGGTTTGAGATCTAGTGTCGGCGGAGAGACGATAAAAGGTAGGGTAAGGGAATGATACTCGGACTCCCTAAGAGGTTCATAACTTGCGTAGGATATTGACTCAGAAAGCGCTAATGAATTTTGCGACGATTCAAAGGATTCAAACTCGGGGATGGACTCATTGAAGATATCCTCACTATAATAATTTGCAAGATCAAAAAATGTCTCACTAGTGTTGTCGAGATCATCATAGCAAAGTACTTCAGCTTCGCAGCTGTCGGAAGCTATCTCGTTGATAAAATAGACATCGATTAAATGAGTAGAAAGTTCAGATGGTTGAATTCCTAGCTTGTAAATATTAAGCTCAATTGTCATCTTTCCGAAGGATAAGTTCATAGAACCGTTACGACAATTAATGACAACGTTGGAAGTTGCTAGGAAAGGTCGACCGAGTATCACCGGGATTTGGTTGCGTGGGTTCGCCTTAGGCTGTGCATCTAAAACAATAAAGTCCACAGGTAATATGAATTCCCCAACTTTGATTAACACAACCTCTAAATCACCCCTAGCTTGGGCGATAGATCAGTCTACCATCTGGAGAGTGCAGTGGATAGGTTTCAACTCTCCTATACCTAGCTGCTCATAGACGGAATATGGAAGCAAGTTAACACTAGCGCCGAGGTCAAGTAGAGCACAATTGATGCTTTTACCCTCAATAGTTATAGATATTGCAGGACAAACGGGGTCCTTACGTTTCTTAGGCAATTGTTGGGTAAAAGCTGTGCTCACGTTACTTGTCATGAATAACTTTTTCGGCACTTCAGTTTTTCTCTTCCTAGTTCATAAGACCTTATGGATTTTTGCATAAGACGGAACTTGTTGAATAGAATCTAGGAGAGGGATATTTATGTTAACTTTCTTAAACATTTTCACAATCTTCTCCATTTGTGAGTTAAGTTTGTCGGTCCTCAACCTGTTTGGAAACAGATCTTTATCAATAAGTTTTGGGTCCAACATTTATGGAGAAGTTTGTGGGGATGGAATCAATCCCATAATTGGAGTTTGGATCGTTTTATGTTGACTCGAGGAAGTGGGCGGAGTGTTCGAGCCTTAGGGAAAACGGAAAATAGGCTCGGAATATGGTAGGAGACTAGACGAAATAGGGCAAGAAGTAGAAGCCGGGGTTTCAATTGATTCCTCATCATCAATCTATTCACCCACTTGATTGTTCAACACTCTTCCTGATCTCAACGTGGTAACGACACTCACATTATGACTTTGTGAGTGGCCAGGATTCGGTAGGGGTTGAGTTGGAAGTTTCCCTTGTTCTCTCGCACCCATCACGGCATTTATCTTCGCAAGTTGTGCTTCTATCAATTTTATACTTTCACCGTGGGAGGTAGTGGTCTGTGTTAATACTCGGATAGAAGACTTTATATCATCTGTTGATTGCATGGAATGTTTAATAAACATATCCACGCTTCGTTCGAATGCAGATGAGTTTTCGGTACCGTCCGTTTGGAAAGAATTATTAAAAGGTGTAGAATTGTTGGACGGATTTTGAAAAGGTTGCAATTGAAAGGGGTGCTGACTCTGTGGTTGTGGTTGTTGTTGCTGCGGTGGAGGTCTTTGATAATTGCTTTGGAACTGGTTTTGATTTTGAGGTTGGTTTTGGTTCTAAGAAAAATTAGGATGATTCCTCCATCTCTGATTGTATGTGGAAGAATAAGGATCGTTTCTAGGTTGCTGCTAAAAAGTAGCATTAGTGTGTTTTTGACCTTAAAACGGTGCATTGAAAGGACATTCTTCCGTCAGATGTGATGGGTTAGAACAGCAACCACACACGGTCTTGGGAAGCGTAACCTGGTTTAGGGAGATTGATGAGAATATGTTTTCCATAGCGTCGAGTTTCTTTTGCATTTCTCCCATTTTGGATTTTACTACGATGGAAACATCAAGCTGATAGTTACCTCCCCTAGATGATGGTCTAATGCTTTTCCACTGCAAAGTGTGTTCAGCGAGATCTTCCAGAAACTTCCAATCTTCACCATCGTCTTTGAACATGAAATTGCATTGACACATGGTTTCAAGCATCTGCTTTGTCGCTGGAGTAATGCCCTATATATAATTCGGCACAGATCCCGTCTATTTATTTGATCATGAGGACATTGGACAAGCGGATCCTTAAACCGTTCAAAGCATTTCCAAAATGGTTCATTGGGAAGCTGGGAAAACTGGTTGATTTCGCTCCGAACAAGGGCGGTCTTATGATTGGGGTAAAATTTCTTAAGGAATGCTATCACGAATTCATTCCAATTGGCAATAGAGTGTGCGGCAGTGTTATAAAGCCATTTTTCTGCTAAATCGCACAAAGTGAAAGGGAGAATACGCAAGCGCATAGCATCCACTAAAAGTTGTGATGTACCCATCATTGCGCATACATTTTCAAATTTAGTGATAAAGACGTATGCGTCTTCAGACTCAAGCCTGTGAAATTTGGGCAATAGGTTGATGAAGTGGGATTTAATTTCAAAATTATCCCCATTGGCTGGTGGAATAGATAGACAAGAAGGAAGGGGACCGCGTATATGATAACATAATTCTTGGAGAGAGATGTGTGGTGGATTTTGCGCACCAACGGGTGGTGGCAGGGTGGTGTTATAATCTGATGGAGAACCGTCCATCTTGTAGGGTTAGCATAGCACCTTGTGAAGGTTTAGGCAAACATCAAACATGCTACTTTAAAATTTTTGGGGTGCTAAACAAACCCAAACCAAGATCTTAACTAGAGGATTAGGATTAACTAGGCATGTAAACAACTTTACATCTAATAGAGAGGGATTACAACCTTTGTAGTCCGCTCCTTCGCTTCATAAGCTCCGAGTAGTAGTCCCTTCGCCGCGATCTATGAACTTCCGGACTCTAGAGAGGTTCCACAAGCCGAATGATCCATGCTTGCTTGAAGTCTTCCTTTTCGAAGATGATCTACCTTGAAGAATCTTTAACCCAAGCTTACACTTCACTAAACAATTTATTAGAGAAGTGAACACCCTAATTATATGGATAGAATAGATGAGGATGATGAAGTAGGAATTTAGCTCTCTTTTATTTTCAATTTCTCACCATTTATCATTACAAATAAAAAGCTAGTCAGGGTTTTCTTTCAAGAGAATGAAGAAGAAGAAGAAGATAATCCTTTTGTGATGAATAATGAATTATTGTTGTGGTTACAAATCCAACTTTGGGTTAAGAATGAAGGCTTAACCCTTGTAGAGAATTAACTAGGGTAAAGGGTTTTGGTTGGGTTAAGAAATATCTACCCAAAATATCAATACAAAATATCTAAGCTTAAAACAAAATAAAGTTTCTAGAAGCTTCATGAAAATGCTAACCCAAATGCTAACCAAAATCAAACCCTAACTTGCTTAATCTCCATAAATCATGTTGCATTTGTAATCATAACTTGTTACAATATTATACATCACATATATATAATATATTTTTGTAACAAAAGAAAATAATACAATTAACATATATCGCATATATATCAATGTATTATCCGGTGAGAAAATGAATCAATAAAGCGAGCTTATATTAGTTAATGTAATATAATATATCACATATATAATTATACATTAAATTATCGAATCAACACTTGATCCAATAATCCGGCTATATTGCATATAACCGACTAATATAACATTAACCGATTCATCGAATCAACACTTGATCCGATGACCCGGTTATATCACATATACCCGGCCGATATCATATATCACGAGAATAGAATACGATATCTCATATCATAATATTCTCAGTCCCGCACATATCACATATGTGCTCCTACTCCGTTTTGCCTGAGCCAGGAAACCTCTGTGTAGGTCTGTAAAGAATCGTCAATACGCCAGCAGTAGGTGATGATCTTATCAAACACCCACAAGCTGCAAGCGGTCAGCTAAACGTAACAGCCACCCAGGTATTAAGCGATCAGAAGATCAACAAGCAAGCCTATACATTCTCCGGTGTATCCAATCAGTAACACTACCGTACAATCCGGTCTCTTCGTCTGATATGTCGCATATCTAGTCTAGGGGTGGTAAACATCAGACCCCAGTAACCGATAAGTCGCGTCGATGTGAGGCTTATAACAGGTCGAGAACCTATTGATAACACTTACCAGTAGTACTCTATATTAGCCCTGGCCAGGGACTTCCAGTTATAGCCAATCGAACACAACACAACATCAACTCCCTATACCGGGAGAGACGAAACCCCTCCTATCACTCATTGCCTCCATGTGATTCGGGACTGTGCCCAAAAGCCACCGTTCCGCACGCCCTCTTGGACGTGGTAAGGTGGAAATCAAAACATGGTGGGAATCACACAAGACTCTATGACGATCTCGGGTCTACAGACTAACCTGTACCAGTGTCACCGGAGAACTGCTATCTGACGATAGGTATATTACCATCTAGGAGTTCTCAGTGAGTCCGTTCAGTGTACCCAGTCTCTACTGAGCACCCGTACACCATCTATGATGTCAAACACCGATGGATATGGGATCATCCATCGCCCATCATATGGGTCAAGATGTGTATACGCTAGTCTACTCTGGTATATCGATGCCTTATCTCAATACACCCTCGACTAGGAACAGTTAAAGGATGTACTCGTTGACTACCCTGGCCCCACAAGTATGATCTCATCATAGTCCCAGTACTCGAGTACATATCCTAAAGGCTTTATCAACATGTGAGAGCAAGATAGTAAACTAATACAAGTCAACATGCCAAATAGCATATTATCATGTCGAGAAAGAAAGTCCTCTCTATATATATCCAAGCATCCACTATAATATACATCATATGTACAACAATGGCCTCTAGGGCATATATATAACTAACAATCTCCCATTTGCACTAAGGCTAGCTGTTTTAGTATCTCATACACAACATCCCGAAGAGTCTCTCAAATTGTATCTGGGGTATGACCTTCGTGAGTGGATCCGCAGTGTTGTCCTTCGTATCAACTCTCCTGACCTCGATCTCCCGGCGATCAACTATCTCCCGGATTAGGTGATACCGCCTCAGAATATGTCTAGACTTTTGATGGGACCTGGGTTCCTTGGCCAAAACCACAGCTCCATTGTTATCACAATACAAAGGTATTGAATGCTCAATAGATGGAACCACACCAAGTTCAGTGATGAACTTCTTCATCCAGACAGCCTCTTTGGCAACATCGTTGGCAACGATGTATTCAGCCTCCATCGTCGAGTCTGCAACGGTTTCCTGTTTGGAACTCTTCCAACACACCGCCCCTCCATTGAGGGTAAAGACAAATCCCGAGTGCGATTTAGAGTCGTCCTTATCACTTTGGAAGCTCGAATCGGTAAAGGACTCCACCTGGAGTTCTCCGTTACCATACACCAAGAACATCTCCTTAGTTCTTCTCAAGTACTTGAGAATGTTCTTCATAGCTATCCAGTGACGCTCTCCAGGATCTGCTTGATACCTACTCACTACACTTAGTGAGTATGCTACATCGGGTCTGGTACATAGCATCGCATACATGATAGAGCCTACTGCCGAAGCATAGGGTATCCCTTGCATGCGAGCTCTTTCCAAATCAGTCTTGGGAGACATCTCTTTGGAGAGAGTGAGTCCAGAGATCATGGGTTAGTTCCTACGCTTGGATTCTTCCATACAAAACCTCTTTAGTATGGTGTTAATGTACCTAGATTGGGACAATCCCAGTATCCGTTTAGATCTATCTCTATAGATCTTAATTCCCAGTATGCAGGAGGTATCACCTAGATCTTTCATTGAGAATCTTTTCGATAAGAAGAGCTTGACCGAGTGCAGCATAGGAACATCATTTCCTATCAAGAGTATGTCATCCACGTACAATACGAGGAAGACAACCTTACTCTCTGCAACCTTCTTATATATACAAGGTTCATCTACGTTTTGATGAAGTCAAACTCTTTGACTACAACATCAAAGCAGATGTTCCAACTCCGCGATGCCTGTTTTAACCCGTAGATGGATTTAAGCAGCTTGCACACCTTTCCGCTGCTCCCACTGTCTACGAAGCCCTCTGGCTGAGTCTTGTACACGCACTCTTCTAAATCACCATTTAGAAAGGCGGTCTTAACATCCATCTGTCAGATTTCGTAGTCATGGTATGCAGCGATGGCAAGTAGGATCCGGATGGACTTAAGCATAGCTACTGGAGAAAAGGTTTCGTCATAATCCACACCTGGTCGTTGACGAAAACCCTTTGCAATAAGTCTAGCTTTGAAAGTCTCAACTTTTCTATCTACACCAAGTTTCTTTTTAAAGATCCATTTGCTCCCAATGGGTTTTACCCCTTCAGGAGCAACTTCCAAAGTCCATACTTTGTTGGTGTACATAGACTCCATCTCAGATCGGATTGCATCCAGCCACTTCACAGAATCCCCACTCGTGATGGCCTACTCGAAGATAGTTGGGTCATCATCTTCCATGATGCAATCCTCGCTCCCAACATCAACGAGAAAACCGTAGTATCTCTCAAGTGGATGAGAAACCCTACTAGATCGGCGGAGAGGCTGAGGTTCATTGGGAACTACTGAATCATCTGGTTCCACTAAATCTTCAGTCATAGTTTGTGGTGCTGAAACTTCTTCCAGCTCTACCTCTTTGCCACTAATTTCTTTTGCAAGAAATTTCTTTTCTAAAAAGGTGGTATGTTGAGCAACAAACACTTTTTGCTCCTCACTGTGGTAGAAAAGGTACCCATAAGAATTCTTTGGATATCCCACAAACTTGCAGAGAACTGATCGTGCCTCTAGTTTGTCCGGATTTTGCCTTTTGACATAGGCCGGACAGTCCCATATCTTAACTTGTTTAAGATAAGGTCTCTTCCCACTCCATATCTCATATGGTGTGGTAGGTACAGATTTAGATGGAACTTGATTCAATAGGTATGCTGCTGTCTTAAGCGCATAACCCCAGAAAGAAATAGGCAACTCAGCAGTGCTCATCATAGAGCGCTCCATATCTAATAGGGTGCGATTCCTCCACTCCGATACACCGTTGTGATGTGGTGTATAAGGAGGAGTAAGCTGAGAGAGAATCCCATTCTCTTTTAGATAGTCTAGGAACTCATTGCTCAAGTATTCTCCTCCTCGATCAGATCGAAGGATCTTAATACTTTTGCCATTTGGTTCTCTACTTCATGCTTATATTCCCTGAATTTCTCAAAAGATTCAGACTTGTGTTTCATCAGGAACATATGTCCGTATCTTGAGAGATCGTCAGTGAATGTAATGAAGTAGGAAGAACCGTTCTTGGCATGTGTAGACATGGGTCCACATACATCACTATGGATCAGCCCTAAGAGTTCTGTAATTCTTACTCCGTGTCCACTAAACGGAGTTTTGGTCATCTTGCCTTTGAGACATGATTGGAAAGTATCATAAGATGAAAATTCGAACGGATTCAAATATCCATCCTTATGTAACTTAGCTAGCCGTGTCGCATTGATATGACCTAGTCTACAATGCCATAAGAAGGATTCGTTCATTTCTGAACTTTTCCTCTTGTTTGTGTTCTGTACATTAAGAATTGTAGTTTGATTTAGAACGTACATGCCATTATTTAAAGATCCTGATCCTATCAACTTTTGATTCAGGAATATGTTCATAACATTATCCTATACTACAAAATTATTTCCTTCTTTATTCAATAAAGAAACTAATATAATATTGCATATCAGGGTCGGAATGTAATAGCACTCGTTCAGAATCAATGTATTACCATTTGGTATCACAAGGTGGTATTCGCCAACTGCCTTGGCTGCAACATCTGCACCATTCCCTACTTTTACGGAATGATCACCCATTCCCAGTTCTCTACCTTTATGTAGCCCACGTAACATATTACATATGTGGGATCCTGATCCGGTATCTAATACCCAGGATGTAGAGTGAACTGAGAAACAGTTCTCAATAACTAACACTCCCGAAGTGTTGGATATATGTATGCCCTAGAGGCCATTATGTGATAGTGGATGTATCTATACATGTATATATATATTCAGTTTGCATTCTTGCTCGACATGATAGTATGCTATCTGGTTCTTCTTTATCTGACATGTTTATTTGATCATGCTTTTATTCATTCATACATGCTGATAAAGCCCTGAGGATATCGGCTTGACTACTCTGATTATGATGGAGATCATACTAGTGGGACATCTGTAGTCTATAAGCATATCCTGGAACGTCCCTAGTCGTAGGTATATCGAGATGGGGCATCGATATACCAGAGTAGACTAGCGTATATGATACTAGACCCATACGATGGGCGATGGATGTTCCCACATTCATCGATGTTTGACATCAAGATCATACACGGGTGCTCAGTGTTGACTGGGTACACTGGACGGACTCGCCGAGAACTCCTATATGGAATTATATCTATCGTCGGATAGCAGTTCTCAGGTGACACTGGTACAGGTTAGTCTGTAGACCCGAGATCGTCATGGAGTCTTGTGTGTTCTCCCACTGCACTTTGATTGCCACCCTACCACGGCTCTACTGAGTCGTGCAAACAGGTGGCCGTTGGGTACAGTCCCGAGACACACGAAGACGATGAGCGATAGGAGGGGTTTCGTCTCTCCCGGTATTGGGAGTTGATGCTGTGCTGTGCTCCACTGGTTATAACAGCAAGTCCCTGGCCAGGGCTGCTGAGATTTGCTGATAAGTGTTATCAGTAGTTTCTCGATCTGTTATAGACCATTCACCGACACGACTTATTGAGTTATTGGGGTCGACGTGACCGTCCCTAGGCTCGATATGCAGCATATCTGACGAAGAGACCGGACTGTACGGTAGTGTTGCCGGATGGCTCGACGGGAGTTGTAACAGGTTCGCTTGTTGTCTTCTGATCGCTCAATACCCGGGTGGCCGTTACGTTTAGCTGACCGCTTGCGGCTTGAGGGCACTTGATATGATCATTACCCTCTGCCGGCGTATTGACGAGTCTTAGAGTCCCACAGAGGAGTTACCCAGTCCAGGCGAAACGTTGTGGTGCGCATATGCGATATGCGCATGCACCCGATTGAAATGTGCGTATATGATACCGAACATTGATCGGGTGAACTGCTTTTGGTGGGGTCATATGAGATATGACCGGATTGATAAATCAAGTGTTGATTTATCATTTAACCATTAGTTTTCTCACTCAAAACCTTTCTAGGGTTTGATGGATGTATGCATGCATGCATGTGTTTCTATTTTTCTTTTCTAGTTTCATGCACATGAAGATGTGCATACATGTACACATAAATACATCAAACCATCATGGTTGATTATATATGGAAATGGTGGCAATATAAGCCTCACACCATAGATTAAACAATGGATAATTATTTAATTTTGGTTTTAAAAGAAAATGAAAAGGAAAGGATAATTATGCTAGTTTCTACATGCTTCTTTTAACCTAACCATTCTCACCCACCACTAAACCATGGTTATCTTTTCCTTTATCATTCTAAACCCAAGTTAAATTAATCATCTATTATTTAATCATGGTTGGAGTCAAGAAGGAATAAATATATATAGTGATATTTATTTTCTTTTGTAAGATTAACCTTATGGTTATCTTTTTATCTCTTGAAGAAAAATAGCCACCATTTTCATCCTTCTTCATCTTCTCCTCTCTAGTTTTTTCTAGTGAGAAAAACACAATCAAAGAAAGGTTTTTGAAGTGAGATCCAAAGCCACAACAACATTCTACACAAGCTTAGCCGTTTCGTTTAGAGTGTTATCTTCGGTTTGACGAAGTAGCGAGCTTGAACGGATATCTCCGCGGTGGATCATCGTGGACACAAGGGGAGTTCAAGAGGACCTCGTTTCAACACTAAAGAGCCTAAGGAGCGAAGAAAAAACGGGAGCTACAAAGGTTGTAGCCTTCAAACCCTAACTTTTGTTAGCTTTAAGTTTAGTAAACCCTAATTTTCTAGGATCTATCCTTTGCATGTTAGTTTAGCACCTTAAAAATTAAAACTTTGGGTCATGTGATGCTTCAAAACTCTTCATTGGGTGCTATACTAACCTTACACGCAGAAGATACATCAACATGCTTGTTCTTCGTTTGGGCGGTGTGAGAATCCAGATATTCTCCTATTTCCTGCTCAGTTTTATAACACTTATAAGAAAGAACGGGACCAACGTTCCCCTGCTCAGTATAATAAGCGGGTTCAGTCAATACATCCATGTTATTATCTTGATTAAGGCCTGACTTGGTCGCTACCTGGAGAGAGAGAGAAGAAAACACTTTAGCGTATGCTCTTGCAAGATTAGATTGGTTATTATCTTATCTAATCAGGATGTCTCCCACTGTTTTTATCAAATCTTCCTTCAAACCCTAAAAGGAAAGACTAGCCGGGATTAATTACACCTTACAAGTTCGCCAATCTTTCAGCCAGGACAGTGTTGGTACATTGAAGGAGGTTCCCCGTGCTTTCGCACGGACCTAATTAAAATAAACCTCATTTTTCCAGAGGCTTAACCCCGTAAACACCTTTCTAGTCACCTAGTTGATCGGCTAATTGTCCTGTGTAAAACTCTCCTAAGAGTAACTTTTACTCGCAGTGGGCATCGGGATCCAACTATCTCATAGGAGGTATGCAATCTCATTGCAAATTTCAACACTTGAATTTCTTGATAATATTCTGCCCCTAGCGATCTATGACCTTGACAAGGTCAACAAACCATAAATCACAAGTCAAGTTCAACCCGTCATTTCCCGATTGTATTAAACCCACCCGCATGACCCTTGACAAGGTTAACAAGGCCGTATGAATAGCCTAATCCAATCACATCTCATGTTTTTAGCAAATAAACATTAATTAGCTACCGTACACTGTGCCTTGACAAGGTCAACAAACGCAGCACGAATATTAAGTAGGATTTATCTGAAATGACGGAGGGCTACGAAAGGTTTTTCAGAAAACCTATTGCGTAATGAACTTGATATCATTGTAGGAACAAGTAATTTTGAAAAGGAGTGTTTTTGAGGCTTTTCTAGTTTCGCTAAAGAGGTCACTCCCGGTGAAGGGGTCTCGGCTCTTTCCACATCGAATAAGGTGCAGGGTATATCATATATACAACTATGCAAAGCAAGAACTATAGAAGCAATCAAAAACTAAACTGTAAGTTTGTAGCATCTGTCAGTTTTGCTAAAGAGGTCACTCCCGGTGAAGGTATCTCGGCTCTTTCCTCATCGAATAAGGTGCAGGGTATATCATATATACCACTATGCAAAGTAAAACTGTAGCTACCCTTTTTATAAAGTTTTGATTCTACAACATCTTTTAGGTTTCTTTTCTTTTATTAATCTCATTAATAAATCCCATCAGTTATGCTTCCTAAGCATCACAGGAGAAACGAAAGCAGTAATATTTATATATCATCATATATATATAGTATAAGCATTCGTCTCAGGCTGTAATATGATCTCATCACAGAACATTGCAGCAGAAGATAACATATGAAATATTGGATATACTAGAACGTCCGCGTTTTATTTCGAGCCTGTATAAAACACGGATTCCACAGTCACGATGAATAGACAAACCCACATCCCTAGACCCCTACGAGAGCGGCAAGCAACACTACCAATTCTAGGGTTAAGAGACCCGGTCTCGACTCCTCGAGATGGTATCCCACTGGACCCTAGAACCCGGTTACTTGTGCTCTCTTCCTCGGGTCTATCCTAATGCGGAAAAGTAAACAATATACAATGGTGACATCATCCTCAACCCGGAAGTTCCCCAATAAAAGAATATTACATACAATTAATTTTACATGAATGAAAATAAAAACCCTCATCTCACATAAAACCCCCGTCTATTCAGAATACGATGATCCAATATAACATATCACAGCAACACATAATATCTCATATCATCAACGTAAGCAAGTATGCGTGTCCCGATTGTCGTTGATGTATAGCAACAAAGCCAGCGATACACCATATACTACGCTTACGGTCACAAAAAAGAAAGTGTAAAACTACAACATTTGGAATCCACAATCACTTTAGACATCTTAAATCCGAAATATCACATACTTCGCATTTCATGCCTAACTATATAAATTCCACTTATTGTATCACATTCCAGATAAATAGATAATGTTAAACTTTTCCATCGAATAATCAAATACCCAAGATTTCCCAAATAGCTCAACACTTGAGTGGAGTTCAAAAATCCCAGAACATGTCACAGCCCTAATGAACCAGCCGTAGAAGGGTCAAGCCAACGCCTCACATATGGCAACTGTAGGGTTCCTAGGCACTCAAATGAGGTCTCACAAGGCATCAACCATGCTAATTTCAAATTTTACAAGTGCCGAGAAACCCTAATACGGATCGTTAACTAGAATTTTAGGCGAACTATGCAACTAGTTAACAACTTAACTAAAAGAATGGAAATACAACCTTTGTAGATCCGGTTCTCCACCTCCATAGCTCCGCGATGATGTCCCTCCGCTGTCCAAATCGGATCCCGGACTCTGGCATCGGCTTCATCGGAAAAATGGGCGGGCTTGGTCGTCGGCTTCGATGCCGAAGATGATCTACGTCGAGGCATCACAAGATCAAGCTCCCACTTCACCAAGTCTTGAAACATGTGAAGAAAACACCCTATACTACTTGGCAAGAGGTAGAGGATGAAGAAATAGGAAGTGGGTTCACTTTAGAATTGGATTTCTCACTCATTTGCTCAAGTTGCCATTGATGTAGAAAGCTTTTCTTTCTTGCTCATGAAGAAGAAGAAGAAAGAAAATGAATATGATAAGTATCTTTAAAAAGAAAATAAAATGAATACTTATCATGTATTCAACCATGGTTTAGTATAGAGATTTAACTAAGGTTAGATGAATGGTTAGGGTTAGAGAAGAGACAAGAATGGTGGACTTGTTCAAAACTTCAAGAAACTTCAACAAGCAAACAAAAACAAGCCACCATTTTCTTTTCTTCTTTTCTAAAATAAATAAATAAATAAATAGATAAGAAAATGAAAACCCTAACCATTATACAACCATGGTTTAATCTTTACACAAACCCAAGTGAGCATGTATCATCAAACATGATACAATCTTGTGCACAAAAATATATCACATATACAATGTGCACTTCATGTGAGAAAATCCTTTTAAAGTGAACCAATACTAGTTAATGCAAAGTAATATATCAAATATATAATTATGCATTAAATCATTAAATCAACACTTGATTCAATGATCCGGTCATATCGCATATAACCGACTAGTATCCAATGTATCGGCTTATCAAATCAATCCTTGATTCGATAACTAGGTTATATCGCATACAACCATTCGACACATTCATCGCGAGAATAGAATACGGTATCACATACACGCATTATTCTCGGTCCCGCACATATCTCATATGCGCTCCTATTTCGTTTCGCTTGAGCCAGGAAACCTCTGTGTAGGACTCTAAAGACTCATCAATACGCCGGCAGCAGATGATGATCATATCAAGCACCCACAAGCCGCAAGCGGTCTGCTAAACGTAACGGCCACCCGGGTATTGAGCGATCAGAAGATCGACGAGCAAGCCCGCTCACACTCCTGTGAATCCAACCAGTAACACTTACCGTACAGTCCGGTATATTCTTCTGATATGTCGCATATCTCGCCTAGGGGTGGTAAACGTCAGACCCCAATAGCTCGATAAGTCGTGTCGATATGAGGTCTATAACATTTCGAGAAACTACTGGTAACACTTACCAGTAAATCTCAGCAACCCTGGCCAGGGATTTCCGGTTATAGCCAATCGAACACAGTGCAACATCAACTCCCTATACCGGGAGAGACGAATCCCCTCCTATCGCTCATTGCCTCCATGTGATTCGGGACTGTACCCAAAAGCCACCATTTTGCACGCCCTCTTGGACATGGTAAGGTGGAATCAAAGCACAGTGGGAACCACACAAGACTCTATGACGATCTCGGGTCAACAGACTACTCTGTACCAGTGTCACCTGAGAACTGCCATCTGACGTAAGGTATAATACCATCCGGGAGTTCTCGGAGAGTCCGTCCAGTGTACCCAGTCTCCACTGAGCACCCGTAAATGATCTTTGATGTCAAACACCAATGGATATGGGATCATCCATCGCCCATCTGTATGGGTCGAGAAGGTATACGCTAGTCTACTCTGGTATATCGATGCCCCGTCTCGATACACCCACGACTAGGGACCTTGAAGGATGTACTCATGGACTACCATGTCCCCACTAGTATGATCCGCATCATAGTCCAGGTAGTCAAGTACACATCCTAAGGGCTTTACCAACATGTAACAAAGAGACAATCAGCATACACGTTAAGGTAAAGAGCAACCAGATAGCATACTATCATGTCGAGCAAAAAAGTCCTCCCTATATATGTCCAAGCATCCACTACAATATACATCCAATGTACAGTAATGGCCTCTAGGGCATACATATAACTAACAGTCTCCCACTTGCACTAGGGCCATCTGATAGCAGTGGTTGTAGTATCTCATACTCAACCATCCCATAAAAGTCTCTCTCTGGGAAAAGGCCTTTGTGAGTGGATCCGCCGTGTTGTCCTCTGAGTCTACTCTTCTAACCTCGATCCCCTGGAGATCAACCATCTCCACGATCAGGTGACACTGCCTTAGAATATGTCTGGATCATTGATGGGACGGACGTTTCTTGGCATAAGCCACAACTCCATTGTCACACAATGGAAGGAACTAAGTTCATCTCATGAACTAATATACACCCAGACAACCTCTTTGGTAGCATCTTAAGTAGCGATGTATCCAGCCTTTATCGTCTAGTATGCCACGGTATTTAGCTTGGAACTCTTCCAACATACCGTCCCTTTACTTAGGGTAAAGACAATGCCTGTGACTGACATTCAGTCGTCTTTATCACCCTGGAACACTTCCAGTGATTCTCCCCAGGATCATTTGATACCATCTCACTTCAACTAGTGAGAATCCTAACATCCATTTAGATCTATCTCATAGATCCAAAACCCAGGATTTAGTAGGTATCACTTTGATCCTATGTGGAGAATCATTGTGATGAACGGAGATTGATCGAGCGTAGCATAGGAAACTCCTTCCCTATCAAAAGTATGTCATCCACGTACTCTACGAGGATCGTCACCATACTCCCTACTACCTTTTTGTTTATACAAGGTTCATCTACCATTTTGATGATGTCAAACTCTTTGACTACTTCATCAAAACAGACGTTCCAACTCCGCGATGCCTGCTTTATCCTATAAAGCATCTTGTACACGTTTCCGCTGCTCCCACTTTTTACGAAGCCCTCTGACTGTGTACTTATAGACTCTCTCTTCTAAAACATCATTTAGAAAAGCAGTCATGACACCCAACCGCCAGATATCGTAGTCATGGTATGTAGCCGTGGCAAGTAGGATCTGGATGGACTTAAGCATAGCCACTGGAAAAAGGTTTCATCATTTTCCACGCCTGGTCGATGACGAAAACCTTTAACAAGTCTAGCTTTGAAAGTCTCAACTTTTCCATCTACACCAAGTAATCTTCTCAAGATATACTTACTCCTGATGGGGATTTAACCCTTCAGATATAGCAACCAAAGTCCATACTTTGTTTGTGTATAAGGATTCCATCTCAGATCACTAAGCATCCAGCCATTCTTACAGAGTCACACTTCTGATGGCCAGCTCGAAACTAGTTGGGTCATCATCTCATGATGCAATCCTCGCTCCCATTGTCATAGAGAAACCGAAGTATCTCTCAGGTGGGTGAGGAACCCTACTAGATCGGCGGAGAGGCTGAGGTTCGTTGGTAATCTACTGAATTCTTTGGTTCTACCAAATCATCTGCTGCAGTTTATATAGCTGGAACCTTTCCAGTTCTATATAACAGACCTTGCCTCGAGCTTGTCCGGATTTTGCTTTTAGACATAGGCCGGACAACCCTAAATCTTAACTAGCTTAAGACATGGGCTCTTCCCATACCATATCTCATATGGAGTGGTAGGCAATTGATTTGATTCGAACCCTTTTCAATAGGTATGCAGCTTCTCAAGTGCATAACTCCCAAAAGGAAATAGGTAACTCAGTAGTACTCGTCATAGAGCACACCATATCACATAGGGTGCTATTGCTCCGCCCCGATATACCATCGTGCTATGGTGTATACGGAGGAGTAATGCTGAGAGAGAATCTCATTCTCCTTTAGAATAATCCAGGATTTCCGTGCTCAAGTATTCTCCTCCTCGATCACATCAAAGGACATAATACTTATACCCATATTTTGGTTCTCTACTTCTAACTTACATTCAGTGAATATCTCAAAAGGTTCGGTCTTGTGTTTCAACAGGAACATATGACTGAATCTTGAGAGATTATCAGAGAATGCAACGAAGTACAAAGAACCGGTCTTGGCATGTGTAGACAGGGGACCTACATACATCAACATGTATCATCCCAAGAGTTCACTATCTCTTTCTCTGTTTCCAATAAACAGAGCTATGGTCATCTTATCTTTGTGACATGACCGGCAAGTTTCACAAGATGTAAATTCAAACTAATTTAAATATGCATCTAAATGTAACTTCAGCCAGTCGGGTCGCATTGATATGACCTAGTCTACAATGCCTCAAGAAGGATTCGTTCATTTCTGAACTCTTCCTCTTGTGTGTGTTCCGTGTACTAAGAACTGTAGTTTGATTTAGAACATCAATGCTTTTAGATAACGTGCCTGAACCGATCAACTTTTGATATAGGAAATGTTCAAAACATTATCCAACAATACAAAATTTTATCATTTCTTTACTAATAAAGAGAGTGATATGATTTTGTATATCAGGTTCGGTATCTAATAACATTCGTTCAGAATCAATGTATTTGGAATACAGGGTGACAGTGACCAACAGACTTGGCTGCAACACTTGCCCCGTTTTCTGCCTCATGAAACTAATCACCCGTTCTCAGTTCTCTACATATCTGTAGCCCTATGTAACAGATTACATATCTGGGATCCTGATCCGGTATCATATACCCAGGATGCGGAGGATACTGAGAAACAGTTCTTTGTAATGAACACACCCGAAGATGATGCATCAGCATGCACTCTCTTCGTTTGGGCGGTACGGGAAATCTGGTATTCCCCAATTTCCTGCTCTGTCTTATAACAATTATAAGTTGGAGCGGGACCAACGTTCCCCAGCTCAGTATAACAAGCGGGTTCGGTCAATAATCCGTATTATTATCTTGATTAAGGCGTGATATGGTCGCTACCTGGAGAGAGAGAGAAGAAAACACTCAGCGTGCGCTCTTGCAAGAATAGATTGGTCCCACTGTTTTTATTTTATCTAGTCAGGATGGCTCCCACTGTTTTTATCAAATCTTCCTTCAAACCCTAAAAGGAAAGACTAGCCGGGATTAATTACACACTACAAGTTCGCCAATCTTTCAGCCAGGCCAGTGTCGGTACTTTGAGGGAGGTCCCCCGTGCTTTCGCACGAACCTAATTAATGTAAACCTCGTTTTCCCAGAGGCGTAATCTCGTTGACACCTTTCTAGACACTTACTTGATCGGCTAATTGTAATGTGTAAAACTCTCCCAGAAGTAACTCTTACTCGCAGTGGGTATCGGGATCCAACTATCTCATAGAAGGTATGCAATCTCATTGCAAATTTCAACACTTGAAATTCCCGATAATATTTTGCCCCTAACCTCCTATGACCTTGACAAAGGCCAACAAACCATAGGATGCTATTCAAGTTCAACCCGTCATTTCCTGATTGAATTAAACCCACCCGCACGACCCTTGACAAAGGCCAACAAGGTCGCACGACTACCCTAACCCAATCTGCATCATATGCATAAGCAGATAAGCACCAGTTAGCTACCGCACACTGCGCCTTGACAAAAGCCAACAAACGCAGCACGAATACTAACTAATACTTATCTGAAATGACGGAGGGCTACGACAGGTTTTTCTGAAAACCTATTGCGTAATGAACTTGATATCGTTGTAGAATCAAATGATTTTAAAATGGAGTGTTTTTTAGGCTTTTTTAGTTTTGCTAAAGGAGTCACTCCAGGTGAAGGGATCGTCGGTCCTTTCCTCGTCGAATGAGGTGCGGGATATATCATATATATCACTGTGCAAAGCAAAAACTCTTAAAAGCAATCAAAAGACAAACCGAGTGTGTAGCATCTGCCAGTTATTGCTAAAGGAGTCACTCCCAGTGAAGGGATCTCAGTCCTTTCCTCGTCGAATGAGGTGCAGGATATATCATATACTCCGCTGTGCAAAGCAAGAACTGTAGCTACCTGTTTTATTTTGAAATTCAATTCTACAACATCTTTAGGTTTCTTTTATTTCATTAATCATATTAATGAAGTCCCATCATTAAAGTGCCTAAACATCACAGATAAATACGACGTACACTTATGCCATCCGCATTCGCCTCGATGTCCCCTCGTGCACCGTTAGGTTAGGTAACTAACGGCAGAGCGGGGCAGGGCTAGAGCGGGTGTAAAACATAAGTAATGTCTATATAATATATCATATATACTATATACTGTATCTATCACAGAACATCACATGATCACATCACAGATATCGCAGCAGAAGAATCATATGAAATATTGGATATACTAGGACGTCCGTGTTTTCAATACGAGCCAGTATAAAACACGGATTCCACGGTCGTGATGAATAGCCAAACCCACACCCCTAGACCCCTACGATAGCGGCAAGCAACCCTACCAATTCTGGAGTTAGGAGACCCGGACTCGACTCCTCGAGTTGGTCTCCCACTGGACTCCAGAACCCGGTTACTTGTGCTCCCCTCCTCGGGTCTATCCTAGTGCGGAAAAGTAAATAATATACAAAGGGTGACATCTTCCGCAACCTGGAAGTGCCCCAAAAAAAAGAATATTACATACAAGTTTTTACATGAATGAAAATGGAAAACACTCATCTCACATAAAAACCCCCGGCTATTCAAACACGACGATCCAATATAACATATCTAGCAACACATAACATCACATGTCATCAACGTAAGTAAATATGCGCATCCCAATTGTCGTTGACATATAGCAACGAAACCGGCGATATCACATATTACACTTACGGTCACAGAAAAGAAAGTGTAAAACTACAACAGTTGGAATCCGCAATCTGCATAGACATCGCATGCCTAATCAAATGAATTCCTTAGACATCGCATGCCTAACAATTATAAACCCCGCATTTTAGTCTCAAAATCGAAAACTCTTTTCAATATCAAGTCGGGCAATTCAACAAGATTCCCGACATCCTGATCGAATGCTCGTCGCAAACTTTAGTAGGCAGCCGCACCCCCGATACCATCGACGAAGTGCACCAAGGCGGAACACTGCTGCCGCGAGCACCCAAACGGATGCTTTCGGCGACGGGGTTCTCCTATAGTCACTTGGTCGGGGCTATGGAGCGAGGCTGTCTATTAAGTTTATCCGGCGAGTATCCGCGTACGCTACGTGATTGCGACGGACTTTTGATCACATCAAAATTCCGTGGCAACCGATCAAGTGAGACTAAACTGCTATGTTTATAACATTCATTCAGTTATCTCATAACTTATTGTGAATTCCAATTATAGTATCACATTCCGAATAAGATAGAAAATGTTAAACTTTCCGATCGAACAATCGAACACCCAAGTTTTCCCGAAACAGCTCAACTCCTGAAATAAGTTCAAAGACATTCACTTCGTGCCTCAGTACCAACGGTCCAGCCGTAGAAGGGTCAAGCCAACGCCTCACATGTGGCACGCCGTACTCCCCCAAACCCGAAGGTTCAAAGGGCAGTTCAAGATGGTCACATAATCGAGTTAAGGTTTGTTGTCTTCTAGAGGGACCATCGCGTTACTTGCACTACTTAGAACGTCTTTAAACCTTGGAAAGATCCAACACTTGGAAATTTCCCGACAGGGGAAAAGGTGGGTATTTATATCCGGTCGAACCATTTAACATATTCAATAATTATCCGGAAAGCCTCATAGACAAAGTTAAATAATCCGATCGATTCATCGAGTCCCCAATACAACCCCAGAACACTCAACTGTTGAGTCAAATTAAAAATTCCCAGGAAAATCATCACCGGAAAATAGGAATTACTGTGCGAAATTCAATGGGAGAAGAGACAAAATGGCCGCGGAACCGCCGCATTAGCATGCTAATGCCGCGGTTCCGCCGCACTTTAGACACATCATTAGGTAATTTTTGCACCGTAATTCTTATAATTTCCTGCTGAATTTTCTGCATATTTTTAATCTGGAAAAAGTCCAGAGAGCAATATCGGGTTAGGGTTTCGGGTCGATCGGGTTTCAAACTTCGTCTACGCATTGCCTAAGGCTCTAGCTAGGCTCTGATACCACTGTAGGGTTCCTAGGCACTCAAATGAGGTCTCACAAGGCATCAACCATGCCAATTTCAAATTTTACAAGTGCCGAGAAACCCTAATACGGATCGTTAACTAGAATTTTAGGCGAACCATGCAACTAGTTTACAACTTAACTAAAAGAAAGGAAATACAACCTTTGTAGATCCGGTTCTCCACCTCCATAGCTCCGCGATGATGTCCCTCCGCTGTCCAAATCGGATCCCGGACTCTGGCATCGGCTTCATCGGAAAAATGGGCGGGCTTGGTCGTCGGCTTCGATGCCGAAGATGATCTACGTCGAGGCATCACAAGATCAAGCTCCCACTTCACCAAGTCTTGAAACTTGTGAAGAAAACACCCTATACTACTTGGCAAGAGGTAGAGGATGAAGAAATAGGAAGTGGGTTCACTTTAGAATTGGATTTCTCACTCATTTGCTCAAGTTGCCATTGATGTAGAAAGCTTTTCTTTCTTGCTCATGAAGAAGAAGAAGAAAGAAAATGAATATGATAAGTATCTTTAAAAAGAAAAAAAAATGAATACTTATCATGTATTCAACCATGGTTTAGTGTAGAGATTTAACTAAGGTTAGATGAATGGTTAGGGTTAGAGAAGAGACAAGAATGGTGGACTTGTTCAAAGCTTCAAGAAACTTCAACAAGCAAACAAAAACAAGCCACCATTTTCTTTTCTTCTTTTCTAAAATAAATAAATAAATAGATAAGAAAATGAAAACCCTAACCATTATACAACCATGGTTTAATCTTTACACAAACCCAAGTGAGCATGTATCATCAAACATGATACAATCTTGTGCACAAAAATATATCACATATACAATGTGCACTTCAAGTGAGAAAATCCTTTTAAAGTGAACCAATACTAGTTAATGCAAAGTAATATATCAAATATATAATTATGCATTAAATCATTAAATCAACACTTGATTCAATGATCCGGTCATATCGCATATAACCGACTAGTATCCAATGTATCGGCTTATCGAATCAATCCTTGATTCGATAACTAGGTTATATCGCATACAACCATTCAACACATTCATCGCGAGAATGGAATACGGTATCACATACACGCATTATTCTCGGTCCCGCACATATCTCATATGCGCTCCTATTTCGTTTCGCTTGAGCCAGGAAACCTCTGTGTAGGACTTTAAAGACTCGTCAATACGCCGGCAGCAGATGATGATCATATCAAGCACCCACAAGCCGCAAGCGGTCTGCTAAACGTAACGGCCACCCGGGTATTGAGCGATCAGAAGATCGATGAGCAAGCCCGCTCACACTCCTGCGAATCCAACCAGTAACACTTACCGTACAGTCCGGTCTGTTCGTCTGATATGTCGCATATCTCGCCTAGGGGTGGTAAACGTCAGACCCCAATAGCTCGATAAGTCGTGTCGATATGAGGTCTATAACATTTTGAGAAACTACTGGTAACACTTACCAGTAAATCTCAGCAACCCTGGCCAGGGATTTCCGGTTATAGCCAATCGAACACAGTGCAACATCAACTCCCTATACCGGGAGAGACGAATCCCCTCCTATCGCTCATTGCCTCCATATGATTCGGGACTGTACCCAAAAGCCACCGTTTTGCATGCCTTCTTGGACGTGGTAAGGTGGAAATCAAAGCACAATGGGAACCACACAAGACTCTATGACGATCTCGGGTCAACAGACTACTCTGTACCAGTGTCACCTGAGAACTGCCATCTGACGTAAGGTATAATACCATCCGGGAGTTCTCGACGAGTCCGTCCAGTGTACCCAGTCTCCACTGAGCACCCGTATATGATCTCTGATGTCAAACACCAATGGATATGGGATCATCCATCGCCCATCTGTATGGGTCGAAAAGGTATACGCTAGTCTACTCTGGTATATCGATGCCCCGTCTCGATACACCCACGACTAGGGACCTTGAAGGATGTACTCATGGACTACCATGTCCCCACTAGTATGATCCGCATCATAGTCCAGGTAGTCAAGTACACATCCTAAGGGCTTTACCAACATGTAACAGAGAGACAATCAGCATACACGTTAAGGTAAAGAGCAACCAGATAGCATACTATCATGTCGAGCAAGAAAGTCCTCCCTATATATGTCCAAGCATCCACTACAATATACATCCAATGTACAGTAATGGCCTCTAGGGCATACATATAACTAACAGCAACGCTAAACTACCACAAACCCTAGGGTTCAATGGCAGTTTTGACGGTCACATAATCGAGTTAAGGTTACGTTCTTCTAGAGGGTCCAGATATACGCTTGCATGATTTCCCGAAAGTTTTAAACTCAGGAAAAATCCAACACTTGAAAGTTCTCCGACAGGGAAAAAATTGAGTATTAATATCCATTCGAACCTTTTAACACGTTCTAAATTATCCGAAAAATTAAACGATGTTAAACTTTCCGATCGAATCAACGAATTCCTAAGATCTCCAGAAAACTCAACACTTGAGTAATATTAAAAATTACCAGAAGCATGTAGTAATACCTATGGATGTTACCTAGAAACATCTATCCCTGATACCCAAGTACGGCCGTGGAACCGCTGCGAAAAGCCAGGTATTGCCGCGGTTCCGCGGCGACTTTAAGGAATAAGGGGTTCGTATTTCACAGTTATCCATAGAATCACCTGCATAATTTTCTGAGTATTTTTATTAAGGAAAAAACCATCTTTTTAAAAAAAATTCAGAGAGGGGGTCAAATATGACGTTTCGGGGTTCGATCGGACTTTTAACTTCGTCTTCACATCGCCTAATGCTCTAGCTTGGCACTGATACCACTGTAGGGTTAGAATAGCACCTTGTGAAGGTTTAGGCAAACATCAAACATGCTACTTTAAAATTTTTGGGGTGCGAAAAAAATCCTAACCAAGATCTTAACTAGAGGATTAGGATTAACTAGGCATGTAAACAACTTTACATCTAATAGAGAGGGATTACAACCTTTGTAGTCCTCTCCTTCGCTTCATAAGCTCCGAGTAGTAGTCCCTTAGCCGCGATCCATGAACTTCCGGACTCTAGAGAGGCTCCACAAGCCGAATGATCCATGCTTGCTTGAAGTCTTCCTTTTCGAAGATGATCTACCTTGAAGAATCTTTAACCCAAGCTTACACTTCACTAAACAACTTATTAGAAAAGTGAACACCTTAATCTATGTGGCTAAAATAAATGAGGATGATGAAGTAAGAATTTAGCTCTCTTTTATTTTCAATTTCTCAGCATTTATCATCACAAATAAAAAGCTAGTCAAGATTTTCTTTCAAGAGAATAAAGAAGAAGAAGAAGATAATCCGTTTATGATGAATAATGAAATATTGTTGTGGTTACAAATCCAACCTTGGGTTAAGAATGAAGGCTTAACCCTTGTAGAGAATTAATTAGGGTTTGGGTTGGGTTAAGAAATATCTACCCAAAATATCAATACAAAATATCTAAGCTTAAAACAAAATAAAGCTTCTAGAAGCTTCATGAAAAAGCTAACCCAAATGCTAACCCAAATCAAACTCTAACTTGTTTAATCTCCACAAATCATGTTGCATTTGTAATCATAACTTGTTACAATATTATACATCACATATATATAATATATTTTTGTAACAAAAGAAAATAATGCAATTAACATATATCGCATATATATCAATATATTATCCGGTGAGAAAATGAATCAATAAAGCGAGCTTACATTAGTTAATGTAATATAATATATCACATATATAATTATACTTTAAATTATCGAATCAACACTTGATCCGACAATCCGGCTATATCGCATATAACCGACTAATATAACATGTACCGATTCATCGAATCAACACTTGATCCGATGACCCGGCTATATCACATATGTAAGTGCACGGCGGCGCCCCGGTCGTCAATCCGACGGCCAAATGCAGAAACGGTGATAAACTTTAATTTTGCGAACTTAGCAAACCGGCACCACCGCGCACTAAACACCCGGATCGCACCATTAAACTAGTTCTAGCTAACTACAAGATGGGAAGAGATATACCGAGTGATCCGAGTCCTCCGGTCTTCTCGTCATCGTCCTGATCTCCCGCGGAAACTCCGGTCGTCGCAACCTCGCCGGAAGGGCACCACATCGCCTGTTTCTTTTACGGGCTCCCGCCTCTATACCGAGGCAACTCGGGCATGAAGCCGGCAAGTCGACATGCCCAAGATGTGTTGTAGAATGTGTAGGACTCATGTCTCACATTGGGGTAGTGGATGTTGCCATTTGATAGATGGAGGAATCAAGATAAGAAAAATGGTGCTTGCATTTTTCTAGCATGAAAATGAGATCAAGAATGCCACAAGCTCACCAAATGAAACCTCTCATTTTTCCTCCCCTCTCCTAAATTGTGGCCGGCCTCATGAAATGAGAATGGTGGAGGGATTAATGAAGCATGAAGGGAGGTGATGGTAGGAGAAAGAGAATGGTGACCATAAACAAACATCAACCATGCTTATTACATCTATTCACATCAAATCTAATAAATGCAAAATCATGGATGAATAAAAACAAAGGATGCAAATCCTATCATAATGAATACATTTGCAAGAAACCCCCTCCACAAATGTTATTTGCACAATTGCAAATAACCCCCTCCATCGGAAAAGTCCGGCCGGGAAAGAACAAAGGAAAACCGGCCGGAACGGAATGCAAACTGGCAACTCCAGAAAACCGGTCTCGTAATAAATTACAGGAAAACCCCGATACAGTGCATACACACCCGCATCTGTATTCCGTCCGGATACAAATGCAAAGAGACAAAATCTACACTGTACTAAACTAGGATCCGGCTTAAACCAAAGCCGGCTAGTTATATCCGTCCGATCCTGATCCGTGCAATACCGCACGTATCTGATCGAACCCTGCCATATATCTATACGGCCTCTAGTACAAACCGTCCGATCCTGATCCGTGCAATACCGCACGTATCTGATCAGACCCTGCCATATCTCCATACGGCCTCTACAGCGTTTCGCCCGAAAGCTGAGTAACTGAAAGTGTGGTGGACTCTAAAGACTCGTCAATACTATGGTTGTGGATTTAACCACTAGCACGTCAGAGGTATAAGCCAATACGTGACGGGCCACCAGCTATTGACCAAAAGGGACGTCGATGAGCGAACTCATCCTGACACCCTACTGAGCCTGTCAGTGACAATATCCGTACAGTCCGGTCCGTTCGTCTATGAGCATCGCATGGCGGGCCTAGGGGGTGGGTAAAAGTCAGACCCCCAAAAGCGGTACAAGTCGTGTCGGAGTGTAGCCCAGAACACCCTGAGATACTACTGGAATACCTACCAGTAAATCTCCTGCCTTGGCCAAGGACTTCGTGTAATGGCTCTCCTAGACACAGCGCGACCTCACCCCCAATACCGGGAGAGACGAACCCCCGAAGATCCGCTCACTGCCTCCATGTGGCTCGGGACTGTACCCAACTAAAACCTGTTTGTACGACTCCTTTGAGCCGTGGTAGGGTAGTAATCAAAGTACAGTGGGAACTCACACGAGACAAATGACGATCCCCAGGTCGATGAACTAACCTGTACACATGTCACCTGGGAACTGCTATCTGACGTCAGGTATAAGACCAACTAGCATGTTCCCGGCGAGTCCTGTCCGGTGTACTCATAACCCAATGAGCACCTGTATACATCTTAGGTGATCCAACTGACACCAGTGGCTTGTGAGACCGGCCACCGCCCCTCGTCAGGGTCTCGACTGTATACACTAGTCTACTCTGGAGAATCGATGCCCTGTCTCGAAACTCCCACGACTAGGGACCATTTAAGGATGTGCTTATAGACTACCAGCTCCCACGTATATGATCGCCCTCATACTGCTGGCAGTCAAGCAAGAATCCTAGGGGCTCTATCAACGTGTAATAGCGACCTGTCAGGTCACCTAAAGCAGTACACGATGATAAAGGTAAACCAGATAGCAAACTATCATCTCGAGTAAGACTGTCGTCCCGGGATAGGTCCTCCCTCAATCATTGTAATCACGTGCCTGTGATCCAATAATTGACTCTGAGGGCACTATCTCCAACAATCTCCCACTTGCACTCAAGGCTAATTATTGCGATGTCGCATACTCACAGCCCGTGTGATACCGAACACCCAACTCCTCTACTAGTCAGTCGCACAAAACTGTAAGTCTACGCTAGCGCCCCGGCCGTCTACATACGCCAAATGCGGAACAAAAACTTTTTATCTGGCGCTATCGTATACTTTCACCCGGATCTGCCATTATTGCTAAACTAACAAACTGTAAAGAGTGTAGAAAGGTTATACCGAACGATCCGAGTCCTTCGTTCTTTAACCATCATCCCACGCTCCGTTGCGGCTGCTCCGATCTCGTCGATCTCCAATCTGTTCGTTCAGGTGGCACCACATCACTGATTCTTTAAACGGGCTCCCGCCTCTGACTCGAGGCAACTCGGTCGTCAAGTTTGCTAGAAGAGACGACCAAGAATGATGTAGAGAATGAGTAGATGACTTTGTCTCGTTCCGTCCAAAACTGTGGACGGACGGTTAATGAAGTTGCCGAGGGAATTGGGTGATGGAATGAAATGAACTGTAAAATTCCATGCACCCCAAATACTATCATAATCTTTTTCTCCAAATGAAACATCAAGTGAGAGAGTGTGTGAGGAGAGAGAGGGGGCCGGCCACTTATAGGAGTGGGGGGGTGACCGTAGGAGAGGGGAGAGTAACCATAGGATAAATATCATAATGTGAACACAAAATAATATCTTAAGGAAAACAAAACCTCATTGAAATCAAAGCATGGGTCATGAAGCCTAGTCATCATCTGGAACCTTCTAGAAGCATGACTCACCCTCATCCAAGAAAAGATAAATCCGTCTTTAACCGAATGTTAAAAGACGGCTGATAGAAAACTGGAAACTGGCAACTTCCAAAAGTGATCCTGAAACGAATTTCAGGACAACCCCGAAACTGTATAAATATACCCGCATTTGTATTAAGACCGAATACAAATGCAACCGAGACAAAGATATTATACCTACTCAATATAATACTCGGTTCCGGCTTAAACCAAAGCCGACCAGTATCATCTGCCCGAAAAATAACACGTGCGTAAACGCACGTGCATTTTCCGAACCCTGCCATAAAACCATACGGCCTCTACAACGTTTCGCCCGAACTTGGGAAACTGTCTGTGGGGGACTCTAATGACTCGTCAGTACCCTGGCAGTGGGTTTAACCACAAACCGTCAGCGGCACTAGCTATGCGTAACGGCTGCCCATGGACTGACCTCAAGGGAGGCCGATGAGCGCACTCAAGGGTGGCCGATGAGCGAACTCATCCAGAAACCCTACTGAGCCTAACAGTGACAATGTATATACAGTCCGGTCCGTTCGTCAATGAGTATCGCATATCCGCCTAGGGGGCTAGTAACGTCAGACCCCCAATAGCAGTATAAGTCGTGTCGGAGTGTAGCCCAAAAACACCCTGAGATACTACTGGAGTACCTACCAGTAAATCTCCTGCCATGGCCATGGACTTTGTGTAATGGCTCTCCTAGACACAGCACGACCTCGCCCCCAATACCGGGAGAGACGAATCCCCTGCTGATCCGCTCACGTGCCTCCATATGGCTCGGGACTGTACCCAAAAGCTACCTGTTTGCACGACTCCTTTGAGCCGTGGTAGGGTAGAAATCAAAGCACAGTGGGAACTCACACGAGACAAATGACGACCTCAGGTCGATGAACTAACCTGTACACATGTCACCAGGGAACTGCTATCTGACGATAGGTATAGTACTAACTAGCAGATTCCCGGCGAGTCCTGTCCGGTGTACTCATAACCCAATAAGCACCTGTATACATCTTAGGTGATCCAACTGACACCAGTGGCTTGTGAGACCGGCCACCGCCCCTCGTCGGGGTCTCGACTGTATACACTAGTCTACTCCGGAGTATCGATACCCTGTCTCAAAACTCCCACGACTAGGGACCACAATTAAGGAATGCATATAAACTACCCAACTCTCACGTATATGATCGCCATCATACAGTTGGTAGTAAAGCAAGATCCTAAGGGCTCTATCAAAGTGTAACATGCAATCAGTCACCTGAACATGTACACGACTGATAAAGGCAAACCAGATAGCATACTATCATCTCGAGTAAGACTGTCCTACCGGGATAGGTCCTCCGCAATCATTGCAATCACGTACCTGCGATCCAATAATTGACTATGAGGGCACTATCTCCAACAATCTCCCACTTGCACTCAAGGCTAATATTGCGATGTCGACTACTCACAGCCCGTGTGAAACCGAACATCCAACTCCTCTACTAATCAGTTTCATAAAGCCCGTTTGTAAAACTATTGTGTTCGAGAAATAGCCTCAGTGAGTGGATCCGCCTAGAAGTATCTTTCTATATCTCTCTTAATCTCAAGTTCGCGGAGAAAACCATCTCCCGAATTGAGTAATACCTGTCTTAGAATATGTATGGAAATCTGATGGGACCTAGTTCATAAATGAACTCCAAATCCAAACATCTTAGACTGTATCGATCACTGAACCTAATCAGTATCCGGCACCATGCCACCCACAGTATCCTCTTGGACCACCTGTCCATAATACTGTCCCTCTTCGTCAGAGGGAAAAACTATAACTCTGACAATCACTCTGTCATCCATGTCACCTTTGAAGCCTGGAATGATAATCGTCTCCCGAAGGAGGCTGCCGTCATCAAATCCGTAGAACATGTACTTATGTTCTAAAACTGCTTCCTTATGTTTCTCCAGGATTGGATTAATACAAACTTATTGCATCTAGTGCAAAAACAACTGGTGTGGTACTTGACATCTCATGATTGACTCAGTTGCCTAAGCAAGTGATCTGTCAATCATGCACATCCCTCTCCCCTTTAGTCCATACGACAGCTTTAGAGAGGGTGACTCCATCACCTGCAGGTACACCACCATGCTAGGAGTCATCTATTCTAAAAACCATTAGAATATCTGTCAAAGTACCCACATTGGGAAACTACCCAAATCCAGATCTAAAACCATAGATCCAGAAAACAGAATGTCAAATATTATATTCATATCCTGTCTGGAGAAACAACTGTGTGACGACCACAGTACAACCGATCGTAGTATAGGAATTTTACTTCCTACTTTGTGTATGTCATCCAAATACCATGACATCACACCCTACTACCTTCTTAACAGATCCATCCCCTATTCTGATTGAAGTCAAACCCATGACTGTCACACCAAAATTAGATGATATATCTCCGCTATAACTGCTCAAGTCTATAAATAGACATAAGCTACTTGCCCACTAAGCTTCCGCTGCTCCCACTGACTACGACAACCCTCTGGCAGAATAATATACACGTACACTTCTAAAGCTAGTTTAGAACGACGCTATACTTACCCTCCTGCCTGGTCTCATAGTCTGGAACAACAGTAGTGTCAAGTCTGGGTAGATAAGAACCTCCCTGTCACCGTCCTTGAGGCTACCGAAGTACCTCTCGGGTGTCTGAGGTTACCCACCATATCTGCGGAGTGGCTATTGGAATGTCAAACCTGATTGAATATATAGGTCCTATTAAATTTTCCGTAATCGTTCGCGGTTCTGGAATCACTTCCAGTTCTACCATACTCCCACTACTGTTTTCTGAAAAAGATCCATTTTACTAAAACTGTGGCGAGTCAGGAACAATATCACTATTGATCTTCCAAATGGTAGAATATCAACCCTCGTCATAGCCAGGGTCAACCCACAAACAGCCATTACAGAAACGTGCCCTGAGTTATCCAGAGTCTGGTTTTAAGCAAAAGCTGGACAACTCCCCGTACCTTAACATCTTTTAAGGTACGATCCATTCTATATCCAATATAGAAACTTTGGCACTTATTTAATTGGAACCATATTCAAATCATGCAGCTGTCTCCAGTGCATATCACTTTAATGGAAAGAGGCTAATCAGCATTACTCAACTTAGGAATCCATCCAATTATGAGTAACCTGAAAGAGAAACACGTTTCTTAAAACCATCACTATCATCTGAATACCAATCATAAGAATCTACATCTTCGATCTCTTTGAAGAATCCCGATACTTGTGATACCTGGTTCTCTACTTTATTCTTATACCCACAACTTCTCAAAACTTAGACCTTGTATTTGTACGAAACACTTGTCTAAATACTAGAGAAGTTATAAGTAAACAGAACATAGTACGAGGACCTATCCCTTTGTCCTGATGGACACTGGACAACATACAATACTCTGTATAAGTCCGCTGAGTTAAACAACTCAAAACTTGTGCGTCGTAGGTTGAAAACTGTACCCTGGCGATTTCCTCAAATATCACCAATTACAACGAATTTCGATATAATGAGGATGATCACCCAATTCCCAATATCTTACTCCCACTCATCATCTGTAAAATCATACAGATATGATAATGAAACCTGGTAAATACATACCCTTGGAGTAAGTGTCTAATCGGGAAAACAGTTTTCCTTTAACAATGCACTGAAACATGAAAATGTTTCGTAGGGGTATCCTGGTATTCATAGCAATGCCTCTTCCATAATCAAATTCATGACTTCAACCGTATATTTTATTGCCATCTCTCCAAATCCCTTTATTTGTCTTTAGTCGTTACCTTCTGTACACCATCGTTAGGCTAAATGGTTTTCTTCCTTCCCTACCGTTCGGCACCAGCCTATGGTTTGGAAGAAGACTATCCAGTAAGCATAATAGGTGTACCCTCCTAAACCAAGGAGTACTCATAACTGAGAGAAGGTGATGATAAAAGACAACTGAATAATACCTTATTCCTTTAAAGGTGAAATAGGAGTGGCGATGAAGTACGCGGTTTTGGTCGTGAATGATATCAGTCGCAATTTACTTTGCCCTCTTTCTAATCCCTTTATTTTGTCTTTAGTTATTGCCTTCTGCACACCCTACTTAGGCTAATTGGTTTTCTTCATTCCCTACCTTTCGGTACCTGCCTATGGTTTGGAATAAGACTATCCAATAAGCGTAATAGGTGTACTCTCCTAAACCAAGGAGCTCTCGCAACCTGAGAGAAGGTGATAATAAAAGACAACTGAATAAACCAATTCTATTTCTCCTGAACCTGGATCCATCCTCGAAGAATTCCCTTCGAGTTCGTATATAACCATACGATGGATCTATCCAATGGAAGTGGATGTCCGTAGTAATACGGGTGTTCTGAGAAATGCAAAGGGTAGAAGAAGGAGTGGCAATGACTTATGCAACTCAGACAATCAAAAGCCAGTATTTTAAGAAGGTTCGGTCAACCTGGTCACTGAGTCATAGTCTGGGGTCGGTCAAAGGTCGCTGCCAAAGAGAGAGAGAGAAAAGAAACACTCTGCGTGCACTCTAACCTAGATCAGAATGGTCATCACTTTATCTAATCCGGAAACCTCCCACTGTCCTGTCAAATTCTCCTCCAAACCTAAAAGAAGAATCAATCGAGATCACCCGAAGAGTAAATCAACTCATCAGTGGGAATCGGGATCCAACTCTCATCGCATGATAACGTGATGGAATGCATCCACGTTACTCATACTCCAGAAGGTATGCGCATACTTGGCAAGTTTCAGTTTCTTTAGAAACTCCCGATATCAATTTTGCCCCATGCTCTTATAACCTTGGCGTTGGTCAAAATGTCATAAGTCACATGCCAAGTTCTACCCGTCACTATCTTGTCAATTTGAACCCACCCGCACATGCCCTTGACGTTGGCCAAAATGGCAGAACGACTGTCCCAAACCAACTCATCTATCTATGCAACAATTGAATACCCAGCAGCTACCAAACACTATGCCTTGGCGTTGGTCAAAATACATAGCTTGAATACTACTGAATACCCAAAAGAAGTGACGGAGGGCTACGGCTGGTTTTTGCCGAAAAACCTTTAGCGTAGTGAACTTGATATCGCTGAAGGAACCTGATAGCTTTTTAAAATATAGTGGCCAAAACCTTTTGCTAAAGAGGTCACTCCCGGTAAAGGGATCTCGGCTCTTTCCTCGTGGAATGAGGTGCAGGATATTCCACTGAATACCGCTATGCAAAGCAACTTGTAATCGACTATAGTGAAGTTATTACCCTGACGCAAACTTCTGCCCAAGGGGTCAGCCCCGGTGAAGGGATATCGGCCCTTGCCCCGTCGAATGAGGTGCAGGATATTCCACTGAATACCGCTATGCAAATCAAAAGGAAACATCTTTGCAATAACACTTTTTAAATTTGTTCCAACAACTGAAAACAGGTTTGTTTAACTTTTTGCATTGATCAGAATCAACGCAGTCCCATCAATCAATCACACCAGAAAAGAACGAAAATAAAATGTACGTATATGCCATCCGCATTCGTCACTGGGTCCCGTCATCACCCGTTAGGTTACTTAACTAACGACAGAGCGGGGACTGGACTAGCGCGGGTGTAAAACATATACAACATCTAATAGTATATAAACCAATATACAATAATCGCTCCAGGCGTGATAATATGCAACATTACAGAAAAGTAATAAGCATCACAGAACAACACAGATAATCTGGGATCCCCGAGTTTCACAGAGCCGCTGCTGAAACCCGACGTTCCCCTGTCGTGTGGATAGCCTGTGCAATGAAACCTAGACCCCTACGGGTGCGGCAAGTTACCCGCCAAAACCTGAAACGAGGTAGTCCCCACAGCATAGTGAATGGAACACCCGGCACTTCACGGAATCCGGTAAATTGAGCACCCCTCCTTGGGTCAACCTGTACCCCCTACGAGTGCGGCGAATAGTCTGCCAATTTTAGAGTGGGGCCCCTCTGCCTCTCAAAGCCATGAGATGCGGACCCGTTGCCCTCCAGAACCCGGCTATCCGTGCACTCCGTCTCGGGGTAAAACCTAGTACAGTAATAAAAAATAGTACAATAGGTACATCGACCGCAACCTGGTCGTGCCCCAAAAGAATATTATACAACAGGCAGTGACGGCAGTCCACATGTTGGACGCTCGCCCCGCAATATCAAATGTACAAATAAACTCAAACTGTACTACCATTGCACACTGCTATCCACCACGACAAATCCGCAATATCACAGCACAACACAGAACATCAACGCGAATGTCACGTTCGCAAACCCGTCTAAAAGAACTATAGCAATCGGACGCGGTTTACCGATCAAATGACATTCCCGGTCGGAGATATAATGTAAGCACTGTAAACTAACATGTTTAAATTTCGATCGACAAAATACATAAAGTGGGCCCCACGCAAATCTGGAGAACAGTAATAAAACCTGGGCCCAAAATATATATACCAGAAACCCAAAATTCCACCAGAGAAGACACTGAGAAAATTTGATGCAGTGATTCATTAGGATGGCCGCGGATCCGCGGCCAAACCATGGGTTTGGCCGCTCTTCCGCGGCTACATAGTGGAATCACTTGCCCAAATTTTGTCGTGTGCCTTAGAAAACCCTGCACAGATTTCTGAGATGTGTGAAATATTTTTAGGACACCGTTTAAAATCAACAGAAACTGTCAAGGTGAAAAATTGTGATTTTTGATTTCCGGTTCGATCGATATTTTAAACGCGTTAGCACAAGTTAGTATAGCAAAATGGTGAGGCTCTGATACCACTGTAAGTCTACGCTAGCGCCCCGGCCGTCTACAGACGCCAAATGCGGAACAAAAACTTTTTATCTGGCGCTATCGTATACTTTCACCCGGATCTGCCATTATTGCTAAACTAACAAACTGTAAAGAGTGTAGAAAGGTTATACCGAACGATCCGAGTCCTTCGTTCTTTAACCATCATCCCACGCTCCGTTGCGGCTGCTCCGATCTCGTCGATCTCCAATCTGTTCGTTCAGGTGGCACCACATCACTGATTCTTTAAACGGGCTCCCGCCTCTGACTCGAGGCAACTCGGTCGTCAAGTTTGCTAGAAGAGACGACCAAGAATGATGTAGAGAATGAGTAGATGACTTTGTCTCGTTCCGTCCAAAACTGTGGACGGACGGTTAATGAAGTTGCCGAGGGAATTGGGTGATGGAATGAAATGAACTGTAAAATTCCATGCACCCCAAATACTATCATAATCTTTTTCTCCAAATGAAACATCAAGTGAGAGAGTGTGTGAGGAGAGAGAGGGGGCCGGCCACTTATAGGAGTGGGGGGGTGACCGTAGGAGAGGGGAGAGTAACCATAGGATAAATATCATAATGTGAACACAAAATAATATCTTAAGGAAAACAAAACCTCATTGAAATCAAAGCATGAGTCATGAAGCCTAGTCATCATCTGGAACCTTCTAGAACCTTCTAGAAGCATGACTCACCCTCATCCAAGAAAAGATAAATCCGTCTTTAACCGAATGTTAAAAGACGGCTGATAGAAAACTGGAAACTGGCAACTTCCAAAAGTGATCCTGAAACGAATTTCAGGACAACCCCGAAACTGTATAAATATACCCGCATTTGTATTACGACCGAATACAAATGCAACCGAGACAAAGATATTATACCTACTCAATATAATACTCGGTTCCGGCTTAAACCAAAGCCGACCAGTATCATCTGCCCGAAAAATAACACGTGCGTAAACGCACGTGCATTTTCCGAACCCTGCCATAAAACCATACGGCCTCTACAACGTTTTGCCCGAACTTGGGAAACTGTCTGTGGGGGACTCTAATGACTCGTCAGTACCCTGGCAGTGGGTTTAACCATAAACCGTCAGCGGCACTAGCTATGCGTAACGGCTGCCCATGGACTGACCTCAAGGGAGGCCGATGAGCGCACTCAAGGGTGGCCGATGAGCGAACTCATCCAGAAACCCTACTGAGCCTAACAGTGACAATGTATATACAGTCCGGTCCGTTCGTCAATGAGTATCGCATATCCGCCTAGGGGGCTAGTAACGTCAGACCCCCAATAGCAGTATAAGTCGTGTCGGAGTGTAGCCCAAAAACACCCTGAGATACTACTGGAGTACCTACCAGTAAATCTCCTGCCATGGCCATGGACTTTGTGTAATGGCTCTCCTAGACACAGCACGACCTCGCCCCCAATACCGGGAGAGACGAATCCCCTGCCGATCCGCTCACGTGCCTCCATATGGCTCGGGACTGTACCCAAAAGCTACCTGTTTGCACGACTCCTTTGAGCCGTGGTAGGGTAGAAATCAAAGCACAGTGGGAACTCACACGAGACAAATGACGACCTCAGGTCGATGAACTAACCTGTACACATGTCACCAGGGAACTGCTATCTGACGATAGGTATAGTACTAACTAGCAGATTCCCGGCGAGTCCTGTCCGGTGTACTCATAACCCAATGAGCACCTGTATACATCTTAGGTGATCCAACTGACACCAGTGGCTTGTGAGACCGGCCACCGCCCCTCGTCGGGGTCTCGACTGTATACACTAGTCTACTCCGGAGTATCGATGCCCTGTCTCGAAACTCCCACGACTAGGGACCACAATTAAGGATATGCATATAAACTACCCAACTCTCGCGTATATGATCGCCATCATACAGTTGGTAGTAAAGCAAGATCCTAAGGGCTCTATCAAAGTGTAACATGCAATCAGTCACCTGAACATGTACACGACTGATAAAGGCAAACCAGATAGCATACTATCATCTCGAGTAAGACTGTCCTACCGGGATAGGTCCTCCGCAATCATTGCAATCACGTACCTGCGATCCAATAATTGACTATGAGGGCACTATCTCCAACAAAAACCTGTTTGCGAAACTATTGCGTTCGAGGAATAGCCTCGGCGAGTGGATCCGCCTTGATGTTTCTTTCTATGTCTCTCTATATCTCAAGTTCGCGGAGAAAACGATCTCCCGAAATGAGCAATACCTGTCTTAGAATGTCTGGATGTCTGATGGGACCGAGCTCATAAATGAACTCCAAATCCAAACTTCTTAGACTGTATCGTCAACTGAACTTAATCAGTATCCTGCGCCATGCCACCCTCAGTATTGCCTTGGACCACCTGTCCAAAACACTGCCCCTCG
Source organism: Agapanthus africanus (assembly GCA_030015575.1). NCBI lineage: Eukaryota > Viridiplantae > Streptophyta > Magnoliopsida > Asparagales > Amaryllidaceae > Agapanthus > Agapanthus africanus. Next base: position 400,532,605 of record CM057346.1, read on the forward strand.
TCAGAAGGAAAACTATAACTCTGACAACCTCCTTGTCGTCCATGTCACCTTGGAAGCCTGGAATGATAACTGTCTCCCAAATGAGGCTGTCGTTATCATATCCCTAGAATATCCACTTATGTTCTAAAACTGCTTCCGACTGTTTCTCCAGAATTGGATCAATGTCAACTTATTGCATCTAGTGCAAGAACAACATCTGGTGTGGTACTTGACATCTCATGATTGACTCAATTGCCTAAGCAAGTGATCTGCCAATCATGCGCATCCCTCTCTACTTTAGTCTATAAGACACCTTTAGAGAGGGTGACTCCATCACCTGCAGGTACACTACCGTGCCAGGAGTCGTCCATTCTAAATACTCTTAGAATGCTGTCAAAGTACCCTGATTGGGAAACCACCCAAATCTAGATCTAAAAGCATAGATCTAGTAACCAGAATATACGATATAAGATCCAATTCCTATGTGGAGAAACCACTGTGTGACGACCATAGTATAACCGATCGTAGTATAGGAGTTTCTTTTCCTACTCTGTGTATGTCATCCAAATATCAGCATATCACACCCTACTACCTTCTCAACAGATCCATCCCCTATTCTGATGACGTCAAACCTATGACTGTCACATCAGAAATAGATGATCTATCTCCGCTATATCTGCTTTAGTCTATAAATAGACATAAGCCTGATGTCCACCAATGCTTCCGCTGCTCCCACTGACTACGACAACCCTCTGGCAGAGTCATATAGACGCGCACTTCTAAAGCTAGTTTAGAACGACGCTATACTCATCCTCCTGCCGGGTCTCGCAGCCTGGAACAACAACAATGGCAAGTGTGGGTAAACAAGAACTTCCATGTCACCGTCCTTGAGGCTACCGGAGTACCTCTCGGGTGCCTGAAGCTACCCACCTTATCTGCGGAGTGGCCAATGGAATGTCAAATCAGATTGAATCTTTAGGTTCCTTATCAAATCTTCAGTAATCGTTTGCGGTTCTGGAATCACTTCCAGTTCTACCATACTCCCACTACTGTTTTTGAAAAAATCCATTTTTAATAAAACTGTGGCGAGTCCAGAACAATATTTCTATTGATCTGCCAGATGGTAGAAAATCAACCCTCGTCATAGCCTGGGTCAACCCACAAACAGCCATTACAGAAACGTGCCTTGAGCTGTCCAGTGTCTGGTTTTAATCATAAGCCGGAAAACTCCCCGTACCTTAACAATGTTAAGATATGAACTGTACTATATCCAATATAGAACCAGAGGCACAGATTTAATTGAACCAGATTCAAATCATGCAACTTTCTCCAGTGCATGTTAACTAAATGGAGAGAGGCCGATCAGCGTTACTCAACTTAGAAATGCTTCCAATTATAAGTAACCTGAAAGAGAAGCAATTTCTCTTTATCATTACTATCAACTGAATACCATACACAAGTATCTATATCTTCGATCACTTTGAAGAATCCCGATACTTGCTACACCTGGTTCTCTACTCTATTCAAATACCTATAACTCCTCAAAACTTAGACCCTGTGTTTCTACGAAACACATGTCTAAGAACTAGAGAAGTTAAAAGTAAACAGAATATAGTATGAGGACCAACCCCTCTGTCCTAATGGACACTGGACAACATACAATACTCTGTATAAGTCCGCCGAGTCTAACAACTCTTTCACTGTGTGTCGTAGGTTGAAAACTGTACTTATGGTTAAGAAGAATTACACCGCTGTTTAATGCTCCTTACCTAACCATCCACTGATATAGGTAAATGTCATCGACATAATATCAAAAGGTATATCTCAATCTATGAAAATAGACGTACAGATATATCAATTTGAAATTGGTGCACAACAGCGGATATTCAAAACCAAATATTTGCCGACCGGCAAACATCCCAGGTGATCTCCTCAAATATCACCGATTACAACGAATCCCGATATAATGAGGATGATCACCCAATTCCCAATAACTTGCTCCCACTCATCATCTGTAAAACCATACAGATGTGAGAATCAAACCTGGTAAATACATACCCTGGAGCAAGTGACTAATCGGGAAATCAGTTTTCTTTTAACAGTACACAGTTGAACTGAAACATTGAAATGTTTCGATGGGGTATCTTGGTATTCCTAGTAATGCCTCTACCATTATCCAGATTCACAACTATAACCGCATAATTCTTTGCCACCTCTCCAAATCCCTTTATATGTCTTTAGTCGTTACCTTCTGCACACCTCTTAGGCCAAATGGTTTTCTTCCTTCCCTACCGTTCGGCACCAGCCTATGGTTTGGAAGAAGACTATCCAATAAGCATAATGGGTGTACTGTCCTAATCCTAGGAGCACTCGCAATGCGAGAGAAGGTGAAGATAAAAGACAACCGAATAAACCTTATTCCTATTTCTCCTGGACCAGAATCCATCCCCGAACTGGAACAAGTTCCTTTCGAGTTCGTATATAACCATACGATGGAGTATCCAATAAACTGTGGATCTTCATAGTGATACGGAGTGTCCTGGAGAAATACAAAGGTGATTTAGGATTGGCGAAGAAATATTTGGTTTGGTCGTGAATATCAGTCGCAATTTACTTTGCCCTCTTACTAATCCCTTGCTTTGTCTTAATCTTAATACCTTCTGCACACCGTTTAGGCTAATTGGTTTTCTTCATTCCCTACCGGTCGGCACCAGCCTAAGGTTTGGAAGAAGACTATCCAATTTGCGTAATAGGTGTACTATGTCCTAAACCAAGGAGTACTCACAACTTGAGAAAAGGTAAAAGGGAAAAGACAACTGAATAATCCTATCCGTTTTCTCCAGAACCGGAAACCATCCTCGAATCCCTTCGAGTTCGTATCTAACCATACGATGGTTTTGTCCAATGGAAGTGGACGTTCATAGTAATACGGGGTGTCCTGGAGAAAAGGGTAAAAGTAGGAGTGGCAATGAGGTCTGCAACTCTGACAATCCAAAAGCCAGTGTAAACAAGGTTCGGTTAACTTGGTCTCTGAGTCATAGTCTTAGGGTCGGGTCAATGGTCACTGCCAAAGAGAGAGAGAAAAGAAACACTCAGCGTGCACTCTAACCTAGATCAGAATGGTTATCCCTATATCTAATCTGGAAACCTCCCACTGTACCTCAAATTCTCCTCCAAACCTGAAAGAAGAATTAGTCGGGGTCACCCGAGGAGTAAACCAACTCATCAGTGGGAATCGGGATCCAACTCTCATCGCATGATAACGTGACGGAATCCGCTCACGTCATCACACTCCAGAAGGTATGCACATATCTGGCATGTTTCAGTTCTTTTGAAACTCCCGATGTGATTTTTACCCCATGCTCTTATGACCTTGACTTTGGCCAACATATCATAAGTCACATGTCAAGTTCAACCCGTCATTCTCCAGGTTAATTTGAGCCCACCCGTACATACCCTTGACTTTGGCCAAAATGGTAGTACGACTGCCCCAAACCAACACATCTATCTATGCTGCATATGAATAACCAACAGCTACCAAACACTGTGCCTTGACTTTGGCCAACATACACAGCTTGAATACTATTGACTACCCATATGAAACGACGGAGGGCTACGAATGGTTTCTGGCGAAAACCTTTAACGTAATGAACTTGATATCGTTGAGGGAACGTGTCACGACCCAAAAGAGCACGTGACTGGCCCTTGAACCATATGAAGTCTATAGGACCCCATCTGATCCAAGTAAGCCAAAAGCCCAGCAATCTAAAACCATTTAAATAGTAAATAAGGAAAAACTGTTTTTGAAAAGTAAGGAAATCATGTTTGGAGATCAAAGTTTTTAAATAACTAAGCCGAATATGCATTTTTTTAAAATGTGTAACCTTTCCTGAAAATTTCGGCAGAGTTTCCTTTGTAAAAACTGGCCCCGAACGGGGTACAACAAGAATAATATATATGAAATGATAAAAGGCATCCCCAAGCGGGAGCTAGCTCTTCGTCCATCGACGGTCACAACCACGCAAGCAATAATAATATACAACGCCAAGGGGCGAGGATCAAAACTGAAAAGAAACTCAAAAACAGCCAGAAAACCGCAATACTACAAGCGCGACTCTAAGGTCAAAACAAAACAACACTGTTTTCTAAGTCTGAAACAAACTACAAGTTTTGGTTGATGGACAATTCTAGATACAATAAAAATACATGAACAATGGCGGTTCTGATACAAAGAACCCACCTAACCAAGCAAGTCACCCATAGGAAGCAGTGTGCCAGAAATGCCGCTATGGAATCTGTACGGCAAAAACCTGCAAGAACTGGGGCACAACGGGGGTGAGTTGCCAACTCGTGAATAGAAAATATCTACAAGCAGAGATCGAATGCATGACCCATCCTAGGTCAATACGATCAGATATAAATAAACCTCAATATGAATAAAGCTGAAGCATGCTAAACTGGCAATGTAATCTCTATACATGAGTGCAGTGCCAAGTGCTCGTGCTAGTGCCTCAGGTAATAGCATGTCATGAATATGAGGTATAACCAATGTAATCAAATCTGCACACTCGTGGATCCCGTCCACTCGTCACCCACTGACAATAACCACCATGCATGTAAATATCATGAATCATGTGCATGGGAAATAATATAAGGATATAACCAACTGTGTCCCTCGCGACACATCAAAATCATGGAACCGGAGTGCCCAGCATCGGCACTCGAAAACATCATGAAAACTGTGCCCAGCATCGGCACATAAATCCTCATATATCGGGCTCCGTCAGTCCGGATCGGCCCGCGGGCTCTGTCTGCGGTATCGGCCCTCGGCCCCGGCAGTATGCCCAAAACATCTATCGACTCTGGTCGGTATCCTCCGGATAACCGCCAGGTCCAACCAATCACCGGTAGGTACTCGCCCGCCTCCAGGCTCAATCGGCAAAGCTCATCGATCATCTTGCCGAGGGGAACCATACCGGGTCCACCATGTACCCGCAATCGGCTCATCCACGCCTCGATTCGGGTTACACATATCGCTCTCAGCACCGAGAAAACACATGGTGGACGCACTGAAATATCATATCAAGGGTAACCGGGTTTTTAAAGAAATGACATATTCTCTTTTGAAATACCCTCGGTTCCCAAATCCAGAAATATCATAGAAACAACATATCTCAATGCGTATAGTCAAAAGCATGAAGTATGCGACATGTAAAGGAAGGTATGCACATCATCATGTCATGCAAGGATCATATACTGAATGCAATAGTACTACAGTGTAGTGACATGGCAATTATCGATGATGAGTGTGTGAGCCGGCAACAAGTGTACGTGGAACATATACATCATCGATAATGGTGCTGGTGTCCTAGCAGCATGACTGAATGTCACAACAATACAAGCGATGCGATGCAAATAGCAGGAATATGCGGAAACGAATGATCAACGCAAAAGTACAGAACCTGCCCCAATAGATATGTCATGCAACCTTGCCTTTTGAAATAAGACGAATCAGGGCTTTTGGTAAAGTAAGGGCTACGGTGTTTTAAGAAAAGATGCATCATTTGAAAATATCCGTATAACCCTTCTGCTTATCTTTAAAATATCCCCGATTCGTTAGTTTTGAAATAGGTATGACTCGGTCTAGTCTAATGTCTACTAAATAATCTAGACAGGAGGGGTATGAAACCACCTAATCTGAGTCAATATATAAATATAGATATGATAGTCGGTGATCTCGCCTCAATAACATATCGTATGATATCCTCGAGTCATGAGTGCGGATCTATCATCAATATCGGCTCGTACGGTAAATCGTCGTACGGCATCCCAATAGCTGGGTAGGGGTCAATATCACACTATCTCATCACATATCAGGTATCACTTATCATCAGATCACACAATCTGGGGTACTACTGTAAGTCTAGTACAAATCGACACCATCTATAAAATATGAATGCGGGTAAAGCACATGTCCAAAGGCTCGCTAAAACTATCATATCGCACCTCAAAGGCAAACTATGTCACATCGCCGATCTCACGGCCAAGTATCATCTCAAACCACGTATCATCCTCAAATCCCGTATATAAACACATAGTCCCATACCCATGTGTAGATATACGCACCATCATATGCACTCTAATAAATGAAAGAATGAATGCAAGTATGTGTGTAAATGTATGTGTGAGTGCAACCACTACTCTAGGGTTCGCACTATACTAAACCAATATATTCTTATCATCAAAATATCATTATTACCATCAATAACCCTAAACAACACAATATAAATATTCGTGTGTATACGTATTCGTATACATCACCACGGACTGCGGGGGTGCTATACGCCATCCACCCGACTTCTCCCCGTAGATATAAATCTACTCACCTTGCTTCTCGTGTGCCAAAGCCGATGTCGCTATCTTCACCTCCTTTGCCTCAACATCACGCGGGGTACCTACAAGTATATCACAATGCTAAAGCACATGAAAATCACATCGGAAACCAAAATAGCACACGCTACCCGCATAGGTAAAAACCTATCGACTCGCATGTAAACACAATCAAAATCCACTTGTCGTTGACGTCCAAACGCCACCCGACAGGAATGAATCACCAAATACCAAAATCCATGCTAAAACAAGTCCCAAATTATACACCAACATAGGAAAATCAACCCAGATTTCACCCTAGATGGAATCAGTCAAAACTAGACATACTCAGGGTCAAAACTAGAGGAAATGGGGGCATGCACAGAAAACGAGGCAATTCCTTAAAATACCTTATTTTAGAATTTTCCATAATTTTTCCCCATTTATCTGTATTTAATTATACCAGAATATTAAAATATTCATTAAAATAATATTAAATTATAAAATTTCCCAAAAATCATATTTTATTATTTTGAAGACGTTACAGAACGGATAGCTATTTAGAAAATATAGTGACGAAAACCTTTACTAAAGAGGTCACTCCCGGTGAAGGGATCTCGGCTCTTTCCCCGTAGAATGAGGCGCAGGATATTCCAACTGAATACTACGATGCAAAGCAAAAGTAATCGGCTATAGTGAAGTTAATGCCCTGACGCAAACTTCTGTCCAAGGGGTCACTCCCGGTGAAGGGATCTCGGCCCTTGCCTCGTCGACTGAGGAGCAGGATATTCCAAATGAATACCACGATGCAAAACAAAAGTGAACGTCCTTGCAATAACAGCTTTTTGAAAAGTGTTCCAACAACATCAGAATAGGTTTGTTTATCTTGCATTGATCCGAATCAATGCAGTCCCATCAATTGATCACACCACAAAGAACGAAAAAATACTGACGTACGTATATGCAATCCGCATTCGCCACTGGGTCCTGTCATCACCCGTTAGGTTAGCTAACTAACGGCAGAGCGGGGACTGGACTAGCGTGGATGAAAAACATATACAACATCTACTAATATATATACCAATATATTATATTTCGCTCAAGGCGTGAATAAAAATGCAACATCACAGAAATGTACAACATCACAGAACAATACAGATATCTGGGATCCCCGGGTTTCACAGAGCCACTACTGAAACCCGACGTTCCCCTGGTCATGTGGATAGCCTGTGCAATGAAATCCTATACCCCCTACGAGTGCGGCGAATAGCCAGCCAATCCTGGAGTGAAGCCCCCTCCGTCCCAATGCCATGAGATGCGGGCTTGTTGCCTTCTAGAACCCGGCTATCCGTGCACCCCTCCGCGGGGTAATCCTAGTACAGAAAGTAAAATATACATACACCGGGTACATCGACCGCAACCTGGTCGTGCCCCAAAAAAATAATACAAACAGGCAGTGACGGCAGTCCACATGTCGGACGCTCGCCCCGCAATATCAAATGTACATAATACAACAACACTGTACTAGCATTGCATCCAGGCTATCCCCCACGACCGATCCGCAACATCACAGCAAATACATAGAACATCAACGTGAAAGTCACGTTCGCAAATCCGTCTAACCGGGCTATAGCAGTTAGACCGGATTTACCGATCGAGTGACATTCACGGTCGCAGATATAATGTAAATACTGTGAAAAATGTGTTTAAAATATCCGATCGATCAAAAATTAACAAGTGGACCCCCAAGCAATACTGTAGCACTCACAGAAAATATGGGCACAATATTAATATTCCAAAACCCTTAAAATTAGCCCAGAAGCCCACTGGAGAAGTTTGACACATTGATCATTCTAAACTGCGGCGGAACCGCGGCAACAAGGGGGGTTTGCCGCGGTTCCGCGCTCCACCTAAAGGATCAATGTCTCGAATTTTCCCAGAACTCTTAGAACTTCTAGTACATCAATTTTCTACAACCTGAAAAATTTTTAGAGACCAAAAAATTTCAACAGAAAACTGATGTGAACAAAAATGCAAGTTTTGGAATTTTGGTCGATCGGAAATGAAAAACACATCAAACGAAGCTAGACGAAGTTAATGGCGAGGCTCTGATACCACTGTAAGTGCACGGCGGCGCCCCGGTCTTCAATCCGACGGCCAAATGTGGAAACGGTGATAAACTTTAATTTTGCGAACTTAGCAAACCGGCACCACCGCGCACTAAACACCCGGATCGCACCATTAAACTAGTTCTAGCTAACTACAAGATGGGAAGAGATATACCGAGTGATTCGAGTCCTCCGGTCTTCTCGACATCGTCCCGATCTCCCGCGGAAACTCCGGTCGTCGCCTCCTCGCCGGAAGGGCACCACATCGCCTGTTTCTTTTACGGGCTCCCGCCTCTATACCGAGGCAACTCGGGCATGAAGCCGGCAAGTCGACATGCCCAAGATGTGCTGTAGAATGTGTAGGACTCATGTCTCATATTGGGGTAGTGGATGTTGCTATTTGATAGATGGAGGAATCAAGATAAGAAAAATGGTGCTTGCATTTTTCTAGCATGAAAATGAGATCAAGAATGCCACAAGCTCACCAAATGAAACCTCTCATTTTTCCTCCCCTCTCCTAAATTGTGGCCGGCCTCATGAAATGAGAATGGTGGAGGGATTAATCAAGCATGAAGGGAGGTGATGGTAGGAGAAAGAGAATGGTGACCATAAACAAACATCAACCATGCTTATTACATCTATTCACATCAAATCTAATAAATGCAAAATCATGGATGAATAAAAACAAAGGATGCAAATCCTATCATAATGAATACATTTGCAAGAAACCCCCTCCACAAATGTTATTTGCACAATTGCAAATAACCCCCTCCATCGGAAAAGTCCGGCCGGGAAAGAACAAAGGAAAACCGGCCGGAACGGAATGCAAACTGGCAACTCCAGAAAACTGGTCTCGTAATAAATTACAGGAAAACCCCGATACAGTGCATACACACCCGCATCTGTATTCCGTCCGGATACAAATGCAAAGAGACAAAATCTACACTGTACTAAACTAGGATCCGGCTTAAACCAAAGCCGGCTAGTTATATCCGTCCGATCCTGATCCGTGCAATACCGCACGTATCTGATCGAACCCTGCCATATATCTATACGGCCTCTAGTACAAACCGTCCGATCCTGATCCGTTCAATACCGCACGTATCTGATCGGACCCTGCCATATCTCCATACGGCCTCTACAGCGTTTCGCCCGAAAGCTGAGTAACTGAAAGTGTGGTGGACTCTAAAGACTCGTCAATACTATGGTTGTGGATTTAACCACTATCACGTCAGAGGTATAAGCCAATACGTGACGGGCCACCAGCTATTGACCAAAAGGGACGTCGATGAGCGAACTCATCCTGACACCCTACTGAGCCTGTCAGTGACAATATCCGTACAGTCCGGTCCGTTCGTCTATGAGCATCGCATGGCAGGCCTAGGGGGTAGGTAAACATCAGACCCCCAAAAGCGGTACAAGTCGTGTCGGAGTGTAGCCCAGAACACCCTGAGATACTACTGGAATTGGCCAAGGACTTCGTGTAATGGCTCTCCTAGACACAGCGCGACCTCACCCCCAATACCGGGAGAGACGAACCCCCGAAGATCCGCTCACTGCCTCCATGTGGCTCGGGACTGTACCCAACTAAAACCTATTTGCACGACTCCTTTGAGCCGTGGTAGGGTAGTAATCAAAGTACAGTGGGAACTCACACGAGACAAATGACGATCCCCAGGTCGATGAACTAACCTGTACACATGTCACCTGGGAACTGCTATCTGACGTCAGGTATAAGACCAACTAGCATGTTCCCGGCGAGTCCTGTCCGGTGTACTCATAATCCAATGAGCACCTGTATACATCTTAGATGATCCAACTGACACCAGTGGCTTGTGAGACCGGCCACCGCCCCTCGTCGGGGTCTCGACTGTATACACTAGTCTACTCTGGAGAATCGATGCCCTGTCTCGAAACTCCCACGACTAGGGACCATTTAAGGATGTGCTTATAGACTACCAGCTCCCACATATATGATCGCCCTCATACTGCTGGCAGTCAAACAAGAATCCTAGGGGCTCTATCAACGTGTAATAGCGACCTGTCAGGTCACCTAAAGCAGTACACGATGATAAAGGTAAACCAGATAGCAAACTATCATCTCGAGTAAGACTGTCGTCTCGGGATAGGTCCTCCCTCAATCATTGTAATCACGTGCCTGTGATCCAATAATTGACTCTGAGGGCACTATCTCCAACAACATATACCCGGCCGATATCATGTATCGCGAGAATGGAATACGATATCTCATATCGTAATATTCTCGGTCCCGCACATATCACATATGTGCTCCTACTCCGTTTTGCCTGAGCCAGGAAACCTTTGTGTAGGACTCTAAAGAATCGTCAATACACCGGCAGTAGGTGATGATCATATCAAACACCCACAAGCTGCAAGCGGTCAGCTAAACGTAACAGCCACCCAGGTATTGAGCGATCAGAAGATCAACAAGCAAGCATGTACATTATCCTGTGTATCCAATCAGTAACACTACCATACAGTCCGGTCTCTTCATCTGATATGTCGCATATCTAGTCTAGGGGTGGTAAACGTCAGACCCCAGTAACCGATAAGTCGTGTCGATGTGAAGCTCATAACAGGTCGAGAACCTACTGATAACACTTGCCAGTAGTACTCTATATCAGCCCTGGCCAGGGACTTCCAGTTATAGCCAATCGAACACAGCACAACATCAACTCCCTATACCGGGAGAGACGAAACCCCTCCTATCCCTCATTGCCTCCATGTGATTCGGGACTGTTCCCAAAAGACACCGTTTTGCATGCCCTCTTGGACGTGGTAAGGTGGAAATCAAAATACGGTGGGAATGACACAAGACTCTATGACGATCTCAGGTCTACAGACTAACCTGTACCAGTGTCACCGGAGAACTGCTATCTGACGATAGGTATATTACCATCTAGGAGTTCTCAGCGAGTCCGTTCCATCTTTGATGTCAAACACCGATGGATATGGGATCATCCATTGCCCATCATATGGGTCAAGATGCGTATACGCTAGTCTACTCTGGTGTATCGATGCCCTGTCTCGATACACCCTCGACTAGGAACAATTATAAGATGAACTCGTTGACTACCCTGGCCCCACTAGTATGATCTCATCATAGTCCCAGTAGTCGAGTACATATCCTAAGGGCTTTAGCAACATGTGAGAGAAAGATAGTAAACTAATACAAGTCAACATGTTAAGACAAAGTAAAACCAAATAGCATACTATCATGTCGAGCAAGAAAGTCTTCTCTATATATATCCAAGCATCCACTATAATATACATCATATGTACAACAATGGCCTCTAGGGCATATATATAACTAACACATCTCGGTCGATGTGGTGGGTAGAGGGGGAAAAGAAGATGAAGAAGTACCGTCTTCGGAGTCGATAGCCGAAACACGGACAAGACGGCCACTAGAATCCCGTGTCCAGCCGAGGATGGACTTAGCGGGTTTAGCGCAAGTGACAGCGTGTGTGTGATTTGAAAAGTGTTGGACGTGAGACAAATCACAGAAAAATGTACAATCAACCCTAGAACTAAGGTTACCAAGGTCAAGTCTGTAGACTGCTCGTAGACTTCCAAAGGACAAGACGCAGGATCAATCCTCTACCGTCTCATTATCGCTCTTGTGGCCAGGTCAGTGCCAGGTAAGTGGGAGGTATGCTCTATACGAATCACCAAAAATAGCGGGCCTAATTAAGTAACCACTTGCCTTAGTCACGCTTGCCTAGACACTATAAAAGAAATGCGGATAAGCGATAGATTACTCACGACCTTCCTCTGTCCTTATTGAACGCGACAGTTCGTAGAGTCTCGGTCTAGATATTTTTTAATTAATGTAGGGTGATGCAGATGCTCGTTTTGTGATTTGTGGGGCTTGGGAAGGGTGATGAAATCCCCACTTAATCTGAATCTGGTCTTTGCCCCTTATACACAAACCAATTACAAAACACGCAAAATGATTTTTTTTGAGCGGTGATATTTTGCAAAGAATCCTGCAGAAAAATATATTATTAGATTTTTCAGAGGAGAGAGAAAGTATAGTGGAAGTTACCAGAGAAGTTTGATGTACGATCCCTTAAGACCGCCGCGGTTCCGCCGCTAAAATGCCCTTGTTTCCGCGGTTCCGCCGCGACTTGGTGGGATCATTTGAAAATAATTTCTCCTGTGTCCTCCTATGCTCCTCTGGACCTCTCTGAAAGTCTCTGAATCTTGATTTTCTCGTTCTATTGTCTTCAGATTCCCTTGCAAAAATCGCACACTAATCGTTAAATACACAATTTGTTGCTTTGTTTTATTTATGATATTGAGCGAATAAGAATTCAACACGAATAGTAAGAAAAATAATATTACGCATGTATCCCCGGCATCGACGCCATTTGATTGATCTGTTTTAAAGAAGTGTTTGTTGAAATAACCACAATCAATAACGGTGTCACGTATAGCTAGCCGAGATGAGTACGAATTGTCCTCATGGAAACATTGAATCTTTCAATTTTACTTTAGACGTGTTGAAACAAAGAAAGAATAGAAAAATAAAGAATAGTGGAGAATAGTTTCTAGATCTACGTCAAAATACGGATATAGAAAATAGATCTAGTTTAAATAAAGATTTAGATTTTATATCAGAAGAGGGCTTGTAAGGTTCGTTAGGATTTAGTAGTATTGGATGATTAATAAAAATGACATCTTTTATCTATTGATAGATTTAAAACTAGATTGATAGTGATGAATGAGGATTAGAGTTCTTGGAAAAAACTGGTGTTTCCACACTATTGACCCTTGTCCTTTCATTGATCTCTATTCATGTATAGCCCTTAACAAAACAATTATTAATCTAATCTCAAATCACGGTCAAGACTATCAATAAATTGATAGCGCGCCCGATTAGAATGTTACATTTATTTTGATAAAGTTTATAAACTTCATAAGACTTAAAAGAAATTAAGAAATTTTTCATCTTCCATTGATCTACCATAATCCTACGAACCCTATCAAGCGGTGAATTACTCGCGCATGATTGAGATAGAAGAACGGATAGAGATCATGATGTAAATAAAAAATAAATGTAATAAGAATAAAAAAAACTATCTTTATTAATCAACTTGATCAATTACACTTTTTGTTCCTTTAGAAAGTGGAATACAAAATCCTAGTTTGCTTCTCGATCTATCTTGAAGGAGGTAAATGAACAGCCGATTGATCAACCTATATGCGTGAGTCAACTTGAACTTCGTGATCTCTTCAGTTTGATAATCTCTATGTTTAGCTCTCGGTCATTTATATAGCCCCAAATCCAGAAACTAAAGATCCCAAGAATTAGGGTTTGTTGTTGCAAATCAAACCTAAAAATTCCAAACCCTAAATCTTCTTTCCTTCCATGGATCCGCCGCATTATTGCTAGTTTGGTCGCGCAACCGCGGCCATTTGGTTGAATCTTGGCTTCATTTTTCTTGGGCTAAGGAATGTTGAAACGTGGAGATTTTCTAGATATCTGGAATCTTCATATCTTTTCTGAGTCTCTGCCAGTATTGATTCTTCGATTTTATCTAAATTTATCGGCAGATTTTTGATTCCCGACATCTCAGCATCTCGATCTTCGGACCTGAACTAAACTTTGCACAATATCTCAATGAATAATACTAGTAATATTTGGTATTTTTGAGATATTATTCTAACCATTTGATATGATATTATATTTTGAGAATATTGGTTAAGGATATTTGATATGATATGCAAATTTAAATTATCAAAATATTATATAAATATTATATGCATACATTTTCCTTCATAATATTAATTATAATATATACACATATGAAAATAGATATTTTGCAGATAAACCCTGATATGTTTCGTATTTATAATAAACACCTTTAAATATCTAAGTAAAGTAAGGAAAATGTTATATCAAATATGCAGTATTTTCAATTGAACACCAAAAAAATATCTATGAGGTTTAACTACTAAGTTAGAATGTTATACCTCAAGTAACAAGTCCTTCTTCTTCTTGTACTCCTCCTTCTCTTCTTGTGCTCCTTAAAGGGTGTACGAATCACGCCTCCTCGTCGGCCTCCTCGAGTCAAAGAAGATCAATCTGAGAGTGTCTACTAAGAGCTCCAACCTCTAAGATGAGGTAACTAGGTTACCTAGAGTGCTAATCTAAGTGACCTTAAGGATGTAGAGAGTGATTATGGACAGTTTAGTCTCGCTAACCTTAGCTTTCTCAACACATGAGACAATTAGAGTTTGAGGGAGAAGAAGAGAGCTCTTGAGGTGAGAGAGTGTTTTTGATAATCATAGAATGAAGATGGCTAATTGTGATGACTATATGGAATCAAAATATCTCACAAAATATCACAATATATCTAAGTCCACTCTTGCCTCAATAGTCATCCATGAGTCACCAAGTAGCCATGCTTCATTTATCACAAAATAACACCTCATATCTCCACCTCATTTATCTTTTAATCAAAAGATTAAAACACAAATGAGGTGTCCTCTTCTAGAAGTATACTTGAGTAAATTACAAGAATAGTCATCACAGTATATACATACCCGTATCCGTATTCCGAAAAACACGAATACAATGAGATAAAATTAATCCAATAATCTCATACTAGAATCCGGCTTAAACTAAAGCCCACTAGTATTATCCGCCCGAACATCATACGTGCAGAAGTACACGTATCTGATCGAACCCTGTCGTAAAACCATACGACCTCTACATCATTTTGCCCGAAGCAGGGAAACCTTTTGTGTGGGACTCGAAAACTCGACAGTACGCTGGCAGTGGGTTTAACAACATGCAGGACAGCGGTACTAGCTGCACGTAACGGCTACCCAGGTATCTGTCGATAAGAAGGCCGATAAGCAAACTCATCTGAACTCCTACTGAGTCAATCTGTGACAATCTCCGTACAGTCCGGTATGTTCGTCTAAGAGTATCACATATCGGGCCTAGGGGGCGGTAGCCGTCAAACCCCTAATAGCACAATAAGTAGTGTCGGAGTAGAGCCTAAAAACATCCTGAGAAACTACTGGAGTATCTACCGGTAAATCTCGCTTGCCCTGGCCAGGGACTTTGTGTAATGGCTTTCCGAACACAGCGTGATTTCAACCCCCAATACCGGGAGAGACGAATCCTTTCTAACCGCTGCTGCCTCCAAGTACTTTGGGACTGCACCTAACTACTACCTGTTTGCATGACTCATTAGAGCCATTGTAGGGTAGTAATCTAAGAACAGTGGGAACACACTCGAGACAAAGTAGTAGTATCAAGTCAACGGATTATGCTATACTCATGTCACCTGGGAACTACTATCTGACGATAGGTATAGTACCAACCAGCAGCTCCCCACGAGCCCGTCTAGTGTAACTCATAACCCAATGAGCACCTGCATACTATCTCCAGTACGACGTACTAATGGTTGTGGGACAGACCATCTCCCCGGCTGGGATGAGAAGCGTATACACTATTCTACTCTGGAGTATCGATGCCCTGTCTCGATAATCCTATGACTAGAGACCTGTATAAGGATGTGCTCATAGACTACCCAGCCCCACTTGTATGACTGCCATCACAATGCTGGTAGTCAAGCAAAGATCCTAAGGGCTCTACCAATATGTATTAGCGATGCGATAATGTTAGTTATATGTATGCCCTAGAGGCCATTACTGTACATGTGATGTATATTGTAGTGGATGCTTGGACATATATAGGGAGGACTTTCTTGCTTGACATGATAGTATGCTATCTGGTTGCTCTTTATCTTAACATGTACACTTATTGTCTCTCTCTCACATGTTGATAAAGCCCTTAGGATATGTACTTGACTACCAGGACTATGATGAAGATCATACTAGTGGGGCTAAGGGTGTTAGTTATATGTATGCCCTAGAGGCCATTACTATACATATGATGTATATTGTAATGGATGCTTGGACATATATAGGGAGGACTTCTTGCTCGACATGATAGTATGCTATCTGGTTGTACTTTATCTTAACATGTACTCTGATTGTCTCTATGTTATATGTTGATAAAGCCCTTAGGATATGTACTCGACTACTGGGACTATGATGAGATCATACTAGTGGGGCCACGGTAGTCGACGAGTACATCCTATAACTGTTCCTAGTCGAGGGTGTATCGAGACAGGGCATCGATGCACCAGAGTAGACTAGCGTATACGCATCTTGACCCATATGATGGGCGATGGATGATCCCATATCCATTGGTGTTTGACATCAAGGATGGTGTACGGGTGCTCAGTGGAGACTGGGTACACTGGACAGACTCGCCGAGAACTCCCAGATGGTATTATACCTCACGTCAGATGGCAGTTCTCCGGTGACACTGGTACAGAGTAGTCTGTTGACCCGAGATCGTCATAGAGTCTTGTATGATTCCCACTGTGCTTTGATTTCCATCATACCACGTCCAAGAGGGCGTGCAAAAAGGTGGCTTTTGGGTACAGTCCCGAATCACATGGAGGCAATGAGCGATAGGAGGGGATTCGTCTCTCCCGGTATAGGGAGTTGATGTTGTGCTGTGTTCGATTGGCTATAACCGGAAATCACTGGCCAGGGTTGCTGAGATTTACTAGTAAGTGTTATCAGTAGTTTCTCGAACTGTTATAGACCTCATATCGACACGACTTATCGAGCTACTGGGGTCTGACGTCTACCACCCCTAGGCGATATATGCGACATATCAGACGACGAGACCGGACTGTACGGGAGTGTTACTGATTGGATTCACAGGAGAATGTACAGGCTTGCTTGTTGATCTTCTAAGCGCTCAATACCTGGGTGGCTATTACGTTTAGCTGCCCGCTTGCAGCTTGTGGGTGTTTGATATGATCATCACCTACTGCCGGCGTATTGACGATTCTTTAGAGTCCTACACAGAGGTTTCTTGGCTCAGGCAAAATGAAGTAGGAGCACATATGTGATATGTGCGGGACCGAGGATAATGCGGTATGTGATACCGTATTGGATTCTCGTGATATGAGATATCGGCCGGGTATATGTGATATAGCCGGGTCATCGTATTAGTCGGTTATATGCGATATAGCCGGATTGTCGGATCAAGTGTTGATTCAACAATTTAATGTATAATAATATATATGATATAATAAATTACATTAACTAATATTAGCTCACTAAAAGATTCTTTTTCTCACTCGGGTAGTACATTGATATATATGCGATATATGTTAATTGTATTATTTTCTTTTGTTACAAAATATATTGTATATGTGATATATAATATTGTAACATGATATGATAACTAATGCAACATATTTAGTAGAGATTAAACAAGATTAGGGTTTGATTTGGGTTAATGCTTTCTAGATGATTCTAGAAGGTTTAGTTTTGTTTTGTGAAAGATATTTTGTTATGACTCATTCCTTGACCTAACCCAAACCCTAACCCTAGTTAATTCTCTACATGGGTTTAGTTGACCATGGTTGCATTAATCATCATATTTATCCTTTCATTATTCATCACAAAATGTTTCATGTTGATTGTTCATTTTCTTCCTTCTTTCTTTCATAGAAAAAGCTTTCTAGCTTTTTCAAGATGATGAAAAATGAGTGAGTAGATGAAAATAAAAGAGAGAGAAAATCCTACTTCATCATCCTCATCTACCCTTGACATTTAGATGAGGGTGTTCACATCATTTTATGAGTGTTAGCTTGTGTTAATGAAACTTCAAGGTATATCATCTTTGTTATCGAAGATCGAAAGCAAGTTTGCATCTTTCTCTTCGCGGAGCCTCTCGAGAGTCCGGAACACGATGATCGCAGCGAAGGGACTTCAACTAGGAGCTTAAGAAGTGAACGACTGGATCTACAAAGGTTGTAATCTCTCTCACTTAGTGTTAAAGAGTTTAACATGCTTGTTTTCGCCTAAACCCTAGTTTAAAGATATGGCTTCGGGTTGTTCGGCACGGCTAAAATTTTAATCGGGCATGGTTGATGCCTTATAGACCCTTGTGCGTGTACCTAGCAACCCTACAGTGGTATCAGAGCCAAGCTAGAGCTTTAGGCGAAGTCTACACAAAGTTTAAACTCCGATCGAACCCCGAAACCCTAATTTGAACCCTTCTCTGGACATTTTCTGAAAATGTGATTTTTTATGAATTAAAAATGCTCAGAAAATAGAGCAGGAAAAACTAAGAATTACTGTGAAGTACGGACCGCTAATGCTTTTATATGACCGCGGAACCGCCGCCAAACCAAGGGTTTGGCGGCGGTTCCGCGGCCAAAATTATGACTTAGTCTCTCATATTTCATATATTTATTCTTAGGCCCTTTCTTGTTATTTTTTCTGGGAATTTTTAATTCCACTCAAATGTTGAGTTTTCTGGGTTGTATTGGGGACTCGTTGATTCGATCGGATAATTTAACTTTGTTTAGTTTGTTCCGGATAATTTTAGAAACTGTTAAAAAGTTCGAACAGATATCAATAACTCACTTTTTCCCCTGCCGCAAAATTTCCAAGCGTTAGATTTTTTCGTTGTTTAAGAACGTTCTAAGTCTTGCAAGTAATGTGGTGGACTCTCTAGAAGACAACAAACCATAACTCGATTATGTGACTGTCTTTAACTGCCTCTAAACCTTAGGGTTTGTGGCAGTACGGCGTGCCACATGTGAGGCGTTGGCTTGACCCTTCTACGGCTGGACCATTAGTACTGTGGCATGTGATGAATGTTTTTAAACTAATTTCAAGTGTTGAGAACTATTTGGGAAAACTTGGGTGTTTGATTATTCGATCGGAAAATTTAACATTGTCTATTTATCTAGAATATGATACAATATTTGGAATCTACAGGTAGTTATGAGATAACTAATTTGAATGTTATAAATCTAGTAGTTTAGTCTCAAATGATCGATTGCCGCGGAATTTTGATGTGATCAAAAGTCCGTCGCAATCACGTAGCGTACGCGGATACTCGGCGAGTAAACTTAACAGACAGCTACGCCCTATAGCCCCGACCAAGTGACTGTAGGAGAACCCCGTCGCTAAAAGCATCTGTTCGGGTGCTCGCGGCAGCGGTGTTCCGCCTTAGTGCACTTCGTCGACAGCATCCGGGGGTGCGGCCGTCTACTAAAGTTTGCGATGAGCATTCGATCAGGATGTCAGGAATCTTGTTGAATTGCCCGACTTGATATTGAAAAGAGTTTTCAATAATGAGACTAAAATGCGGGGTTTATAATTGTTAGGCATGCGATGTCTAAGGAATTCATTTGGTTAGGCATGCGATGTCTAAGAAGGTTGCGGATTCCAACTGTTGTAGTTTTACACTTACTTTTCTGTGACCGTAAGCATGGTATGTGGTGTATCGCCGGCTTCGTTGCTATACATCAACGACAATCGGGATACGCATACTTGGTTACGTTGATGATATGAGATATTATGTGTTGCTATGATATGTTATATTGGATCGTCGCGTTTTGAATAGCCGGGGGTTTTATGTGAGATGAGAGTTTTTCTTTTTCATTCATGTAAAATTCATTTGTATGTAACAATCTTTTATTAGGGCACTTCCGGGCTGAGGATGATGTCACCATTGTATATTATTTACTTTTCCGCATTAGGTAGACCCAAGGCGGGGAGCACAAGTAACCGGGTTCTGGGGTCCAGTGGAAGACCATCTCGAGGCGTCGAGACCGGGTATCCTAACCCTAGAATTGGCAGAGTTGCTTGCCGCTCTCGTAGGGGTCTAAGGATGTGGGTTTGGCTATTCATCGCGACCGTGGAATCCGTGTTTTATATAGGCTCGTATTAAAAACACGGACGTCCTAGTATATCCAATATTTCATATATGTTCTTCTACTGCAATGTTCTGTGATGAGATCATATTACTGTCTGAGACGAATGTTTATATTATATATATGAGATATATATTATATTGCAGATTTCGTTTCAAATGTGATGCTTATGAAGCATATTAAAATGGGACTTCATTAATGAGATTAATGAAACCTAAAGATGTTGTAGAAACTTGTTTAAAAAAAACTGGTAGCTCTAGTTCTTGCTTTGCATAGCGGTGTTCCTTGTAGAACATCCAGCACCTTATTCGATAAGGAAAGAGCCGAGATCCCTTCACCGAGAGTGACCTCTTTAGTGAAACTAGCAGATGCTACAAACTTGGTTTGTCTTTTGATTGCTTCTATAGTTTTTGCTTTGCTTAGTAGTATATATGATATACCCTACACCTTATTCGATGAGGAAAGGGCCGACGACCTCTTCACCGGGAGAGACCCCTTTAGCAAAACTAGAAAAGCCTAAAAAACACTCCATTTAAAATCACTCGATTCTACAACGATATCAAGTTCATTACGCAAAGGGTTTTCTTAAAAACCTGTCGTAGCCCTCCGTCATTTCAGATAAGAACTACTTAGTATTCGTGCTGCGGTAGTTTGGCCTCCGTCAAGGCATAGTGTACGGTAGCTAACTAGTGCTTATCTGCTAGCATACGATACGATTGGATTAGGGTATTCGTACGGCGTTGTTTGGCCTCCGTCAAGGGTCGTACGGGTGGGTTTAATTCAACCAAGAAATGTACGGGTTTAACTTGACTAGCGGACTATGGGTAGTTTGGCCTCCGTCAAGGTCATAGGACGCGGGTAAAATATTATTGGGAATTTCAAGTGTTGAAATTTGCAATGAGATTGCATATCTTCTATGAGATAGTTGGATCCCGATACCCGCTGCGAGTAAGAGTTACTCCTGGGAGAGTTTTACACATTACAATTAGCCGATCAAGTAGGTGTCTAGAAAGGTGTCAACGGGGTTACGTCCCTGGGAAAACGAGATTTATTTTAATTAGGTCCGTGCGAAAGCGCGGGGAACCTCCCTCAAAGTACCGGCACTGGCCTGGCTGAAAGATTGGCGAACTTGTAGGGTGTAATTAATCCCGGCTAATCTTTCCTTTTAGGGTTTGAAGGAAGATTTGACTAAAACAGTGGGAGACAACCTGATTAGATATATTACATAACCAATCTAATCTTGCAAGAGCATACGCTGAGTGTTTTCTTCTCTCTCTCTCCAGGTAGCGACCATATCACGCCTTAATCAAGATAATAATACGGATATATTGACCGAACCCGCTTGTTATACTGAGCTGGGGAACGTTTGTCCCGCTCCAACTTATAAATGTTATAAGACAGAGCAGGAAATTGGGGAATACCAGATTTCCCGTGCCGCCCAAACGAAGAAAGTACATGTTGATGCATCTTCTTCGGGTGTGTTCATTACACAGAACTGTTTTTCAGTATCCTTTACTTCCTGGGTATGTGATACCGAATCAGGATCCCACATATGTAATTTGTTACATGGGCTACAGATAGGTAAAGAACTGAGAACGGGTGATAAGTTTCATGAGACAGAAAACGGTGCAAGTGTTGCAGCCAAGTCTGTTGGTCACTGTCACCCTGTATTACCAGAATACATTGATTCTGAACGAATGTTATTAGATACCGGACCTGATATACAACATCATATCAGTCTCTTTATTAGTAAAGAAGGATATAATTTTGTATTGTTGGATAATGTTTTGAACATTTCCTATATCAAGAGTTGATCGGTTCAGGCACGTTATCTAAAAGCATAGACGTTCTAAATCAAACCATAGTTCTTAGTATACAGAACACACACAAGAGGAAGTGTTCATAAATGAACGAATCCTGCTTGAGGCATTGTAGACTAGGTCATATCAATGCGACCCGACTAGCTGAAGTTACACATAGATGCATATTTAAATTAGTTTGAATTTACATCTTGTGAAACTTGCCGGTCATGTCACAGAGATAAGATGACCACAGTTCCGTTTATTGGAAACAGAGAAAGAGTTAGTGAACTCTTGGGATTGATACATGCTGATGTATGAAGGTCCCCTGTCTACACATGCTAAGACCGGTTCTTTGTACTTCATTAGATTCACTGATGATCTCTCAAGATTCAGACATATGTTCCTGTTGAAACACAAGTCCGAACCTTTTGAGATATTCAATGAATATGAGTTAGAAGTAGAAAACCAAAATACGGGTATAAGTATTATGTCCTTTGATGAGATCGAGGAGGAGAATACTTGAGCACGGAATTCCTGGACTATTCTAAAGGAGAATGAGATTCTCTCTCAGCATTACTCCTCCGTATACACCGTAGCACGATGGTATATCAGGGCGGAGCAATTACACCCTATGTGATATGGTGTTCTCTATGATGAGTACTACTGAGTAACCTATTTCCTTTTTGGGAGTTTTGCACTTGAAAAGCTGCATACCTATTGAATAGGGTTCCAATCAAATCAGTAGCCAACCACTTCATATGTGATATGGAATGGGAAGATCCCATATCTTAAGCATGTTAAGATTTGGGGTTGTCCAGCCTATGTCTAAAAGCATAATCCGGACAAGCTCGAGGCAAAGTCAGTTCTGTAGAACTGGAAAAGGTTCCAGCTATACAAACTGCAGCTGATGATTTGGTAGAACCAAAGGATTCAGTAGTTTCCAATGAACCTCAGCCTCTCCGCCGATCTAGTAGGGTTCTTGACTCACCAGATAGATACTTCGGTTTCTCTATGGCAGTGGGAGCGAGGATTGCATCATGAGATGATGACCCAACTTGTTTCGAGCTGGCCATCAGGAGTGGGACTCTGTAAGAATGGCTGGATGCTTAGCGATCTAAGATGGAATCCTTATACACCAACAAAGTATGGACTTTGTTTGCTTTATCTGAAGGGTTAAATCCCCATCAGGAGCAAGTATATCTTGAGAAGATTACTTGGTGTACATGGAAAAGTTGAGACTTTCAAAGCCATGCTTAAGTCCATCCAGATCCTACTTGCCACGGCTACATACTATGACTACGATATCTAGTGGTTGGGTGTCATGACAGCTTTTCTAAATGATGTTTTAGAAGAGAGCGTCTATAAGTACACAGTCAGAGAGCTTCGTAGACAGTGGGAGCAGCGGAAACGTGTGCAAGATGCTTTATAAGATAAAGCAGGCATCGCGGAGTTGGAACATCTGTTTTGATGTGGTAGTCAAAGAGTTTGACTTCATCAAAATGGTAGATGAACCTTGTATATACAAAAAGGTAGTAGGGAGTATGGTGGTGATCCTCGTAGAGTACGTGGATGACATACTCTTGATAGGCAAAGAGTTTCCTATGCTACGCTCGGTCAATCTCCGCTTATCACAAGGATTCTCCATATAGGATCAAAGTGATACCTCCTAAATCCTGAGTTATGGATCTATGAGATAGATCTATTTGGATGTTAGGATTCTCACTAGGAGTAGTGAGATGGTATCAATCGATCCTGGGGAGAATCACTGGAAAGGTTCCAGGGTGATAAGGACGACTGAATGTCAGTCGCAGGCATTGTCTTTACCCTCAGTGGAGGGACGGTATGTTGGAAGAGTTCCAAGCTAGATACCGTGACTTACTAGACGATTAAAGACAAGATACATCGTTACCAAGGATGCTACCAAAGAGGCGGTCTGGATATATAAGTTCATAAGATGAACTTCGTTCCTACCATTGTGTGACAATGGAGAAGTGGCTTTAGCCAAGGAACCCCCGTCCCATCAGAAATCCAGATATAATTCTTAGGCAGTATCACATAATCATAGAGATGGTTGATCTCCAGGGAGATCGAGGTTAGGAGAGTAGACACAGAGGACAACAGCGCGGATCCACTCACAAAGGCCTTTTTCCCAGTAGAGACTTTTATGGGATGGTTGAGTATGAGATACTTCAACCATAGCAAATTGTTGGGTATGCGATACCACAACAGATGGCCCTAGTGCAAGTGGGAGATTGTTAGTTATATGTATGCCCTAGAGGCCATTACTGTACATATGATGTATATTGTAATGGATGCTTGGACATATATAGGGAGGACTTTCTTGCTCGACATGATAGTATGCTATCTGGTTGTATTTTATCTTAACATGTACTCTGATTGTCTCTATGTTATATGTTGATAAAGCTCTTAGGATATGTACTCGACTACTGGGACTATGATGAGATCATACTAGTGGGGCCACGGTAGTCGAAGAGTACATCCTATAACTTTTCCTAGTCGAGGGTGTATCGAGACAGGGCATCGATGCACCAGAGTAGACTAGAGTATACGCATCTTGACCCATATGATGGGCGATAGATGATCCCATATCCATTGGTGTTTGACATCAAGGATGGTGTACGGGTGCTCAGTGGAGACTGGGTACACTGGACGGACTCGCCGAGAACTCCCAGATGGTATTATACCTCACGTCAGATGGTAGTTCTCCGGTGACACTGATACAGAGTAGTCTGTTGACCCGAGATCGTCATAGAGTCTTGTGTGATTCCCACTGTGCTTTGATTTCCATCATACCACGTCCAAGAGGGCGTGCAAAAAGGTGGCTTTTGGGTACAGTCCCGAATCACATGGAGGCAATGAGCTATAGGAGGGGATTCGTCTCTCCCGGTATAGGGAGTTGATGTTGTGCTGTGTTCGATTGGCTATAACCAGAAATCCCTGGCCAGGGTTACTGAGATTTACTAGTAAGTGTTATCAGTAGTTTCTCGAACTGTTATACACCTCATATCGACACGACTTATCGAGCTACTGGGGTCTGACGTCTACCACCCCTAGGCGAGATATGCGACATATAAGACGACGAGACCGGACTGTACCAGAGTGTTACTGATTGGATTCACAGGAGAATGTACAGGCTTGCTTATTGATCTTCTAAGCGCTCAATACCTAGGTGGCTGTTACGTTTAGCTGCCCGCTTGCAGCTTGTGGGTGTTTGATATGATCATCACCTACTGCCGGCGTATTGACGATTCTTTAGAGTCCTACACAGAAATTTCTTGGCTCAGGAAAAACAAAATAGGAGCACATATGTGATATGTGCGGGACCGAGGATAATGCGGTATGTGATACCGTATTGGATTCTCGCGATATGAGATATCGGCCGGGTATATGTGATATAGCCGGGTCATCGTATTAGTCAGTTATATGCGATATAGCCGGATTGTCGGATCAAGTGTTGATTCGACAATTTAATGTATAATAATATATATGATATATTAAATTATATTAACTAATACTAGCTCACTAAAAGATTCTTTTTCTCACTCGGGTAGTACATTGATATATATGCGATATATGTTAATTGTATTATTTTCTTTTGTTACAAAATATATTGTATATGTGATATATAATATTGTAACATGATATGATAACTAATGCAACATATTTAGTAGAGATTAAACAAGATTAGGGTTTGATTTGGGTTAATGCTTTCTAGATGATTCTAGAAGGTTTAGTTTTGTTTTGTGAAAGATGTTTTGTTATGACTCATTCCTTGACCTAACCCAAACCCTAACCCTAGTTAATTCTCTACATGGGTTTAGTTGACCATGGTTGCATTAATCATCATATTTATCCTTTCATTATTCATCACAAAAGGTTTCATGTTGATTGTTTATCTTCTTCCTTCTTTCTTTCATAGAAAAAGCTTTCTAGCTTTTTCAAGGTGATGAAAAATGAGTGAGTAAATGAAAATAAAAGAGAGCAAAAATCCTACTTCATCATCCTCATTTACCCTTTCCATTTAGATGAGGGTGTTCACATCATTTTATGAGTGTTAGCTTATGTTAATGAAACTTCAAGGTAGATCATCATTGTTATCGAAGATCGGAAGCAAGTTTGCATCTTTCTCTTCGCGGAGCCTCTCGAGAGTCCGGAACACGATGATCGCAGCGAAGGGACTTCAACACGGAGCTTAAGAAGTGAAGGACCGGATCTACAAAGGTTGCAATCTCTCTCACTTAGTGTTAAAGAGTTTAACATGCTTGTTTTCGCCTAAACCCTAGTTTAACGATCCGGCTTCGGGTTGTTCGGCACGGCTAAAATTTTAATCGGACATAGTTGATGCCTCATAGACCCTTGTGCATGTGCCTAGCAACCCTACAAAGGGTGGTCCATAAGTACACCCTATAACAGTTCCTAGTCGTGGGCGTAACGAGATATGGCATCGATACTCCAGAGTAGACTAGCGTATACGCTTCTCAACCCATGAGATGGGCGAAGGATGTTCCCATATCCATTGGTGTTTAACATCAGAGAAGGTATACGAGTATTTAGTGGAGACTGGGTACACTGGACGGACTCGCCGAGAACTCCTAGATGGTATTATACCTATCGTCGGATAGCAGTTCTCTGGTGACACTGGTACAGGTTAGACTGTAGACTCGAGATCGTCATAGAGTCTTGTGTGATTCACAATGTGCTTTGATTTCCACCATACCACGGTCAAGAGATCGTGCAAAAAGGTGATTTTTGGGTATAGTCCCGAGTTACATGGAGCCAATGAGCGATAGGAGGGTTTTCGTCTCTCCCGGTATTGGGAGTTGATGTTGCGCTATGCTCGATTGGCCATAACAGGAAATCCCTGGCCAGGGTTGCTGAGATCTACTGGTAAGTGTTATCAGTAGTTTCTTGAACCGTTATGGACCTTGCATCGGCATGACATATCAGGTTATTGGGGTCTAACATTATACCTCCCCTAGGCTATGATATGCGACATATCAGACGAAGAGACCGGACTGTATGGTAGTGTTACTGATTAGATTCGCAGGAGTATGAGAAGGCTTGCTTGTTGATCTTCTGATTGCTTAATACCCGGGTGGTCGTTATGTTTAGCAGACTGCTTGCGGCTTGTGGGTGTTTGATATGATCATCACCCGCTGCCGGCGTATTGACGAGTCTTTAAAGTCCTACACAGAGGTTTTCTGGCTCAAGCGAAATGGAGTAGGAGCACATATGTGATATGTGCGGGACCGAGATTAATACGATATATGATACCGTATTTTGTTCTTACGACATGTGATATCAGTCGGTTATATGTGATATAGCCGGGTTATCGGATCAAGTGTTGATTCGATAAGTTATTACATTTGATATTAGTCGGTTATATGTGATATAGCCGGATTATTAAATCAAGTATTGATTTAATAATTTAATATATAATTATATATTTGATATATTAAGTTACATATGTTAACCCTTGTAGAGACATAACTATGGTTAGGATAATTGGTTGGGTTAATAAATATCTTAGGCAAAACAAAAAAGTGGACTTTGTCAATGATCACTACAAGCTTCTACAAGCTATCATCCATGACAAAATGCCACCATTTTGTAATTACCAAAATGAATAAAAACCCTAATAATTATCTTAAGCATGTGTATGTCTCATTCACCCATCTTGCATGTATCATCAAACATGACACAAACATGTACACAAATATACATATCACATATATACAATGTGCATATCAAGTGAGAAAAGAAATCTTAAGTGAGCTAATACTAGTTAATGTAAATTAATATATCAAATATATAATTATACATTAAATCATTAAATCAATACTTGATTTAATAGTACGGTTATATCATTTATAACCGACTAATATCAAATGTAACAACTTATCGAATCAACACTTGATCCGATATCCTGGCTATATCACATATAACCGACCGGTGTCATGAATTGCGAGAATAGAATACGGTATCACATATCGTACTATTCTTGGTCTCGTACATATCACATATGTGCTCTTACTCCGTTTCGCTTGAGGCAGGAAACCTCTGTGTAGGACTCTAAAGACACGTCAATACGCCGGCAGTAGGTGCTGATCATATCAAACACCCACAAGCCGCAAGCGGTCTGCTAAACGTAACGGCCACCCGGGTATTGAGCGATCAGAAGATCAACAAGCATGCCTTCTCATACTCCTGCGAATCCAATCAGTAACATTACCATACAGTCCGGTCTCTTCGTCTGATATGTCGCATATCTCGTCTAGGGGTGGTAAACCTCAGACCCCAATAACTCGATAAGTCGCGTCGATATAAGGCTCGTAACGGGTCGAGAAACTACTGATAACACTTACCAGTATATCTCCGAAGCAGCCCTGGCCAAGGATTTCCTGTTATAGCCAATCGAGCACAGCGCAACATCAACCCCCAATACCGGAAGAGATGAAACCCCTCCTATTGCTCATTGCCTCCATTTAATTCGGGATTGTACCCAAAAGCCACCATTTTTCACGTTCTCTTGAACGTGGTAAGGTGGAAATCAAAGCACAGTGGGAATCATACAAGACTCTATGACGACTCGGGTCTACAGACTAACCTGTACTAGTGTCACCAGAGAACTGCCATCTGACGTGAGGTATAATACCATCTGGGAGTTCTCGGCAAGTCCGTCCAGTGTACCCAGTCTCCACTGAGCACCTGTATACCATCTCTGATGTCAAATACCAATGGATATGGGATCATCCATCACCCATCTACATGGATCGAGAAGCTATACGCTAGTCTACTCTGGTATATCGATGCCCTGTCTCGATACACCTACGACTAGGAACATTTGAAGGATGTACTTAACGACTACTCTGTCCCCACTAGTATGATCCGCTTCATAATCCTGGTAGTCAAGTACTAATCCTAAGGGCTTTATCAACATGTAATAGAGAAACAATAAGTGTACATGTTAAAATAAAGAGCAACCAGATAGCATACTATCATGTCGAGCAAGAAAGTCATCCCTATATATGTCCAAGTATCCACTTCAATATACATCGTATGTACAGTAATGGCCTCTAAGGCATACATATAACTAACGACTATGCCTTGGCGAAGGTCAAAATACATAGCTTGAATACTACTGAATACCAAACAGAAATGACGGAGGGCTACGAATGGTTTTGTAGAAACCGTGAACGTAATGAACTTGATATAATCGAAGGAACCATGATAGCTTTTAAAAGAGTGGTTTAAGCTCCGCATTTAAAGTTTGCTTTTTGAAAAAAAACGAGTGGTTTTTGAAATTGTTCCAATGATTCAGCTTTGGTTTGTTTGCTTTGCATTAATCAATTAATGCAGTCCCATCATTTAACCTACCATTGCAGAAAGAAACGAAAATACAACGTACGCTTATGTCATCCGCATTCGCCACAGTGTCCCGTCATACACCGTTAGGTTACTTAACTAACGACAGAGCAGGGGCAGGGCTAGCGCGGGTGCAAAACATAAGCAACGTCTATTATATAGCATATATATAATATCCATTCATCTCACACAATAATAGGCATTCTAGATCATAGATAAATATATTGGATATACTAGGAATTCCGCGTTTCGTTTAAGCCTGTAACGAAAGACGAATTCCACAGTTTTGATGAATAGCCAAAACACCACCCTAGACCCTTACGAGTGCGGCAAACTACCCACCAAATCCCCGAAATGAAGCAACCTCCCTCAGTAAAATGAGTAGGCCACTCGGCACTTCAAGAACCCGGTAATTTGTGCACCCCACCTTGGGTCTATCCTAGGAGCAAAAAACAGTAAATGAAATAATACAACGGTGGTTACAACCTCAACTCGGATGTACCCCGCAAAATAATATTATATCAATATTACAATTTACATCAAATGAAAGAAAGAAAACTCTTTTCTCACATCCCCCGGCTATTCATCATCGACGATCCAATATTCCATATCCATAAACAAACAACAGCAACACAGATATGTGCAACCCCAACTAACCGACATATAGCAATTAGTTGAAGTTTACGAACACATATAACAACTTGAAATTATAAACAACATTAAAACTATGATTTCGAAACACTCCGTATTTCCACAATAGAAAGATAACATTATATGCAATATTGGCAAAATAAAACATAACCTGAAACCCTAGATCCAAGAGACTAGAACACCACACAAACCATGACACACAAAACTCCACTACAAAACCGGCCAGGCCGTGAAAAAATCCTATTTTTCCGGCCAAAACTTGGAGCCAGGGTCTCGTGTTTTAATGGTGTTCATTATTCAAGTAGAAGAGCACTCTGCAATTGTTTTAAAAAAAATTTATAGCCTCTGAAAAATTCGACTGAAACTAGGATCTATATTTCGATGTTTCGGAGTTATTTTGGTTTCGTAGTTTTAATTGTCATTTAATCTGTTAGTTATGATTTAGTTTAGCTCTGATACCAATGTAAGTCGATGTCATGCACCCCCGAGTTCGTAGGGAAGCGGAGTTTGCAAAAAACGATTTTTATATGCTTCGTAACATCGACTAAACTCCAGGATCAATACTAAACCGTAGCCAACAAAACATCTATGAGGTTTAACTAGTAAGTTAGAAAGTTATACCTCAAGTAACAAGTCCTTCTTCTTCTTGTACTCCTCTTCCTCTTCTTGTGCTCCTTGAAGGGTGTACGGATCACGCCTCATCGTCTGTTAGTTATATGTATGCCCTAGAGGCCATTACTGTACATTGGATGTATATTGTAGTGGATGCTGGGACATATATAGGGAGGACTTTCTTGCTCGACATGATAGTATGCTATCTGGTTACTCTTTACCTTAACGTGTATACTGATTGTCTCTCTGTTACATGTTAGTAAAGCCCTTAGGATGTGTACTTGACTACCTGGACTATGATGCGGATCATACTAGTGGGGACATAGTAGTCCAAAAATACATCCTTCAAAGTCCCTAGTCATGGGTATATCGAGACGGGGCATCGATATACCAGAGTAGACTAGCGTGTACCTTCTCGACCCATACAGATGGGAGATAGATGATCCCATATCCATTGGTGTTTGACATCAGAGATGATATACGGGTGCTCAGTAGAGACTGGGTACACTGGACGGACTCGCCGAGAACTCCCAGATGGTATTATACCTTACGTCAGATGGCAGTTCTCTGGTGACACTGGTACAGAGTAGTCTGTTGACCCGAGATCGTCATAGAGTCTTGTGTGGTTCCCACTGTGCTTTGATTTCCACCTTACCATGTCCAAGAGGGCGTGCAAAACGGTGGTTTTTGGGTACAGTCCCGAATCACATGGAGGCAATGAGCGATAGGAGGGGATTCGTCTCTCCCGGTATAGGGAGTTGATGTTGCGCTGTGTTCGATTGGCTATAACCGGAAATCCATGGCCAGGGTTGCTGAGATTTACTGGTAAGTGTTACCAGTAGTTTCTCGAATTGTTATAGACCTCATATCGACACGACTTATCGAGCTATTGGGGTCTGACGTTTACCACCCCTAGGCGAGATATGCGACATATCAGACGACGAGACCGGACTGTACGGTAAGTGTTACTGGTTGGATTCACAGGAGTGTGAGTGGGCTTGCTCGTCGATCTTCTGATCGCTCAATACCCGGGTGGCCGTTACGTTTGGCAGACCGCTTGCGGCTTGTGGGTGTTTGATATGATCATCATCTGCTGCCGGCGTATTGACGAGTCTTTAGAGTCCTACACAGAGGTTTCCTGGCTCAAGCGAAACGAAATAGGAGCGCATATGAGATATGTGCGGGACCGAGAATAATGCGTTTATGTGATACCGTATTCTATTCTCGCGATGATTGTATCGATTGGTTGTATGCGATATAACCTAGTTATCGAATCAAGTATTGATTCGATAAGCCGATACATAGGATACTAGTCGGTTATATGCGATATGACCGGATCGTTAAATCAAGTGTTGATTTAATGATTTAATGTATAATTATATATATGATATATTACTTTGCATTAACTAGTATTGGTTCACTTTAAATGGATTTTCTCACTTGGATGTACAAGTTGTATATGTGATATACTTTTTGTGCAAATGATTGTATCATGTTTGATGATACATGTTTACTTGGTTAAGTGTGTGATTAAATCATGGTTAGTTAATGGTTAGGGTTTCATTTGATCTACTTATTCATTTATCTATTTTTTTATTTTATTTATTTCATTTGAAAAGATAAAGAGAAAAGAATGGTTGCTAGTTTTGTTTTTTCCTTTGAAGCTTCTTGAAGCTTTGAACAAGTCCACCATTCTTGTCTCTTCTCTAACCCTAACCACTCATCTAACCTTAGTTAAATCTCTACACTAAACCATGGTTGAAGTTATGATAAGTATTCTTTTTAATTTCTTTTTGGAATTAACTTATCATAAGATATTTCATCTTCTTCTTCTTCTTCTTCAAGAAGAAAAACTTGATTCCATCAATGGTGTTTTGATGAAATGAGTGAGAAATCAAATTCTAAAGTGAACCCACTTCCTATTTCTTCATCCTCTACCTCTTGCCAAGTAGTATAGGGTGTTTTCTTCACAAGTTTCTTGACTTGGTGAAGTTGGAGCTTGATCTAGTGATGCCTCGACGTAGATCATCTTCGGCATCGTAGTCGACGACCTAGCCCGGTCTTTTCTCCGATGAAACCACCGTGAGAGTCATGGTTCGATTTGGACAGCGGAGAGGACTTCATCACGGAGCTATGGAGGTGGAGAACCGGATCTACAAAGGTTGTATTTCCGTTTACCTAGTTAAGTTGTTTACTAGTTTCATTTTATCGCCTAAATTTCTAGTTAACGATCCGTATTAGGGTTTTTCGGCACTCGTAAAATTTGAAATTGGCATGGTTGATACCTTGTGAGACCTCATTGGAGTGCCTAGGAACCCTACAGTGGTATCAGAGCCTAGCTAGAGCCTTAGGCGATGCGTAGACGAGTTAGAAACCCGATCGAACCCCGAAACCCTAACTTTTAACCCTCTCTGGACTTTTTCTGAAAAAGCGGTTTTTTCCAAATTAAAAATTCTTAAAAAATTCAGCAGGAAATTCTAAGAATTACGGTGCAAAAATTACCTAATGATCTGTCTAAAGCGCGGCGGAACCGCGGCATTAGCCGCCTATTGCAGCGGTTCCGCGCTCATATAGTCTCTTCATGCATTGAATTTTGCACAGTAACTCCTACTTTGCAGTGCTGGTTTTCATGGGAATTTTTAATATTTATTCAAGAGTTGAAATTTTTGGGTTGTATTGGGGAATTCGTGGATTCGATCGGATTATCAAGTTTTGACTATGTGGCTTTCCGGATATTTTGGAATATGTTAAAAAAGTTCGACCGGATATAAATACCCATCTTTTCCCCTGCCGGAAAATTTCCAAGTTTTGGATTTTTCTGTGGTTTAAGGACGTTCTGAGTAGTGCAAGTAACGCGATGGTCCCTCTAGAAGACAACAAACCTTAACTCGATTATGTGACCGTCTTGAACTGCCCTTTGAACCTTCGGGTTTGGGGCAGTACGGCGTGCCACATGTGAGGCGTTGGCTTGACCCTTCTACGGCTGGACCGTTGGTACTGAGGCATGAAGTGAATGTCTTTGAACCTATTTCATGTGTTGAACGGTTTCGGGAAAACTTGGGTGTTCGATTGTTCGATCGAAAAGTTTAACATTTTCTATTTATCCGGAATGTGATACAATACTTGGAATTCACAAATAATTATGAGATAACTGAATGAATATTATAAACATAGCAGTTTAGTCTCACTTGATCGGTTGCCACGGAATTTTGATGTGATCAAAAGTCCGTCGCAATCACGTAGCGTATGCGGATACTCGACGGGTAAACTTAATAGACAGCCTCACTCCATAG
Organism: Agapanthus africanus; assembly: GCA_030015575.1. NCBI lineage: Eukaryota > Viridiplantae > Streptophyta > Magnoliopsida > Asparagales > Amaryllidaceae > Agapanthus > Agapanthus africanus. The sequence goes on from CM057346.1 coordinate 400,566,603, forward strand.
CCCCGACCAAGTGACTGTAGGAGAACCCCGTCGCCGAAAGCATCCGTTCGGGTGCTCGCGGTAGCGGTGTTCCGCCTTGGTGCACTTCGTCGACGGCATCGGGGGTGTGACCGTCTACTAAAGTTTGCGACGAGCATTCGATCAGGTTGTCGGGAATCTTGCTGAATTGCCCGACTTGATATTGAAAAGAGTTTTCGATAATGAGACTAAAATGCGGGGTTTATAATTGTTAGGCATGCGATGTCTAAGTAATTCATTTGATTAGGCATGCGATGTCTAAAGAGATTGCGGATTCCAACTGTTGTAGTTTTACACTTTCTTTTCTGTGACCGTAAGTGTAATATGTGATATCGCCGGTTTCGTTGCTATATGTCAACGACAATTGGGATGCGCATATTTACTTACGTTGATGACATGTGATGTTATGTGTTGCTGGATATGTTATATTGGATCGTCGTGTTTGAATAGCCGGGGGTTTTTATGTGAGATGAGTGTTTTTCATTTTCATTCATATAAAAACTTGTATGTAATATTCTTTTATTGGGGCGCTTCCAGGTTGCGGAAGTTGTCACCGTTGATGTATATCATTTACTTTTCCGCACTAGGATAGACCCAAGGAGGGGAGCACAAGTAACCGGGTTCTGGAGTCCAGTGGGAGACCAACTCGAGGAGTCGAGTCCGGGTCTCCTAACTCCAGAATTGGTAGGGTTGCTTGCCGCTCTCGTAGGGGTCTAGGGGTGTGGGTTTGGCTATTCGTCGCGACCGTGGAATCCGTGTTTTATACTGGCTCGTATTGAAAACACGGACGTCCTAGTATATCCAATATTTCATATAGTTTTCTTCTGCTGCGATATATGTGATGTGATCATGTGATGTTCTGTGATAGATACAGTATATAGTATATATGATATATTATATAGGCGTTACTTATGTTTTACACCCGCGCTAGCCCTGCCCCGCTCTGCCGTTAGTTATCTAACCTAACGGTGCACGAGGGGACATCGAGGCGAATGCGGATGGCATAAGTGTACGTCGTATTTATCTGTGATGTTTAGGTACTTAAATGATGGGACTTCATTAATGTGATTAATGAAATAAAAAGAAACCTAAGATGTTGTAGAATCGAATTTCAAAATAAAATAGGTAGCTACAGTTCTTGCTTTGCACAGCGGTATATATGATATATCCTGCACCTTATTCGATGAGGAAAGGACCGAGATCCCTTCACCGGGAGTGACTCCTTTAGCAATAACTGGCTGATGCTACACACTCGGTTTGTCTTTTTATTGCTTTTAAGTGTTTTTGCTTTGCACAGTGATATATATGATATATCCCGCACCTCATTCGACAAGGAAAGGACCGACGATCCCTTCACCGAGAGTGACTCCTTTAGCAAAACTAGAAAAGCCTCAGAAACACTCCATTTCAAAATCATTTGATTCTACAACGATATCAAGTTCATTACGCAATAGGTTTTCAGAAAAACCTGACGTAGCCCTCCGTCATTTCAGATAAGTACTAGTTAGTATTCGTGCTGCGGTAGTTTGGCATTCGTCAAGGCGTAGTGTACGGTAGCTAACTAGTATTTATCTGCTTATGCATATGATGCAGATTGGATTAGGGTATTCGTACGGCGTTGTTTGGCATTCGTCAAGGGTCGTGCGGGTGGGTTTAATTCGATCAAGAAATGTACGGGTTGAACTTGACTAGTGGACTATGGGTTGTTTGGCATTCGTCAAGGTCATAGGACACTAGGGGTAAAATATTATCGGGAATTTCAAGTGTTGAAATTTGCAATGAGATTGCATACCTTCTATGAGATAGTTGGATCCCGATACCCGCTGCGAGTAAGAGTTACTCCTGGGAGAGTTTTATACATTACAATTAGCCGATCAAGTAGGTGTCTAGAAAGGTGTCAACGGGGTTACGCCTCTGGAAAAACGAGGTTTATATTAATTAGGTCCGTGCGAAAGCACAGGGGACCTCCCTCAAAGTACCGACACTGGCCTGACTGAAAGATTGGCGAACTTGTAGTGCGTAATTAATCCCGGCTAGTCTTTCCTTTTAGGGTTTGAAGGAAGATTTGATAAACAGCAGTGGGAGCCATCCTGATTAGATAAAATAATAACCAATCTATTCTTGCAAGAGCGCACGCTGAGTGTTTTCTTCTCTCTCTCTCCAGGTAGCGACCATATCACGCCTTAATCAAGATAATAATACGGAATATTGACCGAACCCGCTTGTTATACTAAGCTGGGGAATGTTGGTCCCGCTCCAACTTATAATTGTTATAAGACAGAGCAGGAAATTGGAGAATACCAGATTTCCCGTGCCGCCCAAACGAAGAGAGTGCATGCTGATGCATCATCTTCGGGTATGTTCATTATACAGAACTGTTTCTCAGTATCCTCCGCATCCTTGGTATATGATACCGGATCAGGATCCCAGATATGTAATCTGTTACATAGGGCTACAAAAGGGTAGAAAAACTGAGAACGGGTGATAAGTTTCATGAGACAGAAAACGGGGCAAGTGTTGCAGCCAAGTCTGTCGGTCACTGTCACCCTGTATTACCAATACATTAATTCTGAACGAATGTTATTAGATACCGAACCTGATATACAAAATCATATCAGTCTCTTTATTAGTAAAGAAATGATAAAATTTTGTATTGTTGGATAATGTTTTGAACATTTCCTATATCAAAAGTTGATCGTTTCAGGCACGTTATCTAAAAGCATTGATGTTCTAAATCAAACTACAGTTCTTAGCATATGGAACACACACAAGTGGAAGAGTTCAGAATTGAACGATTCCTTCTTGAGGTATTGTAGACTAGGTCAGATCAATGTGACCCGACTAGCCTGAGTTACATAAAGATGCATATTTAAATTAGTTTGAATTTACATCTTGTGAAACTCGCCAGTCATGTCACAAAGATAAGATGACCATAGCCCTGTTTATTGGAAACAGAGAAAGAGTTAGTAAACTCTTGGGATGATACATGTTGATGTATGTAAGGTCCCCTGTCTACACATGCCAGGACTGGTTTTTTATACTTCATTACGTTCTCTGATAATCTCTCAAGATTCAGTCATATGTTCCTGTTGGAACATGAGTCCGAACCTTTTGAGATATTCACAGAAAATAAGCGAGAAGTAGAGAACCAGAATACGGGTATAAGTATTATGTCCTTTGATGTGATCAAGGAGGAGAATACTTGAGCACGGAATTCCTGAACTATTCTAAAGGAGAATGAGATTCTCTCTCAGGATTACTCCTCCGAATACACCATTGCACAATGGTATATCGGGGCGGAGCAATCACACCCTATATGATAAGGTGCGCTCTATGATGAGTACTACTGAGTTACCTTTTTTCCTTTTCGGGGTTATGCACTTGGGAAGTTGCATACCTATTGAATAGGGTTCGAATCAAATCAGTGCCTACCACTTCATATGTGATATGGAAAGGGAAGAGCCCATGTCTTAAGCTAGTTAAGATTTGGGGCTGTCCGGCCTATGTCTAAAAGCAAAATCCGGACAAGCTCGAGGCAAGGTCTGTTATGTAGAACTGGAAATGTTCCAGCCATACAAACTGCAGCTGATGATTTGATAGAACCAAAGGATTCAGTAGATTCCAACGAACCTCAGCCTCTCCGCCGATCTAGTAGGGTTCCTCACCCACCTGAGAGATAATTCTGTTTCTCTATGACAGTGGGAGCGAGGATTGCATCATGAGATGAGGATTGCATCATGAGATGATGACCCAACTAGCTTCGAGCTGGCTATCTGCAGTAAGACTCTGTAAGAATGGCTGGATGCTTAGTGATCTGAGATGGAATCCATGTACACCAACAAAGTATGGACTTTGGTTGCTATATCTGAAGTGTTAAATCCCATCAGGAGCAAGTATATCTTAAGAAGATTGCTTGGTGTAGATGGAAAAGTTGAGACTTTCAAAGCTAGACTTGTTAAAGGTTTTCGTCATCGACCAGGCGTGGATAATGATGAAACCTTTTCCAGTACCTATGCTTAAGTCCATCCAAATACTACTTGCCACGGCTACATACCATGACTACGATATCTGGCGGTTGGGTGTCATGACTGCTTTTCTAAATGATGTTTTAGAAGAGTGCGTCTATAAGTACACAGCCAGAGGGCCTCGTAGACAGTGGGAGCAGCGGAAACGTGTGTAAGATGCTTTATAGGATAAAGCAGGCATCGCGGAGTTGGAACATCTGTTTTGATGGATTAGTCAAAGAAGTTGACATCATCAAAATGGTAGATGAACCTTGTATAAACAAAAAGGTAGTAGGGAGTATGGTGACGATCCTCGTAGAGTACGTGGATGACATACTCTTGATAGGGAAGGAGTTTCCTATGCTACGCTCGATCAATCTCCGCTTATCACAATGATTCTCCATATAGGATCAAAGTGAAACCTCCTAAATCCTGGATTTTGGATCTATGAGATAGATCTAATGTTAGGATACTCACTAGTTGTAGTTAGATGGTATCAATCGATCCTGGGGAGAATCACTGGAAAGGTTCCAGACAGATAAAGACGACTGAGTGCCAGTCACAGGCATTGTCTTTACCCTCAGTAATGGGACGGTATGTTGGAAGAGTTCCAAGCTAGATACCGTGGCATACTAAACGATAAAGGCTGGATACATTGCTACTTAAGATGCTACCAAAGAGGCTGTTTGGGTGTATATTGGTTCATAAGATGAACTACGTTCCAACCATTGTGAGACAATGGAGTTGTGGCTTATGCCAAGGAACGCCGGTCCCATCAGTGATCCAAACATATTCTAAGGCAGTATCACCTGATTATGGAGATGGTTGATCTCCAAGGAGATCGAGGTTAGGAGAGTAGACTCAGAAGATAACACGGCGGATCTACTCACGAAGGCCTATTCCCAGAGAGAGACTTTTAAGGGATGGTTGAGTATGAGATACTACAACCACTGCTATCAGATGGCCCTAGTGCTAGTGGAAGATTCTTAGTTATATGTATGCCCTAGAGGCCATTACTGTACATTGGATGTATATTGTAGTGGATGCTGGGACATATATAGGGAGGACTTTCTTGCTCGACATGATATTATGCTATCTGGTTACTCTTTACCTTAACGTGTATACTGATTGTCTCTCTGTTACATGTTGGTAAAGCCCTTAGGATGTGTACTTGACTACCTGGACTATGATGCGGATCATACTAGTAGGGACATGGTAGTCCAAAAATACATCCTTCAAAGTCCCTAGTCGTGGGTATATCGAGACGGGGCATCGATATACCAGAGTAGACTAGCGTGTACCTTCTCGACCCATACAGATGGGCGATGGATGATCCCATATCCATTGGTGTTTGACATCAGAGATGATATACGGGTGCTCAGTAGAGACTGGGTACACTGGACGGACTCGCCGAGAACTCCCAGATGGTATTATACCTTACGTCAGATGGCAGTTCTCTGGTGACACTGATACGAGTAGTCTGTTGACCCGAGATCGTCATAGAGTCTTGTGTGGTTCCCACTGTGCTTTGATTTCCACCTTACCATGTCCAAGAGGGCGTGCAAAACGGTGGTTTTTGGGTACAGTCCCGAATCACATGGAGGCAATGAGCGATAGGAGGGGATTCGTCTCTCCCGGTATAGGGAGTTGATGTTGCGCTGTGTTCGATTGGCTATAACCGGAAATCCCTGGCCAGGGTTGCTGAGATTTACTGGTAAGTGTTACCAGTAGTTTCTCGAATTGTTATAGACCTCATATCGACACGGCTTATCGAGCTATTGGGGTCTGACGTTTACCACCCCTAGGCGAGATATGCGACATATCAGACGACGAGACCGGACTGTACGGTAAGTGTCACTGGTTGGATTCACAGGAGTGTGAGCGGGCTTGCTCGTCGATCTTCTGATCGCTCAATACCCGGGTGGCCGTTACGTTTGGCAGACCGCTTGCGGCTTGTGGGTGTTTGATATGATCATCATCTGCTGCCGACGTATTGACGAGTCTTTAGAGTCCTACACAGAGGTTTCCTGGCTCAAGCGAAACGAAATAGGAGCGCATATGAGATATGTGCGGGACCGAGAATAATGCGTGTATGTGATACCATATTCTATTCTCGCGATGATTGTATCGATTGGTTGTATGCGATATAACCTAGTTATCGAATCAAGTATTGATTCGATAAGCCGATACATAGGATACTAGTCGGTTATATGCGATATGACCGGATCGTTAAATCAAGTGTTGATTTAATGATTTAATGTATAATTATATATATGATATATTACTTTGCATTAACTAGTATTGGTTCACTTTAAATGGATTTTCTCACTTGGATGTACAAGTTGTATATGTGATATACTTTTTGTGCAAATGATTGTATCATGTTTGATGATACATGTTTACTTGGTTAAGTGTGTGATTAAATCATGGTTAGTTAATGGTTAGGCTTTCATTTGATTTACTTATTCATTTATCTATTTTTTTATTTTATTTATTTCATTTGAAAAGATAAAGAGAAAAGAATGGTTGCTAGTTTTGTTTTTTCTTTTGAAGCTTCTTGAAGCTTTAAACAAGTCCACCATTTTTGTCTCTTCTCTAACTCTAACCACTCATCTAACCTTAGTTAAATCTCTACACTAAACCATGGTTGAAGTTATGATAAGTATTCTTTTTAATTTCTTTTTGGAATTAACTTATCATAAGATATTTCATCTTCTTCTTCTTCTTCTTCAAGAAGAAAAACTTGATTCCATCAATGGTGTTTTGATGAAATGAGTGAGAAATCCAATTCTAAAGTGAACCCACTTCCTATTTCTTCATCCTCTACCTCTTGCCAAGTAGTATAGGATGTTTTCTTCATAAGTTTCTTGACTTGGTGAAGTTGGAGCTTGATCTAGTGATGCCTCGACGTAGATCATCTTCGGCATCGTAGTCGACGACCTAGCCCGGTCTTTTCTCCGATGAAACCACCGTGAGAGTCATGGTTCGATTTGGACAGCGGAGAGGACTTCATCACAGAGCTATGGAGGTGGAGAACCGGATCTACAAAGGTTGTATTTCCGTTTACCTACTTAAGTTGTTTACTAGTTTCATTTTATCGCCTAAATTTCTAGTTAACGATCCGTATTAGGGTTTCTCGGCACCCGTAAAATTTGAAATTGGCATGGTTGATGCCTTGTGAGACCTCATTGGAGTGCCTAGGAACCCTACATCGTCGGCCTCCTCGAGTCAAAGAAGATCCACCCGAGAGTGTCTACTAAGAGCTCCAACCTCTAAGATAAGGTAACTAGGTTACCTAGAGTGCTAATCTAAGTGACCTAGAGGATGTAGAGAGTGATTATGGACAGTTTAGTTTCACTAATCCTTGGTTTCTTAACACAAGAGACAATTAGGATTTAAGGGAGAAGAAGAGAGCTCTTGAGGTGAGAGAGTGTTTTTTATAATCATAGAATGAAGATGGCTAATTGTGATGACTATAAGGCATCTCAAAATATCTCACAAAATATTACAAAATATCTAAGTCCACTGTTTCCTCAATAGTCATCCATGAGTCACCAAGTAGCCATGCTTCATTTATCGCAAAATAACACCTCATACCTCCACCTCATTTATCTTTTAATCAAAAGATTAAAACACAAATGAGGTGTCCCCTTCTAGAATTATACTTGAGTAAATTACAAAAATACCCCTCACCGTATATACATACCCGTATCCGTATTCCGAAAAACACGAATAAAATGAGACGAAATTAATCCAATAATCTAATACTATGATCTGGCTTAAACCAAAGCCCACTAGTATTATCCGCCCGAACATCATACGTGCAGAAGTACACGTATGTGATCAAACCTTATCGTAAAACCATATGACCTCTACATCGTTTCGCCCGAAGCAAGGAAACCCTCTGTGTTGGACTCTAAAGACTCGACAGTACGCTGGCAGTGGGTTTAACTCCAAGCACGTCAACGGTACTAGCTGGACGTAACGGCTACCCAGGTATCTGTTGATAAGAAGGCTGATGAGCAAACTAATCCGAACTCCTACTGAGCCAATCTGTGACAATCTCCGTACAGTCCGTTTTGTTCGTCTAAGTGTATCGCATATCGAGCCTAGGGACGGTACCCGTCAGACCCCAAATAGCGCAATAAGTCATGCCGGAGTAGAGCCCAAAAACACCATGAGAAACTACTGGAGTACCTACCAGTAAATCTCGCTTGCCCTGGCCAGAGACTTTGTGTAATGGCTTTCCGAACATAGCGCGACATCAAACCCTAATACCAGATAGACGAATCCTATCTAACCGCCACTGCCTCTAAGTGCTTCGGGACTGCACCCAACAACTATCTGTTTGCAAGACTCATTAGAGCCGTGGGAGGGTAGTAATCTAAGAACATTGAGAACACACACAAGGTGAAATAGCAGTGTCAAGTCAACGGACTATGTTGTACTCATGTCACCTGAGAACTGCTACCTGACCATAGGTATAGTACCAACCAGCAGTTCCCCATGAGTCTGTCCAGTGTAACTCATAACCTAATGAGCACATGCATACTATTTCCAGTACGGCGTACTAATGGATGTGGGACAGACCATCTCTCCTGCTGGGATGAGAAGCGTATACACTAGTCTACTCTGGAGTATCGATACCCTGTCTCGATAATCCTATGAATAGGGACCTGTATAAGGATGTGCTTATAGACTACCCAGCCCCCACTAGTGTGACTGCCATCACAATGCTGGTAGTCAAGCAAATATCATAAGCGCTCTACCAATATGTATTAGCGATACGTTAAAAGAAACATATACACATATAAAGATAGAAACAACCAAGTAGCATACTACTATATTGAGCAAGACTGTCATAAAATCCGTGTATATCTCAAATTTCCAAAATGTAATATATAAACTAGTACTATACAATAATGGTCTCTAGGGCATATATCACTAACAATACAAAGGTTCTCCATGAAGGACCTGGGTGATGCCTCGTACATTCTAGGTATCAAGATCTACAGAGATAGATTCGAGAGATTATTAGGACTTTCACAGTCCAGGTACATAAAGACCGTACTAAAGAGATTTAGTATGGAAGATTCTAAGCGTGGTAACATACCTGTATTGCACGAAATCACCCTCTCCAAAGAGATGTCTCCCAAGACTGATGAGGAGAGGGTTCGCATGAGCACTATTCCCTATACTTCGGCGGTAGGATCTATAATGTATGCAATGCTATGTATAAGACCAGATGTAGCTTACGCACTTAGCGTAGTGAGACGGTATCAGTCAGACCCAGGTGAGATTCATTGGACAGTTGTGAAAAACATTCTCAAGTACCTGAGAAGGACTAAGGAGATGTTCTTGGTTTACGGTAATGGAGACCTGCAGGTTAAGTCTTTTACCGATTCAAGCTTCCAGACTAACAAGGATGACAGCAAGTCTGTCTCGGGTTTTGTGTTTACCCTTAATAGAGGGGCGGTGTGTTGGAAGAGTTCCAAATAGGACACTGTCGCAGACTCGATGATGGAGGCCGAATACATTGCTGCCAGCGATGCCGCAAAAAAAGCCGTCTGGCTTAAGAAGTTCATTACTGAACTTGATGGGTTCCGTCCATTGTTAATCTGATACCTTTGTAATACGATAACAATGGGGATATAGATTTAGCGAAGGAACCACGGTCCCATCAAAAATCCAGACATATCTTAAGGCAGTATCATCTGATTAGGGAGATCATAGATCGCAAGGAGATCGAGGTGTGGAGAGTGGATACAAAAGACAATACGACGGATCTATTTATAAAGGCCCTTCCTCAAGCGCAGTTCGAGCGAATTTTTGAGATGTTGGGTAAGCGGTATGCCAACAGTTGGCCTTAGTGTAGACGTTGGGTATTCGGTATGCCAATTACAGGCCTTAGTGCAAGTGGGAGATTGTTGGATATGTATACCCTAGAGGCCTATATTGTATAGGATACTGAGGATATGTATGTATAGGACAATCTTGCTCAGTTATATAAAGTATATTATTTGAGTTATCTTTATCATGATATGTGTATTTGTTTTCTTTTTTTGTTTTATCCTGCTTACACATATTGATAAAGATTTGATACATTAATATACTTTTATGGTTTGACTTTATCTTAACATGTGCGTATATTATATATGGCGGTTACATGTTGATAAAGCCCGTAGGATCTTGCTTGACTACCTGCGTTGTGATGGCGATCATACTTGTGGGAGCAGGGTAGTCCATAAGCACATCCTTAAAAGGTCCCTTGTCACTACCTGAAAAAGACATGTGACTGGCATTTGAATCAAGTGAAGTCTATAGGACCTCACCTAATTCAAGTAAGAAAAAAGCCTAGAAATTTAAACCTTTTTAGGGAATATAGTGGAGGTGAAGTTTTGAAATAAGGTTTAATGAAATTAGGTTCCTTCTTTAAATACATAGGTAATATAATATGAAAACAATGGTTTGTAGCTTTTTGAAAACATTTTCATCATTTGAAATTTCGGCAGCACCTCCTTTGTATATTTTAACCCGAAAACAATACAAGCAATATAATAAAAGGCATCCCTAAGCGGGAGCTAGCTCTTCGCCTAAAGGCGGATACAACCACGCAAGATATAAATATACAACGCTGGAGGCGAGGATCAAAACTCAGAAATAAAGTAAAGAAAACTAATATCAAAAAAACCAGAAACGGTAATAAACACACAAGCGCGATTCTAAGGCCGAAAGAATATACAAACTGTGGTTTCTAAGTCTACTAAATATACATAGTCTGGTTGATGAAGTTTTTAACTAGATATAACTGAAATACAAAAAAAGTACAATAGTGGTCACGATGCAAGTAAACCCACCTACCAAAGAAATCACCCGAAAGGAAGTGGTGTGCCAGCGAAGCCGCTATGGAACCTGTACGGCTAAACCTGCAAGAAATTGTGGCACAACGGGGGTGAGTTGCTAACTTGTGAGTAGAAGACATCACCGAGTAGAAACCGAATGTATGACTATCTCCTAGGTCATACAGTACAATACAATAATAATAGTAGCACGATAATATCGAGTAACATTATAGGTAATAATATAGACATGTGTGTAAAGTCAAGTATTCGTGTCCGTGTCATAAAGTAACTACATGTCATATGTATTATCTATGAATGCATCACTAGAAGGGTGTGTCCAGCAATGACACAGAAAAAATCAGGATAAACCTGAGTACCAAGTATCGACACTCGAAAATATCATGAAAACCGAGTCCATCAGCGACACAAAATCCTCAAATCTTGGGCTCCGTCAGTTCGGATCGGCCCATATCATCAGGTCTCATGACTACGACCGGTATCCTCCGGACATCCGCCATGCCAAATATCATCAGTCGGTAGTGCTCCCCTGCCGGGCTCAACATCTCTCTATACGTCCTTCTTGCCTTGGGGTACCGCACTGGGTCAACCATGTACCCGCAGACGGTTCCTCCTCACACCTCAAATTGGGTATGTGTACACACATGGCTCAAGAATCGAGAAAACTTATGGTTGATGCCACGCACATCATATCACGAGAAACCACATTTTTCTTTTACAAATTATAATCATGAGTTTATAAATATCACTTGCGGTTTGCCGAAATCCAGAAATCACATGAATACGGAAATCTCCAAAAGAATCACAATTTATGAGTATACAATGAGATAATAAATACAGACGTAATGCCAATGATCAGTGCATAACTAGAATGTAAGGATGCAAATGCATGTGGCTTCTAAGTAAGAAATACAATGTCTACACTAGCATTTAAGATCATGAATGTAAAACAATACTACTTCTACAGATTATCAGATTATATGACTGAAGTAAAGGTTCTCTAGTATGTACGTGGCATGGCAATTACCGATGATGATGTGTGTGAGCCAGCAAGCAAGTGTACGCGCAACATACACATCATCGGTAATGGTGCAGGTGTCCTAGCAGATGAGATCCTAATGGCTAAAGAAAACACATGTATATATACAATGCAATGAGTGTTAGTTATATGTATGCCCTAGAGGCCATTACTATACATAGGATGTATATTGTAGTGGATGCTTGGACATATATAGGGAGGACTTTCTTGCTCGACATGATAGTATGCTATCTGGTTGATCTTTACCTTAACGTGTACACTGATTGTCTCCCTGTTACATGTTGGTAAAGCCCTTAGGATCTGTACTTGACTACCTGGACTATAATGCGGATCATACTAGTAGGGACATGGTAGTCCATAAGTACATCCTTGAAAGTCCCTAGTCGTGGGTGTATCGAGACGGGGCATCGATATACCAGAGTAGACTAGCGTATACCTTCTCGACCCATACAGATAGGCGATGGATGATCCCATATCTATTGGTGTTTGACATCAGAGATGATATACGGGTGCTCAGTAGAGACTGGGTATACTGGACGGACTCGTCGAGAACTCCCAGATGGTATTATACCTTACGTCAGATGGCAGTTCTCTGGTGACACTGGTACAGAGTAGTCTGTTGAACCGAGATCGTCATAGAGTCTTGTGTGGTTCCCACTGTGCTTTGATTTCCATCTTACCACGTCGAAGAGGGTGTGCAAAATGGTGGTTTTTGGGTACAGTCCCGAGTCACATGGAGGCAATGAGCGATAGGAGGGGATTCGTCTCTCCCGGTATAGGGAGTTGATGTTGCGCTGTGTTCGATTGGCTATAACCGGAAATCCCTGGCCAGGGTTGCTGAGATTTACTGGTAAGTGTTACCAGTAGTTTCTCGAACTGTTATAGACCTCATATCGACACGACTTATTGAGCTATTGGGGTCTGACGTTTACCACCCCTAGGCGAGATATGCGACATATCAGACGATCAGACCGGAATGTACGGTAGTGTTACTAGTTGGATTCACTGGAGTGTGAGCGGGCTTGCTCGTCGATCTTCTGATCGCTCAATACCCGGGTGGCCGTTACGTTTAGCAGACCGCTTCCGTCTTGTGGATATTTGATATGATCATCATCTGCTGCCGGCGTATTGACGAGTCTTTAGAGTCCTACACAGAGGTTTCCTGGTTCAAGCGAAAGGAAATAGGAGCGCATATGAGATATGTGCGGGACCGAGAATAATGCGTGTATGCGATACCGTATTTCATTCTCGCGAACAATGTGTCGAATGGTTGTATGCGATATAACCTAGTTATCGAATCGAAGATTGATTCGATAAATCGATACATTGGATATTAGTCGGTTATATGCGATATGACCGGATCATTAAATCAAGTGTTGATTTAATGATTTAATGCATAATTATATATTTGATATATTACTTTGCATTAACTAGTATCGGTTCACTTTAAATGGATTTTCTCGCTCGGATGTGCGCATTATATATGTGATATGATTTTGTGCACATGCTTGTATCATGTTTGATGGTGCATGTAAAATTGGTTAAGTATAAAGAATTAAACCTTGGTTAATGAAATGGTTAGGGTTTATTATTTGCTTATTCATTTTATTCATTTATTTATTCTTTTGGAAAAAGAAAAGGAAATGATAAAATGGTGGCATTCTTTGTTCTTTCATGAAGCTTCATGAATACTTTGACTTTGTGACCACTTTGTCTCATCCTTAACCCTAACCATTCCACTTAACCCTAATTAATTCTCTACACCTAACCATGGTTCTATTATGATAAGAATTCATTATTCTTTTCATTTTAGGATTAACTTATCATATTCATTATCTTCTTCTTCTTCTTCATCTTCAATGAAGAAAGCTTCACTTCATCAATGGTGATTGATGAAAATGAGTGAGAAATCCAATTCTAAAGTCTACCCACTTCCTATTTCTTCATCCTCTACCTCTTGCCAAGTAGTAGAGTGTGTTTCCTTCACAAGTTTTCTTGACTTGGTGAAGTTGGAGCTTGATCTAGCGATGCCTCGACGTAGATCATCTTCGGCACGTCGTCGATGACCTAGCCCGCTTCTTCTCCGATGAAGCCGACGCTAGAGCCCAGGATTGCATGAGGACAGCGGAGAGGACTTCATCATGGAGCCATGAAGGTGGAGGACCGGATCTACAAAGGTTGTATTTCCGTATTCTTGTAGTTAAGTGTTAACTAGTTTGTTTTTCGCCTAGATATCTAGCCAACGATCCGTATTAGGGTTTCTCGGCACCGTTAAAATTTTGAAATTGGCATGGTTGATGCCTTGTGAGACCTCTTGAGAGTACCTAGGAACCTTACAGTGGTATCAGATCCTAGCTAGAGCCTTAGGCGAAGTCTAGACGGAGTTTGAAGCCCGATCGAACCGAAACCCAACCCCAAAAATTGCTCTCTGTACTTTTTCTAAAATCGTGGATTTTTCCAAATTAAAAATATGCAGAAAACTCAACAGGGAATTCCAAGAATTACGGCGCAAAATTTATTGCATGAACAGTGTAATCGGCGGCGGAACCGCGGCATAAGCCTAGCTTATGCGGCGGTTCCGCGGCAGAATTGTGACGTCAGCCCTAACTGTTTGCACAGTAATTCATTGTTTCAGGTGCTGAGTTCTCTGGGTATTTTTAAAATTTATTCAAGAGTTGAATTTTCTGGAGTTGTTTTGGGGATTCGGTGTTTTGATCGGAGTATCAGATTTTGTCTAAGTGGCTTTCCGGATAATTTTTTGAATATGTTAAAAAGTTCGACCGGATATAAATACCCAATTTTTCCCCTGTCGGGAAATTTCCAAGTGTTGGATTTTTCCGTAGTTTAACGACGTTCTAAGTAGTGCAAGTAACGCGATGGACCCTCTAGAAGACAACAAACCTTAACTCGATTATGTGACCGTCTTGAACTGCCCTTTGAACCTTAGGGTTTGGGGCAGTACGGCGTGCCACATGTGAGGCGTTGGCTTGACCTTTCTACGGCTGGACCGTTGGTACTGAGGCACGAACTGAATGTTGTTAGACTTATTTCATGTGTTGAGCTGTATCGGGAAAACTTGGGTGTTTGACTGTTCGATCGAAAAGTTTAACATTTTCTAATTATCCGGAATGGGATACAATAATTGGAATTCACAAAGAGTTATGAGATAACTGAATGAATGTTATAAACATAGCAGTTTAGTCTCACTTGATCGGTTGCCACGGAATTTTGATGTGATCAAAAGTCCGTCGCAATCACGTAGTGTACGCGGATACTCGCCGGGTAAACTTAATAGACAGCCTCACTCCATAGCCCCGACCAAGTGACTGTAGGAGAACCCCGTCGCCGAAAGCATCCGTTCGGGTGCTCGCGGTAGCGGTGTTCCGCCTTGGTGCACTTCGTCGACGGTATCAGGGGTGCGGCCGCCTACTAAAGTTTGCGACGAGCATTCGATCAGTTTTTCGGGAATCTTGTTGAATTGCCCGACTTGATATTGAAAAGTGTTTTCGATAATGAGACTAAAATGCGGGGTTTATAATTGTTAGGCATGCGATGTCTAAGTAATTCATTTTGTCAGGCATGCGATATCTGATGTGGTTGCGGATTCCAACTGTTGTAGTTTTACACTTTCTTTTCTGTGACCGTAAGTGTAATATGTGATATCGCCGGTTTCGTTGCTATATGTCAACGACAATTAGGATGCGCATATTTACTTACGTTGATGACATGTGATGTTATGTGTTGCTGGATATGTTATATTGGATCGTCGTGTTTGAATAGCCGGGAGTTTTTATGTGAGATGAGTGTTTTTTATTTTCATTCATGTAAAAACTTGTATGTAATATTCTTTTATTGGGGCACTTCCAGGTTGCAGAAGATGTCACCGTTTGTATATTATTTACTTTTCTGCACTAGGATAGACCCAAGGAGGAGGGCACAAGTAACCGGGTTCTGGAGTCCAGTGGGAGACCAACTCGAGGAGTCGAGTCCGGGTCTCCTAACTCTAGAATTGGTAGAGTTTCTTTCCGCTCTCGTAGGGGTCTAGGGGTGTGGGTTTGGCTATTCATCACGACCGTGGAATCCGTGTTTTATACTGGCTCGTATTGAAAACACGGACGTCCTAGCATATCCAATATTTCATATGTTTCTTCTGCTGCGATATCTGTGATGTGATCATGTGATGTTCTGTGATAGATACAGTATATAGTATATATGATATATTATATAGGCGTTACTTATGTTTTACACCCGCGCTAGCCCTGCCCCGCTCTGCCGTTAGTTACCTAACCTAACGGTGCACGAGGGGACATCGAGGCGAATGCGGATGGCATAAGTGTACGTCGTATTTATCTGTGATGTTTAGGTAATTTAAATGATGGGACTTCATTAATGTGATTAATGAAATAAAAGAAACCTAAGATGTTGTAGAATCGAATTTCAAAATAAAACAGGTAGCTACAGTTCTTGCTTTGCACAGCGGTATATATGATATATCCTGCACCTTATTCGATAAGGAAAGGACCGAGATCCCTTCACCGGGAGTGACTCCTTTAGCAATAACTGGCAGATGCTACACACTCGGTTTGTCTTTTGTTTGCTTTTAAGTGTTTTTGCTTTGCACAGTGATATATATGATATATCCCGCACCTCATTCGATGAGGAAAGGACCGACGATCCCTTCACCGGGAGTGACTCCTTTAGCAAAACTAGAAAAGCATCAAAGACACTCCATTTCAAAATTCATTCGATCCTACAACGATATCAAGTTCATTACGCAATGGGTTTTCAGAAAAACCTGTCGTAGCCCTCCGTCATTTCAGATAAGTAGTAGTTAGTATTCGTGCTGCGTTTGTTGGCCTTTGTCAAGGCGCAGTGTGCGGTAGCTAACTGGTGCTTATCTGCTTATGCATATGATGCAGATTGGATTAGGGTAGTCGTGCGACCTTGTTGGCCTTTGTCAAGGGCCGTGCGGGTGGGTTTATTTCGATCAAGAAATGACGGGTTGAACTTGACTAGCATCCTATGGTTTGTTGGCCTTTGTCAAGGTCATAGGAGGTTAGGGGCAAAATATTATCGGGAATTTCAAGTGTTGAAATTTGCAATGAGATTGCATACCTTCTATGAGATAGTTGGATCCCGATACCCGCTGCGAGTAAGAGTTACTCCTGGGAGAGTTTTATACATTACAATTAGCCGATCAAGTAGGTGTCTAGAAAGGTGTCAACGGGGTTACGCCTCTGGGAAAACGGGGTTTACATTAATTAGGTTCGTACGAAAGCACGGGGGACCTCCCTCAAAGTACCGACACTGGCCTGGCTGAAAGATTGGCGAACTTGTAGTGTGTAATTAATCCCGGCTAGTCTTTCCTTTTAGGGTTTGAAGGAAGATTTGATAAAAAGCAGTGGGAGCCATCCTGATTAGATAAAATAATAACCAATCTATTCTTGCAAGAGCGCACGCTGAGTGTTTTCTTCTCTCTCTCTCCTGGTAGCGACCATATCACGCCTTAATCAAGATAATAATACGGATTATTGACCGAACCCGCTTGTTATACTGAGCTGGGGAACGTTGATCCCGCTCCAACTTATAAATGTTATAAGACAGAGCAGGAAATTGGGGATTACCAGAATTCCCATGCCGCCCAAACGAAGAGAGTGCATGTTGATGCATCATCTTCGGGTGTGTTCATTACAAAGAACTGTTTCTCAGTATCCTCCGCATCCTGAGTATATGATACCGGATCAGGATCCCAGATATGTAATCTGTTACATAGGGCTACAGAAAGGTAGAAAAACTGAGAACGGGTGATAAGTTTCATGAGGCAGAAAACGGGGCAAGTGTTGCAGCCAAGTCTGTTGGTCACTGTCACCCTGTATTACCAATACATTGATTCTGAACGAATGTTATTAGATACCGAACCTGATATACAAAATCATATCAGTCTCTTTATTAGTAAAGAAATGATAAAATTTTGTATTGTTGGATAATGTTTTGAACATTTCCTATATCAAAAGTTGATCGGTTCAGGCACGTTATCTAAAAGCATTGACGTTCTAAATCAAACTACAGTTCTTAGTATACAGATCACACACAAGAGGAAGAGTTCAGACATGCACGAATTCTTCTTGAGGCATTGTAGACTAGGTCATATCAATGCGACCCGACTAGCTGAAGTTACATATAGATGCATATTTAAATCAGTTTGAATTTACATCTTATGAAACTTGCCAGTCATGTCACAAAGATAAAATGACCATAGCCCTGTTTATTGGAAACAGAGAAAGAGTTAGAGAACTCTTGGGATGATACATGTTGATGTATGTAGGTCCCCTGTCTACACATACCAAGACTGGTTCTTTATACTTCATTACGTTCTCTGATGATCTCTTTAGATTCAGACATATGTTCTTGCTGAAACACAAGTCCGAACCTTTTGAGATATTCACGGAATATAAGTTAGAAGTAGAGAACCAAAATGAGGGTATAAGTATTATGTCCTTTGATGCGATCAAGGAGGAGAATACTTGAGCACGGAATTCTTGGACTTTTCTAAAGGAGAATGAGATTCTCTCTCAGCATTACTCCTCCGTATACACCATAGCACGATGGTATGTCGGGGCGGAGCAGATACACCCTATATGATAAGGTGTGCTCTATGATGAGTACTACTGAGTTACCTGTTTCCTTTTTGGGAGTTATTCACTTGAGAAGCTGCATACCTATTGAATAGGGTTCAAATCAAATCTGTTGCCTACCGCTCCATATGAGATATGGTATGGTAAGAGCCCATGTCTTAAGCTAGTTAAGATTTAGGGTTGTCCGGCCTATGTCTAAAAGCAAAATACCGGACAAGCTCGAGACAAGGTCTGTTATGTAGAACTGGAAATGTTCCAGCCATACAAACTGCAGCTGATGATTTGATAGAACCAAAGGATTCAGTAGATTCCAACGAACCTCAGCCTCTCCGCCGATCTAGTAGGGTTCCTCATCCGCCTGAGAGATACTTCGGTTTCTCGATGATAGTGGGAGCGAGGATTGCATCATGAGATGATGACCCAACTAGTTTCGAACTGGCCATCAGGAGTGTGACTCTTTAAGAATGGCTGGATGCTTAGTGATCTGAGATGGAATCCTTATACACAGACAAAGTATGGACTTTGGTTGCTATATCTGAAGGGTTAAATCCCCATCAGAAGCAAGTATATCTTGAGAAGATTACTTGGTGTACATGAAAAAGTTGAGACTTTCAAAGCTAGACTTGTTAAAGGTTTGCATCATTGACCAGATATGGATCATGACGAAACCTTTTCTAAGTGGCTATGCTTAAGTCCATCCAGATCCTACTTGCCATGGCTACATACCATGACTACGATATCTGGTGGTTGGGTGCCATGACTCCTTTTCTAAATGATGTTTTAAAAAAGTGCGTCTATAAGTACACAGCCAGAGGGCCTCGTAGACAGTGGGAGCAGCAGAAACGTGTACAAGATGTTTTATAGGATAAAGCAGGCATCGCGGAGTTGGAACATCTGTTTTGATGTATAAGTCAAAGAGTTTGACATCATCAAAATGGTAAATGAACCTTGTATAAATAAAAAGGTAGTAGGGAGTATGGTGGTGATCCTCATAGAGTACGTGGATGTCATGCTCTTGATAGGGAAGGAGTTTCCTATGCTACGCTCGGTCAATCTCCGCTTATCACAATGATTCTCCATAAAGGATCAAAGTGATACCTCTTAAATCCTGGGTTTTGGATCTATGAGATAGATCTAAATGGATGTTAGGATTCTCACTAGTTGTAGTGAGAAGGTATCAATAGACCCTGGGGAGAATCACTGGAATGGTTCCAGGGTGATAAAGACGACTGAATGTCAGTCACAGGCATTGTCTTAACCCTCAGTAAAGGGACGGTATGTTGGAAGAGTTCCAAGCTAGATACCGTGACATACTAGACGATAAAGGCAGGATACATCGCTACTTAAGATGCTACCAAAGAGGCAGTCTGGGTGTATATTAGTTCATGAGATGAACTTTGTTCCTCCCATTGTGTGACAATGGAGTTGTGGCTTATGCCAAGGAACGCCGGTCCCATCAGTGATCCAGACATATTCTAAGGCAGTGTCACCTGATCATGGAGATGGTTGATCTCCACGGTGATCGAGGTTTGGAGAGAAGACTCAGAGGACAACACAGCGGATCCACTCACAAAGGCATGTTCCCAGAGAGAGACTTTTATGGGATGGTTGAGTATGAGATACTACAACCACTGCTATCAGATGGCCCTAGTGCAAGTGGGAGATTGTTAGTTATATGTATGCCCTAGAGGCCATTACTATACATAGGATGTATATTGTAGTGGATGCTTGGACATATATAGGGAGGACTTTCTTGCTCGACATGATAGTATGCTATCTGGTTGATCTTTACCTTAACGTGTACACTGATTGTCTTCCTGTTACATGTTGGTAAAGCCCTTAGGATCTGTACTTGACTACCTGGACTATGATGCGGATCATACTAGTGGGGACATGGTAGTCCATAAGTACATCCTTGAAAGTCCTTAGTCGTGGGTGTATCGAGACGAGGCATCGATATACCAGAGTAGACTAGCGTATACCTTCTCGACCCATACAGATGGGCGATGGATGATCCCATATCCATTGGTGTTTGACATCAGAGATGATATACGGGTGCTCAGTAGAGACTGGGTACACTGGACGGACTCGCCGAGAACTCCCAGATGGTATTATACCTTACGTCAGATGGCAGTTCTCTGGTGACACTGGTACAGAGTAGTCTGTTGATCCGAGATCATCATAGAGTCTTGTGTGGTTCCCACTGTGCTTTGATTTCCATCTTACCATGTCCAAGAGGAAGTGCAAAACGGTGGTTTTTGGGTACAGTCCCGAGTCACATGGAGGCAATGAGCGATAGGAGGGGATTCGTCTCTCCCGGTATAGGGAGTTGATGTTGCGCTGTGTTCGATTGGCTATAACCGGAAATCCTTGGCCAGGGTTGCTGAGATTTACTGGTAAGTGTTACCAGTAGTTTCTCGAACTGTTATAGACCTCATATCGACACGACTTATCGAGCTATTGGGGTCTGACGTTTACCACCCCTAGGCGAGATATGCGACATATCAGACGATCAGACCGGACTGTACGGTAGTTTTACTGGTTGGATTCACTGGAGTGTGAGCGGGCTTGCTCGTCGATCTTTTGATCGCTCAATACCCGGGTGGCCGTTACGTTTAGCAGACCGCTTGCGGCTTGTGGATGTTTGATATGATCATCATCTGCTGCCGGCGTATTGACGAGTCTTTAGAGTCCTACACAGAGGTTTCCTGGCTCAAGCGAAACGAAATAGGAGCGCATATGAGATATGTGCGGGACCGAGAGTAATGCGTGTATGTGATACCGTATTTCATTCTCGCGAACAATGTGTCGAATGGTTGTATGCGATATAACCTAGTTATCGAATCGAAGATTGATTCGATAAATCGATACATTGGATATTAGTCGGTTATATGCGATATGACCGGATCGTTAAATCAAGTGTTGATTTAATGATTTAATGCATAATTATATATTTGATATATTACTTTGCATTAACTAGTATCGGTTCACTTTAAATGGATTTTCTCGCTCGGATGTGCGCATTATATATGTGATATGATTTTGTGCACATGCTTGTATCATGTTTGATGGTGCATGTAAAATTGGTTAAGTATAAAGAATTAAACCTTGGTTAATGAAATGGTTAGGGTTTATTATTTGCTTATTCATTTTATTCATTTATTTATTCTTTTGAAAAAAGAAAAGGAAATGATAAAATGGTGGCATTCTTTGTTCTTTCATGAAGCTTCATGAATACTTTGACTTTGTGACCACTTTGTCTCATCCTTAACCCTAACCATTCCACTTAACCCTAATTAATTCTCTACACCTAACCATGGTTCTATTATGATAAGAATTCATTATTCTTTTCATTTTAGGATTAACTTATCATATTCATTATCTTCTTCTTCTTCATCATCTTCAATGAAGAAAGCTTCACTTCATCAATGGTGATTGATGAAAATGAGTGAGAAATCCAATTCTAAAGTCTACCCACTTTCTATTTCTTCATCCTCTACCTCTTGCCAAGTAGTAGAGTGTGTTTCCTTCACAAGTTTTCTTGACTTGGTGAAGTTGGAGCTTGATCTAGCGATGCCTCGACGTAGATCATCTTCGGCACGTCGTCGATGACCTAGCCCGCTTCTTCTCCGATGAAGCCGACGCTCGAGCCCGGGATTGCATAAGGACAGCGGAGAGGACTTCATCATGGAGCCATGAAGGTGGAGGACCGGATCTACAAAGGTTGTATTTCCGTATTCTTGTAGTTAAGTGTTAACTAGTTTGTTTTTCGCCTAGATATCTAGCCAACGATCCGTATTAGGGTTTCTCGGCACCGTTAAAATTTTGAAATTGGCATGGTTGATGCCTTGTGAGACCTCTTGAGAGTGCCTAGGAACCCTACAATGAGAACAATATGAATATAACGGAAAAGTGAATAGTAAATGCAACATTATAAAATATACATATCTGTACACGAGTCATACAGTTTTAGTGTTTGAAATAGCACGAATCGTGGTTTTTAGAAAATTAAGGGCTACAGTGATTTTTAGAAAAGATATGCCCTTTGAAAATCCGTAGCATCCTTGGATTGTCTTTTGAAAATACTCATGATTCATTAGTTTTGAAAATAGATATGACTCAAGCCTAGTCTAGCATCTACCTAAACAACTAAAAAACTAAACTAAGAATCTAGTCGGAGTGATCAGAAAATGTAAACATATTCCGAGTCGATATATATCTAGTAGTCGGTGATCCAGCCTCATGGCATCATATACGGTATAATATATCGTACGGCATCCTCGAGTCAAAAGTACAGATCAATCATCATATATATCTCGTACGGTAATATCCATCGTACGGCATCCTCAAAATCGAGGGTACGGGTCAAATATCATATATACATCATCATTCGTACGGTATCATCCATTGTACTATATCAATATCACGGGTACGGATCTAAGGACTTGTACAATCTATTATTTCATCGAGTCGCATGTTATCGAATGTTTACATATATATCGCTGAATGATCCTTTATTGTATCATATCATAAACGGTGTTTCGACACAATCACATATCATAACCTCACGGCATCATGTCCAATCATATCGACTCATATCCATTCAACATCTCATATCCTCATCTCACGTGTATATGTGTGTGTGTGTGTATATGAACAAACACACATATACACATACATACATACATACACACACACACACACACACAATTACCAAGTGCATGTGTGTGTGCGTGTGTGTGACAACACATAACCTGCGATTCACTATAAGGTAATAATCCTATGATAGGTCTTCCTAGATCAAACCTAATCTAACCTAAGGTCTCCTAGATACCCTATTTGCTAAGTATCCATCACGCATAGCCATATATATATAATATAGATATCCTATTCTATGATTGCTGGGATGTTATACGCCATCCATCCGACTTCCCCCATAGATATACATCTACTCACCTCAATCCTCGCTTGCTGAAGTCGATGACGCTTTGTTCTCTCTTGTCGTCCCGAAGTCCACACGAAGGTACCTACATATCACAACACATCGTATCGCATCAAAATCCAATTTAAAAACCGACACGCCACGCCAAGTGCTCATAGGTTAGAACCTATAGCCTACGCATGCAAAAACAATCATAAAACTCTCGTCGTTGATCTACAAACATCCAACGACCAAATCCTCATTCAAATACCAAAAACCAAATTTTGGAAATCGGAAAACATTGTCAAAACCAACACAAAAATGCTCCCATATTTTTGCTCAGGCAACTAGGGACCAAACTAACAATACAGAGGCTAAGTCATATGGAAAGTGAGCTACAGGAAAAACTGCTACACCAATGCATATACTTGGCCCGGCGAGATCCCCATATAACCCGGTGTCGGCGGCCGATCTAGAAAGTTTGGCTCTTATCTTCTGGTGGTGGTCTTCTAGTGGTCCTACTAGGTCAAAGAAGTTGTTTGATTTTCTCAGAAGCATTCCAAGTTTCTCCATATTCCCTGTAGTCCTCAAAATTTCCACAAAACCGACATTGGAATGTTTCGTATTTGGGGTTCTAGATCAAGTCCATATCAGAATTCTAGCACTAAAAGGGTTTCATAGCCACTACTAAACCTCAATTACACTTTCTCAAACCATAAACACTTCTACAAAAAGGGGTTTCCCCTACCGATTTATCCGTAGGGGCAAACCACTGCCCCTATGGATATATCCGTAGGGGCAAAAAAATACCCCGTAGGTGCAAAGGCCGCAAGTGCAATTTTTCGACCTGAACATGCCCCTACGGAGTAATAATTGCCCCTACATCTTAATCGGTAAGGACACTTATCCCTACGGAGTAATCCGTAGGGCATGATAAATATTTTAATTTATTGGTTTATAAAATAAAATAATTACCCCTACGGATATATCTGTCGGGCCTGATTGTTGCCCCTACGAATACATCCGTTGGTCCAGATAAATGCCGGATAAATTCGTAAGGGCAGGTTTTACTAATCCATAGGAACAAAATATCAGGTATCCTGATATTTTGTCCCTATGGCTAACTGTGTAGGGGCAAACATTGGACCTACGGATTAATCCGTAGGTGCAACATATAGTCCTACGGATTAATCCGTAGGGACAAAATATCAGGGTTTTTTTAAAAAAAGACTTCCTGTTTTTTCCCCACCCGGTGTACAATAATATATACATCATATAACCAAATACAGAAATATTCATAATCAACATCTCACGCATAATATAAAAAAAACAGAATACGATATTAAACTAAATCATCATGAACAAGCAAACAACCACCAATATCGTCCAAAATTTATACAATATGTATCAGATAAGTACATACATCCTCAAAAATATACAAAAAAGGCTACCCTATCTCAGTCCAGCTCCTTCACCTACAGCTAGACAATAAAAAAATGATTATTTAAGTATAAGCAAAAAGAATGTGTGTATATTTATGATATAACATTCTAAATTAATATGCATGAACTATAAGACATATAAACATACTTGGAGATGCGGGAATGGCCTCTGCCTCTGATGTGGACGCACCGCCAACAGCTATACAATCAAACATTGACTATACAAGCAATTTTGAAAAAAATATACATGTATATCTATAATATTACATTCAAAATGAATATTCGTGCAATATACCTGGAGGTGTCGTAAAGCCCACACGGAAGGAGTCATCCGAAGGGGTCTCCGATCGCGGTGCAAGACCGGCCCTCTGAAGCTCCCTGCGCAGCTCTCCGGGCGGCAGAAACGCTCTGCCTCTGCCTCTGCCTCTGCCGCGGCTGGTGCTCCTGCCGCCCCTCGCTGCTCCGGTCGTCGTCATCAAATCTAGACAAGAGTATAATCATTGCATATGCATGCTATATATGTATAGATCGTAAAAATGTGAAGTAAAAATATGTTGGATATAGTGCCCTCAAAGTCAATTATTGGATCGCAGGTACGTGATTGCAATAATTGAGGGAGGACCTATACCGGTAGTACAGTCTTGCTCGAGATGATAGTATGCTATCTTGTTTGTCTTCATCATCGTGTACATGCTTTAGTTCACTATTGCATGTTGATAGAGCCCATAGGATTCTTTCTTGACTGCCAGCAGTATGATGGCGATCAAATACGTGGGAGCTGGGGTCTATAAGCACATCCTTAAAGTGTCCCTAGTCGTGGGAGTTTCGAGACAGGGCATCGATACTCCAGAGTAGACTAGTGTATACAGTCGAGACCGCGACGAGAGGCGGTGGCCGGTCTCACAAGCCATTGGTGTCAGTTGGTTCACCTAAGATGTATACAGGTGCTCATTGGGTTATGAGTACACCGGACAGGACTCGCCGGGAACATGCTAGTTGGTATTATACATATCGTCAGATAGCAGTTCGCAGGTGACATGTGTACAGGTTAATCTGTCGACCTGAGATCGTCATTTGTTGCGTGTGAGTTCCCACTATTCTTTGATTACTACCCTACTGATTAGTCTAAAAATATTTATGTATGTTAACCGTAATCAGAAACGGCGTCGCTTTGCAGCTAGCCGGTGAATACGGGTCGATCCACAGAGATGTGTAATTTTCTTAATGTGTTTTTACGAGTTGATTCCAAATGTTGTTTTGATTGATTTATTAAATCTAAAAAAAACTAGATCTATCAATAAACTAAATTAATCTAAATTAAAGTCTTGCTAAGGTTAGGCTTAGGGGAAGTTGGGAGATTAAAGGTTTCCTCACCGCTTTCAATGCCTTATTTTAGATCTATTAGATGTTATGGTAATTATTAATAAAGTGGATTAGAATCTTTTGGGAAGATGTTTCTTCCTCTAGATTCTTGTCCTTCCTTTATCGATCCTTACCCTAACCTCCATGGAAAACACGCGCAACCGGTCCTTTATACTACGGTGTCACCATTACCTCGAGGGATAAGGTGCCGTAGGGAGCGGTGTGTGCGTGCATGCATGGAGTTCTAATTCTTAGGTGTGAATGACATCAAAGGGGTGAGAGATCTCATCTCTCAAACCTTTCCCTAAGGCTAACCCTAACAAGCGAGGAGATTACTCGCTCATTAGGGGATTAAAAGACATTGTAAATTAAAAGAGAATTAAAACAAAGAATTAAAAGTAACTTACTAATTTTTATTGATAGCTCCCTCCAAACCATAATGCAGAACAGATCTGAATTTGTGAAATGAAAAGAGGCATGAGTTTTACAGATTTGTGATTACAATTTATAAGTAAACAGGAAAACTAGGGTTACAGATTCTCGCACACGTGATTTTACAGATATGCCCACGGAAAATCCAAACCCCCGCACCGACGCACCGACACGAGAAGACTGCACCGACACGGGCTTTAACCGGCCGCAGAACCGCGGCAAATGTGGACCTTGGGCCGCGGTTCCACGGCCCTTTGGTGAGCTCAGCTCACCATCTTTTCTGGGATTGTCTGTAGTTATCTGGGCTTGTTTATTCTTCACTATTTTTCTCTGTTTGGCTTCTTATTCTTCTCCAGATCTTCAGTGAAAATTTTTATTGGTCTTTTAACCGCTTCACTTTGACATGTCTGGACCTTGCGTTGCCTTGTACCTATTTGAACTGTTATTAGTCTAGGCTTGAGTAGGATCCGTCTACTTGTTGGTCAAAAGTCCCTTTTTGTGTCTTCTTCTGTCTCTTTCACTGTCTTCGTTCCAAGAGCCTGTATCCTGTAATATGCAACAAACGTGCGTCAAGAGTACCTGTTTATTTATAAAACGAATAAAAATGGGGAGTACAATAATGCAATATTATAGTATGAATAAATACCCCCAAACTTATCTTTTGCTCGTCCTCGAGCAAACTTATTATTTTATTCTCAATAAAACCTAACCTAGCCGCACTTTCGCAGGGAAACATGATTGCACTGAGCTCGTGCAACAATCCGTTAAACCTCTAGGTGTCCCTAGTAGGAGGAGTGTTGTCTCCTGAGGGTTTTCAGCGGATTACACCCACAAAATCCTATCAACTCGGCCCATTGACTTTTGTTCTCCAATTAGGTTTTCTAAGAAGGAATTCTATTATCTTTTGACTCGCAAATTATCCACCCGTATTCTTCACACTTCCTAATTATTTAACTTAAGATTATATATGTTATGTAGACCTACTCAGCTTTCGGCATCTCTTAAGTTTTCCTTCTAGGGTTCCATCTCCACTTAGGAATTTCTATCAACTCTACTAGAGATACAAGTTCTATTCTTCATTCATTTCTCTTATCTAAACTCTAATCACATATCCCCACGTGTGTGTATAGATCACCTCTACACTTGGAAATTCAAATCAAGCAATCGTACTCTCGTCCATTGTCCAAAGCACTTATTAATTAGTGAATTTTTAATAGAATTTTGCTTCCACATCTTTCATGCGACCGTTAATACTTCTTGAGGTACCAACGACCGATTACAAAATGTGTTTGCACATTAAAGCGTAATTCCTAGTTTTGCAACCCCCAAGGCTTTAGCAGTGACTCCTAAACCAGTTGGTCTAAGGCACTAGGTGATGAAGCACCCTTGCTAAATATTTTTCTATTTTTCACAGCCTTAAGTAATCACAAAAACCAGTGTCCATTTTTCTTTATTCACTTTTTTTTCTTTTTCATTGTACTAAGGACTTTAGACAAGAGCATTTCAAGGTCTCTTCTACTATTCCAAGTTTCAAGGTGCGTGATTGTGCCTTTTGTAGGGTATACGTTTTCAGAATCTAGACTTAAGCTAGGAACTATTTTTCAAACTTATACTCTAATAAGAACATCAATACTCTTCCCTTGTCTCGACTTAGCCCAAGAAGTGGATGTTCACACCATAATATTGTATTATTATATTCCCCATTCTTATTCTTTTTATAAATAAACAGGTACTTTTGACGCATGTCTGCTACATGTTACAGGTTACAGGTTCTTGGACAGGAAACAGTGAAAACGATGTAAAGACAATGAAAATATGGACTTTTGACCAACAAACAGAGAATCTTGATCAAGCCTACATAAGGAACAATTCACAAAGCAAGATTCAAGACATCGATTCAAAGCGAACGGTTAAAAATCCATTGCAAATTGTTCACTGAAGATCTGGAACCAACCTAGAAGCCCAAATGGAAAAAGATATATAGAAATAAGAAGCCCAAGCCAACAAGAAGTAGCCCACAAAACCTCACATTTTGATCTCTCTAAAAGGCCGCGGAACCGTGGCCCAAGCCTGCCATTGCCCCGGTTCCGCGGCCTTCTGGTGCCCGTGCTTCGAGAAATTTTACCAATATTCGCTTGCGGCTCTGAAAAGATTTCCTAAGGGCTATTTTTGTAATTTCAGACATGCGAAACAAATGTAACCCTAGGGTTTCATATTCTCTATAAATAGAAACCCAAAAACATTGTATTTTCTTTATGCCTCCCTTTAATGAATAAAATTTAGAAATCTTTTGGAGAGCATCGGTGTTTATTCTCCATTCAGAAATTCAGATCTGACAACCCTGCATGGATGATTGGAGAGATGCATCAGTAAGTAGTTTTATTTAATTGCCCTAGTTTAGATTTTAATTCCTTGCCTTAGATGTTAGCTTTGGGAAAGGCTTTTGAGAGATGAGATCTCTCATCCCTTTCTTACTCATCACATAGAATCTATAGGACTCCATGCATACATGCACATACCGCCCCCTACGGCACCTTATCCCTCGAGGTAGCGGTGATACCGTAGTATAAAGGCCCGGGTGTGATTTTTTCCATGGAGGTTAGGGTAAGGATCTCTAAAAGAAGGGTAAGGATCTCTAAAAGAAGGACAAGAACCTAGAGGAAGGAACACCTTCCCGAATGGATCCAATCCCCTTTATTGATAATTACCATAACTCCTCTTAGATCCTAATCTGGGTATAGAAAGCGTTGAGATTTATTTACATTTCCAAACCATTCCTAAACCTAACCCTAGCAAGATTTAGATCTAGATTAATTTAGTTTTTAGATAGAATCAATTTTTAGATTTAATAATCAACCGAACACCCTTCGGAATTAACTCGTAAGAACGAATCGGAAATTCACAAAATCCCTGTGGACCGACCCGTACTCACCGGCTAGCTTCATGCGACGCCGTTCTTGATTGTGGTTAACAAATATTTTTGATCTATCTTTTAGAAAGCACAAGAACGCTAAATCAATTCAATCAAATGGCGCCGTTGCCGGGGATGGCGTAGAATTTTCTTTTCGCAATTTCGGGTTAATCATAAAATTTAAAAATTCATAAAAATCTGAAAAATCAAAAAAATATAAAAAGATATATAATCTATTATTTTTTGGAAGGGATACTTTGCTGTTTTAATTTTGCAGGATATACAAAGACGATCTGGAAATTTCCAGAAGGCGAAACGGAAATCAGAAGATCTAAACAGCAAGGGATTAATTCAACAGAACACCAGAGAAAATTTGGAGATTTGAATCGTCCAAAATACCGCGGATCCTCCGCATTTCTCTGCTCCCGCCGTGGAAGCGCCGCCATCTGGTGACGTCAGCAAAATCTGAACACGTGTCTCGCACGTTTAGCCGCGGAACCGCCGCGGTGGGCCTCCTTTGACCGCGGAAACGCGCTCTTTTGGTGACATCATACTCTGCAATTTGCGCTGTAAGCTCCTCTGTTAATTCTCCTCTGCAAATTTTAATATATTTTCT
Source organism: Agapanthus africanus (assembly GCA_030015575.1). Taxonomy (NCBI): domain Eukaryota; kingdom Viridiplantae; phylum Streptophyta; class Magnoliopsida; order Asparagales; family Amaryllidaceae; genus Agapanthus; species Agapanthus africanus. The sequence goes on from CM057346.1 coordinate 400,596,843, forward strand.
GAATAATGCCTGCAAGATTTTGTGTGCTTTAAAAATATATTCCCTTCCAAATAACGATCTTGTGCAGGATTTTTGGGCCCCGCTTGAACTAAATTGATTGCAAGAAATATTTTGTTGTTGCATATCTTTTCTCGAATATCTTTTTGCAACAATTCTTTCCAAATAAAGATTCTTGTGATATGCTTAAAATAATAATTGATTGCAAGTAATATTTTGCTGTTGCATATCTTTTCTATAAAATATTTTGCTGTTGCATATCTTTTCTCTAAAATCTTTTTGCAACAAAAATTTTTCCAAATAAAGAGAGAGAAAAAAATCAATGAAAAATGAAAATAAAAAGGACAAATATTTTATAGAGCTTGCAAAATTGTTTTAGCCGCAAATAAATCCTTGCACAACAAACTTTCTTTCCTTATCCCCTTCTTTTAACATGGGTACCCCACATAAAAAATCATTAGCCGAACTTTGGTATCCCGAACCTAATTTTGCGTCATATGTCAATGTGTTCGGTCAATTTAAAGACGATCCTTCCGTGCCTAAAAAATCTTTGAAAGATCACATAGAGGAGTCTAGGAGAAACAGTTTGACTTTTCAACCTACTTTGTGTCAACCAAATCAACCTTCACCACTTCCATATGTTGATACCACTCTTTCGAGTCCTTCTGACACTCCTAGGCCGATGTCCATTGCTGAGCACATTGCTCAATCTCGCAGCCGATCTTTCACCCCTCTCCACACATCTAGTTCTAGGGATCCACAAGATTATTCATATTTTTATCCACATGTAGACCCTACCCCTGTCCTACCACCCACTTCCTACCAGTCATACCCAACCTTCCCACCCTTACTAGACATTGATTCTACACAGCCTGTTGGGAGTTTTGCATATCCACACAATTTCGAATCTTTTTCCGAAACCCCCTTACCACCAAAGTCTAGTTTGGAAGAGGCGTTGGAGGCGTATATCGCAGCAACAAACAAAATGGTTAGGAATGTGGAAGCGTCCGTGGCCGACCTTATGCAACCTGCTGAACCGGTAACTAGTTTCCCGCTAGCACCAAAATTTTCAATTTATGAGGAGGCGGTTGGACAGAATGAGAATGAGAGAGGATTTCCAAATCACACCTACCCTTACCCAATTGAAGCCCACAACTCCTGTTTTCCATCGATTGCCCTAAATAGTTCACCTGTTGAAAATAAAAATGAGTTTTGTGATTTTGTAGTGTTTGATTTACCAGATTGTGAGGAACCCCTTTCGAGTGAAACCGCACCTAATCCTTTTGATCTTTACACCTCCACTCTAGAACCTAAATCGATAGATATCCATGCTTTTGATGAGGTGTCTAAAGAAATTGATTTTCACTTGATTGAGGATATAGACGCCGGGAATATTTCGGATGATGAACCTGTCGATTTACTTGAGATTTTATGTTCAAAGCATCATCCCGAGTTATTAAATGCTTCTCCCGAATCTCATATGCGTCTAGATTCTGATGATAATGGCATGGATGAGTTGAATATTGAGGATAGTATCGAGAAGAGTCTTGAGGATAATTTTGAGGTTGAATCATTTTTGGTTGATGTGTCTGATTTTCCAATTCATCCTCCTGAACCTTTGACTGTTATATCACCCTCCCTCCTTCCCATCGTTCCGACCCCCCTTGAAGACTGTGAGCTTGAAAGATTTTTTTTTGAATCAGATACTGTTCTCACAGATGATAACACTTACAAGTGTTTCACTTTTTCGGACGATGTTGATGACTCACCGCCCGAGTTTGAGTCCTTTACATTTTCAGATGACCCATCAGACTCGATTGATTATAGTAGTTTCGAACCATTAATGGAATCTTTCAAGTTCGAAACAGTTTACTACGGTGAGAAAGATACTATCCCTAATTCACTCCCTTTCGTCTTTCCCATTGTTCCGACGAACAAATGACCGTTACACTTTCATCTCCTATACCAAGTTCGGCGTACCCATGTTTTCTTGCGAATCTTGAGGGATTTGACCCCATTTCCCGACAGGTTGATAGGTTAGCGCAATCGCTTTTAACACATCGGTCATCACATATTGCGCTAATTTATTCACTAAATTTACACCCTCAAGATCGTACTCCACTTCCTTCTTCTTTTCGCCATTCTTCTCCCCCACCGAGACCATATTCTACCATTCTTCTTTCCACACGGTCTCGCGTGTTTCTCATTTTCTTACACCAACTATACCATACAACGATAAGATTTTTGAATGGTTGGTGCTAACTTTTGGCTTGTGCAAGGCCAAGCTTAAGTTTGGGGGAATCTTTGTATATATGTATATATATTTTTGTTTTCTTTTTCTATAAAAAAATAAAAAAAAATTTCAAAACATTAAAAATATAAAAAAAATTATAAATAAATAAACAGGGGAGTGCCGGCATTTTTACACTCTTGGTTTAGCATGACAGTGAGGACACTGTCAAGTTCAAGTTTGGGGGTATGCTCGGTACGTCTTCTTCCTTCGCATTCATTTGTACATATTTTTGCATTTGCATACTTATTTGAAAACCCATAAAAATTGAAAAATTTCAAAAATTATAAAAAATATTGTATTCAATTTTGGCTTATTTGACTAGAGTTTGACAGATAGGTTAACTAGTTAGGAACAACTAGATCTTTGACTTAGTAAATTAAAAACCCTAAAAATAACCTTCCTTAAAGTTTAACGGTAGAAAGTATATGTCTTGTAGTTTATTTAGAAATAGGCAAATTTTGGGTTCACTTCTTGGGCTAAGTTGAAACAAAAGAAGAGTATTGATGTTCTTATTAGAGTATAAGTTTGAAAAATAGTTCCTAACTTAAGTCTAGATTCTGAAAATGTATACCCTACAATTTGCACAATCACGCACCTTGAAACTTGGAATAGTAGAAGAGACCTTGAAATGCTCTTGTCTAAAGTCCTTAGTACAATGAAAATAAAAGAAAAAAAAGTGAATAAAGAATAAAAAAATGGACACTGGTTTTTGTGATTACTTAAGGCTGCAAAAAAATAGAAAAATATTTAGCGAGGGTGCTTCATCACCTAGTGCCTTAGACCAACTGGTTTGGGAGTCACTGCTAAAGCCTTGGGTGTTGCAAAACTAGGAAGTACGCTTTAAAGTACTAACGCATCTTGTAATCGGTTGTTGGTACCTCAAGAAGTATTAACGGTCGCATGAAGGATGTGTAAGCAAAATTCTATTAAAAATTCACTAATTAATAAGTGCTTTGGAAAATGGACGAGAGTACGATTGCTTGATTTGAATTTCCAAGTGTAGGGATGATCTATACACACGCGTGGGGATATGTGATTAGAGTTTAGATAAGAGAAAAGAATGAAAAATAGAACTTGTATCTTTAGTAAGAGTTGATAAAAATTCTTAAGTGGAGATGGAACCCTAGAAGGAAAACTTAGGAGATGCCGAAAGCTAAGTAGGTCTACATAACAAATATAATCTTAAGTTAAATAATGAGGAAGTGTGAAGAATATGGATGGATAATTTGCGAGTCAAAAGATAATAGAATTCCTTGTTAGAAAACCTAATTGGAGAATTAAAGTCAATAAGCCAAATTGATAGGATTTTGTGGGTGTAATCCGCTGAAAACCCTCAGGAGACAACACTCCTCCTACTAGGGACGCCTAGAGGTTTAACGGCTTGTTGCACGTGCTCAGTGCAATCGCGTTTCCCTGCGAAAGTGCGGTTAGGATTTTAGTGAATAAAAAATAAGTTTGCTCGAGGACGAGCAAAAGATAAGCTTGGGGGTATTTGTTCACACCATAATATTGTATTATTATATTCCCCATTCTTATTCTTTTTATAAATAAACAGGTACTTTTGACGCATGTCTGCTACATGTTACAGGTTACAGGTTCTTGGACAGGAAACAGTGAAAACGATGTAAAGACAATAAAAATATGGACTTTTGACCAACAAACAGAGGACTCTTGATCAAGCCTACATCAAAGAACAGTTCACAATCAACAAGGCAAGGCAAGATCCAAAATAATAAGGCAAACGGTTAAAAGATCCATTGCAAAATGTTCACTGAAGATATGGAACCAATGGAGAAGCCCAATTAATAAAATAAACCCAAGAACCAGAAGCCCAAAGAACCTTGAAGCAGCCCAGGAAATTTCATGAGGTGATCTCACCAATGGGCCGCGGAACCGCGGCCCAAGCCCTACCCATGCCGCGGTTCCGCGGCCATTAAGAGCCCTCTCTTAAAGAAAATTTTACCATAATGTTTAGACAGCTCTGAAAAGATTCCCTAGGGCTATTTTTGTAATTTTAGACATGCGGATCAAAATGTAACCTAGGGTTTCTATTTCCTATAAATAGAACTCTAAAGATTGTAATTTCTTATGCCTCCCTTTAATGAATAAAATTTAGAAATCTTTTGGAGAGTATCGGTGTTTCTTCTCCATTCAGAAATTCAGATCTGACAACCCTGCATGGATGATTGGAGAGATGCATCAGTAAGTAGTTTTATTTAATTGCCCTAGTTTAGATTTTAATTCCTTGCCTTAGATGTTAGCTTTGGGAAAGGCTTTTGAGAGATGAGATCTCTCATCCCTTTCTTACTCATCACATAGAATCTATAGGACTCCATGCATACATGCACATACCGCTCCCTACGGCACCTTATCCCTCGAGGTAGCGGTGATACCGTAGTATAAAGGCCCGGGTGTGATGTTTTCCATGGAGGTTAGGGTAAGGATCTCTAAAAGAAGGACAAGAACCTAGAGGAAGGAACACCTTCCCGAATGGATCCAATCCCCTTTATTGATAATTACCATAACTCCTCTTAGATCCTAATCTGGGTATAGAAAGCGTTGAGATTTATTTACATTTCCAAACCATTCCTAAACCTAACCCTAGCAAGATTTAGATCTAGATTAATTTAGTTTTTAGATAGAATCAATTTTTAGATTTAATAATCAACCGAACACCCTTCGGAATTAACTCGTAAGAACGAATCGGAAATTCACAAAATCCCTGTGGACCGACCCGTACTCACCGGCTAGCTTCATGCGACGCCGTTCTTGATTGCGGTTAACAAATATTTTTGATCTATCTTTTAGAAAGCGCAAGCACGCTAAATCAATTCAATCAGTGGACCCAAAATTTTCCTATTTCTAAATAAACTACAAGGCATATACTTTCTACCGTTAAACTTTAAGGAAGTTTATTTTTAGGGTTTTTAATTTACTAAGTCTAAGATCTAGTTGTTCCTAACAAGTTAACATATTTGTCAAACTCAAGTCAAATAAGCCAAAATTGAATACAATAATCTTTTATAATTTTTGAAATTTTTCAAATTTTTATGGATTTTCAAATAAGTATGCAAATGCAAAAATATGTACAAATGAATGCGAAGGAAGAAGACGTACCGAGCATACCCCCAAACTTGAACTTGACAGTGTCCTCACTGTCATACTGAACCAAGAGGGTCAAAATACCGGCACTTCCCTGTTTATTTATTTATAATTTTTTTATTGTTAAGGAAAACAAATATATATACAGAAAGCCCCCCCCCCCAAACTTCATTTAAACAATGTTAGACATTACTGCCAAACTTTGCATAGACCAAACGTCAACACCAACCAGTTGAAAAATTTATCAGTAAAGAGTATTGGTTGGTGGAAGAATAAGTTTTAGCGATCCAAAAAGAATTGGGGAAGATAGAAGTGGTGGTATGGAAGGTGTGGAGGTGAATATACAGGAGGTGGTGATGCATCAAAACGAGAATGTGAATGATCAGCAATCAGTGGAATATTGGCATTCTCGTAGCTTATTAAAAGAAATGGGGGTGGTTCAACTTCTAAAGGAGGAGGTTGACTAACCACAATACCCCTAAAATGTTTCTGTGGATCCTCTATTGACTTGGCATCATCCATCAATTGCATATGATATTCAATTATAAGGGAACTGATCTCCTCGATGTCCGCCATAGTCCAACCAAAAACTTGCCGCCTATCTTGTAAGACCTTTAAAATAGCGTTCTCTTGCTCGAAGGCTAGAGAGGCTGATATTATAATGGGAAAAGTCTCATTCTCACCTATGTAAGCATATTTAAGGTGAGGCGGTAAGGACATGAGTTCGAATTTCGGAGGCGAAAGAATCATTGCGGAATCTACCTCGAACTCAAAGGACTCCAACACAGGTTCGAAATCACTGCAAACAACCGATTCGGATGCTTCAACTAACTCATCCAAAAATTCAAAAAACTCATATTCGGGCTGTGAGTCGTCATCATCCGAAAAAGTGAAACATTCATAATCCATATCGGTTGTGTCAACGGTGGTAGGCTTAAGGAGGGACGCACTAGTGGCGTCAAAACTGTTTTCTTCAAACAAGAATCTTTCATGCTCGCAGTCCTCCTGCGTGATTTCGTGAATAGAGCAAACTTCTCGTGTACTAGTTTTAGGCACGGGGGGCAGACTTCCTAACTTATAAATATTAAACTCACTAGACGTCTTCCCAAAGGATAGAGTCATGGAGCCATTGCGACAGTTTATTACGGCATTGGAAGTGGCCAAAAATGGTCGACCGAGAATCACCAGAATTTGGTTCCGTGAGTTAGCAACAGGTTGTGTATCCATAACAATAAAATCAACGGGGAATATGAACTCCCCAACTTTGATCAACACATCCTCTAGCTCACCCCTTGGATGGGTGATTGATCGATCAGCCATTTGGAGAGTACAACGAGTGGGTTTCAACTCTCCAACCCCTAATTGTTCGTACACGGAGTAGGGAAGCAGGTTAACACTAGACCCAAGATCTAAAAGTGCTCGATTAATTTTCTTATCCCCAATTATGATTGAAATCGTAGGACAGCCGGGAACCTTTCGTTTTTGGGGTAAGGGTTGAGGATGGTTAATAGCATTGCTCACTGCACTAGCCACTAGCACTTTCTTGGGTATTTGAGATGACTTTCTCTTCGAGGTGCATAAGCCCTTTAAGATTTTCGCGTATAAAGGGACTTGTTGGATTGCATCCAAGAGAGGTATATTTATGCTAACCAGCTTAAATAACTCCACAATCTTCTCCATTTGTGCAGTTGGTTTATTGGGACTCAACCTGTTTGGAAATGGAGCATTTTGAAAATTTGTTGAGTCAAATATCTGTGGAGTAGAATGTGGAGTAGGAACGGATCCCAGTGTGGGTCCGTTCGGATTAGAAGAAGAAGAGCCTTTTGAAGAATGGAGAATATGCTCTAACGGAGGAATGAGGGTGAAGAAGAAGGAGGAGAAGAAGGAGAAGATGACGATGGAGAAGAAGAAGAACCACCGGCGGGGATGTCGTCAATAATACCCACATTATTCTGCAACACTCTTCCGGATCTCAACGTGGTCACCGCATTTACATTGTGATTGTGATATGCGTTTTGTGTGTGACCGGGATTTGGCAATGGTTGAGATGGAAGCTTTCCCTTTTCTCTCTCGCTCAACGCAGCAGTTAATTGTGCAATTTGTGCCTCAATAGATTTGATACTTTGATCGTGTGAAGCATTGTTATGCATCAAAGATTGAACATAATTTTCAAATCTTGCTGCGGATTCTGTAGATTGCTTGAGAAAGGCATCTAGACTTTTTTCTAGCGAGATAACCTTATCATCATTTGGTTGAACCAAATTGTTCGTTTGATTTGTATAAGGTTGTTGTTGGAAAGGTTGCTGGTTTTGAGTTTGTGAAGGTGCTTGTTGTTGTTGTGGAGGAGGAAGTCTTTGAAAATTGTTATTTCCTTGGAATTGTTGATTTTGGTTCCAAGCGAAATTAGGGTGACTCCTCCACCCCGGATTGTATGTCGAAGAGTACGGATCGTTTCTTTGTCGTTGCTGAAATGCAGCATTGACTTGATCATGTCCTTGAGTAGATGCATTATAAGGACACTCTTCGGTTAGATGCGATGGATCCGCACAACAAGCACAAACAGTTCGTGGAGGCATAATAGGGGCAGGAGAAGGCGATGAGATTTTGGTCTCAATGGCTTCTAGCTTTTTCATAAGTGCGGCCATCTCGGCCTTCATAGCAATCGACATATCTACTTGATGTAAGCCTGCCCTAGATCGACCAATAGAAGAAGATGATGTGGTCTTGGAGCTCTCCCACTGAATTGTTTGCTCACTAAGATCTTCAAGAAACCGCCACGCTTCGTCACTAGACTTGGAGAGAAAATGACCTTGACATATGGTTTCTAGCAACTGCTTCGTTGCCGAGTTCAATCCCTCGTATAATGTTTGGCAAAGTTGCTAACTTTCGATCCCATGATGAGGGTATTGAACGAGTAGGTCTTTAAATCTCTCGAAGCACTTCCAAAATGGTTCGGAAGGAAGCTGTGAAAATTGTATAATCTCGTTACGGATTCTAGCAGTTTTGTGATGAGGATAGAACTTTTTCAGAAAATCTTTCACAAACTCGTCCCAATTTCTAATGGAATGTGATGCGATGTTGTATAGCTACTTCTCGGCTAGGTCACATAAGGTAAAAGGAATGACCCTTAGCCTTATAGCGTCATTACTTAATTGGGTCGTTTTCATCATAGCGCACACATTTTGGAATTTATTGATAAAGATATATGCATCTTCAGATTCCAAACCATGAAATTTTGGCAGCATATTGATGAACTGTGGTTTTATTTCAAAATTGTCCCCATTTGCCGGTGGGGGTGAAAGACAGGTAGGTAGAGAAGTGCGGACGGGGTAAAAGAGATCCTGGAGCGCGATTCGTTGGGGCGCTACAGCAGGCGGAAGATTCGGGTTATTCGCACCTAACGGAGGTGGAATCATTCCCGTCGGTAAGGTATTGTTGGGATTGTGTCCCGACATACCTTCGAAAGAAGAATTTGAAGGTGGAGGTAAGGAAATGGAGGGAATTTCGACTTCGGTGTCGAAAGGTTCGTCGGTCGGTACCAACGAAACACGGACTAATCGGGCGTTAGTATCCCTAGTCCAAAGTGACATACACTAAAAGGGGTAGTGTAGTCAGAAAAAAAGAAAAAAAAACAGAATGTGGAGGTAAGATAACGTCAATGAGAAGAAGTGGTGGAAACGAGGTGCAAGATTTCTTTAGCGACAAGTTGCAAGTTTTGAAAAGATTTTTCTTTTTTTTTCTTTTTATTTATGTGAGAATGCTTGCAAAGAGATTTTTGAAAAGGGACTTGTGACACAAATGTATCAACCACACATGCACAATCAGGCCTAGATCTAGGGTCACCTAGGTCTGCTAGACAGCTCCTAACTAGGGTTAGAAATAGGACCTCAAACCGCCTCTTCACCGACAATTGCGGCCAGGTAAGTGCCAGGTAAATGGGAAGGAACCACAGTAGTGGGCCTAATTAATAACCACTAGCCTAGACACACTTGCCTAGACGCCGCAAGGTCAGGTTAGGATAAACGGCCGATGCCTATACTAGTCCTTTTCCTATTGAGCTCGAAGTCCTTAGGGCTGAGTCTAGTATTTTTTAATTAATTGTGGTCAATGCAAATGGTTTAAATGTTTTCTGGGGTCCTGGGAAGGGTGATGAAATCCCCACCCAATCTGAGTTTGGTCAATTAGCCCCTTAAAGTCCGATTAAATTATGCAAAACATTAAATTCACTTGCAATTACTTTTTAGCGCGGCGCAAATAAACCTGCAGAAAATCTGTTATTTAGAAGGGGGAGGAAGAATTTTAGCGCAAAGAAATCCTGCAGAGAATTTTGACAGAAGATATATTTAGGTTGGCAGAGAAGGGGATTAGAAAACAAACAGAGCTGATTTTGCGCAACGAGGCCACGTGGCTGCCGCGGAACCGCGGTCTGGGGCCCGCTTATGCCGCGGAAACGCGGTCTGTTGGAGGGATCGAAGCTCCAAAAATTTTCTACACCTCTGTTATGGTATTTGATCTCTGTTCTGATGTGATTTTTTCTGGTTTGCCCTCTGTAAATTTTCAGATCCGAGAATCTTCGCTATTCCTGCAAAATTCAAAAGATACACCTTTCAAACATATCAAAATTGATAATTTTTTATTTCTTTTTTTTTATTTTTAGATTTTTATAATTTTTAAAATTTATATCAACCCGAAATTACACAGAAAGAAATTTTATGCCATCCCTGGCAACGGCGCCATTTGATTAGTCCAAAAATATTTATGTATGTTAACCGTAATCAGAAACGGCGTCGCTTTGCAGCTAGCCGGTGAATACGGGTCGATCCACAGAGGTGTGTAATTTTCTTAATGTGTTTTTACGAGTTGATTCCAAATGTTGTTTGGATTGATTTATTAAATCTAAAAAAAACTAGATCTATCAATAAACTAAATTAATCTAAATTAAAGTCATGCTAGGGTTAGGCTTAGGGGAAGTTGGGAGATTAAAGGTTTCCTCACCGCTTTCAATGCCTTATTTTAGATCTATTAGATGTTATGGTAATTATTAATAAAGTGGATTAGAATCTTTTGGGAAGATATTTCTTCCTCTAGATTCTTGTCCTTCCTTTATCGATCCTTACCCTAACCTCCATGGAAAACACGCGCAACCGGTCCTTTATACTACGGTGTCACCATTACCTCGAGGGATAAGGTGCCGTAGAGAGCGGTGTGTGCGTGCATGCATGGAGTTCTAATTCTTAGGTGTGAATGGCATGAAAGGGGTAAGAGATCTCATCTCTCAAACCTTTCCCTAAGGCTAATACTAACAAGCGAGGAGATTACTCGCTCATTAGGGGATTAAAAGACATTCTAAATTAAAAGAGAATTAAAATAAAGAATTAAAAGTAACTTACTAATTTTTATTGATGGCTCCCTCCAAACAATAATGCAGAACAGATCTGAATTTGTGAAATGAAAAGAGGCATGAGTTTTACAGATTTGTGATTACAATTTATAAGTAAATAGGAAAACTAGGGTTACAGATTCTCGCACACGTGATTTACAGATATGCCCACGGAAAATCCAAACCCCCGCACCGACGCACCGACACGAGAAGACTGCACCGACACGAGCTTTAACTGGCCACGGAACCGCGGCAAATGTGGGCCTTGGGCCGCGGTTCCGCGGCCCTTTGGTGAGCTCAGCTCACCATCTTTTCTGGGATTGTCTGTAGTTATCTGTGCTTGTTTATTCTTCACTATTTTTCTCTGTTTAGCTTCTTATTCTTCTCCAGATCTTCAGTGAAAATTTGTATTGGTCTTTTAACCGCTTCACTTTGACATGTCTGGACCTTCCGTTGCCTTGTACCTATTTGAACTGTTATTAGTCTAGGCTTGAGTAGGATCCGTCTACTTGTTGGTCAAAAGTCCCTTTTTTGTGTCTTCTTCTGTCTCTTTCACCGTCTTCGTTCCAAGAGCCTGTATCCTGTAATATGCAACAAACGTGCGTCAAGAGTACCTGTTTATTTATAAAACGAATAAAAATGGGGAGTACAATAATGTAATATTATAGTATGAACACCTACCACGGCTCAAAGGAGTCGTGCAAACAGGTTTTAGTTGGTTACAGTCCCGAGCCACATGGAGGCAGTGAGCTGATCGTCGGGGATTCGTCTCTCCCGGTATTGGGGGTGAGATCGCGCTGTGTTTAGGAGAGCCATTACACGAAATCCTTGGCCAGGTTAATCGAGATTTACTGGTAGGTCTCCCAGTAGTATCTCAGGGTGTTCTGGGCTTTACTCTAACATGACTTATACCGCTATTGGGGGTCTGACGTTTACCAGCCCCCTAGGCCTTATATGCAATACTCATAGACGAACAGACCGGACTGTACGGACATTGTCACTGTCAGGCTCAGTAAGGTTTCTGGATGAGTTCACTCGTCAGCTTCCCTTCCGATCAATACATCGGCAACCGTTACGTACATCTAGTACCTCTGACGTGCTAGTGGTTATACCCAGTGCCAGTGTATTGATGAGTCATTAGAGTCCCCCACAGACAGTTTCCCAAGTTCGGGCGAAACGTTGTAGAGGCCGTATGGTAATATGGCAGAGTTCGATCACATTCGTGCACTTGTGCATGGATCCGGATCGGACGGATAATACTAGCGGGCTTTGTTTTAAGCCGGATCCTAATATTATACTGTAGGAATATTTTTGTCTCATTGCTTTTGTATTCGGTCGGAATACAAATGCGGGTATGTATTTACTGTTGAGGTGTAATCTCGTAATTCGCTACGGGATTATTTTGGGAGTTGTCAGTTTTCTTTTCCGTCTTTAACATCTTGATATATGTTTCTTTTATGTGAGCTTTGACCTTAACACCCATTCCCCACAGTGAACACCCATTCCCCACAGTGAACACATTTATTAGCCATGGGTCTGGGCATGGGCTGAATTGTGGTGGGCATGGGCTGAATTGAGGTGGCTGAATTTTGTTGGTGGGGGTTCTCTGCAATTTGGGTGAGCTTGAAAATGTGAAGGGTTTTTTTTTTGTGGTGGGTAGATGAAAGCTGAGGAGTGTGAGGTTTTAATTTGAGGGATTAATTTATTGGTTTTTGGGTTTTTCACTCCCCACCCCACCACTTCTTTCTCCCTCTCTCATTCATATTTCCAGTGAGCTCTTGGGAATGGCCGAGCTCTTTGAGATGGTAGGAAGCACAATTTTGTGTGGGAAATTTTTGCTTTCATCCAAACTAAAATTCTATGCTCACGACCTCCAAATTGGCAACTTCACTCTTGAGACAAAATATTCCACACTCTCTCTACTTCAATCTTGGACATGTCGGCTAGCAAACTTCATGTCCGAGTTTCCTCGGTTCGAGACGGGAGCCCGTATACAGATTCATCAATGTGGTGCCGCTTTGACGGACCTGATCGGGAAGCGAACTTCGTCGGCGCAGCAGCGACGAGTTAGACGTGGAGATTGAAGACCGAAGGACACGGATCGATCAGTATAATTTCCACAATCTTTTACATTTTGCTAGTTTACGGTTAATGAAACGATCCGCGGTGGCGCCGGTTTCGTAAAAAGTTTTTGTTCCGCATTTGGCGTCGGAATAACGGCCGGAACGCCGCCGTAAGCCAACATGGTATCAGAGCCAACCCATTAACCGTATACTGGTTGTTTAAACAATGTTAAAATATCGAAACCGAAACAACCCGAAACAATACCAATTTTTTTTTGTGGTGAAGTGCAAATTCATGGCTGCCATTTTTCAAAGTGTGTTGGGAATTAATTTGGTGGTTGATTTTTGAGTGAGATGGTTTAAAGTGGCTGTGGGAATTAATTTGGCTTGCTGAAAATTTTTTTTTTGGGCTTTGGCTTTGGGCTGGAAATTGGTTGTGCTGGGATTTTTTTTTGGGTAAGGACAAATTACGTGTGGGTGATTTTTGTATTGATTGGGTTTAATTGCCTCACCATTTCAATTTTAAAAGGCCCAAGCAACACAAGAGGCCGAGAGCACCATTTTGATGGCCGAGCCCAAGAAAAAATTTTCCAGGAGGTATTTTCCCCTCCAAGCCAAAATTCTAGTACTCATATTTTCTTCACTCCATTAGCATTTCGTCTCTGGAATGTTGTTTCAGTGGTATTGCTACTTTAGCCCATTTTGGATATAGTTTTATCAGTTTATTTGGGGCTATTCGGGGGTTATTTCGAAGTCGATATTCTTTAATATTGTTTAAAGTTAGCAGTACATTACATTTCTATCTGTGACCGTGAATGTCATTTGATCGGTAAATCATGTCTAATCGCTATAGTCCCTTTAGACGGATTTGCGAACGTGACATTCACGTTGATGTTCTGTGTTGTGCTGTGATGTTGCGGATTTGTCGTGGTGGATAGCTCCTGCGCAATGGTAGTGTTGTTTGGATTTATTTGTACATTTGATATTGCGGGGCGAGCGTCCGACATGTGGACTGCCGTCACTGCCTGTTTTGTATATTATTCTTTTGGGGCACGACCGGGATGAAGTCGATATACCCGTTGTATATATATTTTCTTTTCTGTACTAGGATTACCCCGTGGTGGGGTGCACGGATAGCCGGGTTCTAGAGGGCAACGGGCCCGCATCTCATGACGTTGAGACGGAAGGGGCTTCACTCTAGAATTAGCGGGCTATTCGCCGCACTCGTAGGGGATACAGGTTGACCCAAGGAGGAGTGCTCAAGTTACCGGATTCCGTGAAGTGCTGGGTGGTCCATTCACTTTGCTGAAGGGGGCTGGCTCGCTTCAGATTTTGGCGGGCAACTTGTCGCGCTCGTAGGGGTCTAGGTTTTCATTGCACAGGCTATCCACAAGACCAGGGGAACGTCGGGTTTCATTTGCGGCTCAAAGGAAACCCGGGGATCCCAGATTATCTGTATTGTTCTGTGATGCTTATTACTTTTCTGTGATGTTGCATTTATCATACCTGAAGTGATTATTATATATTGATATATATACTAGTAGATGTTTTATATGTTTGGCACCCGCGGTAGCCCATTCCTCGCTCTGTCGTTAGTTAAGTAACCTAACGGGTGATGACGAGAAACCAGTGGCGAATGCGGATGACATATACGCACATTTTATTTTCGTTCTTTTGTGGTGTGATCAATTGATAGGACTGCGTTGATTTTTATCAATGCAAGGAAAACAAATCTATATATGATGTTGTTGGAACCAATTTTTCAAAAAGCTGTTATTACAAGGGCGTTCTCTTTTGTTTTGCACAGTGGTGTTCGGTTATGAATATCCAGCACCTCATTCGACGAGGCAAGGGCCGAGATTCTTTCACCGGGAGTGACCCCTTGGAAAGAGGTTTGCGTCAGGGTAATAACTTCACTATAATCGATTACTTTTTACTTTGCATCGTGGTATTCAGTTTGGAATATCCTGCACCTCATTCGACGAGGAAATAGCTGAGATCCCTTCACCGGGAGTGACCTCTTTAGCAAAGGTTTTCGCCACTATATTTTTATAAAAGCTATCCGGTTCCTTCAACGATATCAAGTTCATTACGCTAAAGGTTTTTTGCCAAAAACCAGCCGTAGCCCTCCGTCATTTCAGATTAGTATTGCTTGGTATTCGTGCTACGTATGTCGTGCTTAGCCGGGGCGTAGTGTTCGGTAGCTATGTAGTGCTTTTCTGTTGCATAGATATGCGATTGGTTAGGACAGTCGTGCGGTCATTTTGGCTCAGTCAAGGACTCGTACGGGTGGGTCTAATGCAATCAAGATAATGACGGGTTGAACTTGATTAGGATCCTTTGATATGTTGGCTCAGTCAAGGTCACTTGGGTCCTAGGGGTAAAATCACATCGGGAGTTTCAAATATACAGGAAACTTGTCAGGCATGCGCATACCTTCTGGAGTGTGATAACGTGAGTGGATTCCATCACGTTATCATGCGATGATAGTTGGATCCCGATTCCCACTGATGAGTTGGTTTACTCCTCGGGTGAATCCGACTAATTCTTCTTTCAGGTTTGGAGGAGAATTTGATAATACAGTGGGAGGTTTCCTGATTAGATAAAATGATTAATCATTCTGATCTAGGTTAGAGTGCACGCAGAGTGTTTTCTTCTCTTTCTCTCTTTGACTGCGACCATGACCCGACCCTAGACTATAACTCAGTGACCCAGTTGACCGAACTTTCTTATAACACTGGTTTTTGGATTGTCTAAGTTGCATACATCATTGTCACTCCTTCTTTTACCCTTTGAGTTTCTCCAGAACACCCCGTATTATTACGAACATCCACTTCCATTGGATAAATCCATCGTATGGTTATATACGAACTCGGAAGAACTTCTTCGAGGATGGATTCAGGTTCTGGAGAGATTGAATAGGACTATTTAGTTGTCTTTTCCTTTTACCTTCTCTCAGGTTGTGAGGGCTCCGAGGATTAGGAGAGGGTACACCTATTATGCTTATTGGATAGTCTTCTTCTAAATCATAGGCAGGTGCCGAAAGGTAGGGAATGAAGAAAACCAATTAGCCTAAGTTGGGTGTACAGAAGGTAACAAGTAAAGACAAATAAAGAGATCAGAAAGAGGGCAAAGTAAATTGCGACTGTTAACATTCACGACCAAACCTCGTATTTCATCGCTACTCCTAATTCACCTTTGTATTTCTCCAGAACACCCTGTATCACTATGAACATCCAATTCTATTGGATAAATCCATCGTATGGTTATATACGAACTCGAAGGAACTTTTTCGATAATGGATTCTGGTTCAGGAGAAATATGAATAAGGTTTATTCAGTTGTCTTTTATCCTTACCTTCTCTCAGGTTGCGAGTGCTCCTAGGATTAGGAGAGTACACTTATTATGCTTATTGAATAGTCTTCTTCCAAACCATAGGCTGGTGCCGAACGGTAGGGAAGGAAGAAAACCACTTTGCCTAACAATGGTGTACAGAAGGTAATGAATAAAGACAAATAAAGGGAATTGGAGAGATGGCAAGGAAATATACGGTTACAGTCATGAATCTGATAATGGAATAGGCAGTACTAAGAATACACGGATACCCTTTCGAAATATATTCATATTTCAGTTTCACTGTGTATTGTTAATAGAAAACTGATTTCCCAATTAGACCCTTGCTCCAGGGTATGTATTTACCAGTTATGATTCTCACATTTGTATGGTTTTACAGATGATGAGTGGGAGTAAGTTATTGGGAATTAGGTGATCATCCTTATTATATCGGAATTCGTTATAATTGGTGATATTTGAGGAAATCGCCTGGGTACAGTTTTCAACCTACGACGCACAGAGTTTGAGTTATTCAACTCAAGGGACTTATACAAAGTATTGTATATTGCCTAGTGTCCATTAAGACAAAGGGGTTGGTCCTCGTACTGTATTCTGTTTACTTGTGACTTCTCAAGTTTTAGACAAGTGTTTCGTAGAAATACAAGATCCAAGTTTGAGAAGTTATAGGTACAGGAATAAAGTAGAGAACCATGTGTTGCGAGTATCAGGATTCTTTAAAGTGATCGAAGATGTAGATACTTGTGTGTGGCATTCAGTTGATAGTAATGATTTTGAGAACTTGCTTCTCTTTCAGGTTACTCATAATTGGATGCACTCCTAAGTTGAGTAATGCTTATTGGTCTCTCTCCATTTAGTTGATATGCACTGGAGACAGCTGCATGATTTGAATCTGGTCCCAATTAAATCAGTGCCTCTATTTCTATATTGTATATAGAATGCTTCGTATCTTAATGATGTTAAGGTACGGGGTGTTGTCCGGCTTATGCTTAAAACCAGACTCTGGATAACTCTAGGCACGTTTCTGTAATGGCTGTTTGTGGATTAACCCGGGCTATGACGAGGGTTAATTTTCTACCATCTGGAAGATCAATAGTGATATTGTTCTTGACTCGCCACAATTTTAGTAAAATGGATTTTTTCAGAAAACAGTACTAGGAGTATGGTAGAACTTGAAGTGATTCCAGAACCGCAAACGATTACGGAAAATTTAATAGAACCTAAAGATTCAATCAGGTTTGACATTCCATTAGCCACTCCGCAGATATGGTGGGTAACCTCAGGCGCCCGAGAGGTACTCCGGTATCCTCAAGGACGGTGACAGGAAGGTTCTTGTTTACCCAGACTTGCCATTACTGCTGTTCCAGACTATGAGACCCGGCAGGAGGATGAGTATAGCCTCGTTCTAAACCAGCTTTCGAAGTGCACGTGTATATGACTCTACCAGAGGGTTGTCGTAGTCAGTGGGAGCAGCGGAAGCATAGTGGATAAGTAGCTTATGTCTATTTATAAACTAAAGCAGATATAGTAGAGATAGATCATCTATTTTTGATATGACAGTCATGGGCTTTGACTTCATCAGAATAGGAGATGGATCTGTTAAGAAGGTAGTAGGGTGTGATGTCCTGGTACTTGGATGATATACATATGGTAGGAAGTGAAATTTCTTCACTACGATCGGTTATACCGTGGTTGTCACACAGTAGTTTCTCCACATAGGATATGGATATAATATCATATGTTGTTTTTTTGCACTAGATGCAATAGATTGATATATTATTCCAAACCTGGAGAAATGTTCGAAAGTTACTTATGAACATAAGTGGTTGTTCTAGGGATTTGATAACGACAGCCTCCTTCGGGAGACAGTTATCATTCCAGGCTTCCAAGGTGACCCGGATGACAGAGTGACTGTCAGAGTTATAGTTTTCCCTCTGACGAGGGGAAGTAGTTTGGACAGGTAGTCCAAGCGGATACTGAGGGAGGCATGGTGTAGGACACTGATTAAATTCAGTTGACAATACAGTCTAAGAAGTTTGCTGGATTTGGAGTTAATTTATGAACTGGGTCCCATCAGATATCCAGACATATTCTAAGACAGGTATTGCTCATTTCGGGAGATGGCTTTCTTCGCGAACTTGAGAAAAAGAGAGACATAGAAAGAAACATCAGGGCGGATCCACTCACTGAGGCTATTTCTCGAACACAACAGTTTTACAGACGAGCTTTGTGAAACTGATTAGTAGAGGAGTTGAATGTTCGGTATCACACGAGCTATAAGTACGCGACATCGCAATAATTAGCTTTAAGTGCAAGTGGGAGATTGTTGGATATAGTGCCCTCAAAGTCAATTATTGGATCGCATGTACGTGATTGCAATGACTGAGGGAGGACCTATACCGGTAGTATAGTCTTACTCGAGATGATAGTATGCTATCTGGTTTGTCGTTATCATCGTGTACATGCTTTAGTTCACTATTGCATGCTGATAGAGCCTATAGGATTCTTGCTTGACTGCCAGCAGTATGATGGCGATCATATACGTGGGAGCTGGGGTCTATAAGAACATCCTTAAAGTTTCCCTAGTCATGGGAGTTTCGAGACAGGGTATCGATACTCCAGAGTAGACTAGTGTATTACAGTCGAGACCCCGACGAGGGACGGTGGCCGGTCTCACAAGCCATTGGTGTCAGTTGGTTCACCTAAGATGTATACAGGTGCTCATTGGGTTTTGAGTACACCGGACATGACTCGCCGGGAACATGCTAGTTGGTATTATACATATCGTCAGATAGCAGTTCCCAGGTGACATGTGTACAGGTTAGTCTGTCGGCCTGAGATCGTCATTTGTCGCGTGTGAGTTCCCACTGTACTTTGATTACTATCCTATCACGGGTCAAAGGAGTCGTGCAAACAGGTTTTAGTTGGGTACAGTCCCGAGCCACATGGAGGCAGTGAGCGGATTGTCGGGGATTCGTCTCTCCCGGTATTGGGGGTGAGATCGCGCTGTGTTTAGGAGAGCCATTACACGAAATCCCTGGCCAGGGTAATCGAGATTTACTGGTAGGTATTCCAGTAGTATCTCAGGGTGTTTTGGGTTTTACTCTAACACGACTTATACCGCTATTGGGGGTCTGACGTTTACCAGCCCCTTAGGCCCTATATGCGATACTCATAGACGAACAGACCGAACTGTACGGATATTGTCACTGTCAGGCTCAGTAAGGTTTCTGGATGAGTTCACTCGTCAGCTTCCCTTCCGATCAATACATCGGCAACCGTTACGTACAGCTAGTATCTCTGACGTGCTAGTGGTTATACCCAGTGCCAGTGTATTGATGAGTCATTAGAGTCCCCCACAGACAGTTTCCCAAGTTCGGGCGAAACGTTGTAGAGGCCGTATGGTAATATGGTAGGGTTCGATCACATTCGTGCACTTGTGCACGGATCCGGATCGGACGGATAATACTAGCGGGCTTTGTTTTAAGCCGGATCCTAGTATTATACTGTAGGAATATTTTTGTCTCATTGCTTTTGTATTCGGTCGGAATACAAATGCGGGTATATATTTACTGTTGAGATGTAATCTCGTAATTCGCTACGGGATTATTTTGGGATTTGCCAGTTTCCTTTTCCGTCTTTAACATCTTGATATATGTTTCTTTTATGTGAGCTTTGACCTTAACACCCATTCCCCACAGTGAACACCCATTCCCCACAGTGAACACATTTATTAGCCATGGGTCTGGGCATGGGCTGAATTGTGGTGGGCATGGGCTGAATTGAGGTGGCTGAATTTTGTTGGTGGGGGTTCTCTGTAATTTGGGTAAGCTTGAAAATGTGAAGGATTTTTTTTGTGGTGGGTGGATGAAAGCTGAGGAGTGTGAGGGATTAATTTATTGGTTTTTGGTTTTTTCACTCCCCACCTCACCACTTGTTTGTCCCTCTCTCATTCATATTTCCAGTGAGCTCTTGGGAATGGCCGAGCTCTTTGAGATGGCAGGGAACACAATTTTGTGTGGGAAAGTTTTGCTTTCATCCAAACTAAAATTCTATGCTCACGACCTCCAAATTGGCAACTTCACTCTTGAGACAAAATATTCCTGTCACGACCCGAAAGAACGGAACGTGACCGGCACTTAGATTACGAAGCGTCTAGAGGCGCAACGTAACCTAAGTAAGCCGAAGCCCAGAAATCTAAACCATAAAAAGAAGAAGAAGTAAAGGAAAACATGTAGAAAATAAGTTTAAAAGCAACATCCAATTTTCTCAAAAATTTCGGCAGAGTCTCCTTTGTAAAAACTTGCCCCAAACGGGTACAAACAAGAATAATATATATACAAACTATAAAAAGCATTCCCAAACGGGAGCTAGCTCTACGTCAAAAGGCAGAAACAACCACACCAATGCACAATAGTATACAACGCCAAAAGGCGAGGCTCAAAACTTAAAAGAAAACAAATCCACCAGATACCATAATAATACAAGCGCGACTCTAAGGTCGAAATAAATAACTGGTCCAGTAAACTATCAAGTAATACAAGTTTGGTTGATGGAGCTTACTAGATACAATGAAATAATAAAAAGTACAACGGCGGTCCAGATACAAGTGAACCAACCTACCGTGCAAATCACCCTGAATGAAATGATGTGCCAGCAAGCTGCCAGGGAAACCTGTACATCGAACCTGTAATAAAATTTGGCACAACGGGGGTGAGTTGCCAACTCATGAGTAGAAAATATCTGCGAAAAGAAATCGAATGCACGATGCTATCCTAGGTCATAATAATACACTACTATATCACCAGTCACCTAGTAATGGCAGGATAATAAACTACGTGTAAGTACAAATGCTCCGTACTCGTGTCAGTGCCTCAAATAGTAATATGTCATGTGAATGAGTATGCATGCATCATGAATGTAGAATAACCAATCCTGAAATCTGGATATATCTATATAAGAAATCTTTTGCTTTTATCATGGTAAAAATTGTATAGAAATCTGAAATATCAACGATGAAGTTCATGGAAATCCATGTCAAGCATGGACACAAAACATGTAAATCTCAAGTCTCAATACCTCATAGTCTCAATATCTCATAGTCTCAATATCTCGGGCTCCGTTAGTCCGGATCAGCCCATATCATCAAATCTCACGACAACGGTCGGTATCCACCGGATATCCGCCGTGACAGACATCACCGGTAGGTAGTCCTCCCCTGCTAGGCTCATCGTCTACAACTCGATCTTCTTGCCCCGGGGTACCATACCGGGCCCACCATGTACCCGAGACGGTTCATCCAGTTCTCGAATCGGGTCTCGAAATCCAACAGAAAACATGAAATCTCATGGTGGACGACACATACATCACGAGAAAACCGCAGCTTATATTTTAAAAAGAGAGGAGGAGAGAGAGAAGTTTTTATATATATATTATTGCGGTTTTCCCCAAAATCCAGAAATCTCATAGAAATCCAAAATCCAAGTAAAAATGAGCAAAGAATAGAGAGTATGAATTAATTAGGATTTTTTTGGTTTTTTATTGAATTTTTGATGAATTTTGATGGATTTTTGTAACAAAATCAAGTGGAGAAAATGGGGGGGGCTGCCATGGGGAGGAGGCCGGCCACAATTAGGGAGGAAAAAGAGAAAAAGAATGAAAGAGGAATTGTGTAGAAGGCTCTCCCAAAATATCACCTCTTTATGTCTTTTCATCACTTTTGTTAAATTTCTTTTATTTCTTTTCTCATACACATAAAGAAAATTCTCGAGACATGGAAAAATTTGGAAATAAATTTTGCATGATACACACTGGATTCTAATATGCAATGGTTCATTTTTGTAAATTAAACCCATTCAAATTTGTAATTTACACTAATTTAGTGTATAAATAAAGCTTATGTTAATATTTAAAATAATTAATTTAGGAAAAATATTTAATTAAACTAAAAATTTATAAGTGACTAAATAAACACTATTTACTAGTAATTACATAATTAAAATATGTATTTTTAAATTTATAATAAAAAAATAATTACGGTTTAGTTTTACGAAAACTACGTTTTATTTTACCGAAAATCATAAAATTCACTTAAAGAATTTTATTTATTTATTTATTTATTTTAAAACGTTACAATCTTCCCCCCTTAAGAAATTCGGTCTCCGAATTTAAATTAAAACTTCCCCCAATTACTAAAACATTCAGCCAAAACACTCAAATCGTCAGGGCTCTGAAATCATCAATACATAACTAAAATCAACCCCGTCAAGCATAACGCAATCATCGGAGTTATGGCGAAAATAAAATATCAGAACCCAATACGAAAACCAACATAATATACATCAAAACTATAACTTATATATAGTGCGCATCGTAGTAAAATCGTCCAAATATCTGGATAAAGAAGCATGCATGAACCCCTTTTGAAAATTGCCGTGTGATGCACGTGTCACAGTATAAATAGCTAATGTTTATTTAAAAAAATAACTATACATATATATCTTTTGTTTAACATACACGTCCCGCCTGGTTACTAAATCAAATAGTAATGATTATAAAAACATACTGCTCAAACTAAAATCAATCCCAATCACATCATAAAAATATCATGTGCGTCCGGTGTGCACTGAAATCGAAACCAAATACAGATGCCACGAATACACACCAAAAACAAAACTGAGTGCAACAGTTGTGCACCAAAAACATCTGTCAAGTGCAACGGGCATGCACGACTCTAATATCAGGTGCATCTAATCTGCACAAAACCCCGATTTAGTACATCTGGTGTGCACAAAATCGCATCAAGTGCGCCAAGTGTGCGCAAAAATCTCAATCAGGTGCACATGGTGCACGAAAACATACACCGAATATCAAAGTCAAAATCGCAGTACGAAAATGCATGAAAACTAGGTCGAAGCATATGTCAAAATCATGTGTAACCCATATGCACGAAATCAAATCAAAATCTCAAAATGTATAAAACCAAATCGAGTGTACTGGGTATGTACAAAACAACATCAATACAACCGATATACGAAACACGCATAGAATATAATGAATGTACACATAAGAAATACCAATCGTAGAACAAAATCCTCAAAATACCAAAATCCAATCAACGGAAATATGAAATTCAAATCACCAAATCACAATCGTAAACGCTATCGTCAATGTACGCCTCTTTCCTCTGATGTCGACTGTTTCGAACTCGTCTCTTCGTAGCTGTGCTGACTGCGCCACCAACGGCAATATTCGTATCTAGAGTTTCCCACGTAATCTATCCCTTCACCTGATATCCGGACTACATTAAACTTTTCGATCGATTCATCAAAATCCCATAATTTGCCGAGAGCTCAACACTCAAGTACAGTTTAAAAATATCCAGTACATACCCCAGCATCTGCGGACCAGCCGTAGAAGGGCAAACCCAAGCCTCACTAATGGCACCGCGGAATTGCCGTAAACTCTAAGGTTCAAGGGCGTTCTCGTGGTCATTATGTCGAGTTAGGGTTTCATTCTTCTAGAGGGTCCATAGAAATACCTGCATGTTCTTCCGAATACCTTAAACTTGGGAAAATGGGTTTCTGACAATCGTTCGAATCCTTTAACTTCGTCTGGACGGCATGTGAATACCCTTCGTCCGCATGCTAAACAATGCTTCAATCCTTAAGAATGAACGATACCTTAATGGTTATCGCATTCGATCCGCAACTCCCTCTGCCAGTGCGCCCGTGGTAACAGAAACCACCATCCGATATCGACGAAGATAGATCAAAGGAACGAATGAAATGCGGTGCAAAGAAATGTACATCCTAAGGCTACTTAAGAAGAGTAGCGTATCGTAAGTATGCCGCGGATCATACCCACGGTACGTCACTCTACCTAAATCGCCTACTCCATCAACTAAGGGTCACCCTAGATATATACAAAGGTTAAACCTAGCGTTTTGATACTAAGTTTGTCACGACCCGAAAGTATAGAACGTGACCGGCACTTAGATTACGAAGCGTCTAGAGGCGCAACGTAACCTAAGTAAGCCGAAGCCCAGAAATCTAAACCATAAAAAGAAGAAGAAGTAAAGGAAAACATGTAGAAAACAAGTTTAAAAGCAACATCCAATTTTCTCAAAAATTTCGGCAGAGTCTCCTTTGTAAAAACTGGCCCCAAACGGGTACAAGCAAGAATAATATATATACAAACAATAAAAAGCATCCCCAAACGGGAGCTAGCTCTACGCCAAAAGGCGGAAACAATCACACCAATGCACAATAGTATACAACGCCAAAGGGCGAGACTCAAAACTTAAAAGAAAACAAATCCACCAGATACCATAATAATACAAGCGCGACTCTAAGGTCGAAATAAATAACTGGTCCAGTAAACTATCAAGTAATACAAGTTTGGTTGATGGAGCTTACTAGATACAATGAAATAATAAAAAGTACAACGGCGGTTCAGATACAAGTGAACCAACCTACCGTGCAAATGACCCTGAATGAATGATGTGCCAGCAAGCTGCTAGGGAAACCTGTACATCGAACCTGTAATAAAATTTGGCACAACGGGGGTGAGTTGCCAACTCGTGAGTAGAAGATATCTGCGAAAAGAAATCGAATGCACGACGCTATCGTAGGTCATAATAATACACTACTATATCACCAGTCACCTAGTAATGGCAGGGTAATAAACTACGTGTAAGTGCAAATGCTCCGTGCTCGTGTCAGTGCCTCAAATAGTAATATGTCATGTGAATGAGTATGCATGCACCCTGAATGTAGAATAACCAATCCTGAAATCTGGATATATCTGTATAAGAAATTTTTAGCTTTTATCATGGTAAAATTTGTATAGAAATCTGAAATATCAACGATAAAGTCCATGGAAATCCGTGTCAAGCATCGACACAAAACTTGTAAATCTCAAGTCTCAATACCTTATAGTCTCAATATCTCATAGTCTCAATATCTCGGGCTCCGTCAGTCTGGATCGGCCCATATCATCAAATCTCACGACAACGGTCGGTATCCTCCGGATATCCGCCGCGCCAGACATCACTGGTAGGTAGTCCTCCCCTGCCAGGCTCATCATCTACAACTCGATCTTCTTGCCCCGGGGTACCATACCGGGCCCACCATGTACCCGAGACGGTTCATCCACTCCTCGAATAGGGTCTCGAAATCCAACAGAAACCATGAAATCTCATGGTGGACGACACATACATCACGAGAAAACCGCAGCTTATATTTTAAAAAGAGAGGAGGAGAGAGAGAAGTTTTTATATATATATTATTGCGGTTTTCCCCAAAATCCAGAAATCTTATAGAAATCCAAAATCCCAAAATCATGAGCAAGTAAATGATAAATGTCGGCATAAGCCCCACAATACTGCATGATAACATGGAAATGTGAATGCATGAAATGTCTAAATAATAAATGCCATGTCTAGACTAACACCAGAGAGTAATCACAATATTATATCGATCTAGCTGTTAGCTGATTCTATCAGTAAAAGATAATATGTTCTAAAGTGTACGTGACATAACAATTACCGATGATAATGTGTGTGAGCCGGCAAATAAGTGTGCGTGGAATATGCGCATCATCGGTAATGGTGTTGGTGTCCTAACAAGCAGAGTTTTATACTGATTATAGAAAAATATGTATGAACATGCACCATGATGATTACGGTCTGAATGTAAAGACGGATGTGTATTAACCACTCATTTGATATACAAGTATAACTACAACTATATGACTCGAGCCTAAACTAGTGTCCATCTAACCTCCTAAGAAACTAAATCTAAGAAACTAGTCGATAAGAAATAAGAGTCCACTTAAGGTCTGAGTCCATATCTCTAATAGTCAGCAATCCAGCCTCAATAGCGTCACGTACGTAGTATGGCTTCCTCAAATCAAGAGTGCGGATCAATCATCACATCTATACCTCGTATGGTAAAATCCATCGTACGGCATCCCAATATCAGGGTACCGGTCAAGTATCACCTACGTGTCTCATCATTCGTATAATATCATCATCAAATCATGTCATGATCAAGGTACTGTACTATAATTGCATACATCAATCATATATCATTGCCAGCATAAATATACATCATTAATTTATCCTCAGAAATATCATGTCACATGTATCATATTGTGATTAAGTCACACTTATATCATATCGTAATCAAGTCACACCTATATGATATCGTATTCAAGTCACACCTATATGATATCGTAATCAAGTCACACATATATCATATCGTAATTTCAGGCACAGGTTACGGTCCGGCTTCTATTTTAGAGTCCCATGTACCTCAATATCATCACCACCCATTATTATTTATGTATACCTATTCATTACCTCATTTTCTAATGATCCGCTAACATCATAACACGACCGTATAGCCAAGAATCACGGCATCAAGCCCAGTTATATTGTTTCATCCCCGTGTATCATATCGCATCCTTGTATCACATATACGTGTTATGTGTATATATATATATACCTACACCTAGTCCTATATATATATATACACACATACACGTATACACCACGTCGAGTTTCTGTGTGTGCGTGTGTGTGTATAACCTGAAACCTACGAATCTCCTCCAAGATATTCATCCTCGGGTAAGATCTTTCTAAATCAATCTAGTCCAACCTAAGGTCATTACTAGGGTCCTACTCACTGAAATTCTAAGGTCACGTCTGGCTTCCTAATGACAATAAGTACTATTCCTATTCTACGTTTGCGGGGGTGCTAAACGCCATCCACCCGACTTCCCCCGTAGATATATATCTACTCACCTGGTCCTTGTCTGCCGAAAACGATGTCACCCTCCTCTTCTTCCTTGTCCGAAGTCCACATGAGGGGTACCTATATGCAAACACATATAATATCGTAAACTGAATTACGGAAAAAAATCAAAACGACGCACGAAACGCGCGTAGGTTAGAACCTATGTCCCGCTCATGCAAAAGAATCAAATATCGCTCGATATCGGCGTACAAACGCCGATTGATCGAGATAAATATCAACAAACAACTCGTAGTTTTAAAACTCATTATTTATAATATAAAATATGATTTAATTCATCGAAACCCTAAAAATCGATTAAATCGTCCGATTTCGTAAAACCCGAAAACGCCAATTTACCGTTTTACTTCAAAACTTGATTTTTAAAAGAAACTAATGGTCATAATATTTATTAAATAACATAACTAGATTATAGAAACCATTACCATATTTTTATTACACTAATTTGTATTAAATTGTAAATTCTAGTTTGCAATTAAATCAATTTTAACACTTTGCAAGCAAAATTTCACAATATCACAACTAAACTTGATTTGCATGAATTAACGTATTAAACTACAATTCATGATGATAATAATATAATGAAATCATAATTTAGATTTTAAATCTCATTTATTTAAGAATTTTCTAAAATCTAGTTAGCAAAAATAGCATTTTTCTCACAATTTCTCAATTATCAACTTCAAATTAGTAACTAAATCAGGTTTTCCATTCCACTAACAAGTTAATATCCTCATTAAAACCACAATCTAATATTACAAATATTAATTGGAATTTTATCTCACCAATATATATAATATACAAAAATCTAGTTTGCAAAATTTCTTAATTTAAACAATTTGAATGAACACATTAGAATACATCAACCATGCATGATTTTCTATTTCTAAAAATGGTAAACTAGTTATAATAACCCCACTTAATTAGTAAAAACCATAACTTGATTTTATAAACCCTAACTTGAATTTTGAAACTTGTAGATAGAATTAATTTATTAAATCTAATGATGCTAGAATAAAATATTTAATAACAATAAATCATAAGAATGAAATTTATACCTCCACATGTAAGATCCAACCATGAAAATTTGCCTCCAAAAAGAATGCTTTCCAACTCGAAAATCCATGTAAAAATGAGCAAAGAATAGAGGGTAAGAATTAATTAGGATTTTGTGGGTTTTTTATTGAATTTTTGATGAATTTTGATGGATTTTTGTAAGAAAATCAAGTGGGGAAAATGGGGGGCTGCCATGGGGAGGAGGCCGGCCACAATTAGGGAGAAAAAAGAGAAAAAGAATGAAGGAGGAATTGTGTAGAAGGCTCTCCCAAAATATCACCTCTTTATGTCTTTTCATCACTTTTATTAAATTTCTTTTATTTCTTTTCTCATACACATAATGAAAATTCTAGAGACATGGAAAAATTTGGAAATAAATTTTGCATGATACACACTAGATTCTAATATGCAATGGTTCATTTTTGCAAATTAAACCCATTCAAATTTGTAATTTACACTAATTTAGTGTATAAATAAAACTTATGTTAATATTTAAAATAATTAATTTAGGAAAAATATTTAATTAAACTAAAAATTTATAAGGGACTAAATAAACACCATTTACTAGTAATTACGTAATTAAAATAGGTATTTTTAAATTTATAATAAAAAAATAATTACGGTTTAGTTTTACGAAAACTACGTTTTACTTTACCCGAAAATCTTAAAATTCACTTAAAGAATTTTATTTATTTATTTATTTTAAAACGTTACAATTCCACACTCTCTTTACTTCAATCATGGACATGTCGGCTAGCAAACTTCATGTCCGAGTTGCCTCGGTTCGAGGCGGGAGCCCGTATACAGATTCATCGATGTGGTGCCACTTTGACGGACCTGATCGGGGAGCGAACTTCGTCGGCGCAGCAGCGAGAAGTTAGATGCGGAGATTGAAGACCGAAGGACACAGATCGATCGGTATAATTTCCACAATCTTTTACATTTTGCTTGTTTACGGTTAATGGAACAATCCGCGGTGGCGCCGGTTTCGCAAAAAGTTTTTGTTCCGCATTTGGCGTCGGATTGACGGCCGGGGCACCGCCATAAGCCAACATAATATAACATTACCGATAAACTTTTTGATTTCGTGGACGCATTAAACATATCTATTTGGATTTCATCATTGATATCATTTCTAACCCACATAACTTCACGATCAGCCGAAGACAACCAGTCTTTTGAAACAGACGGTCGGAGTACTCTAAGTCTTCTCTCTTCTTCATCCTCATCATTGTCCTCTATACGATCCTCGAATTCTGGGACATCATAAATATCCCTGGGTTTCCAACGGCTTACGACACTCCATCCCGGATGCTTCAAGCACTGTGAGTTGTATACTTGGAATGCTTGGTCCGGAAAGATAAATGGATCGTCCTAATTGTAAAATCGAAATGTGTTCGCACTAGTCAATCCATATTCATCTTTCCAAGTCCCGAGATTGTTTCTCCACTTATCCGTATTGGTTCGTGTATCGTACCAAGTACATTGAAATATATAAAACGGTTCTGATCATCTAGGATATTGGATACCAAGTATGCAATTTAAGTATCCATAATAAATCACACCATCCGATCCTACCATCACAATCCCACTATGCTGAGTGGTTCGAGATGTTTCTATGTCCTTAACTTAAAATTTGTATCCAAGGAAACCAAATCCTTTATAATATTCAACCTCCATACTAGGAAATAGAGCTAAACATCTTGATTCATTCTCTAATGATGCAGACAAGTTTGGATCGTGGATCTGACAAAACAAATTTTACGACATATACATAACGATATGTGTTTAGATTAAGACTGGTAGCAATAATATATTATTCGAACTTACATGCTTTGCAACCCAATCGCAAAAATTATCCTGATGATATTTTTCCAATCATTCATCATTCCAATCAGGATGCCCCTCACGTACCTCGTTAAAATGATTTCTGTTCTCATCAATAAATTATAACATTATTATTATATCGTTTCATACACACACAAACACATATAACAATTAATCCAAAAAAACTTACTCTCTAATTTTTTCAAGACATGCGCTATTGAGGAGGATAAACCGATATATCTTGTTAATAAACAAAGTGTCTACTCTTTTATAATCAGCTTTAGCATATGGCACGTCCTGAATTCTCCAAGGCCGGTTAAGTTTCATTTCAATGTTCTCGTCCAGATAGCGGGAACAAAATGTGGTTGCATCATTCTAGAAGATAACCTGCATGATAGAACCCTCTGATCGATTTCTATTGCGTATATAAATTTTTAGAGTGTAGAGGTACCTAAAGTAAAATATGTTAAATAAATAAATACGGGTATATAGGACAACAATAATTTTACAAATTGCGTGAAACAAAAAATTCCACGTACCTTTCGACGGGATACATCCATCGATATTGTACCGGTTCGGCTAATTTAGCCTCAGTTGCAAGATAAATCGTCAGGTGTATTATGACATCGAAGAATGACGGTGGGAAAATACGCTCAAGCTTGCAAAATATCAATGGAATAGAATTTTCTAGATTCTCCAGCGTCACAACATCAAGGGTTTTAGCACACAATTTTCTAAAAAAGCAACAAAAGTCATTGATTACTAGACCAACCGATTCGGGAAGGGAAGTCCTGAGGGCTAATGGAAAAAGGTGCTCTATAATAACATTGTGATCATGACTTTTCAGTCCATCGATTTTGCCTTTCACAATTTTTTTCTTCTTGCTAAATGATTCTAAGAAGCTTGTAGGAACTTTCAAATCATGCAACACCTGCAGGAATCTTTTCTTCTCCGGTTGTGACATATGATACACGGTATTGGAAAGTACAAACTTACTTGGTTTACCCGCGGTCGGTTTAGGATGCAATTCACTTCTAATTTTTCAGTCCTAAAAATCCATCATAGTACGGAGGTTGTCATTCGATTTTCCATCTTTACAAAGAAGTAAGTTGAGTGCGTGTTCGGATACTCCCTTCTATATGTGCATGACGTCCAGACAATTATGCACTAAATTTGTTGACCAGTTGTAACGTTTTAAAATAAATAAATAAATCATTTAGGTTAATTCTCCGATAACCGGTAAAATAACTGGGGTTTTCCGTAAAAACCAAGATATAATAAATTTCAACATAAAATTAAATACACCTATTTTAGATATATAATGGCTAGTGATTGGTATTTATTTAGTCACTTATAAATTTCTAGTTTACTTAAATATTTTTCCTTAATTAATTATTTTAATTATTATAATAATCTTTTACTTATAAATTTAATTATTGAAAATTATAAATTGGAATGGGTTAATTATGCTTTAGTGAACCATGACAACTCAAGCACTTAGTATGTAACATGCTCCTTGTTTTTAAATGTGTCTCCACAATTCTAGAAAAATCTAGGATTTATTTAGAAAAGAAATTATATAATTAAAGAGTTATGAAATAAGTTAAAGATGTATTAATTATAGATGTTTCTACACACTCATACACACACCTCACTCTCTCTTTTTTATTCTCCTCACCTCATGGCCGAGCCCTTCTTGTAGCAGCCCCATTTTTTCCCCATCTCATTTCACATAAAAACTCTTCAAAATTCCATCAAAAAACCTTGCAAATTCTCAAAAATTCATAGTTTAATCTCCACCCAATATTCTTTTTCAAATCTAACATAGATCTTGGAGTTAGAGAACCATTTTGGAGGCTAAGTTAGCATGCTAGATCTAAAAAAATTGTGAGGTATAATCATAACCCTATGGTTTAATTGTTGTATAATTGCTTTAATCTAGCTTATTTAGGTTTTTAATTGGTTCTAATTGCAAGATTGTGATTGTAAAGAAAGGGGTTTGAGATCAAGTTAGGGTTTTTACCATGTGATTAAGGTTACAAAGTTTAGTTTAATATCTTAAGATATGAAAAATCTAAACTAGTTATTAGTTTGCAAATTGTTACTTTAAAATTGTTTAAATTATATAATCGTGCAAACTAGGTTTTTAGAATTTATGAAAATAAGCGAGATTAAAATCTAGTTAGTATTTGGGTGACCTAACTAAGTTATTAGGTGCACATTGTGGCCGTTAGAATTGCTAAAACATCTAGATTTAAACTTAAATGGAAATTGATGCTTACTAGGTTTGCGGGAAAAATAGCTTTTAATTGAGTTTGAGATTTTGAGGTTATGCAACCTATTTCATATAATATCTAGTGGGTTGTGAGTGCGCGTTTGGTGCGATTGGATTCTAGGTTTAGTGGTTTTCACGTATTGCGACTCTAGTTATAGTTTGTGGCGTGGTCACGAGCGCGTTTGTGCGCCAAATGCGTGCGCGTTTAATAAGCGCGTTGTTTGACTTGTGTCGTTTGTGTCCGCGACTAATCATATATTATCCTCTTAATTTCTTATGTGTGATTCTAGGATTTGGTGTTGAGGCGTCGAACGCAGTGCGGAAAGACATGGCGGATATCGGATTAGATTAGCCGAGGCGTCCTGGTGAGTAGATGTATACATCTATGGGGGAATCGTCTGGATGGCGTGAGGCGCCCGATGGTTTAGTATTACTTATAGTGTTTACATTATATGCGTAGTTTCCTAGTTAGCTATCTCATTGCTTCGCATCGTTATATGTATATATGTGTGTGTGTGTGTGTGTGTGTGTGTGTATGTGTGTGTGATATCATCTTATATGACACTTGCACTATTACCATTGGTTCCTACTGCACGTGCACTGTTTATGCGAACACACACGCCATTGGTAATTGCTATGTCACGAACACTATAGAAATTGCTTAGAATTGATTTTAGTGCATTTGCATCATTTATGATTCGTAGACTTATAGTTGTATATTCATTTCACTGAGATGTTTACGTAGGGGGGTTAGTGATATATACATACCTCATTGTATCATGATTCATGCATAGTTTCTGGAACACTACTCCGCATGGTATATACTACCGTATCATAGATTTCCACATCACTGACATGTTTATATATTGTGATTCTTCTCGAGGATTTGAGTATTCATGAGATTTTTGGATTTTTGGGGAAAACCGCAAGAATTTTAGAAATCTATTATCATTTTTAAAACAGAAAATTTGCGGTTTTCTCGTGATGTATGTGTCATCCACCATGAGTTTTCATGATTGCTGTTGGTTTTCGAGACCCGATTCGAGGAGTAGGATGAACCGTTTCGGGTACATGGTGGGCCCGGTACGGTACCCTGGGGCAAGAAGCTCAAATTGTAGACGATGATCCTGGCAAGGGCTTACTACCTACCGGTGATGTCGGGCGCGGCAGATATCCAGAGGATACCGACCATAGTCCTGAGATTGATGATATGAGAGCCCGAGATATTGAGATATTGAGATATTATGACATTGAGATGTCGAGACATTGAGATTTTGAGGCATTGGGATTTACATATTTTGTGTCGATGTTTGACATGGATTTCTGTGGATTTCATTGATGATGCTTCCATTATTTCACAAGGGTTTTACTAAGATAAGAGTACAGGTTTTCTCATACCAAACATATTCAGGTTTCATGTTTATTATGCATTTATGTTGCACGCATACTAGTGCATCGCATCATATCGGTATATATAGGTTGTGACGCATTTGCGTGCATGCTTATGATAGCCTTATTATATGTTCCTTACTACTCACGAGTTGGCAACTCACCCCCGTTATGCCACAATATCTTGCCCGTTTGACCAGTCAGCACAGTAGCGGCAGACGTACTTTCTCCGTTTGCTTCATTGCATCGTTTTGCGGCTTTGCTCATAGGTGGGTTGCGAGGATATCTTGTTTCCACTTTATGTATTATTTTGTATCTAGTACACTCCATCTACCCTTGTACATTGGACTAGACGGTGAGACTTGTATTTGTGGTTTGGTGTCGATGCTCACTTGAGCCGACGTGATGCTTTTATGCTTTTGTACTTATTTCGCATTATTTTGATATATTCATAGCATGTGGTTGTGATTCCGCCTTTGGCGAAGAGCTAGCTTCCGTTTTTGGTTGCCTTTATTGATTTTTATGTATTTTCATGTGTTGTACCCGTCTGGGGGCCAGTATTAACAAAGGAGACTCTGCCGAAATTTTTGGAATTTTGATGTTTTTTTTTGTTTAATGCAACTTGTTTTAGTTAAAATAGTTTTCTTTTAATAAGTTTTCCTTCACTCTATTTCTTATTTGGTTTAGATTTCTGAGTTTTGGCTTACTTAGATTACATTACGCCTTTAGACGTTTCGTAATATAAGTGCCAGTCACGTTCCGTACGTTCGGGTCGTGACAAAGCTGGGATCAGAGCGTATGGTTTTACCTTTCTGAGTGTAGGATGACTCTTGGTAGATGTAACGCCTTGAAAATTCGTTCTGGTGTTTTCCCGAAAATCGGTAAAAAATTGGTATTTTTCCGTAAATCGTCATTATAGTTATTTTGCAGTTTAGGCCAAATTATACCTAATTTGGATAGGTAATTGCTAGTTTTTAGTAGCTAATGAGTTACTTATAAATTTCTGGTCATTTAAATTTTTTTTCCCTATTTTACTATTTTTAATATTATTTTAAGCTGTTAAAAATACATTATTTTAGCGATAAATACAAAATTGAAAGGGGCTAATTTTAATCAATAGAACCATGACAACTAAAATCTAGTTAGTAATATAATTTTTTAGTATTTTATTTCAAGTTCTAATTGGTTTTATTTATGGAAAACAAAATTTTAATTAAATTAAGCTTAAACTTGCAATTTTGAGGTTGTGGGGGGTCTTTTTGCATAAATTTTGTTTGTAAAATCTCTCACACACATTCCTCACTCCTTTGGACGGCCCCACCACTGCTAGAACATCCATTTCCCCCCCTCCTTTTTACTTTAACTCATGTGAGGAAATTGATTTGAAAAGGGAATAAAATATGTTATTTTGGGTATGGGTTTAAAGTGAAATGAGGGGGGTTGACTTGGACTTTTTCCCCCCAACACCCACACCATTCCTCCCATCATCTCCTGCTCGAAAATATGCAGCCACTCCCTCTCCATTTCCCCATCTCTTTTCATCATCAAAATTCCATCAAAATTCCATCAAAATTCAATTTAAACTTCACAATTTCAAGTCAATTCTTCATCCATTCTCCTTAGCCTTTCTTGCATGGATCATGGTGCTATGAAGCCATCATTGGAGGCAAAATTCTTCTTGCTAGATCTCTAGATATTGAGGTATAATTTCTACCCATTTAAATTCTTATGGTTAAATTCCTTTAATTTAGTTGTTTTAGTGTTAATTTTAGTGCTATTTGCATTCTAGGTTTTTTAAAGTTCATGGCTTGAGTTGAATTAGGTTTTAGAAAAACCATTATTAGGTTAATTAAATTATTTTTCTATCTAGTGTTTTGCTAACCTAAATCTAAGAGATTAGCTTGCTTAGTGGGCTCAAATTAGTGTTAATTTAGTGTTTTCATGTATAGTTTGGATTGGAATTGCTCATTTTGAAAAATCAAGAAAAGGGCTGTGTATGGAAAATGGGTTTTGAAGCATGGTAATTGGGTTAATTTAATTGTAGTGGCTTTCTAATGATTAACTTGGGTCTTTGCGCGATGATGTGTGCACTTTATCGCAAATCCGCGATGTTTGCACGAATTTAGAATTTTTAGTGCTTACTAGGTTTTTATAAAAATTATGTGATGAATTATTGTGATATCTTGATTATATTTTTAGCATATCCTACGACATTTAGGATGTGTGAGTACGTAATTTTTCTTGATCGGGTTTTAGTTTTGCCGGGCGCCCCAAAACGACGATTCTAGTTAGTTTTTGTGATTTTCGTGTGTGTTCCGCGCACTTTGTGCACGTTGTGCCTGGCTTGTGAACGTTGATATTTTCGTTTGGGATTTGCGTCGTTTCATGATATGTAACCTTATGTTTTGTATTGGTGCAAATTCCAGGATTGGTCTCGGAGTCTTCGGACGCGGCACGAAAAGGGAAAGCGGTGATTGGACATAGCTAGCTGGGGATTTCCGGTGAGTAGATGTATACATCTACGAGGAGAATCGTTTGGATGGCGCGAGGCGCCCGATAATTTAGAATTTTAGTAATACCATCTTATTGCATGTAGTTTTAGTTACCTATTTTACGGCACTGCATGACATGTATATCCTTATTGTACTAATTTCATCGTATAAAAACCATTGAAATCATTAAATGAGATATGCGACATAGTAAATAATTGACTTGCTTAATTCTTTATATATAATTGTGCAACTTCATTTCATAGGACACTTGCATCATTACCAGGGTTTTATACTGCACGAGCACTATTCATGCGAACACACACGCCTTTGTAATTGCTATGCCACAAACACTAGATAACTTGATAAAACGGAATTTAGAATAATTTCACCATATAAGACATATAAACCAGTGCTAATATAGTAAATTCCTCAAAATGATCATGTAAAATTGCTAGTCATGTGCATGTACTTCATTACAGCATTCGATCATACATAGACATTCATCATCATTGACATGCAAACTTATGGTACTTTCTTTTGGAGGATTTCAGTATTTGAGATTTATGAGATTTTGGAGAAACCGCAAAGATTTAATAAAACTGATATCATTTTAAATGTGGCAAGTTGCGGTTTTCTCGAAACATGATATTTGTGTCGTCCACCATGAGTTTTCTATTGGTTTTCGAGACCCGTTTCGAGGAGTTGGATGAATCGTCTCGGGTACATGGTGGGCCCGGTAAGGTACCCCGGGGCAAGAAGTTCGAGTAGTAGACGATGAGCTTAGCAGGGGCAGACTACCTACCGGTGATTGTTGGCGCGGCGGATATCCAGAGGATACCAACCGTGGCCGTGAGATGTTGAGATATTGATATTTTGAGATGGACCAGCCGGACGGCTGGGGCCGGGATATTAGATTCAGATACTTTGGGACATTGAGATACGTATTTGAGGTGCCGATGCTGGGTACGGATTTCTGTTGATTTCATATGATATTTCCTCAGATATCTCACAGAAATTTTCCTAAGATGAAAATAATGATTTCCTCATATCAGCATATTCAGATCTTGTGTTACATTGCACTCATGTCGCATACATGCTAGTACTTCGTACTATAGCAATATTGTAGAATTGTGACACTTTGCGTACATGCTCATGATAGTCTTTATAGATGATACATATTACTCCCGAGTTGGCAACTCATCCCCGTTGTGCCACAGACTTTTTGCAGGTCCGATCCGTCAGTACTGTTGCGGTGGACGCACTTTCTCCTTTTGCGTGGATTGAGGATTTTTGCTCGTAGGTGGGTTACATGTTTATTTTGTCTTCCACCTTGTACGTTCATTGTATCTAATGTACTCCATCTACTGTATCTACCAGTACTATTGTATATTGACTTAGAGGCAAGACAGTGAGATTTGTGGGCATGTATATTGTTTTTTTTGGGTCGTGCTCACTTGAGCCGACATGTTGCTTCTTACTTATGACTTTTTATGCTTATTTTGCATATTGCTGATTTATATTGCGTGGGATTTGTGACCGCCTTGTGGCGAAGAGCTAGCTCCCGCTTGGGGATGCCTTTTTTTGTATTCATATATATTCTTATTGTACCCATTTTGGGGGCCAGTATTTACAAAGGAGACTCTGCCGAAATTTTCGGAAAAATTGATATTGCTTTTAAAAAGGCTTGATATGACTTATTTGATAAATTCGCTTTCAATTTATTGGTTTTTCCTTCACTCTACTGCTTATTTGGTTTTGATTTTTGGGCTTTGGCTTACTTAGATTACGTCCACCTTGAGACGTTCGTAATTTAAGTGCCAGTCACGTTCCGTACCTTTCGGGTCGTGACAAAGTTGGTATCAGAGCGATATGTTTTACCTTTCTGAGTGTAGGATGACCCTTGGTAGATAGAGTAAGTGACTTAAGCAGGGTAACGTAGCGTGTGTATGTCCGCGGCATACTTGCGATACGGTACTCCGCCTAAGTGACTTTAAGATATACTTGCTTGAAATTCCTTCTTCAATTCCATGTATCCTATGATTCTATTGCACTGTTCTTATTATCATGTTTCTTGTACCAGCCACTATGCCACCGAAGGCTACGAGAGCCCAGAGGGCTGCCGCCCGAGATGAGATCCGAGCAGGCTCGTTCGAGACAAGGACCGAGCAGGGTGGTATACCTACGCCTCAGGGACAGACTGATCCGCCTTCCCCAGGCCGCATGGATAGGCTAGAGTCTGGTATGGAGGAGCTATGATAGATGATGGGAGGTATGCAGAGTTACGACAGATGGTGGGATCCTTAGTAGCGGCCAGTCGTGCACCGAGATCGGAGGACGTACCTACCACATCACAGACTACCATAGTACCTGCTGCCCAGACAGTCGCCCCTACTACTACTACCGTGGCCATCCCAGTATCGCTACAGGATTTCATGAGGCTGAGACCTCTAGTCTTCACCGGCACCGATGCGGTGGAGGAGCCACAGACATTCCTTGACAGATTAGCCAGGATTTGCCATTCGCTCAGATGTTCTGACGATCGATGGGTGGAGCTCGCGAGTTTCCGTCTAGAGGGCCTTGCGCAGACATGGTGTGAGTCCGTCGAGAGAGGTCGAGCTGCAGGTTTACCTCCTATGACTTGGGCTGAGTTCACGACAGTATTTCTAGCTCGCTTCCTTCCAGAGAGCGTTCGTGACGCTAGAGCTCGTAGTTTTGAAGCTTTGATCAAGACACCCGGGATGACGGTGTCTGAGTATGATGCCCAGTTCACGCAATTGTCCAGATATGCTCCGTATTTGGTTGATACTGAAGAAAAGAGAGTGAAGAGGTTCGTGCAGGGACTTGACACCCAGCTATTTCTTTCCATCGGCGCCCAGCACTTCGACACTTATTCAGCTGCTATGGACATGGCATTACGGATGGAGGCACGCATTTCAGCGACTTCGGCCGTTTCTGTGCCGAAGAGGATTCATACCGATGTGCCAGATCAGAGGTATCGTGCCAGATTCTCTCCGAGAGATGGTGCCGGCAGAGGAGTTGGACAGGGTCAGCTATACGGTTCATATCCGTAGGGACAGCAGGCGTCGCCAGGATGTTATGGGTGCGGGAGTCCGCACCATCTTATCAGAGACTGTTCGGTGAGACGACATGGGGCGGCGACAGTTGTAACAACCGAGTTCACTTATACCAATTCTAGTTTCCGTAATTACCTATCCATGGTCTTTTCTTGATTTAGCGTGTTTGGGTCGAATGGTAGTTACTTGGTACATCGCATTCGACCCGACCCGCTTGCTTGAACCTGTTTAACTCTCATTTATAGGTTACCTTGACTTGTTGCATGGACTAGTGCATTTCATAATTTAGTATATACTGGTATTTTATCTAATATCGCATCTGTTGCATATAGCAATATAAATCACGTAAAATAATTTAAAATTGCATTTCATAGCCTGCTTGATACCCTAACCCTGTGGTAGCGTCCTTGCATCGTGTTCTCGTCCCGTTCAGTGAAACGGACGTGTTTGGATGACTACGCGCACGTACGTGCGTCCGTTCTT
This sequence comes from Agapanthus africanus, assembly GCA_030015575.1. Classification (NCBI taxonomy): domain Eukaryota; kingdom Viridiplantae; phylum Streptophyta; class Magnoliopsida; order Asparagales; family Amaryllidaceae; genus Agapanthus; species Agapanthus africanus. Next base: position 400,636,442 of record CM057346.1, read on the forward strand.
GGGGGTATGCATTTTTATTACATAATCCTTCATTTTAAGTTTTGGGACTCACAAATAATTTTCGTATCTCAAATCCAAAATTTTGGACCCGACCCGGGCGCATTTCGGAATTATTTTGTATCCCGCCAAATTTTATTAATTCTTAAATTCCTTAATTCATTAAATATTTTTCTTAACAGCTCAGATTTCTTCACAACTAAATAAAATATTTTTTAACAATTAAAATCTCTTTAATCTTTCGTCCAACCAATCGCAGTTTCCCTTTTGTTTTACTAGGCCCCACCATCTCCGAGACTCTCACTCTCCCTTTCTCTTTCTCTCTCTCTTTCCTCTTTCTTTCTTGGTGAATACTGCCAACTTTCTTTCTCCCTACTGTTCCTTTTCCCCTTCTCTCTCCTCTCGATCTCTCATTTCTCTCTCTCTCCCCTCTCGTTCTTTCTCTCTCTCTCTCTCTTTCTCTCACTCATCTCTCTCTCTCTCTCTTATATATTTATTTTCCTATTCTTTTATATATCAAAAACCCTATTCCCCAGGCATTCTTCTCTCTTCCTCACGAGAATCTCTTCCCTGCTCTTGCCTTGCGCTCGCTCATCGCGGTCGTGCTCGTCGCCGCCCTCTCATCGCCGTCGCCCCACGCCCTCTTCCACTCCTCGACCTCCTCTCCTCGCTCACCTCTTCTCCCCGGCCATTGCAACCCATACTTTCGCCCATCGCCTGCACATCTCCTTCACCTGCACCCTTCACCGCTGGCGACTCCACTTCCTTGTCGGCCTCCACTCGTCTTCCTCACCTCTCTCCAACCCCGACACCACCATCACCCACATCTGCAGCCCGAAGAACCCATCACCGAGAACCCACAGAAAACCCATCTTCTCCAACTTCTCCTCGCCGTCACCCTCGTCGCCGGCAACCTCTCGCTGTCGCCACTATTCTTGTCACCACCCTAGTCTGATCCCATCTCCCTCTCCCCGACCTCATCCTTACCTTCCCTACACTCCTCGACGACCTTCTTTCCCAGAGCCTGTGCACACCCTCCTCGCCGGTGATCCCTGCCTCCACCTCGTCGACCTGACTGCCGACCACTCTTGTCGATCTCCCCTCTCGACCACCTCCACACCTATCTGTCCCTTCACTCGACGACTTCCCTGTAAACCCTTACACCCACCTTCTCCGAATGCAACATCAACACTTCCTGCCTCGCCGGAGACCTCCTCGGCGACCGTACCTCGTCGTCGTCGTCATGTTCCCTGCCTCGCCTCACCTCCCTTCTAAACCCATGGCACCAAACCCTAGTTCCTTCCTCTGCTTCTCTTCTTCTTATTCTCCTTTTCTTGGTTTCGTGAATACGCGTTTTCCGGTGATCGACGGAGCCGTGCCCGTCGCTGTTGAGCCGGGTGACCCTAGGGACATTCCAGATAGTGTGATCGTGTTTTTGCCATACCTGGTTCTGTTCGGTGCTCGCGTGGACATATCGCGACGTTTCTCCCGATATCCGCCGTGGCACATACCGCTTTGCGATCCGTCGAGGCAAGTGAAACTTGATACATACTATTTAATCTATTTTATATTTATTTGAATGCACAATCAACCTGTAGTATAAATCTAATACCATAGTCTCCATTTTCTTAACATCCCGATGACCCGTCATATCATATTAATTTATAGTCCGGGACATACCATGTTGCATTTAGTGTTACTATACATAGTACCCGCATTCATACTTAAATCGAATAACCATTATTTGCATAGCCACAGTACTCCTTTTATATTGTATACCCTGTCGAACGACCGTCTGCATACTCCTAACCTGGTTTACATTCAATTGCATCTTTGATTGTTTTAGTACATACTAACACGATTTTATTATCCATTTTGCTATACTGCATTCATGTAATGTGGAAACCATCTCGTAAACTCAAATTGTTAACTGTACCACTAAGTAGTTTAATCTGCACCTATTGCTATTATGTTACTGTGCCTGTTTATTGTTCTGATAGTACCATGCTTGTTTATTCATAACCATGAGTATGCTAGTCGATTATGAGCATCCACATGTTATCTTGTACACCCTGACGTGACCGGCTACACTTATTACTTGACCTGACATGGTACCGTACACTCTTGACATGACATGACATCTAAATACACTACTCGACTTGACCTGATATACCATGGCTTTACCTGTTACTTGATCTTGTGTCTAATGCCAACAAACCTGACATGTAGTCCTTACGGACCGTTCCTGTTGTCTATCCAGACAAATCTGCACCTACTTGATTCTGTGTTGGCATTAGTTCTTGATTATTGAATACCTGACTTGACACACATAACTTAAGGGTATGGGGAAATCAATGATGAAACCTGACTTGTAACTCCACAGTTGCTTTCTTTTACTGATCAGTTTTTAAGGCCAGGCCCGCCTCGTGATGATGCTGCTGACATCATTGGTCTGTATCCTTTTCCTTTTAGTGCCTAGCGACACGTCTCGGTTTCAGCCCGAGAGTCTTAGACCGTGATCCCGGGCATGCACGGGATACTATTGAGTTACATCGATGATTCATCAAATTGATTTTAAAGACTTGAGAGTAGATAACCCAATAGACCAGTTTAGTTTTACTCATTACGCTCTACCCTTCACTGCCCTGATTTATACTGCTGTTACATCTGCTTTATCATTCATGATTATATTTGCATTGCCTATTACCCTGTTTATATTTTATTGCTTGATGTTATGACGTGCTGACGTCTGGGTTTTGCATGGCCCAGATTCTCTACCTTTGTTGCAGACTGATCAGGAGTTTTGCCACTGTTAGATCGAGCGGTAAGGATCCTGTTGGTATCCAGCCTTACTTTCCAGGTGTTTATTTGATCCTTTGCTTCCGCATACTATATTATTTCTTGATTCATTTATTCTGGCTCATGGACATGTACTAGATAGTTCAGTTTACTTTCCTGTTCTTGATATCTCTATAGCCGTAATATGACTGTGGAAGGATTCTTCCTATCCACAGGTCGCATGGTTGGCTATGTCACGTGCCCAGCTTAGCGTACTCTGGGAAGCGGGGCGTGACATGGTTCTTTTGGTATCAGAGCCATGGGATATAGGTTAATCGGGTTTGATTCTTTTGTAGTTGGGTATTGGACCCAATACACGAATTAGAATACTCGTGATTAAGAACATGTCCTGCCACCATGATTATTGTGATTCTTGAATCATATCCTTCTTTTATCCTTCGTCTTGACGATATGCAAACCACTTTGCATCTCGACTTGAAACCCTTTTGGTTTTCTATTGTCTCTCCCTATTTTTTGATTCTGATACTAGGATTTGGGCGACTTAAGTGGAGTTATGTAATTGTACCCATGAACTGCAGCATGGTTACAATGCAGTACTCTATTTAAGTAACTTGGAGTCCTGGTCTTGATTCACTTTCTTGTTTCATGGTCGTTATATTGCCTTGTCTCTCTTGCTTTCCAGTTCATGTTTTCTCACCAGCTTGAACCCTATTTACCGTGCTTAATCCTCTTCAGTATCTTGATTTCAGATGAAGTCATCATAGTATTCTACTTGTTCTTATCCTTCCGCATTGGAATTATTCAATTCTGGTGCATCCGTTTGTTTGTTGTTGTCTTGGGAATGGATTTTCTCGGCACTTTCCAGCTCACATTGATTGTAGGGTAAAGAAAGTGATTTTCTAGATCCCCGGACATCCGGAGTTTGTTTTTCTGGAGGAAGCAGTTTGGTCGGGCCAGTCGACTTTAGGGCTAGGCCGACAAGCAGTGTTCTTTCGTTGATGGAAGTTGATAAGAAAGAAGCGCCAGCTGTTGTTCGAGATTTCATGGACGTGTTCGAGGATATCTCGGGTTTACGGTAAAACCAGATGTGGAGTTCGTGTACCTGGTGCAACGCTGATTGAATTGAATTCTTGTTGTGTATGTTGAGAAAATTGTATAGAAATCACAACCAAAAATTATTTGACCGCAATCAATAACGGTGTCGAATGTAGCGCGTTAGTAAGTGCGGATCGTCCACAGGGAAAGTGTAATCGTTCGTGTTTCGATTTAGATGAGTTGAAACTTTAAAAAAAAGAAAACAAACAATTCATGATTTGGAAATTGAAGTTCAAGAATTAGAAAAATCTAGATCTAAGAAAACATTAAAATCAAGAATTGAGAATTTGATGATTTCCAAACCAAATATCAAGAATCGAAATGAGGCTCGTAGGAATCGATCGGATCTATAGATGTGATGCAATCTAGCGATTACGTATTCTTATCCATCGATGAATTGATACTAGATCGATGATGATCAACGAGAATTAGGGATTTCTTGTGAAACTAGGGTTTCATCATCTATCACTTGTTCCTTCGTCGATATCATTCACATTCTAGCCTCTAGCAAATTCAAGAATCGATCGTGGATCCCTAATTTCGAGCGATCACAATCAAGAAAGCATCGCAACGAAACTAGGTCGTCGATTCTTCAATTTGCAAGAGTTTACAAAACTCGTAGGACTTAAGAATCGTTTTAGGATTTGTTACAACATTATTCTATTGATCGTCTCGACTCCTTTACGAGCGGAGTTTTACTCAAATATCATAAGAAGAACCACAATCACAAATTGAGATCGAATCATGATGCAAGAATTTAAAGAAAGCAAGATTAAAGAATTTCACATTTTATTTATCAACAATTCCGTTACAATTCGCTCAAGAACTACAAAAGGAAGGAACTAGATCGTCGATTTCGGCTTCGCTCGGCTCCTTGAGTCGCGGATCGGCTTGGATCTCTTGCTCCGATAGAATCCGGTGTCGCATTCTAAAGGTTGAAGGCTCTCATGCTTGAATGGTACTCGGGATCTTGATCTTGATTTTGAATTGGAATTAGGGTTAAGGTTTCGCACAAGTCGTGTCACTCAACTTGTGGATGGAAGATGAAGAGAGAATGAAGAATTAATGATTTAATCCAACCCTAGATCTAGGCTCCTTTTTATAGACCTCAAAACCCTAGATCTAGGATTTCAAATTTGAATTTTCCCTCCAAAAGTTTGTTAAGAGAGCCTTCTAGAAATAGTTTGTTAAGCCGAGCCTTCTAGATGCGCTACGTAGAGAATCGGGAGTCTTCTGGAAGCTTGGGAAGTTACAAGAGCCACGTGTATGAAATTTGAGAGCATGATGACATCATCGCGCCGCGGATCCGCGGCGCAAGCGGGCTCCCGCCGCGGATCCGCGGCGGTTTAGAAGCTTTTGGGCTTGAATTTTCTACCGTGGTCTTGGGCTGACAATTGGGCCTTTGTATGATATGTTAAATTGTATTTGGCTTTCTGTATCACTTCCAGATCTCACATCTTGGAGTTGGTGTATTTTTGATCAGCTCTTTTGGCTTTGTTCCTGCAATTTCCTGCACAATTTCTCGGGACAAGAGTTGCGCAATACAAGGATGATGTGATGCCATGATAAACACACAATTTCCCTAAAAGTGCCGGTTTTAAAGTCTAACACATGCAATCTGGTATTTCAGAGATGTTTTGCTAATATGTACAATATGAATACCGAACACTTCTAGATGAGTGCAAATGATCGGGAAATTGCCGTGTTAAAAATGCAGTATTTTCGACTGATCAAATTCCCCCAAACTTATTTTCGATCGTCTCGATCGAATTGTTTTATTAAAAAGAGAAGGAGAAAATAAAGAAAGAGAAAAACTAACTAGCACACTTTCGTAGGCAACACGATTGCACTGAGCACGTGCAACAAGCCTTTAAACCTCTAGGTGTCCCTAGTAGGAGGAGTGTTGTCTCCTGAGGGTTTTCAGCGTATTGCACCCACAAAATCCAATAATAAAAGAAAGATCATGAATATTACATTTAAAGATAAGAATTGTAAAAGAAAAGCCTTGAAAATTAGGGTTTCCAACTATGCTAGCTTTTCGGTTGTCATGAGCCCTATCTTAATGGTCATGAAAAGATGTCAGAAATCACGTCCTCCCTCAATAAAACATCGTCTTATTCTTCATTCCTATTTTTCTTCCAAACATCGATCATATCACCCTGCGTGTGTGTAAAGACATCCCTACACCCGGATAATTCAATTCAAGCTATCATACTCTTGCCCATCAACCTCAGTACTTTTTTTTAATTAATGAATATTAGGATTGCTCACACACTTTCATGCGACCGTTAATACTTCTTGAGGTACTAACCGACCGATTACTTATGTGCTTACTTATTTGGTGTATTTTCCTCGTCTTGCACCACCTAAGGCATAGCAGTGACTCCCAGACCAGTTGGCCTTAAGGCACTAGGTGAAGAGGCACCCTCTCTATATATTTTTTATTGCCTTTGGCGATAACAAAACCAGTGTTCATTTTTCTCACCACTTTTATATTTTCTTCATTATTATTTTTATTTCCTTTATACATCGGCTTTAAGACAAGAGCATTTCAAGGTATCCTCTACTATCCCGGGCTTCAAGACGTGTGTAAGTGCGAATAGCTGGGTATCAACGTTCAAAATGTTTGGCTTCCAGAATAGGAACTATTTTTCAGACTTATTTTTATGCTCAGATTAGTGACTTCCTTCATCTTACTTGTAGGGTTCCTAGGCACTCTAGTGAAGTCTCACAAGTGATCAAACATGCACAAATCAAATTTTACGGGTGCCTACAAACCCGACTACGGATCGTTTACTAGATATTTAGGCGAAACATGTAAACTAGTTTACATTTTTAACTAAGGGAACAGATATACAACCTTTGTAGATCCGGTCCACCACCTCCACCGCTCCGCAACGAAGTCCTCTCGCTGTCCAAGTGAACTCCCGGGCTCTAGCGTCGGCTTCGTCGAAGAATAAGCGAGCTAGGTCGTCAATATCCATGCCGAAGATGATCTACGTCGAGGCATCGCTAGATCAAGCTCCACCTTCACCTTGCCATGAAAACTTGTGAAGGAAACACACTCTACTACTTGGCAAGAGGTAGAGGATGAAGAAATAGGAAGTGGGTAGACTTTAGTTTTGGATTTCTCACTTGATTTGGCTAGTTGCCATTGAAGTAGAAAGCTTTTCTTCATGTTGAAGAAGATGAAGAAGAAGAAGAAGATATGATAAGATTATTAAAAAAGAAAATAAAAAATAATACTTATCATGACTTCAACCATGGTTTAGTGTAGAGATTTAACCAAGGTTTAGATGAGTGGTTAGGGTTAGAGAAAAGACAAGAATGGTGGACTTAGTCAAGGTTTCAAGAAGCTTCAAAGAAAAAGACAAACTAAGCCACCATTTCATTTTCTCTTTATCTTTTCCAAAACAATAATAAAAGGATAAATAAATAAGAGAAAAGAAACCCTAACCATTCAATAAACATGGTTTAATCTTTACACAAACCCAAAAGAGCAAGTATCATCAAACATGATACAATCTTGTGCACAAAAGTATATCACATATACAATGTGCACAAACCAAGTGAGTTAATCCATTTAAAGTGAACCATTACTAGTTAATGCAAAGTAATATATCAAATATATAATTATACATTAAATCATTAAATCAACACTTGATTCAATGATCCGGTTATATCGCATATAACCGGCTAGTATCCAATGTATCGGCTTATCGAATCAATCCTTGATTCGATAACTAGGTTATATCGCATACAACCATTCGACACATTCATCGCGAGAATGAAATACGGTATCACATACACGCATTATTCTCGGTCCCGCACATATCTCATATGCGCTCCTATTTCGTTTCGCTTGAGCCAGGAAATCTCTGTGTAGGACTCTAAAGACTCGTCAATATGCCGGCAGCAGATGATGATCATATCAAACACCCACAAGTCGCAAGCGGTCTGCTAAACGTAACGGCCACCCGGGTATTGAGCGATCAGAAGATCGACGAGTAAGCCCGCTCACACTCTTGCGAATCCAACCGGTAACACTTACCGTACGGTCCGGTCTGTTCGTCTGATATGTCGCATATCTCGCCTAGGGGTGGTAAACGTCAGACCCCAATAGCTCGATAAGTCATGCCGACGTAGGGTCCATAACATTCGTGAAACTACTGATAACACTTACCAGTATATCACTGCAACCCTGGCCAGGGATTTCCTGTTATGGCCAGTCGAGCATAGCACAACATCAACCCCCAATACCGGGAGAGACGAATCCCCTCCTATCGCTCATTGCCTCCATGTGAATCGGGACTGTACCCAAAAACCACCTGTTTGCACAACTCAGTAGAGCCGTGGTAAGGTGGAAATCAAAGCACAGTGGGAGACACACAAGACTCTATGACGATCTCGGGTCAATAGACTAAGCTGTACCAGTGTCACCAGAGAACTGCCATTTGACGTGAGGTATAATACCATCTGGGAGTTCTCGGCGAGTCCGATCAGTGTACCCAGTCTCCACTGAGCACCCGCATACCATCTTCGATGTCAAACACCAATGGATATGGGATCATCCATCGCCCCATCGCATGGGTCGAGAAGATATGCGCTAGTCTACTCTGGAATATCGATGCCCCGTCTCGATATTCCCTCGACTAGGAACATTTCAAGGATGTACTCTTGGACTACCCAGGCCCCACTAGTATGATCTACATCATAGTCCTGTAAGTCGAGTACACATCCTATGTGCTTTATCAACATGTAATCAGAGAGACAGAAAGTATACATGTTAAGATAAAGAGCAACCAGATAGCGTACTATCATGTCGAGCAAGAAAGTCCTACCTATATATGTCCCAGCATCCACTACAATATACATCCAATGTACAGTAATGGCCTCTAGGGCATACATATAACTAACAATCTCCCACTTGCACTAGGGCCATCTGTAGCAGTGGTTGCAGTATCACATACTCAACCATCCCCTAAAAGTCTCTCTTTGGGAAAAGGGCTTTCGTGAGTGGATCCGCCGTGTTGTCCTCTGAGTCTACTCTCCTTGCCTCGATCACCCTGGAGATCAACTATCTCCATGATCAGGTGATGCTGCCTTAGATTATGTCTGGGTCACTGATGGGACCAGGGTTCCAGGGCCAAAGCCACACTTCCATTGTCATACAATGGCAGGAACCTAGTTCATCTTATGAACCAATATACACCCAAACTTCCTCTTTGGTAGTATCTACAATAGCGATGTTACCAGCCTTTATCGTCTAGTTTGCCACGGTATCTAGCTTGGAACTCTTCCAACATACCGTCCCTCTATTGAGGGTAAAGACAATGCCCGTGACTGACATTCAGTCGTCTTTATCACCCTGGAACACTTCCAGTGATTCTCCTCAGGATCGATTGATACCGTCTCACTACATCTAGTGAGAATCCTAACATCCAATTACATCTATCTCATAGATGAAAACTCAGGATTTAGGAGGTATCACTTTGATCCTATTTGGGGAATCCTAGTGATAATAGGAGATTGACCGATCGTAGTATAGGAAACTCTTTTCCTATCAAGAGTATGTTGTCAACGTACAATACGAAGATGACCACCTTACTCTCTACTACCCTTTTGTATATACAAGGTTCGTCTACCATTTTGATGAAGTCAAGCACTTTTATTATCACATCAAAATAGACGTTCCATCTCCGCGATGCCTGCTTCATTATGTAAAGCAACCTGCACACGTTTCCGCTGCTCCCACTGTTTACGAAGACCTCTGGCTGTGTTCTTATAGACGTTCTCTTCTAAATCAGTATTTAGAAAAGCAGTCATGGCACCCAACCGCCAGATATCGTAGTCATGGTATGTAGCCGTGGTAAGTAGGATCTGGACAGACTTAAGCATAGCTACTGGAAAAAGGTTTCATCATTATCCATGCCTGGTCGATGACGAAAACCTTTAACAAGTCTAGCTTTGAAAGTCTCAACTTTTCCATCTAAACCAAGTAATCTTCTCAAGATATACTTGCTCCTGATGGGGATTTAACCCTTCAGATACAGCAGCTAAAGTCCATACTTTGCTGGTGTACATGGATTCCATCTCAGATCGCTAAGCATCCAGCCATTCTTATAGAGTCCCTACTCTCGATGGCCTGCTCGAAACTAGTTGGGTCATCATCTCATGATGCAATCCTTGCTCCCACTGTCATCGAGAAACTGAGGTATCTCTCAGGCGGATGAGGAACCCTACTAGATCGGCGGAGAGGCTGAGGTTCGTCGGAAACTATAGAATCCTTTGGTTCTGTCAAATCATCAACTGCAGTTTTGTATAGCTGGAACCTTTCCAGTTCAACAGAACAGACCTTGCCTCGAGCTTGTTCGGATTTTGCTTTTGACATAGGCCGGACAACCCCAAATCTTAACTTACTTAAGAGATAGGCTCTTCCCATACCATATCTCATATGGAATGGTAGGCACTGATTTGATTCGAACCTAATTCAATAGGTATGCAGCTTCTCAAGTGCATAACTCCCAAAAGGAAATAGGTAACTCAGTAATACTCATCATAGAGCACACGATATCTAATATTGTGTGATTGCTCCGCCCCGATACATCGTTGTGCTGTGGTGTATTCAGAGGAGTAATACTGAGAGAGAATCTCATTTTCCTTTAGAATAGTCCAAGGATTCCATGCACAAGTATTCTCCTCCCTGATCTCATCATAGGATATAATACTTATACCCGGTTATTGGTTCTCTACTTCTAACTTATATTCTGTGAATACCTCAAAAGGTTCGGACTTATGTTTCAACAGGAACATATGACTGAATCTTGAGAGATTATCAGAGAATATAATGAAGTAAAAAGAACCAGTCCTGGCATGTGTAGACAGGAGACCTTACATACATCATCATGTATCAGTCCCAAGAGTTTACTAACTCTTTCTCTGTTTCCAGTAAACAGAGCTGGTGTCATTATATCTTTGTGACATGACTGGCAAGTTTCACAAGATGTAAATTCAAACTGATTTAAATATGCATCTAAATGTAACTTCAGCTAGTCGGGTCGCATTGATATGACCTAGTCTACAATACCTCAAGAAGAATTCGTTCATTTCTGAACTCTTCCTCTTGTGTGTGTTCTGTATACAAGGAACTGTAGTTTGATTTAGAACGTCAATGCTTTTAGATAACGTGCCTGAACCGATTAACTTTTGATATAGGAAATATTCAAAACATTATCCAACAATACAAAATTATATCATTTCTTTACTAATAAAGAGACTGATATGATTTTGTATATCAGGTTTGGTATCTAATAGAATTTGTTCAGAATCAATGTATTCGTAATACAGGGTGACAGTGACCAACAGACTTGGCTGCAACACTTGCCCCGGTTTCTGTCTCATGAAACTTATCACCCGTTCTCAGTTTTTCTACCTTTTTGTAGCCCTATGTAACAACTTACATATCTGGGATCCTGATCCGGTATCATATACCCAGGATGCAGAGGATACTGAGAAACAGTTCTTTGTAATGAATACACCCGAAGGAGATGCATCATATGCACTTTCTTCGTTTGGGCGGCATAGGAATTCTGGTATTCCCCAATCTCCTGCTCTTCCTTATAACAATTATAAGTTGGAGCGGAACCAACGTTCCCCAGCTCAGTATAACAAGCGGGTTCGGTCAAAATTTCGTATTATTATCTTGATTAAGGCGTGATATGGTCGCTACCAGGAGAGAGAGAGAGAAGAAAACACTCTGCGTGCGCTCTTGCAAGATCAGATTGGTTATGTATTTTATCTAATCAGGATGGCCCCCACTGTTTTTATCAAATCTTCCTTCAAACCCTAAAAGGAAAGACTAGCCGGGATTAATTACACTTTACAAGTTCGCCAACCTTTCAGCCAGGCCAGTGTCGGTACTTAGAGGGAGGTTCCCCGTGCTTTCGCACGGACCTAATTACAGCAAACCTCGTTTTCCCAGAGGCGTAACCCCGTTGACACCTTTCTAGACACCTACTTGATCGGCTAATTGCAAAGTGCAAAACTCTCCTAGGAGTAACAATTACTCGCAGTGGGTATCGGGATCCAACTATCATATAGAAGGTATGCAATCTCATTGCAAATTTCAACACTTGAAACTCCCGATGAAGGTTTTTACCCCTAGCACCTATGACCTTAACTATGGTCAACAAATCATAAGTACTAGTCAAGTTTTACCCGTCATTTCGTGATTAATTAGACCCACCCACATGACCCTTAACTAAGGTCAACAAAGTCACGCGACTGTCCTAACTAATCGCATCATATGCGGTGTAGGAAGACATCACTTAGCTACCGTACACTGTGCCTTGACTATGGTCAACAAACACAGCACGAATACTAAGTACTCTACTTCCTAAAATGACGGAGGGTTGCGGCTGGTTTTTGTGAAAACCTTTAACGCTTTGAACTTGATCTCGTTGCGGAATCAAATGGTTTTTAAATGGAATGTTTTCGAGGCTTTTCTAGTTTTGCTAAAGGGGTCACTCCCGGTGAAGGGATCGTCGGCCCTTTCCTCGTCGAATGAGGTGCGGGATATATCATATATATCACTGTGCAAAGCGGAAACTATAGAAGCGATCAAAGACAAACCGAGGGTTGTAGCATCTGCCAGTTATTGCTAAAGGAGTCACTCCCGGTGAAGGGATCTCGGTCCTTTCCTCATCGAATAAGGTGCAGGATGTTCTATAATGAACACCGCGATGCAAAGCAAGAACTGTAGCTACATGTTTTATTTTGAAATTCGATTCCACAACATCAATTAGGTTTATTTTCTTTCATTAATCTCATTAATGAATATCCCATCATTTAAGTCCACCTAACCATCACAGATAAATATAACGTACGCTTATGCCATCCGCATTCGCCTCGATGTCCCGTCTGCACCGTTAGGTTAGGTAACTGACGCCAGAGCGAGGCAGGGCTAGCGCGGGTGTAAAACATAAGCAACGTCTATATAATATATCATATATACTATATAGAATACCTGTCACAGAACATCACATGATCACAGATAAATCACAGCAGAAGAAACATATGAAATATTGGATATACTAGGACGTCCGTGTTTTCAATACGAGCCAGTATAAAACACGGATTCCACGGTCGTGATGAATAGCCAATCCCACACCCCTAGACCCCTATGAGAGCGGCAAGCAACCCTACCAATTCTAGGGTTAGGAGACCCGGACTCGACTCCTCGAGTTGGTCTCCCACTGGACCCCAGAACCCGGTTACTTGTGCTCCCCTCCTTGGGTCTATCCTAGTGCAGAAAAGTAAATAATATACAACAACGGTGACAACTTCCTCAACCTGGAAGCGCCCCAATAAAAAAATATTACATACAAGTTTTTACATGAATGAAAATGAAAAACACTCATCTCACATAAAAAACCCCGGCTATTCAAACACGACGATCCAATATAACATATCCAGCAACACATAACATCACATGTCATCAACGTAAGTAAATATGCGCATCCCAATTGTCGTTGACATATAGCAACGAAACCGGCGATATCACATATTACACTTACGGTCACAGAAAAGAAAGTGTAAAACTACAACAGTTGGAATCCGCAACCACCTCAGACATCGCATGCCTGACTAAATGAATTACTTAGACATCGCATGCCTAACAATTATAAACCCCGCATTTTAGTCTCATTATCGAAAACTCTTTTCAATATCAAGTCGGGCAATTCAACAGGATTCCCGACATTTTGATCGAATGCTCGTCGCAAACTTCAGTAGACGGCCGCACCCCTAATACCGTCGACGAAGTGCACCAAGGCGGAACACCGCTACCGCGAGCACCCGAACGGATGCTTTCGGCGACGGGGTTCTCCTACAGTCACTTGGTCGGGGCTATGGAGTGAGGCTGTCTATTAAGTTTACCCGGCGAGTATCCGCGTACGCTACGTGATTGCGACGGACTTTTGATCACATCAAAATTCCGTGGCAACCGATCAAGTAAGACTAAACTGCTATATTTATAACATTCATTCAGTTATCACATAACTTTTGTGAATTCCAATTATTGTATCACATTCCGGATAAATAGAAAATGCTAAACTTTTCGATCGAACAATCGAACACCCAAGTTTTTCCGATACTACTCAACACATGAAATAAGTCTAACAACATTCAGTTCGTGCCTCAGTAGCAACGGTCCAGCCGTAGAAGGGTCAAGCCAACGCCTCACATGTGGCACGCCGTACTGCCCCAAACCCGAAGGTTCAAAGGGCAGTTCAAGACGGTCACATAATCGAGTTAAGGTTTGTTGTCTTCTAGAGGGTCCATCGCGATACTTGCACTACTTAGAACGTCGTTAAACTGCGGAAAAATCCAACACTTGGAAATTTCCCGACAGGGGAAAAATTGGGTATTTATATCCGGTCGAACCTTTTAACATATTCTAAAATTTATCCGGAAAGCCACACCGACAAAATTAGACGGTCCGATCGAATACACCGAATCCCCAATACAACCCAGAAAATTCAAATCCTTTAAAAATTATTAAAAATTCCCAGAAACACTAACAATAAACTACAAGAATTACTGTGCAAAAACATGTGCCAGAGGAGACCTTCAGGCTGCGGAACCGCCGCATTAGGCATGCATATGCGGCGGTTCCGCCGCACAATGAACGATTCAGAGCCCCTATTTTCAACAGTAATTCTTATAATATTGCACTGAGTTTTCTGAATATTTTTAATTGGGAAAAAACCCAGTTTTTCAAAATCGTCCAGAGAGCATTTTAAATCGGGGTTTTGTGTTCGATCGGACTTCTAACTTCGTCAGGACTTCGCCTAAGGCTCTAGCTAGGCTCTGATACCACTGTAGGGTTCCTAGGCACTCTAGTGAAGTCTCACAAGTGATCAAACATGCACAAATCAAATTTTACGGGTGCCTACAAACCCGACTACGGATCGTTTACTAGATATTTAGGCGAAACATGTAAACTAGTTTACATTTTTAACTAAGGGAACAGATATACAACCTTTGTAGATCCGGTCCACCACCTCCACCGCTCCGTAATGAAGTCCTCTCACTGTCCAAGTGAACTCCCGGGCTCTAGCGTCGGCTTCGTCGAAGAATAAGCGAGCTAGGTCGTCAATATCCATGCCGAAGATGATCTACGTCGAGGCATCGCTAGATCAAGCTCCACCTTCACCTTGCCATGAAAACTTGTGAAGGAAACACACTCTACTACTTGGCAAGAGGTAGAGGATGAAGAAATAGGAAGTGGGTAGACTTTAGTTTTGGATTTCTCACTTGATTTGGCTAGTTGCCATTGAAGTAGAAAGCTTTTCTTCATGTTGAAGAAGAAGAAGAAGAAGAAGATATGATAAGATTATTAAAAAAGAAAATAAAAAATAATACTTATCATGACTTCAACCATGGTTTAGTGTAGAGATTTAACCAAGGTTTAGATGAGTGGTTAGGGTTAGAGAAAAGACAAGAATGGTGGACTTAGTCAAGGTTTCAAGAAGCTTCAAAGAAAAAGACAAACTAAGCCACCATTTCATTTTCTCTTTATCTTTTCCAAAACAATAATAAAAGGATAAATAAATAAGAGAAAAGAAACCCTAACCATTCAATAAACATGGTTTAATCTTTACACAAACCCAAAAGAGCAAGTATCATCAAACATGATACAATCTTGTGCACAAAAGTATATCACATATACAATGTGCACAAACCAAGTGAGTTAATCCATTTAAAGTGAACCATTACTAGTTAATGCAAAGTAATATATCAAATATATAATTATACATTAAATCATTAAATCAACACTTGATTCAATGATCCGGTTATATCGCATATAACCGGCTAGTATCCAATGTATCGGCTTATCGAATCAATCCTTGATTCGATAACTAGGTTATATCGCATACAAACATTCGACACATTCATCGCGAGAATGAAATACGGTATCACATACACGCATTATTCTCGGTCCCGCACATATCTCATATGCGCTCCTATTTCGTTTCGCTTGAGCCAGGAAACCTCTGTGTAGGACTTTAAAGACTCGTCAATACGCCGGCAGCAGATGATGATCATATCAAACACCCACAAGCCGCAAGCGGTCTGCTAAACGTAACGGCCACCCGGGTATTGAGCGATCAGAAGATCGACGACCAAGCCCACTCACACTCCTGCGAATCCAACCAGTAACACTTACCGTACGGTCCGGTCTGTTCGTCTGATATGTCGCATATCTCGCCTAGGGGTGGTAAACGTCAGACCCCAATAGCTCGATAAGTCATGCCGACGTAGGGTCCATAACATTCGTGAAACTACTGATAACACTTACCAGTATATCACTGCAACCCTGGCCAGGGATTTCCTGTTATGGCCAGTCGAGCATAGCACAACATCAACCCCCAATACCGGGAGAGACGAATCCCCTCCTATCGCTCATTGCCTCCATGTGAATCGGGACTGTACCCAAAAACCACCTGTTTGCACAACTCAGTAGAGCCGTGGTAGGGTGGAAATCAAAGCACAGTGGGAGACACACAAGACTCTATGACGATCTCGGGTCAACAGACTAAGCTGTACCAGTGTCACCAGAGAACTGCCATCTGACGTGAGGTATAATACCATCTGGGAGTTCTCGGCGAGTCCGTTCAGTGTACCCAGTCTCCACTGAGCACCCGCATACCATCTTCGATGTCAAACACCAATGGATATGGGATCATCCATCGCCCATCGCATGGGTCGAGAAGATATGCGCTAGTCTACTCTGGAATATCGATGCCCCGTCTCGATATTCCCTCGACTAGGAACATTTCAAGGATGTACTCTTGGACTACCCAGGCCCCACTAGTATGATCTACATCATAGTCCTGGAAGTCGAGTACACATCCTATGGGCTTTATCAACATGTAATCAGAGAGACAGAAAGTATACATGTTAAGATAAAGAGCAACCAGATAGCGTACTATCATGTCGAGCAAGAAAGCCCTACCTATATATGTCCCAGCATCCACTACAATATACATCCAATGTACAGTAATGGCCTCTAGGGCATACATATAACTAACATTACTAACCCTTGGGATAACGGCTCATAACTACTTATTACTAGTTCGTATAAGAAAACTTCTAATTTTCTTGGTTTTCTTAAACTTTTCCAATCTTTTGGATGTAATTTTTCACTATCTAAACTTTTATTATCTTATTTATGTACAAAAATATTTTTATCTTTTGAATTTTTTAAAATTTTTTTATAGGTTTTCAAAAAAATGTTTTGTGCTTATGCAAAGTATGATGCAAATGATGCGAAAATAAGCACAAACCTCCCCCAAACTTGTTTTCAACAGTGTCTTCACTGTTGCCATCAGCTAAATCTCGAAAAACCTGTAAGCTTGGGAGGAAATTTATTAATGGGGGCAAAATATTTAAATGAAGATCCTCCCCCAAACTTATTTTTGGCTCAAAATTTTGTAAGCCTTTTCTTTTCAAGAGCCTGATTATACCCCCCCAAACTTGAGTTAAGCAATGTTAATCTTTGAAAATCACATTAAGGGGTCAAAAATCATTGGTCGATGCCAAGCTTTGCAAAGACCGAAAGTTAACACCAACCATTCGAAAATTTTATCAATGCAGTGCTCTGGTTGGTGGAAGAAGAAGTGGGGAAAGGGTAAGTGGTAGAATAGAATGTGTGTGCGTCTCATTTTGGAGAAACGATACAGTGAATGTGATGGATTACTCGTATTCTTTTTACAATTCAGAAGAAGGGGTGGAAGTTCAATTTCATTGATTGGGAGATGATTCATCTCAACACCCGTGTCATTCAAAAATGCGAGTTCATCAGCGAAGATTTCCTCAAAAGTTCCATCAATACCCCGATGAATAATGTCATCACAAAGTGCGAGGTGATCTTCAGACTCTAAGAACGGTTCATAATCAGTGTTAGTTTTTGACCCGGACATCTCGGTGGAAGAGTCCGTATGTGTATGATACATAGTTGGGTCAAATAATAACGTATGAAAAGAGTCAAGATCAGTATCATGAGGATCGTTAAATTCGCTGCTGTCGGCATCCATTAAGTCGACAGAACAGACCTGAGCAGTAGGTTCGGAGGGTACACTTCCCAACTTATAAATGTTCAGCTCAATTGACCTATTCCCGAAGGATAGGGTCATAGAGCCATTACGACAGTTGATGATAGCATTGGAAGTGGCCAAAAAGGGGTGACCTAAAATCACCGGAATTTGATTCCGTGGGTTCGCTATAGGCTGTGTATCAAGTACAATAAAGTCCACAGGGAATACAAATTCCCCGATTTTTATTAACACTTCCTCCAGTTCACCCCTAGGTTTGGTGATTGATCGGTCAGCCATCTAGAGAGTTATGCTCGAGGGCTTTAACACTCCGATACCTAGTTTCTCGTAAACCGAGTATGGAAGCAAGTTAACACTAGCGCCAAGGTCTAGTAGAGCACGGTTGATGTGTTTTTCCCCAATAGAAATAGAAATAGTAGGACAGCCAGGGTCCTTACGTTTCCTCGGTACTTGTTGGGGGAAAGCCGTGTCTACAGTCTTTGCCATGAATATCTTCTTAGGCACTTGAGTCTTCCTCTTCCTAGTGCACAAGTTCTTAAGAGTTTTCGCATAGGACGGAACTTGTTGGATAGCATCTAGGAGAGGGATGTTGATGTTTACTTGCTTAAACATGTCCATAATCTTCTCCATATGTGGACTCGATTTGTTAGCCCTTAACCGATTAGGATAAGGTGCTTTAGCAATAAGCGCTGGGTCCATCATAGGAGAAGGAAGTGTCTGTGGACCTGATCCCAGAATAGAAGTGGGGATCGTCCGTGGAGAACTAGAAGAGCTGGGCTGAGGTGGCGAACCTTGTGGGAAACGAAGAATAGGCTCGCAAGAAGGTGGTGGGGTAGAAGAACTGGGGTTAGAATTAGAAGTAGAAGTGGAAGGAAAGGTCTCAGCCGGGGTGTTATTGATTGATTTATCAGTATCATCAAACTCTTCCCCAACGTGATTGTCAAGCACTCTTCCAGATCTCAACATAATTGCATCCACATGATGTGAATAGCTAGGATTGGGTAAAGGTTGAGCTGGAAGTTTCCCTTTCTCTCTTACACTCATTTCGGCTTTTAGTTGTGCAATTTGTGCTTCCATCGATTTGATATTCTCATTTTGAGAGACAATGATCTTCATTACATTCTCGACGGAAGATTGCAAACTTGCCGTCCCTTGGATGGATTGTTTCATGAAAATATCCAAGGTTTGTGCTAGTGCAGAGGTATTATCTGTACCGGTCAATTGCAAAGAGTTTTCATGTGGTGCAAAAGTGTTGGCCGGATTTTGGAAGTTTTGTGCTTGGAAGGGGTGCTGACTCAATGGAAGTGATGGTTGCTGTTGTGGTGGAGGGACCTTTTGAAAATTGTTTTGGGTTGGAACCGTGTTTTGAGATTGTGATTGGTTCCAAGCAAAATTAGGGTGATTCCTCCAACCTTGATTATATGTGGAAGAAGATGGATCATTTCTACGTCTTTGAAAGGCAGAATTGATATGACCTTGAAACGGAGAATTTAGTGGACATTCTTCCGTGAGATGAGAAGGATCAGAACAGCATCCACAGACAGTTTTGGAGAGTGACATTTGATTTAGGGCGGCGGCTAAAAATTTGTTTTCCATAGTCTCGAGTTTCTTGTGTATAGCTGCAATGTCAGCTCTAACTCCTATGGAAATATCATTGCCATCCCTAGACGATTGACTCACACCCTCCCACTGTAACGATTTTTCAGCGAAATCTTCTAGAAATTTCCAGGCTTCCCCATCATCTTTAGTCATGAAGTTGCCTTGACACATGGATTCTAGGGTCTGTCTTGTGTTAGGATTAATGTCCTCATATATGATTCAGTATAGTTCCCATCTAGGGATTCCGTGATGTGGACATTGGACTAACGGATCCTTGAAGCGTTCAAGACATTTTGAAAATGGTTCATTTGGAACCTGGGTAAATTGATTTATTTTGCTACGGACTCGAGCTGTCTTTTGATGTGGGTAGAATTTCTTAAGGAATGCTTTGACGAATTCTTCCCAATTTGAGATAGAATGTGCGGTTTTGTTATAATGCCACTTCTCGGCTATATCGCACAAGGTAAATGGGAGAAGACGAAGACGCATAGCATCCACAGAAAACTATGAAGTACCCATCATAGCGTATACATTTTCAAATTTGGTGATAAAGGCATATGCGTCTTCAGACTCGAGATCGTGAAATTTTTGTAGAAGGTTGATGTATTGGGGTTTAATTTCAAAATTTTCCCCGTTGGCTGGTGGAATGGAAAGACAGGTCGAAAGAGGACCTCGTATGGGATAGCACCTCTCTTGGAGAGAGATGCGGGGTAGATTCTACGCACCAACAGACGACGGCAGAGTAGTGGTAAAGAAGTTTGATGGAGAAGGATCCATCGATGTGGGTATGGTGGTGGGTGAAGAAAAGGTAAATGTAGAAATACCGACTTTTGGGTCGATCGGGGGAACGCAGACTAAACGGGCACTAGAATCCTGTGTCCAGCCTATCTTGCACTAAAAAGGGTTAGTACAAGTGGCGGCGCGACTTATAATTAGGGGAAATGAATGAAGTGGTATTTGTTTTGAAAAAGATACGGATTTTTGAAAAAAATGATGCAAATCACAACAAATGCAACAAGCAACCCTAAGTCTGGTGGTCACCTAGGTTAAAGCTCTAGACCGCTCCTAACTGCCAAAAGTCAAGTCGCGGGATCAATCCTCCACTGCCTCTTTGTCTCTCCTGTGGTCAGGTAAGTGCCAGGTAAGTGGGAAGGTACTCCACTACGTAAGTAGTGGGCCTAATTAATAACCACTAGCCTTAGACACACTTTCCTTAGACACCACAAAAGAAACGCGGATAAGCAATGAATTACCCACGGCCTTCTTCTGTCCTAAGTGAGCGCGACGGTCCTTAGAGTCATCTCTAGATCTTTTTTAGTTAATGAGGGTAAATGCGGGTGCAAGTTTGTGATTTTTGGGGCTTAGGAAGGGTAATGAACTCCCCACCTAATCTGAATTTGGCCGGGCCCCTTAAAGTCCATATTATTATGCAAACAACCAAGAAATCAAAAACACGCACAATTTTTATTGCTTTTTGCGGCGCTGTGATTTATTTGCAAAGAAACCTGCAGCAAATTGTTAATTGGAGCAGATGAGGGAGATGATAAGAAAGCAGAGGAGTCACCTGAGAATTTTTTTACTGTAGCGCTACTGTAGAGCCGCGGTTTAGCCGCAATAAGCGCCTAATGCCGCGGATCCGCCGCGGGTTTGAAAGATCTCTGCACCAAAATTTTACAGTGTGCCTCTGTTCACCTTCTAAGTTCTCTGGAATGCTCTGAAAATTTTTTCCACAGCTCTACAAATTCCAGATTTTCTCGCAACAAATCACAACAACACGTTTAGAGTTTGCGCGAATTTTGATCTAAAAATATAGATGGAATAAATTTTTCAACTCAAATTTCAAAATACAAACAAATAGCGCACTATCCCCGGCAACGGCGCCATTTGATTTAATTGAATTCTTGTTCTGTATGTTGAGAAAATTGTATAGAAATCACAACCAAAAATTATTTGACCGCAATCAATAACGGTGTCGAATGTAGCGCGTTAGTAAGTGCGGATCGTCCACAGGGAAAGTGTAATCGTTCGTGTTTCGATTTAGATGAGTTGAAACTTTAAAAAAAAGAAAACAAACAATTCATGATTTGGAAATTGAAGTTCAAGAATTAGAAAAATCTAGATCTAAGAAAACATTAAAATCAAGAATTGAGAATTTGATGATTTCCAAACCAAATATCAAGAATCGAAGTGAGGCTCGTAGGAATCGATCGGATCTATAGATGTGATGCAATCTAGCGATTACGTATTCTTATCCATCGATGAATTGATACTAGATCGATGATGATCAATGAGAATTAGGGATTTCTTGTGAAACTAGGGTTTCATCATCTATCACTTGTTCCTTCGTCGATATCATTCACATTCTAGCCTCTAGCAAATTCAAGAATCGATCGTGGATCCCTAATTTCGAGCGATCACAATCAAGAAAGTGTCGCAACGAAACTAGGTCGTCGATTCTTCAATTTGCAAGAGTTTACAAAACTCGTAGGACATAAGAATCGTTCTAGGATTTGTTACATCATTATTCTATTGATCGTCTCGACTCCTTTACGAGCGGAGTTTTACTCAAACATCACAAGAAGAACCACAATCACAAATTGAGATCGAATCATGATGCAAGAATTTAAAGAAAGCAAGATTGAAGAATTTCACCTTTTATTTATCAACAATTCCGTTACAATTCGCTCAAGAACTACAAAAGGAAGGAACTAGATCGTCGATTTCGGCTTCGCTCGGCTCCTTGAGTCGCGGATCGGCTTGGATCTCTTGCTCCGATGGAATCCGGCGTCGCATTCTAAAGGTTGAAGGCTCTCTTGCTTGAATGGTACTCGGGATCTTGATCTTGATTTTGAATTGGAATTAGGGTTAAGGTTTCGCACAAGTCGTGTCACTCAACTTGTGGATGGAAGATGAAGAGAGAATGAAGAATTAATGATTTAATCCAACCCTAGATCTAGGCTCCTTTTTATAGACCTCAAAACCCTAGATCTAGGATTTCAAATTTGAATTTTCCCTCCAAAAGTTTGTTAAGAGAGCCTTTTAGAAATAGTTTGTTAAGCCGAGCCTTCTAGATGCGCCACGTGGAGAATCGGGAGTCTTCTGGAAGCTTGGGCAGTTACAAGAGCCACGTGTATGAAATTTAAGAGCATGATGACATCATCGCGCGGCGGATCCGCGGCGCAAGCGGGCTCCCGCCTCGGATCCGCGGCGGTTTAGAAGCCTTTGGGCTTGAATTTTCTACTGTGGTCTTGGGCTGACAATTGGGCCTTTGTATGATATGTTAAATTGTATTTGGCTTTCTATATCACTTCCAGATCTCACATCTTGGAGTTGGTGTATGTTTGATCAGCTCTTTTGGCTTTGTTCCTGCAATTTCCTGCACAATTTCTCGGGACAAGAGTCGCGCAATACAAGGATGATGCGATGCCATGATAAACACACAATTTCCCTAAAAATGCCGGTTTTAAAGTCTAACACATGCAATCTGGTATTTCAGAGATGTTTTGCTAATATGTGCAATATGAATACCGAACACTTCTAGGTGAGTGCAAATGATAGGGAAATTGCTGTGTTAAAAATGCAGTATTTTCGACTGATCAAGCGCCAATCTCAAAGGCGTATCATCTGATGGCACCAGTGGAGTTGGAAGAAGTCAAGAAGCAGGTTACCGAATTGCTTGAGAAGGAGTGGATTTCGCAGCAGCAACCCACCTTAGAGAGCTCCAGTTCTTCTAGTAAAGAAGAAAGATGGCACAAGGAGGATGTGCATCGATTATCGAGAATTAGTCCGGGTAATTATTAAGAACAGGTATCCGATCCCTCGCATTGGCAAACTATTTGAGCAGCTTAGTGGCGCGAGGGTATTCTCGAAGCTGGATTTGCGGTCCTGATGTCATCAGGTCCGAGTTAAACCAGAAGATATTTGCAAGACTGCGTTCCGAACTTGGTATGAACATTACGAGTATTTAGTGATGCCCTTCGGAGTCACGGACGCACCGGCGATATTTATGGATTTGATGAACCGAATCTTTTCACCATTCTTATACCAGTTTACAGTGGTGTTCGCAGAGGATATTCTGGTCTACTCTAGGAGCATTGAAGAGCATGCAGAACACTTGAAGATCGCACTGCAGACATTGAGGCAAGAAAGATTATATGCAAAGATGAGCAAGTGCATGTTTTGGCTTGAAGAAGTAAAGTTTTGGGACATATCGTAGCTGGAGATGGAATCGCCGTTTACCCAGGGAAGATTGCAGCAGTTCAAGACAGGCCGATTCCGAAGAACGTTGTAAAGATCAGAAGTTTCTTGGACTTGCAGGATATTATAGAAGGTTCGTGGAGAATTGTTTGCTCGTTTGGCTGAGCCTCTGACCAAGCTTACGTACAAGGAAGTACCATTTGTGTAGACAAATAAGTGTGCGTCAGCTTTTGAGGCGTTGGAGCAAAGTTTGATTACCGCTTTTGTTTTAACCGTGCCAGACAGTTCCGGAGGATTGGTGTTTCGCAGCAACGCATCTGTGAAAGGATTGGGATGTGTATTGATACAGCATGAGAAGGTTGGAGCTTACGCGTTGAGACAGTTGAAGACCCATGAGAAGAATTACTCAATTCATGACCTGGAGCTTGCGGCTGGGATTTTCGCTTGAAGATTTGGAGACACTACTAATTGGGCAAAAGGGGTCGAAATATTCACCGATCACAAAAGCCTAAAGTACGTGTTCGCTCAGAAGGAGCTAATGGAGAGACAACGAAAATGGTTGAAGCTGACGGCTGACTACGATCTCGATTTTAAGTACCATCCGGGAAAGGTTAACGTTGTACCGGATGCGCTTAGTCGGTTGCCAGCAATTCTGATGTTGATTGCACGGAAGGAACTTACCGAAGACTTTCGAAGATTCGATCTGGAGGTTGTGCTACCGCATTCTTCGGGACAGTTGATGCAGCTGCAAGTACAGTAATCGTTGATCGAGGATATTGAAGCAGTGCAATTGCAGGACCCATGATTGCGGAAGTTTCGAGAACAGGTTGAGTCTGAACTTCGAACGGACTAATGCTTCATGAAGATGGTTCGTTGCGGTTTGGTAGCTATTTGTATGTGCCAAAAGGAGATATTTACGAGAGTGTTATGAAGGAGGCACACAGTTCCGCGTATTCTGTACATCCAGGAGGCATGAAGATGTACCGAGATCTACGACAGCAATTCTGGTGGAAAGGCATGAAACGGGAGATTGCTCGCTGTGTGGCAAAGTGCTTGGTGTGTCAGCAAGTTAAGGCTGAATAGCAAAGGGTTGCTGGTTTATTGCAACCACTTCCGATTCCTCAATGGAAGTGGGTACATATAACCATGGATTTCGAGACGGCTTTATCGCGGAGTCCAAAGGGTAACAATGTAGTTTGGGTGATTGTTGGTAGATTGACTAAGGCAGCTCATTTCAAACCTTTTCGAGTTGGTCAATCAGCAGAAACTTTGGCAGAACAGTACATGCAGGAGATTGTAAGATTGCATGGAGTACCGGTGGGCATCGTGTCCGACCGTGACACTCGTTTCTTATCACACTTCTGGAGGAGCTTACAGGAAAGTTTGGGGACTCGATTGAAGTTTAGCACAGCTTATCACCCTCAAACAGATGGCAAGTCAGAGAGAACGATCCAAATTCTTGAGGACATGTTGAGAGCTTGCATGTTAGACTTCAAGGGTTCATGGGAGGATCATCTACACTTGGTGGAGTTTTCTTACAACAACAATTTCCAGGCGACTTTTCGGATGGCTCCATTCGAAGTTTTATGTGGTCGCAAGTGTCGTTCACCTGTTTGTTGGGACGATGTTGGTGAACGAAGAGTGTGGGACCAGATTTGGTTGCGCAGACAGTTGAGAAGATTATCAATATCCGGAATCATGTGAAGGCAGCACAAGACCGACAGAAGAGTTGGCCTGATACGTCGAGAGGACCTCTAGAGTTCGCTGTGGGTGATTTAGTATTCTTGAAGATGTCACCGACTAGAGGGGTGATCCGTTACGGGAGTCGAGGAAAGTTAAGTCCCAGATTCGTTGGACCTTTTAAGATTTTGGAGCGTATTGGAGAAGTGGCGTATCGTTTGGTGTTACCGCAATCTTTGGAGAATATTCATGACGTGTTTCTTGTATCTCAACTCCGTAGGTATGCTCGAGATGAAATACATGTATTGGATCTTTCGGAGCAGACTGTACGAGAAGATTTAACCTTTGAGGAGCGACCGATGTAAATTGTGGATCAAAGAGAAAAGGTTCTTATGAACAAAGTTATCCCTCTTGTGCTTGTTTCTTGGAGTAATCGCTTGCATGGAAAACCAACCTGGGAACGAGAAGATGAAATCCGACAGAAGTTTCCACATCTATTCTTGAGATTTCTTGTTTGTTTATCCTATCTTGTTCTTGGAATTTCGAGGACGAAATTCTTTGTAGTTGGGTATAATGTAACACCCGAGTTCACTTATACCAATTCCAGTTTCCGTAATTACCTATCCATGATCTTTTGTTTATTTAGCGTGTTTGGGTCGAATGGTAGTTACTCGGTACATCGCATTCGACCCGACCCGCTTGCTTGAACCTGTTTAACTTTCATTTATAGGTTACCTTGACTTGTTGCATGGACTAGTGCATTTCATAATTTAGTATATACTGGTATTTTATCTAGTATCGCATCTGTTGCATATAACAATATAAATCACGTAAAATAATTTAAAATTGCATTTCATAGCCTGCTTGATACCCTAATCCTGTGGTAGCGTCCTTGCATCGTGTTCTCGTCCCGTTCAGTGAAACGGACGTGTTTGGATTACTACGCGCACGTACGTGCGTCCGTTCTTGGGGGTATGCATTTTTATTACATAATCCTTCATTTTAAGTTTTGGAACTCACAAATAATTTTCGTATCTCAAATCCAAAATTTTGGACCTGACCCGGGCGCATTTCGGAATTATTTTGTATCCCGCCAAATTTTATTAATTCTTAAATTCCTTAATTCATTAAACATTTTTCTTAACAGCTCAGATTTCTTCACAACTAAATAAAATATTTTTTAACAATTAAAATCTCTTTAATATTTCTCCCAACCAATCGCAGTTTCCCTTTAGTTTTACTGGGCACCACCATCTCCGAGACTCTCTCTCTCCCCTTCTCTTTCTCTCTCTCTTTCCTCTTTCTTTCTTGGCGAATACTGCCAACTTTCTTTCTCCCTACTGTTCCTTTTCCCCTTCTCTCTCCTCTCGATCTCTCCTTTCTCTCTCTCTCTCTCTCCTCTCGTTCTTTCTCTCTCTCTCTCTTTCTCTCACTCATCTCTCTCTCTCTCTCTTATATATTTATTTTCCTATTCTTTTATATATCAAAAACCCTATTCCCCAGGCATTCTTCTCTCTTCCTCACGAGAATCTCTTCCCTGCTCTTGCCTTGCGCTCGCTCATCGCGGTCGTGCTCGTCGCCGCCCTCTCATCGCCGTCGTCCCACGCCCTCTTCCACTCCTCGACCTCCTCTCCTCGCTCACCTCTTCTCCCCGGCCATTGCAACCCATACTTTCGCCCATCGCCTGCACATCTCCTTCACCTGCACCCTTCACCGCTGGCGACTCCACTTCCTCGTCGGCCTCCACTCGTCTTCCTCACCTCTCTCCAACCCCGACACTACCATCACCCACATCTGCAGCCCGAAGAACCCATCACCGAGAACCCACAGAAAACCCATCTGCTCCAACTTCTCCTCGCCGTCACCCTCGTCGCCGGCAACCTCTCGCTGTCGCCACTATTCTTGTCACCACCCTAGTCTGATCCCATCTCCCTCTCCCCGACCTCATCCTTACCTTCCCTACACTCCTCGACGACCTTCTTTCCCAGAGCCTGTACACACCCTCCTCGCCGGTGATCCCTGCCTCCACCTCGTCGACCTGACTGCCGACCACTCTTGTTGATCTCCCCTCTCGACCACCTCCACACCTATCTGTCCCTTCACCCGACGACTTCCCTGTAAACCCTTGCACCCACCTTCTCCGAATGCAACATCAACACTTCCTGCCTCGCCGGAGACCTCCTCGGCGACCGTACCTCGTCTTCGTCGTCATGTTCCCTGCCTCGCCTCACCTCCCTTCTAAACCCATGACACCAAACCCTAGTTCCTTCCTCTTCTTCTCATCTTCTTATTCTCCTTTTCTTGGTTTCGTGAATACGCGTTTTCCGGTGATCGACGGAGCCGTGCCCGTCGCTGTTGAGCTGGGTGACCCTGGGGACATTCCAGATAGCGTGATCGTGTTCTTGCCATACCTGGTTCTGTTCGGTGCTCGCGTGGACATATCGCGACGTTTCTCCCGATATCCGCCGTGGCACGTACCGCTTTGCGATCCGTCGAGGCAAGTGAAACTTGCTACATGCTATTTAATCTATTTTATATTTATTTGAATGCATAATCAACCTGTAGTATAAATCTAATACCATAGTCTCCATTTTCTTAAAACCCGATTACCCGTCATATCATATTAATTTATAGTCCGGGACATACCATGTTACATTTAGTGTTACTATACATAGTACCCGCATTCATACTTAAATCGAATAACCATTATTTGCATAGTGATTGTTTGAAAATTCGAGACTGTGTAAGTAAATCAACTCAAATGATCCCTGATAACGGTTTCATTTGATTGAAAAGAATTTCTTGTTTGTTTAAATCGAATAAAGCGAATAAGTTTCTATGTGTTGGTAATATTGAATAAGATTCACAATCAAAGAATTATATTTGACCGCAATCAATTACGGTGTCAGTTGTAGATCGTAAGCGAGTGCGGATCGTCCACAGGGATTGTGCGATTCGTTTTTATATTTAATTTGTTTGAATTGAAAAGTTAATCAAAAAGAAAAGAAAACACGATTCAAGATTTTATCGATTGAATCAGGTGTCACTAATCTAATCAAGAATCAAGAAATGATAAACAATCAAGAATCGGGTTTCAATGATATTTCCAACCAAATGTCAAGAATCTAAATGAGGCTCGTAGGAATCGATCGGATCTATAGACGTGATGTAATCTCAAGATATCGTGTTCTTGTCCTTCGAAGGATTGATACTAGATCGATGATGATCGACGAGAGTTAGGGCTTTCTCGTGAAACTAGGGTTTCATCGTTTAACCCTTGTTCTTTCGTTGATATCATTCACATTCTAGCCTCTAGCAATTTCAAGAAACGATCGTAACTCCCCAATTTCGAGCGATATCAATTAAGAAAGCATCGCAACAAAATGGGTCGTCGATTCTTGAACTTGCTAGGGTTTACAAAACTCGTAGGATTCAAGAATCGATTTAAGATATGTTACATCATCATTCTACTGATCGTCTCGACTCCTCGACGAGCGGAGTATTACTCAAACATCATCACACAGAAAGCATTCAAGAATTGAAAAGATATCATGATGCAAGAATTTAAAGAAAACAAGATAAAAGAATATCACCTTTTATTTATATCAACAATTTGATTACAGTCGCTCAAGGAGTACAAGAGGAAGAACTAAATTGTCGATTTGGCGTCGCTCGGCTCCGTGAGTCGCGGATCGGCTTGGACCACTTGCTCTGTTGAAGATCGGCTCGGCTCATAAAAGGTTGCAAGGCTTCTTGCTTGATGGGGTACTCGGGATCTTGGCTTTTGATTGGAATTAGGGTTAGGGTTTCACACAAGCCTTGTCACTAGACTTGTGGAAGAAGATGAAGAATGAGAGTGAATGGCTAAAGATGATTTGCTACTAAAATGAACTAATGGAGGGATCAAGTCCTCTTTTTTTTTACAAGTGAGCCTAGGGTCTTATTTATAGATCTCCCAAACCATAAGCCTTGAGAAGTTCCCTCCAAAAGTTTGTTGAAAGACTTCTAGAAGTAGTTAGTTAGGCTTAGCTTAGGGTTTAAGCTAGGGTTTAGGGAGAAGTTTCTAGAATACAAAGCTAGTTTAGTGTTGATTCCAAAGCTTGCTGATCTTGCAGAAGTTCCTGGAGTCTTCTGGAAACTGACATGTCATTCTGAGCTGTAGCCCTTAAGCTAGGAATTATGGTGCAAAATTGAGGAGGTGATGTCGACAAACCGCCGCGGAACCGCGGCAATAGGCGGCTTAGGCCGCGGTTCCGCGGCCAAGTAGGCTCCTTGGGGCTGCATCTTTCTGGTATTGGCTTTTGATGTCTTCTTATGTATTTTATCGTATATTGAATTCCTGAATTCCCTTTACATCAATACCAGATTCCAAATCATTGAGTTGGCGTCATGTTTGATCGGTACCATGTAAATTTTTGGCCTTTCTTCTGGATTTTCCTGCACAGATCTTAAAACAAGTGTTGCGCAATATAGAGATGATGCGATGCCATGAAATGCGGTCAATTTCCTTTATAGTGCCGGTTTTAGAGTCTAACACATGTAATCTGATATTTGACGATTGTTTTGGTAATATGTGAAATATGAATACCGAACACTTCTATATGAATGCAAATGATAGGGAAATTGCCGTGTTAAAAATACAATATTTTCGACTAATCAAATTCCCCCAAACTTAATTTCGATCGTCTCGAGCGAACTTTTTATTAAAAAGAGAAGGAGAAAATAAAGAAAGAGAAAAACTAACTAGCACACTTTCGTAGGCAACACGATTGCACTGAGCACGTGCAATAAGCCTTTAAACCTCTAGGTGTCCCTAGTAGGAGGAGTGTTGTCTCCTGAGGGTTTTCAGCGGATTGCACCCACAAAATCTAATAATAAAAGAAAGATCATGAATATTACATTTAAAGACAAGAATTGTAAAAGAAAAAGCTTTGAAAATTAGGGTTTCCAACTAAGCTAGTTTTTCGGTTGTCATGAGCTCTATCTTAATGGTCATGAAAAGATGTCAGAAATCATGTCCTCCCTCAATAAAACATCGTCTTATTCTTCATTCCTATCTTTCTTCCAAACATTGATCATATAACCCTGCGTGTGTGTAAAGGACATCCCTACACCCGGAGAATTCAATTCAAGCTATCATACTCTTGCCCATCAGCCTCAGTACTTTTTAATTAATGAATATTTAGATGAGATTGCTCACACACTTTCATACGACCGTTAATACTTCTTGAGGTACTAACCGACCGATTACTCCTGTGCTTGCTTACTTGGTGTATTTTCCTCGTCTTGCACCACCTTAGGCATAGCAGTGACTCCCAGACCAGTTGGCCTTAGGGCAC
The DNA here is from genome assembly GCA_030015575.1 of Agapanthus africanus. NCBI lineage: Eukaryota > Viridiplantae > Streptophyta > Magnoliopsida > Asparagales > Amaryllidaceae > Agapanthus > Agapanthus africanus. Next base: position 400,667,265 of record CM057346.1, read on the forward strand.
TAGGTGAAGAGGCACCCTCGCTATACATTTTTATTGCCCTCGGTGATAACAAAACCAGTGTCCATTTTTCTCACCACTTTATATATTTATTTTTTTTCATTTCATTTTTTTCTTTTTATTTCCTTCATACATTGGCTTTAAGAAGAGCATTTCAAGGTATCCTCTACTATCCTAGGCTTCAAGACGTGTGTAAGTGCGAATAGTAGGGTAGCAACGATCAAAATGTTTGGCTTCCAGAATAGAAACTATTTTTCAGACTTATTTTTATCCTCAGATTAGTGACGTCCTTCATCTTACTAACCCTTGGGACAACGGCTCATAACTACTTATTACTAGTTCGTATAAGAAAACTTCTAATTTTCTTAGTTTTCTTTAATTTTTCTAATCTCATGGATGTAATTGTTCATTATCTAAACTTTTATTATCTTATTTATGTACAAAAAAGTGTAAATATTAAAATTATTTTTATACTTGAAATTTTTTATTTTTATGGGTTTTGAATTTTTAAATTTTTTTTTATAGATTTTAAAAGAAATGTTTTGTGCTTATGCCGATGATATGCAAATGATGCAAAAATAAGCACAAACCTCCCCCAAACTTGTTTTCAACAGGGTCCTCACTGTTGCCAACTGCTAGATCTACAAAACCTATAAGTCTGGGAGGAATTATTAGTGGGGGAAAAATATATAAGTGAAGAACTTCCCCCAAACTTACTCTTTTCACTCAACTTCATTCAAAAGATGATGCAGTGATATATATGAAGGTGAGACGGAGGAATTTTAATCCAAATAAAATGGCTCTTGTAAGAACAAGAGCTCCTCCGTGGGGTCAGTGGAAAAATACAGTTTTAGTCTATGTCCATTCACTTTGAAAAATGTGCCGTTTTTAACATTTTCTACTTCTACTGCCCCGTGCGGGTATATAGACCGCACAACAAAAGGTCCCTTCCACCGAGATCGAAGCTTACCCGTGTGAAGGTGTAATCGTGAATCGTAAAGAAGGACTTGTTGACCAGGTGATAATGTTTTCCTCAAAATGTTTTTATCATGAAAAACCTTAGTCCTATTCTTTATGATCACAGCGTTATCATAAGCTTCATCGCGGAGTTCGCTTAGCTCATTTAGTTGCAGCTTCCGAAAGTTGCAGGCTTGGTTTAGGTCAAAATTGATTTCCTTAATAGCCCACAATGCTTTATGCTCTATCTCGATGGGTAAATGACATGCCTTTCCAAACACTATCCTATATGGAGACATCCCTAGGTCGGTTTTAAATGCAGTTTGGAATGCCCAAAGAGTATCTGTCAGTTTGGTCGACCTGTCTTTTCTATTTTTAGCAACAGTCTTCTCCAGGATAAGTTTGATCTGTCTATTCGAAATTTCAGCATGCCCGCTCGTTTGGGGATGATAGGGTGTAGAAAGTCGGTGGTTGATTGCGTATTTCCGCATCAAAGTCTCGAAGGACCTGTTGCAGAAATATGTCCCATTATCGCTAATAATAGCGCGTGGGTGTCCAAATCGCGAAAAGATACTCTCTTTCAAGAATTTAATGACAACTTTCGTGTCATTAGTGCGACATGGAATGGCTTCTACCCACTTTGAGACATAATCAACTGCCAGCAGTATGTACAAATTCCCAAAGGAGTTGGGAAAAGGACCCATAAAATCAATGCCCCAAACATCGAATATTTCAACAACCAGAATAGGTTGCTGAGGTATTTCATTTCTCCGGGATATTCTACCCGTGTACTGACACTGTGTACAGGTTTTGCAATGCTCAAATGCGTCCTTGAATAAGGTCGGCCAATAAAATCCACATTGCAAAACCTTTTCCGCCGTCTTTCTAGGACCGAAGTGACCCCCACAGGCCTGATCATGACAAAAAGAAAGAACACTCTTGAACTCTTCTTTTGGGACACATCGGCGAATGATCTGATCAGGACAATACTTAAACAAATATGGATCATCCCAGTAAAAGTGTTTTACTTGGGATAGAAAACGGTATTTGTCCTGTTTTGACCAATCGCTCGGTATAAGTCCCGTGACAAGATAGTTCACAATATCCCTGAACCATGGTTCAGCGGATACGTTCAAGAGTTGTTCATCAGGGAATGAATCATTGATCGGCAGGGTCACAGGGGAAGAAATGATGCGTGAAAGATGGTCAGCTACTACGTTTTCACATCCTTTCTTATCTTTGATAACAAGATCGAATTCTTGTAACAGAAGGATCCAACGTATTAGTCGACCTTTTGCATCTTTCTTCGCCAGAAGATGTTTTAAGGCGGAATGGTCAGTGTACACAACTATAGATGAGCCAATTAAGTAAGGCCTGAATTTTTCTAATGCAAATACAACCGCTAAAAGTTCTTTCTCGGTGGTTGTATACTTGATTTGTGCATCGTTCAGGGTCTTACTTGCATAGTAAATCACGTGTGGCATCTTTTCGATGTGTTGTCCTAAGACTGCACCTACTGCAAAGTCGGATGCATCACACATCAGCTCAAAGGAGTAGTCTCAATTTGGAGACGATAGTACGGGGGCTGAAGTGAGTGAGTGTTTAAGCGAGTCGAAAGCTGTCCGCAGTCCGAGTCAAAGTGGAAGGTCGTATCCTTGGCCAGAAGAAGAGTTAAAGGTCTAGCAATTTTGCTAAAGTCCTTAATGAATCTCCTATAAAAGCCCGCATGGCCAAGGAAAGATCGAATATCTTTGACACTTTTGGGATGAGGGAGGTTTTGAATGACATCTATCTTAGCTCTGTCAACCTCAATGCCTTTTTGTAAAATAACATGTCCAAGTACAATTCCTTCTTGGACCATAAAATGGCATTTTTCCCAGTTCAAAGTCAAGTTCTTCTCTTTGCAACGAATAAGAACTGCGTTAAGATTCGCTAGGCAATCGGAAAAAGAGTCTCCAAAAATCGAGAAATCATCCATAAAGATCTCCAGAAAATTCTCTACCATATCAGAGAATATCCCCATCATACACCGCTGAAAGGTAGCGGGAGCATTGCATAACCCAAAGGACATGCGACTGTAAGCAAAGGTACCAAAAGGACAAGTAAAAGTGGTTTTATCTTGATCCTTTTTGGCGATGGGGACCTGATTATAGCCTGAGTATCCATCCATAAAGCAATAATACTCTCGTCCCGCTAAGCGTTCCAGCATTTGATCAATGAATGGTAGAGGAAAGTGGTCTTTCCTCGTGGCAGCATTGAGTTTTCTATAATCAATACATACACGCTACCCAGTTTGGGCGCGTGTCTGAATCAACTCATTTGCCTCATTGGTTATAACAGTGATTCTGGATTTCTTAGGAACGACATGTATAGGACTCACCCATTGGCTATCGGAGATGGGATATATAATACCATTATCTAGGCATTTGACGATCTCTTTTATCACCGCTTCCTTCATGACGGGATTTAACCGTCTCTGTGGTTCTCGGGTTGGTCTGGCATCATCCATCACATGTATATGATGTTCAACAATCAAGGGACTAATCCCTTTGATGTCCGCCATACTCCAACCAAACGCCTCTTTGTTAGATCTCAATACCGATAAAAGTGCATTCTCTTGCTCTGATGCTAGAGAAGCAGATATGATAACCGGTAAAGACTCATTTTCACCTAGATTGCATATTTAAGGTGAGAAGGTAAAATTTTGAGATCTAATTCGGGCGGAGAAATAATAGAAGGAGGGATCATCGAATGATTTTTGGAGTGACAAAGAAGCTCAGAGCCTGTGAAAGATACAGACTCGGGTGGAGAAAAGTCAGGAGTGCAGGACTCAAGTGTAGGAAAAGTGTCCTCACTAAGATCATGTGTAAGATCAAGCAGAGATGTGGTAATGTCGTCGAGATCTAGAAAGCAAAGATCCTCAGCTCCACAACTATCGGGAGCGATCTCGTGGACAGAGCACACATCTAGAATATGAGCAGAGGGTTCTGATGGCTGACTTCCAACTTTGTAGATGTTTAGTTCAATGGTCATATTTCCAAATGATAAATTCATTGAACCATTTCTACAGTTTATAACAGCATTGGAAGTGGCAAGGAAAGGACGACCCAGAATCACCGGAATTTGGCCCCGGGGGTTTGCTACAGGCTGTGTATCGAGCACAATGAAGTCTACAGGGAAAACAAATTCCCCGACCTTTATCAACACATCCTCTAGTTCACCTCTTGGTTTGGTGATTGAACGGTCTGCCATTTGGAGAGTGCAGTGAGCAGGTTTCAACTCTCCAATCCCTAATTGCTCATATACAGAATATGAAAGTAGGTTAACACTTGCGCCAAGGTCTAAAAGAGCACGATTTATGTTTTTACACCCAATAGAAATCGATATCGTAGGACATCCTGGGTCCTTACGTTTCTTTGGTAACTGTGGGATAAAAGCAGTGCTAATATTATTAGACATAAAGACCTTCTTCGGCACTTGAGTCTTCCTCTTCCTAGTGCACAAGTCCTTAAGAATTTTCGCATAAGCTGGGACTTGTTGAATTGCATCTAGGAGAGGGATATTGATGTTAACCTGTTTGAACATTTCTATAATTTTCTCCATATGAGGACTCGTTCTGTTAGCCCTTAACCGATTCGGGTAAGGTGCTTTCGTAATGAGCGTCGGGTCCATCATAGGAGAAGGAAGAAGGGGTAGACGAGGTCCCAAAAGAGGTGTGGGGACCGTCTGTGAAGAACTAGAAAGGCTATACTGAGGTGTCGAGCCTAGTGGGAAATGGAGAATAGGCTCGCGAGACGGTGGTGTGGTAGAAGAAGAAGGATCAGAAGGAGAAGTGTGTGTGTGTGGAAAGGTCTCAGCCGGGGTGTTGATATGATTTTCAGTATCATCAACTTCTTCCCCAACATGGTTGTTCAGCACTCTTCCCGATCTCAACGTTGTGACGGCATTTACATTGTAATGCCCTGGATTCTGTAGGGGTTGAGAGGGAAGTTTCCCTTTTTCTCTCGCACTCATTTCAGCTTTAAGTCGTGCGATTTCAGCTTCCATCGTTCTGATACTCTCAGCTTGGGCCGCTGAGTTTTTCTTTATCTCACCGACGGAAGATCTAATCTCAGCCGAAACCTCTATGAAATTTGACAAAAGTGATTTCATGGTTTGAGTGAATTGAGAGAATTCGTCAGAACAGGTCATTGGATTAGAATGTGCAGGAGTGTTGACTTGATTTTGGAAGTTTTGTGACTGGTAAGGGTGATGAGTGAGTTGAAGGGGTTGCTGTGGTGGTGGAGGAAGAGCCCTTTGAAAATTATTCGTGTTTTGAACCGTGTTTTGAGATTGGTTTTGGTTCCAAGAAAAATTCGGGTGATTCCTCCAACCCTGATTGTACGTGGAAGAATAAGGATCGTTTCTAGGTCGTTGGAATGCGGCATTAGAATGCTCGTGACCTTGAAACGTAGAGTTTAATGGACATTCTTCTGTTAAATGAGACGGATCAGAACAGCACCCACAAACAGTTTTGGGGAGCGATACTGGGTTTAGGGAGGCTGCTGCAAATTTGTGTTCCATAGCGTCGAGCTTCTTTTGCATTGCTGCCATCTTAGCTCGAACACCTATGGACACATCTATTTGGTGTACGCCACCCCTATTCAATGGTTGGGTTCCACTCTCCCACTGTAGTGATTTTTCAGCGAACTCTTCTAAATACTTCCAAGCTTCCCCATCATCCTTGGTCATAAAAGTACCTTGACACATGTTTTCAAGGCTCTGTTTAGTGTTTGGGTTAATGCCCTCATAAATGATTCGGCACAATTCCCATCTTGGAATGCCGTGATGAGGACACTGAACCAATAGATCCTTGAAATGTTCAAAGCATTTTGAAAATGGTTCAGTAGGGAGCTGGGCAAATTGATTCAGTTCGCTACGGATTCGAGCTGTCTTTTGTATTGGATAAAATTTCTTAAGGAACGCAGCGACGAATTCTTCCCAATTCGTAATAGAGTGTGCGGTAGTGTTATATAGCCACTTCTCAGCTATATCGCACAAAGTAAATGGAAGAAGTCATAGACGCATCGCATCCACTGAAAGTTGTGATGTACCCATCATTGCGCATACGTTTTCAAATTTGGTAATGAAAACGTAAGCGTCCTCAGTCTCGAGTCCGTGGAATTTGGGTAAAAGATTGATATACTGGGGCTTAATCTCAAAGTTATCCCCGTTGGCTGGTGGTGTGGATAAGCAGGTCGAAAGAGGACCTCGAATAGGGTAGCACCTCTCCTGGGGAGAGATGCGGGGTGGATTCTGCGCACCAACGGACGGCGGCAAATTAGGGTTAAAGAAGTTTGATGGATTCGGATCCATCGGAGTGGGTGTGGTAGTGGGTAAAGAAAAGGTAAATGGAGAAATATCGACTTCGGAGTCGATAAAGGGTACGCGGACTAAACGGGCACTAGAATCCCGTGTCCAGCCTATCTTGCACTAAAAAGGGTTAGTACAAGTGGCAGCGCTGACTTATAATTAGGGGTAATGAATGAATGAGGTGTTTGTTTTGAAAAAGGGACGGATTTTTGAAAAAATGACGCGACAAAACAAATGCAACAACAAAGACCGTAGAATCTAGTGGTCACCTAGGTCCGGCTCTAGACCGCTCCTAACTGCCAAAAGACAAGTCGCAGGATAGAATCCTCCACTGCCTCTTTGTCCCCCTGTGGCCGGATAAGTGCCAGGTAAGTGGGAAGGTACTCCACTACGTAAGTAGTGGGCCTAATTAAAAACCACTAGCCTTAGACACACTCGCCTTAGACACCACAAGAAAACGCGGATAAGCAATGAATTACCCACGGCCTTCTTCTGTCCTAATTGAGCGCGACGGTCCTTAGAGTCATCTCTAGATATTTTTTAGTTAATGTGGGTCAATGCGGATGCAAGTTTTGCGATTTTTGGGGCCTAGGAAGGGTAATGAAATCCCCACCTAATTTGGATTTGGCCGTGCCCCTTAATATCCGTATTTAGAATGCAAACAACCAAGAAACAAAATCACGCACAAATTTAATTTTGCTTTTTGCGGCGCTGCGATTATTTGCAAAGAATCCTGCAGAAAATTATTAGTTGGAGCTAAAAAGAGGAGAGAGGAGAAGGTAAGAAAGTACCTGAGAGAAAATTTTTACAGTGATCGCTTCACCAAGCCGCGGTTTCGCCGCAATAGGGGACTCCCACCGCGCTTCCGCCGTCCTATGTGCTGATCACTTCGCAAAAATTCAACAGAAGCTTCCTGTTGATAACTCCAGTTCTCTGGAATTTTCCAAAAATTTTCTTCAATTGCCAAACAGCTCCAGATTTCCTTGCAATGAACCACAACAAATCGTTTAGGGTTTGCATGAATTTTGATCTAAAAATAACAATGGAATAAATCTTTCAATTCAAACTATAATATGAAACGAATTAGCGCGTAATCCCCGGCAACGACGACATTTGATTGTAAAAGAATTCGAGACTGTGTAAGTAAATCAACTCAAATGATCCCTGATAACGGTTTCATTTGATTGAAAAGAATTTCTTGTTTGTGTAAATCGAATAAAGCGAATAAGTTTCTATATGTCGGTAATATTGAATAAGATTCACAATCAAAGAATAATATTTGACCGCAATCAATTACGGTGTCAGTTGTAGATCATAAGCGAGTGCGGATCGTCTACAGGGATTGTGCGATTCGTTTTTATATTTAATTTGTTTGAATTGAAAAGTTAATCGAAAAGAAAAGAAAACATGATTCAAGATTTTATCGATTGATTCAGGTGTCACTAATCTAATCAAGAATCAAGAAATGATAAACAATCAAGAATCGGGTTTCGATGATATTTCCAACCAAATGTCAAGAATTTAAATGAGGCTCGTAGGAATCGATCGGATCTATAGACGTGATGTAATCTCAAGATATCGTGTTCTTGTCCTTCGAAGGATTGATACTAGATCGATGATGATCGACGAGAGTTAGGGCTTTCTCGTGAAACTAGGGTTTCATCGTTTAACCCTTGTTCTTTCGTTGATATCATTCACATTCTAGCCTCTAGCAATTTCAAGAAACGATCGTAACTCCCCAATTTCGAGCGATATCAATCAAGAAAGCATCGCAACAAAATGGGTCGTCGATTCTTGAACTTGCTAGGGTTTACAAAACTCGTAGGATTCAAGAATCGATTTAAGATATGTTACATCATCATTCTATTGATCGTCTCGACTCCTCGACGAGCGGAGTATTACTCAAACATCATCACACAGAAAGCATTCAAGAATTGAAAAGATATCATGATGCAAGAATTTAAAGAAAACAAGATAAAAGAATATCACCTTTTATTTATATCAACAATTTGATTACAGTCGCTCAAGAACTACAAGAGGAAGAACTAAATTGTCGATTTGGCGTCGCTCGGCTCCGTGAGTCGCGAATCGGCTTGGACCACTTGCTCTGTTGAAGATCGGCTCGGCTCATAAAAGGTTGCAAGGCTTCTTGCTTGATGGGGTACTCGGGATCTTGGCTTTTGATTGGAATTAGGGTTAGGGTTTCACACAAGCCTTGTCACTAGACTTGTGGAAGAAGATGAAGAATGAGAGTGAATGGCTAAAGATGATTTGCTACTAAAATGAACTAATGGAGGGATCAAGCCCTCTTTTTTTTTACAAGTGAGCCTAGGGTCTTATTTATAGATCTCCCAAACCCTAAGCCTTGAGAAGTTCCCTCCAAAAGTTTGTTGAATGACTTCTAGAAGTAGTTAGTTAGGCTTAGCTTAGGGTTTAAGCTAGGGTTTAGGGAGAAGTTTCTAGAATACAAGGCTAGTTTAGTGTTGATTCCAAAGCTTGCTGATCTGGCAGAAGTCCCTGGAGTCTTCTGGAAACTGACATGTCATTCTGAGCTGTAGCCCTTGAGCTAGGAATTATGGTGCAAAATTGAGGAGGTGATGTCGACAAACCGCCGCGGAACCGAGGCAATAGGCGGCTTAGGCCGCGGTTCCGCGGCCAAGTAGGCTCCTTGGGGCTGCATCTTTCTGGTATTGGCTTTTGATGTCTTCTTATGTATTTTGTGATATATTGAATTCCTGAATTCCCTTTACATCAATACCAGATTCCAAATCATTGAGTTGGCGTCATGTTTGATCGGTACCATGTAAATTTTTGGCCTTTCTTCTGGATTTTCCTGCACAGATCTTAAAACAAGTGTTGCGCAATATAGAGATGATGCGATGCCATGAAATGCGGTCAATTTTCTTTATAGTGTCGGTTTTAGAGTCTATCACATGTAATCTGATATTTGACGACTGTTTTGCTAATATGTGAAATATGAATGCCGAACACTTCTATATGAATGCAAATGATAGGGAAATTACCGTGTTAAAAATATAATATTTTTGACTAATCACATTGCCACAGTACTCCTTTTATATTTTATACCCTGTCGAACGACCGTCTGCATACTCCTAACCTGGTTTACATTCAATTGCATCTTTGATTGTTTTAGTATATACTAACACGATTTTATTATCCATTTTGCTATACTGCATTCATGTAATGTGGAAACCATCTCGTAAACTCAAATTGTTAACTGTACCACTAAGTAGTTTAATCTGCACCTATTGCTATTATGTTACTGTGCCTGTTTATTGTTCTGATAGTACCATGCTTGTTTATTCATAACCATGAGTATGCTAGTCGATTATGAGCATCCACATGTTATCTTGTACATCCTGACATGACCGGCTACACTTATTACTTGACCTGACATGGTACCGTACACTCTTGACATGACATGACATCTAAATACACTACTCGACTTGACCTGATGTACCATGGCTTTACCTGTTGCCTGATCTTGTGTCAATGCCAACAAACCTGACATGTAGTCCTTACGGACCGTTCCTGTTGTCTATCCAGACAAACCTGCACCTACCTGATTCTGTGTTGGCATTAGTTCTTGATTACTGAATACCTGACTTGACACACATAACTTGGGGGTATGGGGAAATCAATGAAGAAACCTGACTTGTAACTCGACAGTTGCTTGCTTTTACCGATCAGTTTTTGAGGCCAGGCCCGCCTCGTGACGATGCTGCTGACATCGTTGGTCTGTATCCTTTTCCTTTTAGTGCCTAGCGGCACGTCTCGGTTTCAGCCCGAGAGTCTTAGACCATGGTCCCGGGAATGCATGGGATACTATTGAGTTACATTGATGATTCATCAAATTGATTTCAAAGATTTGAGAGTAGATAACCCAATAGACCAGTTTAGTTTTACTCATTGCACTCTACCTTTCACTGCCCTGATTTATACTGCTGTTACACCTGCTTTATCATTCATGATTATATTTGCATTGCCTGTTACCCTGTTTATATTTTATTGCTTGATGTTATGACGCGCTGACGTCTGGGTTTTGCATGGCCTAGATTCTCTACTTTTGTTGCAGACTGATCAGGAGTTTTGCCGCTGTTAGACCGAGCGGTAAAGATCCTGTTGGTATCCAGCCTTACTTTCCAGGTGTTTATTTGATCCTTTGCTTCCGCATACTATATTATTTCTTGATTCATTTATTCTGGCTCATGGACATGTACTAGATAGTTCAGTTTACTTTCCTGTTCTTGATATCTCTACAGCCGTAATGTGACTGTGGAAGGATTTTTCCTATCCACAGGTAGCATGGTTGGCTATGTCACGTGCCCAGCTTAGCGTACTCTAGGAAGCGGGGCGTGACAACAGTTCCACATGTGACCTTACCACCATCACCACCTCCTCCTCAGAGAGCTCTACTTCCTACCCCAGGTGATGCTCCACGTCAGTTAGGTGTACCTAGAGGCCGTGGACGCGGCGGTCCTGTTCAGAGAGGACGAGGAGGCAGAGGCCGAGGCAGGGGCCAGCCAGCTATTGGTGGGGGACAGGATCGAGTTTTCACCTTGACACCGCAGGATGCGCAGGCATCCAATACCGTTGTGACAGGTACCTTGCCAGTATGTTCTTTCGACGCGCGGGTATTATTCGACCTAGGTTCCACACATTCGTATGTATCTACACACTTTGCACCGATGTTGGGCCGTGAGTCATCGTCGTTAGATCACCCGCTTGTTGTTATCACTCCGGTAGGCGAGTCGTTTGTCGCTCGTTTTGTGTTTCGATTGTGTTCTGTTCATATCGGGGAGAGGGATTCGTCGGTTGATTTGATTTCCTCGATATGTTGGACTTTGATGTGCTTCTGGGCATGGACTGGCTGGCCGCTTGTTATGCTTCGGTGTACTGCCGTGAGAAGGAAATCAGATTTATCTTTCCGGGAGAGCCAGTCCTTGTTATTCAGGGAGACCGCAGCGTCACCCTTCCCAGCTTGATTTCGTCTCTTCGCGCTAGTCAGCTCTTGCGGAAGGGATGTTAGGGATTCTTAGCGTATATTTGTTATACTCGAGCTGCAGAGGTTCCTTTGGACCGGGTCCCGATTGTTAGTGAGTTCCCTGATGTTTTCCCTGATGAGCTGCCTGGGTTACCTCCTGAGCGCGATGTTGAGTTCTGCATCGATTTGATTCCCGGCTCGGGGCCTATTTCCATACCGCCTTATCGGATGGACCCGGCGGAGCTTAGAGAGCTGAAGGATCAGTTGCAGGATTTGTTAGATAAGGGGCTTATTCGACCTAGCATTTCTCCGTAGGGTGCTCCTATCCTGTTCGTCAAGAAGAAAGACGGCAGTTTGCGTTTGTGTATCGACTACCGCCAGCTGAACAAAGTTACCGTATGGAATAGGTATCCCTTACCACATATCGACGATTTGTTCGACCAGCTTCACGGGGCAGGATATTTTTCGAGGATCGACTTGCGATCAGGATACCATCAGCTGCGCGTTCGACAGGAGGATATACCGAGGACAACTTTCCGTACGCGCTACGGCCACTATGAGTTTTTGGTGATGTCGTTCGGACTCACCAACGCCCCAGCAGCATTCATGGATTTGATGAACCGTATATTCAGGCCGTATCTTGACTTGTTCATCATCGTGTTTATTGATAATATTTTGGTGTATTCCCAGAGCCGAGAGGAGCACGAGCAGCACTTGCGGATCACGTTGCAGACTTTGAGGGAGCACCAGTTTTTCGCAAAATTTTCCAAGTGTGCATTCTGGCTGGACAACGTTGGTTTCTTGGGTCACGTGATTACGAGAGATGGCATATGTGTGGCCCTGAAGAAGATCGAGGCCGTTCAGCAGTGGTCCAGACCGAAATCAGTTACAGAGATACGCAGTTTCCTAGGCCTGGCTGGCTACTATAGGCGATTTATACAGGATTTCTCTCGCATTGCTGCACCTTTGACCGGATTGACCCGGAAGGGAGTTCCTTTCGTTTGGACGGAGGAGTGCGAGCACAGTTTTCAGCAGCTACGGACTTGTTTGACTACGGCGCCGGTGTTATCTTTGCCTTCAGGATCAGGCGGATTTGTGGTCTATTGTGACGCTTCACGAGTGGGGCTAGGGTGCGTATTGATGCAGCATGACAGGGTGATCGCGTATGCCTCACGGCAGTTGAAGAAACATGAACAGAACTACCCCACTCATAATTTGGAGATGGCTGCAGTGGTCTTTGCACTTAAGATCTGGCGAAATTACCTATACGGCGAGTCGTGCCAGATATTCACTGATCACAAGAGCTTGAAGTACATATTTCAGCAGCGAGACCTGAATCTCAGACAGCGCCGTTGGATGGAGCTGGTGAAAGACTATGATTGCGAGATCTTGTATCACCCGGGCAAGGCTAATATGGTGGCGGATGCTTTGAGCAGGAGGCCCGGGGGTAGTCTATCATGGTTGAGCGCAGTACTGAGGCAATCGTCAGCAGATTGACAGATTTTATGCGACAGCCGAGTTGAGTTCGAGTTCACTCCGACAGGGGGACAGCTTGCGCATGTTCATGCACGTCCGTAGTTACTTGACCGTATTTGAGAGGCACAGCCCAGTGATGACCGTCTTTCAGAGATCATGGAGCAGATTAGGCAGGGCAGAGATTCCGAGTTCGTGATCGATGATCAGGGAGTACTGCGATTTGGGACTCGATTGTGCGTATCAGATTCGGAAGGACTGCGACTTGAGATTCTTGAGGAGGCGCATAGATCGATATACAACATTCATCCGGGTTCCACCAAGATGTACCGGGATTTGAGAGATATTTATTGGTGGGACGGGATGAAGAGGGACGTCACAGACTTCGTGTCAAGATGCCTGACTTGTCAGCAAGTCAAGGCCGAGCACCAGAGACCAGCAGGAGAGTTGCAGCCTTTGCCCATTCCGGAGTGGAAATGGGAGCAGATTTCTATAGAATTTGTTGTGGGTCTTCCCAGGACCAGGAGAGGGTACGACTCCATTTGGGTGATCGTGGATCGATTGACGAAAGTGGCTCACTTCCTGCCAGTGAAGACCACTTTCAGTTTTGCTCAGTATGCCCAGATTTACATCGACGAGATCGTACGGTTGCATGGCGTACCGACTTGTATCGTGTCAGACCGAGGCACCCAGTTTACCAGCCGACTATGGCAGAGAATTCAGGAGGCATTGGGCACCCGTTTGAGTTTCAGCACAGCATTTCATCCGCAGACCGACGGCCAGTCAGAGCGGACTATTCAGACTTCGAGGACATGCTCCGAGCGTGCGTTTTGGACTTTGGTGGTAGCTGGGACCATCATTTACCTTTAGTGTAGTTCTCCTACAACAACAGCTTCCAGGATACTATTCAGATGGCACCTTTCGAGGCCTGTATGGGAGGAGATGTAGATCGCCCGTCTGTTGGACTGAGCTTAGCGAGAGCAGTATTTTGGGGCCGCAGGTCGTGCAGGAGACGACCGAGAAAATACAGTTGATTCGAGATCGGATGAGAGCGGCTCAGAGCAGGCAGAAATCGTATGTAGACAGATGCCGTCGCAGACTAGAGTTCGCAGTTGGCGATCACGTTTTTCTGAGGGTCTCTCCGATGAAGGGCGTGATGAGATTTGGGCAAAAAGGAAAGCTTAGTCCTAGATTTGTGGGTCCCTTCGAGATTCTCGAGCGGGTCGGCGTAGTTTCATATCGTTTGGCTCTTCCACCCAGCTTTCCAGATGTTCACCCCGTCTTCCACGTGTCGATGCTACGTAGATATCTCTATGACCCTTCTCACACGATTTAGCATCAGACCGTTCAGCTTGAGCGCGACCTTTCGTTCACCGTGCAGCCAGTAGTGATATTGGATCGGCAGGTGAAGAAACTTCGATCAAAGGTCCTGCCATATGTGAAGGTTCTTTGGCGCAGCCCGAATGGTGAGGAGATCACTTGGGAGGCCGAGGGAGAGATGCGGAAGAAATTCCCTCATCTCTTTGAAGGTATGCATAGTTATATATTTTAAATTCGGGGACCGAATTTCTTTAAGGGGGGGAAGATTGTAACGTCTTGAAAAGTCGTTTTGGTGTTTTCCCCAAAATCGGTGAAAATTTGGTATTTTTCCGTAAATCGTCATTATAGTTATTTTGCAGTTTAGGCCTAATTATACCTAATTTGGATAGGTAATTGATAGTTTTTAGTAGCTAATGAGTTACTTATAAATTTCTGGTCATTTAAATTTCCCCCCCTATTTTACTATTTTTAATATTATTTTAAGCTGTTAAAAATACATTATTTTAGCGATAAATACAAAATTGAATTGGCTAATTTTAATCAATAGAACCATGACAACTAAAATCTAGTTAGTAATATAATTTTTTATTATTTTATTTCAAGTTCTAATTGGTTTTAATTATGGAAAACAAAAATTTAATTAAATTAAGCTTAAACTTGCAATTTTGAGGTTGTGGGGGGTCTTTTTGCATAAATTTTGTTTGTAAAATCTCTCAAACTCATTCCTCACTCCTTTGGCCGGCCCCACCACTACTGGAATAGCCATTTCCCCCCTCCTTTTTACTTTAACTCATGTGAGGAAATTGATTTGAAAAGGGAATAAAATATGTTATTTTGGGTATGGGTTTAAAGTGAAATGAGAGGGGTTGACTTGGACTTTTTTCCCCCAACACCCACACCATTCCTCCCATCATCTCCTGCTCGAAAATCTGTAGCCACTCCCTCTCCATTTCCCCATCTCTTTTCATCATCAAAATTCCATCAAAATCCAATTTAAACTTCACAATTTCAAGTCAATTCTTCATCCATTCCCCTTAGCCTTTCTTACATGGATCATGGTGCTATGAAGCCATCATTGGAGGCAAAATTCTTCTAGCTAGATCTCTAGATATTGAGGCATAATTTCTACCCATTTAAATTCTTATGGTTAAATTTCTTTAATTTAGTTGTTTTAGTGTTAATTTTAGTGCTATTTGCATTCTAGGTTTTTTAAAGTTCATGGCTTGAGTTGAATTAGGTTTTAGAAAAACAATTATTAGGTTAATTAAATTATTTTGCTATCTAGTGTTTTGCTAACCTAAATCTAAGAGGTTAGCTTGCTTAGTGGGCTCAAATTAGTGTCAATTTAGTGTTTTCATGTATAGTTTGGATTGGAATTGCTCATTTTGAAAAATCAAGAAAAGGGTTGTGTATGGAAAATGGGTTTTGAAGCATGGTAATTGGGTTAATTTAATTGTAGTGGCTTTCTAATGGTTAACTTAGGTGTTTGCGTGATGATGTGTGCACTTTATCGCAAATACGCGATATTTGCACGAATTTGGAATTTTTAGTGCTTACTAGGTTTTTATAAAAATTATGTGATGAATTATTGTGATATCTTGATTATATTTTTAGCATATCCTATGAAATTTAGGATGTGTGAGTACGTAATTTTGCTTGATCGGCTTTTAGTTTTGCCGGGCGCCCCAAAACAACAATTCTAGTTAGTTTTTGTGATTTTCGTGTGTGTTCCGCGCACCTTGTCCACGTTGTGCCTAGCTTGTGAACGTTGTTATTTTCATTTGGGATTTGCGTCGTTTCATGATATGTAACCTTATGTTTTGTATTAGTGCAAATTCCAGGATCGGTCGTGGAGACTTCGGACGCGGCACGAAAAGGGAAAGCGGTGATTGGACATAGCTAGCTGGGGATTTCCGGTGAGTAGATGTATACATCGACGGGGAGAATCGTTTGGATGGAGCGAGGCGCCCGATAATTTAGAATTTTAGTAATACCAGCTTATTGCATGTAGTTTTAGTTACCTATTTTACGGCACTGCATGACATGTATATCCTTATTGTGCTAATTTCATCGTATAAAAACCATTGAAATCATTAAATGAGATATGCGACAAAGTAAATAATTGACTTGCTTAATTCTTTATATATAATTGTGCAACTTCATTTCATAGGACACTTGCACCATTACTAGGGTTTTATGCTGCACGAGCACTATTCATACGAACACACACGCCTTGGTAATTGCTATGCCACAAACACTAGATAACTTGTTAAAAAGGAATTTAGAATAATTTCACCATATAAGACATATAAACCAGTGCTAATATAGTAAATTTCTCAAAATGATCATGTAAAATTGCTAGTCATGTGCATGTACTTCATTACAGCATTCGATCATACATAGACATTCATCATCATTGACATGCATACTTATGGTACTTTCTTCTGGAGGATTTCAGTATTTGAGATTTATGAGATTTTGGAGAAACCGCAAAGATTTAATAAAACTGATATCATTTTAAATGTGGCAAGTTGCGGTTTTCTTGGAACATGATATTTGTGTCGTCCACCATGAGTTTTCTGTTGGTTTTCGAGACCCGTTTCGAGGAGTTGGATGAACCGTCTCGGGTACATGGTGGGCCCGGTAAGGTACCCCGGGGCAAGAAGTTCAAGTAGTAGACGATGAGCCTGGCAGGGGTAGACTACCTACCGGTGATTGTTGGTGCGGCGGATATCCAGAGGATACCGACCGTGGCCGTGAGATGTTGAGATATTGATATTTTGAGATGGACCAGTCGCACGGCTGGGGCCGGGATATTGGATACAGATACTTTGGGACATTGAGATATGTATTTGAGGTGCCGATGCTGGGTATGGATTTCTGTTGATTTCATATGATATTTCCTCAGATATTTTACAGAAATTTTCCTAAGATGAAAATAATGATTTCCTCATATCAGTATGTTCTGATCTTGTGTTACATTGCACTCATGTCGCATACATGCTAGTACTTCATACTATAGCAATATTGTAGAATTGTGACACTTTGCGTACATGTTCACGATAGTCTTTATAGATGATACATATTACTCACGATTTGGGAACTCACCCCCGTTGTGCCACAGACTTTTTGCAGATCCGATCCGTTAGTTCTGTTGCGGCGGACGCACTTCCTCCTTTTGCGTGGATTGAGGATTTTTGCTCGTAGGTGGGTTATATGTTTATTTTGTCTTCCACCTTGTACATTCATTGTATCTAGTGTACTCCATCTACTGTATCTACCAGTACTGTTGTATATTGACTTAGAGGCGAGACAGTGAGATTTGTGGGCATGTATATTGTTTTTTTTTGGGGTCGTGCTCACTTGAGCCGACATGTTGCTTCTTACTTATGCCTTTTTATGCTTATTTTGCATATTGCTGATTTATATTGCGTGGGATTTGTGACCGTCTTGTGGTGAAGAGCTAGCTCCCGCTTGGGGATGCCTTTTTTTTGTATTCATATATATTCTTATTGTACCCATTTTGGGGGCCAGTATTTACAAAGGAGACTCTGCCGAAATTTTCGGAAAAATTGATATTGCTTTTAAAAAGGCTTGATATGACTTATTTGATAAATTCGCTTCCAATTGATTGGTTTTTCTTTCACTCTACTGCTTATTTGGTTTTGATTTCTGGGCTTTGGCTTACTTAGATTACGTCCGTCTTGAGACGTTCGTAATTTAAGTGCCAGTCACGTTCCGTACCTTTCGGGTCGTGACAGTAGATAGAGTAGGTGACTTAAGCAGAGTGACGTAGCGTGTGTATATTCCGCGGCATACTTACGATATGGTACTTCGCCTAAGTGACCTTAGGATATATATTTTCTTGTAAGTCCTTTCTTTATTCCGGAAATCTCTTGATTCGATCGCAATGTTCTTATCAATCCTGTTTCTCGTTCCAGCCACTATGCCGCTGAAGATATCGAGGGCCAAGAGGGCTGCCGCCGGGGATGAGATTAGAGCAGTTTCCTTTGAGACGAGGGCCGATCAGGGCGGTATGCCTTCCCCTCAGGGACATAGTGGTCCGCATTTTCCAAGATGGATGGCTAGGCTGGAGTCGAGTATTTAGGATGTGCGACAGATGTTTGGATTGTTAGTGGTGGTTAGCCGAGCTCCGAGAGCCGATGATGTCCCTCCTACTGCAGGAACTATGATTGTACCTACTGCTCAGTCAGCTGTTTCTGTTGTTACTGAGATTTTTTCGTATCCTTACGGGAGTTTTGGAGGCTGAAGCCTCCAGCTTTTACCAGCACAAATGCGGCGGAGGATCCGCAGACATTCCTCGACAGGATGGCTAGAAATTGTCGTTCATAGAGGTATTCTGACAAGATAATATGGATTGAGCTTGCGAGTTTTCTTCTAGAGGGTCTGGCTCAGACGTGGTGCGAGTCGGTTGAGAGAGGCCGAGCTGCAGACCTACTACCTATGACTTGGGATGAGTTCACAGCTGTAATTCTTGCTCTTTTCCTTCCGGTGAGCGTTCGAGATGTCCGATGTAACATTTCAGAAAATATAAAATATTATTTTTGGAATTTAATATTAAAATAAAATATTTCCCGAAAACTGCCAGATTTGCGAAATTAGGGTTTTCGAAAAAAGGTATAAATATATACCAATAATTATGAAATAATTGAAAATTAAAATGATTTATTCATTTAAAAATATATTTAAAGGATTTGGCATTTTTTAAAAATCAATTATATGCAGTTTAAATGAAAACTGATTAGTGCACTGCTAATCGCAATTAAGCCAAATCCGTGTTTCTACAGTTTTTCATGGCTAGTCCACCATGTCATGTTGCATTTGGTTACATATTGTTTTCTTGTATTTCTTTGGGGTATTATATGGTTTGGTTTTAAAAGAAAAGAGAAAAGAAATGAATTATTGGAGAGAGAGAGGGGACACAATGATTAGGGGTAAGCATGCCATGAGAGAGAGTGAGGTGAGAATTAGAGAAGGAAAGAGAGAGAGAGGGCAACCGCATTAGTTCCTCCCCTATCATTTTGTTCATCTCCTTCAACCTCATTTCCCTCCACCGCTAGCCCAAGATCCATCTCCAAATATTTATCCAAACCCTATACTCCCTTTATAAAAGTTGATCCCCATCTCACCCTCATCACATTGGACCCATCAAAGTTGGATTTTGTAGACTTTGAACTGCTAGGGTTTTGCTTGGTTGCATTCATGAGGTATAATTCCCTTCACTTAGTTTAGTTTATGTTTTCCTAGCATTCTAGTTAGCTTAGAATTGGTTTAGGGTGTGGAATTGTGAACTTAGAAATTTCAAGAGAAGGGTTGGGTAATTGTGTGGAATGGATGATGTGTAGTGGCTGTTTACAATGCCTTAGTGGTGCTTTTACTGGCTAAGACCCGGATTAGAAACCAAGATACGAAATTTTTATTTGTCGATATCGGGTTTTTATAGATTTAGTGTGGGTATTTAGAGATCTGGGATGACCCGTGACCTTTATAAAATAAGTTCCAATGACCATGAGACGAGAAGCCAACCTAGAAGCATCACTTGAAAGCTGAGCCCCTCCCCTCACTTTCTGGCCGCAAAGAAATCCCCTGTGGCTGCAAATTGCGGCCACACCAGAGTGAAACATGGTGAATTTGGTTCTGTAGCTTCCTTATCAGATATCTACAGCAACCCAATGTGCAAAATGTTCTGGTTTGGCCTAGGGGTGAAATCTCGGAGTGGTTTTCCTATGTTGCTGTTTTTGTGTTTTCCGTATTTTGAATGCTTGGTTGTGATATTTGGATTTGTATTTTGTTGTTGGATGTTTGTACATCAACAACAAGGGATGATTGGTCGGTTTTGCATGCGTGGGCTATAGGTTCTAACCTATAGGCGATCCGTGTGCCATATCGGTTTTTCGGATTCGATTTTAATAGCGATTGCGATTGTGTATTATTGTAGGTAGCTTCGCGTGGATTCCGAGGCGACGGAGCATGGTGTCATTGATTTCGGAAAGTAAGGATCAAGGTGAGCAGATCTATATCTACGTGGGAAGTCGGGTGGATGTCGTATAGCACCTTCGCAAACATTGATGGAAACTAATATATATAGAGTATGGTTAAGGTAACCATGTTAGGAACTTTTAAATAGGGTTAAGAATTAGTAGGAGATAAGATATACCATGACTTAAAGTTATAGCTTAGGGTTTAGGTGACAAGATATGATCGAATATATATATCGAGATATGAGATGAAAGCTTTAAGGATAAAATTCTTGACATGATATGATTAAAGGAATAGTTAGAAGTGATATGATATGATTAATACGTGATGACGAGGTTTGAGGATGATGTCCGATGATATTGCCGGATTGAATGCAATAAGTCTAGATAGCCGACGTAATTGTGCCATCCGAACCATACTTTTTCCAAATTGAAGAATCGTATGCATCTCTTGTAGGGTTCCTAGGCACACTAATGAGGTCTCACAAGGCATCAACCATGCCAATTTCAAAAATTATAAGTGCCGAGAAACCCTAATACGGATCGTTAACTAGAATTTTAGGCGAAACAAGCAACTAGTTAACAACTTAACTAAGTGAACGGAAATACAACCTTTGTAGATCCGGTTCTTCACCTCCATAGCTCCGCAATGAAGTCTCCTTGCTGTCCAAATCGAATCCCGGGCTCTAGCGTCGGCATCATCGGAGAAATGGGCGGGCTTGGTCGTCGGCTCCGATGCCGAAGATGATCTACGTCGAGGCATCACAAGATCAAGCTCCCACTTCACCAAGTCATGAAACTTGTGAAGAAAACACCCTATACTACTTGGCAAGAGGTAGAGAATGAAGAAATAGGAAGTGGGTTCACTTTAGAATTGGATTTCTCACACTTTTTCTCAAATCACCATTGATGAAGCAAGCTTTTCTTCTTGTGAAGAAGAAGAAGAAGATGATGATAATAATATGATAAGTGTTAAAAATAAAAAGAAAATGAATACTTATCATATTCAAACCATGGTCAAGTGTAGAGACTAAACTAAGGTTATGTGAATGGTTAGGTTAGGCATGAAAACAAAAATGGAAGACTTTTTCAAAGCTTCATGAAGCTTCAAAAATCAACCATTTCTTTACTTGCCTAAAAAGGAAATAAACTTAATAAATGGTTAAGAAAAGATAACAAAACCCTAACCATTCACTTAAACATGGTTTAAAGTCTTACACAAACCCAAGTTTGCATGTATCATCAAACATGATACAAACTAGTGCACTAAAGTATATCATATATACAATATGCACATCAAGTGAGAAAATCCATTTAAAGTGAACCAATACTAGTTAATGCAAAGTAATATATCAAATATATAATTATACATTAAATCATTAAATCAACACTTGATTTAACGATCCGGTCATATCACATATAACCGACTAGTATTCTGTGTATCGGCTTATCGAATCAATCCTTGATTCGATAACTAGGTTATATCGCATACAACCAATCGATACATTCATCGCAAGAATAGAATACGGTATCACATACACGCATCATTCTCGGTCCCGCACATATCTCATATGCGCTCCTATTTCGTTTCGCTTGAGCCAGGAAACCTCTATGTAGGACTCTAAAGACTCGTCAATACGCCGGCAGCAGATGATGATCATATCAAACACCCACAAGCCGCAAGCGGTCTGCTAAACGTAACGGCCACCCGGGTATTGAGCGATCAGAAGATCGACGAGCAAGCCCGCTCACACTCCTGTGAATCCAACCAGTAACACTTACCGTACAGTCCGGTCTGTTCGTCTGATATGTCGCATATCTCGCCTAGGGGTGGTAAACGTCAGACCCCAATAGCTTGACAAGTCGTGTCGATGTGAAGTCTATAACAATTCGAGACACTACTGGTAACACTTACCAGTAAATCTCAGCAACCCTAGCCAGGGATTTCCGGTTATAGCCAATCGAACACAGCGCAACATCAACTTCCTATACCGGGAGAGACGTATCCCCTGTTATCGCTCATTGCCTCCATGTGATTCGGGACTGTACCCAAAAACCACCGTTTTGCACGCCCTCTTGGACGTGGTAAGGTGGAAATCAAAGCACAGTGGGAACCACACAAGACACTATGACGATCTCGGGTCAATAGACTACTCTGTACCAGTGTCACCAGAGAACTGCCATCTGACGTATGGTATAATACCATCTGGGAGTTCTCGGCGAGTCCGCCCAGTGTACCCAGTCTCTACTGAGCACCCGTATATCATCTCTGATGTCAAACACCAATGGATATGGGATCATCCATCGCCCATCTGTATGGGTCGAGAAGGTATACGCTAGTCTACTCTGGTATATCGATGCCCCGTCTCGATACACCCACGACTATGGACTTTGAAGGATGTACTTATGGACTACCATGTCCCCACTAGTATGATCTGCATCATAGTCCAGGTAGTCAAGTACACATCCTAAGGGCTTTACCAACATGTAACAGAGAGACAATCAGTATACACGTTAAGGTAAAGTGTAACCAGATAGCATACTATCCTGTCGAGCAAGAAAGTCCTCCCTATATATGTCCAAGCATCCACTACAATATACATCCTATGTATAGTAATGGACTCTAGGGCATACATATAACTAACAATCTCCCACTTGCACTAGGGCCATCTGATAGCAGTGGTTGTAGTATCTCATACTCAACCATCCCATAAAAATCTCTCTCTGGGAAAAGGCCTTTGTGAGTGGATCCGCCGTGTTGTCCTCTGAGTCTACTCTCCTAACCTCGATCATCCTGGAGATCAACCATCTCCATGATCAGGTGACACTGCCTTAGAATATGTCTGGATCATGATGGGACCGACGTTCCTTGGCATAAGCCACAACTCCATCGTCTCACAATGGTTGGAACGTAGTTCATCTCATGAACCAATATACACCCAAACATCCTCTTTGGTAGCATCTTAAGTAGCGATGTATCCTGCCTTTATCGTCTAGTTAGTCACGGTATCTAGCTTGGAACTCTTCCAACATACCGTCCCTTTACAAAGGGTAAAGACAATGCCTGTGACTGACTTTCAGTCGTCCTTATCACTCTGGAACCCTTCCAGTGATTCTCCCCAGGATCGATTGATACCATCTAACTACAACTAGTGAGAATCCTAACATCCAATTAGATCTATCTCATAGATCCAAAACCCAGGATTTAGGAGGTATCACTTTGATCCTTTATGGAGAATCATTATGATAAGCGGAGATTGACCGAGCATAGCATAGGAAACTCCTTCCCTATCAAGAGTATGTCATCCACGTACTCTACGAGGATCGCCACCATACTTCCTACTACCTTTTTGTTTATACAAGGTTCATCTACTATTTTGATGATGTCAAACTCTTTGACTAAATCATTAAAACAGATGTTCTAACTCCGCGATGCCTGTTTTATCACATAAAACATCTTGCACACGTTTCCGCTGCTCCCACTGTCTACGAAGCCCTCTGGCTGTGTACTTACAGACGCTCTCTTCTAAAACATCATTTTAGAAAAGCAGTCATGACACCCAACCGCCAGATATCGTAGTCATGGTATGTAGCCGTGGCAAGTAGGATCTGGATAGACTTAAGCATAGCCACTTGAAAAGGTTTTATCATTATCCACGCCTGGTCGATGACGAAAAGCTTTAACAAGTCTAGCTTTGAAAGTCTCAACTTTTCCATCTACACCAAGTAATCTTCTCAAGATATACTTGCTCCTGATGGGGATTTAACCCTTCAGATATAGCAACCAAAGTCCTTACTTTGTTGGTGTACATGGATTCCATCTCAGATCGCTAAGCATCCAGCCATTCTTACAGAGTCCCACTCCTGATGGCCAGCTCGAAACTAGTTGGGTCATCATCTCATGATGCAATCCTCGCTCCCACTGTCATAGAGTAACCGAAGTATCTCTCAGGCGGGTGAGGGACCTTACTAGATCGGCGGAGAGGCTGAGGTTCGTTGGTAATCTACTGAATTCTTTGGTTCTACCAAATCATCTGCTGTTGTTTGTATAGATGGAACCTTTCCAGTTGTACATAACAGACCTTGCCTCGAGCTTGTCCGGATTATGCTTTTAGACATAGCCCGGACAACCCCAAATCTTAACTAACTTAAGATATGGGCTCTTCCCTTTCTATATCACATATGAAGTGGTATGCAACTGATTTGATTTGAACCCTTTTCAATAGGTATGCAGCTTCTCAAGTGCATAACTCCCAAAAGGAAATAGGTAACTCAGTAGTACTCATCATAGAGCACACCTTATCATATTGGGTGTGATTGCTCCGTCCCGATATACCATCATGCTATGGTGTATACGGAGGAGTAATGCTGAGAGAGAATCTCATTCTCCTTTAGAATAGTCTAGGAATTCCGTGCTCAAGTATTCTCCTCCCTGATCTCATCAAAGGGCATAATACTTATATCCTCATTTTGGTTCTCTACTTCTAACTTATATTCCGTGAATATCTCAAAAGGCTCGGACTTATGTTTCAACAGGAACATATGTCTGAATCTTGAGAGATCATCAGAGAATGTAATGAAGTACAAAGAACCGGTCCTGGCATGTGTAGACTGGGGACCTTTATACATCAACATTTATCATCCCAAGAGTTCATTAACTCTTTCTCTGTTTCCAGTAAACAGAGCTATGGTCATCGTAACTTTGTGACATGACTGGCAAGTTTCATAAGATGTAAATTCAAACAGATTTAAATATGCATCTAAATGTAACTTCAGCTAGTCAGGTCGCATTGATATGACCTAGTCTACAATACCTCAAGAAAAATTCGTTCATTTCTGAACTCATCCTCTTGTGTGTGTTCCGTATACTAAAGAACTGTAGTTTGATTTAGAACATCAATGCTTTTATATAACGTGCCTGAACCGATCAACTTTTGATATAGGAAATGTTCAAAACATTATCCAACTATACAAAATTTATCATTTCTTTGCTAATAAAGAGATAGATATGATTTTGTATATCAGGTTCAGTATCTAATAACATTCGTTCAGAATCAATGTATTTGGAATACAGGGTGTCAGTGACCAACAGACTTGGGTGCAACACTTGCCCCGTTTTCTGCCTTATGAAACTTATCACCCGTTCTCAGTTCTCTACCTTTCTGTAGCCCTATGTAACAGATTACATAGCTGGGATCCTGATCTGGTATCACATACCCAGGAAGTAAAGGATACTGAGAAACAGTTCTCTGTAATGAACACACCCGAAGATGATGCATCAACATGCACTCTCTTCGTTTGGGCGGCACGGGAAATCTGGTATTCCCCAATTTCCTGCTCTGTCTTATAACAATTATAAGTTGGAGCGGGACCAACGTTCCCCAGCTCAGTATAACAAGCGGGTTCGGTCAAATATCCGTATTATTATCTTGATTAAGGCGTGATATGATCGCTACCTGGAGAGAGAGAGAAGAAAACACTCAGCGTGCGCTCTTGCAAGAATAGATTGGTTATTATTTTATCTAATCAGGATGGCTCCCACTGTTTTTATCAAATCTTCCTTCAAACCCTAAAAGGTAAGACTAGCCGGGATTAATTACACGCTACAAGTTCGCCAATCTTTCAGCCAGGCCAGTGTCGGTACTTTGAAGGAGGTCCCCCGTGCTTTCGCACGAACCTAATTAATGTAAACCTCGTTTTCCCAGAGGCGTAACCCCGTTGACACCTTTCTAGACACCTACTTGATCGGCTAATTGTAATGTGTAAAACTCTCCCAGGAGTAACAATTACTCCCAGCGGGTATCGGGATCCAACTATCTCATAGAAGGTATGCAATCTCATTGCAAATTTCAACACTTGAAATTCCCGATAATTTTGCCCCTAGCGTCCTATGACCTTGACGGAGGCCAAACTACCCATAGTCCGCTAGTCAAGTTCAATCCGTCATTTCCTGATTGAATTAAACCCACCCGCACGACCCTTGACGGAGGCCAAACAACGCCGTACGAATACCCTAATCCAATCGCATCATATGCTAGCAGATAAGCACTAGTTAGCTACCGTACACTACGCCTTGACGGAAGCCAAACTACCGCAGCACGAATACTAACTAGTACTTATCTGAAATGACGGAGGGCTACGACAGGTTTTTCTGAAAACCTATTGCGTAATGAACTTGATATTGTTGTAGAATCAAATAATTTTAAAAAAGGAGTGTTTTCGAGGCTTTTCTAGTTTTGCTAAAGGGGTCACTCCCGGTGAAGGGATCGTCCTTTCCTCATCGAATAAGGTGCGGGATATATCATATATTTCACTGTGCAAAGCAAAAACTCTTAAAAGCAATCAAAAGACAAACCGAGGGGTGTAGCATCTCCCAGTTATTGCTAAAGGAGTCACTCCCGGTGAAGGGATCTCGGTCCTTTCCTCATCGAATAAGGTGCAGGATATATCACATATACCTCTGTGCAAAGCAAGAACTGTAGCTACCTGTTTTATTTTGAAATTCGATTCTACAACATCTTTAGGTTTCTTTTTCTTTCATTAATCATATTAATGAAGTCCCATCGTTTAAATACCTAAACATCACAGATAAATACGACGTACACTTATGCCATCCGCGTTCGCCTCGATGTCCCCTCGTGCACCGTTAGGTTAGGTAACTAACGGCAGAGCGGGGCAGGGCTAGCGCGGGTGTAAAACATAAGTAACGTCTATATAATATATCATATATACTATATACTGTATCCATCACAGAACATCACATGATCACATCACAGATATCGCAGCAGAAGAAACATATGAAATATTGGATATACTAGGACGTCCGTGTTTTCAATACGAGCCAGTATAAAACACGGATTCCACGGTCGTGATGAATAGCCAAAACCACACCCCTAGACCCCTACGAGAGCGGCAAGAAACCCTGCCAATTCTAGAGTTAGGAGACCCAAACTCGACTCCTCAAGTTGGTCTCCCACTGGACTCCAGAACCCGGTTACTTGTGCTCCCCTCCTTGGATCTATCCTAGTGCAGAAAAGTAAATAATATACAAAAGGTGACATCTTCCGCAACCTGGAAGTGCCCCAATAAAAGAATATTACATACAAGTTTTTACATAAATGAAAATGAAAAAGCACTCATCTCACATAAAACCCCCCGGCTATTCAAACACGACGATCCAATATAACATATCCAGCAACACATAACATCATATGTCATCAACGTAAGTAAACATGCGTATCCCAATTGTCGTTGACATATAGCAACGAAACCGGCGATATCACATATTACACTTACGGTCGCAGAAAAGAAAGTGTAAAACTACAACAGTTGGAATCCGCAACCTTCATAGACATCGCATGCCTAATCAAATAAATTCCTTAGACATCGCATGCCTAACAATTATAAACCCCGCATTTTAGTCTTATTATCGAAAACACTTTTCAATATCAAGTCGGGCAATTCAACAAGATTCCCGACATCCTGATCGAATGCTCGTCGCAAACTTCAGTAGACGGCCGCACCCCCGATACCGTCGACGAAGTGCACCAAGGCGGAACACCGCTACCGCGAGCACCCGAACGGATGCTTTCGGCGACGGGGTTCTCCTACAGTCACTTGGTCAGGGCTAAGGGGTGTAGCTATCTATTAAGTTTATCGGCGAATATCCGCGTACGCTACGTGATTGCGACGGACTTTTGATCACATCAAAATTCCGTGGCAATCGATCAAGTGAGACTAAACTGCTATGTTTATAACATTCATTCAGTTATCTCATAACTTCTTGTGAATTCCAATTGTTGTATCACATTCCAGATAAAATAGAAAATGTTAAACTTTCCGATCGAACATTCGAACACCCAAGTTTTCCCGAAACAGCTCAACACATGAAACAAGTTAAAAAAACATTCACTTCATGCCTCAGTACCAACGGTCCAGCCGTAGAAGGGTCAAGTCAATGCCTCACATGTGGCACGCCGTACTACCCCAAACCCGAAGGTTCAAAGGGCAGTTCAAGACGGTCACATAATCGAGTTAAGGTTTGTTGTCTTCTAGAGGGACCATCGCGTTACTTGCACTACTTAGAACGCCTTTAAACCAAGGAAAAATCCAACACTTGGAAATTTCCCGACAGGGGAAAAATTGGGTATTTATATCCGGTCGAACTTTTTAACATATTCAACAAATTATCCGGAAAACACATAGACAAAATCTGACAATCCGATCGAATCATCTAAGCTCCAAAACACCCTGGAATATTCAACTCTTGAATAAATATTAAAAAAATTCCCAGAAAATCCAGCACCTGAAGTGACAAATTACTGTGCAAAAATGGAGGGCTGACGTCATCATATGGCCGCGGAACCGCCGCACAATGCATGCTTGTGCCGCGGTTACGCCGCTCTTTAGATGAGTTAGCCCCTCGAATTTCACAGTAATTCAACTAAGACCCTGCTGAATTTTTTAGCAATTTTTAATCTGGAAAAAACCCAGTTTTTGAAAAAAGTCCAGAGAGCATTTTGGAAATGGGATTTGGGTTCGATAGGACTTCAAACTCTGTCTACGCATCGCCTAAGGCTCTAGCTAGGCTCTGATACCACTGTAGGGTTCCTAGGCACACTAATGAGGTCTCACAAGGTATCAACCATGCCAATTTCAAAAATTACAAGTGCCGAGAAACCCTAATACGGATCGTTAACTAGAATTTTAGGCGAAACAAGCAACTAGTTAACAACTTAACTAAGTGAACAGAAATACAACCTTTGTAGATCCGGTTCTTCACCTCCATAGCTCCGCAATGAAGTCTCCTCGCTGTCCAAATCGAATTCCGGGCTCTAGCGTCGGCTTCATCGGAGAAATGGGCGGGCTTGGTCGTCGGCTCCGATGCCGAAGATGATCTACGTCGAGGCATCACAAGATTAAGCTCCCACTTCACCAAGTCATGAAACTTGTGAAGAAAACACCCTATACTACTTGGCAAGAGGTAGAGGATGAAGAAATAGGAAGTGGGTTCACTTTAGAATTGGATTTCTCACACTTTTGCTCAAATCACCATTGATGAAGCAAGCTTTTCTTCTTGTGAAGAAGAAGAAAATGATGATGATAATAATATGATAAGTGTTAAAAATAAAAAGAAAATGAGTACTTATCATATTCAAACCATGGTCAAGTGTAGAGACTAAACTAAGGTTATGTGAATGGTTAGGTTAGGCATGAAAACAAAAATGGAAGACTTTTTCAAAGCTTTATGAAGCTTCAAAAATCAACCATTTCTTTACTTGCCTAAAAAGGAAATAAAATTAATAAATGGTTAAGAAAAGATAACAAAACCCTAACCATTCACTTAAACATGGTTTAAAGTCTTACACAAACCCAAGTTTGCATGTATCATCAAACATGATACAAACTAGTGCACTAAAGTATATCATATATACAATATGCACATCAAGTGAGAAAATCCATTTAAAGTGAACCAATATTAGTTAATGCAAAGTAATATATCAAATATATAATTATACATTAAATCATTAAATCAACACTTGATTTAACGATCCGGTCATATCACATATAACCGACTAGTATTCTGTGTATCGGCTTATCGAATCAATCCTTGATTCGATAACTAGGTTATATCGCATACAACCAATCGATACATTCATCGCGAGAATAGAATACGGTATCACATACACGCATCATTCTCGGTCCCGCACATATCTCATATGCGCTCCTA
The DNA here is from genome assembly GCA_030015575.1 of Agapanthus africanus. Taxonomy (NCBI): domain Eukaryota; kingdom Viridiplantae; phylum Streptophyta; class Magnoliopsida; order Asparagales; family Amaryllidaceae; genus Agapanthus; species Agapanthus africanus. Next base: position 400,697,098 of record CM057346.1, read on the forward strand.
TTTCGTTTCGCTTGAGCCAGGAAACCTCTGTGTAGGACTCTAAAGACTCGTCAATACGCCGGCAGCAGATGATGATCATATCAAACACCCACAAGCCGCAAGCGGTCTGCTAAACGTAACGGCCACCCGGGTATTGAGCGATCAGAAGATCGACGAGCAAGCCCGCTCACACTCCTGTGAATCCAACCAGTAACACTTACCGTACAGTCCGGTCTGTTCGTCTGATATGTCGCATATCTCGCCTAAGGGTGGTAAACGTCAGACCCCAATAGCTTGACAAGTCGTATCGATATGAAGTCTATAACAATTCGAGACACTACTGGTAACACTTACCAGTAAATCTCAGCAACCCTGGCCAGGGATTTCCGGTTATAGCTAATCGAACACAGCACAACATCAACTCCCTATACCGGGAGAGACGAATCCCCTGTTATCGCTCATTGCCTCCATGTGATTCAGGACTGTACCCAAAAACCACCGTTTTGCATGCCCTCTTGGACGTGGTAAGGTGGAAATCAAAGCACAGTAGGAACCACACAAGACTCTATGATGATCTCGGGTCAACAGACTACTTTGTACCAGTGTCACCAGAGAACTGCCATCTGACGTAAGGTATAATACCATCTGGGAGTTCTCGGCGAGTCCGCCCAGTGTACCCAGTCTCCACTGAGCACCCGTATATCATCTCTGATGTCAAACACCAATGGATATGGAATCATCCATCGCCCATCTGTATGGGTCGAGAAGGTATACGCTAGTCTACTCTGGTATATCGATGCCCCGTCTCGATACACCCACGACTAGGGACTTTGAAGGATGTACTTATGGACTACCATGTCCCCACTAGTATGATCTGCATCATAGTCCAGGTAGTCAAGTACACATCCTAAGGGCTTTACCAACATGTAACAGAGAGACAATCAGTATACACGTTAAGGTAAAGTGTAACCAGATAGCATACTATCATGTCGAGCAAGAAAGTCCTCCCTATATATGTCCAAGCATCCACTACAATATACATCCTATGTATAGTAATGGCCTCTAGGGCATACATATAACTAACATCTCTTAAATAAATACCTTAAGGGACGTTACAGACTTTCAAATGATGTATTTTCTTTAAAAACACCGTAGCCCCTACTTTCAAAACTATGATTCGCATCTTTTAAAAACTGATTGTATGGTTCGTGTGTGGATGTTAGATTAGATACATATGCTTATAGCAAAGGTAAAATGTACATATATAAGATGACTTAGTGTGATGAAAAAGGATATACGATGTGATATGAGGACTTGATTGGTATGTTGGTATACGGATGCGAGTCTATTGAGATGATTGATACCTTTGCCGGTCCCCTGATATGAGTTTGTTATGGATGTGACCTGGGACATAGGTATATAGATATATATAGAATGTTGTGAATCATGAGTGATATGCCGTACGAGATGTTAGGTTCGTACCCTCTTTGACATATAGGCTGATAGGATCCCTGATTGTTTAATGCCGTCGTACGATGGTTTACCATACGTGACGAGTGTTATTATGACTGATCTATACCCTTGACTAGAGGATTCCATACGATGGAGTATACCGTACGTGATGTTGTGAGGCTGAATGCCGTTTGATAGATTCACCGACTTGGTCATGTTAGATACGTATACCTGTCTGCATTTGCATACGATTTACTTTATGCTATGCTCATGTCACTCTCTTTGCATTACATATACCTGTGCTAGTACACCTGCACCATTATCGATGATGCGTATGTTACACTTACACTGATTGGCCGGCTCACACACTTCATCATCGATAATTGCCATTTCACTACACAGTAGAATTGCTGCATGATGATATAACTCCTTGCATAATTTACTTGCTATAGTTACATATGCACCTTTATACGATATTGCATTTGACTTTGGAGAAATTGGGAACCGCAGGATATATTTTTAAAACTGGATTCATTTAAAGGAGCGGTTTTCCCTTGACATGTACATATTACTGTTCCATGTTGCATGATATACGGATATGCTTACATTTCTGTCATATGTCGCATACATCATGCCTTATGATTATACGCATTGAGACATGCTGTTTTTATGAGATTTCTGGATTTGAGAACCGTGGTATTATTTCAAGAAAGTATGCATTGTTTTGAAAACCCGGTTTCTCTTGATATGATATTTCAGTGCGTGTACCATGAGTTTTCTCGGTTCTGAGAGCTTGTGTGAGTATACCCGATTCGAGGAGCGGTAGGCATCGCTTGCAGGTATATGGTGGACCCGGTATGAAACCCTGGGGCAAGAAGACTCGTATAGATAGACGGTTAGCCCAGCAGAGGGACTACTACTTACCGGTGATAGTATTTGGACTCGGTGGTTATCCGGAGGATACCGACCGGAGTAGTGAGTTGGATATGAGGGCCGACCAGATTATGCGGTGCCTGAGGGCCGATCTGAGGATGCGGAGCATGAGATATATGAGGGTTTACATGTCAATGCTGGACACAGGTTTCATGATGTTTCGAGTGTCGATGCTGGACACTCAGGTTCCATCATTTTGATGTGTCGCGTGGGATACACATTGATTATATCCTCATTGTCACGACCCGAAATATTAGCTCGTGACCAGCACTTAAATCATGCAATGTCTAGAGCCGCAACATAATTTAAGTAAGATGAAACCCAGAAATCTAAACCTTTTTATGAAAATAAATGAGGTGAAGTTTTGAAATAAATGTATAATGAAATCAAGTTTTCTTAATGCATAGAAAAGGAACATAAAAATGCATGTGAAATTTACAAGTTTGAAAACATGTTTCGTCTTTTGAAAATTTGGGCAGCACCTCCTTTGTATATTTTGATCCAAAACCACAAATACATAACAAGAATAATGGCATCCCCAAGCGGGAGCTAGCTCTTCGCCAAACGGCGGATCACAACCACGCAAAAAAGTATATGTAAGTATACAACGCCCAATGGTGAACTTCACCACAAAAAGATAAAGAAATAAGCAAGACATCAAGACTACAAGTAGCGGAAACCCCTCACTCTAAGTCTCGCAACCACAATCTCACTAAGTCTCATTACTTATATAATTTACTAAATTTGATTGATGGAGTTGACTAGATACAATATGAAATATAAATACAAGAGTGGGTACGCTATAAATGCTCCACCTACCAATGCAAACACCCAAAAGAAGCTATGTGCCAGCGATGCCGCTACGGATCCATGCGGTCAACCTGCAAAATCTGTGGTGTTAGTTATATGTATGCCCTAGAGGCCATTACTGTGCATTAGATGTGTATTGTAATGGATGCTGGGACATATATAGGTAGGACTTTCTTGCTCGACATGATAGTACGCTATCTGGTTGCTCTTTATCTTAACATGTATACTTTCTGTCTCTCTGTTACATGTTGATAAAGCCCTTAGGATGTGTACTCGACTTCCAGGACTATGATGCAGATCATACTAGTAGGGCCTGAATAGTCCATGAGTACATCCTTCAATGTTCCTAGTCGTGGGAATATCGAGACGGGGCATCGATATTCCAGAGTAGACTAGCATATATCTTCTCGACCCATGTGATGGGCGATGGATGATCCCATATCCATTGGTGTTTGACATCAGAGATGGTATGCGGGTGCTCAGTGGAGACTGGGTACACTGAACGGACTCGCCGAGAACTCCCAGATGGTATTATACCTCACGTCAGATGGCAGTTCTCTAGTGACACTGGTACAGCTTAGTCTGTTGATCTGAGATCGCCATAGAGTCTTGTGTGTCTCCCACCGTGCTTTGATTTCCACCCTACCACGGCTCTACTGAGTCGTGCAAACAGGTGGTTTTTGGGTACAGTCCCGATTCACATGGAGGCAATGAGCGATAGGAGGGGATTCGTCTCTCCCGGTATTTGGGGTTGATGTTGCGCTATGCTCGACTGGCCATAACAGGAAATCCCTGGCCAGGGTTGCAGTGATATACTGGTAAGAGTTATCAGTAGTTTCACGAATGTTATGGACCTTACGTCGGCATGACTTATCAAGTTACTGGGGTCTGACGTTTACCACCCTTAGGTGAGATATGCGACATATCAGACGAACAGACCGGATTGTACGGTAAGTGTTACTGGTTGGATTCACAGGAGTGTGAGCAGGCTTGCTCGTCGATCTTCTGATCGCTCAATACCCGGGTGGCCGTTACGTTTAGCAGACCGCGTGCGGCTTGTGGGTGTTTGATATGATCATCACCTGCTGCCGGCGTATTGACGAGTTTTTAGAGTCCTACACAGAGGTTTCCTGGCTCAAGCGAAACGAAATTGGAGCGCATATGAGATATATGCAGGACCGAGAATAATGCGTGTATGTGATACCGTATTCTATTCTCGCGATGAATGTATCGAATGGTTGTATGTGCACTACTACAAATATGGGTTGCCCCTACGGATATATCCGTAGGGGAAACCCACCGCCCCTACGGATATATCCGTAGGGGCGAAAAAATACCCCGTAGGTGCAAAGGCCGCAGGTGCAAGTTGAGGCCCTGAACTTGCCCCTACGGGAAAATTCTTGCCCCTACGGATTTCTGTGTAGGTCCTATTGCCCCTACGGACTAAGCCGTAGGGTAAAAAAATTTATATTATGTACGGTTTTTTTAATATATTAAGTGTACATACGGACAGATCCGTAGGTCCAAGTTATACCCCCTACGGATAGCTACGTAGGTACCTATCCGTAGGGGCAAAATATCAGGATTCCTGATATTCTGCCACTACGGATATATACGTAGGGGCACGCCCCAACCCCCTGGTACTATGATCAGAGGGGAAATATAAGTTACTGCTGATATTTTGCCCCTACGGATGTATCCGTAGGGGCAACATGTGTACCTACGGATTAATCCGTAGGTACATATTATCTGTAATTTTTTTTGAAAATGGGCTGCTTGATTTTTTCCCGCCCTGTGCACAATAATATATACATCAATCAAATATAAAAATAATCATCACACAACATATATCGCAGTATTCATAATCACATCTCACGCATATAATATACAAAAGAAATCCAAAAACTGAATATGATATAAATATAAACCAATATCGATATCGTTTCAAAATGTAGTACAATGTGTATGATATAAATAAATACATGTTTCAAAAAATAAGAACCAAAAAGCTACCCTAGTTCGGTCCAGCTCCACCTTTGAATAACGATAGAATAACGCGCGCCTGCTCCTCGGTCAATAAACTCTGCAATTCGGCGTGAGCCGGAGTCTGAGCGGCCTGTGGAGCTGGCGATGTGGTCTGCGCAGCCGCCGTCGAGGTAGTCGCTTGCGGAGCCGCAGCTGCGGGAGTCTGAGTGGGCGGTGGAGCTACAGGAGCTGTCTGCGGAAGCGCAGCCGATGTAGTGGCTTGCGGAGCCGCAGCCGAAGGAGATGCATGTGGAGGCTCGGCCGATGTACCCTGTCGCGTCTGGACCTAACGTGTGTAATAAGCATGTAAGAACTGTGTATTATTCGAATTCGTATCATTATTAAGTTATTTCAAAATCCCGTTTGGATATCTAGTTTGTTGTTTATTTTAATTACATCTGTATGTATGATTAATCAAACTTAAGTCTAAAACCAAATAAGCTTAAGCTACGTACTAAATATAGATATGTTGATATCTATATAATATGACATGCTATTTTACTATAAAGCAGTATACATACCAGCATCTCCTTCAACTCCTGAACGGTGGCCCTCAAGCTCTCCAGTTCCTGATGGACACGTCGGTCACCGGAGACAGAGGAAGTAACCGCCGGGGTGGAGTCCAACCTCATATGGGCCCTGTTAGGGCCCAGTCCCCGGCCTCTCTCCCAACCTCCGTGGTGCCCTCCGTGTGCGGCGTCCAGAACTGGGGTCAGCAGCCTCGGATCGCTCTGTTCGGTAAAATCAATCCCCGAGGCCTGGGCCTGCTCAACCACCCGCTCCTACACCCACATTAAGCAGTAAAGTATAAGTATAAGATTTAAACTTGAACCTTCCAAACTAAAATTTCAAATTTGGGTAGAAAAAATATTAACACTTACGCAGTACTCCTGGGTAGCGACGTCGGGATATCGAAACTCGCCCGTGGCGGGATCTGTCGAGGTGCCGTGGACGGCAAGATATGCGGACAGCACGCTCGGTGTACCACTTGACGCCACGGTCCGAGATGTCTGCAATATTAGAAAGTAACTCTTAATATTAGAAATGTTAGAAAATAACTCTTAATATTGCAGAATATCACAAAGGTCGGTCTATTGTAATTTACCGATAACTCCATGGCTCGAGTAATGTTCCTCGAGCCACCTGTGTAAGTGGGGCGACCCCTCTTCGCCGACTTCCTGTTCTCTGTATTCTGAGCGGCCTGTTTCTGCACAACGCATTAACATTTAGTTTTCTAATTAAAAAACACAAAGAAATAAATTATATCATAAATAATGAATTACATTTAAAATACATACCTGTTTGCGTTGGGAGTCGAAATAAACGCACAATAGAGGCCATGTCTCTACGTCGACTCTCGCAAATGCCGGAGTAGATAGGAGGGCCGCTCTCTCTGCCTCGGGGGTCGCCATCCACAGGGAGTAGCAGTCGACCTTCAGCTCATTCCTGTTGTATCGGACCTTGGCCTGCATGTTCTTCATCAGGCCATTGTACAGAGTATGAAGGTCGAGCACCCTCCCCGGATGATCAGGGTCGGCTACAGGCTGAAAATCGTAATCCAACTGAAAATACAAAAAAACATTGTTATTAGATTGCAAGTGTTAATAATAAATATATTGGATAGACCAAATGAAACTATATATTAATACATACCCGAGCCTGATCAAAGAAGAGGGCGAATGAGCGCTGGTGCTGCTCGCCCCACTCAACGTGAAGTGGATAGTTCTTCACGAGCCGGCTCTCGTCCCCTAAATACCGGCCGAACCTCTCGGCATGAGGACCGGTATAGTGATAGTCAAGGGTACAAAAAAGGGAGAATGCTGCCTCCCCCCTAGCTCTGTCAGGCCTCAGCCTATGGGATTGATTCGGGCCTCGAGTCCCCCTCTGGGGATGGGGAGGCCCTGCGTCTGCACGAAATATCAAGACAATCAATAATAAGACAAAGTTGTATTAAGAAATCATGGTTAAACGAAAATTCAAGTGTGATATATACCTCCGGTGACTATCGCACGAGCCTGGGCCCTGGCAGCAGCACGAGCGGGACGATAATTCCTCCGGTGAGGAACAACCGGGGTCCCGGATGCGGACACATCCCCTCCAACTAGAAAATATTCATCGACGCTAAATTTCCATGAAGTTCAGATTTATTCTATAGAGCATATGTAAAATGAGTAAATATTTTAAATTTATTCATACTAACCTGCAGACGATGCGGAGGGCATGGAAGCGGCAGGAGTGGCCCCTGCGGAAGATGTGGACGCACCACCTATAATTAGACAATTAAAAATAGATTGTATAAGTAATTGCAAAAAGAATGTGTAGATCAATAATATAACGTTCTAAATCAAGATGCATGCACTATAGGATATATAAACATACCCGCAGGTGTGGTGGTGTCACCACCTACAGCTAGAAAATAATAAAAATTGCTAAGTAAGAGCAAAAGGAATGCGTGTATTTATGATATAGCATTCTAAATCAATATACATACACTATATGATATATAAACATACCTGGAGGAGCGGGGGTGGCCTCTGTCCCAGATGTGGACGCATCACCAACAACTAGACAATCAAACATTGACAGTATAAGTAATTTTGACATAAACAGGCATGAATATCTGTAATATTACATTCAAAATGGATATGCGTGCAGTATAACTGGAGGTGTGGAAAAATCCACACGGAAGGAGGCATCCGAAGGGGTCTCCGATCTAGGTGCAAGACCGGCCCTCTGAAGCTCCCTACGGAGCTCTCCGGGCGGCAGAACCGGTCTGCCTCTGCCTCTGCCTTTGCCGCGGCTGGAGCTCCTGCCGCCCCTCGCTGCTCCCGACATCGTCATCAAATCTAGATAAACGGTTCGTGGACGTATTAGACAATCATTAAAAGTATTGACTATATATGTATAGAGCGTAAAATGTGAAGTAATAATATAACATTGCTGATAACCTTTTTCGTTTCGTGGGCGCATCATACATATCTACTTGGATTTCATCGTCGATGTCATTTCTAACCCACGTAACTTCATGATCGGTCGAAGACAACCCGTCCTTCGAAACAGACGGTTGGAGCACTTTAAGCCTTCTCTCTTCTTCGTCCTCATCGCTGTCCTTGTATTCTGGGACATCGTAGACATCTCTGGGTTTCCATCGGCATACAATACTCCACCCCGGATGCTTCAAACACTGTGAATAGTATACTTGGAACGCTTGGTTCGGAAAGATAAATGGATCGTCCTGACCGTAAAATCGAAGCGTGTTCACACTGGTCAATCCATATTCATCTTTCCAAGTCCCAAGACTGCTTCTCCACCTGTCCGTATCGGTTCGCGGATTGTACCAAGTACACTGGAATATATAAAAGGGTTCTGATCGTCCGGGATAGTGGATGTCGAGTATACAATTTAAGTACCCATAGTAAATCACACCGTCCGATCCTACCGTCGCAATCCCACTATTCTGAGTGGTTCTAGATGTTTCTACGTCCTTAACTTCGAATTTGTATCCAAGGACACCAAATCCTTTGTAATATGCAACCTCCATACTAGGAAATTGAGCTAAACATCTTGAATCACTCTCAAATGATGCAGACAAGTTCGGATCGTGGATCTAACAAAACAAATTTTATGACAAATACATAACGATACAAGTTTAGATTAAAACCGATAGCAATAAAATGTAATTCGAATAACTTACATGCTCTGTGACCCAATCACAAAAATTATCCTGATGGTATTTTTCCAAACGTTCTTCGTTCCAATCAGGATGCCCCTCACGTACCTCGTTAAAATGAGTTCTGTTTTCGACAAATAATTATGACATTAATATTATGTCATTTCATACACACACAAACACAGATATAACAATTAATCCAAAAGAACTTACTCTCTAATTTGTTCAAGACATGCGCAATTAAGCAAGATAAACCGGTATATCTTGTTGATAAACATAGTGTCTACCCTCTTATACTCGGCTTTACCATATGGCCCGTCTTCGTGGTCGGTTAAGCCTTGTCTCAATGTTCTCGTCCAGATAGCGGGAACAAAATGTGGTTGCTTCATCAAGAAGATAACCTTGCATGATAGAACCCTCTGGTCGATTTTTATTGCGTATATACTTCTTAAGAGTGTAAAGGTACCTAATGAGAATATGTTGAAAAAATAAATATGGGCATACAGGACAACAATAAATTTATAAATTGCGCGAAACGAAAAATTACACATACCTCTCGACGGGATACATCTATCGATATTGTACCGGTCCGGCTAACTTCGCCTCAGTTGCAAGATGAACCGTCAAGTGTATTATGATATCGAAGAATGACGGTGGGAAAATACGCTCAAACTTGCAAAGTATCAACGCAATAGAATCTTCTAGTTTATCCAGCGTCGCAACCTCCAGTGTTTTAGCACACAACTCCCTGAAAAAACAACATAGGTCGTTGATTACTAGACCAACCGAGTCGGGGAAAGAAGTCCTGAGGGCTAATGGAAGAAGGTGCTCCACGATAACATGGTGATCATGACTTTTCAGCCCATCGATCTTGCCCTTCACAATTTTTATTTTCTTACTGAATGATCCTGAGAAACCTGTGGGGACTTTCAAATCATGCCACACCTGCAGGAATCTTTTCTTCTCCGGTTGTGACATATGATAAGCGGCATTGGGAAGTACAAACTTGCCCGGTTTACCCGCTACCGGTTTAGGGTGCAGTTCACTTCTTATTCCCCACTCTTGTAGATCCATCCGAGCATTCATGTTGTCTTTCGATTTCCCGTCTTTACACAGAAGCAAGTTAAGTATGTGCTCTGATACTCCCTTCTCTATATGCATGACGTCCAGACAATGACGCACTGAATTTATAGACCAGTACGGAAGCTCGAAGAAAATGCTTAACTTGTTCCAATATTGTGGTTTGACCGGTTTCGTCGGATCCAACCCGAAGGTCACGTTATTGTAACCATCCCATTTAGCAGTCACGTCCTCTCCGGACAATGGGGATGGAGGCCCAAGAAGCTCCTGATGACCATCAAAGGGAACCGTGTCTAACCTATAAGGGTGGTCTGGAGGCAGAAAACGTCGATGGCCGCAATAATAAACCTTCCTGCTAAAATTCAAAAATTTTGATGTTGTGTGTTCATGGCAATGAGGACATGCTTTGTGACCATGTACGCACCAACCTGATAGCATTCCATACGCAGGAAAGTCATTAATTGTCCACATTAAAGCCGCACGCAGTATGAAGGTTGTATTTGTGTTTGAATCATATGTCTCTACACCATCAATGAACAAAGTTTTGAGCTCCTCGATCAGAGGTCGGAGATAGACGTCGATATTGTTCCCCGGTGAGTTTGGTCTGTCGATAAGAAGAGGCATCATAAAGTATGATTGGTCCATAGCCAACCAAGGCGACAGATTATAAATTATCATTACAACGGGCCATGTACTGTGACTTCCAGCCATATAGTTGAATGGGCAGAAGCCATCGGTACCCAGTCCGAGCCGGACATTGCGAGGATCGCTACTGAATATTGCGTGCCTCCTATCGAAATCCTTCCATGCCGGTGAATCTCTTGGATGGCTCATTTTTCCATTTTCGCTTGGAGGAGCACGGTGATGCCAAATCATTGCCTCGGCTGTTTTCTTGCACCTGAATAGCCTCTGTAGCCTTTGTGTTATGGGAAAGTATCGTGCTATCTTCACAGGTATATCAGGCTTCTTATCAGAATCTTTCGGCTTATACCTGGCCTCTCCGCATGTTGGACACTCTTTCAAATCTGAATTCTCTTTCCGGTACAACACGCAATTTTTAGGACATGATTGAATCTTCTCGCACTTTAGACCCAAATCAGATATCATCTTCTGGGTTTCGTACCAGCTTTCGGGCACATTATTTCCCGGAGGCATAGAATCTTTCAAGAACGAAAGAAGCATTGTGAATGACTTGTTGCTCCATCCATTTAGGCACTTAATCTGGAAAAGTTGGACGAACCATGAGAGGGTGGAAAACTTCGCATTCTCATAAATTGGTTTCCTAGCATCATTCATGAAATTTTCATATTTATCCGCACGCGGTCCTTGACCGGAAGGAATGTCATCTTCGGTACGAATAGATTCACCTAGGGCAGCCTCTACCATATCCTCCATTTCTTCTGATGGAAATAAATTTCCGTCTCCTGCCGTATTACCGAATTCTTCTTCTTCTCCTGCCGCATTATCGTGTTCTCCTTCTTCTTCTACCGCAGTACTGCATTCTTCTCCTTCCCCGTGAAATTTCCAAGTTGAATAAAATCTAGTAAACCCATGTTTTACAATATGAAGCTCTGCCAATTTTACCTTCTGCCAGTACTTATTGCCACATCTATCGCACAGACAGAGAATCTTCTCTATTATGATCTTATTATGTGCGCGTGCAAATTCAAGGAAAACAGCAACTCCTGCGACAAACTTAGGTTGCATACGTTGTTTCCAATCCACATACATCCAGTCCTTAACTCTGACGTACTCATGGGCCATGTTAGACTGAATAACATATAAATTGTAAGTTATGCTGACTATATTGAGAAATATAAGAACGGGATAGTTACTGACAAAGGAGAAAATCCGTGTATATGCTTTGTGTGTGCGTTTGTCGTTGAAAAGAATAAATTATCGCACGTATGTTAACTGATAGACGGGGACTAAGTGGCACTTTTAGTTTCATATATGAGTATCGATGGGAATATGAAGGTTTCATATTATCATATATTGGTTTTAACCCGAACATCTCGAATCGCTCTTTAATTATGCGTTTGTATGTGTGTGTTCCGGCTGTCGGGGGTAGGCTTCTATCCCATTAAGAATGTATAGAGCGAACGCCCATCACTTGTGCTTTCAACCGTTTCGAGTAAATTTCGGCAGCACCTCCCCGCTATTCTCCGAGTACACTGTAATAGAATAGATAATCATTTCAAAGCTGTGAAACAACGTTGAAATGAACATCTAATCTATCTTTGTACACGGAGAACTAGCGGAAAGGTACCGACGAAATATCTCAAAACGGATGAAAACACAAGTGAATGAAGGCGTTTGCTTTATACATTCTTAACTTGTCCACACGGGACAAATCTATGGGTTACCATACGATTGAATTTTCTTGTCGCGTAGACTATACGACGGTTGTTAGTATCGAGCTATAATGTCCGATATTTAATAACCTTCGTATAGTTCTAGGTCACGACGAGCATCGCACGTATGTTAACCGATAGACGGGGACTAAGTGGCTCTTTTAGTTTCATATATGAGTATCGATGGGAATATGAAGGTTTCATATTATCATCGAGTATCATATATTGGTTTTAACCCGAACATCTCGAATCACTCTCTAATTATGCGTTTGTTGTGTATTCTTGTTGTATGTGTGTGTTCCGGCTGTCGGGGGTAGGCTTCTATCCCATTAAGAATATATAGAGCGAACGCCCATCACTTGTGCTTTCAACCGTTTCGAGTAAATTTCGGCAGCACCTCCCCGCTGTTCTCCGAGTACACTGTAATAGAATAGATAATCATTTCAAAGCTGTGAAACAAAGTTGAAATGAACATCTAATCTATCTTTATACACGGAGAACCAGCGGAAAGGTACCGACGAAATATCTCGAAAGGGATGAAAACACAAGTGAATGAAGGCGTTTGCTTTATACATTCTTAACTTGTCCACACGGGACAAATCTATGGGTTACCATACGATTGAATTTTCTCGTCGCGTAGACTATACGACGGTTGTTAGTATCGAGCTATACTGTCCGATATTTATCAACCTTCGTATAGTTCTAGGTCACGACGAGCATCGCACGTATGTTAACCGATAGACGGGGACTAAGTGGCGCTTTTAGTTTCATATATGAGTATCGATGGGAATATGAAGGTTTCATATTATCATCGAGTATCATATATTGGTTTTAACCCAAACATCTCGAATCGCTCTCTAATTATGCGTTTGTTGTGTATTCTTGTTGTATGTGTGTGTTCCGGCTGTCGGGGGTAGGCTTCTATCCCATTAAGAATGTATAGAGCGAACGCCCATCACTTATGCTTTCAACCGTTTCGAGTAAAATTCGGCAGCACCTCCCTGCTGTTCTCCGAGTACACTGTAATAGAATAGATAATCATTTCAAAGCTGTGAAACAACGTTGACATGAACATTTAATCTATCTTTGTACACGGAGAACCAGCGGAAAGGTACCGACGAAATATCTCGAAACGGATGAAAACACAAGTGAATGAAGGCGTTTGCTTTATACATTCTTAACTTGTCCACACGGGACAAATCTATGGGTTACCATACGATTGAATTTTCTCGTCGCTTAGACTATACGACGATTGTTAGTATCGAGCTATACTGTCCGATATTTAACAACTTTCGTATAGTTCTAGGTCACGACGAGCATCACACGTATGTTAACCGATAGACGGGGACTAAGTGGCGCTTTTAGTTTCATATATGAGTATCGATGGGAATATGAAGGTTTCATATTATCATCTAGTATCATATATTGGTTTTAACCTGAATATCTCGAATCGCTCTCTAATTATGCATTTGTTGTGCATTCGTGTTGTATGTGTAACATGATTTTAAACCATTGAGATCAAGATTGATAGAACTGATCATCCTACATTGCAATAGCATTCATCAACCAAAAACTATTATTGCAATGGTATTCATCTATAACAATCAACAATTAAAACTACAAATGTAGGATACTGAAATCATAAAGCGTTATACGCAACATTGATAGAACAGATAAATAAAAAAACGAAACACAAACCGTATCAAGATTTAACAACTTTGATTATGTCATATACGCGGGCCGATATTTTCATATTAGCCAATAGGCAAAAATAGATTGCGGTCTGGATATGGCATATTGGCAGATGTTACCTATATGCATACATGCATGTTGTCTCCCCATTTTTTCATAAATCAAACCAACTACATACATCAAACTAGTCCATGCCACCAATCGGAAACTCCACTATGTCTTTGAATTATTATTTTTCCAAATAGCATTGATCCTATTGACATTGTCCTATCCAACAAATTTGTTGTGCTTGCCTCGACATTTATCTAGCTTTCACACGCCATACACATTAGATGAGTAATATAGTTATAAATTATGGTATTTTGTTGTCATCAATCCACCTAACCCTAACCCCAACCTAACCCTAGCCCTAGCCTTAGCCCCAGCCCCAGCCCAGCCCAGCCCCGCCCCAACCTAACCCTAACCCCAGCGCGGCCAGCTAAACCCCAACACCAACCCTAAGGCAAACCCTAACCCCAGCCCCAGCCCCAGCCCCAGCAGCAGCCGAACCCCAACCCTAACCCCGACCCCGACCCCGACCCCGACCGAACCCCAACTCGTGCGCGCAACCCCAGACCCAGCCATGAACCCTAAGCCCAAAATAATCAAAAAATTCTTTAATTTACCTGAAGATTTACTCACCTGAACGGCGGTGGCGATGACCTGAACGACGGTGGCGACGACGAGAACGGCGGTGGCGACGAGAACGGAGGTGGCGACGAGGAGAACGGCGGTGGCGACGAGGAGAACGGCGTGGCGATTTGGGGATTTTTTTCGCGCGCGATCGAGAGAGAGAGGAAGAAAGTGAGTGTAGGCGATCGATCTATGCCTTTATTAAATCGATATTTAGTTGCCCCTACGGATTTGCCCGTAGGTCCTTTGTTTGCGGCTCCGTAGGGGCAAACACCAAATTAAGAATTAATATTTTTATTCTTGGACGTCTGGGCCCGTAGGGGCAACCTTTTAGTCCTACGGATTAATCCGTACGGCCAAGTTAAATATGTCCCTATGGATTTCAATATTCGTAGGGGCAACCCCCTATTTTACTAGTGGTGATATAACCTAGTTATCGAATCGAGGATTGATTCGATAAGTCGATACATTAGATATTAGTCGGTCATATGCGATATGACCGGATCATTAAATCAAGTGTTGATTTAATGATTTAATGTATAATTATATATTTGATATATTAGTTTGCATTAACTAATATTTGTTCACTTTAGATGGATTTTCTCACTTGAAGTGCACATTGTATATATGATATAGTTTTGTGCACTAGTTTGTATCATGTTTGATGATACATGCATGTTTGGGTGTATGTTTAGTTTAAACCATGTTTAAGTGAATGGTTAGGGTTTTGTTTATTTACTTATTCATTTATTTATTTATTCATTAATTCATTTTTGGGCAAAAATGAAATGGTGGCTTAGTTTGTTTTGTTGTTGAAGCTTCATGAAGCTTTGAATAAGTCTACCATTTTGTCTTTTGCCTTAACCCTAACCATTCACCTAACCCTAGTTTATTCTCTACACTTAACCATGGTTCCTATATGATAAGAATCACTTTGTTTTCTATTTTCATTATTCTTATCATATTCTTTTCTTCTTTTTCTTCTTCTTCAAGATTCATAAAACCTTTGCTACCTTCAATGGTGAATTGAGAAAAAGAGTGAGAAATCCAAATCCAAAGTGAACCCACTTCCTATTTCTTCATCCTCTACCACTTTCCATGTAGTATAGGGTGTTTTCTTTACAAGTTTCATGACTTGGTGAAGTTGGAGCTTGATCTTGAGTTGCCTCGACGTAGATCATCTTCGGCATCGAGGTCGACGACCTAGCCCGATCTTTTCTCCGATGAAACCACCGCAAGAGTCTAGGATTCCGATGGGTACAGCGGAGGGACATCAACACGGTGCTATAGAGGTGGAGGACCGGATCTACAAAGGTTGTATTTTCCGTTTACTCTTAGTTAAGTTGTTAACTCGCATTGCATCGCCTTACCTCTAGTTACGATCTTGCTTAGGGTCACTTGGCACATAGGAAATTTTTGAATTTGGCATGTTTGATCTGTTGTGGAACATCATGGGTGTGCCTAGGAACCCTACATGTGGCATACTGGGGGTGAGTTGCTAACTCGTGAGTAGAAAAACATCTACAAGTAGAAATCGAATAAACAACGACTCCTAGGTCAACTATATCATAAAGGTAATACTATGATATCTATGGTGACCGGGTCATCATATGTGCCAACAATGTAATCAATACTTATATGTATGCGGATATAATCCAACAATATAATCAAGGTATGTATGCAAGTGGATCTCGTCCAACCATATAATCAATGTATGTATGCATGTGGATCTCGTCCACCCATATAATCAGTGTATGTATGCATGTAGATCTCGTCCACCCATACAACCAATGTCTGTATGCACATAAATATCATAAAAGAGCGTGCATGAAAGTATGAGGATATAAATCAACGGTGTCCCTCACGACCCATCAAAATCATGGAACCTGGGTGTCCAACATCGACACCCGAAAATATCAGGAAACCCGTGTCCAGCATCGACACGTAAATCCTCATATCTCGGGCTTCGTCAGTCCGGAGGCCCACAGGCCCATTCAGTCCGGATCGGCCCATATCATCTATCGATTCCGGTCGGTATCCTCTGGATATCTGCCGAGCCTAAATACTATCACCGGTAGGTAGTGGTCCCTCTGCCAGGCTCACCGTCTAGTGCATAGCAGATCCGTTCTCGCCCCGGGGTACCATACCAGGTCCACCGTGTATCCGCAATCGGCCTCGTCCACTCTTCGAATCGGGTTTCACATGTCACACATCTCAGAACCGAGAAAACGCATGGTGGACGCACTGAAATATCATATCAAGCGAAACCGGATTTTTAAAACAGTACATGCTTTCTTTTAAAATAGCCACGGTTCTCAAATCCAGAAATCTCATGAAAACAACATATCTCAATGCGTAAAAGCGTAAAGCATGATGTATGTGACATATAACAGAAATGTAAGCATATCCGTATATCATGCAACATGGAACAGTGATATGACATATTAAGGAAAAACCGCTCTTTTAAATGGGTCCAGTTTTTAAAATAGTACATGCGTTCCCCAAATCTCCAAGATCGAATGCAATACCGTATAAAGGTGTACATGTGTATATACGCAAGTATGGACGTACAAATGTGTGTGTCCGCAAGTATAGGTGTACAATATGTATATCATAATGCAGCAACCCTACTGTGTAGTGACATGGCAATTATCGATGATGAAGTGTGTGAGCCGGCAAATCTCTGTACGTGTAACATATGCATCATCAATAATGGTGCAAGTGCACTAGCACAGGTATAAGCAATGCAATGAGAATAATATGAATGTAGCATAAGGTAAATCATATGCAAATGCTGATGGGTATACGTATCTAACATGATCGAGTCGGTGAATCAATCAATTGGCAGCCCGCCTCATAACATCCCGTACGGTATACTCCATTATACGACATACTCTAGTCAAGGGTATGGATCAAATCTCAAGTCAAACTCATCACGTACAGAAAATCGTCGTACGGCGGTATTAAGCTATCAGGGATCCTATCATCCTATAAGACGAGGAGGGTACAGACCTAATGTCTCGTACGGCTATCACTCCCGATTCACAACATATATAAATATATCTATATACTTATGTCCCAGGTCACATCCATAACAAACTCATATCAGGGGACCGGCAAGGTATCAATCATCTCAATCGACTCGCATCCGTATACCAACTTATCATCGTATCATATATCAAATCGTATTCTCTTTTCATCATAATTATATCTCACATAAAGTCAAGTTTACATAAACATTCTACCTTTACTAAGCATAAGTATCTAATCTTACATACACACCCGAACCATACAATCAGTTTTTAAAAGGTGCGAATCGTAGTTTTGAAAGTTGGGGTTACGGTGTTTTTAAGAAAAGATATCATTTGAAAATTCGTAACGTCTCTCAAGGTATCTGTTTAAAAGATGCATACGATTCCTCGGTTTGAAAATAGGTATGGTTCGGATGATACATTACGTCGACTATTTAGTCCTATAGTACCCTAAACGGCAATATCATTAATTATCATCCTCAAATCCTGTCATCACATATTAGCCATATCATATCACTTTTAACTATCCTTTAGTTCCAAATATAGTTTCTCTAACTATCTTTTAACTCTATCTATAATTTTCTATTAAAGGTTTCCTTAACCATATACTAGGAATTGGTTTCCATCAAAAACTTGCGGGGGTGCTATACGCCATCCACCCGACTTCCCCTGTGGATATAGATCTACTCACCTGATCTTTGCCTGCCGAAGTCGATGACGACATGCTCATCCTCGTCGTCTCGAAGTCCACATGGGGGTACCTACAATTTCCAATGCGTCATATAGTATCAAGAATCGAACATGAAAAACAAAGCTGCATGCGAATCGCTTATAGGTTAGAACCTATAGACTACGCCTGTAAAACCAATAAACTACCCCCGTCGCTGACGTAAAAACATCAGATGATGGAACGCAAAACCAAATAAAAAATCTTAAATTAAAACGAAGTCACAAAACTATGCAGCAACTCAAGAAAATGGTCCCAGATTTTACCGTAGGTGAAATTAGCCAATTTTGCACACATGGGGGGTCTAGTTTACTGAAGATAGAGACATGGACCAAACACGGATCAATTTGGTTGTACCCAAGACGTAAATTGCGGCCCAAATCAATAAATTTGTGGCCAAGATGAATGGGTTGGGGCTCAGGTTTTAGAGGGTGATTCATGGTTCCCTGCACGTCTCATGGTTAAGGGAACTTCTTTTATAAAGGCCTTGGTTGATACCAGATTCCATAATACTATCACAAACTGTCAAATTTTGATATCGGGAAAAAGTCTAAATTCATGTTTTGTTTTCAAATCCGGGTATTGGTCAGTAAAGTCGATACTAAGGCCTGTAGGCAGCCACTACCCAACACCAATTCCAAACAAGCCCTAATTCCTCTCTTGAAATTTCCAACATCACAAACCCATTCGCAAACAACATCTAAACTAACCTTGAATGCTAGGAACACTTGAACTAAACTAAGGGGAATGGATTATACCTCATGGATGTAGCCAAGCAAAACCCTAGAAGTCCCATGTTTCCAAAATCCAACTTTGATAGGTCCAAAGTGTAGAAGGTGAAGATGTGATCATTTTTAATGAAAGGGGTTTAGGGTTTTGATGAAGGTTTGGAGATGGATCTAGGGGATGAAGGTGGAGGGGGATGGGGAAGAAGAAGGAGATGAAGAAATAAAATGGGATGTGGATATGGCAGCCCCCCCTCTCTCCTCTCTTATTCTAACTCTCTCTCACAATTAATTACCCTTTTACCCTTTTCATTTCCTTTTTCTTTCATTTAAAACCCAAATCACATAGTACCCAAAAATAACACAAGAACAAAACATGTAATCAAAATATAACATGACATGGTGCACCAGCCACGGAAAACTGTAGAAACACGGATTTGGCTTAATCGCGATTAGCAGTGCTATAATCGGTTTTTTTATCCAAACTGCATATAATAAATTTTAAAAATGCCAAATCCTTTAAATATATTTTTAAATGAATAAATTATTTTAATTGGAAAATTATTTCACCATTATCGATATATTTTTATACCTTTTTTTGAAAACCCCAATTTCGCAATTCGGGCAGTTTTCGGGAAAATATATTATTTTAATATTAAATTCCAAAAATAATATTTTATATTTTCTGAAATGTTACAATCTTCCCCCCTTAAATAAATTCGGTCTCCGAATTTAAATTTAAACCCTCAAATACAAAAAACATTTCAATACTCAATTTAAATTAATGAGGCTCCGAAATCTTGGAAGATGCAGAAATACCACAGCGCACCGCGTGCGCCTGAAAATGAATACGAAACTCAAAATTGAACTCCGTCAAGCGTCACGCAAATTACCTGATTTGCACGCATAACCTCGGAGTTACAATAAAGATACTGATCTCAAAATCCACTACTGAAATCCAATATACACTAGTCAAATACTATAATACGTGTATATTACGTATCTTTGGAAAACCTTAAAACTGAATACAACATATGAAAAATCTTTTCTAAATTGTCGTTTGATGCGTAACCCACGGCACAAGTGACGGACGCTCATTTGTAAAGTAATAAATATACCTTCATATATGTTTTGATAAATATGCGTTCCGTCGTTCCAAAATATCCAAAAGGTTTTCTTTTTTTTAAAATGTTCGCGTCCCTCACGGACACGTAGGAAATAGCGAGACCTCTTGGTAAGCTTCTAATGCAAGCAAGTATTCAGGTACTGTCCTCATATCAGTCCTGTTTGGCTACTATATAATATATAATACCTATCATGAAAACAAAGTGCTCAAAAAGCAAAGTCAGCCTCAAAAGGCGTACCCAATAATCACGTGCGTCTGGTGCACATGGAAATAAAATCCAAATACAGGTGCCACAATATGCACAAAATCCAAAACTAAGTGCAACAGATGTGCACGAAAACATCTGTCTAGTACAACGGGTGTGCATGACAACAATATCTGGTGTATCTATTGTGCATGAAAACAACATCTGGTGCATCAAATGCATGAAATACAATCAATAACTCAAATGCATAAAAAGCAACACCGAGTGCACCAAGGTGCATAAATAAAAAACGTGTGCAACTATGTGCACAATATCCGTATCAATGCACTGCAAGCACATGTGAGCTATACCGAGTGCAAAAATCACATCATTCGTATGAAATCCACGAAATCATAAACACATGTTACGAATGTACAAAATTGACATCAAATGCAATGGATGTGCACAAATCGCAAATCAACACAACGGTGTATAAAATATATATCAAGTGCGATAACTATGCGCAAAATATAAATACCCAGAAGGTGCAGCCATGGTGTACGAAATCAATATCAGGAAACTCATCATCAAAACTCAAAACCAAGCAATATAAGTGTGACACTCGGATCACAACCGCAAATCGCAACAAATGACATTGAGGTACACCTCCTACAATGTCAAAAAAGTACCGGTGCGCCTAAAACTGGCAGAGCAAGAACATCCACTTGCCTCCTGCTCACGGTCTGGCGTCCTCTGTCTCTGGGTCCTCAATTTTCTCTGTGGATCACCAATCTCGCAATCCATCGGCTCATCGTCCCGGTCAGGTGTGCTAACGGGAACGATTCCGCTTTGGCACTTCTCTGGTCATCTCTCGGCCAATTATCACGACCACTCATAAAGCAGCACGTTACTGGCGTCGGCCTTTGGTCCTCTGAATACTCATGACACAACTGATCCTCGATGCAAATCTTATTGCAGCAGTGTCCTGGAAGGAATACTGCTCAAGGTCTCTTTCGATCTCGCCTATGTCGAACTGTACGGAGGCTGGTAATCTCATATAATATTGTCTCGCTTTCTGGATATCTGTGTTCTCACCACAACATTTCCTCGGGAACTGGCCATATCCCAATGCCTCTGTATGCATATTAGGTCTCTAATCTCGACGGGGAGTAACAACAACTCGTCAGCGTTTCCCATGAACCTCTGGTTCTACTCGTCTGTATCATCGTCCACTATGACGTCACGCCATGCTATCTACGCACTGCAACTATTCTCGGCCATGGTCAATCCGTAGTCTCTCAGACGGACTCGAAGTTACAAACTCGGTATCTTCATCACTCTTTATAAGATCTCTAGCCAAACACATCCTTGGGAACTCGTCCCAGCCATCGGAGAAATACTCAATGCTCGCCTATCCTCGATCAACTCCCAATGCATCTGGGTGAGGTCCTCAATCCGAAGCTGGTCAGCTTACAGGTCTCTTATCACATGATATCCGGACGACGTCAAACTTTTCGATCGAGTCATCAAGGTCCCAAAATTTCCCAAAGGCTCAACACCTGAGCATAGTATAAAAATATCTGGTACATACCACAGTACCTGATCAGTCGAAAATATTGCATTTTTAACACGTCAATTTCTCTATCATTTGCAATCATCTAGAGGTGTTCGGTATTAATATAGCATATATTAGCAAAACAGCCATAAAATACCAAATTACATGTGTTATACTTTAAAACCGACATTTTGAGGGAAATTGAGTGTTTATTATGGCATCGCATCATCTTTGTATAGCGCAACACTTGTTTCGAGAATCTGTGCAGGAAATTCCAGGAGAAAAGTCAAATCTGTGAAACAGTGCTGATAAAAATACGCCAACTCAAAGACTTGAGATCTGGCAGTGATCAATGACTAATTATAAGATTCAACATATCAGCAAAATACCATGAAGTCATAAGGAAGCAGCATTATAAATTTGATACATCAAAGCTCCTATTGGGCCGCGGATCCGCGGCCGGAGCATGGCATGCACTGCGGATCCGCGGTCATTTGACTGTGACGTCAGCTGACATCTTCTGCATTATTCTTCTTTCAAGTTCCACACCTCATCAAGCCACTTCAAAGTCCAGAATTCTCCAGACTTTTCTGCTAGATCAGCAAGGCTCCTTGATCAAGCTAATCATGTTCAAGCTTCCAAAGCAAGCTACTTAACAAACTAAGCCTAGAAGCTTCTCCCTAAAGCTTATGAAGGAAGCTAAGCCTAACTAACTACTTCTAGAAACTTCTACCTAACTACCTAGCTTACAAGGGAAGCTAAACTAAACCTTGCTTCTAAAGGAAGCCAAAGCTAGTGAAGGCTATGAAAGGAACCCTAAGGCTTCACTTCTAAGGTTGTTCTTCATCTCCCCAATACAAGTTGAGTGACACAACTTGTAATCCCTAATCCCCAATTCAAATTCCAAAGCCAAAATCAAGAACTTCGAGTACCAAATCAAGCATGATGCCTTCGATCCTTTAGAAAGCGACGCCGGACTTCGTCGGAGCAAGTGATCCAAGAAGATCCGCGACTCAACGAGACGAGCGAAGACGAAATCGACGATCGAGTTCTTTCCTCTTGTAGATCTTGAGAGAATTATAACGAAATTGTTGATAAATAAAGGTGAAATTCTTTTATCTTGCTTTCTTTACAATCTTGCATCATGATTCGATCTCAATTTGTGATTGTGTGTCTTGTTATGATGTTTGAGTAAAACTCCGCTCGTGAAGGAGTTGAGACGATCAATAGATGATGATGATTAGATTCTTGTACAATTCTTAAGTCCTACGAGTTTGTAAACCCTAGCAAATTGAAGAATCGACGACCTACTTTTGATGCGATGCTTTCTTGATTGTGTTCGCTCGAAATTAGGGATCCACGATCGATTCTTGAATTTACTAGAGGCTAAAATATGAATGAAATCAACGAAAGGACAAGGGATAGATGATGGAACTTTAGTTTCCGCAAGAAATCCTTAATTCTCGTTGATCATCATCGATCTAGTATCAATTCATCGATGGATAAGAATATGTAATCTGTTAGTGTATATGTAGGGTTCCTAGGCACACTAGTGAGGTCTCACAAGCCATCGACCATGGCAATTTCAAAAATTCTAGGTGCCGAGAGACCCGACTACGGATCGTTTGCTAGAAAATTAGGCGAAAAAGCTAACTAGTTAACACTTAACTACAAGATACGGAAATACAACCTTTGTAGATCCGGTGCTCCACCTCCATAGCTCCACAACGAGGTCCTCTCCGCTGTCCAAATCAAATCCGGGCTCTAGCGTCGGCTTCGTCGGAGAATGGGCAAGCTAGGTCGTCGATGTCCATGCCGAAGATGATCTACGTCGAGGCATCGCTAGATCAAGCTCACAACTTCACCAAGTCATGAAAATTGTGAAGTAAACACACTCTACTACTTGGCAAGAGGTAGAGGATGAAGAAATAGGAAGTGGGTAGACTTTAGAATTGGATTTCTCACTTGTTTCATCAATCCACCATTGATGAAGAAAACTTTTCTTCTTTGAAGAAGATGAAGAAGAAGAAGAAAGAATTATGATAAGTTATTTAAAAATGAAAAGAATATCCAAACTTATCATAATTCTAACTATGGTTATGTGTAGAGAATTGACCATGTTTAAATCATTGGTTAGGGTTAAGGATGAGATAAGAATGGTGGTCAAGGTCAAAGCTTCATGAAGCTTCAACTAAACAACAAATTAAGCCACCATTCTTTTCTCTTTTCCATTTATTTTCCAAAATATATAAACAAATAAATAAATGAATAAATAAGTAATGGAAAATAAAACCCTAATTATATGTTTAACCATGGTTTAATTCTTTATACTTAACCAAGTAAACATGCATCATCAAACATGATACAATCATGTGTACAAAAGTATATCACATATACAATGTGCACAAACCGAGTGAGAAAATCCATCTTAAGTAAACCGATACTAGTTGATGCAAAGTAATATATCAAATATATAAATATGCATTAAATCATTAAATCAACACTTGATTCAATGATCCGGTTATGTCGCACACAACCGACTAGTATACAATATATCGGTTTATCGAATCAACGCTTGAATCGATAACTAGGTTATATCGCATACAACCATTCGATACATTTATCGCAAGAATAGAATACGGTATCACATACACGCATTATTCTCGGTCCCGCACATATCTCATATGCGCTCCTATTTCGTTTCGCTTGAGCCAGGAAACCTCTGTGTAGGACTCTAAAGACTCGTCAATACGCCGGCAGCAGGTGATGATCATATCAAACACCCATAAGCCGCAAGCGGTCTGCTAAACGTAACGGCCACACGGGTATTGAGCGATCTGAAGATCGACGAGCAAGCCCGCTCACACTCCAGTGAATCCGACCAGTAACACTACCGTACAGTCCGGTCTGATCGTCTGATATGTCGCATATCTCGCCTAGGGGTGGTAAACGTCAGACCCCAATAGCTCAATAAGTCGTGTCGATATGAGGTCTATAACTATTCGAGAAACTACTGGTAACACTTACCAGTAAATCTCAGCAACCCTGGCCAGGGATTTCCTGTTATAGCCAATCGAACACAGCGCAACATCAACCCCCTATACCGGGAGAGACGAATCCCCTCCTATCGCTCATTGCCTCCATGTGACTCGGGACTATACCCAAAAACCACCGTTTTGCACGCCCTCTTGGACGTGGTAAGATGGAAATCAAAGCACAGTGGGAACCACACAAGACTCTATGACGATCTCGGGTCAACAGACTACTCTGTACCAGTGTCACCAGAGAACTGCCATCTGACGTGAGGTATAATACCATCTGGGAGTTCTCGGCGAGTCCGTCCAGTATACCCAGTCTCTACTGAGCACCCGTATATCATCTCTGATGTCAAACACCGATGGATATGGGATCATCCATCGCCCATCTGTATGGGTCGAGAAGGTACACGCTAGTCTACTCTGGCATATCGATGCCCCGTCTCGATACACCCACGACTAGGGACTTTGAAGGATGTACTTATAGACTACCATGTCCCCACTAGTATGATCCGCATCATAGTCCAGGTAGTCAAGTACACATCCTAAGGGCTTTACCAACATGTAACAGAGAGACAATCAGTATACACGTTAAGGTAAAGTTCAACCAGATAGCATACTATCATGTCGAGCAAGAAAGTCCTCCCTATATACGTCCCAGCATCCACTACAATATACATCCTATGTACAGTAATGGCCTCTAGGGCATACATATAACTAACAATCTCCCACTTGCACTAGGGCCATCTGATAGCAGTGGTTGTAGTATCTCATACTCAACCATCCCATAAAAGTCTCTCTCTGGGAACAGGCCTTTGTGAGTGGATCCGCTGTGTTGTCCTCTGAGTCTACTCTCCAAACCTCGATCACCCTGGAGATCAACCATCTCCATGATCAGGTGATACTGCCTTAGAATAAGTCTGGATCACTGATGGGATCGGCGTTCCTTGGCATAAGCCACAACTCTATTGTCACACAATGGGAGGAACATAGTTCATCTCATGAACCAATATACACCCAAACAGTCTCTTTGGTAGCATCTTAAGTAGCGATCTATCCTGCCTTTATCGTCTAGTATGTCACGGTGTCTAGCTTGGAACTCTTCCAACATACCGTCCCTCCACTGAGGGTAAAGACAATTCCTGTGACTGACATTCAGTCGTCTTTAACACTCTGGAACACTTCCAGTGATTCTCCCCAGGATCAATTGATCCTATCTCACTACAACTAGTGAGATTCCTAACATCCAATTAAATCTATCTCATAGATCTAAAACTCAGGATTTAGGAGGTATCATTTTGATCCTACATGGAGAATCATTGTGATAAACGGAGATTGATCGAGCGCAGCATAAGAAACTTTTTTCTTATCAAGAGTATGTCATCCACGTACTCTACGAGGATCACCACCATACTCCCTACTACCTTTTTGTTTATACAAGGTTCATCCACCATTTTTATGATGTCAAACTCTTTGACTAATACATCAAAACAGACGTTCCAACTCCGCGATGCCTGCTTTATTACATAAAACATCTTGTTCACGTTTCCGCTGCTCCCACTGTTTACGAAGCCCTCTGGCTGTGTACTTACAGACGTTCTCTTCTAAATCAATATTTAGAAAAGCAGTCATGGCACCCAACCGCCAGATATCGTAGTCATGGTATGTAGCCGTGGCAAGTAGGATCTGGATGGACTTAAGCATAGCTACTTAGAAAAGGTTTCATCATCATCCATACCTGGTCAATGATGTAGACCTTTAACAAGTCTAGCTTTGAAAGTCTCAACTCTTCCATGTACACCAAGTAATCTTCTCAAGATATACTTGCTCCTGATGGGGATTTAACCCTTCAGATATAGCAACCAAAGTCCATACTTTGTTGGTGTATAAGGATTCCATCTCAGATCGCTAAGCATCCAGCCATTCTTACAGAGTCACACTCCTGATGGCCAGTTCGAAACTAGTTGGGTCATCATCTCATGATGCAATCCTCGCTCCCACTGTCATAGAGAAACCGAAGTATCTCTCAGGTGGGTGAGGAACCCTACTAGATCGGCGGAGAGGCTGAGGTTCGTTGGAATCTACTGAATCCTCTGGTTGTACCAAATCATCTGCTGTAGTTTGTATAGCTGGAACACTTCCAGTTCCACATAACAGACCTTGCCTCGAGCTTGTCCGGATTTTGCTTTTAGACATAGGCCGGACAACCCCAAATCTTAACTAGCTTAAGAGATGGGCTCTTCCCTTATCATATCAAATATGAAGTGGTAGGCAACTGATTTGATTTGAACCCTATTCAATAGGTATGCAGCTTCTCAAGTGCATAACTCCCAACAAGGAAATAGGTAACTCAGTAGTACTCATCATAGAGCACACCTTATCAAATAGGGTGTATCTGCTCCGCCCCGATATACCATCGTGCTATGGTGTATACGGAGGAGTAATGCTGAGAGAGAATCTCATTCTCCTTTAGAATAGTCCAGGATTTCCGTGCACAAGTATTCTCCTCCTTGATCTCATCAAAGGACATAGTACCTATACCCGTATTCTGGTTCTCTACTTCTCGCTTATATTCTGTGAATATCTCAAAAGGTTCGGACTTGTGTTTCAACAGGAACATATGTCTGAATCTTGAGAGATTATCAGAGAATGTAATGAAGTACTAAGAACCGGTCTTGGCATGTGTAGACAGGGGACCTACATACATCAACATGTATCATCCCAAGAGTTCACTAACTCTTTCTCTGTTTCTTAGTAAACAGGGCTATGGTCATTTTATCTTTGTGACATGACTGGCGAGTTTCACAAGATGTAAATTCAAACTGATTTAAATATGCATCTATGTGTAACTCTAGCTAGTCGGGTCACATTGATCTGACCTAGTCTACAATACCTCAAGAAGGATTCGTTCATTTCTGAACTCTTCCTCTTGTGTGTGTTCCGTATACTTAGAACTGTAGTTTGATTTAGAACATTAACGCTTTTAGATAACGTGCCTGATCCGATCAACTTTTGATATAGGAAATGTTCAAAACATTATCCAACAATACAAAATTTTATCATTTCTTTACTAATAAAGAGACTGATATGATTTTGTATATCAGGTTCGGTATCTAATAACATTCATTCAGAATCAATGTATTTGTAATACAGGGTGACAGTGACCAACAGACTTGGCTGCAACACTTGCCCCGTTTTCTGTCTCATGAAACTTATCACCCGTTCTCAGTTCTCTACCTTTCTGCAGCCCTATATAACAGATTACATATCTGGGATCCTGATCTGGTATCACATACCCAGGACGTAAAGGATACTGAGAAACAGTTCTGTATAATGAACACACCCGAAGATGATGCATCAGCATGCACTCTCTTCGTTTGGGCGGCACGGGAATTCTGGTAATCCCCAATTTCCTGCTCTGTCTTATAACATTTATAAGTTGGAGCGGGACCAACGTTCCCCAGCTCAGTTAACAAGCGGGTTCGGTCAATATCCGTTTTATTATCTTGATTAAGGCGTGACATGGTTGCTACCAGGGGAGAGAGAGAAGAAAACACTCAGCGTGTGCTCTTGCAAGAATAGATTGGTTATTATTTTATCTAATCAGGATGGCTCCCACTGCTTTTTATCAAATCTTCCTTCAAACCCTAAAAGGAAAGACTAGCCGGGATTAATTACACACTACAAGTTCGCCAATCTTTCAGCCAGGCCAGTGTCGGTACTTTGAGGGAGGTCCCCCGTGCTTTCGCACGAACCTAATTAATGTAAACCTCGTTTTCCCAGAGGCGTAACCCCGTTGACACCTTTCTAGACACCTACTTGATCGGCTAATTGTAATGTATAAAACTCTCCCAGGAGTAACTCTTACTCGCAGCGGGTATCGGGATCCAACTATCTCATAGAAGGTATGCAATCTCATTGCAAATTTCAACACTTGAAATTCCCGATAATATTTTGCCCCTAGCAGCTATATGACCTTAACATAGTCAACAAATCATAAGTGCTAGTCAAGTTCAACCCGTCATTTCCCGATTGAATTAAACCCACCCGCACGACCCTTAACATAGTCAACAAAGTCGCACGACTACTCTAATCCAATCACATCATATGCTTATGCAGATAAGCACTAATTAGCTACCGCACACTACGCCTTAACATAGTCAACAAACGTAGCACGAATACTAACCAGTACTTATCTGAAATGACGGAGGGCTACGACAGGTTTTTCTGAAAACCTATTGCGTAATGAACTTGATATCGTTGTAGGATCGAATGAATTTTGAAATGGAGTGTTTTTGAGGCTTTTCTAGTTTTGCTAAAGGAGTCACTCCCGGTGAAGGGATCGTCGGTCCTTTCCTCGTCGAATGAGGTGTGGGATATATCATATATATCACTGTGCAAAGCAAAAACTCTTAAAAGCAATCAAAAGACAAACCGAATTTGTAGCATCTGCCAGTTATTGCTAAAGGAGTCACTCCCGGTGAAGGGATCTCGGTCCTTTCCTCATCGAATAAGGTGCAGGATATATCACATATACCGCTGTGCAAAGCATGAATTGTAGTTACCTGTTTTATTTTGAAATTCGATTCTACAACATCTTAGGTTTCTTTTATTTCATTAATCACATTAATGAAGTCCCATCATTTAAGTACCTAATCATCACAGATAAATACGACGTACACTTATGCCATCCGCATTCGCCTCGATGTCCCCTCGTGCACCGTTAGGTTAGATAACCAACGGCAGAGCGGGGCAGGGCTAGCGCGGGTGTAAAACATAAGTAACGCCTATATAATATATCATATATACTATATACTGTATCTATCACAGAACATCACATGATCACATCACAGATATCGCAGCAGAAGAATCATATGAAATATTGGATATACTAGGACGTCCGTGTTTTCAATACGAGCCAGTATAAAACACGGATTCCACGGTCGTGATGAATAGCCAAACCCACACCCCTAGACCCCTACGAGAGAGGCAAGCAACCCTACCAATTCTGGAGTTAGGAGACCCGGACTCGACTCCTCGAGTTGGTCTCCCACTGGACTCCAGAACCCGGTTACTTGTACCCTCCTCCTTGGGTCTATCCTAGTGCGGAAAAGTAAATAATATACAAACGGTGACAACTTCCGCAACCTGGAAGCGCCCCAATAAAAGAATATTACATACAAGTTTTTACATGAATGAAAATGAAAAACACTCATCTCACATAAAAACCCCCGGCTATTCAAACACGACGATCCAATATAACATATCCAGCAACACATAACATCACATGTCATCAACGTAAGTAAATATGTCCATCCCAATTGTCGTTGACATATAGCAACGAAACCGGCGATATCACATATTACACTTACGGTCACAGAAAAGAAAGTGTAAAACTACAACAGTTGGAATCCGCAACCACCTCAGACATCGCATGCCTGACCAAATGAATTACTTAGACATCACATGCCTAACAATTATAAACCCCGCATTTTAGTCTCAAAATCGAAAACACTTTTCAATATCAAGTCGGGTAATTCAACAAGATTCCCGACATCCTGATCGAATACTCGTCGCAAACTTTAGTAGGCGGCCGCACCCCCAATACCGTCGACGAAGTGCACCAAGGCGGAACACCGCTACCGCGAGCACCCGAACGGATGCTTTCGGCGACGGGGTTCTCCTACAGTCACTTGGTCGGGGCTATGGAGTGAGGCTGTCTATTATGTTTACCTGGCGAGTATCCGCGTACGCTACGTGATTGCGACGGACTTTTGATCACATCAAAATTCTGTGGCAACCGATCAAGTGAGACTAAATTGCTATGTTTATAACATTCATTCAGTTATCTCATAACTTCTTGTGAATTCCAATTATTGTATCCCATTCCAGATAATTAGAAAATGTTAAACTTTCCGATTGAACATTCGAACACCCAAGTTTTCCCGATACAGATCAGCACATGAAATAAGTCTAACAACATTCAGTTCGTGCCTCAGTACCGACGGTCCAGCCGTAGAAGGGTCAAGCCAACGCCTCACAAGTGGCACGCCGTACTGCCCCAAACCCGAAGGTTCAAAGGGCAGTTCAAGACGGTCACATAATCGAGTTAAGGTTTGTTGTCTTCTAGAGGGACCATCGTGTTACTTGCACTACTTAGAACGTGATTAAACTACAGAAATATCCAACACATGGAAATTTCCCGACAGGGGAAAAATTGGGTATTTATATCCGGTCGAACTTTTTAACATATTCAAAAAATTATCCGGAACGACACATAGACAAAGTTTGACAATCCGATCGAATGTATGAACTCCCAATACAACCCAAAATACTCAACTCTTGATTTCAGATTAAAAATTCCCAGGAAAACCAGCACTGAAAAATAGGAGTTACTGTGCAAAATTCAATGGCAGATAAGACAAAAGTGCGGCGGAAGGGCCGCATTAGCACGCTAATGCAGCGGTTCCGCCGCACTTTAGAAAGATCATTAGGTAATTTTTGCATCGTAATTCTTAGATTTACCTGCTTGTTTTTCTGCATATTTTTAATTTGCAAAAATCCACATTTTACAAAAAAGTCCAGAGAGCATTTCAAATTCGGGGTTTCGGGTCGATCGGACTTCTAACTCCGTCTACGCATCGCCTAAGGCTCTAGCTAGGCTCTGATACCACTGTAGGGTTCCTAGGTACACTAGTGAGGTCTCACAAGCCATCGACCATGGCAATTTCAAAAATTCTAGGTGCCGAGAGACCCGACTACGGATTGTTTGCTAGAAAATTAGGCGAAAAAGCTAACTAGTTAACACTTAACTACAAGATACGGAAATACAACCTTTGTAGATCCGGTGCTCCACCTCCATAGCTCCGCAACGAGGTCCTCTCCGCTGTCCAAATCAAATCCGGGCTCTAGCGTCGGCTTCGTCGGAGAATGGACAAGCTAGGTCGTCGATGTCCATGCCGAAGATGATCTACGCCGAGGCATCGCTAGATCAAGCTCACAACTTCACCAAGTCATGAAACTTGTGAAGTAAACACACTCTACTACTTGGCAAGAGGTAGATGATGAAGAAATAGGAAGTGGGTAGACTTTAGAATTGGATTTCTCACTTGTTTCATCAATCCACCATTGATGAAGAAAACTTTTCTTCTTTGAAGAAGATGAAGAAGAAGAAGAAAGAATTATGATAAGTTATTTAAAAATGAAAAGAATATCCAAACTTATCATAATCCTAACTATGGTTATGTGTAGAGAATTGACCATGGTTAAATCATTGGTTAGGGTTAAGGATGAGATAAGAATGGTGGTCAAGGTCAAAGCTTCATGAAGCTTCAACTAAACAACAAATTAAGCCACCATTCTTTTCTCTTTTCCATTTATTTTCCAAAATATATAAACAAATAAATAAATGAATAAATAAGTAATGGAAAATAAAACCCTAATTATATGTTTAACCATGGTTTAATTCTTTATACTTAACCAAGTAAACATGCATCATCAAACATGATACAATCATGTGTACAAAAGTATATCACATATACAATGTGCACAAACCGAGTGAGAAAATCCATCTTAAGTAAACCGATACTAGTTGATGCAATGTAATATATCAAATATATAAATATGCATTAAATCATTAAATCAACACTTGATTCAATGATCCGGTTATGTCGCACACAACCGACTAGTATACAATATATCGGTTTATCGAATCAACGCTTGAATCGATAACTAGGTTATATCGCATACAACTATTCGATACATTTATCGCAAGAATAGAATACGGTATCACATACACGCATTATTCTCGGTCCCGCACATATCTCATATGCGCTCCTATTTCGTTTCGCTTGAGCCAGGAAACCTCTGTGTAGGACTCTAAAGACTCGTCAATACGCCGGCAGCAGGTGATGATCATATCAAACACCCACAAACCGCAAGCGGTCTGCTAAACGTAACGGCCACCCGGGTATTGAGCGATCTGAAGATCGACGAGCAAGCCCGCTCACACTCCAGTGAATCCGACCAGTAACACTACCGTACAGTCCGGTCTGATCGTCTGATATGTCGCATATCTCGCCTAGGGGTGGTAAACGTCAGACCCCAATAGCTCAATAAGTCGTGTCGATATGAGGTCTATAACTATTCGAGAAACTACTGGTAACACTTACCAGTAAATCTCAGCAACCCTGGCCAGGGATTTCCTGTTATAGCCAATCGAACACAGCGCAACATCAACCCCCTATACCGGGAGAGACGAATCCCCTCCTATCGCTCATTGCCTCCATGTGACTCGGGACTGTACCCAAAAACCACCGTTTTGCACGCCCTCTTGGACGTGGTAAGATGGAAATCAAAGCACAGTGGGAACCACACAAGACTCTATGACGATCTCGGGTCAACAGACTACTCTGTACCAGTGTCACCAGAGAACTGCCATCTGACGTGAGGTATAATACCATCTGGGAGTTCTCGGCGAGTCCGTCCAGTATACCCAGTCTCTACTGAGCACCCGTATATCATCTCTGATGTCAAACACCGATGGATATGGGATCATCCATCGCCCATCTGTATGGGTCGAGAAGGTACACGCTAGTCTACTCTGGCATATCGATGCCCCGTCTCGATACACCCACGACTAGGGACTTTGAAGGATGTACTTATGGACTACCATGTCCCCACTAGTATGATCCGCATCATAGTCCAGGTAGTCAAGTACACATCCTAAGGGCTTTACCAACATGTAACAGAGAGACAATCAGTATACACGTTAAGGTAAAGTTCAACCAGATAGCATACTATCATGTCGAGCAAGAAAGTCCTCCCTATATACGTCCCAGCATCCACTACAATATACATCCTATGTACAGTAATGGCCTTTAGGGCATACATATAACTAACAGTATATGCCCTAGAGGCCATTACTGTATCATACTAGTTTGTATATTACTTAATGGAAGCTTGGGATATTCACCTTGTATAAACAATCTTGCTCAATATAGTAGTATGCTACTTGGTTTGTTTCTACTTCAATGTGTACATGTGTTTATTTTGCGATATCACCTATACGCATTAGTGGAGCCCTTAGGATCTTTGCTTGATTACCAGCGTTGTGATGGCAGTCACACTAGTGGGGGCTAGGTAATCTATAAGCACATTCTTATACAGGTCCCTAGTCGCAGGATTATCGAGACAGGGCATCGATACTCCGGAGTAGACTAGCGTATGCGCTTCTCATCCCAGTGTGGGAGATGGTCTGTCCCACAGCCATCAGTACGTCGTACTGGAGATAGTATACGGGTGCTCGTTAGGTTACGAGTACACTGGACAGGACTCGTCGGGAACTGACAGGTTGGTATTATACCTATCGTCAGTTATCAGTTCCCAGGTGACATGAGTACAGCTTAGTCCTCTGACTTGACACTGGCACTTCGCCTCGAGTGTGTTCCCACTGCACTTTGATCACTACCCTACCACGGCTCAAAGGAGTCGTGCAAACAGGTAGTGGTTGGGTGCAGTCCCGAAACACTTGGAGGCAGTGACGGTTAGACAGGATTCGTCTCTTCCGGTATTGGGGGTTGACATCGCGCTGTGTCTAGGAGAGCCATTACATGAGTAGTCCCTGGCCAGGGCAAGCGAGATATACTGGTAGGCTTCCAGTGTTATCTCAGGGTGTTTTGGGCTTCACTCCGACACGACTTGTACCGCTATTAGGGGACTGACGTTTTACCGCCCCCTAGGCCCGACATGCGATGTATTAGACGAACAGACCGGACTGTACGGAGACTGTCACATTCAGACTCAGTAGGAGTTCAGATGGGGTTCACCTCGTCAGCCTTCTTGTCGGCATCTACCTGGGGACCGTTACGCAAAACTAGTGCCGCTTACGGTCTGTGGTTAAACACACTGCCAGCGTAGTGTCGAGTCTTTAGAGTCCCACACAGAGGGTATTCGCCTCTGGGCAAAATGAGTAGAGGTCGCATGGTTTTGCGGCAGGGTTCGTTCTCATCCGCGCACTTGTGCACGTTTGGAGTCCCGACGGATTATACTACCAGGCTCTGGTTTGAGCCAGATACTGGTGTATGTTTTGGGGTTGCTTTTATCTCTCAGTATTCTTGTTCCTCGGAACGAGAATGCAGGTGTGTATGCACAGTTGTTTGAGGCGGAGGAAGAGGTTTTTCATTAGGGTTTCGGAACGGGTGCGTATGCACAGTTGACAGTCGTCTTTTTCCAAACCCTAATGGATTTATGAAATATCAATTAATAATAGTAATTAAATGAAATTATGTTATGGTTGGTTTTGTTGACTTGTTGACCATGGTTGACTTGTTGACCATGGTTGAATGTTTGACCATCATCATTACTTTGCAAGGATGCTCCTTGATTCTAGCTTACATTTCATTTAATGAAGTATGATAGTGGTCATTCCAAAACAACCATCAACTATTCTCATTTGAATTATTATTATTATTTAGATAATTCTTTTTCTTTTTGATATGGTTGCAAAAGGAAAAAGAGAGCTCATTCTATCATAACCATTCTCTCTCCTCACTTCATCTTCTTCTTCCTCAAGCTCAAGGAGAATCCTTCTCATGTGTTGAGAATCCCTCTCCTTGAAAAGAAAACAACCCCTAGACACTCTCTACTCACTCTAGGATCAAAGGTTTAGCAAGCCGAAGTTTCTAGTTCTCTCAAAGTTCGAGAAAGAGCCCGAAGGTTGAACCCTCAGGTGGATCCATCTTCGACGGAAGAAGGCAACGAGGAAAGAACCATCAACCTCTACAAAGTTTGAAGAAGAAGGAGTTCAAGTTTAGGTATAACCATCTTTCCGAGTAGCTAACTCTCTTTAGCTTGTTTGCTAGTTTTAGTTTAGGAAAAGATCCCGACTTTGTTAGTCCATGTTGCCCCATGCGCTAAAAATTTGATTTTTATACCGTTTCCGCCTCCCCGTAAGAACCGGGGGTCGCAATATGGACTTACAGTGGTATCAGAGCCTAACTAAACTTAAACTAGCTTGGTAGCGAAGTGTATGGAAGTTCGAAACCGAAAAATCGCAAAACCGGAAAATCCAAAACCCTAAGTTTCTGTTGAAATTTTTTGTGCTCTAAAAGTAAAACTTTTTACTCCTAAAATCGGCTCAGGATTTTCTGAGAACACCCAAGAAAAACGATCCCATGAATCCCTCAAACCGCCGCGGATCCGCGGCCTCATCTATTCTCTTAGCCGTGGATCCGCCGCCGTTTAACCTCTTCATGTGATCGTGTTTTGTGCAGCTTTCATCTGGTAGGGTTTTGGGATTTTTCAAATATGTTATATGTGCCCAGATTTTCCAGAAAAGAAATTTACTTTTGGGGTCCTATAAATCCGTATTTTTTTCGAACTTCGCTACACTTTGGCTATATTGGTTATATCTGTGATGTTTGTATGTATTGAACGTCGGCTAATCGCTATAAGTCGATTAGTCGGGGCTATACATCTCTGTGATCTGTGTTTGATATTGGAATGTGTATATGAATGTGTTGGACTGTTGCGGGTGAATAGCCGGGGTGGATGTGAGATGAGCTTTTGTTTTTCTTTCATTCATTTGTAAATGTAAATTGATGTAATAATATTATTTGTATGGCCGCACAACCGGGTCGGGGTTGTAGCCGTCATTGTATAATTCTTTTTACTGTTTTTGCTCCTAGGATAGACCCATGGAGGGGTGCACAAACTACCGGGTACTTGGCGGGTAGTTTGCCGCACCCGTAGGGGTCTTGGGTGTGGTTTTGGCTATTCACCGCGACCGTGTAATCCGCTTTTCGTTGCAGGCTCGAACGGATTCCTAGTATATCCAATGTATTCATCTGTGATCTGTAATGTCTATCATTGCTTTATATTTAGGCGTTGCTTATGTTTTACAGCCGCGCTAGCCCAGCCCCCGCTCTGTCGTTAGTTAAGTAACCTAACGGGTGATGACGGGACCCCGTGGTGAATGCGAATGGCATAAGCGTACGTCATATTTTGGTTGTTTTCTGCAATGGTAGGATTAATTGATGGGACGCATTAAAAGAACTAATGCAAGAATATCACGCATTAAAAGAACTAATGCAAGATAATAAACCAAGTTAAAGTCGTTGGAACACTTTCGAAAAACCACTCGGTTCTTTTCAAAACTAACTTTTAAATGCGGAGCTTGAGCCACTCCTTCTAAAAGCTATCTCGTTCCATCGATTATATCAAGTTCACTACGTTCACGGTTTTACCAAAACCATTCGTAGCCCTCCGTCGTTTCGCATGAATAGGCAATAGTATTCAAGCTATGCATGTTGGCCAAAGTCAAGGCATAGTGATTGGTAGCTATTGGGTGTTCATGTGTAGCATAGATAGATGCGTTGGTTTGGGACACCCGTACTGCCATTTTGGCCAAAGTCAAGGGTAGGCACGGATGGATCCAAATTAACTTGGATAGTGACGGGCAGAACTTGACATGTGACTTATGATATTTTGGCCAAAGTCAAGGTCATAAGAGCATGGGGCAAAAATCCACATCGGGAGTTTCATAAGTACTGAAACTTGCTAGATTTGCATACCATTTGGAGTGTGATGATTATGGTAGGATTCCTTCATTTTCGTCACGCGATGATATTTGGATCCCGATCCTACTGTGAGTATATGCTACTCCTCGGGAAATTTCTCACTAAACGATCAATGCTATAAACCTAGTAGGTGCCTAGAAAGGTGTTAGCGGGGCTACGCCCCCAGGGAAAAGAGGTTCTTAAATTAAGGAACTTAGCGAAAGCGTTGGAAAACCTCCCTCGAAGTACCGACACTGGCCTGGCTGAACGGTTAAGCAAGTATTGTGCGGTGGGATTGATCCCGGCTAATTCTTCCTTTGTGGTTTGAGGAGGGATTCGAGAGACAGTGGGAGCCATCCTGTTTAGACAAATTAAAAACCATTCTAAACTTGCAAAAGCATCGTGCTAAGTGTTTCTTCTCTCCCCCTGCAGCGACCAAATCGAAATGACTGGACTTAAGTTCCTTCTAGATAAAAACATACTGACAGGGCCAAACTACAAAGATTGGCTCAGGAATGTCAAAATGGCAATCACTTACGACAAGCTGGGGTATCTTCTTACCACCAAAGCTCCCCCCGTCCCAGGTCCCACCTCCAGCGTCGCGGATAAGGAAATCCGTAAGACTTGGGAGATTGATTGCGTGAAGGCCAAGTGCTTCGTGCTTGCCTCAATGGACAACGATCACCAGAGGAGGCACGAGAATATGGACTTGGAATCCATATTTCTTCATACAAAAGAACTGTATGGAGAGCAGTCTCGTATCGCAAGATACGAAGTGTCGAAGAAGTTATTTTCGGCAAAGTTGGCCGTCGGATCATCGGTAGCGGACCACGTGCTTAAGATGATTGGCTACATTGAGGAGCTCGCGGAACTTGGGACCACGTTGGAAAGTGAACTCTATACGGATTTAGTTCTCCAGTCCCTTCCTTCCACTTACGCCCAGTTCATACTGAATTTCAACTTGCAAGAAAAGGAAGTTGAACTTTCAGAACTCCTCAACATGCTGAGGAGCGCAGAGGGCACCCTACAGAAAAGTAGGGAAACACCCGCTTTGTTTGTAGGAGGATCTTCTTCTTCTAGGTCCAAGGCGAAAGCCAAGGGAAAGAGGAAGAAAGCCCCCGCCAAACCAAGGGGCGGTGTTAGTAAAGTGGGAACGAAGGGAAAGGAAAAGGCAACAAAGATAGTGGGGAAGCTTGTGGGTAAAGAGGAATGCTTCTATTGTCATAAGAGTGGACACTGGAAGAAAGATTGCAGGGCTTGGAAAGCCAGGACACAGGAACTGAAGCAGGTTGCGGCTTCAGCTTCAGGTGTGTATGTTATTGAAAACTGTCTTTCTATAAACTCTACTTCCTGGGTATTGGATACCGGATCAGGATCTCATATCTGTAATTCTTTGCAGGCGTTGAGAAACCGTAGGGTTTTGAAGGCAGGTGACATGACCCTCAGAGTTGCGAACGGAGCTAGCATGGATGCTAAAGCCGTGGGGGACTATCACCTGGGAATGTCAGATGGACATGTTTTGATTTTGCGTAATTGCTTTTTTGTACCCAACGCAACTTGTAATATCATTTCTGTATCTTTGGTTTCTAAAGAAGGTTATGAATTTGCGTTTGTAAGTAATGTTGTAAACATTCACCTTAATCAAGTTCTGATTGGGTCAGGTACACTGAGCAATGGTATATACGTATTAAACCAACCACAGATTTTCAATGCCCAGAATACACACAAAAGAAAGTCTCCAGATATCAATCAGACTTTCTTATGGCATTGTAGACTGGGTCACATCAATGAGAGAAGGTTGACTAAGTTACATACAGAAGGATATTTGGATCCGTTCGAATATCAATCATATGCCACTTGTCAATCCTGTCTCAAAGGAAAGATGACAAAGACTCCATTCACTGGACACGGAGTAAGAGCGAGCGAGCTCTTGGGACTCGTACACAGCGACGTGTGCGGTCCAATGTCTACACATGCGCGAAGCGGTTATTCTCACTTCATTACTTTTACGGATGATTTTTCAAGGTACGGTTATGTCTTCTTAATGAAACATAAGTCCGAAGCCTTTGAAAAATTCCAGGAATATAAGAATGAAGTAGAAAAACAGACCGACAAAAGTATCAAGATTCTAAGATCGGATCGAGGTGGAGAATACTTAAGTGCCGAGTTCCTGAATTATTTAAAAGAGAACGGGATTCTCTCTCAGCTTACTCCTCCATACACTCCGCAACACAACGGTGTATCGGAGAGACGGAACCGAACCCTATTGGATATGGTACGGTCCATGATGAGTAACGCTGAGTTACCGCGATCCTTCTGGGGGTATGCGCTAGAATCAGCTGCGTACCTTTTGAACCGAGTTCCTACTAAGACTGTGCCTACTACACCATATGAGATGTGGTGTGGGAAGAGGCCCCATCTCAGTCACATTAAGACTTGGGGAAGTCCAGCTTTTGTTAAAAAGCAGCATGCGGACAAGCTCGAGGTACGCTCAGTACAGTGCAAGTTTGTGGGATATCCAAAGAACTCCAAGGGATATTTCTTCTACTGTGAAGAGGAACAAAAAGTTCTTGTTTCTCGTCATGCCTACTTCTTGGAAACTGAGTTTTTGGAAAACCAGATAAGTGGGAGCACAGTAGAACTGGAAGAAATTCCAGAACCACAAGCTATTACTGAAAGTTTGGTGGAACCAAAGGGTTCAAAAGAACAGGACATTCCTATGCCGCTCCGCAGAAGTAGTAGGCAGTCTCATCCGCCCGAGAGATACTACGGTTTTTTCATAGACGGGGATAGAGAGGATTGCATCATAGACTATGATGAGCCTACTAGCTTCCAGCAGGCCGTTCAGAGCGTTGACTCGGTAAAATGGCTGGAT
Organism: Agapanthus africanus; assembly: GCA_030015575.1. NCBI lineage: Eukaryota > Viridiplantae > Streptophyta > Magnoliopsida > Asparagales > Amaryllidaceae > Agapanthus > Agapanthus africanus. The sequence continues at coordinate 400,737,581 of CM057346.1, forward strand.
GCAATGCGGACCGAAATGGAGTCCATGTACACCAACAAAGTATGGACGTTGGACATTGCTCCAGACGGGGTAAAACCCGTAGGATGCAAGTGGATCTTCAAAAGGAAGATTGGTGTAGATGGACAGGTTGAGACCTATAAAGCTAGACTTGTAGCAAAGGGTTTCCGTCAAAGACCTGGTTTGGACTATGACGAAACCTTTTCTCCAGTGGCTATGCTGAAATCCATTCAGATCCTTCTTGCCATTGCTGCCTTCCACGATTATGAGATTTGGCAGATGGACGTAAAAACCGCTTTTCTAAATGGAAATTTAGAGGAGTGTGTCTATATGGATCAGCCAGAGGGTTTGATTCAGAGTGGGAGCAGCGGAAAGGTGTGCAAGTTGCTTAAGTCCATCTATGGACTAAAGCAGGCATCGCGGAGTTAGAACATCTGTTTTGATGAGACGGTCAAGGAATTTGGCTTTATCAAAAATCCAGATGAACCATGCATCTATAGTAGATTTGTAGCGAGAACTATAGTATTTCTCGTTTTATACGTGGATGACATTCTCTTAATAGGAAATGACATTCCTATGCTACAATCTGTCAAGGGTTTCTTGTCACACAGGTTCTCCATGAAAGACCTGGGTGATGCCTCTTACATCCTGGGGATCCGGATCCATCGTAATAGATCCAAGAGGATATTAGGACTTTCACAGTCCAGGTACATCGACACTATACTGAAGAGATTCAGTATGGAAGATTCCAAGCGCGGTAACCTACCGGCTTGTCACGGGATCACCCTCTCTAAAGAGATGTCTCCCATGATTGATTTGGAGAGGGATCGCATGTCTATTATACCCTACGCTTCTGCGGTAGGCTCTATAATGTATGCGATGTTGTGTACCAGACCGGATGTAGCTTATGCACTGAGTGTGGTAAGCCGGTATCAGTCAAACCCTGGGGAGAAACACTGGATAGCGGTAAAGAACATTCTCAAGTACCTGAGAAGGACTAAGGAGATGTTCTTGGTGTATGGCGGAAAAGACCTCCAGATCGAGGCCTTTGCTGACTCCAGCTTCCAGAGTGACAAAGATGATTCCAAGTCCATGTCGGGTTTTGTCTTTACCCTCAATGGAGGGGCGGTGTGTTGGAAGAGTTCCAAACAGGAAACCGTTGCAGACTCGACGATGGAAGCGGAATACATCGCTGCATCTGATGCCGCAAAAGAAGCTGTCTGGATGAGGAAGTTCTTGAAAGAACTTAAGGTGGTTCCGTCCATTGTTGACCCAATACCTCTGTATTGCGACAACAACGGGGCTATAGCTTTAGCGAAGGAACCCAGGTCCCATCAGAGATCCAGGCACATCTTGAGGCGGTATCACCTGATCAGGGAGATCGTGGATCGCAAGGAGATCGAGGTTCGGAGGGTTGCTTCAGAAGAAAACACTGCAGATCCATTCACCAAGGCCCTACCCCAGACTCAGTTCGAGCGGCTGATCGAGATGATAGGTCTTCGATACGCCAGTACATGGCCTTAGTGCAAGTGGGAGATTGTTAGTGTATATGCCCTAGAGGCCATTACTGTATCATACTAGTTTGTATATTACTTAATGGAAGCTTGGGATATTCACCTTGTATAAACAATCTTGCTCAATATAGTAGTATGCTACTTGGTTTGTTTCTACTTCAATGTGTACATGTGTTTATTTTGCGATATCACCTATACGCATTAGTGGAGCCCTTAGGATCTTTGCTTGATTACCAGCGTTGTGATGGCAGTCACACTAGTGGGGGATGGGTAATCTATAAGCACATCCTTATACAGGTCCCTAGTCGCAGGATTATCGAGACAGGGCATCGATACTCCGGAGTAGACTAGCGTATGCGCTTCTCATCCCAGTGTGGGAGATGGTCTGTCCCACAGCCATCAGTACGTCGTACTGGAGATAGTATACGGGTGCTCGTTAGGTTACGAGTACACTGGACAGGACTCGTCGGGAACTGACAGGTTGGTATTATACCTATCGTCAGTTATCAGTTCCCAGGTGACATGAGTACAGCTTAGTCCGCTGACTTGACACTAGCACTTCGCCTCGAGTGTGTTCCCACTGCACTTTGATCACTACCCTACCACGGCTCAAAGGAGTCGTGCAAACAGGTAGTGGTTGGGTGCAGTCCCGAAACACTTGGAGGCAGTGACGGTTAGACAGGATTCGTCTCTCCCGGTATTAGGGGTTGACATCGCGCTGTGTCTAGGAGAGCCATTACACGAGTAGTCCCTAGCCAGGGCAAGCGAGATATACTGGTAGGCTTCCAGTGTTATCTCAGGGTGTTTTGGGCTTCACTCCGACACGACTTGTACCGCTATTAGGGGACTGACGTTTTACCGCCCCCTAGGCCCGACATGCGATGTATTAGACGAACAGACCGGACTGTACGGAGACTGTCACATTCAGACTCAGTAGGAGTTCAGATGGGGTTCACCTCCTCAGCCTTCTTGTCGGCATCTACCTGGGGACCGTTACGCACAGCTAGTGCCGCTTACGGTCTGTGGTTAAACCCACTGCCAGCGTAGTGTCGAGTCTTTAGAGTCCCACACAGAGGGTATTCGCCTCTGGGAAAAATGAGTAGAGGTCGCATGGTTTTGCGGCAGGGTTCGTTCTCATCCGCGCACTTGTGCACGTTTGGAGTCCCGACGGATTATACTACCATGCTCTGGTTTGAGCCAGATACTGGTGTATGTTTTGGGGTTGCTTTTATCTCTCAGTATTCTTGTTCCTCGGAACGAGAATGCAGGTGTGTATGCACAGTTGTTTGAGGCGGAGGAAGAGGTTTTTCATTAGGGTTTCGGAACGGGTGCGTATGCACAGTTGACAGTCGTCTTTTTCCAAACCCTAATGGATTTATGAAATATCAATTAATAATAGTAATTAAATGAAATTATGTTATGGTTGGTTTTGTTGACTTGTTGACCATGGTTGACTTGTTGACCATGGTTGAATGTTTGACCATCATCATTACTTTGCAAGGATGCTCCTTGATTCTAGCTTACATTTCATTTAATGAAGTATGATAGTGGTCATTCCAAAACAACCATCAACTATTCTCATTTGAATTATTATTATTATTTAGATAATTCTTTTTCTTTTTGATATGGTTGCAAAAGGAAAAAGAGAGCTCATTCTATCATAACCATTCTCTCTCCTCACTTCATCTTCTTCTTCCTCAAGCTCAAGGAGAATCCTTCTCATGTGTTGAGAATCCCTCTTCTTGAAAAGAAAACAACCCCTAGACACTCTCTACTCACTCTAGGATCAAAGGTTTAGCAAGCCGAAGTTTCTAGTTCTCTCAAAGTTCGAGAAAGAGCCCGAAGGTTGAACCCTCAGGTGGATCCATCTTCGACGGAAGAAGGCGACGAGGAAAGAACCATCAACCTCTACAAAGTTTGAAGAAGAAGGAGTTCAAGTTTAGGTATAACCATCTTTCCGAGTAGCTAACTCTCTTTAGCTTGTTTGCTAGTTTTAGTTTAGGAAAAGATCCCGACTTTGTTAGTCCATGTTGCCCCATGCGCTAAAAATTTGATTTTTATACCGTTTCCGCCTCCCCGTAAGAACCGGGGGTCGCAATATGGACTTACATAATCAATAGTTTTCATCACATCTATAGATTCGATCGATTCCTACGAGCCTCACTTCGATTCTTGATTCTTGGATTGGAAATCATCAATTGACAATTCTTGATTTTAATGTTTTCTTGTTATTAGATCTAGATTTTACTAATTCTTGAACTTCAATTTTATAAATCATGAATTGTCTTTTCTCTTTTCTTTAATTTTTGACTCATCTAATTTGAAATACGAAAGGATTACACTTTCCCTATGGACGATCCGCACAAACGCGCTACAATCGACACCGTTATTGATTGCGGTCAAAATATTTTTGGTTGTGATTTCTACACATTTTCTACATACACACCGAGAATTCATTCAATCAAATGGCGCCGTTGCCGGGGATAGTGCGCTAATTCGTTCGTTTTTGAAATTTGAGTTGAAAAGTTTATTCCATCATAATTTTGAGATCAAAATTCATACAAACACTAAACGATTCGTTGTGATTTATTGCAAGGAAATCGGGAGTCTGCTGTGCAATTGAAAAAATATTTGGAATATTCCAGAGAGCTCAGGGAGTGAACAGAGCCTTGCTGTAAAATTTTTGTGCAGGGAACTCTTAGAACTGCAGCGGATCCGCGGTTTAAGGCGACAATTGCGGCCGAAACGCGGCATCACTGTAGCAACAGTGTACAGAAATTTCTGGGCGACTACTTGACTTTCTTATCTCTTTCTCAATCCGCTCCATTAACAATTTGCTGCTGGTTTCTTTACAAAAATTCGCAGCGCAGCAAAAAGCAATAAAAATTGTGCGTGTTTTGATTTTTGGTTGTTTGCATATTAATACAGAATTTAAGGGGCACGTCCAAATTCAGATTAGGTGGGGAGTTCATTACCCTTCCTAAGCCCCGAAAATCACAAACTTGCATCCGCATTACCCTCATTAACTAAAAGAAATCTAGAGATGACTCTAAGGACCGTCGCACTCACTTAGGACAAGAGAAGGCCGTGGGTAATCCATTGTTTATCCGCGTTTCTTTTGTGGTGTCTAAGGCAAGTGTGTCTAAGGCAAGTGGTTACTTAATTAGGCCCACTACTTATGTAGTGGAGAACCTCCCACTTACCTGGCACTTACCTGGCCACAGGAGAGACAAAGAGGCAGTGGAGGATTGATCCTGCGATTTGTCTTTTGGCAGTTAGGAGCGGTCTAGAGTCTTGACTTAGGTGACCACTCGACTTAGGGTTTTGCTTGTTGCATTTGTTGTGATTTGCATCATTTTTTCAAAAATCCGTATATTTTTCAAAACAAACACACATTCATTCATTTCCCCTAATTATATCAACGCTGCCACTTGTACTAAACCCTTTTAGTGCAAGATAGGTTGGACACGGGATTCTAGTGTCCGTTTAGTCCGCGTTCCCCCGATCGACTCCGAAGTCGGTATTTCTACATTTACCTCTTCTTTACCCACCACAACACCCACATCGATGGATCCTTCTCCATCGAACTTCTTTACCACTAATCTGCCGCCGTCCGCAGGTGCGCAGAATCCACCCCGCATCTCTCTCCAAGAGAGGTGCTATCCTATGCGAGGTCCTCTTTCGACCTGCTTATCCATTCCACCAGCCAACGGGAACAATTTTGAGATTAAACCCCAATACATCAACCTTCTACCCAAATACCACGGTCTCGAGTCTGAAGACGCATATGTCTTTATCACTAAATTTGAAAATGTATGCGCAATGATGGGTACGTCACAACTTTCTGTGGATGCTATGCGTCTACGTCTTCTTCCATTTACCTTGTGCGATATAGCCGAGAAGTGGCTGTATAACACTACCGCACATTCCATTTCGAATTGGGAAGAATTCGTTGTAGCATTCCTTAAGAAATTCTACCCTAATCACAAGACAGCTCGAGTCCGTAGCGAACTAAATCAATTCACCCAGCTTCCGAATGAACCATTCTCAAAGTGCTTTGAACGCTTCAAGGATCTGTTGGTTCAATGTCCACATCACGGCATCCCGAGATGGGATCTGTGCCGACTCATATATGAGGGCATTAACCCTACCACTAAACAGAACCTCGAAGCCATATGTCAAGGCAATTTTATGACCAAGGATGATGGGGAAGCTTGGAAATTTTTAGAAGAGTTCGCTGAAAAATCCTTACAGTGGGAGAGTGGAAACCAGTCATCGTCTAGGGGTGGCGTACACCAAATTGATGTTTCCATAGGTGTTCGAGTTGAAATGGCAGCAATGCAAAAGAAGCTCGAGGCTATGGAACAAAAATTTTTAGCAGCCTCCCTAAATCCGATGTCGCTCCCCAAAACTGTATGTGGATGCTGTTCTGATCCTTCTCATTTGACGGAAGAATGTCCATTGAATTCTCCATTTCAAGGTCAAGAGCATACCAATGCCGCTTTTCAAAGACCTAGAAACGATCCATATTCTTCCACATATAATCAGGGTTGGAGGAATCACCCTAACTTTGCTTGGAACCAACAACAAAATCAAAACACGGTTCCAAACCAAAATAATTTCCAAAGGGCTCTTCCACTACAACAGCAACCACTTCAACTCACTCAGCACCCCTACCAGTCACAAAATTTTCAAAACCAGGTCAACACTCCTGCAACCTTTAATCCTTTGTAGTTGACATGTTCTGACGAGTACTCTGCATTCACACAAACCATGAAGTCGCTCTTATCAAATTTCATGGAAGTTTCGGCTGAGGTTAGGTCTTCCGTCAGTGAGATAAAGAAAAACTCAGCGTCCCAAGCTGAGAGTATCAGAGCGATGGAAGCAGAAATTGCACGACTAAAAGCCGAAATTAGTGCGAGAGAAAAAGGGAAACTTCCGTCTCAACCCCTACCGAATCCTGGGCATTACAATGTAAATGCCATCACAACGTTGAGATCAGGAAGAGTGCTGAATAATCACGTTGAGGAAGAGTTTGATGATACTGAAAGATCTATCAATAACACCCCGGCTGAGACCTTTCCTTACACACACACTTCTACTTCTGATCCATGTTCTTCTACCCCACCGCCTTCTCACGAGCCTATTCTCCGTTTCCCTCTAGGCTCGACACCTCAGTCCACCTCTTCTATTCCTCCACAGATGATCCCCACTCCTATTCTGGGATCAAGTCTACATACACCACCTTCTCCTATGATGGACCCAGCACTTATTGCTAAAGCTCCTTATCCTAATCGGTTAAGGGGTAACAAATCGAGTCCACATATGGAGAAAATTATGGAAATGTTCAAACAGGTTAACATCAACATTCCTCTCCTAGATGCTATTCAACAAGTCCTCGCTTATGCGAAAATTCTTAAAGACTTGTGAACTAGGAAGTGGAAGACTCAAGTGCCAAAGAAGGTCTTCATGTCTAATAATGTTAGCACTGCTTTTATCCCACAGCTACCAAAGAAACGTAAGGACCCAGGATGTCCTACGATATCGATTTCTATTGGGGGTAAAAACATCAACCGTGCTCTTCTAGACCTTGGCGCAAGTGTTAGCCTACTTCCATACTCTGTTTATGAGCAGCTAGGGATTGGAGAGTTGAAACCAGCTCACCGCACTCTCCAAATGGCGGACCGTTCATTCACCAAACCTAGGGGTGAACTAGAGGATGTGTTGATAAAAGTCGGGGAATTTGTATTCCCTATGGACTTCATTGTTCTCGATACACAACCTGTAGCAAACCCACGGAGTCAAATTCCGGTGATTTTGGGTCAACCATTCCTTGCCACTTCCAATGCTGTCATTAACTGTAGAAACGGTTCAATGAACTTATCTTTTGGAAATATGACAATTGAACTGAACATCTACAAAATTGGAAGTCAGCCATGTGAACCCTCTTCTCATATACTTGATGTGTGCTCTGTCCACGAGATTGCTCCCGAAAGTTGCGGAGTTAATGAACTTTGCTTGGAAGATCTCGACGACAATACCACATCAATGTTTGATCTTGCACAACATCTTAGTGAGGACAGCTTTTCCACGCTTGAGTCCGACTCATCACCATCCAAGTCTGTATCTTTCACAGGCTATGAGCTTCTTTGTGACTCCGAAAATCAGTCGATGATCCCACCTTCTATTATTTCTGCACCAGCATTAGATCTCAAACTTTCACCTTCTCATTTTAAATATGCATTTTTAGGTGAGAATGAGTTTTTACCGGTTATCATATCCACTTCTCTAGCATCAGAGCAAGAGAATGTACTTTTGACGATATTGAGATCTAACAAGCAGGCGTTTGGTTGGACAATGGCAGACATCAAAGGGATTAGTCCCTTGATTGTAGAACATCATATACACTTGATGGATGATGCCAAACCAACCCGAGAACCACAGAGACGGTTGAACCCCGTCATGAAGGATGCGGTGAAGAAAGAGATCGTCAAATGCCTTGACAATGGTATTATTTATCCAATCTCCGATAGCCAATGGGTGAGTCCAATTCATGTCGTCCCTAAGAAATCTGGCATCACTGTTATTACCAATGAGGCAAATGAGTTAATTCAGACACGCGTCCAAACCGGGTGGCGTGTATATATTGATTACAGAAAACTTAATGCCGCAACGAGGAAAGACCACTTTCCTCTACCTTTCATTGATCAGATGCTGGAACGCTTAGCTGGACGTGAGTATTATTGCTTTATGGACGGATACTCTGTCTATAATCAGGTCCCCATTGCCAAAAAGGATCAAGATAAAACCACATTTACTTGTCTTTTTGGTACCTTTGCTTATAGACGCATGCCCTTTGGGTTATGCAATGCTCCCGCTACATTTCAGCGGTGTATAATGGGGATATTCTCGGACATGGTCGAGAATTTCTTGGAGATTTTCATGGACGATTTCTCAATTTTCGGAGACTCTTTTTCTGACTGCCTATCAAATCTTGACGCAGTTCTTACTCGTTGCAAAGAGAAGAACTTAACCTTGAATTGGGAAAAATGCCATTTCATGGTCCAAAAGGGAATTGTGCTTGGACATGTTATTTCACGAAAAGGCATTGAGGTTGACAGAGCTATGATAGATGTCATTCAAAACCTTCCTCATCCCAAAAGCGTCAAGAATATCCGATCATTTCTTGGCCATGCAGGCTTTTACAGGAGATTCATTAAGGATTTTAGCAAAATTGCTAGACCTTTAACTCTTCTCTTGGCCAAGGATACGACTTTCCACTTTGACTCGGATTGTGAGGCAGCATTCGACTCACTCAAACACTCCCTTACTACAGCCCCCGTTCTATCGTCTCTAGATTGGGACCATCCTTTTGAGCTTATGTGTAATGCATCAGCTTTTGCAGTTGGTGCAGTCTTAGGACAGCACATTGAAAAGATACCACACGTGATCTATTATGCAAGTAAGACCCTGAACGATGCTCAAATTAACTATACAACTACCAAAAAAGAACTTTTGGCGGTTGTATTTGCATTAGAAAAATTCAGGCCTTACTTGATTGGCTCACCAATTGTTGTGTACACTGACCACTCCGCCTTAAAACATCTTTTGGCGAAGAAGGATGCTAAGGGTAGGCTAATACGTTGGATCCTTCTATTACAAGAATTTGATCTTGTTATCAAAGATAAGAAAGGATGTGAAAACGTTGTAGCCGACCATCTTTCACGCATCTCTTCTTCACCTGTGACCCTACCGATCAATGATTCTTTTCCGGACGAACAACTCTTGAATGTGTCCGATGAACCTTGGTTCAGGGATATTGTGAACTATCTTGCTACGGGACTGATACCCAGCGATTGGTCAAAACAGGATAAACATCATTTTCTAACCCAAGTAAAACACTTTTACTGGGATGAACTGTAAGTGCACGGCGGCGCCCCGGCCTTCAATCCGACGCCGGAATGCGGAAGCGGTGAATAACTAAAATTTTGCGGACTTTGCAAACCGGCACCACCGCGCACTAAACTCCGGATCGAACCATTAACTAGTCTAAGCTATCTACAAGAAAGGGAATAGAGATATACCGACGATCCAAGTCCTCCGGTCTTCTCGTCATGGTCCCGATCTCCTGCGGAAAAGTCCCGTCTCCTCCTCATCGCCGGAAGTGCACCACATCGCCTTCTTCGTTTACGGGCTCCCACCTCAATGCCGAGGCAACTCGGGCACGAAGCCGGCTACTCGACGTGCCCAAGATTTGCTGTAGAATATCTAGAGAAGAAGTCTCATTTGGGGTTGTGGAATTGCCATTTGTGGAGAGATTGAAGTGAACCTTTTTGGAGAGGGAGTTGTAGGGATTTTTCTCAACTCAAGATACCAAAAATTCCACACACAAAGAAAATGAATCCCATCCCTTTTGGAATGGCCGCCCCCCCCCCTTTCACAAGTGTGATTGGAGAGAGAAAGAGAAAAGTCAAGGGGGTGGGTGGAAGCAATGATGAAAAGAGATGATGAGAGAACAAAACCCAACACTCCAAAAGCCAATCATAACCTACAATGGTCAAGCCATCATCATAAAGCTAGAAGTCAAAAGATGGGCTCCATCATGAAACCATCATGATGCCAAAATAAGCAAAGACCCCCTTCCACAAATACTTATTTGCAATAATGCAAATAAACCCTCCTCCACCAATCTTCGGCCAATGAACGGAACAATGGAAATCGGCCGAAACGGAAAGCAAACTGGCAACTCCAGAAAACTGGTCCCGTAATAAATTACAGGAAAACCCCGATACTGTGCATACACACCCGCATCTGTATTTCGACTGAAATACACATGCAATGAGACAAAATCTACACTGTACTATACAAGGATCCGGCTTAAACCAAAGCCGGCCAGTAATGTCCGATCGATCCTGATCCGTGCAATACCGCACGCATCTGATCGAACCCTGCCATATAACCATACGGCCTATAGTACAGACTGTCCGATCCTGATCCGTGCAATACCGCACGTATCTGATCGGACCCTGCCATATCTCCATACGGCCTCTACAACCTTTCGCCCGAAAGCTGAGTAACTGAATGTGGGGGACTCTAAAGACTCGTCAACACCTTGGTTGTGGATTTAACCACTAGCACGTCAGAGGTATAAGCCAATACGTAACGGGCTACCAGGTATTGACTAAAAAGGGACGTCTGTGAGTGAACTCAGCCTGACAACCCTACTGAGCCTGTCAGTGACAATATCCGTGCAGTCCGGTCCGTTCGTCTATGAGTATCGCATGGCGGGCCTAGGGGGTTGGTAAAAGTCAGACCCCCAAAAGCGGTACAAGTCGTGTCGGAGTGTAGCCCAGAACACCCTGAGATACTACTGGAATACCTACCAGTAAATCTCCTTGCCTTGGCCAAGGACTTTGTGTAATGGCTCTCCTAGACACAGCACGACCTCACCCCCAATACCGGGAGAGACGAACCCCTGAAGATACGCTCACTGCCTCCATGTGGCTCGGGACTGTACCCAACTAAAACCTGTTTGCACGACTCCTTTGAGCCGTGGTAGGGTAGTAATCAAAGTACAGTGGGAACTCACACGAGACAAATGACGATCCCCAGGTCGATGAACTAACCTGCACACATGTCACCAGGGAACTGCCATCTGACGTCTGGTATATGACCAACTAGCATGTTCCCGGCGAGTCCTGTCCGGTGTACTCATAACCCAATGAGCACCTGTATACATCTTAGGTGATCCAACTGACACCAGTGGCTTGTGAGACCGGCCACCGCCCCTCGTCGGGGTCTCGACTGTATACACTAGTCTACTAATGGAGTATCGATGCCCAGTCTCGAAACTCCCACGACTAGGGACCTTTTAAGGATAAGCTTATAGACCCCAGCTCCCACTTATATGATCGCCCTCATACTGCTGGTGGTCAAGCAAGAATCATAGGGGCTCTATCAACGTGTAATAGCGACGTGTTAGGTCACCTAAAGCAGTACACGATGATAAAGGTAAACCAGATAGCATACTATCATCTCGAGTAAGACTGTCCTACCGGGATAGGTCCTCCATCAATCATTACAATCACGTACCTGTGACCTAATAATTGACTCTGAGGGCACTATCTCCAACAATCTCCCACTTGCACTCAAGGCTAATTATTGCGATGTCGCATACTCACAGCCCGTGTGATACCGAACACCCAACTCCTCTACTAGTCAGTCTCACAAAGCTCGTTTGCGAAACTATTGCGTTCAAGGAATAGCCTCAGTGAGTGGATCCGCTTTGTTGTTTCTTTCTATGTCTCTCTATATCTCAAGTTCGCGGAGAAAGCCATCTCCCGAAAAGAGCAATACCTGTCTCAGAATATGTCTGGATGTCTGATGGGACCTAGCTCATAAATGAACTCCAAATCCAAACTTCTTAGACTGTATCGTCAACTGAACTTAATCAGTATCCTGCGCGCCATGCCTCCCTCAGTATTGCCTTGGACCACCTGTCCAAAATACTGCCCCTCATCAGAAGGAAAACTATAACTCTGACAACCTCCTTGTCGTCCATGTCACCTTGGAAGCCTGGAATGATAACTGTCTCCTGAATGAGGCTGTCGTTATCATCTCCCTAGAACATCCACTTATGTTCTAAAACTGCTTCCTACTGTTTCTCCAGGATTGGACTAATGTCAGCTTATTGCATCTAGTGCAAGAACAACATCTGGTGTGGTACTTGACATCTTACGATTGACTCAATTGCCTGAGCAAGTGATCTGCCAATCATGCCCGTCCCTCTCCCCTTTAGTCTGTAAGACACCTTTGGAGAGGGTGACTCCATTACCTGCAGGTACACTACCGTGCCAGGAGTCGTCCATCCTAAATACTCTTAGAATGCTGTCAAGTACCCTGATTGGGAAACCACCCAAATCTAGATCTAAAACCATAGATCTAGTAACAAGTATGTCTGATATAAAATCCATTTCCTTTGTGGAGTAACAACTGTGTGACGACCAAAGTATAACCGATCGTAGTGTAGGAGTTTCTTTTCCTACTATGTGTATGTCATCCAAATACCAGGATATCACACCGTACTACCTTCTTAACAGATCCATCCCCTATTCTGATGAATTCAAACCCATGACTGTCACGTCAGAAATAGATGATCTATCTCCGCTACATCTGCTCTAGTCTATAAATAGACATAAGCAACCTGTCCACCAATGCTTCCGCTGCTCCCACTGACTACGACAACCCTCTGGCAGAGTCATATAGACGTACACTTCTAAAACTGGTTTAGAACGACGCTATACTCATCCTCCCGCCGGGTCTCGTAACCTGGAACAACAGCAATGGCAATTGTGGGTAAACAAGAACTTCCCTGTCACCGTCCTTGAGGCTACCGTAGTACCTCTCGGGTGCCTGAAGTTACCCACCTTATCTGCGGAGTGGCCAATGGAATGTCAATTCAGATTGAATCTTAAGGTTCCTAATCAAATCTTCAGTAATCGTTTGTGGTTCTGGAATCACTTCCAGTTCTACCATACTCCCACTACTGTTTTCTGAAAAAATCCATTTTTAATAAAACTGTGGCGAGTCTAGAACAATATCGCTATTGTTCATCCAGATGGTAGAAAGTCAACCCTCGTCATAGCCTGGGTCAACCCACAAACAGCCATTACAGAAACGTGCCTAGAGTTGTCCAATATCTGGTTTTAAGCATAAACCGGACAACTCCCCGTACCTTAACATCGTTAAGATATGAACTGTTCTATATCCAATATAGAATCAGAGGCACTGATTTATTTGAACCAGATTCACATCATGCAGCTGTCTCCAGTGCATGTCAACTAAATGGAAAGAGGCCGATCAGCGTTACTCAACTTAGGAATACTTCCAATTATGAGTAACCTGAAAGAGAAGCAAGATCTCTTTATCATTACTATCAACTGAATACCATACACAAGTATCTACATCTTCGATCTCTTTGAAGAATCCCGATACTTGCTATACCTGGTTCTCTACTCTATTCAAATACCTATAACTTCTCCAAATTCGGACCCTGTGTTTCCACGAAACACCTGTCTAAAAATTAGAGAAGTCATAAGTAAACTGAATGTAGTACGAGGACCAACCCCTCTGTCCTGATGGACCATGGACAACATACAATACTCTGTATAAGTCCCTTGAGTCTGATAACTCATTCACTGTGTGTCGTAGGTTGAAAACTGTACTTATGGTTAAGAAGAATTACACCGCTGTTTAATGCACCTTACCTAACCATCCACTGATATAGGTAAATGTCATAGACATAATTTCAGAAAGGTATATCTCACTCTATGAAAATAGACGTACAGATATATCAATTTGAAATTGGTGCATAACTGCGGATATTCAAAACCAAATATTTGCCGACCGGCAAACAGCCCAGGTGATTTCCTCAAATATCACCGATTACAACGAATCCCGATATAATGAGGATGATCACCCAATTCCCAATAACCTACTCCCACTCATCATCTGTAAAACCATACAGATGTGAGAATCATACCTGGTAAATACATACCCTGGAGTAAGTATCTAATCGGGAAATCAGTTTTCTTTTAACAGTACACAGTGAAACTGAAACATTGAAATGTTTCGGTGGGGTATCCCGGTATTCTTAGTAATGCCTCTTCCATTATCCAAATTCACAACTATAACCGTATAATTCTTTGCCACGTCTCCAAATCCCTTCATATGTCTTTAGTCTTTACCTTCTGCACACCCCTTTAGGCCAAATGGTTTTCTTCCTTCCCTACCGTTCGGCACCAGCCTATGGTTTGGAAGAAGACTATCCAATAAGCATAAAGGGTGTACTGTCCTAATCCTAGGAGCACTCGCAACGCGAGAGAAGGTGAAGATAAAAGACACCTGAATGTACTTTATTCCTATTTCTCCTGGACCAGAATCCATCCCCGAACTGGAACAAGTTCCATTCGAGTTCGTATATAACCATACGATGGAGTATCCAAATAAACTGTGGATCTTCGTAGTGATACGGAGTGTCCTGGAGAAATACAAAGGTGATGTGGGAGTGGTAACGAAATATTTGGTTTGGTCGTGAATATCTGTTGCAATTTACTTTGCCCTCTTACTAATCCCTTACTTTGTCTTAATCTTAATACCTTCTGCACACCGTTTAGGCTAATTGGTTTTCTCCATTCCCTACCGGTCGGCACCAGCCTAAGGTTTGGAAGAAGACTATCCAATCTGCATAATAGGTGTACTATCTCCTAAACCAAGGAGTACTCATAACTTGAGAAAAGGTAAAAGGGAAAAGACAACTGAATAATCCTATCCGTTTTCTCCAGAACCGGAAACCATCCTCGAATTCCTTCGAGTTCGTATCTAACCATACGATGGCTTTGTCCAATGGAAGTGGACGTTCGCAGTAATACGGGGTGTCCTGGAGAAAAGGGTAAAAGTAGGAGTGGCAATGAGGTCTGCAACTCTGACAATCCAAAAGCCGGTGTAAAGAAGGTTCGGTCAACTTGGTCACTGAGTCAAAGTCTTAGGGTCGGGTCAATGGTCGCTGCCAAAGAGAGAGAGAAAAGAAACACTCAGCGTGCACTCTAACCTAGATCAGAATGGTTACCAATTTATCTAATCTGGAATCCTCCCACTGTACCTCAAATTCTCCTCCAAACCTGAAAGAAGAATTAGTCGGGGTCACCCGAGGAGTAAACTAACTCATCAGTGGGAATCGGGATCCAACTCTCATCGCATGATAACGTGACGGAATCCGCTCACGGTATCACACTCCAGAAGGTATGCGCATATCTGCAAGTCTCAGTTCTTTTGAAACTCCCGATGAGATTTCTGCCCCATGCTCTTATGACCTTGACTTTGGCCAACAAATCATAAGTCACATGTCAAGTTCTACCCGTCATTCTCCAGGTTGTTTTGAATCCACCCGTACATACCCTTGACTTTGGCCAACAAGGCAGTACGACTGTTCCAAACCAACGCATCTATCTATGCTGCATATGAATAACCAACAGCTACCAAACACTGTGCCTTGACTTTGGCCAACAAACACAGCTTGAATACTATTGACTACCCATATGAAACGACGGAGGGCTACGAATGGTTTCTGGCGAAAACCTTTAACGTAATGAACTTGATATCGTTGAAGGAACGGATAGCTTTTTGAAAATATAGTGACGAAAACCTTCGCTAAAGAGGTCACTCCCGGTGAAGGGATCTCGGCTCTTTCCCCGTAGAATGGGGTGCAGGATATTCCAACTGAATACCACGGTGCAAAGCAAAAGCAATCGGCTATAGTGAAGTTAATGCCCTGACGCAAACTTTTGTCCAAGGGGTCACTCCCGGTGAAGGGATCTCGGCCCTTGCCTCGTCGACTGAGGAGCAGGATATTCCAATGAATACCATGATGCAAAACAAAAGTAAACGTCCTTACAATAACAGCTTTTTGAAAAGTGTTCCAACAACATCAGATTAGGTTTGTTTTTAACTTGCATTGATCCGAATCAACGCAGTCCCATCAATTGATCACACCACAAAGAACGAAAATATACTGATGTACGTATATGCCATCCGCATTCGCCACTGGGTCCCGTCATTACCCGTTAGGTTAGCTTACTAACGACAGAGCGGGGACTGGACTAGCGCGGATGCAAAACATATACGACATCTACTAATATATATACCAATATATAGTATTTCGCTCAAGGCGTGAATAAAATGCAACATCACAGAAATGTACAGCATCACAGAAACAATACAGATATCTGGGATCCCCGGGTTTCACAGAGCCGCTGAAACCCGACGTTCCCCTGGTCGTGTGGATAGCCTGTGCAATGAAATCCTAGACCCCTACGGGCGCGGCAAGTTACCCGCCAAAACCTGAAGCGAGGCAGCCCCCTTCAGCAACGTGAATGGACCACCCAGCACTTCACGGAATCCGGTAACTTGGGCACCCCTCCTGGGTCAACCTGTACCCCCTACGAGTGCGGCGAATAGCCCGCCAATCCTAGAGTGAAGCCCCCTCCGTCTCAATGCCATGAGATGCGGGCTTGTTGCCCTCCAGAACCCGGCTATCCGTGCACCCCTCCGCGGGGCAATCCTAGTACAGAAAGTAAAATATACATACACCGGGTATATCGACCGCAACCAGGTCGTGCCCCAAAATAATAATACAAACAGGCAGTGACGGCAGTCCACATGTCGGACGCTCGCCCCGCAATATCAAATGTACATAATACAACCACGACAGTACTAGCATTGCATCCAGGCTATCCCCCACGACCGATCCGCAACATCACAGCAAAAACAAAACATCAACGTAAAAGTCACGTTCGCAAATCCGTCAAACCGGGCTATAGCAGTTAGACCGGATTTACCGATCAAGTGACATTCACGGTCGCAGATATAATGTAAATACTGTGAAAAATGTGTTTAAAATATCCGATCGATCAAAAATTAACAAGTGGGCCCCCAATCAAAACTGTAGCACTCACAGAAATCCTGGGCCCAATTTTAATATTCCAAAACCCATATTTTAAGCCCAGAAGGCCTCTGTAAAAAATTGGTGAAGTGATCTCCACAGTGTGCGGCGGAAGGGCGGCGGGAAGGGGGTTTTCGCGGCTGTTCCGCGCTCCAACTGTGGAGTTACTTCGTCGAATTTTTACAGAGCTCTTAGATTTTCCAGTACATCAATATTTTACAACCTGAAAAATTTTTCGACACCAAAAAATTTCCAACAGAAAACTGTCGTGAGCAAATACGGGTTTTTGGACATTTCGATCGATCGGAACTCAAAAAACACATTACACAAAGCTAGACTAAGTTAATGGGAGGCTCTGATACCACTGTAAGTGCACGGCGGCGCCCCGGCCGTCAATCCGACGCCCAATTGCGGAAGCGGTGATAAACTTAAATTTTGCGGACTTTGCAAACCGGCACCACCGCGCACTAAACTCCGGATCGAACCATTAACTAGTCTAAGCTATCTACAAGAAAGGGAATAGAGATATACCGACGATCCAAGTCCTCCGGTCTTCTCGTCATGGTCCCGATCTCCTGCGGAAAAGTCCCGTCTCCTCCTCATCGCCGGAAGTGCACCACATCGCCTTCTTCGTTTACGGGCTCCCACCTCAATGCCGAGGCAACTCGGGCACGAAGCCGGCTACTCGACGTGCCCAAGATTTGCTGTAGAATATCTAGAGAAGAAGTCTCATTTGGGGTTGTGGAATTGCCATTTGTGGAGAGATTGAAGTGAACCTTTTTGGAGAGGGAGTTGTAGGGATTTTTCTCAACTCAAGATACCAAAAATTCCACACACAAAGAAAATGAATCCCATCCCTTTTGGAATGGCCGCCCCCCCTTTCACAAGTGTGATTGGAGAGAGAAAGAGAAAAGTCAAGGGGGTGGGTGGAAGCAATGATGAAAAGAGATGATGAGAGAACAAAACCCAACACTCCAAAAGCCAATCATAACCTACAATGGTCAAGCCATCATCATAAAGCTAGAAGTCAAAAGATGGGCTCCATCATGAAACCATCATGATGCCAAAATAAGCAAAGACCCCCTTCCACAAATACTTATTTGCAACAATGCAAATAAACCCTCCTCCACCAATCTTCGGCCAATGAACGGAACAATGGAAATCGGCCGAAACGGAAAGCAAACTGGCAACTCCAGAAAACTGGTCCCGTAATAAATTACAGGAAAACCCCGATACTGTGCATACACACCCGCATCTGTATTTCGACCGAAATACACATGCAATGAGACAAAATCTACACTGTACTATACAAGGATCCGGCTTAAACCAAAGCCGGCCAGTAATGTCCGATCGATCCTGATCCGTGCAATACCGCACGCATCTGATCGAACCCTGCCATATAACCATACGGCCTATAGTACAGACTGTCCGATCCTGATCCGTGCAATACCGCACGTATCTGATCGGACCCTGCCATATCTCCATACGGCCTCTACAACCTTTCGCCCGAAAGCTGAGTAACTGAATGTGGGGGACTCTAAAGACTCGTCAACACCTTGGTTGTGGATTTAACCACTAGCACGTCAGAGGTATAAGCCAATACGTAACGGGCTACCAGGTATTGACTAAAAAGGGACGTCTGTGAGTGAACTCAGCCTGACAACCCTACTGAGCCTGTCAGTGACAATATCCGTGCAGTCCGGTCCGTTCGTCTATGAGTATCGCATGGCGGGCCTAGGGGGTTGGTAAAAGTCAGACCCCCAAAAGCGGTACAAGTCGTGTCGGAGTGTAGCCCAGAACACCCTGAGATACTACTGGAATACCTACCAGTAAATCTCCTTGCCTTGGCCAAGGACTTTGTGTAATGGCTCTCCTAGACACAGCACGACCTCACCCCCAATACCGGGAGAGACGAACCCCTGAAGATACGCTCACTGCCTCCATGTGGCTCGGGACTGTACCCAACTAAAACCTGTTTGCACGACTCCTTTGAGCCGTGGTAGGGTAGTAATCAAAGTACAGTGGGAACTCACACGAGACAAATGACGATCCCCAGGTCGATGAACTAACCTGCACACATGTCACCAGGGAACTGCCATCTGACGTCTGGTATATGACCAACTAGCATGTTCCCGGCGAGTCCTGTCCGGTGTACTCATAACCCAATGAGCACCTGTATACATCTTAGGTGATCCAACTGACACCAGTGGCTTGTGAGACCGGCCACCGCCCCTCGTCGGGGTCTCGACTGTATACACTAGTCTACTAATGGAGTATCGATGCCCAGTCTCGAAACTCCCACGACTAGGGACCTTTTAAGGATAAGCTTATAGACCCCCAGCTCCCACTTATATGATCGCCCTCATACTGCTGGTGGTCAAGCAAGAATCATAGGGGCTCTATCAACGTGTAATAGCGACGTGTTAGGTCACCTAAAGCAGTACACGATGATAAAGGTAAACCAGATAGCATACTATCATCTCGAGTAAGACTGTCCTACCGGGATAGGTCCTCCATCAATCATTACAATCACGTACCTGTGACCTAATAATTGACTCTGAGGGCACTATCTCCAACATGAACCATATCTGTTTAAGTATTGTCCTGACCAGATCATTCGCCGGTGTGTCCCGAATGAGGAATTCAAGAGTGTTCTATCTTTTAGTCATGATCAGGCATGCGGGGGTCATTTCGGTCCTAAAAAGACGGCGGAGAAGGTTTTGCAATGCGGTTTTTATTGGCCGACCTTGTTCAAAGACGCATTTGATTATTGTCAAACCTGTACACAGTGTCAACACACGGGTAGGATTTCCCGGAGAAATGAGATGCCACAGCAACCCATCTTAGTGGTTGAAATTTTCGATGTTTGGGGCATTGACTTTATGGGTCCTTGTCCTAACTCCTTTGGGAATTTGTACATACTGCTTCCGGTTAATTACGTCTCAAAGTGGGTTGAAGCTATTCCTTGTCGCACTAATGATAAGATGGTTGCCATTAAGTTCTTAAAAGAAAACATCTTTTCGCGATTTGGACACCCACGCGCTATCATTAGCGATAACGGGACACATTTCTGCAACAGGTCTTTCGAGACATTGATGCGGAAATACGCAATTAACCACAAACTTTCCACACCCTATCATCCCCAAACGAGCGGGTAGGCTGAGATTTCGAATAGATAGATCAAACAAATCCTGGAGAAAACTATTGCGAACAATAGAAAAGATTGGTCGACCAAATTGACGGATGTTCTTTGGGCATTCCGAACTGCATATAAAATCGATCTAGGGATGTCTCCATATAGGTTAGTGTTTGGGAAAGCTTGTTGTAGGGTTGCTGGGCACACGTACAAGGGTCTACGAGGCATCAACCATGCCCGATTTAAAATTTAGTCATGCCGAACAACCCAAAGCCGGATCTTTAAACTAGAGTTTAGGCGAAAACAAGCATGTTAAACACTTTAACACTAAGTGAGAGGGATTACAACCTTTGTAGATCCGGTCCTTCACTTCTTAAGCTCCGTGTTGAGGTCCCTTCGCTGCGATCATCGTGTTCCGGACTCTCAAGAGGCTCCACGAAGAGAAAGATGCAAGCTTGCTTCCGATCTTCGATAACAAAGATGATCTATCTTGAAGTTTCATTAACACAAGCTAACACTCACTAAATGAAGTGAACACCCTCATCTAAATGGAAAGGGTAGATGAGGATGATGAAGTAGGATTTTTGCTCTCTTTTGTTTTCTTATTCTCACTCATTTTCATCACTTGAAAAAAAGCTAGAAAGCTTTTTCCATGAAAGAAAGAAGAAGGAAGAAGAAGATGAATAATCATTGTTAAACCTTTTGTGATGAATAATGAAAGGATAATGATGAATAATGCAACCATGGTTGCTAAACCTTTGTAGAGAATTAACCAAGGGTGGAGGGTTTTTGGTTAGGTTAAAGATGAGTCACTTGTAAATATTTTTTCCAAAACAAAAGAAAAACCTTTTAGAAACTTCTAGAAAGCATTAATCCAAATCAAACCCTAATCTTGTTTAATCTCTACTAAACATGTTACATTAGTAATCATATCATGTTACAATATTATATATCACATATATAATATTTATTGTAACAAAATAAAATAATACAATTAACATATATCGCAGATATATCAATGTATTATCCGAGTGAGAAAAAGAATCTTTTAGTGAGCTTACATTAGTTAATGTAATTTAATATATCATATATATATTATACATTAAATTATCGAATCAACACTTGATCCGACAATCCGGCTATATCACATATAACCGACTAATATCTCATTTACCGATTCATCGAATCAACACTTGATCCGATGACCCGGCTGACATCATATATCGCGAGAATAGAATACGATATCTCATATAGCATTATCCTCTGTCCCGCACATATCACATATGTGCTCCTACTCCATTTTGCCTGAGCCAAGAAACCTCTGTGTAGGACTCTAAAGAATCGTCAATACGCCGGCAGTAGGTGATGATCATATCAAACACTCACAAGCTGCAAGCAGTCAGCTAAACGTAACAGCCACCTAAGTATTGAGCGCTCAGAAGATCAACAAGCAAGCCTGTACATTCTATTGTGAATCCAATCAGTAACACTCCTGTACATTCCGGTCTCGTCGTCTGATATGTCGCATATCTCGCCTAGGGGTGGTAAACGTCAGACCCCAGTAGCTCGATAAGTCGTGTCGATATGAGGTCTATAACAGTTCGAGAAACTACTGATAACACTTACCAGTAAATCTCAGTAACCCTGGCCAGGGATTTCCAGTTATAGCCAATCGAATACAGCACAACATCAACTCCCTATACCGGGAGAGACGAATCCCCTCCTATCTCTCATTGCCTCCATGTGATTCGGGACTGTACCCAAAAGCCACCTTTTTGCATGCCCTCTTGGACGTGGTATGATGGAAATCAAAGCACAGTGGGAATCACACAAGACTCTATGACGATCTCGGGTCAACAGACTACTCTGTACCAGTGTCACCGGAGAACTGCCATCTGACGTGAGGTATAATACCATCTGGGAGTTCTCGGCGAGTCCGTCCAGTGTACCCAGTCTCTACTGAGCACCCGTACACCATCCTTGATGTCAAACACCGATGGATATGGGATCATCCATCGCCCATCATATGGGTCAAGATGCGTATACGCTAGTCTACTCTGGTGTATCGATGCCCTATCTCGATACACCCTCGACTAGGAACAGTTATAGGATGTACTCATCGACTACCGCGGCCCCACTAGTATGATCTCATCATAGTCCCAGTAGTCGAGTACATATCCTAAGGGCTTTATCAACATGTAATATAGAGACAACCAGAGTACATGTTAAGATAAAGTGCAACCAGATAGCATACAATCATGTCGAGCAAGAAAGTCCTCCCTATATATGTCCAAGCATCCATTAAAATATACATCATATGTACAGTAATGGCCTCTAAGGCATACATATAACTAACAATCTCCCACTTGCACTAGGGCCATCTGTTGTGGTATCGCATACCCAACAATTAGCTGCGGTTTGAAGTATCTCATACTCAACCATCCCATAAAAGTCGCTACTGGGAAAAAGGCCTTTGTGAGTGTATCCGCGCTGTTGTCCTCTGTGTCTCCTCTCCTAACCTCGATCTCCCTGGAGATCAACCATTTTCATGATCAGGTGATACTGCCTAAGAATTATATCTGGATTTCTGATGGGATGGTAGTTCCTTGGCATAAGCCACAACTCCATTGTCACACAATGGTAGGAACGAAGTTTATCTCATGAACTTATATATATCTAGACTGCCTCTTTGATAGCATCCTTGGTAACGTTGTATCTTGCCTTTAATCGTCTAGCATGTCACGGTATTTAGCTTGGAACTCTTCCAACATACCGTCCCTCCACTGAGGGTATAGACAAGCCTGCGACTAACATTCAGTCGTCCTTATCACCCTGGAACCTTTCCAGTGATTCTCCTCAGGATCCATTGATACCATCTCACTACAACTAGTGAGAATCCTAACATCCAATTAGATCTATCTCATAGATCCAAAACCCAGGATTTAGGAGGTATCACCTTGATCCTATATGGAGAATCCTTGTGATAAGCGGAGATTGACCGAGCGTAGCATAGGAAACTTCTTCCCTATCAAGAGAATGTCATCCACGTACTCTACGAGGATCACCACCATACTCTCTACTACCTTTTTGTATATACAAGGTTCATCTACCATTTTTGATGAAGTCAAACTCTTTGACTACTACATCAAAATAGATGTTCCAACTCCGCGATGCCTGATTTATCACATAAAACATCTTGCTCACGTTTCCGCTGCTCTCACTGTTTACGAAGCCCTCTGGCTGTGTACTTATAGACGCTCTCTTCCAAATCATCATTTAGAAAAGCAGTCATGACACCCAACCGCCAGATATCGTAGTCATGGTATGTAGCCGTGGCAAATAGGATCTGGATGGACTTAAGCATAGCTTTGAAAGTCTCAACTTTTCCATGTACACCAAGTAATCTTCTCAAGATATACTTGCTCCTGATGGGGATTTAACCCTTCAGATAGAGCAACCAAAGTCCATACTTTGTTGGTGTATGAGGATTCCATCTCAGATCGCTAAGCATCCAGCCATTCTTACAGAGTCCTACTCTTGATGGCCAGCTCGAAACTAGTTGGGTCATCATCTCATGATGCAATTCTCGCTCCCAATGTCATAGAAAAAACTGAAGTATCTCTCAGGTGGGTGAGGAACCCTACTAGATCGGCGGAGAGGCTGAGGTTCGTTGGAAACTATTGAATCCTTTGGTTCTACCAAATCATCAGCTGCAGTTTGTATAGCTGGAACCTTTCCAGTTCTACATAACAGACCTTGCCTCGAGCTTGTCCGGATTTTGCTTTTAGACATAGGCCGGACAACCCCAAATCTTAACAAACTTAAGATATGGGCTCTTCCCTTTCCATATCACATATGAAATGGTAGGCAGCTGATTTGATTTGAACCCTATTCAATAGGTATGCAGCTTCTCAAGTGCATAACTCCCAAAAAGAAATAGGCAACTCAGTAGTACTCATCATAGAGCACACCATATCACATAGGGTGTGATTGCTCTGCCCCGATACACCGACGTGCTATGGTGTATACGGAGGAGTAATGCTGAGAGAGAATCTCATTCTCCTTTAGAATAGTCCAGGAATCACCGTGCTTAAGTATTCTCCTCCTTGATCTCATCAAAGGACATAATACTTATACCCGTTTTTGATTCTCTACTTCTAACTTATATTCTGTGAATATCTCAAAAGGTTCGGACTTGTGTTTCAACAGGAACATTTGTCTGAATCTTGAGAGATCATCAGAGAATGTAATGAAGTACAAAGAACCGGTCTTTGCATGTGTAGACAGGGGACCTTCATACATCAGCATGTATCAATCTCAAAAGTTCACTTACTCTTTCTCTGTTTCCAATAAACAGAGCTGTGGTCATCTTATCTTTATGACATGACTGGCAAGTTTCACAAGATGTAAATTTAAACTAATTTAAATATACATCTAAATGTAACTTCAGCTAGTCGGTTCACATTAATATGACCCAGTCTACAATACCTCAAGAAGAATTCGTTCATTTCTGAACTCTTCCTCTTGTGTGTGTTCTGTATACTAAGAACTGTAGTTTGATTTAGAACGTCAATGCTTTTAGATAACGCGCCTGAACCGATCAACTCTTGATATAGGAAATGTTCAAAACATTATCCAACAATACAAAATTATATCCTTTCTTTACTAATAAAAAGACTGATATGATGTTGTATATCAGGTTCGGTATCTAATAACATTCGTTCAGAATCAATGTATTCTGGTAATACAGGGTGATAGTGACCAACAGACTTGGCTGCAACACTTGCACCATTTCTATCTCATGATACTTATCACCCGTTCTCAGTCTCTACCTATCTGTAGCCCATGTACCAAATTACATATTGTGGGATCCTGATCTGGTATCAAATACCCAGGACGTAAAGGACACTGAGAAACAGTTCTATGTAATGAACACACCCGAAGATGATGCATCAGCATGCACTTTCTTCGTTTGGGCGGCACGGGAATTCAGGTAATCCTCAATTTCCAGCTTTGTCTTATAACAACTATAAGTTGGAGCGGGACCAACGTTCCCCAGCTCAGTATAGCAAGCGGGTTCGGTCAATACATCCGTATTATTATCTTGATTAAGGCGTGATATGGTCGCTACCTGGAGAGAGAGAGAAGAAAACACTCAGCGTATGCTCTTGCAAGATTAGATTGGTTATCTAATATATCTAATCAGGATGTCTCCCTCCGTTTTAGTCAAATCTTCCTTCAAACCCTAAAAGGAAAGATTAGCCGGGATTAATTACACGCTACAAGTTCGCCAATCTTTCAGCCAGGCTAGTGCCGGTACTTTAAGGGAGGTTCCCCGTGCTTTCGCACGGACCTAATTAAAGTAAACCTCGTTTTCCCAGGGGCGTAACCCCGTTGACACCTTTCTAGACACCTACTTGATCGGCTAATTGTAATGTGTAAAACTCTCCCAGGAGTAACTCTTACTCGCAGCGGGTATCGGGATCCAACTATCTCATAAAAAGTATGCAATCTCATTGCAAATTTCAACATTTGAAATTCCCAATAATATTTTACCCCTAGCGTCCTATGACCTTGACGGAGGTCAACAAACCATAGGTTGCTAGTCAAGTTCTACCCGTCATTTCCTGATTGAATTAAACCCACCCGCACGACCCTTGACGGAGGTCAACAAGGCCGCACGACTACCCTAAAACAATCTGCATCATATGCATAAGCAGATAAATCCTAGTCAGCTACCACACACAACGCCTTGACGGAGGTCAACAAATGTAGCACGAATACTAAGTAGGACTTATCTGAAATGATGGAGGGCTATGACAGGTTTTTAAGAAAACCCATTGCGTAATGAACTTGATATCGTTGTAGAATCGAGTGATTTTAAATGGAGTGTTTTTGAGGCTTTTCTAGTTTTGCTAAAGAGGTCACTCCCGGTGAAGGGATCGTCGGCTCTTTCTTCATCGAATAAGGTGCAGGATATTTCACAAATACCGCTGTGCAAAAAAAAACTATATAAGCAATCAAAAGACAAAAAGAGTTTGTAGCATCTGCTAGTTTCGCTAAAGAGGTCACTCCCGGTGAAGGGATCTGTTGGATATATGTATGCCCTAGAGGCCATTATATGATAGTGGTTGTATTTATACATGTATGTATATATATATATATATATATATATATATATATATATTCAGTGTACATTCTTGCTCGACATGATAGTATGCTATCTGGTTCTTCTTTATCTGACATGTTGATTTGATCATGCTTTTATTCATTCACACATGTTGATAAAGCCCTGAGGATATAGGCTTGACTACTGTGATTATGATAGAGATCATACTAGTGGGACATCTGTAGTTTATAAGCATATCCTGGAATGTCCCTAGTCGTAGGTGTATCGAGACGGGGCATCGATATACCAGAGTAGACTAGCGTATATGATACTAGACCCATATGATGGGCGATGGATGTTCCCACATTCATCGATGTTTGACATCGAGATCATATACGGGTGCTCAGTGGTGACTGGGTACACTGGACGGACTCACCGAGATCTCCTATATGGAATTATATCTATCGTCGGATAGCAGTTCTCAGGTGACACTGGTGCAGGTTAGTCTGTAGACCCGAGATCGTCATAGAGTCTTGTGTGTTCTCCCACTGTACTTTGATTACCACCCTACCACGGCTCTACTGAGTCGTGCAAACAGGTGGCCGTTGGGTACAGTCCCGAGACACACGAAGGCGATGAGCGATAGGAGGGGTTTCGTCTCTCCCGGTATTGGGAGTTGATGCTGTGTTGTGCTCGATTGCCTATATCAGTAAGTCCCTGGCCAGGGCTATTGAGATTTACTGATAAGTGTTATCAGTAGTTTCTCGATCTGTTGTAGACCATTCATCGGCACGACTTATTGAGTTATTGGGGTCGACGTTACCATCCCTAGACTCGATATGCAGCATATCTGACGAAGAGACCGGACTGTACGGTTGTGTTGCCGGTTGGCTCGATGGGAGTTGTGACAGGTTCGCTTGTTTTCTTCTGATCGCTCAATACCCGGGTGGCCGTTACGTTTAGCGGACCGCTTGCGGCTTGGGGGTGCTTGATATGATCATCACCCACTGCCGGCGTATTGACGAGTCTTAGAGTCCCACAATGGAGTTGCCTAGTCCAGGCGAAACGGTGTGGTGCGCATATGAGATATGCGCGTGGACCCGGTTAAAATGCGCGTATGAGATAACGTATATTAATCGGGCGGTTTGCTTTTGGTCGGTCGTATGCGATATGACCGGTTTGCTAAATCAAGTGTTGATTTATCATTGACCATTAGTTTCTCACTTTAAACCCTTTCTTGTCTTTTTTGTTGTATGCATGCATGTATGCATTTATTCTTATTCATGCACATATGGATGTGCATGCACACATACATGCATACATCATTCTATCATGGTTGTTGATATAGTGGATGGTGGCAATATAAGACTCACACCCTTTATAAAATATATGGATATTATTTTTAGAAAAGAAAAATGGAAATGGAAATTGTTATCATGGTTTAATGTTTTATTCTTGCACTAACCTTTTGTTTTAACCATGATTCATTTTCCTTGGTCATTTTTGTTCCAAACTAAAATATCTAGATATTTTATAACTATGGTTAAGAATGAGAGAGTGAATATATATATATATTTTCATTTCTCATTTTTATTCACAAGCTTATCATTATCTTGAGCTCTTTACTAGCCATCATCTTCTTCCTCCTTTCTCTCTTGCTCTCTAGTTTTCTCAAGCGAGCAAAAGAGTCACCAAGTTAGGGTTTTGAAGTGAGAAAACAAACTACATCACCATTCTATACTAGTCTTGCCCATTAGTGTAGAGTGTTAGCTTCCATTTCTTCTCTTGATCTAGTGGAACTTCAAGCTTGGACAAAGAGGACTCCGGGTGGATCGTCGTGGACCTAGAGGATCTCAAGCGAACCTTTTTCCAACCCTCAAGTAGCCAAGGAGTCTAGCATAGGGAGCTACAAAGGTTGTACTCTCAAAACCCTAGCTTTTACTACCTGTGTTTATGTTAAAGTTATGTTGCCCTAAATTTTCTAGCATGATCCTTAAGATAGTTTCTTTAGCACCATGAAAAATTTAAATATGGCATGTGTGTTGCCTCTAAACCCTTGTTGTGGTACTGTAGGTAACCCTTCATGGTATCAGAGCCAAGCTAGAGCCTTAGGCGACGTTTAGGCGAAGTTAAAACTCCGATCGAACCCCGGAATATGGAATTAGACCCTTCTCTGGACAATTTTTTAAAACTGTGTTTTTTCAGAATTAAAAATACTTAAAAATTTCAGCAGGCAAATATAAGAAATACTGTAAAAACCGACGCCATAATCCGTACATACCGCCGCGGAACCGCGGCCATACCTCGCTTGGGCCGTGGATCTGCGGCCGTACAAAAGTAATATAGCCTCGTTTTTGTACAGTAATGTTCTTATCTACTTGTACATATTTTTGGGTATTTTTAATCTGACTCAAGTGTTGAGTGTTCTGGGGATTATTTTGGATTCGTTGATTCGATCGGAATATTTAATTTCGTGCTGTTTTCGGGTAATTTAGAAAGTATTAAAATGTTCGAACGGATATCATTAACTCACTTTTTCCCGGCACAAAAAACTTTCAAGTGTTGATTTTTTCTCGAGTTTAAATCTTTCGGAAATATGTGCAAGCAATGTGGTGGACCCTCTAGAAGAACACAAACCTTAACTCGATTATGTGACCGTCTGAACTGCCTCTAAACCTTAGGGTTTGGGGCAGTACGGCGTGCCATATGTGAGGCGTTGGCTTGACCTTTCTACGGCTGGACCACTGCTACTGTGACATGTTCCGGGATTTTTGAACTCCGCTCAAGTGTTGAGCTATTTAGGAAATCTTGGGTATTTGATTATTCGATCGGAAAGTTTAATACTGTCTATTTATCTGGAATGTGATACAATATGTGGAATTCATATAGTTAGGCATGAAATGCGAAGTATATGTGATATTTTGGATTTACGATGTCTAAAGTGATTGTGGATTCCAAATGTTGTAGTTTTACACTTTCTTTTCTGTGACCGTAAGTGTAGTATGTCGCATATCGCCGGTTTCGTTGCTATACATCAACGACAATCGGGGTACGCATACTTACTTACGTTGATGATATATGATATTATGTGTTGCTGAGATATGATGTGTAGGATTGTCGCGATTGAATAGCCGGGTTTTTTTATGTGAGATGAGAGTTTTCTTTTTATTCATGTAAAATTCAAATGTAATATAATATTCTTTTATTTGGGGCACTTCCGGGTTGAGGTTGATGTCACCAGTGTTGTATATTATTTACTTTTCCGCATTAGGATAGACCCAAGGAGGGGAGCATAAGTGACCGGGTTCTGGGGTTCAGAGGGATGCCATCTCGAGGAGTCTAGACCGGGTCTCCTAAACTCCAGAATTGGTAGGGTCGCTTGCCGCTCTCGTAGGGGTCTAGGGGTGTGGGCTTGGCTATTCATCACGACTGTGGAATCCATATTTTCTATTGTTGGCTAAATACTAAATACGGACGTCCTAGTATATCCTATATTATCATATGTGTGTTTCTGCTGCCTGTACTCTGTGATGTGATATCTGAGACGAATGATATATTATATATATAATATATAGTAAACGTTGCTTATGTTTTACACCCGCGCTAGTCCCGTCCCGGTATGCCGTTAGTTAAGTAACCTAACGGTGCATAACGGAACATTGCGGCGAATGCGGATGGCATAAGCGTACATTGTATTTTCGTTTCTTTTCTGTGATTGGCTTAAGAACTTAAATGATGGGGCTACATTAATATGATTAATGTAAAGAAAATAAACCTAAAAAGATGTTGTAGAATCGGATTTGAAAAACCACTCGGCTCTTTATGAAAAAGCTACATTTCAAAACCGCGGAGCTCAAGCCACTCCTTTTGAAAACCATTTGATTCTATGACGATATCAAGTTCAAAGCGTTAAAGATTTTCTTAAAAATCATCCACAACCCTCCGTCATTTTAGGAAGTAGAGTATTTAGTATTCGTGCTACGTTTGTTGACTATAGTTAAGGCGTAGTGTACGGTAGCTAATTGATGTCTTCCTACACTGCATATGATGCAGATTAATTAGGACATTCATGCGACTTTGTTGACCATAGTTAAGGGTCATATGAGTGGGTCTAATTAATCAAGAAATGACGGGTAGAACTTGACTAGTACTTATGATTTGTTGACCATAGTTAAGGTCATAAGTACTAAGGGTAAAAACCACATCGGGAATTTCAATAGTTGAAATTTGCAATGAGATTGCATACCTTCCATATGATGGTTGGATCCCGATCCCGCTGTGGGCAATAGTTGCTCCCAGGAGCGTTTTGCAGTTTACAATTAGCTAACCCATTAGGTGTCTAGAAAGGTGTTAACGGGGCTACGCCTCTGCGAAAACGAGGTTTACTTTAATTAGGTCCGTGCGAAAACACGGGGAACCTCCCTCAAGTACCGACACTGGCCTGGCTGAACGGTTGGCGAAGTTGTAGACTGTAATTAATCCTGGCTAGTTTTCTTTTTAAGGTTTGAAAGAAAAACTTGATTAAAGCAGTGGGAGACATCGATTAGACAAGATAATAACCAATCTGATCTTTGCAAGAGCTTTCGCTGAGTGTATTCTTTTCTCTCTCTTAATGGCAGATACCAATGACAGGACTTAAGCTTCTACTAGATCAAAATAAACTGAATGGGACCAACTATAAAGACTGGCTGAGGAATCTGAACATTGCCTTGACTTATGATAAAGTATCATATGTCCTCACGGCTCCAGTCTCGCCCGTCCTAGGTCCAAAATCCTCAGTTGCGGATGTTGAAGTCCGCAAGACATGGAACGTTGACTGTGCCACGGCCAAATGCCTCGCGCTTGCATCGATGGACAACACACATCAAAAGCAGCATGAGAATATGGACATTCACGACATATTCCTCCGTACAAAAGAGTTGTATGGAGAGCAATCCCGCGTATTACGATACGATGTATCAAAGAAATTGTTTCAGATGCAAATGGCCCCTGGCACACCAGTAGGAGACCATGTTCTGAAGATGATAGCTCTCATAGAAGAGCTTGAGGACCTTGGATGGACGATGGACAATGAACAATATACGGATATTATTCTGCAGTCCCTCCCCTCCACCTTTGCTCAATTTATAGTTAACTTCAACACGCACAACATGGAGAAGGAACTACCTGAACTCCTTAATATGTTAAGGAGTGTAGAGAGCGCACTGAAATCAGTGAAAACTCCCGTTTTGAGTGTTGGGCAATCTTCCTCTTCTCGTCCAAAGGCTAAGGCTAAGGGAAAGATGAAGAAGAAGCCCACCAGGCTTAGGGGTGGAGTTAAAAAGGTTAAGGGGAAAGACAAGTCCAAAGCTGGAGAATCGGGGAAAGGGGAATGTTATCACTGCCATAATTCAGGACATTGGAAGCGCAACTGCACAGAGTACTTAAATCTCAAGAAGAAGAATGGGGATGCTTCCGCTTCAGGTGTGTTTGTGACAGAAAACTTTTTTTCAATAAACTCTGCTTCCTGGGTATTAGATACCTGTTCAGGTTCTCACATTTGCAATTCTATGCAGGGGCTGAGAAATAGCAAGGTTTTGAAGACAGGTGACCATACTCTCCGCATTGGAAATGGTTCCAATGTACATACAGTCGTAGTGGGAGAGTATCATTTGGGGTTGTCGTCTGGGTGTATATTGGTTTTGAACCCGTGTTATTTTGTACCTAGTATGCTTTGTAATATAATATCCGTTTCTTTGTTAGACAATGAAGGATATAATTTTGTATTGCAGAACAATGTTATGAACATTCACCTGAATCAAATGTTGGTTGGGTATGGTACGCTTAATAACGGGATATACGTCCTAAATCAACACACAGTTTTCAGCATACAACACACTAATAAAAGAAAACTTTCAGAAATAAATGAAGCTTTTCTTTGGCACTGTAGACTTGGTCATATTAATGAAACAAGACTAAACAAGTTACACAAAGATGGATATTTAAACCCTTTTGAATATAAATCTTATGCGACTTGCCAGTCTTGTATCAAGGGTAAAATGACCAAAACTCTGTTTACCGGACACGGAGAAAGAGCTACTGAGCTCCTAGGCCTCATACATAGTGATGTATGTGGGCCAATGTCTACACAGGCTAGAGGCGGTTTTTCATACTTCATTACTTTCACCGACGATTTCTCAAGATTCGGTCATGTATTTTTATTAAAGCACAAATCCGAAGCTTTCGAGAAATTCACTGAATATAAACTCGAAGTAGAAAAACAAACCGGCTTGAGTATCAAAATGCTTCGATCAGATCGAGGTGGAGAGTATCTCAGTACAGAATTTGCAAACTTCCTAAAAGAGAATGGGATTCTCTCTTAGCTCACTCCTCCTTACACACCACAGCACAACGGTGTGTCAGAACGACGGAATCGGACCCTATTAGATATGGTCCGTTCCATGATGAGTGATGCTGAGTTACCCGTCTCATTTTGGGGGCATGCATTGGAGACTGCAGCGTTTCTACTGAACAGGGTCCCAACCAAAACTGTGTCTACCACACCATATGAGATATGGCATGGGAAGAGACCATCTCTTAAGAGAATTAAGATTTGGGGTTGCCCGGCCTATGTTAAAAAGCAGAATCCGGACAAACTCGAGACACGGTCGGTCATGTGTAATTTTGTGGGGTATCCAAAGAATTCTTATGGATATCTATTCTACCACAAGGAGGAACAAAAGGTGTTTGTTTCTCAGTATGCCACATTCTTGGAAAAAGAGTTTTTCACAGATAAAGCTGATGGCAATGTGGTAGATCTAGAAGAGATTCTAGAGACAGAAACTACAAATGATGACTTGGTTGAACCGGCTGTTGCAATAGAAACTGAGGAACCTCGGCCACTCCGTAGGTCTGGTAGGACTTCTCGCCCACCGGAGAGGTACTACGGTTTCCTCATTGATGGTGACAGAGAAGACTGCATCATGAAGGATGATGATCCTACCAGCTTTCAGCAAGCTATCACGAGTGGAGACTCTGTGAAGTGGCTGGATGCCATGAGATCCGAAATGGAGTCCATGTACACCAACAAAGTATGGACTTTGGACGTTGTACCCCCTAGGGTAAAACCTGTGGGATGCAAATGGATCTTTAAAAGAAAGATTGGTGTAGATGGGCAGGTGGAGACCTATAAGGCAAGACTTGTGGCGAAGGGTTTTCGTCAAAGACCAGGTTTGGACTATGACGAGACGTTTTCTCCCATAGCCATGCTTAAATCCATTTGAATCCTACTTGCTATTGCTGCTCACTACGACTATAAAATCTGGCAGATGGACGTTAAAACGGCATTTCTAAATGGAGATTTAGAAGAATGCATTTATATGGATTAGCCGGAGGGCTTCATTGACAGTGGGAGCAGCGGGAAAGTATGTAGATTGCTTAAATCCATATATGGGTTAAAGCAGGCATCACGGAGTTGGAACATCTGTTTCGATGATGTTATCAAAGAGTTTGATTTCATCAAAAATCCAGATAAACCTTGTGTTTATAAGAAGGCTGTAGGGAGAGCTGTCACATTCCTCATATTGTACGTGGATGACATTCTTCTGATAGGAAATGATATTCCTATGCTACAGTCGGTCAAATCTTTCTTATTACTAAGGTTCTCCATGAAGGACCTGGGTGATGCAACATACATTCTGGGCATTAGGATCTATAGGGATAGATCCAAGAGGTTATTGGGATTGTCCCAAACCAGGTATATCAACACCATCCTAAAAAGGTTTAGTATGGAAGACTCCAAGCGGGGTGCCTTACCCGCTTGCCATGGGGTCACTCTCTCTAAGGACTCTTACCCAAAGACCGATGAAGAGAGAGCTCGCATGAGCATTATACCCTATGCTTCGGCAGTGGGATCTATAATGTATGCGATGTTATGTACACTCCCAGATGTAGCTTATGCACTTAGTGTTGTAAGCAGGTATCAATCCAACCCAGGGGAGAATCACTGGATAGCTGTGAAGAACATTCTTAAGTACTTACGAAGGACTAAAGAATTGTTCTTGGTGTATGGTAATGGAGATCTCCAAATGGAGGCCTTTACCGATTCGAGCTTCCAGAGCGATAAGGACGACAGCAAATCTATCTCTGGGTTTGTATTTACCCTCAATGGAGAGGAGGTAAGTTGGAAGAGTTCCAAACAGGATACCGTTGCAGACTCTACGATGGAGGCTGAGTACATTGCTGCGAATGATGCCGCCATGGAAGCCGTCTGGATGAAGAAGTTCGTCTCGGAACTAGGAGTAGTTCCAACCATTATTGATCCAATACCATTGTATTGTGATAATAATGGGTCTATGGCGTTAGCCAAGGAGCCCAGGTCCTATCAGTGGTCCAGACACATCCTGAGGCGCTTTCATTTGATCCGGGAGATTGTAGATCGCCGCGAGATCGAGATTAGGAGAGTAGACACAAAGAATAATACCGCGGATCCACTCACCAAGGCCTTCCCTCAGCCGCAGCATGAGGGACTTTTTGAGATGTTGGGTGAGATACGCCAATAACTGGCCTTAGTGCAAGTGGGAGATTGTTTGATATATGTATGCCCTAGAGGCCATTATATGATAGTGGATGTATTTATACATGTATATATATATATATATATTCAGTGTACATTCTTTCTCGACATGATAGTATGCTATCTGGTTCTTCTTTATCTGACATGTTGATTTGATCATGCTTTTATTCATTCACACATGTTGATAAAGCCTTGAGGATATAGGCTTGACTACTGTGATTATGATAGAGATCATACTAGTGGGACATCTGTAGTTTATAAGCATATCCTGGAATGTCCCTAGTCGTAGGTGTATCGAGACGGGGCTTCGATATACCAGAGTAGACTAGCGTATATGATACTAGACCCATATGATGGGCGATGGATGTTCCCACATTCATCGATGTTTGACATCGAGATCGTATACGAGTGCTCAGTGGTGACTGGGTACACTGGACGGACTCACCGAGAACTCCTATATGGAATTATATCTATCGTCGGATAGCATTTCTCAGGTGACACTGGTGCAGGTTAGTCTGTAGACCCGAGATCGTCATAGAGTCTTGTGTGTTCTCCCACTGTACTTTGATTACCACCCTACCACGGCTCTACTGAGTCGTGCAAACAGGTGGCCGTTGGGTACAGTCCCGAGACACACGAAGGAGATGAGCGATAGGAGGGGTTTCGTCTCTCCTGGTATTGGGAGTTGATGCTGTGCTGTGCTCGATTGGCTATATCAGTAAGTCCCTGGCCAGGGCTGTTGAGATTTACTGATAAGTGTTATCAGTAGTTTCTCGATCTGTTGTAGACCATTCATCGGCACGACTTATTGAGTTATTGGGGTCGACGTTACCATCCCTAGACTCGATATGCAGCATATCTGACGAAAAGACCGGACTGTACGGTAGTGTTGCCGGTTGGCTCGACGGGAGTTGTGACAGGTTCGCTTGTTTTCTTCTGATCGCTCAATACCCGGGTGGCCGTTACGTTTAGCTGACCGCTTGCGGCTTGGGGGTGCTTGATATGATCATCACCCACTGCCGGCGTATTGACGAGTCTTAGAGTCCCACAATAGAGTTTTCTAGTCCAGGCGAAACAATATGGTGCGCATATGAGATATGTGCGTGGACCCGGTTAAAATGCGCGTATGAGATACCGTATATTAATCGGGCGGTTTGCTTTTGGTCGGGTCGTATGCGATATGACCGGTTTTCTAAATTAAGTGTTGATTTATCATTGACCATTAGTTTCTCACTTTAAACCCTTTCTTGTCTTTTTTGTTGTATGCATGCATATATGCATTTATTCTTATTCATGCACATATGGATGTGCATGCACACATACATGCATACATCATTCTATCATGGTTGTTGATATAGTGGATGGTGGAAATATAAGACTCACACCCTTTATAAAATATATAGATATTATTTTTAGAAAAGCAAAATGGAAATGGAAATTGTTATCATGGTTTAATGTTTTATTCTTGCACTAACCATTTGTTTTAACCATGATTCATTTTCCATGGTCATTTTTGTTCCAAACTAAAATATCTAGATATCTTATAACTATGGTTAAAAATGAGAGAGTGAAAATATATATATTTTCATTTCTCATTTTTATTAACAAGCTTATCATTATCTTGAGCTCTTTTCTAGCCATCATCTTCTTCCTCCTTTCTCTCTTGCTCTCTAGTTTTCTCAAGGGAGCAAAAAAGTCACCAAGTTAGGGTTTTGAAGTGAGAAAACAAATCACATCACCATTCTACACTAGTCTTGCCCATTCGTGTAGAGTGTTAGCTTCCATTTCTTCTCTTGATCTAGTGGAACTTCAAGCTTGGACAAAGAGGACTCCGGGTGGATCGTCGTGGACCTAGAGGATCTCAAGCGAACCTTTTTCCAACCCTCAAGTAGCCAAGGAGTATAGCGTAGGGAGCTACAAAGGTTGTACTCTCAAAACCCTAGCCTTTACTACTTGTGTTCATGTTAAAGTTATGTTGCCCTAAATTTTCTAGCATGATCCTTAAGATAGTTTTTTTAGCACCATAAAAAATTTAAATATGGCATGTGTGTTGCCTCCAAACCCTTGTAGTGGTGCTATAGGAAACCCTTCAGGATCTCGGCTCTTTCCTTATCGAATAAGGTGCTGGATGTTCTACAAGGAACACCGCTATGCAAAGCAAGAACTAGAGCTACCATTTTTTTTGAGACAAGTTTCTACAACATCTTTAGGTTTCGTTTAGTTTCATTAATCTCATTAATGAAGTCCCATTTTATTATGCTTCACAAGCATCATATTTGAAACGAAATCTGCAATATAACATATATCTCATATATATATTATAAACATTCTTCTCAGGCAGTAATATGACCTCATCACAGAACATTGCAGCAGAAGAAACATATATGAAATATTGGATATACTAGGACGTCCGTGTTTTAATACGAGCCTGTATAAAACACGGATTCCACGGTCGCGATGAATAGCCAAACCCACATCCCTAGACCCCTACGATTGCGGCAAGCAACACTGCCAATTCTAGGGTTAGGAGACCCGGTCTCGACTCCTCGAGATGGTCTCCCACTGGACCCCAGAACCCGGTTACTTGTGCTCCCCGTCTTGGGTCTACCTAATGCGGAAAAGTAAATAATATACAATGGTGACATCATCCTTAGCCCGGAAGTGCCCCAATAAA
Organism: Agapanthus africanus; assembly: GCA_030015575.1. NCBI lineage: Eukaryota > Viridiplantae > Streptophyta > Magnoliopsida > Asparagales > Amaryllidaceae > Agapanthus > Agapanthus africanus. The sequence continues at coordinate 400,775,064 of CM057346.1, forward strand.
AGAATATAACATACAAATGAATTTTACATGAATGAAAAAGAAAAACTCTCATCTCACATAAAACCCCCGGATATTCAGAACGCGACGATCCAATATAACATATCACAGCAACACATAATATCTCATATCATTAACGTAAGCAAGTATGCGTATCCCGATTGTCGTTGATGTATAGCAACGAAGCCGGCGATACACCACATACTACGCTTACGGTTACAGAAAAGAAAGTGTAAAACTACAATAGTTGGAATCCACAACCTCTTTAGACATCGCATGCGTAACCAAATGAATTCCTTAGACATCGCATGCCTAACTATTATAAACCCCGCATTTTAGTCTCATTATCGAAAACTCTTTTCAATATCAAGTCGGCCAATTCAACAAGATTCCCGACAACCTGATCGAATGCTTGTCGCAAACTTTAGTAGACGGCCGCACCCCCGGATGCCGTCGACGAAGTGCACTAAGGCGGAACACCACTACCGAGAGCACCCGAACGGATGCTTTTGGCGACGGGGTTCTCCTACAGTCACTTAGTCGGGGCTATGGGGCGTGGCTGTCTATTAAGTTTACCCGGAGAGTATCCGCGTACGCTATGTGATTGCAACGGACTTTTGATCACATCAAAATTCCGTGGCAACCGATCAATTGAGACTGATCTGCTAGATTTATAACATTCAAATTAGTTATCTCATATCTACATGTGGATTCCAAATATTGTATCACTTTCCAGATAAATAGACAATGTTAAGCTTTCCGATCGAATAATCAAACACCCAAGTTTTCCCAATAGCTCAACACTTGAGCGTTGTTTAAAAGCATCTATCACATGCCACAGTTCCAATGGTCCAGCCGTAGAAGGGTCAAGCCAACACCTAACATGTGGCACACCGTACTGCCCCAAACCCTAAGGTTTATAGGCGATTCAAGACGGTTACATAATCGAGTTAAGGTTTGTTGTCTTCTAGAGGGTCCACCGCGTTACTTGCATGATTTTCCGGAAGTTTCAAACTCGAGAAAAATCCAACTTTTGAAAAATTTTCTGACAGGGGAAAAAGTGAGTTATTGATATCCGTTTGAACTTTTTAAATGTTTCTAAAATTATCCGGAAAAAACTTAAACGAAGTTAAATTATCCGATCGAATCAACGAGTCCCCAATACAACCCAGAAAACTCAACACCTGAGTATAATTAAAAATACCTAGTAACATCAGGAAATTTGATAGGAACATTACTGTGCAAAAAGAAAAGCATGACGTCACTTTATGGCCGCGGAACCGCCGCAGGAGCCATGCTCGTGCCGCGGTTCCGTAGGGCTTTGGGCGGCGCACTTTGTCGTTTTTCACAATGTTCCATATAATTGCCTACTAAATTTTTTAAGTATTTTTAATGTGGAAAAAATCACATTTTTAAAAAATGTCCAGAGAACGGTTCGTGTCGGGGTTTCCGGGTTCGATCGGACTTTAAACATCGCCTAGACTTCGCCTAAGACTCTAGCTTGGCTCTGATACCACTGTAGGGTTGCTGGGCACAAGCACAAGGGTCTACGAGGCATCAACCATACCCGATTTAAAATTTAGCCGTGCCGAACAACCCAAAGCCGGATCTTTAAACTAGAGTTTAGGCGAAAACAAGCATGTTAAACACTTTAACATTAAGTGAGAAGGATTGCAACCTTTGTAGATCCGGTCCTTCACTTCTTAAGCTCCGTGTTGAGGTCCCTTCGCTGCGATCATCGTGTTCCGGACTCTCGAGAGGCTCCACGAAGAGAAAGATGCAAGCTTGCTTCTGATCTTCGATAACAAAGATGATCTACCTTGAAGTTTCATTAACACTAACACTCACTAAATGAAGTGAACACCCGCTAAATGAAGTGAACACCCTCATCTAAATGGCAAGGGTAGATGAGGATGATGAAGTAGGATTTTTGCTCTCTTTTGTTTTCTTATTCTCACTCATTTTCACCACTTGAAAAAAAGCTAGAAGCTTTTTCCATGAAAGAAAGAAGAAGGAAGAAGAAGATGAATAATCATTGTTAAACCTTTTGTGATGAATAATGAAAGGATAATGATGAATAATGCAACTATGGTTGCTAAACCTTTGTAGAGAATTAACTAAGGGTGAAGGGTTTTTGGTTAGGTTAAAGATGAGTCACTTGTAAATATCTTTTCCAAAACAAAAGAAAAACCTTCTAGAAACTTCTAGAAAGCATTAACCCAAATCAAACCCTAATCTTGTTTAATCTCTACTAAGCATGTTGCATTAGTAATCATATCATGTTGCAATATTATATATCACATATATAATATTTATTGTAACAAAATAAAATAATACAATTAACATATATCGCATATATATCAATGTATTACCCGAGTGAGAAAAAGAATCTTTTAGTGAGCTTACATTAGTTAATGTAATTTAATATATCATATATATTATTATACATTAAATTATCGAATCAACACTTGATCCGACAATCCGGCTATATCACATATAACCGACTAATATCTCATTTACCGATTCATCGAATCAACACTTGATCCGATGACCGGCTGACATCATATATCGCGAGAATAGAATACGATATCTCATATCGCATTATCCTCGGTCCCGCACATATCACATATGTGCTCCTACTCCGTTTTGCCTGAGTCAAGAAACCTCTGTGTAGGACTCTAAAGAATCGTCAATACGCCGGCAGTAGGTGATGATCATATCAAACACCCACAAGCTGCAAGCGGTCAGCTAAACGTAACATCCACCCAGGTATTGAGCGCTCAGAAGATCAAGAAGCAAGCCTGTACATTCTCCTGTGAATCCAATCAGTAACACTCCCGTACAGTCCGGTCTCGTCGTCTGATATGTCGCATATCTCGCCTAGGGGTGGTAAACGTCAGACCCCAGTAGCTCGATAAGTCGTGTCGATATGAGGTCTATAACAGTTCGAGAAACTACTGATAACACTTACCAGTAAATCTCAGTAACCCTGGCCAGGGATTTCCAGTTATAGCCAATCGAATACAGCACAACATCAACTCCCTATACCGGGAGAGACGAATCCCCTCCTATCTCTCATTGCCTCCATGTGATTCGGGACTGTACCCAAAAGCCACCTTTTTGCATGCCCTCTTGGACGTGGTATGATGGAAATCAAAGCACAGTGGGAATCACACAAGACTCTATGACGATCTCGGGTCAACAGACTACTCTGTACCAGTGTCACCGGAGAACTGCCATCTGACGTGAGGTATAATACCATCTGGGAGTTCTCGGCGAGTCCGTCCAGTGTACCCAGTCTCTACTGAGCACCCGTACACCATCCTTGATGTCAAACACCGATGGATATGGGATCATCCATCGCCCATCATATGGGTCAAGATGCGTATACGCTAGTCTACTCTGGTGTATCGATGCCCTATCTCGATACACCCTCGACTAGGAACAGTTATAGGATGTACTCATCGACTACCGCGGCCCCACTAGTATGATCTCATCATAGTCCCAGTAGTCGAGTACATATCCTAAGGGCTTTATCAACATGTAACATAGAGACAACCAGAGTACATGTTAAGATAAAGTGCAACCAGATAGCATACTATCATGTCGAGCAAGAAAGTCCTCCCTATATATGTCTAAGCATCCATTACAATATACATCATTTGTACAGTAATGGCCTCTAGGGCATACATATAACTAACACTTGTCACTTGCCAGTCGAGATTGAGCACAAAGCAATGTGGGCTATTAAAGAAATCAACTTTGACTTAAATCAAGCCTGCAGCTTTCGAAAGCTGCAATTAAATGAGCTAAGCGAACTCCGCGATGAAGCTTATGATAACGCTGTGATTGTAAAGAATAGGACTAAGTTATTGTTAGTTGTATGTATGCCCTAGAGGCCAGTATTGTACAGATGATGTATATTATATTGGATGCTTGGACATATATAGAGATGACTTTCTTGCTCGATATGATAGTATGCTATCTGGTTGCTCTTTATCTTAACATGTATGCTAGTCTCTTTATACTGTCTTATGGTTACATGTTGGTAAAGCCCTTAGGATGTGTACTTGACTACCTGGACTATGATACGGATCATACTAGTGGGGACATGGTAGTCCATAAGTACATCCTTCAAGGTCCCTAGTCATAGGTGTATCGAGACGGGGCATCGATATACCAGTGTAGAATAGCGTATACGCTTCTCGACCCATGAGATGGGCGATTGATGATCCCATATCCATTGGTGTTTTACATCAGAGATGGTATATGGCTGCTCAGTGGAGACTGGGTACACTGGACGGACTCGCCGAGAACTCCCAGATGGTATTATACCTCACGTTAGATGGCAGTTCTCAGGTGACACTTGTGCAGGTTAGTCTGTAGACCCGAGATCGTTGTAGAGTCTTGTGTGATTCCCACTATGCTTTGATTTCCACCTTACCACGTCCATGAGGGCGTGCAAAACGGTGGTTTTTGGGTACAGTCTCGAGTCACATGGAGGCAATGAGCGATAGGATGGGTTTCGTCTCTCCCGGTATTGGGGGTTGATGTTGCGCTGTGCTCGATTGGCCGTAACAGGGAAGTCCCTGGCCAGGGCCGATTCAGAGATTTGCTGGTAAGTGTTACCAGTAGTTTCTCAACCCGTTATGAGCCTCACATCGGCACGACTTATCGGTTATTGGGTCTGACGTTTACCATCCCTAGACTTGATATACGACATATCGGACGAGGAGACCGGACTGTACGGGAAGTGTTGCCGGTTGGCTCGATGGGAGTTGTAGCAGGTTCGCTTGTTCTCTTCTGATCGCTCAATACCCGGGTGGCCGTTACGTTTAGCTGACCGCTTGCGGCTTGGGGGTGCTTGATATGATCATCACCCACTTCCGGCGTATTGACGAGTCTTAGAGTCCCACAATGGAGTTACCTAGTCCAGGCGAAACGTTGTGGTGCGCGTATGCGATATGCGCATGGACCCGATTAAAATGCGTGTATAGGATACCGTATATTGATCGGGCGGCTTGCTTTTGGTTAGGGTCGTATGTGATATGGCCGGATTGATAAATCAAGTGTTGATTTATCATTTAACCATTAGATTCTCACTAGAAATCTTTTCTTGTATCTTTGGATGTATGGATGCATGTATGCATTCCTTGTTGATTCATGCACATATGGATTTGCATGCACACATACATACATACATCATCTATCATGGTTATTTATACATAGAAAATGGTGGATATATAAGACTCACACCATGGTTTATTTTATGGATATTTATTTCTATTTTTGCTAAAACAAAAGAAATGAGATAAGATTGAATCATGGTCAAAAGTTTCTACACTCTTCTTTTGACCTAACCATTTGCACCTAACTTTTGACCATGGTTTAATCTTTCTCTTGTGTTTAACTAAAGTAAAATTAAATATCCATAAAGAGATAACCATGGTTTGAGATGAAGAAAGAAAAATATATATTCTTATGTTTTTCTTTTTCTCTTAAGGGTTATTCTTCTTTTCTTGAAAAATATCCATCATCTTCTTCAACCTTGAGCTCTTGCTCTCTAGAATTTTCAAGTGAGAAAAATATTCATCAAGATAGGATTTTGAAGTGAGAAAAGCCACCACAACACCATTCTACACAAGTCTAGCCCACTTGTTTAGAGTGTTAGCTTCGATTTTCATTCTTGATCTTGCGAAGTTGCTAGCTTGGACAAAGCGGACTCCGGGTGGATCATCGGTGACCTAGAGGAGTTCAAGCGGAGCTTTTCCAAACCCCAAGTAGCCAAGAAGTCCAGCGTAGGGAGCTACAAAGGTTGTACTCTCCAAACCCTAGCTTTTCTTTCATATGATGATATGCAAGTTTTAGAAACCCTAATATTCTAGGAACGATCCGATGTTTGTTAACTTAGAACCCTAAAGACTCTACCTTTAGTACATGTGATGCTTCCAAACCCTTCATGAGGTGCTAGGCTAACCCAACATTGGTATCAGAGCCGACCTAGAACATTAGGCGACAATTTTACGAAGTAAAAAATCCGATCGAACCAAAATACGACGTTATAGAACCCTCTCTGGACATTTTTCCGAATCTGGTTATTTTGAGAATTAAAAATATGTAAAAAATAGAGCAGGGAATTCTAAGAAATACTGTGAAAAATGAAACCCTAAGTCGACAATTCCACCGCGGAACCGCGGCCATAGCTTGCTTAGGCCGCGGCTCCGCGGCCGTACAGAGACTTTAAGGTTTCATTTTTGGTACAGTGTGTTCTTGTCTGCTTTTAGATGGTTTTGGGTATTTTTAATCTGAATTTAGTTCTGTAAATTCTGGAGATGGTTTTGGACTCGTCGATTCGATCGGAATTTTCATTTCGTGTCTTTTCCGGATAAATTAGAAAGTATTGAAGTGTTTGAACGAGTATCATTTGCTCACTTTTCACGGGGTTTAAATATTTTGGAGATACGTGCAAGTTTTATGGTGGACCCTCTAGAAGACAACAAACCTTAACTCGATTATGTGACCGTCTTGAACTGCCCTTTGAACCTTAGGGTTTGGGGCAGTACAGCATGCCACATGTGAGGCGTTGGCTTGACCCTTCTACGGCTGGACCGCCACTACCGTGTCACACTCCGGGTCTTTTGAACTCCGCTCAAGTGTTGGGCTTTAGGGAATCTTGGGTATTTGATCATTCGTTCGAAAACTTTAATACTGTCTAATTATCTGGAATATGATGCAATGTGTGGAATTCATATTACTAGACATGAAATACGAAGTATGTGATATTTCGCATTTATGATGTCTAAAGAGAATGTGGATTCCAGATATTGCAGTTTTACACTTTCTTTTCTGTGACTGTAAGTGTAGTATGTAGTTGTATTGCCGATTGTCGTTGCTATACGTCGACGACAATCGGTGTATGCATACTTACTTAAGTTGATGATATGAGATATTATGTGTTGCTGAGATATGATGTGCAAGATTGTCGTGATTGAATAGCCGGGGGGTTTTATATGAGATGAGAGTTTTATATTTTCATTCTTGTAAATTCAAATGTAATGTAATATTCTTTTATTTGGGGCACTTCCGGATTGAGGTTGATGCCACCAGTGTTGCATATTATTTACTTTTCCGCATTAGGATGGACCCAAGGAGGGGAGCACAGGTGACCGGGTTCTGGGGTTCAGTGGGAGGCCATCTCGAGGAGTCGAGACCGGGTCTCTTAAACTCCAGAATTGGTTGGGTCGCTTGCCGCTTTCGTAGGGGTCCAGGGTGTAGGTTTGGCTATTCATCGCGACTGTGGAATCCGTATTTTCTATTATTGGCTAAGTACTAAATACGGACGTCCTAGTATATCCCACATTATATCTATGTTTCTGCTGCGATATCTGTGATGTGATCATTTTGATATGTTGTGATGGATACAGTATATAGTATATATGATATATTATATAGACGTTACTTATGTTTTACACCCGCACTAGCCCTGCCCTGCTCTGTCGTTAGTTACCTAACCTAACGGTGCACGAGGGGACATCGATGCGAATGCTGATGGCATAAGTGTACGTCGTATTTATCTGTGATGTTGAGGTGACTTAAATGATGGGACTTCATTAATGTGATTAATGAAAGAAAAGAAACCTAAAAGATGTTGTAGAATCAAATTTTCAAATAAAAGGGTAGCTACAGTTTTGCTTTGCATAGCGGTATATATGATATACCCTGCACCTTATTCGATGGGGAAAGAGCCGAGATCCCTTCACCGGGAGTGACCTCTTTAGCAAAACTGGCAGATGCTACAAAACTCGGTTTGGTCTTTGATTGCTTTTGGAGTTTTGCTTTGCACAGTGATATATATGATATATCCCGCACCTTATTCGATGAGGAAAGAGCCGAGATCCCTTCACCGGGAGTGACCTCTTTAGCAAAACTAATAAAAGCCTCAAAATCACTCCATTTCAAAATTTCATTTGATTCTACAACGATATCAAGTTCATTACGCAATAGGTTTTCAGAAAAACCTTTCGTAGCCCTCCGTCATTTCAGATAAATCCTACTTAGTATTCGTGCTACGTTTGTTGGCCTGCGTCAAGGCGCAGTGTGCGGTAGCTAACTAGTATTTATCTGTTGATGCATATGATGCAGATTGGATTAGGGTAGTCGTGCGACTTTGTTGGCCTGCGTCAAGGGTCGTACGGGTGGGTTTAATTCAATCAAGAAATGACGGGTTGAACTTGACTAGCGCACTATGGTTTGTTGGCCTGCGTCAAGATCATAGCACGCTAGGGGCAAAATATTATCGGGAATTTTAAGTGTTGAAATTTGCAATGAGATTGCATACCTTCTATGAGATAGTTGGATCCCGATACCCACTGCGAGTAATTGTTACTCCTGGGAGTGTTTTACACAGGACAATTAGCCGATCAAGTAGGTGTCTAGAAAGTTGTCAACGGGGTTACGCCTCTGGGAAAACGAGGTTTACTTTAATTAGGTCCGTGCGAAAGCACGGGGAACCTCCCTCAAAGTACCGACACTGGCCTGGCTGAAAGATCGGCAAAGTTGTAAGGTGTAATTAATCCCGGCTAGTCTTTCCTTTTAGGGTTTGAAGGAAGATTTGATAAAAACCAGTGGGAGCCATCCTGATTAGATAAGATAATAACCAATCTGATCTTGCAAGAGCATACGCTAAAGTGTTTTCTTCTCTCTCTCTCCAGGTAGCGACCATGTCATGCCTTAATCAAGATAATAATATGGATGTATTGACCGAACCCGCATGTTATATTATGCTGGGAAATGTTGGTTCCGTTCTTTCTTATAAGAGTTATAGGACTGAACAGGATATAGAGGAATACCAGGATTCCCATACCACCCGAATGAAGAAAGTACATGTTGATGCATTTTCTTCGGGTGTGTTCGTTACAGAGAACTGTTTCTTTATTTGTCCTACGTCCTGGGTATTAGATACCGGGTCAGGATCCCATATATGTAATCAGTTACATGGGCTTAGAAAAGGTAGAGAACTTGGAGAAGGTGATAAAGACATAAGAGTTGGAAATGGTGCAATTGTTGCAGCTAAGACTGTCGGGGAATATCACCTTGCTTTAGCAACTGGTAATACATTGATTCTGAACGAATGCTATTACATGCCGAACCTGATATGCAACATTATATCGGTTTCTTTGTTGAGTAAAGAGGGATATAATTTTGTATTACAGGATAATGTTATGAACATTTTCCGTAACCAAAAGTTGGTTGGATCAGGCACGTTGTGCAATGGCATTTATGTTCTAAATCAATCAACAGTTCTAAGCATAACAAACACACACAAGAGGAAGAGTTCAGAACTGAACGAATCCTTCTTGTGGCATTGTAGACTGGGTCACATCAATGCGACACGACTAGCTAAGTTGCATACAGATGGATATTTGAATCCGTTTGAATTATCATCTTATGACACTTGCCAGTCATGTCTCAAAGGCAAGATGACCAAAACTCCATTTACGGGACACGGAGAAAGAGTTACGGAACACTTGGGACTGGTGCATAGTGATGTATGCGGTCCAATGTCTACACATGCCAGGAATGGTTCTGCGTACTTCATTACATTCACTGACGATCTCTCTAGATTCGGATATATGTTCCTGATGAAACACAAATCGGAAGTTTTTGAGAAATTTAGAGAATATGAACAAGAAGTCGAGAACCAAACCGGGAAAAGTATTAAAATCCTTCGATCTGATCGAGGAGGTGAATACTTGAGCATTGAATTCCTGGACTTCCTAAAAGAGAATGGGATTCTCTCTCAACTGACTCCTCCATATACACCACAGCACAACGGTGTATCAGAATGGAGGAACCGCACCCTATTAGATATGGTACACTTTATGATGAGCACAGCTGAGTTACCTATTTCCTTATGGGGATATGCACTGGAAACAGCTGCAGACCTTATGAATATGGTTCCCACCAAATCCGTGCCAACCACTCCATACGAGATATGGAAAGGAAAGAGACCATGTCTTAATTATGTTAAGATATGGGGTTGTCCGGCATATGTAAAAACGCAAAATTCGGACAAACTCGCGGCAAGGTCCATTCTGTGTAAGTTTATTGGATATCCCAAACATTCGCGCGGGTATATCTTCTACCACACCGAGGAACAAAAGGTGTTTGTTTCTCGACATGCCACCTTTTTAGAAAAGGAATTTCTTGAAAAAGAGATTAGTGGCAAGGAGGTAGAACTGGAAGAGGTTCCAGCAATACAGACTACGACAGAAGATTTGGTTGAACCAGAGGATTCGGTAGTTCCCAACGAACCTCAACCTCTCCGCCGATCTAGTAGGGTTCCTCGCCAACCTGAGAGATACTACGGTTTTCTCATGGATGGTGGCAGCGAGGATTGCATCATGGAGGATGATGACCCGACTAGCTTCGAGCAGGCCATCACGAGTGGGGACTCAGTGAAATGGCTGGATGCTATGCGGTCCGAGATGGAATCCATGTACACCAACAAAGTATGGACTTTGGAAGATGCTCCTGAAGGGGTAAAATCCATTGGGAGCAAGTGGATCTTCAAGAAAAAGATTGGTTTAGATAGGAAAGTGGAGACTTTCAAAGCTAGACTTGTTGCGAAGGGTTTTCGTCAAAGACCAGGTGTGGACTATGACGAAACCTTCTCTCCAGTAGCTATGCTTAAATCCATTCGGATCATGCTTGCCATCGCTGCATATCATGATTACGAAATCTGGCAAATGGATGTTAAGACCGCCTTTATAAACGGTGATTTGGAAGAGTGCGTGTACATGACTCAGCCAGAGGGTTTTGTTGATAGTGGGAGCAGCGGGAAGGTGTGCAAGCTACTTAAATCCATTTATGGATTAAAGCAAGCATTGCGGAGTTGGAACATCTGCTTTGACGTCGTTATCAAAGAGTTTGATTTCGTCAAAAACGTAGATGAACCTTGTATTTACAAGAAGGTAGCAGAGAGTAAGGTTGTCTTCCTCGTATTGTACGTAGACGACATACTCTTGATAGGAAATGATATTCCTATGCTGCAATCGGCCAAGCTCTTCTTATCACAAAGATTCTCAATGAAAGATCTTGGTGATGCCTCCTGCATATTGGGAATTAGGATCTATAGAGATAGATCTAAACGGATATTGGGATTGTCCCAATCCAGGTACATTGACACCATACTAAAGAGGTATAGTATGGAAGAATCCAAGCCTGGGAACTTACCCACGATCTCTGGAGTCACTCTCTCAAAAGAGATGTCTCCCAAGACTGATTTGGAGAGAGCTCGCATGCAAGGGATACCCTATGCTTCGGCTGTAGGCTCTATCATGTATGCGATACTATGTACCAGACCCGATATAGCATACTCACTAAGTGTAGTGAGCAGGTATCAAGCTGATCCTGGAGAGAGTCACTGGACCGCTGTGAAGAGCATTCTCAAGTACTTACGAAGGACTAAAGAGATGCTCTTGGTGTATGATAACGGAGAACTCCTAGTGGAGTCCTTTACCGATTCGAGCTTCCAGAGTGATAAGGACGACTCTAAGTCACAGTCGGGATTTGTCTTTACCTTTTACGGAGGGGCGGTTAGCTGGAAGAGTTCCAAGCAGGAAACCGTGGCAGACTCGACGATGGAGGCTGAATACATCGCTGCCAACGATGCTGCCAAAGAGGCTGTCTGGATCAAGAAGTTCATTACTGAACTTGGAGTGGTTCCATCCATTGAGCATCCAATACCTTTGTATTGCGATAACAATGGAACGGTGGCTTTGGCCAAGGAACCCAGGTCCCATCAGCGATCCAGGCATATTCTGAGGCGGTATCACTTAATCCGGGAGATGGTTGATCGCCGGGAGATCGAGGTCAGGAGGGTTGACACGAAGAACAACACAGCGGATCCACTAACGAAGGTCATTCCCCAGATACAGTTTGAGAGACTCTTCGGGATGCTCGGTATGCGATACTACAGCAGCTGGCCCTAGTGCAAGTGGGAGATTGTTAGTTGTATGTATTGCCTAGAGGCCAGTATTGTATAGATGTTGTATATTATATTGGATGCTTGGATATATATAGAGATGACTTTCTTGCTCGATATGATAGTATGCTATCTGGTTGCTCTTTATCTTAACATGTATACTAGTCTCTTTATACTGTCTTATGGTTACATGTTGGTAAAGCCCTTAGGATGTGTACTTGACTTCCTGGACTATGATACGGATCATACTAGTGGGGACATGGTAGTCCATAAGTACATCCTTCAAGGTCCCTAGTCGTAGGTGTATCGAGACGGGGCATCGATATACCAGTGTAGACTAGCGTATACGCTTCTCGACCTATGAGATGGGCGATGGATGATCCCATATCCATTGGTTTTTGACATCAGAGATGGTATACGGGTGCTCAGTGGAGACTGGGTACACTGGACGGACTCGCCGAGAACTCCCAGATAGTATTATACCTCACGTCAGATGGCAGTTCTCAGGTGACACTTGTGCAGGTTAGTCTGTAGACCCGAGATCGTCGTAGAGTCTTGTGTGATTCCCACTGTGCTTTGATTTCCACCTTACCATGTCCATGAGGGCGTGCAAAACGGTGGTTTTTGGGTACAGTCCCGAGTCACATGGAGGCAATGAGCGATAGGATGGGTTTCGTCTCTCCCGGTATTGGGGGTTGATGTTGCGCTGTGCTCGATTGGCCGTAACAGGGAAGTCCCTGGCCAGGGCTGATTCAGAGATTTGCTGGTAAGTGTTACCAGTAGTTTCTCGACCCGTTATGAGCCTCACATCGGCACGACTTATCGGTTATTTGGGTCTGACGTTTACCACCCCTAGACTTGATATGCGACATATCAGACGAGGAGACCGGACTGTACGGGAAGTGTTGCCGGTTGGCTCGACGGGAGTTGTAGCAGGTTCGCTTGTTCTCTTCTGATCGCTCAATACCCGGGTGGCCGTTACGTTTAGCTGACCGCTTGCGGCTTGGGGGTGCTTGATATGATCATCACCCACTACCGGCGTATTGACGAGTCTTAGAGTCCCACAATGGAGTTACCTAGTCCAGGCGAAACGTTGTGGTGCGCGTATGCGATATGCGCATGGACCTGATTAAAATGCGTGTATAGGATACCGTATATTGATCGGGCGGCTTGCTTTTGGTTAGGGTCGTATATGATATGGCCGGATTGATAAATTAAGTGTTGATTTATCATTTAACCATTAGATTCTCACTAGAAATCTTTTCTTGTATCTTTGGATGTATGGATGCATGTATGCATTCCTTGTTGATTCATGCACATATGGATGTGCATGCACACATACATACATACATCATCTATCATGGTTGTTTATACATAGAAAATGGTGGATATATAAGACTCACACCATGGTTTATTTTATGGATATTTATTTCTATTTTTGCTAAAACAAAAGAAATGAGATAAGATTGAATCATGGTCAAAAGTTTCTACACTCTACTTTTGACCTAACCATTTGCACCTAAGTTTTGACCATGGTTTAATCTTTCTCTTGTGTTTAACTAAAGTAAAATTAAATATCCATAAAGAGATAACCATGGTTCGAGATGAAGAAAGAAAAATATATATTCTTATGTTTTTCTTTTTCTCTTAAGGGTTATTCTTCTCTTCTTGAAAAATATCCATCATCTTCTTCAACCTTGAGCTCTTACTCTCTAGAATTTTCAAGTGAGAAAAATATTCATCAAGATAGGATTTTGAAGTGAGAAAAGCCACCACAACACCATTCTACACAAGTCTAGCCCACTTGTTTAGAGTGTTAGCTTCGATTTTCATTCTTGATCTTGCGAAGTTGCTAGCTTGGACAAAGCGGACTCCGGGTGGATCATCGGTGACCTAGAGGAGTTCAAGCGGAGCTTTTCCAAACCCCAAGTAGCCAAGGAGTCCAGCGTAGGGAGCTACAAAGGTTGTACTCTCCAAACCCTAGCTTTTCTTTCATATGATGATATGCAAGTTTTAGAAACCCTAATTTTCTAGGAACGATCCGATGTTTGTTAACTTAGCATCCTAAAGACTCTACCTTTGGTACATGTGATGCTTCCAAACCCTTCATGAGGTGCTAGGCTAACCCAACATAGGTATTTCATGATAAAAACATTTTGAGGAAAACGTTTACACCTGGTCAACAAGTCCTTCTTTATGATTCACGACTACACCTTCACGCGGGTAAGCTACGATCTCGGTGGAAGGGACTTTTTATTGTGCGGTATGTATAGCCGCACGGGGCAGTTGAGGTAGAAAATGTCAAAAACGGCACATTTTTCAAAGTTAATGGACATAGATTAAAGCCGTATTTTTTCACTGACCCCACGGAGGAGCTCCTGTCCTTACAGAAGCCATTTTATCTTGATTAAAATTCCTCCGTCTCACCTCCATGTTCTATAAATTACTGCATCATCTTTTGAATAGAGGTGAGTGAAAAGACTGAGTTTGGGGGAAGATCTTCACTTAAATATTTTGCCCCCATTAATAAAATTCCTCCCAGGCTTACAGGTTTTTGTAGATATAGCGGTTGGCAACAGTGAGGAAACTGTTGAAAACAAGTTTGGGGGAGGTTTGTGCTTATTTTCGCATCATTTGCATATCACTTTGCATAAGCACAAAACATTTCTTTAAAAACCTATAAACATATATATTTTTTAAAAAACATATAAAAATTTAAAAATTTTCGAAAATACAAAATTTTTTGTTGTACATAAATAAGATAATAAAAGATTAGATAGTGAAAAATTACATTCAAAAGATTAGAAAAATTTAAGAAAACCAAGAAAATTAAAAGTTTTCTTATACGAACTAGTAATAAGTAGTTATGAGCCGTTGTCCCAAGGGTTAGTAAGATGAAGGAAGTCACTAATCTGAGAATAAAAATAAGTTTGAAAAATAGTTCCTATTCTGAAAGCCAACCATTTTGAACGTTGATACACTAATATACGCACTTACACACGTCTTGAAGCTCGGGATAGTAGAGGATACCTTGAAATGCTCTTGTCTGAAAGCCAAAGTATGAAGGAAATAAAAAAAAATGAATAAAATATAAAATGGTGTAGAAAAATGAACACTGGTTTGTTATCGCCAAGGCAGCAATAAAAAAATATAGCGAGGGTGCCTCTTCACCTAGTGCCTTAGACCAACTGGTCTGCGAGTCACTGCTAAGCCTTAGGTGTTGCAAGACGAGGAAAAACACTGTATAAACAAGCACATGAGTAATCGGTCGGTTAGTACCTCAAGAAGTATTAACGGTCGCATGAAAGTGTGTGAGCAAATTTATCTAAATATTCATTAATTAAAAAGTACTGAGGTGGATGGACAAGAGTATGATAGCTTGAATTGAATTCTCCGGGTGTAGGGATGTCTTTTACACACACCTAGGGTTATATGATCGATGTTTGGAAGAAAAATAGGAATGAAGAATAAAGACGATGTTTTATTGAGGGATGATGTGATTTCTGACATCTTTTCATGACTATTAAGATAGGGCTCATGACAACTGAAAAGCTAGCATAGTTGGAAACCCTAATTTTCGAAGTCTTTCTTTTACAATTCTTATCTTTAAATGTAATATTCATGGTCTTCCTTTTATTATTGGATTTTGTGGGTGCAATTCGCTGAAAACCCTCAGGAGACAACACTTCTCCTACTAGGGACACCTAGAGGTTTAAAGGCTTGTTGCACGTGCTCAGTGCAATCGTGTTGCCTACGAAAGTGTGCTAGTTAGTTTTTCTCTTTCTTTATTTTCTCCTTCTCTTTTTAATAAAACAGTTCGCTCGAGACGACCGAAAATAAGTTTGGAGGAATTTGATCTGTCGAAAATATAGCATTTTTAACACGTCAATTTCCCTATCATTTGCACTCATCTAGAGGTGTTCGGTATTAATATAGCACATATTAGCAAAACAGCCATAAAATACCAAATTACATGTGTTATACTTTAAAACCGGCATTTTGAGGGAAATTGAGTGTTTATCAAGGCATCGCATCATCTTTGTATAGCGCAACACTTGTTTCGAGAATCTGTGCAGGAAATTCCAGGAGAAAAGCCAAATTTGTGAAACAGTGCTGATAAAAATATGCCAACTCAAAGACTTGAGATCTGGCAGTGATCAAGGACTAATTATAAGATTCAACATATCAGCAAAATACCATGAAGTCATAAGGAAGCAGCACTATAAATTTGATACATCAAAGCTCCTATTGGGCCGCGGATCCGCGGCCGGAGCATGGCATGCGCCGCGGATCCGCGGTCACATGACTGTGACGTTAGCTGACATCTTCTGCATTATTCTTCTTCCAAGTTCCACACCTCATCAAGCCACTTCAATGTCCAGAATTCTCCAGACTCTTCTGCCAGATCAGCAAGGCTCCTTGATCAAGCTAATCATGTTCAAGCTACTTAACAAACTAAGCCTAGAAGCTTCTCCCTAATGCTTATGAAGGAAGCTAAGCCTAACTAACTACCTCTAGAAGCTTCTACCTAACTACCTAGCTTACAAGGGAAGCTAAACTAAACCTTGCTTCTAAAGGAAGCCAAAGCTAGTGAAGGCTATAAAAGGAACCCTAAGGCTTCACTTCTAAGGTTGTTTTTCATCTCCCCAATACAAGTTGAGTGACACAACTTGTAATCCCTAATCCCCAATTCAAATTCCAAAGCCAAAATCAAGAACTTCGAGTACCAAATCAAGCATGAAGCTTTCGATCCTTTAGAAAGCGACGCCGGACTTCGTCGGAGCAAGTGATCTAAGGAGATCCGCGACTCAGGGAGACGAGCGAAGCCGAAATCGACGATCGAGTCCTTTCCTCTTGTAGATCTTGAGAGAATTGTAATGAAATTGTTGATAAATAAAGGTGAAATTCTTTCATCTTGCTTTCTTTACAACCTTGCATCATGATTCGATCTCAATTTGTGATTGTGTGTCTTGTTATGATGTTTGAGTAAAACTCCGCTCGTGAAGGAGTCGAGACGATCAATAGATGATGATGATTAGATTCTTGTACAATTCTTAAGTCTTACGAGTTTGTAAACCCTAGCAAATTGAAGAATCGACGACCTAGTTTCGATGCGATGCTTTCTTGATTGTGTTCGCTTGAAATTAGGGATCCACGATCGATTCTTGAATTTACTAGAGGCTAGAATGTGAATGAAATCAACGAAAGGACAAGGGATAGATGATGGAACTTTTGTTTCTGCAAGAAATCCCTAATTCTCGTTGATCATCATCGATCTAGTATCAATTCATCGATGGATAAGAATATGTAATCAATAGTTTTCATCACATCTATAGATTCGATCAATTCATACGAGCCTCACTTCGATTCTTGATTCTTGGATTAGAAATCATCAATTGACAATTCTTGATTTTAATGTTTTCTTGTTATTAGATCTAGATTTTACTAATTCTTGAACTTCAATTTTATAAATCATGAATTGTCTTTTCTCTTTTCTTTAATTTCGACTCATCTAATTCGAAATACGAAAGGATTACACTTTCCATGTGGACGATCCGCACTCGCTAACGCGCTACAATCGACACCGTTATTGATTGCGGTCAAAATATTTTTGGTTGTGATTTCTACACATTTTCTACATACACACCGAGAATTCATTCAATCAGTACCTCTGGACCAGCCGTAGAAGGGCAAACCCAAGCCTCACTGATGGCACCGCTAAACTGTTGCAAACCCTAAGGTTCAAAAGCGGTTCCATGGTTATCATGTCGAGTTAGGGTTTCATTCTTCTAGAGGGTCCACAGAATCACTTGCATGTTCCTTCGAACACTTTACACTTGAAAAAATGGGTTTCTGACTCTCATTCAAACTTTTTAACTTTGCCTATACAACATGTGAATACCTTTCGTCCACATGCTAAGCAATGCTTCAATCCTCCAGGAAAGGCGATATATCGACGGTTATCTCTGGATTGGTCTGCTCTAGATCTGGGTAAGAATCTCCACACTGAAAATCTTCAACTCAACTGGGCCTGCGTCGGCGCATCAATCTGACGAATTACCTTCGTCTCTCAGATCGGGGTAGACTAGCTATCACCTGTCGCATCTCTGCCTGGAAGCTCCAGCGATCTCAGCTCGTAAGCCTTGGAAGCGACATCCCATCATCTCAGCAACAGCTGGGTCATCTGTCTGCACGATAGGCGACAACAAAATCTCTGAGGTATGCTATACATCAACAGTCCTCTCGCAACTGGCAACTCTAACAATGGCCCGATCATTCGGTGTAAAACCAAGAATTCGCCTCCACAAGATGTCACAACATAATACTACATCGAGACGTTCCCATGTCACCAGAAAACACAATGGTCAGCCCTCGTACCAGACGAGCTCGCCCTGACCGCAACACTAGCAGCAGCTCAAACCGCTCTCAAACCATGGTGACAGGAACCTCAATCGAGTATCGAAGAAAGCAGATCAATGGCAAGAAAGGAAACGACAGATCCAGAATGGATACATGATCATAAGAAAGAACAACATCAATGAGAGTAAGATCATGGAAACGAATAGAATCAAGGATCTCAAATGGATGTATAATCATGGGTACGGAGAGAATCACATATCTCAAAATATGTACATCCTAAGGTTTCTTAAGTGGAGTATCATATCGTAAATATGCCGCAGAACATACGTACGGTACGTCACTCTACTCAAGCTACCTACTCCATCAATCAGGGTCAACCTATGAAATGAAAGTTCGGGTCTAATACCCCCCGTTCAAGTCTAAGTTCCGTAAAGTCAAGCCTAGGTTCCGAAATACATACCCGCCCTAGACTCCGCATAGTCAAACATAGACTCGAGCCAAGGTTAAACCTATTGCTCTGTGTAAGTCGATGTACAACACCCCACGACTAGCGGGGAGGCGGAAATATGAAAAACGATCTTGTTCTTTGCTTAAACATCGACTAACCGCATGAATCGAAGCTAAACGATAACTAACAACAAACATAGAAGTTAACAACTACTATGTAAAGGGATTATACCTAAAGAACCGTGTCCTTCGTCTTTACGAACTCCACCTCCTCCTCGGCCTTCTCGAAGTAGTAGACGATCCACCCGAGAGTTTTACTCCAAGCTTAGCCTCTAAACTTGAGGCAACTAACTTTCTTTAAGTGCTAATCAAAGAAGCTAGGTGATATAGAGTGAGGGTTATGATTTAATTAGTCTAACTAATCCTTGTACTCAACACATGAGAGAGGAGGATTAGGGTTTGAAGAGGGAGAGCTTGAGGAGAGAGAAGATGAACATAATAATGAGAAGAGAAAAATGAGTTATCATAATATATATCAAGCATTTTATTTTATCAAGAAAAGAAAAGAAAATGATTTACAACCATGCTTGATAAATATCTTGTGGTGATTCATCTCCATGAGTCATTAAGCAATTATGAAGCATTAATGACATGGATGAATCATCCATATGACTCACTAATCTCATTCAATGTATATGCCACCTAAACCTCCTTAGTCACCACCTTCTAGAAGCTTCTCGCGCAATTACGAGAACGCCCCTCCTTTCCGCAAAAATACGGAAAAACTTTAGACTGTATAAATCCAATAACCGGATACCAGTAACTGGCTTAAACCAAAGCCGACTGGTAAAAACTGTCCGAAAGTCGTACGTGTGTAAACACACGTATGCGTCCGAACCCTTGTCGTAAAACCATACGACCTCTATATCATTTCGCCTGGAGTAGGGAAACTCTCTGTGTGGGACTCTAGAGACTCGACTACTACGCTGGCAGTGGGTTTAACCACAGACCGCAAGCGGCACTAGCTGTACATAACGGTCCCCAGGTAGATGTCGATAAGAAGGCTGATGAGGAAACCCATCCGAACTCCTATTGAGTCTGATGTGACAATCTCCGTACAGTCCGGTCCGTTCGTCTAAGACTATCGCATATCGGGCCTAGGGGGGCGGCAAGCGTCAGTCCCCTAATAGTGGTATAAGTCGTGTCGGAGGGAAGCCCATTACACCCTGAGAAACTACTGGAACCTACCAGCAAATCTCGCTTGCCCTGGACAGGGTCTTTGCGTAATGGCTCTCTGACACAGCGCGATATCAACCCCCAATACCGGAAGAGACGAATCCTGTCTAACCGCCACTGCCTCCAAGTGCTCGGGACTGCACCCAACTGCTACCTATTTGCACGACTCCTTTGAGCCGTGGTAGGGTAGCAATCTAAGAACAATGGGACACACTCGAGGCGAAGTAGCAGTGTCAAGTCTGCGAACTATGCTGTACTCATGTCACCTGGGATCTGTTCACTGACGACTGGTATAAAACCATCCAACAGTTCCCTGTGAGTCCTGTCCGGTGTACCCGTAATCCAACGAGCACCTGCATACTATCTCCAGTACGACGTACTGACGGCTGTGGGACAGACCATCTCCCCAACTGGGATGAGAAGCGTACACACTAGTCTACTCCGGAGTATCGATGCCCTGTCTCGATAATCCTACGACTAGGGACCTGAATAAGGATGTGCTTGTAGACTACCCGCCCCCACTAGTGTGACTGCCATCACAACGCCGGTAGTCAAGCAAGATCCTAAGAGCTCTATCAATACGTATACTCACATATTAAGATAGAAAAACCAAGTAGCATACTACCATGTTTAGCAAGACTGTTATATACATGTGAATATCCCAAGCTTCCATTAAGTAATATACAAACTAGTATGATACAATAATGGCCCCTAGGGCATATACACTAACAATCTCCCACTTGCACTAGGGCCATGCACTGGCATATCGAAGACCGATGATCTCGAGTAGCCTCTCGAACTGAATCTGAGATAGGGCCTTTGTGAATGGATCAGCAATGTTCTCTTCAGAAGCAACTCTCCGAACCTCGATCTCCCGACGATCAATGATCTCCCTGATCAGGTGATACCGCCTTAAGATGTGTCTGGATTTCTGATGGGACCTTGGTTCCTTCGCTAAAGCTATAGCTCCGTTGTTGTCGCAATACAGAGGTATTGGATCAACTATTGTAGGAACCACCTGAAGTTCTGTTAGGAACTTCTTCATCCAGACTGCTTCTTTTGCGGCATCGCAAGCAGCTATATACTCCGCTTCCATCGTCGAGTCAGCAACGGTGTCCTGCTTGGAGCTCTTCCAGCACACCGCCCCTCCATTGAGGGTAAAGACATAACCCGACATAGACTTGGAATCGTCCTTATCACTATGGAAGCCGGAATCAGCAAAGGCCTCCAACCTGGGGTCTTTTCCGCCGTAAACCAAGAACATCTCCTTAGTCCTTCTCAGGTACTTGAGAATGTTCTTTACTGCTATCCAGTGCTTCTCCCCTGGGTCTGACTGATACCGGCTTACCACGCTCAGTGCGTAAGCTACATCTGGTCTGGTGCACAATATCGCATACATTATAGAGCCTACCGCAGAAGCGTAGGGTATAATAGACATGCGTTCCCTTTCCAAATCAGTCTTGGGAGACATCTCTTTGGAGAGGGTGATTCCGTGACAAGCCGGTAGATTACCGCGCTTAGAATCTTCCATACTGAATCTTTTCAGTACAGTGTCGATATACCTGGACTGCGAAAGTCCCAACATTCTCTTGGATCTATCACGATAGATCCAGATCCCCAGAATGTAAGAGGCATCACCCAGGTCTTTCATGGAGAACCTGTGTGACAAGAATCCTTTGACAGATTGTAGCATAGGAATGTCATTTCCTATCAATAGAATGTCATCCACGTACAAGACGAGGAATACGACACTTCTGGCTACAACTTTACTATATATGCACGGTTCATCTGGATTTTTGATAAAGTCATATTCTTTGACTGTTTCATCAAAACAGATGTTCCAACTCCGCGATGCCTGTTTTAGTCCATAAATGGACTTAAACAGCTTGCATACTTTCCCGCTGCTCCCACTCTGATTGAAACTCTCTGGCTGATCCATATAGACGCACTCTTCTAAATTTCCATTCAGAAAAGCCGTCTTTACGTCCATCTGCCAGATTTCATAATCATGGAAGGCAGCAATAACAAGAAGGACCCGAATGGATTTGAGCATAGCCACTGGAGAAAAAGTTTCGTCATAGTCCAAACCAGGTCTTTGACGAAAACCCTTTGCAACAAGTCTAGCCTTATAGGTTTCCACCTGTCCATCTACACCAATCTTTTTCTTGAAGATCCATTTGCATCCTATGGGTTTTACCCCATCAGGAGCAAAGTCCAAAGTCCATACTTTGTTGGTGTACATGGACTCCATTTCGGTCCGCATTGCATCTAGCCATCGTACCGAGTCGCCGCTCTGGATGGCCTGCTGGAAGTCAGTAGGTTCATCATCACCTATGATGCAATCCTCTCTATCCCCATCTATTAGAAAACCGTAGTATCTCTCAGGCGGATGAGACGGCCTACTACTCCTGCGGAGGGGTGCGGGAATGTCCTGTTCTTCTTGAACTTCCGGTTCTACCAAACTTTCAGTAGCAGCTTGTGGTTCTGGAATTTCTTCCAGTTCTATTTCGCTCCCACTTATTTCCTTTTCTAAAAACTGATGTTCTAGAAAATGGGCATTACGAGAAACAAAAACCTTTTGTTCCTCTGCGTAATAGAAATAATATCCCTTGGAGTTCTTTGGATATCCCACAAACATACATTTTACTGATCGTGCCTCGAGCTTGTCCACATGCTGCTTTTTAACAAAAGATGGACATCCCCAAATCTTCATATGCTGAAGATGGGGTTTCTTCCCAGTCCACATCTGATATGGAGTGGTAGGCACAGTCTTGGTAGGAGCCCTGTTCAGAAGATATGCTGCTGATTCTAGCACATAACCCCAAAAAGATCGCGCTAACTCAGCATTACTCATCATGGATCGTACCATATCCAATAGGGTTCGATTCCGTCTCTCCGATACACCGTTATGCTGTGGAGTGTATGGAGGAGTAAGCTGAGAGAGAATTTCTTTCTCTTTTAGATAACCTAGGAACTCGGCACTCAAGTATTCACCACCTCGATCAGATCTAAGTGTCTTGATACTTTTGCCGGTTTGGTTTTCTACTTCATTCTTATACTCTTGGAATTTCTCAAAAGCCTCGGATTTATGTTTCATCAGATAAATGAATCCGTATCTTGAGTAATCATCCGTGAAAGTAATGAAATAGGAAAAACCACCTCTTGCATGTGTAGACAATGGACCACATACATCGATGCGTATGAGTCCTAAGAGCTCGCTCGCTCTTAATCCATGTCCAGTAAATGGAGTCTTTGTCATCTTTCCTTTGAGACAAGATTGACAAGTGTCATAAGTTTGATATTCGAACGAGTCCAAATATCCTTCTCTATGCAATTTAGTCAAGCTTCTCTCATTGATGTGACCCAGTCTACAATGAAATAAGAAAGCTTTATTTAAATCTGGAGACTTTCTTTTAAGTGTGTTCTGGACATTGAAAATTTAGAGTTGGTTTAATACATATATACCGTTATTTAGTGTACCGGACCCAATCAAACCATGATTAAGATGGATGTTAACAACATCTCTTACAAACGTGAAATCATAACCTTTATTTGATAACAAGGAAACTGATATGATATTACACGTTAAGCTTGGTACAAAAAAACAGTTATGTAAAACCAAAATGTGTCCACTCGTCAATCCTAGGTGATAATCCCCGACGGACCCAGCTCCCACGCTAGCTCCGTTAGCAACCTTTAGGGTCATATCACCTTCCTTCAGCACTCTACGGTTTCTCAGTGCCTGCAATGAATTGCAAATATGAGATCCTGATCCGGTATCCAATACCCAGGAAGTAGAGTTGATCGACAAACAATTCTCAATTACAAACACACCTGAAGTCGAAGCCACAGCTTGCATCGGTTCCTGGTTCTTGGCGTTCCACGCCTTGCAATCCTTCTTCCAGTGCCTTTTCCTGTGACAATGGAAGCACTCATCCTGGCCAACTACCGGTACCGCAAACTTTTTCTTTCCCTTCCCTCCCACCTTACTAACACCTCCTCTAGGTTTGGTGGCGGCCTTCTTCTTCCTTCCTTTGTCCCCTGCCTTGGACCCGGAAGAAGATGTACCGCTAACAAACATAGCGGGTGTTTCCCTTGTCTTCTGCAAGGTGCCCTCTGCACTCCTTAACATGTTCAGGAGTTCCGGAAGTTCAACTTCTTTTCTTTGAATGTTGAAGTTCAGGATAAACTGGGCGTAGGTGTGAGGAAGGGACTGGAGAATAAGGTCTGTATAGAGCTCATTATCCAAAGTCGTCCCAAGGTCTGCGAGCTCTTCAATATAGCCGATCATCTTTAGGACATGTTCTCCTACCGATGACCCGACAGCCAACCTCGCTCGAAACAAGTTCTTAGAGGTCTCGTATCTTGCTATACGAGATTGCTCTCCATAAAGTTCCTTTGTATGGAGAAATATGCCATCAAGGTCCATATCCTCGTGCCTCCTCTGATGTTCATTGTTCATTAGGGCAAGCACGATGCACTTGGCTTTCGTGCAATCTAAATCCCAGGTTTTGCGGATTTCCTTATCCGCATTGCTGGATTTGGGACCAGGGACAGCAGGTGCCGTAGCGGTGAGGACGTACCCCAATTTGTCATAGGTCAAAGCCATTTTGACATTCCGCAGCCAATCTTTATAGTTTGGCCCTGTCAGTATATTTTTCTCTAAAAGTAACTTAAGTCCAGTCATTTTCAGGGTCGCTGCAATTAGGAGAGAGAGAAGAAAACTCTTTAGCATGATGCTCTTGCAAGTTTAGAGTGGTTTTTAGTTTATCTAAACTGGATGGCTCCCACTGTTTCTCGAATCCTTCCTCAAACCATAAAAGAAGAATTAGCCAGGACTATTCTCACTGTACAATTCTTGCTTAACCGTTCAGCCAGGCTAGTGTCGATACTTCGAGGGAGGTTTTCCAACGCTTTCGCGAAGTTCCTTAATTAAATAACCTCTTTTCTCTGGGGGCGTAACCCCGCTGACACCTTTCTGGACACCTACTTGGTTTATAGCATTGATCGTTAAGTGACGAATCTCCTGATAAGTAGCATATACTCACAGTAGGATCGGGATCCAAATATCATCGTATGATAATGTTGAAGGAATGCTACCAACATTCATCAAACTCCAAATGGTATGCATCTCTTTGCAAATTTCAATTTCTTTAGAAATTCCCGATATTTGTTTTTGCCCCATGCTCTTATGACCTTGGCTTTGGTCAAAATGTCATAAGTCACATGTCAAGTTCTACCCGTCATTATCTTGTCAATTTGAACCCATCCGTATATACCCCTGACTTTGGTCAAATGATAATACGACTGTCCCAAACCAACTCATCTATCTTATGCAACAAATGAAAACCCAGCAACTACCAAACACTATGCCTTGACTTTGGCCAAAATGCATAGCTTGAATACTACTGAATACCCAAATGAAATGACGGAGGGCTACGAATGGTTTTGGCGAAACCGTGAACGTAGTGAACTTGATATAACTGAAGGAACTTGATAGCTTTTAAAAGGAGTGGTTAAAGCTCCGCATTTAAAAATATCTGTTTTTAAAATTAACCGAGTGGTTTCTTTTAAATTGTTCCAACGATTAAACTTTTTGGTTTATTTTCTTCGCATTATAAATAATGCGTCCCATCATTAACCTATCATTGCAGAAAACAACGAAAATACAACGTCCTCTTATGCCATCCGCATTCGCCACGGGGTCCCGTCATCACCCGTTAGGTTACTTAACTAACGACAGGGCGGGGGCTGGGCTAGCGCGGGTGTAAAACATAAGTGACGTCTAAATAGCTATCATATATAGATATTGTACATTTGTCAGACGCAATAATAGGCATTCCAGATCACAGATGAACTTTATTGGATTTGCAAGCAATCCGTGTTTGTTTTGAGCCTGCAACAAAAGACGTATTACACAGTTGTGATGAATAGCCATTACTCCACCCAAGACCCCAACGGATACGGCAAACTACCCGCCCGGCAGTTTGTGCACCCCTCCTTGGGTCTGTCCTAGGAGCAAAAACAGTAAAATGAAATAATACAACGGTGGCTACAACCGCAACCTGGTTGTGCCCCGCAAAATAATATTACAACAAATTACATTTACATCAAATGAATTAAATAATAACCCATCACAAAACTCCGGCTAAACATCACAACAGTCCAACACAGTTCAAATCCACAAACAGTAAAAACCATTACAGAAATGTGCAACCCCCTGCCAACCGACATACTAGCAGTTAGGGTTGGTTTACGAACACATTATACAAACACAGATATACTCAAACAAGCAAATACTGTATAATTTCGACCGATTAAATACTTTTAAATTTGCTCCAATACTTCTCTGTAAATCTGAAACCTGAGCAAAAATAAAATATTCCAGAAAATACCAAATATCACAGAGAAGCAACAGAGGAAAATTGGGTTCCTGAATCGCCAACTCGGCGGCGGAATCGCGGCGGATCGGTGGGATCCGCTGCGGTTCCGCGGCGCTTTAGGCGATTCAGGGGCCCAATTTTCTTGGGTGTTCTTCTACCGTCTTTTAAAGCTTTCTGAACATCCCTGAAAAATTTTTGGACTTCATTTAAAAATCGACAGAAACTTATGATTTCGGGCTTTTCCGGTTTCGTTTTTTCCGTTCGAAATTCATACAAATTTGCAAGTAAGTTATTTATTGTTTAGCGAGTCTCTGATACCACTGTAAGTCGATGTACAACACCCCACGACTAGCGGGGAGGCGGAAATATGAAAAACAATCTTGTTCTTTGCTTAAACATCGACTAACCGCATGAATCGAAGCTAAACGATAACTAACAGCAAACATAGAAGTTAACAACTACTATGTAAAGGGATTATACCTAAAGAACCGTGTCCTTCATCTTTACGAACTCCACCTCCTCCTCGGCCTTCTCGAAGTAGTAGACGATCCACCCGAGAGTTTTACTCCAAGCTTAGCCTCTAAACTTGAGGCAACTAACTTTCTTTAAGTGCTAATCAAAGAAGCTAGGTGATATAGAGTGAGGGTTATGATTTAATTAGTCTAACTAATCCTTGTACTCAACACATGAGAGGGGAGGATTAGGGTTTGAAGAGGGAGAGCTTGAGGAGAGAGAAGATGAACATAATAATGAGAAGAGAAAAATGAGTTATCATAATATATATCAAGCATTTTATTTTATCAAGAAAAGAAAAGAAAATGATTTACAACCATGCTTGATAAATATCTTGTGGTGATTCATCTCCATGAGTCATTAAGCAATTATGAAGCATTAATGACATGGATGAATCATCCATATGACTCACTAATCTCATTCAATGTATATGCCACCTAAACCTCCTTAGTCACCACCTTCTAGAAGCTTCTCGTGCAATTACGAGAACGCCCCTCCTTTCCGCAAAAATACGGAAAAACTTTAGACTGTATAAATCCAATAACCGGATACCAGTAACTGGCTTAAACCAAAGCCGACTGGTAAAAACTGTCCAAAAGTCGTACGTGTGTAAACACACATATGCGTCCGAACCCTTGTCGTAAAACCATACGACCTCTATATCGTTTCGCCTGGAGTAGGGAAACTCTCTGTGTGGGACTCTAGAGACTCGACTACTACGCTGGCAGTGGGTTTAACCACAGACCGCAAGCGGTACTAGCTGTACGTAACGGTCCCCAGGTAGATGTCGATAAGAAGGCCGATGAGGAAACCCATCCGAACTCCTACTGAGTCTGATGTGACAATCTCCGTACAGTCCGGTCCGTTCGTCTAAGACTATCTGTCACGACCCGAAAGTACGGAACATGACCGGCACTTAAACTACGAACGTCTCGAGGCGTACGTAATCTAAGTAAACCGAAAACCCAGAAATCCAAACCAAGAAAAGTAGTAGAGTGCAGGAAAAACCAACTTAAAACAAGTAGTTCAATAGCATAAGCCGAATTATGCGGTTTTTAAAAACATCAAAAATTTACTGAAAATTTTGGCAGAGTCTCTTTTGTAAATACTGGCTCCCAAACGGGATACAACACGAATAGTATACGAAATCAAGAAAAAGGCATCCCCAAGCGGGAGCTAGCTCTTCGTCAATCGACGGTCACAACCACACAAGCAATAAATATACAACGCCAACGGCGAGGATCAAAAACTTAAAAGGGAACTCAAAACCACCAGAATTATAACGAGCGACTCTAAGGTCGAAAGAATAAACAACACTGGTCTCTATCTCAATAGATACATGTTTGGTTGATGGAATTCTAGATACAACAGAATAATGATATACAAGATAAATAATGGGGGTATGATACAAGTAAACCCACCTACTAGCAAATCACCCGAATGAAACTATGCCCGCAAAGCCGTAATGAACCTGTACGGCAACCTGCAAGAAACTGGGGCACAACGGGGGTGAGTTGCCAACTCGTGAATAGAAAAACATCTACGCATAGAAATCGCATAAATAACGCAATCCTAGGTCAATGATCATAATATATCCTCAAATATATATAACATGCAGCCTATAACAATAGCTAGGGTAAATATCAAACCTGAGTGTAAACTCATGTGCCC
The DNA here is from genome assembly GCA_030015575.1 of Agapanthus africanus. Taxonomy (NCBI): domain Eukaryota; kingdom Viridiplantae; phylum Streptophyta; class Magnoliopsida; order Asparagales; family Amaryllidaceae; genus Agapanthus; species Agapanthus africanus. Next base: position 400,803,657 of record CM057346.1, read on the forward strand.
GTGTCAGTGCCTCAGGTAGCAATATATCATATGAATGAGGTATGAATGCATGAAAACAGAATACATGTAAATGAAGAAACTGTTTTCATAAATTAGTGAGATTTCCTTCGTATTTTAAACTGAGGTATCATAATTAAAATCAGTATCAACAGTGTCTAGCATCGACACAAAACATAAATCTCACTGTCTCGAAATATCAATGTCTCAATCTCAATATCTAGGGCGCCGTCAGTCCAGACCGGCCCCTACCATCCATCTCAAGACCACGACGGTATCCTCCGGATATCCGACGCGTCGGGTAATATCACCGGTAGGTAGTGCTCCCCAGCCAGGCTCAACGTCAACACCACATTCCTCTTGCCCCGGGGTACCATACCGGGCCCACCATGTACCCGTGACGGTTCCTCCACTCCTCGACACGGATCTCCAAAACCACAGCAAACTCATGGTGGACGACACTTTACATCACTAGAAAACCGCAACATTTTATATTTTAAAAGATCATAAGTTGTAAATTTTGCGGCTTTCCCCGAAATCCAGAAATATCATAAATCTCAAGAAATCATCACAAGTGCATATGTCAATGATAGTGAACTAGGCATGAACAACTGAATAACAGTATGCATGAAGTGGTAGGTAATAACTACAATGTCTAATATGGCATATAAGGGAAGTACACTAATATCATGTCAACACTACTAGCTAACAATCTAAGTCAAGCAATTATATTCTCTAAAGTGTACGTGACATGGCAATTACCGATGAAGATGTGTGTGAGCCGGCAAGTAGGTGTACGTGGTACATACGCATCATCGGTAATAGTGCTGGTGTCCTAACAGCATGATATCAATAATGGAATATGCAGCAAAATAAATATGCGAGGCAGAGCGAACAGCAATAATGTGCGGGAGCTGAATACTTGACACAACGATAACTAATCTGCAATAATCTAATATAAGTCCTACAAATGGTGCCTTTTGAAATAACACGAATCATGGGGTTTTGAAAATAGGGGCTACGGTGTTTTTTATGAAAAGATACGTCGTTTTTGAAATATCCGTAGATTCCCTTGAGCTGTCTTTAAAAATGCCCACGATTCGTTATTTTTTGAAATAGGTAAGAAGTCTAATCGAATCTAACAACTACACTAAACTATACGGCTGAACTACAAGCTGAACTACAGGTAAGGAAACCGCCTATCATCTGAGTCGATACATATACATACCTGTATATGTATAGTCGGTGATCTCGCATCAATAATATCATATCCGATACCATATCTATAATCAGGCATCCCAAGTCAAGAGTGCGGATCAATCATCAATATAGCTCGTACGTAAATCCGTCGTACGGCATCCCAATCTGGGTACGGGTCAATATCACATTCATCATACTATTCACCTGGTATCCTCTTTATCAAATATCATGATCGGGGTACTGATCTACGTCTAGTACCATACTGATACCGCCTACGTATGCATGGACGTGTGTGAAACACTACGTCAAGGACCCGCTACAACGTCATGTCGTATCTAAGATACGAACCCTGCTATATCACCGATTTCACGGCCTCAAATCAAATCTCATCGACTCAGCTCAATCCCAAGTATCATCCTCAATCCGTATGTGAACACATAGTCCCATACCCATGTGAACACATAACTATAAAGAATCCCATGAGCACATATCAATAGGAATGTATGCAAATATGTATGTGTGTATGTGTGTGTGTAACACTACCCTAGGGTTCGCAACACTAAAGTAATCCAATACACCAATATCCATCCTAAGCATCGTTATTAATCCCAAATAACATATAATAATTGTTGGTGTGTATACGCATCCGTATACACCACCACGGACTGCGGGGGTGCTATACGCCATCCACCCGACTTCTCCCCGTAGATATAAATCTACTCACCTGGTCCTCGCTCGCCGGTGCCGACGTCGCCACGCGCTTGCTTGTCGTCTCGAAGTCCACGTGGGGGTACCTACATATCATAACGCACCATATCGCATTAAAACTAAATTCGAGATCGAAACGGCATACGAAAATCAAATCGGCACGCGTATCACGCATAGGTCCAAACCTATCGCCTACGCATGCAAGAATAGTAAAACCAACCCTCGATGTCGATGTACAAACGTCAAACCATCGAGAAAAATCCAATCACACTCATTTGCACATTAACGAACACTAATCTTAATATAAACTAGGTTAAAACTCACAAAAACCCCATTTTCACTTAAAAAGTCATTTTTCCGAAAATCTAGCAAGCACAATTCGCCGTTTTTGTACAAAACATGATGTTTAAATGAAAGTAGCGGCCAATATACTTATTAAATATCTTAAATAAGTCGTATAAACAATTTCCGGAATTTAATCTCATTAAATTCCAAAAATCCTAATATTCTAGTTTACAAAAATACCCTTTTTAACAATTTCAAAGCAAAAATGCACAAACTACAATCTAGCTTAGATTTGCATGATCCAAAGCATTAAACCACACTTAATAAAGTTAATGAAGCCAAGAAAACCCTAATCACATTTTTAATCCCAAGAATTTAACAAATTTCAAAAACCTAGTAAGCAATTAGCAAATTAACACAATTTTTCAAGTAACAACTTGTAATTAACAACTAGATTAGTTTTCTACAAAACTAATTATGTTAAACCACTTCACTAAACCATGCACAATCAAACACAACTCATTTCCACAACAAACCCTAACTTGAAATCCAAAACTTGCAATTAAACTCACATATCCAAGTTAACACTTAATTTAAATTAGCTTTAAGAAACAAGTAACAATTTAAGCAAAAAGTTTTAGAATTATACCCAAAATATATGAAGGTCCACAAGCATCCATGGCCTCCCAAAATGCTCTCTTTTCACAAGGATCCATGCTATACGGGCTAAGCTAAAATGGGTAGGAGTCGGATTTGGGTTTTGGGATTTTTTTGATGGATTTAGAAGCAATTTTTCATGAAGTTTTGAAGAGAAAAGAGAGGGGAAATTGGAGGGGGGGGCTGCTGTGGGATGTAGGGAATTTCGGCCAGAAATGGGTGTGAGGAGAGAGAAGGAGGTAGAGAAAATGGGGGGGGGGACAAAGTCAAGGTCAAGCAAAGTCAAAAGTCTAACTACTTTATCCATTTTCTATTCTTTTCTTTTATTTCTTTTCCTTTGAAAACCAAGTGGGGACAAGAGAGGGGGCTGCTGAATTCAGCCATGAGGGGAGTAAGTGGGGGTGTGTGGGTATGGTTACGGGTGTGGGGTGATGAAAAATGATAAATACAATACCCCAAACATCCATTTACGCTAAAAAAAAGCCTTTTTTTCTTCAATAATTTCTAAACCGTTTTGGCAAATGATTTCGTTCCAAAAACCACATGATAAAATTTTATTTAATGTTTTATGATGAACAAAATTTGTTTCAACTCATTCCGATTTGTAATTTTCCCTAATAAAATGTATTAGTGACGGCTTAAAATAATAATAAAATAATATTTTTTTTCAGAAAATTTGAAATTTCACCAGCGGCTCAATAAACACCAAATAATAGCAATTACATAGCTAAAATATGTATATTTAATTTTTATAATAAGATATTTGTATTATGACTTTTTACAGAAAACCCCCTTATTTTACCGATTTTTTCGAAATTTCACCGAAACGATTTTCAAAACGCTACAATCTTCCCCCCTTAAAGAAATTCGGTCCCCGAATTTAAATTCAAACTCCCCCAAATACTAAAATATCTAAGAAAAACCATCAAGTCGTCGGGGCTCCGAAATTGTAAATACATAAAACAAATCGTAGCGCAGCGCATGCGTTTGAAAAATGAGCATATAACTCAAATCAAAACTCCGTCAAGCATCCCGCAATCATCGGAGTCATGGAGAAGACATCAATGCCAAATCCAAATCAAAACCAATATGATATAACTCGAAACTATACATGTAAATATCGAATCTATATCTGTAAGTTTCTGAAGGAAATGCATACCAAACTTCTTTAAGTCGCTGTGCAACGCGTATAACACTGCACGGTGGCGGACGTCTATCATAAGAAAATAACTATATACATATATACCTTTGTTTGAAATGTACGTTCCGCCGTTTTGGAAACAATTTAGAAGGGTCTCCTTGTTTTAAACATTTCGTGTCATATCAGACACGTAGGTAAATACTGAGGCTATAGCTCGCTTTTTGGAAATCCCTTCAATAACTATCAATGAATGCAAAATATATTCAGGTATTGTCCTCTGACTAGTCCTGCTCAGTACGAAAACACATAGCAATATCATAAAAACGTACTGCTCTATAAGAAATCAATCCCAAAATATGCACATGAATACTATGTGCGTCTGGTGCGCACGGAAATCAAAATCCATGAATGTGCCATACATGCGCACAGAAACAACACCTAAGTGCATCGGGTGTGCACGAAACATCTGTCGTAGGCAACATGTGTGCCTGACAGCAAAAATCAGGTGCATCTGACATGCACGAAAAAAAAAATCTCGATTTAGTGCCTCTGGTGTGCACCAAAATCACCCTTCAAAACATGCGCCCAACATGCGCGAAAATCCAAATCAGGTGCATCCATCGTGCACGAAATCATGAAATCCAATATCAAGCGCCGAACGTGCGCAAAATCAATCAGGTGCACAAGGTGCACAAAACAAATATCGAGTATCATAATCGAAATCGAAGTCCAGTGCATCTAAGTGCACATAAGGCGTATCACTGCACTGCAAGCATATATAAACTATACCGAATGCAGGAACGAAATCGTGTGCATGCATACGCACAAAACCAACTCAACTGTTTAAAACCGTAATATCACAAACATGTGAAACTAAAGCACGAAAACGATATCAAGTGCAACACTGTGCAAAGGTCGTAAATCCTCAATCATCAAAATCAAATCATACGAATAAATCACCCAAAACATCGTAATCAATAATGGCGGAATAGTACCGCTCAAGTGCATCCTCTAAGAATCTCGGCCAACTGTCGTGGTCACTAGTGGGACGTCTCGTCGATGATCATGAACTCTGTCCTGCTGGTGTGCGTAACCATGACCACTCCTGGGTCAAGGTCTTCACTGTGAATTACCAATCTTTCGGTCCATCGGCTCATCGGCCCTGTCAGGTGTGCTAACGGGGACGATTCCGTTCTGGCACTTCTCTGGTCATCTCTTGGTCAATCATCGCGACCACTCGTAAGACAGCATATCACTGGCGTCGGCCTCTGGCTCTCTGAATGTACGTGACACATCTGACCCTGGGTGCAAGTATCATTGCAGCAGTGTCCTGGAAGGAATCCTGCTCACGGTCTCTTCCATGTCTCGTCTCTACCAACTGTCTGGAAGTCATCGTCCTTTCCTATATCTGCATCTTGCTCTGGAACGACTGCATACTCATCACGACTCCTTCTGGAAGGTAAGTCCAGTACTCTGCCTCGGCATGCGCATCGCATCTCTGATGTCGGCGGAGTGGAACGTCATCTCATCTAGATCTGGTGCGAACCTCTTACTCCACTTTTCTCTAATGTCGTCTTCTTTGGACTCGTCTCGTCGCGGCTGCATGGACTGAGCTCCAACGGCTATCCTCGTATCTGGGGTCTCCCAAGAATGCATCTCACCACCTAGCATCTGATTGAAGTCGAACCATTCGATTGATTCGTCAAAACCTCATAATCCCCCAAGAGCTCAACATCTTGGTACAGTTTAATAGTATCGAATATATATACCACAGCATCGGTGGTCCAGCCGTAGAAGGGCAAACCCAAGCCTCACTAATGGCGCCGTGGAACTGCCGCAAACCCGAAGGTTCAAAGGCTTTCACACGGTCATTAAGTCGAGTTAGGGTTTCATTCTTCTAGAGGGACCATAGAATTTCCTGCATGTCTTTCCGACTACTTTAAACTTGGAATAATAGGTTTCTGACATTCGATCGTCTCTGTCGACTCCCAACGTCTCCGCGTAAAGTCGTCTCTAGCTGGAATCAATCTATCTGATGACCTCACATCGGGGTAAGCGAACGAACCACCTGTCCTAGTCATTCATCATCGGGTGACTAGCGACCTTGTATCATCTATTCGTACAACTCGCCCCGCAATAGCTCCAACATATGGGGCGATATCTCGTCGCTCGCAGCAACAACTGGCTCGCTCGTCTGCACGCTGAACAGTGCCTCAATCATCAGGAGTAAGCAACATATCAACGGTCATCAAAACCTGACTGGCCTCTATCATTGGCTCAATTCTCTAGTGTCGATCAGCACCTCCGAGTAACCTCATAAAGGCGATCCGCCAAACGCTCGTGGCTCGGAAACACAGTAAAAAGATACATCTCTGCAATCGTGTGTCGCCGGAATTTCGCCCTGGTCAGTCCTCGTTCGTGACAAGCTTGTGCTGATCGCAACTCTAGCCGTAGCTCTCCCTGCCCGTAACCGTAGTAGCAAAACCAAACTGGTACCGATCAGGCTAGTCAGGAAGGAATATAATACTGAGCAAAGAAATGTACATCCTAAGGCTTCTTAAGTGGAGTAGCGTATCGTAAGTATGCCGCGGAACATACCCACGGTACGTCACTCTACTTTAGTCACCTATTCCATCAACGAAGGTCATCCTACGCTCCGAAGGTAAAACCTAACGCTCTGATACCAACTTTGTCACGACCCGAAAGTACGGAACATGACCGGCACTTAAACTACGAACGTCTCGAGGCGTACGTAATCTAAGTAAACCGAAAACCCAGAAATCCAAACCAAGAAAACTAGTAGAGTGCAGGAAAAACCAACTTAAAACAAGTAGTTCAATAGCATAAGCCGAATTATGCGGTTTTTAAAAACATCAAAAATTTACTGAAAATTTCGGCAGAGTCTCCTTTGTAAATACTGGCTCCCAAACGGGATACAACATGAATAGTATACGAAATCAAGAAAAAGGCATCCCCAAGCGGGAGCTAGCTCTTCGTCAATCGACGGTCACAACCACACAAGCAATAAATATACAACGCCAATGGCGAGGATCAAAAACTTAAAAAGGAACTCAAAACCACCAGAATTATAACGAGCGACTCTAAGGTCGAAAGAATAAACAACACTGGTCTCTATCTCAATAGATACATGTTTGGTTGATGGAATTCTAGATACAACAGAATAATGATATACAAGATAAATAATGGGGGTATGATACAAGTAAACCAACCTACTAGCAAATCACCCGAATGAAACTATGTCCGCAAAGCCGTAATGAACCTGTACGGCAACCTGCAAGAAACTGGGGCACAACGGGGGTGAGTTGCCAACTCGTGAATAGAAAAACATCTACGCATAGAAATCGCATAAATAACGCAATCCTAGGTCAATGATCATAATATATCCTCAAATATATATAACATGTAGCCTATAACAATGGCTAGGGTAAATATCTAACCTGAGTGTAAACTCATATGCTCGTGTCAGTGCCTCAGGTAGCAATATATCATATGAATGAGGTATGAATGCATGAAAACAGAATACATGTAAATGAAGAAACTGTTTTCATAAATTAGTGAGATTTCCTTCGTATTTTAAACTGAGGTATCATAATTAAAATCAGTATCAACAGTGTCTAGCATCGACACAAAACATAAATCTCACTGTCTCGAAATATCAATGTCTCAATCTCAATATCTAGGGCGCCGTCAGTCCAGACCGGCCCCTACCATCCATCTCAAGACCACGACGGTATCCTCCGGATATCCGACGCGTCGGGTAATATCACCGGTAGGTAGTGCTCCCCAGCCAGGCTCAACGTCAACACCACATTCCTCTTTCCCCGGGGTACCATACCGGGCCCACCATGTACCCGTGACGGTTCCTCCACTCCTCGACATGGATCTCCAAAACCACAGCAAACTCATGGTGGACGACACTTTACATCACTAGAAAACCGCAACATTTTATATTTTAAAAGATCATAAGTTGTAAATTTTGCGGCTTTTCCCGAAATCCAGAAATATCATAAATCTCAAGAAATCATCACAAGTGCATATGTCAATGATAGTGAACTAGGCATGAACAACTGAATAACAGTATGCATGAAGTGGTAGGTAATAGCTACAATGTCTAATATGGCATATAAGGGAAGTACACTAATATCATGTCAACACTACTAGCTAACAATCTAAGTCAAGCAATTATATTCTCTAAAGTGTACGTGACATGGCAATTACCGATGAAGATGTGTGTGAGCCGGCAAGTAGGTGTATGTGGTACATACGCATCATCGGTAATGGTGCTGGTGTCCTAACAGCATGATATCAATAATGGAATATGCAGCAAAATAAATATGCGAGGCAGAGCGAACAGCAATAATGTGCGGGAGCTGAATACTAGACACAACGATAACTAATCTGCAATAATCTAATATAAGTCCTACAAATGGTGCCTTTTGAAATAACACGAATCATGGGGTTTTGAAAATAGGGGCTACGGTGTTTTTTATGAAAAGATACGTCGTTTTTGAAATATCCGTAGATTCCCTTGAGCTGTCTTTAAAAATGCCCACGATTCGTTAGTTTTTGAAATAGGTAAGAAGTCTAATCTAATCTAACAACTACACTAAACTATACGGCTGAACTACAAGCTGAACTACAGGTAAGGAAACCGCCTATCATCTGAGTCGATACATATACATACCTGTATATGTATAGTCGGTGATCTCGCATCAATAATATCATATCCGATACCATATCTATAATCAGGCATCCCAAGTCAAGAGTGCGGATCAATCATCAATATAGCTCGTACGTAAATCCGTCGTACGGCATCCCAATCTGGGTACGGGTCAATATCACATTCATCATACTATTCACCTGGTATCCTCTTTATCAAATATCATGATCGGGGTACTGATCTACGTCTAGTACCATACTGATACCGCCTACGTATGCATGGACGTGTGTGAAACACTACATCAAGGACCCGCTACAACGTCATGTCGTATCTAAGATACGAACCCTGCTATATCACCGATCTCACGGCCTCAAATCAAATCTCATCGACTCAGCTCAATCCCAAGTATCATCCTCAATCCGTATGTGAACACATAGTCCCATACCCATGTGAACACATAACTATAAAGAATCCCATGAGCACATATCAATAGGAATGTATGCAAATATGTATGTGTGTATGTGTGTGTGTAACACTACCCTAGGGTTCGCAACACTAAAGTAATCCAATACACCAATATCCATCCTAAGCATCGTTATTAATCCCAAATAACATATAATAATTGTTGGTGTGTATACGCATCCGTATACACCACCACGGACTGCGGGGGTGCTATACGCCATCCACCCGACTTCTCCCCGTAGATATAAATCTACTCACCTGGTCCTCGCTCGCCGGTGCCGACGTCGCCACGCGCTTGCTTGTCGTCTCGAAGTCCACGTGGGGGTACCTACATATCATAACGCACCATATCGCATTAAAACTAAATTCGAGATCGAAACGGCATACGAAAATCAAATCGGCACGCGTATCACGCATAGGTCCAAACCTATCGCCTACGCATGCAAGAATAGTAAAACCAACCCTCGATGTCGATGTACAAACGTCAAACCATCGAGAAAAATCCAATCACACTCATTTGCACATTCACGAACACTAATTTTAATATAAACTAGGTTAAAACTCACAAAAACCCCATTTTCACTTAAAAAGTCATTTTTCCGAAAATCTAGCAAGCACAATTCGCCGTTTTTGTACAAAACATGATGTTTAAATGAAAGTAGCGGCCAATATACTTATTAAATATCTTAAATAAGTCGTATAAATAATTTCCGGAATTTAATCTCCTTAAATTCCAAAAATCCTAATATTCTAGTTTACAAAAATACCCTTTTTAACAATTTCAAAGCAAAAATGCACAAACTACAATCTAGCTTAGATTTGCATGATCCAAAGCATTAAACCACACTTAATAAATTTAATGAAGCCAAGAAAACCCTAATCACATTTTTAATCCCAAGAATTTAACAAATTTCAAAAACCTAGTAAGCAATTAGCAAATTAACACAATTTTTCAAGTAACAACTTGTAATTAACAACTAGATTAGTTTTCTACAAAACTAATTATGTTAAACCACTTCACTAAACCATGCACAATCAAACACAACTCATTTCCACAACAAACCCTAACTTGAAATCCAAAACTTGCAATTAAATTCACATATCCAAGTTAACACTTAATTTAAATTAGCGTTAAGAAACAAGTAACAATTTAAGCAATAAGTTTTAGAATTATACCCAAAATATATGAAGGTCCACAAGCATCCATGGCCTCCCAAAATGCTCTCTTTTCATAAGGATCCATGCTATACGGGCTAAGCTAAAATGGGTAGGAGTCGGATTTGGGTTTTGGGATTTTTTTGATGGATTTAGAAGCAATTTTTCATGAAGTTTTGAAGAGAAAAGAGAGGGGAAATTGGAGGGGGGGCTGCTGCTGTGGGATGCAGGGAATTTCGGCCAGAAATGGGTGTGAGGAGAGAGAGGGAGGTAGAGAAAAGGGGGGGGGGACAAAGTCAAGGTCAAGCAAAGTCAAAAGTCTAACTACTTTATCCATTTTCTATTCTTTTCTTTTATTTCTTTTCCTTTGAAAACCAAGTGGGGACAAGAGAGGGGGCTGCTGAATTCAGCCATGGGGGGAGTAAGTGGGGGTATGTGGGTATGGGTACGGGTGTGGGGTGATGAAAAATGATAAATACAATACCCCAAACATCCATTTACGCTAAAAAAAAGCCTTTTTTTCTTCAATAATTTCTAAACCGTTTTGGCAAATGATTTCGTTCCAAAAACCATATGATAAAATTTTATTTAATGTTTTATGATGAACAAAATTTATTTCAACTCATTCCGATTTGTAATTTTCCCTAATAAAATGTATTAGTGATGGCTTAAAATAATAATAAAATAATATTTTTTTTCAGAAAATTTGAAATTTCACCAGCGGCTCAATAAACACCAAATAATAGCAATTACATAGCTAAAATATGTATATTTAATTTTTATAATAAGATATTTGTATTTTGACTTTTTACAGAAAACCCCCTTATTTTACCGATTTTTTCGAAATTTCACCGAAACGATTTTCAAAACGTTACACTATCGCATATCGGGCCTAGTGGGTGGCAAGCGTCAGTCCCCTAATAGCGGTATAAGTCATGTCGGAGGGAAGCCCATTACCCCCTGAGAAACTACTGGAACCTACCAGCAAATCTCACTTGCCCTGGCCAGGGACTTTGCGTAATGGATCTCTGACACAGCGCGATATCAACCCCCAATACCGGGATAGACGAATCCTGTCTAACCGCCACTGCCTCCAAGTGCTCGGGACTGCACCCAACTGCTACCTGTTTGCACGACTCCTTTGAGCCGTGGTAGGGTAGCAATCTAAGAACAGTGGGACACACTCGAGGCGAAGTAGCAGTGTCAAGTCTGCGGACTATGCTGTACTCATGTCACCTGGGAACTGTTCACTGACGACTGGTATAAAACCATCCAACAGTTCCCTGTGAGTCCTGTCCGGTGTACCCGTAACCCAACGAGCACCTGCATACTATCTCCAGTACGACGTACTGACGGCTGTGGGACAGACCATCTCCCCAACTAGGATGAGAAGCGTACACACTAGTCTACTTCGGAGTATCGATGCCCTGTCTCGATAATCCTACGACTAGGGACCTGAATAAGGATGTGCTTGTAGACTACCCAGCCCCCACTAGTGTGACTGCCATCACAACGCCGGTAGTCAAGCAAGATCCTAAGAGCTCTATCAATACGTATACTCACATATTAAGATAGAAAAACCAAGTAGCATACTACCATGTTTAGCAAGACTGTTATATACATGTGAATATCCCAAGCTTCCATTAAGTAATATACAAACTAGTATGATACAATAATGGCCCCTAGGGCATATACACTAACACTCTGATATCAATTTTGTCACGACCCAAAATATTAGCTCGTGACCAGCACTTAAATCACGCAACGTCTAGAGGTGTAACGTAATTCAAGTAAGCTGAAACCCAGAAATCTAAACTTTTGTATGAAAATAAAGGAGGTGAAGTTTTGAAATAAATATATAATGAAATCAAGTTTTCTTAATGCATAGAAAAGGAACATAATAATGCATGTGAAATTTACAAGTTTGAAAACGTGTTTCGTCTTTTAAAAATTTGGGTAGCACCTACTTTGTATATTTTGATCCAAAACCACAAGTACATAACAAGAATAATGGCATCCCCAAGCGGGAGCTAGCTCTTCGCCGAACGGCGGATCACAACCACGCAACAAAATATATGTAAGTATACGACGCCCAACGGAGAAGTTCACCATAAAAAGATAAAGAAATAAGCAAGACATCAAAACCACAAGTAGCGGAAAACCCCTCGCTCTAAGTCTCGCAACCACAATCTCACTAAGTCTCATTACTTATACAATTTACTAAATTTGATTGATGGAGTTGACTAGATACAATATGAAATATACATACAAGAGTGAGTACGATACAAATGCCCCACCTACCAATGCAAACACCCAAAATAAGCTATGTGCCAGCAATGCCGCTACGGATCCATGCGGCCAACCTGCAAGAACTATGGCACAACGGGGGTGAGTTGCCAACTCGTGAGTAGAAAAACATCTACAAGTAGAAATCGAATAAACAACGACTCCTAGGTCAACGATATCATAAAGGTAGTACTATGATATCTTGGGTGACCGGGCCATCATATGTGCCAACAATATAATCAATACCTATATGTATGCGGATATAATCCAACATATAATCAAGGTATGTATGCATGTAGATCTCGTCCACCCATATAATCAGTGTATGTATGCATGTTGATCTCGTCCACCCATATAATCAATGTCTGTATGCACGTAAATATTATAAAAGAGTGTGCTTGAAAGTATGAGGATATAAATCAACGGTGTCCCTCGCGACCCATCAAAATCATGGAACCTGGGTGTCCAACATCGACACCCAAAAACATCATGAAACCCGTGTCCAGCATCGACACGTAAATCCTCATATCTCGGGCTCCGTCAGTCCGGATCGGCCCATATGATCTCTCGACCCCGGTCGGTATCCTCCGGATATCCGCCAAGCCCAAATACTATCACCGGTAGGTAGTGGTCCCTCTGCCAGGCTCACCGTCTACTGCACAGCAGATCCGTTCTCGCCCCGGGGTACCATACCGGGTCCACCATGTACCCGCAATCGGCCTCGTCTACTCCTCGAATCAGTTTCACATGTCATACGTCTCAACCGAGAAAACGCATGGTGGACGCACTGAAATATCATATCAAGAGAAACCGGGTTTTTAAAACAGTACATGCTTTCTTTTAAAATAGCCACGGTTCTCAAATCCAGAAATCTCATGAAAACATCATAAATCAATGCGTAAAAGCGTAAAGCATGATGTATGCTACATATAACAGAAATGTAAGCATATCCATATATCATGCAACATGGAATAGTGATATGATATATTAAGGGAAAACCACTCTTTTAAATTGATCCAGTTTTTAAAATAGTACATGCGGTCCCCAAATCTCCAAGATCGAATGCAATACCGTATAAAGGTGTATATGTGTATATACGCAAGTATGGACATACAAATGTGTGTGTCCGCAAGTATAGGTGTACAATTTGTATATCATAATGTAGCAACCCTACTGTGTAGTGACATGGCAATTATCGATGATGAAGTGTGTGAGCCGGCAAATCTGTGTACGCGTAACATATGCATCATCGATAATGGTGCAGGTGTACTAGCACAGGTATAAGCAATGCAATGAGAATAATATGAATGCAGTATAAGGTAAATCATATGCAAATGCTGATGGGTATACGTATCTAACATGATCTAGTCGGTGAATCAATCAATCGGCATCCCGCCTCATAACATCCCGTACGGTATACTCCATCGTACGGCATCCTCTAGTCAAGGGTATGGATTAAACCTCAGGTCAAACTCATCACGTATGGAAAATCATCGTACGGCGGCATTAATCTATCAAGGATCTTATCATCCTATAAGACGAGGTGGGTACGGACCTAACGTCTCGTACGACTATCACTCCCGATTCACAACATATATAAATATATCTATATACTTATGTCTCAGGTCACATCCATAACAAACTCATATCAGGGGACCGATAAGGTATCAATCATCTCAATCGACTCGCATCCGTATACCAACATATCATCGTATCACATGTCAAATCGTATTCTCTTTTCATCATAATTATATCTCACATAAAGTCAAGTTTACATAAACATTCTACCTTTACTAAGCATAAGTACCTAATCTAACATACACACCCGAACCATACAATCAGTTTTTAAAAGGTGCGAATCGTAGTTTTGAAAGTAGGGGTTACGGTGTTTTAAAGAAAAGATATCATTTGAAAATCCATAACGTCCCTCAAGGTATATGTTTAAAAGATACATACGATTCCTCGGTTTGAAAATAGGTATGGTTCGGATGACACATTACGTCGACTATCTAGTCCTATAGTATCCTAAACGGGAATATCATCAATTATCATTCTCAAATCCCGTCATCACATATTAGCCGTATCATATCACTTCTAACCATCCTTTAGTTCCTAATATAGTTTCTCTAACTATCTTTTAACTCTATCTATATTTTTCTATTAAAGGTTTCCTTAACATATACTAGGAATCGGTTTCCATCAAAAACTTACGGGGGTGCTATACACCATCCACCCGACATCCCCCGTGGATATAGATCCACTCACCTGATCTTTGCCTGCTGAAGTCGATGACGTCACGCTCATCCTCGTCGTCTCGAAGTCTATGTGGGGGTACCTACAATTTCCAATACGTCATATAGTATCAAGAATCGAACATGAAAACCAAAGCTGCATGCGAATCGCTTATAGGTTAGAACCTATAGCCTACGCCTGCAAAACCACTAAACTACCCCCGTCGCTGACGTAGAAACATCAGATGACGGAACACAATATCAAATACCAAATCTCAAATTAAAACGAAGTTGCAAAACTATGCAACAACTTAAGAAAATGGTCCCAGATTTTACCGTAGGTGAAATTAGCCAATTTTGCACACATGAGGGGTCTAATTTACTGAAGATAGAGCCATGGACCAAACACGGATTAATTTGGTTGTACCCAGGACGTAAATTACGGCCCAAATCATTAAATTTGCGGCCAAGATGAATGGGTTGGGGCTCAGGTTTCAGAGGGTGATTCATGGTTCCCTGCACGTCTCATGGTTAAGGGAACTTCTTTTATAAAGGCATCGGGTGATACCAGATTCCATAATACTATCACAAACAGTCAAATTTCGATGTCGAAAAAAGTCTAAAATCATGTTTTGTTTTCAAATCTAGGTATTGGTCAGTAAAGTCGACACTAAGGCCTGTAGGCAGCCACTACCCAACACCAATTCCAAACAAACCTTAATTCCTCTCTTGAAATTTCCAACACACAAACCCATTCGCAAACAACATCTAAACTAACCTAGAATGCTAGGAACACTTGAACTAAAATAAGGGGAATGGATTATACCTCATGGATGTAGCCAAGCAAAACCCTAGAAGTCCCATGTTTCCAAAATCCAACTTTGATAGGTCCAATGTGTAGAGGGTGAAGAGGTGATCATTTTTAATGAAAGGGGTTTAGGGTTTTGATGAAGGTTTGGAGATGGATCTAGGGGGTGAAGGTGGAGGGAGATGGCGAAGAAGAAGGAGATGAAGAAATAAAATGGGGTGAGGATATGGCAGCCCCCCCTCTCTCTCCTCTTTTATTCTAACTCTCTCTCACAATTAATTACCCTTTTACCCTTTTCATTTCCTTTTTCTTTTATTTAAAACCCAAAAATAACACAAGAACACAACATCTAATCAAAATATAACATGACATGGTGCATTAGCCACGGAAGACTGTAGAAACACGGATTTGGCTTAATCGCGATTAGCAGTGCACTAATCGGGTTTTTATCCAAACTGCATATAATAAATTTTAAAAATGCCAAATCCTTTAAATATATTTTTAAATGAATAAATCATTTTAATTTCCAATTATTTCACCATTATCGGTATATTTTTTTACCCTTTTTCGAAAACCCCAATTTCGCAAATCGAGTAGTTTTCGGGAAAATATATAATTTTAATATTAAATTCCAATAATAATATTTTATATTTTCTGAAATGTTACACTCATACTTTCATGCATATGCTTTTATGAGATCCACATGCATACATACATTGATTATATGGGTGGACGAGATCCACATGCATACATATATTGATTATATGGCTGGACGAGATCCATATGCATACATACATTTATTATATGGCTGGACGAGATCCACATGCATACATACATTGATTATATTGTTGGATGATATCCATATGCATATAGACATTGATTAGACTGTTGGCACATATATGCAGATACGGCCACCCTAGATTTCATAGTATTACCTTTATGATACTGTTGACCGAGGAGTCGTTGTTTATTCGATTTCTACTTGTTGATGTTTTTCTACTCACGAGTTGGCAACTCATCCCTGTTGTGCCACAGTTCTTGCAGGTTGACCGTGTGGTTCACTACCGGTATCGCTGGCACACGGTTGGATTCGGGTGATTACTTTAGTAGGTGGTACATATTGGATCGTACCCCTCTTGTATTTATTATTCATATTGTATCTAGTCAACTCCATCAATCAAAATAGTATTTGTATAAGTAATGAGACTTAGTTAGACTTGTGATTGCGAGTCTTCGAGCGAGGGGTATTCCGCTTCTTTTGGTTTCGATGCCTTGCTTATTTCTTTATCTTTTGTGGTGAACTTCGTCGTTGAGCGTCGTATACTTATATTTATTCTTGCGTGGTTGTGGATCCGCCGATTGGTGAAGAGCTATCTCTCGCTTGGGGATGCCTTTATATTATCATGTATTGTTGTTTTTGGATAAAAAATTACAAAGCAAATGATGCCCAAATTTTTTTTAAAAGACGAAATATGTTTTCAACTAGTAAAATTTACTTGCATTTTCATATTCCATCATTTATGTGTTTAAGAAAACTTATGATTTTCACCATACCTTTATTTCAAAACTTCACCTCTTTATTTTCAAAAAAAAGGTTTAGATTTCTGGGTTTCGGCTTACTTGATTTACGTTACGCCTTTAGACGTGGCGAGATTCAAGTGCCGGTCATGAGCTAATATTTTCGGGTCATGACAAAGTTGGTATCAGAGCGCTAGGTTTAACATTGGTTCGATTCTATGTTTTACTATGCAGAGTCTAAGGCATGTATATATTTCGGAACCTAGGCTTGACCTTACGGAACTTAGACTTGAACATGGGGTTATTAGACCCGAAATTTCGTTTCATAGGCTGATCCTGATTGATGGAGTAGGTAGCTTGAGTAGAGTGACATACCGTACGTATGTTCCGTGCTATATTTACGATACGATACTCCACTTAAGAAACCGTAAGATGTACATATTTTGAGATCTGTGATTCTCTTCGTACCCATAATTATACATCCATTTGAGATCCTTGATTCTATTCGTTTCCATGATCATACTCTCATTGATGCTGTTTCTTCTTATGATCATGTATCCATTCTGGATCTGTCGCTTCCTTTCATACCCTTGATATGTTTTTATCGATACACGCTTGAGGTTCCTATCACCATGGTTTGAGCACAGTTTAAGCTACTGCAAGTGTTTCGGTCAGGGCGAGCTCGTCATGGACGGAGACTGGCCATTATGTTTTCTGGTGACATGGGAACATCTCGATGTAGTGTTTGTGCTGTGACCTCTGGTTGAGGCGTGTGTTTGCTTTTTGCGCCGTATTATCAGACCATTGTTAGAGGCTGCCAGTTGTGAGAGGACTGTTGATGTTTAGCCTACCTCAGAGATTGTGATGTCGTCTACCGTGTGGACAGATGACCCAGCTGTTGCTGAGATTGATGTGATGTCGCTTCCAGAGCTTACTATAGGGTGTTTTTTGTCACCCCATTGAGATGGGAATACGCGCATGCTTGTCAGGCGCAGTACAGATTCTCCCTGCCTAGGGTATGCATGGGTTTATTGATTATGGGGATCCGAATCTCCGGCAGCCGCGGACTAAGCTGCTGTTAATTACCCCTCGCCTTTGGAGCGAGGGAACCTCCGATTAACGGGTTAAACTGGTCATGCGAACTCAATGTGCAGTGTGCGTATGTTGTGTTTTAAAAGGGGTTTTGGATATATCGGGGGCTCCGCAGAGTTTTTACGGGGGTCCCACTATCCGGATAGCGGGCTGGGGGTCAAAGGGCTAGCAGCCCCCTTGCGGGATACGGGGCAGCGCTGCGTTAGAAATTTTTTCTAATGAGGGAGGTGTTTTTAGTGTGGAGTATGTGTGTGTGTGTGTGTGTGTGTGTCTATATATAAGGAAAGGGCATCCAAGGGATGCATGGGGGGGCCAGTGCCTCGCTGTTTAACACACGAGCGCTGGGCGCTTAGGCGCTGGAGCACCATGTGCCCGACACATTGGAGCAGGGCGCTTGAGCGCTAGAGCACCACGTGCCCGGCACGCAGGCGCTGGGCGCTTAAGCGCAAGGTGCTCGAGCGCTATAGCACCATGTGCCTGGCACGTGGGCGCTGGGCGCTTGAGCGCCAGGCGCTCGAGCGCTAGGGTACCACGTGCCCAGCATGTGGGTGCCAGGCGCTTGAGCACCAGGCCACCACGTGTCCGGCACGTGGGCGCCGGGTGCTTTGAGCGCAAGGCGCTCAAGCGCTATCGCAGCACGTGCCCGGCACGTGGGCGCTGGGCGCTTGAGCACGAGCGCACCATGTGCCCGGCACGTGGGCGCTGGACGCTTGAGCGCTCGGGCGCTTGGGCGCCGGCGAGGAAAAGAGGGCTTTTAGTCGCAGAAATAGGATTTAAAATCCCAAAAGAGGATTTGGAGTGCAGTTAAACTCCTAAGATGTTTTGGAGTTGATGAAAGGGGTTCTTCTTTGGAGCCCTGGATCTTCCCAAAAATGGAGTTTTTGGAGATGGGCCTCCCTCTTCCTCCTCTGTTGGCAGGATCTTGAAGATCAAGAGATGTGAGATTTTAAAAATTTCTTCTTTTTGAGATCTGATAGGAGATCTAAGCTCCCCTTTGTGGGTTTTGTGGTGAAAAACTATTTAGTTTTGGAAAAGGAAGAGTAAAACTCTTGATTTAATTCAAAAGAAAGAAGAAGGTTTAGAATCTTCAGAAAGGGGAAAGAGGCACAAACCCTAGATTTTGAGGAGAATGAAAAAGTCTATACTTTATTCATCATATAGGCTTACACATTTACATATAGCCCCTTGGGCTTTACAAAAATGGCATTTTTCCCAGCCTATGTCTCATGTGCTATTTCTTTTTGCACATAAGCCATGGGCTTACAAAAATTTGGCTTTACGCCCATTTTGTTTACATTCATGCATAAAAAATTACATAAAATTATTTATTACATGATTTCATTTTGGCATGGGGAGGGCCGGCCGCTTCATGTTCGAACTCGACCTGGGCATGGGCCCACTTGGTTTGGGGTTGACTTTGACTTTGACTTGGTCAACCGGGGTGCAATTTTCGACTTCAACACTTATGAGTTGAGATCGCTGGAGCTTCCAGGCAGAGATGCGACAGATGATAGCTAGTTTATCCCGAGTTGAGAGACAAAGGCGATTCGTCAGATAGATGCGCCGACGCAGGCCCAGTTGAGTTGAAGATTTCTAGTGTGGAGAGTCTTACTCCGATCTAGAGTAGACCGATCCAGAGATGACCGTTGATGTATCGTCATTCCTGGAGGATTGAGGCATTGCTTAATCTGCGGATGAAGGGTATTCACGTGTGGTCTAGGCGGAGTTAAAAAGTTCGAACGAATGTCAGAAACACATTTTTTCCAAGTTTTAATTATTCGAAAGAACATGCAAGTAATTCTGTGGACCCTCTAGAAGAATGAAACCCTAATTCGACATAATGACCATGGAACCGCTTCTGAAGCTTAGGGTTTGCAGCAGTTCAGTGGTGCCATCAGTGAGGCTTGGGTTTGCCATCTACGGTTGGTCCATAGGTACTGTGGCATGTACTGGATATTATTAGACTGTGCTCAGGAGTTGAGCTTTCGGGGAATTATGGGACCTTGATTAATCGATCGAAACGTTTAACGTCGTCTGGATATCATGTGATAAGAGATCAGCATGCGGACCAGCTTCGGATAGAGGACCTCACCCAGATGCGTTATGAGTTGATCGAGAGCGGACGAGTGTTGAGTATTCCTCCAATGGTTGGGACGAGTTCCCGAGGACGTGTTCGGCTAGATATCTTCTACAGAGTGATGAAGATACCGAGTTTGTAATTTCGAGTCCGTGCAAGAGACTCCTGATTGACTGTAGCCGAGAACTATTGCAGTACGCAGATAATGTGACGTGATGTCGAAGTGGACGATAATAAAGACGAGTGGAACCAGAGGTTCGTGTGAGATGCTGACGAGCTGTTGTTACTCCCCGTTGAGATTAGAGATCTGATATGCATATAGAGGCGTTGGGGTATGACCAGTTCCCGAGGAAATATTGTGCGGAGAACGCAGACGTCCAGAATACAAGAAAAGATTATGCAAGAGTACCAGCCTTCGTATTGTTCGGCATAGGTGAGATCGGAAGAGACCTTGAGCATGTTCCTTCCGGGACACTGCTGAGATGAGAATTGTACCGAGGATCAGTTGTGTCATGTGTATTCAGAGGGCCAGAGGCCGACGCCAGTGACGTGCTGCTTTACGAGTGGTCGTGATAATTAGCCGAGAGACGACCAGAGAAGTACCAGAGCGGAATCGTTCCCGTTAGCACACCTGACCGGACCGATGAGTCGATGGATTACAAGATTGGTAATCCACAGATAAAATGAGGACCCAGAGACAGAGGACGCCAGACCGTGAGCAGAAGGCAAGCGGATGTTCTTGCTCTGCCAGTTGTAGCGCACCGCTATTTCTCAACATTGTAGGAGGTGTACCTCAGTGTCATTTGTTGCAATTTATGTTTGTGATCCGAGTATCACGCTTATATCGCTTGGATTTTAGTTTTGATGATTGAGTTTCATGATATCATTTCCGTGCACCATGGCTGCACCTACTGGGTATTTACGTGTTTGTGCATAATTGTTGCGCTGGATATATATTTTATACGCCGTGGAGTTGATTTGCGATTTGTGCATATCTATTGAACTTGATGTCGATTTTGTACCTTCATAGCATGTGTTTATAATTTCATGGATTTCATACGGATGATTTGATTTTTGCACTTGGTATAGATCACATGTGCTTGCAGTGCATTGATACGGATTTTGGGCACATAGTGCACACGTTTTTATTTTAAACACCTTGGTACACTCGGTGTTGCTTTTTACGCGTTTGAGTTATTGATTGTATTTCGTTCATTTGATACACCAGATGTTGTTTTCGTGCACAATAGATGCACCTCATGTTGTTGTCATGCACACCCGTTGCACCGAACATATGCTTTCATGCACACCCGTTGCACTTAGTTTTTCTCTGTGCGTATTGTGGCACCTGTGTTGGATTTGATTTTTCCGTACACACCAGACACACATGATTGTTGGATACGCCTTTTGAGGCTGATTTTGCTCTTGAGCACCTTGTTTTCATTATGAACACTATATTGTATAGTAGCCGGACATAACTGATCTGAGGACAGTACCTGAGTACTTTGCATGCATTAAAAGATACCAAGAGGTTTTCGAAAAGGAGCTATAGTCCCGCTATTTCCTATGTGTCCGTGAGTAACACGAACGTTTACAAAGGAAAACCTTTTGGGATATTTAAAAGGGGCGGAACGTATATTTTAGCAAAACCAATATGAAAGTAGATTTATTACTTTAAAATGAGCGTCTGTCACTTATGCCGTGAGTTGCGCATCATACGGCAACTTAGAAAAGATTTTGCATGTGTGGCATTCTGTTTTTGAAGGTTCTTTTTCCAAGGTTGCGTAGTATTTGACTAGTGTATATTGGATTTCTGTAGTGGATTTCGAGATCTGTATCTCCATTGTAACTCTAAGGATATGCGTGCAAGTCCGATAATTTGCGTGGTGCTTGAAGGAGTTTGATTCTGAGTTTCGTACTCGTTTTCATGGGCACGTGATGCACTGTGGTATTTCTAGATCTTCCGTGATTTCGGAGCCCCGTTGATTTGAGTTGAGTATTGAAATGTTTTAGTATTTGGGGGGGGGGTTTGAATTTAAATTCAGAGACCGAATTTATTTAAGGGGGAAGATTGTAACATTTCAGAAAATATAAAATATTATTTTTGGAATTTGATATTAAAATAATATATTTCCCGAAAACTGCCCGATTTGAAAAATTGGGGTTTTCGAAAAAAGGGTATAAATATATACCAATAATTATGAAATAATTAGAAATTAAAATGATTTATTCATTTAAAAATATATTTATGGGATTTGGCCTTTTTAAAATCAATTATATGCAGTTTAAATGAAAACCCGATTAGTGCACTGCTAATCGCGATTAAGCTAAATCCGTGTTTCTACAGTTTTTCATGGCTAGTGCACCATGTCATGTTGAATTTGGTTACATGTTGTTTTCTTTTATTTCTTTGGGGTAGTATATGGTTTGGTTTTAAAAGAAAAGAGAAAAGAAAAGAAATGAATTATTGGAGAGAGAGAGAGGGGACATAATGATGAGGGGTAAGCATGCCATGAGAGAGAGTGACGTGAGAATTAGAGAGGGAGAGAGAGAGGGCAGCCACATTAGTTCCTCCCCTATAATTTTTTTCGTCTCCTTCAACCTCATTTCCCTCCATCTCTAGCCCAAGATCCATCTCCAAATATTCATCCAAACCCTATACTCCCTTCGCAAAAGTTGATCCCCATCTCACCCTCATCACATTGGACCCATCAAAGTTGGATTTTGGAGACTTTGGACTGCTAGGGTTTTACTTGGTTGCATCCATGAGGTATAATTCCCTTCACATAGTTTAGTTTATGTTTTCCAAGCATTCTAGTTAGCTTAGAATTGGTTTAGGGTGTGGAATTGTGAACTTAGAAATTTCAAGAGAAGGGTTGGGTAATTGTGTGGAATGGATGATGTGTAGTGGCTGTCTACAATGCCTTGGTGGTGCTTTTACTGGCCAAGTCCCGGATTAGAAACCAAGATACGAAATTTAGATTTGTCGTTATCGGGTTTTTATGGATTTAGTGTGGGTATTTAGAGATCTGGGATGACCCGAGACCTTTATAAAATAAGTTCCAATGACCATGAGACGAGCAGGCAACCTAGAAGCATCACCAGAAACCTGAGGCCCTCGCCTTACTTTCTGGCCGCAAATAAATCCCCTGTGGCCACAAATTGCGGCCACACCAGAGTGAAACATGGTGAGTTTGGTTATGTAGCTTCCTTATCAGATATCTACAGCAACCTAATGTGCAAAATATTCTAGTTTGGCCTAGGGTGAAATCTGGGAGTGGTTTTCTTATTTTGTGCTTTTGTGTTTTCCGTATTTTGAATGCTCGGTTGTGATATTTGTATTTGTATTTAGTTGTTGGATGTTTGTACATCAACAACAAGTGATGATTGGTCAGTTTTGCATGCGTGGGTTATAGGTTCTAACCTATAGGCGATCCGTGTGCCGTATCGGTTTTTCGGATTCGATTTTAGTAGCGATTGAGATTGTGTATTATTGTAGGTACCTTCGCGTGGATTCCGAGGCGACGGAGCGTGGCGTTATCGACTTCGGCAAGAAAGAATCAAGGTGAGTAGATCTATATCTATGGGGGAAGTCCGGTGGATAGCGTATAGCATCTCCGCAAACTTTGATAGAAACTAATATATATATAGAGTATGGTTAAGGTAACCGTATTAGGAACTCATAAATATAGTTAATAATTAGTAGGAGATATGATATACCATGACTTAAAGTTATAGCTTAAGGTTTAGGTGACAAGATATGATCAAATATATATATCAAGATATGAGATGAAAGCTTTAAGGATAAAATTCTTGACATGATATGATTAAAGGAATAGTTAGAAGTGATATGATATGATTAATACGTGATGACAAGGTTTGAGGATGATGTCCGATGATATTGCTGGATTGAATGCTATAAGTCTAGATAGCAGACGTAATTGTGCCATGTGAACCATACTTTTTCCAAACTGAAGAATCGTATGCATCTCTTAAATAAATATCTCGAGGGACGTTACGGACTTTCAAATGATGTCTTTTCCTTAAAAACACCGTAGCCCCTACTTTCAGAACTATGATTCGCATATTTTAAAAACAGATTATATGGTTCATGTGTAGATGTTAGATTAGATACGTATGCTTATAGCAAAGGTAAAATGTACATATATAAGATAAATTAGTATGATGAAAAAGGATATATGATGTGATATGATGACTTGATTGGTATGTTGGTATACGGATGCGAGTTGATCGAGATGATTGATACCTTTGTCGGTCCCCTGATATGAGTTTGTTATGGATATGACCTGGGACATAGGTATATAGATATATATAGAATGTTGTGAATCATGAGTGATATGTCGTACAAGACGTTAGGTCCGTACCCTCTTTGACATATAGGTTGATAGGATTCCTGATTGTTTAATGCCGCCGTACGATAGTTTACCGTACGTGACGAGTGTTATGATGACTGATCCATACCCTTGACTAGAGCATGTCGTACGATAGAGTATACCGTACGTGATGTTGTGAGGCTGGATGCCGTTTGATAGATTCACCGATTCGGTCATATTAGATACGTATACCTTTCTGCCTTTGCATACGATTTACTTTATGCTACACTCATGTCACTCTCATTGGATTACATATACCTGTGCTAGTACACCTGTACCATTATCGATGATGCGTATGTTACACTTACACTGATTGGCCGGCTCACATACTTCATCATCGATAATTGCCATGTCACTACACAGTAGAATTGCTGCATGATGATATGACTCCTTGCATAATTTACTTGCTATAGTTACATATGCACCTTTATATGATGTTGCATTTGACTTTGGAGAAATTGGGAACCGCAGGATATATTTTTAAAACTAGATTCATTTAAAGGAGTGGTTTTCCTTTGACATGTGCATATTACTGTTCCATGTTGCATGATATACGGATATGCTTACATTTCTGTCATATGTCGCATACATCATGCTTTATGATTATACGCATTGAGACATGCTGTTTTCATGAGATTTCTGGATTTGAGAACCGTGGTATTATTTCAAGAAAGTATGCATTGTTTTGAAAACCCGGTTTCTCTTGATATGATATTTCAGTGCGTCCACCATGAGTTTTCTCGGTTCTGAGAGCTTGTGTGAATATACCCGATTCGAGGAGCGGTACGCACCGTCTGCGGGTACATGGTTGACCCGGTATGGTATCCCGGAGCAAGAAGACTCGTATAGATAGACGGTGAGCCCAGCGGAGGGACTAATACCTACCGGTGATATTATTTGGACTCGGCGGTTATCCAGAGGATACCGACTGGAGTAGTGAGTTGGATATGAGGGTCGACCAGATTATGCGGTGCCTGAGGGCCGATCTGAGGATGCGGAGCCTGAGATATATGAGGATTTATGTGTCGATGCTGGACACAGATTTCATGATGTTTTGAGTGTCGATGCTGGACACTCAGGTTCCATGATTTTGATGTGTCGCGAGGGATACAAGTTGATTATATCCCCATAATTTCATGCATATGCTTTTATGATATCCACATGCATACATACATTGATTATAAGGTTGGACAAGATCTACATGCATACATACATTGCCACATGCATACATACATTGATTATATGGTTGGACGAGATCAACATGCATACATACATTGATTATATGGCTGGACGAGATCCACATGCATACAAACATTGATTATATGTCTATACGAGATCCACATGCATACATACATTGATTATATTGTTGGATGATATCTATATGCATATAGACATTGATTAGACTGTTACCACATATATGCAAATACGGTCATCCTAGATATCATAGTATTACCTTTATGATATTATTGACCTAGGAGTTGTTGTTTATTCGATTTCTACTTGTCGATGTTTTTCTAGTCACGAGTTGGCAACTCAACCCCGTTGTGCCACAGTTCTTGCAGGTTGACCGCGTAGTTCTGTAGCGGTATCGCTGGCACACAGTTGCATTCGGGTGATTACTTTGGTAGGTGGTACATATTGGATCATACCCATTTTGTATTTATTATTCATATTGTATCTAGTCAACTCCATCAATCAAACTAGTATTTGTATAAGTAATGAGACTTTGTGAGACTTGTGGTTGCGAGACCTTGAGCGAGGGGTATTCCGCTACTTTTGGTTTTGATGTCTTGCTTATTTCTTTATCCTTTGTGGTGAACTTCGCCGTTGGGCGTCGTATACTTATATTTATGCTTGCGTGGTTGTGGATCCGCCGATTGGCGAAGAGCTAGCTCCCGCTTGGGGATGCCTTTATATTATCATGTACTGTGATTTTTGGATCAAAAATTACAAATGAGGTGCTGCCCAAATTTTTTTTATAAGACGAAATATGTTTTCAACTAGTAAAATTTACTTGCATTTTCATATTCCATCATTTATGTATTTAAGAAAACTTATGATTTTCACCATACCTTTATTTCAAAACTTCACCTCTTTATTTAAAAAAAAAAGGTTTAGATTTCTGGGTTTCGGCTTACTTGATTTACGTTACGCCTTTAGACGTAGCATGGTTCAAGTGCCGGTCACAAGCTAATATTTTCGGGTCGTGACATCCGAGCTCGTAGTTTCGAATCTTTGCGCAAGACTTCAGGGATGACTGTGTCCGAGTACGACATTTAGTTTACTTAGTGGTTTAATATGCTCCTTATCTAGTGGACATTGAAGAGAAACGTATAAAGAGGTTCGTGTGGAGACTGGACATGCAGTCATTTCTTGCTATTAGTGCCCAGCATTTTTACACTTACACCGCTGCTATGAACGCAACCTTACTGTTGGAGGAGCGCATTTTTGGGACTTTAGTCGTTTCTGGACAAATACGGAATTGTACCAGTATGCCAGCTTAGAGGCGGTTAGACAGACGCCATTGTGACAAGCATTCTTTTGGTATTTTCTTCCGATGCGTATTTCTTTTTGGTGTCGTTTGGAATGGTATCCACCTAATTTGTATCGAAATCTAGCCGATAGTAGTCCTTGCTAAATCAGCCGCTTGTTGTGATTTCATTCATAGGCTAATCTTTTGTTGGTCTACGTGTTTCTCATTCGTGTTCGTTTTGTTCGTATCGGATATAGGGATTCTTCTGTCAATCTGATGCTTCTCGATATGTTTGACTTCGAAGTTCTTATGAGCATGGATTGGTTAGCCACGTGTTATGCGTCCGTGGACTACCGTAAGAAGGTAGTCGGATTTAGTTTTCTGGGTAGGCCAGTTCTTATTTGTTTTCGAGGAGACCGCAGCGCCGCCTCTCCCAGTTTGATTTCTTCTTTTCGTGCTAGTCAGCTCCTGAGGAAAGGATGTTAGAAATTCTTGGCATATGTTTGTGATGTTAGAGCCTCAGAGGTCCTGTTGGACCAGGTCCCGTTTGTGAGGAGTTTCCAGATGTCTTTCCTTACAAGTCGTTTGGTTTGTCGCCAGAGCGCGATATTGAGTTCTGCTTTGACTTGATTCCCGGCACGGAGCCTTTTTCTATACTGCCATATCGGATGGACCCGGCGGAGCGTAAAGAACTAAAGGATCGGTTGCAAGATTTGTTGGATAAGGGCTTGTTCGTCAGAGTGCGTTACTTTGGGGTGCTCCTGTTCTGTTCGTCAAGAAGAAAGACGGCAGTTGTGTTTGTGCATCGATTTTGTCAGTTGAATCGGATTACTGTGTGGTACGGATATCCCTTACCTCGTATTAATGATCTATTTGATTAGCTCCAGGGTGCGGGACATTTCTCGAAGATTGACTTGCGATCAGGTTACTATTAGTTGCGGGTTCGAGAGGATGATATTCCGAAGATTATTTTCACACAAGTTACGGGTGTTATAAGTTTTGGTGATGTCGTTCGAGTGTGCCAATGCCCCACCAGCGTTTATGGATTGGATGAACCGAATATCCAGGCCATTCTTGATCAGTTTATCATCGTGTTCATTGAGGACGTCTTAGTGTGCTCATAGAGCCGAGTTGAGCCTAAGCAGTAATTGAGGATTTCGTTGCAGACCTTGAGGAAGCACCAGCTATTCGCTAAATTACCCGAGTGTGTTTTCTGGTTGGATGGTGTTGAATTTTTGGGTTACGTGGTTATGAGAGATGGTACGTATAGAACCGAATGAAATCGAGGCCGTTCAGCACTGGCCCAGACCTGTATCAGTGACAGAGGTTCGCAACATTTTGGGTTTGTGTTAGTTATATGAGGCCATTACTATACATACGATGTATATTATAGTGGATGCTTGGACATATATATGGAGAACTTTCTTGCTCGACATGATAGTATGCTATCTAGTTGCACTTTATCTTAACATGTACACTGATTGTCTCTATGTTGCATGTTGATAAAGCCCTTAGGATGCGTACTTGACTACCAGGACTATGATGCAGATCATAATAGTGGAGGCAGAGTAGTCGTTAAGTACATCCTTCAAATGTTCCTAGTCGTAGGTGTATCGAGAGAGGGCATCGATATACCAGAGTAGACTATCGTATAGCTTCTCGACCCATGTAGATGGGTGATGCATGATCCCATATCCATTGGTGTTTAACATCAGAGACAGTATACGGGTGCTCAGTGGTGACTGGGTACACTGAACGGACTCGCCAAGAACTCCCAGATGGTATTATACTGTAACGTTCTGAAAAATCGTTTAGGTGGAATTTCGGATAATCGGTAAAATAACTAGTGTTTTCCGTAAAAACCAAGGCATGATTATCTTTTAACATAAAATTTAATATACCTATTCTAGCTATGTAAATGCTAGTATTTGGTATTTAATGGGACACTTGTAAAATTTCTAGTTTACTAAAATATTTTCCGAAATTAATTATTTTAAATATTATTTTAATCCTTCACTAATACATTTAATTAGTGATAGTTACAAATTGGAATGGGTTAATACAAGTCTTGTGCATCATGACACATTAAACCAAAATGTAACATGTTGTTTTTAAATGAAAAGAAGTTGTGAAAATGGTTTTAGAAAATATAAAAGAAAAATTCTTAAGTTGTAAAAATAAATTAATCAGAAATTGAGGTATGGTTCTAGGTTGATTTTTTGTATAGTATTTATCATTTTTCCACAGCACACAAACCCACACCCATCCTTAATTACTTGCTGGCCGAGCCCATGTGGTTGTCCCTCACACACACCTCTCTCTTCAAAAAAGAAAAAGAAAAGGGAAATAATAAAGAATGAAGCATGGACTTTGTTGACTTGGGAATTGTATCATTCATTCAACCCTCACTCTCTCTCCCCATCTCCCAATAGTGGCCAAGCCTCCCATTCCCTGCACAACAGCAGCCCCTCCCCTTTGTTCTTCTTCATTTCATTTCAAAACCTCCAAAATTTCATCAAAAAAATCCAAATCAAAAACCTCCCAAAATCAAAATCCAATCTCTACCCATTTTTCCTTGACCATTCAAGTATGGATCTTCGAGCTTGGAAGCTAATTTGGGAGGCTAGTTTGCAAAAGGGATCTACAAATTGTTAGGTATAAAATCTTAACTCTATGGTCATGTGTTGATAAATTCTTCCAATTTAAGTTTTTGTGATGTTTAAATAGTGTTTTAAATTCAAGATTGAAATCTCTAGTGAAGGGTTGAAATCAAGTTAGGCTTTTTGTCATTTGATCATGCTTTAAATGTGTAGTTTGACACTTTAAGACATGTAAAACCTAACCTAGTTACTAGTTTGCTAACTGTTATTTAAAATTTTTTCTAATTAAGCTAATTGAGCAAACTAAGTTTTTAGGATTTATGGAATTAAGTGAGATTAAAATCTAGTGGATATTGGTGTGGCCTAATTAAGATAATTAGTTAACTTTGTGGCCGCTAGAATTGTTAAAATATCTCGATTTGAACTAAAATGGAAATCTTGCTTACTAGGTTTTTGGAAATTAATCAATTTTAATTAAGTTGTGGTTTCGATGATAAATAGCCGATTTCATATGTTTTTAGTGTGTTGTGAGCACGTGATTAGTGCGTTTGGGTTTTAAGTTTGGGGATTTTCACGTATAGTGACCCTCGTTGTAGTTTGTGGCGTTGTCACGGCGCGTTTCGTGCACCAAGTGTGTGCGCGTCGGGTTAATGCACGTGATTGACTTGTATTATTTGTATCCGCGACTATTTATATTTATTCTTTTATTTCCTTATGTACGTTATTAGGATCGGGTGCAGAGGCGTCGGACGTGGCGCGGAAATGACAGAGCTGCAATCGGAGCAGATTAGCCGAGGCGTCCAGGTGATTAGATATATATCTACGGAGGAAGTCAAGTGGATGGCGTATAGCACCCTCGCAGTTTGAAGTGTAGTATACGAGATATATACTATATATATATATGATTATGTGTTATGTGAAACATGGATAGTTAGCAAGTAAGATTTATGAGATCATGGGTTAAATTTTTGTATAATTGATTGATGGTGTAATTAGTTAGTTGTAGTCGCAAACCCTAGAATAAGGTTTACACCCACACACACACACTCGCATGCATTTTACTTTCTTATGCATATATGGGGATATGCATATTTATACACACATAGGTATGTGACTATGTATATATATAATACATATGCATGGATGATGAGGATAGTATATAGTATTTGGAGATGAGTCGATGTGATTGGGCATGATGCCACGGGATCGGTGATATGATTTGGATCGTATTTTGAGATACGACATGATGTTATAGCGGGTCTTTAAGCGATGTGTTGTCATACACACGCACATATATATGTAGATGGTATCGGTTGTACTTAACTTAGATCAGTACCCCTAATACAGGATATGATGATAAGGATACCAGATAAATGATGAGATAAATATGATATTTGACCCGTACACAGATTGGGATGCCGTACGATGGATTTACCGTACGAGCTATATATTGATAATAGATCCACACTCTTGACTCAAGGATGTCATGCTATATATTGTATCGTATGTGATACTATTGAGGTGGGATACCGACTATTATATTTATATGTATTGACTCAGACTTAGGTGGTTTTCCTTACCCTTTCGATTAGCTTGTTAGTTTAGTCATGTAGTTTACTTCTAGATGTTAGACTAGACTCGAGTCATACCTATTTCAAAATTAACGAATTGTGAGTATTTTAAAGGCAGGCCAAGGGATTCAACCGATATTTCAAAGGACGTACCTTTTCTTAAAAACACTGTAGCCCTTATTTTCTAAACACCATGATTCGTATTATTTCAAATGGCAAAATAGTATGACTCATATATATTAATGTAGATTCTTCATTGTTGTGCTTATTATTCATTTTCCGCATATTCTTGCTATTCGCATCGCATTGCATGCTTAAATGTGTTTTATTGTTATATTGAAGCCCATGCTGTCAGGACACCAGCACCATTACCGATGATGCGTATGCTCCATGTACACCTGCTTGCCGGCTCACACACATCATCATCGGTAATTGCCATGTCACGTACATAATAGAAAATACTACTTCATTAGTATAAAATGTTAGCTGATAGTTTCGACATGTAACTAGTGAGCTTGCTTTTATATGATAGCTTAGACATTGCATTTATTACTGTGATTGTCATGCATATTTATATATTCATTGCCATGACATTATGGGCCCGTCCGGATTGCCGGAGCCCAATATTATGAAATTCATTGTTTATTTACCCTTGAGGTTTGGATTTTGGATTTCCATGAGATTTCTGGATTTGGAGAAACCGCAAGGATTTTATAAACTGATTATCATTTTAAAATGAAAGTTGCGGTTTTCTCATAATATGATATGAGATATGTCCACCATGAGTTTTCTCGGCTCTTGAGCGATATCATACACTCGATTCGAGGAGGTGGAGGAACCGTCTGTGGGTGCATGGTAGACCCGGTGCGGTACCCCGGGGCAAGATGGTCGCAGATGATGGCGTTGAGCCTAACAGGGGAGCACTACCGGCCGGTGATTCTATTGTGACACGACGGATATCCGGAGGATACTGATCGGAGTACAGGCCAGTCCGGATAGCCGGAGCCTGAGGTTTTGAGATTTGAGGATATGGGCCGGTCCGGATAGCCAGAGCCCTAGATATTGAGGTTCGAGGTTACAGGCCAGTCCGGATTGCCGGAGCCTGAGATATTGAGATATTGGGATTTATGTTTTGTGTCGATGCTTGACACTGATTTCATGTTGATTTCATTGATGATACCTCGAATTATATATACAGAAATCTCACTAAAGTAAGAAATACAGTTTTCACATTCATGATGTATTCTGTTTTCATTATATTGCATTCATACCTCATATTTATGATATGTTGCTATCTGAGGCATTGACACGAGCACTTGGTATTACACTTATATATAGATGTTTATCCTTGCCATCTTATCATGCTTCAGCCTTTATCATTTTGAGGATTTATATTATGATCGTATTGACCTTAGATTGAGTCATACATACGATTTCTGCTCTGTGATGTTTTCTACTCATGCGTTGGCAACTCACCCCCGTTGTGCCACAGTTTCTTGTAGGTATTGCCATACAAGTTCGTTGCAGCTTTGCTGGCACACAGCTCTTTTTCGGGTGATGGCTATGGTAGGTGGGTTCACTCGCATTGTGACCACCATTGTACCTTATTTATATTCAGTTGTATCTAGTAACTCCATCAACACTACTTGTATATTTATTTGACTTAGAAGACCTATTGTATATTCTTTCGACCTTAGAGTCGCGCTTTGTATTATTATGGGTTTTCCTGATGATTTTGAGTTTGCTTTTGAGTTTTGATCCTCGTCCTTCGGCGTTGTATATTATTGCTTGCGTGGTTGTGACCGCCAATTAGCGAAGAGCTAGCTCCCGCTTGGGGATGCCTTTATTCATATTATTCACGTTGTACCCCTTTCAGGGCAGTATTTACAAAGGAAACTCTGCCGAAATTTTCAGAAAAGACTTGAGATTTTAAAAATGCATACTTCGGCTTATGTTATTAAAACCACTTTCTTTTAAATAAGTTTTCTTCACTTCTTCCTTAAAATGGTTTAGATTTCTGGGATTTTTGGCTTACTTGAATTAGATGGGGTCCTATAGACTTCATATAATTCAAGTGCCAGTCATGTGTCATTTCGGGTCGTGACAAAGTTGGTATCAAAGCTCTAGGTTAACCTTGGTTCGAGTCTATATTTGACTCTGCGGAGTCTAGGGCGTATATATATATTCGAAACCTAGGCTTGACCTTACGGAACTTAGACTTGGTCGAGGGGGTATTAGACCCGAACTTTCGTCTTATTGGTTGACCTTGGTTGATGGAGTAGGTGACTTAAGTAGAGTGACGTACTGTGGGTATGTTCCGCGGCATACATACGATACGCTACTCCGCTGAAGAAGCCTTAGGATGTAAATTTCCTTGCACAGCATTATATCATTCCTATGATCTATCCTCATTGATATTGGTTTATGGTTTTTGCTGCCATGATTACACGGGCAGAGAGAGCTACGGCTAGAGTTGCGTCAGCATGAGCTTGTCACGGACGAAGACTGACCAGGGCATGATTCCAGGGACACACGATTGCATAGATGTATCGTCCTATTGTGTTTTCACGCCATGAGCGTTTGATGGATTGCTTTTACGAGATTTCTCGGACGTGCAGATCAGCACTAGAGATTGGGCTACTGCTAGAGGCCAGCCAGAATATGATGACCGTCAATGCACCGATTACTTGATGATTGAGGCACTGTTCAGCGTGCGGACAAATGATTTAGTTGTTGCTGCGACTGATGAGGTGTCGCCCAGATGTTTGAAGCTAACGCCACACGAGTTGTACTTAGAGATATGATAGAAGATCGCTAGTCACCCAAAGAGGAATGACTAGGACATGTGATTCGTTGCCTACCCCGATACGAGGTCATCAGATTGATTGATTCCAGCTATAGACGACTTCATGCAGGTACGTTGAGAGTCGATAGAAGACGATCGAATGTCAGGAACCCATTTTTCCAAGTTTAAAGTATTCGAAAAAACATGCAAGTAATTCCGCGGACCCTCTAGAAGAATGAAACCCTAACTTGATATAATGACTATGAGAATGCTTTGAAACCTTAGGGTTTGCAGCAGTTCAGCAGTGCCATTATTGAGGCTTGGGTTTGCCCTTCTATGGCTGGTTCATAGGTACTGTGGCATGTACTGGATATTATTAAACTGTACTTAAGATGTTGAGCTCTTGGGGGATTATAGAACCTTGACAAATCGATCGAAAGGTTCAACATCATTTGGATATCATGTGATGGGTTACATTGCTTGGGAGACTCCAGATACGAGTATAGCCATTGGAGTACAGTCCACGCAGCCACGAAGAGATGAGTCTGAATCAGTCGACATTAGAGAAAAGTGGAATAAGAGGTTCGTACGAGATCTTGATGAGATGTCGTTCCACTTCGCTGACATCAAAGATGTGATATGCATGCAGAGGCGTTGGATATAGAGATATCTTCCAGAAGGAGTCGCGATGAGTATGCAGCCGTTTCGGTACAAGAAACAGATCTGGTAAAGGATGATGACTTCCGGGCAGTTCGGCAGAAACGAGATTTGGGAGAGACCTCAACAGAACCTTTTTGGAATACAATACGAGAAGACTTGGACCCAGGATCGGTCATAGTACGCATAACCAGTAAGCCAGAGTTCGGCATCATCGACGAGATATATTATGAGTGACCATGACAGTTGGCCAGAGATCTTTAGAGGATGTGCTAGAGCGGGAATATTTCCGCCATCTTTGATTTCGTTATTTTGGGCAGTTTATTTGCATGATTGAGATTTTGTGAACCTCAGTTGCACTCGACTTCGATTTGATATCATTCGAGATGATGATTTTGATTTCATGCCTATGGCATGTATGTGATTTGACTTGTGCTTTCGATATAGTTTTCATGCACTTTTAGTATTTTGA
The DNA here is from genome assembly GCA_030015575.1 of Agapanthus africanus. Taxonomy (NCBI): domain Eukaryota; kingdom Viridiplantae; phylum Streptophyta; class Magnoliopsida; order Asparagales; family Amaryllidaceae; genus Agapanthus; species Agapanthus africanus. The sequence continues at coordinate 400,838,907 of CM057346.1, forward strand.
TTCGATTTTGTGCATGCTGATGCACGTGGTGGTGAGATTATATACCACGGTATACCTGATTTGCATTGAGTTTTGTTGTATACCGTCGATTTCGATTATGATATTCGATATTTGTTTTCTTGCACCTTGTGCACTTGAGTTGGATTTTTGCACATACTTGACGCGCTTGATGCGATTTTGGTGCACACCAGATGCACTAAATCGGGATTCTTCATGCATATTAGATGCACCTGATATTGTTGTCAGGCATGCCCGTTGCCCTTGACAGGTGTTTCCCTGCACACCCTTTGCACTTAGATTTTTTCTGTGCACATGTATGGCACATTCATTGATTTCGATTTTTGTGTGCACCAGAAGCACGTGGTATTATTACATGTACTGTTGAGTACGATTTTTCTTGAGCAGTATGTTTTTATGATATTTACTATATGGTTTAGTAGCTGAGCAGGACTAGCCCGAGGACAGTACCTGAATATGTTTTTGCAAGCATCGATACTTACTGATACGATTTCCAAAATGGAGCTATAGTCTCAGTATTTTTCCTATGTGTCCGAGATGACACGAAACTTGTTACAAAGGAAACCCTTCTAAATTATTTTCAAAATAGCGGGAGTATTTGTTAAACAAAGGATATATATATATATATATATATATATTGTTAGTTATATGTATGCCCTAGAGGCCATTACTATACATAGGATGTATATTGTAGTGGATGCTGGGACATATATAGGGAGGACTTTCTTGCTCGACATGATAGTATGCTATCTGGTTGAACTTTACCTTAACGTGTATACTGACTGTCTCTCTGTTACATGTTGGTAAAGCCCTTAGGATCTGTATTTGACTACCTGGACTATGATGCGGATCATACTAGTGGGGACATGGTAGTCTATAAGTACATCCTTCAAAGTCCCTAGTCGTGGGTGTATCGAGACGGGGCATTGATATACCAGAGTAGACTAGCGTGTACCTTCTCGACCCATACAGATGGGCGATGGATGATCCCATATCGATCGGTGTTTGACATCAGAGATGATATACGGGTGCTCAGTAGAGACTGGGTACACTGGACGGACTCGCCGAGAACTCCCAGATGGTATTATACCTCACGTCAGATGGCAGTTCTCTGGTGACACTGGTACAGAGTAGTCTGTTGACCCGAGATCGTCATAGAGACTTGTGTGGTTCCCACTGTGCTTTGATTTCCATCTTACCACGTCCAAGAGGGCGTGCAAAACGGTGGTTTTTGGGTACAGTCCCTAGTCACATGGAGGCAATGAGCGATAGGAGGGGATTCGTCTCTCCCGGTATATGGGGGTTGATGTTGCACTGTGTTCGATCGGCTATAACAGGAAGTCCCTGGCCAGGGCTGCTCAGAGAATTGCTGGTAAGTGTTACCAGTAGTTTCTCGACCCGTTATGAGCCTCATATCGACACGACTTATTGAGCTATTGGGGTCTGACGTTTACCACCCCTAGGCGAGATATGCGACATATCAGACGATCAGACCGGACTGTACGGTAGTGTTACTGGTCGGATTCACTGGAGTGTGAGCGGGCTTGCTCGTCGATCTTCAGATCGCTCAATACCCGGGTGGCCGTTACGTTTAGCAGACCGCTTGCGGCTTGTGGATGTTTGATATGATCATCATCCGCTGCCGGCGTATTGACGAGTCTTTAGAGTCCTACACAGAGGTTTCCTGGCTCAAGCGAAACGAAATAGGAGCGCATATGAGATATGTGCGGGACCGAGAATAATACGAGTATGTGATACCGTATTCTATTCTCGCGATAAATATATCGAATGGTTGTATGCGATATAACCTAGTTATCGATTCAAGCGTTGATTCGATAAGCCGATATATTGGATACCAGTCGGTTATGTGCGCATGACCGGATCATTGAATCAAGTGTTGATTTAATGATTTAATGTATAATTATATATTTGATATATTACTTTGCATTAACTAGTATCGGTTTACTTAAGATGGATTTTCTCGCTCGGATGTGCAAGTTGTATATGTGATATACTTTTGTGCATTTGATTGTATCATGTTTGATGATACATGATTGTTTGGTGTATGGTTTAAACCATGGTTGGTCAATGGTTAGGGTTTTCTTTTGCTTCATTTACTTATTTATTTATTCATTTATTTATCCATTTTGTTATTTTAGCAAAAGAAATATGATGAAGAGAAAATGGTGGCTTTATTTGTTTGTATTCTTTGAAGCTTCATGAACATTTGACCAAAGCAACCATTTTTGTCTTCTTGTCTAAACCTAACCATTCTTTAACCATGATTAACTCTCTACATCTAACCATGGTTTAGTTATGATAAGAATAGATAATTCTTTTCTTTTTCTTTATTCTTATCATAACTTTTTCATGAGCTTCTTCTTCTTCTTCAAAAACACATGAAGAAAAAGCTTCTAGTCATCAATGGTAGATTGATGATATGAGTGAGAAATCCAATTCTAAAGTATACCCACTTCCTATTTCTTCATCCTCTACCTCTTGCCAAGTAGTAGAGTGTGTTTCCTTCACAAGATTTTAGGGTTTGGTGAAGGAGGAGCTTGATCTAGCGATGCCTCGACGTAGATCATCTTCGGCATGGACATCGACGACCTAGCTTGCCCATTCTCCGACGAAGTCGACTCTAGAGCCCGGATTTGATTTGGACAGCGGAGATGACCTCGTTGCGGAGCCGTGGAGGTGGATATCCGGATCTACAAAGGTTGTAATTTCCGTATCTCTTTAGTTAACTGTTAACTAGTTCTTGTTCGCCTAGATATCTAGCAAACGATCCGTACTTTAGGGTTTGTAGGCACCATAATTTTTGAAATTGCCATGGTTGATGGCTTGGGAGACCTCACTAGAGTGCCTAGGAACCCTGCAGTGGTATCAGAGCCTAGCTAGAGCCTTAGGCGAAGTCCAGATGCGATTTGAAGTCCGATCGAACCGAAACCATACCCGGAAAATTGCTCTCTGTCCAATTTTTAAAATCTGGTATTTTTCCACATTAAAAATGTTCAGAAAAATAAGCAGGTGAATATATGAGGTACTGTGAATTTCGTGCCGATAATTCATTCTTATTGCCGCGCTTCCGCGGCACGAGCTATTCTCGTGCGGCGGTTGCGCGGCGGTACGGCATTCTCATTTAATAGTTTTTATACAGTATCTCATAATTATTAGTGCTGGTATTCCTGGGTATTTTTAATATTTATTCCAGAGTTGAATTTTTCTGAGTTGATTTGGGGATTCGGTATTTCGATCGGGGTATCAAATTTTGTCTGTGTGGCTTTCCGGATAAATTTTAGAATATGTTAAAAAGTTCGACCGGATATAAATACCCAACTTTTCCCCTGTCGGGAAATTTCCAAGTGTTGGATTTTTCCACAGTTTGACGACGTTCTAAGTAGTGCAAGTAACGCGATGGTCCCTCTAGAAGACACAAACCTTAACTCGATTATGTGACCGTCTTGAACTGCCCTTTGAACCTTCGGGTTTGGGGTAGTACGGCGTGCCACATGTGAGGCGTTGGCTTGACCCTTCTACGGCTGGATCGTTGGTACTGAGGCACAAACGGAATGTTGTTAGACTTATTTCATGTGTTGATCTGTATCGGGAAAACTTGGGTGTTCGATTGTTCGATCGGAAAGTTTAACATTTTCTGTTTATCTGGAATGGGATACAATAATTGGAATTCACAATAGTTATGTGATAACTGAATGAATGTTATAAACGTAGCAATTTAGTCTCACTTGATCGGTTGCCACGGAATTTTGATGTGATCAAAAGTCCGTTGCAATCACGTAGCGTACGCGGATACTCGCCGGGTAAACTTAATAGACAGCCTCGCTCCATAGCCCCGACCAAGTGACTGTAGGAGAACCCCGTCGCCGAAAGCATCCCTCCGGGTGCTCGCGGTAGCGGTGTTCCGCCTTGGTGCACTTCGTCGACGGTATCAGGGGTGCGGCCGTCTACTGAAGTTTGCGACGAGCATTGCAATCACGTAGTGTTTTCGATTTTGAGACTAAAATACGGGGTTTATAATTGTTAGGCATGCGATGTCTAAGTAATTCATTTGGTCAGGCATGCGATGTCTGAGGTGGTTGCGGATTCCAACTGTTGTAGTTTTACACTTTCTTTTCTGTGACCGTAAGTGTAATATGTGATATCGCCGGTTTCGTTGCTATATGTCAACGACAATTGGGATGGACATATTTACTTACGTTGATGACATGTGATGTTATGTGTTGCTGGATATGTTATATTGGATCGTCGTGTTTGAATAGCCGGGGGTTTTTATGTGAGATGAGTGTTTTTCATTTTCATTCATGTAAAAACTTGTATGTAATATTCTTTTAATTGGGGCGCTTCCAGGTTGCGGGAGTTGTCACCTGTTGTATATTATTTACTTTTCCGCACTAGGATAGACCCAAGGAGGGGAGCACAAGTAACCGGGTTCTGGAGTCCAGTGGGAGACCAACTCGAGGAGTCGAGTCCGGGTCTCCTAACTCTAGAATTGGTAGGGTTGCTTGCCGCTCTCGTAGGGGTCTAGGGGTGTGGGTTTGGCTATTCATCACGACCGTGGAATCCGTGTTTTATACTGGCTCGTATTGAAAACACGGACGTCCTAGTATATCCAATATTTCATATGTTTCTTCTGCTGCGATATCTGTGATGAGATCATGTGATGTTTCTGTGATGGATATAGTATATAGTATATATGATATATTATATAGATGTTACTTATGTTTTACACCCGCGCTAGCCCTGCCCTGCTCTGCCGTTAGTTACCTAACCTAACGGTGCACGAGGGGACATCGAGGCGAATGCGGATGGCATAAGTGTACGTCATATCTATCTGTGATGTTTAGGTATTTAAATGATGGGACTTCATTAATATGATTAATGAAATAAAAGAAACCTAAGATGTTGTAGAATCGAATTTCAAAATAAAACAGGTAGCTACAGTTCTTGCTTTGCACAGCGGTATATGCGATATATCCTGCACCTTATTCGATGAGGAAAGGACCGAGATCCCTTCACCGGGAGTGACTCCTTTAGCAATAACTGGCAGATGCTACACACTCGGTTTGTCTTTTGATTGCTTTTAAGAGTTTTTGCTTTGCACAGTGATATATATGATATATCCCGCACCTCATTCGACGAGGAAAGGACCGACGATCCCTTCACCGGGAGTGACTCCTTTAGCAAAACTAGAAAAGCCTCAAAAGCACTCCATTTCAAAATTCATTCGATCCTACAACGATATCAAGTTCATTACGCAATAGGTTTTCAGAAAAACCTGTCGTAGCCCTCCGTCATTTCAGATAAGTACTAGTTAGTATTCGTGCTACGTTTGTTGACTATGTTAAGGCGTAGTGTGCGGTAGCTAACTATTGGTTATCTGTATTAGCATATGATGCGATTGGATTAGGGTAGTCGTGCGACTTTGTTGACTATGTTAAGGGTCGTGCGGGTGGGTTTAATTCAATCGGGAAATGACGGGTTGAACTTGACTAGCACTTATGATTTGTTGACTATGTTAAGGTCATATAGCTGCTAGGGGCAAAATATTATCGGGAATTTCAAGTGTTGAAATTTGCAATGAGATTGCATACCTTCTATGAGATAGTTGGATCCCGATACCCGCTGCGAGTAAGAGTTACTCCTGGGAGAGTTTTATACATTACAACTAGCCGATCAAGTAGGTGTCTAGAAAGGTGTTAACGAGGTTACGCCTTTGGGAAAACGAGGTTTACATTAATTAGGTTCGTGCGAAAGCACGGGGGACCTCCCTCAAAGTACCGACACTGGCCTGGCTGAAAGATTGGCGAACTTGTAGTGTGTAATTAATCCCGGCTAGTCTTTCCTTTTAGGGTTTGAAGGAAGATTTGATAAAAAGCAGTGGGAGCCATCCTGATTAGATAAAATAATAACCAATCTATTCTTGACAGAGCGCACGCTGAGTGTTTTCTTCTCTCTCTCTCCAGGTAGCGACCATATCACGCCTTAATCAAGATAATAATACGGAATATTGACCGAACCCGCTTGTTATACTGAGCTGGGGAACGTTGGTCCCGCTCCTACTTATAATTGTTATAAGACAGAGCAGGAATTTGGGGAATACCAGATTTCCCGTGCCGCCCAAACGAAGAGAGTGCATGCTGATGCATCATCTTCGGGTGTGTTCGTTATACAGAACTGTTTCTCAGTATCCTTTACGTCCTGGGTATATGATACCGGATCAGGATCCCACATATGTAATCTGTTACATAGGGCTACAGAAAGGTAGAGAACTGAGAACGGGTGATAAGTTTCATGAGGCAGAAAACGGGGCAAGTGTTGCAGCCAAGTCTGTTGGTCACTGTCACCCTGTATTACCGATACATTGATTATGAACGAATGTTGTTAGATATCGAACCTGATATACAAAATCATATCTATCTCTTTATTAGTAAAGAAAGGATATAATTCTGTATTGTTGGATAATGTTTTGAACATTTCCTATATCAAAAGTTGATCGGTTCAGGCACGTTATCTAAAAGCGTTGATGTTCTAAATCAAACTACAGTTCTTAGTATATGGAACACACACAAGAGGAAGAGTTCAGAAATGAACGAATCCTTCTTGAGGTATTGTAGACTAGGTCAGATCAATGCGACCCGACTAGCTAGAGTTACATAAAGATGCATATTTAAATCAGTTTGAATTTACATCTTGTGAAACTCGCCAGTCATGTCACAAAGAAAAGATGACCACAGCTCTGTTTATTGGAAACAGAGAAAGAGTTAATAAACTCTTGGGATGATACATGTTGATGTATGTAGGTCCCCTGTCTACACATGCCAAGACCGGTTCTTTATACTTCATTATATTCTCTGATAATCTCTCAAGATTCAGTCATATGTTCCTGTTGAAACATGAGTCCGAACCTTTTGAGATATTCACAGAATATAAGTTGGAAGTAGAGAACCTAAACGGGTATAAGTATTATGTCCTATGATGAGATCAAGGAGGAGAATACTTGAGCACGGAAATCCTGGATTATTCTAAAGGAGAATGAGATTCTCTCTCAGCATTACTCCTCTGAATACACCATAGCACGATGGTATATCGGGGCGGAGCAGATACACCCTATTTGATATGGTGTGCTCTATGATGAGTACTACTGAGTTACCTTTTTCCTTTTGGGAGTTATGCGCTTGAGAAGCTGCATACCTATTGAATAGGGTTCGAATCAAATCAATGCCTACCACTTCATATGTGATATGAAAAGCGAAGAGCCCATGTCTTAAGTTAGTTAAGATTTGGGGTTGTCCGGCCTATGTCTAAAAGCAAAATCCGGACAAGCTCGAGACAAGGTCAGTTATGTACAACTGGAAAGGTTCCAGCTATACTAACTACAGCTGATGATTTGAAAGAACCAAAGGATTCAGTAGATACCAACGAACCTCAGCCTCTCCGCCGATCTAGTAGGGTTCCTCACCCACCTGAGAGATACTTCGGTTTCTCTATGACAGTGGGAGCGAGGATTGCATCATGAGATGATGACCCAACGAGTTTCGAGCTGGCCATCAGGAGTAAGACTCTGTAAGAATGGCTGGATGTTTAGCGATCTGAGATGGAATCCTTATACACCAACAAAGTATGGACTTTGGTTGCAATATCTGAAGGGTTAAATCCCCATCAGGAGCAAGTATATCTTGAGAAGATTACTTGGTGTACATGGAAAAGTTGAGACTTTCAAAGCTAGACTTGTTAAAAGTTTGCATCATTTACCAGGCGTGGATTATGATGAAACCTTTTCAAGGATCTATGCTTAAGTCCATCCAGATCCTACTTACCACGGCTACATACCATGACTACGATATCTGGTGGTTGGGTGTCTTGACTGCTTTTCTAAATGATGATTTAGAAGAGTGCGTCTGTAAGTACACAGCCAGAGGGCTTCGTAGACAGTGGGAGCAGCGGAAACGTGTGCAAGATGCTTTATAGGATAAAGCAGGCATCGCAGAGTTGGAACGTCTGTTTTGATGAAGTAGTCAAAGAAGTTGACATCATCAAAATGGTAGATGAACCTTGTATATACAAAAAGGTAGTAGGGAGTATGGTGACGATCCTCGTAGAGTACGTGGATGACATACTCTTGATAGGGAAGGAGTTTCCTATGCTACGCTCGATCAATCTCCGCTTATCACAATGATTCTCCATAAAGGATCAAAGTGATACCTACTAAATCCTGGATTTTGGATCTATGAGATAGATCTAAATGGATGTTAGGATACTCACTAGATGTAGTGAGACGGTATCAAACGATCCTAGGGAGAATCACTGGAAGTGTTCCAGGGTGATAAAGACGACTGAGTGTCAGTCACAGGCATTGTCTTTACCCTCAGTAAAGGGACGGTATGTTGGAAGAGTTCCAAGCTAGATACCGTGACATACTAGACGATAAAGGCTGGATACATCGCTACTTAAGATGCTACCAAAGAGGCTGTTTGGGTGTATATTGGTTCATGAGATGAACTATGTTCCTCCCATTGTGTGACAATGGAGTTGTGGCTTATGCCAAGGAACGCCGGTCCCATCAGTGATCCAGACATATTTTAAGGCAGTATCACTTGATCATGGAGATGGTTGATCTCCAGGAAGATCGAGGCAAGGAGAGTAGACTCAGAGGACAACACAGCGGATCCACTCACAAAGGCCTGTTCCCAGAGAGAGACTTTTATGGGATGGTTGAGTATGAGATACTGCAACCACTGCTACAGATGGCCCTAGTGCAAGTGGGAGATTGTTAGTTATATGTATGCCCTAGAGGCCATTACTATACATAGGATGTATATTGTAGTGGATGCTGGGACATATATAGGGAGGACTTTCTTGCTCGACATGATAGTATGCTATCTGGTTGAACTTTACCTTAACGTGTATACTGACTGTCTCTCTGTTACATGTTGGTAAAGCCCTTAGGATCTGTATTTGACTACCTGGACTATGATGCGGATCATACTAGTGGGGACATGGTAGTCTATAAGTACATCCTTCAAAGTCCCTAGTCGTGGGTGTATCGATACGGGGCATCGATATACCAGAGTAGACTAGCGTGTACCTTCTCGACCCATACAGATGGGCGATGGATGGTCCCATATCCATCGGTGTTTGACATCAGAGATGATATACGGGTGCTCAGTAGAGACTGGGTACACTGGACGGACTCGCCGAGAACTCCCAGATGGTATTATACCTCACGTCAGATGGCAGTTCTCTGGTGACACTGGTACAGAGTAGTCTGTTGACCCGAGATCGTCATAGAGACTTGTGTGGTTCCCACTGTACTTTGATTTCCATCTTACCACGTCCAAGAGGGCGTGCAAAACGGTGGTTTTTGGGTACAGTCCCGAGTCACATGGAGGCAATGAGCGATAGGAGGGGATTCGTCTCTCCCGGTATATGGGGGTTGATGTTGCACTGTGTTCGATCGGCTATAACAGGAAGTCCCTGGCCAGGGCTGCTCAGAGAATTGCTGGTAAGTGTTACCAGTAGTTTCTCGACCCGTTATGAGCCTCATATCGACACGACTTATTGAGCTATTGGGGTCTGACGTTTACCACCCCTAGGCGAGATATGCGACATATCAGACGATCAGACCGGACTTGTCACGACCCGAAAGAGCACGTGACTGGCACTTGAACCATATGAAGCCTATAGGACTCCATCGGATCCAAGTAAGCCAAAAGCCCAGAAATCTAAAACCATTTTGAAGAATAAATAAAGAAAACTGGTTTAAAGAAGTGATGAAATACAGGTTTGAAATCAAGGTTTTTAAATAACTAAGCCGAAGGTATGTTTTGAAAACAATAAGTCTTTTCTAAAAATTTCGACAGAGTTTCCTTTGTAAAACTGGCCCCGAATGGGGTACAACAAGGATAACAATATATATGCAATGATAAAGGCATCCCCAAACGGGAGCTAGCTCTTCGTCAATCGACGGTCACAACCACACAATGATATGATAATATACAACGCCAAGTGGCGAGGATCAAATCCAAAAGAAAGCTCAAAAGCAACAAGGAAATCCGCAATACAACTAAGCGCGACTCTAAGGTCGAATAATACAACACTGTCTCTAAGTCTGAAAGAATATACAAGTTTTGGTTGATGGACAATTTCTAGATACAATGAAATACATGAATAAAATGGTGATTCTTGATACGAAAGAATCCACCTACCAAAGCAAATCACCCGCAAGAAGGTAGTGTGCCAGAAATGCCGCAATGAAACCTGTACGGCAGAACCTGCAAGGACTGTGGCACAACGGGGGTGAGTTGCCAACTCGTGAATAGAAATATCTACAAGCAGAAACCGAATGCAAGACATAAACCTAAGCCAACGATCAGTAATACAATCCACAAGAGTGCATCTGAGTGTAATAAGGTGGCAAGGTAACATCTAATCATGTATGTAGTGCCAGGTACTCAGGTAATAACATGTCATCAGTGTAAGGTATGCCTGCATGAGGTAAGTATGATGAAATATCAATGATATCAATACACATATATTAGCGTCCCATACCACTAATATTGGTGTAAGGGTATATATAACAGCGCCCTCATACCCTGTTATATATACAAATGAAGTATGACAAGTGTAAATCCAGTCTGTATATGATCCATGTCTGTATATATGTGGAACCCGTCCACCTGTCACCCACTGACAGTAAGCATCATGTATGCAAGTATGAGGATATAAACAATATCATGGAAAACATCATGAAACCCGTGCCAAGCATCGACACGTAAATCCTCATCCATATGGGGCTCCGTCTGCGGTATCGGCCCTCGGCCCCGGCAGCACGAGTCAACCCATGTCCATCTCTGGGCTCCGTCTGCGGTAGCGGCCCGTCGGCCCCCGGCAGTACGCCCATCTCTCGGCTCCAGGCGGTATCCCCCGGATATCCGCCGAGCTCAAATACAATCACCGGTAGGTACTCGCCCGCCTCCAGGCTCAATCGGCATAACCCATCGATCATCTCGCCGAGGGGAACCATACCGGGCCCACCACGAACCCGCAAACGGATCATCACTCCTCGAATCGGGTTTCAAGCACACGTCTCAGCACCGAGAAAACGCGTGGTGGACGCACCAAATATCATATCACGAGGTACCGGGTTTTTCATAAAAGAACATCTTTTCTTAAATAATCCCACGGTCCTCAAAACCAGAAATCACATGAAAATCCACATCAAGAAGTAAATCCAATGCAATGTGCTATGCAATCAATCCATGATGTATGCGACATGTAAAGAGAGATAATCATATCGGAAATCATGCAACATGGAATAGTAATGTACATATGTCGGGAGGAACCGTTCTTTTAGAATGAATCAGTTTTAAAGAATATCTTGCGGTCCTCAATCTCAATCAAGTCAGAATCATCTATGTTTGTGTACAGGTACATGTGTACAATATGCCAAGCAGTAATCATATCATGAATGCAACAGTACTACAGTGTAGTGGCATGGCAATTATCGATGATGAAGTGTGTGAGCCGGCAAATAGTGTACGTGAAACATACGCATCATCGATAATGGTGCTGGTGTCCTAACAGCATGAAGATAATATAACAATGAACATATGCCAGCAATGCGAATAGCAGAAAATGCAGATATCTAGTAGTCAACACCACAGTGAAGTATCTACTATGCAAACTACATCTAAGTATCCGGTCAATCAGGAGGGGTAGGTGTGCAAACCACCTAAAACTGAGTCGATACATGTATAAAAGTATATAGTCGGTGATCTCGCCTCAATGTCATATCATAAGATATCCTCGAGTTATGAGTGCGGATCTATCATCAATATCGGCTCGTACGGTAAATCATCGTACGGCATCCCCATAGCTGGGTAGGAGTCAGTATCTCACTGTCTCATCACATAACAGATATCACCATCGTCAGATCATATAGTCTGGAGTACTACTCTATGTCTAGTACAAAACGGTAACCTCAGTAAGTATGCATGCGGGGGTAAACACATATCCCAAGCCCGCAAGAATCACAAGTCATATCCCACATATGAATCGTATCAGATCACCGATCTCACGGTACCACGCCCACATCAGCGACTCATCTCCAAAGTCATCACAGTGCAAGTATAAGTGATAAGCAAGGGTGTGTGTGTATAGGTGTAATTATATCCTAGGGTTCGCGACTATGACTACACTAGTCACTACTAACCCTAAACTATCCAAAATACACCTATTATCACAATAAACTGCATAGTAATCTATCTACGGACTGCGGGGGTGCTATACGCCATCCACCCGACTTCCCCCTGTAGATATAATCTACTCACCTTGCTTCTCGTGTGCCAATACCGATGTCGCTATCTTCACCTCCTTTGCCTCAACATCACGCGGGGTACCTACAAGTATATCACAATGCTAAAGCACATGAAAATCACATCGGAAACCAAAATAGCACACGCTACCCGCATAGGTAAAAACCTATCGACTCGCATGTAAACACAATCAATATCCACTTGTCGTTGACGTCCAAACGCCATCCGACAGGAATGAATCACCAAATACCAAAATCCATGCTAAATCAAGTCGTAAAACATACACCAACATAGGAAAATCAACCCAGATTTCACCCTAAATGGAATCAGTCAAAACTAGAAGTACCCTGGGTCAACACTAGAGGAACAGGGGCTGTGCACAGAAAACGAGGAGAATGGCTAAGTATGCTAAGTCAAAGTCCACCTCTCTCTCTCACCTACCCTCATCATTATATTTTCCTTTCTTTTCCTTTTCTTTTAAAATCCAAACCTTCTCACATCAATAGTAATCCCAAAAGAAAACCATGGCTAGAAAAATGCACAAGTGTAGAAAAAGTGATACGTGTAAGTTTTGCACAAAATTGCCAAAAAACCCGATTAGCGATTTTAATCGCGATTAGCACTAAATTATTGTCAAACTAATCACAAAAACTTAAAAATGCCATAATCCACTAATTTACCCTATTTTAGAATTTTCCATAATTTTTCATAATTTTTTCTAACATTTTTCCTATTTATTTGCATTTAATATTAAAATAATCAATAAAATAATATTAAATTATAAAAATTCCCAAAATTAATATTTTATATTTTTGAAAATGTTACAATCTACCCCCCTTAAAGAAATTCGGTCCCCGAATTTTAAATTTAAACCCCCAGATACAAAAACATCTCAGTAATAAACCAAAGTCGTCGGGGCTCCGAAATCATCAACACATAGAACGTCACAGCGCAATGCATGCGCAAGGGTACTGAGCAGATAACTCGAAAACAAAACTCCGTCAAGCATCCCGCAATCATCGGAGTCAATGTAAAAAAAACACAATGTCAAATCCAATACAAAACCGATATGATATGGATCGGAACTACACATGTAGACATCCAATCTAAACATAACACCATCCTGTGCGTCTGGTGCGCACTGAAATAAAAAAAAAATCCATATATGTGCTAAACAGGTGCACAAAACAACATCCAAGTGCAACGGGTGTGCACGAAGCATCTGTCATGGGCATCGTATGTGCCTGACAGCAAAATAAATCAGGTGCATGTGACATGCACGAAGAATCCCGATTTAGCGCATCTGGCGTGCACCAAAATCGTATCTAAAAACATGCGCCCAACATGCGCGAAAATCCAAACCGGTGCATCCATCGTGCACGAATGAAAATCTAAACCCTGCGCACTCAACATGCACGGAAATCACGAAATCCAATAGCAAACACCGAACAGGCGTAAAGCACATCGCCAGCACGGAGTGCAAAAATCAACCATCAAAATCCGGGTCAAAATCAACGATATAATGCGGCTCAAACCAAAATCAGGGTACCGCAAGGAAAATCTCACAACCGTGTGCATCAGCGTGCACGAATCAAAGCCTAACACTAAAATGCATGAAAACTCTGCGCAAAATATATAAATATCCAGTGGGTGCATGAAACCAATATCATGAAACTCAGTCACCAAAACTAGATCGTGCAAATAGAACGCCCAAAATACCGAAATCCAAAATGACGGATACGTGATAATCGAATCACAAAATCACAAATCATAAATACCGTCTTCGGTAGTTTCTCCTTCAAGGTCGAGAAGGAGTCAGTGTAATCCACTGCTAGCAGCGCAGGATATCTACTTGCCTCTTGCTCACGGCTGGCGTCCTCTGTCTCTGGTTCCTGATCTTTCCTGTAGATTACCAACTCGCAATCCATCGGCTCATCGGCCCGGTCAGGTGTGCTGACAGGAACGATTCCGTTCTTGCACTTCCCTGGTCATCTCTCGGTCAATCCTCACGACCGCTCGTAAAGCAGCACATCTCTGGCGCCGACCTCGGGTCCTCTGAATGCATATCACACATCCGATCCTGGGTGCAACTCTTATTGCAGCAGTGTACTGGAAGGAATCCTACTCAAGGTCTCTTCTGATCTTGCCTATGCCGATCTGTACGGAGGCTGGCTCTCCTGCACAACCTCTTCTCGCTCAAAGGGCATCGGTGTCCTCAGCACAACATTTCTCGGAAACCGGTCGCATCCCAACGTTTCTGTAAGCATATCAGGTCTCTAGTTTCGACGGGAAGCAATGACAGCTCGTCAGTATCTCACACGAACCTCTGGTTCCACTTGTCTCCATCGTCGTCCACTATGACGTCACGCCAAGCTACTATACACTGCACTGCTCTCGGCCACGGTCAATCTGAAGTCTCTCACACGGACTCGAAATCGCGTACTCTGTAGCTTCATCATTCTGTAGCAGATGTCAGGCCGAACTGGTCCTCGGAAACACGTCCCAACCATCGGAGGAATACTCATCACTCGTCCGTCCTTGATCCATTCGCAATGCATCTGGGTAAGTTCCTTTATCCGAACTTGGTCAACTACCTCGTCGACAATGCCGAACTCTGGCCTGCTGGGTGTGCGCAACACGACCACTCCTGGTCTAGGTCTTCTCGTATCGTACTCCAGAAAGGTCCTGCCGAGGTTCCTTTCTCAAATCTCAATCCTGCCGAAATGTCCGGAAGTCATCATCCAATGCTGAAGCTGAAGCTTATTCCGGAACGGCTGCATACCTATCGCGCTTCTTTCTGGAAGGTATATCCATATACCACGCCTCTGGGTGCGTATAACATCTCTGATGTCGGCGGAGTGGGACGTCATCTCGTCGAAATATCTTGCGAAATCTTTTCTTCACTCTGCATCAGTGTCGACTGATTCGGACTCGTCTCATCATGGCTGCACGAACTGCGCTCCGACGGCTATGCTCGCATCTGGAGTCTCCCAAGCAGTGTCCCATCACGATATCCGAAAGATGTCGAACCATCCGATCGACTCGTCAGATCCTCATAATCCCCCAAGAGCTCACATCTCGGGTACAGTTTAATAGTATCGAGTACATGCCACAGCGTCGGTGGTCCAGCCGTAGAAGGGCAAACCCAAGCCTCACTAATGGTGCCGCGGAACCGCCGTAAACCCTAAAGTTCAAAGGCTGTCACATGGTCATTAAGTCGAGTTAGGGTTTCATTCTTCTAGAGGGTCCATAGAATCACCTGCATGTCTTTCCGTATACTTTAAACTTGGAAAATAGGCTCCTGACATTCGATCGTCTCAATCGACTCTCAACGAATCTGCGTGAAGTCGTCTCTAGCTGGAATCAATCCACCTGATGACCTCGCATCGGGGTAAGCGAACTCACCACACGTCCTAGTCATCCATCCTCGGTGACTAGCAACTCGCTATCATCTCTCTAAGAACATGCTCATGCTGCAGTAGCTCCAATCATCTGGGCGATATCTCATCATTTGCAGCAACAACTGGCTCATATGCCTGTACGCCGAACAACGCCTCAATCCTCCAGGAAAGGCAATACATAAGCGGTCATCTCTGAATCAGCCTGCTCTAGATCTGAGTAAGACTCTCCACACTGGAAATCTTCAACTCAACTGGGCCCGCTCTGGCGCAAAATCGGACGAATCACCTTCGTCTCTCAAATCGGGTAGACTAGCTATCATCTGTCGCATAACTGCCTGAAAGCTCCGGCAATCTCAGCTCGTAAGCTCCGAAAGCAACACCCTATCAATCTCAGCGACAGCTGGTCCATCTGTCTGCACGGTAGGCGACATCACCATCTCTGAGGTATGCTGTACATCAACAGTCCTCTCTCAACTGGCAGCTCTAACAAAGGCCCGATCATCCGGTGCAAGACCAAGCACTCGCCTCCACTAGAGGTCACAATCACCAACACTAACTCGAGACGTTCCCATGTCACCAGAAAACACAAAGGTCGGCCCTCGTACCAAACGAGCTCACACCGGCCGTAACCCTAGCAGCAGCCCAAACTGCGCTCAAACACGGTGACAGGAATCTCAATCGAGTATCAAAGAGAGCACATCAGTGGCAAGAAGGGAAACAACAGATCCAAAGTGGATACATGATCATAGGAAGGAACAGTATCAATGAAGGTATGATCATGAAACTAATAGAATCGGGGATCTCAAATGGATGAATAATCCTGGATATGAAGAGAATCACTGATCTCGAAAGTATGTACATCCTAAGGTTCCTTAAGCGGAGTGGCGTGTCGTAAGTATGCCGCGGAACATACCAACGGTACGTCACTCTACTTTAGTCACCTAATCCATCAACCAAGGGTCATCCTAAAACGACGAAAGTTCGGGTTTACACCCCCTCGACCAAGTCTAAGTTCCGTAAGGTCAAGCCTAAGTTCCGTATATAAACAACTCCCTAGGCTCCACATAGTCAAACTTAGACTCGAACCAAGGTCAACCTGGCGCTCTGATACCAACTTTGTCACGACCCGAAAGAGCACGTGACTGGCACTTGAACCATATGAAGCCTATAGGACTCCATCGGATCCAAGTAAGCCAAAAGCCCAGAAATCTAAAACCATTTTGAAGAATAAATAAAGAAAACTGGTTTAAAGAAGTGATGAAATACAGGTTTGAAATCAAGGTTTTTAAATAACTAAGCCGAAGGTATGTTTTGAAAACAATAAGTCTTTTCTAAAAATTTCGACAGAGTTTCCTTTGTAAAACTGGCCCCGAATGGGGTACAACAAGGATAACAATATATATGCAATGATAAAGGCATCCCCAAACGGGAGCTAGCTCTTCGTCAATCGACGGTCACAACCACACAATGATATGATAATATACAACGCCAAGTGGCGAGGATCAAATCCAAAAGAAAGCTCAAAAGCAACAAGGAAATCCGCAATACAACTAAGCGCGACTCTAAGGTCGAATAATACAACACTGTCTCTAAGTCTGAAAGAATATACAAGTTTTGGTTGATGGACAATTTCTAGATACAATGAAATACATGAATAAAATGGTGATTCTTGATACGAAAGAATCCACCTACCAAAGCAAATCACCCGCAAGAAGGTAGTGTGCCAGAAATGCCGCAATGAAACCTGTACGGCAGAACCTGCAAGGACTGTGGCACAACGGGGGTGAGTTGCCAACTCGTGAATAGAAATATCTACAAGCAGAAACCGAATGCAAGACATAAACCTAAGCCAACGATCAGTAATACAATCCACAAGAGTGCATCTGAGTGTAATAAGGTGGCAAGGTAACATCTAATCATGTATGTAGTGCCAGGTACTCAGGTAATAACATGTCATCAGTGTAAGGTATGCCTGCATGAGGTAAGTATGATGAAATATCAATGATATCAATACACATATATTAGCGTCCCATACCACTAATATTGGTGTAAGGGTATATATAACAGCGCCCTCATACCCTGTTATATATACAAATGAAGTATGACAAGTGTAAATCCAGTCTGTATATGATCCATGTCTGTATATATGTGGAACCCGTCCACCTGTCACCCACTGACAGTAAGCATCATGTATGCAAGTATGAGGATATAAACAATATCATGGAAAACATCATGAAACCCGTGCCAAGCATCGACACGTAAATCCTCATCCATATGGGGCTCCGTCTGCGGTATCGGCCCTCGGCCCCGGCAGCACGAGTCAACCCATGTCCATCTCTGGGCTCCGTCTGCGGTAGCGGCCCGTCGGCCCCCGGCAGTACGCCCATCTCTCGGCTCCAGGCGGTATCCCCCGGATATCCGCCGAGCTCAAATACAATCACCGGTAGGTACTCGCCCGCCTCCAGGCTCAATCGGCATAACCCATCGATCATCTCGCCGAGGGGAACCATACCGGGCCCACCACGAACCCGCAAACGGATCATCACTCCTCGAATCGGGTTTCAAGCACACGTCTCAGCACCGAGAAAACGCGTGGTGGACGCACCAAATATCATATCACGAGGTACCGGGTTTTTCATAAAAGAACATCTTTTCTTAAATAATCCCACGGTCCTCAAAACCAGAAATCACATGAAAATCCACATCAAGAAGTAAATCCAATGCAATGTGCTATGCAATCAATCCATGATGTATGCGACATGTAAAGAGAGATAATCATATCGGAAATCATGCAACATGGAATAGTAATGTACATATGTCGGGAGGAACCGCTCTTTTAGAATGAATCAGTTTTAAAGAATATCTTGCGGTCCTCAATCTCAATCAAGTCAGAATCATCTATGTTTGTGTACAGGTACATGTGTACAATATGCCAAGCAGTAATCATATCATGAATGCAACAGTACTACAGTGTAGTGGCATGGCAATTATCGATGATGAAGTGTGTGAGCCGGCAAATAGTGTACGTGAAACATACGCATCATCGATAATGGTGCTGGTGTCCTAACAGCATGAAGATAATATAACAATGAACATATGCCAGCAATGCGAATAGCAGAAAATGCAGATATCT
This sequence comes from Agapanthus africanus, assembly GCA_030015575.1. Classification (NCBI taxonomy): domain Eukaryota; kingdom Viridiplantae; phylum Streptophyta; class Magnoliopsida; order Asparagales; family Amaryllidaceae; genus Agapanthus; species Agapanthus africanus. The sequence continues at coordinate 400,857,794 of CM057346.1, forward strand.
AGTAGTCAACACCACAGTGAAGTATCTACTATGCAAACTACATCTAAGTATCCGGTCAATCAGGAGGGGTAGGTGTGCAAACCACCTAAAACTGAGTCGATACATGTATAAAAGTATATAGTCGGTGATCTCGCCTCAATGTCATATCATAAGATATCCTCGAGTTATGAGTGCGGATCTATCATCAATATCGGCTCGTACGGTAAATCATCGTACGGCATCCCCATAGCTGGGTAGGAGTCAGTATCTCACTGTCTCATCACATAACAGATATCACCATCGTCAGATCATATAGTCTGGAGTACTACTCTATGTCTAGTACAAAACGGTAACCTCAGTAAGTATGCATGCGGGGGTAAACACATATCCCAAGCCCGCAAGAATCACAAGTCATATCCCACATATGAATCGTATCAGATCACCGATCTCACGGTACCACGCCCACATCAGCGACTCATCTCCAAAGTCATCACAGTGCAAGTATAAGTGATAAGCAAGGGTGTGTGTGTATAGGTGTAATTATATCCTAGGGTTCGCGACTATGACTACACTAGTCACTACTAACCCTAAACTATCCAAAATACACCTATTATCACAATAAACTGCATAGTAATCTATCTACGGACTGCGGGGGTGCTATACGCCATCCACCCGACTTCCCCCTGTAGATATAATCTACTCACCTTGCTTCTCGTGTGCCAATACCGATGTCGCTATCTTCACCTCCTTTGCCTCAACATCACGCGGGGTACCTACAAGTATATCACAATGCTAAAGCACATGAAAATCACATCGGAAACCAAAATAGCACACGCTACCCGCATAGGTAAAAACCTATCGACTCGCATGTAAACACAATCAATATCCACTTGTCGTTGACGTCCAAACGCCATCCGACAGGAATGAATCACCAAATACCAAAATCCATGCTAAATCAAGTCGTAAAACATACACCAACATAGGAAAATCAACCCAGATTTCACCCTAGATGGAATCAGTCAAAACTAGAAGTACCCTGGGTCAACACTAGAGGAACAGGGGCTGTGCACAGAAAACGAGGAGAATGGCTAAGTATGCTAAGTCAAAGTCCACCTCTCTCTCTCACCTACCCTCATCATTATATTTTCCTTTCTTTTCCTTTTCTTTTAAAATCCAAACCTTCTCACATCAATAGTAATCCCAAAAGAAAACCATGGCTAGAAAAATGCACAAGTGTAGAAAAAGTGATACGTGTAAGTTTTGCACAAAATTGCCAAAAAACCCGATTAGCGATTTTAATCGCGATTAGCACTAAATTATTGTCAAACTAATCACAAAAACTTAAAAATGCCATAATCCACTAATTTACCCTATTTTAGAATTTTCCATAATTTTTCATAATTTTTTTCTAACATTTTTCCTATTTATTTGCATTTAATATTAAAATAATCAATAAAATAATATTAAATTATAAAAATTCCCAAAATTAATATTTTATATTTTTGAAAATGTTACAGGACTGTACGGTAGTGTTACTGGTCGGATTCACTGGAGTGTGAGCGGGCTTGCTCGTCGATCTTCAGATCGCTCAATACCCGGGTGGCCGTTACGTTTAGCAGACCGCTTGCGGCTTGTGGATGTTTGATATGATCATCATCCGCTGCCGGCGTATTGACGAGTCTTTAGAGTCCTACACAGAGGTTTCCTGGCTCAAGCGAAACGAAATAGGAGCGCATATGAGATATGTGCGGGACCGAGAATAATACGAGTATGTGATACCGTATTCTATTCTCGCGATAAATATATCGAATGGTTGTATGCGATATAACCTAGTTATCGATTCAAGCGTTGATTCGATAAGCCGATATATTGGATACCAGTCGGTTATGTGCGCATGACCGGATCATTGAATCAAGTGTTGATTTAATGATTTAATGTATAATTATATATTTGATATATTACTTTGCATTAACTAGTATCGGTTTACTTAAGATGGATTTTCTCGCTCGGATGTGCAAGTTGTATATGTGATATACTTTTGTGCATTTGATTGTATCATGTTTGATGATACATGATTGTTTGGTGTATGGTTTAAACCATGGTTGGTCAATGGTTAGGGTTTTCTTTTGCTTCATTTACTTATTTATTTATTCATTTATTTATCCATTTTGTTATTTTAGCAAAAGAAATATGATGAAGAGAAAATGGTGGCTTTATTTGTTTGTATTCTTTGAAGCTTCATGAACATTTGACCAAAGCAACCATTTTTGTCTTCTTGTCTAAACCTAACCATTCTTTAACCATGATTAACTCTCTACATCTAACCATGGTTTAGTTATGATAAGAATAGATAATTCTTTTCTTTTTCTTTATTCTTATCATAACTTTTTCATGAGCTTCTTCTTCTTCTTCAAAAACACATGAAGAAAAAGCTTCTAGTCATCAATGGTAGATTAATGATATGAGTGAGAAATCCAATTCTAAAGTATACCCACTTCCTATTTCTTCATCCTCTACCTCTTGCCAAGTAGTAGAGTGTGTTTCCTTCACAAGATTTTAGGGTTTGGTGAAGGAGGAGCTTGATCTAGCGATGCCTCGACGTAGATCATCTTCGGCATGGACATCGACGACCTAGCTTGCCCATTCTCCGACGAAGTCGACTCTAGAGCCCGGATTTGATTTGGACAGCGGAGATGACCTCGTTGCGGAGCCGTGGAGGTGGATATCCGGATCTACAAAGGTTGTAATTTCCGTATCTCTTTAGTTAACTGTTAACTAGTTCTTGTTCGCCTAGATATCTAGCAAACGATCCGTACTTTAGGGTTTGTAGGCACCATAATTTTTGAAATTGCCATGGTTGATGGCTTGGGAGACCTCACTAGAGTGCCTGGGAACCCTGCATATATATATAATTATTTCTTACAATAAACGTCCGCTACTTGTGCCGTGATATGCGCATCGCACGGCGACTTGAAAAGGGGTTTGGCATGCATTTCTTTTAGACGTTTTGACGAGTTTACAACGAAGCGTACTATGTGCATGTTATAGTTTTGATGTATATCATGTTGGTTTTCGTATTGGACTTTAACATTGGTATCTTCACCATGACTCCGATGATTGCGTGATACTTGACGGAGTTTTGATTTTGAGTCATATACTCATTTTCATGCGCATGGATTGCGCTGGGTTGTATTTTAAGGATTGATGATTTTAGAGCCCCGATGACTTTTTAAGGATTGATAATTTCAGAGCCTCGATGACTTGAGTGTTTTGCTGAAATGTTTTAGTATTTGGGGGAGTTTTAATTTAAATTCGTGGACCGAATTTCTTTAAAGGGGAAAGATTGTAACGTTCTGAAAAATCATTTAGGTGGAATTTTGGATAATAGGTAAAATAACTAGTGTTTTCAGTAAAAACCAAGATATGATTATCTTTTAACATAAAATTTAATATACCTATTCTAGCTATGTCATTGCTAGTATTTGGTATTTAATGGGTCACTTGTAAAATTTCTAGTTTACTAAAATATTTTCCGAAATTAATTATTTTAAATATTATTTTAAGAATTCACTAATACATTTAATTAGTGATAATTACAAATTGGAATGGGTTAATACAAGTCTTGTGCATCATGACACATTAAACCAAAACGTAACATGTTGTTTTAAATGAAAAGATGTTTTGAAAATGGTTTTAGAAAATATAAAAGAAAAAGGCTTAAGTTGTAAAAATAAATTAATCAGAAATTGAGATATGGTTCTAGGTTGACTTGGGGTATAGTATTTATCAGTTTTCTACACCACACAAATCCACACCCATCCCCAATTACTTGCTGGCCGAGCCCATGTGGCTGTGCCTCACACACACCTCTCTCTTCAAAAAAAAAGAAAAAGAAAAGGGAAATAATAAAGAATGAAGCATGGACTTTGTTGACTTGGGAATTGTATCATTCATTCAACCCTCACTCTATCTCCTCATCTCCCAATAGTGGCCGAGCCTCCCATTCCCTGCACAACAGCAGCCCCTCCCTTTTGTTCTTCTTCATTTCATTTCAAAACCCCCAAAATTTCATCAAAAAAATCCAAATAAAAAACCTCACAAAATCAAAATACAATCTCTACCCATTTTTCCTTGGCCATTTAAGTATGGATCATGGAGCTTGGAAGCTAATTTGGGAGACTAGTTTGCAAGAGGGATCTACAAATTGTTACGTATAAAATCTTAACCCTATAGTCATGTGTTGATAAATTCTTCCAATTTAAGTTTTTGTGATGTTTAAATAGGGTTATAAATTCAAGATTGAAATCTCTAGTGAAGGGTTGAAATCAAGTTAGGGTTTATGTTATTTGATCATGGTTTAAATGTGTAGTTTGACACTTTAAGACATGTAAAACCTAACCTAGTTGCTAGTTTGCTAATTGTTATTTAAAAATTATTCTAATTAAGTTAATTGAGCAAACTAGGTTTTTAGGATTTATGGAATTAAGTGAGATTAAAATCTAGTGGATATTGGTGTGGCCTAATTAAGATAATTAATTAACTTTGTGGCCACTAGAATTGTTAAAATATCTCGATTTGAACTAAAATGGAAATCTTGCTTACTAGGTTTTTGGAAATTAATCAATTTTAATTAAGTTGTGGTTTCGATGATAAATAGCCGATTTCATATATTTTTAGTGTGTTGTGAGCGCGCGATTAATGCGTTTGGGTTTTAAGTTTGGGGATTTTCACGTATAGTGACCCTCATTGTAGTTTGTGGCGTTGTCGCGGCTCGTTTCGTGCACTAAATGTGTGCGCGTCGGGTTAATGCACGTGGTTGACTTGTATTATTTGTATCCGCGACTATTTATATTTATTCTCTTATTTCCTTGTGTACGTTGCTAGGATCGGGTGCATTGTCGTCGGGCGTGGCGCGGAAATGACAGATCTGAAATCAGAGCAGATTAGCCGAGGCGTCCAGGTGAGTAGATATATATTTACGGTGGAAGTCGGGTGGATGGCGTATAGCACCCCGGCAATTCGATGTGTAGTATACGAGATATATACGATATATATATATATATATATATGTGTGTGTGTGTGTGTGTGTGTGCGCGCGCGCGCACACGTTATGTGAAACATGTATAATTAGCAAGTAAGATTTAGGAGATCATGGGTTAAATTTTAGTATAATTGATTGATAGTGTCGTTAGTTATTTGTAGTCGCGAACCCTAGAATAAGGTTTACACTCACACACACAGACTCGCATGCATTTTACTTTCTTATGCGTATATGGGTATATGTATGTATACACACACACACATAAGCACATAGGTATGGGACTATGTGTGTGTGTGTATATATATATATACATATACATATACATGGATGATGAGGATAGTATATGGTATTTAGAGATGAGTCGATATGATTGGGCATGATTCCACGAGATTGGTGATATGATATGGATCGTAATTTGAGATACGACATGATGTTATAACGGGTCTTTAGGCGATATGTTGTCGTACACATGCACATATATATGTAAATAGTATCGGTTGTACTAAACTTAGATCAGTACCCCTAATACAGGATATGATGATAAGGATACCAGATAAATATTGAGATAAATGTGATATTCGACCCATACCCCGATTGGGATGTCGTATGATGAATTTACCGTACGAGCTATATATTGATGATAGATCCGCACTTTTGACTCAAGGATGTCATGTTATATATTGTATCATATGTGATACTATTGAGGCAGGATCACCGAAAATTATATTTATATGTATCGATTCAGACTTAGGTGGTTTTCCTTACACTTTCGATTAGCCTGTTAGTTTAGATCTGTAGTTTACTTGTAGATGTTAGACTAGAATCGAGTTATACCTATTTCAAAACTAACGAATTGTGAGTATTTTAAGGACAGGCCAAGGGATTCTACGGATATTTCAAAGGACGTATCTTTTCTGAAAAACACCGTAGCCCTTATTTTCTAAACACCACGATTCGTGTTATTTCAAATGGCAAAACTGTATGACTCATATATATTAATGTAGATTTTTCATTGTTGCGCTTATTATTCATTTTCGGCATATTCTTGCAATTCGCATTGCATTGCATGCTTAAATGTGTTTTATTGTTATTGTTAGTGTATATGCCCTAGAGGCCATTACTGTATCATACTAGTATGTATATTACTTAATGAAAGCTTGGGATATTCACCTTGTATTGACAATCTTGCTCAAAATGGTAGTATGCTACTTGGTTTGTTTCTACTTCAATGTGTACATGTGTTTATTTTAGTATATCATCTATACACATTAGTGGAGCCCTTAGGATCTTTGCTTGATTACCAGCACTGTGATGGCAGTCACACTAGTGGGGCTGGGTAATCTATAAGCACATCCTTATGCAGGTCCCTAGTCGCAGGACTATCGAGACAGGGCATCGATACTCCGGAGTAGACTAGCGCATGCGCTTCTCGTCCCAGTGTGAGAGACGGTCTGTCCCACAGCCGTCGGTACGTCGTACTTGAGATAGTATGCGGGTGCTCGTTAGGTTACGAGTAAACTGGACAGGACTCGTCGGGAACTGACCGGTTGGTATTATACCTATCGTCAGTTATCAGTTCCCAGGTGACATGAGTACAGCTTAGTCCGCTGACTTGACACTGTCACTTCGCCTCGAGTGTGTTCCCACTGTACTTTGATTACTACCCTACCACAGCTCAAAGGAGCCGTGCAAACAGGTAGTAGTTGGGTGCAGTCCCGAAGCACTTGGAGGCAGTGACGGTTAGACAGGATTCGTCTCTCCCGGTATTGGGGGTTGACATCGCACTGTGTCTAGGAGAGCCATTACACGAGTAGTCCCTGGCCAGGGCAAGCGAGATATACTGGTAGGCTTCCAGTGTTATCTCAGGGTGTATTGGGCTTCACTCCGACATGACTTGTACCGCTATTTGGGGACTGACGTTTACCGCCCCCATAGGCCCGCCATGCGATGTATCAGACGAATAGACCGGACTGTACGAAGATTGTCACATTCAGGCTCAGTAGGAGTTCAGATAGGTTTCACCTCGTCAGTCTTCTTGTCGGCATCTACTTGGGGACCGTTACGCACAGCTAGTGCCGCTTGCGGTATGTGGTTAAACCTACTGCCAGCGTAGTGTCGAGTCTCTAGAGTCCCACACAGAAAGCTATTCGCCTTTAGGCAAAAGAGTAGAGGTCGCATGGTTTTGCGACAGGTCGTATGGTTTTGCGACAGGGTTCAGTCACATCCGTGCACTTGTGCACGTTTAGTGTCCGGACAGTTTACACTAGCGGGCTTTGGTTTAAGCCAGATCCTAGTGTATGTATTGGGATTGGTTTTATCCAGTTTGTATTCGTGTTCCTCGGAACGCGGATGCGGGTGTGTATGCACAGTTGGCGGAGAGACAGAGACAGAGGATTCTCATTAGAGTTGTTGACCGTTGACTGTTGACTATTGACTTTTTGCTCAACCCTAATGAGAATATGATATATGGTTAACAATAATATTAATTAAGTATTGTGGTGACATGGTTGTTGAGGGGTTGACTTTGTTGACTTGTTGACTTTGTTGACCGGTTGACTAGGTTGGACTAGTTGACCATCATGATGACAATGGCTATCATTTCATGGCAAAGACTTTTCACTTGCTTATTCTCTTGTGCAATATGAGTGCATGAAATGATTTAGCCATTTTGACTTGAACCATTTTACACAATACTTGATTACTATTTTTGTGATGATGGTTTTGGATTATGAGAGCCAAGGGAGAAAAGTCTTTTTCTCATTCTATCATTTTCATTCTCTCTCTTGTTCTTGAGCTCTCATCTTCTTCCTCTTGCTCTCCCTCTCCTTAGTCTATGGTTCACTTGTCTCATGTGTTGAGAACCAAGAACCATAGAGAAAATCCCAACACACTCTTCTCTACTCACTCTAGTTCATAAGGTTTGGCAAACCAAGTGAACTAGTTTTCTTCAAAGACCGAAGAAGAAGCCAAAGGTAGAAGCTTTCAGGTGGATCGATCTTCGGCGCAAGGAGACGACGGGGTGAAGCCGATCCGGACAACCATCGAGGCTTGAAGACGAAGGAGTTCAAGAAAGAAACGTATAACCCCCTTAACCGAGTAGTTAACAACTCCTAGTTAGGTTGATAGTTAGATGTTTAAAAAATATCCGGTTTTGAGTCCATGTTACCACCTCTAGAAAATTGTTTTTCACCAAATTCCGCATGCCCGAAAGTACCGGGAGAGGTAGCATGGACTTACAGTGGTATCAGAGCCTAGTTAAACTCTATCTTACATGTTAGCAAAGTAGCTAGAAGATCGATCAAAGAAAAAGTCCCGAAATGAACCCCGGTATCATGCTTGCTTTCGAATTTTTCCTCTGTTCCAAAAATGATAAATCATACTTTAAAATTCGGCTCAGGGTTTTTATAACAAACTGCCAAAATTTCGTCGACTGAACCGATCAAAGCGCCGCGGAAACGCGGCGGGAGCGTGCTCCCGCCGCGGTTCCGCGGCCGAGTTGACTCGGCAGTTGGAAATTTTGGTTGCAGTTTGTTCAGTGGGGTATTTTGGGATTTTTGGAATATGTATTTTCTGCCCAGATTTTCGAGAACGAAAATTTTGTGTTTGGGGCCTGAAAATCCGTATTTTTGATCGAACTTCTAAAGACTTAAGCTGACGGGTTTTTCTGTGGTGTGATATTTGTATTGAACGTCTGCTAATCGCTATATGTCGATTAGTGGGGGTTATACAAATCTGTGATCTGTAATGTTATTGGAATGTGTATATGAATTCGTTGGATTGTCGCGGGTGAATAGCCGGGGGTTGTGAGACGAGAGTTTTCTTTTCTTTCAATTCATGTAAATTTGTAAATTGATGTAATAATTATTTGTATGGCCGCACAACCGGGTCGGGGTTGTAGCCGTCATTGTATAATTTCTTTTTACTGTTTTTGCTCCTAGGATAGACCCATGGAGGGGGTGCACAAACTACCGGGTATCTCGAAGTGCCGAGTGGCCTACTCACGGTGTTGAGGGAGGTTGCTCCACTTCGGGTACTTGGCGGGTAGTTTGCCGGACCCGTAGGGGTCTTGGTTGGGGTATTGGCTATTCACCGCGACCGTTTAATCTGCTTTTCGTTACAGGCTCGTACGAGTTGCGGATTCCTAGTATATCCAATGTGTTCATTTGTGATCTGAAATGGCTATCATTGCAATATATCTATATATGATATTATTTAGGCGTTGCTTATGTTTTACAGCCGCGCTAGCCCAGCCCCCGCTCTGTCGTTAGTTAAGTAACCTAACGGGTAATGACGGGGCCCCGTGGTGAATGCGAATGGCATAAGCGTACGTCATATTTTGGTTGTTTTCTGCAATGGTAGGATTAAATGATGGGACGCATTAAAAGAACTAATGCAAGAATATCACGCATTAAAAGAACTAATGCAAGAAAATAAACCAAGTAAAAATTGTTGGAACACTTTCGAAAACCACTCGGTTCTTTTCAAAACTAACTTTTAAATGCGGAGCTTGAGCCACTCCTTTTAAAAGCTATTTCGTTCCTTAGATTATATCAAGTTCACTACGTTCAAGGTTTCGCCAAAACCATTCGTAGCCCTCCATCGTTTCGTATGAATATTCAATAGTATTCAAGCTATGTTTGTTGACCTTCGTCAAGGCATAGTGATTGGTAGCTGTTGGGTGTTCATATGTAGCATAGATAGATGCGTTGGTTTGGGACAGTCGTATTACCTTGTTGACCTTCATCAAGGGTATATACGGGTGGGTTCAAATTAACCTGGATAATGGCGGGTAGAACTTGACATGTGACTTATGATTTGTTGACCTTCGTCAAGGTCATAAGAGCATGGGGCAAAAATCCACATCGGGAGTTTCAAAAGAACTGAAACTTGCTAGCGTTACATACCATTTGGAGTGTGATGATTCTGGTAGGATTCCTTCAGTTTTGTCACGCAATGATATTTGGATCCCGATCCTACTGTGAGTATATGCTACTCCTCGGGAAATTTCTCACTTAACGATCAATGCTATAAACCAAGTAGGTGTCTAGAAAGGTGTTAGCGGGGCTACGCCCACAGGGAAAAGAGGTTATTTAATTATGGAACTTCGCGAAAGCGTTGAAAAACCTCCCTCGAAGTACCGACAATAGCCTGGCTGAACGGTTAAGCAAGTATTGTACGGTGAGATTGATCCCGACTAGTTCTTCCTTTATGGTTTGAGGAGGGATTCGAAAGACAGTAGGAGCCATCCTGTTTAGATAAATTAAAAACCAATCTAAACTTGCAAGAGCATCATGCGGAGTGTTTTCTTCTCTCTCTCTTAATTGCAGCGACCCAGTGACCACACCTAGGTTACATCTAGAAAATAAAATGACTGAACCTGACTGTTATGACTGGCAAAGGTCTGTCCAGATGTCCATTGCCCATGACAAGCTGGGACACCTCTTAACTAATCAAACCCCTACCGTCTCAGGTCCAGTTTCCCCTGTCACGGATGTTTACATCCGCAGGACATCGGAAAAGGATTGTGCGAAAGCCAAGTGCCTCGTGTTAGCCTCAGTTGATGGTGCAAACTAGAGGCAGCACGAGAAGATGGACTCAGTTTCTATCTTCCTCCATAACAAAGTTTTATATGGAGAGCAATCTCGTATCGCAAGATATGAGACCTCGAACGAATTGCTTCAAGTGAGGTTGGCTGTCGGGTCATCTGTAAGGGACAACGTCCTTACAGAGACCAGCTATTTTGAGCTCACGGACCTGGAGACCACGTTGGAGAATGGGTGAAGTACTGACTTAATTCTACAGTCCCTGCCCTCTGCTTATACCCTGAAGGAAACCAGGAAAGAAGAAGAAAAAGGAAGGGCAAAAGTTTCGGGACTGGATATGGTTAAAGAGGGACGTTCCTATTGTAACGGGAATGAACATTGGCAGAAGGATTGCAGGGCTTGCAAAGCCAGTAGCCAGAATTCGAAACATGTTGTGGCTTCGGCTTCGAGTGTGTTTGTAATTGAGAACTGTATGTCAGTTAACCCTACTTCCTGGGTATTGGATACCGGATCAGGATCTCATATCTGTAATTCGTTACAGGCTCTGAGAAACCGTAGGGTTATCAGGAAAGGTGATATGACTCTCAGGGTTGCTAACGGAATGAGCATGGATGCGGAATCCGTAGGGGAATATCATCTTGGACTGACAACTGGGCAGATATTGATTTTGCGTAACTGTTTGTATGTACCAGGTGCGACTTGTAATATCATATCTGTATCCTTACTTTCTAAGGAAGGATATGAATTTACTTTTGTAAGCGATGTAGTACACATCCACCTAAATCAAGTTCTGATTGGGTCAGGTACATTACAGAACGGAATATACGTATTAAATCAAGCTCAGATTTTCAGTGTCCAGAACACACTTAAAAGAAAGTCTCCGGAAACAAATCAGGCTTTCTTATGGCATTGTAGACTGGGTCACATTAATGAGACACGATTAACTAAGTTACATAAAGAAGGGTACTTGAATCCGTTCGAGTATCAGTCTTATGCCACTTGTGAATCTTGTCTCATGGGAAAGATGACAAAGACTCCGTTCACTGGACGCGGAGAAAGAGCGAGCAAGCTCTTAGGACTCATACACAGTGATGTGTGTGGTCCAATGTCTACACATGCACGAAGTGGTTATTCATACTTCATTACTTTCATAGATGATTTCTCTAGGTATGGACATGTCTTCTTAATGAAGCACAAATCCGAGGCCTTTGGGAAATTTCAAGAATACAAGAATGAGTTGAAAAACAAACCGGCAAAAGTATCAAGATTCTAAGATCGGATCGAGGTGGAGAATACTTGAGTGCCGAGTTTCTGGGCTACTTAAAAGAGAATGGAATTCTCTCTCAACTTACTCCTCCATACACACCACAACACAACGGTGTATCGGAAAGGCGGAATCGGACCCTATTGGATATGGTTCGTTCCATGATGAGTAAGGCCGAGTTACCGCGATCTTTCTGGGGTTATGCACTAGAAGCAGCTGCATATCTCTTGAACAAGGCTCCAACCAAGACTGTGCCTACCACCCCATATCAGATGTGGAGTGGGAAGAAACCCTGTCTTAAGTATCTTAAGGTATGGGGATGTCCAGCTTTTGCAAAAAAGCAGCATGCAGACAAGCTCGAGGCACGCTCAGTACTGTGTAAGTTTGTGGGATACCCAAAGAACTCCAGAGGGTATCTTTTCTATTCCGCAGAAGAACAAAAAGTTTTTGTTTCTCCGCATGCCCACTTCTTGGAAACTGAATTTTTGGAAAATCAGATAAGTGGGGGCGCAATAGAACTGGAAGAAATTCCAGAACCACAAGCTGTTACTGAAAGCTTGGATGAACCAGACGTTTCAAGAGAACCGGACATTCCTACGCCGCTCCGCAGAAGTAGTAGGCAGTCTCATCCGCCCGAGAGATACTTCGGTTTTCTCATAGACGGGGATAGAGAGGATTGCACAGTTAATTATGATGAGCCTACTAGCTTCCAGCAAGCCTTTCAGAGCGGTGACTCGGTAAAATGGCTGGATGCAATGCGGACCGAGATGGAGTCCATGTACATCAACAAAGTTTGGACTTTGAACTTTGCTCCAGAAGGGGTAAAACCCGTAGGCTGCAAATGGATCTTCAGAAAGAAGATTGGTGTAGATGGGCAGGTTGAAACCTATAAAGCTAGGCTCATTGCAAAGGGTTTTCGTCAAAGACCTGGTTTGGACTATGACAAGACCTTTTCTCCGGTAGCCATGCTTAAATCCATTCGGATCCTTCTTGCCATTGCTGCCTTCCACGATTATGAGATCTGGCAGATGGACGTAAAGACGGATTTCCTAAATGGAAATTTGGAAGAGTGCTTCTATATGGATCAGCCAGAGGGATTCATTCAGAGTGGGAGCAGCGGTAAAGTGTGCAAGTTGCTCAAGTCCATCTATGGACTCAAGCAGGCATCGCGGAGTTGGAACATCTGCTTTGATGATACTGTCAAAGAATTCGACTTTGTCAAAAAACTAGATGAACCATGCATTTACAGTAAGATTGTAGGGAGAAATGTGGTATTCCTCGTCTTGTACGTCGATGACATTCTCGTAATAGGAAATGATATTCTTATGCTACAGTCAGTCAAAGGATTCTTGTCGCAGAGGTTCTCTATGAAGGACCTGGGCGATGCCAACTACATTCTGGGGATCCAGATCTTTCGTGATAGATCTAAGAGGATGTTGGGACTTTCACAGTCAAGGTACATCGACACCATACTGAAACGATTCAGTATGGAAGATTCCAAGCGCGGTAATCTACCGGCTTGTCACGGAATCACCCTCTCCAAAGAGATGTCTCCCAAGACTGATTTGGAAAGGGCTCGCATGTCATCAATACCCTACGCATCTGCGGTAGGCTCTATTATGTATGCGATGTTATGTACCAGACCAGATGTAGCATATGCATTGAGCGTTGTAAGCCGGTATCAGTCGAACCCAGGGGAGAAACACTGGATAGCAGTAAAGAACATTCTCAAGTACCTGAGAAGGACTAAGGAGATGTTCTTGGTGTATGGCGGAAAAGGCCTCCAGATTGAGGCCTTTGCTGACTCCAGCTTCCAGAGTGACAAGGATGACTCCAAGTCCATGTCGGGTTATGTCTTTACCCTCAATGGAGGGGCGGTTTGCTGGAAGAGTTCCAAGCAGGAAACCGTTGCTGACTCAACTATGGAAGCGGAGTACATAGCTGCTTGCGATGCCGCAAAGGAAGCTGTCTGGATGAAGAAGTTCCTAACGGAACTTCAGGTGGTTCTTACCAGTGTTGATCCAATACCGCTGTATTGTGACAACAACGGCGCTATAGCTTTAGCGAAGGAACCCAGGTCCCATCAGAAGTCCAGGCACATTTTGAGGCGGTTCCACCTGATCAGGGAGATAATTGATCGCCGGGAGATCAAGGTAAAGAGAGTAAATTCAGAAGATAACACTGCAGATCCACTCACGAAGGCCTTGCCCCAGACTCAGTTCGAGCGGCTGATCGAGATGATAGGTCTTCGATATGCCAATACATGGCCTTAGTGCAAGTGGGAGATTGTTAGTGTATATGCCCTAGAGGCCATTACTATATCATACTAGTATGTATATTACTTAATGGAAGCTTGGGATATTCACCTTGTATTGACAATCTTGCTCAAAATGGTAGTATGCTACTTGGTTTATTTCTACTTCAATGTGTACATGTGTTTATTTTAGTATATCACCTATACACATTAGTGGAGCCCTTAGGATCTTTGCTTGATTACCAGCGTTGTGATGGCAGTCACACTAGTGGGGCTGGGTAATCTATAAGCACATCCTTATGCAGGTCCCTAGTCGCAGGACTATCGAGACAGGGCATCGATACTCCGAAGTAGACTAGCGCATGCGCTTCTCGTCCCAGTGTGGGAGACGGTCTGTCCCACAGCCGTCGGTACGTCGTACTTGAGATAGTATGCTGGTGCTCGTTAGGTTACGAGTACACTGGACAGGACTCGTCGGGAACTGACCGGTTGGTATTATACCTATCGTCAGTTATCAGTTCCCAGGTGACATGAGTACAGCTTAGTCCATTGACTTGACACTGTCACTTCGCCTCGAGTGTGTTCCCACTGTACTTTGATTACTACCCTACCACGGCTCAAAGGAGTCGTGCAAACAGGTAGTAGTTGGGTGCAGTCCCGAAGCACTTGGAGGCAGTGACGGTTAGACAGGATTCGTCTCTCCCGGTATTGGGGGTTGACATCGCGCTGTGTTGCGCCACGGCAGCGCCCCGGCCGTCTATCCGAGGCCAAAATGCGGAATCAAAATTTTTCCTTACTTGGAAACCGGCGCTACCGCGGACAATGAAAAACCGGATCGTAACCATTAACCTAATGCTAGCTAACAAGAGATGGGAATAGAAGTATACCGAATGATCCGAGTCCTCCGGTGTTCTCCTCGCCGTCCCGATCTCCTGCGGAAACTCCGGTCGTCGCCTCCTCGCCGGAAGGGCACCACATCGCCTGTATCTTTTACGGGCTCCCACCTCAATACCGAGGCAACTCGGGCGCGAAGTAGGCTAGCCGACGCGTCCAAGATTTGCTGTAGAATGTGTAGGGTTGAAGCTATGTCTCATTTGGGTTTGTTGCCATTTGAAGATGATGGAGGAAACAAGATAAGAAAAATGGTGCTTGCATTTTTCTTAACATGAAAAGAGATCAAGAATGCTACTCTCTCAAAATGAAGCTCTCATCTTCTTTTCTCTCAAAAATGTTCAACCATTTCATATGAGAAAGATGGTGGAGGAAAAGAATATGAATCCATAACCTTAGAAGGAAGGTGAGTGTAGGAAAAAGGTGGAGGGTAACCACAACCAAACATCATCATAACCAAATCAAATCAACTCCAAATCACATCTAATCAACAAAAAGCAAGTGATGAGAATGGTATCAAAAGATGCTTTCATAATAAATACATTTCCAAGAAAACCCTCCACAATGTGTTATTTGCAAACTTGCAAATAACACCCTCCATCGGAAAAGTCCGGCCGGGAAAGAACAAAGGAAAACCGGCCGGAACGGAATGCAAACTGGCAATTCCAGAAAACTGGTCCCGTAATAAATTACAGGAAAACCCCGATACTGTGCATACACACCCGCATCTGTATTCCGTCCGGATACAAATGCAATGAGACAAAATCTACACTGTACTATACTAGGATCCGGCTTAAACCAAAGCCGGCTAGTAATAACCGTTCGATCCTGATCCGTGCAATACCGCACGTATCTGATCGAACTCTGCCATATATCCATACGGCCACTAGTACAAACCGTCCGATCCTGATCCGTGCAATACCGCACGTATCTGATCGGACCCTGCCATATCTCCATACGGCCTCTACAGCGTTTCGCCCGAAAGCTTGAGTAACTGTAAGTGTGGTGGACTCTAAAGACTCGTCAATACTATGGCTGTGGATTTAACCACTAGCACGTCAGAGGTATTAGCCAATACGTGACGGGCCACCAGCTATTGACCAAAAGGGACGTCGATGAGCGAACTCATCCTGACACCCTACTGAGCCTGTCAGTGACAATATCCGTACAGTCCGGTCCGTTCGTCTATGAGTATCGCATGGCGGGCTTAGGGGGTTGGTAAAAGTCAGACCCCCAAAAGCGGTACAAGTCGTATCGGAGTGTAGCTCAGAACACCCTGAGATACTACTGGAATACCTACCAGTAAATCTCCTGCCTCGGCCGAGGGCTTTGTGTAATGGCTCTCCTAGACACAGCGCGACCTCACCCCCGATACCGGGAGAGACGAACCCCTGCAGATCCGCTCACTGCCTCCATGTGGCTCGGGACTGTACCCAACTAAAACCTGTTTGCACGACTCCTTTGAGCCGTGGTAGGGTAGTAATCAAAGCACAGTGGGAACTCACACGAGACAAATGACGATCTCAGGTCGATGAACTAACCTGTACACATGTCACCAGGGAACTGCTATCTGACATCTGGTATAAGACCAACTAGCAGGTTCCCGGCGAGTCCTGTCCGGTGTACTCATAACCCAATGAGCACCTGTATACATCTTAGGTGAACCAACTGACACCAGTGGCTTGTGAGACCGGCCACCGCCCCTCGTCGGGGTCTCGACTGTATACACTAGTCTACTAATGGAGTATCGATGCCCTGTCTCGAAACTCCTACGACTAGGGACCTTTTAAGGATGTGCTTATAGACTACCAGCTCCCACGTATATGATCGCCATCATACTGCTGGTAGTCAAGCAAGAATCCTAGGGGCTCTATCAACGTGTAATAGCGACATGTCAGGTCACCTAAAGCAGTACACGATGATAAAGATGAACCAGATAGCATACTATCATCTCGAGTAAGACTGTCCTACCGGGATAGGTCCTCCCTCAATCATTGCAATCACGTGCCTGTGATCCAATAATTGACTCTGAGGGCACTATCTCCAACAATCTCCCACTTGCACTCAAGGCTAATTATTGCGATGTCGCATACTCACAGCCCGTGTGATACCGAACACCCAACTCCTCTACTAGTCAGTCTCACAAAGCTCGTTTGCGAAACTATTGCGTTCGAGGAATAGCCTCAGTGAGTGGATCCGCTGTGAAGTTTCTTTCTATGTCTCTCTATATCTCAAGTTCGCAGAGAAAGCCATCTCCCGAAATGAGCAATACCTGTCTTGGAATATGTCTGGATATCTGATGGGACCTAGCTCATAAATGAACTCCAAATCCAAACTTCTTAGACTGTATCATCAACTGAACTTAATCAGTATCCTGCACCATGCCTCCCTCAGTATTGCCTTGGACCACCTGTCCAAAATACTGTCCCTCGTCAGAGGGAGAACTATAACTCTGACAACCTCCTTGTCGTCCATGTCACCTTGGAAGCCTGGAGTGATAACCGTCTCCTAAAGGAGGCAGTCGTTATCATATCCCTAGAACATTCACTTATGTTCTAAAACTGCTTCCGACTGTTCCTCCAGGATTGGATCAATATCAACTTATTGCATCTAGTGCAAGAACAACATCTGGTGTGGTACTTGACATCTCATGATTGACTCAATTGCCTAAGCAAGTGATCTGCCAATCATGCACATCCCTCTCTACTTTAGTCTATAAGACACCTTTAGAGAGGGTGACTCCATTACCTGCAGGTATTACCGTGCCAGGAGTCGTCCATTCTAAATACTCATAGAATGCTGTCAAGGTACCCAGATTAGGAAACCACCCAAATCTAGATCTAAAACCATAGATCTAGTAACCAGAATGTCTGATATAATATCCAAGTCCTGTGTGGAGAAAACACTGTGTGACAACCAAAGTATAACCGATCGTAGTATAGGAGTTTCTTTTCCTACTCTGTGTATGTCATCCAAAACCAGGACATCACACCCTACTACCTTCTCAACAGATCTATCCCCTATTCTGATGAAGTCAAACCTATGACTGTCACGTCAGAAATAGATGATCTATCTCCGCTGTATCTGCTTTAGTCTATAAATAGACATAAGCCACCTGTCCACCAATGCTTCCGCTGCTCCCACTGACTACGACAACCCTCTGGCAGAGTCATATAGACGTACACTTCTAAAGCTAGTTTAGAACGACGCTATACTCATCCTCCTGCCGGGTCTCACAGTCTGGAACAACAGCAATGGTAAGTCTGGGTAAACAAGAACCTCCCTGCCACCGTCCTTGAGCATACCGAAGTACCTCTCGAGTGCCTGAGGTTACCCACCATATCTGCGGAGTGGCCAATGGAATGTCAAATTGTTAGGTCCACGTTACCTCTCCCGGTACTTTCGGGGTTGCGGAAACGGTAAATCAAAATTTTTCTAAACTTTGTAACATGGACCGTAAAAGCCGGATCTTTGCTAAACTAAACTAGCATACTTGCAAAGAAGAATTAACTACTCGGCAAAGTGGTTATACCTCAACTTGAACTCCTTCACTTCTTGTTGTTGTTCTTCTTTGATGTTCTTCTCTTCTTGTTCTTCTTCTCATCGCTTGCTCAATGGTTGATCCGGACTTCGGTCACCTCCGCGGCCTCCTTGAGTCGAAGACGATCCACCCGAGAGATGTACACCGAGCTCCACCTCAAGCCGAGGCAACTAGGGCAAGGAGATTGCTAATCTAGAAGCCCTAGGTTGTGTAGAGAGGATGTATGGATGTGTTTGTCAAGTAGAATCCTTTTTCTCTCAACACATGAGATCAAAGGAGAAATCAAGAGGAGGAAGAAGAAGGAGGTTTTCTATCAACCATGGAGCTTCTCATTTCAAGAGAGAGAATGAGAATAAGCAAATGAAAAGCTTAACCAAGAGAAAAGCTAACCATGGTTGCAATAATGCACAAAACATTATCATTACAAATCCAATCAAGATAAAGGTGATGGCTACAAATGACATGACCATTATCATAACTTAATAAAAAGAAAACTAAAGAATACTTTAGATCTTCTAAGAAGGTCCAAGTCAACTTTGGTCAAAAAGTCAACAAAGTCAAGATGGTCAAATGGTCAATGTAATTAGCCATAACAAAATTATCAATGAAAGGATTAGTAAATAATGTCCCCGGCTCATTTATGGTTTTGACCAAACGAACTGTCGAAACCCTAATGAGTCCGCCTCAAAATGGTTTTGACCGAATCAACTGTAAAAACCCTAATGAGCCTGCCACATAGTGGTTTTGGCCGAACCAACTGCCAAAACCCTAATGAGGCACCTCCTCCTTCATTGCTCCAGAAAACTGTGCATACACACCTGCATCCGTATTCTGTAGAATGCGGATGCGCAGAAGACAAAACAGATCCATCCGTGCAATACTAGGATCTGGCTTAAACCAAAGCCCACTAGTACTGCCTGCCCGAACATCATACGCACACAAGTGTACGTAAGTGATCGCAGCCCTGCCGTAAAACCATACGGCCTCTACACGTTTCGCTCAGTGCAGGGAAACTCTCTGTGTGGGACTCTAAAGACTCGACACTACGCTGGCAGTGGGTTTAACCACAGACCGCAAGCGGCACTAGCTGTACGTAACGGTCCCCAGGTAGATGTCGATAAGAAGGCCGATGAGGTAAACCCATCCGAACTCCTACTGAGTCTGTATGTGACAATCTCCGTACAGTCCGGTCTGCTCGTCTGATACATCGCATGTCGGGCCTAAGGGGGGCGGCAAGCGTCAGACCCCTAATAGCGGTACAAGTCGTGTCGGAGTGAAGCCCAGAACACCCTGAGATAACACCGGAACCTACCAGTATATCTCGCTTGCCCTGGCCAGGGACTACTCGTGTAATGGCTCTCCTAGACACAGCGCGATGTCAACCCCCAATACCGGGAGAGACGAATCCTGTCTAACCGTCACTGCCTCCAAGTGCTTCGGGACTGCTCCCAACTACTACCTGTTTGCACTACTCAGTAGAGTCGTGGTAGGGTAGCAATCAAAGAACAGTGGGAACACACTCGAGGCGAAGTGACAGTGTCAAGTCAGCGGACTAAGCTGTACTCATGTCACCTGGGAACTGATAACTGACGATAGGTATAATACCAACCATCAGTTCCCGACGAGTCCTGTCCAGTGTACTCGTAACCCAACGAGCACCCGCATACTATCTCAAGTACGACGTACCGACGGCTGTGGGACAGACCGTCTCCCGTGCTGGGATGAGAAGCGCATACGCTAGTCTACTCCGGAGTATCGATGCCCTATCTCGGTACTCCCACGACTAGGGACGTGTATAAGGATGTGCTTGTAGATTACCCAGCCCCCACGAGTGTGATCGCCATCACAACGCCGATAATCAAGCAAAGATCCTAAGGGCTCTACTAATGCGTATATGTGATATAATAAATAAACACACAAGTACACATTAAAGCAGAGGCAAACCAAGTAGCATACTACTATATTGAGCAAGATTGTCTGTACAACTATGAATATCCCAAGCTTCCATCAAGTAATATACATACTAGTATGATACAGTAATGGCCTCTAGGGCATATACACTAACAATCTCCCACTTGCACTAAGGCCATGTACTGGCGTATCGAAGACCTATCATCTCGATCAGCCGCTCGAACTGAGTCTGGGGTAAAGCCTTCGTGAATGGGTCCGCAGTGTTGTCCTTTGTGTCCACTCTCCGCACCTCGATCTCCTGTCGATCAATGATCTCCCTGATCAGGTGATACCGCCTTAAGATGTGCCTGGATTTCTGATGGGACCTTGGTTCCTTCGCTAAAGCTATAGCCCCATTGTTATCGTAATACAAAGGTATTGGGTCAACAATGGACGGAACCACCTGAAGTTCACTAATGAACTTCTTCATCCAGACCGCCTCTTTTGCGGCATCGCTTGCAGCAATGTATTCAGCCTCCATCGTCGAGTCTGCGACGGTATCCTGCTTGGAACTCCTCCAACATACCGCCCCTCCGTTGAGGGTAAACACAAAACCCGAGACAGACTTGCTGTCATCTTTGTCACTCTGGAAGCTTGAATCGGTAAAGGAGTCGACCCTGAGGTCTCCATTACCGTAAACCAGGAACATCTCCTTAGTCCTTCTCAGGTACTTGAGAATGTTCTTCACTGCTGTCCAGTGGTCCTTCCCTGGGTCTGACTGATACCGGCTTACCGTGCTCAACGCGTAAGCTACATCTGGTCTTGTACATAGCATCGCATACATTATAGATCCTACCGCCGAAGCGTAGGGTATAGTGCTCATGCGAACCCTCTCCTTGTCAGTCTTAGGAGACATCTTCTTGGAGAGGGTAATTCCGTGCAATGCGGGTATGTTACCGCGTTTGGAACCCTCCATACTAAATCTCTTTAGTACGGTCTCTATGTACCTGGACTGCGAAAGTCCCAATAGTTTCTTGGATCTATCTCTATAGATCTTGATCCCCAGAATGTACGAGGCATCACCCAGGTCCTTCATGGAGAACCTTTGTGACAAAAATAGCTTGACCGATTGTAGCATAGGAATATCATTTCCTATCAAAAGAATGTCGTCCACGTACAAGACTAGGAATACGACAGTTCGTCCTACAATCTTCTTATATACACAGGGTTCATCTTCGTTCTTGATGAAATCAAATTCCTTGATTGCCTCATCAAAACAGATGTTCCAGCTCCGCGATGCCTGCTTTAATCCATAAATGGATTTAAGCAACTTGCACACCTTTCCGCTGCTCCCACTGTCTACGAAACCTTCTGGTTGATCCATGTAAACGCACTCTTCTAAACAACCGTTTAGGAAAGCCGTTTTAACATCCATCTGCCAGATTTCATAGTCATGGAAGGCAGCAATGGCAAGTAGGATTCAAATGGATTTGAGCATAGCCACCGGAGAAAAAGTTTCATCATAGTCCAAACCAGGTCTTTGACGAAAACCTTTTGCAACGAGTCTAGCTTTATAGGTTTCCACCTACCCATCTATACCAAGTTTCCTTTTATAGATCCATTTGCATCCAACGGGTTTTACCCCAGGTGGAGCAATATCCATGGTCCACACTTTATTGGCGTACATGGACTCCATTTCAGATTGCATTGCTTCCTGCCACTTATCAGAGTCCCTACTGATAATGGCCTGCCTGAAACTGGTAGGGTCATCTTCTTCTAAGATGCAATCCTCTCGATCCCCGTCAATGAGAAAACCGTAGTATCTCTCGGGCGGATGAGAAATCCTACCAGATCTGCGGAGTGGCTGAGGTTCGTCTGGGGTTATTGAATCCTGAGGTTCTGTCAAACTTTCAGTTTCAGTTTGTGGTTGCTGAATTTCTTCCAATTCTACCGTGCTCCCACTAATTTCTTTTGCAAGAAACTCCGTTTCCAAGAAAACGGCATGCTGAGCAACAAACACCTTCTGTTCCTCGGTGTGGTAGAATAGATATCCATAACCATTCTTTGGATATCCCACAAACTTACATAAAACTGACCGTGCCTCTAGTTTATCCGGTTTATGCTTTTTAACATAAGCCGGACAACCCCATATCTTAGATCTTTTAAGATATGGCCTCTTTCCATTCCATATCTCGAACGGAGTCTTAGGCACAGATTTAGACGGAACATCATTCAATAGGTATGCGGCTGTCAATAGCGCATGTCCCCAAAATGAAAGAGGCAACTCGGCATTACTCATCATGGAGCGAACCATATCCAGTAGGGTACGATTCCTCCGCTCCGAAACACCGTTGTGCTGTGGTGTATAAGGAGGAGTAAGCTGAGAGAGAATACCATTCTCTTTTAAGTAATTTAGGAATTCCGTGCTTAAGTACTCCCCTCCCCTGTCAGACCGGAGGATCTTGATACTTTTGCCTGTCTGGTTCTCTACTTCGTTTCTGAATTCCTTGAATTTCTCAAAAGCTTCAGATTTGTGTTTCATCAGATACACATATCCGAACCTAGAGAGATCGTCAGTGAATGTGATGAAGTACGAGAACCCACCCCTTGCATGTATAGACATCGGACCACATACATCACTATGTACGAGTCCCAAGAGCTCTGCTGCTCTTTCTCCATGTCCGGTGAACGGAGATTTGGTCATCTTTCCTTTGAGACAAGACTGACAAGTTCCATAAGATGAAAACTCGAACGCATTCAAGAGTCCATCTTTATGCAACTTACTCAGTCTTTTCTCTCCGATATGACCAAGTCTACAATGCCACAAGTAGGATTCATTCGTATCTGAATTCTTCCTCTTGCGTGTGTTTTGTATGTTGAGAACTGTATTCTGATTTAGAACGTAGATACCATTAAACAGTGTACCCTCTGCAACCAGTACCTTATCAAGGTAAATGTTCATGATATTCTTTTCAAGAACAAAGTTATATCCATCTTTATCGAGTAAAGAAACTGATATGATGTTGCAAACCATGGAGGGTACATAGTAGCAATCGTTCAAAATCATAGTCTTGCCATTTGGCAATACTAGGTGATATTCACCGACAGCTGCCGCATTAACTTGTGCTCCGTTCGCTACTCTGAGCGACATATCACCCGGTGCAACTTTCCTACTTTTTCTCAGTCCCTGCAATAAATTACAGATATGAGATCCTGATCCGGTATCAAGTACCCAGGAGGTAGGGGCTGACCGTAAAACAGTTCTCAATTACAAGAACACCTGAAGTAGATGCAAAACCATGCTTCTTCTTCGACTGGGTATCCTGGAAATCTATACAATCCCCTTTCCCATTCTCATACTTATGACTGTTGTCACAAGTTAGAGCTGAACCAACTTTCCCCAGTCCCGAATAAGAATTCGGATCGGTCAAGCGATACATTTTATTATCTTGATTAGGGCGTGAAAAGGTTGCTGCCTGGAGAGAGAAAAGAAACACTCAGCGTATGCTCTTGCAAGATTAGATTGGTTTATTAATTTATCTAACCAGGATGTCTCCCACTGTTTACTCAAATTCTTCTTAAAACCTTTTTAAAAGAAGAACTAGCCGGGTTTTTAATTCACGTCACAATACTTGCTTAACCTTTCAGCCAGGCTAGTGTCGGTACTTCGAGGGAGGTTTTCCAACGCTTTCGCGAAGTTCCTTAATTAAAGAACCTCTTTTCCCTGGGGGCGTAACCCCGCTAACACCTTTCTAGACACCTACTAGGTTTATAGCATTGATCGTTAAGTGAAATAATTTCCCGAGAGTAAACCAACTCATCAGTGGGATCGGGATCCAACTGTCATTGTGTGATAACCTAGATGGAATCCACTCTAGTCACCACACTCCAGAAGGTATGCCAAATCTGCAAGTTTCAGTTCTTTTGAAGCTCCCGATGTGGTTTTTGCCCCTAACTGTTCATGACCTTAACTAGGTCAACAAGCCACAAACTGTTAGACAAGTTCTACCCGTCATAATCCTGATTGCATTAGACCCACCCGTACGTGCCCTTGACTAGGTCAACAAGGCCGCACGACTGTCCTAACCAATCACATTTGCAATCCACAGAAAAATATTATTTAGCTACCGTTCACTACGCCTTGACTAGGTCAACAAACGCAGCACGAATACTGAATAATATTAATCCGAAACGACGGAGGGCTACGGCTGGGTTTTTGGCGAAAAACCCGTTAACGTAATGAACTTGATATCGTTGAAGGAACCTGATTGCACCTTTTTGAAAATCATAGTGGCGAAAACTTTTGCTAAAGAGGTCACTCCCTGTGAAGGGATCTCGGCTCTTTCCTCGTCGAGTGAGGTGCTGGGCATTCATAAGATGAATACCTCGATGCAAAGCAAGAATAATCGACTATGGTGAAGTTATTACCCTGACGCAAACCTTTTGTCCAAGGGGTCACTCCCGATGAGGGGATCTCGGCCCTTGCCTCGTCGATTGAGGTGCTGGGCATTCATAACCGAATACCTCGATGCAAAACAAAAAGATGAACGTCCTTGTAATAACAGCTTTTTGAAAAACTTGTTCCAACAACGTCTTTTAGGTTTATTTTCTTGCATTAGTTCTTTTAATGCGTGATATTCTTGCATTAGTTCTTTTAATGCGTCCCATCATTTAATCCTACCATTGCAGAAAACAACCAAAATATGACGTACGCTTATGCCATTCGCATTCGCCACGGGGTCCCGTCATCACTCGTTAGGTTACTTAACTAACGACAGAGCGGGGGCTGGGCTAGTGCGGCTGTAAAACATAAGCAACGCCTAAATAGAAAGCAATGATAGACATTACAGATCACAGATGAACACTTTGGATATACTAGGAACCCGCGATTCGTTCGAGCCTGCAACGAAAAACGGATTACACGGTCGCGATGAATAGCCAAAACCCCACCCAAGACCCCTACGGGTGCGGCAAACTACCCGCCAAGTACCCGAAGCGAAGCAACCTCCCTCAATGCCATGAGTAGGCCACTCGGCACTTCGAGCTACCCGGTAGTTTGTGCACCCCCTCCATGGGTCTATCCTAGGAGCAAAAATAGTAAAAAGAATTATACAATGACGGCTACAACCCCGACTCGGTTGTGCGGCCAAACAAATAATATTACATCAATTTACAATTTTGTTACATGAATGAAAGAAAAAGAAACTCTCATCTCACATCCACCCCGGCTATTCATCCGCGACAATCCAACGAGTTCATATCCACAAACCATCAAGAACAATCACAGATCACAGATATGTATAACCCCAACTAATCGACATATAGCGATTAGCCGACGTTCAATACATAAGAACATCACAGATATAACCTTTATAGTCAAAGTATATTGAAGTTCGGAAAAATACGGAATTATAGGCCCCCAAAAACAAATTTCTATTCTGGAAAATCTGGGCACATATAATATATTTGAAAAATCCTAAAACCATGTCAGAAACACACTGCACCAAAATCGATGCAGTAACTCACCAAGTTGGCCGCGGTTCCGCGGCAAGAGCTTGCTCTTGCCACGGAAGCGCGGCGCTTTGGTTGAGTCGCTGCATCGTTTTTGGTGGTTTTCTTATAAAAACCCTGAGATGATTTTTGGGATATAACAAATTTTGTTTTGACCAGAAAAAGTTTTAACAGAAACTCAGATTTTTACAACTTGGTTTTTTCGATTTTTCCGTTTCGAACTTCGATACACTTTACTACCAAGCTAGTTTATGTTTAGTTAGGCTCTGATACCACTGTTAGGTCCACGTTACCTCTCCCGGTACTTTCGGGGTTGCGGAAACGGTAAATCAAAATTTTTCTAAACTTTGTAACATGGACCGTAAAAGCCGGATCTTTGCTAAACTAAACTAGCATACTTGCAAAGAAGAATTAACTACTCGGCAAAGTGGTTATACCTCAACTTGAACTCCTTCACTTCTTGTTGTTGTTCTTCTTTGATGTTCTTCTCTTCTTGTTCTTCTTCTCATCGCTTGCTCAATGGTTGATCCGGACTTCGGTTACATCCGCGGCCTCCTTGAGTCGAAGACGATCCACCCGAGAGATGTACACCGAGCTCCACCTCAAGCCGAGGCAACTAGGGCAAGGAGATTGCTAATCTAGAAGCCCTAGGTTGTGTAGAGAGGATGTATGGATGTGTTTGTCAAGTAGAATCCTTTTTCTCTCAACACATGAGATCAAAGGAGAAATCAAGAGGAGGAAGAAGAAGGAGGTTTTCTATCAACCATGGAGCTTCTCATTTCAAGAGAGAGAATGAGAATAAGCAAATGAAAAGCTTAACCAAGAGAAAAGCTAACCATGGTTGCAATAATGCACAAAACATTATCATTACAAATCCAATCAAGATAAAGGTGATGGCTACAAATGACATGACCATTATCATAACTTAATAAAAAGAAAACCAAAGAATACTTTAGATCTTCTAAGAAGGTCCAAGTCAACTTTGGTCAAAAAGTCAACAAAGTCAAGATGGTCAAATGGTCAATGTAATTAGCCATAACAAAATTATCAATGAAAGGATTAGTAAATAATGTCCCCGGCTCATTTATGGTTTTGACCAAACGAACTGTCGAAACCCTAATGAGTCCGCCTCAAAATGGTTTTGACCGAATCAACTGTCAAAACCCTAATGAGCCTGCCACATAGTGGTTTTGGCCGAACCAACTGCCAAAACCCTAATGAGGCACCTCCTCCTTCATTGCTCCAGAAAACTGTGCATACACACCTGCATCCGTATTCTGTAGAATGCGGATGCGCAGAAGACAAAACAGATCCATCCGTGCAATACTAGGATCTGGCTTAAACCAAAGCCCACTAGTACTGCCTGCCCGAACATCATACGCACACAAGTGTACGTAAGTGATCGCAGCCCTGCCGTAAAACCATACGGCCTCTACACGTTTCGCTCAGTGCAGGGAAACTCTCTGTGTGGGACTCTAAAGACTCGACACTACGCTGGCAGTGGGTTTAACCACAGACCGCAAGCGGCACTAGCTGTACGTAACGGTCCCCAGGTAGATGTCGATAAGAAGGCCGATGAGGTAAACCCATCCGAACTCCTACTGAGTCTGTATGTGACAATCTCCGTACAGTCCGGTCTGCTCGTCTGATACATCGCATGTCGGGCCTAGGGGGGCGGCAAGCGTCAGACCCCTAATAGCGGTACAAGTCGTGTCGGAGTGAAGCCCAGAACACCCTGAGATAACAATGGAACCTACCAGTATATCTCGCTTGCCCTGGCCAGGGACTACTCGTGTAATGGCTCTCCTAGACACAGCGCGATGTCAACCCCCAATACCGGGAGAGACGAATCCTGTCTAACCGTCATTGCTTCCAAGTGCTTCGGGACTGCTCCCAACTACTACCTGTTTGCACTACTCAGTAGAGTCGTGGTAGGGTAGCAATCAAAGAACAGTGGGAACACACTCGAGGCGAAGTGACAGTGTCAAGTCAGCGGACTAAGCTGTACTCATGTCACCTGGGAACTGATAACTGACGATAGGTATAATACCAACCATCAGTTCCCGACGAGTCCTGTCCAGTGTACTCGTAACCCAACGAGCACCCGCATACTATCTCAAGTACGACGTACCGACGGCTGTGGGACAGACCGTCTCCCGTGCTGGGATGAGAAGCGCATACGCTAGTCTACTCCGGAGTATCGATGCCCTATCTCGGTACTCCCACGACTAGGGACGTGTATAAGGATGTGCTTGTAGATTACCCAGCCCCCATGAGTGTGATCGCCATCACAACGCCGGTAATCAAGCAAAGATCCTAAGGGCTCTACTAATGCGTATATGTGATATAATAAATAAACACACAAGTACACATTAAAGCAGAGGCAAACCAAGTAGCATACTACTATATTGAGCAAGATTGTCTGTACAACTGTGAATATCCCAAGCTTCCATCAAGTAATATACATACTAGTATGATACAGTAATGGCCTCTAGGGCATATACACTAACACAAATCAGATTGAATCTTTAGGTTCCTTATCAAATCTTCAGTAATCGTTTGCGGTTCTGGAATCACTTCCAGTTCTACCATACTCCCACTACTGTTTTCTGAAAAATAACCATTTCTTTTTAAAATGTGGCGAGTTAAGAACAATATCACTATTGATCTTCCAGATGGTAGAAAGTCAACCCTCGTCATAGCCTGGGTCAACCCACAAACAGCCATTACAGAATCGAGCCTTGAGTTGTCCAGTGTCTGGTTTTAATCATAAGCCGGACAACTCCCCGTACCTTAACTATGTTAAGATATGAACTGTTCTATATCCAAGAACCAGAGGCACTGATTTAAATGAACCAGATTCAAATCATGCAGCTATCTCCAGTGCATGTCAACTAAATGGAGAGAGGCCGATCAGCGTTACACAACTTAGGAATGCTTCCAATTATGAGTAACTTGAAAGAGAAGCAATTTCTCTTTATCATTACTATCAACTGAATACCATAACAAGTATCTACATCTTCGATCACCTTGAAGAATCCCGATACTTGCTACACCTGGTTCTCTACTCTATTCAAATACCTATAACTCCTCAAAACTTAGACCCTGTGTTTCAACGAAAACACATGTCTAAGAACTAGAGAAGTTAAAAGTAAACAGAATATAGTATGAGGACCAACCCCTCTGTCCCAATGGACACTGGACAACATACAATACTCTGTATAAGTCCGCTGAGTCTAACAACTCTTTCACTGTGCGTCGTAGGTTGAAAACTGTACTTATGGTTAAGAAGAATTACACCGCTGTTTGATGCTCCTTACCTAACCATCCACTGATATAGGTAAATGTCATCGACATAATATCAAAAGGTATATCTCACTCTATGAAAATAGACGTACAGATATATCAATTTGAAATTGGTGCACAACAGCGGATATTCAAAACCAAATATTTGCCGACCGGCAAACAGCCCAGGTGATCTCCTCAAATATCACCGATTACAACGAATCCCGATATAATGAGGATGATCACCCAATTCCCAATAACTTACTCCCACTCATCATCTGTAAAACCATACAGATGTGAGAATCAAACCTGGTAAATACATACCCTGGAGCAAGTGTCTAATCGGGAAATCAGTTTTCTTTTAACAGTACACAGTTGAAACTGAAACATTGAAATGTTTCGGTGGGGTATTCCGGTATTCTTAGTAATGCCTATTCCATTATCCAGATTCACAACTATAACCGTATAATTCTTTGCCACCTCTCCAAATCCCTTTATATGTCTTTAGTCATTATCTTCTGCACACCCCTTTAGGCCAATTGGTTTTCTTCCCTCCCTACCGTTCGGCACCAGCCTATGGTTTGGAAGAAGACTATCCAAAAAGCATAATGGGTGTACTGTCTTAATCCTAGGAGCACTCGCAATGCGAGAGAAGGTGAAGATAAAAGACAACCGAATAAACCTTATTCCTATTTCTCCTGGACCAGAATCCATCCCCGAACTGGAACAAGTTCCTTACGAGTTCGTATATAACCATACGATGGATTATCCAATAAACTTAGGATCTTCGTAGTGATACGGAGTGTCCTGGAGAAATACAAAGGTGATTTAGGATTGGCGAAGAAATACTTGGTTTGGTCGTGAATAGCAGTCGCAATTTACTTTGCCCTCTTACTAATCCCTTGCTTTGTCTTAATCTTAATACCTTCTGCACACCGTTTAGGCTAATTGGTTTTCTTCATTCCCCACTGTTCGGCACCAGCCTAAAGTTTGGAAGAAGACTATCCAATTTGCGTAATAGGTGTACTATCTCCTAAACTAAGGAGTACTCGTAACTTGAGAGAAGGCAAAAAGGAAAAGACAACTGAATAAACCTTATCCGTTTTCTCCAGAACCGGAAACCATCCTCGAATTCCTTCAAGTTCGTATCTAACCATACAATGGCTTTGTCTAATGGAAGTGGACGTTCGCAGTAATACGGGGTGTCCTGGAGAAAAGGGTAAAAGTAGGAGTGGCAATGAGGTTTGCAACTCTGACAATCCAAAAGCCAGTGTTAAGAAGGTTCGGTCAACTTGGTCACTGAGTCATAGTCTAGGGTCGGGTCAATGGTCGCTGCCAAAGAGAGAGAGAAAAGAAACACTCAGCGTGCACTCTAACCTAAATCAGAATGGTTATCACTTTATGTAATCTGGAAACCTCCCACTGTAACCTCAAATTCTTCCCCAAACCTGAAAGAAGAATTAGTCGGGATCACCCGAGGAGTAAACCAACTCATCAGTGGGAATCGGGATCCAACTATCATCGCATGATAACGTGACGGAATCCACTCACGTCACCACACTCCAGAAGGTATGCGCATGTCTGGCAAGTTTCAGTTCTTTTGAAACTCCCGATGTGATTTTTACCCCAAGCGGTTTATGACCTTGACTAGGTCAACAAACCATAAACCGCCAGTCAAGTTCAACCCGTCATTATTCTGGATTGCATTAAACCCACCCGTACGTGCCCTTGACTAGGTCAACAAGGCCGCACGACTGTCTTAACCAATCCTACTTATGCAACAAACAAGTACCACTTAGCTACCGAACACTACGTCTTGACTAGGTCAACAAACGCAGCACGAATACTAAATAATACCTGTAGGAAATGACGGAGGGCTACGGCTGGTTTTTGGACGAAAAACCTTTAACGTAATGAACTTGATATCGTTGAAGGAACTGCATAGCCTTTTATAAAAATATAGTGACGAAAACCTTTGCTAAAGAGGTCACTCCCGGTGAAGGGATCTCGGCTCTTTCCCCGTAGAATGAGGTGCAGGATATTCCAACTGAATACCACGATGCAAAGCAAAAGTAATCGGCAATAGTGAAGTTAATGCCCTGACGCAAACTTCTGTCCAAGGGGTCACTCCCGGTGAATGGATCTCGGCCCTTGCCTCGTCGACTGAGGAGCAGGATATTCCAAATGAATACCACGATGCAAAACAAAAGTGAACGTCCTTGCAATAACAGCTTTTTGAAAAGTGTTCCAACAACATCAGAATAGGTTTTTTTTAACTTGCATTGATCCGAATCAATGCAGTCCCATCAAATGATCACACCACAAAGAACGAAAATATACTGACGTACGTATATGCCATCCGCATTCGCCACTGGGTCCCGTCATCACCCGTTAGGTTAGCTAACTAACGGCAGAGCGGGGACTGGACTAGCGCGGATGAAAAAGATATACAACATCTACTAATATATATACCAATATATTATATTTCGCTCAAGGCGTGAAAAAAAAAGCAACATCACAGAAATATGCAGCATCACAGAACAATACAGATATCTGGAAGCCCCGGGTTTCACAGAGCCGCTGCTGAAACCCGACGTTCCCCTGGTCGTGTGGATAGCCTGTGCAATGAAATCCTAGACCCCTACGGGCGCGGTAAGTCACCCGCCAAAACCTGAAGTGAGGCAGCCCCCTTCAGCACCGTGAATGGACCACCCAGCACTTCAAGGAATCCGGTAACTTGGGCACCCCTCCTGGGTCAACCTGTACCCCCTACGAGTGCGGCGAATAGACCGGCAATCCTGGAGTGAAGCCCCCTCCGTCCCAATGCCATGAGATGCGGGCTTGTTGCCCTCCAGAACCCGGCTATCCGTGCACCCCACCGCAGGGCAATCCTAGTACAGAAAGTAAAATATACATACACCGGGTACATCGACCGCAACCAGGTCGTGCCCTAAAAGAATAATACAATCAGGCAGTGACGGCAGTCCACATGTCGGACGCTCGTCCCGCAATATCAAATGTACATAATACAACAGAAACTGTACTAGCATTGCATCCAGGCTATCCCCCACGACCGATCCGCAACAACACAGCATAAACATAGAACATCAACGTGAAAGTCACGTTCGCAAATCCGTCTAACCGGGCTATAGCAGTTAGACGGGATTTACCGATCAAGTGACATTCACGGTCGCAGATATAATGTAAATACTGTGAAATAATGTGTTTAAAATATCCGATCGATCAAACAATTAACAAGTGGGCCCCCAAGCAATACTGTAGCACTCACAGAAAATCTGGGCCTAAATTTAATATCCAAAAACCCCCAAAATCAGCCCACAAGCCCACTGTAAAAATTGGACACAGTGAGGACAGTAAAGTGCGGCGGAACCGCGGCCCAAGGGGGCTTTAGCCGCGGTTCCGCGCTTCATCCATCGACTGAGTGCGTCGAATTTTTACAGCAGTCTTATAATTTCCAGTACATTAGTTTTATACAACCTGAAAAATTTTATGAGACCAAAAATTTTCAACAGAAAACTGAAGTGAACAAAAATGAGGTTTTTGTAATTTCGGTCGATCGGATACGTAAAACACATCAAACAAAGCTAGAAAAGGTTAATGGCGTGGCTCTGATACCATGTTGCGCCACGGCAGCGCCCCGGCCGTCTATCCGAGGCAAAAATGCGGAATCAAAATTTTTCCTTACTTGGAAACCGGCGCTACCGCGGACAATGAAAACCCGGATCGTAACCATTAACCTAATGCTAGCTAACAAGAGATGGGAATAGAAGTATACCGAATGATCCGAGTCCTCCGGTGTTCTCCTCGCCGTCCCGATCTCCTGCGGAAACTCCGGTCGTCGCCTCCTCGCCGGAAGGGCACCACATCGCCTGTATCTTTTACGGGCTCCCACCTCAATACCGAGGCAACTCGGGCGCGAAGTAGGCTAGCCGACGCGTCCAAGATTTGCTGTAGAATGTGTAGGGTTGAAGCTATGTCTCATTTGGGTTTGTTGCCATTTGAAGATGATGGAGGAAACAAGATAAGAAAAATGGTGCTTGCATTTTTCTTAACATGAAAAGAGATCAAGAATGCTACTCTCTCAAAATGAAGCTCTCATCTTCTTTTCTCTCAAAAATGTTCAACCATCTCATATGAGAAAGATGGTGGAGGAAAAGAATATAAATCCATAACCTTAGAAGGAAGGTGAGTGTAGGAAAAAGGTGGAGGGTAACCACAACCAAACATCATCATAACCAAATCAAATCAACTCCAAATCACATCTAATCAACAAAAAGCAAGTGATGAGAATGGTATCAAAAGATGCTTTCATAATAAATACATTTGCAAGAAAACCCTCCACAATGTGTTATTTGCAAACTTGCAAATAACACCCTCCATCGGAAAAGTCCGGCCGGAAAAGAACAAAGGAAAACCGGCCGGAACGGAATGCAAACTGGCAACTCTAGAAAACTGGTCCCGTAATAAATTACAGGAAAACCCCGATACTGTGCATACACACCCGCATCTGTATTCCGTCCGGATACAAATGCAATGAGACAAAATCTACACTGTACTACACTAGGATCCGGCTTAAACCAAAGCCGGCTAGTAATATCCGTTCGATCCTGATCCGTGCAATACCGCACGTATCTGATCGAACTCTGCCATATATCCATACGGCCACTAGTACAAACCGTCCGATCCTGATCCGTGCAATACCGCACGTATCTGATCGGACCCTGCCATATCTCCATACGGCCTCTACAGCGTTTCGCCCGAAAGCTTGAGTAACTGTAAGTGTGGTGGACTCTAAAGACTCGTCAATACTATGGCTGTGGATTTAACCACTAGCACGTCAGAGGTATTAGCCAATACGTGACGGGCCACCAGCTATTGACCAAAAGGGACGTCGATGAGCGAACTCATCCTGACACCCTACTGAGCCTGTCAGTGACAATATCCGTACAGTCCGGTCCGTTCATCTATGAGTATCGCATGGCGGGCTTAGGGGGTTGGTAAAAGTCAGACCCCCAAAAGCGGTACAAGTCGTGTCGGAGTGTAGCCCAGAACACCCTGAGATACTACTGGAATACCTACCAGTAAATCTCCTGCCTCGGCCGAGGGCTTTGTGTAATGGCTCTCCTAGACACAGCGCGACCTCACCCCCAATACCGGGTGAGACGAACCCCTGCAGATCCGCTCACTGCCTCCATGTGGCTCGGGACTGTACCCAACTAAAACCTGTTTGCACGACTCCTTTGAGCCGTGGTAGGGTAGTAATCAAAGCACAGTGGGAACTCACACGAGACAAATGACGATCTCAGGTCGATGAACTAACCTGTACACATGTCACCAGGGAACTGCTATCTGACATCTGGTATAAGACCAACTAGCAGGTTCCCGGCGAGTCCTGTCCGGTGTACTCATAACCCAATGAGCACCTGTATACATCTTAGGTGAACCAACTGACACCAGTGGCTTGTGAGACCGGCCACCGCCCCTCGTCGGGGTCTCGACTGTATACACTAGTCTACTAATGGAGTATCGATGCCCTGTCTCGAAACTCCTACGACTAGGGACCTTTTAAGGATGTGCTTATAGACTACCAGCTCCCACGTATATGATCGCCATCATACTGCTGGTAGTCAAGCAAGAATCCTAGGGGCTCTATCAACGTGTAATAGCGACATGTCAGGTCACCTAAAGCAGTACACGATGATAAAGATGAACCAGATAGCATACTATCATCTCGAGTAAGACTGTCCTACCGGGATAGGTCCTCCCTCAATCATTGCAATCACGTGCCTGTGATCCAATAATTGACTCTGAGGGCACTATCTCCAACACACTGTGTCTAGGAGAGCCATTACACGAGTAGTCCCTGGCCAGGGCAAGCGAGATATACTGGTAGGCTTCCAGTGTTATCGCAGGGTGTATTGGGTTTCACTCCGACATGACTTGTACCGCTATTTGGGGACTGACGTTTACCGCCCCCTAGGCCCGCCATGCGATGTATCAGACGAACAGACCGGACTGTACGGAGATTGTCACATTCAGGCTCTGTAGGAGTTCGGATAGGTTTCACCTCGTCAGTCTTCTTGTCGGCATCTACCTGGGGACCGTTACGCACAGCTAGTGCCGCTTGCGGTATGTGGTTAAACCCACTGCCAGCGTAGTGTCGAGTCTCTAGAGTCCCACACAGAAAGCTATTCGCCTTTAGGCAAAAGAGTAGAGGTCGCATGGTTTTGCGACAGGGTTCAGTCACATCCTTGCACTTGTGCACGTTTAGTGTCCGGACAGTTTACACTAGCGGGCTTTGGTTTAAGCCAGATCCTAGTGTACGTATTGGGATTGGTTTTATCCAGTTTGTATTCGTGTTCCTCGGAACGCGGATGCGGGTGTGTATGCACAGTTGGCGGAGAGACAGAGGCAGAGGATTCTCATTAGGGTTGTTGACCGTTGACTGTTGACTATTGACTTTTTGCTCAACCCTAATGAGAATATGATATATGGTTAACAATAATATTAATTAAGTATTGTGGTGACATGGTTGTTGAGGGGTTGACTTTGTTGACTTGTTGACTTTGTTGACCGGTTGACTAGGTTGGACTAGTTGACCATCATGATGACAATGGCTATCATTTCATGGCAAAGACTTTTCACTTGCTTGTTCTCTTGTGCAATATGAGTGCATGAAATGATTTAGCCATTTTGACTTGAACCATTTTACACAATACTTGATTACTATTTTTGTGATGATGGTTTTGGATTATGAGAGCCAAGGGAGAAAAGTCTTTTTCTCATTCTATCATTTTCATTCTCTCTCTTGTTCTTGAGCTCTCATCTTCTTCCTCTTGCTCTCCCTCTCCTTAGTCTATGGTTCACTTGTCTCATGTGTTGAGAACCAAGAACCATAGAGAAAATCCCAACACACTCTTCTCTACTCACTCTAGTTCATAAGGTTTGGCAAACCAAGTGAACTAGTTTTCTTCAAAGACCGAAGGAGAAGCCAAAGGTAGAAGCTTTCAGGTGGATCGATCTTCGGCGCAAGGAGACGACGGGGTGAAGCCGATCCGGACAACCATCGAGGCTTGAAGACGAAGGAGTTCAAGAAAGAAAGGTATAACCCCCTTAACCGAGTGGTTAACAACTCCTAGTTAGGTTGTTAGTTAGATGTTTAACAAAGATCCGGTTTTGAGTCCATGTTACCACCTCTAGAAAATTGTTTTTCACCAAATTCCGCATGCCCGAAAGTACCGGGAGAGGTAGCATGGACTTACAGTTATATTGAAACCCATGCGGTCAGAACACCAGCACCATTACCGTTGATACGTATGCACCACGTACACCTACGTGCCGGCTCACACACATCATCATCAGTAATTGCCATATCACGTACACATTAGAAAATACTACTTCATTAGTATAAAATGTTAGCTGATAGTTTTGACATGGTACTAGTGAGCTTGCTTTTATATGATAGCTTAGACATTGCATTTATTACTGTGATTGTCATGCATATTTATATATTCATTGCCATGATATTATGGGCCCATCCGGATTGCCGGAGCCCAATATTATGAAATTCATTGTTTATTTACCCTTGAGATTTGGATTTCGGATTTCCATGAGATTTCTGGATTTGGAGAAACCGCAAGGATTTTATAAACTGATTATCATTTTAAAATGAAAGTTGCGGTTTTCTCATGATATGATATGAGATATGTCCACCATGAGTTTTCTCGGCTCTTGAGCGATATCATACACCCGATTCGAGAAGGAGGAGGAACCGTCTATGGGTGCATGGTGGATCCGGTGCGGTACCCCGGGGCAAGATGGTCGCAAATGATGGCGTTGAGCCTGGCAGGGGAGCACTACCGGCCGGTGATTCTATTGTGACTCGACGGATATCCGGAGGATACCAATCGGAGTACAGGCCAGTCCGGATAGCCGGTGCCTGAGGTTTTGAGATTTGAGAATATGGGTCAGTCCGGATAGCCGGAGCCCTAGATATTGAGATTTGAGGTTACAGGCTGTCCGGATTGCCGGAGCCTTAGATATTGAGATATTGGGATTTATGTTTTGTGTCGATACTTGACACTAATTCATGTTGATTTCATTGATGATACCTCGAATTGTATATACAGAAATCTCACTAAAGTAAGAAAACAGTTTTCACATTCATGATATATTCTGTTTTCATTATATTGCATTCATACCTCATATTGATGATATGTTGCTATCTGAGGCACTGACACGAGCACTTGGTATTACACTTATGTATAAATGTTTACCCTTGCCACCTTATCATGCTTCAGGCTTTATCATTTTAAGGATTTATATTATGATCGTATTGACCTAGGATTGAGTCAAACATACGATTTCTGCTCTGTGATGTTTTCTACTCACGAGTTGGCAACTCACCCCCGTTGTGCCACAGTTTCTTGCAGGTTTTGCCGTACAGGTTCGTTGCGGTTTTGCTGGCACACTGCTCCTTTTCGGGTGATGGCTATGGTAGGTGGGTTCACTCGCATCGTGACCGCCATTGTACCTTATTTATATTCAATTGTATCTAGTAATTCCATCAACCAGACTTGTATATTTATTTGACTTAGAAGACCTATTGTATATTCTTTCGACCTTAGAGTCGCTTGTTGTATTATTATCGGTTTTCCTGATGATTTTGAATTTCCTTTTGAGTTTTGATCCTCGCTCTATGGCGTTGTATATTATATTGCTTGCGTGGTTGTGACCGCCAATTGGCGAAGAGCTAGCTCCCTCTAGGGGATATCTTTATTCATATTATTCATGTTGTACCCCTTTCGGGGCCAGTATTTACAAAGGAAACTCTGCCGAAATTTTTAGAAAAGACTTGAGAATTTAAAAATGCATACTTCAGCTTATGTTATTAAAACCACTTGCTTTTAAATAAGTTTTCTTCACTTCCTCCTTAAAATAGTTTAGATTTCTGGGATTTTTGGCTTACTTGAATTAGATGGGATCCTATATACTTCATATAATTCAAATTCCAGTCACGTGCCATTTCGGGTCGTGACATATACCTCACGTCAGATGGATGTTCTCTGGTGACACTGGTACAGGTTAGTCTGTAGACCCGAGATCGTCATAGAGTCTTGTGTGATTCCCACTGTGCTTTGATTTCCACCTTACCATGTTTAAGTGAACTTGCAAAACAGTGGTTTTTGGGTACAGTTCCGAGTCATATTGAGGCAATGAGCGATAGGAGGGGTTTCGTCTCTCCCGGTATAGGGAGTTGATGTTGCGCTGTGCTCGATTGGCTATAACAGGAAGTCCCTCGCCAGGGCTGCTTTAGAGATATACTGGTAAGTGTTATCAGTAGTTTCTCGACCTGTTATGAGCCTCATATCGACACGACTTATCGAGTTACTGGGGTCTAACGTTTACCACCCGTAGACGAGATATGCAACATATCAGACGAAGAGACCGGACTGTACGGTAGTGTTACTGATTGGATTCGCAGGAGTGTGAGCAGGCTTGCTTGTTGATCTTCTGATCGCTCAATACCCGGGTGGCCGTTACGTTTAGCTGGCCGCTTGCGGCTTATGGGTGTTTGATATGATCATCACCTACTGACGGCGTATTGACGAGTCTTTAAAGTCCTACACAGAGGTTTCCTGGCTCAAGCAAAATGGAGTAGGAGTACATATATGATATGTGTAGGACCAAGATTGATACGATATAAGATACCGTATTCTATTCTCGTGATTTGTGACATTGGTCGGTTATATGCGATATAGCCGGGTTATCGGATCAAGTATTGATTCGATAAGTTGTTACATATGATATTAGTCGATTATATGTGATATAGCCGGATTATTAAATCAAGAATTGATTTAATAATTTAATGTATAATTATGTATTTAATATATTATATTACATTAACTAATATTAAGCTCACTTATGATTTCTTTTTCTCACTTTGTGTTTAAGTATATATGTGATATATATAAGTGTACATTATTTTGTGTCATGCTTGATGATACATGCAACAAAGGTGTGTGTATGACTTATACCATGCTTGGTTTAATTGCTAGGCTTTTATTTATTTTGGTAATTACAAAAGGTGGCATTTCGTCATGGATGAAAGCTTATAGAAGCTTGTAGTGATATTTGACCAAGTCCACTCTTTTGTTTTGGTTATGATATTTGTTAACCCAACCAATTAAACTTAGCCATGGTTAACTCTCTACAAAGGTGAACATATGATGTTAACTCACCTAGGGTTGCTATAATCTCATGGATAATGATCAAGAGAGCTTTTTTTTTCTTCTTTCTCACAAAAGCTTTCTAGCTTCAATAGAGTTGATGAAAAAGTGTGATAAAATCAAATCTAAAGTGAGCCCACTTTCTATTTCATCATCCTTTACTACTTGCCAATTAGCATAGGGTGTTTTCTTCACTAGTTCCATGATTAGTGAAGAGATAGCTAGGTTTAGTATCACGTCGACGTAGATCATCTTCGGCCTCGAAGACTTCGAAGCAAGCTTGTTCGTTTCTTCATGGGAGCCTCTTTAGAGTCCGGAGTTCATGATCGTAGCAAAGGGACTACTATACGGAGCTATTGAAGTGAAGGACCGGTCTACAAAGGTTGTATTCCTTGCTCTCTTTTAGTTGCAAAGTGTTTGCATTTCTATTTCGTCGGATTTCTAGTTAACGATTCTAGGGTTAGGGTTAGCTAGAGCGGTAAAATTGTGAATTTGCCATGGACAATGCCTCTCGAAACCTTACTGCCATCCTAGGGAACCCTGCAGTGGTATCGGAGCCATGCTAGAAATTTATACGGATTTTGTTAAGATTACGAAGCTGAAATACTCCGAAACTTGAAACGCCAAAATGAAGTTTCTGTCGATTTTAAATAATTGTCAAAATTTTTTTTAAACATGTACAGAGTGTTATATGGGATATATCATGAACAACTTGAAAAATTCAGGGGGTTTGCTTGGATTTTGGCCGAGCACAAGCATGTTGTGGCCGGCCACTTTTTGCAGTTTTGCCTGAATTTTTTTTTGGTGTTCTAGTGACTTGGTTTTCGTGTTTAAGGTGTTGTTTGTTTTCGCTAATTTTGCATGTGATGTAATCTTACACTATAAGCAACTCGGAGTGTTTCGTATTCGTAGTTTTAACAATATTTCGGGTTATTCACATATTATCTAGGCGAAGTTAAAAAGTTCAATCGAATATCAAAAACCCATTTTTCCAACTTTAACGTATTCGGAAAATTATGCAAGTAATTCCATGAACCCTCTAGAAGAATGAAACCCTAACTCAACTTTTTGGATCGCGGAACCGCGATCATACCCTAGGGTTTGCCACAGTTCTGTGGCAACATGAGTGAGGCTTGGGTTTGCCCTTCTACGGCTGGTGCATAAGTACTGCGGAATATTTTGGGTATTATTGAACCGTGCTTAACTGTTGAGCTATCTGGAAATTATGGGAGTTTGATGAATCGAACGTAAAGTTTAACGTCGTCCAGATATTATGTGATGGGATACAATATTTGGAATCCACAAATGTAGTTATATGATATCTAATTTGAATTTTATAAATCTAGCAATTTAATCTCTTTTGATCGATTGCCACGGGATTTTGATGTGATCAAAAGTCTGTCGCAATGACGTAGCGTACGCGGATACTCGCCGGGTAACCTTATTAGATAGCCATGCCCCATAGCCCCGACCAAGTGACTATAGGAGAACCCAGTCTCCAAAAACATCCGTTCGGGTGCTCGCGGCAGCAGTGTTCCGCCTTAGGGCACTTCATCGACGGCATCGGGGGTGCGGCCGTCTACTAAAGCTTCCGACGAGCTTTCGATCAGGATGTCAGGAATCTTATTGAATTTCCCGACTTGATATTGAAAGGTTTTTTGAATATCGAGAATAAAATGCGGGGTTTATAATTGTTAAGCATGCAATGTCTAAGGAAATATTTGGTTAGGCATGTGATGTCTAAGGTGGTTGCGGATTCCAACTGTTGTAATTTTTACTTTCTTTTCTGCGACCGTAAGTTTAATATATGGTGTATCGCTGGTTTCAGTGCTATATATCAACGGCAATTGGGATACGCATATTTACTTACGTTGATGACATGTGGTGTTATGTGTTGCTATGATATGTTATATTGGATTGTCGTGTTTTGAATAGCCAGGGTTTTATATGAGATGGTTTTTTTTTATTTTCATTCATGTAAAATTCATTGTATGTAATATTTTTTTATTGGGGCACTTCCAGGGTGAGAATGATGTCACCATTGTATATTATTTACTTTTCCGCATTAGGATAGACCCAAGGCGGGGAGCAAAAGTAACCGGGTTCTAGGGTCCAGTGGGAGACCATCTCGAGGAGTCGAGACCGGGTCTCCAATCTCTAGAATTGGTAGGGTTGGTTGCCTCTCTCGTAGGGGGTCTAGGGATGTGGGTTTGGCTATTCATCACGACCGTGGAATCCGTGTTTTATACTGTCTTAAATAAAACACGGAATTCTTAGTATATCCAATATTTCATATGTTATCTTCTGCTACTCTGTGATGTGATCACTATGAAATATTCAGACGAATGCCTATATTATATATGAGATATAATTAATATTGTTGCTTTCGTTTCATATGTGATGCTTAGGAAGCATAATAAATGGGACTTCATTAATAAGATTAATGAAAGAAAATAAACCTAAAGATGTTGTGGAATCGAATTTTCAAAAACAGGTAGCTCTAGTTCTTGCTTTGCATAGCGGTATTCCTTGTTGAATATCCAGCACCTTATTCGATAAGGAAAGAGCCGAGATCCCTTCACTGGGAGTGACCTCTTTAGCAATAACGGGCAGATGCTACAACTCTCGGTTTCGTCTTTTGATTGCTTCTATAGTTTTTGCTTTGTATAGTGGTATTTATGAAATATCCTGCACCTTATTTGATAAGGAAAGAGCCGAGATCCCTTCACCGGGAGTGACCTCTTTATCAAAACTAGTAAAAGCCTAAAAAATACTCCATTTAAATCATTTGATTCTACAACGATATCAAGTTCATTACGCTCATGGTTTTCTTAAAAACCTGCATAGCCCTCTGTCATTTCAGATAAGTATTACTTAGTATTCGTGCTGCGGTAGTTTAGCCTGCGTCAAGGCGTAGTGTACGGTAGATAACTAGTGCTTATCTGCTAGCATACGATATTATTGGATTAGGGTATTCATACGCCGCTGTTTGGCCTGCGTCAAGGGTCGTGCGGTGGGTTTAGTTTAATCAAGAAATGCACGGGTTGAACTTGACTAGCGGACTATGGGTTGTTTAACCTGCGTCAAAGTCATAGGACGCTAGGGGTAAAAACCATTATGGGGAATTTCAAGTGTTGAAATTTGCAATGAGATTGCATGTCTTCTATGAGATAGTTGGATCCCGATACCCACTACGAGTAAGAGTTACTCCTGGGAGAGTTTTACACATCACAATTAGCCGATCAAGTAGGTGTCTATGAAGGTGTTAACGGGGTTATGTCTCTGGGAAGACGAGGTTTATTTTAATTAGGTCCGTGCGAAAACACGGGAAACCTCCTTCAAAGTACCAACACTGGCCTGGCTGAAAAATTGGCGAAGTTGTAGGGTGTGATTAATCCCAGCTAGTCTTTCCTTTTAGGGTTTGGAGGAAGATTTGACAAAAACAGTGGGAGCCATCCTGATTAGATAAATTAACAACCAATCTAATCTTGCAAGAGCATACGCTGAGTGTTTTCTTCTCTCTCTCCTTCCAGTTAGCGACCATGTCATGCCTTAATCAAGATAATAATACGGATGTGTTGACCGAACCCGCTTGTTATACTGAGCTGGGGAACGTTGGTCCCGCTCCAACTTATAATTGTTATAAGTCCGAGCAGGAAATAGGGGATTACCAGGATTCCAGTGCCGCCCAAACGAAGAAAGTATATGATGATGCATCTTCTTCGGGTGTGTTCATTACCGAGAACTGTTTCTCAGCATCTTCTACATCTTAGGTATGAGATACTGGATCAGGATCCCGAATATGTAATCAGTTACATAGTCTATAGATAAGTAGAGAACTGAGAACGGGTGATAAAGTTTTAAGAGTTAGAAACGGTGCAATTGTTGCAGCCAAGTTTGTTGGCAGTTATCACCCTGTATTACAAAATACATTGATTCTGAATGAATGTTATTAGATACCGAACCTGATATACAATATCATATCAGTCTCTTTATTTAGTAAAGAAGGATATAATTTTGTATTGTTGTATAATGTTTTGAACATTTCCTATATCAAGAGTTGATCGGTTCAGGCACGTTATCTAAAAGCATACACGTTCTAAATTAAACCACAGTTCTTAACGTAAAGACACACACAAGAGGAAGAGTTCAGAAATGAACGAATCCTTCTTGAGGCATTGTAGACTGGGTCATATCAATGCGACCTGACTAACTAAGTTACATTAAGATGCATATTTAAATCAGTTTGAACATACATCTTATGAAACTTGCCAGTCATGTCACAAAGATAAGATGATCATAGCTCCGTTTATTGGAAACAGAGAAAGAGTTAGTGAGCTCTTAGGATTGATACATGCTGATGTATGTAAGTCCCCTGTCTACACATGCCAGGACTGGTTCTTTGTACTTCATTACATTCACTGATGATCTCTTAAGATTCGCAAATGTGTTCCTGTTGAAAGACAAGTCTGAAACTTTTGAGAAATTCAAAGAATATAAGTTAGAAGTAGAGAACCAAAATGGGTATAAGTATTATGTCCTTTGATGTGATCAGGGAAGAGAATACTTGGGCACGGAGATCCTAGACTATTTTAAAGGAGAATGAGATTCTCTCTCAGCATTACTCCTCCATATACACCACAACATGTCGTTGTATTGGGGCGGAGAAATCTCACCCTATGTGATATGGTGTGCTCTATGATGAGTACTACTGAGTTGCCTATTTCCTTTTGGGGGTTATGCACTTGTGAAGCTGCATACCTATTGAATAGGGTTCCAACCAAATCAGGTGCCTACCACTCCATATGTGATATGGTATGGGAAGAGCACATCTCTTAAGGATGTTAAGATTTCGGATTGTCCGGCCTATGCCAAAAGCAAAAACCGGACAAATTCGAGGCAAGGTCAGTTCTGTGGAAGTTTGTTGGATATCCCAAGCATTCGCAAGGGGAATATCTTCTACCACACCGAGAAACAAAAGGTGTTTTATTTCTCAGCATGCCACCTTTTAAGAAAAAGGATTTTCTTGTGAAGAAATTAGTGGTCATGAGGTAGAACT
Source organism: Agapanthus africanus (assembly GCA_030015575.1). NCBI lineage: Eukaryota > Viridiplantae > Streptophyta > Magnoliopsida > Asparagales > Amaryllidaceae > Agapanthus > Agapanthus africanus. The sequence goes on from CM057346.1 coordinate 400,902,302, forward strand.
GGAAGGAGTTCCAGCTATACAAACTGCAGCTCATGATTTGGTGGAACCGGAGGATTCAATATTTCCCAACGAACCTCAGCCTCTCCGCCGATCTAGTAGGGTTCCTCACCCACCTGAGAGATATTTCAGTTTTCTCAATGACAGTGGGAGCGAGGATTGCATCATGAGATGATGACCCAACTAGTTTCGAGCAGACCATCAAGAGTGGGGACTTTGTGAGAATGGCTGGATGCTAAGCGATCTGAGATGGAATCTATGTACACCAACAAAGTATGGACTTTGGTTACTTTATCTGAATGGTTAAATCCCCATCAGGAGCAAGTATATCTTGAGAAGATTACTTGGTGTACATGGAAAAGTTGATACTTTCAAAGCTAAGATATGTTGGAAAAGGTTCTCGTCATCGACCAAGTGTGGATAATGATGAAACCTTTTCTAGTCCCTATGTTTAATTCCATCCGGATCCTACTTGCCACTGCTGTATACCATAACTACATATCTGGTGGTTGGGTGTCATGACTGCTTTTTTAAATAGGGATTTAGAAGAGAGCATCTATAAGTATACAACAAGAGGGCTTCGTAGACAGTGGGACCAGCGAAAACGTATGCAAGTTTTTTTATGGGTTAAAGCAGGCATCGCGGAGTTGGAACATCTGTTTTGATGAGATATTCAAAGCGTTTGATATCATCAAAATAGTAGATGAACCTTGTATATACAAAAAGGTAGTAGGGAGTATGGAGGTGATCCTCGTATTGTACGTATATGACATACTCTTGATAGGAAAGGAGTTTCCTATGCTACACTCGGTCAATCTCCTCTTATCACAAGGATTGTCCAAATAGGATCAAGGTGATACCTCCTAAATCCTGGGATTTGGATCTATGAGATAGATCTAAGTGGATGTTAGGATTCTCACTGGATGTAGTGGGATGGTATCAATCGAACTTGAGGAGAATCACTGGATGGAATCCAGGGTGGTAAGGTCGATTGAATGTCAGTTACAGGCATTTTCTTTACCCTCAGTAGAGGGATGGTATGTTGGAAGTGTTCCAAGCAAGATACCGTGGCAAACTAGACGATAAAGGCTGAATACATCGCTACCAAGGATACTACCAAAGAGGCAGTCCCGGAAGTATATAAGTTGATGAGATGAACTTCGTTCCTACAATTGTATGACAATGGAGTTGTGGCTTAGGCCTAGGAATCCCCGTCCCATCAGAGATCCAGACATATTCTTAGGCAATATCACCTGATCATGGAGATGGTAGATCTCTAGGGAGATTGAGATTAGGAGAGTAGACACAGAGGAGAACAGGGCGGATCCACTCATAAAAGCCTATTCCCAGGAGAGACTTTTATGGGATGGTTGAGTATGAGATACTTCAACCACTGCCGATTGTTAGGTATTAGATACCACAACAAATGGCCCTAGTGCAAGTGGGAGATTGTTAGTTATATGTATGCCCTAGAGGCCATTATTGTACATATGATGTATATTGTAGTGGATGCTTGGACATATATAGGGAGGACTTTCTTGCTCGACATGATAGTATGCTATCTGGTTGCACTTTATCTTAACATGTACACTGATTGTCTCTATGTTACATGTTGATAAAGCCCTTAGGATGAGTACTTGACTATCAGGACTATGAAGCAGATCATATTAGTGGGGACAGAGTAGTCGTTAAGTACATCCTTCAAATGTTCCTAGTCGTAGGTGTATCGAGACAGGGCATCGATATACTAGAGTAGACTAGCGTATAGCTTCTCAACTCATGTAGATGGGCGATAGATGATCCCATATCCATTGGTGTTTAACACAAGAGACAGTGTACGGGTGCTCAGTGGAGACTGGGTACACTGAACGGACTCGCCGAGAACTACCAGATGGTATTATACCCCACGTCAGATGGCAGTTCTCTGGTGACACTGGTACAGGTTAGTCTTTAGACCCGAGATAGTCATAGAGTCTTGTGTGATTCCCACTGTTCTTTGATTTCCATCTTACCATGTTTAAGTGAACGTGCAAAACGGTGGCTTTTGGGTACAGTCCCGAGTCACATGGAGGCAATGAGCGATAGGAGGGCTTTCGTCTCTCCCGGTATATGGAGTTGATGTTGCGCTGTGCTCGATTGGCTTTAACAGGAAGTCCCTGTCCAGGGCTGCTTTAGAGATATACCGGTAAGTGTTATCAGTAGTTTCTCGATCCGTTATGAGCCTCATATCGACACGACTTATCGAGTTACTGGGGTATGGCGTTTACCACCCCTAGACGAGATATGCGACATATCAGACGAAGAGACCGGACTATACGGTAGTGTTACTAAGTGGATTCTTAGGAGTGTGAGCAGGCTTGCTTGTTGATTTTCTGATCGCTCAATACCCGGGTGGCCATTACGTTTAGCAGGCCGCTTGCGGCTTGTGGGTATTTGGTATGATCATCACCTACTTCCGGCGTATTGACGAGTCTTTAGAGTCCTACACAGAGGTTTCCTGGCTCAAGCGAAATGGAGTAGGAGCACATATATGATATGTGCGGGACCAAGATTGATATGATATGAGAGACAGTATTCTATTCTCGCGATTTGTGACATTGGTCGGTTATATGCGATATAGCCGTGTTATCGGATCAAGTATTGATTCGATAAGTTGTTACATATGATATTAGTCGGTTATATGTGATATAGATGATTAAATATATAATTATACATTAAATTATTAAATCAAGAGTTGATTTAATAATTTAATGTATAATTATATATTTAATATATTACATTACATTAACTAATATTAAGCTCACTTATGATTTCTTTTTCTCACTTTGTGCTTAAGTATAAATGTGATATATATAAGTGTACATTATTTTGTGTCATGCTTGACGATACACGCAACAAAGGTGTGTGTATGATTTACACCATGCTTGGTTTAATTGCTAGGGTTTTATTTATTTTGGTAATTACAAAAGGTGGCATTTTGTCATGGATGAAAGCTTGTAGAAGCTTGTAGTGATCTTTGACAAAGTCCACTCTTTTGTTTTGGCTAAGATATTTGTTAACCCAACCAATTGAACCTAGCCATGGTTAACTCTCTACAAAAGTTAACATATGATGTTAACTAACCTAGGGTTGCTATAATCTCATGAATAATGATCAAGAGAGCTTTCTTCTTCTTCTTCCTCACAAAAGCTTTCTAGCTTCAATGGAGTTGATGAAAAAAGTGTGAGAAAATCAAATCTAAAGTGAGCCAACTTCCTACTTCATCATCCTCTACTACTTGCCAATTAGTATAGGGTGTTTGCTTCACTAATTCTGTGATTAGTGAAGAGATAGCTTGGGTTAGTGTCTCCTCGACGTAGATCATATTCGGCCTCGAAGACTTCGAAGCAAGCATGTTCGTTTCTTCATGGGAGTCACTCTAGAGTCTGGAGTTCATGATCGCAGCGAAGGGACTACTACACAGAGCTATTAAAGTGAAGGACCGGTCTACAAAGGTTGTATTCCTTGCTCACTTTTAGTTGCAAAGTGTTTGCATTTCTATTCCGTCGGATTTCTAGTTAACGATTCTAGGGTTAGGCTTACCTAGAATGGCAAAATTTTGAATTTAGTATGGACGATGCCTCTCGAAATCTTATTGCTGTCCTAAGAAACCCTGCTGTTTGGACGGATGATATTGACATTTCGTACTGGATTTTTCACAGATAGCTGCAACGTTGACCGGGTTGGCCCTGAAGGGAGTTCCTTTTTCTTTGAACTGAGGCATGCGAGCAGAGCTTTCAATAGTCAAAGACTCATTTGATTACGGCACCAGTATTGTCGTTGCCTTCAGGATCAGGCGGATTTGTTGATTATTGCGATACTTCTCGGCAGTTGAAGAAGCGCGAGAAAAAATATTCCACGCATGGCTTAGAGATGACTGCAGTGATTTTCACACTTAAGATTTGGAGATGAGTCGTGCCACATATTTACGTACCACAAGAAGCTTAAAGTACATCTTTCAGCAGCGAGATCTAAATTTGAGACAGCGTAGATGAATAGAACTAATGGAAGACTATGACTGCGAGATTCTTTATCATTCGGGAAAGAAGAATGTTGGAGTAGATGCTTTGAGTCGAAGGCCGGAGATAGCTTTTCTTGGTTCTTTGGCGCAGCCCGATTAGCGAAGAGGGACACGTGAGAAGCTGAGTACGAGATGCGGAAGGAATATCACCATCTCTTCAAGGGTACGCGTAGTCAAATTTTAAAATCGGGGACCGAATTTATTTAAGGGGGGAAGATTGTATCGTTTTAAAATAAATAAATAAATAAATAAATCGTTTAGGTGAATTCTCCGATAACCGTTAAAATAACTGGGGTTTTCCGTAAAAATCAAGATATAATAAATTTTCAATATATAATTAAATACACCTATTTTAGATATGTAATGGCTAGTGATTGGTATTTATTTAGTCACTTATAAATTGCTAGTTTACTTAAATATTTTTCCTTAATTAATTATTTTAATTATTATAATAAGATTTTACTTATAAATTTAATTAGTGAAAATTACAAATTGGAATGGGTTAATTGTGCTTTAGTGAACCATGACAACTCAAGCACTTAGTATGTAACATGCTCCTTGTTTTTAAATGTGTCTCCACAATTCTATAAAAATCTAGGATTTATTTAGAAAAGAAATTATATAATTAAAGAGTTATGAAATAAGTTAAAGATGTATTAATTATAGATGTTTCTACACACCTCACTCACACTTTTTTTTTCTCCTCACCTCATGGCCGAGCCCTCCTTGTAGCAGCCCCATTTTTTCCCCCACCTCATGATCAGTCGAAAATACAGCATCTTTAAACCAGCAATTTCCTTATCATTTGCACTCATCTAGAAGTATTCGGTATTCATATAGCACATATTAGCAAAACAGTTGTAAAATATCAGATTGCATGTGTTAGACTTTAAAACCGGAACTTTAAGGGAAATTGACTGTATTTTATGGCATCGTATCATTTCTATATTGCGCAACATGTGTCTTGGAGTCTGTGCAGGAAATTCCAGAGGAACAGAGCCAAAATGGGAAAAGAGCCGATCGAAAATTACGCCAACTCAAAGACTTGGAAGATGGTATCAATCCAGAAGGAATTACACAATTCAACATATGATAAAAAGGCCCAAACATCAGCCCAATGCATCAAAAGAGAGCACAAGCTTTAAGGCCCTTGAAGCGCCGTGGATCCGTGTCAGGAGCCTGCTTGCGCCGTGGATCCGCCGCGGCCTCGATACGTCAGCTCCCCATTTTCAGTGCAAAACTCTTCTCTCAGGGCCCATATTCATTTCATATACTTCAAATTCCAGAGAATTCTTGAAGTTTCTGCCAGATCAGCAAGGATGATTAATTAAGCTAATCTTGATTAAGCTCCTAACAAACTATTTCTAGAAGCTCCCTCCTAACTAATCACTTCTAGAAGCCTCTCTAGCTAACAAACTTTTGGAGGGAAATTCAAATTTTGAATCCTAGATCTAGGGTTTTGGAAGTCTATAAATAGGAGCCTAGATCTAGGGTTAATGGCTAATCTTGGGTTGTTGAAAGCTAATCATTCTTCTTCAATCTTTAATCTCCCCCATTTTCTAACACAAGTTTAGTGACAAAACTTGTGCCAAACCCTAACCCTAATCCAAAGCCAAAAATTCAAGATCGTTTGAGTTCTAGCAAGCAAGTCTTCAACTAACCTTTAGAAGCGGAACTTGACTTCAACGGAGCACGAGATCCAAGCCGATCTACGACTCAAGGAGCCGAGCGACGCTAGAATCGACGATCAAAGTTCTATCCTCTTGTAGTTCTTGAGAGTTGTAACTAATTGTTGATATAATAAAGGTGAAGATTCTTTCAACTTGCTTATATTTCAATTCGAGCATTATGATTCGTTTCGATTCTTGAATATGAACTTTGTGATGATGCTTGAATAAAACTCCGCTCATGGAGGAATCGAGATGATTGTAGAATGATGATGTTGACGAATCTTTAAAGGTTTTCTTAAGTCTTATAACAATTTTAAATCTTGAAAATCGAATGATCGATGATCTAGATCGATGCGAATGCGTTCTTGATTCCTTTCGCACGATCTAGAGATCAACGATCGATCATTCGATTTCCTAGAAGCTATCTAGTGAATGTGATTCATCGAAAGGATAAAGGATAGGATGAGGAACCCTAATTCTTCGCAAGATCCTTGATCCTCGATTAATCTACATCAATTTAGCATCAATTTGTTAATAGATAAGAAATCGTCATTTCGAATCTTCTTCACATCTACGATCTAATCGATTCCTACGAGTTTTACTTCAAATCTTGAAACCGAAATTGATTGGAATTCTATCGATACTTGATTCTTGATGTTTATCATTTTCTTGATTCTTGATTAGAATAGTGATACTTGAAACTCATCGATAAAAATCTTGAATCATTTTGCTTTTCTTTTCTATTAAATTTTCAATTCAAAACAAAACAAAATACGAACGAATCGCACAATCCCTGTGGACGATCCACACTTGCTAACGAAATCTATATACGACACCGTTATTGATTGCGGTCAAATATTTTTGGTTGTGATTTCTATTCAATTGTCTCAAACATACACAACGAGAAATTTCGTATTCAATCAAATGGCGTCGTTGCCGGGGATAGTGCGCTAATTGTTTGTATTTTGAAATTTGAGTTGAAAAGTTTATTCCATCTATATTTTTAGATCAAAATTCACGCAAAACACTAACCGAGTTGTTGTGATTTGTTGCGAGGAAATCTGGAACTATTAGAGTTGTGGAAAATTTTTTCTGAAAAATCCAGAGAGCTTAGAAGATGAACAGGAACAGAGACTGAACTTTTTGTGCATTGATCTGTCTTAGCCACCGCGATTCCGCGGCAATAGGCGACTTAAACCACGGTTCCACGGCGTGATTACCTCATCACTGCACCAAAATTGCTCTGTGAGTCTATAACTTTCTTATCTTCTCCCTCATCTGCTCCAATTAACATTTTGTGCTGGTTTCTTTGCAAATAAATCACAGCGCCGCAAAAGAAAAATAAATTGTACGTGTTTTGCTTTTTGGTTGTTTGCATATTAATACAGAATTTAAGGGGCATGACCAAATCCAGATTAGGTGGGGAGTTCATTACCCTTCCTAAGCCCCAAAAATCATAAACCTGTATCCGCATTACCCTTATTAACTGTTGGAGATAGTGCCCTCATAGTCAATTATTGGATCGCAGGTACGTGATTGCAATGATTGCGGAGGACCTAAACCGGTAGGACAGTCTTACTCGAGATGATAGTATGCTATCTGGTTTGCCTTTATCAGTCGTGTACACGTTCAAGTGACTGATTACATGTTGCACTTTGACAGAGCCCTTAGGATCTTGCTTTACTACCAACAGTATGATGGCGATCATATACGTGAGAGTTGGGTAGTTTATATGCATATCCTTAATTGTGGTCCCTAGTCGTGGGAGTTTCGAGACAGGGCATCGATACTCCGGAGTAGACTAGTGTATACAGTCGAGACCCCGACGAGGGGCGGTGGCCGGTCTCATAAGCCATTGGTGTCGGTTGGATCACCTAAGATGTATACAGGTGCTCATTGGGTTATGAGTACACCGGACAGGACTCGCCGGGAATCTGCTAGTTAGTACTATACCTATCGTCAGATAGCAGTTCCCTGGTGATATGTGTACAGGTTAGTTCATCAACCTGAGGTCGTCATTTGTCTCGTGTGAGTTCCCACTGTGCTTTGATTTCTACCCTACCACGGCTCAAAGGAGTCGTGCAAACAGGTAGCTTTTGGGTACAGTCCCGAGCCATATGGAGGCACGTTAGCGGATCGGCAGGGGATTCGTCTCTCCCGGTATTGTGGGCGAGGTCGTGCTGTGTCTAGGAGAGCCATTACACATAGTCCATGGCCATGGCAGGAGATTTACTGGTAGGTACTCCAGTAGTATCTCAGGGTGTTATTGGGCTACACTCCGACACGACTTATACTGCTATTGGGGGTCTGACGTTACTAGCCCCCATGGCAGATATGCGATACTCATTGACGAACGGACCGGACTGTATATACATTGTCACTGTTAGGCTCAGTAGGGTTTCTGGATGAGTTCGCTCATCAGCCTCCCTTGAGGTCAGTCCATGGGCAGCCGTTACGCATTGCTAGTGCCGCTGACGGTTTGTGGTTAAACCCACTGCCAGGGTACTGACGAGTCATTAGAGTCCCCCACAGACAGTTTCCCAAGTTCGGGCGAAACGTTGTAGAGGCCGTATGGTTTTATGGCAGGGTTCGGAAAATGCACATGCGTTTACGCACGTGTTATTTTTCGGGCAGATGATACTGGTCGGCTTTGGTTTAAGCCGGATCCGAGTATTATATTGAGTAGATATAATATCTTTGTCTCAGTTGCATTTGTATTCGGTCGTAATACAAATGCGGGTATATTTATACAGTTTCGGGGTTATCCTGAAATTCGTTTCAGGATCACTTTTGGAAGTTGCCAGTTTCCAGTTTTCTATCAGCCGTCTTTTAACATTCGGTTAAAGACGGATTTGTCTTTTCTTGAGATGAGTGTGGAAGCTTCTAGATGGTTCTAGATATGGTGAGGTGTCTTGTGACTCATTTGTGCTTTTTAATAATTCTATTAATGCATGATGACTAGGTTATTAGATTCATTGTATGCATTAATGGCTTTTAGTGACTCATGCTTCCATTTATGATCAAGATAAGCTTCTTCCTCTTATGGTTACCTCCCCCTCCTCCTACACTCACCCCCCTACTCCAATAAGTGGCCGGCCCCCTCCTCTCTCTCATTCACTTGATGTTTCATTTGTAGAAAAGATTATGATAGCATTTGGGGTGCATGGAATTTCACAGCTCATTTCATTCCATCACCCGATTCGAGTGGCAACTTCATTAACCGATCGTCCACGGCTTTGGACGAAGAGAGACAAAGACATCTACTCATTCTCTACATCATTCTTGGTCGTCTCTTTTAGCAAACTTGACGACCGAGTTGCCTCGAGTCAGAGGCGGGAGCCCGTTTAAAGAATCAGTGATGTGGTGCCACCTGGACGAGCAGATCGGAGATCGAAGAGATCAGAGCAGCCGCGACGGAGCGTGGGATGATGGTTAAAGAACGAAGGACTCGGATCATTCGGTATAACCTTTCTACACTCTTTACAGTTTGTTAGTTTAGCAATAATGGAAGATCCGGGTTAAAGTACACGATAGCGCCAGTTAAAATTTTTTGTTCCGCATTTGGCGTCTGTAGACGGCCGGGGCGCTAGCGTAGACTTACAGTGGTATCAGAGCCTCACCATTTTGCTATACTAACTTGTGCTAACGCGTTTAAAATATCGATCGAACCGGAAATCAAAAATCGCAATTTTTCAATTTGACAGTTTCTGTTAATTTTCAAACTGGTCCAAATGTCATTTTGACCATACCAGAAAATCAAGCAGGGTTCTTTAGGAATACTGGAGAAATTCGACAAAGTGATTCGACTGTTCCGCCGCGGATCCGCGGCCCAAGCATGGGTTTGGCCGCGGATCCGCCGCAGGAAAGTGACATCACTTAGCCAATTTTCTACAGTGCATTCTATGTTGGAAATTGGGATTTTTGGTATATATCTTTTGGGCCCAGATTTTATTACTGTTCAACAGATTTGCGTGGGGCCCACTTTGTGATATTTTGTCGATCGAAATTTAAACATGTTAGTTTACAGTGCTTACATTATATCTCCGACCGGGAATGTCATTTGATCGGTAAACCGCGTCTGATTGCTATAGTTCTTTTAGACGGGTTTGCGAACGTGACATTCGCGTTGATGTTCTGTGTTGTGCTGTGATGTTGCGGATTTGTCGTGGTGGATAGCAGTGTGCAATGATAGTGCAGTTTGAGTTTATTTGTACATTTGATATTGCGGGGCGAGCGTCCAACATGTGGACTGCCGTCACTGCCTGTTGTATAATATTCTTTTGGGGCACGACCAGGTTGCGATCGATGTACCTGTTGTACTATTTTTCATTACTGTACTAGGTTTTGCCCCGCGACGGAGTGCACGGATAGCCGGGTTCTGGAGGGCAACGGTTCCGCATCTCATGGCTTTGAGAGGCAGAGGGGTCCCACTCTAGAATTGGCAGACTATTCGCCGCACTCGTAGGGGGTACAGGTTGACCCAAGGAGGGGTGCTCAAGCTACCGGATTCCATGAAGTGCAGGGTGGTCCATTCACTTTGCTGTAGGGGGCTGCCTCGCTTTAGGTTTTGGCGGGTAACTTGCCGCACCACTAGGGGTCTAGGTTTCATTGCACAGGCTATCCACACGACAGGGGAACGTCGGGTTTCAGCAGCGGCTCTGTGAAACCCGGGGATCTCAGATTATCTGTATTGTTCTGTGATGCTTATTACTTTTCTGTAATGGTGCATATTATCACACCTGGAGCGATTATTGTATATTGGTTTATATACTATTAGATGTTGTATATGTTTTACACCCGTGCTAGTCCAGTCCCCGCTTTGTCGTTAGTTAAGTAACCTAACGGGTGATGACGGGACCCAGTGACGAATGCGGATGGCATATACGTACATTTTATTTTCGTTCTTTTCTGGTGTGATTATTGATGGGACTGCGTTGATTCTGATCAATGCAAAGTAAAACAAACCTGTTTTCAGTTGTTGGAACAAATTTACAAAGGTGTTATTGCAAAGACGTTTCCTTTTGTTTTGCATAGCGGTATTCAGTGGAATATCCTGCACCTCATTCGACGGGGCAAGGGCCGATATCCCTTCACCGGGACTGACCCATTGGGCAGAAGTTTGCGTCAGGGTAATAACTTCACTATAGTCGATTACATGTTGTTTTGCATAGCGGTATTCAGTGGAATATCCTGCACCTCATTCCACGAGGAAAGAGACGAGATCCCTTCACCGGGAGTGACCTCTTTAGCAAAAGGTTTTCGCCACTATATTTTAAAAAGCTATCAGGTTCCTTCAGCGATATCAAGTTCACTACGTTAAAGGTTTTTCGCCAAAAACCAGCCGTAGCCCTCCGTCACTTCTTTTGAGTATTCAGTAGTATTCAAGCTATGTATTTTAGCCAAAGTTAAGGCATAGTGTTTGGTAGCTGCTGGGTATTCAATTGTTGCATAGATAGATGAGTTAGTTTGGGACAGTCATTCTGCCGATTGGCCAAAGTCAGGGGCATGTGCGGGTGGGTTCAAATTGACAAGATAGTGATGGGTAGAACTTGGCATGTGACTTATGACATTTTGACCAAAGCCAAGGTTATAAGAGCATGGGGCAAAAATCATATCGGGAGTTTCTAAAGAAACTGAAACTTGCCAAGTATGCGCATACCTTCTGGAGTATGAGTAACGTGGAAGCATTCCATCACGTTATCATGCGATGAGAGTTGGATCCCGATTCCCACTGATGAGTTGGTTTACTCTTCGGGCGATCCCAATTGATTCTTCTTTCAGGTTTGGAGGAGAATTTGACAGGACAGTGGGAGGTTTCCGGAATAGATAAAGTGATAACCATTCTGATCTAGGTTAGAGTGCACGCAGAGTGTTTCTTTTCTTTCTCTCTTTGGCAGCGACCTTTGACCGACCCTAGACTATGACTCAGTGACCAGGTTGACCGAACCTTCTTAAAATACTGGCTTTTGGATTGTCTATGTTGCATAAGTCATTGCCACTCCTTCTTCTACCCTTTGCATTTCTCAGAACACCCGTATTACTACGGCCATCCACTTCCATTGGATAGATCCATCGTATGGTTATATACGAACTCGAAGGGACTTCTTCGAGGATGGATCCAGGTTCAGGAGAAATAGAATTGGTTTATTCAGTTGTCTTTTATTATCACCTTCTCTCAGGTTGCGAGGGCTCCTTGGTTTAGGAGAGTACACCTATTACGCTTATTGGATAGTCTTATTCCAAACCATAGGCAGGAGCCGAAAGGTAGGGAATGAAGAAAACCAATTAGCCTAAGTAGGGTGTGCAAAAGGTAATATGTAAAGACAAAATAAAGGGATTAGAAAGAGGGCAAAGTAAATTGCGACTGATATCATTCACGACCAGAACCGCGTACTTCATCGCCACTCCTATTTCACCTTTAAAGGAATAAGGTATTATTCAGTTGTCTTTTATCATCACCTTCTCTCAAGATACGAGTACTCCTTGGTTTAGGAGGGTACACCTATTATGCTTACTGGATAGTCTTCTTCCAAACCATAGGCTGGTGCCGAACGGTAGGGAAGGAAGAAAACCATTTAGCCTAACGATGGTGTACAGAAGGTAACGACTAAAGACAAATAAAGGGATTTGGAGAGATGGAAAAGAAATATACGGTTAAAGTCATGAATTGGATTATGGAAGAGGCATTACTATGAATACCAAGATACCCCTACGAAACATTTTCATGTTTCAGTGCATTGTTAATGGAAACTGTTTTCCCGATTAGATACTTACTCCAGGGTATGTATTTACCAGGTTTCATTCTCATATCTGTATGGTTTTACAGATGATGAGTGGGAGTAAGTTATTGGGAATTAGGTAATTATCCTCATTATATCGGAATTCGTTGTAATTGGTGATATTTGAGGAAATCGCCAGGGTACAGTCTTCAACCTACGCGCACAGATTTTGAGTTGTTTAACTCAGCGGACTTATACAGAGTATTGTATGTTGTCCAGTGTCATTCAGGACAAAGGGGTAGGTCCTCGTACTATGTTCTGTTTACTTATAACTTCTCTAGTTTTTAGACAAGTGTTTCGTAGAAATACAAGGTCTAAGTTTTGAGAAGTTGTGGGTATAAGAATAAAGTAGAGAACCAGGTATCATAAGTATCGGGATTCTTCAAAGAGATCGAAGATGTAGATTCTTGTGATTGGTATTCAGATGATAGTGATGGTTTTGAGAAACGTGTTTCTCTTTCAGGTTACTCATAATTGGATGGATTCCTCAGTTGAGTAATGCTGATTAGCCTCTTTCCATTAAGTTGATATGCACTGGAAACAGCTGCATTATTTGAATCAGGTTCCAATTAAATAAGTGCCAAAGTTTCTATATTGGATATAGAATGGTTCGTACCTTAAAAGATATTAAGGTACGGGGAGTTGTCCAGCTTATGCTTAAAACCAGACTCTGGATAACTCAGGGCACGTTTCTGTAATGGCTGTTTGTGCGTTGACCCTGGCTATGACAAGGGTTGATATTCTACCATTTGGAAGATCAATAGTGATATTGTTCTTGACTCGCCACAGTTTTAGTAAAATGGATTTTTTCAGAAAAACAGTAGTGGGAGTATGGTAGAACTGGAAGTGATTCCAGAACCGCAAACGATTACGGAAAATTTAATAGGACCTATATATTCAATCAGGTTTAACATTCCATTAGCCACTCTGCAGATATGGTGGGTAACCTCAGACACCCGAGAGGTACTTCGGTAGGCTCAAGGACGGTGACAGGGAGGTTCTTATCTACCCAGACTTGACACTACTGTTGTTCCAGGCCATGAGACCCGGTAGGAGGGTTGTCGTAGTCAGTGGGAGCAGCGGAAGCATAGTGGGCAAGATGCTTATATCTATTTATAGACTTGAGCAGTTATAGCGGAGATAGATCATCTAATTTTGATGTCACAGTCATGGGTTTGACTTCAATCAGAATAGGGGATGGATCTGTTAAGAAGGTAGTAGGGTGTGATGTCATGGTATTTGGATGACATACACAGAGTAGGAAGTAAAATTCCTATACTACGATCGGTTGTACTGTGGTAGTCACACAGTTGTTTCTCCAGACAGGATATGGATAAAATATTTGACATTCTGGTTTCTGGATCTATGGTTTTAGATTTGGATTTGGGTAGTTTCCAATGTAGGTACTTTGACAGTATTCTAATGGTTTTTAGAATAAAAGACTCCTAGTATGGTGGTGTACCTGCAGGTGATGGAGTCACCCTCTCTAAAGGTGTCTTACGGACTAAAGGGGAGAGGGATGTGCATGATTGGCAGATCACTTGCTTGGGCAATTGAGTCAATCATGAGATGTCAAGTACCACACCATATGTTGTTTTTGCACAAGATGCAATAAGTTTGTATTAATCCAATCCTGGAGAAACATAAGGAAGCAGTTTTACAACATAAGTACATGTTCTACGGATTTGATGACGGCAGCCTCCTTCGGGAGACGATTATCATTCCAGGCTTCAAAGGTGACATGGTTGACAGAGTGATTGTCAGAGTTATAGTTTTCCCTCTGAAGAGGGACAGTATTATAGACAGGTGATCCAAGAGGATACTGTGGGTGGCATGGTGCCGGATACTGATTAGGTTCAGTGATCGATACAGTCTAAGAAGTTTGGATATGGAGTTCATTTATGAACTAGGTCCCATCAGATATCCAGACATATTCTAAGATAGGTATTACTCAATTCGGGAGATGGCTTTCTCCGCGAACTTGAGATTAAGAGAGATATAGAAAGAAACATCTAGGCGGATCCACTCACTGAGGCTATTTCTCGAACACAATAGTTTTACAAACGGGCTTTGTGAAACTGATTAGTAGAGGAGTTGGATGTTCGGTTTCACACGGGCTGTGAGTAGTCGACATCGCAATAATTAGCCTTGAGTGCAAGTGGGAGATTGTTGGAGATAGTGCCCTCATAGTCAATTATTGGATCGCAGGTACGTGATTGCAATGATTGCGGAGGACCTATACCGGTAGGACAGTATTACTCGAGATGATAGTATGCTATCTGGTTTGCCTTTATCAGTCGTGTACACGTTCAGGAGACTGATTACATGTTGCACTTTGATAGAGCCCTTAGGATCTTGCTTTACTACCAACAGTATGATGGCGATCATATACGTGAGAGTTGGGTAGTTTATATGCATATCCTTAATTGTGGTCCCTAGTCGTGGGGGTTTCGAGACAGGGCATCGATACTCCGGAGTAGACTAGTGTATACAGTCGAGACCCCGAAGAGGGGCGGTGGCCGGTCTCACAAGCCATTGGTGTCAGTTGGATCACCTAAGATGTATACAGGTGCTCATTGGGTTATGAGTACACCGGACAGGACTCGCCGGGAGTCTGCTAGTTAGTACTATACCTATCGTCAGATAGCAGTTCCCTGGTGACATGTGTACAGGTTAGTTCATCGACCTGAGGTCGTCATTTGTCTCGTGTGAGTTCCCACAGTGCTTTGATTTCTACCCTACCACGGCTCAAAGGAGTCGTGCAAACAGGTAGCTTTTGGGTACAGTCCCGAGCCATATGGAGGCACGTGAGCGGATCGGCAGGGGATTCGTCTCTCCCGGTATTGGGGGCGAGGTCGTGCTGTGTCTAGGAGAGCCATTACACATAGTCCATGGCCATGGCAGGAGATTTACTGGTAGGTACTCCAGTAGTATCTCAGGGTGTTATTGGGCTACACTCCGACACGACTTATACTGCTATTGGGGGTCTGACGTTACTAGCCCCCTAGGCAGATATGCGATACTCATTGACGAACGGACCGGACTGTATATACATTGTCACTGTTAGGCTCAGTAGGGTTTCTGGATGAGTTCGCTCATCAGCCTCCCTTGAGGTCAGTCCATGGGCAGCCGTTACACATTGCTAGTGCCGCTGACGGTTTATGGTTAAACCGACTGCCAGGGTACTGACGAGTCATTAGAGTCCCCCACAGACAGTTTCCCAAGTTCGGGCGAATCGTTGTAGAGGCCGTATGGTTTTATGGCAGGGTTCGGAAAATGCACGTGCGTTTACGCTCGTGTTATTTTTCGGGCAGATGATACTGGTCGGCTTTGGTTTAAGCCGGATCCGAGTATTATATTGAGTAGATATAATATCTTTGTCTCAGTTGCATTTGTATTCGGTCGTAATACAAATGCGGGTATATTTATACAGTTTCGGGGTTATCCTGAAATTCGTTTCAGGATCACTTTTGGAAGTTGCCAGTTTTCAGTTTTCTATCAGCCGTCTTTTAACATTCGGTTAAACACGGATTTGTCTTTTCTTGAGATGAGTGTGGAAGCTTCTAGAAGGTTCTAGATATGGTGAGGTGTCTTGTGACTCATTTGTGCTTTTTAATAATTCTATTAATGCATGATGACTAGGTTATTAGATTCATTGTATGCATTAATGGCTTTTAGTGACTCATGCTTCCATTTATGATCAAGATAAGCTTCTTCCTCTTATGGTTACCTCCCCCTCCTCCTACACTCACCCCCCCACTCCAATAAGTGGCCGGCCCCTTCCTCTCTCTCATTCACTTGATGTTTCATTTGTAGAAAAGATTATGATAGCATTTGGGGTGCATGGAATTTCACAGCTCATTTCATTCCATCACCCGATTCGAGTGGCAACTTCATTAACCGATCGTCCACGGCTTTGGACGAAGAGAGACAAAGTCATCTACTCATTCTCTACATCATTCTTGGTCGTCTCTTTTAGCAAACTTGACGACCGAGTTGCCTCGAGTCAGAGGCGGGAGCCCGTTTAAAGAATCAGTGATGTGGTGCCACCTGGACGAGCAGATCGGAGATCGAAGAGATCGGAGCAGCCGCGACGGAGCATGGGATGATGGTTAAAGAACGAAGGACTCGGATCGTTCGGTATAACCTTTCTACACTCTTTACAGTTTGTTAGTTTAGAAATAATGGAAGATCCGGGTTAAAATACACGATAGCGCCCGTTAAAAGTTTTTTGTTCCGCATTTGGCGTCTGTAGACGGCCGGGGCGCTAGCGTAGACTTACAGTAACTAAAAAACTATCTAGAGATGACTCTTAGGACCGTCGCGCTCACTTAGGACAGAAGAAGGCCGTGGACAATTCATTGCTTATCCGCGTTTCTTTTGTGGTGTCTAAGGCAAGTGTGTCGAAGGTTAGTGGTTACTTAATTAGGCCCACTACTTACGTAGTGGACAACCTCCCACTTACCTGGCCACAGGAGAGACAAAGAGGCGGTGGAGGATTTATCCTGCGACTTATCTTTTGGCAGTTAGGAGCGGTTTAGAGCTTTGACCTAGGCGACCATAGAATTAGGGTTATTGCTTGTTGCATTTGTTGTGATCGCATCAATTTTTCAAAAATCTGTCCATTTTTCAAAATAAACACCAATCACATTCATTCTCTCCCTTAATTATTAAGCCACGCTGCCACTTGTACTAACCCTTTTTTGTGCAAGATAGGCTGGACACGAGATTCTAGTGCCCGTTTAGTCCGCGTCCCCCCGATCGACTCCGAAGTCGATATTTCTACATTTACCCCTTCTTTACCTACCACCACACCCACATTGATGGATCCTACTCCATCAAATTTCTTTACCACTACCCTGCCGCCGTCCATTGGTGCGCAGAATCCACCCCGCATCTCTCTCCAAGAGAGGTGCTATCCTAGGCGAGGTCCTCTTTCGACCTGCTTATCCATTCCACCAGCCAACGGGGAAAATTTTGAAATTAAACCCCAATACATCAACCTTCTACCCAAATACCACGGTCTAGAGACTGAGGACGCATACGTGTTTATCACGAAATTTGAAAATGTATGCGCAATGATGGGTACGTCACAACTTTCTGTGGATGCTATGCGTCTACGTCTTCTTCCATTTACCTTGTGCGATATAGCCGAGAAGTGGCTGTATAACACTACCGCACATTCCATTATGAATTGGGAAGAATTCGTCGCGGCATTCCTTAAGAAATTCTACCCTAATCACAAGACAGCTCGAGTCCGCAGCGAAATAAATCAATTCACCCAGCTTCCAAATGAACCATTTTCAAAATATCTTGACCGCTTCAAGGATCTGTTGGTTCAATGCCCACATCACGGAATCCCGAGATGGGAACTTTGTCGAATCATATATGAGGGCAGTAACCCTAACACTAAACAGAGTCTTGAAAACATGTGTCAAGGAACCTTTATGACTAAAGATGATGGGGAAGCTTGGAAATACTTAGAAGATTTCGCCGAAAAATCTTTACAGTGGGAAAGTCCATCATTTAGGGGTGCCAATAACCAATCGGATGTTTCCATAGGAGTTAGAGCTGACATTTTAGCTATACACAAGAAACTCGAGACTATGAAAAACAAATTTTTAGCTGCCGCCCTAAATCAAATGTCACTTTCCAAAACTGTATGTGGCTGTTGTTCTGATCCTTCTCATTTGACGGAAGAATGTCTAATAAATTCTCCGTTTTAAG
Source organism: Agapanthus africanus (assembly GCA_030015575.1). Taxonomy (NCBI): domain Eukaryota; kingdom Viridiplantae; phylum Streptophyta; class Magnoliopsida; order Asparagales; family Amaryllidaceae; genus Agapanthus; species Agapanthus africanus. Next base: position 400,920,535 of record CM057346.1, read on the forward strand.
GTCATGAGCATATCAATTCTGCTTACCAACAAAGACCTAGAAACGACCCATTTTCTTCCACATATAATCAGGGTTGGAGGAATCACCCGAATTTTTCCTGGAACCAATCACAAACTCAAAATACGGTTCCAAACCAACACAATTTCCAAAGGGTCCCTCCCCCACAACAGCAACCACTTCCATTGAGTCAGCACTCCTTCCAAGCACATAACTTTCAAAATCTGGTCAACACACCCGCACCGTCTAGTCCTTTACAGTTGACCGGGACTGATGAATCCTCTTCATTCATAAACTTTCTTCTAACAAATCTCATGCAAGTATCGGCTGAAATAAAGACTTATGTCGATGAGATAAAGAAAAACTCAGTGTCCCAAGCTGAGAGTATCAAATCGATGGAAGCAGAAATTGCACGATTGAAAGCCGAAATGAGTGCAAGAGAGAAAGGAAAACTCCCAGCTCAACCTTTACCCAATCCTGGCTATTCACATCATGTGAATGCAATCACCACGTTAAGATCTGGGAGAGTGCTTGACAATCACGTTGGGGAAGAGATTGATGACACTGAAAAATCTATAGATGATACCCCGGCTGAGACCTTTCCTTCCACTTCTACTTCTAATTCTGACCCCAGTTCTTCTACCCCACCACCTTCTTGCGAGCCTATTCTTCATTTCTCACAAGGCTCGCCACCTCAGCCCAGCTCTTCTAGTCCACCGAAAACGATCCTCACTCCTATTCTTAGATCGTTTCCACCCACACGATCTTCTCCAATGATGGACCCTGATCTTATTGCTCAAGCTCCTTACCCAAATCGGTTAAGGGGAAACACACTGAGTCCACAAATGGAGAAGATCACTGAAATTTTTAAATAGGTTAACATCAATATCCCTCTTCTAAATGCTATCCAACAAGCCCCCGCATATGCGAAAGTTCTTAAAGACTTGTGCACTAGAATGAGGAAGAAACAAATACCCAAGAAGATATTCATAGCAAAGACTGTAGACACGGCTTTCCCCCAGCAATTACCGAGGAAACGTAAGGATCCTGGCTATCCTACGATTTCCATCTCTATTGGGGAGAAACACATCAACCGTGCTCTACTAGACCTTGGCGCAAGTGTTAACCTGCTTCCTTTCTCAGTCTATGAGCAGTTAGGGATCGGAGAGTTGAAACCATCTCCTTGCACTCTACAGATGGCTGATCGATCAATCACCAAACCTAGGGGTGAACTGGAGGATGTGTTAATAAAAATCGGGGAATTTATATTCCCTGTGGACTTTATTGTAATTGATACACAGCCTGTAGCGAACCCACGGAATCAAATTCCGATGATTTTAGGTCGTCCCTTTTTGGCCACTTCCAATGCAATAATCAACTGTCGTAATGGTTCTATGACCCTATCCTTCGGGAATAGGACAATTGAGCTGAACATTTACAAGTTGGGAAGTGTACCCTCCGAACCTACTGCTCAGGTCTGTTCTGTCGACTTAATGGATGTCGACAGCAGCGAATTTGATGATCCTCCTGATACCGATCTAGACTCTTTTCATACGTTGTTGTTTGACCCAACTATGTATCATACACATACGGACTCTTCCATCGAGATGTCCGGGTCAAGAAGTAATACTGATTATGAACTGCTTTTAGAGTCTGTAGATCACCCCGCACCTTGTGATGACATTATTCTTCAGGGTATTGATGAAACTTTTGAGGAGATCTTCGCTGATGAACTCGTATTTTTGAATGACACGGGTGTTGAGATGAATCATCTCCCAATCACTGAAATTGAACCTCCACCCCTTCTTTTGAACTGTGAAAAGAATGCGAGTAATCCATCACATTCACTGCATCGTCTCTCCAAAATGAGACGCACACACATTCTATTCCACCACTTACCTTTTCCCCACTTCTTCTTCCACTAACCAGAGCACTGCATTGATAAAATTTTTGAATGGTTGGTGTTAACTTTTGTTCTTTGCAAAGCTTGGCATCGACTACTGATTTTTTGACCCCCTCATATGATTTTCAAAGCATAACATTGTTTAACTCAAGTTTGGGGGGGTATATAATCTGGCTCTTGAAAAGAAAATTTTTTACAAAATTTTGAGCCAAAAATAAGTTTGGGGGAGGGTCTTCACTTAAATATTTTGCCCCCACTAATAAATTCTTCCCAAGCTTACAGGTTTTTCGAGATATAGCGGATGGCAACAGTGAGGACACTGTTGAAAACAAGTTTGGGGGAGGTTTGTGCTTATTTTTCGCATCATTTGCATATCATTTGCATAAGCACAAAACATTTTTGAAAACCTATAAAAATTTTAAAAAATTTCAAAAGATAAAAATATGTTTTCTACATAAATAAGATAATAAAAGATTAGATAGTGAAAAATTACATCCATGTGATTAGAAAAATTTAAGAAAACTAAGAAAATTAGAAGTTTTCTTATACGAACTAGTAATAAGTAGTTATGAGCCATTGTCCCAAGGGTTAGTAAGATGAAGGAAGTCACTAATCTGAGGATAAAAATAAGTCTGAAAAATAGTTCCTATTCTGGAAGCCAAACATTTTGAACGTTGATACCCTACTATTCGCACTTACACACGTCTTGAAGCCCGGGATAGTAGAGGATACCTTGAAATGCTCTTGTCTTAAAGCCGATGTATGAAGGAAATAAAAAAAAAGTGAATAAAAAAATATATAAAGTGGTGAGAAAAATGGACACTGGTTTGGTTATCACCGAGGGTGTAACCATTCGAAAATCGTTTAGGCAGTTTTTCGGTAATCGGTTAATTTTTCGGCTTTTTCCGTAAAAAAGTCAAAATAGGTATTTTTCATTGTAGACCTAATTATACAAAATTTAGATAAGATATTACTATAATTTTGTCACTAAAATGTCACTTATAATTTTCTAGTTAAATAAAAAAAATTTTCGTAATTAATTATTTTTTTATTATTTTAAGCCTTTTTAAATACATTAAATTAGTGATAAATATAAATTTAATTAGGTAAATTTCATAATTAGGAATCCTTATAAGCTAAAATATGGTGTTAATAAAATTGTATCATGACTTGCAACATTTTAGTTTTATGGTGTGAAAAATTATGAAAAAAATGATGTAAAAAGGGGTTTTTTTGTAAAAAGTTGATGTGAAATGCATTAAATGAGATGTGAGGGATCTTTTTGACCTAGAAACTTCTCCAAAAACCCCACACCCTCCTCCTCTTCACCTCTGGCCGAAAATACCAGCAGCTCCCCCTCTTTTCACCTCAATTTTTGCTTCAAAAATCATGAAAAATCATGAAAAATCCATAAAAAAATCACCATTTTCTTCTCTAATTCAAAGCCAAACCCTAATCCACTCTTTCCTCAACCAAATTTAGTTCAAAACTAGATGAAAGGAGGCTTCTTTGGTGGCTTGATCATGCTAAGGTTCCACTTGTGAGGTGAAATTCTAAACTAGTTTGTTAACTTGTAGTTTAAATGTGATAAAAATTGATATTTGAAGCATTAATTTAGTTGTGGTTAATTGTTCATAAAAATCAAGAATGGGATTGATTTTGAACTAGGGTTTGAAGCATGGTTGATGGATTAAGTTAGGGCTTTGATTACCTAGTTGGTTAGAGTGGTTAATTGAGTAAGGTTATGCTCGCTAAATCGATAAATTACGACGTTTGCATCGAATCGGTTTGAAATTTGCTTACTAGATTTTTACAAAAATTAGAATGCGATCAAATTGTGTTATGTTAGCGATATAATTAGCTTCGTATAGGACTATTAGATTGCGCGAACGCGGGATTTCGTCTAGTCGGGTTTTAGTTTTGTCGATTTCCCCGAAATGACGATTCTAGTTAACGATTAGCGATTTTCGTGCGTTTTCCCGCGCACCGAGTGTATGTTATGTTTAATTCGAGAGCGTCGACGATTGTATATTATGACTTGCATCGTTTTAGGTTTTGTAATCTTATGCTTGGTGTTGTGCAAATATAGGATCGATCGGGGAAACATCGGACCCGGCGCGTAAAGGCAAGGCGGTGGTCGGATCGGATTAGCGGGAATTTCAGGTGAGTAGATGTATTCATCTATGGGGGAATCGTCTGGATAGCGCGATGCGCCCCTAGTTAGGATTACCCTATTTCTTGCAAGACTTGTGTTGCTAGATAGCTTACCCCTTTATTGCATTGCATACCCTCACAGCTAACCGTATACTAAATTGCATGGACATTCATATAACATTCATATGCACATATGCGATAACACTTCGTAGGACACGAACACCATTACCATTGGCATCTGCTGCACGTGCACTATTCATGTGACACACACGCCTTTGGTAATTGCCATGCCACGTGCACTATAAAACCTGTTTAACTTAGTATCGCCACTTGCATTCATACATGATATAGAAATTGCATAGCTTGCTTATACCTCGCATTATCATCATATTTACATAGATTCTATCCAAAATTCACATCATATACATTGATATCATAGACATTTATCATATTTAACTTGTGGACACTATGATGTTCTTGAGGATTTCAGTTTTTCTGTGATTTCTGGATTTTTGGGGAAAACCGCAAGAATTTAACAAAAGCTTGTATTTATCATTTTTTAAAACAAAGTTGCGGTTTTCTCGTGATGTATGTGTCGTCCACCATGAGTTTTCATGTTTTCTGTTGGATTTCGAGACCCGATTCGAGGAGTGGATGAACCGTCTCGGGTACATAGTGGGCCCGGTATGGTACCCCGGGGCAAGAAGATCGAGTTGTAGACGATGAGCCTGGCAGGGGAAGACTACCTACCGGTGATATCTGGCGCGGCGGATATCCGGAGGGTACCGACCGTTGTCGTGAGATTTATGATATGGGACGATCCGGACTGACGGAGCCCGATATTGAGACAGATATCATTCATATTTGGTGTCGATGCTTGACACAGGTTTTCAGATGATTTCTTGATGGCACTTAGCTATTACACAGATATTCATTTTCTAAAGTTAAGAATGTAGTATCCTTAGCATTTAAAACACTTAAAGAGTTAGAAATGACATTGCATACATGTGCATGCATACTAGAGCTATTATATCACATATGGACATGCATGTTGTGGCGCATTGCGTGCATTCTTACGATTGCCTTACTAGATGTTATATTCTACTCACGAGCTGGCAACTCACCCCCGTTGTGCCACAGTGTCTTGCAGGTCGGACCCGTCACCCTTGTAGCGGCGGCTATCTTATCATCAGCTCCTTTTGCTCAGACTCGCGACATCGCCCGTAGGTGGGTTGCGAGCACACTTTATTTCTTTTGCTTTATCATTGTATCTAGTATTCTCCATCTACCACTTTATATTGTATATGCGACCTAGTGATGAGACTGAGAGATTGTATACATGTGGTTTCTTTTGGATCGAGCTCACTTGAGCCGGCGTTGTGTTTTCTGATATTTTGCGTTTCTTTATGCTCTTTTCTTGATATTACTATTATATTGCATGTGGTTGTGATCCGCCTTGAGCGAAGAGCTAGCTCCCGCTTGGGGATGCCATTTTTATGATTACAGGTTTATTATCTTGTTGTACCCATTTTGGGGGATAGAAAATACAGGGGAGACTCTGCCGAAATTTTCGGGAATTTTTGATGTTTTTTTTTAAAAGGGATTCTATGCAACTTAATTGATTTCAAAACCGTTTTCATTAAAGGTTTTCCTTCACTCTCTTTTGCTTTTGGTTTAGATTTTCTGGGCTTTGGCTGACTTAGGTTACGGTACGCCTTTAGACGTCTCGTAATCTAAGTGCCGGTTATGTTCCTTACTTTCGGGTCGTGACAGAGGGCAATAAAAAAATATATAGCGAGGGTGCCTCTTCACCTAGTGCCCTAAGGCCAACTGGTCTGGGGGTTACTGCTATGCCTTAGGTGGTACATGACGAGGAAAATACACCAAATAAGCAAGCACATGAGTAATCGGTCGGTTAGTACCTCAAGAAGTATTAACGGTCGCATGAAAGTGTGTGAGCAATCTCATCTAAATATTCATTAATCAAAAAGTACTGAGGCTGATGGGCAAGAGTATGATAGCTTGAATTGAATTCTCCGGGTGTAGGGATGTCCTTTACACACACGCAGGGTGATATGATCGATGTTTGGAAGAAAGATAGGAATGAAGAATAAGACAATGTTTTATTGAGGGAGGACATGATTTCTGACATCTTTTCATGACTATTAAGATAGGGCTCATGACAACCGAAAAGCCAGCTTAGTTGGAAACCCTAATTTTCAAGGCTTTTCTTTTACAATTCTCTTCTTTAAATGTAATATTCATGATCTTCCTTTTATTATTGGATTTTGTGGGTGCAATCCGCTGAAAATCCTCAGGAGACAACACTCCTCCTACTAGGGACACCTAGAGGTTTAAAGGCTTGTTGCACGTGCTCAGTGCAATCGTGTTGCTTACGAAAGTGTGCTAGTTAGTTTTTCTCTTTCTTTATTTTCTCCTTCTCTTTTTAATAAAATTGTTCGCTCGAGACGATCGAAAATAAGTTTGGGGGAATTTGATCAGTCGAAAATACTGCATCTTTAAACCGGCAATTTCCCTATCATTTGCACTCATCTAGAAGTATTCGGTATTCATATAGCACATATTAGCAAAACAGTTGTAAAATATCAGATTGCATGTGTTATACTTTAAAACCGGAACTTTAAGGGAAATTGACTGTATTTTATGGCATCGCATCATTCCTATATTGCGCAACATGTGTCTTGGAGTCTGTGCAGGAAATTCCAGAGGAACAGAGCCAAAATGGGAAAAGAGCCGATCGAAAATTACGCCAACTCAAAAACTTGGAAGATGGTATCAATCCAGAAGGAATTACACAATTCAACATATCATAAAAAGGCTCAAACATCAGCTCAATGCATCAAAAGAGAGAACAAGCTTTAAGGCCCTTGAAGCGCCGCGGATCCGCGGCAGGAGCCTGCTTGCGCCGCGGATCCGCCGCGGCCTTGACACGTCAGCTCCCCATTTTTAGTGCAAAACTCTTCTCTCAGGTCCCATATTCATTTCATATACTTCAAATTCCAGAGAATTCTCGAAGCTTCTGCCAGATCAGCAAAGATGATTAATTAAGCTAATCCTGATTAAGCTCCTAACAAACTATTTCTAGAAGCTCCCTCCTAACTAATCACTTCTAGAAGCCTCTCTAGCTAACAAACTTTTGGAGGGAAATTCAAATTTTGAATCTTAGATCTAGGGTTTTGGAAGTTTATAAATAGGAGCCTAGATCTAGGGTTAATGGCTAATCTTGGGTTGTAGAAAGCTAATCATTCTTCTTCAATCTCTAATCTCCCCCATTTTCTAACACAAGTTTAGTGGCAAAACTTGTGCCAAACCCTAACCCTAATCCAAAGCCAAAAATTCAAGATCGTTTGAGTTCTAGTGAGCAAGTCTTCAACCAACCTTTAGAAGCGGAACCTGACTTCAACGGAGCACGAGATCCAAGCCAATCCACGACTCAAGGAGCCGAGCGACGCTAGAATCGACGATCAAAGTTCCATCCTCTTGTAGTTCTTGAGAGTTGTAACTAATTGTTGATATAATAAATGTGAAGATTCTTTCAACTTGCTTATATTTCAGTTCGAGCATTATGATTCATTTCGATTCTTGAATATGAACTTTGTGATGATGCTTGAATAAAACTCCGCTCGTGGAGGAATCGAGATGATTGTACAATGATGATGTTGACGAATCTTTAAACGTTTTCTGAAGTCTTATAACAATTGTAAATTCTTGAAAATCGAATGATCGATGATCTAGATCGATGCCAATGCGTTCTTGATTCCTTTCGCACGATCTAGAGATCAACGATCGATCATTCAATTTCCTAGAAGCTATCTAGTGAATGCGATTCATCGAAAGGATAAAGGATAGGATGAGGAACCCTAATTCTTCGCAAGATCCTTGATCCTCGATTAATCTACATCAATTTAGCATCAATTTGTTAATAGATAAGAAATCGTCATTTCGAATCTTCTTCACATCTACGATCTAATCGATTCCTACGAGTTTTACTTCAAATCTTGAAACCGAAATTGATTGGAATTCTATCGATACTTGATTCTTGATGTTTATCATTTTCTTGATTCTTGATTAGAATAGTGATACTTGAAACTCATCGATAAAAATCTTGAATCATTTTGCTTTTCTTTTCTATTAAATTTTCAATTTGAAACAAAACAAAATACGAACGAATCGCACAATCCCTGTGGATGATCCGCACTTGCTAACGAAATCTATATACGACACCGTTATTGATTGCGGTCAAATATTTTTGTTTATGATTTCTATTCAATTGTCTCAAACATACACAACGAGAAATTTCGTATTCAATCACCTCGTTTCACATACAAACTCTTCAAAATTCCATCAAAAATCCTTGCAAATTCTCACAAATCATAGTTTAATCTCCATCCATTATTCTTGTTCAAATCTAACATGGATCTTGGAGCTAGAGAACCATTTTTGAGGCTAAGCTAGCATGCTAGATCTACAAAAATTGTTAGGTATAATCCTAACCCTATGGTTTATTTGTTGGTTAATTGCTTTAATCTAGCTTATTTAGGTTTTTAATTGGTTCTAATTGCAAGATTGTGATTGTAAAGAAAGGGGTTTGAGATTAAGTTAGGGTTTTTATCATGTGATTAAGGTTACAAAGTGTAGTTTAATATCTTAAGACATAAAAAATCTAAACTAGTTGTTAGTTTGCAAATTTTTGCTTTAAAATTGTCTAAATTATATAATCGTGCAAACTAGATTTTTAGAATTTATGAAAATAAGTGAGATTAAAATCTAGTTAGTATTTGGGTGACCTAACTAAGTTATTAGGTGCACATTGTGGCCATAAGAATTGCTAAAACATCTAGATTTAAACTTAAATGGAAATTGATGCTTACTAGTTTTGCGGGAAAAATAGCTTTTAATTGAGTTTGAGATTTTGATATTATGCAACCTATTTCATATAATATCAAGTGGGTTGTGAGTGCGCGTTTGGTGTGATTGGATTTTAGGTTTAGTGGTTTTCACGTATTGCGACTCTAGTTATGGTTTGTGGCGTGGTCGCGAGCGCGTTTGTGCACCAAGTGCGTGCGCGTTTAATTAGCGTGTTGTTTGACCTGTGTCGTTTGTGTCCGCAACTAATCGTATATTATCCACTTAATTACTTGTGTGAGATTCTAGGATTGGGTGTTTAGGCGTCGGACGCGGCATAGAAAGACGGGACGAATATCGGATCAGATTAGCCAAGGCGTCCCGGGGAGTAGATGTATACATCTATGTGGAGATCGTGTGGAAGGCGCGAGGTGCCCGATGGTTAAGTATTACTTATAGTATTTACATTATATGCGTAGTTTCCTAGTTAGCCATCTCATTGCATCGCATCGTTATATGTATAAATATATATGTCTGTGTGTGTGTGTGTGTGTGTGTGTGTGTGTGTGTTTGTGATATTATATTATAGGACATTTGCACTATTACCATTAGTTCCTACTGCACGTGCACGGTTTATGCGAACACACACGCCATTGGTAATTGCTATGTCACGAACACTATAGAACTTGCTTAGAACTGATATTAGTGCATTTGCATCATATATGATTCGTAGACTTATAGTTGTATATTCATTTCACTAAGATGTATACGTAGGGTTGTTAGTGATATATACATACCTCATTGCATCATGATTCATGCATAGTTTCTGGAACACTACTACGCATGGTATATACTACTGTATCATAGATTTCCACATCACTGACATGTTTATATACTGTGATTCTTCTCGAGGATTTGAGTATTCATGAGATTTTTGGATTTTTGGGGAAAACCGCATGAACTTTATAAATCTATTATCATTTTTAAAATAGAAAATTTGCGGTTTTCTCGTGATGTATGTGTCGTCCTCCATGAGTTTTCATGATTGCTATTGGTTTTCGAGACCCGATTCGAGGAGTAGGATGAACCGTTTCGGGTATATGGTAGGCCCGGTACGATACCCCGGGGCAAGAAGCTCGAGTTGTAGACGATGAGCCTGGCAGGGGCAGACTACCTACCGGTGATGTCGGGCGCGGCGGATATCCGGAGAATATCGACCGTAGTAATGAGATTGATGATATGGGCCGATCCGGACTGATGGAGCCCGAGATATTGAGATATTGTGACATTGAGATGTCGAGACATTGAGATTTTGAGGCATTGAGATATACATATTTTGTGTCGATGTTTGACACGAATTTCTATGGATTTCATTGATGATGCTTTCGTTATTTCACAAGGGTTTTACTAAGATAAGAGTACAGGTTTTCTCGTACCAAACATATTCAGGTTTTATGTTGATTATGCATTCATGTTGCACGCATACTAGTGCATCGCATCATATCGATATATGTATATTATGACGCATTTGCGTTCGTGCTTACGATAGCCTTATTAGATATTCCTTAATACTCACGAGTTGGCAACTCACCCCCGTTGTACCATAGTATCTTGCAGGTTTGACCCGTCAGCACAGTAGCGGCGGGTGTACTTTCTCTGTTTGCTTCATTGCATCATTTTGCGGCTTTTCTCATAGGTGGGTTGCAATGATATCTTGTTTCCACTTTATGTATTATTTTGTATCTAGTACACTCTATATACCCTTTTACATTGGACTAGACGGTGAGACTTGTATTTGTGGTTTTGTGTCGATGCTCACTTGAGCCGACGTGATACTTTTATGCTTTTATACTTATTTCGCATTATTATGATATATTCATTGCATGTGGATGTGATTGCGCCTTTGGCGAAGAGCTAGCTCCCGCTTGGGGATGCCTTTATTGATTTATATGTATTTTCATGTGTTGTACCCGTCTGGGGGCCAGTATTTACAAAGGAGACTCTGCCGAAATTTTTGGGAATTTTGATGTTTTTTATGTTTAATGCGACTTGTTTTAGTTAAAATCGTTTTCTTTTAATAAGTTTTCCTTCACTCTATTTTTTATTTGGTTTAGATTTCTGGGTTTTGGCTTACTTAGATTACGTTACGCCTTTATACGTTTCGTAATTTAAGTGCCAGTCACGTTCCGTACCTTCGGATCGTGACACCAACACGGAAGCTTGAAGAAAATGCTCAACTTATTCCAGTAGGGTGGTTTCACCTATTTTGCCGGATCTATCCTGAAAGTCACATTATTGTAACCACCCCTTTGAGCAGTCACGTCCTTTCGGCACAATGAGCCTGGAGGCCCAAGAAACTCCTGATGACCATCAAAGTGAGCAGCGTCTAACCTGTAGGGATGGTCTAGTGGCAGGAAACGCCGATGACCGAAATAACAAACCTTCCTACTAAAATTCAAGAACTTTGATGTTGTATATTGATGGAAATAAGGGCATGCTTTGTGACCATGTATGGACCAACCTGATAACATTCCATACGCAGGAAAGTCAATAATTGTCCATATTAAATCCGCACGCAGTGTGAAGGTTGTATCTGTCTTTGCATCGCAAGTCTCTACACCATCAATGAATAAAGATTTTAACTCATCAATCAGAGGTTGGAGATAGACGTAGATATTTTTTCCCGGTGAGTTTGGTCATTCGATAAGAAGAGGTATCATAAAGTAGGATTGATCCATAACCAACCAAGACGACAGATTATAAACTATCATTACAACGGGCCATGTGGTATGGCTTCCAGCCATATAGTTGAATGGGCATAAGCCATCACTAGCAAGTCCGAGGTTGACATTGTGAGGATCACTACTAAATATTTCGTGCCTCCTATCGAAATCCTTTCATGCCGGTGAATATCTTAGATGACTCATTTTTTCATCTTCACTTGAAGGAGCACGGTGATTCCAAATCATTGCCTCGGCTGTTTTCTTGCACCTGAATAGCCTCTGCAGCCTTTATATTATGGGAAAGTATCGTGCTATCTTGATAGGTATATCTGGCTTATCAGAATCTTTCGGTTTATACCTGGCCTCTCCGTATGTTGGACACTCTTTCAAATCTGAATTCTCTTTCCGGTACAACACGCAATTTTTGGGACATGCTTGAATCTTCTCACATTTAAGACCCAAATCAGACATCATCTTCTGGGCTCCGTACCAGCTGTCGGGCACTGATCAGTCGAAAATATTGCATATTTTAACCGGCAATTTCCTTATCATTTGCATCCATATAGAAGTGTACGGTATTCATAATTCACATATTAGCAAATCGGTCGCAAAATATCAGATTACATGTATTCGACCTTAAAACCGGCATTTCTAGGGAAATTGACCGCATTGCATTACATAGCATATTTTCTATATCTTGCAACCCGTGTTTCGAAGTCTGTGCAGGAAAAGAGAAGCTTGCTCGATCATTACATTGCTCGACCATTACAATTGCTCGTAAACTCATTGAATTCAAATCTGGTATCAACACAGAAGGGAAACTGAAATTCTAAACATCAAAGAAAGGCCCAAACAGCAGTACCAAGCAACAGAAGAAAGCCCAAGGCCCAAGCCCAACAATCAGCCGCGGAAGAGCGGCATATATGGTGTATACGCGGCGGTTCCGCGGTGGACCCTGGGACTCAGCTCCTCAAATTGCACCAAAACTCCTGTTTCAGTGGCTACAGCTCAATAATGCTCACAAACTTCCAGAATATTCCAGATACGTCCTCCAGATCAGCAAACACCTAAACTAGCCTAATACTTCTAGAACTTTCCCTAAACCCTAGCTTAAACCCTAAGCTAACTCCTAACAAACTCCTTCTAGAAACTTTTCAACAAACTTTGGGAGGGAAAGTTCTAATTCAAACCTAAACCTAGGGTTTGAGAGTTCTATAAATAAGACCCTAGGCTCACTCATTTCACATCTTGGCAACCTTGGGAAAGCTTAGAAAAATCAATCCCTTTCTTCATCCCCTCTTCCTCAAGTTTAGTGAGAGAGCTTGTAGGAAACCCTAACCCTAAATCCAACCACAATTCAAGATCATGAGTGCAAGCCAAGCAAGATGCCTTCAACCCTTTTATGAGCCGAGCCGATCTTCAATCGGGCAAGAGATCAAAGTAGATCCACGATCCACGGAGACGAGCGAAGCCGAGTCAACGATCGATTTCTTCTTCTTGTAGATTCTTGAAAGAATGTATTGAAATTGTTGATTAAATAAAAGGTGATATTCTTTTATCTTGTTTTCTTTAAATTCCGCATCATGTTATCTTTACAATTCTTTAATATTGTCTTTGTGGTGATGTGTGAATAAAACTCCGCTCGTCGAGGAGTCGAGACGATCTTTAGTATGATGATGTAACAAATTTGTAATCGATTCTTGAATCCCACGAGTTTGTAAACCCTAGCAAGTTCAAGAATCGACGACCCAATTCGTTGCGATGCTTTCTTGATCGACATCGCTCGAGATTGGGGAGTTCCGATCGTTTCTTGAAATTGCTAGAGGCTAGAATATAAATGGTATCCTCGAAAAAACAAGGGTTAAGAGATGAAACCCTAATTTCATCAAGAAAACCCTAACTCTCGTCGATCACCATTGATCTAGTATCAATTCTTCGAAGGACAAGAACACGAAACCCTTTAGATTACATCACGTCTAAAGATCCGATCGATTCCTACGAGCCTCACTTATATTCTTGATTGTTGATTGGAAATATTATCAAAACTACCGATTCTTGATTGTTTATAGTTTCTTGATTCTTGAGTAAAGAATAGTGACACTCGAATACAAATCACATCTTGAATCATGTTTTCGTTTATTGTTGCTTAACATTTCATTTCAAACGTATCAAAATACAATTGAATTGTGCAATCCCTGTGGACGATCCGCACTCATTCATTAACTACATCCGACACCGTAGTTTGATTGCGGTCAATATAATTTTTTGATTGTCGTTACTTTTTACATATACACGTCAGAAAATGTTTCAATCAAAATGGCGCCGTTGCCGGGGATCGCGCTAATTCATTTACATTTTTAGTTTGAAGTGAAAGAATTATTACATTCTACTTCTTGAATTCAAAATTCGTACAAACTCTTACACGTGTGTTGTGATTGACTGCAAGGTGATCTGGAGCATTCTGTGCTGTTGAAAAATCATTTGGGATATACCAGAGAGCTGGAAATATCAACAGAGAGCACCTGAAGAAATTTGATCAAGTGAACCCATCAAGGCAGCGCGGAAGAGCGGCCTGAACCCATCATCTGCGGCGGATCCGCGGCTTGAAGGAAGGATCACTGAAAAATTTTCAGTGCAGGTGATTTCTGTCTCTCTCCCCTCTCTCTTTTTAGCTCCAATTAACCCTTTGCTGCAGGATTCTTTGCAAATAAATCGCAGCGCCGCAAAGCAAAAATAAAATTGTGTGTGATTTTGATTTCTTGGTTGTTTGCATTCTAATACGGAAATTTAAGGGGCACGGCCAAATCCAAATTAGGTGGGGATTTCATTACCCTTCCTAGGCCCCGAAAATCGTCAAACTTGCATCCGCATTACCCTCATTAATTAAAAGAAATCTAGAGAAGACTCTAAGGACTGTCGCGCTCAATAGGACAAGAGAAGGTCGTGGGTAATTCATTGCTTATCCGCGTTTTCTTGTGGTGCCTAAGGAGAGTGTGTCTAAGGCTAGTGGTTATTAATTAGGTCCACTGTAGTGGTGGTTCCTTCCCACTTACCTGGCACTTATCCGGCCACAGGGGGACAAAGAGGCAGTGGAGGATTGATCCTGCGACTTGTCTTTTGGCAGTTAGGAGCGGTCTAGAGATCGGACCTAGGTGACCACTAGATTCTAGGGTTTGTGTGCTGCATTTGTTTTGTCGCATCATTTTTTCAAAATCCGTCCCTTTTCAAAAGCAAACACCGCATTCATTCATCCCTAATTATAAGTCAACGCTGCCACTTGTACTAACCCTTTTTAGTACAAGATAGGCTGAACACGGGATTCTAGTGCCCGTTTAGTCCGCGTACCTTTTATCGACTCCGAAGTCGATAATTCTCCATTTACCTTTTCTTTACCCACTACCACACCCGCACCGATGGATCCGAATCCATCAAACTTCTTTAACCCTAATCTGCCACCGTCCGTTGGTGCGCAGAATCCTACTCCACCCCACATTTCTCTCCAGGAAAGATGCTATCCACATAGAGGTCCTCTTTTGACCTGCTTATCCACACCACCAGCCAATGGGGATAATTTTGAGATTAAGCCCCAGTATATCAATCTTTTACCCAAATACCACGGACTCGAGACCGAGGACGCTTACGTTTTCATTACCAAATTTGAAAACGTATGCGCAATGAAGGGTACGTCACAACTTTCAGTGGATGCTATGCGTCTACGACTTCTTCCATTTACTTTGTGCGATATAGCCGAGAAGTGGCTATACAACACCACCGCACACTCTATTACGAATTGGGAAGAATTCGTCGCTGCATTCCTTAAGAAATTTTACCCAGTCCAAAAGACGGCTCGAATCCGTAGCGAACTGAACCAATTTGCCCAGCTCCCTGCCGAACCATTTTCAAAATACTTTGAACGTTTCAAGGATCTATTGGTTCAATGTCCTCACCACGGCATCCCGAGATGGGAGCTTTGCCGAATCATATATGAGGGCAGTAACCCTAGCACTAAACAGAGCCTTGAAAACATGTGTCAAGGTACTTTTATGACCAAAGATGATGGGGAAGCCTGGCGATACTTAGAAGAGTTCGCTGAAAAATCACTAATTTGGGAGAGTGGAACACAACCATTGAATAGGGGTGGCGTACACCAAATAGATGTGTCCATAGGTGTTCCAGCTGAAATGGCAGCAATGCAAAAGAAGCTCGACGCTATGGAACACAAATTTGCACCAGCCTCCCTAAACCCAATGTCGCTCCCCAAAACTGTTTGTGGGTGCTGTTCTGATCCGTCACATTTAACGGAAGAATGTCCATTAAACTCTGCGTTTCAAGGTCACGAGCATTCTAATGCCGCATTTCAAAGACCTCGAAACGATCCATATTCTTCCAGTTACAATCAGGGTTGAAGGAACCACCCGAATTTTGCTTGGAACCAAAACCAATCTCAAAACACGGTTCCAAACACGAATCAATTTCAAAGGGCTCTTCCTCCACCACAACAGCAACCCCTACAACTCACTCAGCACCCCTATCAGTCACAAAATTTCCAAAACCAGGGCAACACTCCTGCACAGTCTAATCCTATGCAGTCCTGTTCTGACGAGTTCTCTCAATTCACTCAAACCATGAAATCACTTTTATCAAATTTCATGGATGTTTCGACTGAGGTTAGATCTTCCGTCAGTGAAATAAAGAAAAACTCAGCGTCCCAAGCTGAGAGTATTCGCACGATGGAAGCTGAAATCGCACGCTTAAAAGCCGAAATGAGTGCGAGAGAAAAAGGGAAACTTCCCTCTCAACCCCTACAGAATCCTGGGCATTACAATGTAAATGCCATCACAACGTTGAGATCGGGAAGAGTGCTGAACAATCACATCGGGGAAGATATTGATAATACTGAAAATCATATCAACACCCCGGCTAAGTCTTTCCCACATACACACACTTCACCTTCTGATCCTTCTACCAAACCACCTTCGCACGAGCCTATTCTCCATTTCCCTTTAGGCTCAACACCTTCACCCAACCCTTATAGTTCTCCACAGACGGTCCCCACACCTCCTTTGGGATCTCGTCTACCCCCCTTTCCTTCTCCTGTGATAGACCCCGCGCTTATTGCGAAAGCACCTTACCCGAATCGGCTAAGGGCTAATAGAACGAGTCCTCATATGGAGAAAATTTTAGAGATGTTCAAACAGGTTAACATCAATATCCCTCTCCTAGATGCGATTCAGCAAGTCCCCGCTTATGCGAAGATTCTTAAGGACTTGTGCACTAGGAAGAGGAAGACCCAAGTGCCGAAGAAGGTCTTTATGTCTAATAATATCAGCACTGCTTTTATACCCCAGCTTCCAAAGAAAAGAAAGGACCCAGGTTGTCCTACAATTTCGATTTCGATTGGGGGTAAAAACATAAATCGTGCTCTTTTAGACCTTGGCGCGAGTGTTAACCTGTTACCTTATTCTGTCTATGAGCAGTTAAGGATTGGAGAGCTGAAACCTGCTCATTGCACTCTCCAGATGGCAGACCGATCTATCACCAAACCAAGGGGTGAATTAGAGGATGTATTGATAAAGGTCGGGGAATTTGTTTTCCCTGTAGACTTCATTGTACTCGACACACATCCTGTAGCAAACCCCCGGGGCCAAATTCCGGT
Organism: Agapanthus africanus; assembly: GCA_030015575.1. Lineage (NCBI taxonomy): Eukaryota > Viridiplantae > Streptophyta > Magnoliopsida > Asparagales > Amaryllidaceae > Agapanthus > Agapanthus africanus. The sequence goes on from CM057346.1 coordinate 400,937,834, forward strand.
GATTCTAGGTCGTCCTTTCCTTGCCACTTCCAACGCTGTTATAAACTGTAGAAATGGTTCAATGAATTTATCATTTGGAAATATGACCATTGAACTAAATATCTATAAAGTTGGAAGTCAGCCATCAGAACCCTCGGCTCATATTTTAGATGTGTGCTCTGTCCATGAGATCGCTCCCGATAGTTGTGGAGCTGAGGATCCTTGCTTTACTGATCTCGATGACATTAGCACATCTCTGTTTGACTTAGCACAAGATCTTAGTGAGGACACTTTAGCTACACATGAGTCCTGCACTTCTGACTTTTCTCCACCCGAGTCTGTATCTTTCACAGGCTCTGAGCTTCTTTGTAGATCCAAAAATCAATCTATGACCCTTCCTTCTATCATTTCACCGCCTGAGTTAGATCTCAAAATTTTACCTTCTCACCTGAAATATGCATATCTTGGTGAGAACGAGTCATTACCGGTTATCATTTCCTCTTCTCTTGCATCAGAGCAAGAGAATGTCCTTTTATCGGTATTGAGATCTAACAAAGAGGCGTTTGGTTGGAGTATGGCGGACATCAAAGGGATTAGTCCCTTGATAGTTGAACATCATATACATGTGATGGATGATGCCAGACCGACCCGAGAACCACAGAGACGGTTGAATCCCGTCATGAAGGAAGCTGTCATGAAAGAAATCGTCAAATGCTTAGATAGTGGTATTATATACCCCATCTCCGATAGCCAGTAGGTAAGTCCTATACATGTCGTTCCTAAGAAATCCGGCATCACAGTTATCACAAATGAAGCGAATGAGTTGATTCAAACACGCGCCCAAACTGGGTGGCGTGTATGCATCGATTATAGAAAACTCAACGCTGCTACGAGGAAAGACCATTTTCCTCTACCATTTATTGATCAAATGCTGGAACGCTTAGCGGGACGAGAGTTCTATTGTTTTATGGACGGATACTCAGGCTACAATCAGGTCCCCATCGCCAAAAAGGATCAAGATAAAACCACTTTTACTTGTCCTTTTGGTACCTTTGCTTACAGTCGCATGCCCTTTGGGTTATGCAATGCTCCCGCTACCTTTCAGCGGTGTATGATGGGGATATTCTCTGATATGGTAGAGAATTTTTTGGAGATCTTTATGGACGACTTCTCGATTTTTGGAGACTCTTTTTCTGATTGCCTTGCGAATCTAGACGCTGTTCTTACTCGTTGCAAAGAGAAGAACTTGACATTGAACTGGGAAAAATGCCATTTTATGGTCCAAGAAGGAATAGTCCTTGGACATGTCATTTCACAGAAAGGCATTGAGGTTGACAGAGCTAAAGTAGATGTCATTCAAAACCTGCCTCATCCCAAAAGCGTCAAAGATATTCGCTCTTTCCTTGGCCATGCGGGCTTTTATAGGAGATTCATTAAGGACTTTAGCAAAATTGCTAGACCTTTAACACTACTCCTGGCCAAGGATACGACCTTCCATTTTGACTCGGATTGCGAGACAGCTTTCGACTCACTTAAACACTCACTCACTTCAGCCCCCGTTTTATCATCACCAAATTGGGACTACCCCTTCGAGCTGATGTGTGACGCATCTGATTTTGCAGTAGGTGCAGTCTTAGGACAGCACATCGATAAGATGCCACACGTGATTTACTATGCTAGTAAGACCCTGAATGATGCGCAAATCAATTATACAACCACCGAGAAAGAGCTTTTAGCGGTTGTATTTGCGTTAGAAAAATTCAGGCCTTACTTAATCGGCTCACCTATAGTTGTATATACTGACCATTCCGCTTTAAAACATCTTCTGGCTAAGAAAGATGCAAAAGGTCGACTAATACGTTGGATCCTTCTTTTACAAGAATTCGATCTTGTTATCAAAGATAAGAAAGGATGTGAAAACGTAGTAGCTGACCACCTTTCACGCATCTTTTCTTCCCCTGTGACCCTGCCGATCAATGATTCATTCCCTGACGAACAACTCTTGAGCGTATCCGCTGAACCATGGTTCAGGGATATTGTGAACTATCATGCCACGGGACTGATACCTAGCGATTGGTCAAAACAGGACAAATATCGTTTTCTTTCCCAAGTAAAACACTATTACTGGGACGAGCCCTATTTGTTTAAATATTGTCCTGATCAGATCATTCGCCGGTGCGTCCCGAATGAAGAGTTCAAGAGTGTTCTTTCATTTTGTCATGATCAGGCTTGTGGGGGTCACTTTGGTCCTAGAAAGACAGCGGAAAAGGTTTTGCAATGTGGATTTTATTGGCCGACCTTATTCAAGGACGCATTTGAGTATTGCAAAACCTGTACACAATGTCAGTATACGGGTAGAATATCCCAGAGGAATGAAATGCCTCAGCAACCCATTCTGGTTGTTGAAATGTTTGATGTTTGGGGCATAGATTTTATGGGTCCTTTTCCCAACTCCTTTGGGAATCTGTACATATTGCTGGCGGTTGATTATGTCTCAAAGTGGGTAGAAGCCATTCCATGTCGCACTAATGACAGGAAAGTTGTCATTAAGTTCTTAAAAGAGAATATCTTTTCGCGATTTGGACACCCACGCGCTATCATTAGCGATAATGGGACACACTTCTGCAATAGATCTTTCGAGACTCTGATGCGAAAATACTCAATCAACCACCGTCTTTCTACACCCTATCATCCCCAAACAAGCGGGCAGGCTGAGATCTCAAACAGACAAATCAAACTTATCCTGGAGAAAACAGTTGCTAAAAATAGAAAAGACTGGTCGACCAAATTGACGGATGCTCTTTGGGCATTCAGGACTGCATATAAGACCGACCTAGGAATGTCTCCATATAGGATAGTTTTTGGTAAAGCATGTCATCTACCTGTTGAGATAGAACATAAAGCATTGTGGGCTATAAAGGAAATAAATTTTGATCTAAACCTTGCTTGCAACTTTCGGAAGCTGCAACTTAACGAGCTAAGCGAACTCCGCGATGAAGCTTATGATAATGCTGTAATCACAAAGAATAGGACTAAGGTTTTTCACGATAAAAGCATTTTAAGGAAAACATTTTTACCTGGTCAACAAGTTCTTCTTTATGATTCACGTTTACACCTTCATGCGGGTAAGCTCCGATCTCGTTGGAAGGGACCTTTTGTTGTGCGGTCTGTATACCCGCACGGGGCAGTAGAAGTAGAAAATGTTAAAAACGGCACAGTTTTCAAAGTAAATGGACATAGATTAAAGCCGTATTTTTCCACTGACCCCACGGAGGAGCTCTTGTTCTTACAAGAGCCAGTTTATTTGGATTAAAATTCCTCCGTCTCACCTTCATATCCTGTATATCATTGCATCATCTTTTGAATGAAGGTGAGTGAAAGATAAGTTTGGGGGAAGTTCTTCACTTATATATTTTGCCCCCACTAATAATTCCCCCTAGATTTACAGGTTTTGTAGATATAGCTGTCGGCAACAGTGAGGACACTGTTGAAAACAAGTTTGGGGGAGGTTTGTGCTTATTTTCGCATCATTTGCATATCATCTGCATAAGCACAAAAACATTTCTTTTTAAAATCTATAAAAATTGAAAAATTTTCAAAACCCATAAAAATTTAAAAATTTTCAAATATAAAAATAATTTTAATATTTACACTTTTTTTGTATATAAATAAGATAATGAAAGTTTAGATAGTGAAAAATTGCATCCATGAGATTAGAAAATTTTTAGAAAACTAAGAAAATTAGAAGTTTTCTTATACGAACTAGTAATAAGTAGTTATGAGCCGTTGTCCCAAGGGTTAGTAAGATGAAGGACGTCACTAATCTGAGGATAAAAATAAGTCTGAAAAATAGTTTCTATTCTGGAAGCCAAACATTTTGAACGTTGCTACCCTGCTATTCGCACTTACACACGTCTTGAAGCCTGGGATAATAGAGGATACCTTGAAATGCTCTTGTCTTAAAGCCAAAAGTATGAAAAAAAAATATGTGTTTTAAAGTGGTGAGAAAAATGGATACTGGTTTTGTTATCACCGAGGGCAATAAAAATATATAGCAAAAAGGGTGCTTCTTCACCTAGTGCCCCAAGGTCAACTGGTCTGGGAGTCACTGCTATGCCTGAGGTGGTGCAAGACGAGGAAAATACACCAAGCATGCAAGCACATTAGTAATCGGTCGGTTAGTACCTCAAGAAGTATTAACGGTCGCATGAAAGTGTGTAAGCAATCTCGTTTGCCAAGAAGTACTGAGGCCGATGGGCAAGGGTATGATAGCTTGAATTGAATTCTCCGGGTGTAGGGATGTCTTTACACACACGCAGGGTGATATGATCGATGTTTGGAATAAAGATAGGAATGAAGAATAAGACGATGTTTTATTGAGGGAGGACGTGATTTCTGACATTTTTTCATGACCATTAAGATAGGGCTCATGACAACCGAAAAGCTAGCTTAGTTGGAAACCCTAATTTTCAAAGTCTTTCTTTTACAATTCTCTTCTTTAAATGTAATATTCATGATCTTGCTTTTATTATTGGATTTTGTGGGTGCAATCCGCTGAAAACCCTCAGGAGACAACACTCCTCCTACTAGGGACACCTAGAGGTTTAAAGGCTTGTTGCACATGCTCAGTGCAATCGTGTTGCCTACGAAAGTGTGCTAGTTAGTTTTTTCTCTTTCTTTATTTTCTCCTTCTCTTTTTAATAAAACATTCGCTCGAGACGATCGAAATTAAGTTTGGGGGTATTTGATCAGTCGAAAATATTGCATATTTTAACCGGCAATTTCCTTATCATTTGCATCCATATAGAAGTGTACGGTATTCATAATTCACATATTAGCAAATCGGTCGCAAAATATCAGATTACATGTATTCGACCTTAAAACCGGCATTTCTAGGGAAATTGACCGCATTGCATTACATAGCATATTTTCTATATCTTGCAACCCGTGTTTCGAAGTCTGTGCAGGAAAAGAGAAGCTTGCTCGATCATTACATTGCTCGACCATTACAATTGCTCGTAAACTCATTGAATTCAAATCTGGTATCAACACAGAAGGGAAACTGAAATTCTAAACATCAAAGAAAGGCCCAAACAGCAGTACCAAGCAACAGAAGAAAGCCCAAGGCCCAAGCCCAACAATCAGCCGCGGAAGAGCGGCATATATGGTGTATACGCGGCGGTTCCGCGGTGGACCCTGGGACTCAGCTCCTCAAATTGCACCAAAACTCCTGTTTCAGTAGCTACAGCTCAATAATGCTCACAAACTTCCAGAATATTCCAGATACTTCCTCCAGATCAGCAAACACCTAAACTAGCCTAATACTTCTAGAACTTTCCCTAAACCCTAGCTTAAACCCTAAGCTAACTCCTAACAAACTCCTTCTAGAAACTTTTCAACAAACTTTGGGAGGGAAAGTTCTAATTCAAACCTAAACCTAGGGTTTGAGAGTTCTATAAATAAGACCCTAGGCTCACTCATTTCACATCTTGGCAACCTTGAGAAAGCTTAGAAAAATCAATCCCTTTCTTCATCCCCTCTTCCTCAAGTTTAGTGAGAGAGCTTGTAGGAAACCCTAACCCTAAATCCAACCACAATTCAAGATCTTGAGTGCAAGCCAAGCAAGATGCCTTCAACCCTTTTATGAGCCGAGCCGATCTTCAATCGGGCAAGAGATCAAAGTAGATCCACGATCCACGGAGACGAGCGAAGCCGAGTCAACGATCGATTTCTTCTTCTTATAGATTCTTGAAAGAATGTATTGAAATTGTTGATTAAATAAAAGGTGATATTCTTTTATCTTGTTTTCTTTAAATTCCGCATCATGTTATCTTTACAATTCTTTAATATTGTCTTTGTGGTGATGTGTGAATAAAACTCCGCTCGTCGAGGAGTCGAGACGATCTTTAGTATGATGATGTAACAAATTTGTAATCGATTCTTGAATCCCACGAGTTTGTAAACCCTAGCAAGTTCAAGAATCGACGACCCAATTCGTTGCGATGCTTTCTTGATCGACATCGCTCGAGATTGGGGAGTTCCGATCGTTTCTTGAAATTGCTAGAGGTTAGAATATAAATGGTATCCTCGAAAGAACAAGGGTTAAGAGATGAAACCCTAATTTCATCAAGAAAACCCTAACTCTCGTCGATCACCATTGATCTAGTATCAATTCTTCGAAGGACAAGAACACGAAACCCTTTAGATTACATCACGTCTAAAGATCCGATCGATTCCTACGAGCCTCACTTATATTCTTGATTGTTGATTGGAAATATTATCAAAACTACCGATTCTTGATTGTTTATAGTTTCTTGATTCTTGAGTAAAGAATAGTGACACTCGAATACAAATCACATCTTGAATCATGTTTTCGTTTATTGTTGCTTAACATTTCATTTCAAACGTATCAAAATACAATTGAATTGTGCAATCCCTGTGGACGATCCGCACTCATTCATTAACTACATCCGACACCGTAGTTTGATTGCGGTCAATATAATTTTTTGATTGTCGTTACTTCCTACGAGCCTCACTTATATTCTTGATTGTTGATTGGAAATATTATCAAAACTACCGATTCTTGATTGTTTATAGTTTCTTGATTCTTGAGTAAAGAATAGTGACACTCGAATACAAATCACATCTTGAATCATGTTTTCGTTTATTGTTGCTTAACATTTCATTTCAAACGTATCAAAATACAATTGAATTGTGCAATCCCTGTGGACGATCCGCACTCATTCATTAACTACATCCGACACCGTAGTTTGATTGCGGTCAATATAATTTTTTGATTGTCGTTACTTTTTACATATACACGTCAGAAAATGTTTCAATCAGGCACGTTATTTCTAGGGGGCATAGAATCTTTCAAGAACTTCAGAAGTATCGTGAATGACTTGTTGCTCCATCTATTTAGGCACTTAATCTGGAAAAGTTGGATAAACCATGATAGGGTGGAATACTTTGTATTCTCATAAATTGGTCTTCTAACTGTTAGTTGTATGTATGCCCTAGAGGCCATTGTTGTACATGATTGTATATTATAATGGATGCTTGGACATATATAGAGAGGACTTTCTTACTCTATATATTAGTATGCTATTTGGTTGCTCTTTATTTTAATATGTAAACTTGTATTGTGATACTGTTTTGCTCTCACATGTTGATAAAGCTTTTAGGATGTATACTTGGCTACCAGGACTATGATGGAGATCATACTAATGGGGCCGGGGTAGTCCATAAGTTCATCCTTTAATTATTCCTAGTCGAGGGTGTATCGAGATGGGGCATCGATATTACAGAGTAGATTAGCGTATACGCTTCTTGACCCATTTGATGGGCGATAGATGATCCCACATCTATTGGTGTTTGACATCAAAGATGGTATACGGGCGCTCAGTGGAGACTGGGTACACTGAACAGGACTCGCCGAGAACTCCTAGATGGTATTATACCTAACGTCAGATAGCATTTCTCTGGTGACACTGGTACATGTTAGTCTGTAGACCCTGTAAGTCTACGGTAGCGCCCCGGCCGTCTGTCCGAGGCCAAAATGCGGAAAAAAAACTTTTTCAAACTAGAAACCGGCGCTACCGCGGAATATAAACCCGGATCGGACCATTAACCTACTACTAGCTAACTAGAGAAAGGGTAGAGAGGCTATACCGAGCGATCCGTGTCCTTCGGTCTTCGGCCACCATTCCAAGCTTCTCGCGGCATCTCCGGTCTTGTTCTCCTCGTCGGAAAGGGCACTACTTTGAGAAGTCTTTTTACGGGCTCCCGCTTCGTCCGAAGCAACTCGGGCATGAAATGTGCTAGCCGACGTATCCAAAGTGTTGTAGAGAACGTTTGTGATCACTTTGCCTCTTGCATCCATTGCTTGGATGGTGGTTAGAGATATTGCCATTAATGGAGAATGCAAGCTAGAGGAAGAAGAAGAAGAAGAGAAGGCTTTTTCTTCTTTTCTTTTCTTATGATAGAATGAGATTGAGAGAGTGTTATGAAAATAATACAATACCAAAAACTAAACTCACGGCAGCCCCTCTCTCTCCTTTTCTCATATCAACCCAAAAACATCACATAATGTGACATTAACACATAAAAAGAGACCATGAGTCACTAATGTGTCCATGTCACATTTAATGCATGTCATGATGAAATATAGCTTACAATTTCCATTATCCAAACATTAATCCAAATGTTTGGTCCAACAAAAAGATCCGGCAATATCTAAAGTAAACTCGTGACGGATCACAAGGATACCCCTCACCTGTATATACATACCTGCATCCGCATTCCGACTGAATGCGAATGCGATGAGACTAAAGTAATCCAACAAATCTAATATTAGGATCTGGCTAAAACCAAAGCCCACTAGTATGATCCGTCCGATCATGATCCGTGCAATACCGCACGTATAAGATCGAACCCTGCCATATATCATACGGCCTCTACAACGTTACGCCCGAAACTTGAGAAACTGTCTGTGGGGGACTCTAAAGACTCGTCAATACTTTGGCTATGGATTTAACCACTAGCACGTCAGATGTATTAGCCATACGTAACGAGCTACCAGGTATTGACCAAAAGGGACGTCGATGAGCGAACTCATCCTGACACCCTACTGAGCCTGTCGGTGACAATATCTGTACAGTCCGGTCCGTTCATCTATAAGCATCGCAAGGCGGGCCTAAGGGGTTGGTAAAAGTCAGACCCCCAAAAGCGGTACAAGTCGTGTCGGAGTGTAGCCCAGAACACCCTGCGATATTACTGGAATACCTACCAGTAAATCTCCTGCCTTGGCCAAGGACTTCATGTAATGGCTCTCCTAGACACAGCGCGACCTCACCCCCAATACCGGGAGAGATGAACCCCTGCCGATCCGCTCACTACCTCCATATAGCTTGGGACTGTACCCAACTAAAACCTGTTTGCACGACTCCTTTGAGCCGTGGTAGGGTAGTAATCAAAGTACAGTGGGAACTCACACGAGACAAATGATGATCTCAGGTTGATGAACTAACCTGTACACATGTCACCAGGGAACTGCTATCTGATGTCAGGTATAATACCAACTAGCATATTCCCGGCGAGTCCTGTCCGGTCTACTCATAACCCAATGAGCACCTGTATACATGTTAGGTGAACCAACTGACACCAGTGGCTTGTGAGACCGGCCACCGCCCCTCGTCGGGGTCTCGACTGTATACACTAGTCTACTCTGGAGTATCGATGCCCTGTCTCGAAAACTCCCACGACTAGGGACCTTTTAAGGATGTGCTTATAGACCCCAGCTCCCACGTATATGATCGCCATCATACTGCTGGCCGTCAAGCAAGAATCCTAAGGGCTCTATCAACGCGCAATAGTGACCTGTAAGGTCACCTAAAGCAGTACACGATGATAAAGATAAACCAGATAGCATACTATCATCTTGAGTAAGACTGTCCTACCGGTATAGGTCCTTCCTCAATCATTGCAATCATGTGCCTGTGATCCAATAATTGACTCTGAGGGCACTATATCCAATAATCTCCCACTTGCACTCGAGGTTAATTATTGCGATGTCGCATACTCACAGCCTGTGTGATACCGAACACCCAACTCCTCTACTAATCAGTCTCACAAAACCCGTTTGCGAAACTAATGCGTTCGAGGAATAGCCTCAGTGAGTGGATCCGCTCTGATGTTTCTTTCTATGTCTCTCTTAATCTAAAGTTCGCAGAGAAACCCATCTCCCGAAATGAGCAATACCTGTCTTAGAATATGTCTGGATATCTGATGGGACCTAGTTTATAAATGAACTCCAAATCCAAACTTCAAGACTGTATCGACAACTGAATTTAATCATTATCCTACGCCATGCCTCCCTCAGTATCCGCTTGGACCACCTGTCCAAACTACTGCCCCTCGTCAGGGGGAAAACTATAACCCTGACAGTCACTCTGTCATCTAGGTCACCTTGGAAGCCTGGAATGATAACCGTCTCCCAAAGAAGGCTGCCGTTATCAAATCCCTAGAACATCCACTTATGTTCTAAAACTGCTTCCTAATGTTTATCCAGGATTGGATTAATATCAACTTATTGCATCTACTGCAAAAACAACATCTGGTGTGGTACTTGACATCTCATGATTGACTCAATTGCCTAAGCAAGTGATCTGCCAATCATGCACATCCCTCTCCCCTTTAGTCTATAAGACACCTTTAGAGAGGATGACTCTATCACCTGCAGGTACACCACCATGCCAGGAGTCGTCCATTCTAATGCACCTTTAGAATGCTATCTAAGTACCCTGATTGGGAAACTACCCAAATCTAGATCTAAAACCATAGATCCAGTAACCAGAATGTCTGATATGAAATCTATATCCTATGTGGAGAAACCACTGTGTGACAACCAAAGTATAACCAATCGTAGTATAGGAATTTTTCTTCCTACTCTGTGTATGTCATCCAAATGCCAGGACATCACACCCTACTATCTTCTTAACAGATCCATCCTCTATTCTGATGAAGTCAAACCTATGACTGTCACATCAGAAATAGATGATCTATCTCCGCTATATCTGCTTTAGTCCATAAATAGACATAAGCTACTTGTCCACTATGCTTCCGCTGCTCCCACTGACTACAACAACCCTTTGGCAGAGTCATATACACGTACACTTCTAAAGCTAGTTCAGAACGACGCTATACTCATCCTCCTGCCGGGTCTCATAGCCTGGAACAACAGCAATGGCAACTCTGGGTAAACAAGAACCTCCCTGTCACCGTCTTTGAGCATACCGAAGTACCGCTCGAGTGCTCGAGGTTACCCACCATATCTCCGGAGTGGCCAATGGAATGTCAAACCAGATTGAATCTTTAGATTCTAATCAAATTTCCAGTAATTGTTTGTGGTTCTAGAATCACTTCCAGTTCTACCATACTCCCACTACTGTTTTCTGAAAAAATCCATTTTTATTAAAACTGTGGCGAGTCAAGAGCAATATCACTATTGATCTTCCAGATGGTAGAAAGTCAACCCTCGTCATAGCCCGGGTCAACCCACAAACAGTCATTACAGAAACGTGCCTTGAGTTTTCCAGAGTCTGGTTTTAAGCATAAGCCGGACAACTCCCTGTACCTTAACAATGTTAAGATATGAACTATTCTATATCCAATATAGAAACAGAGGCACTGATTTAATTGGAACCAGATTCAAATCATGCAGCTATCTGCAGTGCATGTTAACTAAATGGAGAGAGGCCGATCAGCATTACTCAACTTAGGAATACATCCAATTATGAGTAACCTGAAAGAGAAGCAAGTTCTCATAATCATTACTATCAACTGAATACCATACACAAGTATCTACATCTTCGATCACCTTGAAGAATTCTGATACTTGCAATGCCTGGTTCTCTACTTTATTCTTATACTTATAACTTCTCAAAACTTAGACCTTGCATTTCATCGAAACACATGTCTAAGAACTAGAGAAGTCATAAGCAAACAGAATATAGTACGAGTACCAACCCCTCTGTCCTCATGGACACTGGACAACATACAATACTCTGTATAAGTCCTCTGAGTCTAATAACTCATTCCCTGTGTGTCGTAGGTTGAAAACTGTACTTATGGTTAAGAAGAATTACACCGCTGTTTAATGCTCCTTACCTAACCATCCACTGATATAGGTAAATGTCATAGACATAATTTTAAAAAGTTATATCTCACTTTATAAAAATAAACGTACAGATATATCAATTTGAAATTGGTGCATAACAACGGATATTCAAAACCAAATATTTGCCATCCGGCAACCAACCCAGGCGATTTCCTCAAACATCACCAATTACAATGAATCCCGATATAATGAGGATAATCACCCAATTCCCAATAACTTACTCCCACTCATCATCTGTAAAACCATAAAGATGTGAGAATCAAACCTGGTAAATACATACCCTGGAGTAAGGACTAATTGGGAAATCAGTTTTCTTTTAACAATACACAGCGAAACTGAAACATGTAAAAGTTTCGAAGGGGTATCCGGGTATTCTTAGTAATGCCTCTTCCATTATCAGATTCACAACTGTAACCGTATACTTCTTTGCCATCTTTCCAAATCCCTTCATATGTCTTTAGTCATTACCTTCTGTACACCGCCTTTAGGCCAAATGGTTTTCTTCCTTCCCTACCGTTCGGCACCAGCATATGGTTTGGAAGAAGACTATCCAATAAGCATAATAGGTGTACTGTCCCAATCCTAGGGGCACTCGTAATCTGAGAGAAGGTGAAGATAAAAGACAACAGAATAAACTTTATTCCTTATTTTTCCTGAACCAGAATCCATCCCCGAACTGGAACATGTCCCTTCGAGTTCATATATAACAATACGATAGAGTATCCAAATAACTGTGGATCTTCGAAGTGATACGGAGTGTTCTGGAGAAATACAAAGGCGATGTAGGAGTGGCGATGAAATACTTGGTTTGGTCATGAAAAGCAGTCGCAGTTTACTTTGCCCTCTTACTAATCCCTTTATTTGTCTTTACTTATTACCTTCTGCACACCATCGTTAGGCTAATTGGTTTTCTTCATTCCCCACCATTCGGCACCTGCCTATGGTTTGGATGAAGACTATTCAATAAGCGTAATACGTGTACTGTCCTAATCCAAGGAGCACTCGCAACCTGAGAGAAGGTAAAAGGAAAAGACAACTGAATAGTCCTATTCGTTTTCTCCAGAACCGGAACCATCCTCGAATCTGGAACAAGTTCCTTCGAGTTCGTATATAACCATACGATGGGTTTATCCAATGGAAGTGGACGTTTGTAGTAATACGGGGTGTTTTGGAGAAAAAAGGTATAAGTAGGAGTGACAATGAGGTATGCCACCCTGACAATCAAAAAGCCAGTGTTTTAAGAAGGTTCGGTCAACTTGGTCACTGAGTCATAGTCAAGGGTCGGGTCATGGTCGCTGCCAGAGAGAGAGAGAAAAGAAACACTCAGTGTGCACTCTAACCTAGATCAGAATGGTTATCACTTTATCTAATCAGGAAACCTCCCACTGTAACGTCAAATTCTCCTCCAAACCTAAAAGAAGAATTAGTCGGGATCACCCGAGGAGTAAACTAACTCATCAGTGGGAATCGGGATCTAACTATCATCGCATGATTACGTGATGGAATCCACTCACGTTATCACACTCCAGAAGGTATGCGCATATCTGGCAAGTTTCAGTTTCTTTAGAAACTCCCGATGTGATTTTTACCCCATGCTCTTATGACCTTGACTAAGGCCAACAAAGCATAAGTCACATGTCAAGTTCTACCCGTCATTGTCCAGGTTAATTTGAACCCACCCGTACAAGCCTTTGACTAGGGCCAACAAGTCTGTACGACTGTCCCAAACCAACGCATCTATCTATGCAACAGAAAAGTAACAAATAGCTACCATACACTATGCCTTGACTAAGGCCAACAAACATAGCATGAATACTACGTGCTACCCATCTGAAATGACGGAGGGCTACGAATGGTTTTTGACGAAAAACCTTTAACGTAATGAACTTGATATCGTTGAAGGAACCGGATAGCTTTTTATAAAAATATAGTGACGAAAACTTTTGTTAAAAAGGTCACTCCCGGTGAAGGTATCTCGGCTCTTTCCCCGTAGGATGAGGTGCAGGATATTCCAACTGAATACCACGATGCAAAGTAAAAAGTAATCGGCTATAGTGAAGTTATTACCCTGACGCAAACTTCTGTCCAAGGGGTCACTCCCGGTGAAGGGATCTCGGCCCTTGCCTCGTCGACTGAGTTGCTGGATATTCATAATCGAATACCACTATGCAAAACAAAAGAGAACGTCCTTGCAATAACAGCTTTTTTTTTGAAAAATGTTCCAACAACATCAGAATAGGTTTGTTTAGCTTTGCATTGATTCGAATCAATGCAGTCACATAAATTGATCACACCAATAAAGAACGAAAATAATGATGTACGTATATGCCATCCGCAATCGCCACTGGGTCCCGTCATCACCCGTTAGGTTACTTAACTAACGACAGAGCGGGGACTGGACTAGCGCGGGTGCAAAACATATACAACATCTACTAGTATATATATCAATATATAATAATCGCTCAAGGCGTGACAAAATGCAACATCACAGAAATGTAATAAGCATCACAGAACAATACAGATATCTGGGATCCCTGGGTTTCATAGAGCCGCTACTGAAACCCGACGTTCTCCTGGTCGTGTAGATAGCCTGTGCAATGAAATCCTAGACCCCTACGGGTGCGGCAAGTTACCCGCCAAAACCTGAAGCGAGGCAGCCCCCTTCAACAACGTGAATGAACCACCTAGCACTTCACGGAATCCGGTAACTTGAGCACCCCTCCTTGGGTCAACCTGTACCCCCTACGAGTGCGGCGAATAGCCCTTCAATTCTAGAGTAAATCCCCCTCCGTCTCAAAGCCATGAGATGCGGGACCGTTGCCCTCTAGAACCCGGCTACCCGTGCACCTCTCCGCGGGGTAATCCTAGTACAGAAAGTAAAATATGTACAACGGGTACATCGACCTCAGCCCGGTCGTGCCCCAAAAGAATAATATACAAATAGGCAGTGACGGCAATCCACATGTCGGACGCTCGCCCCGCAATATCAAATGTACAAATACAACCAAACTGTACTACCATTGTATCCAGGCTATCCACCACGACAAATCCGCAATATCACAGCACAACACAGAAGATCAACGTGATTGTCACGTTCGCAAATCCGTCTAAAAGAACTATAGTAATTAGACAGGATTTACCGATCAAATGACATTCACGGTCGCAGATATAATGTAAATACTGTGAACTAACATGTTTAAAATTTTCGATCGACTAAAATTCCCGAAGTGGGCCCCAAGCATAACTGTAGCACTCAAAATAAATCTGGGCCCAAACAGAATATACCAAAACCCCCAATTCCAACACAGAGAACACTGTACAAAATTTGTGGATTGTTGACTTGGAATGGCGGCGGAACCGCGGCCAATGCATGGGTTTGGCCGCGGTTCCGCGGCGGAACAGTGGCAACATGAAACCAAATTTTCACAGATCTCTTAGAATAGCCTGCACGTATTTCTGCAACACTCAAAATAATTTTTCGAGCACAAATAAAATTCGACAGAAACTGCATTTTTGAAGTTGTGGTTTTTGGAATTTTTGTTCAATCGAAATTCTAAACACGCTAGAGCAAGCTAGTAAAGGTTAATGGCGTGGCTCTGATACCATGTAAGTCTACGGTAGCGCCCCGGCTGTCTGTCCAAGGCCAAAATGCGGAAAACAAAAACTTTTTCAAACTAGAAACCGGCGCTACCACGGACTATAAACCCGGATCGGACCATTAACCTACTACTAGCTAACTAGAGAAAGGGTAGAGAGGCTATACCGAGCGATCCGTGTCCTTCGGTCTTCGGCCACCATCCTAAGCTCCTCGCGGCATCTCCGGTCTTGTTCTCCTCATCGGAAAGGGCACCACATCGAGAATTCTTTTGACGGGCTCCCGCTTCGTCCGAAGCAACTCGGGCACGAAGTGTGCTAGCCGACGTGTCCAAAGTGTTGTAGAGAACGTTTGTGATCACTTTGCCTCTTGCATCCATTACTTGGATGGAGGTTAGAGATATTGCCATTAATGGAGAATGCAAGCTAGAGGAAGAAGAAAAAGAAGAGAAGGCTTTTTCTTCTTTTCTTTTCTTGTGATAGAATGAGAGTGAGAGAGTGTTATGAAAATAATACAAGACCAAAAACTAAACTCATGGCAGCCCCTCTCTCTCTCCTCCTCCTATATCAACCCAAAAATATCACATAATGTGACATTAACATATAAAAAGAGACCATGAGTCACTAATGTGTCCATGTCACATTTAATGCATGTCATGATGAAATCTAGCTTACAATTTCCATTATCCAAACATTAATCCAAATGTTTGGTCCAACAAAAAGATCCGGCAACATCTAAAGTAAACTCGTGAAGGATCATAAGGATACCCCTCACCTGTATATACATACCTGCATCCGCATTCCGACTGAATGCGAATGCGATGAGACTAAAGTACTCCAACAAATCTAATATTAGGATTTGGCTAAAACCAAAGCCCACTAGTATGATCCGTCCGATCATGATCCGTGCAATACCGCACGTATAAGATCGAACCCTGCTATATATCATACGGCCTCTACAACATTTCGCCCGAAACTTGAGAAACTGTCTGTGGGGGACTCTAAAGACACGTCAATACTTTGGCTATGGATTTAACCACTAGCACGTCAGAGGTATTAGCCGTACGTAACGAGCTACCAGGTATTGAACAAAAGGGACGTCGATGAGCAAACTCATCCTGACACCCTACTGAGCCTGTCAGTGACAATATCTATACAGTCCAGTCCATTCGACTATGAGCATCGCATGGCGGAACTAGGGGGTTGGTAAAAGTCAGACCCCCAAAAGCGGAACAAGTCGTGTCGGAGTGTAGCCCAGAACACCCTGAGATACTATTGGAATACCTACCCGTAAATCTCCTGCCTGGCCAAGGACTTTGTGTAATGGCTCTCCTAGACACAGCGCGACCTCACCCCCAATACCGAGAGAGACGAACCCCTGTCGATCCGCTCACTACCTCCAAGTGGCTAGGGACTGTACCCAACTAAAACCTGTTTGCATGACTCCTTTGATCCGTGGTACGGTAGTAATCAAAGTACAGTGGAAACTCACACGAGACAAATAACGATCTCAGGTCGATGAACTAACCTGTACACATGTCACCAGGGAACTGCTATCTGACGTCAGGTATAATACCAACTAGCATGTTCCCGGCGAGTCCTGTCCGGTCTACTCATAACCCAATGAGCACCTGTATACATCTTAGGTGAACCAACTGACACCAGTAGCTTGTGAGACCGGCCACCGCCCCTCGTCGGGGTCTCGACTGTATACACTAGTCTACTCTGGAGTATCGATGCCCTGTCTCGAAAACTCCCACGACTAGGGACCTTTTAAGGATGTGCTTATAGACCCCAGCTCCCACGTATACGATCGCCATCATACTGCTGGCCGTCAAGCAAGAATCCTAAGGGCTCTATCAACGCGCAATAGTGACCTGTAAGGTCACCTAAAGCAGTACACGATGATAAAGATAAACCAGATAGCATACTATCATCTTGAGTAAGACTGTCCTACCGGTATAGGTCCTCCCTCAATCATTGCAATCACGTGCCTGTGATCCAATAATTGACTCTGAGGGCACTATATCCAACAGACCTGAGATCGTCATAGAGTCTTGTGTGATTCTCACTGTGCTTTGATTTCCACCTTACCATGTTCAAGAGAGCGTGCAAAACGGTGGTTTTTTGGTGCAGTCCCGAGTCACATGGAGGCAATGAGCGATAGGAGGGGATTTGTCTCTCCCGGTATTGGGGGTTGATATTGCGCTGTGCTCGATTGGCTATAACAGGAAGTCCCTGGCTAGGGCTGATATGGAGATTTGCTGGTAAGTGTTATCAGTAGTTTCTCGACCCGTTATGAGCCTCATATCGGCATGACTTATCAACTTACCGGGGTCTGACGTTTACCACCCCTAGACTCTATATGCGACATATCGGACGAAGAGACCGGACTGTACGGTAGTGTTACTGTTGGATTCACAGGAGTATGGACAAGCTTTCTTGTTGATCTTTTAATCGATCAATACTCGGGTAGCCGTTACGTCCAGCTAGTACCGCTGGCTGCTTGTGGGTGACTGATATGATCATCACCTACTGCCGACGTATTGATGAGTCATTAGAGTCCTATACAGAGGTTTCCTAGCTCATGCGAAATGAAGTAGGGCACGTATGTGATATGTGCGGGACTGAGATTGACACGTGTATACGATACCGTATTCTGATCTCATGATATATGTGATATAACTGGATGGTTGAATCAAGTGTTGATTCAATGATATGTTATATATATGTGTGATATGCATATAAATGATATTAGTCGGTTGTATGCGATACAGCCGGGTTATTAAATCAAGTGTTGATTTAATAATTTAATGTGTAATTATATATTTGATATATTAGTATACATTAACTAATATTATCTAACTTAAGAACTACTTTTCTCATTATACATTTAATATATATGTGATATATGTTAATGTATTTATTTTGTGTCATGCTAGATGATAGATTGGACATGGGTGTATAAGACTTATACCAAAGTAAAGATTATTTGGGTGTTTGAATATTAAGGGATAAATCAAAATTAGGTGGAAATTAGTCATGGATTGAAGCTTGGAGAATCTTGTGGAAAGCATTGACTTAGTCTACTAATTTTGTTTTACTCTAGATATTTATTAACCTAACCATTATCTTTAACCATGGTTTAGTCTCTACATTAGTTATATATGATATTTTCTCACCCATGGTTGATACTAGATCATTCTTGAGTTCATTTTCTTCATCTTCTCTATTGCTCTCTAGCTTTGAGTGAGAAGAAAAATAAAGAGAGAAAAATAATTCTAAAGTGAGCAAAATTCCTACTTCACCAATATATACCAAACTAGCCATTTAGTATGGGTTGTTTCTTCACTAGTTCATCTATTAGTGAAAAGGTAGCTTGAGTTAGAGATTTTTCGACGTAGATCATCTTCGGCCTCGAAGATCCTGGAGCAAGCTCGTTCCTATCACCTAGTGGAGCCAAAGGAGAGTCCAGGACACCATTACTTGGATCAAAAAGGACTACTACACGGTGCTTTAGAAGTGAAGGACCGGTCTACAAAGGTTGTATTTCCATTTCACTTAGTGTAAAGTTGTTTACATGTTTTATAAACCCTAATCGTCTAGTTAGATCCTTGGTTATGGGTTGCTTAGCACTTTAGCTTTTTTAAAATTGCATGCTTGATAACCTAGAAAACGTAGTGAGGGTGCTAAGGAAACCTTCAGTGGTATCGGAGCCAAGCTAGATGTCACGACCCGAAGGTACGGAACGTGACTGGCACTTAAATTACGAGACGTCTAAAGGCGTAACGTAAACAAAGTCAGCCAAAGCCCAGAAAATCTAAAGCAAAATCAACAAGAGTGAAGGAAAACCTTTCATGAAAACGACTTTAAAAATCAATTAAGTTGCATTAACCCCGATTTAAAAGCATAAAAAATTTCCAAAAATTTCGGCAGAGTTTCCTTTGTAAATACTGGCCCCCAAAAATGGGTACAACAATATATATAACATGTAATGGATAAATGGCATCCCCAAGCGGGAGCTAGCTCTTCGCCCAAGGCGGATCATGTTGGATATATATATGCCCTAGAGGCCTACATTGTATAGGATGCTTGGGATATGTATGTACATAACAGTCTTGCTTGATATGATAGTACGCTATTTGGTTTGACTTTGTCTTAACGTATGATATATTTTACTTGGTATTTATATATATATGTTGATAAAGCCCATAGGGTGTTTTGTCTGACTACCGGCGTTGTGATGGCAGTCATACTAGTGGGAGCTGGATAGTCAATAGGCACACCCTTAGATGTCCCTGGTCGCAGGAGTATCGAGATTGGGCATCAATACTCCGGAGTAGACTAGTGTATACATATCTAGACCCTGACGAGGGGCAATGGATTGGTCCCGCAACCATTGGTGGTGTTCACCTAAGATTGTATACAGATGCTCACTGGGTGTGAGTACACCGGACAGGACTCGCCGAGAACTGACTGGATGGTATTATACCTAACGTCAGATAGCAGTTCTCAGGTGACATGTGTGCAGATAGTCCGTTGACTTAAGGTCATCATTTGTCTCGTGTGAGTTCCCACTGTGCTTTGATTATTACCCTACCACGGCTCAAAGGAGTCGTGCAAACAGGTTTCAGTTGGGCACAGTCCCGAGCCACGTGGAGGCAGTGAGTGACTGTTAGGGATTCGTCTTTCCCGGTATAGGGAGTTGATATCGCACGGTGATCGGTTGGTCATTACCATAAGTCCCTGGCCAGGGCTGATTGAGAATTACTGATAGGTTGATCAGTAGATTCTCGGATGGTGATAGAGCCATACCGACACGACTTGTACGGTTATTAGGGGTCTGACGTCCACCACCTCCCTAGACCATACATGCGATACTCTTAGACGAACAGACCGGACTGCGCGGATATTGTCATGGACAGGCTCAGTAGGATTTCAGATGGGTTACCTCATCGGCTTTCTTATCGACAACTACCTAGGGACCGTTACGTACAGCTAGTGCCGCTTGCGGTCTGTGGTTAAACCCACTGCCAGCGTAGTAGTTGAGTCTTTAGAGTCCCACATAGAGATTTCCCAAACCCAGGCGAAAAGATATAGAGGTCGTATGGTTTTACGACAAAGGTTCGGACGCATACGTGTTTGAACACACGTACGACATTCGGACAGTTTTTACTAGTCGGCTTTGGTTTAAGCCAGATTCTAGTATCAGGTTATTGGATTTATACAGTCTAAAGTTTTTCCGTGTTTTCACGGATGACAGGGGCGTTCTCGTAATTTTCCGAGAAGCTTCTAGAAGGATGTGACATGGAGGGAGAGGTGGCATTTTCATTTA
The DNA here is from genome assembly GCA_030015575.1 of Agapanthus africanus. Lineage (NCBI taxonomy): Eukaryota > Viridiplantae > Streptophyta > Magnoliopsida > Asparagales > Amaryllidaceae > Agapanthus > Agapanthus africanus. The sequence goes on from CM057346.1 coordinate 400,958,419, forward strand.
ATGATTAAGTGACTCATAGTGAGTGATTCATCATGTCATTAATGCATTATTAAATGCTTAATGACTCACATAATGAATCACCCACTTGCATTAATGAAACATGATGAATAATCTCATATTATTCTTTTCTTTCTTATTCATTATGTTTCATATATCAAGTGAGAAGCTTTTTTATTATCATATAATTTTTCATTATCATCTTCTTACTCTCTCTCTTCAAGTTCTCTTTCCTTCACCAAGCCTAATCCTACCCCTCATGAGTTGAGAACAAGGATTAGGAAAGACTAATTACTCCATAACCTATCTCTACATCACCTTAGCTACTCTATTTAGCAACTAGAGAAACTAAGTAACCTCAAGTTTAGAGTTTATAGCTTGGATTAGGGTTCTCGGGTGGATCGTCTATCACGGAAGAAAGCCGAAGAGGACGTGGAGATCCAAAGAGGCCGTAGATAACATTAAGACGAAGGACTAGAACCATTTGGTATAATCTCTTAACATAGTAGTTTAGAACTCTATAGCTTTTGTTAAAACTTGTTTAGCAAACGATTCATACGGTTAATCGATGTTTGATCATAGAACAAGATTGTTATTCATATTTCCGCCTCCCCACAAGTATTGGGGTGTTGAACATCGACTTACAGTGGTATCAGAGCCTAGCTAAACAATATTTAACTTACTTGCAAATTTGTATGAATTTCGAACGGGAAAAACGAAACCGGAAAAGCCCGAAAATATCAGTTTCTGTCGATTTTTAAATGAAGTCCAAAAATTTTTCAGGGATGTTCAGAAAGCTTAAAATGACATTATAAGAACACACAAAAAATTTGGTCCCCTGAATCGCCAACGGCGCCGCGGAACCGCGGCGGATAGCACTGATCCCGCCGCGCTTCCGCCGCCGATTTGACGATCCAGGGACCCATTTTTCTTGTGTTGGTTCTCTGTAATACTTGGGATTTTCTGGAATATTTAATTTTTGCTCAGGTTTCAGATTTGCAGAGAAGTATTGGAGCAAGATTAAAAGTGTTTAATCGATCGAAATTGTACAGTATTTGCTTGTTGGATTATATCTGTGATTGTATAATGTGTTCGTAAACCTCCCCTAACTGCTAGTATGTCAGTTGGCAGGGGGTTGCACATTTCTGAAATGGTTTTTATCTGTTTGTGCATATGAACTGTGTTGGACTGTTGTGATGTATAGCCGGGGTTATGTGATGGGTTATTATTTAATTCATTTGATATAAATGTAATTTGTTGTAATATTATTTTGCGGGGCACTTCCAGGTTGCGGTTGTAGCCACCGTTGTATTATTATTTCATTTTACTATTTTTGCTCCTAGGACAGACCCAAGGTGGGGTGCACAAACTGCCGGGCGGGTAGTTTGCCGCACCCGTAGGGGTCATGGGTGGGGTAATGGCTATTCATCACAACTGTGTAATCCGTATTTTGTTGTAGGCTCAAAACAAACACGGATTGCTTGCAAATCCAATTAAGTTCATCTGTGATTTGGAATGAATATCATTGCGTCAGACGAATGTAAAATATCTATATATATGATAGCTATTTAGACGTCGCTTATGTTTTACACCCGTGCTAGCCCAGCCCCCGCTCTGTCGTTAGTTAAGTAACCTAACGGGTGATGACGGGACCCCGTGGCGAATGCGGATGGCATAAGAGGACGTCGTATTTTCGTTGTTATCTGTAATGATAGGTTAAAGATGGGACGCATTATTATTAATGCAAAGAAAATAAAACCTAAACTGAATCGTTGGAACAATTTCTAAAAACCACTCGGTTTTCTTGGAAAAGCAAAATTTTAAAATGCGGAGCTTAAACCACTCCTTTTAAAAGCTATCTTAGTTCCTTCGATCAAATCAAGTTCACTACGTTAACGGTTTTTTGCCAAAAACCAGCCGTAACCCTCCGTCGTTTCAGATAGACAGCACATCGTATTCATGCTATGCTTGTTGGCCTACGTCAAGGCATAGTGAATGGTAGCAGTGTGTGTGCCTATTTGTTGCATAGATAGATGCATTAGTTTAATACAGACGTACACCTTGTTGGCCTACGTCAAGGGCTTGTACGATGTATTTAAATTGATCAGGACAACGACGGGTAGAACTTGACTTGCGTCTTATGACTTGTTGGCCTACGTCAAGGTCTATAAGAGCTTGGGGTAAAAATTACATCGGGAGTTTCAAACATAAAGGAAACTTGCAGATTTAGCTTACCTTCTGGAGTGTGGTGACTAGAGTGGCTTCCATCTAGGGCATCATGCAATGATAGTTGGATCCCGATCTCACTGATGAGTAGGATTACTCTCGGGAATTTCTCTCACTTAACAATCAATGCTATAAACCAAGTAGGTGCCTAGAAAGGTGTTAGAGGGGCTACGCCTCCAGGGAAAAGAGGTTCTTTAATTAAGGAACTTCGCGAAAGCGTTGGAAAACCTCCCTCGAAGTACCAACACCAGCCTGGCTAAAAGGTTAAGCAAGAATTGTGACGTGTGATTAAATCCTGACTAGTTCTTCTTTTAGGTTTTGAAGAAGGATTTGAGGAAACAGCGGGAGCCATCCTGTTTAGATAAATTAAATAACCAATCTAAACTTGCAAGAGCATATGCTGAGTGTTTCTTTTCTCTCTCTCTGGCAGCTACCATGACTGGACTAAAACTATTACTTGAAAAGAATATACTGACCGGGCAAAACTATAAAGATTGGCTAAGGAACGTCAATATTGCGCTGACTTATGACAAAGTTGCATATGTTACCACCACTGTTCCTCCCCTTATCCCAGGACCAGATTCCTCAGTTGCGGACAAGGAAGTTCGCAAAACCTGGGATCTAGACTGTGAGCGAGCTAAGTGTATCGTGCTGGCGTCCATAAATAATGAACTCCAGAAACAGCACGAGAGTATGGATATCGTATCCATATTCCTCTATTGCAAAGAATTGTATGGTGAACACTCCCGTATCGCGAGGTACGAAACCTCAAGGAAACTCTTCCAGATGAGGTTAGCTCCAGGATCGCCTGTTGGAGAGCACGTCCTCAAAATGATCATCCTCATTGAGGAACTCGCAAACCTGGGATGCGTGCTAGAGAACGATTTGTATATCGATTTAATTTTGCAGTCCCTTCCCCACACCTTCTCTCAGTTCGTGCTGAACTTCAACATGCACGAAATGGAAGCGGATCTTCCAAAGCTCCTCAATATGTTGAGGGTAGCAGAGACCTCCTTGAAAAAGGAGAAGACCCCCGTTCTGTATGTTGGCCAATCATCTTCTTCTAAATCTAAAGCGAAAGATAAAGGGAAGAAAAAGATGAAAGCCACCAAACCGAAGGGTGGGGTCAAGAAGGCGCAGGGAACGAACAAGGCAGGAAGGGTGAAGACAGAAAAGAATGAGTGTTTCTATTGTCACAAGCAGGGGCACTGGAAGAAGGATTGTCAGGCCTTCAAAGCCAAGGACATGAAGCAAGCAGTTGCTTCTACTTCAGGTGTGTTCGTAATCAAAAATTGTCTTTCAGTAAACTCTACTTCATGGGTACTTGATACCGGTTCTGGTTCTCACATCTGTAATTCTTTGCAGGATCTGAGAAATAGTAGAGTACTGGGGGCAGGTGATATGACTCTCCGGATGGGCAATGGAATGCATGTAGATGCAGTTGCAATAGGGGAATATCACCTAGGGTTGAATAGTGGACACATTTTGGTATTGTATAGCTGTTTTTGTATTCCCAGTATGTTGTGTAATATTATATCAGTATCTTTGTTGTCTAATAAAGGATATAATTTTTTGCTTGAAAGAAATGTCATGAACATTCTCCTAAATCAAGAACTGATTGGGTTTGGCACACTGAAAACGGCATATACATACTTAATCAACCACAAATTTTCAATATTCAAAACACGCGTAAAAGAAAGGCTCCAGATTCGAATCAAGCCTTCCTATGGCATTGTAGACTTGGTCATATAAATGAAACAAGGTTGACTAAGTTACATAAAGATGGATATCTAGATCCGTTTGAATATTCATCATATGCAACTTGTCAATCATGTATCAAAGGAAAAATGACCAAATCTCCGTTCACCGGACACGGAGAAAGAGCCACTGAACTCTTGGGACTAGTACACAGTGATGTATGTGGTCCGATGTCTATACATGCACGAAGTGGTCACTCCTACTTCATCACTTTTACTGATGACTTCTCTAGGTATGGACATGTGTTCTTAATAAAGCATAAATCCGAGGCTTTTGAGAAGTTTAAGGAGTATAAAAATGAAGTAGAGAAACAAACTGGTAAAAGCATCAAGACACTTCGATCTGATCGAGGTGGAGAATACTTAAGTACCAGTTTCCTTGAATACTTGAAAGCAAATGGAATTCTCTCTCAGCTTACTCCACCTTATACACCTCAGCATAATGGTATATCAGAAAGAAAGAATCGCACGCTATTAGATATGGTGCGTTCAATGATGAGTAGTGCTGAGTTGCCACTTTCCTTCTGGGGATTTTCTCTAGAATCAGTCGCATATCTATTAAATAGAGTTCCAACTAAGTCTGTACCTACCACTCCATATGAAATGTGGTGTGGGAAGAGACCATATCTCAAGTATATCAAGATATGGGGGTGTCCGGTATATGTTAAAAAGCATAATCCGGACAAGCTCGAAGCACGATCGGTTTTATGCAAGTTTGTAGGATACCCCAAGCATTCAAGGGGGTACATGGTCTACCACACTGAAGAACAAAAGGTGTTTGTCGCTCGTCACATTGTCTTCTTAGAAAGCGAATTTCTTGCAAAAGAAATTAGTGGGAGCACGGTAGAACTGGAAGAAATTCCAGAACCTCAAACTGCAACCGAGGACTTAGAAGAATCTCAGATTTCAATAGAACATGACGAACCAACGCCACTCCGCAGATCTAGTAGGATTTCTCATCCTCCTGAAAGATATTATGGTTTTCTTCTTGATGGGGATCGAGAGGATTGCATCATCGATGATGATGAGCCTACTAGTTTTCAGCAGGCTATCACAAGTAGCGACTCAGTGAAGTGTCTAGATGCAATGAGATCCGAAATGGAATCCATGTACACCAATAAAGTATGGACTTTAGAAGTTGCTCCTCCTAGGGTAAAACCAGTTGGGTGCAAATGGATCTTCAAAAAGAAGATTGGTACATTTGGACAAGTGGAAACCTACAAAGCTAGACTAGTAGCAAAAGGTTTTCGTCAAAGACCAGGATTGGACTATGATGAAACTTTTTCACCAATAGCTATGCTTAAATCCATTCGGATCATGCTTGCCATTGCTGCCTACCATGACTATGAAATCTGGCAAATGGATGTAAAAACAGCTTTTCTAAATGGACATCTAGAAGAGAGTGTTTACATGGATCAACCAGAAGGTTTCTTAGACAGTGGGAGCAGCGGAAGAGTGTGCAAATTGCTTAAATCCATTTATGGGTTAAAGCAAGCATCGCGGAGTTGGAACATCTGCTTTGATGAAACAGTCAAGGAATTTGACTTTATCAAAAATGTAGATGAACCATGTATTTAAAGGAAGATTGTAGAAGGAGCAGTAGTCTTCCTCGTTTTATACGTCGACGACATACTACTAATAGGGAATGATATCCCTATACTACAATCAGTGAAGCTCTTCTTGTCACAGAAATTCTCTATAAAAGACTTGGGAGATGCATCATACATTCTGGGCATTAAGATCTATCGAGATAGATCTAATAGAATATTGGGACTTTCACAGTCCAGGTATATAGACACCATACTAAAGAGATTTAGTATGGAAGATTCCAAACGCGACAATATGCCCGCTTGTCACGGAATCACCCTCTCCAAGGAGATGTCTCCAAAGACTGATGAAGAGAGGGCTCGCATGGGCATTATACCCTACGCTTCGGCGGTAGGATCAATAATGTATGCGATGTTATGTACCAGACCAGATATAGCTTACGCACTTAGTGTGGTAAGCAGGTATCAATCGGACCCAGGTGAGAAACATTGGATAGCGGTGAAGAACATTCTCAAGTACCTGAGAAGGACTAAGGAGATGTTCTTGATTTACGGTAATAAGGACCTCCAGGTAGAGGCTTTTACCGACTCCGGCTTCCAAAGTGACAAGGATGATTATAAATCTATTTCGGGTTTTTTGTTTACCCTCAATGGAGGAGCGGTATGTTGGAAGAGTTCCAAACAAGATACCGTCGCAGACTCAACTATGGAGGCTGAGTATATAGCTGCTAGTGAAGCCGCAAAAGAGGCTGTCTGGATAAGGAAGTTCATTTCTGAACTTCAGGTGGTTCCGTCCATTGCCAATCCAATACCTTTGTATTGCGATAACAATGGCGCTGTAGCTTTAGCGAAGGAACCAAGGTCCCATCAGAAATCCAGGCATATCTTAAGGCGGTTTCACCTGATCAGGGAGATCGTGGATCGTCGGGAGATCGAGATACGGAGAGTAGACACAAAAGACAACACGGCAGATCCATTCACTAAGGCCATTCCTCAAGTACAGTTCGAGAGGCTATTTGAGATGTTGGGCATGCGGTACGTCAGTAACTGGATCGGGTAGAGACAGTGGGTACTCATTGCACCAATTATAGGCCTTAGTGCAAGTGGGAGATTGTTGGATATATATATGCCCTAGAGGCCTACATTGTATAGGATGCTTGGGATATGTATGTACATAATAGTCTTGCTTGATATGATAGTACGCTATTTAGTTTGACTTTGTCTTAACGTATGATATATTTTACTTGGTATTTATATATATATGTTGATAAAGCCCATAGGGTGTTTTGTCTGACTACCGGCGTTGTGATGGCAGTCATACTAGTGGGAGCTGGATAGTCAATAGGCACACCCTTAGATGTCCCTGGTCGCAGGAGTATCGAGATTGGGCATCAATACTCCGAAGTAGACTAGTGTATACATATCTAGACCCTGACGAGGGGCAATGGATTGGTCCCGCAACCATTGGTGGTGTTCACCTAAGATTGTATACAGATGCTCACTGGGTGTGAGTACACCGGACAGGACTCGCCGAGAACTGACTGGATGGTATTATACCTAACATCAGATAGAAGTTCTCAGGTGACATGTGTGCAGATAGTCCGTTGACTTAAGGTCATCATTTGTCTCGTGTGAGTTCCCACTGTACTTTGATTATTACCCTACCACGGCTCAAAGGAGTCGTGCAAACAGGTTTCAGTTGGGCACAGTCCCGAGCCACGTGGAGGCAGTGAGTGACTGTTAGGGATTCGTCTCTCCCGGTATAGGGAGTTGATATCGCACGGTGATCGGTTGGTCATTACCATAAGTCCCTGGCCAGGGCTGATTAAGAATTACTGATAGATTGATCAGTAGATTCTCGGATGGTGATAGAGCCATACCGACACGACTTGTACGGTTATTAGGGGTCTGACGTCCACCACCTCCCTAGACCATACATGCGATACTCTTAGACGAACAGACCGGACTGCGCGGATATTGTCATGGACAGGCTCAGTAGGATTTCAGATGGGTTACCTCATCGGCTTTCTTATCGACAACTACCTGGGGACCGTTACGTACAGCTAGTGCCGCTTGCGGTCTGTGGTTAAACCCACTGCCAGCGTAGTAGTTGAGTCTTTAGAGTCCCACATAGAGATTTCCCAAACCCAGGCGAAAAGATATAGAGGTCGTATGGTTTTACGACAAAGGTTCGGACGCATACGTGTTTGAACACACGTACGACATTCGGACAGTTTTTACTACTCGGCTTTGGTTTAAGCCAGATTCTAGTATCAGGTTATTGGATTTATACAGTCTAAAGTTTTTTCGTGTTTTCACGGATGACAGGGGCGTTCTCGTAATTTTCCGAGAAGCTTCTAGAAGGATGTGACATGGAGGGAGAGGTGGCATTTTCATTTAATGATTAAGTGACTCATAGTGAGTGATTCATCATGTCATTAATGCATTATTAAATGCTTAATGACTCACATAATGAATCACCCACTTGCATTAATGAAACATGATGAATAATCTCATATTATTCTTTTCTTTCTTATTCATTATGTTTCATATATCAAGTGAGAAGCTTTTTTATTATCATATAATTTTTCATTATCATCTTCTCACTCTCTCTCTTCAAGTTCTCTCTCCTTCACCAAGCCTAATCCTACCCCTCATGAGTTGAGAACAAGGATTAGGAAAGACTAATTACTCCATAACCTATCTCTACATCACCTTAGCTACTCTATTTAGCAACTAGAGAAACTAAGTAACCTCAAGTTTAGAGGTTATAGCTTGGATTAGGGTTCTCGGGTGGATCGTCTATCATGGAAGAAAGCCGAAGAGGACGTGGAGATCCAAAGAGGCCGTAGATAACATTAAGACGAAGGACTAGAACCGTTTGGTATAATCTCTTAACATAGTAGTTTAGAACTCTATAGCTTTTGTTAAAACTTGTTTAGCAAACGATTCATACGGTTAATCGATGTTTGATCATAGAACAAGATTGTTATTCATATTTCCGCCTCCCCACAAGTATTGGGGTGTTGAACATCGACTTACAGATCACAACCACACGCAATATATATGCAATATCAAGCAAATAAGCATAAAGAAATGCAAAGATAAGAAAAACACAACGTCGGCTCAAGTGAGCTTGACCCCAGAGAAACCACATATACATAAATCTCTCAGTCTCATCACCAGGTAGCATATACGAATAGGAAGTGGTAGATGGAGAATACTAGATCCAATGATAGTACAAAAAGAAATAAAGTGTCCTCACAACCCACCTACAAGCAATGCCGCGATCTGAGAAAGAGGAGCCAATGATAAGATAAGCCCGCCGCTACAAGGCTGACGGGTCCGACCTGCAAGACACTGTGGCACAACGGGGGTGAGTTGCCAGCTCGTGAGTAGAATATAACATCTAGTAAGGCTATCATAAGAATGCACGCAAATCCGTCACAACATGTATGTCTAGATGTGATGTAATGCCGCTAGTATGTATGCACATGTATACAACATCAATACGAAATCTTTAAGTATTTAAATACGATGATTCTCTGCATTCTTAACTTAGAAAAAAAAGTAATATCTGTGCCATAACTAAAGTACCATCAATGAAATCATCTGAAAACCGTGTCAAGCATCGACACCAAATATGGAAATACATCTGTCTCAATATCTCACTATATCAATGTCTCAATACATCGGGTTTCGTCAGTCCGGATCGGCCCATATCATCAAATCACATAACAACGGTCGGTATCCTCCGGATATCCGCCGCGCCAGACATCACCGGTAGGTAGTCTTCCCCTGCCAGGCTCATCGTCTACAACTCGATCTTCTTGCCCCGGGGTACCATATCGGGCCCACCATGTACCCAAGATGGTTCATCCACTCCTCGAATCGGGTATCGAAATCCAACAGAATACATGAAAAATCATGGTGGATGACACATACATCACGGGAAAACCGCAACTTTATTTCAAAAATGATAATAATAAGCTTTTGTTAATCTTGCGGTTTTCTCCAAAATCCAGAAATCGCAGCAATACTGAAATCCTCAAGAAAATCATAATACCCAACATGTTGTATATGATAAATGCTTATGATGTCAAAGGTATGCAATGTGATTTATAGCTAGAAACCTATATAGCATGATGATGAAGTGAGGTATATATATATGCTATGCAATTCGATGTATCATATACGATGAAAGTGTTGATACCGAACTAAGCGGGTTCTACAGTGCTCGTGGCTGGGCAATTTCCAAAGGCGTGTGTGTCACATAAATAGTGCGCGTGCAACATGAGCCAATGGTAATGGTGTAAGTGTCCTAAGGGGTGATATCATATATAAGTATATAGATATCCAGGCAATGCCAGCAGACGAATAACTAGAAGGGTATGCATATGAATGAGATGGTTAACTAACTAACAATGCATATAGTTTTGCAAGAATAAAGTGATCCTAACTATGGGGCGCCTCGCGCCATCCAGACGATTCCCCCATAGATGTATACATCTACTCACCTGGATGCCTCGCTAATCTGATCCAATCACCGCTTTGCCTTTGCGCGCCGCGTCCGATATTTCCGCAACCGATCCTAAAATTGCATAACACACAACATAAGATTACACCTTATGAAACAACGCAAGTCACGATATGAAAAGATCGACCCTCAAAAATTAGGCACAACGTGCACTTGGTGCACGGAAAACACACGAAAATCGCTAAAACCTTAACTAAAATCGTCGTTTCGGGGCAACCGCCGAAACTAAAACCCGACTAGACCAAACTCCGCATTTGAACACCCTACAAGTAGTAGTAGATGCTAATAATATCGTCACGATAATGCAATTAAGTCACTTCCTAATAATTTAGGAAACCTAGTAAGCATTCGCGTAAAAATTCGGATGCAAACCTCGCAGATTAACGACTTAGCGATCTCAATATGGCACAACCATCCAATTCAGGCTACTTGATGGCCACAACATAATTTACAACCCACTTATAAAACTTCAAACCCTAATTAAAATTCCAAACCTTTACTAGAATTTTCAAAACAAACCATTACAATGAAATTAACACATTAAAATTCTAAATTAGCTTATTTAAACTACAATTAAACAACTTGATTAGAACTTATACCTCCCAAGTGTTGATTCACTTGCACTAAGCCTCCAAAGATGTCTTCTTTCTCCTTGTTTTAAACAAATTAATGTTTGGGAAGAGGTGGAAAAGGGTTTTGGTTTGAATTAGTGAAGAAAAGTGTGTATTTTTGTGGATTTTAGCAAGAATTTTGAAGCAAGAAAATGGGGAAAGAGGGGGGAACCTGCAGGTTGAGCTCGACCTGAGCTAGGAGGAGAGTGTAGTGAGAGATTTGTGTAGAAATTTCTACACAAAAAGCCTTTCCCAAGCTCATTAAATGACTATCACATCAATTTTTTACAAAAAACCCATTTTAATGCATTTTTTTAAACCATAAGGCCACAATTCTTGGAAAGTTTTGGTAAAATTTTTGTTATTACTATATTAATGTTTCCTAAGTGTGTAATTTACCCATTTAAATTTGTATTTATCACTAATTTAATGTATTTTAAAAAGCTTAAAATAATATTAAAAATAATTAATTAAGGATTTTTTTTTAAATAACTAGAAAATTTTAAGTGACAATTTAGTGACCAAATTCTAGCAATATCTTATCTAAATTTTGTATAATTAAACCTATATTGAAAAATACTTATTTTGACTTTTTACGGAAAAGACCGATTATTTTGCCGATTATCGCAAAACTGCCGAAACGATTTTTGAAGCGTTACAATCTTCCCCCCTAAAAGAAATTCGGTCCCCGAATTTAAAATTTAACTATGCGTACATTCAAAAAGATGGGGATATCTCTTCCTCATCTCGAGCTCGGTCTCCCAGGTGACCTCCTCGCTGTTCGGGCCACGCCAAAGAACCTTGACGGACGGTATAACCTTCGACCTCAATTTCCTCACCTGCCGATCCAAAATGACCACCGGCTGCTCGGTGAATGAAAGATCGCGCTCTAGCTGAATCACATGGGAAGGGTCATGAAGGTACTTGCGGAGCATCGAAACATGGAGTATGGGGTGAACATCGGGGAAGCTGGGTGGAAGAGCTAACCGATAAGCCACTGAACCGACACGCTCTAGGATCTCGAAGGGACCAACATATCTAGGACTAAGCTTCCCTTTCCTCCCAAATCTCATCACACCCTTCATCGGAGAGACCCTCAGGAAAACATGATCGCCGACAGTGAACTCGAGTCGGCGACGGCGCCTGTCAGCATATGATTTCTGCCTACTCTGTGCCGCTCTCATCCAGTCCCGAATCAGCTGTATCTTTTCGGTCGTCTCCTGTACGATCTGCGGCCCCAAAATACTGCTCTCCCTGAGCTCTGTCCAAGATACAGGCGATCGACATCTCCTCCCATATAAAACCTAGAAGGGTGCCATCTGAATCGTTTCCTGGAAGCTATTATTGTAGGAGAACTCGATCAAGGGCAAATGACGATCTCAGCTACCTCTGAAATCTAAAACAAAAGCTCTGAGCATGTCCTTAAGAGTCTGAATAGTACGCTCTGACTGACCGTCAGCCTACGGATGAAAAGCTGTGCTAAAACTCAATCGGGTGCCCAAAGCTTCCTGAAGTTTCTGCCATAATCAGCTGGTAAATTGGGTGCCCCGGTCGAACACGATGCAAGTCGGGACGCCATGCAGTCGCACAATCTCATCAATATAAACTTGGGCGTACTGAGCAAATCCAAAAGTGGTCTTCACTGGCACGAAGTGAGCCACTTTCGTCAGTCGATCCACAATCACCCAAATAGAGTCATACTCTCGACTGGTCCTGGGTAGACCCACAATGAAGTCTATGGAGACCTGTTCCCACTTCCACTCAGGGATGGGCAAAGGCTGTAACTCGCCGGCTGGTCTCAGGTGCTCGGCCTTGACTTGTTGACAAGTCAGGCATCTCGATACAAAGTCTGTAACATCCTTCTTCATCCCGTCCCACCAGTTAACCTCTCTCAAATCACGGTACATCTTGGTGGAACCTGGATGCACACTATACACTGATCTATGTGCTTCCTCAAGGATATCACGCCTCAGTCCCTCAGAATCTGGTACGCACAGTCGAGTCCCAAATCGAAGTATTCCCTGATCATCAATCACGAACTCGGAAACTCTGCCATGCCGTATCTGCTCGATAATCTCTAAAATACGGGCATCACCGGACTGTGCCTCGCTAATACGGTCAACTAACTGTGGGCGTGCTCTGAAATGGGCCAGCTGTCCCCCTGTAGGAGTAAACTTGAACTGCACTCTGCCGTCACATAACACCTGCCAATCCATCGTCGACTGCATCTGTACTGCGCTCAAATAGGATAAGCTACCTCCGGGCCTCCTACTCAAAGCATCTGCCATCACATTCGTCTTGACCGGATGGTATAGAATCTCGCAGTCATAGTCCTTTATCAACTCCATCCAACGGCGCTGTCTCAGATTTAGATCTCGCTGCTGAAAGATATACTTCAAGCTCTTGTGGTCAGTGAATATCTGGCACGACTCGCCGTATAGGTAATTTCTCCAGATCTTAAGTGCAAATACCACTGCAGCCATCTCTAAATCATGAGTGGGGTAGTTCTGTTCGTGTTTCTGCAACTGCCGAGAAGCATACGTGATAACTCTGTCATGCTGCATCAATACACAACCCAGCCCCACTCGAGAAGCATCACAATATACCACGAAACCGCCCGACCCTGAAGGCAATGATAATACTGGTGCAGTAGTCAGACGAGTCTTCAACTGCTGGAAGCTATCTTCACATGCCTCGGTCCAATCAAAAGGAACCCCTTCCGGGTCAACCAGGTCAACGGTGCAGCAATACGGGAGAAATCCTGGACAAAAAGTCGATAATAGCCGGCCAGACCTAGAAAGCTGCGAACCACCGTAACTGATATCGGTCTGGGCCAACGTTGCACTTCCTCGACTTTCTTCGGGTCCATACAAATACCATCTCTCGTCACTACATGACCCAAGAAGTCGACACTGTCTAGCCAAAATGCGCACTTGGAAAATTTGACGAACAGCTGATGCTCCCTCAAAGTCTGCAATGTGATACGCAAGTGCTGCTCATGCTCCTCCCGGCTCCGAGAATAAACCAAGATGTCGTCAATGAAAACAAAGATGAACTGATCAAGATACGGCCTGAATACACGGTTCATCAAGTCCATAAATGCTGTTGGGGCATTGGTGAGCCCGAACGACATCACCAAGAACTCGTAATGACCATAACGTGTACAGAAAGCGGTCTTCAGAATATCCTCCTTCCGAACCCACAACTGGTGATAACCTGACCGTAAATCAACCTTCGAGAAAAACCCTGCACCCTGGAGCTGATCGAATAAGTCGTCAATGTGGGGTAGGGGATATCTGTTCCGCACAGTAACCCGGTTCAGCTGACGATAATCAATGCATAAGCACATACTGCCGTCCTTCTTCTTAACAAACAGGATGGGAGCACCCCAAGGTGACACACTCGATCGGATAAGCCCTTTATCCAGCAAGTCCTGTAACTGATCCTTCAGCACTCTAAGCTCCGCCGGGGCCATCCGATAAGGCGGTATAGAGATAGGCCCCGTGCCGGGGATCAAGTCGATGCAGAACTCAATCTTGCACTCTGGTGGCAGACCAGGCAGCTCGTCAGGGAATACATCAGGAAACTCTCTCACAACAGGGACCTGATCCAACGGAACCTCGGTGGTGCTAGTATCACAAACATAGGCTAAGAATCCCTGACACCCTTTCCGCAAGAGCTGACCAGCCCGAAGAAAAGAAATCAAGCTGGGAAGGGTAGCGCTACGATCTCCCTGAATAACAAGAACCGGCTCACCAGGAAAACTGAATCTGATTGCCTTTTCACGGCAGTCCACGGATGCATAACAGGTGGCTAGCCAGTCCATACCAAGAAGAACGACGAAGTCTAGCATATCGAGAAGAATCAAATCAACTGAAGAATCTCTCTCCCCGATACGAACGAGACACGATCGGTACACAAAACGGGCAACAAACGACTCGCCTACCGGAGTAATAACGATAAGCGGCTGATCTAACGAAGAAGACTCTCGGCCCAACCTCGGTGCAAAGTATGTGGATACATAAGAATGTGTGGAGCCTGTATCAAATAATACTCGTGCATCAAAAGAACATACTGGCAGAGTACCTGTCACGACGGCATTGGATGCCTGCGCATCCTGAGGAGTCAACGCAAACACTCGGGCATGTCCACCACTAATAGTTGGCTGTCCTCTACCTCTACCTCTGCCGCCTCGTCCTCTCTGAACAGGACCTCCACGCCCACGACCTCTAGAAGCATCTGCCTGGCATGGAGCCTCATCAGGGGTAGGAAGTAGAGCTCTCAGAGGAGGTGGTGAAGGTGGTAAGGTCACATGTGGGACTGTCGCTACGCCCTGGCGCCCCATGGTACAGTCTCTAATACGGTGGTACTGACTCCCGCACCGAAAACACCCTGGCAATGACTGCTGGGTCTGCGGATATGACCAAATAATTGGCCTCGTCTTAATCCTCTGCCGCCACCATCTCCCGAAAAGAATCTATCACGGTGTCTACCCATCTGCCGCTGGGCTGGCGTATCACTACGGATGCTCTTCGGCCCAGAAATGACCGGAGTCTAAGAAATGCGCTCCTCCAAATGTAAGGCTGCATCCATCGCGGCTGCGTATGTGTCAAAGTGCTGGGTGCCGATGGAAATGAATAGCTGTGTGTCAAGCCCTCGCACAAACCTCGTAATTATCTTCTCTTCTGTGTCTACCAGGTACGGAGCATATCGAGACAACTGGGTAAACTGTATATCATACTCCGACATTGTCATCCCAGGAGTCTTGCGCAAAGACTCAAAACTACGGGCTCGAGCATCTCGGACACTCTCCGGAAGGAAACGGGAAAGAAATGCAGCTGTAAACTCGTCCCAGGTCATAGGAAGTAGACCTGCAGCTCGACCTCTCTCTACTGAATCGTACCACGTCTGGGCAAGGCCTTCCAGACGAAAACTCACGAACTCCACCCATCTATCATCAGAACACCTCAACGAACGACAAATCCTAGCCATCCTATCAAGAAATTCCTGTGGGTCCTCTGTCACATCCGTGCCGGTAAAAACTGGAGGTCTCAGTCTTATAAACTCCTGTAGTGATACGAGAATAGTCGCAGTAGGAGCAGGAGTAATCATCTGGGCAGCAGGTACAATCGTGGTCTGTGCGGTAGAAGGAACGTCCTCAGATCTCTGTGCCCGACTGGACTCAACTAACGATCCCATCATCTGTTGCAACTTCTGCATACCGGCCTCTAATCAGGAAATACGGTCTGGAGAGGGTAGATCAATCTGACCTTGCGGGGTAGGCGTATCATCCCGCTCGATCCTCTCCTCAGACGCGCCCGCTCAAAGCTCATCCCTAGCGGCAGCCCGCTGAGCTCTCATAGTCTTTGGCGGCATCGAAGCTGGAATAAGAAACAG
This sequence comes from Agapanthus africanus, assembly GCA_030015575.1. Classification (NCBI taxonomy): domain Eukaryota; kingdom Viridiplantae; phylum Streptophyta; class Magnoliopsida; order Asparagales; family Amaryllidaceae; genus Agapanthus; species Agapanthus africanus. Next base: position 400,974,491 of record CM057346.1, read on the forward strand.
GAGCGATAAGAACATTGCAATTGAATCAAGGAATGTAAGGAATCAAGAAGGGAAATACAAGCAATTATGTCCTAAGGTCGCTTAGGCGGAGTACCGTATCGTAAGTATGCCGCGGAACATACCCAAGCTACGCCACTCTGCTTAAGTCACCTACTCCATCTACCAAGGGTCGTCCTACACTCAGAAAGGTAAAACCTACGCTCTGATACCAACTTTGTCACGACCCGAAGGTACGGAACGTGACTGGCACTTAGATTACGAGACGTCTAAAGGCGTAACGTAAACTAAGTCAGCCAAAGCACAGAAAATCTAAACCAAAATCAATAAGAGCGAAGGAAAACCTTTCTTGAAAATGACTTTAAAAATCAATTAAGTTGCATTAACCCTATTTTAAAAGCATAAAAAATTTCCGAAAATTTCGGCAGAGTCTCTTTTGTAAATACTGGCCCCCAAAAATGGGTACAACAATATATATAACCTGTAATGGATAAATGGCATCCCCAAGCAGGAGCTAGCTCTTTGCCCAAGGCGGATCACAACCACACGCAATATATATGCAATATCAAGCAAATAAGAATAAAGAAATGCAAAGATAAGAAAAATACAACATCGGCTCAAGTGAGCTCGACCCCAGAGAAACCACATATACATAAATCTCTCAGTCTCATCACTAGGTCGCATATACAAATAGGAAGTGGTAGATGGAGAATACTAGATACAATGATGGTACAAAAAGAAATAAAGTGTCCTCGCAACCCACCTACAAGCAATGTCGCGAGTCTGAGCAAGAGGAGCCAATGATAAGATAAGCCCGCCGCTACAAGGCTGACGGGTCCGACCTGCAAGACACTGTGGCACAACGGTGGTGAGTTGCCAGCTCGTGAGTTGAATATAACATCTAGTAAGGCTATCGTAAGAATGCATGCAAATGCGTCACAACATGTATGTCTAGATGTGATGTAATGCCACTAGTATGTATGCATATGTATACAACATCAATACGAAATCTTTAAGTATTTAAATATGATGATTCTCTGCATTCTTAACTTAGAAAAAAAAAGGAATATCTGTGCAATAACTAAAGTACCATCAATGAAATCATCTGAAAACCGCGTCAAGCATCGATACCAAATATGGAAATACATCTGTCTCAATATCTCACTATATCAATGTCTCAATACATCGGGCTCCGTCAGTCCGGATCGGCCCATATTATCAAATCTCACGAAAACGGTCGGTATCCTCCGGATATCCGCCGCGCAAGACATCAACGGTAGGTAGTCTTCCCCTGCCAGGCTCAATGTCTACAACTCGATCTTCTTGCCCCGGGGTACCATACCGGGCCCACCACATACCCGAGACGGTTCATCCACTCCTCGAATCGGGTCTCGAAATCCAACAGAAAACATGAAAACTCATGGTGGACGACACATACATCACAAGAAAACCGCAACTTTATTTTAAAAATGATAATAATAAGCTTTTGTTAAATTCTTGCGGTTTTTCCCAAAATCCAGAAATCGCAGCAATATTGAAATTCTCAAGAAAATCATAATACCCAACATGTTGAATATGATAAATGCTTATGATGTAAAAGGTATGCAATGTGATTTATAGCTAGAAACCTATATAGCATGATGATGATGTGAGGTATATAGATATATGCTATGCAATTCGATGTATTAAATACGATGCAAGTGTTGATACCGAACTAAGCGGGTTCTACAGTGCTCGTGGCAGGGCAATTACCAAAGGCGTGTGTGTCACATAAATAGTGCGCGTGCAACATGAGCCAATGGTAATGGTGTAAGTTTCCTAAGGGGTGATATCACATATAAGCATATAGATATCCAGGCAATGCCAGCAGACGTATAACTAGAAGGGTATGCATATGAATGAGATGGTTAACTAACTAACAATGCATATAGTTTTGCAAGAATAAAGTGATCCTAACTATGGGGTGCCTCGCGCCATCCAGACGATTCCCCCATAGATGTATACATCTACTCACCTGGATGCCTCGCTAATCTGATCCAACCACCGCTTTGCCTTTGCGCGCCGCGTCCGATGTTTCCGCAACCGATCCTAAAATTGCATAACACACAACATAAGATTACACCTTATGAAACAACGCAAGTCACGATATGAAAAGATCGACCCACAAAAATTAGGCACAACGTGCACTCGGTTCACGGAAAACAGACGAAAATCGCTAAAACCTTAACTAAAATCGTCGTTTCGGGGCAACCTACAAAACTAAAACCCGACTAGACCAAACTCCGCATTCGCACACCCTACAAGTAGTAGTAGATGCTAATAATATTGTCACGATAATGCAATTAAGTCACTTCCTAATAATTTAGGAAACCTAGTAAGCATTCGCGTAAAAATTCGGATGCAAACCTCGCAGATTAACGACTTAGCGATCGCAATATCGCACAACCATCCAATTCAAGCTACTTGATGGCCACAAAACAATTTACAACCCACTTATAAAACTTCAAACCCTAATTAAAATTCCAAACCTTTACTAGAATTTTCAAAACAGACCATTACAATGAAATTAACACATTAAAATTCTAAATTAGCTTATTTAAACTACAATTAAACAACTTGATTAGAACTTATACCTCCCAAGTATTGATTCCCTTGCACTAAGCCTCCAAAGATGTCTTCTTTCTCCTTGTTTTAAACAAATTAGGGTTTGGGAAGAGGTGGAAAAGGGTTTTGGTTTGAATTAGTGAAGAAAAGTGTGTATTTTTGTGGATTTTTGTTGATTTTAGCAAGAATTTTGAAGCAAGAAAATGGGGAAAGAGGGGGGAACCTGCAGGTTGATCTCGACCTGAGCTAGGAGGAGAGTGTAGTGAGAGATTTGTGTAGAAATTTCTACACAAAAAGCCTTTCCCAAGCTCATTAAATGACTATCACATCAATTTTTTTACAAAAAAACCCATTTTAATGCATTTATTAAACCATAAAGCAACAATTCTTGGAAAGTTCTGGTAAAATTTTTGTTACTACTATATTTTAGTTTATAATGTTTTCTAAGTGTGTAATTTTTCCATTTAAATTTGTATTTATCACTAATTTAATGTATTTTTAAAAGCTTAAAATAATATTAAAAATAATTAATTAAGGATTTTTTTTAAATAACTAGAAAATTTTAAGTGACAATTTAGTGACCAAATTCTAGCAATATCTTATCTAAATTTTGTATAATTAAACCTATATTGAAAAATACTTATTTTGACTTTTTACGGAAAAGAACGATTATTTTGCCGATTATCGAAAACTGCCGAAATGATTTTTGAAGCGTTATGATAGAGAATCAGACGATATTAGTAGAATTACAAAACCGAAACAACTCCGAAACCTCGAAACAAAATCTATAGTTTTTGTCGAATTTTTTAAGTCCTCTAAAAATTATTTAAATAAGTGCAGAATGTTACATATGATGTGACATGAACACCAGAGAAAATTGATCCAATTACACCAGATTTGACCCGGCAAAAAGTATGAAAAACCCGGCCAGGCCGATTTTTTAGAGAGTTTTTGGCTTCAATTTTTTTTTGTTCTAGTCTCTGGGGTTTGGTGTTTCAGGTATTGTTTTTTTTTTGCTAAGATGGCATGTGATGTTATCTTTCCGTAGTGGCAATTCAAAGTGTTTCGTATTCGTAATTTTAACATCGTTTCGGGTTTGATTTATATATGTGATACAATATTTGGAATCCACAATAATTAGTTTTGTGAAAAGTAGTTTGAATTTTGTAAACCTAGCAATTTAGTCTCATTTGATCGGTTTCCATGTGGTTTTGATATGGATCAAAACTCTTTCGCATTCACGTAGTGTACGTGGATACTTGCCAGGTGACATTACTAGATAACTATGCCCCATAACCCCGATCAAGTGACTGTAGGAGAACCCCGTTATCAAAAGCATTCCGCCGGGTTCTCACGGCCGCGGTGTTCCGCCTAAGTGCACTTCGTCGACGACGTCTGGGGGTGCGGCCGTCTACTAAAGTTTCCGATGAGCATTCGATCAGGTTGTTGAGAATCTTGTTGAATTATCCGACAGGTTATTGAAAAGTGTTTTCAATACTGAGACTAAAATGCGGGGTTTATAAGGTTAGGCATGAAATTAGGAATATGAAATATTCCGTGTTTATGATGTCTAAGAAATTCATTTGGTTAGGCATGAAATCCGAAGTATATGATATTTCGGGTTTATGATATCTAATGTGATTGCGGATTCCAATTGTTGTAGTTTTTACTTTCTTTTCTGCGACCGTATATGTAATATGTGGTGTATCGTCGGTTTCGTTGCTATATGTCAACGACAATTGGGATACACATATTTATTTACGTTGATGACATGTGATGTTATGTGTTGCTGGGATATGTTATATTTGATCGTCGTGTTTGAATAGCCGGGGTTTTTTACATGAGATGAGAGTTTTTCATTTTCATTCATGTAAAAACTTCTATGTAATATTCTTTTATTGGGACACTTCCGGGATGAGGATGATGTCACCATTGATGTATATTATTTACTTTTCCGCATTAGGATAGACCCAAGGCGGGGAGCACAAGTAACCGGGTTCTAGAGTCCAGTGGGAGACCATCTCGAGGAGTCGAGTCCGGGTCTCCTAACTCAAGAATTGGTAGGGTTGCTTGCCGCTCTCGTAGGGGTCTAGGGATGTGGGTTTTGATATTCATCACGACCGTAGAATCCGTGTTTTTTACTGGCTTAATTTAAAACACGGACCTCCTAGTATATCCAATATTTCATATGTTGACTACTACTGTAATGTTCTGTGATGAGATCAAATGACTGCCTGAGAATAATGCTTTATATTATATATATGATATATAATAAACGTTGCTTATATTTTGCATCCACGCTAGTCCTGCCCCTGCTCAGCCGTTAGTTATCTAACCTAACGGTGCATGACGGGACCCCATGGCGAATGCGGATGGCATAAGCGTACGTTATATAAGTATTTTCGTTTCTTTATCTGTGATGCTTAGGAAGCATAAATGATGGGACTTCATTAATGAGATTAATGAAAGGAAAGAAACCTAAAGATGTTGTAGAATCAAATTTTCAAAATGGTAGCTCTACTTCTTGCTTTGCATAGCGGTATTTTGATGAATATCTAGCACCTCATTCGATGAGGAAAGAGCCGAGATCCCTTCACCGGGAATGACCTCTTTAGCAAAAAGCTAGCAAATGCTACACCCACTCGGTTTATTTTAAAGAACACATGATTTTAAAAGCGGAGCTTAAACCACTCCTTTTCAAATCACTCGATTCTACAACGATATCAAGTTTATTACGTAAAAGGTTTTCTTAAAAACCTGACATAGCCCTCCATCATTTCAGATAAATACTATTTAGTATTCGTGTTGCGTTTGTTGGCCTTTGTCAAGGCGTAGTGAGCGGTAGCTGATTAGTGATTATCTGTAAAGCATGTGATGCGATTGGATTAGGGTAGTCGTACGACCTTGTTAGCTTTTGTCAATGGTCATGCGGGTGGGTTTAAGTCAATCACGAAATGACAGGTTGGACTTGACTAGCGCCATATGGTTTGTTGGCCTTTGTCAAGGTCATAGGACGTTAGGGGCAAAACATTATTGGGAATTTCAAGTGTTGAAATTTGCAATGAGATTGCATACTTTCTATGAGATAGTTGGATCCCGATACCCACTGTGAGTAAGTGTTACTCCTGGGAGAGTTTAGCACTTTACAATTAGCTAACCCATTAATTGTCTAGAAAGATGTCAATAGGGTTATGCCTATGGGAAAATGAGATTTACTTTAATTAGGTCCGTACGAAATCACGGGCATCTCCCTCAAAGTACCGACACTGGTCTGGCTGACCGATTAGCGAACTTGTAGGGTGTAATTAATCCTGGCTAGTCTTACCTTTTAGGGTTTGAAGGAAGATTTGATAAAAACAGTAGGAGCTATCCTGATTAGATAAGATAATAACCAATCTAATCTTACAGGAGCATACGCTAAGTATTTTCTTCTCTCTCTCATCAGGTAGAGACCATGACATGCCTTAATCAAGATAATAATATGGATGTATTGACCGAACCCACTTGTTATACTGGGCTGGGGAACATTGGTTCTGCTCTATCTTATAATTGTTATAAGTCCGAGCAGGAAATAGGGGAATATCCGGATTCCCAAGCCACCCAAACGAGGAATAAGCATGCTGATGCATCTTCTTCGGGTGTGTTAGTTACCAAGAACTGTTTCTCAGTACACTCTACGCCCTGAGTATTAGATACCGGATCGGGATCCCACATATGTAATATATTACATGGGCTAAGGAAAGGTAGAGAACTGGGAATAGGTGATCATTGTGTAAGAGTGAGGAATGGTGCAAATGTTGCAGCCAAAGCAATTGGCGAATATCATCTTGTATTACCAAATGGTAATACATTGATTCTGAACAAATGTTATTACATACCGAACCTGATATGCAATATTATATCAGTTTCTTTATTATGTAAAGAAGGATATAATTTTGTATTGCAGGATAATGTTATGAACATTTTTCTGAATCAAAAGTTGATTGGATCAAGCTCGTTAAGTAATGGCATATGCGTTCTAAATCAAACCACAGTTCTTAACATACAGAACATACACAAGAGGAAAAGTTCAGAAATAAATAAGTCCTTCTTGTAGCTTTGTAGACTAGGTCATATCAATGCGACACGACTAGCTATATTACATAAGGATGGATATTTAAACCCGTTTGAATTTACATCTTATGAAACTTGCCAGTCATGTCTCAAAGGCAAGATGACCGAAACTCCGTTTACTGGACACGGAGAAAGAGCTACGGAACTCTAGGGACTGATACATAGTGATGTTTGCGGTCCTATGTTGGGTTACGACAGTGCCCCGGCCATCAATCCAAGACCAAATGCGGAACAAAAACTTTTCAAACTTGGCGCTACCACAAACAAATACCCGGCTCGTTCCATTAACCGTTAACTAGAAAAATTGTAAAGGAGTTTTAGAGATTATACCGATCGATCCGTGTCCTTCGATCTTCAATCTCCGTCTCATGCTTGTCGCGGCTGCCCCGACGAATTTCGCTCTCCGGTCTCGCTTGTCGAAGTGGCACCACGTCGAGGAATCTTTATACGGGCTCCCGCTTCAAACCTAAGCAACTCGGACATGAAATTTGCTAGCCGACATGTCCAAGGTGAAGTAGAGAATGTGTGTGATAAATTTGTCTCAATTCATCCATTGATTCTCAACACATGAGATTGTATGGATGGAGGTTGAAGAAGAAGCCATTGATGGGGAGATGGTGAGCTCAAGAGAAGAAAAAGAAGAAGAAGAGCTTGCTATTATGTGGAATAAATTGTGAGAGCTAGAATGATGTCTCAAGAGCAAACCCCTCACTAGTGGCTGCCCCCTCTCTCTCCACCCATCAATTCCACACAATAAACAAACATGAAAATGGTCATGGCACAAGAAAACACACAACGAGTCATCACCCATGCACATGCCACATTTAATGCTCTTCATGATGACTTGAGATCACCATTTCCACCTAATAAACATTAACCCAAATATCTATAACAATAAATAGAAAGACATCTTCTAAAGTAAACTCATAACGGATCACAAGGATACCCCTCACTTGTATATACATACCTGCATCCGCATTCCGACTGAATGCGAATGCAATGAGACGAAAGAAATCCAACAAATCTAATACTAGGATCCGGCTTAAAACAAAGCCAGCTAGTATGATCCGTTCGATCATAATCCGTGCACAAGTGCACGTATATGATCGAACCCTGCCATAAAACCATACGGCCTCTATAACGTTTCTCCTGAACTTAGGAAACATTCTGTAGGGGGACTCTAATGACTCATCAATACGCTGGCTGTGGATTTAACCACAAGCACGTCAGTGGCACTAGCTGTGCATAACGGCTGCTGAGTTATTGAGCGAAAGGGAAGCCGATGAGCGAACTCATCCAGGAACCCTACTGAGCCTAATAGTGACAATATCCGTACAGTCCGGTCTGTTCGTCTAAGGGTATCGCATATCGAGTCTAGGGGGTGGATAAAGTCAGACCCCTAATAACGCGATAATTCGTGTCGGTATGAAGCCCATCACCTCTTGAGAAACTACTGATCCGAATCAGTAATTCTCGACTACCTTGGCCAAGGTTTTCTGGTGATGGCCACCCGTGCACTGTACGACATCAACCCCCAATACCGGGAGAGACGAATTCCCGATGATTCGCTCACTGCCTCCATGTGGCTCGGGACTGTACCCAACTAAAACCTGTTTGCACGACTCCTTTGAGCCGTGTTAGGGTAGTAATCAAAGTACAATGGGAACTCAAACGAGACAAATGATAATCTCAGATCGACAGACTAACCTGTACACATGTCATTTGGGAACTGCTCTCTAACAATATGTACAATACCAACTAGCAGGTTCCCGGCGAGTCCGTCCAGTGTACTCATAACCCAATGAGCACCTGTATACTATCTTAGGTGAACAAACTAACACCAATGGATTGTGAGACCGGGCCACCGCCCCTCGTCAGGGTCTCGATCAGTATACACTAGTCTACTCTGGAGTATCGATGCCTAGTCTCGAAACTCCCACGACTAGGGACATTTAAGGATGCGCTTATAGACCACCAGCTCCCATGTATATGATCGCCATCATAATGCTGGTAGTCAACCAAGAATCCTATGGCTTCTATCAACATGTAATAGTGATGATAAAGACAAACCAGATAGCATACTATCATTTCGAGTAAGACTGTCCTACCGGTATAGGTCCTCCCTCAATTATTGCTATCACGTGTCTGTGATCCAATAATTGACTTTGAGGGCACCATACCCAACAGTCTACACATGCAAGGGATGGTTCCTCATACTTTATTACATTCACTGACGATCTCTCGAGATTCGGACATGTGTTCCTGTTGAAACACAAGTCTAAAGCTTTTGAGAAATTCAAAGAATATAAGCATGAAGTTGAGAATTAGATGGGTAAGAGTATTAAAATCCTATGATCTGATCGAGGAGGAGAATACTTAAGCACAGAGTTCATGGATTATCTAAAAGAGAATGGGATTCTCTCTCAGCTTACTCCTCAGTATACACAATAGCACAACGGTGTATCGGAGTGGAGGAATCGCACCCTATTAGATATGGTGCGCTCTATGATGAGTACTGCTGAGTTGCCTATTTGCTTTTGGGGTTATGCGCTTGAGACAGCTGCATAGCAATTGAATCATGTTCCATCTAAATTGCCTAACACACTATATGAGATATGGAGTGAAAAGAGACTATGTCTTAAACGAGTTAAGATATAGGGTTGTCTAGCCTATGTCAAACGACAAAATCCGGACAAAGTCGAGACACGATCAGTTCTTTGTAAGTTTGTTGGATATCCCAAATATTCATATGGATATCTTTTCTACCACAGCAAGGAATAAAAAGTGTTTGTTTCTCGTCATGCAACCTTTTTAGAAAAGGAATTTCTTGAAAAAGAAATCAATGGAAAAGAGGTAGAACTGGAAGAAATTCCAGCTACACAGAGTACGACTGAAGATTAGTGGAACCAGAGGATTCGACAGTCCCCAACGAACCCCAGCCTCTCCGCCGATCTAGTAGGGTTCCTCATCCACCTTAAAGATAATTCGGTTTACTCATTGATGATGGGAGCGAGGATTGCATCATGGAAGATGATGACCCAACTAGCTTCGAGCAGGACATCACGAGTGGGGACTCTGTGAAATGGCTGGATGCAATGCGGTCTAAGATGGAATCCATATACACCAACAAAGTATGGACTTTGGAAGATGCTCCTGAAGGGGTAAAACCCATCGGGAGCAAGTGGATCTTCAAGAAAAAACTTGATGTAGATGGAAAAGTTGAGACTTTCAAAGCTAGAATTGCAGCAAAAGGTTTTCAAGCATAATCCTAAGGGCTTCATCAACATGTATTTAAAGATATGAAATACAACGCATCATACGTTAAGATGAAGATAAACCAGATATCATACTATCATTTCGAGTAAAGATTGTTTCTGTACATATACATGCCTGGCATCCCATACAATACAGGCCTCTAGGGCATACATATCTAACAATCTTCCACTTGCACTAAGGCCTGTAGTTGGTGCAATAAGTACCCACTGTCTACACTAGAACCAGTTGCCGGCGTACTGCATGCCCAATAGCTCGAACAGTTTCTTAAATTGGACTTGAGGGATGGCCTTGGTGAATGGATCTGCTGTGTTGTCTTTCGTATCTACTCTCCGTACCTCGATGTCCTGGCGATCCACAATCTTCCTGATGAGGTGATACCACCTCAAGATATGTCTGGATTTCTGATGGGATCTCGGTTCCTTTGCCAAAACCATGGCTCCTTTGTTATCGCAATATAGAGGTATTGGATTAGTAATGGATGGAACCACCTGAATTTCAGAAATGAACTTCCTCATCCAGACTGCCTCTTTTGCGGCATCATTAGCTGCAATATACTCAGCTTCCATCGTGGAGTCAGTGGCGGTATCTTGCTTGGAATTCTTCCAACATACCGCCCCTCCATTTAGGGTAAATACAAACCCTGAGATGGACTTACTATCATCTTTGTCGTTCTTGAAGCTGGAGTCGGTAAAGCCCTCTATTTAGAGATCTCCATTACTATACACTAAGAACATTTCTTTAGTTCTTTTCAAGTGCTTCAGAATGTTCTTCACAGTAGTCCAGTGTTTCTTCCTTGGATTGGATTGATACCTGCTTACTGCACTCAGCACATAAGCTACATCTGGGTGAGTACATAACATCGCATACATTATAGATCCTACCGCCGAAGCGTAGGGCATAATCCTCATGTGAGCCCTCTCCTCATCGGTCTTTGGAGACATCTCTTTGGAGAGGGTGATCCCGTGACAAGCGGGTAAATTACCTCGCTTGGAATCTTCTATACTAAACCACTCTAGTATGGTGTCTATGTATCTTGATTGCGACAATCCCAATAATTTCTTAGATCTATCTCTATAGATCTTAATCCCCAGAATGTACGAGGCATCACTCAGGTCTTTCATGGAGAACCTCTGCGATAAGAATAATTTGACCGATTGTAGCATAGGAACATCATTTCCTATCAAGAGAATGTCATCCATATACAATGCGAGGAATGTAACAGTACTCTCTACAATCATTTTATAAATACATGGTTCATTTACATTTTTGATAAAACCAAACTCTTTGATTGTATCATCAAAGCAGATGTTCCAACTCCGTGATGCCTGCTTTAATCAATAGATGGATTTAAGCAACCTGCATGTTTTTCCACTGCTCCCATTATCAATGAAGCCTTCTGGCTGATCCATAAAAATGCATTCTTCTAAATCACCATTTAGAAATGCCGTTTTAACATCCATCTGCCAGATCTCATAATCAGAGTGAGCAGCTATAGTAAGCAGGATCCGAATGGATTTGAGCATCGCTACTGGTGAAAAGGTTTCATAATAGTCCAAGCCTGGTCTTTGACGAAATCCTTTTGCAACCACTCTAGCTTTATAGGTCTCCACCTGACCATCCACACCGATCTCTCTCTTAAAGATACATTTGCACCCTATGGGTTTTACTCCAGAATGTGCAACCTCCAAATTCCATACTTTGTTTGTGTCCATGGATTCCATTTCGGATCTCAAGGCATCCAGCCACATCACTGAGTCACCACTCGTGATAGCTTGCTGAAAACTAGTAGGATCATCATCATCCATGATGCAATCTTCTATATCACCTTCAATTAGAAAATCGTAGTATCTATCAGGTAGGCGAGAAGTCCTACTAGATCTACGGAGTGGCTGAGGTTAGTCAGGTTCTATTGAAACCTCAAGTTCAACCAAATCATCGATAATTGTTTGTGTATCTGGAATTTCTTCCAGTTCTATCGCATTGCCAACAGTATCATTTGTAAAAAATTCATTTTCTAAAAATGTGGCATACTGAGAAACAAACACACGTTGCTCCTCCTCGTGGTAGAAAAGATATCCATACGAGTGTTTTGGATATCCCACAAATTTACACAAAACCGATCGTGTCTCGAGATTGTCCGGATTCTGCTTTTTCATATAAGCCGGACAACCCCATATCCTGACTCGTTTAAGAGATGGTCTCTTCCCATACTATATCTCTTATAGAGTGGTAGACACGGTTTGGTCGGAACCCTATTCAATAGATATATCGCAGTCTCCAATGCGTGCCCCTAGAATGATATTAGTAACTCAGCATCACTCATCATAGATCATACCATATCTAATAGGGTACGATTTCTCCGTTCCGACACATGGTTATTCCAAAAATTACTTGTTTACCGCAATTAGAAACGGCGTCGCTTTGCAGCTAGCCGGTGAGTACGGGTCGATCCACAGAGATGGGTAATTATCTTAATGTGTTTTTACGAGTTGATTCCAACTGTTGTTTGGATTGGTTTATTAAATCTATAAACTAGATCTATCACTAAACTAAATTAATCTAAATTAAAGTCTTGCTAGGGTTAGGTTTAGGGGAAGTTTGGGGATTAAAGGTTTCCTCACCGGTTTCATTGCCCTATTTTTGATCTATTAGATGTTGGTGTAATTATCAATAAAGTGGATTAGAATCTTTTGGGAAGATGTTTCTTCCTCTAGATTCTTATCCTTCCTTTATCGATACTTACCCTAACCCCCATGGAAAACACGCGCAACCGGGCCTTTATACTACGGTGTCACCGTTACCTAAGAGGGGTAGGGTGCCGTAGGGAGCGGTTGTGCGTGTATGCATGGAGTTCTAATTCTTGTGAAGGGGCATGAAAGGGGTGAGAGATCTCATCTCTCAAACCTTTCCCTAAGGCTAACCCTAACAAGCGAGGAGATTACTCGCTCATTAGGGGATGATAAAACATACTAATTAAAATAGAATAAAAAGCAAAGAAATCAAATTACTTCCTAATTTGATGGCTCCCTCCAAGCAAGAAAACAGAACAGATCTGAATTTTATTTATTGAAAAGAGGCATAGGGTTTTACAATTTTTTGATTACAATTTATAAGCAAACAGGAGAATTAGGGTTTCAGAGTCTCACGCATGTGCAATTACAGATATGCCCACGAAAAATCCCAAACCCTGCACCGACGCACCGACACGAGAAAATTCCACCGACGTGTGCACTTAATGGCCGCGGAACCGCGGCAATGATGGGCCTTGGGCCTCGGTTCCACGGCCCTTTGGTGAGCTCAGCTCACCATCTTTCTGGGCTTTCTTTCCTGCTTCTTGGGCTTGTTATTTATCTACTTCTTTTCTCTATTTGACATCTGGGTCTTCTCCAGATCTTCAGTGAAAACTTGTGAGGATCTTTTGATCGTTAACTTTGACATTTCGGACTGCATTTCCTTATACAATTGTAAATTGTTCTTCGTGACTAGGATCCGTCTACTTGTTGGTCAAAAGTCCCTTTTCTGTATCAACTTTCGTCTTTTTCACTGTATTTGCTCCAAGAACCTGTATCCTGTAATATGCAACAAACGTGCGTCAAGAGTACCTGTTTATTTATAAAAAGGATAAGAATAGGAGAATGAAGAATGCAATATTATGGTATGAACAAATACCCCCAAACTTATCTTTTGCTCGTCCTCGAGCAAACTTATTATTTTATTCACTAAAATCCTAACTACACTTTCGCAGGGAAACGCGATTGCACTGAGCACGTGCAACAAGCCGTTACACCTCTAAGTGTCCCTAGTAGTAGGAGTGTTGTCTCCTGAGGGTTTTCAGCGGATTACACCCACAAAATCCTATCAATTTGGCTTTTCGACTTTTGTTTTCCAATTAGGTTTTCTAATAAGGAATTCTATTATCTTATACTTGTAAATTATCCACCCACATTCTTCACACTTCCTCATTATTTAACTTAAGATTATATATGTTATGTAGACCTACTCAGCTTTCGGCATCTCTTAAGTTTAACTTCTAGGGTTCCATCTCCACTTAGGAATTTCTATCAACTCTATTAAAGATACAGGTTTTATTCTTCATTCCTTTCTCTCATCTAAACTCTAATCACATATCCCCACGTGTGTATAAATATCACCCCTACACTTGGAAATTCAAATCAAGCAATCGTACTCTCGCCCATTGTCCAAAGCACTTATTAATTAGTGAAATTTTTAAATGAAATTTGCTTACACATCCTTCATGCGACCGTTAATACTTCTTGAGGTACCAACAACCGATTATAAGATGCGTTAGCACTTTAAAGCGTACTTCCTAGTTTTTGCAATACCCAAGGCTTTTAGCAGTGACTCCCAAACCAGTTGGTCTAAGGCACTAGGTGATGAAGCACCCTCGCTAAAGATTTTTCTATTTTTACAGCCTTAAGTAATCACAAAAACCAGTGTCCATTTTTTTTTATTCACCCTTTTTTTTCTTTATTTTCATTGTACTAAGGACTTTTAGACAAGAGCATTTCAAGGTCTCTTCTACTATTCCAAGTTTCAAGATGCGTGATTGTGCAAGTTGTAGGGTATACATTTTCAGAATCTAGACTTAAGCTAGGAACTATTTTTCAAACTTATACTCTAATAAGAACATCAATACTCTTCCCTTGTTTCGACTTAGTCCAAGAAGTGAACCCAAAATTTGCCTATTTCTAAATAAACTACAAGGCATATACTTTCTACCGTTAAATTTTAAGGAATGCTATTTTTAGGGTTTTTAATTCACTAAGTCTAAGATCTAGTTGTTCCTAGCCAGTTAACTTATTTGTCAAACTCAAGTCAATTAGCCAAAATTGAATACAATAATTTTTATAATTTTTGAAAATTTTCAATTTTTGAAAATTTTCAATTTTTATGGGTTTTCAAATAAGTATGCAAATGCAAAAATATGTACAAATGAATGCGAAGGAAAAAGACGTACCGAGCATACCCCCAAACTTGAACTTGACAGTGTCCTCACTATCATACTAAACAAGGAGGGTCAAAATACCGGCACTTCCCTGTTTATTTATTTATAATTTTTTTATTGTTAAGAAAAACAAGTATATACAGAAAGGCCCTCCTCCAAACTTCATTTAAACTATGTTAGACATTACTGCCAAACTTTGCATACACCAAAAGTCAACACCAACCAGTTGAAAAATTTATCAGTAAAGAGTATTGGTTGGTGGAAGAATAAGTTGCGGCGGTCCAAAAAGAATTGGGGAAGATAGAAGTGGTGGTATGGAAGGTATGGAGGTGAATAGACAGGAGGTGGTGATGAATCAAAACGAGAATGCGAATGATCAGCAATCAGTGGAATATTGGCATTCTCGTAGCTTATTAAAAGAAATGAGGGTGGTTCAACTTCTAGAAGAGGAGGTTGACTAACCACAATATCCCCAAAATGTTCCTGTGGGTCCTCTATTGACGTGGCATCATCCATCAATTTTATATGATATTCAATTATAAGGGAACTGATCTCCTCGATGTCCGCCATAGTCCAACCGAAAACTTGCCGTCTATCTTGTAAGACCATCAAAACGGCGTTCTCTTGCTCAAGGGATAGAGAAGCCGATATGATAATGGGAAAGGTCTCATTCTCACCTATGTAAGCATATTCAAGGTGAGGCGGTAAGGACATGAGTTCGAGTTTCGGAGGCGAAAGAATCATTGCGGAATCTGCCTCGAACTTAAAGGACTCCAACACAGGTTCGAAATCACTGCAAACAACCGATTCGGATGGTTCAACTAACTCATCCACAAATTCAAAACACTCATATTCGGGCTGTGAATCGTTATCATCCGAAAAAGTGAAACATTCATAATCAATATCGGTTGTGTCAACGGTGGTAGGGTCAAGGAGGGACGCACTAGTGGCGTCAAAACTGTTTTCATCAAATAGAAATCTTTCAAGCTCGCAGTCCTCCTGCGTGATTTCGTGAATAGAGCAAACTTCTCGTGTACTAGTTTTAGGCACGGGGGGGCAGACTTCCCATCTTATAAATATTGAACTCACTAGACATCTTCCCAAAGGATAGAGTCATGGAGCCATTGCGACAGTTTATTACAGCATTGGAAGTGGCCAAAAATGGTCGACCGAGGATCACCGGAATTTGGTTTCTTGGGTTAGCAACAGATTGTGTATCCATAACAATAAAATCAACGGGGAATATGAACTCCCCAACTTTGATCAACACATCCTCTAGCTGACCCCTTGGATGGGTGATTGATCGATCAGCCATTTGGAGAGTACAACGAGTGGGTTTCAACTCTCCAACCCCTAATTGTTCGTACACGGAGTAGGGAATCAGGTTAACACTAGACCAAAGATCTAAAAGTGCTCGATTAATTTTCTTATCCCCAATTGTGATTGAAATCGTAGGACAGCCGGGGTCCTTTCGTTTTTGGGGTAAGGTTTGATGGTGGTTAATAGCATTGCAAACTGCACTAGCCACTAGCGCTTTCTTGGGTACTTGAGATGCCTTTCTCTTCGAGGTGCATAAGCCCTTTAAGATTTTCGCGTATGAAGGGAATTGTTGGATAACATCCAAGAGAGGTATATTTATTCTAACCTGCTTAAATAATTCCACAATCTTCTCCACTTCTGCAGTTGGTTTATTGGGACTCAACCTGTTTTGAAATGGAGCATTTTGAAAATTTGTTGAGTCAAATGTCTGTGGAGTAGAATGTGGAGTAGGAATGGATCCCAGTGTGGATGTGTTCGTGTTGTGAGAAATGGGTCCGTTCGAGTTAGAAGAAGTAGAGCCGTGTGAAGGGTGGAGAATAGGCTCTAAAGAAAAAGGTGAAGAAGAAAGTGAAGAAAATGAAGAAGGGGAAGATGACAATGGAGAAAAAGAAGAAGAAGAAGAAGAACCACCGGCGGGGATGCCATCACTAATTTCCACATTATTCTGCAACACTCTTCCGGATCTCAACGTGGTCACCGCATTTACATTGTGATTGTGATATGCGTTTTGTGTGTGACCGGGATTTGGCAATGGTTGAGATGGAAGCTTTCCCTTTTCTCTCTCGCTCAATGCAGCAGTTAATTGTGCAATTTGTGCCTCAATAGATTTGATACTTTGATCGTGTGAGGCATTGTTATGCATCAAAGACTGAACATAATTTTCAAATCTTGCTTCGGATTCTGTAGATTGCTTAAGAAATGCATCGAGACTTTTTTCGAGCGAGATAACCTTATCATCATTTGGTTAAACCAAATTGTTCGTTTGATTTGTATAAGATTGTTGTTGGAAAGGTTGCTGGTTTTGAGTTTGTGATTGTGCTTGTTGTTGTTGTGGAGGAGGAGATCTTTGAAAATTGTTATTTCCTTGGACTTGTTGATTTTGGTTCCAAGCGAAATTTGGGTGACTCCTCCACCCCGGATTGTATGTCGAAGAGTACGGATCGTTTTTTTGTCGTTGCTGAAATGCAGCATTGAATTGATCTTGTCCTTGAATAGGTGCATTATAAGGACACTCTTCGGTTAGATGTGATGGATTCGCACAACAAGCACAAACAGTTCGTGGAGGTAAAACAGGGGCAAGAGAAGATGATGAGATTTTGGTCTCAATGGCTTCTAGCTTTTTCATAAGTGCGGCCATCTCGGCCTTCATAGCAATCGACATATCTACTTGATGTATGCCTGCCATAGATTGACCAACAGAAGAAGATGATGTGGTCTTGGTACTCTCCCACTGAATTGTTTGCTCACTAAGATCCTCAAGAAACTGCCATGCTTCGTCGCTAGACTTGGAAAGAAAATGACCTTGACATATAGTTTCTAGCAACTGCTTCGTTGCCGAGTTCAATCCCTCGTATAATGTTTGGCAAAGTTGCCAACTTTCGATCCCATGATGAGGGCATTGAACAAGTAGGTCTTTAAATCTCTCGAAGCACTTCCAAAATGGTTCGGAAGGAAGCTGTGAAAATTGTATAATCTCGTTACGGATTCTAGCAGTTTTTTGATGAGGATAGAACTTTTTCAGAAAAGCTCTCACAAACTCGTCCCAATTTCTAATGGAATGTGATGCGGTGCTATATAGCCACTTCTCGGCTAGGTCATATAAGGTGAAAGGAATGACCCTTAGCCTTATAGCGTCATCACTTAATTGGGTCGTTTTCATCATAGCGCAAACGTTTTGGAATTTATTGATAAAGATATATACATCTTCAGATTCCAAACCATGAAATTTTGGCAGCATATTGATGAAATGTGGTTTTATTTTAAAGTTGTCCCCATTTGCCGGTGGGGGTGAAAGACATGTAGGTAAAGAAGTGCGGACGGGGTAGAAGAGATCCTGGAGCGCGACTCGTGCGGGCGCTACAACAGGCGGAAGATTCGGGTTATTCGCACCTAACGGAGGTGGAATCATTCCCGTCGGTAAGGTATCGTTGGGGTCGTGTCCCGACATACCTTCGAAAGAATTTGAAGGTGGAGGTAAGGAAATGGAGGGAATTTCGACTTCGGTGTCGAAAGGTTCGTCGGTCGGTACCAACGAAATACGGACTAATCGGGCGTTAGTATCCCTAGTCCAAAGTGACATACACTAAAGGAGTAGTGTAGTCAGAAAAATAGAAAAAACAGAATGTGGGGGTAAGATAACGTCAATGGAGGGAAGTGGTGGAAGTGAGTTGCAAGTTTTCTTAGCGACAAGTTGCAAGTTTTGAAAAGATTTTTTCTTTTTTTTTTATGTGAGTTTTGCAAAGAAGTTTTGAAAAGAGACTCGTGACACAAATGTATCAACCACACATGCACAATCAGGCCTAGATCTAGGGTCACCTAGGTCTGCTAGATAGCTCCTAACTAGGGCTAGAAATAGGACCTCAAACCGCCTCTTCACCGACACTGCGGCCAGGTAAGTGGGAAGGAACCACAGTAGTGGGCCTAATTAAAAACCACTAGCCTAGACACCGCAAAGTCAGTTAGGATAAACGGTTGATGCCTATACTAGTCCTTTTCCTATTGAGCTCGATGTCCTTAGGGCTGAGTCTAGTATTTTTTAATTAATTGTGGTCGATGCAAAATGCTTTAAAGTGATTTCTGGGGTCCTGGGAAGTGTGATGAAATCCTCACCCAATCTGAGTTTGGTCAATTAGCCCCTTAAAGTCCGATTAAATTATGCAAAACAATAAAATTCACTTGCAATCAATTTTTTAGCGCGGCGCAAAGAAACCTGCAGAAAATCTGTTATTTAGAAGGGGAGAGAAGATTTTTAGCGCAAAGAAATCCTGCAGAAAGTTTTCACAAAAGATATATGGTAGGTTGCAGAAGGGAAGAAAGAGAAACAAACCAACTAATTTTTAGGTGGTGACGTGGCCAAACAGCCACGGTTCCGCGGTCTGGGGTGCTCCTTGGCCGCGGTTCCGCGGTCTGGTGAAGAGATCAGGCTCTGAAAAAAATTTTGTAGCTCCTGTTCACCAATTCTCCTCTGTTCTGATGTTCACTTTTCTGATTTGACCTCTGTAAAATTCCAGATCCTAGAATCCTCGCTATTCCTGCAAGATTCAAAAAATACACCCTTCAAACAGATCAAAATTGATAATTTTTTATATATTTTTTTATTTTCAGATTTATATACTTTTTTAAAATTTATATCAACCCGAAATTACACATAAGAATTTTTTACGCCACCCCCGGCAACGGCGCCATTTGGTTATTCCAAAAATTACTTGTTTACCGCAATCAGAAACGGCGTCGCTTTGCAGCTAGCCGGTGAGTACGGGTCGATCCACAAAGATGGGTAATTATCTTAATGTGTTTTTACGAGTTGATTCCAACTGTTGTTTGGATTGGTTTATTAAATCTATAAACTAGATCTATCACTAAACTAAATTAATCTAAATTAAAGTCTTGCGAGGGTTAGGTTTAGGGGAAGTTTGGAGATTAAAGGTTTCCTCACCACTTTCATTGCCCTATTTTTGATCTATTAGATATTGGTGTAATTATCAATAAAGTGGATTAGAATCTTTTGGGAAGATGTTTCTTACTCTAGATTCTTATCCTTCCTTTATCGATACTTACCCTAACCCCCATGGAAAACACGCGCATTCGGGCCTTTATACTACGGTGTCACCGTTACCTCGAGGGGTAGGGTGCCGTAGGGAGCGGTTGTGCGTGTATGCATGGAGTTCTAATTCTTGTGAAGGGGCATGAAAGGGGTGAGAGATCTCATCTCTCAAATCTTTCCCTAAGGCTAACCCTAACAAGCGAGGAGATTACTCGCTCATTAGGGGATGATAAAACATACTAATTAAAATAGAATAAAAAGCAAAGAAATCAAATTACTTACTAATTTGATGGCTCCCTCCAAGCAAGAAAACAGAACAGATCTGAATTTTATTTATTGAAAAGAGGCATAGGGTTTTACAATTTTTTGATTACAATTTATAAGCAAACAGGAGAATTAGGGTTTCAGAGTCTCGCGCATGTGCAATTACAGATATGCCCACGAAAAATCCCAACTCCTGCACCGACGCACCGACACGAGAAAATTCCACCGACATGTGCACTTAATGGCCGCGGAACCACGGCAATGATGGGCCTTGGGCCGCGGTTCCGCGGCCCTTTGGTGAGCTTAGCTCACCATCTTTCTGGGCTTTCTTTCCTGCTTCTTGGGCTTGTTATTTATCTACTTCTTTTCTCTATTTGACATCTGGGTCTTCTCCAGATCTTCAGTGAAAACTTGCGAGGATCTTTTGATCGTTAACTTTGACATTTCGGACTGCATTGCCTTATACAATTGTAAATTGTTCTTCGTGACTAGGATCCGTCTACTTGTTGGTCAAAAGTCCCTTTTCTGTATCAACTTTCGTCTTTTTCACTGTATTTGCTCCAAGAACCTGTATCCTGTAATATGCAACAAACGTGCGTCAAGAGTACCTGTTTATTTATAAAAAGGATAAGAATAGGGGAATGAAGAATGCAATATTATGGTCTGAACAACACACCGTTGTGTTGTGGTGTGTAAGGAGGAGTGAGCTGAGAGAGAATCCCATTCTCTTTTAGGAAATCTAGAAACTCTGAGCTTAGATACTCACCTCCTCGATCCGATCGAAGTTTCTTGATACTCAAGCCTGTTTATTTTTCTACTTCAGATTTATACTCCTTGAACTTTTCGAAGTCTTCAGAATTATGTTTCAACAAGAACACGTGTCCGAATGTCGAGAAATCATCAGTAAAAGTTATGAAGTAGGAAAAGCCATCTCTCGCATGTGTAGACATTGGTCCACATACATCACTATGTATGAGGCCTAAGAGTTCAGTAGCTATCTCTCCGTGTCCAGTAAATGGAGTTTTGGTCATTTTACTTTTGATGCAAGACTAGCAAGTCGCATAAGATTTATATTCAAACGGGTTTAAATATCCATCTTTATATAGCTTGGTTAGTCTTGTTTCATTAATATGACCAAGACTACAATGCCAAATGAATGCTTCATTTATGTCTGAAACCTTTCTTTTGTTTGTATGTTGTATATTGAAAACTGTGTGCTGGTTTAGGACGTATATCCCGTTATTTAATGTACCAGACCCAATCAACTCTTGATTAAGGTTAATGTTCATAACATTAGATTGTAATACAAAATTATATCCAGCATTGTCCAAAAACAATACAGATATAATATTACATAACATCGAAGGTACAAAATAATATGGGTTCAAAACTAATAGACAACCCGACAGCAAACTAAGGTGATACTCTCCCACTGTTGTAGCATGTATAGAGGAACCATTCCCAACTCGTAGAGTGTGATCACCTTTCTTCAAAAACCTGCTATTTCTCAGCCCCTGCACACAATTGCAGATATGAGATCCTGACCCGGTATCTAATACCCAGGAAGCAGAGTTAATTGAAAAACAGTTTTCTGTTACAAACACACCTGAAGTGGAAGCATCACCTTGCTTCTTCTTCTTGAGGCCGGCCAGGTATCCAACGCAGTTTCTCTTCCAGTGCCCAGTCCGGTGGCAGTAGAAGCATTCCACTCGTCCTGTCGCAGCAGCCCCTATCCTGTCCTTTCCCGGTGCCTTTTTCACTCCTCCTCTCGACTTGATAGGATTCTTTTTCTTCTTTCCCTTGGCCTTAGCTTTCGGGACGGAAGAGGAAGATGGCCCAGCAATTAGAGCAGGAGTTTTTACTACCTTTAGCATGCTCTTTGCACTCCTCAACATATTGAGGAGTTCAGGTAATGACTTCTCCATGTTGTGCATGTTGAAGTTTACAATGAACTGAGCAAAGGCAGGGGGAAGGGACTGTAGAAAAATATCAACATACTGTTTGTTCTCCATGGTCCAACCCAGGTCCTCAAGTTCTTCGATAAGTCCAATCATCTTCAATACATGGTCACCTACAGACGTGCCAGTAGCTATCCGCATTTGAAACAATTTTCGAGATGCCTCGTATCGGAGAGTACGAGATTGCTCTCCATACAACTCCTTTGTACGGAGAAAGATAGATTGTACATCCATCTTCTCGTGCTGCTTCTGATGTTCGTTGTTCATAGAAGCAAGCGTGAGGCACTTGGCTATTGCACAGTCTATATCCCATGTCTTGTGGATTTCTTTATCCGTAACTGAAGAATCAGGGCCTGGGCTAGGAGGGGATGGAGTAGTCAGTCCTAGTTATATGTATGCCCTAGAGGCCATTACTGTACATGGGATGTATATTGTAGTGGATGCTTGGACATATATAGGGAGGACTCTCTTGCTCGATTGATAGTATGCTATCTGGTTACTCTTTGTCTTAACATGTTGACTTGTATAAGTGATGCTGTCTTGCTCTCACATGTTGATAAAACCCTTAGGATATGTACTTGTCTACTAGGACTATGATGGAGATCATACTAGTAGGGCCAAGGGTATTCCATAAGTACACCCTATAATTGCTCCTAATCATGGAAGTATCGAGACAAGACATCGATACTCAAGAGTAGACCAGCGTATGCGCTTCTTAACCCATATGATTGGCGATGGATGTTCCCACATTCATTGGTGTTTGACATCAGAGAAGGTATACAGGTGCTCAGTGGAGACTGAGTACACTGGACAGACTCGCCGAGAACTCCTAGATGGTATTATACCTATCGTCGGATAGCAGTTCTCTTGTGACACTGGTACAGGTTAGTCTGTAGACCCGAGATCGTCATAGAGTCTTGTGTGATTCCCACTGTGCTTTGATTTCCACCATATCACGGTCAAGAGATCAGGTTATCAGGAATCTTGTTGAATTACCCGACAGGTTATTGGAAAGCGTTTTCAATATCGAGACTAAAATGCGGGGTTTATAATTGTTAGGCATGTGATGTCTAAGGAATTCATTTGGTTGGGCATGAAATCCAATGTATGTGATGCGTTGGGTTTATGATGTCTAAGGTGGTTGCGGATTCCAACTGTTGTAGTTTTTCACTTTCTTTTCTGCGACCGTAAGTTTAATATATGGTGTATTGCCGGTTTCGGTGTTATATGTCAACGACAATTGGGATACGCATATTTACTTACATTGATGACATGTGATATTATGTGTTGCTGTGATATGTTATATTGGATCGTCGTGTTTTGAATAGCTGGGTTTTTTTTATGTGAGATGAGAGTTTTTCATTTTCATTCATGTAAAACCTTGTATGTAATTTTCTTTTATTGGGGCACTTCCGGGTTGAGGATGATGTCACCATTGATATATATTATTTACTTTTCCGCATTAGGATAGACCCAAGGCGGGGAGCACAAGTAACCGGGTTCTAGGGTTCATTGGGAAACCATCTCGAGGAGTCGAAACCAGGTCTCCTAACTCTAGAATTGGTAGGGTTGCTTGTGGCTCTCGTAAGGGTCTAGGGATGTGGGTTTAGCTATTCATCGCGACCATGGAATCCGTGTTTTATACTGCCTTAATTTAAAACACGGAATTCCAAGTATATCCAATATTTCACATGTGATTCTTCTGCTGCTGATATTATGTGATGTGATCACTTAATATGTTTTGAGAAGAATGCCTATATGGTATATATGATATATAATAACTAGTGTTGCTTTCGTTTCTTCTTTGATGATTGTGAAGCATAATTTGATAGGACTTCATTAATGAGATTAATGAAAGAAAAAGAAACCTAAAAGATGTCGTAGAATCAAATTTTCAAAATCGGTAGATCTAGTTTTTGCTTTGCATAGCGGTATTCCTTGTAGAATATCCAGCACCTTATTCGATAAGGAAAGAGCCAAGATCCTTTCACCTGCAGTGACCTCTTTACTGAAACTAGCAGATGCTATAACTCACTCGATTTTTTTTGATTGCTTCTATAGTTCTTGCTTTGCATAGTGGTATTTTTGAAATATCCGGCACCTTATTCGATAACGAAAGAGCCGAGATTTCTTCACCAGGAGTGACCTCTTTAGCAAAACTAGTAAAACCCTAAAAAGCACTCCTTTTCAAAATCACTTGTTTCTACAATGATATCAAATTCATTACGTAAAAGGTTTTCATAAAAACCTGTCGTAGCCTGATTGAAAGCAATTTCGCATGTGCGTGCGAGCATTTTGAAATCAAAGTTAAGAATATACCGCAATCAAGAACGGTGTCTATTGGTAGCTAGCCAGTTGAGTACGGGTCGGTCCACAGGGAAAACGTGTATTTTCCTGTTGTTCTAACGAGTCAATTCCTATTTGTGGTAGGTTTTGATTTTCTATAAAGACTGAGGTTGAAATTGATTTGGATTAAAACCTTGCTAGGGTTAGGATTAGGTTAGTTTGG
Source organism: Agapanthus africanus (assembly GCA_030015575.1). Classification (NCBI taxonomy): domain Eukaryota; kingdom Viridiplantae; phylum Streptophyta; class Magnoliopsida; order Asparagales; family Amaryllidaceae; genus Agapanthus; species Agapanthus africanus. The sequence goes on from CM057346.1 coordinate 400,999,261, forward strand.
AAAGTCAATTATTCTCACCGCTTTCTTTGCCCTAATTAAGAACTTTAGGTGTTAAGGTAATAGTTAACAAAGGGGATTAGCACGACCGGGAAGAAACTAGGTTTCTTCCCTTTGGTCCTTGTCCGTCCTTTCTTAACTCTTATCCCTAACCCATTTAGAAATCAACCACAACCGGTCTTAACTAGGGAATCACCGCTATCTCGTAGGATAGGGTGCCGTAGTGAACGGTGTGTGATTGTTTTGCATAGAGCCCTTATTTTAAAATGTTGAACGGGCAAGAAAGGAGTGAGAGATTTTCATCTCTCAAACCTTCCCAAACCTAACCCTAACAAGTGAGGAACTACTCACTCATTAGGGAATTAACAAAGAAATTCATTTTTTTGTGATTTTCTCTCAATAGCCTAATTAACGTGTGGAAAATAACTACGGCAGTTAAAAATTGCAGATAAGAAATTCAAGATAAGAAAACTTACTTTATTGATGCACTCTTTGACAATTACAAGAAATGAAAATTTAAACTAGAGGAATAAAAAGAGGCATGCACCAAAAAGAGCTGTAGGCTTCCTATTTATAGATAATAGAAACCCTAGGGTTTACATCTGATCCACATCTAAAATTACAAGACTACCCTGAGAAGCCTGGTCAACGCACCGACACCCACCCAAAAGATGCACCGACACGTGCTGAGCATGGCCACGGAACCGCGGCCATAATCCATGTTTGGCCACGGATCTACGGCCATGTGGTGTGGACTTGGGCTGAATTCTTCTGTGCAGCTTCAAGTTACTTTTTACATCTATTTTCTTTACTTGGTTCCTTAGAATCTTTTCCACTTTCTTCCAGATTTCCAACAGTGCAGAATTTGTGGACTTTTACCGTTTGCTTCGCGTTGAAGTCTTGAATCTTATGCTGCCCTTGTACTTTGTGCAATCGAACTGTTCATTGATCTTCATTTGTTCCTTAAACTGTAGGCGGCATCATATAGATTCTTCTATTTGTTGGTTGTGGTCTCACTTTTATAGCGTTTTTTCATCATTTTCACTGTATTGTTCCGAGAACCTGTAACCTGCAACTATTTAACAGACATGGATCAAAAGCACCTATTTATTTGCAATATGATTAAGAATGGGGAATATAATAATTCAAAATTCTAATATGAACAAATACCCCCAAACTTATCTTTTGCTCGTCCCGAGCAAAACTATTTTATTCTCAAAAAATCCAAACCTCACTTTCGCAGGGAATCGGGATTGCACTGAGCTCGTGCAACAAGCCATTAAACCTCTAGGTGTCCCTAGTAGGAGGAGTGTTGTCTCCTGAGGGTTTTCAATGGATACTACCCACAAAATCTGATCAATTTAGCCTATTGACTTTCATTCTTCAATTCGGTATTCTAGCAAGAAATTCTATTATCTTCAACTCAGAAATTATTAACCCGTATTTTTCACACTCACTTATCATTTAACTTAAGATTGTATATGTTCTGTAAATTTATTTAGTTTTCAGCATCTTTTGAGTTTTCCTTCTAAGGTTCCATCTCAACTTAGGAATTTTTATCATCTCTACTGAAGATATAAGTCCTATTTTTCATTCCTATCTCTCATCCAAACTCCAATCATATACCCCTACGTGTGTGTATGTATCACCTCTATGCTTGGAAATTCAATTCAATCTATTATACTCTTGTCCATCGTCCAAAGTACTTTTAGTTGGTGAATTTTTAGATGAAATTGCTCACACATTCTTCATGCGACCGTTAATATTTCTTGAAGTACTAACGACCGATTACAAAATGTGTTTGCGCATTAAGGCGTAAAACCTCGTCTTGTAATACCTAAGGCTTTAGCAGTGACTCCCAAACCAGTTGGTCTAAGGCACTAGGTGATAAAGCACCCTCGCTATATATTTTTTATTTTATGCAGCCTTAAGTAATTACAAAACTAGTGTTCATTTTTTTTTATATCTCTTTATTCACACTTATAATTTTATTTTCCTTCATACTAAGGATTTTAGACAAGAGCAGTTCAAGATATCCTCTACTATTCCAAGTTTCAAGGTTCGTGTTTGTGCAAGTTGTAGGGTATATATTTTCAGAATTTAGACTTAAGCTTAGGAATTATTTTTCAGACTTATATTTCAATAAAAATTTCAATATCCTTCCCTTATTTTGACTTAGCCCAAGAACTGAACTCAAAATTTTCCTATTTCTAAGTAAACCACAAGGACATATATTTTCTACCGTTAAATTTTAAGAAAGGTTATTTTTAGGGTTTTTAATTACTAAGTTTAGGATCTAGTTTCTCCTAACTACTTAACCGTTTTGTCAAACATAAGTCAATTATGGCCAAAATTGTATTTTATAAATTTTTTATTTGATTTTTTCTTTTATATTTTTTTTATTTTCATTTTTTTCAATTTTTATAATTTTTTTATAAAGATGCAATGCAGAATTAAACATGCAAAAGAAAGAGAAAAAATATATACAAAAATTTAAAAAAATATGCAATGCAATGATAACTATTTACAACCACCTCTCCCACCAAACTTACCAAAAGCAGTGCCCTCACTGCTCGGCCCCTCGCCATCCCCTCGAGCGTGAACGGGAACGCTCCTCCCTAGCTAGCATGGTTCTGAACCCTACTCTACTTCTATCAGACGCCGATCATGCTCCCTCATCATCCCTCTCAAATCATCAATCCCCCCTAATGGCTCTTCTCATTAATCGTGCATGTTCTAAGGGGGTGAGCTCTTCTTCGCTTGCGGTCGAGCTGGAGCTAGGTGTTCTGTCGGGCACGTGTTCCGCCGGTTCTGTTCGTGACCAAACATCAGTCAAGCGTGTATAGGACGTAGATACACCCTCAATGAGAGGCCTGATGGGTATACCTCCATGCATGTAAAATTCAAATTCCTCCTCAGGGAGGAAATAGCGACATAGTTGTGTCACTAACATGGGGTAGGGGTAATTTGCGGCCCGTTTGCCAGCACCAATTGAGTTAAGCAGAACCGTGCACATGTCGAATCTAGGGCTCCTAGTCATTAGTGTGTGCACGATATAAAGTGACAGGGTGAAAAATGTGGTATTATGGGAACTCCCAAAAATATTGTTTTGTGCCCACCGGCACACGGTTAAAACATTACCGAAAAGGGTTCTCGCTTGTATTCTTTTCCTCGGTTCCCTCGAGCAATCATTACCCATTAAGGGCATGTAATCTTCAAACTAAAGGGGTTGATCGTGAACAGGTAACCTAGGGATTAAAGTGACTTCATGGATGAAGTCTCTATCAATAATTATCTCCCTATCACCCCACAGTAACTTGATAAAACCATATTGTGCAAGGCAGCCGTCTTCCATGCATTCGTAAAAACGAGTGACTAGATCTGGAAGGGCGTAAGCATTTGAGTGATTATAAATTAAAAAATTCCAGCCCCTCCGTATGATTTCATCACGAAAATAACTTCCATATATCTTGTGTGAAAAAATTTGTGAGAAATCCCGCTCTAACTGCATATTTGGTGCCATCACAGAAAGTTTACAGTTCTAAAAAAAAATTTTTAACAGAGATAAGTTTAGAGATCGAACCGCCTCTGAAAATTTCAGAGGTTAACGATGCACAGGCGTGGCGAAAGCACGGCGCGAGGCGGGTTCTGGCGGCAGAAGCACGGCGCGGTGGAGCGATCTCGCTGCAGAACTTTGGCGGCGGCTAGGGTTTTTAGAAGATGAGAGATTAGGGTTATGAGAACAGAGAGGGTCGGGGTATATTTATAGTGAGGAAGTGTGTTGGTTATTTGTAAAAAACCCCTCTTAAAAAGAGGAAATTTATTTGTAAGAAAAAAAATTTGATTTGATTTTAATTTTTTATATGAAAATTTACAAAAATACCCCAATTTTTTATTTTTTTATTTTTTTTATATTCACAAGTGGTAAACGTACCCCCAATAATACGGTTGGCTAAAAATCATTTTCTTTCAAGAGCCAACATAATCTCCCCCAAACTTGAATTAACAATGTTACAAGTCAATGCCTAGCTCTGCAAAGGCCAAAAGTCAATACCAACCATTCAAAGAATTTATCAGTAAAACACAGTGGTTGGTGGAAGAGTATGTTGTCTAGAATCACGAAGAAGTGGGGAAGAGATAAGTGGTGTAACAGAAATGGATTGCATCTCAATTTGAAGAGACGACAAAGTGATTGTGCCGATGGATTACTCGCATTTTTGTGATTGTCAAGAAGAAGGGGCGGAGGTTCAATTTCTTTTTGGAGTTGATTCATCTCAACACCCGTGTTTTCTAAAAATGCGAGCTCATCAGTGAAAATTTCCTCAAAACTTTCATCGATACCCCGAAGAATAATGTCATCAGAAAGAGTGGGGAGATCTCTAGACTCCATGAAAGATTCAAAATCAGCGTTAAATGTTGACCCGGACAACTTAATGGAAGAGTACGTATGTGTATAATACATAGTTGGGTCAAACAACGTATGAATAGAATTTAGATCGGCATCCTTAAGCGGATCAAATTCGCTGCTGTCGACATCCATTAATTCGACGGAACATGCATGAGCAGAAGGTTCGGAGGGCAAACTTCCCATCTTGTAAATGTTGAACTCACTTGATATCTTCCCGAAGGATAGAGTCATAGAGCCGTTACGACAGTTGATTACAGCATTGGAAGTGGCCAAAAATGGTCGACCGAGGATCACCAGAATTTGGTTCCGTGGGTTAGCCAAAGGCTGTGTGTCCATAACAATGAAATCAACGGGGAATTTGAAGTCCCCAACTTTAATCAACACATCCTCTAACTCACCCCTAGGATGGGTGATGGATCGATCGGCTATTTGGAGAGTACAATGAGCGGGTTTCAACTCTCCAACGCCTAATTGCTCATAAACGGAATAGGGAAGCAGGTTAACACTTGCACCAAGATCTAAAAGTGCACGGTTGATGTTCTTATCCCCAATAGTTATTAAAATTGTATGAAAGCCAGGGTCCTTTCGTTTTTGGGGCAAAGGTTGGGTAAGAGCATTGCTCACGGCACTAGCTAAGAAAACTTTCTTAGGTACCTGCGATTTGCTCTTCTTGGTGCATAAGTCCTTCAAGATTTTAGCGTAAGAAAGGACTTGTTGGATTGCATCCAAGAGAGGAATATTAAAGTTAACTTGCTTAAATAACTCCATAATCTTCTCTATTTGTGGAGTTGGTTTATTGGATCTCAATCTGTTTGGAAATGGAACATTTTGAAAATTCGTTGAGTCCAATGTTTGTGGCGTAGATTGCGGAGTTGGAACGGATCCCAATATTGGTGTTTTCGTAGAGTGAGATGTGGGTCCGTTCGAATTAGTAAAAGAAGTAGAGCCTTATGAAGAATGAAGAACAGGCTCGGAAGAAGATGAAGAAGATGATGAAAAAGGAGAAGAAGATGATGAAGAAGATGAAGATGTAGCGGCCGGGGTGTCATCACTAATGCCCACATTATTGTGCAACACTCTTCCAGATCTCAACGTAATCACGGCATTCACATTATGATTTTGTTGTTCATAAGCAACATGTTCATTGTGTGTGTGACCGGGATTTGGCAATGGTTAAGATGGAAGCTTTCCCTTTTCTCGCTCGCTTAACGCGGCATTCAGTTGTGCAATTTGGGTTTCAATTGTTTTGATGCTCTGATCATGTGAAGCAGTGTGTTGTACCAAAGAATGGATAGAAGACTGGATGCTTGCTGAGGATTGTGTAGATTTTTTTTAAAACGCATCCAGACTTCGTTCTAGCGAGGAAACCTTATCGTTATTTGGCTGAACAAAATTGTTTTGAGGACAAGAGTTGTTTGGTACAAAATTGTTCATTTGGTTTTGGTAAGGTTAGGGTTAGAAAGGTTGCTGATATTGAGTTTGTTGAGGTGCTTGTTGTTGTGGAGGAGGTCTCCGGAAATTGTTATTACCTTGGAATTGTTGTTTATTTTGATTCCAAGCAAAATTTGGATGGCTCCTCCAACCAGGATTATAAGTCGAAGAGTATGGATCATTTCTTTGTCTTTGCTGAAAGGTAGCATTGACTTGATCCTGTCCTTGAACAGGTGGGTTGTAAGGACACTCTTCGGTTAAATGGGATGGATCCGAATAACAAGCGCAAATAGTGCGTGGGGGTAAAGCTGGGGCAGGAGAAGGCGATGAGAATTTGCTCTCAATTGCTTCAAGTTTTTTCGTGAGTGCAGCCATTTCGGCCTTCATAGCAATCGACATATCAAGTTGATGTATGCCTGCCCTAGACTGACCTGATGAAGTAGATGAAGTGGTCTTAGTGCTTTCTGACTGAAGTGTTTGTTCAGCAAGATCATCGAGAAATTGCCAAGCTTCCTCGCTCGATTTTGTAAGAAAGTGACCTTGACAAATGGTTTCCAACAACTGCTTAGTTGCTGGGTTTAGTCCTTCGTTTAAAGTTTGGAAAAGTTTCCAATTCTCGATACCGTGGTGAGGGCACTGAACAAGAAGGTCCTTAAATCTTTCAAAACACTTCCAAAAAGGTTCGGAAGGAAACTGGGAAAATTGAATAATTTCGTTGCGAATTCTCGCGGTCTTGTGGTGTGGGCAAAACTTTTTTAGAAAAGCCTTAATAAACTCTTCCCAATTTTTTATGGAGTGTGATGCTGTGCTATATAACCATTTTTCAGCTAGGTCACATAAAGTGAATGGAATGACACGTAATCTTATAGCATCATCAGAAAGTTGTGTGGTCTTCATCATTGCGCAAACATTCTGGAATTTATTAATGAAGATTGTAAGCATCTTCGGATTCCAGCCCGTGAAATTTGGGCAACATATTGATGAAGTGGGATTTAATTTCAAAGTTATCCCCATTAGCCAGTGGAAGTGAAAAACAAATGGGAAGTGCGGTGCGGATGGGATAGAAAAGATCCTGGAGCGCGATTCGTTGGGGCGCTTCGACAGGAGGGTGTGGTGGGTTATTCGCATCCAGTGGAGGTGGAATCAGTCCCGTAGGTAAGGGGTTGTTAGGATTGAATCCCGACATCTCCTTAGAAGATGATGAATTTGAAGATGAAGGTAAAGAAGTGGATGGAATTTCGACTTCGGAGTCGAAAGCGTTGTCAGTCGGCACTAACGTGATACGGACTAAGCGGGCGCTAGTGTCCCTAGTCCAACTGGACATACACTAACGAGGTGTAGTGTAGTCAAAAGGTAAAAACAAAAGGTGGGGGTAAGAAAACGTCAATGAGAGAAAGTGGGGTGCAGCGGATTTCTAGCGACAAAATGGAAAGTTTTTTTGTAAAAAATTTGTTTTGTGGTTTTTTTTAATGGAGTTTTTGCAAATGATTTTTATAAGGAGCTTAGACACACTTTTAACCAATCATAATATGCATAATCAAGCCTAGAGCTAGGGTCTCCTAAGTCAACTAGATTGCTCCTAATTGTTCTAAAGGGCGAGTTGTGAGATCCTCAAATCGCTTCTTTACCGCCAATTGTGGCCAGGTAAGCACAAGTAAAGAAAGGAGGGATCTGCTCATGAATCACCATGAGACGGGCCTTTTAAAATTACCTTTCCCACTTGTCCAGTCTAGGCACCATAAATTCTGGTTTAGATAAACGACCGATGCCTACAAACTTTCCTTTGTCCTAATGAGCACGACAGTCCTTATTGGCTGAGTCTAATATTTTTTAATTAACTCGAAGGTTGATGCAAAATGCTTTTTGTGATTTTTGGGGTCCTAGGAAGGGTAATGAAATCCCCACCAAATCTGGATTGGTATTATAGCCCCTTAAAAGTCCGTTTTAAAAAATGCAAAGCAATAAACACAAAAAAAATCCAAAACACTTGCCAAATTTTTTTTTTCTTTTATTTGCGGTGCAAAGAATCCTGCACAAAATCAAGTTATTGGAGAAGGGGAGAAGTTTTGCACAAAGAACCGTGCAGGAAAATTTTTCAGAGGAGATCAGAGGGTTACAGAGAAGACAAGAAATACTCACAGAGGGATTTGCTTTGCTGACGTCAGCAAGGCACCGCGGATCCGCGATCAAATGTCTCTTCCCGCCGCGGTTCCGCGGTGTACTTGTTGGTTCAGATCCTAAAAAATTTGTTCTGTTCTGTTCTGATTTTCCTCTGTCTGTTCAGATCTTTTGTTTCTGGATTTGTTCACCGAGCTTGCTCCAAATCTGAATCTGTTCGTCTTTCCGTTCCTACACAATTCGCACGAAACCCTTCAAAAAATAACAAGATGTAATTTTTTTTCAGTTTTTATGATTTTTTTTAATTTTTAATTTAACCCAAAATTACAAAAAGAAAATAACTACCGTTATCCCCGGCAACGGCGCCATTTTATTGAAAGCTATTTCGCGTGTGCGTGCGAGCGTTTTAAAATCAAAGTTAAGAATATACCGCAATCAAGAACGGTGTCGCTTGGTAGCTAGCCGGTTGAGTACGGGTCGGTCCACAGGGAAAACGTGTATTTTCTAGTTGTTCTAACGAGTCAATTCCTATTTGTGGTAGGTTTTGATTTTCTATAAAATCTGAGGTTGAAATTGATTTTGATTAAAACCTTGCTAGGGTTAGGATTAGGTTAGTTTGGAAAGTCAATTATTCTCACCGCTTTCTTTGCCCTAATTAAGAACTTTAGGTGTTAATGTAATAGTTAACAAAGGGGATTAGCACGACCGAGAAGAAACTAGGTTTCTTCCCTTTGGTCCTTATCCGTCCTTTCTTAACTCTTATCCCTAACCCATATGGAAATCAACCACAACCGAACTTAACTAGGGAATCACCGCTATCTCGTGGGATAGGGTACCGTAGTTGTTAGTTATATGTATGCCCTAGAGGCCTTTACTGTACATTGGATGTATATTGTAGTGGATGCTGGGACATATATAGGGAGGACTTTCTTGCTCGACATGATAGTATGCTATCTGGTTACTCTTTACCTTAACGTGTACATTGATTGTCTCTCTGTTACATGTTGGTAAAGCCCTTAGGATGTGTACTTGACTACCTGGACTATGATGCGGATCATATTAGTGGGGACTTGGTAGTCCATAAGTACATCTTTCAAGGTCCCTAGTCGAGGGTGTATCGAGACGGGGCATCGATATACCAGAGTAGACTAGCGTATACCTTCTCGACCCATACAGATGGGCGATAGATGATCCCATTTCCATTGGTGTTTGACATCGGAGATGATATACGGGCGCTCAGTGGAGGCTGGGTACACTGGACAGACTCGCCGAGAACTCCCAGATGGTATTATACCTTACGTCAGATGGCAGTTCTCTGGTGACACTGGTACAGAGTATTCTGTTGACCCGAGATCGTCATAGAGTCTTGTGTGGTTCCCACTGTGCTTTGATTTCCACCTTACCACGTCCAAGAGGGCGTGCAAAACGGTGGTTTTTGGATACAGTCCCGAATCACATGGAGACAATGAGCGATAGGAGGGGATTCGTCTATCCCGGTATAGGGAGTTGATGTTGCGCTGTGTTCGATTGGCTATAATCGGAAATCCCTGGCCAGGGTTGCTGAGATTTACTGGTAAGTGTTACCAGTAGTTTCTCGAACTGTTATAGACCTCATATCGACACGACTTATCAAGCTATTGGGGTCTGACGTTTACCACCCTTAAGCGAGATATGCGACATATCAGACGACGAGACCGGACTGTACGGTAAGTGTTACTGGTTGGATTCACAAGAGTATGAGCAGGCTTGCTCGTCGATCTTCTGATCGCTCAATACCCGGGTGGCCGTTACGTTTAGCAGACCGCTTGCGGCTTGTGGGTGTTTGATATGATCATCACCTGCTGCCGGCGTATTGACGAGTCTTTAGAGTCCTACACAGAGGTTTCCTGGCTTAAGCGAAACGAAATAGAAGCGCATATGAGATATGTGCGGGACCGAGAATAATGTGTGTATGTGATACCGTATTTCATTCTCGCGATGAATGTGTCGAATGGTTGTATGCGATATAACCTAGTTATCGAATCAAGGATTGATTCGATAAGCCGATACATTGGATATTAGTCGGTCACATGCGATATGACCGGATCGTTAAATCAAGTGTTGATTTAATGATTTAATGAATAATTGTGTATTTGATATATTACTTTGCATTAACTAGTATTGGCTCACTTTAAATGGATTTTCTCACTTGAAGTTCATAAGTTGTATATGTGATATACTTTTGTGCACTAGAATGTATCATGTTTGATGATGCATGTTTACTTGAGTTTGTGTAAAGATTAAACCATGGTTATTTAAATGGTTAGGGTTTTGATTTTCATATCTATTTATTTATTTATTTATTATGGAAATGATAAAGAGAAAAATGGTGGCTTTCTTTGTTTGTTCATGAAGCTTCATGAAGCTTTGACTAAGTGACCATTTTTGTCTCATGCTTAACCATAACCATTCCACTTAACCATAGTCCTCTCTCTACACTTAACCATGGTTGTAGTTATGATAAGTATTCATTTTCTTTTCTATTTTCATTAACTTATCATAATCATCTTCATCTTCTTCTTCTTCTTGACATGAAGAAAAGCTTGCTACCAACAATGGCAACTTGAGAAAATGAGTGAGAAATCCAATTCTAAAGTGAACCCACTTCCTATTTCTTCATCCTCTACCTCTTACCAAGTAGTATAGGGTATTTTCTTCACAAGTTTCATGACTTGGTGAAGTGGGAGCTTGATCTAGTGATGCCTCGACGTAGATCATCTTCGGCATCGTAGTCGATGACCTAGCCCGTCCGTTTCTCCGATGAAGCCGACGCTAGAGCCCGGGATTCGATTTGGACAGCAAGGAGACGTCATCATGGAGCTATGGAGGTGGAGAACCGGATCTACAAAGGTTGTATTTCCGTTCATTTAGTTAAGTTGTTAACTAGTTGCATGTTTCGCCTAAAATTCTAGTTAACGATCCGTATTAGGGTTTCTCGGCACTTGTAAAATTTGAAATTGGCATGGTTGATGCCTTGTGAGACCTCATTAGTGTGCCTAGGAACCCTACAGTGGTATCAGAGCCTAGCTAGAGCCTTAGGCGATGCGTAGACGAAGTTTGAAACCCGAACGAACTCGAAACCCTAAAATTTCACGCTCTCTAGACTTTTTTCAAAAACTGGGTTTTTTCCAGATTAAAAATGCTTAAAAAATTCAGCAGGGAATTATAAGAATTACGGTGCAAAATTTGACCAATGATACCTCAAACATGCGGCGGAACCGCGGCAGAAGCCTAGCCTCTGCGGCGGTTCCGCGGCTCTCTGGTGACGTCAGCCCTCTATATTTGCACAGTAATTCCTCTTTCACAGTGCTGAGTTTTATGGGAATTTTTAATATTTATTCAAGAATTGAATTTTCTGGGGTTGTTTTGGGGATTCGATGATTCGATCGGATTATCAGATTTTGTCTATGTGGATTCCGGATAATTTTTGAATATGTTAAAAAGTTCGACCGGATATAAATACCCAACTTTTCCCCTGCCGGAAAATTTCCAAGTGTTGGATTTTTCCGAGATTTAAAGACGTTCTAAGTAGTGCAAGTAACGCGATGGTCCCTCTAGAAGACAACAAACCTTAAATCGATTATGTGACCGTCTTGAACTGCCCTTTGAACCTTCGGGTTTGGGGCAGTACGGCGTGCCACATGTGAGGCGTTGGCTTGACCCTTCTACGGCTGGACCGTTGGTACTGAGGCACGAAGTGAATGTCTTTGAACTTATTTCATGAGTTGAGCTGTTTCGGGAAAACTTGGGTGTTCGATTGTTCGATCGGAAAGTTTAACATTTTCTATCTTATTCGGAATGTGATACAATAATTGGAATTCACAAGAAGTTATGAGATAACTGAATGAATGTTATAAACATAGCAGTTTAGTCTCACTTTTTGATGTAATCAAAAATCCGTCGCAATCACGTAGCGTACTCGGATACTCGCCGGGTAAACTTAATAGACAGCCTCGCTCCATAGCCCCGACCAAGTGACTGAGGAGAACCCCGTCGCCGAAAGCATCTGTTCGGGTGCTCGCGGCAGCGGTGTTCCGCCTTGGTGCACTTCGTCGACGGCGTCGGGGGTGCGGCCGTCTACTGAAGTTTGCGATGAGCATTCGATCAGGTTGTCGGGAATCTTGTTGAATTGCCCGACTTGATATTGAAAAGAGTTTTCGATAATGAGACTAAAATGCATGGTTTATAATTGTTAGGCATGCGATGTCTAAGTAATTCATTTGATTAGGCATGCGATGTCTATGGAGGTTGCGGATTCCAACTATTGTAGTTTTACACATTCTTTTCTGTGACCGTAAGTGTAATATGTGATATTGCCGGTTTCGTTGCTATATGTCAACGACAATTGGGATGCGCATATTTACTTACGTTGATGACATGTGATGTTATGTGTTGCTGGATATGTTATATTGGATCGTCGTGTTTGAATAGCCGGGGTTTTTTTATGTGAGATGAGTGTTTTTCATTTTCATTCATGTAAAAACTTGTATGTAATATTCTTTTATTGGGGCACTTCCAGGTTGCGGAAGATGTCACCTTTTGTATATTATTTTCTTTTCCGCACTAGGATAGACCCAAGGAGGGGAGCACAAGTAACCGGGTTCTGGAGTCCAGTGGGAGACCAACTCGAGGAGTCGAGTCCGGGTCTCCTAACTCCAGAATTGGTAGGGTTGCTTGCCGCTCTCGTAGGGGTCTAGGGGTGTGGGTTTGGCTATTCATCGCGATCGTGGAATCCGTGTTTTATACTGGCTCGTATTGAAAACACGGACGTCCTAGTATATCCAATATTTCATATGTTTCTTCTGCTGAGATATCTGTGATGTGATCATGTGATGTTCTGTGATGGATACTGTATATAGTATATATGATATATTATATAGACGTTACTTATGTTTTACACCCGTGCTAGCCCTGCCCCGCTCTGCCGTTAGTTACCTAACCTAACGGTGCACAAGGGGACATCGAGGCGAATGCGGATGGCATAAGTGTACATCGTATTTATCTGTGATGTTTAGGTATTTAAATGATGGGACTTCATTAATATGATTAATGAAAGTAAAAGAAACCTAAAGATGTTGTAGAATCGAATTTCAAAAATAAAACAGGTAGCTACAGTTCTTGCTTTGCACAGCGGTATATATGATATATCCTGCACCTTATTCGATGAGGAAAGGACCGAGATCCCTTCACAGGGAGTGACTCCTTTAGCAATAACGGGCAGATGCTACACACTCGGTTTGTCTTTTGATTGCTTTTAAGAGTTTTTGCTTTGCACAGTGATATATATGATATATCCCGCACCTTATTCGATGGGGGAAGGACCGACGATCCCTTCACCGGGAGTGACTCCTTTAGCAAAACTAGAGAAGCCTCAAAGACACTCCATTTCAAAATTCATTCGATCCTACAACGATATCAAGTTCATTACGCAATAGGTTTTCAGAAAAACCTGTCGTAGCCCTCCGTCATTTCATATAAGTCCTATTTAGTATTCGTACTACGTTTGTTGACCTCCGTCAAGGCGTAGTGTGCGGTAGCTAACTAGTATTTATCTGTTTATGCATATGATGCAGATTGGATTAGGGTAGTCGTGCGGCCTTGTTAACCTCCGTCAAGGGTCGTGCGGGTGGGTTTAATTCGATCAAGAAATGACGGGTTGAACTTGACTAGTAGCCTATGGTTTGTTGACCTCCGTCAAGGTCATAGGGTGCTAGGGGCAAAATTATCGGGAATTTCAACTGTTGAAATTTGCAATGAGATTGCATACCTTCTATGAGATAGTTGGATCCCGATACCCGCTGCGAGTAATTGTTACTCCTGGGAGAGTTTTACACATTACAATTAGCCGATCAAGTAGGTGTCTAGAAAGGTGTTAACGAGGTTACGCCTCTGGGAAAACGAGGTTTACATTAATTAGGTTTGTGCGAAAGCACGGGAGACCTCCCTCAAAGTACCGACACTGGCCTGGCTGAAAGATTGGCGAACTTGTAGTGTGTAATTAATCCCGGCTAGTCTTTCCTTTTAGGGTTTGAAGGAAGATTTGATAAAAACAGTGGGAGCCATCCTGATTAGATAAAATAATAACCAATCTGATCTTGCAAGAGCGCACGCTGAGTGTTTTCTTCTCTCTCTCTCTAGGTAGCGACCATATCACGCCTTAATCAAGATAATTATATGGATGTATTGACCGAACCCGCTTGTTATACTGAGCTGGGGAACGTTGGTCCCGCTCCAATTTATAATTGTTATAAGACAGAGCAGGAAATTGGGGATTACCAGAATTCCCGTGCCGCCCAAACGAAGAGAGTGCATGCTGATGCATCATCTTCGGGTGTGTTCATTACAAAGAACTGTTTCTCAGTATCCTCCGCATCCTGGGTATATGATACCGGATCAGGATCCCAAATATGTAATCTGTTACATAGGGCTGCAAAAAGGTAGAAAAACTGAGAACGGGTGATAAGTTTCATGAGACAGAGAACGGGGCAAGTGTTGCAGCCAAGTCTGTTGGTCACTGTCACCCTGTATGACCAGTACATTGATTCTGAACGAATGTTATTAGATACCGAACCTGATATACAAAATCATATCCATCTCTTTATTAGTAAAGAAATGATAAAATTTTGTATAGTTGGATAATGTTTTGAACATTTCCTATATCAAAAGTTGATCGGATCAGGCACGTTATCTAAAAGCGTTGATGTTCTAAATCAAACTACAGTTCTTTAGTATACTGAACACACAAAAGAGGAAGAGTTCAGAAATGAACGAATCCTTCTTGAGGCATTGTAGACTAGGTCATATCAATGCGACCAGACTAGCTGAAGTTACATATAGATGCATATTTAAATCAGTTTGAATCTACATCTTGTGAAACTTGCCAGTCATGTCACAAAGATATGATGACACCAGCTCCGTTTACTGGAAACAGAGAAAGAGTTAATGAACTTTTGGGATAATACATGTTGATGTATGTAGGTCCCCTGTCTACACATGCCAAGACCGGTTCTTTGTACTTCATTACAGTCTCTGATGATCTCTTTTGATTCAGACATATGTTCTTGTTGAAACACAAGTCCGAACCTTTTGAGATATTCAAAGAATATAAGTTAGAAGTAGAGAACCAAAACGGGTATAAGTATTATGTCCTATGATGAGATCAAGGAGGAGAATACTTAAGCACGGAATTCCTGGATGATTCTAAAGGAGAATGAGATTCTCTCTCAGCATTACTCCTCCGAATACACCATAGCACGATGGTATATCTGGCCGGAGCAATCACACCCTATATGATAAGGTGCGCTCTATGATGAGTACTACTGAGTTACCTTTTTCCTTTTGGGGGTTATGCACATGAGAAGCTGCATACCTATTGAATTAGGTTCGAATCAAATCAGTGCCTACCACTTCATATGTGATATGGAAAGGGAAGAGCCCATTTCTTAAGTTAGTTAAGATTTGGGGTTGTCCGGCCTATGTCTAAAAGAAAAATCCGGACAAACTCGAGGCAAGGTCTGTTATGTAGAACTGGAAATGTTCCAGCCATACAAACTACAGCAGATGATTTGATAAAACCAAAGGATTCAATAGTTACCAATGAACCTCAGCCTCTCCGCCTATCTAGTAGGGTTTTCTCACCCACCTGAGAGATACTTCTGTTTCTCTATGACAGTGGGAGGGAGGATTGCATCATGAGATGATAACCCAACTAGTTTCGAGCTGGCCATCAGGAGTGGGACTCTGTAAGAATGGCTGGATGCTTAGCGATCTGAGATGGAATCCATGTACACCAACAAAGTATGGACTTTGATTGCAATATCTGAAGGGTTAAATCCCCATCAGGAGCAAGTATATCTTGAGAAGATTACTTGGTGTAGATGGAAAAGTTGAGACTTTCAAAGCTAGACTTGTTAAAGATTTTCGTCATCGACCAGGCGTGGATAATTATGAAACCTTTTCAAGTGGCTATGCTTAAGTCCATCCAGATCCTACTTACCACGGCTACATACCATGACTACGATATCTGGTGGTTGGGTGTCATGACTGCTTTTTTAAATGATATTTTAGAAGAGAGAGTCTATAAGTACACAGTCAGAGGGCTTCGTAGACAGTGGGAGCAGCGGAAACGTGTACAAGATGCTTTATAGGATAAAGCAGGTATCGCGGAGTTGGAACATCTGTTTTGATGTGTTAGTCAAAGAGTTTGACATCATCAAAATGGTAGATGAACCTTGTATAAACAAAAGGGTAGTAGGGAGTATAGTGACGATCCTCGTAGAGTACGTGGATGACATGCTCTTGATAGGGAAGGAGTTTCCTATGCTACGCTCGGTCAATCTCCACTTATCACAATGATTCTCCATATAGGATCAAAGTGATACCTACTAAATCCTAAGCTTTGGATCTATGAGATAGATCTAATTGGATATTAGGATACCCACTAGTTGTAGTGAGAAGGTATCAGTTGATCCTGGGGAGAATCACTGGAAAGGTTCCAGAGTGATAAGGATGACTGAATGTCAGTCACAGGCATTGTCTTTACCCTCAGTAAAGGGACGGTATGTTGGAAGAGTTCCAAGCTAGATACCGTGGCATACTAGACGATAAAGGCTCGATACATCGCTACTTAAGATACTACCAAAGAGGCAGTCTGGATGTATATTTGTTCATGAGATGAACTTAGTTCCTCCCATTGTGAGAC
Organism: Agapanthus africanus; assembly: GCA_030015575.1. Lineage (NCBI taxonomy): Eukaryota > Viridiplantae > Streptophyta > Magnoliopsida > Asparagales > Amaryllidaceae > Agapanthus > Agapanthus africanus. The sequence continues at coordinate 401,015,955 of CM057346.1, forward strand.
AATGGAGTTGTGGCTTATGCCAAGGAACACCCATCCCATCAGTGATCCAGACATATTCTAAAGCAGTATCACCAGATCATGGAGATGGTTGATCTCCAGGGTGATCGAGGTTAGGAGAGTAGACTCAGAGGACAACACGGCGGATCCACTCACAAAGGCCTTATCCCAGAGAGAGACTTTTAAGGGATGGTTGAGTATGAGATACTACAACCACTGCGATCAGATGGCCCTAGTGCAAGTGGGAGATTGTTAGTTATATGTATGCCCTAGAGGCCATTACTGTACATTGGATGTATATTGTAGTGGATGCTGGGACATATATAGGGAGGACTTTCTTGCTCGACATGATAGTATGCTATCTGGTTACTCTTTACCTTAACGTGTACATTGATTGTCTCTCTGTTACAAGTTGGTAAAGCCCTTAGGATGTGTACTTGACTACCTGGACTATGATGCGGATCATACTAGTGGGGACTTGGTAGTCCATAAGTACATCCTTCAAGGTCCCTAGTCGAGGGTGTATCGAGACGGGGCATCGATATACCAGAGTAGACTAGTGTATACCTTCTCGACCCATACAGATGGGCGATGGATGATCCCATTTCCATTGGTGTTTGACATCGGAGATGATATACGGGTGCTCAGTGGAGACTGGGTACACTGGACGGACTCGCCGAGAACTCCCAGATGGTATTATACCTTACGTCAGATGGCAGTTCTCTGGTGACACTGGTACAGAGTAGTCTGTTGACCCGAGATCGTCATAGAGTCTTGTGTGGTTCCCACTGTGCTTTGATTTCCACCTTACGGTGGTTTTTGGGTACAGTCCCGAATCACATGGAGGCAATGAGCGATAGGAGGGGATTCGTCTCTCCCGGTATAGGGAGTTGATGTTGCGCTTTGTTCGATTGGCTATAATCGGAAATCCCTGGCCAGGGTTGCTGAGATTTACTGGTAAGTGTTACCGGTAGTTTCTCGAACTGTTATAGACCTCATATCAACACGACTTATCAAGCTATTGGGGTCTGACGTTTACCACCCCTAAGCGAGATATGCGACATATCAGACGACGAGACCGGACTGTACGGTAAGTGTTACTGGTTGGATTCACAGGAGTATGAGCGGGCTTGCTCGTCGATCTTCTAATCGCTCAATACCCGGGTGGCCGTTACGTTTAGCAGACCGCTTGCGGCTTGTGGGTGTTTGATATGATCATCACCTGCTGCCAGCGTATTGACGAGTCTTTAGAGTCCTACACAGAGGTTTCCTGGCTCAAGCGAAACGAAATAGGAGCGCATATGAGATATGTGCGGGACCGAGAATAATGTGTGTATGTGATACCGTATTTCATTCTCGCGATGAATGTGTCGAATGGTTGTATGCGATATAACCTAGTTATCGAATCAAGGATTGATTCGATAAGCCGATACATTGGATATTAGTCGGTCACATGCGATATGACCGGATCGTTAAATCAAGTGTTGATTTAATGATTTAATGCATAATTGTGTATTTGATATATTACTTTGCATTAACTAGTATTGGTTCACTTTAAATGGATTTTCTCACTTGAAGTTCATAAGTTGTATATGTGATATACTTTTGTGCACTTGAATGTATCATGTTTGATGATGCATGTTTACTTGAGTTTGGGTAAAAATTAAACCATGTTTATTTAAATGGTTAGGGTTTTGATTTTCATATCTATTTATTTATTTATTTATTATGGAAATGATAAAGAGAAAAATGGTGGCTTTCTTTGTTTGTTCATGAAGCTTCATGAAGCTTTGACTAAGTGACCATTTTTGTCTCATGCTTAACCCTAACCATTCCACTTAACCATGGTTGTAGTTATGATAAGTATTCATTTTCTTTTATATTTTCATTAACTTATCATAATCATCTTCATCTTCTTCTTCTTCTTGACATGAAGAAAAGCTTGCTACCAACAATGGCAACTTGAGAAAATGAGTGAGAAATCCAATTCTAAAGTGAACCCACTTCCTATTTCTTCATCCTCTACCTCTTTCCAAGTAGTATAGGGTGTTTTCTTCACAAGTTTCATGACTTGGTGAAGTGGGAGCTTGATCTAGTGATGCCTCGACGTAGATCATCTTCGGCATCGTCGTCGATGACCTAGCCCGTCCATTTCTCCGATGAAGCCGACGCTAGAGCCCGGGATTCGATTTGGACAGCAAGGAGACTTCATCATGGAGCTATGGAGTGGAGAACCGGATCTACAAAGGTTGTATTTCCGTTCATTTAGTTAAGTTGTTAACTAGTTGCATGTTTCGCCTAAAATTCTAGTTAACGATCCGTATTAGGGTTTCTCGGCACTTGTAAAATTTGAAATTGGCATGGTTGATGCCTTGTGAGACCTCATTAGTGTGCCTAGGAACCCTACAGTAGTGAGCGGTGTGTGATTGTTTTGCATAGAGCCTTTATTTTAAAATGTTGAACGGGCAAGAAAGGAGTGAGAGATTTTCATCCCTCAAACCTTCCCAAACCTAACCCTAAGAAATGAGGAACTACTCACTCATTAGGGAATTAACAAAGGAATTCATTTTTTTGTGAGTTTCTTTTAATATCCTAATTAACGTGCGGAAAATAACTACGGCAGATAAAAATTGCAGATAAGAAATTCAAGATTAGAAAACTTACTTTATTGATGCACTTTTTGACAATTACAAGGAATGAAAATTTAAACTAGAGAAATAAAAAGAGACATGCTCCAAAAAGAGCTGTAGGCTTCCTATTTATAGATAATAGAAACCCTAGGGTTTACTTCTGATCCACATCTAAAATTACAAGACTACCCTGAGAAGCCTGGTCAACGCACCGACACCCACCGACAAGATGCACCGACACGTGCTCAGCACGGCCACGGAACCGCGGCCATAGTCCATGTTTGGCCGCGGATCCACGACCATGTGGTGGGGAGGCTGAATTCTTCTATGCAGCTTAAAGTTACTTTTTATATCTGTTTTCATTACTTGGTTCCTCAGAATCTTTTCCACTTTCTTCCAGATTTACAACAGTGCAGAATTTGTGGACTTTTACCATTTGCTTCGCGTTAAAGTCTTGAATCTTGTGTTGCCCTTGTACTTTATGCAATCGAACTGTTCATTGATTTTCATTTGTTCCTTAAAATGTAGGCGGCATCATATAGATTCTTCTATTTGTTGGTCGTAGTCTCACTTTTGTAGCGTTTTTTCATCAATTTCACTATATTGTTCCGAGAACGTGTAACCTGCAACTATTTAACAGACATGGATCAAAAGCACCTATTTATTTGCAATATGATTAAGAATAGGGAATATAATAATGCAAAATTCTGATATGAACATAGCCCTCCATCATTTCAGATAAGTACTACTTAGTATTCGTACTACGTTTGTTGACCATGTTAATGCGTATTGTGCGGTAGCTAATTAGTGCTTATCTGCTAAAGCATGAGATGCGATTGGATTAGGGTAGTCGTACGACTTATTTGACTATGTTAAGGGTCGTGCGGGTGGGTTTAATTCAATCATGAAATGACGGGTTGAACTTGGCTAGCGCTTATGATTTGTTGACCATGTTAAGGTCATAAGTAGCTAGGGGAAAAATATTATCGGGAATTTCAAGTGTTGAAATTTGCAAAGATTGCATACCTTCTATGAGATAGTTGGATCCCGATACCCACTGCGAGTAAGAGTTACTCCTGGGAGAGTTTTACACATTATAATTATTCGATCAAGTAGGTGTCTAGAAAGGTGTTAACGGGATTATGCCCCTAAGAAAACAAGGTTTATTTTAATTAGGTCCGTGCGAAAGCACGGGGAACCTCCCTCAAAGTTCCGACACTGGCCTGGCCGAAAGATTGGCGAACTTGTAGGGTGTAATTAGTCCCGGCTAATCTTACCTTTTAAGGTTTGAAGGAAGATTTGATAAAAACAGTGGGAGCCATCCTGATTAAATAAAATAATAACCAATCTAATCATGCAAGAGCGCACGCAGAGTGTTTTCTTCTCTCTCTCTCTCCTGTTAGTGACCATGTCACGCATTAATCAAGATAATAATGTGGATGTTTTGACCAAACCTACTTATTATACTGAGCAGGGGAACGTTGGTTCTGTTCTTTCTTATAATTGTTATAAGACTGAGCAGGAAATAGGGGAATATCCGGATTCTCATGCCACCCAATCGAAGAAAGTACATATTGATGCATCTTCTTCGGGTGTGTTCATTACCGATAACTGTTTTTCAGTATCCTCTACATCCTGGGTTTGTGATACCGGATCAGGATCCTGCATATGTAATATGTTACATGGGCTACAGAAAGGTAGAGAACTGAGAATGGGTGATATATCTCTAAGTGTTAGAGAAGGGTGCAATTGTTGCAGCCAAGTCAGTTGGCATATATCACCTTGTACAAATACATTGATTCTGAACAAATGTTATTAGATACCGAACCTGATATACAACATTACATTAGATTCTTTATTAAGTTAAAGAAGGATATATTCTATATAAGAGGATAATGTTGTGAACATTTTCCTTAATAAAGAGTTGATTGGGTCAAGCACGTTATATAATAGCATATACGTTCTAAATCAAACCGCAGTTCAAACTATATAGAACACACACAAGAAGAGTATTTCAGAATTGAATGAATCCTTCTTGTGGCATTGTAGACTAGGTCATATCAACGCGACACGACCAGCTAAGTTACATAAGGATGAATATGAGAATCTGTTCGAATTTTCATCTTATGATACTTGCCAGTCTTATGACAAAGGTAAAGTGACCAATACTCCGTTTACTGGAAACAGAGAAAGAGTTACTGAACTCTTAGGACAAATACATGATGATGTATACGGTCCTATATCTATAAATGCCAAGGTTGGTTCTTAGTACTTCATTATATTCACTGATCATCTATCAGGATTCAGACATATGTTCTTTTTGAAACACAAGTCTGAAACTTTTGAGAAATTCAAGGAATATAAGCTTGAATTTGAGAACCAAACGGGTAGAAGTATTAAGTCCTTCGATGTGATTGAGTAGGTGAATACTTGTGCATGGAGCTCCTGGAGTTTCTAAAAGGAGAATGTGATTCTCTCTCAGCTTACTCCTTCGATTACATCACAGCACAACGGTGTATCGGGGCGGAGGTATCGCACCCTATGAGATATGGTGTGCTCTATGATGAGTATTGCTGAGTTACTTGTTTCCTTTTAGAGTTATGCACTTGAGAAGCTGCATACCTATTGAATAAGGTTCCATCCAAATCAGGGCTTACCACTACATATGAGATATGGAATAGGAAGAGACCATGTCTTAAACGAGTTAAGATATGGGGTTGTCCGGCCAATGTTGAAAGACAGAATCCGGACAAGCTCGAGGCAAGGTCATTTCTGTATAAGTTTATTAGGATATCCTAAACATTTGTGAGGGAATATCTTCTACCATACTGAGGAGCAAAAGTTTTTTTTTTATCACCATGCCACCTTTCTAGAAAAGGAATTTCTTGTGAAGAAATTTGTGGTCATGAGGTAGAACTGGAAGGAGTTCCAGCTAGACAAACTAACAGCTGATGATTTGGTGAAACCAAAGGATTCAGTAGTCTCCAATGAACCTCAGACTCTCCTCGAATCTGGTAGGGTTTCTTATCCACTTGAGAGATACTACGGTCTTCTCGGTGACAGTGGGAGCGAGGATTGCATCATGGTAGATGATAGCCCAACTAGGTTCAGACAGGCCATCACAAGTGGAGACTTTGTGAAACGACTGGATGCTAAGCGATCAAAGATGGAATCCATGTACACCAACAAAATATGACTTTGAATGTTGCACCTGAAGGGATAAAACCTATTGGGAGAAAATGGATCTTGAAAAGATTCTTGGTGTAAATGGAAAGGTTGAGACTTTCAAAGCTATGCACAAGTCCATCAGGATCAATGCGCGCATCGCGGAGATGGAACATCTGTTTTGATATGGCGGTCAAAGAGTTTGACTTCATCAAAAACATAGATGAACCTTGTATATACAAGAAGGTAGTAGAGAGTGAGGTTGTCTTAAGCGTATTGTATGTAGATGACATACTCTTGATAGGAAATGGTTTCCTATGCTACACTCGGTCAAGCTTCTCTTATCACGAGAATTCTCAATAGAAGATCTGGATGATACCTACTACATCATCTGAATTATGATCTATGGTGATAGATCTAAGTGGATATTGGGAGTGTCCCAAATCCAGGTATGTTAACACCATACTAAAGGGGTTTAGTATGGAAGATTCTAAGCGTGGTGGTTCGCCCACTTACTGAAGAATCACTCTCTCCAAAAAGATTTTTTCCAAGACTGATTTGGAGAGAGCTCTTGTGCAAGGGATACCCTATGCTTTGGCAGCAGGCTCTATCATGTGTGCGATGTTATGTACCAGACCAGATGTAGCTAACTCACTAGGTGTAGTGATTAGGAATCAATCAGATCTTAGGAGAATCACTGGACAGCTGTGGAGGACATTCTTAAGTACTTGAGAAGCACTAAAAGAAAGTTCTTGGTTCGAGCTTGCAGAGTGATAAGGACGACTGAAAGTCAGTCACAGAAATTGTCTTTACACTCAGTAGAGGGACGGTATGTTGGAAGAGTTCCAAGCTACATACCGTGGCATACTAGACGATAAAGGCTGAATATCTTGTGACCAACGATGCTGCCAAAATGACTGTCTGGGCATTTCTTGTTCATGAGATGAACATGGTTCTTACCATTGAGCGTCCAATAATTGTTATTGTGACAAGAATGGATTTGTGGCTTTAGCCTAGGAACGCAGGTCCCATCAGCGTTCCAGACATATTCTGAGGCAAGTATCACCTGACCAGGGAGATGGTTGATCTCCAAGGGATTGAGGTTAGGAGAGTAGATTTTGAGGTTAACACGGCGGATCCACTCACCAAGGCATGTTTCCCCAAATACTATTTGAGAGATTTTAGGATGGTTGAGTATGGGATACTACAACCACTGCAATAATGTTGGGTATTGGATACTACAACAGATGACCTTAGTGAAAGTGGGAGATCGTTAGTTATATGTATGCCCTAGAGGCCATTACTGTACATGGGATGTATATTCTAGTGGATGTTTGGACATATATAGGGAGGACTCTCTTGCTCGATATGATAGTATGCTATCTGGTTGCACTTTGTCTTAACATATTGACTTGTATAAGTGATGCTGTCTTGCTCTGACATGTTGATAAAGCCCTTAGGATGTGTACTTGACTAACAGGACTATGATGGAGATCATACTAGTGGGGCCAAGGGTAGTCTACAAATACACCCTATAATTGTTCTTAGTCAAGAGAGTATCCAGACAGGACATCGATACTCCAGAGTAGACTAGCGTATGCGCTTCTTGACCCATATGATGGGTGATGGATGATCCCACATCCATTGGTGTTTGACATCAGAGAAGGTATATGGGTGCTCAGTGGAGACTGGGTACACCGGACATACTCGCCGAGAACTCCTAGATGGTATTATACCTATCGTCGGATAGCAGTTCTCTGGTGATACTGGTACAGGTTAGCCTATAGATCTAAGATCGTCATAGAGTCTTGTGTGATTCTCACTGTGCTTTGACTTCCACCATACCACGGTCAAGAGATGGTGCAAAAAGTTGGTTATTAGGTACAGTCCCGAGTCACATGGAGGCAATGAGCGATAGGAGGGGTTTCGTCTCTCCCGGTATTGGGAGTTGATGTTGCGCTATGCTCGATTGGACATAACAGGAAATCCCTGGCCAGGGTTGCTGAGATTTACTGGTAAGTGTTATCAGTAGTTTCTCGAACCGTTATAGACCTTGCATCAGCATGACTTATTAGGCTATTGGGATTTGATGTTATACCACCCCCAGGCTATGATATGCGACATATCAGACAAGGAGACATGACTGTACGGTAGTGTTACTGATTGGATTCGCAGGAGTATGAGCAGGCTTGCTTCTTAATCTTCTGATCGCTCAATACCCAGGTGGCCGTTACATTTAGCAGACCGCTTGCGGATTTTGGGTGATTGATATGATCATCAGCTACTGTCGGCGTATTGACAAGTCTTTAAAGTCCTACATAGAGGTTTCCTGGTTTAGGCGAAACGAAGTAGGAGCACATATGTGATATGTGCGGGACCGAGATTAATGCAAGTATGTGATACTGTATTCTATTCTCACGATATGTGACATTCGTCGGTTATATGTGATATAGCCAAGTTATCGGATCAAGTGTTGATTCGATAAGTTGTTACATTTGATATTAGTCGGTTATATGTGATATAGCCTGATTATTAAACCAAGAGTTGATTTAATAATTTAATGTATAATTAGATATTTGAAATATTACATTACATTAACTAATATTAGCTCACTTAAGTAATTCTTTTTCTCACATTTGATACACTTTACATATATGTGATATATGTATAGTTTTATTTTTACACATAAATATATATATGTGATATATATTCATGTGTCTTGCTAGGTTACATATGCAACAAGGGTGTATGAGACATATACCTTGCTAGGGTTTATGTTATGGTTAATATTTATCATTAAGTTATTACAAATTAGTGGATAATATCTCAAGCTTGGATGAAGCTTGTACAATATTGACCAAGTCCACTTGTTTGTCTTGCTTAAGATATTTGTTAACCCAACCTTAACCACAAGCCATGGTTTATTCTCTACATGAGTTAGGCATGACATTAACTCACCATGGTTGCATTTCTAACCTCATGAGAGTTTCATTCTCTTCGTCCTTTTTCATCACTTGAGATTCATCCTCTTCATGAGCTCAAAAAGCTTTCTAGGGTTTTGAGAAGTGATGAAATATTGTGAGAAAAATAAAACTAAAGTGAGCCCACATCCTATTTCATCATCCTCTACTATTAGCCATTTAGTTTAGGGTGTTTTCTTCACTAATTTCACCATTAGTGAAGAGGTCGTATGAGCTCGAGTCTCCTCGACGTAGATCATCTTCGGCTTCGAAGGCTTCGAGCAAGTTTGCATCTTTCACCTTATGGATCCTCTCAAGAGGTCGGAAGATCATTACTCGCAGCGAAGGGACTACGGCATGGAGCTTTAGAAGTGAAGGACTGGTCTACAAAGGTTGTATTCCCTCATTCACTTAGATGTAAAGTGTTTACATATCGTTTCTTTGAATTTTCTAATAACGATTCTAGGGTTAGGGTTAGCTAGAACAGTAAGTTTTTGAAATTGGCATGGACGATGCCTCCCGAAACCTTGTTGTTGTACTAGACAACCCAGCAGTCAGGACGTATCCGACCTTATCATAGGTCAGGGAAATATTTACGTTCCTCAGCCAATCTTTGTAATTCGGTCCCGTGAGTTTATTCCTGTCTAATAAAAGCTTAAGTCCCATCATAGGTATCTTCCATTTGGAGAGAAAAAAGAAGAAACATAGTGATTGCTCTTGCATGATTAAATTGGTTATTAATCTTATCTAATTGATGTCTCCCACTGCTTTCTATCAAATTTTCCTTCAAACCTTTAAAAAAAATTAGCCAGGATTAATTGCAATTTACAAGTTCGCTAACCGATCGGCAAGGCCAGTGTCGGTACTTCGAGGGAGGTTCCCCGTGCTTTTGAACAGACCTAATTAAAATAAACCTCATTTTCCTATAGGCATAAGCCCGTTGACACCTTTCTAGACACCTACTGGATCAGCTAATTGTAAAGTGCAAAACTCTCCCGGGAGTGAATTTTACTCACAGTAGGATCGGGATCTAACTATCAAATAGAAGGTATGTAATCTCATTGCAAATTTCAACCCTTAAAATTCCCGATATGATTTTTACCCCTGGTGTCTTATGACCTTAACTATGGTCAACAAATCATAAGCACTAGTCAAGTTCTACCCGTCATTTCGTGATTGATTTAGACCCACCCGCATGACCCTTAAGTATGGTCAACAAAGTCATACGAATGTCCTAATCGATCGCATCAAATAATTTGTAGGAAGACATCACTTAGCTACCGTACACTACGTCTTCACTATAGTCAACACACGTGGCACGAATACTAAGTACTCTACTTCCTAAAATGGCGGAGGGCATCGGATGGTTTTTATGAAAACCCTTAATGTTTTGAACTTGATATCGTTATAGAATATAGTGAAAAGGAGTAGTTTAAGCTCCTGTTTAAAAATCGAATGGTTTTGTTGTATCTTTCTAATTTTGCTAAAGAGGTCACTCCCGGTGAAGGGATCTCGGCTCTTTCCTCATCGAATGAGGTGCTGGATATTCATGAATACCACAATACAAAGCAAAAGTTAGATCAACTATAAAAACAATTGAGTGCTTTGTAACATTTTCTAGTTTCGTTAAAGGGGTCACTCCCGGTGAAGGGATCTCGGCCCTTTCCTCATCGATTGAGGTGCTGAATATTCATCAAGGAATACCACTATGCAAAGCAAAAACTAGAGTTACCCATTTTAAAAAGATTGATTCTACAACATCTTTAGGTTTTTTTTCTTAACATTAATCACATTAATGTTGTCCCATCATTTATGTTTCTTAAACATCACAGAAAAGAAATGAAAATAGAACGTACGCTTATGCCATCCGTATTCGCCACCGGGCCCTGTCATACACTGTTAGGTTACTTAACTAACGGCAGAGCGGGGGCTGAACTAGCGCGGGTGCAAAACATAAGCAACGTTTATTATATATCTCATATATATATATATAGCCATTCGTCGCACGCATTTATAAACATTCCAGATCACTGATGAATACATTGGATATACTAGGAATTTCGTACTTCATTTAAGCCCTTAATGAAAGACGGGTTCTACGGTCGTGATGAATAGCCAAACCCCACCCTAGACCCCTAGGGCGCGTCAAACTACCCGCCAAATTCCCGAAGTGAACCAACCTCCCTCAACAAAGTGAGTAGACCACTTGGCACTTCGAGAACCCGGTAGTTTGTGCACCCCACCTTGGGTCTATCCTAGGAGCAAAAACAGTAAAAAGAAAATATACAACGGTGGCTACAAACTCAACCCGGATGTGCCCTACAAAATAATATTACATTGCTTTTTACAAATTACATGAATGAAAGAAAAACGATCTTCTCACATCCCCGGCCATTCATCATGATGATCCAACATATTCATATACACATACCATCATATGATATTAATACCGATGTGTGCAACCCCGACTAATCGACATATAGCAATTAGTCGACGTTTCCAAACACACATACACATCATTAAGCTTATAAAGTAACCGTGACATTAGAATTCTGCACGAGATTAGCTAACTAAACAATTTTCCAACACTTGAAAAAATCTAGTGAGCTAGTGTTCAAAAACCGATCGTTTTGAGCCAATCCGGGAGTCGAAACGAACTCTAAACCCGCCCGAACATCATGGAGGCGAAGAACATCATATTAACTATCGAATGGGGGGGCTCAGGGGGGTACCCACCCTGAGGGCTACCTCGAAGTGGCCCCATGGGGTTGGCAGACCCGAGAGCACCCTGTTGGGGTGCTCTCGGGTCACCCACCCCCAAGGCCACCTCGAGGTAGTCTTGAGGTATGGGTCTGGCCTATGGTCCCCCTGGGGTATCTCGAAGGTGCACACACTCCATCCTGCGGCTTCTCAGTTCAAACCGTGAGCCCGCGGGGTGTGCAAACAACTCTAAACTTTGATTTTCAAAACTGTTTTTCGGCAGTTTTTGCTCGACGAAAAACGGTGGAATTCTAACGTTGCTACAAAATATTTATGGTTTAAGATAGGCTCTGATACCATGTTAGTGGATGTTTCACACTCTCACAACACTTGTGAGGAGGCGAAAGCGATAAAAAAAATTCTTGCACGCAACACCCACATAAACCAAGATCTTATGCTTAAACCTTAACTAGCAAACCTATCTAGAGATCTTATCTACTAGGATAGTGTTATACCTAATGAACTGGTCCTTCAGGTCTTCTTTTGAATGTGACTCCTAGGCTCCTTATGGTCGCAAAGAGCTCGGTCTCTGGCCACCTCAAGATCCGAGATGATCCACCCGAGATCTATCGAACAAGCTACAAACTCTTCTCAAGAGTTTAACTAAGAGATAAAGATTGCTAGAAGTGATCACTTAGATAATGTAAAGATCAAGTATTGGATTATAATTTTGCTCCAAGCTTTTGATTCACAACTCATGTGAAGGTTAAAGCAAAGAGGAGGAAGAAGGAGAGAATGAGGAGAGAGAATGTCAAAGTGATGAATGAAAAAAAATCAAGCATGGAAAAATGATATGGCTCAAATGAAAATAATTGAAGCATGCAATAAAATAATGCACCATGCTTCAATAGTAACTCCAAATGAATAAAAAATGAAATAAGCCATTCCTTCATCCATGCTTAAACTTTCTCCAAATTCCACCTAATTTATTTATTTTCACAAAATAAATATCCATTTATGAGGTGTCTCCTTCAAGAAGGTAATCTTGTAACAATTACAAGAATACCCCTCCACCGTATACCGTATAAGTATACCCGTATCCGAATTTCGAAAAATACAAATACAAATAATCCAATAATATAATACCGGTATCCGGCTTAAACCAAAGCCTACCAGTATTATCCTTCCAATCATTATTCCTGTAACAATTACACGAACATGATCAAAACCCTGCTGCAACAATTTATGGCATCTACATCTTTTGCATGAACAAGGGAACCATCTGTGTGGGACTCTAAACACTCGATAGTACGCTGGCAGTGGGTTTAACCACAAGCACGTCAGCGGCACTAGCTATGTGTAACGACTACCCAGGTACTGACGAAAAGGTGGCCGACGAGCGAACTCATCACAACCCTAACGAGCCTGTAAGCAACACTTACCTTACAGTCCGGTCTCTTCGTATGATATGTCGCATATGAAGTCTAGGGGTGGTAAATGTCAGACCCCAGTAACTTTATAAGTCATGCTAATTTACGGCACATAACGGTTCGAGAAACTACTGATAACTCTTATCAGTAAATCTCGAGAACCCTGTCCATGGATTTGCTGTTATGGCCGATCAAGCATAGCACGACATCAACTCCTTATACCGGGAGAGACGAAACCCCTCCTATCGCTCACCGCCTCCATTTTATTCGGGAATGTACCCAAAATCCACCTGTTTACACGACTCAGTGGAGCCGTGGTAGGGAGGAAATCAAAGCACAGTGAGAATCACACAAGACACTATGACGATCTCGGGTCTACAGACTAACCTATACAAGTGTCACCAGAGAAATGCTATCTGACAATAGGTATATATACCATCTAGGAGTTCTCGGCGAGTCCTGTTCAGTGTACCCATTCTCCAATGACAACCTGTGTACAATCTTTGATGTCAAATACCAATGGTTGTGGAATCAACCATCGCCCTCAGGGTCAAGAAACGAACACACTAGTCTACTCTGGTAATATCGATGCCCTGTCTCGATATACCCTCGACTAGAAACTATTAAAAGATATGCTTATAGACTGCCCATGCCCCACTAGTATGATCTACATCATAATCCCGGTAGTCAAGCATAATCCTAAGGGCTTCATCAACATGTATATAAAGATATGAAATACAACACATCACACGTTAAGATGAAGATAAACCAGATACCATACTATCATTTCGAGCAAAGATTGTTTTTTGTACATATACATACCTAGTATCTTATACAATACAGGCCTCTAGGGCATACATATCTAAGAATCATCACCCTAACCCAAATAAACCCTAATCAACCCAAAATTAACCCAAAAAACCCTAATCAACACGCTAACACAAATACACTCTATTTTACCTAATTAACTGTAACGTTTTGAAAACCGTTTAGGTGAAATTTCCGATAATCGGTAAATAACTGGTGTTTTCCGTAAAAACCAAAATATAATTATTTTTCAATATAGACTTAAATATACCTATTCTAGATATTTAATTTCTAATATTTGGTATTTAATTGGTCACTTACAAATTACTAGTTTTCTTAAATTTTTCCTTTAATTAATTATTTTAATTATTATTTTAATCAGACACTTATACACTAATTAGTGCTAATTACAAATTTGTTTGGATTAACTACAAGTTGCATTGCACCATGACAACTTAAACTAATCTTGTAACATGTTCTTTTTCTTTCAATATTTTCAAGATGGTTCTAGTTAATTAAAGTGACTTTTTAGAAAACAAACTAAATAAAAAAATTTATAAGGAAATAATAAACAAAGAAGTATGGGGTGTAGATAATTGAGTTATGGGTTTTCTTTACTTGGAAATTTCCACACACATACACAGACACCCCCACACCCAATCTTGGCTGAAACTTAGCATGCTATTCCCCATCTCACCACTTCTTTTCCTCACTAAAAGAAATAAAATGAATAGAATAAAGAAAAGAAGGCATGGGGGTTATAAATGAGGTATCGGGTCTTCTGTTGACTTGTAATTTTCACACAACTACACATCTCACTCTCCCCCCCCCCCTCATTCATATGCAGCCGAGCCTCACACTTAAGGCAACCCCCATTTTCCCTACCTCCTTTTCTCATCAAAACACTTCCAAAAAATTCATCAAATATTAATGCAAAACCTCACAAATCCATCAATTTAATCCTTACCCATTTTTCCTTTGCCCAAACTAGCTTGGATTTTGGAGCAACAGTGCATTTTGGGAGGCTAGGTTGCAAGCTTGATCTCTTGTTATTGAGGTATAATCCTAACTCAAAGGTTAATTGTTGAATTAATTACTTCAATCTAACTTATTTAGGTGTTTAATTATAGTGTTATTTCAAGATCGAGTTTTCAAGAGAAGGGTTGAATTGGAAGTTAGGGTTTTTATCATTTGATCATGGTTTAAATCTGTAGTTTAACACTTTAAGACATGCAAATTCTAAGCTAGTTGCTATATTACTAATTGTTACTTTTAAATTGTCCAAATTAAGCTATTTTGCAAACTATGTTTTTTTATTAGTGTGTCATTAGATGAAATTAAAATCTAGTTAGTAGTTGTGTGGCCTAATTAAGATATTATATGAGCATTGTGGCCACTAGATTTATTAAAACATCTAGATTTGAACTAAAATGGTAATTGTTGCTTACTAGGTTTTTGGAATAAATCGATTTGATTTAAGTTTGAGGTTTTGGTAGTTTTCTACCTATTTCATATTATATTTAGTGTGTTGTAAGCGCGCGATTAGGTTTTAGGTTTGGGGTTTGCCTCATATAGCGACCCTAGTTTGTGGCGTTGTCGCGAGCGTGTTTTATACACCAAGTGCGTGCGCGTTTAGTTAGTGCGCATGGTTAACTTGTATTGGTTGTATCCGCGCCTAATTATATATTTATTCTTTTATTTACTAGTGTACATTTCTAGGATCGGGTGCAGAGGCATCAGATATGGCGCTGAAATGGCAGACCTAGAATCGGATCAGATTAGCCGAGGCGTTCAGGTGAGTAGATGTATATCTATGGAGAAGTCGGATCGATGGCGTATAGCACCCCCCAGAAATCTTGTAGGTTAGGATACGTTTATGATATATATAGATATGTGTTATTGTGAGACGTGTATACTCAGTAAGAAAGGCTTTAGGAGACCATGGGTTGGATTTAGTGTAATTGAAAGAAAGCACTTTTAGTTTAGTTTCTTAGTCGCGAAACCCTTGAGTAAAGGTTGACACACACATATGCATACACGTGATATGATTTTGGGTGTATGTGTTATATATATATGTATGTATGTATGTATGTGTGTATATATATATGTATGTATGTATGTATGTATGTATGTATATATGCATGTATGGATGGATGCATTGGGTGTGTGTGTGTGTGTGTGTGTGTACATAAACGTATACACGGATGATGAGCCCAATATATGATACTTGGAGATGAGCCGATATGATCGGGCATGATGCCGTGAGATTGTGATATGTGATTGGGTCGTGATAAGATATACGACATGTTATTATAGTGGATCGTTGGGCGATGTGTTTTCATACACACAAGGATATATGATTGATGATATTGGAAATATACTAGACTTTAGATCGGTACCCCTAATTCATGATTTTACGATAATAATACTATATGAATAATGAGGGATATGTGATATTTGACCCGTACCCCAATTTTGGGATGCTGTATGATGGATTTTACTGTACGAGGTATAATATGATGAATGATCCGCACTCTTGACTCGAGAATGCCATACTATATATTTTACCGTACGTGACGCTATTGAGGTGAGATCACCGACTATTAGATATATCGACTCGGACTTTAGGTGGATTTCCTTACCCTTTCGACTTGTCTCTTAGTTTAATCCTGTAGTTGCTTAGATAGATGATAGACTGGGCTCGAGTCATACTTATTTTTAAAGCAAATGAATCGTGAGGATTTTTTAAAGATAGGCCGAGGGATACTACGGATTTTTCAAAAGACGTATCTTTTCTCAACGACCCCGTAGCCCCTATTTTTCTAAAACCATGATTCGTGCTATTTCAAACACCAAAAATTGTATGAATCGTATATAGAAATGTATATTCTTCAATGTTCCGGTTACTGCATCTTTTCCCGTATATTCATGTTGCTCTCATCGCATTGCATGCTTATGCATGTGTTTTCTTTAGTTATTATGAACCCCTGTTGTCAGGACATCAGCACCATTACCGATGATGCTTATACTCCACGTACACTTGCTTGCTGGCTAACACACATCATCATCGGTAATTGCTATGTCACATACATTTTAGAGAATATTACTTCATTTATATAACTTGGTAGCTGATAGTTCCAATATATGATTACTATGCTAGTTTAGATATTGCATTCGTTTCTTAGATACCTATGCATGTGTATAATTGTTGTCATGCAATATTATTGGGCTTTATGCCGGTAATTCATTGTTTACATACTCTGAGATTTTTGGATATTGGATTTTCCATGAGATTTTTGGATTTGGAGAAGCTGGAAGGATTTTATAAACTCATTATCATTTCTAAAAATAGAAATTTACGGTTTTCTTATGAAATGATGTATGTATCGTTCACCATGAGTTTTCTCGGCTCTTGAGCGGTATCATACACCCGATTCGAGGAGGAGTATGAACCGTCTGCGGGTTCATGGTGGACCCAGTACGGTACCCCGGAGCGAGAGTGGTTTTATGGGGATGATGATGAGCCTGGCAGGGGCAAACTACCATACCGGTGTGTCGGGCGCGACGGATATACAGAGGATACCAACATAGTCGAGAGATTTGATGTGATGGGCCGATCCGAACTGACGGAGCCCATGGGCCGATCCGGACTGACGGAGCCCGAGATTTGAGTATTATGTGTCGCTGTTAGACACGGATTTCGAGATGTTTTCAGTGCCGATGCTGGGCACTCAGATTTTATCATGATTTGTGTGTTGTTGCTGGACACATGTTGGATGGTGCATTATTACATGTCATGCATCGATATATTATTACTCATGACACGGACACGAGTACTGTGATATCACACTTATGATATGTTGTCACCCTTGTAGTAGTATTGTGTATTTATTTGTATGACCTTGGAAAGAATCATACATGCGATTTCTACTCGGTGATGTCTTCTACTCACGAGTTGGCAACTCACCCCCGTTTTGCTACAGTTTCTTGCAGGTTTGGCCATACAGGTTTTGTTGCAGCTTGCTGGCACACTGCTTCCTTCCGGGTGATTGCTTGGTTAAGTGGATTCATTTGCATCGTGACCACTATTGTACTTTATTTATTTCAGTTGTATCTAGTAAGCTCCATCAACCAGACTTATATTATTTTAGATAGACATAGAAGTTGTTTATTCTTTCGACCTTAGAGTCGCACGCCTGTATTATTATGGTTTTCTGGCTTCCTTGATGATGTTGAGTTCTTTACTTTTTCTTAGTTTTGATCCTCGCCCTTCGGCGTTGTATATTATATTGCTTGCGTGGTTGTTTTGCCAATTGGCGAAGAGCTAGCTCCCGCTTTGGGATGCCTTTATTCATTACTTACGTATATTCCTGTTTATACCCGTTTGGGGCCAGTATTTACAAAGGAAACTTTGCCGAAATTTTTGGGAAGACTTGATGTTCTAAAAATGCTTATTATGACTTTCAAAGCGCTTTTATTTGTTAACTTTTAAATAAGTTTTCCTTCACTCTTTTTCTTAAAATGGTTTAGATTTCTGGGCTTTGGCTTACTTAGATTACTTTACGCCTTTAGACGTTTCGTACTTTAAGTGCCAGTCACGTTCCGTGCCATTTCAGGTCGTGACAAAGTTGGTATCAGAGCACTAGGTTTAACCTTGGTTCGATCTAGGTTTGACTATGCGGAGTCTAGGGCGTTTATATATATATATATATATATATATATATATATATATATATATTTTCGGAACCTATGCTTGACCTTACGGAACTTAGACTTGGTCGAGGGGGTATTAGATCCGAACTTTCGTCATGTAAGTTGACCTTGGTTGATGGAGTATGTGACTTAAGTAGAGTGACGTACTGTGTGTATGTTCCACGGCATACTTACGATACGCTATCCCGCTTAAGAAGCCTTAGGATGTACATTTCTTATGCATTGTAATTCAATTCATTCCTATGATCTATCCTCATCGATATCGGATTGTGGTTTCTGTTACCATGGTTACACGAGCAGAGAGAGAGAGAGAGAGAGAGCTGTGGCTAGAGTTGCGGTCAGCATAAGCTCGTCATGGACGAGGACTGACCAGGATGTATTCCGGTGACATACGATTGCATAGATATGTCGTTTTATTTTGTTTTTCGTGACACGAGCGTTTTGATGGATTGCTTTTACTAAGATTTCTCAAACGTTCAGACCAGCACCAAAGGATTGGGCCACTGCTAGAGGTCGTCAAGAATGTGATGACCGTTAATGTATCGTCTATTCTTGAGGATTGAGGCATTGTTTAGCGTGCAGACGAATGAACCAGCTGCTGCTGCGATTGACAAGATATCGCCTCAGATATTAAAGCTTTTGCAACATGAGTTTATACTTAGGGATATGATAAAATATTGCTAGTCACCCATGGATGAATGACTAGGATATGTGGTTTGTTTGCATAACCTGATGCGAGGTCATCAGATTGATTATTTCAGCTAGAGAAGACTTCACACAGGCACGTTGAGAGTCGATAGAAAATGGATGAATGAAAAGTATTCCTCCGACGATTTGGAAGAGTTTCCGAAGGCGTAGTTGGACAGGTACCTACCACAAGATTTTGAGCTGTAGAGTTCGTAGTTTCGGAAGGGAGACTCTAGATATGAGTATAGCCGTTTGTAGCACAGTCCATACAGTTACGAAGAGACGAGTCCGAATAAGTCCACATTAGAGAAAATTGGAGTAAGAGGTTCGTACGAGATTTTTATGTGATGACGTTCCACTCCGTCGACATCAGAGATGTGACATATATGCAGAGGCGTTGAATATGGACCTATCTTTTAGAAGAAGTCGTGATGAGTATGCAGCTATTCCGGAACAAGAAATGGATTTAGTAAAGGGTGATAATTTCTGGGAAGTTCGGCAGAAATGAGATAGGGAGAGACCCCGACAAGAATCTTTCTGGAATACTAAACGAGAAGACTTAGACCCAGGATCGTTCGTATCATGAACACCCAGTAGGCCAGAGTTCGGCATCATCGACAAGACATGTTATGAGTGACCACGATAGTTGGCCGGAGATCTTTAGAGGATGTGCCAGAGCGGCACTGTTGCCATCATCATTCCATATTAGGCCGTTGAGCCGAGAAGTTAGGTAACTGTAAATTCGCAGTGAGAGACGAGAGCCTAAAGGCACAAGACGCCAAACCATGAACAGGAGGTAAGTAGATATCTTGCTCTGCTAGCTTTGGATGCACCGACACCTTCTCGACTTTGAAAGAAGGACATATCGACTACAGTGTTTACGATTTGTGATTTGGTGATTCGAATATCATGTGGCCGTCATGTTGGATTTCAGTATTTTGGGCGATTTATTTGCATGATTGAGTTTTTGTGCACCACAGTTGCACTCGATTTCGATTTGATGCCGTTGAGATGTTTGATTTTGATTTCATGCCTATGGTATGAATGTGATTTGACTTGTGCTTTCAGGTGTAGTTTTCATGCACTTTTAGTTCTTTGATTCGATTTTTTGCACGCTGGTGCACGTGTGTCACGACCCGAAATGGCACGTGACTGGCACTTGAATCATGTGAAGCCTATAGGACGCCACTTAATTCAATTAAGCCAAAAGCCCAGAAATCTAAACCATTTTAAAAGAGATTGAAGGAAAATTCATTTAAAAGTTGACATATAGAATCACTTTTGAAAGTCGTAGCAAGCATTTTTAAAAGCATCAAGTTTTTCCCAAAAATTTCGATAAAGTTTCCTTTGTAAATACTCTCCCTAAACGAGTACAAACATGCATATATATAAGTAATGAATAAAGGCATCCCCAAGCGGGAGCTAACTCTTCGCCGATTGGCGGAAACAACCATGCAAGCAATATAATATACAACGCCGAAAGGCGAGGATAAAAAACTCAAAAGGAAAAACCAACGTCCTCAAGAAAACCAGAGAAAAATCATAGTAATACAAGCGCGCGAATCTAAGGTCGAAAGAATATACAACTGGTTTTCTAAGTCTATCAAATAATACAAGTCTAGTTGATGGAGTTTACTAGATACAACTGAAATAAATAAAGTACAACGGTGGTCATGATGCAAGTGAACCCACCTACCAAAGCAATCACCCAGAAGGAAGCAGTGTGCCAGCAAGCCGCAATGAAACATGTATGGCCAACTTGCAAGAAACTGTGACACAACGGGGGTGAGTTGCCAACTCGTGAATAGAAAATATCACCAAGAAGAAATCGCATGTATGACTCTCTCCTAGGTCACACAAATAAATACACAATACTCCTACAAGGGTAGCAGTATAACATAAGTATGATAACAAAGTACTCGTGTCTGTGCCAATAATAATAATATATCGATGCGTTACATGCACTAATGCACAATCCAACGTGTGTCCGGCAACGACACACAAATCATGATAAAACCCGAGTGCCCAGCATCGATACTCAAAACATCATGAAGTCCGTATCCAACAGCGACACATAATACTCAAATCTTGTGCTTCGCATAATCAGGATCGACCCATGGGCTCCGTCAGTCCGGATTGGCCTATATCCATCTCTCTCATAACTCCGAACGGTATCCTTCGGATATCCGTCGAGTTTCCATACAATAACCGGTCGGTAGTGCTCCCCTGCCAGGCTCAACGCCTTTCTATAAGATCCTCTTGCCCCGGGGTACCGTACTGGGTCCACCATGTACCCGCAGACGGTCCTTCGCCCTACCTCAAATCGGGTGTATGATACCACTCAAAAACCGAGAAAACTCATGGTGGACACCACAAATATCATATCATGAGAAAACAACAAATTTCTATTTTTAGAAATGATAATGAGTTTATAAATCCTTGCGGTTTCACCAAATCCAGAAATCTTATGGAAAATCTGAATCCCATAACCAAGAGTTAATAAACAGTGAATACCGGCATAAACCCCCATAATATTGCATGACAAATGAATATACACATGCATGGATATCTAAGTAGAGGATGCAATATCTAAACTAGCATAGTAATGATATATTGGAACTATCAGCTAGCAAGTTATATCAATGAAGTAATATTCTAATGTGTACGTGACATGGAAATTACCGATGATGATGTGTGTGAGCCGGCAAGCAAGTGTACGTGGAGCATACACATCATCGGTAATGGTGCTGGTGTCCTGAAAACAGGGGTTCATAATAACTAAAGAAACACATTTATAAGCATGCAATACTATGAGAACAGCACGAATATACGGAAAATGATGTTGTAACCGCAACATTGGAGAATATACCTATCCATATTCGTGTCATACGGTTTTTGGTGTTTAAAATTGCACGAATCATGGTTTTAGAAAAATACGGGCTACGGGGTCCTTGAGAAAAGATACGTCTTTTGAAAAATCCGTAGTATCCCTAGGCCTGTCTTTAAAAATACTCACGATTCGTTAGTTTTGAAAATAAGTATAACTCGAGCCCAGTCAAAAGGGTAAGGGAATCCACCTAAAGTCCGAGTCGATATATCTAGTAGTCGGCGATCCCGCCTCAATAGCGTCACGTATAGTAAAATACATAGTATGAAATCCTCGAGTCAAGAGTGTGGATCAATCATTATATCTATACCTCAAACGATAAAATCCATCGTACGGCATCCCAAAATCGGGGTACGGGTCAAATATCATATAGACTCATTATTCATATAGTATCATTATCGTAAAAACATGAATTCGGGGTACCGTTCAAAATCTAGTATATTCCCATATCAGCAAACATATATTCTCGTATGTATGAAAACACATCGCCCAACGATCCACTATAATATCATGTCGTAAATCATATCACGACCCAATCACATATCACAATCTCACGGCATCATGCCCGATCATATCGGCTCATATCCAAGTTTCATATACTGGGCTCATCATCTGTGTACATGTACACACACACACACACACACACACACACACACCCTAACGCATCTACACACACACACACACACACACACACACACACATATATATATATACGTATAAACATATACACCCAAATCAAACCACGTGTGTGCATGTGTGTGCGTATCAACCTCTACTCTAGGGTTTCGCGACTAAGAAACTAAACTAAAAACACTTTCCTCCAATTACACTAAATCCAATCCATGGTCTCCTAAAGTCTTTCTTGCTAAATATTCACATCTCAATAATAACAAATAGGTATACATATCATAACGCATCATACCCTACGAAATTGCAGGGGTGTTATACGCCATCCACCCGACTTCCCCTGTAGATATATATCTACTCACCTGGACGCCTCGGCTAATCTGATCCAATTCCAGCTCTGCCATTTCCGCACTACATCCGACGCCTCTACACCCGAACCTAAAATTGTACATAAGTAAATAAGAGAATAAATATATAATTAGCCATGGACACAACCAATACAAGTCAACCACGCGCTGTAACTAAACGCGCACGCACTTAGTGCACAAACCACAACTAGGGACAACGCCACAAACCATAACTAGGGTCACTATACATGCCAAACCCCAAACCTAAAACCCAAACGTACCAATCTTGGTTTCACAACACACTAAATATTATATGAAATAAGTTGTAACTCATCAAAACCTCAAAATTAATCAAATCGATTTATTTCCAAAAACCTAGTTAGCCTCTTTTATCCATTTTGTTACAAATATAGATGTTTAAACAAATCTAGTGGCCACAATGACCATTTTACATCATAATCAGGCTATCCAATTATTAACTAGAATTTTACTCTCACCTATTTTCATAAATCCTAAAATATAGTTTGCAAAATAACTTAATTTGGACAATTTAATTGTCACAATTAGCAATATAGCAACAAGATTAAGTTTTGCAAGCCCTAAGATGTTAAACTACATCTCACAACCATAATCAAATGATAAAAACTCCTAACTTGATCCAAACCCGAATCTTGAATTTCAAACTTTCAATTAAACCCATAATAAGCAAATAAACAAAGCGGGGGGGGGGGGGGGGGGAGGGATAAACACCTAATAAACTAGATTAAAGCAACTAACTAACAATCAAACCATAAGGTAAAGATTTATACCTCATAAGTTTTGAAATCTAGCATACTAACTTAGCCTCCAAAATGGCTTCTCGCTTCATGAATCCAAGCTAGAATGAACAAAGAATAATGGGTAAGGTTTAATTAGGAGTTTGGGAGGTTTTTGTTTTGGATTTTTGATGGAAATTGTGGATTTTTGAGGTGGAAATTGAGGTGGGGAAAATTTGGGGAAGCTGCTCCCTAGTCTCAGCCATGGTGAGGAGAAGAGAGAAGTGAGTGAGTGTGAGAAGAAAACCAAGTCAAGACAACCCCATAACACAAGTCAACAAGCCCATGCTTCATTCTTTATTATTTCCTTTCTAAATTTTCTTTTCTTTTTGACTTTGAAGTGTGAGGTGTGTGTGGGGAGGGCAGCCTCATGGGCTCAGCCAGAAATGGAGTGAGGAGAGAGAGTGAGGTGTGGGTTGTGTGTGTGGAGATTTTCAAGTAAAGAAAACCCATAACTCAAGTCACAAGCCATACCTCACTTCTATTTAATTTATTTTAACAACTTAAACCTTTTTCTTTTAGATTTTCTAAAATTTTCTTGACAACTTCTTTTCATTTCAAAAACACACATGTTACATCTTAGTTTAATGTGTCATGATGCACAAAACTTGTATTAGCCCATTCTAAATTGTAAATATCACTAATTAAATGTATTAGTGAAGGCTTAAAATAATATTTAAAATAATTAATTACGTAAAATATTTTAGTAAACCAGCAATTTTATAAGTGACCCATTAAATACCAAATAATAGCAACTACATAGCTAGAATATGTATATTTAAGTCTATGTTGAAAAATAATTATATCTTGGTTTTTACGGAAAACACCAGTTATTTTAACGATTATCGAAAATTTCGCCTAAACGATTTTTCAGAACGTTACAATCTTCCCCCTTAAAGAAATTCGGTTCTCGAATTTAAATTAAAACTCTCCCAAATACTAAAATATTTCAGAAAAATAATCAAATCAGCGGGGCTCCGAAATCTTAAATAATTAAGACACATCTTAGAGCAATGCATGCGCATGAAAAACGAGTATATAACTCAAAATCAAAACTCCGTCAAGCATCACGCAATCATCGGAGTCATGGCGATGGTACAAATGTCAAAGTCCAATACGAAAACCAACATGATATACTCAAAACTATAACATGTACATAGTACGCATCGTTGTAAACTCGTCAAAACATCTGGAAAAAATGCATGCCAAACCTTTTTGAAGTCGCCGTGCGATGCGCGTATTACAGCACAAGTAGCGGACGTTTATTGTAAGAAAGATAATTATATATATGTATATATTCTTTGTTTAACAGACACGTCACGTCGTTTTCAAAAATAATTTAGAAGGTTTTCCTTGGTAAAATATTTCATGTCATCTCGGACACATAGGAAAAATATTGAGACTTTAGCTCCTTATTGGAAATCTCATCGATAACTATCGATGCATGCAAAAACACCCAGGTACTGCTCTCAGAACAGTCCTGCTCGGTTACTAACCCAAATAGTAAATATCATAAAAATGTACTGCTCAAAAGAAATCATACTCAATAGTATATGCAATAATGCCACGTGCGTCTGGTGCGTACAAAAATCGAAATCAATGATGTGCCTGTTTATCGCCGAAGGCCGGGAAGACTGGACGTCTTTCCTGAATCTGGGGGCAGATGCCAATTGGTGCTATCCGTCCACCTCTCCGAAGATGCCAAGTTGATTTATGGCACCGTGTATCGAAGGTTTAAACGGATGTGGCCGATGTAGCAGACTTCGTCAGATTCCCCCTCGTTTGAGAGGTTTTTGATTATGGGGACGCTCTTCCCTGCAGGCGCAAGCCCCTGCAGTTAATTACGCTACCGCATCGCGGTAACCACTTTCTCCTTCTCCATGTGGTCCCTTCGGGTCGTGGGTCTTTGTTTTGTGTTTGGTTGCCCGTGGATTGTATACGGAGACTAAGTTATGTTGTCGCCCATAGGGCGTGGACTAGTCCAAATCCGTATTTTCTTAGATTTGAGTTTGGGGGGTTGGATTTAAGGATACGTTAGCCTCGTTTGAGACTAAGATCAACTTAAACGTTAGTTAAGGATACGTTAGTCACATTTTAGACTAAGATCAACTTAACAGATCGTTTAGATCCAACAAAAGAGCATTTAGGCTCTATTGTTTAGTTTAGTGACATTGCGGTTGATAATTAGTTTAAAGACATTACGGTCCATTGTTAGTTTTAGGACATCGCGGTCAAGGTTAAGGACATCATAGTCCGTGGATTTAAGGACTCCACAGTCCAATGTTAGTTTTAAGACATCACGGTCAAGGTTAAGGACTTCATAGTCCATGGATTTAAGGACCCCACAATCCATTGTTAGTTTTAAGACATCACGGTCAAGGTTAAGGACATCATAGTCTATGGATTTAAGGACCCCACAATCCATTGTTAGTTTTAAGACATCACGGTCAAGGTTAAGGACATCATAGTCCGTGAGTTTAAGGACCCCACAGTCTATGAAATGTATGGTTGTTGGGACCCGTCACCTCTTTGAAGACGTTGAGGAATTACAACGACAAATATCAAAGGAGTGAAGAGATGTACCCTTGAACCAAAGTGGATTAAATGATCTGTAGCCCAATTTAGAACCAAGACCAATTAATTATATTACGAGCACCCTGGCTCAGTTAAGTCTGGATTGAGGCCTTATGGCCAACTTGGGCTAAGTCCAATTAAGTTTGGAATGTTGGCCCTCTGTTGGACCATTAGGCATTTGTCTAGGTTCAATCCCCCTTTATTTATCAATGCTAAACATTTTCATCTTTGATTTCCTCAATTTTGAGATTCAATCGAAGGGGAGGCTTTGCCTCTGGAAAATTAGCCAAGTTGGCTAAAAGTAGTGTTGGACAATAGGAAACAGCAGTGTTAAACACTGGAAATAAAACACTCAGATTAGTGTTAAACACTAGAGGATAACAGTGTTAAACACTGGAAATAGGATTCTCGAATTAGTGTTAAACACTAGAAGATAATCAGTGTTAAACACTGGAAGTAAGATTCTCAAATTAGTGTTAAACACTAAAAGATGATCAGTGTTAAATACTGGGAATAAAGCTCTCAGATTAGTGTTAAACACAAGAGGATAACAGTGTTAAACACTGGAAATAGGATTCTCGAATTAGTGTTAAACACTAGAAGATAATCAGTGTTAAACACTGGAAGTAAGATTCTCAAATTAGTGTTAAACACTAAAAGATGATCAGTGTTAAACACTGGGAATAAAGCTCTTGAATTAGTATTTAAACACTAAAAAAAACAGGGGTCACGTGAGGACGCCCAAAGGTGGGGCCAGTTCTCCTTTTCTTCGTTCTGCAATTAAGTGTTAAGCACTTTTTATATTTTACTTTGGAGTATCACGTGCTGACACGTGAGGAGGATTCATGCACTGATTGTTAAAGCGTCTGCCAAGGAGTTACGTGGGAACACGTGAGAGTGCCCAAGGCCTTTATTTCTTTTGCTTTTTCTTTCTGTGTTTCGGGAGTCACGTGGAGCACGTGTGGCGTTGCCTCCGAGCTCTTTCCTCCTTATTTCTGTGGATCTTTATAGGGGTCACGTAGGGACATGTAACCCTGGTTCTTTGCATGTTTGAAGATCTCTTTATCTTTTTTTAAGAATTAAATTCTTCATAGGGTTAAACCCTAATTGTGATTCTGGGGGGATTAATGCCCCTCTTATGAAAGAATTAAATTCTTATGTAGGGTTAAACCCTAATTTTTCTTTTTAGAGGAATTAAATTCCCATATATGTAAAGAATTAAGTTCTGGCATAGGGTGAAACCCTAATTTCATTTTTAGAGGAATTAAATTCCTGTAAGCTTGAGAGAATTAAATTCTCAATTGGGGTTAAACCCTAGTTCTGTCCATCTTGAAGGAATTAAATTCCTATAATTTTAGAGAATTGAATTCTCATATAGGGTTGAACCCTAATTTTATTTTGGAAGAAATTAAATTCCTATAGCTTTGGGAGAATTAAATTCTCTAAACTCGATTCCCCCTCTAAGTTTTGGATCTGCATGGCAGGATCTCAACCCGATGAGAATTAAATTCTCAACTTATGGGAAGATGTGCTCTTTGTAGATCCTCCACCAGAGGAAGAAACTAAATTCTTTGTAAAAGAGTTAAACTCTTAGATTTTTGAGAATTAAATTCTCTTTTTTCTGAAGTTTTGATCCCCTTTCTTTTTCTCACCTAGGGTTTTCTTTCTGAATTTTCAAGATGCCAAAATTCTCTCCAAAGTTTTCTCTCCAAAATTCTCTATATCATGTGCTCTCCTCTCGACTCCTATTTATAGGAGGAGGAAAAGAATCAATTTGTTTAGTAAATCTCTCATTGAAAAATTTGATTTGTTTTCATAATTTATATGATCCTTTAGATCATTCAGTGAATTTTATTCACCGTTGGATTTTCAATTCAAAGATATTCCGTTTGTTATTTCGGTGAGATTTAGGGAGATCTTTCCTTATTTAAGATTTTTCCATAAATTGGTGATTTTTAATCACCCTTGGATTTTTAATCCAACGGTTCTTCATAATTCTTCTCTATTTTGGAAAGATTTAAATAATCTTTTAGAATTTAATTCTAGTAAACCGTGAGGCTTTTAAAGCCAGTCACGTGTTGACACGTGACCCCTGGTCACGTGTAAGCACTGACCCCCGAATGGACTTCTCTCCTCTGCGCTTTTTTGCGCTGCTGCTTTAGCCGTCACGTGTCAACACGCGACCATTGATCACGTGTCCACACGTGACCATTGGTCACGTGTGAGCACGTGATGCCTCTTTTGAAGTTTTTTCCTGATTTTTAATCAGAGAACAAATGCTCCCACAGTGTTGCTCTCACGTGTCTGCACGTGAGTGCAACGCTGTCACTTTTGTGACCGTTGGATCTGTCTAGGGAGTAGAGTAGATGAAATGTTTTCCATCACATCCTATAAATGCAGGGGTCTCTTCAGAAGCGCCTCCACTTTTCATCTTCCTCCTCTGATAACTTTCTTCCTTTGAGAATTTAATTCTCCTTTTCCAGAGCTTAGTTCTCTGCTTCAAGCATTTTCCAGAGTTTAACTCTGTTGAAAGATTCCTTTTTCTCTGGTAATGATCTTTGGATGATCGAAGAACTTTCATACACATACAACTCAATGGATTTTAAATCCATACCAAGGGTTTTCCCCCTTATTTTAACAAGAACCCATTTTTATTCAAGTCCTTTAGCAAGAACAGAAAATCATTTAATCTTCAAACTGTAGATTTCTTAGGGTTTCTCTAATCTTTAGGAAGATGATGGTGTCGGTTGTCTTTTCCATGGAATTTAATTCCATCATAAAGGAGCTCTGCCTTTAGAACAAAAATTTCTGGCAATTTAATTCCCTTTTTCAAAAAGGAATTTAATTCCTCTGAGGAACTAAGTTCTTCCCATGGGGACTTCTTGGGGTTTCCTTGCCCTGAGTTGTCTCCTTCGCAACCGAGAAGAAGAAGTTTGCAATGTCCCTTCCTGGGAATTTAATTCTCCTGATTCTGTTTGATTTGTCACGGAGTCCAAAATGGATTTCCTTTTAGGGGAATGTGTAGGGTCACTTGAAATCCACTACTTATTTAATGAGAATCTTCCTTTTGCCTCATTATAATTGCTTGGCCTCATTATTAACGAGCCGTCATCTTGATTCTGTGGGACCCATGTGTTTTATAACCAATGGTCCCATAAAAAGGAGCCGGCTGTTGCTTCCTTCAACTGTCTTTATATATATATATATATTTATAATCATATATATATACACTACTGGCTTCTCTTTTAACTGTTTCCCCTTATTTTATTTCAGGTACAATGACTTCCGTTCCGTACTTTCCTTTCACTCGCTCGGAGGCCGCCTTTCCTCAGTCACCATCTGATGAAGAAGTGATGGCGATGATCAAGGCTCATGACCCGAGCTGCATGAACTTGCTTTTGTGGGGGACCTGATAAGGTCATATTATCCGGGGGCGCCGAAGTTTACTTTGCGAAGTACCAACGGAGCCCACCTTTTCGTTTCTGCCAATGGACCCTCCAAGGACAGTCTTTGCCATGGAGATGCCGAATTGGACTCCGATGGGGCGGCTCGAGCCTTCGACAACTGGTATCCCAACCCATCCAATCCCAGCTATAGATATTCTGGGACGGCGTATTTGCCATGGTGAGGCCCAACCATGGGGGAAAATCTACAAGACAGGGTTCACCCCTCGACACCCTACGGGCTACCTCCTCTTGGCTCGTTACATCCTTTCTGCCCATCGCGCGCAGCTGCAGAAGGTCGGGCTTTACTAAGCGATGTATGCGTCGCTCTTCCACTACCAATCCCCACATGTTTGGTTGGTTAAGGCGTTCTTGAACCAGTGGAATCTCCCCACCAACACTTTTCTTCTAGGGGACCGCGAGGTTTCGATCTCTTTGGAAGAATTTTATGAAATCTCGGGGCTGCCAATCCGGGGGGCACTTTATGAGGAGTTGCTGCCTCCTGATGAGTACGTCTTTGAGACCGAGCCCGCAATCCTCGACGGCCTGTCTAGCGAGAATGTCGTCTGCCACAGGCATCCAAGTCTGATCAAGGCGTTGGGAATCTTTGACCGGCTGTTCACAGAATCTGAGGAGCAAGGCGTTACTTTTAAGAGCTTCATTGCTTGCTTCCTTCGCGAGGATGTCCTGTCGAAGACGGCTTCAAAGTTCGCAAATATCACTGACCCCTTTGGGTTTTGTCCAAAGAAGCTGCCGACCAAGGAATCGGATTTACCACAGTATTACATTCCTATTATGTGGCTGGTGTCTTTCGAATCTATTGCAGCTCCCGGCATGGATGAGGAGACATTTTTCGTGGGTTTCGTCAGCGTCTGGCTTAGCTGGTTCGTCATCCTTATGCATCGCCGCTTCATGAGAGTCTTGGTTATCTATCCGGCTCATCGTATTACTGAGGGGACACGGGTGGCCGTCGAAATCTCGGCATTGGCGCATCTCTATCATGGGTTGGGTGCTGCGGCTAATACCTCTACTCCTGGCATGGATGTAGTAAACTTTTCTCTCCATTATTTTACGTCTTGGATCGAAATGCACGTGTTGGGTGCTTTTGCTATGCATCAGAGGCCCGCATTTTATGACGCCTACACCTTCCCGCGACTTATGCGATTGTTGAATGCTTCTGCCTCTGACCGGACTCAATTTGGGGCCATTCGGGCGTTGATTGCTCCTTACGCTACTGCTGGTGGATTGGTATTTACCGACCGGGTTTTATTTTCACCTTCGGGTCCAGTTCAGCAACTCTGGGACCAGTCGAAAGACAATGTGCCTTCTTTGAGGCCCGAGAGGCCACGCACTTATATGCAATCAGACCAGGCTATCTAGATAGTGCGGCCCTTTTTATGCAGTACAACCCGCATCGCTTCGCTCGGCAGCTTGGATATGACCAGGGCGTCCCTTTTGAGGCTTTCATAGTTGTGCCGGTCCTTTCACTCGAAGCCGTTCGTGATGCCGCTCATCATTTCGTGAGGTTGAACACTGGCTCCTACATCATGATCCCTGAAGCTGGCCACCTTCCCCGGTGCGTGGGATCATTTACGGGCTGGTACCTTCATTGGGTCAACCCGATTATTGTTGAGGAGAGAAGGGTACTCCTTGGACATGGTGCTTCTACTCAGGTTCCGGCCATAAGAGCTACGCTGCGACCGCGTGCCCCGGTCCTCTTTCCTCTGAGGGATACCGGTGTTGCGCTTATTCCGGGAGAGTCGGGAGTAGACCTCACTCCCATAGTTGGTATGCCATTGGGCACCCGGTCGCGGGCTAATCGGGCTCCGGTAGCAGCACCACCACCCGTGGCGTCGACAATGGCCGTGTCATCCTCAGTTGTGGCGCCAACCGAGGGTGGTAGGGATGAAGGTGTTGAAGATGAGGTGGGTCGGCATCGCGCCAAGGCTCCAGGGGGGAAGAAACGGTCATCTTCGGTGGTCGGTTCTGGATCTAAGTGGCGGAGGAAGGGGGCTCCCAACCTACTCAACTCTTTAGTAGAGTCCGAGCCCTTACTTCAGGATGAACCGTCGACCGTGCAAGAGTCGGATGCCGGTTTACATTTTTCGGGATCAGCTGCCGAGGAAGCCGCACAATTGGCAGAGGCTATAAGACGTTCTAAAGATGAATCTCAGAACGTAAGGGTTCCGAAGAAGCCCTATCCTGCCGTAATCTTCTATGAAGACCCCTCGTGGATCCGGCGGCGGTTCATTTGCCCTTCGGAGGAATAGGGCGAGAGGGCCCTGAAGCAGGCTGCTACGGAGGATGCTGCAGACGCGCTTTCCTTGTGGACTGGTGGCCACGAGTCTACCCTCGAACCCCGGCGAGCACACCTCCTTGAGAAGGAGCATCGTCTTGAAGAAGCCATATTGAAGGCTTCCTTACGCATTGGTATGTTCTTATACTTTTTGCAGCACTTCATATTGCTTGCACTTGTATATATGTATCCTTACTCTTGCGTGAATTGTGCAGAGACTTCGGCGATGGGGGAGGTTCCTACGGGCTTGCTGAAGATAGAGCCTGTTGACACCCCTAATGAAACATTGTTCGATGTGGAGGGGGTTGACGACGTTGTCCCTCTCACGATAGAGCCTCCTGTGGTGGTTCTTGATCCCGGAGCACTCACTCCTTTGCGAGAGGCACCCTTGGTGGTCGCCGTCCCAGCGGCTCTTCCTGAGGGCGGCCCAGAGGTTGGGATGGAGGTAGTCGGGACCACCCTCCCTTTGTTGGAGCCCGAGGTCACAGCGTAGGCCGTTGAAGCTGCTATCCCCCAAGCTCAGAATGGGAGGAGCGTCGAAGGCAATCTTCTACATTTTAAACTAGTAATCTTTCTGTTATTTGAACTCTTTTGTCTTTTTCAGAATTGCGCGGACTGGCGGCTTCTATTGCCGATCTGTCTCCCCGGCAATCCTTTCAGTGTCTGCTGGAGATGGCCGCTCCGCAGGCGATATCTCCTCAACATATCGTCCTCTCGTCTGGGCAAGGTTAGTGTCGTTCGCCTTTTTTTTATAGTATCGTTGTTATTTTGCGGAATGATATTGATGTCCTTTATAATTCTGGAGGCTGATGACGAGGTTGAGGTCCTCGAAGGGCCAGGGGAACCTTCGGCTCCTTCTTCCATGACCGTGGGTAAGTGAAGTCTCAATATGGTCCCACTTGTTCCGTTGCTTAAGAGTTTCACTGATCTTTTATAAATCTGAACAGCCCTACTAGCTCTCACAGCGCTGGAGTCGCGCATCGCCATGCCGGCTGGCCCTTATGCTTTGCGAGCCTCAGAACACTTGGCCAAGTTAAGCCTTGTCTCTCTGTCATCTTTGATCGAGGAGTTTCGTGCTGGCAGCGCAATCACAGCTGAAGCATTTGCTGCCGAAGCTAATAGTTCTCTTCCTTTTCTTGCCACCTACCATAGCGAAGCGGTGGTGCGAGTCTGGGTTGAGTTCTGTCGGCAGGTGGAGGCTTGCTTGCACGTACTTAAGTGTTCCCGCCTTTCTTCGGAGGCCGTGGCTGCAAAGGCGGACTTGCGGGGGCTGATAGAGCGGTGCGCGGTGAACATGGTGTCGTGCGAGAAGAGGATCGGCCGCAAATTCTTGGAGAGGGAGCTGGCTTCCAAGGCGTTGAACGAGATCCAAGCCAACCTCACAGCCAAAGGCAACAAAGCGTATGAACTCTGGCGAGTACTTCAAGAGTCTATCAAAGAGGTGGTGGCCTTCGATAAAGCTGCCGTGTTCACTCGTGAAAGGGTTGAGGCTCACAAGGCTACCGAGAAAGAGCTCGAAGGCCGGCTTGCCTCGAATCCGGCCCAGCAGGTTCAGGCGGAAGCCCGTCTTTTGGCGATATTGAACCGCGAAGGCGAGGCCCAGCGGAAAAGGTATGAGCTAACCACTCTGCTAAATCGCTCGCCGTCCTGAAGACTTGTACATTTTTTTTGTACATACTCCTGAATGAGAGTATATATTTTTTTGTTCTTTCATGAATTGTACTTTGTATCCATTTTGGTTTATGAATAAAAGACATATTTTTTCTTCTCAATGGTGTGTCTCTTTTTATTGGATGTATTCTGCGGACAGTCTGTCTTGATCTCCTTGCAGGGCATCGATCGCTTAGGATTCAGGGTTAAGATCTGCCTCCTAAGACTTTTGAGCTTTATGAGCCGTGAAGGTCTCATAAAGAGTTTTTCTCCCTACAGGTCGAGAGGATCCCATAGGTGTAATTTCTCCTTACGAATCGTGAGGATTCCTAAGCGTGTTTTTCCTTGAAAGTCGTAAGGATCTCATAAGAGGATTTGCTTCCCTACGGGTTGTGAGGACCCGCAAGTGCTGGGTGCGGTTGCCCTTATCCGTATTTCGCAGGGTCAGGGGTTGCTTTGGATGTTTTCCAGGGTGCCGTAGTTTAAAGACGTCGCGGTCGAGGTTAAGGACATCATAGTCCGTGGGTTTAAGGACTCCACCGCCCGTTGTTAGTTTTAAGACATCACGGTCGAGGTTAAGGACATCATAGTCCGTGGATTTAAGGACTCCACAGTCCGATGTTAGTTTTAAGACATCACGGTCGAGGTTAAGGACATCATAGTCCGTGGATTTAAGGACTCCACAGTCCGATGTTAGTTTTAAGACATCACGGTCGAGGTTAAGGACATCATAGTCTGTGGATTTAAGGACTCCACAGTCCGATGTTAGTTTTAAGACATCACGGTCGAGGTTAAGGACATCATTGTCCGTGGATTTAAGGACTCCACAGTCCGATGTTAGTTTTAAGACATCACGGTCGAGGTTAAGGACATCATAGTCCGTGGATTTAAGGACTCCCCAGTCCGATGTTAGTTTTAAGACATCACGGTCAAGGTTAAGGACATCATAGTCCATGGATTTAAGGACTCCACAGTCCGATGTTAGTTTTAAGACATCACGGTCAAGGTTAAGGACATCATAGTCCGTGGATTTAAGGACTCCACAGTCCGATGTTAGTTTTAAGACATCACGGTCGAGGTTAAGGACATCATATTCCATGGGTTTAAGGACCCCACAGTCCATGAAATGGGTGGTTGTCGGGACCCGTCACCTCTTTGAAGACGATGAGGAATTACAACGACAAATATCAAAGGAGTGAAGAGATGTACCCTTGAACCAAGGTGAGATTGGTTTTAAAATCATTACGGTTGATTGTTAGTTTTAAGACATCACGGTCGAGGTTAAGGACATCATAGTCCATGGATTTAAGGACTCCACAGTCCGATGTTAGTTTTAAGACATCAAGGTAGAGGTTAAGGACATCATAGTCCGTGGGTTTAAGGACTCCATAGTCCAATGTTAGTTTTAAGACATTACAGTCGAGGTTAAGGACGTACCCGTGGATTTAAGGACTCCACAGTCCGATGTTAGTTTTAAGACATCACGGTCGAGGTTAAGGACATCATAGTCCGTGGATTTAAGGACTCCACAGTCCGATGTTAGTTTTAAGACATTACGGTCGAGGTTAAGCACATCATAGTCCGTGGGTTTAAGGACTCCACAGTCCAATGTTCGCTCTGGATGCTTCATACGGGTTCACTGCCGTGTTCTGCGAGGACCAGGATCCGCTCTGGATGCTTCACACGGGTTCACTGCCGTGCTCTGCGAGGACCAGGATCCGCTCTAGACGTTTTCCACGGGGTCAGAAGTGACGTTATCTGCATTCCACGTGACCAGGAATTTTGCTCTAGATACTTCCCATAGGTTCACTGCCGTGTTCGGCGAGGACTAGGCTCCGCTCTAGATGCTACACACGGGTTCACTGCCGTTCTCTGCAAGGACCAGGATCCGTTCTGGAAGTTTTCCATGGGGTCAGAAGTGACGTTATCCGCGTTCCACGTGACCAGGAATTTCGCTCTAGATGCTTCCCACGGGTTCACTGTCGTGTTCGGAGAGGACTAGGCTCCGCTCTGGACGCTTTCCACGGGGTCAGAAGTGATGTTATCCGCGTTCCACGTGACCAGGAATTTTGCTCTAGATGCTTCCCACGGGTTCACTGCCGTGTTCAGCGAGGACTAGGCTCCGCTCTGGACGTTTTCCACGGGGTCAAAAGTGACGTTATCCGCGTTCCACGAACCAGGAATTTTGCTCTGGATGCTTCTCACAGGTTCACTGCCGTGTTCGGCGAGGACTAGGCTCCGCTCTGGATGTTTTCCACGGGGTCAGAAGTGACGTTATCCGCGTTCCACGTGACCAGGAATTTTTCTCTGGATGCTTCCCACGGGTTCTCTGCCGTGTTCGGCTAGGACCAGGCTCCGCTCTGGACATTTTCCATGGGGTCAGAAGTAACGTTATCCGCATTCCACATGACCAGGAATTTTGTTCTAGATGCTTCCCGCGGGTTCACTGCCGTGTTCGACGAGGACTAGGCTCCGCTCTGGACGCTTTCCATGGGGTCAGAAGTGACGTTATCCGCGTTCCACGTGACCAGGAATTTTTCTCTAGATGCTTCCCACGGGTTCACTGCCGTGTTCGGTGAGGACTAGGCTCTGCTCTGGACTCTTTCCACGGGATCAGGAGTGACGTTATCCGCGTTCCACGTAACCAGGAATTTTGCTCTGGATGCTTCCCACGGGTTCACTGCCGTGTTCGGCGAGGACCAGGCTCCGCTCTGGATGCTTCACACGGGTTCACTGCCGTGCTCTACGAGGACCAGGATCCGCTCTGGACGTTTTCCACGGGGTCAGAAGTGACATAATCCGCGTTCCACGTAGCCAGGAATTTTGCTGATTATATCCTCATTTCACGGAGTAGGGACTTGACTCTCGGTCATCTGTACACCGCTGAGTTATAGAACTGGGAGTTGCCGCTATTCCGCTTTGCTTGAAGTTGTGTCTACTGATATGAATGTTGAGATGATCTCCAGGCTACCTGTGAACCTGGGGGAGAAGGAGTGTGATAACTTCTTTGTTTGCACCCCTGGATTATATACAGGGATTTCTATGATACCACCTGTAAGGCATAAATTTCATTTTATATATATATATATATATATATTACTTTATTTCTTTCCGCGATGCTCTATCATTTCAGCTTTCTATATAGCGAAGGTCGCGATTGCCCTATCATTTCGGCTATTTTTCGCGGTGCCCAATCATTTCGGCTATTTATTTTATTTTTACTCGCTGCTTTTTATTGCGAGTTGCCCAATCATTTTGGCTATTTTGCATGCATACCTTTTTTTACTTGCTGATTTTGTTGCAAGTTGCCCCATCATTTCGTCTATTTCATATGCATGTGTAGCTCGCTAGCTTTTTGCCGCAAGTTTGGAATTAGACACCGATTTCGGCATCAGCACCGCTAGAACTGGGATATTGCCAGGAGCGAATCATCATTTGCCTCTATCGATATCGAACAAAGATGGCTTAGCGAACAGGGTTAGGATCCTGTCGACTAAGGCTTTTCACTTCATGAGCCGTAAGGGTCTCATAAAGGTATTTCTCCCTGCGAATCATGAGGATCTCGTAGGTGTGTTTTCTCCTTAGGAATCGTGAGGATTTCTAAGTGCATGTTCTCCTGTAAGTCGTAAGGATCTTACAAGAAAGTTTTCTCCTTATAAGTCGAGAGGGCTTACAAGGGGGTTCACCGTATAGACATATCCCTAGTCACGGATGGGACTTTGTTAGGGAAATGTTTATTCGCGCCCGTGGATTGTATACAAGGGTCAGCATTGAGCCGCTTGTAGGGCAATATCGAAGGTTGTGGGGGTTGATTAAGAACAGGTTCAGGTCTCTGTAACTTAAGACTTTCAAATCTTATGAGCCGTGAGGGTCCCATAAGAGAGTTCTCCTTACGAGTCGTGAGAATCTCGCAAGTGTAATTTCTCCTCAGGAATCGTGGGGATCCCTAAGTGTGTTGCTCCCTTGTGAGTCGTAAGGATCTCACGCAGGTGGTTTCTCCTTACAAGGTCGAGAGGACCCTACATGTAGCGTCTTGAAAAGTCGTTTTGGTGTTTTCCTGAAAATCGGTGAAAATTCGGTATTTTTCCGAAAACCGTCTTTCTTGTTATTTTGCAGTTTAGGGCTAATTATACCTAAAATGGATAGGTAATTGCTTGTTTTTAGTAGCTAATGAGTTAATTATGAAATTCTGATCGTTTAAAAATTTTCCCTAATTTTTCAATTTTTTAATATTATTTTAAGCCGGTAAGAAAATACATTAAATTAGCGATAAATACAAATTTTTCCGGGCTAATTTTAATCTTTAAAATTATGATAATTAAAATCTAGTGGTAACATAAATTTTTAGTATTTTATTTTGATTTTTAACTAATTTTTAGTATAGAAAGCGAAATTTTTGAATTTTAAGCTAAAACTTGCAAATATGAACTTGTAGGGGGTCTATTTTGCATAGAACCTTTTTGTATTCACTCCCACTCACCCCCACTCCCCAAGGCCGGCCCCACCACTGCTGCAGCAGCCCCCATCCCTCTCTTTTTGACTTTTAAATCATGTTAATGAATTGTTTGGAGTAGGATTTAAATATAGTAATTTGCATGTGGGATTTTAGTGAGATGTGAGAGCTTTGACCTTGGAAAATTCCACATAACTCTCCCCCACTCCTCCCCTTACCTCTCCTGGCCGAGACCTGCACCCTCCCCCATTTCCATTATTTTCCTTCTCTTTCTCTCTCATTTTCTTCAAAAATTTGCAACAAAATTCAATAAAAATCAACAAATCCTTCACTTTTTCAACACAAAACCTTATTCCCTCTCTTCTCAAAACCCAAATTGGTTCAATCTTGGAGAAAGATGGCATCTTGGGAGATTTTAGCAACTTAGGGATTGATCTTTTGAGGTATAATTTCTAATCAAATGGTTAAATTGTAGTTTAAAGTGTGCTAATTGAACTTTGAAAATTGTTTTAGTGTTAATTTTAGTGTTAATTGCATACTAGTTTTTTTAAAGTTTGTGGTTTGAATTTAATTTAGGGTTTAGATCACCATTAAGAGATTAATTAAGCTATTTTGTTATCTAGTTGTTTTGCTAACCTAATTTAGTAGGTTAACTTGCTAATTGAGTTATAAATTAGTGTTAATTTAAGGTTTTCATATATAGTTTGGATTAAGATTTGCTAGGTTATATAATTCAAGTAATGGTTGTTTATGGAAAATAGATTTTGAATCTTTGCTAATGTGTTGTAATTATAGTGTTGTAGATTGCTTGTTATGTGGTCTTCAAATTATGCTAATTTAGTTAATTTTAATGTGTTAAATTAGTTTGTAATTGTTGTTTTATGAAAATCAAGAAAGGGGTTTGTGTATGGAAATGGGTTGTGAGGCATGATAAATGAGTTGAATTTATGTGATTGTGGCTAACTAGTTGTGTGGTTGGATATTGTGTTGGATTGTGATAACCGTATCGCTAATTTTCGATATTTGCACCAAAATTGCTAGTTTTGTGCTTACTAGGTTTTTGTTAAAATTAACTGGTGAATTATTTATGATACCTTGGGGATGTTTTTAGCATCTCCTATGACGTTTAGGATGCGTGAGTGCGGAGTTTTGAGTAGTCGGGTTTTAGTTTTGCCGGGCGACCAAATCGGCGATTTTTGGCAGTTTTTGCGAATTTCGCGTGTGTTCCGCGGACCCTGTGCACGTTGTACCTAGCTAGTGAACTTTAGTAGTTTCGTTTGGGTTTTGCGTCGTTCTTGATATGTAACCTTATGTTTGGTATTGATGTAAATTCCAGGTTCGGTCGCGGAGACGTCAGACGCGGCGCGAAAGGGGAAAGCGGTGATTGGACACAGCTAGCCAGGGATTCCGGTGAGTAGATGTAACATCTACGGGGGACTATCGTTGGATGGCGCAAGCCGCCTGATAGTTTTAGTAACTTACAAGATTCTTAGTGATGTTAGTAATTAGGGGTGAAATACGTATATGATTATTTGCTGCATCCATGCATTATATTGACATACATAGGCGAAACCATTTTATAGGACACCTGCACCATTGCCAGGTTTTTATATGCAGCACGAGCACTATTCATGCTTACACACACACCCTGGTAATTGCCATGCCACCACACTAGATAACCTTTAAATTTAAACCTTTTACTAATTGATACTTAAACTTGTGCTATTGCCTTTAATTCCTTAAAATGAAACCGTAGGATTGCTATTCATGTGCATGTACTTCATCATATTAATTGTTCATGCTTAATCCATTAATCACACATCGCAACTTGATTATTGATACCATATGCATTCATTATCACTGATATATGCACTTATGAGGATTTCTTGAGATTTTATGATATTGCTGGATTTCGGGGGAAAGCCGCAAAATTTCTAAACTTATTATATTTTTAAAATATGTAAATTGCGGTTTTCTAGTGATGTAAGTGTCGTCCACCATGAGTTTGCTGTGGTTTTGGAAATCCGTGTCGAGGAGTGGAGGAACCGGCACGGGTACATGGTGGGCCCGGTAAGGTACCCCGGGGCAAGAGGAATGTGGTGTTGACGTTGAGCCTGGCAGGGGACGGATTACCTACCGGTGACTGTTTGGGACGGCGGATATCCAGAGGATACCGACCGTGGCCGCTAGATGATGAGATATTGATATTTGAGATGGGTCAGCCGGACGGCTGAGGCCAGAGACACTATGACATGGATTTATGAGATTTGAGACAACTTTTAGGTGTCGTTGCTGGACACCGGTTCTCGTCGATTCCTTGAGTATTATGCTGGCATTCTAAAAGAGTTTCAAAAACAAAAAGAGATAAAATGTTTCTTATAGATACCTATTGAGACCTCAGATATTCATGTTGCATACATATTCGTACACTGATGTTGTATACACACCTGCTAGTGCATCCATTCATACATGTATTTTAGATGCTAGGATGCTTGTGTGCATGCATACGATAGCCTTTGTAGATGTTATTTATTACTCACGAGTTGGCAACTCACCCCCGTTGTGCCACAGCCTTTTTCAGGTCCGCTCCGTCAGTACAGTAGCGGCGGGCGCACTTGTTCTTTTGCCTCCTTTGCCTGGACTCGAAGTTTTGCTCTTAGGTGGGTTATATTACTATTTTGTACCACCTTGTATATTCTTTGTATCTAGTGTACTCCATCTACTGTTTCTACCAGTATTATTGTATTGACATAGAGATGAGACTGTGAGATTTGTAGACTTTTATGCTGTATTTTGGGGTCGAGCTCACTTGAGTCGACATGCTGTTTTTCTTATGCTTCATTATGATTATTTTGCTTGTTGTTGCTTTATATTGCGTGGGATTTGTGACCGCCTTGTGGCGAAGAGCTAGCTCCCGCTTGGGGATGCCTTTTTTTTGTTGGATTCATATATATTTTTGTTGTACCCATTTTGGGGGCCAGTATTTACAAAGGAGACTCTGCCTAAATTTTCGGAAAAATTGGTATTGTTTTTAAAAAGGGTTTTACATGACTTATTTGATAAACTCGCTTTCAATTGATTGGGTTTTTTTCACTCTTTTGCTTATTTGGTTTTGTTTTCTGGGTTTTGGCTTACTTATTTTACGGACGTCTTTAGACGTTTCGTAAACTTAAGTGCCAGTCACGTTCCGTACCCTGCGGGTCGTGACAAAGTTGGTATCAGAGCGATAGGTTTTACCTTTTTGAGTGTAGGATGACCCTTGGTAGATGGAGTAAGTGACTTAAGCAGGGTAACGTAGCTGTAGGGTGTTTTTCGTCACCCCATTGAGATGGGAATACGCGCGCGCTTGTCAGGCATACTACAGATTCCCCCGGCCTAGGGTAGGCCGGGGTTTAATGATGGTGGGGATCCGAATCTCCGGCAGCCGCGGACTAAGCTGCCGTTAATTACCCATCGCCTTTGGGGCGAGGGAACCTCCGATTAACGGGTTAAACTGGTCATGCGAACTCAATGTACAGTATACGTGTGTTCAATTCTGAAAGGGGGGGTTTGGATATATCGGGAGCCACACAGAGTTTTTACGGGGGTCCCGCTACCCGGATAGCGGGCTGG
Source organism: Agapanthus africanus (assembly GCA_030015575.1). Taxonomy (NCBI): domain Eukaryota; kingdom Viridiplantae; phylum Streptophyta; class Magnoliopsida; order Asparagales; family Amaryllidaceae; genus Agapanthus; species Agapanthus africanus. Next base: position 401,057,748 of record CM057346.1, read on the forward strand.
GGGTCAAGGGGGCTAGCAGCCCCCTTGCGGGGTGCGGGGCAGCGTCCCGTTAGAAATTTTTTTCTAACAGGGACAGTGTCGTGGAGTACGTGTATGTATAAATTTGTATACATATGTATATGTGTATATATGTACACAAAAGAGGGGGAAAAGACATCCAAGGGATGCGCAGGTGCGCAAGCGCGCGCGCCACGTGTCGGCACGCGGGCGACTTGCGCACTTGCGCAGTTGCGCAAGCGCGCGCGCCACGTGTCGGCACGCGGGCGCCTTGCGCATTTGCGCAGTTGCGCAAGCGCGCGCGCCACGTGTCGGCACGCGGGCGACTTGCGCACTTGCGCAGTTGCGCAAGCGCGCGCGCCACGTGTCGGCACGCGGGCGACTTGCGCACACAACAGGCTTTTAGCCTAAAAAGATTTCTCTGAAGAGAAATCAAAGAGGAGTTAGACTCCTGAGTGTTTTTTTTTGTTGGGTTAATGGAAGGGTTCTTCTTCTTCCTCCTGTTGCTTGCTGGATCTTGAAGATCAAGAGATGTAAAATCTCAAAATCTCTCCTTTTTAAGATCTGATGGCAGATCCAAGTTCCCCTTTGTGGGTTTTGTGGTGGAAAACTATTTAGTTTTGAAAAAGGAAGAGTAAAACTCTTGATTTAATTCAAGAGAAAGAAGAAGGTTTTGGAACCTTGAAGAAGGAAGAAAGAGCTCAGCTCTAATTTTTTCTTTTGGAGAGAATAAAAAGTGTATATTTTATTCATCATCATTTTGCCTTTTATAGGCTTACACATTTACATATAGCCCCTTGGGCTTTTCAAAATGGCTTTTTGCCTATCACATGGCTTATGTGTCATTTGTTTTTGCACATAAGCCATGAGCTTACAAAAATTTGGCTTTATGCTCATTCATGTATAAAAAATTACATCAAAATTATTTATTACATGATTTTTTATTTCAGCATGGGGGAGGCCGGCCGCTTCATGTTCCGGGTCGACTCGGACATGAGCCCACTTGATCTGGGCTTGGGCTCACTTGGCTTGGGGTTGACCTTGACTTTGACTCGGTCAACAGGGGTGTAAATTTTTACCCCAACAAAGTGCCCCCCATCAATAAATGCACACAGCATATATGGGTCGTGTGCATGAAATTGATGGATCTTTTTTCACGTGGAGGCGACTTGCTTTGGTTCCCACTTTTTGGGACGCACTGCCCTTTTTACGACATGGACAGTCGACGCTTGACGCGTCTCCGAGACGGAGTGTCCGTAGTAGACGTTTCCCTGACCCGGAGTGATTTGGTTCCCGATTTGTGGGGAGCTTGCACTGCCCGTTTTACGACATGGACGGTCGACGCTCTGATCCGGAGCGATTTGGGTTCCCAGTTTGCGGGAGCCTGCACTGCCCGTTTTACGACATGGACGGTCGACGCTCTGATCCGGAGCGATTTGGGTTCCCAGTTTGCGGGAGCCTGCACTGCCCTTTTTTGCGACATAGACGGTCGACGCTCTGATCCGGAGCGATTTGGGTTCCCAATTTGCGGGAGCCTGCACTGCCCTTTTTGCGACACAGACGGTCGACGCTTCGGTCGACGCTCTGATCCGGAGCGATTTGGGTTCCCAATTTGCGGGAGCCTGCACTGCCCTTTTTGCGACATAGACGGTCGACGCTCTGATCCGGAGCGATTTGGGTTCCCAATTTGCGGGAGCCTGCACTGCCCTTTTTGCGACATAGACGGTCGACGCTCTGATCCGGAGCGATTTGGGTTCCCAATTTGCGGGAGCCTGCACTACCCTTTTTGCGACATAGACGGTCGACGCTCTGTTACGGAGCGATTTGGGTTCCCAATTTGCGGGAGCCTGCACTGCCCTTTTTGCGACATAGACGGTCGACGCTCTGATCCGGAGCGATTTGGGTTCCCAATTTGCGGGAGCCTGCACTGCCCTTTTTGCGACATAGACGGTCGACGCTCTGATCCGGAGCGATTTGGGTTCCCAATTTGCGGGAGCCTGCACTGCTCTTTTTGCGACATAGTCGGTCGACGCTCTGTTACGAAGCGATTTGGGTTCCCAATTTGCGGGAGCCTGCACTGCCCTTTTTGCGACATAGACGGTCGACGCTCTGTTACGAAGCGATTTGGGTTCCCAATTTGCGGGAACCTGCACTGCCCTTTTTGCGACATAGACGGTCGATGCTTGATTTGACTTGCTCTGCTTCTTGCAGTGTCAGGGGTAGACTTGACTTTCTCCGCTTCTTGCGGTGTCGAGATTGGATTCTGACTTGCTCCGCTTTCTGCGGTGTCGGAGTGGAAGTTGACTTGTTGATTTTGATTTCGAGGCGGAGCATAATTCCGACGAGGAGGTCGTTATCCCGAGGCGAAGCATGATTTCGACATGGGGCAAATTCTGGGACGAAGCGTGATTCCGCCGCAGAGGTTGTTGGTTTGATTTGATTTGGTGTTGACATCAGCATCGCTACACTGGAATATGGTACCAGGAGCGGATCATCATTTGTCATGAGAGAATTTTGGGATTGGTATTTTTGTCGGCATCTGCATTGCTGCACTGGAATAATGCCAGGAGCAACTCATCATTTGTCCCGGGAGGATTTGAATTTGGTTTGTTTGGCATCTGCATTGCTGCACTGGAATAATGCCAGGAGCAACTCATCATGTGCCCCGAGAGGATTTGGGAATTGGTGGCTTACGAGACAGGTTTAGATCCCTGTCACCTAAGGCTTTTCAATTTTATGGGCCGTGAGGGTCCCATAAAAGCATTTTCTCCCTACGAGTCGAAAGGATCTCGTAGGTGTATTTTCTCCTTAGGAGTCGTGGGGACTCCTAAGTGTATTGCTCCTTTGTGAGTCGTAAAGATCTCACGCGGGAATTTTCTCCTCACAAAGTCGAGAGGACTTTGCGAGTGCATTTCATCTCTTCTCTTTTTTTTTACGAGTTTGCGCCCTTTCGGGTTTTCACAAACTCGCCGGCAGTCCTGCTGTTTTTACTCACGGAGCCCTTTCGGGTTTTCATCCGTGCCCATTTTGCTTGTGGACATACCGTTCTTCTTCTTTTTTTCCTTTTTTTTTTCTTTTCTTTTTTTTTCTTTTCTTTTTTCATTTTTTTTTCTTTTTTTCTCTTTTTTTTTTTTGGAATCTTCCCTGCCGGTGGGACTTTGAATATGGTCTCGCCGGTAGGACTTGGGAGAGATTGGTATCGTTTTACGCCCGTGGATTGTATACGGTTTTGCAGGATGTATGATCCAGACCGTAGGGCCATAAAAATTTTAGGGCTTTGTTGGCGTCTGCATCGCTGCACTGGAATATGGTACCAGGAGCGACTCATCATTCGCCGCTTGGGGATTGGAATTTGGAATTTGGTTGGCGTCTGCATCGCTGCACTGGAATGTAGTACCAGGAGCGACTCATCATTCGCCACTTGGGGATTGGGGAGCGATTGCTTAGGAGACAGGTTTGGATCCCTATCACCTAAGACTTTTCAATTTTATGGGCCGTGAGGGTCCCATAAAGGTATTTTCTCCCTGCGAGTCGTAAGGATCCTGCAGGTGTGTTTTCTCCTTAAGAGTCCTGAGGACTCCTAAGTGTGTTTTTCCTTGGTGAGTCGTAAGGATCTCACGAAGGTTTGTTCTCCTCATGCATCGTGAGGACACATGAGTGGGTCTTTCCAATGAAGCGTAATTCCAAAGGCGGAGACTAGCCGCGTAACTGGTGGTTGCGGTGGGGCATGGGTATGCTGAGAATTATTTGAGCCCGTGGATTGTATACGGTAGTCAATTTAGGGACTAACCGTAGGGCCGAAAGAATTTTGGGAAATTGGATTTTTGTTTGGCGTCTGCATCGCTGCACTGGAATATGGTACCAGGAGCGACTCATCATTCGCCGCTTTTTTTTTTTTTTTTTCTCATTTTGCCGCGATTACTCTATCATTTCAGCTTTTCTTATCGCGAAGGTCGCGATTGTCCTATCATTTCGGCTATTTATTCGCGGTTGCCCCATCATTTCGGCTTTATTTTCATTTTTATTTTTACTCGCTGATTTTTATTGCGAGTTGCCCCATCATTTCGGCTTTTCTTTATTTTTCTTTTATTTACCCATTTTTTTTATTTACATTTTTTTTTTACATTCCCAGTTTAACGACTTAGAGGTCGACTGTTTCCCAGTTTAACGACGTGGTGGTCCTCTTTGCTTATCCCAGCTCCTTGAACATTGATCTTGGCGGAGCTGTGCTGATGGCCTAGCTCCGTGGCTTGCCGATACGTCCGAGGATTGAGAGGTTTTTCCAAGCTTATATTGGTCCTCTGCCCAATCTTTGAAAACACAGCAGTCTTCAATGGTATGACTCAGCACTCTATGGTATGGGCAGTATATGGGATTGCCAGTCATATTCATTTCATGTGGCCTCTTCGGAATAGGCAGTTGCAGGCCATTGTTCAGGGCTTCCTTGAATATATCGCGGACCTCATCCCTCCTAAAGGAGTACACCTTCTTCCTTCTCTCCATCAGAGTAGGTGCCCTCACTGACGCCGGTCCCTGAGGCCGATCAATCTTTGGTTCGCCCTGCACATGTCTGGGAGGGTTAGGTTCCCGAAAGGTTTCGGTCTCCATTTGCATGAAATCGGCGGTCGTAGCTTGACTGTTTGCTAACACGCCTTTAGACAGTTCTATCTCTCCCGTCTTGTATTGCTTTTCGACCCAATCTTTGAAGACGAAGCAGTCCTCAATGGAATGACCTATCACCCTATGATAGGGGCAATATTTTGGGTCGTCGATCATATTCTCTTCTTGCGGTCTCTTTGATTCTGGCAGTTGTAGACCGTTTCTTAGGGCGTCCCTGAATATCTTGTGGACCTTTTCCCTCTTGAAGGAATAGACCTTTTCCAGCTTCTCTTTCAGAGGCGATTCCCCCCCGGCGTATGTATCAGAGGGACTGGAGGCTAGTTGCGGCCGTTTTTCGCGAAGGCGCTCCACTTTTAGATTTAAAGGGATATCAGCTGGCTGCCCCCGGGTACCAATCCCTGGCTCATGAGCCAAAATTTGATTCTGCTGTGATTGCAATCGGGCGACTTGGGTCGTGAGATCTGCCACGACGTTTGCCAGCTCGTCGACTTTGGAATAGACCTCGGCCATCTTCTCATCCCTGTCCTGAAATTGCCTTTGAAGCCAATGGAATAATGCCTGTTCTGTAGTTCCGGCTATGACAACCGGGTAATCTTTATTGCCTGAGCTCCATTCCATAGGAACCACGGGATCCTCTGGCTTATCGGCCTGAGCGGGCTCTTCGTCATTTAGATCGAGCCGATGCTGGGTAGCGTCAACCGTATCATCACCATGGCTGTGAAGAAGAAGAAGGTTCGTTTCCTCATGTCCGGCCATGTAGACAGTGTGGATAACACATTCAGCCATTCTTTCATCACTGGTAGCTGGTTTCGCGGAGCGGTCCGGGCTTTGGAAATTCATAGATTTTAACATGGCCAGAGCCCTAGCCCTTCTGTTGGCTCTATATCTGAGCCGCTTCTGCCTCAGCTTTTCGATTTTGAAGGCTTGGCGGGCATCCACTACCCGGGTAGCCATTGTGAGTTGATCAGAGAGAAGCTTAGAGAAGACACCCGATCGAGCAGTGGTCAAGGGCACCGCTGGAGCCTGCTCGGGACGCATTGTAGCTTTGTTGGTGTCGATGGCCTTGCCCCCAGCTGGGGCCATGGAGAGTCGTTCGAGAACGGACTTGCGCTTGGGCTGAGGTGCCCTTGCGACCACTACATTTGGTCTCCTGCCTTTCGAGACCGGTTTGTTTGCCACCGAGGCCTGAGGAGCTGGGATGGCCCCAACTGGCATGAACACAATAGAGCCGAATGGTAGCAGCGGCTCTTCCCATTGTCGCCCGAGACTGGCCGGAAGGACCGTCCTAGAGTCTATCCTCATCGTGTAGGAGACGGGAGTCGTGCTGAGAGCTGAGTTCATCTTTGGAGACATGGTTGAAAAGTGATTGCTTGAAGACCTGCTTGAAAGAGCATTATTTTAGTATAAATACAGATATGTACATTGATTGAGTTCGCATGAACGCTTAACCCGAAATATGGGAGGAGAGATTGGTCCCACCGGGCGTGCCAGAATCTGTAGGGTGTTTTTCGTCACCCCATTGAGATGGGAATACGCGCGCGCTTGTCAGGCATACTACAGATTCCCCTGGCCTAGGGTAGGCCGGGGTTTAATGATGGTGGGGATCCGAATCTCCGGCAGCCGCGGACTAAGCTGCCGTTAATTACCCATCGCCTTTGGGGCGAGGGAACCTCCGATTAACGGGTTAAACTGGTCATGCGAACTCAATGTACAGTATACGTGTGTTCAATTCTGAAAGGGGGGGTTTGGATATATCGGGAGCCACGCAGAGTTTTTACGGGGGGTCCCGCTACCCGGATAGCGGGCTGGGGGTCAAGGGGGCTAGCAGCCCCCTTGCGGGGTGCGGGGCAGCGTCCCGTTAGAAATTTTTTTCTAACAGGGACAGTGTCGTGGAGTACGTGTATGTATAAATTTGTATACATATGTATATGTGTATATATGTACACAAAAGAGGGGGAAAAGACATCCAAGGGATGCGCAGGTGCGCAAGCGCGCGCGCCACGTGTCGGCACGCGGGCGACTTGCGCACTTGTGCAGTTGCGCAAGCGCGCGCGCCACGTGTCGGCACGCGGGCGCCTTGCGCACTTGCGCAGTTGCGCAAGCACGCGCGCCACGTGTCGGCACGCGGGCGACTTGCGCACTTGCGCAGTTGCGCAAGCGCGCGCGCCACGTGTCGGCACGCGGGCGACTTGCGCACACAACAGGCTTTTAGCCTAAAAAGATTTCTCTGAAGAGAAATCAAAGAGGAGTTAGACTCCTGAGTGTTTTTTTTTGTTGGGTTAATGGAAGGGTTCTTCTTCTTCCTCCTGTTGCTTGCTGGATCTTGAAGATCAAGAGATGTAAAATCTCAAAATCTCTCCTTTTTAAGATCTGATGGCAGATCCAAGTTCCCCTTTGTGGGTTTTGTGGTGGAAAACTATTTAGTTTTGAAAAAGGAAGAGTAAAACTCTTGATTTAATTCAAGAGAAAGAAGAAGGTTTTGGAACCTTGAAGAAGGAAGAAAGAGCTCAGCTCTAATTTTTTCTTTTGGAGAGAATGAAAAGTGTATATTTTATTCATCATCATTTTGCCTTTTATAGGCTTACACATTTACATATAGCCCCTTGGGCTTTTCAAAATGGCTTTTTGCCTATCACATGGCTTATGTGTCATTTGTTTTTGCACATAAGCCATGAGCTTACAAAAATTTGGCTTTATGCTCATTCATGTATAAAAAATTACATCAAAATTATTTATTACATGATTTTTTATTTCAGCATGGGGGAGGCCGGCCGCTTCATGTTCCGGCTCGACTCGGGCATGAGCCCACTTGATCTGGGCTTGGGCTCACTTGGCTTGGGGTTGACCTTGACTTTGACTCGGTCAACAGGGGTGTAAATTTTTACCCCAACAGTAGCGTGCGTATGTCCGCGGCATACTTGCGATACGGTACTCCGCCTAAGTGACTTTAGGATACTTGCTTGAAATTCCTTCTTCAATTCCGTGTATCCTATGATCCTATTGCACTGTTCTTACTATCCGTTTTCCTGTAACAGCCACTATGCCGCCGAAGGCTACGAGGGCACAGAGGGCTGCCGCCAGAGACGAGATTCGAGCTGGCTCGTCCGAGACTAGGACTGAGCAGGGTGGTATGCCTACGCCGCAGGGACAGACCGATCCACCTTCCCCAGGCCGTATGGATAGGCTCGAGACTGGTATGGAGGAGTTGCGAAAGATGATGGGAGGCATGCAGGAGCTACTTCAGATGGTAGGATCCCTAGTTGCAGCCAGTCGTACACCGAGGCCGGATGACGTACCTACTACATCACAGACGACCATGATACCTGCTCCTACTACTACCACCGTGACCATCCCGGTTTCACTACAGGATTTCATGAGGCTGAGACCTCCAGTATTCACCGGCACCGAGGCAGCGGTGGACCCACAGACGTTCCTTGACAGTTTAGCCAGGATCTGCCGTTCGCTGAGATGTTCGGATGATCGATGGGTAGAGCTTGCGAGTTTCCGACTAGAGGGTCTCGCGCAGACATGGTGGGAGTCAGTCTTGAGAGGTCGAGCTGCAGGTCTACCGCCTATGACGTGGGCCGAGTTTACAGCGGTCTTTCTAGCTCGTTTCCTTCCAGAGAGCGTTCGTGACGCCAGAGCTCGCAGTTTCGAGGCCTTAGTCAAGACACCTGGGATGACGGTGTCTGAGTATGACATCCAGTTTACACAGTTATCCCGATATGCTCAGTATTTGGTGGATACCGAGGAGAAGATGGTGAAGAGGTTCGTACAGGGACTTGATGCCCAGCTATATCTTGCCATTGGCGCCCAACACTACGACACTTATTCAGCTGCTATAGATACGGCATTGCGGATGGAGGCACGCATATCACAGACTTCGGCCGTTTCTGGGCCGAAGAGGATTCGCACCGATGTACCGTCTCAGAGACAGCGCGCCAGATTCTTTCCGAGAGATAGGCCTGGCAGAGGATTTGGGCGGGGACAGTTATATGGTTCTTATCCCCAGGGGCAGCAGCCGTCGCCAGGTTGTTTTGGGTGCGGGAGTCCACACCATCTTGTCAGAGACTGTCCGGTGAGACGACAGGGAGCAGCGACAGTTCCGCATGTGACCCTACCACCATCACCACCCCCTCCTCAGAGAGCCCTACTTCCTACCCCAGGAGATGCTCCATGCCAGTTAGGTGCACCGAGAGGCCGTGGACGCGGCGGTCCTGTTCAGAGAGGACGAGGAGGCAGAGGCCGAGGTCGAGGTCAGCCCGCTATCGGTGGAGGACAGGCCCGAGTTTTTGCTTTGACACCGCAGGATGCACAGGCATCCAATACCGTTGTGACAGGTACCTTATCCGTATGTTCTTTCGACGCGCGGGTATTATTTGACCCAGGTTCCACACATTCGTACGTCTCTACACACTTTGCACCGATGTTGGGCCGTGAGTCGTCGTCGTTAGATCATCCGCTTGTTGTTGTTACCCCGGTAGGCGAGTCGTTTGTCGCTCGTTTTGTTTTTCGATTGTGTTCCATTCGTATCGGGGAGAGGGAGTCATTGGTTGATTTGATTCTCCTCGATATGTTGGACTTTGATGTGCTTCTGGGCATGGATTGGCTAGCCACTTGTTATGCTTCGGTGGACTGCCGTGAGAAGGCAGTCAGATTTAGCTTTCCGGGAGAGCCAGTCCTTGTTATTCAGGGAGACCGCAGTGTCACCCTTCCCAGCATAATTTCGTCTCTTCGCGCTGGTCAGCTCTTGCGGAAGGGATGTCAGGGATTCTTAGCGTGTAATTGTGATACTCGAGCTGCAGAGGTTCCGTTGGACCGGGTCCCGGTAGTTTGTGAGTTCCCTGATGTTTTCCCTGATGAGCTACCTGGGCTACCGCCTGAGCGCGATGTTGAGTTCTGCATTGATCTGATTCCCGGCTCGGGGCCTATTTCTATACCGCCTTATCGGATGGCCCCGACAGAGCTTCGAGAGCTGAAGGATCAGTTGCAGGATTTGTTAGATAAGGGGCTTATTCGACCGAGTGTTTCTCCGTGGGGTGCTCCGGTCCTGTTTGTCAAGAAGAAGGATGGAAGTTTGCGCTTATGTATCGACTACCGCCAGCTGAACAAAGTTACCGTTCGGAACAGATATCCGTTGCCGCGCATTGATGATTTGTTCGACCATCTTCAGGGTGCGGGGTATTTTTCGAGGATCGACTTGCGATCAGGATACCATCAGCTGCGAGTTCGACAGGAGGATATACCGAGGACAGCTTTCCGCACGCGCTACGGCCACTACGAGTTTTTGGTGATGTCGTTCGGACTCACCAACGCCCCAGCAGCATTCATGGATTTGATGAACCGTACATTCAGGCCGTATCTTGACTTGTTCATCATCGTGTTTATCGACGATATCTTGGTGTACTCCCGGAGCAGAGAGGAGCACGAGCAGCACTTGCGGATTACGTTACAGACTCTGAGGGAGCACCAGCTGTTCGCGAAGTTCTCCAAGTGTGCATTCTGGCTGGACAGCATCGGATTCTTGGGTCACGTGGTTACGAGAGACGGCATTTGTGTGGACCCGAAGAAGATTGAGGCTGTTCAGCAGTGGCCCCGACCTACATCGGTTACTGAGATCCGTAGTTTTCTAGGCCTGGCGGGCTACTACAGGCGTTTTGTTCAGGACTTCTCCCGTATAGCTGCACCGTTGACCGGTTTGACCTGGAAGGGAGTTCCTTTCGTCTGGACTGAGGAGTGCGAGCGCAGTTTTCAGCAGCTACGGACTTGTTTGACTACGGCGCTGGTATTATCTTTGCCTTCGGGATCAGGCGGATTTGTTGTCTACTGTGATGCTTCGCGAGTGGGATTAGGATTCGTATTGATGCAGCATGGCCGGGTGATCGCTTATGCTTCTCGGCAGTTGAAGAAGCATGAACAGAACTACCCCACTCATGATTTGGAGATGGCTGCAGTGGTCTTTGCCCTGAAGATTTGGCGACATTACCTTTACGGCGAGTCGTGTCAGATATTCACCGATCACAAGAGCTTAAAGTACATATTTCAGCAGCGAGACCTGAACCTCAGACAGCGTCGTTGGATGGAGTTGGTGAAAGACTACGACTGCGAGATCTTATATCACCCCGGCAAGGCAAATGTGGTGGCAGATGCGTTGAGTAGGAGGCCCGGGGGTAGTCTATCCTTTTTGCGCGCAGTGCAGAGGCAGTCGTCAGCAGATTGGCAGATGTTATGCGACAGCCGAGTTGAGTTCGAGTTCACTCAGACAGGGGGACAGCTCGCGCATGTTCGTGCACGCCCACAGTTGCTTGACCGTATATATGAGGCACAGCGCAGTGACGACCGTTGCTCAGAGATCATGGCACAGATGGGACAGGGCAGATTTTCCGAGTTCGTGATTGACGATCAGGGGATTTTACGATATGGATCTAGACTGTGCGTACCAGATGCTGATGGATTGCGGCGCGACATTCTTGAGGAGGCACACCGATCAGTGTATAGTGTCCACCCCGGTTCCACCAAGATGTACCATGATATGAGAGAGACCTACTGGTGGGACGGGATGAAGAGGGACATTGCGGAGTTCGTTTCGAGATGCCTGACTTGTCAGCAAGTCAAGGCCGAGCACCAGAGGCCCGCAGGAGAGCTACAGCCGTTACCCATTCCAGAGTGGAAATAGGAGCAGATTTCGATGGATTTCGTTGTGGGTCTACCCAGGACCAGTCGAGGGTATGACTCCATCTGGGTGATCGTGGATAGATTGACGAAAGCGGCTCACTTCCTGCCAGTGAAGACGACTTTCAGCTTCGCTCAGTATGCTCAGCTCTATATTGACGAGATCGTGCGACTACACGGCGTACCGACTTGTATCGTGTCAGATCGAGGCACTCAGTTCACCAGCCGACTTTGGCAGAGACTTCAGCAGGCTTTGGGCACTCGTTTGAGCTTCAGCACAGCATTTCATCCGCAGACCGACGGACAATCAGAGCGGACCATTCAGACTCTCGAGGACATGCTCAGAGCGTGCGTTTTAGACTTTGGTGGTAGCTAGGATCGTCATTTACCGCTAGTGGAGTTCTCCTACAACAACAGCTTCCAGGATACTATTCAGATGGCACCTTTCGAGGCTTTGTATGGGAGGAGATGCAGATCGCCCGTTTGTTAGACAGAGCTCAGCGAGAGCAGTATTTTGGGGCCGCAGCTTGTTGAGGAGACGACAGCGAAGATACAGTTGATTCGAGACCGAATGAGGGCAGCTCAGAGCAGACAGAAATCCTATGCAGACAGGCGCCGTCGCAGATTAGAGTTCGCAGTTGGCGACCATGTTTTTCTGAAAGTCTCTCCGATGAAGGGCGTGATGCGTTTTGGGCGAAAGGGGAAGCTTAGCCCTAGATTCGTAGGTCCCTTCGAGATCCTCGAGCGTGTCGGCGCTGTTGCATATCGTTTGGCTCTTCCTCCCAGCTTTCTCGATGTTCACCCCGTCTTCCATGTTTCGATGCTCCGCAAGTACCTTCACGACCCTTCGCATGCGATTCAGCACCCGACAGTCCAGCTAGAGCGCGACCATTCTTTTGCAGAGCAGCCGGTGGCCATCCTGGATCGGCAGGTGAAGAAGTTGAGGTCGAAGATTATACCAACCGTCAAGGTCCTTTGGCGTAGCCCGAGCAGCGAGGAGGTTACCTGGGAGACCGAGGGCGAGATGAGGAAGAAATATCCCCATCTCTTTGAAGGTACGCGTAGCTATATTTTTTAAATTCGGGGACCGAATTTCTTTAAGGGGGAAAGATTGTAGCGTCTTGAAAAGTCGTTTTGGTGTTTTCCTGAAAATCGGTGAAAATTCGGTATTTTTCCGAAAACCGTCTTTCTTGTTATTTTGCAGTTTAGGGCTAATTATACCTAAAATGGATAGGTAATTGCTTGTTTTTAGTAGCTAATGAGTTAATTATGAAATTCTGGTCGTTTAAAAATTTTCCCTAATTTTTCAATTTTTTAATATTATTTTAAGCCGGTAAGAAAATACATTAAATTAGCGATAAATACAAATTTTTCCGGGCTAATTTTAATCTTTAAAATTATGATAATTAAAATCTAGTGGTAACATAAATTTTTAGTATTTTATTTTGATTTTTAACTAATTTTTAGTATAGAAAGCGAAATTTTTGAATTTTAAGCTAAAACTTGCAAATATGAACTTGTAGGGGGTCTTTTTTGCATAGAACCTTTTTGTATTCACTCCCACTCACCCCCACTCCCCAAGGCCGGCCCCACCACTGCTGCAGCAGCCCCCTTCCCTCTCTTTTTGACTTTTAAATCATGTTAATGAATTGTTTGGAGTAGGATTTAAATATAGTAATTTGCATGTGGGTTTTTAGTGAGATGTGAGAGCTTTGACCTTGGAAAATTCCACATAACTCTCCCCCACTCCTCCCCTTACCTCTCCTGGCCGAGACCTGCACCCTCCCCCATTTCCATTATTTTCCTTCTCTTTCTCTCTCATTTTCTTCAAAAATTTGCAACAAAATTCAATAAAAATCAACAAATCCTTCACTTTTTCAACACAAAACCTTATTCCCTCTCTTCTCAAAACCCAAATTGGTTCAATCTTGGAGAAAGATGGCATCTTGGGAGATTTTAGCAACTTAGGGATTGATCTTTTGAGGTATAATTTCTAATCAAATGGTTAAATTGTAGTTTAAAGTGTGCTAATTGAACTTTGAAAATTGTTTTAGTGTTAATTTTAGTGTTAATTGCATACTAGTTTTTTTAAAGTTTGTGGTTTGAATTTAATTTAGGGTTTAGATCACCATTAAGAGATTAATTAAGCTATTTTGTTATCTAGTTGTTTTGCTAACCTAATTTAGTAGGTTAACTTGCTAATTGAGTTATAAATTAGTGTTAATTTAAGGTTTTCATATATAGTTTGGATTAAGATTTGCTAGGTTATATAATTCAAGTATTGGTTGTTTATGGAAAATAGGTTTTGAATCTTTGCTAATGTGTTGTAATTATAGTGTTGTAGATTGCTTGTTATGTGGTCTTCAAATTATGCTAATTTAGTTAATTTTAATGTGTGAAATTAGTTTGTAATTGTTGTTTTATGAAAATCAAGAAAGGGGTTTGTGTATGGAAATGGGTTGTGAGGCATGATAAATGAGTTGAATTTATGTGATTGTGGCTAACTAGTTGTGTGGTTGGATATTGTGTTGGATTATGATAACCGTATCGCTAATTTTCGATATTTGCACCAAAATTGCTAGTTTTGTGCTTACTAGGTTTTTGTTAAAATTAACTGGTGAATTATTTATGATACCTTGGGGATGTTTTTAGCATCTCCTATGACGTTTAGGATGCGTGAGTGCGGAGTTTTGAGTAGTCGGGTTTTAGTTTTGCCGGGCGACCAAATCGGCGATTTTTGGCAGTTTTTGCGAATTTCGCGTGTGTTCCGCGGACCCTGTGCACGTTGTACCTAGCTAGTGAACTTTAGTAGTTTCGTTTGGGTTTTGCGTCGTTCTTGATATGTAACCTTATGTTTGGTATTGATGTAAATTCCAGGTTCGGTCGTGGAGACGTCAGACGCGGCACGAAAGGGGAAAGCGGTGATTGGACACAGCTAGCCAGGGATTCCGGCCCGTAGATGTAACATCTACGGGGGACTATCGTTGGATGGCGCAAGCCGCCCGATAGTTTTAGTAACTTACAAGATTCTTAGTGATGTTAGTAATTATGGGTGAAATACGTATATGATTATTTGCTGCATCCATGCATTATATTGACATACATAGGCGAAACCATTTTATAGGACACCTGCACCATTGCCAGGTTTTTATATGCAGCACGAGCACTATTCATGCTTACACACACCCCCTGGTAATTGCCATGCCACCACACTAGATAACCTTTAAATTTAAACCTTTTACTAATTGATACTTAAACTTGTGCTATTGCCTTTAATTCCTTAAAATGAAACCGTAGGATTGCTATTCATGTGCATGTACTTCATCATATTAATTGTTCATGCTTAATCCATTAATCACACATCGCAACTTGATTATTGATACCATATGCATTCATTATCACTGATATATGCACTTATGAGGATTTCTTGAGATTTTATGATATTGCTGGATTTCGGGGGAAAGCCGCAAAATTTCTAAACTTATTATATTTTTAAAATATGTAAATTGCGGTTTTCTAATGATGTAAGTGTCGTCCACCATGAGTTTGCTGTGGTTTTGGAAATCCGTGTCGAGGAGTGGAGGAACCGGCACGGGTACATGGTGGGCCCGGTAAGGTATCCCGGGGCAAGAGGAATGTGGTGTTGACGTTGAGCCTGGCAGGGGACTGATTACCTACCGGTGACTGTTTGGGACGGCGGATATCCAGAGGATACCGACCGTGGCCGCTAGATGATGAGATATTGATATTTGAGATGGGTCAGCCGGACGGCTGAGGCCAGAGACACTATGACATGGATTTATGAGATTTGAGACAGCTTTTAGGTGTCGTTGCTGGACACCGGTTCTCGTCGATTCCTTGAGTATTATGCTGGCATTCTAAAAGAGTTTCAAAAACAAAAAGAGATAAAATGTTTCTTATAGATACCTATTGAGACCTCAGATATTCATGTTGCATACATATTCGTACACTGATGTTGTATACACACCTGCTAGTGCATCCATTCATACATGTATTTTAGATGCTAGGATGCTTGTGTGCATGCATACGATAGCCTTTGTAGATGTTATTTATTACTCACGAGTTGGCAACTCACCCCCGTTGTGCCACAGCCTTTTTCAGGTCCGCTCCGTCAGTACAGTAGCGGCGGGCGCACTTGTTCTTTTGCCTCCTTTGCCTGGACTCGAGGTTTTGCTCTTAGGTGGGTTATATTACTATTTTGTACCACCTTGTATATTCTTTGTATCTAGTGTACTCCATCTACTGTTTCTACCAGTATTATTGTATTGACATAGAGATGAGACTGTGAGATTTGTAGACTTTTATGCTGTATTTTGGGGTCGAGCTCACTTGAGTCGACATGCTGTTTTTCTTATGCTTCATTATGATTATTTTGCTTGTTGTTGCTTTATATTGCGTGGGATTTGTGACCGCCTTGTGGCGAAGAGCTAGCTCCCGCTTGGGGATGCCTTTTTTTTGTTGGATTCATATATATTTTTGTTGTACCCATTTTGGGGGCCAGTATTTACAAAGGAGACTCTGCCGAAATTTTCGGAAAAATTGGTATTGTTTTTAAAAAGGGTTTTACATGACTTATTTGATAAACTCGTTTTCAATTGATTGGGTTTTCTTCACTCTTTTGCTTATTTGGTTTTGTTTTCTGGGTTTTGGCTTACTTATTTTACGGACGTCTTTAGACGTTTCGTAAACTTAAGTGCCAGTCACGTTCCGTACCCTGCGGGTCGTGACACTACAAGTGTCTTTTAACGAGGTTGCGCCCTTTCGGGTTTTCACAAACACTCGCCGGTAGCCCTGCTGTTTTTACTCACCGAGCCCTTTCGGGTTTTCATCCGTGCCCATTTTGCTTATGGACATACCGTTTTCCTTTTTTATATATATATATAACGATGTCGCGCCTTTTTGGGTTTTCACAAACACTCGCCGGTTGCCTTGCTGTTTTTACTCACGAAGCCCTTTCGGGTTTTCACCCGTGCCCATTTTGCTTATGGACATACCGTTTTCTTTTTTATATATATATATAACGAGGTTGCGCCTTTTTGGGTTTTCACAAATACTCGCCGGTAGCCCTGCTGTTTTTACCCATGGAGCCCTTTCGGGTTTTCATCCATGCCCATTTTGCTAATGGACGTACCGTTTTCTTTTTTTTTTATTTTCGTTTTTTTGTATCAGTTTTGGGATGCTGCAATCCACCGTAGTTTATTGACATCTCGGTCAACAGCTAGTTTTAGGACATAGTGGTCCGTCGTTAGTTTTAAGGACGTTTCGATCCGTCGTTAGTTTAAGGACGTTTTGGTCCGTCGTTAGTTTAACGACGTTTCGGTCCGTGGTTAGTTTAAGGACGTTTCGGTCCGTCGTTAGTTTTAAGGACGTTTCGGTCCGTCGTTAGTTTAAGGACGTTTCGGTCCGTGGTTAGTTTAAGGACGTTTCGGTCCGTTGTTACTTTTAAGGACGTTTCGGTCCGCTGTAAAGGAAGCCGGCTATTACTTACGGAGTTTAGGCTTAGGAAGATAGTGAGCGGACATAGTCGTCGTCATCTATCATTAACCTAGGCCATGACTCGTCAAGCGTAGTATTTCTTCAGAAAGCGGCCGTTTATTGGCCTGAAGGGCCTTTCGCCATGCATGTCCGTGAGTAGATAGGCTCCACCCTGGTAGACATTGTCTATGATATATGGGCCTTCGTAGTTGGGCTCGAATTTCCCCCGTTTAGCACGATTGGGGATCATAGGTCTTTTGACCACTAACCAGAGTTCGCCTCGGCGGAATGTCCTTGGCCTAGTCAATCTTTCATATGAGCGCGTCATTTTCGGTTTATAAGCCTCCAGATTTTGTTCCGCTATGAGCCGGGTTTCATCGAGGGCATCGAGCTCCTCGAGCCGATGGTGAGCAGTCTCTTCACCCGTTAGCTCGTAATGAACTGCCACTCGTAGAGAGGGTAACTCTATCTGTAAGTGCACGGCGGTGCCCCGGCCGTCAATCCGACGGCCAAATGCGGAAGCGGTGATAAACTTTAAATTTTTCTTTAACTGGCAAACCGCCGCGCACTAATACCCGGATCGAACCACTAACTAGTCCTAGCTAACAATAAGATGGGAAAGAGATATACCGACGATCCAAGTCCTCCGGTCTTCTCGTCATCGTCCCGATCTCTTGCGGAATGTCCCGTCTCCTCCTCGTCGCCGGAAGTGCACCACATCGCCTACTTCTTTTACGGGCTCCCACCTCAATGCCGAGGCAACTCGGGCACGAAGCCGGCTACTCGACGTGCCCAAGGTTCGCTGTAGAATGTGTAGTCCTCGAGTCTCACTTTGGGGTTCATGGAGATGCCATTTTAGGTGGAGGGATGATACAAGAACAATGTGGAGGAACTTGGGGATTTTTCTAACATCAAGAGAGCAAAAATCCCCACTACAAAAATGGGCAACCCCTCCTCCAAGCTTGGCCGGCCATAACTAGAAGGGGAGGAGAGAATGAGAGTGAAGATAGTGTATCAAAAGATAAAAATCAACCTCATAATGCAAGAGAGAGAGGGAGAAAAACTATCATGCAAAAACATGATAACAAACTAAAACCAACACTCCACAACCATATCATAACCCATCATCAAGCATGATGACTTCAAAAAGTCAAGCCATCATGAAGAAGTCAAGAAGTCAAGGTCAATGGAATGGTTGTCATGATGCAACAAAAAGCAAAAGCCCCCTCCACAAATACTTATTTGCAACAATGCAAATAAGCCCTCCTCCACCAATCTTCGGCCAATGAACGGAACAATGGAAATTGGCCGAAACGGAAAGCAAACTGGCAACTCCAGAAAACAGGTCCCGTAATAAATTACAGGAAAACCCCGATACTGTGCATACACACCTGCATCTGTATTTCGACCGAAATACAAATGCAATGAGACAAAATCTACACTGTACTATACTAGAATCCGGCTTATACCAAAACCGGCTAGTAATATCTGTTCGATCCTGATCCGTGCAATACCGCACGTATCTGATCGAACCCTGCCATATAACCATACGGCCTATAGTACAGACTGTCCGATCCTGATCCGTGCAATACCGCACGTATCTGATCGGACCTTGCCATATCTCCATACGGCCTCTACAACCTTTCGCCCGAAAGCTGAGTAACTGAATGTGGGGGACTCTAAAGACTCATCAACACCTTGGTTGTGGATTTAACCACTAGCACGTTAGAGGTATAAGCCAATACATAACGGGCTACCAGGTATTGACCAAAAGGGACGTCTGTGAGCGAACTCAGCCTGACACCCTACTGAGCCTGTCAGTGACAATATCCGTACAGTCCGGTCCGTTCGTCTATGAGCATCGCATGGCGGGCCTAGGGGGTTGGTAAAAGTCAGACCCCCAAAAGCGGTACAAGTCGTGTCGGAGTGTAGCCCAGAACACCCTGAGATACTGCTGGAATACCTACCAGTAAATCTCCTTGCCTCGGCCGAGGGCTTTGTGTAATGGCTCTCCTAGACACAGCACGACCTCACCCCCAATACCGGGAGAGACGAACCCCTGAAGATACGCTCACTGCCTCCATGTGGCTCGGGACTGTACCCAACTAAAACCTGTTCGCACGACTCCTTTGAGCCGTGGTAGGGTAGTAATCAAAGTACAGTGGGAACTCACACGAGACAAATGACGATCCCCAGGTCGATGAACTAACCTGCACACATGTCACCAGGGAACTGCCATCTGACGTCTGGTATATGACCAACTAGCATGTTCCCGGCGAGTCCTGTCCGGTGTACTCATAACCCAATGAGCACCTGTATACATCTTAGGTGATCCAACTGACACCAGTGGCTTGTGAGACCGGCCACCGCCCCTCGTCGGGGTCTCGACTGTATACACTAGTCTACTATGGAGAATCGATGCCCTGTCTCGAAACTCTCACGACTAGGGACCTTTTAAGGATATGCTTATAGACCCCCAGCTCCCACTTATATGATCGCCCTCATACTGCTGGTGGTCAAGCATGAATCCTAGGGGCTCTATCAACGTGTAATAGCGACGTGTCAGGTCACTTAAAGCAGTACACGATGATAAAGGTAAACCAGATAGCATACTATCATCTCGAGTAAGACTGTCCTACCGGGATAGGTCCTCCATCAATCATTGCAATCACGTACCTGTGACCTAATAATTGACTCTGAGGGCACTATCTCCAACAATCTCCCACTTGCACTCAAGGCTAATTATTGCGATGTCGCATACTCACAGCCCGTGTGATACCGAACACCCAACTCCTCTACTAGTCAGTCTCACAAAGCTCGTTTGCGAAACTATTGCGTTCGAGGAATAGCCTTAGTGAGTGGATCCGCCTTGATGTTTCTTTCTATGTCTCTCTATATCTCAAGTTCGCGGAGAAACCCATCTCCCGAAATGAGCAATACCTGTCTTAGGATGTGTCTGGATGTCTGATGGGACATAGCTCATAAATGAACTCCAAATCCAAACTTCTTAGACTGTATCGTCAACTGAACTTAATCAGTATCCTGCGCCATGCCACCCTCAGTATTGCCTTGGACCACCTATCCAAAATACTGCCCCTCATCAGAAGGAAAACTATAACTCTGACAACCTCCTTGTCGTCCATGTCACCTTGGAAGCCTGGAATGATAACTGTCTCCCGAATGAGCCTGTCGTTATCATATCCCTAGTACATCCACTTATGTTCTAAAACTGCTTCCGACTGTTTCTCCAAGATTGGATTAATGTCAACTTATTGCATCTAGTGCAAGAACAACATCTGGTGTGGTACTTGACATCTCATGATTGACTCAATTGCCTAAGCAAGTGATCTGTCAATCATGCACATCCCTCTCCCCTTTAGTCTATAAGACACCTTTAGAGAGGGTGACTCCATTACCTGCAGGTACACTACCGTGCCAGGAGTCGTCCATTCTAAATACTCTTAGAATGCTGTCTAAGTACCCAGATTGGGAAACCACCCAAATCTAGATCTAAAACCATAGATCTAGTAACCGGTATGTCTGATATAAAATCCATTTCCTTTGTGGAGAAACCACTGTGTGACGACCAAAGTGTAACCGATCGTAGTATAGGAGTTTCCTTTCCTACTCTGTGTATGTCATCCAAATACCATGACATCACACCCTACTACCTTCTCAACAGATCCATCCCCTATTCTGATGAAGTCAAACCCATGACTGTCACGTCAGAAGTAGATGATCTATCTCCGCTACATCTGCTTTAGTCTATAAATAGACATAAGCTACCTGTCCACCAATGCTTCCGCTGCTCCCACTGACTACGACAACCCTCTGGCAGAGTCATATAGACGTACACTTCTAAACTAGTTTAGAACGACGCTATATTCATCCTCCCACCGGGTCTCGCAGCCTGGAACAACAGCAATGGTAATTGTGGGTAAACAAGAACTTCCCTGTCACCGTCCTTTGAGGCTACCGTAGTACCTCTCGGGTGCCTGAGGTTACCCACATTATCTGCGGAGTGGCCAATGGAATGTCAATCCAGATTGAATCTTTAGGTTCCTTATCAAATCTTCAGTAATCGTTTGTGGTTCTGGAATCACTTCCAGTTCTACCATACTCCCACTACTGTTTTCTGAAAAAATCCATTTTTATTAAAACTGTGGCGAGTCTAGAACAATATTGCTATTGTTCATCCAGATGGTAGAAAGTCAACCCGCGTCATAGCCTGGGTCAACCCACAAACAACCATTACAGAAACGTGCCTTGAGTTGTCTAGCGTCTGGTTTTAAGCATAAGTCGGACAACTCCCCGTACCTTAACATCGTTAAGATATGAACTGTTCTATATCATATATAGAACCAGAGGCACTGATTTAATTGAACCAGATTCAAATCATGCAACTGTCTCCAGTGCATGTCAACTAAACGGAAGGAGGCCGATCAGCGTTACTCAACTTAGGAATGCTTCCATTTATGAGTAACCTGAAAGAGAAGCAATTTCTCTTAATCACTACTATCAACTGAATACCATATACAAGTATCTACATCTTCGATCACTTTGAAAAATCCCGATACTTGCTACACCTGGTTCTCTACTCTATTCAAATACCTATAACTTCTCAAGACTCAGACCCTGTGTTTCCACGAAACACTTGTCTAAAAACTAGAGAAGTCATAAGTAAACCGAATATAGTACGAGAACCAACCCCTCTGTCCTAATGGACACTGGACAACATACAATACTCTGTATAAGTCCCTTGAGTATGACAACTCAATCCCTGTGTGTCGTAGGTTGAAAACTGTACTTATGGTTAAGAAGAATTACACCGCTGTTTAATGCTCCTTACCTAACCATCCACTGATATAGGTAAATGTCGTAGACATAATTTCAGAAAGGTATATCTCACTTTATGAAAATAGACGTACAGATATATCAATTTGAAATTGGTGCATAACTGCGGATATTCAAAACCAAATATTTGCCAACCGGCAAACTACCCAGGCGATCTCCTCAAATATCACTGATTACAACGAATCCCGATATAATGAGGATGATCACCCAATTCCCAATAACCTACTCCCACTCATCATCTGTAAAACCATGCAGATGTGAGAATCGTAGCTGGTAAATACATACCCTGGAGTAAGTATCTAATCGAGAAATCAGTTTTCCTTTAACAGTACACAGTGAGACTGAAACATCGAAATGTTTCGATGGGGTATCCTGGTATTCTTAGTAATGCCTCTTCCAGATTCACGACTGTAACCGTATAATTCTTTGCCACCTCTCCAAATCCCTTCATATGTCTTTAGTCTTTACCTTCTGTACACCCCTTTAGGCCAAATGGTTTTCTTCCTTCCCTACCGTTCGGCACCAGCCTATGGTTTGGAAGAAGACTATCCAATAAGCATAATGGGTGTACTGTCCCAATCCTAGGAACACTCGCAATGAGAGAGGGTGAAGATAAAAGACAACCGAATAAACCTTATTCTTATTTCTCCTGGACCAGAATCCATCCCCGAACTGGAACAAGTTCCTTTCGAGTTCGTATATAACCATACGATGGAGTATCCAATAAACTGTGGATCTTCGTAGTGATACGGAGTGTCCTGGAGAAATACAAAGGTGATGTGGGAGTGGTAACGAAATACCTGGTTTGGTCATGAATATCTGTTGCAATTTACTTTGCCCTCTTACTAATCCCTTGCTTTGTCTGAACTTAATACCTTATGTACACCATCGTTAGGCTAATTGGTTTTCTTCATTCCCTACCGGTCGGCACCAGCCTAAGGTTTGGAAGAAGACAATCCAATTTGCGTAATAGGTGTACTACCCCTAAACCAAGGAGTACTCGTAACCTGAGAGAGGGTAAAAGGAAAAGACAACTGAATAATCCTATCCGTTTTCTCCAGAACCGGAAACCATCCTCGAATAAATCCCTTCGAGTTCGTATATAACCATATGATGGTTTTGTCCAATGGAAGTGGACGTTCGTAGTAATACGGGGTATCCTGGAGAAAAGGGTAAAAGTAGGAGTGGCAATGAGGTTTGCAACTCTGACAATCCAAAAGCCGGTGTTTAAGAAGGTTCGGTCAACTTGGTCACTGAGTCATAGTCTTAGGGTCGGGTCAATGGTCGCTGCCAAAGAGAGAGAGAAAAGAAACACTCAGCGTGCACTCTAACCTAGATCAGAATGGTTACCAATTTATCTAATCTGGAAACCTCCCACTGTACCGTCAAATTCTCCTCCAAACCTGAAAGAAGAATTAGTCGGGGTCACCCGAGGAGTAAACTAACTCATCAGTGGGAATCGGGATCCAACTCTCATCGCATGACAACGTGACGGAATTCGCTCACGGTATCACACTCCAGAAGGTATGCGCATATCTGGCAAGTTTCAGTTCTTTTGAAACTCCCGATGTGATTTCTGCCCCATGCTCTTATGACCTTGACTTTGGCCAACAAATCATAAGTCACATGTCAAGTTCTACCCGTCATTCTCCAGGTTGATTCGAATCCACCCGCATAAGCCCTTGACTTTGGCCAACAAGGCTATACGACTGTTCCAAACCAACGCATCTATTTATGCTGTATATGAATAACCAACAGCTACCAAACACTGTGTCTTGACTTTGGCCAACAAACACAGCTTGAATACTATTGACTACCTATATGAAACGACGGAGGGCTACGAATGGTTTCTGGCGAAAACCTTTGACGTAATGAACTTGATATCGTCGAAGGAACGGATAGCTTTTTAGAAATATAGTGACGACAACTTCCGCTAAAGAGGTCACTCCCGGTGAAGGGATCTCGGCTCTTTCCCCGTAGAATGGGGTGCAGGATATTCCAACTGAATACCACGGTGCAAAGCAAAAGTAATCGGCTATAGTGAAGTCATTGCCCTGACGCAAACTTTTGTCCAAGGGGTCACTCCCGGTGAAGGGATCTCGGCCCTTGCCTCGTCGACTGAGGAGCAGGATATTCTAAATGAATACCGCGATGCAAAACAAAAGTGAACGTCCTTGCAATAACAGCTTTTTGAAAAGTGTTCCAACAACATCAGATTAGGTTTGTTTTTAACTTGCATTGATCCGAATCAATGCAGTCCCATCAATTGATCACACCAAAAAGAACGAAAATATACTGATGTGCGTATATGCCATCCGCATTCGCCACTGGGTCCCGTCATTACCCGTTAGGTTAGCTTACTAACGACAGAGCGGGGACTGGACTAGCGCGGATGCAAAACATATACAACATCTACTAATATATATACCAATATATTATATTTCGCTCAAGGCGTGAATAAAATGCAACATCACAGATATGTACAGCATCACAGAAACAATACAGATATCTGGGATCCCCGGGTTTCACAGAGCCGCTGAAACCCGACGTTCCCCTGGTCGTGTGGATAGCCTGTGCAATGAAATCCTAGACCCCTACGGGCGCGGCAAGTTACCCGCCAAAACCTGAAGTGAGGCAGCCCCCTTCAGCACCGTGAATGGACCACCCAGCACTTCACGGAATCCGGTAACTTGGGCACCCCTCCTGGGTCAACCTGTACCCCCTACGAGTGCAGCGAATAGCCCGCCAATCCTAGAGTGAAGCCCCCTCCGTCCCAATGCCATGAGATGCGGGCTTGTTGCCCTCTAGAACCCGGCTATCCGTGCACCCCTCCGCGGGGCAATCCTAGTACAGAAAGTAAAATATACATACAACGGGTACATCGACCGCAACCTGGCCGTGCCCCAAAATAATAATACAAACAGGCAGTGACGGCAGTCCACATGTCGGACGCTCGCCCCGCAATATCAAATGTACATAATACATCCACAACTGTACTAGCATTGCATCCAGGCTATCCCCACGACCGATCCGCAACATCACAGCAAAAACAGAACATCAACGTGAAAGTCACGTTCGCAAATCCGTCTAACCGGGCTATAGCAGTTAGAATGGATTTACCGATCAAGTGACATTCACGGTCGCAGATATAATGTAAATACTGTGAAATAATGTGTTTAAAATATCCGATCAATCAGATTTTAACAAGTGGGCCCCAAGCAATACTGTAGCAGTTAAAGAAATTCTGGGCCCAATGTTAATTTTCCAAAACCCCTAAAAACATCCCAGAAGCCCACTGGAGAAAATTGACACAGTGAGCTCATTATAGTGCGGCGGAACCGCGGCCCAAAGGGGGGTTTGGCCGCGGTTCCGCGCTCCAACTATGGCATCACTCAGTCGAATTTCTACAGTGGCCTTACATTTTCCCGTACATCAATTTTCTGCAACCTGAAAAATTTTTCGACACCAAAAATTTCCAACAGAAACTGATGCTGAAGGAAATGCGGGTTTTGGGATTTTTGATCGATCCGAATTGCAAACACATTAAACAAAGCTAGACTAAGTTAATGGCGAGGCTCTGATACCACTGTAAGTGCACGGCGGCGCCCCGGCCGTCAATCCGACGGCCAAATGCGGAAGCGGTGATAAACTTTAAATTTTTCTTTAACTGGCAAACCGCCGCGCACTAATACCCGGATCGAACCACTAACTAGTCCTAGCTAACAATAAGATGGGAAAGAGATATACCGACGATCCAAGTCCTCCGGTCTTCTCGTCATCGTCCCGATCTCTTGCGGAATGTCCCGTCTCCTCCTCGTCGCCGGAAGTGCACCACATCGCCTACTTCTTTTACGGGCTCCCACCTCAATGCCGAGGCAACTCGGGCACGAAGCCGGCTACTCGACGTGCCCAAGGTTCGCTGTAGAATGTGTAGTCCTCGAGTCTCACTTTGGGGTTCATGGAGATGCCATTTTAGGTGGAGGGATGATACAAGAACAATGTGGAGGAACTTGGGGATTTTTCTAACATCAAGAGAGCAAAAATCCCCACTACAAAAATGGGCAACCCCTCCTCCAAGCTTGGCCGGCCATAACTAGAAGGGGAGGAGAGAATGAGAGTGAAGATAGTGTATCAAAAGATAAAAATCAACCTCATAATGCAAGAGAGAGAGGGAGAAAAACTATCATGCAAAAACATGATAACAAACTAAAACCAACACTCCACAACCATATCATAACCCATCATCAAGCATGATGACTTCAAAAAGTCAAGCC
This sequence comes from Agapanthus africanus, assembly GCA_030015575.1. Classification (NCBI taxonomy): domain Eukaryota; kingdom Viridiplantae; phylum Streptophyta; class Magnoliopsida; order Asparagales; family Amaryllidaceae; genus Agapanthus; species Agapanthus africanus. Next base: position 401,083,661 of record CM057346.1, read on the forward strand.
ATCATGAAGAAGTCAAGAAGTCAAGGTCAATGGAATGGTTGTCATGATGCAACAAAAAGCAAAAGCCCCCTCCACAAATACTTATTTGCAACAATGCAAATAAGCCCTCCTCCACCAATCTTCGGCCAATGAACGGAACAATGGAAATTGGCCGAAACGGAAAGCAAACTGGCAACTCCAGAAAACAGGTCCCGTAATAAATTACAGGAAAACCCCGATACTGTGCATACACACCTGCATCTGTATTTCGACCGAAATACAAATGCAATGAGACAAAATCTACACTGTACTATACTAGAATCCGGCTTATACCAAAACCGGCTAGTAATATCTGTTCGATCCTGATCCGTGCAATACCGCACGTATCTGATCGAACCCTGCCATATAACCATACGGCCTATAGTACAGACTGTCCGATCCTGATCCGTGCAATACCGCACGTATCTGATCGGACCTTGCCATATCTCCATACGGCCTCTACAACCTTTCGCCCGAAAGCTGAGTAACTGAATGTGGGGGACTCTAAAGACTCATCAACACCTTGGTTGTGGATTTAACCACTAGCACGTTAGAGGTATAAGCCAATACATATGGGCTACCAGGTATTGACCAAAAGGGACGTCTGTGAGCGAACTCAGCCTGACACCCTACTGAGCCTGTCAGTGACAATATCCGTACAGTCCGGTCCGTTCGTCTATGAGCATCGCATGGCGGGCCTAGGGGGTTGGTAAAAGTCAGACCCCCAAAAGCGGTACAAGTCGTGTCGGAGTGTAGCCCAGAACACCCTGAGATACTGCTGGAATACCTACCAGTAAATCTCCTTGCCTCGGCCGAGGGCTTTGTGTAATGGCTCTCCTAGACACAGCACGACCTCACCCCCAATACCGGGAGAGACGAACCCCTGAAGATACGCTCACTGCCTCCATGTGGCTCGGGACTGTACCCAACTAAAACCTGTTTGCACGACTCCTTTGAGCCGTGGTAGGGTAGTAATCAAAGTACAGTGGGAACTCACACGAGACAAATGACGATCCCCAGGTCGATGAACTAACCTGCACACATGTCACCAGGGAACTGCCATCTGACGTCTGGTATATGACCAACTAGCATGTTCCCGGCGAGTCCTGTCCGGTGTACTCATAACCCAATGAGCACCTGTATACATCTTAGGTGATCCAACTGACACCAGTGGCTTGTGAGACCGGCCACCGCCCCTCGTCGGGGTCTCGACTGTATACACTAGTCTACTATGGAGAATCGATGCCCTGTCTCGAAACTCTCACGACTAGGGACCTTTTAAGGATATGCTTATAGACCCCCAGCTCCCACTTATATGATCGCCCTCATACTGCTGGTGGTCAAGCATGAATCCTAGGGGCTCTATCAACGTGTAATAGCGACGTGTCAGGTCACTTAAAGCAGTACACGATGATAAAGGTAAACCAGATAGCATACTATCATCTCGAGTAAGACTGTCCTACCGGGATAGGTCCTCCATCAATCATTGCAATCACGTACCTGTGACCTAATAATTGACTCTGAGGGCACTATCTCCAACACTATCTCGAGGGTGAGTACCGCTTCTGTACCGAATACCAACGCGTACGGCGTTGTGTTCGTGGCCGTCTTGAACGTAGTTCGATATGCCCAGAGAGCTTCATGCAGTCTCTCGTGCCAGTCGTTCTTATTTCGGGACACCGTCTTCTTCACGATCTTTGTTAAGGTCTTGTTGAAAGCTTAAGCTAGACCATTAGCTCGGGGATTATAGACTGAGAAATACCACCAGTCTATGTTATGTTGTTGTGCAAAGAGGCTGATTTTGTGGCTTCTGTAAGCTGGCCCGTTATCGAAGATGATCCGTCGCGGGGTTCCAAACCGATAAATAACGTGCGTCTTGAAAAAGTGGAGGATATTCTCCGTCTTTACTTCCTTCAGCGGTACTGCTTCTGCCCATTTGGAGAAGTAATCAGTTGTCGTCAAAATGAAACGATGTCCTCTGGACGATACCGGTTCGATGGGGCCGATTATGTCAGTTCCCCACATTTCGAACGGTCAGCTAGCCACTGCTGGATGTAGTGGATTTGGATGCTGATAGATAAAGTCCCCATGGATCAAGCATGAGTGGCATTGCTTCGCATACTCGAGGCAGTCCTGGATCATCATGAGCCAGTAGTAGTTTATCCGTTTAATCTTCAATTTCATCTTCAGGGCCGCTTGGTGAGAACCGCAGTGTCCGTCGTGAACTTCTTGGATGACTCTTTTTGTTTCTTCAGGTCCCAGGCATCTCAACCACAGAGAATTAAACGACCTCTTGTACAGAGTATCATTGACGAAGGTGAAAGACAGGGCTCGCTTCATGAGCTGATATCTTGAGGACGCATCTTCAGGCGTTTGACGGGATTTGAAGTAGTCTATAAAGACTTCTCTGCAATCCTCAGCCTTTTCTTGGTTTTTTCTTGTAGAGCCACTTGCTCGGTCGCTCCCTTTTCTTCGGATGACTCCGGAGATATTTCCGCCGGTGCAAGAACCCGACGGCTTTGTACCACGATTCTGACGTCATCGAGATTCTCATCAGCCAGTTCTTTAGCGAGCTTGGCTAACGCGTCCGCCTTGCTATTTTCCGCACGCGGTATACTTTCCAAGGTGTAGGAAGGTATTTGGGTCAGCAGTTGCTGTACCCTCTCGCCGTACTTTACCAACTCTGGTTTGCATGTCTGGTAGTCGCCGTTTACTTGACTAACGACCAGTTGGGAGTCTCCGTATATGAGGAAGTTTTCAATTCCCATGTCGATGGCCATCTCGAGGCCTGCTATCAAAGCTTCGTACTCAGCTTCATTGTTCGTCCTTGGCTCTGTCAAGGAGAAAGCAAATCGCATTATCCCTCCTTGTGGGGTTACGAAGATAAGGCCTACCCGTGATTTGATTATAGGGGTGTTCTGTTTGCGCTTCTTCACCGAAGATGCTCCATCAAAATAGAGTTCCCATCGGGTATCACCACCGTCGATTGCATCAAACGCATGTTCGTCTGGCAGTTCGTAGTTCAAAGGAGAATCGGCAGGTATTGGATGCTCAGCGAGGAAGTTGGCGATGGCTTGGCCTTTCACTGCCTTAAGAGGCTGATAAGTTATTGAGAACTCCATCAAGAGCAAGGCCCATTTAGCGAGTCGCCCCGTCAATATGGCCTTCGACATCAAATATTTGAGAGGGTCCACCTTCGATATGAGACAGACTTCATGCGCCAATGCATAATGCTGGAGTTTCGTTATCGCGAAGATCAACGCCAGGCAGTGTTTTTCGATGTGAGAGTAATTGCTTTCTGCCCCCAATAGAACTCGGCTCAAATAGTAGAAGGCTCTTTCTTTCCCTTGGTCGTTCTCTTGTGCCCATAACGCGCCTAAGGAACCTTCGAGGGCTGTTGTATAAAGAATAAGGGGCTTTCCCTTGATCGGAGCGGCCAGTACTGGCGGATTCTGCAAGTATTACTTGATTTCGTCCAGCGCGCCTTGGCATTTGTGATCCCAGACGAACGGGGTTCCCTTCTTCATCAAGTGACTGTACGGACGGCACTTACCAAAGAGATTGGCTATAAATCACTGGATATACGCGAGCTTCCCTTGGAGAGACCGCAATTGCTTGAGAGTCTTTGGCGGAGGCATTTCCATGATCGCCTTGATTTTTGACGGATCTATCTCGATACCTCGGTGTCGGACGATGAATCCTAGGAATTTACCTGAGGATACCCCGAACGCGCATTTGAGAGGGTTCATCTTCAAGTTGTATTGCCGAAGGCGTTGAAATACGATCTTCAGATGCTCGGGGTGTTCCTCGTATGATTTTCTTTTAATCACGAGGTCGTCGATATAGCATTCGACGATTTCATGTATGAGGTCATCGAAGATCTTCGTCATGGCCCTCTGATAGTTGGCACCGGCGTTCTTTAGACCGAAGGGCATCACCTTGTAGCAGAATATGCCCAAAGGGGTCCGGAAAGCGGTATGTTTCTGGTCCTCGGGATGCATTTTTATCTGATTGTATCCTGACGATCCGTCCATGAAGGAGAAAACTTCGTGAGTGGATGTATTGTCTATCATCATCTCGGTGACCGGTACTGGGAAGTCGTCCTTCGGGCAAGCTTTATTGAGATCCCGAAAGTCTGCACATATGCACACCGTCCCATTTTTCTTCATCACCGGGACGATGTTGGCGATCCAGTCAGGGTACTGAACCTCTTGGATGAAGCTGGAGTAGATTAGCTCCTTGACCTCGGAGTTGATGCTCATCTCAAGCTCGAGCCGCATTCTCCTTGGTGCTTATTTGATTGGCTTTACGTCCGGGGATATGGCCAGTTTGTGGACAGCAATCTCTGGGTCTAGTCCTGGCATCTCGGAATAGTTCCAGACGAAGCAATCTTTATGATGTATAAGCACGTCTTTTAGTGCAGCTATCCTTTCCTCAGATAGCAACTCACTGACGAATGTCGTTCACGGGTCATTTGCCGTCCCCAAATCAATTTTCTTGAGCTCATCTGCAGTGGTATGTATTCCATCTTCCAGCTCTTTCGGTGCCGGTGGAAATTCTGAGATCACCTCGTCATCATCGTTTTCGAAACACCAGGGGAGGCCATCCATATTCTCATGCCCTTCTTCTGACAGTGTTATCATATGACAGGTACGAGCCCGCTTCCAGGACCGATGTTGATCCGGTTCCACCCCCGCTGTATGGGCGGCTTTTGGTTCATGCTTCTGTGGCGGATTTATGCTCCAGCTGCTGGATAGTGCGAATCTGCCGAGCTGATATTGATTCTCGACCCTGTTCTTGAAGGTGAAGCTGTCTTCGAGAGGATGTCCTATTGCTCGGTGATAAGAGCAGTAATCTGGGTGGGAGGTCTCGTTGACTTGCTCGGGGTGTTTGGACTCCGGATGTGTAATCATCTGATGTTTTATAGCGAGGTCAAGTATCTTCCGTGTTTTGTTCTGAGGAAAAGAGTACGCTCGACTCATCTCCTTCATAAGGGACGAATCCGGATTGCTCGATTCCCGATCGCGTGGCTTCCTGGTCCGACTTTGTTGCTGCCGAACGCCTTTTCCGCTCTTTGACTTTTTTCTGCCTCTGCGTCGGGCGTTTTGTACAACAGATTGACAGGGAGGAGTATTTTCGTCTTTCGCAGCCTGCTCAAGAAGGAGTTGCGTCCTGGCTTTCTTGTATATGGCCATTTCGCGATTATGGTCGTCTCGAACCTTTTGACCCGCTTCCCTGATAAGCTTGTCCATTCGTTCTTCAAATGACGGACTCCGCATTTTGATCGCAGGATCTCGTTTTGGTTCAAGGTCAGCGTTTTTTGACTGGGCGTCCTCTTCTTCATCGAAGTCATATATGACGTAGCTACCATGGACTCGTTCCCGTTTCCCGGATTTCACATATCCAAGCCCGAGCGTTTCCATTCTCCCGTTAGGCAGCTTGTGCTGAGTTCCAGGGACGTCCCAAATCCTGTTGTAGAACCGAGCTTGTCGAATGGTCTGTTTGAAAGGTACTCCTTGGCGCTTCAAGAGCCTTTTTAGTCCGTTCGTGTAATATCTGGGCAAACGGATGGGCTAGAGCCTGTCAAGTGTAGAATCTGCGCCGTGCCAGATTTCTTTCTCCACTCTTGTTTCCGTGGACCGGTAAAACAGGATCGCCTTTTCACCCTTTCGCCTGGAAGGGACGTAAAATGTCTGCAGGTCTTGCACACTATAAGCTTCAAGTGCGTCGAGATCTTTGTAGTGCTCCTGTGGAATCAGGGTAATTTGCAAACTCTGATTATCACCAGCGAATGCTTCTATTGGTGGCCGAGCGGAGAATATAGCATGGACCTCATCTTCTGAGTCGCTGCCAAAGATCAACATAGGAGCGGACGGTCCCGGGTTGTTGTGTCGAGACGGCCCAGAATAAACTATCTCTTCTTCTTCTTCGGTATCACTCCCGAAGACAGGAATGGTGGTGATAGCTTTGTTCTCCGGTTTGTGACATCTCTCCGTGTCCTCGAAATCTGGTAAAAAGTATTTTGCATCTTCGTACTTGCGGACTTCGTTCACAGAGAACGGGTTCAACTCTCTCGTCACGGTATACTCGAGACCATCCTTAAAGTATTTCATACACTGATGTTGTGTAGAAGGGATGATGTTGTACTCGTGTAACCAAGGATGGCCGAGCAAAGCGTTATAGCATGTCTTGGCGTCAGTGACACGAAATTTAATATCCGTGACAAGTAGCCCTAATCGTAATGTCAATATTACAGACTCGAGAGTTCGCGATGACTGGGAGTCAAAACCGGAGATGGTGATTTTATCACGAGCGAGATGCTGGACGCTCATGCAGATTTTCTTCAACACCCATACATTAAGGAGATTGACGGAGGATCCATTATCGACCAGGATTTTACCTATCTTTATATTGTGGTAGTACCCTGAGATATAGAGGGGACGGTTGTGCTCGCACGTCCCAAGGAGGAGGTCTTCGTTGCCGAAGGTGATATCAGCTGTGTGCACTTCTTCCAGCTCGTCCTTCATCTTTTCTTCGGTGAGGAAAGCTTGGAATTGCTCGGGCTCTTGCAGTGCCTTGATTAATGAATCTCTCGCTTCTTTGGATAGTAAAAGGGCGTCGAGAATACTGAGCTGCGAGGGTAACTTCCTCAAGTGCGCCAGAACATTATATTCCACTTTACTCTTCTTTGGCGGGTTCTTGGCGGTCAGTTCTTTCATGACTTGGTCATCCAGGGCGATATCCTCGGAGATCTTTTCTTTTCCCTTATCTTTTCTACTCGTGGGTCCGAGATTCTTTTCTGGAAGTGTGCGATTACGCAGCTGAATGTTTTCGCAGGCCTTCGGTTCTTCTTCTTTCCCTAAGATGGATTCTTTAAAGAGAGGGCCCAGAGTCATTTCCTCATCAGAGTCGCTCCCGAAAGTGAGAACTTGCGACCCTCCGGCGCTGACCGTGCGACAGTTACCGGTAGTTCTTTTATGCTCCTCGGTCGTACTTCTTTGCTCCCGACGAGTTTTGCGTTTCATCCGCTTAAAATTTTGCTGGTGAGCAACATATCCTTGCCACCATCTTTTAAAAGCGTCGCACTCTTTGGTAGGGTGCGAAATCTTTCGATGATATGAGCAGTAGCTAGGATGTTTCTTTGTTTCACCGGGAGTGTTTCCTTCAGAGGGTGGTAGCTTCATTCCCATTGATATGGCTTTAGCGAACATTTTCCTCGTCTTGAACTTGTTTTTATCCGCGACGGATGTTCCTTGATTCGGCGGGAGTGTCTCGACTCTTTCATCTAGTCGCCGGCGTTTGGCTCTTTCAAATATGGCCATCTCACACTCCCGATCGGCTTTAATTTTTAGATAAATTTCATTCAGGAAGGCATCGATCATCTCGTCTGACAGCCATAGAAGTTCTGGTTCAGGACCTGCCCCCAGTTTCTTTGTACAAGGAGTCTCTTCGTCGTTTATCGACGAGTGAGAGATCACATGGCAAATTGCTACATAATCCTCAGATCCATCCGACGAGTATTCTCCATCATCTTCATCTTCAAGGACGTGGCTGAGGAACTCTTGGAGCATGATCGGAGTCCGCACCTTCTGGTTGTACTCTTTCAGCGCGTCGATCTGTTTCTGCAAGTCCGTGCGCTTGTCACCAGGCTTCACGGTCTTCTTGGATTTCTTTTTCTTCTTCGAGAATTTTGACGGCTGGGTATGCGAGCTTTGGCCATCGCCACTAATCTTTGGAGTTGGGCGTGGCTTCAGCATCCCCTCGATGATCTCCGGTTCTAACGGATTCTTCCATCTGATCGCCGGGCATGTATGAAGATCATTCAGCATCCTTTTGGTTTTGTTTGAAAGCACAACCTCCCATGGAGCTTCTTCAACAAAAGAGCATGTTGCCTCCGGTGTGTCCGTCTTCTTAGGAGTGTGTGGTTGTGGTGAGTTTACCTTCCACTTCTCGGACAGCGCAAACTTGCCTTGTAGGTATTGATCCTCGATCCATCCCTTAAAGACGAAGCAATCCTCGATCGGGTGACTTACCGTTTGGTGGTAAGGGCAATAATTGGGATTGTTCACTTCGCTGGGTTGCGGTAGTCGCCTTGGATTTGGTAAGTTGATAAGCCTGTTTCGTACCGCCAGCTCGAACAGCCTCCTTGTTTTGTCCCATGGGAATGAGTAAGGACGCTTCATTTTCTCATTGTAATAGCGGCGTCTTTCTTCCAGTTGATCTGCTAGATTTGGGGCACTGGGCTGTTGTTGGGTGTTCGCGACGAAGGTCACCTTCCCTTTACCCTTATAGTTCCGAGGTTCCGGCTTCGGGGGAGACGGTCTGTGACCCATTTGATCTATCTGGGCAAGCTTATCGATTAAAGCCTAGAACGTGGTCAGTTTAAAGAACATCATGAACTGTGAAATAGTTGCATGAGGGTCTAGGGTGCCCACGAACATGCCCACCGCTGGTGCTTCTTCGATGTGCTATTCGCACTTCGACCACAAATTCCTCCATTAGATTGCGTATTGAACCCATGTCTCGCCGGGTTTTACCCTTGCATTAATCAACGAAATTATTGGGGTGCGTTCACTGGCGCTCGCGAATCGCTGGGTGAATAGCAACTCCATCTCTGCGAAAGTTTTGACGGTGTCCTTCGAAAGCTCGGAGTACCACTCAAACGCCGTCTCCGATAAGCTGCCGACGAATTGACGGAGCAAGAGATTATCATCGCCGCCGGTGTTTCCACAAAGAGCCCTGAACTGGGCGACATGTTGATGAGGATTGCCTGTCCCCTTGTATACATGGAATTTCAGGATCGTGTAGCCCGGCGGGTATTTTATCTGATCATACCAGCTCGGATATGGTCGCCCCATTTTGACGACCTGGCCAGCCGCTTCATTTGCCTGGTGAACTCGTATTTGTTGAGCAATATAGTCATCCAGGGCAGCTTTAGAGATTGTTTCCTCTTTGGCTGTTGACAGAGCAGGAGGTGGATTTGATGTTTCTCCTCTGTCGTCTTCGAGGATAATCGGAGGATCTTCAGCTGGAGGGTCCGGCTGTATCATCATCCCGACCATGTCTTGGAACAGAAGAGCCATTTGCTTTATATTGGCCGCTTGTTCGCAGCCTCCTTGTCCTTCTTCTCGAGCATTCTTCGAAGGAATTCAGCATCAGTCTCGTGCCCGTGACGTTGTTCCGATGACGCCTCCGGGCTTTCTTTTGGCCCGGTGAGTGCGGCCATCGCAGTCAGCATCTCCTGGAGCTTCTGTTGCTGTTGTTCTTGGGCTCTTGTGATGGATCGGGTGAGTGGTCGGTGGCCCATAGAAGTGAGGCTATCCTCCTTCCCGGATGCCATGTAGATGGTATACACCACCATGCCCCGAGACTTATGGCGTTTGGGTTCAGTGCCTTTGACTTTTGCCGCAGGCACGGGGATATTCTCCGGCCTTCTTCTTCTATGAGCGGTCGAAGTTGAGGGGGCCGTCGAGGTGGGCACCCAGGTAGCTTTTCGTGGCTTGGCAGGATGGCTTACTTCTTGTTGGACCTTCAGCTTCTTGTGCTGGCGGGAGAAATTTGGATCGATCACTGAGTCTCGGACCTGTCGCCAGACTTTGTAGATCCTAGAGGACAGCCGTTGAGGAGACTGTTCTGGCTTTGCTTCCGCAACCTTCTCCATCAGAGGGGGAGATCTCTTCAGTACGGCGGTAGGAGAATTTCTACGCACCTTATTTAGCAGCTCAAAACTGTTTCCAGTTGGAACAGCAGCATTAATTTCCGCCGTCGGGGCTGGTGGGGTTAGCCCAGAAGGGGAGCTGCCCCCTGACTTCCTCACTCGGTGCCAGTGGCGACGTCGAGCATGTCGTGCTGATGGAATTGGCTCGGTGATAGGGATGGCCTTGTCTTGCCCACTGTTCAGGTGAGGGGCCGCTGCCGGTGTCAGCCTATTAAAGACTGATGTCCTTTGAGTAGTAGGAGCAGGAGTTGGGACGATTAGTCTTGTAAAGACCGACCCCTTAGCCGGAGAAGCCGCCTTGGTGATTTCAGGAGTAGGGTTGGTTACCCACTTCGGAATAACCTTCTCTGGGACTGCAAGCTTCATCATGGACACACCTGAACTTTGGCCCAATCTGGAGAAGACCGAGGCGCTGGAACTGGACGACCCGTTCAGAGGGGCCGCATTAGCTGTCAGCCGATCGAAGACCGACTTCTTGGGAGCTTCCGGTACGGGCACTAGGGTGCTGAAGCTTGTCGGCGGAAGCATGGTTCTGAAAAACAGCCCTGTGGTGGCTTGAGTGACCTGTACCACGAGCATCGTGAGCAGGGACGCCGCTTGAGGTCCATAAGCTACTCCTCCAGGTAAGGTGGAGCGTAGGTTGCAGTTGCAGTTGGAACATCTTGCACAAGTGGACGCCATTGATTTTCTGCTTTCTGCAGTAAGCAAAACGCCAAATCTTAGTACCTTGAAACCCAAGGGAAACCATTAGTAAACCATGATTGGTTCGCGAACACGACGCATGAAGTGTGGAGTGGAAAGAGGAAAAGGTCCTACCGGGCGTGCCAGAATCTGTTTACCGCCGGAGGCCGGGAAGACTGGACGTCTTTCCTGAATCTGGGGGCAAATGCCAATTGGTGCAATCCATCCACCTCTCCGAAGATGAAAAGTTGATTTATAGCACCGTGTATCGATGGTTTAAACGGATGCGGCCGATGTAGCAGACTTCGTCAGATTCCCCCTCGTTTGATGGGGTTTTGATTGTGGGGATGCTCTTCCCTGCAGGCGCAAGCCCCTGAAGTTAATTACGCTACCGCATCGCGGTAACCACTTTCTCCTTCTCCATGTGGTCACTTCGTGTCGTGGGTGTTTGTTTTGTGTTTGGTTGCCTATGGATTGTATACGGAGACTAAGTTATGTTGTCGCCCATAGGGCGTGGACTAGTCCAAATCCGTATCTTTCTTAGATTTGGGTTTGGGGGGTTGGGTTTAAGGATGCGTTAGCCTCATTTGAGACTAAGATCAACTTAAACGTTAGTTAAGTATACGTTAGTCACATTTTAGACTAAGATCAACTTAACAGGATCGTTTAGATCCAAAAAAAGAGCATTTAGGCTCTATTGTTTAGTTTAGTGACATTGCGGTAGATAATTAGTTTAAGGACATTACAGTCCATTGTTAGTTTTAAGACATCGCGGTCAAGGTTAAGGAGATCATAGTCCGTGGATTTAAGGACTCCATAGTCCAATGTTAGTTTTAAGACATCACGGTCAAGGTTAAGGACATCATAGTCCGTGGATTTAAGGACCCCACAGTCCATTGTTAGTTTTAAGACATCACGGTCAAGGTTAAGGACGTCATTGTTCGTGGATTTAAGGACCCCACAATCCATTGTTAGTTTTAAGACACCACGGTCAAGATTAAGGACATCATAGTCCGTGAGTTTAAGGACCCTACATTCCATGAAATGTATGGTTGTTGGGACCCGTCACCTCTTTGAAGACGTTGAGGAATTACAATGACAAATATCAAAGGAGTGAATGGATGTACCCTTGAACCAAGGTAGATTAAATAATTTGTAGCCCAATTTAGAACCAAGACTAATTAATTATATTACGAGCACATTGGCTCAGTTAAGTCTGGATTGAGGACTTATGGCCAACTTGGGCTAAATCCAATTAAATTTGGAATGTTGGCCCTCTGTTGGACCATTAGGCATTTGTCTAGGTTCAAGCCCTCATTATTAACCAATGCTAAGCATTTTCATCTTTGATTTCCTCAATTTTGAGATTCAATCGAAGGGGAGGCTTTGCCTCTGGAAAATTAGCCAAGTTGGCTAAAAGTAGTGTTGGACAATAGGAAACAGCAGTGTTAAATACTGGAAATAAAACTCTCAGATTAATGTTAAACGCTAGAGAATAACAGTGTTAAACATTGGAAATAGGATTCTCGAATTAGTGTTAAACACTGGAAGTAAGATTCTCAAATTAGTGTTAAACACTAAAAGATGATCAGTGTTAAACACTAGGAATAAAGCTCTCAGATTAGTGTTAAACACTAGAGGATAATAATGTTAAACACTGGAAATAGGATTCTCAAATTAGTGTTAAACACTAGAAGATAATCACTGTTAAACACTGGAAGTAAGATTCTCAAATTAGTGTTAAACACTAAAAGATGATCAGTGTTAAACACTGGGAATAAAGCTCTTGAATTAGTATTTAAACACTAAAAAAAAGGGTCATGTGAGGGCGCCCAAAGGTGGGGCCAGATCTCCTTTTCTTCGTTCTACAATTAAGTGTTAAACACTTTTTATATTTTACTTTAGAGCATTGCGTGCTGACACGTGAGGAGGATTCATGCACTGATTGTTAGAGCGTCTGCCAAGGGGTCACGTGGGAACACGTGAGAGCGCCCAAGGCTTTTATTTCTTTTACTTTTTCTCTCTGTGTTTCGGGAGTCACGTGGAGCACGTAAGGCGTTGCCTCCGAGCTCAGTCCTCCTTATTTCTGTGGATCTTTATAGGGGTCACGTGGGGACACGTGACCCTGGTTCTTTGTATGTTTGAAGATCTCTTTATCTTTTTTTTAAGAATTAAATTCTTCATAGGGTTAAACCCTAATTGTGATTTTGGGGGAATTAATGCCCCCCTTATGAAAGAATTAAATTCTTATGTTGGGTTAAACCCTAATTTTCTTTTTAGAGGAATTAAATTCCCATATATGTAAAGAATTAAGTTCTGGTATAGGGTAAAACCCTAATTTCATTTTTAGAGGAATTAAATTCCTATGAGCTTGAGAGAATTAAATTCTCAATTGGGGTAAACCCTAGTTCTGTCCATCTTGAAGGAATTAAATTCCTATAATTTTGGAGAATTGAATTCTCATATAGGGTTGAACCCTAATTTTATTTTGGAAGGAATTAAATTCCTATAGCTTTGGGAGAATTAAATTCTCTAAACTCGATTCCCCCTCTATGTTTTGGATCTGCATGGCAGGATCTCAACCCGATGAGAATTAAATTCTCAACTTATGGGGAGATGTTCTCTTTGCAGATCCTCCACCAGAGGAAGAAACTAAATTCTTTGCAAAAGAGTTAAACTCTTAGATTTTTGAGAATTAAATACCCTTTTTTCTGAAGTTTTGATCCCCTTTCTTTTTCTCACCTAGGGTTATCTTTCTGAATTTTCAAGATGCCAAAATTCTCTCCAAAATTCTCTATATCCTGTGCTTTCCTCTCGACTCCTATTTATACGAGGAGGAAAAGAATCAATTTGTTTAGTAAATCTCTCATTGAAAGATTTGATTTGTTTTCATAATTAATATGATCCTTTAGATTCAGTGAATTTTATTCACCGTTGGATTTTCAATCCAAAGATATTCCGTTTTTTATTTCGGTGAGATTTAGGGAGATCTTTCCTTGTTTAAGATTTTTCCATAAATTGGTGATTTTTAATCACCCTTGGATTTTTAATCCAACGGTTCTCCATAATTCTTCTCTATTTTGGAAAGATTTAAATAATCTTTTAGAATTTAATTCTAGTAAACCGTGAGGCTTTTAAAGCCAGCCACGTGTAGACACGTGACCCCTGGTCACGTGTAAGCACGTGACCCCCGAATGGACTTCTCTCCTCTGCGCTTTTTTGTGCTGCTGCTTTAGCCGTCACGTATCAACACATGACCATTGGTCACGTGTAAGCACGTGATGCCTCTTTTGAAGTTTTTTCCTGATTTTTAATCAGGGAACAGTGCCAAATATGTGCACAGAAACAAAAATCTAAGTGCAACGGGTGTGCATGAAAACACCTGTCAAGGGCAATGGTTGTGCCCGAAAACAATATCAGGTGCATCAGATATGCACGAAGAATCCCGATTTAGTGCATCTGGTGTGCACCAAAATCGCATCAAGCGCCCCACGTATGCGCAAGAATCCAAATCAAGTGCACAAGGTGCACGAAAACAAACATCAAATATCACAATTGAAATCGACGGTATACATTATACATCAATCCAAATCAGGTATACCATGGTAAATAATCTCACGACCACGTGCATCAGCGTGCACAAAATCGAATCAAAGTACTAAAAGGGCATGAAAACTACACTTGAAAACACATGTCAAATCACATTCATACCATAGGCATGAAATCGAAATCAAACATCTCAAACGGCATCAAATCGAAGTCGAGTGCAACTGTGGTGCACAAAATCTCAATCATGCAAATAAATCGCCCAAAATACCGAAATCCAAAATGATGAACACGTGATATTCGAATCACCAATTCGCAAATCGAAAACACTGTCGTCGATATGCTCCTTCTCCAATGTCGAAGGGTGTTGGTGCATTAATTTCTTGTTCTGGAGCAGCTGCAATCTTTTCATGACTTCTATCTGGAAAATATATCTATATTCAACACCTTTGCAGGCGTATCACATCTCTGATGTCCACGGAGTGGAACATTATCTCGTCAAAATCTCATACGAACCTCTTACTCCACCTTTCTTCAACATGGACCAATTCGGAATCATCTCTTCGTACCTATGTGGACTGCACTACAAATGGTTATACTCATATCTGGAGTCTCCATTTTGAAACTACGAACTCGACAGCTCCATATCTTGTGGTAGGCATCTTTCCAATTGCCTTCTCGGGAACTCGTTCAAATTATCGGAGTGATGCGCTTATGCCCGTCTTCTCTCGATCGACTCACAACGTGCCTGTATGAAGTCCTCTTCCAGCTAAAGCTAGCAAATCCAGCGATCTCGCATCGGGATATCCAAACGAACCTTATGTCCTTGTCATTCCTCCATGGGAGACTAGTGATCTTCTATCATATCCTTAAGTACAAACGGGCCGAAGACCGGGGGAAGTTGAGGAGCAAACTCATGCTGCAATAGCTTCAAACATCTGGGGCTATATCTTGTCCATCGCAGCAACAGCTGGCTCATTCGTCCGCACGCTAAACAATGACTCAATCCTCAATAATAGACGACACATTAACGGTTATCACATTCTAGCCGGCCTCTAGCACACTACTACAAATAAGGGTTGCCCCTACGGATTTATCGGTAGGGGCAACCCACTGCCCCTACGGATATATACGTAGGGGCGAAAAAAGACCCCGTAGGTGCAAAGGCCGCAGGTGCAAGTTGAGGCCCTGAACGTGCCCCTACGGACAAATTTAAGCCCCTACGGATATATCAGTAGGTGTTAGAGCCCCTACGGAGTACCCCGTAGGGGTAATAAAATCATATATGTAATTTTTTTTTTTGAATATATTGTATATACCTACGAATATACCCGTAGGTCCCTTTTAGATCCCTACGGATATATCCGTAGGGGATATAAAGTAGTTCCTACGGTTAAGTCCGTAGGGGCTTATCCCAATACCCTGGACTGATATCAGGTGGGAAAATATCAGGAAACCTGATATTTTCCCCTACGGATAAATTCGTAGGGGATAAACACTGGCCCCTACGGACATATCCGTAGGGACAACCCCAACACCCTGCACTGATATCAGGTGGGAAAATATCAGGTTTCCTGATAGTTTGCCCCTACGGATATACCCGTAGGGTTAGTGTATGTACCTGCGGCTTAATCCGTAGGTACATATTGTCTGTATTTTTTTTTAAAAAATGGGCTGCCAGATTTTTTGCCGCCCTGTGCACAATACTATATACATCAATCAAATCATATATTGCAGTATTCATAATCACATCTCACGCATATATATAATATACAAAAGAAACCCAAAAACTGAATATGATATAAATACAAACCAATATCAATATCGTTTCAAAATGTAGTACAATGTGATATAAATAAATACATGTTTCAAAAAATAAGAACCAAAAAGCTACCCTAGTTCGGTCCAGCTCCACCTCCGAATAACGTTCGAATAACGCGCGCCTGCTCCTCGGTAAATACACTCTCCAATGCTACATATAAGGGAGTCTGAGCGGCATGTGGAGCTGGCGATGTGGTCTGCGCAGCCGCCGTCGAGGTAGTCGCTTGCGGAGCCGCGGCTGCGGGAGTCTGAGTGGGCGGTGGAGCTACAGGAGCTGTCTGCGGAACCGCAGCCGATGTAGTGGCTTGCGGAGCCGCAGCCGAAGGAGATGCATGTGGAGGCTCGGCCGATCTACCCTGTCGCGTCTGGACATAACGTGTGTAAGAAGCGTGTAAGAACTGTGTATTATTCGAATTCGTTTCATTATTAAGTTATTTCGAAACCCTGTTTGGATATCTAGTTTGGAAAAGCGTTGTTTATTTTAATTACATATGTATGTATGATTAATCAGACTTAAGTCTAAAACCAAATAAGCTCAACCTACGTACTAATTATGGATATGTTGATATGTATATAATATGAAATGATATTTTACTATAAAGTAGTATACATACCAGCATCTCCTTCAACTCCTGAACGGTGGCCCTCAAGCTATCCAGTTCCTGATGGACATGCCGGCCACTGGAGACGGAGGAAGTAACCGCCGGGGTGGAGTCCAACCTCATATGGGCCCTGCTAGGGCCCAATCCCCGGCCTCTCTCCCAACCTCCGTGGTGCCCTCCGTGTGCGGCGTCCAGAACTGGGGTCAGCAGCCTCGGATCGTTCTGTCCGGTAAAATCGATCCCCGAGGCCTGGGCCTGCTCAACCACCCGCTCCTACACCCACATTAAGCAGTAAAGTATAAGTATAAAATTTAAACTTGAACCTTCCAAAACTAAAATTTTAAATTTGGGTAGAAAAAATATTAACACTTACGCAGTACTCCTGGGTAGCGACGTCGGGACATTGAAGCTCGCCCGTGGCGGGATCTGTCGAGGTGCCGTGGACGGCAAGATATGCGGACAGCACGCTCGGTGTACCACCTGACGCCACGGTCCGAGATGTCTGCAATATTAGAAAGTAACTCTTAATATTAGAAATATTAGAGAATAACTCTTAATATTGCAGAATATTAGAGAATAACTCTTAATTTACCGATAACTCCATGGCTCGAGTAATGTTCCTCGAGCCACCTGTGTAAGTGGGGCGACCCCTCTTCGCCGACTTCCTGTTCTCCGTATTCTGAGCGGCCTGTTTCTGCACAACGCATTAACATTTAGTTTTCTAATTAAGAAACACAAAGAAATAAATTATATCATAAATAATGAATTAAATTTAAAATACATACTTGTTTGCGTTCGGAGTCGAAATAAGCGCACAATAGAGGCCATGTCTCTACGTCGACTCTCGCAAACGCCGGAGTAGATAGGAGGGCTGCTCTCTCTGCCTCGGGGGTCGCTATCCACAGGGAGTAGCAGTCGGCCTTCAGCTCATTCCTGTTGTATCGGACCTTGGCCTGCATGTTCTTCATCTGGCCATTGTACAGAGCATGAAGGTCGAGCACCCTCCCCGAGTGATCAGGGTCGGCTACAGGCTGAAAATCGTAATCCAACTGAAAATACAAAAAAAAACATTGTTATTAGATTGCAAGTGTTAATAATAAATATATTGGATAGATCAAATGAAAATATATATTAATACATACCCGAGCCTGTTCAAAGAAGAGGGCGAATGAGCGCTGGTGCTGCTCGCCCCACTCAACGTGAAGTGGATAGTTCTTCACGATCCGGCTCTCGTCCCCCAAATACCGGCCGAACCTCTCGGCATGAGGACCGGTATAGCGATAGTCAAGGGTAAAAAATAGGGGGAATGCTGCCTCCCCCCTAGCTCTATTAGGCCTCAGCCTATGGGACTGATTCGGGCCTCGAGTCCCCCTCTGGGGATGGAGAGGCCCTGCGTCTGAACGAAATATCAAGACAATCAATAATAAGACAAAGTTGTATTAAGAAATCAAGGTTAAACAAAAATTCAAGTGTGATATATACCCCCGGTGAATAACGCACGAGCCTGGGCCCGAGCAGCAGCACGAGCGGGACGATAGTTCCTCCGGTGAGGAACAACCGGGGTCCCGGACCCGGACGCATCCCCTCCAACTATAAAATAAACATCGACGCTAAATCTCCATGAAGTTCATATTTATTCTATAGAGCATATGTAAAATAAATAAATATTTTAAATTTATTCATACTAACCTGCAGACGATGCGGAGGGTACGGAAGCGGCAGGAGTGGCCCCTGTGGAAGGTGTGGACGCACCACCTATAATTAGACAATTAAAAATAGATTTTATAAGTAATTGCAAAAAGAATGTGTAGATCAATAATATAACGTTCTAAATCAATATGCATGAACTATAGGACATATAAACATACCCGCAGGTGCGGTGGTATCACCACCTACAGCTAGACAATAATAAAAATTGCTAAGTAAGAGCAAAAGGAATGTGTATATTTATGATATAGCATTCTAAATCAATATACATACACTATATGATATATAAACATACCTGGAGGAGCGGGGGTGGCCTCTGTCCCAGATGTGGACGCAGGACCAACAACTAGACAATTAAAAATAGATTTGATAAGTAATTGCAAAAAGAATGTGTAGATCAATAATATAACGTTCTAAATCAATATGCATGCACTATAGGACATATAAACATACCCGCAGGTGCGGTTGTGTCACCACCTACAGCTAGACAATAATAAAAATTGCTAAGTAAGAGCAAAAGGAATGTGTATATTTATGATATAGAATTCTAAATCAATATACATACACTATATGATATATAAACATACCTGGAGGAGCGGGGGTGGCCTCTGTCCCAGATGTGGACGCAGGACCAACAACTAGACAATCAAACATTGACAATATAAGTAATTTTGACATAAACAGGCATGAATATCTGTAATATTAAATTGAAAATGGATATGCGTGCAGTATACCTGGAGGTGTGGCAAAATCCACACGGAAGGAGGCATCCGAAGGGGTCTCCGATCTGGGTGCAAGACCGGCCCTCTGAAGCTCCCTACGGAGCTCTCCGGGCGGCAGAACCGCTCTGCCTCTGCCTCTGCCTCTGCCTCTGCCGCGGCTGGAGCTCCTGCCGCCCCTCGCTGCTCCCGGCATCGTCATCCAATCTAGATAAACGGTTCGTGGACGCATTAGACAATCATTAAAAGTATTGACTATATATGATCTAGAGCGTAAAATGTGAAGTAATAATATAACATTACTGATAACCTTTTTCGTTTCATGGGCGCATCATACATATCTACTTGGATTTCATCGTCGATGTCATTTCTAACCCACGTAACTTCATGATCGGTCGAAGACAACCCGTCCTTCGAAACAGACGGTCGGAGCACTTTAAGCCTTCTCTCTTCTTCGTCCTCATCGCTGTCCTCGTATTCTGGGACATCGTAGACATCTCTAGGTTTCCATCGGCATACAACACTCCACCCCGGATGCTTCAAACACTGTGAGTAGTATACTTGGAACGCTTGGTTCGGAAAGATAAACGGATCGTCTTGACCGTAAAATCGAAGTGTGTTCACACTGGTCAATCCATATTCATCTTTCCAAGTCCCAAGACTGCTTCTCCACCTGTCTGTATCGGTTCACGGATCGTACCAAGTACAGTGGAATATATAAAAGGGTTCTGATCGTCCGGGATAGTGGATGCCGAGTATACAATTTAAGTACCCATAGTAAATCACACCGTCCGATCCTACCGTCGCAATACCACTATTCTGAGTGATTCTAGATGTTTCTATGTCCTTAACTTCGAATTTGTATCCAAGGACACCAAATCCTTTGTAATGTGCAACCTCCATACTAGGAAATTGAGCTAAACATCTTGAATCACTCTCAAATGATGCAGACAAGTTCGGATCGTGGATCTAACAAAACAAATTTTATGATAAATACATAACGATACAAGTTTAGATTAAAACTGATAGCAATAAAATGTAATTCGAATAACTTACATGCTCTGTGACCCAATCACAAAAATTATCCTGATGGTATTTTTCCAAACGCTCTTCGTTCCAATCAGGATGCCCCTCACGTACCTCGTTAAAATGAGTTCTGTTTTCGACAAATAATTGTGACATTAATATTATGCCATTTCATACACACACAAACACAGATATAACAATTAATCCAAAAGAACTTACTCTCTAATTTGTTCAAGACATTCGCAATTAAGCAAGATAAACCGGTATATCTTGTTGATAAACATAGTGTCTACCCTCTTATACCCGGCTTTACCATATGGCCCGTCTTGAATTCTTCGTGGTCGGTTAAGCCTTGTCTCAATGTTCTCGTCCAGATAGCGGGAACAAAATGTGGTTGCTTCATCAAGAAGATAACCTTGCATGATAGAACCCTCTGGTCGATTTTTATTGCGTATATACTTCTTAAGAGTGTAAAGGTACCTAATGAGAATATGTTGAATAAATAAACACGGGCATACATGACAAAAATAAATTTATAAATTGCGCGAAACGAAAAATTACACGTACCTCTCGACGGGATACATCCATCGATATTGTACCGGTCCGGCTAACTTCGCCTCAGTTGCAAGATGAACCGTCAAGTGTATTATGATATCGAAGAATGACGGTGGGAAAATACGCTCAAACTTGCAAAGTATCAACGCAATAGAATTTTCTAGTTTATCCAGCGTCGCAACCTCCAGCGTTTTAGCACACAACTCCCTGAAAAAACAACATAGGTCGTTGATTACTAGACCAACCGAGTCGGGGAGAGAAGTCCTGAGGGCTAATGGAAGAAGGTGCTCCACGATAACATGGTGGTCATGACTTTTCAGCCCATCGATCTTGCCCTTCACAATTTTTATTTTCTTGCTGAATGATCCTGAGAAACCTGTGGGGACTTTCAAATCATGCAACACCTGCAGGAATCTTTTCTTCTCCGGTTGTGACATATGATAAGCGGCATTGGGAAGTACAAACTTGCCCGGTTTACCCGCTACCGGTTTAGGGTGCAGTTCACTTCTTATTCCCCACTCTTGTAGATCCATCCGGGCATTCATGTTGTCTTTCGATTTCCCGTCTTTACACAGAAGCAAGTTAAGTATGTGCTCTGATACTCCCTTCTCTATATGCATGACGTCCAGACAATGACGTACTGAATTTGTAGACCAGTACGGAAGCTCGAAGAAAATGCTTAACTTGTTCCAATATTGTGGTTTGACCTGTCTCGTCGGATCCATCCCGAAGGTCACGTTATTGTAACCATCCCATTTAGCAGTCACGTCCTCTCCGGACAATGGGGATGGAGGCCCAAGAAGCTCCTGATGACCATTAAAGTGAACCGTGTCTAACCTGTAGGGGTGGTCTGGAGGCAGAAAACGTCGATGGCCGCAATAACAAACCTTCCTGCTAAAATTCAAAAATTTTGATGTTGTGTGTTCATGGCAATGAGGACATGCTTTGTGACCATGTACGGACCAACCTGAAAGCATTCCATATGCAGGAAAGTCATTAATTGTCCACATTAAAGCCGCACGCAGTATGAAGGTTGTATTTGTGTTTGAATCATATGTCTCTACACCATCAATAAACAAAGTTTTCAGCTCCTCAATCAGAGGTCGGAGATAGACGTCGATATTGTTCCCCGGTGAGTTTGGTCCGTCGATAAGAAGAGGCATCATAAAGTATGATTGGTCCATAGCCAACCAAGGCGACAGATTATAAATTATCATTACAACGGGCCATGTACTGTGACTTCCAGCCATATAGTTGAATGGGCAGAAGCCATCGGCAGCCAGTCCGAGCCGGACATTGCGGGGATCGCTACTGAATATTGTGTGCCTCCTATCGAAATCCTTCCATGCCGGTGAATCTCTTGGATGGCTCATTTTTCCATTTTCGCTTGGAGGAGCACGATGATGCCAAATCATTGCCTCGGCTGTTTTCTTGCACCTGAATAGCCTCTGTAGCCTCTGTGTTATGGGAAAATATCGTGCTATCTTCACAGGTATATCAGGCTTCTTATCAGAATCTTTCGGCTTATACCTGGCCTCTCCGCATGTTGGACACTCTTTCAAATCTGAATTCTCTTTCCGGTACAACACGCAATTTTTAGGACATGCTTGAATCTTCTCTCACTTTAGACCCAAATCAGACATCATTTTCTGGGCTTCGTACCAGCTTTCGGGCACATTATTTCCCGGAGGCATAGAATCTTTCAAGAACGAAAGAAGCATTGTGAATGACTTGTTGCTCCATCCATTTAGGCACTTAATTTGGAAAAGTTGGACGAACCATGAGAGGGTGGAATACTTCGCATTCTCATAAATTGGTTTCCTAGCATCATTCATGAAATTTTCATATTTATCCGCACGCGGTCCTTGACCGGAAGGAATGTCATCTTCGGTACGAATAGATTCACCTAGGGCAGCCTCTACCATATCCTCCATTTCTTCTGATGGAAATAAATTTCCGTATCCTGCCGTATTACCGAATTCTTCTTCTTCTCCTGCCGCATTATCGTGTTCTCCTTCTTCTACCGCAGTACTGCATTCTTCTCCTTCCCCGTGATATTTCCAAATTGAATAAAGTCTAGTAAACCCATGTTTTACAATATGAAGCTCTGCCAATTCTACCTTCTGCCAGTACTTATTGCCACATCTATCGCACGGACAGAGAATCTTCTCTATTATGATCTTATTATGTGCTCGTGCAAATTCAAGGAAAGCAGCAACCCCTGCGACAAACTTAGGTTGCATACGTTGTTTCCAATCCACATACATCCAGTCCTTAACTCTGACGTACTCATGGGCCATGTTAGACTGAATAACATATAAATTGTAGGTTATGCTGACTATATTGAGAAATATAAGAACGGGATAGTTACTGACAAAGGAGAAAATCCATGTATATGCTTTGTGTGTGCCTTTGTCGTTGAAAAGAATAAATTATCGCATGTTATGTTGACCGATAGACGGGGACTAAGTGGCGCTTTTAATTAGTTTCATATATGGGTATCGATGGGAATATGAAGGTTTCATATTATCATATATTGGTTTTAACCCGAACATCTCGAGTCGCTCTCTGATTATGCGTTTGTATGTATGTGTTCCGGCTGTCGGGGGTAGGCTTCTATCCCATTAAGAATGTATAGAGCGAACGCCCATCACTTGTGCTTTCAACCGTTTCGAGTAAATTTCGGCAGCACCTCCCCGCTGTTCTCCGAGTACACTGTAATAGAATAGATAATCATTTCAAAGCTGTGAAACAACGTTGAAATGAACATCTAATCTATCTTTGTACACGGAGAACCAGCGGAAAGGTACCGACGAAATATCTCGAAACGGATGAAAACACAAGTGAATGAAGGCGTTTGCTTTATACATTCTTAACTTGTCCACACGGGACAAATCTATGGGTTACCATACGATTGAATTTTCTCGTCGCGCAGACTATACGACGGTTGTTAGTATCGAGCTATACTGTCCGATATTTAACAACCTTCGTATAGTTCTAGGTCACGACGAGCATCGCACGTATGTTAACCGATAGACGGGGACTAAGTGGCGCTTTAGTTTCATATACGGGTATCGATGGGAATATGAAGGTTTCATATCATCATCGAGTATCATATATTGGTTTTAACCCGAACATCTCGAGTCGCTCTCTGATTATGCGTTTGTATGTATGTGTTCCGGCTGTCGGGGGTAGGCTTCTATCCCATTAAGAATGTATAGAGCGAACGCCCATCACTTGTGCTTTCAACCGTTTCGAGTAAATTTCGGCAGCACCTCCCCGCTGTTCTCCGAGTACACTGTAATAGAATAGATAATCATTTCAAAGCTGTGAAACAACGTTGAAATGAACATCTAATCTATCTTTGTACACGGAGAACCAGCGGAAAGGTACCGACGAAATATCTCGAAACGGATGAAAACACAAGTGAATGAAGGCGTTTGCTTTATACATTCTTAACTTGTCCACACGGGACAAATCTATGGGTTACCATACGATTGAATTTTCTCGTCGCGCAGACTATACGACGGTTGTTAGTATCGAGCTATACTGTCCGATATTTAACAACCTTCGTATAGTTCTAGGTCACGACGAGCATCGCACGTATGTTAACCGATAGACGGGGACTAAGTGGCGCTTTAGTTTCATATACGGGTATCGATGGGAATATGAAGGTTTCATATCATCATCGAGTATCATATATTGGTTTTAACCCGAACATCTCGAGTCGCTCTCTAATTATGCGTTTGTATGTATGTGTTCCGGCTGTCGGGGGTAGGATTCTATCCCATTAAGAAAAAATGGAGTGTATTTCACTGTGAGAGACTCTTCAAAGAAATGGAGGAAGAAGCACTAAAGAAAAAAGAGAGAAAAATAAGAATATAAAGTTGAAACTAAACTTGAGCTATCCGCTGAAATCATAAAGCATAGGAAAGTTGATTGAGTCTTGATCTATTGCTCTTTCTTTGCATTATCTCGTATGTCCATTTATAGATTTTAATGCCACATGAGATGTAATCAGTCAGCTCCCTATGGTTGTATTAATGTCAGCTCTTACACAATATGGGTATCTGCCTTACGATTAAGACAACTATGGAATATGTTAATTTAAAATGTAAGGCTAGCTTTCTATGTATTCTGAGGGACTGCTTGCATAGAACTTAGCTTGATCCTCTCAATTATTACACATAAATATGCTGACATGCCTCTCATAACCCTAACCCCAGCCCCACAGTAACCCTAACCCTAGCCCCAACCCTAACCCCAGCCCACCGTAACCCTACCCCAGCCCCACAGTAACCCTAACCCTAGCCCCAACCCTAACCCCAGCCCACCGTAACCCTACCCCAGCCCCACAGTAACCCTAACCCTAGCCCCAACCCTAACCCCAGCCCACCGTAACCCTACCCCAGCCCCACAGTAACCCTAACCCCAGCCCCACCGTAACCCTAACCCCAGCCCCACCACAGCAGCAGCCGAACCCCAACCCTAACCCGACCCCGACCCCGACCCCGACCGCCACCGCGCCCCTGCCCAAACCCAACTCTCGCGCGCGCAACCCAGACCCAGCCATGAATAATCCAAAAATGCTTTAATTTACCTCGAGATTTATACCTGAACGGGTGCGCTGGTTACTTGGAGCGACGACGGCGTCGAATTGGCGAAGAAACCGGCGGTGGCGACGACGGTGGCGACGAAACCGGCGGTGGAGACGAGGATGGCGACGAAATCGGCGGTGGCGACGACGGTGGCGACTCTGCCCAACGACGGTGGCGACGCGACGGTGGCGATTTAGGGTTTTTCGCGCGCGTTTGAGGGAGAGAGAGAAAATGAGCGTAGGCTTTTCGATCTGGCTTTGTTTTAAATCGATATTTACTTGCCCCTACGGATATATCCGTAGGTCCTTTGTTTGCGCCACCGTAGGGGCAAACACCAAATTAAGAATTAAATTTTTTATTCTTGAACGTCAGTGCCCGTAGGGGCAACCCTTTAGCCCTACGGACTAATCCGTAGGGCAAAGTAAAATCTGCCCCAACGGATAATTCCATCCGTAGGGGCAACCCCCTATTTTACTAGTGGCAGTGGCTCGATCCTCTAGTGCTGATCTGAACGTTCGAGAAATCTTAGTAAAAGAAATCCATCAAAACGCTCATGTCGTGAAAAACACAATAAAACGACATATCTATGCAATCATGTGTCACCGGAATTACACCCTGGTCAGTCCTCATCCAAGACGAGCTCATGCTAGCCGTAACTCTAGCCGCAACTCTTTCTGCCCGTGCAACCGTAGTAACAAAAACCACAACCCGATATCGATGAGGATAGATCATATGAATGAATAGAATACGGTGCAAAAAAATGTACATCCTAAGGTTTCTTAAGCGGAGTAGCGTATCATAAGTATGCCGCGGAACATACACACAGTACGTCACTCTACTTAAGTCACCTACTCCATCAACCAAGGTTAACTTATACGATGAAAGTTCGGATCTAATACCCGCTCGACCAAGTCTATGTTCCGTAACATCAAGCCTTAGGTTCCGAATATATATACGCTCTCGACTCGGCATAGTCAAACCTAGACTTGAACCAATGTTAAACCTAGCACTCTGATACCAACTTTGTCACGACCCGAAATAGAACGTGACTGGCACTTGAATCATGTGAAGCCTATAGGACTCGACCTAATTCAAGTAAGTCAAAAGCCAAGAAATCTAAACCATTTTAAAAGAGAGTGAAGGAAAATTCATTTAAAAGTTGACATATAGAATCACTTTTGAAAGTCGTAGCAAGCATTTTTAAAAGTATCAAGTTTTTCCCAAAAATTTCAGCAGAGTTTCCTTTATAAAAACTGGCCCCAAACGGGTACAAACATGCATATATATAAGTAATGGATAAAGGAATCCCCAAACAGGAGCTAGCTCTTCGCCAATTAGCAGAAACAACCACACAAACAATATAATATACAACGCCGAAGGGCGGGGATAAAAAACTCAAATGGAAAAACCAACGTCCTCCAAGTAACCAGAGAAGAATCATATTAATACAAGCGCGCGACTCTAAGGTCGAAAGAATATACAACTGGTTTTCTAAGTCTATCAAATAATACAAGTCTGGTTGATGGTGTTTACTAGATACAACTGAAATAAATAAACTACAACGGTGGTCACGATGCAAGTGAACTCACCTACCAAAGCAATCACCCAAAAGGAAGTAGTTTGCCAGCAAGCTGCAATGAAACCTGTACGGCCAACCTGCAAGAAACTATGGCACAACGGGGGTGAGTTGCCAACTCGTGAATAGAAAACATCACCGAGAAGAAATCGCATGTATGACTCTTTCCTAGGTCACACAAATAAATACACAATACTACTACAAGGGTAATAGTATAACATAAGTGTGATATCAAAGTATTCGTGTCTGTGCCAAGAATAATAATATATCGATGCGTGACATGTACTAATGCACCATCTATCGTGTATCCAACAACGACACACAAATCATGATAAAACCCGAGTGCCCAGCATCGACACTCAAAACATCATGAAGTCCGTGTCCAACAGCGACACATAATACTCAAATCTCGGGCTTCGTATAGTCAGGATCGGCCCATGGGCTTCGTCAGTTTGGATCAGCCCATATCCATCTCTCTCATAACTCTGAACGGTATCCTCCAGATATCCGTCGAGTTTCCATACAATCACCAGTCGGTAGTGCTCCCCTGCCGGGCTCAACGCCTTTCTATACGATCCTCTTACACCGGGGTACCGCACCGGGTCCACCATGCACCCGCAGACGGTCCCCCCTACCTCGAATCGGGTGTATTATACCGCTCAAGAACCGAGAAAACTCAAGGTGGACACCATAAATATCATATCATGAGTAAACCGCAGATTTCTATTTTTAGAAATGATAATGAGTGTATAAATCCTTACAGTTTCTCCAAATCCAGAAATCTCATGGAAAATCTGAATCCCATAACCAAGAGTCAATAAACAGTGAATACCGGCAAAAAGCCCCATAATATTGCATGACAAATGAATATACACATGCATGGATATATAAGTAGAGGATGCAATATCTAAACTAGCATAGTAATGATATATTGGAACTATCAGCTAGCAAGTTATATCAATGAAGTAATATTCTAATGTGTACGTGACATGGAAATTATCGATGATGATGTGTGTGAGCTGGCAAGCAAGTGCACGTGGAGCATACGCATCATCGATAATGGTGCTAGTGTCCTGACAATAGGGGTTCATAATAACTAAAGAAACACATTTATAAGCATGCAATGCGATGAGAACAACACGAATATACGGAAAATGATGTAGTAACCGCAACATTGGAGAATATACTTATCCATATACGAGTCATACGGTTTTTGGTGTTTGAAATTGCACGAATCGTGGTTTTAGAAAAATAGGGGCTACGGGGTCCTTGATAAAAGATACGTCTTTTGAAAAATCCGTAGTATCCCTAGGCCTGTCTTTAAAAATACTCACGATTTGTTAGTTTGGAAAATAAGTATGACTCGAACCCAGTCGAAAGGGTATGGGAATCCACCTAAAGTCCGAGTCGATATATCTAGTACTCGGCGATCCCACCTCAATAGCGTCACGTACGGTATAATACATAGTACGACATTCTCAAGTCAAGAGTGCGGATCAATCATTATATCTATACCTCATATGGTAAAATCCATCGTACGTCATCCCAAATCGGGGTACGGGTCAAATATCACATATACCCATTATTCATTTAGTATCATTATCGTAAAAACATGAATTCAGGGTACCGTTCTAAAATCTAGTACTTTCCCATATCAGCAAACATATATCCTCATGTGTATGAAAACACATCGCCCAACGATTCACTATAATATCATGTTGTAAATCATATCATGACCCAATCACATATTACAATCATACGGCATCATGCCCGATCATATCGGCTCATCTCCACGTATCATATATTGGGCTCATCATCCGTGTATACGTATATGTATGTATGTATGTATACACACACACACACACCCCAACGCATCTATATATATATATATATATATATATATATATATATAAACATATGTACCCAAATCAAACCACGTGTGTGTAAGACTACGTTACCCGTCCCGGTTCTTACGGGGATGCGGAAACGGTAAAAAAACAATTTTTATGGTAAAAATAACATGGACTGGAAAATAGGATATTTACTAAACAAACACCTAGCAAACTAACTACAAGTTTAACTACTATGTTAGGAGGTTATACCTAGGTCTTGAACTCCTTCTCTTCTTGCTCCTTGGAGTGGTTGGATCAGCTCCACCTCGTAGTCTCCTTGTTGTCGAAGAAGGATCTACCCGAAAGCTTCTACCTTGAGCTCCTACCTCAACCGAGAGGAAACTAAAGTGCTTGGCTTTCCAGACCTTATACTCTAGAGTGAGTAGAGAAGTGTTTTTAGGGTTTTATCTCAATGGCTCATGTTCTCAACACATGAGACATGAGAGCCTTGAGAGAGAGGGAGAGGGAGAGCTTGGATGAGAGAGAATGAGAATGATAGAATGAGCTCAATAATTTGCAACCATGCTCACAAAAGAGAAAATAATCATGATAATAATAATAATTAAGTATTGTGATGGTTTATTTCAATGTCCATTATCATTTCATGCATTTAATGCATTTTATAAAGAACAACAAGTAAACAAAAGTCATAGCAATGAAATGATGATGGTCAAGAAGTCCACAATGATCAACCGGTCAACAAAGTCAACAAGTCAACAAAAGTCAAACTTTCAACTCAACCATGGCACAATAATACTTAATTAATATTATTATTAATCATATTTCTTATTCTCATTAGGGTTTAGAAAAAGTCAACGGTCAACAACCCTAACCAAAGCTCGCTAGTAATAACTGCCCGGACACCAAACGTGCACAAGTGCGCGGATGTGAACGAACCCTGTC
The DNA here is from genome assembly GCA_030015575.1 of Agapanthus africanus. Lineage (NCBI taxonomy): Eukaryota > Viridiplantae > Streptophyta > Magnoliopsida > Asparagales > Amaryllidaceae > Agapanthus > Agapanthus africanus. The sequence continues at coordinate 401,113,023 of CM057346.1, forward strand.
GCAAAACCATGCGACCTCTACTCTGTTTTGCCCAAAGGCGAATAGCTCTCTGTGTGGGACTCTAAAGACTCGACACTACGCTGGCAGTGGGTTTAACCACAGGCCACAAGCGGTACTAGCTGTACGTAACGGTCCCCAGGTAGATGTCGATAAGAAGACTGGTGAGGTGAACCCATCCGAACTCCTACTGAGCCTGAATGTGAAAATCTCCGTACAGTCCGGTCTGTTCATCTGAGAATATCGCATGGCGGGCCTAGGGGGCGGTAAACGTCAGTCCCCTAATAGCGGTACAAGTCGTGTCGGAGTGTAGCCGAGAACGGCCTGAGATAACACTGGAAAACATACCAGTATATCCTGCTTTCCCTGGCCAGGGACGACTATGTGAAATGGCTCTCCTTGACACGGCGCGACATCAACCACCAATACCGGGAGAGACGAATCCTGTCTAACCGTCACTGCCTCCAAGTGCTTCGGGACTGCACCCAACTGCTACCTGTTTGTACGACTCATTTGAGCCATGGTAGGGTAGCAATCTAAGAACAGTGGGAACACACTCGAGGCGAAGTGACAGTGTCAAGTCATCGGACTAAGCTGTACTCATGTCACCTGGGAACTGATAACTGACGATAGGTATAGTATCAACCAATGGTTCCCGACGAGTTATGTCCAGTGTACTCGTAACCTAACGAGCACCCGCATACTATCTCAAGTATGACGTACTGACGGCTGTGGGACAGACCGTCTCCCCTGCTGGGATGAGAAGCACATATGCTAGTCTACTCCGGAGTATCGATGCCCTGTCTCGATAATCCTACGACTAGGGACCTGTATAAGGATGTGCTTGTAGATTACCCAGCCCCCACTAGTGTGACTGCCATCATAACGCTGGTAATCAAGCAAAGATCCTAAGGGCTCCACTAATGTGTATAGGCGATATGCTAAAAGAAACACATGCACACATTAAAGTAGAAACAAACCAAGTAGCATGCTACCATTTCGAGCAAGATTTTCTATACAACTGTGAATATCCCAAGCTTCCATTAAGTAATATACAAACTAGTATGATATAGTGATGGCCTCTAGGGCATATACACTAACAATCTTCCACTTGCAATAAGGCCATGTACTGGCGTATCGAAGACCTATCATCTCGATCAGCCGCTCGAACTGAGTCTGGGGTAAGGCCTACGTGAATGGATCTGCAGTGTTATCTTCTGTAGCAACCCTCCGAACCTCGATCTCCCAGCGATCCACGATCTCCCTGATCAGGTGATACCGCTTCAAGATGTGTCCTGGGTTCCTTCGCTAAAACTGTAGCCCCGTTGTTGTCACAATAAAAAGGTATTGGATCAACAATGGACGGAACCACTTGAAAATCTGTCAAGAACTTCCTCATCCAGACGGCTTCTTTTGCGGCATCAGATGCAGCGATATATTCCGCTTCCATCGTCGAGTCAGCAACGGTTTCCTGTTTGGAACTCTTCCAACACACCGCCCCTCCATTGAGGGTAAAGACATAACCCGACATGGACTTGGAGTCATCCTTATCACTCTGGAAGCTGGAGTCAGCAAAGGCCTCCATCTGGAGGTCTTTTCCGCCATACGCCAAGAACATCTCCTTAGTCCTTCTCAGATACTTGAGAATGTTCTTTACTGCTATCCAGTGTTTCTTCCCTGGGTCCGACAGATACCGGCTTACAACGCTCAACGCGTATGCTACATCTGGTCTGGTACACAACATCCCATACATTATAGAGCCTACCACAGATGCGAAGGGTATAGATGACATGCGAGCCCTTTCCAAATCAGTCTTGGGAGACATCTCTTTGGAGAGGGTGATTCCGTGACAAGCCGGTAGATTACCACGCTTTGAACTTCCATACTGAATCGTTTCAGTACGGTGTCGATGTACCTGGACTGTGAAAGTCCCAACATCTTCTTAGATCTATCACGATAGATCTAGATCTCCAGAATGTAGTTGGCATCACCCAGATCCTTCATGGAGAACCTCTGTGACAAGAATCCTTTGACTGACTGTAGCATAAGAATATCATTTCCTATTAGGAGAATGTCATCCACGTACAAGACGAGGAATACCACAGTTCTCCCTACAATCTTACTGTAAATGCACAATTCATCTGGGTTTTTGATAAAGTTGAATTCTTTAACAGTATCATCAAAGCATATGTTCCAACTCCGCGATGCCTGCTTCAGTCCATAGATGGACTTGAGCAACTTGCATACTTTACCGCTGCTCCCACTCTGAATGAATCCCTCCGGCTGATCCATATAGACGTAGTCTTCCAAATTTCCATTTAGGAAAGCCGTCTTTACGTCCATCTGCCAGATCTCATAATCGTGGAAGGCAGCAATGGCAAGAAGGATCCAAATGGATTTGAGCATAGCCACTGGAGAAAAGGTCTCGTCGTAGTCCAAACCAGGTCATTGACGAAAACCCTTTGCAACAAGTCTAGCTTTATAGGTTTCAACCTGCCCATCTACACCAATCTTCTTTCTGAAGATCCATTTGCAGCCTACAGGTTTTACCCCTTTTGGAGCAAAGTCCAAAGTCCAAACTTTGTTGGTGTACATGGACTCCATCTCGGTCCTCATTGCATCCAACCATTTTACTGAGTCACCGCTCTGAATGGCTTGCTGGAAGCTAGTAGGCTCATCATAATCAATAGTGCAATCCTCTCTATCTCCGTCTATGAGAAAACCGTAGTTTCTCTCGGGCGGATAAGACTGCCTACTACTCCTGCGGAGTGGCGCTGGGATGTCCGGTTCTCTTGAAACTTCTGGTTCTTCCATGCTTTCAGTAATAGCTTGTGGTTCTGGAATTTCTTGCAGTTCTATTGCGCTCCCGCTTGTTCCTTTTTCTAAAAACTGATATTCCAGAAAGTGGGCATGACGAGAAACAAAAACCTTTTGTTCCTCTGCTTAATAGAAAAGATACCCCCTGGAGTTCTTTGGGTATCCCACAAACTTACACAGTACTGAGCGCGCCTCGAGTTTGTCCGCATGCTGCTTTTTAACAAAAGCCGGACAACTCCATATCTTTAGATATTGAAGATGGGGTTTCTTCCCACACCACTTCTAATATGGTGTGGTAGGCACAGTCTTGGAGGGAACCTTGTTCAAAAGATATGCAGCTGAGTCTAGTGCCTAACCCTAGAATGATCGCGGTAACTCAGCCTTACTCATCATGGAACGAACCATATCCAATAGAGTTCGATTCCGCCTTTTCGATACACCGTTGTGCTGTGGTGTGTATAGAGGAGTAAGCTGAGAGAGAATTCCATTCTCTTTTAAGTAGCCTATAAACTTAGCACTCAAGTATTCACCACCTCGATCAGATCTCAGTGTCTTGATACTTTTGCCTGTTTGTTTTTCAACTTCATTCTTGTATTCCAGAAATTTCTCAAAGGCCTCGGATTTGTGCTTCATCAGGAAGACATGTCCATACCTAGAGAAATCATCTGTGAAAGTAATGAAGTATGAATAACCACTTCGTACATGTGTAGACATTGGACCACACATGTCACTCTGTATGAGTCCCAAGAGCTCGCTCGCTCTTACTCCGTGTCCAGTGAACGGAGTCTTTATCATCCTTCCCATGAGACAAGGTTCACAAGTGGCATAAGACTGATACTCGAACGGATTCAACTATCCCTCTTTATGTAAATTTGTTAACCGTGTCTCATTAATGTGACCCAGTATACAATGCCATAAGAAAGCCTGATTTAATTCCGGAGACTTTCTTTTAAGTGTGTTCTGGACACTGAAAATCTGAGCTTGATTCAATACGTATATCCCATTTTCTAATGTACCTGACCCAATCAGAACTTGATTTAGGTGGATGTGGACCACATCGCTTACAAAAGTAAGATCATATCCTTCCTTAGAAAGTAAGGATACAAATATAATATTACAAGTCGCACTAGGTACATACAAACAGTCACGCAGAATCAATATTTGCCCAGTTGTCAGTCCAAGATGATATTCCCCTATGGATTTAGCGTCCATGCTCATTCCGTTGGCAACCCTAAGAGTCATATCAGCTATCCTGATAACCCTATGGTTTCTCAGAGCCTGTAATGAATTACAGATGTGAGATCCTAATCCGGTATCCAATACCCAGGAAGTAGGGTTAACTGACATATAGTTTTCTACTACAAACACACCCGAAGCCGAAGCCATAACTTGCTTCGAATCCTGGCTACTGGCTTTGCTATCCCTGCAATGCTTCTGCCAATATTCATTCCTCTAACAATAGGAACGTCCCTCCTTTACTACATCCAATCTCGAAACTTTTGCCCTTCCCTTTCCTTCTACTTCCCTGGTTTCCTTCAGGGTATAAGTAGAGGGCAGAGACTGTAGAATCAAGTCAGTACTTGACCCGTTCTTCAACGTGGTCTTCAGGTCCGTGAGCTCATCAAAATAGCTGGTCTCTGTAAGGACGTTGCCGTCTACAGATGACCCGATAGCCAACCTCGCTTGAAGCAATTCGTTCGAGGTCTCATATCTTGCGATACGAGATTGCTCTCCATATAAATCTTTGTTATGGAGGAAGATAGAAACTAAGTCCATCTTCTCGTGCTGCCTCTTGTATGCACCATCAACTGAGGCCAACACGAGGCACTTGGCATTCACACGGTCCTTTTCCGATGTCTTACGGATATCAATATCCATGACAGGGGAAACTGGTCGTGAGACGGCAAAGGTTTGATTAGTTAAGAGGTGTCCCAGCTTGTCATGGGCAATGGACATCTGGACAGACCTTTGCCAATCATAACAGTCAGATTCAGTCATTTTATTATCTAGATGTAACCTATGTGTGGTCACTGGGTCGCTGCAATTAAGAGAGAGAGAAGAAAACACTCAGCATGATGCTCTTGCAAGTTTAGATTGATTTTTAGTTTATCTATACAGGATGGCTCCCACTGTTTCTCGAATCCTTCCTCAAACCAAAAAAGGGAGAATTAATCGGGATCAATCTCACCGTACAATACTTGCATAACCGTTCAGCCAGGCCAGTGTTGGTACTTCGAGGGAGGTTTTCCAACGCTTTCGCGAAGTTCCTTAATTAAATAACCTCTTTTCCCTATGGGCGTAGCCCTGCTAACACCTTTCTAGACACCTACTTGGTTTATAGCATTGATCGTTAAGTGAGAAAGTTCCCGAGGAGTAGCATATACTCACAGTAGGATCGGGATCCAAATATCATCGTGTGATAAAACTGAAGGAATCCTACAAGAATCATCACACTCCAAATGGTATGCAGCACTAGCAAGTTTCAGTTTCTTTAGAAACTCCCGATGTGGATTTCTGCCCTATGCTCTTATGACTTTGACGAAGGCCAACATATCATAAGTCACATGTCAAGTTCTACCCGTCATTATCAAGGTTAATTTGAACCCACCCGTACATACCCTTGACGAAGGCCAAAATAGTAGTACGACTGTCCCAAACCAACGCATCTATCTATGCTACAGATAAATATTCAGCAGCTACCAATCACTATGCCTTGGCGAAGGTCAAAATACATAGCTTGAATACTACTGAATATTTAACTGAAATGACGGAGGGCTACGAATGGTTTTGGCGAAACCGTGAACGTAGTGAACTTGATATAATTGAAGGAACCTGATAGCTTTTAAAAGGAGTGGTTTAAGCTCCGCATTTTTAAAAGTTTTCTATTTTGAATAGAAACCGAGTGGTTTTGAAATTGTTCCAACGACTTTAACTTTGGTTTATTTTTTTGCATTAATTTAATGCGTCCCATCATTTAATCCTACTATTGCAGAAAACAACGAAAATATGACGTACGCTTATGCCATCCGTATTCTCCACGGGGCCCCATCATTACCCGTTAGGTTACTTAACTAACGACAGAGCGGGGGCTGGACTAGCGCGGTTGCAAAACATAAGCAACGCCTACTAGATATCATATATAGATATATACCTTTGTCAGATGCAATGATAGCCATTCCAGATCATAGATGAACACATTGGATATACTAGGAATCCGCGTTTCGTTCGAGCCTGCAACGAAAAGCGGATTACACGGTCGCGATGAATAGCCAAGACCCCACCCTAGACCCCTACAGGTGTGACAAACTACCCACCAAATACCCGAAGTGAAGCAACCTCCCTCAACAACTTGAGTAGGCCACTCGGCACTTCGAGGTACCCGGTAGTTTGTGCACCCCACCTTGGGTCTATCCTAGGAACAAAAACAGTAAAAGAAATAATATACAATGGCGGCTACAACCTCATCCCGGATGTGTGTCCATACAAATAATATTACATCAATTACATATTACATCAAATGAAAGATAAAGAAAACTCTCATCTCACAACCCCCCGGCTATTCATCCGCGACAATCCAACGAGTTCATATACACAAACCATCAACATTACAGATCACAGATATGTATAACCCCCACTAATCGACGTATAGCGATTAGCAGACGTTCAATACATATATCACATCACAGATATAACCCATTAGCTAAAGTCTACAGAACTTCGATCAAAAATACGGATTTGTAACTACCCCAAACACAACTTTGTTCTCTGGAAAATCTGGGCAGAAACAAAATACTTTAAAAATCCCAAAACAGAACACTGAACACACTGCAGCAAAACCGAGTCGCGGCTGAGTCAACTCGGCCGCGGATCCGCGGCAAGAAGCATGTTCTCGCCGCGGTTCCGCGGCGCGTTGACCGAGTCAGCGGCTCGTTTTTGCTGTTTATTCTAACAAAACCCTGAGTTGATTTTTAAGATGTGTGGAATTAATTTTTGAACAGTTTTAAAATCGGTAAAAAGTTCAGTTCTTGGACGTGTTTTGTGATTTTTTCTCCGATCGAAATTCTAAATGCTTTGCTAACATGCTAGTTGTTGTTTAGCTAGGCTCTGATACCACTGTAAGTCCACGTTACCCGTCCCGGTTCTTACGGGGATGCGGAAACGGTAAAAAAATGATTTTTATGGTAAAGGTAACATGGACTAGAAAATAGGATCTTTGCTAAACAAACACCTAGCAAACTAACTACAAGTTTAACTACTATGTTAGGGGGTTATACTTAGGTCTTGAACTCCTTCTCTTCTTGCTTCATGGAGTGGTTGGATCGGCTCCACCTCGTAGTCTCCTTGTTGTCGAAGAAGGATCCATCCGAAAGCTTCTACCTTGAGCTCCTACCTCAACCGAGAGGAAACTAAAGTGCTTGGCTTGCCAGAACTTGTACTCTAGAGTGAGTAGAGAAGTGTTTTTAGGGTTTTATCTCAATGGCTCATGTTTCTCAACACATGAGACATGAGAGCCTTGAGAGAGAGGAAGAGGGAGAGCTTGGACGAGAGAGAATGAGAATGATAGAATGAGCTCAATAATTTGCAACCATGCTCACAAAAGAGAAAATAATCATGATAATAATAATAATTAAGTATTATGATGGTTCATTTCAATGGCCATTATCATTTCATGCATTTAATGTATTTTGTAAAGAACAACAAGTAAACAAAAGTCATAGCAATGAAATGATGATGGTCAACAAGTCCACAATGGTCAACCGGTCAACAAAGTCAACAAGTCAACAAAAGTCAAACTTTCAACCCAACCATGCCACAATAATACTTAATTAATATTATTATTAATCATATTTCTTATTCTCGTTAGGGTTTACAAAAAGTAAACGGTCAACAACCCTAATGAGAATCCTCTGCCTCTGCCTCTGTCAACTTGTGCATACACACCCGCATCCGTGTTCCGAGGAACACGAATACAATGAGATAAAACCAATCCTAAAACATATACTAGGATCTGGCTTAAACCAAAGCCCGCTAATAATAACTGCCCGGACACCAAACGTGCTCAAGTGCGCGGATGTGAACGAACCCTGTTGCAAAACCATGCGACCTCTACTCTGTTTTGCCTAAACGTGAATAGCTCTCTGTGTGGGACTCTAAAGACTCGACACTATGCTGTCAGTGGGTTTAACCACAGGCCGCAAGCGGTACTAGCTGTACGTAATGGTCCCCAGGTAGATGCCGATAAGAAGACTGATGAGGTGAACCTATCCGAACTCCTACTGAGCCTGAATGTGACAATCTCCGTACAGTCCGTTCTGTTCATCTGAGAATATCACATGGCAGGCCTAGGGCGGCGGTAAACGTCAGTCCCCTAATAGCGGTACAAGTCGTGTCGGAGTGTAGCCCAGAACACCCTAGATAACACTGGAAAACCTACCGGTATATCCCGCTTGCCCTGGCCAGGGACGACTATATGTAATGGCTCTCCTTGACACAGCGCGATATCAACCCCCAATACCGGGAGAGACGAATCCTGTCTAACCGTCACTGCCTCTAAGTGCTTCGGGACTGCACCGAACTGCTACCTGTTTGCATGACTCATTTGAGCCGTGGTAGAGTAGCAATCTAAGAACAGTGGGAACACACTTGAGGTGAAGTGATAGTGTCAAGTCAGCGGACTAAGCTGTACTCATGTCACCTGGGAACTGATAACTAACGATAGGTATAGTACCAAACAACAGTTCCCAACGAGTCCTGTCCAGTGTACTCGTAACCTAACGAGCACCCGCATACTATCTCAAGTACGACGTACTGACGGCTGTGGGACAGACCGTCTCCCCTGCTGGGATGAGAAGTGCATACGCTAATCTACTCCGGAGTATCGATGCCTTGTCTCAATAATCCTACGACTAGGGACCTGTATAATGATGTGCTTGTAGATTACCCAGCTCCCACTATTGTGACTGCCATCACAACGCTGGTAATCAAGCAAAGATCCTAAGGGCTCCGCTAATGTGTATAGGCGATATGCTAAAAGAAACACATGCACATATTAAAGTAGAAACAAACCAAGTAGCATACTACCATTTCGAGCAAGATTGTCTATACAACTATGAATATCCCAAGCTTCTATTAAGTAATATACAAACTAGTATGATACAGTAATGGCCTCTAGGGCATATACACTAACAGTGTGTGCTTGTGTGTGCGTGCCAACCTCTACTCTAGGGTTTCGCGACTAAGAAACTAAACTAAAAACACTTTCCTCCAATTACACTAAATCCAACCCATAGGCTCCTAAAGTCTTTCTTGCTAAGTATTCACATCTCAATAATAACCAATAGGTATACATATCATAACGCATCACACCCTACAAAATTGCGTGAGTGCTATACGCTATCCACCCGACTTCCCCAATAGATATACATCTACTCACCTGGACGCCTCGACGAATTTGATCCAATTTCAGCTCTATCATTTCTGCGCCACATTCGATGCCTCTGCGTCCGATCCTAGAAATATATACAAGGAAATAAGAGAATAAATATAAATAGTTGCGGTCACAACAATACAAGTCAATCACGCGCATTACTCGACACGCACACACTTGGTGCACGAAACGCACCGTGACAACGCCACAAACTACAACTACGGTCACTATACGTGAAAATCCCCAAAGTTAAAATCCAAACGTACTAATCATGGTTTCACAACACACTGAATATTATATGAAATAAGTTGTAACTTATCAAAACCTCAAAACTAATCAAATCAATTTATTTCCAAAAACCTAGTAAGCCTCTTTTAACCATTTTGTTACAAATCTAGATGTTTAAACAAATCTAGTGGCCACAATGATCCTTTTATATCATAATTAGGCTACCCAATTATTAACATGATTTTTAATCTCACATATTTTCATAAATCATAAAATCTAGTTTGCAAAATAGCTTAATTTGGACAATTTAAATGTTACAATTAGCAATATAGCAACAAGATTAAGTTTTGAATAATCTAAGATGTTAAATTAGATCTCACAATCATAATCAAATGATCAAAACCCCTAACTTGATCCAAACCCTAATCTTGAATTTCAAACTTTCAATTAAACCCATAATTAAACACCTAATAAATAGATTAAAGCAACTAACCAACAATCAAACCATAGGGTAAAGATTTATACCTCACAAGTTTTGAAATCAAGCATGCTAACTTAGCCTCCAAAATGGCTTCTTGCTTCAAGAATCCAAGCTAGAATGAACAAAGAATAATGGGTAAGGATTAATTAGGAGTTTGGGAGGTTTTTGTTTTGTAATTTTGATGGAAATTGTGGATTTTTTAGGTGGAAATTGCGGTGGCCTGGGAAAATTTGGGGAGGGTACTTCTTAGGCTCGACCATGGTGAAGAGAAGAGAGAAGTGAGTGAGTGTGAGAAGAAAACCAAGTCAAGACAACCCCATAACATAAGTCAACAAGCCCATGCTTCATTCTTTATTATTTCCATTCTAAATTTTCTTTTCTTTTTGACTTTGAAGTGTGAGGTGTGTGTGGGGGGGCAGCCTCATGGGCTCAGCCAGAAATGGAGTGAGGAGAGAGAGTGAGGTGTGGGTTGTGTGTGTGGAGATTTCCAAGTAAAGAAAACCCATAACTCAAGTCATAAGCCATACCTCACTTCTATTTAATTTATTTTCACAACTTAAGCCTTTTTCTTTTATATTTTATAAAACCTGTAGGGTTTTCTAGCACGGCAGCAAGGTTTCGGGAGGCATCGTCCATGCCAATTTCAATTTTTTGCCGTTCTAGCTAACCCTAACCCTAGAATCGTTACTAGAAAATCCGACGATACTAAATGTAAACACTTTATAAATGTAAACACTTTATATCTAAGTGAATGAGGGAATACAACCTTTGTAGACCGGTCCTTCACTTCTAAAGCTCCATGTCTTAGTCCCTTCGCTGCAAGTTCTGAAGACTCGGACTCTAGTAGGGGTTCACATGAAGAAACGAACAAGCTTGCTCAATGTCTTCGAGGCCGAAAATGATCTACGTCGAGGAGACTCGAGCTCATGCTAGCTCTTCACGAATGGTGAAATTAGAGAAGCAAACACCCTAAACTAAATGGCTAATAGTAGAGGATGATGAAGTAGGAAGTGGGTTCACTTTAGTTTTATTTTTCTCACAATATTTCATCACTTCTCAAAACCATAGAAAGCTTTTTGAGCTCTTGAAGAAGATGAATCTAAAGTGATGAAAAGATGAAGAGAATGAAACTCTCATGAGGTTAGAAATGCAACCATGATGAGTTAATGTCATGCCTAACTCATGTAAAGAATAAACCATGGCTTATGGTTAAGGTTGGGTTAACAAATATCGTAAGCAAGAAAAAACAAGTGGACTTTGTCAATGTTCTACAAGATTCATCCAAGCTTGAAACATTATCCACTAATTCGTAACAACTTAATGATAAATAATAACCATAACATAAACCCTAGCATGGTATAAGTCTCATACACCCTTGTTACATATGTAACCTAGCATGACACATGAATATATCACACATATATTTATGTGTAAAAAGAAAACAATACATATATCACATATATGTAAAGTGTATCAAATGTGAGAAAAAAGAATTACTTAAGTGAGCTAATATTAGTTAATGTAATGTAATATCTCAAATATATAATTATACATTAAATTATTAAATCAACTCTTGATTTAATAATCCGGCTATATCACATATAACCGACTAATATCAAATGTAACAACTTATCGAATCAACACTTGATCCGATAACTTGGCTATATCACATATAACCGACGAATGTCACATATCGCGAGAATAGAATGCGGTATCACATACTCGCATTAATCTCAGTCCCGCACATATCACATATGTGCTCGTACTTCGTTTCGCATGAACCAGGAAACCTCTGTGTAGGACTCTAAAGGCTCGTCAATACGCCGGCAGTAGGTGATGATCATATCAAACACCCACAAGCCGCAAGCAGTCTGCTAAACGTAACGGCCACCAGGGTATTGAGCGATCAGAAGATCAAGAAGCAAGCCTGCTCATACTCCTATGAATCCAATCAGTAACACTACCGTACAGTCCGGTCTCTTCGTCTGATATGTCTCATATCACAGCCTAGGGGTGGTATAACGTCAGACCCCAATAGTCTGATAAGTCATGCCGATGCAAGGTACATAACGGTTCGAGAAACTATTGATAACACTTGCCAGTAAATCTTAGCAACCCTGACCAGGGATTTCATGTTATGTCCAATTGAGCATAGCGCAACATCAACTCCCAATACCGGGAGAGACGAATCCCCTCCTATTGCTCATCACCTCCATGCGACTCGGGACTGTACCCAAAAACCAGCTTTTTGCACGATCTCTTGACCGTGGTATGGTCGAAATCAAAGCACAGTGGGAATCACACAAGACTCTATGACGATCTCGGGTCTACAGACTAACATGTACCAGTGTCACCAGAGAACTGCTATCCGACGATAGGTATAATACCCATCTAGGAGTTCTCAGAGAGTCCGTTCAATGTACCCAGTCTCCACTAAGCACACGCATACCATCTTTGATGTCAAACACCAGATCATCCATCGCCTATCATATGGGTCAAGATGCGTATACGCTAGTCTACTCTGGAATATCGATGCCCTATCTCGATACACTCTCGACTAGGAACAATTATATGGTGTACTTGTGGACTACCCTTGGCCATACTAGTATGATCTCTATCATAGTCCTGGTAGTCAAGTACACATCCTAAGGGCTTTATCAACATGTGAGAGTAAGACAGCATCATTTATAGAAGTCAACATGTTAAGATAAAGTGCAACCAGATAGCATACTATCGTGTCGAGCAAGAAAGTCCTCCCTATATACGTCCAAGCATCCACTACAATATACATCACATGTACAGTAATGGCCTCTGGGCATACATATAACTAACAAAACCATCTTGACTAATTCTTTTCATTTCAGAAACCACATGTTACATCTTGGTTTGATCTGTCATGATGCATAAAACTTGTATTAACCCATTCTAATTTGTAAATATAACTAATTAAATGTATTAGTGAAGCCTTAAAATAATATTTAAAATAATTAATTACGGAAAATACTTTAGTAAACTAGCAATTTTATAAGTGACCTATTAAATACCAAATACTAGCAATTACATAGCTAGAATAGGTATATTTAAGTCTATGTTGAAAAATAATTATATCTTGGTTTTTACGGAAAACACTAGTTATTTTACCGATTATCGGAAATTTCACCTAAACGATTTTCAGAACGTTACAATGTGGTTGTGAGATTATATACCACGGTATACCTGATTTGGATTGATGTATGTTGTATACCGTCGATTTCGATTGTGATATTTGATATTTGTTTTTGTGCACCTTGTGCACTTGATTTGGATTCTTGCGCATACTTGGCGCGCTTGATGCGATCTTGGTGCATACCAGATGCACTAGATCAGGATTCTTCATGCGTATCAGATGCACCTGATGTTGTTGTCAAGCATACCCGTTGCTTTTGACTGCTGTTTTTCGTGCACACCCGTTGCACTTAGATTTTTGTTTCTGTGCACATGTATGGCACATTCATTGATTTCGTTTCCTTTGCGCACCAGACGCACATGGCATTATTACATATACTATTGAGTATGATTTCCTTTAAGTTGTATGTTTTTGTGATATTTACTATTTGGTTTAGTAACCGATCAGGAATGTTCTGAGAACAGTACCTAGGTGTTTTTTTGCATGCATCGTTATTTACCGAAGGGATTTCCAAAAAGGAGCTACAGTCTCAATATTTTTCCTCTGTATCCGAGATGACACGAAACATTTTTCAAAGGAAACCCTTCTAAATTATTTTCAAAACGGCGGGACGTGTATATTAAACAAAGGATATATATATATAGTTATTTTTCTTACAATAAACGTCCGCTACTTGTGCCGTGATACGCGTATCGCACATCGACTTGAAAAAGGTTCTGCATGCATTTCTTCTGAGATGTTTTGACGAGTTTACAACGATTCGTACTATGTGCATGTTATATTTTTTATGTATATTATGTTGGTTTTCGTATTGGACCTTGACATTGGTATCTTCACCATAACTCCGATGATTGCGTGACACTTGACGGAGTTTTGATTTTGAGTTTTATACTCGTTTTTCATGCGCATTCATTGCGCTAAGATGTGTCTTAAGTTTTTAAGATTTCGGAGCCCCGCCAACTTGATTGCTTTGCTAAAATGTTTTAGTATTTAGGAGGATTAAATTTAAATACGGGGACCGAATTTCTTTAAGGGGGGAAGACTGACGTTTTGAAAATCGTTTAGGTGAAATTTCCGATAATCGGTAAATAACTGGTGTTTTCCGTAAAAACTAAGATATAATTATTTTTCAATATAGACTTAAATATACCTATTATAGCTATTTAATTGCTAGTATTTGGTATTTAATTGGTCACTTACAAATTTCTAGTTTTCTTAAATTTTCCCTTTAATTAATTATTTTAATTATTATTTTAATCATACACTTATAAACTAATTAGTGCTAATTACAAATTAGTTTGGATTAACTATAAGTTGCATTGCACCATGACAACTTAAACTAATCTTGTAACATGTTCTTTTTCTTTCAATATTGTCAAGATGGTTCTAGTTAATTCAAGAAACTTTTCAGAAAACAAAATAAATAAGAAAATTTATAAGGAAATAATAAACAAAGAAGTATGGGTGTAGATAATTGAGTTATGGGTTTTCTTTACATGGAAATTTCCACACACATACACCCCCCCACACCCTATCATGGCCAAAACTTGGCAGCCCATTCCCCATCTCACCACTTCTTTTCCTCACAAAAACAAATAAAATGAATAGAATAAAGAAAAGAAGGCATGGGGTTATAAATTAGTTATGGGGTCTTTTGTTGACTTATAATTTTCACACAACTACACACCTCACTCTCCTCCCCCTCATTCATGTGCAGCCGAGCCTCACACTTGAGGCAGCTCCTATTTTCCCCACCTCCTTTTCTCATCAAAACTCTTCAAAAAAATTTATCAAAAATCAATGCAAAACCTCACAAATCCTTAAATTTAATCCTTAACCATTTTTCCTTGGCCCAAACTAGCTTGGATTTTGGAGCAAGGGTGCATTTTGGGAGGCTCGGTTGCATGCTAGATCTATTGTTGTTGAGGTATAATCCTAACCCAATGGTTAATTGTTGAATTAATTACTTCAATCTAGCTTATTTAGGTGTTTAATTATAGTGTTATTTCAAGATTTGAGTTTTCAAGAGAAGGGTTGAATCATTGTGGCCACTAGATTTGTTAAAATATCTAGATTTGAACTAAAATGGTAATTGTTGCTTACTAGGTTTTTGGAATAAATCGATTTGATTTAAGTTTGAGATTTTGTGTAGGGTTCCTAGGCACACTAATGAGGTCTCACAAGGCATCAACCATGCCAAATTCAAATTTTTCCGGTGCCGAGAAACCCTAACACGGATCGTTGACTAGAGATTAGGCGAAAACAAATGCAAGTAAACAACTTTACTCTAAAGTGAATGGGGCTACAACCTTTGTAGATCCGGTCCTCCACTTCCTTAGCTCCATGATGATGTCCCTCCGCTGCGATCATCGGATCCCAGACTCAAGCGATGGTTTCGTCGAAGAAATGATCGGGCTAGGTCGTCGACTTCGATGCCGAAGATGATCTACGTCGAGGCAACTCAAGATCAAGCTCCACCTTCACCAAGTCATGAAACTTGTGAAGAAAACACCCTCTACTACATGGCAAGTGGTAGAGGATGAAGAAATAGGAAGTGGGTTCACTTTGGATTTGGATTTCTCACTTGATTTCAACACTTGATATTTTTCAAGCAAAGCTTTTCTTTTTCTCTTGAAGAAGAAGAAGAAAAAGAATGAAAAAGAATAATCAATTAAAACAAAATCAAGTGATGGTTATCATTTTGTAACCATGGGTGAGTGTAGAGAATAAACTAAGGTTAAGTTGAATGGTTAGGTTAAAGGAAAGAAACAAAATGGTTACTTCTTCAAAGCTTCATGAAGCTTCAACAAAAGACGAAGCAAGCCACCATTTCATTTTCCTTTGCCAAAATGAATAAAGAGAATAAATAAATTAGTAAATCACAACCCTAACCATTAATATAACCATGGTTTAATCATACACACCCAAGTTTACATGTATCATCAAACATGATACAAACTAGTGCACAAAACTATATCAAATATACAATGTGCACATCAAGTGAGAAAATCCATCTTAACTGAACAAATACTAGTTAATGCAAAGTAATATATCAAATATATAATTATACATTAAATCATTAAATCAACACTTGATTTAACGATCCGGTCATATCGCATATGACCGACTAATATCCAATGTATCGACTTATCGAATCAATCCTTGATTCGATAACTAGGTTATATCGTATACAACCAATCAATACATTCATCGCGAGAATAGAATACGGTATCACGTACATGCATTATTCTCGGTCCCGCACATATCTCATATGCGCTCCTATTTCGTTTCGCTTGAGCCAGGAAACCTCTGTGTAGGACTCTAAAGACTCGTCAATACGCCGGCAGCAGGTGATGATCATATCAAACACCCACAAGCCGCAAGAGGTCTGCTAAACGTAACGGCCACCCGGGTATTGAGCGATCAGAAGATCAACGAGCAAGCCCGCTCACACTCCTGTGAATCCAACCAGTAACACTTACCGTACAGTCCGGTCTGTTCGTCTGATATGTCACATATCTCACATAGGGTGGTAAACGTCAGACCCCAGCAGCTCGATAAGTCGTGTCGATACGAGGTCTATAACAGTTCAAGAAACTACCGGTAACACTTACCAGTAAATCTCAGCAACCCTGGCCAGGGATTTCCGGTTATAGCCAATCGAACACAGCGCAACATCAACTCCCTATACCGGGAGAGAAGAATCCCTTCCTATCGCTCATTGCCTCCATGTGACTCGGGACTGTACCCAAAAACCACCATTTTGCACGCCCTCTTGGACGTGGTAAGGTGGAAATCAAAGCACAGTAGGAATCACACAAGACTCTATGACGATCTCGGGTCTACAAACTAACCTGTACCAGTGTTACCAGAGAACTACCATCTGACGTAAGGTATAATACCATCTGGGAGTTCTCGGCGAGTCCGTCCAGTGTACCCAGTCTGCACTGAGCACCCGTATATCATCTCTGATGTCAAACACCAATGGATATTGGATCATCCATCGCCCATCTGTATGGGTCGAGAAGGTATACGCTAGTCTACTCTGGTATAACGATGCCCTGTCTCGATACACCCACGGCTAGAGACCTTGAAGGATGTACTTATGGACTACCATGTCCCCACTAGTATGATCTGCATCATAGTCCAGGTAGTCAAGACATATCCTAAGGGCTTTACCAACATGTAACAGAGAGACAATCAGTGTACACGTTAAGGTAAAGAGCAACAAGATAGCATACTATCATGTCGAGCAAGAAAGTCCTCCCTATATATGTCCAAGCATCCACTACAATATACATCCAATGTACAGTAATGGCCTCTAGGGCATACATATAACTAATAATCTCCTACTTGCACTAGAGCCATCTGTAGCAGTGGTTGTAGTATCTCATACTCAACCATCCCATAAAAGTCTCTCTTTGGGAAAAGGCCTTTGTGAGTGGATCCGCCGTGTTGTCCTCTGAGTCTTCTCTCCTAACCTCGATGTCCTTGGAGATCAACCATCTCCATGATCAGGTGATGCTGCCTTAGAATACGTCTGGATAACTGATGGGACGGGCATTCCTAGGCATAAGCCACAACTCCATTGTCACACAATGGGAGGAACGAAGTTTATCTCTTGAACTAATATACACCCAGACTGCCTCTTTGGTAGCATCTTAAGTAGCGATGTATCCAGCCTTTATCTTCTAGTATGCCACGGTATCTAGCTTGGAACTCTTCCAACATACCGTCCCTTTACTGAGGGTAAAGACAATGCCTGTGATTGACATTCAGTCGTCCTTATCACCCTGGAACCTTTCCAGTGATTCTCCCCAGGATCAACTGATACCATCTCACTACAACTAGTGGGTATCCTAACATCCAATTAGATCTATCTCATAGATCCAAAACCCAGGATTTTGGAGGTATCACTTTGATCCTATATGGAGAATCATTGTGATAAGCGGAGATTGACTGAGCGTAGCATAGGAAACTCCTTTCTTATCAAGAGTATGTCATCCACGTACTCTACGAGGATCACCACCATACTCCCTACTACCTTTTTGTATACACAAGGTTCATCTACCATTTTGATGAAGTCAAACTATTTGACTACTACATCAAAACAGATGTTCCAACTCCGCGATGCCTGCTTTATCGTAGTCATGGTATGTAGCCATGGCAAGTAGGATCTGGATGGACTTAAACATAGATCCTTAGAAAAGGTTTCAACATAATCCATACCTGGTCAATGATGCAAACTTTTAACAAGTCTAGCTTTGAAAGTCTCAACTTTTCCATGTACACCAAGTAATCTTCTCAAGATTTACTTGCTCCTGATGGGGATTTAACCCTTCAGATAAAGCAACCAAAGTCCATACTTTGTTGGTGTATAAGGATTCCATCTCAGATCACTAAGCATCCAGCCATTCTTACAGAGTCTTACTCCTGATGGCCAGCTCGAAACTAGTTGGGTCATCATCTCATGATGCAATCCTCGCTCCCACTGTCATAGAGAAACCGAAGTATCTCTCAGGTGGGTGAGGAACCCTACTAGATCGGCGGAGAGGCTGAGGTTCGTTGGTAACTATTGAATCCTTTGGTTTTATCAAATCATCTGCTGTAGTTTGTATAGCTGGAACCTTTCCAGTTGTACATTACAGACCTTGCCTCGAGCTTGTCCGGATTTTGCTTTTAGACATAGGCCGGAAAATCCCAAATCTTAACTGACTTAAGAGATGGGCTCTTCCCTTTCCATATCACATATGAAGTGGTAGGCAACTGATTTGATTTGAACCCTATTCAATAGGTATGCAGTTTCATAAGTGCATAACTCCCAAAAGGAAATAGGAAACTCAGTAGTACTCATCATAGAGCACACCATATCACATAGGGTGCTATTGCTCCACCTCGATATACCATCGTGCTATGGTGTATACGGAGGAGTAATGCTGAGAGAGAATCTCATTCTCCTTTAGAATAGTCCAGAAATTCCATGCTCAAGTATTCTCCTCCTTGATCTCATCAAAGGACATAATACTTATACCCGTTTTGGTTCTCTACTTCTAACTTATATTCTGTGAATATTTCAAAAGTTTCGGACTTGTGTTTCAACAGGAACATATGTCTGAAACTTGAGAGATTATCAAAGAATGTAATGAAGTACAAAGAACCGGTCTTGGCATGTGTAGACAGGGGACCTTTCATACATCAGCATGTATCAATCCCAAGAGTTCACTAACTCTTTCTCTGTTTCCAATAAACAGAGCTGTGGTCATCTTATCTTTGTGACATGACCGGCAAGTTTTCACAAGATGTAGATTCAAACAGATTTAAATATGCATCTATGTGCAACTTAGCTAGTCGGGTCGCATTGATATGACCTAGTCTACAATACCTCAAGAAGGATCCGTTCATTCCTGAACAGTTCCTCTTGTGTGTGTTCCGTATACTAAGAACTGTAGTTTGATTTAGAACATCAATACTTTTAGATAACGTGCCTGAACCGATAAACTTTTGATATAGGAAATGTTCAAAACATTATCCTGTAAGTCCGCGGCGGCGCCCCGGTCGTCGATCCGACGCCGGAATGCGGAAACGAAAAATACTTTGCGAACTAGCAAACCGGCACCACCGCGCACTTTTAACCCGGATCGGGCCATTTACCTAGGTACTAGCAAACTAAAATACGGGTAGAGAGTTATACCAAGCGATCCGTGTCCTTCGGTCTTCGTCTCCACTCCAATTTCCAGCGGAATCTCCGTCCGTCACCTCCTCGTCGGAAAGGCACCACGTATCCGGGTTCGTTTACGGGCTCCCACCTCTGGATCGAGGCAACTCGGGCGCGAAGTTGGCAAGCCGATGCGTCCAAGGAATGCTGTAGGCAAGTGTAGAATTGCTTTGTCTCTTGCGGGTAGAAGTTGCCATGTATGGAGGAATCAAGAATGGACTTTGGAGTGAGGTATATGAAATTGTGTAGCAAGGAAAAATGAGATGAACAAAGTTTTCACTCATCAAAAATGAACTCACTCTTTTCCTCACAAGATGTGGCCGGCCCCCTTTATCAATGGTGGGTGGGAAAAAGAATGAACCATGGAATAATCTTATACAAGAGAAGAAAAGGTATCATAATCAAATGAAATTTGTCACACTCATTTCTCATCTCAACCTCACTCAATCTCATCACAATAAATGCATAAGAATGAACTAGAAAAGAATCTCATGATGATAAGAAGGAACAAATGCAAGAAACCCCTCCATAAATAAGTAATTTGCACAATTGCAAATTACCCCCTCCATCAAAAAGTCCGGTCGCGAAGGAACAAAGGAAAACCGGCCGGAACAGAATGCAAACTGGCAACTTCAGAAAACTGATCCCGTAATAAATTACAGGAAAACCCCGCTACTGCAAATACATGCCCGCATTTGTATTCCCACTGAACACAAATGCAAAGAGACAAAATCTACACTATCTAATACTAGGATCCGGCTTAAGCCAAAGCCGGCTAGTAAAATCCGTCCAATCATGATCCGTGCAATACCGCATGTATCTGATCGAATCCTGCCATATCTCCATACGGCCTCTACATCGTTTCGCTCGAAACCTGAGTAACTGTGTGTGTGGTGGACTCTAAAGACTCGTCAATACTATGGCTGTGGATTTAACCACTAGCACGTCAGAGGTATCAGCCATACGTGACGGGCTACCAGCTATTGACCAAAAGGGACGTCGATGAGCGAACTCATCCTGACACCCTACTGAGCCAGTTAGTGACAATATCCGTACAGTCTGGTCCGTTCGTCTATGAGCATCGCATGGCGGGCCTAGGGGGTTGGTAAAAGTCAGACCCCCAATAGCGGTACAAGTCGTGTCGCAGTGTAGCCCAGAACAACCTGAGATACTACTGGAATACCTACCGGCAAATCTCCTGCCTTGGCCAAGGACTTTTCATGTACTGGCTCTCCTAGACACAGCGCGACCTCACCCCCAATACCGGGAGAGACGAACCCCTGCAGATCCGCTCACTGCCTCTATGTGGCTCGGGACTGTACCCAACTAAAACCTGTTTGCACGTCTCCTTTGAGCGTGGTAGGGTAGTAATCAAAGCACAGTAGGAACTCACACGAGATAAATGACTATCTCAGGTCGATGAACTAACCTGTACATATGTCACCACGGAACTTCTATCTGACGTCAGGTATAATACCAACTAGCAGGTTCCCGGCGAGTCCTGTCTGGTGTACTCATAACCCAATGAGCACCTGTATACATCTTAGGTGAACCAACTGACACTAGTTCCTTGTGAGACCGGCCACCGCCCCTCATCGGGGTCTCGACTGTATACACTAGTCTACTCTGGAGAATCGATGCCCTGTCTCGAAACTCCCACGACTAGGGACCTTTTAAGGATGTGCTTATAGACTCTAGCTCTCACGTATATGATCGCCCTCATACTGCTGGTAGTTAAGCAAGAATCCTAGGGGCTTTATCAACGTGTAATAGCGACTCGTAAGGTCACCTAAAGCAGTACACGATGTTAAAGATAAACCTGATAGCATACTATCATCTCGAGTAAGACTGTCCTACCGGCATAGGTCCTCCTCAATCATTGCAATCACATGCCTGTGATCCAATAATTGACTCTGAGGGCACTATATCCAACAATCTCCTACTTGCACTCAAGGCTAATTATTGCGATGTCGCATACTCACAGCCCGTATGATACCGAACACCCAACTCCTCTACTAGTCAGTCTCACAAAGCTCGTTTGCGAAACTATTGCGTTTGAGGAATAGCCTCAGTGAGTGGATCCGCTGTAATGTTTCTTTCTATGTCTCTCTATATCCCATGTTCGCGGAGAAAGCCATCTCCTGAAATGAGCAATACCTGTCTTAGAATGTCTGGATGTCTGATGGGACCTAGCTCATAAATGAACTCCAAATCCAAACTTCTTAGACTGTATCGTCAACTGAACTTAATCAGTATCCTGCGCCATGCCTTCCCTCAGTATCCACCTGGACCACCTGTCCAAAATACTGCCCCTCGTCAGAGGGAAAACTATGACTCTGACGACCACCCTGTCGTCCATATCACCTTGGAAGCCTGGAATGATAACCATTTCCTAAAGGAGGCTGCCGTCATCAAATCCCTAGAACATCCACTTCTGTTCTAAAACTGCTTCCGATTTTTTTTCAGGATTAGATTAATATCAACTTATTGCATCTACTACAAAAACAACATCTAGTGTGGTACTTGACATCTCATGATTGACTCAATTACCTAAGCAAGTGATCTGCCAATCATGTGTATCCCTCTCTACTTTAGTCTGTAAGACACCTTTAGAGAGGCTGACTCCATCATCTGCAGGTATACTACCATACCAGGCATCGTCCATTCTAAATACTCATAGAATGGTGTCTAAGTACCCTGATTGGGAAACTACCCAAATCTAGATCTAAAACCATAGATCTAGTAACCAGAATGTCTGATATAATATCCAAGTCCCATGTGGAGAAAACACTGTGTGACAACCAAAGTATAACCGACCGTAGTATATGAATTTTACTTCCTACTCTGCGTATGTCATCCAAATACCTGGACATCACACCCTACTACCTTCTTAACAGATCCATCCCCTATTCTGATGAAGTCAAACCTATGACTGTCACATCAGAAATAGATGATCTATCTCCGCTATATCTGCTTTAGTCTATAAGTAGACATAAGCGGTTGTCCACCAATGCTTCCGCTGCTCCCACTGACTACGACAACCCTTTGGCAGAGTCATATAGACGTACACTTCTAAAGCTAGTTTAGAACGACGCTATACTATACTTATCCTCCTGCCAGGTCTCACAGTCTGGAACAACAGCAATGGCAAGTCTGGGTAAACAAGAACCTCCCTACAACCGTCCTTGAGCATACCGAAGTACCTCTCGGGTGCCTGAGGTTACCCGCCATATCTGCGGAGTGGCCAATGGAATGTCAAACCAGATTGAATCTTTAAGTTCTTATCAAGTCTTCAGTAATCGTTTGCGGTTCTGGAATCACTTCCAGTTCTACCATACTCCCACTACCGTTTTTTGAAAAAATCCATTTTTATTAAAACTGTGGCGAGTCAAGAACAATATCACTATTGATCTTCCAGATGGTAGAAAGTCAACCCTCGTCATAGCCCGTGTCAACCCACAAACAGCCATTACTGAAATGTGCCTTGAGTCATCCAGAGTCTGGTTTTAAGCATAAGCTGGACAACTCCCCGTATCTTAACAATGTCAAGATATGAACTGTTCTATATCCAATACAGGAACAGAGGCACTGATTTAATTGAACCAGATTCAAATCATGCAGCTGTCTCCAGTGCATGTTAACTAAATGGAAAGAGGCCGATCAGCGTTACTCAACTTAGGAACGCTTCCAATTATGAGTAACCTGAAAGAGAAGCAAGTTCTCTTAAACATTACTATTAACTGAATACCATACACAAGTATCTACATCTTCGATCACCTTGAAGAATCCCGATAATTGCAATACTCGGTTCTCTACTTTACTCATATACCTATAACTTCTCAAAACTTAGACCCTGTGTTTCCACGAAACACATGTCTAAGAACTAGAGAAGTCATAAGTAAACAGAATATAGTACGAGGACCAACCCCTCTGTCCTAATGGACACTGGACAATATACAATACTTTGTATAAGTCCCTTGAGTCTAATAACTCATTCACTGTGTGTCGTAGGTTGAAAACTGTACTATGGTTATGAAGAATTACACCGCTGTTTAATGCTCCTTACCTAACCATCCACTGGTATAGGTAAATGTCATCGACATAATTTCAAAAGGTATATCTCACTCTATAAAAATAGACGTACAGATATATCAATTTGAAATTGGTGCAAAACAACGGATATTGAAAACCAAATATTTGTCGACCGGCAAACAACCCAGGTGACTTCCTCAAATATCACCAATTACAACGAATCCCGATATAATGAGGATGATCACCTAATCCCCAATAACTTACTCACACTCATCATCTGTAAAACCATACAGATGTGAGAATCAAACCTGGTAAATACATACCCTGGAGCAAGTGTCTAATTAGGAAATCAGTTTTCTTTTAACAGTATACAGTGAAACTGAAACATTGAAATGTTTCGATGAGGTATCCTGGTATTCCTAGTAATGCCTCTTCCATTATCCAGATTCACAACTGTAACCGTATATCTCTTTGCCACCTCTCCAAATCCTTTTATATGTCTTTAGTCATTACCTTCTGTACACCCCTTTAGGCCAAATGGTTTTCTTCCTTCCCTACCGTTCGGCACCAGCCTATGGTTTGGAAGAACACTATCCAATAAGCATAATGGGTGTACTGTCCTAATCCTAGGAGCACTCGCAATGCGAGAGAAGGTGAAGATAAAAGACACCTGAATAAACCTTATTCCTATTTCTCCTGAACCAGAGTCTATCCCCGAAATGGAACAAGGTCCTTTCGAGTTCGTATATAACCATACGATGGATTATCCAATAAACTTGGGATCTTCGTAGTGATACGGAGTGTCCTGGAGAAATACAAAGCTGATTTAGGATTGGCGAAGAAATACTTGGTTTGGTCGTGAATAGCAGTCGCAATTTACTTTGCCCTCTTACTAATCCCTTTCTTTGTCTTAACTTAATACCTTCTGTACACCATCATTATGCTAATTGGTTTTCTTCATTCCACACCGTTCGGCACCAGCCTAAGTTTTGGAAGAAGACTTATCCAATTTGCGTAATAGGTGTATTATCTCCTAAGCCAAGGAGTACTCGCAACCTGAGAGAAGGTAAAAGGAAAAGACAACTGAATAATCCTATTCGTTTTCTCCAGAACCAGAAACCATCCTCGAATTCCTTCGAGTTCGTATATAACCATACGGTGGTTTTGTCCAATGGAAGTGGACGTTCGTAGTAATACGGGGTGTCCCGAAGAAAAGGGTAAAAGTAGGAGTGGCAATGAGGTTTGCAACTCTGACAATCCAAAAGCCAGTGTTAAGAAGGTTCGGTCAACTTGGTCACTGAGTCATAGTCTAGGGTCGGGTCAATGGTCGCTGCCAAAGAGAGAGAGAAAAGAAACACTCAGCGTGCACTCTAGCCTAGATCAGAATGGTTATCACTTTATCTAATCTGGAAACCTCCCACTGTAACGTCAAATTCTTCCCCAAACCTGAAAGAAGAATTAGCCGGGATCACCCGAGGAGTAAACCAACTCATCAGTGGGAATCGGGATCCAACTATCATCGCATGATAACGTGACGGAATCCGCTCACATTATCACACTCCAGAAGGTATGTGCATATCTGGCAAGTTTCAGTTTCTTTAGAAACTCCTGATGTGGATTTTTGCCCCATGCTCTTATGACCATGACGAAGGCCAACATATCATAAGTCACATGTCAAGTTCTACCCGTCATTATCCAGGTTAATTTGAACCCACCCATACATACCATTGACAAAGGCCAAAATAGTAGTACGACTGTCCCAAACCAACGCATTTATCTATGCTGCAGAAAAGTAACAAATAGCTACCATACATTATGCCTTGACGAAGGCCAACAAACATAGCATGAATACTAAGTGCTACCGTTCTGAAATGACGGAGGGCTACGAATGGTTTCTGGCGAAAACCTTTAACGTAATGAACTTGATATCGTTGAAGGAACGGATAGCTTTTTAGAAAAATATAGTAACGAAAACCTTTGCTAAAGAGGTCACTCCCGGTGAAGGGATCTCGGCTCTTTCCCCGTAGGATGGGGTGCAGGATATTCCAACTGAATACCATGATGCAAAGCAAAAGTAATCGGCTATAGTGAAGTTATTGCCCTGACGCAAACTTTTGTCCAAGGGGTCACTCCCGGTGAAGGGATCTCGGACCTTGCCTCGTCGACTGAGGAGCAGGATATTCCAACTGAATACCACTGTGCAAAACAAAAAAGAACGGCCTTGCAATAACAGCTTTTTAAAAAGTGTTCCAACAACATCAGAATAGGTTTGTTTATCTTGCATTGATCCGAATCAACGCAGTCTCATCAATTGATCACACCAATAAAGAACGAAAATAATGATGTACGTATATGCCATCCGCATTCGCCACTGGGTCCCGTCATCACCCGTTAGGTTAGCTAACTAACGACAGAGCGGGGACGGGACTAGCGCAGATGCAAAACATATACAACATCTACTAGTATATATATCAATATATAATATCGCTCAAGGCGTGATAAAAAATGCAGCATCACAGAAATGTAACCAGCAATACAGAACAATACAGATATCTGGGATCCCCGGGTTTCATAGAGCCGCTACTGAAACCCGACGTTCCCCTAGTCGTGTGGATAGCCTGTGCAATGAAATCCTAGACCCCTACGGGTGCGGCAAGTTACCCGCCAAAACCTGAAGCGAGGCAGCCCCCTTCAGCAACGTGAATGGACCACCCAGCACTTTACGGAATCCGGTAACTTGGGCACCCCTCCTGGGTCAACCTATACCCCCTACGAGTGCGGCGAATAGCCCGCCAATTCTAGAATGAAGCCCCTTCCTTCTCAATGCCATGAGATGCGGGCCCGTTGCCCTCTAGAACCCGGCTATCCGTGCACCCCTCCGCGGGATAATCCTAGTACAGAAAGTAAAATATACATACAACGAATACATCGACCTCGACCCGGTCGTGCCCCAAAAGAATAATACAAACGGGCAGTGGCGGCAGTCCACATGTCAGACGCTCGCCCCGCAATATCAAATGTACATATAAAACAAAACTGTACTAATATTGCAACCAGG
Organism: Agapanthus africanus; assembly: GCA_030015575.1. Lineage (NCBI taxonomy): Eukaryota > Viridiplantae > Streptophyta > Magnoliopsida > Asparagales > Amaryllidaceae > Agapanthus > Agapanthus africanus. Next base: position 401,139,944 of record CM057346.1, read on the forward strand.
CTATCCCCCACGACCAATCCGCAACATCACAGCACAACACAGAACATCAACGTGAATGTCACGTTCGCAAATCAGTCTAACCGGGCTATAGCTGTTAGACAGGATTTACCGATCAAGTGACATTCACGGTCGCAGATATAATATAAATACTGTAAACTAATGTGTTTAAAATATCCGATCGAACAAATTTATCGAAGTGGGCCCCAAGCACTACTGTAGCACTTACAGAAAATATGGGCCCAAAAAGAATATTCCAAAAACCCCATTTTCATCTCAGGAGCTCTCTGTGAAAATTTAGTGCACTGAACAGTACATATGGCGGCGGAACCGCGGCCCAAGCATGGGTTTTGCAGCGGTTCCGCGGTGGTATAGTGAGAACGTGCGACCAAATTTTCACAGAATGCTTCTAATTACCTGCATGTGTTTGTCCAACAACCTGAAAAAATTTTGGAGCCAAAAAAAATTCGACAGAAACCAGATGCAAGGAAAAATACGGTTTTTAGGATTTTTTGGTTCGATCGAGTTCTAAACACGTTAGAGCAAGCTAGGCTAAGTTAATGGCGTGTCTCTGATACCAATGTAAGTCCGCGGCGGCGCCCCGGCCGTCGATCCGACGCCGGAATGCGGAAACGAAAAATACTTTGTGAACTAGCAAACCGGCACCACCGCGTACTTTTAACCCGGATCGGGCCATTAACCTAGCTACTAGCAAACTAAAATACGGGTAGAGAGTTATACCAAGCGATCTGTGTCCTTCGGTCTTCGTCTCCACTCCAATCTCCTGCGGAATCTCCATCCGTCACCTCCTCGTAGGAAAGGCACCACGTAGCCGGGTTCGTTTACGGGCTCCCACCTCTGGACCGAGGCAACTCGGGCGCGAAGTTGGCAAGCCGACGCGTCCAAGGAATGCTGTAGGCAAGTGTAGAATTTCCTTGTCTCTTGCGGGTAGAAGTTGCCATGTATGGAGGAATAAAGAATGGACTTTGGAGTGAGGTATATGAAATTGTGTAGCAAGGAAAAATGAGATGAACAAAGTTTTCCCTCATCAAAAATGAATTCACTCTTTTCCTCACAAGATGTGGCCGGCCCCCTTTATCAATGGTGGGTGGGAAAATGAATGAACCATGGAATAATCTTATACAAGAGAAGAAAAGGTATCATAATCAAATGAAATTTGTCACACTCATTTCTCATCTCAACCTCACTCAATCTCATCACAATAAATGCATAAGAAAAGACTAGAAAAGAATCTCATGATGATAAGACGGAACAAATGCAAGAAACCCCTCCACAAATAAGTAATTTGCACAATTGCAAATTACCCCCTCCATCGAAAAGTACGGCCGAGAAGAAACAAAGGAAAACCGGCCGGAACAGAATGCAAACTGGAAACTTCAGAAAACTGATCCCGTAATAAATTACAGGAAAATCCCGCTACTGCAAATACATGCCCGCATTTGCATTCCCACTGAACACAAATGCAAAGAGACAAAATCTACACTATCTAATACTAGGATCCGGCTTAAGCCAAAGCCGGCTAGTAAAATCCGTCCAATCACGATCCGTGCAATACCGTACGTATCTGATCGAACCCTGCCATATCTCCATACGGCCTCTACAGTGTTTCGCTCGAAACCTGAGTAACTGTGTGTGTGGTGGACTCTAAAGACTCGTCAATACTATGGCTGTGGATTTAACCACTAGCACGTCAGAGGTATCAGCCATACGTGACGGGCCACCACCTATTGACCAAAAGGGACGATGATGAGCAAACTCATCCTGACACCCTACTGAGCCTGTCAGTGACAATATCCGTACAGTCCGGTCCGTTCGTCTATGAGCATCGCATGGCGGGCCTAGGGGGTTGGTAAAAGTCAGACCCCAAATAGCGGTACAAGTCGTGTCGGAGTGTAACCCAGAACACCCTGAGATACTACTGGAATACCTACCAGCAAATCTCCTGCCTTGGCCAAGGACTTTTCATGTACTGGCTCTCCTAGACACAGCGCGACCTCACCCCCAATACCGGGAGAGACGAACCCCTGCAGATCCGCCCACTGCCTCCATGTGACTCGGGACTGTACCCAACTAAAACCTGTTTGCATGTCTCCGTAGAGCGTGGTAGGGTAGTAATCAAAGCACAGTGGGAACTCACACGAGACAAATGACGATCTCAGGTCGATGAACTAACCTGTACACATGTCACCAGGGAACTGCTATCTGACGTCAGGTATAATACCAACTAGCAGGTTCCCGGCGAGTCCTGTCCGGTGTACTCATAACCCATTGAGCACCTTTATACATCTTAGGTGAACCAACTGACACCAGTGCCTTGTGAGACCGGCTACCGCCCCTCGTCGGGGTCTCGACTGTATACACTAGTCTACTCTGGAGAATCGATGCCCTGTCTCGAAACTCCCACGACTAGGGACCTTTTAAGGATGTGCTTATAGACTCCAGCTCTCACGTATATGATCGCCCTCATACTGCTGGTAGTCAAGCAAGAATCCTAAGGGCTTTATCAACGTGTAATAGCGACTCGTAAGGTCACCTAAAGCAGTACACGATGATAAAGATAAACCAGATAGCATACTATCATCTCGAGTAAGACTGTCCTACTGGCATAGGTCCTCCTCAATCATTGCAATCACGTGCCTGTGATCCAATAATTGACTCTGAGGGCACTATATCCAGCATATCCAACAATACAAAATTTTATCATTTCTTTACTAATAAAGAAACTGATATGATTTTGTATATCAGGTTCGGTATCTAATAACATTCATTCAGAATCAATGTATTTGGAATACAAGGTGACAGTGACCAACAGACTTGGCTGCAACACTTGCCCCGTTTTCTGTCTCATGAAACTTATCACCTGTTCTCTGTTCTCTACCTTTCTGTAGCCCTATGTAATAGATTACATATCTGGGATCCTGATCCGGTATCAAATACCCAGGACGTAGAGGATACAGAGAAACAGTTCTTTGTAACGAACACACCCGAAGATGATGCATCAACATGCACTTTCTTCGTTTGGGCGGCACGGGAAATCTGGTATTCCCTAATTCCTGCTCTGTCTTATAACAATTATAAGTTGGAGCGGGACCAACGTTCCCTAGCTCAGTATAACAAGCGGGTGCGGTCAATAATCCGTATTATTATCTTGATTAAGGCGTGATATGGTCGCTACCTGGAGAGAGAGAGAAGAAAACACTCTGCTTGCGCTCTAGCAAGATTAGATTGGTTATTTATTTTATATAATCAGGATGGCTCCCACTGTTTTTTATCAAATCTTCCTTCAAACCCTAAAAGGAAAGACTAGACGAGATTAATTACACGCTACAAGTTCGCCAATCTTTCAGCCAGGCCAGTGTCGCTACTTTGAGAGAGGTCCCCCGTGCTTTCGCACGAACCTAATTAATGTAAACCTCATTTTCCCATAGGTGTAACCTCGTTAACACCTTTCTAGACACCTACTTAATCGGCTAATTGTAATGTGTAAAACTCTCCCAGGAGTAACTCTTACTCGCAGCGGGTATCGGGATCCAACTATCTCATAGAAGGTATGCAATTTCATTGAAAATTTCAACACTTGAAATTCCCGATAATCTTTTGCCCCAAGCGATCTATGACCTTGACTGAGTCAACAAACCATAGACCGCAAGTAAAGTTCAACCCGTCATTTCCCAATTGAATTAAACCCACCCGCACGACCCTTGACTGAGTCAACAAGGCCGCACGACTACCCTAATCCAATCGCATCATATGCTTTGCAGATAAGCAGTAATCAGCTACCGCACACTACGCCTTGACTGAGTCAACAAACGCAGCATGAATACTAACTATTACTTATCTGAAATGACGGAGGGCTACGACAGGTTTTTAAGAAAACCCTTTGCGTAATGAACTTTATATCGTTGTAGAATCAAATGATTTTAAAATAGAGTGCTTTTGAGGCTTTTCTAGTTTTGCTAAAGGGGTCACTCCCGGTGAAGGGATCGTCGGCCCTTTCCTCATCAAATAAGGTGCAGGATATATCATATATACCTCTGTGCAAAGCAAAAACTATATAAGGAATCAAAAGACAAACCGAGGGGTGTAGTGTTAGTTGTATGTATGCCCTAGAGGCCAGTATTGTACAGATTATGTATATTATATTGGATGCTTGGACATATATAGAGATGACTTTCTTGCTCGATATGATAGTATGCTATCTGGTGACTCTTTATCTTAACATGTACACTAGTCTCTTTATACTGTCTTATAGTTATATGTTGGTAAAGCCCTTAGGATTTGTACTTAACTACCTGGACTATGATGCAGATCATACTAGTGGGGACATGGTAGTCCATAAGTACATCCTTCATGGTCTCTAGTCGTGGGTGTATCGAGACGGGGCATCGATATACCAGTGTAGACTAGCGTATACGCTTCTCGACCCATGTGATGGGCGATGGATGATCCCATATCCATTGGTGTTTGACATCAGAGATGGTATACGGGTGCTCAGTGGAGACTGAGTATACTGGACGGACTCGCCGAGAACTCCCAGATGTTATTATACCTCACGTCAGATGGCAGTTCTCAGGTGACACTTGTACAGGTTAGTCTGTAGACCCGAGATCGTCATAGAGTCTTGTTTGATTCCCACTGTGCTTTGATCTCCACCTTACCACGTCCATGAGGGCGTGCAAAACGGTGGTCTTTGGGCACAGTCCCGAGTCACATGGAGGCAATGAGCGATAGGAGGGGTTTCTTCTCTCCCGGTATTGGTGGTTGATGTTGTGCTGTGCTCGATTGGCCGTAGCAGGGAAGTCCCTGGCCAGGGCTGATCAGAGATTTGCTGGTAAGTGTTACTAGTAGTTTCTCAACCCGTTATGAGCCTCACATCGGCACGACTTATCGGGTTATTGGGGTCTGACGTTTACCACCCCTAGACTTGATATGCGACATATCAGACGAAGAGACCGGACTGTATGGTAAGTGTTACTGGTCGGATTCGCAGGAGTGTGAGCGAGCTAGCTCGTCGATCTTCTGATCGCTCAATACCCGGGTGGCCGTTACGTTTAGCAGACCGCTTGCGGCTTGTGGGTGCTTGATATGATCATCATCTGCTACCGGCGTATTGACGAGTCTTTAGAGTCCTACACAGAGGTTTCCTGGCTCAAGCGAAACGAAATAGGAACGCATATGAGATATGTGCAGGATCGAGAATAATGCGTGTATGTGATACCGCATTTCATTCTCGCGATATATGTTTCGATTGGTTATATTCGATATGACCTAGTTATCGAATCATTGATTCGATAAATCGATACATTGGATTCTAGTCAGTTATGTGCGACATGACCGGATCATTGAATCAAATGTTGATTTAATGATTTAATGCATAATTATATATTTGATATATTGCATTGCATTAACTAGTATTGGTTCACTTTAAACGGATTTTTCTCACTTGATGCACATTGTGTATGTGATATGCTTTAGTGCACTACTTTGTATCATGTTTGATGATACTTGATAATGTGGTTAAGTGTAAAGGGTTAAACCATGGTTAAGTGATGATTAGGGTTTGGGTTTTTCATTTATTTATTTGTTTATTTATTTGGAAAGGATTAAGTTGAGAATGGTGGCTTATTTTGGAGCTATGTTGAAGCTTCTTGAAGCTTTGACAAAGTCCACCATCCTTATCTCATCCTTAACCCTAACCACTCTAACTAACCTTGGTTTAATCTCTACACTTGACCATGGTCAAGATATGATAAGTATTCATATTAGTTTTATTTTTAAAAATAGAAGACTTATCATTCTTGCTTCATCTTCATCTTCTTCTTCTTCTTCAAGCTTGCTACTTTAATGGCAACTTGAGATCTAGTGAGATAAATCCAATTCTAAAGTGAACCCACCTCCTATTTCTTCACCCTCTACCTCTTGCCAAGTTGTTTTGGGTGTTTTCTTCACAAGTTTCACAACTTTGTGAAGTCGGAGCTTGAGCTTGTGCAACCTCGACGTAGATCGTCTTTGACACGAAGCCGACGACCTATTCCGCACGTTTCTCCGATGAAGCCGTCACGAGAGTCCAAGGTTCAAGATGGACAGCGAGAGGACGCCCTCGTGGAGCTAAGGAAGTGGGTATCCGGATCTACAAAGGTTGTAGCATCTTAACTTTAGTTAAATTGTTAACTAGATTTATATTTCGCCTAGAATTCTAGCGACGATCCGTAGTCTAGGGTTTCTCGGCACCAATTTTTTTTGAAATTGGCATGTTCGATGCCTTGTGAGACCTCACTAGGGTGCCTAGGAACCTTTCAGTGGTATCAGAGCCTAGCTAGAGCCTTAGGCGAAGTCTAGACGGATTTTGAAGTCCGATCGAACCCGAAAGTCCAAAATTTCCATGCTCTCTGTACTTTTTTTTGAAAACAGTGAGTTTTTCAACATTAAAAATATTCAGAAAATCAAGCAGGGTTTTATATGAATTACTGTAAAATACGGGGGCCTAATTCGAATAATCCACCGCGGAACCGCGGCACGAGCTTGGCATGTGCGGCGGTTCCGCGGCCGTTTGGTCTCCCCTTGCGTTGACTTTTGCACAGTAATTTATATTTAACAGTGATGTGTTCTCTGGATAGTTTTAATTATTATTCAAGTGTTGAATAATCTGGGATGTTTTGGAGCTTCGATGTTTCGATCGGGTTTATCAGATTTTGTCAATTTAGATTTCCGGATAACTTTTAGAATATGTTTAATAGTTCGACCGGATATAAATACCCAATTTTTCCCCTGTCGGGAAATTTCCAAGTGTTGGATTTTTCCGTAGTTTAACGACGTTCTAAGTAGTGCAAGTAACACGATGGACCCTCTAGAAGACAACAAACCTTAACTCGATTATGTGACCGTCTTGAACTGCCCTTTGAACCTTCGGGTTTGGGGCAGTACGGCGTGCCACATGTGAGGCGTTGGCTTGACCCTTCTACGGCTGGACCGTCGGTACTGAGGCATGAACTGAATGTTGTTAGACTTATTTCATGTGTTGAGTATTATCGGGAAAACTTGGGTATTCGACTGTTCGATCGGAAAGTTTAACATTTTCTGTTTATCTGGAATGTGATACAATAATTGGAATTCACAAGTAGTTATGAGATAACTGAATGAATGTTATAAATCTAGCAATTTAGTCCCATATGACATTGAAAAGAGTTTTCGATAATGAGACTAAAATGCGGGATTTATATCTGTTAGGCATGCGATGTCTAAAAAGGTTGCGGATTCCAATTGTTGTAGTTTTACACTTTCTTTTCTGTGACCGTAAGTGTAGTATGTTCATATCGCCGGTTTCGTTGCTATACGTCAACGACAATTGGGGTATGCATACTTACTTACGTTGATGACATGTGATGTTATGTGTTGCTGGATATGTTATATTGGATCGTCGTGTTCGAATAGCCGGGGGTTTTTATGTGAGATGAGTGTTTTTCATTTTCATTCATGTAAAAACTTGTATGTAATATTCTTTTATTTGGGGCACTTCCAGGTAGCGGAAGATGTCACCCTTTGTATATTATTTACTTTTCCGCATTAGGATAGACCCAAGGAGGGGAGCACAAGTAACCGGGTTCTGGGGTCCAGTGGGAGACCAACTCGAGGAGTCGAGTCCGGGTCTCCTAACCCTAGAATTGGCAGGGTTGCTTGCCGCTCTCGTAGGGGTCTAGGGGTATGGGATTGGCTATTCATCATGACCGTGGAATCCGTGTTTTATACTGGCTTGTATTGAAAACACGGACGTCCTAGTATATCCAATATTTCATATGTTTCTTCTGCTGCGATATCTGTGATGTGATTCTGTGATGGATATAGTATATAGTATATATGATATATTATATAGACGTTACTTATGTTTTACACCCGCGCTAGCCCTGCCCTGCTCTGTCGTTAGTTACCTAACCTAACGGTGCACGAGGGGACATCGAGGCGAATGCGGATGGCATAAGTGTACGTCATATCTATCTGTGATGATTAGGTATTTAAATGATGGGACTTCATTAATGTGATTAATGAAAGAAAAGAAACCTAAGATGTTGTAGAATCAAATTTTAAAATAAAACAGGTAGCTACAGTTTTTGCTTTGCAAAGCGGTATATATGATATGCCCTGCAACTTTTTCGATGAGGAAAGGACCGAGATCCCTTCACCGGGAGTGACTCCTTTAGCAATAACTGGCAGATGCTACACACTCGGTTTGCTCTTGATTGCTTTTGAGTTTTTGCTTTGCACAGTGATATATATGATATATCCCGCACCTCATTCGACGAGGAAAGGGCCGACGATCCCTTCACCGGGAGTGACCCCTTTAGCAAAACTAGAAAAGCCTCAAAATCACTCCATTTCAAAACTCCATTTGATTCTACAACGATATCAAGTTCATTACGCAATAGGTTTTCAGAAAAACCTGTCGTAGCCCTCCGTCATTTCAGATAAGTACTATTTAGTATTCGTGCTGCGGTTGTTTGGCATGCGTCAAGGCGTAGTGTACGGTAGCTAACTAGTATTTATCTGCTTATGCATATGATGCAGATTGGATTAGGGTATTCGCACGGCGTTGTTTGGCATGCGTCAAGGGTCATGCGGGTGGGTTTAATTCAATCAGGAAATGACGGGTTGAACTTGACTAGCGGACTATGGGTTGTTTGGCATGCGTCAAGGTCATAGCACGCTAGGGGCAAAAGATTATCGGGAATTTCAAGTGTTGAAATTTGCAATGAGATTGCATACCTTCTATGAGATAGTTGGATCCCGATACCCACTGCGAGTAAGAGTTACTCCTGGGAGAGTTTTACACATTGCAATTAGCCGATCAAGTAGGTGTCTAGAAAGCTGTCAACGGGGTTACGCCTCTGGGAAAACGAGGTTTACATTAATTAGGTTCGTGCGAAAGCACGGGGGACCTCCCTCAAAGTACCTACACTGGCCTGGCTGAAAGATTAGCGAACTTGTAGTGTGTAATTAATCCCGGCTAGTCTTTCCTTTTAGGGTTTGAAGGAAGATTTGATAAAAAGCAGTGGGAGCCATCCTGATTAGATAAGATAATAACCAATCTGATCTTGCACGAGCTTACGCTAAAGTGTTTTCTTTTCTCTCTCTCCAGGTAGCGGCCATTTCATGCCTTAATCAAGATAATAATATGGATGTATTGACCGAACCCGCATGTTATACTGTGCTGGGGAACGTTGGTTCCGTTCTTTCCTATAAGAGTTATAGGAATGAACAGGATATAGGGGAATACCAGGATTCCCATGCCACCCGAATGAAGAAAGTACATGTTGATGCATTTTCTTCGGGTGTGTTCGTTACTGAGAACTGTTTCTCCATTTGCTCCACGTCCTGGGTATTAGATACCGGGTCAGGATCCCATATATGTAATCAGTTACATGGGCTTAGGAAAGGTAGAGAACTTGGAGAAGGTGATAAAGACATTAGAGTTGGAAATGGTGCAATTGTTGCAGCTAAGACTGTCGGAGAATATCACCTTGCATTACCAAATGGTAATACATTGGTTCTGAACGAATGCTATTACATGCCGAACCTGATATGCAACATTATATCGGTTTCTTTACTGAGTAAAGAGGGATATAATTTTGTATTACAGGATAATGTTATGAACATTTTCCGTAACCAAAAGTTGGTTGGATCGGGCACGTTGTGCAATGGCATTTATGTTCTAAACCAATCAACAGTTCTGAGCATAACAAACACACACAAGAGGAAGAGTTCTGAACTGAACGAATCCTTCTTGTGGCATTGTAGACTGGGTCACATCAATGCGACACGACTGGCTAAGTTGCATAAGGATGGATATTTAAATCCGTTTGAATTTTCATCTTATGACACTTGCCAGTCATGTCTCAAAGGCAAGATGACCAAAGCTCCGTTTACGGGACACGGAGAAAGAGTTACCGAACTCTTAGGACTGATACATAGTGATGTATGCGGTCCCATGTCTACACATGCCAGGGATGGTTCTTCGTACTTCATTACATTCACTGACGATCTCTCTAGATTCGGATATGTGTTCCTGATGAAACACAAATCAGAAGCTTTTGAGAAATTTAGAGAATATAAACAAGAAGTCGAGAACCAAACCGGGAAAAGTATTAAAATCCTACGATCTGATCGAGGAGGAGAATACTTAAGAAATGAATTCCTGGAATTCCTAAAAAAGAATGGGATTCTCTCTCAGCTTACTCCTCCTTATACACCACAGCACAACGGTGTATCTGAACGGAGAAACCGCACCCTATTAGATATGGTGCGCTCAATGATGAGTACAGCTGAGTTACCTATTTCCTTCTGGGGATATGCGCTTGAGACAGCCATGGACCTATTGAATAGAGTTCCTACCAAATCAGTGCCTACCACTCCATATGAGATATGGAAAGGGAAGAGACCACATCTTAATTATATTAAGATATGGGGTTGTCCAGCCCATGTCAAAAGACAAAATCCGGACAAACTCGAGGCAAGATCTGTCTTATGTAAGTTTGTAGGATATCCCAAAAATTCACAAGGGTATATCTTCTACCACCCCGAGGAACAAAAGGTGTTTGTTTCTCGACATGCTACTTTCTTAGAAAAAAGTTTTCTTATGAAACAGATAAGTGGCATTGAGGTAGAACTGGAAGAGGTTCCAGCGACACAGACTACAACAGAAGATTTGATTGAACCAGAGGATTCCGTAGTTCCCGATGAACCCCAGCCTCTCCGCCGATCTAGTAGGGTTCCTCGCCAACCTGAGAGATACTACGGTTTTCTTATGGACGGTGGGAGCGAGGATTGCATCATGGAGGATGATGACCCAACTAGCTTCGAGCAGGCCATCACGAGTAGGGACTCAGTGAAATGGCTGGATGCTATGCGGTCCGAGATGGAATCCATGTACACCAACAAAGTATGGACTTTGGACGTTGCTCCTGAAGGGGTAAAACCCATTGGGAGCAAGTGGATCTTCAAGAAGAAACTTGGTGTAGATGGGAAAGTGGAGACTTTCATAGCTAGACTTGTAGCAAAGGGTTTTCGTCAAAGACCAGGTGTGGACTATGACGAGACCTTTTCTCCAGTGGCTATGCTTAAATCCATCCGGATCATGCTTGCCATCGCTGCTTATCATGATTACGAAATCTGGCAAATGGATGTTAAGACCGCCTTTCTAAATGGTGATTTAGAAGAGTGCGTGTACATGACTCAGCCAGAGGGCTTCGTAGACAGTGGGAGCAGCGGAAAGGTGTGCAAGCTGCTTAAATCCATTTATGGATTAAAGCAAGCATCGCGGAGTTGGAACATCTGTTTTGACGTCGTAATCAAAGAGTTTGATTTCGTCAAAAACCCAGATGAACCTTGTATCTACAAGAAGGTGGCAGAGAGTAAGGTTGTCTTCCTCGTATTGTACGTGGACGACATACTCTTGATAGGAAATGATATTCCTATGCTGCAATCGGTCAAGCTCTTCTTATCACAAAGATTCTCAATGAAAGATCTTGGTGATGCCTCCTGCATATTGGGAATCAGGATCTATAGAGATAGATCCAAACGGATTTTGGGATTGTCCCAATCCAGGTACATTGACACCATACTAAAGAGGTTTAGTATGGAAGAGTCCAAGCGTGGGAACTTGCCCACGATCTCTGGAGTCACTCTCTCCAAAGAGATGTCTCCCAAGACTGATTTGGAGAGAGCTCGCATGCAAGGGATACCCTATGCTTCGGCAGTAGGCTCTATCATGTATGCGATGCTATGTACCAGACCCGATGTAGCATACTCACTAAGTGTAGTGAGCAGGTATCAAGCTGATCCTGGAGAGAATCACTGGACAGCTGTGAAGAGCATTCTCAAGTACTTGCGAAGGACTAGAGATATGTTCTTGGTGTATGGTAACGGAGAACTCCAAGTGGAGTCCTTTACCGATTCGAGCTTCCAGAGTGATAAGGACGACTCTAAGTCGCAGTCGGGATTTGTCTTTACCCTTTACGGAGGGGCGGTTAGCTGGAAGAGTTCCAAGCAGGAAACCGTGGCAGACTCGACGATGGAGGCTGAATACATCGCTGCCAACGATGCTGCCAAAGAGGCTGTCTGGATCAAGAAGTTCATTACTGAACTTGGAGTGGTTCCATCCATTGAGAGTCCAATACCTTTGTATTGCGATAACAATGGAGCGGTGGCTTTGGCCAAGGAACCCAGGTCCCATCAGCGGTCCAGGCATATTCTGAGGCGGTATCACCTGATCCGGGAGATAGTTGATCGCCGGGAGATCGAGGTCAGGAGAGTTGACACGAAGAACAACACGGCGGATCCACTCACGAAGGCCATTCCCCAGATACAGTTTGAGAGACTCTTCGGGATGCTCGGTATGAGATACTACAGCAGCTGGCCCTAGTGCAAGTGGGAGATTGTTAGTTGTATGTATGCCCTAGAGGCCAGTATTGTACAGATTATGTATATTATATTGGATGCTTGGACATATATAGAGATGACTTTCTTGCTCGATATGATAGTATGCTATCTGGTGACTCTTTATCTTAACATGTACACTAGTCTCTTTATACTGTCTTATAGTTACATGTTGGTAAAGCCCTTAGGATTTGTACTTAACTATCTGGACTATGATGCAGATCATACTAGTGGGGACATGGTAGTCCATAAGTACATCCTTCATGGTCCCTAGTCGTGGGTGTATCGAGACGGGGCATCGATATACCAGTGTAGACTAGCGTATACGCTTCTCGACCCATGTGATGGGCGATGGATGATCCCATATCCATTGGTGTTTGACATCAGAGATGGTATACGGGTGCTCAGTGGAGACTGAGTACACTGGACGGACTCGCCGAGAACTCCCAGATGGTATTATACCTCACGTCAGATGGCAGTTCTCGGGTGACACTTGTACAGGTTAGTCTGTAGACCCGAGATCGTCATAGAGTCTTGTTTGATTCCCACTGTGCTTTGATCTCCACCTTACCACGTCCATGAGGGCGTGCAAAACGGTGGTCTTTGGGCACAGTCCCGAGTCACATGGAGGCAATGAGCGATAGGAGGGGTTTCGTCTCTCCCGGTATTGGGGGTTGATGTTGTGCTGTGCTCGATTGGCCGTAGCAGGGAAGTCCCTGGCCAGGGCTGATCAGAGATTTGCTGGTAAGTGTTACCAGTAGTTTCTCGACCCGTTATGAGCCTCACATCGGCACGACTTATCGGGTTATTGGGGTCTGACGTTTACCACCCCTAGACTTGATATGCGACATATCAGACGAAGAGACCGGACTGTATGGTAAGTGTTACTGGTCGGATTCGCAGGAGTGTGAGCGGGCTAGCTCGTCGATCTTCTGATCGCTCAATACCCGGGTGGCCGTTACGTTTAGCAGACCGCTTGCGGCTTGTGGGTGCTTGATATGATCATCATCTGCTACCGGCGTATTGACGAGTCTTTAGAGTCCTACACAGAGGTTTCCTGGCTCAAGCGAAACGAAATAGGAGCGCATATGAGATATGTGCAGGATTGAGAATAATGCGTGTATGTGATACCGCATTTCATTCTCGCGATATATGTTTCGATTGGTTATATTCGATATGACCTAGTTATCGAATCATTGATTCGATAAATCGATACATTGGATTCTAGTCGGTTATGTGCGACATGACCGGATCATTGAATCAAATGTTGATTTAATGATTTAATGCATAATTATATATTTGATATATTGCATTGCATTAACTAGTATTGGTTCACTTTAAACGGATTTTTCTCACTTGATGCACATTGTGTATGTGATATGCTTTAGTGCACTACTTTGTATCATGTTTGATGATACTTGATAATGTGGTTAAGTGTAAAGGGTTAAACCATGGTTAAGTGATGATTAGGGTTTGGGTTTTTCATTTATTTATTTGTTTATTTATTTGGAAAGGATTAAGTTGAGAATGGTGGCTTATTTTGGAGCTATGTTGAAGCTTCTTGAAGCTTTGACAAAGTCCACCATCCTTATCTCATCCTTAACCCTAACCACTCTAACTAACCTTGGTTTAATCTCTACACTTGACCATGGTCAAGATATGATAAGTATTCATATTAGTTTTATTTTTAAAAATAGAAGACTTATCATTCTTGCTTCATCTTCATCTTCTTCTTCTTCTTCAAGCTTGCTACTTTAATGGCAACTTGAGATCTAGTGAGATAAATCCAATTCTAAAGTGAACCCACCTCCTATTTCTTCACCCTCTACCTCTTGCCAAGTTGTTTTGGGTGTTTTCTTCACAAGTTTCACAATTTTGTGAAGTCGGAGCTTGAGCTTGTGCAACCTCGACGTAGATCGTCTTTGACACGAAGCCGACGACCTATTCCGCACGTTTCTCCGATGAAGCCGTCACGAGAGTCCAAGGTTCAAGATGGACAGCGAGAGGACGCCCTCGTGGAGCTAAGGAAGTGGGTATCCGGATCTACAAAGGTTGTAGCATCTTAACTTTAGTTAAATTGTTAACTAGATTTATATTTCGCCTAGAATTCTAGCGACGATCCGTAGTCTAGGGTTTCTCGGTACCAATTTTTTTTGAAATTGGCATGTTCGATGCCTTGTGAGACCTCACTAGGGTGCCTAGGAACCTTACATGTAGCATCTGCCAGTTATTGCTAAAGGAGTCACTCCCGGTGAAGGGATCTCGGTCCTTTCCTTATCGAATAAGGTGCAGGATGTTCTACAAGGAACACCGCGATGCAAAGCAAGAACTGTAGCTACCTGTTTTTGAAAATTCGATTCCATAACATCTTTAGGTTTCTTTTTCTTTCATTAATCACATTAATGAATTCCTATCATTTAAGTTACCTAAACATCACAGATAAATACGACGTACACTTATGCCATCCGCATTCGCCTCGATGTCCCCTCATGCACCGTTAGGTTAGGTAACTAACGACAGAGCGGGGCAGGGCTAGCGCGAGTGCAAAACATAAGTAACGTCTATAAAATATATCATATATACTATATACAGTATCCATCACAGAACATCAAATGATCACATCACAGATAACGCAGCAGAAAATATCATATGAAATATTGGATATACTAGGACGTCCGTGTTTTCAATACGAGCCAGTATAAAACACGGATTCCACGGTCGCGATGAACAGCCAAACCCACACTCCTAGACCCCTACGAGAGTGGCAAGCAACCCTACCAATTCTAGAGTTAGGAGACCCGGACTCGACTCCTCGAGTTGGTCTCCCACTGGACTCTAGAACCCGGTTACTTGTGCCCTCCTCCTTGGGTCTATCCTAGTACGGAAAAGTAAATAATATACAAAAGGTGACATCTTCCGTAACCTGGAAGTGCCCCAATAAAAGAATATTACATACAAGTTTTTACATGAATGAAATTGAAAAACACTCATCTCACATAAAACCCCCCGGCTATTCAAATACGACGATCCAATATAACATATCCAGCAACACATAACATCACATGCCATCAACGTAAGTAAACATGCGTATCCCAATTGTCGTTGACATATAGCAACGAAACCGGCGATATCACATATTACACTTACGGTCGCAGAAAAGAAAGTGTAAAATTACAACAGTTGGAATCCACAACCTCCTTAGACATCACATGCCTAATCAAATGAATTCTTTAGACATCGCATGCCTAACAATTATAAACCCCGCATTTCAGTCTCATTATCGAAAACACTTTTCAATATCATGTCGGACAATTCAACAAGATTCCCGACATTTTGATCGGATGCTCATCGCAAACTTTAGTAGACGGCCGCACCCCCGATACCGTCGACTAAGTGCACCAAGGCGGAACACCGCTACCGCGAGCACCCGAACGGATGCTTTCGGCGACGGGGTTCTCCTACAGTCACTTGGTCGGGGCTATGGGGCGTGGCTGTCTATTAAGTTTATCCGGCGAGTATCCGCGTACGCTACGTGATTACGACGGACTTTTGATCGCATCAAAACTCCGTGGCAACCGATCAAGTGAGACTAAACTGCTAGATTCATAACATTCATATAGTTATCTCATAAACATTTGTGGATTTCAAATATTGTATCACATTCCAGATAAACAGAAAATGTTAAACTTTCCGATCGAACAGTCAAACACCCAAGTTTTCCCGAAACAGCTCAACACATGAAATAAGTTTAAGAACATTCACTTCGTTCCACAGTACCAACGGTCCAGCCGTAGAAGGGTCAAGCCAACACCTCACATGTGGCACGCCGTACTGCCCCAAACCCTAAGGTTCAAAGGGCAGTTCAAGACGGTCACATAATCGAGTTAAGGTTTATTGTCTTCTAGAGGGTCCATCGCGTTACTTGCACTACTTCGAACGTTCTTAAACTACGGAAAGATCCAACACTTGGAAATTTCCCGACAGGGGAAAAAGTGGGTATTTATATCCGGTCAAACTTTTCAACATTTTCTAAAATTATCCGGAAAAACACATAGACAAAGTTTGATAATCCGATCGAATCTACGAACTCCCAATACAACCCAGAAAACTCAACTCTTGAGTAAACATTAAAAATTCCCAGAAAATACAGCAATGAAAGAAAGAAATTGCTGTGCAAAAATTATTGAAGTTTGTGACTACATGGCCGCGGAACCGCCGCATGAGCCATGCTCTTGCCGCGGTTCCGCGGTGGTTTAGTCGACACAGGAGCTCGTTTTGCACAGTAAACCTTAGAAAACCCTGCTGATTTTTCTGCATATTTTTAATTTGGAAAAATCCCCGATTTCAAAAAATGTACAGAGAGTGGTTTAGTGTTAGGGTTTCGGGTTCGATCGGACTTCTAACATCGTCTACACTTCGCCTAAGGCTCTAACTAGGCTCTGATACCACTGTAGGGTTCCTAGGCACACTAATGAGGTCTCACAAGGCATCAACCATGCCAAATTCAAATTCTTCCGGTGCCGAGAAACCCTAACACGGATCGTTGACTAGAGATTAGGCGAAAACAAATGCAAGTAAACAACTTTACTCTAAAGTGAATGGGGCTACAACCTTTGTAGATCCGGCCCTCCACTTCCTTAGCTCCATGATGATGTCCCTCCGCTGCGATTATCGGATCCCGGACTCTAGCGATGGTTTCGTCGAAGAAATGATCGGGCTAGGTCGTCGACTTCGATGCCGAAGATGATCTACGTCGAGGCAACTCAAGATCAAGCTCCACCTTCACCAAGTCATGAAACTTGTGAAGAAAACACCCTATACTACATGGCAAGTGGTAGAGGATGAAGAAATAGGAAGTGAGTTCACTTTGGTTTTGGATTTCTCACTTGATATTTTTCAAGCAAAGCTTTTCTTTTTCTCTTGAAGAAGAAGAAGAAAAAGAATGAAAAAGAATAATCAATTAAAACAAAATCAAGTGATGGTTATCATTTTGTAACCATGGGTGAGTGTAGAGAATAAACTACGGTTAAGTTGAATGGTTAGGTTAAAGGAAAGAAACAAAATGGTTACTTCTTCAAAGCTTCATGAAGCTTCAACAAAAGACAAAGCAAGCCACCATTTCATTTTCCTTTGCTAAAATGAATAAAGGGAATAAATAAATAAGTAAATCAAAGCCCTAACCATCAACATAACCATGGTTTAATCATACACACCCAAGTTTACATGTATCATCAAACATGATACAAACTAGTGCACAAAACTATGTCATATATACAATGTGCACATCAAGTGAGAAAATCCATCTTAAGTGAAAAAATACTAGTTAATGCAAAGTAATATATCAAATATATAATTATACATTAAATCATTAAATCAACACTTGATTTAACGATCCGGTCATATCGTATATGACCGACTAATATCCAATGTATCGACTTATCGAATCAATCCTTGATTCGATAACTAGGTTATATCGCATACAACCAATCAATACATTCATCACGAGAATAGAATACGGTATCACATACATGCATTATTCTCGGTCCCGCACATATCTCATATGCGCTCCTATTTCGTTTCGCTTGAGCCAGGAAACCTCTGTGTAGGACTCTAAAGACTCGTCAATACGCCGGCAGCAGGTGATGATCATATCAAACACCCACAAGCCGCAAGCGGTCTGTTAAACGTAACGGCCACCCGGGTATTGAGCGATCAGAAGATCAACGAGCAAGCCCGCTCACACTCCTGTGAATCCAAACAATAACACATACCGTACAGTCCGGTATGTTCGTCTGATATGTCGCATATCTCGCCTAGGGGTGGTAAACGTCAGACCCCAGCAGCTCGATAAGTCGTGTCGATATGTGGTCTATAACAGTTCGAGAAACTACTGGTAACACTTACTAGTAAATCTCAGCAACCCTAGCCAGGGATTTCCGGTTATAGCCAATCGAACACAGCGCAACATCAACTCCCTATACCGGGAGAGACGAATCCCCTACTATCGCTCATTGCCTCCATGTGACTCGGGACTGTACCCAAAAACCACCGTTTTGCACACCCTCTTGGACGTGGTAAGGTGGAAATCAAAGCACAGTGGGAATCGCACAAAACTCTATAACGATCTCGGGTCTACAGACTAACCTGTACCAGTGTTACCAGAGAACTGCCATCTGACGTAAGGTATAATACCATCTGGGAGTTCTCGGCGAGTCCTTCTAGTGTACCCAGTCTCCACTGAGCACCCGTATATCATCTCTGATGTCAAACACCAATGGATATGGGATCATTCATCGCCCATCTGTATGGGTCGAGAAGGTATACGCTAGTCTACTCTGGTATATCGATGCCCTATCTCGATACACCCACGACTAGGGACCTTGAAGGATGTACTTATGGACTACCATGTCCCCACTAGTATGATCTGCATCATAGTCCAGGTAGTCAAGTACACATCCTAAGGGCTTTACCAACATGTAACAGAAAGACAATCAGTGTACACGTTAAGGTAAAGAGCAACCAGATAGCATACTATCATGTCGAGTAAGAAAGTCCTCCCTATATATGTCCAAGCATCCACTACAATATACATCCAATGTACAGTAATGGCCTCTAGGGCATACATATAACTAACATTTTGGTTGTTTGCTACCTATTTCATATTATATTTAGTGTGTTGTGAGTACGCGATTGAGTTTTAGGTTTGGGGTTTGCTACGTATAGCGACCCTAGTTGTGGTTTGTGGCGTTGTCGCGAGCGTGTTTTGTGCACCAAGTGCGTGCACGTTTAGTTAGTGTGCGTGGTTGACTTGTATTGGTTGTCTACGCGGATAATTATATATTTATTCTCTTATTTACTTATGTACATTTTTAGGATTGGGTGCAGAGGCGTCGGATGTGGCGCGGATATGAAAGAGCTGGAATCGGATCAGATTAGCCGAGGCGTCCGGATGAGTAGATGTATATCTACGGGGGAAGTTGGGTGGATGGCGTATAGCACCCCTACAAATCTCATATGATAGGATGCGTTTATGATATATGTAGATATGTGTTATTGTGAGACATGTATACTTAGTAAGAAAGGCTTTAGGAGACCATGGGTTGGATTTAGTGTAATTGAAAGAAAGTGCTTTTAGTTTAGTTTCTTAGTCGCGAAACCCTTGAGTAAAGGTTGACTCACACACACATGCACACACGTGATATGATTTTGGGTGTATGTGTTAATGTGTGTGTTTGTGTATGGATGCGTTGGTGTATACACACACACACACACATACACACACATACGTATAAACGGATGATGAGCCTAGTATATGATACTTAGAGATGAGCCGATATGATCGGGTACGATGCCGTGAGATTGTGATATGTGATTGGGTCGTGATAAGATATACGACATGTTATTACAGTAATTCGTTGAGCGATGTGTTTTCATACACACGAGGATATATGATTGATGATATTGGAAATGTACTAGACTTTAGATCGGTACCCCTAATCATGATTTTACGATGGTGATACTATATGAATAATGAGGTATATGTGATATTTGACCCATACCTCGATTTTGGGATGCCGTACGATGGATTTTACCATATGAGGTATAGATATGATGAATGATCCACACTCTTGACTCGAAAATTTCATACTATATATTTTACCGTACGTGACTCTATTGAGTCAGGATCGCCGACAATTAGATATATCGACTCAGAATTTATGTGGATTTCCTTACCCTTTCGACTAGTCTCTTAGTTTAGTCATGTGGTTGCTTAGATAGATGATAGACTGGGCTCAAGTCATACTTATTTTCAAAACTAACAAACGCAAGGATTTTTAAATACTGGCCGAGGGATACTACAGATTTTTCAAAAGACGTATTTTTTTCTCAAAGACCCCGTAGCCCTATTTTTCTAAAACCACGATTCGTGCTATTTCAAACACCAAAAACCGTATAACTCGTATATAGAAATGTATATTCTTCAATGTTGCGGTTACTACATCTTTTCCCGTATATTCATGTTGTTCTCATCACATTGCATGCTTATACATGTGTTTTCTTTAGTTATTATCAACCCCTGTTGTCAGGACATCAGCACCATTACCGATGATGCGTATGCTCCACATATACTAGCTTGCCGGCTCACAAACATCATCATCGGTAATTGCCATGTCATATACACTTTAGAGAATATTACTTCATTGATATAACTTGCTAGCTGATAGTTCTAATATATGATTACTATGCTAGTTTAGATATTGCATTCTTTACTTAGATACCCATGCATGTGTATATTTGTTGTCATGTAATATTATGGGGCTTTATACCAGTAATTCACTGTTTACATACTCTGAGATTTTTGGATATTGGATTTTCCATGAGATTTTTGGATTTGGAGAAACCACAAGGATTTTATAAACTCATTATCAATTCCAAAAATAGAAATTTGCGGTTTTCTCGTAATATGATGTATGTGTTGTCCACCATGAGTTTTCTCGGCTCTTAAGCGATATCATACACCCGATTCGAGGAAGAGGATGAACCATCTGCGGGTGCATGGTGGACCCGGTACAACACCCTGGGGTGAGAGTGGTTTTGTGGGGATGACTATGAGCCTGGCAGGGGTAGACTACCATACCGGTGTGTCGGGCGTGGCGGATATTTGGAGGATACCCACATAGTTGAGAGATTTGATGTGATGGGCCGATCCAAACTGGCGGAGCCCATGGGCCGATTCGGACTGACAGAGCCCGAGATTTGAGTATTATGGGTCGCTGTTGGACACGGATTTCGAGATGTTTTGAGTGCCGATGCTGGGCACACGAGTTTTATCATGATTTGTGTGTCATTGCTGGGCACACGTTGGATGGTGCATTATTACATGTCAAGCATCGATATATTATTACTCATAACACAGACACGAGTACTGTGATATCACACTTATGATATGTTGTCACCCTTGTAGTAGTATTGTGTATTTATTTGTATGACTTAGGAGAGAGTCATACATGCGATTTCTACTCGGTGATATCTTCTACTTACGAGTTGGAAACTCACCCCCGTTGTGCCACAGTTTCTTGCAGGTTTGGCCGTACAGGTTTCGTTGCGGCTTGCTACCACACTGCTACCTTTCGGGTGATTGCTTGGGTAAATGGGTTCACTTGCATCGTAACCACCGTTGTAATTTATTTATTTCAGTTGTATCTAGTAAACTCCATCAACCAGACTTGTATTGTTTTGGACAGACCTAGAAAACCAGTTGTTTATTTTTTCAACCTTAGAGTCGCGCGCCTTTATTATTATGGTTTTTTGGCTTCTTTGATGATGTTGAGTTCTTTACTTTTTCTTATTTTTGATCCTCGCCCTTTGGCGTTGTATATTATATTGCTTGCGTGGTTGTTTTCGCCAATTGGCGAAGAGCTAGCTCCTGCTTTGGGATTTCTTTATTCATTACTTATGTATATTCATGTTTGTACCCGTTTGGGGCTAGTATTTACAAAGGAAACTCTACCGAAATTTTTGGGAAAGACTTGATGTTTTTTAAAATGCTTATTATGACTTTCAAAGCGATTTTATATGTTAACTTTTAAATAAGTTTTCCTTCACTCTTTTTCTTAAAATGGTTTAGATTTCTGGGATTTGGCTTACTTAGATTACGTTACGCCTTTAGACGTTTCGTACTTTAAATGCCAGTCACGTTCCGTGCCATTTTGGGTCGTGACATTAACCCTAGCCCAAACCCTAACCCAAATCAACCTAACCCTAATCATCACCCAAACCCCAACCCAAATTAACTCTAGCCCAAACCAAATTAACCTTAATTAATCTAATTAACCCTAACCCTAATCATCACCAACCTAATATTTCCCAATTAACCCTAACTAACCCTAACTCTACCTAATTAAACCTCACCCTAACCCCAACCCTAACCCTAACCCCAAACCTAATCCTAACCCTAACCCCAAACCAAAACCGAACCCTAACCCTAACCTACCTAATTAACCATAACCATAACCCTAATCCTCCCCCTAACCCTAATTAACCCCCAATTAACTTGGAGCTAACCATAACCCTAAAATCAACAATAACACAAAAATTAAGAATAATTAATACTTCAAAATGCAAATTGGTGGACCTCACTTGTAGTTTTGCCGGTGGATGGAGTTCGACAAGGTGGAGGATGCCGGGGATGGAGCTTGACGAGGTGGTGGCGGCAAGATGGCGACGAGCGGGAAATTTTGGCGAGACTGGGGTGGCGGAGACTGAGGTGACAACGACGGCGGAAAGTTTTGGCGACGAGAAGTAGGTCCGGCGGGTGACGAGACTGAGGTGACGACGCATGCGCGGGGAAGTTGGTGGGAAAAATTAGGAGTGAGGAATTTCTGGGCTTTATTTTTTTATAAATAACCCATAGTTGCTCCTATGGATTAATCCGTAGGGTCTTCTTTTGCGGCTCCATAGGGCCAAATAAAAGAATACATTTTAATATTCTTAAATTAATCCGTAAGGCACCGTAGGAAAAACCGGATGGCCCTACGGATTAATCCGTAGGGGCAAAAAAAAGTTGCCGCTACGGATTCCTATAGCCGTAGGGGCAAACCTTTATTGTAGTAGTGAAAATCCCCCTATCCTCATCTTGGAAATTTCCAAGATCACTAAACCTCACTTGTTTAGCTTAAAACTACACTAGGATATAAGAAACATCAAAACTTAACTAGAAGGGTAGGGATTATACCTCATTTGGCAACTCAAGAATTTTCTTAAGTTGCCCAAAGTGCTCCAAATCTTAACTTGATTGATCCATGGTGTATAGGATATGATTGTGCACATTTTTTGTGAAGGCTAGAGGTGATTTTTGGTGGAATTTTGGGATGTTTTGGATGGTAGAGAGGAGGTGGAGGGAGTGGTGAAGAATGAAGAAGATGAAGATGAGGGAATGAAGGAGGAAGAAGGATTAAAAGCCATGGTGTGTGTGTGTGTGTAGAAGTTTCTTCGTTCTCTCTCTCTCTCTTTCTCTCTAACCATACTCTCATAGTCCCCACCCTCTCTCTCTCTTCTAAATTCTTTTTCCTTATCTTTTTATTAAAAAAAACAAAATGAATCCATGGTTAAATAAAAATGTAGCAAGTGTTTGAAACATGACATGGTGCTTGTCATATGCATAACCAAGCTTAATGCATAATAAGTAAATATTAATCAAGTTTAGAAATAAAATTGTATATAATTAATTGTATAAATATTTATAAAATGTCTAAATCACATAAATTCTTTCAAAATCAATATATGATATAAATTTCCAAATATTTTCCCAATTATCGGTATATAATTATACCTTTTCATTAACACTAATTCTCATATTTAAATATATTCATGTAATTTATTATTTTAATTATTTAAATTCTGAAAATAATATTTTATTTTCCTGAAATGTTACATCCCTAGTCGTTTGAGTATCGAGACTGGGCATCGATATTCTTGAGTAGACCAGTGATACGTTTCTAGACCCTGACGAGGGGCGGTGGTTGGTCTCACAAATATTGGTGTGATCACCTAAGATTATATACAGGTGCTCACTAGGGATGAGTACACTGGACGGACTCGCCGAGAAGTTCTAGATGGTATTATACCTATCGTCAAATGGAAGTTCTTAGGTGACATGAGTACATGTTAGTCTTCGAACCCGATATCGTTATTTGTCTCGTGTGAGTTCCCACTATACTTTGATCACTACCCTACCTCGGCTTTACTGAATCATGCAAACAGGTTTTGGTTGGGTACAATGTTAAGAATATGTATGCCTTAGAGGCCATTATTGTATGATATTGTAGCGTCTTGAAAAGTCGTTTTGGTGTTTTCCTGAAATTCGGTGAAAATTCGGTATTTTTCCGAAAACCGTCTTTCTTGTTATTTTGCAGTTTAGGGCTAATTATACCTAAAATGGATAGGTAATTGCTTGTTTTTAGTAGCTAATGAGTTAATTATGAAATTCTGGTCATTTAAAAATTTTCCCTTTTTTTTCAATTTTTTAATATTATTTTAAGCCGGTAAGAAAATACATTATATTAGCGATAAATACAAATTTTTCCGGGCTAATTTTAATCTCTAAAATTATGATAATTAAAAGCTAGTGGTAACATAAATTTTTAGTAATTTATTTTGATTTTTAACAAATTTTTATGATATGAAACGAATTTATTGAATTTTGAGCTAAAACTTGCAATTTTTGACTTGTAGGGGGCCTTTTTGCATAAAATTTCTTTTGTAAAACCCCTCTCTCTTTTTCCTCAGCCCTAGGACAGCCCCACCTTGTGCAAGTCCAGAAATTTCTGGCCTCATTTCCTTGGTTGCTTTCTTGAGTTGATTTAGTTAGTTTATGGCTTTATTTTAATTATAATGAATAAGGTATGGTGCATTTGACTTTGGAGACTTGACCATTGACTTTCCCCACTCACCCACACCCCTCCCCCTTACCTCCTCTGGCCGAAACCTGAACCCTCTCTTCTTCATCTCTTTTCTTTTCATTTTTCTTCAATTTTCTTCAAAAAACCACATCAAAATCCATAATTAATTCAAAAATCCAAATAAAATCCTTATGCTATCATTATCCTTAGCCATTCTTGCTTGAATCTTGGAGCTAGGAAGCCATCCTTAGAGGCAAATCACTTGCTTGATCCATAGATCTTGAGGTATAAATTCCATCAAGTTACTTTCTTTCTTTTGCTAAATTCCTTTAATTGCATGGTTTAGTGTTAAAAGTTAGCTAATTTCTAATCTTGTTTTTTTTAAAAAAGAGTAGTTTGTTTAAATTAGGGTTTTGAAGCCATGATAGTTAATTAGATTGTTTTATAGTTAATCTAGTTGTTAATTAACTAATCTATATGGTCACCTTGTTTATGTAGTCTTCAATTATGCTAATTTAGTTAATTTTAGAAGTGTGATTTGGTTGTAAATTGTTGTTTTAGGATTTTCAAGAGAGGGTTTATGTATGGATTGAGTTGTGAAGCATGATTAGTGAGTTGATTAAGGTTTAGAAACCATTATTTAGTTGATTAAACCTAATTTATTATCTAGTTGTTTTGCTAACCTAATCTAGAAGGTTAACTTGCTAATTGGGTTTGAAATTAGTGTTAGTTAAGTTTTTCTAGTATGGATTTTGATTTGCAATTGCTTTTGAGAAAAATCAAGAAAGGGTTGGTTGTGGAATTTAGGTTTTGGAGCATGGTTAATGTGTTGAAATTTTGTGTCGTGGTTATCTAATGGTGTGACTTGAGTGATTATGCTAGATTGTAGTCGTTTTGTCGCAAATCGGCGATTTTTGCACCGATTTTGGAATGCAAATGCTTACTAGTTTTGTTATAAAATTATGTGATGGATTATTTTCGACATCTTGATGATTGTGTTGGCTTATCCTATGACGTTTAGGATGCGTGTGTGCGGGTTTTTGGGTAGTCGGGTTTTAGTTTTGCCGGGCGACCAAATCGGCGTTTTTTTGGCAGTTTTTGCGATTTTCGCGTGTGTTCCGCGCACTTTGTGCACGTTGTACCTAGCTAGCGAACGCTAGTAGTTTCGTTTGGTTTTGTGTCGTTCTTGATATGTAACCTTATGTTTGGTATTGATGTTAATTCCAGGTTCGGTCGCGGAGACGTCAGACGTGGCGCGAAAGGGGAAAGCGGTGATTGGACACAGCTAGCCAGGGATTCCGGTGAGTAGATGTAACATCTACGGGGGGACTATCGTTGGATGGCGCAAGCCGCCCGATAGTTTTAGTAACTTACAAGACCCTTAGTGATGTTAGTAATTAGGGGTGAAATACTTATTTGACTATTTGCTGCATCCATGCATTATATTGACATACCTATACGAAACCATTTTATAGGACACCTGCACCATTGCCAGGGTTTTTATATGCAGCACGAGCACTATTCATGCTTACACACACACCCTGGTAATTGCCATGCTACCACACTAGATAACCTTTAAATTTAAACCTATTACTAATTGATACTTAAACTTGTGTTATTGCCTTTAATTCCTTAAAAATGAAACCGTAGTATTGCTATTCATGTGCATGTACTTCATCATATTAATTGTTCATGCTTAATACATTAATCACACATCGCAACTTGATTATTGATACCATATGCATTCATTATCATTGATATATGCACTTATGAGGATTTCTTGAGATTTTATGATATTGCTGGATTTCGGGGGAAAACCGCAAAATTTCTAAACTTATTATATTTTTAAAATATGTAAATTGCGGTTTTCTAGTGATGTAAGTGTCGTCCACCATGAGTTTGCTGTGATTTTGGAAATCCGTGTCGAGGAGTGGAGGAACCGGCACGGGTACATGGTGGGCCCGGTAAGGTACCCCGGGGCAAGAGGAATGTGGTGATGACGTTGAGCCTGGCAGGGGACGGATTACCTACCGGTGACTGTTTGGGACGGCAGATATCCAGAGGATACCGACCGTGGCCTCTAGATGATGAGATATTGATATTTGAGATGGGTCAGCCGGACGGCTGAGGCCAGAGATACATTTATGAGATTTGAGACAGCTTTTGGGTGTCGTTGCTGGACACCGGTTCTCGTCGATTCTTTGATTATTATGCTGGTATTCTAAAAGAGTTTCAAAAACAAAAAGAGATAAAATGTTTCTTATATATATACCTATTGAGACCTCAGATATTCATGTTGCATACATATTAGTACACTGCTGTTGTATACACACCTGCTAGTGCATCCCGTCATACCTGTATTTTAGATGCTAGGATGCTTGTGTGCATGCATACGATAGCCTTTGTAGATGTTATTTATTACTCACGAGTTGGCAACTCACCCCCGTTGTGCCACAGTCTTTTGCAGGTCCGCTCCGTCAGTTCAGTAGCGGCGGGCGCACTTGTTCTTTTGCCTCTTTTGCCTGAGCTCGAGATTTGCTCATAGGTGGGTTATATTATTATTTTTGTACCACCTTGTATATTCTTCGTATCTAGTATACTCCATCTACTGTTTCTACCAGATTTATTGTATATTGACCTAGAGATGAGACTGTGAGGTTTGGGGACTTTTATGCTGTATTTTGGGGTCGAGCTCACTTGAGTCGACATGATGTTTTCTTATGCTTTATTATGATTATTATGCTTGCTGTCATTTACATTGCGTGGGATTTGTGACCGCCTTGTGGCGAAGAGCTAGCTCCCACTTGGGGATGCCCTATTTTGTTGGATTCATGTATATTTTTGTTGTACCCATTTTGGGGGCCAATATTTACAAAGGAGACTCTGCCGAAATTTTCGGAAAAATTGGTATTGTTTTTAAAAAGGGTTGTACATGACTTATTTGATAACTCGCTTTCAATTGATTGGGTTTTCTTCACTCTTTTGCTTAATTGGTTTTGTTTTCTGGGCTTTGGCTTACTTATTTTACGGACGTCTTTAGACGTTTCGTAAACTTAAGTGCCAGTCACGTTCCGTACCCTGCGGGTCGTGACAGATATAGTGGATGCTTGGACATATATATAGTGGACTTTCTTGCTCGACATGATAGTATGATACCTGGTTGCTCTTTATCTTAACATGTACACTTGTATTATTATACTGTTTCTCTGTTACATGTTGATAAAGCTCTTAGGATGTGGACATGACTTCCAGGATTATGATGCAGATCATACTAATGGGGCCTAGATAGTCCACAAGCACATCCTTTAATTGTTCCTAGTCGAGGAGATATCGAGACAGGGCATCGATATTCCAGAGTAGACTAGTGTGTATATTTCTTGACACTGTATGGGGCGATGGTTGATCCTATAACCATTGGTATTTGACATCAAAGATTGTACACATGTGCTCATTAGAGAATGGGTACACCAAACAGGTCTCACTGAGAACTCCTAGTTGGTACTATACATATCGTCAGATAGCAGTTCTCTGGTGACACTGGTACAAGTTAGTCTGTAGACCCGAGATCGTCATAGAGTCTTGTGTGGTTCTCACTGTGCATTGATTTCCTCCCTACCACGGCTCAAAGGAGTCGTGCAAACAGGTGGATTTTGGGTACAGTACTGAGTCATATGGAGGCAATGAGTAATAGGAGGGGTTTCGTCTCTCCTGGTGTTGGGAGTTGATGTTACTCTATTGTCACGACCTAAAATTTGGAGCGTGGCCGGCACTTAGATTGTATGATATCTAAAGATGCTGACACAATCTGAGTAAGCCAAAAACCAAGATCAAAAACCCATTTGCGGAATTAAGAAAATTTCAATTTCTAAGTAAAAAGAATGAGGTAGCATGTCGAATGATTTTTAAGAAATGAAATCTAAACTACTGATTTTTTTAGTATTTAAAATTTCGACAGCACCTCATTTTTAATTGTTAATAAAAGCAGTTATAAAATGTTTAAATAAGTTGCGTCCCTAGTTTGGAGCAAAATAACGCCAAATAGCGCAAAACAATACGCAACAAAAATACGACGCTCAAGCGAAGAACTTCATGCATAACTAAAGAAAGCATAAATTAACACAACTAGACGATCTCACTCAATCAAAACAAAACATATACAAACATATTTCGTTCCAAGTCAAATATACAGGGTCTAATGGAGTGATACTAGATCCAAAATACATATATCAAAAATAGATGGTCACTGTATATGTAACCCACCTAGCAAAATAAGCGATATAAGCTGACATGTGGATCCGCACTGCAGCTATGCATCCACGCGTCTCCTGCAAGGAACTAAGGAACAACGGGGGTGAGTTGCCAACTTAGTGAGCAAAACTAACATCTAATAGTTGATATTGTATGCATGCCGGAATAATGGTAAAAGCGGCAAGATAAGCATGATGTATAGTATTACATTGATGCATGAATATGTACTAAATAAATGTATAACACAATACTGAAATCTCATCAAATATCTCTGAATATCGGTCATTTCCAATTTGAGATTCATTTTCCGTGTCCAACATCGACACAAATCCTCTATTTTAGCAGACATCGTTCCCCGAACGATCCTTTCAATCAGTAACATCGGTCGGTATCAACCAGATATCCGCCGATGTTTTACAACTATCTTCGGTATCCAGTATCTTCGCTAGGCTCCCCGCCTCAAATGCTACTTTCCTTCCCCTCGGTCTCGACCGAGTCCACCATGAATCTGACTGTATACTCCCCCACTCAGTCCGGATAACGTAAGAATCTGCAACCGTATAGCTTCCTCACTCGGTCCGGAATAAAACCAAATCATAAAAATGACTTCTCATGGTGGGCATATCACATAAATCTTGAAGAACCACTGAATATAACTTAATAGTGTATAAAACTCAAAACCTGAAATTCTCAAAATCCAATAAATCTTGTGCTACAATTTATAAAAGTTGAAAGGGAAACATGATAAGTGTCAATAATAAAAGTAATGCAAAACAACTACTATTAATGATGCTTATGGCATGAAGTGAATCATATGTAACATAGCAAGTTCTAAGTGGTTACGTGACACGTCAATACCGATGAGGTGTAGTGTAACATGTAGGTATGTGCACGTGCAACATGACTCATCGATAATTAATGCAGTGTCCTAGCAATTGTTAAACATGGCGATTTATATATATGAATGCATACAATGAAGTTTCGTAAATTCTAATTTTATACACAATATAAATGGAAACAATTATAACTAAACTTAAAATCACGGGCATATTACGCCATCCATACAAAATCCCCTGGTATATGTTTAGTCTACTCACCGGAATACGTCGAATCTACTCGGATGTCATCAACCCTTTTCCTTTTCTTGCGGCCTCTGAAGTCCCCACGGTCGAACCTAACATCGAAATTAACTTTCGTATAAGAAATGGCTAAACTCCGATACGGCGAAAACGTGAAACTATAAGACTTACATACTAAACATGCTACGTGCGAATATTGTGAACTATCTAAAACCTATACTAACCTAATCTAACCCTTCGCTGTTCGTAACAGGAAAAACAGAACCGTGACATGAAATATCCGTATTGTATTTAGAATTATAACCCAAAACAAGAATTTTCTTCCTGATTTTATTTACAGAACATATAACATAATCTAAGTATACCAGATATCCTAAAATATATACAGAGAGCGACCATAGAAAAATCAACAGCCAACTCACTAGAAAAACCGGCGAGCTCGGAAAAGTAGGGAATGTCGCCGGTCGAAAATCCATAGAATGGGTCTGTATTTCTTGTGTATATTCTAGGTCTAATCATTAAGGATAAGGTACTGTTTGATTTTGTTAAAAATTATCCAGACTATAGCAGATTCAAAACAGAGCCATAATTTATCCAAATACGATATATACCAATATCATACTTCTATACTAAAACAGTATTGAACTCAAAATCTACAGGGTTGAAACTTATACTAATTAAATGATCAACTGAAAGGCTCCTTCAAATATGCACAAGCACATGTAATCCTAGCTTGAGGGTTGAGGTAAGGATCTCTAGTACTTAGCATATGTTTTCTTTTCTCTTTCTTAGGTGAGGTCTAGGATTTACTTTTTTCTAAGTTAGTTAATTTGTTTCCAACTTGATATATCAACTGAAACACAATGAAAAGATAAGGATAAAGAGTGATAAGGTTAGGAGGAGGTGTCACCATGAAGGAGTGTTGTATATTCATGCAAGTAGAAGGTGTAGGCTTGATGTTTAACCTAGGGTATGATATCAATGAGGTTGAATTAGCCTTAACCATAACCTAACCCTTTCACATAAAAACCCTCACACAAACTTCAATTTCCACAATGAATTAAACTTTCCACAAAACCCCTCATGACACTTATTATTATATAAACAAACTACTTTCTTTAATAAATTAGTCTACTATATATTAAATAGGATAAATCCCGCTCAAGCTGTAAAGTCTTATGATGGATCGCGTGAGAGGGATCGTGAAGGTACTTGCGAAGCATAGACACGTGGAACACTGGATGTACATCGGGAAAACTTGGTGGAAGTGCTAAACGATAAGCTACAGCACCCACCCTCTCCAGAATCTCATTGGGTCCGACATATCTAGGACTGAGATTCCCCTTTTTCCCGAAACGCATCACACCTTTCATCGGAGAGACACGGAGGAACACATGGTCTCCCACATCGAACTCAACTCTGCGATGATGTCGATTAGCATAAGATTTCTGTCTTCTCTGCGCCGTCCTCATCCTATCCTGAATCAGCTGGATCTTTTCTGTAGTCTCCTGTATTAGCTGCGGTCCCAAAATGCTGCTCTCGCTGAGTTTTGTCCAACAAATGGGCGATTGACACTTTCTCCTATACAAAGCTTCGAAGGGGCCATCTGAATTGTCTCCTGGAAGCTATTATTGTAGAAGAACTCTATTAAGGGCAGTGACGATCCCAACTACCACCGAAATCCAGACTGCAAGCTCGGAGCATATCCTCAAGAGTCTGTATGGTCTGCTCTGACTGACCGTTGGTCTACGGGTGGAATGCTTTACTGAAACTCAATCGGGTGCCTAGAGCCTCATGAAGTTTCTGCCATAATCGGCTGGTGAACTGTGTGCCCCTATCGGACACAATGCAAGTCGGAACTCCATGCAATCGCATAATCTTATCAATGTAGATCTGGGCATACTGTGCATATCCATAAGTCGTCTTCACCGGAAGAAAGTGAGCTGTCTTTGTCCATCGATCCACAATCACCCAAATGGAATCATGCCCTCTGCTAGTCCTGGGCAGACCCATAATGAAATCCATGGAGATCTTCTCCCATTTCCAATCCGGAATGGGCAAGGGTTGTAACTCTCCTGCCAGCCTCTGGTGCTCGGCTTTGACTTGCTGGCAAGTCAAGCATCTCGAAACAAACTCCGTGACATCTCTATTCATCCCTTCCCATAAGTAGACATCTCTCAAGTCATGATACATCTTGGTGGAACCCGGATGAATACTATATTCTGACCGATGTGCCTCCTCTAAGATCTCGCGTCTCAGTCCCTCAGAATCTGGCATGCAAAGACGAGTCCCAAACCATAACACTCCATGGTCATCGATCATGAACTCAAAATCTCTACCATGTCTAACCTGCTCAATGATCTCCGACAAGTGAGCATCGGCGGGCTGTGCCTCTCGGATGTGATCAAGTAACTGTGGACGGGTGCGGATATGAGAGAGCTGTCCCCCTATCGACGGAAACTCAAACTGTACTCGGCTGTCACATAGAATCTTCCAATCTATGGAAGACTACCTTTGCACTATGCTCAAATAAAATAAGCTACCTCTAGGCCTCTGACTCAAACCATCTGCCACAACATTCGCCTTGCCCGGATGATAAAGAATCTCACAGCCATAGTCCTTC
Organism: Agapanthus africanus; assembly: GCA_030015575.1. Classification (NCBI taxonomy): domain Eukaryota; kingdom Viridiplantae; phylum Streptophyta; class Magnoliopsida; order Asparagales; family Amaryllidaceae; genus Agapanthus; species Agapanthus africanus. The sequence continues at coordinate 401,172,739 of CM057346.1, forward strand.
ACGAGCTCCATCTAACGATGCTGCCTCAAATTCATATCCCGCTGCTGAAAGATATACTTTAAGCTCTTATGGTCTATGAATATCTGGCATGACTCACCGTATAAGTAATGCCTCTAAATCTTAAGTGCGAAGACCACCGCGGCCATTTCTAAGTCATGAGTGGGATAGTTTTGCTCGTGCTTCTTCAATTGCCGAGATGAATAAGAGACAACCCTGCCGTGCTGCATCAACATACAGCCTAAACCCACTTGAGAGGCGTCACAATAGACAACAAAACCACCTGACCCAGAAGGTAAAGATAAGACTGGTGCAGTTGTCAAGCGAGTCTTTAACTGCTGGAAACTCTGCTCACATGCCTCTGTCCAAAGAAATGGAACTTCCTTCCTGGTCAACCCGGTCAGCGGTGCAGCAATATGAGAAAAATCCTGCACAAAACGTCGATAGTAACCGGCCAAACCAAAGAAGCCGCGAATATCTATAAATGATACATGTCTGGGCCAGTGCTGTACTGCCTCGATCTTCTTTGGGTCCATAAGTTTACCATCTCTCGTAACTACGTGACCCAAGAAATCCACACTATCTTGCCAGAAAGCACACTTGGAGAATTTAGCGAACAACTGGTGTTCCTTCAAAATCTGCAATGTAATTCGCAAGTGCTGCTCATGTTCCTCTCGACTACGGGAGTATAAAAGAATATCATCAATGAATACAATAATGAACTGATCAAGAAATGGCCTGAAAATGCGGTTCATCATATCTATGAAAGATGCTGGGGCATTGGTGAGCCCGAACAACATCACCAAAAACTCATAATGCCCGTATCGTGTGCGAAAAGTGGTCTTCGGAATGTCATCCTTCTGAACTCTCAATTGGTGATACCCTGACCGCAAATCGATCTTCGAGAAATAGCCAGCTCCCTGCAGCTGATCGAATAAGTCATCAATACGAGGTAATGGATACCTATTTCTCACCGTAACTCGATTCAGCTGCCTGTAGTCGATGCACAATCTCATGCTACCGTCCTTCTTTTTAGCGAATAAGACAGGAGCTCCCCACGGCGATACACTCGGACGAACGAGCCCCCTATAAGGCAATTCTTGCAACTGACACTTGAGCTCCTTCAGCTCCGTCGAGGCTATCTGATAAGGCGGCATAGAAATATGCCCCGCACCCGGAATCAAGTCAATGCAAAATTCGATATCGCGATCAGGCGGCAATCCTGGTAACTCAGTAGGGAACACATCAGGGAATTCTCGTACATTCGGAACCTGGTCCAACGGAACCTCAGCGGCTCCTATATCCTGAATAAACTCTACGAACCCATGACAAGCCTTCTTCAAGAGCCGTCCTGCACAAAGAGCAGAAATCAGGTTGGCAGGAGTTATACTGTAGTCTCCATGCACAACAAAAATTGGTTCGCCTGGAAAACAGAATCTGGCCGCTTTCCCCTGACAATTAACGTAAGCATGACAAGAGGCCAGCCAATCCATACCGAGAAGTACATCAAAATCTAGCATATCCAGGATAATCAAATCGACTAACGAATCCCTATCACCAATACGTACTGAACAGGACTTGAATACGTGTCGGGCTACAAAAGAATCTCCCACGGGAGTAATCACAACAAGCGGTAATTCTAACAACGTTGACTCTCTCTCCAGAGAAAGTGCAAAGTGTGCAGACACGTAAGAGTGCGTAGAACCGGGATCAAATAAAATATGTGCATCTAAGGAAAATACGGAAATAGTACCTTTCACAACTGCGTTGGATGCCTGGGCATCCTGCAGAGTCAAAGCAAAAACCTGAGCCTGGCACCTACCAGCATCCTGACGTCCTCTCCATCGGTCTCTTCGTCCTCTCTTAAAACGTCATGCAAAACCCCGACCTCAAGGTGCAACGGCCTGGCACATAGTACCAACTGGTGGAGAAAGTAATGCCATCGAAGTAGAAGGTAGAGGGGGTAAAGCAGCCTGTGGAAATGCAGTCTCTCCATGGAGTCTACAATCCCTAGCATAATGCCCTAGACGTCCACAACTAAAACATGTCTGTGGCGGCCTCTGCTCAACGGGGTACGAGCTGAACATCTGGCCCTGAGCCCAACCTCTACCAAAACTGCGGCCTAGAAGGTGTCTGCCTCGACCTCTGCCAAACTTCCTGGTAACTGACCCAATAGGTCTGGTCTTCTTCGGTTCTGGAACAATCGTTGTCTCGTTCAGACGCTCCTCCACTCGCATCGCTGCGTCCATGACCTGTGTATAAGTATCGAAGTGCTGGGAGCCTATAGCAATGAATAACTGTGTATCTAGGTTCCTCACAAACCTCTTCACCCAGAGCTCCTCCGTAGGAACTAAGTAAGGAGCATAGCATGATATCTGGGTGAACTGCAAGTCATACTCTGCCATCGGCATATCTGCAGATTTTCGCAACGCCTCGAAACTGCTGGCTCTGGCATCTCTCATACTCTGCGGAAGGAATTTGGCAAGGAAAACCTCAGAAAACTCTGTCCATTGTTAGTTATATGTATGCCCTAGAGGCCATTACTGTACATGAGATGTATATTGTAGTGGATGCTTGGATATATATAGGGAGGACTTTCTTGCTCGACATGATAGTATGCTATCTGGTTACTCTTTATCTTAACACATACACTGATTATCTCTCTGTTACATGTTGGTAAAGCCTTTAGGATGTGTACTTGACTACCTGGATTATAATGCGGATCATACTAGTGGGACAATGGTAGCCTGTGAGTGCATCCTTAAATGTCCCTAGTCGTGAGTGTATCGAGATGGGGTATCGATATACCAGAGTAGACTAGCGTATAGCCTCTCGACCCATGTTTATGGGCGATGGATGATCCCATATCCATTCGTGTTTGACATCAGAGATGATATACGGGTGCTCAGTGGAGACTGGGTACACTGGACAGACTCGCCGAGAACTCCCAGATGGTATTATACCTCACGTTAGGTGGCAGTTCTCTGGTGACACTGGTACAGGTTAGTCTGTCGACCCGAGATTGTCATAGAGTCTTGTGTGATTCCCACCATGGTTTGATTTCCACCATACCAAGTTCATGAGAACGTGCAAAACGGTGGTTTTTGGGTACAGTCCCAAGTCACATGGAGGCAATGAACGATAGGAGGGGATTCGTCTCTCCCGGTATTGGGAGTTGATGTTGCGCTGTGCTCGATTAGCAATAACAGGAAAGTCTCTGGCCAAGGATGATTAGAAGATTTACTAGTAAGTGTTACCAGTAGTTTCTCGACCCGTTATGAGCCTTATATCGGCACGACTTTTCGAGTTACTAGGGTCTGACGTTTACCACCCCTAGACAAGATATACGACATATCAGACGAAGAGACCGGACTGTACGGTAAGTGTTACTGATTGGATTCGCAGGAGTATGAGCAGGCTTGCTTGTTGATCTTCTGATCGCTCAATACCCGGGTGGCCGTTATGTTTAGCACGCCTCTTGGGGCTTGTGGGTGTTTGATATGATCATCACCTACTGCCGGCGTATTGACGAGTCTTTAGAGTCCTACACAAAGATTTCCTGGCTCAGGCCAAACGGAGTAGGAGCACATATGAGATAGGTGCGGGACTGAGATTAATACGTGTATGAGATGCCGTATTCTATTCTCGCGATTTTTTTGTAAAATTAGTCGGTTATATGCGATATAGCCGGGTTATCAAATGAAGTGTTGATTCGATAAATTGATACACATGATATTAGTCGGTTATATGCGATATGATTGGATCATTAAATCAAGTGTTGATTTAATGATTTAATGTATAATTATATATTTGATATATTAATTTACAATAACTAGTATTAGCTCACTTAAGATTGTTTTTCTCACTTGATTATGTATTAAGTATATATGTGATATATACTTATGTACATGTTTGTGTCATGCTTAATGATACATGCAAACTTGGGTGTGTGTGTGACTTACACCATGCTTACATATAATGTGGGGGTTTTATTTATCTTAGTAAATCAAAATGAGGTGGAAAATTGTTCATGTCTTGAAGTTTCATGAAGCTTGTAGACCATTGACCAAAATCCACTCATTTTGTTTTACTTAAGATATTTTAAACCCAACCATTATAGTTAATCCATGGTTAAGTCTCTATAATAGTTAGTATATGACACTAACTCATCCATGGTTACTATTCTCACCTGATTAGTTTTTCTTCTTCATTTTTCATGGTTTCTTTCTTCATCTTCTTCCTCTTGCTTACTAGCTCCATGAAACATGAAGAAATATTGTGAAAAAATAAAATCTAAAGTGAGCCCACTTCCTATTTCATCATCCTATACACTTTCTTGGGTAGTAAAGGGTGTTCTCTTCACAAATTTCTTGACCTAGTGAAGAGGTAGCTTGGGTTTGAGTCTCCTCGACGTAGATCATCTTCGGCCTCGAAGACTTCGTGCAAGCTTGTTCATTTCTCTGATGGAAACATTCTAGAGTTCGGGAAATCTTCACTTGCCATGATCGCAGTGAAGGGACGTCAAAACAGAGTTTTAGAAGTGAAGGACCGGTCTACAAAGGTTGTATTCCTTGCTCACAACTTCTAATGGTTGATTACATGTTATATTGTCTAGTTACTTTAGCTTGATCATATGGTTAGGGTTCATTAGCACCTTAGAATTTTTTAATTTGGTATGGTAGTTACTGTGAAAACCCAGTAGGGTGCTAAGGAATCCCAACTGTGGTATCAGAGCCGGGCTAGAGTATTAGACGGTGTTTGTTAGATTACGAAACCGAAATACTCCGAAACATGAAACATCAAAACCTGCATTCTGTCAATTTTTAAATGAGCTCTAAAAATTTTTCAAACAGTTGCAGAATGATATATGAGAGATTCTAAGAACATGGCAAAAATTTGGGACCCAGTGCTCAGAATTTGGCCGAGTACATGGAGGTTTTGTTAGAGCAGGCCAGCCTAGTTGTAGCATTTGGTGTTCAAATTTTTGTCATGTGCTCATCTCTGTATTTTGGTGTTTTAGGTGTTATTTGTTTTTGCTAATTTTTCATGTGATGGAATATTAGACTATAAACAATTCGGAGTGTTTCGTATTCGTAGTTTAACATTGCATTTGGGTTTTCACAAGTTGTCTAGGCAAAGTTAAAAAGTTCGATCGAATGTCAAAAACCCATGTTTCCAAGTTTAACGTATTCAGAAAAACATGCAAGTAATTCTATGGACCCTCTAGAAGAATGAAACCCTAACTCAACTTTTTTGGATCGCGGAACCACGGTCATACCTAGGGTTTGCCGCAGTTCCGTGGCGACATGAGTGAGGCTTGGGTTTGCCCTTCTACGGTTGGTCCATAGGTACTGTGGCATGTTTCGGGTATTATTAAAACTGTGCTCAAGTGTTGAGCTATCGGGAAATTGTAGGACTTCGATGAATCGATCGAAAAGTTTAACGTCATCCAGATATCATGTGATGGGATATAATAATTGGAATCTATCTAGTTGCATGCAAGTTTAACATTTCGGCCTCGGACAGAATCGGGAATTTTGTTGAATTACCCGACTTCCTTTGAAAAGTGTTTTCATGGTTGAGACCTAAATGTAAAATTTGCATTGTTAGGCATGAAATCCAGAATATGTGATATTCCGGATTTATGATGTCTAAGGGCAGTGCGGATTCCAATTGTTGTAGTTTTTCTCTTTTTTTTCTGCGACCGTAAGTGTAATATGTGGTGTATCGCTGGTTTCGTTGCTATATGTCAACAGCAATTGGGATACGCATATTTACTTACGTTGATGACATGTGATATTATGTGTTGCTGTGATATGTTATATTGGATCGTCGTGATTGAATAGCCTGGGGTTTTTATGTGAGATGAGAGTTTTTTATTTTCATTCATGTAAAAACTTGTATGTAATATTCTTTTATTGGGGCACTTCCGGGTTGAGAATGATGTCACCATTGTATATTATTTACTTTTCCGCATTAGGATAGACCTAAGGAGGGGAGCACAAGTAACCGGGTTCTAGAGTCCAGTGGGAGACCATCTCGAGGCGTTGTGTCCGGGTCTCCTAACTCTAGAATTGGCAGGGTTGCTTGCCGCTCTCGTTGGGGTCTAGGGATGTGGGTTTATCTATTCATCACGACCATGGAATCCTTGTTTTATACAGGCTTAATATAAAACCCGGAAATCTTAGTATATCCAATATTTCATATGTTGCTTTCTACTGCGATATCAGTGATGTGATCATTTGATATGTTGTGATAGATATTGTATATAGTATATACGATATATTATAAAGATTTTGCTTATGTTTTACACCCGCGGTAGCCCTGCCCCGCTCTGCCGTTAGTTACTTAACCGAACGGTGCATGACGGGAAATTGAGGCGAATGCGGATGGCATAAGCGTACGTTGTATTTATCTGTGATGCTTAGTTAACTTAAATGATGGGACATTCATTAATAAGATTAATGAAAGAAAAGAAACCTAAAGATGTTGTAAAAACTTGTTCTAAAAACTGGTAGCTCTAGTTATTTCTTTGCATAGCGGTATTCCTTGTAGAATATCCAGCACCTTATTTGATAAGGAAAGAGCCAAGATCCCTTCACCGGGAGTGACCTCTTTAGCGAAACTAGCAGATGCTATGAACTCGGTTTGCCTTTTGGTTGCTTTTATAGTTTCTACTTTGCATAGTGGTATTTATGAAATATCCTGCACCTTATTCGATAAGGAAAGAGCCGAGATCCCTTCACCGGGAGTGACCTCTTTAGCAAAACTAGTAAAAGCCTAAAAAACACTCCTTTTTCAAAATCACTCGATTCTGCAACGATATCAAGTTCATTACGCAAAAGGTTTTCTTAAAAACCTGTCGTAACCTTCCGTCATTTCAGATAAATACCTCATAGTATTCATGCTACGTTTGTTGACCTCCGTCAAGGCGTAGTGTGCGGTAGCTATTTATGCTTATCTGCAAAAGTATATGATGCGATTTAGTTAGGGTAGTCGTGCAACATTGTTGACCTCCGTCAAGGCTCGTGCGGGTGGGTTTAATTCAATCATGAAATGTACGGGTTGAATTTGACTAGTAGCCTATGGTTTGTTGACCTCCGTCAAGATCATAGGATGCTAAGGGGCAAAATATTATCGGGAATTTCAAGTGTTGAAATTTGCAATGAGATTGCATACCTTCTATGAGATAGTTGGATCTCGATACCCACTGCGAGTAAGAGTTACTCCTGGAAGAGTTTTGCACATTACAATTAGCCGATCAAGTAGGTGTCTAGAAAGGTGTCAACGGGGTTACGTCCCTGGGAAAACGAGCTTTATTTTAATTAGGTCCGCGCAAAAGCACGGGGAACCTCCCTCAAAGTACCGGCACTGGCCTGGCTGAAAGGTTGGCGAAATTGTATGGTGTAATTAATCCCGGCTAGTTTTTCCTTTTACGGTTTGGAGGAAGATTTGATAAAAACAGTTGGAGGCATCCTGATTAGATAAAATAATAACCAATCTGATCTTGCAAGAGCTCATGCAGAGTGTTTTCTTCTCTCTCTCTCCAGGTAGCGACCATGTCACGCCTTAATCAAGATAATAATATGGATGTATAGACCGAACCCGCTTGTTATACTGAGCTGGGGAATGTTGGTCCCGCTCCAACTTATAATTGTTATAAGACCGAGTAGGAAATAGGGGATTAACAAGATTCACGTGCCGCCCAAACGAAGAAAGTGTATGATGATGCATCTTTTTCGGGTGTCTTCATTACAGAGAACTTTTTTTCAGTATCCTCTATGTCCAGGGTATATGATACTGGATCAGGATCCCACATATGCAATCTATTACATGGGCTACAGATAGGTAGAGAACTGAGAACAGGTGATAAAGTTTCAAGAATTGGAAACAGTGCAATTATTGCAGCCAAGTTGTTGGCAGTTAGCACCCTGTATTATCAAGTACATTGATTCTGAATGAATGTTATTAGATACCGAACTTGATATACAACATCATATCAGTCTTTTTATTTAGTAAAGAAGGATATAATTTTGTATTGTTGGATAATGTTTTGAACATTTCCTATATCAAAGGTTAATCGATTCAGGCATGTTATCTAAAAGGATATACTATCTAAATCAAACCACAGTTCTTAACGTATAGAACACACACAAGGGGAAGAGTTCAGAAAAGAACGAATCCTTCTTGAGGCATTATATACTAGGTCATATCAATGCGACCCGACTAGCTAAGTTACATTTAGATGCATATTTAAATCAGTTTGAATTTACATCTTGTGAAACTTGTCAGTCATGTCACAAAGATAAGATGGCCATAGCTCCGTTTACTTGAAACAGAGAAAGGGTTAGTAAACCTTAGGGAATAATACATAGAGATGTATATGGTCTCCTATCTACACATGCCAGGACTGGTTCTTTATACTTCATTACATTCACTGATGATCTCTCAAGATTCGGACATATGTTCTTGTTGAAACACAAGTCTGAAGCTTTTGAGAAATTCAAAGAATATAAGTCAGAAGTAGAGAACCAAAATGGGTATAAGTATTATGTCCTATGATGAGATCAGGGAGGAGAATACCTGAGCATGGAATTCCTGGACTATTCAAAAGAAGAATAAGGTTCACTCTCAGCATTACTCCTCCGGATACACCACAGCACAACGGTGTATCGGGGCGGAGCAATCGCACCCTATTAGAAATGGTGCACTCTATGTTGAGTACTACTGAGTTGCCTATTTTCTTTTGGGGTTATGCACTTGTGAAGCTGCATACCTATTGAATAGCGTTCCAACCAAATCAGGTGCCTACCACTCCATATAAGATATGGTATGGGAATAGCCCATGTCTTAAGTAAGTTAAGATTTAGGGTTGTCCGGCCTATTTCAAAAGCAAAATCCGGACAAGCTCGAGGCAGGGTCAGTTCTGTGGAAGTTTGTTGGATATCCCAAGCTTTCGCAAGAGAATATCTTCTACCACACCGAGGAACAAAAGGTATTTTATTTCTCGGCATGCCACCTTTCTAGAAAAAGGAATTTATTTTGGAAAGAAATTTATGGTCATGAGGAAGAACTGGAAAGAGTTCCAGCTATACAAACTACAGCTGATGATTTGGTAGAACCGAAGGATTCAATAGTTCCCGACGAACATCAGCCTCTCCGCCGATCTGGTAGGGTTCCTCATCCGCCTAAGAGATATTTAGGTTTTCTCAATGACAGTGGGAGCGAGGATTGCATCATGAGATGATGGCCCAACTAGTTTCGAGCAGGCCATCAAGAGTGGGGACTCTGTAACAATGGCTGGATGCTAAGCGATCTGAGATGGAATCCATATACACCAACAAAGTATGGATTTGGATTGCTATATCTGAAGGGTTCAATCCCCATCAGGAGTAAATATATCTTGAGAAGATTACTTGTTGCACATGGAAAAGTTGAGACTTTCAAAGCTAGACTAGTTGTAAAAGGTTTTCATCATTGACCAGGTATGGATTATGATAAAACCTTTTCTCCTGTAGCTATGCTTAAGTCCATCCGGATCCTACTTACCATGGCTACATATCATGACTACGATATCTGGCAGTTGGGTGTCATGACTGCTATTCTAAATAGTAATTTAGAAGAGAGCGTCTATAATTACACAGCCAGAGGACTCCGTAGACAGTGGAAGCAGCGGAAACATGTGCAAGTTGCTTTACGGGTTAAAGCAGGCATCGCAGAGTTAGAACATCTGTTTTATATGGTAGTCAAAGCGTTTGACTTCATCAAAATGGTAGATGAACCTTGTATATACAAAAAGGTAGTAAAGAGTAAGGTGGTCATCCTCGTATTGTACGTGGATGACATACTCTTGATAGGAAAGGTGTTTCCTATGCTACGCTTGGTCAATCTCCTCTTATCACAAGAATTCTCCATATAGGATCAAGGTGATACCTCCTAAATCCTGGGTTTTAGATGTAACGTTTTAAAAATAAATAAATAAATAATTAGATAAATAAAATCCTTTAAGTGAATTTTCTGATTTTCGGTAAAATAAAGCGTATTTTTCGTAAAATTTAACCATAATTATTTTTCATCATAAAAAATACCTATTTTAATTATGTAATTACTAGTAAATGTTGTTTATATAGTCACTTATAAATTTTTAGTTTAATTAAATATTTTTCCTAAATTAATTATTTTAAATATTAACATAAGTTTTATTTATACATTAAATTAGTGTAAATTACAATTTTGAATGGGTTAATTTTGCAAAAGTGAACCATTGCATAATGGAATCAAGTGGGTTTCATGCAAAATTCATTTTCAAAATTTGCCATGGTTCTAGACCTTTCTAGGTTAAATTGAGTAAAGGAAATAAACAAAATAATCTTTTAATGAAAAGACTTAAAGTGAAGGTTTTTTTTTCATGAAGCTTCTACACCATTCACCACTCATTTCACTCTCTCTCTTTTCCTCTCATGTTGTGGCCGGCCTCCTCCAAGGGCAGCCCCAAATTTTCCCCCCATCATTCTTGCATTAAAAATCATCAAAAATCCTATAAAAATTCAAATAAAAACCCACAAATTCCTAATTTAATTCCTACCCACCATTCTTTGCTCATTTTAGCTTGGATATTGGAGCAAGAGAGTCACTTTGGGAGGCTAAGATTGCATGGTTAATCTCATGTTATGGAGGTATAATTTTAATCCTATAATTAATTTGTGGTTAGTTACCTTAAATTGGTTAATTAAGTGTTTAAATTAAAATTTTAGTTGATCCTATTGCTAGATGAAAAATTCAAGAGAGGGTTTCAAAGTGAAGTTTGGGTTTTTATTAATTGAGTGGGGTTATTATAAGTAGCTTAACATTTTTAGAAGAGAAAAATCTTGCATGGTTGTTGAATTATAATTTGTTCATTCAAAATTGTTTAAATTAAGCAATTTAGCTAACTAGGTTTTTATAAAATATATATATTGGTGATATAAAATTCTAATTAAGATTTTTATCATTAGATTGTAGTTTTAATGAGAATATTAACATGTTATCGGAATGAAAAACCTAATTTGGTTACTAATTTGAAGTTGATAATAGAAAATTGTGATAAAAATGCTATTTTGCTAACTAGATTTTAGAAATTCTTAAACAAATAAGATTTAAAATCTAATTATGGTTTCATTATATTATTATTATCATGAATTTTAGTTTAATAAGTTAGTTGATGCAAAATCAAGTTTAGTTGTGATATTGTGAAATTTTGCTTGCAAGGTGTTAAAATTGATTAAATTGCAAACTAGAATTTCCAATTTATTACAAATTAGTGTGATAGAAATATGGTAATGGTTTCTATAATCTAGTTATGTTATTTAATGAATATTATGACCATTAGTTTCATTTAAGCAATAAGTTTTGAAGTAAAACGGTAAATTGGCGTTTTCAGGTTTTTACGAAATCGGACGATTTGATCGATTTTAGGGTTTCGATGATTTAAACCATGTTTTATATTATAAATAATGAGTTTTGAAACTACAAGTTGTTTGTTGGTGTTTTATCTCGATCAATCGGCGTTTGTACGCCGATATCGAGCGATATTTGGTTCTTTTCCATGAGCGGGTCATAGGTTTTAACCTATGCACGTTTTGTGCATCGTTTTGGTTTTGTCCGTGATTCAGTTTACGATATTATATACGTTTGCGTATAGGTACCCCTCACGTGGACTTCGGACGAGGAAGAAGAGGAGGGCGACATCGTCTTCGGCAGACAAGAACCAGGTGAGTAGATGTATATCTACGGGGGAAGTCGGGTGGATGGCGTTTAGCACCCCCGCAAACGTAGCATAGAAATATTACTTATTGTCATTAGGAAGTCAGACGTGACCTTAGATTCTTGGTGAGTAGGACCCTAGTAATGACTTTAGGTTGGACTAGACTGATTTAGAAAGACCTTACTAGAGGATGAATGTCTTGGAGGGGATTCGTAGGTTTCAGGTAGACACATACACGCACACACAGAAACTTGACTTGGTGTATATGTGTATGTGTATATATATATATAGGACTATGTGCAGGTATATATATACACAACATGTATATGTGATACAAGGATGTGATATGATACATGGGTATGAAACAATATAACTGGGCTTGATGCCGTGATCTCTTGGCTTTACAGTCGTGTTATGATCTTAGCGGATCGTTGGAAAATGAGTGAATGGATATGTATACATAAACGATAATAGGTGATGATGACATTGAGATATACGAGACTCTAGAATAGAGCCCGGACTGTAACCTGTGACTTGATTGCGATATGATATATGTGTGACTTGGTTACGATATGATATATGTTTAACTTTATTGCGATATGATATTTGTGTGACTTGGTTATGATATGATATATGTGTGACTTGATTGCGATATGATATATGTGTGACCAGATTACGATAGGATATATATGACATGATATTTCTGAGGAACAATTGACGATATATATGTACGCAGATAATGAGATATGATTGACGATATTGGGATGTATGCGATTACAGCACAGTACCTTTGATCATGACATTATTTGATGATGATATTATACGAATGATGATGTACGTAGGTGATACTTGATCCGTACCCCGATATTGGGATGCCGTACGATGGATTTTACCGTACGAGGTATAGATGTGATGATTGATCTGTACTCTTGATTCGAGGAAGTCGTACTACGTACGTGACGCTATTGAGTCTGGAGTGCCGACTATTAGAGATATGGACTTAGACCTTAGGTAGATTCTTATTGCCGATCGACTAGTTCTTTAGTTTAGTTCTTAGGGGGTTAGATAGATACTAGTTTAGGCTCGAGTCATTTAGTTGTAGTTATACATGTATATTACCAATGAGTGGTTAATAAGCATTCATCTTTACACTCAGATCGTAATCATCTAGTTGCATGTTCATACATATACTTCTTTAGTCAGTATGAAACTCTGCCTGTTAGGACACCAGCACCATTACCGATGATGCGCATATTCCACGTACACTTATTTGCCGGCTCACACACATCATCATCGGTAATTGCTATGTCACGTACACTTTAGAATATATTATCTTTTATGATAGAATCAGCTAAAGACTAGATCAATATAGTATTGTGATTACTCTCAGGTGTTAGTCTAGACATTGCATTTATTACTTAGACATTTCATGCATTCACATTTTTCATGTTATCATGCAGTATTGTGAGGCTTATGCCGACACTTACCATTTACTTACTCATGATTTTGGGATTTTGGATTTCTATAAGATTTCTGGATTTTGAGGAAAACCGCAAGAATATATATAAAAAACTTCTCTCTCTCCTCCTCTCTTTTAAAATATAAGTTGCGGTTTTCTCGTGATGTATGTATCGTCCACCATGAAATTTTATATTTTCTGTTGGATTTCGAGACCCGATTCGAGGAGTGGATGAACCGTTTCGGGTACATGGTGGGCCCGGTATGGTACCCGGGGCAAGAAGATCGAGTTGTAGATGATGAGCCTGGCAGGGGAAGACTACCTACCGGTGATGTCTGGCGCGGCAGATATCCGGAGGATACCGACTGTTGTCGTGAGATTTAATGATATGGGCCGATCCGGACTGACGGAGCCCGAGATATTGAGACTATGAGATATTGAGACTATGAGGTATTGAGACTTGAGATTTACATGTTTTGTGTCGATGCTTCACACGGATTTCCATGGATTTCATCGATGATATTTCAGATTTCTTTACAAATTTTATCATGAGAAAAGTTAAAGATTTCTTATACAGATATATCCAGATTTCAGGATTGATTGTTTTACATTCATGGTGCATGCATACTCATTCACATGACATATTACTATTTGAGGCACTGACACGAGCACGGAGCATTTGCACTTACGCGTAGTTTATTACCCTACACTACTAGATGACTAGTGATATATTAGTATATTATTATGACCTAGGACAACGTCGTGCATTCGATTTCTTTTCGCAGATGTCTTCTACTCACGAGTTGGCAACTCACCCCTGTTGTGCCAAATTTTATTACAGGTTTGATTTACCGGTTTCCTTGGCAGCTTGCTGGCACATTATTTCATTCAGGGTGATTTGCACGGTATGTTGGTTCACTTGTATCAGGATCGCCATTGTACTTTTATTATTTCATTGGTATCTTGTAAGCTCCATCAACCAGATTTGTATTACTTAATAGTTTAAAGGACCAGTTATTTATTTTGACCTTAGAGTCGCGCTTGTATTATTATGGTACCTGGTGGATTTGTTTTCTTTTGAGTTTTGAGCCTCGCCCTTTGGCGTTGTATATTTTTTTGCTTGGTGTTGTTATTTCCGCCTGTTGGCGTAGAGCTAGCTCCCGCTTGGGGATGCCTTTTTATTATTTGTATATATATTATTCTTGTTTGTACCCGTTTGGGGCCAGTTTTTACAAAGGAGACTCTGCCGAAATTTTTGAGAAAATTCGATGTTGCTTTTAAACTTGTTTTCATATATGTTTTCCTTTACTTCTTCTTTTATATGGTTTAGATTTCTGGGCTTCGGCTTACTTAGATTACGTTGCGCCTCTAAACGCTTCGTAATTTAAGTGCTGGTTACGTTCCGTACCTTCGGGTCATGACAAAGTTGGTATCAGAGCGTTAGGTTTGACCTTTGTATAAGTCTTGGGTGTCCCTTGGTTGATGGAGTAGGTGACTTAGGTAGAGTGACGTACCGTGGGTATGATCCGCGGCATACTTACGATACGCTACTCTGCTTAAAGAGACTTAGGATGAACATTTATTTGCACCGTATTTCATTCGTTCCTTTGATCTATCTTCGTCGATATCGGATGATGTTTCTGTTACCACGGTCGCACGGGCAGAGGGAGCTGCGGCTCGAATGCGATAACCCTTAGGGTATCGTTTATTCTTAAGGATTGAAGCATTGTTTAGCGTGCGGACGAAGGGTATTCACATGCCGTCTAGACGAAGTTAAAGGATTCGAACGATTGTCGGAAACCCATTTTCCCAAGTTTAAGGTATTCGGAAGAACATAAAGGTATTTCTATGGACCCTCTAGAAGAATAAAACCCTAACTCGACATAATGACCATGAGAATGCCTTTGAACCTTAGGGTTTACGGCAGTTCCGCGGTGCCATTAGTGAGGCTTGGGTTTGCCCTTCTACGGCTGGTCCGCAGATGCTGTGGCATGTACTGGATATTTTTAAACTGTACTTGAGTGATGAGCTCTTGGGAAATTATGGGATTTTGATGAGTCGATCGAAAAGTTTAACGTAGTCCGGATATCAGGTGAAGGGGTAGATTACGTGGGAGGCTCTTGATATGAGCATAGCCGTTTGTAGCGCAGTCAGCAGCGAAGAGGAGACGAGCCCGAATCAGTCGACATTAGAAAGGGCGCACATTGATGATAGTGTTTACGATTGTGATTTGGTGATTTAAATTTCATATTTCCGTTGTTTGAATTTTGGTATTTTGAGGATTTTGTTCTACGATTGGTATTTCCTATGTGTACATTCATTAAACTTTATTCGTGTTTCATATATCAGTTGTATTGATATTTTTTTGTACATACCCAGTGCACTCGATTTGGTTTTATACATTTTGAGATATTGACTTGATTTCGTGCATATGGGTTGCACATGATTTTGACGTATGCTTCAACATTGTTGTATGCATTTTTCGTACCGTGACTTCGATTTTGATATTCGGTGTATGTTTTTCGTGCACCATGTGCACTTGACTGAGATTCTTGCGCACACTTTGCGCACTTGATACGATTTCGTGCACACCAGATGCACTAAATCGGGGTTTTGTGCAGATTAGATGCACCTGATTTTATTGTCATGCACGCCCATTGCACTTAACAGATGTTTTTGTTGCACGCCCATTGCAGTCAGTTTTGTTTTTGAGCGTATTCTTGGCATCCGTATTTGATTTCGGTTTTCGTGTGCACCGGACGCACGTGGTACCTCGAAAACTGTGATTGGGATTGATTTCATTATGAGCAGTATGCTTTTATAATCATTACTATTTGATTTAGTAACCAGGCGGGACGTGTATGTTAAATATAAGATATATATGTATAGCTATTTTGTTTAAATAAACGTCCGTTACTTATGCCGTGACACGTGCATCGCACGGCAATTTTAAAAAGAGGTTTTTGCGTGTTTCTTTATTAAGATGTTTAGCCGATTTTACTATGATGCGTACTATATATAAGTTATAGTTTTGATGTATATTATGTTGGTTTTCGTATTGGGCTTTGATATTTTATTTTCATGATAACTCCGATGATTGCGTTATGCTTGACGGAGTTGATTTTAGTTATGTATTGATGATTTTGGAGCCCCGACGATTTAAGTGTTTTGGCTGAATGTTTTAGTAATTAGGGGGAGTTTTAATTTAAATTCGGGGACCAAATTTCTTAAAGGGGGGAAGATTATAACGTTTTAAAAATAAATAAATAAATAGATAGATAAATAAAATTCTTTAAGTGAATTTTCTGATTTTCGGTAAAATAAAACGTATTTTTCGTAAAATTTAACCATAATTATTTTTCATCATAAATTTAAAAATACCTATTTTAATTATGTAATTACTAGTAAATGGTGTATAATTAATCACTTATAAATTTTTAGTTTAATTAAATATTTTTCCTAAATTAATTATTTTAAATATTAACATAAGCTTTATTTATACATTAAATTAGTGTAAATTACAAATTTGAATGGGTTAATTTTGCAAAAGGGAACCATTGCATATTGGAATCAAGTGGGTTTCATGCAAAATTCATTTTCAAAATTTTCCATGGTTCTAGACCATTCTTGGTTAAATTGAGTAAAGGAAAAAAACAAAATAATCTTTTAATGAAAAGACTTAAAGTGAAGGGTTTTTTTTCATGAAGCTTCTACACCATTCACCACTCATTTCACTCTCTCTCTTTTCCTCTCATGTTGTGGCCGGCCTCCTCCAAGGGCAGCCCCAAATTTCCCCCCCATCATTCTTGCATTAAAAATCATCAAAAATCCTACAAAAATCCAAATAAAAACCCATAAATTCCTAATTTAATTCCTACCCACCATTCTTTGCTCATTTTAGCTTGGATATTGGAGCAAGAGAGTCCCTTTGGGAGGCTAAGATTGCACGGTTAATCTCATATTATGGAGGTATAATTTTAATCCTATAATTAATTTGTGGTTAGTTACCTTAAATTAGTTAATTAAGTGTTTAAATTAAATTTTTAGTTGATTCTATTGCTAGATGAAAAAATCAAGAGAGGGTTTCAAAGTGAAGTTTGGGTTTTTATTAATTGAGTGGGGTTATTATAAGTAGCTTAACATTTTTAGAAGAGAAAAATCTTGCATGGTTGTTGAATTATAATTTGTTCATTCAAAATTGTTTAAATTAAGCAATTTAGCTAACTAGGTTTTTATAAAATATATATATTGGTGATATAAAATTCTAATTAAGGTTTTCATCATTAGATTGTAGTTTTAATGAGAATATTAACATATAATCGGAATGAAAAACCTAATTTTGTTACTAATTTGAAGTTGATAATAGAAAATTG
The DNA here is from genome assembly GCA_030015575.1 of Agapanthus africanus. NCBI lineage: Eukaryota > Viridiplantae > Streptophyta > Magnoliopsida > Asparagales > Amaryllidaceae > Agapanthus > Agapanthus africanus. Next base: position 401,190,311 of record CM057346.1, read on the forward strand.
TGATAAAAATGCTATTTTGATAACTAGATTTTAGAAATTCTTAAATAAATGAGATTTAAAATCTAATTATGGTTTTATTATATTATTATCATCATGAATTTTAGTTTAATAAGTTAATTCATGCAAAATCAAGTTTAGTTGTGATATTGTGAAATTTTGCTTGCAAGGTGTTAAAATTGATTAAATTGCATACTAGAATTTCCAATTTAATACAAATTAGTGTGATAAAAATATGACAATGGTTTCTATAATCTAGTTATGTTATTTAATGAATATTATGACCATTAGATTAATTTCAACATCAAGTTTTGAAGTAAAATGGTAAATTGGCGTTTTCAGGTTTTTACGATATCGTACGATTTGATCGATTTTAGGGTTTCGATGATTTAAACCATGTTTTATATTATAAATAATTAGTTTTGAAACTACAAGTTGTTTGTTGGTATTTTATCTCGATCAATCGGTGTTTGTACGCCAATATCGAGCGATATTTGGTTCTTTTGCATGAGCGGGTCATAGGTTTTAACCTATGCGCGTTTCGTGCGTCGTTTTGCTTTTGTCCGTGATTCAGTTTACGATATTATATATCTTTGCGTATAGGTACCCCTCACGTGGATTTCGAACGAGGAAGAAGAGGAGGGCGACATCGTCTTCGTCAGACAAGGACCAGGTGAGTAGATGTATATCTACGGGCGAAGTCGGGTGGATGGCGTTTAGCACCCCCGCAAACATAGCATAGGAATATTACTTATTGTCATTAGGAAGTCAGATGTGACCTTAGATTCTTGGTGAGTAAGACCCTAGTAATGACTTTAGGTTAGACTAGACTGATTTAGAAAGACCTTACCAGAGGATGAATGTCTTGGAGGGGATTCGTAGGTTTCAGGTAGACACACACACGCACACACATAAACTTGACTTGGTGTATATGTGTATGTGTATATATATATAGGACTATGTGCAGGTATATATACACACAACATGTATATGTGATACAAGGATATGATATGATACATGGGGATGAAATAATATAACTGGGCTTGATACCATGATCTCTTGGCTATACAGTCATGTTATGATCTTAGCGGATCGTTGGAAAATGAGTGAATGGATATGTATACATAAACGATAATAGGTGATGATGACATTGAGATATACGAGACTCTAGAATAGAGCCCAGACTGTAACCTGTGACTTGATTGCGATATGATATATGTGTGACTTGGTTACATATGATATATGTGTAACTTGATTGCGATATGATATATGTGTGACTTGGTTACGATATGATATATGTGTGACTTGATTGCGATATGATATATGTGTAACCAGATTATGATAGGATATATATGACATGATATTTCTGAGGAACAATTGACGATGTATATGTACGCAGATAATGAGATATGATTGACGATATTGGGATGTATGCGATTACAGCACAGTACCCATGATCATGATGATATTATACGAATGATGATGTACGTAGGTGATACTTGACCCGTACCCCAATATTAGGATGCCGTACGATGGATTTTACCGTACGAGGCATAGATGTGATGATTGATCTGCACTCATGATTCGAGAAAGTCGTACTACGTACGTGACGCTATTAAGTCTGGATCGCCGACTATTAGAGATATGGACTCAGAACCTAGGTAGATTCTTATTGTTGATCGACTAGTTCTTTAGTTTAGTTCTTAGGGGGTTAGATAGATACTAGTTTAGGCTCGAGTCATTTAGTTATAGTTAGACATGTATATTACCAATGAGTGCTTAATAAGCATTCATCTTTACACTCAGATCGTAATCATCCAGTTGCATGTTCATACATATACTTCTTTAGTCAGTATGAAACTCTGCTTGTAAGGACAGCAGCACCATTACTGATGATGCGTATATTCCACGTATACTTATTTGCCGGCTCACACACATCATCATCGGTAATTACTATGTCACGTACACTTTAGAACATATTATCTTTTATGATAGAATCAGCTAAAGACTAGATCAATATAGTATTGTGATTACTCTCAGGCGTTAGTCTAGACATTGCATTTATTACTTAGACATTTCATGCATTCACATTTTTCATGTTATCATGCAGTATTGTGAGGCTTATGCCGACACTTACCATTTACTTACTCATGATTTTGGGATTTTGGATTTCTATGTGATTTCTGGATTTTGGGGAAAACCGCAAGAATATATATAAAAAACTTCTCTCTCTCCTCCTCTCTTTTAAAATATAAGTTGCGGTTTTCTAGTGATACATGTGTCGTCCACCATGAAATTTCATGTTTTCTGTTGGATTTCGAGACCCGATTCGAGGAGTGGATGTTTCGGGTACATGGTGGGCCCGTTATGGTATCCCGGGACAAGAAGATCGAGTTGTAGACGATGAGCCTGGCAGGGGAAGACTACCTACCGGTGATGTCTGGTGCGGCGGATATCCGGAGGATACCGACCGTTGTCATGAGATTTGATGATATGGGCCGATCCGGACTGACGGAGCCCGAGATATTGAGACTATGAGATATTGAGACTATGAGGTATTGAAACTTGAGATTTACATGTTTTGTGTCGATGCTTCACATGGATTTCCATGGATTTCATCGATGATATTTCAGATTTCTATACAAATTTTATCATGATAAAAGTTAAAGATTTCTTATACAGATATATCTAGATTTCAGGATTGATTGTTTTACATTCATGGTGCATGCATACTCATTCACATGACATATTACTATTTGAGGCATTGACACGAGCACGGAGCATTTGCACTTACGCGTAGTTTATTACCCTGCACTACTAGATTACTAGTGATATATTAGTATATTATTATGACCTAGGACAGCGTCGTGCATTCGATTTCTTTTCGCAGATGTCTTCTACTCACGAGTTGGCAACTCACCCCCGTTGTGCCAAATTTTATTACAGGTTTGATGTACAGATTTCCTTGGCAGCTTGCTGGCACATTATTTCATTTAAGGTGATTTGCACGGTAGGTTGGTTCACTTGTATCAGGACCGCCATTGTACTTTTATTATTTCATTGGTATCTACTATGCTCTATCAACCAGATTTGTATTACTTAATAGTTTAAAGGACCAGTTATTTATTTCGACCTTAGAGTCGCGCTTGTATTATTATGGTACCTGGTGGATTTGTTTTCTTTTGAGTTTTGAGACTCATCCTTTGGCGTTGTATATTTTTGTGCTTGGTGTGGTTGTTTCCGCCTGTTGGCGTAGAGCTAGCTCCAGCTTGGGGATGCTTTTTTATTGTTTGTATATATATTATTCTTGTTTGTATCCGTTTGGGGCCAGTTTTTACAAAGGAGATTCTGCCGAAATTTTTGAGAAAATTCGATGTTGCTTTTAAACTTGTTTTCATATATGTTTTCATTTACTTCTTCTTTTATATGGTTTAGATTTCTAGGCTTTGGCTTACTTAGATTACGTTGCGCCTCTAGACGCTTCATAATTTAAGTGCCGATCACGTTCCGTACCTTCGGGTCGTGACATTGGATCTATGAGATAGATCTAAGTGGATGTTTGGATTCTCACTAGGTGTAGTGAGATGGTATCAATCGGTCCTGGGGAGAATCACTGGATAGCTCCCAGGGTGGTAAGGTCGACTGAATGTCAATCATAGGCATTGTCTTTACCCTCAGTGGACGGACGGTATGTTGGAAGAGTTCCAAGCTGGATACCGTGGCAAACTAGATGATAAAGGATAGATACATCGCTACCAAAGATGCTACCAAAGAGGCAGTCTGGGTGTATATTAGTTCATGAGATTAACTTCGTTCCTACCATTGTGTGACAATAGAGTTGTGGCTTAGGCTTAGGACCCCCCGTCCCATCAGTGACCCGGACATATTCTAAGGCAGTATCACCTGATCATGGTGTTAGTTATATGTATGCCCTAGAGGCCATTACTATACATAGGATGTATATTGTAGTGGATGCTGGGACATATATAGTGAGGACTTTCTTGCTCGACATGATAGTATGCTATCTGGTTGATCTTTACCTTAATGTGTATACTGATTGTCTCTCAGTTACATGTTGGTAAAGCCCTTAGGATCTGTACTTGACTACCTGGACTATGATGCGGATCATACTAGTGGGGACATGGTAGTCCATAAGTACATCCTTCAAAGTCCCTAGTCGTGGGTGTATCGAGACGGGGTATCGATATACCAGAGTAGACTAGCGTGTACCTTCTCGACCCATACAGATGGGCGATGGATGATCCCATATCCATTGTTGTTTGACATCAGAGATGATATACGGGTGCTCAGTAGAGACTGGGTACACTGGACGGACTCGCCGAGAACTCCCAGATGGTATTATACCTCACGTCAGATGGCAGTTCTCTGGTGACACTGGTACAGAGTAGTCTGTTGACCCGAGATCGTCATAGAGTCTTGTGTGGTTCCCACTGTGCTTTGATTTCCATCTTACCACGTCCAAGAGGGCTTGCAAAACGGTGGTTTTTGGGTACAGTCCCGAGTCACATGGAGGAAATGAGCGATAGGAGGGGATTCGTCTCTCCCGGTATAGGGAGTTGATGTTGCGCTGTGTTCGATTGGCTATAACAGGAAATCCCTGGCCAGGGTTGCTGAGATTTACTAGTAAGTGTTACCAGTAGTTTCTCAAATTGTTATAGACCTCATATCGACACGACTTATCGAGCTATTGGGGTCTGACGTTTACCACCCCTAGGCGAGATATGCGACATATCAGACGATCAGACCGGACTGTACGGTAGTGTTACTAGTTGGATTCACTGGAGTGTGAGCGGGCTTGCTCGTCGATCTTCAGATCGCTCAATACCCGGGTGGCCGTTACGTTTAGCAGACCGCTTGTGGCTTGTGGGTGTTTGATATGATCATCATCTGCTGCCGGCGTATTGACGAGTCTTTAGAGTCCTACACAGAGGTTTCCTGGCTCAAGCGAAACGAAATAGGAGCGCATATGAGATATGTGCGGGACCGAGAATAATGCGTGTATGTGATACCGTGTTTCATTCTCGCGATCAATGTGTCGGATGGTTGTATGCGATATAACCTAGTTATCGATTCAAGCGTTGAATCGATAAGCCGATACATTGAATACTAGTCGGTTGTGTGCGACATGACCGGATCATTGAATCAAGTGTTGATTTAATGATTTAATGCATAATTATATATTTGATATATTACTTTGCATTAACTAGTATTGGTTCACTTTAAATGGATTTTCTCACTTGGATTGTGCACATTGTATATGTGATATACATTTGTACATTTGATTGTATCATGTTTGATGATACATGATAGTTTGGTGTATGGATTAAACCATGGTTGGTCAATGGTTAGGGTTTCTTTTGCTTCATTTATTCATTTATTTATCCATTTTGTTTATTTTAGCAAAAGAAAATAATGAAGAGATAATGGTGGCTTTCTTTGTTTGTTTATGAACCTTCATGAAGGTTTGACATAAGTGACCATTTTGTCTTCATGTCTTAACCCAACCATTCACTAACCCTTGTTAATTCTCTACACCTAACTATGGTTTGATTATGATAAGGATGATTATTCTTTTCTATTCTTGAATTTTTATCATAACAATTTCATCTTCTTCTTCCTTTCTTCAAGTGAAGAAAGCAAGCTCCATCAATGGTGATTGATGGAAACAAGTGAGAAATCCAATTCTAAAGTCTACCCACTTCCTATTCTTCATCCTCTACCTCTTGCCAAGTAGTAGAGTGTGTTTCCTTCATAAGTTTTCATGGCTCGGTGAAGGTGGAGCTTGATCTAGCGATGCCTCGACGTAGATCATCTTCAGCACGTCGTCGATGACCTAGCCCGCCTATTCTCCGATGAAGCGAACGCGAGAGTCCAAGATCGGATTTGTACAGCGGAGATGACTTCTTCATGGAGCTATGGAGGTGGACAAACGGATCTACAAAGGTTGTATTTCCGTATCTCTTAGTTAAGTGTTAACTAGTTTGCATTTTCTCCTAGACATCTAGCCGACGATCCGTAGTCGGGTTTCTCGGCACCTAGTTTTTTTGAAATTGGCATGGTTGATGCCTTGTGAGACCTTATTACGGTGCCTAGGAACCCTACAGTGGTATCAGAGCCTAGCTAGAGCCTTAGGCGAAGTCTAGACGGAATTTGAAGTCCGAACGAACCGAAAACCCAACCCGGAACATGCTCTCTGTCCTTTTTCTAAAATCTGGGATTTTTCGAAAATAAAAATATGCAGAAAAATCAGCAGGGAATCCTAGGAATAACTGTGCAAAACGAGTCCATAATTCCATCATTCCACCGCGTTTCCGCGGCACGAGCATGGCTCGTGCGGCGGATCCACGGCAGGTTTGTCGTTTTGTGCGTCTATTTCTGCACAGTAATTCTTAGTATTGTGTGCTGGTTTTCCTGGGAATTTTTAATATTTTTTCCAGAGTTGAATTTTCTGGGTTGATTTGGGGATTCGGTGTTTCGATCGGAGTATCAGATTTTGTCTATGTGGCTTTCCGGATAAATTTTAGAATATGTTAAAAAGTTCGACCGGATATAAATACCCAATTTTTCCCCTGTAGGGAAATTTCCAAGTGTTGGATTTTTCCGTAGTTTAACGACGTTCTAAGTAGTGCAAGTAACGCGATGGACCCTCTAGAAGACAACAAACCTTAACTCGATTATGTGACCGTCTTGAACTGCCCTTTGAACCTTCGGGTTTGGGGCAGTACGGCGTGCCACATGTAAGGCGTTGGCTTGACCCTTCTACGGCTGGACCGTTGGTACTGAGGCACGAACTGAATGTTGTTAGACTTATTTCATGTGTTGACCTGTTTCGGGAAAACTTGGGTGTTCGATTGTTCGATCGGAAAGTTTAACATTTTCTATTTATCCGGAATGTGATACAACTGTAAGTCCATATTGCGACCCCCGGTTCTTACGGGGAAGCGGAAACGGTATAAAAACAAATTTTATCCCAAGAGGCAACATGGACTAAACTAGGTCGGGATCGTTACCTAAACTAAAACTAGCAAACTAAGCTAAAGAGAGTTAGCTACTATGGAAGATGGTTATACCTAAACTTGAACTCCTTCTTCTTCAAACCTTGTAGAGGTTGATGGTTCTCTTTTCGTCGCCTTCTCCCGTCGAAGATGGATCCACCTCGAAGGCTCGACCTTTGGGCTCTTTCTCGTACTTGGAGTGAACTAGAATCGCCGGCTTGCTAGACCCTTGATCCTAGAGTGAGTAGAGAGTGTCTAAGGGTTGCTTTTGTTTTTCAAGAGAAGGATTCTCAACTCATGAGAAGGTTTCTCTTGACTAGAGGAAGAAGAAGATGAAGTGAAGAGAGAGAGTGAGAATGATAGAATGAGCTATATTTTTTTCTTTCTTGCAACCATAATGCAAAAGAAAAGAATTATCTAATAATAATAATTGAAAATGAGAATAGTTGATGGCAATTTGGAATGACCACAACCATGCTTCATTTAAAAATGTAAGCATAAATCAAGGAAGACTTTTGAAGCATGATGGTGGTCAACTTTCAACCATGGTCAACAAGTCAACCATGGTCAACAAGTCAACAATATCAACCATAACAAAATTCTCATTTAATTACTATTATAAATAGATAATCCATAAATCCATTAGGGTTTGGAAAAAGATAACTGTCAACTGTGCATACGCACCCGTTCCGAAACCCTAATGAAATACCTCATCCTCCGCCTCAAGCAACTGTGCATACACACCTGCATTCTCGTTCCGAGGAACAAGAATACCAAGATATAAAAGCAACCCCAAATATATATATATACCAGTATCTGGCTCAAACCAGAGCCTGCCAGTATAATCCGTCCGGACTCCAAACGTGCACAAGTGCGCGGATGAGAACGAACCCTGTCGCAAAACCATGCGACCTCTACTCTGTTTTGCCCAGAGGCGAATACCCTCTGTGTGGGACTCTAAAGACTCGACACTACGCTGGCAGTGGGTTTAACCACAGACCGCAAGCGGCACTAGCTGTGCGTAACGGTCCCCAGGTAGATGCCGACAAGAAGGCTGACGAGGTGAAACCCCATCTGAACTCCTACTGAGTCTGAATGTGACAGTCTCCGTACAGTCCGGTCTGTTCGTCTGATACATCGCATGGCGGGCCTAGGGGGTGGTAATCGTCAGTCCCCCAATAGCGGTACAAGTCGTGCCGGAGCGAAGCCCAAAACACCCTGAGATAACACTGGAAACCTACCAGTATATCTCGTTTGCCCTGGCCAGGGACTACTCGTGTAATGGCTCTCCTAGACACAGCGCGATGTCAACCCCCAATACCGGGAGAGACGAATCCTGTCTAACCGTCACTGCCTCCAAGTGCTTCGGGACTGCACCCAACCACCACCTGTTTGCACGACTCCTTTGAGCCGTGGTAGGGTAGTGATCAAAGTGCAGTGGGAACACACTTGAGGCGAAGTGCCAGTGTCAAGTCAGCGGACTAAGCTGTACTCATGTTACCTGGGAACTGATAACTGACGATAGGTATAATACCAACCTGTCAGTTCCCGACGAGTCCTGTCCAGTGTACTCGTAACCCAACGAGCACCCGTATACTATCTCCAGTACGACGTACTGATGGCTGTGGGACAGACCATCTCCCACACTAGGATGAGAAGCGCATACGCTAGTCTACTCCGGAGTATCGATGCCCTGTCTCGATAGTCCTGCGACTAGGGACCTGTATAAGGATGTGCTTATAGATTACCCAGCCCCCACTAGTGTGACTGCCATCACAACGCTGGTAATCAAGCAAAGATCCTAAGGGCTCCACTAATGCGTATAAGTGATATACTGAAATAAACACAAGTACACATTGAAGTAGAAACAAACCAAGTAGCATACTACTATTTTGAGCAAGATTGTATATACAAGGTGAATATCCCAAGCATCCATTAAGTAATATACAAACTAGTATGATACAGTAATGGCCTCTAGGGCATATACACTAACAATCTCCCACTTGCACTAAGGCCATGTACTGGCGTATCGAAGACCTATCATCTCGATCAGCCGCTCGAACTGAGTCTGGGGTAGGGCCTTGGTGAATGGATCTGCAGTGTTCTCTTCTGAAGCAACCCTCCGAACCTCGATCTCCTTGCGATCCACGATCTCCCTGATCAGGTGATACCGCCTCAAGATGTGCCTGGATCTCTGATGGGACCTGGGTTCCTTCGCTAAAGCTATAGCCCCGTTGTTGTCGCAATACAGAGGTATTGGGTCAACAATGGACGGAACCACCTGAAGTTCTTTCAAGAACTTCCTCATCCAGACAGCTTCTTTTGCGGCATCAGATGCAGCGATGTATTCCGCTTCCATCGTCGAGTCTGCAACGGTTTCCTGTTTGGAACTCTTCCAACACACCGCCTCTCCATTGAGGGTGAAGACAAAACCCGACATGGACTTGGAATCATCCTTGTCACTTTGGAAGCTGGAGTCAGCAAAGGCCTCGATCTGGAGGTCTTTTCCGCCATACACCAAGAACATCTCCTTAGTCCTCCTCAGGTACTTGAGAATGTTCTTTACTGCTATCCAGTGTTTCTCCCCAGGGTTAGACTGATACCGGCTTACCACACTCAGTGCATAAGCTACATCCGGTCTGGTACACAACATCGCATACATTATAGAGCCTACCGCAGAAGCGTAGGGTATAATAGACATGCGATCCCTCTCCAAATCAGTCTTGGGAGACATCTCTTTAGAGAGGGTGATCCCGTGACAAGCCGGTAGGTTACCGCGCTTGGAATCTTCCATACTGAATCTTTTCACTATGGTGTCGATGTACCTGGACTGAGAAAGTCCCAATATCCTCTTGGATCTATCACGATGGATCCGGATCCCCAGGATGTATGAGGCATCACCCAGGTCTTTCATGGAGAACCTTTGTGACAAGAACCCCTTGACAGATTGTAGCATAGGAATGTCATTTCCTATCAAGAGAATGTCATCCACGTATAAAACGAGGAATACTACAGTTCTCGCTACAAATCTACTATAGATGCATGGTTCATCTGGATTTTTGATAAAGCCAAATTCTTTGACTGTCTCATCAAAACAGATGTTCCAACTCCGCGATGCCTGCTTTAGTCCATAGATGGACTTAAGCAACTTGCACACCTTTCCGCTGCTCCCACTCTGAATGAAACCCTCTGGCTGATCCATATAGACACACTCCTCTAAATTTCCATTTAGAAAAGCTGTCTTTACGTCCATTTGCCAGATCTCATAATCGTGGAAGGCAGCAATGGCAAGAAGGATCCGAATGGATTTCAGCATGGCTACCGGAGAAAAGGTTTCGTCGTAGTCCAAGCCAGGTCTTTGACGAAAACCCTTTGCTACCAGCCTAGCTTTATAGGTCTCAACCTGTCCATCTACACCAATCTTCCTTTTGAAGATCCACTTGCATCCTACGGGTTTTACCCCGTCTGGAGCAATGTCCAACGTCCATACCTTGTTGGTGTACATGGACTCCATTTCGGTCCGCATTGCATCCAGCCATTTCACTGAGTCAACGCTCTGAACGGCCTGCTGGAAGCTAGTAGGCTCATCATAATCTATGATGCAATCCTCTCTATCCCCGTCTATGAGAAAACCGTAGTATCTCTCGGGCGGATGAGACTGCCTACTACTCCTGCGGAGCGGCGTAGGAATGTCCTGTTCTGTTGAACCCTCTGGTTCCACTAACCTTTCAGTAATAGTCTGTGGTTCTGGAATTTCTTCCAGTTCTACTGCGCTCCCACTAATCTCCTTTTCTAAGAACTGGTGTTCTAGAAAGTGGGCATTACGAGAAACAAGGACTTTTTGTTCCTCTGCGTAGTAGAAAAGATACCCCCTGGTGTTCTTTGGGTATCCCACAAACTTGCACAGTACTGAGCGTGCCTCGAGCTTGTCCGCATGCTGCTTTTTGACAAAAGCCGGACATCCCCAGACCTTCAGATATTGAAGATAGGGTTTCTTCCCACTCCACATTTCATATGGTGTGGAAGGCACAGTCTTAGTCGGAACTCGGTTCAAAAGGTACGCAGCTGATTCTAGCGCATACCCCCAGAATGATCGCGGTAACTCAGCGTTACTCATCATGGACCGCACCATATCCAATAGGGTGCGGTTCCGTCTCTCCGATACACCGTTATGTTGCGGGGTGTAAGGAGGAGTAAGCTGAGAGAGAATTCCGTTCTCTTTTAAATAGTCCAGGAATTCGGCACTTAAGTATTCTCCACCTCGATCCGATCTTAGAATCTTAATACTTTTGCCGGTCTGTTTCTCTACTTCATTCTTATACTCCTGGAATTTTCCAAAGGCCTCGGACTTATGTTTCATTAAGAAGACATAACCGTACCTTGAGAAGTCATCCGTAAAAGTAATGAAGTAAGAATGTCCGCTTCGGGCATGTGTAGACATTGGACCGCACACGTCACTGTGTACGAGTCCCAAGAGCTCGCTCGCTCTTACTCCATGTCCAGTAAACGGAGTCTTTGTCATCTTTCCCTTGAGACAGGATTGACAAGTGGCATACGATTGATATTCGAACGCATTCAAATACCCTTCTGTATGTAACTTCGTCAACCTTCTCTCATTGATGTGACCCAATCTACAATGCCATAAGAAAGTCTGATTTATTTCTGGAGACTTTCTTTTGTGTGTATTCTGGATGTTGAAAATCTGTGGTTGGTTTAACACGTATATACCATTACTCAGAGTACCTGACCCAATCAATACTTGATTAAGGTGAATGTTTACAACATTACTTACAAACGCAAATTCATAACCTTCTTTAGAAACTAAAGATACAGAAATGATATTACAAGTTGCGTTGGGTACAAAAAAGCAATTACGCAAAACCAAAACATGTCCATCTGACATTCCCAGGTGATAGTCCCCCACGGCTTTAGCATCCATGCTAGCTCCGTTCGCAACTCTGAGGGTCATGTCACCTGCCTTCAAATCCCTACGGTTTCTCAACGCCTGCAAAGAATTACAGATATGAGATCCTGATCCGGTATCCAATACCCAGGAAGTAGAGTTTATTGAAAGACAGTTTTCAATAACATACACACCTGAAGCTGAAGCTGCAACCTGCTTCAATTCCTGTGTTCTGGCCTTCCAGGCCCTGCAATCATTCTTCCAGTGTCCTTTCTTATGACAAAAGAAGCATTCTTCCTTATCCACAAGCTTCCCCGCTATCTTTGTTGCTTTACCTTTTCCCTTCGTATCCACTTTACTAACACCGCCCCTTGGTTTGGCGGGGGCCTTCTTCTTCTTTCCCTTGGCTTTCGCCTTGGACCTAGAAGAAGATGATCCTCCTACAAACAAAGTGGATGTATCCCTACTTTTCTGTAGGGTGCCCTCTGCGCTCCTCAGCATGTTGAGGAGCTCTGATAGTTCAACCTCTTTTTCTTGTAGGTTGAAGTTCAGTATAAACTGGGCGTAAGTGGAAGGAAGGGACTGGAGAACTATATCCGTATATAGTTCACTCTCCAATGTGATCCCTAGGTCAGCGAGCTCCTCAATGTAGCCGATCATCTTTAGCACGTGCTCGGCTACTGATGATCCGACGGCCATCTTTGTCGAAAACAACTTTTTCGACGCTTCGTATCTTGCGATACGTGATTGCTCTCCATACAGTTCTTTTGTATGGAGCAATATGGACTCCATGTCCATATTCTCATGCCTCCTCTGATGTTCGTTGTCCATCGAGGCAAGCAGGAGGCACTTGGCCTTCGCGCTATCAATCTCCCAAGTCTTGCGGATTTCCTTATCCGCGACACTGGAAGTTGGACCAGGGACAGGGGGAGCTTTGGTGGTAAGAAGATACCCCAGCTTGTCATAAGTGATTGCTATCTTGACATTCCTGAGCCAATCTTTGTAGTTTGGCCCTGTCAGTTTGTTTTTATCTAGGAGTAACTTAAGTCCAGTCATGTTGATTGGTCGCTGCAATTAGGAGAGAGAAGAAGAAACACTCAGCATGATGCTCTTGCAAGTTTAGAGTGGTTTTTAGTTTGTCTAAACAGGATGGCTCCCACTGTTTCTCGAATCCCTCCTCAAACCATAAAGGAAGAATTAGTCAGGATCAATCCCACCGTACAATACTTGCTTAACCGTTCAGCCAGGCCAGTGTCGGTACTTCGAGGGAGGTTTTCCAACGCTTTCGCGAAGTTCCTTAATTAAAGAACCTCTTTTCCCTGGGGGCGTAACCCCGCTAACACCTTTCTAGGCACCTACTAGGTTTATAGCATTGATCGTTAAGTGAGAAATTTCCCGAGGAGTAGCATATACTCACAGTAGGATCGGGATCCAAATATCATCGCGTGACGAAAATGAAGGAATCCTACCATAATCATCACACTCCAAATGGTATGCAAATCTAGCAAGTTTCAGTACTTATGAAACTCCCGATGTGGATTTTTGCCCCATGCTCTTATGACCTTGGCGTGAGGTCAAAATGTCATAAGTCACATGTCAAGTTCGTCCCATCATTATCCAGGTTAATTTGAATCCACCCGTACATACCCTTGACGTAGGCCAAAATGGCAGTACGACTGTCTCAAACCAACGCATTCTATCTATGCAACAGATAAATATCCGGCAGCTACCAATCACTATGCCTTGGCGTGAGGTCAAAATACATAGCTTGAATACTACCGAATATTTAACTGAAATGATGGAGGGCTACGGATGGTTTTGGCGAAACCGTGAACGTAGTGAACTTGATATAATCGATGGAACGAGATAGCTTTTAGAAGGAGTGGCTCAAGCTCCGCATTTAAAAGTTAGTTTTGAAAAGAACCGAGTGGTTTTTCGAAAGTGTTCCATCGACTTAAACTTGGTTTATTATCTTGCATTAGTTCTTTTAATGCGTGATATTCTTGCATTAGTACTTTTAATGCGTCCCATCATTTAATCCTACCATTGCAGAAAACAACCAAAATATGACGTACGCTTATGCCATTCGCATTCGCCACGGGGCCCCGTCATTACCCGTTAGGTTACTTAACTAACGACAGAGCGGGGGCTGGGCTAGCGCGTCTGTAAAACATAAGCAACGCCTAAATAGAAAGCAATGATAGACATTTCAGATCACAGATAAATACATTGGATATACTAGCAATCTGTAATTTGTACGAGCCTGTAACAAAAACAGATAACACGGTCGCGGTGAATAGCAAATACCCCACCCAAGACCCCTACGGGTGCGGCAAACTACCCTCCAAGTCCTCGGTAGTTTGTGCACCCCTCCATGGGTCTATCCTAGGAGCAAAAACAGTAAAAAGAATTATACAATGACGGCTACAACCCCGACCCGGTTGTGCGGCCAAACAAATAATATAATTACATCAATTTACATTTATAATGAATTGCAAGAAAAGAAAACTCTCGTCTCACAACCCCCGGCTATTCACCCGCGACAATCCAACATATTTATATACACATTCCAGCACATTACAGATCATGTATAACCCCGACTAATTGTCTTATAGCGATTAGCCGACGTTCAATACATGCAAACATCACAGATATAACCAACATAGCCAAAGTGCAGTGAAGTTCGGAAAAAATACGGAATTATAGGACCCCAAAAGTGAATTTCAGTTCTGGAAAATCTGGGTACATATAATATATCTTAAAAATCCCAAAACCAACACAGAAGAACACTGCACGAAAAACGATGCAAAGATGACACCAACTTGCGGCGGTTCCGCGGCCAGATGAGTAGCTCAGGCCGCGGAAGGGCGGCGGTTTTGATGAAACATGCTATCGTTTTTCTTGTGTGTTCTTAAAAAACCCTGAGACAATTTTACAAGTATAAAGTTTTTCATTTTGAGCAGAAAAAATTTCAACAGAAAGTTAGGGTTTTGATTTTCCGGTTTTGCGATTTTTCGGTTCCGAACTTCGTTACACTTCACTACCAAGCTAGTTTAAGTTTAGTTAGGCTCTGATACCACTGTAAGTCCATATTGCGACCCCCGGTTCTTACGGGGAAGCGGAAACGGTATAAAAACAAATTTTATCCCAAGAGGCAACATGGACTAAACTAGGTCGGGATCGTTACCTAAACTAAAACTAGCAAACTAAGCTAAAGAGAGTTAGCTACTATGGAAGATGGTTATACCTAAACTTGAACTCCTTCTTCTTCAAACCTTGTAGAGGTTGATGGTTCTCTTTTCGTCGCCTTCTCCCGTCGAAGATGGATCCACCTCGAAGGCTCGACCTTTGGGCTCTTTCTCGTACTTGGAGTGAACTAGAATCGCCGGCTTGCTAGACCCTTGATCCTAGAGTGAGTAGAGAGTGTCTAAGGGTTGCTTTTGTTTTTCAAGAGAAGGATTCTCAACTCATGAGAAGGTTTCTCTTGACTAGAGGAAGAAGAAGATGAAGTGAAGAGAGAGAGTGAGAATGATAGAATGAGCTATATTTTTTTCTTTCTTGCAACCATAATGCAAAAGAAAAGAATTATCTAATAATAATAATTGAAAATGAGAATAGTTGATGGCAATTTGGAATGACCACAACCATGCTTCATTTAAAAATGTAAGCATAAATCAAGGAAGACTTTTGAAGCATGATGGTGGTCAACTTTCAACCATGGTCAACAAGTCAACCATGGTCAACAAGTCAACAATATCAACCATAACAAAATTCTCATTTAATTACTATTATAAATAGATAATCCATAAATCCATTAGGGTTTGGAAAAAGATAACTGTCAACTGTGCATACGCACCCGTTCCGAAACCCTAATGAAATACCTCATCCTCCGCCTCAAGCAACTGTGCATACACACCTGCATTCTCGTTCCGAGGAACAAGAATACCAAGATATAAAAGCAACCCCAAATATATATATACCAGTATCTGGCTCAAACCAGAGCCTGCCAGTATAATCCGTCCGGACTCCAAACGTGCACAAGTGCGCGGATGAGAACGAACCCTGTCGCAAAACCATGCGACCTCTACTCTGTTTTGCCCAGAGGCGAATACCCTCTGTGTGGGACTCTAAAGACTCGACACTACGCTGGCAGTGGGTTTAACCACAGACCGCAAGCGGCACTAGCTGTGCGTAACGGTCCCCAGGTAGATGCCGACAAGAAGGCTGACGAGGTGAAACCCCATCTGAACTCCTACTGAGTCTGAATGTGACAGTCTCCGTACAGTCCGGTCTGTTCGTCTGATACATCGCATGGCGGGCCTAGGGGGTGGTAATCGTCAGTCCCCCAATAGCAGTACAAGTCGTGCCGGAGCGAAGCCCAAAACACCCTGAGATAACACTGGAAACCTACCAGTATATCTCGTTTGCCCTGACCAGGGACTACTCGTGTAATGGCTCTCCTAGACACAGCGCGATGTCAACCCCCAATACCGGGAGAGACGAATCCTGTCTAACCGTAACTGCCTCCAAGTGCTTCGGGACTGCACCCAACCACCACCTGTTTGCACGACTCCTTTGAGCCGTGGTAGGGTAGTGATCAAAGTGCAGTGGGAACACACTTGAGGCGAAGTGTCAGTGTCAAGTCAGCGGACTAAGCTGTACTCATGTCACCTGGGAACTGATAACTGACGATAGGTATAATACCAACCTGTCAGTTCCCGACGAGTCCTGTCCAGTGTACTCGTAACCCAACGAGCACCCGTATACTATCTCCAGTACGACGTACTGATGGCTGTGGGACAGACCATCTCCCACACTGGGATGAGAAGCGCATACGCTAGTCTACTCCGGAGTATCGATGCCCTGTCTCGATAGTCCTGCGACTAGGGACCTGTATAAGGATGTGCTTATAGATTACCCAGCCCCCACTAGTGTGACTGCCATCACAACGCTGGTAATCAAGCAAAGATCCTAAGGGCTCCACTAATGCGTATAAGTGATATACTGAAATAAACACAAGTACACATTGAAGTAGAAACAAACCAAGTAGCATACTACTATTTTGAGCAAGATTGTATATACAAGGTGAATATCCCAAGCATCCATTAAGTAATATACAAACTAGTATGATACAGTAATGGCCTCTAGGGCATATACACTAACAACAATAATTGGAATTCACAAGAAGTTATCAGATAACTGAATGAATGTTATAAACATAGCACTTTAGTCTCACTTGATCGGTTGCCACGGAATTTTGATGCGATCAAAAGTCCGTCGCAATCACGTAGCGTACGCGGATATTCGCCGGACAAACTTAATAGACAGCTACATCCCATAGCCCCGACCAAGTGACTGTAGGAGAACCCCGTCGCCGAAAGCATCCGTCCGGGTGCTCGCGGTAGCGGTGTTCCGCCTTGGTGCACTTCGTCGACGGTATCTGGGGTGCGGCCGCCTACTGAAGTTTGCGACGAGTATTCGATCAGGATGTCGGGAATCTTGTTGAATTGCCCGACTTAATATTGAAAAGTGTTTTCAATGATGAGACTAAAATGCGGGGTTTATAATTGTTAGGCATGCGATGTCTAAAGAATTCATTTGATCAGGCATGCGATGTCTGAGGTGGTTGCGGATTCCAACTGTTGTAGTTTTACACTTTCTTTTCTGTGACCGTAAGTGTAATATGTGATATCGCCGGTTTCGTTGCTATATGTCAACGACAATTGGGATGGGCATATTTACTTACGTTGATGACATGTGATGTTATGTGTTGCTGGATATGTTATATTGGATCGTCGTGTTTGAATAGCCGGGGGTTTTTATGTGAGATGAGTGTTTTTCATTTTCATTCATGTAAAAACTTGTATGTAATATTCTTTTATTGGGGCACTTCCAGGTTGCGGAAGTAGTCACCGTTTGTATATTATTTACTTTTCTGCACTAGGATAGACCCAAGGAGGAGGGCACAAGTAACCGGGTTCTGGAGTCCAGTGGGAGACCAACTCGAGGAGTCGAGGCCGGGTCTCCTAACTCCAGAATTGGTAGGGTTGCTTGCCGCTCTCGTAGGGGTCTAGGGGTGTGGGTTTGGCTATTCATCACGACCGTGGAATCCGTGTTTTATACTGGCTCGTATTGAAAACACGGACGTCCTAGTATATCCAATATTTCATATGTTTCTTCTGCTGCGATATCTGTGATGTGATCATGTGATGTTCTGTGATAGATACAGTATATAGTATATATGATATATTATATAGACGTTACTTATGTTTTACACCCACGCTAGCCCTGCCCCGCTCTGCCGTTAGTTACCTAACCTAACGGTGCATGAGGGGACATCGAGGCGAATGCGGATGGCATAAGTGTACGTCATATTTATCTGTGATGTTTAGGTACTTAAATGATGGGACTTCATTAATGTGATTAATGAAATAAAAGAAACCTAAGATGTTGTAGAATCGAATTTCAAAATAAAACAGGTAGCTACAGTTCTTGCTTTGCACAGCGGTATATGTGATATATCCTGCACCTTATTCGATGAGGAAAGGACCGAGATCCCTTCACCGGGAGTGACTCCTTTAGCAATAACTGGCAGATGCTACACACTCGGTTTGTCTTTTGATTGCTTTTAAGAGTTTTTGCTTTGCACAGTGATATATGTGATATATCCCGCACCTCATTCGACGAGGAAAGGACCGACGATCCCTTCACCGGGAGTGACTCCTTTAGCAAAACTAGAAAAGCCTCAAAAGCACTCCATTTTAAAATTATTTGATTCTACAACGATATCAAGTTCATTACGCAATAGGTTTTCAGAAAAACCTGTCGTAGCCCTCCGTCATTTCAGATAAGTAGTAGTTAGTATTCGTGCTACGTTTGTTGGCCTTTGTCAAGGCGTAGTGTGCGGTAGCTGACTGGTGCTTATCTGCTTATGCATATGATGCAGATTGAGTTAGGGTAGTCGTGCGACCTTGTTGGCCTTTGTCAAGGGCCGTGCAGGTGGGTTTAATTCAATCAGGAAATGACGGGTGGAACTTGACTAGCATCCTATGGTTTGTTGGCCTTTGTCAAGGTCATAGGAGGTTAGGGGAAAAATATTATCGGGAATTTCAAGTGTTGAAATTTGCAATGAGATTGCATACCTTCTATGAGATAGTTGGATCCCGATACCCGCTGTGAGTAATTGTTACTCCTGGGAGAGTTTTACACATTACAATTAGCCGATCAAGTAGGTGTCTAGAAAGGTGTCAACGGGGTTACGCCTCTGGAAAAACGAGATTTACATTAATTAGGTTCGTGCGAAAGCACGGGGGACCTCCCTCAAAGTACCGACACTGGCCTGGCTGAAAGATTGGCGAACTTGTAGTGTGTAATTAATCCCGGCTAGTCTTTCCTTTTAGGGTTTGAAGGAAGATTTGATAAAAAGCAGTGGGAGCCATCCTGATTAGATAAAATAATAACCAATCTATTCTTGACAGAGCGCACGCTGAGTGTTTTCTTCTCTCTCTCTCCTGGTAGCGACCATATCATGCCTTAATCAAGATAATAAAACGGATTATTGACCGAACCCGCTTGTTATACTGAGCTGGGGAACGTTGGTCCCGCTCCAACTTATAATTGTTATAAGACAGAGCAGGAAATTGGGGATTACCAGAATTCCCGTGCCGCCCAAACGAAGAGAGTGCATGCTGATGCATCATCTTCGGGTGTGTTCATTACAAGAACTGTTTCTCAGTATTCTTTACGTCCTGGGTATGTGATACCAGATCAGGATCCCTGATATGTAATCTGTTACATAGGGCTACAGATAGGTAGAGAACTGAGAACGGGTGATGAGTTTCATGAGGCAAAAAACGGGGCAAGAGTTGCAGCCAAGTCTGTTGGTCACTGTCACCCTGTATTACAATACATTGATTCTGAACGAATGTTGTTAGATACCGAACCTGATATACAAAATCATATCAGTCTCTTTATTAGTAAAGAAATGATAAAATTTTGTATTGTTGGATAATGTTTTGAACATTTCCTATATCAAAAGTTGATCGGTTCAGGCACGTTATCTAAAAGCATTGATGTTCTAAATCAAACTACAGTTCTTAGTATATGGAACACACATAAGAGGAAGAGTTCAGAAATGAACGGATCCTTCTTAAGGCATTGTAGACTAGGTCATATTAATGTGACCCGACTAGCTAGAGTTACATATAGATGCATATTTAAATCAGTTTGAATTTACATCTTGTGAAACTCGCCAGTCATGTCACAAAGATAAGATGACCATAGCTCCGTTTACTGGAAACAGAGAGAGAGTTAGTGAACTCTTGGGATGATACATGTTGATGTATTAGGTCCCCTGTCTACACATGCCAAGACTGGTTCTTTGTACTTCGTTACATTCTCTGATAATCTCTCAAGATTCAGACATATGTTCCTGTTGAAACACAAGTCGGAACCTTTTGAGATATTCACGGAATATAAGTTAGAAGTAGAGAACCAATACGGGTATAAGTATTATGTCCTATGATGAGATCAGGGAGGAGAATACTTGTGCATGGAATTCCTGGACTATTCTAAAGGAGAATGAGATTCTCTCTCAGCATTACTCCTCCGTATACACCATAGCACGATGGTATATCGGGGCGGAGCAATCACACCCTATATGATAAGGTGTGCTCTATGATGAGTACTACTGAGTTACCTATTTTCTTTTCGGAGTTATGCACTTAAGAAGTTGCATACCTATTGAATAGGGTTCAAATCAAATCAGTTGCCTACCACTTCATATGTGATATGGAAAGGGTAGAGCCCATGTCTTAAGCTAGTTAAGATTTGGGGCTGTCCGGCCTATGTCTGAAAGCAAAATCCGGACAAGCTCGAGGCAAAGTCTGTAATGTAGAACTGGAAGGGTTCCAGCTATACAAACTGCAGCTGATGATTTGAAAAAAAAACCAAATGATTCAATAGTTACCAACGAACCTCAGCCTCTCCGCCGATCTAGTAGGGTTCCTCACCCACCTGAGAGATACTTCTGTTTCTCTATAACAGTGGGAGCGAGAATTGCATCATGAGATGATGACCCAACTAGTTTCGAGCTGGCCATCGAGAGTAAGACTCTGTAAGAATGGCTGGATGCTTAGTGATCTGAGATGGAATCCATATACACCAACAAAGTATGGACTTTGGTTGCTATATCTGAAGGGTTAAATCCCCATCAGGAGCAGGTATATCTTGAGAAGATTACTTGGTGTACATGGAATGGTTGAGACTTTCAAAGCTAGACTTGTTAAAAGTTTGCATCATTGACCAGGTGTGGATAATGATGAAACCTTTTCAAGTATCTATGCTTAAGTCCATCCAGATCCTACTTGTCACGGCTACATACCATGACTGCGATATCTGGTGGTTGGGTGTCTTGACTGCTTTTCTAAATGATGATTTAGAAGAGAGCGTCTATAAGTACACAGCCAGAGGGCTTCGTAGACAGTGGGAGCAGCGGAAACGTGTGCAAGATGCTTTATAGGATTAAAGCAGGCATCGCGGAGTTGGAACATCTGTTTTGATGGATTAGTCAAAGAGTTTGACATCATCAAAATGGTAGATGAACCTTGTATAAACAAAAAAGGTAGTAGGGAGTATGGTGACGATCCTCGTAGAGTACGTGGATGACATACTCTTGATAGGGAAGGAGTTTCCTATGCTACGCTCGATCAATCTCCGCTTATCACAATGATTCTCCATATAGGATCAAAGTGATACCTCCTAAATCCTGGGTTTTTGGATCTATGAGATAGATCTAATTGGATGTTAGGATTCTCACTAGTTGTAGTGAGAAGGTATCAATCGACCCTGGGGAGAATCACTGGAAGTGTTCCAGGGTGATATAGATGACTGAATGTCAGTCACAGGCATTGTCTTTACCCTCAGTAAAGGGACGGTATGTTGGAAGAGTTCCAAGCTAGATACCGTGGCATACTAGAAGATAAAGGCAGGATACATCGCTACTTAAGATGCTACCAAGGAGGATGTTTGGGTGTATATTGGTTCATGAGATGAACTACGTTCCTACCATTGTGAGACAATGGAGTTGTGGCTCATGCCGAGGAACGCCGGTCCCATCAGTGATCCAGACTTATTCTAAGGCAGTATCACCTGATCATGGAGATAATTGATCTCCAGGGTGATCGAGGTTTGGAGAGTAGACTCAGAGGACAACACAGCGGATCCACTCACAAAGGCCTGTTCCCAGAGAGAGACTTTTATGGGATGGTTGAGTATGAGATACTTCAAACCACTGCTACAGATGGCCCTAGTGCAAGTGGGAGATTGTTAGTTATATGTATGCCCTAGAGGCCATTACTATACATAGGATGTATATTGTAGTGGATGCTGGGACATATATAGTGAGGACTTTCTTGCTCGACATGATAGTATGCTATCTGGTTGATCTTTACCTTAACGTGTATACTGATTGTCTCTCTGTTACATGTTGGTAAAGCCCTTAGGATCTGTACTTAACTACCTGGACTATGATGCGGATCATACTAGTGGGGACATGGTAGTCCATAAGTACATCCTTCAAAGTCCCTAGTCGTGGGTGTATCGAGACGGGGCATCGATATACCAGAGTAGACTAGCGTGTACCTTCTCGACCCATACAGATGAGCGATGGATGATCCCATATCCATTGGTGTTTGACATCAGAGATGATATACGGGTGCTCAGTAGAGACTGGGTACACTGGACGGACTCGCCGAGAACTCCCAGATGGTATTATACCTCACGTCAGATGGAAGTTCTCTGGTGACACTGGTACAGAGTAGTCTGTTGACCCGAGATCGTCATAGAGTCTTGTGTGGTTCCCACTGTGCTTTGATTTCCATCTTACCACGTCCAAGAGGGCGTGCAAAACGGTGGTTTTTGGGTACAGTCCCGAGTCACATGGAGGCAATGAGCGATAGGAGGGGATTCGTCTCTCCCGGTATAGGGAGTTGATGTTGCGCTGTGTTCGATTGGCTATAACAGGAAATCCCTGGCCAGGGTTGCTGAGATTTACTGGTAAGTGTTACCAGTAGTTTCTCAAATTGTTATAGACCTCATATCGACACGACTTATCGAGCTATTGGGGTCTGACGTTTACCACCCCTAGGAGAGATATGCGACATATCAGACGATCAGACCGGACTGTACGGTAGTGTTACTGGTTGGATTCACTGGAGTGTGAGCGGGCTTGCTCGTCGATCTTCAGATCGCTCAATACCCGGGTGGCCGTTACGTTTAGCAGACCGCTTGCGGCTTATGGGTGTTTGATATGATCATCATCTGCTGCCAGCGTATTGACGAGTCTTTAGAGTCCTACACAGAGGTTTCCTGGCTCAATCGAAACGAAATAGGAGCGCATATGAGATATGTGCGGGACCGAGAATAATGCGTGTATGTGATACCGTGTTTCATTCTCGCGATCAATGTGTCGGATGGTTGTATGCGATATAACCTAGTTATCGATTCAAGCGTTGAATCGATAAGCCGATACATTGAATACTAGTCGGTTGTGTGCGACATGACCGGATCATTGAATCAAGTGTTGATTTAATGATTTAATGCATAATTATATATTTGATATATTACTTTGCATTAACTAGTATTGGTTCACTTTAAATGGATTTTCTCACTTGGATTGTGCACATTGTATATGTGATATACATTTGTACATTTGATTGTATCATGTTTGATGATACATGATAGTTTGGTGTATGGATTAAACCATGGTTGGTCAATGGTTAGGGTTTCTTTTGCTTCATTTATTCATTTATTTATCCATTTTGTTTATTTTAGCAAAAGAAAATAATGAAGAGATAATGGTGGCTTTCTTTGTTTGTTTATGAACCTTCATGAAGGTTTGACCTAAGTGACCATTTTGTCTTCATGTCTTAACCCAACCATTCACTAACCCTTGTTAATTCTCTACACCTAACTATGGTTTGATTATGATAAGGATGATTATTCTTTTCTATTCTTGAATTTTTATCATAACAATTTCATCTTCTTCTTCCTTTCTTCAAGTGAAGAAAGCAAGCTCTATCAATGGTGATTGATGGAAACAAGTGAGAAATCCAATTCTAAAGTCTACCCACTTCCTATTTCTTCATCCTCTATCTCTTGCCAAGTAGTAGAGTGTGTTTCCTTCATAAGTTTTCATGGCTCGGTGAAGGTGGAGCTTGATCTAGCGATGCCTCGACGTAGATCATCTTCGGCACGTCGTCGATGACCTAGCCCGCCTATTCTTCGATGAAGCGAACGCGAGAGTCCAAGATCGGATTTGTACAGCGGAGATGACTTCTTCATGGAGCTATGGAGGTGGACAAACGGATCTACAAAGGTTGTATTTCCGTATCTCTTAGTTAAGTGTTAACTAGTTTGCATTTTCGCCTAGACATCTAGCAGACGATCCGTAGTCGGGTTTCTCGGCACCTAGTTTTTTTGAAATTGGCATGGTTGATGCCTTGTGAGATCTCATTAGGGTGCCTAGGAACCCTACACATGGAGATTGTTGATCTCCAGGTGATCGAGGTTAGGAGAGCAGACTCAGAGGAAAACACAGCGGATCCACTCACAAAGGCTTTTTCCCAGAGAGAGACTTTTATGCGATGGTTGAGTATGAGATACTACAACCACTGCTATATGATGGCCCTAGTGCAAATAGGAGATTGTTAGTTATATGTATGCCCTAGAGGCCATTAGTGTACATGAGATGTATATTGTAGTGGATGCTTGGACATATATAGGGAGGACTTTCTTGCTCGACATGAAAGTATGCTATCTGGTTACTCTTTATCTTAACATGTACACTGATTGTCTCTCTGTTACATGTTGGTAAAGCCCTTGGGATGTGTACTTGACTACCTGGATTATGATGCGGATCATACTAGTGGAACAATGGTAGTCTGTGAGTGCATCCTTTAATGTCCCTAGTCGTGGGTGTATCAAGACGGGGCATCGATATGCCAGAGTAGACTAGCATATAGCTTCTCGACCCATGTTGATGGGCGATGGATGATCCCATATCCATTGGTGTTTGACATCAGAGATGATATATGGGTGCTCAGTGGAGACTGGGTACACTGGACGGACTCGCCGAGAACTCCTAGATGGTATTATACGTCACGTCAGATAGCAGTTCTCTGGTGACACTGGTACAGGTTAGTCTGTCGACTCGAGATCGTCATAGAGTCTTGTATGATTCCCACTGTGCTTTGATTTCTACCATACCACGTTCATGAGAACGTACAAAACAGTGGTTTTTGGGTACAGTCCCGAGTCACTTGGAGGCAATGAGTGATAGGAGGGGATTCGTCTCTCCCGGTATTGGGAGTTGATGTTGCGCTGTGCTCGATTAGCTATAACAGGAAAGTCCCTGGCAAGGGATGATTCAGAGATTTACTAGTAAGTGTTACTAGTAGTTTCTTGATGCGTTATGAGCCTCATATCGGCTCGACTTATCAGTTACTGGGGTCTGACGTATACCACCCCTAGACGAGATATGCGATATATCAGACGAAGAGACCGGACTTTACGGTAAGTGTTACTGATTGGATTCGCAGGAGTATGAGCAGGCTTGCTTGTTGATCTTCTGATCGCTCAATAACCGGGTGGCCGTTACGTTTAGCACACCTCTTTCGGCTTGTGGGTTTTTGATATGATCATCACCTACTGCCGGTGTATTGACGAGTCTTTAGAGTCCTACACAGAGGTTTCCTGGCTCAGGAGAAACGGAGTAGGAGCACATTTGAGACATGTGCGGGACCGATATTAATACGTGTATGAGATACCGTATTCTATTCTCGTGATTTTTTTGTATCATTGGTCGGTTATATGCGATATAGCCTCGTTATCGAATCAAGCGTTGATTCGATAAATTGATACACATGATATTAGTCGGTTATATGCGATATGACCGGATCAATAAATCAAGTGTTGATTTAATGATTTAATGTATAATTATATATTTGATATATTAATTTATATTAACTAGTATTAGCTCACTTAAGATTGCTTTTCTCACTTGATTATGTATTAAGTACATATGTGATATATACTTGTGTACATATTTATGTCATGCTTGATGATACATACAAACTTGGGTGTGTGTGTAATTTACACTATGCTTACATATAATGTAGGGTTTTTATTTATCTTAGTAAATCAAAATGAGGTGGAAAATTGGTCATGGCTTGAAGCTTCATGAAGCTTGTAGACCATTGACCAAAGTCCACTCATTTTGTTTTACTTAAGATATTTTAAATCCAACCATTATAATTAATCCATGGTTATGTCTCTACAATAGTTAGTATATGACACTAACTCACCCATGGTTGCTATTCTCACCTAATTAGTTTTCCTTATTCATTTTTCATGGTTGCTTTCTTCATCTTCTTCCTCTTGCTTACTAGCTCCATGAAACATGAAGAAATATTGTGAGAAAATAAAATCTAAAGTGAGCCCACTTCCTATTCCATCATCCTATACACTTTCTTGGGTAGTAAAGGGTGTTCTCTTCACAAAGTTCTTAGTGAAGAGGTAGCTTGGGTTTGAGTCTCCTCGACGTAGATCATCTTCGGCCTCGAAGACTTTGTGCAAGCTTGTTCATTTCTCTGATGGAAACATTCTAGAGTTCGGGAAATCTTCACTTGCTATGATCGCAGTGAAGGGACGTCAACATGAAGTTTTAGAAGTGAAGGACCGGTCTACAAAGGTTGTATTCCTTGCTCACTACTTCTAATGGTTGATTACATGTTATATTGTCTAGTTACTTTAGCTTGATCCTAGGGCTAGGGTTCATTAGCACCTTAGAATTTTTTAATTTGGCATGGTAGTTGCTCTGAAAACCCAGTAGGGTGCTAAGGAATCCCAACATCCATGACATGGAGGAAGACATGTGGCTCGCCCTCTCTCCATCGACTCACACCATGTCTGTGCAAGCCCCTATAATCGAAAGTTGGTCAGCTCTACCGACCTCGTATCTGAACATTTCAATGACCTGCCGATCCTAGCTATCCTATCAAGAAATGACTAAGGATCCTTTGCTACGTCTTTCCCCGTAAATACCGGAGGTCTCAACCTCATAAACTCCAGAAGTGATACCTCCATAACCCTCGAGTCTACAAGTGCGAAAGTCTTCACGGGCTGTACAATGGGATCTACCATCGTCGATGCCTAATCCTGTCTCTAAACACGGGTGGCCTCAGTCAACTTTTCACGACCCGAAGGTACGGAACGTGACTGGCACTTAAATTACGAAACGTCTAAAGGCGTAACGTAATCTAAGTATGCAAAAACCCAGAAATCTAAACCAAATAAGAAATAAAGTGAAGGAAAACTTATTAAAAGAAAGCAATTTTAATTAAAACAAGTCGCATTAAACATTTTTTTAAAAAAACATCAAAATTCTCGAAAATTTCGGCAGAGTCTCATTTGTAAATACTGGCCCCCAAACGAGTACAACACATGAAAATACATATAAGTCAATAAAGGCATCCCCAAGTGGGAGCTAGCTCTTTGCCAAAGGCGGAAACACAATCATAAGTAATGAATATATTATAATAATGCGAAATAAGTGTAAAAGCATAAAGCATCACGTCAGCTCAAGTAAGCCTTGACACTTAACCATAAATACAAGTCTCAACGTCTAGTCCAATATAGAAGAGTAGATGGAGTATACTAGATACAAATAAATACACGGTGGGAGGAAAAGAAAATCCTCTAAACCAACCTATTAGCAAGCTGTAATTCGAAGCAAACGAAGCTGAAAAGAAGGTACATCCGCCGCTACTATGCTGACGGGCCAGACCTGCAAGATACTGTGGCACAACGGGGTTGAGTTGCCAACTCGTGAGTAGTAAGTAATATCTAATAAGGTTATCGTAAGCATATGCACAAATGCATCACACCCTACATATACCGATATGATACAATGCACTAACATGAATGCATAATCAAAACCCAAAACTTGAACATATCCGGTATGAGAAAATCTTTATTTTAATCTTAGAAAAACTCCTGTGAAATAACTGAAGTATCATCAATGAAATCCATAGAAATGCGTGTCAAGTATCGACAAAAAATCAGAATATCTCAAAGTCTCAATATCTCGATGTCTCAATAACTCGATGTCTCAAAATCTCAACATCTCAATGTCTCAATATCTCAATATTTAGGGCTCCGTCAGTCCGGATCTTTCCATATCATCAAATCTCATGACCATGTCGGTATCCTCCGGATATCTGCCGCGTCAGACATCACCGTAGGTAGTCTGCCCCTGCCAGGCTCATCGTCTACAACTCGAGTTTCTTACCCCGGGTACCGTACCGGGCCCACCATGTACCCAAAACGATTCATCCTACTCCTCAAATCAGGTCTCGAAAACCAACTGCAATCATGAAAACTCATGGTAGACGACACATACATCACGAGAAAACCATAAATTTTCTGTTTTAAAAATGATAATAGACTTATAAATTTCTTACGGTTTTCCCCAAAATCCAGAATCTCATGAATACTGTAACCCTCGAGAAGAACCAAAATACATAAACATGCCGGTGATGATGGAAATCTAAGATACGGTAGTATATACCATGCAAAATACGGACAGAAACTATGCATGAATCATGATGCAATGAGGTATGTGTATATGATTTACAATCCTACGTATCAATCTTAAGGAAATGAATATACAGGTATAAGTCTATGGATCATATATGATGCAAATGCACTAATACCAATTCTAAGCAAATTCTATAGTGTTCGTGACATAGCAATTGCCAATGGCGTGTGTGTTCGCATGAATAGTGCATGTGTGGCAGGAACCAATGGTAATGGTGTAAGTGTCCTATAAGATTACATCACACACACACACACACACAGATATATATATTTATACATATAACGATGCGATACAATGAGATGGCTAACTAGGAAACTACGCATATAATGTAAATACTACAAGTAATACTAAACAGTCGGGCGCCTTGCGCCATCCAGACGATCCCCCATAGATGTATATATTTACTCAACGGAACACCTCGGCTAATCTGATTCGATCTTCGTCTTGTCTCTTCCGCGCCACATCCGACGCCTTTGCACCCGATCCTAGAATTGCACACAAGTAACTAAGAAGATAAATATACGAATAGTCGCGGACCCAAATGACGCAAGTCAAACAACGTGCGCTAATTAAACGTGCACGCACTTGGCGCACAAACGCGCTCGCAACCACGCCACAACCCATAACTAGGGTCGCAATACGTGAAAACCACCCATCCTAATACCCACTCGTACCAATTGCGCATTCACAACACACTAAATATCTTAAGGATTAAGTTATAACTCATCAAAAGCTCAAACTTAATTAGAATCGATATATTTGAAAAACCTAGTAAGCATCCATTTTACCATTTTAGTTCAAATCTTGATATTTTAACAATTCTAGTGGCCACAATGCTCACTAAATATCTGAATTAAGTCACACAAACCATTATTAAAATTTTATCTCACCAAATTATATTAATTTTAAAATCCAAGTTTGAAAATTATCTAATTTGAACAATTTTGAAGCAACAATTAGCAACTAAACTAAATTTTGCATGTCATAAAGTGTTAAACTACACATTGTAATCATGATCAATTTATAAAAACCCTAACTTGATTTAAAAACCCTCTCTTGAATTTTAACTCTTAAAATTAAAACTATAATTAAACCCCTAATTAGCTAAATGGAAGTAATTAACAACAACTTAAACATAGGGTTAGGATTTATACCTCACAAACATGAGATCAGCATGCAAACCAATCCTCCCAAAGATGCTTCCTTTATCCAAGATCCATACTGGTTTAGCTAAAGAATAATGGGAAAGGGTTTAATGATAAATTAGTGGAATTTTTGTGTTGATTTTTCATGGAATTTTGATGAATTTGGAGATGAAAAGGAGATAGGGAAAAATGGGGCTGCTCATGGAGGGCTCGGCCATGAGAAAAAAATGAGAGGGGGAGAGAAAAAGTGAGGTGAGTGTGTGTAGAAACTTCTTAATTAATACATCTTTTAACTAATTTCATTAATTAATTTATTTTACTTTTTCTAATAACTCATTCTATAATTTTCTAGAACCCTCATGACAACTTCAATTCATTTCAAAGTAACATGTTACATTTTGTTTTAGTGTGTCATAGTGCACAATTTTGTATTTAACTCATTTCTAATTTGTAATTTACACTAATTTAATGAATAATGGAAACTTAAAATTTATTTAATATAATTAATTAAGGAGAAATAATTAAGTAAACTAACAATTTATAAGTGACTAAATAAATACCAATTACTAGTAATTACAGAGTAAAAATAGGTGTATTTAAGTCTATGGTGAAAAATAATTATATTTATGTTTTATGAAAAATACGGTTTATTTTACTGATTATCAGAAAATTCAACTAAAGGGTTTTATTTATTTATTTATTTTTTTTAAACGTTACAATCTTCCCCCTTAAGGAAATTCGGTCCCCAAATTTAAGATCTAATTACGCGTATGGAAATAGCTCGCTCTCATCTCGTCTGCGGCTCCCCACGTGTCTTCTTTGGCGCTCGGGCCACGCCAAATAATCAAAACGGTCGGTATGACCTCGGACATCGGTTTCATCACCTGCCGATCTAGAATAACTATCGTCTTCTTGGTGAAAGAAGGATCGTGCTCCAGCTGGATCGTCTGATGCTGTATCGCATGAGCGAGGTATGGAAGGTACTTACGAAGTATCGATACATGAAACACAGGGTGAACATCTGGAAATCTAGGTGGAAGAGCCAAACGATACGCAACTGTGCCGATAAGCTCCATAATCTATAAGGAACCCACATATCTGGGATTAAGCTTTTCTTTCCTCCTGAATCTCAACACGCCCTTCATCGGAGAAACCCTCAAGAATACATGATCACCTAAGGCGAATTCCAGTCTGCGACGACGTCTACCCACATAAAATTTCTGCTTTCTCTGGGCCGCTCTCATCCTATCCCGAATCAGCTTAATCCTTTCGGTCGCCTTCTGCACAATCTGTGGTCCCAAACCACTACTCTCATTAAACTATGTCCAACAAACGGGTGATCGACATATTTTCCTATAAAATGCCTCAAAGGGTGCCGTCTGAATCTTCTCCTGGAAGCTGTTATTATTGGAAAACTCTATCAAGGGCAAGTGGCGATCCCAACTGCCACTAGAACGCAAGCTCGGAGTATGTCCTCAAGAATCTGAATGGTCTTCTCTGATTGACCGTCGGTCTGCGGATAGAAAACAACACTGAATCTCAATTGGTGTCCAATCCCTCTTGAAGTTTCTACCATAGTCGGCTGGTGAACTGAGTGGCTCTATTGGACACAATACAAGTCGGAACTTCATGCAGTCGCACCCTCTTATCAACATACATCTGAGCATATAGAACGAATCCGAAAATGGTCTTGACTGGAAGAAAATGAGCTGCTTTCCGTCAATCGGTCTACAATCTCCAAATAGAGTCATACTCTTGACTGGTCCTAGGTAGGCCCACAATACGATCCATAGAAGTCTGTTCCCATTTCCACTCCATAATGGGCAAAGGATGTAATTATCCTGCTGACCCCTGATGCTCGGCCCTAACTTGCTGATAAGTCAGCATCCCAAAACAAATCTATGACATCTCTCTTCATACTTTCATATTAGTAGACATCTCTTAAGTCATGATACATCTTGGTGGAAACCGGATAAACACAATATGTCGATTGGTATGCCTCCTCTAAACTTTCGCATCACAGTCCCTCGGAATCTGGCACGCACGGTCGAATCCCAAATCATAGCATTCTTTGATCATCAATCACGAACTCTAAATCTCTGCCCCGTCGAACCTGCTTCATGATTTCTGACCAACAAACGTCATTGGACTACGCCTCACGGATATGGTCAAATCACTGTGGACGTGTACGGGAATAGGAAAGTTGTCCCCCGATCGAAGTAAACTCGAACTGTACTCGGCTGGCATATAGAATCTGCCATTCTGCCATTGTCTATCTCTAAACTGTGCTCAACAACAAAAGCTACCTCTGGGCCTCCAATTCAAAGCATCTGCCACAACATCCGCCTTGCCCGGACTATATGGAATCTCGCGGTCATAATCTTTTACTAGCTCCATCCATCGGTGCTATCTCAAATTTTGATCTTGTTGCTGAAAGATGTACTTAAAGCCTCTTGTGATCCGTAAATATCTGGCATGACTCATCTCTAAATCTTAAGTGTAAAAATCATTGCGACTATCTCTAAATCATGTATGGAATAGTTCTGCTCGCGCTTCTTCAAATGCCGAGAAGCATCGTAATAACCAACAAAACCCCCTGATCCTTAAGGCATAGATAAAACTGGCGCCGTAGTCAAACGAGTCGTTAACTGTTGAAAGCTCTGCTCGCATGCCTCAGTTCAAAGAAAGACACTCCTTTCCAGGTCAACCCGGTCAACGTTGCAGCTATAAGCAAAAATCCTGTACAAAATATCAATAGCATCTGTCCAAACCCAAAATGCTACGAACCTTCATCACTAATACAGGTCTACGCCAATGCTGAATGGCCTCTATCTTCTTTGGTTCCAAACTTACCATCTCTCGTAACTACGTGTCCCAAGAAGTCCACACTATCCAACAAGAAAACACACTTAGATAAATTAGCGAATAGCTGGCGTTCCCTCAAAGTCTGCAACGAAATCCTTAATTACTGCCCAGGCTCCACTCGGCTCCAAAAGCACACTAAGATGTCCTTAATGAACACGATGATAAACTGATCAAGAACGGCATGGATATTCGGTTCATCTAATCCATAAACGCTGCTGGGGCATTAGTGAGCTCGAACGACATCACCAAAACTCTTAACGCCCATAACTTGTGTGAAAAATAATCTTCGGAATATCAACCTTTCGAACCTACAACAGGTAGTAGCCAGACCGAAAGTCAATCTTTGAGAAATGTCGCGCAAAGTAACCCCACTCAACTAACGATAATCAATATATAGACACCAACGGCCGTCCTTCTGACAAACATGACATGAGCTCTCCAAGGTGACACACTCGGATGAACAAGTCCTTATCGAACAAATCTTTCAACTGATCCTTCAATTCCTTAAACTCCACCGAGTCCATACAATATGGCGGTATAGAAAAAAGGCTCCATGCGGGGAATCGAATCAAAGCAGAACTCAACATCGTGCTCTGGCGACAAACCAAGCAACTTGTTAAGAAAGACATCTTGAAATTCCCTCACAATCGGGACCTGGTCCAACAGGACCTCTGTGGCTCTAACATCACAAACATACGCTACGAATTTCTGACATCCTTTCCTCAAGGGCTGACTAGCGCGAAGAGCAGAAATCAAACTAGAAAGGGTGGCGCTACGATATCCCTAAACAACAAGAACCGGCGCACCCGGAAAACTGAATTCGACTGCCTTCTCACGGCAGTCCACAGACGCATAATACATGGGAATTAATCTATGACCAACAGAACTTCAAAGTCAAACATATCGAGAAGAATTAGATTAACAGGAGAATCCCTATCTCCGATACGAACCAATCATGAACGAACAACATATAGAGCAACCAAAAGATTAGCCTGTCACAACGGCGTCTATCTAACCGCCTCTGAGCTGGCATACTAGTACAAATCCGCTTGGTCCAGAAACGACCGAAGTCTCAGAAATGCGCTCCTCTAGCAGTAAGGTCGCATCCATAGCAGCAACATAAGTGTTAAAAGGATGGGCGCCGATAACAAGAGATAACTACATGTCCAATCCCCATACAAACCTCTTTATCCATTTCTCTTTAGTGTCCACCAGGTAAGGAGCATATCAGACCGCTGAGTAAGTAAATGTCATACTTGGACACTGTCATCCCAGAAGTCTCATGCAAAGGCTCAAAACTATGAGCTCGGGCATTTCGAATGCTCTCCGGAAGGCAACGAGCAAGAATTACAGCTATGAACTCATCCCAAGTCATAGGTAGTAGGCCTGCAGCTTACCCTCTCTCAATTAACTCGCACCACGTCTGAGCAGGACCTCTCTAGACAAAACTCGCAAGCTCAATCCATATCTCGTCAAAACATCTCTGTGAAAGACAATTCCTAGCCATCCTGTCAAGGATTGTCTACGGATCCTTCACTGCATCTGTGCCGGTGAAAACTGGAGGCTTCAGCCTCAAAACTCTCGTAAGGATACGGAAAATCTTGGTAACAACAGAAACGGTTGGCTGAGCAACAGGTACAAACACAGTCCCTGAAATAGGAGGGACATCATCGGCTCTCGGAGCTCGACCAACCACTACTAACAATCCAATCATCTGTCACATGCCCTGAATACTCGACTCCAGCCTAGCCGTCCGTCGTGGAAAAAGATGGACCACTCTATCCCTGAGGGGTAGACGCACCGCCCTGATCGATCCTCGTCTTAAATGAGCCTACTCTAATCTCATCCCCGGTGGCAGCCCTCTGGCCCTCGTAGTCTCCGGCGGCATAGTGGCTAGAACAAGAAACATGATCGATAGGAACATTGCGATCGAATCCAAGGATTTACGGAATCAAGAAGGGAAATACAAGAAAATGTACATATATCCTAAGGTCACTTAGGCGAAGTGTCGTATCGTAAGTATGCATGGAACATACACACGCTACACCACTCTGCTTAAGTTACCTACTCCATCTACCAAGGGTCTTCCTACACTCAGAAAGGTAAAACCCTACTCTCTTATACCAACTTTGTCATGATCCGAAGGTACGGATCGTGACCGACAGTTAAATTACGAAACAACTAAATGCGTAACGTAATCTAAGTAAGCCAAAGCTCAAAAATATAAACCAAATAAGAAATAGAGTGAAGGAAACCTTATTAAAAGAAAGCTGATTTTAAATAAAACAAGTCGCATTAAACATTTTTTAAAAAAAATATCAAAATTCTCGAAAATTTCAGAAGAGTCTCCTTTGTAAATGCAGGGTTACCCACAATGACAGTAAGGTTTCGGGAAGCATCGTTCATGCCAAATTCAAATTTTGTCGTTCTAGCTAACCCTAACCCTAGAATCGTATACTAGAAATCCGACGGAATAATATACAAACACTTTGTAATTTAAAAGTGAACAAGGAATACAACCTTTGTAGACCGGTCCTTCACTTCATTAGCTCCGTGTAGTAGTCCCTTCGCTGCGATCGTGAACTCCGGACTCTAGAGAGTCTACCTTGAAGAAACGAACATGATTGCTTCGAAGTCTTCGAGGCCGAAGATGATCTACGTCGAGGAGACGCTAATCTAAGCTATCTCTTCACTAATTATGGAATTAGTGAAGCAAACACCTATACTAAATGGCAAGTAGTAGAGGATGATGAAGTAGGAAGTGGGCTCACTTTAGATTTGATTTTCTCACATTTTTCCTCACATCTCCATTGAAGCTAGAAAGCTTTGAGAAAGAAGAAGAAGAAGATAACTCTCATGATAATATCAAGTGAATGAAAGAATAAAATCATGAGGTTAGAGAATAAACCATGGTCAGTATATGACATCCCTTAACCCTTGTAGAGAGTTAACCATGGCTAGCTATGATGGTTGGGTTTATAAATATCTTAAGCTAAACAAAAATGGAAGACTAAGTCAATGCAACATTAATCTTCTCAAAGCTTCTTGCCATGACAAAATCCAACACATTTTAGAGTAACTTTAAATAAATAAAACCCTAGATCAACCCTAGCATGGTGTAAGTCATACACACACCCATGTCCATGTATCATCAAGCATGACACAAAATTATACACACAAATATATATCACATATATACTTATGCGCAAAGTGAGAAAAAGAAATCATAAGTGAGCTTAATATTAGTTAATGTAATGTAATATATCAAATGTATAATTATACATTAAATTATTAAATCAACTCTTGATTTAATAATCCGGCTATATCTCATAAAACCGACTAATATCATATGTAACAACTTATCGAATCACACTTGATCCGATAACCCGGCTATATCGCATATAACCGACCAATGTCACAAAACGCGAGAATATAATATGGTATCTTATATCGTATCAATCTCGGTCCCGCACATACCACATATATGCTCCTACTCCATTTCGCTTGAGCCAGGTAACCTCTGTGCAGGACTCTAAAGACTCGTCAACGCCGGCAGTAGGTGATGATCATATCAAACACCCACAAGCCGCAAGCGGTCTGCCAAACGTAACGGCCACCCGGGTATTGAGTGATCAGAAGATCAACAAGCAAGCCTGCTCACACTCCTGCGAATCCAATCAGTAACACTACCGTACAGTCCGGTCTCTTCGTCTGATATGTTGCATATCTCGTCTATGGGTGGTAAACATCAGACCCCAGTAACTCGATAAGTCGTGTAGATATGAGGCTCATAACGGGTTGAGAAACTACTCATAACACTTACCAGTATATCTCTGAAGCAGCCCTGGCCAGGGACTTCCTGTTATAGCCAATCGAGCACAGCGCAACATCAACCCCCAATACCGGGAGAGACGAAACCCATCCTATCGCTCATTGCCTCCATATGACTCGGGACTGTACCCAAAAGCCACCGTTTTGCACGTTCTCTTGAACGTGGTATGGTGGAAATCAAAGCACAATGGGAATCACACAAGACTCTATGACGATCTCGGGTCTACAGACTAACCTGAACCAGTGTCACTAGAGAACTGCCATCTGACGTTAGGTATAATACCATCTGGGAGTTCTCGGCGAGTCCGTCCAGTGTACCCAGTCTCCACTGAGCACCCGTATACTATCTCTGATGTCAAACACCAATGGATATGGAATCATCAATCGCCCATCTACATGGGTCGAGAAGCTATACGCTAGTCTACTCTGGTATATCGATACCCTGTCTCGATACACCCATGACTAGGAACATTTGAAGGATGTACTTAGCGACTACACTGTCCCCACTAGTATGATCTGCATCATAATCCTGGTAGTAAAGTACTCATCCGAAGGGCTTTACCAACATGTAATCAAGAGACAATCAGTGTACATGTTAAGATAAAGTGCAACCAGATAGCATACTATCACGTCGAGCAAGAAAGTCCTTCCTATATATGTCCAAGCATCCACTACAATATACATCGTTTGTATAGTAATGGCCTCTAGGGCATACATATAACTAACAATCTCCCACTTGCACTAGGGCCATCTATTTTAGTATCCCATACCCAACAATCAGCAGTGGTTGTAGTATCTCATACTCAACCATCCTATAAAAGTCTCTCCTGAGAATAGGCCTTTGTGAGTGGATCCGCCGTGTTGTCCTCTATAGTCTACTCTCCTAACCTCGATCTCCCTGGAGATCAACCATCTCCATGATCAGGTGATACTGCCTAAGAATATGTCTGGATCACTGATGGGATAGAGGTTCCTAGGCATAAGCCACAATTCTATTGTCACACAATGGTAGGAACGAAGTTCATCTTATGAAATAATATACACCCAGACTGCCTCTTTGGTAGCATCCTTGGTAGCGATGTATCCAGCCTTTATCGTCTAGTATGTCACGGTATCTAGCTTGGAACTCTTCCAACATATCGTCCCTCCACTGAGGGTAAAGACAATGCCTGTGACTGACATTCAATCGACCTTACCACCCTGGAAGCAATCCAGTGATTCTCACCAGGATCGATTGATACCATCTCACTACACCTAGTGAGAATCCTAACATCCACTTAGATCTATCTCATATACCTAAAACCGAGGATTTAGGATGTATCACCTTGATCCTATATGGAGAATCCTTGTGATAAGAGGAGATTGACCGAGTGTAGCATAGGAAACTCCTTTTCTATCAAGAGTATGTCATCCACGTACAATACGAGGAACATCACCATACTCCCTACTACCTTTTTCTATATACAAGGTTCATCTACTATTTTGATGAAATCAAACGCTTTGACTACCATATTAAAACAGATGTTCCAACTCCGCGATACCTGATTTAACCTGTAAAGCAATTTGCACACGTTTTCGCTGCTCTCACTGTCTACGAAGCCCTCTGGCTGTGTACTTATAGACGCTCTCTTCAGAATCACTATCTAGAAAAGCAGTCATGACACCTAACCGCCAGCTATCGTAGTCATGGTATGTAGCAATGGCAAATAGGATCGGGATGGACTTAAGCATAGCTACTGGAGAAAAGGTTTCATCATAAACCACACCTGATTGATGACGAGAACCCTTTTCAACAAGTCTAGCTTTGAAAGTCTCAACCTTTCTATGTGCACCAAGTAATCTTCTTAAGATATACTTGCTCCTGATGGGGATTTAACCCTTCAGATAAAGCAACCAAAGTCCATACTTTGTTGGTGTATATGGATTCCATCTCAAATTGCTTAGCATCCAGCCATTCTTACAGAGTCCCCACTCTTGATGGCGTGCTCGAAACTAGTTGGGTCATCATCTCATGATGCAATCCTTGCTCCCACTATCATATAGAAAACCGAAGTGTCTCTCAGGTGGATGAGGAACCCTACTAGATCGGCGGAGAGGCAAAGGTTCATTGGGATCTATTGAATCCTCCGGTTCTACCAAATTATCTGCTGCAGTTTGTATAGCTGGAACTCTTTCCAGTTCAACCTTATTACCATAAATTTCTTTACAAGAAATTCCTTTTCTAAAAAGGTGGCATGCTGAGAAATAAAACACCTTTTGCTCCTCAGTGTGGTAGAAGACATTCCCTTACGAACGCTTGGGATATCCAACAAACTTCCACAGAACTGACCTTGCCTCGAGCTTGTCCAGATTTTGCTTTTAGACATAGGCTGGACAACCCCAAATCTTAACTTACTTAAGAGATAGGCTCTTCCCATACTATATCACATATGGAGTGGTAGGCACCTGATTTGATTGGAACCCTATTTAATAGATATGTAGCTTCTCAAGTACATAACCCCCAAAAGTAAGTAGGCAACTTAGTAGTACTCATCACAGAGCACACCATATCACATAGGGTGCGATTGCTCTGCCCCGATACACCAACGTGCTGTGGTGTATACGGAGGAGTAATGCTGAGAGAGAATCTCATTCTCCTTTAGAATAGTCCAGGTTCTCCGTGCTCAAGTATTCTCCTCCCTGATCTCATCAAAGGACATAATACTTATTCCCGTTTTTTTTCTCTACTTCTAACTTATATTCTTTGAATTTCTCAAAAGCTTCAGACTTGTGTTTCAACAGGAACATATGTCCGAATCTTGAGAGATCATCAGTAAATGTAATGAAGTACAAACAACCAGTCCTGGAATTTATAGACAGGGGACCTACATACATCATCATGTATCAATCCTAAGAGTTCACTAACTCTTTCTCTGTTTCCAATAAACGGAGCTATGGTCATCTTGTCTTTGTGACATGACTGGCAAGTTTCACAAGATGTAAATTCAAACTAATTTAAATATGCATCTTAATGTAACTTAGCTAGTTGGGTTGCATTGATATGACCTAGTCTACAATGCCTCAAGAAGGATTCGTTCTTTTTTGAATTCTTCCTCTTGTGTGTGTTCTATACGTTAAGAACGGGTGTTTGATTTAGAACATATATGCTTTTAGATAACGTGCCTGAACCGATCAACTCTTGATATATGAAATGTTCAAAACATTATCCAACAATACAAAATTATATCCTTCTTTACATAATAAAAAGACTGATATGATGTTATATATCAGGTTCGGTATCTAATAACATTCGTTCAGAATCAATGTATTTGGTAATACAGGATGATAACTACAAACAGCTTTGGCTGCAACACTTGCATCGTTTTCAACTTTTAAAACTTATCACCGATTCTCAGTTCTCTACCTTTCTGTAGCCCATATAAAAATTTACATATGTGGGATCCTGATCCGGTATCTCATACTCAGGACGTAAAGGAAACTGAGAAACAGTTCTCGGTATTGAATACACCCAAAGAAGATGCATCATCATGCACTTTCTTCATTTGGGCGGCACAGAAATCCAGGTAATCCCCTTATTTCCTGCACGGTCTTATAACAATTATAAGTTGGAGCGGGACCAATGTTCCCCAGCTCAGTATAACAAGCGGGTT
This sequence comes from Agapanthus africanus, assembly GCA_030015575.1. Lineage (NCBI taxonomy): Eukaryota > Viridiplantae > Streptophyta > Magnoliopsida > Asparagales > Amaryllidaceae > Agapanthus > Agapanthus africanus. The sequence goes on from CM057346.1 coordinate 401,230,375, forward strand.
CGGTCAATACATCCGTATTATTATCTTGATTAAGGCGTAACATGGTCGCTAACAGGAGAGAGAGAGAAGAAAACACTCAGCGTATGCTCTTGCAAGATTAGATTGGTTATTATTTTATCTAATCAGGATGGCTCCCACTATTTTAGTCAAATCTGCCTTCAAACCCTAAAAGGAAAGACTAGCCCGGATTAATTACACTCTACAAGTTCTCTAACCTTTCAGCCAGGCCAGTGTTGATACTTTGAGGGAGGTTCCCCGTGCATTCGCACGGACCTAATTAAAATAAATCTCATTTTCCCAGAGGCATAACCCCGTTAACACCTTTCTAGACACCTACTTGATCGGCTAATTGTGATGTGTAAAACTCTCCCAGGAGTAACTCTTACTCGCAGTGGGTATCGGGATCCAACTATCTCATAGGAGGTATGCAATCTCATTGCAAATTTCAACACTTGAAATTCCCGATAATGTGTTGCCCATAGCGTCCTATGACCATGATGGAGGTCAACAAACCATAGGCTGCTAGTCAAGTTCAACCCGTCATTTCTTGATTGAAATAAACCCACCCGCACGACCCTTGATGGAGGTCAACAAGGTCGTACGACTACCCTAAAACAATCGCATCATATGCAACAGATAAATACTAGTCAGCTACCACACACTACGCCTTGACGGAGGTCAACAAACGCAGCACGAATACTAAGTAGGACTTATCTGAAATGACGGAGGGCTACGACAGGTATTTAAGAAAACCTTTTGCGTAATGAACTTGATATCGTTGTAGAATCGAGTGAATTTTAAATAGATTGTTTTTGAGTCTTTTACTAGTTTTGCTAAAGAGGCCACTCCCGGTGAAAGGATCTCGGCTCTTTCCTTATCGAATAAGGTGCAGGATATTTCACAAATACCACTATGCAAAGCACAAACTATAAAAGCAATCAAAAGACAAACCGGGTTTGTAGCATCTGCCAGTTATTGCTAAAGAGGTCACTCCCGGTGAAGGGATCTCGGCTCTTTCCTTATCGAATAAGGTGATGGATATTCTACAAGGAATACGGCTATGCAAAGTAAAAACTAGAGCTACCAGTTTTCGAGACAAGTTTCTACAACATCTTTTAGGTTTCTATTATTTCATTAATCTCATTAATGATGTCATATTTATTATGCTTCCGAAGCATCACATATGAAACGAATGCAGTAATATTAATTATATCTCATATATATAATATATAGGTATTCATCTCAGAATATAATCAATGATCACATCATAGAATATCGCAGCAGAATAAAACGTATGAAATATTGGATATACTAGGATTTCCGTGTTTTAGATTAAGCATGTATAAAATACGGATTCCATGGTCGTGATGAATAGCCAAACCCACATCTCTAGACACCAGCAAGAGTGGCAAGCAACCCTACCAATTCTTGAGTTAGGAGACCCAGTCTCGACTGTAAGTCCACGTTACCCGTCCCGGTTCTTACAGGGATGCGGAAACGGTAAAAAACGATTTTTATGGTAAAGGTAACATGGACTAGAAAATAGGATCTTTGCTAAACAAACACCTAGCAAACTAATTACAAGTTTAACTACTATGTTAGAGGGTTATGCCTAGGTCTTGAACTCCTTCTCTTCTTGCTCCTTGGAGTGTTTGGATCGGCTCCACCTTGTAGTCGCCTTGTTGTCGAAGAAGGATCCACCTGAAAGCTTCTACATTGAGCTCCTACCTCAACCGAGAGGAAACTAAAGTGCTTGGCTTGCTAGACCTTGTACTCTAGAGTGAGTAGAGAAGAGTTTTGAGGGTTTTATCTCAATGGCTCATGTTTCTCAACACATGAGACATGAGAGCCTTGAGAGAGAGGAAGAGGGAGAGCTTGGATGAGAGAGAATGAGAATGATAGAATGAGCTCAATAATTTGCAACCATGCGCACAAAAGAGAAAATAATCATGATAATAATAATAATTAAGTATTGTGATGATTCATTTCAATGGCCATTATCATTTCATGCATTTAATGCATTTTGTAAAGAACAACAAGTAAACAAAAGTCATAGCAATGAAATGATGATGGTCAACAGGTCAACAAGTCAACAAAAGTCAAACTTTCAACTCAACCATGACACAATAATACTTAATTAATATTATTATTAATCATATTTCTTATTCTCATTAGGGTTTAGAAAAAGTCAACGGTCAACAACCCTAATGAGAATCCTCTGCCTCTGCCTCTGTCAACTTGTGCATACACACCCGCATCCGTGTTCCGAGGAACACGAATACAATGAGATAAAACCAATCCCAAAATATATACTAGGATCTGGCTTAAACCAAAGCCCGCTAGTAATAACTGCCCGGACACCAAACGTGCACAAGTGCGCGGATGTGAACGAACCCTGTCGCAAAACCATGCGACCTTTACTCTGTTTTGCCCAAAGGCGAATAGCTTTCTGTGTGGGACTCTAAAGACTCGACACTACACTGGCAGTGGGTTTAACTACAGGCCACAAGCAGTACTAGCTGTACGTAACGGTCCCCAGGTAGATGCCGATAAGAAGACTGATGAGGTGAACCCATCCGAACTCTTACTGAGTCTGAATGTGACAATCTCCATACAGTCCGGTCTGTTCCTCTGAGAATATCGCATGGTGGGCCTAGGGAGTCGGTAAACGTCAGTCCCCTAATAGCGGTATAAGTCATGTCGGAGTGTAGCCCAGAACACCCTGAGATAATACTGGAAAACCTACTAGTATATCCCGCTTTCCCTGGCCAGGGACGACTATGTGTAATGGCTCTCCTTGACACAGCGCGTTATCCACCCCCAATACCGGGAGAGACAAATTCTGTCTAACCGTCACTGCCTCCAAGTGCTTCGGGACTGCACCCAACTGCTACCTGTTTGCACGACTCATTTGAGCCGTGGTAGGGAAGCAATCTAAGAACAGTGGGAACACACTCGAGACGAAGTGACAGTGTCAAGTCAGCGGACTAAGCTGTACTCATGTCACCTGGGAACTGATAACTGACGATAGGTATAGTACCAACCAATAGTTCTCGACGAGTCCTGTCCAGTGTACTCGTAACCTAACGAGCACCCGCATACTATCTCAAGTACGACGTACTGACGGCTGTGGGATAAACCGTCTCCCCTGCTAGGATGAGAAGCGCATACGCTAGTCTACTCTGGAGTATCGATGCCCTGTCTCGATAATCCTACGACTAGGGACCTATATAAGGATGTGCTTGTAGATTACCCAGCCCCCACTAGTGTGACTGCCATCACAACGCTGGTAATCAAGCAAAGATCCTAAGGGCTCCACTAATGTGTATAGGCGATATGCTAAAAGAAACACATGCACGCATTAAAGTAGAAACAAACCAAGTAGCATACTACCATTTTGAGCAAGATTGTCTATACAACTGTGAATATCCCAAGCTTCCATCAAGTAATATACAAACTAGTATGATACAGTAATGGCCTCTAGGGCATATACACTAACAATCTCCCACTTGCACTAAGGCCATGTACTGGCGTATCGAAGACCTATCATCTCGATCAGCCGCTCATACTGAGTCTGGGGTAAGGCCTTCGTGAATGGATCTGCAGTGTTATTCTCTGAATTTACTCTCTTCACCTAGATCTCCCGGCGATCTATGATCTCCCTGATCAGGTGGTACCGCCTCAAAATGTGCCTGGACTTCTGATGGGACCTGGGTTCCTTCGCTAAAGCTATAGCGTCGTTGTTGTCACATTACAGCGGTATTAGATCAACAATAGTAGGAACCACCTGAAGCTCCGTGAGAAACTTCTTCATCCAGACAGCTTCCTTTGTGGCATCGCAAGCAGCTATATACTCCGCTTCCATAGTTGAGTCAGCAACGGTTTCCTGCTTGGAGCTCTTCCAGCAAACCGCCCCTCCATTGAGGGTAAAGACATAACCCGACATGGACATGGAGTCATCCTTGTCACTCTGGAAGCTGGAGTCAGAAAAAGCCTCGATCTGGAGGTCTTTTCCGCCATACACCAAGAACATCTCCTTAGTCCTTCTCAGGTACTTGAGAATGTTCTTTACTGCTATCCAGTGTTTCTCCCCTGGGTCCGACTGATACCGGCTTACAACTCTCAATGCGTATGCTACATCTGGTCTGGTACAAAATATCGCATACATTATAGAGCCTACCGCAGATGCGTAGGGTATAGATGACATGCGAGCCCTTTCCAAATCAGTCTTGGTAGACATCTCTTTAGAGAGGGTGATTCCATGACAAGCCGGTAGATTACCGCTCTTTGAATCTTCCATACTGAATCGTTTCAGTATGGTGTCGATGTACCTGGACTGCGAAAGTCCCAACATCCTCTTAGATCTATCACGATAGATGTGGATCCCCAGAATGTAGTTAGCATCGCCAAGGTCCTTCATGGAGAACCTCTGTGACCAGAGTCCTTTGACTGACTGTAGCATAGGAATATCATTTCCTATTAGGAGAATGTCATCCACGTACAAGACGAGGAATACCACAGTTCTCCCTACAATCTTACTGTAAATGCATGGTTCATCTGGATTTTTGATAAAGTCAAATTCTTTGACAGTATCATCAAAGCAGATGTTCCAACTCCGCGATGCCTGCTTCAGTCCATAGATGGACTTGAGCAACTTGCACACTTTACCGCTGCTCCCACTGTGAATGAATCCCTCCGGCTGATCCATATAGACGCACTCTTCCAAATTTCCATTTAGGAAAGCCGTCTTTACGTCCATCTGCCAGATCTCATAATCGTGGAAGGCAGCAATGGCAAGAAGGATCCGAATGGATTTGAGCATAGCCACTGGAGAAAAGGTCTCGTCATAGTCCAAACCAGGTCTTTGACGAAAACCCTTTGCAAAAAGTCTAGCTTTATAGGTTTCAACCTACCCATCTACACCAATCTTCTTTATGAAGATCCATTTGCAGCCTACGGGTTTTACCCCTTCTGGAGCAAAGTCCAAAGTCCAAACTTTGTTGGTGTACATTGACTCCATCTCGGTCCACATTGCATCCAGCCATTTTACTGAGTCACCGCTCTGAATGGCTTGCTGGAAGCTAGTAGGCTCATCATAATCAATGGTGCAATCCTTTCTATCCCCGTCTATGAGAAAACCGTAGTATCTCTCGGGCGGATGAGACTGCCTACTACTCCTGTGGAGTGGCGCTGGGATGTCCGGTTCGCCTGAAACTTCTGGTTCTTCCAAGCTTTCAGTAATAGCTTGTGGTTCTGGAATTTCTTCCAGTTCTACTGCGCTCCCACTTATTCCTTTTTCTAAAAACTGATGTTCCAGAAAGTGGGTATGATGAGAAACAAAAACCTTTTATTCCTCTACATAATAGAAAAGATACCCCCTGGAGTTTTTTGGGTATCCCACAAACTTACACAGTACTGAGCGTGCCTCGAGTTTGTCCGCATGCTTCTTTTTAACAAAAGCTGGACATCCCCATATCTTCAGATATTGAAGATGGGGTTTCTTTCCACACCACATCTGATATGGGGTGGTAGGCACAGTCTTGGTTGGAGCCTCGTTCAAAAGATATGCAGCTGTTTCTAGTGCATAACCCCAGAAAGATCGCGGTAACTCAGCCTTACTCATCATGGAATGAACCATATCCAATAGGGTTCGATTCTGCCTTTCAGATATACTGTTGTGTTGTGCTGTGTATGGAGGAGTAAGCTGAGAGAGAATTCCATTCTCTTTTAAGTAGCCCAGAAACTCGACACTCAAGTATTCACCACCTCGATCGGATCTCAGTGTCTTGATACTTTTGCCTGTTTGTTTTTCAACTTCATTCTTGTATTCCCGAAATATCTCAAAGGCCTCGAATTTGTGCTTCATCAGGAAGACATGTCCATACCTAGAGAAATCATCTGTGAAAGTAATGAAGTATGATAACCACTTCGCGCATGTGTAGACATTGGACCACGCACGTCACTGTGTATGAGTCCCAAGAGCTCGCTTGCTCTTACTCCGTGTCCAGTAAACAGAGTCTTTGTCATCTTTCCTATGAGACAAGATTCATAATTGGCATAAGACTGATACTCGAACGGATTCAAGTATCCCTCTTTATGTAACTTTGTTAACCGTGTCTCATTAATGTGACCCAGTCTACAATACCATAAGAAAGCCTGATTTAATTCCGGAGACTTTCTTTTAAGTGTGTTCTGGACACTGAAAATCTGTGCTTGCTTCAATACGTATATCCTGTTTTCTAATGTACCTGACCCAATCAGAACTTGATTTAGGTGGATGTGGACCACATCGCTTACAAAAGTAAAATCATATCCTTCCTTAGAAAGTAAGGATACAGATATGATATTACAAGTCGCACTAGATACATACAAACAGTCACGCAGAATCAATATCTGCCCAGTTGTCAGTCCAAGATGATATTCCCCTACGGATGTAGTGTCCATGCTCATTCCGTTGGCAACCCTGAGAGTCATATCACCTATCCTGATAACCCTACGGTTTCTCAGAGCCTGTAATGAATTACAGATGTGAGATCCTGATCCGGTATCCAATACCCAAGAAGTAGGGTTAACTGACATACAGTTTTCTACTACAAACACACCCGAAGCCGAAGCCACAACATGCTTCGAATCCTGGCTACTGGCTTTGCTAGCCCTGCAATCCTTCTGCCAATGTTCATTCCTGTAACAATAGGAACGTCCCTCCTTTACATCCAGTCCTGAAACCTTTGCCCTTCCCTTTCCTTTTACTTCCCTGGTTTCCTTCAGGGTATAAGTAGAAGGCAGAGACTGTAGAATCAAGTCAGTATTTGACCCGTTCTTCAACGTGGTCTTCAGGTCCGTGAGCTCATCAAAATAGCTGGTCTCTATAAGGACGTTGCCCCCTACAGATGACCCGATAGCCAACCTCACTTGAAGCAATTCGTTCAAGGTCTCATATCTTGCGATATGAGATTGCTCCCATATAAATCTTTCTTATGGAGGAAGATGGAAACTAAGTCCATATTCTCGTTCTGCCTCTGGTATGCACCATCAACTGAGGCCAACACGAGGCACATGGCATTCGCACAGTCCTTTTCCGATGTCTTACGGATATCAATATCCGTGACAGGGGAAACTGGTCCTGAGATGGCAGGGGTTTGATTAGTTAAGAGGTGTCCCAGCTTGTCTTGGGTAATTGACATCTGGACAGACCTTTGTCAGTTATAACAGTCAGATTCAGTCATTTTATTATCTAGATGTAACCTATGTGTGGTCACTGGGTCGCTGCAATTATAAGAGAGAGAAGAAACACTTTAGCATGATGCTCTTGTAAGTTTAGAGTGGTTTTTAGTTTGTCTAAACAGGATGGCTCCCACTGTTTCTCGAATCCTTTCTCAAACCAAAAAGGAAGAATTAGTCGGGATCAATCTCACCGTACAGTACTTGCTTAACTGTTCGGCCAGGCCAGTGTTGGTACTTCGAGGGAGGTTTTCCAACGCTTTCGCGGAGTTCCTTAATTAAATAACCTCTTTTCCCTGTGGGCGTAGCCCTGCTAACATCTTTCTAGACACCTACTTGGTTTATAGCATTGATCGTTAAGTGAGAAAGTTCCTGAGGAGTAGCATATACTCACAGTAGGATTGGGATCCAAATATCATCGTGTGATAAAACTGAATGAATCCTACCAGAATCATCACACTCTAAATGGTATGTAGCGCTAGCAAGTTTCAGTTTCTTTAGAAACCCCCGATGTGGATTTTTGCCCCATGCTCTTACGACCTTGACGAAGGCCAACATATCATAAGTCATATGTCAAGTTCTACCCGTCATTATCCAGGTTAATTTGAACCTACCCGTACATACCCTTGACGAAGGCCAAAATAGTAGTACGACTGTCCCAAACTAACGCATTTATCTATGCTACAGATAAATATTCAGGAGCTACCAATCACTATGCCTTGGCAAAGGTCAAAATACATAGCTTGAATACTACTGAATATTTAATTGAAATGACGGAGGGCTACGAATGGTTTTGGCGAAACAGTGAACGTACTGAACTTGATATAATCGAAGGAACCTTGATAGCTTTTAAAAGGAGTGGTTTAAGCTCCGCGTTTTTAAAAGTCTTCTGTTTTGAAAAGAAACCGTGTGGTTTTTGAAATTGTTCCAACGACTTTAACTTTGGTTTATTTTCTTGCATTAATTTAATGCGTCCCATCATTTAATCCTACCATTGCAGAAAACAACAAAAATATGACGTACGCTTATGCCATCCGCATTCGCCATGGGGCCCCATCATTACCCGTTAGGTTACTTAACTAACGACAGAGCGGGGCCTGGACTAGCACGGATGCAAAACATAAGCAACGCCTACTAGATATCATATATAGATATATACATTCGTCAGAAGCAATGATAGCTATTCCAGATCACAGATGAACACATTTGATATACTAGGAATCCGTGTTTCGTTCGAGCCTGCAATGAAAAGCGGATTACACGGTCGCGATGAATAGCCAAGACCACACCCTAGACCCCTACGGGTGCGGCAAACTACCCGCCAAGTACCCAAAGTGGAGCAACCTCCCTCAACAACGTGAGTAGGCCACTCAGCACTTCGAGGTACCCGGTAGTTTGTGCACCCCACCTTGGGTCTATCCTAGGAGCAAAAACAGTAAAAGAAATAATATACAATGGCGGCTACAACCTCATCCCGGATGTGCGGCTATACAAATAATATTACATCAATTTACATATTACATCAAATGAAAGATAAGAAAACTCTCATCTCACAACCCCCCGGCTATTCATCCGCGACAATCCAACGAGTTCATATATACAAACCATCAACATTAAAGATCACAGAAATGTATAACCCCCACTAATCGACGTATAGCGATTAGCAGACGTTCAATACATATATCACATCACAGATATAACCCATTAGCTAAAGTCTACAGAACTTCGATCAAAAATACGGATTTGTAACTACCCCAAACACAACTTTGTTCTCTGGAAAATTTGGGTAGAAATAAAATACTTTAAAAATCGCAAAACAGAACACTGAACATACTGCAGCAAATCCGAGTCGTGACCGAGTCAACTCGGCCGCGGATCCGCGGCAAGAAGCTTGTTCTCGCCGCGGTTCCACGGCGTGTTGACCGAGTCAGCGGCTCGTTTTTGCTGTATATTTTGAGAAAACCCTGAGCCGATTTTTAAGATGTGTGGAATTATTTTTTGAACAGTTTTAAAAATCGGTAGAAACATGAGTTTTCGGTCGTGTTTTGCGATTTTTTCTCCGATCGAAATTCTAAATACTTTGCTAACACGCTAGTTGTTGTTTAGCTAGGCTCTGATACCACTATAAGTCCACGTTACCCGTCCCGGTTCTTACGGGGATGCGGAAACTGTAAAAAACGATTTTTATGGTAAAGGTAACATGGACTGGAAAATAGGATCTTAGCTAAACAAACACCTAGCAAACTAACTACAAGTTTAACTACTATGTTAGGAGGTTATACCTAGGTCTTGAACTCCTTCTCTTCTTGCTCCTTGGAGTGGTTGGATCAGCTCCACCTCATAGTCTCCTTGTTGTCAAAGAAGGATCCACCCGAAAGCTTCTACCTTGAGCTCCTACCTCAACCGAGAGGAAACTAAAGTGCTTGGCTTGGTAGACCTTGTACTCTAGAGTGAGTAGAGAAGTGTTTTGAGGGTTTTATCTCAATGGCGCATGTTTCTCAACACATGAGACATGAGAGCCTTGAGAGAGAGGAAGAGAGAGAGCTTGGATGAGAGAGAATGAGAATGATAAAATGAGCTCAATAATTTGCAACCATGTTCACAAAAGAGAAAATAATCATGATAATAATAATAATTAAGTATTGTGATGGTTCATTTCAATGGCCATTATCATTTCATGCATTTAATGCATTTTGTAAAGAACAACAAGTAAACAAAAGTCATAGCAATGAAATGATGATGGTTAACAAGTACACAATGGTCAACCGCTCAACAAAATCAACAAGTCAATAAAAGTCAAACTTTCAACTCAACCATGGCACAATAATACTTAATTAATTTTATTTTTAATCATATTTCTTATTCTCATTAGGGTTTAGAAAAAGTCAACGGTCAACAACCCTAATGAGAATCCTCCGCCTCTGCCTCTGTCAACTTGTGCATACACACCCGCATCCGTGTTCCGAGGAACATGAATACAATGAGATAAAAGCAATCCCAAAACATATACTAGGATATGGCTTAAATCAAAGCCCGCTAGTAATAACTGCCCGGACACCAAACGTGCACAAGTGCGCGGATGTGAACGAACCCTGTCGCAAAAGCTTGCGACCTCTACTCTGTTTTGCCTAAAGGAGAATAGCTCTCTGTGTGGGACTCTGAAGACTCGAAACTACACTGGCAGTGGGTTTAACCACAGGTCGCAAGCGGTACTAGCTGTACATAACGGTCCCCAGGTAGATGCCGATAAGAAGACTGATGAGGTGAACCCATCCGAACTCCTATTGAGCCTGAATGTGACAATTTCCGTACAGTTCGGTCTGTTCGTCTGAGAATATCGCATGGCGGGCCTAAGGGGTCGGTAAACGTCAGTCCCCTAATAGCGGTACAAGTCGTGTCGGAGTGTAGCCCAGAACACCCTGAGATAACACTGGAAAACCTACCGGTATATCCCGCTTGCGCTGGCCAGGGACGACTATGTGTAAAGGCTCTCCTTGACACAGCGCGATATCAACCGTTAATACCGGGAGAGACGAATCATGTCTAACCGTCACTGCCTCCAACTGCTTCGGGACTGCACCCAACTGCTACCTGTTTGTACGACTCATTTGAGTCGTGGTAGGGTAGAAATCTAAGAACAGTAGGAACACACTCGAGGCGAAGTGACAGTGTCAAGTCAGCGGACTAAGCTGTACTTATGTCACTTGGGAACTGATAACTGACGATAGGTATAGTACCAACCAACAGTTCCCGACGAGTCCTATCCAGTGTACTCGTAACCTAATGAGCACCCGCATACTATCTCAAGTACGACGTACTGAAGGCTGTGGGACAGACCGTCTCCCCTGCTGGGATGAGAAGCGCATACGCTAAGTATCGATGCCCTGTCTCGATAATCCTACGACTAGGGACCTGTATAAGGATGTGCTTGTAGATTACCCAGCCCCCACTAGTGTGACTGCCATCACAACGCTGGTAATCAAGTAAAGATCCTAAGGGCTCCACTAATGTGTATGGGTAATATGCTAAAAGAAATACATGCACACATTAAAGTAGAAACAAACCAAGTAGCATTCAACTATTTCGAGCAAGATTGTCTATACAACTGTGAATATCCCAAGCTTCTATCAAGTAATATACAAACTAGTATGATACAGTAATGGCCTCTAGGGTATATACACTAACATCGACTCCTCGAGATGGTCTCCCACTGGACCATAGAACCCGGTTATTTGTGCTCCCTGTTTTGGGTCTATCCTAATGCGGAAAAGTAAATAATATACAATGGTGACATCATCCTCAACCCGAAAGTGCCCCAATAAAAGAATATTACATACAATGAATTTTACATGAATAAAAATGAAAAACTCCCATCTCACATAAAACCCCCGGCTATTCAAAACACGACGATCCAATGTAACATATCATATCAACACATAACATCACATGTCATCAACGTAAGTAAATATGCGTATCCAATTGTCGTTGACATATAGCACCGAAATCGGCGATACACCACATATTACGCTTACGGTTGCAGAAAAGAAAGTGAAAAACTACAACAGTTGGAATTCGCAACTACCTTAGACATCATAAACCCAAAATATCTCATATTGTAGATTTCATGCCTAACTAAATGAATTCCTTAGACATCGCATGCCTAACAATTATAAACCCTGCATTTTAATTTCGATATTCAAAACACCTTTTTATATCAAGTCGGGCAATTCAACAAGATTCCTGACATCCTGATCGAATGCTCGTCGGAAACTTTAGTAGACGGCCGCACCCCCCGATACCGTCGACGAAGTGCACTAAGGCGGAACACCGCTGCCATGAGCACCCGAACGGATGCTTTTGGTGATGGGGTTCTCCTACAGTTACTTGGTTGGGGCTATGGGGCGTGGCTATCTAATAAGGTTAACCGGCGAGTATCCGCGTACGCTACGTGATTGCGACGGACTTCTGATCATATCAAAATCCCATGGCAACCGATCAAATGAGACTAAATTGCTAGATTTATAACATTCAAATTAGTTATCTCATAACTACATTTGTGGATTCCAAATATTGTATCCCTTCACATAATATCCGGACGACATTAAACTTTTCGATTGATTCATCAAAGTCCCACAATTTCCCGACAGCTCAAAACTTGAGCACAGTTTTAATAATACCCAGAATATGCCACAGTACCTATGCACCAGCCGTAGAAGGGCAAACCCAAGCCTCAATCATGTCGCCACGGAACTGCGGCAAACCCTAGGGTATGAACGCAGTTCCGCGATCCAAAAAGTTGAGTTAGGGTTTCATTCTTCTAGAGGTTTCATAGAATCACTTGCATGTTTTTCCGAATATGTTAAATTTGGAAAAATGGATTTTTGATAATCGTTCGAACTTTTTAACTTCGCCTAGACAATATTTGAATAATCCGAAACAATGTTAAAATTATGAATACGAAACACTTCGAATTGCTTAGAGTGTAAGATTACATCACATGCAAAATTAACAAAAACAAATAACACCTGAAACACTAAAACCCAGTTCCTGGAACACACCCAAAAATTTAACCCCAGAACCCTCTACTTGGCCGGCGAGCTCGGAAAACCTAACAATATGCTCAGCCAAAATCCGGCGAGGGTGGGTGAAATCTCTTGTGTGTTCATGTTGAATCCCATGTAACATTCTGCAATTGTTTTAAAAAAATTTTGAACACTTTTTAAAATCGACAGAAACATCATTTTGGCATTTGAAGTTTCGTTGTATTTCGGTTTCGTAATCTTAACAAAATCGCTATAAATTTCTAGCATGACTCTAATACCACTGTAGGGTTACCTACAACGTCAGCAAGGTTTCAGGATTCAAATTTTGCCGTTCTAGCTAACCCTAACCCTAGAATCGTATACTAGAAATCCGACGGAATAATATACAAACATATTGTAATTTAAAAGTGAACAAGGAATTCAACCTTTGTAGACCGGTCCTTCAATTCATTAGCTCCGTGTAGTAGTCCCTTCGCTGTGATCGTGAACTCCGGACTCTAGAAAGGCACCCTTGAAGAAACGAACATGCTTGCTTCGAAGTCTTCGAGGCCGAAGATGATCTACGTCGAGGAAACACTAACCCAAGCTATCTCTTCACTAATTGTGGAATTAGTGAAGAAAACACCCTATACTAAATGGCAAGTAGTAGAGGATGATGAAGTAGGAAGTGGGCTCATTTTAGATTTTATTTTCTCACATTTTTCCTCATATCTCCCTTGAAGCTAGAAAGCTTTGAGGAAGAAGAAGAAGATAACTCTCATGATAATATCAAGTGAATGAAAGAATAATATCATGATGTTAGAAAATAAGCCATGGTGAGTATATGACATCCCTTAACCCTTGTAGAGAGTTAACCTTGGCAAGCGATGATGGTTGGGTTTATAAATATCTTAAGCTAAACAAAAATGGAAGACTAAGTCAATGCAACCTTAAGCTTCTCAAAGCTTCTTGCCATGAAAAATCCAACACATTTTTGAATAACTTTAAATAAATAAAACCATAGATCAACCCTAGCATGGTGTAAGTCATACACACACCTATATCCATGTATCATCAAGCATGACACAAAATTATGTACACAAATATATATCACATATATACTTATGCGCAAAGTGAGAAAAAGAAATCATAAGTGAGCTTAATATTAGTTAATGTAATGTAATATATTAAATATATAACTATACATTAAATTATTAAATCAACTCTTGATTTAATAATCCGGTTATATCACATATAACCGATTAATATCATATGTAACAACTTATCGAATCAACATTTGATCCGATAACCTGGCTGTATCGCATATAACCGACCAATGTCACAAAACGCGAGAATAGAATACGGTATCTCATATCGTATCAATCTCGGTCCCGCACATAACACATATGTGCTCCTACTCCGTTTCGCTTGAGCCAGGAAACCTCTGTGTAGGACTCTAAAGACTCGTCAATACGCCGGCAGCAGGTGATGATCATATCAAACACCCACAAGCTGCAAGGGGTCTGCCAAACGTATCGGCTACCCGGGTATTGAGCGATCAGAAGATCAACAAGAAAGCCTGCTCGCACTCTTGCGAATCCAATCATTAACACTACTGTACAGTCTGGTCTCTTCGTACGATATGTTGCATATCTCGCCTAGGGGTGGTAAACTTCAGACCCCAGTAACTCGATAAGTCGTGTCGATATGAGGCTCATAACGGGTCGAGAAACTACTCATAACACTTACCAGTATATCTCTGAAGCAGCCCTGGCCAAGGACTTCCTGTTATAGCCAATCGAGCACAGCGCAACATCAACCCCCAATACCGGGAGAGATGAAACCCATCCTATCGCTCATTGCCTCCATGTGACTCTGGACTGTACCTAAAAGCCACCATTTTGCACTTTCTCTTGAACATGGTAAGGTAGAAATCAAAGCACAGTGGGAATCACACAAGTCTCTATGACGATCTCGGGTCTACAGACTAACCTGTACCAGTGTCACTAGAGAACTGCCAGACGTTAGCTATAATACCATCTTGGAGTTCTCGGTGAGTCCGTCCAGTGTACCCAGCCTCCACTGAATATCCGTATACTATCTCTGATGTCAAACACCAATGGATATGGGATCATCCATCGCCCATCTACATGGGTCGAGAAGCTATACGCTAGTCTACTCTGGTATATCGATGCCCTGTCTCGGTACACCCACGACTAGGAAAATTTAAAGGATGTACTTAGCGACTATACTGTCCCCACTAGTATGATCTGCATCATAATCTTGGTAGTCAGTTACTCATCCTAAGGGCTTTACCAACATGTAATCAAGACACAATAAGTGTACATGTTAAGATAAAGTTCAACCAGATAGCATACTATCATGTCGAGCAAGAAAGTCCTCCATATATATGTCTAAGCATCCACTACAATATACATCGTATGTACTGTAATGGCCTCTAAGGCATACATATAACTAACAGTAAATAATGGCCCCCAAACGGGTACAACACATGAAAATACATATAAATCAATAAAGGCATTCCCAAGAGGGAGCTAGCTCTTCGCCAAAGGCGGAAACACAATCACAAGCAATGAATATATCATAATAATGTGAAATAAGTGTAAAAGCATTAAGCATCACATCAGCTCAAGTGAGATCGACACCAAACCTCAAATACAAGTCTCACCGTCTATTCCAATATACAAGGGTAGATGGAGTATACTAGATAGAAATAAATACACGGTGCGAGCAAAAGAAAATCCTCCAAACCCACCTATGAGCAATCTACAATCCGAAGCAAACGAAGCGGAAAAGAAGGTACACCCGCCGCTACTGTGCTGACGGGTCAGACCTACAAGATACTGTGGCACAACGGGGTGAGTTGCCAACTCATGAGTAGTAAGTAACACCTAATAAGGTTAGCATAAGCATGTGCGCAAATGCGTCACACCCTACATATACCATTATGATACAATGCACTAGCATGAACGCATAATCAATACCCGAAACTTGAACATATCCGGTATGAGAAAATATTTATTTTTATCTTAGAAAAACTCCTGTGAAATAACTGAAGTATCATCAATGAAATACATAGAAATCCGTGTCAAGTATCGACACAAAATCAGAATATCTGAAAGTCTCAATATCTCAATGTCTCAATAACTCGATGTCTCAACATCTTAATGTCTCAATGTCTCAATATCTCGAGCTCCGTCAATCCAGATCGACCCATATCATCAAATCTCACGACCACATCGGTATCCTCTAGATATCCGCCGTGTCAGTCATCACCGGTTGGTAGTCTTCCCCTGCCAGGCTCATCTTCTACAACTCGAGTATCTTGCCCCGGGGTACTGTACCGGGCCCACCATGTACCCGAAACGATTCATCCTACTCATCGAATCGGGTCTCGAAAACCAACAATCATGAAAACTCATGGTGGACGACACATACATCACGAGAAAACCATAAATTTACTGTTTTAAAAATGATAATAGATTTATAAATTTCTTGTTGTTTTCCCCAAAATCCAGAAATCTCATGAATACTGAAACCCTCGAGAAGAATCACAATACATAAATATGCCGGTGATGATGGAAATCTAAGATACGGTAGTATATACCATGCGATGTACGGCCAGAAACTATGCATGAATCATGATGCAATGAGGTATGTGTATATGATTTACAATCCTACGTATCCATATTAAGGAAATGAATATAGAAGTATAAGTCTACGGATCATATATGAAGCAAATGCACTAATACCAATTCTAAGCAAATTCTATAGTGTTAGTGGTATAGCAATTACCAATGGCATGTCTGTTCGCATGAATAGCGCACGTGCGGCAGGAACCAATGGTAATGGTGCAAGTGTCCTATAAGATGATATCATATATATATATATATATTTATACAAATAATGATGCGATGCAATAAGATGGTTAACTAGGAAACTATGCATATAATGTAAATACTACAAGTAATACTAAACCGTCGGGCGCCTCACGCCATCCAGACGATCCCCTAAGAAATGAATACATCTACTCACCGGGACGCCTCGGCTAATCTGATCCGATCTCCGCCTTATCTCTTCCGCGCAACATCTGACGCCTCTGCGCCCAATCCTAGTATTGCACACAAGCAATTAAGAGAATAAATATACTAATAGTCGTGGACACAAATGAAACAAGTCAAACAACGTGCGCTAATTAAACGCGCACGCACTTGGCGCACAAACGCGCACGTGACCACTCCACAACCCATAACTAGGGTCGCAATACGTGAAAACCACCCATCCTAGTACCCACTCGTACCAATTGCACATTCACAACACATTAAATATCTCAGGGATTAAGTTATAACTCATCAAAACCTCAAACTTAATTAGAATCGATTTATTTCAAAAACCTAGTAAGCATCCATTTTTCCATTTTAGTTGAAATCTTGATGTTTTAACAATTCTAGTGGCCACAATGATCACTAAATATCTTAATTAAGTCACACAAACCATTACTAAAACTTTATCTTACCAAATTATATTAATTTTAAAAACCAGGTTTGCAAAATTATCTAATTTGAACAATTTTGAAGCAACTATTAGCAACTTAACAACTAAACTAAATTTTGCATGTCATTAAGTGTTAAACTATACATTGTAATCATGATCAATTTATAAAAACACTAACTTTATTTAAAAACCCTCTCTTGAATTTTAAATCTTAAAATTAAAAGCATAATTAAACTCCTAATTAGTTTGATGGAAGTAATTAAACAACAATTTAAACATGGGGTTTGGATTTATACCTCACAAACATGAGATCAACATGCAAACCAAGCCTCCCAAAGATGCTTCCTTGCTCCAAGATCCATACTAGTTTGGTGTCACGACCCGAAATATAAGCTCGTGACCAGCACTTAAATCACGCAACGTCTAAAAGCGTAACGTAATTCAAGTAAACTGAAACCCAGAAATCTAAACCTTGTTAAGAAATAAAAGAGGTGAAGCTTTGAAATAAAGGTATAATAAAATCATGTTTTGTCTTTTAAAAATTTGGGCAGCACATCCTTTGTATATTTTGATCCAAAACCACAAAAACATGATAATAGAAAAGGCATCCCCAAGCGGGAGCTAGCTCTTCGCCAACCGGCGGATTCATAACCACGCAAGTCATAAACAAGTATACGACGCCCAACGGCGAAGATCAACACAAGGAAATAATGTAAAGCAAGATATCAAACGCACTAAGCGAACATAAAACCCATCGCTTTAAGTCTCGCAACCACAAGTCTTCTACATATATAATTACTAGTTTCTGATTTGATGGAGTTAACTAGATACAACAGGAATAATAATACAAGAGGGGTACGCTCCATCAGATACCACCTACCAAAAGAAAATCACCCAAAAGCAAGCTGTGTGCCAGCGATGCCGCTATTAATCCAGGCGGTCAACCTGCAAGAACTGTAGTACAACGGGGGTGAGTTGCCAACTCGTAAATAGAAAACATCATAAGGTAGAAATTAAAATAAACAACGATTCTTAGGTCAACTATATCATAAAGGTAATACTATGATATCTAGGGTGACCGTATCTGCATATGTGCCAACAACATAATCAATACCTATCAGCAAGTGGATCTCATCCAACCAAATAATCAAATGCCTGTATGCATGTGGATCTCGTCTACGTGTCAACCAATGACACCACAACATCATGCATGTAAATATCATGAAAGCATATGCAAGTAAATATGAGGATATAAATCAACGTGTGTCCCCCGCGACACATCAAATCATGAAACCTGAGTGTCCAACATCGACACCCGAAACATCATGAAACCCGTGTCCAATATCGACACGTTAATCCTCATTGCTCAGGCACCGCATCCTCAGATCGGCCCTCAAATCAGTAAGTCTCATGGAACCCGTGTGTCCAACATCGACAACCGAAACATCATGAAAACATATTCCTGCATATATATATATGTGTGTGTGTGTGTGTGTGTGTGTGTGTGTGTGTGTGCCCCTCAACGACACAACAAAATCATGGAACCTGAGTGTTCAACATCGACACTCGAAACATCATGAAGCCCGTCCAGCATCGACACGTAAATCCTCATTTGTCAGGCGCCGTCACCACGACTGGCCCTGATGTCATGTCCGTACATAACTCCGATCGGTATCCCCACGATAACCGCCGAATCTAAATACTATCACCAGTAGGTACTAGCCCGCCTGCCAGGCTCATCGTCTATACCACAAAAATCATCTCTTGCCCCGGGGAACCATACCGGGTCCACCATATACCCGCAGACAGTGCCTACCGCTCCTCGAATCGGGTATCTAACACAAGTATCAGAATCGAGAAAACTCATGGTGGACGCACTGAAATATCATATCAAGAGAAACCGGGTTTTCAAACAATACATAATTTCTTGAAATACCCCACGGTTCTCAAATCCATAAATCACATGAAATCCATATCTCAATGCGTAAATCCATGAAAAACTGATGTATGCAACATAAAACAGCAATATGAGCATATTAAGGGAAAACCGCTCCTTTAAATGAATCCAGTTTTAAAATATATCATGCGGTTCACAATACCTCCGAAATCAAGTGTAGCATCATATGAGGTGTACATGTAACTAAAGCAAGATATGTGTATGTACATGTAACCATGTATGCATGATGCATTTCATAAGCGTAATAGCACAATAATCAACGTCTCAATATCAAATGACAATACAATACCGCTTAAGGGTATATGAAATTATAGCAAGGTATGTCGGAGTACATGTAAGTATCTATGCATGATGTACACGTAGCTATAGCAAGGTATGTCATGAAACGTAGCACAATGATGTGAGCATAGCAATATATCATAGTATGATGCAGCAATTCTACTGTGTAAGTGACATAGCAATTTTCGATGACGAAAGTGTGTGAACCGGCAATCTGTATAAGTGTAACATACACATCATCGATAATGGTGTAAGTGTACTAGCACAGGTATATGCAATGCAATGCGAATAACATGAGCGTAGCATACGTACATCATAAGTACATCATAAGCGAAACGCTACAAGGTATACGTGTCTAGAATGTATCCGAGTCGGTGAATCTATCAATCGGCATCCATCCTCACATCATCATGTATGGTAAAAGCTATTGTACGGAATCCTCTAATCAAGGGTATGGATAAATCAACAGGTAAAACTCATCGCGAATGGTAATCCATCGTACAGCAGCATTAAACAATTAGGGATTCTATCAACCTATGCAACAACTGGGGTACGGATCTAAGTCTCGTACGACATACCACTCATTATGCACATCGTTATCCATATATATATATATATATACCTATCTCTTAGGTCACGTCCGTACCAATCTCGTATCAGGGGACCGACAAAGGTATCAACAATCTCATATCGACTCGCATCCATATAACGACATATCATACTAAGTCATCATATCACATCGTATACTCGTTTATCACATTAATATCTCGCATCACATTATATAACGTCATACTTGTTCTCTTTCAATTCGTACCTATCTTGATTCACTTCTTATTTCATATTCTCGTATGTCAATATATTCATTAGTTTCAACTTCTATCAGATTATCGTTGGTAAATCCTATAATCATGCCCGTCACATATCATTTATTAGGATATAATAATCAAACCGTCTTCCATATCAATGTTTACGGGGGTGCTATACGCCATCCACCCGACTTCCCCCGTAGATATAAATGTACCCACCTGCTAAACTCCTGGCTTAGCCGTAGTCGATGTGTTTCATCGTCTCGGAATCCACGCGACGGTACCTACAATATCAACACATATCGGAATACCATTAAAATCAAGTTCCGAAATTCAATACGGCACGCGGTGCGCTCCTAGGTTAGAACTATAGCCTACGCATGCAAAACAACCCAACAACCCTCGTCGTTGACGTACAAACATCCAACGACCAAATACAATATCAAATCTCAAAAACCAAGAATCCCAATACCGGAAAATATAGCCAAAACCATAACTATAGTCGCTATTCGTGAAAACCACCAAGCCTAACACCCAAACGTACCAAACGACCCTATACTAGTAAACTGTAAAGTGGTTTATGAAATTATACCGATCGATCCGTGTCCTTCGTTCTTCAATCACAGTCCTTAGCATGTTGCGGCGGCCTTGACGAAGTTCGCTCTTCGGTCACGCTCGTCGAAGAGGACACACGTCGAGGATTCTTTATACGGGCTCCCACTTCTAACCCAAAGCAACTCGAGCATCCAGTTTTCTAGTCTAGATACCCAAGATGAAGTAGAGATGGTGTAGGATACTTTGTCTCAAGGCACCCAAGTATTTGGGTGGAGGTTAATTTAAGTTTCCAAAGATGTAAAGATTGTGAGCTAAATAAATTTTCATGTGAAGGAAAAAATTTGGCTCAAGAAGGAAATGAGGCTCGGCCATGAATGGCTCTCTGGGAATTCGAAATTTTCTCACTGTGAAATGGTGAGAGAGGTGAGTGTAAGCAATGTGTTGGTGAGTGTAATGAGTTAATGAATAAATTAATCAACTCATAAAATTTTTGGCAGCCACCACAATTCTAAGCTCAAAAAAAAATCAACTCAAAATATCATACACATATCCGCACAAAATATCATCAGCATGACAAAATCCATTCAATGTAAAAGCATGACTCACTCAAGCCCATGCCCATCTAGAAGAAGCCCACTGCCACATAAAGATGGCTACGAAAAATGCTAGCAAGGAAATTTCCAGCACATGAAATTATTGGCCAAAAACAATACACACACAATTCCAATAATTTATATTTATACCATTTTACGAAAACCCCAAATTCGCAAATCGGTAGTTTTTGCGAAATATATTATTTTATTATTAAATTCAAAAAATAATATTTTATATTTTCTGAAATATTACAATCTTCCCCCTTTAAATAAATTCGGTCCCCGAATTTAAATTTAAATCCCCAAATGCTAAACATTTCAATAATCAGCTCAAATCAACGGGGCTCCGAAATCACGGAAGATACAGAAATACCACTGTGCATCCTGTGCGCCGGAAAATGAGTACAAAACTCAAAACCGAACTCCGTCAAGCGTCACGCAAATCATCGGACTTGGACGCATATCATCGGAGTCACAATGGAGATACAGATCTCGAAATCCACTACCGAAATCTCATATGCACTAATCAAATACTATAATACATATATAGTACACATCCTTGAAAAAGCTCTTAAACCTAAATAAAACATATGCAAAATCTTTCCTGAATCGCCGCGTGATGCGTAACTCACAGCACAAGTGATGGACGCTCATTTGTAAAGTAATAATATACTTTCATATATATTTTGCTTAAATATACGTTCTGCCTTTTTGAAATATCCCAAAAGGTTTTCTTTTATAAACGTTCATGTCGCTCGCGGACACGTAAGATATAGCGAGACTGTAGCTCCTTTTTTTGAAACCTCTCGGTAAACTTTTTATGCATACAAAGTACTCAGATACTGTTCCCAGATCAGTCCTGTTAGGCTACTACTAAGTATAGTGGCTGAAAGAAAACAAGGTGCTCAACAGAAAAATTAGCCTAAAAAGGCATATCCAACAATCACGTACGTCTGGTGCGAGCGGAAATCAACTCCAAATACAAGTGCCACAATATGCACGAAAGCAAAATTAGGTGCAACGGGTATGCATGAAAGTATCTGTCCAATGCAACTGGTGTGTACGACAACAACAATTAGTGCATCTATATTCTCGATCCAGTGCAACTAACATGCACGGAAAATCCTAAATCGAGTGAATCAGGTGTGCACAAAATCATATCTCGAGCCCAACGTGAGTGAAAATCCAAATCAAATGCATCCGTCATGCATGAATAAAATCTAAATCAAGTGTATCAACCATGCACGAAATCTAATACCAAGCGCCTAATATGCGCAAAATCCAGCCCAAGCGCGTCAGGTCTGTAAAAGCATCTAGTGCAGTAGTATGCACGAAAACGAACATCAAGTACACACGCTCACGAAAACACGAATCTGGTAACACGAATGCTCAAACACATAAATCGGGTGCAACCAATGTACAAAGTATAAATCTAGTGCAACCAATGCACAAAATACCCACCTGGTGTAACAAACGCATGAAATGCAAATCTAGTGCAACCAATGCACGAAATACGAATCCGGTGCAATAAATACACAAAATACAAATCGGGTGCATCCAGTGCACGAAATACCAATCTTGTGCGTCCAGTGCCCAAAATATCAAATCCGGTGCATCCAGTGCACGAAATATGAAATCATATACATCTAGTGCACGAAATATCAATTCTGGTGTATCCAGTGCACGAAATATGAAATCATGTGCATCCAGTATACGAAATATCAAATCATGTGCATCTAGTGCATGAAATATCAAATCATGTGCATAAAACATGCACAATGTCAAATCAACCGTACAAATCCACGAAATCATAAACACGTGCAGCCAAGGTACAAAACCGATATCTAGTGCAATAAATATGCACAAATCATAAACCAACACAACGGTGTGTAAAACGTGTTGGGTTTCCCTAGCACCTACTATAGAGTATGGAAGCATCACACATGCCACTTTAAAATCTTAAAGGTGCTAAGTAAACTAACCATGAATCTTTAACTAGAATATTTAGGGTAACAAGTAAAGTATCATATACAAATAAGGTTCTATCACTAAGTGTAGAGATTACAACTTTTGCAAACCTCCCTTGGTGACTCCTTGGACCTTTGAGAGTTAGGAACGGATCGCTAGAGTCCTTCCTCGTCCTCGATGATCCCGCCGAAGTCTCTTTGTCTAAAGCTCCTTACTTTACTTGATTTATGAAAGAAGTATAGCAAACACCCTACACAAATAGGATAGATGTATGTAGAATGATGAGGTGGTTTGTATTCTCTAATCAAAACCCGTTCTTTTTTACTACCTCACTCAAAGAAAATCTCAAGAGAGAGAGGAAGAAGAAGATAATGGCAAAACTTGAGCTCAAAATATTTTGTGATAAATAATGAGATGAGAATGTATAATCAATATTATATCATTCTCTCTTTAAACAATGGTTAGTTAATATCTAGATATTTATCATTGAGTTAAAAGACAAAAGAAAAATTAACTCATGGTTAATAGTTAGGTCAAGAATGGTCAAAGATGATAAACATTAACCATGAGCGAATTATCTCTTTTTTAACTCAATATAAATAAAAATATACATATTTACAACCATGTGAGTCTTGCATTCCACCATCCATTATATCAACAACCATGATACAATGTATGTAAGTGTAACATTTCAGAAAAATAAAATATTATTTTGGGGGATTTTTATAATTAAATAATATTATATTGAATATTTTAATAAGACGGTATAATTAAATACCGATAAATTGGGAAAAATTTGGAAAATTATGGAAATTTCTGAAATAAACGTGCTTTATGTGATTTATGAAAATTATAAGTTTTTTTGATTAATTATACACTATTTAGTACTAATCGTGATTAAATATCACTAATCGGGTATTAAGCGTGTTTTGTGCACATGTCTTTTTTTCACACTTGTTACATTCTTTCATCGTTCTTTCTCTTTATCATGCATGATTTTGATTTTTAAAAAGAGAAGAGAAAAGAATAGAAAAGAAAATAAAAGAAAAAGGAAAACATAAAAAAATGAGGGATGGGCTTGAGAGAGAGAGAGAAGGTGAGGGGTCAAACCTAGGTCATGGCACTTGCTCTCTTCATTGTTTCCTTCATCTCCTTTCTCTCTCTCACCCCCATGGCAACACCCATCTCCCTCTTCATCAAAACCTTCACAAACACCCTCATTCTCTCATCAAAACACCATTCCCACTTCACTAAAAGCATGCACAAGCTCACTACCAACACTTTGGACCAAGAAAGATTTGATTTTGAAGACTTGGGGCAACTCAAGAAATTTTCTTGAGTTGCCAAATGAGATAATTTCTGCACCATTAGAGTTATATTTCAATTCCTTTAGCACCCATATAAGTTTAGAAGTGTGTTAATACGGTTTAGTGAACTTTGAAAATTTCTAGAAAGGATTAAGGTTTGATTTAAATCAAAAGGTGAAATTGAGCTTAGTAGAGACCTTAAACCCCTGTAGGGATTGTAAAATGGACTGAAACCAGAGAATAGAACCCCAAACCCAAACTTAGAAACCCCGACATCGGCAGATTTTATGGAAATTGTGATGTACAATCTGCTATCACCCGGGACACCTGAAAAATATTTAGCAAATACAAAGACATAAGCAGGCAACCTGGAACCTATACTCAAAACCCAGGACCCCAATTCCCTCCATTGGCCGCAGATTTAATCATTCTGGCCGCAAATTGCGGCTAGAGCAGGGACTTAGGGTTTCGTGTTTGCTCCAGGGCCTTATCTACAGTAAATTAGACCCTCCATATATGCAAAATTGGCTAATTTCACTTAGGGTAAAATCTGGGACCATTTTCTTGAGTTGCTGCATTGTTTTGCGACTTCGTTTTAATTTGGGATTTGGTATTTGATCTTGTGTTTCGTCGTCTGATGTTTGTACGTCAGCGACGGGGGTTGTTTGGTGGTTTTGCAGGGGTAAGCTATAGGTTTTAACTTATGAGCAAAACGTGTGCCTTTTTTGTTTTCTGACTTGATTTTAAATACACATTTACGATTTTTTATTGGTTGTAGGTACCCCCACCTGGATTTCAAGATGACGAGGATAAGCGTGGCATTATCGAGTCCAGCAAGCGGGGATCAAGGTGAGTAGATATATATCTACGGGGGAAGTCGGGTGGATGGCGTATAGCACCCCTGCAGTTCGTAGTATAGCTTATATATATAATTATATGTGTGTTTTATGTTACGCGGATGATTATCAAGATATGATTTTGTGTTCATGGTTTAGTTTAGGGTAGTTAGAAGTAACTTAGTTTAGCTTCTTAGTCGCGAACACTAGAATAAGGTTTTCACCCACACGCGCACACACACATGTTTATATTGTTTTTACTTGAGCGGTTATGGGACTAGGTGTATACACACACACACACACACATGGATAATGAGGATTGTTTATGATATTTGAAGATGAGTCGATGAGATTAGGCATGATGCCATGAGATCGGTGATATGTTTTGGTTCGTATTTTGAGATGCGACATGAGATTTTAGCGGGCCTTTAGGCATGTGTTTTCATACACGCATATTTATGCAGATGGTATCGGTTTGTACTAGACTTAGATCAGTACACCCAGTTTATGAGATATGATGATAATGGATACAAGATGAATAATGAGATGAATGTGATAATTGACCCGCACCCAGATTTGGGATGCCGTACGACAGATTTACGTACGAGCTATATATTGATGATAGATCCGCACTGTTGACTCGAGGATGTCAAATGATATATATTTTATGATATGTGACGCTATTGAGGCGGGATCACTGACTATTATATTTATGTATATATCTACTCAGACTTAGGTGGTTTCTTTTACCCTTCTGATTAGTCTTTTAGTTTAGTCTAGTATTTACTTATAGTTGTTAGATTAGACTCGAGTCATACTTATTTCAATACTGACGAATCGTGGGTATTTTTAAAGACAGGCTCTAATTTATAACAACCACGATTCGTGTAATTTCAAATAGCAAACCGTATGACTCGTATACTAAATATAGTTTCCTTACCGTCGCATTTACTATTCATTTTCTGTGTATTCAAATTGTTCATATAGCATTGCATACTTATACTTGTGATTCATTGTATTACAAACATATGCCGTCAGGATACCAGCACCATTACCAATGATGCGTATGCTCCACGTACACATACTTACCGGCTCAAACACACCATCATCGGTAATTTCCATGTCACTACACAGTAGGGTTGTTGCATCATGATATAACTCCTTGCATAATTTACTTGCTACAGTTACATAAGCACTCTTATACGGTGCTGCCTTTGACTTTGGAGAAATCGGGAACCGCAAGAGACATTTTAAAAACTTGATTCATTTAAAAGAGCGGTTTAACCTTGTTATGTGCATATTACTGTTCCGTGTTGCATGATTTACGGATATGCATACATTTCTATTATATGTTGCATACATCATGCTTTATGATTATACGCATTGAGATATATTGTTCATGATATTTCTGAATTTGAGAACCGTGGGTATTTCAAAAGAAGGTATGTACTGTTTAAAAAAAATCGGTTTCTCTTGATATGATATTTCAGCAGCCACCATGAGTTTTATCGGTTCTGATATATATATATATACCCCATGCGAGGAGGAGCCGTAGGCCGTATGCGGGTACATAGTGTAAGTCCACTGATTGATTCGATTTTCCGGATTGTGTAATGTAGAAAATAGTAAAGAAATCACAATCAAAAATTATTTGACCGCAATCAAACTACGGTGTCAATTGTAGTTCATGAATGAGTGCGGATCGTCCACAGGGATTGCACGATTCGTTTGTATTATGATATGCTTGAATTGAAAAGTTAAGCTAAGAATAACGAAAACATGATTCAAGAATTTATCAATTGATTTAGGTGTCACGATGTTTAATCAAGAATCAAGAAACTGATAAACAATCAAGAATTGGGTTTCGATGATATTTCCAATCAACAGTCAAGAATCTAAAAGAGGCTCGTAGGAATCGATCGGATCGATAGACGTGATGTAATCTAAAGATTTCGTGTTCTTGTCCTTCGAAGGG
Source organism: Agapanthus africanus (assembly GCA_030015575.1). Taxonomy (NCBI): domain Eukaryota; kingdom Viridiplantae; phylum Streptophyta; class Magnoliopsida; order Asparagales; family Amaryllidaceae; genus Agapanthus; species Agapanthus africanus. The sequence continues at coordinate 401,257,909 of CM057346.1, forward strand.
TTGATACTAGATTGATGATAATCGACGAGAGTTAGGGCTTTCTCATGAAACTAGGGTTTCATCTTATCCCTTGTTCTTTTGTCGATATCATTCACATTCTAGCCTCTAGCAATTTCAAGAAACGATCCTAACTCCCCAATTTCGAGCGATATCATTCAAGAAAGCATCGTAACGAAATGGGTTGTCAGTTCTTGAACTTGCTAGGGTTTACAAAACTTGTAGGAATCAAGAATCGATTAAAGCTATGTTACATCATCATTCTATTGACCGTCTCGACTCCTTGACGAGCGGAGTTTTATTCACACATCACCACACAGAAAATATTTACGAATTGTAAAGATATCATGATGCAGAATTTAAAGAAAACAAGATAAAAGAATATGACCTTTATTTATCTCAACAATTTTGATTACATTCGCTTCAAGAACTACAAGAGGAAGAATCTAGATTGTTGATCGGGCGTCGCTCGGCTTCATGAGTCGTGGATCGGCTCGGATCGCTTGCTCCGTTGAAGATCGGCTCCGCTCCTAAAGGTTGTAGGGCTTCTTGCTTAATGGGTACTCGGGATCTTGATTTCGATTGGAATTAGGGTTAGGGTTTCACACAAGTCCTGTCACTAGACTTGTGGAAGAAGAAGATGAAGGGGGTAAAATGAAGAAGTATTTAAGTCTTGGATAATGGATCCAAGTATCAAGTATATAGTATCAAGTATATAGTCTCCCCTCAACCCTAAGTTTAGGCTTCTATTTATAGACTTCCCAAACCCTAGGTCTAGGTTTGAAATTCCAATTCCCTCCAAAAGTTTGTTGAGGAGTTTCCAGAAAGAGTTTGTTAGGAGTTAGCTTAGGGTTTAAGCTAGGATTAATTAAGCTTAGAAAACCCTAGTTTGCTGATCTGGAAGAAACCTCTGGAGTCTTCTAGAACTTGGAGTGTCTTCCTGAACTGTAGGAGCTGAGAGAGGAATTATGCCCTAAAAATAAACTGCTGACGTGGCAAGAGTGCGGCGGATCTGCGGCGCAAGCACGCTCCCGCCACGGATCCGCGGCGCTTTGGGGGAGTTGGAGCTTGGGCTCTCTGGTGCTTGTTTGGATTGAGTTGTGGGCCTTTATTTGATATGTGGAATTTTGTTTCTCCCTTTATATTGCTACCAGATCTGAAATTATTGAGTTGGCGTAATGTTTGATCAGCTTCTTTTGATTTTGCTCCGGACTTTCCTGCACAGACTCAAGACAAGTGTTGCGCAAATACAGAAATGATGCGATGCCATGAAATGCAGTCAATTTCCCTTAAAGTGTCGGTTTAAAAGACTAATACATGCAATCTGGTATTTTACGACTGATTTGCTAATATGTGAAATATGAATACCGAACACTTCTAAATGTATGCAAAAGATGAGGAAATTGCCGTGTTAAAAATACATTATTTTCGACTGATCAAATACCCCCAAACTTAATTTCGATCGTCTCGAGCGAATGTTTTATTAAAAAGAGAAGGAGAAAATAAAGAAAGAGAAAAACTAACTAGCACACTTTCGTAGGCAACACGATTGCACTGAGCACGTGCAACAAGCCTTTAAACCTCTAGGTGTCCCTAGTAGGAGGAGTGTTGTCTCCTGAGGGTTTTCAGCGGATTGCACCCACAAAATCCAATAATAAAAGGAAGATCATGAATATTACATTTAAAGAAAAGAATTGTAAAAGAAAATTTTTGAAAATTAGGGTTTCCAACTAAGCTAGTTTTTCGGTTGTCATGAGCCCTATCTTAATGGTCATGAAAAGATGTCAGAAATCACGTCCTCCCTCGATAAAACATCATCTTATTCTTCATTCCTATCTTTCTTCCAAACATCGATCATATAACCCTGCGTGTGTGTAAAGGACATCCCTACACCCGGAGAATTCAATTCAAGCTATCATACTCTTGCCCATCAGCCTCAATACTTTTTAATTAATGAATATTTATATGAATTTGCTCACACACTTTCATGCGACCGTTAATACTTCTTGAGGTACTAACCGACCGATTACTCATGTGCTTGCTTATTTGGTGTATTTTCCTCGTCTTGCACCACCTCAGGCATAGCAGTGACTCCCAGACCAGTTGGCCTTAGGGCACTAGGTGAAGAAGCACCCTCGCTATATATTTTTTTATTGCCCTCAGTGATAACAAAACCGGTGTTCATTTTTCTCACCACTTTATATATTTTTTTATTCACTTTTCTTTTTATTTCCTTCATACATCGGCTTTAAGACAAGAGCATTTCAAGGTATTCTCTACTATCCCAGGCTTCAAGACGTGTGTAAGTGCGAATAGCAGGGTAGCAACGTTCAAAATGTTTGGCTTACAGAATAGAAACTATTTTTCAGACTTATTTTTATCCTCAGATTAGTGACGTCTTTCATCTTACTGACCCTTGGGACAACGGCTCATAACTACTTATTACTAGTTCGTATCAGAAAACTTCTAATTTTCTTAGTTTTCTTAAATTTTTCTAATCTCATAGATGTAATTTTTCACTAACTAATCTTTTATTATCTTATTTATGTACAAAAAATATTTTTATAATTTTGAAATTTTTTTAAATTTTTATGGTTTTCAAAAAAAAAATGTTTTGTGCTTATGCAAATGATATGCAAATGATGCAAAAATAAGCACAAACCCCCCCAAACTTGTTTTCAACAGTGTCCTCACTGTTGCCTTCTGCTAAATCTCGAAAAAACCTGTAAGTCTGGGAGGAATTTATTAGTGGGGGCAAAATATTTAAGTGAAGAACCTCCCCTAAACTTATTTTTTTGGCTCATCATTTTGTAAGAATTCTTTTTAGGAGCCAGAAAAACATACCCCCCCAAACTTATGCAATGTTAATCTTTCAAAATCATATGAAGGGGTCAAAAAATCAGTGGTCGATGCCAAGCTTTGCAAAGACCGAATGTTAACACCAACCATTCAAAAATTTTATCAATGAAGTGCTCTGATTGGTGGAAGAAGAAATGGGGAAAGGGTAAGGGGTGGAATAGAATGTGTGTGCGTCTCATTTTGGAGAGACGATGCGGTGATTGTGATGGATTACTCGCATTCTTTTTACAATTCAGAAGAAGGGGTGGAGGTTCAATTTCAATGATTTGTACATGATTCATCTCAACACCTGTGTCATTCAAAAATGCGAGTTCTTCAGCGAAGATTTCCTCAAAAGTTCCATCAATACCCCGATGAATAATGTCATCACAAAGTGCGGGGTGATCTTCAGACTCTAAAAGCAGTTCATAATCAGTGTTAGTTGTTGACCCGGACATCTCGGTGGACGAATCCGTATGTGTATGATACATAGTAGGGTCAAACAACAACGTATGAAAAGAGTCAAGATCGGTATCAGGAGGATCATCAAATCCGCTGCTGTCGACATCCATTAAGTCGACAGAACATACCTGAGCAGTAGGTTCGGAGGGTACACTTCCCAACTTGTAAATGTTTAGCTCAATTGACCTATTCCCGAAAGATAGGGTCACAGAACCGTTACGACAGTTGATGATGGCATTGGAAGTGGCCAAAAAGGGGCGACCTAAAATCACCGGAATTTGATTCCGTGAGTTTGCTACAGGCTGTGTATCAATTACAATAAAGTCTACAGGGAAGATAAATTCCCTGATTTTTATTAACACATCCTCTAGTTCACCCCTAGGTCTGGTGATTGATCGGTCAGCCATCTGGAGAGTGCAAGGAGATAGTTTCAACTCTCCGATCCCTAACTGTTCATAAACTGAGAAAGGAAGCAGGTTAACACTTGCCCCAAGATCTAGTAGAGCACGGTTAATGTGTTTCTCCCCAATAGAGATGGAAATAGTAGGATAGCCAGGATCCTTACGTTTCCTCGGTATTTGCTGGGGGAAAGCTGTGTCTACTGTCTTTGCCATGAATATCTTCTTGGGCATTTGTTTCTTCCTCTTTCTAGTGCAAAAGTCTTTAAGAACTTTCGCATATGCAGGGACTTGTTGGATAGCATCTAGAAGAGGGATATTGATGTTAACCTGTTTAAACATCTCAGTGATCTTCTCCATTTGTGGACTTGGTGTGTTAGCCCTTAACCGATTAGGATAAGGTGCTTTAGCAATAAGCGCTGGGTCCATCATAGGTGAAGGAAGTGTGTGTGGAACCGATCCCAGAATAGAAGTGGGTATCGTCCGTGGAGGGGTAAAAGAGGTGGGCTGTAGTGGCGAGCCTTTTGGGAAATGGAGAATAGGCTCGGAAGAAGGTGGTTGGGTAGAAGAACTGGGGTCAGAATTAGAAGTGTGTGTGTGTGGAAAGATCTCAGCCGGGGTGTTGATAGGATTGTCAGTATCATCAACTTCTTCCCCAACATGATTGTCAAGCACTCTTCCAGATCTCAACGTGGTGATTGCATTCACATGATGTGAATAGCCAGGATTGGGTAAGGGTTGAGCTGGAAGTTTCCCTTTCTCTCTTGCACTCATTTCGGCTTTTAATCGTGCAATTTCTTCTTCCATCGATTTAATACTCTCGTTTTGGAACGCAGAGTTTTTCTCAATTTTATCGACAGAAGACTTCATTTCAGCCGAAACTTGCATAATATTTGTTAAGACCAAATTCATGTATTGTGCAAAAGAAGAGGATTCATCAGTTCCGGTCAACTGTAAAGGACTAGATAATGCAGGTGTGGTGACTTGATTTGAAAATTATGTGCTTGAAAGGGGTGCTGACTCAATTGAAGTTGTGGCTGCTGTTGTGGTGGAAGGACCCTTTGAAAATTGTTTTGGTTTGGAACCGTGTTTTGTGATTGTGATTGGTTCCAAGCAAAATTAGGGTGATTCCTCCAACCCTGATTATATGTGGAAGGAAAAGGATCGTTCCTAGGTCTTTGAAATGCGGCATTGGTATGCTCACGACCTTGAAACGGACATTCTTCCGTCAAGTGAGACGGATCAGAACAGCAGCCACATACAGTTTTGGAAAGTGACATTTGATTAAGGGAGGCAGCTAAAAATTTGTTTTCCATAGTCTCGAGTTTCTTGTGTATAGCTGAAATGTCAGCTCTAACTCCTATGGAAACATCCGATTGGTTGTTGCCACTCCTAAATGATGGACTTTCCCACTGTAAAGACTTTTCAGCGAACTCTTCTAAATATCGCCAAGCTTCCCCATCATCCTTAGACATGAAGGTACCTTGACACATGTTTTCAAGGCTCTGTTTAGTGTTAGGGTTACTGCCCTCATATATGATTCGGCACAATTCCCATCTCGGGATGCCGTGATGAGGACACTGAACCAACAGATCCTTGAAACGTTCAAAGCATTTAGAGAATGGTTCAGCAGGGAGCTGGGCAAATTGATTCAATTCGCTACGGATTCGAGCTGTCTTTTGTATTGGGTAAAATTTCTTAAGGAATGCCGCGACGAATTCTCCCCAATTCGTAATAGAATGTGCCGTAGTGTTGTATAGCCACTTCTCGGCTATATCGCACAAGGTAAATGGGAGAAGTCGTAGACGCATCGCATCCACTGAAAGTTGTGACGCACCCATCATTGCGCATACGTTTTCAAATTTGGTAATGAAAACGTAAGCGTCCTCAGTCTCGAGTCCGTGGAATTTGGGTAAAAGATTGATATACTGAGGCTTAATCTCAAAGTTATCCCCATTGGCTGGTGGTGTGGATAAGCAGGTCGAAAGAGGACCTCGAATAGGGTAGCACCTCTCCTGGAGAGAGATGCGGGGTGGATTCTGCGCACCAACGGACGGCGGCAGATTAGGGTTAAAGAAGTTTGATGGATTCGGATCCATCGGTGTGGGTGTGGTAGTGGGTAAAGAAAAGGTAAATGGAGAAATATCGACTTCGGAGTCGATAAAGGGTACGTGGACTAAACGGGCACTAGAATCCCGTGTCCAGCCTATCTTGTACTAAAAAGGGTTAGTACAAGTGGCAGCGTTGGCTTATAATTAGAGGAAAAATGAATGCGGTGTTTGCTTTTGAAAAAGGGTCGGATTTTTGAAAAAATGATGCGACAAAACAAATGCAGCACACAAACCCTAGAATCTAGTGGTCACCTAGGTCCGGCTCTAGACCGCTCCTAACTGCCAAAAGACAAGTCGCAGGATAGAATCCTCCACTGCCTCTTTGCTCCCCTGTGGCCAGATAAGTGCCAGGTAAGTGGGAAGGTACTCCACTACGTAAGTAGTGGGCCTAATTAAAAACCACTAGCCTTAGACACACTCGCCTTAGGCACCACAAGAAAACGCGGATAAGCAATGAATTACCCACGGCCTTCTTCTGTCCTGATTGAGCGCGACAGTGCTTAGAGTCATCTCTAGATTTCTTTTAGTTAATGTGGGTCAATGCGGATGCAAGTTTGGTGGTTTTCGGGGCCTAGGAAGGGTAATGAAATCCCCACCTAATTTGGATTTGGCCGTGCCCCTTAATTTCCGTATTTAGAATGCAAACAACCAAGAAATCAAAATCACGCACAATTTTACATTTGCAATTTGCGAGCTGCGATTATTTGCAAAGAATCCTGCAGCAAAGTGTTATTTGGAGCTAAAAGAGGAGAGAGGAGAAGGTAAGGAGTTACCTGAAGCAAAAATTTTGCAGAGAACCCCCTAAGAGGCCGCGGTTCCGCCGCAATAGGGTACTTAGGCCGCCCTTCCGCGGTCGGATGGTTTGATCACTTGAAAATAAAAGTTGCAGAATGCACCTGATCACTTCCCTAGTCCTCTGGAATTTTCCAAATATTTTTATCAATTTCCAGAAAGATCCAGATTTCCTTGCAATGAAACACAACAAATTGTTTAGGGTTTGCACGAATTTTGATCTCAAAATAACAATGGAATAATTCTTTCAATTCAAACTATAAAATGAAAACGAATTAGCGCCCGATCCCCGGCAGCGGCGCCATTTGATTGATTCGATTTTCTGGATTGTGTAATGTAGAAAATAGTAAAGAAATCACAATCAAAAATTATTTGACCGCAATCAAACTACGGTGTCAATTGTAGTTCATGAATGAGTGCGGATCGTCCATAGGGATTGCACGATTCGTTTGTATTATGATATGCTTGAATTGAAAAGTTAAGCTAAGAATAACGAAAACATGATTCAAGAATTTATCAATTGATTCAGGTGTCACGATGTTTAATCAAGAATCAAGAAACTGATAAATAATCAAGAATTGGGTTTCGATGATATTTCCAATCAACAGTCAAGAATTTAAAAGAGGCTCGTAGGAATCGATCGGATCGATAGACGTGATGTAATCTAAAGACTTCGTGTTCTTGTCCTTCGAAGGGTTGATACTAGATTGATGATAATCGACGAGAGTTAGGGCTTTCTCGTGAAACTAGGGTTTCATCTTATCCCTTGTTCTTTTGTCGATATCATTCACATTCTAGCCTCTAGCAATTTCAAGAAACGATCCTAACCCCCCAATTTCGAGCAATATCATTCAAGAAAGCATCGTAACGAAATGGGTTGTCGGTTCTTGAACTTGCTAGGGTTTACAAAACTTGTAGGAATCAAGAATCGATTAAAGCTATGTTACATCATCATTCTATTGACCGTCTCGACTCCTTGACGAGCGGAGTTTTATTCACACATCACCACATAGAAAATATTTACGAATTGTAAAGATATCATGATGCAGAATTTAAAGAAAACAAGATAAAAGAATATCACCTTTATTTATCTCAACAATTTTGATTACATTCGCTTCAAGAACTACAAGAGGAAGAATCTAGATTGTTGATCGGGCGTCGCTCGGCTTCATGAGTCGTGGATCGGCTCGGATCGCTTGCTCCATTGAAGATCGGCTCTGCTCCTAAAGGTTGTAGAGCTTCTTGCTTAATGGGTACTCGGGATCTTGATTTTGATTGGAATTAGGGTTAGGGTTTCACACAAGTCCTGTCACTAGACTTGTGGAAGAAGAAGATGAAGGGGGTAAAATGAAGAAGTATCTAAGTCTTGGATAATGGATCCAAGTATCAAGTATATAGTATCAAGTATATAGTCTCCCCTCAACCCTAAGTTTAGGCTTCTATTTATAGACTTCCCAAACCCTAGGTCTAGGTTTGAAATTCCAATTCCCTTCAAAAGTTTGTTGAGGAGTTTCTAGAAAGAGTTTGTTAGGAGTTAGCTTAGGGTTTAAGCTAGGATTAATTAAGCTTAGAAAACCCTAGTTTGCTGATCTGGCAGAAACCTCTGGAGTCTTCTAGAACTTGGAGTGTCTTTCTGAACTGTAGGAGCTGAGAGAGGAATTATGCCCTAAAAATAAACTGCTAACGTGGCAAGAGTGCGGCGGATCCGCGGCCACAAGCACGCTCCCGCCGTGGATCCGCGGCGCTTTGGGGGAGTTGGAGCTTGGGCTCTCTGGTGCTTGTTTGGATTGAGTTGTGGGCCTTTATTTGATATGTGGAATTTTCTTTCTCCCTTAATATTGCTACCAGATCTGAAATTATTGAGTTGGCGTAATGTTTGATCAGCTTTTTTTGATTTTGCTCCGGACTTTCCTGCACAGACTCAAGACAAGTGTTGCGCAAATACAGAAATGATGAGATACCATGAAATGCAGTCAATTTCCCTTAAAGTGTCGGTTTAAAAGTCTAATACATGCAATCTGGTATTTTACGACTGATTTGCTAATATGTGAAATATGAATACCGAACACTTCTAAATGTATTCAAAAGATGGGAAAATTGCCGTGTTAAAAATACATTATTTTCGACTGATCATCCACGTTACCCGTCCCGGTTCTTACGGGGATGCAGAAACGGTAAAAAACGATTTTTATGGCAAGGTAACATGGACTAGAAAATAAGATCTTTGCTAAACAAAAACCTAGCAAACTAACAAGAAGTTTAACTACTATGTTATAGAGTTATACCGAGGTCTTGAACTCCTTCTGTTCTTGCTCCTTGGAGTGGTTGGATCGGCTCCACCTCGTAGTCCCCTCGTTGTCGAAAAAGGATCCACCCGAAAGCCTCTACCTTGAGCTCCTACCTCAACCGAGAGGAAACTAAAGTGCTTGGCTTGCTAGACCTAGAACTCTAGAGTGAGTAGAGAAGAGTTTTGAAGGTTTTATCTCAATGGCTCTTGTTTCTCAACACATGAGACATGAGAGCCTTGAGAGAGAGGAAGAGGGTGAGCTTTGGATGAGAGAGAGTGATCAAGTGAGAATGAGCTTGACTTTTTACAACCTTGCTCACAAAAGAAAGAATAATGATGATAATAATAATAATTAAGAATTGTGATGGTTAGTTTCAATGACCATTATCATTTCATGCATTTAATGCATTTTGTAAAGAACAACAAGTAAACAAAAGTCATAGAAATGAAATGATGATGGTCAATAAGTCCACAATGGTCAACCGGTCAACAAAGTCAACAAGTCAACGAAAGTCAAATGTTCAACTCAACCATGGCACAATAATACTTAATTAATATTATTAATCATATTTCTTATTCTCATTAGAGTTTAGAAAAAAGTCAACGGTCAACAACCCTAACGAAAATCCTCTGCCTCTGCCTTAGTCAACTGTGCATACACACACGCATCCGTGTTCCGAGGAACACGAATATAATGAGATAAAACCAATCCCAAAACATATACTAGGACATGGCTTAAACCAAACCCCGCTAGTAATAACTGCCCGGACACCAAACATGCACAAGTGCGCAGATGTGAATGAACCCTATCGCAAACCCATGCGACCTCTACTCTGTTTTGCCCAAAGGCGAATAGCTCTCTGTGTGGGACTCTAAAAACTCGACACTACGCTGGCAGTTGGTCTAACCACAGGCCGCAAGCGTTACTAGCTGTACGTAACGGTCCCCAGGTAGATGCGAATAAGAAGACTGATGAGGTGAACCCATCCGAACTCCTACTAAGCTTGAATATGACAATCTCCGTACAGTCCGGTTCGTCTGAGAATATCGCATGTTGGGCCTAGGGGGTGGTAAACGCCAGTCCCCTAATAGCGGTACAAGTCATGTCGGAGTGTAGCCCAGAACACCTTGAAACAACACTGGATAACCTACCAGTATATCTCGCTTGCCCTGGCCAGGGATGACTATGCGTAATGACTCTCCTTGACACAACGCTATATCAACCCCCAATACTGGGAGAGACGAATCTTGTCTAACTGTCACTGCCTCTAAGTGCTTCGGGACTGCACCCAACTGCTACCTGTTTGTATGACTCATTTGAGCCGTGGTAGGGTTGCAATCTAAGAACAGTGGGAACACACTCCAGGCGAAGTGACAGTGTCAAGTCAACGGACTAAGCTGTACTCATGTCACCTGGGAACTGATAACTGACGATAGGTATAGTACCAACCAACTGTTCTCGATGAGTCCTGTCCAGTTTACTCATAACCTAACGAGCACCCGCATACTATCTCAAGTACGACGTACTGAAGGCTATGGGACAGACCATCTCCCCTGCTGGGATGAGAAGTGCATACGCTAGTCTACTCCGGAGTATCGATGCCCTGTCTCGATAATCCTACGACTAGGGACCTGTATAAGGATGTGCTTGTAGATTACCCAGCCCTACTTGTGTGACTGCCATAACAACGCTGGTAATCAAGCAAAGATAATAAGGGCTCCACTAATGTGTATATGCGATATGCTAAAAGAAACACATGCACACATTAATGTAGAAACAAACCTAGTAGCATACTACCATTTCGAGCAAGATTGTCTATACAACTGTGAATATCCCAAGCTTCCATCAAGTAATATACAAACTAGTATGATACAGTAATGGCCTCTAGGGCATATACACTAACACATGGTGGGGCCCGGTATGGTAACCCGGGGCAGGAAAGGGATGCTGTGTATCCAGACAGTCAGCCTGTCAGAGGGACTACTACCTACCGGTGATTGGTTGGGCTTGGCGGATATCCGGAGGATATCGACCGGAGTCGAGAGATGATATGGGCCATTCTGGACTGACGGAGCCAGATATATGAGGATTTATGTGCCGATGGTGGGTACAGGTTTCATGATGATTTCGATTGTCGATGTTGGACACTCAGGTTCCATGATTTTGATGTATCGCGAGAGACAAACATTGATTTATATCCTTATACTTTCATGCATATGCTTTTATGACTTTTACATGCATGATGTTGTTATGTCACGGGTTGACACGTGGACGAGATCCACATGCTTGCAGGCATTGATTACATAGTTGGATGATATCCACATACTTATAGACTTCTAGATATAGTTGACACTGATTTCATGATGATTACATTGATCACACCTCATGTTTATGATATGTTGCTACCTGAGGCACTGACACGAGCACTTGGTTTTACCCTTGTTATAGATGTTTACCCTTGCCACCTTGTCATGCTTCGGACTTTATCATATTGAGGATATGTATATTACTGATTGTATTGACCTAGGATTGAGTCATACATACAATTTCTGCTCTGTGATGTTTTCTACTCACGAGTTGGCAACTCACCCCCGTTGTGCTACAGTTTTCTTGCAGGTTTTGCCGTACAGGTTTCATTGCGGCTTTGCTCGCACACTGCTTCCATTTCCGGGTGATTTGCTTTGGTAGGTGGGTTCACTTGCATCGTGACCACCATTGTATATTATTTACATTGTTGTATCTAGAAACTCCATCAACCAGACTTGTATATTATTTCAGACTTAGAAAACCAGTTGCTATTCATTCGACCTTAGAGTCGCGCGTTGTATTATTATGGTTTTCTTGATGTTTTGAGTTTCCTTTTTGAGTTTTAATTCTCACCTTTCGGCGTTGTTTATTATATTGCTTGCGTGGTTGTGACCGTCAATTGACGAAGAGCTAGCTCCCGCTTGGGAATCCTTTATTCATATTATGCATGTTGTACCATTTTTGGGGCCAGTATTTACAAAGGAAACTCTGCCGAAATTTTCTGAAAAGACTTGATATTTTAAAATGCAATACTTAGGTTTGTGTTATTTAAAAACCACTTGATTTATAACATGTTTTCTACACTTCTTCTTTAAAAATGGTTTAGATTTCTGGGCTTTTGGCTTACTTGAATTAGATGGGGTCCTATAGACTTCATATGATTCAAGGGCCAGTCACGTACTATTTCGGGTCGTGACAAAGTTGGTATCAGAGCGCTAGGTTTAACCTTGGTTCGAGTCTATGTTTTACTATACGGAGCTTAGGGCGTTTGTATATATACGGGATCTTGGCTTGACCTTACGGAACTTAGACTCAGTCGAGGGGGTATTATACCCGAACTTTCGTCGCGTAGGTTGACCTTGCTTGATGGAGTAGGTGACTTCAGTAGAGTGACGTACCATGTGTATGTTCTGCGGCATACTTACAATACGCTACTCCGCTTAAGAAACCTTAGGATGTACATTTCCTTGCACAGTATTATATTCATTTCTATGATCTATCCTCCTCGATATTGGTTATGATTTTGCTGCCACGATTATACGAGCAGGGAGAGCTACGGCTAGATTTGTGTCAGCACGAGCTCGTCACGGACGAGGACTGACCAGGGCGTGATTCCAGGGACATACGATTGCATAGAGGCGTCGTTTTATTGTGTTTTCGCACCAGGAGCGTTTGATGGATCGTTTTTACGAGATTTCTTAAACGTGCAGAAAAGTAACAGAGGATCAGGCTACTGCTAGAGGCCAGCCAGAATGTGATGACCGTCGATGCACCGATTATTTGATGATTGAGGCACTGTTCAGCATGCAGACGGATGAGCCAGTTGTTGCTACGAACGATGAGATATCGCCCTAGATGTTGGAGCTATTGCTGTACGAGTTGTACTTGAGATATGATAGAAGGTCTCTAGTGACCCGAGGATGAATGACTAGGACATGCGGTTCGTTCGCTTACCCCGATGTGAGGTCATCAGATTGATTGATTCCAGCTCGAGACGACTTCACGCAGGTACGTTGGGAGTCGATAGAGAAGATCGAATTTCAGAAGCCCATTTTCCAAGTTTAAAGTATTCAAAGGCAAATGCAAGTAATGTTATGGACCCTCTAGAAGAATAAATCCCTAACTCGACATAATGACCATGAGAACGCTTTGAAACCTTAAGGTTTGCGGCAGTTCAGCGGTGCCATTAGTGAGGCTTGGGTTTGCCCTTCTACGGTTGGTCCACAGGTACTGTGGCATATACTGGAATATTATTAAACTGTACCCAAGATGTTGAGCTCTTGGGGGATTATTGAACTTTGACGAATCGATCGAAAGGTTCGACATCATTCGGATATCATGTGATGGGATACATTGCTTGGGAGACTCCAGATACGAGTATAACCGATGGAGCGCAGTCCATGCAGCCACAAAGAGACGAGTACGAAGCAGTCAACATTAGAGAAAAGTAGAGTAAGAGCTTCGTACGAGATCTTGATGAGATGACGTTCCAATCCGCCGACATCAGAGATGTGATACGCATGAAGAGGCATTATATATGGATATACCTTCCAGAAGGAGTCGCGATGAGTATGCAGCCATTCCGGAACAAGAAATAGATCTAGTAAAGGGTGATAACCTTCGGGCAGTTTAGCAGAAACGAGATTGAGAGGGACTTCGATGGAACCTTTGTGGAATACTATACGAGAAGACTTGGACCCAGGAGAAGTCATATTTTGCACACCCGGCAGGCCAGAGTTCGGCATCGTCGACGAGACATGTTATGAGTGACCATGATAGTTGACTATAAATCTTAAAGGATGTGCTAGAGCGGGACTATTTCCACCATCTTTGATTTGATATTTGGACGATTTATTTGCATGATTGAGATTTTGTGCACCACAGTTGCACCTGTCTTCGATTTTATTCATTCGAGATATTAATTTTTGATTTCATGCCTATGATATGCATATGATTTGACTTGTGCTTTCGCCATAGTTTTCATGCACTTTTAGTATTTTGATTTGCGTTTGTGCATGCTGATGCACATGGTTGTGAGATTATATACCACGGTATGCCTGATTTGGATTTAGATTTTTGCGCATGTTGGATGCATGTTATGAGATGCGATTTTGGTGCACACAAGATGCACTAAATCAGGATTCTTCGTGCATATCAGATGCACCTGATATTGTTGTCAGGCACACCCGTTGCCTTTCACAGGTGTTTCGTGCACACCCGTTGCACTTAGATTTTGTTTCTGTGCATATGTATGGCACATTCATGGATTTCAATTTTCGTGCGCACCAGACGCACAGGGTATTCTTATGTACATTTTGGGATTGATTTTCCCCTTGAGCTGATATTTTTATGATAATTACTATTTAGTATGGTAACTAAGCAGGACTAGTCTAAGGATGGTACCTGAATATATTTTTGTATACTTGGATAGTTATCAGAGGGATTTCCAAAAAGGTGCTATAGTCTCAGTATTTACCCACGTGTCCGAGATGACACGAAACTTTTAACAAAGGAAACCCTTCTAAATTATTTTCAAAAACGGTGGGACTTACATATTAAACAAAGGATAAGTATATATATAGTTATTTTCTTACAATAGACGTCTGCCACTATGCCGCGATACGCGCATCGCACAACAACATGAAAGGTTTGGCATGCATTTCTTTCAAATGTTTACATGTATAGTTTTGATGTATATCATATTGGTTTTCGTATTGGATTTGACATTTGTATCTTCACCATGACTCCGATGATTGCGGGATGCTTGACGGAGTTTTGATTTAGAGTTATCTTCTCATTGTTAATGCCCATGCATTGCGCTATGATGCGTTTCATGTATTGATGATTTCGGAGCCCCGACGACTTGGACTTTTACTGAAATGTTTTAGTATTTGAGGGATTTAAATTTAAATTCGGGGACCGAATTTCTTTAAGGGGGAAGATTGTAACATTTCAGAAAAATAAAATATTATTTTTTGGGATTTTTATAATTAAATAATATTATATTGAATATTTTAATAAGGCGGTATAATTAAATACCGATAAATTGGGAAAAATATGGAAAATTATGGAAATTTCTGAAATGTGGGTGCTTTATGTGATTTAAGCAAATTATAAGTTTTTATGATTAATTATACACTATCTAGTGCTAATCGCGATTAAATATTGTTAATCCGGCATTAAGCGTGTTTTGTGCACATGACATGCACATGTCTTTTTTCACACTTGTTACATTCTTTCATGGTTCTTTCTCTATATCATGCAAGATTTTGATTTTTAAAAAAAGAGAAGAGAAAAGAAAATAAAAGAAAAAGGAAAACATAAAAAAATGAGGGATGGGCATGAGAGAGAGAGAGAGGGTGAGGGGTCAAACCTAGGTCATGGCACTTGCTCCTTTCATTGTTTCCTTCATCTCCTTTCTCTCTCTCACCCCCATGGTAGCACCCATCTCCCTCTTCATCAAAACCCTCACAAACACTCTCATTCTCTCATTAAAACACCATCCCCACTTCACTAAAAGCATGCACAAGCTCACTACCAACACTTTGGACCAAGAAGGATTTGATTTTGAAGACTTGGGGCAACTCAAGAAACTTTCTTGAGTTGCCAAATGAGATAATTTCTGCACCATTAGAGTTATATTTCAATTCCTTTAGCACCCATACAAGTTTAGAAGTGTGTTAATGCGGTTTAGTGAACTTTGAAAATTTCTAGAAAGGATTAGGGTTTGATTTAAATCAAAAGGTGAAATTGAGGTTAGTAGAGACCTTAAACCCCTATAGGGATTGTAAAATGGACTGAAACCAGAGAATAGAACCCCAAACCCAAACTTAGAAACCCCGACATCGGCAGATTTTATGGAAATTGTGATGTATTTTGGTATCTGCTATCACCCGGGACACCTGAAAAATATTTAGCAAATATAGAGACACAAGCATGCAACCTAGAACCTATACCCAAAACCCAGGACCCCAATTCCCTCCCTTGGCCACAGATTTAATCATTCATGCCGCAAATTGCATCCAGAGCAGGGACTTAGGGCTTCGTTTTTCGTCCAGGGCCTTATCTCCTGTAAATTAGACCCTCCATATATGCAAAATTGGCTAATTTCACTTAGGGTAAAATCTGGGATCATTTTCTTGAGTTGCTGCATTGTTTTGCGGCTTCATTTTAACTTGGGATTTGGTATTTGATTTATTGTTCCATCGTATGATGTTTGTACGTCAGCGACGGGGGTTGTTTGGTGGTTTTGCAGGCGTAGGCTATAGGTTTTAACCTATGAGCGAAACATGTGCCGTTTTGATTTTCCGACTTGATTTTAAATACGCATTTGCGATTTTGTATTGGTTGTAGGTACCCCCACATGGATTTCAAGACGACGAGGATGAGCGTGGCGTCATCGACTCTAGCAAGCGGGGATCAAGATGAGTAGATATATATCTACGGAGGAAGTCGGGTGGATGGCGTATAGCACCCCCACAGTTCGTAGTATAGCTTATATATATAGTTATATGTGTGTTTTATGTTACGCGGATGATTATCAAGATATGATTTTGTGTTCCTGGTTTAGTTTAGGTTAGTTAGAAGTAACTTAGTTTAGATTCTTAGTCGCGAACCCTAGAATATGGTTTACACCCACACGCACACACACATATACATGTTTATATTGTTTTTACTTGAGCGGTTATGGGACTAGGTATATATATATATACATATATATATATATATATACGTATACCTATACATAAATAATGAGGATTGTTTATGATATTTGAAGATGAGTCGGTGAGATTAGGCATGATGCCATGAGATCGGTGATATGTTTTGGTTCGTATTTTGAGATACGACATGAGATTTTAGCTGGCCTTTAGGCGTGTGTTTTCGTACACGCATATTTATGCAGATGGTATCAGTTTGTACTAGACTTAGATCAGTACCCCCAGTTCATGAGATATGATGATAATGGATACCGGATGAATAATGAGTTGAATGTGATAATTGACCCGCACCCAGATTTGGGATGCCGTACGACAGATTTACGTACGAGCTATATATTGATGATAGATCCACACTCTTGACTCGCGGATATCAAATGATATATATTTTATATTATGTGACGCTATTGAGGTGGGATTACCGACTATTATATATGTATATATCGACTCAGACTTAGGTGGTTTCTTTTACCCTTCTGATTAGTCTATTAGTTTAGTCTTGTAGTTACTTGTAGTTGTTAGATTAGACTCGAGTCATACTTATTTCAAAACTGACGAATCGTGAGTATTTTTAAAGACAGGCTCTATTTTATAACAACCATGATTCGTGTTATTTTAAATGGCAAACCGTATGACTCGTATACTAAATATAGTTTCCTTATTGTCACATTTACTATTCATTTTCTATGTATTCAAATTGTTCATATCGCATTGCATACTTATACTTGTGATTCATTGTATTATAAACATATGCCATCAGGACACTAACACCATTACCGATGATGCGTATGCTCCACGTACACTTCCTTGTCGGCTCACACACATCATCATCGGTAATTGCCAGGTCACTACACAGTAGGGTTGTTGCATCATGATATGACTCCTTACACAATTTACTTGCTACAGTTACATATGCACTCTTATACGATGCTGCCTTTGACTTTGGAGAAATCGGGAACCGCAAGAGACATTTTAAAAATTGGATTCATTTAAAAGAGCGGTTTACCCTTGTTATGTGCATATTACTGTTCCGTGTTGCATGATTTACAGATATGTATACATTTCTATTATATGTCGCATACATCATACTTTATGATTATACGCATTGAGATATGTTGTTTTCATGATATTTCTGGATTTGAGAACCGTGGGTATTTCAAAAGAAGGTTTGTACTGTTTAAAAAAACCTGGTTTCTCTTGATATGATATTTCAGCAGCCACCATGAGTTTTATCGGTTCTGATATATATATACCTCATGCGAGGAGGAGCCGTGGGCCGTGTGCGGGTATATGGTGGGGCCCGGTATAATAACCCGGGGCAAGAAAAGGATGCTGTGTATACAGACGATGAGCCTGACAGAGGGACTACTATCTACCGGTGATTGGTTGGGCCTGGCGGATATTCGGAGGATACCGACCAGAGTCGAGAGATGATATGGGCTGATCCGGACTAACGGAGCCCCATATATGAGGATTTACGTGCCGATGCTGGGCAAAGGTTTCATGATGATTTCGAGTGTCGATACTGGACACTCAGGTTCCATGATTTTGATGTGTCGCAAGGGACAGACATTGATTTATATCCTCATACTTTCATGCATATGCTTTTATGACTTTTACATGCATGATGTTGTTATGTCATGGGTTGACACGTGGATGAGATCCACATGCATGCAGGCATTGATTACATAGTTGGATGATATCCACATACTTATAGATTTCATGATATAGATGAAACTGATTTCATGATGATTACATTGATCACACCTCATGTTTATGATATGTTTCTACATGAGGCACTGACACGAGCACTTGGTTTTACCCTTGGTATAGATGTTTACCCTTGCCACCTTGTCATGCTTCACACTTTATCATATTGAGGATATGTATACTATTGATCCTATTGACCTAGGATTGAGTCATACATACGATTTCTGCTCTGTGATGTTTTTTACTCACGAGTTGGCAACTCACCCCGTTGTGCCACAGTTTTCTTGCAGGTTTCGCCGTACAGGTTTCATTGCGGTTTTGCAGGTACACTGCTTCCATTTCTGGGTGATTTGCTTTGGTAGGTTGGTTCTCTTGCATCGTGACCACCATTGAAAATTATTTACATTGTTGTATCAAGAAACTCCATCAACTAGACTTGTATATTTTTTCAGACTTAGAAAACCAGTTGCTATTCTTTCGATCTTAGTGTCGCGCGTTGTATTATTATGGTTTTCTTGATGTTTTGAGTTTCCTTTTTTAGTTTTAATCCTCTCCCTTCGGCGTTGTATATTATATTGCTTGCGTGGTTGTGACCGTCAATTGACGAAGAGCTAGCTCCCGCTTGGGGATGCCTTTATTCATATTATGCATGTTGTACCCCTTTTGGGACTAGTATTTACAAAGGAAACTTTGCCGAAATTTTCTGAAAAGACTTGATATTTTAAAATGCAATACTTCGTCTTATGTTATTTAAAAACCTCTTATTTTATAACATGTTTTCTACACTTCTTCTTTAAAAATGGTTTAGATTTCTGGGCTTTTGGCTTACTTGAATTAGATGGGGTCTTATAGACTTCATATGATTCAAGGGCCAGTCACGTACTATTTCGGGTCGTGACAGTATGTATGTGTCCATGCACATCATCATGTGCATACATACATACATCAACAAAGAAAAGGGTTTAATAAAGAATTAATCTAAAAGTCAAATGTTAAATCAATAACCGGTCATATCACATATGCCCCGACCAATAGAAAAATGCCCAATTAAATATATGGTATCACATACGCACATTTAATCGGGTCCCCGTGCATATCTTATATGCACACCACATCTTTTATCGTGAGCCAGTAAACTTCATTATGGGACTCTAAGACTAGTCGGTACGCCGGCAGTAGGTGATGATCATATCAAACACCTACAAGCCGCAAGCTGTCAGCTAAACGTAACGCCCACCCGGGTATTGAGCGATCAGAAGAAAACCAGTGAAGCTATCAAAACTCCCGTTGAGCCAACTGGCAACACTTACCGTACAGTCCGGTCTCTTTATCAAATATGTTGCATATCAAGTCTAGGGGTGGTAAACGTCAGACCCCAATAACCGATAAGTGGTGTCAATGTAAGGCTCATAACGGGTCGAGAAACTATTGATAACACTTACCAGTATATCTCCATATCAGCCCTGGCCAGGGACTTCCAGTTATAGCCAATCGAACACAACGCAACATCAACTCCCAATACCGGGAGAGACGAAACCCCTCCTATCGCTCATTGCCTTTATGTGATTCGGGACTGTACCCAAAAGCCACCATTTTGCACGTTCTCGTGAACATGGTAAGGTGGAAATCAAGGCACAGTGGTGCAGGGTTCCTAGGCACACTAGTGAGGTCTCCCAAGCCATCAACCATGGCAATTTCAAAAATAATAGTGCCTACAAACCCTAAGCTACGGATCGATAACTAGAAATCTAGGCGAACATGAACTAGTTAACAATTAACTACTGAGAATACGGAAATACAACCTTTGTAGATCCGGTCCTCCACCTCCACGGCTCCGCAACGGGGTCGTCTCCGCTGTCCAAATCAAATCTGGGCTCTAAGATCGGCTTCGTCGGAGAATGGGCAAGCTAGGTCGTCGATGTCCATGCCGAAGATGATCTACGTCGAGGCATCGATGAATCAAGCTCCACCTTCACCAAACCCTAAAATCTTGTGAAGGAAACACACTCTACTACTTGGCAAGAGGTAGAGGATGAAGAAATAGGAAGTGGGTAGACTTTAGAATTGGATTTCTCACTCTTTCCATCAATCCACCATTGATGGAGCTTGCTTTTCATGAAGAAGAAGAAGAGCAAGAAGAAGATCATTGTTATGATAAGTTAAAAGAATAATGAAAAGAAAAACAATTCTTATCATAACTTGAACCCTAGTTAAGTGTAGAGAAAAGACCATGGTTAATGGAATGGTTAGGGTTAAGGATAAGAACAAAATGGTCACTAGGTCAAAGTCTTCAAGAAGCTTCAATATGAAACAAAAATAGCCACCATTTTCTTCTTATTCCTTTTCTAATTATTTCCAAAATAAATAAATAGATAAATAAATAATAAAAGGAAATAAAACCCTAATCATATTAATAACCATGGTTTATTCTTAACTTACACTTAAACAATCATGTATCATCAAACATGATACAAGCAAATGCACAAAAGTATATCGCATATACAATGCGCCCATCCGAGTGAGAAAATCCATCTTAAGTAAACCGATACTAGTTGATGCAAAGTAATATATCAAATATATAAATATGCATTAAATCATTAAATCAACACTTGATTCAATGACCCGGTTATGTCGCACACAACCGACTAGTATATAATATATCAGCTTATCGAATCAACGCTTGAATCGATAACTAGGTTATATCGCATACAACCATTCGATATATTTATCGTGAGAATAGAATACGGTATCACATACACGCATTATTCTCGGTCCCGCACATATCTCATATGCGCTCCTATTTCGTTTCGCTTGAGCCAGGAAACCTCTGTGTAGGACTCTAAAGACTCGTCAATACGCCGGCAGCGGATGATGATCATATCAAACATCCACAAGCCGCAAGCGGTCTGCTAAACGTAACGGCCACCCGGGTATTGAGCGATCTGAAGATCGACGAGCAAGCCCGCTCACACTCCAGTGAATCCGACCAGTAACACTACCGTACAGTCCGGTCTGATCGTCTGATATGTCGCATATCTCGCCTAGGGGTGGTAAACGTCAGACCCCAATAGCTCAATAAGTCGTGTCGATATGAGGTCTATAACTGTTCGAGAAACTACTGGTAACACTTACCAGTAAATCTCAGCAACCCTGGCCAGGGATTTCCTGTTATAGCCAATCGAACACAGCGCAACATCAACTCCCATATACCGGGAGAGACGAATCCCCTCCTATCGCTCATTGCCTTCATGTGACTCGGGACTGTACCCAAAAACCACCGTTTTGCACGCCCTCTTGGACGTGGTAAGATGGAAATCAAAGCACAGTGGGAACCACACAAGACTCTATGACGATCTCGGGTCAACAGACTACTCTGTACCAGTGTCATCAGAGAACTGCCATCTGACGTGAGGTATAATACCATCTGGGAGTTCTCGGCGAGTCCGTCCAGTGTACCCAGTCTCTACTGAGCACCCGTATATCTCCTCTGATGTCAAACACCGATGGATATGGGATCATCCATCGCCCATCTGTATGGGTCGAGAAGGTACACGCTAGTCTACTCTGGTATATCGATGCCCCGTCTCGATACACCCTCGACTAGGGACTGTGAAGGATGTACTTATAGACTACCATGTCCCCACTAGTATGATCCGCATCATAGTCCAGGTAGTCAAGTACAGATCCTAAGGGCTTTACCAACATGTAACAGAGAGACAATCAACATACACGTTAAGGTAAATATCAACCAGATAGCATACTATCATGTCGAGCAAGAGAGTCCTCCCTATATACGTCCCAGCATCCACTACAATATACATCCTATGTATAGTAATGGCCTCTAGGGCATACATATAACTAACAATCTCCCACTTGCACTAGGGCCATCTATAGCAGTGGTTGCAGTATCTCATACTCAACCATCCCATAAAAGTCTCTCTCTGGGAACAGGCCTTTGTGAGTGGATCCGCTGTGTTGTCCTTTGAGTCTACTCTCCTAACCTCGATCACCCTGGAGATCAACCATCTCCATGATCAGGCGATGCTGCCTTAGAATAAGTCTGGATCACTGATGGGACCGGCGTTCCTTGGCATAAGCCACAACTCCATTGTCACACAATGGGAGGAACATAGTTCATCTCATGAACCTATATACACCCAAACAGCCTCTTTGGTAGCATCTTAAGTAGCGATGTATCCTGCCTTTATCGTCTAGTATGCCACGGTATCCTGCTTGGAACTCTTCCAACATACCGTCCCTTTACTGAGGGTAAAGACAATGCCTGCGACTGACATTCAGTCGTCCTTATCACCCTGGAACTCTTCCAGTGATTCTCCCCAGGATCATGTGATACCATCTCACTTCGACAAGTGAGAATCCTAATATCCATTTAGATCTATCTCATAGATCCAAAATCCAGGAGTTAGTAGGTATCTCATTGTTCCTATATGGAGAATCCTAGTGATAACCGGAGATTGATCGAGCGTAGCATAGGAAACTCCTTCCCCATCAAGAGTATATCATCCACGTAGTCTACGAGGATTGTCACCATACTCCCTACTACCTTTTCGTTTATACAAGGTTCATCTACCATTTTGATGATGTCAAACTATTTGACTAATTCATCAAAACAGATGTTCCAACTCCGCGATGCCTGCTTTATCATATAAAACATCTTGCACACGTTTCCGCTGCTCCCGCTGTCTACGAAGCCCTCTGGCTGTGTACTTATAGACGCTCTCTTCCAAATCATCATTTAGAAAAGCAGTCAAGACACCCAACCACCAGATATCGTAGTCATGGTATGTAGCCGTGGCAAGTAGGATCTGGATGGACTTAAGCATAGCTACTGGAAAAGGTTTCATCATTATCCACGCCTGGTCGATGACGAAAACCTTTAACAAGTCTAGCTTTGAAAGTCTCAACTTTTCGATGTACACCAAGTAATCTTCTCAAGATATACTTGCTCCTGATGGGGATTTAACCCTTCAGATATAGCAACTAAAGTCCATACTTTGTTGGTGTATAAGGATTCCATTTCAGATCGCTAAACATCCAGCCATTCTTACAGAGTCTTACTCTCGATGGCCAGCTCGAAGCTAGTTGGGTCATCATCTCATGATGCAATCCTCGCTCCCACTGTCATAGAGAAACTGAAGTATCTCTCAGGTGGGTGAGGAACCCTACTAGATCGGCGGAGAGGCTGAGGTTCGTTGGAATCTACTGAATCCTTTGGTTCTATCAAATCATCTGCTGTAGTTTGTATAGCTGGAACCTTTCCAGTTCTACATTACAGTCTTTGCCTCGAGCTTGTCCGGATTTTGCTTTTAAACATAGGCCGGACAATCCCAAATCTTAACTAACTTAAGAAATGGGCTCTTCCCATTCCATATCACATATGATGTGGTAGGCAGCTGATTTGATTGGAACCTTATTCAATAGGTATGCAGCTTCTTAAGCGCATATTTCCCAAAAAGGAAATAGGTAACTCAGTAATACTCATCATAGAGCACACCATATCAAATAGGGTGTATCTGCTCCGCCCCGATATACCATCGTGCTATGGTGTATTCAGAGGAGTAATGCTGAGAGAGAATCTCATTCCCCTTTAGAAAAATCCAGGA
Organism: Agapanthus africanus; assembly: GCA_030015575.1. Lineage (NCBI taxonomy): Eukaryota > Viridiplantae > Streptophyta > Magnoliopsida > Asparagales > Amaryllidaceae > Agapanthus > Agapanthus africanus. Next base: position 401,281,871 of record CM057346.1, read on the forward strand.
TTTCCGTGCTCAAGTATTCTGCTCCTTGATCTCATCATAGGACATAATACTTATACCCGTTTAGGTTCTCTACTTCCAACTTATATTCTGTGAATATCTCAAAAGGTTCGGACTCATGTTTCAACAGGAACATAGGTCTGAATCTTGAGAGATCATCAGAGAACGTAATGAAGTATAAAGAACCGGTCATGGCATGTGTAGACAGGAGACCTTACATACATCAACATGTATCATCCCAAGAGTTTATTAACTCTTTCTCTGTTTCCAGTAAACGGAGCTATGGTCATCTTATCTTTGTGACATGACTGGCGAGTTTCACAAGATGTAAATTCAAACTGATTTAAATATGCATCTACATGTAACTTCAGCTAGTCGGGTCGCATTGATATGACCCAGTCTACAATGCCTCAAGAAGGATTCGTTCATTTCTGAACTCTTCCTCTTGTGTGTGTTCCGTATACTAAGAACTGTAGTTTGATTTAGAACATTAATGCTTTTAGATAACGTGCCTGAACCGATCAACTTTTGATATAGGAAATGTTCAAAACATTATCCAACTATACAAAATTTTATCATTTCTTTACTAATAAAGAGATAGATATGATTTTGTATATCAGGTTCGATATCTAACAACATTCGTTCATAATCAATGTATCGGTAATACAGGGTGACAGTGACCGACAGACCTGGCTGCAACTCTTGCCCCGTTTTCTGCCTCATGAAACTTATCACCCGTTCTCAGTTCTCTACCTTTCTGTAGCCCTATGTAACAGATTACATATCTGGGATCCTGATCTGGTATCACATACCCAGGACGTAAAGGATACTGAGAAACAGTTCTGTATAATGAACACACCCGGAGATGATGCATCAGCATGCACTTTCTTCGTTTGGGCGGCATGGGAATTCTGGTAATCCCCAATTTCCTGCTCTGTCTTATAACAATTATAAGTTGGAGCGGGACCAACGTTCCCCAGCTCAGTATAACAAGCGGGTTCGGTCAATAATCCGTATTATTATTTTGATTAAGGCGTGATATGGTCGCTACCTGGAGAGAGAGAGAAGAAAACACTCAGCGTGCGCTCTGTCAAGAATAGATTGGTTTTTATTTTATCTAATCAGGATGGCTCCCACTGCATTTTATCAAATCTTCCTTCAAACCCTAAAAGGAAAGACTAGCCGGGATTAATTACACACTACAAGTTCGCCAATCTTTCAGCCAGGCCAGTGTCGGTACTTTGAGGGAGGTCCCCCGTGCTTTCGCACGAACCTAATTAATGTAAACCTCGTTTTCCCAGAGGCGTAACCCCGTTGACACCTTTCTAGACACCTACTTGATCGGCTAATTGTAATGTATAAAACTCTCCCAGGAGTAACACTTACTCGCAGCGGGTATCGGGATCCAACTATCTCATAGAAGGTATGCAATCTCATTGCAAATTTCAACACTTGAAATTCCCGATAATATTTTGCCCCAAGCGATCTATGACCTTGACTAAGTCAACAAATCATAGACCACAAGTAAAGTTCAACCCGTCATTTCTCGATTGAATTAAACCCACCCGCACGACCCTTGACTGAGTCAACAAGGCCGCACGACTACCCTAATCCAATCGCATCATATGCTTTGCAGATAAACAATAATCAGCTACCGCACACTACGCCTTGACTGAGTCAACAAACGCAGCACGAATACTAACTATTACCTATCTGAAATGACGGAGGGCTACGACAGGTTTTTAAGAAAACCTTTTGCGTAATGAACTTTATATCGTTGTAGGATCGAATGAATTTTGAAATGGAGTGTTTTTGAGGCTTTTCTAGTTTTGCTAAAGGAGTCACTCCCGGTGAAGGGATCGTCGGTCCTTTCCTCGTCGAATGAGGTGCGGGATATATCATATATATCACTGTGCAAAGCAAAAAACACTTAAAAGCAATCAAAAGACAAACCGAGTGTGTAGCATCTGCCAGTTATTGCTAAAGGAGTCACTCCCGGTGAAGGGATCTCGGTCCTTTCCTCATCGAATAAGGTGCAGGATATATCACATATACCGCTATGCAAAGCAAGAACTGTAGCTACCTGTTTTATTTTGAAATTCGATTCTACAACATCTTAGGTTTCTTTTATTTCATTAATCACATTAATGAAGTCCCATCATTAAAGTGTACCTAAACATCACAGATAGATATGACGTACACTTATGCCATCCGCATTCGCCTCGATGTCCCCTCGTGCACCGTTAGGTTAGGTAACTAACGGCAGAGCGGGGCAGGGCTAGCGCGGGTGTAAAACATAAGTAACGTCTATATAATATATCATATATACTATATACTATATCCATCACAGAAACATCACATGATCTCATCACAGATATCGCAGCAGAAGAATCATATGAAATATTGGATATACTAGGACGTCCGTGTTTTCAATACGAGCCAGTATAAAACACGGATTCCACGGTCGTGATGAATAGCCAATCCCACACCCCTAGACCCCTACGAGAGCGGCAAGCAACCCTACCAATTCTAGGGTTAGGAGACCCGGACTCGACTCCTCGAGTTGGTCTCCCACTGGACCCCAGAACCCGGTTACTTGTGCTCCCCTCCTTGGGTCTATCCTAGTGCAGAAAAGTAAATAATATACAACAGGTGACAACTTCCGCAACCTGGAAGCGCCCCAATAAAAGAATATTACATACAAGTTTTTACATGAATGAAAATGAAAAACACTCATCTCACATAAAAACCCCCGGCTATTCAAACACGACGATCCAATATAACATATCCAGCAACACATAACATCACATGTCATCAACGTAAGTAAATATGTCCATCCCAATTGTCGTTGACATATAGCAACGAAACCGGCGATATCACATATTACACTTACGGTCACAGAAAAGAAAGTGTAAAACTACAACAGTTGGAATCCGCAATCTCTTCAGACATCGCATGCCTGACCAAATGAATTACTTAGACATCGCATGCCTAACAATTATAAACCCCGCATTTTAGTCTCAAAATCGAAAACTCTTTTCAATATCAAGTCGGGCAATTCAACAAGATTCCCGACATCCTGATCGAATGCTCGTCGCAAACTTCAGTAGACGGCCGCACCCCCGTTACCGTCGACGAAGTGCACCAAGGCGGAACACCGCTACCGCGAGCACCCGAACGGATGCTTTCGGCGACGGGGTTCTCCTACAGTCACTTGGTCGGGGCTATGGAGTGAGGCTGTCTATTAAGTTTACCCGGCGAGTATCCGCGTACGCTACGTGATTGCGACGGACTTTTGATCACATCAAAATTCCGTGGCAACCGATCAAGTGAGACTAAATTGCTACGTTTATAACATTCATTTAGTTATCATATAACTACTTGTGAATTCCAATTATTGTATCCCATTCCAGATAAACAGAAAATGTTAAACTTTCCGATCGAACAATCGAACACCCAAGTTTTCCCGATACTGATCAACACATGAAACAAGTCTAACAACATTCCGTTCGTGCCTCAGTACCAACGGTCCAGCCGTAGAAGGGTCAAGCCAACGCCTCACATGTGGCACGCCGTACTGCCCCAAACCCGAAGGTTCAAAGGGCAGTTCAAGACGGTCACATAATCGAGTTAAGGTTTGTGTCTTCTAGAGGGACCATCGCGTTACTTGCACTACTTAGAACGTCGTTAAACTACGGAAAAATCCAACACTTGGAAATTTCCCGACAGGGGAAAAGTTGGGTATTTATATCCGGTCGAACTTTTTAACATATTCTAAAATTTATCCGGAAAGCCACACAGACAAAATTTGATATCCCGATCGAAATACCGAATCCCCAAATCAACTCAGAAAAAATCAACTCTTGAGTTCAGATCAAAATATTCCAGGAAAATAAGCACTGCATTTTAGGAGTAACTGCGCAAATTTGGACACGTGTCGTGAACAGTTGGCCGCTGAAGGGCCGCACAAACCCTACTTGTGCGGCGCTTCCGCCGCACTATGGTGGAATCGTGTGCTCAAATTTCACAGTTATTCTCAGAAAAGCCTGCTTGTTTTTATGGATATTTTTAATTGTCAAAAATCAACAGTTTTAAAATCTGGACAGAGAGCAATTTTGGGTTTCGGTTTTGTGTCGTTCGGACTTCAAATTCCGTCTGGACTTCGCCTAAGGCTCTAGCTAGGCTCTGATACCACTGCAGGGTTCCTAGGCACACTAGTGAGGTCTCCCAAGCCATCAACCATGGCAATTTCAAAAATAATAGTGCCTACAAACCCTAAGCTACGGATCGATAACTAGAAATCTAGGCGAACATGAACTAGTTAACAATTAACTACTGAGAATACGGAAATACAACCTTTGTAGATCCGGTCCTCCACCTCCACGGCTCCGCAACGGGGTCGTCTCCGCTGTCCAAATCAAATCTGGGCTCTAAGATCGGCTTCGTCGGAGAATGGGCAAGCTAGGTCGTCGATGTCCATGCCGAAGATGATCTACGTCGAGGCATCGATGAATCAAGCTCCACCTTCACCAAACCCTAAAATCTTGTGAAGGAAACACACTCTACTACTTGGCAAGAGGTAGAGGATGAAGAAATAGGAAGTGGGTAGACTTTAGAATTGGATTTCTCACTCTTTCCATCAATCCACCATTGATGGAGCTTGCTTTTCATGAAGAAGAAGAAGAGCAAGAAGAAGATCATTGTTATGATAAGTTAAAAGAATAATGAAAAGAAAAACAATTCTTATCATAACTTGAACCCTAGTTAAGTGTAGAGAAAAGACCATGGTTAATGGAATGGTTAGGGTTAAGGATAAGAACAAAATGGTCACTAGGTCAAAGTCTTCAAGAAGCTTCAATATGAAACAAAAATAGCCACCATTTTCTTCTTATTCCTTTTCTAATTATTTCCAAAATAAATAAATAGATAAATAAATAATAAAAGGAAATAAAACCCTAATCATATTAATAACCATGGTTTATTCTTAACTTACACTTAAACAATCATGTATCATCAAACATGATACAAGCAAATGCACAAAAGTATATCGCATATACAATGCGCCCATCCGAGTGAGAAAATCCATCTTAAGTAAACCGATACTAGTTGATGCAAAGTAATATATCAAATATATAAATATGCATTAAATCATTAAATCAACACTTGATTCAATGACCCGGTTATGTCGCACACAACCGACTAGTATATAATATATCGGCTTATCGAATCAACGCTTGAATCGATAACTAGGTTATATCGCATACAACCATTCGATATATTTATCGCGAGAATAGAATACGGTATCACATACACGCATTATTCTCGGTCCCGCACATATCTCATATGCGCTCCTATTTCGTTTCGCTTGAGCCAGGAAACCTCTGTGTAGGACTCTAAAGACTCGTCAATACGCCGGCAGCGGATGATGATCATATCAAACATCCACAAGCCGCAAGCGGTCTGCTAAACGTAACGGCCACCTGGGTATTGAGCGATCTGAAGATCGACGAGCAAGCCCGCTCACACTCCAGTGAATCCGACCAGTTACACTACCGTACAGTCCGGTCTGATCGTCTGATATGTCGCATATCTCGCCTAGGGGTGGTAAACGTCAGACCCCAATAGCTCAATAAGTCGTGTCGATATGAGGTCTATAACTGTTCGAGAAACTACTGGTAACACTTACCAGTAAATCTCAGCAACCCTGGCCAGGGATTTCCTGTTATAGCCAATCGAACACAGCGCAACATCAACTCCCATATACCGGGAGAGACGAATCCCCTCCTATCGCTCATTGCCTTCATGTGACTCGGGACTGTACCCAAAAACCACCGTTTTGCACGCCCTCTTGGACGTGGTAAGATGGAAATCAAAGCACAGTGGGAACCACACAAGACTCTATGACGATCTCGGGTCAACAGACTACTCTGTACCAGTGTCACCAGAGAACTGCCATCTGACGTGAGGTATAATACCATCTGGGAGTTCTCGGCGAGTCCGTCCAGTGTACCCAGTCTCTACTGAGCACCCGTATATCTCCTCTGATGTCAAACACCGATGGATATGGGATCATCCATCGCCCATCTGTATGGGTCGAGAAGGTACACGCTAGTCTACTCTGGTATATCGATGCCCCGTCTCGATACACCCTCGACTAGGGACTGTGAAGGATGTACTTATAGACTACCATGTCCCCACTAGTATGATCCGCATCATAGTCCAGGTAGTCAAGTACAGATCCTAAGGGCTTTACCAACATGTAACAGAGAGACAATCAACATACACGTTAAGGTAAATATCAACCAGATAGCATACTATCATGTCGAGCAAGAGAGTCCTCCCTATATACGTCCCAGCATCCACTACAATATACATCCTATGTATAGTAATGGCCTCTAGGGCATACATATAACTAACAAGTGGGAATCACACAAGACTCTATAACGATCTCGGGTTTACAGACTAACCTGTACCAGTGTCACCAGAGAACTGCTATCTGACGATAGGTATAATACCATCTAAGAGTTCTCGGCAAGTCCGTTCAGTGTACCCAATCTCCACTAAGCACCCGTACACCATCTTTGGTGTCACCACACCAGATAGATATGGCATCATCCATCGCCCATCAAATAGATCAAGATGCGTATACGCTAGTCTACTCTAGAGTATCGATTTCCTGTCTCGATACAACCTTGACTAGAAACAGTTATAGGATGTACTCTTGGACTACCCTGGTCCCACTAGTCTGATCTGCATCATAGTCCCAGTAGTCGAGCACATATCCTAAGGGCTTTATCAACATGTGAGAGCAAGACAGTAAACCAATACAAGTCAACATGTTAAGACAAAGTAAAACCAGATAGTATACTATCATATCGAGCAAGAAAGTCCTCTCTATATATATCCAAGCTTCCATTATAATATACATCAAATGTACAACAATGGCCTCTAGGGCATATACATAACTAATAATCTCCCACTTACGCTAAGGCCAGCTGTTGTAGTATCTCATACCCAACATCCCGAAGAGTCTCTCAAATTGTATCTGGGGTAAGGCCTTCATGAGTGGATCCGCAGTGTTTTATTTCGTGTCAACTCTCCTGACCTCGATCTCTCGGCGATCAACTATCTCCTGGATCAAGTGATACCGCCTCAGAATATGTCTGGATTTCTGATGGGATCTGGGTTCCTTGGCCAAAGCCACAGCTCCATTGTTATCACAATACAAAGGTATTGGATGCTCAATGGACGGAACCACATTAAGTTCAGTAATGAACTTCTTGATCCAGACAGCCTCATTGGCAGCATCGTTGGCAGCGATGTATTCAGCCTCCATCGTCGAGTCTGCCACGGTTTCTTGCTTGGAACTCATTCAACAAACCACCCCTCCATTTAGGGTAAAGACAAATCGCAAGTGCGATTTAGAGTCGTCCTTATCACTTTGGAAGCTCGAATCGGTAAAGGACTCCACCTGAAGTTCTCCGTTACCATACACCAAGAACATCTCCTTAGTCCTTCTCAAGTACTTGAGAATATTCTTCAAAGCTGTCCAGTGATTCTCTCCCAGATCTGCTTGATACCTACTTACTACACTTAGTGAGTATGCAACATCGGATCTGGTATATAGCATCACGTACATGATAGAGCCTACTGCAGAAGCATAGGGTATCCCTTGCATGTGAGCTCTCTCCAAATCAGTCTTGGGAGATATTTCTTTGGAGAGAGTGAGTTCAGAGATCGTTTCCCACGCTTGGATTCTTCCGTACTAAACCTCTTTAGTATGGTGTCAATGTACCTGGATTGGGACAATCCCAATATTCGCTTAGATCTATCTCTATAGATCCAAATCCCCAAAATGCAGGAGGCATCACCTAGATCTTTCATTGAGAATCTATGTGATAAGAAGAGCTTCACCGAGTGTAGCATAGGAACATCATTTCCTATCAAGAGTATACCATCTACGTACAATACGAGGAAGACGACCTTACTCTCTGCCACCTTCTTGTATACACAAGGTTCATCTTCGTTTTTGATGAAGTCAAACTCTTTGACTACAACATCAAAATAGATGTTCCAACTCCATGATGCCTGCTTTAACCCGTAGATAGATTTAAGCAGCTTGCACACCTTTTCGCTGCTCCCACTATCTACGAAGCCCTCTGGCTGAGTCATGTACACGCACTCCTCTAAATCACCATTTAGAAAGGCGGTCTTAACATCCATCTGCCAGATTTCGAAGTCATGGTATGCAGCAATGGCAAGTAGGATCCGGATAGACTTAAGCATAGCCATTAGAGAAAAGGTTTCGTCATAATCCATACCTGGTCGTTGACGAAAACCCTTTGCAACAAGTCTAACTTTGAAAGTCTCAACTTTTACATCTATACCAAGTTTCTTCTTAAAGATCCATTTGCTCCCAATGGGTTTTACCCCTTTAGGAGAAACTTCCAAAGTCCATACTTTATTGGTGTACATGGATTCCATCTCAGATCGCATTGCATCCATCCACTTCACAAAGTCCCCACTCGTGATGGCCTGCTAGAAACTAGTCGGGTCATCATCTTCCATGATGCAATCCTCGCTCCCACCATCAATGAGAAAACCGTCGTATCTCTCAGGTGGATGATGAACCCTACTAGATCGGCGGAGCGGCTGAGGTTCGTTGGGAACTACTGAATCCTCTGGTTCCACCAAATCTTCTGTCGTAGTTTGTATAGCTGGAACTTCTTCCAGTTCTTCCACCTCGCCACTAATTTCCTTTGCAAGAAATTCCTTTTCTAAAATGGTGGCATGTCGAGAAATAAACACCTTTTGTTCCTATGGTAGAACATATACCCTTGTGAGTTTTTGGGATATCCTACAAATTTGCACAAGACAGACCTTGCCTCGAGTTTTTCCGGATTGTGCCTTTTGACGTAGGCCGGACAACCCCATATCTTAACATAATTAAGACATGGTCTCTTCCCCTTCCATATCTCATATGGTGTGGTAGGCACTGATTTAGTAGGAACCATATTCAATAGGTATATGGCTGTCTTAAGCGCATACCCCCAGAAAGAAATAGGCAACTCAGGAGTGCTCATCATAGAGCGCAACATATCTAATAGGGTGCGGTTCCTCCATTCCAATACACCATTGTGCTGTGGTGTATATGGAGGAGTAAACTGAGAGAGAATCCCATTCTCTTTTAGATAGTCCAGAAACTCATTGCTCAAGTATTCTCCTCCTCGATCAGATCGAAGGATCTTAATACTTTTACCCGTTTGGTTCTCTACTTCGTGCTTATATTCTCTGAATTTCTCAAAAGTTTCAGACTTGTTTTTCAACAGGAACACATGTCCGTATCTTGAGAGATCGTCAATGAATGTAATGAAGTACGAAGAACCATTCCTGGAATGCACAGACATGGGACCACATACATCACTTTGTATCAGTCCCAAGAGTTCTGTAACTCTTTTTCCATGTCCACTAAACGGAGTTTTGGTCATTTTGCCTTTGAGACATGACTGGCAAGTATCATAAGATGAAAATTCGAAGAGATTCAAATATCCATTCTTATGTAACTTAGCTAGTCGTGTCACATTGATATGACTTAGTCTACAATGGCACAAGAAGGATTCATTCATTTCTGAACTCTTCCTCTTGTGTGTGTTCTGTACATTAAGAACCGTGGTTTGATTCAGTACGTATATGCCATTAATTAACGAGCCTAATCCAATCAACTTTTGATTCAGGAAGATGTTCATAACATTATCCTGTAACACAAAATTACATCCTTCTTTACTCAATAAAGAAACTGATATAATATTGCATATCAGGGTCGGAATGTAATAGCATTCATTCAGAATCAATGTATTGCCATTTGACAACACAAGGTGATATTCGCCAACTGGTTTGGCTGCAACATTTGCACCATTCCCTACTCTTACGGAATGATCACCCTCACCCAGTTCCCTACCTTTCCATAGCCCATGTAACATATTACATATGTAGGATCCCGATCCGGTATCTAATATCTAGGACGTAGAGTGAACTGAGAAACAGTTCTCGATAACAAATACACCCAAAGAAGATGCATTATTCTTCGTTTGGGCGGCATAAGAGCCCGGATATTCTCCTATTCCTTGCTCGGACTTATAACAATTATAAGTTGGAGCGGGACCAACGTTCCCCTACTCAGTATAACAAGCGGGTTCGGTCAATACATCCATATTATTATCTTGATTAAGGCCTGACATGGTCGCTACCTGGAAAGAGAGAGAAGAAAACACTTTAGCGTATACTCTTGCAAGATTATATTGGTTATTATCTTATCTAATCTGGTTGGCTCCTACTGTTTTCAACAAATCTTCCTTCAAACCCTAAAAGGTAAGACTAGCCGGGATTAATTACACCTTACAAGTTTGCCAATCTTTCAGCCAGATCAGTGTTGGTACTTTGAGAGAGGTTCCCCGTGCTATCGCACGGTCCTAATTAAAATAAACCACATTTTCCCAGAGGCATAACCCCGTTAACACCTTTCTAGATACCTACTTGATCAGCTAATTATCATGTGTAAAACTCTCACAGGAGTAACTCTTACTCGTAGTGGGTATCGGGATCCAACTATCTCATAGTAGGTATGCAATCTCATTGCAAATTTCAACACTTGAAATTCCCGATAATACTTTTTCCCCTAATGTGCTATGATCTTGACGAAAGCCAACAAACCATAGTCCGCTAGTCAAGTTCAACCCGTACATTTCTCGATTGAATTAGACCCACCAGCACGACCCTTGACGAAAGCCAACAAAGCCGTACGACTACCCTAATCCAATCGCATCATATGCTACAGATAAGCAGTAAGTAGCTACCGCACACTACGCCTTGACGAAAGCCAACAAACGTAGCATGAATACTAAATATTACTTTTCTGAATTGTTGGAGGGCTACGCAGGTTTTTCAGAAAACCATGAGCGTAATGAAGTTGATATCATTGTAGAAACAAGTGATTTTGAAAAGGAGTGTTTTTGAGGATTTTACTAGTTTCGCTAAAGAGGTCACTCCTGGTGAAGGGATCTCGGCTCTTTCCTTATCGAATAAGGTGCTGGGTATTTCACAAATACCACTATGCAAAGCAAGAACTATAAAAACAATAAAAAACTAAACCGAGAGTTTGTAGCATCTGCTAGTTTGTCTAAAGAGGTCACTCCCGGTGAAAGGATCTCGGCTCTTTCCTTATCGAATAAGGTGCTGGATATTCTACAAGGAATACCGCTATGCAAAGCAAAACTAGAGCTACCCTTTTATAAATTTGATTCTACAACATCTTTTTGGTTTCTTTTACTTTCATTAATCTCATTAATAAATCCCATCATTTAAGCTTCCTAAGTATCACAGAAGAAACAAAAATACAGCGTACGCTTATGCCATCCGCATTCGCCACTGTGTCCCGTTATGCACCGTTAGGTTACTTAACTAATGGCATACCGGGACAGGACTAGCGTGGGTGCAAAACATAAACAACATTTATTATATATCATATATATACAATAATAAAGCATTCGTCTCAAATACTAAGTAATCTCATCACAGAATATCAACAGCAGAAGCACATATGAAAAATAAGATATCTAAAAGGTCTGTATTTTTTATGTAGCCAACAATAGAAAATACGGATTCCACGTTCGCGATGAATAGTCAAGCCCACACCCCTAGACCCCTATGAGAGCGGCAAGTGACCCTGCCAATTCGAGAGTTTAGGAGACCCGGTCTCGACTCCTCGAGATGGCCTCCCACTTAACCCTAGAACCCGGCCATTTGTGCTCCCCTCCTTGGGTCTATCCTAATGCGGAAAAGTAAATAATATACAATAATGGAAAAATCATCCTCAACTCGGAAGTTCCCCAAATCAAAGAATATTACATACAATTGATATTTACATGAATGAAAATAAAGACTCTCATCTCACATAAAACCCCCGGCTATTCGACCGCGACAATCCTGCACATCATATCTCAGCAACACATAATATCTCATATCATCAACGTAAGCAAGCATGCGTACCCCGATTGTCGTTGATGTATAGCAACGAAACCGGCGATACACCATATACTATGCTTATGGTCACAGAAAAGAAAGTGAAAAACAACAATTGCAATTATCACATTCATCAAGACGATGTTTAACATTTCGATCGAATCAACATACATCCACAAATTACCCCGAGCACTCAAAACTTGAGCAAAGTTAAAATACTCAAAAACGTTCCACAGTGTCTATGGACCAGCCGTAGAAGGGGTTAGCCAATGCCTCACCTATGACACCACAGAACTACGACAAACCCTAAGGTTCGATCATTGTTCCGTGGGCATAGAATCGAGTTAAGGTTATTATATTCTTTTAGTGGGGCCATAGAGATATTTGCACGACTATTGAATATAATCAACTTAGGAAAATTACAATACTTGAAAATTTCAGCGGGGTACTAGATGTGGTGTTCAAAGTTCGTTTGAACTGCTAAACATTGTCAAGGTTACCTTTACAGTGTTAAAATATACGACTACGAAACACTACGAATTAGCCCCTAACCAAAATAATCATCACATGAATATTTGGGCTAAACAAACAATACCTGAAACCGCGAAAGATACAGATAAGTGCACAGTGTGAAAACGAAGTGTGGGGAGCACAGGAGGCCGGCGTCATCGGATCTGGGGGGAAGGGGCTCGGCCAAAATCCGAGCAGGGGGGTCCGAGTTCACACTGTGTTCTATTTACATCACATGCAAACTTCTGCAGCTGTTTAAATAATTTTTCAACGACTTTTTAAAAAATTTCCAGAGAGCAAATTAGTGTTTCATAATATCGTATTTTCGGAGTCGATTTCGTTTTCGTAATTGTTTTAACACCGTGTCTAAAATTCTAGCTTGGCTCTGATACTACTGTTGTGTTTCCCTAGCACCTACTATAGAGTAAAGAAGTATCACACATGCCACTTTAAAATTTTAGAGGTGCTAAGTAAACTAACCATGAATCTTTAACTAGAATATTTAGGGTAACAAGCAAAGTATCATATACAAATAAGGTTCTATCACTAAGTGTAGTGATTATAACCTTTGTAGACCTCCCTTGGTGACTCCTTAGACCTTTAAGAGTTTGGAACGGATCGCTAGAGTCCTTCTTCGTCCACGATGATCCACCCGAAATCTCTTTGCCTAAAGCTCCTTGCTTTACTTGATTTATGAAAGAAGTATAGCAAACACCCTACAGAAATGGGCTAGATGTGTTTAGAATAATGAGGTGGTTTGTATTCTCTAATCAAAACCCTTTCTTTTTTACTACCCCACTCAAAGAAAATCTCAAGAGAGAGAGGAAGAAGAAGATAATGGCAAAACTTGAGCTCAAAATGTTTTGTGATGAATAATGAGATGAGAATGAATAATCAATATTATATCATTCTCTCCTCAAACCATGGTTAGTTAATATCTAGATATTTATCATTGACTTAAAAGCCAAAAGAAAAATTAACTTATGGTTACTAGTTAGGTCAAGAATGGTCAAAGATGATAAACATTAACCATGAGTGAATTATCTCTTTTTTAACTCAATATAAATAAATATATACATATTTACGACCATGTGAGTCTTGCATTGCCACCATCCATTGTATCAACAACCATGATACAATGTATGTATGTATGTGTCCATGCACATCATCATATGCATACATACATACATCAACAAAGAAAAGGGTTTAATAAAGAATTAATCTAAAAGTCAAATGTTAAATCAATAACCGTCATATCACATACGACCCGACCAATAGAAAAATACCCGATTAAATATACGGTATCACATACGCACATTTAATCGGGTCCCCGCGCATATCTCATATGCACACCACATCTTTTCGTCTGAGCCAAGAAACTTCATTGTAGGACTCTTAGACTCGTCAATACGCCGGCAGTAGGTGATGATTATTTCAAACACCTACAAGCCGCAAGCGGTCAGCCAAACGTAATGGCCACCCGGGTATTGAGCGATCAGAAGAAAACCAGTGAGGCTATCAAAACTCCCGTCGAGCCAACTAGCAATACTTACCGTACAGTCCGGTCTCTTCGTCAGATATATTGCATATCAAGTCTAGGGGTGGTAAACGTCAGACCCCAGTAACCGATATGTGGTGTCGATGTAAGGCTCATAACAAGTCGAGAAAATACAGATAACACTTACCAGTATATCTCCATATCAGCCCTGGCTACAGACTTCCAGTTATAGCCAATCAAACACAGCACAACATCAACTCCCAATACCGGGAGAAACGAAACCCCTCCTATCGCTCATTGCCTTCATGTGATTCGAGACTGTACCCAAAAGCCACCGTTTTGCACGTTCTCGTGAACGTGGTAAGGTGGAAATCAAAGCACAGTGGGAATCACACAAGACTCTATGATGATCTCGGGTCTACAGACTAACCCGTACCAGTGTCACCAGAGAACTGCTATCTGACGATAGGTATAATACCATCTAGGAGTTCTCGGCGAGTCCGTTCAGTGTACCCAGTCTCTACTGAGCACTCATACACCATCTTTGGTGTCACCACACCAGATGGATATGGGATCATCCATCGCCCATCAAATGGGTCAAGATGAGTATACGCTAGTCTACTCTGGAGTATCGATACCCTGTCTCGATACACCCTTGACTAGGAACAGTTATAGGATGTACTCTTGGACTACCTTGGCCCTACTAGTATGGTATGCATCATAATCCCAGTAGTCGAGTACATATCCTAAGGGCTTTATCAACATGCGAGAGCAAGACAGTAAACCAATACAAGTCAACATGTTAAGACAAAGTAAAACTATATAGCATACTATCGTATCGAGCAAGAAAGTCCTCTCTATATATATCCAAGTATCCATTATAATATACATCAAATGTACAACAATGGCTTCGAGGGCATATACATAACTAACGAAACGTATATCAAGTGTAATAACTATGCACAAAATATAAATACCCAGTAGGTGAAGCAATGGTGCACGAAAACAATATCCTGAAACTCAATCATCAAAACTCAAATCCAAGCGATATAAGCGTGATACTCGGATCACAACGCAAACCGCAACAAATGTAATTGAGGTACACTTCCTACAATGTCGAAAAATGTCAGTGCGCCGAAAACTGGCAGAGCAGGAACATCCGCATGCCTCCTACTCACGGTCTGGCATCTTCTGTCTCTGCGTCCTCGTTTCTCTATGGATTACCAATCTCGCAATCTATCTGCTCATCGGCCTGGTCAGTTGTGCTAACATAAACGATTCTGCTCGGGCACTCCTAAGGTCAATTAGTATGATCACTCGTAAAGCAGCACGTCACTGGCGGCGGCCTCTGGCCCTGTGAATACACATACCAAAACTGATCCTCGGTGAAAATCTTATTGCAGCAGTGTCCTGGAAAGAACTTGCTCAAGGTCTCTTCCGATCTCGCCTATGCCGAACTATACGGAGGCTGATACTCTTGCATAATCTCTTCTCATTTTCTGGACATCTGTTTTCTAAGCACAGCATTTCCTCGGAAACTGGTCGTATCCCAACGCCTCTATATAGATATCAGATCTCTAATTTCAATGGAAAGTAACAACAGCTCATTAACATCTCGCACGAACATCTTGTTCCACTCGTCTTTATTATCGTTCACTTCGACGTCACGTCATGCTATCTGCATACAGCAAATGTTCTCGGCTACAGTCAATCCGGAATCTCTCATACGGACTCGAAATCACGAACTCGGTATCTTCATCACTCTGTGTTAGTGTATATGCCCTAGAGGCCATTACTGTATCATACTAGTTTGTATATTACTTAATGGAAGCTAGGGATATTCACCTTGTATATACAATTTTGCTCAAAATAGTAGTATGCTACTTGGTTTGATTCTACTTCAATGTGTACATGTGTTTGTTTTAGTATATCACCTATACACATTAGTGGAGCCCTTAGGATCTTTGCTTGATAACCAGCGTTGTGATGGCAGTCACACCAGTGGGGGCTGGGTAATCTATAAGCACATCCTTATGCAGGTCCCTAGTCGCAGGACTATCGAGACAGGGCATCGATACTCCGGAGTAGACTAGAGTATGCGCTTCTCATCCCAGAGTGGGGGGTGGTCTGTCCTACAGCCATCAGTACGTCGTACTGGAGATAGTATATGCGGGTGCTCGTTGGGTTACGAGTACACTGGACAGGACTCGTCGGGAACTGACCGGTTGGTATTATACCTATCGTCAGTTATCAGTTCCAAGGTGACATGAGTACAGCTTAGTCCGCTGACTTGACACTGTCACTTCGCCTCGAGTGTGTTCCCACTGTACTTTGATTACTACCCTACCACGGCTCAAAGGAGTCATGCAAACAGGTAGTAGTTGGGTGCAGTCCCGAAGCACTTGGAGGCAGTGACGGTTAGACCGGATTCGTCTCTCCCGGTATTGGGGGTTGACATCGCGCTGTATCTAGGAGAGCCATTACACGAGTAGTCCCTGGCCAGGGCAAGCGAGATATACTGGTAGGCTTCCAGTGTTATCTCAGGGTGTATTGGGCTTCACTCCGACACGACTTGTACCGCTATTAGGGGACTGACATTTACCGCCCCCCTAGGCCCGCTATGCGATGTATCAGACAAACAGACCGGACTGTACGGAGATTGTCACATTCAGGCTCAGTAGGAGTTCAGATGGGTTTCACCTCGTCAGTCTTCTTGTCGGCATCTACCTGGGGACCGTTACGCACAGCTAGTGCCGCTTGCGGTCTGTGGTTAAACCCACTGCCAGCGTAGTGTCGAGTCTTTAGAGTCCCACATAGAAAGCTATTCGCCTTTAGGCAAAAAAGTAGAGGTCGCATGGTTTTGCGAAAGGTCGCATGGTTTTGCGACAGGGTTCAGTCACATCCGTGCACTTGTGCACGTTTAGTGTCCGGACAGTTTACACTAGCGGGCTTTGGTTTATGCCAGATCCTAGTGTACGTATTGGGATTGGTTTTATCCAGTTTGTATTCGTGTTCCTCGGAACGCGAATGCGGGTGTGTATGCATAGTTGACGGAGAGACAGAGGCAGAGGATTCTCATTAGGGTTGTTGACCGTTGACTGTTGACTATTGACTTTTTGCTCAACCCTAATGAGAATATGATATATGATTAGCAATAATATTAATTAAGTATTATAGTGACATGGTTGTTGAGGGGTTGACTTTGTTGACTTGTTGACTTTGTTGACCGGTTTACTAGGTTGGACTAGTTGACCATCATCATCACAATGGTTGTCATTTTCATGCAAAGACTTTTGCTTGCTTGTTGTGGTTTGCAAAATGAGTGCATGGAAATGATATTGCCTTTGACATGGTATGAACCATCACATAATAATACTTGATTAACATTATGGCTCATGATGCTTTTGGATTATGAGAGGGTGAAAGAGAAAAGAGAGGCTCATTCTTTCATTGTCTTTCTCTCTCTTGGTTTTGAGCTCTCTCTTCCTCTTGCTCTCACCCTCTTCCTCTTGCTCTCTCTTGTCTATGGTTCACTTGTCTCATGTGTTGAGAAGCAAGAACCATAGAGAAAATCCCATCACACTCTCCTCTACTCACTCTAGTTCACAAGGTTTGGCAAACCAAGGGAACTAGTTTCTTCAAAGTTCGAAGAAGAAGCCAAAGGTAGAAGCTTTCAGGTGGATCGATCTTCGGCGCAAGGAGACGACGGGGTGAAGCCAATCCGTACACCATCAAGAGATGAAGACGAAGGAGTTCAAGAAAGAAAGGTATAACCCCCTAACCGAGTAGTTAACAACTCCTACTTAGGTTGTTAGTTAGATGTTTAACAACGATCCGGTTTTGAGTCCATGTCACCGTCTCTAGAAAATTATTTTTCACCAAATTCCGCATGCCCGAAAGTACCGGGAGAGGTAGCATGGACTTACACTCTGTAAAAGATATCTAGCCAAACACGCCCTCGGAAACCCATCCCAACCATCGAAGGAATACTCAATCTCGTCCGTTCTCGATCAACTCACAACGCATCTGGGTGACGTCCTCTATCTGAAGCCGGTCCACTTTACTGATCTCCTATCGGAGCATCCAATAAACAATGTCATCTCTGGATTGATCTACTCTAGATCTGAATAAGATTCTCCACACTGGAAATCTTCAACTCAAGTGGGCTTGCATCGGCGCATCCAATCTGACGAATCACTTCGTCTCTCAACTCAAGATAGACTAGCTATCTCCTGTCGCATCTCTTCCTGAAAGCTCCAGCGATCTTAGCTCGTAAGCTCTGCAAGCGACACCACATCAATCCGGTTTTGAGTCCATGTCACCGTCTCTAGAAAAAAAAATTCACCAAATTCCGCATGCCCGAAAGTACCGGGTGAGGTAGCATGGACTTACAGTGGTATCAGAGCCTAGTTAAACACTACCTAACATGTTAGCATAGTAGTTAGAAATTCGATCGGAGAAAAAGTCCCGAAATAAACCCGAAATTCAAACTTTCTGTCGATTTTCAAAGTGCTGCAAAAATTATTTGAGATATACCAAAAATCGAATCAGGGTTTTCAGAAGAAACTGCAAAAATTCGACCCACTGAATCGATCAACGCGCCGCATTTCCGCGGCGGGAGCTTGCTCCCGCCGCGGAACCGCGGCCGAGTTGACTCGGTCGTGGGATTTTATTTTTGCAGTTTGTTCATAGGGGTATTTTGGGATTTTTGGAACATGTATTTTCTGCCCAGATTTTCCAGAACGAAAATTTTGTGTTTGGGGCCTGAAAATCCGTATTTTTGATCGAACTTCTAAAAGACTTAAGCTGACGGGTTTTTCTGTGATGTGATATTTATATTGAACGTCTGCTAATCGCTATATGTCGGTTAGTGGGAGTTATACAAATCTGTGATCTGTAATGTTGCTGGAATGTGTATATGAATTAATTGGATTGTCGCGGGTGAATAGCCGGGGGTTTTGAGACGAGAGTTTTCTTTTCTTTCAATTCATGTAAATTTGTAAATTGATGTAATAATTATTTGTATGGCCGCTCAACCGGGTCGAGGTTGTAGCCGTCATTGTATAATTTCTTTTTACTGTTTTTGCTCCTAGGATAGACCTATGGAGGGGGTGCACAAACTACCGGGTATGCCGAAGTGCCGAGTGGCCTACTCACGGGGTTGAGGGAGGTTGCTTCGCTTCAGGTACTTGGCGGGTAGTTTGCCGCACCCGTAGGGGTCTTGGGTGGGGTATTGGCTATTCACCGCGACCGTGTAATCTGCTTTTCGTTACAGGCTCGTACGAATTGCGGGTTCCTAGTATATCCAATGTGTTCATCTGTGATCTGAAATGGCTATCATTGCAATATATCTATATATGATATTATTTAGGCGTTGCTTATGTTTTACAGCCGCGCTAGCCCAGCCCCCGCTCTGTCGTTAGTTAAGTAACCTAACGGGTAATGACGGGGCCCTGTGGCGAATGCGAATGGCATAAGCGTACGTCATATTTTGGTTGTTTTCTGCAATGGTAGGATTAAATGATGGGACGCATTAAAAGAACTAATGCAAGAATATCACGCATTAAAAGAACTAATGCAAGAAAATAAACCAAGTAAAAATCGTTGGAACACTTTCAAAAAACCACTCGGTTCTTTTCAAAACAAACTTTTAAATGCGGAGCTTGAGCCACTCCTTCTAAAAGCTATCTCGTTCCTTCGATTATATCAAGTTCACTATGTTCAAGGTTTCGCCAAAACCATTCGTAGCCATCCGTCGTTTCGTATGAATATTCAATAGTATTCAAGCTATGTTTGTTGACCTTCGTCAAGGCATAGTGATTGGTAGCTGTTGGGTGTTCATATGTAGCATAGATAGATGCGTTGGTTTGGGACAGTCATATTACCTTGTTGACCTTCGTCAAGGGTATATACGGGTGGGTTCAAATTAACCTGGATAATGACGGGTAGAACTTGATATGTGACTTATGATTTGTTGACCTTCGTCAAGGTCATAAGAGCATGGGGCAAAAATCCACATCGGGAGTTTCAAAAGAACTGAAACTTGCTAGTGCTGCATACCATTTAGAGTGTGATGATTCTGGTAAGATTCCTTCAGTTTTGTCACGCAATGATATTTGGATCCCGATCCTACTGTGAGTATATGCTACTCCTCGGGAAATTTCTCACTTAACGATCAGTGCTATAAACCAAGTAGGTGTCTAGAAAGGTGTTAGCGGGGCTACGCCCACAGGGAAAAGAGGTTATTTAATTAAGGAACTTCGCGAAAGCGTTGGAAAACCTCCCTCGAAGTACCGACACTAGCCTGGCTGAACGGTTAAGCAAGTATTGTACGTTGAGATTAATCCCGACTAATTCTTCCTTTATGGTTTGAGGAGGGATTCGAGAGACAGTGGGAGCCATCCTGTTTAGATAAATTAAAAACCAATCTAAACTTGCAAGAGCATCATGCTGAGTGTTTTATTCTCTCTCAATTGCAGCGACCCGGTGACCACACCTAGGTTACATCTAGATAATAAAATGACTGAACCTGACTGTTATGAGTGGCAAAGATCTTTCCAGATGTCCATTGCCCATAACAAGCTGGGACACCTCTTAACTGATCATACCCCTACCGTCTCAGGTCCAGTTTCCCCTGTCACGGATGTTTACATCCGCAGGACATCGGAAAAGGATTGTGCGAAAGCCAAGTGCCTCGTGTTAGCCTCAGTTGATGGTGCAAACCAGAGGCAGCGCGAGAAGATGGACTCAGTTTCTATCTTCCTCCATAACAAAGTTTTATATGGAGAGCAATCTCGTATCGCAAGATATGAGACCTCGAACGAATTGCTTCAAGCGAGGTTGGCTGTTGAGTCATCTGTAAGGGACAACGTCCTTACAGAGACTAGCTATTTTGAGCTCACGGACCTGGAGACCACGTTGGAGAATGGGTCAAGTACTGACTTAATTCTACAGTCCCTGCCCTCTGCTTATACCCTGAAGGAAACCAGGGAAGAAGAAGGAAAAGGAAGGGCAAAAGTTTCGGGACTGGATATGGTTAAAGAGGGACGTTCCTATTGTAACGGGAATGAACATTGGCAGAAGGATTGCAGGGCTTGCAAAGCAAGTAGCCAGAATTCGAAGCATGTTGTGGCTTCGGCTTCGAGTGTGTTTTTGAGAACTGTATGTCAGTTAACCCTACTTCCTGGGTATTGGACACCGGATCAGGATCTCATATCTGTAATTCGTTACAGGCTCTGAGAAACCGTAGGGTTATCAGGAAAGGTGATATGACTCTCAGGGTTGCTAACGGAATGAGCATGGATGCTGAATCCGTAGGGGAATATCATCTTGGACTGACAACTGGGCAGATATTGATTTTTCGTAACTGTTTGTATGTACCAGGTGTAAGTGCACGGCGGCGCCCCGGCCGTCAATCCGACGCCGGAATGCGGAAGCGGTGAATAACTTAAATTTTTGCGGACTTAGCAAACCGGCACCACCGCGCACTTTAACCGGATCGAACCATTAACTAGTCTAAGCTATCTACAAGAATGGGAGAAGAGATATACCGACGATCCAAGTCCTCCGGTCTTCTCTTCATCATCCCGATCTCCCGCGGAAAATCTTGGCTCCACATTGTCGCCTCCTCGCCGGAAAGGGCACCACGAAGCCGGGTACTTTTACGGGCTCCCACCTCAATACCGAGGCAACTCGCGCATGAGGCCGGCAACTCGACATGCTCAAGATATGCTGTAGGAAGTGTAGTGTAGAGTGGATGTCTCACTTTGGGGTTTGTTGCTATTTGTAGATGATGGAGGAAACAAGAAGAAAAATGGTGCTTGCATTTTTCTAGCATTGAAAATGAAATCAAGAATGCTCCTCTCTCAAAGATGAAGCTCTCATCTTTTTCTTTCTCTCAACCATGAAAAACTTCTTTTTATCAAGTGAGAAGAATGGTGGAGGAAAAACCATATATCATATGAGGGAGGTGAGTGTAGGAGTGAAGAAGAGGTGACCACATCCAAGGGACAAGAAAACAAAACACCATGCTTTACCCTTTTCAAACCATACCCTTTCATGTCACAAATAAAAACAAAAGCATGGTGGAAAAGATAATGATAGCTATCATAATCAATCCTTTATGCAAGAAAACCCCTCCACAAATGTAATTTGCAAAACTGCAAATTACCCCCTCCATCGGAAAAGTCCGGCCGGGAAAGAACAAAGGAAAACCGGCCGGAACGGAATGCAAACTGGCAACTCCAGAAAACTGGTCCCGTAATAAATTACAGGAAAACCCCGATACTGTGCATACACACCCGCATCTGTATTCCGTCCGGATACAAATGCAAAGAGACAAAATCTACACTGTACTAAACTAGGACCGGCTTAAACCAAAGCCGGCTAGTAATATCCGTTCGATCCTGATCCGTGCAATACCGCACGTATCTGATCGAACCCTGCCATAAACCTATATGGCTACTAGTACAAACCGTCCGATCCTGATCCGTGCAATACCGCACGTATCTGATCAGACCCTGCCATATCTCCATACGGCCTCTACAGCGTTTCGCCCGAAACTTGAGTAACTGAAAGTGTGGTGGACTCTAAAGACTCGTCAATACTATGGCTGTGGATTTAACCACTAGCACGTCAGAGGTATAAGCCAATACGTAACGGGCCACCAGCTATTGACTAAAAGGGATGTCGATGAGCGAACTCATCCTGACACCCTACTGAGCCTGTCAGTGACAATATCCGTGCAGTCCGGTCCGTTCGTCTATGAGTATCGCATGGTGGGCCTAGGGGGTTGGTAAAAGTCAGACCCCCAAAAGCGGTACAAGTCGTGTCGGAGTGTAGCCCAGAACACCCTGAGATACTACTGGAATACCTACCAGTAAATCTCCTTGCCTTGGCCAAGGACTTTCTGTAATGGCTCTCCCAGACACAGCACGACCTCACCCCCAATACCGGGAGAGACGAACCCCTGAAGATACGCTCACTGCCTCCATGTGGCTCGGGACTGTACCCAACTAAAACCTGTTTGCACGACTCCTTTGAGCCGTGGTAGGGTAGTAATCAAAGTACAGTGGGAACTCACACGAGACAAATGACGATCCCCAGGTCGATGAACTAACCTGCACACATGTCACTAGGGAACTGCCATCTGACGTCTGGTATATGACCAACTAGCATGTTCCCGGCGAGTCCTGTCCGGTGTACTCATAACCCAATGAGCACCTGTATACATCTCAGGTGATCCAACTGACACCAGTGGCTTGTGAGACCGGCCACCGCCCCTCGTCGGGGTCTCGACTGTATACACTAGTCTACTAATGGAGTATCGATGCCCGGTCTCGAAACTCCCACGACTAGGGACCTTTTAAGGATATGCTTGTAGACCCCCAGCTCCCACTTATATGATCGCCCTCATACTGCTGGTGGTCAAGCAAGAATCCTAGGGGCTCTATCAACGTGTAATAGCGACGTGTCATGTCACCTAAAGCAGTACACGATGATAAAGGTAAACCAGATAGCATACTATCATCTCGAGTAAGACTGTCCTACCGGGATAGGTCCTCCCTCAATCATTGCAATCACGTACCTGTGATCCAATAATTGACTCTGAGGGCACTACCTCCAACAATCTCCCACTTGCACTCAAGGCTAATTATTGCGATGTCGCATACTCACAGCCCGTGTGATACCGAACACCCAACTCCTCTACTAGTCAGTCTCACAAAGCTCGTTTGCGGAACTATTGCGTTCGAGGAATAGCCTCAGTGAGTGGATCCGCTTAGTTGTTTCTTTCCATGTCTCTCTATATCTCAAGTTCGCGGAGAAAGCCATCTCCCGAAATGAGCAAAATCAGTCTTAGAATATGTCTGGATGTCTGATGGGACCTAGCTCATAAATGAACTCCAAATCCAAACTTCTTAGACTGTATTGACAACTGAACTTAATCAGTGTCCTGCGCCATGCCTCCCTCAGTATCGCCTTGGATCACCTGTCCAAAATACTGCCCCTCATCAGAAGGAAAAATATAACTCTGACAATCTCCTTGTCGTCCATGTCACCTTGGAAGCCTGGAATGATAACTGTCTCCTGAATGAGGCTGTCGTTATCATATCCCTAGAACATCTACTTATGTTCTAAAACTGCTTCCGACTGTTTCTCCAGGATTGGATTAATGTCAACTTATTGCATCTAGTGCAAGAACAACATCTGGTGTGGTACTTGACATCTCACGATTGACTCAATTGCCTGAGCAAGTGATCTGCCAATCATGCACGTCCCTCTCCCCTTTATCCTGTAAGACACCTTTGAAGAGGGTGACTCCATTACCTGCAGGTACACTACCGTGCCAGGAGTCGTCCATCCTAAATACTCTTAGAATGCTGTCAAGTACCCCGATTGGGAAACCACCCAAATCTAGATCTAAAACCATAGATCCAGTAACCAGTATGTCAGATATAAAATCCATTTCCTTTGTGGAGAAACCACTGTGTGACGACCAAAGTATAACCGATCGTAGTATAGGAGTTTCTTTTCCTACTTTGTGTATGTCATCCAAATACCAGGATATCACACCCTACTACCTTCTCAACAGATCCATCCCCTATTCTGATGAAGTCAAACCCATGACTGTCACGTCAGAAATAGATGATCTATCTCCGCTACATCTTCTTTAGTCTATAAATAGACATAAGCTACCTGTCCACCAATGCTTCCGCTGCTCCCACTGACTACGACAACCCTCTGGCAGAGTCATATACACGTACACTTCTAAAACTAGTTTTAGAACGACGCTATACTCATCCTCCCGCCGGGTCTCATAACCTGGAACAACAGCAATGGTAATTGTGGGTAAACAAGAACTTCCCTGTCACCGTCCTTGAGGCTACCGTAGTGCCTCTCGGGTGCCTGAAGTTACCCACCTTATCTGCGGAGTGGCCAATGGAATGTCAATCCAGATTGAATCTTTAGGTTCCTTATCAAATCTTCAGTAATCGTTTGTGGTTCTGGAATCACTTCCAGTTCTACCATACTCCCACTACTGTTTTCTGAAAAAATCCATTTTTAATAAAACTGTGGCGAGTCTAGAACAATATTGCTATTGTTCATCCAGATGGTAGAAAGTCAACCCGGGTCATAGCCTGGGTCAACCCACAAACAGCCATTACAGAAACGTGCCTCGAGTTATCCAGTGTCTGGTTTCAATCATAAACCGGACAACTCCCCGTACCTTAACATCGTTAAGATATGAACTGTTCTATATCCAATATAAAAAACAGAGGCACTGATTTAATTGAACCAGATTCAAATCATGCAGCTGTCTCCAGTGCATGTCAACTAAATGGAGAGAGGCCGATCAGCGTTACTCAACTTAGGAATGCTTCCAATTATGAGTAACCTGAAAGAGAAGCAATTTCTCTTTATCATTACTATCAACTGAATACCATACACAAGTATCTACATCTTCGATCTCTTTGAAGAATCCCGATACTTGCTATACCTGGTTCTCTACTCTATTCAAATACCTATAACTCCTCAAAACTTAGACCCTGTGTTTCCACGAAACACCTGTCTAAAAACTAGAGAAGTCATAAGTAAACCGAATATAGTACGAGGACCAACCCCTCCGTCCTGATGGACCCTGGACAACATACAATACTCTGTATAAGTCCCTTGAGTCTGATAACTCATTCACTGTGTGTCGTAGGTTGAAAACTGTACTTATGGTTAAGAAGAATTACACCGATGTTTAATGCTCCTTACCTAACCATCCACTGATATAGGTAAATGTCGTAGACATAATTTCAGAAAGGTATATCTCACTCTATGAAAATAGACGTACAGATATATCAATTTGAAATTGGTGCATAACAGCGGATATTCAAAACCAGATATTTGCCGACCGGCAAACAGCCCAGGTGATTTCCTCAAATATCACCGATTACAACGAATCCCGATATAATGAGGATGATCACCCAATTCCCAATAACTTACTCCCACTCATCATCTGTAAAACCATAAAGATGTGAGAATCGTACCTGGTAAATACATACCCTGGAGTAAGTATCTAATCGGGAAATCAGTTTTTCTTTAACATTACACAGTGAAACTGAAACAT
The DNA here is from genome assembly GCA_030015575.1 of Agapanthus africanus. Taxonomy (NCBI): domain Eukaryota; kingdom Viridiplantae; phylum Streptophyta; class Magnoliopsida; order Asparagales; family Amaryllidaceae; genus Agapanthus; species Agapanthus africanus. The sequence goes on from CM057346.1 coordinate 401,308,009, forward strand.
TGAAATGTTCCGATGGGGTATTTTGGTATTCCTAGTAATGCCTCTTCCAGATTCACGACTGTAACCGTATAGTTCCTTGCCACCTCTCCAAATCCCTTCATATGTCTTTAGTCTTTGCCTTCTGCACACCCCTTAGGCCAAATGGTTTTCTTCCTTCCCTACCGTTCGGCACCAGCCTATGGTTTGGAAGAAGACTATCCAATAAGCATAATGGGTGTACTGTCCCAATCCTAGGAACACTCGCAATGCGAGAGAAGGTGAAGATAAAAGACACCTGAATGTACTTTATTCCTATTTCTCCTGAACCAGGATCCATCCCCGAACTGGAACAAGTTCCTTTCGAGTTCGTATATAACCATACGATGGATTATCCAAATAAACTGTGGATCTTCGTAGTGATACGGAGTGTCCTGGAGAAATACAAAGGTGATGTGGGAGTGGTAACGAAATATTTGGTTTGGTCGTGAATATCTGTTGCAATTTACTTTTCCCTCTTACTAATCCCTTGCTTTGTCTAAACTTAATACCTTCTGCACACCATCGTTATGCTAATTGGTTTTCTTCATTCCCTACCGGTCGGCACCAGCCTAAGGTTTGGAAGAAGACAATCCAATTTGCGTAATAGGTGTACTACCCCTAAACCAAGGAGTACTCGTAACCTGAGAGAGGGTAAAAGGAAAAGACAACTGAATAATCCTATCCGTTTTCTCCAGAACCGGAAACCATCCTCGAATTCCTTCGAGTTCGTATCTAGCCATACGATGGTTTTGTCCAATGGAAGTGGACGTTCATAGCAATACGGGGTGTCCCGGAGAAAAGGGTAAAAGTAGGAGTGGCAATGAGGTCCGCAACTCTGACAATCCAAAAGCCAGTGTTTAAGAAGGTTCGGTTAATTTGGTCACTGAGTCATAGTCTTAGGGTCGGGTCAATGGTCGCTGCCAAAGAGAGAGAGAAAAGAAACACTCAGCGTGCACTCTAACCTAGATCAGAATGGTCACCAATTTATCTAATCTGGAATCCTCCCACTGTACCTCAAATTCTCCTCCAAACCTAAAAGAAGAATTAGTCGGGGTCACCCGAGGAGTAAACTAACTCATCAGTGGGAATCGGGATCCAACTATCATTGCATGATAACGTGACGGAATCCGCTCACGCTATCACACTCCAGAAGGTATGCGCATATCTGGCAAGTTTCAGTTCTTTTGAAACTCCCGATGTAATTTCTGCCCCATGCTCTTATGACCTTGGCGTGAGGTCAAAATATCATAAGTCACATGTCAAGTTCTGCCCATCATTATCCAGGTTAATTTGAATCCACCCGTACATACCTTTGACGTAGGCCAAAATAGTAGTACGACTGTCCCAAACCAACGCATCTATCTATGCAACAGATAAATACCCGGCAGCTACCAAACACTATGCCTTGGCGTGAGGTCAAAATACATAGCTTGAATACTACCGAATATTTAACTGAAATGATGGAGGGCTACGAATGGTTTCTGGCGAAAACCTTTAACGTAATGAACTTGATATCGTTGAAGGAACGGATAGCTTTTTAGAATATAGTGACGAAAACCGTTGCTAAAGAGGTCACTCCCGGTGAAGGGATCTCGGCTCTTTCCCCGTAGAATGGGGTGCAGGATATTCCAAATGAATACCACGATGCAAAGCAAAAGCAATCGGCTATAGTGAAGTTAATGCCCTGACGCAAACTTTTTGTCCAAGGGGTCACTCCCGGTGAAGGGATCTCGGCCCTTGCCTCGTCGACTGAGGAGCAGGATATTCCAACTGAATAACACGATGCAAAACAAAAGAGAACGTCCTTGCAATAACAGCTTTTTGAAAAAGTGTTCCAACAACATCAGATTAGGTTTGTTTTTAACTTTGCATTGATCCGAATCAATGCAGTCCCATCAATTGATCACACCACAAAGAACGAAAATATACTGATGTACGTATATGCCATCCGCATTCGCCACTGGGTCCCGTCATTACCCGTTAGGTTAGCTTACTAACGACAGAGCGGGGACTGGACTAGCGCGGATGCAAAACATATACAACATCTACTAATATATATACCAATATATTATATTTCGCTCAAGGCGTGAATAGAATGCAACATCACAGATACGAATAGCATCACAGAAACAATACAGATATCTGGGATCCCCGGGTTTCACAGAGCCACTGCTGAAACCCGACGTTCCCCTGGTCGTGTGGATAGCCTGTGCAATGAAATCCTAGACCCCTACGGGCGCGGCAAGTCACCCGCCAAAACCTGAAGCGAGGCAGCCCCCTTCAGCGCCGTGAATGGACCACCCAGCACTTCACGGAATCCGGCAACTTGGGCACCCCTCCTGGGTCAAACCTGTACCCCCTACGAGTGCGGCGAATAGCCTGCCAATCCTAGAGTGAAGCCCCCTCCGTCCCAATGCCATGAGATGCGGGCTTGCTGCCCTCTAGAACCCAGCTATCCGTGCACCCCTCCGCGGGGTAATCCTAGTACAGAAAGTAAAATATACATACACCGGGTACATCGACCGCAACCAGGTCGTGCCCCAAAATAATAATACAGTCAGGCAGTGACGGCAGTCCACATGTCGGACGCTCGCCCCGCAATATCAAATGTACATAATACAAACATAACTGTACTAGCATTGCATCCAGGCTATCCCCCACGACCGATCCGTAACATCACAGCAAATACATAGAACATCAACGTGAAAGTCACGTTCGCAAATCCGTCTAACCGGGCTATAGCAGTTAGACCGGATTTACCGATCGAGTGACATTCACGGTCGCAGATATAATGTAAATACTGTGAAAAATGTGTTTAAAATATCCGACCGATCAAATTATATCAAGTGGGCCCCAAGACAATACTGTAGCAGTTACAGAAAATATGGGCCCAATTTAAATGTTCCAAAACCCATAATTTAAGCCCAGAAAGCCTCTGGAAAAAAAATGGTGCAGTGATTGCTACAGGGTGCGGCGGAAGGGCGGCATGAAGTGGGATAATGCGGCGGTTCCGCGCTCCGAATATCGTATCACTTCATCAAATTTTTACAGAGTGCTTACATTTTTGACTACATCAATATTTTACAACCTGAAAAAAATTTTGACACTAAAAATTTCCAACAGAAAACTGATGCGACAAAATACGGGTTTTGGGACTTTTTGATCGATCGGAAATGCAAACACATTACACAAAGCTAGACTAAGTTAATGGGGAGGCTCTGATACCACTGTAAGTGCACGGCGGCGCCCCGGCCGTCAATCCGACGCCGGAATGCGGAAGCGATGAATAACTTAAATTTTTGCGGACTTAGCAAACCGGCACCACCGCGCACTTTAACCGGATCGAACCATTAACTAGTCTAAGCTATCTACAAGAATGGGAGAAGAGATATACCGACGATCCAAGTCCTCCGGTCTTCTTTTCATCATCTCGATCTCCCGCGGAAAATCTTGGCTCCACATTGTCGCCTCCTCGCCGGAAAGGGCACCACGAAGCCGGGTACTTTTACGGGCTCCCACCTCAATACCGAGGCAACTCGCGCATGAGGCCGGCAACTCGACATGCTCAAGATATGCTGTAGGAAGTGTAGTGTAGAGTGGATGTCTCACTTTGGGGTTTGTTGCTATTTGTAGATGATGGAGGAAACAAGAAGAAAAATGGTGCTTGCATTTTTCTAGCATTGAAAATGAAATCAAGAATGCTCCTCTCTCAAAGATGAAGCTCTCATCTTTTTCTTTCTCTCAACCATGAAAAACTTCTTTTTATCAAGTGAGAAGAATGGTGGAGGAAAAACCATATATCATATGAGGGAGGTGAGTGTAGGAGTGAAAAAGAGGTGACCACATCCAAGGGACAAGAAAACAAAACACCATGCTTTACCCTTTTCAAACCATACCCTTTCATGTCATAAATAAAAACAAAAGCATGGTGGAAAAGATAATGATAGCTATCATAATCAATCCTTTATGCAAGAAAACCCCTCCACAAATGTAATTTGCAAAACTGCAAATTACCCCCTCCATCGGAAAAGTCCGGCCGGGAAAGAACAAAGGAAAACCGGCCGGAACGGAATGCAAACTGGCAACTCTAGAAAACTGGTCCCGTAATAAATTACAGGAAAACCCCGATACTGTGCATACACACCCGCATCTGTATTCCGTCCGGATACAAATGCAAAGAGACAAAATCTACACTGTACTAAACTAGGACCGGCTTAAACCAAAGCCGGCTAGTAATATCCGTTCGATCCTGATCCGTGCAATACCGCACGTATCTGATCGAACCCTGCCATAAACCTATACGGCTACTAGTACAAACCGTCCGATCCTGATCCGTGCAATACCGCACGTATCTGATCAGACCCTGCCATATCTCCATACGGCCTCTACAGCGTTTCGCCCGAAACTTGAGTAACTGAAAGTGTGGTGGACTCTAAAGACTCGTCAATACTATGGCTGTGGATTTAACCACTAGCACGTCAGAGGTATAAGCCAATACGTAACGGGCCACCAGCTATTGACTAAAAGGGACGTCGATGAGCGAACTCATCCTGACACCCTACTGAGCCTGTCAGTGACAATATCCGTGCAGTCCGGTCCGTTCGTCTATGAGTATCGCATGGCGGGCCTAGGGGGTTGGTAAAAGTCAGACCCCCAAAAGCGGTACAAGTCGTGTCGGAGTGTAGCCCAGAACACCCTGAGATACTACTGGAATACCTACCAGTAAATCTCCTTGCCTTGGCCAAGGACTTTGTGTAATGGCTCTCCTAGACACAGCACGACCTCACCCCCAATACCGGGAGAGACGAACCCCTGAAGATACGCTCACTGCCTCCATGTGGCTCGGGACTGTACCCAACTAAAACCTGTTTGCACGACTCCTTTGAGCCGTGGTAGGGTAGTAATCAAAGTACAGTGGGAACTCACACGAGACAAATGACGATCCCCAGGTCGATGAACTAACCTGCACACATGTCACCAGGGAACTGCCATCTGACGTCTGGTATATGACCAACTAGCATGTTCCCGGCGAGTCCTGTCCGGTGTACTCATAACCCAATGAGCACCTGTATACATCTCAGGTGATCCAACTGACACCAGTGGCTTGTGAGACCGGCCACCGCCCCTCGTCGGGGTCTCGACTGTATACACTAGTCTACTAATGGAGTATCGATGCCCGGTCTCGAAACTCCCACGACTAGGGACCTTTTAAGGATATGCTTGTAGACCCCCAGCTCCCACTTATATGATCGCCCTCATACTGCTGGTGGTCAAGCAAGAATCCTAGGGGCTCTATCAACGTGTAATAGCGACGTGTCATGTCACCTAAAGCAGTACACGATGATAAAGGTAAACCATATAGCATACTATCATCTCGAGTAAGACTGTCCTACCGGGATAGGTCCTCCCTCAATCATTGCAATCACGTACCTGTGATCCAATAATTGACTCTGAGGGCACTACCTCCAACACCAGGTGCGACTTGTAATATCATATCTGTATCCTTACTTTCTAAGGAAGGATATGAATTTACTTTTGTAAGCGATGTAGTACACATCCACCTAAATCAAGTTCTGATTGGGTCAGGTACATTACAGAACAGAATATACGTGTTAAATCAAGCTCAGATTTTCAGTGTCCAGAACACACTTAAAAGAAAGTCTCCGGAAACAAATCAGGCTTTCTTATGGCATTGTAGACTGGGTCACATTAATGAGACACGATTAACTAAGTTACATAAAGAAGGGTACTTGAATCCGTTCGAGTATCAGTCTTATGCCACTTGTGAATCTTGTCTCATGGGAAAGATGAAAAAGACTCCGTTCACTGGACGCGGAGAAAGAGCGAGCAAGCTCTTGGGACTCATACACAGTGATGTGTGTAGTCCAATGTCTACACATGCGCGAAGTGGTTATTCATACTTCATTACTTTCACAGATGATTTCTCTAGGTATGGACATGTCTTCTTAATGAAGCACAAATCCGAGGCCTTTGGGAAATTTCAAGAATACAAGAATGAAGTTGAAAAACAAACCGGCAAAAGTATCAAGATTCTAAGATCGGATCGAGGTGGAGAATACTTGAGTGCCGAGTTTCTGGGCTACTTAAAAAAGAATGGAATTCTCTCTCAACTTACTCCTCCATACACACCACAACACAAAGGTGTATCGGAAAGGCGGAATCGGACCCTATTGAATATGGTTCGTTCCATGATGAGTAAGGCTGAGTTACCGCGATCTTTCTGGGGTTATGCACTAGAAGCAGCTGCATATCTCTTGAACAAGGCTCCAACCAAGACTGTGCCTACCACCCCATATCAGATGTGGAGTGGGAAGAAATCCTGTCTTAAGTATCTTAAGGTATGGGGATGTCCAGCTTTTGTAAAAAAGCAGCATGCGAACAAGCTCGAGGCACGCTCAGTACTGTGTAAGTTTGTGGGATACCCAAAGAACTCCAGAGGGTATCTTTTCTATTCCGCAGAAGAACAAAAAGTTTTTGTTTCTCCGCATGCCCACTTCTTGGAAACTGAATTTTTGGAAAATCAGATAAGTGGGGGCGCAATAGAACTGGAAGAAATTCCAGAACCATAAGCTGTTACTGAAAGCTTGGATGAACCAGACGTTTCAAGAGAACCGGACATTCCTACGCCGCTCCGCAGAAGTAGTAGGCAGTCTCATCCGCCCGAGAGATACTTCGGTTTTCTCATAGACGGGGATAGAGAGGATTGCACAGTTGATTATGATGAGCCTACTAGCTTCCAGCAAGCCATTCAGAGCGGTGACTCGGTAAAATGGCTGGATGCAATGCGGACCGAGATGAAGTCCATGTACACCAACAAAGTTTGGACTTTGGACTTTGCTCCAGAAGGGGTAAAACCCGTAGGCTGCAAATGGATCTTCCAAAAGAAGATTGGTGTAGATGGGCAGGTTGAAACCTATAAAGCTAGGCTCGTTGCAAAGGGTTTTCGTCAAAGACCTGGTTTGGACTATGACGAGACCTTTTCTCCGGTAGCCATGCTTAAATCCATTCGGATCCTTCTTGCCATTGCTTCCTTCCACGATGAGATCTGGCAGATGGACGTAAAGACGGCTTTCCTAAATGGAAATTTGGAAGAGTGCGTCTATATGGATCAGCCAGAGGGATTCATTCAGAGTGGGAGCAGCGGTAAAGTGTGCAAGTTGCTCAAGTCCATCTATGGACTCAAGCAGGCATCGCGGAGTTGGAACATCTTCTTTGATGATACTGTCAAAGAATTCGACTTTGTCAAAAACCCAGATGAACCATGCATTTACAGTAAGATTGTAGGGAGAAATGTGGTATTCCTCGTCTTGTACGTCGATGACATTCTCCTAATAGGAAATGATATTCCTATGCTACAGTCAGTCAAAGGATTCTTGTCGCAGAGGTTCTCCATGAAGGACCTGGGCGATGCCAACTACATTCTAGGGATCCAGATCATTCATGATAGATCTAAGAGGATGTTGGGACTTTCACAGTCAAGGTACATCGACACCATACTGAAACGATTCAGTATGGAAGATTCCAAGCGCGGTAATCTACCGGCTTGTCACGGAATCACCCTCTCCAAAGAGATGTCTCCCAAGACTGATTTGGAAAGGGCTCGCATGTCATCAATACCCTACGCATCTGTGGTAGGCTCTATTATGTATGCGATGTTATGTACCAGACCAGATGTAGCATACGCATTGAGCGTTGTAAGCCGGTATCAGTCCAACCCAGGGGAGAAACACTGGATAGCAGTAAAGAACATTCTCAAGTACCCGAGAAGGACTAAGGAGATGTTCTTGGTGTATGGCGGAAAAGACCTCCAGATTGAGGCCTTTGCTGACTCCAGCTTCCAGAGTGACAAGGATGACTCCAAGTCCATGTCGGGTTATGTCTTTACCCTCAATGGAGGGGCGATTTGCTGGAAGAGTTCCAAGCAGGAAACCGTTGCTGACTCAACTATGGAAGCGGAGTATATAGCTGCTTGCGATGCCGCAAAGGAAGCTGTCTGGATGAAGAAGTTCCTCACGGAACTTCAGGTGGTTCCTACCAGTGTTGATCCAATACCGCTGTATTGTGACAACAACGGCGCTATAGCTTTAGCGAAGGAACCCAGGTCCCATCAGAAGTCCAGGCACATTTTGAGGCGGTTCCACCTGATCAGGGAGATCATTGATCGCCGGGAGATCGAGGTAAAGAGAGTAAATTCAGAAGATAACTCTGCAGATCCACTCATGAAGGCCTTGCCCCAGACTCAGTTCGAGCGGCTGATCGAGATGATAGGTCTTCGATACGCCAGTACATGGCCTTAGTGCAAGTAGGAGATTGTTAGTGTATATGCCCTAGAGGCCATTATTGTATCATACTAGTTTGTATATTACTTAATGGAAGCTTGGGATATTCACCTTGTATATACAATCTTGCTCAAAATAGTAGTATGCTACTTGGTTTGTTTCTACTTCAATGTGTACATGTGTTTATTTTAGTATATCGCCTATACACATTAGTGGAGCCCTTAGGATCTTTGCTTGATTACAAGCGTTGTGATGGCAGTCACACCAGTGGAGGCTGGGTAATCTATAAGCACATCCTTATGCAGGTCCCTAGTCGCAGGACTATCGAGACAGGGCATCGATACTCCGGAGTAGACTAGCGTATGCGCTTCTCATCCCAGAGTGGGAGGTGGTCTGTCCCACAGCCATCAGTACGTCGTACTGGAGATAGTATGCGGGTGCTCGTTGGGTTACGAGTACACTGGACAGGACTTGTCGGGAACTGACCGGTTAGTATTATACCTATCGTCAGTTATCAGTTCCCAGGTGACATGAGTACAGCTTAGTCCGCTGACTTGACACTGTCACTTCGCCTCGAGTGTGTTCCCACTGTACTTTGATTACTATCCTACCATGGCTCAAAGGAGTCGTGCAAACAGGTAGTAGTTGGGTGCAGTCCCGAAGCACTTGGAGGCAGTGACGGTTAGACAGGATTCTTCTCTCCCGGTATTGGGGGTTGACATCGCGCTGTGTCTAGGAGAGCCATTACACGAGTAGTCCCTGGCCAGGGCAAGCGAGATATACTGGTAGGCTTCCAGTGTTATCTTAGGGTGTATTGGGCTTCACTCCGACACGACTTGTACCGCTATTAGGGGACTGACGTTTACCGCCCCCTAGGCCCGCCATGCGATGTATCAGACGAACAGACCGGACTGTACGGAGATTGTCACATTCAGGCTCAGTAGGAGTTCAGATGGCTTTCACCTCGTCAGTCTTCTTGTCGGCATCTACTTGGGGACCGTTACGCACAGCTAGTGCCGCTTGCGGTCTGTGGTTAAACCCACTGCCAGCGTAGTGTCGAGTCTTTAGAGTCCCACACAGAAAGCTATTCGCCTTTAGGCAAAAGAGTAGAGGTCGCATGGTTTTGCGAAAGGTCGCATGGTTTTGCGACAGGGTTCAGTCACATCCGTGCACTTGTGCACGTTTAGTGTCCGGACAGTTTACACTAGCGGGCTTTGGTTTAAGCCAGATCCTAGTGTACATATTGGGATTGGTTTTATCCAGTTTGTATTCGTGTTCCTCGGAACACGAATGCGGGTGTGTATGCACAGTTGACGGAGAGACAGAGGCAGAGGATTCTCATTAAGGTTGTTGACCGTTGACTGTTGACTATTGACTTTTTGCTCAACCCTAATGAGAATATGATATATGATTAGCAATAATATTAATTAAGTATTATAGTGACATGGTTGTTGAGGGGTTGACTTTGTTGACTTGTTGACTTTGTTGACCGGTTTACTAGGTTGGACTAGTTGACCATCATCATCACAATGGTTGTCATTTTCATGCAAAGACTTTTGCTTGCTTGTTGTGGTTTGCAAAATGAGTGCATGGAAATGATATTGCCTTTGACATGATATGAACCATCACATAATAATACTTGATTAATATTATGGCTCATGATGCTTTTGGATTATGAAAGGGTGAAAGAGAAAAGAGAGGCTCATTCTTTCATTGTCTTTCTCTCTCTTAGTTTTGAGCTCTCTCTTCCTCTTGCTCTCACCCTCTTCCTCTTGCTCTCTCTTGTCTATGGTTCACTTGTCTCATGTGTTGAGAAGTAAGAACCATAGAGAAAATCCCATCACACTCTCCTCTACTCACTCTAGTTCACAAGGTTTGGCAAACCAAGTGAACTAGTTTCTTCAAAGTTCGAAGAAGAAGCCAAAGGTAGAAGCTTTCAGGTGGATCGATCTTCGGCGCAAGGAGACGACGGGGTGAAGCCAATCTGTACACCATCAAGAGATGAAGACGAAGGAGTTCAAGAAATAAAGGTATAACCCCCTAACCGAGTAGTTAACAACTCCTAGTTAGGTTGTTAGCTAGATGTTTAACAAAGATCCGGTTTTGAGTCCATGTCACCGTCTCTAGAAAATTGTTTTTCACCAAATTCCGCATGCCCGAAAGTACCGGGAGAGGTAGCATGGACTTACACTCTGTAGAAGATATCTAGCCAAACACGCCCTCGGGAACCCATCCTAACCATCGGAGGTATACTCAATCTCGTCCGTTCTCGATCAACTCACAACGCATCTGGGTGACGTTCTCTATCTGAAGCTGGTCCACTTTACTGATCTCCTATCGGAGCATCCAACAAACAATGTCATCTCTGGATTGATCTACTCTAGATCTGAATAAGATTCTCCACACTGGAAATCTTCAACTCAACTGGGCTTGCATCGGCGCATCCAATCTGACGAATCACTTCGTCTCTCAACTCAAGATAGAATAGCTATCTCCTGTCGCATCTCTTCCTAAAAACTCCAGCGATCTTAGCTCGTAAGCTCTGCAAGCGACACCACATCAATCTCAGCAACAGCTGGGTCATCTGTCTACACAGTAGATGACATCACAATCTCTGAAGTATGCTGTACATCAACAGTCCTCTCACAACAGGTAGCCTCTAACAATGGCCCGATCATCCGGTACAAAACTGCACACTCGTATCAAACGAGAGGTCACAACACAACTCTACATCGATACGTTCCCATGTCATCAGAAAACATGATGGTCAGTCCTCGTCCACGACGAGCTCGCCCTGACCGCATTACTAGCAGCAGCTCAATCTGTGCTCAAACCATGGTGACAGGAACCTCAATCAAGTATCGACGAAAATAGATCAAAGGGATGAAATGAATCAACAGATCCAGAATGAATATATGATCATAAGGAGAAACAGAATCCGTGAGGGTATGATCATGGAAACGAATAGAATCAAGGATCTCAAATAGATGTATAATTAGAGGAACGAAGAGAAATCACAGATCTCAAGATATGCACATCCTAAGGTTTCTTAAGTGGAGAATCGTATCGTAAATATGCCACGGAACATACGTACGGTACGTCAAACTACTCAAGCTACCTACTCCATCAATCAGGGTCTGCTTATGAAACGAAAGTTCGGGTCTAATACCACCCCCGTTCAAGTCTAAGTTCCATAAGGTCAATCCTATATAACGAAATAAATTACTCCCCAGACTTCACATAGTCATACCGAGAATCGAACCAAGGTTAAATCTCGTGCTCTGATACCAACTTTGTCACGACCCGAAATATTAGCTCGTGACCAGCACTTAAATCACGCAACGTCTAAAGGAGTAACGTAATTCAAGTAAGCTGAAACCCAGAAATTTAAACCTTTTTAAGAAATAAAAGAGGTGAAGCTTTGAAATAAAGGTATAATAAAATCATGTTTTGTCTTTTAAAAATTTTGGCAACACCTCCTTTGTATATTTTGATCCAAAACCAGAAATACATGATAATAGAAAAGGCATCCCCAAGCGGGAGCTAACTCTTCTCTAACCGGCGGATTCATAACCACGTAAGTCATAAACAAGTATATGATGCCCAACGGCGAAGATCAACACAAGAAAATAATGTAAAGCAAGACATCAAACCCACCAAGCGAACATAAAACCCATCGCTTTAAGTCTTGCAACCACAAGTCTTTCTAAGTTTTCTACATATACAATTACTAGTTTCTGATTTGATGGAGTTAACTAGATACAACAGGAATAATAATACAAGAGGGGTGCGATCCATCAGGTACCACCTACCAAAAGCAAATCACCCGAAAGCAAGCTGTTTGCCAGCGATACTGCTACTGATCCATGCGGTCAACCTGCAAGAACTGTGGCACAACGGGCGTGAGTTGCCCACTCATGAGTAGAAAACATCATCTGGTAGAAATCAAAATAAACGACGATTCCTAAGTCAACTGTATCAAAAAGGTAATACTATGATATCTAGGGTGACCGTATCTGCATATGTGCCAACAACATAATCAATGCCTATCAGCAAGTGGATCTCATCCAACCAAATAATCAAATATCTGTATGCATGTGGATCTCATCTACCTGTCAACCAATGACACCACAACATCATGCATGTAAATATCATGAAAGCATATGCAGGTAAATATGAGGATATAAATCAACGTGCGTCCCTCGCGACATATCAAATCATGGAACCTGAGTGTCCAACATCAACACACGAAACATCATGAAACCTGTGTCCAACATCGACATATAAATTCTCATAGCTCAAGCACCGCATCCTCAGATCGGCCCTCAAATCTGTAAGTCTCATGGAACCTGAGTGTCCAACATCGATACCCGAAACATCATGAAAACATGCCTGCATATATATGTGTGTGTGTGTGTTCCTCAACGACACATCAAAATCATGGAACCTGAGTGTCCAACATCGACACTCGAAACGTTATGAAACCCGTGTCCAGCATCGACACGTAAATCCTCATCTGTCATGCGCCGTCACCACGACTGGCCCTGATATCATGTCCGTACATAACTCCGATCGGTATCCCCACAATAACCGTCGAATCCAAATACTATCACCTGTAGGTACTAGCCCGCCTACCAGGCTCATCGTCTATACCACGAAAATCATCTCTTGCCCCGGGGAACCATACCGGGTCCACCATGTACCCGCAGACGGTGCCTACCGCTCCTCGAATCGGGTATCTAACACAAGTCTCAGAAACGAGAAAACTCATGGTAGACATATTGAAATATCATATCAAGAGAAAACGGGTTTTCAAACAATACATAATTTCTTGAAATACCCCTATGGTTCTCAAATCCATAAATTACATCAAATCCATATCTCAATGCGTAAATCCCTGAAAAACTGATGTATGCAACATGAAACAGCAATAAGAGCATATTAAGGGAAAACCGCTCTTTTAAATGAATCCAGTTTTAAAAGTTGTCATGCGGTTCCCAATTCCTCTGAAATCAAGTGCAGCATCATATGAGGTGTACATGTAACTAAAGCAAGATATGTGTATGTACATGTAAGCATGTATGCATGATGCATTTTATAAGAGCAATAGCACAATAATCAACGTCTCAATGTCAAAAGACAATACAATACCACTTAGGTGTATATGTAATTATAGCAAGGTATGTCGGTATACATGTAAGTATCTATGCATGATGTACACGTAGCTATAGCAAAGTATGTCATGCAACGTAGCATAATGATGTGAGCATAGCAATATATCATAGTATGATGCAGCAATTCTACTGTGTAAGTGACATAACAATTATCGATGACAAAAGTGTGTGAACCGGCAATCTGTGTAAGTGTAACATACGCATGATCGATAATGGTGTAGGTGTACTAGAACATGTATATACAATGCAATGCGAATAACATGAGCGTAGCATAAGTACATCGTAAGCGAACGCTAAAAGGTATACGTGTCTATAATATATGCGAGTCGGTGAATCTATCAATCGGCATCCAGCCTCACATCATCACGTACGGTAAAAGCTATCGTACGGCATCCTCTAATCAAGGGTATGGATAAATCAACAGGTAAAACTCATCGCGTACGGTAATCCATCGTACGGAGGCATTAAACAATTAGGGATTCTATCAACCTAAACAAAAACGGTGGTACGGATCTAAGTCCCGTACGGCGTACCACTCATTATGCACATCGTTATCCATATATATACCTATCTCTTAGGTCACGTTCGTATCAATCTCGTATCAGGAAACCGATAAAGGTATCAGCAATCTCATATCGACTCGGATCCATATAACGACATATCACACTAAGTCATCATATCACATCGTATACTCGTTCATCACATTAATATCTCGTATCACATTATATAACGTCATACTTGTTCTCTTTCAATTCGTACCTATCATGATTCATTTCTCATTTCATATTCTCATATATCAATATGTTCATTAGTGTCAACTACTATCAGATTATCGTTGGAAATCCTATAATCATGTCCGTCGCATATCATTTACCAGGATATAATAATCAAACGATCTTCCATATCAATGTTTGTGGGGGTGCTATAAGCCATCCACCCGACTTTCCGCGTAGATATAAATCTACTCACCTGCTAAACTCCTCGTTTAGCCGTATTCGATGTGTTTCGTCGTCTCGGAATCCACGCGAAGGTACCTACAATATCAACACGTATAGCAATACCATTAAAATCAAGTTCCGAAATCCAATACGGCACGCGGTGCTCTCATAGGTTAGAACCTATAGCCTACGCATGCAAAATAACCCAACAACTCTCGTCGTTGACGTACAAACATTCAACGACCAAATACAATATCAAATCTCAAAAACCAAGAATCTTAATACCGGAAAACATAGACAAAACCATAACTATAGTCGCTATTCGTGAAAACCACCAAGCCTAACACCCAAACATACCAAACAACCCTATACTAGTAAACTGTAAAGTGGTTTAAGAAATTATACCGATTGATCTGTGTCCTTCAATCTTCAATCTAAGTCCTTAGCATGTTGCGGCTGCCTCAATGAAGTTCTCTCTCCGGTCACGCTCGTCGAAGAGGACACACGTCGGGGATTCTTTATACGGGCTCCCGCTTCTAACCCGAAGCAACTCGGGCATCCAATTTGCTAGCCTAGACACCCAAGATGAAGTAGAGATGGTGCAGGATACTTTTTCTCAAGGTACCCAAGTATTTGGGTGGAGGTTAATTGAAGTTGCCAAAGATGTGAAGATTGTGAGCTAAAGAAATTTTCATGTGAAGGAAAAAATTCGGCTCAAGAAAGAGATGGGGCTCGGCCATGAATGGCTCTCTGGGAATTCAAAATTTTCTCACTTTGAAATGGTGAGAGAGGTGAGTGTAAGCAATGTGTTGGTGAGTGTAAAAGCATATCCTCACAAAATATCATCAACATGACAGAATCCATTCAATGTAAAAGCATGACTCACTCAAGCCCATGCCCATCTAGAAGAAGCCCACTGCCATATAAAGATAGCCACGAAAAATGCTAGCAAGGAAATTTCTAGCACATGAAATTATTGGCCAAAAACAATACACACACAATTCCAATAATTTATATTTATACCATTTTACGAAAACCCCAAATTCCCAAATCGGTAGTTTTTACGAAATATATTATTTTAATATTAAATTCCAAAAATAATATTTTATATTTTCTGAAACGTTATATTTGGCTAAAGATAATAGGTAAGGGTTTAATGATGAATTATTGGAATTTTT
This sequence comes from Agapanthus africanus, assembly GCA_030015575.1. Taxonomy (NCBI): domain Eukaryota; kingdom Viridiplantae; phylum Streptophyta; class Magnoliopsida; order Asparagales; family Amaryllidaceae; genus Agapanthus; species Agapanthus africanus. The sequence continues at coordinate 401,323,617 of CM057346.1, forward strand.
GAGTTGATTTTTCATGTAATTTTGATGAATTTGGAGATGAAAAGGAGATGTGGAAAATGGGGCTGCTCATGGAGGTCTCGGCCATGAGAAAAAAATGAGAGAGAGAGAGAGAGAGAGAAAAAGTGAGGTGAGTGTGTGTGGAAACTTCTTAATTAATACATCTTTTAACTAAGTTTATTAATTAATTTATTTTCCTTTTTCTAATAACTCATTCTATAATTTTCTAGAACCTTCATGACAACTCCAATTCATTTCAAAGTAACATGTTAAATTTTGTTTTAGTGTGTCATGGTGCACAATTTTGTAATTAACCCATTTCTAATTTGTAATTTACACTAATTTAATGAATACTGGAAACTTAAAATTTATTTAATATAATTAATTAAGGAGAAATAATTAAGTAAACTAACAATTTATAAGTGACTAAATAAATACCAATTACTAGTAATTACATAGTTAAAATAGGCGTATTTAAGTCTATGATGAAAAATAATTATAGTTAATTTTTATGGAAAATACGGTTTATTTTACCGATTATCAGAAAATTCACCTAAAGGGTTTTATTTATTTATTTATTTTATTTTATTTAAATGTTACACAACTGCTCCACCATCTGCTGTAAGCCCAACATGCCCTCCTCTATCCTAGTCAGTCTATTTGGAGGAGGAGGATCAACATGCTCTGCTACCGCCGGAATGTCCTATGCATCAGTCGCCGTCACAGGCGGATCTGTCTTAGCTGCATCCCTGGCTGAGGCTCGCATAGCCATAGCAACTGGAATAAGAAATGAGAGTTGATAAGGTGTACGAATAGGAGCAGCAATAATAGGGAGTCGAAGAAAGGCCGATGGGTGCGGCTCGCATAGCCATAGCAACTGGAATAAGAAACGAGAGTTGATAAGGTGTACGAATAGGAGCAGCAATAATATGGAGTCAAATCAAGACATACGTCCTAGGGTTACTTAGGCTGAGTATCGTAGAGTAAATATGCCGCAGAATATATGTACGGTACTCCACTTATCCTAAATCTCCTACTCCATCAAACCAAGGGTAAACCTCCATAACGAAATTTAAAGCCTACTAATATCAAATCACTACTCGGTTCCGTAAGGTTAATCCTAAGCTCTGATACCAACTTTTTCACGATCCAAAATTTGGTCCGTGGCCGGCACTTAGATTGCATGACATCTAAAGATGTCGACACAATCTGAGTAAGCCAGAAACCAAGATCAAAAACCCATTTGCGGAATTAAGAAAATATCAGTTTTTTAGTAAAAAGAATGAGGTAGCATGTCGAATGATTTTTAAGAAATGAAATCTAAAAAACTGATTTTTTTAGCATTTAAAATCTCGAAAACACCTCCTTTTTAATTGTTAATAAAAGCAGTTATAAAATTTTTAAATAAGTTGCGTCCCTACTTGAGAGCAAAATAACGCCAAATAGCGAAAATCAATACGCAACAACAATACGACGCTCAAGCAAAGAATTTCATGCATAAGTAAAGAAAGTATAAATTAACACAACTAGACGATCTCACACAATCAAAACAAAACATATACAAACATTTTTCGTTCTAAGTCAAATATACAGGATCTGATGGAGTGATACTAGATCCAAAATACATATATCAAAATTAGGCGGTCACTTTATTTGTAACCCACCTAGCAAAATAAGCGATATAAGCTGACAAGTGGATCCGCACTGCTGCTATGCTTCAACGCGTCCAAGAAACTAAGGAACAACAGGGGTGAGTTGCCAACTCAGTGAGCAAAATTAATATCTAACAGTTAAAATTAATATCTAACAGTTGATATTGTAAGTATGGCGGAATAATGGTAAAAGCGACAAGATAAGCATGATGTTTAGTATTACATTGATGCATGAATATGTACTAAATAAATGTATAAAACAATACTGGAATCTCATCAAATGTCTCTTAATATCGGTCATTTCCAATTTAAGATTCATTTTCCGTGTCCAATATCGACACAAATCTTCTATTTTAGTAGACATTGTTCCCTCAACGATCCTGTCAATCAGTAACATCGGTCGGTATCCACCAGATATCCGCCGATGTTTTACAAATATCTTCGGTATCGAGTATCGTCGCTAGGCTCCCTGCCTCAAATGTGACTTTCCTACCCCTCGGTCTCGACCGGGTGCACCATGAATCCGACTGTATACTCCCCCACTCAGTCTGGATAACGTAAGAATCCACAACTGTATAGCTCCCCCACACGGTCCGGAATAAAACTAAATCATAAAAATGAAATCTCATGGTGGACATATCACATCAATCATGAAGAACCACTGAATATAACTTAATAGTGTATAAAACTCAAAACCCGAAATTCTCAAAATCTAATACATCTTGTGCTACAATTTATAACAATTGAAAGGGAAACATGATAAGTGTCAATAATAACAGTAATGCAAAACAACTACTACTAATGATGCTTATGGTATGAAGTGAATCATATGTGACATAGAAGGTTCTAAGTGGTTACATGACATGTCAATACCGATGAGGTGTAGTGTAATATGTAGATATTTGCACGTGCAACATGATTCATCGATAATTAGCGCAGTGTCCTAGCAATTGTTAAACATGGCGATTTATAGATATGAATGAATACGATGAAGTTTCTTGAATTCTAATTTTATACACAATGTAAATGGAAACAATTATAACTAAACTTAAAATCACGGGCGTATTACGCCATCCATACAAAATCCCCCGGTAGATGTTTAGTCTGTTGGGTTTACCTAGCACCATACCAAGGGTTTGTCTTGCATCAAACATGCTACAATGAAAATTTTGGGGTGCTAAGCAAACTAATCTAGGATCAAACTAGAAATTTAGGGTAACAAATATAGTATCACATACTAGATCTAGTGTCTAACACTAAGAGAATAGTAATACAACCTTTGTAGACCTCCTCTTTAGACTCCTTAGATCAACTCGGTGTTTGGACGGGTCCGCTTGAGTCCTTCGTTGTCCACGACGATCCACCGCGGAGTCCCTTGGCTCAAGCTCCTTACTTCACTAGAACAAACTAGAAGTGATGCAAATAACCTATACTAGTGGGCTAAACTAGTGTAGATTGGTGATGTGGGTTTGGATCTCACTTAAAAACCTTTTCTTTTTATCTCCTTCACTCACTTTGTAAAAGGTAGAAAGCTCTTGAGGAAGAAGACGGAGGAAATGGCTAAGCAAGCTCAAGATATTTCTTATGCCAAAAATAAAATGAATAAATCAATATATGAGAGAGTCACACTCACTCCAAACCATGGTTTAAAAATATCTAGATATTTTGTTAGTGAGTTAAAGAATTAGCTCAGAGATTAAACCATGGTTCAAGTCATGGTTGACTCAAGAAGTGTGTAAAAGGACTAACCATGATTTAATCCCAATTAATTCTTTAATTAAAAATCAAAATAAATATCTTTATCATGTGAGTCTTGTATAGCCATCTCCAATGTATCATCAACCATGACACATGTATGCATGCATGTGTGCATTTATATCAACATATGTACATACATGCATTCATGCATACAATATATATATATATATATATATATATATATATATATATATAAATATATAAAAGGTTTTATAAATCAGAAAATGGTCACTAATTATTAAATCAACAATTGGTTTAATAAACCAGTCATATCACATACGACCCGACCAATAGAAAACGCCATATTACAATGTGGTATCATATACACGCATTTAATCGAGCTCCCGCGCATATCTCATATGCACACCACATCGTTTCGCTTGAGGTAGAAAACTCCTGTGTAGGACTCTAAGACTCGTCAATACACCGGCAGTAGGTGATGATCATATCAAACACCCACAAGCCGCAAGCGGTCAGCTAAACATAATGGCCACCCGGGTATTGAGCGATCAGAAGAAAAACAAGCGAACTTGTCAAAACTCCTGTCGAGCCAACTGGTAACACTTACTGTACAGTCCGGTCTCTTCGTCAGATATGCAGCATATCGAGTCTAGGGATGGTATCGTCGACCCGAATAACTCAATAAGTCATGCCGATGTATGGCCTATAACAGATCGAGAAACTATTAATAATACTTATCAGTAAATCTCATCAGCCCTGGCCAGGGACTTGCTGATATAGCCAATCGAGCACAGCGCAACATCAGCCCTCAATACCGGGAGAGACGAAACCCCTCCTATCGCTCATTGCCTCCATGTATCTCGGGACTGTACCCAAAAGCCACCTGTTTGCACGACTCAGTAGAGCCGAGCTAGTGTGGAAATCAAAGTACAGTGGGAGAACACATAAGTCTCTATGATGATCTCGGGTCTACAAACTAACCTGTACCAATGTCACCTGAGAACTGCTATCCGACGATAGATATAATACCATATAGGAGTTCTCGGCGAGTCCGTCCAGTGTACCCAGTCTCCACTGAGCACCTGTATACAATCTTGGTGTCAAACACCAATAGATATGGGATCATCCATCGCCCATCATATGGGTCAAGAATTGTATACGCTAGTCTACTCTGGAATATCGATACCCCATCTCGATACACCCACGACTAGGGACATTTCAGGATATGCTTATAAACTACACATGTCCCACTAGTATGATCTGCATCATAATCACAGTAGTCAAGAAAATATCCTCAGGGCTTTATCAACATGTACCAAATGAATAAAAGCATGATCAAATGAATATGTCATGATAAAGAGTAACCAGATAGCATACTATCATGTCGAGCAAGAATGTCCTCTGAATATACATACATGTATAAATACATCCACTATCAAATAATGGCCTCTAGGGCATACATATATCCAACAATCTCCCACTTGCACTAAAGGCCAATTATTGGCGTATCTCATACCCAACATCTCAAAAAGTCGCTCATGTTGCGGCTGGGGGGGCCTTGGTGAGTGGATCCACGGTGTTATTCTTTGCATCTACTTTCCAAATCTCGATCTCGCGGCGATCAACTATCTCTCGGATGAGATGATATCGCCTCAGGATGTGTTTGGATCGCTGATGGAACCTGGGCACCTTGGCTAACGCCATAGCCCCATTATTATCATAATACAATGTTTTTGGATCAATAATGGTTGGAACTACTCCTAGTTCCGAGACGAACATCCTCATCCAGACGGCTTCCTTGGCGGCATCATATGCAACAATATACTCAGCTTCCGTCATAGAGTCTACAACGGCATCCTGTTTGGAACTTTTCCAACACACCGCCCCTACATTGAGGGTATATACAAACCCGGAGATAGATTTGCTGTTGTCCTTATCACTCTGGAAGCTCGAATCAGTAAAGGCCTCCATTTGGAGATCTCCATTACCATACACCAAGAACAATTCTTTAGTCCTTCGCAAGTCTTAAGAATGTTCTTCACAGCTGTCCAGTAATTCTCCTCTGGGTTGGATTGATACCTGCTTACTACACCTAGTGCATAAGCTGCAGTAGGGCGTGTACACAACATCACATACATTATAGATCCTACGGCTAAAGCGTAGGGAATAATGCTCATGCGAGCTCTCTCTTCATCAGTCATTGGGCAAAAGTCTTTGGAGAGAGTGACTCCATGGCAAGCGGGTAAGGCACCCCGCTTGGAGTCTTCCATACTAAACCTCTTTATGATGGTGTTGATGTACCTGATTTGGGACAATCCAAATAACCTTTTGGATCTATCCCTATAGATCCGAATGCCCAATATATACAGGCATCACCCAGATCCTTCATGGAGAACCTTTTTGATAAGAATTATTTGACCGACTGTAGCATAGGAACATCATTTCCTATCAGAAGAATATCATCCACGTACAATACGAGGAATGCGACAGTTCTCCCTACAGTTTTCTTATAAAAACAAGGTTTATCTGGATTTTTGATGAAATCAAACTCTTTGATAATATCATAAAAACAGATGTTCCAACTCTGTGATTCTTGTTTTAATCCATAAATGGATTTAAGCAATCTACATGCTTTCCCGCTGCTCCCACTGTCAACGAAGCCCTCTGGCTGATCCATATAAACGCATTCTTCTAAATCGCCATTCAGAAATGTAGTTTTAACGTCTATCTGCCATATTTCATAGTAATAGTGAGCAGCAATAGCAAGTAGGATCCGGATGGATTTAAGCATGGCTACGGGAAAAAAAGTTTCGTCATAGTCCAGACCTGGTCTTTGATGAAATCCTTTCGCCACAAGTCTTGCCTTATAGGTCTCCACCTGCCCATCTACACTAATTTTTCTTTTAAAGATCTATTTGCATCCTACGGGTTTTACCCCAGAGGGTACAATGTCCAAAGTCCAAACTTTGTTGGTGTACATAGACTCTATTTCAGATCTTGATTGATTTATAATTTTCCGATTGGGTGTAAAAAGTAAAAGTATCAATTCAAATAGTCCCCGATTTCGGCACCATTTGATTGTTCGTAAAATTCAAGACTGAGTAAGTAAATCAACTCAAATGATTCCCGATAACGGTTTCATTTGATCGATAAGAGTCTCTTTGTGTCGGTAATTAGAAAATTGAATCAAGTTCACAATCAAAGAATTATATTTGACCGCAATCAATTATGGTGTCGGTTGTAGATCATAAGCGAGTGCGGATCGTCCACAGGGATTGTGCGATTCGTTTCTATGTTTAATTTGTTTGAATTGAAAAGTTAATCGAAAGGAAAAGAAAACATGAATCAAGAAATTATCAATTGATTCAGGTGTCACGATGTTTAATCAAGAATCAAGAAACTGATAAACAAATCAAGAATCGGTGTTTCGATGATATTTCCAACCAAAATATCAAGAATCTAAATGAGGCTCGTAGGAATCGATCGGATCTATAGACGTGATGTAATCTCAAGATTTTGTGTTCTTTTCCTTCGAAGGATTGATACTAGATCGATGATCATCGACGAGAGTTAGGGCTTTCTTGATGAAACTAGGGTTTCATCGTTTAACCCTTGTTCTTTCGTAGATATCATTCACATTCTAGCCTCTAACAATTTCAAGAAACGATCGTAACTCCCCAATCTCGAGCGATATCGATCAAGAAAGCATCGCAACGAATTGGGTCGTCGATTCTTGAACTTGCTAGGGTTTACAAAACTCGTAGGATTCAAGAATCGATTTAAGATATATTACATCATCATTCTATTGATCGTCTCGACTCCTCGACGAGCGGAGTATTACTCAAACATCATCACACAGAAAACATTCAAGAATTGAAAAGATATCTGATGCAAGAATTTAAAGAAAACAAGATAAAAGAATATCACCTTTTATTTATATCAACAATTTGATTACAGTCGCTCAAGAACTACAAGAGGAAGAACTAAATTGTCGATTTGGCGTCGCTAGGCTCCTTGAGTCGCGGATCGACTTGGACCACTTGCTCTGTTGAAGATCGGCTCGGCTCATAAAAGGTTGCAAGGCTTCTTGCTTGATGGGTACTCGGGATCTTGGCTTTTGATTGGAATTAGGGTTAGGGTTTCACACAAGTCCTCTCGCTAGACTTGTGGAAGAAGAAGATGAAGAAAGAGAGTGAATGGATCTAAATTGGCTAAATGAACTAGTCAAGGATCAAGTCCCTTTTACAAGTGAGCCTAGGGTCTTATTTATAGATCACCCAAACCCTAAGCTTTTGAGTTCCCTCCAAAAGTTTGTTGAAAGACTTCTAGAAAGAGTTTGTTAGGCTTAGCTTAAGGTTTAAGCTAGGGTTTAAGAAGAAGTTTCTAGAATACAAGGCTTAGTTTAGTGTAGGAACAAGGGTTTTGCTGATCTGGCAGAAGTCTCTGGAGTCTTCTGGAAATTGTTGTGTCTTTCTGAAGTGCGAGCCCTGAGAGAAACATTTTGCACCAAAATTGAGGAGCTAACTCCTTGGACCCACCGCGGATCCGCGGCGCAAGCAGGCTCCTGCCGCGGATCCGCGGCACTTTGTAGGGCTTGGGCCTTGGGCTTTCAGGTGTGGTCTTGGGATGCCCTTTGGGGATTTATCTGATATGTTGAATTTTATTTGTCCCTTTTGATTGATACCAGAACTGAAATCATTGAGTTGGCGTAATCGGTACCGTATAAATTTTGGCCTTTCTTCTGGATTTTCCTGCACAGATCTCAAAACAAGTGTTGCGCAATATAGGAATGATGCGATGCCATGAAATGCGGGCAATTTCCTTTATAGTGTCGGTTTTAGAGTCTAACACATGTAATCTGATATTTTGCGACAGTTTTGCTAATATGTGAAATATGAATACCGTACACTTCTAAATGAATGCAAATGATAGGGAAATTGCCGTGTTAAAAATACAATATTTTCGACTAATCAGATCTCATAGCATCCAGTCTCATCATAGAGCCACCACTCATGATAGCTTGCTGAAAACTAGTAGGATCATCATCCTCCATGATGCAATCTTCTCTATCACCATCAATGAGGAAACCGTAGTACTTCTCCGGTAGGCGAGAAGCCCGACTAGATCTACTGAGTGGCTGAGGTTTATCAGTTTCTGTTGCAACAACATGCTCAACCAGGTCATCATTTGTAACTTGTGTCTCTAGAACCTCTTCTAGGTATACCATATTGCTATCTGTATCATTTGTAAAAAATTCTTTTTCTAAAAATGTGGCATGCTGAGAGACAAACACCTTTTGTTCCTCCTTCTGGTAGAATAGATATCCATATGAATTCTTTGGATATCCCACAAACTTACACATGACTGACCATGTCTCGAGTTTGTCCGGAATCTGCTTTTTGACATAGGCCGGACAACCCCAAATCTTAACTCATTTAAGAGATGGTCTCTTCCCATGCCATATCTAATATGGTGTGGTAGACACGGTTTTCGTTGGAACCCCGTTCAACAGAAACGCTGCAGTCTCCAATTCATGCCCCCAAAATGAGAAAGGTTACTCAGCATCACTCATCATGGAACGTACCATATCTAATAATGTCCGATTCCGTCGTTCTGACACACCGTTGTGCTGTGGTGTGTAAGGAGGAGTGAGCTGAGAGAGAATCCCATTCTCTTTTAGAAAATCTGAAAACTCTGTACTGAGATACTCTCTACCTTGATCCGGTCGAAGTATCTTGATGCTCAATCCGGTTTGTTTTTCTACTTCAAGTTTGTACTTAGTGAATTTCTCACTATGTGATAAATCAGGTATCGTGGAGTTGGAACGTCTGTTTTGATGAGGTAGTCAAAGAGTTTGACTTCACCAAAATGTTAGATGAACCTTGTATATACAAAAAGGTAGTAAAGAGTATGGTGATGATCCTCGTAGAGTACATGGATGACATACTCTTGATAGGGAAGGAGTTTCCTATGCTACGCTCGGTCAATTTCCTCTTATCACAAAGATTCATTATAGGATCAAGGTGATACCTACTAAATCTTGGGTTATTGATCTATGAGATAGATCAAATTGGATGTTAGGATTCTCACTAGTTGTAGTGAGATGGTATCAATCGATCCTGGGAAGAATCACTGGAAAGGTTCCAAGGTGATAAGGACGACTGAATGTCAGTCGCAGGCATTGTCTTTACCCTCAGTGGAGGGATGGTATGTTGGAAGAGTTCCAAGCTAGATACTGTGACTTACTAGACGATTAAAGGCAAGATATGTCGTTACCAAGGATACTACCAAAGAGGCAGTCTGGACATATATAAGTTCATAAGATGAACTTCGTTCCTACCATTGTGTGACAATGGAGTTGTGGCTTATGCCAAGGAACCCCCGTCCCATTAGAAATCCAGATATAATTCTTAGGCAGTATCACCTGATCATGGAGATGGTTGATCTCCAGGGTGATCGAAGTTAGGAGAGTAGAAACAGAGGACAACAGCACGGATTCACTCACAAAGGCCTATTTCCAAGTAGAGACTTTTATGGGATGGTTGAATATGAGATACTTCAACCACTGCTGATTGTTGGGTATGCGATACCACAACAGATGGCACTAGTGCAAGTGGGAGATTGTTAGTTATATGTATGCCGTAGAGGCCATTACTGTACATACGATGTATATTATAGTGGATGTTTGGACATATATAGAGAGGACTTTCTTGCTCGACATGATAGTACGCTATCTGGTTGCTTTTTATCTTAACATGTACTCTGATTGTCTCTATGTTACATGTTGATAAAACCCTTAGGATGAGTACTTGACTACCAGGACTATGATGCGGATCATACTAGTGGGGACAGTGTAGTCGCCAAGTACATCCTTCAAATGTTTCTATTCGTAGGAGTACCGAGATAGGGCATCGATACTCTAGAGTAGACTAGCGTATGCGCTGCTTGACCCATATAATAGGCGATGGATGATCTCATATCCATTGGTGTTTGACATCAGAGAAGGTATACGGGTGCTCAGTGGAGACTGGGTACACTGGACGGACTCGCCGAGAACTCCCAGATGGTATTATACCTCACGTCAGATGGCAGTTCTCCGGTGACACTGGTACAGGTTAGTCTGTAGTCCCGAGATCGTCATAGAGTCTTGTGTGATTCGCACTGTGCTTTGATTTCCATCATACCACGTCCAAGAAGGCGTGCAAAAAGGTGGCTTTTGGGTACAGTCCCGAATCACATGGAGGCAATGAGCGATAGGAGGGGATTCGTCTCTCCCGGTATAGGGAGTTGATGTTGTACTGTGTTCGATTGGCTATAACTGGAAATCTCTGGCCAGGGTTGCTGAGATTTACTGGTATGTGTTATCAGTAGTTTCTCGAACTGTTATAGACCTCATATCGACACGACTTATCAAGCTACTGGGGTCTGACGTTTACCACCCCTAGGCGAGATATGCGACATATCAAACGAAGAGACCGGACTGTACGGGAGTGTTACAGATAGGATTCACAGGAGAATGTACTGGCTTGCTTGTTGATCTTCTGATCGTTCAATACCTAGGTGGCTGTTACGTTTAGCTGACCGCTTGCAGCTTGTGGGTGTTTGATATGATCATCACCTACTGCCGGCGTATTGACGATTCTTTAGAGTCTTACATAGAGGTTTCTTGGCTCAGGCAAAACGGAGTAGGAGCACATATATGATATGTGCGGGACCGAGAACAATACGTGTATGTGATACCGTATTAGATTCTCATGATATGAGATATCGGCCGGGTATATGTGATATGGCCGGGTCATCAGATCAAGTGTTGATTCGATGAACTGATACAGATAATATTAGTCGGTTATTTTTGAAATAGCTGGATTATCAGATCAAGTGTTGATTCGATAATTTAATGTATAATTATATATTTGATATATTAAATTACATTAACTGATATAAGCTCACTAAAAGATTCTTTTTCTCACTCGGGTAATACATTGATATATATACGATATATGTTAATTGTATTATTTTATTTTGGTACAATAAATATTATATATGTGATATATAATATTGTAACAAGTTAAGGTTACAAATGCAACATGTTTTGTGGAGTTTAAACATGGTTAGGGTTTGGATTAGGGTTAAGCCTTCTAGTAACTTCTAGAAGCTTTGCTTTTGTTTTCTTGTAAAGATATTTTGTGTAGATATTTCCTTAACCAAACCTAAACCCTTAACTATGATTCATTCTCTACAATGTTTAAGTCTTCTCTTTCTTAACTATGGTTGCATTTCTAACCTCACATATGAGTTTTCATTATTCATCACAAAAGGATTACTATTCTTCTTCTTCTTCCTTGAGCTTTTGAAAAGCTTTCTAGGTTTTTCTTGTGTGATGAAAATGAGTGAGAAAAAGAAAACAAGTGAGAGCTAAAATCCTACTTCATCATCCTAATCTATCCTAGCCATTTAGATTAGGGTGTTCACTTCATTAGTGAGTGAGAGCTTGAGTTAAAGTTTCTTCAAGGTCGATCATCTTAGTTATCGAAAATCGGAAGCAAGCTTGCATCATTCTCTTCGTGGAGCCTTTCTAGAGTCCGGGTACATGGTGATCGCAGTGAAGGGACCTCAACACGGAGCTTATTAAGTGAAGGACCGGACTACAATGGTTGTAATCCCAAACTTTTAGATGTTAAAGTGTTTAAAATGCTTTGTTTCGCCTAATCTCTAGTTTAAAGATCTTGGTTAGGGTTGTTCGGCACGTCTAAATTTTAAATCAGGCATGGTTGATGCCTTGTAGACCCTTGTGAGAGTGCCTAGTAACCCTACAAACTTCAAGCAAGATCGTTCTTTTCACCTTGAAGAAGCCATGCAAGAGTCCGGGACTTGGATCGCAGTGAAGGGACTTCAACTCGAAGCTTTAGAAGCGAAGGACCGGTCTACAAAGGTTATATTCCGCAAAAACTTAGATGTAAAGTAGTTTACTTTTGTTTCCGTATTATTTTCTAGTTATCGATTCTAGTTTAGGGTTCCTTAAAACGACAATTTTTTGAAAACGACATGGTCGATGCCTCCCGAAACCTTGCTGCCGTCGATGGGAATCCTACACGTCGCACTTAATTAGGACAGAAGAAGGACATGGATAATCTATTGCTTATCCGCGTTTCTTTTGTGGTGTCTAAGGCAAGTGGTTACTTAATTAGGCCCACTACTTACATAGTGGAGAACCTCCTACTAACCTGGCACTTACCTGGCCACAGAAGGGATAAAGAGGCAGTAGAGGATTTATCCTGCGATTTGTCTTCTGGAAGTCTAGGAGCGGTTTAGTGATTTGAACTAGGTGGCCATTAGATCTAGGGTTGCTTGTGCATTGTTGTGTGATTTTTCAAAATCTGTCTTTTCCAAAACAAACACCAAACCAACTTTTCTCTAATTATCACTTACGCTGCCACTTGTACTAAACCATTTAGTGCATGCTCAGCTGGACACGGGATTCTATTGCCCGTCTTGTCCGCGTTCTTCTTATCAACTCCAAAGTCGGTATTTCTACATCTTCTTTTTCCTCACCACACACCACATCCACCACGATGGACGGATCTCCATCGAACTTTCATAACACCATTTTTCCACCGCCCACAGGTGCACAAAATCTACCGCGTATGTCTCTCCAAGAGAGATGTTACCCGATACGTGGTCCTCTTCCTACCTGTCTTTCCATTTTATCAGCCAATGAGGACAATTTTGAAATCAAACCTCAATACATCAATCTTTTACCTAAATTTCACGGTCTCGAGTCTGAAGACACCTACGTTTTTATCACCAAATTTTAAAACGTATGCGCTATGATGGGTACTTCACAGCTTTCTATGGATGCTATGAGATTATGTCTTCTCCCGTTCACGTTGTGCGATTTAGCTGAGAAGCGGCTTTATAACACAACCGCACACTCTATTGCCGGCTGGGATGAATTCGTTGTAGCATTCCTAAAGAAATTTTATCCCAATCATAAGACCGTCTGAGTCCGTAGCGAAATCAATCAATTTACCCAGCCTCCCAATGAACCATTTTGGAAATGCTTTGAACGGTTCAAGGATCTGCTAGTCTAATGTCCTCATCACGGAATCCATAGATGAGATCTGTGTCGAATCATATATGAGGGCATTACACCTGCCACAAAGCAGACGCTTGAAACCATGTGTCAAGGCAATTTCATGTCCAAATACAATGGTGAAGCCTGGAAATTCCTAGAAAATTTCCCTGAAAACACTTTACAATAGGAAAGCGTTAGACCACCATCATCTAGGGAAGGTATTCATCAGATTGAAGTTTCCATCGCAATAAAAGCCGAAATGGCTGCGATGCAAAAGAAACTCGAAGCTATGGAAATAAATTTTTATTAGCCTCCCTAAACCAGATGACGCTCCCTAAAACTGAGTGTGTTTGCTATTCTGATCCATCACATTTGACGGAAGAATGTCCATTGAATTCTCCGTTTCAAGGTCAAGAGCACACTAATGCCGCTTTTCAGTAAAGACCTAGAAACAATCCGTATTCTTCCACATATAATCAGGGTTGGAAGAATCACCCTAATTTTTCTTGGAACCAACACCAAACTAAAAACACGGTTCCAAACCAAAACAACTTTCAAAGGGTTCTTCCACAGCCACAACAACCACTACTGAGTCAACACCCCTAACAAACACAAACTTTTCAAAATCCGGCCAACAATTCTGCACCTGGGAATAATTCTTTCCAAACGGCCGATACAGAATACTTCTCTGCACTCGAACGCACTTTGGATTTATTTATGAAACATTCCATGCAAACGTCCGATGATATTAAGTCTTCTATCCAAACTTTAACGAAGGACTCCTCCTCTCACGGTGAGAGTATTAAAGTGATAGAAGCACAAATGGAACAATTAACAGCTGCGATGAGTGCTAGAGAGAAAGGGAAACTTCCAGCTCAACCACTACCTAATCCTGGCTACGCACATCATGTGAGTGCGATTACCACGTTGAGATCTGGAAGAGTGCTAGACAACCATGTCGGTGAAGAGGTTGATAGTGAGGAATCAATCGTTGATACCCCGGCTTCGACTTTCACTTCCACTTTTCCTTCCCCTCTACTTCCACTTCTGATCCTTGTTCGTCTACCCCACCACCTTCTTGCGAGCCTATTCTCCATTTTCCCTAAGGCTCGAATCCTCAGCCCACTTCTTCTAGTCATCCAAAGATGATCCCTACTCCTATTCTGGGATCAGTTCCATCCACACCACCTTCTCCAATGTTGGACCCAGCTCTGATTGCTAAAGCTCCTTATCCGAATCGGTTAAGGGAAAACAGACCAAGTCCGTAAATGGAGAAGATTATTGACATCTTTAACCAGGTTAACATGAACATCCCTCTCCTAGATGCTATACAACAAGTCCCGGCTTATGCGAAAATTCTTAAGGACTTATGCACTAGGAAGAGGAAAACTCAAGTGCCAGGTCTTCATGACAAATAATGTTAGCACAACTTTTTCCCCACAATTACCAAAGAAATGTAAGGACCCTGGTTATCATATAATCTCGATTTCTATTGGAGGTAAAAACATTAACCGTGCTTTACTTGACCTTGGCGCTAGTGTTAACATGCTTCCATACTCGGTTTACAAGCAGTTAGGTTTTGGAGAGTTGAAATCCACCCACTGCACTCTCCAAATGGCAGACCGATCAATCACCAAACCTAGGGGTGAGCTTGATGATGTGTTGATAAAAGTCAGGAAATTTATATTCCCTGTGGACTTTATTGTTCTAGATACACAACCGGTAGCTTGTTAGTGTATATGCCCTAGAGGCCATTACTGTATCATACTAGTTTGTATATTACTTAATGGAAGTTTGGGATATTCACCTTGTATATACAATCTTGCTCAAAATAGTAGTATGCTACTTGGTTTGTTTCTACTTCAATGTGTACATGTGTTTATTTTAGTTTATCGCCTATACACATTAGTGGAGCCCTTAGGATCTTTGCTTGATTACCAACGTTGTGATGGCAGTCACACTAGTGGGGCTGGGTAATCTATAAGCACATCCTTATGCAGGTCCCTGGTCGCAGGACTATCGAGACAAGGCATCGATACTCCGGAGTAGACTAGCGCATGCGCTTCTCATCCCAGTGTGGGAGACGGTCTGTCCCACAGCCGTCGGTACGTCGTACTTGAGAGAGTATGCGGGTGCTCGTTGGGTTACGAGTACACTGGACAGGACTCGTCGGGAACTGACTAGTTGGTATTATGCCTATCGTCAGTTATCAGTTCCCAGGTGATATGAGTACAGCTTAGTCCGCTGACTTGACACTGTCACTTCGCCTCGAGTGTGTTCCCACTGTACTTTGATTACTACCCGACCACGGCTTAAAGGAGTCATGCAAACAGGTGGTAGTTGGGTGCAGTCCCGAAGCACTTGGAGGCAGTGACGGTTAGACAGGATTCGTCTCTCCCGGTATTGGTGGTTGACCTCGCGCTGTGTCTAGGAGAGCCATTACACGAGTAGTCCCTGGCCAGGGCAAACGAGATATACTGGTAGGCTTCTAGTGTTATCTCAGGGTGTTTTGGGCTTCACTCCGACACGACTTGTACCGCTATTGGGGGACTGACGTTTACCGCCCCCTAGGCCCGCCATGCGATATATCAGACGAACAGACCGGACTGTACGGAGAATGTCACATTCAGGCTCAGTAGGAGTTCAGATGGGTTTCGCCTCGTCAGTCTTCTTGTCGGCATCTACCTGGGGACCGTTACGCACAGCTAGTGCCGCTTGCGGTCTGTGGTTAAACGCACTGCCAGCGTAGTGTCGAGTCTTTAGAGTCCTACACAGAAAGCTATTCGACTTTAGGCAAAAGAGTAGAGGTCGCATGGTTTTGCGACAGGTCGCATGGTTTTGCGACAGGGTTAGGTCACATCCGTGCACTTGTGCACGTACAGTGTCCGGACAGTTTACACTAGCGGGCTTTGGTTTAAGCCAGATCCTAGTGTACGTTTTGGGATTGGATTTATCCAGTATGCATCCGTGTTCCTCGGAACGCGGATGCGGGTGTGTATGCACAGTTGACGGAGAGACAGAGGCAGAGAATTCTCATTAGGGTTGTTGACCGTTGACAGTTGACTATTGACTTTTTGGTCAACCCTAATGAGAATATGATATATGATTAACAATAATATTAATTAAGTATTGTGGTGACATGGTTGTTGAGGGGTTGACTTTGTTGACTTGTTGACTTTGTTGACCGGTTGACTAGGTTGGACTAGTTGACCATCTTGATGACAATGGCTATCATTTCATGGCAAAGACTTTTTACTTGCTTCTTTCTGTTGTGAGAAATGAGTGCATGAAATGATTTAGCCATTTTGACTTGAACCATTTTACACAATACTTGATTATTATTTTTCTGATGATGGTTTTGGATTATGAGAGCCAAGAGAGAAAAGTCTTCTCTCATTCTTTCATGCTCATTCTCTCTCTTGTTCTTGAGCTCTCATCTTCCTCCTCTTGCTCTCCCTCTCTTGAGTCTATGGTTCACTTGTCTCATGAGTTGAGAACCAAGAACCATAGATAAAATCCCATACAAACTCTTCTCTACTCACTCTAGTTCACAAGGTTTAGCAAACCGAATGAACTAGTTTCTTCAAAGTTCGAAGAAGGAGCCAAAGGTTGAAGCTTTCAGGTGGATCTATCTTCGGCGCAAGGAGACGACGGGGAGAAGCCGTTTCGGACGACCATCGAAGCTTGAAGACGAAGGAGTTCGAGAAAAAGAAAGGTATAACCCCCTAACCGAGTAGTTAGCAACTCGTAGTTAGGTTGTTAGTTAGATGTTTAACAAAGATCCGGGTTTTAAGTCCATGTTACCACCTCTAAGAAAATTGTTTTTCACCAAATTCCGCATGCCCGAAAGTACCGAGAGAGGTAGCATGGACTTACAGTGGTATCAGAGCCTAGTTAAACTCTATCTAACATGTTAGCAAAGTTGCTAGAAGATCGATCAAAGGAAAAGTCGCAAAACGAACCCCGGTTTTTAAACTTTCTGTCGATTTTAAAAGTACTGGAAAATTTTTTTGACATACACCAAAAATCGACTCAGGGTTTTCTGAAGAAACTGCAAAAATTTGACCCCCTAACTCGATCAAAGCGCCACGGTTCCGCGGCGGGAGCTTGCTCCCGCCGCGGAACCGCGGCCGAGTTGACTCAGTCATGGGGTTTCTTCTTTGCAGTTTGCTCATAGGGGTATTTTGGGATTTTTGGAATATATATCTTCTGCCCAGATTTTCCAGAACGAAAATTTTATTTTTGGGGTCCTGAAAATCCGTATTTTTGATCGAACTTCTAAAAGACTTTAGCTGACGGGTTTTTCTGTGATGTGATATTTGTATTGAACGTCTGCTAATCGCTATATGTCGATTAGTGGGGGTTATACAAATCTGTGATCTGTAATGTTACTGGAATGTGTATATGAATATGTTGGATTGTCACGGGTGAATAGCCGGGGGTTGTGGGACGAGAGTTTTCTTTTCTTTCAATTCATGTAAATTTGTAAATTGATGTAATAATTATTTGTATGGCCGCACAACAGGGTCGGGGTTGTAGCCGTCATTGTATAATTTCTTTTTACTGTTTTTGCTCTTAGGATAGACCCATGGAGGGGGTGCACAAACTACCGGGTATGCCGAAGTGCCGAGTGGCCTACTCACGGAGTTGAGGGAGGTTGCTTCGCTTCGGGTACTTGGCGGGTAGTTTGCCGCACCCGTAGGGGTCTTGGGTGGGGTATTGGCTATTCACCGCGACCGTGTAATCTGCTTTTCGTTACAGGCTCGTACGAATTGCAGATTCCTAGTATATCCAATGTGTTCATCTGTGATCTGAAATGGCTATCATTGCAATATATCTATATATGATATTATTTAGGCGTTGCTTATGTTTTACAGCCGCGCTAGCCCAGCCCCCGCTCTCTCGTTAGTTAAGTAACCTAACGGGTAATGACGGGGCCCCGTGGCGAATGCGAATGACATAAGCGTACGTCATATTTTGGTTGTTTTCTGCAATGGTAGGATTAAATGATGGGACGCATTAAAAGAACTAATGCAAGAATATCACGCATTAAAAGAACTAATGCAAGAAAATAAACCAAGTTAAAATCGTTGGAACACTTTCGGAAAACCACTCGGTTCTTTTCAAAACTAACTTTTAAATGCGGAGCTTGAGCCACTCCTTTTAAAAGCTATCTCGTTCCATCGATTATATCAAGTTCACTACGTTCACGGTTTTGCCAAAACCATTCGAAGCCCTCCATCATTTCAGTTAAATATTCGGTAGTATTCAAGCTATGTATTTTGACCTCACGCCAAGGCATAGTGATTGGTAGCTGCCGGATATTTATCTGTTGCATAGATAGAATGCGTTGGTTTGGGACAGCCGTACTACCAGTTTGGCCTACGTCAAGGGTAGGTACGGATGGATTCAAATTAACCTGGATAATGATGGGAAGAACTTGACATGTGACTTATGACATTTTGACCTCACGCCAAGGTCATAAGAGCATGGGGCAAAAATCCACATCGGGAGTTTCAAAAGAACTGAAACTTGCTAGTGTTGCATACCATTTGGAGTGTGATGATTCTGGTAGGATTCCTTCAGTTTCGTCACGCGATTTATTTGGATCCCGATCCTACTGTGAGTATATGCTACTCCTCGGGAAATTTGTCACTTAACGATCAATGCTATAAACCAAATAGGTGTCTAGAAAGGTGTTAGCGGGGCTACGCCCCCAGGGAAAAGAGGTTATTTAATTAAGGAACTTCGCGAAAGCGTTGGAAAACCTCCCTCGAAGTACTGACACTGGCCTGGCTGAACGGTTAAGCAAGTATTGTACGGTGAGATTGATCCTGACTAATTCTTCCTTTTTGGTTTGAGGAGGGATTCGAGAAACAGTGGGAGCCATCCTGTTTAGACAAACTAAAAACCATTCTAAACTTGTAAGAGCATCAAGCTGAGTGTTTCTTCTCTCTCCTAATTGCAGTGACCAATCGACATGACTGGACTTAAGTTACTTCTAGATAAAAACCTACTGACAGGGCCAAACTACAAAGATTGGCTCAGGAATGTCAAGATGGCAATCACTTACGACAAGCTGGGGTATCTTCTTACCACCAAAGCTCCCCCTGTCCCTGGTCCCACTTCCAGCGTCGCGGATAAGGAAATCCGTAAGACTTGGGAGATTGATAGCGCGAAGGCCAAGTACCTCGTACTTGCCTCTATGGACAATGAACATCAGAGGAGGCACGAGAATATGGACTTGGAATCCATATTTCTTCATACAAAAGAACTGTATGGAGAGCAATCTCGTATCGCAAGATACGAAGCGTCGAAAAAGTTATTTTCGGCAAGGATGGCCGTCGGATCATCAGTAGCAGAACACGTGCTTAAGATGATCGGCTACATTGAGGAGCTCGCGGACCTAGGGACCACATTGGAGAGTGAGCTCTATACGGACTTAGTTTTCCAGTCCCTTCCTTCCACTTACGCCCAGTTTATACTGAACTTCAACTTACAAGAAAAAGAAGTTGAACTTTCAGAGCTCCTCAACATGCTGAGGAGCGCAGAGGGCATCCTACAGAAAGGTAGGGAAACATCCACTTTGTTTATAGGAGGATCATCTTCTTCTAGGTCCAAGGCGAAAGCCAAGGGAAAGAAGAAGAAAGCCACCGCCAAACCAAGAGGCGGTGTTAGTAAAGTGGATACGAAGGGAAAAGCTAAAGCAACAAAGAAAGCGGGGAAGCTTATGGATAAGGAAGAATGCTTCTATTGTCATAAGAAAGGACACTGGAAGAATGATTGCAGGGCCTGGAAGGCCAGAACACAGGAATTGAAGCAGGTTGCAGCTTCAGCTTCAGGTGTGTATGTTATTGAAAACTGTCTTTCAATAAACTCTACTTCCTGGGTATTGGATACCGGATCAGGATCTCATATCTGTAATTCTTTGCAGGCGTTGAGAAACCGTAGTGTTTTGAAAGCAGGTGACATGACCCTCAGAGTTGCGAACGGAGCTAGCATGGATGCTAAAGCCGTGGGGGACTATCACCTGGGAATGTCAGATGGACATGTTTTGGTTTTGCGTAATTGCTTTTTTGTACCCAACGCAACTTGTAATATCATTTTTGTATCTTTAGTTTCTAAAGAAGGTTATGAATTTGCGTTTGTAAGCAATGTTGTAAACATTCACCTTAATCAAGTTCTGATTGGGTCAGGTACATTGAGCAATGGTATATACGTATTAAACCAACCACAGATTTTCAATGTCCAGAATACACACAAAAGAAAGTCTCCGGAAGTAAATCAGACTTTCTTGTGGCATTGTAGACTGGGTCACATCAATGAGAGAAGGTTGACGAAGTTACATACAGAAGGATATTTGAATGCGTTCGAATATCAATCGTATGCCACTTGTCAATCCTGTCTCAAAGGAAAGATGACAAAGACTCCGTTCACTGGACACAGAGTAAGAGCGAGCGAGCTCTTGGGACTCGTACACAGCGACGTGTGCGGTCCAATGTCTACACATGCGCGAAGCGGTTATTCTTACTTCATTACTTTTACGGATGACTTTTCAAGGTACGGTTATGTCTTCTTAATGAAACATAAGTCCGAAGCCTTTGGAAAATTCCAGGAATATAAGAATGAAGTAGAAAAACAGACCGGCAAAAGTATCAAGATTCTAAGATCGGATCGAGGTGGTGAATACTTGAGTGCCGAGTTCCTGGACTTTTTAAAAGAGAATGGAATTCACTCTCAGCTTACTCCTCCATACACTCCACAACATAACGGTGTATCGGAGAGACGGAACCGCACCCTATTGGATATGGTACGGTCCATGATGAGTAACGCTGAGTTACCGCGATCATTCTGGGGGTATGCGCTAGAATCAGCTACGTACCTTTTGAACCGAGTTCCCACTAAGACTGTGCCTACCACACCTTATGAGTTATGGAGTGGGAGGAAACCCTATCTTCAATATCTGAAGATCTGGGGATGTCCAGCTTTTGTCAAAAAGCAGCATGCGGACAAACTCGAGGCATGCTCAGTACTGTGCAAGTTTGTGGGATACCCAAAGAACACCAGGGGGTATCTTTTCTACCACGCAGAGGAACAAAAAGTCCTTGTTTCTCGTAATGCCCACTTTCTAGAACACCAGTTCTTAGAAAAGGAAATTAGTGGGAGCGCAGTAGAACTGGAAGAAATTCCAGAACCACGAGCTATTACTGAAAGCTTAGTGGAACCAGAGGGTTCAAAAGAACAGGACATTCCTACGCCGCTCCGTAGGAGTAGTAGGCAGTCTCATCCGCCCGAGAGATACTACGGTTTTCTTATAGACGGGGATAGAGAGGATTGCATCATAGATTATGATGAGCCTACTAGCTTCCAGCAGGCCGTTCAGAGCGTTGACTCGGTAAAATGGCTGGATGCAATGCGGACCGAAATGGAGTCCATGTACACCAACAAGGTATGGACGTTGGACATTGCTCCAGACAGGGTAAAACCCGTAGGATGCAAGTGGATCTTCAAAAGGAAGATTGGTGTAGATGGACAGGTTGAGACCTATAAAGCTAGACTTGTTGCAAAGGGTTTTCGTCAAAGACCTGGTTTGGACTATGACGAAACCTTTTGTCCAGTGGCTATGCTGAAATCCATTCGGATCCTTCTTGTCATTGCTGCCTTCCACGATTATGAGATCTGGCAGATGGACGTAAAGACCGCTTTTCTAAATGGAAATTTAGAGGAGTGTGTCTATATGGACCAACCAGAAGGTTTCATTCAGAGTGGGAGCAGCGAAAAGGTGTGCAAGTTGCTTAAGTCTATCTATGGACTAAAGCAGGCATCGCGGAGTTGGAACATCTGTTTTGATGAGACGGTCAAGGAATTTGGCTTTATCAAAAATCCAGATGAACCATGCATCTATAGTAGATTTGTAGCGAGAACTATAGTATTCCTCGTTTTGTACGTGGATGACATTCTCTTAATAGGAAATGACATTCCTATGCTACAATCTGTCAAGGGGTTCTTGTCACACAGGTTCTCCATGAAAGACCTGGGTGATGCCTCATACATCCTGGGGATCCGGATCTATCGTGATAGATCCAAGAGGATATTAGGACTTTCACAGTCCAGGTACATCGACACCATACTGAAAAGATTCAGTATGGAAGATTCCAAGCGTGGTAACCTACCGGCTTGTCACGGGATCACCCTCTCTAAAGAGATGTCTCCCAAGACTGATTTGGAGAGGGATCGCATGTCTATTATACCCTACGCTTCTGCGGTAGGCTCTATAATGTAAACGATGTTGTGTACCAGACCGGATGTAGCTTATGCACTGAGTGTGGTAAGCCGGTATCAGTCAAACCCTGGGGAGAAACACTGGATAGCATTAAAGAACATTCTCAAGTACCTGAGAAGGACTAAGGAGATGTTCTTGGTGTATGGCGGAAAAGACCTCCAGATCGAGGCCTTTGCTGACTCCAGCTTCCAGAGTGACAAGGATGATTCCAACTCCATGTCGGGTTTTGTCTTTACCCTCAATGGAGGGTCGGTGTGTTGGAAGAGTTCCAAACAGGAAACCGTTGCAGACTCGACGATGGAAGCGGAGTACATCGCTGCATCTGATGCCGCAAAAGAAGCTGTCTGGATGAGGAAGTTCTTGAAAGAGCTTCAGGTGGTTCCGTCCATTGTTGAATCAATACCTCTGTATTGCGACAACAACGGGGCTATAGCTTTAGCGAAGGAACCCAGGTCCCATCAGAGATCCAGACACATCTTGAGGCGGTATCACCTGATCAGGGAGATCGTGGATCGCCAGGAGATCGAGGTTCGGAGAGTCGCTTCAGAAGATAACACTGCAGATCCATTCACCAAGGCCTTGCCCCAGACTCATTTCGAGCGGCTGATCGAGATGATAGGTCTTCGATACGCCAGTACATGGCCTTAGTGCAAGTGGGAGATTGTTAGTGTATATGCCCTAGAGGCCATTACTGTATCATACTAGTTTGTATATTACTTAATGGAAGCTTGGGATATTCACCTTGTATATACAATCTTGCTCAAAATAGTAGTATGCTACTTGGTTTGTTTCTACTTCAATGTGTACATGTGTTTATTTTAGTTTATCGCCTATACACATTAGTGGAGCCCTTAGGATCTTTGCTGGATTACCAGCGTTGTGATGGCAGTCACACTAGTGGGGCTGGGTAATCTATAAGCACATCCTTATGCAGGTCCCTGGTCACAGGACTATCGAGACAGGGCATCGATACTTCGGAGTAGACTAGCGCATGCGCTTCTCATCCCAGTGTGGGAGACGGTCTGTCCCACAGCCGTCGGTACGTCGTACTTGAGAGAGTATGCGGGTGCTCGTTGGGTTACGAGTACACTGGACAGGACTCGTCAGGAACTGACTAGTTGGTATTATGCCTATCGTCAGTTATCAGTTCCCTGGTGACATGAGTACAGCTTAGTCCGCTGACTTGACACTGTCACTTCGCCTCGAGTGTGTTCCCACTGTACTTTGATTACTATCCTACCACGGCTCAAAGGAGTCGTGCAAACAGGTGGTAGTTGGGTGCAGTCCCGAAGCACTTGGAGGCAGTGACGGTTAGACAGGATTCGTCTCTCCCGGTATTGGGGGTTGACATCGCGCTGTGTCTAGGAGAGCCATTACACGAGTAGTCCCTGGCCAGGGCAAACGAGATATACTGGTAGGCTTCCAGTGTTATCTCAGGGTGTTTTGGGCTTCACTCTGACAAGACTTGTACCGCTATTGGGGAACTGACGTTTACCGCCCCCTAGGCCCGCCATGCGATGTATCAGACGAACAGACCGGACTGTACGGAGAATGTCACATTCAGGCTCAGTAGGAGTTCAGATGGGTTTCGCCTCGTCAGTCTTCTTGTCGGCATCTACCTGGGGACCGTTACGCACAGCTAGTGCCGCTTGCGGTCTGTGGTTAAACCCACTGCCAGCATAGTGTTGAGTCTTTAGAGTCCCACACAGAAAGCTATTCGCCTTTAGGCAAAAGAGTAGAGGTCGCATGGTTTTGCGACAGGGTTTGGTCACATCCGTTCACTTATGCACGTACAGTGTCCGGACAGTTTACACTAGCGGGCTTTGGTTTAAGCCAGATCCTAGTGTATGTTTTGGGATTGGATTTATCCAGTATGCATCTGTGTTCCTCGGAACGCGGATGCGGGTGTGTATGCACAGTTGACGGAGAGACAGAGGCAGAGGCTTCTCATTAGGGTTGTTGACCGTTGACAGTTGACTATTGACTTTTTGGTCAACCCTAATGAGAATATGATATATGATTAACAATAATATTAATTAAGTATTGTGGTGACATGGTTGTTGAGGGGTTGACTTTGTTGACTTGTTGACTTTGTTGACCGGTTGACTAGGTTGGACTAGTTGACCATCATGAAGACAATGGCTATCATTTCATGGCAAAGACTTTTTACTTGCTTGTTTCTTTTGTGAGAAATGAGTGCATGAAATGATTTAGCCATTTTGACTTGAACCATTTTACACAATACTTGATTATTATTTTTGTGATGATGGTTTTGGATTATGAGAGCCAAGAGAGAAAAGTCTTCTCTCATTCTTTCATGCTCATTCTCTCTCTTGTTCTTGAGCTCTCATCTTCTTCCTCTTGCTCTCCCTCTCTTGAGTCTATGGTTCACTTGTCTCATGAGTTGAGAACCAAGAACCATAGATAAAATCCCATACAAACTCTTCTCTACTCACTCTAGTTCACAAGGTTTAGCAAACCGAGTGAACTAGTTTCTTCAAAGTTCGAAGAAGGAGCCAAAGGTTGAAGCTTTCAGGTGGATCTATCTTCGGCGCAAGGAGACGACGGGGAGAAGCCGTTTCGGACGACCATCGAAGCTTGAAGACGAAGGAGTTCGAGAAAAAGAAAGGTATAACCCCCTAACCGAGTAGTTAGCAACTCGTAGTTAGGTTGATAGTTAGATGTTTAACAAAGATCCGGGTTTTGAGTCCATGTTACCACCTCTAAGAAAATTGTTTTTCACCAAATTCCGCATGCCCGAAAGTACCGAGAGAGGTAGAATCGACTTACATAGCGAACCCCGTGAACCAAATTCCGGTGATTCTCGGTCGACCCTTTTTGGCTACTTTCAACGCTGTAATCAACTGTCGAAATGGCTCTATGACCCTATCCTTCGAAAAGATGTCAATTGAGCTGAACATTTACAAGTTGGGAGGTGTACCCTCTGAACCTTCTGCTCAAGCATGTTCTGTCGAATTAATGGATGTCGACAGCAGCGAAATTGAACAGCTTCACGATACTGATCTAGACTTCTTTCATACGTTGTTGTTTGACCCAGATATGTATTATACACATACGGACCCTTCTTTCGAGTTGTCCAAGTCAACATCTAATGCCGATTTTGAACCTTTGATGGAGTCTGAAGATCTCCCCACTCTTTCTGATGAGATTATTTTTCGGGGTATCGATGAAAGCTTTGAAGAAATTTTCGCTGATGAACTCGCATTTTTAGAAAACACGGGAGTTGTGATGAATAAAACCCAAAACAATGAAATTGAACCACCTCCCTTTCTTCTGGACTATAAAGAAAATGCGAGCGATCCATCACAATTATTGAGTCGTCTCTCCAAAACGAGACGCAAAAACATTCTATTACACCACTTATCTTTTCCCCAATTTTTCTTAGCTCTATACAACATGTTCTTCCACCAACCGGTGCATTACACTGATAAAATTTTCGAATGGTCGGTGTTGACTTTCGGTCTATGCAAAGCTTGGCATTGACCAAATAACTTTACCACCTCTTATGATTTTAAAAGATTAACATTGTTTAACTCAAGTTTGGGGGGTGTATTTTTGGCTCTCGAAAATAAAAGTTGTCCTCAAAATTGTGAGCCAAAAACAAGTTTGGGGGAGAATTTTCACATTCACTTATTTCTTGACCCTATTATTAACTTGTCCACCTAAGCCTACAGGTTTTTGAGATCTAACAGATGACAACAGTGAGGACACTGTTGTAAACAAGTTTGGGAGAGGTTTGTGCTTATTTACGCATCACTTTGCATCATACTTTGCATAAGCACAAAACATACAATAAATAAAAATGTGTACATAAATAAGATAATAAAAGATTAGAAAGTGAAAAATAACATTTAAAAGATTGGAAAAATTTAAGAAAACCAAGAAAACTAGAAGTTTTCTTAAATGAAACTAGTAATAAATAGTTATGAGCCGTTGTCCCAAGGGTTAGTAAGATGAAAGAAGTCACTAATCTGAGAATAAAAATAAGTCTGAAAAATAGTTCCTATTCTGGAAGCCAAACATTTGAATGTTTATACCCTACTATACGCACTTACACATGGCCGAGTTGCCGTGGTTCCGCGGCAGAGTTAGGGCATCCAATGACGTGTTCTTTCCAGAAGCTTCATTCTAGTCTCCTAGCTTCCTCAAGGTGCTTCATTACCACGTGGCTTCTTCTGGAACGCTCTGCATAACAACCTTCTTCTAGAAGGCTCCTTGTAACAAGCTCATTCTAGATGGCTCTCTCTAACAACCTAGCTTATGAGGAAAGATTCATTTGAGATTTATAAAAGGGGATCTAGATCTAATGGAGAGCGTTGTTGTTGAATTTTGAGCCAAATCATTGCACAAGTTGAGTGACACAACTTGATCCAAAACAAAATCCAAATCTAATTCCAATTTAAGATCAAGATCCATTGAGAGCAAAATCAAGCGACAATCAAAGATCTTTTATCGCAACGCCGATCATCATCAGAGTAAGAGATCCGCATCTGATCCATGACTCACGAAGATCGAGCCGAGCAAAAATCGACGATAAATTCTCTTCCAAAGGAGCGATCGAGAGCTAGCCTTGTAAACTCAAATTGAGAGGTGTAATTTTAAGGAGAGTTAATAAAGGTGACAATTATAATCCTCGCTTTCTTTACATTATTGCATTATGAAATTCTTTGATTTAATTTTCATAATGTGTTAGTGAAATCTCCGCTTGTGAAGGATTCGAGAGAATTGGTAGATAAAGTGATGATAAAATCCTAATACTAATTTTAAGTCTTATGAGATTTATGAAATTTAGGAAAAAGAATCATTAATGACCTAATTTCGATCGAGATCACATTCTTGCTAATTTCGTTGCCAATTAGGGATCAAATGATTGATGATTCTCTTTACTAAAAGCTAGATCCGAATGATGATCAATGAAAAGACAAGGGATAGAAAAGGAGAAACCCTAATTTTCTTCAATAGATCCTTAATCTTCATTCATCACCATCGTCCTAGCTAAAATTCATCAATAGATAAGATAAGTCATTGTTAGATTCATCATTGCTACTAATTCAATCGAATCCTACAAGTTATTCTTCATATTCTTGATAATTCAAATTGATATTGGACACTTTCTTGATTTCTAATTCTTGAATATATTCTTGATTTTCTTGAAATGACAACTCAATCAAATCTCGAATTACTTTCTTGAATTTTCTTTTATATTTTCATTTCGACTCATCTAAAGCAAGATCGAATAAATTCACGAATCTCAGTGGACGATCCATATTCATTAACGAGCTACATCGACATCGTTAATTGATTGCGGTTATAAATTCTTTGGTTGTGATTACATTTCAAAACACGATCCGAAATTCTAGATCAATCAGATACCTTATCATAAGTCAGGGCAATGTTAATGTTCTTCAGCCAGTCTTTATAATTGGTCCCATTCGGTTTATTTTTCTCTAGTAGAAGCTTAAGTCCAGTCATGGGTATCTGCCATTAGGAGAGAGAAAAGAATACACTCAGCGAAAGCTCATGCAAAGATTAGGTTGGTTATTATCTTATCTAATAGATGTCTCCCACTGTTTTTATCAAATTTTCCTTCAAACCTTAAGAAGAAAACTAGCCAGGATTAATTACATTCTACAACTTCGCTAACCGTTCAGCCAGGCTAGTGTCGGTACTTTGAGGGAGGATTCCCGTGCCTTCGCACGGACCTAATTAAAATAAGCCTCATTTTCCCAGAGGCATAACCCCGTAGACACGTTTCTAGACAACTAATGAGTTAGCTAATTGTAAAGTGCAAAACTCTCCTGGGAGCAACTCTTGCTCACAGTGTGATCAGGATCCAACCATCATATGGAAGGTATGCAATCTCATTGCAAATTTTAACTCTTGAAACTCCCGATATGGTTTTTGCTCCTAGTACTCAAGACCTTAACTATGGTCAACAAATCACAAGCACTAGTCAAGCTCTACCCATCATTTCTTGATTAATTAGACCTAGTTATATGACCCTTAACTTTGGTCAACAAAATCATATAATTGTCCCCATTAATCGCATCATATGCTGTGTAGGAAAACATCACTTAGCTACCGTACACTATGCCTTAACTATAATCAACAAACGTAGCACGAATACTAAGTACTCTACTTCCTAAAATGACAGAGGGTTGCAGATGGTTTTTAAGAAAACCATTAACTCTTTGAACTTGATATCGTTGTAGAATCAAATGGTTTTCAAAAGGAGTGGCTTAAGCTCCACAATTTTGAAATGTAGCTTTTTCGTAAAAAGCCGAGTGGGTTTCAAATTCGATTCTACAACATCTTTAAGGTTTATTTTCCTTTACATTAATCACATTAATGTAGTCCTATCATTTAAGTTCGTTAAGCCATCACAGAAAAGAAACGAAAATAGAACGTACACTTATGCCATTCGCATTCGCCACAGTGTCCCGTTATGCACCATTAGGTTACCTAACTAACGGCATAGCGGGGCAGGACTAGCGCGGATGTAAAACATAAGAAACGCTTATTATATATCATATATATAATAATACCATTCTTCTCATCGTACAAAGTGATCTCATCACAGAATATCAACAGCAGAAGCACAAATATGAAATTATAGGATATTCTCGGAGTTCTGTATTTTGTATTTAGCCAACGATAGAAAATACGGATTTCACGGTCGTGATAAATAGACAATCCCACACCTTAGACCCCTACGAGAGCGGCAAGTGACCCTACCAATTCTAGAGTTAGGAGACCCGGTCTCGACTTCTCGAGATGGCCTCCCACTGGACTCTAGAACCTAGTCACTTGTGCTCCCCACCTTGGGTCTATCCTAATACGGAAAAGTAAATAATATATATCAAAGGTAACATCATCCTCAACCTGGATGTGCCCCAATAAAAGAATATTACATACATTGAATTTTACATGAATGAAAAAGAAAACTCTTATCTCACATAAAACCCCCGAAAATTCAATCACAACGATCCTATACATCATGTCACTGCAACACATAACACCATATGTCATCAACGTAAGCAAGTATGCGTACCCCAATTGTCGTTGATATATAGGAACGAAATCGGTGATACACCACATACTACACTTATGGTCGCAAAAATAAGTATCAAATACAACTAGACGATGTTAAACCCTTCGATCGAATCAACAAACACCCACAAATTATCCCGAGAGCTCAACACTTGAGCAAAGTTAAAATATCTAAAAAATGTGCCACAGTGTCTATGGTCCAGCCGTAGAAGGGTCAACCCTTGCCTCACTTATGGCGCCATAGGACTAAGGCAAACCCTAAGGTTTGGCCGCGGTTCCATGGTCATAATGTCGAGTTAGGTTTACGTTCGTCTAGAGGGTCCATAGAATTACTTGCATGATAATTCAAATATTCTTAACTTGCAAAATTCCAACACATGGAAAATTTCAGCGAGAGTAATGAGGTGGTGTGTGATATTCGTTCGAACAGTTAAATGTCATCCAAGTTACCAATACAATGTTAAAACATACGACTACGAAACACTCCGAAAAAGCCCCTAAGCAAAATTAGCATCACGTGAAATTTTGGCCTACACAAACACCTGAAACCCCAAAACCTACAGACCAGAGCACCAGACCAAAACGAGGCGATTTAAGACCGGGGGTCCGGCCTGGCCGGATTTATGGGTTTGGTGATCGGTTCAAAACCGGTAGAATCCCCTCGTTTTTCTCTGGTGTTCTCAGTACATCATATGTAAACTTCTGCAGTTGCTAAAATAAATTTTTCGAGCCGTTTCAGATTTCAAGGTTCCAGATTTGAAATATTTCGGAGTTTTTTCGGTTTCGTAATATATTTAACATCGTCTAAGTTTCTAGCTTGGCTCTGATACCACTGATCGGTTTACCTAGCACCATACCAAGGGTTTGTCTTGCATCAAACATGCTACAATGAAAATTTTGGGGTGCTAAGAAAACTAATCTAGGATCAAACTAGAAATTTAGGGTAACAAATATAGTATCACATACTAGATCTAGTGTCTATCACTAAGAGGATAGTAATACAACCTTTGTAGACCTCCTCCTTAGACTCCTTAGATCAACTAGGTGTTTGGACAGGTCCACTTGAGTCCTTCGTTGTCCACGATGATCCACCGCGAAGTCCCTTGGCTCAGGCTCCTTGCTTCATTAAAACAAAGTAGAAGTGATGCAAACAACCTATAGTAGTGGGCTAAACTAGTGTAGATTTGTAATGTGGGTTTGGATCTAACTTAAAAACCTTTTCTTTTTATCTCCTTCACTCACTTTGTAAAAGGTAGAAAGCTCTTGAGGAAGAAGAAGAAGGAGAAATGACTAAGCAAGCTCAAGATAATTCTTATGCCAAAAATAAAATGAATAAATCAATATATGAGAGAGTCACACTCACTCCAAACCATGGTTTAAAAATATCTAGATATTTTTTTAGTGAGTTAAAGAATTAGCTTAGAGATTAAACCATGGTTCAAGCCATGGTTGACTCAAGAAATGTGTAGAAGGACCAACCATGATTTAATCCCAATTAATTCTTTAATCAATAATCAAAATAAATAAATATCGTCACCATGTGATTCTTGTATAGCCATCTCCAATGTATCATCAATCATGACACAAGTATCCATGCATGTGTGCATTTATATCAACATATGTACATACATACATTCATACATACAATATATATATATATAAGGTTTTATAAATAAGCAAATGGTCACTAATTATTAAATCAACAATTTATTTAATAAACCAGTCATATCACATACGACACGACCAATAGAAAATGCCAGATTATAATGCGGTATCATATACACGCATTTAATCGAGCTCCCGCGCATATCTCATATGCACACCACATTGTTTCTGTTGGATATATGTATGCCCTAGAGGCCATTATATGAAAGTGTATATACCGGTATGTGTGTGTGTGTGCGCGTGTGCATGTGTGTGTATTTAGGGGACATTCTTGCTCGACATGATAGTATGTTATCTGGTTGAACTTTATCTTGACATGTTCCTTTGATCATGGTTTCACTCATTTGGTACATGTTGATATAGTCTTTAGGATATGCTTGACTACTAAGATTATGATACGGATCATACTAGTGGGACATGTGTATTTTATGAGCATATCTTTAAAATGTTCCTAGTCGTGCGTGTATCGAGACTGGGCATCGATATCACCAGAGTAGACTAGCGTATACGTTACTTGTCCCATATGATGGGCGATGGATGATCCCATATCCATTGGTGTGGTGACACCAAAGATCGTATACGGGTGCTCAGTGAGACTGGGTACACCGAACGGACTCACCGAGAACTCCTATATGGTATTATATCTATCGTCGGATATAAGTTCTCAGGTGACATTGGTACAGGTTAGTCTGTAGACCCAGATCGCCATAGAGTCTTGGGTGTCCTCCCACTGTACTTTGATCTCCACCATATCACGGCTCTACTGAGTCGTACAAACAGGTGGATTTTGGGTACAGTCAAGATGCACATGGAGGCAATATGCGATAAGAGGGGTTTCGTCTCTCCCGGTATTAGGGGTTGATGTTGCACTATGTACGATTGGCTATAAAAGGAAGTCCCTGTCCAGGGCTGCTGAGATTTACCGATAAGTGTGATCAGTAGTTTCTCGATCTATTATTAGCCATATACTGGCATAACTTAATGGGTTAATAGGGTCAACGATACCACCCTTAGACTTGATATGCAGCACTATTGATGAAGAGACCGGACTTTACGGTATGTGTTGCCAGTTGGCTCGACGGGAGTTTTAGCAGGTTTGCTTGTGTTTCTCCTAATTGCTCAATACCTGGGAGCCGTTACATACAGTTTGTGCCACTGACGGTTTATGGGCATGTGATGTGATCACTGCCTACTGCTAGCATATTTACGAGTATTAGAGTCCCACAAAGGGGTCTCCTAGCTCAGGAGAAAAGATATGGGTTGCATATGTGATATGCGCGGGAGCTTGGTTAAATGCGTGTTTTGGATACCAAATTTTAATCGAGCGTTTTCTATTGGACTGGTCTTATGTGATATGACCGGGTTATTAAATCAAGTGTTGATTTAATATTAAGTCCATTAGCTCATTTATTAAAACCTATTTCTTTATGATGCATGCATGAGTGTATGTACATGTTGATATGGATGCACACATGCAAGCATACATGTATCATGGTTGATGATACATTGGTGGTAGCAATGCAAGACTTACATGGTAACATATTTAGATATTTTGTTTATTTGAGAAAAGAAAAATGGCAACATAATCATGGTTGACTATTCAACTCTCTTGTGTTGACCCAAGTCAATGGTTTCATTTGCCCATGGTTTTGTATCCCATGGTTTTGCTTAACCTCAAGTCAGAAAATATCTAGATATTTTTAACCATAGTTTAACATGGCATGACTCTCACTTACTCTCTTGAGTTTATTTAGAGTTATTAATTTTTATTCTCTTGAGTCAAGCTTGAGCCATCTCCTTCTTCCTCTCTCTCCTCAAAGCCCTCTAGGGTTGTAAAAGGAAGAGTGTTGGCTATAAATGTCCTAGAGGCCTTCATTGTATAGGATACTAGGGATATGTATGTACATGACAGTCTTGCTTGATATGATAGTACGCTATTTGGTTTGTCTTTGTCTTAACGTATGATATATTTTACTTGGTATTTATATATATATGTTGATAAAGCCCATAGGGTGTTTGCCTGACTACCGGCATTGTGATGGCGGTCATACTTGTGGGAGCTGGATAGTCAATAGGCACATCCTTAGATGTCCCTGGTCGCAGGAGTATCGAGATTGGGCATCTATACTCCGGAGTAGATTAGTGTATACATATCTAGACCCTGAGGAGGGGTGATGGACTGGTCCCGCAGCCATTGGTGGAGTGCACCTAAGATTGTATACAGATGCTCACTGGGTGTGAGTACACCGGACAGGACTCGCCGAGAACTGACTGGATGGTATTATACCTAACGTCAGATAGCAGTTCTCAGGTGACATGTGTGCAGATAGTCCGTTGACTTAAGGTCGTCATTTGTCTCGTGTGAGTTCCCACTGTGCGTTGATTACTACCCTACCACGATTCAAAGGAGTCGTGCAAACAGGTTTTAGTTGGGCACAGTCCTGAGCCACGTGGAGGCAGCGAGCGACTGTTAGGGATTCGTCTCTCCCGGTATAAGGAGTTGATATCGCACGGTGATCGGTTGGTCATTACCATAAGTCTCTGGCCAGGGCTGATTGAGAATTGCTGATGGAGTGATCAGTAGATTCTCGGATGGTTTTGAGCCATGCCGACACGACTTGTACGGTTATTAGGGGTCTGACGTCCACCATCTCTCTATACCATACATGCGATACTCTTAGACGAACAGACCGGACTGCGCGGATATTGTCACGGACAGGCTCAGTAGGATTTCGGATGGGTTTCCTCATCGGCTTTCTTATCGACAACTACCTGGGGACCGTTACGTACAGCTAGTGCCGCTTGCGGTCTGTGGTTAAACGCACTGCCAGCGTAGTAGTCGAGTCTTTAGAGTCTCACACAGAGATTTCCCAAACCCAGGCGAAAAGATATAGAGGTCGTATGGTTTTACGACAAAGGTTCAGACGCATACGTGTTTAAACGCACGTACGACATTCGGACAGTTTTTACTAGCCGGCTTTGGTTTAAGCCAGATTTTAGTATCAGGTTATTCGATTTATACAGTCTAGAGTTTTTCCGTGTTTTCATGGATGCGAGGGGCATTCTCGTAATTTTTCGAGAAGCTTCTAGAAGGATGGTGACATGAGGGGTTAAGGTGGCATTTTCATTAATTGCTTTTGTGTCTCATTTGTGTGATTCATCATATCATTTAATGCATTATTAATGCATCATTAATTACTTAATGACTCATATGGTGAATCATTCTTGTTGAATAAATGAAGCATGGTGAATAATCATTTAATTCATACTATTTAATAATTCATTATTCTTTATATATTCAAGTGAGAAGCTTTTCTCTTCTCATTATCATCTCCACCTTCTCTCTCCTCAAGCTCACTCTCTTCTTCAAACCCTAATCCTACCACTCATGAGTTGAGAACAAGGATTAGTATAGACTAAACACTTCATAACCGAACTCTATATCATCTTAGTTACTTTGATTAGCAACTATAGAAACTAAGTAACCTCAAGTTTAGAGGTAATAGCTTGGATTAGGGTTCTCGGGTGGATCATCTATCACGGATAGGAGGCCGAGGAGGACGTAGAGATCATAAAGACGAAGGACTAGAATCATTTGGTATAATCTCTTTACATAGTAGCTTAGAACTCTTTGCTTGTTGTTAATTATCGTTTAGAAAAGATCTTCGGTTAGTCGATGTTTGCATATTAAACAAGATCGTTTTTCATATTTCCGCCTCCCCGCAACTCGTGGGGTGTTATACATCGACTTACAGTGGTATCAGAGCCTTACTAAACAATAATTAACTCACTTGCAAAGTCGTATGAATTTCGACCGGAAAATACACCGATATTGCATAGTTTCTGTCGATTTTAAAATGAGGTCCTAAAATTTTTCAGGTGACTGCAGACTAACCAACATGAAAATATTAGAACACAAAAGAAAAATGGGCTCCTAAATCGGCCAATGAGCCGCGGAACCGCGGCCGATCCCACCGATCCGCCGCGGATTCACGGCCGAGTTGGGGCCGATTCAGCCCAGTTTTCCTCTGTGAATCTGTTGTGATATTTTGTATTTTCTGGTATTGTTTATTTTCTACTCCGGTTTCAAATTTACAGAGAAGATTTGGAGTAGAATTTAATGTGTTTTATCGATCGAAATTATACGATGTTTGCTTGTCTGATTATATCTGTGAACTGTATTATGTGTTCGTAAACCTCCCCTAACTGCTAGTATGTCGGTTGGCAGGGGGTTGCACATATTTGTAATATTTTTTAACTGTTTGTGGATATGAACTGTATTGGATTGTTGTGATGATTAGCCGGATTTTGTGATGGGTTATTGTATTAATTCATTCGACGTAATTGTAATAAGTTGTAATATTATTTCGCGGGGTACATCCATGTTGCGGTTGTAGCCACCGTTGTATTATTTCTTTTTATTGTTTTTTGCTCCTAGGATAGACCCAAGGTGGGGTGCGCAAACTACAGGGTACTTTGAAGTGTTGAGGCAGACCGCTTCACTTCTGGTACTTGGCGGGTAGTTTGCCGTACCCGTAGGGGTCTGGGGTGGGGTAAATGGCTATTCATCACAACTGTGTAATCCGTTTTTTATTGCAGGCTCAAAAGAAATGCGGATTGCTTACAAATCCAATATTGTTTATCTGTGATCTGGAATGCCAATTGTTGCGTCTGACGAATGTACAATATCTATATATGATAGCTATTTAAACGTCACTTATGTTTTACACCCGCGCTAGCCCAGCCCCCGCTCTGCCGTTAGTTGAGTAACCTAACGGGTGATGACGGGACCCAGTGGCGAATGCGGATGGCATAAGAGGACGTTGTATTTTCGTTGTTATCTGTAATGATAGGTTAATTGATGGGACACATTATTATTAATGCAAAGAAAATAAAACCTAAACTGAATCGTTGGAACAATTTCTAAAACCACTCGGTTTTCTTGAAAAAGCAAATTTTAAATGCGGAGCTTAAACCACTACTTTTAAATAAAAGCTATCTTTGTTCCTTCGATCATATCAAGTTCATTACGTTAACGGTTTTTTGCCAAAACCAGCCGTAACCTTCCGTCGTTTCAGATAGACAGCACATCGTATTCATGCTATGCTTGTTGGCCTACATCAAGGCATAGTGTATGGTAGCAGTGTGTTTGCCCATTTGTTGCATAGATAGATGCATTATTTTATGGCAGACGTACAGCCTTGTTGGCCTACGTCAAGGGCATGTACGATATACCTAAATTGATCAGGTCAACGACGGGTAGTACTTGACTAGCGTCTTATGATTTGTTGGCCTACGTCAAGGTCATAAGAGCTTGGGGTAAAAATCACATCGGGAGTTTCAAACATAAAGGAAACTTGCAGATTTAGCATACCTTCTGGAGTATGGTGACTAGAGTGGCTTCCATCTAGGCCATCATACAATGATAGTTGGATCCCGATCCCACTGATGAGTAGGATAACTCTCGGGAATTTTTCTCACTTAACAATCAATGCTATAAACCAAGTAGGTGACTAGAAAGGTGTTAGAGGGGCTACGTCTCCAGGGAAAAGAGGTTATTTAATTTAGGAACTTCGCGAAAGAGTTGGAAAACCTCCCTCGAAGTACCAACACTAGCCTGGCTGAAAGGTTAAGCAAGTATTGTGACGTGTGATTAAATCCTGACTAGTTCTTCTTTTAGGTTTTGAAAAAGGATTTGAGGAAACAGTGGGAGCCATCATGTTTAGATAAATTAATAAACCAATCTAAACATGCAAGAGCATATGTTGAGTGTTTTCTTTTCTCTCTCTCTAGCAACTACCATGACTGGACTAAAACTATTACTTGAAAAAAATATACTGACCGGGCAGAACTATAAAGATTGGCTAAGGAACGTCAACATTGCACTGACTTATGACAAAGTAGCATATATTACCACCGTTGTTCCTCCCCTTATCCCAGGACCAGATTCCTCAGTTGTGGACAAGGAAGTTCGCAAAACCTGGGATCTAGATTGTGAGCGAGCTAAGTGTATCGTGCTGGCGTCCATGAACAATGAACTCCAGAAACAGCACGAGAGTATGGATATTATATCCATCTTTCTCCATGTCAAAGAATTGTATGGGGAGCACTCCCGTATCGCGAGGTACGAAACCTCAAGAAAACTCTTCCAGATGAGGTTAGCTCCAGGATCGCCTGTAGGAGAGCACGTCCTCAAAATGATCATCCTCATCGAGGAACTCGCAAACGTAGGATGCGTGCTAGAGAATGATTTGTATATCGACTTGATTTTGCAGTCCCTTCCCCACACCTTCTCTCAGTTCGTGCTGAACTTCAACATGCATGAAATGGAAGCTGATCTTCCAAAGCTCCTCAATATGTTGAGGGTAGCAGAGACCTCCTTGAAAAAGGTGAAGACCCCCGTTCTGTATGTTGGCCAATCGTCTTCTTCTAAATCTAAAGCGAAAGCTAAAGGGAAGAAGAAGATGAAAGCCACCAAACCGAAAGGTGGGGCCAGGAAGGTGCAGGGAATGAACAAGGCAGGAAGGGTGAAGACAGAAAAGAACGAATGCTTCTATTGTCACAAGCAGGGGCACTGGAAGAAGGATTGTCAGGCCTTCAAAGCCAAGGACATGAAGCAAGCGGTTGCTTCAACTTCAAGTGTGTTTGTAATCGAAAATTGTCTTTCAGTTAACTCTACATCATGGGTATTTGATACCGGTTCTTGTTCTCATATCTGTAATTCATTGCAGGATCTGAGAAATAGTAGAGTACTGGGGACAGGTGATATGACTCTCCGGATGGGCAAAGGAATGCATGTAGATGCAATTGCAATAGGGAAATATCATCTAGGGTTGACTAGTGGGCACATTTTGGTGTTGTACAGCTGTTTTTGTATTCCCAGTATGTTGTGTAATATTATATCAGTATCTTTGTTATCGAATGAAGGATATAGTTTTGCGCTTGAAAGAAATGTTATGAACATTCACCTAAATCATGAACTGATTGGGTTTGGCACACTGGAAAACGGCATATACATACTTAATCAACCTCAAATTTTCAATATTCAAAACACATAAAAGAAAGGCTCCAGATTCAAATCAAGCCTTCGTATGGCATTGTAGACTTGGTCATATAAATGAAACAAGGTTGACTAAGTTACATAAAGATGGATATTTAGATTCGTTTGAATATTCATCATATGTAACTTGTCAATCTTGTATCAAAGGAAAAATGACCAAATCTCCGTTCACCGGACACGGAAAAAGAGCCACTGAACTTTTGGGACTTGTACACAGTGATGTATGTGGTCCGATGTATACGCATGCACGAAGTGGTCACTCCGACTTCATCACTTTTACTGATGACTTCTCTAGGTATGGACATGTGTTCTTAATGAAGCATAAATCCGAGGCTTTTGAGAAGTTTAAGGATTATAAAAATGAAGTAGAGAAACAAACTGGTAAAAGCATCAAGACACTTCGATCTGATCGAGGTGGAGAATACTTAAGTACCAGTTTCCTTGAATGCTTAAAAGAGAATGGAATTCTCTCTCAGCTTAGTCCGCCTTATACACCTCAGCATTATGGTGTATCAGAAAGGAGAAATCGCACGCTATTAGATATGGTGCGTTCAATGATGAGTAGTGCTGAGTTGCCACTTTCCTTCTTGGGATTTGCTCTAGAATCAGCAGCATACCTATTGAATAGAGTTCCAACCAAGTCTGTGCCTACCACTCCATATGAAATGTGGAGCGGGAAGAGACCATATCTGAAGTATATGAAGATATGGGGGTGTCCGGCATATGTTAAAAAGCATAATCCAGACAAGCTCGAGGCACGATCGGTTTTATGCAAGTTTGTAGGATACCCCAAGCATTCAAGGGGGTATATGGTCTACCACACTGAAGAACAAAAGGTGTTTGTCGCTCGCCACATTGTCTTCTTAGAAAGCGAATTTCTTGCAAAAGAAATTAGTGGGAGCGCGGTAGAGTTGGAAGAAATTCCAGAACCTCAAACTGCTACCGAGGACTTAGTAGAACCTCAGATTTCAATAGAACATGACGAACTAACGCCACTACGCAGATCTAGTAGGCTTTCTCATCCTCCTGAAAGATACTATGGTTTTTTTCTAGATGGGGATCGAGAGGATTGCATCATCGATGATGATGAGCCTACTAATTTTCAGCAGGCTATCATGAGTAGTGACTCGATGAAATAGCTGGATGCTATGAGATCCGAAATAGAATCCATGTACACCAATAAAGTATGGACTTTAGAAGTTGCTCCTCCTGGAGTAAAACCAGTTGGATGCAAATGGATCTTCAAAAAGAAGATTGGTGCATTTGGACAAGTGGAAACCTACAAAGCTAGACTCGTTGCAAAAGGTTTTCCTTAAAGACCGGGATTGGACTATGATGAAACCTTTTCACCTGTAGCCATGCATAAATCCATTCGGATCCTGCTTGCGATTGCTGCCTTCCATGACTATGAAATCTGGCAGATGGACGTAAAAACAACTTTTCTAAATGGATATTTAGAAGAGAGTCTTTACATGGATCAACCAGAAGGTTTCTTAGACAGTGGGAGCAGCAGAAGAGTCTGCAAGTTGCTTAAATCCATTTATGGATTAAAGCAAGCATCGCGGAGTTGGAACATCTGCTTTGATGAGACAGTCAAAGAATTTGACTTTATCAAAAATGTAGATGAACCATGTATTTATAGGAAGATTGTAGAAAGAGCAGTAGTCTTCCTCGTTTTGTACGTCGACGACATACTACTAATAGGGAATGATATCCCTATGCTACAATCAGTAAAGCTCTTCTTGTCACAGAAATTCTCTATGAAAGACTTGGGAGATGCATCATACATTCTGGGCATTAAGATCCATCATGATAGATCTAATAGAATGTTAAGACTTTCACAGTCCAGGTATATTGACACTATACTAAAGAGATTTAGTATGGAAGATTCCAAGCGCGGTAATATGCCCGCTTGTCACGGAATCACCCTCTCTAAAGACTGATGTAGAGAGGGCTCGCATGGGCATTATACCCTACGCTTCGGCGGTAGGATCTATAATGTATGCGATGTTATGTACAAGACCGGATATAGCTTACGCACTTAGTGTGGTAAGCAGGTATTACCCAGGTGAGAAGCATTGGATAGCGGTAAAGAACATTCTCAAGTACCTGAGAAGGACTAAGGAGATGTTCTTAGTTTACGGTAATAAGGACCTCCAAGTAGAGGCTTTTACCGACTCCGGCTTCTAAAGTGACAAGGATGATTCTAAATCCATTTCGGGTTTTGTGTTTACCCTCAATGGAGGGGCGGTATGTTGGAGGAGTTCCAAACAGGATACCGTCGCAGACTCAACTATGGAGGCTGAGTATATAGCTGCTAGAGAAGCCGCAAAAGAGGCTGTCTGGATGAGGAAGTTCATTTCTGAACTTCAGGTGGTTCTGTCCATTTCCAATCCAATACCTTTGTATTGTGATAACAATGGCGCTGTAGCTTTAGCGAAGGAACCAAGGTCCCATCAGAATTCTACGCATATCTTAAGGCGGTTTCACCTGATCAGGGAGATCGTGGATCGTCGGGAGATCGAGATACGGAGAGTGGATACAAAAGACAACACGGCAGATCCATTCACCAAGACCATCCCTCAAGTGCAGTTCGAGAGGCTGTTTGAGATGTTGGGCATGCGGTACGCCAGCAACTGGATCTGGTAGAGACAGTGGGTACTCATTGCGCCAATTATAGGCCTTAGTGCAAGTGGGAGATTATTGGATATAAATGCCCTAGAGACCTTCATTGTATAGGATGCTAGGGATATGTATGTACATGACAGTCTTGCTTGATATGATAGTACGCTATTTGGTTTGTCTTTGTCCTAACGTATGATATATTTTACTTGGTATTTATATATATATGTTGATAAAGCCCATAGGGTGTTTGCCTGACTACCGGCATTGTGATGGCAGTCATACTTGTGGGAGCTAGATAGTCAATAGGCACATCCTTAGATGTCCCTGGTCGCAGGAGTATCGAGATTGGGCATCTATACTCCGGAGTAGACTAGTGTATACATATATAGACCCTGAGGAGGGGCGATGGACTGGTCCCGCAGCCATTGGTGGAGTGCACCTAAGATTGTATACAGATGCTCACTAGGTGTGAGTACACCGGACAGGACTCGCCGAGAACTGACTGGATGGTATTATACCTAACGTCAGATAGCAGTTCTCAGGTGACATGTGTGCAGATAGTTCGTTTACTTAAGGTCGTCATTTGTCTCGTGTGAGTTCCCACTGTGCTTTGATTACTACCCTACCACGATTCAAAGGAGTCGTGCAAACAGGTTTTAGTTGGGCACAGTCCCGAGCCACGTGGAGGCAGTGAATGACTGTTAGGGATTCGTCTCTCCCTGTATAGGGAGTTGATATCGCATGATGATCGGTTGGTCATTGCCATAAGTCCCTAGCCAGGGCTCATTGAGAATTGCTGATGGAGTGATCAGTAGATTCTCGGATGGTTTTGAGCCATGCCGACACGACTTGTACGGTTATTAGGGGTCTGACGTCCACCACCTCCCTCGACCATACATGCGATGCTCTTAGATGAACAGACCGGACTGCGCGGATATTGTCACGGACAGGCTCAGTAGGATTTCGGATGGGTTTCCTCATCGGCTTTCTTATCGATAACTACCTGGGGACCGTTACGTACAGCTAGTACCGCTTGCGGTCTATGGTTAAACGCACTGCCAGCGTAGTAGTCGAGTCTTTAGAGTCCCACACAGAGATTTCCTAAACCCAGGAGAAAAGATATAGAGGTCGTATGGTTTTACGACAAAGGTTCGGACGCATACGTGTTTAAACGCACGTACGACATTCGGACAGTTTTTACTAGCCGGCTTTGGTTTAAGCCAGATTCTAGTATCAGGTTATTGGATTTATACAGTCTAAAGTTTTTCCGTGTTTTCACGGATGCGAGGGGCGTTCTCATAATTTTCCGAGAAGCTTCTAGAAGGATGGTGACATGAGGGGTTAAGGTGGCATTTTCATTAATTGCTTTTGTAACTCATTTGTGTGATTCATTATATCATTTAATGCATCATTAATGCATCATTAATTACTTAATGACTCATATGGTGAATCACTCTTGTTGAATAAATGAAGCATGGTGAATAATCATTTAATTCATATTATTTAATAATTCATTATTCTTTATATATTCAAGTGAGAAGCTTTTCTCTTCTCATTATCATCTCCACCTTCTCTCTCCTCAAGCTCACTCTCTTATTCAAACCCTAATCCTACCACTCATGAGTTGAGAACAAGGATTAGTATAAACTAAACACTTCATAACCTAACTCTATATCATCTTAGTTACTTTGATTAGCAACTAGAGAAACTAAGTAACCTCAAGTTTAGAGGTAATAGCTTGGATTAGGGTTCTCAGGTGGATCATCTATCACGGATAGGAGGCCGAGGAGGACGTATAGATCATAAAGACGAAGGACTAGAATCATTTGGTATAATCTCTTTACATAGTAGCTTAGAACTCTTTGCTTGTTGTTAATTATCGTTTTGAAAAGATCTTCGGTTAGTCGATGTTTGCATATTAAACAAGATCGTTTTTCATATTTGCGCCTCCCCGCAACTCGTGGGGTGTTATACATCGACTTACAAAGAGATGAAATTAAAAAGAAAAGGTTTTTAAGTGAGATCCAAACCCACATCACCATTCTACTTTAGTCTATCCCACTAGTGTGGAGTGTTTGCTTCAACTTCATCCTTGATCAAGTGTAGCTTTGAGCTTGGTGCAAAGGGACTTCGTAGTGGATCATCGTGGACTTGGAAGTACACAGGCCAACCGGTTCAAACCCCACTCGATCCAAGGAGTCAAGGAGGAGGTCTACAAAGGTGTATTATCTCCCCACTTAGTGTTGGACACTATATAGTTTGTGATACTATAGTTTTTTACTCCATTTTTCTAGTTAGATTCATGGTTGGAATTGTTTAGCACCCTCTTAAATTTTTGTTATAGCATATGTGATGCAACCCTAAATTTAGGATGGTCCTAGAGAATCCCTATAGTGGTATCAGAGCCATGCTAGAAACTTAGATGATGTTAGATTAATTACGAAACCGAAACAACTCCGAATTAACAATTTTTGCAACCCTG
Source organism: Agapanthus africanus (assembly GCA_030015575.1). NCBI lineage: Eukaryota > Viridiplantae > Streptophyta > Magnoliopsida > Asparagales > Amaryllidaceae > Agapanthus > Agapanthus africanus. Next base: position 401,367,246 of record CM057346.1, read on the forward strand.
AAATTAAGCTCTCTGTCGATTTTTAGATGGGCTCGAAAAAAATTTTAAACAACTGCAGAAGCTTGTATATGTTGCACTGAGAACACAAAACAAAATTGAGGCAATTCCCTAGGATTTCAACCGAGCACATCCCCTCAAAAACCGGTGAGGCCGGCCATTTTTCCCCAGAATCGCCTCGATATTTTCCTTTGCTCTAGTCTGTAGATTTTGGGGTTTCAGGTGTTGTTTGTTTAGGCCAAAATTTAATGTGATACTAATTTTTCTTAGGGGCTTATTCAGAGTATTTCGTAGTCGTAATTTTAACATTGTTTTGCTAACTTGGACGGTGTTTAACAGTTCGAGCAAACATCAATCACCCACCATTACCCTCGCTGGAAATTTTCCAAGTGTTGGAATTTTCCAAGTTAAAAATATTTGAATGTTCATGCAAGTAACCCTATGGACCCTCTAGAGGAACAAAACCCTAACTCTATTCTATGACCATGGAACTGCGGCTAAAACATAGGGTTTGCCGTAGTCCTGTGGCGCCATAGGTGAGGCAAGGGTTGACCCTTCTACGGTTGGTCCATAAACACCATGGCACGCTTTTGGGTATTTTAGCTTTGCTCAATTGTTGAGCTTTCGGGGTAATTTTTGGGTGTTTGTTGACTCGATCGAAACGTTTAATATCGTCTTGATATTTGTGAATGTGATACAATAATTGGAATCTACACTAATTAGTTTTATGAAAAGTAATTAGTTGTGTGTAAATCTAATATTTTGGACTCGGTAGAATCGGGAATCTTGTTGAATTACCCGGCTTCTTTTGAAAAGGTTTTTTCATAGTTGAGACCTAAATATAAGATTTGCATTATTAGGAATGAAATCCTGAATATGTGATATTCCGGGTTTATGATATCTAAAGACAGTGTCGATTCCAATTGTTGTAGTTTTTCACTTTCTTTTCTGCGACCGTAAGTGTAGTATGTGGTGTATCGCCAGTTTCGTTGCTATACATCAATGACAATTGGGGTACGCATACTTACTTATGTTGATGATATGTGATATTATGTGTTGCTGATATATGATGTACATGATCGTCGTGAATGAATGGCCGAGAGGTTTTATATAAGATGAGAGTTTTTCTTTTCATTCATGTAAATTTAATTGTATATAATATTCTTTTATTGGGGCACTTCCGAGTTGAGGATGATGTCACCATTGTTGTATATTATTTACTTTTCCGCATTAGGATAGATCCAAGGAGGGGAGCACAAGTGACCGGGTTCTAGGGTTCAGTGGGAGGCCATCTCGAGGAGTCGAGACCGGGTCTCCTAAACTCTAGAATTGTTAGGGTCACTTGCCTCTCTCGTAGGGGTCTAGGGGTGTGGGCTTGGCTATTCATCGGGACCGTGGAATCCGTATTTTCTATTGTTGGCTAAATACAAAATACGGACCTCCTAATTTATCCTGTATTTTCATATATGTGCTTCTGCTGTTGATATTCTGTGATGTGATCACTTTATATGTTGAGACGAATGGTGTATTATATATATGATATATAATAAACGTTGCTTATGTTTTGCATCCAAGCTAGTCCTATCCCGCTATGCCGTTAGTTAAATAACCTAACGGTACATAACGGGACATTGTGGCGAATGCGGATGGCATAAGCGTATGTTCTATTTTCGTTTCTTTTCTGTAATGGCTTAAGGACTTAAATGATGGGACTACATTAATAAGATTAATATAAACAAAAAGAAACCTAAAAAGATGTTGTAGAATCAGATTTGAAAGCTACTCGGCTTTTTGTGAAAAAGCAAGTTTTCAAATTGTGGAGCTTAAGCCACTCCTTTTAAAACCATTCGATTCTACAACGATATCAAGTTCAAAGCGTTAAAGTTTTTCTTAAAAACTTTTTGCAACCCTCCGTCATTTTAGGAAGTAGAGTACTTAGTATTCGTGCTGCATATTTTGACTATAGTTAAGGCGCAGTGTACGGTAGATAAGTGATGTCTTCCTACACCACATATGATGCGATTAGTTAGACATTCATATGATTATGTTGACTATAGTTAAGGGTCATATGGGTGGGTCTAGTTAATCACGAAATGACGGGAAGAACTTGACTATTACTTATGATATGTTGACTTTAGTTAAGGTCATGAGTACTAGGGGTAAAAACCATATCGAGAGTTTCAAGAGTTGAAATTTGCAATGAGATTGCATACCTTCTATATGATAGTAGGATCCCGATCCCACTGTGAGCAATAGTTTCTCTCGGGAGAGTTTTGCACTTTACAATTAGCTAACTCATTAGGTGTCTAGAAAGGTGTCAACGGGGCTACACCTCTGGGAAAATGAGGTTTATTTTAATTAGGTCCGTGCGAAAACACGGGGAACCTCCATCAGAAGTACCAGCACTAGCCTGGCTAAACGGTTAGCGAAGTTGTAGAATGTAATTAATCCTCGGTAATTTTTTCCTTTTAAGGTTTGAAGGAAAATTTGATAAAAGCAGTGGCAGACATCGATTAGATAAGAGAAATAACCAATCTGATCTTTGCAAGGGCTTTCGCTGAGTGTATTCTTTTCTCTCTCCTAATGGCAGATAACCATGACTGGACTTACACTACTGTTAGAGAAAAATAAGCTTACTGGGCCGAATTATAAAGACTGGTTGAGAAACATTAATATTATTCTCAAATATGATAAAGTATTATATGTCCTCACTGCCTCAGCCCCGCCCAAACAAGGCCCTAAATCTTCTGTTGCGGATAGGGAGATCCGCAAAACGTGGGATATTGACTGTGCTACAGCCAAATGCCTCGCGCTTGCATCGACGGACAATACACATCAAAAGCAACACAAGGAGATGGATGTTCAATCCATCTTTCTCCGTACAAAGGAGTTGTATGGAGAGCAATCTCGTATCCTACGATACGAAGCATCTCGAAAGCTGTTTTAGATGCAGATGGCTCCTGGCACATCAGTAGGTGACCACGTTTTGAAGATGACAGCTCTTAGTGAAGAGCTTGAGGGCCTCGGATGGACAATGGATAACGAGCAATATACGAATATTGTTCTACAGTCTCTTCCCTCTGCCTTTACTCCTTTTGTAGTGAACTTCAACATGCACAACATAGAGAAGTCACTACCCGAACTTCTCAATATGTTTAGAAATACGGAGAGCACGCTTAAGCGAACTCTCCCTCTCTGCTTGTTGGAAAATCTTCTTCTTCCGTCCCAAAAGCCAAGGCCAAGGGAATGAAAAAGAAGAAATCCACCATGCCGAGAGGTGGAATCAAGAAGGCAAAGGGGAAAGACAAATCCAAAGTTGCGGAGTCGGCAAAAGGAAAATATTTCTTTTACAAGAAGACGGAGCACTGGAAGCGGAACTGTACTAAGTACCTTGGTCTCAAGAAAAGGAAGTATAGTGATGCTTCAACTTCAGGTGTGTTCATAACCGAAAACTATTTTGCTATAAACGCTGCTTCCTGAGTATTGGATACCGGTTCGGGTTCTTATATCTGTAATTATGTGCAGGGGCTGAGAAATAGCAGAGTTTTGAAGACAGGTGATCATACTCTCCGGGTTGGAAATGGTTCCAATGTACATGCAGTTTTAGTGGGAGAGTATCATCTGGGGTTGCCATCGGGTTGTATATTTGTTTTGAACCCATGTTATTTTGTACCAAGCATGCTTTGTAATATTATATCCATTTCTTTGTTAGACAATAAAGGATATCGTTTTGTATTGCAGCACAATGTTAGGAATATTAAACTAAATCAAGAGTTGATTGGCTATGGTACGCTTAATAACGGGATATACGTCCTAAATCAACACACAGTTTTCAACATACAATACACAAACAAAAGAAATTTTTTAGATATAAATGATGTTTTTTTTGGCATTGTAGACTTGGTCACATTAATGAAACAAGACTAAACAAGCTTCATAAAGATGGATATTTAAATTCTTTTGAGTATAAATCTTATTCGACTTGTCAGTGTTGTATCAAAGGGAAAATGTCCAAAACTCCGTTTACTGAACACGGAGAAAGAGCTAAAGAGCTCTTGGGCCTCATACATAGTGATGTATGTGGGCCAATTTCTAGACATGCGAGAGGCGGTTTTTCATACTTCATAACTTTTACCGATGATTTCTCAAGATTCGGTCATGTATTTTTGTTAAAGCATAAGTCTGAAGCTTTCGAGAATTCAAGGAGTACAAACTTGAAGTAGAAAAATAAACCGGAATGAGCATCAAAATACTTCGATCAGATCGAGTTGGAGAGTATCATAGTACAGAGTTTTTGAACCTCCTAAAAGAGAATGGGATTCTCTCTCAGCTCACTCCCCCTTGCACACCACAACACAACGGTGTGTCAGAGCGACGGAATCGAACCCTATTAGGTATGGTACGATCCATGATGAGTGATGCTGAGTTGCCCCTCTCCTTTTTGGGGCATGGATTGGAGACTGCGGCTTTTCTGTTGAACAAAGTTCCAACTATGACAGTGTCCACCACTCCATATGAGATATTGTTTGGGAAGAGACCATCTCTTAAACGAGTTAAGATTTGGGGTTGTCCGGCTTTTGTTAAAAAGCAGAATCCAGACAAACTCGAGACACGATCAGTCAAATGTATATTTGTGGGATATCCAAAACATTCGTTTGGGTATCTTTTCTACCACAAGGAGTAACAAAAGGTGTTTGTTTCTCAGTATGCCACGTTTTTAGAAAATGAGATTTTTCCAAATGATGTTGATGGCAATGTGGTAGATCTAGAAGAGGTTCTAGAGACACAAGTTATAATTGACGACTTAGTTGAACCTGATGTTGCAACAGAATCTAATGAACCTCAGCCACTCCGTAGATCTGGTAGGACTTCTTACCCACCGGAGAGATACTACGGTTTTCTCATTGATGGTGATGGAGAAGATTGCATCATGGATGATGATGACCCTACCAGTTTTCAGCAAGTTATCACGAGTGGTGACTCTGTGAAGTGACTGGATGCCATGAGATCCGAAATGGAGTTTATGTACACCAACAAAGTATGGACTTTGGATGTTGTACCCTCTAGGGTAAAACCCGTAGGGTGCAAATGGATCTTTAAGAGAAAGATCGGTGTAAATGGCCAGGTGGAGACCTATAAGGCAAGGCTTGTGGTGAAAGGATTTCGAAAATGACCAGGACTGGACTATGACAAAACCTTTTCACCTATAGCCATGCTTAAATCCATTCAGATCCTACTTGCTATTACTGCTCACTACGACTATGAAATCTGGCAGATGGACGTTAAAACATCTTTTCTAAATGGTGATTTAGAAAAATGCGTTTATATGGATCAGCCAGAGGGCTTCATCGATGGTGGGAGTAGCAGGAAAGCATGTAGGTTGCTTAATTCCATTTATGGATTAAAGCAGGCATCACGGAGTTAGAACATCTGTTTTGATGATGTCATCAAAGAGTTTGATTTCATAAAAAATCCAGATGAACCTTGTGTTTATAAGAAAATTATAGGAAGTACTATCACATTCCTCGTATTGTACGTGGATGGCATTCTTCTGATAGGAAACGATATTCCTATGCTACAATCGGTCAAACTGTTCTTATCACAAAGGTTCTCCATGAAGGACCTGGGTGATGCCTCATACATATTGGGTATGAAGATCTATAGGGATAGATCTAAAAGTTTATTGGGATTGTCCTAAACCAGGTACATTAACACCATTCTAAAGAGGTTTAGTATGGAAGACTCCAAGCGGGGTTCCTTACCCGCTAATCATGGAGTCACTCTCTCCAAGGACTTTTACCCAAAGACTGATTAAGAGAGAGCTCGCATGAACATTATACCCTACGCTTCTGCTGTAGGATCTATAATATATGCGATGTTATGTACACGCCCCGATGTTGCTTATGCACTGAGTGTAGTAAGCAGGTATCAATCCAACCCAGGGGAGAATCACTGGACAGCTGTGAAGAACAATCTTAAGTATTTGCGAAGGTCTAAAAAAATGTTCTTGGTCTATGGTAACGGGGATATCCAAATGGAGGCCTTTACTGATTCGAGCTTCCAGAGTGATAAGGATGACAGCAAATCTATCTCAGGGTTTGTCTTTACCCTCAATGGAGGGGCGGTGTGTTGGAAGAGTTCCAAATAGGATACCGTTGCAGATTCCACGATGGAAGATGAGTATATTGCTGCAAATGATGCTGCCAAGGAAGCCGTCTGGATGAGGAAGTTCATCTCGGAGCTAGGAGTAGTTCTGACCATTATTGATCCAATATCATTGTATTGTGATAATAATGGGGCTATGGCGTTGGCCAAAGAGACCTGGTCCCATCAGCGATCCAGACACATCCTTAGGCGATATCATCTGATCCGAGAGATAGCAGATCGCTGCGAGATCGAGATTCGGAAAGTAGATACAAAAGATAACACTGCGGATCCACTCACCAAGGCCTTCCCTCTGCCGCAGCATGATCGACTTTTTGAGATGTTGGGTATGAGATACGCCAATAATTGGCTTTAGTGCAAGTGGGAGATTGTTGGAAATATGTATGCCCTACAGGCCATTATATGATGGTGTATGTATCGATATGTGTGTGTGTGTGTGTATGTGTGTATTCAGGGGACATTCTTGCTCGACATGATAGTATGCTATCTGGTTGAACTTTACCCTGACATGTTCATTTGATTACGCTTTCACTCATTTGGTATATATTGATATAGCCCTTAGGATATGCTTGACTATTGAGACTATGATGCGGATCATACTAGTGGGACAAGTGTAGTTTATGAGCATATCTTTAAAATGTTCCTAGTCATGGGTATATCGAGACTGGGCATCGATATCACCATAGTAGACTAGCGTATACGTTACTTGTCCCATATGATGGGCAATGGATGATCCCATATCCATTGGTGTGGTGACACCAAAGATCGTATACGGGTGCTCAGTGAGACTGGGTACAGTGAACGGACTCGCCGAGAACTCCTATGTGGTATTATATCTATCGTTGGATATCAGTTCTCAGGTGACACTGGTACAGGTTAGTCTGTAGACCCGAGATCGTCATAGAGTCCTGTGTGTCCTCTCACTGTACTTTGATCTCTACCCTACCACGGCTCTACAGAGTCGTGCACACAGATGGATTTTGGGTACAGTTCCGAGGCACATGGAGGCAATGAGTGATAGGAGGGGTTTCGTCTCTCCCGATATTGGGGGTTGATGTTGCACTATGTACGATTGGCTATAACAGGAAGTCCCTGGCCAGGGCTGCTGAGATTTACTGATAAGTGTTACCAGTAGTTTCTCGATATGTTATTAGCCATATACCGGCATAAGTTATTAGGTTAATGGGGTCGACGATACCACCCTTGGACTTGATATGCAGCACTATTGATGAAGAGACCGGATTGTACGGTAAGTGTTGCCAGTTGGCTCGACGGGAGTTTTAGCAGGTTTGCTTGTGTTTCTTCTGATCGCTCAATACCTGGGAGCCGTTACGTACAGCTTGTGCCACTTACGGTTTGTGGGCATGTAATGTGATCACTGCCTACTGCTAGCATATTGACGAGTCTTAGAGTCCCACAAAAGGGTCTCCTAGCTCAGGCGAAAAGTTGTGGGGTGCATATGTGATATGCGCGGGATCTCGATTAAATGCGTGTATTTTAATCGGGCGTTTTCTATTGGTCGGATCGTATGTGATATGACCGGATTATTAAATCAAGTGTTGATTTAATATTAAGTCCATTAGCTCATTTATTAAAGCCTATTTCTTTATGATGCATGCATGAGTGTATGTATATGTTGATATGGATGCACACATGCAAGCGTACATGTGTCATGGTTGATGATATATTGGTGGTGGCAATGTAAGACTTACATGGTAACATATTTAGATATTTTGTTTATTTGAGAAAAGCAAAATGGCAATATAATCATGGTTGACTATTCAACTCTCTTTAATTGACCCAAGTCAATAATTTCATTTGCCCATGGTTTTGTAGCCCATGGTTTTTCTTACCCTCAAGTCACAAAATATCTAGATATTTTCTAACCATAGTTTAGCATGGCATGACTCTCACTTACTCTCTTGAGTTTAGTTAGAGTTATTCATTTTTATTCTCTTGAGTCAAGCTTGAGCCATCTCCTTCTTCCTATCTCTCCTCAAAGCTCTCTAAAGTTTTAAAAGAAAGAGATGAAATTAAAAAGAAAGGGTTTTTAAGTGAGATCCAAACCCACATCACCATTCTACTTTAGTCTAGCCCACTAGTGTGGAGTGTTTGCTTCATCTTCATTCTTGATCAAGTGAATCTTGGAGCTTGGTGCAAAAGGACTTCATGGTGGATCATCGTGGACTTGGAAGGACACAAGCCAACCGGTTCAAACACAACTCGATCCTTGGAGTCAAGAAGGAGGTCTACAAAGGTTGTATTTTCTCCCCACATAGTGTTAGACACTATATAGTATGTGATACTATAGTTTGTTACTTTATTTTTCTAGTTCGATTCATGGTTGGAATTGTTTATCACCCCCTTAAATTTTTGTTATAGCATGTGTGATGCAACCTAAACCTAGGATGGTGGTAGAGAATCCCTACAGTTTCACCTGAGCTAGCAAACTTTTGAGTGGGACTCTAAGACTCGTCAATACGCCGGCAGTAGGTGATAATCATATCAAACACCCACAAACCGAAAGCGGTCAGCTAAACGTAACGGCCACCCGGGTATTTAGCAATCAGAAGAAAAATAAGCGAACCTGTCAAAACTCCTGTGGAGCCAATCGGTAACACTTACCGTACGGTCTGGTCTCTTCATCAGATATGCTGCATATCGAGTCTAGGGGTGGTATCGTCGACCTCAATAACTCAATAAGTCATGCCGATGTATGGCCTATAACAGATCGAGAAACTACTGATAACACTTATCGGTAAATCTCATCAGCCGTGGCCAGGGACTTGCTGATATAGCCAATCGAGCACAGCGCAACATCAACCCCCAATGCCGGGAGAGACGAAACCCCTCCTATCGCTCATTGCCTCTAGGTGTCTCAGGACTGTACCTAAAAGTCACCTATTTGCACGACTTAGTAGAGCCGTGGTAGGGTGGAAATCAAAGTACAGTGGGAGAACACACAAGACTCTATGACGATATCGGGTCTACAGACTAACCTGTACCAGTGTCACCTGAGAACTGCTATCCGATGATAGATATAATACCATATAGGAGTTCTCGGCGAGTCCGTCCAGTGTACCCAGTCTCCACTTGTAACTTTTTAAAAATAAATAAATAGATAAATAAAATCCTTTAGGAGAATTTTCTGATAATCGGTAAAATAAACCGTATTTTCCGTAAAACTCAACTACAGTTATTTTTCAATATGGATTTAAGTACGCCTATTTTAACTATGGAATTACTAGTAAATGGTATTTATTTAGTAACTTATAAATTATTAGTTTACTAAAATATTTTCCGTAATTAATTAATTTTCAATATTTACATAAGCTTTTAATTATACATTAAATTAGTGCAAATTACAAATTAGAAATGGGTTAATTTTACAAAATGAGCCATGACATATTAGAATTTAGTTTGTAACATGTTTTTCTCTTCTTTAGTTGTATCCATGATTATAGAGTTTTCTAGGATAAATTGAAGTAAGAAAATAAATAAAATTAAATAATTTTGAAAAGACTTAAAAGAGTCATTAATTAAGCAATTCTTCTACACATTTCTACACTCTTTCTCTCTCTCTCCCCTCACTCCCTCCCTTATGGCCAAAATTTCCCCCCATGGCAGCCCCTCATTTCTCCTGTAAGTGCACAGCGGCGCCCCGGCCGTCAATCCGACGGCCAAAAGCGGAAGCGGTGATATACTTTAAATTTTCTTAAACTGGCAAACCGCCGCGCACTACTACCCGGATCGAACCATTAATTAGTCCTAGCTACCAACAAGAAAGGGAATAGAGATATACCGACGATCCATGTCCTCCGGTCTTCTCATCATCGTCCCGATCTCTTGCGGAATGTCCCGTCTCCTCCTCGTCGCCGGAAGTGCACCACATCGCCTACTTCTTTTACGGGCTCCCACCTCAATGTCGAGGCAACTCGGGCACGAAGCCGGCTACTCGACGTGCCCAAGGTTCGCTGTAGAATATGTAGCCCTCAAGTCTCACTTTGGGGTTGTGGAATTGCCTTTTTGGTGGAGGAAATGATATGAGCTTGTGGAGATGAAACATGTAGGATTTTACAAAGCTAGAAGAACAAAAATCCCACCCCAAGAAATTTAGACAGCCCCTTCCCTCAATGTGGCCGGCCATGTATATGTTGGTGGAGAGAGTGAAAGAGTGAGAGTGTATCAAAAAAGATGGGAGCCATTCTCATCTAATCCCAAAGAGAGAAAGAGGAAAGCTATCATGCAAAAGGGAATGATCACAAGGCAATGCCAACACTCCACACAACCATCATCAACAACCATGATGCTAACAAAGTCAACCCATCATGAAGTATGAAGTCAAGCAAGTCAATGGATGGTGCACCATCATGAAGACTATCATGATGCTACAAAAAACAAAGAACCCCTCCACAAATGCCTATTTGCAACAATGCAAATAAACCCTCCTCCACCAATCTTCGGCCAATGAACGAAACAATGGAAATTGGCCGAAACGAAAAGCAAACTGGCAACTCCAGAAAACTGGTCCCGTAATAAATTACAGGAAAACCCCGATACTGTGCATACACACCCGCATTTGTATTCCGACCGAAATACAAATGCAATGAGACAAACTCTACACTGTACTATACTAGGATCCGGCTTATACCAAAGCCGGCCAGTAATATCCGTTCGATCCTGATCCGTGCAATACCGCACGTATCTGATCGAACCCTGCCATATATCCATACGGCCTATAGTACAAACTGTCCGATCCCGATCCGTGCAATACCGCACGTATCTGGTCGGACCTTGCCATATCTCCATACGGCCTCTACAACCTTTCGCCCGAAAGCTGAGTAACTGAATGTGGGGGACTCTAAAGACTCATCAACACCTTGGTTGTGGATTTAACCACTAGCACGTCAGAGGTATAAGCCAATACGTAACGGGCTACCAGGTACTGACTAAAAGGGATGTCTGTGAGCGAACTCAGCCTGACAACCCTACTGAGCCTGTCAGTGACAATATCCGTACAGTCCGGTCCGTTCGTCTATGAGTATCGCATGGCGGGCCTAGGGGGTTGGTAAAAGTCAGACCCCCAAAAGCGGTACAAGTCGTGTCGGAGTGTAGCCCAGAACACCCTGAGATACTACTGGAATACCTACCAGTAAATCTCCTTGCCTTGGCCAAGGACTTTGTGTAATGGCTCTCCTAGACATAGCACGGCCTCACCCCCAATACCGGGAGAGACGAACTCCTGAAGATACGCTCACTGCCTCCATGTGGCTTGGGACTGTACCCAACTAAAACCTGTTTGCACGACTCCTTTGAGCCGTGGTAGGGTAGTAATCAAAGTACAGTGGGAACTCACACGAGACAAATGACGATCCCCAGGTCGATGAACTAACCTGCACACATGTCACCAGGGAACTGCCATCTGACGTCTGGTATATGAACAACTAGCATGTTCCCGGCGAGTCCTGTCCGGTGTACTCATAACCCAATGAGCACCTGTATACATCTTAGGTGATCCAACTGACACCAGTGGCTTGTGAGACCGGCCACTGCCTCTCGTCGGGGTCTCGACTGTATACACTAGTCTACTAATGGAGTATCGATGCCCAGTCTCGAAACTCCCACGACTAGGGACCTTTTAAGGATAAGCTTATAGACCCCAGCTCCCACTTATATGATCGCCTTCATACTGCTGGTGGTCAAGCAAGAATCCTAGGGGCTCTATCAACGTGTAATAGCGACGTGTCAGGTCACCTAAAGCAGTACACGATGATAAAGGTAAACCAGATAGCATACTATCATCTCGAGTAAGACTGTCCTACCGGGATAGGTCCTCCCTCAATCATTACAATCACGTACCTGTGACCTAATAATTGACTCTGAGGGCACTATCTCCAACAATCTCCCACTTTCACTCAAGGCTAATTATTGCGATGTCGCATACTCACAGCCCGTGTGATACCGAACATCCAACTCCTCTACTAGTCAGTCTCACAAAGCTCGTTTGCGGAACTATTGCGTTCGAGGAATAGCCTCAGTGAGTGGATCCGCTTAGTTGTTTCTTTCTATGTCTCTCTATATCTCAAGTTCGCGGAGAAAGCCATCTCCCGAAATGAGCAATACCTGTCTTAGAATGTGTCTGGATGTCTGATGGGACATAGCTCATAAATGAACTCCAAATCCAAACTTCTTAGACTGTATCGTCAACTGAACTTAATCAGTATCCTGCGTGCCATGCCTCCCTCAGTATTGCCTTGGACCACCTGTCCAAAATACTGCCCCTCATCAGAAGGAAAACTATAACTCTGACAACCTCCTTGTCGTCCATGTCACCTTGGAAGCCTGGAATGATAACTGTCTCCTGAATGAGGTTGTCGTTATCATATCCCTAGAACATCCACTTATGTTCTAAAACTGCTTCCGACTGTTTCTCCAGGATTGGATTAATGTCAACTTATTGCATCTAGTGCAAGAACAACATCTGGTGTGGTACTTGACATCTCATGATTGACTCAATTGCCTGAGCAAGTGATCTGCCAATCATGCACGTCCCTCTCCCCTTTAGTCTGTAAGACACCTTTGGAGAGGGTGACTCCATTACCTGCAGGTACACTACCGTGCCAGGAGTCGTCCATCCCAAATACTCTTAGAATGCTGTCAAGTACCCTGATTGGGAAACCACCCAAATCTAGATCTAAAACCATAGATCTAGTAACCAGTATGTCTGATGTAAAATCCAAGTCCCATGTGGAGAAACCACTGTGTGACGACCAAAGTATAACCGATTGTAGTATAGGAGTTTCATTTCCTATTCTGTGTATGTCATCCAAATACCAGGATGTCACACCCTACTACCTTCTCAACAGATCCATCTCCTATTCTGATGAAGTCAAACCTATGACTGTCACGTCAGAAATAGATGATCTATCTCCGCAACATCTGCTTTAGTCTATAAATAGACATAAGCTACCTGTCCACCAATGCTTCCGCTGCTCCCACTGACTACGACAACCCTCTGGCAGAGTCATATACACGTACACTTCTAAAACTAGTTTAGAACGACGCTATACTCATCCTCCCGCCGGGTCTCGCACCCTGGAACAACAGCAATGGTAATTGTGGGTAAACAAGAACTTCCCTGTCACCGTCCTTGAGGCTACCGTAGTACCTCTCGGGTGCCTGAAGTTACCCACCTTATCTGCGGAGTGGCCAATGGAATGTCAATCCAGATTGAATCTTTAGGTTCCTTATCAAATCTTCAGTAATCGTTTGTGGTTCTGGAATCACTTCCAGTTCTACCATACTCCCACTGCTGTTTTCTGAAAAAATCCATCTTTAATAAAACTGTGGCGAGTCTAGAACAATATCTCTATTGTTCATCCAGATGGTAGAAAGTCAACCCTCGTCATAGCCTGGGTCAACCCACAAACAGCCATTACAGAAACGTGCCTTGAGTTGTCTAGTGTCTGGTTTTAATCATAAACCGGACAACTCCCCGTACCTTAACATCGTTAAGATATGAACTGTTCTATATCCAATATAGAAACAGAGGCACTGATTTAACTGAACCAGATCCAAATCATGCAACTGTCTCCAGTGCATGTCAACTAAATAGAAGAAGGCCGATCAGCGCTACTCAACTTAGGAATGCTTCAAATTATGAGCAACCTGAAAGAGAAGCAAGATCTCTTTATCATTACTATCAACTGAATACCATACACAAGTATCTACATCTTCGATTGCTTTGAAGAATCCCGATACTTGCTACACCTGGTTCTCTACTCTATTCAAATACCCATAACTTCTCAAAATTCGGACCCTGTGTTTCCACGAAACACTTGTCTAAAAACCAGAGAAGTCATAAGTAAACCGAATATAGTACGAGGACCACCCCCTCTGTCCTGATGGACCCTGAACAACATACAATACTCTGTATAAGTCCCTTGAGTCTGATAACTCATTCACTGTGTGTCGTAGGTTGAAAACTGTACTTATGGTTAAGAAGAATTACACCGCTGTTTAATGCTCCTTACCTAACCATCCACTGATATAGGTAAATGTCGTAGACATAATTTCAGAAAGGTATATCTCACTCTATGAAAATAGACGTACAGATATATCAATTTGAAATTGGTGCATAACAACGGATATTCAAAACCAAATATTTGCCGACCGGCAAACAGCCCAGGTGACTTCCTCAAATATCACCGATTACAACGAATCCCGATATAATGAGGATGATCACCCAATTCCCAATAACTTACTCCCACTCATCATCTGTAAAACCATACAGATGTGAGAATCGTACCTGGTAAATACATACCCTGGAGTAAGTATCTAATCGGGAAATCAGTTTTCCTTTAACATTACATAGTGAAACTGAAACATTGAAATGTTCCGATGGGGTATTCTGGTATTCCTAGTAATGCCTCTTCCAGATTCACGACTGTAACCGTATAGTTCTTTGCCACCTCTCCAAATCCCTTCATATGTCTTTAGTCTTTGCCTTCTGCACACCCTTTTAGGCCAAATGGTTTTCTTCCTTCCCTACCGTTCGGCACCAGCCTATGGTTTGGAAGAAGACTATCCAATAAGCATAATGGGTGTACTGTCCCAATCCTAGGAACACTCACAATGAGAGAGGGTGAAGATAAAAGACAACCGAATAAACCTTATTCATATTTCTCCTGAACCAGAATCCATCCCCGAACTGGAACCAGTTCCATTCGAGTTCGTATATAACCATACGATGGAGTATCCAAATAAACTGTGGATCTTCGTAGTGATACGGAGTGTCCTGGAGAAATACAAAGGTGATGTGGGAGTGGTAACGAAATATTTGGTTTGGTCGTGAATATCTGTTGCAATTTACTTTGCCCTCTTACTAATCCTTTGCTTTGTCTGAACTTAATACCTTCTGCACACCATCGTTATGCTAATTGGTTTTTTTCATTCCCTACCGGTCGACACCAGCCTAAGGTTTGGAAGAAGACAATCCAATTTGCGTAATAGGTGTACTACCCCTAAACCAAGGAGTACTCGTAACCTGAGAGAGGGTAAAAGGAAAAGACAACTGAATTATCCTATCCGTTTTCTCCAGAACCGGAAACCATCCTCGAATAAATTCTTTCGAGTTCGTATCTAACCATACGATGGTTTTGTCCAATGGAAGTGGACTTTCGTAGTAAAACGGGGTGTCCTGGAGAAAAGGGTAAAAGTAGGAGTGGCAATGAGGTTTGCAACTCTGACAATCCAAAAGCCGGTGTTTAAGAAGGTTCGGTCAACTTGGTCACTGAGTCAAGGTCGGGTCAATGGTCGCAGCCAAAGAGAGAGAGAAAAGAAAACACTCAGCGTGCACTCTAACCTAGATCAGAATGGTCACAATTTATCTAATCTGGAATCCTCCCACTGTACCTCAAATTCTCCTCCAAACCTGAAAGAAGAATTAGTCGGGGTTACCCGAGGAGTAAACTAACTCATCAGTGGGAATCGGGATCCAACTCTCATCGCATGACGACGTGACGGAATCCGCTCACGTCATCACATTCCAGAAGGTATGCGCATATCTGGCAAGTTTCAGTTCTTTTGAAACTCCCGATGTGATTTCTGCCCCATGCTCTTATGACCTTGACGAAGGCCAACAAATCATAAGTCACATGTCAAGTTCTACCCGTCATTCTCCAGGTTGATTTGAACCCACCCGCACAAGCCCTTGACGAAGGCCAACAAGGCTATACGACTGTCCCAAACCAACGCATCTATCTATGCTGCAGAAAGGCAACAAGCAGCTACCATACACTATGCCTTGACGAAGGCCAACAAACATAGCATGAATACTACGTGCTACCCGTCTGAAACGACGGAGGGCTACGAATGGTTTCTGGCGAAAACCTTTAACGTAAAGAACTTGATATCGTTGAAGGAACGGATAGCTTTTAAAAATATAGTGACGAAAACCTTCGCTAAAGAGGTCACTCCCGGTGAAGGGATCTCGGCTCTTTCCCCGTAGAATGGGGTGCAGGATATTCCAACTGAATACCACGATGCAAAGCAAAAGTAATCGGCTATAGTGAAGTTAATGCCCTGACGCAAACCTCTTGTCCAAGGGGTCACTCCCGGTGAAGGGATCTCGGCCCTTGCCTCGTCGACTGAGGAGCAGGATATTCCAAATGAATACCGCGATGCAAAACAAAAGTTAACGTCCTTGCAATAACAGCTTTTTGAAAAGTGTTCCAACAACATCAGATTAGGTTTGTTTTTAACTTGCATTGATCCGAATCAACGCAGTCCCATCAATTGATCACACGAAAAAGAACGAAAATATACTGATGTACGTATATGCCATCCGCATTCGCCACTGGGTCCCGTCATTACCCGTTAGGTTAGCTAACTAACGACAGAGCGGGGACTGGACTAGCGCGGATGTAAAACATATACAACATCTACTAATATATATACCAATATATTATATTCGCTCAAGGCGTGAATAAAATGCAACATCACAGAAATGTACAGCATCACAGAAACAATACAGATATCTGGGATCCCCGGGTTTCACAGAGCCGTTGAAACCCGACGTTCCCCTGGTCGTGTGGATAGCCTGTGCAATGAAAACCTAGACCCCTACGGGCGCGGCAAGTTACCCGCCAAAACCTGAAGCGAGGCAGCCCCCTTCAGCAACGTGAATGGACCACCCAGCACTTCACGGAATCCGGTAACTTAGGCACCCCTCCTGGGTCAACCTGTACCCCCTACGAGTGCGGCGAATAGCCCGCCAATCCTAGAGTGAAGCCCCCTCCGTCTCAATGCCATGAGATGCGGGCTTGTTGCCCTCCAGAACCCGGCTATCCGTGCACCGCTCTGCGGGGCAATCCTAGTACAGAAAGTAAAATATACATACAACGGGTACATCGACCGCAACCAGGTCGTGCCCCCAAAAAAATAATACAAACAGGCAGTGACGGCAGTCCACATGTCGGACGCTCGCCCCGCAATATCAAATGTACATAATACAACAAAACTGTACTAACATTGCATCCAGGCTATCCCCACCGACCGATCCGCAACATCACAGCAAAAACAAAACATCAACGTGAAAGTCACGTTCGCAAATCCGTCTAACCGGGCTATAGCAGTTAGACCGGATTTACCGATCAAGTGACATTCACGGTCGCAGATATAATGTAAATACTGTGAAAAATGTGTTTAAAATATCCGATCGATCAAAAATTAACAAGTGGGCCCCCAATCAAAACTGTAGCACTCACAGAAAACCTGGGCCCAATTTTAATATTCCAAAACCCATATTTTAAGCCCAGAAAGCCTCTGAAAAAAATTGGTGAAGTGATCTCCACAGTGTGCGGCGGAAGAGCGGCGGAATGGGGGTATATGCGGCGGTTCCGCGCTCCCACTGTGGATTTACTTCATCGAAATTTTACAGAGTTCTTAGATTTTCCAGTACATCAATATTTTACAACCTGAAAAATTTTTCGACACCAAAAATTTCCAACAGAAAACTGATGCTAACAAAAATGTAGTTTTGGAACATTCGATCGATCGAAACAGAAAAACACACTACACCAAGCTAGACTAAGTTAATGGCGAGGCTCTGATACCACTGTAAGTGCACGGCGGCGCCCCGGCCGTCAATCCGACAGCCAAAAGCGGAAGCGGTGATAAGCTTTAAATTTTCTTAAACAGGCAAACCGCCGCGCACTACTACCCGGATCGAACCATTAATTAGTCCTAGCTACCAACAAGAAAGGGAATAGAGATATACCGACGATCCATGTCCTCCGGTCTTCTCATCATCGTCCCGATCTCTTGCGGAATGTCCCGTCTCCTCCTCGTCGTCGGAAGTGCACCACATCGCCTACTTCTTTTACGGGCTCCCACCTCAATGCCGAGGCAACTCGGGCACGAAGCCGGCTACTCGACGTGCCCAAGGTTCGCTGTAGAATATGTAGCCCTCAAGTCTCACTTTGGGGTTGTGGAATTGCCTTTTTGGTGGAGGAAATGATATGAGCTTGTGGAGATGAAACATGTGGGATTTTACAAAGCTAGAAGAAAAAAAATCCCACCCCAAGAAATTTGGACTGCCCCTTCCCTCAATGTGGCCGGCCATGTATATGGTGGTGGAGAGAGTGAAAGAGTGAGAGTGTATCAAAAAAGATGGGAGCCATTCTCATCTAATCCCAAAGAGAGAAAGAGGAAAGCTATCATGCAAAAGGGAATGATCACAAGGCAATGCCAACACTCCACACAACCATCATCAACAACCATGATGCTAACAAAGTCAAGCCATCATGAAGTATGAAGTCAAGCAAGTCAATGGATGGTGCACCATCATGAAGACTATCATGATGCTACAAAAAACAAAGAACCCCTCCACAAATGCCTATTTGCAACAATGCAAATAAACCCTCCTCCACCAATCTTCGGCCAATGAACGGAACAATGGAAATTGGCCGAAACGGAAAGCAAACTGGCAACTCCAGAAAACTGGTCCCGTAATAAATTACAGGAAAACCCCGATACTGTGCATACACACCCGCATTTGTATTCCGACCGAAATACAAATGCAATGAGACAAACTCTACACTGTACTATACTAGGATCCGGCTTATACCAAAGCCGGCCAGTAATATCCGTTCGATCCTGATCCGTGCAATACCGCACGTATCTGATCGAACCCTGCCATATATCCATACGGCCTATAGTACAAACTGTCCGATCCCGATCCGTGCAATACCGCACGTATCTGGTCGGACCTTGCCATATCTCCATACGGCCTCTACAACCTTTCGCCCGAAAGCTGAGTAACTGAATGTGGGGGACTCTAAAGACTCATCAACACCTTGGTTGTGGATTTAACCACAAGCACGTCAGAGGTATAAGCCAATACGTAACGGGCTACCAGGTACTGACTAAAAGGGATGTCTGTGAGCGAACTCAGCCTGACAACCCTACTGAGCCTGTCAGTGACAATATCCGTACAGTCCGGTCCGTTCGTCTATGAGTATCGCATGGCTGGCCTGGGGGGTTGGTAAAAGTCAGACCCCCAAAAGCGGTACAAGTCGTGTCGGAGTGTAGCCCAGAACACCCTGAGATACTACTGGAATACCTACCAGTAAATCTCCTTGCCTTGGCTAAGGACTTTGTGTAATGGCTCTCCTAGACACAGCACGACCTCACCCCCAATACCGGGAGAGACGAACCCCTGAAGATACGCTCACTGCCTCCATGTGGCTCGGGACTGTACCCAACTAAAACCTGTTTGCACGACTCCTTTGAGCCGTGGTAGGGTAGTAATCAAAGTACAGTGGGAACTCACACGAGACAAATGACGATCCCCAGGTCGATGAACTAACCTGCACACATGTCACCAGGGAACTGCCATCTGACGTCTGGTATATGACCAACTAGCATATTCCCGGCGAGTCCTGTCCGGTGTACTCATAACCCAATGAGCACCTGTATACATCTTAGGTGATCCAACTGACACCAGTGGCTTGTGAGACCGGCCACTGCCCCTCGTCGGGGTCTCGACTGTATACACTAGTCTACTAATGGAGTATCGATGCCCAGTCTCGAAACTCCCACGACTAGGGACCTTTTAAGCATAAGCTTATAGACCCCAGCTCCCACTTATATGATCGCTCTCATACTGCTGGTGGTCAAGCAAGAATCCTAGGGGCTCTATCAACGTGTAATAGCGACGTGTCAGGTCACCTAAAGCAGTACACGATGATAAAGGTAAACCAGATAGCATACTATCATCTCGAGTAAGACTGTCCTACCGGGATAGGTCCTCCCTCAATCATTACAATCACGTACCTGTAACCTAATAATTGACTCTGAGGGCACTATCTCCAACATCTCCAACTCCTTCTCACTTCAAAAATTCATCAAAATTCATGAAAAAATTGAAAATAAAAGCTCAAATTCACAATCCAATCTTTACCCATAATTCTTTGGCCTATCTAGCATGGATCTTGGAGCAAAGTTATCATCTTTGGGAGGCTTGGGTGCATGTTTAATCTCATGTTTATTGAGGTATAATCCTAACCCTAATGTTAATTATAGGTTAATTACTTAAATTGAATGGATTTCGGTGTTTAATTAGGGTTCTAGTTGCTAACTTAAAAATTCAAGAAAGGGTTTATGATCAAGCTAGGGTTTTCATAAATTGTTCATGGTTTTAATATGTAGCTTAACACATAAAGACATGTAAAATCTAATTTAGATTGTTAAGTTACTAATTGTTACAACTAATTTGTCCAAATTGCTTAATTGTTGCAAACTAAGTTTTTGTACAATATATACGTATGTGAGATAAAATTCTAGTGAGGGTTTTTATCATTAGATTATGGTTTTAGTGAGTATATTAACATGTTAATGGAATACAAAACCTAATCTAGTTACTAGTTTGCTAATTTTTACCTTAAATTTTTGAAAATTATGCTATTTTGCAAACTAGGTTTTTGGAAATTTATTAAATAATTGAGATAAAAATCTAATTAGGGTATTCATGACATTATTAACAATATAAGTTATAGTTTAATACTTTAGATCATGCAAAACTAAGATTAATTGTTGTTTGTGCATTTTGACTATGAAATTGTTAAAATTGGATAAATTTGCAAACTAGAATTTTGGGTTTAATGCAAATTTATTAGATTAAATTATAGTAATGGTTTGTATAACTTAGTTATGATATTTAGTGAATATTATGGCCATTAGTTTTTTTTAAAACATCAAGTTTCGAATTAAAACGAAAATTTAGTGTTTTCTAGGTTTTCGGAAATAAATCGATTTGATTTATTTTGAGGTTTTGATGAGTTGCAATCTATTTTATATTATAATAAGTGATTTGTGAAACCACGATTGGTGTGTTTGTGTTTTTCTCGAACAATCGGCGTTTGAATGCCGATGTCGAGGGTTACTGGGTTGTTTTGCATCAGCGGATAATAGGTTTTAACCTATGCACGTTTCGTGCGTCGTTTTGGTTTTGTCCACGATTTCGGTTTACGATATTATATATGTTTGCGTATAGGTACCCCTCACGTAGACTTCGGACGATGAAGAAGAGGATGGCGACATCGACTTCGGCAGACAAGGACCAGGTGAGTAGATGTATATCTACGGGGGAAGTCGGATGGATGGAGTATAGCACCCCCGCAAACGTATAATAAGGATATTATGTACTATTATTAGGGCGTCGGACGTGACCTTAGATTCTTGGCGAGTAGGGTACTATTGAAGACTTTAAGTTGGATTAGACTGATTTAGAAAGACTTAACCAGAGGATGATTGCCTTGGAGGGAATTCGTAGGTTTCATGTAGACAAACACACACACGCACACACATAAACTTGACTTAGTGTATATGTGTGTGTGTGTGTGTGTGTAGGAATGTGTGTAGGTGTGTGTGTGTGTGTGTGTGTATAACATATACATGTGATAGGAGGATGTTATATGATACTTGGGGATGAGTCGATATGATCGGACATGATGCCGTGAGATATTTGATATTATAGCGGATCGTTGGGAAATGAGAAAATATATACCTATACGATGAAATCTATTATGACATTAGCATGTATGAGACTTAAATCAGTAACCAAATCATAATATTGTTTGACGATGATACCATGTAAATGATGATATATATAGATATGATAGTTGACGATTGATCGAGATGTGATATGAGATATGGTATGATATTTATAACGGATCGTTTGGGCGATGTGCGTTCATATATGATGATTTGTGTTGATGACATCGGAATATACGAGACTTTAGAATAGTACCTAGATTGTGATATTGATTGATGATGATACCCAAATGAATGACCTATATATGATAGCTGACCTGTACCCCGATTTTGGGATGTCGTACGATGGATTTTACCGTACGAAGTATAGTTGTGATGATTGATCCGCACTCTTGACTTGAGGAAGTCATACTTTGTACGTGACGCTAATGGGGCTAGATCGCCGACTGCTAGAGATATCGACTCAGACTTTAAGTGGACTCATCTTACCTATTGACTAGCTTCTTTAGTTCAGTACCTTAGTTGGTTAGATAGATACTGGTTAAGGCTCGAGTCATACATATTTTTCAAAACTAATGAATCGTGTGCATTTTTAAAGACAGCCTGGGGGATACTACGGATTTTTCAAAAGACACATCTTTTCTATAAAACCCCATAGCCCCTACTTTTCTGAAAACCACGATTCGTGCTATTTCAAACGCCAAACTGTATGACTCGTAGTTGGATAATGTATATTCTTCAGTGTTATGGTTACTTCATCATTCTTCATATGTTCATGTTGCTCTCATCGCATTTTATGCTTATGCACATGTTTTATTTAATAATTATGAACCTTGCTTGTTAGGACACCAGCACCATTACCGATGATGCGCATATTTTACATACACTTGTTTGCCGGCCCACACACATCATCATCGGTAATTGCCATGTCACATACACTTTAGATTATATTATCTCATTGATATAATCAGCTAAATGCTAGTTACTACATAATATTTGCATGATGCTCATGTTTTAACGTAGAGATTGCATTCTTTACATAGATACATCATGCATTCATGTATTCATTCATGTACTATTCTGGGGCTTTATGCCGTTATCCACTATTAACTTACTCTGGATTCTTGGATTTCGGATTTCCATGAGATTTCTGGATTTTGGGAAAAACCGCAAGAATTTTATAAAACTTTATCATTATTTAAAAATAGAAATTTGCGGTTTTCTCGTGATATGATGTGTGTGGCGTCCACCATGAGTTTTCTCGGTTCTTGAGCTATATATATACCCGATTCAAGGAGGGGGATGCACCGTCTGCGGGTACATGGTGGACCCGGTGCGGTACCACGGGGCAAGAAGATCGCAGATGATGGCGTTGAGCCCGGCAGGAGAGCACTACCGACCGGTTATTGTTGTTGTTTTTGGACGCGGCGGATATCCGAAGGATACCGACCGTAGTCGTGAGATTGGATGATAGGGGCTGATCCGGACTGCCGGAGCCCGAGATATAGAGATATTGAGATTTGAGATACAGAGATATTGAGATTTGAGATACAGAGATATGAGATATTGAGATTTTGAGATATACCTATTTTGTGTCGATGCTTGACACGGATTTCTGTTGATTTAACTGATGAGGTTTCAATCTTGTTATACAAGATTCATTGATCTTTTTCTTATATCAGATTATTCAGATTTCGTGGTTGATTTTCTCATTCATGATGCATTCATATATCAGATATGTTGCTTATTACTGTTTAGTGACACTGACACGATTCACTGAATATTGCACTTATGCATAGATTATTATCCTGTCACTACTAGATGTCTAGTGTTATATATGTATATTATTATGACCTTGGAGATCGTCGTGCATGCGATTTCTACTCGCAGATGTCTTCTACTCACGATTTGGCAACTCACCCCCGTTGTGCCAAATTTTTCTTACAGGTTTAGATATACAAGTTTCCTTGACGGTTTGCTGGCACAACTCTTCATTCAGGGTGATTGCTTTGGTAGGCTGGTTCACTTACATCATAACCGCCATTGTACTTTTATTTATTCAGTTGTACCTAGTAAACTCAATCAACTAGACTTGTATTATTTGGTACACTTAGAAGACTGTAGGGTGTTTTTCGTCACCCCATTGAGATGGGAATACGCGCGCGCTTGTCGGACGCATTACAGATTCCCCCTGCCTGCGGTAGGCTGGGGTTTATTGATTGTGGGGATCCGAATATCCGGCAGCCGCGGACTAAGCTGCCGTTAATTACCCCTCGTATTTAGAGCAAACGAACCTCCGATTGACGGGTTAAACTGGTCATGCGAACTCAATATGCAGTGCGTTGGTGTGTGTGTATTTTTTTTTGTTCCACTTTTTAAAAAAAGGATATATATATGTATATATATTTTCTATATATAAAAACAAAAATAAATAAGTAAATAAATATTTAGAGAAATTTTATTTAAATTTTATTATTATTTTTTAATTTTAAAATATTATTTATAATTTTTATTTATTTATTTAATATTTTTTTAAATAAAAAAAGGATTAAATAAAGAAAAGAAAGAAGAAAAGAAGAAAAGAAAATAATTATGTTTTTTTATTTAATTTTTAAATATTATTTATAATTTATTTAATATTTATTTATTTTTATTTTAAATAAAATAAAAAAAAAGAAGGAAGAAAGAGAAAATTTATTTTTAAAAAAGTGGGGCCACATGTTAGCATGTGACCCCTCATGTGAGGAGGGTCACATGCTGGCATGTGACATGGAGGGTCACATGTCAGCATGTGACCACTCATGTAAGGGGGGTCACATGCTCGCATGTGACATGGAGGGTCACATGCTCGCATGTGACCCCTCACATGCTAAGGGGGAGTCACATGCTAGCATGTGACCCTTCACATGCTAGCATGTGAAAGGGGGTCACATGCGAGCATGTGAGGGGGGTCACATGGTAGCATGTGACCCTTCACAAGCTGGGGGCAAAAAGGGTTCCAGATTTTTTTTTATACGTGGAGTTCAACTCCAAAAGAATTTTATATGGCTAAAAAAATATAATGTGGAGTTAGACTCCCAAAAAAAAGTATTTTTTTGTGGAGTTAAACTTCCAAAAGAATTTCTGTAGTGGAGTTAAACTCCAAAATAATTTTATTTGTGGAGTTGAACTCCAAAGGAATTTTATTTGTGGAGTTGAACTCCAAAAGATTTTTAAATGCGGAGTTGAACTCCGAAAATTTTTTATATGGAGTTAAACTCCTAAAAAGATTTAATATGGAGTTAAACTCCAAAAAAAAGATTTTTACTGTGGTGTTAAACTCCAAAAGAATTTTTGTAGTGGAGTTAAACTCCAAAATAATTTTTCTGGTGGTGGAGTTGAACTCCAAAAGAATTTTATTTGTGGAGTTGAACTCCAAAAGATTTTCTCCTTTCTCCTTTGAGAAGAAACCTAAAATGGGTTCTCTTAAAACTCCAAGATCTAGATCTTGGATGATAAAAAAAGAGACCCTTTTTCCTCTCTTGATGGAGTCTTGGGAGGTGGATTTATGGTAAAACTTTGTTTAGTTTTAAAAAAAAAGAGAGCTAAGCTCTTGATTCATTTGGAAAATGAAAAGGAAGAGAAAGAACTTGAAAAAGAGAGAGTAGAGGCACAAACCCTAGTTTTTTGAGGGAATGAAAATGTGTTTTTTTATTCATCATCATTTTGCCTTTTATAGGCTTACATATTTACATATAGCCCCTTGGGCTTCACAAAATGACATTTTAGCCATCCCATGGATCATGTGCCATTTCATTTTTGCTCATAAGCCATGGGCTTACAAAATATTGGCTTTATGCCCATTTTGTTTACATTCATGCATAAACAATTACATAAAAATTATTTATTACATGATTTTGTTGTTGGCACGGGGAGGCTGGCCGCGGGCTCGACATGGGCATGAGCCCGCTTGACCTGGACTTGGGCCCACCTGGCTTGGGGTTGACTTTGATTTTGACTTGGTCAACTGGGGTGTAAATTTTTACCCAAACAAATTGCCCCCCATCAATAAATGCACACAGCATATGTGGGTCGTGTGCATGAAATTGATGGATCCTCTTTTGCGTGGAGGCGACTTGCTTTGGTTCCCACTTTTTGGGATGCACTGCCTTTTTACGACGTGGACGGTCGATGCTTGATCCGTCTCCGAGATGGAGTGTCTGTGGTAGACGTTTCTCTGGCCTAGAGTAATTTGTTAAACGTGTCCCCAGCACGGAGTGTCTGTTGTCGGACGTTTCCCCGAGACGGAGTGCCTACTGTTGGACGTTTCCCCGAGACAGAGTGCCTGTGGTAGGACGTTTCCCCGAGACGGAGTGCCAGTGGTAGGACGTTTCCCCGAGACGGAGTGCCTAGTGTAGGACGTATCCCCGAGACGGAGTGCCTGCTGTAGGACGTTTCCCCGAGACGGAGTGCCTGTGGTAGGATGTATCCCCGAGACGGAGTGCCTGTGGTAGGACGTTTCCCCGAGATGGAGTGCCTGCTGTAGGACGTATCCCCGAGACGGAGTGCCTGCTGTAGGACGTATCCCCGAGACGGAGTGCCTGCTGTAGGACGTATTCCCGAGACGGAGTGCCTGCTGTAGGACGTTTCCCCGAGACGGAGTGGCTGCTGTAGGACGTTTCCCCGAGACGGAGTGCCTGTGGTAGGACGTTTCCACGAGACGGAGTGCCTGCTGTAGGACGTTTCCCAGAGACGGAGTGCCTGTTGTTGGACGTTTCCCCGAGACGGAGTGCCTATGGTAGGACATTTCCCCGAGACGGAGTGCCTGTGGTAGGACGTTTCCCCGAGACGGAGTGCCTGGTGTAGGACGTATCCCCGAGACGGAGTGCCTGCTGTTGGACGTTTCCCCGAGACGGACTGCCTGCTGTTGGACGTTTCCCTGAGACGGAGTGCCTGTGGTAGGACGTATCCCCGAGACGGAGTGCCTGCTGTAGGACGTATCCCCAAGACGGAGTGCCTGCTGTAGGACGTTTCCCCGAGACGGAGTGCCTCCTGTAGGACGTTTCCCCGAGACGGAGTGCCTGCTGTAGGACGTTTCCCCGAGACGGAGTGCCTGGTGTAGGACGTATCCCCGAGACGGAGTGCCTGTGGTAGGACGTTTCCCCGAGACGGAGTGCCTGCTGTTGGACGTATCCCCGAGACGGAGTGCCTGTGGTAGGACGTTTCCCCGAGACGGAGTGGCTGTGGTAGGACGTTTCCCCTAGACGGAGTGCCTGTGGTAGGACGTTCCCCGAGACGGAGTGCCTGTGGTAGGACGTTTCCCCGATACGGAGTGCCTGTGGTACGACGTTTCCCCGAGACGGAGTGCCTGTTGTAGGACGTATCCCCGAGACGGAGTGCCGACTGTAGGACATTTCCCCGAGACGGAGTGCCTGCTGTTGGACGTTTCCCCGAGACGGAGTGCCTGGTGTAGGACGTATCCCCGAGACGGAGTGCCTGCTGTAGGACATTTCCCCGAGACGGAGTGCCTGCGGTTGGACGTTTCCCCGAGACGGAGTGCCTGCGGTAGGACGTTTCCCCGAGGCGGAGTGCCTATGGTAGGACGTTTCCCCGAGACGGAGTACCTGTGGTAGGACGTTTCCCCGATACGGAGTGCCTATGGTAGGACGTTTCCCCGAGACGGTGTGCCTACTGTAGGACGTATCCCCGAGACGGCGTTCCTGCTGTAGGACGTTTCCCCGAGACAGAGTGCCTGCTGTAGGACGTATCCCCGAGACAGAGTGCCTGCTGTAGGACGTTTCCCCGAGATGGAGTGCCTGCTGTTGGACGTTTCCCCGAGACGGAGTTCCTGTGGTAGGACGTTTCCCCGATACGGAGTGCCTGTGGTGGGACGTTTCCCCGAGACGGAGTTTCTGCTGGTTGACGTGTCCCCAATGCGGAGTGTCGTTGGTTGACGTGTCCCTGATGCGGAATGTCTGTGTTGGACGTTTCCCTGATGCGGAGTGTCTGTGTTGGACGTTTCCCCGATGCAGAGTGTCGCTGGTTGACGTGTCCCCGGCACGGAGTGTCGCTGATCGACTTTTCCCCGGCGCGGAGTGTCTGATGTTGGAATTAGTTTGTTTGATTTGAGTTGACATCAGCATCGCTATACTGGAATATGGTACCAGGAGCGAATCATCATTTGTCTTTGAGAGGGTTTGGGAATTGGTTTTCTGTCGGCATCTGTGTTGCTGCACTGGAATAATGCCAGGAGCAACTCATCATGTGCCCCGGGAGGATTTGGATTTTGGTGGCTTAGGAGACAGGTTTAGATCCCTATCACCTAAGGCTTTTCAATTTTATGGGCCGTAAGGGTCCCATAAAGCATTTTCTCCCTACGGGTCATAAGGATCCCGTAGGTGTATTTTCTCCTTAAGAGTCGTGGGGACTCCTAAGTGTGTTGCTCCTTTGTGAGTCGTAGGGATCTCACGCGGGAATTTTCTCCTTACAAAGTCGGGAGGACTTTGCGAGTGCATTTCATCTCTTTTTCACGAGTTTGCGCCCTTTTGGGTTTTCACAAACTCGCCAGCAGTCCTGCTGTTTTTACTTACGGAGCCCTTTCGGGTTTTCATCTGTACCCATTTTGCTTATGGACATACCATTCTTTTTATTTTATTTTATATATATATATATATATATATATATATTTTGCTGGGACTTTGAATGTGGTCTCACCGGTAGGACTTGAGAGAGATTGGGATTGTTTTACGCCCGTGGATTGTATACGGTTTTGCAGGATGTATGATACAGACCGTAGGGCCATAAAAATTTTGGGACTTTGTTGGCGTCTGCATCGCTGCACTGGAATATGGTACCAGGAGCGACTCATCATTCGCCGTCGGGGTATGGGATTTGGAATTTGGTTGGCGTCTGCATCACTGCACTGGAATATGGTACCGGGAGCGACTCATCATTCGCCATTGGGGTATGGGATTTGGAATTTGGTTGGCGTCTGCATCGCTGCATTGGAATATGGTACCAGGAGTGACTCATCATTCGCCACTTGGGGGTTGGGGAGCGATGGCTTAGGAGACAGGTTTAGGACCCTGTCACCTGAAACTTTTCAATTTTATGGGCCGTGAGGGTCCCATAAAAGCACTTTCTCCCTACGAGTCGTAAGGATCTCGCAGGTGTATGTTCTCCTTAGGAGTCGTGAGGACTCCCAAGTGTGTTTTTCCTTCGTGAGTCGTAAGGATCCCACGAAGGTTTGTTTTTCCTCATGTATCGTGAGGACACATGAGTGGACTTCCCTCATTCCTAGTTTAATGACTTAGAGGTCGACTGTTTCCAGTTTAACGACTTAGAGGTCTGCTGTTTCCAGTTTAAAGACTTAGAGGTCATCTGTTTCCAGTTTAACGACATAGGGGTCATCTGTTTCCAGTTTAACGACATAGCGGTCATCTGTTTCCAGTTTAACGACGTGGTGGTCATCTGTTTCCAATTTAAAGACTTAGAGGTCTGCTGTTTCCAGTTTAACGACTTAGAGGTCATCTGTTTCCAGTTTAACGACATAGTGGTCATCTGTTTCCAGTTTAACGACATAGTGGTCATCTGTTTCCAGTTTAAAAACTTAGAGGTCATCTGTTTCCAGTTTAACGACTTAGAGGTCTACTGTTCCCAGTTTAACGACTTAGAGGTCGTCTGTTTCCAGTTTAACGACGTGGTGGTCATTTGTTTACAGTTTAATGACTTAGAGGTCGTTTGTTTCCAGTTTAATGACATGGTGGTCATCTGTTTCCAGTTTAACGACGTAGAGGTCATCTGACGGGGAGCTTAGAGAAGATACCCGATTGAGCAGTTGTCGGGGGCACCGCTGGAGCTTGCCCGAAATGCCTTGTCACTTTGTCGGTGTTGATGGCCTTGCCCCGAGCTGGAGCCAAGGAAAGTCTTTCAAATACCGACTTGCATTCGAAGATGGAAATTGAAAGTCGTTAACCCCCTTGCAAATAGAAACATGATTTCAGTATAGACAATCGATATGTACATTGATTGAGCTCGCATGAACATTTAACCCGAAATATGGGAGGAGAGATAGTCCCACCGGGCGTGCCAGAATCTGTAGGGTGTTTTTCGTCACCCCATTGAGATGGGAATACGCGCGCGCTTGTCGGGCGCATTACAGATTCCCCTTGCCTATCTCATAGTATTCATGTTCTTCGGAACAAGAATGCGGGTGTGTATGCACAGTTGATTGAGGCGGAGAAAGAGGATTTTCATTAGGGTTTCGGAACGGGTGCGTATGCACAGTTGACAGTCGTCTTTTTCCAAACCCTAATGGATTTATGATATATCAATTAATAATATTAATTAAATGAAATTGTGTCATGGTTGGGTTTGTTGACTTGTTGACCAAGGTTGACTAGTTGACCATAGTTGAAAGTTTGACCATCATCATTACTTTACAAAGATGCTCTTTGATTCTAGCAAAATTCATTTAATGAATATAATGATAATGGTCATTCCAAACCATCCATCAACTATTTCATTTTTATTATTATTGTTAATTTGATAATTCTTTTCTTTTTGTTATGGTTGTAAAAGGAAAAAGCTCTCATTCTATCATAACACTTCTCTCTCCTCTCTTCTTCTTCCTCCTCCTCTAGTTCAAGGAGCTCCCTTCTCATGTGTTGAGAATCCATCTCCTTGAGATAAAAACACCCCAAAGCCACTCTCTACTCACTCTAGGGTTAGAGGTTTAGCAAGCCAAAGATCCTAGTTCACTCAAAGTTCGAGAAAGAGCCCGAATGTTGAACCCTCAGGTGGATCCATCTTTGACGAAAGAAGGCGACGAGGATAGCACCATCAACCCCTACAAAGGTTTCAAGAAGAAGGAGTTCAAGTTAGGTATAACCTCTTTTCCGAGTAGCTAACTCTCTTTAGCTTCCTTGCTAGTTTAGTTTAGAAAAGATCCCGACTTTGTTAGTCCATGTTGCCCCTTGCGCTAAAAATTTGATTTTTATACCATTTCCGCCTCCCCGCAAGAACCGGGGTTGGCAACGTGGACTTACAGTGGTATCAGAGCCTAACTAAACTTAAACTAACTTAGTAGTAAAGTGCATGGAAGTTCGATCGGAAAAATCGCAATAACCGGAAAATCAAAACCCTAACTTTCTGTTGAAATTTTTTGTGCTCTAAAAATAAAAAGTTTTACTCCTAAAATCGGCTCAGGGTTTTGTGAAAACACCCACCAAAAACGGTCGCCTGATTCCCACAAACCGCCGCGGTTCCGCGGCGATAGGTATGAATTTGCCGCGGAACCGCCGCCGTTTGGGCTCCTCTCTCGACCGGGTTTGCTGCAGTGTTCTTATGGTTTGGTTTTGGGATTTTTCAGATGGTTTATATGTGCCCAGGTTTTCCAGAAAAGAAATTTATTTTTGGGGGCCTATAAATCCGTATTTTTATCGAACTTCACTACACTTTGACTATAATGGTTATATCTGTGATGTTTATATGTATTGAACGTCGGCTAATCGCTATATGTCGATTAGTCGAGGTTATACATGTCTGTGATCTGTGTTTGATGATGGTTTGTGTATATGAATGCGTTGGACTGTCGCGGGTGAATAGCCGGGGTGGATGTAAGATGAATGTTTCCTTTTCTTTCATTCATTGTAAAATGTAAATTGATGTAATATTATTATTTGTATGGCCGCACAACCGGGTCGGGGTTGTAGCCGTCATTGTATAATTCTTTTTACTGTTTTTGCTCCTAGGATAGACCCATGGAGGGGTGCACAAACTACCGGGTATCTCGAAGTGCCGAGTGGCCTACTCACGGCGATGAGGGAGGTTGCTCCACTTCGGGTACTTGACGGGTAGTTTGCCGCACCCGTAGGGGTCTTGGGTGGGGTATTGGCTATTCACCGCGACCGTGTAATCCGCTTTTCGTTGCAGGCTCGAAAGGATTGCAGATTCCTAGTATATCCAATGTATTCATCTGTGATCTGTAATGTCTATCATTGCTATATATTTATAACTATTTAGGCGTTGCTTATGTTTTACAGCCGCGCTAGCCCAGCCCCCGCTCTGTCGTTAGTTAAGTAACCTAACGGGTGATGACAGGGCCCCGTGGCGAATGCGAATGGCATAAGCGTACGTCATATTTTGGTTGTTTTCTGCAATGGTAGGATTAAATGATGGGACGCATTAAAAGAACTAATGCAAGAATATCACGCATTAAAAGAACTAATGCAAGATAATAAACCAAGCAAAAGTCGTTGGAACACTTTCGAAAAACCACTCGGTTCTTTTCAAAACTAACTTTTAAATGCGGAGCTTGAGCCACTCCTTTTAAAAGCTATCTTGTTCCATCGATCATATCAAGTTCACTACGTTCACGGTTTAGCCAAAACCATTCGTAGCCCTCCGTCGTTTCACATGAGTAGTCAATAGTATTCAAGCTGTGTTTGTTGGCCAAAGTCAAGGCATAGTGATTGGTAGCTATTGGGTATTCATGTGCAGCATAGATAGATGCGTTGATTTGGAACAGTCGTACTGCCTTGTTGGCCAAAGTCAAGGGTAGGTACGGGTGGATTCAAATTAACCTGGATAAACGACGGGTAGAACTTGACATGTGACTTATGATTTGTTGGCCAAAGTCAAGGTCATAAGAGCATGGGGCAAAAATCAACATCGGGAGTTTCATAAGTACTGAAACTTGCTAGATTTGCATACCATTTGGAGTGTGATGATTATGGTAGGATTCCTTCATTTTTGTCACACGATGATATTTGGATCCCGATCCTACTGTGAGTATATGCTACTCCTCGGGAAATTTCTCACTAAACGATCAATGCTATAAACCTAGTAGGTGTCTAGAAAGGTGTTAGTGGGGCTACGCCCCCAGGGAAAAGAGGTTCTTAAATTAAGAAACTTCGCGAAAGCGTTGGAAAACCTCCCTCGAAGTACCGACACTGGCCTGGCTGAACGGTTAAGCAAGTATTGTGCGGTGGAATTGATCCCGACTAATTCTTCCTTTATGGTTTGAGGAGGGATTCGAGAGACAGTGGGAGCCATCCTGGTTAGACAAATTAAAAACCATTCTAAACTTGCAAGAGCATCGAGCTGAGTGTTTCTTCTCTCTCTCCTAATTGCAGCGACCAATCGACATGACTGGACTTAAGTTACTTCTAGATAAAAACATATTGACAGGGCCAAACTACAAAGATTGGCTCAGGAATGTCAAAATGGCAATCACTTACGACAAGCTGGGGTATCTTCTTACCACCAAAGCTCCCCCCGTCCCAGGTCCCACCTCCAGCGTCGCGGATAAGGAAATCCGTAAGACTTGGGAGATTGATTGCGCGAAGGCCAAGTGCCTCATGCTTGCCTCTATGGACAACGAACATCAGAGGAGGCACGAGAATATGGACCTGGAATCCTTATTTCTCCATACAAAAGAACTGTATGGAGAGCAGTCTCGTATCGCAAGATACGAAGTTTCGAAGAAGTTGTTTTCGGCAAAGTTGGCTGTCGGATCATCGGTAGCGGAACACGTGCTTAAGATGATTGGCTACATTGAGGAGCTCGCAGAACTTGGGACCACGTTGGAGAGTGAGCTCTATACGGACTTGATTCTCCAGTCCCTTCCTTCCACTTACGCCCAGTTTATACTGAACTTCAACTTACAAGAAAAAGAAGTTGAACTTTCAGAACTCCTCAACATGCTGAGGAGCGCAGAGGGCACCCTACAGAAAGGTAGGGAAACACCCACTTTGTTTGTAGGAGGATCTTCTTCTTCTAGGTCCAAGGCGAAAGCCAAGGGAAAGAAGAAGAAAGCCCCCGCCAAACCAAGGGGCGGTGTTAGTAAAATGGATAAGAAGGGAAAGGAAAAGGCAACAAAGATAGCGGGGAAACTTGTGGGTAAAGAAGAATGCTTCTATTGTCATAAGAGTGGACACTGGAAGAAAAATTGCAGGGCTTGGAAGGCCAGGACACAGGAACTGAAGCAGGTTGCGGCTTCAGCTTCAGGTGTGTATGTTATTGAAAACTGTCTTTCGATAAACTCTACTTCCTGGGTATTGGATACCGGATCAGGATCTCATATCTGTAATTCTTTGCAGGCGTTGAGAAACCGTAGGTTTTGAAGGCAGGTAACATGACCCTCAGAGTTGCGAACGGAGCTAGCATGGATGCTAAAGCCGTAGGGGACTATCACCTGGGAATGTCAGATGGACATGTTTTGGTTTTGCGTAATTGCTTTTTTGTACCCAACGCAACTTGTAATATCATTTCTGTATCTTTGGTTTCAAAAGAAGGTTATGAATTTGCGTTTGTAAGTAATGTTGTAAACATTCACCTTAATCAAGTTCTGATTGGGTCAGGTACACTAAGCAATGGTATATACGTATTAAACCAACCACAGATTTTCAATGTCCAGAATACACACAAAAGAAAGTCTCCAGATATCAATCAGACTTTCTTATGGCATTGTAGACTGGGTCACATCAATGAGAGAAGGTTGACAAAGTTACATACAGAAGGATATTTAGATCCGTTCGAATATCAATCGTATGCCACTTGTCAATCCTGTCTCAAAGGAAAGATGACAAAGACTCCGTTCACTGGACACGGAGTAAGAGCAAGCGAGCTCTTGGGACTCGTACACAGCGACGTGTGCGGTCCAATGTCTGCACATGCGCGAAGCTGTTATTCTTACTTCATTACTTTTACGGATGATTTTTCAAGGTACGGTTATGTCTTCTTAATGAAACATAAGTCCGAAGCTTTTGAAAAGTTCCAGGAATATAAGAATGAAGTAGAAAAACAAACCGGCAAAAGTATCAAGATTCTAAGATCGGATCGAGGTGGAGAATACTTAAGTGCCGAGTTCCTGAATTACTTAAAAGAGAATGGAATTCTCTCTCAGCTTACTCCTCCATACACTCCGCAACATAACGGTGTATCGGAGAGACGGAACCGGACCCTATTGGATATGGTACGGTCCATGATGAGTAACGCTGAGTTACCGCGATCATTCTGGGGGTATGCACTAGAATCAGCTGCATACCTTTTGAACCGAGTTCCCACTAAGACTGTGTCTACCACACCATATGAAATGTGGTGTGGGAAGAGGCCCCATCTCAGTCACATTAAGACATGGGGAAGTCCGGCTTTTGTCAAAAAGCAGCATGCGGACAAGCTCGAGGCACGCTCAGTACAGTGCAAGTTCGTAGGATATCCAAAGAACTCCAAGGGATATTTCTTCTACTGCGAAGAGGAACAAAAGGTTTTTGTTTCTCGTCATGCCTACTTCTTGGAAACTGAGTTTTTGGAAAACCAGATAAGTGGGAGCACAGTAGAACTGGAAGAAATTCCAGAACCACGAGCTATTACTGAAAGCTTAGAGGAACCAGAGGATTCAAAAGAACAGGACATTCCTACGCCGCTCCGCAGAAGTAGTAGGCAGTCTCATCCGCCCGAGAGATACTACGGTTTTCTCATAGACGGGGATAGAGAGGATTGCATCATAGATTATGATGAGCCTACTAGCTTCCAGCAGGCCGTTCAGAGCGTTGACTCGGTAAAATGGCTGGATGCAATGCGGACCGAAATGGAGTCCATGTACACCAACAAAGTATGGACGTTGGACATTGCTCCAGACGGGGTAAAACCCATAGGATGCAAGCAGATCTTCAAAAGGAAGATTGGTGTAGATGGACAGGTTGAGACCTATAAAGCTAGACTTGTTGCAAAGGGTTTTCGTCAAAGACCTGGTTTGGACTATGACGAAACCTTTTCTCCAGTGGCTATGCTGAAATCCATTCGGATCCTTCTTGCCATTGCTGCCTTCCACGATTATGAGATTTCGCAGATGGACGTAAAAACCGCTTTTCTAAATGGAAATTTAGAGGAGTGTGTCTATATGGACCAGCCAGAGGGTTTCATTCAGAGTGGGAGCAGCGGAAAGGTGTGCAAGTTGCTTAAGTCCATCTATGGACTAAAGCAGGCATCGCGGAGTTGGAACATCTGTTTTGATGAGACGGTCAAGGAATTTGGCTTTATCAAAAATCCAGATGAACCATGCATCTATAGTAGATTTGTAGCGAGAACTGTAGTATTCCTCGTTTTATACGTGGATGATATTCTCTTAATAGGAAATGACATTCCTATGCTATAATCTGTCAAGGGGTTCTTGTCGCACAGGTTCTCCATGAAAGACCTGGGTGATGCCTCTTACATCCTGGGGATCCGGATCCATCGTGATAGATCCAAGAGGATATTAGGACTTTCACAGTCCAGGTACATCGACACCATACTGAAAAGATTCAGTATGGAAGATTCCAAGCGCGGTAACCTACCGGCTTGTCACGGGATCACCCTCTCTAAAGAGATATCTCCTAAGACTGATTTGGAGAGGGATCGCATGTCTATTATACCCTACGCTTCTGCGGTAGGCTCTGTAATGTATGCAATGTTGTGTACCAGACCGGATGTTGCTTATGCACTGAGTGTAGTAAGCCGGTATCAGTCAAACCCTGAGGAGAAACACTGGATAGCGGTAAAGAACATTCTCAAGTACCTGAGAAGGACTAAGGAGATGTTCTTGGTGTATGGCAGAAAAGACCTCCAGATCGAGGCCTTTGCTGACTCCAGCTTCCAGAGTGACAAGGATGATTCCAAGTCCATGTCGGGTTTTGTCTTTACCCTCAATGGAGGGGCGGTGTGTTGGAAGAGTTCCAAACAGGAAACCGTTGCAGACTCGACGATGGAAGCGGAATATATCGCTGCATCTGATGCCGCAAAAGAAGCTGTCTGGATAAGGAAGTTCTTGAAAGAACTTCAGGTGGTTCCATCCATTGTTGACCCAATACCTCTGTATTGCGACAACAACGGGGCTATAGCTTTAGCGAAGGAACCCAGGTCCCATCAGAGATCCAGACACATCTTGAGGCGGTATCACCTGATCAGAGAGATCGTAGATCGCAAGGAGATCGAGGTTCGGAGGGTTGCTTCAGAAGAAAACACTGCAGATCCATTCACCAAGGCCCTGCCCCAGACTCAGTTCGAGCGGCTGATCGAGATGATAGGTCTTCGATACGCCAGTACATGGCCTTAGTGAAAGTGGGAGATTGTTAGTGTATATGCCCTAGAGGCCATTACTGTATCATACTGGTTTGTATATTACTTAATGGAAACTTGGGATATTCACCTTGTGTATACAATCTTGCTCAAAATAGTAGTATGCTACTTGGTTTGTTTCTACTTCAATGTGTACATGTGTTTATTTTATCATATCACCTTTACGCATTAGTGGAGCCCATAGGATCTTTGCTTGATTACCAGCGTTGTGATGGCAGTCACACTAGTGGGGGCTGGGTAATCTATAAGCACATCCTTATACAGGTCCCTAGTCGCAGGACTATCGAGACAGGGCATCGATACTCCGGAGTAGACTGGCGCATGCGCTTCTCATCCCAGTGTGGGAGACGGTCTGTCCCACAACCGTCAGTACGTCGTACTTGAGATAGTATGCGGGTGCTCGTTAGGTTACGAGTACACTGGACAGGACTCGTAGGGAACTGACAAGTTGGTATTATACCTATCGTCAGTTATCAGTTCCCAGGTGACATGAGTACAGCTTAGTCCGCTGACTTGACACTGGCACTTCGCCTCGAGTGTGTTCCCACTGCACTTTGATCACTACCCTACCACGGCTCAAAGGAGTCATGCAAACAGGTAGTGGTTGGGTGCAGTCCCGAAGCACTTGGAGGCAGTGACGGTTAGACAGGATTCGTCTCTCCCGGTATTGGGGGTTGACATCGCGCTGTGTCTAGGAGAGCCATTACAAGAGTAGTCCCTGGCCAGGGCAAGCAAGATATACTGGTAGGCTTCCAGTGTTATCTCAGGGTGTTTTGGGCTTCACTCCGACACGACTTGTACCGCTATTAGGGGACTGACGTTTACCGCCCCTAGGCCCGACATGCGATGTATCAGACGAACAGACCGGACTGTACGGAGACTGTCACATTCAGACTCAGTAGGAGTTCAGATGGGGTTCACCTCGTTAGTCTTCTTATCGGCATCTACCTGGGGACCGTTACGC
The DNA here is from genome assembly GCA_030015575.1 of Agapanthus africanus. Classification (NCBI taxonomy): domain Eukaryota; kingdom Viridiplantae; phylum Streptophyta; class Magnoliopsida; order Asparagales; family Amaryllidaceae; genus Agapanthus; species Agapanthus africanus. The sequence continues at coordinate 401,405,026 of CM057346.1, forward strand.
ACAGCTAGTGCCGCTTGTGGTCTGTGGTTAAACCCACTGCCAGCGTAGTGTCGAGTCTTTAAAGTCGCACACAGAGGGCTATTCGCCTCTAGGCAAACCAGAGTAGAGGTCGCATGGTTTTGCGACAGGGTTCGTTCTCATCCGCGCACTTGTGCACGTTTGGAGTCCGGACAGATTTTACTAGCAGGCTCTGGTTTGAGCCAGATACTGGTATATGTTTTGGGGTTGATTTTATCTCATAGTATTCATGTTCCTCGGAACAAGAATGCGGGTGTGTATGCACAGTTGATTGAGGCGGAGAAAGAGGATTTTCATTAGGGTTTCGGAACGGGTGCGTATGCACAGTTGACAGTCGTCTTTTTCCAAACCCTAATGGATTTATGATATATCAATTAATAATATTAATTAAATGAAATTGTGTCATGGTTGGGTTTGTTGACTTGTTGACCAATGTTGACTAGTTGACCATAGTTGAAAGTTTGACCATCATCATTACTTTACAAAGATGTTCTTTGATTCTAGCAAAATTCATTTAATGAATGTAATGATAATGGTCATTCCAAACCATCCATCAACTATTTCATTTTTATTATTATTGTTAATTTGATAATTCTTTTCTTTTTGTTATGGTTGTAAAAAGAAAAAGCTCTCATTCTATCATAACACTTCTCTCTCCTCTCTTCTTGTTCCTCCTCCTCTAGTTCAAGGAGCTCCCTTCTCATGTGTTGAGAATCCATCTCCTTGAGATAAAAACACCCCAAAGCCACTCTCTACTCACTCTAGGGTTAGAGGTTTAGCAAGCCAAAGATCCTAGTTACTCAAAGTTCGAGAAAGAGCCCGAAGGTTGAACCCTCAGGTGGATCCATCTTTGACGGAAGAAGGCGACGAGGATAGCACCATCAACCCCTACAAAGGTTTCAAGAAGAAGGAGTTCAAGTTAGGTATAACCTCTTTTCCGAGTAGCTAACTCTCTTTAGCTTCCTTGCTAGTTTAGTTTAGAAAAGATCCCGACTTTGTTAGTCCATGTTGCCCCTTGCGCTAAAAATTTGATTTTTATACCGTTTCCGCCTCCCCGCAAGAACCGGGGTTGGCAACGTGGACTTACATGAGGAACCCTACTTGATCGGCGGAGAGGCTGAGGTTCGTTGGAAACTACTGAATCCTTTGGTTCTACCAAATCATCAGCTGCATTTTGTATAGCTGGAACTACTTCCAGTTTTACAGAGCTGACCTTGCCTCGAGCTTGTCCGGATTTTGCTTTTAGACATAGGCCGGACAACCCCAAATCTTAACAAACTTAAGATATGGGCTCTTCCCTTTCCATATCACATATGAAGTGATAGGCAACTGATTTGATTTGAACCCTATTCAATAGATTTGCAGCTTCTTAAGTGCATAACTCCCAAAAGGAAATAGGAAACTCAGTAGTACTTATCATAGAGCACACCATATCACATAGGGTGTTATTGCTCCGCCCCAATATACCATCGTGCTATGGTGTATACGGAGGAGTAATACTGAGAGAACTCATTGTCCTTTAGAATAGTCCAGGAATTCCGTGCTCAAGTATTCTCCTCCTTGATCTCATCAAAGCACATAATACTTATACCCGTTTTTGGTTCTCTACTTCTAACTTATATTCTGTGAATATCTCAAAAGTTTCGGACTTATGTTTCAACAGGAACATGTGTCTAAATCTTCAGAGATCATCAGAGAATGTAATGAAGTACAAAGAACCGGTCTTGGCATATGTAGACAGGGGACTTTCATACATCAGCATGTATCAATCCCAAGAGTTCACTAACTCTTTCTCTGTTTCCAATAAACAGAGCTGTGGTTATCTTATCTTTATGACATGACCGGCAAGTTTCACAAGATGTAAATTCAAACCAATTTAAATATGCATCTATGTGTAACTTCAGCTAGTCGGGTCGCATTGATATGACCTAGTCTACAATGCCTCAAGAAGGATTCGTTTATTTCTGAACTCTTCCTCTTGTGTGTGTTCTGTATACTAAGAACTGTAGTTTGATTTAGAACTTCAATGGTTTTAGATAACGTGCCTGAACCGATCAACTCTTGATATAGGAAATGTTCAAAACATTATCCAACAATACAAAATTATATCCTTTCTTTACTAATAAAGAGACTGATATGATCTTGTATATCAGGTTCGGTATCTAATAACATTCGTTCAGAATAAATGTATTCTGATAATACAGGGTGATAGTGACCAACAGACTTGGCTGCAACACTTGCACCGTTTTCTGTCTCATGAAACTTATCACCCGTTCTCCGTTCTCTACCTTTCTGTAGCCCATGTAACAGATTACATATGCGGGATCCTCATCCGGTATCTCATACCCAGGACGTAAAGGATACTGAGAAACAGTTCTGTGTAATGGACACACCCGAAGAAGATGCATCAGCATGCACTTTCTTCGTTTGGGCGGCACGGGAAATCTGGTATTCCCTAATTTCCTGCTCTGTCTTATAACAATTATAAGTTGGAGCAGGACCAACGTTCCCCAGCTCAGTCTAACAAGCGGGTTAGGTCAATATATCCGTATTATTATCTTGATTAAGGCGTGATATGTTCGCTACTTAGAGAGAGAGAGAAGAAAACACTTAGCGTATGCTCTTGCAAGATTAGATTGGTTATCTAATATATCTAATCAGGATGTCTCCCACTGTTTTTGTCAAATCTTCCTTCAAACCCTAAAAGGAAAGACTAGCCGGGATTAATTACACGCTACAAGTTCGCCAATCTTTCAGCCAGGCCAGTGTCGGTACTTTGAGGGAGGTCCCCCGTGCTTTCGCACGAACCTAATTAAAGTAAACCTCGTTTTCCCAGAGACATAACCCCGTTAACACCTTTCTAGACACCTACTTGATCGACTAATTGTAATGTGTAAAACTCTCCCAGGAGTAACTCTTACTCGCAGCGGGTATCGGGATCCAACTATCTCATAGAAGGTATGCAATCTCATTGCAAATTTCAACACATGAAATTCCCAATAATATTTTACCCCTAGCGTCCTATGACCTTGACGGAGGCCAAACTACCCATAGTCCGCTAGTCAAGTTCAACCCGTACATTTCTTGATTGAATTAAACCCACCCGCACGACCCTTGACGGAGGCCAAACTACGCCGTACGAATACCCTAATCCAATCGCATCGTATGCTAGCAGATAAGCACTAGTTAGCTACCGTACACTACGCCTTGACGGAGGCCAAACTACCGCAGCACGAATACTAAGTAGTACTTATCTGAAATGACAGAGGGATACGACAGGTTTTTAAGAAAACCCTTTGCGTAATGAACTTGATATCGTTGTAGAATCGAGTGATTTTAAATGGAGTGTTTTTAAGGCTTTTCTAGTTTTGCTAAAGGGGTCACTCCCGGTGAAGGGATCGTCGGCCCATTCCTTATCGAATAAGGTGCAGGGTATGTCATATATACCACTATGCAAAGCAAAAACTATAGAAGCAATCAAAAGACAAACCGAGTTTGTAGCATCTGGTAGTTTCACTAAAGTGGTCACTCCCGGTGAAGGGATCTCGGCTCTTTCCTTATCGAATAAGGTGCTGGATGTTCTACAAGGAACACCGCTATGCAAAGCAAAAACTAGAGCTACCAGTTTTAAACAAGTTTCTACAACATCTTAGGTTTCTTTTATTTCATTAATCTCATTAATGAAGTCCATATTTAATATGCTTCACAAGCATCACTTTTGAAACGAAATATGCAATATAACATATATCTCATATATATAATATAAACATTCGTCTCAGGCAGTAATATGATCTCATCACAGAACATTGCAGCAGAAGAAACATATAAGAAATATTTGATATACTAGGACGTCCGTGTTTTAATACGAGCCTGTATAAAACACGGATTCCACGGTCGCGATGAATAGCCAAACCCACATCCCTAGACTCCTACGAGAGCGGCAAGCAACACTGCCAATTCTAGGGTTAGGAGACCCGGTCTCGACTCCTCGAGATGGTCTCCCACTGGACCCTAGAACCCGGTTACCTGTGCTCCCCGCCTTGGGTCTACCTAATTCGGAAAAGTAAATAATATACAATGGTGACATCATCCTCAGCCCGGAAGTGCTCCAATAAAAGAATATTACAAACAAATGAATTTTACATGAATGAAAAAGAAAAACTCTCATCTCACATAAAACCCCCGGCTATTCAGAAACGCGACGATCCAATATAATATATCACAGCAACACATAATATCTCATATCATCAACGTAAGTAAGTATGCGTATCCCGATTGTCGTTGATGTATAGCAACGAAGCCGGCGATACACCACATACTACGCTTACGGTCACAGAAAAGAAAGTGTAAAACTACAACAGTTGGAATCCGCAACCTCCTTAGACATCGCATGCCTAACCAAATGAATTCCTTAGACATCGCATGCCTAACAATTATAAACCCCGCATTTTAGTCTCATTATCGAAAACTCTTTTCAATATCAAGTCGGGCAATTCAACAAGATTCCCGACATCCTGATCGAATGCTCGTCGCAAAATTTAGTAGACGGCTGCACCCCCGGATGCCGTCGACGAAGTGCACTAAGGCAGAACACCTCTGCCGCGAGCACCCGAACGGATGCTTTTGGCGACAGGGTTCTCCTACAGTCACTTGGTCGGGGCTTTGGGGCGTGGCTGTCTATCAAGTTTACCCGGCGAGTATCCGCGTACGCTACGTGATTGCGACGGACTTTTGATCGCATCAAAATTCCGTGGCAACCGATCATCTGAGACTGAACTGCTAGATTTATAACATTCAAATTAGTTATCTCATAACTACTCGTGGATTCCAAATATTGTATCACATTCCAGATAAATAGACAATGTTAAAGATTCCGATCGAATAATCAAACACCCAAGTTTTCCCTAATATATCTAAACACTTGAAATCAGTTTAAAAACATCCATCACATGCCACAGTACCAATGGTCCAGCCGTAGAAGGGTCAAGCAAACGCCTCATATGTGGCACGCCGTACTGCCCCAAACCCTAAGGTTTATAGGCAGTTCAAGACAGTCACATAATCGAGTTAAGCTTTGTTGTCTTCTAGAGGGTCCACCGCGTTACTTGCATGACTTTACGAAAGTTTCAAACACGAGAAAAAATCCAACTTTTGAAAATTTTCCGACAGGGGAAAAAGTGAGTTATTGATATCCGTTCGAACTTTTTAACAGTTTCTAAAAATTACCCGGACAAAACTAAACAAAGTTAAGTTATCCGATCGAATCAACGAGTCCCCAATACAACCCAGAAAACTCAACATTTGAGTGTAATTAAAAATTCCCAGAAAAAAAAATGACAAGAAAGGGCCTAAGAATAAATATATGAAATATGAGGGACTAAGTCATAATTTTGGGGTTTGGCTGCGGTTCCGCGGTCATATAAAAGCATTAGCGTTCCGTATTTCACAGTAATTCTTAGTTTTTCCTGCTCTATTTTATGAGCATTTTTAATTCATAAAAAATCACATTTTCAGAAAATGTCCAGAGAAGCGTTCAAATTAGGGTTTCGGGGTTCGATCAGAGTTTAAACTTCGTCTACACTTCGCCTAAAGCTCTAGCTTGGCTCTGAAACCACTGTAGGGTTGCTAGGCACACGCACAAGGGTCTACAAGGCATCAACCATGTCCGATTTAAAATTTAGCCGTGCCGAACAACCCAAAGCCGGATCTTTAAACTAGAGTTTAGGCGAAACTAAGCATGTTAAACACTTTAAAACTAAGTGAGAGGTATTACAACCTTTGTAGATCCGGTCCTTCACTTCTTAAGCTCCGTGTTGAGGTCCCTTCGCTGCGATCATCGTGTTCCGGACTCTCGAGAGGCTCCACGAAGAGAAAGATGCAGTCTTGCTTCCGATCTTCGATAACAAAGATGATCCACCTTGAAGTTTCATTAACACAAGCTAACACTCATAAAATAATGTGAACACCCTCATCTAAATGGTAAGGGTAGATGAGGATGATGGAGTAGGATTTTTGCTCTCATTTATAATCTTTTTCTCACTCATTTTTCATCACTTGGAAAAAAGCTAGTAAGCTTCTTCCATGAAAAGTAAAAGGAAGAAGAAGAAGAATAAATCATAATCCTTTCTGTGATGAATAATGCAAAGAAGATAATGATGAATAATGCAACCATGGTTGACTAAACCATTGTAGAGACTTAACTAGGGCTAGGGTTTGGGTTAGGTCAAGGAATGAGTCATAACAAAATATCTTTCACAAAACAAAACTAAAACTTCTAGAATCATCTAGAAAGCATTAACCCAAATCAAACCCTAATCTTGTTTAATCTCTACTAAACATGTTGCATTAGTTATCATATCATGTTACAATATTATATATCACATATATAATATTTATTGTAACCAAATAAAATAATACAATTAACATATATCGCATATATATCAATGTATTACCCGAGTGAGAAAAAGAATCTTTTAGTAAGATAATATTAGTTAATGTAATTTAATATATAATATATATTATTATACATTAAATTATCGAATCAACACTTGATCCGACAATCCGGCTATATCGCATATAACCGACTAATATGATGACCCGGCTATATCACATATACCCGGCCGATATCTCATATCGCGAGAATCCAATACGGTATCACATATCGCATTATCCTCGGTCATGCACATATCACATATGTGCTCCTACTCCGTTTTGCCTGAGTCAAGAAACCTCTGTGTTGGACTCTAAAGAATCGTCAATACGCCGGCATTAGGTGATGATCATATCAAACACACACAAGCTGCAAGCGGTCAGCTAAACGTAACAGCCACCCAGGTATTGAGCGCTTAGAAGATCAACAAGCAAGCCTGTACATTCTCCTGTGAATCCAAACAGTAACACTCCCGTACAGTCCGGTCTCGTCGTCTGATATGTCGCATATCTCGCCTAGGGGTGGTAAACGTCAGACCCCAGTAGCTCGATAAGTCGTGCCGATATGAGGTCTATAACAGTTAGAGAAACTACTGATAACACTTACCAGTAGATCTCAGCAACCCTGGCCAGGGATTTCCGGTTATAGCCAATCGAGCACAGCACAACATCAACTCCCTATACCGGGAGAGACGAATCCCCTCTTATCGCTCATTGCCTCCATGTGATTCGGGACTGTACCCAAAAGCTACCTTTTTGCACACCCTCTTGGACGTGGTATGATGGAAATCAAAGCACAGTGAGAATCACACAAGACTCTATGACGATCTCGGGTCAACAGACTACTCTGTACCAGTGTCACCGTAAAACTGCCATCTGACGTGAGGTATAATACCATCTGGGAGTTCTCGGCGAGTCCGTCCAGTGTACCCAGTCTCCACTGAGCACCCGTACACCCACCTTGATGTCAAACACCGATGGATATAGGATCATCCATCGCCCATCATATGGGTCAAGATGCGAATACGCTAGTCTACTATGGTGTATCGATGCCCTGTCTCGATACACCCTCGACTAGGAACAGTTATAGGATGTACTCATCAACTACCGTGGCCCCACTAGTATGATCTCATCATAGTCCCAGTAGTTGAGTACATATCCTAAGGGCTTTATCAACATGTAATATAGAGACAATCAGAGTACACATTAAGATAAAGTACAACCAGATAGCATGCTATCATATCGAGCAAGAAAGTCCTCCCTATATATGTCCAAGCATCCACTACAATATACATCATATGTACAGTATTGGCCTCTAGGGCATACATATAACTAACAAACGTAACGGCCACCCGGGTATTGAGCGATCAGAAAATCAACAAGCAAGCCTGCTCATAATCCTGCGAATCCAATCAGTAACACTACCATACAGTCTGGTCTCTTCATTTAATATGTCGCATATCACAGCTTAGGGGTAGTAAAACGTCAGACCCCAATATCCTGATAAGTCATGCCGATGTGAGACTCATAACGGTTCGAGAAACTACCGATAACACTTACAAGTAGATCTCAGCAACCTTGGCCAGGGATTTCCTGTTATTGTTAATCAAGCATAGCGCAACATCAACCCCCAATACCAGGAGAGACGAAATCCCCTCCTATCGCTCATTGCCTCCATGTGACTCGGGACTGTATCCAAAAAAACACCGTTTTGCACGATCTCTTGAACGTGGTAAGGTGGAAATCAAAGCACAGTAGGAATCAGATAAGACTCTATGATGATCTCGGGTCGACAGACTAACTCCAGTGTCACCAGAGAACTGCTATCTGACGATAGGTATAATACCATCTAGGAGTTCTCGGCGAGTACGTTCAGTGTACCCAGTCTCCACCGAACACCCGTATACCTTCTCTGATGTCAAATACCAATGGATGTGGGATCATCCATCGCCCATCACATGGGTCGAGAAGCGTATACGCTAATCTACTCTGGAATATCGATGCCTCGTATCGATACTCCCACGACTAGGAATAATTGAAGGATGTACATACCGACTACCTCTGCCTTATTAGTATGATCTGCATCATAATCTTGGTAGTCAAGTACTCATCCTAAGGGCTTTATCAACATGTAATAGAGAGTCAGTCAGTGTACATGTTAAGATAAAGAGCAACCAGATAGCATACTATCATGTCGAGCAAGAAATTCCTCCTTATATATGTCCAAGCATCCACCACAATATACATCGCATGTACAGTAATGGCCTCTAGGGCATACACATAACTAACAAAAATTTGGATTTTTTTTCTTAGCTTTCAACGATGTTTTTCGAGTTTTGAAATTTGGTTTTCCGATTTCTATGTTGTGACTTGTTCATTCGACGTTCATAAGTCAACGCTGGGAGTATTTTATCGAATTTAGGTCACGTTGACCATATGTTATAACTTATGTGCGCTTCACTCGTCGTATCGGTTTTTTATATGGATTTTTATGCAATTTTGGTTATGATTTCGATTGTAGGTACAATCGCATGGAATTCCGAGACGAGAAAGAAAGGTGAGGCATCTGTCGGCTTCGACTGGGGCGAAGAGATTAGGTGAGTAGATGTATATCTATGGAATAAGTCAGTCGGATGGTGTATAGTGCCCCCGCAACCATAGAGATTAGGATACTATATATATATATATGTATGTATATGTATGTGTGTATATATATATGTATGTATATATATATACATACTTGAATTATATACCATGTCTAACCTTATGCGATAGTAGTACACTTAGTAGATGATTATACGCTTAGTCTCTATTTCTTTCCATTAGGCTATACACACGCGCGCATGCGCGCGCGCAGACACACATGATGTAAGTGTACATGATATGAGACGATATGATATGATATGAGACGATATATTATGAGATGAGACAATATGATTTGATATCAGAAAATATGAGATTGGTGTACGCGACTATAGATCCATACCATATTAATTGGATGATATCATACGAGGGATATTCCGTACGTGATATGATGAGGATCGATTGCCGATTACGGCCGATATTTATCTGGATTCAAAGAATCTTGTTTAAAATCACAAATTGGATAAATATGAGATGTTTAGAGCCATGCCTACTTTAAAAACAAACGATTCATTACGTACTTTTAAATGATAACTTAAAGGGTGCGCTATGAATTTTCAAATGGTGTCTACATCAAAAACATTGTAGTCCTCTATTTCCAAAAACAATGTTTCATGCTATTTTAAACTATAACTGTATGGCTCACACGTAATTAGATATTTTAATACTTATTCACGTTACGATTTCATTATTCTGTATACGCTTACATTTTGATTTCATATTTCTGCATAAGCTCACGTTTCGATCATTCACGATAATATATTGTAAGGCTATGCCAGCGCCCCGACCGTCAATCCGAGGCCAAACGCGGAAAAAAAATTTTGAAACTGGCGCTAACGTAACCCTAATACCCGGATCGTGCCATTAACCCTATACTAGTAAACTTGTAAAGTGAAGTTTGAGAGATTATACCGATCGATCCATGTCCTTCGGTCTATAGCCACCATCGCATGCTCCTCGCGGCTTCTCCGATCTCGCTCGTCGAAGTGGCACCGCATCAAGGATTCTTTATACGGGCTCCTGCTTCAAACCGAAGCAACTCAGGCATGAAGTTTGCTAGCTGACATGTCCAAGGTGAAATAGAGAGTGTGTAGGATTACTTTGTCTCAATATATCCTAGGATTAGGGTGGAGGAAGAAGATGAAGCCATTAGAGGATGAGTGAAGCAACTCATGAAAGATAACAGCTAAGTGTTGTGAGATATTAAGCATGCTAGCAGCTCAAGAAAAATCATTAAGTTAAGAAAATATCTCACAACCCTAACTAAATATCAAGCATGCTAGAATAGTGCACCATGAGTCATCACAAAGCATGCTATCAATTTAATGCCAGAAAATGACTCACCCTCCACCTCATTAAACCATTAATCCAAATGGCTATAGCAATAATAAGGTGGCATCTTCTAGAAGCATCTTGTAATGAAATTACGAGAATACCCCTCAACCGTATATACATATCCGTATCCGTATTCTGACTGAATACGAATACAATGAGATGAAAATAATCCAACAATATAATACTAGGATCCGGCTTAAACCAAAGCCCACTAGTATTATCCGTCCGAATCAAGACACGTGAACAAGTGCACGTGTATGTTCAAACCCTGCCATAAAACCATACGGCCTCTACAACGTTTCGCCCGAACTTAGGAAACTATCTGTGGGGGATTCTAAAGACTCGTCAATATGCTGGCAGTGGGTATAACCACAAGCACGTCAGTTGTACTATCTGTACATAACGGCTGCCCATGTATTGAGCGAAAGGGAAGCTGACGAGCGAACTCATCCTGGAACCCTACTGAGCCTATCTGTGACAATCTCCATACAGTCCAGTCTGTTCGTCTATGAGTATCGCATATCGGGCCTAGGGGATGGTAAACGTCAGACCCCCAATAGCGGTATAAGTCGTGTCGGAGTGTAGCCTAGAACACCTTGAGAAACTACTGGAATACCTACCAGTAAATCTCACTTGCCTTGGCCAAGGACTTTGTATAATGGCTCTCCAGACACAGCGCGATATCAACCACCAATACCGGGAGAGACGAATCCTGTCTAACCGCCACTACCTCCAAGTGCTTCAGGACTGCACCCAACTACTACCTGTTTGCACGACTCCTTTGAGCCGTGGTAGGGTAGCAATCAAATAACAGTGGGAACATACTTGAAGCAATGTAGCAGGGTCAAGTCAACGGACTAAGTTGTACTCATGTCACCTGCGAACTGCTCCTGACGATAGGTATAGTACAATTCAGCAGTGGCGAGTCCGTCCGGTGTACTCATAACCCAATGAGCACCTGTATACATCTTAGGTGAACCAACTGACACCAATGGCTTGTGAGACTGGACACCGCCCCTCGTCGGGGTCTCGAACTGTATACACTAGTCTACTCTGGAGTGTCGATGCCCTTTCTCGAAACTCCCACGACTACGGACCTTTTAAGGATATGTTTATAGACCCCAGCTCCCACTTATATGATCGCCATCATACTGCTGGCAGTCAAGCAAAAATCCTAATGGCTCTATCAACGTGTAATAGTGATCTGTAATGTCACCTAAAGAATGTACACGATGATAAAGACAAACCAGATAGCATACTTTCATCTCGAGTAAGACTGTCCTACCGGTATAGGTCCTCCCTCAATCATTGCAATCACGTGCCTGCGATCCAATAATTGACTTTGAGGGCACTATATCCAAAAATCTCCCACTTGCACTCAAGGAAAATTATTGCGATGTCGCATACTAACAGCCCGTGTGATACCGAATACCCAATTCCTCTACTGATTAGTCTCACAAAGCTCGTTTATGAAACTATTGCGTTCGAGAAATAGCCTCAGTGAGTGGATCTGCCCTGATATTTCTTTCTATGTCTCTTTTTATCTCAAGTTCGTGGAGAAAGCCATCTCCCGAATTAGTAATACATGTCTTAGAATATGTCTGGATATCTGATGGGATCTAGTTCACAAATGAAATCCAAATCCAGCAAACTTCTTAGACTGTATCATCAACTTAATTTAATCAGTATCCTGTGCCATGCCTCCCTCAGTATCCGCTTGGACCACATGTCCAAACTACTGCCCCTCGTCAGAGGGAAAACAATAACTCTGACAGTCACTCTATCAGCCAGGTCACCTTTGAAGCGTGGAATGATAACCGTTTCCCGAAGGAGGCTGCTGTTATCAAATCTCTAAAACATCCACTTATGTTCTAAAATGACTTCCGAAAGTTTCTCCAGGATTGGATTAATATCTCAACTTATTACATCTAGTGCAAAAACAACATCTGGTGTGGTACTTGACATCTCATGATTGACTCAATTACCTAAGCAAGTGATATACCAATCATGTACATCCCTCTCCCCTTTAGTCTGTAAGACACCGTCAGAGAGGGTGACTCCATCACCAGCAGGTACACTACCGTGCCAGGAGTCGTCCATTCTAAAACACCTTTAGAATACTGTCTAAGTACCTAGATTGGGACATTTCCCAAATCTAGATCTAAAACCATAGATCTAGTAACCAGAATGACTGATATTATATCCATATCCTATGTGGAGAAACCACTGTGTGACAACCACAGTATGACCGATCGTAGTATAGGAATTTCACTTCCTACTATGTGTATGTCATCTAAATATCAGGACATCACACCCTACTACCTTCTTAACAGATTTATCCCTTATTCTGATGAAGTCAAAACCTATGACTGTCACATCAAAAATAGATTATCTATCTCCGCTATATTTGCTTTAGTTTATAAATAGACACAAGCTATTTGTCCACTATTCTTCCGCTACTCCCACTGACTACAACAGCCCTCTGGCAGAATCATATATACGTGCACTTCTAAAACTTTTTTAGAACAATGCCATACTCATCCTCCTGCCGGGTCTCATAGTCTGGAACAACAGTAGTGTAGGGTGTTTTTCGTCACCCCATTGATATGGGAATACGCGCGCGCTTGTCAGGCGCATTACAGATTTCCCCTACCTAGGGTAAGCTGGGGTTTACTGATTGTGGGGATCCGAATCTCCGGCAGCCGCGGACTAAGCTGCCGTTAATTACCTCTCGCCTTTGGAGCGAGAGAACCTCCAATTGACGGGTCAAAAAGGTCATGCGAACTCAATATGCAGTGTTGTGTTTTGTTTTGGAGGGGGCTTGGGTATATCGGGAGCTACGCAAAGTTTTTACGGTGGTCCCGCTACCCGGATAGCGGGCTGGGGGTCAAGGGGGCTAGCAGCCCCTTACGGGATGCGGGGCAGCGTCCCGGCCCAAATTTTTTTGAGAGGGATAGTGTTGTAGAGTATGTGTGTGTGTGTGTGTGTATATATACATGTATATATAAAATAAAAAAAGGAAAGGCCATCCAAAGGATGCGTGGGAAAAGCGCTAACGCTTTGGGTGCTAGCACTTTGAGCGCAAGAGCGCTAGCGCACTACGTGTCAGCACGTGGGCGCTCATGCGCTAGCGCTTTGAGCACAAGGGCGCTAGCACTTTGAGCGCTAGCGCCCTATGTGTCAGCACGTAGGCGCTCGGACGCTAGCGCTTTGGGCGGTAGTGCTCTGAGAGCTTTGAGAGCTAGCGCACCACGTGTCAGCACGTGGGTGCTCGGGCACTAGCGCTTTGGACGCTAGCACTCTGAGCGCAAGAGCGCTAGCGCACCACGTGTCAGCACGTGGGCGCTTGGGCGCTAGCGCTTTGGGTGCTAGCGCTCTGGGAGCGCTAGCGGCGCTCTGGGCGCTAGCGCTCTGAGCGCTAGCGCACCACGTGTCAGCACTTGGGCGCTCGAGCGCTAGTGTTTTGAGCACAAGAGCGCTAGCGCTGTGAACGCTAGCGCCCCACGTATCAGCACGTGGGCGCTCGAGCTGCAAAAGGGACTTGGTCCCTGCAATGGGAGTTGTACAGCTAGAAAGGAGCACTTATTATTCTTTGTATTGATATATATATATATATATATATATATATATATATGAGGAGTTAAACTCCGAGGATGTTTTGAAGCTGATGAAGGGCTTCTCCACTTGAGCCCTAGTTCTTCCCCAAAGTGGGGTTTCTGGAGATGGGTCACCTTCTTCTTCCTGTCGTTTGGCCGGATCTTGATGATCAAGAGATGTGAGATTTTAAAAATCTCTTCTTTTTGAGATCTGATGGTAGATCGAAGTTCCCCTTTGTGGGTTTTGTGGTGAAAAACTATTTAGTTTTGGAAAAAGAAGAGTAAAACTCTTGATTTAATTGAAAAAGGGAAGAAGGTTTTAGAACCTTGAGGAAAGAGCAGGAGGCACAAAGAACCCTAGTTTTTTGGGGGAATGAAAAAGTATATTTTTATTCATCATCATGTTGCCTTTTATAGGCTTACATATTTACATATATCCCCTTGGACTTTACAAAATGGCATTTTGCCCATCCCATGGCTCATGTGCTATTTCTTTTTGCACATAAGCCATGGACTTACAAAAATTTGGCTTTATGCCCATTTTGCATACATTCATGCATAAAAAATTATTTATTACATGATTTCATTTTGGCATGGGGGGAGGGCCGGCCGCTTCATGTTCGGACTTGACCTGGGCATGGGCCCACTTGATCTGGGCTTGAGCCTACTGGTTTGGGGTTGACCTTGACTTTGACTTGGTCAACCGGGTTGCAATTTTCGACCCCAACAAAGTGCCCCCATCAATAAATGCACACCACATATGTGAGTCGTGTGCATGAAATTGATGGATCTTCTTTCGCGTGGAGGCGACTTGCTTTGGTTCCCACTTTTTGGGATGCACTGCCCTTTTTACGACATGGACGGTCGACGCTTGACACGTCTCCGAGATGGAGTGTCTATGGTAGACGTTTCCCTGGCCCGAAGCGATCTGGTTCCTTCTTTGTAGGAAGCCTGCACTACCCTTTTTGCGACATGGACGGTCGACGCTCTGATCCAAAGCGATTTGGTTCCCGGTTTGTGGGAAGCCTGCACTGCCCTTTTTGGACATGGACGGTCGACGCTCTGATCCGGAGCGATTTGGTTCCCGATTTGTAGGAAGCCTGCACTGTCCTTTTTGCGACATGGACGGTCGACGCTTGACGCGTCTCCAAGACGGAGTGTCCGTGGTAGACGTTTCCCTGGCCCGGAGTGATCTGGTTCCTGCTTTGTAAGAAGCCTGCACTGCCCTTTTTGCGTCATGCACGGTCGACGCTCTGATCCGCAGCGATTTGGTTCCCGATTTGTGGGAAGCCTGCACTGCCCTTTTTGCGACATGGACGGTCGACGCTCTGATCCGGAGTGATTTGGTTCCCGATTTATGGGAAGCCTGCACTGCCCTTTTTCTGACATGGACGGTCGACGCTCTGATCCAGAGCGATCTGGTTCCCGATTTGTGGGAAGCCTGCACTGCCCTTTTTACGACATGGACGGTCGACGCTTGACGCGTCTCCGAGATGGAGTGTCCGTGGTAGACTTTTCCCTGGCCCGGAGTGATCTGGTTCCTGCTTTGTAGGAAGCCTGCACTGCCCTTTTTGTGACATGGATGGTCGACACTCTGATCCGGAGCGATTTGGTTCCCGATTTGTGGGAAGCCTGCACTGCCCTTTTAGCGACATGGATGGTCGACACTCTGATCTGGAGCGATTTGGTTCCCGATTTATGGGAAGCCTGCACTGCCCTTTTTGCGACATGGACGGTCGACGCTCGATTTGACTTGCTTTGCTTCTTGTAGTGTCAGGGGTGAACTTGACTTGCTCCTCTTCTTGCGGTGTCGAGATTGGATTCTGACTTGCTCCGCTTTCTGCGGTGTCGGAGTTGAAGTTGACTTGTTGATTATGATTTGGGTTAACATCAGCATCGCTACACTGGAATATGGTACCAGGAGCGAATCATCATCTATCATGAGAGGATTTGGGGATTGGTTTTGGTTTGGCAAATGCATTGCTGCACTGGAATAATGCCAGAAGCAACTCATCATTTGCCCCGGTAGGATTTGGGAATTGGCTTTTTTGCTTGGCATCAGTATCGCTACACTGGAATATGGTACCAGGAGCGAATTATCATTTGCGCTTCCTTATAAGGAAGCGATGGCTTAGGAGACAGGTTTTAGGTCCCTATCACGTAAGACTTTTCAATTTTGTGAGACGTAAAGGTCTCACAAAGCATTTTCTCCTACGAGTCGTAAGGATCCCGTAGGTGTATTTTCTCCTTAGGAGTCGTGGGGACTCCTAAGTGTGTTGCTCCTTTGTGAGTCGTAAGGATCTCACGCGGGAATTTTCTCCTCACAACATCGAGAGGACTTTGTGAGTGCATTTCATCTTCTTTTACGAGTTTGCTCGCTTTCGGGTTTTCATAAACTCGCCGGAAGTCCTGCTATTTTTACTCACGGAGCCCTTTCGGGTTTTCATCCGTGCCCATTTTGCTTGTGGACATAGCTTTTTTTTTCTTTTTTTTTTGAATCTTCACCGCCGGTGGGACTTTGAATGTGGTCTCACCGGTAGGATTTGGGAGTTATTGGGATCGTTTTAGGCCTGTGGATTGTATACGGATTTGCAGGATGTATGATCCAGATCGTAGGGCCGGAAAAATTTCGGGACTTTGTCAGCGTCTGCATCGCTGCACTGGAATATGGTACCAGGAGTGACTCATCATTCGCCGTTGGGGTATGGAGTTTGGAATTTGGTTGGCGTCTGCATCGCTGCACTGAAATATGGTACCAGGAGCGACTCATCATTCGCCTCTTGGGGATTTGGATTTTGGTTGGCGTCTGCATCGCTGTACTGGAATATGGTACCAGGAGCGACTCATCATTCGCCACTTAGGGATTTGAGTTTTGGACGGCGTCTGCATCGCTGCACTGGAATATGGTACCAGGAGCGACTCATCATTCGCCGTGGGATTTGAGAAATTTGGAATTTTGGTTGGCGTCTGCATCGCTGCACTGGAATATGGTACCAGGAGCGACTCATCATTCGCCATTGGGAATTTGAGCTTTGGACGGCGTCTACAACGCTGCACTGGAATATGGTACCAGAAGCGACTCATCATTCGCCATTGGGAATTTGAGAAATTTGTAATTTTGGTTGGCGTCTGCATCACTGCACTGGAATATGGTACCAAGAGCGACTCATCATTCGCCGTTGCTTATTGGGAAGCGGTGGCTTAGGAGACAGGTTTAGATCCCTATCACCTAAGGCTTTTCAATTTTATGGGCCGTAAGGGTCCCATAAAAGCATTTTCTCCCTATGGGTCGTAAGGATCCCATAGGTGTATTTTCTCCTTAGGAGTCGTGAGGACTCCCAAGTGTGTTTTTCCCCTGTGAGTCGTAAGGATCCCACGAAGGCTTGTTCTCCTCATGTATCGTGAGGACACATGAGTGGGTCTTCCCAATGGAGCATAATTCCGAGGGCGGAGACCAGCCGTGTAACTGGTGATTACGGTAGGGCATGGGAATGATGAGAATTATTTGAGCCCGTGGATTGTATACGGTAGTCAATTTGGGGACCAACCGTAGGGCCGGAAGAATTTTAGGAAATTGGATTTTTGTTGGCGTCTGCATCGCTGCACTGGAATATGGTACCAGGAGCGACTCATCATTTGCCACTTTTTTTGTTTTTTTGTTTTTTCTTTGTTTTAACGCGATTGCTCTATCATTTCAGCTTTTATTCGCGGTTTCCCCATCATTTCGGCTGTATTTTCATCTTTATTTTACTCGCTGATTTTTATTTGCGAGTTGCCCCATCATTTCGGCTTTTCTTTATTTTTCTTTTATTTACACATTTTTTTTGTTTATTTACATATATATATACTTTTTTTACATTCCCAGTTTAACGACTTAGAGGTCGATTGTTCCTAGTTTAATGACGTAGTGGTCGATTGTTTTCAGAGAAAGGCAGATGTCTGAGAGAATCAGTTTCACGAAGAACTTCGGTCTCCGTTTGTATGAAATTGGCGGTCGCAGCTGGACTGTTTGTTAACACGCCTTTAGACAGTTCTATCCCTCCTGCCTTGTATTGCTTTTCGACCCAATCTTTGAAGACGAAGCAGTCCTCAATAGCATAACCTATCACTCTGTGATAGGGGCAGTATTTGGGGTCGTCAGTCATATTTGCTTCCTGCGGTCTTTTTGACTCTGGCAGTTTTAGACCGTTCCTCAGGGCGTCTTCGAATATTTTACGGATTTTTTCCCTTCTGAAGGAATAGACCTTTTCCATCTTCTCTTTCAGTGGAGATTTTCCTCCCTTTCCGAACATTGGCTTCCGAAGCTGGTTGGCATTAGGCCCGCTCGACCCTTGCTTATTTCGGTTAGCCGAGGCATTTAAAGATTCAGTATCGTCGGAATTTCCGCCTTTGCAATTTTCGTCCTTTCGGTTTCTCCAGGACCTATTGTTATTTTGGGAGTCACAAGAGGACTCCTGCTTTGAGCATTCCAACATCTGGACTTTCCTGGTCAGCTCTTGGAATGTTTTAAGACCTGCGGTGCATAGAAACGGGGCTATCCAATTATTGAAATTTCCGACGAGGAGACTGATAGATTGGTCCTGCTCAATCGGCGGTTCGCATTTGACGGAGAGATTGCGCCATCGGGTTATAAAATCCGTGCTGCTTTCGTTGTTCTTTGGCTTGGTCCTTACGAAGTCGGCGATGGTGATCTTATCGCTAACGCTCATGAACGTCTGCCGAAACAGAGACTCCATTTGTACGAAAGTTGTGACGGAGCCATCCGGTATGCTCGCGTACCAGTCGAAAACAACATCGGCCAAGCTATTAATGAACTGGCGAAGGAGAAGAGCGTCATTGCCCCCAGTATTCCCGCATGAGGCTTTAAAGTGGGCGATGTGCTGATTCGCATTTCCCGTCCCATCAAATCTTCCGAATTTAGGGATGACATAGCCGCTAGGAAATTCTACCAGATCATACTGAGCAGGATATGGTCTCCCACTGCTGCTGATATCTTTTTGCGCTTCAGCTTCGGCTACCAATGTTTTGACTTTGTTAGCAACCAAATCCATGATTTGATCTTGAGTTAGCGGGCTACTGTCATCGGTAGCCAAGACATTTCCGAGATAGGATGCGACTGATTTTCATGCTGTCCGCCAACTTTTGGATTTGAAGAAATGGGCGTCGGCTGTTTCAGGACACCGTTTCCCGGTTCATGAGCAGAGCCATGCGCTTGATTGGACGCCTGAGAAGCAACTTGTGGCGTAAGCCGTAAGACGACATTTGTCAAGTCGTCGATCTTTGAGAAGAGATTGGCCATCTCCTTGTCTTTTCTTCTGAGCTGTTTTCGGAGCTCTTGGAGAAGTTGCTACTCTGCAGTCTTAGGCTGGAATGTTGGCTCATCTTCGCTTTCCGAGCCCGACTCCTCATGAACTGAGGGCTCTCTCTGCCTATCAGCCTCAATGGGAGGATTTTCATCTCCCCAGGAGGATGCTGATCTTGAGAAGTGAGAGCTATATTCGCACCAGGTTGGATTTGAGATGTGGTGGCCCCATCCTTTCTTTTTCTGCGAAGGTTGTCGCTGGGACGTGTGCCCACCATGTAGACGGTATGGATAACACAATCAGCCATCCCCTCATCTTTGGTGGGGTAACCCTGTTCCTCGAACCTCATAAGGTTCAGCCTAGCAAGAGCCCTAGCCCTTTTGTTGGTTCTATATCTGAGCCTTTTCTTCCTTAGCTTCTCAATTTTAAGGGCTTGGCGGGCATCTGTTTCCTGGGAAGCCACCGTAAGTCGATTAGCGGGGAGCTTAGAGAAGACACCCGATTGAGCAGTTGTCAGGGGCACCGCCGGAGCTTGCTCGAGACGCCTTGTTGCTTTGCTGGTGTTGATGGCCTTGCCCCCAGCTGGGGCCAAAGAAAGTAGTTTAAACACCGACTTGCGTTTGAGTTGGGGCGCCTTCGAGACCACCATATTTGGCCTCTTGCCTTTCGAGACCGGTTTGACTGTCACCGAGGCTTGAGGAGCTGGGATGGCGTTAGCTGACTCAAACATAATAGAGCCAAATGGTAGAGGCGGCTCTTCCCATTGTCGCCCGAGACTGGCCAAATGGGAGCTGTGTCGAGAGCTGAACTTGTCTTTGGAGACATTTTTGCTGCGTTCGAAGATTGCAATTGGAGATTGTTAGCCTACAAATAGAAACATGATTTCAGTATAGGAAATCGATATGTATATTGATTGAGTTCGCATGAACGTTTAACGAGAAATATGGAAGGAGAGATAGGTCCTACCGGGCGTGCGAGAATCTGTAGGGTGTTTTTCTTCACCCCACTGAGATAGGAATATGCGCGCGCTTATCAGGCGCATTATAAATTTCCCCTACCTAGGGTAAGCTGGGGTTTATTGATTGTGGGGATCGGAATCTCCGGCAGCCGCAGACTAAGCTGCCGTTAATTACCTCTCGCCTTTGGAGCGAGAGAACCTCCGATTGACGGGTCAAACAGGTCATGTGAACTCAATATGCAGTGTTGTGTTTTGTTTTGGAGGGGGCTTGGGTATATCGGGAGCCACGCAGAGTTTTTACGGGGGTCCCGCTACCCGGATACCGGGCTAGGGGCCAAAGGGGCTAGCAGCCCCCTTACGGGGTGGGGGGCAGCGTCCCGACCCAATTTTCTTTAAGAGGGATAGTGTTGTAGAGTATGTGTGTGTGTGTGTATACATGTATATATAAAATAAAAAAAAGGAAAGGCCATCCAAAGGATGCGTGGGAAAAGCGCCAGCGCTTTGGGTGCTAGCACTTTGAGCGCAAGAGCGCTAGCGCACCACGTGTCAGCACGTGGGCGTTCGAGTGCTTGCGCTTTTGGGTGCTAGCACTTTGAGCGCAAGGGCGCTAGTGCTTTGAGAGCTAGCGCTCTACGTGTCAGCACGTGGGCGCTCGGGCACTAGCACTTTGGGCGCTAGCGCTCTGAGCACTAGCGCATCACGTGTCAGAATGTGGGCGCTCGGGCGCTAGCGCTTTGGACGCTAGCGCTCTGAGCGTAAGAGTGCTAGCGCACCACGTGTCAGCACGTGGGCGCTAGCGCTCTGAGCGCAAGAGCGCTAGTGCTTTGAGCGCTAGCGCACCCCGTGTCAGCACGTGAGCGCTCGGGCGCTAGCGTTTTGAGCCCAAGAGCGCTAGCGCCCCACGTGTCAGCACGTGGGCCCTCGAGCGGCAAAAGGGACTTGGTCCCTGCAATGGGAGTTGTACTCCCAGAAAGGAGCACTTATTATTCTCTGTATTTATATATATATATATATATATATGAGGTGTTAAACTCCTAGGATGTTTTGAAGCTGATGAAGGGCTTCTCCCCTTGAGCCCTAGTTCTTCCCCAAAGTGGGGTTTCTGGAGATGGGTCTCCTTCTTCTTCCTGTCGTTTGGCCGGATCATGATGATCAAGAGATATGAGATTTTAAAAATCTCTTCTTTTTGAGATCTGATGGTAGATCGAAGTTCCCCTTTGTGGGTTTTGTGGTGAAAAACTATTTAGTTTTGGAAAAGGAAGAGTAAAACTCTTGATTTAATTGAAAAAAGGGAAGAAGGTTTTAGAACCTTGAGGAAAGAGCAGGAGGCACAAAGAACCCTAGTTTTTTGGGGGAATGAAAAACTATATCTTTATTCATCATCATGTTGCCTTTTATAGGCTTACATATTTACATATATTCCCTTGGGCTTTACAAAATGGCATTTTGTCCATCCCATAGCTCATATGCCATTTCTTTTTGCACATAAGCCATGGGCTTACAAAAATTTGGCTTTATGCCCATTTTGCATACATTCATGCATAAAAAATTACATAAAAATTATTTATTACATGATTTCATTTTGGCATGGGGGGAGGGCCGGCCGCTTCATGTTCGGACTCGACCTGGGCATGGGCCCACTTGATCTGGGCTTGGGCCTACTTGGCTTAGGGTTGACCTTGACTTTGACTTGGTCAACCGGGATGCAATTTTCGACCCCAACAAGTAGTGTCAAGTCTGGGTAAACAAGAACCTCCCTGTCACCGTCTTTGAGAATACTGAAGTACCTCTTGGGTGCCTGAGGTTACCCACCATATCTACGGAGTGGTTAATAGAATGTCAAACCTGATTGAATCTTTTGGTCCTATTAAATTTTCAGTAATCGTCTGTGGTTCTGGAATCACTTCCCGTTCTACCATACTCCAACTACTGTTTTCTGAAAAAAATCCATTTTACTAAAACTGTGGCGAGTCAAGAACAATATCACTATTGATCTTCCAGATGGTAGAAAGTCACCCCCTTGTCATAGCCTGGGATAACCCATAAACTGCCATTACAGAAACGTGCCTTGAGTTATCCAGAGTCTGGTTTTAAGCATAAGCCGGACAACTCCATATACCTTAACATCGTTAAGATATGAGCCATTCTATATACAATATAGAAACAGAGGCACTAATTTAATCGAAACCAGATTCAAATCATGCAGCTGTCTCCAGTGCATTTCAACTAAATGGAAGGAGGCCGATCAGCGTTACTCAACTTAGGAGTGCATCCATACATGAGTAACCTGAAAGAGAAACATGTTTCTCAAACCATTACTATCAACTGAATACCAAACACAAGTATCTACATCTTCGATCACTTTGAAGAATCCTGATACTAGCAACACATGGTTCTCTACTTTATTCTCGTACCTATAACTTCTCAAAACTTAGACATTATATTTCTACGAAACACTTGTCTAAAAACTTGAGAAGTCAAAAGTAAACAGAATATAGTACAAGGACCAACCCCTCTGTCCTAATGGACACTGGACAACATACAATACTTTGTATAAGTCCCCTGAGTTGAATAACTCAAACCTTGTGCGTCGTAGGTTGAAAACTGTACTATGGTTAAGAAGAAATACACCGCTATTGAATGCTCCTTACCTAACCATCAACTGATATAGGTAAATGTCATGGACATAATCTCAAAAATTTATATCTCACTTTATAAAATAAACGTACAGATATATCAGTGTGAAATTGGTGCATATTAACGGATATTCAAAACCAAATATTTGCCATCCGGCAAAAACCCAGGCGATTTCCTCAAATATCACCAATTACAACGAATTCCGATATAATGAGGATGATCACCTAATTCCTAATAACTTACTCCCACCCATCATCTGTAAAACCATACAGATGTGAGAATCATACCTAGTAAATACATACCCTGGAGTAAGGGTCCAATTGGGAAAACAGTTTTCAATTAACAACGTATAGTGAAACTGAAACATTAAAATGATTCATAGGGGTATCCGGGTATTCCTAGTAATGCCTCTTCCATTACCCAGATTCATGACTGTAACCATATATATGTGGTTTGGTCATGAATGATAGCAGTCGCAATTTACTTTGCCCTCTTTCTAATCCCTTTATTTTGTCTTTACTTATTACCTTCTGTACACCCAACTTAGGCTAATTGGTTTTCTCCTTTCGCTACCTTTCGGCACCTTCCTATGGTTTGGAAGAAAACTATCCAATAAGCGTACTAGGTGTACCCACTCCTAACCCTAAGAGCCCTCACAACCTGAGAGAAGGTAAAAGGAAAAGACAATTGAATAGTCCTATTCATTCTCTCCAGAACCAGAATCCATCCTCGAATCTAGAACAAGTTCCTTCGAGTTCATATGTAACTATACGATGGATTTATCCAATGGAAGTGGATGTTCGTAGTGATACGGGGTGTTCTGGAGAAATACAAAGGGTAAAAGAAGGAGTGTCAATGATGTATGTAACTCAGACAATCCAAAAGCTAGTGTTTTAAGAAAGTTCGGTTAACTTGGTTACTGAGTTATAGTCTAGGGCCGGGCCATGGTCGCTGCCAAAGAGAGAGAGAAAAGAAACACTCTGCGTGCACTCTAACCTAGATCAGAATGGTTAATCAGTTTATCTAATCAGGATGTCTCCCACTGTAACCTCAAATTCTCCTCCAAATCTGAAAGAAGAATTAGTCGAAATCACCCGAGGAGTAAACCAACTCATCAGTGGGAATCAAGATCTAACTATCATCGCATGATAACGTGATGGAATCCACTCACATTATCACACTCCAGAAGATATGCGCATGCCTGGAAAGTTTCAGTTTCCTTAGAAACTCCCGATGTGATTTTTACCCCATGCTCTTATGACCTTGACGAAGGCCAACATATCATAAGTAACATGTCAAGTTCTACCCGTCATTATCCAGGTTAGTTTGAACCCACCCGTACATACCCTTGACGAAGGCCAAAATAGTAGTACGACTGTCCCAAACCAACGCATCAATCTATGCAACAGAAAAGTAACAAATAGCTACCATACACTATACCTTGACGAAGGCCAAAATACTTAGCATGAATACTAAGTGCTACCTGTCTGAAATGACGGAGGGCTACGAATAGTTTTTGGCGAAAAACCTTTTAACGTAATGAACTTGATATCGTTGAAGGAACCGGATAGATTTTTATAAATATATAGTGGCGAAAACCTTTGCTAAAGAGGTCACTCCCGGTGAAGGGATCTCGGCTCTTTCCCTATAAAATGAGGTGCAGGATATTCCAACTGAATACCGCAATGCAAAGTAAAAGGTAATCGACTATAGTGAAGTTATTATCCTGACGCAAACTTCTGTCCAAGGGGTCACTCCCGATGAAGGGATCTCGGCCCTTGCCTCGTCGAATGACGTGCTAGATATTCATAACCGAATACCTCTGTGTAAAACAAAAGAGAACGTCCTTGTAATAACAGCTTTTTAAAATTGTTCCAACAATATCGAATAGGTCTGTTTTCCTTGCATTGATCTGAATCAACGCAATCCTATCAATTAATCACACCACAAAAGAACGAAAATATGATGTACGTATATGTCATTCGCATTCACCACTGGGTCCCGTCATCACCCGTTAGGTTACTTAACTAACGAAAGATCGGGGACTGGACTAGTGCGGGTGTAAGACATATACAACATCTACTAGTATATATATATATATCAATATATAATAATCGCTCCAGGTGTGATAAATGCAATATCACAGAAAAGTAATAAGCATCACAGAACAATACAGATATGCTGGGAGCCCCGGGTTTCCTTTGAGCCGCAACTGAAACCCGACGTTCCCCTGGTCATGTGGATAGCCCGTGTAAAGAAAACCTAGACCCCTAAGAGTGCGGCAAGTTACCTGCCAAAACCAGAAGCGAGGCAGCCTCCTTCAGCAAAGTGAATGGACCACCCAGCACTTCACGGAATCCGGTAACTTGAGCACCCATCCTTGGGTCAATCTGTACCCCCTACGAATGCGGCGAATAGCCCGCCAATTCTAGAGTGAAGCCCCCTCCGTCTCAAAGCCATGAGATGAGGGCCCGTTGCCTTCTAGAACTCGACTATCCTTGCAATCCATCATGGGGTAATCCTAGTACAGAAAAGAAAAATATATACAACGGTGACATCGACCTCAACCCAATCATGCCCCAAATAAATAATATACAAATAGGCAGTGAAGGCAGTCCACATGTCGGACGCTCGCTGCGCGATATCAAAGGTACAAATAAAACTAAACTATACTTACATTGCATCCAAGCTATCCACCACGACAAATCCGCAACATCACAGCACAACACATAACATCAACGTGAATGTCACGTTCGCAAACTTTTCTAAAAGAACATATAGCAATTAGATAAGTTGTACCACTCGAATGACATTCACAGTCGCAGATAGTAATGTAAGTACTGTGAACTAACGTATTTAAAATTTCGATCGACAAAACTTCCCAAAATGGCCCCAAGTGCAAAAACCCAGCACTCAAACAAATCTGGGCCAAAACAAAACATTCCAGAAACCACAATTCCATATTAAAGACAACGAGAAGAAATATGGTGCACTGTTGCCCTAAAACGGCGGCGGAACCGCGGCCAACACATGGGTTGTGCGGCGGTTCCGCGGCAATCTTGTGTATTCAGTCGACCAAATTTCTTCTGTAGTCTTAGAAAAGCCTGCATGATTTTCTGATATACCCAAAATAATTTTTAAACCACTTTAAAAACTCGACAGAAACCTTAACTACGGAAATGCGGTTTTTGAAAATTCGATTGATCGATGTTTTAAACATGTTAGAACAAGCTAGTATGGGTTAAAGGCGTGGCTCTGATACCATGTAAGGCTACACCAGTGCCCCGGCCGTCAATCCGAGGCCAAACACGGAACAAAAACTTTTGAAACTGGCGCTAACGTAACCCTAAAACCCGGATCGTGCCATTAACCCTATACTAGTAAACTTGTAAAGTGGAGTTTGAGAGATTATACCGATCGATTCGTGTCCTTCGGTCTTTAGCCACCATCGCATGCTCCTCGCAGCTTCTCCGATCTCGCTCGTCGAAGTGGCACCACGTCAAGGATTCTATACGGACTCCCTCTTCAAACCGAAGCAACTCGGGCATGAACTTTGCTAGCCGACATGTCCAAGATGAAGTAGAGAGTGTATAAGATTACTTTTTCTCAATACACCCTAGGATTAAGATGGAGGTAGAAGATGAAGCCATTGGAGGATGAGTGAAGCAACTCATGAAAGATAATGGCTAAGTGTTGTGAGATATTAAGCATGCTAGCAACTAAAGAAAAATCACCAAGGTTAAGAAAATATCTCACAACCCTAACTAAATATCAAGCATGCTATAATAGTGCACCTTGACTCACTTCATGAGTCATCACAAAGCATGCTATCAATTTAATGCCAAAAAATGACCCACCCTCTACCTCATTAAACCATTAATACAAATAGGTAAAGCAATAATGAGGTGGCATCTTCTAGAAGTATCTTGTAATGAAATTATGAGAATACCCCTCAACCGTTTTAAATACCTGTATCCGTATTCCAACTGAATACGAATACAATGAGACGAAAATAATCCAACAATATAATACTAGGATTCGGCTTAAACCAAAGCCCACTAGTATTATCCGTCCGAATCATGACGCGTGCACAAGTGCTTGTGTATGTTCGAACCCTGCCATAAAACCATACGGCCTCTACATCGTTTCGCCCGAACTTGGGAAACTAAATGTGGGGGACTCTAAAGACTCGTCAATACGCTGGCAGTGGGTTTAACCACAAGCACGTCAGTGGTACTAGCTGTACGTAACGGCTGCCCATGTATTGAGCGAAAAGGAAGTTGACGAGCGAACTCATCCTAGAACCCTACTGAGCCTATCTGTGACAATCTCCATACAGTCCGGTCTGTTCGTCTATGAGTATCGCATATCGGGTCCAGGGGGATGGTAAACGTCAGACCCCCAATAGCGGTATAAGTCGTGTCGGAGTGTAGCCCAGAACACCATGAGAAACTACTAGAATACCTACCAGTAAATCTCACTTGCCTTAGCCAAGGACTTTTTGTAATGGCTCTCCAGACACAGCGCGATATCAACCCCTAATACCGGGAGAGACGAATCATGTCTAACCGCCACTGCCTCCAAGTGCTTCGGGACTGCACCCAACTACTACATGTTTGCACGACTCCTTTGAGCCGTGGAAGGGTAGCAATCAAAGAACATTGGGAACACACTTGAGGTAATGTAGCAGTGTCAAGTCAACGGACTAAGTTGTACTCATGTCGCCTAGGAACTGCTCCTGACGATAGGTATAGTACCAATCAGCAGTGCCCCTGCGAGTCCGTCCGGTGTACTCATAACCCAATGAGCAACTGTATACATCTTAGGTGAACCAACTGACACCAATGGCTTATGAGACCATCCACCACACCTCGTAAAGTTCTCGAACTGTATACACTAGTCTACTCTGGCGTGTTGATGCCCTGTCTCGAAACTCCCTCGACTAGGGACCTTTTAAGGATGTGTTTATAGACCCCAGCTCCCACTTATATGATCGCCATCATACTGCTGGCAGTCAAGCAAGAATCCTAAGGGCTCTGTCAACATGTAATAGTGATCTGTAATGTCACCTAAAGCATATACACGATGATAAAGACAAACCAGATAGCATACTATCATCTCGAGTAAGATTGTCCTACCGGTATAGGTCCACCCTCAATCATTGCAATCACGTGCCTGCAATCCAATAATTGACTTTGAGGGCACTATATCTAACATATATTACACTTATACCTTTAGCTCTACTTGATTTCGTTTGTTAGGACACGCGCACCATTACCGATGACTTACATGTTGCACGTACATATACTCGTATTCTCACACACATATCATCGGTAATTGCCATTCCACATACACAGATACAACTCGCTATGTCACTTTATCATACTATACCCTATCAGCATTTTAGATTTCTATTAGTACCCAGCACCACGTACTGTTTCGGATATTGAACTTTCTTTACACTGTTTATACGACACGCTGATATGAACACACTTTCCATGCATTATATTATTGTTCTATGCATTTACATATTGTTTTATTATTGCTATGTTCTTATGAGATTTTGTCTTCATAAGATTTCTGGATTTAAGAAACCGCAGATATGATTTTATAAAACTTGTGAATGTTTTAAAAAACACAGTTTTCTCTTGGTATGATATTTCGACAATGTAACGTTTTAGAAATCGTTTTGTGAATTTTCCGTTTTTAGGGTAGAATAGTCGGTGTTTTCCGTTTTAACCCGATTGTGGTAAAACTTCTGTATAGACTCCACGGCACCTAGTTTAGCTAGAATGAAGCTAGTGTGCGGGCTTTGGGGGTCAATGGAAAGTTTTGGTTCACATAGAATTTTTCCCTAATTAAATATTATTTTAATGTGTTATTTGTGTAAGTCTACGGTAGTGCCCCGGCCGTCTGTCCGAGGCCAAAATGCGGAAATGAAAACTTTTCTTAAACTAGAAACTGGCGCTATCGTATACTTTAAATCCGGATCGAACCATTAACCTACAACTAACTAACAAGAGAAGGGTTGGAAAAGCTATACCGATCGATCCGTGTCCTTCGGTCTTGGCCACCATCCCAAGCTCCTCACGGCATCTCCGATCTCCGGTCTTCTCATCGGAAAGGGAACCACATCTTCGAGTCTTTTTACGGGCTCCCGCTTCATCCGAAGCAACTCGGGCATGAAGTTCGCTAGCCGACGTGTCCAAGCCGATGTAGAGAATGTGTGTGATAACATTGTCTCAAGCATCCATTGATTCTCATCACATGAGAGTGTATGGATGGAGATTAGAGATGATGCCATTAATGGAGGTTGTGAGCTAGAGCAAGAAGAAGAAGAAGAGCCATTTTTTCTTATGTGTTTCTTATGATGAAATGAGAGAGTGAGAAAAAAAAATACAAGGCCAAACTCCCTCTTGGCTGCCCCCTCTGTCTCTTCTCATCATATCAACACAAAATCAATCAAATAATGTGACATTAGCACAAGAAAAGATACCATGAGTCACTAATGAAGTCTATGTCACATTAAATGCACAAAATGATGAAATAAGCTCACAATTTCCATTTGTAAACATTAATCCAAATATTTACAACAATAAAAAGATACGTCAACATCTAAAATAAACTCGTGACGGATCACAAGGATACCCCTCACCTGTATATACATACCTGCATCCGCATTCTGACTGAATACGAATGCGATGAGACTAAAGTAATCCAACAAATCTAATACTAGGATCCGGCTTAAACCAAAGCCCACTAGCATGATCCGCCCGATCATGATCTGTGCACTACTGCACGTATATGATCAGACCCTGCCATATATCATACGGCCTCTACAACGTTTCGCCCGAAACTTGAGAAACGGTCTGTAGGGGACTCTAAAGACTCGTCAATACATTGGCTGTGGATTTAACCACTAGCACGTCGGTGGTACTAGCCATACGTAACGGGCTACCAGGTATTGACCAAAAGGGAGGTCGATGAGCAAACTCATCCTGACACCCTACTGAGCCTGTCAGTGACAATATCCGTACAGTCCGGTCCGTTCGTCTATTAGCATCGCATGGCTGGCCTAGGGGATTCGTAAAAGTCAGACCCCCAAAAGCGGTACAAGTCGTGTCAGAGTATAGCCCAGAACAACCTGAGATACTACTGGAATACCGACCAGTAAATCTCCTACCTTTGTAAGTGCACGGCGGCGCCCCGGCCGTCAATCCGACGGCCAAATGCGGAAGCGGTGATAAACTTTAATTTTTTCTTGAACTGGCAAACCGCCGCGCACTAATACCCGGATCGAACCATTAATTAGTCCTAGCTATCTACAAGAATGGGAATAGAGATATACCGACGATCCAAGTCCTCCGGTCTTCTCATCATCGTCCCGATCTCCTGCGGAATGTCCCGTCGTCACCACCTTGCCGGAAGGGCACCACATCGCCTACTTCTTTTACGGGCTCCCACCTCAATGCCGAGGCAACTCGGGCACGAAGCCGGCTACTCGACGTACCCAAGATTTACTGTAGAATGTGTAGTGAAGAAGTCTCATTTTGGGGTTGTGGAATTGCCATTTTGGTGGAGGAAATAAAGGATGTTTTTGGATGAACAAGAGAGCATTTTTCCTTGGCACCATGAGAACCAAAATTGCCACACACATAATGAAATGAATCCCATCCCTTGCCAAGGAATGCCCCCCCCCTTTGTGTGTGATTGGAGAGAGAAAGAACAAAGACAAGGGGGTGGGTGGAAAGTGAGTGATGATGAAAAGAAACCAAATGATCACAACAATTCCAACACTCAATCAACAACCATGATAGCAAAAGTCAAGCCATGATCAACTAAAGAAAGTCAAGGTATGGTGCTATAATCATGATGCAACAAAAATGCAAAGACCCCCTCCACAACCACTTATTTGCAACAATGCAAATAAGCCCTCCTCCACCAATCTTCGGCCAATGAACGGAACAATGGAAATTGGCCGAAACGGAAAGCAAACTGGCAACTCCAGAAAACTGGTCCCGTAATAAATTACAGGAAAACCCCGATACTGTGCATACACACCCGCATCTGTATTTCGACCGAAATACAAATGCAAGGAGACAAAATCTACACTGTACTATACTAGGATCCGGCTTATACCAAAGCCGGCTAGTAATATCCGTTCGATCCTGATCCGTGCAATACCGCACGTATCTGATCGAACCCTGCCATATAACCATACGGCCTATAGTACAGACTGTCCGATCCTGATCCGTGCAATACCGCACGTATCTGATCGGACCTTGCCATATCTCCATACGGCCTCTACAACCTTTCGCTCGAAAGCTGAGTAACTGATTGTGGGGGACTCTAAAGACTCGTCAACACCTTGGTTGTGGATTTAACCACTAGCACGTCAGAGGTATAAGCCAATACGTGACGGGCTACCATGTACTGACTAAAAGGGATGTCTGTGAGCGAACTCAGCCTGACAACCCTACTGAGCCTGTCAGTGACAATATCCGTACAGTCCGGTCCGTTCGTCTATGAGCATCGCATGGCGGGCCTAGGGGGTTGGTAAAAGTCAGACCCCCAAAAGCGGTACAAGTCGTGTCGGAGTGTAGCCCAGAACACCCTGAGATACTACTGGAATACCTACCAGTAAATCTCCTTGCCTCGGCCGAGGGCTTCGTGTAATGGCTCTCGTAGACACAGCACGACCTCACCCCCAATACCGGGAGAGACGAACCCCTGAAGATACGCTCACTGCCTCCATGTGGCTCGGGACTGTACCCAACTAAAACCTGTTTGCACGACTCCTTTGAGCCGTGGTAGGGTAGTAATCAAAGTACAGCGGGAACTCACACGAGACAAATGACGATCCCCAGGTCGATGAACTAACCTGCACACATGTCACCAGGGAACTGCCATCTGACGTCTGGTATATGACCAACTAGCATGTTCCCGGCGAGTCCTGTCCGGTGTACTCATAACCCAATGAGCACCTGTATACATCTTAGGTGATCCAACTGACACCAGTGGCTTATGAGACCGGCCACCGCCCCTCGTCGGGGTCTCGACTGTATACACTAGTCTACTCTGGAGAATCAATGCCCTGTCTCGAAACTCTCACGACTAGGGACCTTTTAAGGATATGCTTATAGACCCCCAGCTCCCACTTATATGATCGCCCTCATACTGCTGGTGGTCAAGCAAGAATCCTAGGGGCTCTATCAACGTGTAATAGCGACGATTCAGGTCACTTAAAACAGTACACGATGATAAAGGTAAACCAGATAGCATACTATCATCTCGAGTAAGACTGTCCTACCGGGATAGGTCCTCCATCAATCATTGCAATCACGTACCTGTGACCTAATAATTGACTCTGAGGGCACTATCTCCAACAATCTCCCACTTGCACTCAAGGCTAATTATTGCGATGTCGCATACTCACAGCCCGTGTGATACCGAACACCCAACTCCTCTACTTGTCAGTCTCACAAAGCTCGTTTGCGAAACTATTGCGTTCGAGGAATAGCCTCAGTGAGTGGATCCGCTTTGTTGTCTCTTTCCATGTCTCTCTATATCTCAAGTTCGCGGAGAAACCCATCTCCCGAAATGAGCAATACCTGTCTTAGAATGTGTCTGGATGTCTGATGGGACATAGCTCATAAATGAACTCCAAATCCAAACTTCTTAGACTGTATCGTCAACTGAACTTAATCAGTATCCTGCGCCATGCCTCCCTCAGTATTGCCTTGGACCAACTGTCCAAAATACTGCCCCTCGTCAGAAGGAATAACTATAACTCTGACAACCTCCTTGTCGTCCGGGTCACCTTGGAAGCCTGGAATGATAACTGTCTCCCGAATGAGGTTGTCGTTATCATATCCCTAGAACATCCACTTATGTTCTAAAACTGCTTCCGACTGTTTCTCCAGGATCGGATCAATATCAACTTATTGCATCTAGTGCAAGAACAATATCTGGTGTGGTACTTGACATCTCATGATTGACTCAATTGCCTGAGCAAGTGATCTGCCAATCATGCACATCCCTCTCCCTTTTAGTCTATAAGACACCTTTAGAGAGGGTGACTCTATCTTCTGCAGGTACACTACCGTGCATGGAGTCGTCCATTCTAAATACCCAGAGAATGCTGTCTAAGTACCCAGATTGGGAGACTACCCAAATCTAGATCTAAAGCCATAGATCTAGTAACCAGAATGTCTGATATAATGTCCAAGTCCCATGTGGAGAAACCACTGTGTGACGACCAAAGTATAACCGATTGTAGTATAGGAGTTTCCTTTCCTACTTTGTGTATGTCATCCAAATACCAGGATATCACACCCTACTACCTTCTCAACAGATCCATCCCCTATTCTGATGAAGTCAAACCTATGACTGTCACGTCAGAAATAGATGATCTATCTCCGCTACATCTGCTTTAGTCTATAAATAGACATAAGCTACCTGTCCACCAATGCTTCCGCTGCTCCCACTGACTACGACAACCCTCTGGCAGAGTCATATAGACGTACACTTCTAAAACTAGTTTAGAATGACGCTATACTCATCCTCCCACCGGGTCTCGCAGCCTGGAACAACAGCAATGGTAATTGTGGGTAAACAAGAACTTCCCTGTCACCGTCCTTGAGGCTACCGTAGTACCTCTCGGGTGGCTGAAGTTACCCACCTTATCTGCGGAGTGGCCAATGGAATGTCAATCCAGATTGAATCTTTAGGTTCCTTATCAAATCTTCAGTAATCGTTTGTGGTTCTGGAATCACTTCCAGTTCTACCATACTCCCACTACTGTTTTCTGAAAAAAATCCATTTTTATTAAAACTGTGGCGAGTCTAGAACAATATTGCTATTGTTCATCCAGATGGTAGAAAATCAACCCGCGTCATAGCCTGGGTCAACCCACAAACAGCCATTACAGAAACGTGCCTTGAGTTGTCCAGTGTCTGGTTTTAAGCATAAGCCGGACAACTCCCCGTACCTTAACATCGTTAAGATATGAACTGTTCTATATCCCATATAGGACCAGAGGCACTGATTTAATTGAACCAGATTCAAATCATGCAACTGTCTCCAGTGCATGTCAACTAAATGGAAGGAGGCCGATCAGCGTTACTCAACTTAGGAATGCTTCCAATTATGAGTAACCTGAAAAAGAAGCAAGTTCTCTTAGTCATTACTATCAACTTAATACCATACACAAGTATCTACATCTTCGATCTCTTTGAAGAATCCCGATACTTGCTACACCTGGTTCTCTACTCTATTCAAATACCTATAACTTCTCAAAATTCGGACCCTGTGTTTCCACGAAACACCTGTCTAAAAAGTAGAGAAGTCATAAGTAAACCGAAGATAGTACGAGGACCAACCCCTCTGTCCTGATGGACCCTGGACAACATACAATACTCTGTATAAGTCCTTTGAGTCTGATAACTCATTCACTGTGTGTCGTAGGTTGAAAACTGTACTTATGGTCAAGAAGAATTACACCGCTGCTTAATGCTCCTTACCTAACCATCCACTGATATAGGTAAATATCGTAGACATAATTTCAGAAAGGTATATCTCACTCTATGAAAATAGACGTACAGATATATCAATTTGAAATTGGTGCATAACAGCGGATATTCAAAACCAAATATTTGCCGACCGGCAAACAGCCCAGGTGATTTCCTCAAATATCACCGATTACAACGAATCCCGATATAATGAGGATGATCACCTAATTCCCAATAACCTACTCCCACTCATCATCTGTAAAACCATACAGATGTGAGAATCATACCTGGTAAATACATACCCTGGAGTAAGTATCTAATCGGGAAATCAGTTTTCCTTTAACAGTACACAGCGAAACTGAAACATTGAAATGTTTCGATGGGGTATCCTGGTATTCCTAGTAATGCCTCTTCCAGATTCACGACTGTAACCGTATAATTCTTTGCCACCTCTCCAAATCCCTTCATATGTCTTTAGTCTTTACCTTCTGCACACCCCTTTAGGCCAAATGGTTTTCTTCCTTCCCTACCGTTCGGCACCAGCCTATGGTTTGGAAGAAGACTATCCAATAAGCATAATGGGTGTACTGTCTCAATCCTAGGAACACTCGCAATGAGAGAGGGTGAAGATAAAAGACAACCGAATAAAACTTATTCCTATTTCTCCTGGACCAGAATCCATCCCCGAACTGGAACAAGTTCCATTCGAGTTCGTATATAACCATACGATGGAGTATCCAAATAAACTATGGATCTTCATAGTGATACGGAGTGTCCTGGAGAAATACAAAGGTGATGTGGGAGTGGTAACGAAATATTTGGTTTGGTCGTGAATATCTGTTGCAATTTACTTTGCCCTCTTACTAATCCCTTGCTTTGTCTGAACTTAATACCTTCTGTACACCATCGTTAGGCTAATTTGTTTTTCTTCATTCCCTACCGGTCGGCACCAGCCTAAGGTTTGGAAGAAGACTATCCAATTTGCGTAATAGGTGTACTATCCCCTAAACCAAGGAGTACTCACAACTTGAGAGAAGGTAAAAGGAAAAGACAACTGAATAATCCTATCCGTTTTCTCCAGAACCTGAAACCATCCTCGAATAAATTCCTTCGAGTTCGTATATAACCATACGATGGTTTTGTCCAATGGAAGTGGACGTTCGTAGCAACACGGGGTGTCCTGGAGAAAAGGGTAAAAGTAGGAGTGGCAATGAGGTTTGCAACTCTGACAATCCAAAAGCCAGTGTTGAGAAGGTTCGGTCAACTTGGTCACTGAGTCATAGTCTTAGGGTCGGGTCAATGGTCGCTGCCAAAGAGAGAGAGAAAAGAAACACTCAGCGTGCACTCTAACCTAGATCAGAATGGTTACCAATTTATCTAATCTGGAATCCTCCCACTGTATCTCAAATTCTCCTCCAAACCTAAAAGAAGAATTAGTCGGGAACACCCGAGGAGTAAACTAACTCATCAGTGGGAATCGGGATCCAACTATCATCGCATGATAACGTGACGGAATCCGCTCACGCTATCACACTCCAGAAGGTATGCGCATATCTGGCAAGTTTCAGTTCTTTTGAAACTCCCGATGTGATTTCTGCCCCATGCTCTTATGACCTTGGCGTGAGGTCAAAATATCATAAGTCACATGTCAAGTTCTGCCCATCATTATCCAGGTTAATTTGAACCCACCCGTACATACCCTTGACGTAGGCCAAAATAGTAGTACGACTGTCCCAAACCAACGCATCTATCTATGCAACAGATAAATACCCGGCAGCTACCAAACACTATGCCTTGGCGTGAGGTCAAAATACATAGCTTGAATACTACCGAATATTTAACTGAAATGATGGAGGGCTACGAATGGTTTCTGGCGAAAACCTTTAACGTAATGAACTTGATATCGTTGAAGGAACGGATAGCTTTTAAAAATATAGTGACGAAAACCTTCGCTAAAGAGGTCACTCCCGGTGAAGGGATCTCGGCTCTTTCCCCATAGAATGGGGTGCAGGATATTCTAACTGAATACCACGGTGCAAAGCAAAAGTAGTCGGCTATAGTGAAGTTAATGCCCTGACGCAAACTTCTGTCCAAGGGGTCACTCCCGGTGAAGGGATCTCGGCCCTTGCCTCGTCGATTGAGGAGCAGGATATTCCAACTGAATACCACGATGCAAAACAAAAGTGAACGTCCTTGCAATAACAGCTTTTTGAAAAGTGTTCCAACAACATCAGATTAGGTTTTTTTTTAACTTGCATTGATCCTAATCAACGCAGTCCCATCAATTGATCACACCACAAAGAATGAAAATATACTGATGTACGTATATGCCATCCGCATTCGCCACTGGGTCCCGTCATTACCCGTTAGGTTAGCTAACTAACGACAGAGCGGGGACTGGACTAGCGCGGATGCAAAACATATACAACATCTACTAATATATATACCAATATATTATATTCGCTCAAGGCGTGAATAAAATGCAACATCACAGAAATGTACAGCATCACAGAACAATACAGATATCTGGGATCCCCGGGTTTCACAGAGCCGCTGAAACCCGACGTTCCCCTGGTCGTGTGGATAGCCTGTGCAATGAAATCCTAGATCCCTACGGGCGCGGCAAGTTACCCGCCAAAACCTGAAGCGAGGCAGCCCCCTTCAGCTCCGTGAATGGACCACCCAGCACTTCACGGAATCCGGTAACCTGGGCACCCCTCCTGGGTCAACCTGTACCCCCTACGAGTGCGGCGAATAGCCCGCCAATCCCAGAGTGAAGCCCCCTCCGTCTCAATGCCATGAGATGCGGGCTTGTTGCCCTCTAGAATCCGGCTATCCGTGCACCCCTCCGCGGGGCAATCCTAGTACAGAAA
Organism: Agapanthus africanus; assembly: GCA_030015575.1. Taxonomy (NCBI): domain Eukaryota; kingdom Viridiplantae; phylum Streptophyta; class Magnoliopsida; order Asparagales; family Amaryllidaceae; genus Agapanthus; species Agapanthus africanus. The sequence goes on from CM057346.1 coordinate 401,442,328, forward strand.
GTAAAATATACATACACCGGGTACATCGACCGCAACCAGGTCGTACCCCAAAATAATAATACAAACAGGCAGTGACGGCAGTCCACATGTCGGACGCTCGCCCCGCAATATCAAATGTACATAATACAACCACAACTGTACTAGCATTGCATCCAGGCTATCCCCACCGACCGATCCGCAACATCACAACAAAAACAGAACATCAACGTGAAAGTCACGTTCGCAAATCCGTCTAACCGGGCTATAGCAGTTAGACCGGATTTACCGATCAAGTGACATTCACGGTCGCAGATATAATATAAATACTGTGAAATAATGTGTTTAAAAATATCCGATCGATCAAATTATAACAAGTGGGCCCCAAGCACTACTGTAGCACATCAAGAAATTCTGGGCCCAAAATTAATATTCCAAAACCCATATTTTAAGCCCAGAAAGCAACTGAAGAAATTTGATGCAGTAAGGACACCATTGTGCGGCGGAACCGCGGCCCAAGGGGGCGTTTTGCCGCGGTTCCGCGCTCTGGTGGTCGACTTACTGCGTCGAATTTCTACAGTGGGCTTACAATCTCCAGTGCATCACTATTTTACAACCTGAAAAAATTTTGGAGACCAAAAAATTTCAGCAGAAAACTGTCGCGAACAAAAATGTAGATTTTGGAATTTTGGTCGATTGGAAATGCAAAACACATTACACAAAGCTAGACTAAGTTAATGGCGAGGCTCTGATACCACTGCAAGTGCACGGCGGCGCCCCGGCCGTCAATCCGACGGCCAAATGCGGAAGCGGTGATAAACTTTAATTTTTTCTTGAACTGGCAAACCGCCGCGCACTAATACCCGGATCGAACCATTAATTAGTCCTAGCTATCTACAAGAATGGGAATAGAGATATACCGACGATCCAAGTCCTCCGGTCTTCTCATCATCGTCCCGATCTCCTGCGGAATGTCCCGTCGTCACCACCTTGCCGGAAGGGCACCACATCGCCTACTTCTTTTACGGGCTCCCACCTCAATGCCGAGGCAACTCGGGCATGAAGCCGGCTACTCGACGTACCCAAGATTTACTGTAGAATGTGTAGTGAAGAAGTCTCATTTTGGGGTTGTGGAATTGCCATTTTGGTGGAGGAAATAAAGGATGTTTTTGGATGAACAAGAGAGCATTTTTCCTTGGCACCATGAGAACCAAAATTGCCACACACATAATGAAATGAATCCCATCCCTTGCCAAGGAATGGCCGCCCCCCCCTTTGTGTGTGATTGGAGAGAGAAAGAACAAAGACAAGGGGGTGGGTGGAAAGTGAGTGATGATGAAAAGAAACCAAATGATCACAACAATTCCAACACTCAATCAACAACCATGATAGCAAAAGTCAAGCCATGATCAACTAAAGAAAGTCAAGGTATGGTGCTATAATCATGATGCAACAAAAATGCAAAGACCCCCTCCACAACCACTTATTTGCAACAATGCAAATAAGCCCTCCTCCACCAATCTTCGGCCAATGAACGGAACAATGGAAATTGGCCGAAACGGAAAGCAAACTGGCAACTCCAGAAAACTGGTCCCGTAATAAATTACAGGAAAACCCCGATACTGTGCATACACACCCGCATCTGTATTTCGACCGAAATACAAATGCAAGGAGACAAAATCTACACTGTACTATACTAGGATCCGGCTTATACCAAAGCCGGCTAGTAATATCCGTTCGATCCTGATCCGTGCAATACCGCACGTATCTGATCGAACCCTGCCATATAACCATACGGCCTATAGTACAGACTGTCCGATCCTGATCCGTGCAATACCGCACGTATCTGATCGGACCTTGCCATATCTCCATACGGCCTCTACAACCTTTTGCCCGAAAGCTGAGTAACTGAATGTGGGGGACTCTAAAGACTCGTCAACATCTTGGTTGTGGATTTAACCACTAGCACGTCAGAGGTATAAGCCAATACGTGACGGGCTACCAGGTACTGACTAAAAGGGATGTCTGTGAGCGAACTCAGCCTGACAACCCTACTGAGCCTGTCAGTGACAATATCCGTACAGTCCGGTCCGTTCGTCTATGAGCATCGCATGGCGGGCCTAGGGGGTTGGTAAAAGTCAGACCCCCAAAAGCGGTACAAGTCGTGTCGGAGTATAGCCCAGAACACCCTGAGATACTACTGGAATACCTACCAGTAAATCTCCTTGCCTCGGCCGAGGGCTTCGTGTAATGGCTCTCCTAGACACAGCATGACCTCACCCCCAATACCGGGAGAGACGAACCCCTGAAGATACGCTCACTGCCTCCATATGGCTCGGGACTGTACCCAACTAAAACCTGTTTGCACGACTCCTTTGAGCCGTGGTAGGGTAGTAATCAAAGTACAGTGGGAACTCACACGAGACAAATGACGATCCCCAGGTCGATGAACTAACCTGCACACATGTCACCAGGGAACTGCCATCTGACGTCTGGTATATGACCAACTAGCATGTTCCCGGCGAGTCCTGTCCGGTGTACTCATAACCCAATGAGCACCTGTATACATCTTAGGTGATCCAACTGACACCAGTGGCTTGTGAGACCGGCCACCGCCCCTCGTCGGGGTCTTGACTGTATACATTAGTCTACTTTGGAGAATCGATGCCCTGTCTCGAAACTCTCACGACTAGGGACCTTTTAAGGATATACTTATAGACCCCCAGCTCCCACTTATATAATCGCCCTCATACTGCTGGTAGTCAAGCAAGAATCCTAGGGGCTCTATCAACGTGTAATAGCGACGTGTCAGGTCACTTAAAACAGTACACGATGATAAAGGTAAACCAGATAGCATACTATCATCTTGAGTAAGACTGTCCTACCGGGATAGGTCCTCCATCAATCATTGCAATCACGTACCTGTGACCTAATAATTGACTCTGAGGGCACTATCTCCAACAGCCTTGGCCAAGGACTTCGTGTAATGGCTCTCCTAGACACAGCGTGATCTCATACCCAATACCGGGAGAGACGAAACCCCTGCCGATCCGCTCACTGCCTCCATGTGGCTCGGGACTGTACCCAACTAAAATCTGTTTGCACGACTCCTTTGAGCCTTGGTAAGGTAGTAATCAAAGTACAGTGGGAACTCACACGAGACAAATGACGATCTCAGGACGATGAACTAACCTGTACACATGTCACCAGGGAACTGCTATCTGACATCAGGTATAATACCAACTAGCATGTTCCCGGCGAGTCCTGTCCGGTGTACTCATAACCCAATGAGCACCTGTATACATCTTAGGTGATCCAACTGACACCAATGGCTTGTGAGACCGGCCACTGCCCCTCGTCGGGGTCTCGACTGTATACACTAGTCTACTAATGGAGTATCGATGCCCAGTCTCGAAACTCCCACGACTAGGGACCTTTTAAGGATGTGCATATAGACCCCAGCTCCCACGTATATGATCGCCATCATACTGCTGGTAGTCAAGCAAGAATCCTAAGGGCTCTATCAATGTGTAATAGCGACCTGTAAGGTCACCTAAAGCAGTACACGATGATAAAGATAAACCAGATAGCATATTATCATCTTGAGTAAGACTGTCCTACCGGCATAGGTCCTCCTTCAATCATTGCAATCACGTGCCTGTGATCCAATAATTGACTTTGAGGGCACTATATCCAACAATCTCCCACTTGCACTTAAGGCTAATTATTGCGATGTCGCATACTCACAGCCCGTGTGATACCGAACACCCAACTCCTCTACTAATCAGTTTCACAAAGCCTATTTACGAAACTATTGCGTTCGAGGAATAGCCTCAGTGTGTGGATCCGCCCTGATGTTTCTTTCTATGTCTCCCTTTATCTCAAGTTCGCGAAGAAAGCCATCATCCAAAATGAGCAATACCTTTCATAGAATATGTCTGGATATCTGATGGGACCTAGTTCATAAATGAACTCCAAATCCAAACTTCTTAGACTGAATCGTCAACGGAACTTAATCAGTATCCTGCGCCACACCTCCCTGAGTATTCGCTTGGACCACCTGTCCAAAATACTGCCTCTCGTCAGAGGCAAAACTATAACTCTGACAGCCACTCTGTCATCCAGGCCACCTTGGAAGCCTGGAATGATAACCGTCTCCTTAAAGAGGCTGTTGTTATCATATCCCTAGAACATCCACTTATGTTCTAAAAACTGCTTCCGAATGTTTCTCCATGATAGGATTAATATCAACTTATTGCATTTAGTGCAAAAAACAACGTCTGGTGTGGTTCTTGACATCTCATGGTTGACTCAATTGCCTAAGCAAGTGATCTGCCAATCATGCACATCCCTCTCCCCTTTAGTCTGTAAGACACCTTTAGAGAGGGTGACTCCATCACCTGCAGGTACACCACCATGCCAGGAGTCATCCATTCTAAAACACCTTTAGAATGCTGTCTAAGTACCCAGATCGGGAAACTACCCAAATCTAGATCTAAAACCATAGATCTAGTAACCAGAATGTCTGATATAAAATCCATGTCTTTTATGGAGAAACTACTGTGTGACAACCAAAGTATAACCGATCGTAGTATAGGAATTTAACTTCCTACTCTGTGTATGTCATCCAAATACCAGGACATCACACCCTACTACCTTCTTAACAGATCCATCCCTATTCTGATGAAGTCAAACCTATGACTGTCACATCAGAAATAAATGATCTATCTCCGCTATATCTGCTTTAGTCTATAAATAGACATAAGCTGCTTGTCCACCATGCTTCTGCTGCTCCCACTGACTACGACAACCCTCTGGCAGAATAATATATACGTGCACTTCTAAAGCTAGTTTAGAACGACGCTATACTCATCCTCTTGCCGGGTCTCATAGCCTGGAATAACAGTAGTGTCAAGTCTGGGTAAACAAGAACCTCCCTGTCACCATCTTTGAGCATACCGAAGTACCACTCGAGTGCCTGAGGTTACCCACTGTTGCGCCACGGCAGCGCCCCGGCCGTCAATCCGAGGCCAAAATGCGGAATCAAAATTTTTCCTCACTTGGAAACCGGCGCTACCGCGGACAATGAAAACCCGGATCGTTAACCATTAACCTATACTAGCTAACAAGAGAAAGGGTGAGAGATATACCGATTGATCCGAGTCCTCCGGTCTTCTCGTCATCGTCCCGATCTCCCACGGAAACTCCGGTCGTCGCCTCCTTGCTGGAAGGGCACCACATCTTCTGTATCTTTTACGGGCTCCCACCTCAATACCGAGGCAACTCGTGCACGAACCTGGCTAGTCGACGTGCCCAAGGTTTGCTGTAGAATGTAGTGTAGATGATGCTTGTCTCATTTGGGGTTTTGTAGTTGCCTTGATGGAGGAATAAGGTTAAGGAAAAATGGTGCTTTCATTTTTCCAAAACTAGAAGAATGATATGAAGAAATTTGTGTCATGCCAAAAATGAAATTTTCTCTCATCCTCACTCAAATGTGGCCGGCCATCAAGTTGTGAGAATGGTGGTGGAAAAAAATCAAAACAAAGGAGGAAGGTAAGTGTAGGATAAAGGAATGGGTGACCATATCCAAAAACATCAACCATGCTTATTTCTTCTATTCACACCATAACCTTTCAAATCTCATTAATGCAAAATCATTATGGATGAAAGATATCATTATCCCACATATGCAAGAAACCCCCTCCCCAAAAGTAATTTGCAAAACTGCAAATTACCCCCTCCATCGGAAAAGTCCGGCCGGGAAAGAACAAAGGAAAACCGGCCGGAACGGAATACAAACTGGCAACTCCAGAAAACTGGTCGCGTAATAAATTACAGGAAAACCCTAATACTGTGCATACACACCCGCATCTGTATTCCTACCGGATACAAATGCAAAAAGACAAAATCTACACTGTACTAAACTAGGACCGGCTTAAACCAAAGCCGGCTAGTAATATCCGTTCGATCCTAATGCGTGCAATACCATACGTATCGGATCGAACCCTGCCATATAACCATACGGCCTCTAGTACAAACCGTCCGATCCTGATCCGTGCAATACCGCACGTATCTGATCGGACCCTGCCATATCTCCATACGGCCTCTACAGCGTTTCGCCCGAAAGCTGAGTAACTGAAAGTGTGGTGGACTCTAAAGACTCGTCAATACTATGGCTGTATATTTAACCACTAGCACGTCAGAGGTATAAGCCAATACGTGACGGGCCACCAGCTATTGACCAAAAGGGACGTCGATGAGCGAACTCATCCTGACACCCTACTGAGCCTGTCAGTGACAATATCCGTACAGTCCGGTCCGTTCGTCTATGAGAATCGCATGTCGGGCCTAGGGGTTGGTAAAAGTCAGACCCCCAAAGGCGGTACAAGTCGTGTCGGAGTGTAGCCCAGAACGCCCTGAGATACTACTGGAATACCTACCAGTAAATCTCCTGCCTCGGCCGAGGGCTTTGCGTAATGGCTCTCCTAGACACAGCGCGACCTCACCCCCAATACCGGGAGAGACGAACCCCTGCAGATCCGCTCACTGCCTCCATGTGGCTCGAGACTGTACCCAACTAAAACCTGTTTGCACGACTCCTTTGAGCCGTGGTAGGGTAGTAATCAAAGCACAGTGGGAACTCACACGAGACAAATGACGATCTCAGGTCGATGAACTAACCTGTACACATGTCACCTGGGAACTGCTATCTGACGTCTGGTATAATCCCAACTAGCAGGTTCCCCGCGAGTCCTGTCCGTTGTACTCATAACCCAATGAGCACCTGTATACATCTTAGGTGAACCAACTGACACCAGTGGCTTGTGAGACCGGCCACCGCCCCTCGTCGGGGTCTCGACTGTATACACTAGTCTACTAATGGAGTGTCGATGCCCTGTCTCGAAAACTCCCACGACTAGGGACCATTTAAGGATGTGCTTATAGACCCCAGCTCCCACGTATATGATCGCCATCATACTGCTGGCAGTCAAGCAAGAATCCTAGGGGCTCTATCAGCGTGTAATAGCGACCTGTAAGGTCACCTGAAGCAGAACACGATGATAAAGGTAAACCAGATAGCATACTATCATCTCGAGTAAGACTGTCGTCCCGGGATAGGTCCTCCCTCAATCATTGCAATCACGTGCCTGTGATCCAATAATTGACTCTGAGGGCACTATCTCCAACAATCTCCCACTTTCACTCAAGGCTAATTATTGCGATGTCGCATACTCATAGCCCGTGTGATACCGAACACCCAACTCCTCTACTAGTCAGTCTCACAAAGCTCGTTTGCGAGACTATTGCGTTCGAGGAAAAAACCTCAGTGAGTGGATCCGCCTAGAAGTTTCTTTCTATATCTCTCTATATCTCAAGTTCGCGGAGAAGACCATCTCCCGAAATGAGCAATACCTGTCTTAGAGTATGTCTGGATATCTGATGGGACCTTAGCTCATAAATGAACTCCAAATCCAAACTTCTTAGACTGTATCGATAACTGAAATTAATCAGTACCCAGCGCCATGCCTCCCTCAGTATCTGCCTGGATCACCTGTCCAGAATACTGTCCCTCGTCAGAGGGAGAACTATAACTCTGACAACCTCCTTGTCGTCCATGTCACCTTGGAAGCCTGGAATGATAACCGTCTCCTAAAGGAGGCAGCCGTTATCATATCCCTAGAACATTCACCTATGTTCTAAAACTGCTTCCGACTGTTTCTCCAGGATTGGATTAATATCAACTTATTGCACCTACTGCAAGAACAACATCTGGTGTGGTACTTGACATCTCATGATTGACTCAATTGCCTAAGCAAGTGATCTGCCAATCATGAGTATCCCTCTCCCCTTTAGTCTATAAGATATCTTTAGAGAGGGTGACTCTATCAACTGCAGGTGCACTACCGTGCCAGGAGTCATCCATTCTAAATACTCATAGAATGCTGTCAAGGTACCCTTATTGGGAAACCACCCAAATCTAGATCTAAAACCATAGATCTAGTAACCAGTATGTCAGATATAATATCCAAGTCCCATGTGGAGAAAACACTGTGTGACAGCCAAAGTATAACCGATCGTAGTATAGAAATATCACTTCCTACTACCTTCTCAACAGATCCATCCCCTATTCTGATGACGTCAAACCTATGACTGTCACATCAAAAATAGATGATCTATCTCCGCTATATCTGCTTTAGTCTATAAATAGACATGAGCCTGATGTCCACCAATGCTTCCGCTGCTCCCACTGACTACGACAACCCTCTGGCAGAGTCATATAGACGCGCACTTCTAAAGCTAGTTTAGAACGACGCTATACTCATCCTCCTGCCGGGTCTCGCAGCCTGGAACAACAACAAAGGCAAGTGTGGGTAAACAAGAACTTCCCTGTCACCGTCCTTGAGGCTACCGGAGTACCTCTCGGGTGCCTGAAGTTACCCACCTTATCTGCGGAGTGGCTAATGGAATGTCAAACCAGATTGAATCTTTAGGTTCCTTATCAAATCTTCAGTAATCGTTTGCGGTTCTGGAATCGCTTCCAGTTCTACCATACTCCCACTGCTGTTTTTGGAAAAATAACCATTTCCTTTTAAAATGTGGCGAGTTAAGAACAATATTACTATTGATCTTCCAGATGGTAGAAAGTCAACCCTCGTCATAGCCTGGGTCAACCCACAAACAGCCATTACAGAAACGTGCCTTGAGTCGTCCAGTGTCTGGTTTTAATCATAAGCCGGACAACTCCCCGTACCTTAATAATGTTAAGATATGAACTGTACTATATCCAATATAGAACCAGAGGCACTGATTTAATTGAACCAGATTCAAATCATGCAGCTATCTCCAGTGCATGTCAACTAAATGGAAGGAGGCCGATCAGCGCTACTCAACTTAGGAATGCTTCCAATTATGAGTAACCTGAAAGAGAAGCAATTTCTCTTTATCATTACTATCAACTGAATACCATACACAAGTATCTACATCTTCGATCACATTGAAGAATCCCAATACTTGCTATACCTGGTTCTCTACTCTATTCAAATACCTATAACTCCTCAAAACTTAGACCCTGTGTTTCTACGAAACACATGTCTAAGAACTAGAGAAGTTAAAAGTAAACAGAATATAGTATGAGGACCAACCCCTCTGTCTTAATGGACACTGGACAACATACAATACTCTGTATAAGTCCGCTGAGTCTAACAACTCTTTCACTGTGCGTCGTAGGTTGAAAACTGTACTTATGGTTAAGAAGAATTACACCGCTGTTTAATGCTCCTTACCTAACCATCCACTGATATAGGTAAATGTCATCGACATAATATCAAAAGGTATATCTCACTCTATTCAAATAGACGTACAGATATATCAATTTGAAATTGGTGCACAACAGCGGATATTCAAAACCAAATATTTGCCGACCGGCAAACAGCCCAGGTGATCTCCTCAAATATCACCGATTACAACAAATCCCGATATAATGAGGATGATCACCCAATTCCCAATAACTTACTCCCACTCATCATCTGTAAAACCATACAGATGTGAGAATCATACCTGGTAAATACATACCCTGGAGTAAGTATCTAATCGGGAAATCAGTTTTCTTTTAACAGTACACAATGAACTGAAACAGTGAAATGTTTCGATGGGGTATCCTGGTATTCCTAGTAATGCCTCTACCATTATCCAGATTCACAACTATAACCGCATAATTCTTTGCCACCTCTCCAAATCCCTTTATATGTCTTTAGTCGTTACCTTCTGCACACCCCTTAGGCCAAATGGTTTTCTTCCTTCCCTACCGTTCGGCACCAGCCTATGGTTTGGAAGAAGACTATCCAATAAGCATAATGGGTGTACTGTCCTAGTCCTAGGAGCACTCGCAATGCGAGAGAAGGTGAAGATAAAAGACAACCGAATAAGCCTTATTCCTATTTCTCCTGAACCAGAATCCATCCCCGAACTGGAACAAGTTCCTTTCGAGTTCGTATATAACCATACGATGGAGTATCCAATAAACTGTGGATCTTCGTAGTGATACGGAGTGTCCTGGAGAAATACAAAGGTGATTTAGGTTTGGCGAAGATATACTCGGTTTGGTCGTGAATAGCAGTCGCAATTTACTTTGCCCTCTTACTAATCCCTTGCTTTGTCTTAACTTAATACCTTCTGTACACCATCGTTATGCTAATTGGTTTTCTTCATTCCCCGCCGTTCGGCACCAGCCTAAGGTTTGGAAGAAGACTATCCAATTTGCATAATAGGTGTACTATCTCCTAAACCAAGGAGTACTCGCAACCTGAGAGAAGGTAAAAGGAAAAGACAACTGAATAGTCCTATTCGTTTTCTCCAGAACCAGAAACCATCCTCGAAGTCCTTCGAGTTCGTATATAACCATACGATGGTTTTGTCCAATGGAAGTGGACGTTTGTAGTAATACGGGGTGTCCTGGAGAAAAGGGTAAAAGTAGGAGTGGCAATGAGGTCTGCAACTCTGACAATCCAAAAGCCAGTGTTAAGAAGGTTCGGTCAACTTGGTCACTGAGTCATAGTCCAGGGTCGGGTCAATGGTCGCTGCCAAAGAGAGAGAGAAAAGAAACACTCAGCGTGCACTCTAACCTAGATCAGAATGGTTATCACTTTATCTAATCTGGAAACCTCCCACTGTACCTCAAATTCTCCTCCAAACCTGAAAGAAGAATTAGTCGGGGTCACCCGAGGAGTAAACTAACTCATCAGTGGGAATCGGGATCCAACTATCATCGCATGATAACTTGACGGAATCCACTCAAGTCACCACACTCCAGAAGGTATGCGCATGCCTGGCAAGTTTCAGTTCTTTTGAAACTCCCGATGTGATGTTTTTACCCCTAGGACTCAAGTGACCTTGACGGAGTCAACAAATCAAAGAGTCCTAGTCAAGTCCAACCCGTCATTATCTGGATTGCATTAAACCCACCCGTACGTGCCCTTGACGGAGTCAACAAGGCCGCACGACTGTCCTAATCAATCCCATTTATGCAACAAACAAGCACCACTTAGCTACCGTACACTACGCCTTGACGGAGTCAACAAACGCAGCACGAATACTAAATAATACCCATAAGAAATGACGGAGGGCTACGAATGGTTTCTGGCGAAAAACCTTTAATGTAATGAACTTGATATCGTTGAAGGAACTGCATAGCCTTTTATAAAAATATAGTGACGAAAACCTTCGCTAAAGAGGTCACTCCCGGTGAAGGGATCTCGGCTCTTTCCCCGTAGAATGAGGTGCAGGATATTCCAACTGAATACCACGATGCAAAGCAAAAGTATTCGGCTATTGTGAAGTTAATTCCCTGACGCAAACTTCTGTCCAAGGGGTCACTCCCGGTGAAGGGATCTCGGCCCTTGCCTCGTCGACTGAGGAGCAGGATATTCCAAATGAATACCACGATGCAAAACAAAAGTGAACGTCCTTGCAATAACAGCTTTTTGAAAAGTGTTCCAACAACATCAGAATAGGTTTGTTTATCTTGCATTGATCCGAATCAACGCAGTCCCATCAATTGATCACACCACAAAGAACGAAAATATACTGACGTACGTATATGCCATCCGCATTCGCCACTGGGTCCCGTCATCACCCGTTAGGTTAGCTAATTAATGGCAGAGCGGGGACTGGACTAGCGCGGATGAAAAACATATACAACATCTACTAATATATATACCAATATATAGTATTTCGCTCAAGGCGTGAATAAAATGCAACATCACAGAAATGTACAGCATCAGAGAACAATACAGATATCTGGAAGCCCCGGGTTTCACAGAGCCGCTGCTGAAACCCGACGTTCCCCTGGTCGTGTGGATAGCATGTGCAATGAAATCCTAGACCCCTACGGGTGCGGCAAGTCACCCGCCAAAACCTGAAGCGAGGCAGCCCCCTTCAGCCCCGTGAATGGACCACCCATCACTTCACGGAATCCGGTAACTTGGGCACCCCTCCTGGGTCAACCTATACCCCCTACGAGTGCGGTGAATAGCCCGCCAATCCTAGAGTGAAGCCCTCTCCGTCCCAATGCCATGAGATGCGGGCTTGTTGCCCTCCAGAATCCGGCTATCCGTGCACCCCACCGCGAGGCAATCCTAGTACAGAAAGTAAAATATACATACACCGGGTACATCGACCGCAACCAGGTCGTGCCCCAAAAGAATAATACAAACAGGCAGTGACGGCAGTCGACATGTCGGACGCTCGCCCCGCAATATCAAATGTACATTTAAAACAAAACTGTACTAGCATTGCATCCAGGCTATCCCCACCGACCGATCCGCAACATCACAGCATAAACACAGAACATCAACGTGAAAGTCACGTTCACAAATCCGTCTAACCAGGCTATAGCAGTTAGACCGGATTTACCGATCGAGTGACATTCACGGTCGCAGATATAATGTAAATACTGTGAAATAATGTGTTTAAAATATCCGATCGATCAAACAATTAACAAGTGGGCCCCTAAGCAATACTGTAGCACTCACAGAAAATCTGGGCCTAAATTTAATATCCCAAAACCCCAATTTTAACCCCAGAAAGCTACTGAAGAAATTTGACACAGCAAGGACACTTTTCAGCGGCGGAACAGCGGCCTAAAGGGGGTTTGGCCGCGGTTCCGCGCTCTGTTGGTCGACTTACCGTGTCGAATTTCTACAGTATGCTTACAGAGTCCAGTACATCACTATTTTACAACCTGAAAAATTTTTGGACACCAAAAAATTTCAACAGAAACTGATGCATGAGAAAATGCGGATTTTGGAAATTTGGTCGATCAGATAAGTAAAACGCATTAGAACAAGCTAGACTAGGTTAATGGCATGGCTCTGATACCATGTTGCGCCACGGCAGCGCCCCGGCCGTCAATCCGAGGCCAAAATGCGGAATCAAAATTTTTCCTTACTTGGAAACCGGCGCTACCGCGGACAATGAAAACCCGGATCGTTAACCATTAACCGATACTAGCTAACAAGAGAAAGGGTGAGAGATATACCGATTGATCCGAGTCCTCCGGTCTTCTCGTCATCGTCCCGATCTCCCGCGGAAACTCCGGTCGTCGCCTCCTTGCCGGAAGGGCACCACATCGTCTGTATCTTTTACGGGCTCCCACCTCAATACCGAGGCAACTCGGGCACGAACCTGGCTAGTCGACGTGCCCAAGGTTTGCTGTAGAATGTAGTGTAGATGATGCTTGTCTCATTTGGGGTTTTGTAGTTGCCTTGATGGAGGAATAAGGTTAAGGAAAAATGGTGCTTTCATTTTTCCAAAACTAGAAGAATGATATGAAGAAATTTGTGTCATGCCAAAAATGAAATTTTCTCTCATCCTCACTCAAATGTGGCCGGCCATCAAGTTGTGAGAATGGTGGTGGAAAAAAATCAAAACAAAGGAGGAAGGTAAGTGTAGGATAAAGGAATGGGTGACCATATCCAAAAACATCAACCATGCTTATTTCTTCTATTCACACCATAACCTTTCAAATCTCATTAATGCAAAATCATTATGGATGAAAGATATCATTATCCCACATATGCAAGAAACCCCCTCCCCAAAAGTAATTTGCAAAACTGCAAATTACCCCCTCCATCGGAAAAGTCCGGCCGGGAAAGAACAAAGGAAAACCGGCCGGAACGGAATACAAACTGGCAACTCCAGAAAACTGGTCGCGTAATAAATTACAGGAAAACCCCAATACTGTGCATACACACCCGCATCTGTATTCTTACCGGATACAAATGCAAAAAGACAAAATCTACACTGTACTAAACTAGGACCGGCTTAAACCAAAGCCGGCTAGTAATATCCGTTCGATCCTAATGCGTGCAATACCGCACGTATCGGATCGAACCCTGCCATATAACCATACGGCCTCTAGTACAAACCGTCCGATCCTGATCCGTGCAATACCGCACGTATCTGATCGGACCCTGCCATATCTCCATACGGCCTCTACAGCGTTTCGTCCGAAAGCTGAGTAACTGAAAGTGTGGTGGACTCTAAAGACTCGTCAATACTATGGCTGTGGATTTAACCACTAGCACGTCAGAGGTATAAGCCAATACGTGACGGGCCACCAGCTATTGACCAAAAGGGACGTCGATGAGCGAACTCATCCTGACACCCTACTGAGCCTGTCAGTGACAATATCCGTACAGTCCGGTCCGTTCGTCTATGAGGATCGCATGTCGGGCCTAGGGGGTTGGTAAAAGTCAGACCCCCAAAGGCGGTACAAGTCGTGTCGGAGTGTAGCCCAGAACGCCCTGAGATACTACTGGAATACCTACCAGTAAATCTCCTGCCTCGGCCGAGGGCTTTGCGTAATGGCTCTCCTAGACACAGCGCGACCTCACCCCCAATACCGGGAGAGACGAACCCCTGCAGATCCGCTCACTGCCTCCATGTGGCTCGGGACTGTACCCAACTAAAACCTGTTTGCACGACTCCTTTGAGCCGTGGTAGGGTAGTAATCAAAGCACAGTGGGAACTCACACGAGACAAATGACGATCTCAGGTCGATGAACTAACCTGTAGACATGTCACCTGGGAACTGCTATCTGACGTCTGGTATAATCCCAACTAGCAGGTTCCCGGCGAGTCCTGTCCGGTGTACTCATAACCCAATGAGCACCTGTATACATCTTAGGTGAACCAACTGACACCAGTGGCTTGTGAGACGGCCACCGCCTCTCGTCGGGGTCTCGACTGTATACACTAGTCTACTAATGGAGTGTCGATACCCTGTCTCGAAAACTCCCACGACTAGGGACCATTTAAGGATGTGCTTATAGACCCCAGCTCCCACGTATATGATCGCCATCATACTGCTGGCAGTCAAGCAAGAATCCTAGGGGCTCTATCAGCGTGTAATAGCGACCTGTAAGGTCACCTGAAGCAGTACACGATGATAAAGGTAAACCAGATAGCATACTATCATCTCGAGTATGACTGTCGTCCCGGGATAGGTCCTCCCTCAATCATTGCAATCACGTGCCTGTGATCCAATAATTGACTCTGAGGGCACTATCTCCAACACCCACCATATCTGTGGAGTGGCCAATGGAATGTCAAACCAAATTGAATCTTTAGGTCCTATTAAATTTTCAGTAATCGTTTGCGGTTCTGGAATCACTTCCAGTTCTACCATACTCCCACTACTGTTTTCTGAAAAAGTCTATTTTACTAAAACTGTGGCGAGTCAAGAATAATATCACCATTGATCTTCCAGATAGTAGAAAGTTAACCCTCGTCATAGCCCGGGTCAACCCACAAACAGCCATTACAGAAATGTGCCTTGAGTTATCCAGAGTCTGGTTTTAAGCATAAGCCGGACAACTCCCCGTACCTTAACATTGTTTAAGATATGAACTATTCTATATCCAATATAGAAACAGAGGCACTGATTTAATTAGAACCAGATTCAAATCATGCAGTTGTCTCCAGTGCATGACAACTAAATGGAGAGAGGCCGATCAACATTACTCAACTTAGGAGTGCTTCCAATTATGAGTAACCTGAAAAAGAAGCAAGTGCTCTTAATCATTACTATCAACTGAATACCATACACAAGTATCTACATCTTCGATCACCTTGAAGAATCCTGATACTTGCAATACCGATTCTCTACTTTATTCTTATACCTATAACTTCTCAAAACTTAGACCTTGCATTTCTAGGAAACACATGTCTAAGAACTAGAGAAGTCACAAGTAAACAGAATATAGTATGGGTACCAACCCTCTGTCCTAATGGACACTGGACAACATACAATACTCTTTATAAGTCCCTTGAGTCTAATAACTCATTCCCCGTGTGTCGTAGGTTGAAAACTTTACTTATGGTTAAGAAGAATTACCCCGCTGTTTAATGCTTCTTACCTAACCATCCACTGATATAGGTAAATGTCATAGACATAATTTTAAAAAGTTATATCTCATTTTATAAAAATAAACATACAGATATATCAATTTGAAATTGGTGCATAACAACGGATATTCAAAACCAAATATTTGTCGTCCAGCAAACAACCCAGGAGATTTCCTCAAATATCACCAATTACAACGAATCCTGATATAATGAGGATGATCACCCAATTCCCAATAACTTACTCCCACTCATCATCTGTAAAACCATACAGATGTGAGAATCAAACCTGGTAAATACATACCCTGGAGCAAGGACTAATTGGGAAATCAGTTTTCTTTTAATAATACACAGTGAAACTGAAACATATAAATGTTTCGAAGGGGTATCCGGGTATTCTTATTAATGCCTCTTCCACTATCATATTCATAACTGTAACCGTATATTTCTTTGCCATCTCTCCAAATCCCTTTATATGTCTTTAGTCATTACCTTCTGTAAACCCCTTTAGGCTAAATGGTTTTCTTCCTTCCCTACCGTTCGGCACCAGCCTATGGTTTGGAAGAAGACTATCCAATAAGCATAATGGGTGTACTCTCCTAATCCAAGGAGTATTCGTAATCTGAGAGAAGGTGAAGATAAAAGACAACTGAATAAACCTTATTCATATTTCTCCTGAACCAAAATCCATCCCTGAACTACAACAAGTCCCTTCGAGTTCATATATAACCATACGATGAAGTATCCAAATAACTGTGGATCTTCGTAGTGATATGGAGTGTTCTGGAGAAATACAAAGGTGATGTAGGATTGGCGAAGAAATACTTGGTTTGGTCGTGAATAGCAGTCGCAATTTACTTTGCCCTCTTACTAATCCCTTTGTTTGTCTTAACTTATTACCTTCTGTACACCATCGTTAGGCTAATTGGTTTTCTTCATTCCCTACCGTTCGGCACCTGCCTATGGTTTGGAAGAAGACTATCCAATAAGCGTAATAGGTGTACTGTCCTAATCCAAGGAGCACTCGCAACCTGAGAGAAGGTAAAAGGAAAAGACAACTGAATAGTCATATTCATTTTCTCCAGAACCGGAAACCTTTCTCGAATCTGGAACAAGTTCCTTCAAGTTCGTATATAACATTACGATGGTTTTATCCAATGGAAGTGAATGTTCGTAGTAATACGGGGTGTTCTGTAGAAAAGGGTAAAAGTAGGAGTGGCAATGAGGTATGCAACTCAGACAATCCAAAAGCCAGTGTTTTAAGATGGTTCGGTTAACTTGGTCACTGAGCCATAGTCAAGGGCCGGGTCATGGTCGTTGCCAAAGAGAGAGAGAAAAGAAACACTCTGCGTGCACTCTAACCTAGATCAGAATGGTTATCAATTTATCTAATAAGGAAACCTCCCACTGTATCGTCAAATTCTCCTCCAAACCTGAAAGAAGAATTAGTCGGAATCACCCGAGGAGTAAACCAACTCATCAGTGGGAATCAGGATCCAACTATCATCGCATGATAACGTGATGGAATCCACTCACGTTATTACACTCCATAAGGCATGCGCATATCTGGAAAGTTTCAGTTTCTTTAGAAACTCCCGATGTGATTTTTACCCCATACTCTTATGACCTTAACGAAGGTCAACAAATCATAAGTCACATGTCAAGTTCTACCCGTCATTGTCCAGATTAATTTGAACCCACCCGTACAACCCCTTGACGAAGGTCAACAAAGCTGTACGACTGTCCCAAACCAATGCATCTATCTATGCAGCAGATAGGTAACAAGCAGCTACCATACACTATACCTTGACGAAGGTCAATAAATATAGCATGAATACTAAATGCTACCCGTCTGAAATGACGGAGGGCTACGAATGGTTTTTGGCGAAAAACCTTTAACGTAATGAACTTGATATCGTTGAAGGAACCGGTTAGCTTTTTATAAAAATATAGTGGCGAAAACCTTTGCTAAAGAGGTCACTCCCGGTGAAGGGATCTCGGCTCTTGCATCGTCGACTGAGGTGCTGGATATTCATAACCGAATACCACTGTGCAAAACAAAAGAGAACGTCCTTGCAATAACAGTTTTTTTGAAAAATGTTCCAACAACATCAGAATAGGTTTGTTTAGCTTGCATTGATCTGAATCAATGCAGTCCCTTCAATTAATCACACCACAAAAGAATGAAAATATGATGTACGTATATGCCATCCGCATTCGCCACTGGGTCCCGTCATCACCCGTTAGGTTACTTAACTAACGACAGAGCGGGGACTGGACTAGCGCGGGTGTAAAACATATACAACATCTACTAGTACATATATATCAATATATAATATTCACTCCAGGCGTGATAAAATGAAACATCACAGAAATGTAATAAGCATCACAGAACAATACAGATAATCTGGGATCCCCGGATTTCATAGAGCCGCTACTGAAACCCAACGTTCCCCTGGTCGTGTGGATAGCCTGTGCAATGAAATCTTAGACCCCTACGGGCGCGGCAAGTTACCCGCCAAAACCTGAAGCGAGGCAGCCCCCTTCAACAAAGTGAATGAACCACTCAGCACTTCACGGAATCCGGTAACTTAAACACCCCTCCTTGGGTCAACCTGTACCCCCTACGAGTGCGGCGAATAGCCCGCCAATTCTAGAGTAAAGCCCCATTCGTTTCAAAGCCATGAGATGCGGGCCCGTTGCCCTCTAGAACCTGGCTATCCGTGCACCCCACCGCGGGGTAATCCTAGTACAGAAAGTAAAGTATATACAATGGGTACATCGACCTCAGTCCGGTCGTGGCCCAAAAGAATAATATACAAATAGGCAGTGACGGCAGTCCACATGTCGGACGCTCGCCCCACAATATCAAATATACAAATATAACCAAACTGTACTACCATTGCATCCAGGCTATCCACCAGGAAAAATCCGCAACATTACAGCAAAACACAAAACATCAACGTGAATGTCACGTCGCAAATCCGTCTAAAAGAGCTATAACAATTAGACAAGATTTACCGATCAAATGAAATTCACAGCCGCAGATATAATGTAAATACTGTGAACTAACATATTTAAAATTTTCGATCGACAAAATATCCCCGAAGTGGGCCCCAAGCACAATTCCCAGTACTCAAACAAATCTGGGCCCAAACAAAAAATACCAGAAACCCTATTTCCAAGTCAGAGACCACTGTGGAAATTTTGGTGCATTGTTGCTATAGAGATGCGGCGGAACCGCGGCCAAAGCGTGGGTACGGCCGCGGTTCCGCGGCGCTACAGTGATAACAGTGTACCAAATTTTCTCAGATCACTTAAAAAAGCCTGCCTGATTTTCTGCAATACTCAAAAAAAATTTGACGATAAAAAAAATTCGTCAGAAACTTCAGAATTGGAAATGCAGTTTTAGAAAATTTCGTTCGATCGAAATTCTAAATACGTTAGAGCAAGGTAGTAAAGGTTAATGGCGTGGCTCTGATACCATGTAAATCTACGGTAGCGCCCCGGCCGTCTGTCCGAGGCCAAAATGCGGAAACGAAAACTTTTCTTAAACTAGAAACGGGCGCTATTGTATACTTTAAATCCAGATCGAACCATTAACCTACAACTAGCTAACAAGAGAAGGGTTGGAAAAGCTATACCGAACGATCCGTGTCCTTCGGTCTTTGCCAGCATCCCAAGCTCCTCGCGGCATCTCCGATCTCCGGTCTTCTCGTCGGAAAGCGCACCACATCTTCGAGCCTTTTTACGGGCTCCCGCTTCATCCGAAGAAACTCGGGCACGAAGTTCGCTAGCCGGCGTGTCCAAGGCGATATAGAGAATGTGTGTGATAACTTTGTCTCAAGCATCCATTGATTCTCATCACATGAGAGTGTATGGATGGAGGTTAGAGATGATGCCATTAATGGAGGTTGTGAGCTAAAGCAAGAAGAAGAAGAAGAAGAGCCCTTTTTTCTTATGTGTTTCTTATGATGAAATGAGAGAGTGAGAAAAAAATACAAGACCAAACTCCCTCTTGGCTGCCCCCTCTCTCTCTTCTCATCATATCAACATAAAATCAATCAAATAATGTGACATTAGCACAAGAAAAGAGACCATGAGTCACTAATGAAGTCTATGTCACATTAAATGCACAAAATGATGAAATAAGCTCACAATTTCTATTTGTAAACATTAACCCAAATGTTTACAACAATAAAAAGATATGGCAACATCTAAACTAAACTCATGACGGATCATAAGGATACCCCTCACCAGTATATACATACCTGCATCCGCAGTCCGACTGAATGCGAATACGATGAGACTAAAGTAATCCAACAAATCTAATACTAGGATCCGGCTTAAACCAAAACCCACTAGTATGATCCGCCCGATCATGATCCGTGCACTACTGCACGTATATGATCGAACCCTGCCATATATCATACGACCCCTACAACGTTTCGCCCGAAACTTGAGAAACTATCTGTGGGGGACTCTAAAGACTCGTCAATACTTTGGCTGTGGATTTAACCACTAGCACGTCAGTGGTACTAGCCGTACGTAATGGACTACCAGGTATTGACCAAAAGGGAGGTCGATGAGCGAACTCATCCTGACACCCTACGAAGCCTGTCAGTGACAATATCCGTACAGTCCGGTCCGTTCGTCTATGAGCATCGCATGGCGGGCCTAGGGGGTTGGTAAAAGTCAGACCCCCAAAAGCGGTACAAGTCGTGTCGGAGTATAGCACAGAACACCCTAAGATACTACTGGAATACCTGGCAGTAAATCTCCTGCCTTGGCCAAGGACTTTGTGTAATGGCTCTCCTAGACACAGCGCGATCTCACCCCCAATACCGGGAGAGACGAAACCCCTGCCGATCCACTCACTGCCTCCATGTGGCTCAGGACTGTACCCAACTAAAATCTGTTTGCACGACTCTTTTGAGCCGTGGTATGGTAGTAATCAAAGTACAGTGGGAACTCACACAAGACAAATGACGATCTCAGGTCGATGAACTAACCTGTGCACATGTCACCAGGGAACTGCTATCTGACATCAGGTATAATACCAGCTAGCATGTTCCCGGCGAGTCCTGTCCGGTGTACTCATAACCCAATGAGCACCTGTATACATCTTAGGTGATCCAACTGACACCAATGGCTTGTGAGATCGGCCACCGCCCCTCGTCGGGGTCTCGACTGTATACACTAGTTTACTAATGGAGTACCGATGCCCAGTCTCGAAACTCCCACGACTAGGGACCTTTTAAGGATGTGCTTATAGACCCCAGCTCCCACGTATATGATCCCCATCATACTGCTGGTAGTCAAGCAAGAATCCTAAAGGCTCTATCAATGTGTAATAGCGACCTGTAAGGTCACCTAAAGCAGTACACGATGATAAAGATAAACCAGTTAGCATACTATCATCTTGAGTAAGACTGTCCTACTGGCATAGGTCCTCCCTCAATCATTGCAATCACGTGCCTGTGATCCAATAATTGACTTTGAGGGCACTATATCCAACACTTCACGGCACCTAGTTTAGCTAGAATGAAGCTAGTGCGCGGACTTTGGCAGTCAATGGGAAGTTTTGTTTCACATAGAACTTTTCCTTAATTAAATATTATTTTAATGTGTTATTTGTGCACTTTATTAGTGGTAATTATATTTTGGGTTAATTACTTCTAATTTGAATCATTGCTAATTATATTTTTGTCCTACCGGCTAAAGTTTGGTTTTTTTCTTTTTTCAAGTGGTGTTCTAGTGAGGTATAAAACCCTAACCCTAATCTCTTTTGTGGTTTTAATACTTTAATTATCTTATTTAGATGTTTAATTTAAGCTTTTAATTGCATATTTAGAATTTGTAGTAAGGGTTTTTGTTAATCAAATTAGGGTTTTGATTAGTGAAATGATTAGTTGATAATTTTAGACAAATGAAAACAAAACCAAGTTGCTAGTTGTTAATTGATATATTCCTAATTGGATAATTAAGCTAATTAGCAAAATAAACTTTTACTAATCATAATTAAGTGAGATTAAAATTATAGTAAAGGTTTGAATGGTTTAATCATGCTATATTGTGATGTTTGTAAATTCTAGTTTTGGTAAAAACTTGTAAATTTGTGCTAAAATGAGATATGTTGCTTACTAGATTTCTGTAAGTTTAGGCGTTAGTTTCTTTTGACGTTGCGAAATTATTTATATTAGATTCAACGTTTATTATTTTGTTTTGAATGCACGATCGGTACGATCAGGGTCTAGGCTTGGTAGTTGTGTCGCTTTGCGTTCCTAGCTAGGGTCGTGCCGATGTCGTTAGTGTCTTTGTGTAGCTTTTGCTTTTGAGTTGGTTTCGTAGTGTCACTGCGCGCGTTAGCCACTTGACGAACACTTGAGAGTATGTTTGGAGTTGGTGCGTTGGTCAAACGTAATTGGTACGTTTTATTGATCAATTGCTAATATATACTTGTTATATTGTTATATGCTTTCAAGATCGCAGGCGGGGACTTCGGGCGCTGCGAAGAAAGGAAAGCGAGGTGTTGGCTTTACTTAGCCAGGATGGTTGGTGAGTAGATTTAACATCTACAGGGGGATCGCCCGCATGGCGTTATGCGTCTGGGCTAGATCAATTGACATGACTGTTGGTTAGAAGTATACGGATATTGATTGTGCATGTATACCTTGTTGCTTATCTCATTTCCTTGTGTATGGATTTAGTATTAATGAGACACAACACCTTTATTGACGGTTCATGTTTTCACGAGAACTAATTGTATGCTACACACACATCGTCAATAATTTCCATGACACACACAACACCTATACATATGTGATATTGTATTGTTTAGGGACTTTGAGACATGATCCTTACTTTCCTTGGCGCATATGATAGTAGCATACCTTTATACCTACATGCTTACACATATGCCTTGCTATGCATACATGCTTACATGTATACTCGCTTACCTAGTTAGGGCTACACATACCTATGTGGTGCTGTTTTGTCCTTGACGTGGGGTCATTGATTCTTATGCGTTGGCGCATATGATAGTAGTATACCTTGACATGCTTATATGCTAGTTACCCATATACCTATATAGTACTGTACCATTAGTGATAGGTATATATACATATGAGACATAGCTACATGTACATCTTGCATACATACTTATACATATACCTAGGGGTATTACATCATTATTGATAGGTAGATACACATATCTTGCTATGCCAACATGGTTATGCATACCTGGCTATAGCTACATGTTCACCTTTATTTGATGTTGTATGGACTTGGAGAAATTAGGAGTCCCATGATATATATTAACCTGTTGCAGTTAAATAGCAGTTTTTCCTTTATATGCTCATATTACTGTTTCATGTTGATATTTTTACTCCTAAGTATATATAACAGTGGAATGGAACGATGTTATATATGCATATATATATATATATATATATATATATATATATATATTTATATATATATTAGTGGAATGGGACGCTAATATATATGTACTGATTCACGCAGTTATACTTATTCATTATTTGATGTTTTCTGGATTTGAGGACCGTGGTTGTTTCATGAAATTATGCATTATTTGAAAAACCCGGTTTCTCTTGATATGATATTTCAGCAGCCACCATGAGATTTATCGGTTCTGATATATATACCCCATGCAAGGAGCGTCGTAGGCCGTGTGAGGGTACATGGTGGGGCCCGGAGGTACCCTGGGGCGAGAAAGGGATGGCGATGTAACATGCCGATGAGCCTGGCAAGGGAACCATACCTACCGGTGACAGTACCTTTGACTCGACGGGTATCGTGGGGATACAGGCCGGGATCATGTATGTATGGATACGTCGAATTTCGAGTGTCAGAGCTAGGCACTCGAGTTTTCGGGATAGCATATGATACATACCTATCAGGGGGCCAGTCGTGGTGACAGCACCAAATAGACCAGTATTTTTGTGTAGATGCTAGACACTTGTTTCATGATGTTTTTGGGTGTCGATATTGGACACTCACTTTATATAAAACTTACTCGATTCTGGATATTGAATATATGAGATTTACTTGATATTGTACATTCAGAATATATGAGATTTACTTGATAATGTACATTCAGGATATATGAGATTTACTTGATATTGTACGTTCAGGATATATGAGATATACTTGATATTGTACATTCAGTATATATGAGACTTAAAGGATATGAGAGCCAATTTGGGGGCTGATTTGAGGAAATTTGGGATTTAGATTGTCTTGATGGACTTTGGTCCTATCACGAGGTCAGGATTCCGTGAGAATGACATGTTTTATTCCACACTCCTCATTTATTTTATATGCATTGCTTCATGTATTAGTAGTACCTGATAGAGTACCTTTCATGACTGTTGCATATACATATTGTCATATTATTGCTTCATGGATTAGTTATACCTACTAGAGTATCTTTCATGACAGTTGCATACATATGACCAGTTATTGCTATCCGCTTGCATGTATTAGATTCGCGCTGTACGTGCATACTTGTGGTTACGTGCATATGTTATTTACTATTCACGAGTTGGCAACTCATCCCCGTTGTGCTACAGTGTTTTGCTGGTAGTCTCTCAGGGCAGTCGCGGCAGGCTTTTCATCTTTCGTATCATCTTTTGCAGCGGATACCGCTACGGCTGACTGTGTACAGTTTTACTATAGGTGGGTTTTATGGTTATCCGATTTTGCATATTGTATATTCGTTGTATCCTGTACTCTCCATCTACCACTTTCATGTGTATGACTTAGAGACTTGATGTGAGAACGATATTGTATATTTTGGTGACCTGGATATCTTTTATACAGTTTTACTTATATCGTCTTTTATTTCTTCGCTATGGCGTCGTATATCTGTTGTGGTGGTTATTTTCCACCGTTGGGCGTGGATTTGCTCCCGTTGGGGATGCTTTACTTTATATTTATGTTGTACCCATTTTTGAGGTTAGTTTTTACAAAAGAAGTGCTGCCAAAATTTTTAAGAAAGTAAAGTTGGACTTTAAAGAATTTGGTTTGAGATTTCAAAAGTTTTGAAAATTGCTACTACTTTTGATGGTTTAGATTGCTGGGTTTTCGGCTTACTTAAATTGCACCATGTCTATAGACATTGCATAGTTTAAGGGCCGTCACATGCCAATTTCGGGTCGTAACAAAGTTGGTATCAGAGCGCTAGGTTTTACCTTTCGAAGTGTAGGATGACCTTGGTATGATGGAGTAGGTAGCTTAAGCAGAGTAACGTAGTGTGTGTATGTCCGTGGCATACTCACGATCACGGTACTCCGCCTAAAGTGACCTAAGTACTAATTGCTTGAAATTCCTTTCGTGATGATACATATCCTTGTGATTCGATTTCCGTGTTCTTATCGAATCCTTTTCCATTTATAGCCTTTGCCGCCGATGACTATGGGGACTCGGAGTGATGCAGCAAGGGCCGAGGTCAGAGTTGACTCGTGTGGGACGAGGACTGACCAGGATGGCACGCTTGTTGCACAGGAGCAGATGGATCTGCCTTCGATATATCGTATCGCTAGGCTTGAGGCTGAGATGCAGGACTTGCGCCAGACGATGAGGTCGTTGGTGGAGACCAGTCGAGCGCAGCGACAGGTGGTTGCCATCCCTGTTACCCAGTTGTTCCTTACGGTCATTATAAAGCATTTCGTCACTTACATAGCACTGTGGATGCAGCCCTGGTTGACGAAGCACGTCTTCCAGAGACTTTGGCAGTTCGAGGACCCAGGAGGGCTAGTATAGGTGTGTCAGCCCCGAGACAGAGGTTTAGTCGCCGAGACAGATTTCGTGACCGTCGCGGGAGTAGCAAAGGCTTAGGACGAGGACAGTCGTTCCGCTCTCATCCCCAGGAGGGTCAGCAGTCATTGCATGGATGTTTCTGGTGCGGGAGCCTTTATTACCTCATCAGGAATTGTTCCTTAGCACCGCGTCAGAATCGTTTTCGGAGAGGTCATGGTCGTGAAGGGTTCGCTGAGAGGGGACTGTTTGGTAGAGGTGGAGTTCCGCCAGTTGCGGGTAGAGGGTACACACCAGAGTTTGCTTCTACTCATCGGGACGCGTGGGCGTCCAATGCGGAGTTTTCAGGTATTCTTAAATTCGTATGTTCTTTTGTTTCGTAGGGTTGTTTTGTTCGGGATCTATGCACTCGTTTATTTTACACACTTTGTACCATGGTTGGGCCGAGAGTTGTGTATGCTAGATCAGCCGTTGTTGTGTTAACTTCTGCCAGCGATTCTTTTATTGCGCGACACGTATTTTAGTCGTGTGCCAATCGGATATGAGATAGAGATTCGTCCGTCGCTTTGATCCTTCTAGAGATATTGGATTTGACGTTCTCCTGGGCACGGACTGGTTAGCTATGTGCTAGGCGTCTGTGGACAGCCATGGGGAAACAGTCAGGTTTTGTTTTCCCAGCGAGTCGGTTCTTGTTGTGCAGGGGGACAGTGGTGCCGCCCATCATAGCTTGAATTCAACCTTTTTCGCTTATCGGCTTTTGAGGAAAGGATGTCGTGGATTCTTGGCTTCCATTCATGATACCGGAGCTACAGTGGGTTTATTGGACCGGCTATCCATCGTGCGAGAGTTTTCCGACGTTGTTCCAGATGAGCCGGCGGAGCTTCGGGAGCTTAAGGATCTGCTGCAGAGTTGCTAGATAGGGGGACTTGTATGTCCAAGTGTTTCGCTTTGGGGAGCTCATTTTCTGTTCGTCAATAGAAGGACGGCAGTTTGAGGTTGTGTATTGACGGATCGTCAATTGAACCGAGTTACGATGCGGATAGGTATCCTTTACCTCGCATTGACGATTTTTTCGCCTTGCTCCAGAGTGCGAGGCATTTTCTAAGTTTGTTTGGGACCAGGTCATCATTGGTTACGGGTTCGGAGTGATGACATTTCGAAGACTACTTTTTGTGCGTGCTACGGGCAGTATGTGTTTTGGTGGTGTTGTTGGACTCACCAATGCCCTAGCAGCATTTATGAATGTGATGAACCAGATTTCTTCAGGCCATTCCTCGACCAGTTGATTGTTGTGTTATTGATGACATTCTTGTCTATTCGAGTGTGTCGTGAGGAACTTGGGCAGCACTTGAGGATTTGCTTTGCAGACATTAGGAGAGCCCTAGCAGTTTGCTAAATTCTCGGAGTCTTCCTTCAGGCTTGATTGTGTTGACTTTCTAAGGTCATGTGGTTACGGGAGACGGTTTTTGTATGGACCCGAGGAAGATCGAGGTCGTGCATCTTTAGCCCATAGTTATATCCGGGACTGAGGTCCGCAGATTTTTGGGCTTAGCGGGTTTTTACCGCCGTTTCGTGCAGGATTGCTTGCGTATCACTGCACCATTGACTGGACTGACCGGGAAGGAGGTTCCTTTTCTGGGACTGAGGCATGCGTGCGGAGTTTTTGGCAGTTGAAGACTCGGTTGGCAACTGCACCAGTTCTTTCCTTGTTTCTGGATCGGGCGACTTTGTTGTTTACTGTGATGTTTCACGAGTGGGGCTCGATTTTGCACTGATGTGGCATTTTAGAGTTATCACTCATGCTTCCCGACAGTTAGAGGAAGTACGAGCAGGATATCATACTCATGATTTGGAGATGGCCGCGGTGGTCGTGAGTTGAAGATTTGGGACACTACTTGTGTGGAGAGTCGTGTCAGATTTTCATGGACCACCAGAGCTTAATGTACATCTTCCTGCAGCGGGTTTTGATTATTGAGTCAACGCCGTTGGATGGAGCTTGTGAAGGATTGTGATTGTGAGATCCTTTGTTTCCCGTGGCAAGGCGATCGTAGTAGCTGATGCTTTGAGTCATAGGCCCGGGGGTAGCTTGTTCCAGTTGTGCGCAGTTCAGAGACAGTCTTCTGTAGAGTTACAGTTCTTGTGAGATTGTGGAGTATAGCTAGGTCCGCCTCTTCTAAAGGGGAAATAGCTTGCTCGTGTCCACGCCCGTCAACTTTTACTTAATCATTTTTGTGAGGCACAGCCCACCGATGCTCGTTGTCTGTGATACTTGAGCATGATCGGCAGGGTAAAGATTCGGAGTCCTTGATTTGTGACTAGGGTGTGCTACGTTTAGGGATGCGTTGTGTGTACCTGATACTGATGGGCAGAGATGCGAAATACTAAAGCAGGCACACCAGTCATCTTTCTGTGTTCGTCCAAGTTCCACCAAGATGTGACGTGACTTATGAGATAGTTACGGGTGGGCAGGGATGAAGAGTGAGGTTTTGAATTTCGTTTCGAGGTGTCTGTCTTATTGTGAGCTAAGGTTGAGCATTGAGACCGGCTGGAGAGTTGCAACCTTTAACCGTTCCAGAGTGGGAATGGGAGTAGATCTCCATGAATTTCGTTGTGGTGTCTACCCAGGTTTAGTCAGGGTGTGACTCCATTTGGATGTTTGTTGTCCGGTTATGCTCAGTTTGCTATATTTTTCTTCGGTAAGTTTGTACGTTTGTACGGAGTTCCTTCATGCGTTGTATCCAAAAGAGGCACCCCGTTCTCTAGCCGTCGTTGGCAGAAGCTTCAGGAAGCCTTGGGTACTGGTTGAGATTTAGCTCCGCTTTTCATCCGTGGGACGATGGTCAATTAGACCGGACTATACAGACTCTGGAGGATATGCTTGTGCGTACGTACTAAGTGTTTTTTGGCTGTTGGGATCGTCACTTACCATTGATAGGGTTCTCCTTCCATAACTGTTATCAGGAGACATTCCAAATGACAACTTTTGGGCCTTGTGTGGTAGGTTGTGTCGATCGCCAGTATGTTTTTACCGACTCTGCGAGAGTAGGATTTTGGACCCCAGCTAGTCGTGAGGCTTCGGAGAAGATCCTGTTGATTCAGGTCAGGATGAGAGCATCCCAGTGCAGACAGAAGTCTTATGCCGACCGTGGTGGTCGCAGACTTGAGTTCGCAGTGGAAGATCATGTATTCCAATGGATTTTCCGTTGAATGGCGTATTGAGTTTTGGGAAGCTTAGTCGCAGATTGTTGGTCATTTGAGATCCTCGAGCGAGTTAGTTCCGTTGCCTATAATATAGCACTTCCGCCCAGATTATTGAGTATTCACCCGTTTTCCTTGTATCGATACTTCGTAAATACCTTCATGACCTTTCTCACATGATTCAGCACCAGACCATTCTTTTGGATGCGATCTTTCATTCACCAGCAGCCGATAGTTTTAGTGGATCGGCAGGTGGAGAGACTTCGGTCAAGGGTCTTGCTATATGTGAAGGTTCTTGGCGTAGCCGTATAGTGAGGTGACACTTAGGAGACTGCGAGCGAGATTGGGGAGTTTTTGTACTCATCTCTTTGAAGGTACGCTTAGTGAGAATTTTAAATTCGGGGACCAGATTTCTTTAAGGGGGGAAGATTGTAACGTTTTAGAAATCGTTTTGCGAATTTTCCGTTTTTAGGGTTAAATAGTCGGTGTTTTCCGTTTTAACCCGATTGTGATCAAACTTCTGTATATACTTCACGGCATCTAGTTTAGCTAGAATGAAACTAGTGCGCGGGCTTTAGGGTCAATGAGAAGTTTTGGTTCACATAGAATTTTTCCCTAATTAAATATTATTTTAAATTGTTATTTGTGCACTTTATTAGTGGTAATTACATTTTGGGTTAATTACTTCTAATTTGAAACATTGCTAATCTAATCAGTAGATATTTTTGTTAACCTATCCATTCAAATATCTAGATATTTTATGTTAAAGGTTTTGTTTTTAAAAGAATAGAAAAGAAAAGAAAGATGGCATTTTGCGTTAATGAAGCTTTAATGAGCTTTGAACTAGAATTTTCCACAATCTACTTCACAAAACCACCCTATTTAAAGAATAGCTGGCCCCTCTCTTCCCTATGCCGCCCCTTCTCTCCTCTCACCTCATTTCAACAATTTCTAGTCCAAATAAATCACCAAAAATCCAAATAAATTCATACAAACTCAAATATAATCATTTCTCTTCATTCTTCTTCACTAAACTAGCTTGGATTTTCATTCTAATGAGGATTTTGGAGGCTAAAGTTTGGTTTTTTCTTTTTTCAAGTGGTGTTCTAGTGAGGTATAAAACCCTAACCCTAATCTCTTTTGTGGTTTTAATACTTTAATTAGCTTATTTAGATGTTTAATTTAAGCTTTTAATTGCATATTTAGAATTTGTAGTAAGGGTTTTTGTTAATCAAATAGGATTTTGATTAGTGAAATGATTAGTTGATAATTTTAGACAAATGAAAACTAAACCAAGTTGCTAGTTGTTAATTGATATTTTCCTAATCGGATAATTAAACTAATTAGCAAACTAAACTTTTACTAATCATAATTATATGAGATTAAAATTATAGTAATGGTTTGAATGGCTTAATCATGCTATATTGTGATGTTTGTAAATTCTAGTTTTGGTAAAAACATGTAAATTTGTGCTAAAATAAGATTTGTTGCTTTCTAGATTTCGGTAAGTTTGGACGTGGGTTTCTTTTGATGTTGCGACGTTATTTACGTTGCATTCCACGTTTATTATTGTGTTTTGAATGCGCGGTCAGTACGATCAGGATCTAGGCTTGGTAGTTGTGTCGATTTGCGTTTCTAGCTAGGGCGTGCCGATGTCATTAGTGTCTTTGTGTAGCTTTTGCTCTTGTGTAGGTTTCGTAGTGTCGCTACGCGCGTTAGCCACTTGACGAACACTTGAGAGTATGTTTGGAGTTGGTGCTGTTAGTGTATATGCCCTATAGGCTATTACTGTATCATACTAGTTTGTATATTACTTAATGAAAGCTTTCACAGTTGTATAGACATTCATGCTCAAAATGGTAGTATGCTACTTGGTTTGTTTCTACTTTAATGTGTGCATGTGTTTCTTTTAGCATATCGCCAATACACATTAGTGGAGCCCTTAGGATCTTTGCTTGATTACCAGCGTTGTGATGGCAGTCACACTAGTGGGGGCTGGGTAATCTACAAGCATATCTTTATACAGGTCCCTAGTCGTAGGATTATCGAGACGGGGCATCGATACTCCGGAGTAGACTAGCGTATGCGCTTCTCATCCCAGCAGGCGAGATGGTCTGTCCCACAGCCATTAGTACGTCGTACTTGAGATAGTATGCAGGTGCTCGTTAGGTTACGAGTACACTGGATAGGACTCGTCGGGAACTGTTGGTTGGTACTATACCTATCATCAGACAACAGTTCCCAGGTGACAGGAGTACAGCTTAGTCCGTTGACTTGACACTGTCACTTCGCCTTGAGTGTGTTCCCACTGTTCTTAGATTGCTACCCTACCACGGCTCAAATGAGTCATGCAAACAGGCAGTAGTTGGGTGCAGTCCTGAAGCACTTGGAGGCAGTGACGGTTAGACAGGATTCGTCTCTCCCGGTATTGAGGGTTGATATCGCGCTGTGTCTAGAAGAGCCATTACACAAAGACCCTGTCCAGGGCAAGCGAGAATTACTGGCAGTATTTCCAGTAGTTTCTCAGGGTGTTCTGAGCTACACTCCGACATGACTTGTACCGCTATTAGGGGACTGACGTTTACCGCCCTCTAGGCTCGCCATGCGATACTCTCAGACGAACAGACCGGACTATACGGAGATTGTCACATTCAGGCTCAGTAGGAGTTCGGATGGGTTCACCTCATCGGTCTTCTTATCGGCATCTACCTGGGGACCGTTACGTACAACTAGTACCGCTTGCGGCCTGTGGTTAAACCCACTGTGAGCGTAGTGTCGAGTCTTTAGAGTCCCACACAGAGGGCTGTTCGCCTTTGGGCAAAACAGAGTAGAGGTCGCATGGTTTTGCGACGGGGTTCGTTCACATCCGCGCACTTGTGCACGTTTGGTGTCCGGGCAGTTATTACTAGCGGGCTTTGGTTTAAGCCAGATCCTAGTATTTGTTTTAGGATTGGTTTTGTCTCATTGTATTCGTGTTCCTCGGAACACGGATGCGGGTGTGTATGCACACTTCACAGAGGCAGAGGAATCTCATTAGGGTTATTGACCGTTGACTTTTTCTTAACCCTAATGAGAATGAGAAATATGATTAATGATATTAATTAAGGATAATTGTGCCATGGATAGGGTTGGGTTGACCATTTGACTCTTGTTGACCTTTTGACCTTTGTTGACCTTTTGACCATCATCATTTTATTTGCAAGATGCTTCTTGGTTCTTGCAAATTTCATTTAATGTGAAATGATAATGGTCATTCCAAACTAACCATCATAATTTCTTTTAATTATTATTATTATTATCATTTTCTCTCATATGAGAGATGGTTGTTATTTTTCTATCATTCTCTCTTGCTCTTTCTCTCTCATGTTTAGATCTTCCTCTTCCTCTCTCAAAGCTCTCATCTCTCATATGTTGATAACCATAAGCTTGTGAGATAAAACCATCAAAACCACTCTCTACTCATTCTAAGGTTCTTATTTTAGCAAGCCAAGCACTCTAGTTACCTTTTGGTTGAGGTAGGAGCTCAAGGTAGAAGCCTTCGGATGGATCTTTCATCGGTAAAGAGAAGATGACGAGAAGGAGCCGTCTACACCACTCCAAGGAGCAAGCAAGAAGGAGGACCACTACAAGAAAAGAAGGAGTTCAAGACCTAGGTATAACCTTCTAACCGAGTAGCTAAAACTTTTAGTTAGTTTGTTAGTTTTCGTTTAGCAAAGATCCTCTAGTTCTAGTCCATGCTACCTTGTGTTAAAAAACCGTTTTTTACCTATTCCGCCTCCCCGTAAGCACCGGGGTGGGTAACGTGGACTTACAGTGGTATCAGAGCCTAGCTAAACAATAACTAGCATGTTAGCAAAGTGTTTAGAATTTCGATCCGAGAAAAAATCGCAAATCACGTCAAAATCCTATACTTTCTACCGATTTTAAAAACAGCCCTAAAAATATTTCCTCACCCCTTAAAAATCCGTGCAGGGTATTTTAGGAACAACCAAGAAAAATGAGCCCCTGAGTCGATCAAGCTGCCGCGGATGCGCGGCGAAACCAAGCGTTTCGCCGCAGATCCGCGGCCGAGTCGACTCGGTCGCGATTCGTTTTTCCTGCAGTGTGTTCAGCTTGGTGTTTTGTGATTTTTAAGATACTTTGTTTCTGCCCAGATTCTCCAGAGAACAATGTTGTGTTTGGGGTAGTTACAAATTCGTATTTTGATCGAAGTTCTATAAACTTTAGCTAAATGGTTATATCTGTAATGTGATATAGGTACTGAACGTCGACTAATCGCTATACGTCGATTAGTGGGGGTTGTGCATATCAGTGATCTGTAATGTTGGATTGTGTATATGAACTTATTGGATTGTCGTAGATGAATAGCCGGGGTTGTGAGATGAGAGTTTCTTTATCTTTCATTTGATGTAAATTGTAAATTGATGTAATATTATTTTTATGGCCGCACATCCGGGATGAGGTTGTAGCCGCCATTGTATATTATTTCTTTTACTGTTTTTGCTCCTAGGATAGACCCAAGGTGGGGTGCACAAACTACCGGGTATTTTGAAGTGTCGAGTGGCCTACTCACGTTGTTGAGGGAGGTTGCTTCACTTCGGGTACTTGGCAGGTAGTTTGCCGCACCGTAGGGGTCTAAGGTGGGGTTTGGCTATTCATCGCGACCGTGTAATCCGTCTTTCATTGCAGGCTCGAACGAAATGCGGATTCCTAGCATATCCAATGTGTTCATCCGTGATCTGGAATGGCTATCATTCCATCTGATGAATGTATATATCTATATATGATATCTAGTAGGCGTAGCTTATGTTTTGCATCCGCGCTAGTCCAGCCCCCGCTCTGTCGTTAGTTAAGTAACCTAACGAGTGATAACGGGGCCCAGTGGCGAATGCAGATGGCATAAGCGTACGTCATATTTTTGTTGTTTTCTGCAATGGTTGGTTTAATTGATGGGACGCATTAAATTAATGCAAAGAAAACAAACCAAATCTGAATCGTTGGAACAATTTCAAAACCACTCGTTTTTTCCAAAACAGAAAACTTTTTAAAACGCGGAGCTTAAACCACTCGTTTTAAAAGCTATCAGGTTCCTTCGATTATATCAAGTTAACTACGTTCACGGTTTCGCCAAAACCATTCGTAGCCCTCTGTCATTTCAGTTAAATATTCAGTAGTATTCAAGCTATGTATTTTGACCTTCGCCAAGGCATAGTGATTGGTAGCTGCTAAATATTTATCTGTAGTATAAATAGATGCGTTGGTTTGGGACAGTCGTATTGCTATTTTGGCCTTCGTCAAGGGTATGTACGGGTGGGTTCAAATTAACCTGGATAATGACGGGTAGAACTTGACATGTGACTTATGATATGTTGGCCTTCGTCAAGGTCATAAGAGCATGGGGCAAAAATCCACATCGGGAGTTTCTAAGGAAATTGAAACTTGCTAGTGCTGCATACCATTTGGAGTTTGATAATGTTGGTAGGATTCCTTCAGCATTATCATACAATGATATTTGGATCCTGATCCTACTGTGAGTATCCGCTACTCCTCGGGAGACTTTTCACTTAACGATCAATGCTATAAACCAAGTAGGTGTTTAGAAAGGTGTTAGCGGGGCTACGCCCACATGGAAAAGAGGTTAGTTAATTAAGGAACTTCGTGAAAGCGTCGTAAAAGCTCCCTCAAAGTACCGACACCAGCCTTGCTGAATGGTTAAGCAAGTATTATACGGTGAGATCAATCCCGACTAATTCTTCTTTTATGGTTTGAGGAAGGATTCGAGAAACAGTGGGAGCCATCCTGTTTAGATAAACTAAAAACCAATCTAAACTTGCAAGAGCATCATGCTAAGTGTTTTTTTCTCTTTCTCTTAATTGCAGCGACCCTATGACTAGACATAGGTTACATCTAGATAATAAAATGACTGAATCTGACTGTTATGACTGGCAAAGGTCTTTCCAGATGTCCATTACCCATAACAAGCTGGGACACCTCCTAACTAATCAAACCCTTGCCGTCTCAGAACCAGTTTCCCCTGTCATGGATATTGACATCCGTAAGACATTGGAAAAGGATTGTGCGAATGCCAAGTGCCTCGTGTTGGCCTCAGTTGATGATGCATACCAGAGGCAGCACGAGAAGATGGACTTAGCTTCTGTCTTCCTCCATAACAAAGATTTATATGGAGAGCAATCTCGTATCGCAAGATATGAGACCTCGAACGAATTGCTTCAAGTGAGGTTGGCTTTCGGGTCATCTGTATGGGGACAACGTCCTTACAGAGACTAGCTATTTTAACGAGCTCACGGACCTGAAGACCACGTTGAAGAACGGGTCGAGTACTGACTTGATTCTACAGTCTCTGCCCTCTACTTATACCTTGAAGGAAACCAGGGAAGAAGGAGGAAAGGGAAGGGCAAAAGTTTCGGGAATAGATGTAGTGAAGGAGGAACGTTCCTATTATTACGGGAAGGGATATTGGCAGAAGGATTGCAAGGATTTGAAAGCCAGTTGCCAGAATTCGAAGCATGTTGTGGCTTCGGCTTCGGGTGTGTTTGTAATAGAAAACTGTATATCAATTAACCCTACTTCCTGGGTATTGGACACCGGATCAGGATCTCACATCTGTAATTCATTACAGGCTCTGAGAAACCGTAGAGTTATCAGGATAGTTGATATGACTCTCAGGGTTGCCAATGGAATGAGCGTGGACGCTGAATCCGTAGGGGAATATCACCTTGGATTGACAAGTGGGCATATATTGATTCTGCGTAACTGTTTGTATGTACCTAGTATGGCTTGTAATATCATATCTGTATCCATACTTTCTAAGGAAGGATATGATTTTACTTTTGTAAGCGATGTGGTCCACATCCACCTAAATCAAGTTCTGATTGGGTCGGGTACATTAGAAAACGGTATATACGTATTGAATCAAGCTCAGGTTTTCAATGTCCAGAACACACTTAAAAGAAAGTCTCCGGAATTAAATCAGGCTTTCTTATGGCATTGTAGACTGGGTCACATTAATGAGACACAGTTAACAAGGTTACATAAAGAGGGATACTTGAATCCGTTCGAGTATCAGTCTTATGCTACTTGTGAATCTTGTCTCATGGGAAAGATGACAAAGACTCCGTTCACTGGACACGGAGTAAGAGCGAGCGACCTCTTGGGACTCATACACAGTGACGTGTGTGGTCCAATGTCTATACATGCACAAAGTGGTTATTCATACTTCATTACTTTTACGGATGATTTCTCTAGGTATGGACATGTCTTCCTGATGAAGCATAAATCCGAGGCCTTTGAGAAATTTTGGGAATACAAGAATGAAGTTGAAAAACAAACTGGCAAAAGTATCAAGAAACTGAGATCTGATCGAGGTGGTGAACGAGTTTCTGGACTACTTAAAAGAGAATGGAATTCTCTCTCAGCTTACTCCTCCATACACACCACAACACAATGGTGTATCAGAAAGGCGGAATTGAACCTTATTGGATATGGCTCGTTCCATGATGAGTAAGGCTGAGTTACCGTGATCTTTCTGGGGTTATGCACTAGAATCAGCTGCATATCTTTTGAACAAGGTTCCCTCGAAGACTGTGCCTACAACACCATATCAGATGTTGTTAGTTATATGTATGCCCTAGAGGCCATTACTGTACATTGGATGTATATTGTAGTGGATGCTGGGACATATATAGGTAGGACTTTCTTGCTCGACATGATAGTACGCTATCTGGTTGCTCTTTATCTTAACATGTATACTTTCTGTCTCTCTGATTACATGTTGATAAAGCCCTTAGGATGTGTACTCGACTTCCAGGACTGTGATGCAGATCATACTAGTGGGCCCTGGATAGTCCATGAGTACATCCTTCAATGTTTCTAGTCGTGGGAATATCGAGACGGGGCATCGATATTCCAGAGTAGACTAGCATATATCTTCTCGACCCCTACGATGGGCGATGGATGATCCCATATCCATTGGTGTTTGACATCAGAGATGGTATACGGGTGCTCAGTAGAGACTGGGTACACTGAACGGATTCGCCGAGAACTCCCAGATGGTATTATACCTTACGTCAGATGGCAGTTCTCTGGTGACACTGGTACAGCTTAGTCTGTTGACCCAAGATCGTCATAGAGTCTTGTGTGTCTCCCACTGTGCTTTGATTTCCACCCTACCACGACTCTACTGAGTCGTGCAAACAGGTGGTTTTTGGGTACAGTCCTGATTCACATGGAGGCAATGAGCGATAGGAGGGGATTCGTCTCTCCCGGTATTGGGGGTTGATGTTGTGCTATGCTCGACTGGCCATAACAGGAAATCCCTGGCCAGGGTTGCAGTGATATACTGGTAAGAGTTATCAGTAGTTTCACGAATGTTATGGACCTCAATTCGGCATGACTTATCGAGCTACTGGGGTCTGATGTTTACCACCCCTAGGCGAGATATGCGACATATCAGACGAACAGACCGGACTGTACGGTAAGTGTTACTGGTTGGATTCGCAGGAGTGTGAGCGGGCTTGCTCGTCGATCTTCTGATCGCTCAATACCCGGTTGGCCGTTACGTTTAGCAGACCACTTGCGGCTTGTGGATGCTTGATATGATCATCATCTGCTGCCGGCGTATTGACGAGTCTTTAGAGTCCTACACAGAGGTTTCCTGGCTCAAGCGAAACGAAATAGGAGCGCATATGAGATATGTGCGGGACCGAGAATAATTCGAGTATGTGATACCGTATTCCATTCTCGAGATCAATGTATCGATTGGTTATATGCGATATAACCTAGTTATCGAATCAAGGATTGATTCGATAAGCCGATATATATGATACTAGTCGGTTATATCCGATATGACCGGATCGTTAAATCAAGTGTTGATTTAATGATTTAGTGCATATTTATATATTTGATATATTACTTTGCGTTAACTAGTATTGGTTCACTTTAAATGGATTTTCTCACTTGAATTGTGCAAGTTGTATATGTGATATACATTTGTTCACATGATTGTATCATGTTTGATGATACATGTTTACTTGGTTAAGTGTAAAGAATTGACCATGGTTATAAGTTTATGATTAGGGTTTTCTTTATTCTTATTTATTTATTTATTTATTTTGGAAAAAGATGAGAAAAGAATGGTTGCTATTTTTGTTTGCTAGTTGAAGATTCTTGAAGCTTTGAATTAGTCCACCATCCTTGTCTTATACTTAACCCTAACCATTCTAGTTAACCATGGTCCATTCTCTACAATTAACCAAGGGTTAATTCATGATAAGTATTTGTTTTATTTATCTAATAATTCAAGACTTATCATAACTTCTACTTCTTCTTCATCTTCTTCTTCTATGAAGAAAGCTTGCTACTCCAATGGCAAGTGATGAAAACTAGTGAGAAATCCAAAACTAAAGTCTACCAACTTCCTATTTCTTCATCCTCTACCTCTTGCCAAGTAGTATAGGGTGTTTCCTTCACAAGTTTTCTTGACTTGGTGAAGTTGGAGCTTGATCTAGCGATGCTTCGACGTAGATCATCTTCGGCATGGACATCGACGACCTAGCTCGCCTATTCTCCGATGAAGCCGACGCTAGAGCCCGGAATTTGTTTTGGACAGCGAGAGGACTTCATTGCGGAGCTATGGAGGTGGAGCACCGGATCTACAAAGGTTGTATTTCCGTATTCTCTTAGTAAAGTAGTTTACTAGTTGCTTTTTCGCCTATATATCTAGTTAACGATCCGTATTAGGGTTTGTAGGCACTTGTAAAATTTCAATTGGCCATGTTTGATCACTTGTGAGACTCCATTAGAGTGCCTAGGAACCCTACAGTGGTATCAGAGCCTAGCTAGAGCATTAGGCGATGCGTAGACGGAGTTAGAAGTCCGATCGACCCGAAACCCCGACTTGAAAGTGCTCTCTGGGCATTTTCTGTTTTCGTGGATTTTTGAGAATTAAAAATATGCAGAAAAATCAGCAGGAAATTCTAAGAATTACGGTGCAAAAAGTAACTAATGATCCCTCAAAAGTGCGGCGGAACCGCGGCATTAGCATGCTAATGCGGCGGTTCCGCGGCCGTTTTGTCTTATTAGGCATTCAATTTTGCACAGTAATTCCTATTTTGCAGTGCTGGTTTTCCTGGGAATTTTTTTTTATCTGAAATCAAGAGTTGAGTTTTTTGGGTTGTATTAGGAGTTCGTACATTCGATCGGATTGTCTAATTTTGTCTATGTGTTTTTCGGTTATTTTAGAATATGTTAAAAATTTCGACCGGACATAAATACCCACTTTTTCCCCTGCCGGAAAATTTCCAAGTGTTGGATTTTTCCGTGGTTTAAGGACGTTCTGAGTAGTGCAGCTAACGCGATGGTCCCTCTAGAAGACAACAAACCTTAACTCGATTATGTGACCGTCTTGAACTGCCCTTTGAACCTTAGGGTTTGGGGCAGTACGGCGTGCCACATGTGAGGCGTTGGCTTGACCCTTCTGCGGCTGGACCGTTGGTACTGAGGCATGAAGTGAATGTCTTTGAACTTATTTCATTCGGTTGATCGGGAAAACTTGGGTGTTCGATTGTTCTATGGAAAAGTTTAACATTTTCTATCTTATCCGGAATGTGATACAATAATTGGAATTCACAAGTAGTTATGTGATAACTGAATGAATGTTATAAATATAGCACTTTAGTCTCATTTGATCGGTTGCCACGGAGTTTTGATGTGATCAATAGTCCGTCGCAATCACGTAGCGTACGCGGATACTCGCCGGGTAAACTTAATAGACAGCCTCACTCCATAGCCCCGACCATGTGACTGTAGGAGAACCCCGTCGCCGAACGCATCCGTTCGGGTGCTCGCGGTAGCGGTGTTCCGCCTTGGTGCACTTCGTCGACGGTATCGGGGGTGCGACCGTCTACTAAAGTTTGCGACGAGCATTCGATCAAAATGTCAGGAATCTTGTTGAATTTCCCGACTTGATATTGAAAAGTGTTTTCGATAATGAGACTAAAATGCGGGGTTTATAATTGTTAGGCATGCGATGTCTAAAGAATTCATTTGATCAGGCATCCGATGTCTGAGGTGGTTGCGGATTCCAACTGTTGTAGTTTTACACTTTCTTTTCTGTGACCGTAAGTGTAATATGTGATTTCGCCGGTTTCGTTGCTATATGTCAACGACAATTGGGATGCGCATATTTACTTACGTTGATGACATGTGATGTTATGTGTTGCTGGATATGTTATATTGGATCGTCGTGTTTGAATAGCCGGGGGGGTTTTATGTGAGATGAGTGTTTTTCATTTTCATTCATGTAAAAACTTGTATGTAATATTCTTTTATTGGGGCACTTCCAGGTTGCGGATGTTGTCACCACTTGTATATTATTTACTTTTCTGCACTAGGATAGTCCCAAGGAGGGGAGCACAAGTAACCGGGTTCTGGGGTCCAGTGGGAGACCAACTCGAGGAGTCAAGTCCGGGTCTCCTAACCCTAGAATTGGTAGGGTTACTTGCCGCTCTCGTAGGGGTCTAGGGGTGTGGGATTGGCTATTCATCACGACCGTGGAATCCGTGTTTTATACTGGCTCGTATTGAAAACGCGGACGTCCTAGTATATCCAATATTTCATATGTATCTTCTGCTGTGCGTTATCTGTGATGTGATCATGTGATGTTCTGTGACAGATATTATATATAGTATATATGATATATTATATAGACGTTGCTTATGTTTTACACCCGCGCTAGCCCTGCCCCGCTCTGCCGTTAGTTACCTAACCTAACGGTGCAGACAGGACATCGAGGCGAATGCGGATGGCATAAGCGTACGTTATATTTATCTGTGATGTTTAGGTGGACTTAAATGATGGGATATTCATTAATGAGATTAATGAAAGAAAATAAACCTAATTGATGTTGTGGAATCGAATTTCAAAATAAAAACAGGTAGCTACAGTTCTTGCTTTGCATCGCGGTGTTCATTATAGAACATCCTGCACCTTATTCGATGAGGAAAGGACCGAGATCCCTTCACCGGGTGTGACTCCTTTAGCAATAACTGGCAGATGCTACACACTCGGTTTGTCTTTGATCACTTCTATAGTTTTCGCTTTTGCACAGTGATATATATGATATATCCCGCACCTCATTCGACGAGGAAAGGGCCGACGATCCCTTCACCGGGAGTGACCCCTTTAGCAAAACTAGAAAAGCTTCAAAAACATTCCATTTAAAAACCATTTGATTCCGCAACGAGATCAAGTTCAAAGCGTTAAAGGTTTTCACAAAAACCAGCCGCAACCCTCCGTCATTTTAGGAAGTAGAGTACTTAGTATTCGTGCTGTGTTTGTTGACCATAGTCAAGGCACAGTGTACGGTAGCTAAGTGATGTCTTCCTACACCGCATATGATGCGATTAGTTAGGACAGTCGCGTGACTTTGTTGACCTTAGTTAAGGGTCATGTTGGTGGGTCTAATTAATCACGAAATGACGGGTAGAACTTGACTAGTACTTATGATTTGTTGACCATAGTTAAGGTCATAGGTGCGAGGGGTAAAAACCTTTATCGGGAGTTTCAAGTGTTGAAACTTGCAATGAGATTGCATACCTTCTATATGATAGTTGGATCCCGATACCCACTGCGAGTAATTGTTACTCCTGGGAGAGTTTTGCACTTTACAATTAGCCGATCAAGTAGGTGTCTAGAAAGGTGTCAACGGGGTTACGCCTCTGGGAAAACGAGGTTTACAGTAATTAGGTCCGTGCGAAAGTACGGGGAACCTCCCTCAAAGTACCGACACTGGCCTGGCTGAAAGATTGGCGAACTTGTAGAGTGTAATTAATCCCGGCTAGTCTTTCCTTTTAAGGTTTGAAGGAAGATTTGATAAAAACAGTGGGAGCCATCCTGATTAGATAAAATATATAACCAATCTGATCTTGCAAGAGCGC
Organism: Agapanthus africanus; assembly: GCA_030015575.1. Classification (NCBI taxonomy): domain Eukaryota; kingdom Viridiplantae; phylum Streptophyta; class Magnoliopsida; order Asparagales; family Amaryllidaceae; genus Agapanthus; species Agapanthus africanus. Next base: position 401,484,141 of record CM057346.1, read on the forward strand.
ACGCAGAGTGTTTTCTTCTCTCTCTCTCCTGGTAGAGACCATATCACGCCTTAATCAAGATAATAAAATGGATGTATTGACCGAACCCGCTTGTTATACTGAGCTGGGGAACGTTGGTCCCGCTCCAACTTATAATTGTTATAAGACAGAGCAGGAAATTGGGGAATACCAGAATTCCTATGCCGCCCAAACGAAGAAAGTGCATATGATGCATCTCTTTCGGGTGTGTTCATTACAAAGAACTGTTTCTCAGTATCCTCTGCATCCTGGGTATATGATACCGGATCAGGATCCCAGATATTTAATCTGTTACATAGGGCTACAAAAAGGTAGAAAAACTGAGAACGGGTGATAAGTTTCATGAGACAGAAAACGGGCCAAGTGTTGCAGCCAAGTCTGTTGGTCACTGTCACCCTGTATTACCAATACATTGATTCTGAACAAATGCTATTAGATACCGAACCTGATATACAAAATCATATCAGTCTCTTTATTAGTAAAGAAATGATAAAATTTTGTATTGTTGGATAATGTTTTGAACATTTCCTATATCAAAAGTTGATCGGTTCAGGCACGTTATCTAAAAGTATTGACGTTCTAAATCAAACTACAGTTCCTTGTATACAGAACACACACAAGAGGAAGAGTTCAGAAATGAACGAATTCTTCTTGAGGTATTGTAGACTAGGTCATATCAATGCGACCCGACTGGCTGAAGTTACATTTAGATGTATATTTAAATCAATTTGAATTTACATCTTGTGAAACTTGCCAGTCATGTCACAAAGATAAGATGACCATAGCTCTATTTATTGGAAACAGAGGAAGAGTTGGTAAACTCTTGGGACTGATACATGATGATGTATGTAAGGTCTTCTGTCTACACATGCCAGGACTGGTTCTTTATACTTCATTATATTCTCTGATAATCTCTCAAGATTCAGTCATATGTTCCTGTTGAAACATAAGTCCGAACCTTTTGAGGTATTCACAGAACATAAGTTAGAAGTAGAGAACCAATAACCGGGTATAAGTATTATGTCCTTTGATAAGATCAAGGAGGAGAATACTTGTGCATGGAATTCCTGGATTATTCTAAAGGAGAATGAGATTCTCTCTCAGCATTACTCCTCCAAATAACCATAGCACATTAGTGTATCGGGGCGGAGCAATCACACCCTATATGATAAGGTGTGCTCTATGATGAGTACTACTGAGTTACCTGTTTCCTTTTTGGGAGTTATGCGCTTGAGAAGCTGCATACCTATTGAATAAGGTTCGAATCAAATCACTGCCTACCACTCCATATGAGATATGGTGTGGGAAGATCCTATCTCTTAAGTAAGTTAAGATTTGGGATTGTCCGGCCTATGTCAAAAGCAAAATCCAGACAAGATCGAGGCAAGGTCTGTAATGTAGAACTGGAAAGGTTCCAGCTATACAAACTACAGCAGATGATTTGACAGAACCAAAGGATTCTATAGTCTCCGACGAACCTCAGCCTCTTCGCCGATCTAGTAGGGTTCCTCATCCGCCTGAGAGATACCTCAGTTTCTCGATGACAGTGGGAGCAAGGAATGCATCATGAGATGATGACCCAACTAGTTTCGAGCAGGCCATCAAGAGTAGGGACTCTGTAAGAATGGCTGGATGCTTAGCAATCTGAGATGGAATCCATATACACCAACAAAGTATGGACTTTGGTTGCGATATCTGAAGGGTTAAATCCCCATCAGGAGCAAGTATATCTTAAGAAGATTACTTGGTGTAGATGGACAAGTTGAGACTTTCAAAGCTAGACTTGTTAAAGGTTTTCGTCATCGACCAGGCACGGATAATGATGAAACCTTTTCCAGGGACTATGCTTAAGTCCATCCAGATCCTACTTGCCACGGCTACATACCATGACTACGATATCTGGTGGTTGGGTGCCATGACAACTTTTTTAAATAATGATTTAGAAGAGAACGTCTATAAGTACACAGCCAGAGGGCCTCGTAGACAGTGGGAGCAGCGGAAACGTATGCAAGATGCTTTATAGGATAAAGCAGGAATCGCGTAGTTGGAACGTCTGTTTTGATGTGATAGTCAAAGTGTTTGACTTCATCAAAATGGTAGACGAACCTTGTATATACAAAAGGGTAGTAGAGAGTAAGGTGGTCATCTTCGTATTGTACGTAGACAACATACTCTTGATAGGAAAAGAGTTTCCTATACTACGATCGGTCAATCTCCTATTATCACAAGGATTCTCCAAATAGGATAAAGATGATACCTCCTAAATCCTGAGATTTGGACCTATGAGATAGATCTAAAGGGATATTAGGGTTCTCACTAGGTATAGTGAGATTGTATCAATCGATCCTGGGGAGAATCACTGGAAGTGTTCCAGGGTGATAATGACGACTGAATGTCAGTCACAGGCACTGTCTTTACCCTCAGTAAAGGGACGGTATGTTGGAAGAGTTCCAAGCTCGATACCGTGGCAAACTAGACGATAAAGGCTGGTAACATCGCTATTAAAGATACTGCTAAAGAGGCAGTTTGGGTGTATATTGGTTCATAAGATGAACTAGGTTCCTGCCATTGTATGACAATGGAAGTGTGGCTTCGGCCCTGGAACCCTGGTCCCATCAGTGACCCAGACAAATTCTGAGGCAGCATCACCTGATCATGGAGATAGTTAATCTCCAGGGTGATCGAGGTTAGGAGAGAAGACTCAGAGGACAACACGGCGGATCCACTCACGAAGGCCTTTTCCCAGAGAGAGACTCATATGGGATGGTTGAGTATTAGATACTGCGACCACTGCTACAGATGGCCCTAGTGCAAGTGGGAGATTGTTAGTTATATGTATGCCCTAGAGGCCATTACTGTACATTGGATGTATATTGTAGTGGATGCTGGGACATATATAGGTAGGACTTTCTTGCTCGACATGATAGTACGCTATCTGGTTGCTCTTTATCTTAACATGTATACTTTCTGTCTCTCTGATTACATGTTGATAAAGCCCTTAGGATGTGTACTCGACTTCCAGGACTGTGATGCAGATCATACTAGTGGGCCCTGGATAGTCCATGAGTACATCCTTCAATATTTCTAGTCGTGGGAATATCGAGACGGGGCATCGATATTCCAGAGTAGACTAGCGTATATCTTCTGGACCTATACGATGGGCGATGGATGATCCCATATCCATTGGTGTTTGACATCAGAGATGGTATACGGGTGCTCAGTGGAGACTGGGTACACTGAACGGATTCGCCGAGAACTCCCAGATGGTATTATACCTCACGTCAGATGGCAGTTCTCTGGTGACACTGGTACAGCTTAGTCTGTTGACCCAAGATCGTCATAGAGTCTTGTGTGTCTCCTACTGTGCTTTGATTTCCACCCTACCACGGCTCTACTGAGTCGTGCAAACAGGTGGTTTTTGGGTACAGTCCTGATTCACATGGAGGCAATGAGCGATAGGAGGGGATTCGTCTCTCCCGGTATTGGGGGTTGATGTTATGCTATGCTCGACTGGCCATAACAGGAAATCCCTGGCCAGGGTTGCAGTGATATACTGGTAAGAGTTATCAGTAGTTTCACGAATGTTATGGACCTCAAGTCGGCATGACTTATCGAGCTACTGGGGTCTGACGTTTACCACCCCTAGGCGAGATATGCGACATATCAGACGAACAGACCGGACTGTACGGTAAGTGTTACTGGTTGGATTCGCAGGAGTGTGAGCGGGCTTGCTCGTCGATCTTCTGATCGCTCAATACCCGGGTGGCCGTTACGTTTAGCAGACCGCTTGCGGCTTGTGGATGCTTGATATGATCATCATCTGCTGCCGGCGTATTGACGAGTCTTTAGAGTCCTACACAGAGGTTTCCTGGCTCAAGCGAAACGAAATAGGAGCGCATATGAGATATGTGCGGGACCGAGAATAATTCGAGTATGCGATACCGTATTCCATTCTCGTGATCAATGTATCGATTGGTTATATGCGATATAACCTAGTTATCGAATCAAGGATTGATTCGATAAGCCGATACATATGATACTAGTCGGTTATATCCGATATGACCGGATCGTTAAATCAAGTGTTGATTTAATGATTTAGTGCATATTTATATATTTGATATATTACTTTGCGTTAACTAGTATTGGTTCACTTTAAATGGATTTTCTCACTTGAATTGTGCAAGTTGTATATGTGATATACATTTGTGCACATGATTGTATCATGTTTGATGATACATGTTTACTTGGTTAAGTGTAAAGAATTGACCATGGTTATAAGTTTATGATTAGGGTTTTCTTTATTCTTATTTATTTATTTATTTATTTTGGAAAAAGATGAGAAAAGAATGGTTGCTATTTTTGTTTGCTAGTTGAAGATTCTTGAAGCTTTGAATTAGTCCACCATCCTTGTCTTATACTTAACCCTAACCATTCTAGTTAACCATGGTCCATTCTCTACAATTAACCAAGGGTTAATTCATGATAAGTATTTGTTTTATTTATCTAATAATTCAAGACTTATCATAACTTCTTCTTCTTCTTCATCTTCTTCTTCTATGAAGAAAGCTTGCTACTCCAATGGCAAGTGATAAAAACTAGTGAGAAATCCAAAACTAAAGTCTACCCACTTCCTATTTCTTCATCCTCTACCTCTTGCCAAGTAGTATAGGGTGTTTCCTTCACAAGTTTTCTTGACTTGGTGAAGTTGGAGCTTGATCTAGCGATGCTTCGACGTAGATCATCTTCGGCATGGACATCGACGACCTAGCTCGCCTATTCTCCGATGAAGCCGACGCTAGAGCCCGGAATTTATTTTGGACAGCGAGAGGACTTCATTGCGGAGCTATGGAGGTGAAGCACCGGATCTACAAAGGTTGTATTTCCGTATTCTCTTAGTAAAGTAGTTTACTAGTTGCTTTTTCGCCTATATATCTAGTTAACGATCCGTATTAGGGTTTGTAGGCACTTGTAAAATTTCAATTGGCCATGTTTGATCACTTGTGAGACTCCATTAGAGTGCCTAGGAACCCTACAGATGTGGTGTGGGAAGAAACCCTATCTTCAATATCTGAAGATATGGGGATGTCCAGCTTTTGTTAAAAAGCAGCATGCGGACAAACTCGAGGCACGCTCAGTACTGTGTAAGTTTGTAGGATACCTAAAGAACTCCAGGGGTATCTTTTCTATTACGCAGAGGAACAAAAGGTTTTTGTTTCTCGTCATGCTCACTTTCTGGAACCTCAGTTTTTAGAAAAGGAAACAAGTGGGAGCGCAATAGAACTGAAAGAAATTCCAGAAACACAAGCTATTACTGAAAGCTTGGTAGAACCAGAAGTTTCAGGAGAACCGAACATCCCAGCACCACTCCGCAGGAGTAGTAGGCAGTCTCATCCGCCCGAGAGATACTACAGTTTTCTCATAGACGGGGATTGAGAGGATTGCGTCATTGAAAATGATGAGCCTACTAGCTTCCAGCAAGCCATTCAGAGCGATGACTCAGTAAAATGGCTGGATGCAATGCGGACCGAGATGGAGTCCATGTACACCAACAAAGTGTGGACTTTGGACATTGCTCCAGAAGGGGTAAAACCCATAGGCTGCAAATGGATCTTCAGAAAGAAGATTGGTGTAGATGGGCAGGTTGAAACCTATAAAGCTAGACTTGTTGCAAAGGGTTTTAGTCAAAGACCTGGTTTGGACTATGACGAAACCTTTTCTCCAGTGGCTATGCTCAAATCCATTCGGATCCTTCTTGCCACTGCTGCCTTCCACGATTATGAGATCTGGCAGATGGACATAAAGACGACTTTTCTAAATGGAAATTTGGAAGAGTGCGTCTATATGGATTAGCCGGAGGGTTTCATTCAGAGTGGGAGCAGCGGTAAAGTGTGCAAGTTGCTTAAGTCCATTTATGGACTGAAGCAGGCATCACGAAGTTGGAACATCTGCTTTGATGATACTGTCAAAGAATTCGACTTTATCAAAAATCCGGATAAACCATGCATTTACATTAAGATTGTAGGGAGAACTGTGGTATTCCTCGTCTTGTACGTGGATGACATTCTCCTAATAGGAAATGACATTCCTATACTACAGTCAGTCAAAGGATTCTTGTCACAGAGGTTCTCAATGAAGGACCTGGGCGATGCCAACTACATTCTAGGGATCCAGATCTATCGTGATAGATCTAAGAGGATATTGGGACTCTCGAAGTCTAGGTACATCGACACCATACTGAAACGATTCAGTATGGAAGATTTAAAGCGCAATAATCTGCCGGCTTGTCACGGAATCACCCTTTCCAAAGATATGTCTCCCAAGACTAATTTGGAAAGGGCTCGCATGTCATCTATACCCTACGCATTTGTGGTAGGCTCTTTAATGTATGCGATGTTATGTACCAGATCAGATGTAGCATACGCATTGAGCGTTGTAAGCCGGTATCAGTCGGACCCACGGGAGAAACACTGGAAAGCAGTAAAGAACATTCTCAAGTACCTGAGAAGGACTAAGGAGATGTTCTTGGTGTATAGCGGAAAAGACCTCCAGATCGAGGCCTTTGCTGACTCCAGCTTCCAGAGTGACAAGGATGACTCTAAGTCCATGTCGGGTTATGTCTTTACCCTTAATGGAGGGGCGGTTTGCTGGAAGAGCTCTAAGCAGGAAACCGTTGCTGACTCAACTATGGAAGCGGAGTACATAGCTGCTTGCGATGCCGCAAAAGAAGCAGTCTGGATGAGGAAGTTCTTGACAGAACTTCAGGTGGTTCCGTCCATTATTGATCCAATACCTCTGTATTGTGACAACAATGGGGATATAGCTTTAGCAAAGGAACCCAGGTCCCATCAGAAGTTCAGACACATCTTGAGGCGGTATCACCTGATCAGGGAGATCGTGGATCGCCGGGAGATCGAGGTTCGGAGGGTTGCTACAGAAGATAACACAGCAGATCCATTCACGAAGGCCATACCCCCGACTCAGTTCGAGCGGCTGATCGAGATAATAGGTCTTCGATATGCCAGTACATTGCCTTAGTGCAAGTGGGAGATTGTTAGTGTATATGCTCTGGAGGCCATTACTGTATCATACTAGTTTGTATATTACTTGATGGAAGCTTTGGATATTCACAGTTGTATAGACAATCTTGCTTAAAATGGTAGTATGCTACTTGGTTTGTTTCTACTTTAATATGTGCATGTGTTTCTTTTAGCATATCACCTATACACATTAGTGGAGCCCTTAGGATCTTTGCTTGATTACCAGCGTTGTGATGGCAGTCACACTAGTGGAGGCTCGGTAATCTACAAGCACATCCTTATACAGGTCCCTAGCAGTAGGATTATCGAGACGGGGCATCGATACTCCGGAGTAGACTAGCGTATGCGCTTCTCATCCCAGCAGGGGAGATGGTCTGCCCCACAGCCATTAGTACGTCGTACTTGAGATAGTATGCGGGTGCTCATTAGGTTACGAGTACACTGGACAGGACTCGTCGGAAACTGTTGGTTGGTACTATACCTATCGTCAGATAACAGTTCCCAGGTGACAGGAGTACAGCTTAGTCTGTTGACTTGACACTGTCACTTCGCCTCAAGTTTGTTCCCACTGTTCTTAGATTGCTACCCTACCACGGCTCAAATGAGTCGTGCAAAAAGGTAGTAGTTGGGTGCAGTCCCGAAGCACTTGGAGGCAGTGACGGTTAGACAGGATTCGTCTTTCCCGGTATTGGGGGTTGATATCACGCTGTGTCTAGGAGAGCCATTACATAAAGTCCCTGGCAAGGGCAAGCAAGAATTACTGGTAATGTTTCCAGTAGTATCTCAGGGTGTTCTGGGCTACACTCCGACATGACTTGTACCGTTATTAGGGGACTGACGTTTACCGCCCCCTAGGCCCGCCATGCGATACTCTCAGACGAACAGACCGGACTGTACGGAGATTGTCACATTCAGGCTCAGTAGGAGTTCGGATGGTTCACCTCATCGGTCTTCTTATCGGCATCTACCTGGGGACCGTTACGTACAGCTAGTACCGCTTGCGGCCTGTAGTTAAACGCACTGCCAGCATAGTGTCGAGTCTTTAGAGTCCCACACAGAGGGTTGTTCGCCTTTGGGCAAAACAGAGTAGAGGTCGCATAGTTTTGCGACGGGGTTCGTTCACATCCGCGCACTTGTGCACGTTTGGTGTCCGGACAGTTATTACTAGCGGGCTTTGGTTTAAGCCAGATTCTAGTATTTGTTTTGGGATTAGTTTTGTCTCATTGTATTCATGTTCCTCGGAACACGGATGCGGGTGTGTTTGCACAGTTGACAGAGGCAGATGAATCTCATTAGGGTTATTGACCGTTGACTTTTTCTTAACCCTAATGAGAATGAGAAATTTGATTAATGATATTAATTAAGGATAATTGTGCCAGGGTTAGGGTTGGGTTGACCATTTGACTCTTGTTGACCTTTTGACCTTTGTTGACCTTTTGACCATCATCATTTCATTTGCAAGATGCTTCTTAGTTCTTGCAAATTTCATTTAATGTGAAATGATAATGGTCATTCCAAACTAACCATCACAATTTCTTTTAATTATTATTATTATTATCATTTTCTCTCATATGAAAGATGGTTGTTATTTTTCTATCATTCTCTCTTGCTCTTTCTCTTTCATGTTTAGCTCTTCCTCTTCCTCTCTCAAAGCTCTCATCTCTCATGTGTTGAGAACCATGAGCTTGTGAGATAAAACCATCAAAACCTCTCTCTACTCATTCTAGGGTGCTTAGTTTAGCAAGCCAAGCACTCAAGTTACCTCTTGCTTGAGGTAGGAGCTCAAGGTAGAGGCCTTCGGGTGAATCTTTCTTCGGCAAAGAGAAGACGACGAGAAGGAGCCGTCTACACCACTCCAAGGAGCAAGCAAGAAGGAGGACCACTACAAGAAGAGAAGGAGTTCAAGACCTAGGTATAACCTTCTAACCGAGTAGCTAAAACTTTTAGTTAGTTTGTTAGTTTTTGTTTAGAAAAGATCCTCGAGTTCTAGTCTATGTTACCTTGTGTTAAAAAACCATTTTTACCTATTCCGCCTCTCCGTAAGCACCGGGGTGGGTAACGTGGACTTACAGGTGCGTCGGTCAAACGTAGTTGGTACGTGTTATTGATCGATAGCTAATATATACTTGTTATATTGTTATATACTTTCAGGATCGCAGGCGGGGTCTTCGCGCGCTGCGAAGAAAGGAAAGCGAGTTATTGGCTTTACTTAGCCAGGATGGTTGGTGAGTAAATTTAATATCTACAGGTGGATCGACCGCATGGCGTTATGCGTCTGGGATAGATCAAATAACATGACTATTGGTTAGAAGTATACGGATACTGATTGTGAATGTATACCTTGTTTCTTATCCCATTTCCTTGTGTATGGATTTAGTATTAATGAGACACAACACCTTTATTGACGGTTCATGTTTTCACGAGAACTAATTGTATGCTACACACACACCGTCAATAATTGCCATGACATGCACAACACCTATGCATATGTGATATTGTATTGTTTAGGGACTTTGAGACATGATCCTTACTTTCCTTGGCGCATATGATAGTAGCATACCTGTATACCTACATGCTTACACATATGCCTTGCTATGCATACAAACTTACATGTATGCTCACTTACCTAGTTAGGGCTACACATACCTATGTGGTGCTGTTTTGTCTTTGATGTAGGGTCATTGATTCTTATGCGTTGGCGCATATGATAGTAGTATACCTTGACATGCTTACATGCTAGTTACACATATACCTATATGGTACTGTACCATTAGTGATAGGTATATACACATATGAAACATAGCTACATGTACATCTTGCATACATACTTATACATATACCTGGGGGGTATTACATCATTATTGATAGGTAGATACACATATCTTGCTATACCAACGTGGTTACGCATACCTGGCTATAGCTACATGTTCACCTTTATTTGATATTGTATGGACTTGGAGAAATTAGGAACCGCATGATATATATATTAACTTGTTGCAGTCAAATAGCGGTTTTTCCTTTATATGCTCATATTACAGTTTCATGTTGCATATATTACATTCATGGATTTCATATGATGTTCTCTGATATTTTTACTTTTAAGTATATATAACAGTGGAATGGGACGCTGTTATATATATATATATATATATATATATATATATATATATATATATATATATATATATATATATATTAGTGGAATGGGACGCTAATATATATGTACCGATTCATGCAATTATACGTATTCATTACTTAATATTTTCTGGATTTGAGGACCGTGGTAGTTTCATGAAATTATACATTATTTGAAAAACCCGGTTTCTCTTGATATGATATTTCAGCAGCCACCATGAGATTTATCGGTTCTGATATATACCCCCCATCCGAGGAGCGTCGTGGGCCATGTGAGGGTACATGGTGGGGCCGGAGGTACCCCGAGACGAGAAAGGGATGGCGATGTAACATGCCGATGAGCCTGGAAGGGGAACCATACCTACCGGTGACAGTACCTTTGACTCGACGGGTATCGTGGGGATACAGACCGGGGTCATGTACGTATGAATACGTCGAATTTCGAGTGTCAGAGCTAGGCACTCGAATTTTCGTGGTAGCATATGATACTTAACTATCAGGGGGCCAGTCGTGGTGACAGCACCTGATAGACCAGTATTTTTGTGTCGATGCTAGACACTTGTTTCATGATGTTTTTGGGTGTCGATGTTGGACACTCACTTTATATGAAACTTACTCGATACTGGATATTGGATATATAAGATTTACTTGATATTGTACATTCAGGATATATGAGATTTACTTGACACTGTACATTCAGGATATATGAGGTTTACTTGATATTGTACGTTCAGGATATATGAGATATACTTGATATTGTACATTCAGGATATATGAGACTTACAGGATATGAGAGCTAATTTGGGGGCTGATTTGAGGAAATTTGGGATTTAGATTGTCTTGATGGACTTTGGTCCTATCACGAGGTCAGGATTCCGTGAGAATGATATGTTTTATTCCATACTCCTCATTTATTTTATATGCATTGCTTCATGTATTAGTAGTACCTGATAGAGTACCTTTCATGTTATTGCATATACATATTGTCATATTATTGCTTCATGTATTAGTTGTACCTGCTAGAGTACCTTTCATGACTGTTGCATACATATGACCAGTTATTTCTATCCGCTTGCATGTATTAGATTTGCGCTGTACGTGCATACTTGAGATTACCTGCATATGTTATTTACTATTCACGAGTTGGCAACTCACCACCGTTGTGCCACAGTGTTTTGCAGGTAGTCCCTCAGGGCAGTCGTGGCAGGCTTTTCATCTTTCGTATCATCTTTTGCAGCGGATACCGCTACGGATGACTGTGTACAGTTTTTCTATAGGTGGGTTTTACGGTTATCCGATGTTGCGTATTGTATATTCGTTGTATCATGTACTCTCCATCTACCACTTTCATGTGTATGACTTAGAGACTTGATGTGAGGACGATATTGTATATTTTGGTGACTTAAATATCTTTTATACAGTTTTACTTGTATCGTCTTTTATTTCTTCGCTACGGCGTCGTATATCTGTTGTGGTGATTGTTTTCCTCCGTTGGGCGTGGATTTGCTCCCGTGGGGATTCTTTACTTTATATTCATATTGTACCCATTTTTGGGGTTAGTTTTTACAATGGAGGTGCTGCCAAAATTTTTAAGAAAGTAAAGTTGGACTTTAAAGAATTTGGTTTGAGATTTCAAAAGTTTTGAAAATTGCTATTATCACTCACTACTTTTGATGGTTTAGATTGCTGGGTTTTCGGCTTACTTAAATTGCATTACGCATATAGACGTTGCGTAGTTTAAGGGCCGTCACGTGCCAATTTCGGGTCGTGACAGACATCCACCATGAGTTTTCTTGGTCCTGAGATATGATAATTATCCCATTCAAGGATTGAGGAATCACCTTCTGCGGATATATGGTGGACCAGGTACGGTACCCAGGAGCAAGAAGATCGTATAGAAAGGCGTTGAGCCTGGCTTAGAACACTACTTACCGGTGAAAGTATGGGACTTAGAAGATATCCAGAGAATACCGACCGGAGTGATATGATACAAATGGATATGAGGGTCAATCCGAGAGATGGCGTCTGAAATAAGAGGATTTTACGTGTCGCTACTAGACACGGGATTTATGAGGATTTTGAGTGTCGATGCTGGACACTCAGTATTTTATGATGATTTCGAGTGTCATTGATGGGAACTTATTGGATGATATATATATATATATATATAAACATACTATAGATAACACGTTACCACATATTGATACAGATACGTTATCACACACACACACACACACACACACACACACACACAAGGTCACTTTCGTTACCACATAACTGGATATTATTATTATTATTACAGTATTACCTAGGTAGATCATTATGCATTCGATTTCTACCTAATGATACGTTCTACTCACGAGTTGGCAACTCACCCCCGTTGTGCCATAGTTTTTTTGCAGGACCAACCGCTCGGATCAGTAGCGACTTGCTAGAACGTTCCTTGTTTCGGGTAACCGCCGCTTGTATATTTATTCATTTGTAATCTAGTTAAAAAATCTATCAACCAGACTTATATGTATACTTTGTGGACTTAGAGACGTGTATATTCTTTTAGACTTAGAGGCGAGACTTGTATGTATTCTTTTATATGTCGATTTGGATATAGTTAGTTGTTGATGCTTTTGGTATGTCCTTATTTTTTTTCTTGTGTTGATCTTCGCCTTGGACATCGTATATACTGTGTGGTTGTGATTCCGTCGTTTGGACAATGAGTTAGCTCCCGATTAAGGATGCGGATTATATTTATGTATATGTACTGATTTTTATCAAAATTTACAAAAGAGATGATGCCAAAATTTCAAATGACAAAAATGTTTTCAAATTCTAGTATACAATCCACTTGTATTTCTATAAACTTTACTTATACTTTAAAAAGCGGAACTAAATTTCATTTATACCCTTTTTCCAAAACTTCACCTTCATTATCTACTTAAAAAGGTCTAGATTCTTGGTTTTCGGATTACTTGGGTTACAGTGGGGTCCTATAGACTTCACGTGATTCAAGTGCCGGTTACGTACCGTTTCCGGGTTATGAAAAAGTTGGTATCAGAGAGTTAGGTTTAACCTTTGTTCGAATTTAGATTTGACTATGCGGAGTCTAGGGCATATATTTCGGAATCTAGGCTTGACCATACGGAGCTTAGACTTGACTGAGGGGGTATTAGACCCAAACTTTTGTTACGTAGGTTGACCTTGGTTGATAGAGTAAGTAGCTCAAGTAGAGTAACGTACCATATGTATGATCCACAGCATATTTACGATACGATACTCCGCTTAAGTAACCTTAAGATATACATATCTTAAGATCCCTTCTTATATTCCGTCTTTGATTTATCCTCATCGATGATTGTTTGTGGTTTCTGTCACCATGACTAGGTGAACCGAGATGGCTGCGGCTAGAGATGCGGTCAAAGCAAGCTCGTCAGGGATGAGGACTGACCATGGTGTTATTCCGGTGAAACGGGAGCAGATTGATTACTCGTTTATGTTAGGATTTCTCGTTTGAGACGGGTGTTTTGGATCTGCACCAAATGGTCGGACCATTGCTTTAGACCAATCAGATTGAGAGGTCTGTTGACGTACAGCCTATTCTGGGGAACATTGTGTTGTCTACCATGCAGACAGATGTACCATCCGTTGCTGAGATTGACGAAATGTCGCTTCCAGAGTTCATGAAGCTGAAGCCATATGAGTGTACAAGAAGGGATGTGATAAAGAATCCTTAGTCATTCCTGGATAGAGTTACTAGGATATTTCATTCGTTGGGATTCTCCGATGCAAGATCAGTCAAGTTGGCTAGTTTCAGTTTGAAGGGTCTTGCACAGACCTGGTGTGAGTCGATCTAGAGAGGACGAGCAGTGCGTATTCCTCCGATGACTGGGACGAGTTCTCGAGAGCATATTTAGCCAGATTTCTTCCATCGAGTGTTCGAGATGCCTGAGTTCGTAGCTTCGAGTCTTTCCTTAAGACTCTGGATATGACCCTAACCGAGTATGAAGTGCAGTTTACACAGCTATCAACATATGATTCCGATTTGGTCGATATTGAAAAGAAGTGGATTAAGAGATTCATGCGAGATCTCGATGAGTCGTTGTTCCTCTCCATTGATGCTAGAGACTTGATACGTATGTAGAAGCGTTGGATACGGCTACATTTTCATAGGAAAGTCTTGTTGCGATTTCAGCTGTTTCGGAATGGAAACGGATTAATTTAAGAGTGCCAACTTTCGGGCAGTTCGACAGAGATGAGGTCGGCAGAAGCCATGACGGGTTCTTTCCGGGATACTACAATGATAGAGATTTAGACTCAGGATCGGTTGTATGGAATGTACTCAGAGGGTCACAGGCCGCCATCGTTGACATGCTACATTGCAAGTGGTCAGGTTACTTGGCAAGGAGATGTTCAGAGAGACGTCAGAGCGGGATTGTATCCATCGCTACTCCTTACCAAGCATTCGAGCCGATAAGCCATGGAATTAGTGGTCCGCAGAGATAGAGAACGCCAGATCGTGGGCAGAAAGCAAGTAGGAATTCTTGCTCTGCCAGCTCCGGGTGCACATGCACCTTTCGATATTGAAGGAGCTGCATCTCAATATCATTTATTTTTTATTTGTGTTTTGGTAATCTGAGCATCATTTTTTCGTCATTTTGATTCTTATGTTTTGATGATTGAGTTTTATGATTGATATTTTCGTACACCGTAGCTGCACTTGGTGGATATTTTCTTTATGCACAACAGTTGCACTTGATTTATGTGTTTATACTTCCATTACACTTGATTTTGATTTCGTGCACATTTTATGCACCTAATTTTGATTCATGCATTTTAGATGCACTCGATATTGTTTACTTGCGTATTCAATGCATGGGTGTAGTTTTCGTGCATCTAGCTGCACTTGATATTAATTTTCGTGCACCCTATTATACTAGATTGCTTTTATGCAAACCTGATGCACTTGACATAAATTTTCGCACACACTTAGCACACTTGATGTGGTTTTGTGCACATTTGATGCACTTGAGGATTTTCATGCACACCAGTTGCACTGGATTGAGATTTTCATGCACTCTAGATGCATTTGATGTTGTTGTCGTGCACACCCGTTGCACCTAACAGATGCTTTCGTGCATATTCGTTGCACTTAAATTTGACTTCGATTTTCGTGTGCACCAGTCGCACGCAGGTTGGTTTTCGTGCACACTGGTTGATATTGATTTCTTTTTCAAGAATCGCGTTTTTATGATATATATATATATATATATATATATATATATATATAGCAGAGAAGGACTGGTCTGAAAGACAGTGCTTGAATTTTTTTGCATATATCGATATTTACTGAAGAGCTTTTCAAAGAAGCTATAGTCTTATTATTTTCTAATGTGTCAGTGAGACTATAGCAGAGCAGGACTGGTCGCGTTTTTTAAAAGAAAACCCTTCTAAATCATTTTAAAAAACGTGGGACGTATATCTTAAGCGAAACGCATATATATATTCTTCATAAATGAACGTCTGCTGCTTATGCCGTGATATACGCATCACACGGAGATTTGAAAAAGATTATTTTTTGCATACATTTTTTAGTTACATAGATGATTTTACATAGATGCGTACTATATACATATTGTAGCCTTGATTATATTATGCTTGATTTAAACGGTAGGTTTCTCAAATTACATTTTTCATCATTGCTCATTTGATTCACATGACAATTGTCGGAGTTTCGGTTATTTGAGTTTTGCACTTATTTTCATACGCATGCGTTGCGCTATGTATTCTAGTTGTTCGTGATTTCAGAGCTATGTTGATTTGATTTACTGAAATTTTTTAAGACTTAGGGGTTTAAATTTAAATTCGGGAATCGAATTTATTTAAGAGGGGAGATTGTAACATTTCAGAAAATAGAAAATATTATTTTATAATTTATATAATAAAATAATGAATTTTACGGATATTATATGGGTATGGATTTGAGTATTCGTAGATTGGTATAATTATATACCTCTATTTTTGGAAAACAATTGGAATTTAACATGAATTATTATTTATGAAAGTATTTAGTTAATTTAGCTTTTCATAAATTAGTGTATAAATATATTCATATAAGTTTAATGTTTAAGTTAATTTGTGTTTTCCTATTTTATGCACTAAACCTAGTTTTATTTTTGTTAACCATGCTTAATGCCATGACATATTTATATGAGAGGGTTGATTTTCATTTGTGTTTTTAAGTGATGGTTTTATATTTTTAAAAAAGAAAAAGAATTGTGAGCATGGTTATATTATTATATGAAGTATGGGCATGAGAGAGGGGGGGTTATGTTTGCTACACACCATTTCATTTTTCACCTCATTTTCATCATCTCTTCTTCATCCTCCTCTTCTCTTCCTCTTTCTCTACCTCCTTAACCCTCATCTACAACCCCAAAACACCATGCAAATCACCTCAAAACACTATGAAACCTTAACTAAAAATGTTCCTATCCTCATCCCGATCATGAAGATGTGATCAAGTCTCTACTTTGAGGCCATTCGCTAGCTTGGAACTTTCCTTATTTCCCATCTTGAGGTAAAAGCCCCACTTTTAGATAAGTTTTAAGTATTCTTGCCTTCACAAACTAGTTTAGAGCTAAAAGTGTATGTTTTCAAGAGTTGAGATTTTCAAAAATGAGTTTTTATGGATGCTACTTGTAGTGGTGGTGTAGTAGAGATTTAGTGAGTGATTATGACCTTATAAGTGATAGGGGGAGTGTTTTTGTGCAAGTATTTTTGGTTTAAATGAGTTTTGACGTTTTAAAACAAGGTTTTCATTGAGTTTTTGATGTTAATTTTAATTCTGGAGCAATTTGGGGTCTTTGCAAAATATTTTGCATATATATTAGACCTAGTTTGACCACCAAGAGACACCACCACGAAGACGAGGCCCTAACTCCTAACTCAACCAGTAATTTGCGGCCAAAACAAATATTTTGCCAGTTTACTGTAGCAATTAAGTATCGAGATTTGATCAGTAGGTGTTTTATATTATATATAAGCCTATTTTATATGCTATTTTGCCCCAGATTTTCTTAGTTAAAATCGAAAGTTATTTTACTTGGCTTTTAACGATGTTTTGCGAGTTTTGAAATTTGGTTTACGGATTTCTATGTTGTGACTTGGTCGTTCGACGTTCGTACGTCGACACCGGGAGTATTTTATCAGATTTAGCATGCGTTGACCATAGGTTCTAGCCTATGTGCGTTTCGCTCGTCGTATCGGTTTTCTATATGGATTTTTATGCGATTTTGGTTATGATTTCGATTGTAAGTACAATCGTGTGGACTTCCGAGATGTCGAAGAAGAGCGAGGCATCCGTCGGTTTTGACTAGGGCGAAGCGATTAGGTGAGTAGATCTATATTTACGGGGAAAGTCCGGTGGATGGCATATAGCACCCCGCAACCATAAAGATTAGGATACTATATATATACTAGAATTATATACCTAGTCTAACCTTATGCGATAGTAGTACACTTAATAGATGATTATACCCTTAGTCTCTATTCCTTACCATTATGCTATATATACATACAAATATATATATATAGGGATATTTATGATATAAGTAAACATGATATAGTATGATATGATATGAGACGATATGAGATGAGATGAGACGATATGAGTTGGTGTACGCGACTATGCATCCATACTATATTGATTGGATGATATCGTACGAGGGATATTCCGTTCGTGATATGATAAGGATCGATTGCTGATTACAGCCGATATTTATTTTGACTCGGAGAGTCTTATTTAAAATCACAAATTGGATAAATATAAGATATTTAGAGCCATACCTACTTTCAAAACTAATGATTCGTTACGTAGTTTAAAATGATAATTTCAAGAGTGTTACGAATTTTCAAATGGTATCTAATTCAAAAACATCATAGTCCTTGTTAGTGATATGTATGCCCTAGAGGCCATTACTGTACATGCGATGTATATTGTAGTGGATGCTTGGACATATATATAGAGGACTTTCTTGCTCAACATGATAATATGCTATCTGGTTGCTCTTTATCTTAACATGTACTCTGATAGTCTCTATGTTACATGTTGATAAAGCCCTTAGGATGAGTACTTGACTACCAGGACTATGATGCAGATCATACTAGTGGGGACAGTGTAGTCGCTAAATACATCCTTCAAATGTCCCTAGTCGCAAGTGTATCGAGACAGGGCATCGATATACCAGAGTAGACTAGCGTATGCTTCTTGACCCATGTAGATGGGCGATGGATGATCCCATATCCATTGATGTTTGACATCGAAGATAGTATACGGGTGCTCAGTGGAGACTGGGTACACTGGACGGACTCGCCGAGAACTCCCATATTTTATTATACCTCACGTCAGATGGCAGTTCTTAGGTGACACTGGTACAGGTTAGTCTGTAGACCCGATATCGTCATGGAGTCTTGTGTGATTCCCACTGTGCTTTGATTTCCATCATAACACGTCCAAGAGGGCGTGCAAATCGGTGGCTTTTAGGTACAGTCCCGAATCACATGGAGGCAATGAGCGATAGGAGGGGTTTCGTCTCTCCCGGTATAGGGAGTTGATGTTGCGCTGTGTTCGATTGGCTATAACTGGAAATCCCTGGCCAGGGTTGCTGAGATTTACTGGTAAGTGTTATCAGTAGTTTTTCGAACTGTTATGGACCTCATATCGACACGACTTATCGGTTACTGGGGTCTGACGTTTACCACCCCTAGACTGGATATGCGACATATCAGACGAAGAGACCCGACTGTACGGGAGTGTTACTGATTGGATTCGCAGGAGAATTTACAGGCTTGCTTGTTGATCTTCTGATTGCTCAATACCTGGTTGGCTGTTACGTTTAGCTGACCGCTTGCAGCTTGTGGGTGTTTGATATGATCATCATCTACTGCCGGCGTATTGACGATTCTTTAAAGTCCTACACAGAGGTTTCCTGGCTCAGGAAAAACGGAGTAGGAGCACATATGTGATATGTGCGGGACCAAGAATAATACGTGTATGTGATACCGTATTAGATTCTCACGATATGTGATATCGGCCGGGTATATGTGATATAGCCGGGTCATCAGATCAAGTGTTGATTCGATGAACTGATACAGATTATATTAGTCGGTTATTTGTGAAATAACCGGATTATCGGATCAAGTGTTGATTCGATAATTTAATGTATAATTATATATTTGATATATTATATTACATTAACTAATATAAGCTCACCTAAAGATTCTTTTTCTCACATGGATAATACATTGATGTATATGTGATATATGTTAATTGTATTATTTTATTTTGTTACATTATATATTATATATGTGATATATAATATTGTAACATGTTAGGGTTACAAATGCAACATATTTTGTGGAGTTTAAACAAGTTAGCGTTTTGATTTGGGTTAGCTTTTTCATGAAGCTTTCTTTTGTTTTTAGCTAAGATATTTTGTGAAGATATTTCTTAACCCACCCAAAACCCTTTATCTTAGTTTATTCTCTACAAGGGTTAAGCCTTCATTCTTAACCCATGGTTGGTTTTGTAACCACAACAAGATTTCATTATTCATCACAAATAGATTTCTTCTTCTTCCTCCTCTTTGAAAAGCTTTCTAGCTTTTGGGTTTGTGATGGATTTTGTAAGATAAAGAAAACAAAAGAGAGCTAAATTCCTACTTCATCATCCTCATCTATTCTAATCACTTAGATTGGGGTGTTTGGTTTGCCAATACTTGATTAGTGAAGCAATAGCTTGGGTTTGAGATTCTTCAAGATATATCATCTTAGTTGTTGAAGATTGGAAGCAAGCTTACATCTTTCTCTTTATGGAGCCTCTCTAGAGTCCGGGTACTTGATGATTGCAGCGAAGGGACCTCAACACGGAGCTTATGAAGCGAAGGAATGGACTACAAAGGTTGTAATCCCTAACTCTTAGATGTAAAGTTGTTTACATGCATGTTTAACCCTAAGTCTCTAGTTAAGATCTTGGTTATGGTTTGTTTAGCACCCCAAAAAGTTTAAAGTAGCATGATTGATGCTTGCCAAAACCTTCACAAGGTGCTATACTAACCCTACAGTGCTATAAGAGCCAAGTTAGAGCATTAGGCGTTGTCTAGACGAAATTTAAAGTCCGATCGAACTTCGAAACACCGAAAAATCCCACTTTCTGGAAATTTTTTCAAAAGTTGAAATTTTTCATATTAAAAATACTCAGAAAATCATGCAGGGAATTCTAAGGATTACTGTGAAGTACGAAGCCATAACTCGCTCAAGTGACCGCGGAACCGCGGCCAAACCATGCATTTGGCGGCGGTTCTTCGACCAACTTTAGGAGCTAGGGGCTAATCCTTCAGGGCTTTATTCTTGGGTATTTTTTCATGCTTATGGGAATTTTTAATTCTACTCAAGTGTTGAGCTTTCTGGGAAATATTGAGAACTCGTTGATCCGATTGGAAAGTTTAACTTCGTTTAAGTTTTTCCGGGTAATTTAGAACGTGTTAAACGGATATCAATAACTCACTTTTTCCCCTGTCGGAAAACTTTCAAGTGTTGGATTTTTCCAGAGTTTAAAACTTTCAGAAAATCATGCAAGCGAATTTGTGGACCCTCTAGAAGAACGTAACCTTAACTCGATTATGTGACCGTCAAAACCGCCACTGAACCATATGGTTTGTGGTAGTTTAGTGTTGCCACATGTGAGGCGTTGGTTTGATCCTTCTACGGTTGGTTCATAGTGGCTGTGACATGTTTTTGGACTTTTTGAACTTCGCTCAAGTGTTGAGCCATTTGGGAAATCTTGGGTGTTTGTTTATTCGATCGGAAAGTTTAACATTGTCTATTTATCTGGAATGTGATACAATATGTGGAATTCATATAGTTAGGCATGAAATGCGAAGTATGTGATATTTCGGATTTAAGATGTCTAAAGTGATTGTGGATTCCAAATGTTGTAGTTTTTCACTTTCTTTTCTGCGACCGTAAGTGTAATATGTGGTGTATCGCCGGTTTCGATGCTATATGTCAACGACAGCTGGGATACGCATATTTACTTACGTTTATGATATGTGATGTTATGTGTTGCTGTGATATGTTATATTGGATCGTCATGTTTTGAATAGCTGGGGGTTTTATGTGAGATGGGGGTTTTTATTTTCATTCATGTAAAATTCAATTATATTTAATATTCTTTTATTGGGGCACTTCCGGGTTGAGGATGATGTCACCATTGTACATTATTTACTTTTCCGCATTAGGATAGACCCAAGGCAGGGAGCACAAGTAACCGGGCTCTAAGGTCCAGTGGGAGACCATCTAAAGGAGTCGAGACCGGGTCTCATAACTCTAAAATTGATAGGGTTGCTTGCCGCTCTCGTAGGGCTCTAAGGATATGGGTTTGGCTATTCATCGCGACCGTGGAATCCATGTTTTATACTGGGTTAACTTAAAACACTGAATTCCTAGAATATCCAATATTTCATATGTGTTTCTTCTGCTGCAATGTTCTGTGATGAGATCATATTACTGCCTGAGATGAATATATATATTATATATATGAGATATATGTTATATTGCTGATTTTGTTTCAAATGTGATGCTTGTGAAGCATAATAAAAGGGACTTCATTAATGAGATTAATGAAATAAAAGAAACCTAAAGATGTTGTAGAAACTTGTTTAAAAACTGGTAGCTCTAGTTCTTGCTTTGCATAGCGGTATTCCTTGTAGAATATCCAGCACATTATTCGATAAGGAAAGAGCCGAGATCTCTTCACCGGGAGTGACCTCTTTAGTGAAAACTAGCAGATGCTACAAACACGGTTTGTCTTTTGATTGCTTTTATAGTTTTTTGCTTTGCATAGTGGTATTTGTGAAATATCCTGTACCTTATTCAATAAGAAAAGAGAGGACGATCCCTTCACCGGGAGTGATCTCTTTAGCAAAACTAGTAAAGGCCTCAAAAACACTCCATTTAAAATCACTCGATTCTACAACGATATCAAGTTCATTACGCAAAGGGTTTTCTTAAAAACCTGCGTAACCCTCCGTCATTTCAGATAAATACTACTTAGTATTCGTGCTGCGTTAGTTTGGCCTCCGTCAAGGCGTAGTGAACGGTAGCTGATTAGTGCTTATCTGCAAGCATATAATGCGATTGGATTAGGGTATTCGTACGGCGTAGTTTGGCCTTCGTCAAGGGTCGTGCGGGTGGGTCTAATTCAATCAGGAAATGACGGGTTGAACTTGACTAGCGGAGTATGGGTAGTTTGGCCTCCGTCAAGGTCATAGGACGCTAGGGGTAAAATATTATTTGGAATTTCAAGTGTTGAAATTTGCAATGAGATTGCATACCTTCTATGAGATAGTTGGATCCCCATACCCGCTGCGAGTAAGAGTTACTCCTAGGAGACTTTTACACATTATAATTAGCCGATCAAGTAGGTGTCTAGAAAGGTGTCAACGGGGTTATGCCTCTGGGAAAACGAGGTTTACTTTAATTAGGTCCGTGCAAAATCACGGGGAACCTCCCTCAAAATACTGGCTTTGGCTTAGCTGAAAAATTGGCGAACTTGTAGAGTGTAATTAATCTCGGCTAGTCTTTCCTTTTAGGGTTTGAAGGAAGATTTGACTAAAACGGTGGGAGCCATCTTGATTAGATATATTAATAACGAAATCTAATCTTGCAAAAGCGCACGCAGAGTATTTTCTTCTCTCTCTCTCCTGGTTGCGACTATGTCACGTCTTAATCAAGATAAAAAATACGGATGTATTGACCGAACCCGCTTGTAATACTGCGCTAGGGAACGTTGGTCCCGCTCCAACTTATAAATGTTATAAGACCGAGCAGGAAATAGGGGATTACCACAATTCCCGTACCTCCCAAACGAAGAAAGTGTATGATGATGCATCATCTTCGGCTGTGTTCATTATATAGAACAGAGAAAGGGTGATATGTTTTAAAAGTTAAAAATGGTGCAATTGTTGCAAGCCAAGTCTGTTGGCAGTTATCACCCTGTATTAACAAATACTTTGATTCTGAACGAATGTTATTAAATACCGAACCTGATATACAACATCATATCAGTCTCTTTATTAGTAAAGAAGGATATAATTTTGTATTGTTGGATAATGTTTTGAACATTTCCTATATCAAGAGTTGATCGGTTCAGACACATTATCTAAAAGCATAGACATTCTAAATCAAACCACAGTCCTTAACGTACAGAACACACACAAGAGGAAGAGTTCAGAAATGAACGAATCCCTCTTGAGGCATTGTAGATTAGGTCATATCGATGCGACCCGACTAGCTAAAGTTACATAAAGATACATATTTAAATTAGTTTGAATTTACATCTTGTGAAACTTACCGGTCATGTCACAAAGATAAGATGACCATAGCTCCGTTTATTGGAAACAGAGAAAGAGTTACTGAACCCTTGGGATCGATACATACTGATGTATGAAAGTCCCCTGTCTACATATACCAGGACCAGTTCTTTATACTACTTTACATTCACTGATGATCTCTCAAGATTCAGACATATGTTCCTGTTGAAACACAAGTCCGAAGCTTTTGAGATATTCACAGAATATAAGTTAGAAGTAGAGAACCAAAAATGGGTATAAGTATTATATCCTTTGATGAGATCAAGGAGGAGAATACTTGAGCACGGAATTCCTGGACTATTCTAAAGGAGAATGAGATTCTCTCTCAGCATTACTCCTCCGTAAACACCATAGCACGTCGGTGTATCGGGGCGGAGCAATCGCACCCTATGAGATATGGTGTGCTCTATGATTAGTACTACTGAGTTGCCTATTTCCTTTTGGGTGTTATGCACTTGAGAAGCTGCATACCTATTGAATAAAGTTCCAATCAAATTAGATGCCTACCACTCCATATATGATATGTTATGGGAAGAGCCCATCTCTTAAGGATGTTGAGATTTGGGGCTGTCCGGCCTATGTCTAAAAGCAAAATCCGGACATGCTCAAGGCAAGGTCAGATTTTGTGGAAGTTTATTGGATATCACAAGCATTCGCAAGGGAATATCTTTTACCAAACTGAGGAACAAAAGATGTTTTCTCAGCATGCCACCTTTGGGTAAGGGAATTTCTTATGAAGAAATTAGTGGTCATAAGGTAAAACTGGAAGTAGTTCCAGCTAAAACAAACTGCAGCTGATGATTTGGTAGAACCGGAGGATTCAATAGTTTCCAACGAACCTCAGCCTCTCCGCCGATCTAGTAGGGTTCCTCATCCACCTGAGAGATACTTCGGTTTCTCTATGACAGTGGGAGCGAGAATTACCTCATGAGATGATGACCCAACTAGTTTCGAGCAGGCCATCAGGTGTGGGGACTCTGTGAGAATGGCTGGATGATTAGCGATCTGAGATGGAATCCTTATACACCAATAAAGTATGCACTTTGGTTGCTTTATCTGAAGGGTTAAATCCCCATCAGGAGCAAGTATATCTTGAGAAGATTACTTGGTGTACATGGAAAAGTTGAGACTTTCAAAGCAATGCTTAAGTCCATCCAGATCCTACTTGCCACTGCTACATACCATGACTACGTTATCTGGCGATTGGGTGTCATGACTGCTTTTCTAAATGATGATTTGGAAGAAAGCGTCTATAAGTACACAGCCAGAGCACTTCGTAAACAGTGGGAGCAGGGGAAACGTATGCAAGGTGTTTTATGTGATAAATCAGGCATCACGGAATTGGAACGTCTGTTTTGATGTAGTAGTCAAAGAGTTTGACTTCATCAAAATGGTAGATGAACCAAGTATATACAAAAAGGTAGTAGGGAGTATGGTGATGATCCTCGTATAGTACGTGGATGACATACTCTTGATAGGGAAGCAGTTTCCTATGCTACGCTCGGTCATTCTCCTCTTATCACAAAGATTCTCCATATAGGATCAAGGTGATACCTCCTAAATCCTGGGTTATGGATCTACGAGAAAGATCTAATTGGATGTTAGGATTCTCACTAGCTGTAGTGAGATGGTATCAATCGATCCTGTGGAGAATCACTGGAAAGGTTCCAGGGTGACAAGGACGACTGAATGTCAGTCGCAGGCATTGTCTTTACCTTCAGTGGAGGGACGGTATGTTGGAAGAGTTCCAAGCTAGATACCGTGACTTACTACACGATTAAAGGCTAGATACTTTGTTACCAAGGATGCTACCAAAGAGGCAGTATGGATATATATAAGTTCATCAGATGAATTCCGTTCCTACCATTATGTGACAATGGAGTTGTGGCTTAGGCCTAGGAACTCCCGTCCCATCTATGATCCAGACATATTCTAAGGCAGTATCACCTGATCATGGAGATGGTTGATCTCCAGGGAGATCGTGTTAGTTATATGTATGCCCTAGAGGCCATTACTGTACATATGATGTATATTGTAGTGGATGCTTGGACATATATATAGGGAGGACTTTCTTGCTCGACATGATAGTACGCTATCTGGTTGCTCTTTATCTTAACATGTACTCTGATTGTCTCTATATTACATGTTGATAAAGCCCTTAGGATGAGTACTTGACTACCAGGACTATGATGCGGATCATACTAGTGTGGATAGTATAGTCGCCAAGTACATCCTTCAAATGTTCCTAGTCATAAGAGTACCGAGACAGGGCAACGATACTCCAGAGTAGACTAGCGTATGCGCTTCTTGATCTATATGATGGGCGATGGATAATCTCATATCCATTAGTGTTTGACATCAGAGAAGGTATACGGGTGCTTAGTGGAGACTGGGTACACTGGACGGACTCGCCGAGAATTCCCAGATGGTATTATACCTCACGTTAGATGGAAGTTCTCTGGTGACACTGGTACAGGTTAGTCTGTAGACCCGAGATCGTCATAGAGTCTTGTTTGATTCCCACTGTGCTTTGATTTCCATCATACCACGTCCAAGAGGGCGTGCAAAAAGGTGGCTTTTGGGTACAGTCCCGAATCACATGGAGGCAATGGGCGATAGGAGGGGATTCGTCTCTCCAGGTATAGGGAGTTGATGTTGCGCTTTGTTCGATTGGCTATAACTGGAAATCCCTGGCCAGGGTTGCTGAGATTTACTGGTATGTTTTATCAGTAGCTTCTCAAACTGTTATAGGCCTCATATCGACACGACTTATCAAGCAAATGGGGTCTGACGTTTACCACCCCTAGGCGAGATATGCGACATATCAGACGAAGAGACCAGACTGTACGGGAGTGTTACTGATTGGAATCGCAGAAGAATGTACAGGCTTGCTTGTTGATCTTCTGATTCCTAAATACCTAGGTGGCTGTTACGTTTAGCTGACCGCTTGCAGATTGTGGCTGTTTGATATGATCATCACCTACTGCCGGCGTATTGACGATTCTTTAGAGTCCTAAATAAAGGTTTCCTGGCTCAGGCAAAATGGAGTAGGAGCACATATATGATATGTGCGGGACCGAGAACAATACGTGTATGTGATACTGTATTAGATTCTCACGATATGAGATATCGGCCGGGTATATGTGATATAGCCGGGTCATCGGATCAAGTGTTGATTCGATGAACTGATACAGATTATATTAGTCGGCTATTTGTGAAATAGCCGGATTATCGGATCAAGTGTTGATTCGATAATTTAATGTATAATTATATATTTGATATATTAAATTACATTAACTAATATAAGCTCACTAAAAGATTCTTTTTCTCGCTCAGGTAATACATTGATATATATGCGATATATGTTAATTGTATTATTTTATTTTGTTACAATAAATATTGTATATGTGATATATAATATTGTAACATGTTAGGGTTATTAATGCAACATGTTTAGTGGAGATTAAATATGGTTAGGGTTTGATTTGGGTTAAGCTTTTCTAGAAGTTTCTAGAAGCTTTGCTTTTGTTTTTAACTAAAGATATTTTCTAAAGATCTTTTGGATGATATTTGTTAACCCAACCCAACCCTTAACCATGATTCATTCTCTACATGGGTTAAGTTATCATACTTAAGCCATAGTTGCATTTCTAACCTCACACACTTTAATTATTCATCACAAAAGAAAAAGTTGTTCTTCTTCCTTCTTCTTTCATGGAAAAGCTTACTAGCTTTTTCATTAGTGATGATTTTGAGTGGGATTAAGAAAACAAATGAGAGCTAAAATCCTACTTCATCATCCTAATCTATCCTAACCATTTAGATTCGGGTGTTCACTTCATTTGTGAGTGAGAGCTTGTGTTAAAGAAAATTCAAGGTAGATCATCTTAGTTATAGAAGATCGAAAGCAAGTTTGCATTATTCTCTTCGTGGAGCCTCTCTAGAGTCCGGGTACTCGATGATCGCAGCGCAGGGACCTCAAAACGGAGCTTTAGAAGTGAAGGACCAGACTACAAAGGTTGTAATCCCAAACTCTTATATGTTAAAGTGTTTAACATGCTTTGTTTCGCCTAATCTCTAGTTTAAAGATCTTGGTTAGGGATGTTCGGCACGTCTAAATTTTAAATCGGGCATAGTTGATGCCTTATAGACCTTTGTGAAAGTGCCTAGTAACCCTACAGTGGTATCAGAGCCAAGCTAGAGCTTTAGGCGAAGTCTACTCAAAAATTTCCAAGCATTTGATTTTTCCGTAGTTTAAGAACGTTCTAAGTCGTGCAAGTGACGCGGTGGACTCTCTAGAAGAACACAAACCTTAACTCGATTATGTGACCATTTGAACTGGCTCTAAACCTTAGGGTTTGTGGCAGTACGGCGTTGCCACATGTGAGGCGTTGGCTTGACCCTTCTACGGCTGGACCATTGGTACTGTGGCATGTGATGGATGTTTTTAAACTAATTTCAAGTGTTGAGAACTATTTGGGAAATCTTGGATGTTTGTTTATTCGATCGGAAAGTTTAAAATTGTCTATTTATCTGGAATGTGATACAATATTTGGAGTCCACATGTAGTTATGAGATAACTAATTTGAATGTTACAAATCTAGCAGTTTAGTCTCAGATGATCGGTTGCCACGGGATTTTGATGCGATCAAAAGTCCATCGCAATCACGTAGCGTATGCGGATACTTGATGGGTAAACTTAAAAGATAGCCACACCCAATAACCTAGACCAAGTGACTGTAGGAGAACCCCATTACCAAAAGCATCCGTTCGGGTGCTCGCAACAGCGGTGTTCCTCCTTAGTGCACTTCGTCGACGGCATCCGGGGGTGCGGCCGTCTACTAAAGTTTGTGATGAGCATTTGATCAGGATATCGGGAATCTTGTTGAATTTCCCGACTAGATATTGAAAAGTGTTTTCGATATTGAGACTAAAATGCGGGGTTTATAATTGTTAGGCCTGCGATGTCTAAGGAATTCATTTGGTTAGGCATGAGATGTCTATGGAGGTTGCGGATTCCAACTGTTGTAGTTTTACACTTTCTTTTCTGTGACCGTAAGTGTAGTATGTGGTGTATCGCCGGCTTCGTTGCTATACATCAACGACAATCGGGATATACATACTTGCTTACGTTGATGATATGAGATATTATGTGTTGCTATGATATGTTGTATTGGATCGTCGCGTTTGAATAGCCGGGGGTTTTATGTGAGATGAGAGTTTTTCTTTTTCATTCATGTAAAATTCATTTGTATGTAATATTCTTTTATTGGGGCACTTCCGGGCCGAGGATGATGTCACCATTGTATATTATTTACTTTTCCGCATTAGGTAGACCCAAGGTAGGGAACACAAGTGACCGGGTTCTAGGGTCCAGTGGGAGACCATCTCGAGGAGTCGAGACCGGGTCTCCTAACCCTGGAATTGGCAGTGTTGCTTGCTGCTCTAGCAGGGATCTAGGGATGTGGGTTTAGCTATTCATCGCGACCGTGGAATCCATGTTTTATACAGCCTCGTATTAAAACACGGACGTCCTAGTATATCCAATATTTCATATATGTTCTTCTGCTGCAATGTTCTGTGATGAGATCATATTACTGCCTGAGACGAATGTTTATATTATATATATGAGATATATGTTATATTGCAGATTTCGTTTCAAATGTGATGCTTATGAAGCATATTAAAATGAGACTTCATTAATGAGATTAATGAAATTAAAAGAAATCTAAAGATATTGTAGAAACTTGTCTCAAAAACTGGTAGCTCTAGTTCTTGCTTTGCATAGCGGTGTTCCTTGTAGAACATCCAGCACCTTATTCGATAAGAAAAGAGCCAAGATCCCTTCACCGGGAGTGACCTCTTTAGCGAAACTAGCAGATGCTACAAACTCGGTTTGTCTTTTGATTGTTTTTATAGTTTTTTCTTTGCATGGTGATATTTGTGAAATATCCTGCACCTTATTCGATGAGGAAAGAGCCGACGATCCCTTCACCGGGAGTGACCTCTTTAGCAAAACTACAAAAGGCCTCAAAAACATTCCATTTAAAATCGCTCGATTCTACAACGATATCAAGTTCATTACGCAAAGGGTTTTCTTAAAAACCTGTCGTAGCCCTCCGTCATTTCAGATAAATACTTCATAGTATTCATACTACGTTTGTTGGCTTTCGTCAAAGCGTAGTGTGCGGTAGCTATTTATGCTTATCTGTATAAGCATATGATGCGATTGAGTTAGGGTAGTCGTGCGACTTTGATGGCTTTCGTCAAGGGTCGTGCGGGTGGGTTTAATTCAATCGGGAAATGACGGGTTGAACTTAACTAGTAGCCTATGATTTGTTGGCTTTCGTCAAGGTCATAGGATGCTAGGGGTAAAATATTATTGGGAATTTCAAATGTTGAAATTTGCAATGAGATTGCATACCTTTTATGAGATAGTTGGATCCCGATACCCGCTGCGAGTAAGAGTTACTCCTGGGAGAGTTTTACACATTACAATTAACCGATCAAGTAGGTTTCTAGAAAGATGTCAACGGAGTTACACCCCTGGGAAAAATGAGATTTATTTTAATTAGGTCCATGCGAAAGCACGGGGAACCTCCCTCAAAGTACCGGCACTGGACTGGCTGAAAGATTGGCGAACTTGCAGGGTGTAATTAATCCCGGCTAGTCTTTCCTTTTAGGGTTTGAAGGAAGATTTGACTAAAACAGTGGAAGACATCCTGATTAGATATATTGATAACCAATCTAATCTTGTAAGAGCATACACTGAGTGTTTTCTTCTCTCTCTCCTGGTTACGACTATGTCACGCCTTAATCAAGATAATAATACGGATGTATTGACCGAACCCGCTTGTTATACTGCGCTAGGGAACGTTGGTCCCGCTCCAACTTATAATTGTTATATGACAGAGCAGGAAATAGGGGATTACCAGAATTCCCGTGCCGCCCAAACGAAGAAAGTACATGTTGATGCATCTTCTTCGGGTGTGTTCATTACCGAGAACTGTTTCTCAGTATCCTTTACGTCCTGGGTATGAGATACCGGATCAGGATCCCAGATATGTAATCTGTTACATGGGCTACAGATAGGTAGAGAACTGAGAATGGGTGATAAATTTCATGAGATAGAAACGGTGCAAGTATTGCAGCCAATTCTGTTAGTAGTTATCACCCTGTATTACCAGAATACATTGATTCTGAACGAATGTTATTGGATACCGAACCTGATATACAACATCATATCAGTCTCTTTATTAGTAAAGCAGGATATAATTTTGTATTGTTGGATAATGTTTTGAACATTTCCTATATCAAGAGTTGATCGGTTCAGACACGTTATCTAAAAGCATAGACGCTCTAAATCAAACCACGGTTCTTAACGTACAAAACACACACAAGAGGAAGAGTTCAGAAATGAACAAATCCTTCTTGAGGCATTGTAGACTAGGTCATATCAATGCGACCCGACTAGCTGAAGTTACATAGATGCATATTTTAATTAGTTTGAATTTACATCTTGTGAAACTTGCCGGTCATGTCACAGAGATAAGATGACCACAGCTCCGTTTATTGGAAACAGAGAAAGAGTTAGTGAACTCTTGGGATTGATACATGCTGATGTATGAAGGTCCCCTGTCTACACATGCCAAGACCGGTTCTTTATACTTCATTACATTCACCGATGATCTCTCAAGATTCAGCCATATGTTCCTGTTGAAACACAAGTCCGAAACTTTTTAGATAATCACAGAATATAAGTTAGAAGTAGAGAACCAAAAACGGGTATAAGTATTATATCCTTCGATGAGATCAAGGAGGAGAATACTTGAGCACGAGATTCCTGGACTATTCTAAAAGAGAATGAGATTCTCTCTCAGCATTACTCCTCCGTATACACCACAGCACGTCGGTGTATCGGGACAGAGCAAACACACCCTATTAGATATGATGCGCTCTATAATGAGTACTACTGAGTTTTCTATTTCCTTTTGGGAGTTATGCACTTGTGAAGTTGCATACCTATTGAATAGGGTTCCAATCAAGTCAGTTACCTACCACTTCATATGTGATATGGAATGGGAAGAGCCCATATCTTAAGTAAGTTATGATTTGGGTTTGTCCAGCCTATGTCTAAAAGCAAAATCCGGACAAGCTCGAGGCAAAGTCAGTTCTGTGGAAATTTGTTGGATATCCCAAGCATTCGCAAGGGAATATCTTCTACCAAACCGAGGAACAAAAAATGTTTTGTTTCTCAGCATGCCACCTTTGTGAAACGGAATTTCTTGTGAAGAAATTATTGGTCATGAGATAGAACTGGAAAGAGTTCCAGCTAAACAAACTGCAGCTGATGATTTGGTTGAACCAAAGGATTCAATAGTTTCCAACGAACCTCAGCCTCTCCGCCGATTTAGTAGGGTTCCTCACCCACCTAAGAGATACTTCGGTTTTCTCTATGACGGTGGAAGCGAGGATTGCATCATGAGATGATGACCCAACTAGTTTCAAGAAGGCCATCAGGAGTGGGATTCTGTAAGAATGGCTGGATGCTTAGCGATCTAAGATGGAATCCTTATACACCATCAAAGTATGGACTTTAGTTGCTTTATCTGAAGGGTTATATCCCCATCAGGCGCAAGTATATCTTGAGAAGATTACTTGGTGTACATGGAAAAGTTGAGACTTTCAAAGCTATGCTTAAGTCCATCCAGATCTACTTGCCACGGCTACATACCATGACTACGATATCTGGCGGTTGGGTATCATGATAGCTTTCTAAATGATGATTTAGAAGAGAGCGTCTATAAGTACACAGCCAGAGGGCTTCGTAGGCAGTGGGAGCAGCGGAAACGTGAGCAAGATGTTTTATGCGATAAATCAGGCATCGCGGAGTTGGAACGTCCGTTTTGATGTGGTAGTCAAAGAGTTTGACTTCATCAAAATGGTAGATGAACCTTGTATATACAAAAAGATAGTAGAGAGTATGGTGGTGATCCTCGTAGAGTACGTGGATGACATACTCTTGATAGGGAAGGAGTTTCCTATGCTACGCTCGGTCAATCTCCGCTTATCACAAGGATTCTCTATATAGGATCAAAGTGATACCTCCTAAATCCTGGGTTTTGGATCTATGAGATAGATCTTATTGGATGTTAGGATTCTCACTAGTTGTAGTGAGATGGTATCAATCGATCCTGAGGAGAATCGTTGGAAAAGTTCCAGAGTGATAAGGACGACTGAATGTCAGTCACAGGCATTGTCTTTACCCTCAGTGGAGGGACGGTATGTTGGAAGAGTTCCAAGCTAGATACCGTGACTTACTAGACGATTAAAAGCAAGATACATCGTTACAAAGGATGCTACCAAAGAGGCAGTCTGGATATATATAAGTTCATGAGATGAATTTCGTTCCAACCATTGTGTGACAATGGAGTAATGGTTTTGGCCAAGGAACCCCCGTCCCATCAGAAATCCAGATATAATTCTTAGGCAGTATCACCTGATCATGGAGATGGTTGATCTCCAGGGAGATCGAGATTAGGAGAGTAGACACAGAGGACAACAGTGCGGATCCAATCACAAAGACCTTTTTTCCCAGTAGAAACTTTTATAGGATGGTTGAGTATGAGATATTTCAACCACAGCTAATTGTTGGGTATGTGATGCCACAACAGATGGCCCTAATGCAAGTGGGAGATTGTTAGTTATATGTATGCCCTAGAGGCCATTACTGTACATATGATGTATATTGTAATGGATGCTTGGACATATATATAGGGAGGACTTTCTTGCTCGACATGATCGTACGCTATCTGGTTACTCTTTATCTTAACATGTACTCTGATTGTCTCTATGTTACATGTTGATAAAGCCCTTAAGATGAGTACTTGAATACCAGGACTATGATACAGATCATACTAGTGGGGACAGTGTAGTCACCAAGTGCATCCTTCAAATGTTCCTAGTCGTGGGAGTACCGAGACAGGGCATCGATACTCCAGAGTAGACTAGCATATGCGCTTCTTGATCCATATGATGGGCGATGGATGATCTCATATCCATTGGTGTTTGACATCAGAGAAGGTATACGGGTGCTCAGTGGAGACTGGGTACACTGGACGGACTCGCCGAGAACTCCCAGATGGTATTATATCTCACGTCAGATGGCAGTTCTCTGGTGACACTGGTACAGGTTAGTCTGTAGACCCGAGATCGTCATAGAGCCTTGTGTGATTCCCACTGTGCTTTGATTTCCATCATATCACGTCCAAGAAGGCGTGCAAAAAGGTGGCTTTTGGGTACAGTCCCGAATCACATGGAGGCAATGAGCGATAGGAGGGGATTCGTCTCTCCCGGTATAGCGAGTTGATGTTGCGCTGTGTTCGATTGGCTATAACTGGAAATCCCTGGCCAGGGTTGCTGAGATTTACTGGTAAGTGTTATCAATTGTTTCTTGAACTGTTATAGATCTCATATCGACACGACTTATCATGCTACTGGGGTCTGACGTTTACCACCCCTAGGCGAGATATGCGACATATCAGACGAAGAGACCGGACTGTACGTGAGTGTTACTGATTGGATTCGCAGGAGAATGTACAGGCTTGCTTGTTGATCTTCTGATCGCTCAATACCTGGGTGGTTGTTACGTTTAGCTGACCGCTTGCAACTTGTGGGTGTTTGATATGATCATCACCTACTGCCGGCGTATTGACGATTCTTTAGAGTCCTACACAGAGGTTTCCTGGCTCAGGCAAAACGGAGTAGGAGCACATATATGATATGCGCGGGACCGAGAACAATACGTGTATGTGATACCGTATTAGATTCTCGCGATATGAGATATCGGCCGGGTATATGTGATATAGCCGGGTCATCGGATCAAGTGTTGATTCGATGAACTGATACAGATTATATTAGTCAGTTATTTGTGAAATAGCCAGATTATCGGATCAAGTGTTGATTCGATAATTTAATGTAGAATTATACATTTGATATATTAAATTATATTAACTAATATAAGCTCACTAAAAGATTCTTTTTCTCGCTCGGGTAATACATTGATATATATGCGATATATGTTAATTGTATTATTTTATTTTGTTACAATAAATATTGTATATGTGATATATAATATTGTAACATGTTAGGGTTATTAATGCAATATGTTTAGTGGAGATTAAACATGGTTAGGGTTTGATTTGGGTTAAGCTTTTCTAGAAGTTTCTAGAAGCCTTGCTTTTGTTTTTAACTAAAGATATTTTCTAAAGATCTTTTGGATGATATTTGTTAACCCAACCCAACCCTTAACCTTGATGTAAGGTTTCTAGGCACACTAATGAGGTCTCACAAGGTATCAACCATGCCAATTACAAATTTTACAAGTGCCGAGAAACCCTAATACGGATCGTTAACTAGATTTTAGGCGAAACAAGAAGTAGTAAACAGCTTTACTTATAAGTGAACGGAAATACAACCTTTGTAGATCCGGTCCTCCACCTCCATAGCTCCATGATGACGTCCCTCCGCTGTCCAAGTCGGATCCCGGACTCTAGCATCAGTTTCATCAGAGAAATGGGCGGGCTAGGTCGTCGACTCGGTGACGAAGATGATCTACGTCGAGGCATCACAAGATCAAGCTCCCACTTCACCAAGTCATGAAACTTGTGAAGAAAACACCCTATACTACTTGGCAAGTGGTAGAGAATGAAGAAATAGGAAGTGGGTTCACTTTAGAATTGGATTTCTCACTCTTTTTCACTAGTTGTCATTGTTGATAGCAAGCTTTTCTTCATGTGAAGAAGAAGAAAGAATATGATAAGTGTTATATAAAAATAATAAAATAATTGAATACTTATCATATCCTAACTATGATTAAGTGTAGAGAATATACTAGGGTTAGTGAATGGTTAGGTTTAGTAGATGAAGACAAAATGGTCAAACCTTCTTGAAACTTCAACAAGCATCATGTTTTTCAAGCAACCATTTTGTTTTCTTCTCTCTAT
Source organism: Agapanthus africanus (assembly GCA_030015575.1). Taxonomy (NCBI): domain Eukaryota; kingdom Viridiplantae; phylum Streptophyta; class Magnoliopsida; order Asparagales; family Amaryllidaceae; genus Agapanthus; species Agapanthus africanus. The sequence goes on from CM057346.1 coordinate 401,519,760, forward strand.
ATTTGACCAATAATAAATGGATAAATAAATAAATGAATAATTCAAAACCCTAACCATTATGATAACCATGGTATAAGTCTTTACACAAAGCCAAGAAAGCATGTATCATCAAACATGATACAATCAAGTGCACAAAAGTATATCACATATACAACTTGTGTACTACAAGTGAGAAAATCCATTTAAAGTGAACCAATACTAGTTAATGCAAAGTAATATATCAAATATATAATTATGCATTATATCATTAAATCAACACTTGATTTAACGATCCGGTCATATCGCATACAACCGACTAATATCCAATGTATCGGTTTATCGAATCAATCCTTGATTCGATAACTAGGTTATATCGCATACAACCAATCGATACATTCATCGCGAGAATAGAATACGGTATCACATACACGCATTATTCTCGGTCCCGCACATATCTCATATGCGCTCCTATTTCGTTTCGCTTGAGCCAGGAGACCTCTGTGTAGGACTCTAAAGACTCGTCAATACGCCGGCAGCAGGTGATGATCATATCAAACACCCACAAGACGCAAGCGGTCTGCTAAACGTAACGGCCACCCGGGTATTGAGCGATCAGAAGATCGACGAGCAAGCCCGCTCATACTCCTGTGAATCCAACCAGTAACACTGACCGTACAGTCCGGTCTCGTCGTCTGATATGTCGCATATCTCGCCTAGGGGTGGTAAACGTCAGACCCCAATAGCTCGATAAGTCGTGTCGATATGAGGTCTATAACAGTGGGAGAAACTACTGGTAACACTTACCAGTAAATCTCAGCAACCCTGGCCAGGGATTTCCGGTTATAGCCAATCGAACACAGCGCAACATCAACTCCCTATACCGGGAGAGACGAATCCCCTCCTATCGCTCATTGTCTCCATGTGATTCGGGACTGTACCCAAAAACCACCGTTTTGCACGCCCTCTTGGACGTGGTAAGGTGGAAATCAAAGCACAGTGGGAATCACACAAGACTCTATGACGATCTCGGGTCAACAGACTACTCTGTACCAGTGCCACCAGAGAACTGCCATCTGACGTAAGGTATAATTCCATCTGGGAGTTCTCGGCGAGTCCGTCCAGTGTACCCAGTCTCCACTGAGCACCCGTATATCATCTCTGATGTCAAACACCAATGGATATGGGATCATCCATCGCCCATCTGTATGGGTCGAGAAGGTATACGCTAGTCTACTCTGGTATATCGATGCCCCGTCTCGATACACCCACGACTAGGGACCTTGAAGGATGTACTTATGGACTACCATGTCCCCACTAGTATGATCTGCATCACAGTCCAGGTAGTCAAGTACACATCCTAAGGGCTTTACCAACATGTAACAGAGAGACAATCAATGTACACGTTAAGGTAAAGAGTAACCAGATAGCATACTATCATGTTGAGCAAGAAAGTCCTCCCTATATATGTCCCAGCATCCACTACAATATACATCCAATGTATAGTAATGGCCTCTAGGGCATACATATAACTAACAATCTCCCACTTGCACTAGGGCCATCTGATCGCAGTGGTTATAGTATCTCATACTCAACCATTCCTTAAAAGTCTCTCTCTGGGATAAGGCCTCTATGAGTGGATCCGCCGTGTTGTCTTCTGAGTCTACTCTCCTAACCTCGATCACCCTGGAGATCAACCATCTCCATGATCAGGTGATACTGCCTTAGAATATGTCTGGATCACTGATGGGACGGGTGTTCCTTGGCATAAGCCACAACTCCATTGTCTCACAATGGGAGGAACTAAGTTCATCTCATGAACAAATATACATCCAGACTGCCTCTTTGGTAGCATCTTAAGTAGCGATGTATCGAGCCTTTATCGTCTAGTATGCCACGGTATCTAGCTTGGAATTCTTCCAACATACCGTCCCTTTACTGAGGGTAAAGACAATGCCTGTGACTGACATTCAGTCATCCTTATCACTCTGGAACCTTTCCAGTGATTCTTCCCAGGATCAACTGATACCTTCTCACTACAACTAGTGGGTATCCTAATATTCATTTAAATCTATCTCATAGATCCAAAGCTTAGGATTTAGTAGGTATCACTTTGATCCTATATGGAGAATCATTGTGATAAGCGGAGATTGACCGAGCGTAGCATAGGAAACTCCTTCCCTATCAAGAGCATGTTATCCACGTACTCTACGAGGATCGTCACTATACTCCCTACTACCTTTTTGTTTATACAAGGTTCATCTACCATTTTGATGATGTCAAACTCTTTGACTAACACATCAAAGCAGATGTTCAAACTCCGCGATACCTGCTTTATCCTATAAAGCATCTTGTACACGTTTCCGCTGCTCCCATTGTCTACGAAGCCCTCTGACTGTGTACTTATAGACTCTCTCTTCTAAAATATCATTTAAAAAAGCAGTCATGACACCCAACCACCAGATATCGTAGTCATGGTATGTAGCCGTGGTAAGTAGGATCTGGATGGACTTAAGCATAGCCACTTGAAAAGGTTTCATCATTATCCACGCCTGGTCGATGACGAAAATCTTTAACAAGTCTAACTTTGAAAGTCTCAACTTTTCCATCTACACCAAGTAATCTTCTCAAGATATACTTGCTCCTGATGGGGATTTAACCCTTCAGATATAGCAATCAAAGTCCATACTTTGTTGGTGTACATGGATTCCATCTCAGATCGCTAAGCATCCAGCCATTCTTACAGAGTCCCACTCCTGATGACCTGCTCGAAACTAGTTGGGTTATCATCTCATGATGCAATCCTCGCTCCCACTGTCATAGAGAAACAGAAGTATCTTTCAGGTGGGTGAGAAAACCCTACTAGATCGGCGGAGAGGCTAAGGTTCATTGGTAACTATTGAATCCTTTGGTTTTATCAAATCATCTGCTGTAGTTTGTATGGCTGGAACATTTCCAGTTCTACATAACAGACCTTGCCTCGAGTTTGTCCGGATTTTGCTTTTAGACATAGGCCGGACAACCCCAAATCTTAACTAGCTTAAGACATGGGCTCTTCCCATACCATATCTCATATGGAGTAGTTGGCAACTGATTTGATTCGAACCCTTTTCAATAGGTATGCAGCTTCTCAAGTGCATAACTCCCAAAAGGAAAATAGGAAGCTCAGCAGTACTCATCATAGAGCGCACCATATCATATAGTGTGTGATTGCTCCGCCCCGATATTGTAGCATTTCAAAAAAATAGAATATTATTTTTGGGAATTTTCATAATTTAATAATAATTTTTAATAAATATTTTAATAGTCGGTATAATTAAATACCGATAAATGGTGAAAATTCCGGAGAAAATTATAAGAATTCTAAAATAGCTTATTTTTGTGGAAATATGCCATTTTGCAGTTTTATGATGGATTATATGTTATTTTGGTATTAACCGCGATTAAAAATCGCTAAGTGGATTTTTGGCTTTTGTGCAAAAATGTGCACATAACATTTTCTACACTTGTTACACTTGTTCATGTTTTGGACTCATGGTGGCCTAGGGTTGAACCATGTTTAGATGACCATGGTGGGTTTAAACCTTTAGGCTAAGTTAAGTGGGTTAATCAGGGTTGGTTTGGTTCATGGTGAATGGGATGATGAGAGTTAACTCATCTCATTTCAAAACTTTGGTTTGCCTCTCAAACACACACATACCAACCTCTCTACATCAGACATATACACCCACACATCAGCCACCCTAGCTGCTGCTACAAGCTGCAACACCATCAGCCCCACACCCAACATCAACAGCGCATTTTCAGCCACATTGTTATCAGCCACAGCAGCAACAACCTTATTCCAATCAACACCCCACAACACCACCATTAAACCACAACCACAACACTTCACCTAATCACCAAAAACAACCCCAGCTCTGCAGTAGCTGCTGCAAACAGCAACAAAAAGGAAGAAAGGATTGCAAGCAGCAGCAGCAGCCAGTTTCAGCTTCAGCACAGCTGCATCAGCAACACCACTTCAGCAGCAACCACCCCTCCTCCTTCCTTCATCCTTCCCTTCTCCTACACCCTAGGACACTCTGGATGTATAATCCCATGACCCAACTCAGTTCTTGCTCAGTTCTAGTTAAATAGCTGAAAGTTACTGTTTTAATTGTGACATTGTGCTAGTTTAGGCAAATTTGAGTGAGACTTGACCAAGAGGTGGTTTAGAACGTTAGAGTAGCCTTATTAGGGGTATGTGAGACCAGTTAACCCAAGATTGTCCCAGATTTCACCCATATACCAGATTTGTTATACTTGGCGTAATTTAGCAATTTTGTCGACTTTGGACCTTTCTGGAAACTGCTACAACCCGGGACCTCCTAAAATGAAATTGACCTGGCAGTAGGATATGCAGGCAGATATAAACCAACATCCAAAACCCTAGCCTAAACCACCAAACCCCGGCCGCAGATTTAATCCCCCTGGCCGCAATTTGCGGCCAGACCAGGGTGGAACCTCCTCGTTTTGCGTGCACAGCCCCATTTCATGTAAACTTGACCCCATGTATGTCTAGTTTTGACTGTTTCCTGTTAGGGTAAAATCTGGGTTGTTTTTCATGAGTTGGCGTATGATTTACGACATGTTTTCGTATGGATTTTGGTATTCGATGATTCGTTTCTGTCGGGTGGCGTTTGGACGTCAACGACAACGGATATTGGCTGTGTTCGCACGCGAGACTATAGGTTTTTACTTATAGGCGTAGCGTGCACCATTTTGGTTTCCGACATGGTTTTCATGTGTTTTAGCGTGTGATATCCTTGTAGGTACCCCATGTGGCGTCGAAGCGTTGGAGATGCAAATGGCGACATCGGCACCGGCACACATAACAAGGTGAGTAGATTTATATCTACGGGGAGAAGTCGGGTGGATGGCGTATAGCACCCCCGCAGTCCGAGGTGATGTATACGGATGCGTATACACACCTATAAATATTATATGTTGTTCGGGAAATTATTGATGTTTAATTGGATATTGGTATACTGGATTGGGAAAGATTACGAAACCTTAGGGTAGTGGGTGCACTACACATACATACACACATATACATACTTGAATGCATTCTTATTTCATATGTGGTTATGGGATTCTATATCGAGATGTGTTCACATGGGTTTGGGATTATGTGTTCACATACAGATTTGGGGATGATACTTGGGATTTAATTGAGTCGATGAGAGTTGATATGAGATTATGATATCAGTGATACGGTAAAATTCATACTTGTGATACGTTTGATGATTTAGAGGATTTTGGGGATGATAAACAGGAATGGAGATATAAATATATTAAGTGATCAACATGTGATTATGATACACGACAGGATATGACATGATATGATATGACATGATATGATTATGATACTCGTCAACACCTTGGTTGTGGATTTAACCACTAGCACGTCAGAGGTATAAGCCAATACGTAACGGGCTACCAGGTATTGACTAAAAAGGACGTCGATGAGCGAACTCATCCTGACACCCTACTGAGCCTGTCAGTGACAATATCCGTACAGTCCGGTCCGTTCGTCTATGAGTATCGCATGGCGGGCCTACGGGGTTGGTAAAAGTCAGACCCCCAAAAGCGGTACAAGTCATGTCGGAGTGTAGCCCAGAACACCCTGAGATACTACTGGAATACCTACCAGTAAATCTCCTTGCCTTGGCCAAGGACTTTGTGTAATGGCTCTCCTAGACACAGCACGACCTCACCCCCAATATCGGGAGAGACGAACCCCTGAAGATACGCTCACTGCCTCCATGTGGCTCGGGACTGTACCCAACTAAAACCTGTTTGCACGACTCCTTTGAGCCGTGGTAGGGTAGTAATCAAAGTACAGTGGGAACTCACACGAGACAAATGACGATCCCCAGGTCGATGAACTAACCTGCACACATGTCACCAGGGAACTGCCATCTGACGTCTGGTATATGACCAACTAGCATGTTCCCGGCGAGTCCTGTCCGGTGTACTCATAACCCAATGAGCACCTGTATACATCTTAGGTGATCCAACTGACACCAGTGGCTTGTGAGACCGGCCACCGCCCCTCGTCGGGGTCTCGACTGTATACACTAGTCTACTAATGGAGTATCGATGCCCAGTCTCGAAACTCCCACGACTAGGGACCTTTTAAGGATAAGCTTATAGACCCCCAGCTCCCACTTATATGATCGCCCTCATACTGCTGGTGGTCAAGCAAGAATCCTAGGGGCTCTATCAACGTGTAATAGCGACGTGTCAGGTCACTTAAAACAGTACACGATGATAAAGGTAAACCAGATAGCATACTATCATCTCGAGTAAGACTGTCCTACCGGGATAGTTCCTCCCTCAATCATTACAATCACGTACCTGTGACCTAATAATTGACTCTGAGGGCACTATCTCCAACAATCTCCCACTTGCACTCAAGGCTAATTATTGCGATGTCGCATACTCACAGCCCGTGTGATACCGAACACCCAACTCCTCTACTAGTCAGTCTCACAAAGCTCGTTTGCGAAACTATTGCGTTCGAGGAATAGCCTCAGTGAGTGGATCCGCTTAGTTGTTTCTCCCTTTGTCTCTCTATATCTCAAGTTCGCGGAGAAAACCATCTCCCGAAAAGAGCAATACCTGTCTCAGAATATGTCTGGATGTCTGATGGGACCTAGCTCATAAATGAACTCCAAATCCAAACTTCTTAGACTGTATCGTCAACTGAACTTAATCAGTATCCTGCGCGCCATGCCTCCCTCAGTATTGCCTTGGACCACCTGTCCAAAATACTGCCCCTCATCAGAAGGAAAAACTATAACTCTGACAACCTCCTTGTCGTCCATGTCACCTTGGAAGCCTGGAATGATAACTGTCTCCTGAATGAGGCTGTCGTTATCATCTCCCCAGAACATCCACTTATGTTCTAAAACTGCTTCCGACTGTTTCTCCAGGATTGGATTAATGTCAACTTATTGCATCTAGTGCAAGAACAACATCTGGTGTGGTACTCGACATCTCACGATTGACTCAATTGCCTGAGCAAGTGATCTGTCAATCATGCCCGTCCCTCTCCCCTTTAGTCTGTAAGACACCTTTGGAGAGGGTGACTCCATTACCTGCAGGTACACAACCGTGCCAGGAGTCGTCCATCCTAAATACTCTTAGAATGCTGTCAAGTACCCTGATTGGGAAACCACCCAAATCTAGATCTAAGACCATAGATCTAGTAACCAGTATGTCTGATACAAAATCCATTTCCTTTGTGGAGAAACCACTGTGTGACGACCAAAGTATAACCGATCGTAGTGTAGGAGTTTCTTTTCCTACTCTGTGTATATCATCCAAATACCAGGATATCACACCCTACTACCTTCTCAACAGATCCATCCCCTATTCTGATGAAGTCAAACCCATGACTGTCACGTCAGAAATAGATGATCTTTCTCCGCTACATCTGCTCTAGTCTATAAATAGACATAAGCAACCTGTCCACCAATGCTTCCGCTGCTCCCACTGACTACGACAACCCTCTGGCAGAGTCATATAGACGTACACTTCTAAAACTGGTTTAGAACGACGCTATACTCATCCTCCCGCCGGGTCTCGTAACCTGGAACAACAGCAATGGCAATTGTGGGTAAACAAGAACTTCCCTGTCACCGTCCTTAAGGCTACCGTAGTGCCTCTCGGGTGCCTGAAGTTACCCACCTTATCTGCGGAGTGGCCAATGGAATGTCAATCCAGATTGAATCTTTAGGTTCCTTATCAAATCTTCAGTAATCGTTTGTGGTTCTGGAATCACTTCCAGTTCTACCATACTCCCACTTCTGTTTTTCTGAAAAAATCCATTTTTAATAAAACTGTGGCGAGTCTAGAACAATATTGCTATTGTTCATCCAAATGGTAGAAAGTCAACCCTCGTCATAGCCTGGGTCAACCCACAAACAGCCATTACAGAAACGTGCCTTGAGTTATCCAGAGTCTGGTTTTAAGCATAATCCGGACAACTCCCCGTACCTTAACATCGTTAAGATACGAACTGTTCTATATCCAATATAGGACCAGAGGCACTGATTTAATTGAACCAGATTCAAATCATGCAGCTGTCCCCAGCGCATGTCAACTAAATGGAAGGAGGCCGATCAGCGTTACTCAACTTAGGAATGCTTCCAATTATAAGTAACCTGAAAGAGAAGCAATTTCTCTTTATCATTACTATCAACTGAATACCATACACAAGTATCTACATCTTCGATCACTTTGAAGAATCCCGATACTTGTTACACCTGGTTCTCTACTCTATTCAAATACCTATAACTCCTCAAAACTTAGACCCTTTGTTTCTACGAAACAGATGTCTAAGAACTAGAGAAGTTAAAAGTAAACAAAATATAGTATGAGGACCAACCCCTCTGTCCTAATGGACACTGGACAACATTCAATACTCTGTATAAGTCCGCTGAGTCTAACAACTCTTTCACTTTGTGTCGTAGGTTGAAAACTGTACTTATGGTTAAGAAGAATTACACCGCTGTTTAATGCTCCTTACCTAACCATCCACTGATATAGGTAAATGTCGTAGACATAATTTCAGAAAGGTATATCTCACTCTATGAAAATAGACGTACAGATATATCAATTTGAAATTGGTGCATAACAGCGGATATTCAAAACCAAATATTTGCCGACCGGCAAACAGCCCAGGTGATTTCCTCAAATATCACCGATTACAACGAATCCCGATATAATGAGGATGATCACCCAATTCCCAATAACTTACTCCCACTCATCATCTGTAAAACCATACAGATGTGAGAATCATACCTGGTAAATACATACCCTGGAGTAAGTATCTAATCGGGAAATCAGTTTTCCTTTAACAGTACACAGTGAGACTGAAACATCGAAACGTTTCGATAGGGTATCCTGGTATTCCTAGTAATGCCTCTTCCATTATCCAGATTCACATCTATAACCGTATAATTCTTTGCCACTTCTCCAAATCCCTTTATATGTCTTTAGTCATTACCTTCTGTACACCCCTTTAAGCTAAATGGTTTTCTTCCTTCCCTACCGTTCGGCACCAGCCTATGGTTTGGAAGAAGACTATCCAATAAGCATAAAGGGTGTACTGTCCTAATCCTAAGAGCACTCGCAACGTGAGAGAAGGTGAAGATAAAAGACACCTGAATGTACTTTATTCCTATTTCTCCTGAACCAGGATCCATCCCCGAACTGGAACAAGTTCCTTTCGAGTTCGTATATAACCATACGATGGAATATCCAATAAACTGTGGATCTTCGTAGTGATACGGAGTGTCCTGGAGAAATACAAAGGTGATTTTAGGATTGGCGAAGAAATACCTGGTTTGGTCATGAATATCTGTTGCAATTTACTTTGCCCTCTTACTAATCCCTTGTTTTGTCTTAACTTAATACCTTCTGCACACCATCGTTAGGCTAATTGGTTTTCTTCATTCCCTACCGGTCGGCACCAGCCTAAGGTTTGGAAGAAGACAATCCAATTTGCGTAATAGGTGTACTACCCCTAAACCAAGGAGTACTCGTAACCTGAGAGAGGGTAAAAGGAAAAGACAACTGAATAATCCCATCCGTTTTCTCCAGAACCGGAAACCATCCTCGAATAAATTCTTTCGAGTTCGTATCTAACCATACGATGGTTTTGTCCAATGGAAGTGGACGTTCGTAGTAATACGGGGTGTCCTGGAGAAAAGGGTAAAAGTAGGAGTGGCAATGAGGTTCGCAACTCTGACAATCCAAAAGCCGGTGTTAAGAAGGTTCGGTCAACTTGGTCACTGAGTCATAGTCTTAGGGTCGTGTCAATGGTCGCTGCCAAAGAGAGAGAGAAAAGAAACACTCAGCGTGCACTCTAACCTAGATCAGAATGGTCACCAATTTATCTAATCTGGAAACCTCCCACTGTACCTCAAATTCTCCTCCAAACCTGAAAGAAGAATTAGTCGGGGTTACCCGAGGAGTAAACTAACTCATCAGTGGGAATCGGGATCCAACTATCATTGCATGATAACGTGACGGAATCCGCTCACGCTATCACACTCCAGAAGGTATGCGCATATCTGGCAAGTTTCAGTTCTTTTGAAACTCCCGATGTGATTTCTGCCCCATGCTCTTATGACCTTGACTTTGGCCAACATATCATAAGTCACATGTCAAGTTCTACCCGTCATTCTCCAGGTTAATTTGAATCCACCCGTACATACCCTTGACTTTGGCCAATATGGCAGTACGACTGTTCCAAACCAACGCATCTATCTATGCTGCATATGAATAACCAATAGCTACCAAACACTGTGCCTTGACTTTGGCCAACATACGCAGCTTGAATACTACTGACTATCCATATGAAACGACGGAGGGCTATGAATGGTTTCTGGCGAAAACCTTTAACGTAATGAACTTGATATCGTTGAAGGAACGGATAGCTTTTTAAAAATATAGTGACGAAAACCTTTGCTAAAGAGGTCACTCCCGGTGAAGGGATCTCGGCTCTTTCCCCGTAGAATGGGGTGCAGGATATTCCAAATGAATACCGCGATGCAAAGATAAAGTAATCGGCTATAGTGAAGTTAATGCCCTGACGCAAACTTCTGTCCAAGGGGTCACTCCCGGTGAAGGGATCTCGGCCCTTGCCTCGTCGACTGAGGAGCAGGATATTCCAATGAATACCACGATGCAAAACAAAAGTAAACGTCCTTGCAATAACAGCTTTTTGAAAAGTGTTCCAACAACATCAGATTAGGTTTGTTTTAACTTGCATTGATCCGAATCAATGCAGTCCCATCAATTGATCACACCAAAAAGAACGAAAATATACTGATGTACGTACATGCCATCCGCATTCGCCACTGGGTCCCGTCATTACCCGTTAGGTTAGCTAACTAACGACAGAGCGGGGACTGGACTAGCGCGGATGAAAAACATATACAACATCTACTAATATATATACCAATATATTATATTCGCTCAAGGCGTGAATAAAATGCAACATCACAGAAATGTACAGCATCACAGAAACAATACAGATATCTGGGATCCCCGGGTTTCACAGAGCCACTGCTGAAACCCGACGTTCCCCTGGTCGTGTGGATAGCCTGTGCAATGTAATCCTAGACCCCTACGGGCGCGGCAAGTCACCCGCCAAAACCTAAAGCGAGGCAGCCCCCTTCAGCGCCGTGAATGGACCACCCAGCACTTCACGGAATCCGGTAACTTGGGCATCCCTCCTGGGTCAACCTGTACCCCCTACGAGTGCGGCAAATAACCCGCCAATCCTAGAGTGAAGCACCCTCCGTCTCAATGCCATGAGATGCGGGCTTGTTGCCCTCCAGAACCCGGCTATCCGTGCACCCCTCCGCGGGGCAATCCTAGTACAGAAAGTAAAATATACATACACCGGGTACATCGACCGCAACCAGGTCGTGCCCCAAAATAATAATACAATCAGGCAGTGACGGCAGTCCACATGTCGGACGCTCGCCCCGCAATATCAAATGTACATAATACAACCACAACTGTACTAGCATTGCATCCAGGCTATCCCCCACGACCGATCCGCAACATCACAGCAAATACATAGAACATCAACGTGAAAGTCACGTTCGCAAATCCGTCTAACCGGGCTATAGCAGTTAGACCGGATTTACCGATCAAGTGACATTCACGGTCGCAGATATAATGTAAATACTGTGAAAAATGTGTTTAAAATATCCGACTGATCGAATATTAACAAGTGGGCCCCCAATCAAAACTGTAGCACTCACAGAAAACATGAGCCCAATTTTAATATTCCAAAACCCATATTTTAAGCCCAGAAGGCCTCTGTAAAAAATTGGTGAAGTGATCTCCACAGTGCGCGGCGGAAGGGCGGCGGGAAGGTGATTTTCGCGGTGGTTCCGCGCTCCCACTGTGGAGTTACTTCGTCGAATTTTTACAGAGCTCTTAGATTTTCCAGTACATCAATATTTTACAACCTGAAAAATTTTTCGACACCAAAAATTTCCAACAGAAAACTGATGTGGGCAAATACGGGTTTTTGGACATTTCGATCGATCGGAACTAAAAAACACATTACACAAAGCTAGACTAAGTTAATGGCGAGGCTCTGATACCACTGTAAGTGCACGGCGGCGCCCCGGCCGTCAATCCGACGCCGGAATGCGGAAGCGGTGAAAAACTTTAATTTTGCGGACTTAGCAAACCGGCACCACCGCGCACTAAACACCCGGATCGTAACCATTAACAAGTCTAAGCTAACTAGAAGATGGGTTAGAGATATACCGACGATCCAAGTCCTCCGGTCTTCTCGTCATCGTCCCGATCTCCTGCGGAATGTCCCGTCTCCTCCTCGTCGCCGGAAGTGCACCACATCGCCTACTTTGTTTACGGGCTCCCACCTCAATGCCGAGGCAACTCGGGGATGAAGCCGTCTACTCGACGTACCCAAGATTTGCTGTAGAATATAATGTGGATAGCATGTCTCATTTTGGGATTATGGAGTTGCCTTTTTGTGGAGGAAGAAGAACTTGGAGAGAGGTGGGAAAAATGTGGCATACCAAAAATGAGAGTAACATTTTTCCACACCCAAAATGAAATAATCTCTTCCCCTTTGGAATGGCCGACCCCCCCACTTCACAAGTGTGATTGGAGAGAGAAAGAGAAAAGGTCAAGGGGGTGGGTGGAACAATAATGAAAAAGGGAATCATAAAAGAACATGATAACAAACAAAAACCACACACAACCACAACCATCAAGTCCACAAAGTCAATCCATCATGAGAAGGAGAAGTCAATGATGGTGCACATCATGAAAACCATCATGATGCCAAAAGATGCGAAGAACCCCCTCCACAAATGCCTATTTGCAACAATGCAAATAAACCCTCCTCCACCAATCTTCGGCCAATGAACGGAACAATGGAAATTGGCCGAAACGGAAAGCAAACTGGCAACTCCAGAAAACTGGTCCCGTAATAAATTACAGGAAAACCCCGATACTGTGCATACACACCCGCATCTGTATTTCGACCGAAATACAAATGCAATGAGACAAAATCTACACTGTACTATACTAGGATCCGGCTTATACCAAAGCCGGCTAGTATTATCCGTTCGATCCTGATCTGTGCAATACCGCACGTATCTGATCGAACCCTGCCATATCACCATACGGCCTATAGTACATACTGTCCGATCCTGATCCGTGCAATACCGCACGTATCTGATCGGACCCTGCCATATCTCCATACGGCCTCTACAACCTTTCGCCCGAAAGCTGAGTAACTGAATGTGGGGGACTCTAAAGACTCGTCAACACCTTGGTTGTGGATTTAACCACTAGCACGTCAGAGGTATAAGCCAATACGTAACGGGCTACCAGGTATTGACTAAAAAGGACGTCGATGAGAGAACTCATCCTGACACCCTACTGAGCCTGTCAGTGACAATATCCGTACAGTCCGGTCCGTTCGTCTATGAGTATCGCATGGCGGGCCTAGGGGGTTGGTAAAAGTCAGACCCCCAAAAGCGGTACAAGTCATGTCGGAGTGTAGCCCAGAACACCCTGAGATACTACTGGAATACCTACCAGTAAATCTCCTTGCCTTGGCCAAGGACTTTGTGTAATGGCTCTCCTAGACACAGCACGACCTCACCCCCAATATCGGGAGAGACGAACCCCTGAAGATACGCTCACTGCCTCCATGTGGCTCGGGACTGTACCCAACTAAAACCTGTTTGCACGACTCCTTTGAGCCGTAGTAGGGTAGTAATCAAAGTACAGTGGGAACTCACACGAGACAAATGACGATCCCCAGGTCGATGAACTAACCTGCACACATGTCACCAGGGAACTGCCATCTGACGTCTGGTATATGACCAACTAGCATGTTCCCGGCGAGTCCTGTCCGGTGTACTCATAACCCAATGAGCACCTGTATACATCTTAGGTGATCCAACTGACACCAGTGGCTTGTGAGACCGGCCACCGCCCCTCGTCGGGGTCTCGACTGTATACACTAGTCTACTAATGGAGTATCGATGCCCAGTCTCGAAACTCCCACGACTAGGGACCTTTTAAGGATAAGCTTATAGACCCCCAGCTCCCACTTATATGATCGCCCTCATACTGCTGGTGGTCAAGCAAGAATCCTAGGGGCTCTATCAACGTGTAATAGCGACGTGTCAGGTCACTTAAAACAGTACACGATGATAAAGGTAAACCAGATAGCATACTATCATCTCGAGTAAGACTGTCCTACCGGGATAGGTCCTCCCTCAATCATTACAATCACGTACCTGTGACCTAATAATTGACTCTGAGGGCACTATCTCCAACAATAGCCTGGCAGGGGAGCACGACCGACCGGTGATATTACCCGACACGTCGGATATCCGGAGGATACCGTCGTAGTCATGAGATGGATAGTAGGGACCGATCTGGACTGACGGTGCCCTGGATATTATGATTGGGACATTGAGATTTGAGATATTGAGGTACAGAGATTGTGATACAGAGATATCGAGATATCGAGATATATGTTTTGTGCCGATGCTAGGCACTGTTTTATGCTGATTTCATCATGATACCTCTTTAAAATACAGAGATCTCACAAAGTTATGAAAGCAATTTTCTTCAGTACATGCATTCTGTTTCATGCATTCATACATCATTCATATGATATATATTGACACTTGATGCACTGGCACAGACACATGGTTTTACAGTTGGGTTAGATATTTGTACTAGCCATGGTTAGAGATTACTGGTTATATATTTGAGGATTATATATGTTGATCGTATGACCTAGGATTGCGTCATACATGCGATTTCTGTTCGTAGATCTTTTTCTACTCACGAGTTGGCAACTCACCCCCGTTGTGCCCCAGTTTCTTGCAGGTGTTGCCGTACGGATTTCATTACGGCTTTGCAGGAACTGTACCTTTCGGGTGACTTGCTAGTAAGTGGGTTTATTGTATCTTACCCATCATTATACCTTGTATATTATATTTCAGTTGTATCTAGAATTTCCATCAACCAAAACTTGTACTTATTTGAGATAGAAACCAGTGATGTTTATTCTTTCGACCTTAGAGTCGCGTGTTATATTTCTTTGGGTTTCAGGCTGGTTGAGTTCCTTTTCTGTTGTGATCCTCGCCTTGAGGCGTTGTATATTATGTTGCATACAGGTTGATTTGATATGGTTCCTCCTATTCTCTACTATTTCTCTTGGTTTGGATTGCTGGGTTTCGGCTTACTTAGCATACGTACGCCTTGAGACGTTTGTAGTCTAAGTGCCGGTCATGTTCCGTATTTCGGGTCGTGACAAAGTTGGTATCAGAGCGTTAGGTTTTACCTTCGGAGTATAGGATGACCCTTGGTTGATGGAATAGGTGACTAAAGTAGAGTGACGTACCGTTGGTATGTTCCGCGGCATATTTAGGACACGCCACTCCACTTAAAGAGCCTTAGGATTTACATTTCTTTGTTCAGTATTATATTCATTCCTGATCTAGCCTCATCGGTACCAATTTTGGTTTTACTGCCACGATTGCGGGCAGGGAGAGAGCTACGACTAGAGTTGCGGTCAGCATGAGCTCGTCACGAACGAGGACTGACCAGGGCTTGATTTTGGCGACACACGATTTCAGAGATGCGTCTTTTGATTGTGTTCTCGCACCATGAGCGTTGGATGGATCGCTGCATGAGATTACTCGGACGTGCAGATCAGCACCAGAGGATTGAGCCACTGACAGAGGCCAGCCAAATTTTGATGACCGTTGGTGTATTGCTCACTCCTGATGATTGAGGCACGATTCAGCGTGCAGACGAGCGAGCCATTTTGCTACGAACGACGAGATATCGCCCCAGATGTTGGAGCTATTGCAATACAAGTTGTGCTAAGAGATGATAGAAGGTCGCTAGTCACCAAGGATGAATGACTGGGACACGTGGATCGTTCCTTACCCCGATGCGAGGTCATCAGATAGATTGATTCCAGCTGAGACGACTTCACACGGAGACGTTGAGAGTCGACAGAGACGATCGAATGTTAGAAACCTATTATTCCAAGTTTAAAGTATTCGGAAAGACATGCAGGCAATTCTATGGTCCCTCTAGAAGAATGAAACCCTAACTCGACTTAATGACCGTATGAAAGCCTTTGAACCTTAGGGTTTGCGGCAGTTCTGCGGCGCCATTAGTGAGGCTTGGGTTTGCCCTTCTACGGCTGGACCACCGATGCTGGGGTATGTACTCGATACTATCATACTGTACCCAAGATGTTAAGCTCTTGGGGGATTATGAGGTTTTGATGACTCGATCGGATGGCTCGACTTACTTCGGATACTAGATGGTGAGATGCATTTCTTGGGAGACTCCCGACACGAGGATAGCCGTTGGAGCTTAGTCCATGCAGCCACGACGAGACGAGTCCAAAGCAGTCAATATTAGAGGAAAGTGGAGTAAGAGGTTCGTGCAAGATCTAGATGTGATGACGTTCCACTCCGCCAACATTAGAGATGCGATGCGCATGCCGAGGCATTGTACTGGATATACCTTCCAGAGGGAGTCACGATGAGTATGCAGCCATTTCGAAGCAAGAAGCAGATTTGGTAAAGGACGATGACCTCCGGACAGTTGGCAGGGATGAGACTTGGAAGAGAGCTTGAGCAGGATTCCTTCCAGGACACTGCTGCTATGATGTTTGCACCCAGGATCAGATGTGTCATATGCATTCAGAAAACCAAAGGCCGACGCTAGTGACATGCTGCTTTACTAGTGGTCGCGATAACTGACCAGGAAATGACCAGAGAAGTGCCAGAACAGAATCATCCCCGTTAGCACACTTGACAGAGCCGATGAGCCGATGGATCGAGAGATTGGTAATCCACAGACAAGACTTGGACCCAGGAGTGGTCATTGTTACGCACACCAGCAGGCCAGAGTTCATGATCATCAACGAGACGTCCCACTAGTGACCGCGACAGTTGGCCCGAGATTCTTGGAGGATGCGCTCGAGCAGGACTATTCCGCCATACTTGATTTCGATGTTTTGGGTGATTTATTCTCATGATGTGATTTTGATGATTGAGGATTTACGATTTTTGCACAGTTGTTGCACTTGATATCGTTTTCGTGCCTTGATTTCACATGTTTGTGATTTATGGGATTTAGACATTCGAGTTGATTTTGTGCGTATGCACGCACACGATTTGGTTCCTGCACTCTGTATAGTTTATATATACTTGCAGTGCAGTGATATGTACTTTGTGCACTTGGATGCACTGGACTTCGATTTCGAGGGTGATGTTCGATATTTATTTTGTGCATTTTATGCACCTGATTGGATTTTGCGCGTGCTCGGCGCTTGACATTGGATTTCATGATTTCGTGCATGATGGATGCACCGGATTTGGATTTGTAGCGCATGTTGAGCGCAAGTTATGAGATGCGATTTGGTGCACACCAGATGCACTAAATCGGGATTTTTCGTGCATGTCAGATGCACATGATCTTGCGGTCAGGCACGCACGTTGCCTATGACCGATGCTGTGTGCACATCCGTTGCACCTTGATGTCGTTTTGTGCACCTGCTTGGCACATTCATGGATTTGATTTCCGTGCGCACTGGACGCACAGGGTTTTTCATATGCGCTTTTTGGGATTGATTTCTTATGGAGCAGTACATTTTTATGATATTGCGATTGATTTTCGTACTGAGCAGGACTGATCAGATGATAGTGCCTGAATATATTTTGCATGCATTGATAGATTTCAAAGGATTTCCAAAGGCGAGCTATAGTCTCATTATTTACATACGTATCTGATACGACACGAAACGTTTAAAACGAGGAAAACCCTTCTAAATTAATTTCAAAACGGCGGGACGTGCATATTAAACAAAGGATATATACGTATATGGCTATTTTCTTATAGAGACATCCGCCACTGTGCAGTGTCATGCGCATTGCACATCGACTTTAAAGAATTTGGCATACATTCTCTTCAAATATTTACATGTGTGATCCCGATTTTTAGCATATCGGTGTTGCTTTGGATTTGGCATTCGTGTTTTCACCTTGACTCCGATGATTGCGGGAGGCTTGACGGAGTTTTGATTTCGAGTTATCTGCTCGTTACGCATACACATGTATTGCGCTACGATGCGTTCTATGTATTGATGATTTCGGAGCCCCGTTGACTTGGACATTTTATTGCAATGTTTTAGAATTTGGGGGTTTAAATTTAAATTTGGGGACCGAATTTCTTTAAGGGTGGAAGACTATAACATTTCAAAAAAATAGAATATTATTTTTGGGAATTTTCATAATTTAATAATAATTTTTAATAAATATTTTAATAGTCGGTATAATTAAATACCGATAAATGGTGAAAATTCCGGAGAAAATTATAAGAATTCTAAAATAGCTTATTTTTGTAGAAATATGCCATTTTGCAGTTTTATGATGGATTATATGTTATTTTGGTATTAACCGCGATTAAAAATCGCTAAGTGGATTTTTGGCTTTTGTGCAAAAATGTGCACATAACATTTTCTACACTTGTTACACTTGTTCATGTTTTGGACTCATGGTGGCCTAGGGTTGAACCATGTTTAGATGACCATGGTGGGTTTAAACCTTTAGGCTAAGTTAAGTGGGTTAATCAGGGTTGGTTTGGTTCATGGTGAATGGGATGATGAGAGTTAACTCATCTCATTTCAAAACTTTGGTTTGCCTCTCAAACACACACATACCAACCTCTCTACATCAGACATATACACCCACACATCAGCCACCCTAGCTGCAGCTACAAGCTGCAACACCATCAGCCCCACACCCAACATCAACAGCGCATTTTCAGCCACATTGTTATCAGCCACAGCAGCAACAACCTTATTCCAATCAATACCCCACAACACCACCATTAAACCACAACCACAACACTTCTCCTCATCACCAAAAACAACCCCAGCTCTGCAGTAGCTACTGCAAACAGCAACAAAAAGGAAGAAAGGATTGCAAGCAGCAGCAGCAGCAGCCAGTTTCAGCTTCAGCACAGCTGCATCAGCAACACCACTTCAGCAGCAACCACCCTTCCTCCTTCCTTCATCCTTCCCTTCTCCTACACCCTAGGACACTCTGGAGGTATAATCCCATGACCCAACTCAGTTCTTGCTCAGTTCTAGTTAAATAGCTGAAAGTTACTATTTTAATTGTGACATTGTGCTAGTTTAGGCAAATTTGAGTGAGACTTGACCAAGAGGTGGTTTTGAACGTTAGAGTAGCTTTATTAGGGGTATGTGAGACCAGTTAACCCAAGATTGTCCCAGATTTCACCCATATACCAGATTTGTTATACTTGGCGTAATTTAGCAATTTTGTCGACTTTGGACCTTTCTGGAAACTGCTACAACCCGGGACCTCCTAAAATGAAATTGACTTGGCAGTAGGATATGCAGGCAGATATAAACCAACATCCAAAACCCTAGCCCAAACCACCAAACCCCGGCCGCAGATTTAATCCCCCTGGCCGCAATTTGCGGCCATACCAGGGTGGAACCTCCTCGTTTTGCGTGCACAGCCCCATTTCATGTAAACTTGACCCCCTGTATGTCTAGTTTTGACTGTTTCCTGTTAGGGTAAAATCTGGGTTGTTTTTCATGAGTTGGCGTATGATTTACGACATGTTTTCGTATGGATTTTGGTATTCGATGATTCGTTTCTGTCGGGTGGCGTTTGGACGTCAACGACAGCGGATATTGGCTGTGTTCGCACGCGAGACTATAGGTTTTTACTTATAGGCGTAGCGTGCACCATTTTGGTTTCCGACATGGTTTTCATGTGTTTTAGCGTGTGATATCCTTGTAGGTACCCCATATGGCGTCGAAGCGTTGGAGATGCAAATGGCGACATCGGCACCGGCACACATAACAAGGTGAGTAGATTTATATCTACGGGGAGAAGTCGGGTGGATGGCGTATAGCACCCCCGCAGTCCGAGGTGATGTATACGGATGCGTATACACACATATAAATATTATATGTTGTTCGGGAAATTATTGATGTTTAATTGGATATTGGTATACTGGATTGGGAAAGATTACGAAACCTTAGGGTAGTGGGTGCACTACACATACATACACACATATACATACTTGAATGCATTCTTATTTCATATGTGGTTATGGGATTCTATATCGAGATGTGTTCACATGGGTTTGGGATTATGTGTTCACATACAGATTTGGGGATGATACTTAGGATTTAATTGAGTCGATGAGAGTTGATATGAGATTATGATATCAGTGATACGGTAAAATTCATACTTGTGATACGTTTGATGATTTAAATGATTTTGGGGATGATAAACAGGAATGGAGATATAAATATATTAAGTGATCAACATGTGATTATGATACACGACAGGATATGACATGATACGATATGACAGGATATTTGGGGATAGGCCGCCTTGGCGAGGTATACTCTTTGTGATGATTTATGATGATAATATTGATCTATACTAAGACTGTCGATCAGTAGTCAGGTTTTCATTATAGTGATAATGCTAGCATTGTACTAGACATAGGTCAGTACCCAGATTAGTGATATTTGATAAAGAGAATATTTGATGAATGATATGACAAATGTGATATTGACCCGTACCCAGATTTGGGGATGCCGTACGACGGATTCACGTACGAACTATATTTTTGATGTTTGATCCGCCTACTTGACTTGGGAACAACCAATTATAGAGATATGGTATCGGATGTGATATGATCGAGGCGGGATCACCGACTATATATGTATATTTATATGTATCGACTCAGAGGTTAGGCGGTTTCCCTTACCTACTGTTAGCTTTAGCTCAGCCTTGTAGTGGTGTAGCTATGTGACTTTTATGACCTTAGATGCAGTTTAGCGATCATGGTGTTCAGTATCTCAGCTCCCGCATATTATTATTGTTGCTCTGCATCGCCTACTGTTATGATTCATATGTCATTATTGATATCTGCTGCTAGGACACCAACACCACTACCGATGATGCGTATGTACCACGTACACTTATTGCTGTCGCACACACATCTTCATCGGTAATTGCCATGTCACGAACACTTAGAAATTATTATTGCTTGATTTAGCTTGTTAGCTAGTAGTGACATGATATTAGTATGCTTGCTTTATATGTTAGCTTGACATTGTAGCTATCACTTGTCACTTCATGCATACTGTTATTCATTATATGCTGCATTCATGGATTCTTATGCATATATTCATGATTTCACATGCTATTGATGATTTGGATTCGGGTTTCCATGAGATTTTCTGGATTTGGAGGAAAACCGCAAAAACATACATATAAACTGCTTTCTCTTTTTAATCAAAATGCGGTTTTTCCATGATGTATGAGTCGTCCACCATGAGTTTTGCTGATGGATTTCGAGACCCGATTCGAGGAGTGGAGGAACCGTTTCGGGTACATGGTGGGCCCGGTGCGGTACCCCGGGGCAAGAAGATCGCATGAGATGGCGTTGAGCCTGGCAGGGGAGCACGACCGACCGGTGATATTACCCGACATGTCGGATATCCGGAGGATACCGTCGTAGTCATGAGATGGATAGTAGGGGCCGATCTGGACTGACGGCGCCATGGATATTATGATTGGGACATTGAGATTTGAGATATTGAGGTACAGAGATTGTGATACAGAGATATCGAGATATCGAGATATATGTTTTGTGCCGATGCTAGGCACTGGTTTATACTGATTTCATCATGATACCTCATTTAAAATACAGAGATCTCACAAAGTTATGAAAGCAGTTTTCTTCAGTACATGCATTCTGTTTCATGCATTCATACATCATTCATATAATATATATTGACACTTGATGCACTGGCACAGACACATGGTTTTACACTTGGGTTAGATATTTGTACTAGCCATGGTTAGAGATTACTGGTTATATATTTGAGGATTATATATGTTGATCGTATGACCTAGGATTGCGTCATACATGCGATTTCTGTTCGTAGATCTTTTTCTACTCACGAGTTGGCAACTCACCCCCGTTGTGCCCCAGTTTCTTGCAGGTGTTGCCGTACGGATTTCATTACGGCTTTGCTGGCACTGTACCTTTCGGGTGACTTGCTAGTAGGTGGGTTTATTGTATCTTACCCATCATTATACCTTGTATATTATATTTCAGTTGTATCTAGAATTTCCATCAACCAAAACTTGTACTTATTTGAGATAGAGACCAGTGATATTTATTCTTTCGACCTTAGAGTCGCGTGTTATATTTCTTTGGGTTTCAGGCTGGTTGAGTTCCTTTTCTGTTGTGATCCTCGCCTTGAGGCGTTGTATATTATGTTGCATACAGGTTGATTTGATATGGTTCCTCCTATTCTCTACTACTTCTCTTAGTTTGGATTGCTGGGTTTCGGCTTACTTAGCATACGTACGCCTTGAGACGTTCGTAGTCTAAGTGCCGGTCATGTTCCGTATTTTGGGTCGTGACAGATATACCATCATGCTATGGTGTATTCGGAGGAGTAATGCTGAGAGAGAATCTCATTCTCCTTCAGAAAAGTCCAGGAATTCTATGCACAAGTATTCTCCTCCTTGATCTCATCAAAGGACATAATACTTATACCCGTATTGGTTCTCTCCTTCTAACTTATATTCTGTGAATATCTCAAAAGGTTCGGACTTGTGTTTCAACAAGAACATATGTCTTAATCTAAAGAGATCATCAGAGAATGTAATGAAGTACAAAGAACCGGTCTTGGCATGTGTAGACAGGGGACCTACATACATCAACATGTATCATCCCAAAAGTTCATTAACTCTTTCTCTGTTTCCAGTAAACGGAGCTATGGTCATCTTATCTTTGTGACATGACTGGCGAGTTTCACAAGATGTAAATTCAAACTAATTTAAATATGCATCTTTATGTAACTCTAGCTAGTCGGGTCACATTGATCTGACTTAGTCTACAATACCTCAAGAAGGAATCGTTCAATTCTGAACTCTTCCTTTTGTGTGTGATCCGTATACTAAGAACTGTAGTTTGATTTAGAACGTCAATGCTTTTAGATAACGTGCCTGAACCGATCAACTTTTGATATAGGAAATGTTCAAAACATTATCCAACAATACAAAATTTTATCATTTCTTTACTAAAAAGAGACTGATATGATTTTGTATATCAGATTCGGTATCTAATAGCATTTGTTCAAAATCAATGTATTTGTAGTACAAGGTGACAGTGACCAACAGACTTGGCTGCAACACTTGCCCCGTTTTCTGCCTCATAAAACTTATCACCCGTTCTCAGTTCTCTACCTTTCTGTAGCCCTATGTAACTGATTACATATCTGGGATTCTGATCTAGTATCACATACCCAGGATGTAGAGGATACAGAGAAACAGTTCTTTATAATGAACACACTCGAAGATGATGCATCATATGCACTTTCTTCGTTTGGGCGGCATAGGAATTCTGGTATTCCCCAATTTCCCGCTCTGTCTTATAACAATTATAAGTTGGAGAGGGACCAACGTTCCCCAGCTCAGTATAACAAACGGGTTCAGTTAATAAATCCGTTTTATTATCTTGATTAAGGCGTGACATGGTCGCTACCTGGAGAGAGAGAGAAAAAAACACTCAGCGTATGCTCTTGCAAGATTAGATTGGTTATTATTTTATCTAATCAGGATGGCTCCCACTGTTTTTTATCAAATCTTCCTTCAAACCCTAAAAGGAAAGACTAGCCGGGATTAATTACACACTACAAGTTCGCCAATCTTTCAGCCAGGCCAGTGTCGGTACTTTGAGGGAGGTCCCCCGTGCTTTCGCACGAACCTAATTAATGTAAACCTTGTTTTCCCAGAGGCGTAACCTCGTTGACACC
Organism: Agapanthus africanus; assembly: GCA_030015575.1. Lineage (NCBI taxonomy): Eukaryota > Viridiplantae > Streptophyta > Magnoliopsida > Asparagales > Amaryllidaceae > Agapanthus > Agapanthus africanus. The sequence continues at coordinate 401,543,722 of CM057346.1, forward strand.
TTTCTAGACACCTACTTGATCGGCTAATTGTAATGTGTAAAACTCTCCCAGGAGTAACAATTACTCGCAGTGGGTATCGGGATCCAACTATCTCATAGAAGGTATGCAATCTCATTGCAAATTTCAACACTTGAAATTCCCGATAATATTTTGCCCCGAACGATCTATGACCTTGACAAGGTCAACAAACCATAGACCGCAAGTCAAGTTCAACCCGTCATTTCTTGATTGAATCAAACCCACCCGCATGACCCTTGACAAGGTCAACAAGGCCGCACGACTACCCTAACCCAATCTGCATCATATGCATAGCAGATAAATACTGGTTAGCTACCGCACACTGCGCCTTGACAAGGTCAACAAACGCAGCACGAATACTAAACAGGACTTATCTGAAATGACGGAGGGCTACGACAGGTTTTTCTGAAAACCTATTGCGTAATGAACTTGATATCGTTGTAGAATCAAATGATTTTAAAATGGAGTGTTTTTTAGGCTTTTCTAGTTTTGCTAAAGGAGTCACTCCCGGTGAAGGGATCGTCGGTCCTTTCCTCATCGAATGAGGTGCGGGATATATCATATATATCACTGTGCAAAGCAAAAACTCTTAAAAGTAATCAAAAGACAAACCGAGTGTGTAGCATCTGCCAGTTATTGCTAAAGGAGTCACTCCCTGTGAAGGGATCTCGGTCCTTTCCTCATCGAATAAGGTGCAGGATATAACATATATACCGCTGTGCAAAGCAAGAACTGTAGCTACCTGTTTTAGTTTTGAAATTCAATTCTACAACATCTTTAGGTTTCTTTTACATTCATTAATCACATTAATGAAGTCGCATCATTTAAATACCTAAACATCATAGATAAATACGACGTACACTTATGCCATCCGCATTCGCCTCGATGTCCCCTCGTGCACCGTTAGGTTAGGTAACTAACGGCAGAGCGGGGCAGGGCTAGCGCGAGTGTAAAACATAAGTAGCGTCTATATAATATATCATATATACTATATACAGTAGTATCTATCACAGAATATATCACATGATCACATCACAGATATCGCAGCAGAAGAAACATATGAAATATTGGATATACTAGGACGTCCGTGTTTTCAATACGAGCCAGTATAAAACACGGATTCCATGGTCGCGATGAATAGCCAAACCCACACCCCTAGACCCCTACGAGAGCGGCAAGCAACCCTACCAATTCTGGAGTTAGGAGACCCGGACTCGACTCCTCGAGTTGGTCTCCCACTGGACTCCAGAACCCGGTTACTTATGCTCCCCTCCTTGGGTCTATCCTAGTGCGGAAAAGAAAATAATATACAAAAGGTGACATCTTCCGCAACCTGGAAGTGCTCCAATAAAAGAATATTACATACAAGTTTTTACATGAATGAAAATGAAAAACACTCATCTCACATAAAAACCCCCGGCTATTCAAACACGACGATCCAATATAACATATCCAGCAACACATAACATCACATGTCATCAACGTAAGTAAATATGCGCATCCCAATTGTCGTTGACATATAGCAACGAAACCGGCGATATCACATATTACACTTACGGTCACAGAAAAGAAAGTGTAAAACTACAATAGTTGGAATCCGCAACCTCCATAGACATCGCATGCCTAATCAAATGAATTACTTAGACATCGCATGCCTAACAATTATAAACCCCGCATTTTAGTCTCATTATCGAAAACTCTTTTCAATATCAAGTCGGACAGTTCAACAAGATTCCCGACATCCTGATCGAATGCTCGTCGCAAACTTCAGTAGACGGCCGCACCCCCGACGCCGTCGACGAAGTGCACCAAGGCGGAACACCGCTGCCGCGAGCACCCGAACGGATGCTTTCGGCGACGGGGTTCTCCTACAGTCACTTGGTCGGGGCTATGGAGTGAAGCTGTCTATTAAGTTTACCCGGCGAGTATCCGCATACGCTACGTGATTGCGACGGACTTTTGATCACATCAAAATTCCGTGGCAACCGATCAAGTGAGACTAAACTGCTATGTTTATAACATTCATTCAGTTATCTCATAACTTCTTGTGAATTCCAATTATTGTATCACATTCCAAATAAGATAGAAAATGTTAAACTTTCCGATCGAACAATCGAACACCCAAGTTTTCCCGAAACAGCTCAACTCATGAAATAAGTTCAAAGACATTCACTTCGTGCCTCAGTACCAACGGTCCAGCCGTAGAAGGGTAAAGCCAACGCCTCACATGTGGCACGCCGTACTGCCCCAAACCCGAAGGTTTAAAGGGCAGTTCAAGACGGTCACATAATCGAGTTAAGGTTTGTTGTCTTCTAGAGGGACCATCGCGTTACTTGCACTACTTAGAACGTCTTTAAACCTCGGAAAAATCCAACACTTGGAAATTTTCCGGCAGAGGAAAAGTTGGGTATTTATATCCGGTCGAACTTTTTAACATATTCAAAAATTATCCGGAATCCACATAGACAAAATCTGATAATCCGATCGAATCATCGAATCCCCAAAACAACCCCAGAAAATTCAACTCTTGAATAAATATTAAAAATTTCCATAAAACTCAGCACTGTGAAAGAGGAATTACTGTGCAAATATGGAGGGCTGACGTCACCAGAGAGCCGCGGAACCGCCGCAGAAGCTAGGCTTCCGCCGTGGTTCCGCCGCAAGTTTGAGGTATCATTGGTCAAATTTTGCACCGTAATTCTTATAATTCCCTGCTGAATTTTTTAAGCATTTTTAATATGGAAAAAACCCAGTTTTTGAAAAAAGTCCAGAGAGCGTGAAATTTTAGGGTTTCGGGTTCGTTCAGGTTTCAAACTTCGTCTACGCATCGCCTAAGGCTCTAGCTAGGCTCTGATACCACTGTAGGGTTCCTAGGCACACTAATGAGGTCTCACAAGGCATCAACCATGCCAATTTCAAATTTTACAAGTGCCGAGAAACCCAAATACGGATCGTTAACTAGATTTTAGGCGAAACAAGTAGTAAACAGCTTTACTTATAAGTGAACGGAAATACAACCTTTGTAGATCCGGTCCTCCACCTCCATAGCTCCGTGATGACGTCCCTCCGCTGTCCAAGTCGGATCCCGGACTCTAGCATCGATTTCATCGGAGAAATGGGCGGGCTAGGTCGTCGACTCGGTGCCGAAGATGATCTACGTCGAGGCATCACAAGATCAAGCTCCCACTTCACCAAGTCATGAAACTTGTGAAGAAAACACCCTATACTACTTGGCAAGTGGTAGAGGATGAAGAAATAGGAAGTGGGTTCACTTTAGAATTGGATTTCTCACTCTTTTTCATTAGTTGCCATTGTTGATAGCAAGCTTTTCTTCATGTGAAGAAGAAGAAAGAATATGATAAGTGTTATATCAAAATAATAAAATAATTGAATACTTATCATATCCTAACTATGATTAAGTGTATAGAATATACTAGGGTTAGTGAATGGTTAGGTTTAGTAGATGAAGACAAAATGGTCAAACCTTCTTGAAACTTCAACAAGCATCATGTTTTTCAAGCAACCATTTTGTTTTCTTCTCTCTATATTTGACCAATAATAAATGGATAAATAAATAAATGAATAATTCAAAACTCTAACCATTATGATAACCATGGTATAAGTCTTTACACAAAGCCAAGAAAGCATGTATCATCAAATATGATACAATCAAGTGCACAAAAGTATATCACATATACAACTTGTGTACTACAAGTGAGAAAATCCATTTAAAGTAAACCAATACTAGTTAATGCAAAGTAATATATCAAATATATAATTATGCATTAAATCATTAAATCAACACTTGATTTAACGATCCGGTCATATCGCATACAACCGACTAATATCCAATGTATCGGCTTATCGAATCAATCCTTGATTCGATAGCTAGGTTATATCGCATACAACCAATCGATACATTCATCGCGAGAATAGAATACGGTATCACATACACGCATTATTCTCGGTCATGCACATATCTCATATGCGCTCCTATTTCGTTTCGCTTGAGCCATGAGATCTCTGTGTAGGACTCTAAAGACTCGTCAATACGCCGGCAGCAGGTGATGATCATATCAAACACCCACAAGCCGCAAGCGGTCTACTAAACGTAACGGCCACCCGGGTATTGAGCGATCAGAAGATCGACGAGCAAGCCCGCTCATACTCTTATGAATCCAACCAGTAACACTTACCGTACAGTCCGGTCTCGTCGTCTGATATGTCGCATATCTCGCCTAGGGGTGGTAAACGTCAGACCCCAATAGCTCGATAAGTCATGTCGATATGAGGTCTATAACAGTGGGAGAAACTACTGATAACACTTACCAGTAAATCTCAGCAACCCTGGCCAGGGACTTCCGGTTATAGCCAATCGAACACAGCGCAACATCAACTCCCTATACCGGGAGAGACGAATCCCCTCCTATCGCTCATTGCCTCCATATGATTCGGGACTGTACCCAAAAATCACCGTTTTGCATGCCCTCTTGGACGTGGTAAGGTGGAAATCAAAGCACAGTGGGAATCACACAAGACTCTATGACGATCTCGGGTCAACAGACTACTCTGTACCAGTGTCACCAGAGAACTGCCATCTGACGTAAGGTATAATACCATCTGGGAGTTCATGGCGAGTCCGTCCAGTGTACCCAGTCTCCACTGAGCACCCGTATATCATCTCTGATGTCAAACACCAATGGATATGGGATCATCCATCGCCCATCTGTATGGGTCGAGAAGGTATACGCTAGTCTACTCTGGTATATCGATGCCCCGTCTCGATACACCTACGACTAGGGACCTTGAAAGATGTACTTATGGACTACCATGTCCCCACTAGTATGATCTGCCTCACAGTCCAGGTAGTCAAGTACACATCCTAAGGGCTTTACCAACATGTAACAGAGAGACAATCAATGTACACGTTAAGGTAAAGAGTAACCAGATAGCATACTATCATGTCGAGCAAGAAAGTCCTCCCTATATATGTCCCAGCATCCACTACAATATACATCCAATGTACAGTAATGGCCTCTAGGGCATACATATAACTAACACATGATTCATTCTATACATGGGTTAAGTTATCATACTTAACCCATGGTTGCATTTCTAACCTCACACACTTTCATTATTCATCACAAAAGAAAAGGTTCTTCTTCTTCCTTCTTCTTTCATGGAAAAGCTTACTAGATTTTTCATTAGTGATGATTTTGAGTGAGATTAAGAAAACAAATGAGAGCTAAAATCCTACTTCATCATCCTAATCTATCCTAGCCATTTAGATTAGGGTGTTCACTTCATTTGTGAGTGAGAGCTTGTGTTAAAGAAACTTCAAGGTAGATTATCTTAGTTATCGAAGATCGGAAGCAAGTTTGCATCAATTTCTTCGTGGAGCCTCTCTAGAGTCCGGGTACTCGATGATCGCTGCGAAGGGACCTCAACACGAAACTTTAGAAGTGAAGGACCGGACTACAAAAGTTGTAATCCCAAACTCTTAGATGTTAAAGTGTTTAACATGCTTTGTTTCGCCTAATCTCTAGTTTAAAGATCTTGGTTAGGGTTGTTCGGCATGTCTAAATTTTAAATTGGGCATGGTTGATGCGTTATAGACCCTTGTGAGAGTGCCTAGTAACCCTACAGATCGAGGTAAGGAGAGTAGACACAGAGGACAACAGCGCGGATCCACTCACAAAGGCCTATTTCCCAGTAGAGATTTTTATGGGATGGTTGAGTATGAGATACTTCAACCACAGCTGATTGTTGGGTATGAGATACAGTAACAGATGGCCTTAGTGCAAGTGGGAGATTGTTAGTGATATGTATGCCCTAGAGGCCTTTACTGTACATGCGATGTATATTGTAGTGGATACTTGGACATATATATAGAGGACTTTCTTGCTCGACATGATAGTATGCTATCTGGTTGCTCTTTATTTTAACATGTACTCTGATAGTCTCTATGTTACATGTTGATAAAGCCCTTAAGATGAGTACTTGACTACCAGGGCTATGATGCAGATCATAGTAGTGGGGACAGTGTAGTCGCTAAGTACTCCTTCAAATGTCCCTAGGCGCAGGTGTATCGAGACAGGGCATCGATATACCAGAGTAGACTAGCGTATGCTTCTTGACCCATGTAGATGGGCGATGGATGATCCTATATCCATTGATGTTTGACATCGGAGATAGTATACGGGTGCTCAGTGGAGACTGGGTACACTGGACGGACTCGCCGAGAACTCCCAGATGGTATTATACCTCACGTTAGATGGCAGTTCTCTGGTGACACTGGTACAGGTTAATCTGTAGACCCGAGATCGTCGTGGAGTCTTGTGTGATTCCCACTGTGCTTTTATTTCCATCATACCACGTCCAAGAGGGCGTGCAAAACGGTGGCTTTTGGGTACAGTCCCGAATCACATGGAGGCAATGAGCGATAGTAGGGGTTTCGTCTCTCCCGTTATAGGGAGTTGATGTTGCGCTGTGTTCGATTGGCTATAACTGGAAATCCCTGGCCAGGGTTGCTGAGATTTACTGGTAAGTGTTATCAGTAGTTTCTCGAACCGTTATGGACCTCATATCGACACGACTTATCGGTTACTGGTGTCTGACGTTTACCACCCCTAGACTGGATATGCGACATATCAGACAAAAAGACCGGACTGTACGGGAGTGTTACTGATTGGATTCGCAGGAGAATGTACATGCTTGCTTTTTGATCTTCTGATTGCTCAATACCTGGGCGGCTGTTACGTTTAGCTGACCGCTTGCAGCTTGTGGGTATTTTATATGATCATCACCTACTGCCGGCGTATTGATGATTCTTTAGAGTCCTACACAGAGGTTTCCTGGCTCAGGAAAAACGGAGTAGGAGGACATATGTGATATGTGCGGGACCAAGAATAATACGTGTATGTGATACCGTATTAGATTCTCGCGATATGCGATATCGACCAGGTATATGTGATATAGCCGGGTCATCGGATCAAGTGTTGATTCGATAAACTGATACAGATTATATTAGTCAATTATTTGTGAAATAGCCGGGTCATCGGATCAAGTGTTGATTCGATGAACTGATACAGATTATATTAGTCGGTTATTTGTGAAATAGCCGGATTATCGGATCAACTGTTGATTCGATAATTTAATATATAATTATATATTTGATATATTATATTACATTAACTAATATAAGCTCACTTAAAGATTCTTTTTCTCACATGGATAATACATTGATGTATATGCGATATATGTTAATTGTATTATTTTATTTTGTTACATTATATATTATATATGTGATATATAATATTGTAACATGTTAGGGTTACAAATGCAACATGTTATGTGGAGTTTAAACAAGTTATGGTTTTGATTTGGGTTAGCTTTTTCATGAAGTTTCATGAAGCTTTCTTTTGTTTTTAGCTAAGATATTTTGTGAAGATATTTCTTAACCCAACCCAAAACCCTTTACCCTAGTTTATTCTCTACAAGGGTTAAGCCTTCATTCTTAACCCATGGTTGGTTTTGTAACCACAACAAGATTTCGTTATTCATCACAAATAAATTTCTTCTTCTTCTTCCTCTTTGAAAAGCTTTCTAGCTTTTGGGTTTGTGATGGATTTTCTGAGATAAAGAAAACAAAAGAGAGCAAAATTCCTACTTCATCATCCTCATCTATTCTAGCCACTTAGATTAGGGTGTTTGCTTTGCTAATACTTGATTACTGAAGCAATTGCTTGGGTTTGAGATTTTTCAAGGTAGATCATCTTAGTTGTTGAAGATTGGAAGCAAGCTTGTATCTTTCTCTTCATGGAGCCTCTCGAGAGTCCGGGTACTTGATAATCGCAGTGAAGGGACCTCAACACGGAGCTTATGAAGTAAAAGAACGGACTACAAAGGTTGTAATCCCTAACTCTTAGATGTAAAGTTGTTTACATGCATGTTTAACCCTAAGTCTTTAGTTAAGATCTTGGTTAAGGTTTATTTAGCACCCCAAAAATTTTAAAGTAGCTTGATTGATACTTGCCAAAACCTTCACACGGTGCTATACTAACCCTACAGCCCTTTATTTCCAAAAATAACGTTTCGTGTTATTTTAAACTATAATTGTATGGCTCATACATAATTGGATATTTTAATACTTGTTCACGTTACGATTTCATTATTCTTTATATGCTCACATTTTGATTTCTTATTTCTACATATGCTCGTACTTCGGTCATTCACGATACATATATTACGCTTATACTTTTAGATCTACTTGATTTCGTTTGTTAGGACACACGAACCATTACCGATAACTTACATATTGCACGTACACATACAAGTATGCTTACACACAGATTACCGATAATTGTCATACTGCGTACACAGATAGAACTCACTATGTCACCGGATCACACTATACCCTGTTAGTGTTTTAGATTTCTGTTAATACCCAGCACCACGTACTGTTTCAGATATTGTGCCTTCTTTACATTGCTTATATGACACGCTGATATGAAAACACTTGCTATGCATTATATTAATGTTCTGTGCATTTACATATTGTTCCATTATTGCCATGTTTATATGAGATTTTGTTTTCATGAGATTTCTGGATTTGAGAAACCGCAGATATGATTTTATAAAACTTGTGAATGTTTTAAAAAACACGGTTTTCTCTTGATATGATATTTCAACGTCCACCGTGAGTTTTCTTGGTTCTGAGCTATGATTATTATCCGATTCAGGGAGTGAGGAGTCACCGTCTGTGGATACATAATAGACCCGGTACGGTACCCAGGGGCAAGAAGATCGTATAGAAAGGTGTTGAGCCTGGCTAGGAACACATTCTACCAGTAACAGTATGGGACTCGACAGATATCCGAAGCATATCGACCAGAGTGATATGATAAAATGGATATGAGGACCGATCCGAAGTACGACGTCTGAAATATGAGGATTATATGTGTCGATACTGGACACAGGATTTATGAGGATTTCGAGTGTCGATATTGAACACTCGATCTTTTATGATGATTTTGAGTGTCGTTGATTGTCACTCATTGGATGATATATATATATATAAACATACTATAGATGACACGTTACCACATATTGATGCAGACACGGTATTACACGCAAACACGTTCACTTTCGTTACCGCATAACAGGATATTATTATTATTATTATATAACCTAGGTAGATCGTTATGCATTAGAGTTCTACTTAATGATATCTTCTACTCACGAGTTGGCAACCCACCCCCGTTGTACCATAGTTTTCTTGCAGGACCAACCGCTCGGATCAGTAGTGGCTTACTGGCACGTTTTTTCTTTCGGGTGATTGCGTTATAGGTGGGTTACATTACAGATCGTAACTGCCGCTTGTATATTTATTCATTTGTAATCTAGTTAAAAACACTATCGACCAAACATATGTGTATATTTTATGGACTTAGAGGCGAGACTTGTATGTATTCTTTTATATGTTGATTTGGATATAGTGAGTTGTTGATGCTTTTGGTATTTCATTACTTTTTTTCTTATGTTGATTTTTGCCTTGGGCATCGTATATACTGCGTGGTTGTAATTCCGCCATTTGGGCGATGAGTTAGCTCCCGATTGGGGATGCGGATTATATTTATGTATATGTATTTGTTTTTATCAAAATTTACCAAGAAGGTGCTGCCAAAATTTCAAATGACAAAAATGTTTTCAAAATTTAGTATACAATCCACTTGTATTTTTATAAACTTTTCTTATATTTTAAAAAGAGGAACTTGATTTTATTTATACCCCTTTTTTCAAAACTTCATCTCCACAATTTTCTTTAAAAGGTTTAGATTCCTAGTTTTCAGCTTATTTGAGTTACGGTGGAGTTCTATAGATTTTACGTGATTCAAGTGCCGATCACGTGTCATTTCTGGGTCGTGACATTTACATTAAAAAATTTCAATGGTTCATATCGTGGAAGCATTTTATGATAGCTATTTTAAGAATGGTATCAAATATGTCCCTCTTAATGTATAGGGTGCTTGAATGCATTTGACAAAGTTTCTGGTACTTATCTTAAAAGAATGAGATGGAAGATTGTGATATTTTAATATGATTTACTCTAAAATCAAGCAGCGTCAAAACCAAAAATTTAGTTCATCTTTCACGCATTTGAAAGAGCTCCAAACCAATCTCCATCAAAATTTCAAACTGATTTATTTTCAGAAAATAACAAATATGAATTCAAGTTGCAATATATATATATATATATATATATATATATATATATGTATGTATGATTTGTTGACTCCGATGTCCTAGAGAGATTTCATTGGTTAACTTTCCACCGTCGACAATAATAACTAGATGGAGTTCAGATATATAAAATCATAATTGAGTGATCAAAAACTTTGGACCACGGTCGAGCAATAGAATGGTGGGGAAGTGTCAAAGTCATGGATCCTTATTGTCGTGTTTTAGTAATTGGGGTTCGGAAATAGACATGTTTGGAACTTGGATAACTTTTGTCTTAAATTATTGCAGAGAGAGAAAGGCTTGTAGCATAGAATTAATTTTTTTTCTTGCCAAGATGCTTTCATAGAACCAGGAAAAATCTAGTATACAAGCACTTGCAGTATGCAAGAGTTTGCACCATGCAAGCCCTTATATGGCCTTTAAATGGGCTTCCTTTTTGTACAAGGGAACCCCATCCAGAAGCTCTAGAGAGGCTTGCATAATGCAAGCCGTTCTAGAAAAGATTTTTCCATAGAACCGGGTCCTTAATTTTTTGTGCAAGCCTAGTGGGGACACATTCCCACACAAGCTTGCACTTTGGTCCGTCGGTGAATGAAGAGGAGTAGAATTTTTCATCGTTCTCAAAGAGATTGCAGTAGGGATATCCAAAGGCCGTTGCCGAAGTGCATGCAAGATTTTACCTTGCATGCTTTTCTTCTGCCAAAACAAATATATAAAAGAAACAAATCTCCTACATCAATGCGCGGATATAGGTTACATAATAATTAAAGACATGCACAACATATATGTACAGACGATCATGTAATGGTGGAGGAGCATCGGGTAGCCATAGTGGAGCTTCGTTCCCGGGATGGCGACTACGGTGAAATTGGTGATGGTAAATTATGGCAATGAGACTCTGCTTCTTGTGTGGGGGTGGGGTGGGGCGGAGGGGAGGGGGGAACGGGGATTTTAGTTGTTTATTAATATTTTCTGAGTAATTTTCTTTTTTGTTCTGCCTATATATTACTGTATGTTTGATTGTTATATTGTTGTATATGTGAGTGTTAATTCAATTTTGTGTTGATTATATAATTGAAAATGGCAAACATGACAAATATATTTTTTAAATATTAAAAAGAAGTCTATAACTGATGGAGGTCCTTTTCGGATCTCCGTCACATATTGTCTTCCGTCGATCTTCCGGTGGATTTTTGAGGTGATCTCCTGTTGTGCGTGGATCTCAATGAGTTTTTAGGAGATTGGTGGTTTTGAGGAGTTTGCGCCGAGTACCTGCAAGGAAGTCCCGGGGTGGTTTGGTACCACCGAGGACCCTCCGACGATTAAGTTAGCAAAAGATCCGAGCAGAGTAACGGCTAAGTGGGGTGAAAAAATCTTACTTGACCCTTCTATGATGGGGGTTTATATAGTGGCGGCAGCACGCAGTAGCAGGCGCGAGAATGTCGCCGGCAGTTACGCTCCCGACGTCACGCCCGCGTAATAAACGGATCGCCCGTTAATGAAGATCGTGATGACGTGGAACGTGGGATGTTGTCGGCGGAGAATCCACGCATGGTGAGATTTGCGGACCAGCGGTTATGCCAGTGAGTGGTGGAGTTGGTCCGTCGGAGGGACCGAGAAAGATGGCCTCGGCGGGGGAGCTCGGGAACGAGCGAGAGGGTCGAGGCATCTTGGTCTTGTGGTAGCTCAGAGAGAGCTGAGAAGCTGGTGAGGCCAATTTGCAGGGGGCTTTGAGGAGATCCAGCTTGTGCTTGCAGATCGGGTACAGGGGTGGCCAAGTGGGCCCCAGTGGGCCTTTTCTTCTGAGTTCTGGGACACGTCATCTGCCACGTGTCCTGATCTGGGAGATCGCTAATATAGAGCATCATCATTAGCACCCCACTCTTGTCCTGACCAGCTAGCTGGTGAGCTCCCTCCCAAGATTTCGTCGGGACGCGTCCCCGGGCTGTCAGCTGTCTTTTCTACCAGCGAATCAGGGCGAGATCTCTGCATTTAAGGAAGGTGCGCCGGTTCGTGTATCCTGTCACTGAAGCGACGGTCCGCGTGTCAATCGTCGGTTGGCCGACGCGACGTGTGCAGACCTATGGCGTCTGATGGGATGCGGTCCGGTGTGGGAACGACAAGTGGAGCGATCGGGGCCGTTGGGCACGAGGAGGCGTTTTGGCGGGGGATGAAGGGCGCCGTTGGATGAGGGCGATTGCAGTGATAAATAGGGTGGGGCCTACTCCAGGACCCCTACTCCTTCATATTTCCTCGCTCTAAGTCCTGGTTGCTCGGAGCTCGTCTTCTATCTTCTGCTTTCGTTTCCCGAGGATCCCTCTTCTCCAGGTTAGATATCTTCTTTCGTAGAATCTGTAGATGTCGTAGGAATAGGTTCTAGGGACCCTCTAGTTGAGCCTGAGTCTTCCCGAGGAGCAGGGATCAGATCCTCTTCCCGGGATCGTGCGGCGGGGGAAGCCCCTAAGGAGGAGGTGGTAGACGCTGCCCCCGGCGCGTCGTGTTGGGTGAGGCATGAGGACGAGCTTGCCAATGCTCGGGCTCGCTTCCACATCCCCTCACGTTATATGCTTCGTCTGGCCAAGGAGGGAGCGAGGGCAGACCAAGTACGGCGTAGGGAGATCGCCCTGTACTTGGAAGCTTTTTAGGGTGGAATGTGCCTGCCCATCTCTCCCGAGGTCGTCGAAGCGCTGAACTTCTTCGGGTTAGCCCCTAACCAGTTAGTGCCGAACTCATGGAGTATTCTCCTCGAGTTCCTGATCCTCCTGAAGCTACAGGTGGTTCCCTTCAGCCTCTCCATCCTTGATTCTTCCCTTGTTTTCAAAAATCATCCTGGGGATCGAGCGGGCGACCCGAGATGGGTTTACCTCTCTTTTAGGATGCGACAGGGGGCGCCGCCGGGACAGGAGTTGTAGTCCTGCCTTCTTCCATTCACGACTGGAAGAAGAAGTTTTTCTTCGTCGCGCCGCCCGAGGGCGGGGACTGGCCCGTGCCCACCAAGTGGTCGAGGAAAAAATGCTTGCCGGAGAACCAGTCCAATGACCCCGCCGCGGTGAGAGTGGCGTTGTGGAAGCCCGTCCCCCAATTTGACGTGCTACTGTCTGAGAGGGTCCTGAGTTGGGCCGGGCTTAGCCCCGTCGAGTTCGTCGGTAAGTTAGGCTTGCTTTTTGGCTTTTATATTGCATGTGTCGCTGACTTCTTTGCGTTTGGTTTTGTGCAGGGCCCATGGACATGAACGAGCTCCAAGCCTCCATGCGCGAGCAGAAAAAGGTCACGAGGGCTGGAGGCGCCAGCTCTTCCCGTTCGAAGCTGTTAGTTATATGTATGCCCTAGAGGCCATTACTGTACATAATTTGTATATTGTAGTGAATGCTTGGACATATATAGGGAGGACTTTCTTGCTCGACATGATAGTATGCTATCTGGTTACTCTTTATCTTAACATGTACTCTGATTGTCTCTATGTCACATGTTGATAAAGTCCTTAGGGTGTGTACTTGACTACCAGGACTATGATGCAGATCATACTACTGGGGACAAAGTAGTCGCCAAGTATATCCTTCAAATGTTCCTAGTCGTGGGAGTACCGAAACAGGGCATCGATACTCCAGAGTAGACTAGCGTATACGCTTCTTGACCCATATGATGGGCGATGGATAATCCCATATCCATTGGTGTTTGACATCAGAGAAGGTATACGGGTGCTCAGTGGAGACTGGGTACACTGGACGGACTCGCCGAGAACTCCCAGATGATATTATACCTCACGTCAGATGGCAGTTCTCTGGTGACACTGGTACAGGTTAGTCTGTAGACCCGAGATCGTCATAGAGTCTTGTGTGATTCACACTGTGCTTTAATTTCCATCATACCACGTCCAAGAGGGCGTGCAAAACGGTGGATTTTGGGTACAGTTCCGAATCATATGGAGGCAATGAGCGATAGGAGGGGTTTCGTCTCTTCCGGTATAGGGAGTTGATGTTGCGCTGTGTTCGATTGGCTATTACTGGAAATCCCAAACCAGGCTTGCTGAGATTTATTGGTAAGGGTTATCAGTAGTTTCTCGAACTGTTATGGACCTCATATCGACACGACTTATCAAGCTACTGCGGTCTGACGTTTACCACCCCTAGGCGAGATATGCGACATATCAGACGAAGAGATCGGACTGTACGGGAGTGTTACTGGTTGGATTCACGGGAGAATGTACAGGCTTGCTTGTTGATCTTCTGATTGCTCAATACCTGGGTGGCTGTTACGTTTAGCTGACCGCTTGCAGCTTGTGGGTGTTTGATATAATCATCACCTACTGTCGGCATATTGACGATTCTTTAGAGTCCTACGCAGAGGTTTCCTGGCTCAGGCAAAACGGAGTAGGAGCACATATATGATATGCGCGGGACCGAGAACAATACGTGTATGTGATACCGTATTAAATTCTCGTGATATGAGATATCGGCCGGGTATATGTGATATAGCCGGGTCATCGGATCAAGTGTTGATTCGATGAACTGATACAGATTATAATAGTCGGTTATTTGTGAAATAGCTGAATTATCGGATCAAGTGTTGATTCTATAATTTAATGTATAATTATATATTTGATATATTAAATTACATTAACTAATATAATTTCACTTAAATATTCTTTTTCTCACTCGGGTAATACATTGATATATATGTGATATATGTTAATTGTATTATTTTATTTTGTTACAATAAATATTGTATATGTGATATATAATATTGTGACAAGTTATGATTACAAATGGAACATGATTAGTGGAGATTAAACATAGTTAGGGTTTGATTTGGGTTAAGCTTTCTTGAAGCTTCTAGAAACTTTTGTTTTGTTTTAAGCTAAGATATTATGTGTTGATATTTTGGAGATATTTCCTAACCCAACCCAAACCCTTTACCCTAGTTAAATCTCTACAATGGTTAGCCCTTTGATTATTAACCATGGATTGTATTTGCAATTATGACAACAATTCATTATTCATCACAAATAGATTTTTCTTCTTCTTCCTCTTGAAAAAACTTTCTAGCTTTTTGCAAAGTGATGATAATGAGTGAGAAATTGAAATAAAAGAGTGCAAAATTCCTACTTCATCATCCTCATCTATTCTTGCCACTTAGATTAGGGTGTTTGCTTTGCTAATACTTGATTAGCAAAGTAAGAGCTTGGTTTTGAGTTTCTTCAAGGTAGATCATCTTTGTTATTGAAGATCGGAAGCAAGATTGCATCTTTCTCTTCATGGAGCCTCTCTAGAGTCCGGGTACTCGATGATCGCAGTGAAGGGACCTCAACATGGAGCTTTAGAAGTGAAGGAACGGACTACAAAGGTTGTATTCCCTAACTCTTAGAAGTAAAGTTGTTTACTTGCATGTTTAACCCTAATTGTCTAGCAAAGATCCTCGCTTTAGGTTGTTCGGCACGTCTAAATTTTAAATCGGGTATGGTTGATGCCTTATAGACCCTTATGACAGTGCCTAATAACCCTACAGTGGTATCGGAGCCTAGCTAGAGCATTAGACGACGTGTATACGAAGATAACAGTCCGATCGAACCCCGAAACATCGTGTTTTACCCCCTCTCTGGAAATTTTTTAAAATGTTGACTTTTTCTGTATTAAAAATACTCAGAAAATTAAGATGGGAATTCTAAGGATAACTGTAAAATACAACCACCTAATTCCATTAAAGCGCCACGGAACCGCGGCAATACCATGCATTGCGCCGCGGTTCCGCGGCCATAATTGGATATTAGGGACTCATTTTTCTACAGTAACATCCGTAGGTCTCTACATGCTTCTGAGAATTTTTTAATATTACTCAAGTGTTGAGTTTTCTGGAGATCTTTTGTATTCGTTGATTCAATCGAATAGTTTAACTTCGTTTAAGTTTTTCCGGGTAATTTAGAACGTGTTAAAAAGTTCGAACGGATATCAATAACTCACTTTTTCCCCTGTCGGAAAATTTCCAAGTGTTGGATTTTTTCCTTAATTAAAGAACATTCATAGTCGTGCAAGTAACGCAGTGGACCCTCTAGAAGAACACAAACCTTAACTCGATTATGTGACCGTCTGAACCGCCTATAAACCTTCGGGTTTGGGGCAGTACGGCGTTGCCGCATATGAGGCGTTGGTTTGACCTTTCTACGGCTGGACCATTGGTACTGTGGCATGTGATTGATGCTTTTAAACTAATTTCAAGTATTGAGAACTATTTGGGAAATCTTGGGTGTTTGTTTATTCGATCAGAAAGTTTAACATTTCTATTTATCTGGAATGTGATGCAATATTTGGAATCCACAAGTAGTTATGAGATAACTAATTTGAATGTTATAAATCTAGCAGTTTAGTCTCATTTGATCGGTTGCCACGGGATTTTGATGTGATCAAAAGTCCGTCGCAATCACGTAGAGTACGCGGATACTCGCCGAGTAAACTTAATAGATAATCACGCCCCATATCCCCGACCAAGTGACTGTAGGAGAACCCCGTCACCAAAAGCATCAGTTCGGGTGCTCGCGGCAGCGGTGTTCCGCCTTAGTGCACTTCGTCGATGACATCCGGGGGTGCGGCCGTCTACTAAAGTTTGCGACGAGCATTCGATCAGGATGTCGGGAATCTTCTTGAATTGCTCGACTTGATATTGAAAAGTGTTTTCGAGATCGAGACTAAAATGTGAGGTTTATAATTGTTAGGCATGCGATGTCTAAGGAATTCGTTTGGTTAGACATGAGATGTCTAAGGAGGTTGTGGATTCCAACTGTTGTAGTTTTACAATTTCTTTTCTGCGACCGTAAGTGTAATATGCGGTGTATCGCCAGTTTCGTTGCTATACATTAACGACAATTGGGATACGCATATTTACTTACGTTGATGATATATGATATTATGGGTTGCTGTGATATGTTATATTGGATCGTCGCGTTTTGAATAGCCGGGGGTTTTATGTGAGATGAGAGTTTTTATTTTCATTAATGTAAAATTCATTGTATGTAATATTCTTTTATTGGGGCACTTCCGGGCTGAGAATGATGTCACCATTATATATTATTTACTTTTCCGCATTAGGTAGACCCAAGGTGGGGAGCACAAGCAACCGAGTTCTAGGGTCCAGTGGGAGACCATCTCGAAGAGTCGAGACCGGGTCTCCTAACCCTAGAATTGGCAGTGTTGCTTGCCGCTCTCGTAGGGGTCTAGGGATGTGGGTTTGACTATTCATCGCGACCGTGGAATCCGCGTTTTATACAGGCTCGCATAAAACACGAAAATCTTAGTATATCCAATATTCCATATGTTATCTTCTGCTGCAATGTTCTGTGATGAGATCATATTACTGCCTGAGACGAATGTTTATATTATATATATGAGATATATGTTATATTGCTGATTTCGTTTCAAATATGATGCTTGTGAAGTATAATAAAATGGGACTTCATTAATAAGATTAATGAAACTAAAAGAAACCTAAAGATGTTGTAGAAACTTGTCTCAAAAACAGATAGCTCTAGTTCTTGCTTTACATAGCAGTGTTCCTTATAGAACATCCAGCACCTTATTCGATAAGGAAAGAGCCGAGATCCCTTCACCGGGAGTGACCTCTTTAGCGAAACTAGCAGATGCTACAAACTCGGTTTGTCTTTTGATTATTTTTATAGTTTTTTCTTTGCATAGTGATATTTGTGAAATATCCTGCACCTTATTCGATAAGGAAAGAGCCGAGATCCCTTCACCGGGAGTGACCTCTTTAGCAAAACTAAAAAAGTCCTCAAAAACATTCCATTTAAAATCACTCCATTCTACAACGATATCAAGTTCATTACGCAAAGGGTTCTCTTAAAAACCTGTCGTAGCCCTCCGTCATTTCAGATAGGTACTTCATAGTATTCGTACTACATTTGTTGGCTTTCGTCAAGGCGTAGTGTCCGGTAGCTATTTATACTTATCTGTATAAGCATATGATGTGATTGAATTAGGGTAGTCATGTGACTTTGTTGGCTTTCGTCAAGGGTCGTGCGGGTGGGTTTGATTCAATCGGGAAATGACGAATTGAACTTGACTAGTAGCCTATGGTTTGTTGGCTTTCATCAAGGTCATAGGATACTAAGGGTAAAATATTATTGGGAATTTCAAGAGTTGAAATTTGCAATGAGATTGCATACCTTCTATGAGATAGTTGGATCCCGATACCCACTGCGAGTAAGAGTTACTCCTGGGAGAGTTTTACACATTACAATTAGCCGATCAAGTAGGTGTCTAAAAAGGTGTTAATGGGTTATGCCTCTGGGAAAACGAGGTTTATTTTAATTAGGTCCGTGCGAAAGCGCGGGGAACCTCCCTCAAAGTACCGGCACTGGCCTGGCTGAAAGATTGGCGAACTTGTAGAGTGTAATTAATCCCCGCTAGTCTTTCATTTTAGGATTTGAAGGAAGATTTGACTAAAACAGTAGGAGACATCCTGATTAGATATATTAATAACCAATCTAATCATACAAGACCATACGCTGAGTGTTTTCTTCTATCTCTCTCCTGGTAGCGACCATGTCACACCTTAATCAAGATAATAATACGGATGTATTAACCGAACCCGCTTGTTATACTGCGCTAGGGAACGTTGGTCCCGCTCCAACTTATAATTGTTATAAAACAGAGCAGGAAATAGGGGATTACCAGAATTCCCGTGCCACCCAAACGAAGAAAGTGCATGCTGATGCATCATCTTCAGGTGTGTTCATTACCGAGAACTGTTTCTCAGTATCCTTTACGTCCAGGGTATGAGATACCGGATCAGGATCCCGCAAATGTAATTTGTTACATGGGATACAGATAGGTAGAGAACTGAGAACGGGTGACAAATTTTCAAGAGTTGGAAATGATGCAAGTGTTGCAGTCAAGTCTGTTAGTAGTTATCACCCTGTATCACCAGAATACATTGATTCTGAACGAATGTTATTAGATACCGAACCTGATATACAACATTATATCAGTATCTTTATTAGTAAAGAAGGATATAATTTTGTATTGTTGGATAATGTTTTGAACATTTCCTATATCAAGAGTTGATCGGTTTAGGCACGTTATCTAAAAGTATAGACGTTCTAAATCAAACCACGGTTCTTAATGTACAGAACACAAAAAAGAGGAAGAGTTCAGAAATGAACGAATCCTTCTTGAGGCATTATAGACTAGGTCATATCAATGCGACCCGACTAGCTGAAGCTACATAAAGATGCATATTTAAATTAGTTTGGATTTACATCTTGTAAAAACTTGCCAGTCATGTCACAAAAATAAGATGACCACAGCTCCGTTTAAGAAACAGAGAAAGAGTTAGTGAACTCTTGGGATTGATACATGCTGATGTATCAAAGTCCCCTGTCTATATATGCCAGGACCGGTTCTTTGTACTTCATTACATTCACTGATGATCTCTCAAGATTCAGACATATGTTCCTGTTGAAACACAAGTATGAAACTTTTGAGATAATCACAGAATATAAGTTAGAAGTAGAGAACCAAAAACGGGTATAAGTATTATGTCCTTTAATGTGATCAAGGAGGAGAATACTTGAGCACGAAATTCCTGGACTATTCTGAAGGAGAATGAGATTCTCTCTCAGCATTACTCCTCCGAATACACCACAGCACGTCGGTGTATCGGGGCGGAGCAAACGCACCCTATGTGATATGGTGTGATCTATGATGAGTACTACTGAGTTGCCTATTTTCTTTTGGGGCTATGCACTTGAGAAGTTGCATATCTATTGAATAGGGTTCCAACCAAATCAGATACCTACCACTCCATATGTGATATGGTATGGGAAGAGCCCAGCTCTTAAAGATGTTAAGATTTGGGGTTGTCCGGACTATGTCAAAAGCAAAATCCGGATAAGCTCGAGGAAAGGTCAGTTCTGTGGAAGTTTGTTGGATATCCCAAGCATTCGCAAGGGAATATCTTCTACTACACCGAGGAGCAAAAGATGTTTGATTTCTCGGCATACCACTTTTTGAGAAAAAGGGAATTTCTTGTGAAGAAATTAGTAGTAATGGGGTAGAACTGGAAGGAGTTCCAGCTATACAAACTGCAGCTGATGATTTGGTAAACCCGTAGGATTCAATAGTTACCAACGAACCTCAGCCTCTCCGCCGATCTGGTAGGGTTTCTCATCCACCTGAGAGATAGTTCGGTTTCTCTATGACAGTGGGAGAGAGGATTGCATCATGAAATGATGACCCAACTAGTTTCGAGCAAGCCATCAGGAGTGGTGACTCTGTAAGAATGGCCGGATGCTTAGCGATCTGAGATGGAATCCTTATACACCAACAAAGTATGGACTTTGGTTGCTTTATCTGAAGGGTTAAATCTCCATCAGGAGCAAGTATATCTTGAGAAGATTACTTGGTGTACATGGAAAAGTTGAGATTTTCAAATCTATGCTTAAGTCCATCCAGATCCTACTTGCCACTGCTACATACCATGACTATGATATCTAGCGGTTGGGTGTCATGACTGTTTTTCTAAATGATGATTTGGAAGAGAGCGTCTATAAGTACACAGCCAGAGGGCTTCATAGACAGTGGGAGCAGCAGAAACGTGTGCAAGATGTTTTATGTAATAAATCAGGCATCGCGGAGTTGGAACGTCTGTTTTGATGTAGTAGTCAAAGAGTTTGACTTCATCAAAATGGTAGATGAACCAAGTTTGTACAAAAAGGTAGTAGGGAGTATGGTGGTGATCCTCCTATAGTACGTGGATGACATACTCGTGATAGGGAAGGAGTTTCCTATGCTACGCTCGGTCAATTTCCTCTTATCACAAAGATTCTCCATATAGGATCAAGGTGATACCTCCTAAATCCTGGGTTATGGATCTATGAGATAGATCTAATTGGATGTTAGGATTCTCACGAGTTGTAGTGAAATAGTATCAATCGACCTGGGGAGAATCACTGGAAAGGTTCCAGGGTGATAAGGACGACTGAATGTCAGTCGCAGGCATTGTCTTAACCCTCAGTGGAGGGACGGTATGTTGGAAGAGTTCCAAGCTAGATACCGTGACTTACTAGACGATTAAAGGCAAGATACATCGTTACCAAGGATGCTACCAAAGAGACAGTCTGGATAAATTTTAGTTCATGAGATGAACTTCGTTCCTGCCATTGTGTGACAATGGAGTTGTGGCTTATACCAAGGAACCCCCGTCCCATCAGAGATCCAGACATATTCTAAGGCAGTATCACCTGATCATAGAGATGGCTGATCTCCAGCGAGATCAAGGTTAGGAGAGAAGACACAGAGGACAACAACACGGATCCACTCACAAAGGCCTAATTCCCAGTAGAGACTTTTATGGGATGGTTGAGTATGAGATACTTCGACCATAGCTGATTGTTGGGTATGCGATACCCCAACAGATGGACCTAGTGCAAGTGGGAGATTGTTAGTTATATGTATACCCTAGAGGCCATTACTGTACATAAGTTGTATATTGTAGTAGATGCTTGGACATATATTGGGAGGATTTTCTTGCTCGACGTGATAGTATGCTATCTGGTTACTCTTTATCTTAACATGTACTCTGATTGTCTCTATGTCACATGTTGATAAAGTCCTTAGGGTGTTTACTTGACTACCAGAACTATGATGCGGATCATACTAGTGGAGATAGAGTAGTCGCCAAGTACATCCTTCAAATATTCTTAGTCGTGGGAGTACCGAAACAGGGCATCGATACTCCAGAGTAGACTAGCGTATACGCTTCTTGACCCATATGGTGGGCGATGGATGATCCCATATCCATTGGTATTTGACATCAGAGAAGGTATACGGGTGCTCAGTGGAGACTGGGTACACTGGACGGACACGCCGAGAACTCCCAGATGGTATTATACCTCACGTCAGATGGCAGTTCTCTGGTGACACTGGTACAGGTTAGTCTGTAGACCCGAGATCGTCATAGAGTCTTGTGTGATTCCCACTGTGCTTTGATTTCCATCATACCACGTCCAGGAGGACATGCGAAACGTTGGCTTTTGGGTACAGTCCCGAATCACATGGAGGCAATGAGCGATAGGAGGGGTTTTGTCTCTCCCGGTATAGGGAGTTGATGTTGCGCTGTATTCGATTAGCTATAATTGGAAATCCCTGGCCAGGGTTGCTGAGATTTACTGGTAAGGGTTATCAGTAGTTTCTCAAACTTTTATAGACCTCATATCGACATGACTTATCAAGCTACTGGGGTCTGATGTTTACCACCCCTAGGCGAGATATACGACATATCAGAAAAAGAGACCGGACTGTACGTGAGTGTTACTGGTTGGATTCATGGGAGAATGTAACGGCTTGCTTGTTGATCTTCTGATTGCTCAATACCTGGGTGGCTGTTACGTTTAGCTGACCGCTTGCAGCTTGTGGGTGTTTGATATGATCATCACCTACTGCCGGCGTATTGACGATTCTTTAGAGTTCTACACAGAGGTTTCCTGGCTCAGGCAAAACGGAGTAGGAGCACATATATGATATGTGCGGGACCGAGAACAATACGTGTATGTGATACCGTATTAGATTCTCGCGATATGAGATATCGGCCAGGTATATGTGATATAGCCGGGTCATCGGATCAAGTGTTGATTCGATGAACTGATACAGATTATATTAGTCGGTTATTTGTGAAATAGCCGGATTATCGGATCAAGTGTTGATTCAATAATTTAATGTATAATTATATATTTGATATATTAAATTACATTAACTAATATAAGCTCACTTAAAAATTCTTTTTCTCACTCGGGTAATACATTAATATATATGAGATATATGTTAATTGTATTATTTTATTTTGTTACAATAAATATTGTATATGTAATATATAATATTGTAACAAGTTATGATTACAAATGCAACATGATTAATGGAGATTAAACATAGTTAGGGTTTGATTTAGGTTAAGCTTTCTTGTAGCTTCTAGAAGCTTTTGTTTTGTTTTAAGCTAAGATATTATATGTTGATATTTTGGAGATATTTCCTAACCCAACCCAAACCCTTTATCCTAGTTAAATCTCTACAATGGTTAGCCCTTTGATTATTAACCATGGGTTGCATTTGCAATTACGACAACAATTCATTATTCATCACAAATAGATTCTTCTTCTTCTTCCTCTTGAAAAAGCTTACTAGCTTTTTGCAAAGTGATGATAATGGGTGAGAAATTGAAATAAAAGAGTGCTAAATGTTAGTTGTATGTATGCCCTAGAGGCCAGTATTGTACAGATGATGCATATTATATTGGATGCTTGGATATATATAGAGATGACTTTCTTGCTCGATATGATAGTATGCTATCTGGTTACTCTTTATCTTAACATGTACACTAGTCTCTTTAAACTGTCTTATAGTTACATGTTGGTAAAGCCCTTAGGATGTGTACTTGACTACCTGGACTATGATGCAGATCATACTAGTGGGGACATGGTAGTCCATAAGTACATCCTTCAAGGTCCCTAGTCGTGGGTATATCGAGACGGGGCATCGATACACCAGAGTAGACTAGCGTATATGCTTTTCAACCCATGAGATGGGCGATGGATGATCCTATATCCATTGGTGTTTGACATCAGAGATGGTATACGGGTGCTCAGTGGAGACTGGGTACACTGGACGGACTCGCCGAGAACTCCCAGATGGTATTATACCTCACGTCAGATGGCAGTTCTCAGGTGACACTTGTACAGGTTAGTCTGTAGACCCGAGATCGTCATAGAGTCTTGTGTGATTCCCACTGTGCTTTGATCTCCACCTTACCACGTCCATGAGGGCGTGCAAAACGGTGGTCTTTGGGTACAGTCCCGAGTCACATGGAGGCAATGAGCGATAGGAGGGGTTTCGTCTCTCCCGGTATTGGGGGTTGATGTTGCGCAGTGCTCGATTGGCCGTAACAGGGAAGTCCCTGGCCAGGGCTGATCAGAGATTTGCTGGTAAGTGTTACCAGTAGTTTCTCGACCCGTTATGAGCCTCACATCGGCACGACTTATCGGTTATTGGGGTCTGACGTTTACCACCCCTAGACTTGATATGCGACATATCAGACGAACAGACCGGACTGTACGGTAAGTGTTACTGGTTGGATTCACAGGAGTGTGAGCGGGCTAGCTCGTCGATCTTCTGATCGCTCAATACCCGAATGGCCGTTACGTTTGGCAGACCGCTTGCGGCTTGTAGGTGCTTGATATGATCATCATCTGCTACCGGCGTATTGACGAGTCTTTAGAGTCCTACACAGAGGTTTCCTAGCTCAAGCGAAACGAAATAGGAGCGCATATGAGATATGTGCAGGACCGAGAATAATGCGTGTATGTGATACCGTATTTCATTCTCACGATGGATGTATCGATTGATTATATTCGATATGACCTATTTATCGAATCATTGATTCGATAAGCCGATACATAGGATACTAGTCGGTTATATGCGATATGACCGGATCGTTAAGTCAAGTGTTGATTTAATGATTTAATGTATAATTATATATTTGATATATTACTTTGCATTAGCTAGTATTAGTTCACTTTATATGGATTTTCTTACTTGATGTGCAAGAAGTATATGTGATATACTTTTGTGCACATATTTGTATCATGTTTGATGATACTTGATCATTTAGTTAAGTGTATAGAATTAAACCATGATTAATTTGATAATTAGGGTTTTGCATATCCATTTATTTATTTATTTATTTGGAAAGGATAAAGATGAGAATGGTGGCTTTCTTTGTTTCTTATTGAAGCTTCATGAAGCTTTGACTTCTTAACCATTCTTGTCTTCATGCTTAACCCTAACCCATCCAAGTTACCATGGTTTATTCTCTACACTCAACTATGGTTAGCTTATGATAAGTATTGATTTATTTTTCATTTTATCTCAACACTTATCATATTCTTTCTTCTTCTTCATCTTCATCTTCAAAAAAAAGCTTGATGCCATCAATGGCAACTTGAGCTAAAGTGAGAGAAATCCAATTCTAAAGTGAACCCACCTCCTATTTCTTCACCCTCTACCTCTTGCCAAGTTGTTTTGGGTGTTTTCTTCACAAGTTTCACAACTTTGTGAAGTTGGAGCTTGAACTTGTGATGCCTCGACGTAGATCATCTTCGGCACGAAGCCGACGACCTAGTCCGCCCAAATCTCCGATGAAGCCAACGTATGAGTTCGGGATTCGAGATGGACAACGAGAGGATGCCTACATGGAGCTAAGGAAGTGGATAACCGGATCTACAAAGGTTGTAGCTCTCTTCTTTTAGTTAAGTTGTTAACTAGTTTACCGTTTCGCCTAAACTTCTAGTCAACGATCCGTATTAGGGTTTCGCGGCACCCATAATTTTTCAAATTGGCATGGTTGATGCCTTGTGAGACCTCTTTAGAGTGCCTAAGAATCCTACACTAAATTCCTACTTCATCATCCTCATCTATTCTTGCCAATTAGAATAGGGTGTTTGCTTTGCTAATACTTGATTAGCAAAGCAAGAGCTTGGGTTTGACTTTCTTCAAGATAGATCATCTTTGTTATTGAAGATCGGAAGCAAGATTGCATCTTTCTCTTCATGGAGCCTCTTTAGAGTATGGGTACTCGATGATCGCAGCGAAGGGACCACAACACGGAGCTTTAGAAGTGAAGGAACGGACTACAAAGGTTGTAATCCCTAACTCTTAGAAGTAAAGTTGTTTACTTGCATGTTTAACCCTAATTATCTAGCAAAGATCCTCGCTTTAGGTTGTTCGGTACGTCTAAATTTTAAATCGTTTATGGTTGATGCCTTATAGACCCTTGTGACGGTGCCTAGTAACCCTACAGAAGCCTGCCCCTGCTCCTTCGGCCTCCGTCCCAGTGCCTCCGGTGGCCGCGTCCCCCGAGCGTTCGGTGGCGGCTTCCGCCCCGGGTCCTAGCAGAGCGCCGGGACGGAAGCAGGCTCGAATTCTGGATGACCCAGTCTCGGAGGAGGAGACCGGCACTCCATCGGAGCCGCTCAATAGGGGTCCCCGGAAGTCTCCTCAAGGCCTGCCCTCGCCGATCATGGTGGAGGAAGGGGGCCTCCAGTTCTCGGTGCCCTCGGGGCTATCTGTCGCGGATAGCCTGCTGCACGAAATAGAGAAGTCTGCAGGGGGTAGGGTCCCCGGGGGGACCTTCAGGGCCCAGATGGCATCCATCGCCCAGGAGGGCGTGCAGGTAAGTGCTCGGTTGTTTGTGAGATTTGGTGCTTCCTTCGTCTTCCTGACCTCTTTCTCATTTTTTTCAGGTCCTCCAGCACGTCGCCCTTGCCGTACGCATGGAGGCCGAGGTGATAGCCCCGGCGATGAAGGCCGCGGACCAGCTTACCTCGCTGGATGAGAGCTCCAAGCGGGAGATGGTGGTGGCGATGGCGAGGGTTGCCGCCCTGGAGGGCGAGGTGGAGGCCGGGAAACGGGAGGTTACCCGGCACCGCGAGGCTGCCGTGGCTGTCGAGGTCAAGCTTGAGGATACTCAGGCGCTCACCGGTAACATGAAGAAGTCGGTGAGGACCCTCCGGAAGGAGCTGGGGGCGGCGGTCGAGGCGTCGAAGTGGGCCGACCTCTCGGCGGCGAAGGCGATGGAGGGCTACAAGAAGTCGATGGACTTCTACAATGACTTAGCCGTGGCCACCACCTGCATGTGGCATGAGGCCCTTGACGTCGTTAAGGTCCGGATGCCGGAGTTCGCCGATGAAGAGCTCCGGGCAAAATACACCCTCGCAGACGCTGATGAGCAAGGGGAAGAGATTCTTGACGAGGAGGTGGCCGAGGACCCTGCTCGACTCGTGGTAGATATCGAGGACCCCGAGGTCATGCCTGGCCCCGAGGCCTAAAGCCCCCGTCTTCCTCCTTCTTTTATTTTGCCGCTTCTGGAATTTTTGTAAGCCTCCGGGCAGTCTGTAAAGCTGGGGAACCCAAAATACCCTTTGTAAAGACTTCGCTTTTGATAGTAAAACTTTTTGTTTCATCAGCTTGCACTTTATCTTCTGTTTATGAAGAATGCTCATAAAATATCCTTGCTTGCACTATTGGGCTTCCATGTCAGGTCGGCTATCTGTCTAGCGATCGTTCGTCGAGCTGATTTCGATCACTTGCTAAGTGTGCCAAGCGCTGCTGAGAAGGAGGCATCTCCATGGCCCCGAAGTCGGGGGGGATCACTCAGACTTGGATAGACCTGATGTCTCTTGTTTGGGGCTTCGGATCCGCTGCATGTGATGGGCTGAGGGATGTCTGCCGTAGTTGTGCCGCGCATAAAGGGGCTCAGCGGCCTCGTTATGAGGGCTACAAACCCGCAGCGTCTGTTAGGCAGGAGGATACCTGCTGGGGATGACCGAGCAGGGATCTGCTCGGTTGATCTTGGTGAGGGCTTTGAACCCTGTCGGTTGTGGTAGGAAGATACCAACCGGGGATAGCCGAGAAAGGGTCGGGCTCGACTGCCTCTGGAGGACTTTGGTCCTTAGCGTTGGAGGGGCCGTAGGAGGCCTGCTAAGGGTAACCAGATAGTGAAGCTGCGCGGTTGCTTCTTGGCGAGGGCCTTGATCCCTGGCGTTGTGAGTAGGGAAGCTACCGGCCAGGGATAGCCGAGCAGGCTAGCTGCTGAGCTGCCTCCGAGGAGGACTTTGATCCTTAGCGTTGGAGGGGCTGTAGGATGCCTGCTAAGGATAACCGGGCAGTGAAGCTGCGTGGTTTCCTCTTGGCGAGGGCTTTGATCCCTGGCGTTGTGAGTAGGGAAGCTACCGGCCAGGGATAGCCGACCAGGGAAGCCGCTCGGCTGCCTCTAAGGAGGACTTTAATCCTTAGCGTTGGAGGGGCCGTAGGAGGCCTGCTAAGGATAACCAGGCAGTGAAGCTGCGCGGTGGCCTCTTGGCAAGGGCTTTGATCTCTGGCGTTGATTTATATGGATTTTATGATCAAAATTATTTTACCGCAATCAAGAACGGCGTCGCTTCGTAGCTAGCCGGTGAGTACGGGTCGGTCCACAGGGATGTTGTGTATTTCCTAAATGTTCTAACGAGTTAATTCCAAATGGTGTTTGGATCTTTATCACTAAAAACTAAGTTGATTTAGACTAGTATTTAGAATCTTGCTAGGGTTAGGTTTATGTTAAGTTTGGAAAATTAAAGATTTCACACCGCTTTCAATGCCCTAATTTAGATCTCTTAGGTGTTATGTTAATAATTAATAAAGGGGATTGGGACGATCGGAAAGAAACGATGTTTCTTCCTCTAGGTCCTTATCCGTCCTTTCTTAATAATTAACCTAACCTCCATGGAAAATATGCACATCCGGTCTTTTATACTACGGTATCACCGTTACCTCGTGGGTAGGATGCTATAGGGAGCGGTATGTATATGTATGCATGGAGTCCTAATAATTAATATGTGATGGGCAAGAAAGGGGTGAGAGATTTGCATCTCTCAAACCTTCCCTATTCCTAACCCCTAACAAGCCAGGAACTACTCGCTCATTAAGGGATCGATAAAAAACATGATTTTTATTTGAGTTTTCGATTTAAGAGATTAATTATCTAACTACTGCAGATTAATAAAAAGTTCTAATCTAAATTAAACTAGGGCGGAGAATAAATTTAAACTAGGGCAGAAATAAAAATTAAGAACTAGGGCAAAATAAAAGAACCTACTTACTTTATTGATGCTCTCTAAACTTTACAAAAGATTTCTGAATTTTTATCAATGAAAAGAGGCATAACCTAAAACAAGTTTTAGGGCTTCTATTTATAGAGCATAGAAAACCTTAGGCTTACAATCGACGCACATCTGCTTTTACAAATATACCACTAGGAAGACTAGTCAACGCGCCGCCAGTCGTCATAAAATTTCTGCACCAACACGGGTTCAACACGGCCGCGGAACTGCGGCCATAGGCCCTGTTTGGCCGCGGTTACGCGGCCATGTAAGGGGATCTTGGGCTGAGTTTTACTGTATATCTTCTGTTTGACTTTGTCTTCAGTTTTCCTTACTTGGTTCTTCAGAATGTCTTCTACTTCTCTTCCAGATCTCCACAGTGAGTAATGTAGTAGACTTTTACCATTTGCTTCGTGTCGAAGTCTTGAACCTTGCGATGCCTTTGTTCTTTGTGAAATCGTCTATTGATCTTCGTTTAGTCTTCAAACTGTAGGCTTGATCAAGATTCTTCCATTTGTTGGTCGTAGTCTCACTTTTGTATCGTCTTTTATCTTTTTCACTGTTTTTGTTCCGAGAACCTGTAACCTGCAACTATGTCGCAGACATGGGTCAAAAGCACCTGTTTATTTGTAAAATGAATAAGAATGGGGAATATAATAATGCAATATTATGATATGAACAAATACCCCCAAACTTATCTTTTGCTCGTCCTCGAGCAAACCTAATTTTATTCTTGAAAAAGACCTAGCCTCACTTTCGCAGGGAAACGTGATTGCACTGAGCTCGTGCAACAAGCCATTAAATCTCTAGGTGTCCCTAGTAGGAGGAGTGTTGTCTCCTGAGGGTTTTCAGCGGATACTACCCACAAAATCCTATCAATTTGGTTTATCGACTTTTATTCTCCAATTAGGTTTTCCAACAAGGAATTCTATTATCTTTGACTGATAAATTATCCACCCGTATTCTTCACAGTTCCTTATCATTCAACTTAATATTATATATGTTCTGTAGACTTACTTAGCTTTTGGCATCTTTTAAGTTTTCCTTCTAGGGTTCTATCTCAACTTAGGAATTTTTATCATCTCTATTAAAGATATAAATCCTATTCTTCATTCCTATCTCTTATTTCAACTCCAATCATATACCCCTACGTATGTGTATATATCACCCCTACACTTGGAAATTCAAATCAAGCTATTACACTCTTGTCCATCGTCCAAAGTACTTTTCAATTGGTGAATTTTTAGATAAAATTGCCCACACATTCTTCATGCGACCGTTAATACTTCTTGAGGTACTAATGACCGATTACAAAATGTGTTTGCACATTAAAGCGTAATTCCTAGTCTTGTAACACCTAAGGTTTTAGCAGTGACTCCCAAATCAGTTGGTCTAAGGCACTAGGTGATAAATCACCCTCGCTAAATTTTTTTTCTATTTATGCAGCCTTAAGTAATTACAAAAACCAGTGTCCATTTTTTTTTATTATCTCTTTATTCACACTTGTATTTTTTATTTTATTTTTCTCCATACTAAGGAATTTAGACAAGAGCATTTCAAGGTCTCTTCTACTATTCCAAGTTTCAAGGTTCGTGTTTGTGCAATTTGTAGGGTGTATATTTTCAGAATCTAGATTTAAGATTAGAAATTATTTTTCAAACTTACACTTTAATAAAAGTATCAATACTCTTCTCTTGTTTTAATTTGGCCCAAGAAGTCAACTCGAAATTTGCCTATTTCTAAATAAACTACAAAGACATATACTTTCTACCGTTAAATTTTAAAAAAGGTTATTTTTAGGGTTTTTAATTTACTAAGTCTAAGATCTAGTTATTCCTAACTAGTTAACCTATTTGTTAAACTCAAGTTAATTATAGCCAAAATTGAATGTTTTAATTTTATAATTTTTAAATTTTTTCAATTTTTATGGGTTTTAAAAATAAGTATGCAAATACAAAAATATACATATTAATGCGAAGGAAGAAAGCTTACCGAGCACACCCCCATACTTAAACTTGACAGTGTCCTCACTGTCATGCTACACAAAGAGGGTCAAAATGGCCGGCACTTCCCTATTTATTTTCTAATTTTACAAAAATACCCAAATAAAATATTTTTGTTATTTTCAAATTTTTTTATTTTTTATGTTATTTTGAATTTTTATATATTTACAAGTGATACACACCCCTAAACTTGTTTGAAATAAAGTGTTGGTAAGAAGATCAAAAATTTGGGGGTCAAATGGAGGAAGATCAATCAGTGTAAACCGGCTCCTGCAAAAACAGGAGCTCCTCCGACAGGTCCGCAGTGAGGAACGGTTTCAGTCGATGTCCGTTCACTTTAAACAAAGTACCGTCCTCCGGATTTTCAAGATCTACTGCACCGTGCGGATATACGGTGCGTACTAAAAACAGCCCTTTCTACCTAGATTTGAGATTGCCGGGGTGAAACTGTAACCGAGTGTCATAGAGTAAATCCTGTTGACCAGGTTTAAACGTTTTGCGCATAAGGTGTTTGTCATGGAACACCTTAGTTCGGTTTTTAACAATGAAAGCATTATCATAAGGCTCATCCCGCAGCTCTTCTAGTTCATTTAGTTGCAGCTTTCGATTGTTGCCCGCATCTCCCATTTATAAATCCAACTCTTTGATCGTCCAAAATGCCTTGTGCTCAATCTCAACTGGGAGGTGGCAAGACTTCCAGTAAACAAGCCGGTATGGAGACATACCAAGATCGGTCTTGTATGCAGTACAAAATGCCCATAGTGCACCAAGAAGTTTGTGTGACCAATCTTTACGGTTTTTAGAAACCGTTTTCTCCAAGATTTGCTTAATTTGCCGATTCGAAACCTCGGCTTGCCCACATGTTTGGGGATGGTATGGCGTTGACAGTTTGTGAGTAATGGTATATTTGCGCATTAAGGACTCAAAAGTCCTATTGCAAAAGTGAGATCCATTATTATTTATAATTGCTCGAGGGTGCCCAAACCGAGAAAAGATATGTTCTTTAAGAAATCGAACGACAACCTTGTTATCATTTGTTCGGCTAGGCACAGTCTCGACCCACTTTGACACATAGTCAACAGCCAAAAGAATATACACATTCCCAAAAGAATTGGGAAATGATCCCATGAAGCCTATTCCCCAAACATCAAAAATATCCACAACCAAAATTGGTTGGAGCGGCATTTCATTTCTCCGCGATATCCGGTCCAAGTGTTGGCACCGGGAGCATGTCTTGCAGTATTCATATGCATCCTTAAAGAGTCGTGGCCAATAGAAACCACACTGCAAGATTTTCTCGGCTGTCTTCTTTGGGCCAAAATGCCCGCCACACGCTTGATCGTGGCAAAAAGACAGCACACTCTTAAACTCATTTTCAGGTACACATCGACGAATGATTTGGTCGGAGCAGTATTTAAAAAGATACGACTCATCCCAGTAAAAATGTTTTACTTGGGACAAGAATCGAAGTTTATCCTGTTTCGACCAATCTTTAGGTATCAAGCCGGTGGCCAAGTAGTTTACTATATCAGCGAACCAAGGTTCGCATGACACGGCTATGAGTTGCTCATCGGGATAAACATCTTTAATTGGAATTTCAAGAGTAGGCGAAGAAGGAAGTCGTGAAAGGTGATCGGCAACTATGTTTTCACATCCTCTTTTGTCCCTTATGATAAGGTCAAACTCTTGTAGCAAGAGGATCCAACGTATTAACCTCGATTTAGCATCCTTCTTCGCAAAAAGGTGGCGAAGAGTTGAATGATCCGTATACACAATCACTGGAGAGCCGATTAAATAAGGCCGAAAATTTTCAAGTGCAAACACAACGGCTAAAAATTCCTTTTCTGTTGTTGTGTAGTTCAGTTGGGCCTCATTTAATGTACGGCTAGCGTAATAAATTACGTGCGACATCTTATTAATGTACTGTCCAAGAACAGCACCAATGGCAAAATCTGATGCATCGCACATAATTTCGAATCGATTCGTCCAGTCTGGAGATGAAAGAATGGGAGCAGAAATGAGAGAGTGTTTCAATGACTCAAACGCTTCCATGCAAGTTGAGTCAAAATCAAATGTTGTGTCCTTGGTCAATAAGAGAGTCAAGGGTCTATCAATCTTGCTAAAATCATTGATGAACCGTCTATAAAAACCGGCATGGCAAAGGAAGGCTCGGATGTTTTTGACGCATTTAGGAGGAGGGAGATTAGAAATGACCTCAATCTTAGCTTTATCAACTTCTATGCCGTTTTGCGAGATGACATGTCCTAAGACAATACCCTCTCGTACCATAAAGTGGCACTTCTCCTAATTTAACATGAGGTTCTTATCCCTACAACCGGTAAGAACTGCGTCAAGGTGCAGCAAACACTCGTCGAAGAAGTCACCAAAAATGGAGAAATCATCCATAAAAATCTCCAAAAACTTTTCAAGCATGTCTGAAAAGATCCGTATCATACACCGCTAGAATGTAGCGGGTGTATTGCATAACCCAAAGGGCATGCGACGATAAGCGAAAGTACCGAAAGGACAAGTAAATGTGGTCTTGTCTTGATCCTTTTCGGCGATGGGGACTTGGTTATAGGCGGAATAGCCATCCAAAAAGCAGTAAAACTCATGCCCAGCCAATCGTTCCAGCATTTGGTCAATGAAAAGTAAAGGAAAGTGGTCTTTTCTTGTCGCGGCATTGAGTTTTCTATAGTCGATTCAACCTCGCCACCCAATTTGGGTGCGAGTAGATATTAACTCATTTGCCTCATTGGTTATGACCGTAATGCCCGATTTCTTTGGAACAACATGAATGGGGCTAACCCACTGTCTATCCGAGATAGGGTAAATGATACCACTATCAAGACATTTAACAATCTCCTTCTTGACAGCCTCTTTCATTATGGGGTTGAGGCGTCTTTGAGGATCCCTTACTGGCTTGGTATCATCCATTAAGTGTATATGATGTTCAACTATGAGGGGAATAATCCTCTTGATATTCGCCATAGACCAGCCAAAAGCTTTCCGATTATTTTGTAAGTCCATTAAAAGGGCCTTCTTTTACTCGAGAGCTAGAAAGGCCGATATGATAACGGGAAGGGTCTCATTCTCACCTAGGTAAGCATATTTAAGGTGCAACGGCAAAAGTTTTAGTTCGAGTTTAGGAGGTGAAACAATTGAAGGTAGCATTGGTGAAAATGTTTCAAACTCGAAGGATTCCATCAACGGTTCAAATCGAGTGTACGCAACCAAGTCGGATGGTTCAACTAACTCATCCGAAAAATCAAAAGACTCAAACTCGGGTGGTGAGTCTTCAAAATCGTCCAAAAAGGTGAAACACTCATAATCGTTGTCCGGCGTGAAAGCTGTGTCGGATTCTAGGAGGAACGCACTAGAGGCGTCAACACTGCTGTGATCGAACATAAAATTTTCGAGCTCACAGTCCTCCTCCGTGATCTCATGGATCGAGCAAACATCAAGTATACTAGCATTAGGCTCGGAAGGCTGATTTCCCAACTTAAAAATGTTGAGTTCAATTGTCATATTTCCAAAAGATGGGTTCATGGAACCATTACAACAATTGATCACCGCATTGGAGGTCACAAGGAATGGTTGACCAAGTATTACCGGAATTTGACTCCGGGGGTTAGCTACAGGTTGTGTATCCATCACAATGAAGTCAACGGGGAAAATGAAGTACCTGACTTTAATTAACACATCCTCTAACTCACCCCTAGGATGGGTGATGGATCGGTCGGCGATTTGGAAAGTACAATGAGTGGGTTTAAGCTCTCCAACGCCTAATTGCTCGTACACAGAATAGGGTAGCAAATTGACACTAGCACCAAGATCTAATAGTGCTCTATTAATGTTCTTGTCCCCAATTGTTATCGAAATAGTAGGACAGTCGGGGTCCTTGTGCTTTTGGGGTAAAGATTGGACAAGAGCATCACTAACAGCACTAGCCACGAAAACTTTCTTTGGTACTTGTGACTTCCTCTTCTTGGTGCATAAGTCTTTTAAGATTTTCGCGTAAGAAGGGCCTTGTTAGATTGCATCCAAGAGAGATATATTTATGCTAACCTGTTTGAACAACTTTACAATATTCTCCATTTGTGGAGTTGGCTTATTGGATCTCAATCTGTTTGGAAAAGGAACATTTTGAAAATTTGTTGAGTCCAATTTTTGTGGATCAGATTAAGGAGTTGCAACGGATCCCCGTGTAGATGTGTTCGTGATGTGAGAAGTGGGTTCGTTCGAAGTAGAAGAAGTAGTGCCTTGTGAAGAATGAAGAATAGGCTCGAACGAAGAAGAAGAAGAAGAAGAAGAAGAACCACCGGCAGGGGTGTCATTATTAATACCCACGTTATTTTGCAACACTTTTCCGGATCTCAACGTGGTCACAGCATTTACGTTATCATTTTGCTGTTCATATGCAACATGTGCGTGACCAGGATTTGGCAATGGTTGAGATGGAATCTTTCCCTTTTCTCACTCGCTCAACGCAGCATTGAGTTGTGCAATTTGGGCCTCAATAGATTTGATGCTTTGATCGTGTGAGGCACTATTTTGCACCAAAGATTGAATGGAAGTCTCTAACCTTACTGCGGATTGTGTAGATTGCTTTAGGAATGCATCTAGACTTCTTTCTAGTGAGGTAACCTTATCATTATTTGGTTGAACAAAATTGTTTTGAGGGTAAGAGTTGTTTGGCACAAAATTGTTCATTTGGTTTTGGTAAGGTTGTGGGTGGAATGGTTGCTGGTATTGAGTTTGTGGAGGTGCTTGTTGTTGTGGAGGAGGAGGCCTTTGAAAGTTGTTGTTTCCTTGGAATTGCTGATTTTGACTCCAAAAAAAATTTGGGTGACTCCTCCAACCAGGATTATAAGTCGAAGAGTATGGATCATTTCTTTGTCGTTGCTGAAAAGCAGTATTGACTTGATCTTGTCCTTGAGCAGATGGATTGTAAGGACACTCTTCGGTAAGATGTGATGGATCCGAACAACAAGCACAAACAGTTCGTGGGGGCAAAGCAGGGGCAGGAGAAGGCAATGAGATTTTGGTCTCAATTGCTTCTAGCTTTTTCGTAAGTGCAGCCATCTCGGTCTTCATAGCAATCGACATATCTAATTGATGTATACCTGCCCTAGACTGACCAATTGAAGAAGATGAGGTGGTCTTGGTGCTTTCCCACTGAAGTGTTTGTTCAGCAAGATCGTCGAGAAACTGCCACGCTTCCTCACTAGTTTTGGTTAGAAAGTGACCTTGACAAATAGTTTCTAGCAAATACTTCGTTACTGGGTTCAATCCCTCGTATAAAGTTTGGCAAAGTTGCCAATTTTCGATCCCATAGTGAGGGCATTGAACAAGTAGGTCTTTGAATCTTTCAAAACACTTTCAAAAGGGTTCGGAAGGAAGCTGGGAAAATTGTATAATCTCATTGCGAATTGTCGCAGTCTTGTGATGAGGATAAAACTTTTTAAGAAAAGCTTTAACAAACTCTTCCCAATTCTTAATTGAATGTGATGCTATGCTGTATAACCACTCTCGGCTAAGTCGCATAAGGTGAAAGGAATGACCCTTAGCCTTACAGCATCATCTGATAATTGGGTTGTTTTCATCATTGCGCAAACGTTTTGGAATTTGTTTATGAAGATATAGGCATCTTTGGATTCCAGTCCGTGAAATTTTGGCAACATGTTGATGAAATGAGGTTTGATCTCAAAGTTGTCCCCATTTGCCGGTGAGAGTGAAAGACAAGTAGGTAAGGCGGTGCGGATCGGGTAGAAAAGATCCTGGAGCGCGATTCGTTGGGGCGCTTCAACAGGCGGGTGTTGCGGGTTATTCGCACCTAACGGAGGTGGAATCAGTCCCGTGGGTAAGGTGTTGTTAGGATTATATCCCGACATCCCTTCGGAGGAAGAATATGAAGGTGAAGGTAAGGAAGTGGAAGGAATTTCGACTTCGAAGTCGAAAGCTTCGTCGGTCGGTACCAACGAGACACAGACTCATCGGGCGCTAGTGTCCCTAGTCCAACCGGACATACACTAAAGAGGAAGTGTAGTCAAAAAGTGAAAAACAGAATGTGGAGGTATGAAAACGCCAATGGAAAGAAGGTGGGTGTAAGTGGTTTGCATGGATTTCTCAGCGACAAGTTGCAAGTTTTTGTAAAAAATTTTCCTTTTTTCTTTTTTCTTTTTTTTTATGTGGTGCTTTTTGCAAAAATATTTTCGATAAAAGGCTTAGACACACGTTCAATCAACCACAAATGCACAATCAGGCCTAGATCTAGGGTCACCTAGGTCAGCTAGACAGCTCCTAACTATTCCAAAGGGCAAGAAGTAGGACCTCAAACCGTCTCTTCACCGCCAATTATGGCCAGGTAAGTGGGAGGTTCTCCACTACGTAAGTAGTGGGACTAATTAAGTAACCATTTGCCTTAGACACACTTGCCTAGACACCACAAAGTCTGGTTAAGATCAACGGTCGATGCCTACAACTATTCCTCTGTCCTATTGAGCGCGACGTCCTTAGGGCTGATTCTAATATTTTTTAATTAAATGATAGTCAATGCAATATGCCTTATGTGATTTCTGGGGTCCTGGGAAGGGTGATGAAATCCCCACCTAATCTGGATTGGTTTCAAACCCCTTAAAGTCCAATTAAAATATGCAAAACAGTTAACAATCACTTGCAAACAATTTTTTTTAAGCGCGGCGCAAAGAATCCTGCACAAGATTAATTATTGGAAGGGGAGAGATTTTTTGGCGCAAAGAATTCTGCAGGAGATTTTACAGAGGAGATATTGGGGTTCCAGAGAAGAAGAAAAAAGAACTTACCGAGCTTTTTCCACGTGCTGACTCGACCAAGTAGCCGCGTTTCCGCGGTCGGAATAGGCTAGGCGCGACGGTTCCGCGGTGGAGGAAGTGGCTCCTTTCCCGAAAAAAATTCTGCTCCCCTAGTTTGACTTTTATCTGTTGTTCAGATCTGCCTTTTTCTGTTTTGCTCTCTGGATTTTTCCAGATCCGAACTTGTTCGTTGAACCAAAACAATAAAAAGATGATAAAATTTTTATATTTTAAAATTTTTCAGTTTTTATGATTTTTATGATTTTATATTAACATGAAATTGCAAAAAGAAAATACTACGCCATCCCCGGCAACGGCGCCATTTGATTTATATGGATTTTACGATCAAAAATATTTTACCGCAATCAAGAACGGTGTCGCTTGGTAACTAGCCGGTGAGTACGGGTCGGTCCACGGGGATGTTGTGTATTTCCTAAATGTTCTAACGAGTTAATTCCAAATGGTGTTTGGATCTTTATCACTAAAAACTAAGTTGATTTAGACTAGGATTTAGAATCTTGTTAGGGTTAGGTTTAGGTTAAGTTTGGAAAATTAAAGATTTTCCACCGCTTTTAATGCCCTAATTTAGATCTCTTAGGTGTTATGGTAATAATTAATAAAGGGGATTGGGACGATCGGGAAGAAACGATGTTTCTTCCTCTAGGTCATTGTCCGTACTTTCTTAATAATTACCCTAACCTCCATGGAAAACATGCACATCCGGTCTTTTATACTACGGTATCACCGTTACCTCGTGGGTAGGGTGCCGTAGGGAGCGGTATATATATGTATGCATGGAGTCCTAATAATTAATATGTGATGGGTAAGAAAGGGATGAGAGATTTGCATTTCTCAAACCTTCCCTATTCCTAACCCTAACAAGCAAAGAACTACTCGCTCATTAAGGGATCAATAAAAAACATGATTTTTATTTGAGTTTTCAATTTAAGAGATTAATTATCTAACTACTACAGATTAATAAAATTTCTAATCTAAATTAAACTAGGGCGGAGAATAAATTTAAACTAGGGCAGAAATAAAAATTAAGAACTAGGGCAAAATAAAAGAACCTACTTACTTTATTGATGCTCTCTAAACTTTAAAAATGATTTCTGAATTTTTATCAATAAAAAGAGGCATAACCTAAAAAAAGTTTTAGGGCTTCTATTTATAGAGCATAGAAAACCCTAGGCTTACAATCGACGCACATCTGCTTTTACAAATATACCCCTAGGAAGACTAGTCAACGTGCCGCCAGCCGTCACAAAATTTCTGCACCAACACGGGTTTAACACGGCCGCGGAACCGCGGCCATAGGCCCTGTTTGGCCGCGGTTCCGCAGCCATGTAAGGGGATCTTGGGCTGAGTTTTACTGTATATCTTCTGTTTGACTTTGTCTTCTGTTTTCCTTAGTTGGTTCTTCAGAATGTCTTCTAGTTCTCTTCCAGATCTCCACAGTGAGTAATGTAGTGGACTTTTACCATTCGCTTCGTGTCAAAGTCTTGAACCTTGCACTGCCTTTGTTCTTTGTGAAATCGTCTATTGATCTTCGTTTAGTCCTCAAACTGTAGGCTTGATCAAGATTCTTCCATTTGTTGGTCGTAGTCTCACTTTTGTATCGTCTTTTATCTTTTTCACTATTTTTGTTCCGAGAACCTGTAACCTGCAACTATGTAGCAGACATGGGTCAAAAGCACCTGTTTATTTGTAAAATGAATAAGAATGGGGAATATAATAATGCAATATTATGATATGAACAGGTGTCGCAGGTAGGCAACTACCAGCCTGGGATGACCGAGCGGGGTAGCCGCTCAGATGCCTCTTGCGAGGGCTTTGATCCCTGGCGTCATGGGTTGGGAGGTACCAGCCGGAGATGACCGAGCAAGGGTCGGGCTCGGTTATCTCTTGCGAGGGCTTTGATCCTTCAGGACGGGGACCGAGCAGGGTTACTGTCCAGTGCCTCTTGGCATAGAGTTTGATCCATGTCGGTTGTGGTAGGAAGCTACCAGCCGGGGATAGCCGAGCAAGGGTCGGGCTCGACCGCCTCAAAGGAGGACTTTGGTCCTTAGCGCGGGAGGGGCAGTAAGAAGCCTACCAAGGACCCTTGGCCGGGAAGAGTTACTGCCTGGTGCCTCTTGGCGAGGGCTTTTGTCCTGAAGGATAGTCGAGCGAGGGTCGGACTCGACTGCCTCTGGGAGGGCTTTTGATCCCCGTCGGTTGTGGTAGGAAGCTACCAGCCGGGGATAGCCAAGCGAGGGTTGGGCTCGACTGCCTCTAGGAGGACTTTTTGATCCCTGGCGTTGCGAGTAGGGAAGCTACCGGCAAGGGATAGCCGAGCAAGGTAGCTGCTGAGCTTCTTCTAAGGAGGACTTTGGTCCTTAGCGTTGGAGGGGCCGTAGGAGGCCTGCTATGGATAACCAGGCAGTGAAACTGCGCGGTTGCCTCTTGGAAAGGGCTCTGATCCCTGGTGTTGCGAGTAGGGAAGCTACCGGCCAGGGATAGCCGAGCAGAGAAGCTGCTCGGCTGCCTCTAAGGAGGACTTTGATCCTTAGCGTTGGAGAGGCCGTAGGAGGCCTGCTAAGGATAGCCGGGCAGTAAAGCTGCGCAGTTGCTTCTTGGCAAGGGCTTTGATCCCTAGCGTTGCGTGTAGGGAAGCTACCAGCCAGGGATAGCCGAGCATGGTAGATGCTTGGCCAATTCTTTATGAGGTTTCGCCCGACCATCCCGTTGCAGGTATGGGGAACAGGAACGGTCGAAGCGAACGTGCGTGTAGAATGCGCATTGAATGCGTGGGGAGGCGAAGCGCTAGAGTCGCGTCGTTTCGATTCCGCCAGAGATGGCTCAATGATCGCCGCATGGCAGCGACTTTGTGGGCGAAAACGGGCGACTGTTAGGTTCCGTTGGGACGCAGTAGGCTATATAAAGCTGAGGGAGCGCTGGTCCTTCCTTTCTTCAAAAACAGATCATTGAGAATGGAAGACTTCCCTTTTACCATCCTTGAAATCATCCACTTCGAAGACGTATACCTCTACGATCAGAACTGCGCTGAGGACACAGTGCAGTTGGTCTATGGGAGCATCGAAGACCACTTCGGCCGGCTGCTCCCCCGGCGCTCCCCTCTGCTGCAGCTGTTGATGTACTCCATCTGGAGGGCGTCGCCGGAGCTTTACAACCCCCTATCCGAGCAGCTCTACGATGAGGCCGTGGGCAAGCTGCGGTTTCTGAAGTGCTTCGGCCTGATCTCCGTGGGTCGTCTGACTTGCTCGGTGGCACTCATCCGTGAGTGCTACGAACTGAGGCTCATGGTCAACGCGCGTGGGGGGAATCGAGGGCAAAGGCTGGATTTCGCGAGGCCTCGGCTGGCGGAGATCTTTATGGAGTACCATGAGCAGTGCTCTCTGCACCCCCTTCCCCCGCTGCTGTAATTTTCATTTTCTTTTTGTATGTATGGCTGAGGAGCCCATAATACATTTTTGAATAAATAAGACATTTCCTTCTTTTTCGCAATGTTCCATTGATCTTTTATTAAATTAACAACAGACCCTAGGAAGAGTTTACATCGCCCCTAAAAAAAGTACATGCTAATAGATGACCTTATTAGCGTAGCCCGAGCTCCCCGGAAGCTTGTTGGTCTCCGTGCTCGGCACCGGGTACGTGGCTCCCTGGGCTCCGGACTGGTCATCTGCCGAAACGAGCATGATCTGGCTAATGGTAAGCTCGGCGGGAGGAGGACGCTGCTCCTGCTCGCGGTCGGCCTGCCGCTTATCCCTCAAGTAGGCGGCGAGGTGCCCTGATCGGATGAGCTCCTCGATGTAGTCACGGAGTTGCTTACAATCCTCCGTGGTGTAGCCCAGCGTCCAGTGGAAGGCGCAGTAGGGGCCCCGGGTTCGCTTCAAGGCCTGACACGGGATTAGAGGGAACTTGAAGAACCCCTTGCCCCGGGACTCCTCTAGTAACACTGCGAGGGAGACGTTGAGCAGGGTGTACTCCTGGAACTTCGAATGATAGGGCTGCTGACGCTCCGGCCTCTCTTCCCGAGCCCTCTTCTTCTGGTCGGACTGTTCTACTCGAGGGAGGTTCGTGTTCACCTCGGACTCCAGCTGGACCTCGTGCTCGGTCCACGCCTTGACCTCGGCCATGGTCTTAGGCTGCGCCAACGCAAAGGAGCGCAACCACTCCTTGTGCCTAAAACCAGATCTGAGTGCCGTGATGACGGTCTCGTCCTGGTACTCGGGGATTTCGAGGAGGGCGTTGTAGAAGCGGGTGACGTAAGGTTTGAACGTCTCCTTGTCCCCGCTCTTAATTGTGAAGAGGTAGTCGACCGTGTGCTTCTGCCGACGGTTCCCGACGAAGTGGCCGAGGAACTGAGTAGCCAGCTCGTCAAAGGTCGAGATTGAGCGAGGCTCGAGTCCTCGGAACCAGTCCCGACCAGAGT
The DNA here is from genome assembly GCA_030015575.1 of Agapanthus africanus. Lineage (NCBI taxonomy): Eukaryota > Viridiplantae > Streptophyta > Magnoliopsida > Asparagales > Amaryllidaceae > Agapanthus > Agapanthus africanus. The sequence goes on from CM057346.1 coordinate 401,585,947, forward strand.
GGATGAGGGTGGCTGGGAAGGCTCTGCACTGGGATGCGTCGGAATGGCCCTGGAAGCTCATCCCCGTGGTGAAAACATCAAAATGGTCTTTCGGGTCGTCTTTCCCGTCGAACAGAGAGACCTTCGGGGGCTTGTTGCATGAGGAGACGTGAGCAGTGAGCAGTGCCTCGGTAAATGGCTTGGTGGGCGAGTCGGCGGCGTACTTAGCCCCGTCGCCCGAGAGTTGACCTTCTCGGCGCATGCCCTCGATCTTCTTCTTGAGGGCGTCGAGTCGGCCGTGGTACCTCGAGGATTCGGCACCTTGTGATCCCTGGCCTCTTCTGTGGGAGATCTGCGTCTGGGCGCAGCCCCGGTTCCTCTCAATGAGGTTCCTCAAATCCCCGGGCGAGATGGCCCTCGAGCCGCCATGGCGAGCCCCTTCTGTGCGACTCCGTCAAGGGAGGGGGTGTCGGTCATGCCTGAGGACAGGCAAGGTGACCGATATCTCCTCAGGGGGGTGAGGGTCGTGAGGAGGCTCGAGGCAAGGCGTTGTGGCGGCGGATCTTGGTGTGGAGCCGTGGGGCGCTCAGCGGGCCTCAGAGAGTATCGGCCCGTGAGATCTGTGGCCATGGGACGTAGCCTGCCGGTGGTCAGCCGTGCCAACGAGGGCGGAATCTTCTGGAGGCGGAGGAGCGGTGATCTGGGGCCTTGGCCCGGCCGTTTGGACGCGGATGAGCGCCTCCACGATAGACTGTAGTCGATCTATTCGGCCGGCGAGGGCGTTGATGACGATCGCCGGAGGAGGTTCATCCGCGCCTTCGGTGAAGGGGAGGCGGCAGCTAGTACCTGGATCTTCACGGTGATCGCATGCCATGTGGATGGAGATCGGAAGGCCAACTTTTATTTTTGTGGAGTTTTATTTCCCACAGACGGCGCCAACTAATGGAGGTCCTTTTCGGGTCTCCGTCAGATGTTGTCTTCCGTCGATCTTCCGGTGGATCTTGGAGGTGATCTCCTGTTGCGTGTGGGTCTCAATGGGTTTTGAGGAGATTGGTGGTTTTGAGGTGTTTGCGCCAAATACCTGTAAGGAAGTCCCGGGATGGTTTGGTACCACCAAGGACCTTCCGACGATCAAGTTAGCACAAGATCCGAGCAGAGTAACGGCTAAGTGGGGTGAAAAAAGCTTACTTGACCTCTCTGTGATGGGGGCTTATATAGTGGCGGCAGCACGCAGTAGCAGGCGCGAGAATCTCTCCGGCAGTTACGCTCCCGACGTCACGCCCGCGTAATAAACGGATCGCCCGTTAATGGAGATCGTGATGACGTGGAACGTGGGATGTTGTCGGCGGAGAATCCACGCATGGTGAGATTTGCGGACCAGCGGTTATGCCAGTGAGTGGTGGAGTTGGTCCGTCGGAGGGACCGAGAAAGATGGCCTCGGCGGGGGAGCTCGGGAACGAGCGAGAGGGTCGAGGCATCTTGGTCTTGTGGTAGCTCAGAGAGAGCTGAGAAGCTGGTGAGGCCAATTTGCAGGGGGCTTTGAGGAGATCCAGCTTGTGCTTGCAGGTCGGGTACAGGGGTGGCCAAGTGGGCCCCAGTGGGCCCTTTCTTCTGAGTTCTGGGACACGTCATCTGCCACGTGTCCTGATCTGGGAGATCGCTAATATAGAGCATCATCAATAACTGTTGCCGTTGCCAATACTTACTTGGAGCAAAATATAAATTGTTCCAGAGCATGTTTTTTTGTGGCCAGCCATTAACGTTGGCCAACAGTTTAAAATTGGTTGCCAATATATATAGTAAACACATATAACCCATGCATCACCAATACTTATTGGTGGCGGAATAATTCAATCACATAAGCAGTTGTTGAAATTGAACAATTACATCGCCAATAGTTTGGCAAGGACCCGACTCCGACCCGACTTGATTCGGGTTTATAGTTGGGTCGGGCTTCACATGCTTAACATTATTCCGTACAAAAATTTATTTTTGTGCAAACATACTTATGTAAGATATGATTTGTAAATAGTATGACAAACAAGATAGTTTGGGTTATTGATAAGATGTATTTGTTATTTGGCATAAGGAATTGGACTTGGGCAAGTTTTAAGTTTAATTTTTATTAGTGGGTTCTGGGTCTGTGGGCCTAACCCGACCCGAAATTATCTTAACTCGATGGCCCGACCCGAAAATACATGCCAGATTAGCATTAATGAAGCTATTCCAGTAATCATAAATGCCTACCCTATCTCTCCACATTCCTTCCCTTCCTGAATCACTCGGCTTTCCTTGATCTCTATCTCTATGGTAATGCCCCTATAAAGAAAACCTCTAAAAAAGACGAAAAGCTTAACCTCATCTCAAATGAGCCGGTGGACAAGAATATCCAATTAAAAAATGGAAAATTGAGGCAATGATGGAGCTCCTTTTCGGGCCTCCGTCAGATGTTGTCTTCCGTCGATCTCCCAATGGATTTTGAAGGTGATCTCCTGTTGCGTGTGGGTCTCAATGGGTTTGAGAAGATTGGTGATTTGTGGAGTTCAGCGCCGAGTACCTGCAAAGAAGTCCCGGGGTGGTTTGGTACCACCGAGGACCCTCCGACGATCAAGTCAGTACTAGATCCGAGCAGAGTAACGGCTTAGTAGAGTCAAGAATAGCTTACTTGCCCCCTCTGTGATGGGGGTTTTTATAGTGGCGGCAGCACGCAGTAGAAGGCGCGAGAATCTCGCCGGCGGTTACGCTCCTGACGTCACGCCCGCGTAAAGAGCGGATCGCCCATTAATGGGGATCGTGATGGCATGGAACGTGGGATGTTGCTGGCGGAGAATCTGTGCATGGCGAGATTTGCGGAGCGGCGGTTGCGTCTGTGAGCGGTACTGTTGGTCGGTCGGAGGACCGAGGAAGATGGCCTCGGCTGGGGAGCTCGGGAACGAGCAAGAGGGCCGAGGAGTCTTGGTCCTGTGGCAGCTCGGGGCGAGCTGAAAGGCCGAGGAGGCCAATTTCCAGGGGCTCTGAGGAGAGCCAGGTTGCGCTTGCAGGTTGGGCACAGGGGTGGCCTAGTCGGGCCCTGTAGGCCCTTTCTTCTGAGTTCTGGGACGCTTCATCTGCCACGTGTACTGATCTGAGGCGTTGCCAATATAGAGCATCATCATTATCCCCCCACTCTTGTCCCGACCAGCTGGCGGGTCGGGTCAAGAGTGGACTGTCGGGCCGCCCGGGGAGAGCTCCCTCCTAAGATTTCGTTGGGACACGTCCCCGGGCCGTCGGCTGCCTTTTCTGCCAGCAATTCAGGGCGAAATCTCTGCATTTAAGGAAGGTGCGCCGGTTCGTGCATCCCGTCACTGAAGCGACGGTCTGCATGTCAAGCGTCGGTTGGCCGACGCGACGTGTGCAGACCTGCGGTGTCTGTTGGGCAGGAGGATGCCCGCTAGGGATGCGCTGAGCAGGAAGGAACTCGGCGACCTCACGATGAGGGCTTCAGACCATCAGCGTCTGATGGGCAGGAGGGTGCCCGCCGGGAATGCGTCGAGCAGGAAGGAACTCGGCGGCCTCGCGGTGAGGGCTTCAGACCATCAGCATCTGATGGGCAGGAGGATGCCCGCTGGGGATACGCCGAGCAGGAAGGAACTCGACGGCCTCACGATGAGGGCTTGAGATCCTCAGCATCTGATGTGCAGGAGGATGCCCGCTGGGGATGCGCCGAGCAGGAAGGAACCCGGCGGCCTCACGATGAGGGCTTCAGACCATCAGTATCTGATGGGCAGGAGGATGCCCGCTAGGGATGCGCCGAGCCAGAAGGAACTCGGCGGCCTCGCGATGAGGGCTTCAGACCATCAGCGTCTGATGGGCAGGAAGATGCTCGCTGGGGATGCGCCGAGCAGGAAGGAACTCGGCGGCCTCACGATGAGGGCTTGAGATCCTCAGTATCTGATGGGCAGGAGGATGCCCGCTGGGGATGCGCGGAGCAGGAAGGAACCCGACGGCCTCACGATGAGGGCTTGAGATCCTCAGCATCTGATGGGCAGGAGGATGCCCGCTGGGGATGGACGAGCAGGAAGGAACTCGGCGGCCTCGCGATGAGGGCTTCAGACCATCAGCGTCTGGTGGGCAGGAGGATCCCCGCTGGGGATGCGTCGAGAAGGAAGGAACTCGGTGGCCTCGCGATGAGGGCTTCGGACCATCAGCGTCTGATGAGCAGGAGGATGCCCGCTGGGGATGTGCCGAGCAAGAAGGAACCCGGCGGCCTCACGATGAGGGCTTGAGATCCTCAGCATCTGATGGGCAGGAGGATGCCCGCTGGGGATATGCCAAGCAGGAAAGAACCTGGCGGCCTCACGATGAGGGCTTGAGATCCTCAGCATCTGATGGGCAGGAGGATGCCCGCTGGGGATGCGCCAAGCAGGAAGGGACCCGGCGGCCTCACGATGAGGGCTTGAGTTCCTCAGCACCCTTGACGGTGGAGGGGCCGTGAGAGGCCTGCGAAGGATGGCCGAGCAGGGTAGCTGCTCGGTGCCTCTTGGTGAGGGCATTGGTCCTTGACGCTGGAGGGGCCCTGAGAGGCCTGCAAAGGATGGCCGAGCAGAGTAGCTGCTCGGTACCTCTTGGCGAGGGCTTTGATCCTTGACGCTGTAGGGTTCCTGAGAGGCCTGCGAAGGATGGCGGAGCAGGGTAGCTTCGAAGGATGGCCGAGCAAGGTAGCTGCTCGGTGCCTCTTGGCGAGGGCATTGATCCTTGACGCTGGAGGGGCCGTGAGAGGCCTGCGAAGGATGGCCGAGCAGTGTAGCTGCTCGGTGTTTCTTAGCGAGGGCATTGGTCCTTGACGCTGGAGGGGCCCTGAGAGGCCTGCGAAGGATGGCCGAGCAGGGTAGCTGCTCGTTGCCTCTTGGCGAGGGCATTGATCCTTGACGCTTGAGGGGCCCTGAGAGGCCTGCGATGGATGGCCGAGTAGGGTAGCTGCTCGGTGCCTCTTAGCAAGGGCTTTGATCTTTGACGCTGGAGGGTCACTGAGAGGCCTGCGAAGGATGGCCGAGCTGGGTAGCTGCTCGGTACCTCTTGGCGAGGGCTTTCTGATCCCCGGCGTTGCGGTAGGGAAGCTACCCGCCAGGGATAGCCGAGCGAGGAATCCTCTGGCTCGACCGCCTCTGGGAGGGCTTTTGATCCTTCAGGACGGGGACCGAGCAGGGTTACTGCCCAGTGCCTCTTGGTGAGGTCCTTGATCCCTGTCGGTTGTGATAGGAAGCTACCAGCCGGGGATAGCCGAGCAAGGACCCGACTGCCTCTGGGAGGACTTTGGTTCTTAGCGCGGGAAGAGCTATAGGGCTGTAAGAAGCCTACCAAGGACCCTTGGCCGGGCAGGGTTACTGCCCGGTGCCTCTTGACGAGGAATTTTGTCCTAAAGGATAGCCGAGCGAGGGATCCTCGGGCTCGACTGCCTCTAGGAGGGCTTTCTGATCCCTGGCGTTGCGGTAGGGAAGCTACCCGCCAGGGATAGCCGAGCGAGGGATCTTCGGGCTCGACTGCCTCTAGGAGGACTATCTGATCCCTGGCGTTGCGATTGGAAAGCTACCTGCCAAGGATAGCTGAGCGAAGGATCCTCGGGCTCGACTGCCTCTGGGATGACTTTCTGATCCCTGGCGTTGCGGTAGGGAAGCTACCCGCCAGGGATAGCCGAGCGAGGGATCCTCGGGCTCGACTGTCTCTGGGAGGACTTTCTGATCGCTGGCCTTGCGGTAGGGAAGCTACCCGCCAAGGATAGCCGAGCGAGGGATCCTCGGGCTCGACTGCCTCTGGGAGGACTTTCTAATCCCTGGCGTTGCGGTAGGGAAGCTACCCGCCAGGGATAGCCGAGCAGGATAGCTGCTGGGCTGCCTCTTAGTGAGGACTTAGATCCTTGGGCGAGGTAACCCTCGAGCCGCCGTGGCGAGCCCTCTCTGTGCGACCCCATCAAGGGAGGGGGTGTCGGTCTATTCGGCCTGCGAGGGCATTGATGACGGTCGCCGGAGGAGGTTCATCCGCGCCTCCGGTGAGGGGGAGGCGGCGGCTGGTATCTGGATATTCAGGATGATCGCTTGCCATGGGGATGGAGATCGGAAGGCCAACTTTGTTTTTTAGTGGAGTTTCGTTTCCCACAGACGGCGCCAACTGATGGAGCTCCTTTTCGGGCCTCCATCAGATGTTGTCTTCCGTCGATCTCCCAGTGGATTTTGAAGGTGATATCCTGTTGTGTGTGGGTCTCAATGGGTTTAAGGAGATTGGTGATTTGAGGAGTTCAGTGCCGAGTACCTGCAAAGAAGTCCCGGGGTGGTTTGGTACCACCGAGGACCCTCCGACGATCAAGTCAGTACTAGATCCGAGCAGAGTAACGGCTTAGTAGAGTCAAGAATGGCTTACTTGACCCCTCTGTGATGTGGTTTTTTATAGTGGCGGCAGCACACAGTAGAAGGCGCAAGAATCTCGCCGGCGGTTACGCTCCCGACGTTACGCCCGAGTAAAGAGCGGATCGCCCATTAATGGAGATCGTGATGGCGTGGAACGTGGGATGTTGCTGGCAGAGAATCTGCGCATGGCGAGATTTGCGGAGCGGCGGCTGTGTCTGTGAGCGGTACTGTTGGTCAGTCGAAGGACCGAGGAAGATGGCCTCGGCTGGGGAGCTCGGGAACGAGCGAGACGGTCGAGGAGTCTTGGTCCTGTGGCAGCTCGGGGCGAGCTGAAAGGCCGAGGAGGCCAATTTTCAGGGGCTCTGAGGAGAGCCAGCTTGCGCTTGCAGGTTGGGCACAGGGGTGGCCTGGTCGGCCTCTGTGGGCCCTTTCTTATGAGTTCTGGGACGCTTCATCTTCCACGTGTCCTGATCTGAGGCGTTGCCAATATAGAGCATCATCAGGCAACAATGGTGAAACCATCAGCATCAAACATCAATTCTGTTGTACCAAACCCTCAGTACTTGCTTGAGACTATTCTCTTCAATTTGCTAACTTTCACCTCTTTTCCATTAACAACATATTCATGCGGCTGTTTAACATACACATTTTCATCTATGTAGCCAGTTTAGAAAGCAAATTTAATATCAAACCGAAAGATGTTCCATTCATTTGTGCCCTTAGAGCCAAAATAAATCTACCGTTTCAAATCTAACAACATGATAAAAAAAGGTTTAATTTCCGAAAAATCTATACCTGAGTTGTTACGCATTACCCTTCGACAACTAGTCTCGATCTATATTTCTGCACACTCCCATGCGTATTGGATTTCACATGAATGGCATAAGACATTGAATATTGTTCATTTGGAAAATTCTCTTAAGTTAATAGCCTGCAGAGGGGGAAAAACTCTAATTTGCTTGGCAGCCATTATCTTCTTCGATTTCGTTAGCCTAATGGCCGTCTATGAGGGGCCTTCGTCTCTGAAGATCCCTCCTAAGACCTTATATACCGCAGCTCTTAATAATAATCTTCATCTTTCACCGACCAACATACCTGTAAAGGAGATCGTCTTAACTGTTGATGGCGAACCCGTGATGTTTTTTCTCTTGATAAGATGCCAGATCTACAATTCTTTTCAACTTTTTTTTGATGGCTAAATGCTCTTATGGAAGACAATCAATTCTCGAGACGGAAGAAAATTTAAAACAACATATTTTCATCGTTGAGGACTTCGTTATCAGTATTTTGGAATGCAGATATCCTCTACTAAGATTCCATAAGCAAGAAAATTTCAATAAGATTTAGCTGAAAAAATTCCTTTATGTTAAAAGGTTTTCTTTTTAGATTTTTCAAGTGGACGCATTTTTTCTCTTCAGATCAAGAGGCTATCATCGTTCCCGCATGATTAAATCTTCCAAATTTGCCTCCAAATTTTTTCATGTAGATATGTTACTCTCTATTGTTAAACCCGTTGGAAGACTTATTAAAGTAGATTTTCATACAATTCACTGTATTAGAACAGATAAAGCTAGGATTTTTGTTGAGTTGGATCTGCGAAACCTATTCCTACAAAATAATGGATCGGTATTTCAAATTCCACCAAGTTTTCACAAAAGATTATATTTGAAAAAGAATTTAAATATTGCAATCTCTGTGCTACACATGGACACATGTGGAATACATGTAAGAAAAATGCACAAAATTTGGAGAAAATTTTATCACCTGATACTAAAGATTCTGATAAAGGAAAGGAAAATTTTAATACATCTCAAATCGAGCAAGGCTGAATAATAGAAGAATGGGAAAGTGAAGACATGTAGGCAATACCATTGTTTTGTCACGTGTATTAATCAGGTTAAGATTTAGCAGCATTACTAAGTGCCAATAATAATGAGAATGAAAACACAAATCAGTTTATTCAACAACTCTCTCCTATTCTTATTAGTCCAATTTGAAAGACTTTACTTCTCCAACAAACGATCACTCTAATGTTCATATATCTAATATCAACCATAAAACTTGTGATGTTCCTAATTTTACTATCAACAATCAAAATCCCAACACTCGAGACCTCTTAATTTAAAGAGGAAAAGGAAGGGTAAATCCGTAGATCCGGATTTTGATTTTCAAATTTCAACGGATTTAGCAATCGCAGACTATAAATGCATGAATACAGGCATTGATTTGCTGCCTTCCATTTCTCCGCATATTATCACTAAAGATTTGGATGAGAAGGTTTTATACCAAGGATCATTATCTCAGAACATGCAGAATTCCGTAAATTCTGCATCTGAACTTGCTAACTTAGATAATTCAATTGTGCAAAATGACCTACTATCTCGACTGAGTTAGATTCAAAAGGTGATCCCGTGATCCCTCCTGTATTCAAACCACTTCACGCCAAGAAGATAACCGCTAAAAGAAAATTGATTACCGCTGCATCTAATAAACATATTGTTGGGTTATGCAAGCGCCCCGGCCATCAATCCGTGGCCAAATGCGAAACAAAAATTTTCAAAAACCGGCGCAAACACAACCCTATAACCCGGATCGACCCATAAGCCCTAAATAACAAAACATGCAAAAAAGTTAGAATGGTTATACCTAATGAACCAAGTCCTTCGGTCTTCTACCATCTCCCAAGCTCCATGATGTCGCGGATCAAATTTGGTTGCCGGTCTTCCTCCATCTATGATGATCCACCCGAGGGAAATTGCGCAAGTTTTAGTCTTTCCTAGCAAGGCAACCAACGCTCCAAGGTTGCTCGCAATGGAGAGTGGAGGTATAGGAATTTCTCACTATAATTTTCTCCCATCACTAATGCGCAAAAGAGAAACCATAGAAGATGAAGAGGAGGTGAGGAAATAATGGCATGAGCAACTAAAGAAAAAATGGCTAAGTGTTTCTGCAAGTGAGAATGAGAATGTAATGAAGCAAGTCAAGAAAAACTAAAAGCATGGCATGTGATGAATGGGTGGGTGCCTGTTCACACCAGAATATTGCATTTTATACTGTCCATTCTTATACTCGTTTGTTTATAGGCAGGTACTTTTAATCCGTGTATGCTACATATTTACAGGCTACAGGTTCCTAGTCCAAAATAACGCAAATGATACAAAATCTCCACTGTTACGCCAAAATACAGAACATTTGTTACCAACAGATAAAAGCCGGGTTCCGGTCATCCGTATCCGTCCAGTGCTACGTACCAGTTCATGAGACAAGACAAATGACAGTGGTCATTCGTGTCTCGGACAAGTAAAGAGCACGAGAGGGGTAGCACAAAACTCAATGGGTGCGCGGAGCTCGAGTGAGATGAGGTCAAAAGAATTATTTTTGATGACATTTTGGACTATTGCAGATCTGAAGATACTGTGAAAGCAATTTGCAATTTGGAACATGTAGAACAACAGAAGAGAGCAACATAAGAAACCCCACAAAAAACGACATCCCAATTCCCCCACATGGCCACGGAACCGCGGCTAATTGGCCACTTATATGGAAGATCCGCAGCCGAGTTGACTCAGTGTCAACTCGGATTTTGGGGGTAGTTTGGACATTTCATTTGGGCTCAGAATCTTGCCCTAGGGTTTCAGCACCCAGCCTATAAATAGCCCAGTTTTGTGCCAAGCCAAGGGTCTCATGCTTATGCTTCTTTTGTTAGGAATTAGTGTAGTGTTGGTTCTTCTTCTTCTTCTTCTTCTTCATGTATTCTTCCATTAAAATGTAGTGAGAGCATTGAGTGGATGATGAATGAAGATGAGGTTTTGTTATTTTTATTATCTTGTAATTTTATTTCTTGCATTGTCTTTTAATTTCTAGTGTAACTTTTATTCTTGTTGTTGTTGGGTATAGTGCCCTCAAAGTCAATTATTGGATCGCAGGCATGTGATTGCAATGATTGAGGGAAGACCTATGCCGATAAGACAATCTCACTCGAGATGATAGTATGCTATCTGGTTTATCTTTATTATCGTGTATATGCTTTAGGTGACATTACAGGTCATTATTACACGTTGATAGAGCCCTTAGAATTCTTGCTTGACTACCAGCAGTATGATAGCGATCATATACGTGAGAGTTGGGTAGTTTATAAGCACATCCTTAAAGTGGTCCCTAGTCATGGGAGTTTCGAGACTGGGTATCGACACTCCATCAGTAGACAAGTGTATACAGTCGAGACCCCGACGAGGGGCGGTGGCCGGTCTCATAAGCCATTGGTGTCAGTTGGTTCATCTAAGATGTATACAGGTGCTCATTGGGTTATGATTACACCGGACAGGACTCGCCGGGAACATGCTAGTTGGTATTATACCTGACGTCAGATAGCAGTTCCCTGGTGACATGTGTACAGGTTAGTTCATCGACCTGAGATCGTCATTTGTCTCGTGTGAGTTCTCACTGTGCTTTGATTACTACCCTACCACGGCTCAAAGGAGTCGTGCAAACAGGTTTTAGTTGGATACAGTCCTGAGCCACATGGAGGCAGTGAGCGGATCGGCAGGGGTTTCGTCTCTCCCGGTTTTGGGTATGAGATCGCGCTGTGTCTAGGAGAGCCATTACACGAAGTCCTTGGCCAAGGCAGGAGATTTACTGGTAGGTATTCCAGTAGTATCTCAGAGTGTTCTGGGCTACACTCCGACACGACTTGTACCGCTTTTAGGGGTCTGAATTTTACCAGCCCCCTAGGCCCGACATGCGATACTCATAGACGAACGGACCGGACTATACGGATATTGTCACTGACAGGCTCAGTAGGGTTTTAGGATGAGTTCGCTCATCGACCTCCCTTTTGGTCAATGCCTGGTAGCCCGTTATGTACAGCTAGTACCACTGACGTGATAGTGGTTAAATCCACAACCATTGTGTTGACGAGTCTTTAGAGTCCCCCACAGACAGTTTCTCAAGTTTTGGGCGAAACGTTGTAGAAGCCGTATGGTATTATGGCAGGGTTCGATCATATACATGCAGTCGTGCACGGATCATGATCGGATGGATCATACTAGTGGGCTTTGGTTTAAGCCGGATCCTAGTATTAGATTTGTTGGATTACTTTAGTCTCATCGCGTTTGCATTCAGTCGAAATGCGGATGTAGGTATGTATATACATGTGAGGGGTATTCTTGTGATCCGTCATGAGTTTACTTTAGTAGATGTCATTCTCTTTTTATTGTTGTAAGCATTTGGATAAATGTTTACATATGGAAATTGTGAGCTCAAAGTCATGATTAGGAGCATTAATTGTGACACATGCACAAGCGATGACTTATGGTCTCTTTATTTGTGCATATGTCACATTATTGTTTGTTTAATGTGTTGAAATGATAAGAGGAGAAAAGGAGGGCAGCCATGAGGCAAGGGGGTTAGCTCTTGGATTCATTATTCTAACTCTCACATTATTATTCCAACACATTAAGAAAAGAAACTTCTTCTTCTTCCTCTTTCTGCTTGAGCTCACTATCTCCATTAATGGCATCCACTTAAACCTCCATCCATACACTCTTATACGTTGAGAATCAACGGATGCTAGAGACAAAGTGATCACACATATTCTCTACCTCACCTTGGACACGTCGGCTAGCAAACTTCATCTGCGAATTGCTTCGGTCCGAAGCGGGAGACCGTAAAATGATTCATCGACGTGGTGCCTTTTCCGACGAGGAGATTGGAGATCGAGAGAGATCGGAGATCGAGAGAGATCGGAGATGCCACAAGGAGCTAAAGATGGTGGCTAAAGACCGAAGGAAACGGATCGATCGGTATAGCCTTTTTTAACCCTCTTTAGATTGCTAGTTTAACGTTAATGGTTCGATCCGGATTAAAGTCTGCGTTAGCACCAGTTTCAAGTTTATGAAAAGATTTTGTTTCCGCATTTTGGCCTCGGATTGACGGCCAGGGCGCTACCGTAGACTTACATGGTATCAGAGCCATGCCATTAACCTTAGCTAGCTTGTTAAAACAATTTTAATGTATCGAAATCGAAACGACTACAAAAAAACTGCACTGAAATTGATAGTCTTTGTTGTTTTTAAAAAGGTCCAGAAAAAATTTTCAAACATGTGCAGAAGACTACTGAAGGGAACCCAAGCCTGCACCCCAAAAACGACCCCCACCCCTCGGTATTTGGCCGAGCACTTGGCTCCAAAAACCGAGGAGGCTAGCTTTTTCTGGGTGTTTGGGGTTGTAATTTTGGGTGCAGGCAGGTCTCTGGAAAGTTGGTGCAGTGGTATTGTTTGGTTAGCCCAATTTGGATATGGTTTTATCAGTTTATTTGGGCTATTCGGGGGTTATTTCGGAGTCGATATTTTCTAATATTTTTTAAAGTTTGCAGCGTATTACATTACTATTTGTGACCGTGAATGTCATTCGATCGGTAAATCTTGTCTAATCGCTATAGCCCCTTTAGACGGATTTGCGAACGTGACATTCACGTTGGTGTTCTGTGTTGTGCTGTGATGTTGCGGATTTGTCGTGGTGGATAGCCTGGATGCAAGGGTAATTCAGTTTGGTTATATTTGTATATTTGATATTGCGGGGCGAGCGTCCGACATGTGGACTGTCGTCGCTGCCTGTTTGTATATTATTCTTTTGGGGCACGACCGGGTTGAGGTCAATGTACCCGTTGTATATATTTTTCTTTTCTGTACTAGGATTACCCCGCGGTGGGGTGCACGGATAGCCGGGTTCTAGAGGGCAACGGGCCCGCATCTCATAGCTTTGAGATGACGGGGCTTTACTCTAGAATTGGCAGGGCTATTCGCCGCACTCGTAAGGGGTATAGGATGACCCAAGGAGGGGTGCTCAAGTTACTGGATTCCGTGAAGTGCTGGGTGGTCCATTCACTTTGCTGAAGGGGGCTGTCTCGCTTCCGGGTAACTTTCCGCGCCCGTAGGGGTCTAGGTTTTCATTGGACATGCTATCCACACAACCAGGGGAATGTCGGGTTTCACTTGCAGCTCAAAGGAAACCCGGGGATCCCAAATTATCTGTATTGTTCTGTGATACTTATTATATTTCTGTGATATTTCATTTATCACGCCATGAGCGATTATTATATATTGATATATATACTAGTAGATGTTGTATATGTTTTACATCCACGCTAGTCCAGCCCCGCTCTGTCGTTAGTTAAGTAACCTAACGGGTGATGACGGGACCCAGTGGCAAATGCGGATGGCATATACGTACTGTAGGGTTACTAGGCACGCTCACAAAGGTCTATAAGGCATCAACCATGCCCGATTTAAAATTTAGACGTGCCGAACAACCCTAACCAAGATCTTTATACTAGAGATTAGGCGAAACAAAGCATGTTAAACACTTTAACATTTAAGAGTTTGGGATTACAACCTCTGTAGTCCGGTCCTTCACTTCTAAAGCTCTGTGTTGAGGTCCCTTCGTTGCAATCATCGAGTTTCCGGACTCTAGAGAGGCTCCACGAAGAGAAAGATGCAAGCTTGCTTCCGATCTTCGATAACTAAGATGATCTACCTTGAAGTTTCTTAAACACAAGCTCTCACTCACAAATGAAGTGAACACCCTAATCTAAATGGCTAGGATAGATTAGGATGATGAAGTAGCATTTTAGCTCTCATTTATTTTCTTAATCTCACTCAAAATCATCACTAATAAAAAGCTAGAAAGTTTTTCCATTGAAAAAGAGAAGGAAGAAAAAGAACCAATTCTTTTGTGATGAATAATGAAAGTGTCATGAGGTTAGAATTGCAACCATAGGTTAAGTATGATAACTTAACCCATGTAGAGACTTAACCATGGTCATGGGTTGGGTTGGGTTAACAAATATCATAACAAATATTTTTATAAAATATCTTTGCAAAAACAAAAAAGCAAAGTTTCTAGAAACTTCTAGAAAAGCTTAACCCAAATCAAACCCTAACCATGTTTAATCTCCACTAAACATGTTGCATTGATAACCCTAACATGTTACAATATTATATTTCACATATACAATATTTATTGTAATAAAATAAAATAATACAATTAACATATATCGCATACATATCAATGTATTACCCAAGTGAGAAAAAGAATCTTTTAGTGAGCTTATATTAGTTAATATAATTTAATATATCAAATATATAATTATACATTAAATTATCGAATCAACACTTGATCCGATAATCCGGCTATTTCACAAATAACCGACTAATATAATCTGTATCAGTTTATCGAATCAACACTTGATCCGATGACCCGGCCGATATCTCATATCGCGAGAATCTAATACGGTATCACATACACGTATTGTTCTCGGTCCCGCACATATCATATATGTGCTCCTACTCCATTTTGTCTGAGTCAAGAAGCCTCTGTGTAGGACTCTAAAGAATCGTTAATACGCCGGCAGTAGGTATTGATCATATCAAACACACATAAGCTGCAAGCGGTCAGCTAAACATAACAGCCACCCAGGTATTGAGCGATCAGAAGATCAACAAGCAAGCCTGTACATTCTCCTGCGAATCCAATCAGTAACACTCCCGTACAGTCCGGTCTCTTCGTCTGATATGTTGCATATCTCGCCTAGGGGTGGTAAACGTCAGACCCCAGTAGCTTGATAAGTCGTGTCGATATGAGGTCTATAACAGTTCGAGAAACTACTGATAACACTTACCAGTAAATCTCAACAATCCTGGCCAGGGATTTCCAGTTATAGCCAATCGAACACAGCACAACATCAACTCCCTATACCGGGAGAGACGAATCCCCTCCTATCGCTCATTGCCTCCATGTGATTCGGGACTGTACCCAAAAGCCACCTTTTTGCACGCCCTCTTGGACGTGGTATGATGGAAATCAAAGCACAGTGGGAATCACATAAGACTCTATGACGATCTCGGGTCTACAGACTAACCTGTACCAGTGTCACCAGAGAACTGCCATCTGACGTGAGGTATAATACCATCTGGGAGTTCTCGGCGAGTCCGTCTAGTGTACCCAGTCTCCACTGAGCACCCGTATACCTTCTCAGATGTCAAACACCAATGGATATGGTATCATCCATCGCCCATCATATGGGTCAAGAAGCGCATACGCTAGTCTACTTTGGAGTATCGATGCCCTGTCTCTGTACTCCCATGACTAGGAACATTTGAAGGATGTACTTGGCGACTACACTGTCCTCACTAGTATGATCTGCATCATAGTCCTGGTAGTCAAGTACTCATCCTAAGGGCTTTATCAATATGTAACATATAGACAATCAGAGTACATATTAAGATAAAGGGTAACCAGATAGCGTACTATCATGTTGAGCAAGAAAGTCCTCCCTATATATGTCCAAGCATCCACTACAATATACATCGTATATACAGTATGGCCTCTAGGGAATACATATAACCAACAATCTTCCACTTGCACTAGGGTCATCTGTTGTGGTATCGCATACCCAACAATCAGCTGTGGTTGAAGTATCTCATACTCAACCATCCCATAAAAGTCTCTACTGGGAAATAGTCCTTTGTGAGTGGATCCGTGCTGTTGTCCTCTGTGTCTACTCTCCTAACCTCGATCTCCCTGGAGATCAACCATCTCCATGATTAGGTGATAATGCCTAAGAATTATATCTGGATTTCTGATGGGACGGGGGTTCCTTGGCATAAGCCACAACTCCATTGTCACACAATGGTAGGAACGAAGTTCATATCATGAACTTATATATATCCAGACTGCCTCTTTGGTAGCATCCTTGGTAACGATGTATCTTGCCTTTAATCGTCTAGTAAGTCACGGTATCTAGTTTGGAACTCTTCCAATATACCGTCCCACCACTGAGGGTAAAGACAATGCCTGCGACTGACATTTAGTCGTCCTTATCACCCTGGAACTTTTCCAGTGATTCACCCTAGGATCGATTGATACCATCTCACTACAACTAGTGAGAATCCTAACATCCAATTAGATCTATCTCATAGATTCATAACCTAGGATTTAGGAGGTATCACCTTGATCCTATAGAGAATCTTTATGATAAGAGGAGATTGACCGAGCGTAGCATAGGAAACTCTTTCCCTATCAAGAGTATGTCATCCACGTACTCTACGAGGATCATCACCATACTTTCTACTACCTTTTTGTATATACAAGGTTCATCTACCATTTTGATGAAGTCAAACTCTTTGACTACCTCATCAAAACAGACGTTCCAACTCCGCGACGCCTGAATTATCATATAAAACATCTTGCTCACGTTTCCGCTGCTCCCACTGTCTACGAAGCCCTCTGGCTATGTACTTATAGACGCTCTCTTCCAAATCATTATTTAGAAAAGCAGTCATGACACCCAACCGCCAGATATCATAGTCATGGTATGTAGCCGTGGCAAGTAGGATCTGGATGGACTTTGAGCATAGTTTTGAAAGTCTCAACATTTCCATGTACACCAAGTAATCTTCTCAAGATATACTTTCTCCTGATGGGGATTTGACCCTTCAGATAAAGCAACCAAAGTCCATACTTTGTAGGTGTATAAGGATTCCATCTCAGATCGCTAAGCATCCAGCCATTCTTGCAGAGTCCCACTCCTGATGGCCTGCTCGAAACTAGTTGGGTCATCATCTCATGATGAAATCCTTGCTCCCACTGTCATAGAGAAACCGAAGTATCTCTCAGGTGGATAAGGAACCTTACTAGATCGGCGGAGAGGCTGAGGTTCGTTGGAAACTATTGAATCCTCCGGGTTTACCAAATCATCAGCTGCAGTTTGTATAGCTGGAACTCTTTCCAGTTCTACCTCATGAGCAATAATTTCTTCACAAGAAATTCCCTTTCACAAAGGTGGCATGCTGAGAAACAAAACATCTTTTGTTCCTCGGTTTGGTAGAAGATATTCCCTTGCGAATGCTTAGGATATTCAACAAACTTCCACAGAACTGACTTTTCCTCGAGCTTGTCCGAATTTTGCTTTTTAGACATAGGCCGAACAACCCTAAATCTTAACAAACTTAAGATATGGGCTCTTCCCTTTCCATATCACATATGAAGTGATAGGCAACTGATTTGATTTGAACCCTATTCAATAGGTATGCAGCTTCTCAAGTGCATAACTCCCAAAAGGAAATAAGAAACTCAGTAGTACTCATCATAGAGCACACCATATCACATAGAGTGCTATTGCTCCACCCCGATATACCATCGTGCTATGGTGTATACGGAAGAGTAATGCTGAGAGAGAATCTTATTCTCCTTTAGAATAGTCCAGGAATTCCGTGCTCAAGTATTCTCCTCCTTGATCTCATCAAAGGACATAATACTTATACCCGTTTTTGGTTCTCTACTTATAACTTATATTCTGTGAATATCTCAAAAGGTTCAGACTTGTGTTTCAACAGGAACATATGTCCGAATCTTGAGAGATAAACAGTGAATGTAATGAAGTATAATGAACCGGTCTTGGCATGTGTAGACAGGGGACCTCATACATCAGCATGTATCAATCCCAAGAGTTCACTAACTCTTTCTCTGTTTCCAATAAACAGAGCTGTGGTCATCTTATCTTTATGACATGACCGGCAAGTTTCACAAGATGTAAATTCAAACTAATTTAAATATGCATCTAAATGTAACTTCAGCTAGTCGGGTCGCATTGATATGACCTAGTCTACAATACCTCAAGAAGGATTCGTTCATTTCTGAACTCCTCCACTTGTGTGTGTTCTGTACGTTAAGAACTGTGGTTTGATTTAGAACATCTACGCTTTTAGCTAACGTGCCTGAACCGATCAACTCTTGATATAGGAAATGTTCAAAACATTATCCAACAATACAAAATTACATCCTTCTTTACTAATAAAGAGACTGATATGATGTTGTATATCAGGTTCGGTATTTAATAATATTCATTCAAAATCAATGTATTCTGGTAATACAGGGTGATAACTACCAACAGACTTGGCTGCAACACTTGCACCGTTTCTATCTCATGAAATTTATCACCCGTTCTCTGTTCTCTACCTATATGTAGCCCATGTAACAAATAACATATGTGGGATCCTGATCCGATATCAAATACCCAGGACGTAAAGGATATTTGAGAAATAGTTCTGTGTAATGAACACACCCGAAGAAGATGCATCAACATGCACTTTCTTCATTTGGGCGGCACGGGAATTCTGGTAATCCCCTATTTCCTGCTCTGTCTTATAACAATTATAAGTTGGAGCGGGACCAACGTTTCCTAGTACAGTATAACAAGTGGGTTCGATCAATACATCCGTATTATTATCTTGATTAAGGCATGACATAGTCGTAACCAGGAGAGAGAGAGAGAAGAAAACACTCAGCGTATGCTCTTGCAAGATTAGATTGGTTATCAATTTATCTAATCAGGATGTCTCCCACTGTTTTATTCAAATCTTCCTTCAAACCCTAAAAGGAAAGACTAGCCGGGATTAATTACACGCTACAAGTTTGCCAATCTTTTAGCCAGGCCAGTGCCGGTACATTGAGGGAGGTTCCCCGTGCTTTCGCACAGACCTAATTAAATTAAACCTCGTTTTCCTAGGGGCATAACTCCGTTAATACCTTTCTAGACACCTACTTGATCGGCTAATTGTAATGTGTAAAACTCTCCCAGGAGTAACTCTTACTCGCAGCGGGTATCGAGATCCAACTATCTCATAGAAGGTAGGCAATCTCATTGCAAATTTCAACTCTTGAAATTCTTAATAATATTTTACCCCTAACCTCCTATGACCTTGACAAAGGCCAACAAACCATAGGATGCTAGTCAAGTTCAACCCGTCATTTCCTGATTGAATTAAACCCACCCGCACGACCCTTGACAAAGGCCAACAAGGTCGCATGACTACCCTAACTCAATCACATCATATGTTTATACAGATAAGCAGTAATCAGCTACCGCACACTACGCCTTGACAAAGGCCAACAAACGCAGCACGAATACTAAATACTAGTTATCTGAAATGACGGAGGGCTACGACAGGTTTTTAAGAAAACCCTTTGCGTAATGAACTTGATATCGTTGTAGAATCGAGTGATTTTAAATGGAATGTTTTTTAGGCCTTTTCTAGTTTTGCTAAAGAGGTCACTCCCGGTGAAGGGATCGTCGGCTCTTTCCTCATCGAATAAGGTGCAGGATATTTCACAAATATCGCTGCGCAAAGCAAAAACTATAGAAACAATCAAAAGACAAACCGAGTTTGTAGCATCTGCTAGTTTCGCTAAAGAGGTCACTCCCGGTGAAGGGATCTCGGCTCTTTCCTTATCGAATAAGGTGCTGGATGTTCTACAAGGAACACCGCTATGCAAAGCAAGAACTAGAGCTACCTGTTTTTAAACAAGTTTCTACAACATCTTTAGGTTTCTTTTAGTTTCATTAATCTCATTAATGAAGTCCCATTTTAATATGCTTCACAAGCATCACATTTGAAACGAAATCTGCAATATAACATATATCTCATATATGTAATATAAACATTCGTCTCAGGCAGTAATATGATCTCATCACAGAACATTGCAGCAGAAGAAACATATATGAAATATTGGATATACTAGGAGGTCTGTGTTTTAGTACGAGCCTGTATAAAACACGGATTCCACAGTCGCGATGAATAGCCAAACCCATATCCCTAGACCCCTACGAGAGCGGCAAGCAACACTGCCAATTCTAGGGTTAGGAGACCCGGTCTCGACTCCTCGAGATGGTCTCCCACTGGACCCTAGAACCCGGTTACCTGTGCTCCCCGCCTTGGGTCTACCTAATGCGGAAAAGTAAATAATATACAATGGTGACATCATCCTCAGCCCGGAAGTGGCCCAATAAAAGAATATTACATACAAATGAATTTTACATGAATGAAAATAAAAACCTTCATCTCACATAAAACCCCCGGCTATTCAAAATGCGACGATCCAATATAACATATCACAGCAACACATAATATCTCATATCATCAACGTAAGTAAATATACGTATCCCAATTGTCGTTGATGTATAGCAACAAAGCCAGCGATACACCATATACTATGCTTATGGTCACAGAAAAGAAAGTGTAAAACTACAACAGTTGGAATCCGCAACCTCCTTAGACATCTCATGCCTAACCAAATGAATTCCTTAGACATCGCATGCCTAACAATTATAAACCCCGCATTTTAGTCTCATTATCGAAAACTCTTTTCAATATCAAGTCAGGCAATTCAACAAGATTCCCGACATCCTGATCGAATGCTCCTCGCAAACTTTAGTAGACGGCCGCACCCCCAGATGCCGTCGACGAAGTGCACTAAGGCGGAACACCGCTGCCGCGAACACCCGAACGGATGCTTTTGGAGACAGGGTTCTCCTACAGTCACTTGGTCGAGGCTATGGGGCATGGCTATCTATTAAGTTTACCCGGCGAGTATCCACGTACGCTACGTGATTGCGACGGACTTTTGATCGCATCAAAATCCCGTGGCAACCGATCAAATGAGACTAAACTGCTAGATTTATAACATTCAAATTAGTTATCTCATAACTACTTGTGGATTCCAAATATTGTATCACACTTTCCAGATAAATAGACAATGTTAAACTTCCCGATCGAATAAACAAACACCCAAGATTTCCAAAATAGCTCAACACTTGAGCGGAGTTTAAAAAATTTCCATCACATGCCACAGTACCAATGGTCCAGCCGTAGAAAGGTCAAGCCAACGCCTCACATGTGGCAACGCCGTACTGCCCCAAACCATAAGGTTCAGAGGCGGTTCAAACGTCACATAATCGAGTTAAGGTTTGTGTTATTCTAGAGGGTCCACCACGTTACTTGCACGATTTTCCGAAAGTTTCAAACTCGATAAAAATCCAACTTTTGAAAATTTTCTGACAGGGGAAAAAGTGAGTTATCGATATCCGTTCGAACTTTTTAACACGTTCTAAATTACCCGGAAAAAAACTTAAACCAAGTTAAACTTTCCGATCGAATCAACGAGTTCCCAATACAACCCAGAAAACTCAACACTTGAGTAGAATTAAAAATTCCCAGAACAATCAGGAAATACATACGGATATTACTGTACAAAAATGAAACCCTAATGCCACTGTAGCGCCGAGGAACCGCCGCGCAAGGCATGTCTTTGTCGCGGTTTCGCGGCTCTTTAATGGGCTTACTGGCTCGTTTTTCACAGATATCCTTACAATCCCCTGCTGATTTTTTTGAGTATTTTTAATATCAAAAAATGTCAACTTTTGAAAAATTTTCCAGAAACTAGGGTTTTACGGGTATTCGGAGTTCGATCGGACTTTAAACTTCGCCTACACTTTGCCTAAATCTCTAGCTTGGCTCTGATACCACTGTAGGGTTACTAGGCACTCTCACAAGGGTCTATAAGGCATCAACCATGCCCGATTTAAAATTTAGACATGCCGAACAACCCTAACCAAGATCTTTAAACTAGAGATTAGGCGAAACAAAGCATGTTAAACACTTTAACATCTAAGAGTTTGGTATTACAACCTTTGTAGTTCGGTCCTTCACTTCTAAAGCTCCGTTTTGAGGTCCCTTCGCTGCGATCATCGAGTTTCCGGACTCTAGAGAGGCTCCACGAAGAGAAATATGCAAGCTTGCTTCCGAACTTCGATAACTAAGATGATCTACCTTGAAGTTTCTTAAACACAAGCTCTCACTCACAAATGAAGTGAACACCTTAATCTAAATGGCTAGGATAGATTAGGATGATGAAGTAGGATTTTAGCTCTCATTTATTTTCTTAATCTCACTCAAAATCATCACTAATGAAAAAGCTAGAAAGCTTTTCCATTGAAAAAGAAAAGGAAGAAGAAGAATCATTTCTTTTGTGATGAATAATGAAAGTGTCATGAGGTTAGAATTGCAATCATGGGTTAAGTATGATAACTTAACCTATGTAGAGACTTAACCATGGTCATGGGTCGGGTTGGGTTAACAAATATCATAACAAATATCTTTACAAAATATCTTTGCAAAAACAAAAAAGCAAAGCTTTTAGAAACTTCTAGAAAAGCTTAACCCAAATCAAACCCTAACCATGTTTAATCCCCACTAAACATATTGCATTAATAGCACTAACATGTTACAATATTATATATCACATATACAATATTTATTGTAGCAAAATAAAATAATACAAGTAACATATATCGCATATATATCAATGTATTACCCGAGTGAGAAAAAAATCTTTTAGTGAGTTTATATTAGTTAATGTAATTTAATATATCAAATATATAACTATACATTAAATTATCGAATCAACACTTGATCCGATAATCCGGCTATTTCACAAATAACCGACTAATATAATCTGTATCAGTTCATCGAATCAACACTTGATCCGATGACCCGGCTATATCTCATATACCCGGCCGATATCTCATATCGCGAGAATCTAATACGGTATCACATACACGTATTGTTCTCGGTCCCGCACATATCATATATGTGCTCCTACTCCATTTTGCCTGAGTCAAGAAACCTCTGTGTAGGACTCTAAAGAATCGTCAATACGCCGGCAGTAAGTGTTGATTATATCAAACACCCACAAGCTGCAAGCGGTCAGCTAAACGTAACAGCCACCCAGGTATTGAGCGATCAGAAGATCAACAAGAAAGCCTATACATTCTCCTGCGAATCCAATCAGTAACACTCCCGTACAGTCTGGTCTCTTCGTCTGATATGTCGCATATCTCGCCTAGGGGTAGTAAACGTCAGACCCCATTAGCTTGATAAGTCGTGTCGATATGAGGCCTATAACAGTTCGAGAAACTACTAATAAAACTTACCAGTAAATCTCAGCAACCCTGGCCAGGGATTTCCAGTTATAGCCAATCGAACACAGCGCAACATCAACTCCCTATACCGGGAGAGACGAATCCCCTCCTATTGCTCATTGCCTCCATGTGATTCGGGACTGTACCCAAAAGCTACCTTTTTGCACGCCCTCTTGGACGTGGTATGATGGAAATCAACGCACAGTGGGAATCACACAAGACTCTATGACGATCTCGGGTCTACAGACTAACCTGTACTAGTGTCACCAGAGAACTGCCATCTGACATGAGGTATAATACCATCTGGGAGTTCTCGGCGAGTCCGTCCAGTGTACCCAGTCTCCACTGAGCACCCGTATACCTTCTCTGATGTCAAACACCAATGGATATGGGATCATCCATCGCCCATCATATGGGTCAAGAAGCGCATACGCTAGTCTACTCTAGAATATCGATGCCCTGTCTCGGTACTCCCACGACTAGGAACATTTGAAGGGTGTACATGGCGACTACACTGTCCTCACTAGTATGATCTTCATCATATTCCTGGTAGTCAAGTACTCATCCTAAGGGCTTTATCAACATGTAACATAGAGACAATCAGAGTACATGTTAAGATAAAGAGTAACCAGATAGCGTACTATCATGTTGAGCAAGAAAGTCCTTCCTATATGTAAGTCCATGCAACCTCTCCCTGTACTTTCGGGCATGCGGAATTTGACGAAAAACAATTTTCTTAGAGGTGGTAACAAGGACTCAAAACCGGATCTTTGTTAAACATCTAACTAACAACCTAAATAGGAGTTGTAAACTACTCGGTTAGGGGGTTATACCTTTCTTTCTTGAACTCCTTCGTCTTCAAGCCTCGATGGTTGTCCGGATCAGCTTCACTCCGTCATCTCCTTGCGCCGAAGATAGATCCACCTGAAAGCTTCTACCTTTGGCTTCTTCTTCGGTCTTTGAAGAAACTAATTCACTTGGTTTGCTAAACCTTATGAACTAGAATGAGTAGAGAAGAGTGTGTTGGGATTTTACTCTATGGTTCTTGTTTCTCAACACATGAGACAAGTGAACCATAGACAAAAGAGAGGGAGAGCAAGAGGAAGGAGATGAGAGCTCAAGAACAAGAGAGAGAATGAAAATGATAGAATGAGAGAAGACTTTTCTCATTTGGCTCTCATAATCCATAACAATCATAACACATCATAGCAATCAAGTATTATGTGATGGTTTAAGCAACAATAGCCATATCATTTCATGCACTCATTTTGCACAAGAGAGCAAGCAAGCAAAAGTCTTTGCCATGAAATGATAGCTATTATTATCATGATTGTCAACTAGTCAAGCCTAGTCAACCGGTCAACAAAGTCAACAAGTCAACAAAGTCAACCCCTCAACAACCATGTCACCATAATACTTAATTAATATAATTGTTAATCATATATCATATTCTCATTAGGGTTGAGCAAAAAGTCAATAGTCAACGGTCAACAACCCTAATGAGAATCCTCTGCCTCTGTCTCTCCGTCAACTTTGGATACACACCCGTATCCGCGTTTCGAGGAACACGGATGCGTACTGGATAAAACCAATCCCAAAAGGTACACTAGGATCTGGCTTAAACCAAAGCCCGCTAGTGTAAACTGTCCGGACACTGTACGTACACAAGTGCACGGATGTGACCGAACCCTGTCGCAAAACCATGCGACCTGTCGCAAAACCATGCGACCTCTACTCTTTTGCCTAAAGGTGAATAGCTTTCTATGTGGGACTCTAAAGACTCGACACTACGCTGGCAGTGGGTTTAACCACAGACCGCAAGCGGCACTAGCTGTGCGTAACGGTCCCCAGGTAGATGCCGACAAGAAGACTGACGAGGTGAAACCTATCTGAACTCCTACTGAGTCTGACTGTGACAATCTCCGTACAGTCCGGTCTGTTCGTCTGATACATCGCATGGCGGGCCTAGGGGGGCGGTAAACGTCAGTCCCCTAATAGCGGTACAAGTCGTGTCGGAGTGAAGCCCAATACATCCTGAGATAACACTGGAAGCCTACCAGTATATCCCGCTTGCCCTGGCCAGGGACTACTCGTGTAATGGCTCTCCTAGACACAGCGCGATGTCAACCCCCAATATCGGGAGAGACGAATCCTGTCTAACCGTCACTGCCTCCAAGTGCTTCGGGACTGCACCCAACTACTACCTGTTTGCACGACTCCTTTGAGCCATGGTAGGGTAGTAATCAAAGTACAGTGGGAACACACTCGAGGCGAAGTGATAGTGTCAAGTCAGCGGACTAAGCTGTACTCATGTCACCTGGGAACTGATAACTAACGATAGGTATAATACCAACCGGTCAGTTCCCGACGAGTCCTGTCCAGTGTACTCGTAACCCAACGAGCACCCGCATACTATCTCCAGTACGACGTACTGATGGCTGTGGGACAGACCATCTCCCACACTGGGATGAGAAGCGCATGCGCTAGTCTACTCCGGAGTATCGATTGTAGGGTTCCTAGGCACTCTTGTGAAGGTTCATAAGGCATCAAACATGCCCGGATAAAAATTTAGACGTGCCGAACAACCCAAAGCCGGGATCTTTGCTAGATTATTAGGGTTAAACATGCTAGATGATAACTTTTATCTAAGTGTGAGGGATTACAACCTTTGTAGTCCGCTCCTTCGCTTCACAAGCTCCGAGTAGAAGTCCCTTTGCCGCGATCCACGATCTTCCGGACTCATGAGAGGCTCCACGACTCGAACGATCCATGCTAGCTTGAAGTGTTCCAAATCTCCGATGATCTACGTCGAAGTTGCAAAGACTCAAGCTTTCTCACTCTAAAGAGACGAACACACTAATCTCATGGGCTAGATGAGATGAGGATGAGAGAGTAGTATTTATGCTTTCTTTTTACATCATTTTCTCATATTTATTCATCACATAAAGAATTTCTAGTGTGCTTTTCAAGAGAGAAGAAGATGATAATGGAAAAGATGATAATCATCAATCCTTTTGTGATGAATAGAAAACAAAGCTATATGATTGATATATTAACCATGGTCAAGGATGAGTGGCTAATAATATGTAGAGAAACAACTAGAGTTAGGGTTTGTTTTGGTTAGTAATGTGTCATCAAAAAATATCTTAACCATGACAAAAGAAAAATGCTTCTAGAAGGTGCATGAAGCATCTAACCTTAATCAAACCCTAACCTCAAATCAATCATCCTTAAACATGTTTAACAATTAATCATATCATGTCACAATAATATATATCACATATATATTATATATTTGCAACAAAAGAAAATAATACAATTAACATATATCGCATATATATCAATGTATCATCCAGTGAGAAAATGAAATAATAAAGCGAGCCAATATTAGATAATGTAATACAATATATCATATATATTATTATACATTAAATCATCGAATAAACACTTGATTCGATGATCCGGCTATATCGAATATTACCGACTAATATATCATGTACCGATTCATTGAATCAACACTTGATCCGATGTCCCAGTTCATATCTAAATATCGCGAGAATATAATACGGTATCTCATATCGCATTATTCTCGGTCCTGCACATATCACATATGTGCCTCTACTCCGTTTCGCCTGAGCCAAGAAACCTCTGTGTAGGACTCTAAAGAATCGTCAATACGCCGGTAGCAGGTGATGATCATATCAAACACCCACAAGCTGCAAGCGGTCAGCTAAACGTAACATCCATCCAGGTATTGAGCGATCAGAAGATCAACAAGCTAGCCTGTGCGTTCTCCTGTGAATCCAATCAGTAACACTCCCGTACAGTCCGGTCTGTTCGTCTGATATGTCGCATATCAAGTCTAGGGGTGGTATACGTTAGACCCCAGTAACCGATAAGTCGTGTCGATGTGTGGCTCATAACGGGTCGAGAAACTACTAGTAACACTTACCAGTAAATCTCTATATCAGCCCTGGCCAGGGACTTCCAGTTATAGCCAATCGAACACAGCACAACATCAACTCCCTATACCGGGAGAGACGAATCCACTCCTATCGCTCATTACCTCCATGTGATTCGGGACTGTACCCAAAAGCCACCGTTTTGCACGCCCTCTTGGACGTGGTAAGGTGGAAATCAAAGCACAGTGGGAATCACACAAGACTCCATGACGATCTCGGGTCTATAGACTACCCTGTACCAGTGTCACCGGAGAACTGCCATCTGACGTGTGGTATATCACCATCTGGGAGTTCTCGGCGAGTCCATCCAGTGTACCCAGTCTCCACTGAGCACCCGTACACCATCTCTGATGTCAAACACCGATGGATATGGGATCATCGATCGCCCATCATATGGGTCAAGATGCGTATACGCTAGTCTACTCTGGTGTATCGATGCCCTGTCTCGATATACCCTCGACTAGGAACAGTTATAGGATGTACTCATCGACTACCGTGGCCCTACTAGTATGATCTCATCATAGTCCCAGTAGTCGAGTACAGATCCTAAGGGCTTTATCAACATGTGAGAGTAAAACAGTAAACCAATACAAGTCAACATGTTAAGATAAAGAGAAACTAAATAGCATACTATCATGACGAGCAAGAAAGTCATCTCTATATATATCCAAGCATCCATTATAATATACATCATATGTACAACAATGGCCTCTAGGGCATATACATAACTAACAATCTCCCACTTGCACTAAGGGCAGCTGCTGTAGTATCTCATACCTAGCATCCCGAATAATCTCTCAAACTGTATCTGGGGAATAGCCTTCGTGAATGGATCCGCAGTGTTGTCCTTCGTATCTACTCTCCTGACCTCGATCTCCCGGCGATCAACTATCTCCCTGATCAGGTGATACCGCCTCAGAATGTGTCTGGACTTTTGATGGGATCTGGGTTCCTTGGCCAATGCCACAGCACCATTGTTATCGCAATACAGAGGTATTGGATGCTCAATGGATGGAACCACTCCAAGTTCAGTAATGAACTTCTTGATCCAGACAGCCTCTTTGGCAGCATCGTTGGCAGCGATGTATTCAGCCTCCATCGTCGAGTCTGCAACGGTATCCTGTTTGGATCTCTTCCAACATACCGCCCCTCCATCAAGGGTAAAGACAAAACCCGAATGCGACTTAGAGTCGTCCTTATCACTTTGGAAGCTGGAATCGGTAAAGGACTCCACCTGGAGTTCTCCGTTACCATACACCAAGAACATCTCCTTAGTCCTTCGTAAGTATTTGAGAATATTCTTCACAGCTGTCCAATGACTCTCTCCAGGATCTGCTTGATACCGACTCACTATACTTAGTGAGTATGCTACATCGGGTCTGGTACATAGCATCGCATACATGATAGAGCCTACTGCCGAAGCATAGGGTATCCCTTGCATGCGAGCTCTCTCCAAAGCAGTCTTGGGAGACATCTCTTTGGAGAGAGTGAGTCCAGAGATCGTGGGTTGGTTCCCATGCTTGGATTCTTCCATACTAAACCTCTTTAGTATGGTGTCAATGTACCTGGATTGGGACAATCCCAGTATCCGTTTAGATCTATCTCTATAGATCATGATTCCCAATATGCAGGAGGCATCACCTAGATCTTTCATCGAGAATCTCTGTGATAAGAAGAGCTTGACTGATTGCAGCATAGGAATATCATTTCCTATCAAGAGTATGTCATCCACGTACAATACGAGGAAGACAACCTTACCCTCTGCTACCTTCTTATAGATACAAGGTTCATCTATATTTTTGATGAAGTCAAACTCTTTGACTACAACATCAAAACAGATGTTCCAACTCCGCGATGCTTGCTTTAACCCATAAATGGATTTAAGCAGCTTGCACACCTTTCCGCTGCTCCCACTATCTACGAAGCCCTCTGGCTGAGTCATGTACACGCTCTCTTCTAAATCACCGTTTAGAAAGGCGGTCTTAACATCCATTTGCCAGATTTCGTAGTCATGGTATGCAGCAATGGCAAGTAAGATCCGGATGGACTTAAGCATAGCCACTGGAGAAAAGGTTTCGTCATAATCCACACCTGGTCGTTGACGAAATCCCTTTGCTACAAGTCTAGCTTTGAAAGTCTCAACTTTTCCATCTACACCAAATTTCTTTTTAAAGATCCACTTGCTCCCTATGGGTTTTACCCCTTCAGGAGCATTTTCCAAAGTCCATACTTTGTTGGTGTACATGGATTCCATCTCAGATCGCATTGCATCTAGCCATTTCACAGAGTCACCACTCGTGATGGCCTGCTCGAAACTAGTCGGTTCATCATCATCCATGATGCAGTCCTCGCTTCCACCATCAATGAGAAAACCGTAGTATCTCTCAGGTAGACGAGAAACCCTACTAGATCGGCGGAGAGGCTGGGGTTCGTCGGGTACTACTGAATCCTCTGGTTCCACTAAATCTTCAGTTGCAGTTTGTGTTGCTGGAACTTCTTCCAGTTCTACCTCAGAGCCACTAATCTCTTTTGCAAGAAATTCCTTTTCTAAAAAGGTGGCATGTTGAGCAACAAACACTTTTTGCTCCTCACCGTGATAGAAAAAATATCCATAAGAATTCTTCGGATATCCTACAAACTTGCAAAGAACTGACCGTGCCTCGAGTTTGTCCGGATTTTGCCTTTTTACATAGGCCGGACAACCCCATATCTTAACTCGTTTAAGATACGGTCTCTTCCCACTCCATATCTCATATGGTGTGGTAGGTACAGATTTAGTTGGAACTTGATTCAATAGGTATGCTGCTGTCTCAAGCGCATACCCCCAGAAGGAAATAGGTAACTCAGCTGTACTCATCATAGAGCGTACCATATCTAATAGGGTGCGATTCCTCCGCTCCGATACACCGTTGTGCTGTGGTGTATAAGGAGGAGTAAGCTGAGAGAGAATCCCATTCTCTTTTAGATAATCTAGGAACTCATTGCTTAAGTATTCACCTCCTCGATCAAATCGAAGAATCTTAATACTTTTGCCCGTTTGATTCTCTACTTCGTGCTTATATTCTCTGAATTTCTCAAAAGCTTCAGACTTGTGTTTCATCAGGAACACATGTCCGAATCTAGAGAGATCGTCAGTGAATGTAATGAAGTAGGAAGAACCGTTCCTGGCATGCGTAGACATGGGACCGCATACATCACTATGTATTAGTCCTAAGAGTTCATTAACTCTTTCTCCGTGTCCACTAAACGGAGCTTTGGTCATTTTTCCTTTGAGACATGAATGGCAAGTATCATAAGATGATAATTCGAACGGATTCAAATAACCATCCTTATGTAACTTAGCCAGTCGTGTCGCATTGATATGACCAAGTCTATAATGCCACAAGAAGGATTCGTTCATTTCTGAATTTTTCCTCTTGTGTGTGTTTTGTATATTGAGGACTGTATTCTGATTTAGAATGAATATGCCATTATGTAACGAGCCTGATGCAATCAACTTTTGATCTAGGAATATGTTCATAACATTATCCTTTACTACAAAATTATATCCTTCTTTACTTAATAAAGAAACTGATATAATGTTGCACATCATGTTCGGTATATAATAGCACTCATTTAGAATCAGTGTATTACGACTTGGTAATACAAGGTGATATTCGCCAACTGCTTTGCTACAATACTTGCACCGTTCCCTACTTGAACGGAATGATCACCCTTTCCTAGTTCTCTACCTTTTCGTAGCCCATGTAACAATTTACATATGTGGAATCCTGATCCGGTATCTAATACCCAGGACGTAGGGTGAACTGAGAAACAGTTCTCAATAACTAACACACCCGAAGAAGATGCATCAACATGCATGTTCTTTTGGGCGGCTTGAGAATCCAGATATTCTCCTGTTTCCTGTTCAGTCTTATAACTCTTATAAGAAAGAACGGGTCCAACATTCCCTAGCTCAGTACAATAATTGGGTTCAGTCAATACATCCATATTATTATCTTGATTATGGCCTGACATGGTTGCTACCTGGAGAGAGAGAGAAGAAAACACTTTAGCGTATGCTCTTGCAAGATTAGATTGGTTATTATCTTATCTAATCAGGATGTCTCCTACTGTTTTTATCAAATCTACCTTAAAACCCTAAAAGGTAAGATTAGCCGGGATTAATTACACCCTACAATTTCGTCAATCTTTCAGCCAGATCAGTGTCGGTACTTTGAGGGAGGTTCCCCGTGCTTTCGCACGGACCTAATTAAAGTAAATCTCGTTTTCCCAGAGGCGTAACCCCGTTAACACTTTTCTAGACACCTACTTGAATGACTAATTGTCCTGTGTAAAACTCTCCCAGGAGTAACTCTTACTCGCAGTGGGTATCGGGATCCAACTATCTCATAGAAGGTATGCAATCTCATTGCAAATTTCAACACTTGAAATTCCCAATAATATTTTGCTCCTAGCGATCTATGACCTTGACAAGGTCAACAAACCATAAATCGCAAGTCAAGTTCAACCCGTCATTTCCTGATTGAATTAAACCCACCCGCATGACCCTTGACAAGGTCAACAAGGCCGTACGAATACCCTAATCCAATCACATCTCATGTTTTAGCAGATAAACACTAATTAGCTACCGTACACTGTGCCTTGACAAGGTCAACAAACACAGCACGAATACTAAGTAGGATTTATCTGAAATGACGGAGAGCTACGATAGGTTTTTCAGAAAACCTATTGCGTAATGAACTTGATATCGTCGTAGAATCGAGTGAAGTTTTGAAAAAGAGTGTTTTTGAGGCTTTTCTTAGTTTCGCTAAAGGGGTCACTCCCGGTGAAGGGATCGTCGGCCCTTTCCTCATCGAATAAGGTGCAGGATATATCATATATACCGCTGTGCAAAGCAAAACTTTTAAAAGCAATCAAAAGACAAACCGCAGTTTTGTAGCATCTGCCAGTTTCGCTAAAGAGGTCACTCCCGGTGAAGGGATCGTCGGCCCTTTCCTCATCGAATAAGGTGCAGGATATATCATATATATCACTATGCAAAGCAAAACTGTAGCTACCCTTTTTATAAAGTTTTGATTCTACAACATCTTTAGGTTTCTTTTCTTTTTATTAATCTCATTAATAAAAATCCCATCAGCTTATGCTTCCTAAGCATCACAGAAGAAACGAAAGCAGTAATATTTATATATCAGCATATATATAGTATAAGGATTCGTCTCAGGCAGTAATATGATCTCATCACAGAACATTGCAGCAGAAGAACATATATGAAATATTGGATATACTAGGACGTCCGTGTTTTCAATACGAGCCTGTATAAAACACGGATTCCACGGTCGCGACGAATAGCCAAACCCACATCCCAAGACCCCTACGAGAGCGGTAAGTAACACTGCCAATTCTAGGGTTAGGAGACCCGGTCTCGACTCCTCGAGATGGCCTCCCACTGGACCCTAGAACCCGGTTACTTGTGCTCCCCACCTTGGGTCTACCTAATGCGGAAAAGTAAATAATATACAAGGGTGACAACAACCTCAACCTGGAAGTGCCCCAAATAAAAGAATATTACATTACAGATGAATTTTACATGAATGAAAATAAAAACCCTCATCTCACATAAAACCCCCGGCTATTCAGAACACGACGATCCAATATAACATATCACAGCAACACATAATATCACATATCATCAACGTAAATAAATATGCGCATCCCAATTGTCGTTGACATATAGCAACGAAACCGGCGATATCACATATTACACTTACGGTCACAGAAAAGAAAGTGTAAAACTACAACATTTGGAATCCACAATCACTTTAGACATCGTAAATCCGAAATATCATATACTTCGCATTTCATGCCTAACTCTATGAATTCCACATATTGTATCACATTCCAGATAAATAGACAGTATTAAACTTTCCGAACAGATAATCAAATACCCAAAATTTCCTAAATTGCTCAACGCTTGAGCGGAGTTCAAATAATCCCAAAATATGTCACAGTATCGGTGATCCAGCCGTAGAAGGGTCAAGCCAACGTCTCACATGTGACACGCCGTACTGCCCCAAACCCGAAGGTTCAAAAGGCAGTTCAAGACAGTCACATAATCGAGTTAAGGTTTGTTGTCTTCTAGAGGGTCCACCGCTTAACTTGTACAATTTTTCCGAAAGATTTAAACCCGATAAAAATTCAACACTTGAAAGTTTGCCGTACCGGGAAACAGTGAGTTAATGATATCCGTTCAAATAGTTTAACAGTTTCTAAATATCCGGAAAGAAATACGAATTTAAAATTTCCGATCGAGTCTACTATTACAAAACAAACCCCAGAAGTCTTAACACTTAAAACAGTTTAAAAACACCCAGAAGCATCAACAAGCAACTACAGATAATACCATGAAGCCACGTGTCACAATTCCACAAAACGGCCGCGGAACCGCCGCGGAAAGCATGTTTCCGCCGTGGTTCCGCCGCGTTTTGGTGGAGTTGTGGGCCCGTATTTCATGGTAACTCTTAGAATTCCCTGCTGATTTTTTTACATATTTTTAATTCAGAAAAATCCCAATTTTTGAAAAATTTCCAGAGAGGGGTTAAATTTTGTCGGTTCGGGTTCGATCGGAGTTTTAACTTCGTAAACACATCGCCTAATACCCTAGCTAGGCTCTGATACCACTGTAGGGTTCCTAGGTACTCTTGTGAAGGTTCATAAGGCATCAAACATGCCCGGATAAAAATTTAGACGTGCCGAACAACCCAAAGCCGGGATCTTTGCTAGATTATTAGGGTTAAACATGCAAGATGATAACTTTTATCTAAGTGTGAGGGATTACAACCTTTGTAGTCCGCTCCTTCGCTTCACAAACTCCGAGTAGAAGTCCTTTTGCCGCGATCCACGATCTCCCGGACTCATGAGAGGCTCCACGACTCGAACGATCCATGCTAGCTTGAAGTGTTCCAAATCTCCGATGATCTACGTCGAAGTTGCAAAGACTCAAGCTTTCTCACTCTAAAGAGACGAACACACTAATCTCATGGGCTAGATGAGATGAGGATGAGAGAGTAGTATTTATGCTTTCTTTTTAAATCATTTTCTCATATTTATTCATCACATAAAGAATTTCTAGTGAGCTTTTCAAGAGAGAAGAAGATGATAATGGAAAAGATGATAATCATCAATCCTTTTGTGATGAATAGAAAACAAAGCTATATGATTGATATATTAACCATGGTCAAGGATGAGTGGCTAATAATGTGTAGAGAAACAACTAGAGTTAGGGTTTGGTTTGGTTAGCAATGTGTCATCAAAAAATATCTTAACCATGACAAAAGAAAAATGCTTCTAGAAGGTGCATGAAGCATCTAACCCTAATCAAACCCTAACCTCAAATCAATCATCCTTAAACATGTTTAACAATTAATCATATCATGTCACAATAATATATATCACATATATATTATATATTTGCAACAAAAGAAAATAATACAATTAACATATATCGCATATATATCAATGTATCATCCAGTGAGAAAATGAAATAATAAAGCGAGCCAATATTAGATAATGTAATACAATATATCATATATATTATTATACATTAAATCATCGAATCAACACTTGATTCGATGATCCGGCTATATCGAATATTACCGACTAATATATCATGTACCGATTCATCGAATCAACACTTGATCCGATGTCCCAGTTCATATCTAAATATCGCGAGAATATAATACGGTATCTCATATCGCATTATTCTCGGTCCTGCACATATCACATATGTGCCTCTACTCCGTTCCGCCTGAGCCAAGAAACCTCTGTGTAGGACTCTAAAGAATCGTCAATACGCCGGTAGCAGGTGATGATCATATCAAACACCCACAAGCTGCAAGCGGTCAGCTAAACGTAACAGCCACCCAGGTATTGAGCGATCAAAAGATCAACAAGCTAGCCTGTGCGTTCTCCTGTGAATCCAATCAGTAACACTCCCGTACAGTCCGGTCTGTTCGTCTGATATGTCGCATATCAAGTCTAGGGGTGGTATACGTCAGACCCCAGTAACCGATAAGTCGTGTCGATGTGTGGCTCATAACGGGTCGAGAAACTACTAGTAACACTTACCAGTAAATCTCTATATCAGCCCTGGCCAGGGACTTCCAGTTATAGCCAATCGAACACAGCACAACATCAACTCCCTATATCGGGAGAGACGAATCCACTCCTATCGCTCATTGCTTCCATGTGATTCAGGACTGTACCCAAAAGCCACTGTTTTGCATGCCCTCTTGGACGTGGTAAGGTGGAAATCAAAGCAAAGTGGGAATCACACAAGACTCCATGACGATCTCGGGTCTACAGACTACCCTGTACCAGTGTCACCGGAGAACTGCCATCTGACGTGTGGTATATCACCATCTGGGAGTTCTCGGCGAGTCCGTCCAGTGTACCCAGTCTCCACTGAGCACCCGTGCACCATCTCTGATGTCAAACACCGATGGATATGGGATCATCCATCGCCCATCATATGGGTCAAGATGCGTATACGCTAGTCTACTCTGGTGTATCGATGCCCTGTCTCGATATACCCTCGACTAGGAACAGTTATAGGATGTACTCATCGACTACCGTGGCCCCACTAGTATGATCTCATCATAGTCCCAGTAGTCGAGTACAGATCCTAAGGGCTTTATCAACATGTGAGAGTAAAACAGTAAACCAATACAAGTCAACATGTTAAGATAAAGAGAAACCAAATAGCATACTATCATGACGAGCAAGAAAGCCATCTCTATATATATCCAAGCATCCATTATAATATACATCATATGTACAACAATGGCCTCTAGGGCATATACATAACTAACATCGATGCCCTGTCTCGATAGTCCTGCGACTAGGGACCTGCATAAGGATGTGCTTATAGATTACCCAGCCCCACTAGTGTGACTGCCATCACAACGCTGGTAATCAAGCAAAGATCCTAAGGGCTCCACTAATGCGTATAGGTGATATAATAAAATAAACACATGTACACATTGAAGTAGAAACAAACCAAGTAGCATACTACTATTTTGAGCAAGATTGTATATACAAGGTGAATATCCCAAGCTTCCATTAAGTAATATACAAACTAGTATGATACAGTAATGGCCTCTAGGGTATATACACTAACAATCTCCCACTTGCACTAAGGCCTTGTACTGGCGTATCGAAGACCTATCATCTCGATCAGCCGCTCGAACTGAGTCTGGGGCAAGGCCTTGGTGAATGGATCTGCAGTGCTATCTTCTGAAGCAACCCTCCGAACCTCGATCTCCTGGCGATCCACGATCTCCCTGATCAGGTGATACCGCCTCAAGATGTTTCTGGATCTCTGATGGGACCTGAGTTCCTTCGCTAAAGCTATAGCCCCGTTGTTGTCGCAATACAGAGGTATTGGATCAACAATGGACGGAACCACCTGAAGTTCTTTCAAGAACTTCCTCATCCAGACAGCTTCTTTTGCGGCATCAGATGCAGCGATGTATTCCGCTTCCATCGTCGAGTCTGCAACGGTTTCCTGTTTGGAACTCTTCCAACA
Source organism: Agapanthus africanus (assembly GCA_030015575.1). Taxonomy (NCBI): domain Eukaryota; kingdom Viridiplantae; phylum Streptophyta; class Magnoliopsida; order Asparagales; family Amaryllidaceae; genus Agapanthus; species Agapanthus africanus. The sequence goes on from CM057346.1 coordinate 401,622,670, forward strand.
CACCGCCCCTCCATTGAGGGTAAAGACAAAACACGACATAGACTTGGAATCATCCTTGTCACTCTGGAAGCTGGAGTCAGCAAAGACCTCGATCTGGAGGTCTTTTCTGCCATACACCAAGAACATCTCCTTAGCCCTTCTCAGGTACTTGAGAATGTTCTTTACCGCTATCCAGTGTTTCTCCCAAGGGTTTGACTGATACCGGCTTACCACACTCAGTGCATAAGCTACATCCGGTCTGGTACACAACATCGCATACATTATAGAGCCTACCGCAGAAGCGTAGGGTATAATAGACATGCGATCCCTCTCCAAATCAGTCTTGGGAGACATCTCTTTAGAGAGGGTGATCCCGTGACAAGCCGGTAGGTTACCGCGCTTGGAATCTTCCATACTGAATCTCTTCAGTATGGTGTCGATGTACCTGGACTGTGAAAGTCCTAATATCCTCTTGGATCTATCACGGTGGATCCGGATCCCCAGGATGTATGAGGCATCACCCAGGTCTTTCATGGAGAACCTGTGTGACAAGAACCCCTTGACAGATTATAGCATAGGAATGCCATTTCCTATTAAGAGAATGTCATCCACGTATAAAAGGAGGAATACTACAGTTCTCGCTATCAATCTACTATAGATGCATGGTTCATCTGGATTTTTGATAAAGCCAAATTCCTTGACCGTCTCATCAAAACAGATGTTCCAACTCCGCGATGCCTGCTTTAGTCCATAGATGGACTTAAGCAACTTGCACACCTTTCCGCTGCTCCCACTCTGAATGAAACCCTCTGGTTGGTCTATATAGACACACTCCTCTAAATTTCCATTTAGAAAAGCAGTCTTTACGTCCATCTGCCAGATATCATAATCGTGGAAGGTAGCAATGGCAAGAAGGATCCGAATGGATTTCAGCATAGCCACTGGAGAAAAGGTTTCGTCATAGTCCAAACCAGGTCTTTGACGAAAACCCTTTGGAACAAGTCTAGTTTTATAGGTCTCAACCTGTCCATCTACACCAATCTTCCTTTTGAAGATCCACTTGCATCCTACGGGTTTTACTCCGTCTGGAGCAATGTCCAACGTCCATACCTTGTTGGTGTACATGGACTCCATTTCGGTCCGCATTGCATCCAGCCATTTTACCGAGTCAACGCTCTGAATGGCCTGCTGGAAGCTAGTAGGCTCATCATAATCTATGATGCAATCCTCTCTATCCCCGTCTATGAGAAAACCGTAGTATCCCTCGGGCGGATGAGACTGCCTACTACTCCTGCGGAGCGGCGTAGGAATGTCTTGTTCTTTTGAACCCTCTGGTTCCACTAAGCTTTCAGTAATAGTTAGTGGTTCTAGAATTTCTTCCAGTTCTACTGTGCTCCCACTTATCTGGTTTTCCAAAAACTCAGTTTCCAAGAAGTAGGCATGACGAGAAACAAAAACCTTTTGTTCCTCTTCGCAGTAGAAGAAATATCCCTTGGAGTTCTTTGGATATCCCAGGAACTTGCACTGTACTGAGCGTGCCTCGAGCTTGTCCGCATGCTTCTTTTTGACAAAAGCTGGACTTCCCCATGTCTTAATGTGATTAAGATAGGGTCTCCTCCCACACCACATCTCATATGGTGTAGTAGGCACAGTCTTAGTGGGAACTCGGTTCAAAAGGTATGCAGCTGATTCTAGTGCATACCCCCAGAATGATCGCAGTAACTCAGCGTTACTCATCATGGACCGTACCATATCCAATAGGGTTCGGTTCCGTCTCTCCGATACACCGTTATGTTGCGGAGTGTATAGAGGAGTAAGCTGAGAGAGAATTCCGTTCTCTTTTAAATAGTCCAGGAACTCGGCACTTAAGTATTCACCACCTCGATCTGATCTTAGGATCTTGATACATTAGCCGGTTTGTTTTTCTACTTCATTCTTATATTTCTGGAATTTTCCAAAGGCTTCGGACTTATGTTTCATTAAGAAGACATAACCGTACCTTGAAAAGTCATCCGTAAAAGTAATGAAGTAAGAATAACCGCTTCGCGCATGTGTAGACATTGGACCGCACACGTCGCTGTATACGAGTCCCAAGAGCTCGCTCGCTCTTACCCCGTGTCCAGTGAACGGAGTCTTTGTCATCTTTCCTTTGAGACAGGATTGACAAGTGGCATACGATTGATATTCGAACGCATTCAAATATCCTTCTGCATGTAACTTTGTCAACCTTCTCTCATTGATGTGACCCAGTCTACAATGCCACAAGAAAGTCCGATTTATTTCCGGAGACTTTCTTTTGTGTGTATTCTGGACATTGAAAATCTGTGGTTGGTTTAATACGTATATACCATTGCTTAATGTACCTGACCCAATCAGAACTTGCTTAAGGTGAATGTTTACAACATTACTTACAAACGCAAATTCATAACCTTCTTTAGAAGTCAAAGATACAGAAATGATATTACAAGTTGCGTTGGGTACAAAATAGCAATTACGCAAAACCAAAACGTGTCCATCTGACAACCCCAGGTGATAGTCCCCCACGGCCTTAGCAACCATGCTAGCTCCGTTTGCAACTTTGAGGGTCATGTCACCTGCCTTCAAAACCCTACGGTTTCTCAACGCCTGCAAAGAATTACAGATATGAGATCCTGATCCGGTATCCAATACCCAGGAAGTAGAGTTTATTGAAAGACAGTTTTCAATAAGATACACACCTGAAGCTGAAGCTGCAACCTGCTTCAATTCCTGTGTCCTGGCTTTCCAAGCCCTGCAATCATTCTTCCAGTGTCCTTTCTTATGACAATAGAAGCATTCTTCCTTATCCACAAGCTTTCCCACTTTCTTTGTTGCTTTTGTCTTTCCCTTCGTATCCACTTTACTAACACCGCCTCTTGGTTTGGCGGGGGCTTTCTTCTTCTTTCCCTTGGCTTTCGCCTTGGACCTAGAAGAAGAAGATCCTCCTACAAACAAAGTGGATGTTTCCCTACCTTTCTTTAGGGTGCCCTCTGCGCTCCTCAGCATGTTGAGGAATTCTGAAAGTTCAACTTCCTTTTCTTGTAAGTTGAAGTTCAGTATGAACTGGGCGTAAGTGGAAGGAAGGGACTGGAGAATCAAGTCCGTATAGAGCTCATTCTCCAACGTGGTCCCAAGGTCCGCGAGCTCCTCAATGTAGCCAATCATCTTAAGCACGTGTTCCGCTACCGATGATCCGACGGCCAATCTTGCCGAAAATAACTTCTTCGACACTTCGTATCTTGCGATACGAGATTGCTCTCCATACAGTTCTTTTGTATGAAGAAATATGGATTCCAGGTCCATATTCTCATGCCTCCTCTGATGGTCATTGTCCATAGAGGCAAGCACGAGGCACTTGGCCTTCGCGCAGTCTAGTTCCCAGGTCTTACGGATTTCCTTATCCGCGATGCTGGTTTTGGGACCTGGGACAGGGGGAGCTTTGGTGGTAAGAAGATACCCCAGCTTGTCGTAAGTGATTGCCATCTTGACATTCCTGAGCCAATCTTTATAGTTTGGCCCTGTCAGTATGTTTTTATCTAGGAGTAACTTAAGTCCAGTCATGTCAATTGGTCGCTGCAATTAGGAGAGAGAAGAAACACTTAGCATGATGCTCTTGCAAGTTTAGAATGGTTTTTAGTTTGTCTAAAGAGGATGGCTCCCACTGTTTCTCGAATCCCTCCTCAAACCAAAAAGGAAGAATTAGTCGGGATCAATCTCACCGTACAATACTTTCTTAACCGTTCAGCCAGGCCAGTGTCGGTACTTCGAGGGAGGTTTTCCAACGCTTTCGCGAAGTTCCTTAATTAAATAACCTCTTTTCCCTGGGGGCGTAGCCCCGCTAACACCTTTCTGGACACCTACTAGGTTTATAGCATTGATCGTTTAGTGAGAAATTTCCCGAGGAGTAGCATATACTCACAGTAGGATCGGGATCCAAATATCATCGCGTGACAAAACTGAAGGAATCCTACCAGAATCATCACACTCCAAATGGTATGCAACACTAGCAAGTTTCAGTTCTTTTGAAACTCCCGATGTGGATTTTTGCCCCATGCTCTTATGACATTGACTTTGGCCAACAAATCATAAGTCACATGTCAAGTTCTACCCGTCGTTCTCCAGGTTAATTTGAATCCACCTGCACCTACCCTTGACTTTGGCCAACAAGGTAGTACGACTGTTCCAAACTAACGCATCTATCTATACTGCACATAAATACCCAATAGCTACCAATCTCTATGCCTCGACTTTGGCCAACAAACATAGCTTGAATACTATTGACCATCCATGTGAAACGACGGAGGGCTACGAATGGTTTTGGCTAAACCGTGAACGTAGTGAACTTGATATAATCGATGGAACGAGATAGCTTTTAAAAGGAGTGGCTCAAGCTCCGCATTTAAAAGTTAGTTTTGAAAAGAACCGAGTGGTTTTTCGAAAGTGTTCCAACGACTTTTACTTGGTTTATTTTTCTTGCATTAGTTCTTTTAATGAGTGATATTCTTGCATTAGTTCTTTCAATGCGTCCCATCATTTAATCCTACCATTGCAGAAAACAACCAAAATATGACGTACGCTTATGCCATTCGCATTCGCCACGGGGCCCCGTCATTACCTGTTAGGTTACTTAACTAACGACAGAGCGGGGGCTGGGCTAGCGCGGCTGTAAAACATAAGCAACGCCTAAATAATATCATATATAGATATATTGCAATGATAGCCATTTCAGATCACAGATGAACACATTGGATATACTAGGAACCCGCAATTCGTATGAGCCTGTAACGAAAAGCAGATTACACGGTCGCGGTGAATAGCCAATACCCCACCCAAGACCCCTACGGGTGCGGCAAACTACCCGCCAAGTACCCGAAGCGAAGCAACCTCCCTCAACTCCGTGAGTAGGCCACTCGGCACTTCGGCATACCCGGTAGTTTGTGCACCCCCTCCATGGGTCTATCCTAGGAGCAAAAACAGTAAAAAGAAATTATACAATGACGGCTACAACCCCGACCCGGTTGTGCGGCCATACAAATAATTATTACATAAATTTACAAGTTTACATGAATTGAAAGAAAAGAAAACTCTCGTCTCACAACCCCCGGCTATTCACCCGCGACAATCCAATGAATTTATATACACATTCCAATAATATTACAGATCACAGATTTGTATAACCCCCACTAATCGACATATAGCGATTAGCAGACGTTCAATACAAATATCACATCACAGAAAAACCCGTCAGCTTAAGTCTTTTAGAAGTTCGATCAAAAATACGGATTTTCAGGCCCCAAACACAAAATTTTCATTCTGAAAAATCTGGGCAGAAAATACATATTCCAAAAATCCCAAAATACCCCTATGAACAAACTGCAAAAATAAAACCCCACGACCGAGTCAACTCGGCCGCGGTTCCGCGGCGGGAGCAAGCTCCCGCCGCGAAAACGCGGCGCGTTGATCGATTCAGTGGGTCGAATTTTTGCAGTTTCTTCTAAAAACCCTGAGTCGATTTTTGGTATATCTCAAATAATTTTTTGCAGCACTTTGAAAATCGACAGAAAGTTTGAAATCCGGGTGTATTTCGTGACTTTTTCTCCGATCGAATTTCTAGTTGCTATGCTAACATGTTAGGTAGTGTTTAACTAGGCTCTGATACCACTGTAAGTCCATACTACCTCTCCCGGTACTTTCGGGCATGCGGAATTTGACGAAAAACAATTTTCTTAGAGGTGGTAACATGGACTCAAAACCGGATCTTTGTTAAATATCTAACTAACAACCTAACTAGGAGTTGTAAACTACTCGGTTAGGGGGTTATACCTTTCTTTCTTGAACTCCTTCGTCTTCAAGCCTCGATGGTTGTCCGGATCGGCTTCACTCCGTCGTCTCCTTGCGCCGAAGATAGATCCACCTGAAAGCTTCTACCTTTGGCTTCTTCTTCGGTCTTTGAAGAAACTAGTTCACTTGGTTTGCTAAACCTTATGAACTAGAATGAGTAGAGAAGAGTGTGTTGGGATTTTACTCTATGGTTCTTGTTTCTCAACACATGAGACAAGTGAACCATAGACAAAAGAGAGGGAGAGCAAGAGGAAGGAGATGAGAGCTCAAGAACAAGAGAGAGAATGAAAATGATAGAATGAGAGAAGACTTTTCTCATTTGGCTCTCATAATCCATAACCATCATAACACATCATAGCAATCAAGTATTATGTGATGGTTTAAGCAACAATAGCCATATCATTTCATGCACTCATTTTGCACAAGAGAGCAAGCAAGCAAAAGTCTTTGCCATGAAATGATAGCTATTGTTATCATGATGGTCAACTAGTCAAGCCTAGTCAACCGGTCAACAAAGTCAACAAGTCAACAAAGTCAACCCCTCAACAACCATGTCACCATAATACTTAATTAATATAATTGTTAATCATATATCATATTCTCATTAGGGTTGAGCAAAAAGTCAATAGTCAACGGTCAACAGTCAACAACCCTAATGAGAATCCTCTGCCTCTGTCTCTCCGTCAACTGTGGATACGCACCCGCATCCGCGTTCCGAGGAACACGGATGCATACTGGATAAAACCAATCCCAAAAGGTACACTAGGATCTGGCTTAAACCAAAGCCCGCTAGTGTAAACTGTCCGGACACTGTACGTACACAAGTGCACGGATGTGACCGAACCCTGTCGCAAAACCATGCGACCTGTCGCAAAACCATGCGACCTCTACTCTTTTGCCTAAAGGCGAATAGCTTTCTGTGTGGGACTCTAAAGACTCGACACTACGCTGGCAGTGGGTTTAACCACAGACAGCAAGCGGCACTAGCTGTGCGTAACGGTCCCCAGGTAGATGCCGACAAGAAGACTGACGAGGTGAAACCCATCTGAACTCCTACTGAGTCTGACTGTGACAATCTCCGTACAGTCCGGTCTGTTCGTCTGATACATCGCATGGCGGGCCTAGGGGGCGGTAAACGTCAGTCCCCTAATAGCAGTACAAGTCGTGTCGGAGTGAAGCCCAATACACCCTGAGATAACACTGGAAGCCTACCAGTATATCCGGTTGCCCTGGCCAGGGACTACTCGTGTAATGGCTCTCCTAGATACAGCGCGATGTCAACCCCCAATACCGGGAGAGACGAATCCTGTCTAAGCGTCACTGCCTCCAAGTGCTTCGGGACTGCACCCAACTACTACCTGTTTGCACGACTCCTTTGAGCCATGGTAGGGTAGTAATCAAAGTACAGTGGGAACACACTCGAGGCGAAGTGATAGTGTCAAGTCAGCGGACTAAGCTGTACTCATGTCACCTGGGAACTGATAACTGACGATAGGTATAATACCAACCGGTCAGTTCCCGACGAGTCCTGTCCAGTGTACTCGTAACCCAACGAGCACCCGCATACTATCTCCAGTACGACGTACTGATGGCTGTGGGACAGACCATCTCCCACACTGGGATGAGAAGCGCATGCGCTAGTCTACTCCGGAGTATCGATGCCCTGTCTCGATAGTCCTGGGACTAGGGACCTGCATAAGGATGTGCTTATTGTTAGGTCCACGTTACCTCTCCCGGTACTTTCGGGGTTGCGGAAACGGTAAACAAAAAAAATTTTCTAAGGTTTGTAACATGGACCGTAAAAGCCGGATCTTTGCTAAACGAAAACTAGCTAAAGTAAACTAACAACTAAGTAAGTTGTAGAAAGGTTATACCTTGAGCTCGAACTCCTTCTCTCCTTGCTCGTCGGAATGGTAGAAAGAGTTCACCTTGCTTGTCTTCATCCGTCAAAGAAAGATCCACTTGAAAGCCACCACCTTTAGCTTCAACTCCAAGCTAGGAGTAACTAGGGTGCAAGAAATGCTAAGACTTGAACCCTAGAAGTGAGTAGAGAAGATCAAGTGAAGGTTTTTCTCAAGCCTTTTGTTTCTCAACACATGAGAGGGAGAGAGCTTGAGGGAGAGGATGAGCAAGAGAGAGAAATAGAATGAGAGAATGAGAAAATAAAATAACCATTCTCACTAATATGTGAGGATAATTTTAATTAGATAATTAGCTTGAAAATTGTCATGATAAATCATGAATTGACCATTATCATTTCATTTTTGCAAAGATCAAAGAGCATCTTCCAAATGAAATGATTATGGTCAAGTTGTCAACTTGGTCAACAAGTCAATGAAGTCAAATTGTCAACAACAACCATGCACAATAATTAAGCTAATTATCAATTAACAATAATCCACACAAAATCAATAGGGTTAATAAAATGACAAAAGCCATTAACCCTAAACAAGGTCCTCTCCCCCAATCTCAAGCAACTGTGCATACGCACCCGCATTCGTGATCCGAGGAACACGAACACAATGAGAAAAACCAATCTCAAATCATATACTAGGATCCGGCTTAAACCAAAGCCCGCTAGTATAAACTGTCCGGACAGCAAACGTGCATGAGTGCGCGGATGCGAACGAACCCTGTCGCAAAACCATGCGACCTCTACTCGTTTTGCCTAAAGGCGAATAGCTCTCTATGTGGGACTCTAAAGACTCGACACTACGCTGGCAGTGGGTTTAACCACAGACCGCAAGCGGCACTAGCTGTACGTAACGGTCCCCAGGTAGATGTCGATAAGAAGACTGACGAGGTGAACCCCATCTGCACTCCTACTGAGCCTGTATGTGACAGTCTCCGTACAGTCCGGTCTGTTCGTCTGATACATCGCATGGCGGGCCTAGGGGGGCGGTAAACGTCAGTCCCCTAATAGCGGTACAAGTCGTGTCGGAGTGAAGCCCAATACACCCTGAGATAACACTGGAAACCTACCAGTATATCTCGCTTGCCCTGGCCAGGGACTACTCGTGTAATGGCTCTCCTAGACACAGCGCGATGTCAACCCCCAATACCGGGAGAGACGAATCCTGTCTAACCGTCACTGCCTCCAAGTGCTTCGGGACTGCTCCCAACTACTACCTGTTTGCACGACTCAGTAGAGCCGTGGTAGGGTAGCAATCAAAGAACAGTGGGAACACACTCGAGGCGAAGTGACAGTGTCAAGTCAGCGGACTAAGCTGTACTCATGTCACCTGGGAACTGATAACTGACGATAGGTATAATACCAACCATCAGTTCCCGACGAGTCCTGTCCAGTGTACTCGTAACCTAACGAGCACCCGCATACTATCTCAAGTACGACGTACTGACGGCTGTGGGACAGACCGTCTCCCGAGCTGGGATGAGAAGCGCATACGCTAGTCTACTCCGGAGTATCGATGCCCTATCTCGATACTCCCACGACTAGGGACGAGTATAAGGATGTGCTTGTAGATTACCCAGCCCCCACGAGTGTGATCGCCATCACAACGCCGGTAATCAAGCAAAGATCCTAAGGGCTCTACTAATGCGTATAGGTGATATAATAAATAAACACACATGTACACATTAAAGCAGAGACAAACCAAGTAGCATACTACTATATTGAGCAAGATTGTTTGTACAACTGTGAATATCCCAAGCTTCCATCAAGTAATATACATACTAGTATGATACAGTAATGGCCTCTAGGGCATATACACCAACAATCTCCCACTTGCACTAAGGCCATGTACTGGCGTATCGAAGACCTATCATCTCGATCAGCCGCTCGAACTGAGTCTGGGGTAAAGCCTTCGTGAATGGGTCCGCAGTGTTGTCCTTTGTGTCCACTCTCCGCACCTCGATCTCCTGTCGATCAATGATCTCCCTGATCAGGTGATACCGCCTTAAGATGTGCCTGGATTTCTGATGGGACCTTGGTTCCTTCGCTAAAGCTATAGCCCCATTGTTATCGCAATACAAAGGTATTGGGTCAACAATAGACGGAACCACCTGAAGTTCACTAATGAACTTCTTAATCCAGACCGCTTCTTTTGCGGCATCGCTTGCAGCAATGTATTCAGCCTCCATCGTCGAGTCTGCGACGGTATCCTGCTTGGAACTCCTCCAACATACCGCCCCTCCGTTGAGGGTAAACACAAAACCCGAGATGGACTTGCTATCATCTTTGTCACTCTGGAAGCTTGAATCGGTAAAGGACTCGACCCTAAGGTCTCCATTACCGTAAACCAGGAACATCTCCTTAGTCCTTCTTAGGTACTTGAGAATGTTCTTCACTGCTGTCCAGTGGTCCTCCCCTGGGTCCGACTGATACCGGCTTACCGTGCTCAACGCGTAAGCTACATCTGGTCTTGTACATAGCATCGCATACATTATAGATCCTACCGCCGAAGCGTAGGGTATAGTGCTCATGCGAACCCTCTCCTCGTCAGTCTTAGGAGACATCTTCTTGGAGAGGGTAATTCCGTGCAATGCGGGTATGTTACCGCGCTTGGAATCCTCCATACTAAATCTCTTTAGTACGGTCTCTATGTACCTGGACTGCGAAAGTCCCAATAGTTTCTTGGATCTATCTCTATAGATCTTGATCCCCAGAATGTACGAGGCATCACCCAGGTCCTTCATGGAGAACCTTTGTGACAAAAACAGCTTGACCGATTGTAGCATAGGAATGTCATTTCCTATCAAAAGAATGTCGTCCACGTACAAGACTAGGAACACGACAGTTCGTCCTACAATCTTCTTATAAACACAGGGTTCATCTTCGTTCTTGATGAAATCAAATTCCTTGATTGCCTCATCAAAACAGATGTTCCAGCTCCGCGATGCCTGCTTTAATCCATAAATGGATTTAAGCAACTTGCACACCTTTCCGCTGCTCCCACTGTCTACGAAACCTTCTGGTTGATCCATGTAAACGCACTCTTCCAAACAACCGTTTAGGAAAGCCGTTTTAACATCCATCTGCCAGATTTCATAGTCATGGAAGGCAGCAATGGCAAGTAAGATCCGAATGGATTTGAGCATAGCCACCGGAGAAAAAGTCTCGTCATAGTCCAAACCAGGTCTTTGACGGAAACCTTTTGCAACGAGTCTAGCTTTATAGGTTTCCACCTGCCCATCTACACCAAGTTTCCTTTTGTAGATCCATTTGCATCCAACGGGTTTTACCCCAGCTGGAGCAATATCCAAGGTCCACACTTTATTGGCGTACATGGACTCCATTTCGGATTGCATTGCTTCCTGCCACTTATCAGAGTCCCTACTGATAATGGCCTGCCTGAAACTGGTAGGGTCATCTTCTTCCAAGATGCAATCCTCTCGATCCCCGTCTATGAGAAAACCGTAGTATCTCTCGGGCGGATGAGAAATCCTACCAGATCTGCGGAGTGGCTGAGGTTCGCTTGGGGTTATTGAATCTAGCGGTTCCTCCAAATTTTCTGTTAAAGCTTGTGTTTCTGGAATTTCATCCAGTTCTACCGTGCTGCCACTAATGTTTTTAACAAGAAATTCTTTTTCTAAAAATGTGGCATTTCTTGAAACAATTATCTTCTGTTCCTCTGCATGGTAGAATAGATACCCACTTGAATCTTTTGGGTATCCCACAAACTTACACAAGACTGCCCGTGCCTCAAGTTTGTCTGGGTTCTGCTTTTTGACATAAGCTGGGCAACCCCAAATCTTAATACGTTTAAGATACAAACTTTTACCACTCCATATTTCATACGGAGTCTTAGGCACGGATTTGGATGGAACTTGATTCAATAGATGTGCTGCAGTTTGAAGTGCATATCCCCAGAATGAAAGAGGTAACTCAGCACTACTCATCATGGAGCGAACCATATCCAGTAGGGTACGATTCCTCCGCTCCGATACACCGTTGTGCTGTGGTGTATAAGGAGGAGTAAGCTGAGAGAGAATACCATTCTCTTTTAAGTAATCTAGGAATTCCGTGCTCAAGTACTCCCCTCCCCTATCAGACCGGAGGATCTTGATACTTTTGCCAATCTGGTTCTCTACTTCCTTTCTGAATTCCTTGAATTTCTCAAAAGCTTCAGATTTGTGTTTCATCAGATACACATATCCGAACCTAGAGAGATCGTCAGTGAATGTGATGAAGTACGAGAACCCACCCCTTGCATGTATAGACATCGGACCACACACATCACTGTGTATGAGTCCCAAGAGCTCTCTTGCTCTTTCTCCATGTCCGGTGAACGGAGATTTGGTCATCTTCCCTTTGAGACAAGACTGACAAGTTTCATAAGATGAAAACTCGAACGCATTCAAGAGTCCATCTTTATGCAACTTACTCAGTCTTTTCTCTCCGATGTGACCAAGTCTACAATGCCACAAGTAGGATTCATTCGTATCTGAATTCTTCCTCTTGTGTGTGTTTTGTATATTGAGAACTGTATTCTGATTTAGAACGTAGATACCATTACACAGTGTACCCTCTGCAACCAGTACCTTATGAAGGTAAATGTTCATGATATTCTTTTCAAGAACAAAGTCATATCCATCTTTATCGAGTAAAGAAACTGATATGATGTTGCAAACCATGGAGGGTACATAGTAGCAATCGTTCAAAATCATAGTCTTGCCATTAGGCAATACTAGGTGATATTCACCGACGGCTGCCGCATTTACTTGTGCTCCGTTCGCTACTCTGAGCGACATATCACCCGGTGCAACTTTCCTACTTTTTCTCAGTCCCTGCAATAAATTACAGATATGAGATCCTGATCCGGTATCAAGTACCCAGGAGGTAGGGCTGACCGTAAAACAGTTCTCAATTACAAGAACACCTGAAGTAGATGCAAAACCATGCTTCTTCTTCAACTGGGTATCCTGGAAATCCATACTTTCCTCTTTCCCATTCTCATACTCATGACTGTTGTCACAAGTTAGAGCTGAACCAACTTTCCCCAGTCCCGAATAAGAATTCGGATCGGTCAAGCGATACATTTTATTATCTTGATTAGGGCGTGAAAAGGTTGCTGCCTGGAGAGAGAGAAAAGAAACACTCAGCGTATGCTCTTGCAAGATTAGATTGGTTTATTAATTTATCTAACCAGGATGTCTCCCACTGTTTACTCAAATTCTTCTTAAAACCTTTTAAAAGAAGAACTAGCCGGGTTTTAATTCACGTCACAATACTTGCTTAACCTTTCAGCCAGGCTAGTGTCGGTACTTCGAGGGAGGTTTTCCAACGCTTTCGCGAAGTTCCTTAATTAAAGAACCTCTTTTCCCTGGGGGCGTAACCCCGCTAACACCTTTCTAGACACCTACTAGGTTTATAGCATTGATCGTTAAGTGAAATAATCTCCCGAGAGTAATCCAACTCATCAGTGGGATCGGGATCCAACCATCATTGTGTGATGACCTAGATGGAATCCACTCTAGTCACCACACTCCAGAAGGTATGCTAAATCTGCAAGTTTCAGTACTTTTGAAACTCCCGATGTGATTTTTGCCCCTAGGACCAAAGTGATCTTGACACAGTCAACAAATCAAAAGGTCCTAGTCAAGTTCATCCCGTCATTATCTTGATTGCATTAAACCCACCTGCATAACCCTTGACACAGTCAACAAGGTTCTACAAATGTCCTAACCAATCACTTTGTATCCAGCAAATAAGCTACACTTAGCTACCGTTCACTGCGCCTTGACACAGTCAACAAACGCAGCACGAATACTAAGTATAACTTATAAGAAACGACGGAGGGCTACGGCTGGGTTTTTGGCGAAAAACCCGTTAACGTAATGAACTTGATATCGTTGAAGGAACGTGATACATCCTTTTGAAAAACATAGTGGCGAAAACTTTTGCTAAAGAGGTCACTCCCTGTGAAGGGATCTCGGCTCTTTCCTCGTCGAGTGAGGTGCTGGGCATTCGTAAGATGAATACCTCGATGCAAAGCAAGAATAATCGACTATGGTGAAGTTATTACCCTGACGCAAAGTTTTGTCCAAGGGGTCACTCCCGGTGAAGGGATCTCGGCCCTTGCCTCGTCGACTGAGGTGCTGGGCATTCATAACCGAATACCGCGATGCAAAACAAAAATGAACGTCCTTGCAACAACAGCTTTTTGAAAAATTGTTCCAACAACGTCTTTTAGGTTTATTTTCTTGCATTAGTTCTTTTAATGCGTCCCATCATTTAAATCCTACCATTGCAGAAAACAACCAAAATATGACGTACGCTTATGCCATTCGCATTCGCCACGGGGCCCCGTCATCACCCGTTAGGTTACTTAACTAACGACAGAGCGGGGGCTGGGCTAGCGCGGCTGTAAAACATAAGCAACGCCTAAATAGTTATTATATATATAGCAATATAGCAATGATAGCCAATCCAGATCACAGATGAACACTTTGGATATACTAGGAATCCGCAATTCGTTCGAGCCTGCAACGAAAAACGGATTACACGGTCGCGATGAATAGCCAATACCCCACCCAAGACCCCTACGGGTGCGGCAAACTACCCGCCAAGTACCCGAAGCGAAGCAACCTCCCTCAATGCCATGAGTAGGCCACTCGGCACTTCGAGCTACCCGGTAGTTTGTGCACCCCTCCATGGGTCTATCCTAGGAGCAAAAACAGTAAAAAGAATTATACAATGACGGCTACAACCCCGACCCGGTTGTGCGGCCAAACAAATAATATTACATCAATTTACAAATTTATTACATGAATGAAAGAAAAAGAAACTCTCATCTCACATCCACCCCGGCTATTCATCCGCGACAATCCAACGAGTTCATATACACAAACCATCAACAACAATCACAGATATGTATAACCCCGACTAATCGACATATAGCGATTAGCCGACGTTCAATACATAAGAACATCACAGATATAACCTTTATAGTCAAAGTATATTGAAGTTCGGAAAAAATACGGATTTATAGGCCCCCAAAAACAAATTTCTATTCTGGCAAATCTGGGCACATATAATATATCAGAAAAATCCTAAAACCACGTCAGAAACATACTGCACCAAAATCGATGCAGTAACTCTCAAAGTTGGCCGCGGTTCCGCGGCAAGAGCTTGCTCTTGCCGCGGAAGCGCGGCGCCTTAGTGGAGTTACTGTATCGTTTTTGGGGGTTTTCTTCTAAAAAGCCTGAGATAATTTTTGGGATATAATAAATTTTGTTTTGACCAAAAAAAGTTTTAACAGAAACTCAGATTTTTTATAACTTGGTTTTTTCGATTTTTCCGTTTCGAACTTCGATACACTTTACTACCAAGCTAGTTTATGTTTAGTTAGGCTCTGATACCACTGTTAGGTCCACGTTACCTCTCCCGGTACTTTCGGGGTTGCGGAAACGGTAAACAAAAAAAATTTTCTAAGGTTTGTAACATGGACCGTAAAAGCCGGATCTTTGCTAAACGAAAACTAGCTAAAGTAAACTAACAACTAAGTAAGTTGTAGAAAGGTTATACCTTGAGCTCGAACTCCTTCTCTCCTTGCTCGTCGGAATGGTAGAAAGAGTTCACCTTGCTTGTCTTCATCCGTCAAAGAAAGATCCACTTGAAAGCCACCACCTTTAGCTTCAACTCCAAGCTAGGAGTAACTAGGGTGCAAGAAATGCTAAGACTTGAACCCTAGAAGTGAGTAGAGAAGATCAAGTGAAGGTTTTTCTCAAGCCTTTTGTTTCTCAACACATGAGAGGGAGAGAGCTTGAGGGAGAGGATGAGCAAGAGAGAGAAATAGAATGAGAGAATGAGAAAATAAAATAACCATTCTCACTAATATGTGAGGATAATTTTAATTAGATAATTAGCTTGAAAATTGTCATGATAAATCATGAATTGACCATTATCATTTCATTTTTGCAAAGATCAAAGAGCATCTTCCAAATGAAATGATTATGGTCAAGTTGTCAACTTGGTCAACAAGTCAATGAAGTCAAATTGTCAACAACAACCATGCACAATAATTAAGCTAATTATCAATTAACAATAATCCACACAAAATCAATAGGGTTAATAAAATGACAAAAGCCATTAACCCTAAACAAGGTCCTCTCCCCCAATCTCAAGCAACTGTGCATACGCACCCGCATTCGTGATCCGAGGAACACGAACACAATGAGAAAAACCAATCTCAAATCATATACTAGGATCCGGCTTAAACCAAAGCCCGCTAGTATAAACTGTCCGGACAGCAAACGTGCACGAGTGCGCGGATGCGAACGAACCCTGTCGCAAAACCATGCGACCTCTACTCGTTTTGCCTAAAGGCGAATAGCTCTCTGTGTGGGACTCTAAAGACTCGACACTACGCTGGCAGTGGGTTTAACCACAGACCGCAAGCGGCACTAGCTGTACGTAACGGTCCCCAGGTAGATGTCGATAAGAAGACTGACGAGGTGAACCCCATCTGCACTCCTACTGAGCCTGTATGTGACAGTCTCCGTACAGTCCGGTCTGTTCGTCTGATACATCGCATGGCGGGCCTAGGGGGGCGGTAAACGTCAGTCCCCTAATAGCGGTACAAGTCGTGTCGGAGTGAAGCCCAATACACCCTGAGATAACACTGGAAACCTACCAGTATATCTCGCTTGCCCTGGCCAGGGACTACTCGTGTAATGGCTCTCCTAGACACAGCGCGATGTCAACCCCCAATACCGGGAGAGACGAATCCTGTCTAACCGTCACTGCCTCCAAGTGCTTCGGGACTGCTCCCAACTACTACCTGTTTGCACGACTCAGTAGAGCCGTGGTAGGGTAGCAATCAAAGAACAGTGGGAACACACTCGAGGCGAAGTGACAGTGTCAAGTCAGCGGACTAAGCTGTACTCATGTCACCTGGGAACTGATAACTGACGATAGGTATAATACCAACCATCAGTTCCCGACGAGTCCTGTCCAGTGTACTCGTAACCTAACGAGCACCCGCATACTATCTCAAGTACGACGTACTGACGGCTGTGGGACAGACCGTCTCCCGAGCTGGGATGAGAAGCGCATACGCTAGTCTACTCCGGAGTATCGATGCCCTATCTCGATACTCCCACGACTAGGGACGAGTATAAGGATGTGCTTGTAGATTACCCAGCCCCCACGAGTGTGATCGCCATCACAACGCCGGTAATCAAGCAAAGATCCTAAGGGCTCTACTAATGCGTATAGGTGATATAATAAATAAACACACATGTACACATTAAAGCAGAGACAAACCAAGTAGCATACTACTATATTGAGCAAGATTGTTTGTACAACTGTGAATATCCCAAGCTTCCATCAAGTAATATACATACTAGTATGATACAGTAATGGCCTCTAGGGCATATACACCAACACTTATAGATTACCCAGCCCCACTAGTGTGACTGCCATCACAACGCTGGTAATCAAGCAAAGATCCTAAGGGCTCCACTAATGCGTATAGGTGATATAATAAAATAAACACATGTACACATTGAAGTAGAAACAAACCAAGTAGCATACTACTATTTTGAGCAAGATTGTATATACAAGGTGAATATCCCAAGCTTCCATTAAGTAATATACAAACTAGTATGATACAGTAATGGCCTCTAGGGCATATACACTAACACTATATATGTCTAAGCATCCACTAAAATATACATCGTATGTACAGTAATGGCCTCTAGGGCATACATATAACTAACACGTACATTATATTTTCGCTCTTTATTGGTGTGATCAATTGATAGAACTTCATTGATTCGGATCAATGCAAGCTAAACAAACCTGTTTGATGTTGTTGGAATAATTTTCAAAAAGCTGTTATTACAAGGACGTTCTTTTTTGTTTTGCACAGTGGTATTCGGTTATGAATATCCAGTACCTCATTCGACGAGGCAAGGGCTGAGATCCCTTCATCGGGAGTGACCCCTTGGACAGAGGTTTGCATCAGGGTAATAACTTCACTATAGTCGATTACTTTTTTCTTTGCATCGTGGTATTCAGTTGGAATATCCTGCACCTTATTCTACGGGGAAAGAGCCGACATCCCTTCACCGGGAGTGACCTCTTTAGCGAAGGTTTTCGCCACTATATTTATAAAATGCTATCCGAATCCTTCAAGGATATCAAGTTCATTACGTTAAAGGTTTTTCGCTAAAATCCATTCGAAGCCCTCCGTCATTTCAGACAGGTATCACTTAGTATTCATGCTATGTTTGTTGGCCTTCGTCAAGGAATAGTGTATAGTAGCTGCTTATTACCTTTCTGTTGCATAGATAGATGCGTTGGTTTGGGACAGTCGTACAGCCTTGTTGACCTTCGTCAAGGCCTTGTACGGGTAGGTTCAAATTAACCTTGACAATGACGGGTAGAACTTGACATATGACTTATGACTTGTTGACCTTCATCAAGGTCATAAGAGAATGAGGTAAAAATCACATCGGGAGTTTCAAACATACAGGAAACTTTCCAGATATGCATATAACTTCTGGAGTGTGATAACGTGAGTGGATTCCATCACGTTGTCATGCGATGATAGTTGGATCCCGATTCCCACTGATGAGTTGGTTTACTCCTCGGGTGATCACGAATAATTCTTCTTTCAGGTTTGGAGGAGAATTTGAGGATACAGTGGGAGGTTTCCTGATTAGATAAAGTGATTAACCATTCTGATCTAGGTTAGAGTGCACGCAGAGTGTTTCTTTTCTCTCTCTCTTTGGCAGCGACCATGGCCCGACCCTAGACTATGACTCAGTGACCAAGTTAACCGAACCTTCTTAAAACACTGGCTTTTGGATTGTCTGAGTTGCATACCTCATTGCCACTCCTACTTTTACCCTTTTTCTCCGGAACATTTCGTATCACTACGAACATCCACTTCCATTGGATAAAACTATCGTAGGGTTATATACGAACTCGAAGGAACTTGTTCCGGATTCGAGAATGGTTTCCGGTTCTGGAGAAAATGAATAGGACAATTCAGTTGTCTTTTTCCTTCTCTCAGGTTGCGAGTGCTCCTTGGATTAGGACAGTACACTTATTACGCTAATTGGATAGTCTTCATCCAAACTATAGGCAGGTGCCGAAAGGTAGGGAATGAAGAAAATCGATTAGCCTAAGTGAGGTGTACAGAAGGTAATAAGTAAAGACAAATAAAAGGATTAGTAAGAGGGCAAAGTAAATTGCGACTGCTATCATACACGACCAAACCAAGTATTTCATTGCCACTCCTATTTCACCTTTGTATTTCTCCAGAATACTCCGTATCACTATGAAGATCTGTTGGGATGCGGCGGCGCCCCGGCTGTCAAAACGACGCCAAATGCGGAACAAAAACTTTTTACAAAACCGGCGCCTCCGCGATCCAAATACTCGGATCTTTCCATTAAGCATAAACTAGCAATATGTTAAGTCCTCTCCCCGATCTCGCACGTCGTAGTGGCACCACGTTGATGAATCTTTATACGGGCTCCCGTCTCGAACCGAGGCAACTCAGACATGAAGTTTGCTAGCCAACATATCCAAGATTGATGTAGAGAGAATGTAGGATTCTTTGTCTCAAGGCACCCAAGCAATTGGGTGGAGGTAAATTGGAGTTGCCTTTTATGTGAAATGAAGTGAGCAAGGATTTTGCAATGAGAACAAATTTCCTTCCAAAAGAAATTAGCTCGGCCAGAGCAACTGAAGGAAAACTTCTCTGGGGATTTCTCAAAAATTAGAGAGAGAGAGTCAAGTGGTGAATCTATGTGAACAATGAATCAAGCCCCTCCACTAAAAAATATTGCCAGCACACTCCAACAACATAAATTAATCATATCACCAAATTCAAACCATGAAGCAAAACCCATGCCTAGTAAATGACCATGCCTCATTAATGAAGCAGACCATGCTGCCCCCCAACAGCACAGTGCTTGGCCAAGAAAAAGATGAACAAGGAAATGGTCAATGGTCAATGGTCAATGCTCACATTAAGACGGAAAAGGAAACTGGCAACTCCCAAAATAATCCCGTAGCGAATTACAAGATTACACCTCAACTGTAAATAAATACCCGCATTTGTATTCTGACCGAATGCAAATGCAATGAGAAAAAAAATATTCCTACAGTATAATACTAGCATCTGACTTAAACCAAAGCTCGCTAGTATTATCCGTCCGATCATGATCCGTGTACAAGTGAACGGATATGATCGAACCCTGCCATAAAACCATACGGCCTCTACAACGTTTCGCCCAAACTTGGGAAACTGTCTGTGGGGGACTCTAATGACTCATCAATACACTGGCACTGGGTATAACCGCTAGCACGTCAGAGGTACTAGCTGTACGTAACGGTTGCCGATGTATTGATCGGAAGGGAAGCTGACGAGTGAACTCATCCAGAAACCCTACTGAGCCTGACAGTGACAATATCCGTACAGTCCGATCTGTTCGTCTATGAGTATCGCATTTCGGGCCTAAGGGGGATGGTAAACGTCAGACCCCCAATAGCTGTATAAGTCGTGTCGGAGAGTAGCCCAGAACATCCTGAAATACTACTGGAATACCTACCAATAAATCTCGATTACCCTGGCCAGGGATTTCGTGTAATGGCTCTCCTAAACACAGCGCGATCTCACCACCAATACTGGGAGAGACGAATCCCTGACGATCCGCTCATTGCCTCCATGTGGCTCGGGACTGTACCCAACTAAAACTTGTTTGCACGACTTCTTTGAGCCGTGGTAGGGTAGTAATCAAAGCACAGTGGGAAATCACACGAGACAAATGACGATCTCAGGTCGACAGACTAACTTGTACACATGTCACCAGGGAACTGCTATCTGACGATATGTATAATACCAACTACATGTTCCCGGCGAGTCCTGTCCGGTGTACTTATAATCCAATGAGCACCTGTATACATCTTAGGTGAACCAACTGACACCAATGGCTTGTGAGACCGGCCACCGCCCCTCGTCGGGGTCTCGACTGTATACACTAGTCTACTCTGGAGTATCGATGCCCTGTCTCGAAACTCCCACGACTAGGGAAGGATGTGCTTGCAAACCGCAGCTCCCACGTATATGATCGCCATCATACTGCTGGCAGTCAAGCAAGAATCCTATGGGCTCTATCAACATGCAATAGTGAACTAAAGCATGTATACGATGATAAAGACAAACCAGATAGCATACTATCATCTCGAGCAAGACTGTCATATCGGTATAGGTCCTCCCTCAATCATTGAAATCATGTACCTGCGATCCAATAATTGAATTTAAGGGCACTATATCCAACAAGATCCACAGTTTATTGGATAATCTATCGTATGGTTATATATGAACTCAAAGGAACTTGTTCCAGTTCGGGGATGGATTCTGGTTCAGGAGAAATAGGAATAAGGTTTGTTCAGTTGTCTTTAATCTTTACCTTCTCTCAGGTTGTGAGTATTCCTAGGATTAGGACGGTACACCTATTACGCTTATTGGATAGTCTTCTTCCAAACCATAGGCTGGTGCCGAACGGTAGGGAAGGAAGAAAACCATTTAGTCTAATGATGGTGTACAGAAGATAATGACTAATGACAAATAAAGGGATTTGGAGGGATGGCAAAGAAATATACGGTTACAGTTGTGAATCTGATAATGGAAGAGGTATTACTAGGAATACCCGGATACCCCTTCAAAACATTTACATGTTTCAGTTTCACTGTGTATTATTAAAAGAAAACTGATTTCCCAATTAGCCCTTATTCCAGGGTATGTATTTACCAGGTTTGATTCTCATATCTGTATGGTTTTACAGATGATGAGTGGGAGTAAGTTATTGGGAATTAGGTGATCATCCTCATTATATCGGGATTCGTTGTAATTGGTGATATTTGAGGAAATCGCCTGGGTTTTTGCCGGACGACAAATATTTGGTTTTGAATATCCATTGTTATGCACCAATTTCAAACTGATATATATGTACGTTTATTTTTATAAAGTGAGATATAACTTTTTAAAATTATGTCCATGACATTTACCTATATCAGTTGATGGTTAGGTAAGGAGCATTAAACAGCGGTGTAATTCTTCATAACCTTAGTACAGTTTTCAGCCTACGACGCACAGGTTTTGAGTTATTCAACTCAGGGGATTTATACGGAGTATTGTATATCGTCCAGTATCCATTAGGACAGAGGGGTTGGTACTCGTACTGTATTCTGTTTACTTATGACTTCTCTAGTTTTTAGACAAGTGTTTCGTAGAAATACAAGGACTGAGTTTTGAGAAGTTATAGGTATAAGAATAAAGTGGAGAACCAGGTGTCGCAAGTATCGGGATTCTTCAACATGATCGAAGATGTTGATACTTGTGTTTGGTATTCAGTTGATAGTAATGGTTTTGAGAAACTTGTTTCTCTTTCAGGTTACTCATAATTGGATGAACTCCTAAGTTGAGTAATGCTGAATAGCCTCTCTCCATTTAGTTGACATGCACTGGAGACAGCTGCATGATTTGAATCTGGTAACAATTAAATCAGTGCCTCTATTTCTATATTAGATATAGAATGGCTCATATCTTAATGATGTTAAGGTATATGGAGTTGTCTGGCTTATGCTTAAAACCAGACTCTGGATAACTCAAGGCACGTTTCTGTAATGGCTGTTTGTGGGTTGACCCGGGCTATGACGAGGGTTGACTTTCTACCATCTGGAAGATCAATAGTGATATTGTTCTTGACTCGCCATAGTTTTAATAGAAATGGATTTTTCCAGAAAACAGTAGTGGGAGTATAGTAGAACTGGAAGTGATTTCAGAACCACAAACGATTACTGGAAATTTGATAAGAACCTAAAGATTCAATCAGGTTTGACATTCCATTGGCCACTCCGCAGATATGGTGGGTAACCTCAGGCACTCGAGAGGTATTTCGGTATGCTCAAAGACAGTGACAGGGAGGTTCTTTTTTACCAAGACTTGACACTACTGTTGTTCCAAGCTATGAGACCGGCAGGAGGATGAGTATAGCGTCGTTCTAAACTAGCTTTAGAAGTGCACATGTATATGACTCTGCCAGAGGGTTGTCGTAGTCAGTGGGAGCAACGGAAGTATAGTGGACAAGTAGCTTATGTCTATTTATAGACTAAAGCAGATATAGCGGAGATAGATCATCTATTTCTGATGTGACAGTCATAGGTTTGACTTCATCAGAATAGGGGATGGATCTGTTAAGAAGGTAGTAGGGTGTGATGTCCTGGTATTTGGATGACATACACAGAATAGGAAGTGAAATTCCTATACTACGATCGGTCATACTTTGGTTGTCACACAGTGGTTTCTCCACATAGGATATAGATATAATATCAGACATTCTGGTTACTAGATCTATGGTTTTAAATCTAGATTTGGGTAGTTTCCCAATCTGGGTACTTAGACAGCATTCTACAGATATTCTAGAATGGACGACTCCTGGCACGGTAGTATACCTGTAGGTGATGGAGTCACCCTCTCTAAAGGTGTCTTACAGACTAAATGGGAGAGGGATGTGTAAGTGCACGGCACCGCCCCGGCCGTCTGAACGAGGCCAAAATGCGGAAACATAAACTTTTCTTTAAACAGAAACCGGCACTACCGCGTACTTTAAACCCAGATCGGGCCATTAACCTAATGCTAGCAAACTAGAGAATGGGTAGAATGCTATACCGAGCGATCCGTGTCCTTCGGTCTTCGGCCTCCATCCCGATCTCCTCACGGAATCTCCAATCTTCATCTTCTCGTCGGAAAGGGCACCACACTGCCGGGTTTCTTTACGGGCTCCCACCTCTGGACCGAGGCAACTCGGACACGAAGTTGGCAAGCCGACGTGTCCAAGAATGCTGTAGGCTAAGTGTAGAATAGTTTGTCTCAATGGGGTAATTGTAGTTGCCATAATAGATGTGGTGGAGAAAAAATGAACTTTGGAGAGAGGTTTGAAATGGAGCTACAAACTTTGATGCAAAAATGAGAATGAGATGATTTTTCCACACATTTTCCTCTCTCTCTCTCTAAGTGGCCGGCTATAACAAAAGTAGTGGAAGGAAAAATACAAGAGGGGTGAGCACAAGAGGAGAAATGGTGAGCATAAGCCAAAAAGGAAGCCTCACATCCATAAACCAAATCAATCTCTTCACATTAAATGCAAATGAAATGATCACAAGAAAAGCATCAAAAGATGCTAGAATAATCATGAACCACATATCACAATAAACCCCCTCCACAATTGCTAATTTGCACATTTGCAAATTAGCCCCTCCCATCACAAAAATTCGGCCATGAAGGAACAAAGGAAAACTGGCCGAAATGGAATGCAAACTGGCAACTTCAAAAAATTGATCCCGTAAAAAATTACAGGAAAACCCCGCGACCGTATATACATACCCGCATTTGTATTCCGACCGAATACAAATGCAAAGAGACAAAATCTACACTGTAGAATACTAGGATCCGGCTTAAACCAAAGCCCGCTAGTATTATCCGTCCGATCATGATCTGTGCAATACAGCACGTATATGATCGAACCCTGCCATAGATCCATATAGCCTCTACAGCGTTTCGCCCGAAACTTGAGAAACTGTCTGTGGGGGACTCTAAAGACTCGTCAACACTTTGGCTGTGGATTTAACCACTAGCACGTCAGAGGTATTAGCCATACATAACGGGCTACCAGATATTGACCAAAAGGGTAGTCGATGAGCGAACTCATCCAGACACCCTACTGAGCCTGTCCGTGACAATATCCGTACAGTCCGGTCTGTTCGTCTATGAGCATCGCATGGCGGGCCTAGGGGGTTGGTAAAAGTCAGACCCCCAAAAGCGGTACAAGTTGTGTTGGAATGTAGCCCAGAACACCCTGAGATACTACTGGAATACCTACCAGTAAATCTCCTTCCTTGGCCAAGGACTTCGTTTAAGGGCTCTCCTAGACACAGCACGACCTCACCCCCAATACCGGGAGAGACGAACCCCTGCAGATCCGCTCACTGCCTCCATGTGGCTCGGGACTGTACCCAACTAAAACCTGTTTGCACGACTCCTTTGAGCCGTGGTAGGGTAGTAATCAAAGTACAATGGGAACTCACACGAGACAAATAATGATCTCAGGTCGATGAACTAACCTGTACACATGTCACCAAGGAACTGCTATCTGACGTCAGGTATAAGACCAACTAGCATGTTTCCGGCGAGTCCTGTCCGGTGTACTCATAACCCAATGAGCACCTGTATACATCTTAGGTGAACCAACTGACACCAGTGGCTTGTGAGACCGGCCACCGCACCTCGTCGGG
Organism: Agapanthus africanus; assembly: GCA_030015575.1. NCBI lineage: Eukaryota > Viridiplantae > Streptophyta > Magnoliopsida > Asparagales > Amaryllidaceae > Agapanthus > Agapanthus africanus. Next base: position 401,647,781 of record CM057346.1, read on the forward strand.
GTCTTGACTATATACACTAGTCTACTCTGGAGTATCGATGCCCTGTCTCGAAAACTCCCACAACTAGGGACCTTTTAAGGATGTGCTTATACACCCCAGCTCCCACGTATATGATCGCCATCATACCGCTGGTAGTTAAGCAAGAATCCTAAGGGCTCTATCAACATGCAATAGTGATCAGTAATGTCACTTAAAACAGTACACGATGATAAAGATAAACCAGATATCATACTATCATCTTGAGTAAGGCTGTCCTACCGGCATAGGTCCTCCCTCAATCATTGCAATAATATGCCTGTGATCCAATAATTGACTCTGAGTGCACTATATCCAACAGGATGTGCATGATTGGCATATCATTTGCTTAGGCAATTGATTCGATCATGAGATGTCAAATACCACACCAGATGTTATTTTTGCACTAGCCGCAATAAGTTGATATTAATCCAAACCTGGAGAAACGTTCGGAAGCAGTGTTAGAACATAAGTGGATGTTCTAGGGATATGATAACGGCATCCTCCTTCGGGAGACAGTTATCATTCCAGGCATCCAAGGTGACCTGGATGACAGAGTGACTGTCAGACTTATAGTTCTCCCTCTGACGAGAGGAAGTATTTTGGACAGGTGGTCTAAACGGATACTGAGGGAGGCATAGCGCAGAATACTGATCAAATTCAGTTGACAATACAGTCTAAGAAGTTTGGATTTGAGTTTCATTTATGAACTAGGTCCTATCAGATATCCAGACATATTCTAAAACAGGTATTGCTCATTTCGGGAGATGCCTTTCTCCTCGAACTTGAGATAAAGAGAGACATAGAAAGAAACATCAGGGTGTAAGTCGACGTTACAACCCCACAAGATGCGGGGAGGCGGAATAGGTAAAACAATCATTTTGTTCAAGGTAACATTGACTAACATCGACAAACTTTACAGATCTTTGCTAAACCCTAACTAACAAACTATCTAGAAGTGCTAAACTACTATGATAGATGATTATACCTCAAGATACTGGTCCTTCTTGTTCTTGTTGTTCACCAACTCGTCGGCCTCCTCAATGTAATAGAAGATCCATCCGAGAGGTCCTTCTCCATGCTTTAACCTCTAACTTGAGGTAACTAAGTGGCTAGGATTGCTAATCCAAGTGACCTAGAAGATATAAAAGTGGATTAAGGATCTATTAGTCTTACTAACCCTTGGGATCTCAACACATGAGAGGATTAAGGTTAGGTTTAAGAAGAGGAGAGCTTGAGGAGAGGGAGTGTGTTATTATGAATTGAACCCTTCTCACTTTGAAATATATGAAGCATAACAAAATATCTTGCACAAATATCTTGCACAAATATCATCCATGCTTCATTTAATTCTTGAGATGAATCATCTCATGAGTCATGGTGCAATTAATGATAATAACACATAAGCTCTCCACCTCATTTAGTTTAATTCATAAATGAATTAAAACTAAATGAGTCACCTTTCTTCTAGAAGCTTCTCGAGTAATTACGAGAATGCCCCTCCTATCCAAAAAACACGGATATACTAAGACTGCATAAATCCAATAATCCAATACTAGAATCTAGCTTAAACCAAAGCCTGCTAGTATAATCTGTCCAAACATCATACGTGCACAAGTACACGTATATGTCCGAACCATGTCGTAAAACTATACGACCTCTATTTCGTTTCGCCTGAAGCAGGGAAACACTCTGTGTGGGACTCTAAAGACTCAACACTACGCTGGCAGTAGGTTTAACCACAGGCTGCAAGCGTTACTAGCTGTACGTAACGGTCCCCAGGTAGATGTCGATAAGAAGGCCGATGAGGAAACCCATCCGAACTCCTACCGAGTCTGATGTGATAATCTTCGTACAATCCGGTCTGTTCATTTAAGACTATCGCATATCGGGCCTACGGGGCGGCAAGAATTAGTCCCCTAAAAGCGGTATAAGTCATGTTGGAGTGAAGCTCATCACACCTTGAGAAGCTACTGGAAAACCTACCAATAAATCTCGCTTGCCCTGGCCAGGGACCTTGCGTAATGGCTTTCCAAATACAGCGCGATATTAACTCCCAATACCGGGAGAGACGAATCCTATCTAACCGCCACTGCCTCCAAGTGCTTCGGGACTGCACCAAACTGCTACCTGTTTGCACGACTCAGTCGAGCCGTGGTAGGGTAGCAATCTAAGAACAATGGGAACACACTCGAGGCGAAGCAACAGTGTCAAGTCTACGGACTATACTGTACTCATGTCACCTAGGAACTGTTAACTGACGATGGGTATAATACCAACCAACCGTTCCCTGTGAGTCCTGTCCGGTGTACCCATAACCCAACGAGCAACTGCATACTATCTCCAGTACAACGTACTAATGGCTGTGGGACAGACCATTTCCCCTGTTGGGATGAGAAGCATACACACTAGTCTACTCCGGAGTATCGATACCCTGTCTCGATAATCCTATGACTAGGGACCTGAAAAAGGATGTGCTTGTAGACTACCCAGCTCCCACTTGTGTGACTGCCATCACAACGCTGGTAGCCAAGCAAGATTCTAAGGGCTCTATCAATATGTATTTGCGATATGCTAAAAGAAACATATACAAATATTAAGATAGATATAAACCAAGTAGCATACTACTATGTTGAGCAAGACTGTTAATACAACTGTGAATATCCTAAACTTCCATTAATTAATATACAAGCTAGTATGATACAATAATGGCCCCTAAGGCATATACACTAACAATCTCCCACTTGCACTAGGGCCATTTACTTGCGTATCGAAGACCTATCATCTTGAATAGCCTCTCGAACTGTGTCTGAGGTAAGGCCTTTGTGAATGGATCTGCAGTGTTCTCCTCTGTAGCAACTCTCTGGAGCTCGATCTCCCGGCGATCTATGATCTCCCTGATCAGGTGATACCGCCTTAAGATGTGTCTGGACTTCTGATGGGACCTGGGTTCCTTCGCTAAAGCAATAGCATCGTTGTTGTCACAATACAGAGGTATTGGATCAACACTGGTAGGAACCACCTGAAGTTCTGTTAGGAACTTCTTCATCTAGACTGCTTCTTTTGCGTCATCGCAAGCAACTATATACTCCGCTTCCATCGTCGAGTCAGCAACGGTGTCCTGCTTGGAACTCTTCCAGCACACCGCCCCTCCATTGAGGGTAAAGACATAACCTGACATGGACTTGGAGTCATCCTTGTCACTCTGGAAGCTGGAGTCAGCAAAAGCCTCGATCTGGAGGTTTTTTCCGCCGTAAACCAAGAACATATCCTTAGTCCTTCTCAGGTACTTAAGAATGTTCTTTACTGCTATCCAGTGATTCTCCCCTGGGTCTGACTGATACTGGCTTACCACGCTTAGTGCGTAAGCTACATCTGGTCTAGTACACAACATCGCATACATTATTGAGCCTACTGCAGAAGCATAGGGTATAACTGATATGCGATCCCTTTCCAAATCAGTCTTGGGAGACATCTCTTTGGAGAGGGTGATTCCGTGACAAGCCGGTAAATTACCGTGCTTAGAATCTTCCATACTGAATCTTTTCAGTATAGTGTTGATATACTTGAACTGCGAAATTCCCAACATCCTCTTAGATCTATCACAATAGATCTGGATCCCCAGAATGTAAGAGCCATCACCCAGGTCTTTCATGGAGAACCTGTGTGACAAGAATCCTTTGACAGATTGTAGCATAGGAATGTCATTTCCTATCAAGAGAATGTCATCCACGTACAAGACGAGGAATACGACAGTTCGTGCTACAATTTTACTATATATACATGGTTCATCTAGATTTTTGATAAAGTCATATTCTTTGACCGTTTCATCAAAACAGATGTTCCAACTCCGCGATGCCTGCTTTAATCCATAAATGGACTTAAGCAACTTGCACAATTTCCCGCTGCTCCCACTCTGATTGAAACCTTCTGGCTGATCCATATAGACACACTCTTCTAAATTACCATTTAGAAAAGCCGTCTTTACGTCCATCTGCCAGATCTCATAATCATGGAAGGCAGCAATGGCAAGAAGGATCCGAATAGATTTGAGCATAGCCACTGGAGAAAAAGTTTCGTCACAGTCCAAACCAGGTCTTTGACGAAAACCCTTTGCAACAAGTCTAGCCTTATAGGTTTCCACCTGTCCATCTACACCAATCTCCTTCCTGAAGATCCACTTGCATCCTATGGGTTTTATCCCATCTGGAGCAAAGTCCAAAGTCCATACTTTGTTGGTGTACATGGACTCCATCTCGGTCCGCATTGCATCCAGCTATCTTACTGATTCGCCGCTCTGGATGGCCCGCTAGAAGCTAGTAGGTTCATCATTATTAATGACGTAGTCCTCTCTATCCCCATCTATGAGAAAACCGTAGTATCTCTCAGGCGGATGATACGGCCTACTAGTCCTGCGAAGGGGTGCTGGAATGTCCTGTTCTTCTGGAACTTCTGGTTCTACCAAACTTTTAGTAGTAGTTTGTGGTTCTGGAATTTCTTCCAGTTCTATTGCGCTCTCACTTGTTTCCTTTTCTAAAAACTGCTGTTCTAGAAAATGGGCATTACGAGAAACAAAAACCTTTTGTTCCTCTGCGTAATAGAAAAAATACCCATTGGAGTTCTTTGGATATCCCACAAATTTACACTGTACTGAGCGTGCCTCGAGTTTGTCCGCATGCTGCTTTTTAATAAAAGCTGGACATCCCCATATCTTGAGATACTGAAGATAGGGTTTCTTCCCACTCTGCATCTGATATGGTGTGGTAGGCACAGTCTTGGTAGGAACCCTGTTCAAAAGATATGCAGCCGATTCTAGTGCATAACCCCAGAAAGATCGCGGTAACTCAGCATTACTCATCATAGAACGTACCATATCCAATAGGGTTCGGTTCCGTCTCTCCGATACACCGTTATGTTGTGGAGTGTATGGAGGAGTAAGCTGAGAGAGAATTCCTTTCTCTTTTAGATAACCCAGGAACTCGGCACTTAAGTATTCACCACCTCAATCAGATCTCAGTGTCTTGATACTTTTGCCGGTTTGGTTTTCTACTTCGTTCTTATATGGTCGGAATTTCTCAAAGGCCTCGGATTTATGTTTCATCAAGAAAATGAATCCATACCTAGAGTAATCATCTGTAAAAGTAATGAAATAAGAAAAACCGCCTCTTGCATGTGTAGACATTGGACCACATACATCGCTGTGTATGAGTCCTAAGAGCTCGCCCGCTCTTACTCCATGTCCAGTGAATGGAGTTTTTGTCATCTTTCCTTTGAGCCTTGATTGACAAGTGGCATAAGATTGATATTCGAACGGATCCAAATATCCTTCTCTATGTAACTTAGTTAACCTTGTCTCATTGATGTGACCCAGTCTACAATGCCATAAGAAAGCCTGATTTATATCTGGAGACTTTCTTTTTAGTGTGTTCTGGACATTGAAAATCTGTAATTGGTTTAACACGTATATACGTTATCTAGTGTACCGGACCTAATCAAACCATGATTAAAGTGGATGTTAACAACATCGCTTACAAACATGAAATCATAACCTTCTTTTGATAACAACGATATTGATATGATATTACACGTTAAACTAGGTACACAAAAATAGTTGCGCAAAACCAAAATATATCCACTCGTCAATCCAAGGTGATAATCCCCTACGGACACATCATTCACTCTAGCCCCGTTAGCAACCTGGAGGGTCATATCACCAACCTTCAGCACTCTACGGTTTCTCAGTGCCTGCAATGAATTGCATATATGAGATCCTGATCCGGTATCTAATACCCATGAAGTAGAGTTGATTGATAGACAATTTTCAATTACAAACACACCTGAAGCCGAAGCCATAACTTGCCTCGGGTCCTGGTTCTTGGCAATCCAAGCTTTGCAATCCTTCTTCCAATGGCATTTCCTACGACAGTGGAAGCACTCGTCCTTTGCCACTACTGGAACCACAACCTTTGCCTTTCCCTTGACTCCCACCTTACCAACACCACCTCTCGGTTTGGTAGCGGCCTTCTTCTTCCTACCTATGGCCCTTTCCTTGGACCTGGAAGAGGAAGCACCACGAACAAACATAGTGGGTGTTTCCCTTGCCTTCTGCAAGGTGTCCTCTGCACTCCTTAGCATGTTAAGGAGTTCTGGAAGTTCAACTTCTTTACCTTGAATGTTGAAATTCAAGATAAACTGGGCGTAGGTGGAAGAAAGGGACTGGAGAACCAAGTCTGTATACAGCTCCTTCTCTAATGTTGTCTCGAGATCTGCGAGCTCTTCAATATAGCCAATCATCTTAAGGACATGTTCCCCTGCAGATGATCCGACGGCCATCCTCGACTGAAACAAGTTCTTCGAGGTCTCGTATCTAGCTATACGAGATTGCTCTCCATACAGTTCCTTAGTGTGGAGAAATATGGATTCTAAATCCATATTCTCGTGCCTCCTCTGATGTTCATTATTCATAGAGGCAAGCACGATGCACTTGGCCTTCGCGCAGTCTAACTCCCAAGTCTTGCGGATTTCCTTATCCGCGACACTAGATTCAGGACCTGCGATGGCAGGGGCCTTAGTAGTAAGGACATACCCCAATTTATCATAGGTAATAGCCATCTTGACATTCCGGAACCAATCTTTATAGTTTAGCCCTTTCAAAATATTTTTATCTAATAATAACTTAAGGCCTGTCATGTTCTTGGTCGCTGCAATTAGGGGAGAGAGAGAGAGGAAACACTTTAGCATGATTCTCTTGCAAGTTTATAGTGGTTTTTAGTTTATCTAAACTGGATGGCTCCCACTGTTTCTCGAATCCCTCCTCAAACCAAAAAGGAAGAACTAGTCAGGATTATTCTTACTGTACAATACTTGCTTAACCGTAAAGCCAGGAAAGTGTCGGTACTTCGAGGGAGGTTTTACGACGCTTTCGCGAAGTTCCTTAATTAAATAACCTCTTTTCCCTGGGGGTGAGCCCCGCTGACAGCTTTCTCGACACCTACTTGGTTTATAGCATTGATCGTTTAAGTGAAAGAATCTCCCGATGAGTAGCATATACTCACAGTAGGATCGGGATCCAAATATCATCGTGTGATAAAGCTGAAGGAATCCTACCAAAATTATCACACTCTAAATGGTATGCATCTCTAGAAAGTTTCAGTTTCTTTAGAAACTCCCGATATGGATTTCTGCCCCATGCTCTTATGACTTTGGCGTTGGTCAAAATGTCATAAGTCACATGTCAAGTTCTACCCATCAATATCTTATTAATTTGAACCCACCCGTACATACCCCTGACGTTGGCCAAATGGCAGTATGACTGTCCTAAACCAACTCATCTATCTATGCAACAGATGAATACCCAGCAGCTACCAAACACTATGCCTTGGCGTTGGTCAAAATACATAGCTTGAATACTACTGAACACCCAAATGAATGACGGAGGTCTACGAATGGTTTTGGCGAAACTGTGAACGTAGTGAACTTGATATGATCGAAGGAACCTGATAGCTTTTAAAAGGAGTGGTTTAAGCTCCGCAATTAAAAAATCTTCTGTTTTAAAATAACCAAGTGGTTTCTTTTAAATTGTTCCAACGATTCAACTTTGGTTTATTTTCTTTGCATTAAAATAATGCGTCCCATCAATTAACCTATCATTGCAGAAAATAACGAAAATACAACATTCTCTTATGCCATCTGCATTCACCACTGGGCCCAGTCATTCACCCGTTAGGTAACTTAACTAACGACAGAGCGGGGGCTGGGCTAGCGCGGATGCAAAACATAAGTAACGCCTACTAGATATCATATATAGATATTGTACATTCGTCAGACACAATAATAGGCATTCCAGATCACAGATGAACATATTGGATTTTCTAGGAATCCGCATTTCCTTTGAGCCTGCAAAGAAAGACGGATTGCACAGTCGCGATGAATAGCCAAAACACCACCCTAGACCCCTACGGGTATGGCAAACTACCCGTCAAGTACCCGAAGTGAAGCGGTCTCCCTCAACGATGTCAGTAGGCCACTAAACACTTCAAAGTACCCGGTAGTTTGTGCACCTGATTGGTAGGATACGAGCGTGTCAAGTTTAGTTCTAAATACCGCAATCAAGACGGTTTCGCACGTAGCTAGTCGGTTGAGTACGGGTCGTCCGCAGGGAGATGGGAATCTTTTTCTATGTGTTTTTCGACGAGTTAAGTCCGGTTGTTCAGATTTTGTTTATAGTTATCTAAGTGTTGAGTTGATATTTAAAGAGAGCTTGTTAGGGCTAGGATTAGGTTAGTTTGAGTTAGGAGTCTCCACATCTTTCGTTGCCCCACTTAATATCGGTGTTACGGTAATCGGCAACAACGGGGATTAGCACGACTAGGAAGGAACTTGCGAGTATAAGCTAGGCTTTCCAACGCATAGTCCTTCCTTTTGGTGCTTGTCCGTCCGTTCTTGGCTCTTATCCATAACCTCCGGTTAATTCAACCACAACCGGTCTCACTACGGAATCACCGCTATCATGTAGGATAGGGTGCCGTAAGGAGCGGATTGTGGTTGGGTTAACGGGAGTTGATTTAAGTTGTTAGGCAAGGAAAGAGTGAGAGAGATTTCCTTCTCTTAAACTTCCCTTATCCTACCCTAACAAGTATAGAACTACTCACACTTCATAATACGGAAAAATAAAACAACACAAAAGAGGAAGATAGAAAGAAGGAGATTAGAAGAATACGACTAACTGTTTGCGACCTCACCTTGGCGAGGATCATGCGTAAGTATCATTGTCGTATGTAAGGATAAAGAAAAAGAGAGAAGAAACAAACAACAAGGAAATAACAACAACTACTTAACAATTAAAATTACAACAATTATAACAAGTAAAGAAAGAGACAAGCATGATAATAAAAATGGTCTTCTTTATTCATCACTCTTCACTCAAAAGCTCACTTACAAGTTTAATGGAGAAGAGGTGAGAAGAGGAAGAAGAACATGTAACTAAAACTTAGCAAAAGAAATACAAAGTTATGGACCCTTTCCTTCACAAACTTCTGGGCTATTTATAGGCCAAAACATGAAACCCTACGGCAACCAACAGAACATATATGAAAAGACCAACCTACCCCCAAAAGCCCTGCATGTCTGGCGCCAGAACGGCCGCGGAAGCGCGGCCAATACCCCCCTTTGGCCGCGCTTTCGCGGCCGTTTAGATGAGTTGAGGCTCTGTATTTTTGGTGGTCCCCTGGTCTTCAGTGTACCTAATTCTGGTATATGTATTTTCTCAATTTGGCTCCACGATTTTTCCAGAATTTCTGTTGAAGGAAAGGTGGACTTTTTGTTAAGATTTTGTCATGATTGTCTCGAGCACCGCGTAGATCTCTTGGATCTTGTGCTACCATTGAGCCTTGTGCCTGAAAACGACATCGCTTTGACATTTTGTCTTCCTAAACTGGTATCTGGCAGCATACGGATGAAGGACGGAGACCGTGTTTTATCTGTGGTCGGCAAGAACCCGGATTTTTCGCGTTTTCCATGAATTTCACCGTTTTGGAACCGAGAACCTGTATCCTGCAATTGACTAGCAAACACGGCTCAAGAGTATCTACGGATATGCAATGTGATAAAAATTGGGCGGTATGAAAATGCAAAAATCTGATATGAACAAATACCCCCAAACTTATCATTTTCTCGTCCCGAGCAAAGTCCATTTATTCTCAAAAAAAAAAATTCCTAACCTCACTTTCGCAGGGAACGCGATTGCACTGAGCATGTGCAACAAGCCGTTAAACCTCTAGGTGTCCCTAGTAGGAGGAGTGTTGTCTCCTGAGGGTTTTCAGCGGATACTACCCACAAAATCCGGTCAAGTTGGTTTGTAAAAATGACTAAGTTTCAAACCCTAAAGTTTTGTTTTAGAAAATAACAATTCTATAATCCTAAGTCTAGACTATCGAACCTTTATTTTTCACACCTCGCATCTTATTTAACTACAGATTTTATATGTCTTTACGTGCAGTGCAAATAGTGTCGTTAAGTTCCAGAAGGATCGATTAAAGTCATCATGTCGCACAATAAATCCCAGATAACAATTTAAAAAGGATCACATAAGTTTTATAAAGAGTTAAGCATTTTTCAAGTTTCGTTTTCCAGTAAGGTTTCAACTTCAGAATTTCTATCTTCCTTAACAGGAAGCTAAGTCGTATTTTTCACTCCACCTTTTTCTTGTTTTCATTTCATACACACCTCTGTGAATGTGCAATAGTCTTTATCATAGAATAAAACCTTCATATCTCCGCTAAAATTTTTATAAAAGCCTGTCTTTTATCAAGATTATTCTCACACAAAGAACCGTTAGGAATTTTAACTCGGAGAGAACACTTGCTTGACTTTGTTTTAAACTGGACTTTCTAGGCTTCTTAGCGAGCTTTGGGCCAATGCACCCAAACCAGTTGGTTTTAGGGCATTAGGTGTAGAAACACCCCAGCGGACTTAATTACTCAAGTTACCTAGGTCCAAAAACAAAAGACAGTTTGGCGTGAAAATCAGATGATTTAATACGAACGGAGATATAACCGGCAGTTCAAATATTTTTTTGGATAAAAGACGTGTCTAGTGGGTTTGGTGTGTAATCATTCCAATCAAGTTTTAGATGGGTTATTTTTCAGACTTAGCTCCTATTACGGCATCAATAACATTCCTTCATATTCGCTTTACTTCATAAACTATTCTTGACATTACTTATTTCAGAACAAACCTATTTGATCCTCAGAAAATCATTTATCTGTTTAAAAGTTTGAACATGAAAGACTTGTCATCTAATTCCCAAAACTCACGACACGTGTAGTGTGATGTAAAGACGTATATCAGCTATAGTTAACTTCAAAGGAGAGTTATCTTTCAGGTTTTCAAAATCCAAACATAAGATCTAGTTATTCCTATTTTTTCAAACAAAAACCGTCGAATGTTGAATCAGAGTTCTTCCACAAGCTAACTTGACAAAAAAGTTTTTATATTTTGGGAAAATTTTCAAATTTTTATGGTTTTTATGGATTTAATATGCAGATGCAAAATATACATATGAATGCGAAGGTAAGAAATGCGTACCGAGCGTACCCCCAAACTTAAACTGGACAGTGTCCTCACTGTCATAGCATGAAGAGAGCAGTTGGAAGGTTCAAAATTGTCGGTTAGTGATACACAAATTTTTATTTGTTTTTTTGTTTTTAAAGAAAAAGAAAAAGAATATACACAAATATAAACAAAATGGTTTGTACATACCCCCAAACTTATTTGGAACAGTGTCCACTGTTCTTGGCTGGATAACCGAAGTTTGGAGGTAAGCAGAGGAAGATCATGCAAGGTAAACCGGCTCCTGTAAGAACAGGAGCTCCTCTGTTGGTTCGGCGCTAAGGTACGGTTTGCATCGGTGTCCATTGACCTTGAAGAGTGAACCGTCCTTTGGATTTTCCAAATCCACAGCGCCCTGCGGGTACACATTCCGCACAAAATACGGCCTTTTCCAGCGAGATCGGAGCTTTCCAGGATGGAAGTGAAGTCGGGTGTCGTAAAGAAGTACCTGCTGACCAGGTACGAAGGTTTTGCGCAAAAGGTGTTTATCATGAAACACCTTCGTTCGATTCTTAACGACAACCGCGTTGTCGTAAGCCTCATCCCTAAGCTCGCTCAGTTCGTTCAGCTGCAGCTTCCGATGGCTGCCCGTGTCCTCCAGAGACAGATTCAGCTCTTTTATCGCCCAAAACGCGCGATGCTCGATTTCGACAGGAAGGTGGCAGGCTTTTCCGTACACAAGCCGATAGGGTGACATGCCAAGGTCGGTCTTATAAGCGGTTCTAAATGCCCAAAGGGCATCAGTGAGTTTCAAAGACCAATCCTTACGGTTCTTGGAAACCGTTTTCTCCAGTATCTGCTTGATTTGCCGATTTGAAACTTCGGCCCCGCAGGTTTGGGGGTGGTAGGGCGTAGAAAGCTTATGATTAATGGAGTATTTCCGCATCAAGGCCTCGAAAGTCCTATTGCAGAAATGACTTCCATTGTCGCTAATGATCGCTCGGGGGTGCCCAAACCGTGAGAAAATGTTTTCTTTAAGGAACCTAACGACAACCTTGTTGTCGTTAGTTCGGCTGGGCACAGCCTCGACCCATTTAGAGACGTAATCAACAGCTAGAAGGATGTACAAGTTCCCAAAAGAGCTGGGAAACGGCCCCATGAAGTCTATCCCCCAAACATTGAAAATCTCCACAACCAAGATCGGTTGGAGCGGCATCTCATTCCTCCGGGATATCCGGCCCATGTGTTGGCACCGGGAGCAAGTCTTGCAATAATCGTGAGCGTCTTTGAAAAGTTGTGGCCAGTAGAAACCACATTGCAAGATCTTCTCAGCTGTCTTTCTGGGCCCAAAATGCCCGCCACACGCTTGATCGTGGCAAAATGACAGCACACTCTTGAATTCCTTATCAGGGACACACCGACGAATAATCTGGTCGGGACAGTACTTGAACAAGTAGGGTTCGTCCCAGTAAAAGTGTTTTACTTGGGATAAGAAGCGAAGTCTGTCCTGACTTGACCATTCGGTCGGTAGTAATCCCGTGGCCAAATAGTTCACAATATCTGCGAACCAGGGTTCGCACGATACCGTCAAGAGTTGTTCATCCGGGAAAACGTCATTGATCGGAATTGGAAGCGAAGGCGAAGAAGGAAGTCGTGAGAGATGATCGGCAACCACGTTTTCACATCCTCGTTTGTCCTTAATGACAAGGTCAAACTCTTGAAGCAAGAGGATCCAACGGATTAACCGAGATTTAGCATCTTTCTTCGCAAAAAGATGGCGCAGAGCTGAATGGTCCCTGTAGACAATGACTGGAGAGCCGATGAGGTAGGGCCTGAACTTTTCTAGAGCAAATACAACAGCTAAGAATTCCTTCTCAGTTGTTGTATAGTTAAGTTGGGCGTCGTTCAGGGTTCGGCTCGCGTAATAGATTACATGCGGCATCTTGTTGATGTGCTGTCCAAGGACAGCACCGATGGCAAAGTCGGATGCATCGCACATAATCTCGAATGGGTGCGTCCAGTCAGGAGAAGAAAGAACGGGAGCAGAAGTGAGTGAGCGTTTCAGTGACTCGAAGGCAGTCACACAGCTCGAGTTGAAGTCAAATGGTGTATCCTTGGCCAGCAAAAGAGTCAAGGGCCTAGCAATCTTGCTAAAGTCCTTGATAAACCGTCTATAGAAACCGGCATGGCCAAGGAAGGCTCGGATATCTCTGACGCAACGGGGAGGAGGCAGATTGGAAATGACCTCAATCTTTGCTTTGTCGACCTCTATGCCATTTTGCGAGATGATATGTCCTAAGACAATACCTTCACGCACCATGAAGTGGCATTTCTCCCAGTTCAAAGTGAGATTCTTGTCCTTACATCGTGTAAGGACAGCGTCAAGATGCAGCAAACACTCGTCAAAGGAGTCGCCGAAAATGGAGAAGTCATCCATGAAAATCTCCAGAAATTTCTCCACCATGTCAGAGAAAATCCCCATCATACACCGCTGGAAGGTAGCGGGCGCATTGCATAACCCAAAGGGCATGCGTCGATATGCAAACGTGCCGAAAGGACAAGTGAAAGTGGTCTTGTCCTGGTCTTTTTCGGCGATGGGAATTTGATTATAGCCAGAGTAGCCATCAAGAAAGCAATAGTACTCATGTCCGACCAATCGTTCGAGCATCTGGTCAATAAAAGGTAGCGGAAAGTGGTCTTTCCGCGTTGCGGCGTTGAGTTTTCTGTAATCAATGCAAACTCGCCACCCAGTATGGGTGCGAGTAGGGATTAACTCATTCGCCTCGTTGGTTATGACCGTGATGCCCGACTTTTTGGGGACAACATGAATGGGGCTAACCCACTGGCTATCAGAGATAGGGTAAATGATACCACTATCTAGACATTTGACGATCTCCTTCTTCACAGCCTCCTTCATGACTGGATTAAGACGTCTTTGTGGATCTCGGGCTGGTTTGGCATCATCCATCAGATGAATGTGATGCTCAACGATGAGGGGACTAATCCCCTTGATGTCCGCCATGGACCATCCAAAAGCTTGCCTGTTGCCGTGCAAGACCGTGAGAAGGGCTTTCTCTTGCTCGGGAGCTAGAGAAGCCGAGATGATGACAGGGAGGGTCTCGTTCTCACCTAAGTAAGAATACTTAAGGTGAGACGGCAACGGCTTGAGTTCGAGCGTTGGAGGTGAAATGATGGAAGGCAAGACTGGTGCAAAGGTCTCGAACTCAAAGGACTCCAGCAAAGGTTCAAAACGAGTGTAGGCAACCGAGTCTGATGGTTCAGGTAACTCATCCGAAAAGGCGAAAGATTCAAACTCGGGTTGTGCGCGGCTAAGATCGTTCGTGAACGTGAAACACTCGTAGTCGTTATCGGGCGCAGAAACAGCAGCAGGTTCGAAGAGACACGCACTAGTGGCGTCAAGATTATCGTATTCAAACAAAAACTCCTCGAATTCACACTCTTCGGGGGTGATCTCCTGGATCGAGCAAACATCCAGTATATGAGCATTAGGTTCGGCGGGCTGATTCCCCAACCTAAAAATGTTGAGTTCAATTGTCATATTTCCAAAAGAGAGGTTCATTGAACCATTGCGACAATTGATCACAGCATTTGAGGTCGCGAGAAATGGGCGACCGAGTATCACCGGAATTTGATTCCGGGGGTTAGCTACAGGCTGTGTATCTAAGACAATGAAGTCGACGGGGAATATGAAGTCCCCGACTTTGATTAACACATCCTCTAGCTTACCCCTAGGATGGGTGATCGATCGGTCGGCCATCTGGAGAGTGCAGTGTGTGGGTTTCAGCTCTCCGACGCCTAATTGCTCGTATACTGAATACGGAAGCAAGTTAACACTGGCACCAAGATTTAATAGTGCGCGGTTGATGTTCTTATCCCCAATGGTAATTGAAATCGTAGGACAGCCAGGGTCCTTCCATTTTTGTGGTAAAGATTGGGTAAGGGCATCACTCACAGCACTAGCCAAGAAAACTTTCTTGGGTACCTGAGACTTCCTCTTTTTCGTGCACAAGTCCTTTAAGATTTTCGCGTAAGACGGGACTTGTTGGACAACATCTAAAAGAGGAATGTTAATGTTAACTTACTTGAATAACTCCAAAATCTTCTCCATTTGTGGATTTTGTTTGGTAGACCTCAACCGGTTTGGAAATGGAACATTTTGAAAATTGGTTGAGTCTAAAGCTGGAGGAGGAGATTTTGGAGTTGGAACGGATCCCAGAATAGGTGTTTTCGTGGAGTGAGAAGCGGGTCCGTTTAGAGAAGAAGAGGAAGGAGAGCCTTGTGAAGAACGGAGAATAGGCTCGGAAGACGAAGAAGAAGAAGCAGGAGAAGAAGAAGAAGAAGAAGAAGAAGCGGCCGGGGTGTCATCGTTGATTTGCTTGCCAATGTTGTTTTGCAGCACCCTCCCTGATCTCAGTGTGGTCACGACACTCACATTATGGTTTTGTTGTTCAAGAGCAACATGTGCATTATGTGGGTGGCCGGGATTTGGAAGTGGCTGGGACGGGAGCTTCCCCTTCTCTCGCTCGCTCAAGGCCGCGTTCAGCTGTGCAATCTGGGCCTCGATGGTCTTGATGCTCTGCCCGTGTGCGGCGGTGTGTTGCACTAAAGATTGGATCGAAGACTGGATGTTGGTGGTGGATTGAGTCGATTGTTTAACAAACGCATCCAGACTTCGCTCGAGCGAGGAAACCTTATCGTTGTTCGACGGAACAAAGTTGTTTGGTGGAAAGGAATTGTTCGGTGCAAAGTTGTTCGTCTGGTTTTGGTAAGGCTGGGGTTGGAAGGGCTGCTGATACTGAGTTTGTTGTTGCGCTTGTTGTTGCGGTGGAGGGGCCCTTTGGAAATTGTTGCCCTGGAATTGATTCTGATTCTGATTCCAGGCGAAATTGGGGTGGTTCCTCCAACCGGGATTGAAGGTGGAAGAGTATGGATCATTCCTCGGTCTTTGCTGGAATGCATTAACCTGATCCTGTCCTTGCGATGGTGGATTGTAAGGACACTCTTCGGTCAAGTGAGAAGGATCGGAACAACAAGCGCAGATGGTACGAAGGGGGAGAACAGGGGCAGGAGTAGGAGAAGAAAATTTGCTCTCTATTGCTTCAAGCTTTTTTGTTATTGCAGCCATTTCAGCTCTCATCGCAATAGAGACATCAAGCTGGTGAATTCCTACCCTAGACTGACCGGTAGAAGTGGAGGTAGAAGAAGAAGAAGGAGTCGGTCTGGTGCTCTCCCACTGTAGCGTTTGCTCCGCAAGATCGTCAAAGAACTGCCACGCTTCCTCGTCAGATTTGGATAGGAAGTGGCCCTGACAGATGGTTTCCAGCAACTGCTTCGTTGCTGGGTTCAGTCCCTCGTATAAGGTTTGGCAGAGTTGCCATTTCTCTATACCGTGGTGAGGACACTGAACAAGAAGGTCTTTGTATCGGTCAAAGCACTTCCAGAAGGGTTCAGAAGGAAGCTGGGAGAATTGGTTGATCTCATTTCGAATTCTTGCGGTCTTATGATTTGGGTAGAATTTTTTCAGAAACGCTTTAACAAACTCGTCCCAGCTGGTGATTGAGTGGGAAGCGGTGCTATACAGCCATTTTTCTGCGAGATCGTATAAAGTGAACGGAATGACCCGTAGACGTATAGCATCGTCCGACAGCTGGGTTGTTTTCATCATGGCACAGACGTTTTGAAATTTGTTAATGAAGATATAGGCATCTTCAGATTCAAGCCCATGAAAACGTGGAAGCATGTTGATGAAATGGGGCTTAATTTCAAAGTTGTCCCCATTGGCCGGAGGAAGAGAAAGGCAGATTGGAAGTGCAGAACGGGTAGGGTAGAAACGATCCTGGAGCGCAATTCGCTGCGGCGCTACAACAGGCGGAGGTGGTGGGAGATTGGTCTCCATAGGAGGTGGAGCCAATCCAGGGGTGGTCAACGAGATGTTCGGATTAAATCCCGACATCGCGGAAGAAGAGGTTGGTGAAGGTGAAGGTGAAGGTGAAGATGTATGAACAGAATTCCGGTCAACGTCGGAGTTGGCCGGCAAAGGAAGGGGTGAAAGAGGAGTGGACGGAGTATCGACTTCGGAGTCGATCGCGTAGTCGGTCGCGACTAACGTAACGCGGACTAGACGGGCGCTAGTGTCCCGAGTCCAAGCGGACATACACTAAACGAGTTTAGTATAGTCAAAGCGAAGAAGGTGAGGGTAAGAAAACGTCAATGAAGAAAGGCGATGGGTGTTGGGTGAAAATGGATTTGGCGTCAAAAGGGCAAGTTTTTATAAAAGTTTTTGATTTTTTTCTTTTTTTTTTAGAAAGAGATTTACAGAAGTATGTACGGAAATACGGCTTAAGCAATCACAAACAAGATATGCACAATCACACCTAGATCTAGGGTAACCTAGGTCTACTAGACCTGCTCCTGAACTTGATCGTCGAAGTTAAACAGTGTCGAGAAACAGGCTTAAAAATACACTGATCACGAGGCCAGGTAAGTGCAGAGATAAGGGGAGGTTGTCCAATGCTTTCGCGAAGTTCCTTAATTAAATAACCCTTTCTCTTTCGGCGGTTGCGCCTTTAACACTTTCCTAGACACCCCGTAAACAATATACGGTTAAGCAAGGTTCTAAACAAGGTTTATCTTCTCCTAATGAGCGCGAAGTCCTTAGGGCTGAAGTCTAGTATTTTTTAATTTACAATGGACAATGCATATGCTTTAGTGATTTCCGGGGTCCTGGGAAGGGTGATGAAATCCCCACCCAATCTGGATTGGTTTTAAGCCCCTTAAGTCCGTATTAAAGAATGCAAAACAGTAACAATATCAACAGCAAACAATTTTTATTTGCGGCGCAAAGAATCCTGCACAAGAACAGTTTATTGGAAGGGGGAGAAGAATTTGCGCAAAGAAAGCTGCAGAAAACACAGTTTATTGGAGTTCAGAGAAGTGGAGAGAGGCAGAGGGACTTACAGAGAGAAGATGGCACACTGACCCCACCAAATGGCCGCGGTTGCGCGGTAATAAGGCTCTAATGCCGCGGTTCCGCGGCGGAAATGAGGAGTTGATGCACCATATTTCTTGAGTGGGCTCTGTTGGGTGTCCTCTGGTTGTCTGGATGTTCTGAATTTGGATTTGCTCACTGAAACAGCTCCAGATTTGTACAGTAGACCGTATGCTTTGTTTTTTGTACGTCGCGGTGTAGCCGCGAAAATGTGGGTCTATCTTCCCACGTCTTTGGCATTGTACTTGAACTCCGTATTTCCAACGTCTTTGGCGTCGATCTTGAGCTTCGTATTTCCTGCACACTTGCACAAAAACTAATCAAGAATAACAAGATGATTTTTACAAAGTATATTTTTTTTTTAGTTTTTTTTGGTTGTTTTTATATTCACAAATTAACCCGAAATTTCACTTAGAAATAGACTACCGTCTCCCCGGCAACGGCGCCATTTGATTGGTAGGATACGAGCGTGTCAAGTTTAGTTCTAAATACCGCAATCAAGACGGTTTCGCACGTAGCTAGCCGGTTGAGTACGGGTCGTCCGCAGGGAGATGGGAATCTTTTTCTATGTGTTTTTCGACGAGTTAAGTCCGGTTGTTCAGATTTTGTTTGTAGTTATCTAAGTGTTGAGTTGATATTTAAAGAGAGCTTGTTAGGGCTAGGATTAGGTTAGTTTGAGTTAGGAGTCTCCACATCTTTCGTTGCCCCACTTAATATCGGTGTTACGGTAATCGGCAACAACGGGGATTAGCACGACTAGGAAGGAACTTGCGAGTATAAGCTAGGCTTTCCAACGCATAGTCCTTCCTTTTGGTGCTTGTCCGTCCGTTCTTGGCTCTTATCCATAACCTCCGGTTAATTCAACCACAACCGGTCTCACTACGGAATCACCGCTATCATGTAGGATAGGGTGCCGTAAGGAGCGGATTGTGGTTGGGTTAACGGGAGTTGATTTAAGTTGTTGGGCAAGGAAAGAGTGAGAGAGATTTCCTTCTCTCAAACTTCCCTTATCCTACCCTAACAAGTATAGAACTACTCACACTTCATAATACGGAAAAATAAAACAACACAAAAGAGGAAGATAGAAAGAAGGAGATTAGAAGAATACGACTAACTGTTTGCGACCTCACCTTGGCGAGGATCAAGCGTAAGTATCATTGTCGTATGTAAGGATAAAGAAAAAGAGAGAAGAAACAAACAACAAGGAAATGACAACAACTACTTAACAATTAAAATTACAACAATTATAACAAGTAAAGAAAGAGACAAGCATGATAATAAAAATGGTCTTCTTTATTCATCACTCTTCACTCAAAAGCTCACTTACAAGTTTAATGGAGAAGAGGTGAGAAGAGGAAGAAGAACATGTAACTAAAACTTAGCAAAAGAAATACAAAGTTATGGACCCTTTCCTTCACAAACTTCTGGGCTATTTATAGGCCAAAACATGAAACCCTAGGGCAACCAACAGAACATATATGAAAAGACCAACCTACCCCCAAAAGCCCTGCATGTCTGGCGCCAGAACGGCCGCGGAAGCGCGGCCAATACCCCCCTTTGGCCGCGCTTTCGCGGCCGTTTAGATGAGTTGAGGCTCTGTATTTTTGGTGGTCCCCTGGTCTTCAGTGTACCTAATTCTGGTATATGTATTTTCTCAATTTGGCTCCACGATTTTTCCATAATTTCTGTTGAAGGAAAGGTGGACATTTTGTTAAGATTTTGTCATGATTGTCTCGAGCGCCGCGTAGATCTCTTGGATCTTGTGCTACCATTGAGCCTTGTGCCTGAAAACGACATCGCTTTGACATTTTGTCTTCCTAAACTGGTATCTGGCAGCATACGGATGAAGGACGGAGACCGTGTTTTATCTGTGGTCGGCAAGAACCCGGATTTTTCGCGTTTTCCATGAATTTCACCGTTTTGGAACCGAGAACCTGTATCCTGCAATTGACTAGCAAACACGGCTCAAGAGTATCTACGGATATGCAATGTGAAAATTGGGCGGTATGAAAATGCAAAAATCTGATATGAACAGCACCCCACCTTGGGTCTATCCTAGGAGCAGAAAACAGTAAATGAAATAATACAACGGTGGCTACAACCTCAATCTGGATGTTACCCGTAAAAGAATATTACAACAAATTATAATTTACATTTGAATGAAAGAAACACTCGTCTCACATCCCCGGCTATTCATTCACGACAATCCAACAAGTTCACATTCACAAACCAGTAAAAACCATTACAGAAATGTGCAACCCCCTGCTAACCGACATACAAGCAGTTAGGGGAGGTTTACGAACACATTAATCACAACACAGATATAATCCAGTTAGCCAAAGTTCTTAGAATATCGATCAAGCAACACATATGAATCTACTCCAAACAATTCTCTTTGCACATAAAACCTGAGCAGAAACAAAACATCCCAGAAAACACAAAATCAACACAGAAGAATAACTGAGCAAATTTGGGTTGACTCGGTGTTAACTCGGCCGCGAATCCGCCGCGGATCGCTTGGATCGGCCGCGGTTCCGCGGTGGTTTGGACGAGTCACGATCCCAAATTTCTTCACAATTCTTAAAAAACCCTGCTTGTATTTTTAAGGGTCCCTGGAAAATTTTTAGACCCCATTTTAAAAACGGCAGAAACTTGGTGAAAACGTCGGTTTTTCGGGATTATTTTGCTATCGAATTTCTAAAGACTTTGCTAACATGTTAGTTATGGTTTATCTAGGCTCTGATACCACTGTAAATCGACGTTACACACCCCACAAGATGCGGGGAGGCGGAATAGGTAAAACAATCATTTTGTTCAAGGTAACATCGACTAACTTTACTGATCTTTGCTAAACCCTAACTAACAAACTATCTAGAAGTGCTAAACTACTATGATAGATGATTATACCTCAAGATACTAGTCCTTCTTGTTCTTGTTGTTCACCTCCTCGTCGGCCTCCTCGATATAATAGAAGATCCGCCCGAGAGTTCCTTCTCCAAGTTTTAACCTCTAACTTGAGGTAACTAAGTGGCTAGGATTGCTAATCCAAGTGACCTAGAAAATATAGAAGAGAATTAAAGATCTATTAGTCTTACTAACCCTTGGGATCTCAACACATGAGAGGATTAGGGTTAGGTTTAAGAAGAGGAGAGCTTGAGGAGAGAGAGTGTGTTTGTTATTATGAATTGAACCCTTCTCACATTGAAATATATGAAGCATAACAAAATATCTTGCACAAATATCATCCATGATTCATTTAATTCTTGAGATGAATCATCTCATGAGTCATGGTGCAATTAATGATAATAACACATAAGCTCTCCACCTCATTTAGTTTAATTCATAAATGAATTAAAACTAAATGAGTCACCTTTCTTCTAGAAACTTCTCGAGTAATTATGAGAATGCCCCTCCTATCCGAAAAATACGGATATACTGAGACTGCATAAATCCAATAATCCAATACTAGAATCTGGCTTAAACCAAAGCCCGCTAGTATAATCTGTCCGAATATCATACGTGCACAAGTACACGTATATGTCCGAACCCTGTCGTAAAATTATACGACCTCTATATCGTTTCACCTGAAGCAGGGAAACCCTCTGTTTGGGACTCTAAAGACTCGACACTACGCTGGCAGTGGGTTTAACCATAGGTCGCAAGCGGTACTAGCTGTACGTAACGGTCCCCAGGTACATGTCGATAAGAAGGCCGATGAGGAAACCCATCCGAACTCCTACTGAGTCTGATGTGACAATCTTCATACAGTCCGGTCTGTTCGTCTAATAATATCGCATATCGGGCCTAGGGGGCAGCAAGCGTCAGTCCCCTAAAAGCGGTATAAGTCGTGTTGGAGTGAAGCCCATCACACCTTGAGAAGCTACTGGAAAACCTACCAGTAAATCTTGCTTGCTCTTGCCAGGGACCTTGCGTAATGGCTCTGCAAACACAGCGCGATATTAACTCCCAATACCGGGAGAGACGAATCCTATCTAACCGCCACTGCCTCCAAGTGCTTCGGGACTGCACCCAACTGCTACCTGTTTGCACGACTCAGTCGAGCCGTGGTAGGGTTGCAATCTAAGAACAGTTGGAACACACTCGAGGTGAAGAAACAGTGTCAAGTCTACGGACTATGCTGTACTCATGTCACCTGGGAACTGTTAATTGACGACAGGTATAATACCAACCAACAGTTCCTTACGAGTCATGTCCGGTGTCCCCGTAACCCAATGAGCACCTGCATACTATCTCCAGTATAATGTACTAATGGCTATGGGACAGACCATTTCCCCTGCTGGGATGAGAAGCGTATACACTAGTCTACTCCGGAGTCTCGATGCCCTGTCTCGATAATCCTACGACTAGAGACCTGAAAAAGGATGTGCTTGTAGACTACCCAGCTCCCACTAGTGTGACTGCCATCATAACGCTGGTAGTCAAGCAAGATCCTAAGGGCTCTATCAATATGTATTCGCGATATGCTAAAAGAAACAAATACACATATTAAGATAGATATAAACCAAGAAGCATACTACTATGTTGAGCAAGACTGTTAATACAACTGTGAATATCCCAAGCTTCCATTAAGTAATATACAAGCTAGTATGATACGATAATGGCCCCTAGGGCATACACACTAACATAGGGCGGATCCACTCACTGAGGCTATTCCTCGAACGCAATAGTTTCATAAACGGGCTTTGTGGGACTAATCAGTAGAGGAGTTGGGTGTTCGCTATCACACGGGTTGTGAGTATGCGACATCGCAATAATTAGCCTTGAGTGCAAGTGGGAGATTGTTGGGTATAATGCCCTCAAAGTCAATTATTGGATCACAGGCACGTGATTGTAATGATTGAGGGAGGACCTATGCCGGTAGGACAATCTCACTCGAGATGATAATATGCTATCTGGTTTATCTTTATCATCGTGTATATGTTTTAGGTGACATTACAGGTCACTATTACACGTTGATAGAGCCCTTAGGATTCTTGCTTGACTACCAGCAGTATGATGGCGATCATATACGTGAGAGTTGGGTAGTCTATAAGCACATCCTTAAAGTGGTCCCTAGTCGTGGGAGTTTCGAGACTAGGCATCGATACTTCATCAGTAGACTAGTGTATAAAGTCGAGACACCGACGAGGGGCGGTGGCCGGTCTCACAAGCCATTGGTGTCAGTTGGTTCACCTAAGATGTATACAGGTGCTCATTGGGTTATGAGTACACCGGACAGGACTCGCTCGGAACATGCTAGTTGGTATTATACCTGACGTCAGATAGCAGTTCCCTGGTGACATGTGTACAGGTTAGTTCATCGACCTGAGATCGTCATTTGTCTCGTATGACTTCCCACTGTGCTTTGATTACTACCTTACCACGGCTCAAAGGAGTCGTGCAAATAGGTTTTAGTTGGGTACAGTCCCAAGCCACATGGAGGCAATGAGCGGATCGGCAGGGGTTTCGTCTCTCCCGGTATTGGGGGTGAGATCGCGCTGTGTCTAGGAGAGCCATTACATGAAGTCCTGAGCCAAGGAAGGAGATTTACTGGTAGGTGTTCCAGTAGTATCTCAGGGTGTTCTGGGCTACACTCCGACACGACTTGTACCGCTTTTGGGGGTCTGAATTTTATGAGCCCCCTAGGCCCGACATACGATACTCATAGACGAACGGACCGGACTGTACGGATATTGTCACTGACAGGCTCAGTAGGGTGTTAGGATGAGTTCGCTCATCGGCCTCCCTTTTGGTCAATAGCTGCTAGCCCGTTACGTACAGCTAGTACCACTAACGTGCTAGTGGTTAAATCCATAGCCAATGTATTGACAAGTCTTTAGAGTCCCCCACAGACAGTTTCTCAAGTTTTGGGCGAAACGTTGTAGAGGCCGTATGGTATTATGGCAGGGTTCGATCATATACGTGCAGTCGTGTACGGATCATGATCGGAGGGATTATACTAGTTGGCTTTGGTTTAAGCCAGATCCTAGTATTAGATTAGTTAGATTACTTTAGTCTCATTGCGTTTGCATTCAGTCGGAATGCGGATGCAGGTATGTATATACAGGTGAGGAGTATTCTTGTGATCCGTCACGAGTTTACTTTAGTAGATACCATTCTCTTTTTATTATTGTAAGCATTTGGATAAATGTTTACATATGGAAATTGTGAGCTCAAAGTCATGATTAGGAGCATTAATTGTGACACATGCATAAGTGATGACTCATGGTCTCTTTATTTGTGCATATGTCACATTATTGTTTGTTTAATGTGTTGAAATGATAAGAGGAGAGAGGGAGGGCATCCATGAGGCAAGGGAGTTAGCTCTTGGATTCATTATTCTAACTCTCACATTATTATTCCAACACATTAAGAAAAGAAACTTCTTCTTCTTCCTCTTTCTTCTTGAGCTCACTATCTCCATTAATGTCATCTACTTAAACCTCCATCCATACACTCTCATACGTTGAGAATCAATGGATGCTTAAGACAAAGTGATCACACACATTCTCTACTTCACCTTGGACACGTCGACTAGCAAACTTCGTGTCCGAGTTGCTTCGGTTCGAAGCGGCAGCACGTAAAAGTTCATCGACATGGTGCCCTTTCTGACGACGAGATTGGAGATCGAGCGAGATCAGAGATGCCGCAAGGAGCTAAAGATGGTGGCTAAAGACCGAAGGACACGGATCGATCGGTATAGCCTCTTTTAACCCTCTTTAGATTGCTAGTTTAACGTTAATGGTTCGATCCGGATTAAAGTCTGCGTTAGTGCCAGTTTCAAGTTTATGAAAAGTTTTTGTTTCCGCATTTTAGCCTCGGATTGACGGCCGGGGCGCTACCGTAGACTTACAGTTGTTTAGTAGTTGTTGATATTTTTTTGCTTGTTTTATTTTCCTTCTCTTCTCTTTTTCGTATTATTTTCAAGCGATGATACTCGACGGAGTTCCTTGCTAAGGTCCCAAGAGTTAGCTTACATCATTTGTAAAACCGTATTTTCCTTTTCTCTCTTTTCTTCCTTCTTGTTTTGTTTTATTTTCTTTTATAATGTGTGAATAATTCCATACTTGTTAAGACTAAGGTAGGTGGTATGAGGGACGGAAAAATCCTTTGTGCTTCTCTTCGCCAAATATCTTGAAACGAACCCCGACCAAACAAACGCAACCCCCTCACTTAGGCGCGCTATACGTAACATGTAGCCGCGACCTAAGTCGAGATAACCTTTAAGCGTACTACAACGTGACATGTAGTTGTGACTTAATTGGATACATGGTTGTGGGTTCTTTTTGCCGAGGATTGGAAATAAGCGTATTTAGCGGACGGACAAGGGGCACTAGGAATGGATTTAGCGTTGGAAAGCTTGCTTAAACTCGCAAATCCCATTCCTATGTCCTCCTAATCCCTGCTACTTTCGATTATCCCATCATCGTTTTAAGAATGGCAAAAGATAAGCACAAGAGTAATCCTAACTCTACTAACCAACCTTAAGCTTAACAAGCTTACTTAATACGAACACTTATGATAGAACTGAACAAACATATACACATTCTTTATTGACTCATCTAAAACTAGAACGTAAAACGCTCCGTCTCCCTGTGGATCGACCCATGCTCATCGTGGCTAGCTGCAAAGCGACACCGTCCTGATCACGGTTAACTTTAGAACTTCAAATTCACGACACGCCAAAAGCGTGCGATCAGATGGCGCCGTTGCCGGGGAAACGGTAACGTATTTTCTTTCTTGTTATTCGAGTTAATATCCTTTTTTGTATATATAAAAAAATTATAAATATAATAAATAAATAAATAATCTCTTTGTTATCTTTAATATTTTTTGTGCAAGTGTGCAGGCGATCTGGAACAATCACAGCAAGTGAATCAATAAACAGAGTTTTTTATTAGGGTGTACAGAGAAAGGCACGTGCATTGACCAAAGTTTCAGGCGCCAACTCAGCAATTTGACCGCGGAATCGCGGTCAAAGAGGGAGTTTAGCCGCAGTTCCGCGGCCCTATTGTAGGTTTTTGACCCCAATTTTTTTTCACCCCTTCTCTTTCTTCTAGTCTTCTCTGTAAACTCCACTTAGCTGTATTTTCTGCAGCTTTCTTTGCACAGATTGCGTCGCCGCCAAATAAAATTTTTGTTGTTTTAGATTTTGTTTGTTTACCGCCTTGCATATAATAATACGGACATTAAGGGGCTATAACACCAATTAAGATTTGGTGGGGATTTCATCACCCTTCCTAAGATCCTACAAATCCCTAATTGCATACGCATCACCTTGAACTAATAAAAATATCTAGACCAAACCTATAAGGACTTGTCGCGCTCATTTGAGATAAGTGAAGGTTGCAGGGAATCGGTCATTTATCTAAACTTGAATTTGTGGTGCCTAGGCTAGACAAGTGAGGAGGTAATTTTAAAAGGCCCGTTTCATGGTGATTCGTGAGCGGAACCCTCCTTCCTCACTTGTGCTTACCTGGCCATAATTGGCAGTGAAGAGGCGATTCGAGAGTTATCTTGCAACTTGTCGCTTGAAAGTCTAGGAGCGGTCTAGTTAGACTTTGAAGACCCTAGCTCTAGGTATGTTTGTGCATATTGTGATTGTGATTGTACTTGAATAAAGTTTAGTCCCACAATTCCGTATTCTTTCAAAAACAAACAATTTCAAAACTCTAAAAACAAAATTTTTTTAAATAAAAAAAATTAAAAAAAAATCCACATTCTTTTTCCCCTCCTTTTATTCTTCTTCTCTTCATATCATGGGTACTCCACCTAGAAAAATTCTTGCCCAACATTGGTACCCACAGCCAGACTTTACTTCTTACAGTTCTTACTTTGGTCGAACTTCAAACAATCCCTCCATGCCTAAACTTTCTTTGAAAGATCGGATAGACGCGTCTAGGACGAACAACTGGACTCCGCAATCAACTTCGTATCAACCGTTTCAAACATTCACCCCTTCTTACATTGATACCCCTTTTGAGAGTCCAGTTGTAACTTCAAGACCCATGTCCCTTGCTGAACCTATTGAACAATCCCGTAACCGATCTTTCACTCCTTTCACCGCTGCCAATTCTTTTGATCAACAATTTCAATCACCTTCTTATCCAAATATTGACCTTACTCCTGTCCAGCCATTCAATTCCTACCAGTCCTACCCGACTTCTGCACCTTCCCTAGACATTGCTTCTACACAGCCATTTGGGAGTTTCATATATCCAGATAACTTTGAATCTTTTACTGAAACCCCTTCACAACCCATGTCTAGTCTAGAACAGTCGTTTGAAGACTTTCAAGTAGCGTCATGTCAATAGATGATGGATTTGAATGCATCCATGGCCGCCCTCATACAACCTAGTGACCCGGTAGCTAGTTTCCAAATAGCTCGAAATTTTTCAATGTATGATGAGGCGGTTGGACAGGTTGAGAATTTGGGTGGAGAGAGTGAGCTGTATACTCTTCCAAATCAAACCTACCCGTTTCAACTTGAATCCCACAACTCCTATTTTGAATGTCTATCTAGTGTTCCAAACGATTCACCGATTGAAGATAGAAGAACTAATGAGTTGTGCGAGTTTGTAGTGTTTGATTTACCTGATTGTGAAGGGACCCTTTCGAGTGAAATCGCACCCAATCCTTTATACCTCTACACCTCCATCTTAGAACCTGAATTGATTGAAATCCATGCTTCTGATGAGGTGTCTGAGAATATTAATTTTCACTTGATTAAGGATATCAACGTTGGGGATATTTTGGATGATGAACCTGCAGATTTGGCTGAGTTTTTCTTTCCAATTCATCATCCCGAGTCATTAACTGTTTTCCCTGAATTTCATATGCGTCTTGATATTCATGATAACTGCATGGATGAGCTTAACATTGAGGAGGATTTTGAGGATATTTTTGAGGATGAACCAGTTTTTCTTGATGAGTCGGATTTTCCAATTCATCCTGTCCCTTTCATTGACTGTGTACACCCTCCCGAACCCTTAACGAATACCCTTCCTCAATCACTTCCCCACATCCTTCCGTCATTCCGACCTTGCAAGAAACCGTATCACTCTCATTTACTATGTCTGATTTACCAAGTTCGGCGTACCCATGTTTTCTTACGAATCTTGAGGGATTTGACCCAATTTCTCACCATATTGATAGATTAGTACAATCCACCTTTTCACATCTATCATTACAGATTGTATTAATTTATTCAATCCATTTCAACCCTCAAGTTCGTATTCCACTTCTTTCTCCCTTCCGCCATTCTTCCCCTCCACCGAGACCGGACGCCACTTCTATCCCCACACGGTCTCGCGTGTTTCTCGTTTCTTTTCTCTACACTCCATTCTTTCACCAACCTCCACTTTATAACGATAAGATCTTTGAATGGTTGGTGCTCACTTTTGGCCTTTGTAAGGCATTGTATAGCTTGATACCGTTTTCTCCCCCCTAACTCGAAACTTTAACGCTTAAACAGTGGAAACACTGTTTCACTTATGTTTGGAAGGAACCTTTTTGTGTATATACATTTTGTTCATAAAAAAAAAGGGAAGCGCCGACAATTTTGACCCTCTTGGTGTAGCCTGACAGTGAGGGCACTGTCAAGTTTAAGTTTGGGGGTGTGCTCGGTAAACTTTCTACCTTCGCATTCATTTGTATATTTTGTATTTGCATACCTTATTAAAAACCCATAAAAATCAAAAAATTTCCAAAAAAGTATAAAAACTTTGTCATCAAGTTAACTAATAGGGTAACTTAGATTTTTATTCCGAAAGTTTAGTTGATATGCTAGAAATAACTAAATCCTAGGCCTAGGAATTGAAAACCTTAAAAATAACCCTCCTTCTGTTTAACCTTGGTAAATATACGTCCTTGCAGTTTTTTTTTTTGAAAAATAGGTAATCTTGAGTTTAGTTCTTGAGTTAAGTCGAGATGAAGGGAAAGTATTAAGGCTTTACTGAAAGATAAGTCTGAAAAATAGTTTCTATTCTTAAGTCCAAATTTAGAAAGTATATACCCTACAAACTGCACATACACGCACCTTGAAACTTGGGATAGTAGAGGATACCTAGAAATACTCTTGCCTGAAAACCTAGTATGAAAGAAAAAACGTTATTTAAAGCTAACCACCTAAAGAGTATCACTGAAAAAATATATCTGGTCTTAAAAAAGATAAATAAAGAAAAAAAAAGTCAAGACCTGGAAATTGCTATTTGCAATTTAAGCTCAAACATTTAGTAATTGGCTGTTAGTGCCTCAAGAAGCATTAATAGTCGCATGAAAGGCGTGTGAGCAAAACCGTCCATTATTAATGTAAAGAAGTAGTATTAGGTATTAAGGCAAGGGTACTATAGCTTAAATTGAATTCTTAAGTGTAGGGGTGAAATTTTACACGCACGTAGGGATATACAATCGATGTTTGGAGGAAAGATAGGAATAAAGAATAAGACTTATGTTTTCTGTAAAGATGATAAAAATCCATGATTTGAGACCGCACTTTAGAAGGAAAATTCAGGAGATACCGAGATCTTTCTAACTGTCAAAATGTATAGGGTCTAGGGTTGAATAAATAGAAGGTGTGAAACATAAGGGAATGATATTTCTAATTTAGGATGATAGAGTTTTTAACCTAGATATTAAACTGTAGGAGTAGGATCGACGTTAACTTGTGAAACTAGCTTGACGGGATTTTGTGGGTAGTATCTGCTGAAAACCCTCAGGAGACAACACTACTCCTACTAGGGACACCTAGAGTTTTAACGGCTTGTTGCACGAGCTCAGTGCAATCACGTTCCCTGCGAAAGTGAGGTTAGGACTTTTTGTGAATAATTAGTTTTGCTCGGGACGAGCAAAAGTTAAGTTTGGGGGTATTTTTTCACACCAGAATATTGCATTTAATACCGCCCATTCTTATGCTCGTTTGTTTATAGGCAGGTGCTTTTAATCGTTGTATGCTACATATTTACAGGCTACAGGTTCTTAGTCCAAAATAATGCAAATGATACAAAATCTCCACTGTTACGCCAAAATACAGAACATCTTTTACCAACAGATAAAAGCCGGGTTCCAGTCATCCGTATCCGTCCAGTGCCGCGTACCAGTTCATGAAACAAGACAAATGACCGTGGTCATTCGTGTCTCGGACAAGTACAGAGCACGAGAGGTGCAACACAAAACTCAATGGGTGCGCGAAGCTCGAGAGAGATGAGCTCAAAAGAATTATTTTTGATGCCATTTTGGACTGTTGCAGATCTGAAGATATTATGAAAGCAATTTGCAATTTAGAACATGTAGAACAACAGAAGAGAGCAACACAAGAAACCCCACAAAAAACGACATCTCAATTCCCCCACATGGCCGCGGAACCGCGGCCAATTAGCTACTTATGCGGCGGATCCGCGGCCAAGTTAACTCGGTGTCAACTCGGATTTTGGGGGTAGTTTGGACATTTCATTTGGGCTCAAAATTTTGCCTTAGGGTTTCAGCACTCAGCCTATAAATAGCCCAGTTTTGTACCAAGCCAAGGGTCTCATGCTTATGCTTCTTTTTGTTAGGAATTAGTGTAGTGTTAGTTCTTCTTCTTCTTCTTTTTCTTCTTCATGTATTCTTCCATTAAAATGTAGTGAGAGTATTGAGTGGATGATGAATGAAGATGAGGGTTTGTTATTTTTATTATCTTGTAATTTTATTTCTTGCATTGTCTTTTAATTTCTAGTGTAACTTTTATTCTTGTTGTTAAGTAGTTGTTGATATTTCTTTGCTTGTTTTATTTTCCTTCTCTTCTCTTTTCCGTATTATTTTCAAGCGATGATACTCGACGGAGTTCCTTGCTAAGGTGAGGACCCAAGAGTTAGCTTGCACCATTTGTAAAACCGTATTTTCCTTTTCTCTCTTTTCTTGCTTCTTGTTTTGTTTTATTTTCTTTTATAATGTGTGAATAATTCCACACTTGTTAAGGCTAAGAAAGGGGGTATGAGGGACAGAAAAATCTCTTTTGCTTCTTTTCGCCAAACATCTTGAAACGAACCCCGACCAAAAAAACGCAACCCCCTCACTTAGGCGCGCTATACGTGACATGTAGCCGCGACCTAAGTCGAGCTGTCCTTTAAGCGCACTACAACGTGACATATAGTTGTGACTTAATTGGATACATGGTTGCGATTGTTTGGCTGAGAGTTGGAAATAAGCGTATTTAGCAGATGGACAAGGGGTACTAGGAATGGATTTAGCATTGGAAAGCTTGCTTAAACTCGCAAATCGCATTCCTATGTCCTCCTAATCCCCGCTACTTTCGATTATCCCAACATCATTTTAAGAATGGCAAAAGATAAGCACAAGACTAATCCTAACTCTACTAACCAATCTTAACCTTAACAAACTTACTTGAACATAAATACGAACACTTAGGATATAACTGAACAAACATATACACATTCTTTATTGACTCGTCTAAAACTAGAACATTAAACACTCCGTCTCCCTGTGGATCGACCCGTGCTCATCGCGGCTAGCTGCAAAGCGACACCGTCCTGATCGCGGTTAACTTTAGAACTTCAAATACACGACACGCCAAAAGCGTGTGATCACTGCCTCTTTGCAATCATACACACAAAATATCTCCTCACCTTTTACTAATAAACAAATCCATACCATACCTCTCTACATGCCATACAATGTTCATGCCACCTCACCCCTTCCATCTCATTTGTAAAATAAATGATTTCCTAAATAGAAAATCATACAAATGAGGTGTCCACTTCTAGAAGCAATTCTGTATAAATACGGAATGCAACCCGGTACACGTATCGAAATACAGTTACATGTATTCGTACAAAAATACGAATAGCCAAGAGAGAAAATGAATAGTGAACAATAATACTAGAATGCGCGCGCGCGCGCACACACACACACATAAATTATTAAATCAAAACCTGATTTAATAATCCGGCTCAGTTCTAAGACGCTAGTATTATCAACCGTCCGACTAAAGTCTGTGCAGCCTATACACATATTTAATTGGACACCTGCATGTACTAACATACGTCATCTACACCATATCGCCTGAACCATGAAAACCCTGTGTTGGACTCTAAAGACACATCAATACTCCGGCAGTGGGTTTAACTACAAGCACGTCAGCGGCACTAACTGTACGTAACGGCTACCCAGGTATTGAGCGAATGGAAGGTCGACGAGCAAACTCATCCGTACCCCTACTGAGCCTGACACTGACAATCTCCGTACAGTCCGGTCTGTTCGTCTAAGAGTATCGCATATCGTGTCTAGGGGGTGGATAAAGTCAGACCCCTAATAACTCGACATTTAGTGTCGGTATGAAACCCATCACCACCTGAGAAACTACCGATCCTAAATCAGTAATTCTTGACTATCTTGGCCAAGGATTTCTGATGATGGCCACCCGTGCACAGCGCGACAACAACCCCCAATACCGAGAGAGACGAATCCCCGACGATCCGCTCACTACCTCCATGTGGCTCGGGACTATACCCAACTAAAACCTGTTTGCATGACTCCTTTGAGCCGTGGTAAGGCAGTAATCAAAGCATAGTGGGAACTCACACGAGACGAATGACGATCTCAGGTCGACAGACTATGCTGTACTCATGTCACCTGGGAACTGCAATCTGACAATAGCTATAATACAATCTAGCAGGTTCCCGTCCAGTCCTTCCGGTGTACTCATAACCCAATGAGCACCTGTATACATCTTGTTGGGTTACGGAAGCACCCCGGCCATCAAACCGTGGCCAAATGCGGAACAAAAATTTTCTAAACCGGCGCTACCATTACCCGATGCCCGGATCTACCCTAAACCCTAAACTAGCAAGCTAATAAAAGAGATAGGAATGGTTATACCGAGTTGATACGTGTCCTTCGGTTTTCAACCATCTTCCCAAGCTCCTAGTGGTCGTCTGGATCGAGTTTGGTTGCCGGTCTTCATCCATCTACAATGATCCACCTGAGAAAAACGGCGCAATCTTCAACCTCGCCAAGCGAGGTAACCGACGCTCCAAGGTTACAAGCAATGGAGAGTGGAGGTGTAGGAATGTGTCACTATAATTTTCCTCTCATCACAATGCTCAAAAGAGCAACTCAAGAAGATGAAGAAGGTGAGGAAACATGTGGCTTGAGCAACTCAAGAAATGGTTAAGTGTTGAAGTGGGTAGAGAATGCAAGCAAGCAAGTGAAGAAAAAGAAATAACCAAGGCATTGGAGACTGATAGCAGCCCCCCTTTTCCAATCATGCAAATGTAAAATATCTCCATCATTTTCCAAATAAATAAAGCCATGCCCATACCTCTCTACATGCGTCAAGCCATGCTCATGCCAAATCACCCTCCACCTCATTTCACAAATGATTTTCTAAAATGAAAATCCAATAATGAGGTGGCCATCTTCTAGAAACAATTCCGTATAAATAGGGAATCCAACCTGGTATACGTATCAAAATGCATATACGCGTATTCGTACAAAAATACGAATAGACAAGAGAGAAAATGAATAGTGAACAATAATACTAGAATATAAATACATATATAAATTATAAAATCAAAACCTGATGTAATAATCCGACTTAATCCTAAGCCGCTAGTATTATCAACCGTCCGATTAAAGTCTGTGTAGCCTGTACACATATTTAATCGGACACCTGTATGTACCAACATAGGTCATCTACACCATATCGCCTGAACCGTGAAAACCCTCTGTGTGGAACTCTAAAGACTCGTCAATACGCTGGCAGTGGATTTAACCACAAGCACATCAACGGCATTAGCTGTACGTAACGGCTACCCAGGTATTGAGCGAACGGAAGGCCGACGAGCAAACTCATCCAAACCCCTACTGAGATTGACGGTGACAATATCCGTACAGTTCGGTTTGTTCATCTAAGAGTATCGCATATCGAGTCTAGGGAGTGGATAAAGTCAGACCCCTAATAATGTGATAATCTGTGTCGGTATGAAACCCATCACCACATAAGAAACTACCAATCCAAGATCAGTAATCTCAACTACCTTGGCTAAGGATTTCTGGTGATGGCCATCCATGCACTCCGCGACATCAACCCCTAATACCGGGAGAGACGAATCCTCGACAATCCGCTCACTGCCTCCATGTGGCTCGGGACTGTACCAAACTAAAACCTGTTTGCAGGACTCCTTTGAGCTATGGTAGGGTAGTAATCAAAGCACAGTGGGAACTCATACGAGACAAATGACGATCTCAGGTCGAAAGACTAACCTGTACACATGTCACCTGGGAACTGCTATCTGACAATAGGTATAGTACCAACTAGCAGGTTCCCGGCGAGTCTGTCCAGTGTACTCATAATCCAATGAGTACCTGTATACTATCTTAGGTGAACAAACTAACACCAATGGCTTATGAGACCTGGCCACCGACCCTCGTCGGGGTCTCGATCAGTATACACTAGTCTACACTGGAGTATCGATGCCCAATCTCGATACTCCCATGACTAAGGACATTTAAGGATGTGCTTATCGACCACGAGCTCCCATGTATATGATCGCCATTATAATGCTTGTAGTCAAGCAAGAATCATATGGGCTCTATCAACATGTAATAGTGATGATAAAGACAAACCAGATAGTATATTATCATCTCGAGTAAGACTGTTCTACCGGTATAGGTACTCCCTCAATCATCATAATCACCTGCCTGTGACTACGATAATTGCCTTGAAAGCACTATAGCCAACAATCTCCCACTTGCACTTAAGGCCAATTATTGCGGTGTCGTATACTCACAGCTCGTGTACCGAACACCCAACTTCTCTACTAAGCAGTTTCGAGAAAAAGCCTCAGTGAGTAGATCCACTCCAGTGTTTCTATCTTTATCTCTCTATATCTCAACTTCGCGAAGAATATGAGCAAGACCTTGTCTTAGAATTTGTCCGGATATCTGATGGGACCCAGTTCACAAATGAACTCCAAATCCAGTAAACTTCTTAGACTGTATCATCCACTGAATTTAATCAGTATCCTGCGCCATGCCTTCCTCAGTATCCGCTTGGACCACCTGTCCAACATACCGTCCCTCAGAACAGGGTAAAACTATAACTCAAACAACCACTCAGTCATCCAGGTCATCTTGGAAGCCTGAAATGATAATCGTCTCCTGAAGGAGGCTGCCGTTACCATATCCCTGGAACATCCATGTATGTTCATAAACTGCTTCCGAACGTTTCTCCAGGATTGGATATATAAACTTATTGCAGCTAGTGCAAAAACAACATCTGGTGCGGTACTTGACATTTGATGATTAACTCAATTGCCCAAGCAAGTGATATGCTAATCATGCAGATCTCTCTCCCCTTTAGTCTGTAAGACACCTTTAGAGAGGATGACTCCATCACCTGTAGGTACACCATCATGCCAGGAGTCGTCCATTCTAAAACACTTTAGAATAGTGTCAAGTACCCAAATTGGGACACTTCCCAAATCTAAATCTAAAACCATAAATCTAGTAACCAGAAATCCTAATATTATATCCATGTCCTATGTAGAGAAATAACTGTATGACAACTACAGTATAACCGACCGTAGTATAGGAATTTGACTTCCTATAAAGTGCATTTCATCCCAAATACTAGGACATCACACGCTACTACCTTCTTACCAGATCCATCTCTTACTCTGATGAAGTCAAACCCTATGACTGTCACATCAAAAATAGATTATCTATTTCCGCTATACCTGCTTTAGTCTATAAATAGACATAAGCTACTTGCCCACTATACTTCCGCTGCTCCCACTGACTACAACAACCCTCTGGCAGAGTCATATACATGTGCACATCTAAAGCTAGTTTAGAACGACGCTATACTCATTCTCCTGCCGAGTCTTATAGTCTGGAACAGAAACAATGGCAAGTCTGGGTAAACAAGAACCTCCCTGTCACCGTCTCTGAGAAGACCGAAGTACCTCTCGGGTGCCTGATGTTACCCACCAAATCTACGGAGTGGCTAATGGAATGTCAAATCCAATTGAATCCTCAGGTTCTATTAAATCTTCAATGATCGTTTATGGTTCTGGAATCACTTCCAATTCTACCTTACTCCAATTTTCTGAAAAAATCCATTTTACTAAAACTGTGGCGAGTCAAGAACAATATCACAATTGATTTTCCTGATGGTAGAAAGTTAACCCTTGTCAAAGCCTGGGATAACCCACAAACTACCATTACTGAAACGTGCCTCGAGTTTATCCGGATTCTGGTTTTAAGCATCAGCCGGACAACTCCCTATACATTTACATCTTCAAGATATAAATTGATTCTATATATATTCAATATAGAAACAAAAACACTAATTTAATTGGAACCAAATTCAAAATCATGCAGCTGTCTCCAGTGCATATCAACCAAATGGAAAGAGGCCAATCGGCATTACTCAACTAGGAGTGCATCCATATATGAGTAACCTGAAAGAGAAGTAAGTTCTCAAAACCATTACTATCAACAGAATACCAAACATAAGTATCTACATCTTCGACTACCTCGAAGAATCCTGATACTTCCAACAAATGGTTCTCTTCTTTATTCTTATACCTATAACTTCTCAAAATCTGGACCTTGTGTTTCAACGAAATACTTGTCCAAAACTGGAGAAGTCATGAGTAAAAGGAATATAGTACGAGTACCAACCCCATTATCCTAATGGACACTGGACAACTTATAATACTTTGCACAAGTTCCTTGAG
The DNA here is from genome assembly GCA_030015575.1 of Agapanthus africanus. NCBI lineage: Eukaryota > Viridiplantae > Streptophyta > Magnoliopsida > Asparagales > Amaryllidaceae > Agapanthus > Agapanthus africanus. Next base: position 401,684,594 of record CM057346.1, read on the forward strand.
TTCAATAACTCAAACCTTATGCGTCGTCGGTCGAAAACTGTACTATGGTCAAAAAGAATTACAACGTTGTTGAATGCACATTACCTAATCACTAACTAATATAGGTAAATGTCATAGACATAATTTCAAAAAGTTATATCTCACTTTATAAAATAAACGTACAGATATAATAGTTTGAAATTGGTGCATAGCAATGGATATTCAAAACCAAATATTTGCCGTCTGGAAAAAACCCAGGTGATTTATGTAGGATTGCTAGGCACGGCAACAAGGTTTCGGGAGGCATCATCCATGCCATTTTCAAAAATTTGCAAAGCTTAACAATACTAACCCTAGAATCTTTAACTAAAGATTTAGACGAAACAATGTGTAAACTACTTTACAACTAAGTGAACTAGGAATACAACCTTTGTAGACCGGTCCTTCACTTCAATAGCTCCTTATAGTAGTCCCTTCGCTCCAAGTAGTGATATTACGGACTCTTGAACGGCTCCATAAGGTGAAAAGAACGAGCTTGCATGAAGTCTTCGAGGCCGAAGATGATCAACGTCGAGGAAACACTAACCCAAGCTACCCTCTTCACTAATGTGGGATTAGTGAAGCTAACACCCTATACTAAAGTGTTAATCTAGTAGAGGATGATGAAGTAGGATTTTTGCTCACTTTAGAATTAATTTTCTCACTATTTTATCACCTCTCATGAAAACCTAGAGACCTCTCTTGAGTTTTGAGGAAGAAGAAGCAAATAATAGATGAGAGAGTGAATGGCAACCATGGGTGAGAAGATATCTAATATATCTCATGTAGAGACTTAACCATGAGTTCAGAAAATTGTTGGGTTAACAAATATCTAGTATAAGACAAAACTAGTGGACTAGTCAATAGGTCTCCAAGCTTCTACAAGCTTCATTCCATGTGACCATTATCCAACTAATAATTGATTTACACTAAATAAATAAACCCTTCATTATCATTATCATGGTGTAAGTCTCATACACCCATGTTGCATGTATCATCAACCATGACACATAAATAAAACACAATTAATATATATCACATATATATTAAGTGTGCGCATGTGAAAAAAGAAATGCTTAAGTGAGCTAATATTAGTTAATGCAAATTAATATATCAAATATATAATTATATATTAAATCATTAAATCAACTCTGGATTTAAAAATCCAGATATATCTCATATGACCGACTAATATTATTTGTATTTGTTAGCTATATGTATGCCCTAGAGGCTATTACTGTACATGCGAAGTATATTGTAGTGGATGCTTGGACATATATATAGGGAGGACTTTCTTTCTCGACAAGATAGTATGCTATCTGGTTGCACTTTATCTTAACATGTTAATAAATACTGTTTTGTGATCACATGTTGATAAAGCCCTTAGGATGATTACTTGACTACTAGGATTATGATGCAGATCATACTAGTGGGGACAAAGTAGCCGATAAGTACATCCTTCAAATATTCCTAGTCGTGGGAGTATCGAGACAGGGTATCTATACTCCAGAGTAGACTAGCGTATGCACTTCTTGACCCATATGATGGGCGATGGATGATCTCATATCCATTGGTGTTTGACATCAGAGAAGGCATACGGGTGCTCAGTGGAGACTGGGTACACTTGACGGACTCGCCAAGAACTCCTAGATGGTATTATACCTATCGTCGGATAGCAGTTCTCTGGTGACACTGATACAGGTTAGTCTGTAGACCCGAGATCGTCATAGAGTCTTGTGTGATTCCCACTGTGCTTTGATTTCCACCATACCACGGTCAAGAGATCATGCAAAACGGTGGATTTTGGGTACAGTCCCGAATCACATGGATGCAATGAGCGATAGGAGGGGTTTCGTCTCTCCCGGTATTGGGGGTTGATGTTGCGCTGTGCTCGATTGGCCATAATGCTAAGTCCCTGGCCAGGGCTGCTATGGCGATTTACTGATAAGTGTTATCAGTAATTTCTCGGCCCGTTATGAGCCTCACATCGGCACGACTTATCGGTTATTGGGGTCTGACGTTTACCAACCCTAGACTAGATATGCAACATATCAGACGGAAAGACCGGTCTGTACGGTAGTGTTACTGACAGGCTTTTGCAGGAGTTAGAGCGGGCTTGCTTGCTGATCTTCTGATCGTTCAATACCCGGGTAGCCGTTACGTCCAGCTAGTACCACTGACGGCTTGTGGGTGGTGATGTGATCATCACCTACTGCCGACATATATCACATATCGTGAGAATAGAATACGGTATCACATACTCGTATTAATCTCGGTCCCGCACATATCATATATGTGCTCCTACTCCATTTTGCATGAACCAGGAATCCTCTGTGTAGGACTCTAAAGACTCGTCAATACGCCGGCAGTAGGTGATGATCATATCAAACACCCACAAGCCGCAAGCGGTCTGCTAAACGTAACGGCCACCCGGGTATTGAGCGATCAGAAGATCAACAAGCAAGCCTACTATAACTTCTGCGAATCCAATCAGTAACACTACTGTACAGTCGGGTCTCTTTGTCAGATATGTCGCATATTACAGCCTGGGGGAGGTATAGCGTCAGAACCCAATAGCCTGACAAGTCATGCCGATGCAAGATTCATAACGGTTCGAGAAACTATTGATAACACTTACCAGTAAATCTCAGCAACCTTGGCCAGGGATTTCCTGTTATGGCCAATCGAGCATAGCGCAACATCAACCCCCAATACCGGGAGAGACGAAACCCCTCCTATCGCTTATTGCCTCTATGTGATTCGGTACTGTACCCAAAAGCCACCATATTGCACGATCTCTTGACCATGGTATGGTGTAAATCAAAGCACAGTGGGAATCACATAAGACTCTATGACGATCTCGGGTCTACAGACTAACCTGTACCAGTGTCACCAAAGAACCGCTATCCGATGATAGGTATAATACCATCTAGGAGTTCTCGGTGAGTCCGTCCAGTGTACCCAGTCTCCACTGAGCACCCTTATGCCTTCTCTGATGTCAAACACCAATGGATATGTCATCATCCATCGCCCATCGTATGGGTCAAGAAGCGCATATGCTAGTCTACTCCGGAGTACCGATGCCCTGTCTCGATACTCCAACGACTAGGAACATTTGAAGGATGTACTTATCGACTACTCTGTCCCCACTAGTATGATCTTCATCATAATCCTAGTAGTCAAGTAATCATCCTAAGGGTTTTATCAACATGTGATCACAAAATAATATTTGTTAACATGTTAAGATAAAGTGCAACTGGATAGCATACTATCATGTCGAGCAAGAAAGTCCTCCCTATATATATGTCCAAGCATCCACTACAATATACATTGCATGTACAGTAATGGCCTCTAGGGCATACATATAACTAACAATCTCCCATTTTCATTAAGGCCATCTGTTGTAGTATCCAATACCCAACATTATAGAAGTGGTTGGAGTATCCCATACTCAACCATTGTAGAGAAGTCTCTCTAGGGGTAAGGACTTTATGAGTGGATCCTCCGCGTTATCCTTCAGGTCTACTCTCCTAACCTCGATCCCTTGGAGATCAATCATCTCCCTGATCAGGTGATACTAGCCTCAGAATTTGTCTGGAACTCTGATGGGAAGGGTGTTCCTAGGCCAAAGCCACAACTCCATTGTTGTCACAATAACAGTTATTAGATGCTCAATGGTAGGAACCTTATTCATCATATGAACAAGATATGTCCAGACAACCACTTTGGTAGTATCATTGGTAGCAATGTATTCAGCCTTTATCGTCTAGTATGCCTCGGTATATAGCTTGGAACCCTTCCAACATACCATCCCTGTGGTGAGGATAAATAAAATGCATGTGACTGATTCTCAGTCGAACTTATCACTATGGAAGCTGGAACCAAAAAGTTTCTTTTATTGCTTCTCAAGTACTTAAGAATGTCCTCCACAGCTGTCCAGTGATTCTCGCAAGATCCGATTGATTCCTGATCACTGCACCTAGTGAGTCATCTACATCTGGTCTAATACATAACATCTCATACTCTGATAGAGCCTACTGCCGAAGCATAGGATATCCCTTGCACGCGAGCTCTCTTCAAATCAGTCTCTAGAGACATCTTTTTGGAGAGAGTGATCTATGAGTAAGTGGGCGAACCACCATGCTTATAATCTTCCATACTAAACCCTTTTAGTATGGTGTTCATATACCTGGATTTGGGACACTCCCAACATCCATATAGATCTATCACTATAGATCATAATTCAGAAGATGTAGTAGGTATCATCCAGATCTTCTATTGAGAATCCTCGTGATAAGAGGAGCTTGACTGATTGTAGCATAGGAAACTATTTCCTATCAAGAGTATGTCATCTACGTACAATATGCAGAAGACAACCTTACTCTCTACAACCTTCTTATATATGCAAGGTTCATCTACCTTTTTAATGAAGTCAAACATTTTGACTGCCACATCAAAATAGATGTTCCAACTCCACGATGCGCGCATTGATCCTGATGGACTTAAGCATAGCTTTGAAAGTCTTAACTTTTCCATCTATACAAAGAATCTTTTCAAGATCCATTTGCTCCCAATGGGTTCTACCCCTTCATGTGCAATATGCAAAGTCATACTTTGTTGGTGTATATGGATTTCATCTTTGATCGCATAGCATCCAGCCTTTTCACAGAGTCGCCACTCGTGATGGCCTGCCTAAACCTAGTTGGGCCATCATCTACTATGATGCATTCCTCGCTCCTACTGTCACTGAGAAGACCGTAGTATCTGTAAGTGCACGGCGGCGCCCCGGCCGTCAATCCGACGGCCAAATGCGGAAGCGGTGATAAACTTTAATTTTGCAAACTTAGCAAACCGGCACCACCGCGCACTAAACCCCGGATCGGGCCATTAAACTAGATCTAGCTAACAACAAGACGGGTTAGAGATATACCGAGTGATCCGAGTCCTTCGGTCTTCTAGTCGTCGTCCCGATCTCTCGCGGAATGTCCGGTCTCCATCTCCTCGCCGGAAGGGCACCACGTCGCCTGCATCTTTTACGGGCTCCCACCTCAATACCGAGGCAACTCGGGCGCGAAGTTGGCTGGCCGACGCGTCCAAGATTTGCTGTAGAAAGTGTAGTGTAGAGGCTATGTCTCATTTGGGGTTTTGTTGCCATTTGAAGATGATGGAGGAAACAAGATACGGGAAAATGGTGCTTGCATTTTTCCTAGCATGAAATGAGATCAAGAAAAATCCCACAAGCTCAAAATGAAACCCTCTCATATTTTTCTCACAAGTGTAGCCCTCTCTCTTAAGTGAGAATGGTGGAGGAATGATATATCAAACATAACAAGAAGGGAGGTGAGTGTAGGAAAAGGTGGAGGGTGACCCCTTCCTTCAAGGTAAACCTCAAATCAAACCCTTAATCAACCCATATCCTATCAAATCTCATAAAAGCAAAAACCATCATGAAAAAGCAAAGATGCTTATCCTATCATAATGAATACATTTGCAAGAAACCCCCTCCACAAATGTTATTTGCACAATTGCAAATAACCCCCTCCATCGGAAAAGTCCGGCCGGGAAAGAACAAAGGAGAACCGGCCGGAACGGGATGCAAACTGGCAACTCCAGAAAACAGGTCCCGTAATAAATTACAGAAAAACCCCGCTACTGCATATACATGCCCGCATTTGTATTCCGACCGATACAAATGCAATGAGACAAATCTACACTGTACTATACTAGGATCCGGCTTAAACCAAAGCCGGCCAGTAAAAACCGTCCGATCCTGATCCGTGCAATACCGCACGTATCTGATCGAACCCTGCCATATATCCATACGGCCTCTAGTACTAACCGTCCGATCCTGATCCGTGCAATACCGCACGTATCTGATCGGACCCTGCCATATCTCCATACGGCCTCTACAGCGTTTCGCCCGAAAGCTGAGTAACTGAATGTGTGGTGGACTCTAAAGACTCGTCAATACTATGGCTGTGGATTTAACCACTAGCACGTCAGAGGTATAAGCCAATACGTAACGGGCCACCAGCTATTGACCAAAAGGGACGTCGATGAGTGAACTCATCCTGACACCCTTCTGAGCCTGTCAGTGACAATATAAGTACAGTCCGGTCAGTTCGTCTATGAGCATCGCATGTCGGACCTAGGGGGTTGGTAAAAGTCAGACCCCCAAAAGCGGTACAAGTCGTGTCGGAGTGTAGCCCAGAACACCCTGAGATACTACTGGAATACCTACCAGTAAATCTCCTGCCTTGGCCAAGGACTTCGTGTAATGGCTCTCCTAGACACAGCGCGACCTCACCTCCAATACCGGAAGAGACGAACCCCCGAAGATCCGCTCACTGCCTCTATGTGGCTCGGGACTGTACCCAACTAAAACCAGTTTGCACGACTCCTTTGAGCCGTGGTAGGGTAGTAATCAAAGCACAGTGGGAACTCACACGAGACAAATGACGATCCCCAGGTCGATGAACTAACCTGTACACATGTCACCTGGGAACTGCTATCTGACATGAGGTATAAGACCAACTAGCATGTTCCCGGCAAGTCCTGTCCGGTGTACTCATAACCCAATGAGCACCTGTATACATCTTAGGTGAACCAACTGACACCAGTGGCCTGTGAGACCGGCCACCGCCCCTCGTCGGGGTCTCGACTGTATACACTAGTCTACTCTGGAGAATCGATGCCCTGTCTCGAAACTCCCACGACTAGGGACCATTTAAGGATGTGCTTATAGACTACCAGCTCCCACGTATATGATCGCCCTCATACTGCTGGCAGTCAAGCAAGAATCCTAGGGGCTCTATCAACGTATAATAGCGACCTGTAAGGTCACCTGAAACAGTACACGATGATAAAGGTAAACCAGATAGCATACTATCATCTCGAGTAAGACTATCGTACCGGGATAGGTCCTCCCTCAATCATTGCAATCACGTGCCTGTGATCCAATAATTGACTCTGAGGGCACTATCTCCAACAATCTCCCACTTGCACTCAAGGCTAATTATTGCGATGTCGCATACTCACAGCCCGTGTGATACCGAACACCCAACTCCTCTACTAGTCAGTCTCACAAAGCCTGTTTGGAAGACTATTGCGTTCGAGGAATAGCCTCAGTGAGTGGATCCGCTCAGATGTTTCTTTCTATGTCTCTCTATATCTCAAGTTCGCAGAGAAAGCCATCTCCCGAAATGAGCAATACCTGTCTTAGAATGTCTGGATGTCTGATGGGACCCAGTTCATAAATGAACTTCAAATCCAAACTTCTTAGACTGTATCGTCAACTGAACTTAATCAGTATCCTGCGCCATGCCTCCCTCAGTATTGCCTTGGATCACCTGTCCAATATACTGTCCCTCATCAGAAGGAAAACTAAAACTCTGACAACCTCCTTGTCGTCCATGTCACCTTAGAAGCCTGGAATGATAACTGTCTCCCGAATGAGGCTGTCGTTATTATATCCCTAGAACATCCACTTATGTTCTAAAGCTGCTTCCGACTGTTTCTCCAGGATTGGATCAATATCAACTTATTGCACCTACTGCAAGAACAACATCTGGTGTGGTACTTGACATCTCATGATTGACTCATTTGCCTAAGCAAGTGATCTGTCAATCATGTACATCCATCTCTACTTTAGTCTATAAGACACCTTTAGAGAGGGTGACTCCATCACCTGCAGGTATACTACCGTGCCAGGAGTCAACCATTCTAAATACTCATAGAATGTTGTCTAAGTATCCTGATTGGGAAACCACCCAAATCTAGATCTAAAACCATAGATCTAGTAACCAGAATGTCGGATATTATATCCAAGTCCTATGTGGAGAAACCACTGTGTGACAACCAAAGAATAACCGACCGTAGTATAGGAGTTTCCTTTCCTACTTTGTGTATGTCATCCAAATACCATGACATCACACCCTACTACCTTCTCAACAGATCCATCCCCTATTCTGATGAAGTCAAACCTATGACTGTCATGTCAGAAATAGATGATCTATCTCCGCAATATCTGCTTTAGTCTATAAATAGACATAAGCCTGATGTCCACCAATGCTTCCGCTGCTCCCACTGACTACGACAACCATCTGGCAGAGTCATATAGATGTGCACTTCTAAAGCTAGTTTAGAACGACGCTATACTCATCCTCCCACCGGGTCTCGCAGCCTGGAACAACAGCAATGGCAAGTGTGGGTAAACAAGAACTTCCCTGTCACCGTCCTTGAGGCTACCGGAGTACCTCTAGGGTGCCTGAAGTTACCCACCGTATCGGCGGAGTGGCCAATGGAATGTCAAACCAGATTGAATCTTTAGGTTCCTTATCAAATCTTCAGTAATCGTTTGCGGTTCTGGAATCACTTCCAGTTCTACCATACTCCCACTACTGTTTTCTGGAAAAAAAATCCATTTTTAATAAAACTTTGGCGAGTCTAGAACAATATTTCTATTGATCTTCCAGATGGTAGAAAGTCAACCCTCGTCATAGCCTGGGTCAACCCACAAACAGCCATTACAGAAACGTGCCTTGAGTTGTCCAGTGTCTGGTTTTAATCATAAGCCGGACAACTCCTCGTACCTTAACATCGTTAAGATATGAACTGTTCTATATCCAATATAGAACCAGAGGCACTGATTTAATTGAACCAGATTCAAATCATGCAGCTATCTCCACTGCATGTCAACTAAATGGAAGGAGGCCGATCAGCGTTACTCAACTTAGGAATGCTTCCAATTATGAGTAACCTGAAAGAGAAGCAATTTCTCTTTATCATTACTATCAACTGAATACTATACACAAGTATCTACATCTTCGATCACTTTGAAGAATCCCGATACTTGCTACACCTGGTTCTCTACTCTATTCAAATACCTATAACTCCTCAAAACTTAGACCCTGTGTTTCTACGAAACACATGTCTAAGAACTAGAGAAGTTAAAAGTAAACAGGATATAGTATGAGGACCAACCCCTCTGTCCTAATGGACACTGGACAACATACAATACTCTGTATAAGTCCGCTGAGTCTAACAACTCTTTCACTGTGTGTCGTAGGTTGAAAACTGTACTTATGGTTAAGAAGAATTACACCGCTGTTTAATGCTCCTTACCTAATCATCCACTGATATAGGTAAATGTCATCGACATAATATCAAAAGTTATATCTCACTCTATGAAAATAGACGTACAGATATATCAATTTGAAATTGGTGCACAACAGCGGATATTCAAAACCAAATATTTGCCGACCGGCAAACAGCCCAGGTGATTTCCTCAAATATCACCGATTACAACGAATCCCGATAAAATGAGGATAATCACCTAATTTCCGATAACTTGCTCCCACTCATCATCTGTAAAACCATAAAGATGTGAGAATCATACCTGGTAAATACATACCCTGGAGCAAGTGTTAATTGGGAAATCAGTTTTCTTTTAACAGTACACAGTGAAACTGAAACATTGAAATGTTTCGATGGGGTATCCTGGTATTCCTAGTAATGCCTCTTCCATTATCCAGATTCACAACTATAACCGTATAATTCTTTGCCACCTCTCCAAATCCCTTTATATGTCTTTAGTCATTACCTTCTGCACACCCCTTTAGGCCAATTGGTTTTCTTCCTTCCCTACCGTTCGGCACCAGCCTATGGTTTGGAAGAAGACTATCCAATAAGCATAATGGGTGTACTGTCCTAGTCCTAGGAGCACTCGCAATGCGAGAGAAGGTGAAGATAAAAGACAACCGAATAAACCTTATTCCTATTTCTCCTGGACCAGAATCCATCCCCGAACTGGAACAAGTTCCTTTCGAGTTCGTATATAACCATACGATGGATTATCCAATAAACTGTGGATCTTCGTAGTGATACGGAGTGTCCTGGAGAAATACAAAGGTGATTTAGGATTGGCGAAGAAATACTTGGTTTGGTCGTGAATATCAGTCGCAATTTACTTTGCCCTCTTACTAATCCCTTGCTTTGTCTTAATCTTAATACCTTCTGCACACCGTTTAGGCTAATTGGTTTTCTTCATTCCCTACCGGTCGGCACCAGCCTAAGGTTTGGAAGAAGACTATCCAATTTGCATAATAGGTGTACTATCTCCTAAACCAAGGAGTACTCACAACTTGAGAGAAGGTAAAAGGGAAAAGACAACTGAATAATCCTATCCGTTTTCTCCCGAACCGGAAACCATCCTCGAATTCCTTCGAGTTCGTATCTAACCATACGATGGTTTTGTCCAATGGAAGTGGACGTTCGTAGTAATACGGGGTGTCCTGGAGAAAAGGGTAAAAGTAGGAGTGGCAATGAGGTCTGCAACTCTAACAATCAAAAGCCAGTGTAAAGAAGGTTCGGTTAACTTGGTCTCTGAGTCATAGTCTTAGGGTCGGGTCAATGGTCGCTGCCAAAGAGAGAGAGAAAAGAAACACTCAGCGTGCACTCTAACCTAGATCAGAATGGTTACCAATTTATCTAATCAGGAAACCTCCCACTGTACCTCAAATTCTCCTCTAAACCTACAAGAAGAATTAATCGGGGATACCCGAGGAGTAAACTAATTCATCAGTGGGAATCGGGATCCAACTCTCATCGCATGATAAAGTGACGGAATCCGCTCACGTTATCACACTCCAGAAGGTATGCGCATATCTGGCAAGTTTCAGTTCTTTTGAAACTCCCGATGTGATTTTTACCCCATGCTCTTATGACCTTGACTTTGGCCAATATATCATAAGTCACATGTCAAGTTCTACCCGTCATTCTCCAAGTTAATTTGAACCCACCCGTACCTACCCTTGACTTTGGCCAAAATGGCAGTACGGCTGTCTCAAACCAACGCATCTATCTATGCTGCATATGAATACCCAACAGCTACCAAACACTGTGCCTTGACTTTGGCCAACATACACAGCTTGAATACTATTGACTATCCATATGAAACGACGGAGGGCTACGAATGGTTTCTGGCGAAAACCTTTAACGTAATGAACTTGATATCGTTGAAGGAACGGATAGCTTTTTAGAAAATATAGTGACGAAAACCTTTACTAAAGAGGTCACTCCCGGTGAAGGGATCTCGGCTCTTTCCCCGTAGAATGGGGTGCAGGATATTCCAAATGAATACCACGATGCAAAGCAAAAGTAATCGGCTATAGTGAAGTTAATGCCCTGACGCAAACTTCTGTCCAAGGGGTCACTCCTGGTGAAGGGATCTCGGCCCTTGCCTCGTCGACTGAGGAGCAGGATATTCCAAATGAATACCACGATGCAAAACAAAAGTGAACGTCCTTGCAATAACAGCTTTTTGAAAAGTGTTCCAACAACATCAGATTAGGTTTGTTTAACTTGCATTGATCCGAATCAACGCAGTCCCATCAATTGATCACACCACAAAGAACGAAAATATACTGATGTACGTATATGCCATCCGCATTCGCCACTGGGTCCCGTCATTACCCGTTAGGTTAGCTAACTAACGACAGAGCGGGGACTGGACTAGCGCGAATGTAAAACATATACAACATCTACTAATATATATACCAATATATTATATTCGCTCAAGGCGTGATAAAACTGCAACATCACAGAAATGTACAGCATCACAGAACAATACAGATATCTGGGATCCCCGGGTTTCACAGAGCCACTACTGAAACCCGACGTTCCCCTGGTCGTGTGGATAGCCTGTGCAATGAAATCCTAGACCCCTACGGGCGCGGCAAGTTACCCGCCAAAACCTGAAGCGAGGCAGCCCCCTTCAGCACCGTGAATGGACCACCCAGCACTTCACGGAATCCGGTAACTTGGGCACCCCTCCTGGGTCAACCTGTACCCCCTACGAGTGCAGCGAATAGCCCGCCAATTCTAGAGTGAAGCCCCCTCCGTCCCAATGCCATGAGATGCGGGCTTGTTGCCCTCCAGAACCCGGCTATCCGTGCACCCCTCCGCGGGGTAATCCTAGAACATAAAGTAAAATATACATACAATAGGTACATCGACCGCAACCAGGTCGTGCCCCAAAAGAATAATACAAACATGCAGTGACGGCAGTCCACATGTCGGACGCTCGCCCCGCAATATCAAATGTACATGATACAACAGAAACTGTACTAGCATTGCATCCAAGTTATCCCCCACGACCGATCCGCAACATCACAGCAAAATCACAGAACATCAACGTGAAAGTCACGTTCGCAAATCCATCTAACCGGGCTATAGCAGTTAGACAGGATTTACCGATCGAGTGGCATTCACGGTCGCAGATATAATGTAAATACTGTGAAATAATGTGTTTAAAATATCCGATCGATCAAAAATTAACAAGTGGGCCCCCAAGCAATACTGTAGCACTTACAGAAATTCTGGGCCCAAGTTTAATATTCCAAAACCCCCAAAATCAGCCTACAAGCCCACTGGAAAATTTCGACCCATTGATCCCTCAAACCTGCGGCGGAACCGCGGCAACAAGGGGGGTTTTGCCGCGGTTCCGCGCTCTACCTGAGAGATCAATGTCTCGAATTTTCCCAGATCTCTTAGGACTTCTAGTACATCAATTTTCTACAACCTGAAAAATTTTTGGACTTCAAAAAATTTCGACAGAAAACTGATGTAAAGAAAAACACGGGTTTTTGGAATTTTGGTCGATCGGAAATGCAAACATATCAAACAAAGCTAGACGAAGTTAATGGCGAGGCTCTGATACCACTATAAGTGCACGACGGCGCCCCGGCCGTCAATCCGACGGCCAAATGCGGAAGCGGTGATAAACTTTAATTTTGCGAACTTAGCAAACCGGCACCACCGCGCACTAAACCCCGGATCGGGCCATTAAACTAGATCTAGCTAACAACAAGACGGGTTAGAGATATACCGAGTGATCCGAGTCCTCCGGTCTTCTCGTCGTCGTCCCGATCTCTCGCGGAATGTCCGGTCTCCATCTCCTCGCCGGAAGGGCACCACGTCGCCTGCATCTTTTACGGGCTCCCACCTCAATACCGAGGCAACTCGGGCGCGAAGTTGGCTGGCCGACGCGTCCAAGATTTGCTGTAGAAAGTGTAGTGTAGAGGCTATGTCTCATTTGGGGTTTTGTTTCCATTTGAAGATGATGGAGGAAACAAGATACGGAAAAATGGTGCTTGCATTTTTCCTAGCATGAAATGAGATCAAGAAAAATCCCACAAGCTCAAAATGAAACTCTCTCATATTTTTCTCACAAGTGTAGCCCTCTCTCTCAAGTGAGAATGGTGGAGGAATGATATATCAAACATAACAAGAAGGGAGGTGAGTGTAGGAAAAGGTGGAGGGTGACCCCTTCCTTCAAGGTAAACCTCAAATCAAACCCTTAATCAACCCATATCCTATCAAATCTCATAAAAGCAAAAACCATCATGAAAAAGCAAAGATGCTTATCCTATCATAATGAATACATTTGCAAGAAACCCCCTCCACAAATGTTATTTGCACAATTGCAAATAACCCCCTCCATTGGAAAAGTCCGGCCAGGAAAGAACAAAGGAAAACCGGCCGGAACGGGATGCAAACTGGCAACTCCAGAAAACTGGTCCCGTAATAAATTACAGGAAAACCCCGCTACTGCATATACATGTCCGCATTTGTATTCCGACCGGATACCAATGCAATGAGACAAATCTACACTGTACTATACTAGGATCCGGCTTAAACCAAAGCCGGCCAGTAAAAACCGTCCGATCCTGATCCGTGCAATACCGCACGTATCTGATCGAACCCTGCCATATATCCATACGGCCTCTAGTACTAACCGTCCGATCCTGATCCGTGCAATACCGCACGTATCTGATCGGACCCTACCATATCTCCATACGGCCTCTACAGCGTTTCGCCCGAAAGCTGAGTAACTGAATGTGTGGTGGACTCTAAAGACTCGTCAATACTATGGCTGTGGATTTAACCACTTGCACGTCAGAGGTATAAGCCAATACGTAACGGGCCACCAGCTATTGACCAAAAGGGACGTCGATGAGCGAACTCATCCTGACACCCTACTGAGCCTGTCAGTGACAATATCCGTACAGTCCGGTCCGTTCGTCTATGAGCATCGCATGTCGGGCCTAGGGGGTTGGTAAAAGTCAGACCCCCAAAAGCGGTACAATTCGTGTCGGAGTGTAGCCCAGAACATCCTGAGATACTACTGGAATACCTACCAGTAAATCTCCTGCCTTGGCCAAGGACTTCGTGTAATGGCTCTCCTAGACACAGAGCGACCTCACCCCCAATACCAGGAGAGACGAACCCCCGAAGATCCGCTCACTGCCTCCATGTGGCTCGGGATTGTACCCAACTAAAACCTGTTTGCACGACTCCTTTGAGCCGTGGTAGGGTAGTAATCAAAGCATAGTGGGAACTCACACGAGACAAATGACGATCCCCAGGTCGATGAACTAACCTGTACACATGTCACCTGGGAACTGCTATCTGACATGAGGTATAAGACCAACTAGCATGTTCCCGGCGAGTCCTGTCCGGTGTACTCATAATCCAATGAGCACCTGTATACATCTTAGGTGAACCAACTGACACCAGTGGCCTGTGAGACCGGCCACCGCCCCTCGTCGGGGTCTCGACTGTATACACTAGTCTACTCTGGAGAATCGATGTCCTGTCTCGAAACTCCCACGACTAGGGACCATTTAAGGATGTGCTTATAGACTACCAGCTCCCATGTATATGATCGCCCTCATACTGCTGGCAGTCAAGCAAGAATCTTAGGGGCTCTATCAACGTGTAATAGCGACCTGTAAGGTCACCTGAAACAGTACACGATGATAAAGGTAAACCAGATAGCATACTATCATCTCGAGTAAGACTGTCGTACCGGGATAGGTCCTCCCTCAATCATTGCAATCACGTGCCTGTGATCCAATAATTGACTCTGAGGGCACTATCTCCAACAGTATCTCTCAAGTGGATAAGGAACCCTACCAGATTCACGGAGAGGCTGAGATTCGTTGGAAACTATTGAATCCTTTGGTTTCACCAAATCATCAGCTATTAGTCTGCCTAGCTAGAACTCCTTCCAGTTCTACCTCATGACCACAAATTTCTTCACAAGAAATACCTTTTTCTAAAAAGGTGGTATGCTGAGAAAACAAAACACCTTTTGCTCCTCAGAGTGGTAGAAGATATTCCCTCGCAAATGTTTAGGATATCCTAACAAACTTACAGAACTGACCTTGCCTCGAGCTTGTCCAGATTCTGCCTTTCAACATAGGCCGGAAAACCCCATATCTTAACTCGTTTAAGACATGGTCTCTTCCCATTTCATATCTTATATGCAGTGGTAGACCCTGATTTGGATGGAACCCCATTCAATAGGTATGCAGCTTCTCAAGTGCATAACTCCCAAAAGGAAACAGGTAACTCAGTAGTACTCATCATAGAGCGCGCCATATCTAATAGGGTGCGATACCTCCGCCCTGATACACCATTGTGCTGTGGTGTATACGAAAGAGTAAGCTGAGAGAGAATCAAATTCTCCTTTTAGAAACTCCAGGAACCTCATGCGCAAGTATTCGCCTCCCCGATCACATTGTAGGACTTTATACTTTTACCCATTTGGTTCTCAAAAGAACCAACCTTGGCATTTGTAGACATAGGAGCATATACATCACTATTTATCTGTCCCAAGAGTTCACTAACTCTTTCTCTGTTTCCAGTAAACGGGGTATTTGGTCATTTTATCTTTGAGACAGGACTAGCAAGTAGCATAAGATGAAAATTCGAACAGATTCTCATATTCATCATTATATAACTTAGCTGGTCGTGTCACATTGATATGACCTTGTCTACAATGCCTCAAGAAGGATTCGTTCATTTTTGAACTATTCCTATTGTGCGAGTTCTACATACTTTGAACTGTGCTTTGATTTAGAACGTATATGCTATTATAGAACGTGCCTGATCGAATCAACTCTTGATTCAGGAAATTGTTCACAACATTATCCTCCAATACAGAATTATATGCTTCTTTAACTCAGTAAAGAACATGATGTACTGTTGAATATCAGGTTCGGTATGTAATAATATTTTTTCAGAATCAATGTATTTACCAATTGGTAATACAAGGTGATATCTGCCAACAGACTTGGCCGGGATTAATTACACCCAACAAGTTCGCCAATCTTTCGGCCAGGCCAGTGTCGGTACTTTGACGGAGGTTCCCCGTGTAGGGTTCCTAGGCACACTAATGAGGTCTCACAAGGCATCAACCATGCCAAATTCAAAATTTTCCAGTGCCGAGAAACCCCAAGCTAGATCGTTAACTAGAGGCAAAGGCGAACAGATGCAAGTTAACAACTTTAACTAAAAGGAAAGTGACTACAACCTTTGTAGATCCGGTCCTCCACTTCCTTGGCTCCGTGATGACGTCCCTCCGCTGCAACCATCGGAATCCTAGACTCTCGTGGTGGTTTCATCGGAGAAAAGATCGGGCTAGGTCGTCGACTTCGATGCCGAAGATAATCTAGGTCGAGGCAACTCAAGATCAAGCTCCAACTTCACCAAGTCATGAAACTTGTGAAGAAAACACCCTATACTACATGGCAAGTGGTAGAGGATGAAGAAATAGGAAGTGGGTTCACTTTGGATTTGGATTTCTCACTTGAAATCAACACTTGATATTTTTCTAGCAAGAGTTTTCTTTCTTCTTCAAGAAGAAGAAGAAGAAAGAAATGGAAAAATGAATTGACTAAAATAGAAAATCAAGTGACCCTTATCATATTGCAACCATGGGTGAGTTAACAAGTGTAGAGAATAAACTAGGGTTAGGTCTAATGGTTAGGTTAAGGAAAGAAACAAAATGGTCAAGCTTTTAAAGCTTCATGAAGCTTCAACAAAATCCAAAGAAAGCCACCATTTCATTTCTTGCCAAAATGAATAAGGAAAATAAATAAAAACAAATGAAAAACACAACCATTAACCTAAAGATGGTATAAAGCAAACATACACCCAAGTTTGCATGTATCATCAAACATGATACAATCAAGTGCACAAAAATATATCACATATACAATGTGCACATCAAGTGAGAAAAATAATCTTAAGTGAACCAATACTAGTTAATGTAAAGTAATATATCAAATATATAATTATACATCAAATCATTATATCAACACTTGATTTAACGATCTGGTCATATCGCATATGACCGACTAATATCCAATGTATCGACTTATCGAATCAATCCTCGATTCGATAACTAGGTTATATCGCATACAACCAATCGATATATTCATCGTGAGAATAGAATACGGTATCACATACACGCATTATTCTCGGTGCCGCACATATCTCATATGCGCTCCTATTTCGTTTCGCTTGAGCCAGGAAACCTCTGTGTAGGACTCTAAAGACTCGTCAATACGCCGACAGCAGGTGATGATCATATCAAGCACCCATAAGCCGCAAGTGGTCTGCTAAACATAACGGCCACCCGGGTATTGAGCGATCAGAAGATTGACGAGCAAGCCCGCTCACACTCCTGTGAATCCAACCAGTAACACTTACCGTACAGTCCGGTCTCGTCGTCTGATATGTCGCATATCTTGCCTAGGGGTGGTAAACGTCAGACCCCAATAGCTCGATAAGTCGTGTCGATATGAGGTCTATAACAGTTCGAGAAACTACTGGTAACACTTACCAGTAAATCTCAGCAACCCTGGCCAGGGATTTCCGGTTATAGCCAATCGAACACAGCGCAACATCAACCCCCTATACCGGGAGAGACGAATCCCCTCCTATCGCTCATTGCCTCCATGTGACTCGGGACTGTACCCAAAAACCACCGTTTTGCACGCCCTCTTGGACGTGGTAAGGTGGAAATCAAAGCACAGTGGGAATCACACAAGACTCTATGACGATCTCGGGTATACAGACTAACTTGTACCAGTGTCACCAGAGAACTGCCATCTGACGTAAGGTATAATACCATCTGGGAGTTCTCGGCGAGTCCGTCCAGTGCACCCAGTCTCCACTGAGGACCCGTATATCATCTCTGATGTCAAACACCAATGGATATGGGATCATCCATCGCCCATCTGTATAGGTCGAGAAGGTATACGCTAGTCTACTCTGGTATATCGATGCCCCGTCTCAATACACCCACGACTAGGGACCTTGAAAGATGTACTTATGGACTACCATGTCCCCACTAGTATGATCCACATCATAGTCCAGGTAGTCAAGTACACATCCTAAGGGCTTTACCAACATGTAACAGAGAGACAGTCAGTGTACACGTTAAGGTAAAGAGCAACCAGATAGCATACTATCATGTCGAGCAAGAAAGTCCTCCCTATATATGTCCAAGCATCCACTACAATATACATCCTATGTATAGTAATGGCCTCTAGGGTATACATATAACTAACAATCTCCCACTTGCACTAGGGCCATCTGATAGCAGTGGTTGTAGTATCTCATACTCAACCATCCCATAAAAGTCTCTTTCTGGGAAAAGGCCTTTGTGAGTGGATCCGCCGTGTTGTCCTCTGAGTCTACTCTCCTAACCTCGATCTTCTTGGAGATCAACCACCTCCATGATCAGGTGATATGACTTAGAATATGTCTGGATCACTGATGGGACGGACGTTCCTTGGCATAAGCCACAACTCCATTGTCACACAATGAGAGGAACTAAGTTCATCTCATGAACTAATATACACCCAGACAGACTCTTTGGTAGCATCTTAAGCAGTGATGTATCTTGCCTTTAATCGTCTAGTATGTCACGGTATCTAGCTTGGAACTCTTCCAACATACCGTCTCTCCATAGAGGGTAAAGACAATGCCTGTGACTGACATTCAGTCGTACTTATCACCCTGGAACACTTCCAGTGATTCTCCCCGGGATCGTTTGATACCAGCTCACTACATCTAGTGAGAATCCTAACATCCATTTAAATCTATCTCATAGATCATAACGCAGGATTTAGGAGGTATCACTTTGATCCTAGATGGAGAATCATTGTGATAAGCGGAGATTGACCGAGCGTAGCATAGGAAACTTCTTTCTTATCAAGAGTATGTCATCCACGTACTCTACGAGGATCACCACCATACTCCCTACTACCTTTTTGTAAATACAAGGTTCATCTACCATTTTGATGAAGTCAAACTATTTGACTACTACATCAAAACAGATGTTCCAACTCCGCGATGCCTGCTTTATCCTATAAAGCATCCTGTACACGTTTCCGCCGCTCCCACTGTCTACGAAACCCTCTGACTGTGTACTTATAGACTCTCTCTTCCAAAACATCATTTAGAAAAGCAGTCATGACACCCAACTACCAGATATCGTAGTCATGGTATGTAGCCGTGGCAAGTAAGATCTGGATGGACTTAAACATAGATCCTTAGAAAAGGTTTCAACATAATCCAAACCTGGTCAATGATGCAAACCTTTAACAAGTCTAGCTTTGAAAGTCTCAACTTTTCCATGTACACCAAGTAATCTTCTCAAGATATACTTGCTCCTGATGGGGATTTAACCCTTCAGATATAGCAACCAAAGTCCATACTTTGTTGGTGTATAAGGATTCCATCTTAGATCGCTAAGCATCCAGCCATTCTTACAGAGTCCCACTCCTGATGGCCAGCTCGAAACTAGTTGGGTCATCATCTCTGTTGGAGATAGTGCCCTCATAGTCAATTATTGGATCGCAGGTACGTGATTACAATGATTGCGGAGGACCTATACCGGTAGGACAGTCTTACTCGAGATGATAGTATGCTATCTGGTTTGCCTTTATCAGTTGTGTGCATGTTCAGGTGACTGATTACATGTTCCACTTTGATAGAGCCCTTAGGATCTTGCTTTACTACCAACTGTATGATGGCGATCATATACGTCAGAGTTGGGTAGTTTATACGCATATCCTTAATTGTGGTCCCTAGTAGTGGGAGTTTCGAGACAGGGCATCGATACTCCGGAGTAGACTAGTGTGTACAGTCGAGACCCCGACGAGGGGCGGTGGCCGGTCTCACAAGCCACTGGTGTCAGTTGGATCACCTAAGATGTATACAGGTGCTCATTGGGTTATGAGTACACCGGACAGGACTCGCCGGGAATCTGCTAGTTAGTACTATACCTATCGTCAGATAGCAGTTCCCTGGTGACATGTGTACAGGTTAGTTCATCGACTTGAGGTCGTCATTTGTCACGTGTGAGTTCCCACTGTGCTTTGATTTCTACCCTACCACGGCTCAAAGGATTCGTGCAAACAGGTAGCTTTTGGGTACAGTCCCGAGCCATATGGAGGCACGTGAGCGGATCGGCAGGGGATTCGTCTCTCCCGGTATTGGGGGCGAGGTCGTGCTGTGTCTAGGAGAGCCATTACACATAGTCCATGGCCATGGCAGGAGATTTACTGGTAGGTACTCCAGTAGTATCTCAGGGTATTATTGGGCTACACTCCGACACGACTTATACTGCTATTGGGGGTCTGACGTTACTAGCCCCCTAGGCGGATATGCGATACTCATTGACGAACGGACCGGACTGTATATACATTGTCACTGTTAGGCTCAGTAGGGTTTCTGGATGAGTTCGCTCATCAGCCTCCCTTGAGGTCAGTCCGTAGGCAGCCGTTACGCATAGCTAGTGCCGCTGACGGTTTGTGGTTAAACCCACTGCCTGGGTACTGACGAGTCATTAGAGTCCCCGACAGATAGTTTCCCAAGTTCGGGCGAAACGTTGTAGAGGCCGTATGGTTTTATGGCAGGGTTCGGAAAATGCACGTGCGTTTACGCACGTGTTATTTTTCGGGCAGATGATACTGGTCGGCTTTGGTTTAAGCCGGATCCGAGTATTATATTGAGTAGGTATAATATCTTTGTCTCAGTTGCATTTGTATTCGGTCGTAATACAAATGCGGGTATATTTATACAGTTACGGGGTTATCCTGAAAGTCGTTTCAGGATCACTTTTGGAAGTTGCCAGTTTCCAGTTTTCTATCAGCCGTCTTTTAACATTCGGTTAAAGACGGATTTATCTTTTCTTGGATGAGAGTGACTCAGTGTTCTAGAAGGTTCTAGAGAGGGTGACATGGATTGGTGAGTCATTAGTGCATTAATGGTGTCATTAATGCTTGATGACTAAGGTTGTTTTGATTCATTGTTTCTAAATGAGTCATGCTTTTCATTTATGATAAAAGATAAACTTTGTGTTTATGGTCACCCCCTTGATTGCTCCTACCATCACCTCCCTCTTTCATAAATAGTGGCCGGCCCCTTGAGTGAGAGAGAGAGAGATTGATTTCAGTTTTGGTAAAAAAGACTATGGTTTAAAGTGTATGGAAATTTCATAGTTCATTCTTGTTCCATCTCATTTCCATCGGCAACTTCATTAACCGATCGTCCACGGACTTAGACGAAGTGAGACAAAGTCATCTACTCATTCTCTACATCATTCTTGGTCGTCTCTTTTAGCAAACTTGACGACCGAGTTGCCTCGAGTCAGAGGCGGGAGCCCGTTTAAAGAATCAGTGATGTGGTGCCACCTGGACGAGCAGATCGGAGATCGAAGAGATCGGAGCAGCCGAAACGGAGCGTGGGATGATGGTTAAAGAACGAAGGACTCGGATCGTTCGGTATAACCTTTCTACACTCTTTACAGTTTGTTAGTTTAGCAATAATGGCAGATCCGGGTTAAAGTATACGATAGCGCCAGTTAAAAAGTTTTTGTTCCGCATTTGGCGTCTGTAGACGGCCGGGGCGCTAACGTAGACTTACAGTGGTATCAGAGCCTCACCATTTTGCTATACTAACTTGTGCTAACGCGTTTAAAAGATCGATCGAACGGATTTTTCGAAAATCGCAATTTCTAGCATTAAAGTTTCTGTTAATTTTCAAACTGGTCCAAATGTCATTTTGACCATACCAGAAAATTAAGCAGGGTTTTTTAGGAATACTGGAGAAATTCGACCAAGTGATTCCAGTGTTCCACCGCGGATCCACGGCCCAAGCAGTTGTCTTGGCCGCGAATCCGCCGCAGGAAAGTGACGTCACTCATCCAACTTTCTATAGTGCATTCTATGTTTGAAATTGGGATTTTTGGTATATATATTTTGGGCCCAGATTTTATTACTGTTCAACAGATTTGCGTGGGGCCCACTTTATGATATTTTGTCGATCGAAATTTAAACATGTTAGTTTACAGTGCTTACATTATATCTCCGACCGGGAATGTCATTTGATCGGTAAACCGCGTCCGATTGCTATAGTTCTTTTAGACGGGTTTGCGAACGTGACATTCGCGTTGATGTTCTTTGTTGTGCTGTGATGTTGCGGATTTGTCGTGGTGGATAGCAGTGTGCAATGGTAGTACTGTTTGAGTTTATTTGTACATTTGATATTGCGGGGCGAGCGTCCAACATGTGGACTGCCGTCACTGCCTGTTGTATAATATTCTTTTGGGGCACGACCAGGTTGCGGTCGATGTACCTGTTGTACTATTTTTCATTACTGTACTAGGTTTTGCCCCGAGATGGAGTGCACGGATAGCCGGGTTCTGGAGGGCAACGGGTCCGCATCTCATGGCTTTGAGAGGCAGAGGGGCCCCACTCTAAAATTGGCAGACTATTCGCCGCACTCGTAGGGGGTACAGGTTGACCCAAGGAGGGGTGCTCAATTTACCGGATTCCATGAAGTGCCGGGTGTTCCATTCACTATGCTGTGGGGACTACCTCGCTTCAGGTTTTGGCGGGTAACTTGCCACACCCGTAGGGGTCTAGGTTTCATTGCACAGGCTATCCACACGACAGGGGAACGTCGGGTTTCAGCAGCGGCTCTGTGAAACCCGGGGATCCCAGATTATCTGTATTATTCTGTGATGCTTATTACTTTTCTGTAATGTTGCATATTATCACGCCTGGAGCGATTATTGTATATTGGTTTATATACTATTAGATGTTGTATATGTTTTACACCCGCGCTAGTCCAGTCCCCGCTCTGTCGTTAGTTAAGTAACCTAACGGGTGATGACGGGACCCAGTGACGAATGCGGATGGCATATACGTACATTTTATTTTCGTTCTTTTCTGGTATGATTGATTGATGGGACTGCGTTGATTCTGATCAATGCAAAAAGTTAAACAAACCTGTTTATAGTTGTTGGAACAAATTTAAAAAGTGTTATTGCAAAGACGTTTCCTTTTGTTTTGCATAGCGGTATTCAGTGGAATATCCTGCACCTCATTCGACGGGGCAAGGGCCGATATCCCTTCACCGGGACTGACCCCTTGGGCAAAAGTTTGCGTCAGGGCAATAACTTCACTATAGTCGATTACAAGTTGCTTTGCATAGCGGTATTCAGTGGAATATCCTGCACCTCATTCCACGAGGAAAGAGTCGAGATCCCTTTACCGGGAGTGACCTCTTTAGCAAAAGGTTTTCGCCACTATATTTTAAAAAGCTATCAGGTTCTTTCAGCGATATCAAGTTCACTACGTTAAAGGTTTTTCGCCAAAAACCAGCCGTAGCCCTCCGTCACTTCTTTTGAGTATTCAGTAGTATTCAAGCTATGTATTTTAGCCAAAGTTAAGGCATAGTGCTTGGTAGCTGCTGGGTATTCAATTGTTGCATAGATAGATGAGTTGGTTTGGGACAGTCGTTCTGCCATTTTGGCCAACGTCAAGGGCATGTGCGGGTGGGTTCAAATTGACAAGATAGTGACGGGTAGAACTTGGCATGTGACTTATGACATTTTGACCAACGCCAAGGTTATAAGAGCATGGGGCAAAAATCTTATCGGGAGTTTCTAAAGAAACTGAAACTTGCCAAGTATGCGCATACCTTCTGGAGTATGAGTAACGTGGATGCATTCCATCACGTTATCATGCGATGAGAGTTGGATCCTGATTCCCACTGATGAGTTGGTTTACTCTTCGGGTGATCCTGATTGATTCTTCTTTCAGGTTTGGAGGAGAATTTGACAGGACAGTGGGAGGTTTCCGGATTTGATAAAGTGATAACCATTCTGATCTAGGTTAGAGTGCACGCAGAGTGTTTCTTTTCTCTCTCTCTCTCTGGCAGCGACCTTTGACCGACCCTAGACTATGACTCAGTGACCAAGTTGACCGAACCTTCTTAAAATGCTGGCTTTTGGATTGTCTATGTTGCATAAGTCATTGACACTCCTTCTTTTACCCTTTGCATTTCTCAGAACACCCGTTTTACTACGGATATCCACTTCCATTGGATAGATCCATCATATGGTTATATACGAACTCGAAGGGACTTCTTCGAGGATGGATCCAGGTTCAGGAGAAATAGAATTGGTTTATTCAGTTGTCTTTTATTATCACCTTCTCTCAGGTTGCGAGAGCTCCTTGGTTTAGGAGAGTACACCTATTACGCTTATTGGATAGTCTTATTCCGAACCATAGGTAGGTGCCGAAAGGTAGGGAATGAAGAAAACCAATTAGCCTAAGCAGGGTGTGCAGAAGGTAATATGTAAAGACAAAATAAAGGGATTAGAAAGAGGGCAAAGTAAATTGCGACTGATATCATTCACGACCAAACCGCGTACTTCATCGCCACTCCTATTTCACCTTTAAAGGAATAAGGTATTATTCAGTTGTCTTTTATCATCACCTTCTCTCAAGATACGAGTACTCCTTGGTTTAGGAGGGTACACCTATTATGCTTACTGGATAGTCTTCTTCCAAACCATAGGCTGGTGCCGAACGGTAGGGAAGAAAGAAAACCATTTAGCCTAACGATGGTGTACAGAAGGTAACGACTAAAGACAAATAAAGGGATTTGGAGAGATGACAATAAAATATACGGTTGAAGTCATGAATTGGATTATGGAAGAGGCATTGCTATGAATACCAAGATACCCCTACGAAACATTTTCATGTTTCAGTGCATTGTTAAAGAAAACCTGTTTTCCCGATTAGACACTTACTCCAAGGGTATGTATTTACCAGGTTTCATTCTCATATCTGTATGGTTTTACGGATGATGAGTGGGAGTAAATTATTGGGAATTAGGTGATTATCCTTATTATATCGGAATTCGTTGTAATTGGTGATATTTGAGGAAATCGCCAGGATACAGTTTTCAACCTACGACGCACAGGTTTTGAGTTGTTAAACTCAGCGGACTTATACAGAGTATTGTATGTTGTCCAGTGTCCTTCAAGACAAAGGGGTAGGTCCTCGTACTATGTTCTGTTTACTTATAATTTCTCTAGTATTTAGACAAGTGTTTCGTAGAAATACAAGGTCTAAGTTTTGAGAAGTTGTGGGTATAAGAATAAAGTAGAGAACCAAGTATCACAAGTATCGGGATTCTTCAAAGAGATCGAAGATGTAGATTCTTGTGATTGGTATTCAGATGATAGTGATGGTTTTGAGAAACGTGTTTCTCTTTCAGGTTACTCATAATTGGATGGATTCCTAAGTTGAGTAACGCTGATTAGCCTTTTTCCATTAAGTTGATATGCACTGGAGACAGCTGCATGATTGAATATGGTTCCAATTAAATAAGTGCCAAAGTTTCTATATTGGATATAGAATAGTTCGTACCTTAAAAGATATTAAGGTACGGGGAGTTGTCCAGCTTATGCTTAAAACCAGACTCTGGATAACTCAGGGCACGTTTCTGTAATGGCTGTTTGTGGGTTGACCCTGGCTATGACGAGGGTTGATATTCTACCATTTGGAAGATCAATAGTGATATTGTTCTTGACTCGCCACAGTTTTAGTAAAATGGATCTTTTTCAGAAAACAGTAGTGGGAGTATGGTAGAACTGGAAGTGATTCCAGAACCGCGAACGATTACGGAAAATTTAATAGGACCTATATATTCAATCAGGTTTGACATTCCAATAGCCACTCCGCAGATATGGTGGGTAACCTCAGACACCCGAGAGGTACTTCGGTAGCCTCAAGGACGGTGACAGGGAGGTTCTTATCTACCCAGACTTGACACTACTGTTATTCCAGGATATGAGACCCGGTAGGAGGATTGTCGTAGTCAGTGGGAGCAACGGAAGCATAGTGGGCAAGTAGCTTATGTCTATTTATAGACTAGAGCAGTTATAGCGGAGAAAGATCATCTATTTTTGATGTGACAGTCATGGGTTTTGACTTCAATCAGAATAGGGGATGGATCTGTTAAGAAGGTAGTAGGGTGTGATGTCATGGTATCTGGATGACATACACAGAGTGGGAAGTAAAATTCCTATACTACGATCGGTTGTACTGTGGTCGTCACACAGTTGTTTCTCCAGACAGGATATGGATATAATATTTGATATTCTGGTTTCTAAGATCTATGGTTTTAGATCTGGAATTGGGTAGTTTCCCAATATGGATACTTTGACAGATATTCTAATGGTTTTTAGAATAGTTGACTCCTAGCATGGTGGTGTACCTGCAGGTGATGGAGTCACCCTCTCTAAAGGTGTCGTATAGACTAAAGGGGAGAGGGAAGTGCATGATTGGCAGATCACTTGCTTAGGCAATTGATTCAATCGTGAGGAGTCAAGCACCACACCAGATGTTGTTTTTGCACTAGATGCGATAAGTTTGTATTAATCCAATCCTGGAGAAACATAAGGAAGAAGTTTTAGAACATAAGTACATGTTCTACGGATTTGATGACGGCAGCCTCTTTCGGGAGACGGTTATCATTCCAGGCTTCAAAGGTGACATGGATGACAGAGTGATTGTCAGAGTTATAGTTTTCCCTCTGATGAAGAGGGACAGTATTAGGGACAGGTGGTCCAAGAGGATACTGTGGGTGGCATGGTGCCGGATACTGATTAGGTTCAGTGATCGATACAGTCTAAGAAGTTTGGATTTGGAGTTCATTTATGAACTAGGTCCCATCAGATATCCAGACATATTCTAAGACAGGTATTACTCGATTCGGGAGATGGCTTTCTCCGCGAACTTGAGATTAAGAGAGATATAGAAAGAAACTTCTAGGCGGATCCACTCACTGAGGCTATTTCTCGAACACAATAGTTTTACAAACGGGCTTTGTGAAACAGATTAGTAGAGGAGTTGGATGTTCGGTTTCACACGGGCTGTGAGTAGTCGACATTGCAATAATTAGCCTTGAGTGCAAGTGGGAGATTGTTGGAGATAGTGCTCTCATAGTCAATTATTGGATCGCAGGTACGTGATTGCAATGATTGCAGAGGACCTATACCGGTAGGACAGTCTTACTCGAGATGATAGTATGCTATCTGGTTTGCCTTTATCAGTTGTGTGCATGTTCAGGTGACTGATTACATGTTCCACTTTGATAGAGCCCTTAGGATCTTGCTTTATTACCAACTGTATGATGGCGATCATATACGTCAGAGTTGGGTAGTTTATACGCATATCCTTAATTGTGGTCCCTAGTCGTGGGAGTTTCGAGACAGGGCATCGATATTCCGGAGTAGACTAGTGTGTACAGTCGAGACCCCGACGAGGGGCGGTGGCCGGTGTCACAAGCCACTGGTGTCAGTTGGATCACCTAAGATGTATACAGGTGCTCATTGGGTTATGAGTACACCGGACAGGACTCGCCGGGAATCTGCTAGTTAGTACTATACCTATCGTCAGATAGCAGTTCCCTGGTGACATATGTACAGGTTAGTTCATCGACCTGAGGTCGTCATTTGTCTCGTGTGAGTTCCCACTGTGCTTTGATTTCTACCCTACCACGGCTCAAAGGATTCGTGCAAACAGGTAGCTTTTGGGTACAGTCCCGAGCCATATGGAGGCACGTGAGCGGATCGGCAGGGGATTCGTCTCTCCCGGTATTGGGGGCGAGGTCGTGCTGTGTCTAGGAGAGCCATTACACATAGTCCATGGCCATGGCAGGAGATTTACTGGTAGGTACTCCAGTAGTATCTCAGGGTGTTATTGGGCTACACTCCGACACGACTTATACTGCTATTGGGGGTCTGACGTTACTAGCCCCCTAGGAGGATATGCGATACTCATTGACGAACGGACCGGACTGTATATACATTGTCACTGTTAGGCTCAGTAGGGTTTCTGGATGAGTTCGCTCATCAGCCTCCCTTGAGGTCAGTCCTTGGGCAGCCGTTACGCATAGCTAGTGCCGCTGACGGTTTGTGGTTAAACCCACTGCCAGGGTACTGACGAGTCATTAGAGTCCCCCACAGACAGTTTCCCAAGTTCGGGCGAAACGTTGTAGAGGCCGTATGGTTTTATGGCAGGGTTCGGAAAATGTACGTGCGTTTACGCACGTGTTATTTTTCGGGCAGATGATACTGGTCGGCTTTGGTTTAAGCCGGATCCGAGTATTATATTGAGTAGGTATAATATCTTTGTCTCAGTTGCATTTGTATTCGGTCGTAATACAAATATGGGTATATTTATACAGTTACGGGGTTATCCTGAAAGTCGTTTCAGGATCACTTTTGGAAGTTGCCAGTTTCCAGTTTTCTATCAGCCGTCTTTTAACATTCGGTTAAAGACGGATTTATCTTTTCTTGGATGAGAGTGACTCAGTGTTCTAGAAGGTTCTAGAGAGGGTGACATGGATTGGTGAGTCATTAGTGCATTAATGGTGTCATTAATGCTTGATGACTAAGGTTGTTTTGATTCATTGTTTCTAAATGAGTCATGCTTTTCATTTATGATAAAAGATAAACTTTGTGTTTATGGTCACCCCCTTGATTGCTCCTACCATCACCTCCCTCTTTCAAAAATAGTGGCCGGCCCCTTGAGTGAGAGAGAGAGTGATTGATTTCATTTTTGGTAAAAAAGACTATGGTTTAAAGTGTATGGAAATTTCATAGTTCATTCTTCTTCCATCTCATTTCCATCGGCAACTTCATTAACCGATCGTCCACGGACTTGGACGAAATGAGGCAAAGTCATCTACTCATTCTCTACATCATTCTTGGTCGTCTCTTTTAGCAAACTTGACGACCGAGTTGCCTCGAGTCAGAGGCGGGAGCCCGTTTAAAGAATCAGTGATGTGGTGCCACCTGGACGAGCAGATCGGAGATCGAAGAGATCAGAGCAGCCGCAACGGAGCGTGGGATGATGGTTAAAGAACGAAGGACTCGGATCGTTCGGTATAACCTTTCTACACTCTTTACAGTTTGTTAGTTTAGCAATAATGGCAGATCCGGGTTAAAGTATACGATAGCGCCAGTTAAAAAGTTTTTGTTCCGCATTTGGCGTCTGTAGACGGCCGGGGCGCTAACGTAGACTTACAATCTCATGATGAAATCCTCGCTCCCACTGTCATAGAGAAACCGAAGCATCTCTCAGGTGGGTGAGAAACCCTACTAGATCGGCGGAGTGGCTGAGGTTCGTCGGTGTCTATTGAATCCTTTGGTTCTACCAAATCATCTGCTGTAGTTTGTATATCTGGAACCTTTCCAGTTCTACATAACATACCTTGCCTCGAGCTTGTCCGGATTTTGCTTTTAGACATAGGCCGGACAACCCCAAATCTTAACAAACTTAAGATATGAGCTCTTCCCTTTCCATATCACATATGAAGCGGTAGGCAACTGTTTTGATTTGAACCCTATTCAATAGGTATGCAGCTTCTCAAGCGAATAATTCCCAAAAGGAAATAGGTAACTCAGTAGTACTCATCATAGAGCACACCATATCATATAGGGTGCTATTGCTCTGCCCCGATATACCATCGTGCTATGGTGTATACGGAGGAATAATGCTGAGAGAGAATTTCATTCTCCTTTAGAATCATCCAGGAATTCCGTGCTTAAGTATTCTCCTCCTTGATCTCATCATAGGACATAATACTTATACCCGTACTTTGGTTCTCTACTTCTAACTTATATTCTGTGAATATCTCAAAAGGTTCGGACTTGTGTTTCAACAGGAACATATGTCTGAATCTTGAGAGATCATCAGAGAATGTAATGAAGTACAAAGAACCGGTCTTGGCATGTGTAGACATGGGACCTTTATATATCAACATGTATCTTCCCAAGAGTTTACCAACTCTTTCTCTGTTTCCAATAAACAGAGCTGAGGTCATTATATCTTTGTGACATGTCTGGCAAGTTTCATAAGATGTAAATTCAAACTGATTTAAATATGCATCTAAATGTTACTTCAGCCATTCGGGTCGCATTGATATGACCTAGTCTACAATGCCTCAAGAAGGATTCGTTCATTTCTGAACTATTCCTCTTGTGTGTGTTCTGTATACTAAGAACTGTAGTTTGATTTAGAACTTCAATGCTTTTAGATAACGTGCCTGAACCGATCAACTTTTGATATAGGAAATGTTCAAAACATTATCCAACAATACAAAATTATATCCTTTCTTTACTAATAAAGAGACTGATATGATTTTGTATATCAGGTTCGGTATCTAATAACATTCGTTCAGAATCAATGTATTTGGAATACAGGGTGACAGTGACCAACAGACTTGGCTACAACACTTGCACCGTTTTCTGTCTCATGAAACTTATCACCCGTTCTCAGTTCTCTAACTTTCTGTAGCCCTATGTAACAGATTACATATCTGGGATCCTGATCCGGTATCAAATACCCAGGACGTAGAGGATACAGAGAAACAGTTCTTTATAATGAACACACCCGAAGATGATGCATCAACATGCACTGTCTTCGTTTGGGCGGCACGGGAATTCTGGTAATCCCCAATTTCCTGCTCTGTCTTATAACAATTATAAGTTGGAGCGGGACCAACGTTCCCCAGCGTAGTATAACAAGCGGGTTCGGTCAATATCCGTATTATTATCTTGATTAAGGCGTGATTTGGTCGCTACCTGGAGAGAGAGAGAAGAAAACACTCAGCGTGCGCTCTTGCAAGAATAGATTGGTTATTATTTTATCTAATCAGGATGGCTCCCACTGTTTATTATCAAATCTTCCTTCAAACCCTAAAAGGAAAGACTAGCCGGGATTAATTACACGCTACAAGTTCGCCAATCTTTCAGCCAGGCCAGTGTCGGTACTTTGAGGGAGGTCCCCCGTGCTTTTGCACGAACCTAATTAATGTAAACCTCGTTTTCCCAGAAGCGTAACCTCGTTAACACCTTTCTAGACACCTACTTGATCGGCTAATTGTAATGTGTAAAACTCTCCCAGGAGTAACAATTACTCGTAGTGGGTATCGGGATCCAACTATCTCATAGAAGGTATGCAATCTCATTGCAAATTTCAACACTTGAAATTCCCGATAATATTTTTCCCCAAACGATCTATGACCTTGACAAGGTCAACAAACCATAGACTGTAAGTCAAGTTCAACCCGTCATTTCTTGATTGAATCAAACCCACCCGCACGACCCTTGACAAGGTCAACAAGGCCGTACGACTACCCTAACCCAATCTGCATCATATGCATAAGCAAATAAATACTGGTTAGCTACCGCACACTGTGCCTTGACAAGGTCAACAAACGCAGCACGAATACTAAACAGGACTTATCTGAAATGACGGAGGGCTACGACAGGTTTTTCTGAAAACCTATTGCGTAATGAACTTGATATCGTTGTAGAATCAAATGATTTTAAAATGGAGTGTTTTTGAGGCTTTTCTAGTTTTGCAAAAGGGGTCACTCCCGGTGAAGGGATCGTCGGCCCTTTCCTCAACGAATGAGGTGCGGAATATATCATATATATCATTGTGCAAAGCAGAAACTATAGAAGTAATCAAAAGACAAATCGAGTGTGTAGCATCTGCCAGTTATTGCTAAAGGGGTCACTCCCGGTGAAGGGATCGTCGGCCCTTTCCTCATCGAATAAGGTGCAGGATATATCATATATACCGCTGTGCAAAGCAAGAACTATAGCTACCCTTTTTAATTTTGAAATTCGATTCTACAACATCTTTAGGTTTCTTTTACTTTAATTAATCATATTAATGAAGTCCTATCATTTAAGTCACCTAAACATCACAGATAAATACGACGTACACTTATGCCATCCGTGTTCGCCTCGATGTCCCCTCGTGCATCGTTAGGTTAGGTGACTAACGGCAGAGCGGGGCAGGGCTAGCGCGGGTGTAAAACATAAGTAACGTCTATATAATATATCATATATACTATATATAATATTTATCACAGAACATCAAATGATCACATCACAGATATCGCAGCAGAAGAATCATATGAAACATTGGATATACTAGGACGTCCGTGTTTTCAATACGAGCCAGTATAAAACACGGATTCCTCGGTCGCGATGAATAGCCAAACCCACACCCCTAGACCCCTACGAGAGCGGCAAGCAACCCTACCAATTCTAGAGTTAGGAGACCCAGACTCGACTCCTCGAGTTGGTCTCCCACTGGACTCCAAAACCCGGTTACTTGTGCCCTCCTCCTTGGGTCTATCCTAGTGCGGAAAAGAAAATAATATACAAATGGTGACATCTTCCGCAACCTGGAAGTGTCCCAATAAAAGAATATTACATACAAGTTTTTACATGAATGAAAATGAAAAACACTCATCTCACATAAAAAAAAACCCGGCTATTCAAACACGACGATCTAATATAACATATCCAGCAACACATAACATCACATGTCATCAACGTAAGTAAATATGTCCATCCCAATTGTCGTTGACATATAGCAACGAAACCGGCGATATCACATATTACACTTACGGTCACAGAAAAGAAAGTGTAAAACTACAACAGTTGGAATCCGCAACCTCCTCAGACATCGCATGCCTGACCATATGAATTCCTTAGACATCGCATGCCTAACAATTATAAACCCCGCATTTTAGTCTCATTATCGAAAACTCTTTTCAATATCAAGTCGGGCAATTCAACAAGATTCCCGACATTTTGATTGAATGCTCGTCGCAAACTTTATTAGGCGGCCGCACCCCCAATGCCGTCGACGAAGTGCACCAAGATGGAACACCGCTGCCGTGAGCACCCGAACGGATGCTTTCGGCGACGGGGTTCTCCTACAGTCACTTGGTCGTGGCTATGGGGTGTAGCTGTCTATTAAGTTTACCCGGCGAGTATCCGCGTACGCTACGTGATTGCGACGGACTTTTGATCGCATCAAAATTCCGTAGCAACCGATCAAGTGAGACTAAAGTGCTATGTTTATAACATTCAAATCAGTTATCTCATAACTCCTTGTGGATTCCAAATATTGTATCACATTCCAGATAAATAGAAAATGTTAAACTTTCCGATCGAACAGTCAAACACCCAAGTTTTCCCGAATGGTTTTCAACACTTGAAATAAGTTTAAAAACATCTATTTCATGCCACAGTACCAACGGTCCATCCGTAGAAGGGTCAAGCCAACGCCTCACATGTGGCACGCCGTACTGCCCCAAACCCTAAGGTTCAAAAGGCAGTTCAAGACGGGCACATAATCGAGTTAAGGTTTGTTGTCTTCTAGAGGGTCCATCGCGTTACTTGCACTACTTAGAACATTCTTAAACTACGGAAAAATCCAACACTTAGAAATTTCCCGGCAGGGGAAAAAGTGGGTATTTATATCCGGTCGAACTTTTTAACAGTTTCTAAAATATCCGGAAAATCATAAACGAAGTTAAATTATCCGATCAAATTAACGAGTCCCCAATAAAACCCAAGAAAACTCAACACTTGAGTGGAATTAAAAAATTCCCATAAAAAAATTGCCAAGAAAGGACCTAAGAATAAATATATGAAATTTCAGGGACTAAGTCCAAATTTGGCCGCGGAACCGCCGCCAAACCCATGGTTTCACCGCGGTTACGCGGTCAAATTATTGACTTAGAGGACCGTACTTCACAGTAATTCTTAGTTTTTCCTGCTTGTTTTTCTGAGAATTTTTAATTTACAAAAATCCACTGTTTTCAAAAATGTACAGAGAAGGGTTTTGTGGGGGTTTACGGGTTCGATCGGACTTCTAACTTCGTCTACACTTCTCTTAAAGCTCTAACCTGGCTTTGATACCACTGTAGGGTTCCTAGGCATACTAATGAGGTCTCACAAGGTATCAACCATGCCAAATTCAAAATTTTCCGGTGCCGAGAAACCCTAAGCTAGATCGTTAACTAGAGGAAAAGGCGAAACAGATGCAAGTTAACAACTTTAACTAAAAGGAAAGTGACTACAACCTTTGTAGATCCGGTCCTCCACTTCCTTGGCTCCGTGATGACGTCCCTCCACTGCAACCATCGGAATCCTAGACTCTCGTGGTGGTTTCATCGGAGAAAAGATCGGGCTAGGTCGTCGACTTCGATGCCGAAGATGATCTACGTCGAGGCAACTCAAGATCAAGCTCCAACTTCACCAAGTCATGAAACTTGTGAAGAAAACACCCTATACTACATGGCAAGTGGTAGAGGATGAAGAAATAGGAAGTGGGTTCACTTTGGATTTGGATTTCTCACTTGAAATCAACACTTGATATTTTTCTAGCAAGAGTTTTCTTTCTTCTTCAAGAAGAAGAAGAAGAAAGAAATGGAAAAATGAATTGACTAAAATAGAAAATCAAGTGACCCTTATCATATTGCAACCATGGGTGAGTTAACAAGTGTAGAGAATAAACTAGGGTTAGGTCTAATGGTTAGGTTAAGGAAAGAAACAAAATGGTCAAGCTTTCAAAACTTCATGAAGCTTCAACAAAATCCAAAGAAAGCCACCATTTCATTTCTTGCCAAAATGAATAAGGAAAATAAATAAAAACAAATGAAAAACCCAACCATTAACCTAAAGATGGTATAAAGCAAACATACATCCAAGTTTGCATGTATCATTAAACATGATACAATCAAGTGCACAAAAATATATCACATATACAATGTGCACATCAAGTGAGAAAAATAATCTTAAGTGAACCAATACTAGTTAATGTAAAGTAATATATCAAATATATAATTATACATCAAATCATTAAATCAACACTTGATTTAACGATCCGGTCATATTGCATATGACCGACTAATATCCAATGTATCGATTTATCGAATCAATCCTTGATTCGATAACTAGGTTATATCGGATACAACCAATCGATACATTCATCGCGAGAATAGAATACGGTATCACATACACGCATTATTCTCGGTCCCGCACATATCTCATATGCGCTCCTATTTAGTTTCGCTTGAGCCAGGAAACTTCCGTGAAGGACTCTAATGACTCGTCAATACGCCGGCAGCAGGTGATGATCATATCAAACACCCACAAGCCGCAAGCGGTCTGCTAAACGTAACGGCCACCCGGGTATTGAGCGATCAGAAGATCGACGAGCAAGCCCGCTCACACTCCTGTGAATCCAACCAGTAACACTTACCGTACAGTCCGGTCTCGTCGTCTGATATGTCGCATATCTTGCCTAGGGGTGGTAAACGTCAGACCCCAATAGCTCGATAAGTCGTGTCGATATGAGGTCTATAACAGTTCGAGAAACTACTGGTAACACTTTCCAATAAATCTCAGCAACCTTGGCCAGGGATCCAACTATCACATGGAAGGTATGCAATCTCATTGCAAATTTCAACACTTGAAACTCCCGATAACTGTTTTTACCCCTAGCACCTATGACCTTGGCTATGCTCAATATATCATAAGCAATAGTCAAGTTCTATCCGTCATTTCATCGTTAATTAGACCCACCCATATGACCCTCGGCTATGGTCGACATAATCATGTGATTGTCCTAACTAATCGCATCATATGCTGTATAGGAAAGACATCACTTAACTACCGTACACTACGCCTCGGCTATGGTCGACATACGCAGCACGAAAACTAAGTACTCTACTTCTTAAAATGACGGAGGGCTACGTAGGTTTTTAAGAAAACCATGAGCGTAATGAACTTGATATCGTTGTAAATCAAGTGAATTTTTAAAAGGAGTGTTTTTTAGGCTTTTACTAGTTTTGCTAAAGAGGTCACTCCCGGTGAAGGGATCTCGGCTTTTTCCTTATCGAATAAAGTGTTGGATATTCTACAAAGAATACCGCTATGCAAAGCAAAAACTATAGAAACAATCAAAAGACAAACCGAGTGGGTTGTAGCATTTGCTAGTTTCGCTAAAGAGGTCACTCCCGGTGAAGGGATCTCGGCTCTTTCCTTATCAAATAAGGTGCTGGATATTCTATAAGGAATACCGCTATGCAAAGCAAGAACTAGCGCTACCAGTTCTTTTAAACAAGTTTCTACAACATCTTTATGTTTCTTTTTATTTCATTAATTTCATTAATAAAGTCCCATTATTTATGCTTCCTAAGAATCATAGAAGAAACGAAAGCAATAATATTAATATATCACATATATATAGTATAAGCATTCGTCTCACTCATATAAAATGATCACATCACAGAATATCAGCAGCAGAAGAATCACATATGAAATATTGGATATGCTAGGAATTCCGTGTTTTATTTAAGCCAGTAAAAATGAGGATTCCACGGTCGTGATGAATAGCCAAACCCACATCCCAAGACCCCTACGACAGCAGCAAGCAACCCTACCAATTCTAGAGTTAGAAGACCCGATCTCGACTCCTCGAGATGGTCTCCCACTGGACTCTAGAACCCGGTTACTATTGCTCCCCGCCTTATGTCTATCCTAATGCGGAAAAGTAAATAATATACATCAATGGTGACATCATCCTCAACCCGGAAGTGCCCCAATAAAAGAATATTACATACAAAATTTTACATGAATGAAAATGAAAAACTTTCATCTCACATAAACAAAACCCGGCTATTCAAAACGCTACGATCCAATATAATATATCACAGCAACACATAACATCACATGTCATCAACGTAAGTAAATATGCGTATCCCAATTGTCGTTGACATATAGCACTGAAACCGGCGATACACCACATATTACACTTACGGTCGCAGAAAAGAAACTGAAAAACTACAACAGTTGGAATCTGCAACCACCATAGACATCATAAACCCAATATATCACATACATTGGATTTCATGCCTAACCAAATGAATTCCATAGACATCGCATGCCTAACAATTATAAACCCTGCATTTTAGTCTCAATATTGAAAACACTTTCCAATAACTATCGGGTAATTCAACAAGATTCCCGATAACCTAATCGAATGCTCGTCGAAAACTTTAATAGACGGTCGCACCCCCCGATGCCGTCGACGAAGTGCACCAAGAAGGAACACCGCAGCCGTGAGCATCCGAACGGATGCTTTTGGCTATGGGGTTCTCCTACAGTCACTTGGTCGGGGCTATGGGGTGTGGCTCTCTAGTAAGGTTACCCGGCGAGTATCCGCGTACACTACGTAATTGCGATGGACTTTTGATCCACATCAAAATCCCGTGGCAAGCGATCAAATGAGACTAAAGTGCTAGATTTATAAAATTCAATATCACATAACCAATTATGTGGATTCTAAAGTGCTAGATTTATAATACCGGGAGAGACGAATCCCCGACAATCCGCTCACTGCCTCCATGTGGCTCGGGACTGTACCCAACTAAAACTTGTTTGCAGCACTCCTTTGAGCCATGTTAGGGCAGTAATCAAAGCACAGTTGGAACTCAGACGAGACAAATGACGATCTCAGGTCGAAAGACTAACCTGTACACATATCACTTGGGAACTGCTATCTGACAATAGGTATAGTACAAGCTAGCAGGTTCCCGGCGAGTCCGTCCAGTGTACTCATAACCCAATGAGTACCTGTATACTATCTTAGGTGAACAAACTAACACCAATGGCTTATGAGACCTGGCCATCGCCCCTCGTCGGGATCTCAATCAGTATACACTAGTCTACACTAGAGTATCGATGCCCAATCTCGATACACTCATGACTAGGGACATTTAAGGATGTGCTTATCGACCACGAGCTCCAACGTATATGATCGCCATTATAATGCTTGTAGTCAAGCAAGAATCATATGGGCTCTATCAACATGTAATAGTGATGATAAAGACAAACCAGATAGCATATTATCAACTCGAGTAAGACTATTCTACCGGTATAGGTACTCCCTCAATCATCATAATCACCTGCCTGTGACTACGATAATTTCCTTGAGGGCACTATAGCCAACCATCTCCCACTTGCACTTAAGGCCAATTATTGCGGTGTCGCATACTCACAGCTCGTGTACCGAACACCCAACTTCTCTACTAAGCAGTTTCGAGAAAAAGCCTCAGTGAGTAGATCCACTCCAGTGTTTCTATCTTTATCTCTCTATATCTCAACTTCGCGAAGAATATGAGCAAGACCTTGTCTTAGAATTTGTCCGGATATCTGATGGGACCCAGTTCACAAATGAACTCCAAATCCAGTAAACTTCTTAGACTGTATCATCCACTGAATTTAATCAGTATCCAGCACCATACCTTCCTCAGTATCCGCTTGGACCACCTGTCCAACATACTGTCCCTCAGAAGAGGGAAAAACTATAACTCAGACAACCACTCTGTCATCTAGGTCATCTTGGAAGCCTGAAATGATAACCGTCTCCTGAAGGAGACTGCCGTTACCATATCCCTATAACATCCATATATGTTCATAAACTGCTTTCGAACGTTTCTCCAGGATTGGATATATAAACTTATTGCAGCTAGTGCAAAAACAACATCTGGTGCGGTACTTGACATTTCATGATTAACTCAATTGCCCAAGCTAGTGATATGCTAATCATGCAGATCCCTCTCCCCTTTAGTCTATAAGACACCTTTAGAGAGGGTAACTCCATCACCTGTAGGTACACCACCATGCCAGGAGTCGTCCATTCTAAAACACTTTAGAATAGTGTCAAGTATCCAAATTGGGACACTTCCCAAATCTAAATCTAAAACCATAAATCTAGTAACCAGAAACCCTAATATTATATCCATGTCCTATGTGGAGAAATAACTGTATGACAACTACAGTATAACCGATCGTAGTATAGGAATTTCACTTCCTATAAAGTGCATGCCATCCCAAATACTAGGACATCACACCCTACTACCTTTTTACCAGATCCATCTCCTACTCTGATGAAGTCAAACCCTATGAGTGTCACATCAAAAATAGATTATCTATTTCCGCTATACCTGCTTTAGTCTATAAATAGACATAAGCTACTTGCCTACTATACTTCCGCTGCTCCCACTGACTACAACAACCCTCTGGCAGAGTCATATACATGTGCACATCTAAAGCTAGTTTAGAACGACGCTATACTCATCCTCCTGTCGAGTCTTATAGTTTGGAACAGCAGCAATGGAAAGTCTGGGTAAACAAGAACCCCCCTGTTACCGTCTCTGAGAAGACCGAAGTACCTCTCGGGTGCCTAAGGTTACCCACCAAGTCTGCGGAGTCTTATAGTCTGGAACAGCAGCAATGGCAAGTCTGGATAAACAAGAACACCCGTGTTACCGTCTCTGAGAAGACCGAAGTACCTCTCGGGTGCCTGAGGTTACCCACCAAATCTGCGGAGTGGCTAATGGAATGTCAAATCCAATTGAATCCTTAGGTTCTATTAAATCTTCAGTAATCGTTTGTGGTTCTAGAATCACATCCAATTCTACCATACTCCAACTTTTGTTTTCTGAAAAAATCCATTTTACTAAAACTGTGGCGAGTCAAGAACAATATCACAATTGATTTTCCTGATGGTAGAAAGTTAACCCTCATCAAAGCCCGGGATAACCCACAAACTACCATTACTGAAACGTGCCTCTAGTTTATCCGGATTCTGGTTTTAAGCATCAGCCGGACAACTCCCTATACCTTAACATCGTTAACATATAAATTAATTCTATATATATCCAATATAGAAATAAAAGCACTAATTTAATTGGAACCAAATTCAAAATCATGCAGCTGTCTCCAGTGTATATCAACCAAATGGAAAGAGGCCAATCAGCATTACTCAACTAGGAGTGCATCCATATATGAGTAACCTGAAAGAGAAGTAAGTTCTCAAAACCATTACTATCAACAGAATACCAAACACAAGTATCTACATCTTCGACTACCTCGAAGAATCCTGATATTTCCAACAAATGGTTCTCTTCTTTATTCTTATACCTATAACTTCTCAAAATCTGGACCTTGTGT
This sequence comes from Agapanthus africanus, assembly GCA_030015575.1. NCBI lineage: Eukaryota > Viridiplantae > Streptophyta > Magnoliopsida > Asparagales > Amaryllidaceae > Agapanthus > Agapanthus africanus. Next base: position 401,724,672 of record CM057346.1, read on the forward strand.
TTCAACGAAATACTTCTCCAAAACTGGAGAAGTCATGAGTAAAAAGAATATAGTACGAGTACCAACCCCATTGCCCTAATGGACACTGGACAACATACAATACTTTGCACAAGTCCCTTGAGTTCAATAACTCAAACATTATGCGTCGTCGGTCGAAAACTGTACTATGGTCAAGAAGAATTACAACGCTGTTGAATGCACATTACCTAATCACCAACTGATATAGGTAAATTTCATAGACATAATTTTAAAAAGTTATATCTCACTTTATAAAATAAACATACAGATATAATAGTTTGAAATTGGTGCATAACAACGGATATTCAAAACCAAATATTTACCGTCTGGAAAAAAACCCTGGTGATTTATGTAGGATTGCTAGGCACAGCAACAAGGTTTCGGGAGGCATCATCCATGCCATTTTCAAAAATTTGCAATGCTTAACAATACTAACCCTAGAATCTTTAACTAAAGATTTAGACGAAACAATATGTAAACTAATTTACAACTAAGTGAACTAGGAATACAACCTTTGTAGACCGGTCCTTCACTTCAATAGCTCCTTATAGTAGTCCTTTCGCTCCAAGTAGTGTCTTGCGGACTCTTGAACGGCTCCACAAGGTGAAAAGAACGAGCTTGAATGAAGTCTTCGAGGCCGAAGATGATCTACGTCGAGGAAACACTAACCCAAGCAACCCACTTCACTAATGTGGGATTAGTGAAGCTAACACCCTATACTAAAGTGCTAACCTGGTAGAGGACGATGAAGTAGGATTTTTGCTCACTTTAGAATTAATTTTCTCACTATTTTATCACCTCTCATGAAAACCTGAGAGCTCTCTTGAGCTTTGAGGAAGAGGAAGCAAATAATAGATGAGAGAGTGAATGGCAACCATGGGTGAGAAAATATCTAATATATCTCATGTAAAGACTTAACCATGAGTTTAGAAAATGGTTGGGTTAACAAATATGTAGTATAAGACAAAACTAGTGGACTAGTCAATGGGTCTCCAAGCTTCTACAAGCTTCATTCCATGTGACCATTATCCAACTAATAATTGATTTACACTAAATAAATAAACCCTTCATTATCATTATCATGGTGTAAGTCTCATACACCCATATTGCATATATCATCAACCATGACACATAAATAAAACACAATTAATATATATCACATATATATTAAGTGTGCGCATGTGAAAAAAGAAATGCTTAAGTGAGCTAATATTAGTTAATGCAAATTAATATATCAAATATATAATTATATATTAAATCATTAAATCAACTCTTGATTTAATAATCCGAATATATCTCATATGACCGACTAATATTATTTGTATCTGTTAGTTATATGTATGCCCTAGAGGCCATTACTGTACATGCGAAGTATATTGTAGTGGATGCTTGGACATATATATAGGGAGGACTTTCTTTCTCGACATGATAGTATGCTATCTGGTTGCACATTATCTTAACATGTTAATAAATACTGTTTTGTGATCACATGTTGATAAAACCCTTGGGATGATTACTTGACTACTAGGATTATGATACAGATCATACTAGTGGGAATAGAGTAGCCGATAAGTACATCCTTCAAATGTTCCTAGTCATGGGAGTATCGAGACAGGGCATCTGTACTCCAGAGTAGACTAGCGTATGCACTTCTTGACCCATATGATGGGCGATGGATGATCCCATATCCATTGGTGTTTGAAATCAGAGAAGGCATATGGGTGCTCAATGGAGACTGGGTACACTGGACGGACTCGCCAAGAACTCCTAGATGGTATTATACCTATCGTCGAATAGCAGTTCTCTGGTGACACTGGTACAGGTAAGTCTGTAGACCCGAGATCGTCATAGAGTCTTGTGTGATTCCCAGTGTGCTTTGATTTCCACCATACCACGATCAAGAGATCGTGCAAAACAGTGGCTTTTGGGTACAGTCCCGAATCACATGGAAGCAATGAGCGATAGGAGGGGTTTCGTCTCTCCCGGTATTTGGGGTTGATGTTGCGCTGTGCTCGATTGGCCATAACAAGAAATCCCTGGCCAGGGTTGCTGAGATTTACTGGTAAGTGTTATCAGTAGTTTCTCGAACCGTTATGGACCTTGCATCGGCATGACTTGTCAGGCTATTGGGGTCTAACGCTATACCACCCCCAGGCTGTGATATGCGACATATCTGACGAAGAGACCGGACTGTACGGTAGTGTTACTAATTAGATTCCCAGGAGTTATAGCAGGCTTGCTTGTTGATCTTTTGATCGCTCAATACCCGGGTGGCCGTTACGTTTAGCAGACCGCTTGCAGCTTGTGGGTGTTTGATATGATCATCACCTACTGCCGGCGTATTGACGAGTCTTTAAAGTCCTATACAGAGGTTTCCTGGTTCATGCAAAACGGAGTAGGAGCACATATGTGATATGTGCGGGACCAAGATTAATACGAGTATGTGATACCATATTCTATTCTCGCGATATGTGATATCGGTCGGATATATGAGATATAACCGGGTTATCGGATCAAGTGATGATTCGATAAGTTGATTCATTTGATATTAGTCGGTTATATGTGTAAGTGCACGGCGGCGCCCCGGCCGTCTTTCCGAGGCCAAAATGCGGAAGCGATATTTTACTTTAACTTTTGAACCGGCACCACCGCGCATAAAAATTCCGGATCGAGCCATTAATCTAGTCCTAGCTAACTAAAGAACAGGTAGAGAGATATACCGAGTGATCCGTATCCTCCGGTCTTCACGTCGTCGTCCCGATCTCCCGCGGAATCTCCGGTCTTCACCTCCTCGTCGGAACGGGCACAACGTCGCCGGCTTCTTTTACGGGCTCCCACCTTTGGACCGAGGCAACTCGGGCACGAAGTTGGCGAGCCGACGTGCCCAAGGATGCTGTAGGTTATCTGTAGAATGCTTTGTCTCATTTGGGGTTGTGGAAGTTGCCATATTGTGGAGGAAATGAACTAAGCTTTTGGAGATGGAGCAAATGGGAATTTTGCAAGCCTAAAGAGATCAAAATTCCCCACTAGAATTTTTGGACAGCCCCCCTCCCACTTGGCCGGCCATGGCTCATCAAGAAGAATGAAAGGGTGGTGTGCGCATGAATGAAAAAGAGTGAGCCAAAATATCAAGAGAGAGAAAAGGGTGATGATGATCAAGAATCATTACAACCATAACCTCACTCCAAATCAACCATCATGAACCCAAAGTCAATCAATGATGAAGTCAAGAAAGTGAAGGGATGGTGCAACCATCATGAAACAACAAAATGCAAAGAACACCCTCCACAATGCTTATTTGCACAATTGCAAATAAGCCATCCTCCACCAATCTTCAGCCAATGAAAGATACAAAGAAATATGGCCGAAACGGAAAACAAACTGGCAACTCCAAAAACTGATCCCGTAATAAATTACAGGAAAACCCCGCTACTGTATATACATACCCGCATTCGTATTCCGACCAAAATACAAATGCAATGAGACAAAATCTACACTGTGCAATACTAGGATCCGGCTTAAACCAAAGCCCGCTAGTATTATCCTTCCGATCATGATCCGTCCAATACCACACATATCTGATCGAACCCTGCCATATCTCCACACGGCCTCTACAGCGTTTCGCCCGAAACTTGAGAAAACGGTCTGTGGGGGACTCTAAAGACTCGTCAAGACTTTGGTTGTGGATTTAACCACTAGCACGTCAGAGGTATTAGCCTATACGTAACGGGCTACCAGGTATTGACCAAAAGGGACGTCGATGAGCGAACTCATCCTGACACCCTACTGAGCCTGTCAGTGACAATATCCGTACAGTCCGGTCCGTTCGTCTATGAGCATCGCATGGCGGGCCTAGGGGGTTGGTAAAAGTCAGACCCCCAAAGCGGTACAAGTCGTGTCGGAGTGTAGCCCAAAACACCCTGAGATACTACTGGAATACCTACCAGTAAATCTCCTGCCTTAGCTAAGGACTTCGTGTAATGGCTCTCCTAGACACAGCGCGACCTCACCCCCAATACCGGGAGAGGCGAACCCCTGAAGATCCGCTCACTGCCTCCATGTGGCTCGGGACTGTACCCAACTAAAACCGGTTTGCACGTCTCCTTTGAGAGTGGTAGGGTAGTAATCAAAGTACAGTGGGAACTCACACGAGACAAATGACGATCCTCAGGTCGATGAACTAACCTGTACATATGTCACCAGGGAACTGCTATCTGACGTCAGGTATAAGACCGACTAGTATGTTCCCGGCGAGTCCTGTCCGGTGTACTCATAACCCAATGAGCACCTGTATACATCTTAGGTGAACCAACTGACACCAGTGGCTTGTGAGACCGGCCACTGCCCCTCGTCGAGGTCTCGACTATATACACTAGTCTACTCTGGAGTATCGATGCCCTGTCTCGAAACTCCTACGACTAGGGACCTATTAAGGATTTGCTTATAGACTCCAGCTCCCACGTATATGATCGCCCTCATACTGCTGGCAGTCAAGCAAGAATCCTAGGGGCTCTATCAACGTGCAATAGCAACCTGTAAGGTCACCTAAAACAGTACACGATGATAAAGATAAATCAGATAGCATACTATCATCTTGAGTAAGACTGTCCTACCGGGATAGGTCCTCCCTCAATCATTGCAATCACGTGCCTGTGATCCAATAATTGACTCTGAGGGCACTAACTCCAATAATCTCCCACTTGCACTCAAGGCTAATTATTGCGATGTCGCATACTCACAGCCCGTATGATACCGAACACCTAACTCCTCTACTAGTCAGTCTCACAAAACCCGTTTGCGAAACTATTGCGTTCGAGGAATAGCCTCAGTGAGTGGATCCGCCTTGATGTTTCTTTCTATGTCTCTCTAAATCTCAAGTTCGCGGAGAAACCCATCTCCCGAAATGAGCAATACCTGTCTTAGAATGTCTGGATGTCTGATGGGACCTGGCTCATAAATGAACTCCAAATCCAAACTTCTTAGACTGTATCGTCAACTGAACTTAATCAGTATCCTACGCCATGCCTCCCTCAGTATCCCCTTGGACCACCTGTCCAAAATACTTCCCCTCGTCAGAGGGAAAACTATAACTCTGATGGTCACCCTGCCGTCCAGGTCACCTTGGAAGCGTGGAATGATAACTGTCTCCTGAATGAGGCTGATGTTATCATATCCCTAGAATATCCACTTATGTTCTAAAAATGCTTCCGATTGTTTCTCCAGGATTGGATTAATATCAACTTATTGCATCTACTGCAAGAACAATATCTGGTGTGGTACTTGACATCTCATGATTGACTCAATTGCCTAAGCAAGTGATCTGCCAATCATGCACATCCCTCTCCCCTTTAGTCTATAAGACACCTTCAGAGAGGGTGACTCCACCACCTGCAGGTACACTACCATGCATGGAGTCGTCCATTCTAAAACACCTGTAGAATGTTGTCTAAGTACCCAGATTGGGAAACTACCAAAATCTAGATCTAAAACCATAGATCTAGTAACCAGAATGTCTGATATAATATCCAAGTCCCATATGGAGAAACCACTGTGTGACAACCAAAGAATAACCGATCGTAGTATAGGAATTTCACTTCCTACTCTGTGTATGTCATCCAAATACCAGGACATCACACCCTACTACCTTCTTAACAGATCCATCCCCTATTCTGATGAAGTCAAACCTATGACTATCACATCAGAAATAGATGATCTATCTCCGCTATATCTGCTTTAGTCTATTAATAGACATAAGCCACTTGTCCACCATGCATTCGCTGCTCCCACTGACCACGACAACCCTCTGGCAGAATCATATACACGTACACTTCTAAAGCTAGTTTAGAAAGACGCTATACTGATCCTCCTGCCGGGTCTCACAGTCTGGAACAACAGCAATGGAAAGTCTGGGTAAACAAGAACCTCCCTGCCACCGTCCTTGAGCATACTGAAGTACCTCTCGAGTGCCTAAGATTACCCACCATATCTGCGGAGTGGCCAATGGAATGTCAAACCTGATTGAATCTTTAGGTTCTTTATCAAATCTTCAGTAATCGTTTGCGGTTCTGGAATCATTTCCAGTTCTACCATACTCCCACTACTGTTTTCTGAAGAAATCCATTTTTATTAAAACTGTGGCGAGTCAAGAACAATATCACTATTGATCTTCCAGATGGTAGAAAGTCAACCCTCGTCATAGCCTGGGTCAACCCACAAACAGCCATTACAGAAACGTGCCTTGAGTTATCCAGAGTCTGGTTTTAAGCATAAGCTGGACAACTCCCCGTACCTTAACATCGTTAAGATATGAACTGTTCTATATCCAATACAGTAACAGAGGCACTCATTTAATTTAACCAGATTCAAATCATGCAGCTGTCTCCAGTGCATGTCAACTAAATGGAGAGAGGCCGATCAGTGTTACTCAACTTAGGAGTGCTTCCAATTATGAGTAACCTGAAAGAGAAGCAAGTTCTCTTAACCATTACTATCAACTGAATACCATATACAAGTATCTACATCTTCGATCACCTTGAAGAATCCCAATACTTGCAACGCCTGGTTCTCTACTTTATTCATATACCTATAACTTCTTAAAATTCGGACCTTGCGTTTCTACGAAACACTTGTCTAAAAACTAGAGAAGTCATAAATAAATCGAATATAGTACGAGGACCAACCCCTCTGTCCTAATGGACACTGGACAATATACAATCCTCTGTATAAATCCCTTGAGTCTAATAACTCATTCCCTGTGTGTCGTAGGTTGAAAACTGTACTTATGGTTAAGAAGAATTACACCGCTGTTTAATGCTCCTTACCTAACCATCCACTGATATAGGTAAATATCATCGACATAATTTCAAAAAGGTATATCTCACTCTATAAAAATAGACGTACGGATGTATCAATTTGAAATTGGTGCATTACAACGGACATTCAAAACCAAATATTTATCGTCCGGCAAACATGACTTCCTCAAATATCACCGATTACAACGAATCCCGATATAATGAGGATGATCACCCAATTCCTAATAACTTACTCCCACTCATCATCTGTAAAACCATACAGATGTGAGAATCATACCTGGTAAATACATACCCTGGAGTAAGTATCTAATCGGGAAATCAGTTTTCCTTTAACAGTATACAGTGAAACTGAAACATTGAAATGTTTCGTAGGGGTATCCTAGTATTCCTAGTACTGCCTCTTCCATTATCCAGATTCACAACTGTAACCGTATATTTCTATGCCATCTCTCCAAATCCCTTTATATGTTTTTAGTCATTACCTTCTGTTCACCCCTTTAGGCCAAATGGTTTTCTTCCTTCCCTACTGTTCGGCACCAGCCTATGGTTTGGAAGAAAACTATCCAATAAGCATAATGGGTGTACTGTCCTAAACCTAGGAACACTCGCGATGCGAGAGAAGGTGAAGATAAAAGACACCTGAATAAACCTTATTCCTATTTCTCCTGAACCAGAATCCATCCCCGAACTGGAACAAGTTCCTTTCGAGTTCGTATATAACCATACGATGGGATATCCAAATAAACCGTGGATCTTCGTAGTGATACGGAGTGTTCTGGAGAAATACAAAGGTGAAGTAGGAGTGGTAATGAAATACTTGGTTTGGTCATGAATATCAGTCGCAATTTACTTTGCCCTCCTTCTAATCCCTTCCTTTGTCTTAACTTAATACCTTCTGTACATCGTTTAGGCTAATTGGTTTTCTTCATTCCCCACCGTTCGGCACTAGCCTAAGGTTTGGAAGAAGAATATCCAATTTGCATAATAGGTGTACTATCCCCTAATCTAAGGGGTACTCGCAACCTGAGAGAAGGTAAAAAGAAAAGACAACTGAATAGTCCTATTCGTTTTCTCCAGAACCGGAAACCATCCTCGAATAAATTACTTCGAGTTCGTATATAACCATACGATGGTTTTGTCCAATGGAAGTGGACGTTCATAGTAATACGGGGTGTCCTGGAGAAAAGGGTAAAAGTAGGAGTGGCAATGAGCTTTGCAACTCTGACAATCCAAAAGCCAGTCTTATAAGAAGGTTCCGTCAACTCGGTCACTGAGTCATAGTCTAGGGTCGGGTCAATGGTCGCTGCCAAAGAAAGAGAGAAAAGAAACACTCAGCGTGCACTCTAACCTAGATCAGAATGGTTACCAATTTATCTAATCAGGAAACCTCCCACTGTACCGTCAAATTCTCCTCCAAACCTGAAAGAAGAATTAGTCGGGATGCCCCGAGGAGTAAACCAACTCATCAGTGGGAATCGGGATCCAACTGACGGAATCCGCTCACGTTATCACACTCCAGAAGGTATGCGCATATCTGGCAAGTTTCATTTTCTTTAGAAACTCCCGATGTGATTTTTGCCCCATGCTCTTATGACCTTGACTTTGGCCAACATATCATAAGTCACATGTCAAGTTCTATCCGTCATTCTCCAGGTTAATTTGAACCCACCCGTACATACCCTTGACTTTGGCCAAAATAGTAGTACGACTGTCCCAAACCAACGCATCTATCTATGCTGCATATGAATACCCAATAGCTACCAATCACTGTGCCTTGACTTTGGCCAACATACACAGCTTGAATACTTATTGACTATTCATATGAAACGACGGAGGGCTACGAATGGTTTCTGGCGAAAAACCTTTAACTTAATGAACTTGATATCGTTGAAGGAACATGGTAGCTTTATAAAAATATAGTGACGAAAACCTTTGCTAAAGAGGTCACTCCCGGTGAAGGGTTCTCGGCTCTTTTCCCGTAGAATGAGGTGCAGGATATTCCAACTGAATACCACGATGCAAAGCAAAAGCAATCGGCTATAGTGAAGTTATTGCCCTGACGCAAACTTTTGTCCAAGGGGTCACTTCCGGTGAAGGGATCTCGGCCCTTGCCTCGTCGACTGAGGAGCAGGATATTCCAACTGAATACCACTGTGCAAAACAAAAGTGAACGTCCTTACAATAACAGCTTTTTGAAAAATGTTCCAACAACATCAGAAAGGTTTGTTTTTAACTTGCATTGATCCGAATCAACGCAGTCCCATCAATTGATCACACCAATAAAGAACGAAAATAATGACGTACGTATATGCCATCCGCATTCGCCACTGGGTCCCGTCATTACCCGTTAGGTTAGTTAACTAACGACAGAGCGGGGACTGGACTAGCGCGGATGCAAAACATATACAACATCTACTAGTATATATATATATATATATATCAATATATAATATTTCGCTCAAGGCGTGATAAAATGCAACATCACAGAAATGTAACCAGCATCAAAAAACAATACAGATATCTGGGATCCCCGGGTTTCACAAAGCTGCTACTGAAACCCGACGTTCCCCTGGTCGTGTGGATAGCCTGTGCAATGAAATCCTAGACCCCTACGGGCGCAACAAGTTACTCGCTAAAACCTGAAGCGAGGCAGCCCCCTTTAGCAACGTGAATGGACCACCCAGCACTTCACGGAATCTGGTAACTTGGGCACCCCTCCTGGGTCAACCTGTACCCCTTATGAGTGCGGCGAATAGCCCGCCAATTCTAGAGTGAAGCCCCCTCCGTCTCAAAGCCATGAAATGCGGGCCCGTTGCCCTCTAGAATCCGGCTATCCGTGCACCCCAACTTGGGGTAATCCTAGTACAGAAAGTAAAATATACATACAACGGGTACATCGACCTCGACCCGGTCGTGCCCCAAAAGAATAATACAAACAGGCAGTGACGGCAGTCCACATGTCGGACGCTCGCCCCACAATATCAAATGTATATAATACAACCAAAACTGTACTAGCATTGCATCCAGGCTATCCCCCACGACCAATCCGCAACATCACAGCACAATCACAGAACATCAACGTGAATGTCACGTTCGCAAATCTGTCTAACCGGGCTATAGCAGTTAGACAGGATTTACCGATCAAGTGACATTCACGGTCGCAGATATAATGTAAATACTGTGAACTAATGTGTTTAAAATTTTTGATCGATCAAATTTTACCCAATTGGGCCCCAAGCACTACTGTATCACTAACAGAAAATCTGGGCCCAAAAAGAATGTTCCAAAAACCCTATTTTCAAGTCAGAGGGCCTCTGTAAAACATTGGTGCATTGAACAGTAAATCAGGCGGCGGAACCGCGGCCCAAGCATGGGTTTGTCCGCGGTTCCGCGGTGGGATGATGACGTCACACGACCAAAATTTTACAGAGTGCTTAGAATTCCCTGTACATGTCTCTACAACAACCTGAAAAATTTTTCAAGCCCAAAAAAATTCGACAGAGAACTGATGCTTTTGAAAATGCTGTTTTGGAATTTTGTTCGATCGGAAATGTAAACACAGACAAAGCTAGACTAGGTTAATGGCGTGGCTCTGATACCAGTGTAAGTGCACGGCGGCGCCCCGGCCGTCTTTCCGAGACCAAAATGCGGAAGCGATATTTTACTTTAACTTTTGAACCGGCACCACCGCGCACAAAAATCCCGGATCGGGTCATTAATCTAGTCCTAACTAACTAAAGAACAGGTAGAGAGATATACCGAGCGATCCGTGTCCTCCGGTCTTCTCGTCGTCGTCCCGATCTCCCGCGAAATCTCCGGTCTTCACCTCCTCGTCGGAACGGGCAACACGTCGCCGGCTTCTTTTACGGGCTCCCACCTCTGGACCGAGGCAACTCGGGCACGAAGTTGGCGAGCCGACGTGCCCAAGGTTGCTGTAGGTTATCTGTAGAATGCTTTGTCTCATTTGGGGTTGTGGAAGTTGCCATATGGTGGAGGAAATGAACTAAGCTTTTGGAGATGGAGCAAATAGGAATTTTGCAAGCCTAAAGAGATCAAAATTCCCCACTAGAATTTTTGGACAGCCCCCCTCCCACTTGGCCGGCCATGGCTCATCAAGAAGAATGAAAGGGTGGTGTGTGCATGAATGAAAAAGAGTGAGCCAAAATATCAAGAGAGAGAAAAGGGCGATGATGATCAAGAATCATTACAACCATAACCTCACTCCAAATAAACCATCTTGAACCCAAAGTCAATCAATGATGAAGTCCAGAAAGTTAAGGGATGGTGCAACCATCATGACACAACAAAATGCAAAGAACACCCTCCACAATGCTTATTTGCACAATTGCAAATAAGCCCTCCTCCACCAATCTTCAGCCAATGAAAGATACAAAGAAATATGGCCGAAACGGAAAACAAACTGGCAACTCCAAAAACTGATCCCGTAATAAATTACAGGAAAACCCCGCTACTGTATATACATACCCGCATTTGTATTCCGACCGAAATACAAATGCAATGAGACAAAATCTACACTGTGCAATACTAGGATCCGGCTTAAACCAAAGCCCTCTAGTATTATCCGTCCGATCATGATCCGTGCAATACCGCACCTATCTGATCGAACCCTGCCATATCTCCATACGGCCTCTACAGCGTTTCGCCCGAAACTTGAGAAAACGGTCTGTGGGGGACTCTAAAGACTTGTCAATACTTTGGTTGTGGATTTAACCACTAGCACGTCAGAAGTATTAGCCTATACGTAACGGGCTACCAGGTATTGACCAAAAGGGACGTCGATGAGCGAACTCATCCTGACACCCTACTGAGCCTGTCAGTGACAATATCCGTACAGTCCGGTCCGTTCGTCTATGAGCATCGCATGGTGGGCCTAGGGGGTTGGTAAAAGTCAGACCCCCAAAAGCGGTACAAGTCGTGTCGAAGTGTAGCCCAGAACACCCTGAGATACTACTGGAATACCTACCAGTAAATCTCCTGCCTTGGCCAAGGACTTCGTGTAATGGCTCTCCTAGACACAGCGCGACCTCACCCACAATACCGGGAGAGACGAACCCCTGAAGATCCGCTCACTGCCTCCATGTGGCTCGGGACTGTACCCAACTAAAACCTGTTTGCACGTCTCCTTTGAGCGTGGTAGGGTAGTAATCAAAGTACAGTGGGAACTCACACGAGACAAATGACGATCCTCAGGTCGATGAACTAACATGTACACATGTCACCAGGGAACTGCTATCTGACATCAGGTATAAGACCAACTAGCATGTTCCCGGCGAGTCCTGTCCGGTGTACTCATAACCCAATGAGCACCTGTATACATCTTAGGTGAACCAACTGACACCAGTGGCTTGTGAGACCGGCCACTGCCCCTCGTCGGGGTCTCGACTGTATACACTAGTCTACTCTGGAGTATCGATGCCCCGTCTCGAAACTCCCACTACTAGGGACCTATTAAGGATTTGCTTATAGACTCCAGCTCCCACGTATATGATCGCCCTCATACTGCTGGCAGTCAAGCAAGAATCCTAGGGGCTCTATCAACGTGCAATAGCGACCTGTAAGGTCACCTAAAGCAGTACATGATGATAAAGATAAACCAGATAGCAGACTATCATCTTGAGTAAGACTGTCCTACCGGGATAGGTCCCCCCTCAATCATTGCAATCACGTGCCTGTGATCAAATAATTGACTCTGAGGGCACTAACTCCAACAATATGTATTATAGCCGGATTATTAAATCAAGAGTTGATTTAATAATTTAATGTATAATTATATATTTGATATATTAAATTACATTGACTAATATTAGCTCACTTAAGATTTCTTTTCTCACTTTATGATACATTGATATATATGTGATATAAGTTAAATGTATTTTTTTCTTTTAGCACAAAATATATATGTGATATATATTGTTATGTCATGCTAAGTTACACATTCAACATGTATGTATGAGACTCACACCATGCTAGTGTTAAGTTAGGGTTTTATTTGTTTTAAGTAATTCAAACACTTGGATAATGATTCATAGTAGAAGCTTAGAGAAGCTTGTGGAAAACTTTGACTTTGTCCACTTGTTTGTCTAGCTTAAGATATTTTTCAAGCCTACCCTTAACTCATAGCTATGGTTAAGTCTCTACAATGGTTAGTGGATGACATATACAAACCATGGTTACATTTCTAACCTCATGGATTCATTCATCTCTTCCTCACTTCTTCTTCTTCCTCACTTGAAAAAGCTTGCTAGTTTTTTCTAAGTGATGATAACTTGTGAGAAAAATATATCTAAAGTGAGCCCACTTCCTACTTCATCATCCTATATTATTAGCCATTTAGTTTAGGGTGTTTTCTTCACTAATCTACACAATTAGTGAAGAGATAGCATGAGCTAGTGTTTTCTCAACGTAGATCATCTTCGGCCTCAAAGACTTCGAAGCAAGCTTGTTCGTTTCTTCATAGGAGCCTTTCTAGAGTCAGGGGAATCATGATCGTAGCGAAGGGACTACTACACGGAGCTATTGAAGTGAAGGACCGGTCTACAAAGGTTGTATTCCTTGTTCACTTAGATGTAAAGAGTTTACATATCATGTTTAACCCTAATTCTCTAGTTATGATCTTGGTTAGGATTTGTTTAGCATCCCAAAATTTTAAAGTAGCATGATTGATGCTTGCTAAAACCTTCACAAGGTGCTAAGCTAACCCTACAGTGGTATCAAAGCCAAGCTAGAGCATTAGGCATTGTCTATACGAAGTTTAAAGTCCGATCGAACTCTGAAAGCCCGAAATGACCCCCTTTCTGGAAATTTTTCCAAAATTTGGATTTTTCCATGTTAAAAATACTCAGAAAATCATGTAGGGAATTCTATGGACACACCTGAAGAACGAAACCCTAACTCGTCCAAGTGACCGCGGATCCACGGCTAAAACATAGTTTTGGCGGCGAATCCGCGGCGCCACTTGAGAGGCTTGGGTCGGGCCCTTCAGCTGTTGGTCCGTAGGTACTGTGGCATTCTCTGGTTAACTTTAACTGTGCTTAAGTGTTGAGCTCTTTGGGAATTTTTGGGAATTCGTTGTATCGATCGAATTATCTAACTTCGCCTAGCTATCTGTGATTGTGATGTAATATTTAGAATCCACATAATTGGTTATGTGATAACTAGTTTGAATTTTATAAATCTATCACTTTAGTCTCATTTGATCGCTTGCCACGGGATTTTGATGTGGATCAAAAGTCCATCGCAATTACGTAGTGTACGCGGATACTCGCCGGATAACCTTACTAGAGAGCCACACCCCATAGCCCCGACCAAGTGACTGTAGGAGAACCCCATAGCCAAAATCATCCGTTCGAGTGCTCACGGCCGCGGTGTTCCTCCTTGATGCACTTCGTCGACGGCATCGGGGGGTGCGGCCGTCTATTAAAGTTTCCAGCGAGCATTCGATTAGGTTATCGGGAATCTTATTGAACTACCCGAAAGGTTATTGGAAAGTGTTTTCAATATCGAGACTAAAATGCGGGATTTATAATTGTTAGGCATGCGATGTCTAAGAAATTCATTTGGTTAGGCATGAAATCCAATGTATGTGATATATTGGGTTTATGATGTCTAAGGTCGTTGCAAATTCCAACTGTTGTAGTTTTTCAATTTCTTTTCTGCGACCATAAGTGTAATATGTGGTGTATCACCGGTTTCAGTGCTATATGTCAACGACAATTGGGATACGTATATTTACTTACGTTGATGACATGTGATGTTATGTGTTGCTGTGATATGTTATATTGGATCGTAACGTTTTGAATAGCTGGGGTTTTTTTATGTGAGATGAAAGTTTTTCATTTTCCTTCATGTAAAATCTTATATGTAATATTCTTTTATTGGGGCACTTCCGGGTGGAGAATGATGTCACCATTGATGTATATTATTTCCTTTTCCGCATTAGGATAGACCTAAGGTGGGGAGCACAAGTAACCGGGTTCTAGCGTCCAGTGGGAGACCATCTCGAGGAGTCGAGATCGGGTCTCCTAACTCTAGAATTGGTAGGGTTTCTTGCTGCTCTCGTAGGGGTCTTGGGATGTGGGTTTGGCTATTCATCACGACCGTGGAATCCGCGTTTTTACTGGTTTAAATAAAACACGGAATTCCTAGTATATCCAATATTTCATATGTGATTCTTCTGCTGCTGATATTCTGTGATGAGATCGTTTTATATGAGTGAGACGAATGATTATACTATATATATATGATATATTAATATTGTTGCTTTCGTTTCTTCTGTGATTCTTGTTAGGTCCACGTTACCTCTCCCGGTACTTTCGGGGTTGCGGAAACGGTAAAACAAAATTTTTTCTAAACTTTGTAACATGGACCGTAAAAGCCGGATCTTTGCTAAACTAAACTAGCATACTTGCAAAGAAGAGTTAACTACTCGGCAAAGTGGTTATACCTCAACTTGAACTCCTTCTCTTCTTGTTGTTCTTCTTCTTTCTTGCTCTTTGTAGTAGCTTGAATGGCTTCCCCTCCTCGTCTCCTCTTTGCCGAAGATAGATCCACCTGAGGGCTTCATCCTTGGGCTCCTTTCTCGATCTTGAGAGAACTAAGGTATTCGGCTTGCTAGACCTT
Source organism: Agapanthus africanus (assembly GCA_030015575.1). Lineage (NCBI taxonomy): Eukaryota > Viridiplantae > Streptophyta > Magnoliopsida > Asparagales > Amaryllidaceae > Agapanthus > Agapanthus africanus. The sequence continues at coordinate 401,740,142 of CM057346.1, forward strand.
CTACCTTAGAGTGAGTAGAGTGTGCTTTGGGGTGTTATATCTTCAAGGAGATGATTCTCAACACATGAGATTTGCTCTCCTTGAACAAGAGGAGGAAGAAGATGAAGTGAAGAGAGAGAAACTAAATGATAGAATGAGCTATTTTCCTCTTGCAACCATAACAAAAGGAAAATGATTTATCTAATTAATAATAATAAATCAAAATGAAATAGTTGATGGTTGTATTTGGAATGACCACCATCATCACTTCAATAAATGAATGTAAGCTAGAATCAAGGAGTATCCTTGCAAAGCAATGATGATTGTCAACATTCAACCATGGTCAACAAGTCAACCATGGTCAACAAGTCAACAAAATCAACCATAACATTATTTCATTTAATTACTATTATTAATTGATATTTCATAAATCCATTTGGGTTTGGAAAAAGACGACTGTCAACTGTGCATACGCACCCGTTCCGAAACCCTAATGAAAGACCTCATCCTCCTCCTCAAGCAACTGTGCATACACACCTGCATTCTCGTTCCGAGGAACAAGAATACTGAGAGATAAAAGCAACCCCAAAACATATACCAGTATCTGGCTCAAACCAGAGCCTGCCAGTATAATCCGTCCGGACTCCAAACGTGCACAAGTGCGCGGATGAGAACGAACCCTGCCGCAATACCATGCGACCTCTACTCAGTTTTGCCCAGAGGCGAATAGCCCTCTGTGTGGGACTCTAAAGACTCGACGCTACGCTGGCAGTGGGTTTAACCACAGACCGCAAGTGGCACTAGCTGTGCGTAACGGTCCCCAGGTAGATGCCGATAAGAAGACTGACGAGGTAAAACCCATCTGAACTCCTACTGAGTCTGAATGTGACATTCTCCGTACAGTCCGGTCTGTTCGTCTGATACATCGCATGGCGGGCCTAGGGGGGCGGTAAACGTCAGTCCCCTAATAGCGGTACAAGTCGTGTCGGAGTGAAGCCCAATACACCCTGAGATAACACTGGAAACCTACCAGTATATCTCGCTTGCCCTGGCCAGGGACTACTCGTGTAATGGCTCTCCTAGACACAGCGCGATGTCAACCCCCAATACCGGGAGAGACGAATCCTGTCTAACCGTCACTGCCTCCAAGTGCTTCGGGACTGCTCCCAACTACTACCTGTTTGCACGACTCAGTAGAGCCGTGGTAGGGTAGTAATCAAAGAACAGTGGGAACACACTCGAGGCGAAGTGACAGTGTCAAGTCAGCGGACTAAGCTGTACTCATGTCACCTGGGAACTGATAACTGACGATAGGTATAATACCAACCATCAGTTCCCGACGAGTCCTGTCCAGTGTACTCGTAACCTAACGAGCACCCGCATACTATCTCAAGTACGACGTACCGACGGCTGTGGGACAGACCGTCTCCCGTGCTGGGATGAGAAGCGCATACGCTAGTCTACTCCGGAGTATCGATGCCCTATCTCGATACTTCCACGACTAGGGACGTGTATAAGGATGTGCTTGTAGATTACCCAGCCCCCACGAGTGTGATCGCCATCACAACGCCGGTAATCAAGCAAAGATCCAAAGGGCTCTACTAATGCGTATAGGTGATATAATAAATAAACACACAAGTACACATTAAAGCAGAGACAAACCAAGTAGCATACTACTATATTGAGCAAGATTGTCTGTTCAACTGTGAATATCCCAAGCTTCCATCAAGTAATATACATACTAGTATGATACAGTAATGGCCTCTAGGGCATATACACTAACAATCTCCCACTTGCACTAAGGCCATGTACTGGCGTATCGAAGACCTATCATCTCGATCAGCCGCTCAAACTGAGTCTGGGGTAAAGCCTTTATGAATGGGTTCGCAGTGTTGTCCTTTGTGTCCACTCTCCGCACCTCGATCTCCTGTCGATCAATGATCTCCCTGATCAGGTGATACCGCTTTAAGATGTGCCTGGATTTCTGATGGGACCTTGGTTCCTTCGCTAAAGCTATAGCCCCATTGTTATCGCAATACAAAGGTATTGGGTCAACAATGTACGGAACCACCTGAAGTTCACAAATGAACTTCTTAATCCAGACCGCCTCTTTTGCGGCATCGCTTGCAGCAATGTATTCAGCCTCCATCGTCGAGTCTGCGACGGTATCCTGCTTGGAACTCCTCCAACATACCGCCCCTCCGTTGAGGGTAAACACAAAACCCGAGACAGACTTGCTGTCATCTTTGTCACTCTGGAAGCTTGAATCGGTAAAGGACTCGACCCTGAGGTCTCCATTACCGTAAACCAGGAACATCTCCTTAGTCCTTCTCAGGTACTTGAGAATGTTCTTCACTGCTGTCCAGTGGTCCTCCCCTGAGTCTGACTGATACCGGCTTACCGTGCTCAACGCGTAAGCTACATCTGGTCTTGTACATAGCATCGCATACATTATAGATCCTACCGCCGAAGCGTAGGGTATAGTGCTCATGCGAACCCTCTCCTCGTCAGTCTTAGGAGACATCTTCTTGGAGAGGGTAATTCCGTGCAATGCGGGTATGTTACCGCGCTTGGAACCCTCCATACTAAATCTCTTTAGTACGGTCTCTATGTACCTGGACTGCGAAAGTCCCAATAGTTTCTTGGATCTATCTCTATAGATCTTGATCCCCAGAATGTACAAGGCATCACCCAGGTCCTTCATGGAGAACCTTTGTGACAAAAATAGCTTGACCGATTGTAGCATAGGAATATCATTTCCTATCAAAAGAATGTCGTCCACGTACAAGACTAGGAATACGACAGTTCGTCCTACAATCTTCTTATATACACAGGGTTCATCTTCGTTCTTGATGAAATCAAATTCCTTGATTGCCTCATCAAAACAGATGTTCCAGCTCCGCGATGCCTGCTTTAATCCATAAATGGATTTAAGCAACTTGCACACTTTTCTGCTGCTCCCACTGTCTACGAGACCTTCTGGTTGATCCATGTAAACGCACTCTTCCAAACAACCGTTTAGGAAAGCCGTCTTAACATCCATCTACCAGATTTCATAGTCATGGAAGGCAGCAATGGCAAGTAGGATCCGAATGGATTTGAGCATAGCCACCGGAGAAAAAGTTTCATCATAGTCCAAACAAGGTCTTTGACGAAAACCTTTTGCAACGAGTCTAGCTTTATAGGTTTCCACCTGCCCATCTACACCAAGTTTCCTTTTGTAGATCCATTTGCATCCAACGGGTTTTACCCCAGGTGGAGCAATATCCAAGGTCCACACTTTATTGGCATACATGGACTCCATTTCGGATTGCATTGCTTCCTGCCACTTATCAGAGTCCCTACTGATAATGGCCTGCCTGAAACTGGTAGGGTCATCTTCTTCCAAGATGCAATCCTCTCGATCCCCGTCTATGAGAAAACCGTAGTATCTCTCGGGCGGATGAGAAATCCTACCAGATCTGCGGAGTGGCTGAGGTTCGTTTGGGGTCACTGAATTTTCTGGTTCTGCTAAATCCTCAGTTTGAGTTTGTGGATCAGATATTTCATCCAGTTCTACCGTGCTCCCACTTATTTCTTTTGCAAGAAATTGCCACTCTAAAAAGGTGGCGTGGCGAGCAACGAACACCTTCTGTTCCTCAGTGTGGTAGAACAGATATCCCAGAGAATTTCTAGGATATCCCACAAACTTACATAAAACTGACCGTGCCTCAAGCTTGTCTGGTTTTTGTACTTTTACATAGGCCGGACAACCCCATATCTTAATTCGTTCTAGATATGGCTTCTTACCACTCCATATTTCATATGGAGTCTTAGGCACGGATTTAGACGGAACCTGATTCAGTAAGTATGCCGCTGTATCTAGCGCAAGTCCCCAGAATGAAAGAGGTAACTCAGCATCACTCATCATGGATCGAACCATATACAATAGGGTACGATTCCTTCTCTCCGATACACCGTTGTGCTGTGGTGTATAAGGAGGAGTAAGCTGAGAGAGAATACCATTCTCTTTTAAGTAATCTCGGAATTCCGTGCTTAAGTACTCCCCTCCTCTATCAGACCGGAGGATCTTGATACTTTTGCCTGTCTGGTTCTCTACTTCGTTTCTGAATTCCTTGAATTTCTCAAAAGTTTCAGATTTGTGTTTCATCAGATACACATATCCGAACCTAGAGAGATCGTCAGTGAATGTGATGAAGTACGAGAACCCACCCCTTGCAAGTATAGACATCGGACCACACACATCACTGTGTATGAGTCCGAAGAGCTCTGTTGCTCTTTCTCCATGTCCGGTGAACGGAGATTTGGTCATCTTCCCTTTGAGACAAGAATGACAGGTTTCATAAGATGAAAACTCGAACGCATTCAAGAGTCCATCTTTATGCAACTTACTCAGTCTTTTCTATCCGATATGACCAAGTCTACAATGCCACAAGTAGGATTCATTCGTATCTGAATTCTTCCTCTTGCGTGTGTTTTGTATATTATGAACTGTATTCTGATTTAGAACGTAGATACCATTACACAGTGTACCCTCTGCAACCAGTACCTTATGAAGGTAAATGTTCATGATATTCTTTTCAAGAACAAAGTTATATCCATCTTTATCTAGTAAAGAAACTGATATGATGTTGCAAACCATGGAGGGTACATAGTAGCAATCATTCAAAATCATAGTCTTGCCATTTGGCAATACTAGGTGATATTCACCGACGGCTGCCGCATTAACTTGTGCTCCGTTCGCTACTCTGAGCGACATATCACCCGGTGCAACTTTCCTACTTTTTCTCAGTCCCTGTAATAAATTACAGATATGAGATCCTGATCCGGTATCAAGTACCCAGGAGGTAGGGCTGACCGTAAAACAGTTCTTAATTACAAGAACACCTGAAGTAGATGCAAAACCATGCTTCTTCTTCGACTGGGTATCCTGGAAATCCATACAATCCTCTTTTCCATTCTCATACTCATGATTGTTGTCACAAGGTAGAGCTGAACCAACTTTCCCCAGTCCCGAATAAGAATTCGGATCGGTCAAGCGATACATTTTATTATCTTGATTAGGGCGTGAAAAGGTTGCTGCCTGGAGAGAGAGAAAAGAAACACTCAGCGTATGCTCTTGCAAGATTAGATTGGTTTATTAATTTATCTAACCAGGATGTCTCCCACTGTTTCCTCAAATTCTTCTTAAAACCTTTTTAAAAGAAGAACTAGCCGGGTTTTTAATTCACGTCACAATACTTGCTTAACCTTTCAGCCAGGCTAGTGTCGGTACTTCGAGGGTGGTTTTCCAACGCTTTCGCGAAGTTCCTTAATTTAAGAACCTCTTTTCCCTGGGGGCGTAGCCCCGCTAACACCTTTCTAGACACCTACTAGGTTTGTAGCATTGATCGTTAAGTGAAAGTAATCTCCCGAGAGTAATCCAACTTATCAATGGGATCGGGATCCAACTGTCATTGTGTGATGACCTAGATGGAATCCACTCTAGCCACCACACTCCAGAAGGTATGCTAAATCTGCAAGTTTCAGTTCTTTTGAAACTCCCGATGTGGTTTTTGCCCCTAACGATTCATGACCTTGACAATGCCAACATATCATGAACAGTTAGTCAAGTTCGGCCCGTCATTATCTTGATTAACTTAGACCCACCCGCATAACTCTTGACAATGCCAACATAGCTATGCGACTGTCCTAAATAATCTGAAAAATAAGGCTGCAAACAAGCAATACTTAACTACGGATCACTACTGTTAGTTATATGTATGCCCTAGAGGCCATTACTATACATAGGATGTATATTGTAGTGGATGCTGGGACATATATAGGGAGGACTTTCTTGCTCGACATGATAGTATGCTATCTGGTTGAACTTTACCTTAACGTGTATGCTGATTGTCTCTCTGTTACATGTTGGTAAAGCCCTTAGGATCTGTACTTGACCACCTGGACTATGATGCGGATCATACTAGTGGGGACATGGTAGTCTATAAGTACATCCTTCAAAGTCCCTAGTCGTGGGTGTATCGAGACGGGGCATCGATATACCAGAGTAGACTAGCGTGTACCTTCTCGACCCATACAGATGGGCGATGGATGATCCCATATCCATCGGTGTTTGACATCAGAGATGATATACGGGTGCTCAGTAGAGACTGGGTACACTGGACGGACTCGCCGAGAACTCCCAGATGGTATTATACCTCACGTCAGATGGCAGTTCTCTGGTGACACTGGTACAGAGTAGTCTGTTGACCCGAGATCGTCATAGAGTCTTGTGTGGTTCCCACTGTGCTTTGATTTCCATCTTACCACGTCCAAGAGGGCGTGCAAAACGGTGGTTTTTGGGTACAGTCCCGAGTCACATGGAGGCAATGAGCGATAGGAGGGGATTCGTCTCTCCCGGTATATGGGGGTTGATGTTGCACTGTGTTCGATCGGCTATAACAGGAAGTCCCTGGCCAGGGCTGCTCAGAGAATTGCTGGTAAGTGTTACCAGTAGTTTCTCGACCAGTTATAGACCTCATATCGACACGACTTATTGAGCTACTGGGGTCTGACGTTTACCACCCCTAGGCGAGATATGCGACATATCAGACGATCAGACCGGACTGTACGATAGTGTTACTGGTCGGATTCACTGGAGTGTGAGCGGGCTTGCTCGTCGATCTTCAGATCGCTCAATACCCGGGTGGCCGTTACGTTTAGCAGACCGCTTACGGCTTGTGGATGTTTGATATGATCATCATCCGCTGCCGGCGTATTGACGAGTCTTTAGAGTCCTACACAGAGGTTTCCTGGCTCAAGCGAAACGAAATAGGAGCGCATATGAGATATGTGCGGGACCGAGAATAATGCGTGTATGTGATACCGTATTCTATTCTCGCGATATATATATCGAATGGTTGTATGCGATATAACCTAGTTATCGATTCAAGCGTTGATTCGATAAGCCGATATATTAGATACCAGTCGGTTATGTGCGCATGACCGGATCATTGAATCAAGTGTTGATTTAATGATTTAATGTATAATTATATATTTGATATATTACTTTACATTAACTAGTATCGGTTCACTTTAGACGGATTTTCTCACTTGGTTCGTGCGCATTGCATATGCGATATGTTTTTGTACACTTGATTGTATCATGTTTGATGATGCAAGTCAAGCTAGGGTTCAAGTGTAAAGATTAAACCTTGGTTAATGAAATGGTTAGGGTTTATTATTCATTATTCATTTATCTTATTTAATTATCTTTTTATTTTTGATAAATGAATAAAAGAAAAGAGAAAAGAATGGTTGCTAGATTTGGAGTTTAGTTGAAACTTCATGAAGATTTGATAAAGTCAACCATACTTATCTCAACCTTAACCCTAACCATTCTCACTAACCATGATTCATTCTCTACACTTGACCATGGTTAGAATTATGATAAGAATTCATTTTCTTTTCATTTTCTATTAACTTATCATAACAATGATCTTCTTCTTGCTCTTCTTCTTCTTCATGAAAAGCAAGCTCCATCAATGGTGGATTGATGGAAAGAGTGAGAAATCCAATTCTAAAGTTAACCCACCTCCTATTTCTTCATCCTCTACCTCTTGCCAAGTAGTAGAGTGTGTTTCCTTCACAAGATTTTAGGGTTTGGTGAAGGTGGAGCTTGATTCATCGATGCTTCGACGTAGATCATCTTCGGCATGGACATCGACGACCTAGCTTGCCCATTCTCCGACGAAGTCGACTCTAGAGCCCGGATTTGATTTGGACAGCGGAGATGACCTCGTTGCGGAGCCGTGGAGGTGGATATCCGGATCTACAAAGGTTGTAATTTCCGTATCTCTTTAGTTAACTGTTAACTAGTTCTTGTTCGCCTAGATATCTAGCAAACGATCCGTACTTTAGGGTTTGTAGGCACCATAATTTTTGAAATTGCCATGGTTGATGGCTTGGAAGACCTCACTAGTGTGCCTAGGAACCCTGCAGTGGTATCAGAGCCTAGCTAGAGCCTTAGGCGATCCCCGGACGGAATTAGAAACCCGATCGAACCGAAATCCCATTGCAAAATTGCTCTCTGTACTTTTTTCAAAACTGTTGATTTTTGGCAATTAAAAATATCCAGAAAAACAAGCAGGCTTTTTTAAGAAGTACTGTGAAATTTGGTACCCTAATTCCACAAAAGCGCGGCGGAAGCGCTGCATAAAGGGGGTTTGCGCGGCGGAAGGGCCGCCAATAAGAAGCCTACACGTGTCAAATTTCACAGTAACTCGTAAAATTCAATGCTCATTTTCCTGGAATATTTAAACTGAACTCAAGAGTTGAGTTGTTCTGAGTTGTTTTGGGAATCATTGTTTCGATCGGAAAGTCTAATTCTGTCCATGTGTTTTCCGGATAAATTTTAGAATATGTTAAAAAGTTCGACCGGATATAAATACCCAATTTTTCCCCTGTCGGGAAATTTCCAAGTGTTGGATTTTTCCGTAGTTTAACGACGTTCTAAGTAGTGCAAGTAACGCGATGGTCCCTCTAGAAGACACAAACCTTAACTCGATTATGTGACCGTCTTGAACTGCCCTTTGAACCTTCGGGTTTGGGGCAGTACGGCGTGCCACATGTGAGGCGTTGGCTTGACCCTTCTACGGCTGGATCGTTGGTACTGAGGCACGAACGGAATGTTGTTATACTTGTTTCATGTGTTGATCAGTATCGGGAAAACTTGGGTGTTCGATTGTTCGATCGAAAAGTTTAACATTTTCTGTTTATCTGGAATGGGATACAATAATTGGAATTCACAATAAGTTATGAGATAACTGAATGAATGTTATAAACGTAGCAATTTAGTCTCACTTGATCGGTTGCCACGGATTTTTGATGTGATCAAAAGTCCGTTGCAATCACGTAGCGTACGCGGATATTCGCCGGATAAACTTAATAGACAGCTTCACTCCATAGCCCCGACCAAGTGACTGTAGGAGAACCCCGTCGCCGAAAGCATCCCTCCGGGTGCTCGCGGTAGCGGTGTTCCGCCTTGGTGCACTTCGTCGACGGTATTGGGGGTGCGGCCGTCTACTGAAGTTTGCGACGAGTATTCGATCAGGATGTCGGGAATCTTGTTGAATTGCCCGACTTGATATTGAAAAGTGTTTTCGATAATGAGACTAAAATGCGGGGTTTATAATTGTTAGGCATGTGATGTCTAAGGTATTCATTTGATTAGGCATGCGATGTCTATGCAGATTGCGGATTCCAACTGTTGTAGTTTTACACTTTCTTTTCTGTGACCGTAAGTGTAATATGTGATATCGCCGGTTTCGTTGCTATATGTCAACGACAATTGGGATGGACATATTTACTTACGTTGATGACATGTGATGTTATGTGTTGCTGGATATGTTATATTGGATCGTCGTGTTTGAATAGCCGGGGGTTTTTCTGTGAGATGAGTGTTTTTCATTTTCATTCATGTAAAAACTTGTATGTAATATTCTTTTATTGGGGCGCTTCCAGGTTGCGGGAGTTGTCACCTGTTGTATATTATTTACTTTTCCGCACTAGGATAGACCCAAGGAGGAGGGCACAAGTAACCGGGTTCTGGGGTCCAGTGGGAGACCAACTCGAGGAGTCGAGTCCGGGTCTCCTAACTCTAGAATTGGTAGGGTTGCTTGCCGCTCTCGTAGGGGTCTAGGGGTGTGGGTTTGGCTATTCATCACGACCGTGGAATCCGTGTTTTATACTGGCTCGTATTGAAAACACGGACGTCCTAGTATATCCAATATTTCATATATTTCTTCTGCTGCGATATCTGTGATGAGATCATGTGATGTTTCTGTGATGGATATAGTATATAGTATATATGATATATTATATAGACGTTACTTATGTTTTACACCCGCGCTAACCCTGCCCTGCTCTGCCGTTAGTTACCTAACCTAACAGTGCATGAGGGGACATCGAGGCGAATGCGGATGGCATAAGTGTACGTCATATCTATCTGTGATGTTTAGGTATTTAAATGATGGGACTTCATTAATGCGATTAATGAAAATAAAAGAAACCTAAGATGTTGTAGAATCGAATTTCAAAATAAAACAGGTAGCTACAGTTCTTGCTTTGCACAGTGGTATATGTGATATATCCTGCACCTCATCCGACGAGGAAAGGACCGAGATCCCTTCACCGGGAATGACTCCTTTAGCAATAACTGGCAGATGCTACACACTCGGTTTGTCTTTTGATTGCTTTTAAGTGTTTTGCTTTGCACAGTGATATATATGATATATCCCGCACCTCATTCGACGAGGAAAGGACCGACGATCCCTTCACCGGGAGTGACTCCTTTAGCAAAACTAGAAAAGCCTCAAAAGCACTCCATTTTAAAATTCATTCGATCCTACAACGATATCAAGTTCATTACGCAATAGGTTTTCAAAAAAAACCTGTCGTAGCCCTCCGTCATTTCAGATAAGTACTAGTTAGTATTCGTGCTACGTTTGTTGACTATGTTAAGGCGTAGTGTGCGGTAGCTAACTATTGGTTATCTGTATTAGCATATGATGCGATTGGATTAGGGTAGTCGTGCGACTTTGTTGACTATGTTAAGGGTCGTGCGGGTGGGTTTAATTCAATCGGGAAATGACGGGTTGAACTTGACTAGCACTTATGATTTGTTGACTATGTTAAGGTCATATAGCTGCTAGGGGCAAAACATTATCGGGAATTTCAAGTGTTGAAATTTGCAATGAGATTGCATACCTTCTATGAGATAGTTGGATCCCGATACCCGCTGCGAGCAAGAGTTACTCCTGGGAGAGTTTTATACATTACAATTAGCCGATCAAGTAGGTGTCTAGAAAGGTGTCAACGGGGTTACGCCTCTGGGAAAACGAGGTTTACATTAATTAGGTTCGTGCGAAAGCACGGGGGACCTCCCTCAAAGTACCGACACTGGCCTGGCTGAAAGATTGGCGAACTTGTAGTGTGTAATTAATCCCGGCTAGTCTTTCCTTTTAGGGTTTGAAGGAAGATTTGATAAAAAGCAGTGGGAGCCATCCTGATTAGATAAAATAATAACCAATCTATTCTTGACAGAGCGCACGCTGAGTGTTTTCTTCTCTCTCTCTCCTGGTAGCGACCATATCACGCCTTAATCAAGATAATAATACGGATTATTGACCGAACCCGCTTGTTATACTGAGCTGGGGAACGTTGGTCCCGCTCCAACTTATAATTGTTATAAGACAGAGCAGGAAATTGGGGAATACCAGAATTCCCGTGCCGCCCAAACGAAGAGAGTGCATGCTGATGCATCATCTTCGGGTTTGTTCATTATACAGAACTGTTTCTCAGTATCCTCTACGTCCTGGGTATGTGATACCAGATCAGGATCCCAGATATGTAATCTGTTACATAGGGCTACAGAAAGGTAGAAAAACTGAGAACGGGTGATAAGTTTCATGAGGCAGAAAACGGGGCAAGTGTTGCAGCCAAGTCTGTCGGTCACTGTCACCCTGTATTACCGATACATTGATTCTGAACGAATGTTGTTAGATACCGAACCTGATATACAAAATCATATCAGTCTCTTTATTAGTAAAGAAACGATATAATTTTGTATTGTTGGATAATGTTTTGAACATTTCCTATATCAAAAGTTGATCGGTTCAGGCACGTTATCTAAAAGCATTGATGTTCTAAATCAAACTACAGTTCTTTAGTATACAGAACATACACAAGAGGAAGAGTTCAGAAATGAACGAATCCTTCTTGAGGCATTGTAGACTAGGTCAGATCAATGTGACCCGACTAGCTAGAGTTACATATAGATGTATATTTAAATCAGTTTGAATTTACATCTTGTGAAACTCGCCAGTCATGTCACAAAGTTATAATGACACCAGCTCTGTTTATAGGAAACAGAGAAAGAGTTAGTAAACTCTTGGGATGATACATGTTGATGTATGTAGGTCCCCTGTCTACACATGCCAAGACCGGTTCTTTGTACTTCATTACATTCTCTGATGATCTCTTTCGAGTTTCAGACCTATGTTCCTGTTGAAACACAAGTCCGAACCTTTTGAGATATTCACGGAATATAAATTAGAAGTAGAGAACCAAAATGAGGGTATAAGTATTATGTCCTTTGATGTGATCGAGGAGGAGAATACTTGAGCACGGAAATCCTGGACTTTTCTAAAGGAGAATGAGATTCTCTCTCAGCATTACTCCTCCGAATACACCATAGCACGATGGTATATCGGGGTGGAGCAATTACACCCTATGTGATAAGGTGTGCTCTATGATGAGTAATACTGAGTTACCTATTTCCTTTTGGGTGTTATGCACTTGAGAAGCTGCATACCTATTGAATAGGGTTCCAATCAAATCAGTTGCCTACCGCTTCATATGTGATATGGAATGGGAAGAACCCATATCTTAAGTTAGTTAAGATTTGGGGATTGTCCGTCCTATGTCTAAAAGCAAAATCCGGACAAGCTCGAGGCAAGGTCTGTTATGTAGAACTGGAAATGTTCCAGCTATACAAACTACAGCACATGATTTGATAGAACCAAGGGATTCAGTAGATGCCAATGAACCTCAGCCTCTCCGCCGATCTAGTAGGGTTCCTCACCCACCTGAGAGATACTTCAGTTTCTCTATGACAGTGGGAGCGAGGATTGCATCATGAGATGATGACCCAACTAGCTTCGAGCAGGCCATCAGGAGTAAGACTCTGTAAGAATGGCTGGATGTTTAGTGATCTGAGATGGAATCCTTATACACCAACAAAGTATGGACTTTAGTTGCTATATCTGAAGGGTTAAATCCCCATCAGGAGCAAGTATATCTTGAGAAGATTACTTGGTGTACATGGAAAAGTTGAAACTTTCAAAGCTAGACTTGTTAAAGGTTTTCTTCATTGACCAGGCGTGGATCATGATGAAACCTTTTCAAGGATCTATGCTTAAGTCCATCCAGATCCTACTTACCACGGCTACATACCATGACTACGATATCTGGTGGTTGGGTGTCTTGACTGCTTTTCTAAATGATGATTTGGAAGAGAGCGTCTATAAGTACACAGCCAGAGGGCTTCGTAGACAGTGGGAGCAGCGGAAACGTGTGCAAGATGCTTTATAGGATAAAGCAGGCATCGCGGAGTTGGAACATCTGTTTTGATGAAGTAGTCAAAGAGTTTGACATCATCAAAATGGTAGATGAACCTTGTATAAACAAAAAGGTAGTAGGGAGTATGGTGACGATCCTCGTAGAGTACGTGGATGACATACTCTTGATAGGGAAGGAGTTTCCTATGCTACGTTCGGTCAATCTCCGCTTATCACAAAGATTCTCCATATAGGATCAAAGTGATACCTACTAAATCCTGGGTTTTGGATCTATGAGATAGATCTAAATGGATGTTAGGATACTCACTAGATGTAGTGAGATGGTGTCAATCGATCCTAAGGAGAATCACTGGAAGTGTTCCAGGGTGATAAAGACGACTGAGTGTCAGTCGCAGGCATTGTCTTTACCCTCAGTAGAGGGACGGTATGTTGGAAGAGTTCCAAACTAGATACCGTGACATACTAGACGATAAAGGCAGGATACATCGCTACTTAAGATGCTACCAAAGAGGTTGTTTGGATGTATATTGGTTCATGAGATGAACTATGTTCCTCCCATTGTGTGACAATGGAGTTGTGGCTTATGCCAAGGAACGCCCGTCCCATCAGTGATCCAGACATATTCTAAGGCAGCATCGCCTGATCATGGAGATAGTTGATCTCCAGGGTGATCGAGGTTTGGAGAGTAGACTCAGAGGACAACACAGCGGATCCACTCACAAAGGCCTGTTCCCAGAGAGAGACTTTTATGGGATGGTTGAGTATGAGATACTTCAAACCACTGCTACAGATGGCCCTAGTGCAAGTGGGAGATTGTTAGTTATATGTATGCCCTAGAGGCCATTACTATACATAGGATGTATATTGTAGTGGATGCTGGGACATATATAGGGAGGACTTTCTTGCTCGACATGATAGTATGCTATCTGGTTGAACTTTACCTTAACGTGTATGCTGATTGTCTCTCTGTTACATGTTGGTAAAGCCCTTAGGATCTGTACTTGACCACCTGGACTATGATGCGGATCATACTAGTGGGGACATGGTAGTCTATAAGTACATCCTTCAAAGTCCCTAGTCGTGGGTGTATCGAGACGGGGCATCGATATACCAGAGTAGACTAGCGTGTACCTTCTCGACCCATACAGATGGGCGATGGATGATCCCATATCCATCGGTGTTTGACATCAGAGATGATATACGGGTGCTCAGTAGAGACTGGATACACTGGACGGACTCGCCGAGAACTCCCAGATGGTATTATACCTCACGTCAGATGGCAGTTCTCTGGTGACACTGGTACAGAGTAGTCTGTTGACCCGAGATCGTCATAGAGTCTTGTGTGGTTCCCACTGTGCTTTGATTTCCATCTTACCACGTCCAAGAGGGCGTGCAAAACGGTGGTTTTTGGGTACAGTCCCGAGTCACATGGAGGCAATGAGCGATAGGAGGGGATTCGTCTCTCCCGGTATATGGGGGTTGATGTTGCACTGTGTTCGATCGGCTATAACAGGAAGTCCCTGGCCAGGGCTGCTCAGAGAATTGCTGGTAAGTGTTACCAGTAGTTTCTCGACCAGTTATAGACCTCATATCGACACGACTTATTGAGCTACTGGGGTCTGACGTTTACCACCCCTAGGCGAGATATGCGACATATCAGACGATCAGACCGGACTGTACGGTAGTGTTACTGGTCGGATTCACTGGAGTGTGAGCGGGCTTGCTCGTCGATCTTCAGATCGCTCAATACCCGGGTGGCCGTTACGTTTAGCAGACCGCTTACGGCTTGTGGATGTTTGATATGATCATCATCCGCTGCCGGCGTATTGACGAGTCTTTAGAGTCCTACACAGAGGTTTCCTGGCTCAAGCGAAACGAAATAGGAGCGCATATGAGATATGTGCGGGACCGAGAATAATGCGTGTATGTGATACCGTATTCTATTCTCGCGATATATATATCGAATGGTTGTATGCGATATAACCTAGTTATCGATTCAAGCGTTGATTCGATAAGCCGATATATTAGATACCAGTCGGTTATGTGCGCATGACCGGATCATTGAATCAAGTGTTGATTTAATGATTTAATGTATAATTATATATTTGATATATTACTTTACATTAACTAGTATCGGTTCACTTTAGACGGATTTTCTCACTTGGTTCGTGCGCATTGCATATGCGATATGTTTTTGTACACTTGATTGTATCATGTTTGATGATGCAAGTCAAGCTAGGGTTCAAGTGTAAAGATTAAACCTTGGTTAATGAAATGGTTAGGGTTTATTATTCATTATTCATTTATCTTATTTAATTATCTTTTTATTTTTGATAAATGAATAAAAGAAAAGAGAAAAGAATGGTTGCTAGATTTGGAGTTTAGTTGAAACTTCATGAAGATTTGATAAAGTCAACCATACTTATCTCAACCTTAACCCTAACCATTCTCACTAACCATGATTCATTCTCTACACTTGACCATGGTTAGAATTATGATAAGAATTCATTTTCTTTTCATTTTCTATTAACTTATCATAACAATGATCTTCTTCTTGCTCTTCTTCTTCTTCATGAAAAGCAAGCTCCATCAATGGTGGATTGATGGAAAGAGTGAGAAATCCAATTCTAAAGTTAACCCACCTCCTATTTCTTCATCCTCTACCTCTTGCCAAGTAGTAGAGTGTGTTTCCTTCACAAGATTTTAGGGTTTGGTGAAGGTGGAGCTTGATTCATCGATGCTTCGACGTAGATCATCTTCGGCATGGACATCGACGACCTAGCTTGCCCATTCTCCGACGAAGTCGACTCTAGAGCCCGGATTTGATTTGGACAGCGGAGATGACCTCGTTGCGGAGCCGTGGAGGTGGATATCCGGATCTACAAAGGTTGTAATTTCCGTATCTCTTTAGTTAACTGTTAACTAGTTCTTGTTCGCCTAGATATCTAGCAAACGATCCGTACTTTAGGGTTTGTAGGCACCATAATTTTTGAAATTGCCATGGTTGATGGCTTGGAAGACCTCACTAGTGTGCCTAGGAACCCTGCAACTACGCCTTGACAATGCTAAAATACGTAGCTCGAATACTGAGTAGTACTTGTATGAAATGACGGAGGGCTACGGCTGGGTTTTTGGCGAAAAACCCGTTAACGTAATGAACTTGATGTCGTTGAAGGAACCTGATAATCTTTTTGAAAAACATAGTGGCGAAAACTTTTGCTAAAGAGGTCACTCCCTGCGAAGGGATCTCGGCTCTTTCCTTGTCGAGTGAGGTGCTAGGCATTCGTAAGATGAATACCTCGATGCAAAGCAAGAATAATCGACTATGGTGAAGTTATTACCCTGACGCAAACCTTTTGTCCAAGGGGTCACTCCCGATGAGGGGATCTCGGCCCTTGCCTCGTCGATTGAGGTGCTGGGCATTCATAACCGAATACCTCGATGCAAAACAAAAAGATGAACGTCCTTGTAATAACAGCTTTTTGAAAAACTTGTTCCAACAACGTCTTTTAGGTTTATTTTCTTGCATTAGTTCTTTTAATGCGTCCCATCATTTAAATCCTACCATTGCAGAAAACAACCAAAATATGACGTACGCTTATGCCATTCGCATTCGCCACGGGGTCCCGTCATCACCCGTTAGGTTACTTAACTAACGACAGAGCGGGGGCTGGGCTAGCGCGGCTGTAAAACATAAGCAACGCCTAAATATAAAGCAATGATAGACATTACAGATCACAAATGAATACATTGGATATACTAGGAATCCGCAATCCGTTCGAGCCTGCAACGAAAAGCGGATTACACGGTCGCGGTGAATAGCCAAACCCCACCCAAGACCCCTACGGATGCGGCAAACTACCCGCCAAGTACTCGGTAGTTTGTGCACCCCTCCATGGGTCTATCCTAGGAGCAAAAACAGTAAAAAGAATTATACAATGACGGCTACAACCCCGACCCGGTTGTGCGACCATACAAATAATATTATTACATCAATTTACATATTACAAATGAATGAAAGAAAAACAAAAGCTCATCTCACATCCACCCCGGCTATTCACCCGCGACAGTCCAACACATTCATATACACATTCCAATATCAAACACAGATCACAGAGATGTATAACCCCGACTAATCGACTTATAGCGATTAGCCGACGTTCAATACATACAAACATCACAGATATAACCTATATAGCCAAAGTGTAGCGAAGTTCGAAAAAAAATACGGATTTATAGGACCCCAAAAGTAAATTTCTTTTCTGGAAAATCTGGGCACATATAACATATTTGAAAAATCCCAAAACCCTACCAGAAGAACACTGCACAAAACACGATCATATGAAGAGGCTAAACGGCGGCGGATCCGCGGCTAAGAGAATAGATGAGGCCGCGGATCCGCGGAGGTTTGAAGGTTTCATGGGATCGTTTTTCTTGGGTGTTCTCACAAAACCCTGAGCCGATTTTAGGAGTAAAACTTTTTACATTTCGAGCACAAAAAATTTCAACAAAAACTTAGGGTTTTAGAATTTCCGGTTTTGCGATTTTTCGGTTTCGAACTTCCATACACTTCGCTACCAAGCTAGTTTAAGTTTAGTTAGGCTCTGATACCACTGTTAGGTCCACGTTACCTCTCCCGGTACTTTCGGGGTTGCGGAAACGGTAAAACAAAAAATTTTCTAAACTTTGTAACATGGATCGTAAAAGCCGGATCTTTGCTAAACTAAACTAGCATACTTGCAAAGAAGAGTTAACTACTCGGCAAAGTGGTTATACCTCAACTTGAACTCATTCTCTTCTTGTTGTTCTTCTTCTTTCTTGCTCTTTGTAGTAGCTTGAATGGCTTCCCCTCCTCGTCTCCTCTTTGCCGAAGATAGATCCACCTGAGGGCTTCATCCTTGGGCTCCTTTCTCGATCTTGAGAGAACTAAGGTATTCGGCTTGCTAGACCTTCTACCTTAGAGTGAGTAGAGTGTGCTTTGGGGTGTTATATCTTCAAGGAGATGATTCTCAACACATGAGATTTGCTCTCCTTGAACTAGAGGAGGAAGAAGATGAAGTGAAGAGAGAGAAACTAAATGATAGAATGAGCTATTTTCCTCTTGCAACCATAACAAAAGGAAAATGATTTATCTAATTAATAATAATAAATCAAAATGAAATAGTTGATGGTTGTATTTGGAATGACCACCATCATCACTTCAATAAATGAATGTAAGCTAGAATCAAGGAGTATCCTTGCAAAGCAATGATGATGGTCAACATTCAACCATGGTCAACAAGTCAACCATGGTCAACAAGTCAACAAAATCAACCATAACATTATTTCATTTAATTACTATTATTAATTGATATTTCATAAATCCATTAGGGTTTGGAAAAAGACGACTGTCAACTGTGCATACGCACCCGTTCCGAAACCCTAATGAAAGACCTCATCCTCCTCCTCAAGCAACTGTGCATACACACCGGCATTCTCGTTCCGAGGAACAAGAATACTGAGAGATAAAAGCAACCCAAAAACATATACCAGTATCTGGCTCAAACCAGAGCCTGCCAGTATAATCCGTCCGGACTCCAAACGTGCACAAGTGCGCGGATGAGAACGAACCCTGCCGCAATACCATGCGACCTCTACTCAGTTTTGCCCAGAGGCGAATAGCCCTCTGTGTGGGACTCTAAAGACTCGACGCTACGCTGGAAGTGGGTTTAACCACAGACCGCAAGCGGCACTAGCTGTGTGTAACAGTCCCCAGGTAGATGCTGATAAGAAGACTGACGAGGTAAAACCCATCTGAACTCCTACTGAGTCTGAATGTGACATTCTCCGTACAGTCCGGTCTGTTCGTCTGATACATCGCATGGCGGGCCTAGGGGGGCGGTAAATGTTAGTCCCCTAATAGCGGTACAAGTCGTGTCGGAGTGAAGCCCAATACACCCTGAGATAACACTGGAAACCTACCAGTATATCTCGCTTGCCCTGGCCAGGGACTACTCGTGTAATGGCTCTCCTAGACACAGCGTGATGTCAACCCCCAATACCGGGAGAGACGAATCCTGTCTAACCGTCACTGCCTCCAAGTGCTTCGGGACTGCTCCCAACTACTACCTGTTTGCATGACTCAGTAGAGCCGTGGTAGGGTAGTAATCAAAGAACAGTGGGAACACACTCGAGGCGAAGTGACAGTGTCAAGTCAGCGGACTAAGCTGTACTCATGTCACCTGGGAACTGATAACTGACGATAGGTATAATACCAACCATCAGTTCCCGACGAGTCCTGTCCAGTGTACTCGTAACCTAACGAGCACCCGCATACTATCTCAAGTACGACGTACCGACGGCTGTGGGACAGACCGTCTCCCGTGCTGGGATGAGAAGCGCATACGCTAGTTTACTCCGGAGTATCGATGCCCTATCTCGATACTCCCACGACTAGGGACGTGTATAAGGATGTGCTTGTAGATTACCCAGCCCCCACGAGTGTGATCGCCATCACAACGCCGGTAATCAAGCAAAGATCCAAAGGGCTCTACTAATGCGTATAGGTGATATAATAAATAAACACACAAGTACACATTAAAGCAGAGACAAACCAAGTAGCATATTACTATATTGAGCAAGATTGTCTGTTCAACTGTGAATATCCCAAGCTTCCATCAAGTAATATACATACTAGTATGATACAGTAATGGCCTCTAGGGCATATACACTAACAATTCTTAGGAAGCATAAATAACGGGACTTCATTAATGAAATTAATGAAATAAAAAAAAACCTAAAGATGTTGTAGAAACTTGTTTAAAAGAACTGGTAGTGCTAGTTCTTGCTTTGCATAGCGGTATTCCTTGTAGAATATCCAGAAGCTTATTTGATAAGGAAAGAGCCGAGATCCCTTCACCGGGAATGACCTCTTTAGCGAAACTAGCAGATGCTACAACCCACTCGGTTTGTCTTTTGATTTTTTCTATAGTTTTTGGTTTGCATAGCGGTATTCCTTATAGAATATCCAACACCTTATTCGATAAGGAAAGAGCCGAGATCCCTTCACCGGGAGTGATCTCTTTAGCAAAACTAGTAAAAGCCTCAAAAACACTCCTTCTAAAAATTCACTTGATTCTACAACGATATCAAGTTCATTACGCTCATGGTTTTCTTAAAAACCTGCGTAGCCCTCCATCATTTTAGGAAGTAGAGTACTTAGTATTCGTGCTGCGTATGTCGACCATAGCCGAGGTGTAGTGTACGGTAGCTAAGTGATGTCTTTCCTATACAGCATATGATGCGATTAGTTAGGACAGTTACATGATTATGTCGACCATAGCCGAGGGTCATGTGGGTGGGTCTAATTAACCACGAAATGACGGATAGGACTTGACTATTGCTTATGATATGTTGACCATAGCCAAGGTTATAGGTGCTAGGGGTAAAAACAGTTATCGGGAGTTTTAAGTGTTGAAATTTGCAATGAGATTGCATACCTTCCATGTGATAGTTGGATCCTGATACCCACAGCGAGTAATTGTTACTCCTGGGAGAGTTTTGCACTTTACAATTAGCCGATCAAGTAGGTGTCTAGAAAGGTGTTAATGGGGTTACGCCCCTGAGAAAACGAGGTTTATTTTAATTAGGTCCGTGCGAAAGCACGGGGAACCTCCGTCAAAGTACCGACACTGGCCTGGCCGAAAGATTGGCGAACTTGTAGGGTGTAATTAATCCCGGCTAGTTTTACCTTTTTTGGTTTGAAGAAAGATTTGACTAAAAAAGTGGGAGCCATCCTGATTATGTTAGTTATATGTATGCCCTAGAGGCCATTACTATACATATGATGTATATTGTAATGGATGCTTGGACATATATAGGGAGGACTTTCTTGCTCGACATGATAGTATGCTATCTTGTTGCACTTTATCTTAACATGAACTCTGATTGTCTCTATGTTACATGTTGATAAAGCCCTTAGGATATGTACTCGACTACTGGGACTATGATGTGATCATATTAGTGGGGCCACGGTAGTCGATGAGTACATCCTATAACTATTTCTAGTCGAGGGTGTATCGAGACAGGGCATCGATACACCAGAGTAGACTAGCGTATACGCATCTTGACCCATATGATGGGCGATGGATGATCCTATATCCATCGGTGTTTGACATCAAGGATGGTGTATGGGTGCTCAGTAGAGACTGGGTACACTGAACGGACTCGCCAAGAACTCCCAGATGGTATTATACCTCACGTCAGATGGCAGTTCTCTGGTGACACTTGTACAGGTTAGTTTGTATATCCGAGATCGTCATAGAGTCTTGTGTGATTCCCACTGTGCTTTGATTTCCATCATACCACGTCCAAGAGGGCGTGCAAAAAGGTGGCTTTTGGGTACAGTCCCGAATCACATGGAGGCAATGAGCGATAGGAGGGGTTTCGTCTCTCCCGGTATAAGAAGTTGATGTGGTGCAGTGTTTGATTGGCTATAACTGGAAATCCCTGGACAGGGTTTCTGAGATTTACTGGTAAGTGTTATCAGTAGTTTCTCGAACTGTTATAGACCTCATTTCGACACGATTTATCAAGCTACTGGGGTCTGACGTTTACCACCCCTAGGCGAGATATGCGACATATCAGACGAAGAGACCGGACTGTACGGGAGTGTTTCTGATTGGATTCGCAGGAGAATGTATAGGCTTGCTTGTTGATTTCTGATCGCTCAATACCTGGGTGGCTATTACGTTTAGCTGACCGCTTGCAGCTTGTGGGTGTTTGATATGATCATCACCTACTGCCGGCATATTGACGATTCTTTAGAGTCCTACACAGAGGTTTCTTGACTCAGGCAAAACGGAGTAGGAGCACATATGTGATATGTGCGGGACCGAGAACAATACGAGTATGTGATACCGTACTAGATTCTCGCGATATGAGATATCGGCCGGGTATATGTGATATAGCCGGGTCATCGGATCAAGTGTTGATTCGATGAACTGATACAGATTATATTAGTCGGTTATTTGTAAAATAGCCGGATTATCGGATCAAGTGTTGATTCGATAATTTAATGTGTAATTATATATTTGGTATATTAAATTACATTAACTAATATAAGCTCACTAAAGATTCTTTTTCTCACTTGGGTAATACATTTGATATATATGCGATATATGTTAATTGTATTATTTTATTTTGTTACAATAAATATTGTATATGTGATATATAATATTGTAACATGTTAGGGTTATTAATGCAATATGATTAGTGGAGATTAAACATGATTAAGGTTTGATTTGGGTTAATTTTTCTAGAAGCATCTAGAAGATTTTTGTTTTGTTTTTGCAAAGATATTTTGTTATGATATTTGTTAACCCAACCCAACCCTTCACCATGGTTCATTCTCTACATGGGTTAAGTTATCATACTTAACCCATGGTTGCATTTCTAACCACACATGAATTCATTATTCATCACAAAAGAAATGGTTCTTCTTCTTCCTTCTCTTTTTCAATGGAAAAGCTTTCTAGCTTTTTCATTAGTGATGATTTTGAATGAGATTAAGAAAACAAATGAGAGCTAAAATCCTACTTCATCATCCTAATCTATCCTAGCCATTTAGATTAGGGTGTTCACTTCATTTATAAGTGAGAGCTTGTGTTAATGAAACTTCAAGGTAGATCATCTTTGTTATCGAAAATCGAAAGCAAGTTTGCATCATTCTCTTCGTAGAGCCTTTCTAGAGTCCGGGTACATGTTGATCGCGGCGAAGGGACCTCAACACGGAGCTTATGAAGCAAAGGACCGGACAACAAAGGTTGTAATCCCAAACTCTTAGATGTTAAAGTGTTTAACATGCTTTGTTTCACCTAATCTCTAGTTTAAAGATGTTGGTTAGGGTTGTTCGGCACGTCTAAATTTTAAATCGGGCATGATTGATACCTTGTAGACCCTTGTGAGAGTATCTAGTAACCCTACAGTGGTATCAGAGCTAAACTAGAGGTTTAGGAGAAGTTTAAACGAAGTTTAAAGTCCGATCGAACTCCGAATACCCGTAAAACCCTAGTTTCTGGAAATTTTTCAAAAAGTTGACATTTTTCATATGAAAAATGCTCAGAAAATTCAGCAGGTGATTTAATGGATTGCTGTGCAAAACGAACCCAAAATACCATTATTGCGTCGCGGAACCGCGGCAATACCCTTGCTTGCGCGGCGGTTCCGCGGCCAAACAGTAACATTAGGGTTTGTATTTTACACAGTAATATCCGAATAGATTTCCTGATTGTTCTGGGAATTTTTTATTTTACTCAAGTGTTGAGTTTTCTGGGTTGTATTGGGAGCTCGTTGATTCGATCGGAAAGTATAACTTCGTTTAGTTTGTCCGGGTAAATTTTAGAACGTGTTAAAAAGTTCGAACGGATATCAATAACTCACTTTTTCCCCTACCGGAAAATTTCCAAGTGTTAGATTTTTCCGTAGTTTAAGAATGTTCTAAGTCGTGCAAGTAACACAGTGGACCCTCTAGAAGAACACAAACCTTATCTCGATTATGTGTCCGTCTTGAACTTGTAAGTCCACGGTAGCGCCCCGGCCGTCTAACAGACGCCAAATGCGGAACAAAAACTTTTTAGCTGGCGCTATCGCGTACTATAACCCGGATCTTCCATTAAAGCTAAACTAACTAACTACAAAGTGGGCAGAAATGTTATACCAAACGATCCGAGTCCTTCGGTCTTCAACCATCATCCCACGCTTTGTTGCAGTTGCTCCGATCTCCTGAATCTCCGGTCTTCTCGTCCAGGTGGCACCACGTCGTCGGATCTTTAAACGGGCTCCCGCCTCTGAACCGAGGCAACTCGATCATCAAGTTTGCTAAAAGAGATGATCAAGATTGATGTAGAGAATGAGTATAACACTTTGTCTCGATACGTCCAAAGCCATGGACGAACGGTTAATGAAGTTGCCATTTTGGATTGGAATGAAATGAGAAATGTTTCTATCTAATTTCCATGAATCCCAAAGCTATCATAAATCTTTTTTCAAGCAACCATAATCTAGCAAGAGGGGGGCCGGCCACTTATGAAGGAAGGGGGTGAGTGTAGGAAGGGAGAGGGTGACCATAAGCACTTAACCAAAAGCATGAGTTAAAAGTAACACCTTGCATCTCATTAATGCATACAATGAACCTTAAACCCTAGTCATCAAAACATTAAATGACCAATTAATGCATTAAGCCACCTCACCATCCTAGTCACCATCTAGAACCTTCTAGAAGCACGACTCACCCTCATGACTCACCCAAGTGACGAAAAGATAAATCCGCATTTAACCGAATGTTAAATACGGGTGATAGAAAACTGAAAACTGGCAACTTCCAAAAGCGATCTTGAAACGAATTTCAGGATAACCCCGTAACAGTATAAACATACCCGCATTTGTATTACAACCGAATACAAATGCAACTGAGACAAAGATATTATATCTACACAGTATAATACTCGGATCCGGCTTAAACCAAAGCCCACCAGTATTATCCTCCCGAAATATGACACGTGCGTAAACGCACGTGCATTTTCCGAATCTTACCATAAAACCATATGGCCTCTACAACGTTTCTCCCGAACTTGGGAAACTGTCTGTGGGGGACTCTAATGACTCATCAACACACTGGCACTGGGTATAACCACTAGCACGTCAGAGGTACGAGCTGTACGTAACGGTTGCCTATGTATTGATTGGAAGGGAAGCTGACGAGCGAACTCATCCAGAAACCCTACTAAGCCTAACAGTGACAATATACATACAGTCCGGTCTGTTCGTCTATGAGTATCGCATATCGGCCTAGGGGCTAGTAACGTCAGACCCCCAATAGCGGTATAACTCGTGTCAGAGAGTAGCCCAGAACACCCTGAGATACTACTGGAGTACCTACCGGTAAATCTCCTGTCTCGGCCGAGGGCTTTGTGTAATGGCTCTCCTAGACACAGCGCGATCTTACCCCCAATACCGGGAGAGACGAATCCCCTTCCGATCCGCTCACTTGCCTCCATGTGGCTCGGGACTGTACCCAAAAAAGACCTGTTTGCACGACTCCTTTGAGCCGTGGCAGGGTAGAAATCAAAGCACAGTAGGAACTCACACGAGATAAATGACGACATCAGGTTGATGAACTAACCTGTACACATGTCACCAGGGAACTGATATCTGACGATAGGTATAATACCAACTAGCAGGTTCCCGGCGAGTCCTGTCCGGTGTACTCATAACCCAATGAGCACCTGTATACATCTTAGGTGAACCAACTAACACCAATGTCTTGTGAGACGGGCCACCGCCCCTCGTCGGGGTCTCGACTGTATACACTAGTCTACTCTGGAGTATCAATGCCCTGTCTCGAAACTCCCACGACTAGGGACACTTTAAGGATGTGCTTATAGACCCCCAGCTCCCACGTATATGATCGCCATCATACTGCTGGCAGTCAAGCAAGAATCCTATGGGCTCTATCATCATGCAATAGTGAACTAAAGCATGTATACGATGATAAAGACAAACTAGATAGTATACTATCATCTTGAGCAAGACCGTCATATCGGTATAGGTCCTATCTCAATAATTGCAATCACGTACCTGCAATCCAATAATTGACTTTGAGGGCACTATATCCAACAATCTCCCACTTGCATTTAAGGCTAATTATTGTGATGTCGCATACTCACAGCCCGTGTGATACCGAACACCCTACTTCTCTACTAATCAGTTTCACAAAACCCGTTTATAAAACTATTGTGTTCGAGAAATAGCCTCAGTGAGTGGATCCGCCCTGATGTTTCTTTCTGTATCTCTCTTAATCTCAAGTTCGCGGAGAAAGCCATCTCCCGAATCGAGTTATACCTGTCTTAGAATATGTATGGATATCTGATGGGACATAGTTCATAAATGAACTCCAAATCCAAACTTCTTAGACTGTATCGATAACTGAACCTAATCAGTATCCAGCACCATGCCTCCCACAGTATCCTTTTGGACCACCTGTCCATAATACTGTCCCTCATCTTAGGAAAAACTATAACTCTGACAATCACTATGTCATCCATGTCACTTTTGAAGTCTGGAATGATAACTGTCTCCCGAAGGAGGCTACCGTCATCAAATCCGCAGAACATGTACTTATGTTCTAAAACTGCTTCCTTATGTTTCTTCAGGATTGGATTAATATAAACTTATCGCATCTAGTGCAAAAACAACATCCGGTGTGGTGCTTGACATCTCACGATTGACTTAATTGCCTAAGCAAGTGATCTGCCAATCATGCACATCCCTCTCCCCTTTAGTCCGTAAGACACCTTCAGAGAGGGTGACTCCATCACCTGCAGGTACAACACCATGCCAGGAGTCATTTATTCTAAATACCTTTAGAATATTGTCAAAGAACCCACATTGGAAAACTACCCAAATCAAGATCTAAAACCATAGATCTAGAAACCAGAATGTCTGATATTATATCCATATCCTTTGTGGAGAAACAACTGTGTGACGACCATAGTACAACCGATCGTAGTATAGGAATTTTACTTCCTACTCTGTGTATGTCATCCAAATACCAGGACATCACACCCTACTACCTTCTTAACAGATCCATCCCCTATTCTGATGAAGTCAAACCCATGACTGTCACATCAAAAATAGATGATCTTATCTCCGCTATCTATGCTCAAGCCTATAAATA
The DNA here is from genome assembly GCA_030015575.1 of Agapanthus africanus. NCBI lineage: Eukaryota > Viridiplantae > Streptophyta > Magnoliopsida > Asparagales > Amaryllidaceae > Agapanthus > Agapanthus africanus. Next base: position 401,766,956 of record CM057346.1, read on the forward strand.
GACATAAGCTACTTGCCCACTATGTTTCCGCTGCTCCCACTGACTACGACAACCTTCTGGCAGAATAATATATACGTACACTTCTAAAGCTAGTTTAGAACGACGCTATACATATCCTCATGCTGGGTCTCACAGTCTGGAACAACAGTAGTGTCAAGTCTTGGTAAACTAGAACCTCTCTGTCACCGTCCTTGAGGCTACCGGAGTACCTCTCGGGTGTCTGAGGTTACCCACCATATCTGCGGAGTGGCTATTGGAATGTCAAACCTGATTGAATATATAGGTCCTATTAAATTTTCCGTAATCATTTGTGGTTCTGGAATCACTTCCAGTTCTACCATACTCCCACAACTGTTTTCTGAAAAAATCCATTTTACTAAAACTGTGGCAAGTCAAGAACAATATCACTATTGATCTTCCAGATGGTAGAAAATCAACCCTCGACATAGCCCGGGTCAACCCACAAACTGCCATTACAGAAACGTGTCTAGAGTTATCCAGAGTCTGGTTTTAAGCATAAGCCGGACAACTCCCCGTATCTTAACATCGTTAAGATATGAACCATTTGTTAGTTGTATGTATGCCCTAGAAGCCAATATTGTACAGATGATGTATATTATATTGGATGCTTGGACATATATAGAGATGACTTTCTTGCTCGATATGATAGTATGCTATCTGGTTACTCTTTATCTTAACATGTTACTAGTCTCTTTAAACTGTCTTATAGTTACATGTTGATAAAGCCCTTCGGATGTGTACTTGACTACCTGGACTATGATGCAGATCATACTAGTGGGGACATGGTAGTCCATAAGTACATCCTTCAAGGTCCCTAGTCGTGGGTGTATCGAGACGGGGCATCGATATACCAGAGTAGACTAGCGTATACGCCTCTCGACCCATGAGATGGGCGATGGATGATCCCATATCCATTGGTGTTTGACATCAGAGATGGTATACGGGTGCTCAGTGGAGACTGGGTACACTGGACGGACTCGCCGAGAACTCCCAGATGGTATTATACCTCACGTCAGATGGCAGTTCTCAGGTGACACTTGTGCAGCTTAGTCTGTAGACCCGAGATCGTCATAGAGTCTTGTGTGATTCCCACTATGCTTTGATTTCCACCTTACCACGTCCATGAGGGCATGCAAAACGATGGTCTTTGGGCACAGTCCCGAGTCACATGGAGGCAATGAGCGATAGAAGGGTTTTCGTCTCTCCCGGTATTGGGGGTTGATGTTGCGCTGTGCTCGATTGGCCGTAACAGGGAAGTCCCTGGCCAGGGCTGATTAGAGATTTGCTGGTAAGTGTTACCAGTAGTTTCTTGACCCGTTATGAGCCTCACATCGGCACGACTTATCAGTTATTGGGGTCTGACGTTTACCACCCCTAGACTTGATATGCGACATATCAGACGATCAGACCGGACTGTACGGTAAGTGTTACTGGTTGGATTCATAGGAGTGTGAGCGGGCTAGCTCGTCGATCTTCTGATCGCTCAATACCCAGATGGCCGTTACGTTTGGCAGACCGCTTGCGGCTTGTAGGTGCTTGATATGATCATCATCTGCTACCGGCGTATTGACGAGTCTTTAGAGTCCTACACAGAGGTTTCCTGGATCAAGCGAAACGAAATAGGAGCGCATATGAGATATGTGCAGGACCGAGAAGAATGCGTGTATGTGATACCGTATTCCATTCTCGCGATGAATGTATCGATTGGTTATATTCTATATAACCTAGATATCGAATCAAGGATTGATTCGATAAGCCGATACATAGGATACTAGTCGGTTATATGCGATATGACCGGATCGTTAAATCAAGTGTTGATTTAATGATTTAATGTATAATTATATATTTGATATATTACTTTGCATTAACTAGTATTGGTTCACTTTAAATGGATTTTCTCACTTGATGTGCAAGTTGTATATGTGATATACTTTTGTGCACATGTTTGTATCATGTTTGATGATGCATGTCTAATTGGTTAAGTGTAAAGAATCAAACCATGGTTAAAAAGATCATTAGGGTTTTGCTTATTCATTTATTTATTTATTTGTTTATTTATTTATTTGGAAAAGATATTGATGAGAATGGTGGCTTTCTTTGTTTCTAGTTGAAGCTTCATGAAGCTTTGACTTTGTAACCATTCTTGTCTTCATGCTTAACCATGCTTAACCCTAACCCTTCCTAGTAACCATGGTCTATTCTCTACACTCTACCTTAGTTAGTATATGATAAGTATTCATTTTTCTTTTGTTTTTTTTTTATTAACACTTATCATATTCTAGCTTCATCTTCTTCTTCATCTTCAAAGAAAAAGCTTAAGTCCATTAATGGCAACTTGAGCTAAAGTGTGAGAAATCCAATTCTAAAGTGAACCCACCTCCTATTTCTTCACCCTCTACCTCTTGCCAAGTAGTATAGGGTGTTTTCTTCATAAGTTTCACAACTTGATGGAGTTGGAGCTTGAACTTGTGATGCCTCGACGTAGATCATCTTCGGCACGAAGCCGACGACCTAGCCCGCCCATTTTTCCGATCAAGCCGACGATTGAGTCCGGGATTCGAGATGGACAGCGAGAGGACGTCTACATGGAGCTAAGGAAGTGGAGAACCGGATCTACAAAGGTTGTAGCATCTTTCTTTTAGTTAAGTAGTTAACTAGTTTCACTTTGTCGCCTAAAATTCTAGTTAACGATCTAGTCTAGGGTTTCTCGGCACCCTAAAATTTGAAGTAGTAACCATGGTTGATGCCTTGTGAGACCTCTTGAGAGTGCCTAGGAACCCTTCAGTGGTATCAGAGCCTAGCTAGAGCCTTAGGCGAAGTCTTGACGATGTTTGAAACCCGATCGAACCGAAACCCAAAATACCAAAATGCTCTCTGGAAATTTTCTGAAAATTTGGATTTTTGTCAATTAAAAATATGCAGAAAAATAAGCAGGGTCTTATTTGAATTACTGTGAAATACGGGGGCCTAAATCGATTTTTCCACCGCGGAACCGCGGCACGAGCTAGGCATGTGCGGCGGTTCCGCGGCCGTACTATCCCCTTGTCTGATGATTTCTGCACAGTAACTCATATAATTTAATGCTATATTTTCTGGGTATTTTTACTGTGACTCTACAGATGAGTATTCTGGGTTGTATTGGGAATCAAAGATTCGATCGGATTTTCAAATTTTGTCTATGTTTTTTCCGGGTATTTAGAATATGTTAAAAAGTTCGACTGGATATAAATACCCAACTTTTCCCCTGCCGGAAAATATCCAAGTGTTGGATTTTTCTGTGGTTTAAGGACGTTCTGAGTAGTGCAAGTAAAGCGATGGTCCCTCTAGAAGACAACAAACCTTAACTCGATTATGTGACCGTCTTGAACTACCCTTTGAACCTTCGGGTTTGGGGCAGTACGGCGTGCCACATGTGAGGCGTTGGCTTGACCCTTCTACGGCTGGACCGTTGGTACTGAGGCATGAAGTGAATGTCTTTGAACATATTTCATGTGTTGAACGGTTTCGGGAAAACTTGGGTGTTCGAATGTTCGATCGGAAAGTTTAATATTTTCTATTTATCCGGAATGGGATACAATAATTGGAATTCACAAACAGTTATGAGATAACTGGATGAATGTTATAAATCTAGCGGTTTAGTCTCACTTGATATTGAGAAGAGTTTTCGACAATGGGACTAAAATGCGGGGTTTATAATTGTTAGGCATGTGATGTCTAAGTATTTCATTTGATTAGGCATGTGATGTCTAAAGAGGTTGCGGATTCCAACTGTTGTAGTTTCACACTTTCTTTTCTGTGACCGTAAGTGTAATATGTGATATCGCCGGTTTCGTTGCTATATGTCAACGACAATTGGGATGCGCGTATTTACTTACGTTGATGACATGTGATGTTATGTGTTGCTGGATATGTTATATTGGATTGTCGTGTTCGAATAGCCGGGGGTTTTTATGTGAGATGAGTGTTTTTCTTTTTCATTCATGTAAAAACTTGTATGTAATATTCTTTTATTTGGGGCACTTCCAGGTTGCGGAAGATGTCACCCTTTGTATATTATTTACTTTTCCGCATTAGGATAGACCCAAGGAGGGGAGCACAAGTAACCGGGTTCTAGGGTCCAGTGGGAGACCATCTCGAGGAGTCGAGTCCGGGTCTCCTAACCCTAGAATTGGTAGGGTTGCTTGCCGCTCTCGTAGGGGTCTAGGGGTATGGGATTGGCTATTCATCACGACCGTGGAATCCGTGTTTTATACTTGCTCGTATTGAAAACACGGACGTCCTAGAATATCCAATGTTTCATATGTTTCTTCTGCTGCGATATCTGTGATGTGATCATGTGATGTTCTGTGATAGATACAGTATTTATAGTATATATGATATATTATATAGACGTTACTTATGTTTTGCACCCGCACTAGCCCTGCCCTGCTCTGTCGTTAGTTACCTAACCTAACGGTGCACGAGGGGACATTCAGGCGAATGCGGAAGGCATAAGTGTACGTCGTATTTATCTGTGATGTTTAGGTATTTAAATGATGGGACTTCATTAATGTGATTAATGAAACAAAAGAAACCTAAGATGTCGTAGAATCAAATTTTAAACAAAACAGGTAGCTACAGTTCTTGCTTTGCATAGCGGTATATATGATATACCCTGCACCTTATTCGATGAGGAAAGGACCGAGATCCCTTCACCGGGAGTGACTCCTTTAGCAATAACTGGCAGATGCTACACACTCGGTTTGACTTTTGATTGCTTCTATAGTTTCTGCTTTGCACAGTGATATATATGATATATCCCGCACCTCATTCGACGAGGAAAGGGCCGATGATCCCTTCACCGGGAGTGACCCCTTTAGCAAAACTAGAAAAGCCTCAAAATCACTCCATTTCAAAACTTCATTTGATTCTACAACGATATCAAGTTCATTACGCAATAGGTTTTCAGAAAAACCTGCGTAGCCCTCCGTCAATTCAGATATGTAATATTCAGTATTCGTGCTACGGTTGTTTGGCATGCGTCAAGGCGTAGTGTACGGTAGCTGATTATTACTTATCTGTAGCATGAGATGCGATTGGATTAAGGTATTCGTACGGTGTTGTTTGGCATGCGTCAAGGGTCGTACGGGTGGGTTTAATTCGATCACGAATTGTACGGGTTGAACTTGACTAGCGAACTATGGGTTGTTTGGCATGCGTCAAGGTCATAGCACGCTAGGGGCAAAATATTATCGGGAATTTCAAGTGTTGAAATTTGCAATGAGATTGCATACCTTCTATGAGATAGTTGGATCCCGATACCCACTACGAGTAAGAGTTACTCCTGGGAGAGTTTTACACATTACAATTAGCCGATCAAGTAGGTGTCTAGAAAGGTGTCAACGGGGTTACGCCTCTGGGAAAACGAGGTTTACTTTAATTAGGTCCGTGCGAAAGCACGGGGAACCTCCCTCAAAGTACCAACACTGGCCTGGCTGAAAGATTGGCGAAGTTGTAGGGTGTAATTAATCCCGGCTAGTCTTTCCTTTTAGGGTTTGAAGGAAGATTTGATAAAAACAGTGGGAGCCATCCTGATTAGATAAGATAAAAACCAATCTGATCTTGCAAGAGCATACGCTAAAGTATTTTCTTCTCTCTCTCTCCAGGTAGCGACCATTTCATGCCCTAATAAAGATAATAATATGGATGTATTGACCGAACCCGCATGTTATTCTGTGCTGGGGAACGTTGGTTCCGTTCTTTCTTATAAGAGTTATAGGAATGAACAGGATATAGGGGAATACCAGGATTCCCATACCACCCGATTGAAGAAAGTACATGATGATGCATTTTCTTCGGGTGTGTTCGTTACAGAGAACTGTTTCTCCATTTGCCCTACGTCCTGGGTATTAGATACCGGGTCAGGATCCCATATATGTAATCAGTTACATGGGCTTAGAAAAGGTAGAGAACTTGGAGAAGGTGATAAGGACATTAGAGTTGGAAATGGTGCAATTGTTGCAGCTAAGACTGTCGGGGAATATCACCTTGTATTACCAACTGGTAATACATTGGTTCTGAACGAATGCTATTACATGCCGAACCTGATATGCAACATTATATCGGTTTCTTTATTGAGTAAAGAGGGATATAATTTTGTATTACAGGACAATGTTATGAACATTTTCCATAACCAAAAGTTGGTTGGATCAGGCACGTTGTGCAATGGCATTTATGTTCTAAATCAATCAACAGTTCTGAGCATAACAAACACACACAAGAGGAAGAGTTCAGAACTGAACGAATCCTTCTTGTGGCATTGTAGACTGGGTCATATCAATGCGACACGAATGGCTAAGTTGCATAAAGATGGATATTTGAATCCGTTTGAATTTTCATCTTATGACACTTGCCAGTCATGTCTCAAAGGCAAGATGACCAAAACTCCGTTTACAGGACACGGAGAAAGAGTTACTGAACTCTTAGGACTGATACATAGTGATGTATGCGGTCCTATGTCTACACATGCCAGGGATGGTTCTTCGTACTTCATTACATTCACTGACGATCTCTCTAGATTCGGATATGTGTTCCTGATGAAACACAAATCAGAAGCTTTTGAGAAATTTAGAGAATATAAACAAGAGGTCGAGAACCAAACCGGAAAAAGTATTAAAATCCTACGATCTGATCGAGGAGGTGAATACTTGAGCATTGAATTCCTGGACTTCCTAAAAGAGAATGGGATTCTCTCTCAGCTAACTCCTCCATATACACCACAGCACAACAGTGTATCAGAACGGAGGAACCGCACCCTATTAGATATGGTGCGCTCCATGATGAGCACGGCAGAGTTACCTATTTCCTTCTGGGGATATGCGCTTGAGACAACCATGGACCTATTGAATAGAGTTCCTACCAAATCAGTGCCTACCACTCCATATGAGATATGGAAAGGGAAGAGACCACATCTTAATTATATTAAGATATGGGGTTGTCCAGCCTATGTCAAAAGACAAAATCCGGACAAACTCGAGGCAAGATCTGTCTTATGTAAGTTTATAGGATATCCCAAAAATTCACAAGGGTATATCTTCTACCATCCCGAGGAACAAAAGGTGTTTGTTTCTCGACATGCCACTTTCTTAGAAAAAAGTTTTCTTATGAAACAGATAAGTGGCATTGAGGTAGAACTGGAAGAGGTTCCAGCGACACAAACTATAACAGAAGACTTGGTAGAACCAAAGGATTCAGTAGTACCCGACGAACCCCAGCCTCTCCGCCGATCTAGTAGGGTTCCTCGCCAACCTGAGAGATACTACGGTTTTCTCATGGATGGTGGGAGCGAGGATTCCATCATGGAGGATGATGACCCAACTAGCTTCGAGCAGGCCATCACGAGTAGGGACTCAGTGAAATGGCTGGATGCTATGCGGTCCGAGATGGAATTCATGTACACCAACAAAGTATGGACTTTGGATGTTGCTCCTGAAGGGGTAAAACCCATCGGGAGCAAGTGGATCTTTAAGAAAAAACTTGGTGTAGATGGGAAAGTGGAGACTTTCAAAGCTAGACTTGTAGCAAAGGGTTTTCGTCAAAGACCAGGTGTGGACTATGACGAAACCTTTTCTCCAGTGGCTATGCTTAAATCCATCCGGATCATGCTTGCCATCGCTGCATATCATGATTACGAAATCTGGCAAATGGATGTTAAGACCGCCTTTCTAAATGGTGATTTAGAAGAGTGCGTGTACATGACTCAGCCAGAGGGCTTCGTAGAAAGTGGGAGCAGCGGCATGGTGTGCAAGCTGCTTAAATCCATTTATGGATTAAAGCAAGCATCGCGGAGTTGGAACATCTTCTTTGATGTCGTTATCAAAGAGTTTGATTTCGTCAAAAACCCAGATGAACCTTGTATTTACAAGAAGGTGGCAGGGAGTAAAGTTGTCTTTCTCGTATTGTACGTGGACGACATACTCTTGATAGGAAATGATATTCCTATGCTGCAATCGGTCAAGCTCTTCTTATCACAAAGATTCTCGATGAAAGATCTTGGTGATGCCTCCTGCATATTGGGAATTAGGATCTATAGAGATAGATCCAAACGGATATTGGGATTGTCCCAATCCAGGTACATTGACACCATACTAAAAAGGTTTAGTATGGAAGATTCCAAGCGTGGGAACTTGCCCACGATCTCTGGAGTCACTCTCTCCAAAGAGATGTCTCCCAAGACTGATTTGGAGAGAGCTCGCATGCAAGGGATACCCTATGCTTCGGCTGTAGGCTCAATCATGTACGCGATGCTATGTACCAGACCCGATGTAGCATACTCACTGAGTATAGTGAGCAGGTATCAAGCTGATCCTGGAGAGAATCACTGGACAGCTGTGAAGAGCATTCTCAAGTACTTGCGAAGGACTAAAGAGATGCTCTTGGTGTATGGTAACGGAGAACTCCAAGTGGAGTCCTGTACCGATTTGAGCTTCCAGAGTGATAAGGACGACTCTAAATCGCAGTCGGGCTTTGTCTTTACCCTTTACGGAGGGGCGGTTAGCTGGAAGAGTTCCAAGCAGGAAACCGTGGCAGACTCGACGATGGAAGCTGAATACATCGCTGCCAACGATGCTGCCAAAGAGGCTGTCTGGATCAAGAAGTTCATTACTGAACTTGGAGTGGTTCCATCCATTGAGCATCCAATACCTTTGTATTGTGATAACAATGGAGCGGTGGCTTTGGCCAAGGAACCCAGGTCCCATCAGCGATCCAGGCATATTCTGAGGCGGTATCACCTGATCCGGGAGATAGTTGATCGCCGGGAGATCGAGGTCAGGAGAGTTGACACGAAGAACAACACGGCGGATCCACTCACGAAGGCCATTCCCCAGATACAGTTTGAGAGACTCTTCGGGATGCTCGGTATGCGATACTACCGCAGCTGGCCCTAGTGCAAGTGGGAGATTGTTAGTTGTATGTATGCCCTAGAGGCCAGTATTGTACAGATGATGTATATTATATTGGATGCTTGGACATATATAGAGATGACTTTCTTGCTCGATATGATAGTATGCTATCTGGTTACTCTTTATCTTAACATGTATACTAGTCTCTTTAAACTGTCTTATAGTTACATGTTGATAAAGCCCTTAGGATGTGTACTTGACTACCTGGACTATGATGCAGATCATACTAGTGGGGACATAGTAGTCCATAAGTACATCCTTCAAGGTCCCTAGTCGTGGGTGTATCGAGACGGGGCATCGATATACCAGAGTAGACTAGCGTATACGCCTCTCGACCCATGAGATGGGCGATAGATGATCCCATATCCATTGGTGTTTGACATCAGAGATGGTATACGGGTGCTCAGTGGAGACTGGGTACACTGGACGGACTCGCCGAGAACTCCCAGATGGTATTATACCTCACGTCAGATGGCAGTTCTCAGGTGACACTTGTGCAGCTTAGTCTGTAGACCCGAGATCGTCATAGAGTCTTGTGTGATTCCCACTGTGCTTTGATCTCCACCTTACCACGTCCATGAGGGCGTGCAAAATGGTGGTCTTTGGGCACAGTCCCGAGTCACATGGAGGCAATGAGCGATAGGAGGGTTTTCGTCTCTCCCGGTATTGGGGGTTGATGTTGCGCTGTGCTCGATTGGCCATAACAGGGAAGTCCCTGGCCAGGGCTGATTAGAGATTTGCTGGTAAGTGTTACCAGTAGTTTCTCGACCCGTTATGAGCCTCACATCGGCACGACTTATCGGTTATTGGGGTCTAAGGTTTACCACCCCTAGACTTGATATGCGACATATCAGACGAACAGACCAGACTGTACGGTAAGTGTTACTGGTTGGATTCACAGGAGTGTGAGCGGGCTAGCTCGTCGATCTTCTGATCGCTCAATACCCGGATGGCCGTTATGTTTGGCAGACCGCTTGTGGCTTGTAGGTGCTTGATATGATCATCATCTGCTACCGGTGTATTGACGAGTCTTTAGAGTCCTACACAGAGGTTTCCTGGATCAAGCGAAACGAAATAGGAGCGCATATGAGATATGTGCAGGACCGAGAATAATGCGTGTATGTGATACCGTATTCCATTCTCGCGATGAATGTATCGATTGGTTATATTCGATATAACCTAGATATCGAATCAAGGATTGATTCGATAAGCCGATACATAGGATACTAGTCGGTTATATGCGATATGACCGGATCGTTAAATCAAGTGTTGATTTAATGATTTAATGTATAATTATATATTTGATATATTACTTTGCATTAACTAGTATTGGTTCACTTTAAATGGATTTTCTCACTTGATGTGCAAGTTGTATATGTGATATACTTTTGTGCACATGTTTGTATCATGTTTGATGATGCATGTCTAATTGGTTAAGTGTAAAGAATCAAACCATGGTTAAAAAGATCATTAGGGTTTTGCTTATTCATTTATTTATTTGTTTGTTTATTTATTTATTTGGAAAAGATTTTGATGAGAATGGTGGCTTTCTTTGTTTCTAGTTGAAGCTTCATGAAGCTTTGACTTTGTAACCATTCTTGTCTTCATGCTTAACCCTAACCCTTCCTAGTAACCATGGTCTATTCTCTACACTCTACCTTAGTTAGTATATGATAAGTATTCATTTTTCTTTTGTTTTTTTTTTATTAACACTTATCATATTCTAGCTTCATCTTCTTCTTCATCTTCAAAGAAAAAGCTTAAGTCCATTAATGGCAACTTGAGCTAAAGTGTGAGAAATCCAATTCTAAAGTGAACCCACCTCCTATTTCTTCACCCTCTACCTCTTGCCAAGTAGTATAGGGTGTTTTCTTCACAAGTTTCACAACTTGATGGAGTTGGAGCTTGAACTTGTGATGCCTCGACGTAGATCGTCTTCGGCACGAAGCCGACGACCTAGCCCGCCCATTTCTCCGATCAAGCCGACGATTGAGTCCGGGATTCGAGATGGACAGCGAGAGAACGTTTACATGGAGATAAGGAAGTGGAGAACCGGATCTACAAAGGTTGTAGCATCTTTCTTTTAGTTAAGTAGTTAACTAGTTTCACTTTGTCGCCTAAAATTCTAGTTAACGATCTAGTCTAGGGTTTCTCGGCACCGTAAAATTTGAAGAAGTAACCATGGTTGATGCCTTGTGAGACCTCTTGAGAGTGCCTAGGAACCCTTCACCATTCTATATTCAATATAGAAATAAAGGCACTAATTTAACTGGAACCAGATTCAAACCATGCAACTATCTCCAGTGCATATCAACTTAATGGAGAGAGGCTAATCAGCATTACTCAACTTAGGAATACATCCAATTATGAGTAACCTGAAAGAGAAACAAGTTTCTCAAAACCATTACTATCATCTGAATACCAATCACAAGAATTTACATCTTCGATCTCTTTGAAGAATCCCGATACTTGCGATACCTGGTTCTCTACTTGATTCTTATACCTACAAATTCTCAAAACTTAGACCTTGTATTTCTACGAAACACTTGTCTAAAATCCAGAGAAGTCATAAGTAAACAGAACATAGTACGAGAACCAACCCCTTTGTCCTGATGGACACTAGACAACATACAATACTTTGTATAAGTCATCTGAGTTGAATAACTCAAAACCTGTGCGTCGTAGGTTGAAAACTGTACCCAGGCGATTTTCTCAAATATCACCAATTACTATGAATTCCGATACAATGAGGATGATCACCTTATTCCCAATAACTTACTCCCACTCATCATCTGTAAAACCATACAGATGTGAGAATCATACCTGGTAAATACATACCCTGGAGTAAGTATCTAATCGGGAAATCAGTTTTCCTTTAACAATGCACTGAAATAAAAAAATTGTTTCGTAGGGGTATCCTGGTATTCCTAGTAATGCCTCTTCCATAATCCAATTCATGACTATAACCGTATATTTTATTTGCCATCTCTCCAAATTTCTTTATTTGTCTTTATTCATTACCTTCTGTACACCATCGTTAGGCTAAATGGTTTTCTTCCTTCCCTACCGTTTGACACCAGCCTATGGTGTAACGCTTTGAAAATCGTTTCGGTGAAATTTCAAAAAAAATCGGTAAAATAAGGGGGTTTTCTGTAAAAAGTCAAAATACAAATATCTTATTATAAAAATTAAATATACATATTCTAGCTATGTAATTGATATTATTTGGTGTTTATTGAGCCGCTGGTGAAATTTCAAATTTTCTGAAAAAAATATTATTTTATTATTATTTTAAGCCGTCACTAATACATTTAATTAGGGAAAATTACAAATTGGAATGAGTTGAAACAAATTTTGTACATCATAAAACATTAAATAAAATTTTATCATGTGGATTTTGGAATGAAATCATTTGCCAAAACGGTTTAGAAATTATTGAAGAAAAAAGGCTTTTTTTAGCGTAAATGGATGTTTGGGGTATTATATTTATCATTTTTCATCACCCCACACCCGTACCCACACCCACACACCCCCACTTACTCCTCCCTATGGCTGAATTCAGCAGCCACCATATTTTTTCCCCACTTGATTTTCAAAGGAAAAGATATGAAAGAAAAGAAAAGAAAATGGATGAATTAGGTGGACTTTTGACCTTACCTTGACCTTGACTTTCCTCCCTTGTATTTTCTCTACCTCCCTCTCTCTCCTCTCACCCCAATCAGGCCGAGCCCCCCTTCCCAACAGCAGCAGCCCCCCCCCCAAAATCCCACTCTTTTCTTCATCAAAAAAATCCACAAATCACTTCAAAATCCATGCAAAATTCAAATCTAAATCCAAATCCGACTCCTACCCATTTTAGCTTAGCCCGTATAGCATGGATCCTTGTGACAAGAGGGCATTTTGGGAGGCCATGGATGCTTGTGGATCTTCATATGTTTTGGGTATAATTCTAAACATTTTTGTTGCTTAATTTGTTACTAATTTCTTAAGCTAATTTAATTAAGTGTTAATTTGGATATGTGAGTTTAATTGCAAGTTTTGGAATTCAAGTTATGAATTTGAATGCAAGTTAGGGTTTTGTAAAATTGGTGTATGGTTGTGTGTTATATTTAGGCTTTTTGTCATGTTAATACAAGATTAGTAGCTAGTGCTAATGGTTAGTTTAAAAAAAATTGTGTTAATGTGCTAATTTGCCTACTAGATTTTTGAATTTGGTTAAATACTTGGGATTAAAAATGTGTTTAGCTTTTTCATGACTTCATTAACTTTATTAAGTGTGGTTTAATGCTTTAGATTATGCAAATCTAAGGTAGATTGTAGTTTGTGCATTTTTGCTTTGAAATTGTTAAAAAGGGTATTTTTGTAAACTAGAATATTAGGGTTTTTGGAATTTAATGAGATTAAATTCCGGAAATTATTTATATGACTTATTTAAGATATTTAATAAATATATTGGCCTCTACATTCATTTAAACATCATGTTTTGTACAAAAACGGCGAAATGTGCTTGCTAGATTTTCGGGAAAATGACCTTTTAAGTGAAATTGGGGTTTTTGTGAGTTTTAACCTAGTTTATATTAAAATTAGTGTTCGTGAATGTGCAAATGAGTGTGATTGGATTTTTCTCGATGGTTTGAGATTTGTACATCGACATCGAGGGTTGGTTTGACTATTCTTGCATGCGTAGGCGATAGGTTTGGACATATGCGTGATACGCGTGCCGATTTGATTTTCGTATGCCGTTTCGATCTCGAATTTAGTTTTAATGAGATATGGTGCGTTATGATATGTAGGTACCCCCATGTGGACTTCGAGACGACAAGCAAGCGCGTGGCGACGTCGGCACCGGCTAGCGAGAACCAGGTGAGTAGATTTATATCTACAGGGAGAAGTCGGGTGGATGGCGTATAGCACCCCCGCAGTCCGTGGTGGTGTATACGGATGCGCATACACACCAACATTTATTATATGTTATTTGGGATTAATAACGTTGCTTAGGATGGATATTGGTGTGTTGGATTACCTTAGTGTTGCGAACCCTAGGGTAGTGTTGCACTACACATACACACATACATACTTGCATACATTCCTATTGATATGTGCTCATGGGATTCTTTATAGTTATGTGTTCACATGGGTATGGGACTACGTGTTCACATACGGATTAAGGATGATACTTGGGATTGAGCTGAGTCGATGAGATTCGATTTGAGGCCGTGAGATCGGTAATATAGCAGGGTTCGTATCTTAGATACGACATGACGTTGTAGCGGGTCCTTGACGTAGTGTTTCACACACGTCCATGCATACGTAGGCGGTATCAGTATGGTACTAGACGTAGATCAGTACCCTGATCATAATATTTGATAAAGAGGATACCAGGTGAATAGTATGATGAATGTGATATTGACCCGTACCCAGATTTGGGATGCCGTACGACGGATTTACGTACGAGCTATATTGATGATTGATCCGCACTCTTGACTTGGGATGCCTGATTTTAGATATGGTATCGGATATGATATTATTGAGGCGGGATCACCGACTATACATATACAGGTATGTATATGTATCAACTCAGATGACAGGCGGTTTCCTTACCTGTAGTTCAGTTTGTTAGTTCAGCCGTATAATTTAGTGTAGTTGTTAGATTAGATTAGACTTCTTACCTATTTCAAAAACTAACGAATCGTGGGCATTTTTAAAGACAGCCCAAGGGATCCTACGGATATTTCAAAAGACATATCTTTTCATAAAAACACCGTAGCCCCTATTTTCAAAACCCCATGATTCGTGTTATTTCAAAAGGCACCATTTGTAGGACTTATATTAGTTTAATACTGATTAGTTATCGTTGTGTCTAGTATTCTGCTTCCGCACATTATTGCTGTTCGCTCTGCCCCGCATACTTATTTTCCTCTGCATACTCCATTATTGATATCATGCTGTTAGGACACCAGCACCATTACCGATGATGCGTATGTACCACATACACTTACTTGCCGGCTCACACACATCTTCATCGGTAATTGCCATGTCACGTACACTTAGAAAATACTATTGCTTGGCTTAGCTTGTTAGTTAGTAGTTGATACGATATTAGTGTACCTGGGTTATATGCCAGTTTAGACATTGTAGTTATTACTTGTCACTTCATGCATACTGTTATTCCATTGTTCATGCCTAGTTATTAATCATACATTGCAACTTGGTTATTGATACCATATACATTCATTAGCATTGACATATGCACTTGTGATGACTTCTTGAGATTTATGATATTTCTGGATTTCGGGGGAAAGCCGCAAAATTTCTATACTTATTAACCTTTTAAAATATGTAAATTGCGGTTTTCTAGTGATGTAAGTGTCGTCCACCATGAGTTTGCTGTGGTTTTCGAGATCCGTGTCGAGGAGTGGAGGAACCGTCACGGGTACATGGTGGGCCCGGTATGGTACCCCGGGGCAAGATGAATGTGGTGTTGACGTTGAGCCTGGCAGGGGAAAGATTACCTACCGGTGATATTACCCGACGCGTCGGATATCCGGAGGATACCGTCGTGGTCTTGAGATGGATGGTAGGGGCCGGTCTGGACTGACGGCGCCCTAGATATTGAGATTGAGACATTGATATTTCGAGACAGTGAGATTTATGTTTTGTGTCGATGCTAGACACTGTTGATACTGATTTCATTATGATACCTCAGTTTAAATATACGAAGGAAATCTCACTAATTTATGAAAACAGTTTCTTCATTTACATGTATTCTGTTTTCATTCATTCATACCTCATTCATATGATATATTGCTACATGAGGCACCTGTTGGAGGTAGTGCCCTCAGAGTCAATTATTGGATCACAGGTACGTGATTGCAATGATTGAGGGAGGACCTATCCCGGTAGGACAGTCTTACTCGAGATGATAGTATGCTATCTGGTTTACCTTTATCATCGTGTACTGCTTTAGGTGACATGACACGTCGCTATTACACGTTGATAGAGCCCCTAGGATTCTTGCTTGACCACCAGCAGTATGAGGGCGATCATATAAGTGGGAGCTGGGGGTCTACAAGCATATCCTTAAAAGGTCCCTAGTCGTGGGAGTTTCGAGACCGGGCATCGATACTCCATTAGTAGACTAGTGTATACAGTCGAGACCCCGACGAGGGGCGATGGCTGGTCTCACAAGCCACTGGTGTCAGTTGGATCACCTAAGATGTATACAGGTGCTCATTGGGTTATGAGTACACCGGACAGGACTCGCCGGGAACATGCTAGTTGGTCATATACCAGACGTCAGATGGCAGTTCCCTGGTGACATGTGTGCAGGTTAGTTCATCGACCTGGGGATCGTCATTTATCTCGTGTGAGTTCCCACTGTACTTTGATTACTACCCTACCACGGCTCAAAGGAGTCGTGCAAACAGGTTTTAGTTGGGTACAGTCCCGAGCCACATGGAGGCAGTGAGCGTATCTTCAGGGGTTCGTCTCTCCCGGTATTGGGGGTGAGGTCGTGCTGTGTCTAGGAGAGCCATTACACAAAGTCCTTGGCCAAGGCAAGGAGATTTACTGGTAGGTATTCCAGTAGTATCTCAGGGTGTTCTGGGCTACACTCCGACACGACTTGTACCGCTTTTGGGGGTCTGACTTTTACCAACCCCCTAGGCCCGCCATGCGATACTCATAGACGAACGGACCGGACTGCACGGATATTGTCACTGACAGGCTCAGTAGGGTGTCAGGATGAGTTCGCTCATCGACGTCCCTTTTAGTCAATAGCTGGTGGCCCGTTACGTATTGGCTTATACCTCTGACGTGCTAGTGGTTAAATCCACAGCCATAGTATTGACGAGTCTTTAGAGTCCACCACACTTTCAGTTACTCAAGTTTCGGGCGAAACGCTGTAGAGGCCGTATGGAGATATGGCAGGGTCCGATCAGATACGTGCGGTATTGCACGGATCAGGATCGGACGGTTTGTACTAGTAGCCGTATAGGTATATGGCAGGGTTCGATCAGATACGTGCGGTATTGCACGGATCAGGATCGAACGGATATTACTAGCCGGCTTTGGTTTAAGCCGGTCCTAGTTTAGTACAGTGTAGATTTTGTCTCATTGCATTTGTATCCGGACGGAATACAGATGCGGGTGTGTATGCACAGTATCGGGGTTTTCCTGTAATTTATTACGGGACCAGTTTTCTGGAGTTGCCAGTTTGCATTCCGTTCCGGCCGGTTTTCCTTTGTTCTTTCCCGGCCGAACTTTTCCGATGGAGGGGGTAATTTGCAGTTTTGCAAATTACTTTAGTGGAGGGGTTTTCTTGCAAAAGGGTTTGATATGATAAGAATCTTTTCTTTTCAACCATGCTTATGCTTTATTGAGATTTGATTGAATGAGGATGGGTTAAAGTGAAAGGTATGGTTGATGTTGTGGTCACCACTTGACTTCTACTACCCTCACCTCCCTTCATCACATGTATTTTGTTCCCTCCACCATTTCCAACTTCATTTGGCCGGCCACCTCTTTTAGAGAGAGAGGGAGTGCTTCATTTGTGAGGAGATTTATTGTTCATATCATTTGGTATGCAAAAGAAATTGGTAGCTTCATTTTCCCTCCAAAGTTCTATCTTCATTCCTCCATCCAAAGGCAACAAACCCCAAAGAGACAAGTAGCCTCTACACTACACTTCCTACAGCATATCTTGGGCACGTCGAGTAGCCGGCTTCGTGCCCGAGTTGCCTCGGTATTGAGGTGGGAGCCCGTAAAAGTACCCGGCTTCGTGGTGCCCTTTCCGACGAGGAGGAGATGGACGGAGATCCCGCGAGGAGATCGGAGTGGAGATGAAGACCGGAGGACTTGGATCGTCGGTATATCTCTAACCCATCTTCAAGTTAGCTTAGACTAGTTTAATGGTTACGATCCGGTGAAAGTGCGCGGTGGTGCCGGTTTGCAAAGTCCGCAAAATTTAAGTTATTCACCGCTTCCGCATTCCGGCGTCGGATTGACGGCCGGGGCGCCGCCGTGCACTTACAGTGGTATCAGAGACTCACCATTAACTTAGTCTAGCTTTGTGTAATGTGTTTTTAAGTTCCGATCGATCGAAAAGTTCCGAAAACCCAATATCACTCACATCAGTTTTCTGTCAAAATTTT
Source organism: Agapanthus africanus (assembly GCA_030015575.1). NCBI lineage: Eukaryota > Viridiplantae > Streptophyta > Magnoliopsida > Asparagales > Amaryllidaceae > Agapanthus > Agapanthus africanus. The sequence goes on from CM057346.1 coordinate 401,785,071, forward strand.
TTAGTCTCCAAAAATTTTTCAGGTTGTAAAATATTGATGTACGAGAAAATATAAAAGTTCTGTAAAAATTCGACGATGTAACGCTACAGTGTGAGCGCGGAACCGCCGCGGAAACCCCATATTTGCCGCCCTTCCGCGGTGCACTGTGCACGTCACATCACCAAATTTTTACAGATGCCTTCTGGGTTTATTTCAGGGGTTTTGGAACATTAAAATTGGGCCCATATTTTCTGTAACTGCTACAGTTTTGTTTTGGGGCCCACTTGTTAATATTCGATCGGTCGGATATTTTAAACACATTTTTCACAGTATTTACATTATATCTGCGACCGTGAATGTCACTCGATCGGTAAATCCGGTCTAACTGCTATAGCCCGGTTAGACGGATTTGCGAACGTGACTTTCACGTTGATGTTCTATGTATTTGCTGTGATGTTGCGGATCGGTCGTGGGGGATAGCCTGGATGCAATGCTAGTACTGTTGTGGTAGTATTATGTACATTTGATATTGCGGGGCGAGCGTCCGACATGTGGACTGCCGTCACTGCCTGTTTGTATTATTCTTTTGGGGCACGACCTGGTTGCGGTCGATGTACCCGGTGTATGTATATTTTACTTTCTGTACTAGGATTGCCCCGCGGAGGGGTGCACGGATAGCCGGGTTCTGGAGGGCAACAAGCCCGCATCTCATGGCATTGAGACGGAGGGGGCTTCGCTCTAGGATTGGCGGGCTATTCGCCGCACTCGTAGGGGGTACAGGTTGACCCAGGAGGGGTGCCCAAGTTGCCGGATTCCGTGAAGTGCTGGGTGGTCCATTCACGGCGCTGAAGGGGGCTGCCTCGCTTCAGGTTTTGGCGGGTGACTTGCCGCGCCCGTAGGGGTCTAGGATTTCATTGCACAGGCTATCCACACGACCAGGGGAACGTCGGGTTTCAGCGGCTCTGTGAAACCCGAGGATCCCAGATATCTGTATTGTTTCTGTGATGCTGTTCATTATCTGTGATGTTGCATTTTATTCACGCCTTGAGCGAAATACTATATATTGGTATATATATTAGTAGATGTTGTATATGTTTTACATCCGCGCTAGTCCAGTCCCCGCTCTGTCGTTAGTTAGCTAACCTAACGGGTAAAGACGGGACCCAGTGGCGAATGCGGATGGCATATACGTACATCAGTATATTTTCGTTCTTTTTGGTGTGATCAATTGATGGGACTGCATTGATTCGGATCAATGCAAGTTAAACAAACCTAATCTGATGTTGTTGGAACACTTTTCAAAAAGCTGTTATTGCAAGGACGTTTACTTTTGTTTTGCATCGTGGTATTCATATGGAATATCCTGCTCCTCAGTCGACGAGGCAAGGGCCGAGATCCCTTCACCGGGAGTGACCCCTTGGACAAAAGGTTTGCGTCAGGGCATTAACTTCACTATAGCCGATTACTTTTGCTTTGCACCGTGTTATTCATTTGGAATATCCTGCACCTCATTCTACGGGGAAAGAGCCGAGATCCCTTCACCGGGAGTGACCTCTTTAGTAAAGGTTTTCGTCACTATATTTTCTAAAAAGCTATCCGTTCCTTCAACGATATCAAGTTCATTACGTTAAAGGTTTTCGCCAGAAACCATTCGTAGCCCTCCGTCGTTTCATATGGGTAGTCAATAGTATTCAAGCTGTGTTTGTTGGCCTTAGTCAAGACACAGTGTTTGGTAGCTATTGGGTATTCATATGCTGCATAGATAGATGCGTTGGTTTGGGACAGTCGTATAGCCTTGTTGGCCTTAGTCAAGGGCTTGTACGGGTGGGTTCAAATCAACCTGGACAATGACGGGTAGAACTTGACATGTGACTTATGATTTGTTGGCCTTAGTCAAGGTCATAAGAGCATGGGGCAGAAATCACATCGGGAGTTTCAAAAGTACTGAAACTTGCCAGATATGCGCATACCTTCTGGAGTGTGATACCGTGAGCGGATTCCGTCACGTTATCATGCGATGAGAGTTGGATCCCGATTCCCGCTGATGAGTTGGTTTACTCCTCGGGTGACCCCGACTAATTCTTCTTTCAGGTTTGGAGGAGAATTTGAGGTACAGTGGGAGGTTTCCAGATTAGATAAATTGGTAACCATTCTGATCTAGGTTAGAGTGCACGCTGAGTGTTTCTTTTCTCTCTCTATCTGGCAGCGACCATTGACCCGACCCTAAGACTTTGACTCAGTGACCAAGTTGACCGAACCTTCTTAAACACCGGCTTTTGGATTGTCAAGAGTTGCAGACCTCATTGCCACTCCTACTTTTACCCTTTTCTCCAAGACACCCCGTATTACTACGAACGTCCACTTCCATTGGACAAAACCATCGTATGGTTAGATACGAACTCGAAAGAATTTATTCGAGGATGGTTTCAGGTTCTGGAGAAAACGGATAGGATTATTCAGTTGTCTTTTCCTTTTACCCTCTCTCAGGTTACGAGTACTCCTTGGTTTAGGGGTAGTACACCTATTATGCAAATTGGATTGTCTTCTTCCAAACCTTAGGCTGGTGCCGACCGGTAGGGAATGAAGAAAACCAATTAGCATAACGATGGTGTGCAGAAGGTATTAAGTTCAGACAAAGCAAGGGATTAGTAAGAGGGCAAAGTAAATTGCAACAGATATTCACGACCAAACCAAATATTTCGTTACCACTCCCACATCACCTTTGTATTTCTCCAGGACACTCCGTATCACTACGAAGATCCACAGTTTATTTGGATACTCCATCGTATGGTTATATACGAACTCGAATGGAACTTGTTCCAGTTCGGGGATGGATCCTGGTTCAGGAGAAATAGGAATAAAGTACATTCAGGTGTCTTTTATCTTCACCCTCTCTCATTGCGAGTGTTCCTAGGATTGGGACAGTACACCCATTATGCTTATTGGATAGTCTTCTTCCAAACCATAGGCTGGTGCCGAACGGTAGGGAAGGAAGAAAACCATTTGGCCTAAAAGGGTGTGCAGAAGGTAAAGACTAAAGACATATGAAGGGATTTGGAGAGGTGGCAAAGAACTATACGGTTATAGTTGTGAATCTGGATAATGGTAGAGGCATTACTAGGAATACCAGGATACCCCATCGAAACATTTCAATGTTTCAGTTTCACTGTGTAATGTTAAAAGAAAACTGATTTCCCGATTAGATACTTACTCTAGGCTATGTATTTACCAGGTATGATTCTCACATCTGTATGGTTTTACAGATGATGAGTGGGAGTAGGTTATTGGGAATTGGGTGATCATCCTCATTATATTGGGATTCGTTGTAATCGGTGATATTTGAGGAAATCACCTGGGCTGTTTGCCGGTCGGCAAATATTTGGTTTTGAATATCCGCTGTTATGCACCAATTTCAAATTGATATATCTGTACGTCTATTTTCATAGAGTGAGATATACCTTTCTGAAATTATGTCTACGACATTTACCTATATCAGTGGATGGTTAGGTAAGGAGCATTAAACAGCGGTGTAATTCTTCTTAACCATAAGTACAGTTTTCAACCTACGACATACAGTGAAAGAGTTGTTAGACTCAGCGGACTTATACAGAGTATTGTATGTTGTCCAGTGTCCATTAGGACAGAGGGGTTGGTCCTCATACTATATTCTGTTTACTTTTAACTTCTCTAGTTCTTAGACATGTGTTTCGTAGAAACACAGGGTCTAAGTTTTGAGGAGTTATAGGTATTTGAATAGAGTAGAGAACCAGGTGTAGCAAGTATCGGGATTCTTCAAGGTGATCGAAGATGTAGATACTTGTGTATGGTATTCAGTTGATAGTAATGATAAAGAGAAATTGCTTCTCTTTCAGGTTACTCATAATTGGAAATGCTTCCTAAGTTGAGTAACGCTGATCGGCCTCCTTCCATTTAGTTGACATGCGCTGGGGACAGCTGCATGATTTGAATCTGGTTCAATTATATCAGTGCCTCTGTTTCTATATTGGATATAGAACAGTTCATATCTTAACGATGTTAAGGTACGGGGAGTTGTCCGGCTTATGCTTAAGACCAGACACTGGACAACTCAATGCACGTTTCTGTAATGGCTGTTTGTGGGTTGACCCAGGCTATGACGCGGGTTGACTTTCTACCATCTGGATGAACAATAGCAATATTGTTCTAGACTCGCCACAGTTTTATTAAAAATGGATTTTTTCAGAAAACAGTAGTGGGAGTATGGTAGAACTGGAAGTGATTCCAGAACCACAAACGATTACTGAAGATTTGACAAGGAACCTAAAGATTCAATCTGGATTGACATTCCATTGGCCACTCCGCAGATACGGTGGGTAACTTCAGGCACCCGAGAGGCACTCCGGTAGCCTCAAGGACGGTGACAGGGAAGTTCTTGTTTACCCACACTTGCCATTGCTGTTGTTCCAGGCTGCGAGACCCGGTGGGAGGATGAGTATAGTGTCGTTCTAAACTAGCTTTAGAAGTGCACGTCTATATGACTCTGCCAGAGGGTTGTCGTAGTCAGTGGGAGCAGCGGAAGTATTGGTGGACATCAGGCTTATGTCTATTTATAGACTAAAGCAGATATAGCGGAGATAGATCATCTATTTCTGATGTCACAGTCATAGGTTTGACTTCATCAGAATAGGAGATGGATCTGTTGAGAAGGTAGTAGGATGTGATGTCATGGTATTTGGATGACATACACAAAGTAGGAAAGGAAACTCCTATACTACGATCGGTCATACTTTGGTCGTCACACAGTAGTTTCTCCACATAGGAATTGGGTATTATATCAGACATACTGGTTACTAGATCTATGGTTTTAGATCTAGATTTGGGTGGTTTCCCAATCAGGGTACTTGACAGCATTCTAAGAGTATTTAGAATGGACGACTCCTGGCACGGTAGTGTACCTGCAGGTAATGGAGTCACCCCTCTCCAAAGGTGTCTTACAGACTAAAGAGGAGAGGGACGTGCATGATTGGCAGATCACTTGCTCAGGCAATTGAGTCAATCGTGAGATGTGAAGTACCACACCAGATGTTGTTCTTGCACTAGATGCAATAAGTTGACATTAATCCATTCCTGGAGAAACAGTCGGAAGCAGTTTTAGAACATAAGTGGATGTTCTAGGGATATGGTAACGACAGCCTCATTCAGGAAACTGTTATCATTCCAGGCTTCCAAGGTGACATGGACGACAAGGAGGTTGTCAGAGTTATAGTTTTCCCTCTGACGAGGGGCAGTATTTTGGACAGGTAATCCAAGGCAATACTGAGGGAGGCAAGGCGCGCAGGACACTGATTAAGTTCAGTTGTCAATACAGTCTAAGAAGTTTGGATTTGGAGTTCATTTATGAGCTAGGTCCCATCAGACATCCAGACATATTCTAAGACTGATTTTGCTCATTTCGGGAGATGGCTTTCTCCGCGAACTTGAGATATAGAGAGACATGGAAAGAAACAACTAAGCGGATCCACTCACTGAGGCTATTCCTCGAACGCAATAGTTCCGCAAACGAGCTTTGTGAGACTGACTAGTAGAGGAGTTGGGTGTTCGGTATCACACGGGCTGTGAGTATGCGACATCGCAATAATTAGCCTTGAGTGCAAGTGGGAGATTGTTGGAGGTAGTGCCCTCAGAGTCAATTATTGGATCACAGGTACGTGATTGCAATGATTGAGGGAGGACCTATCCCGGTAGGACAGTCTTACTCGAGATGATAGTATGCTATCTGGTTTACCTTTATCATCGTGTACTGCTTTAGGTGACATGACACGTCGCTATTACACGTTGATAGAGCCCCTAGGATTCTTGCTTGACCACCAGCAGTATGAGGGCGATCATATAAGTGGGAGCTGGGGGTCTACAAGCATATCCTTAAAAGGTCCCTAGTCGTGGGAGTTTCGAGACCGGGCATCGATACTCCATTAGTAGACTAGTGTATACAGTCAAGACCCCGACGAGGGGCGGTGGCTGGTCTCACAAGCCACTGGTGTCAGTTGGATCACCTAAGATGTATACAGGTGCTCATTGGGTTATGAGTACACCGGACAGGACTCGCCGGGAACATGCTAGTTGGTCATATACCAGACGTCAGATGGCAGTTCCCTGGTGACATGTGTGCAGGTTAGTTCATCGACCTGGGGATCGTCATTTGTCTCGTGTGAGTTCCCACTGTACTTTGATTACTACCCTACCACGGCTCAAAGGAGTCGTGCAAACAGGTTTTAGTTGGGTACAGTCCCGAGCCACATGGAGGCAGTGAGCGTATCTTCAGGGGTTCGTCTCTCCCGGTATTGGGGGTGAGGTCGTGCTGTGTCTAGGAGAGCCATTACACAAAGTCCTTGGCCAAGGCAAGGAGATTTACTGGTAGGTATTCCAGTAGTATCTCAGGGTGTTCTGGGCTACACTCCGACACGACTTGTACCGCTTTTGGGGGTCTGACTTTTACCAACCCCCTAGGCCCGCCATGCGATACTCATAGACGAACGGACCGGACTGCACGGATATTGTCACTGACAGGCTCAGTAGGGTGTCAGGATGAGTTCGCTCATCGACGTCCCTTTTAGTCAATAGCTGGTGGCCCGTTACGTATTGGCTTATACCTCTGACGTGCTAGTGGTTAAATCCACAGCCATAGTATTGACGAGTCTTTAGAGTCCACCACACTTTCAGTTACTCAAGTTTCGGGCGAAACGCTGTAGAGGCCGTATGGAGATATGGCAGGGTCCGATCAGATACGTGCGGTATTGTACGGATCAGGATCGGACGGTTTGTACTAGTAGCCGTATAGGTATATGGCAGGGTTCGATCAGATACGTGCGGTATTGCACGGATCAGGATCGAACGGATATTACTAGCCGGCTTTGGTTTAAGCCGGTCCTAGTTTAGTACAGTGTAGATTTTGTCTCATTGCATTTGTATCCGGACGGAATACAGATGCGGGTGTGTATGCACAGTATCGGGGTTTTCCTGTAATTTATTACGGGACCAGTTTTCTGGAGTTGCCAGTTTGCATTCCGTTCCGGCCGGTTTTCCTTTGTTCTTTCCCGGCCGGACTTTTCCGATGGAGGGGGTAATTTGCAGTTTTGCAAATTACTTTAGTGGAGGGGTTTTCTTGCAAAAGGGTTTGATATGATAAGAATCTTTTCTTTTCAACCATGCTTATGCTTTATTGAGATTTGATTGAATGAGGATGGGTTAAAGTGAAAGGTATGGTTGATGTTGTGGTCACCACTTGACTTCTACTACCCTCACCTCCCTTCATCACATGTATTTTGTTCCCTCCACCATTTCCAACTTCATTTGGCCGGCCACCTCTTTTAGAGAGAGAGGGAGTGCTTCATTTGTGAGGAGATTTATTGTTCATATCATTTGGTATGCAAAAGAAATTGGTAGCTTCATTTTCCCTCCAAAGTTCTATCTTCATTCCTCCATCCAAAGGCAACAAACCCCAAAGAGACAAGTAGCCTCTACACTACACTTCCTACAGCATATCTTGGGCACGTCGAGTAGCCGGCTTCGTGCCCGAGTTGCCTCGGTATTGAGGTGGGAGCCCGTAAAAGTACCCGGCTTCGTGGTGCCCTTTCCGACGAGGAGGAGATGGACGGAGATCCCGCGAGGAGATCGGAGTGGAGATGAAGACCGGAGGACTTGGATCGTCGGTATATCTCTAACCCATCTTCAAGTTAGCTTAGACTAGTTTAATGGTTACGATCCGGTGAAAGTGCGCGGTGGTGCCGGTTTGCAAAGTCCGCAAAATTTAAGTTATTCACCGCTTCCGCATTCCGGCGTCGGATTGACGGCCGGGGCGCCGCCGTGCACTTACAGCACCGACACAGGCACATGAGATTTCACTCGGTTAGATATTACCCTAGCCATTGTTATAGGCTGCATGTTATTCATATATTTGAGGATATATTATGATCATTGACCTAAGTTGCGTTATTTATGCGATTTCTGTGCGTAGATGTTTTTCTATTCACGAGTTGGCAACTCACCCCCGTTGTGCCCCAGTTTCTTGCAGGTTTGCCGTACAGGTTTCATTACGGCTTTGCGGGCTCAGTTTCATTCGGGTGACTTGCTAGTAGGTGGGTTTTTCTTGTATCGTACCCATCATATTACCTTGTATAATATTATTCCGTTGTATCTAGTAAATTCCATCAACCAAACATGTATTTTTGAGATAGAGACCAGTGTTGTTTATTCTTTCGACCTTAGAGTCGCTCTTTATGTTTCTGGTGGTTTTGAGTTTCCTTTTGAGTTTTGATCCTCGCCGTTGGCGTTGTATATTATATTGCTTGTGTGGTTGTGACCGTCGATTGACGAAGAGCTAGCTCCCGCTTGGGGATGCCTTTTTCTTGATTTCGTATACTATTCATGTTGTATCCCGTTTGGGGGCCTGTATTTACAAAGGAGACTCTGCCGAAATTTTCAGTAAATTTTTGATGTTTTTTAAAAACCGCATAATTCGGCTTATGCTATTGAAACTACTTGCTTTAAGTTGGTTTTTCCTGCACTCTAATACTTTTCTTGGTTTGGATTTCTGGGTTTTCGGTTTACTTGGATTACGTACGCCTCGATACGTTCGTAGTTTAAGTGCCGGTCATGTTCCGTATTTTCGGGTCATGACAAAGTTGGTATCAGAGCGTTAGGTTTTAACCTTCGGAGCGTAGGATGACCCTTGGTTGATGGAATAGGTGACTAAATTAGAGTGACGTAACGTTGGTATGTTCCGCGGCATATTTACAACACGCACTCCACTTATGAAGCCTTAGGATGTACATTTCCTTGTTCAGTATTATATTCCTTCCTGATCTAGCCTCATCGGTACCAGTTTGGTTTTGCTGCTACGGTTACGGGCAGGGAGAGCTACGGCTAGAGTTGCGGTCAGCACAAGCTCGTCACGAACGAGGACTGACCCGGGCGAAATTCCGACGACACACGATTGCAGAGATGTGTCTTTTTACTGTGTTTCCGCGCCATGAGCGTTTGGCGGATCGCCTTTATGAGGTTACTCGGAGGTGCTGTCGACACTAGAGAATTGAGCCAATGATAGAGGCCAGCCAGATTTTGATGACCGTTGGTGTGTTGCTTACTCCTGATGATTGAGGCACTATTCAGTGTGCAGATGATCGAGCCAGTTGTTGCTGCGAGCGACGAGATATCGCCCCATATGTTGGAGCTATTGGGGGGCGAGTTGTACGAATAAATGATAGGAGGTCGCTAGTCACCCGATGATGACTGGCTAGGACATATGGATCGTTCGCCTACCCCGATGCGAGGTCATCAGATAGATTGGTTCCAGCTAGAGACGACTTCACGCGGAGACGTTAGGAGTCGACAGAGACGATCGAATGTCAGAAACCTATTATTCCAAGTTTAAAGTAGTCGGAAAGACATGCAGGCAATTCTATGGTCCCTCTAGAAGAATGAAACCCTAACTCGACTTAATGACCGTGTGAAAGCCTTTGAACCTTCGGGTTTGCGGCAGTTCTACGGCGCCATTAGTGAGGCTTGGGTTTGCCCTTCTACGGCTGGACCACCGATGCTGTGGTATGTACTCGATACTATTAAACTGTGCCAAGAGGTTGAGCTCTTGGGGGATTATGAGGTTTTGACGACTCGATCGGATGGCTCGACTTAATTCGGATGCTTGGTGGTGAGATGCATTCTTGGGAGACTCCAGATACGAGGATAGTCGTTGGAGCTCAGTCCATGCAGCCGCGACGAGACGAGTCCAAAGCAGACGACATTAGAGAAAAGTGAAGTAAGAGGTTCGTACCAGATCTAGATGAGATGACGTTCCACTCCGCGGACATCAGAGATGCGATGCGCATGCCGAGGCATGGTACTTGGATTTACCTTCCAGAAAGAGTCACGATGAGTATGCAGTCGTTCCAGAGCAAGATGCAGATATAGGAAAGGACGATGACTTCCGAACAGTTGGCAGAGACGAGACATGGAAGAAACCGTGAGCAGGATTCCTTCCAGGACCCTGCTGCAATAATACTTGCACCCAGGATCAGATGTGTCACGTACATTCAGAGAGCCAGAGGCCGACGCCAGTGATATGCTGTCTTACGAGTGGTCGCGATGATTGACCAAGAGATGACCAGAGAAGTGCCAGAACGGAATCGTCTCCGTTAGCACACCTGACAGGGCCGATGAGCCGATGGACCGAAAGACTGGTAATTCACAGTGAAGACCTTGACCCAGGAGTGGTCATGGTTACGCACGCCAGCAGGACAGAGTTCATGATCATCGACGAGACGTCCCACTAGTGACCGCGACAGTTGGCCGAGATTCTTAGAGGATGCGCTTGAGCAGTACTATTCCGCCATTATTGATTTCGATGTTTTGGGTGATTTATTCGTATGATTTGATTTTGATGATTGAGGATTTACGATCTTTGCACAGTGTTGCACTTGATATCGTTTTCGTGCTTTAGTTTCATATGTTTGTGATTTTACAGTTTTAAACAGTTGGTTTGATTTTGTGCGTATGCACGCACGCGATTTGGTTCCTGCACTCTGTATAAATTTTATATGCTGGCAGTGCAGTGACATGTATTTTGTGCACTTGGATACACTGGATTTCGATTTCGAGGGTGATGCTCGACATTTGTTTTGTGCATTTTATGCACCGGATTGGATTTTTAGCGTCTGTTGGGCGCCTGTTACGAGATGCGATTTGGTACACACCAGATGCACTAATTCGAGATTTTTCGTGCATGTCAGATGCACCTGATTTCGCTGTCAGGCACACACGTTGCCTACGACAGATGCTTTGTGCACACCCGATGCACCTAGGTCTTGTTTCTGTGCACTTGTATGGCACGTATATGGATTTTGATTTCCGTGCGCACCAGACGCACGTAGTATTCATACGCGTATTTTGCGATTGATTTTTTCTTATAGAGCAGTACGTTTTTATGATATTGCTATGTATTTTCGTACTGAGCAGGACTAGTCAGAGGACAGTACCTGAATATATTTTGCATGCATTGATAGTTATTGAAGGGATTTCCAAAAAGCGAGCTATAGCCTCAGTATTTACCTACGTGTCTGATATGACACGAAATGTTTAAAACAAGGAGCCCTTCTAAATTGTTTCCAAAACGGCGGAACGTACATTTCAAACAAAGGTATATATGTATATAGTTATTTTCTTAACATAGACGTCCGCCACTGTGCAGTGTTATACGCGTTGCACAGCGACTTAAAGAGATTTGGCATGCATTTCCTTCAGATACTTACAGATATAGATTCGATATTTACATGTATAGTTTCGAGTTATATCATATTGGTTTTGATTTGGATTTGGCATTGATGTGTTCTCCATGACTCCGATGATTGCGGGATGCTTGACGGAGTTTTGATTTGAGCTATATACTCATTTTTCAAGCGCATGCGCTGCGCTGCGATTTGTTTTATGTATTTACAATTTCGGAGCCTGACGACTTGATGGTTTTCTTAAATGTTTTAGTATTTGGGGGAGTTTGAATTTAAATTCGGGGACCGAATTTCTTTAAGGGGGAAGATTGTAACTCTTTGAAAATCGTTTCGGTGAAATTTCAAAAAAAATCGGTAAAATAAGGGGGAAGATTGTAACTCTTAGATGTTTTTCTATTCACGAGTTGGCAACTCACCCCCGTTGTGCCCCAGTTTCTTGCAGGTTTGCCGTACAGGTTTCATTACGGCTTTGCGGGCTCAGTTTCATTCGGGTGACTTGCTAGTAGGTGGGTTTTTCTTGTATCGTACCCATCATATTACCTTGTATAATATTATTCCGTTGTATCTAGTAAATTCCATCAACCAAACATGTATTTTTGAGATAGAGACCAGTGTTGTTTATTCTTTCGACCTTAGAGTCGCTCGTTATGTTTCTGGTGGTTTTGAGTTTCCTTTTGAGTTTTGATCCTCGCCGTTGGCGTTGTATATTATATTGCTTGTGTGGCTGTGACCGTCGATTGACGAAGAGCTAGCTCCCGCTTGGGGATGCCTTTTTCTTGATTTCGTATACTATTCATGTTGTATCCCGTTTGGGGGCCTGTATTTACAAAGGAGACTCTGCCGAAATTTTCAATAAATTTTTGATGTTTTTTAAAAACCGCATAATTCGGCTTATGCTATTGAAACTACTTGCTTTAAGTTGGTTTTTCCTGCACTCTACTACTTTTCTTGGTTTGGATTTCTGGGTTTTCGGTTTACTTGGATTACGTACGCCTCGAGACGTTCGTAGTTTAAGTGCCGGTCATGTTCCGTACTTTCGGGTCGTGACATATGGTTTGGAAGAAGACTATCCAGTAAGCATAATAGGTGTACTCTCCTAATCCTAGGAGTACTCGTAACTTGAGAGAAGGTAATGATAAAAGACAGCTGAATAATATCTTATTCTATTAAAGGTGAAATAGGAGTGGTGATGAAGTACGCGGTTTGGTCGTGAATGATAACAGTCGCAATTTACTTTGCCCTCTTTCTAATCCCTTTATCTTGTCTTTACATATTACCTTCTGCACACCCTACTTAGGCTAATTGGTTTTCTTCATTCCCTACCTTTCGGCACCAGCCTATGGTTTGGAATAAGACTATCCAATAAGCGTAATAGGTGTACTCTCCTAAACTAAGGAGCCCTCGCAACCTGAGAGAAGGTGATAACAAAAGACAACTGAATAAATCATTTCAATTTCTCCTGAACCTGGATCCATCCTCGAAGAAATCCCTTCGAGTTCGTATATAACCATACGATGGATCTATCCAATGGAAGTGGATATCCGTAGTAATACGGGGTGCTCAGAGAAATGCAAAGGGTAAAAGAAGGAGCGGCAATGACTTATGCAACTTTAGACAATCCAAAAGCCAGTATTTTAAGAAGGTTCGGTCAACTTGGTCACTGAGTCAAAGTCTAGGGTCGGTCAATGGTCACTGCCAAAGAGAGAGAGAAAAGAAACACTCTACGTGCACTCTAACCTAGATCAGAATGGCTATCACTTTATCTAATCAGGAAACCTCCCACTGTTCCGTCAAATTCTCCTCCAAACCTAAAAGAAGAATTAGTCGGGATCACCCGAAGAGTAAACCAACTCATCAGTGAGAATCGGGATCCAACTATCATCGCATGATAACTTGATGGAAGCCACTCAAGTTATCACACTCCAGAAGGTATGCGCATGCCTGGCAAGTTTGCTGTTTGTTTGAAACTCCCGATGTAATTTTTACCTCATGCTCTTATGATCTTGACTAAGGGCCAACAAATCATAAGTCACATGTCAAGTTCTTCCCGTCATTATCCAGGTTGATTTGAACCCACCCGTACATACTCTTGACTAAGGGCCAACAAAGTAATACGACTGTCCCAAACCAACGCATCTATCTATGCAACAAATGAATACCCAGCAGCTACCAAACACTATGCCTTGACTAAGGGCCAACAAACATAGCTTGAATACTACTGACTATCCATAAGAAATGACGGAGGGCTACGGCTGGTTTTTGGCGAAAAACCTTTAACGTAATGAACTTGATCTCGTGAAGAAACCTGATAGCTTTTTATAAAGATATAGTGACGAAAACCTTTTGCTAAAGAGGTCACTCCCGGTGAAGAGATCTCGGCTCATTCCTCGTGGAATGAGGTGCAGGATATTCTAACTGAATACCGCGATGCAAAGCAACTTGTAATCGACTATAGTAAAGTTATTACCCTGACGTAAACTTCTGCCAAAGGGGTCATTCCCGGTGAAGGGATATCGGCCATTGCCTCGTCGAATGAGCTGCAGGATATTCCAACCGAATATCGCTATGCAAAACAAAAGGAAACGTCTTTGTAATAACACTTTTTAAAATTGTTCCAACAACATCAAATATAGGTTTACTTTATCCTTGCATTGATAAGAATCAACGCAATCCCATCATTTAATCACACCAGAAAAGAACAAAAAATAAAATGTATGTATATGCCATCCGCATTCGCCACTGGGTCCCGTCATCACCCGTTAGGTTACTTAACTAACAACAGAGCGGGGACTGGACTAGCGCGGGTGTAAAATATATACAACATCTAATAGTATATATACCAATATACAGTAATCGCTCCAGGCGTGATAATATGCAACATTACAGAAAAGTAATAAGCATTATAGAACAATACAGATAATCTGGGATCCCCGGGTTTCACAGAGCCGCTACTGAAACCCGACGTTCCCCTGGTCGTGTGGATAGCCTGTGCAATGAAACCTAGACCCCTACGGGTGCGACAATTTACCGGCCAAAACCTGAAGCGAGGCAGCCCCTTACAGCATAGTGAATGGACCACCCGGCACTTCATGGAATCCGGTAAATTGAGCACCTCTCCTTGGGTCAACCTATACCCCCTACGAGTGCGGCGAATAGTCTGTCAATTCTAGAGTGAGGCCCCTCTGCCTCTCAAAGCTATGAGATACGGGCCCGTTGCCCTCCAGAACCCGACTATCCGTGCACTCCGTCGCAGGGTAATCCTAGTACATAAAAGAAAATATATACAACGGGTACATCGACCTCAGCCCGGTCGTGCCCCAAAAGAATATTATACAAACAGGCAGTGACGGCAGTCCACATGTTGGACGCTCGCCCCGTAATATCAAATGTACAAATAAATCCAAACAGCACTACCATTGCACACTGCTATCCACCACGACATATCCGCAACATCACAGCACAACACAGAACATTAACGCGAATGTCACGTTCGCAAACCCGTCTAAAAGAACTAGAGCAATTAGACGCGGTTTACCGCTCAAATGACATTCCCAGTCGGAGATATAATATAAGTACTGTAAACTAACACGTTTAAATTTCGATCGACAAAATATCCCAAAGTGGGCCCCACATACATCTGCTGTACAGTAACAAAATATGGGCCCAAAAGAAATATTCCAAAAACCACAATTTTACAAGAAGAACCTACTGTAGAAAAATGGTTTACTGTAGCTCCAAAACGGCGGCAGAACCGCAGCCAAACTAGGGTTTGCGCGGCGATTCCGCGGCGCTTTGGAAGCTTCAGTTGACCAAATTTCACCAGAATTCTTAAAAAAGCCTGCTCTCTTTTCTGCGATATGCAAAATAATTTTTAGACCCTTTTAAAAATCGACAAAAGCTTTAACCCAGAAAATTGCAGTTTTCGAAATTCCGTTCGATCGATGTTTTAAACGCGTTAGCACAAGTTAGTAAAGCTTAATGGTGAGGCTCTGATACCACTGTAAGTCTACGGTAGCGCCCCGGCCGTCTAACAGACGCCAAATGCGGAACAAAAACTTTTTAGCTGGCGCTATCGCGTACTATAACCCGGATCTGCCATTAAAACTAAACTAACAAACTACAAAGTGGGCAGAAATATTATACCGGACGATCCGAGTCCTTCGGTCTTCAACCATCATCCCACGCTTTGTTGTGGCTGCTCCGATCTCCTGAATCTCCAGTCTTCTCGTCCAGGTGGCACCACGTCGTCGGATCTTTAAACGGGCTCCCGCCTCTGAACCGAGGCAACTCGATCATCAAGTTTGCTAAAAGAGATGACCAAGATTGATGTAGAGAATGATTAGAACACTCTGTCTCGTTACGTCCAAAGCCATGGACGAACGGTTAATGAAGTTGCTGTTAGTTATATGTATGCCCTAGAGGCCATTACTATACATAGGATGTATATTGTAGTGGATGCTTGGACATATATAGGGAGGAATTTCTTGCTCGACATGATAGTATGCTATCTGGTTGCTCTTTACCTTAACGTGTACGCTGATTGTCTCTCTGTTACATGTTGGTAAAGCCCTTAGGATGTGCACTTGACTACCTGTACTATGATGCGGATCATACTAGTGGGGACATGGTAGTCCATAAGTACATCCTTCAAGGTCCCTAGTCGTGGGTGTATCGAGACGGGGCATTGATGTTATTTATATGTATGCCCTAGAGGCCATTACTATACATAGGATGTATATTGTAGTGGATGCTGGGAAATATATAGGGAGGACTTTCTTGCTCGACATGATAGTATGCTATCTGGTTGATCTTTACCTTAACGTGTACACTGATAGTCTCTCTGTTACATGTTGGTAAAGCCCTTAGGATGAGTACTTGACTACCTGGACTATGATGCGGATCATACTAGTGGGGACATGGTAGTCCATAAGTACATCCTTCAAAGTCCCTAGTCGTGGGTATATCGAGACGGGGCATCGATATACCAGAGTAGACTAGCGTATACCTTCTCGACCCATACAGATGGGCGATGGATGATCCCATACCCATTGGTGTTTGACATCAGAGATGATATGCGGGTGCTCAGTGGAGACTGGGTACACTGGACGGACTCGCCGAGAACTCCCAGATGGTATTATACCTTACGTCAGATGGCAGTTCTCTGGTGACACTGGTACAGAGTAGTCTGTTGACCCGAGATCGTCATAGAGTCTTGTGTGGTTCCCACTGTGCTTTGATTTCCACCTTACCACGTCCAAGAGGGCGTGCAAAACGGTGTTTTTTGGGTACAGTCCCGAATCACATGGAGGCAATGAGCGATAGGAGGGGATTCGTCTCTCTCGGTATAGGGAGTTGATGTTGCGCTGTGTTCGATTGGCTATGACCGGAAATCCCTGGCCAGGGTTGCTGAGATTTACTGGTAAGTGTTACCAGTAGTTTCTCGAACTGTTATAGACCTCATATCGACACGACTTATCGAGCTATTGGGATCTGACGTTTACCACCCCTAGGCAAGATATGCGACATATCAGATGACGAGACCGGACTGTACGGTAAGTGTTACTGGTTGGATTCACAGGAGTATGAGCGGGCTTGCTCGTCGATCTTCTGATTGCTCAATACCCGGGTGGCCGTTACGTTTAGCAGACCGCTTGCGGCTTGTGGGTGTTTGATATGATCATCATCTGCTACCGGCGTATTGACGAGTCTTTAGAGTCCTACACAGAGGTTTCCTGGCTCAAGCGAAACGAAATAGGAGCGCATATGAGATATGTGCGGGACCGAGAATAATGCGTGTATGTGATACCGTATTTCATTCTCGCGATGAATGTGTCGAATGGTTATATGCGATATAACCTAGTTATCGAATCAAGGATTGATTCGATAAAACGATACATTGTATACTAGTCGGTTGTGTGCGACATGACCGGATCATTGATTCAAGTGTTGATTTAATGATTTAATGCATAATTATATATTTGATATATTACTTTGCATTAACTAGTATTGGTTCACTTTAAATGGATTTTCTCACTTGAAGTTCACAAGTTTTATATTTGATATACTTTTGTGCACTTGAATGTATCATGTTTGATGATACATGTTAACTTGAGTTTGTGTAAAGATTAAACCATGGTTATATGAGTGGTTAGGGTTTTGTTTATTTACTTATTTATTTATTTATTTCTTTTGTTCATTTTGGCAAAAGAAAATGATAAAGAGAAAATGGTGGCTTTCTTTGTTTGATATTGAAGCTTCATGAAGCTTTGACTAAGTCACCATTTTTTCTCATGCTTAACCCTAACCATTCCACTTAACCCTAGTTCATTCTCTACACTTGACCATGGTTGGTTTATGATAAGTATTCTTTTTATTTTCCTTTTTGAAAAAAACTTATCATAATATACTTCATCTTCTTCTTCTTCTTCTTCAAGAAAAAGCTTGCCTCCATCAATGTCAACTTGAGAAAATGAGTGAGAAATCCAATTCTAAAGTGAACCCACTTCCTATTTCTTCATCCTCTACCTCTTGCCAAGTAGTATAGGGTGTTTTCTTCACAATTTTCATGACTTGGTGAAGTGGGAGCTTGAACTTGTGATGCCTCGACGTAGATCGTCTTCGGCATTGTAGTCGATGACCTAGCCCGCCCATTTCTCCGATGAAGCCGACGCTAGAGTCCAATATCCGATTTGTACAGCGGAGGGACATCATTGCGGAGCTATGGAGGTGGAGAACCGGATCTACAAAGGTTGTATTTCCGTTCTTTTAGTTAAGTTGTTAACTTGTTTCTTTTATCGCCTAGACATCTAGTTAACGATCCGTATTAGAGTTTCTCGGCACCCGTAAAATTTGAAATTGGCATGGTTGATGCCTTGTGAGACCTCCTTAGTGTGCCTAGGAACCCTGCAGTGGTATCAGAGCCTAGCTAGAGCCTTAGGCGATGCGTAGACGGAGTTTGAAGTTCGATTAAACCGAAACCCTAACACAAATTTGCTCTCTGGACTTTTTCCAAAAATTGGGTTTTTTCAAGATTAAAAATATGCAGAAAATTCAGCAGGAAATTCTAAGAATTACGGTGCAAAAATTACCAAATGATCTGTCTAAAGTGCGGCGGAACCGCGGCATTAGCGTGCTAATGCGGCTGTTCCGCGGCCATTTTGTCTCTTCTCCCATTGAATTTTGCACAGTAATTCCTATTTTGCAGTGCTGGTTTTCCTGGGATATTTTTTTTCTCTGAACTCAAGAGTTGAGTTTTCTGGGTTGTTTTGGGGACTCGGTGTTTCGATCGGATTTTCTAATTTTGTCTATGTGGCTTTCCGGATATTTTTGAATATGTTAAAAAGTTCGATCGGATATAAATACCCACATTTTCCCCTGTCGGGAAATTTCCAAGTGTTGGATTTTTCCGTGGTTTAAAGACGTTCTAAGTAGTGCAAGTAACTCGATGGACCCTCTAGAAGACAACAAACCTTAACTCGATTATGTGACCGTCTTGAACTGCCCTTTGAACCTTAGGGTTTGGGGCAGTACGGCGTGCCACATGTGAGGCGTTGGCTTGACCCTTCTACGGCTGGACCGTTGGTACTGAGGCACGAAGTGAATGTTTTTAAACTTATTACAAGAGTTGTGCTGTTATCGGGAAAACTTGGGTGTTTGGATGTTCGATCGGAAAGTTTATCATTTTCTATTTATCTGGAATGGGATACAACAATTGGAATTCACATCCAGTTATGAGATAACTGAATGAATATTATAAACATATCACTTTAGTCTCACTTGATCGGTTGCCACGGAATTTTGATGTGATCAAAAGTCCGTCGCAATCACGTAGCGTACGCGGATACTCGCCGGGTAAAATTAACAGACAGCCTCACTCTATAGCCCCGACCAAGTGACTGTAGGAGAACCCCGTCGCCGAAAGCATCCGTTCGGGTGCTAGCGGTAGCGGTGTTCCGCCTTGGTGCACTTCGTCGATGGCGTCGGGGGTGCGGCCGCCTACTAAAGTTTGCGACGAGCATTCGATCAGTATGTCGGGAATCTTGTTGAATTGCCCGACTTGATATTGAAAAGTGTTTTCGATAATGAGACTAAAATGCGGGGTTTATAATTGTTAGGCATGTGATGTCTAAGGTATTCATTTGATTAGGCATGCGATGTCTAAACAGGTTGCGGATTCCAACTGTTGTAGTTTTACACTTTCTTTTCTGTGACCGTAAGTGTAATATGTGATATCGCCGGTTTCGTTGCTATAAGTCAACGACAATTAGGATGCGCACATTTACTTACGTTGATGACATGTGATATTATGTGTTGCTGGATATGTTATATTGGATCGTCGTGTTTGAATAGCCGGGGGTTTTTTATGTGAGGTGAGTGTTTTTCATTTTCATTCATGTAAAAACTTGTATGTAATATTCTTTTATTGGGGCACTTCCAGGTTGTGGAAGATGTCACCCTTTGTATATTATTTACTTTTCCGCACTAGGATAGACCCAAGGAGGAGGGCACAATTAACCGGGTTCTGGAGTCCAGTGGGAGACCAACTCGAGGAGTCGAGTCCGGGTCTCCTAACTCTAGAATTGGTAGGGTTGCTTGTCGCTCTCGTAGGGGTCTAGGGGTGTGGGTTTGGCTATTCATCACGACCGTGGAATCCGTGTTTTATACTGGCTCGTATTAAAAACACGGACGTCCTAGTATATCCAATGTTTCATATGATTCTTCTGCTGCGATATCTGTGATATGATCATGTGATGTTCTGTGATAGATACAGTATATAGTATATATGATATATTATACAGACGTTACTTATGTTTTACACCCGCGCTAGCCCTGCCCCGCTCTGCCGTTAGTTACCTAACCTAACGGTGCATGAGGGGACATCGAGGCGAATGCGGATGGCATAAGTGTACGTCGTATTTATCTGTGATGTTTAGGTACTTAAATGATGGGACTTCATTAATGTGATTAATGAAATAAAAAGAAACCTAAGATGTTGTAGAATCGAATTTCAAAAAATAAAACAGGTAGCTACAGTTCTTGCTTTGCACAGCGGTATATATGATATATCCTGCACCTTATTCGATGAGTAAAGGACCGAGATCCCTTCACCGGGAGTGACTCCTTTAGCAATAACTGGCAGAAGCTACACACTCGGTTTGTCTTTTGATTGCTTTTAAGTGTTTTACTTTGCAAAGTGATATATATGATATATCCCGCACCTTATTCGATGAGGAAAGGGCCGACGATCCCTTCACCGGGAGTGACCCCTTTAGCAAAACTAGAAAAGCCTCAAAAACACTCCATTTTAAAATCATTTGATTCTACAACGATATCAAGTTCATTACGCAATAGGTTTTCAGAAAAACCTGTCGTAGCCCTCCGTCATTTCAGATAAGTACTAGTTAGTATTCGTGCTGCGGTTGTTTGGCATGCGTCAAGGCGTGGTGTACGGTAGCTAACTAGTGCTTATCTGCTAGCATACGATGCGATTGGATTAGGGTATTCGCACGGCGTTGTTTGGCATGCGTCAAGGGTCGTGCTGGTGGGTTTAATTCAATCAAGAAATGTACGGGTTGAACTTGACTAGCGGACTATGGGTTGTTTGGCATGCGTCAAGGTCATAGCACGCTAGGGGCAAAATATTATCGGGAATTTCAAGTGTTGAAATTTGCAATAAGATTGCATACCTTCTATGAGATAGTTGGATCCCGATACCCACTGCGAGTAATTGTTACTCCTGGGAGAGTTTTACACATTACAATTAGCCGATCAAGTAGGTGTCTAGAAAAGTGTTAACGAGGTTACGCCTCTGGGAAAACGAGGTTTACATTAATTAGGTTCGTGCGAAAGCACGGGGGACCTCCCTCAAAGTACCGACACTGGCCTGGCTGAAAGATTGGCGAACCTGTAGTGTGTAATTAATCCCGGCTACTCTTTCCTTTTAGGGTTTGAAGGAAGATTTGATAAAAACAGTGGGAGCCATCCTGATTAGATAAAATAATAACCAATCTATTCTTACAAGAGCGCACGCTGAGTGTTTTCTTCTCTCTCTCTCCAGGTAGCGACCATATCACGCCTTAATCAAGATAATAATACGGAATATTGACCGAACCCGCTTGTTATACTGAGCTGGGGAATGTTGGTCCCGCTCCAACTTATAATTGTTATAAGACTGAGCAGGATATTGGGGATTACCAGAATTCCCGTGCCGCCCAAACGAAGAGAGTGCATGCTGATGCATCATCTTCGGGTGTGTTCATTACAAAGAACTGTTTCTCCGTATCCTCCGCATCCTGGGTATATGATACCGGATCAGGATCCCAGATATGTAATCTGTTACATAGGGCTGCAAAAAGGTAGAAAAACTGAGAACGGGTGATAAGTTTCATAAGGCAGAGAACGGGGCAAGTGTTGCAGCCAAGTCTGTTGGTCACTGTCACCCTGTATTCCAAATACATTGATTCTGAACGAATGTTATTAGATACCGAACCTGATATACAAAATCATATCTATCTCTTTATTAGTAAAGAAATGATAAAATTTTGTATAGATGGATAATGTTTTGAACATTTCCTATATCAAAAGTTAATCGGTTCAGGCACGTTATCTAAAAGCATTGATGTTCTAAATCAAACTACAGTTCTTTAGTATACGAAACACACACAAGAGGAAGAGTTCAGAAATGAATGAATTCTTCTTGAGGCGTTGTAGACTGGGTCATATCAATGCGACCTGACTAGCTGAAGTTACATATAGATGCATATTTAAATCTGTTTGAATTTACATCTTATGAAACTTGCCAGTCATGTCACAGAGATAAGATGACCATAGCTCCGTTTACTGGAAACAGAGAAAGAGTTAGTAAACTCTTGGGATGATACATGTTGATGTATGTAAGGTCCCCTGTCTACATATGCAAAGACCGGTTCCTTGTACTTCATTACATTCTCTGATAATCTCTCAAGATTCAGACATATGTTCCTGTTGAAACACAAGTCCAAACATTTTGAGATATTCACAGAATATGATTTGGAAGTAGAGAACCAAAACGGGTATAAGTATTATGTCCTTTGATGAGATCAAGGAGGAGAATACTTGAGCACGGAATTCCTGGATTATTCTAAAGGAGAATGAGATTCTCTCTCAGTATTACTCCTCCGTATACACCATGACACGATGGAATATCGGGGGGAAGCAATCACACCCTATATGATATGGTGTGCTCTATGATGAGTACTACTGAGTTACCTATTTCCTTTTGGGAGTTATGCGCTTGAGAAACTGCATACCTATTGAATAGGGTTCAAATTCAAATCAGTTGCCTACCACTTCATATTTGATATGATAAGGGAAGAGCCCATCTCTTAAGTTAGTTAAGATTTGGGGTTGTCCAGCTTATGTCTAAAAGCAAAATTCGGACAAGCTCGAGGCAAGATCTGTTATGTACAACTGGAAAGGTTCCAGCTATGCAAACTACAGCAGATGATTTGGTAGAACCGAAGGATTCAATAGAAACCAACGAACCTCTGCCTCTCCGCCGATCTAGTAGGGTTCCTCACCCACCTGAGAGTTACTTCGGTTACTCTATGACAGTGGGAGCGAGGATTTCATCATGAGATGATGACCCAACTAGTTTCGAGCTGGCCATCAGGAGTGGGACTCTGTAAGAATGGCTGGATGCTTAGCGATCTGAGATGGAATCCATGTACACCAACAAAGTATGGACTTTGGTTGCTATATCTGAAGGGTTAAATCCCCATCAGGAGCAAGTATAGCTTGAGAAGATTACTTGGTGTACTTAGAAAAGTTGAGACTTTCAAAGCTAGACATGTAAAAGGTTTTCATCATCGACCAGGCATGGATAATGATGAATCCTTTTTTTTTCAAGTGGCTATGCTTAAGTCCATCCAGATCCTACTTGCCACGGCTACATACCATAACTACGATATCTGGCGGTTGGGTGTCATGACAGCTTTTCTAAATGATGTTTTAGAAGAGAACGTCTATAAGTACACAGCCAGAGGGCTTCGTAGATAGTGGGAGCAGCGGAAACGTGTACAAGATGCTTTATAAGATTAATGCAGGTATCGCGGAGTTGGAACATCTGTTTTGATGTGTTAGTCAAACAGTTTGACATCATCAAAATAGTAGATGAACCTTGTATAAACAAAAAGGTAGTAGGGAGTATGGTAAAGATCCTCGTAGAGTACGTGGATGACATACTCTTAATAGGGAAGGAGTTTCCTATGCTACACTCGATCAATCTCCGCTTATCACAATGATTCTCCACATAGGATCAAAGTGATACCTACGAAATACTGGGTTTTGGATCTATGAGATAGATCTAATTGGATATTAGGATACTCACTAGTTGTAGTGAGATGGTATCAATTGGTCCTGGGGAGAATCACTGGAAGTGTTCCAGGGAGATAAGGACGACTGAAAGTCTGTCACAGGCATTGTCTTTACCCTCCGTAAAGGGACGGTATGTTGGAAGAGTTCCAAGCTAGATACCGTGGCATACTAGACGATAAAGGCCCGATACATCGCTACTTCAGATGCTACCAAAGAGGCAGTCTGGATGTATATTTGTTCATGAGATGAACTTAGTTCCTCCCATTGTGTGACGATGGAGTTGTGGCTTATGCCAAGGAACGTCCGTCCCATCAGTGATCCAGACATATTCTAAGGCAGTATCACCTGATCATGGAGATAGTTGATCTCCAGGGTGATCGAGGTTAGGAGAGTAGACTCAGAGGACAACACGGCGGATCCACTCACAAAGGCCTTTTCCCAGAGAGAGACTTTTATGGGATGGTTGAGTATGAGATACTGCAACCACTGCTATCAGATGGCCCTAGTGCAAGTGGGAGATTGTTAGTTATATGTATGCCCTAGAGGCCATTACTATACATAGGATGTATATTGTAGTGGATGCTGGGACATATATAGGGAGGACTTTCTTGCTCGACATGATAGTATGCTATCTGGTTGATCTTTACCTTAACGTGTACACTGATAGTCTCTCTGTTACATGTTGGTAAAGCCCTTAGGATGAGTACTTGACTACCTGGACTATGATGCGGATCATACTAGTGGGGACATGGTAGTCCATAAGTACATCCTTCAAAGTCCCTAGTCGTGGGTATATGAGACGGGGCATCGATATACCAGAGTAGACTAGCGTATACCTTCTCGACCCATACAGATGGGAGATGGATGATCCCATATCCATTGGTGTTTGACATCAGAGATGATATGCGGGTGCTCAGTGGAGACTGGGTACACTGGACGGACTCGCCGAGAACTCCCAGATGGTATTATACCTTACGTCAGATGGCAGTTCTCTTGTGACACTGGTACAGAGTAGTCTGTTGACCCGAGATCGTCATAGAGTCTTGTGTGGTTCCCACTGTGCTTTGATTTCCACCTTACCACGTCCAAGAGGGCGTGCAAAACAGTGGTTTTTGGGTACAGTCCCGAATCACATGGAGGCAATGAGCGATAGGAGGGGATTCGTCTCTCCCGGTATAGGGAGTTGATGTTGCGCTGTGTTCGATTGGCTATGACCAGAAATCCCTGGCCAGGGTTGCTGAGATTTACTGGTAAGTGTTACCAGTAGTTTCTCGAAATGTTATAGACCTCATATCGACACGACTTATCGAGCTATTGGGGTCTGACGTTTACCACCCCAAGGCAAGATATGCGACATATCAGACGACGAGACCGGACTGTACGGTAAGTGTTACTGGTTGGATTCACAGGAGTATGAGCGGGCTTGCTCGTCGATCTTCTGATCGCTCAATACCCGGGTGGCCGTTACGTTTAGCAGACTGCTTGCGGCTTGTGGGTGTTTGATATGATCATCATCTGCTACCGGCGTATTGACGAGTCTTTAGAGTCCTACACAGAGGTTTCCTGGCTCAAGCGAAACGAAATAGGAGCGCATATAAGATATGTGCGGGACCGAGAATAATGCGTGTATGTGACACCGTATTTCATTCTCGCGATGAATGTGTCGAATGGTTATATGCGATATAACCTAGTTATCGAATCAAGGATTGATTCGATAAAACGATACATTGTATACTAGTCAGTTGTGTGCGACATGACCGGATCATTGATTCAAGTGTTGATTTAATGATTTAATGCATAATTATATATTTGATATATTACTTACTTTGCATTAACTAGTATTGGTTCACTTTAAATGGATTTTCTCACTTGAAGTTCACAAGTTGTATATTTGATATACTTTTGTGCACTTGAATGTATCATGTTTGATGATACATGTTAACTTGAGTTTGTGTAAAGATTAAACCATGGTTATATGAGTGGTTAGGGTTTTGTTTATTTACTTATTCATTTACTTATTTCTTTTGTTCATTTTGGCAAAAGAAAATGATAAAGAGAAAATGGTGGCTTTCTTTGTTTGATATTGAAGCTTCATGAAGCTTTGACTAAGTCACCATTTTGTCTCATGCTTAACCCTAACCATTCCACTTAACCCTAGTTCATTCTCTACACTTGACCATGGTTGGTTTATGATAATTATTCTTTTTATTTTCCTTTTTGAAAAAGACTTATCATAATATACTTCATCATCTTCTTCTTCTTCTTCAAGAAGAAGCTTGCCTCCATTAATGGCAACTTGAGAAAATGAGTGAGAAATCCAATTCTAAAGTGAACCCACTTCCTATTTCTTCATCCTCTACCTCTTGCCAAGTAGTATAGGGTGTTTTCTTCACAAGTTTCATGACTTGGTGAAGTGGGAGCTTGAACTTGTGATGCCTCGACGTAGATCATCTTCGGCATCGTAGTCGATGACCTAGCCCGCCCATTTCTCCGATGAAGCCGACGCTAAAGTCCAAGATCCGATTTGTACAGCGGAGGGACATCATTGCGGAGCTATGAAGGTGGAGAACCGGATCTACAAAGGTTGTATTTCCGTTCTTTTAGTTAAGTTGTTAACTTGTTTCTTTTATCGCCTAGACATCTAGTTAACGATCCGTATTAGAGTTTCTCGGCACCCGTAAAATTTGAAATTGTCATGGTTGATGCCTTGTAAGACCTCCTTAGTGTGCCTAGGAACCCTGCAATTGATATACCATAGTAGACTAGCGTATACCTTCTCGACCCATATAGATGGGCGATGGATGATCCCATATCCATTGGTGTTTGACATCAGAGATGATATACGGGTGCTCAGTGGAGACTGGGTACACTGGACGGACTCGCCGAGAACTCCCAGATGGTATTATACCTTATGTCAGATGGCAGTTCTCTGGTGACACTGGTACAGAGCAGTCTGTTGACCCGAGATCGTCATAGAGTCTTGTGTGATTCCCACTGTACTTTGATTTCCATCTTACCACGTCCAAGAGGGCATGAAAAATGGTGGTTTTTGGGTACAGTCCCTAGTCACATGGAGGCAATGAGCGATAGGAGGGGATTCGTCTCTCCCGGTATAGGGAGTTGATGTTGCGCTGTGTTCGATTGGCTATAACCGGAAATCCCTGGACAGGGTTGCTGAGATTTACTGGTAAGTGTTACCAGTAGTTTCTCGAACTGTTATAGACCTCATATCGACACGACTTATCGAGCTATTGGGGTCTGACGTTTACCACCCCTAGGCAAGATATGCGACATATCAGACGACGAGACCGGACTGTACGGTAAGTGTTACTGGTTGGATTCACAGGAGTATGAGCGGGCTTGCTCGTCGATCTTCTGATCGCTCATTACCCGGGTGGCCGTTACATTTAGCAGACTGCTTGCGGCTTGTGGGTGTTTGATATGATCATCATCTGCTACCGGCGTATTGACGAGTCTTTAGAGTCCTACACAGAGGTTTCCTGGCTCAAGCGAAACGAAATAGGAGCGCATATGAGATATGTGCGGGACTGAGAATAATGCGTGTATGTGATACCGTATTTCATTCTCGCGATGAATGTGTCGAATGGTTATATGCGATATAACCTAGTTATCGAATCAAGGATTGATTCGATAAAACGATACATTGTATACTAGTCGGTTGTGTGCGACATGACCGGATCATTGATTCAAGTGTTGATTTAATGATTTAATGCATAATTATATATTTGATATATTACTTTGCATTAACTAGTATTGGTTCACTTTAAATGGATTTTCTCACTTGAAGTTCACAAGTTGTATATTTGATATACTTTTGTGCACTTGAATGTATCATGTTTGATGATACATGTTAACTTGAGTTTGTGTAAAGATTAAACCATGGTTATATGAGTGGTTAGGGTTTTGTTTATTTACTTATTCATTTACTTATTTCTTTTGTTCATTTTGGCAAAAGAAAATGATAAAGAGAAAATGGTGGCTTTCTTTGTTTGATATTAAAGCTTCATGAAGCTTTGACTAAGTCACCATTTTGTCTCATGCTTAACCCTAACCATTCCACTTAACCCTAGTTCATTCTCTACACTTGACCATGGTTGGTTTATGATAATTATTCTTTTTATTTTCCTTTTTGAAAAAGACTTATCATAATATACTTCATCATCTTCTTCTTCTTCTTCAAGAAGAAGCTTGCCTCCATTAATGGCAACTTGAGAAAATGAGTGAGAAATCCAATTCTAAAGTGAACCCACTTCCTATTTCTTCATCCTCTACCTCTTGCCAAGTAGTATAGGGTGTTTTCTTCACAAGTTTCATGACTTGGTGAAGTGGGAGCTTGAACTTGTGATGCCTCGACGTAGATCATCTTCGGCATCGTAGTCGATGACCTAGCCCGCCCATTTCTCCGATGAAGCCGACGCTAGAGTCCAAGATCCGATTTGTACAGCGGAGGGACATCATTGCGGAGCTATGAAGGTGGAGAACCGGATCTACAAAGGTTGTATTTCCGTTCTTTTAGTTAAGTTGTTAACTTGTTTCTTTTATCGCCTAGACATCTAGTTAACGATCCGTATTAAAGTTTCTCGGCACCCGTAAAATTTGAAATTGTCATGGTTGATGCCTTGTGAGACCTCCTTAGTGTGCCTAGGAACCCTGCAATTGATATACCATAGTAGACTAGCGTATACCTTCTCGACCCATATAGATGGGCGATGGATGATCCCATATCCATTGGTGTTTGACATCAGAGATGATATACGGGTGCTCAGTGGAGACTGGGTACACTGGACGGACTCGCCGAGAACTCCCAGATGGTATTATACCTTATGTCAGATGGCAGTTCTCTGGTGACACTGGTACAGAGCAGTCTGTTGACCCGAGATCGTCATAGAGTCTTGTGTGATTCCCACTGTACTTTGATTTCCATCTTACCACGTCCAAGAGGGCATGAAAAACGGTGGTTTTTGGGTACAGTCCCGAGTCACATGGAGGCAATGAGCGATAGGAGGGGATTCGTCTCTCCCGGTATAGGGAGTTGATGTTGCGCTGTGTTCGATTGGCTATAACCGGAAATCCCTGGACAGGGTTGCTGAGATTTACTGGTAAGTGTTACCAGTAGTTTCTCGAACTGTTATAGACCTCATATCGACACGACTTATCGAGCTATTGGGGTCTGACGTTTACCACCCCTAGGCAAGATATGCGACATATCAGACGAACAGACCGGACTGTACGGTAAGTGTTACTGGTCGGATTCACAGGAGTGTGAGCGGGCTTGCTCGTTGATCTTCTGATCGCTCAATACCCGGGTGGCCGTTACGTTTAGCAGACCGCTTGCGGCTTGTGTGTGTTTGATATGATCATCACCTGCTGCCGGCGTATTGACGAGTCTTTAGAGTCCTACACAGAGGTTTCCTGGCTCAAGCAAAACAAAATAGGAGCGCATATGAGATATGTGCGGGACCGAGAATAATGCATGTATGTGATACCGTATTCTATTCTCACGATGAATGTATCGATTGGTTGTATGCGATATAACCTAGTTATCGAATCGAGGATTGATTCGATAAGTCGATACATTGGATATTAGTCGGTCATATGCGATGTGACCGGATCGTTAAATCAAGTGTTGATTTAATGATTTAATGTATAATTATATATTTGATATATTACTTTGCATTAACTAATATTGGTTCACTTAAGATGTTTTTCTCACTTGTTTGTGCACATTGTATATGTGATATATTTTTGTGCACAAGTTTGTATCATGTTTGATGATACATGCATACTTGGGTGTATGTTTGAATTAAACCATGGTTAGTTAATGGTTAGGGTTTCATTTGCTTTATTTATTTATTCATTTGAGAAAGAAATAAAATGGTGACTAACTTTGGATTTTCTTTGAAGCTTCATGAAGCTTTGAATAGTTTGACCATTTTGTTTCTTTCCTTAACCCTAACCATTCACTTGAACTATAGTTTATTCTCTACACTTAACCATGGTTGCTAAAATGATAAGAATGACTTTATTTTCTTTTTCCATAATTCTTATCATATTCTTTTTCTTCTTCTTCTTCTTCTTCTTCTTCAAGAAGAAGAAACCATTCTAGCTTCAATGGTGCCTTGGTAAAAAGTGTGAGAAATCCAATTCTAAAGTGAAATAACTTCCTATTTCTTCATCATCTACCTCTTGCCAAGTAGTATAGGGTGTTTTCTTTACAATTTTCATGACTTGGTGAAGTTGGAGCTCGAGTTAGAGTCGCCTCGACGTAGATCATCTTCGGCATCGAAGTCCTCGACCTAGCCCGATCATTTCTTCAATGAAACCACCGCGAGAGTTCGGGATCCGATGATCGCAGCGGAGGGACATCATCACGGAGCTAAGGAAGTGGAGGACCGGATCTATAAAGGTTGTATTTCCATTCACTTTAGAGTAAAGTCGTTTACTTGCATCTTGTTTCGCCTAAACTCTAGTTAACGATCCGTATTAGGCTTTGTAGGCACATGAAAAAATTTGAATTTGGCATGGTTGATGCCTTGTGAGACCTCTAGTGTGTGCCTAGGAACCCTACAGTGGTATCAGAGCCTAGCTAGAACTTTAGGCGATGTGTAGACGAAGCTAGAAGTCCGATCGAACCCGATATCCCCCAATTTTACCCTTCTCTGTAAATTTTTTAAAAACTGGGATTTTTGTAAATTAAAAATATCCAAAAATTACAGCAGGGTTTTCTAGAAGTTACTGTAGAACACGTGCGCGCAACTCGACTAAAGTGCGGCGGAACCGCGGCACGAGCATGGCTCGTGCGGCGGTTCCGCGGCCATAATGTCACATTGTTTTGTGAATTTTGCACAGTAATTCCTATATTTTAGTGCTGTATTTTCTGGGAATTTTTAAAACAAACTCCACAGTTGAGTTTTCTGGGGTTGTTTTGGGGATTCGACTATTCGATCGGTTTATTTAATTTCGTCTATATGTTTTCCGGATATTTTTAGAACATGTTAAAAAGTTCGACCGGATATAAATACCCACTTTTTCCCCTACCGGGAAATTTCCATGTGTTGGATTTTTCCGCAGTTTAATGACGTTCTAAGTAGTGCAAGTAACGCGATGGTCCCTCTAGAAGACAACAAACCTTAACTCGATTATGTGACCGTTTTGAACTGCCCTTTGAACCTTCGGGTTTGGGGCAGTACGACGTCCCACATGTGAGGCGTTGGCTTGACCCTTCTATGGCTGGACCGTTGGTACTGAGGCATGAAGCGAATGTTTTTAAACTTATTTCATGTGTTGATCTGTTTCGGAAAAACTTGGGTGTTCGATTGTTCGATCGGAAAGTTTAACATTTTCTATTTATCCGGAATGTGATACAATAATTGGAATTCACAAGTAGTTATGAGATAACTGAATGAATGTTATAAACATAGCACTTTAGTCTCACTTGATCGGTTTCCACGGAATTTTGATGCGATCAAAAGTCCGTCGCAATCACGTAGTGTACGCGGATACTCACCGGGTAAACTTAATAGACAGCTACACCCCATAGCCCCGACCAAGTGACTGTAGGAGGACCCCGTCGCCGAAAGCATCCGTTCGGGTGCTCGCAGCAGCGGTGTTCCGCCTTGGTGCACTTCGTCGACGGTATCGGGGGTGCGGCCGTCTACTGAAGTTTGCAACGAGCATTCGATCAGGATGCCGGGAATCTTGTTGAATTGCCCAACTTGGTATTGAAAAGTATTTTCGATTTTGAGACTAAAATGCGGGGTTTATAATTGTTAGGCATGCGATGTCTAAAGAATTCATTTGTTTAGGCATGTGATGTCTAAGGAGGTTGCGGATTCTAACTGTTGTAGTTTTACACTTTCTTTTCTGCGACCGTAAGTGTAATATGTGATATCGCCGGTTTCGTTGCTATATGTCAACGACAATTGGGATGGACATATTTACTTACGTTGATGACATGTGATGTTATGTGTTGCTGGATATGTTATATTGGATCGTCGTGTTTGAATAGCCGGGGGGGTTTTATGTGAGATGGGTGTTTTTCATTTTCATTCATGTAAAAACTTGTATGTAATTTTCTTTTATTGGGACACTTCCAGGTTGCGGAAGTTGTCACCATTTGTATATTATTTTCTTTTCCGCACTAGGATAGACCCAAGGAGGAGGGCACAAGCAACCGGGTTCTGGAGTCCAGTGGGAGACCAACTCGAGGAGTCGAGTCCGGGTCTCCTAACTCTAGAATTAGTAGGGTTGCTCGCCGCTCTCGTAGGGGTCTAGGGGTGTGGGTTTGGCTATTCATCGCGACCGTGGAATCCGTGTTTTATACTGGCTCGTATTGAAAATACGGACGTCCTAGTATATCCAATGTTTCATATGATTCTTCTGCTGCGATATCTGTGATGTGATCATTTGATGTTCTGTGATAAATACTGTATATAGTATATATTGTATATTATATATAGACGTTACTTATGTTTTACACCCGCGCTAGCCCTGCCCCGCTCTGCCGTTAGTTACCTAACCTAACGGTGCACGAGGGGACATCGAGACGAATGCGGATGGCATAAGTGTACGTCGTATTTATCTGTGATGTTTAGGTACTTAAATGATGGGACTTCATTAATGTGATTAATGAAAGAAAAGAAACCTAAAGATGTTGTGGAATCGAATTTCAAAAAAAAAAAAAAAAAGTAGCTACAGTCCTTGCTTTGCACAGCGGTATATATGATATATCCTGCACCTTATTCGATGAGGAAAGGGCCGAGATCCCTTCACCGGGAGTGACCCCTTTAGCAATAACTGGCAGATGCTACACACTCGGTTTGTCTGTTGATTGCTTCTATAGTTTTTGCTTTGCACAGTGATATATGTGATATATCCCGCACCTCATTCGACGAGGAAAGGGCCGACGATCCCTTCACCGGGAGTGACCCCTTTAGCAAAACTAGAAAAGCCTAAAAAACACTCCATTTCAAAATCATTTGATTCTACAACGATATCAAGTTCATTACGCAATAAGTTTTCAGAAAAACCTTTCGTAGCCCTCCGTCATTTCAGATTAGTACTAGTTAGTATTCGTGCTGCGGTAGTTTGGCATTCGTCAAGGCATAGTGTACGGTAGCTAACTAGTATTTATCTGCTTATGCATATGATGCAGATTGGATTAGGGTATTCGTACGGCGTTGTTTGGCATTCGTCAAGGGTCATGCCGGTGGGTTTAATTCAATCAAGAAATATACGGGTTGAACTTGACTAGTGGACTATGGGTTGTTTGGTATTCGTCAAGGTCATAGAACACTAGGGGCAAAATATTATCGGGAATTTCAAGTGTTGAAATTTGCAATGAGATTGCATACCTTCTATGAGATAGTTGGATCCCGATACCCACTGCGAGTAAGAGTTACTCTTGGGAGAGTTTTACACATTACAATTAGCCGATCAAGTAGGTGTCTAGAAAGGTGTCAACGGGGTTACGCCTCTGGGAAAACGAGGTTTACATTAATTAGGTTCGTGCGAAAGCACGGGGGACCTCCCTCAATGTACCGACACTGGCCTCGCTGAAAGATTGGCGAACTTGTAGTGTGTAATTAATCCTGGCTAGTCTTTCCTTTTAGGGTTTGAAGGAAGATTTGATTAAAACAGTAGGAGCCATCCTGATTAGATAAAATAATAACCAATCTATTCTTGCAAGAGCGCACGCTGAGTGTTTTCTTCTCTTTCTCTCCAGGTAGCGACCATATCACGCCTTAATCAAGATAATAATACGGATGAATTGAACGAACCCGCTTGTTATACTGAGCTGGGGAACGTTGCTCCCGCTCTAATTTATAATTGTTATAAGACAGAGCAGGAAATAGGGGAATACCAAAATTCCTATGCCGCCCAAACGAAGAAAATGAATATGATGCATCTCCTTCGGGTGTGTTCATTACAGAGAACTGTTTCTCAGTATCCTTTACATCCTGGGTATGAGATACCGGATCAGGATCCCGTATATGTAATCAGTTACATGGGCTACAGATAGGTAGAGAACCGAGGACGGGTGATAAGTTTCATGAGACAGAAAACGGGGCAAGTGTTGCAGCCAAGTGTGTTGGTCACTGTCACCCTGTATTACAAATATATTGATTCTGAACAAATGTTATTAGATACCGAACCTGATATACAACATCATATCAGTCTCTTTATTCGTAAAGAAAGGATATAATTTTGTATTATTGGATAATGTTTTAAACATTTGCTATATCAAAAGTTGATCGGTTCAGGCACGTTATCTAAAAGCATTGACGTTCTAAATCAAACTACAGTTCTTAGTATACAGAACACACACAAGAGGAAGAGTTCAGAAATGAATGAATCCTTCTTGAGGTATTGTAGACTAGGTCATATCAATGCGACCCGACTGGCTGAAGTTACATTTAGATGCATATTTAAATCTGTTTGAATTTACATCTTGTGAAAACTTGCCGGTCATGTCACAAAGATAAGATGACCACAGCTCTGTTTATTGGAAGCAGAGAAAGAGTTAGTGAACTCTTAGGATGATACATGTTGATGTATGTAGGTCCCCAGTCTACACATACCAAGACCGGTTCTTTGTATTTCATTACATTCTTTGATAATCTCTTTAGATTCAGACATATGTTCCTGTTGAAACACAAGTCCGAACCTTTTGAGATATTCACAGAATATAACTTAGAAGTAGAGAACCAAAACGGGTATAAGTATTATGTCCTTTGATGTGATCAAGGAGGAGAATACTTGAGCATGGAATTCTTAGACTTTTCTAAAGGAGAATGAAATTCTCTCTCAGTATTACTCCTCCGTATACACCACAGCACGTCGGTGTATCGGGGTGGAGCAATCGCACCCTATTCGATATGGTGCGCTCTATGATGAGTACTACTGAGTTACCTGTTTCCTTTTGGGGGTTATGCACTTGAGAAGCTGCATACCTATTGAATAGGGTTCAAATCAAATCAGTTGCCTACCACATCATATATGATATGGAAAGGGAAGAGCCCATATCTTAAGTTTGTTAAGATTTGGGGTTGCCCGGCCTATGTCTAAAACCAAAATCCGGACAAGCTCGAGGCAAGGTCTGTAATGTAGAACTGGAAAGGTTCCAGTTATACAAACTACAGCAGATGATTTGATAAAACCAAAGGATTCAATAGTTACCAACGAACCTCAGCCTCTCCGCCGATCTAGTAGGGTTCCTCACCCACCTGAGAGATACTTCGGTTTCTCTATGACAGTGGGAGTGAGGATTGCATCATGAGATGATGACCCAACTAGTTTCGAGCTGGCCATCAGGAGTGGGACTCTGTAAGAATGGCTGGATGCTTAGTGATCTGATATGGAATCCATATACACCAACAAAGTATGGACTTTGGTTGCTATATCTGAAGGGTTAAATCCCCATCAGGAGCAAGCACATCTTGAGAAGATTACTTGGTGTAGATGGAAAAGTTGAGACTTTCAAAGCTAGACTTGTTAAAGGTTTTCGTCATCAACCAGGCGTGAATAATGATGAAACCTTTTCCAGTGGCTATGCTTAAGTCCATCCGGATCCTACTTGCCACGGCTACATACCATGACTACGATATCTGGCGGTTGGGTGTCATGACTGCTCTTCTAAATGATATTTTAGAAGAGGGCGTCTATAAGTACACAGTCAGAGGGCTTCGTAGATAGTGGGAGCAGCGGAAACGTGTACAAGATGCTTTATAGGATAAAGCAGGCATCGCAGAGTTGGAACATCTGTTTTGATGTTGTAGTCAAATAGTTTGACTTCATCAAAATGGTAAATGAACCTTGTATATACAAAAAGGTTGAAGGGAGTATGGTGGTGATCCTCGTAGAGTACGTGGATGACATACTCTTGATAAGAAAGGAGTTTCCTATGCTATGCTCGGTCAATCTCCGCTTATCACAATGATTCTCCATATAGGATCAAAGTGATACCTCCTAAATCCTGAGTTTTGATCTATGAGATAGATCTAAATGGATGTTAGGATTCTCACTAGATGTAGTGAGCTAGTATCAATCGATCCTGGGGAGAATCACTGGAAGTGTTCCAGGGTGATAAGGACGACTGAATGTTAGTCACAGGCATTGTCTTTACCCTCTATGGAGGGACGGTATGTTGGAAGAGTTCCAAGCTAGATACCGTGACATACTAGACGATAAAGGCTGGATACATCGCTACTTAAGATGCAACCAAAGAGGCAGTCTGGATGTATATTTGTTCATGAGATGAACTTAGTTCCTCCCATTGTGTGACAATGGAGTTGTGGCTTATGCCAAGGAACGTCCATCCCATCAGTGATCCAGACATATTCTAAGACAGTATCACCTGATCATGGAGATGGTTGATCTCCAAGGGATCGAGGTTAAGAGAGTAGACTCAGAGGACAACAAGGCGGATCCACTCACAAAGGCATTTTCCCAGAGAGAGACTTTTATGGGATGGTTGAGTATGAGATACTACAACCACTGCTATCAGATGGCCCTAGTGCAAGTGGGAGATTGTTAGTTATATGTATGCCCTAGAGGCCATTACTATACATAGGATGTATATTGTAGTGGATGCTTGGACATATATAGGGAGGACTTTCTTGCTCGACATGATAGTATGCTATCTGGTTTCTCTTTACCTTAACGTGTACGCTGATTATCTCTCTGTTACATGTTGGTAAAGCCCTTAGGATGTGTACTTGACTACCTGGACTATGATGCGGATCATACTAGTGGGGACATGGTAGTCCATAAGTACATCCTTCAAGGTCCCTAGTCGTGGGTGTATCGAGACGGGGCATCGATATACCAGAGTACACTAGCGTATACCTTCTCGACCCATATAGATGGGCGATGGATGATCCCATATCCATTGGTGTTCGACATCAGAGATGATATACGGGTGCTCAGTGGAGACTGGGTACACTGGACGGACTCGCCGAGAACTCCCAGATGGTATTATACCTTAAGTCAGATGGCAGTTCTCTGGTGACACTGGTACAGAGTAGTCTGTTGACCCGAGATCGTCATAGAGTCTTGTGTGATTCCTACTGTGCTTTGATTTCCACCTTACCACATCCAAGAGGGCGTGCAAAACGGTGGTTTTTGGGTACAGTCCTGAGTCACATGGAGGCAATGAGCGATAGGAGGGGATTCGTCTCTCCCGGTATAGGGAGTTGATGTTGCGCTGTGTTCGATTGGCTATGACCGGAAATACCTGGCCAGGGTTGCTGAGATTTACTGGTAAGTGTTACCAGTAATTTCTCGAACTGTTATAGACCTCATATTGACACGACTTATCGAGTTATTGGGGTCTGACGTTTACCACCCTTAGGCAAGATATGCGACATATCAGACGAACAGACCGGACTGTACGGTAAGTGTTACTGGTCGGATTCACAGGAGTGTGAGCGGGCTTGATCGTTGATCTTCTGATCGCTCAATACCCGGGTGGCCGTTACGTTTAGCAGACCGCTTGCGGCTTGTGGGTGTTTGATATGATCATCACCTGCTGCCGGCGTATTGACGAGTCTTCAGAGTCCTACACAGAGGTTTCCTGGCTCAAGCGAAACGAAATAAGAGCGCATATGAGATATGTGCGGGACCGAGAATAATGCGTGTATGTGATACCGTATTCTTTTCTCACGATGAATGTATCGATTGGTTGTATGCGATATAACCTAGTTATCGAATCGAGGATTGATTCGATAAGTCGATACATTGGATATTAGTCGGTCATATGCGATGTGACCGGATCGTTAAATCAAGTGTTAATTTAATGATTTAATGTATAATTATATATTTGATATATTACTTTGCATTAACTAATATTGGTTCACTTAAGATGTTTTTCTCACTTGTTTGTGCACATTGTATATGTGATATATTTTTGTGCACAAGTTTGTATCATGTTTGATGATACATGCATACTTGGGTTTATGTTTGAATTAAACCATGGTTAGTTAATGGTTAGGGTTTCATTTTCTTTATTTATTTATTCATTTGAGAAAGAAATAAAATGGTGACTAACTTTGGATTTTCTTTGAAGCTTCATGAAGCTTTGAATAGTTTGACCATTTTGTTTCTTTCCTTAACCCTAACCATTCACTTGAACTATAGTTTATTCTCTACACTTAACCATGGTTGCTAAAATGATAAGAATGACTTTATTTTCTTTTTCCATAATTCTTATCATATTCTTTTTCTTCTTCTTCTTCTTCTTCAAGAAGAAGAAACCATTCTAGCTTCAATGGTGCCTTGGTAAAAAGAGTGAGAAATCCAATTCTAAAGTGAACCCACTTCCTATTTCTTCATCCTCTACCTCTTGCCAAGTAATATAGGGTGTTTTCTTCACAAGTTTCATGACTTGGTGAAGTTGGAGCTCGAGTTAGAGTCGCCTCGACGAAGATCATCTTCGGCATCGAAGTCATCGACCTAGCCCGATCATTTCTTCGATGAAACCACCGCGAGAGTCCGGGATCCGATGATCGTAGCGGAGGGACATCATCACGAAGCTAAGGAAGTGGAGGACCGGATCTACAAAGGTTGTATTTCCATTCACTTTAGAGTAAAGTTGTTTACTTGCATCTTGTTTCGCCTAAACTCTAGTTAACGATCCGTATTAGGGTTTGTAGGCACATGAAAAAATTTGAATTTGGCATGGTTGATGCCTTGTGAGACCTCTAGTGTGTGCCTAGAAACCCTACTATTGCCATTTTGGATTGGAATGAAATGAGAAATGTTTCTATCTAATTTCCATGAATCCCAAAACTATCATAAATCTTTTTTCAAGCAACCATAATCTAGCAAGAGGGGGGGCCGGCCACTTATGAAGGAAAGAGGTGAGTGTAGGAAGGGAGAGGGTGACCATAAGCACTTAACCAAAAGCATGAGTCAAAAGTAACACCTTGCATCTCATTAATGCATACAATGAACCTTAAACCCTAGTCATCAAAACATTAAATGACCAATTAATGCATTATGCCACCTCACCATCCTAGTCACCATCTAGAACCTTCTAGAAGCACGACTCACCTTCATGACTCACCCAAGTGACGAAAAGATAAATCCGCATTTAACCGAATGTTATATACGGGTGATAGAAAATTGGAAACTGGCAACTTCCAAAAGCGATCCTGAAACGAATTTCAGGATAACCCCGTAACAGTATAAACATACCCGCATTTGTATTACAACCGAATACAAATGCAACTGAGATAAAGATATTATATCTACACAGTATAATACTCGGATCCGGCTTAAACCAAAGCCCACCAGTATTATCCTCCCGAAATATGACACGTGCGTAAACGCACGTGCATTTTCCGAACCTTACCATAAAACCATATGGCCTCTACAACGTTTCTCCCGAACTTGGGAAACTGTCTGTGGGGGACTCTAATGACTCATCAACACACTGGCACTGGGTATAACCACTAGCACGTCAGAGGTACGAGCTGTACGTAACGGTTGCCTATGTATTGATTGGAAGGGAAGCTGATGAGCGAACTCATCCAGAAACCCTACTGAGCCTAACAGTGACAATATACATACAGTCCGGTCCGTTCGTCTATGAGTATCGCATATCGTCCTAAGGGCTGGTAACGTCAGACCCCCAATAGCAGTATAAGTCGTGTCAGAGAGTAGCCCAGAACACCCTGAGATACTACTGGAGTACCTACCAGAAAATCTCCTGCCTCGGCCGAGGGCTTTGTGTAATGGCTCTCCTAGACACAGCGCGATCTCACCCCCAATACCGGGAGAGACGAATCCCCTGCCGATTCGCTTACTTGCCTCCATGTGGCTCGGGACTGTACCCAAAAAAGACCTGTTTGCACGACTCCTTTGAGCCGTGGTAAGGTAGAAATCAAATCACAGTGGGAACTCACGCGAGATAAATGACGACCTCAGGTCGATGAACTAACCTGTACACATGTCACCAAGGAACTGCTATCTGACGATAGGTATAATACCAACTAGCAGGTTCCCGGCGAGTCCTGTCCGGTGTACTCATAACCCAATGAGCACCTGTATACATCTTAGGTGAACCAACTAACACCAATGTCTTGTGAGACCAGCCACCGCCCCTCGTCGGGGTCTCAACTGTATACACTAGTCTACTCTGGAGTATCGATGCCCTGTCTCGAAACTCCCACGACTATGGACACTTTAAGGATGTGCTTATAGACCCCAGCTCCCATGTATATGATCGCCATCATACTGCTGGTAGTCAAGCAAGAATCCTATGGGCTCTATCATCATGCAATAGTGAACTAAAGCATGTATATGATGATAAAGACAAACTAGATAGCATACTATCATCTTGAGCAAGACCGTCATATCGGTATAGGTCCTATCTCAATCATTGCAATCACGTACATGCAATTCAATAATTAACTTTGAGGGCACTATATCCAACAGAACTACCTCTAAACCTTAGGGTTTGGGGCAGTACGGCGTTGCCATATGTGAGGCGTTGGCTTGACCCTTCAACGGCTGGACCATTGGTACCGTGGCATGTGATGGATGTTTTAAACTAATTTCAAGTGTTGAGAACTATTTGGGAAATCTTGGGTGTTTGTTTATTCGATCGGAAAGTTTAACATTGTCTGTTTATCTGGAATGTGATACAATATTTGGAATCCACATGTAGTTATGAGATAACTAATTTGAATGTTATAAATCTAGCTGTTCAGTCTCAGATGATCGGTTGCCACGAGATTTTGATGCGATCAAAAGTCCGTCGCAATCACGTAGCGTACGCGAATACTCGCCGGGCAAACTTAATAGATAGCCACGCCCCATAGCCCCGACCAAGTGACTGTAGGAGAACCCCTGTAACACCTTAGAATGTGTTTAGTGACTATTTATATTTAAGTAATAGGTTTTTAAAAAAAAGTCTACCAAATTGGGTTTTAAATATTTTTCCTAACTTAATAAATATTTTTCTAGAATTTTCCTAGGCTTGCACACACATGTGCATGTAAACTAGGGTTTTTAAATAGAATAATACCATAATTAGTAACCATGGTGGGTTAATCATGAGGATTAAGTCTTTTGGGTTTTAATTAAGTTTAATTAGTTATTTAATGGTTGCTTTAATTTGAATTCCTTTGGGGGTTGACTTGGTGAGGGTGAGAGGGAGGGAGGGCATCATGGCAAAAGCCATGCTTCCAATTAATAAGGAGAGAGAGAGGAGGGGTTGACATTGGGGTGATGATTTTTTCTCTCATTTCTTTTTTGTTCTTCTCTCAAACCTCACTCACACACACACACACACACACTTACCTCACAGCAGCAGCAGCAGCAGGCTTCACAGCAGCAGCAGCAAGCATCTCAGCAACAGCAACAGCACCAGTAGCAGCAGTTAGCAGCAGCAACAGCCACAACTTCAGCAGCAGCTCCTTCCCTCCACTTCTTCTTCTTCCTCCAGCTCCCTAGGGTCGAGTGTGGGGTATATTTCCTGAACTTACTCCCTAGTTTACTTGTTTAGTGTAGTTTTTCTTCGATTAGTGTTTATTGGTGCGATTTAGTGCGATATGAGGTGTTTAGTGGGAACCTTGAGCAAGTGATGTGTGTTTTGGTTTCAGTAGGTTGATAGAGTGTTGTTAAGGCCTTATTAACCTAACTTAACCCCCCTATTGCACTAAAATACCACCAGATCCCTTTTTGATGCAAATTCATCGTTTTTAAGCAAAATTTGAGTTTCTGAAACTGCTATCGACCCGGTGAGTTCAGAATAATTTTGAGAAGACTGAAGTATAGTTGTTAGGTGCTGATCCCCCAGGTAGAACCCGACCCCCTTGCTTCATGTTCAGGCCGCCGGAATATTGTTTCTGGCCGCAAATTGCGGCCAGATGGGTAGGGTTTGGGTTGGGGTTTGGTCCTATGGGTGTCTGCTGCTGTGTGGAGTTTTGTGATATATATATTTTTGTAAAGTAGGTTCTGTATAAAAATCTGGAACTATATACCTATTTCTCGTATTTTAAACCTTCGCGACACGCGTGATACGTGTGTGGGTTTGGGGTTTCTGCGTATCGCGACGCGTCAGGATAGTTTCAGGCGCGTGATCACACGTTTTAGCGTATCGCGCACACGCACGATTAGTTTACGACACGGGTTTCTAGTTTGACCGTAATATCACATTTTGTGGATTTTAGCTTATGTGTGATATATGTTATGTGATTCTAGGTTCGCAGGCGAGTGAGACGGACGCTGCGAAGAAGGGCAAGCAAGTCGTCGGCTACACTTAGCGCGAGACTTCGGTGAGTAGATTTAACATCTACGGGGATATCGCCCGCATGGCATTATGCCTCTTATTATTATATGTTGCATTCACCTCATGGACTGTCATTGCATATTGCATTCCCTGCTGTATGTATGCTTAGAATTGATAGAACACCGCACTATTACTAACGGTTCATGTTGCACGAGCACTAATCTGCATGCTACACACACACCGTTAGTAATTGCCATGACACACTCATTGTAGAACTACCATGATTATATTGCTGTAGTTCATTTCATATATGATTCGATATGACTTTCATGGAAATTGGGAGCCGCATGATATCTTTAAAAACGGAAACTAATTTTAAAAGCGGTTTTCCCTTATACCTATATCATGGATTGATGTACATAGCACATCGCATTGGATTTACTTCTTGGTGTTGGATTTTTATGTGATTTCTGGTTTTGAGGACCGTGGGATTTTTAAGAAAAGATGCACTATTTGAAAAACCGGTTCCTCGTGATATGATATTTTGGTGCGTCC
The DNA here is from genome assembly GCA_030015575.1 of Agapanthus africanus. NCBI lineage: Eukaryota > Viridiplantae > Streptophyta > Magnoliopsida > Asparagales > Amaryllidaceae > Agapanthus > Agapanthus africanus. The sequence continues at coordinate 401,827,473 of CM057346.1, forward strand.
ACCACGCGTTTTCTCGGTGCTGAGACGTGTGCTTGAAACCCGATTCGAGGAGATGGATGATCCGTTTGCGGGTTCGTGGTGGACCCGGTATGGTTCCCCGGGGCGAGAAATGTTTTTCGTGGAGTAGACGATGAGCCTGGCCGGGTGGTGAGTACCTACCGGTGATTGGTTGGACCTGGCGGTTATCCGGAGGATACTGACCAGAGTCAAGAGATGGATGCGGGATGATCCGTACTGCCGGGGCCGAGGGCCGATACCGCAGACGGAGCCTATGGGCTGAACCGAACTGACGGAGCCCGATATATGAGGATTTGCATGTCGATGGTGGACACGAGTATTTTATGATATTTTGGGTGCCGATGTTGGGCACTCGTGATTTCTCAGAGATTTACAGGATTTGAGGGCTGCTAGGTGTGTCGGCGCCTGAGTTATTTGGGATTTGGGTGCAGTTGTGGGCACCGATTGTTTTCCACGTTGATATTCCGTGTAGATGTTGTTTATCCCATGCTCCGCATTGATTACCATATATCTCTTCCTGTAGTTATTTTACCTGATAGAGCATCTGCATGATTATTGCACATACTGCTTATCACGCATTGATATCATCTGCTGGCATTTGTTAGAGTAGCGCAATACGTGCATGCTCGCGATTACCTTTATATGTTATCTCTATTCACGAGTTGGCAACTCACCCCCGTTGTGCCACAGTATTTGCAGGTTGCCCTCAGCATAGTCGCGGCAGGCTGTCTTTTGCACCTTTTGGCTACAGATACCACTACAGTTGCGGCGAGAGCTGTTTTGCATTTAGGTGGGTTGTGGTATCTGATTACTTTTATTGTATCCCTTTTTGTACCTAGTACTCTCCATCTACCATTTATTTACTGGACTTAGATACTGTGTGAGGACGATGATGTATATTTTGTATTCTGGTGTCGAGCTCGTGGGAGCCGACTGTTTTTTTATGCAGATATATTCTGTGTTGTTTACTTATTGCTCATTCTTCGCTACAGTGTCGTATATTACTCTTGTGATGATGGTTTCCGCCGTTGGGCGTGATTGCTCCCGTTTGGGAATGTTTTGTTTCATTATATCTCATTTTTACTCATATCCTCTTTTATACCCGGTCTCGGGGCTACTTTTACAAAGGAAATGCTGCCAAAATTATTTAAATGATTAAGTAACTTTAAAAGAACTTATTGAACTACTTAAGGTTTTCTAAATGTTTTAACTAAATGTTTTCAACACTCACTATTTTTAAATGGTTTTGATTTCTGGATTCAGCTTATTTAGTTGCGTTACGCCTGTAGACGTAGCGTGGTTAAATGCCAGTCACGAATCAAAATATTCGGGTCGTGACAAAGTTGGTATCAGAGCGTAGGTTTTACCTTCGGAGTGTAGGATGACCTTGGTATGATGGAGTAGGTAGCTGCGGCAGAGTGGCGTAGCGAGTGTATGTTCCGCGGCATACTCACGACACGGTACTCCGCCTAAGCGACCTTAGGACTTATTGATTTAAATCCCTTCTTGAGTATATATATTCTTATGATTCGACTTCCGTATTCTTATCGGATCCTAATTTCCTTTCAGCCATTATGCCTCCAAAGACTACGAGGGCGCAGAGAGCGGCCGCGAGGGCCGAGATTCGAGTTGACTCGTCCGAGATAAGGACTGATCCGGGCAGTACACCGGTTGTGCCCGAGCAGGCTGTTCTTGCCGTGACAGATCAGATTGCCACGCTAGGGGCTGGTGTGCAGGAGATACGCTAGGGGCGGGTGTGCAGGAGATGTGCCAGATGATAGGATCACTAGTTGAGACGCTTCGAGTACAGCGACCAGAGGTAGCTCCACCGGTTCCAGAGACCGCGATGGTACCTACCGCACAGCCAATTGCCCCTGCAGCCACGGAGGTGATTACAGTATCGCTGTCAGAGTTCATGAGGCTGAAGCCTCTGGTCTTCACAGGCACCGATACAGCCGAGGACCCGCAGTCTTTCATCGACAGGATGGCCAGGATATGCCGTTCCCTCAGATGCGCAGATACGAGATGGGTTGAGTTCGCGAGCTTTCGCCTGGAAGGTCTTGCGCAGAAGTGGTGTGATTCAGTTGAGAAGGGCAGAGCAGCAGGTCTTCCTCCTATGACCTGGACGGAGTTTGTGACAGTATTTCTAGCCTGTTTCCTTCCCCAGAGTGTTAGGGATGCCCGAGCACGCAGATTTGAGTCCTTGCGCCAGATGCCAGGGATGACAGTGGCAGAGTATGACGTGCTGTTTACAGAGCTAGCAGCTTATGCCCCGTATTTAGTGGCTACCGAGGAGTTGCGAGTCAAGAGATTTGTTCGAGGCTTGCTTACACCACTGTTCCTTGCGATCAGCACGCAGCACTACGAGACCTATGCAGCAGCTGTAGACGCAGCCCTATTAGTCGAGGAGCGCCTTGCTAAGACTTCGGTAGTTCCAGAGCCAAAGAGAGTTCGTACTAGTATATCCGCACGGAGGCAGTCATTCAGACGCCGCGACAGGTATCGTTCTGGTATAAGGAGTAGCAGAGATTCGGGACTAGGCCAGATGTTTAGTTCGTATCCCCAGGAGAGTCAGCAGTCGCCCCGGGGTTGCTTTAGATGCGGCAGTCTACGTCACCCGTTAGAGATTGTCCTGAGATACACCGGAGGGAGGCGGCAGCACCACATGTTACCTTACCACCTTCACCACCCCAGAGGGCGTTGCCTGTTGTACCTACCGTTGCTCCACGCCAGACTCATACACAGAGAGGTCGTGGGCGTGGAGGAGTTGCTCAGAGAGGACGGGATGACCGAGGCAGAGGGCAGTCAGTCGCAGGTGGTGGACAGGCGCGGGTTTTTGCTTTGACGCATCAGGACGCGCAGGCGTCTAATGCGGTGGTTTCAGGTATCCTTCCAGTATGTTCAGTTGATGCACACGTTTTGTTCGATCCCGGATCCACGCACTCGTACGTATCCACACACTTCGTGCCGAGTTTGGGTAGAGAGTCCGGTTTGCTTGATCAGCCGCTTGTTGTGACCACTCCTGTGGGAGAGTCGTTTGTTGCTAGGCACGTGTTCCGGTCCTGCACCGTCTGTATTAGCGAGAGAGAGTTGCCTGTCGACTTGATCCTTCTCGAGATGTTGGACTTCGATGTTCTTTTGGGCATGGATTGGTTAGCCACGTGCTATGCTTCTGTGGACTGCCGTGAGAAGATAGTTAGATTTTGTTTTCCCGGCGAGTCGGTTTTTGTTGTGTTGGGGGACCGTGGTGCCGCCCCTCACAGTGTGATTTCTTCTTTTCGCGCTGGACAGCTTTTGAGGAAGGGATGTCAGGGATTTCTCGCCTATGTTTGCGATGCTAGTGCTACACAGGTTCCATTGGATCAGGTTCCGGTTGGTAGCGAGTTCCCTGATGTGTTCCCTGACGAGCTTCCTGGGCTACCGCCCGAGCGCGATATTTTCTTCTGTATTGATTTGGTTCCTGGCACGGGACGTATTTCCATACCGCCTTATCGGATGGCCCCGGCGGAACTTAGAGAATTGAAGGGTTAGTTGCAAGATTTGCTGGATAAGGGACTTATTCGACCCAGTGTTTCTCCTTGGGGTGCTCCAGTCTTGTTCGTCAAGAAGAAGGACGGCAATTTGCGTCTGTGTATCGACTACCGCCAGCTGAACAGGGTGACAGTGCGGAACAGGTATCCTTTGCCGCGCATCGACGATTTGTTCGACCAGCTTCAGGGGGCAGGGTACTTTTCGAGGATCGATTTACGATCGGGCTATCATCAGCTGCGGGTTCGACAGGAGGACATTCCCAGGACAGCTTTCCGTACGCGCTACGGCCATTATGAGTTTTTGGTGATGTCGTTCGGACTCACCAATGCGCCAGCAGCATTCATAGACTTGATGAACCATATTTTCCGGCCATATTTGGATCTGTTCATTATAGTGTTCATTGACGATATCTTGGTGTATTCCCGGAGTAGTGAGGAGCACGAGCAGCACCTGCGGATTACACTGCAGACTTTGAGGGAGCACCAGCTCTATGCGAAATTCTCCAAATGTACTTTCTGGCTGGACAGCGTAGACTTCTTGGGGCATGTGATTTCACGAGATGGTATATGTGTAGACCCGAGGAAGATCAAGGCCGTTCAGCGTTGGCCCAGACCCACATCGGTTATGGAGATTCGCAGATTTTTGGGGTTGGCCGGTTACTACAGGCGATTTGTGCAGGACTTCTCCAGTATTGCTACCCCTTTGACCGGGTTGACCCGAAAGGGAGTTCCTTTCGATTGGACGGAGGAGTGCGAGCACAGTTTTCAGCAGCTACGGACTCAGCTGACTACGGCACCGGTGTTATCTTTACCTTTCGGATCAGGCAGATTTGTGGTCTATTGTGATGCTTCTCGAGTGGGGCTAGGGTGCGTACTGATGCAGCATGACAGGGTGATCGCATATGCTTCGCGACAATTGAAGAAACATGAACAGAACTACCCCACTCATGACTTGGAGATGGCTGCAGTGTTCTTTGCACTTAAGATCTGGCGACATTACCTATACGGCGAGTCGTGCCAGATATTCACGGATCACAAGAGTCTAAAATATATATTTCAGCAGCGGGACCTGAACCTTAGACAGCGCCGATGGATGGAGTTAGTGAAGGATTACGACTGTGAGATCTTGTATCACCCGGGCAAGGCAAATGTGGTGGCGGATGCTTTGAGCAGGAGGCCCGGGGGTAGTCTATCTTGTTTAAGCACAGTACAGGGGCAGTCGTCGGCAGATTGGCAGATATTATGCGACAGCCGAGTACAGTTCGAGTTCACGCCGATTGGAAGACAGATCGCGCATGTTCGTGCACGCCCACAGTTACTTGACCGCATACATGAGGCACAACGCAGTGATGACCGATGTTCGGAGATCATGGCATAGATTGGACAGGGCAGATTTTCCGAGTTCGTGATCGATGATCAGGGGGTACTACGATTTGGGACCAGACTGTGCGTACCAGATGCTGAGGGACTGAGGCGTGAGATTCTTGAGGAGGCACATCGATCGATATATAGTGTTTATCCCGGTTCCACCAAGATGTATCATGATATGAGAAGTGTTTACTGGTGGGACGGAATGAAAAGAGACATCGCAGATTTCGTGTCAAGATGCCTGACTTGTCAGCAAGTCAAGGCTGAGCACCAGAGGCCCGCGGGAGAGCTACGACCGTTACCCATTCCGGAGTGGAAATGGGAGCAGATTTCGATGGATTTCGTTGTGGGTCTACCCAGGACTAGGCGAGGGCACGACTCCATTTGGGTGATCGTAGATCGTTTGACGAAAGCGGCTCACTTCCTGCCAATGAAGGCGACTTTAGGATTTGCTCAGTATGCCCAGATTTACATTGACGAGATAGTACGACTGCATGGAGTCCCGACGTGTATTGTGTCCGACAGAGGCACCCAGTTTACCAGCCGATTATGGCAGAGGCTTCAGGAAGCCTTGGGCACTCGCTTGAGTTTCAGCACAGCATTTCATCCGCAGACCGATGGACAGTCAGAGCGGACTATTCAGACTCTCGAGGACATGCTCAGAGCTTGTGTATTAGATTTCGGAGGTAGCTGGGATCATCACTTACCCTTAGTAGAGTTCTCCTACAATAACAGCTACCAGGAGACCATTCAGATGGCACCATTTGAGGTTCTTTATGGGAGGAGATGCAGATCGCCCACCTGTTGGACAGAGCTCAGTGAGAGCAGTATCTTAGGGCCACAGATTGTTGAGGTGACGACCGCGAAGATCCAGTTGATTCGCGATAGGATGAGAGCAGCCCAGAGTAGGCAGAGATCTTATGCGGACCGTCGGCGACGCAGACTTGAGTTTTCTGTCGGTGATCATGTTTTCTTGTGGGTCTCCCCAATGAAAGGTGTGATGAGGTTTGGGAAGAAGGGGAAGCTCAGTCCCAGATATGTGGGCCCCTTCGAGATCCTCGAGCGTGTTGGTGCAGTTGCATACCGATTAGCCCTTCCGCCCAGTTTTCCTGATGTGCACCCCGTATTTCATGTTTCGATGCTCCGCTGATATCTTCATGATCCTTCGCATGCTATTCAGCACCCGACGATCCAGCTTGAGCGTGACCTTTCCTATGCAGAGCAGCCGGTGATGATCTTGGATCGACAAGTGAAGAAATTGAGATCGAAAGACATTCCTTCAGTCAAGGTACTTTGGCGTGGTCCGGGCCGTGAGGAGGTCACTTGGGAGACCGAAAGCGAGATGAAGAAGAAGTATCCCCATCTTTTCAAAGGTACGTGTAGTTAGATTTAGAAATTCGGGGACGAATTTCTTTAAATGGGAGAGATTGTAACACCTTAGGATGTGTTTAGTGACTATTTATATTTAAGTAATGGGTTTTTAATAAAAAGTCTACCACATAGGGTTTTAAATATTTTTCCTAACTTAATAAATATTTTTCTAGAATTTTCCTAAGCTTGCACACACATGTGCATGTAAACTAGGGTTTTTAAATAGGATAATACCATAATTAGTAACCATGGTGGGTTAATCATGGGGATTAAGTCTTTTGGGTTTTAATTAAGTTTAATTAGTTATTTAATGGTTGCTTTAATTTGAATTCCTTTGGGGGTTGACTTGGTGAGGGTGAGAGAGAGAGAGGGCATCATGGCAAAAGCCATGCTTGCAATTAATGAGGAGAGAGAGAGGAGGGGTTGACATTGGGGTGATGATTTTTCCTCTCATTTCTTTTTTGTTCTTCTCTCAAACCTCACTCACACACACACACACACTTACCTCACAGCAGCAGCAGCAGCAGGCTTTACAGCAGCAGCAGCAAGCATCTCAGCAACAGCAACAGCACCAGTAGCAGCAGTTAGCAGCAGCAACAGCCACAACTTCAGCAGCAACTCCTTCCCTCCACTTCTTCTTCTTCCTCCAGCTCCCTAGGGTCGAGTGTGGGGTATATTTCCTGAACTTACTCCTTAGTTTACTTGTTTAGTGTAGTTTTGTTTCGATTAGTGTTTATTGGTGCGATTTAGTGCGATATGAGGTGTTTAGTGGGAACCTTGAGCAAGTGATGTGTGTTTTGGTTTCAGTAGGTTGATAGAGTGTTGTTAAGGCCTTATTAACCTAACTTAACCCTCCCCCCATTGCACTAAAATACCACCAGATCCCTTTTTTATGCAAATTCATCATTTTTAAGCAAAATTTGAGTTTCTGAAACTGCTATCGACCCGGTGAGTTCAGAATAATTTTGAGAAGACTGAAGTATAGTTATTAGGTGCTGATCCCCCAGGTAGAACCCGACCCCCTTGCTTCATGTTCAGGCCGCCGGAATATTGTTTCTGGCCGCAAATTGCGGCCAGATGGGTAGGGTTTGGGTTGGGGTTTGGTCCTATGGGTGTCTGCTGCTGTGTGGAGTTTTGTGATATAGATATTTTTGTAAAGTAGGTTCTGTATAAAAATCTGGAACTATATACCTATTTCTCGTATTTTAAACCTTCGCGACACGCGTGATACGTGTATGGGTTTGGGGTTTCTGCGTATCGCGACGCGTCAGGATAGTTTCAGGCGCGTGATCACACGTTTTAGCGTATCGCGCACACGCGCGATTGGTTTACGACACGGGCTTCTAGTTTGACCGTAATATCACATTTTGTGGATTTTAGCTTATGTGTGATATATGTTATGTGATTCTAGGTTCGCAGGAGAGTGAGACGGACGCTGCGAAGAAGGGCAAGCAAGTCGTCGGCTACACTTAGCGCGAAACTTCGGTGAGTAGATTTAACATCTACGGGGATATCGCCCGCATGGCGTTATGCGTCAGGGCTGATAGGACCTTATTATTATATGTTGCATTCACCTCATGGAATGTCATTGCATATTGCATTCCCTGCTGTATGTATACTTAGAATTGATAGAATACCGCACTATTACTAACGGTTCATGTTGCACGAGCACTAATCTGCATGCTACACACACGCCGTTAGTAATTGCCATGACACACTCACTGTAGAACTGCCATGATTATATTGCTGTAGTTCATTTCATATATGATTCGATATGAATTTCATGGAAATTGGGAGCCGCATGATATCTTTAAAAACGGAAACTAATTTTAAAAGCGGTTTTCCCTTATACCTATATCATGGATTGATGTATATAGCACATCGCATTGGATTTACTTCTTGGTGTTGGATTTTCATGTGATTTCTGGTTTTGAGGACCGTGGGATTTTTAAGAAAAGATGCACTATTTGAAAACCCGGTTCCTCGTGATATGATATTTTGGTGCGTCCACCATGCGTTTTCTCGGTGCTGAGACGTGTGCTTGAAACCCGATTCGAGGAGATGGATGATCCGTTTGCGGGTTCGTGGTGGACCCGGTATGGTTCCCCGGGGCGAGAAATGTTTTTCGTGGAGTAGACGATGAACCTGGCAGGGTGGAGAGTACCTACCGGTGATTGGTTGGACCTGGCGGTTATCCGGAGGATACTGACCAGAGTCGAGAGATGGATGCGAGATGATCCGTACTGCCGGAGCCGAGGGCCGATACCGCAGACGGAGCCCGTGGGCTGATACGGACTGACGGAGCCCGATATATGAGGATTTGCGTGTCGATGCTGGACACGAGTATTTTATGATATTTTGGGTGCCGATGTTGGGCACTCGTGATTTCTCAGAGATTTACAGGATTTGAGGGCCGATGGGTGTGCCGGCGCCTGAGTTATTTGGTATTTGGGTGCAGTTGTGGGCACCGATTGTTTTCTACGTTGATATTCCGTGTAGATGTTGTTTATCCCTTGCTCGGCATTGATTACCATATATATCTTCCTGTAGTTATTTTACCTGACAGAGCATCTGCATGATTATTGCACATACTGCTTATCACGCATTGATATCATCTGCTGGCATTTGTTAGAGTAGCGCAATACGTGCATGCTCGCGATTACCTTTATATGTTATCTCTATTCACGAGTTGGCAACTCATCCCCGTTGTGCCACAGTATTTGCAGGTTGCCCTCAGCATAGTCGCGGCAGGCTGTCTTTTGCATCTTTTGGCTACAGATACCACTACAGTTGCGGCGAGAGCTGTTTTGCATTTAGTTGGGTTGTGGTATCTGATTACTTTTATTGTATCCCTTTTTGTATCTAGTACTCTCCATCTACAATTTATGTACTGGACTTAGATACTGTGTGAGGACGATGATGTATATTTTGTATTTTGGTGTCGAGCTCGTGGGAGCCGACTATTTTTTTATGCAGATATATTCTGTGATGTTTACTTATTGCTCATTCTTCGCTACGGCGTCGTATATTACTCTTGTGATGATGGTTTCCGCCGTTGGGCGTGATTGCTCCCGTTTGGGAATGTTTTGTTTCATTATATCTCATTTTTTGCTCATATCCTCTTTTATACCCGGTCTCGGGGCTACTTTTACAAAGGAAATGCTGCCAAAATTATTTAATGATTAAGTAACTTTAAAAAAACTTATTGAACTAATTAAGGTTTTCTAAATGTTTTAACTAAATGTTTTCAACACTCACTATTTTTAAATGGTTTTGATTTCTGGGTTCGGCTTACTTAGTCGCGTTACGCCTGTAGACGTAGCGTGGTTAAGTGCCGGTCACGAGTCGAAATATTCGGGTCGTGACAACCCCATCGCCAAAAGCATCCGTTCGGGTGCTCGCGGCAGCAGTGTTCCGCCTTAGTGCACTTCGTCGACGGCATCCGGGGGTGCGGCCGTCTACTAAAGTTTACGACGATCATTCGATCAGGATGTCGGGAATCTTGTTGTATTGCCCGACTTGATATTGAAAAGAGTTTTCGATAATGAGACTAAAATGCGGGGTTTATAATTGTTAGGCATGCGATGTCTAAGGAATTCATTTGGTTAGGCATGAAATGTCTAAGGAGGTTGCGGATTCTAACTGTTGTAGTTTTACACTTTCTTTTCTGTGACCGTAAGCGTAGTATGTGGTGTATCGCCGGCTTCGTTGCTATACATCAACGACAATCGGGATACGCATGCTTGCTTACGTTGATGATATGAGATATTATGTGTTGCTGTGATATGTTATATTGGATCGTCGCGTTTTGAATAGCCGGGGGTTTTATGTGAGATGTGGGTTTTTATTTTCATTCATGTAAAATTCATTGTATGTAATATTCTTTTATTGGGGCACTTCCGGGCCGAGGATGATGTCACCATTGTATATTATTTACTTTTCCGCATTAGGTAGACCCAAGGCGGGGAGCACAAGTAACCGAGTTCTAGGGTCTAGTGGGAGACCATCTCGAGGAGTCGAGACCGGGTCTCCTAACCCTAGAATTGGCAGTGTTGCTTGCCGCTCTCGTAGGGGTCTAGGGATGTGGGTTTGGCTATTCATCGCGCCCGTGGAATCCGCGTTTTATACAGGCTCGCATAAAACACGGACGTCCTAGTATATCCACTATTTCATATGTTATCTTCTGCTGCAATGTTCTGTGATGAGATCATATTACTGTCTGAGACGAATGTTTATATTATATATATGAGATATATGTTATAATTGCAGATTTCGTTTCAAATGTGATGCTTGTGAAGCATAATAAAATGGGACTTCATTAATGAGATTAATGAAATAAAAGAAACCTAAAGATGTTGTAGAAACTTGTTTAAAAACCGGTAGCTCTAGTTCTTGCTTTGCATAGCGGTGTTCCTTGTAGAACATCCAGCACCTTATTCGATAAGGAAAGAGCCGAGATCCCTTCACCGGGAGTGACCTCTTTAGCAAAACTAGCAGATGCTACAAAACATGGTTTGTCTTTTGATTGCTTTTATAGTTTTTGCTTTGCATAGTGATATTTGTGAAATATCCTGCACCTTATTCGATAAGAAAAGAGCCGACGATCCCTTCACCGGGAGAGACTTCTTTAGCAAAACTAGAAAAGGCCTCAAAAACATTCCAATTTAAAAACCACTCGATTCTACAACGATATCAAGTTCATTACGCAAAGAGTTTTCTTAAAAACCTGTCGTAGCCCTCCGTCATTTCAGATAAGTAGTATTTAGTATTCGTGCTGCGTTTGTTGACCTCTGTCAAGGCGTAGTGTGCGGTAGTTGATTAGTGCTTATCTGTATAAACATATGATGTGATTTATTTAGGGTAGTCGTGCGATCTTGTTGACCTCTGTCAAGGGTCGTGCGGGTGGGTTTACTTCAATCAAGAAATGGCGGGTTGAACTTGACTAGCAGCCTATTGTTTGTTGACCTCTGTCAAGGTCATAGGACGCTAGGGGTAAAATATTATTGGGAATTTCAAGAGTTGAAATTTGCAATGAGATTGCATACCTTCTATGAGATAGTTGGATCCCGATACCCGCTGCGAGTAAGAGTTACTCCTGGGAGAGTTTTACACATTACAATTAGCCGATCAAGTAGGTGTCAAGAATGGTGTTAACGGGGTTACGCCCCTGGGAAAACAAGGTTTACTTTAATTAGGTCCGTGCGAAAGCACAGGAAACCTCTCTCAAAGTACCAGCACTGGCCTGGCTGAAAGATTGGCGAACTTGTAGGGTGTAATTAATCCCGACTAGTCTTTCCTTTTAGGGTTTGAAGAAAGATTTGACTAAAACAGTGGGAGAAATCCTGATTAGATATATTAATAACCAATCTAATCTTGCAAGAGCATACGCTGAGTGTTTTCTTCTTTCTCTCTCCTGGTTATGTCACGCCTTAATCAAGATAATAATACGGATGTATTGACCGAACCTGCTTGTTATACTGCGTTAGGGAACGTTGATCCCGCTCCAACTTATAATTGTTATAAGACAGAGCAGGAAATATGGGATTACCAGAATTCCCGTGCCGCCCAAACGAAGAAAGTGCATGCTGATGCATCTTCTTCGGGTGTGTTCATTACACAGAACTGTTTCTCAATATCCTTTACGTCCTGTGTATTTGATACCAGATCAGGATCCCACAAATGCAATTTGTTACATGGGCTATAGATAGGTAGAGGACTGAGAACGGGTGATAAATTTCATGAGATAGAAACGGTGCAAGTGTAGCAGCCAAGTCTGTTGGTAGTTATCACCCTGTATTACCAGAATACATTGATTCTGAATGAATGTTATTAGATACCGAACCTGATATACAACATCATATCAGTCTCTTTATTAGTAAAGAAAGATATAATTTTGTATTGTTGGATAATGTTTTGAACATTTCCTATATCAAGAGTTGATCGGTTCAGGCACGTTATCTAAAAGTATTGACGTTCTAAATCAAACTACAGTTCTTAGTATACAGAACACACACAAGAGGATGAGTTCAGAAATGAACGAATCCTTCTTGAGGCATTGTAGACTAGGTCATATCAATGCAACCCGACTAGCTAAGTTACATTTAGATGCATATTTAAATTAGTTTGAATTTACATCTTGTGAAACTTGCCGGTCATGTCATAAAGATAAAATGACCACAGCTCTGTTTATTGGAAACAAATAAAGAGTTAGTGAACTCTTGGGATTGATACATGCTGATGTATGAAGGTCCCCCGTCTACACATGCCAGGACCGGTTCTTTGTACTTCATTACATTCACTGATGATCTCTCAAGATTCAGACATATGTTTCTGTTAAAACACAAGTCCGAAACTTTTGAGATAATCACAGAATATAAGTTAGAAGTAGAGAACCAAAAACGGGTATAAGTATTATGTCCTTTGATGAGATCAAGGAGGAGAATACATGAGCACGGGATTCCTGGACTATTCTAAAGGAGAATGAGATTCTCTCCCAGCATTACTCCTCCGTATACACCACAGCACGTCGGTGTATCAGGGCAGAGCAATCACACCCTATTTGATATGGTGCACTCTATGATGAGTACTACTGAGTTTCCTATTTCCTTTTGGGAGTTATGCACTTGTGAAGCTGCATACCTATTGAATAGGGTTCCAATCAAATCAGTTGCCTACCACTTCATATGTGATATGGAATGGGAAGAGCCCATATCTTAAGTAAGTTAAGATTTGGGGTAGTCCGGCCTATGTCTAAAAGCAAAATCCGAATAAGCTCGAGGCAAAGTCAGTTTTGTGGAAGTTTGTTGGATATCCCAAGCATTCGCAAGGGAATATCTTCTACCAAACCGAGGAACAAAAGATGTTTTGTTTCTCAACATGCCACCTTTGTGAAAGGGAATTTCTTGTGAAGAAATTATTGGTCATGAGGTAGAACTGGACAGAGTTCCAGCTATACAAACTGCAGCTGATGATTTGGTAGAACCAAAGGATTCAATAGTTTCCAACGAACCTCAGCCTCTCCGCCGATCTAGTAGGGTTCCTCACCCACCTGAGAGATACTTCGGTTTTCTCTATGACAGTGGGAGAGAGGATTGCATCATGAGATGATGACCCAACTAGTTTCGAGCTGGCCATCAGGAGTGGGACTCTGTAAGAATGTCTGGATGCTTAGCGATCTGAGATGGAATCCTTATACACCAACAAGTATGGACTTTGGTTGCTTTATCTGAAAGGTTAAATCCCCATCAGGAGCAAGTATATCTTAAGAAGATTACTTGGTGTACATGGAAAAGTTGAGACTTTCAAAGCCATGCTTAAGTCCATCCAGATCTTACTTGCCACGGCTACATACCATGACTACGATATCTGGTGGTTGGGTGTCATGACTGCTTTTCTAATTGATGATTTGGAAGAGAGCGTCTATAAGTATACAGCCAGAGGGCTTCATAGACAGTGGGAGCAGCGGAAACGTGAGCAAGATATTTTATGTGATAAATCAGGCATCGCGGAGTTGGAACGTCAGTTTTGATGTGGTAGTCAAAGAGTTTGACTTCATCAAAATGGTAGATGAACCTTGTATATACAAAAAGGTAGTAGAGAGTATGGTAAGGATCCTCGTAGAGTACGTGGATGACATACTCTTGATAGGGAAGGAGTTTCCTATGCTACGCTCGGTCAATCTCCTCTTATCTCAAAGATTCTCCATATAGGATCAAAGTGATACCTCCTAAATCCTAGGTTTTATATCTATGAGATAAATCTAATTGGATGTTAGGAATCTCACTAGTTGTAGTGAGATGGTATCAAACGATCCTGGAGAGAATCACTAGAAAGGCTCCAGGGTTATAAGGACGACTGAATGTTAGTCGCAGGCTTTGTCTTTACCCTCAGTGGAGGGACGGTATGTTAGAAGAGTTCCAAGCTAGATACCGTGACTTACTGGACGATTAAAAGCAAGATACGTCGTTACCAAGGATACTATCAAAGAGGTAGTCTAGATATATGTAAGTTCATGAGATGAACTTCGTTCCTACCATTGTGTGACAATAGAGTTATGGCTTATGCCAAGGAACCCCCGTCCCATCAGATATCCAGATATGATTCTTAGGCAGTATCACCTGATCATGGAGATGGTTGATCTCCAGGGAGATCAAGGTTAGGAGAGTAGACACAGAGGACAACAGCGCGGATCCACTCACAAAGGCCTTTTTTCCCAGTAGAGACTTTTATGGGATGGTTGAGTATGAGATACTTCAACCACAGCTAATTGTTGGGTATGTGATACCACAATAGATGGCCCTAGTGCAAGTGGGAGATTGTTAGTTATATGTATGCCCTAGAGGCCATTACTGTACATATGATGTATATTGTAATGGATGCTTGGAAATATATAGGGAGGACTTTCTTGCTCGACATGATAGTATGCTATCTGGTTGCACTTTATCTTAGCATGTACTCTGATTGTCTCTATGTTACATGTTGATAAACCCCTTAGGATATGTACTCGACTATTGGGACTATGATGAGATCATACTAGTGGGGCCACGGTAGTCGACGAGTACATCCTATAACTGTTCCTAGTCGAGGGTGTATCGAGACAGGGCATCGATACACCAGAGTAGACTAGCGTATACGCATCTTGACCAATATGATGGGCAATGGATGATCCCATATCCATCGGTGTTTGACATCAAGGATGGTGTACGGGTGCTCAGTAGAGACTGGGTACACTGGATGGACTCGCCGAGAACTCCCAGATGGTATTATACCTCACGTCAGATGGCAGTTCTCTGGTGACACTGGTACAGGTTAGTCTGTATACCCGAGATTGTCATAGAGTCTTGTGTGATTCCCACTGTTCTTTGATTTCCATCATACCACGTCCAAGAGGGCGTGCAAAACGGTGGCTTTTGGGTACAGCCCCGAATCACATGGAGGCAATGAGCGATAGGAGGGGTTTCGTCTCTCCCGGTATAGGGAGTTGATGTTGTGCAGTGTTCGATTGGCTATAACTGGAAATCCCTGGCCAGGGTTGCTGAGATTTACTGGTAAGTGTTATCAGCAGTTTCTCGAACTGTTATAGACCTCATATCGACACGACTTATCAAACTACTGTGGTCTGACGTTTACCACCCCTAGGCGAGATATGCGACATATCAGACGAAGTGACCGGACTGTACGGGAGTGTTTCTAATTGGATTCGCAGGAGAATGTACAGGCTTTCTTGTTGATCTTCTGATCGCTCAATACCTAGGTGGTTGTTACATTTAGCTGACCGCTTGCAGCTTGTGGGTGTTTGATATGATCATCACCTACTGCCGGCGTATTGACGATTCTTTAGAGTCCTACACAGAGGTTTCTTGACTCAGGCAAAACGGAGTAGGAGCACATATGTGATATGTGCGGGACCGAGAACAATACGTGTATGTGATACCGTACTAGATTCTCGCTATATGAGATATCGGCCGGGTATATGTGATATAGCTGGGTCATCGGATCAAGTGTTGAATCGATGAACTGATACAGATTATATTAGTCGGTTATTTGTGAAATAGCCGGATTATCGGATCAAGTGTTGATTCAATAATTTAATGTACAATTATATATTTGATATATTAAATTACATTAACTAATATAAGCTCACTAAAAGATTCTTTTTCTCACTCGGGTAATACATTGATATATATGCGATATATGTTAATTGTATTATTTTATTTTGTTACAATAAATATTATATATATGATATATAATATTGTAACTGTCACAACCCGAAAGTACGGAACGTGACCGGCACTTAGATTACGAAGCGTCTAGAGGCGCCACGTAACCTAAGTAAGCCGAAGCCTAGAAATCTAAACCATGAAAAAGAAGAAGAAGCAGTAAAAGAAAACAAGTCTAAAATTATCAGCAAATTTTACCAAAATTTTCGGCAGAGTCTCCTCTGTAAAAACTGGCCCCCAAACGGGTACAACAAGTATAATATACATAAACAATAAAAAGCATCCCCAACGGGTGCTAGCTCAGCGCCAACAGGCGGAGACAACCACAACAATCACAATAATATACAACGCCAAAGGGCGAGGCTCAAATCTCAAAAGAAAACAAAAACCACCAGATCAGAATAACACATGCGCGACTCTAAGGTCGAAATAAACAACTGGTCCAATAAACTTATCAAGTAATACAAATATGGTTGATGGAGCTTACTAGATACAAATGAATGAATAAAAGTACAATGGTGGTTCGGATACAAGTGAACCAACCTACCGTGCAAATCACCCTGAAGAAAAGATGTGCCAACAAGCTGCCACGGAAACCTGTACATCGAACCTGTAAAGAATTTGGCACAACGGGGGTGAGTTGCCAACTCGTGAATAGAAGACATCTACGAAAAGAAATCGAATGCACGACGTTATCCTGGGTCATAATAATACACTACTATATCCCAAATATTTAGTAATAGCAGGGTAATACTACGTGTAAGTGCAACTACTCCGTGTCGTGTCAGTACCTTATATAATACTATGTCATATGAATGAAATGCATGCACCATGAATGTAAAGTAACAAATCCTGAAATCCAGATATATATGTATAAGAAATCTTTAGCTGTTATCATAGTAGAATGTGTATAAGAATCTGAAATCTCAATAATGAAATCCATGGAAATCCGTGTCAAACATCGACACCACACATGTAATCTCAAGTCTCAATAACTCGGGCTCCGTCAGTCCGGATCGGCCCATATCATCAAATCTCACGACAACGGTCGGTATCCTCCGGATATCCGCCGCGCCAGACATCACCGGTAGGTAGCTTTCCCCTGCCAGGCTCATCGTCTACAACTCGATCTTCTTTCCCCGGGGTACCATACCGGGCCCACCATGTACCCGAGACGGTTCATCCACTTCTCGAATCGGGTCTCGAAATCCATCAGAAAACATGAAATCTCATGGTGGACGACACATACATCACGAGAAAACCGCATCTTATTTTTAAAAAAAGAGAAGAGGAGAGAGAGAGAAGTTTGTTTATATATTCTTGCGGTTTTCCCCAAAATCCAGAAATCTCATAGAAATCCATATCTTAAAATCATAAGTAACTATATGATAAGTGTCGGCATATGCCCATAATACTGCATGATAACATGAAAATATGAATGCATGAATGTCTAAGTAATAAATATCATGTCTATACTAACATCAGAGAATAATCACAATATTATATCGGTCTAGTTGTGAACTGATTCTATCCATAAAAGACAATATGATCTAAAGTGTACGTGACATAGCAATTACCGATGATGATGTGTGTGAGCCGGCAAATAAGTGTGCGTGGAATATGCGTATCATCGGTAATGGTGCTGGTGTCCTAACAGGTAAAGTTTATACTGATTATAGCAACATATGAAAGAACAAGCACCATGATGATTACAGTATGAATGCAAAGACAGATGTGCATTATCCACTCATTTGATATACAATTATCACTACCACTATATGAATCGAACCTAAACTAGTGTCCATCTAACCTCCTAAAGAACTTAACCTAAGAAACTAGTCAATAAGAAACAAGAGTCTACCTAAGGTCTGAATCAATATCTCGAATAGTCGGCGATCCGGCCTCAATAGCGTCACGTACGTAGTACGGCTTCCTCGAACCAAAAGTGCGGATCAATCATCATATTTATGCCTCGTACGGTAAAATCCATCGTACGGCATCCCAATATCGGAGTACGGGTCAAGTATCTCCTAGGTGTCTCATCATTCGTATAATGTCATCACCAACACATCTCATGATCAAGGTACTAAACTGTAATCGCCTACATCAATCATATATCATTGCCCTCATAATATGCATCATTAGTTTATCCTCAGAAATATCATGTCATATGTATCATATCGTAATCAAGTCATACATATCCCATATCGTGATCAATCACAAGTTATAGTCCGGGTACTATTTTAGAGTCCCATGTACCTCAATATCATCACTACCCCTTATAATTTAAATATACATGTTCATTATCTCATTCTCTAATGATCCGCTAACACTTAATACGACTGTATAGCCAAGAATCACGGCATCAAGCCCAGTTACACTATTTCATCATACCTCGGATATCATATCACATCAATGAATCACATATACGTGTTGTATATATATGTATATACCTATACCTAGTTCTATATATATACACATACACGTATACCCCATGTCGAGTTTCAGTGTGTGCGTGGGTGTGTTTCTATCTGAAACCTACGAATCTCTTCCAAGGTACTCATCCTCTAATACGGTTTTCCTAAATCAGTCTAGTCCAGCCTAGGGTCAATACTAGGGTCTTACTAGGGTCACATCTTGTTTCCTGATATCAATAAGTACTATTCCTATTCTACGTTGCGGGGGTGCTAAACGCCATCCACCCGACTTCCCCCCGTAGATATGCATCTACTCACCTGGTCCATGTCTGCCGACGACGGTGTCGCCATCCTTCTCTTCATCGCCCGCAGTCCACTTGAAGGGTACCTAAACGCAAAAAAATAAATATTATCGTAAACTGAATCACATACGAAAATCAAACGATTTAAAGGAGCAAGCATAGGTTAAAACTTATGTCCCGTCCACGCAAAAGAACCAAATACCGCTCGATATCGGCGTACAAACTCCGATGGATCGAGATAACATCATCAAACAACTTGTAGTTTTAAAACACATTACTTATACCATAAAACACGATTAAATCCATCGAAACCCTAAAATCCATCAAACCGTCCAATTTCGTAAAACCCGAAATTGCCAATTTACCGTTTTTCATCAAAACTTGACATTTAAATGAAACCAATAGTTATAAAACTCATTATATAGCATAACTAGACTATACAAACTGTTACTATATTTTTATTACACAAATTTATATTAATTTGAAATTTCTAGTTTGCAACATTTAACAATTTTCAACATTTTTCAAGCAAAGCACCACAATTCCACCACAAAACATGATTTGCATGAATTAATGTATTAAACCACAATTCATAATGATAATGATTCAATGAAACCATAAATTATATTTTTAATCACATTTATTTAGAAATTCCTAAAATCTAGTTTACAAAATAATAGCATTTTATTACTATTTTTCCAATTATCAAAGTAATCTAGTGATCAAACTAAGTTTTTCATTCAATTAATGAGCTAATATTCTCATTAAAACTACCATCTAATGATAGCAACTTAAATTGAAATTTTATATTACCCACAAACACATTTTAGAAAAATCTAGTTAGCTAATTTCCTTATTTAAAACAATTTTAAATGAAAATTTTACAATTTAACAACCATGCAATATTTTCCAATTCTAAAAGTGGTAAACTAACTATTATAACCCTAATTAATTATTAAAAACCCTAACTTAAATTTACAACCCTAACTTGCATTTTTTTTTTTAAAAAACATAGAATTAATTCATTAAATCTAATTAAGCTTAAATGATTATCTAATAACAATAAATCAAAAGAAAGAAAATTATACCTCCAAAATGTGAAGTCCAAACAAGAAATGAGCCTCCAAAATACATGCTTTCCCACTCCAAAATCCATATAAAAAAGGGTAGAGAATAAAGGGTATGAAGAGATTAGGATTTTGTGTATTTTTTGTTGAATTTTTGATGTATTTTGATGTATTTTTGTGCAAAAATGAGGTGGGAAATGGAGGGGGGAAGCCATGGGGGGTTGTGGCCGGCCTTGAGGGAGTGAGGGAGAGAAAGAAATGATTAAGGAAAAGTGTAGAAGTTTCAAGAGGAGAAATATCACTTAAAGGTCTTTTCATGGTTTATTTAATTATTTATTTATTTGTTTACTATAGCAACTCAAGAAAGCTCTAGAAAATAGGAAAAATTTGCAAATAAATTTTGCATGATACACACTAATTTCTAACATGCCATGGTTCATTTTTACAAATTAAAACCATTTAAATTTGTAATTTACACTAATTTAGTGTAAAAATAAAGCTTATGTTAATATTTAAAATAATTAATTTAGGAAAAATATTTTATTAAACTAAAAATTTATAAGTGGCTAAATAAACACCATTTACTAGTAATTTCATAATTAAAATAGATATATTAAAAATTATAATGAAAACAATCACGGTTTGGTTTTACGAAAAATACATTTTACTTTACCGAAAATCCTAAAATTTACTTAAACACTTTTATTCATTTAATTATTTATTTAATTATTTATTTAATTATTTTTAAAACGTTACAATCTTCCCCCCTTTAAGAAATTCGGTCCCCGAATTTAAATTAAAACTCCCCTTCCAAATACTAAAACATTTAGCAAAACACTCAAATCGTCGGGGCTCTGAAATCATCAATACATAACAAAAATCAACTCCGTCAAGCATAACGCAATCATCGGAGTTATGGCGAGAATAAAATATCAAAACCCAATATGAAAACCAACATAATATACATCAATCTACAACTTATATATAGTGTGCATCATAGTGAAATCACCTAAATATCATAATAAAGAAGCATACGAAAACCCCTCTTGAAAATCGCCGTGCAATGCACGTGTCACGGCATAAGTAGCGGATGTTTATTTTAAAAAAAAATAACTATATATATATATATCTTTTATTTAACATACACGTCCCGCCTGGTTACTAAATCAAATAATAATGACTATGAAACATACTGCTCAAACTGAAATCAATCCCAATCACATCAATAAAATATCATGTGCGTCCAGTGCGCACTGAAATCGAAACCAAATACAGATACCATGAATACACACAAAAACAAAATAAGTGCAACAGGTGTGCACCAAAACATCTGTCAAGTGCAACGGGCGTGCACAACTCACTATCAGGTGCATCTAATCTGCACAAAACCCCGATTTAGTGCATCTGGTGTGCACAAAATCGCATCAAGTGCGCCAAGTATGCGCAAGAATCCTAATCAGGTGCACATGGTGCACGAAAACATACATCGAATATCAGAATCGAAATCACAATACGAAAATGGATAAAAACTAGGTCGAAGCATATATCAAAATCATGTGTAACCCATATGCACGAAATCAAATAAAAAAATCTCAAAATATATAAAACCAAATCAAGTGTACTGGGTGTATACCAAGCAACATCAATACAGCTGATATGTGAAACACGGATAGAATGCAATGAAGGTACACATAAGAAATACCAATCGTAGAACAAAATCCTCAAAATACCAAAATCCAATAACAGAAATATGAAATTCAAATCACCAAGTCACATCGTAAATACTATCGTCAATGTGCGCCTCTTTCCTCTGATGTCGATTGCTTCGAACTCGTCTCTTCGTAGCTGTGCTGACTGCGCTACCAACGGCAATACTCATATCTAGAGTCTCCCACGTAGTCGATCCCTTCACTTGATATCCGGACTACATTAAACCTTTCGATCGATCCATCAAAATCCCATAATTCCCCGAGAGCTCAACACTCAAGTACAGTTTAAAATATCCGGTACATACCCCAACATCGATGATCCAGCCGTAGAAGGGCAAACCCAAGCCTCACTAATGGCACCGCGGAACTGCCGTAAACTCTAAGGTTCAAGGGCGTTCTCGTGGTCATTATGTCGAGTTAGGGTTTCATTCTTCTAGAGGGTCCATCGAAATACCTGCATGTTCTTCCGAATACCTTAAACTTAGGAAAATGGTTTTCTGATAATCGTTCGAACCCTTTAACTTCATCCGGACGGCATGTGAATACCCTTCGTCCGCACGCTAAGCAATGCTTCAATCCTCAAGAATAACCAATACTCTAATGGTTATCGCATTCGAGCCGCAGCTCCCTCTGCCCGTGCGCCCGTGGTAACAGAAACTACCATCCGATATCGACGAAGATAGATCAAGGGAACGAATGAAATACGGTGCAAACAATGTACATCCTACGGCTCCTTAAGCAGAGTAGCGTATCGTAAGTATGCCGCGGACCATACCCACGGTACGTTACTCTACCTAAATCGCCTACTCCATCAACCAAGGGTCACCTAGACTTATACAAGGTTAAACCTAGCGCTCTGATACCAACTTTGTCACGACCCGAAAGTACGGAACGTGATCGGCACTTAGATTACGAAGCGTCTAAAGGCGCCACGTAACCTAAGTAAGCCAAAGCCCAGAAATCTAAACCATGAAAAAGAAGAAGAAGCAGTAAAAGAAAACAAGTATAAAATTATCAGCAAATTTTACCAAAATTTTCGGCAGAGTCTCCTCTGTAAAAACTGGCCCCCAAACGGGTACAACAAGTATAATATACATAAACAATAAAAAGCATCCCCAACGGGTGCTAGCTCAACGCCAACAGGCGGAGACAACCACAACAATCACAATAATATACAACGCCAAAGGGCGAGGCTCAAATCTCAAAAGAAAACAAAAACCACCAGATCAGAATAACACATGCGCGACTCTAAGGTCGAAATAAACAACTGGTCCAATAAACTTATCAAGTAATACAAATATGGTTGATGGAGCTTACTAGATACAAATGAATGAATAAAAGTACAATGGTGGTTCGGATACAAGTGAACCAACCTACCATGCAAATCACCCTGAAGAAAAGATGTGCCAACAAACTGCCACGAAAACCTGTACATCGAACCTGTAAAGAATTTGGCACAACGGGGGTGAGTTGCCAACTCGTGAGTAAAAGACATCTACGAAAAGAAATTGAATGCACGACGCTATCCTAGGTCATAATAATACACTACTATATCCCAAACATCTAGTAATAGCAGGGTAATACTACGTGTAAGTGCAACTACTCCGTGTCGTGTCAGTGCCTCATATAATACTATGTCATATGAATGAAATGCATGCACCATGAATGTAAAGTAACAAATCCTGAAATCCAGATATATATGTATAAGAAATCTTTAGCTGTTATCATAGTAGAATGTGTATAAGAATCTGAAATCTCAATAATGAAATCCATGGAAATCCGTGTCAAACATCGACACCACACATGTAATCTCAAGTCTCAATATCTCGGGCTCCGTCAGTCCGGATCGGCCCATATCATCAAATCTCACGACAACGATCGGTATCCTCCGGATATCCGCCGCGCCAGACATCACCGGTAGGTAGCCTTCCCCTGCCAGGCTCATCGTCTACAACTCGATCTTCTTGCCCCGGGGTACCATACCGGGCCCACCATGTACCCGAGACGGTTCATCCACTCCTCGAATCGGGTCTCGAAATCCATCAGAAAACATGAAATCTCATGGTGGACGACACATACATCATGAGAAAACCGCATCTTATTTTTAAAAAAAGAGAAGAGGAGAGAGAGAGAAGTTTGTTTATATATTCTTGCGGTTTTCCCTAAAATCCAGAAATCTTATGGAAATCCAAATCTTAAAATCATAAGTAACTATATGATAAGTGTCGGCATATGCCCATAATACTGCATGATAACATGAAAATATGAATGCATGAATGTCTAAGTAATAAATATCATGTCTATACTAACATCAGAGAATAATCACAATATTATATCGGTCTATTTGTGAACTGATTCTATCCATAAAAGACAATATGATTTAAAGTGTACGTGACATAGCAATTACCGATGATGATGTGTGTGAGCCGGCAAATAAGTGTGCGTGGAATATGCGCATCATCGGTAATGGTGCTGGTGTCCTAACAGGTAAAGTTTATACTGATTATAGCAACATATGAAAGAACATGCACCATGATGATTACAGTATGAATGCAAAGACAGATGTGCATTATCCACTCATTTGATATACAATTATCACTACCACTATATGAATCGAACCTAAACTAGTGTCCATCTAACCTCCTAAAGAACATAACCTAAGAAACTAGTCAATAAGAAACAAGAGTCTACCTAAGGTCTGAATCAATATCTCGAATAGTCGGCGATCCGGCCTCAATAGCGTCACGTACGTAGTACGGCTTCCTCGAATCAAAAGTGCGGATCAATCATCATATTTATGCCTCGTACGGTAAAATCCATCGTACGGCATCCCAATATCGGAGTACGGGTCAAGTATCTCCTAGGTGTCTCATCATTCGTATAATGTCATCACCAACACATCTCATGATCAAGGTACTAAACTGTAATCGCCTACATCAATCATATATCATTGCCCTCATAATATGCATCATTAGTTTATCCTCAGAAATATCATGTCATATGTATCATATCGTAATCAAGTCATACATATCCCATATCGTGATCAATCACAAGTTATAGTCCGGGTACTATTTTAGAGTCCCATGTACCTCAATATCATCACTACCCCTTATAATTTAAATATACATGTTCATTATCTCATTCTCTAATGATCCGCTAACACTTAATACGACTGTATAGCCAAGAATCACGGCATCAAGCCCAGTTACACTATTTCATCATACCTCGGATATCATATCACATCAATGAATCACATATACGTGTTGTATATATATGTATATACCTATACCTAGTTCTATATATATACACATACACGTATACCCCATGTCGAGTTTCAGTGTGTGCGTGGGTGTGTTTCTATCTGAAACCTACGAATCTCTTCCAAGGTACTCTTCCTCTGATACGGTTTTCCTAAATCAGTCTAGTCCAGCCTAGGGTCAATACTAGGGTCCTACTAGGGTCACATCTTGTTTCCTAATATCAATCAGTACTATTCCTATTCTACGTTGCGGGGGTGCTAAACGCCATCCACCCGACTTCCCCCCGTAGATATGCATCTACTCACCTGGTCCATGTCTGCCGACGACGGTGTCGCCATCCTTCTCTTCATCGCCCGCAGTCCACTTGAAGGGTACCTAAACGCAAAAAAATAAATATTATCGTAAACTGAATCACATACGAAAGTCAAACGATTTAAAGGAGCAAGCATAGGTTAAAACCTATGTCCCGTCCACGCAAAAGAACCAAATACCGCTCGATATCGGCGTACAAACTCCGATGGATCGAGATAACATCATCAAACAACTTGTAGTTTTAAAACACATTACTTATACCATAAAACACGATTAAATCCATCGAAACCCTAAAATCCATCAAACCGTCCAATTTCGTAAAACCCGAAATTGCCAATTTACCGTTTTTCATCAAAACTTGACATTTAAATGAAACCAATAGTTATAAAACTTATTATATAGCATAACTAGACTATACAAACCGTTACTATATTTTTATTACACAAATTTATATTAATTTGAAATTTCTAGTTTGCAACATTTAACAATTTTCAACATTTTTTAAGCAAAGCACCACAATTCCACCACAAAACATGATTTGCATGAATTAATGTATTAAACCATAATTCATAATGATAATGATTCAATGAAACCATAAATTATATTTTTAATCACATTTATTTAGAAATTCCTAAAATCTAGTTTACAAAATAATAGCATTTTATTACTATTTTTCCAATTATCAAAGTAATCTAGTGATCAAACTAAGTTTTTCATTCAATTAATGTGCTAATATTCTCATTAAAACTACCATCTAATGATAGCAACTTAAATTGGAATTTTATATTACCCACAAACACATTTTAGAAAAATCTAGTTAGCTAATTTCCTTATTTAAAACAATTTTAAATGAAAATTTTACAATTTAACAACCATGCAATATTTTCCAATTCTAAAAGTGTTAAACTAACTATTATAACCCTAATTAATTATTAAAAACCCTAACTTGCATTTTTTATAAAAAAAACATAGAATTAATTCATTAAATCTAATTAAGCTTAAATGATTATCTAATAACAATAAATCAAAAGAAAGAAAATTATACCTCCAAAATGTGAAGTCCAAACAAGAAATGAGCCTCCAAAATACATGCTTTCCCACTCCAAAATCCATATAAAAAAGGGTAGAGAATAATGGGTATGAAGAGATTAGGATTTTGTGTATTTTTTGTTGAATTTTTGATGTATTTTGATGGATTTTTATGCAAAAATGAGGTGGGAAATTGGGGGGGGGGCAGCCATGGGGGGTTGTGGCTGGCCTTGAGGGAGTGAGGGAGAGAAAGAAATGATTAAGGAAAAGTGTAGAAGTTTCAAGAGGAGAAATATCACTTAAAGGTCTTTTCATGGTTTATTTAATTATTTATTTATTTGTTTACTATAGCAACTCAAGAAAGCTCTAGAAAATAGGAAAAATTTGCAAATAAATTTTGCATGATACACACTAATTTCTAACATGCCATGGTTCATTTTTACAAATTAAAACCATTTAAATTTGTAATTTACATTAATTTAGTGTAAAAATAAAGCTTATGTTAATATTTAAAATAATTAATTTAGGAAAAATATTTTATTAAACTAAAAATTTATAAGTGGCTAAATAAACACCATTTACTAGTAATTTCATAATTAAAATAGATATATTAAAAATTATAATGAAAACAATCACGGTTTGGTTTTACGAAAAATACATTTTACTTTACCGAAAATCCTAAAATTTACTTAAACACTTTTATTCATTTAATTATTTATTTAATTATTTATTTAATTATTTTTAAAACGTTACAGTAACATGTTAGGGTTATTAATGCAACGTAATTAGTGGAGATTAAACATGATTAAGGTTTGATTTGGGTTAATTTTTCTAGAAGCTTCTATAAGCTTTTTGTTTTGTTTTTGCAAAGATATAATCTAAAGATATTTTGTTATGATATTTGTTAACCCAACCCAATCCTTCACCATGGTTCATTCTCTACATAGGTTAAGTTATCATACTTAACCCATGGTTGCATTTCTAACCACACATGAATTCATTATTCATCACAAAAGAAATGGTTCTTCTTCTTCCTTCTCTTTTTCAATGGAAAAGCTTTCTAGCTTTTTCATTAGTGATGATTTTGAGTGAGATTAAGAAAACAAATGAGAGCTAAAATCCTACTTCATCATCCTAATCTATCCTATCCATTTAGATTAGGGTATTCACTTCATTTATAACTGAGAGCTTGTGTTAATGAAACTTCAAGGTAGATCATCTTTGTTATCGAAGATCGGAAGCAAGTTTGCATCATTCTCTTCGTGGAGCCTTTCTAGAGTCTGGGTACATGATGATCGCAGCGAAGGGACCTCAACACGGAGCTTATGAAGCGAAGGACCGGACAACAAAGGTTGTAATCCCAAACTCTTAGATGTTAAAGTGTTTAACATGCTTTGTTTCACCTAATCTCTAGTTTAAAGATCTTGGTTTGGGTTGTTCGGCACGTCTAAATTTTAAATCGGGCATGGTTGATACCTTGTAGACTCTTGTGAGAGTGCCTAGTAACCCTATAGATTAGATATTCT
The DNA here is from genome assembly GCA_030015575.1 of Agapanthus africanus. Lineage (NCBI taxonomy): Eukaryota > Viridiplantae > Streptophyta > Magnoliopsida > Asparagales > Amaryllidaceae > Agapanthus > Agapanthus africanus. Next base: position 401,855,101 of record CM057346.1, read on the forward strand.
TATAATCAATCTAATCTTGCAAGAGCATACGCAGAGTGTTTTCTTCTCTCTCCCTCCTGGTAGTAACCATGACACACCTTAATCAAGATAATAATATGGATGCATTGACCGAACCTGCTTATTATACTTAGCTAAGGAACGTTGGTTCCGCTCAATCTTATAATTGTTATAAGTCTGAGCAGGAAATAGTAGAATATCCGGATTCCCATGCCACCCAATCGAAGAAAGTGCATGTTGATGCATATTCTTCGGGTGTCCTAATTACCGAGAACTGTTTCTCAGTATCCTCTACGTCCTGGATATGTGATACCGGATCAGGATCCTGCGTATGTAATCCGTTATATGGGCTACTAAAAGGTAGAGAACTGAGAATGAATGATATATCTCTAAAAGTTAGAGAATGGTGCAATTGTTGCAGCCAAGTCTGTTAGCAGATATCACCTTGTATTACCAATTGGAAAATACATTGATTCTGAAAAAATGTTATTACATACCGAACCTGATATACAACATTACATCATGTTCTTTACTGAGTTAAAGAAGCATATAATTCTATATTGGAGGATAATGTTGTGAACATTTTCCTGAATCAAGAGTTGATTCGATCAGGCGCGTTCTCTAATAGCATATACGTTCTAAATCAAAGCACAGTTCAAAGTATGTAGAACACGCACAATAGGAATAGTTCAAAAATGAATGAATCCTTCTTGAGGCATTGTAGACAAGGTCATATCAATGCGACACGACCAGCTAACTTACATAATGATGAATATGAGAATCTGTTTTCATCTTATGCTACTTGCTAGTCTTGTCTCAAAGATAAAATGACCAAATACTTCGTTTACTGGAAACAGAGAAAGAGTTAGTGAACTCTTGGGACAGATACATGGTGATGTATATGCTCCTATGTCTACAAATGCCAAGGTTGGTTCTTTTGAGAACCATATAGGTAAAAGTATAAAGTCCTACAATGTGATCGGGGAGGCGAATACTAGCGCATGAGGTTCCTGGAGTTTCTAAAAGGTGAATTTGATTCTCTCTCAGCTTACTCCTTCGTATACGCCACAGCACAATGGTGTATCGGGGCGGACGTTGTTAGTTATATGTATGCCCTAGAGGCCATTACTGTACATAGGATGTATATTGTAGTGGATGCTGGGACATATATAGGGAGGACTTTCTTGCTCGACATGATAGTATGCTATCTGGTTACTCTTTACCTTAACGTGTATGATGATTGTCTCTCTGTTACATGTTGGTAAAGCCCTTAGGATCTGTACTTGACTACCTGGACTATGATGCGGATCATGCTAGTGGGGACATGGTAGTCCATAAGTACATCCTTCAAAGTCCCTAGTCGTGGGTGTATCGAGACGGGGCATCGATATACCAGAGTAGACTAGCGTATACCTTCTCGACCCATATAGATGGGCGATGGATGATCCCATATCCATTGGTGTTTGACATCAGAGATGATATACGGGTGCTCAGTAGAGACTGGGTACACTGGACGGACTCGCCGAGAACTCCCAGATGGTATTATACCTCACGTCAGATGGCAGTTCTCTGGTGACACTGGTACAGAGTAGTCTGTTGACCCGAGATCGTCATAGAGTCTTGTGTGGTTCCCACTGTGCTTTGATTTCCATCTTACCACGTCCAAGAGGGCATGCAAAACGGTGGTTTTTGGGTACAGTCCCGAGTCACATGGAGGCAATGAGCGATAGGAGGGGATTCGTCTCTCCCGGTATAGGGGGTTGATGTTGCGCTGTGTTCGATTGGCTATAATAGGAAATCCCTGGCCAGGGTTGCTGAGATTTACTGGTAAGTGTTACCAGTAGTTTCTCGAACAGTTATAGACCACATATCGACACGACTTATCGAGCTATTGGGGTCTGACGTTTACCACCCCTAGGCAAGATATGCGACATATCAGACGATCAGACTGGACTGTACGGTAGTGTTACTGGTCGGATTCACTGGAGTGTGAGCGGGCTTGCTCGTCGATCTTCAGATCGCTCAATACCCGGGTGGCCGTTACGTTTAGCAGACCGCTTGCGGCTTGTGGATGTTTGATATGATCATCATCCGCTGCCGGCGTATTGACGAGTCTTTAGAGTCCTACACAGAGGTTTCCTGGCTCAAGCGAAACGAAATAGGAGCGCATATGAGATATGTGCGGGACCGAGAATAATGCGTGTATGTGATGCCGTATTCCATTCTCGCGATGAATGTGTCGAATGGTTGTATGCGATATAACCTAGTTATCGAATCAAGGATTGATTCGATAAGCCGATACATTCTATACTAGTCGGTTGTGTGCGACATGACCGGATCATTGAATCAAGTGTTGATTTAATGATTTAATGTATAATTATATATTTGATATATTACTTTGCATTAACTATTATTGGTTCACTTTAAATGGATTTTCTCACTCGGGTGTGCGCATTACATATGCGATATGATTTTGTGCACTTGCTTGTATCATGTTTGATGATACATCCTTTTTGGTTAAGTGTAAGGTATTAAACCTTGGTTAATGAAATGGTTAGGGTTTCTTATTTGTTATTCATTTATCTTATTTAATTATCCTTTTTATTTTTGATAAATGAATAAAAGAAAAGAGAAAAGAATGGTGGCTAATTTTGTTCTTTAGTTGAAGCTTCATGAAGCTTTGTTCAAGTCAACCATTCTTATCTCATCCTTAACCCTAACCATTCCCACTAACCATGATTCATTCTCTACACTTGACTCTAGTTAAAATTATGATAAGAATTCATTTTCTTTTCTTTTACAATTAACTTATCATATAAGCTTCTTCTTCTTCTTCCTTGACTTCAAGAAGAAAAGCTTCACCTCCATCAATGGTGATTGATGCATATGAGTGAGAAATCCAATTCTAAAGTCTACCCACTTCCTATTTCTTCATCCTCTACCTCTTGCCAAGTAGTAGAGTGTGTTTACTTGACAAGTTTCATGACTTGGTGAAGTTGTGAGCTTGATCTAGCGATGCCTCGACGTAGATCATCTTCGGCATGGACATCGACGACCTAGCTTGCCCATTCTCCGACGAAGCCGACTCTAGAGCCCGGATTTGATTTGGACAGCGGAGACGACCTCGTTGCGGAGCCGTGGAGGTGGAGGACCGGATCTACAAAGGTTGTATTTCCGTATTCCCAATAGTTAAGTGTTAACTAGTTCTTTTTCGCCTAGACATCTAGTTATCGATCCGTAGTTTAGGGTTTGTAGGCACCATAATTTTTGAAATTGCCATGGTTGATGGCTTGGGAGACCTCACTAAAGTGCCTAGGAACCCTACAGTGGTATCAGAGCCTAGCTAGAGCCTTAGGCGAAGTCCAGACGGAAATTGAAGTCCGAACGAACCCGAAACCCCGAACCAATTTTGCTCTCTGGACTTTTTCCTAAAATGCGGATTTTTGTGAATTAAAAATTTCTAGAAAATACATAAAATAAAACTAAGAATTACGGTGCAAACTCAGGTGAGTAATTCGTTTGAACGGCGGCGGAACCGCGGCATAAGCACTGCTTATGCGGCGGTTCCGCGCTACATTGGTGACGTCATCGTACCTGCTCTGCAAAGTAATTCCTATTATTTTATGCTGAGTTTTCTGGGAATATTTAAAACTTATTCCAGAGTTGAATTTTCTGGAGTTGTTTTGGGAATTCGGTGTTTCGATCGGGATATCAAATTTTGTCTGTGTGGCTTTCCGGATAAATTTTAGAATATGTTAAAAAGTTCGACCGGATATAAATACCCAACTTTTCCCCTGTCGGGAAATTTCCAAGTGTTGGATTTTTCCGTAGTTTAACGACGTTCTAAGTAGTGCAAGTAACGCGATGGTCCCTCTAGAAGACACAAACCTTAACTCGATTATGTGACCGTCTTGAACTGCCCTTTGAACCTTCGGGTTTGGGGCAGTACGGCGTGCCACATGTGAGGCGTTGGCTTGACCCTTCTACGGCTGGACCGTTGGTACTGAGGCACGAACGGAATGTTGTTAGACTTGTTTCATGTGTTGATCTGTATCGGGAAAACTTGGGTGTTCGATTGTTCGATCGAAAAGTTTAGCATTTTCTATTTATCAAAAGGATGTATCATCAAACATGATACAACCTTTTGATAAATAGAAAATGCTAAACTTTTCGATCGAACAATCGAACACCCAAGTTTTCCCGATACAGATCAACACATGAAACAAGTCTAACAACATTCCGTTCGTGCCTCAGTACCAATGGTCCAGCCGTAGAAGGGTCAAGCCAACGCCTCACATGTGGCATGCCGTACTGCCCCAAACCCGAAGGTTCAAAGGGCAGTTCAAGACGGTCACATAATCGAGTTAAGGTTTTGGGTCGTTCGGACTTCAAATTCCGTCTACGCTTCGCCTAAGGCTCTAGCTAGGCTCTGATACCAGTGAAAGGTTGGATGCTATGCGGTCCGAGATGGAATCCATGTACACCAACAAAGTATGGACTTAGGAAGTTGCTCCTGAAGGGGTAAAACCCATTGGGAGCAAGTGGATCTTCAAGAAGAAACTTTTTAACGGTTGACGTTTACCACCCCTAGGCAAGATATGCGACATATCAGACGATCAGACCGGACTGTACGGTAGTGTTACTGGTCGGATTCACTGGAGTGTGAGCGGGCTTGCTCGTCGATCTTCAGATCGCTCAATACCCGGGTGGCCGTTACGTTTAGCAGACCGCTTGCGGCTTGTGGATATTTGATATGATCATCATCCGCTGCCGGCGTATTGACGAGTCTTTAGAGTCCTACACAGAGGTTTCCTGGCTCAAGCGAAACGAAATAGGAGCGCATATGAGATATGTGCGGGACCGAGAATAATGCGTGTATGTGATGCCGTATTCCATTCTCGCGATGAATGTGTCGAATGGTTGTATGCGATATAACCTAGTTATCGAATCAAGGATTGATTCGATAAGCCGATACATTCTATACTAGTCGGTTGTGTGCGACATGACCGGATCATTGAATCAAGTGTTGATTTAATGATTTAATGTATAATTATATATTTGATATATTATTTTGCATTAACTAGTATTGGTTCACTTTAAATGGATTTTCTCACTCGGGTGTGCGCATTACATATGCGATATGATTTTGTGCACTTGCTTGTATCATGTTTGATGATACATCCTTTTTGGTTAAGTGTAAGGTATTAAACCTTGGTTAATGAAATGGTTAGGGTTTCTTATTTGTTATTCATTTATCTTATTTAATTATCCTTTTTATTTTTGATAAATGAATAAAAGAAAAGAGAAAAGAATGGTGGCTAATTTTGTTCTTTAGTTGAAGCTTCATGAAGCTTTGTTCAAGTCAACCATTCTTATCTCATCCTTAACCCTAACCATTCCCACTAACCATGATTCATTCTCTACACTTGACTCTAGTTAAAATTATGATAAGAATTCATTTTCTTTTCTTTTACAATTAACTTATCATATAAGCTTCTTCTTCTTCTTCCTTGACTTCAAGAAGAAAAGCTTCACCTCCATCAATGGTGATTGATGCATATGAGTGAGAAATCCAATTCTAAAGTCTACCCACTTCCTATTTCTTCATCCTCTACCTCTTGCCAAGTAGTAGAGTGTGTTTACTTCACAAGTTTCATGACTTGGTGAAGTTGTGAGCTTGATCTAGCGATGCCTCGACGTAGATCATCTTCGGCATGGACATCGACGACCTAGCTTGCCCATTCTCCGACGAAGCCGACTCTAGAGCCCGGATTTGATTTGGACAGCGGAGACGACCTCGTTGCGGAGCCGTGAAGGTGGAGGACCGGATCTACAAAGGTTGTATTTCCGTATTCCCAATAGTTAAGTGTTAACTAGTTCTTTTTCGCCTAGACATCTAGTTATCGATCCGTAGTTTAGGGTTTGTAGGCACCATAATTTTTGAAATTGCCATGGTTGATGGCTTGGGAGACCTCACTAAAGTGCCTAGGAACCCTACAGTGGTATCAGAGCCTAGCTAGAGCCTTAGGCGAAGTCCAGACGGAAATTGAAGTCCGAACGAACCCGAAACCCCGAACCAATTTTGCTCTCTGGACTTTTTCCTAAAATGCGGATTTTTGTGAATTAAAAATTTCTAGAAAATACATAAAATAAAACTAAGAATTACGGTGCAAACTCAGGTGAGTAATTCGTTTGAACGGCGGCGGAACCGCGGCATAAGCACTGCTTATGCAGCGGTTCCGCGCTACATTGGTGACGTCATCGTACCTGCTCTGCAAAGTAATTCCTATTATTTTATGCTGAGTTTTCTGGGAATATTTAAAACTTATTCCAGAGTTGAATTTTCTGGAGTTGTTTTGGGAATTCGGTGTTTCGATCGGGATATCAAATTTTGTCTGTGTGGCTTTCCGGATAAATTTTAGAATATGTTAAAAAGTTCGACCGGATATAAATACCCAACTTTTCCCCTGTCGGGAAATTTCCAAGTGTTGGATTTTTCCGTAGTTTAACGACGTTCTAAGTAGTGCAAGTAACGCGATGGTCCCTCTAGAAGACACAAACCTTAACTCGATTATGTGACCGTCTTGAACTGCCCTTTGAACCTTCGGGTTTGGGGCAGTACGGCGTGCCACATGTGAGGCGTTGGCTTGACCCTTCTACGGCTGGACCGTTGTTACTGAGGCACGAACGGAATGTTGTTAGACTTGTTTCATGTGTTGATCTGTATCGGGAAAACTTGGGTGTTCGATTGTTCGATCGAAAAGTTTAGCATTTTCTATTTATCAAAAGGATGTATCATCAAACATGATACAACCTTTTGATAAATAGAAAATGCTAAACTTTTCGATCGAACAATCGAACACCCAAGTTTTCCCGATACAGATCAACACATGAAACAAGTCTAACAACATTCCGTTCGTGCCTCAGTACCAACGGTCCAGCCGTAGAAGGGTCAAGCCAACGCCTCACATGTGGCACGCCGTACTGCCCCAAACCCGAAGGTTCAAAGGGCAGTTCAAGACGGTCACATAATCGAGTTAAGGTTTTGGGTCGTTCGGACTTCAAATTCCGTCTACGCTTCGCCTAAGGCTCTAGCTAGGCTCTGATACCAGTGAAAGGTTGGATGCTATGCGGTCCGAGATGGAATCCATGTACACCAACAAAGTAAGGACTTTGGAAGTTGCTCCTGAAGGGGTAAAACCCATTGGGAGCAAGTGGATCTTCAAGAAGAAACTTTTTAACGGTTGACGTTTACCACCCCTAGGCAAGATATGCGACATATCAGACGATCAGACCGGACTGTACGGTAGTGTTACTGGTCGGATTCACTGGAGTGTGAGCGGGCTTGCTCGTCGATCTTCAGATCGCTCAATACCCGGGTGGCCGTTACGTTTAGCAGACCGCTTGCGGCTTGTGGATGTTTGATATGATCATCATCCGCTGCCGGCGTATTGACGAGTCTTTAGAGTCCTACACAGAGGTTTCCTGGCTCAAGCGAAACGAAATAGGAGCGCATATGAGATATGTACGGGACCGAGAATAATGCGTGTATGTGATGCCGTATTCCATTCTCGCGATGAATGTGTCGAATGGTTGTATGCGATATAACCTAGTTATCGAATCAAGGATTGATTCGATAAGCCGATACATTCTATACTAGTCGGTTGTGTGCGACATGACCGGATCATTGAATCAAGTGTTGATTTAATGATTTAATGTATAATTATATATTTGATATATTACTTTGCATTAACTAGTATTGGTTCACTTTAAATGGATTTTCTCACTCGGGTGTGCGCATTACATATGCGATATGATTTTGTGCACTTGCTTGTATCATGTTTGATGATACATCCTTTTTGGTTAAGTGTAAGGTATTAAACCTTGGTTAATGAAATGGTTAGGGTTTCTTATTTGTTATTCATTTATCTTATTTAATTATCCTTTTTATTTTTGATAAATGAATAAAAGAAAAGAGAAAAGAATGGTGGCTAATTTTGTTCTTTAGTTGAAGCTTCATGAAGCTTTGTTCAAGTCAACCATTCTTATCTCATCCTTAACCCTAACCATTCCCACTAACCATGATTCATTCTCTACACTTGACTCTAGTTAAAATTATGATAAGAATTCATTTTCTTTTCTTTTACAATTAACTTATCATATAAGCTTCTTCTTCTTCTTCCTTGACTTCAAGAAGAAAAGCTTCACCTCCATCAATGGTGATTGATGCATATGAGTGAGAAATCCAATTCTAAAGTCTACCCACTTCCTATTTCTTCATCCTCTACCTCTTGCCAAGTAGTAGAGTGTGTTTACTTCACAAGTTTCATGACTTGGTGAAGTTGTGAGCTTGATCTAGCGATGCCTCGACGTAGATCATCTTCGGCATGGACATCGACGACCTAGCTTGCCCATTCTCCGACGAAGCCGACTCTAGAGCCCGGATTTGATTTGGACAGCGGAGACGACCTCGTTGCGGAGCCGTGAAGGTGGAGGACCGGATCTACAAAGGTTGTATTTCCGTATTCCCAATAGTTAAGTGTTAACTAGTTCTTTTTCGCCTAGACATCTAGTTATCGATCCGTAGTTTAGGGTTTGTAGGCACCATAATTTTTGAAATTGCCATGGTTGATGGCTTGGGAGACCTCACTAAAGTGCCTAGGAACCCTACAGTGGTATCAGAGCCTAGCTAGAGCCTTAGGCGAAGTCCAGACGGAAATTGAAGTCCGAACGAACCCGAAACCCCGAACCAATTTTGCTCTCTGGACTTTTTCCTAAAATGCGGAATTTTGTGAATTAAAAATTTCTAGAAAATACATAAAATAAAACTAAGAATTACGGTGCAAACTCAGGTGAGTAATTCGTTTGAACGGCGGCGGAACCGCGGCATAAGCACTGCTTATGCGGCGGTTCCGCGCTACATTGGTGACGTCATCGTACCTGCTCTGCAAAGTAATTCCTATTATTTTATGCTGAGTTTTCTGGGAATATTTAAAACTTATTCCAGAGTTGAATTTTCTGGAGTTGTTTTGGGAATTCGGTGTTTCGATCGGGATATCAAATTTTGTCTGTGTGGCTTTCCGGATAAATTTTAGAATATGTTAAAAAGTTCGACCGGATATAAATACCCAACTTTTCCCCTGTCGGGAAATTTCCAAGTGTTGGATTTTTCCGTAGTTTAACGACGTTCTAAGTAGTGCAAGTAACGCGATGGTCCCTCTAGAAGACACAAACCTTAACTCGATTATGTGACCGTCTTGAACTGCCCTTTGAACCTTCGGGTTTGGGGCAGTACGGCGTGCCACATGTGAGGCGTTGGCTTGACCCTTCTACGGCTGGACCGTTGTTACTGAGGCACGAACGGAATGTTGTTAGACTTGTTTCATGTGTTGATCTGTATCGGGAAAACTTGGGTGTTCGATTGTTCGATCGAAAAGTTTAGCATTTTCTATTTATCAAACATGATACAACCTTTTGATAAATAGAAAATGCTAAACTTTTCGATCGAACAATCGAACACCCAAGTTTTCCCGATACAGATCAACACATGAAACAAGTCTAACAACATTCCGTTCGTGCCTCAGTACCAACGGTCCAGCCGTAGAAGGGTCAAGCCAACGCCTCACATGTGGCACGCCGTACTGCCCCAAACCCGAAGGTTCAAAGGGCAGTTCAAGACGGTCACATAATCAAGTTAAGGTTTTGGGTCGTTCGGACTTCAAATTCCGTCTACGCTTCGCCTAAGGCTCTAGCTAGGCTCTGATACCAGTGAAAGGTTGGATGCTATGCGGTCCGAGATGGAATCCATGTACACCAACAAAGTATGGACTTTGGAAGTTGCTCCGGAAGGGGTAAAACCCATTGGGAGCAAGTGGATCTTCAAGAAGAAACTTTTTAACGGTTGACGTTTACCACCCCTAGGCAAGATATGCGACATATCAGACGATCAGACCGGACTGTACGGTAGTGTTACTGGTCGGATTCACTGGAGTGTGAGCGGGCTTGCTCGTCGATCTTCAGATCGCTCAATACCCGGGTGGCCGTTACGTTTAGCAGACCGCTTGCGGCTTGTGGATGTTTGATATGATCATCATCCGCTGCCGGCGTATTGACGAGTCTTTAGAGTCCTACACAGAGGTTTCCTGGCTCAAGCGAAACGAAATAGGAGCACATATGAGATATGTACGGGACCGAGAATAATGCGTGTATGTGATGCCGTATTCCATTCTCGCGATGAATGTGTCGAATGGTTGTATGCGATATAACCTAGTTATCGAATCAAGGATTGATTCGATAAGCCGATACATTCTATACTAGTCGGTTGTGTGCGACATGACCGGATCATTGAATCAAGTGTTGATTTAATGATTTAATGTATAATTATATATTTGATATATTACTTTGCATTAACTAGTATTGGTTCACTTTAAATGGATTTTCTCACTCGGGTGTGCGCATTACATATGCGATATGATTTTGTGCACTTGCTTGTATCATGTTTGATGATACATCCTTTTTGGTTAAGTGTAAGGTATTAAACCTTGGTTAATGAAATGGTTAGGGTTTCTTATTTGTTATTCATTTATCTTATTTAATTATCCTTTTTATTTTTGATAAATGAATAAAAGAAAAGAGAAAAGAATGGTGGCTAATTTTGTTCTTTAGTTGAAGCTTCATGAAGCTTTGTTCAAGTCAACCATTCTTATCTCATCCTTAACCCTAACCATTCCCACTAACCATGATTCATTCTCTACACTTGACTCTAGTTAAAATTATGATAAGAATTCATTTTCTTTTCTTTTACAATTAACTTATCATATAAGCTTCTTCTTCTTCTTCCTTGACTTCAAGAAGAAAAGCTTCACCTCCATCAATGGTGATTGATGCATATGAGTGAGAAATCCAATTCTAAACACCCGTTTGTATATTATTTACTTTTCTGCACTAGGATAGACCAAAGGAGGGGAGCACAAGTAACCGGGTTCTGGGGTCCAGTGGGAGACCAACTCGAGGAGTCGAGTCCGGGTCTCCTAACTCTAGAATTGGCAGGGTTGCTTGTCGCTCTCGTAGGGGTCTAGGGGTGTGGGTTTGGCTATTCATCACGACCGTGGAATCCGTGTTTTATACTGGCTCGTATTGAAAACACGGACGTCCTAGTATATCCAATATTTCATATGTTTCTTCTGCTGCGATATCTGTGATGTGATCATGTGATGTTCTGTGATAGATACAGTATATAGTATATATTATATATTATATAGACGTTACTTATGTTTTACACCCGCGCTAGCCCTGCCCTGCTCTGCCGTTAGTCACCTAACCTAACGGTGCACAAGGGGACATCGAGGCGAATGCGGATGGCATAAGTGTACGTCGTATTTATCTGTGATGTTTAGGTAACTTAAAATGATGGGATATTCATTAATGAGATTAATGAAAGAAAAAAAAAACCTAATTGATGTTGTGGAATCAAATTTCAAAATAAAACAGGTAACTACAGTTTTTGCTTTGCACAGCGGTATATATGATATATCCTGCACCTTATTCGATGAGGAAAGGACCGAGATCCCTTCACCGGGAGTGACTCCTTTAGCAATAACTGGCAGATGCTACACACTCGGTTTGTCTTTTGATTGCTTTTAAGTGTTTTTTGCTTTGCACAGTGATATATATGATATATCCCGCACCTCATTCGACGAGGAAAGGGCCGACGATCCCTTCATCGGGAATGACCCCTTTAGCAAAACTAGAAAAGCCTCAAAAACATTCCATTTAAAAACCATTTGATTCCACAACGAGATCAAGTTCAAAGCGTTAAAGGTTTTCACAAAAACCATACGCAACCCTCCGTCATTTTAGGAAGTAGAGTACTTAGTATTCGTGCTACGTTTGTCGACCATAGCCGAGGCGTAGTGTGCGGTAGCTAAGTGATGTCTTCCTACACAGCATATGATGCGATTAGTTAGGACGGTCATGTGGCTTTGTTGACCTTAGCCAAGGGTCATGTGGGTGGGTCTAATTAATTACGAAATGACGGGTAGAACTTGACTAGTACCTATGATTTGTTGACCTTAGCCAAGGTCATAGGTGCTAGGGGTAAAAACCATTATCGGGAGTTTCAAGTGTTGAAATTTGCAATGAGATTACATACCTTCTATGAGATAGTTGGATCCCGATACCCGCTGCGAGTAAGTGTTACTCCTGGGAGAGTTTTATACATTACAATTAGCCGATCAAGTAGGTGTCTAGAAAGGTGTTAACGAGGTTACGCCTCTGGGAAAATGAGGTTTACAGTAATTAGGTTCGTGCGAAAGCACGGGGGACCTCCCTCAAAGTACCGACACTGGCCTGGCTGAAAGATTGGCGAACTTGTAGTGTGTAATTAATCCCGGCTAGTCTTTCCTTTTAGGGTTTGAAGGAAGATTTGATAAAAAGCAGTGGGAGCCATCCTGATTAGATAAAATAATAACCAATCTATTCTTGCAAGAGCGCACGCTGAGTGTTTTCTTCTCTCTCTCTCCAGGTAACGACCATATCACGCCTTAATCAAGATAATAATACGGAATATTGACCGAACCCGCTTGTTATACTGAGCTGGGGAACGTTGGTCCCGCTCCAACTTATAATTGTTATAAGACAGAGCAGGAATTTGGGGAATACCAGATTTCCCTTGCCGCCCAAACGAAGAGAGTGCATGCTGATGCATCATCTTCGGGTGTGTTCGTTATAAAGAACTGTTTCTCTGTATCCTCTACGTCCTGGGTATGTGATACCAGATCAGGATCCCAGATATGTAATCTGTTACATAGGGCTACAGAAAGGTAGAGAACTGAGAACGGGTGATAAGTTTCATGAGGCAGAAAACGGGGCAAGAGTTGCAGCCAAGTCTGTCGGTCACTGTCACCCTGTATTATCAATATATTGATTCTGAACGAATGTTATTAGATACCGAACCTGATATACAAAATCATATCAGTCTCTTTATCAATAAAGAAATGATAAAATTTTGTATTGATGGATAATGTTTTGAACATTTCCTATATCAAAAGTTGATCGGTTCAGGCACGTTATCTAAAAGCATTAATGTTCTAAATCAAACCACAGTTCTTAATATACGGAACACACACAAGAGGAAGAGTTCAGAAATGAACGAATCCTTCTTGAGGTATTGTAGACTAGGTCAGATCAATGCGACCCGACTGGCTAGAGTTACATATAGATGTATATTTAAATCAGTTTGAATTTACATCTTGTGAAACTCGCCAGTCATGTCACAAAGATAAGATGACCATAGCTCCGTTTATTGGAAACAGAGAAAGAGTTAGTGAACTCTTGGGATTGATACATGTTGATGTATGTAAGGTCCCCTGTCTACATATGCCAGGACAGGTTCTTTGTACTTCATTACATTCTCTGATAATCTCTCGAGATTCAGACATATGTTCCTGTTGAAACACAAGTCCGAACCTTTTGAGATATTCACAGAATATAAGCGAGAAGTAGAGAACCAGAATACGGGTATAAGTATTATATCCTATGATGAGATCAAGGAGGAGAATACTTGAGCACGGAAATACTGGACTATTCTAAAGGAGAATGAGATTCTCTCTCAGCATTACTCCTCTGCATACACCATAGCACGATGGTATATCGGGGCGGAGCAGATACACCCTATTTGATATGGTGTGCTCTATGATGAGTAATACTGAGTTACCTTTTTCCTTTTGGGTGTTATGCACTTGAGAAGTTGCATACCTATTGAATAGGGTTCGAATCAAATCAATGCCTACCACTTCATATGTGATATGGAAAGGGAAGAGCCCATGTCTTAAGTTAGTTAAGATTTGGGGTTGTCCGGCCTATGTCTAAAAGCAAAATCCGGACAAGCTCGAGGCAAGGTCTGTTATGTACAACTGGAAAGGTTCCAGCTATGCAAACTACAGCACATGATTTGATAGAACCAAAGGATTCAGTAGATTCCAACGAACCTCAGCCTCTCCGCCGATCTAGTAGGGTTCCTCACCCACCTGAGAGATACTTCGGTTTCTCTATGAAAGTGGGAGCGAGGATTGCATCATGAGATGATGACCCAACTAGTTTCGAGCTGGCCATCAAGAGTGAGACTCTGTAAGAATGGCTGGATGTTTATCGATCTGAGATGGAATCCTTATACACCAACAAAGTATGGACTTTAGTTGCTATATCTGAAGGGTTAAATCCCCATCAGGAGCAAGTATATCTTGAGAAGATTACTTGGTGTACATAGAAAAGTTGAGACTTTCAAAGCTAGACTTGTTAAATGTTTGCATCATTGACCAGGCGTGGATAATGATGAAACCTTTTCAAGTAGCTATGCTTAAGTCCATCCAGATCCTACTTGCCACGGCTACATACCATGACTACGATCTCTGGTGGTTGGGTGTCTTGACTGCTTTTCTAAATGATGATTTAGAAGAGTGCGTCTATAAGTACACAGCCAGAGGGCCTCGTAGACAATGGGAGCAGCGGAAATGAGTGCAAGATGCTTTATAGGATAAAGCAGGCATCGCGGAGTTGGAACATCTGTTTTGATGAAGCGGTCAAAGAGTTTGACATCATCAAAATGGTAGATGAACCTTGTATAAACAAAAAGGTAGTAGGGAGTATGGTGACGATCCTCGTAGAGTACGTGGATGACATACTCTTGATAGGAAAGGAGTTTCCTATGCTACGCTCGATCAATCTCCGTTTATCACAATGATTCTCCACTTAGGATCAAAGTGATACCTACTAAATCCTGGATTTTGGATCTGTGAGATAGATCTAATTGGATGTTAGGTATCTCACTAGTAGTAGTGAGATGGTATCAATCGATCCAAGGGATAATCACTGGAAGGGTTCCAGGGTGATAAAGACGACTGAATGTCAGTCACAAGCATTGTCCTAATCCTCAGTAGAGGGACGGTATGTTGGAAGAGTTCCAAGCTAGATACCGTGACATACTAGACGATAAAGGCTGGATACATCGCTACTTAAGATGCTACCAAAGAGGCTGTTTGGGTGTATACTGGTTCATGAGATGAACTGTGTTCCTCCCATTGTGTGACAATGGAGTTGTGGCTTATGCCAAGGAACGCTGGTCCCATCAGTGATCAAGACATATTCTAAGGCAGTATCACTTGATCATGGAGATGGATGATCTCCAGGGTGATCGAGGTTTGGAGAGTAGACTCAGAGGACAACACAGCGGATCCACTCACAAAGGCCTGTTGCCAGAGAGAGACTTTTATGGGATGGTTGAGTATGAGATACTGCAACCACTGCTACAGATGGCCCTAGTGCAAGTGGGAGATTGTTAGTTATATGTATGCCCTAGAGGCCATTACTGTATATAGGATGTATATTGTAGTGGATGCTGGGACATATATAGGGAGGACTTTCTTGCTCGACATGATAGTATGCTATCTGGTTACTCTTTACCTTAACGTGTATGATGATTGTCTCTCTGTTACATGTTGGTAAAGCCCTTAGGATCTGTACTTGACTACCTGGACTATGATGCGGATCATACTAGTGGGGACATGGTAGTCCATAAGTACATCCTTCAAAGTCCCTAGTCGTGAGTGTATCGAGACGGGGCATCGATATACCAGAGTAGACTAGCGTATACCTTCTCGACCCATATAGATGGGCGATGGATGATCCCATATCCATTGGTGTTTGACATCAGAGATGATATACGGGTGCTCAGTAGAGACTGGGTACACTGGACGGACTCGCCGAGAACTCCCAGATGGTATTATACCTCACGTCAGATGGCAGTTCTCTGGTGACACTGGTACAGAGTAGTCTGTTGACCCGAGATCGTCATAGAGTCTTGTGTGGTTCCCACTGTGCTTTGATTTCCATCTTACCATGTCCAAGAGGACGTGCAAAACGGTGGTTTTTGGGTACAGTCCCGAGTCACATGGAGGCAATGAGCGATAGGAGGGGATTCGTCTCTCCCGGTATAGGGGGTTGATGTTGCGCTGTGTTCGATTGGCTACAACAGGAAATCCCTGGCCAGGGTTGCTGAGATTTACTGGTAAGTGTTACCAGTAGTTTCTCGAACAGTTATAGACCTCATATCGACACGACTTATCGAGCTATTGGGGTCTGACGTTTTCCACCCCTAGGCAAGATATGCGACATATCAGACGATCAGACCGGACTGTACGGTAGTGTTACTGGTCGGTTTCACTGGAGTGTGAGCGGGCTTGCTCGTCGATCTTCAGATCGCTCAATACCCGGATGGCCGTTACGTTTAGCAGACCGCTTGCGGCTTGTGGATGTTTGATATGATCATCATCCGCTGCCGGCGTATTGACGAGTCTTTAGAGTCCTACACAGAGGTTTCCTGGCTCAAGCGAAACGAAATAGGAGCGCATATGAGATATGTGCGGGACCGAGAATAATGCGTGTATGTGATGCCGTATTCCATTCTCACGATGAATGTGTCGAATGGTTGTATGCGATATAACCTAGTTATCGAATCAAGGATTGATTCGATAAGCCGATACATTCTATACTAGTCGGTTGTGTGCGACATGACCGGATCATTGAATCAAGTGTTGATTTAATGATTTAATGTATAATTATATATTTGATATATTACTTTGCATTAACTAGTATTGGTTCACTTTAAATGGATTTTCTCACTCGGGTGTGCGCATTACATATGCGATATGATTTTGTGCACTTGCTTGTATCATGTTTGATGATACATCCTTTTTGGTTAAGTGTAAGGTATTAAACCTTGGTTAATGAAATGGTTAGGGTTTCTTATTTGTTATTCATTTATCTTATTTAATTATCCTTTTTATTTTTGATAAATGAATAAAAGAAAAGAGAAAAGAATGGTGGCTAATTTTGTTCTTTAGTTGAAGCTTCATGAAGCTTTGTTCAAGTCAACCATTCTTATCTCATCCTTAACCCTAACCATTCCCACTAACCATGATTCATTCTCTACACTTGACTCTAGTTAAAATTATGATAAGAATTCATTTTCTTTTCTTTTACAATTAACTTATCATATAAGCTTCTTCTTCTTCTTCCTTGACTTCAAGAAGAAAAGCTTCACCTCCATCAATGGTGAATGATGCATATAAGTGAGAAATCCAATTCTAAAGTCTACCCACTTCCTATTTCTTCATCCTCTACCTCTTGCCAAGTAGTAGAGTGTGTTTACTTCACAAGTTTCATGACTAGGTGAAGTTGTGAGCTTGATCTAGCGATGCCTCGACGTAGATCATCTTCGGCATGGACATCGACGACCTAGCTTGCCCATTCTCCGACGAAGCCGACTCTAGAGCCCGGATTTGATTTGGACAGAGGAGACGACCTCGTTGCGGAGCCATGGAGGTGGAGGACCGGATCTACAAAGGTTGTATTTCCGTATTCCCAATAGTTAAGTGTTAACTAGTTCTTTTTCGCCTAGACATCTAGTTATCGATCCGTAGTTTAGGGTTTGTAGGCACCATAATTTTTGAAATTGCCATGGTTGATGGCTTGGGAGACCTCACTAAAGTGCCTAGGAACCCTACAGACGTATCGCACCCTATTAGATATGGCGCGCTCTATGATGAGTACTACTGAGTTACCTGTTTCCTTTTGGGAGTTTTGCACTTGAGAAGCTGCATACCAATTGAATAGAGTTCCATCCAAATCAGGGCCTACCACTGCATATAAGATATGAAATGGGAAGAGACCATGTTTTAAACGAGTTAAGATATGGGGTTATCCGGCCTATGTTGAAAGGCAGAATCTGGACAAGCTCGAGGCAGGGTCAGTTCTATAAGTTTGTTAGAATATCCCAAACATTTGCAAGGGAATATCTTCTACCACTCTGAGGAGCAAAAGGTGTTTTGTTTTCTCAGCATGCCACCTTTTTAGAAAAAGATATTTCTTGTGAAGAAATTTATGGTCATGAGGTAGAACTGGAAGGAGTTCTAGCTAGACAGACTAACAGCTGATGATTTGGTGAAACCAAAGGATTCAATAGTTTCCAACAAATCTCAGCCTCTCCGCGAATCTGGTAGGGTTCCTTATCCACTTGAGAGATACTACGGTCTTCTCAGTGACAGTGGGAGCGAGGAATGCATCATAGTAGATGATGGCCCAACTAGGTTTAGGCAGGCCATCACAAGTGGTGACTCTGTGAAAAGGTTGGATGTTATGCGATCAAAGAGGGAATCCATGTACACCAACAAAGTATGACTTTGCATATTGCACCTGAAGGGGTAAAACCCATTAGGAGAAAATGGATCTTGAAAAGATTCTTAGTGTAGATGGAAAAGTTATGACTTTCAAAGCTATGCTTAAGTCTATCAGGATCAATGCGCGCATCGTGGAGTTGGAACATCTGTTTTGATGTGGCAGTCAAAGTGTTTGACTTCATTAAAAAGGTAGATGAACCTTGTATATATAAGAAGGTTGTAGAGAGTAAGGTTGCCTTCTGTATATTGTACGTAGATGACATACTCATGATAGGAAATAATTTCCTATGCTACAATCAGTCAAGCTCCTCTTATCACGAGGATTCTCAATAGAAGATCTGGATGATACCTACTACATCTTCTGAATTATGATCTATGGTGATAGATCTATATGGATGTTGGGTGTGTCCCAAATCCAGGTACATTAACACCATACTAAAGGGGTTTAGTATGGAAGATTCTAAACGTGGTGGTTCGCCCACTTACTCATAGATCACTCTCTCCAAAAAGATGTCTCTAGAGACTGATTTGAAGAGAGCTCGCGTGCAAGGGATATCCTATGCTTCGACAGTAGGCTCTATCAGAGTATGAGATGTTATGTACCAGACCAGATATAGATGACTCACTAGGTGTAGTGATCAGGAATCAATCGGATCTTGCGAGAATCACTGGACAGCTGTGGAGGACATTCTTAAGTACTTGAGAAGCAATAAAAGAAACTTTTTGGTTCCAGCTTCCAGAGTGATAAGTTCGACTGAGAGTCAGTCACAGGCATTTTCTTTATCCTCACCGCAGGGACGGTATGTTGGAAGGGTTCCAAGCTATATACGGAGGCATACTAGACGATAAAGGCTGAATACATTGCTACCAATGATACTACCAAAGTGGTTGTCTGGACATATCTTGTTCATAAGATGAGTAAGCTTCCTACCATTGAGCGTCCAATAATTGTTATTGTGACAACAATAGAGTTATGGTTTTGGCCTAGAAACACCCATCCCATCAGAGTTCCAGACAAATTCTGAGGCTAGTATCACCTGATCAGGGAGATGATTGATCTCCAAGGGATTGAGGTTAGGAGAGTAGACCTGAAGGATAATACGGTGGATCCACTCACAAAGGCCTTACCCCTAGAGAGACTTCTCTATAATGGTTGAGTATGGGATACTCCAACCACTGCTATAATGTTGGGTATTGGATACTACAACAGATGGTCTTAGTGCAAGTGGGAGATTGTTAGTTATATGTATGCCCTAGAGGCCATTACTGTACATGCGATGTATAATGTAGTGGATGCTCGGACATATATAGGGAGGACTTTCTTGCTCGACATGATAGTATGCTATCCGGTTGCACTTTATCTTAACATGTTAACAAATATTGTTTTGTGATCACATGTTGATAAAGCCCTTAGGATGATTACTTGACTACTACGATTATGATGCAGATCATACTAGTGGGGACAGAGTAATCGATAAGTACATCCTTTAAATGTTCCTAGTCGTGGGAGTATCGAGACAGGGCATCGGTACTCCAGAGTAGACTAGCATATGCGCTTCTTGACCCATACGATAGGCGATGGATGATCCTATATCCATTGGTGTTTAACATCAGAGAAGGCATACGGGTGCTCAGTGGAGACTGGGTACACTGGACGGACTCGCCGAGAACTCCTAGATGGTATTATACCTATCGTCGGATAGCGGTTCTCTAGTGACACTGGTACAGGTTAGTCTGTAGACCCGAGATCGTCATAGAGTCTTGTGTGATTCCCACTGTGCTTTGATTTCCACCATACCATGGTTAAGAGATCGTGCAAAACGGTGGCTTTTGGGTACAGTCCCGAATCACATAGAGGCAATGAGCGATAGGAGGGGTTTCGTCTCTCCCGGTATTGGGGGTTGATGTTGCGCTATGCTCGATTGGCTATAACAGGAAATCTCTGGCCAGGGTTGCTGAGATTTACTGGTAAGTGTTATCAATAGTTTCTCGAACCGTTATAGATCTTGCATCAACATGACTTGTCAGACTATTAGGGTCTGACGCTATACCACCCCCTGGCTATAATATGCGACATATCTGACGAAGAGACCGGACTGTATGGTAGTGTTACTAATTGGATTCGCAAGAGTTATAGCAGGCTTGCTTGTTGATCTTCTGATCGCTCAATACCCGGGTGGCCGTTACGTTTTGCAGACCGCTTGCGGCTTGTGGGTGTTTAATATGATCATCACCTACTGCCGGCGTATTGACGAGTCTTTAGAGTCCTACACAGAGGTTTCCTGGTTCATGCAAAACGGAGTAGGAGCACATATGTGATATGTGCGGGACCGAGATTAATACGAGTATGTGATACCGTATTCTATTCTCGCGATATGAGATATACGCCGGTAGTAGGTGATGGTCACATCAAGCACCCACAAGTCGTCAGTGGTTCTAGCTGGACGTAACGGCTACCCGGGTATTGAACGATCAGAAGATCAGCAAGCAAGCCCGGTCTAACTCCTGCAAAAGCCTGTCAGTAACACTACTGTACAGTCCGGTCTATCCGTCTGATATGTTGCATACCTAGTCTAGGGTTGGTAAACGTCAGACCCCAATAACCGATAAGTCGTGCCGATGTGAGGCTCATAACGGGTCGAGAAACTACTGATAACACTTATCAGTAAATCGCCATAGCAGCCCTGGCCAGGGACTTAGCATTATGGCCAATCGAGCACAGCGCAACATCAACCCCCAATAGCGGGAGAAACGAATCCCCTCCTATCGCTCATTGCCTCCATGTGATTCAGGACTTTACCCAAAAGCCACCGTTTTGCATGTTTTATTGAACATGATAAGGTGGAAATCAAAGCATAGTGGGAATCACACAAGACTCTATGACGATCTCGGGAGTACAGACTAACCTGTACCAGTGTCACCTGAGAACTGCTATCTGACGATAGGTATAATACCATCTAGGAGTTCTCGGCGAGTCCGTCCAGTGTACCCAGTCTCCACTGAGCACCCGTATGCCTTCTCTGATGTCAAACACCAATGGATATGGGATCATCCATCGCCCATCGTATGGGTCAAGAATCGCATATGCTAGTCTACTCCAGAATATCGATGCCCTATCTCGATACACCCTCGACTAGGAACAATTTTAGGGTGTACTTGCGGACTACCCTTGGCCCCACTAGTATGATCTCCATCATAGCCCTGGTAGTCAAGTACACAACCTAAGGGCTTTATCAACATGCGAGAGCAAGACAGCATCACATATACAAGTCAACATGTTAAGATAAAGAGCAACCATATAGCATACTATCATGTCGAGCAAGAAAGTCCTCTATATATATATCCAAGCATCCACTATAATATACATCACATGTACAATAATGGCCTCTAGGGCATACATATAACTAACAATCTCCTACTTGCACTGAGGCTAGTTGTTGTAGTATCTTATACCCAACATCCCGAAGAGTCTCTCAAATTGTATCTGGGGAATGGCCTTGGTGAGTGGATTCGCCGTGTTTTCCTTCGTGTCAACTCTCCTGACCTCGATCTCCGGGTGATCAACTATCTCCCGGATCAGGTGATACCGCCTCAAAATATGTCTGGATCGCTGATGGGACCTGGGTTCCTTAGCACAGGCCACTGCTCTATTGTTATCTCAATACAAAGGTATTGGACGCTCAATGGATAGAACCACACCAAGTTCAGTTATGAACTTCTTCATCCAGACAGCCTCTTTGGCAGCATCGTTGGCAGCAATGTATTCAGCCTCCATCGTCAAGTCTGCCGCGGTTTCCTATTTAGAACTCTTCAAACAAACCGCCCCTCCATTGAGGGTAAAGACAAATCCTGAGACCGACTTTGAGTCATCCTTATCACTCTGGAAGCTCGAATCGGTAAAGGACTCCACCTGGAGTTCTCCGTTACCATACACCAAGAACATCTCTTTAGTCCTTCTCAAGTACTTGAGAATGTTCTTCACAGCTGTCCAGTGACGATCTCCTGGATCTGCTTGATACCTACTCACTACACTTAGTGAGTATTCTACATCGGGTCTGGTACATAACATCGCATACATGATAGAGCCTACTGCCGAAGCATAGGGTATCCCTTGCATGCGAGCTCTCTCAAAATCAGTCTTGGGAGACATCTCTTTGGAGAGAGTGAGTCCTGTAATTGTGGGTAAATTCCCATGCTTGGATTCTTCCATACTAAACCTCTTTATTATGGTGTCAATGTACCTGGATTGGGACAATCCCAATACCCGTTTAGATCTATCTCTATAGATCTTAATCCAAGATGTAGGAGGCATCACCTAGATCTTTCATTGAGAATCTTTGTGATAAGAAGAGCTTGACCGATTGCAGCATAGGAACATCATTTCCTATCAAGCGTATGCCATCCACGTACAATACGAGGAAGACAACCTTACTCTCTGCCACCTTCTTGTATATACAAGGTTCATCTACATTTTTGATGAAGTCAAACTCTTTGACTACCACATCAAAATAGATGTTCCAGCTCCGCGATGGCTGCTTTAACCCGTAGATGGATTTAAGCAGCTTGCACAACTTTCCGCTGCTCCCACTGTCTATGAAGCCCCCCGGCTGAGTCATGTACACGCACTCTTCTAAATCACCATTTAGAAAGACGGTCTTAACATCCATTTGCCAGATTTCGTAGTCATAGTATGCAGCAATGGCAAGTAGGATCCAGATGGACTTAAGCATAGCTACAGGAGAAAAGGTTTCATCATAGTCCACACCTGGTCGTTGAAGAAAACCTTTTGCAACAAGTCTAGTTTTGAAAGTCTCAACTTTTCCATCTACACCAAGTTTCTTCTTAAAGATCCATTTGCACCCAATGGGTTTTACCCCTTCAGGAGCAACTTCCAAAGTCCATACTTTGTTGGTGTACATGGATTCCATATCAAATCGCATTGCATCCAGCCATTTCACTGAGTCCCCACTCGTGATGGCCTGCTCAAAGCTAGTTGGGTCATCATCTACAATGATGCAATCCTTGCTCCTACCGTCAACGAGAAAACCGTAGTATCTCTCAGGTGGATGAGGAACCCTATTAGATTGGTGGAGAGGCTGGGGTTCGTTGGGTACTATTGGATCCTCCAGTTCCACCAAATCTTCTGTCGTAGTTTGTATCACTGGAACTTCTTCCAGTTCTACCTCCTTGCCACTAATTTCCTTTGCAAGAAATTCCTTTTCCAAAAAGGTGGCATGTTGAGCAACAAACACTTTTTGTTCCTCAGGGTGGTAGAAGATATATTCTCGCGAATGCTTAGGATATCCTACAAACTTGCACAGAACTGACCTTGCCTCGAGCTTATCCGGATTTTTCCTTTTAACATAGTCCAGGAAACCACATATCTTAATAAAATTAAGACACGGACTCTTCCCCTCTCATATCTCATATGGAGTGGTAGGCACTGATTTGGTTGGAACTCTATTCAATAGGTATATGGCTGTCTCAAGCGTATACCCCCAAAAGGAAATAGGCAACTCAGCGGTGCTCATCAGAGAGCGCACCATATCTAATAGGGTGCGATTCCTCCGCTCCAATACACCATTTTGTTGTGGTGTATACGGAGGAGTAAGCTAAGAGAGAATCCCGTTCTCTTTTAAATAGTCCAGGAACTCATTGCTCAAGTATTCTCCTTCTCGATCAGATCGAAGGATTTTAATACTTTTACCCGTTTGATTCTCAACTTCATGTTTATATTCTTTGAATTTCTCAAAAGCTTCAGACTTGTGTTTCAATAGGAACACATGTCCGAAACTTGAGAGATCGTCAGTGAATGTAATGAAGTATGAAGAACCATGCCTGGCATGTGTAGACATGGGACCGCATACATCACTATGTATCTGTCCCAAGAGTTCTGTAACTCTTTCTCCGTGTCCAGTAAACGGAGTTTTGGTCATCTTTTCTTTTGATACATGAATGGCAAGTTTCATAAGAGATAATTCGAACGGATTCAAATATCCATCCTTATGTAACTTAGCTAGTTGTGTCGCATTGATATGACCTTGTCTACAATGACACAAGAAGGATTCGTTCATTTCTGAACTCTTCCTCTTGTGTGTGTTTTGCACGTTAAGAACTGTGGTTTGATTTAGAATGTATATGCCATTATTTAACGAGCCTGATCCAATCAACTTTTGATTCAGGAAGATGTTCATAACATTATCATGTGCTACAAAATTATATCCTTCTTTACTTAATAAAGAAACTGATATAAAATTGCATATCAAGGTCAGTATGTAATAGCATTCGTTCAGAATCAATGTATTACCATTTGGTAATACAAGGTGATATACGCCAACTGCTTTGGCTGCAACATTTGCACAATTCCTTACTAGTACGGAATGATCACCCATTCCCAGTTCTCTACCTTTTCCTTAGCCCATGTAACATATTATATATGTGGGATCCCGATCCAGTATCTAATACCCAGGACGTAGAGTGTACTGAGAAACGGTTCTGGGTGACTAACACACCCGAAGAACATGCATCAACATGCTCATTCTTCGTTTGGATGGCGTAGAAATCCGGATATTTTCCTACTTCCTGCTCGGACTTATAACAATTATAAGTTGGAGCGGAACCAAAGTTCCCCTGCTCTTCATAAAAAGCGGGTTCGGTCAATACATCCATATTATTATCTTGATTAAGGCCTGACATGGTCGCTACCTGGAGAGAGAGAGAGAAGAAAACACTTAGCGTATGCTCTTGCAAAGATCAGATTGGTTATTTATCTTATCTAATCGATGTCTCCCACTGCTATTCTCAAATTTTCCTTCAAACCTTAAAAAGAAAATTTAGCCAGGATTAATTGCATTCTACAATTTTGCTAACCGTTTAGCCAGGCCAGTGCCGGTACTTCTGAGGGAGGTTCCCCGTGATTTTGCATGGACCTAATAAAAATAAACCTCATTTTCCCAAAGGCGTAGCCCCGTTGACACCTTTCTAGACACATAATGAGTTAGCTAATTGTAAAGTGCAAAACTCGCCCGGGAGCAACTTCTGCTCACAGTAGGTATCAGGATCCAACTATCTCATAGAAGGTATGCAATCTCATTGCAAATTTCAACACTTGAAATTCCCGATAATATTTTTACCCCTAGCGTCCTATGACCTTGACGGAGGTCAACAAACCATACGCTTCTAGTCAAGTTCAACCCGTATATTTCATGATTGAATTAAACCCACCCGCACGACCCTTAACGGAGGTCAACAAGGTCGTACGACTATCCTAATCCAATCGCATCATATGCAGCAGATAAACACTAGTCAGCTACCGCACACTACGCCTTGACGGAGGTCAACAAACATAGCACGAATACTAAGTAGAATTTATCTTAAATAACGGAGGGCTACGCAGGTTTTTAAGAAAACCATGAGCGTAATGAACTTGATATAGTTATAGAAACAAGTGATTTTTGAAAAGGAATGTTTTTTAGGCTTTTTACTAGTTTTGCTAAAGAGGTCACTCCCGATGAAGTGATCTCGGCTCTTTCCTTATTGAATAAGGTGCAGGATATTTCATAAATACCGCTATGCAAAGCAAAAACTAAAAGAAGCAATCAAAAGACAAAACCGAGTTAGTTGTAGCATCTCCTAGTTTCGCTAAAGAGGTCACTCCCGATGAAGGGATCTCAGCTCTTTCCTCATCGAATGAGGTGCTGGATATTCTACAAGAAATACCGCTATGCAAAGCAAAAACTAGAGCTACCCTTTTTGAAAATATGATTCTACAATATCTTTTAGGTTTCTTTTCTTTTTCATTAATCTCATTAATGAAATCCCATCATTTATGCTTCCTAAGCATCACAGAAGAAACGAAAATACAACGTACGCTTATGCCATCCGCATTCGCCACAGTGTCCCGTTATGCACCATTAGGTTACTTAACTAACGGCACAGCAGGGCGGGACTAGCGCGGGTGCAAAACATAAGCAACGTTTATTATATATCATATATACAATAATAAAGCATTCGTCTCAGATATATAAAATGATCATATCACAGAATATCAGCAGCAGAAGATAACATATGAAATATTGGATATACTAGGAATTCCATGTTTTAATTTAAGCCAGATAAACACGGATTCCACGGTCGCGATGAATAGACAAAACCACATCCCTTGACCCCTACGAGAGCGGCAAGCAACCCTCCCAATTCTAGAGTTAGGAGACCCGGTCTCGACTCCTCGAGATGGTCTCCCACTGGACTCTGAACCCGGTTACTTATGCCCCCCACCTTGGGTCTATCCTAATGCGGAAAAATAAATAATATACAACAATGGTGACATCATCCTCAACCCGGAAGTGCCCCAATAAAAGAATATTACATACATTGAATTTTACATGAATGAAAATAAAAACTCTCATCTCACATAAAAACCCCGGCTATTCAAAACACGACAATCCAATATAACATATCACAGCAGCTCATAACATCACATGTCATCAACGTAAGTAAATATGCGTATCACAATTGTCGTTGACATATAGCAACGAAAACGGTGATAACCACATATTACACTTACGGTCGCAGAAAAGAAAATGTCAAACTACAACATTTGGAATCCACAATCACTTTAGACATTATAAACCCAAAATATCACATACTTTGGATTTCATGCCTAACTATATGAATTCCACATATTGTATCACATTCCAGAAAAAGCTAGACGACGTTAAACATTCCGATCGAATCAACAAACACCCAAAATTTCCTAAAAAGCTCAATACTTGAGCGCGGTTTAAAAATACTCATCACATGCCACAGTACCAAAGGACTAACCGTAGAAGGGTCAACCCTTGCCTCACCTATGGCGCTGCGGAACTACCGCAAACCCTAGAGTTTGGCGGTGGTTCTTACGGTCATAGAATCGAGTTAGGGTTTTGTTCTTCTAGAGGGTCCACCGCATTACTTGCATGATATTTGAATGTTCTTTAACTCGGAAAAAATCCAACTCTTGGAAAATTTTCCGTCGAGGGTTAAAGTGGGTATTTGATATCCGTTCAAACTTTTTAACACCGTCTAGACAACCCGAATAACTGTTAGAATTACAATTACAAAACACTCCGAGTTGCCTTTGCAGAAAGTTAACATCACATGCAAATTTTACAAAAACAAACAACACCTGAAACACCAAAACCCAGAGCCTGGAAGACAGTACAAATTTCAACCCTGGATACCACCAAAAAACCGAGCAGGCCGGTTTTAAAGGCTCTGTGGCCGGCTAAAATCCGAGGTCTGGGGTTAAATTTTGCACTGTATTCATGTTGCATCTTATACAATATTCTGCAGTTGTTTAAAAAAAATTCGACGACTTTAAAATTTCGACAGAAACTGAACTTGTGTATCAGGTGTTTCGAAGTTGTTTCGGTTTCGTAATTCTACATACATCATATAAATCTCTAGCCTGGCTCTGATACCACTGTAGGATTGCTAAGCACGGCAGCAAGGTTTCGAGAGGCATCATCCATGCCATTTTCAAAAAATTTCAATGCTTAACAATACTAACCCTAGAATCTTTAACTAAAGATTTAGACGAAACAATGTGTAAACTACTATACAACTAAGTGAACTAAGAATACAACCTTTGTAGACTGGTCCTTCACTTCAATAGCTCTTTGTAATAGTCCCTTCGCTCAAAGTAGTGATCTTGCGGACTCTTGAACGGCTCCATAAAGTGAAAATAACGAGCTTGCACGAAGTCTTCGAGGCCGAAGATTATCTACGTCGTGGAGACACTAACCCAAGCTACCCTCTTCACTAATTTGGGATTAGTGAAGCTAACACCCTATACTAAAGTGCTAATCTATTAGAGGATGATGAAGTAGGATTTTTGCTCACTTCAGAATTAATTTTCTCACTGTTTTATCACCTCTCATGAAAACCTAGAGAGCTCTCTTGAGCTTTGAGGAAGAAGAAGCAAATAATAGATGAGAGAGTGAATGGCAATCATGGGTGAGAAGATATCTAATATATCTCATGTAGAGACTTAACCATGAGTTTAGATAATGGTTGGGTTAATAAATATCTAGTATAATACAAAACTAGTGGACTAGTCAATGGGTCTCCAAGCTTCTACAAGCTTCATTCCATGTGACCATTATCCAACTAATAATTGATTTACACTAAATAAATAAACCCTTCATTATCATTATCAAGGTGTAAGTCTCATACACCCATGTTGCATGTATCATCTGTTGGGTTAGCTTAACACCTTAGCAAGGTTTTGGCAAGCATCAAACATGCTATATTAAAATTTTTGGGGTGCTAAACAAAGCCTAACCAAGATCTTAACTAGAGAATTAGGGTTAACTATGCATGTAAACAACTTTACATCTAATAGAGAGGGATTACAACTTTGTAGTCCATTCCTTCGCTTCATAAGCTCCGAGTAGTAGTCCCTTTGTCGCGATCCATGATCTCCCGGACTCAAGAGAGGCTCCACAAGTCGAATGATCCATTCTTACTTGAAGTCTTCCTTTTCGAAGATGATCTACCATGAAAAATCTCAAGATCAAGCTTTCACTTCTCTAATCAAGTATTAGTTAAGTGAACACCCTAATCTAAGTGGCTAGAATAGATGAGGATGATGAAGTAGGAATTTTGCTCTCTTTTGTTTTCATTTTCTCACTTTAAATCATCACAAGTCAAAAATCTAGAAAGCTTTTTCAAGGAGGAAGAAGAAGAAGAAAGCTTTTGTGATGAATAATGAATTATTGGTGTGGTTACAATTGCAACCCTTGGTTAAGAATGAAAGGCTTAACCATTGTAGAGAATAAACCATAGGTAAAGGGTATGGGTTGGGTTAACAAATATTTTCACAAAATATCAAGCTAAATGACAAAAGAAAGCTTTATGAAGCTTCATGAAAAAATAACCCAAAAGCTAACCCAAATCAAACTCTAACTTGTTTAATCTCCAGAAAACATGTTGCATTTGTAACCTTAACTTGTTACAATATTATATATCACATATATAATATATTTTTGTAACATAAGAAAATAATACAATTAACATATATCGCATATATATCAATGTATTACCCGGTGAGAAAACGAATCAATAAAGCGAGCTTATATCAGTTAACGTAATATAATATATCACATATATAATTATACATTAAATTATCGAATCAACACTTGATCCGACAATCCGGCTATATAGCATATAACTGACTAATATAACATGTACCGATTCATCGAATCAACACTTGATCCGATGACCCGCCTATATCACATATACCCGGCCGATATCATATATCGTGAGAATAGAATACGGTATCTCATATCGTATTATTCTCGGTCCCGCACATATCACATATGTGCTCTGCAGGGATGCTAGGCACTCTCACAAGGGTCTACAAGGCATCAACCATGCCCGATTTAAAATTTAGACCTGCCGAACAAGCCTAACCAAGATCTTTAAACTAGAGATTAGGCGAAACAAAGCATGTTAATCACTTTAACACTAAGAGTTTGGGATTACAACCTTTGTAGTCCGGTCCTTCACTTCTAAAGCTCCGTGTTGAGGTCCCTTCGCTGCGATCATCGAGTATCCAGACTCTAGAGAGGCTCCACGAAGAGAAAGATGGAAGCTTGCTTCCGATCTTCGATAACAAAGATGATCTACCTTGAAGTTTCTTTAACATAAGCTCTCACTCACTAAATGAAGTGAACACCCTAATCTAAATGGCTAGGATAGATTAGGATGATGAAGTAGAAATTTAGCTCTCATTTATTTTCATTAACTCACTCATTTTCATCACCTCATAAAAAGCTAGAAAGCTTTTCATGAAAGAAGAAGAAGGAAGAAGAAGATCTATTTCTTTTGTGATGAATAATGAAAGTAGTGTGTGGTTAGAAATGCAACCATGGTTCAAGTGAGAAGACTTAACCATTGTAGAGAGTTTACCATGGTCAAGGGTTTTGGGTTGGGTTAAGGAAATATCTTGCAAAATATCTTTGCAAAAACAAAAAGAAAGCTTCTAGAAGATTCTAGAAAAATTAACCCAAATCAAACCTTAATCATGTTTAATCTGCACTAATCATGTTGCATTAATAACCATAATATGTTACAATATTATATATCACATATATAATATTTATTGTAACAAAATAAAATAATACAATTAACATATATCTCATATATATCAATGTATTACCCGAGTGAGAAAAAGAATCTTTTAGTGAGCTTATATTAGTTAATGCAATTTAATATATCAAATATATAATTATACATTAAATTATCAAATCAACACTTGATCCGATAATCCGGCTATTTCACAAATAACCGACTAGTATAATCTATATCAGTTCATCGAATCAACACTTGATCCGATGACCCGGCTATATCATATATACCCGGCCGATATCTCATATCACGAGAATCTAATACGGTATCACATACACGTATTGTTCTCGGTCCCGGACATATCATATATATGCTCCTACTCCGTTTTGCCTGAGTCAAGAAACCTCTGTATAGGACTCTAAAGAATCATCAATACGCCGGCAGTAGGTGATGATCATATCAAACACCAACAAGCTGCGAGCGGTCAGCTAAACGTAACAACCACCCAGGTATTGAGCGATCAGAAGATCAACAAGCAAGCCTGTACATTCTCCTGTGAATCCAACCAGTAACACTCCCATACAGTCCAATCTCTCCGTCTGATATGTTTCATATCTCGCCTAGGGGTAGTAAACGTCAGACCCCAGTAGCTTGATAAGTCGTATCGATATGAGGCCTATAATAGTTTGAGAAACTACTGATAACACTTACCAGTAAATCTCAGTAACCCTGGCCAGGGATTTCCAGTTATAGCCAATCGAACACAGAGCAACATCAACTCCCTATACCGGGAGAGACGAATCCCCTCTTATCACTCATTGCCTCCATGTGATTCGGGACTGTACCCAAAAGCCACCTTTTTGCACGCCCTCTTGGACATGGTATGATGGAAATCAAAGCATAGTGGGAATCACACAAGCTCTATGACGATCTCGGGTCAACAGACTAACCTGTACCAGTGTCACCAGAGAACTGCCATCTGACGTAGTGTATAATACCATCTAGGAGTTCTCGGCGAGTCCGTCCAGTGTACCCAGTCTACACTGAGCACCCGTACACCATCCTTGATGTCAAACACCAATGGATATGGGATCATCCATCGCCCATCATATGGGTCAAGTTGCGTATACGCTAGTCTACTCTGGTGTATCGATGCCCTATCTCGATACACCCTCGACTAGGAACAGTTATAGGATGTACTCGTCGACTACCGTGGCTCCATTAGTATGATCTCATCATAGTCCCAGTAGTCGAGTACATATCCTAAGGGCTTTATCAACATGTAACATAGAGACAATCAGAGTACATGTTAAGATAAAGAGCAACCAGATAGCGTACTATCATGTCGAGCAAGAAAGTCCTCCTTATATATGTCCAAGTATCCACTACAATATACATCGTATGTACAGTAATGGCCTCTAGGGCATACATATAACTAACAATCTCCCACTTGCACTAGGGCCATCTGTTGTGGTATCGCATACCCAACAATCAGCTGTGGTTGATGTATCTCATACTCAACCATCCCATAAAAGTCTCTACTGGGAAAAAGGCTATTGTGAGTGGATCCGCGCTGTTTTCCTCTGTATCTACTCTCCTAACCTCAATCTCCCTGGAGATTAACCATCTCCATGATCAGGTGATACTGCCTAAGAATTATATCTGGATTTCAGATGGGACGGGGGTTCCTTGGCCAAAGCCATAACTCCATTGTCATACAATGGTTGGAACGAAGTTCATCTCATGAACTTATATATATCCAGACTGCCTCTTTGGTAGCATCCTTGGTAATGACGTATCTTGCCTTTAATCGTCTAGTAAGTCACGGTATCTATCTTGGAACTCTTCCAACATACCGTCCCTCCACTAAGGGTAAAGACAATGCCTGTAACTGACATTCAGTCGTCCTTATCATCCTGGAACCTTTCCAGTGATTCTCCCCAGGATCGATTGATACCATCTCATTACAACTAGTGAGAATGCTAACATCCAATTAGATCTATCTCATAGATCCAAAACCCAGGATTTTGGAGGTATCGCTTTGATCCTATATGGAGAATGCTTGTGATGAGCGGAGATTGACCGAGCGTTGCATAGGAAACTCCTTCCCTATCAAGAGTATGTCATCCACGTGCTCTATGAGGATCACCACCATACTCTCTACTACCTTTTTGTATATACAAGGTTCATTTACCATTTTGATGAAGTCAAACTCTTTGACTACCACATCAAAACAGACGTTCCAACTCCGCGATGCCTGATTTATCACATAAAACAACTTGCACACGTTTCCACTGCTCCCACTTTTTACGAAGCCCTCTGGTTGTGTACTTACAGACGCTCTCTTCCAAATCATCATTTAGAAAAGCAATCATGACACCCAACCACCAGATATTGTAGACTTGGTATGTAGCCGTGGCAAGTAGGATCTGGATGGACTTAAGCATAGCTTTGAAAGTCTCAACTTTTTCATGTACACCAAGTAATCTTCTCAAGATATACTTGCTCCTGATGGGGATTTAACCCTTCAGATAAAGCAACCAAAGTCCATACTTTGTTGGTGTATAAGAATTCCATCTCAGATTTCTAAGCATCCAGCCATTCTTACAGAGTCCCACTCTTGATGGCCAGCTCGAAACTAGTTGGGTCATCATCTCATGATGCAATCCTCGCTCCCACTGTCATAGAGAAACCGAAGTATCTCTCGGGTGGGTGAGGAACCCTACTAGATCGGCGGAGAGGCTGAGGTTCGTTGGAAACTATTGAATCCTTTAGTTCTATCAAATCATTAGTTGCAGTTTATATAGCTGGAACTCTTTCCAGTTCTACCTCATGACCGTTAATTTCTTCACAAGAAATTCCCTTTCACAAAGGTGGCATGTTGAGAAACAAAACATCTTTTGTTGCTCGGTTTGGTAGAAGATATTCCCTTGCGAATGCTTGGGATATCCAACAAACTTCCACAGAACTGACTTTGCCTCGAGCTTGTCCGGACTTTGCTTTTAGGCATAGGCTGGACAACCCCAAATCTTAACTACCTTAAGAGATGGGCTCTTCCCATACCATATCATATATGAATTGGTAGGCAACTGATTTTATTGGAACCCTATTCAATAGGTATGCAGCTTCTCAAGTGCATAACTCCCAAAAAGGAAAATAGGAAACTAAGTAGCACTCATCATAGAGCGCACCATATCAAATAGGGTGTGATTGCTCCGCCCCGATACACCGACGTGCTGTGGTGTATACGGAGGAGTAATACTGAGAGAGAATCTTAATCTCCTTTAGAATAGTCCAGGAATCCCGTGCTCAAGTATTCTCCTCCTTGATCTCATCAAAAGACATAATACTTATACCCGTTATTGGTTCTCTACTTCTAACTTATATTCATTGAATTTCTCAAAAGTTCCAGACTTGTGTTTCAACAGGAAAATATGTCCGGATCATGAGAGATAATCAGTGAATGTAATGAAGTACAAAGAACCGGTCTTGGCATGTGTAGACAGGGGACCTTCATACATCAGCATGTATCAATCCCAAGAGCTCACTAACTCTTTCTCTGTTTCCAATAAACAGAGCTGTGGTCATCTTATCTTTGTGACATGACCGGCAAGTTTCACAAGATGTGAATTCAAACTAATTTAAATATGCATCTAAATGTAACTTCAGCTAGTCGGGTCGCATCAATATGACCTAGTCTACAATACCTCAAGAAGGATTTGTTCATTTCTGAACTCTTCCTCTTGTGTGTGTTCTGTATACTAAGAACTTTATTTTGATTTAGAACGTTAATGCTTTTAGATAACGTGCCTGAACCGATCAACTCTTGATATAGGAAATGTTCAAAACATTATCCAACAATACAAAATTATATCCTTCTTTACTAATAAAGAGACTGATATGATGTTGTATATCAGGTTCGGTATCTAATAACATTCGTTCAGAATCAATGTATTCTGGTAATACAGGGTGATAACTGCCAACAGACTTAGCTGCAACACTTGCATCATTTCCAACTCTTGGAACTTATCACCCGTTCTCAGTTCTCTATCTATCTGTAGCCCATGTAACAAATTACCTTTTGTTAGTTATATGTATGCCCTAGAGGCCATTACTGTACATAAGATGTATATTGTAGTGGATGCTGGGACATATATAGGGAGGACTTTCTTGCTCGACATGATAGTATGCTATCTGGTTACTCTTTACCTTAACGTGTATACTGATTGTCTCTCTGTTATATGTTGGTAAAGCCCTTAGGATGTGTACTTGATTACCTGGACTATGATGCGGATCATACTAGTAGGGACATGGTATTCCATAAGTACATCCTTCAAGGTCCCTAGTCGTGGGTGTATCGAGACGGGGCATCGATATACCAGTGTAGACTAGCATATACCTTCTCGACCCATACAGATGGGCGATGGATGATCCCATATCCATTGGTGTTTGACATCAGAGATGATATACGGGTGCTCAGTGGAGATTGGGTACACTGGACGGACTCGCCGAGAACTCCCAGATGGTATTATACCTTACGTCAGATGGCAGTTCTCTGGTGACACTGGTACAGGTTAGTCTGTATACCCGAGATCGTCATAGAGTCTTGTGTGATTCCCACCGTGCTTTGATTTCCACCTTACCACGTCCAAGAGGGCGTGCAAAACGGTGGCTTTTGGGTACAGTCCCAAATCACATGGAGGCAATGAGCGATAGAAGGGGATTCGTCTCTCCCGGTATAGGGAGTTGATGTTGCGCTGTGTTCGATTGGCTATAACCGAAAATCCCTGGCCAGGGTTGCTGAGATTTACTGGTAAGTGTTACCAGTAGTTTCTCAAACTATTATAGACCTCATATCGACACGACTTATCGAGTTATTGGGGTCTAACATTTACCACCCCTAGGCGAGATATGCGACATATCAGACGATCAGACCGGACTATGCGGTAAGTGTTGCTGGTTGGATTCACAGGAGTGTGAGCGGGCTTGCTCGTCGATCTTCTAATCGCTCAATACCCGGGTGGCCGTTACGTTTAGCAGACCGCTTGCGTCTTGTGGGTGTTTGATATAATCATCACCTGCTGCCGGCGTATTGACGAGTCTTCAGAGTCCTACACAGAGGTTTCCTGGCTCAAGCGAAACGAAATAGGAGCGCATATGAGATATGTGCGGGACCGAGAATAATACCAGTATGTGATACTGTATTCGATTCTCGTGATTTGTGACAGTGATCGGTTATATGCGATATAGCCGGGCTATCGGATTAAGTGTTGATTCGATAAGTTGTTACTATTGATATTAGTCTGTTATATGAGATATGACCAGATCGTTAAATCAAGTGTTGATTTAATGATTTAATGTATAATTATATATTTGATATATTACTTTACATTAACTAGTATTTGTTCACTTAAGATGGATTTTCTCACTTGATGTGCACATTGTATATATGATATAATTTTGTGCACTAGTTTGTATCATGTTTGATGATACATGCAAACTTGGGTGTATGCTTGATTTAAACCTTGGTTAAGTAAATGGTTAGGGTTTTTATTTATTCATTTATTTATTTATTTTGGCAAAAGGAGAAATGGTGTCTTACTTTGTTTTATAGTTGAAGCTTCATGAAGCTTTGAAAAAGTCTACCATTTTTGTTTCATGCTAAACCTAACCATTCATCTAACCTTAGTTTATTCTCTACACTTAACCATGGTTGCTAATATGATAAGAATGACTTATTTTCTATTTTCCAATAATTCTTATCATATTCTTTATCATCTTCATCTTCTTCTTCTTCTTCTTCTTCAAGAAGAAAGAAGCTTGCTAGCTTCAATGGTGAAATGAGAAAAAGAGTGAGAAATCCAATTCGAAAGTGAACCCACTTCCTATTTCTTCATCCTCAACCACTTGCCAAGTAGTATAGGGTGTTTTCTTCACAAGTTTCATGACTTGGTGAAGTTGGAGCTTGATCTTGTGTTGCCTCGACGTAGATCATCTTCGGCATCGAAGTCGACGACCTAGCCCGCCCATTTCTCCGATGAAGCCGACGCTAGAGTCCAAGATCTGATGATCGTAGCAAGGGGACGTCAACACGGAGCTAGAGAAGTGGAAGACCAGATCTACAAAAGTTGTAGTCACTTTCCTTTAGCAATAAAGTTGTTTATTTGCTTGCATCGCCTTATCATCTAGTTAACGATCCGTATTAGGGTTTGTAGGCACATGAAAAAATTTGAATTGGGCATGTTTGATCAGTTGTGAGACCTCATTAGTGTGCCTAGGAATCCTACAGTGGTATAGAGACTAGCTAGAGCCTTAGGCGATGCGTAGACGGAGTTAGAAGTCCGATCGAACCGAAACCCTAATGCAAAATTGCTCTCTGTATATTTTTTGAAATCGGGGATTTTTGAGAATTAAAAAAATGCAGAAAAATCAGCAGGAGTTTCTAAGAATTACTGTGAAGTCCGTACTCCTGATTCCATCAAAGCGCGGCGGAACCGCGGCATTAGCATGGCTAATGCAGCGGTTCCGCGGCCACTTAATCTCTTCTTCAATTGGTTTTTGCACAGTAATTCCTATATTTTGGTGCTGTATTTCCTGGGAATTTTTAAATCTTACCCAAGAGTTGAGTTTTCTGGGTCGTATTGGGAGTTCGTAGATTCGATCGGATTATCAAACTTTGTCTATGTGTTTTTCCGGGTAATTTTAGAATATGTTAAAAGTTCGACCAGATATAAATACCCACTTTTTCCCCTGCCGGGAAATTTCTAATTGTTGGATATTTCCGTAGTTTAATCACATTCTAAGTAGTGCAAGTAACGCGATGGTCCCTCTAGAAGACAACAAACCTTAACTCGATTATGTGACCGTCTTGAACTGCCCTTTGAACCTTAGGGTTTGGGGCAGTACGGCGTGCCACATGTGAGGCGTTGGCTTGACCCTTCTACGGCTAGACCGTTGGTACTGAGGCATGAAGTGGATGTTTTTAAACTTATTTCATGTGTTGATCTATTTCGGGAAAACTTGGGTGTTTGCTTGTTCGATCGGAAAGTTTAACATTTTCTAATTATCTGGAATGTGATACAATAATTGGAATTCACAAGTAGTTATGAGATAACTGAATGAATATTATAAACATAGCAGTTTAGGCTCACTTGATCGGTTGCCACGGAATTTTGATGTGATCAAAAGTCCGTCGCAATCACGTAGCGTACGCGGATACTCACCGGGTAAACTTAATAGACAGCCTCACTCCATAGCCCCGACCAAGTGACTGTAGGAGAACCCCGTCGCCGAAAGCATCCGTTCGGGTGCTCACGGCAGCGGTGTTCTGCCTTGGTGCACTTCGTCGGAGGCATCGGGGGTGCAGCCGTCTACTGAAGTTTGCGACGAGCATTCGATCAGGATGTCGGGAATATTGTTGAATTGCCCGACTTGAAATTGAAAAGAGTTTTCGATAATGAGATTAAAATGCGGGGTTTATAATTGTTAGGCATGCGATGTCTAAAGAATTCATTTGATTAGGCATGTGATGTCTAAGGAGGTTGCGGATTCCAACAGTTGTAGTTTTACATTTTCTTTTCTGCGACCGTAAGTGTAATATGTGATATCGCCTGTTTCGTTGCTATATGTCAACGACAATTGGGATGGGCATATTTACTTACGTTGATGACATGTGATGTTATGTGTTGCTGGATATGTTATATTGGATCGTCGTGTTTGAATAGCCGGGGGTTTTTTTTTATGTGAGATGAGTGTTTTTCATTTTCATTCATGTAAAAACTTGTATGTAATATTCTTTTATTGGGGCACTTCCAGGTTGCGGAAGATGTCACCATTGTATATTATTTACTTTTCCGCACTAGGATAGACCCAAGGAGGAGGGCACAAGTAACCGGGTTCTGGGGTCCAGTGGGAGACCAACTCGAGGAGTCGAGTCCGGGTCTCCTAACCCTAGAATTAGTAGGGTTGCTTGCCGCTCTCGTAGGGGTCTAGGGGTGTGGGTTTGGCTATTCATCGCGACCGTGGAATCCGTGTTTTATACTGGCTCGTATTGAAAACACGGACGTCCTAGTATATCCAATATTTCATATATGTTTCTTCTGCTACGATATCTGTAATGCGATCATGTGATGTTCTGTGATAGATACAGTATATATGATATATTATATAGACGTTACTTATGTTTTACACCCGCGCTAGCCCTGCCCCGCTCTGCCGTTAGTTACCTAACCTAACGGTGCACGAGGGGACATCGAGGCGAATGCGGATGGCATAAGTGTACGTCGTATTTATCTGTGATGTTTAGGTAACTTAAATGATGGGACTTCATTAATGAGATTAATGAAATAAAAGAAATCTAAAGATGTTGTGGAATCGAATTTCTTAAAAACAGGTAGCTACAGTTCTTGCTTTGCATCGCGGTGTTCCTTGAAGAACATCCTGCACCTTATTCGATAAGGAAAGGACCGAGATCCCTTCATCGGGAGTGACTCCTTTGGCAATAACTGGCAGATACTACAACCCTCAGTTTGTCTTTTGATTGCTTCTATAGTTTCTGCGATGTACAGTGATATATATGATATATCCCGCACCTCATTCAACGAGGAAAAGGCCGACGATCCCTTCACCGGGAGTGACCCCTTTAGCAAAACTAGAAAAGCCTCAAAAACACTCCATTTTAAAATCATTTGATTCTACAACGATATCAAGTTCATTGCGCAATAGGTTTTCAAAAAATCCTGTCGTAGCCCTCCGTCATTTCAGATAAGTTGTATATAATATTCGTGCTACATTTTTTGGCTTTCGTCAAGGTGTAGTGTGCGGTAGCTATATGCTGCTTATCTGCTACATACGATGCGATTGGATTAGGGTAGTCGTGCGGCTTTGTTGGCTTTCGTCAAGGGTCATGCGGGTGGGTTTAATTCAATCAAGAAATGTACGGGTTGAACTTGACTAGCGGGCTATGGTTTGTTGGCTTTCGTCAAGGTCATAGCACGTTAGGGGCAAAATTATCGAGAATTTCAAGTGTTGAAATTTTCAATGAGATTGCATACCTTCTATGAGATAGTTGTAGGGTTCCTAGGCACTCTCAAGAGGTCTCACAAGGCATCAACCATGCCAATTTCAAAAATTACAAGTGCCGAGAAACCCTAATACGGATCGTTGACTAGAATTTTAGGCGAAACTATAAAACTAGTTAACAGCTTAACTAAAAGAACGGAAATACAACCTTTGTAGATCCGGTCCTCCACCTCCATAGCTCCATGATGAAGTCTCCTCGCTGTCCAAATAGAATCCCGGGCTCTAGCGTCGGCTTCATCGGAGAAATGGGCGGGCTAGGTCATCGACTACGATGCCGAAGATGATCTACGTCGAGGTATCACAAGATCAAGCTCCCACTTCACCAAGTCATGAAACTTGTGAAGGAAACACCCTATACTACTTGGCAAGAGGTAGAGGATGAAGAAATAGGAGGTGGGTTCACTTTAGAATTGGATTTCTCACTCTTTTCATCAAATCACCATTGATGGTTGCAAGCTTCTTCATCTTGAAGAAGAAGAAGAAGAAGAAAATATTATGATAAGTTCATTAAAATACAAAAGAAAATGAATACTTATCATAATATGAACCATGGTTAGGTGTAGAGAATTGACTAAGGTTAGATGAATGGTTAGGGTTAAGCATGAAGACAAAATGGTCACTTTGGTCAAAGCTTCATGAAGCTTCAACAAGCTTCAAGAAAGAAAGCAACCATTTTGTTTTCTTATCCATTTCTTTTTAATCCAAATGAAAACAATAAATGAATGAATAAAGAAAAACCCTAACCATTTACTAAACCAAGGTTCAATTCTTTACACAAACCCTAGCATACATGTATCATCAAACATGATACAATCAAGTGCACAAAAGTATATCACATATACAACTTGTGCAATGCAAGTGAGAAAATCCATTTAAAGTGAACCAATACTAGTTAATGCAAAGTAATATATCAAATATATAATTATGCATTAAATCATTAAATCAACACATGATTTAACGATCCGGTCATATCGCATATAACCGACTAGTATCCTATGTATCGGCTTATCGAATCAATCCTTGATTCGATAACTAGGTTATATCCCATACAACCAATCGATACATTCATCGCGAGAATAGAATACGGTATCACATACACGCATCATTCTCGGTCCCGCACATATCTCATATGCGCTCCTATTTCGTTTCGCTTGAGCCAGGAAACCTCTGTGTAGGACTCTAAAGACTCGTCAATACGCCGGCAGCAGGTGATGATCATATCAAACACCCACAAGCCGTAAGCGGTCTGCTAAACGTAACGGCCACCCGGGTATTGAGCGATCAGAAGATCGACGAGCAAGCCCGCTCACACTCCTGTGAATCCAACCAATAACATTTACCGTACAGTCCGGTCTGTTCGTCTGATATGTCGCATATCTCGCCTAGGGGTGGTAAACGTCAGACCCCAATAGCTCGATAAGTCGTGTCGATATGAGGACTATAACAGTTCGAGAAACTACTGGTAACACTTACCAGTAAATCTCAGCAACCCTGGCCAGGGATTTCCGGTTATAGCCAATCGAACACAGCGCAACATCAACCCCCTATACCGAGAGAGACGAATCCCCTCCTATCGCTCATTGCCTCCATGTGATTCGGGACTGTACCCAAAAGCCACCGTTTTGCACGCTCTCTTGGACATGGTAAAGTGGAAATCAAAGCATAGTGGGAATCACACAAGACTCTATGACGATCTCGGGTCTACAGACTAACCTGTACCAGTGTCACCAGAGAACTGCCATCTGACGTGAGGTATAATACCATATGGGAGTTCTTGGCGAGTCCGTCCAGTGTACCCAGTCTCCACTGAGCACCCGTATATCATCTCTGATGTCAAACACCAATGGATATGGGATCATCCATCGCCCATCTGTATGGGTCGAGAAGGTATACGCTAGTCTACTCTGGTATATCGATGCCCCGTCTCGATATACCCACGACTAGGGACTTTGAAGGATGTACTTATGGACTACCATGTCCCCACTAGTATGATCCGCATCATAGTCCAGGTAGTCAAGTACACATCCTAAGGGCTTTACCAACATGTAACAGAGAAACAAACAGTATACACGTTAAGGTAAAGATCAACCAGATAGCATACTATCATGTCGAGCAAGAAAGTCCTCCCTATATATGTCCAAGCATCCACTACAATCTACATCCTATGTATAGTAATGGCCTCTAGGGCATACATATAACTAACAATCTCCCACTTGCACTAGGGCCATCTGATAGCAGTGGTTATAGTATCTCATACTCAACCATCCCATAAAAGTCTCTCTCTGGGAAAAGGCCTTCGTGAGTGGATCCGCCGTGTTATCCTCTGAGTCTGCTCTCCTAACCTCGATCACCCTGGAGATCAACCATCTCCATGATCAGGTGACACTGCCTTAGAATATGTCTGGATCACTGATGGGACCGGCGTTCCTTGGCATAAGCCACAACTCCATTGTCACACAATGGGAGGAACTAAGTTCATCTCATGAACAAATATACATCCAGACTGCCTCTTTGGTAGCATCTTAAGTAGCGATGTATCGAGCCTTTATCATCTAGTATACCACGGTATCTAGCTTGGAACTCTTCCAACATACCGTCCCTTTACTGAGGGTAAAGACAATGCCTGTGACTGACTTTCAGTCGTCCTTATCACCCTGGAACCCTTCTAGTGATTCTCCCCAGGATCGGTTGATACCATCTCGGTACAGCTAGTGAGAATCCTAACATCTAATTAGATCTATCTCATAGATCCAAAATCCAGGATTTAGGAAGCATCACTTTGATCCTTTATGGAGAATCCTTGTGATAAGCGGAGATTGACCGATCGTAGCATAGGAAACTCCTTTCTTATCAAGAGCATGAAATCCACGTACTCTACGAGGATCACCACCATACTCCCTACAACCTTTTTGTTTATACAAGGTTCATCTACCATTTTAATGATGTCAAACACTTTGACTTATCCATCAAAACAGATGTTCCAATTCCGCGATGCCTGCTTTATCACATAAAACATCTTGCACACGTTTCCGCTGCTCCCACTGTCTACGAGGCACTCTGGCTGTGTACTTATAGACGCTCTATTCTAAAACATCATTTAGAAAAGCTGTCATGACACCCAAACACCAGATATCGTAGTCATGGTATGTAGCCGTGGTAAGTAGGATCTGGATGGACTTAAGCATAGCTCCTTAGAAAAAGGTTTCCTCATGATCCACACCTGGTCAATGATGCAAACCTTTAATAAGTCTAGCTTTGAAAGTCTCAACCTTTCCACGTACACCAAGTAATCTTCTCAAGATATACTTGCTCCTGATGGGGATTTAACCCTTCAGATATAGAAACCAAAGTCCATACTTTGTTGGTGTACATGGATTCCATCTCAGATCACTAAGCATCCAGCCATTCTTACAGAGTCTCACTCCTGATGGCCAGGTCGAAACTAGTTGGGTCATCATCTCATGATGCAATCCTTGCTCCCACTGCCATAGAGAAACTGAAGTATCTCTCAGGTGGGTGAGGAACCCTACTAGATCGGCGGAGAGGCTGAGGTTCGTTGGAATCTACTGAATCCTTTGGTTCTATCAAATCATCAGCTGCAGTTTGTATAGCTGGAACCTTTCCAGTTCTACATTACAGACTTTGCCTCGAGGTTGTCCGGATTTTGCTTTTAGACATAGGCCGATCAACCCCAAATCTTAACTATCTTAAGAGATGGGCTCTTCCCTTATCATATCAAATATGAAGTGGTAGGCAACTGATTTGATTCGAACCCTTTTCAATAGGTATGCAGCATCTCAAGTGCATAACTCCCGAAAGGAAAAAGGTAACTCAGTAGTACTCATCATAGAGCGCACCTTATCATATAGGGTGTGATTGCTCCGCCCCGATATACCATCGTGCTATGGTGTATACGGAGGAGTAATGCTGAGAGAGAATCTCATTCTCCTTTAGAATAATCCAGGATTTCCATGCTCAAGTATTCTCCTCCTCGATCTCATCAAAGGACATAAAACATATACCCGTGTTTTGGTTTTCTACTTCTAAATCATATTCTGTGAATATCTCAAAAGGTTCGGACTTGTGTTTCAATAGGAACATATGTCTGAATCTTGAGAGATTATCAGAGAATGTAACGAAGTACAAAGAACCAGTCCTGGCATATGTAGACAGGGGACCTTACATACATCAACATGTATCATCCCAAGAGTTTACTAACTCTTTCTCTGTTTCCAGTAAACAGAGCTATGGTCATTATATCTTTGTGACATGACTGGCAAGTTTCACAAGATGTAAATTCAAACTGATTTAAATATGCATCTATATGTAACTTCATCTAGTCTGGTCGTATTGATATGACCTAGTCTACAATACCTCAAGAAGGATTCGTTCAGTTCTGAACACTTCCTCTTGTGTGTGTTCTGTATACTAAGAACTGTAGTTTGATTTAGAACATCAATGCTTTTAGATAACGTGCCTGAACCGATCAACTTTTGATATAGGAAATGTTCAAAACATTATCCAACAATACAAAATTTTATCATTTCTTTACTAATAAAGAGACTGATATGATTTTGCATATCAGGTTCGGTATCTAATAACATTCGTTCAGAATCAATGTATTGGTAATACAGGGTGACAGTGACCAACAGACTTGGCTGCAACACTTGTCCCGTTTTCTGCCTCATGAAACTTATCACCCGTTCTCAGTTCTTTACCTATCTGTAGCCCATGTAACATATTACATAGGTGGGATCCTGATCCGGTATCATATACCCAGGACGTAAAGGATACTGAGAAACAGTTCTCTGTAATGAACACACCCGAAGATGATGCATCAGCATGCACTCTCTTCGTTTGGGCGGCACGGGAATTCTGGTAATCCCCAATTTCCTGCTCAGTCTTGTAACAATTATAAGTTGGAGCAGGACCAGCGTTCCCCAGCTCAGTATAACAAGCGGGTTCGGTCAATAATCCGTATTATTATCTTGATTAAGGCGTGACATGGTCGCTACCTGAAGAGAGAGAGAAGAAAACACTCAGCGTATGCTCTTGCAAGATCAGATTATTTTATCTAATCAGGATGGCTCCCACTGTTTTTATCAAATCTTCCTTCAAACCCTAAAAGGAAAGACTAGCCGGGATTAATTACACACTACAAGTTCGCCAATCTTTCAGCCAGGCCAGTGTCGGTACTTTGAGGGAGGTCCCCCGTGCTTTTGCACGAACCTAATTACAGTAAACCTCGTTTAGCCAGAGGCGTAACCCCGTTGACACCTTTCTAGACACCTACTTGATCGGCTAATTGTAACGTGTAAAACTCTCCCAGGAGTAACAATTACTCGCAGCGGGTATCGGGATCCAACTATCTCATAGAAGGTATGCAATCTCATTGCAAATTTCAACACTTGAAATTCCCGATAATATTTTGCCCCTAGCGTCCTATGACCTTGA
Organism: Agapanthus africanus; assembly: GCA_030015575.1. Classification (NCBI taxonomy): domain Eukaryota; kingdom Viridiplantae; phylum Streptophyta; class Magnoliopsida; order Asparagales; family Amaryllidaceae; genus Agapanthus; species Agapanthus africanus. Next base: position 401,899,977 of record CM057346.1, read on the forward strand.
CGGAGGTCAACAAACCATAGGCTACTAGTCAAATTCAACCCGTCATTTCTTGATCGAATTAAACCCACCCGCACGACCCTTGACGGAGGTCAACAAGGCCCCACGACTACCCTAATCCAATCTGCATCATATGCATAAGCAGATAAATACTAGTTAGCTACCGCACACTACGCCTTGACGGAGGTCAACAAACGTAGCACGAATACTAAGTAGGACTTATCTGAAATGACGGAGGGCTACGACAGGTTTTTCTGAAAACCTATTGCGTAATGAACTTGATATCGTTGTAGAATCAAATGATTTTAAAATGGAGTGTTTTTTAGGCTTTTCTAGTTTTGCTAAAGGAGTCACTCCCGGTGAAGGGATCGTCGGTCCTTTCCTCGTCGAATGAGGTGCGGGATATATCATATATATCGCTGTGCAAAGCAAAAACTCTTAAAAGCAATCAAAAGACAAACCAAGTGTGTAGCATCTGCCAGTTATTGCTAAGGGAGTCACTCCCGGTGAAGGGATCTCGGTCCTTTCCTCATCGAATAAGGTGCAGGATATATCACATATACCGTTGTGCAAAGCAAGAACTGTAGCTACCAGTTTTATTTTTGAAATTCGATTCTACAACATCTTAGGTTTCTTTTATTTCATTAATCACATTAATGAAGTCCCATCATTTAAATACCTAAACATCACAGATAAATACGACGTACACTTATGCCATCCGCATTCGCCTCGATGTCCTCTCGTGCACCGTTAGGTTAGGTAACTAACGGCAGAGCAGGGCAGGGCTAGCGCGGGTGTAAAACATAAGTAACTTCCATATATACTATATACAGTATCCATCACAGAACATTTCATATGATCAACGATCCGTATTAGGGTTTCTCGGCACTTGTAATTTTTGAAATTGGCATGGTTGATGCCTTGTGAGACCTCTTGAGAGTGCCTAGGAACCCTACAGTGGTATCAGAGCATGAAGACAAAATGGTCACTTTGGTCAAAGCTTCATGAAGCTTCAACAAGCTTCAAGAAAGAAAGCAACCATTTTGTTTTCTTATCCATTTCTTTTTAATCCAAATGAAAACAATAAATGAATGAATAAAGAAAAACCCTAACCATTTACTAAACCAAGGTTTAATTCTTTACACAAACCCTAGCATTCATGTATCATCAAACATGATACAATCAAGTGCACAAAAGTATATCACATATACAACTTGTGCAATGCAAGTGAGAAAATCCATTTAAAGTGAACCAATACTACTTAATGCAAAGTAATATATCAAATATATAATTATATATTAAATCATTAAATCAACACTTGATTTAACGATCCGGTCATATCGCATATAACCGACTAGTATCCTATGTATCGGCTTATCGAATCAATCCTTGATTCGATAACTAGGTTATATCGCATACAACCAATCGATACATTCATCGCGAGAATAGAATACGGTATCATATACACGCATCATTCTCGGTCCCGCACATATCTCATATGCCCTCCTATTTCGTTTCGCTTGAGCCAGGAAACCTCTGTGTAGGACTCTAAAGACTCGTCAATACGCCGGCAGCAGGTGATGATCATATCAAACACCCACAAGCCGCAAGCGGTCTGCTAAACGTAACGGCCACCCGGGTATTGAGTGATCAGAAGATCGACGAGCAAGCCCGCTCACACTCCTGTGAATCCAACCAGTAACACTTACCGTACAGTCCGGTCTGTTCGTCTGATATGTCGCATATCTCGCCTAGGGGTGGTAAACGTCAGACCCCAATAGCTCGATAAGTCGTGTCGATATGAGGCCTATAACAGTTCGAGAAACTACTGGTAACACTTACCAGTAAATCTCAGCAACCCTGGCCAGCGATTTTCGGTTATAGCCAATGGAACATAGCGCAACATCAACCCCCTATACCGAGAGAGACGAATCCCCTCCTATTGCTCATTGCCTCCATGTGATTCGGGACTGTACCCAAAAGCCACCGTTTTGCACGCCCTCTTGGACGTGGTAAGGTGGAAATCAAAGCACAGTGGGAATCACACAAGACTCTATGACGATCTCGGGTCTACAGACTAACCTGTACCAGTGTCACCAGAGAACTGCCATCTGACGTGAGGTATAATACCATATGGGAGTTCTCGGCGAGTCCGTCCAGTGTACCCAGTCTCCACTGAGCACCCGTATATCATCTCTGATATCAAACACCAATGGATATGGGATCATCCATCGCCCATCTGTATGGGTCGAGAAGGTATACGCTAGTCTACTCTGGTATATCGATGCCCCGTCTCGATATACCCACGACTAGGGACTTTGAAGGATGTACTTATAGACTACCATGTCCCCACTAGTATGATCCGCATCATAGTCCAGGTAGTCAAGTACACATCCTAAGGGCTTTACCAACATGTAACAGAGAGACAAACAGTATACACGTTAAGGTAAAGATCAACCAGATAGCATACTATCATGTCGAGCAAGAAAGTCCTCCCTATATATGTCCAACCATCCACTACAATCTACATCCTATGTATAGTAATGGCCTCTAGGGCATACATATAACTAACAATAGTTGGATCCCGATACCCGCTGCGAGTAAGAGTTACTCCTGGGAGAGTTTTACACATTACAATTAGCCGATCAAGTAGGTGTCTAGAAAGGTTTTAACGGGGTTACGCCTCTGGGAAAACGAGGTTTACTGTAATTAGGTCCGTGCGAAAGCACGGGGCACCTCCCTCAAAGTACCTACACTGGCCTGGCCGAAAGATTGGCGAACTTGTAGCGTGTAATTAATCCCGGCTAGTCTTTCCTTTTAAGGTTTGAAGGAAGATTTGATAAAAACAGTGGGAGCCATCCTGATTAGATAAAATAATAACCAATCTATTCTTGCAAGAGCGCACGCTGATTGTTTTCTTCTCTCTCTCTCTCCTGGTAGCGACCATATCATGCCTTAATCAAGATAATAAAACAGATATATTGAGCCGACACTGGCCTGGCCGAAAGATTGGCGAACTTGTAGCGTGTAATTAATCCCGGCTAGTCTTTCCTTTTAAGGTTTGAAGGAAGATTTGATAAAAACAGTGGGAGCCATCCTGATTAGATAAAATAATAACCAATCTATTCTTGCAAGAGCGCACGCTGATTGTTTTCTTCTCTCTCTCTCTCCTGGTAGCGACCATATCATGCCTTAATCAAGATAATAAAACAGATATATTGAGCGAACCCGCTTGTTATACTGAGCTGGGGAACGTTGGTCCCGCTCCAACTTATAATTGTTATAAGACAGAGCAGGAAATTGGGGAATACCAGATTTCCCGTGCCGCCCAAACAAAGAAAGTGCATGTTGATGCATCATCTTCGGGTGTGATCGTTACATAGAACTGTTTCTCAGTATCCTTTACGTCCTGAGTATGTGATACCGGATCAGGATCCCACATATGTAATTTGTTACATGAGCTACAGATAGGTAAAGAACTGAAAACGGGTGATAAGTTTCATGAGACGGAAAACGGGGCAAGTGTTGCAGCCAAGTCTGTTGGTCACTGTCACCCTGTATGACCAGTACATTGATTCTGAACGAATGTTATTAGATACCGAACCTGATATACAAAATCATATCAGTCTCTTTATATGTAAAGAAATGATAAAATTTTGTATTGTTGGATAATGTTTTGAACATTTCCTATATCAAAAGTTGATCGGTTCAGGCACGTTATCTAAAAGCATTGATGTTCTAAATCAAACTACAGTTCTTAGTATACGGAACACACACAAGAGGAATAGTTCAGAAATGAACGGATCCTTCTTAAGGTATTGTAGACTAGGTCATATTAATGCGACCCGACTGGCTAAAGTTACATTTAGATGCATATTTAAATCAGTTTGAATTTACATCTTGTGAAACTTACCAGTCATGTCACAAAGATAAGATGACCATAACTCCGTTTACTGGAAACAGAGAAAGAGTTAGTAAACTCTTGGGATGATACATGTTGATGTATGTAAGGTCCCCTGTCTACACATGCCAGGACTGGTTCTTTATACTTCATTACGTTCTCTGATGATCTCTCAAGATTCAGACATATGAACCTGTTGAAACACAAGTCAGAACATTTTGAGGTATTCACAGAATATAAGTTAGAAGTAGAGAACCAAAATACAGGTATAAGTATTATGTCCTTTGATGTGATCAGGGAGGAGAATACTTGAGCATGGAAATCCTGGACTATTCTAAAGGAGAATGAGATTCTCTTTCAGCATTACTCCTCCGTATACACCATAGCACGACGGTGTATTGGGGCGGAGCAATCACACCCTATATGATATGGTGCGCTTTATGATGAGTACTACTGAATTTCCTATGTCCTTTTGGGAGTTATGCACTTATGAAGTTGCATACCTATTGAATAGGGTTCAAATCAAATCAGTTGCCTACCACTTCATATGTGATATGGAAAGGGAAGAGCCCATCTCTTAAGTCAGTTAAGATTTGGGGTTGACCGGCCTATGTCTAAAAGCAAAATCCGGACAAGCTCGAGGCAAGGTCTGTAATGTAGAACTGGAAAGGTTCCAGCTACACAAACTACAGCAGATGATTTGATATAACCAAAGAATTCAATAGTTACCAACGAACCTCAGCCTCTCCGCCGATCTAGTAGGGTTCCTCATCCGCCTGAGAGATACTCCGGTTTCTCGATGACAGTGGGAGCGAGGATTGCATCATGAGATGATGACCCAACTAGTTTCGAGCTGGCCATCAGGAGTAAGACTCTGGAAACATAGCTGGATGCTTAGTGATCTGAGATGGAATCCTTATACACCAACAAAGTATGGACTTTGGCTGCTATATCTGAAGGGTTAAATCCCCATCAGGAGCAAGTATATCTTGATAAGATTACTTGGTGTAGGTGGAAAAGTTGAGACTTTCAAAGACTAGACTTGTTAAAGGTTTTCGTCATCGACCAGGTATGGATTATGATGAAACCTTTTCTAAGTATCTATGCTTAAGTCAATCCAGATCCTACTTGCCACGGCTACATACCATGACTACGATATCTGGTGGTTGGGTGTCATGACTGCTTTTCTAAATACTGATTTAGAAGAGAACGTCTATAAGTACACAGCCAGAGGGCTTCGTAAACAATGGGAGCAGCGGAAACGTGTGCAAGTTGCTTTACAGATTAAAGCAGGCATCGCGGAGTTGGAACGTCTGTTTTGATGTGTTAGTCAAAGAGTTTGACATCATCAAAATGGTAGATGAACCTTGTATAAACGAAAAGGTAGTAGGGAGTATGGTGGTGATTCTCGTAGAGTACGTGGATGACATACTCTTGATAGGGAAGGAGTTTCCTATGCTACGCTCGGTCAATCTCCGCTTATCACAAGGATTCTCCATATAGGATCAAAGTGATACCTACTAAATCCTGGGTTTTGGATCTATGAGATAGATCTAATTGGATATTAGGATACTCACTAGTTGTAGTGAGATGGTATCAATTGGTTCTGGGGAGAATCACTGGAAGTGTTCCAGGGTGATAAGGACGACTGAAAGTCAGTCACAGGCATTGTCTTTACCCTCAGTAAAGGGACGGTATGTTGGAAGAGTTCCAAGCTAGATATCGAGGCATACTAGACGATAAAGGCTGGATACATCGCTACTTAAGATGCTACCAAAGAGGAAGTCTGGGTGAATATTGGTTCATGAGATGAACTTCGTTCCTCCCATTATATGACAATGGAGCTATGGCTTTGGCCCAGGAACCCCGGTCCCATCAGTGACCCAGACGTATTCTGAGGCAGCATCACCTGATCATGGAGATAGTTGATCTCCAGGGTGATCGAGGTTAAGAGAGTGGACTCAGAGGATAACACGGCGAATCCACTCACGAAGGCCTATTCCCAGAGAGAGACTTTTATGGGATGGTTGAGTATGAGATACAGCAACCACTGCTACAGATGGCCCTAGTGCAAGTGGGAGATTGTTAGTTATATGTATGCCCTAGAGGCCATTACTGTACATAGGATGTATATTGTAGTGGATGCTGGGACATATATAGGGAGGCCTTTCTTGCTCGACATGATAGTATGCTATCTGGTTACTCTTTACCTTAACGTGTATACTGATTGTCTCTCTGTTACATGTTGGTAAAGCCCTTAGGATGTGTACTTGACTACCTGGAATATGATGCGGATCATACTAGTAGGGACATGGTAGTCCATAAGTACATCCTTCAAGGTCCCTCGTCATGGGTGTATCGAGACGGGCATCGATATACCAGTGTAGACTAGCGTATACCTTCTCGACCCATACAGATGAGCGATGGATGATCCCATATCCATTGGTGTTTGACATCAGAGATGATATACGGGTGCTCAGTGGAGAATGGGTATACTGGACGGACTCGCCGAGAACTCCCAGATGGTATTATACCTTATGTCAGATGGCAGTTCTCTGGTGACACTGGTACAGGTTAGTCTGTAGACCCGAGATCGTCATAGAGTCTTGTGTGATTCCCACTGTGCTTTGATTTCCACCTTACCACGTCCAAGAGGGCGAGCAAAACGGTGGCTTTTGGGTACAGTCCCGAATCACATGGAGGCAATGAGCGATAGGAGGGGATTCGTCTCTCCCGGTATAGGGAGTTGATGTTGCGCTGTGTTCGATTGGCTATAACCGGAAATCCCTGGCCAGGGTTGCTGAGATTTACTGGTAAGTGTTACCAGTAGTTTCTCGAACTGTTGTAGACCTCATATCGACACGACTTATCGAGTTATTGGGGTCTGATGTTTACCACCCCTAGACGAGATATGCGACATATCAGACGATCAGACCGGACTGTGCGGTAAGTGTTGCTGGTTGGATTCACAGGAGTGTGAGCGGGCTTGCTCGTCGATCTTCTGATCGCTCAATACCCGGGTGGCCGTTACGTTTAGCAGAATGCTTGCGGCTTGTGGGTGTTTGATATGATCATCACCTGCTGCCGGCGTATTGACGAGTCTTTAGAGTCCTACACAGAGGTTTTCTGGCTCAAGCGAAACGAAATAGGAGCGCATATGAGATATGTGCGGGACCGAGAATAATACCAGTATATGATACTGTATTCGATTCTCGTGATTTGTGACACTGATCGGTTATATGCGATATAGCCGGGCTATCGGATTAAGTGTTGATTCGATAAGTTGTTACTATTGATATTAGTCGGTTATATGAGATATGACCGGATAGTTAAATCAAGTATTGATTTAATGATTTAATGTATAATTATATATTTGATATATTACTTTACATTAACTAGTATTTGTTCACTTAAGATGGATTTTCTCACTTGATGTGCACATTGTATATATGATATAATTTTGTGCACTAGTTTGTATCATGTTTGATGATACATGCAAACTTGGGTGTATGCTTGATTTAAACCTTGGTTAAGTAAATGTTTAGGGTTTTTATTTATTCATTTATTTATTTATTTTGGCAAAAAGAGAAATGGTGGCTTGCTTTGTTTTATAGTTGAAGCTTCATGAAGCTTTGAAAAAGTCTACCATTTTTGTTTCATGCTAAACCTAACCATTCACCTAACCTTAGTTTATTCTCTACACTTAACCATGGTTGCTAATATGATAAGAATGACTTATTTTCTATTTTCCAATAATTCTTATCATATTCTTTATCATCTTCTTCTTCTTCTTCTTCAAGAAGAAAGAAGCTTGCTAGCTTTAATGGTGAAATGAGAAAAAGAGTGAGAAATCCAATTCTAAAGTGAACCCACTTCCTATTTCTTCATCCTCTACCACTTGCCAAGTAGTATAGGGTGTTTTCTTCACAAGTTTCATGTCTTGGTGAAGTTGGAGCTTGATCTTGTGTTGCCTCGACGTAGATCATCTTCGGCATCGAAGTCGACGACCTAGCCCACCAATTTCTCCGATGAAGCCGACGCTAGAGTCCGGGATCCGATGATCGCAGCAAGGGGACGTCAACATGGAGCTAGAGAAGTGGAGGACCGGATCTACAAAGGTTGTAGTCACTTTCCTTTAGCAATAAAGTTGTTTATTTGCTTGCATCGCCTTATCATCTAGTTAACGATCCGTATTAGGGTTTGTAGGCACATGAAAAAATTTGAATTGGCCATGTTTGATCAGTTGTGAGACCTCATTAGTGTGCCTAGGAATCCTACACCTTTGCGGGATCCTGATCCGGTATCTCATACCCAGGACGTAAAGGATACTGAGAAACAGTTCTCTGTAATGAACACACCCGAAGAAGATACATCAGCATGCACTTTCTTCATTTGGGTGGCACGGGAATTCTTGTAATCCCCTATGTCCTACTCTGTCTTATAACAATTACAAGTTGGAGCGGGACCAACGTTCCCTAGCGTAGTATAACAAGCGGGTTCGGTCAAATACATCCGTATTATTATCTTGATTAAGGTGTGACATAGTCGCAACCAAGAGAGAGAGAGAAGAAAACACTCAGCGTGCGCTTTTAGAAGATTAGATTGGTTATCAATTTATCTAATCAGGATGTCTTCTACTGTTTTAGTCAAATCTTCCTTCAAACCCTAAAAGGAAGGACTAGCCGGGATTAATTACACTCTACAAGTTCGCCAATCTTTCAGCCAGGCCATTGCCGGTACTTTGAAAGAGGTTCCCCGTGCTTTCGCACGGACCTAATTAAAGTAAACCTCGTTTTTCCAGAGGCATAACCCCGTTGACACCTTTCTAGACACCTACTTGATCGGCTAATTGTAATGTGTAAAACTCTCCCAGGAGTAACTCTTACTCGCAGCGGGTATCGGGATCCAACTATCTCATAGAAGGTATGCAATCTCATTGCAAATTTCAACACTTGAAATTTCCAATAAAATTTTACCCCTAGCGTCCTATGACCTTGACGAATGCCAAACCACCCATAGTCCGCTAGTCAAGTTCAACCCGTACATTTCTTGATTGAATTAAACCAACCCGCACGACCCTTGACGAATGCCAAACAACGCCGTATGAATACCCTAATCCAATCGCATCGTATGCTAGTAGATAAGCACTAGTTAGCTACCGTACACTACGCCTTGACGAATGCCAAACTACCGCAGCACGAATACTAAGTAGTACTTATCTGAAATGACGGAGGGCTACGACAGGTTTTTAAGAAAAACCCTTTGCGTAATGAACTTGATATCGTTGTAGAATCGAGTGATTTTAAATGGAATGTTTTTTAGGCCTTTTCTAGTTTTGCTAAAGAGGTCACTCCCGGTGAAGGGATCGTCGGCTCATTCCTTATCGAATAAGGTGCAGGATATTTCACAAATATCACTATGCAAAGCAAAAACTATAAAAAACAATCAAAAGACAAACCGAGTTTGTAGCATCTGCTAGTTTCGCTAAAGAGGTCACTCCCGGTGAAGGAATCTCGGCTCTTTCCTTATCGAATAAGGTGTTGGATGTTCTACAAGGAGCACCGCTATGCAAAGCAAGAACTAGAGCTACCAGTTTTTAAACAAGTTTCTACAACATCTTTAGGTTTCTTTTAGTTTCATTAATCTCATTAATGAAGTCCCATTTTATTATGCTTCACAAGCATCACATTTGAAACGAAATCTGCAATATAACATATATCTCATATATATAATATAAACATTCTTCTCAGGCAGTAATATGATCTCATCACAGAACATTGCAGCAGAAGAACACATTTGAAATATTGGATATACTAGGGCGTCCGTGTTTTAATACGAGCCAATATAAAACACGGATTCCACGGTCGCGATGAATAGCCAAACCCACATCCCTAGACCCCTACGAGAGTGGCAAGCAACACTGCCAATTCTTGGGTTAGGAGACCCGGTCTCGACTCCTCGAGATGGTCTCCCACTGGACCCTAGAACCCGATTACTTGTGCTCCCCGTCTTGGGTCTACCTAATGCGGAAAAGTAAATAATATACAATGGTGACATCATCCTCAGCCCGGAAGTGCCCCAATAAAAGAATATTACATACAAATGAATTTTACATGAATGAAAATAAAAAGCCTCATCTCACATAAAACCCCCGGCTATTCAGAACACGACGATCCAATATAACATATCATAGCAACACATAATATCTCATATCATCAACGTAAGTAAGTATGCATACACCGATTGTCGTTGATGTATAACAACGAAAACTGGCGATACAATTACATACTACACTTACGGTCACAGAAAAGAAACTGTAAAACTACAACAGTTGGAATCCGCAACCTTTTTAGACATCACATGCCTAACCAAATGAATTCCTTAGACATCGCATGCCTAACAATTATAAACCCCGCATTTTAGTCTCATTATCGAAAACACTTTTCAATATCAAGTCGGGCAATTCAACAAGATTCCCGACATCCTGATCGAATACTCGTCGCAAACTTTAATAGACGGCCGCACCCCCGGATGCCGTCGATGAAGTGTACTAAGGCGGAACACCGCTGCCGCGAGCACCCGAACGGATGCTTTTGGCGACGAGGTTCTCCTACAGTCACTTAGTCGGGGCTATGGGGCATGGCTATCTATTAAGTTTACCTGGCGAGTATCCTCGTACGCTACATGATTGCGACGGACATTTGATCACATCAAAATCCCGTGGCAACCGATCAAATGAGACTAAACTGCTAGATTTATAACATTCAAATTAGTTATCTCATAACTACTTGTGAATTCCAAATATTGTATCACATTCCAGATAAATAGACAATGTTAAACTTTCCGATCGAATAATCAAACACCTAACTCAATCGTTCACTTCGTTCACTTGCATCGTTTTCCCAAATAGTTCTCAACACTTGAAATTAGTTTAAAAGCATCCATCACATGCCACAGTACCAATGGTCCAGCCGTAGAAGGGTCAAGCCAACGCCTCACATGTGGCAACGCCGTACTGCCCCAAACCCTAAGGTTCAGAGGCGGTTCAGACGGTCACATAATCGAGTTAAGGTTTGTTGTCTTCTAGAGGGTCCACCACGTTACTTGCACGATTTTCCGAAAGTTTCAAACTCGAGAAAAATCCAACTTTTGAAAATTTTCCGACAGGGGAAAAAGTGAGTTATTGATATCCGTTCGAACTTTTTAACACGTTCTGAAATTATACGAAAAAAACTTAAACGAAGTTAAATTATCCGATCGAATCAACGAGTCCCCAATACAACCCAGAAAACTCAACACTTGAGTATAAATTAAAAATTCCCAGAACAATCAGGAAGTACCTACGGATGTTACTGTGGAAAACTCAAACCATAATGCTACTGTTTGGCCGCGGAACCGCCGCGCAAGCCATGGTGCGGCCACGGTTCCGCGGCGCTTTAATTGTATTGGAGTCTCGTTTTTCATAGTAATTCCTAAAATACCCTGCTTATTTTTTTGAGTATTTTTAAAATGAAAAAATCAACATTTTTGAAAAATTTCCAGAAACTAGGGTTTTACGGGTATTCGGAGTTCGATCGGACTTTAAACTTCGCCTAGACTTCGCCTAAAGCTCTAGCTTGGCTCTGATACCACTGCAGGGATGCTAGGCACTCTTACAAGGGTCTACAAGGCATCAACCATGCCCGATTTAAAATTTAGACATGCCGAACAACCCTAACCAAGATCTTTAAACTAGAGATTAGGCGAAACAAAGCATGTTAAACACTTTAACACTAAGAGTTTGGGATTACAACCTTTGTAGTCCGGTCCTTCACTTCTAAAGCTCCGTATTGAGGTCCCTTCGCTGCGATCATCGAGTATCCGAACTCTAGAGAGGCTCCACGAAGACAAAGATGGAAGATTGCTTCCGATCTTCGATAACAAAGATGATCTACCTTGAAGTTTCTTTAACACAAGCTCTCACTCACTAAATGAAGTGAACACCCTAATCTAAATGGCTATGATAGATTAGGATGATGAAGTAGGATTTTAGCTCTCATTTATTTTCATTAACTCACTCATTTTCATCACCTCATAAAAAGCTAGAAAGCTTTTCATGAAAGAAGAAGAAGGAAGAAGAAAATCTATTTCTTTTGTGATGAATAATGAAAGTAGTATGTGATTAGAAATGCAACCATGGTTCAACTGAGAAGACTTAACCATTGTAGAGAGTTTACCATGGTCAAGGGTTTTGGGTTGGGTTAAGGAAATATCTTGCAAAATATCTTTGCAAAAACAAAAAGAAAGCTTCTAGAAGCTTCTAGAAAAATTAACCCAAATCAAACCTTAATCATGTTTAATCTCCACTAATCATGTTGCATTAATAACCATAATATGTTACAATATTTTATATCATATATATAATATTTATTATAACAAAATAAAATAATACAATTAACATATATCGCATATATATCAATGTATTACCCGAGCGAGAAAAAGAATCTTTTAGTCAGCTTATATTAGTTAATGCAGTTTAATATATCAAATATATAATTATACATTAAATTATCAAATCAACACTGGATCCGATAATCCAACTATTTCATAAATAACCGACTAATATAATCTATATCAGTTCATCGAATCAACACTTGATCCGATGACCCGGCTATATCACATATACCCGGCCGATATCTCATATCGCGAGAATCTAATACGGTATCATATGCACGTATTGTTCTCGGTCCCACACATATCATATATGTGCTCCTACTCCGTTTTGCTTGAGTCAAGAAACCTCTGTGTAGGACTCTAAAGAATCGTCAATACGCCGGCAGTAGGTGATGATCATATCAAACAGCCACCCAGGTATTGAGAGATCAGAAGATCAACAAGCAAGCCTATACATTCTCCTGTGAATCCAACCAGTAACACTCCCGTACAGTTCTTTCTCTCCGTCTAATATGTCGCATATCTTGCCTAGGGGTGGTAAACGTCAGACCCCAGTAGCTTGATAAGTCGTGTCGATATGAGGTCTATAACAGTTCGAAAAACTACTGATAACACTTACCGGTAAATCTCAGCAACCCTGGCCAGGGATTTCCAGTTATAGCCAATCGAACACAGCGTAACATCAACTCCCTATACCGGGAGAGACGAATCCCCTCCTATCGCTCATTGCCTCCATGTGATCCGGGACTGTACCCAAAATCCACCTTTTTGCACGCCCTCTTGGACGCGGTATGATGGAAATCAAAGCACAGTGGGAATCACACAAGACACTATGACGATCTCGGGTCTACAGACTAACCTGTACCTGTGTCACCAGAGAACTGCCATCTGACGTGGTGTATAATACCATCTGGGAGTTCTCGGAGAGTCTGTCCAGTGTACCCAGTCTCCACTGAGCACCCATACACCATCTTTGATGTCAAACACCGATGGATATGGGATCATCCATCGCCATCATATGGGTCAAGATGCGTATATGCTAGTCTACTCTGGTGTATCGATGCCCTGTCTCGATACACCCTCGACTAGGAACAGTTATAGGATGTACTCGTCGACTACCGTGGCCCCACTAGTATGATCTCATCATAGTCCTAGTAGTCTAGTACATATCCTAAAAGCTTTATCAACATGTAACATAGAGACAATCAGAGCACATGTTAAGATAAAGAGCAACCAGAAAGCGTATTATCATGTCGAGCAAGAAAGTCCTCCCTATATATGTCCAAGCATCCACTACAATATACATCATATGTACAGTAATGGCCTCTAGGGCATACATATAACTAACATGCTCCTACTCTGTTTTGCCTGAGCCAGGAAACCTCTGTGTAGGACTCTAAAGAATCGTCAATACGCCAGCAGTGGGTGATGATCATACCAAACACCCACAAGCTGCAAGCGGTCAGCTAAACGTAACAGCCATCCGTGTATTGAGCAATCAGAAGATCAACAAGCAAGCATGTACATTCTCCTGCAAATCCAATCAGTAAACACTCCCGTACAGTCCGGTCTCTTCGTCTGATATGTCGCATATCCAGTCTAGGGGTGGTAAACGTTAGACCCCAGTAACCGATAAGTCATGTCGATATGAGGTCCATAACAGTTCGAGAAACTACTGATAACACTTACCAGTAAATCTCAGCAACCCTGGCTAGGGATTTCCAGTTATAGCCAATCGAATACAGCGAAACATCAACTCCCTATACCGGGAGAGACGAAACCCCTTCTATCGCTCATTGCCTCCATGTGATTCGGCACTGTACCCAAAAGCCACCGTTTTGCACGCCCTCATGGACGTGGTATGATGGAAATCAAAGCACAGTGAGAATCACACAAGACTCTATGACAATCTCGGGTCTACAGACTAACCTGTACCAGTGTCACCAGAGAACTGCCATCCGACGATAGGTATAATACCATCTGGGAGTTCTCGGTGAGTCCGTCCAGTATACCCAGTCTCCACTGAGCACCCGTATACTATCTCTGATGTCAAATATCAATGGATATGGGATCATCCATCGCCCATCTATATGGGTCAAGAAGCATACGCTAGTCTACTCTGGTATATCGATGCCCTGTCTCGATACACCTGCGACTAGGAACATTTGAAGGATGTACTTAGCGACTACACTGCCCCCACTAGTATGATCTGCATCATAGTCCTGGTAGTCATGTACTCATCCTAAGGGCTTTATCAACATGTAACATAGAGACTATCAGAGTACATGTTAAGATAAAGAGTAACCAGATAGCATACTGTCATGTCAAGCAAGAAAGTCCTCCATATATATGTCCAAGCATCCACTACAATATACATCGCATGTACAGTAATGGACTCTAGGGCATACATATCACTAACAATCTCCCACTTGCACTAGGGCCATCTGTTGTAGTATCTCATACCCAACAATCTGCTGTGGTTGAAGTATCTCATACTCAACTATCCCATAAAAGTCTCTACAGGGAAATAGGCCTTTGTGAGTGGATTTGCGCTGTTGTCCTCTGTTTCTACTCTTCTAACCTCGATCTCCCTGGAGATCAACATCTCCATGATCAGGTGATACTGCCTAAGAATATGTCTGGATCTCAGATGGGACGGGGGTTCCTATGCATAAGCCACAACTCCATTGTCATACAATGGTAGGAAAAAAATTCATCTCATGAACTCATATATATCCAGACTGCCTCTTTGGTAGCATCATTGGTAACGATGTATCTAGCCTTTAATCATCTAGTATGTCACGGTATCTAGCTTGGAACTCTTCCAACATACCGTCCCTCCACAGAGGGTAAAGACAATGCCTGTTACTGACATTCAGTTATCCTTATCACCCTGGAACCTTTTCAGTGATTCTCCCCAGGATTGATTGATACCATCTCAGTACAACTAGTGAGAATCCTAACATCCAATTAGATCTATCTCATAGATCCATAACCCAGGATTTAGGAGGTATCACCTTGATCCTATATGGAGAATCTTTGTGATAAGAGGAGATTGACCAAGCGTAGCATAGGAAACTCCTTCCTTCCCTATCAAGAGTATGTCATCCACGTACTATACGAGGATCACCACCATACTCCCTACTACCCTTTTTGTATATACTCGGTTCATCTACCATTTTGATGAAGTCAAACTCTTTGACTACTACAACAAAACAGACGTTCTAACTCAGCGATGCCTGATTTATCCCATAAAATATCTTGCACACGTTTTCGCTGCTCCCACTGTCTACGAAGCCCTCTGGCTGTGTACTTATAGACGCTCTCTTCCAAATAACTATTTAAAAAAAGCAGTCATGACACCCAACCGCCAAATATCGTAGTCATGTTATGTAGCAGTGGCAAGTAGGATCTGGATGGACTTAAGCATAGCTTTGAAAGTCTCAACTTTTCCATGTACACCAAGTAATCTTCTCAAGATATACTTGCTCCTGATAGGGATTTAACCCTTCAGATAAAGCAACCAAAGTCCATACTTTGTTGGTGTATAAGGATTCCATCTCAGATCGCTAAGCATCCAGCCATTCTCACAGAGTCCCCACTCCTGATGGCCTACTCGAAACTAGTTGGATCATCATCTCATGATGCAATCCTTGCTCCCACTGTCATAGAGAAACCGAATTATCTCTCAGGTGGATGAGGAACCCTACCAGATCGGCGGAGAGGTCGAGGTTCGTTGGAAACTACTGAATCCTACGGGTTTACCAAATCATCAGCTACAGTTTGTATAGCTGGAACTTTTTCCAGTTCTAGCTCATGACTACTAATTTCTTCACAAGAAATTCCCTTTCCAAAAGGTGGCATGCTGAGAAACAAAACACCTTTTACTCCCCTGTTTGGTAGAAGATATTCCTTTGCGAATACTTGGGATATCCAACAAATTTCCACAGAACTGACCTTGCCTCGAGTTTGTCCGGATTTTGCTTTGGACAACCCCAAATCTTAACATCCTTAAGAGATGGGCTCTTTCCATACTATAACACATATGGAGTGGTAGGCACCTGATTTGGTTGGAACCCTATTCAATAGGTATGCAACTTCACAAGTGTATAACTCCCAAAAGGAAATAGGCAACTCAGTAATACTCATCATAGAGCACACCATATCACATAGGGTGCGATTGCTCTGCCCCGTATACCAACGTATTATGGTGTATTCGGAGGAGTAATGCTTGAGAGAGAATCTCATTCTCTTTTAGAATAGTCCAGGATTTCCGTGCTCAAGTATTCTCCTCCCTGATCATATCAAAGGACATAATACTTATACCCGTTTTGGTTCTCTACTTCTGAAGTACAAAGAACCAGTCATGGCATGTGTAGACAAGGGACCTCATGCATCATTATGTATCAATCCCAAGAGTTTACTAACTCTTTCTCTTTTTCTAATAAACAGAGCTATGGTCATCTTATCTTTATCACATGACTGGCAAGTTTCACAAGATGTAAATTCAAACTAATTTAAATATGCATCTAAATGTAACTTAGCTAGTCGGGTCACATTGATATGACCTAGTCTACAAAACCTCAAGAAGGATTCATTTATTTCTGAACTCTTCTTCTTGTGTGTGTTCTATACATTAAGAACTGTGGTTTGATTTAGAACGTCTATGCTTTTAGATAACGTGCTGAACTGATCAACTCTTGATATAGGAAATGTTTAAAACATTATCCAACAATACAAAATTACATCCTTCTTTATTAAATAAAGATACTGATATGATGTTATATATCAGGTTCGGTATCTAATAACATTTGTTCAGAATCAATGTATTTGTTAATACAGGGTGATAACTGCCAACAGACTTGGCTTGCAACAATTGCACCGTTTCCAACTCTTGAAACTTATCACCCGTTCACAATTCTCTACCTATCTGTAGCCCATGTAACAGATTATATTTGCGGGATCCTGATCCGGTATCTCATACCCAGGACGTAAAGGATACTGGGAAACAGTTCTCTGTAATGAACACACCCGAAGAAGATGCATCAGCATACACTTTCTTTATTTGGGTGGCACGGGAATTCTGGCAATCCCCAATTTCCTGCTCGATCTTATAACAATTATAAGTTGGAGCGGGACCAACGTTCCCTAGCGCGGTATATCAAGCGGGTTCGGTCAATACATCCGTATTTTTATCTTGATTAAGGCGTAACATAGTCGCAACCAGGAGAGAGAGAGAAGAAAACACTCAGCATATGCTCTTGCAAGATTAGATTGGTTAATAATATATCCAATCAGGATGGCTCCCACATTTTAGTCAAATCTTCCTTCAAACCCTAAAAGGAAAGACTAGCCGGGATTAATTACACCTTACAAGTTCGCCAATCTTTCAGCCAGGCTAGTGCCGGTAGTTTGAGGGAGGTTCCCCGTGCTTTCGCACGGACCTAATTAAAGTAAACCTCGTTTTCCCAGAGGCTTAACCCCGTTGACACCTTTCTAGACACCTACTCGATAAGCTAACTGTAATGTGTAAGACTTTCCCAGGAGTAACTCTTACTCGCAGTGGGTATCGGGATCCAACAATCTCATAGAAGGTATGCAATCTCATTGCAAATTTCAACACATGAAATTCCCAATAATACTTTTACCCCTAGCGTGCTATGACCTTGACGAATACCAAACAACCCATAGTCCGCTAGTCAAGTTCAACCCGTACATTTCATGATTGAATTAAACCCACCAGCACGACCCTTGACGAAAGCCAAACAACACCGTACGGATACCCTAATCCAATTGCATCGTATGCAAGCAGATAAGCACTAGTTAGCTACCGTACACTACGCCTTGACGAATGTCAAACTACCGCAGCACGAATACTAAGTAGTACTTATCTGAAATGACGGAAGGCTACACAGGTTTTTAAGAAAACCATTAGCGTAATGAACTTGATATCGTTGTAGAATCGAGTGATTCTGAGAAAACAGTGTTTTTTAGGCTTTTACTAGTTTCGCTAAAGAGGTCACTCCCGGTGAAGGGATCTCGGCTCTTTCCTCATCGAATAAGGTGTAGGATATTTTATAAATACCGCTGTGCAAAGCAAAAACTATAAAAGCAATCAAAAGACAAACCGTGTTTGTAGCATCTGCTAGATTTCACTAAAGAGGTCACTCCCGGTGAAGGGATCTCGGCTCTTTCCTTATAAAATAAAGTGCTGGATATTCTACAAGGAATACTGCTATGCAAAGCAAGAACTAGAGCTACCAGTTTTTAAACAAGTTTCTACAACATCTTTATGTTTCTTTTATTTCATTAATCTCATTAATGAAGTCCCATTTTATTATGCTTCACAAGCATCACATTTGAAACGAAATCAGCAATATAACATATATCTCATATATATAATATAAACATTCATCTCAGGCAGTAATATGATCTCATCACAGAACATTGCAGCAGAAGAAACACATATGAAATATTGGATATTCTAGGAATTATGTGTTTTAAGTTAAGCCAGTGTAAAACACGGATTCCACGGTCGTGATGAATAGCCAAACCCACATCCTTAGACCCCTACGAGAGCGGCAAGCAACCCTACCAATTCTAGAGTTAGGAGACCCAGTCTTGACTCCTCGAAATGGTCTCCCACTGGACCCTAGAACCCGGTTACTTATGCTCCCCGTCTTGGGTCTATCATAATGCGGAAAAGTAAATAATATACCATGGTGACATCATCCTCAACCCGGAAGTGTCCCAATAAAAGAATATTACATACAAATGAACTTTACATGAATGAAAAAGAAAACTCTCATCTCACATAAAATCACCGGCTATTCAATACACAACGATCCAATATAACATATCACAGCAACACATAAACATCACAGATAACTAGGTGAAGTTAGATAATTCGACAGACACAATGAATTCCCAAAATACCCCAGTGAGCTCAACATTTGAGCAGAAAATAAAAACTCCCAGTAGCATGCCCCAGCACCTATGGAACGTCGCTAAAGTGCCCGTCCCAAGCCTCCACAGTGGCGCCGTGGAACCGCCGCCAAAACCAGGTTTTAGCCGCGGTTACGCGGTCACTGTAGCGAGTTAGGGATCCTTTCTTCAGGTGGGTCCATAAAATTCCCTGCATGATTTTCTGAGTATTTTTAATATGAAAATTTCAACT
This sequence comes from Agapanthus africanus, assembly GCA_030015575.1. Lineage (NCBI taxonomy): Eukaryota > Viridiplantae > Streptophyta > Magnoliopsida > Asparagales > Amaryllidaceae > Agapanthus > Agapanthus africanus. Next base: position 401,919,485 of record CM057346.1, read on the forward strand.
TTTGAAAAAATTTCCAGCAAGGAGTCAATTCTCGGTGTTTCAGGGTTCAATCGGACTTCAAATTTCGTCTAGACAACGCCTAATGCTCTAGCTTGTCTCTGATACCACCGTTGGGTTAGCTTAACACCATAGCAAGGTTTTGGCAAGTATCAAATATGCTATATAAAAAATTTTGGGGTGCTAAACAAACCCTAACCAAGATCTTAACTAGAGAATTAGGGTTAACTATGCATGTAAACAACTTTACATCTAATAGAGAGGAATTACAACCTTTGTAATCCGTTCCTTCGCTTCATAAGCTCCGAATAGTAGTCCCTTTGCCGCGATCCATGATCTCCCGGACTCAAGAGAGGCTCCACAAGTCGAATGATCCATTCTTGCTTGAAGTCTTCCTTTTCGAAGATGATCTATCTTGAAGAATCTCAAGATCAAGTTTTCACTTCTCTAATCAAGTATTAGTGAAGTGAACACCCTTATCTAAGTGGCTAGAAAAGATGAGGATGATGAAGTAAGAATTTTGCTCTCTTTTGTTCTCATTTTCTCACTTTAAATCATCACAAGTCAAAAAGCTAGAAAGTTTTTTCAAAGAGGAAGAAGAAGAAGAAAGCTTTTGTGATGAATAATGAATTATTGTTGTGGTTACAATTGCAACCCTTAGTTAAGAATGAAAGGATTAACCATTGTAGAGAATAAACCATAGGTAAAGGGTTTGGGTTGGGTTAACAAATATCTTCACAAAATATCAAGCTAAATGACAAAAGAAAGCTTCACGAAGCTTCATGATAAAGCTAACCCAAAAACTAACCCAAATCAAACCCTAACTTGTTTAATCTCCACAAAACATGTTGCATTTGTAACCCAAACTTGTTACAATATTATATATCACATATATAATATATTTTTGTAACAAAAGAAAATAATACAATTAACATATATCGCATATATATCAATGTATTACCCGGTGAGAAAATGAATCAATAAAGCGAGCTTATATCAGTTAACGTAATGTAATATATCACATATATAATTATACATTAAATTATCGAATCAACACTTGATCCGACAATCCGGCTATATAGCATATAACCGACTAATATAACATGTACCGATTCATCGAATCAACACTTGATCCGATGACCCGCCTATATCATATATACCCGGCCGATATCATATATCGCGAGAATAGAATATGGTATCTCATATCGTATTATTCTCGGTCCCGCACATATCACATATGTGCTCCTACTCCATTTTTTCTGAGCTAGGAAACCTCTGTGTAGGACACTAAAGAATCGTCAATACGCCGGCAGTGGGTGATGATCATATCAAACACCCACAAGCTGCAAGCGGTCAGCTAAATGTAACAGCCACCCGTGTATTGAGCAATCAGAAGATCAACAAGTAAGCCTGTACATTCTCCTGCAAATCCAATCAGTAAACACTCCCGTACAGTCCGGTCTCTTCGTCTGATATGTCGCATATCCAGTCTAGGGGTGGTAAACGTCAGACCCCAGTAACCGATAAGTCGTTTCGATATGAGGTCCATAACAGTTCGAAAAACTACAGATAACACTTACCAGTAAATCTCAGCAATCCTGACCAGGGATTTCCAGTTATAGCCAATCGAACACAGCGCAACATCAACTCCCTATACCGAGAGAGACGAAACCCCTCCTATCGCTCATTGCCTCCATGTGATTCGGGACTGTACCCAAAAGCCACCTTTTTGCACGCCCTCTTGGACGTGGTATGATGGAAATCAAAGCACAGTGGGAATCACACAAGACTCTATGACGATCTCGGGTCTACAGACTAACCTGTACCAGTGTCACCAGAGAACTGCCATCTGATGTGAGGTATAATACCATCTGGGAGTTCTCGACCAGTCCGTTCAGTGTACCCAGTCTCCACTGAGCACCCGTATACTATCTCTGATGTCAAACATCAATGAATATGGGATCATTCATCGCCCATCTACATGGGTCAAGAAGCATACGCTAGTCTACTCTGGTATATCGATGCCTTGTCTCGATACACCTGCGACTAGGAACATTTGAAGGATGTACTTAGCAACTACACTGTCCCCACTAGTATGATCTGCATCATAGTCCTGGTAGTCAAGTACTCATTGTAGGGATGTATTCATACCAGAATATTACATTTTATACCGCCCATTCTTACGCTCGTTTAGTTATAGGCAGGTGCTTTTAATCAGTGTTTGCTACATATTTACAGGATACTGGTTCTCAGCTCTAAACAATGAAATTCATGGAAAAATACGACAAATTCCGGATTACTGCCAACCATAGATAAAACACAGGTCTCCGCTCTCTATCCGTATGTTGCCACACACCAGTTTAAGGGACAAAATGGCAAATCGATGTCATTTTCATGCACAAAGATCCAACATATCTACGCGGAGATCGAGGAAATCATGGCAAAAGATCCACATCACTTCACCTTTTGATCTACTGAAATTCTGGAAGAATTGTGAAGAGATTCTGAGAAAAGTACTATACCACACTGAAGAGGACCACAAACTAGGGGATACGACAAAAGATGAAGGCACGATCTTTCTAAAAGGCCGTGGAACCACGGCATACGCGCGCTTAGGCCGTGGAACCGCGGCCATATAGGCTCCTCACTGTGTCGTTTTCTGGGGTTATATTGGTACATTCATGTGGAGCCCTATTCTTGCCCTAGGTTTCCAGTTCCCTGCCTATAAATACCCCAGAACTTGCCAAGCCAAAGGAGTCCATTCTTATGCTATCTTTTTTGTTAGTTTTTAGTCTTCTTCTTCTTCTTCTTCTTCATTCTTTCCTCCATGAAAATGTAGTGAGAGCAATGAGTGGATGTTAAATGAAGATGAGGGTTTTTGTATCATTCTTTTGCTTAGCTTCCCCCTTGAGCTCTCTACCTTAACTTGATCTTGCAACCTCTTAAGTGAGCTTGCAAGCTTTGGTCATTGATCTCAAGGGGTTGTATCATTTTGTTCTCTCTTTTGTGCTTCATTTCACATGAGTTCTTTACCCTTCTCTTGATCTTGCAACCTTTTGATTGAGCTTGCAAGTTTAAGGGTTGGCTATTGATCCCATGGCTTGTCTTGAGATCTATGGTTCTTAGTATTACTTTCTTGCTTATCTCTTTCTTGCATTTTTTTATTCTTGTCTTTTATTACTTGCAATTTATTACCATGCACTTTAATTACTTGCTTGTAATCTTTTCTTTTCTTTGTTTATCTTTTTGTTCTCTCTTTTTTGGTTCGTTTTGTGAATGGTTGTAATTATTGTTGTTAAGAATACATACGATATTGTAAGTTAATGTTTCTTTGCTCATTTCCTTTTCCCGTTATTTTCCATTGAACTCCGCCCAAACGATACGCAAGCGCTCCGTTAGGCACCCTACCCTACCAAGGTAACGGTGATTCCTAACCGCGACCGGTTGCGTTCAGTTTGGCCGGAGGCGAAAGCAAGAAACAAGAACGGAAGGACAAGGGTAGATAAGCCAGATTCCCCGAATACCGTGCTTAAATCCCCTAATCCACGTTGTTGCCGATTGCTCTAGCTTCAATTGGTCAAGACTCGGCTCAAAGGTTTTGAGTGCGGATTTCCTTAGCTTACACTCTCGTATCTTTTTCTTAACAACTTTACTCTTGCATATAAACACATAGGTTAGATTTGAACAAACATATACAAATTCTTTATTGACTCATCTAAAATAAGAACGGACATACAACTATCTCCCTGTGGATCGACCCGTGCTCAACCGGCTAGCTGCATAGCGACACCGTCCTGATCGCGGTAAACTTTAGAACTTTGACCATCCGACACGCCAAAAGCGTGCGATCAAATGGCGTCGTTGCCGGGGAGACGGTAGCATATTTTTCTTTCTTGTTATTCGGGTTAATATTCTTTTTGTATATATTTATAAAAAAAATCTTTTGGTTATTTTTGATAATTTTTGTGAGCAAGTCTGCAGATTTTTGCGGATTTGCGAACTGCAATTGTGAGGAGCAAAGTGTACGTTCAAGGCTAAGGTGATTGCAAAGTACAGTGCCAAAGATCCGGATAGTTTGACCAGTGCAAGCGAACTTTTCAAGCTTACCGGATTTGATTCAACAGGGGTTTCCTAACTCAAAAACTTAACGGTACGTACTTTACTAACACCTTCTTCTCAAATCCGACTCATCCAATATACTATTCTTTGCAGAATTCTTTGCAAGTTCGCTAGCAAACGCTAAAAATTGATGAACCCGTATTTGTTGCAGTGCCGTGCTTAAACTAAAAAACGATTGTTTGATTCTTTATAGAATTTTTATTGAATTGCGTATTGCATACATTAATACGGACTTAAGGGCAAGCGAACCCCACAACATACGGTAAAGGATTTCATCACCTTTTCCGTGGCCCACAAATCACGAACTTAAGCATAACGTCACCCGCACAAAATTTAAAAGAAACTAGACTTTAAGCCTTAAGGACTTCGTGCTCACTAAGAGAAGTTAACTGTGTTTAGAACCTCGCTTAACGGTATATTGTTTACGGGGTGTCTAGGAAGTGTTAACGGCGAAACCGCCAAAAGAGAAAGGGTTATTTAATTAAGGAACTTCGCGAAAGTGTTGGAAAACCTTCCCTTATCTTTGCACTTACCTGGCCTCGTGATCAGTGTATCTTGAGCCCGTTTCTCGACACAGTTTTACTTCGACAATCAAGTTCTGGAGCAGGTCTAGTTGACCTAGGAGTACCCTAGAACGATTAGGTGTGTGGTATTTTTGTGTCGTGATTGTTTTTGTCCAGTTTCTTTTTGTGTGTATATTTCATTCTTTTGTTAATATCTAACTAAAAAAAAATCACATTCTTTTCCCCCTCCTTTTCTCTGCCTTTCTTTCTTTCTCTCTTCATATCATGGGTACCCCACCTCGCAAAACTCTTGCCGAACTTAGGTACCCATAACCAGACATTACTTCCTACGGTTCTTGCTTTGGCCGAACGTCAAACGATCCCTCCATGCCTAAAATCTCTTTGAAAGATCGGATAGACGCATCTAGGACAAACACTTGCCCTCCGCAATCCACTTTGTATCAACCTTTTCAACCTCCCCCAACCTCTTATGTTGATACCCCTTTTGCAAGTCGTCCTTTGTCCATCTCTGAACATATTGAACAATCCTGTAGCCGATCTTTCACTCCTTTCACCACTACAGATTCTTGGGATCAACAATTCCATTCACCTTCTTATCCAAATGTTGATCTTGTTCCTGTCCAGCCATTCAATTCCTACTAGTCCTACCCGACTTTTGCACCTTCCCTAGACATTGCTTCTGAACCGCCATTTGGGAGTTTTCAGTATCCACACAACTTTGAATCTTTTACTGAAACCCCTTCACAACCCATGTCTAGTCTGGAACAGTCTTTGGAAGACTTTAGGGTAGCGTCGTACCAACAAATGATGGATTTGAATGCGTCCATGGCCGCCCACATACAACCTAGTGACCCGGTAGCCAGTTTTCAACAAGCTCCAAATTTTCCAATGTATGAAGAGGCGGTAGGACAGGTTGAGAATTTGAGTGGAGAGAGTGATCTGTACCCCCTTCCGAATCAAGCCTTCCCGTTTCAACTTGCATCCCACAACTCCGATTTTGAATGTCTATCTAGTGTTCCAAACTATTCATTGATTAAAGATAGAACAGATAATGAGTTGTGTGACTTTGTAGTGTTTGATTTGCCCGATTGTGAAGGGTCCCTTTCGAGTGAAACCACACCCAATCCTTTTGACCTCTACACCTCCACTCTAGAACCTGAATTGATTAATATCCATGCTTTTGTTGAGGTGTCTGAGAATATTGATTTTCACTTGATTGAGGATATCGACGCTGGGAATATTTTGGATGATGAACCTGTAGATTTGGCAGAGTTTTTCTCTCCAATTCATCATCCCGAGTCATTAACTGTATTTCCTGAACCCCATATGCGTCTTGATTTTGATGAAATTTGCATGGATAAGCTGAATTTTGAGGAAAATTTTGAGGATAGTTTTGAGGATGAACCAGTTTTGCTTGATGAGTCGGATTTTCCAATTCATCATGTTCCTTTCATTGACTGTATACACCCTCCTCAACCTTTAACCGATAACCTTCCTCAATCACCTACCTCCATCCTTTCCATCGTTCCGACCTTATAAGAAACCGTATCACTTTCATTTCATATGTCTAGTTTACCAAGTTCGGCGTACCCATGGTTTCTCACGAATCTTGAAAGATTTGACCCAATTTCTCGCCATATTGATAGATTAGTACAATCCATCTTTTCATATCGATCATTACAGATTGTACTAATTTATTCAATCCATTTCCACCATCAAGTTCGTATTCCACTTCTCTCTCCCTTCTGCCATTCTTCTTCTCATATACCAAGACCGTATCCCGCTTCTATCTCCATACGGTCTCGCGTATTCTCAATTTCTTACCTCTCCGTGTTCTTTCACCAACCAGCACATTATAGAGATAAAATCTTTGAATGGTTGGTGCTCTCTTTTGGCCTGTGTAAGGCCTTGTATAGTTTGAAACTGTTCTCTTTCCCCCCTAATCCTGAACTTCAACGCTTAACAGTGGAAACACTGTTTTACTTAAGTTTGGGGGGGACTCCTTTTTTGTATATATTTTTTTGTTTTCCTTTTTGTTTGTATATAATTTGTTTCTAGGGAGCGCCGACAATTTTGACCCTCTTGGTGTAGCCTGACAGTGAGGGCACTGTCAAGTTTAAGTTTGGGGGTGTGCTCGGTAAGCTTTCTTCCTTCGCATTCATTTGTATATTCTGCATTTGCATACCTTATTAAAAAACCCACAAAAATCGAAAAAATTTCCAAAAATATAAAAACTTTGTCGTCAAGTTAGCTAATAGGGTAACTTAGATTTTTATTCTGAAAGTTTAGTTGATATGTTAGAAATAACTAAATTCTAGGTTTAGGAATTGAAAATCCTAAAAATAACCCTCATTCTGTCTAATTTTGGTAAGTATACGTCCTTACAGTTTTTTTTGAGAAATAGGTAATCTTGAGTTCAGTTCTTGAGTTAAGTCAAGATGAAGGGAAAGTATTGAAACTTTACTGAAGGATAAGTCTGAAAAATAGTTTCTTTTCTTGAGTTCAAATTTAGAAAGTATATACCCTACAAACTGCACTTACACGCACCTTGAAACTTGGGATAGTAGAGGATACCTAGAAATACTCTTGCCTGAAAGCCTAATATGAAAGAAAAAAATGGTATTTAAAGCTAAACACCAAAAGAGCATTATTGAAAAATATATCCGGTCTTGGAAAAGAAAAAGAAAAAATAAAAAATAAAAAGAATAAAGTCAAGACCTGGAAACTGCTATTTACGCTTTAAGCTCATACATTCAGTAATCGGCTGTTAGTGCCTCAAGAAGCATTAATAGTTGCATAAAAGGTGTGTGAGCAACACCGTCCATCCTTAATGAAAAGAAGTAATATTAGGTATTAGGACAAGGGTACTATAGCTTGAATTGAATTCTTAAGTGTAGGTGTCACGACCCGCAGGGTACGGAACGTGACTGGCACTTAAGTTTACGAAACGTCTAAAGACGTCCGTAAAATAAGTAAGCCAAAGCCCAGAAAACAAAACCAATTAAGCAAAAGAGTGAAGAAAACCCAATCAATTGAAAGCGAGTTTATCAAATAAGTCATGTAAAACCCTTTTTAAAAACAATACCAATTTTTCCGAAAATTTCGGCAGAGTCTCCTTTGTAAATACTGGCCCCCAAAATGGGTACAACAAAATATATATGAATCCAACAAAATAGGGCATCCCCAAGCGGGAGCTAGCTCTTCGCCACAAGGCGGTCATAAATCCCACGCAATATAAAACGACAGCATGCAAAATAATCATAATGAAGCATAAGAAAAACAGCATGTCGACTCAAGTGAGCTCGACCCCAAAATACAGCATAAAAGTCCACAAACCTCACAGTCTCATCTCTAAGTCAATATACAACAATACTGGTAGATAAAGTAGATGGAGTGCAGTAGATACAAAGAATATACAAGGTGGTACAAAAATAGTAACATAACCCACCTAAGAGCAAAACCTCGAGTCCAGGCAAAGGAGGCAAAAGAACAAGTGCGCCCGCCGCTACTGAACTGACGGAGCGGACCTGCAAAAGACTGTGGCACAACGGGGGTGAGTTGCCAACTCGTGAGTAATAAATAACACCTACAAAGGCTATCGTATGCATGCACACAAGCATCCTAGCATCTAAAATACAGGTATGAATGGGTGCACTAGCAGGTGTGTATACAACATCAGTGTACGAATATGTATGCAACATGAATATCTGAGGTCTCAATAGGTATATATAAGAAACATTTATCTCCTTTTGTTTTTGAAACTCTTTTAGAATGCCAGCATAATACTCAAAGAATCGACGAGAACCGGTGTCCAGCAACGACACCCAAAAGCTGTCTCAAATCTCATAAATGGATCTCTGGCCTCAGCCGTCCGGCTGACCCATCTCAAATATCAATATCTCATCATCTAGCGGCCACGGTCGGTATCCTCTGGATATCCGCCGTCCCAAACAGTCACCGGTAGGTAATCCGTCCCCTGCTAGGCTCAACGTCAACACCACATTCCTCTTGCCCGGGGGTACCTTACCGGGCCCACCATGTACCCGTGCCGGTTCCTCCACTCCTCGACACGGATTTCCAAAACCACAGCAAACTCATGGTGGACGACACTTACATCACTAGAAAACCGCAATTTACATATTTTAAAAATATAATAAGTTTAGAAATTTTGCGGCTTTCTCCCGAAATCCAGCAATATCATAAAATCTCAAGAAATCCTCATAAGTGCATATATCAGTGATAATGAATGCATATGGTATCAATAATCAAGTTGCGATGTGTGATTAATGGATTAAGCATGAACAATTAATATGATGAAGTACATGCACATGAATAGCAATCCTACGGTTTCATTTTAAGGAATTAAAGGCAATAGCACAAGTTTAAGTATCAATTAGTAAAAGGTTTAAATTTAAAGGTTATCTAGTGTGGTGGCATGGCAATTACCAGGGTGTGTGTGTAAGCATGAATAGTGCTCGTGCTGCATATAAAAACCCTGGCAATGGTGCAGGTGTCCTATAAAATGGTTTCGTATAGGTATGTCAATATAATGCATGGATGCAGCAAATAGTCAAATAAGTATTTCACCCCTAATTACTAACATCACTAAGGATCTTGTAAGTTACTAAAACTATCGGGCGGCTTGCGCCATCCAACGATAGTCTCCCGTAGATGTTACATCTACTCACTGGAATCCCTGGCTAGCTGTGTCCAATCACCGCTTTCCCCTTTCGCGCCGCGTCTGACGTCTCCGCGACCGAACCTGGAATTTACATCAATACCAAACATAAGGTTACATATCAAGAACGATGCAAAACCCCAACGAAACTACTAATGTTCGCTAGCTAGGTACAATGTGCACAAAGTGCGCGGAACACACCCGAAAATCGCAAAAACTGCCAAAAAAACGCCGATTTGGTCGCCCAGCAAAACTAAAACCCGACTACCCAAAAATCCGCACTCACGCATCCTAAACGTCATAGGAGATGCTAAAAATATCCCCAAGGTATCACAAATAATTCACCAAATAATTTTAATAAAAACCTAGTAAGCACAAACTAGCAAGCAAAATAAATTTAATTAACCACATAATGGTGTGCTAACAAACCCTAGTTTAAAACAAACTACTCTTTTATAAACTAGATTAGAAATTAACTAAACTTTTAACACTAAAACCATATAATTAAAGGAATTTAGCCAAAAGAAATTAACTTGATGGAAATTATACCTCAAGATTTATGGATCAAGCATGTGATATGCCTCTAAGGATGGCTTCCTAGCTCCAAGATTCAAGCAAGAATGGCTAAGGATAAATGATAGCATAAGGATTTTGTTTGGATTTTTGAATAAATTGTGGATTTTGATGTGTTTTTTTGAAGAAATTTGAAGAAAAATGAAAAGAAAAGAGATGAAGAGGAGGAGGTGCAGGTTTCGGCCAGAGGAGGTAAGGGGGAGGGGTGTGGGTGTGTGGGAAAGGTCAAGAGTCAACTCCCCAAAAGTCAATGCACCATACTTCAACAACTATATTTAAAATAATTTCCTAAACAAAACAATTCCCCACATGAAAGAAAATCAATGGTGAGGCCAGAAATTTCTGGACTTGATCAAGGTGGGGCTTTCCTAGGGCTGAGGGAAGAGAGAGAGGGGTTTTACAAAAGAAGTTTTATGCAAAAAGACCCCCTACAAGTCAAAAATTGCAAGTTTTAGCTTAAAATTCAATAATTTCGCTTTCTATACTAAAAATTAGTTAAAAATCAAAATAAAATACTAAAAATTTATGTTACCACTAGATTTTAATTATCATAATTTTAAAGATTAAAATTAGCCCTGAAAAATTTGTATTTATCGCTAATTTAATGTATTTTCTTACCGGCTTAAAATAATATTAAAAAATTGAAAAATTAGGGAAAATTTTTAAACGACCAGAATTTCATAATTAACTCATTAGCTACTAAAAACAAGCAATTACCTATCCATTTTAGGTATAATTAGCCCTAAACTGCAAAATAATAAAAAAGACGATTTTTTGGAAAAATACCGAATTTTCACCGATTTTCAGGAAAACACCAAAACGACTTTTCAAGACGCTACAATCTTCCCCCCTTAAAGAAATTCGGTCCCCGAATTTTAAAAAATATAGCTACGCGTACCTTCAAAGAGATGGGGATATTTCTTTCTCATCTCGCCCTCGGTCTCCCAGGTAACCTCCTCGCTGCTCGGGCTACGCCAAAGGACCTTGACGGTTGGTATAATCTTCGACCTCAACTTCTTCACCTGCCGATCCAAGATGGCCACCGGCTGCTCTGCAAAAGAAAGGTCGCGCTCTAGCTGGACTGTCGGGTGCTGAATCGCATGCGAATGGTCGTGAAGGTACTTGCGGAGCATCGAAACATGGAAGACGGGGTGAACATCGGGAAAGCTGGGAGGAAGAGCCAAACGATATGCAACAGCGCCGACACGCTCGAGGATCTCGAAGGGACCTACGAATCTAGGGCTAAGCTTCCCCTTTCGCCCAAAACGCATCACGCCCTTCATCGGAGAGACTTTCAGAAAAACATGGTCGCCAACTGCGAACTCTAATCTGCGACGGCGCCTGTCTGCATAGGATTTCTGCCTGCTCTGAGCCGCTCTCATCCGGTCTCGGATCAACTGTATCTTCGCTGTCGTCTCCTCAACAAGCTGCGGCCCCAAAATGCTGCTCTCGCTGAGCTATGTCCAACAAACGGGCGATCTGCATCTCCTCCCATAGAATGCCTCGAAAGGTGCCATCTGAATAGTATCCTGGAAGCTGTTGTTGTAGGAGAACTCCACTAGAGGTAAATGACGATCCCAGCTACCACCAAAGTCTAAAACGCACGCTCTGAGCATGTCCTCGAGAGTCTGAATGGTCCGCTCTGACTGTCCGTCTGTCTGCAGATGAAACGCTGTGCTGAAGCTCAAACGGGTGCCCAAAGCCTCCTGAAGTCTCTGCCAAAGTCGCCTGGTGAACTGAGTGCCTCGATCTGACACGATACAAGTCGGTACGCCATGCAACCGCACGATCTCGTCGATGTAGAGCTGAGCATACTGAGCGAAGCTGAAAGTGGTCTTCACTGGTAGGAAGTGAGCCGCTTTCGTCAATCTATCCACGATCACCCAGATGGAGTCGTACCCTCGACTGGTCCTGGGTAGACCCACAACGAAGTCCATCGAAATCTGTTCCCATTTCCACTCTGGAATGGGTAACGGCTGTAGCTCTCCTGCGGGCCTCTGGTGCTCGGCCTTGACTTGCTGACAAGTCAGGCATCTCGAAACGAACTTCGCAATGTCCCTCTTCATCCCGTCCCACCAGTAGGTCTCTCTCATATCATGGTACATCTTGGTGGAACCGGGGTGGACACTATACACTGATCGGTGTGCCTCCTCAAGAATGTCGCGCCGCAATCCATCAGCATCTGGTACGCACAGTCTAGATCCATATCGTAAAATCCCCTGATCGTCAACACGAACTCGGAAAATCTGCCCTGTCCCATCTGTGCCATGATCTCTGAGCAACGGTCGTCACTGCGCTGTGCCTCACATATACGGTCAAGCAACTGTGGGCGTGCACGAACATGCGCGAGCTGTCCCCCTATCTGAGTGAACTCGAACTCAACTCGGCTGGCGCATAACATCTGCCAATCTGCTGACGACTGCCTCTGCACTGAGCGCAAAAAGGATAGACTACCCCCGGGCCTCCTACTCAACGCATCTGCCACCACATTTGCCTTGCTGGGGTGATATAAGATCTCGCAGTCGTAGTCTTTCACCAACTCCATCCAACGACGCTGTCTGAGGTTCAGGTCTCGCTGCTGAAATATGTACTTTAAGCTCTTGTGATCGGTGAATATCTGACACGACTCGCCGTACAGGTAATGTCGCCAAATCTTCAGCGCAAAGACCACTGCAGCCATCTCCAAATCATGAGTGGGGTAGTTCTGTTCATGCTTCTTCAACTGCCGAGAAGCATAAGCGATCACCCGGCCATGCTGCATCAATACGCATCCTAAACCCACTCGCGAAGCATCACAGTAGACAACAAATCCGCCTGATCCCGAAGGCAAAGATAATACCGGCGCCGTAGTCAAACAAGTCCGTAGCTGCTGAAAACTGCGCTCGCACTCCTCTGTCCAAACGAAAGGAACTCCCTTCCGGGTCAAACCGGTCAACGGTGCAGCTATACGGGAGAAGTCCTGAACAAAACGCCTGTAGTAGCCTGCCAGGCCTAGAAAACTATGGATCTCAGTAACCGATGTAGGTCGGGGCCACTGCTGAACAGCCTCAATCTTCTTCGGGTCCACACAAATGCCGTCTCTCGTAACCACGTGACCCAAGAATCCGACGCTGTCCAGCCAGAATGCACACTTGGAGAACTTCGCGAACAGCTGGTGCTCCCTCAGAGTCTGTAACGTAATCTGCAAGTGCTGCTCGTGCTCTTCTCTGCTCCGGGAGTACACCAAGATATCGTCGATAAACACGATGATGAACAAGTCAAGATACGGCCTGAATGTACGGTTCATCAAATCCATGAATGCTGCTGGGGCGTTGGTGAGTCCGAACGACATCACCAAAAACTCGTAGTGGCCGTAGCGCGTGCGGAAAGCTGTCCTCGGTATATCCTCCTGTCGAACTCGCAGCTGATGGTATCCTGATCGCAAGTCGATCCTCGAAAAATACCCCGCACCCTGAAGCTAGTCGAACAAATCATCAATGCGCGGCAACGGATATCTGTTCCGAACGGTAACTTTGTTCAGCTGGCGGTAGTCGATACATAAGCGCAAACTTCCATCCTTCTTCTTGACAAACAGGACCGGAGCACCCCACGGAGAAACACTAGGTCGAATAAGCCCCTTATCTAACAAATCCTGCAACTAATCCTTCAGCTCTCGAAGCTCTGCCGGGGCCATCCGATAAGGCGGTATAGAAATAGGCCCCGAGCCGGGAATCAAATCAATGCAGAACTCAACATCGCGCTCAGGCGGTAGCCCAGGTAGCTCATCAGGGAAAACATCAGGGAACTCACAAACTACCGGGACCCGGTCCAACGGAACCTCTACAGCTCGAGTATCATAAACAAACGCTAAGTATCCCTGACATCCCTTCCGCAAGAGCTGACCAGCGCGAAGAGACGAAATTAAGCTGGGAAGGGTGACACTGCGGTCTCCCTGAATAACAAGGACTGGCTCTCCCGGAAATCTAAATATGACTGCCTTCTCACGGCAGTCCACCGAAGCATAACAAGTGGCTAGCCAATCCATGCCCAGAAGCACATCAAAGTCCAACATATCGAGGAGAATCAAATCAACTGATGAATCCCTCTCCCCGATACGAACGGAACACAAATGAAATACAAACCGAGCGACAAACGACTCGCCTACCGGAGTAACAACAACAAGCGGATGATCTAACGACGACGACTCACGGCCCAACATCGGTGCAAAGTGTGTAGAGACATACGAATGTGTGGAACCTGGGTCAAATAATACCCGGGCGTCGAAAGAACAAACTGGCAAGGTACCTATCACAACGGCATTGGATGCCTGCGCATCCTGCGGTGTCAAAGCAAAAACTCAGGCCTTTCCTCCACCGATAGCGGGCTGACCTCGACCTCGGCCTCTGCCTCCTCGTCCTCTCTGAACAGGACCGCCGCGTCCACGGCCTCTGGGTGCACCTAACTGGCATGGAGCATCGCCGGTGGTAGGAAGTAGGGCTCTCTGAGGAGGGGGTGGTGATGGTGGTAGGGTCACATGCGGAACTGTCGCTGCTCCCTGTCGTCTCACCGGACAGTCTCTGACAAGATGGTGCGGACTCCCGCACCCAAAACACCCTGGCGACGGCTGCTGCCCCTGGGGATAAGAACCATATAACTATCCCCGCCCAAATCCTCTGCCAGGCCTATCTCTCGGAAAGAATCTGGCGCGCTGCCTCTGAGACGGTACATCGGTGCGAATCCTCTTCGGCCCAGAAACGGCCGAAGTCCGTGATATGCGTGCCTCCATCCGCAATGCCGTATCCATAGCAGCTGAATAAGTGTCATAGTGCTGGGCGCCAATGGCAAGATATAGCTGGGCATCAAGTCCCTGTACGAACCTCTTCACCATCTTCTCCTCGGTATCCACCAAATACTGAGCATATCGGGATAACTGTGTAAACTGGATGTCATACTCAGACACCGTCATCCCAGGTGTCTTGACTAAGGCCTCGAAGCTGCGAGCTCTGGCGTCACGAACGCTCTCTGGAAAGAAACGGGCTAGAAAGACCGCTGTAAACTCGACCCAAGTCATAGGCGGTAGACCTGCAGCTCGACCTCTCAAGACTGACTCCCACCATGTCTGTGCGAGACCCTCTAGTCGGAAACTCGCAAGCTCTACCCATCGATCATCCGAACATCTCAGCGAACGGCAGATCCTGGCTAAACTGTCAAGGAACGTCTGTGGGTCCTCCGCTGCCTCGGTGCCGGTGAATACTGGAGGTCTCAGCCTCATGAAATCCTGTAGTGAAACCGGGATGGTCACGGTGGTAGTAGTAGGAGCAGGTATCATGGTCGTCTGTGATGTAGTAGGTACGTCATCCGGCCTCGGTGTACAACTGGCTGCAACTAGGGATCCTACCATCTGACGTAGCTCCTGCATGCCTCCCATCATCTGTCGCAACTCCTCCATACCAGTCTCGAGCCTATCCATACGGCCTGGGGAAGGTGGATCGGTCTGTCCCTGAGGCATAGGTATACCACCCTGCTCAGTCCTCGTCTCGGACGAGCCTGCTCGGATATCATCACGGGCGGCAGCCCTCTGCGCACTCGTAGCCTTTGGCGGGATAGTGGCTGGTACAGAAAAAGGATAATAAGAACAGTGCAAAAGAATCATAGGATACACGGAATTGAAGAAGGAATTTCAAGCAAGTATATCCTAAAGTCACTTAGGCGGAGTACCGTATTGTAAGTATGCCGCGGACATACGCACGCTACGTTACCCTGCTTAAATCACTTACTCCATCTACCAAGGGTCATCCTACACTCACAAAGGTAAAACCTATCGCTCTGATACCAACTTTGTCACGACCCGCAGGGTACGGAACGTGACTGGCACTTAAGTTTACGAAACGTCTAAAGACGTCCGTAAAATAAGTAAGCCAAAGCCCAGAAAACAAAACCAATTAAGCAAAAGAGTGAAGAAAACCCAATCAATTGAAAGCGAGTTTATCAAATAAGTCATGTAAAACCCTTTTTAAAAACAATACCAATTTTTCCGAAAATTGCGGCAGAGTCTCCTTTGTAAATACTGGCCCCCAAAATGGGTACAACAAAATATATATGAATCCAACAAAATAGGGCATCCCCAAGCGAGAGCTAGCTCTTCGCCACAAGGCGGTCACAAATCCCACGCAATATAAAACGACAGCATGCAAAATAATCATAATGAAGCATAAGAAAAACAGCATGTCGACTCAAGTGAGCTCGACCCCAAAATACAGCATAAAAGTCCACAAACCTCACAGTCTCATCTCTAAGTCAATATACAACAATACTGGTAGATACAGTAGATGGAGTGCACTAGATACAAAGAATATACAAGGTGGTACAAAAATAGTAACATAACCCACCTAAGAGCAAAACCTCGAGTCCAGGCAAAGGAGGCAAAAGAACAAGTGCGCCCGCCGCTACTGAACTGACGGAGCGGACCTGCAAAAGACTGTGGCACAACGGGGGTGAGTTGCTAACTCGTGAGTAATAAATAACACCTACAAAGGCTATCGTATGCATGCACACAAGCATCCTAGCATCTAAAATACAGGTATGAATGGGTGCACTAGCAGGTGTGTATACAACATCAGTGTACGAATATGTATGCAACATGAATATCTGAGGTCTCAATAGGTATATATAAGAAACATTTATCTCCTTTTGTTTTTGAAACTCTTTTAGAATGCCAGCATAATACTCAAAGAATCGACGAGAACCGGTGTCCAGCAACGACACCCAAAAGCTGTCTCAAATCTCATAAATGGATCTCTGGCCTCAGCCGTCCGGCTGACCCATCTCAAATATCAATATCTCATCATCTAGCGGCCACGGTCGGTATCCTCTGGATATCCGCCGTCCCAAACAGTCACCGGTAGGTAATCCGTCCCCTGCCAGGCTCAACGTCAACACCACATTCCTCTTGCCCGGGGGTACCTTACCGGGCCCACCATGTACCCGTGCCGGTTCCTCCACTCCTCGACACGGATTTCCAAAACCACAGCAAACTCATGGTGGACGACACTTACATCACTAGAAAACCGCAATTTACATATTTTAAAAATATAATAAGTTTAGAAATTTTGCGGCTTTCCCCCGAAATCCAGCAATATCATAAAATCTCAAGAAATCCTCATAAGTGCATATATCAGTGATAATGAATGCATATGGTATCAATAATCAAGTTGCGATGTGTGATTAATGGATTAAGCATGAACAATTAATATGATGAAGTACATGCACATGAATAGCAATCCTACGGTTTCATTTTAAGGAATTAAAGGCAATAGCACAAGTTTAAGTATCAATTAGTAAAAGGTTTAAATTTAAAGGTTATCTAGTGTGGTGGCATGGCAATTACCAGGGTGTGTGTGTAAGCATGAATAGTGCTCGTGCTGCATATAAAAACCCTGGCAATGGTGCAGGTGTCCTATAAAATGGTTTCGTATAGGTATGTCAATATAATGCATGGATGCAGCAAATAGTCAAATAAGTATTTCACCCCTAATTACTAACATCACTAAGGATCTTGTAAGTTACTAAAACTATCGGGCGGCTTGCGCCATCCAACGATAGTCCCCCGTAGATGTTACATCTACTCACTGGAATCCCTGGCTAGCTGTGTCCAATCACCGCTTTCCCCTTTCGCGCCGCGTCTGACGTCTCCGCGACCGAACCTGGAATTTACATCAATACCAAACATAAGGTTACATATCAAGAACGACGCAAAACCCCAACGAAACTACTAATGTTCGCTAGCTAGGTACAACGTACACAAAGTGCGCGGAACACACCCGAAAATCGCAAAAACTGCCAAAAAAACGCCGATTTGGTCGCCCGGCAAAACTAAAACCCGACTACCCAAAAATCCGCACTCACGCATCCTAAACGTCATAGGAGATGCTAAAAATATCCCCAAGGTATCACAAATAATTCACCAAATAATTTTAATAAAAACCTAGTAAGCACAAACTAGCAAGCAAAATAAATTTAATTAACCACATAATGGTGTGCTAACAAACCCTAGTTTAAAACAAACTACTCTTTTATAAACTAGATTAGAAATTAACTAAACTTTTAACACTAAAACCATATAATTAAAGGAATTTAGCCAAAAGAAATTAATTTGATGGAAATTATACCTCAAGATTTATGGATCAAGCATGTGATTTGCCTCTAAGGATGGCTTCCTAGCTCCAAGATTCAAGCAAGAATGGCTAAGGATAAATGATAGCATAAGGATTTGTTTGGATTTTTGAATAAATTGTGGATTTTGATGTGTTTTTTTGAAGAAATTTGAAGAAAAATGAAAAGAAAAGAGATGAAGAGGAGGAGGTGTAGGTTTCGGCCATAGGAGGTAAGGGGGAGGGGTGTGGGTGTATGGGAAAGGTCAAGAGTCAACTCCCCAAAAGTCAATGCACCATACTTCAACAACTATATTTAAAATAATTTCCTAAACAAAACAATTCCCCACATGAAAGAAAATCAATGGTGAGGCCAGAAATTTCTGGACTTGATCAAGGTGGGGCTGTCCTAGGGCTGAGGGAAGAGAGAGAGGGGTTTTACAAAAGAAGTTTTATGCAAAAAGACCCCCTACAAGTCAAAAATTGCAAGTTTTAGCTTAAAATTCAATAATTTCGCTTTCTATACTAAAAATTAGTTAAAAATCAAAATAAAATACTAAAAATTTATGTTACCACTAGATTTTAATTATCATAATTTTAAAGATTAAAATTAGCCCGGAAAAATTTGTATTTATCGCTAATTTAATGTATTTTCTTACCGGCTTAAAATAATATTAAAAAATTGAAAAATTAGGGAAAATTTTTAAACGACCAGAATTTCATAATTAACTCATTAGCTACTAAAAACAAGCAATTACCTATCCATTTTAGGTATAATTAGCCCTAAACTGCAAAATAACAAAAAAGACGGTTTTCGGAAAAATACCGAATTTTCACCGATTTTCAGGAAAACACCAAAACGACTTTTCAAGACGCTACAGTAGGGGTGCAAATTTACACACACGTAGGGGTATACAATCGATGTTTGGATAAAAGAGAGAATGAAGAATAAGACTTGTGTTTTCTGTAAAGTTGATAAAAATCCCTGATTTGAGGCCGCACTTTAGAAGGAAAATTTAGGAGAACCAACATCTTTCTAAACTTTTGGAACGTATAGGACCTAAAGTTAAATAGATAGGAGGTGTGAAACATAAGGGTTGGATATTTCTAACTTAGGATAATAGAATTTCTAACGTAAATACTAAACTGTAGGAGTAGAATCGATGTTAACTTATGATACTAGCTTGACGGGATTTTGTGGGTGTAATCCGCTGAAAACCCTCAGGAGACAACACTCCTCCTACTAGGGACACCTAGAGGTTTAACGGCTTGTTGCACGTGCTCAGTGCAATCGCGTTCCCTGCGAAAGTGCGGTTAGGACTTTTTTGTGAATAATTGGTTTTGCTCGGGACGAGCAAAAGTTAAGTTTAGGGGTATTTGTTCATACCAGAATATTGCATTTTATACCGCCCATTCTTACGCTCGTTTGGTTATAGGCAGATGCTTTTAATCAGTGTTTGCTACATATTTACAGGATACTGGTTCTCAGCTCTAAACAATGAAATTCATGGAAAAGTACGACAAATTCTGGATTACTGCCAACCACAGATAAAACACGGGTCTCCGCCCTCTATCCGTATGTTGCCACACACCAGTTTAAGGGACAAAATGGCAAATCGATGTCATTTTCATGCACAAAGCTCGATGTCAACACAAGATCCAACATATCTATGCGGAGCTCGAGGAAATCATGGCAAAAGATCCACATCACTTCACCTTTTGATCTACTGAAATTCTGGAAGAATTGTGAAGAGATTCTGAGAAAAGTACTATACCACACTGAAGAGGACCACAAACTAGGGGATACGACAAAAGATGAAGGCACGATCCTTCTAAAAGGCCGCGGAACCACGGCATAAGCACGCTTAGGCCGCGGAACCGCGACCATATAGGCTCCTCACTGTGTCGTTTTCTGGGGTTATATTGGTACATTTATGTGGAGCCCGATTCTTGCCCTAGGTTTCCAGTTCCCTGCCTATAAATACCCCAGAACTTGCCAAGCCAAAGGAGTCCATTCTTATGCTATCTTTTTTGTTAGTTTTTAGTCTTCTTCTTCTTCTTCTTCATTCTTTCCTCCATGAAAATGTAGTGAGAGCATTGAGTGGATGATAAATGAAGATGAGGGTTTTTGTATCATTCTTTTGCTTAGCTTCCCCCTTGAGCTCTCTACCTTAACTTGATCTTGCAACCTCTTAAGTGAGCTTGCAAGTTTAAGCTTTGGTCATTGATCTCAAGGGGTTGTATCATTTTGTTCTCTCTTTTGTGCTTCATTTCACATGAGTTCTTTACCCTTCTCTTGATCTTGCAACCTCTTGATTGAGCTTGCAAGTTTAAGGGTTGGCTATTGATCCCATGGCTTGTCTTAAGATCTACGGTTCTTAGTATTACTTTCTTGCTTATCTCTTTCTTGCATTTTTTTATTCTTGTCTTTTATTACTTGCAATTTATTACCATGCACTTTAATTACTTGCTTGTAATCTTTTCTTTTCTTTGTTTATCTTTTTGTTCTCTCATTTTTGGTTCGTTTTGTGAATGGTTGTAATTATTGTTGTTAAGAATAAATATGATATTGTAAGTTAATGTTTCTTTGCTCATTTCCTTTTCCTGTTATTTTCCATTGAACTCCGCCCAAACGATACGCAAGCGCTCCGTTAGGCACCCTACCCTACCAAGGTAACGGTGATTCCTAACCGCGACCGGTTGCGTTCAGTTTGGCCGGAGGCGAAAGTAAGAGACATGAACGGAAGGACAAGGGTAGATATGCCGGATTCGACGAATACCGTGCTTAAATCCCCTAATCCACGTTGTTGCCGATTGCTCTAGCTTCAATTGGTCAAGACTCGGCTCAAAGGTTTTGAGTGCGGATTTCCTTAGCTTACACTCTCGTATATTTTTCTTAACAACTTTACTCTTGCATATAAACACATAGGTTAGATTTGAACAAACATATACAAATTCTTTATTGACTAGTCTAAAACAAGAACGGACATACAACTATCTCCCTGTGGATCGACCCGTGCTCAACCGGCTAGCTGCATAGCGACACCGTCCTCATCGCGGTAAACTTTAGAACTTTGAACATCCGACAAGCCAAAAGCGTGCGATCAGGATGCAAGGCACGCTCACAAGGTTCTACAAGGCATCAACCATGGCCGATTAAAATTTTAGCCGTGCCGAACAACCCGAAGCCGGATCTTTAAACTAGGGTTTAGGCGAAAACAAGCATGTTAAACTCTTTAACACTAAGTGAGAGGGATTACAACCTTTGTAGATCCGATCCTTCACTTCTTAAGCTCCGTGTTGAAGTCCCTTCGCTGCGATCATCGTGTTCCGGACTCTCGAGAGGCTCCGCGAAGAGAAAGATGCAAACTTGCTTCCGATCTTCGATAACAAAGATGATCTACCTTGAAGTTTCATTAACACAAGCTAACACTCATAAAATGATGTGAACACCCTCATCTAAATGGCAAGGGTAGATGAGGATGATGAAGTAGGATTTTTGCTCTCTTGTATTTTCATTTACTCACTCATTTTTCATCACCTTGAAAAAGCTAGAAAGCTTTTTCTATGAAAGAAAGAAGGAAGAAGATGAACAATCAACATGAAACCTTTTGTGATAAATAATGAAAGGATAAATATGATGATTAATGCAACCATGGTCAACTAAACCCATGTAGAGAATTAACTAGGGTTAGGGTTTGGGTTAGGTCAAGGAATGAGTCATAACAAAATATCTTTCACAAAACAAAACTAAACCTTCTAGAATCATCTAGAAAGCATTAACCCAAATCAAACCCTAATCTTGTTTAATCTCTACTAAACATGTTGCATTAGTTATCATATCATGTTACAATATTATATATCATATATACAATATATTTTATAACAAAAGAAAATAATACAATTAACATATATCGCATATATATCAATGTATTACCCGAGTGAGAAAAAGAATCTTTTAGCGAGCTAATATTAGTTAATGTAATTTAATATATCATATATATTATTATACATTAAATTATCGAATCAACACTTGATCCGACAATCCGGCTATATCGCATATAACCGACTAATACGATGACCCGGCTATATCACATATACCCGGCCGATATCTCATATCGCGAGAATCCAATACGGTATCACATACCGCATTATCCTCGGTCCCGCACATATCACATATGTGCTCCTACTTCGTTTTGCCTGAGCCAAGAAACCTCTGTGTAGGACTCTAAAGAATCATCAATATGCCGGCAGTAGGTGATGATCATATCAAACACCCACAAGCTGCAAGCGGTCAGCTAAACGTAACAGCCACCCAGGTATTAAGCGCTCAGAAGATCAATAAGCAAGCCTGTACATTCTCCTGTGGATCCAAACAGTAACACTCCCGTACAGTCCGGTCTCGTCGTCTGATATGTCGCATATCTCGCCTAGGGGTGGTAAACGCCAGACCCCAGTAGCTTTATAAGTCGTGTCGATATAAGGTCTATAACAGTTCTAGAAACTACTGATAACACATACCAGTAGATCTCAGCAACCCTGGCCAGGGATTTCCGGTTATAGCCAATCGAACACAGCGCAACATCAACTCCCTATACCGGGAGAGACGAATCCCCTCCTATCGCTCATTGCCTCCATGTGATTCGGGACTGTACCCAAAAGCCACCTTTTTGCACGCCCTCTTGGACGTGGTATGATGGAAATCAAAGCACAGTGGGAATCACACAACACTCTATGACGATCTCGGGTCAACAGACTACTCTGTACCAGTGTCACCGGAGAACTGCCATCTGACGTGAAGTATAATACCATCTGGGAGTTCTCGGCGAGTCCGTCCAGTGTACCCAGTCTCCACTGAGCACCCGTACACCATCCTTGATGTCGAACAACAATGGATATGGGATCATCCATCGCCCATCATATGGGTCAAGATGCGTATACGCTAGTCTACTCTGGTGCATCGACGCCCTGTCTCGATACACCCTCGACTAGGAACAGTTATAGGATGTACTCGTCAACTACCGTGGCCCCACTAGTATGATCTCATCATAGTCCCAGTATTCGAGTACATATCCTAAGGGCTTTATCAACATGTAACATAGAGACAATCAGAGTACATGTTCAGATAAAGTACAACCAGATAGCATACTATCATGTTGAGCAAGAAAGTCCTCCCTATATATGTCCAAGCATCCATTACAATATACATCATATGTACTGTAATGGCCTCTAGGGCATATATATAACTAACAATCTCCCACTTGCATTAGGTCCATCTGTTGTGGTATCGCATACCTAACAATTTATCGTGGTTGAAGTATCTCATACTCAACCATCCCATAAAAGTCTCTACTGGGAAAATGGCCTTTGTGAGTTGATCCGCACTGTTGTCCTCTGTGTCTACTCTCCTAACCTCAATCTCCCTAGAGATCAACCATCTCTAAGATCAGGTGATACTGTCTAAGAATTATATCTGGATTTCTGATGGGACGGGGGTTCCCTGGCAAAAGCCACAACGCCATTGTCACACAATGGTAGGAACGAAGTTCATCTAATGAACTTATATATCCAGACTGCCTCTTTGGTAGCATCCTTGGTAACGATGTATCTTGCCTTTAATCATCTAGTATGTCACGGTATCTAGCTTGGAACTCTTCCAACATACCGTCCCTCCACTAAGGGTAAAGACAATGCCTGCGACTGACATTCAGTCGTCCTTATCACCCTGGAACTTTTCCAGTGATTCTCCCCAGGATCGATTGATACTATCTCACTACAACTGGTGAGAATCCTAACATCCAATTAGATCTATCTCATATATCCAAAACCCAGGATTTATGAGGTATCAACTTCGATCCTATATGGAGAATCCTTGTGATAAGCAGAGATTGACCGAGCGTAGCATCGGAAACTCCTTCCCTATCAAGAGTATGGCATCCACGTACTCTACGAGGATCACCACCATACTCCCTACTACCTTTTGTATATATAAGGTTCATCTACCATTTTGATGAAGTCAAACTCTTTGACTACCACATCAAAACAGATGTTCCAACTCCGCGATGCCTGCTTTATCCTATAAAGCATCTTGCATACGTTTCCGCTGCTCCCACTGTCTACGAAGCCCTCTGGCTGTGTACTTATAGATGCTCTCTTCTAAAACATCATTTAGAAAAGCTGTCATGACACCCAACCACCAGATATCGTAGTCATGGTATGTAGCCGGGCAAGTAGGATCTGGATGGACTTAAGCATAGCTTTGAAAGTCTCAACTTTTCCATGTACACCAAGTAATCTTCTCAAGATATACTTGCTCCTGATGGGGATTTAACCCTTCAGATAAAGAAACCAAAGTCCATACTTTGTTAGTGTA
The DNA here is from genome assembly GCA_030015575.1 of Agapanthus africanus. Classification (NCBI taxonomy): domain Eukaryota; kingdom Viridiplantae; phylum Streptophyta; class Magnoliopsida; order Asparagales; family Amaryllidaceae; genus Agapanthus; species Agapanthus africanus. The sequence continues at coordinate 401,943,878 of CM057346.1, forward strand.
TAAGGATTCCATCTCAGATCACTAAGCATCCAGCCATTCTTACAGAGTCCCACTCCTGATGGCCTGCTCGAAACTAGTTGGGTCATCATCTCATGATGCAATCCTCGCTCCCACTGTCATAGAGAAACCGAAGTATCTCTCAGGTGGGTGAGGAACCCTACTAGATCGACGGAGAGGCTGAGGTTCGTTGGAAACTATTGAATTCTTTAGTTCTACCAAATCATCTGTTGTAGTTTGTATAGCTGGAACTCCTTCCAGTTCTACCTCATGACCACTAATTTCTTCACAAGAATTCCCTTTCACAAAGGTGGCATGCTGAGAAACAAAACATCTTTTGTTTCTCTGTTTGGTAGAAGATATTCCCTTGCGAATGCTTGGGATATCCAACAAACTTCCACAGAACTGACTTTGCCTCGAGCTTGTCCGGATTATGCTTTTAGACATAGGCTGGACAACCCCAAATCTTAACAAACATAAGATATGGGCTCTTCCCATTCCATATCACATATGAAGTGGTAGGCAACTGATTTGATTTGAACCCTATGCAATAGGTATGCAGCTTCTCAAGCGCATAACACCCAAAAGGAAATAGGAAGCTCAGTAGTACTCATCATAGAGCACACCATATCACATAGGGTGCTATTGCTCCGCCCCGATACACCGACGTGCTGTGGTGTATACGAAGGAGTAATGCTGAGAGAGAATCTCATTCTCTTTTAGAATAGTCCAGGAATTCCGTGCTTAAGTATTCTCCTCCTTGATCTCATCAAAGGACATAATACTTATACCCGTATTTTGGTTCTCTACTTCTAACTTACATTCTGTAAATATCTCAAAAGGTTCGGACTTGTGTTTCAACAGGAACATATGTCTGAATCTTGAGAGATCATCAGAGAATGTAATGAAGTACATAGAACCGGTCTTGGCATGTGTAGACAGGAGACTTTCATATATCAGCATGTATCAATCCCAAGAGTTCACTAACTCTTTCTCTGTTTCCAATAAACAGAGGTATGGTCATCTTATCTTTGTGACATGACCGGCAAGTTTCACAAGATATAAATTCAAACAGATTTAAATATTCATCTAAATGTAACTTAGCTAGTCGGGTCGCATTGATATGACCTAGTCTACAATACCTCAAGAAGGATTCGTTCATTTCTGAACTCTTCCTCTCGTGTGTGTTCTGTATACTAAGAACTGTAGTTTGATTTAGAACGTCAATGCTTTTAGATAACGTGCCTGAACCGATCAACTCTTGATATAGGAAATGTTCAAAACATTATCCAACAATACAAAATTATATCCTTTCTTTACTAATAAAGAGACTGATATGATGTTGTATATCAGGTTCGGTATCTAATAACATTCGTTCAGAATTAATGTATTCTGGTAATACAGGGTGATAGTGACCAACAGACTTGGCTGCAACACTTGCACCGTTTTCTGTCTCATGAAACTTATCACCCATTCTCAGTTCTCCACCTTTCTGTAGCCCATGTAACAGATTACATATGCGGGATCCTGATCCGGTATCTCATACCCAGGACGTAAAGGATACTGAGAAACAGTTCTCTGTAATGAACACACCCGAAGAAGATGCATCAGCATGCACTTTCTTCATTTGGGCGGCACGGAAAATCTGGTATACCCCAATTTCCTGCTCTGTCTTATAACAATTATAAGTTGGAGCGGGAACAACGTTTCCCAGCTCAGTATAACAAGCGGGTTCGGTCAATATATCCGTATTATTATCTTGATTAAGGTGTGATATGGTCGCTACCTAGAGAGAGAGAGAAGAAAACACTCAGCGTATGCTCTTGCAAAATTAGATTGGTTATCTAATATATCTAATCAGGATGTCTCCCACTGTTTTAGTCAAATCTTCCTTCAAACCCTAAAAGGAAAGACTAGCCGGGATTAATTACACGCTACAAGTTCGCCAATCTTTCAGCCAGGCCAGTGTCGGTACTTTGAAAGAGGTCCCCGTGCTTTCGCACGGACCTAATTAAAGTAAACCTCGGTTTTCCAGGGGCGTAACCCCGTTAACACCTTTCTAGACACCTACTTGATCGGCTAATTGTAATATGTAAAACTCCCAGGAGTAACTCTTACTCGCAGCGGGTATCGGGATCCAACTATCTCATAGAAGGTATGCAATCTCATTGCAAATTTCAACACTTGAAATTCCCAATAATATTTTGCCCCAAGCGATCTATGACCTTGACTGAGTCAACAAACCATAGACCGTAAGTAAAGTTCAACCCGTCATTTCCCGATTGAATTAAACCCACCCGCACTGTTAGTTATATGTATGCCCTAGAGGCCATTACTATACATAGGATGTATATTGTAGTGGATGCTTGGACATATATAGGGAGGACTTTCTTGCTCGACATGATAGTATGCTATCTGGTTGCTCTTTACCTTAACGTGTATACTGATTGTCTCTCTGTTACATGTTGGTAAAGCCCTTAGGATGTGTACTTGACTACCTGGACTATGATGCGGATCATACTAGTGGGGACATGGTAGTCCATAAGTACATCCTTCAAAGTCCTTAGTCGTGGGTGTATCGAGACGGGGCATCGATATACCAGAGTAGACTAGCGTGTACCTTCTCGACCCATACAGATGATCCCAAATCCATTGGTGTTTGACATCAGAGATGATATACGGGTGCTCAGTGGAGACTGGGTACACAGGACGGACTCGCCGAGAACTCCCAGATGATATTATACCTTACGTCAGATGGCAGTTCTCTGGTGACACTGGTACAGAGTAGTCTGTTGACCCGAGATCGTCATAGAGTCTTGTGTGGTTCCCACTGTGCTTTGATTTCCATCTTACCACGTCCAAGAGGGCGTGCAAAACGGTGGTTTTTGGGTACAGTCCCAAGTCACATGGAGGCAATGAGCGATAGGAGGGGATTCGTCTCTCCCGGTATAGGGGGTTGATGTTGCGCTGTGTTCGATTGGCTATAACAGGAAATCCCTGGCCAGGGTTGCTGAGATATACTGGTAAGTGTTACCAGTAGTTTCTCGAATTGTTATAGACCTCATATCGATGCGACTTATCGAGCTATTGGGGTCTGACGTTTACCACCCCTAGGCAAGATATGCGACATATCAGACGATCAGACCGGACTGTACGGTAGTGTTACTGGTTGAATTCACAGAAGTGTGAGCGGGCTTGCTCGTCGATCTTCTGATCGCTCAATACCCGGGTGGCCGTTACATTTAGCAGACCGCTTGCGGCTTGTGGGTGTTTGATATGATCATCACCTGCTGCCGGCGTATTGACGAGTCTTTAGAGTCCTACATAGAGGTTTCCTGGCTCAAGCGAAACGAAATAGGAGCGCATATGAGATATGTGCGGGACCGAGAATAATGCGTGTATGTGATACCGTATTTCATTCTCGCGATGAATGTGTCGAATGGTTATATGCGATATAACCTAGTTATCTAATCGAGGGTTGATTCGATAAGCCGATACATTGGATACTGGTCGGTTATATGCGATATGACCGGATCGTTAAATCAAGTGTTGATTTAATGATTTAATGCATAATTATATATTTGATATATTACTTTGCGTTAACTAGTATTGGTTCACTTTAAATGGATTTTCTCACTCGGTTGTGCACATTGTATATGTGATATACTTTTGTACACAAGTTTGTATCATGTTTGATGATACATGCTCACTAGGGTTTGTGTGAAGATTAAACCATGGTTGTAGATTGGTTAGGGTTTTCATTTTCTTATTCCTTTATTTATTTATTTATTCTTTTTGGAAAAATGAAAAGCATAAAGGAAAATGGTGGCTTTGTTTGTTTTCTAGTTGAAGCTTCATGAAGCTTTGACCAAAGTGACCATTTTGTCTCATGCTTAACCCTAACCACTCCATTAACCCTAGTTTAATCTCTACACTTGACCATGGTTCATTATATGATAAGTATTGATTTTCTTTTCAAAATGTTTTTAACTTATCATAACACTTTCTTCTTCTTCTTCATCTTCTTCAATGAAGAAAGCTTCACTTCATCAATGGTGGATTGATGAAATGAGTGAGAAATCCAATTCTAAAGTGAACCCACTTCCTATTTCTTCATCCTCTACCTCTTGCCAAGTAGTAGAGTGTGTTTCCTTCACAAGTTTTCTAGACTTGGTGAAGTTGGAGCTTGATCTAGCGATGCCTCGACGTAGATCATCTTCGGCACGTCGTCGATGACCTAGCCCGCTCTTTCTCCGATGAAGCCGACGCTAGAGCCCGGGATTTGATATGGACAGCGGAGAGGACTTCATCACGGAGCCGTGGAGGTGGAGGACCGGATCTACAAAGGTTGTATTTCCGTATTCTTGTAGTTAAGTGTTAACTAGTTTTCATTTTATCGCCTAAACATCTAGCCAACGATCTAGTCTAGGGTTTCTCGGCACCGTATTTTTAGAAATTGGCATGGTTGATGCCTTGTGAGACCTCTTGAGAGTGCCTAGGAACCCTACAGTGGTATCAGAGCCTAGCTAGAGCCTTAGGCGAAGTCTAGACGCAATTTGAAGTCCGATCGAACCAAAACCCGAACTCGAAACATGCTCTCTGGACTTTTTTCAAAAACAGGGATTTTTGTGAATTAAAAATTGCCAAAAAATTCAGCAGGGAATCCTATGAGTTACTGTGAAGCACGTGACTCTAAATCGATCAAAGAGCCGCGGAACCGCGGCCCCACCCTGGGTTTCGCGGCGGTTCCGCGGCCATGTTGGTGATTTAGGTCACGTGTCTTGCACAGTAATTCTTGTGTCAAAGAGCTGAGTCTTCTGGAAATTTTTATATTTTATTCAAGAGTTGAATTTTCTGGGGTTGTTTTGGGGATTCGGTGTTTCGATCGGAGTATCAGATTTTGTCTTTGTGGCTTTCCGGATAAATTTCAAAATATGTTAAAAAGTTCGACCGGATATAAATACCTAATTTTTCCCCTGTCGGGAAAATTCCAAGTGTTGGATTTTTCCGTAGTTTAACGACGTTCTAAGTAGTGCAAGTAATGCAATGGACCCTCTAGAAGACAACAAACCTTAACTCGATTATGTGACCGTCTTGAACTGTCCTTTGAATCTTCGGGTTTGGGGCAGTACGGCGTGCCACATGTGAGGCGTTGGCTTGACCCTTCTACGGCTGGACCGTTGGTACTGAGGCACGAACTGAATGTTTTTAGACTTGTTTCATGTGTTGATCAGTATCGGGAAAACTTGGGTGTTTGAATGTTCGATCGGAAAGTTTAACATTTTCTAATTATCTCGAATGTGATACAATAATTGGAATTCACAATAGTTATGAGATAACTGAATGAAAATTATAAACATAGCACTTTAGTCTCACTTGATCGGTTGCCACGGAATTTTGATGTGATCAAAAGTCCGTCGCAATCACGTAGCGTACGCGGATACTCGCCGGGTAAACTTAATAGACAGCCTCGCCCCATAGCCCCGACCAAGTGACTGTAGGAGAACCCCGTCGCCGAAAGCATCCGTTCGGGTGCTCGCGGTGGCGGTGTTCCGCCTTGGTGCACTTCGTCAACGGTATCGGGGGTGCGGCCGCCTACTAAAGTTTGCGACGAGCATTCGATCAAAATGTCGGGAATCCTGTTGAATTGCCCGACTTGGTATTGAAAAGTGTTTTCGATAATGAGACTAAAATGCGGGGTTTATAATTGTTAGGCATGCGATGTCTAAGTAATTCATTTGGTCAGGCATGCGATGTCTGAGGTGGTTGCGGATTCCAACTGTTATAGTTTTACACTTTCTTTTCTGTGACCGTAAGTGTAATATGTGATATCGCCGGTTTCGTTGCTATATGTCAACGACAATTGGGATGGGCATATTTACTTACGTTGATGACATGTGATGTTATGTGTTGCTGGATATGTTATATTGGATCGTCTTCTTTGAATAGCCGGGGGTTTTTATGTGAGATGAGTGTTTTTCATTTTCATTCATGTAAAAACTTGTATGTAATATTCTTTTATTTGGGGCACTTTCAGGTTGCGGAAGATGTCACCGTTTGTATATTATTTACTTTTCTGCACTAGGATAGACCCAAGGAGGAGAGCACAAGTAACCGGGTTCTGGAGTCCAGTGGGAGACCAACTCGAGGAGTCGAGTCCGAGTCTCCTAACTCCAGAATTGGTAGGGTTGCTTGCCGCTCTCGTAGGGGTCTAGGAGTGTGGGTTTGGCTATTCATCACGACCGTGGAATCCGTGTTTTATACTGGCTCGTATTGAAAACTCGGACGTCCTAGTATATCCAATATTTCATATGATTCTTCTACTGCGATATCTGTGATGTGATCATGTGATGTTCTGTGATGGATACAGTATATAGTATATATGATATATTATATAGACGTTACTTATGTTTTACACCCGTGCTAGCCCTGCCCGGCTCTGCCGTTAGTTACCTAACCTAACGGTGCACGAGGGGACATCGAGGCGAATGCGGATGGCATAAGTGTACGTCGTATTTATCTGTGATGTTTAGGTACTTAAATGATGGGACTTCATTAATATGATTAATGAAATAAAAGAAACCTAAGATGTTGTAGAATCGAATTTCAAAATAAAAAGGGTAGTTACAGTTCTTGCTTTGCACAGAGGTATATGTGATATATCCTGCACCTTATTCGATGAGGAAAGGACCGAGATCCCTTCACCGGGAGTGACTCCTTTAGCAATAACTGGCAGATGCAACACACTCGGTTTGTCTTTTGATTGCTTTTAAGTGTTTTTGCTTTGCACAGTGATATATATGATATATCCCGCACCTCATTCGACGAGGAAAGGATCGACGATCCCTTCACCGGGAGTGACTCCTTTAGCAAAACTAGAAAAGCCTCAAAAACACTCCATTTTAAAATCATTTGATTCTACAACGATATCAAGTTCATTACGCAATAGGTTTTCAGAAAAACCTGTCGTAGCCCTCCGTCATTTCAAATAAATCCTGTTTAGTATTCGTGCTGCGTTTGTTGACCTTGTCAAGGCGCAGTGTGCGGTAGCTAACCAGTATTTATCTGCTTATGCATATGATGCAGATTGGGTTAGGGTAGTCGTGCGGCCTTGTTGACCTTGTCAAGGGTCGTGCGGGTGGGTTTGATTCAATCAAGAAATGACGGGTAGAACTTGACTTGCGATCTATGGTTTGTTGACCTTGTCAAGGTCATAGATCGTTCGGGGCAAAATATTATCGGGAATTTCAAGTGTTGAAATTTGCAATGAGATTGCATACCTTCTATGAGATAGTTGGATCCCGATACCCGCTGCGAGTAAGAGTTACTCCTGGGAGAGTTTTACACATTACAATTAGCCGATCAAGTAGGTGTCTAGAAAGGTGTCAACAGGGTTACGCCTCTGGGAAAACGAGGTTTACATTAATTAGGTTCGTGCGAAAGCACGGGGGACCTCCCTCAAAGTACCGACACTGGCCTGGCTGAAAGATTGGCGAACTTGTAGTGTGTAATTAATCCCGGCTAGTCTTTCCTTTTAGGGTTTGAAGGAAGATTTGATAAAAAGCAGTGGGAGCCATCCTGATCAGATAAAATAATAACCAATCTATTCTTGCAAGAGCGCACGCTGAGTGTTTTCTTCTCTCTCTCTCCTGGTAGCGACCATATCACGCCTTAATCAAGATAATAATACGGATTATTGACCGAACCCGCTTGTTATACTGAGCTGGGGAACGTTGGTCCCGCTCCAACTTATAAATGTTATAAGACAGAGCAGGAAATTAGGGATTACCAGAATTCCCGTGCCGCCCAAACGAAGAGAGTGCATGTTGATGCATCATCTTCGGGTGTGTTCATTACAAAGAACTGTTTCTCAGTATCCTCCGCATCCTGAGTATATGATACCGGATCAGGATCCCAGATATGTAATCTGTTACATAGGGCTACAAAAGGGTAGAAAAACTGAGAACGGGTGATAAGTTTCATGAGGCAGAAAACGGGGCAAGTGTTGCAGCCAAGTCTGTTGGTCACTGTCACCCTGTATTACCAATACATTGATTCTAAACGAATGTTATTAGATACCGAACCTGATATACAAAATCATATCAGTCTCTTTATTAGTAAAGAAATGATAAAATTTTGTATTGTTGGATAATGTTTTGAACATTTCCTATATCAAAAGTTGATCGGTTCAGGCACGTTATCTAAAAGCATTGACGTTCTAAATCAAACTACAGTTCTTAGTATACAGATCACACACAAGAGGAAGAGTTCAGACATGAACGAATTCTTCTTGAGGCATTGTAGACTAGGTCATATCAATGCGACCCGACTAGCTGAAGTTACATGTAGATGCATATTCAAATCAGATTGAATTTAAATCTTGTGAAACTCGCCAGTCATGTCACAAAGATAAGATGACCACAGCCCTGTTTATTGGAAACAGAGAAAGAGTTAGTGAACTCTTGGGATGATACATGTTGATGTATATAGGTCCCCTGGCTGCACATGCCAAGAATGGTTCTTTGTACTTCGTTACATTCTCTGATGATCTTTCGAGATTCAGACCTATGTTCCTGTTGAAACACAAGTCCGAACCTTTTGAGATATTCACAGAATATAAGTTAGAAGTAGAGAACCAATACGGGTATAAGTATTATGTCCTTTGATGAGATCAAGGAGGAGAATACTTGAGCACGGAATTCCTGGACTATTCTAAAGGAGAATGAGATTCTCTCTCGGCATTACTCCTCCGGATACACCATAGCACGATGGTATATCGGGGCGGAGCAATCACACCCTATATGATATGGTATGCTCTATGATGAGTACTACTGAGTTACCTTTTTCCTATTAGGTGTTATGCACTTGAGAAGTTGCATACCTATTGAATAGGGTTCGAATCAAATCAGATGCCTACCACTTCATATGTGATATGGAAAGGGAAGAGCCCATGTCTTAAGCTAGTTAAGATTTGGGGTTGTCCGGCCTTTGTCTAAAAGCAAAATCCGGACAAGCTCAAGGCAAGGTCTGTTATGTAGAACTGGAAATGTTCCATCTATACAGACTGCAGCTGATGATTTGATAGAACCAAAGGATTCAGTAGATTCCAACGAATTTCAGCCTCTCCGCCGATCTAGTAGGGTTCCTCACCCACCTGAGAGATACTTCTGTTTCTCTATGACAGTGGGAGCGAGGATTGCATCATGAGATGATGACCCAACTAGTTTCGACCTGGCCATCAGGAGTAGGACTCTGTGAGAATGGCTGGATGTTTATCGATCTGAGATGGAATCCTTATACACCAACAAAGTATGGTCTTTGGTTGCTATATCTGAAGGGTTAAATTCCCATCAGGAGCAAGTATATCTTGAGAAGATTACTTGGTGTACATGGAAAAGTTGAGACTTTCAAAGCTAGACTTGTTAAAAGTTTGCATCATTGACCAGGTGTGAATAATGATGAAACCTTTTCAAGTAGCTATGCTTAAGTCCATCCAGATCCTACTTGTCACGGCTACATACCATGACTGCGATATCTGGTGGTTGGGTGTCTTGACTGCTTTTCTAAATGATGATTTAGAAGAGAGCGTCTATAAGTACACAGCCAGAGGGCTTCGTAGACAGTGGGAGCAGCGGAAACGTGTGCAAGATGCTTTATTTGATAAAGCAGGCATCACGGAGTTGGAACATCTGTTTTGATGAATTAGTCAAAGAGTTTGACATCATCAAAATGGTAGATGAACCTTGTATAAACAAAAAGGTAGTAGGGAGTATGGTAGTGATCCTCATAGAGTACGTGGATGACATACTCTTGATAAGAAAAGAGTTTCTTATGCTACGCTCGGTCAATCTCCGCTTATCACTAGGATTCTCCATATAGGATCAAAGTGATACCTACTAAATCCTGGATTTTGGATCTATGAGATAGATTTAATTGGATGTTAGGATTCTCACTAGTTGTAGTGAGATGGTATCAATTGATCCTGGGAAGAATCACTGGAAGTGTTCCAGGGTGATAAAGACAACTGAGTGTCGGTCACAAGCATTGTCTTTACCCTCAGTAAAGGGACGGTATGTTGGAAGAGTTCCAAGCTAGATACCGTGACATACTAGACGATAAGGGCAAGATACATCGCTACTTAAGATGCTACCAAAGAGGCAGTCTGGGTGTATATTGGTTCATGAGATGAACTACGTTCCAACCATTGTGAGTCAATGGAGTTGTGGCTTATGCCAAGGAACGTCCGTCCCATCAGTGATCCAGACATATTCTAAGGCAGTGTCACCTGATCATGGAGATGGTTGATCTCCAGTGAGATCGAGGTTAGGAGAGTAGACTCAGAGGACAACACAGCGGATCCACTCACAAAGGCCTGTTCCCAGAGAGAGACTTTTATGGGATGGTTGAGTATGAGATACTACAACCACTGCTATCAGATGGCCCTAGTGCAAGTGGGAGATTGTTAGTTATATGTATGCCCTAGAGGCCATTACTATACATACGATGTATATTGTAGTGGATGCTTGGACATATATAGGGAGGACTTTCTTGCTCGACATGATAGTATGCTATCTGGTTGCTCTTTACCTTAACGTGTATACTGATTGTCTCTCTGTTACATGTTGGTAAAGCCCTTAGGATGTGTACTTGACTACCTGGACTATGATGCGGATCATACTAGTGGGGACAAGGTAGTCCATAAGTACATTCTTCAAAGTCCCTAGTCGTGGGTGTATCGAGACGGGGCATCGATATACCAGAGTAGACTAGCATGTACCTTCTCGACCCATACAGATGGGCGATCGATGATCCCATATCCATTGGTGTTTGACATCAGAGATGATATACGGGTGCTCAGTGGAGACTGGGTACACTGGACGGACTCGCCGAGAACTCCCAGATGGTATTATACCTTACGTCAGATGGCAGTTCTCTGGTGACACTGGTACAGAGTAGTCTGTTGACCCGAGATCGTCATAGAGTCTTGTGTGGTTCCCACTGTGCTTTGATTTCCATCTTACCACGTCCAAGAGGGCGTGCAAAACGGTGGTTTTTAGGTACAGTCCCGAGTCACATGGAGGCAATGAGCGATAGGAGGGGATTCGTCTCTCCCGTTATAGGGGGTTGATGTTGCGCTGTGTTCGATTGGCTATAACAGGAAATCCCTGGCCAGGGTTGCTGAGATATACTGGTAAGTGTTACCAGTAGTTTCTCGAATTGTTATAGACCTCATACCGATGCGAATTATCGAGCTATTGGGGTCTGACGTTTACCACCCGTAGGCGAGATATGCGACATATCAGACGATCAGACCGGACTGTACGTTAGTGTTACTGGTTGAATTCACAGGAGTGTGAGCGGGCTTGCTCGTCGATCTTCTGATCGCTCAATACCCGGGTGGCCGTTACGTTTAGCAGACCGCTTGCGGCTTGTGGGTGTTTGATATGATCATCACCTGCTGCCGGCGTATTGACGAGTCTTTAGAGTCCTACACAGAGGTTTCCTGGCTCAAGCGAAACGAAATAGGAGCGCATATGAGATATGTGCGGGACCGAGAATAATGCGCGTATGTGATACCGTATTTCATTCTCGTAATGAATGTGTCGAATGGTTATATGCGATATAACCTAGTTATCGAATTGAGGGTTGATTCGATAAGCCGATACATTGGATACTAGTCGGTTATATGCGATATGACCGGATCGTTAAATCAAGTGTTGATTTAATGATTTAATGCATAATTATATATTTGATATATTACTTTGCGTTAACTAGTATTGGTTCACTTTAAATGGATTTTCTCACTCGGTTGTGCACATTGTATATGTGATATACTTTTGTACACAAGTTTGTATCATGTTTGATGATACATGCTCACTAGGGTTTGTGTGAAGATTAAACCATGGTTGTAGATTGGTTAGGGTTTTCATTTTCTTATTCCTTTATTTATTTATTTATTCTTTTTGGAAAAATGAAAAGCATAAAGGAAAATGGTGGCTTTGTTTGTTTTCTAGTTGAAGCTTCATGAAGCTTTGACCAAAGTGACCATTTTGTCTCATGCTTAACCATAACCACTCCATTAACCCTAGTTTAATCTCTACACTTGACCATGGTTCATTATATGATAAGTATTGATTTTCTTTTCAAAATGTTTTTAACTTATCATAACACTTTCTTCTTCTTCTTCATCTTCTTCAATGAAGAAAGCTTCACTTCATCAATGGTGGATTGATGAAATGAGTGAAAAATCAAATTCTAAAGTGAACCCACTTCCTATTTCTTCATCCTCTACCTCTTGCCAAGTAGTAGAGTGTGTTTCCTTCACAAGTTTTCTAGACTTGGTGAAGTTGGAGCTTGATCTAGCGATGCCTCGACGTAGATCATCTTCGGCACGTCGTCGATGACCTAGCCCGCTCTTTCTCCGATGAAGCCGACGCTAGAGCCCGGGATTTGATATGGACAGCGGAGAGGACTTCATCACGGAGCCGTGGAGGTGGAGGACCGGATCTACAAAGGTTGTATTTCCGTATTCTTGTAGTTAAGTGTTAACTAGTTTTCATTTTATCGCCTAAACATCTAGCCAACGATCTAGTCTAGGGTTTCTCGGCACCGTATTTTTAGAAATTGGCATGGTTGATGCTTTGTGAGACCTCTTGAGAGTGCCTAGGAACCCTACACGCACGACCCTTGACTGAGTCAACAAGGCCACACGACTACCCTAATCCAATCGCATCATATGCTTTGCAGATAAGCACTAATCAGCTACCGCACACTACGCCTTGACTGAGTCAACAAACGCAGCACGAATACTAACTATTACTTATCTGAAATGACGGAGGGCTACGACAGGTTTTTAAGAAAACCCTTTGCATAATGAACTTTATATCGTTGTAGAATCGAGTGATTTTTAAATGGAGTGTTTTTTAGGCTTTTCTAGTTTTGCTAAAGGGGTCACTCCCGGTGAAGGGATCGTCGGCCCTTTCCTCATCGAATAAGATGCAGGATATTTCACAAATATCACTATGCAAAGCAAAAACTATAGAAGCAATCAAAAGATAAACCGAGAATGCAGTATCTGCTAATTTCACTAAAGAGATCACTCCCGGTGAAGGGATCTCGGCTCTTTCCTTATCGAATAAGGTGTTGGATGTTCTACAAGGAACACCGCTATGCAAAGCAAGAACTAGAGCTACCAGTTTTTAAACAAGTTTATACAACATCTTTAGGTTTCTTTTATTTCATTAATCTCATTAATGAAGACCCATTTTAATATGCTTCACAAGCATCTCATTTGAAACGAAATCTGCAATATAACATATATCTCATATATATAATATAAACATTCGTCTCAGGCAGTAATATGATCTCATCACAGAACATTGCAGCAGAAGAACATATATGAAATATTGGATATACTAGGATGTTCGTGTTTTAATACGAGCCTGTATAACACACGAATTCCACGGTCGCGATGAATAGCCAAACCCACATCCCTAGACCCCTATGAAAGCGGCAAGCAACACTGCCAATTCTAGGGTTAGGAGACCCGGTCTCGACTCTTCGAGATGGTCTCCCACTGGACCCTAGAACCCGGTTACTTGTGCTCCCCGCCTTGGGTCTACCTAATGCGAAAAAGTAAATAATATACAACGGTGACATCATCCTCAGCCCGGAAGTGCCCGAATAAAAGAATATTACATACAAATGAATTTTATATGAGTGAAAAGAAAAACTCTCATCTCACATAAAACCCCCGGCTATTCAGAACGCGACGATCCAATATAACATATCACAACAACACATAATATCTCATATCATCAACGTAAGCAAGTATGTGTATCTCGATTGTCGTTGATGTATAGCAACGAAGCCAGCGATACACCACATACTACGCTTATGGTCACAGAAAAGAAAGTGTAAAACTACAACAGTTGGAATCCGCAACCTCCTTAGATATCGCATGCCTAACCAAATGAATTCCTTAGACATCGCATGCCTAACAATTATAAACCCCGCATTTTAGTCTCTTTATCGAAAACTCTTTTCAATATCAAGTCGGGCAATTCAACAAGATTCCCGACATCCTGATTGAATGCTCGTCGCAAACTTTAGTAGACAGCCGTACCCCCGATGCCGTCGACGAAGTGCACTAAGGTGGAACTGTTGGAGATAGTGCCCTCAGAGTCAATTATTAGATCCCAGGCACGTGATTGCAATGATTGAGGGAGGACCTATCCCGGTAGGACAGTCTTACTAGAGATGATAGTATGCTATCTGGTTTATCTTTATCATCGTGTACTGCTTTAGGTGACCTGACGTGTCGCTATTACACGTTGATAGAGCCCCTAGGATTCTTGCTTGACTGCCAGCAGTATGAGGGCGATCATATACGTGGGAGCTGGTAGTCTATAAGCACATCCTTAAAAGGTCACTAGTCGTGGGAGTTTCGAGACAGGGCATCGATACTCCAGAGTAGACTAGTGTATACAGTCGAGACCCCGACGAGGGGCGGTGGCCGGTCTCACAAGCCACTGGTGTCAGTTGGTTCACCTAAGATGTATACAGGTGCTCATTGGGTTATGAGTACACCGGACAGAACTCGCCGGGAACCTGCTAGTTGGGATTATACCAGACGTCAGATAGCAGTTCCCTGGTGACATGTGTACAGGTTAGTTCATCGACCTGAGGATCGTCATTTGTCTCGTGTGAGTTCCCACTGTACTTTGATTACTACCCTACCACGCTCAAAGGAGACGTGCAAACAGGTTTTAGTTGGGTACAGTCCCGAGCCACATGGAGGCAGTGAGCGGATCTTCAGGGGTTCGTCTCTCCCGGTATTGGGGGTGAGGTCACGCTGTGTCTAGGAGAGCCATTACACAAAGCCCTCGGCCGAGGTAGGAGATTTACTAGTAGGTATTCCAGTAGTATCTCAGGGTGTTCTGGGCTACACTCCGACACGACTTGTACCGCTTTTGGGGGTCTGACTTTTACCAACCCCCTAGGCCCGCCATGCGATGCTCATAGACAAACGGACCGGACTGTACGGATATTGTCACTGACAGGCTCAGTAGGGTGTCAGGATGAGTTCGCTCATCGACGTCCCTTTTGGTCAATACCTGGTAGCCCGTCACGTATTGGCTTATACCTATGACGTGCTAGTGGTTAAATCCACAGCCAAGGTGTTGACGAGTCTTTAGAGTCCCCCACATTCAGTTGCTCAAGTTTCGGGCGAAACGCTGTAGAGGCCGTATAGAGATATGGCATGGTTCGATCAGATACGTGCGGTATTGCACGGATCATGATCGGTCGGAAAATACTAGCGGGCTTTGGTTTAAGCCGGATCCTAGTATAGTACAGTGTAGATTCTGTCTCATTGCATTTGTATTTCGGTCGGAATACAGATGCGGGTGTGTATGCACAGTAGCGGGGTTTTCCTGTAATTTATTATGGGACCAGTTTTTTGGAGTTGCCAGTTTGCTTTCCGTTTCGGCCATATTTCTTTGTATCTATCATTGGCCGAAGATTGGTGGAGGAGGGCTTATTTGCATTTGCGCAAATAAGCATTTGTGGAGGGTGTTCTTTGCATTTTGTTGTGTCATGATCACTTGACTTTTTGCTTCATGATAGTTTTCATGATGGCTTGACCTTTGTTGGGTTATGATGGTTGCTTTGGAGTGGGACTTGGTTTATGATCATGATTTATCATGATACCTTTCTCTCTCTCTCTTATTATTGATCCAACCCCTTTGGCTTTTTCCCACCCCCCTTACCTCTTGTGGTCGGCCACTTCTTGAGTGGGCTGTCCCAATTTTTCAAGTGGGAAATTTAGTGTCTCGTTTGCTTGAAAAATGATATAGCTCCACAAAAGCTTACATCTCCCTTCTACCACAAAAAATGGCAACTCCCTCAACCCCAATAGAGACAAAAGAGCACTACACATTCTACAGCAAATCTTGGGCACGTCGACTCGCCAACTTCGTGCCCGAGTTGCCTCGGTATAGAGGTGGGAGCCCGTAAAAGAAGCCGGCGACGTGGTGCCCTTCCGGCGACGAGGTGGAGACCGGAGATTCCGTGGGGAGATCGGGACGACGACGAGAAGACCGGAGGACACGAATCGCTCGATATATCTCTCTTCCCCATCTTGTAGTTAGGTAGGGCTAGATTAATGGCACGATCCGGGTTGATAGTGCGCGGTGGTGCCGGTTTGAAAAGTTAAAGTAAATAACCGCTTCCGCATTCCGGCGTCGGATTGACGGCCGGGACGCCGCCGTGCACTTACAGTGGTATCAGAGCCTCGCCATTAACATAGTCTAGCTTTTTTTAATGAGTTTACATTTCCGATCGATCAAAAATTCCAAAATCCGTGTTTTTCAGTACAATCAGTTTCTGTCGAAATTTTTTTGTCTCCAAAAATTTTTCAGTATGTTGCAGAGTGATGTGCAGAGAAAGATAAGACATCTGTGAAAATTTGGTGTACTGATAAGGCAAAATGACCGCGGAACCGCGGCCAAACCCCCCATTGGGCCGCGGTTCCGCCGCAGTATAGAGCCTTCAGTGCACCAATTTTGCACAGTAATCTTTAAACAGTGAAAATAGGGGTTTTGGAACATTCTTTTTGGGCCCAGAATTTCTTTATCTGCTACAGTAAAGTTTGGGGCCCACTTGGTAAAATTTGATCGATCGGAAAATTTTAAACACATTAGTTCACAGTATTTACATTATATCTGCGACCGTGAATGTCACTTGATCGGTAAATCCTGTCTAACTGCTATAGCCCGGTTAGACGGATTTGCGAACGTGACTTTCACGTTGATGTTCTGTGATATTGCTGTGATGTTGCGGATTGGTCGTGGGGTATAGCCTGGATGCAATGCTAGTACAGTTTTTGTTGTATTATGTACATTTGATATTGCGGGGCGAGCGTCCGACATGTGGACTGCCGTCACTACCTGTTTGTATTATTCTTTTGGGGCACGACTAGGTTGCGGTCGATGTACCCGTTGTATGTATATTTTACTTTCTGTACTAGGATTGCCCCGCGGAGGGGTGCACGGATAGCCGGGTTCTAGAGGGCAACGAGCCCGCATCTCATGGCATTGAGACGGAGGGGACTTCACTCTAGAATTGGCGGGCTATTCGCCGCACTCGTAGGGGGTACAGGTTGACCCAGGAGGGGTGCCCAAGTTACCGGATTCCGTGAAGTGCTGGGTGGTCCATTCACGTTGCTGAAGGGGGCTGTCTCGCTTCAGGTTTTAGCGGGTAACTTGCCGCGCCCGTAGGGGTCTAGGATTTTCATTGCACAGGCTATCCACACGACCAGGGGAACGTCGGGTTTCAGCGGCTCTGTGAAACCCGGGGATCCCAGATATCTGTATTGTTCTGTGATGCTGTACATTTCTGTGATGTTGCATTTTATCACGCCTTGAGCAAAATATTATATATTGATATATATATACTAGTAGATGTTGTATATGTTTTGCATCCGCGCTAGTCCAGTCCCCGCTCTGTCGTTAGTTAGCTAACCTAACGGGTAATGACGGGACCCAGTGGCGAATGCGGATGGCATATACGTACATCAGTATATTTTCGTTCTTTGTGGTGTGATCAATTGATGGGACTGCATTGATTCGGATCAATGCAAGTTAAAAACAAACCTAATCTGATGTTGTTGGAACATTTTTCAAAAAGCTGTTATTTGCAAGGACGTTCACTTTTGTTTTGCACAGTGGTATTCAGTTGGAATATCCTGCTCCTCAGTCGACGAGGCAAGGGCCGAGATCCCTTCACCGGGAGTGACTTGCGTCAGGACAATAACTTCACTATAGCCGATTACTTTTGCTTTGCATCGTGGTATTCAGTTGGAATATCCTGCACCTCATTCTACGGGGAAAGAGCCGAGATCCCTTCGCCGGGAGTGATCTCTTTGGCAAAGGTTTTCGTCACTATATTTTTCTAAAAAGCTATCCGTTCCTTCAACGATATCAAGTTCATTACGTTAAAGGTTTTCTCCAGAAACCATTCGTAGCCCTCCGTCGTTTCATATGGATAGTCAATAGTATTCAAGCTGTGTTTGTTGGCCAAAGTCAAGGCACAGTGTTTGGTAGCTGTTGGTTATTCATATGCAGCATATATAGATGTGTTGGTTTGGAACAGTCGTACTGCCTTGTTGGCCAAAGTCAAGGGTAGGTACGGGTGGATTCAAATCAACCTGGAGAATGACGGGTAGAACTTGACATGTGACTTATGATTTGTTGGCCAAAGTCAAGGTCATAAGAGCATGGGGTAAAAATCACATCGGGAGTTTCTAAAGAAACTGAAACTTGCCAGATATGCGCATACCTTCTGGAGTGTGATGACGTGAGCAGATTCCGTCACGTTATCATGCGATGATAGTTGGATCCCGATTCCTACTGATGAGTTGGTTTACTCCTCGGATGATCCCGACTAATTCTTCTTTCAGGTTTGGAGGAGAATTTGACGGTACAGTGGAAGGTTTCCAGATTAGATAAATTGGTAACCATTCTGATCTAGGTTAGAGTGCACGCTGAGTGTTTCTTCTCTCTCTCTCTCTCTGGCAGCGACCATTGACCCGACCTTAGACTATGACTCAGAGACCAAAATTAACCGAACCTTCTTAACACTGGCTTTTGGATTGTCAGAGTTGCAGACCTCATTGCCACTCCTACTTTTACCCTTTTCTCCAGGACACCCCGTATTACTACGAACGTCCACTTCCATTGGACAAAACCATCGTATGTTTATATACGAACTCGAAGGAATTTATTCGAGGATGGTTTCCGGTTCTGGAGAAAACGAATAGGACTATTCAGTTGTCTTTTCCTTTTTACCTTCTCTCAAGTTGCGAGTACTCCTTGGTTTAGGAGATAGTACACCTATTACGCAAATTGGATAGTCTTCTTCCAAACCATAGGCAGGTGCCGACCGGTAGGGAATGAAGAAAACCAATTAGCCTAACGATGGTGTACAGAAGATATTATGTAAAGGCAAAGAAAAGGATTAGTAAGAGGGCAAAGTAAATTGCGACTGCTATTCAAGACCAAACCAAGTATTTCATTACCACTCCCACTTCACCTTTGTATATCTCCAGGA
This sequence comes from Agapanthus africanus, assembly GCA_030015575.1. NCBI lineage: Eukaryota > Viridiplantae > Streptophyta > Magnoliopsida > Asparagales > Amaryllidaceae > Agapanthus > Agapanthus africanus. The sequence goes on from CM057346.1 coordinate 401,962,985, forward strand.
CACTCCGTATCACTACGAAGATCCACAGTTTATTGGATACTCCATCGTATGGTTATATACGAACTCGAAAGGAACTTGTTCCAATTCGGGGATGGATTCTGGTTCAGGAGAAATAGGAATATGGTTTATTCGGTTGTCTTTTATCCTCACCTTCTCTCGCATTGCGAGTGTTCCTAGGATTGGGACAGTACTCCCATTATGCTTATTGGATAGTCTTCTTCCAAACCATAGGCTGGTGCCGAACGGTAGGGAAGGAAGAAAACCATTTGGCCTAAAGGGGTGTGCAGAAGGTAATGACTAAAGACATATAAAGGGATTTGGAGAGGTGGCAAAGAATTACACGGTTATAGTCATGAATCTGGATAATGGAAGAGGCATTACTAGGAATACCAGGATACCCCATCGAAACATTTCAATGTTTCAGTTTCACTGTGTACTGTTAAAGGAAAACTGATTTCCCAATTAATCCTTACTCCAGGGTATGTATTTACCAGGTATGATTCTCACATCTGTATGGTTTTACAGATGATGAGTGGGAGTAGGTTAGTGGGAATTAGGTGATCATCCTCATTATATCGGGATTCATTGTAATCGGTGATATTTGAGGAAATCACCTGGGTTGTTTGCCGGACGGCAAAATATTTGGTTTTGAATATCCGCTGTCATGCACCAATTTCAAATTGATATATCTGTACGTCTATTTTTATAGAATGAGATATACCTTTTTGAAATTATGTCTGTGACATTTACCTATATCAGTTGATGGTTAGGTAAGGAGCATTAAACAGCGGTGTAATTCTTCTTAATCATAAGTACAGTTTTCAACCTACGATAAACAGTGAATGAGTTATCAGACTCAAGGGACTTATACAGAGTATTGTATATTGTCTAGTGTCCATTAGGACAGAGGGGTTGGTCCTCGTACTAGATTCTGTTTACTTGTGACTTCTCTGGTTCTTAGACATGTGTTTCATAGAAACACAAGGTCTGAGTTTTGAGAAGTTATGGGTATAAGAATAGAGTAGAGAACCAGGTGTTGCAAGTATCGGGATTCTTCAAGGTGATCGAAGATGTAGATACTTGTGTGTGGTATTCAGTTGATAGTAATGACTAAGAGAACTTGCTTCTCTTTCAGGTTACTCATAATTGGAAGCATTCCTAAGTTGAGTAACGCTGATCGGCTTCTTTCCATTTAGTTGACATGCACTGGAGACAGCTGCATGATTTGAATCTGGTTCAATTAAATCAGTGCCTCTGGTCCTATATTGGATATAGAACAGTTCGTATCTTGACGATGTTAAGGTACGGGGAGTTGTCTGGCTTATGATTAAAACCAGACTCTGGATAACTCAAGGCACGTTTCTGTAATGGCTGTTTGTGGGTTGACCCAGGCTATGACGAGGGTTGACTTTCTACCATCTGGAAGATCAATAGTGATATTGTTCTAGACTCGCCACAGTTTTAATAAAAATGGATTTTTTCAGAAAACAGTAGTGGGAGTATGGTAGAACTGGAAGTGATTCCAGAACCACAAACGATTACTGAAGATTTGATAGGAACCTAAAGATTCAATTGTTAGTTATATGTATGCCCTAGAGGCCATTACTATACATAGGATGTATATTGTAGTGGATGCTGGGACATATATAGGGAGGACTTTCTTGCTCGACATGATAGTATGCTATCTGGTTAATCTTTACCTTAACGTGTACACTGATTGTCTCCCTGTTACATGTTGGTAAAGCCCTTAGGATCTGTACTTGACTACCTGGACTATGATGCGGATCATACTAGTGGGGACATGGTAGTCCATAAGTACATCCTTCAAAGTCCCTAGTCGTGGGTGTATCGAGACGGGGCATCGATATACCAGAGTAGACTAGCGTATACCTTCTCGACCCATACAGATGGGCGATGGATGATCCCATATCCATTGGTGTTTGACATCAGAGATGATATACGGGTGCTCAGTGGAGACTGGGTACACTGGATGGACTCGCCGAGAACTCCCAGATGGTATTATACCTTACGTCAGATGGCAGTTCTCTGGTGACACTGGTACAGAGTAGTCTGTTGACCCGAGATCGTCATAGAGTCTTGTGTGGTTCCCACTGTGCTTTGATTTCCATCTTACCACGTCCAAGAGGGCGTGCAAAACGGTGGTTTTTGGGTACAGTCCCGAGTCACATGGAGGCAATGAGCGATAGGAGGGGATTCGTCTCTCCCGGTATAGGGAGTTGATGTTGCGCTGTGTTCGATTGGCTATAACCGGAAATCCCTGGCCAGGGTTGCTGAGATTTACTGGTAAGTGTTACCAGTAGTTTCTCGAATAGTTATAGACCTCATATCGACACGACTTATCGAGCTATTGGGGTCTGACGTTTACCACCCCTAGGCGAGATATGCGACATATCAGACGATCAGACCGGACTGTACGGTAGTGTTACTGGTTGGATTCACTGGAGTGTGAGCGGGCTTGCTCGTCGATCTTCAGATCGCTCAATACCCGGGTGGCCGTTACGTTTAGCAGACCGCTTGCGGCTTGTGGGTGTTTGATATGATCATCGCCTGCTGCCGGCGTATTGACGAGTCTTTAGAGTCCTACACAGAGGTTTCCTGGCTCAAGCGAAACGAAATAGGAGCGCATATGAGATATGTGCGGGACCGAGAATAATGTGTGTATGTGATACCGTATTCTATTCTCGCGATGAATGTATCGAATGGTTGTATGCGATATAACCTAGTTATCGAATTGAGGATTGATTCGATAGATCGATACATTGGATATTAGTCGGTTATATGCGATATGACCGGATCGTTAAATCAAGTGTTGATTTAATGATTTAATGCATAATTATATATTTGATATATTACTTTGCATTAACTAGTATCGGTTCACTTTTAATGGATTTTCTCGCTCGGATGTGCACATTGTATATGTGATATACTTTTTGTGCACTTGATTGTATCATGTTTGATGATATATGCTCACTAGGGTTTGTGTGAAGATTAAACCATGGTTGTATATTAGTTAGGGTTATGGTTTTCTTATTTATTTATTTATTTATTCTTATTGAAAAATATTATGCATAAAGAGGAAATGGTGGCTTTCTTTGTTTGTACATTGAAGCTTCATGAAGCTTTGACCTTGTGACCATTTTGTCTTGATGCTTAACCCTAACCCTTCATTCTAACCATGGTTTATTCTCTACACCAAACTATGGTTGCTAAATGATAAGGATTGATTTATTTTCCTTTTTGGGAAATACTTATGATATTCTATCATCTTCTTCCTCCTCTTCTTCTTCATGAAGAAACCTTGCTACATCAATGGCAACTTGAGCAAATGAGTGAGAAATCCAATTCTAAAGTGAACCCACCTCCTATTTCTTCATCCTCTACCTCTTGCCAAGTAGTAGAGTGTGTTTTCTTCACAAGTTTCTTGACTTGGTGAAGTTGGAGCTTGATCTAGTGATGCCTCGACGTAGATCATCTTCGGCATCGACGTCGACGACCTAGCCCGTCCATTCTCCGATGAAGCCGACGCTAGAGCCCGGGGTTCGACTTGGACAGCGCGGAGATTTCATTGCGGAGCTATGGAGGTGGAGGACCGGATCTACAAAGGTTGTATTTCCGAATTCTTGTAGTTAAGTGTTAACTAGTTTGTTTTTCGCTTAGACATCTAGCCAACGATCCGTAGTTTAGGGTTTCTCGGCACCGTAAATTTTGAAATTGGCATGGTTGATGCCTTATGAGACCTCATTAGGGTGCCTAGGAACCCTACATCAATCTGGTCTGACATTCCATTGGCCACTCCGCAGATACGGTGGGTAACTTCAGGCACCCGAGAGGTATTCCGGTAGCCTCAAGGACGGTGACAGGGAAGTTCTTGTTTACCCAGATTTGCCATTGCTGTTGTTCCAGACCGTGAGACCCGGCAGGAGGATGAGTATAGCGTCGTTCTAAACTAGCTTTAGAAGTGTATGTCTATATAACTCTGCCAGAGGGTTGTCGTAGTCAGTGGGAGCAGCGGAAGTATTGGTGGACAAGTGGCTTATGTCTATTTATAGACTAAAGCAGATATAGCGGAGATAGATCATCAATTTCTGATGTGAGAGTCATAGGTTTGACTTCATCAGAGTAGGGGATGGATCTGTTAAGAAGGTAGTAGGGTGTGATGTCCTGGTATTTGGATGACATACACAGAGTAGGAAGTGATATTCCTATACTACGATCGGTTATACTTTGGTCGTCACACAGTGGTTTCTCCACATGGGACTTGGACATTATATCAGACATACTGGTTACTAGATCTATGGTTTTAGATCTAGATTTGGGTAGTTTCCCAATTAAGGTTACTTAGACAGCATTCTAAGAGTATTTAGAATGGACGACTCCTAGCACGGTAGTGTACCTGCAGGTGATGGGGTCACCCTCTCTAAAGGTGTCTTACAGACTAAAGGGGAGAGGGATGTGCATGATTGGCAGATCACTTGCTTAGGCAATTGAGTCAATCATGAGATGTCAAGTACCACACCAGATGTTGTTCTTGCAGTAGATGCAATAAGTTGATATTGATCCAATCCTGGAGAAGCAGTCGGAAGCAGTTTTACAACATAAGTGGCTGTTCTAGGGATATGATAACGACAGCCTGATTCGGGAGACAGTTATCATTCCAGGCTTCCAAGGTGACATGGACGACAGGGAGGCTGTCAGAGTTATAGTTTTCCCTCTGACGAGGGGCAGTATTATGGACAGGTGGTCCAGGAGGATACCGAGGGAGGCAAGGCGCAGGATACTGATTAAGTTCAGTTGACGATACAGTCTAAGAAGTTTGGATTTGGAGTTCATTTATGAGCTAGGTCCTATCAGACATCCAAACACATTCTAAGACAGGTATTGCTCATTTTGGGAGACGGCTTTCTCCGCGAACATGAGATATAGAGAGATATAGAAAGGAACATCAAGGCGGATCCACTCACTGAGGCTATTCCTCGAACGCAATAGTTTCGCAAACTAGCTTTGTGAGACTGACTAGTAGAGGAGTTGGATGTTCGGTATCACACGGGCTGTGAGTATGCGACATCGCAATAATTAGCCTTGAGTGCAAGTGGGAGATTGTTGGAGATAGTGCCCTCAGAGTCAATTATTGGATCACAGGCACGTAATTGCAATGATTGAGAGAGGACCTATCCCGGTAGGACAGTCTTACTCGAGATGATAGTATGCTATCTGGTTTATCTTTATCATCGTGTACTGCTTTAGGTGACCTGACGTGTCGCTATTACACGTTGATAGAGCCCATAGGATTCTTGCTTGACTGCCAGCAGTATGAGGGCGATCATATACGTGGGAGCTGGTAGTCTATAAGCACATCCTTAAAAGGTCCCTAGTCGTGGGAGTTTCGAGACAGGGCATCGATACTCCAGAGTAGACAAGTGTATACAGTCGAAACCCCGACGAGGGGCGGTGGCCGGTCTCACAAGCCACTGGTGTCAGTTGGTTCACCTAAGATGTATAAAGGTGCTCATTGGGTTATGAGTACACCGGACAGGACTCGCCGGGAACCTGCTAGTTGGGATTATACCAGACGTCAGATAGCAGTTCCCTGGTGACATGTGTACAGATTAGTTCATCGACCTGAGGATCGTCATTTGTCTCGTGTGAGTTCCCACTGTACTTTGATTACTACCCTACCATGCTCAAAGAAGACGTGCAAACAGGTTTTAGTTGGGTATAGTCCCGAGCCACATGGAGGCAGTGAGCGGATCTCAGGGGTTCGTCTCTCCCGGTATTGGGGGTGAGGTCGCGCTGTGTCTAGGAGAGCCATTACACAAAGCCCTCGGCCGAGGGAGGAGATTTACTGGTAGGTATTCCAGTAGTATCTCAGGGTGTTCTGGGCTACACTCCGACATGACTTGTACCGCTTTTGGGAGTCTGACTTTTACCAACCCCCTAGGCCCGCCATGCGATGCTCATAGACGAACGGACCGGACTGTACGGATATTGTCACTGACAAGCTCAGTAGGGTGTCAGGATGAGTTCGCTCATCGACGTCACTTTTGGTCAATACCTGGTAGCCCGTCACGTATTGGCTTATACCTCTGACATGCTAGTGGTTAAATCCACAACCAAGGTGTTGACGAGTCTTTAGAGTCCCCCACATTCAGTTGCTCAAGTTTCGGGCGAAACGCTGTAGAGGCCGTATGGAGATATGGCATGGTTCGATCAGATACGTGCGGTATTGCACGGATCATGATCGGACGGAAAATACTAGCGGGCTTTGGTTTAAGCCGGATCCTAGTATAGTACAGTGTAGATTCTGTCTCATTGCATTTGTATTTCGGTCGGAATACAGATGCGGGTGTGTATGCACAGTAGCGGGGTTTTCCTGTAATTTATTACGGGACCAGTTTTTTGGAGTTGCCAGTTTGCTTTCCGTTTCGGCCATATTTCTTTGTATCTATCATTGGCCGAAGATTGGTGGAGGAGGGCTTATTTGCATTTGTGCAAATAAGCATTTGTGGAGGGTGTTCTTGTCACGACCCGAAAGTACGGAACATGACCGGCACTTAAACTACGAACGTCTCGAGGCGTACGTAATCTAAGTAAACCGAAAACCCAGAAATCCAAACCAAGAAAAGATGTAGAGTGCAGGAAAAACCAACTTAAAGCAAGTAGTTTCAATAGCATAAGCCGAATTATGCGGTTTTTTAAAAACATCAAAAATTTCCTGAAAATTTCGGCAGAGTCTCCTTTGTAAATACTGGCTCCCAAACGGGATACAACATGAATAGTATACGAAATCAATAAAAAGGCATCCCCAAGCGGGAGCTAGCTCTTCGTCAATCGACGGTCACAACCACACAAGCAATATAATATACAACGCCAACGGCGAGGATTAAAACTCAAAAGGAAACTCAAAACAACAAGAAATCCACAGAAATACAACGCGCGACTCTAAGGTCGAAAGAATAACATCACTGGTCTCTATCTCAAAAAATAAATACATGTTTGGTTGATGGAACTTCTAGATACAACTGAATAATAATATACAAGATGTAATGATGGGTACGATACAAATAAACCCACCTAATAGCAAGTCACCCGGAAAAGGAAATAGTGCCAGCAAAGCCGTAATGAAACCTGTACGGCGAAACCTGCAAGAACTGTGGCACAACGGGAGTGAGTTGCCAACTCGTGAGTAGAAAAATATCTACGCACAGAAATCGCATAAATAACGCAATCCTAGGTCAATGATCATAATATATCCTCAAATAAATAACCAGCAACCCATAAAAATGGTTAGGGCAAATATCTAACCCAAGTGTAAATCCATGTGCCGTGTCAGTGCCTCAGGTAGCAATGTTTGAATGCATGAAACAGAATCATGTACTGAAGAAAACTGCTTTTATAAATCAGTGAGATTTCTGTATTTTAAAAGTGAGGTACCATAAATGAAATCAGCATAAAACAGTGCCCAGTATCGACACAAAACAAGTGTCCAAATATCTCGATATCTCTGTATCACAATCTCTGTACCTCAATATCTCAAAATCTCAATATCTCAATCACAATATCTAGGGCGCCATCAATCCAGACCGGCCCCTACCATCTATCTCAAGACCACGACGGTATCCTCCGGATATCCGACGCGTCGGGTAATATCACCGGTCGCTAGTGCTCCCCTGCCAGGCTCAACGTCAACAACACGATCCTCTTGCCCCGGGATACCGCGCCGGGCCCACCATGTACCCGAAACGGTTCCTCCACTCCTCGAATCGGGTCTCGAAATCCATCAGCAAACTCATGGTGGACGACTCATACATCATGGGAAAACCGCACTTTTTATTTTAAAAGAGAGAAAAGGTTTATTTATGTTTTTGCGGTTTTCCTCCAAATCCAGAAAATCTCATGGAAATCCGAATCCAAAACCTCAATAACACGTAAAATAGTGAATATATGCATGAGAATCCATGAATGCGGCATAACAATGAATAACAGTATGCATGAAGTAGCAGGTAATAACTACAATGTCTAAACTAACATATACGGCAAGTACACTAATATCATGTCTAAACTATTAGCTAACAGGCTATGTCAAGCAATAATATTTTCTAAGGTGTACGTGACATGGCAATTACCGATGAAGATGTGTGTGAGCCGGCAAGTAAGTGTACGTGGTACATACGCATCATCGGTAATGGTGCTGGTGTCCTAACAGCATGATATCAATAATGGAGTATGAAACATAATATAAGCATGCGATGCGAAGCGAACCACAATAATGAATGGGAGCTGAATACTAGACGCAAGTATAACTAATCTGCATTAATCTAATATAAGTCCTACAAATGGTGCCTTTTGAAATAACACGAATCATGGGGTTTTGAAAATAGGGGCTACGGTGTTTTTATGAAAAGATACGTCTTTTGAAATATCCGTAGGATCCCTTGGGCTGTCTTTTAAAATACCCACGATTCGTTAGTTTTTGAAATAGGTAGGAATCGAATCTAATCTAACAACTAAACTAAACTAAAGGGCTAAGCTAACAAGCTGAACTACAGGTAAGGAAACCGCCTAACATCTGAGTCGATACATATACATACCTGTATATATATTAGTCGGTGATCCCGCCTCAATAATATCATATCTGATACCATATCTAAAATCAGACATCCCAAGTCAAGAGTGCGGATCAATCATCAAAATATAGCTCGTACGTAAATCCGTCGTACGGCATCCCCAAATCTGGGTACGGGTTAATATCACATTCATCATACTATTCACCAGGTGTCCTCTTTATCAAATATCATGATCGGGGTACTGATCTACGTCTAGTACAATACTGATACCGCCTAAGTATGCATGGACGTGTGTGAAACACTACGTCAAGGACCCGCTACAACGCCATATCGTATCTCAAATACGAATCCTGCCATATCACCGATATCACAACCTCAACACAAATCTCATCGACTCGTCTCAATCCCAAGTATCATCCTCAAATCCGTATGTGAACACATAGTCCCATACCCATGTGAACACATAACTATATATAATCCCGTAAACACAAATGGAAGAAGAATGTATGCAAGTATGGGTGGGTGTGTGCATGTATGGTGCGACCACTACTCTAGGGTTTCGCGATACTAAACCATCCATATTTATCATCAATAAACTCAAAAAAAATATAATCAATAAATGTGTGTATACGTATTCGTATACATCACCACGAACTGCGGGGGTGCTATACGCCATCCACCCGACTTCTCCCCGTAGATATAAATCTACTCACCTGGTCCTCGCTCGCCGGTGCCGACGTTGCCACGCGCTTGCTTGTCGTCTCGAAGTCCACATGGGGTACCTACATATCATAACGCACCATATCGCATTAAAATCCGACTCATGACCAAAACGACGCACGAATCCCACATAGGTCAAAACCTATGGTTGCTTTCACAAATCGACCCAAAAACCCTCGACGTCGGCGTACAAACGCCAAACCATCGAGAAAACTCCCAACACACTCATTTGTACAATTACAAGCACTAATTATAATATAAAATAGCTTAAAACTCACAAAAACCCCAATTTCACTTAAAAAGTCATTTTTCCGAAAATCTAGCAAGCACAAATCACCGTTTTAGTACAAAACTCGATGTATAAACGAATCTGGCGGCCATAATTTTCACTAAATATCTTAAATAAGTCATAAAAACAATTCCCATAATTTAATCTCGTTAAATTCCAAAAACCCTAAAATTCTAGTTTACAAAATACCTAAATTTTAACAATTTTATAGCAAAAATGCACAAGTTACAATCTAGCTTGGATTTTCATGAACTAAAGTATTAAACTATACTTTAAAATGTTAAAAATGCCATGAATACCCTAATTAGATTTTTGTCTCCATTATTTAATCAAATTCCAAAAACCTAGTTTGCTTAAAAACTTGATTTGGACAAATTAAATGCAACAATTTACATAATAGCAACAAGATTAGGTTTTCCAAACCTTAAGAGGTTCAACTACACAATTAAAGCATGAACAATTTATCAAAACCCTTATCTTGATCCAAACCCAATTCCTTACAATTTCAACTTGAAGGGTAAACCAAGTTAACACCTAATTAAACACTTAATTAAGCTAATATAAGCAATAATCAACAATTAACTATAAGGTTAAAATTATACCTCCATAATTTTAGTGATCTCACATGAAATCTAGCCTCCCAAAATGCTCTCTCTTCACCAAGATCCAAGCTTGAATGGTGTAACATTTCAAAAAAAATAAAATATTATTTTTGGGAATTTTCATAATTTAATATTAATTTTTAATGAATATTTTAATAGCCGGTATAATTAAATACCGATAAATATGGAAAATTTTGGGAAAATTATGGAAATTCTAAAATATGTTATTTTGTGGAAATATGTTATTTTTAAGCTTTTATGGTTACGTAAATGCTATTTTGGTGTTAACCGCGACTAAAAATCGCTAATTGCATTTTTGGCTTTTTGTGCAAAGATGTGCACATAACATTTTTCTACACTTGCACACTTGTCTCATGTTTTGGACCCATGTTGAGCCTAGGGTTGGACCATGCTTAGGTGACCATGGTGGATGAGCCATGTTTAGCCACCCATGGTGGTTTAACCCATTGAGTAAGCTAATTGGGTTTAATCAAGGATTTAGCTTGTTAGGGATTAGTTTAGTGGGGGTTGACCTTGTGTAGAGAGAGAGAGAGGTGACTCCTAGGTAGTGTCACAATCACCCTTCACCTCAAAACTTTTACCTCTCACATCTCTCCCTCTCACTCACTCACACTTCACCCACAACATCAACTTAGACCACACCCCCATCCTCCAAGTGCAGCTGCTCCTGCAACCCAAGGAAAACAAGAAGGAAAAGAGAGAGAGAGGTTGCAGACAACAGCAACATAAACACCCCCCATACAACAACTCCAACTCACACCACCCCACCATAATAAACCTCACTTCACTCCACACACTATCACCAAAACAAGAACAACAAAACATCAGCCACAACCACTACAGAAACAACAACAGAAGAAAGAAAAATTTGCAAGCAGCAGCAGCAGCAGCCTGAGCTGCAACAGCAACTACAGGAGCTGTAGAAACAGCTCAGCAGCAGCAACAGACCCTTCTCCTCCTCCTCCTTCTCTTCTCCTATATTCTAGGATCTCCTTAAGGTATAATCTCGTAACCTAACTCCTATCATGTTAAGTTATAGTTGATATCTGAAAGTTACTGTTATATTGAGGTTTAGAGCTAGTTTAGGCAAAATTTGAGTGAAACTTGACCTAGTATGGTTTTGATCGTTAGTATAACCTAAATAGGTGTAGTTGAGACCAGTTAACCCTAGAATACCCCATATTTCCAGTAAGTTACCAGAGTTGCTCGACTTGGCGTATTTTGGCATTTTTGTCGATTTTTGAGACCTTTCTGGAACCTGCTTTCACCCGGGACCTTCTAGGGAAAAGTAGGCATGTCAGTGAGCTGTGCAGGCACCCTGGAACCACTACCCAAAGCCCTAGCCACCAATTCCAAATCCCGGCCGCAAATTTAATCCTTCTGGCCGCAATTTGCGGCCAGAGCAGTATAAAACTGCCTCGTTTTGCGTGCACAGCCCCTTTTCATGTAAAACTTGACCCTGGGTATGTGCAGTTTTGACTGATTCCAACCAGGGTAAAATCTGGGATGATTTTCATGAGTTGGCGTATGATTTACGACTCGTTTTCATATGGATTTTGATATTCGATGATTCGTATCTGTCGGGTGGCGTTTGGACGTCAACGACAGCGGATATTGGCTGTTTTTGCACACAAGGCCACAGGTTTTTACCTATGGGCGTAGTGTGCACCATTTTGGTTTCCGACATGGTTTTCATGAGTTTTAGTGTGTGATATCCTTGTAGGTACCCCACGTGGCGTCGAGGCGTTGGAGATGCAAATGGCGATATCGGCACCGGCACACATAAACAAGGTGAGTAGATTTATATCTACGGGGAGAAGTCGGGTGGATGGCGTATAGCACCCCCGCAGTCCGATATCTAGTATACTATATAGATTATATATACAGTTATTTGCTAGCTTATGTATGACTTGGTTGTTTAGGATGTGTTAGGTGGAATATGCATAGGATAGGGTTAGAAGTAGCTAGTGTAGTTCTAGTCGCGAACCTAGAATAGGGTTACACCCACACGCACACACGTGCGGATTTGCTAGGGTTATACGGTGACAATGAGGATATTGGAGGATATTGGAGGACATTGGAAATGAGTCGATGAGATATGTTCTGAGCTTATGACATCGATGATATGGTAGGAATCATATTAGAGATACGCCCTGATGAGATAGCGGATGTTTAGACGATGATGCATATCAGAGTGATATACTTTGAATAATTGACATGTGGTCGAGATATGAGATATGTCCGGTTAGATATTTATAGTGGGTCGCATGGAGTGATATACCCTTCTCTATGACGACATATGATGTTGTTATCAGTTATTTAAGGCTGTAGGCCAGCGACCAGATCATGATTGGATTGATGATACTAGAGTTGTACTAGATGTAGGTCAGTACCCTGGATGATGATCTTGATGAAAGAGGATATCAGATAACTAGTGTGATGAACGTATTATTGACCCGTACCCAGCTAATGGGATGCCGTACGACGGCTTACCGTACGAGCTGTATTTTGATGATTGATCCGCACTCATGACTCGAGGATGTCAGATGATATACGGTATCGCACGCGATACTATTGAGGCGGGATCACCGACTATTATATTTATATTGGTGTATATATCGACTCAGGTTTAGGTGGTTTCCATACCCCTCCCGATTGACTTGATAGTTAGATCAGTAGTTAGTACAGTAGATGCTAGGCTAGACCCGAGTCATACCTATTTCAAATCTTACGGATCGGGAATATCTTAAAAACAAGTAAAGGGATTCTACGGATATTTTCAAAGGACGTATCTTTCTTAAAAACCCCGTAGCCCTTATTTTACTAAAAACCCTGATCTGTCTTATTTCAAATGGCACAATTTCATGACATATACATATTGATGTAGACTTTTCATAGTTGCGTTGATTTATTCGATTCCGCATTATCCTTACTATTCACATTTCATTCCAAGTTCTAATGCCATATTACCATCATGCTGTTAGGACACCAGCACCATTATCGATGATGCGTATGTTCCACGTACACTTTCTTGCCGGCTCACACACTTCATCATCGATAATTGCCATGTCACTACACTATAGTACTGTTGCATTCAGAATACGATCCTTGCATGGCATACTCATTTACACTTATATTTGTGCACATACTCATACTTGTACACTTACATGTTTGCACATACATAGATGATATTTATAATTTTTGGGAACCGCAAGATACTCTTCAAAACTGATTCATTTTAAAAGAGCGGATTCCCTCAAAATGTGCATATTACCATTCCAGGTTGCATGATAGACAGATGTGCTTGCATTTCTTTTACATATCGCCTATATCATGCATTCGATTATACGCATTGAGATATATTGTTTCCATGATATTTCTGGATTTAGGAACCGTGGATATTTCAAAAGAAAATATGTAATTGTTTTAAAAACCCGGTTACCCTTGATATGATATTTCAGTGCGTCCACCATGTGTTTTCTCGGTGCTAGAGTGACATGTGGAACCCGATTCGAGGAGGCGGATGAGGCCGAATACGGGTACATGGTGGACCCGGTACGGTACCCCGGGGCGAGAACGGATCGCTGTGCAGTAGACGGTGAGCCTGGCAGAGGGACTACTACCTACCGGTGATTGGTTGGACCTGGCGGTTATCCGGAGGATACTGACCAGAGTCGAGAGATGGATACGGGACGACTCGTACTGCCGGGGCCGAGGGCCGATACCGCAGACGGAGCCCGTGGGCTGACCCGGACTGACCGGTGCCCGATATATGAGGATTTACGTGCCGATGCTGGGCACAGTTTTCATGATGTTTTCGAGTGTCGATGCTGGGCACTCTGGTTCCATGATTTTTGATTACATCCTCGTACCTCCATGCATATGTTTATGATATTTATGTGCATGATGCTTATTGTCATTGAGTGACGGGTGGACGAGATCCACATTTATACAGACTTTGATTATATACAAACCTTGATTACATTGATCATACTTTATTTGTATATATAACAGGGTATGAGGGCGCTGTTATATATACCTTTACACCAATATTAGTGGAATGGGACACTAATATATGTGTATTGATATCCATTTGATACTTCATCATATTACTTCATGCGGACATACCTCTTATATATGACATGTTATTACCTGAGGCACTGATACTTGGTACTACATACATGTATAGTTTTTTTCATTTCCACCTTAGCATGCTTCAGACTTAAATATTTGAGGTTTATATATATTGATCGTATGACCTAGGATTACGTCATACATGCGATTTTCTGTTCATAGATCTTTTTCTACTCACGAGTTGGCAACTCACCCCCGTTGTGCCCCAGTTTCTTGCAGGTTTGCCGTACAGGATTCCTTGCGGTTTTGCGGGCACTGTTCCTTTCGGGTGACTTATTAGTAGGTGGGTTTATTGTATCACACCCATCATTATACATTGTATATTATATTTCAATTGTATCTAGAAATTCCATCAACCAAACTTGTACTTATTTGAGATAGAGATCGGTGATATTTATTTTTTCGACCCTAGAGTCGCGTGTTATATTTCTATGGGCTTCTTGCTGGTTGAGTTTCTTTCTGTTGTGATCCTCGCCTTTAGGCGTTGTATATTATGTTGCTTGCAGGTTGTTTTGTTATGGTTCTTCCTACCCTCTACTACTTTTCTTGGTTTAGATTTCTGGGTTCGGCTTACTTAGAGTACGTACGCCTCGAGACGTTCGTAGTCTAAGTGCCGGTCATGTTCCGTACTTTCGGGTCGTGACAAAGTTGCTATCAGAGCGTTAGGTTTTACCTTCGGAGCGTAGGATGATCTTGGTTGATGGAATAGGTGACTAAAGTAGAGTGACGTACCGTGGGTATGTCCGCGGCATATTTACGATGCGCCACTCCACTTAAGAAGCCTTAGGATGTACATTTCTTTGTCCAGTATCATATTCATTCCTGATCTAGCCTCATCGGTACCAGTTATGGTTTTGCTACCACGATTACGGGCAGGGAGAGCTACGGCTAAGAGTTGCGGTCAGCATGAGCTCGTTGCGAACGAGGACTGACCAGGACGTGATTCCGGCGACACACGAGTGCAGAGATGTGTCTTTTATTGTGTTTTTGCGCCACTAGTGTTGGATTGATCATGGTATAAGATTTCTCAGACGTGCAGATCAGTATCAGAGGATTGGGCCATTGTTAAAGCTGCCAGTTGAGAAAGGACTGTCGATGTATAGCATACCTCAGAGACTGAAAGGATGTCGCTTCCGGAGCTTGCGAGCTGAGATAGCTGGAACTTCCAGGCAGATATGAGACAGATGATAGCTAGTCTATCTCGAATTGAGAGGCGAAGGGGATTCACCCGATTTATGCGCCGGAGCAGGCCCAGTGGAGTTGAAGATTTCCAGTGTAGAGAGTCTTACTTAGATCTAGAGCAGACCAGTTTAGAGATGACCACCGATGTATCGCCTTTCCTGGAGGATTGAGGCGTTGATCAGTGTACAGACAAATGAGCTAGTTGTTGCTGCGAGCGAAGAGACGTTTCCCAGATGTTGGAGCTATTGCCGTACGAGATTGTACTAAGAGATGATAGAAGGTTGTTAGTCACCGAGGGTGAGTGACTAGGACATGTAGTCCGTTCGCTATCCCGATGCGAGGTCATCAGATAGATTGATTCCAGCTAGAGACGGCTTCACGCAGAGACGTTGAGAGTCGACAGATACGATCGAATGTCAGGAACCTGTTATTCTAAGTTTAAAGTATTCGGAAAGACGTGCAGGCAATTCTATGGTCCCTCTAGAAGAATGAAACCTTAACTCGACTTAATGACCGTATGAAAGCCTTTGAACCTTAGGGTTTGCGGTGGTTCTGCGGCGCCATTAGTGAGGCTTGGGTTTGCCCTTCTACGGCTGGACCACCGATGCTGTGGTATGTACTCGATACTCTTATACTGTACCCAAGATGTTGAGCTCTTGGGGGATTATGTGGTTTCGATGACTCGATCGGATGGCTCGACTTAATTCGGATGCTAGATGGTGAGGTGCACTTCTTGGGAGACTCCAGATACGAGGATAGCCATCGGAACTCAGTTCATGCAGCCACGACGAGACGAGTCCGAATCAGTTGACATTGGAGCCGAGTGAAGTGAAAAGTTCGACGTCATCGACGAGATAGTTGACCGGGCTTGGTTAAAGGACCCGTTCAGCCAGACATCTTCTACAGTATGATGGAGCTACAAAGTACGCGATTTCGAGTCTGTACGAGAGACTTCGGATAGACCGTGGCCGAGAACAGTTACAGTGCGTAGATAGCACGGTGTGACGCCATAGTGGATGACGATAAGACAAGCGAAACCAGAGGTTCATGCGAGACGCTGACGAGCGGTCATTACTTTCCGTCAAGGCTAGAGACCTGATATACTTACGGAAGCGTTTGGATACGGGCAGTTTTCGAGAAGATGCGATACGGAGGACCCAGATGACCGGAAAGGAGAAAGGATTATATAAGAGTACCGGCCTCCGTACAGATCGGCATAGACGAGATCGGAAGAGACCTTGAGCAGGATTCCTTCCAAGACACAGCTGCAAGGATATTTGCACCCAAGATCAGATGTGATGCGCACTCAAGGAGCCATACGCCGACGCCAGTGACATGCTGCTTTACGAATGGTCATCAAGATTGACCGAGGAATGACCAGAGAAGTGCCAGAACGGAATCGTCCCCGTTAGCACATCTGACAGGGCCGATGAGCCGATGGATCGTAAGATTGGTAATCCCCAGAGAAGACTTGGACCCAGGAGTGGTCATGTTATGCACCCCAGCAGGCCAGAGTTCAGAATCGTCGACGAGACGTCCTACGAGTGACCGCGACAGTTGGCCAGAGATTCTTAGAGGACTGCTTGAGCGGAACTAGTCCGCCATACTTGATTTCGATGTTTTGGGTGATTTATTCGCATGATTTGATTTTGATGATTGAGGACTTACGATTTTTGCACAGTTGTTACACTTGGTATCGATTTCGTGCCTTGGTTTCACATATTTGTGATTTATGGGATTTGGACATTTGAGTTGATTTTGTGCATATGCACGCACACGATTTGGTTCCTGCACTCTGTATAGTTTATATATGCTTGCAGTGCAGTGACATGTATTTTGTACACTTGGATGGACTGGATTTCGATTTCGAGGGTGATGCTCGACATTGTTTTGTGCACTTAATGCACTTGATTGGATTTTGCGCGTGTTCAACACTTGATATTGAATTTCATGATTTCATGCATGATGAATGCACCGGATTTGGATTTTTAGCGCATGTTGGACTCCTGTTATGAGATGCGATTTGGTGCACACCAGATGCACTAAATCGGGATTTTTGTGCATGTCAGATGCACCTGATTTTGCGGTCAGGCACGCACGTTGCCTATGACCGATGTTGTGTGCACAACCGTTGCACCTTGATGTCGTTTTTGTGCACCTGCTTGGCACACGTATGGGTTTTGATTTCCGTGCACACCGGACGCACAGAGTTTTCATATGCATTTTTGGGGATTGATTCCTATGGAGCAGTACATTTTTATGATATTGCAATTGATTTTCATACTGAGCAGGACTAGTCAGAGGACAGTGCCTGGATTTATTTTGCATGCATTGATAGATTTCAAAAGGATTTCCAAAGGCGAGCTATAGTCTCATTATTTACATACGTGTCTGATATGACACGAAACGTTTAAAACGAGAAAACCCTTCAAATTGTTTTCAAAACGGCGGGACGTGCATATTAAACAAAAGATATATACACATATGATTATTTTCTTATAGAGACGTCCGCCACTGTGCAGTGTTATGCGCATTGCACATCGATTTTAAAGAAATTTGGCATGCATTCCTTCAGATTTTTACATGTATAGCTCCGATTTCTAGCATATCAGTTTTGCTTTGGATTTGGCATTCATATTTTCACCTCGACTCCGATGATTGCGGGATGCTTGACGGAGTTTTGATTTCAAGTTATCTGCTCGCTACTCATGCGCATGTGTTGCGCTATGATGCGTTTTATGGATTGATGCTTTCGGAGCCCCGTTGACTTGGATATTTTATTGAAATGTTTTGGAATTTGGAGGTTTAAATTTAAATTCGGGGACCGAATTTCTTTAAGGGGGAAGACTGTAACATTTCAAAAAAAATAAAATATTATTTTTGGGAATTTTCATAATTTAATATTAATTTTTAATGAATATTTTAATAGCCGGTATAATTAAATACCGATAAATATGGAAAATTTTGGGAAAATTATGGAAATTCTAAAATATGTTATTTTGTGGAAATATGTTATTTTTAAGCTTTTATGGTTACGTAAATGCTATTTTGGTGTTAACCGCGATTAAAAATCGCTAATTGCATCTTTGGCTTTTTGTGCAAAGATGTGCACATAACATTTTTCTACACTTGCACACTTGTCTCATGTTTTGGACCCATGTTGAGCCTAGGGTTAGACCATGCTTAGGTGACCATGGTGGATGAGCCATGTTTAGCCATCCATGGTGGTTTAACCCATTGAGTAAGCTAATTGGGTTTAATCAAGGATTTAGCTTGTTAGGGATTAGTTTAGTGGGGGTTGACCTTGTGTAGAGAGAGAGAGAGGTGACTCCTAGGTAGTGTCACAATCACCCTTCACCTCAAAACTTTTACCTCTCACATCTCTCCCTCTCACTCACTCACACTTCACCTACAACATCAACTTAGACCACACCCCCATCCTCCAAGTGCAGCTGCTCCTGCAACCCAAGGAAAACAAGAAGGAAAAGAGAGAGAGAGAGGTTGCAAACAACAGCAACATAAACACCCCCCATACAACAACTCCAAATCAAACCACCCCACCATAATAAACCTCACTTCACTCCACACACTATCACCAAAACAAGAACAACAAAACATCAGCCACAACCACTACAGAAACAACAGCAGAAGAAAGAAAAATTTGCAAGCAGCAGCAGCAGCCTGAGCTGCAACAGCAACTACAGGAGCTGTAGAAACAGCTCAGCAGCAGCAACAGACCCTTCTCCTCCTCCTCCTTCTCTTCTCCTATATTCTAGGATCTCCTTAAGGTATAATCTCGTAACCTAACTCCTATCATGTTAAGTTATAGTTGATATCTGAAAGTTACTGTTATATTGAGGTTTAGAGCTAGTTTAGGCAAAATTTGAGTGAAACTTGACCTAGTATGGTTTTGATCGTTAGTATAACCTAAATAGGTGTAGTTGAGACCAGTTAACCCTAGAATACCCCAGATTTCCAGTAAGTTACCAGAGTTGCTCGACTTGGCGTATTTTGGCATTTTTGTCGATTTTTGAGACCTTTCTGGAACCTGCTTTCACCCGGGACCTTCTAGGGAAAAGTAGGCATGTCAGTGAGCTGTGCAGGCACCCTGGAACCACTACCCAAAGCCCTAGCCACCAATTCCAAATCCCGGCCGCAAATTTAATCCTTCTGGCCGCAATTTGCGGCCAGAGCAGTATAAAACTGCCTCGTTTTGCGTGCACAGCCCCTTTTCATGTAAAACTTGACCCTGGGTATGTGCAGTTTTGACTGATTCCAACCAGGGTAAAATCTGGGATGATTTTCATGAGTTGGCGTATGATTTACGACTCGTTTTCATATGGATTTTGATATTCGATGATTCGTATCTGTCGGGTGGCGTTTGGACGTCAACGACAGCGGATATTGGCTGTTTTTGCACACAAGGCCACAGGTTTTTACCTATGGGCGTAGTGTGCACCATTTTGGTTTCCGACATGGTTTTCATGAGTTTTAGCGTGTGATATCCTTGTAGGTACCCCACGTGGCGTCGAGGCGTTGGAGATGCAAATGGCGATATCGGCACCGGCACACATAAACAAGGTGAGTAGATTTATATCTACGGGGAGAAGTCGGGTGGATGGCGTATAGCACCCCCGCAGTCCGATATCTAGTATACTATATAGATTATATATACAGTTATTTGCTAGCTTATGTATGACTTGGTTGTTTAGGATGTGTTAGGTGGAATATGCATAGGATAGGGTTAGAAGTAGCTAGTGTAGTTCTAGTCGCGAACCTAGAATAGGGTTACACCCACACGCACACACGTGCGGATTTGCTAGGGTTATACGGTGACAATGAGGATATTGGAGGATATTGGAGGACATTGGAAATGAGTCGATGAGATATGTTCTGAGCTTATGACATCGATGATATGGTAGGACTCATATTAGAGATACGCCCTGATGAGATAGCGGATGTTTAGACGATGATGCATATCAGAGTGATATACTTTGAATAATTGACATGTGGTCGAGATATGAGATATGTCCGGTTAGATATTTATAGTGGGTCGCATGGAGTGATATACCCTTCTTTATGACGACATATGATGTTGTTATTAGTTATTTAAGGCTGTAGGCCAGCGACCAAATCATGATTGGATTGATGATACTAGAGTTGTACTAGACGTAGGTCAGTACCCTGGATGATGATCTTGATGAAAGAGGATATCAGATAACTAGTGTGATGAACGTATTATTGACCCGTACCCAGCTAATGGGATGTCGTACGACGGCTTACCGTACGAGCTGTATTTTGATGATTGATCCGCACTCATGACTCGAGGATGTCAGATGATATACGGTATCGCACGCGATACTATTGAGGTGAGATCACCGACTATTATATTTATATTGGTGTATATATCGACTCAGGTTTAGGTGGTTTCCATACCCCTCCCGATTGACTTGATAGTTAGATCAGTAGTTAGTACAGTAGATGCTAGGCTAGACCCGAGTCATACCTATTTCAAATCTTACGGATCGGGAATATCTTAAAAACAAGTAAAGGGATTCTACGGATATTTTCAAAGGACGTATCTTTCTTAAAAACCCCGTAGCCCTTATTTTACTAAAAACCCCGATCTGTCTTATTTCAAATGGCACAATTTCATGACATATACATATTGATGTAGACTTTTCATAGTTGCGTTGATTTATTCGATTCCGCATGATCCTTACTATTCACATTTCATTCCATGTGCTATTGCCATATTACCATCATGCTGTTAGGACACCAGCACCATTATCGATGATGCGTATGTTCCACGTACACTTTCTTGCCGGCTCACACACTTCATCATCGATAATTGCCATATCACTACACTATAGTACTGTTGCATTCAGAATACGATCCTTGCATGGCATACTCATTTACACTTATATTTGTGCACATACTCATACTTGTACACTTACATGTTTGCACATACATAGATGATATTTATAATTTTTGGGAACCGCAAGATACTCTTCAAAACTGATTCATTTTAAAAGAGCGGATTCCCTCAAAATGTGCATATTACCATTCCAGGTTGCATGATAGACAGATGTGCTTGCATTTCTTTTACATATAGCCTATATCATGCATTCGATTATACGCATTGAGATATATTGTTTCCATGATATTTCTGGATTTGGGAACCGTGGATATTTCAAAAGAAAATATGTAATTGTTTTAAAAACCCGGTTACCCTTGATATGATATTTCAGTGCGTCCACCATGTGTTTTCTCGGTGCTAGAGTGACATGTGGAACCTGATTCGAGGAGGCGGATGAGGCCAAATACGGGTACATGGTGGACCCGGTACGGTACCCCGGGGCGAGAACGGATCGCTGTGCAGTAGACGGTGAGCCTGGCAGAGGGACTACTACCTACCGGTGATTGGTTGGACCTGGCGGTTATCCGGAGGATACTGACCAGAGTCGAGAGATGGATACGGGACGACTCGTACTACCGGGGCCGAGGGCCGATACCGCAGACGGAGCCCGTGGGCTGACCCGGACTGACCGGTGCCCGATATATGAGGATTTACGTGCCGATGCTGGGCACAGTTTTTATGATGTTTTCGAGTGTCGATGCTGGGCACTCTGGTTCCATGATTTTTGATTACATCCTCGTACCTCCATGCATATGTTTATGATATTTATGTGCATGATGCTTATTGTCATTGAGTGACGGGTGGACGAGATCCACATTTATACAGACTTTGATTATATACAGACCTTGATTACATTGATCATATTTTATTTGTATATATAACAGGGTATGAGAGCGCTGTTATATATACCTTTACACCAATATTAGTGGAATGGGACACTAATATATGTGTATTGATATCCATTTGATACTTCATCTTATTACTTCATGCAGACATACCTCTTATATATGACATGTTATTACCTGAGGCACTGATACTTGGTACTACATACATGTATAGTTTTTTTCATTGCCACCTTACCATGCTTCAAACTTAAATATTTGAGGTTTATATATCTTGATCGTATGACCTAGGATTACGTCATACATGCGATTTTCTGTTCGTAGATCTTTTTCTACTCACGAGTTGGCAACTCACCCCCGTTGTGCCCCAGTTTCTTGCAGGTTTGCCGTACAGGATTCTTTGCGGCTTTGCGGGCACTGTTCCTTTCGGGTGACTTGTTAGTAGGTGGGTTTATTGTATCACACCCATCATTATACATTGTATATTATATTTCAGTTGTATCTAGAATTTCCATCAACCAAACTTGTACTTATTTGAGATAGAGACCGGTGATATTTATTTTTTCGACCCTAGAGTCGCGTGTTATATTTCTATGGGCTTCTTGCTGGTTGAGTTTCTTTCTGTTGTGATCCTCGCCTTTAGGCGTTGTATATTACGTTGCTTGTAGGTTGTTTTGTTATGGTTCTTCCTGCCCTCTACTACTTTTCTTGGTTTAGATTTCTGGGTTCGGCTTACTTAGAGTACGTACGCCTCGAGACGTTCGTAGTCTAAGTGACGTTCGTAGTCTAAGGTTAAAATTATACCTCCATAATTTTAGTGATCTCACATGAAATCTAGCCTCCCAAAATGCTCTCTCTTCACCAAGATCCAAGCTTGAATGGCAAAGGAATAATGGGTAGGGATTAGATTTTTGAGTTTGCTTTGATTTGTGTTGATTTTGGTTGATTTTGAATGAATTTGGAGGTGAAGGAAGATGAAGAGGTGAAGAAAATGGGGAGGCTGCCAACAGATCAGTTTCGGCCAGGAGAGGAGAGGGGTGAGGTGTGGTGTGGGGGTGGGTGAAGTCAAGAGGAGAAAAGAAGACCAAGTCAACAAAAGACCATACTCTTTTTACTATTTTCTTATTTCCTTTGTTTTCTTTTTTCTTGATTTCTTTTCTTCTATCAAGAAGTGGGGGAAAACTTGGAGAGGGCTGCTGAATATGGGTGTGTGTGAGTGTGGGTGTGTGTGTGGGGTGAGGGAAAATGACAAATACAATACCCCAAACATCCATTTACACTAAAAAAAGCCTTGTTTCTTCAATAATTTCTAAACCGTTTTGGCAAACTATTTCGTTTCAAAAACCACATGATAAAATTTTATTTAAAGTTTTATGATGCACAAAATTTGTTTCAACTCATCCCAATTTGTAATTTTTCCTAGTTAAATATATTAGTGACGGCTTAAAATAATATTAAAATAATTAATTTCGGAAAAAATTTCAGAAAATTTGAAATTTCACCAGTGGGTCAATAAACACCAAATACTAGCAATTACATAGCTAGAATATGTATATTTAATTTTATAATAAAGATATTTGTATTTTAACTTTTTACAGAAAACCCCCTTTTTTACCGTTTTTTCGAAATTTCACCGAAACGATTTTCAAAACGTTACAGTTCTTTGAATTTTGTTGTTTCATGATCACTTAACTTTTTGCTTCATGATAGTTTTCATGATGGCTTGACCTTTGTTGGGTTATGATGGTTGCTTTGGAGTGGGGCTTGGTTTATGATCATGATTTATCATGATACCTTTCTCTCTCTCTCTTATTATTGATCCAACCCCTTTGGCTTTTTCCCACTCCCCTTACCTCTTGTGGCCGGCCACTTCTTGAGTGGGCTGTCCCAATTTTTCAAGTGGGAAATTTAGTGTCTTATTTGCTTGAAAAATGATATAGCTCCACAAAATCTTACATCTCCCTTCTACCACAAAAAATGGCAACTCCCTCAACCCCAATAGAGACAAAAGAGCACTACACATTCTACAGCAAATCTTAGGCACGTCGACTCGCCAACTTCGTGCCCGAGTTGCCTCGGTATAGAGGTGGGAGCCCGTAAAAGAAGCCGGCGACGTGGTGCCCTTCCGGCGACGAGGTGGAGACCGTAGATTCCGCGGGAAGATCGGGACGACGACGAGAAGACCGGAGGACACGGATCGCTCGGTATATCTCTCTTCCCCATCTTGTAGTTAGCTAGGGCTAGATTAATGGCACGATCCAGGTTGATAGTGCGCGGTGGTGCCAGTTTGAAAAGTTAAAGAGAATCACCGCTTCCGCATTCCGGCGTCGGATTGACGGCCGGGGCGCCGCCGTGCACTTACAGGAACACCGCTGCCGCGATTATCCGAACGGATGCTTTTGGCGACGGGGTTCTCCTACAGTCACTTGGTCGGGGCTTTGGGGCGTGGCTGTCTGTTAAGTTTACCCGGCGAGTATCCGCGTACGCTACGTGATTGCGACGGACTTTTGATTGTACAGTAGTGTTGCCGGATGGCTCGACGGGAGTTGTAGCAGGTTCGCTTGTTGTCTTCTGATCGCTCAATACCCGGGTGGCCGTTACGTTTAGCTGACCGCTTGCGGCTTGAGGGTACTTGATATGATCATTACCCTCTGCCGGCGTATTGACGAGTCTTAGAGTCCCACAAAGGAGTTACCCAGTCCAGGCGAAACGTTGTTGTGCGCGTATGCGATATGCGCATGCACCCGATTGAAATGTGCGTATATGATACCGAACATTGATCGGGTGAACTGCTTTTGGTGGGGTCATATGAGATATGACCGGATTGATAAATTAAGTGTTGATTTATCATCTAACCATTAGTATTCTCACTTGAAACCTTTCTAGGGTTTGATGGATGTATGCATGCATGCATGTGTTTCTTTCTTCTTTTCTAGTTTCATGCACATGTAGATGTGCATAAATGCACACATACATACACTCATCCATCATGGTTGTTAGCATATGGAAATGGTGGCAATATAAGACTCACACCATGGATTATATAATGGATTATTATTTAATTTTGGATTTAAAAGAAAATGAAAAAGGAAAGGATAATCTTTCATGCTTCTACATTCTTCCTTTGACCTAACCATGCTCAACTACCACTAACCTAAGGTTATCCTTCTCTTTATCATTCCAAACCAAAGTTAAATAATGTCTCCATCACTTTAACCATGGTTCATAGCATGAAGGAATAAAATATATATTGATATATTTCTTTTTCTTCACTTGAGTTATCTTTTTACCTCTTCTCAAAAAATTGCCACCATCTTCTTCCTCTTGCTCTTTTGCTCTCTAGTTTTTTCTAGTGAGCAAATACCACTTAAAGATAGGTTTTTGAAGTGAGAAACCTAACCATAACATCATTCTACACAAGCTTAGCCGTTTTGTTTAGAGTGTTCTCTTCGGTTTGACGAAGTTGCGAGCTTGGACGGAGATCTCCGTGGTGGATCGTCATGGACACAAGGGGACTTCAAGAGGACCTTCGTTCAACACCCTAGAGACCAAGGAGTCCAGCAAAAGGGAGCTACAAAGGTTGTAGTCTCGAAACCCTAGATTAGTTTGCTTTTTATTTCGAAACCCTAATTTTCTAGGATCGATCCCTTTGCATGTTAGTTTAGCACCTTAAAAATTATAACTTTGGGTCATGTGATGCTTCAAAACACTTCATAGGGTGCTATACTAACCTTACATTGGTATTAGAGCCGACCTAGAACATTAGGCGACGTTTTTACGAAGTGAAAACCCCGATCGGACAAAAATACGGTATTTTTGGGTGCTCTCTGGAAATTTTCTAAAATTTGACAATTTGCAGAATTAAAAATATGTAAAAAATACAGCAGGAAAAAATAAGAGTTACGGTACAAAAATTTTTCAGTGAACAGTGATTATCGCCACGGAAACGCGGCCTAAGCTTGCTTAGGCCGCGGTTCCGCGGCCGTACATATGAATTGATGGATACTTTTTGCACAGTAATTCTGGAATCTGCTTGTATAATTTTTTGGATATTTTTAATCTGTATTTGGTTTTGAAAAATTCTGGAGGTGGTTTTGGACTCGTCAATTCGATCGGGATTTTCATTTCGTAGTTTTTCCGGGTAAATTAGAAAGTATTGAAGTGTTTGAACGAGTATCATTTACTCACTATTCACGGGGTTTAAATAGTTTGGAGATATGTGCAAGTCTTTTTGCGGTGGTCCCTCTAGAAGACAACAAACCTTAACTCGATTATGTGACCGTCTCGAACTGCCCTTTGAGTCTTAGGGTTTGGGGCAGTACGGCGTGCCACATGTGAGGCGTTGGCTTGACCCTTCTACGGCTGGACCGCCACTACTGTGTCACACTCCGGATTTTTTGAACCCTGCTCAAGTGTTGAGCTTTAGTGAATCTTGGGTGCTTGATTGTTCGTTCGAAAACTTTAATACTGTCTGTTTGTCTGGAATGTGATACAATATGTGGAATTCATATAGTTTAGGCATGAAATACGAAATATGTGATATTTCGCATTTATGATGTCCAAAGAGAATCTGGATTCCAAATATTGTAGTTTTACACTTTCTTTTCTGTGACCGTAAGTGTAGTATGTTAGATATCGCCGGTTTCGTTGCTATACATCAACGACAATTGGGGTATGCATACTTACTTACGTTGATGATATGTGATATTATGTGTTGCTGAGATATGATGTGCAGGATTGTCGCGATCGAATAGCCGGGGGGTTTTTGTGAGATGAGAGTTTTGTATTTTCATTCATGTAAATTCAAATGTAATGTAATATTCTTTTATTTGGGGCACTTCCAGGTTGCGGTTGTGTCACCAGTGTTGTATATTATTTACTTTTCCGCATTAGGATGGACCCAAGGAGGGGAGCACAGGTGACCGGGTTCTGGGGTTCAGTGGGAGGCCATCTCGAGGAGTCGAGACCGGGTCTCCTAAACTCCAGTATTGGTAGGGTCACTTGCCGCTCTCATAGGGGTCCAGGATGTGGGCTTGGCTATTCATTGCGACTGTGGAATCCGTATTTTCTATTCTGGCTAAATACTAAATACGGACGTCCTAGGATATCCCACGTTATATCTATGTTTCTGCTGCCTGTGTTCTGTCATATCTGAGACGAATGACATATTATATATATGATATATAGTAGACGTTGCTTATGTTTTACACCCGCGCTAGTCCCGTCCCGGTATGCCGTTAGTTAAGTAACCTAACGGTGCATAACGGAACATTGCGGCGAATGCGGATGGCATAAGCGTACGTGTTATTTTCGTTTCTTTTCTGTGATTGGCTTTAGGACTTAAATGATGGGATTACATTAATGTGATTAATGTAAAGAAAATAAACCTAAAAAGATGTTGTAGAATCGGATTTGAAAACCACTCGGCTATTTATGAAAAAGCTATATTTCAAAACTGCGGAGCTTAAACCACTCCTTTTGAAAACCATTTGATTCTACAACGATATCAAGTTCAAAGCGTTAAAGATTTTCTTAAAAATCATTCGCAACCCTCCGTCATTTTAGGAAGTAGAGTACTTAGTATTCATGCTACGTTTGTTGACTTTAGTTAAGGCGTAGTGTACGGTAGCTAAGTGATGTCTTCCTACACTGCATATGATGCAGATTAATTAGGACATTCATGCGACTTTGTTGACTATAGTTAAGGGTCATATGGGTGGGTCTAATTGATCAAGAAATGACGGGTAGAACTTGACTGGTACTTATGATTTGTTGACTATAGTTAAGGTCATAAGTACTAGGGGTAAAAATTACATCGGGAATTTCAAGTGTTGAAATTTGCAATGAGATTGCATACCTTCCATGTGATGGTTGGATCCCGATCCCACTGTGGGCAATAGTTGCTCCTAGGAGAGTTTTACAGTTTACAATTAGCTAACTCATTAGGTGTCTAGAAAGGTGTTAACGGGGCTCCGCCTCTGGGAAAACGAGGTTTACTCTAATTAGGTCCGTGCGAAAGCACGGGGAACCTCCCTCAAAGTACCGACACTGGCCTGGCTGAACGGTTAGCGAAGTTGTAGACTGTAATTAATCCTGGCTAGTTTTTCTTTTTAAGGTTTGAAAGAAAAACTTGATAAAAAGCAGTGGGAAACATCGATTAGACAAGATAA
This sequence comes from Agapanthus africanus, assembly GCA_030015575.1. Lineage (NCBI taxonomy): Eukaryota > Viridiplantae > Streptophyta > Magnoliopsida > Asparagales > Amaryllidaceae > Agapanthus > Agapanthus africanus. Next base: position 401,991,450 of record CM057346.1, read on the forward strand.
TAAACCAATCTAATCTGTGCAAGAGCTTTCGCTGAGTGTATTCTTTTCTCTCTCATAATGGCAGATACCAATGACTGGACTTAAGCTTCTACTAGATAAAAACAAACTGAATGGGACCAACTATAAAGACTGGCTAAGGAATCTGAAAATCGCCTTGACTTATGATAAAGTATCATATGTCCTCACGGCTTCAGCCCCGCCCGTCCCTGGTCCAAAATCCTCAGTTGCGGACATTGAAGTCCGCAAGACATGGGACGCTGACTGTGCCACGGCTACATGCCTCGCGCTTGCATCGATGGATAACACACATCAAAAGCAGCATGAGGACATGGACATTCACGGTATATTGCTCCATACAAAGGAGTTGTATGGGGAGCAATCCCGCGTATTATGATACGAAGCATCAAAGAAATCGTTTCAGATGCGAATGGCCCCTGGCACACCAGTAGGAGACCATGTTCTGAAGATGATAGCTCTTATAGAAGAGCTTGAGGACCTTGGATGGACAATGGACAATGAACAATATATAGATATTATTCTGCAGTCCCTCCCCTCCACCTTTGCTCAGTTCATAGTGAACTTCAACATGCATGGCATGGAGAAGGACCTCCCTGAACTCCTTAATATGTTAAGGAGTTCAGAGAGCACTATGAAGTTAGCAAAAACTCCCGTCATGACTATTGGACAGTCTTCCTCTTCTCGCCCGAAAGCCAAGGCCAAGGGAAAGAAAAAGAAGAAACCCACTAATCCTAAGGGCGGAGTTAAAAAGGTGAAGGGAAAGGGAAAGTCCAAGGCTGGAGACTCGGGAAAAGGCGAATGTTTTCATTGCCACAAGACAGGATATTGGAAGCGCAATTGCACGGAGTACTTAAGTCTCAAGAAGAAGCATGGTGATGCTTCTGCTTCAGGTGCGTTTGTGACTGAAAACTGTTTTTCTATAAACTCTGCTTCCTGGGTATTGGATACCGGTTCAGGTTCTCACATTTGCAATTCTATGCAGGGGCTGAGAAATAGCAAGGTTTTGAAGACAGGTGACCATACTCTCCGCGTTGGAAATGGTTCCAATGTACATACAGTCGCAGTGGGAGAGTATCACTTGGGGTTGCCATCTGGATGTATTTTGATTTTGAATCCATGTTATTTTGTACCAAGTATGCTATGTAATATAATATCCGTTTCTTTGTTGGACAATGAAGGATATAATTTCAGAACAATGTTATGAACATTCACCTGAATCAAATGTTGGTTGGGTATGGTACGCTTAATAATGGAATATATGTTCTAAATCAACACACGGTTTTCAGTATACAACACACTAATAAAAGAAAACTTTCAGAATTAAATGAAGCTTTTCTTTGGCATTGTAGACTTGGTCATATTAACAAAACAAGACTAAACAAGTTACATAAAGATGGATATTTAAACTCTTTTGAATATAAATCTTATGCGACTTGCCAGTCTTGTATCAAGGGTAAAATGACCAAAACTCCGTTTACCGGACACGGAGAAAGAGCTACTCAGCTCCTTGGCCTCATACATAGTGATGTATGTGGGCCAATGTCTACACAGGCTAGAGGCGGTTTTTCATACTTCATTGCATTCACTGACGATTTCTCAAGATTCGGTCATGTGTTTTTATTAAAGCACAAGTCCGACGCTTTCGAGAAATTCATTGAATATAAACAAGAAGTAGAAAAACAAACCGGCTTGAGTATTAAGATGCTTCGATCAGATCGAGGTGGAGAGTATCTCAGTACAGAATTTGCAAACTTCCTAAAAGAGAATGGGATTCTCTCTCAGCTCACTCCTCCTTACACACCACAGCACAACGGTGTGTCAGAACGACGGAATAGGACCCTATTAGATATGGTCCGGTCCATGATGAGTGATGCTGAGTTACCAGCCTCGTTTTGGGGACATGCATTGGAGACTGCAGCGTTTCTGCTAAACAGGGTTCCAACCAAAGCCGTGTCTACCACTCCATATGAGATATGGAATGGGAAGAGACCATCTCTTAAAAGAATTAAGATTTGGGGTTGCCCGGCCTATGTTAAAAAGCAGAATCCGGACAAACTCGAGACACGGTCAGTCATGTGTAACTTTGTGGGATATCCAAAGAATTCTTATGGATATCTGTTCTACCACAAAGAGGAACAAAAGGTGTTTGTTTCTCAGTATGCCACATTCTTAGAAAAAGAGTTTTTCACAGATAAAGATGATGGCAAGGTAGTAGATCTGGAAGAGGTTCTGGAGACACAAACTACAAATGACGATTTGGTTGAACCGGCTGTTGCAACAGAAACTGAAGAACCTCGGCCACTCCGTAGATCTGGTAGGACTTCTCGCCCACTGGAGAGGTACTACGGTTTCCTCATTGATGGTAACCGAGAAGATTGCATCATGGATGATGATGATCCTACCAGTTTTCAGCAAGCTATCACGAGTGGTGACTCTGTGAAGTGGCTGGATGCCATGAGATCCGAAATGGAGTCTATGTACACCAACAAAGTATGGACTTTGGACGTTGTACCCCCTGGGGTAAAACCTGTAGGGTGCAAATGGATCTTTAAAAGAAAGATTGGTGTGGATGGGCAGGTAGAGACCTATAAGGCAAGACTTGTGGCGAAAGGTTTTCGTCAAAGACCAGGTTTGGACTATGACGAAACTTTTTCGCCCGTAGCCATGCTTAAATCCATTCGGATCCTACTTGCTATTGCTGCTCACTACGACTATGAAATCTGGCAGATGGACGTTAAAACAGCATTTCTAAATGGAGATTTAGATGAATGCGTTTATATGGATCAGCCAGAGGGCTTCATTGACAGTGGGAGCAGCGAGAAAGCATGTAGATTGCTTAAATCCATATATGGGATAAAGCAGGCATCTCGGAGTTGGAACATCTGTTTCGATGATGTTATCAAAGAGTTTGATTTCATCAAAAATCCAGATGAACCTTGTGTTTATAAGAAGGCTGTAGGAAGAGCTGTCACATTCCTCGTATTGTACGTGGATGATATTCTTCTGATAGGAAATGATATTCCTATGCTACAGTCGGTCAAATCATTCTTATCACTGAGGTTCTCCATGAAGGACCTGGGTGATGCCACATACATCCTGGGCATAAGGATCTATAGGGATAGATCCAAAAAGTTATTGGGACTGTCCCAAACCAGGTACATCAACACCATCCTAAAGAGGTTTAGTATGGAAGACTCCAAGCGGGGTGCCTTACCCGCTTTCCATGGAGTCACTCTCTCCAAGGATTCTTGTCCAAAGACCGATGAAGAGAGAGCTCACATGAGCATTATACCCTATGCCTCGGCAGTAGGATCTATAATGTATGCGATGTTATGTACACGCCCAGATGTAGCTTATGCACTCAGTGTTGTAAGCAGGTATCAATCCAACCCAGGGGAGAACCACTGGACAGCTGTGAAGAACATTCTTAAGTACTTACGAAGGACTAAAGAATTGTTCTTGGTGTATGGTAATACAGATCTCCAAATGGAGGCATTTACCGATTCGAGCTTCCAGAGTGATAAGGATGACAGCAAATCTATCTCAGGGTTTGTATTTACCCTAAATGGAGGGGCGGTAAGTTAGAAGAGCTCCAAACAGGATACCGTTGCAGACTCTACGATGGAGGCTGAGTACATTGCTGCAAATGATGCCGCCAAGGAAGCCGTCTGGATGAAGAAGTTCGTCTCGGAGCTAGGAGTAGTTCCAACCATTGATCCAATACCTTTGTATTGTGACAATAATGGGGCGATGGCGTTAGCCAAGGAGCCCAGATCCCATCAACGGTCCAGACACATCCTGAGGCGCTTTCATTTGATCCGGGAGATTGTAGATCGCCGCGAGATCGAGATTAAGAGAGTAGACACAAAGAACAACGCCGCGGATCCATTCACCAAGGCCCTCCCTCAGCCGCAGCATGAGCGACTTTTTGAGATGTTGGGTATGAGATACGCCAATAACTGGCCTTAGTGCAAGTGGGAGATTGTTGGATATATGTATGCCCTAGAGGCCATTATGTGATAGTGGATGTATCTATACATGTATATATATTCAGTTTGCATTCTTGCTCGACATGATAGTATGGTATCTGGTTCTTCTTTATCTGACATGTTTATTTGATCATGCTTCTACTCATTCATACATGCTGATAAAGCCCTGAGGATATCAGCTTGACTACTCTGATTATGATGGAGATCATACTAGTGGGACATCTGTAGTCTATAAGCATATCCTGGAACGTCCCTAGTCGTAGGTATATCGAGACGGGGCATTGATATACCAGAGTAGACTAGCGTATATGATACTAGACCCATACGATGGGCGATAAATGTTCCCACATTCATCGATGTTTGACATCAAGATCATATACAGGTGCTCAGTGGTGACTGGGTACACTGGACGGACTCACCGAGAACTCCTATATGGAATTATATCTATCGTCGGATAGCAGTTCTCAGGTGACACTGGTACAGGTTAGTCTGTAGACCCGAGATCGTCATGGAGTCTTGTGTGTTCTCCCACTGTACTTTGATTGCCACCCTACCACGGCTCTACTGAGTCGTGCAAACAGGTGGCCGTTGGGTAGAGTCCCGAGACACACGAAGACGATGAGCGATAGGAGGGGTTTCGTCTCTCCCGGTATTGGGAGTTGATGCTGTGCTGTACCCGATTGGTTATAACAGCAAGTCCCTGGCCAGGGCTGCTGAGATTTGCTGATAAGTGTTATCAGTAGTTTCTCGATCTGTTATAGACCATTCACCGACACGACTTATTGAGTTATTGGGGTCGACGTGACCATCCCTAGGCTCGATATGCAGCATATCTGACGAAGAGACCGGAATGTACGGTAGTGTTGCCGGATGGCTCGACGGGAGTTGTAGCAGGTTCGCTTGTTGTCTTCTGATCGCTCAATACCCGGGTGGCCGTTACGTTTAGCTGACCGCTTGCGGCTTGAGGGTACTTGATATGATCATTACCCTCTGCCGGCGTATTGACGAGTCTTAGAGTCCCACAAAGGAGTTACCCAGTCCAGGCGAAACGTTGTGGTGCGCGTATGCGATATGCGCATGCACCCGATTGAAATGTGCGTATATGATACCGAACATTGATCGGGTGAACTGCTTTTGGTGGGGTCATATGAGATATGACCGGATTGATAAATTAAGTGTTGATTTATCATCTAACCATTAGTATTCTCACTTGAAACCTTTCTAGGGTTTGATGGATGTATGCATGCATGCATGTGTTTCTTTCTTCTTTTCTAGTTTCATGCACATGTAGATGTGCATAAATGCACACATACATACACTCATCCATCATGGTTGTTAGCATATGGAAATGGTGGCAATATAAGACTCACACCATGGATTATATAATGGATTATTATTTAATTTTGGATTTAAAAGAAAATGAAAAAGGAAAGGATAATCTTTCATGCTTCTACATTCTTCCTTTGACCTAACCATGCTCAACTACCACTAACCTAAGGTTATCCTTCTCTTTATCATTCCAAACCAAAGTTAAATAATGTCTCCATCACTTTAACCATGGCTCATAGCATGAAGGAATAAAATATATATTGATATATTTCTTTTTCTTCACTTGAGTTATCTTTTTACCTCTTCTCAAAAAATTGCCACCATCTTCTTCCTCTTGCTCTTTTGCTCTATAGTTTTTTCTAGTGAGCAAATACCACTTAAAGATAGGTTTTTGAAGTGAGAAACCTAACCACAACATCATTCTACACAAGCTTAGCCGTTTTGTTTAGAGTGTTCTCTTCGGTTTGACGAAGTTGCGAGCTTGGACGGAGATCTCCGTGGTGGATCGTCGTGGACACAAGGGGACTTCAAGAGGACCTTCGTTCAACACCCTAGAGACCAAGGAGTCCAGCAAAAGGGAGCTACAAAGGTTGTAGTCTCGAAACCCTAGATTAGTTCGCTTTTTATTTCGAAACCCTAATTTTCTAGGATCGATACCTTTGCATGTTAGTTTAGCATTGATCACATCAAAATTCCGTGACAACCGATCATCTGAGACTGAACTGCTAGATTTATAACATTCAAATTAGTTATCTCATAACTACCTATGGATTCCAAATATTTTATCACATTCCAGATAAATAGAAAGTGTTAAAATTTCCGATCGAATAATCAAACACCCAAGATTTCCCTAATAGCTCAACACTTGAGCGGAGTTCAAAAAATATCCATCACATGCCACAGTACCGATGGTCCAGCCGTAAAAGGGTCAAGCCAACGCCTCATATGTGGCACGCCGTACTGCCCCAAACCCTAAGGTTTAGAGGCAGTTCAAGATGGTCACATAATCGAGTTAAGGTTTGTTGTCTTCTAGAGGGTCCACCGCGTTACTTGCATGACTTAGAACGTTCTTAAACAACGGAAAAATCCAACACTTGGAAATTTTCCAGCAGAGGAAAAAGTGAGTTATTGATATCCGTTCGAACTTTTTAACAGTTTCTAAAAATATCCGGAACAAACTAAACAAAGTTAAATTATCCGATCGAATCAACAAGTCCCCAATACAACCCAGAAAACTCAACATTTGAGTGTAATTAAAAATTCCCATAAAAAAATGACAATAAAGGGCCTAAGAATAAATATATGAAGTATGAGGGACTAAGTCATAATTTTGGCCGCGGAACCTCGGCCAAACCCTTGGTTTGGCCGCGGTTCCGCGGTCAAATAATTGAGTTAATGATCCGTACTTCACAGTAATTCTTATTTTTTCCTGCTTAATTTTCTGAGAATTTTTAATTCATAAAAAATCACATTTTTGAAAAATATCCAGAGAGGGGTTCAAATTAGGGTTTCGGTGTTCGAACGGACTTCAAACTTCGTCTAGACTTCTTCTAAAGCTCTAGCTTGGCTCTGATACCACTGTAGGGATGCTAGGCATGCTCACAAGGTTATACAAGACATCAACCATGGCCGATTAAAATTTTAGCCGTGCCAAACAACCCGAAGCCGGATCTTTAAACTAGGGTTTAGGCGAAAACAAGCATGTTAAACTCTTTAACACTAAGTGAGAGGGATTATAACCTTTGTAGATCCAGTCCTTCACTTCGTAAGCTCCGTGTTGAAGTCCCTTCGCTGCGATCATCGTGTTCCGGACTCTCGAGAGGCTCCGCGAAGAGAAAGATGCAAACTTGCTTCCGATCTTCGATAACAAAGATGATCTACCTTGAAGTTTCATTAACACAAGCTAACACTCATAAAATGATGTGAACACCCTCATCTAAATGGCAAGGGTAGATGAGGATGATGAAGTAGGGATTTTGCTCTCTTTTATTTTCATTTACTCACTCATTTTTTCATCACCTTGAAAAAGCTAGAAAGCTTTTTCTATGAAAGAAAGAAGGAAGAAGATGAACAATCAACATGAAACCTTTTGTGATGAATAATGAAAGGATAAATATGATGATTAATGCAACCATGGTCAACTAAACCCATGTAGAGAATTAACTAGGGTTAGGGTTTAGGTTAGGTCAAGGAATGAGTCATAACAAAATATCCTTCACAAAACAAAACTAAACCTTCTAGAATCATCTAGAAAGCATTAACCCAATTCAAACCCTAATCTTGTTTAATATCTACTAAACATGTTGCATTAGTTATCATATCATGTTACAATATTATATATCACATATACAATATATTTTGTAACAAAAGAAAATAATACAATTAACATATATCGCATATATATCAATGTATTACCCGAGTGAGAAAAAGAATCTTTTAGTGAGCTAATATTAGTTAATGTAATTTAATATATCATATATATTATTATACATTAAATTATCGAATCAACACTTGATCCAACAATCCGGCTATATCGCATATAACCGACTAATACGATGACCCGGCTATATCACATATACCCGGCCGATATCTCATATCGCGAGAATCCAATACGGTATCACATACCGCATTATCCTCGGTCCCGCACATATCACATATGTGCTCCTACTTCGTTTTGCCTGAGCCAAGAAACCTCTGTGTATGACTCTAAAGAATCATCAATACGCCGGCAGTAGGTGATGATCATATCAAACACCCACAAGCTGCAAGCGGTCAGCTAAACGTAACAGACATCCAGGTATTGAGCGCTCAGAAGATCAACAAGCAAGCCTGTACATTCTCCTGTGGATCCAAACAGTAACACTCCCGTACAGTCCAGTCTCGTCGTCTGATATGTCGCATATCTCGCCTAGGGGTGGTAAATGCCAGACCCCAGTAGCTTGATAAGTCGTGTCGATATAAGGTCTATAACAATTCGAGAAACTACTGATAACACTTACCAGTAGATCTCAGCAACCCTGGCCAGGGATTTCCGGTTATAGCCAATCGAACACAGCGCAACATCAACTCCCTATATCGGGAGAGACGAATCCCCTCCTATCGCTCATTGCCTCCATGTGATTCGGGACTGTACCCAAAAGCCACCTTTTTGCACGCCATCTTGGACGTGGTATGATGGAAATCAAAGCACAGTGGGAATCACACAACACTCTATGACGATCTCGGGTCAACAGACTACTCTGTACCAGTGTCACCGGAGAACTGCCATCTGACGTGAGGTATAATACCATCTGGGAGTTCTCGGCGAGTCCGTCCAGTGTACCCAGTCTCCACTAAGCACCCGTACACCATCCTTGATGTCGAACACCAATGGATATGGGATCATCCATCGCCCATCATATGGGTCAAGATGCGTATACGCTAGTCTACTCTGGTGCATCGATGCCCTGTCTCGATACACCCTCGACTAGGAACAGTTATAGGATGTACTCGTCGACTACCGTGGCCCCACTAGTATGATCTCATCATAGTCCCAGTAGTCGAGTACATATCCTAAGGGCTTTATCAACATGTAACATAGAGACAATCAGAGTACATGTTAAGATAAAGTACAACCAGATAGCATACTATCATGTCGAGCAAGAAAGTCCTCCCTATATATGTCCAAGCATCCATTACAATATACATCATATGTACAGTAATGGCCTCTAGGGCATATATATAACTAACACTCATCCTAAAGGCGTTATCAACATGTAACATAGAGACTATCAGAGTACATGTTAAGATAAAGAGCAACCAGATAGCATACTATCATGTCAAGCAAGAAAGTCCTCCATATATATGTCCAAGCATCCACTACAATATACATCGCATGTCCAGTAATGGCCTCTAGGGCATACATATCACTAACATCGTCAACCATGACACATAAATAAAACACAATTAATATATATCACATATATATTAAGTGTGCACATGTGAGAAAAAGAAATGCTTAAGTGAGTTAATATTAGTTAATGTAAATTAATATATCAAATATATAATTATACATTAAATCATAAATCAACTCTTGATTTAATAATCTGGATATATCTCATATGACCGACTAATATTATTTGTATTAACTTATCAAATCAACAAATGATTCGATAACCTGGTTATATCACATATAACTGACCGATACTGTATCGACTTATCGAATCAACATTTGATTCGATAACCCAGCTATATCTCATATAATTGATCGATACCTTTGTATCGCGAGAATAGAATACGGTATCACATACTCGTATTAATCTCGGTCCCACACATACCACATATGTGCTCCTACTTCGTTTTGCCTGAGCCAGTAAAACCTCTGTGTAGGACTCTAAAAACTCGTCAATATGCCGGCAGTAAGTGATGATCACATCAAGCACCCACAAGCCTTTAGCAGTACTAGCTGGACGTAACGGCTACCCGGGTATTGAACGATCAGAAGATCAGCAAGCAAGCCCGCTCTAACTCCTGCGAAAGCCTGTCAGTAACACTACCGTACAGTCCGGTCTGTCCGTCTGATATGTCGCATATCTAGTCTAGGGGTGGTAAACGTCAGACCCCAATAACCGATAAATAGTGCCGATGTGAGGCTCATAATGGGTCAAGAAACTACTGATAACACTTATCAGTAAATCTCCATAGCAGCCCTGGCTAGGGACTTATCATTATGGCCAATCGAGCACAGCGCAACATCAACCCCTAATACCGGGAGAGACGAATCTCCTCCTATCGCTCATTGCCTCCATGTAATTCTGGACTGTATCCAAAAGACACCGTTTTGCACGTTCTATTGAACGTGGTAAGGTGGGAATCACACAAGACTCTATGACGATCTCGGGTTTACAGACTAACCTATACCAGTGTCACCTGAGAACTGCTATCGATAGGTATAATACCAGCTAGGAGTTCTCAGCGAGTCCATTCAGTGTATCCAATATCCACTGAGCACCCGCATACCATCTTTGATGTCAAGCACCAATGGATATGGGATCATCCTGTTAGTTGTATGTATGCCCTAGAGGCCAGTATTGTACAGATGATGTATATTATATTGGATGCTTGGACATATATAGAGATGACTTTCTTGCTCGATATGATAGTATGCTATCTGGTTGCTCTTTATCTTAACATGTACACTTGTCTCTTTAAACTGTCTTATAGTTGTATGTTGGTAAAGCCCTTAGGATGTATACTTGACTACCTGGACTATGATGCAGATCATACTAGTGGGGACATGGTAGTCCATAGGTACATCCTTCAAGGTCCCTAGTCGTGGGTGTATCGAGACGGGGCATCGATATACCAGTGTAGACTAGCGTATACGCTTCTCGACCCATGAGATGGGCGATGGATGATCCCATATCCATTGGTGTTCCCAACGACCAATGATCCTTCTTTCCAAAAAAGAAAAAGAGAGGAACCCCCTATAAACTTCAAGTTCTCTAAAAAGAAAAAGAGAAGAGCAAGCTCTAAGAAGAACCCTCTTCAAGGTAAATAAAATGAAGAGAGATCATAGCATCTCTTGATAAAAAATAAGAACGTGGTTATTTTTCTAGATCACAGATCTATAAGACAAAGTCTTTCACAAAAACAGAAGAGATCATAGCATCTCTTCATAAAAGGAAGAACTTAGTTCTTAGATCCATGACACAAATTTTCTTATAAACGAGAATTTAATTCTCAGAGTACAGAACTGACCAGAACTGACAAAGAAGCGCCTTAGCGCTCCAAGTCTGGCGTTCAGTGCCAAGTGCACCACATGCTGCCCACGTGTGCGATATTTCATAAGAAGCGCCTTAGCGCTCCAGGTTTGGCGCTCAACGCCAAGCGCACCACGTGCTCCCCACGTGTGCGCTATTTCACAAGAAGCGCCTTAGCGCTCCAGGTCTGGCGCTCAGCGCCAAGCGCACCACGTTCTCCTCACGTGTGCGTTGAAAGAACACAAAATGTTCTTTAAATAAAGTCTAGCGCAATAAAAAGTGTTCGACACTCAGTAAAAGACAAAAGAAAAAGTGGTGTTAGAACCCAAATCAATGCGCAGCATTGTTAAATAAAAAATAGGGTCTGAGCCCAAATAAATGTGCAACATTTTATTCAAAGCTAAGCGGGCTGAGCCCAAGTTGGCTATAAATCCCTAATTCAGATCAACTGAGCCCATGTGCTCATAATCTTTTTAATTGTTCTTGGTCCCAAACCTGACTATAGATCTCTCAACCAATATTGGTTCAAGGGTACATCTTTTCATACCTCTGATACATGTCGTTGTAATTCTTCAACGTCTTCAGAGAGATGGAGGTTCCCAATAACCAAAAAACTTTTGGCGCATCCTTAAATTGTGAAAGCAAAATACCAGACTATGATGTCTTTAAACCGGACTATGAGGTCCTTAAAACTCATGGACTATAATGTCCTTAAACTTTACGAACTATGAGGTTTTTAAACTCATGGACTATGATGTCCTTAAACTTTACGGACTATGATGTACTTAAACCCAATGGACCATGACGTCCCTAAACTCATGGACTATGGCGTCCTTAAACTTTACGGACTATGAGGTCGTTAAACTCATGGACTATGATGTCCTTAAACTTATGGACCGCAACGTTCCTAAACTAAACCCCACAGACTATGATGTCTTTAGACTGCATGGACTATGATGTCTTTAAACTTATGGACCGCAATGTCCCTAAACTAAAACGATAGAGTCCAAATACTCTTTCGTAGGATCTAAATGATCCCGAAATCCTGTTGAGTAGATATTAGTCTAAAATTAGACTAACGTATTCTCAACAAACGTTTGAGTTGACCTTAGTCTAAAATAAGACTAACGGTCCTTAAACCAACCCAAACCCAAATCTAAGAAAATACGGAATTGGACTAATCCACGCCTTATGGGCGACAACACAAATTAGTCTCCGTATACAATCCACGGGCAACCAAAAACAAAACAAACACACACGACACAAAGTGACTTTCTAGAGCAGGAGAAAGTGGTTATCGCTACGCGGTAACGTAATTAACTGCAGGGGCTTGCACCTGTAGGGAAGAGCGTCCCCATAATCAAAAACCCTTCACAACGAGGGGGAATCTGACGAAGCCTGCTGCAACGGCCGCATCCGTCTAAACCTCCAATACATGGTGCCATAAATCAACTTGGCATCTTCGGAGAAGTGGACGGATAAAACTAAATAGCATCTGCCCGCCAAAATTCAGGCCAGAACTCCTAACGTCCCTGTCGCGTCTTTCGGCGGCGTACAGATTCTTGCACGCCCGGTAGGACCTTTTTCTCTTTCCACTCCACACTTCATGTGTCGTGTTCGCAAAAGAATCGCGGTTTAATGTGGTTGTCCCTGGATTCGAGGTACTAAGATTTGGTGTCTTGCTCCCGTGCAGAGAAAATGGCTTCCAATTGCACCAGCTGCAACAATAACTTCCACTCCGTCCTCGCCGGAAGAGTGACCTATAGGCCCTAAGCGGCCTCCATCTTCGCCATGCCAGTGGAACAGGTGACTCAGGCCACCACTGGACTGTTCTTTGGGACCATGATCCCACCGGCAAGCTTCAGCGTCCCAATGTCGTCACAGGAAGCTTCGAAGAAGTCGGTCTTTGATCGGCTTACCACTACCACGGCCCCTCTCAACGGGCCGTCCAATTCCAAGTCTATTGCCTCGGTCTTTAACAGACTAGGCCAAAGCTCAAGTGAGTCCATGAAAAAGCCTGCAATACCTAAACGAGTCATCCCCAAGCGGATAGCCATTCCAACTCCGACGGACGAAGTCGTCAAAAGGGCTTCTCCTGCTAAGGGATCAGTCTTTGCGAGACTGGCCATCCCAATTCCTGTTTCGCGTGAGGTCTTCCAAACTACTTCACCTTCCCAAAGGTCAGCCTTCAACAGGTTGGACATTTCTTCTCAGCGGACGTCAGACTTTGATAGGCTGGCAACAACAGCAACCCTTCACCAAAACAGGGGGCATGATGAAGCCACCTCCGTAACTAAGCCGGTCCCATCTGCAAGACATGCTCGACGTCGTCACTGGCGCCGGGTGAGGAAAACTAGGGGTAGTTCCCCTTCTGGACTTACCCTACCGACTCCAATGGTAGAAATTGATGTTGCTGTTCCAACTGGGAACAGCTTTGAGCCGCTCAGGAGGGTGCGCAAGAACTCACCAGCTGCCATATTGAAAAGGTCTCCTATGCCTGCTGAAAATGTTGCAAAGACAAAGCCGGAGCAGCCTCCTCAGCGACTGTCCTCCAAAATCCACAACGTCTAGCAAAGAGTTCAATATTTTGTGATCAACAAAGACTACTCCCGCCGACAGAAGGAAATGAAAGTTCGGCAAGAGAAGGACCATCCTGCCGCCATGCTACGGAAGGTGGCGTCTACAGAGATGGTTATTGCAGCCCCCTCAACTTCGACCGCCTATAAAAGGAGAAGGCCGGAGAAAATCCATGTGTCTGCTACAAATCTTAAGGGTGCTGAATCCAAACACCCCAAGTCTGGGGGCATGGTAGTGCACACCAGCTATATGGCTTCCGGGAAAGAGGATAGTCATATCTCCATGGGCCATCAACCACTCACCTGGTCTGTGACAAAGGCTCGGGAGCAACAGCAAAAGCTCCAGGAGATGCTAACGAAGATGGCCGCGCTCACTGGGCCGAAAGAAAGCCTGGAGACGTCATCGGAGCGGCGCCAGGAATAGGAAACCGACGCTGAGTTCCTCCGAAGAATGCTCAAGAAGAAAGATAAAGAGGCCGCGGAACAAGCGGCCAATATAAAACAAATGGCGCTTTTGTTCCAAGATATGGTGGGCATAATGATCCAGCCAGACCCTCCAGCCGAAGATCCTCCAGTAATAATTGAATACGATAAAGGGGAGACATCAAACCCTCTTCCGGCCTTTTCAGCAGCAAAGGAGGAAACAATCTCGAAAGCTGCGCTCGATGATAATATATCTCAACAGATACGAGCCCATCAAGCGAATGAAGCTGTCGGCCAAGTCGTCAGAACTGGGCGACCCTATCCCAGCTGGTACGATCAGATTAAGTACCTACCAGGATACACAATCCTTAACTTTCATGTATATAAGGGGACAGGCAACCCCCACCAGCATGTCGCCCAGTTCAGGGCTCTCTGCGGTAATACTGGAGGTGACGATAAGCTGCTGCTTCGCCAATTCGTCGGCAGCTTGGCGGAGACGGCCTTCAAATAGTATTCGGAGCTTCCCAACGACTCCGTCAAAACATTCACGGAGATGGAGCTGTTATTCATCCAGCGTTTCACAAGCGCCAGCGAACGCACCTCAATCACGGCGTTGATCAATGCCAGGGTGAAGCGGGAGAGACATGGGTCAGTATGCAATTCGATGGCACAACCTATGGTTGAAGTACGAACAACGCATAGAAGAGGCTCCTACCGTGGGCATGTTTGTGGGAACCCTCGATCCTCAGGCAACCATATCTCAGTTCATGATGTTTTTCAAGCCGATTACCTTCCAGGCCTTGATTGACAAGCTGGCCCAAATGGACCAGATGGGCCATAGACTGTCCTCCTCAAAGACGAATCTTCGGAATGAGAAGGGGAAGGGAAAGCAACTTTCGTCGCCAATGCTCAACAACAACCGAGCGGCCCGAGACCGCTTGTTCGCCAAAGCAACAAGCGGCAATCCCTCGATGAGAAGTTGAGACATCCTTACTCGTTTTCCCAGGATAAAACAAGGAGATTGTTTGAACTGGCAGTGCGCAATGGGCTCATCACTCTACCGGAGTCGAGACACCCACTACAACCGAACGACGTCAACAATCCCAATTACTGCCCCTACCACCGAATATTGGGCCATTCGATCGAAGACTGCTACATCTTCAAAAACTGGGTTGAAGATCAGTACCAACAAGGAAAGTTTGCGCTGTCCGAAAACTGGAAGGTAAATCCGTCACAACAGCACACTCCTAAAAGGATAGATATGCCGGGGGCATCATGCTCATTCATAGAGGAAGCTCCATAGGAAGTAGTTCATTCGGCAAAAACGAAAAGAATGCTGAAGGATCTTTAAGCATGCCCCGCAATCAGGTGGAAAAGCCTGCTAAAGCCCGAGATCATTGAGGGAATGTTGAAACCGCGCCCGACACCGAGAGTTGGTAGCAATGGGCAAAATACTCAGGTCCAGCCGTCAAAGTATTCGAAGAAGAAGAAGAAGACCAAAAAGCCCGCGCAGCTTGATGACAAGTGCACGGACCTACAAAAGCATATTGATGTGCTGGAGGAATACAACCAGAAGGCACGGACCCCAGTCACACTCCATGAGTTTCTCCACCATATCCTTGAGAACATAGGCAATGACAATGACGGGGGAGACGACGCGTCAAAAGAACCCGAAGATTATGTGGCAAGTTGTCACATGATCTCTCACTCATCAATAGATGATAAAGAAGCTCCTGATGCAGAGAAGCTGGGGGCAGAATCGGCACCAAAATCCTTGGAACCATCCGATGAGCTGATTGACGTGCTTCTAAACGAAGCCCGTCAGAAGAGCAAAATTGATCGAGAACGCAAAATGGCCATATTCGAAAAAGCCAGGCGTTGACGTCAAATGGAAGAAGTCACGGTAGGGATGGATCACAAAACACCAACCAAACCAAATCACACCCTAAATGGGTGTATCCCACTTTATCATTATGTATCCCGTCGCATGACAAACACGTGTACAGGATGAACAATGGACCGTAATGTCCTAAACTAGCTATGGACCGCAATGTCCTAAAACTAGCGACGGACCGAAACGTCCTTAAACTACTACAAACCCCCGGCATCCCTAGGCCGATGTGGAAAAAAAACGGTACGTCCATAAGCAAAATGGGCATGGATGAAAACCCGAAAGAGCTCCGTGAATAAAAACAGCAAGGCTACCGGCGATGTTTGTGAAAACCCGAAAGGGCGCACACTCGTAAAAAAACCGGTACGTCCATAAGCAAAATGGGAACGGATGAAAACTCGAAAGGGCTCCGTGAGTGAAAATAGTAGGGCTACCGGCGAGTTTGTGAAAACCCGAGAGGGCGCAGGCTCATAAAAAATTCGTGCACACTTGTGAGGTCCTCTCGACCTTATAAGGAGAAAACACCTGCGTGAGATCCTTATGACTCACAAGGGAGCAACACACTTAGGGATCCCCACGATTCCTAAGGAAAAATTACACTTACGAGATCCTCACGACTCGTAAGGAGAAGCCTCTTATGAGACCCTCATGGCTCATAAGATTCAAAAGCCTTAAGCTATAGGGATCTGAACCTGTTCTTAAGCCATCACATCTCCCAGTCCGCCCTACAAGTGGTTCAATATTAACCCTTTTATACAATCCACGGGCATAAATAAACGTCTCCCCTATCAAGTTCCACCAATAGCACGAGATGTCCTCATGTGGTGAATGACACTTGTAAGTCCTCTCGACTTATAAGGAGAAAATACTCTTGTAAGATCCTTACGACTTATAAGAGAACACACACTCAGGAATCCTCACGATTCCTAAGGAGAAAACGCACCTACGAGATCCTCAAGACTCGTAGGGAGAAACGCCTTCATTAGACCCTTACGGCTCATAAAAGCAAAAGCCTCAGTCGACAGGATCCTAACCCTGTTTGCTAAGCCACCTTTATTTAAGTCGACAAAGGCAAATGATGATCCGCTCCTGGGAATATCGCAGTTGTAGCGATGCTGATGCCTACATCGGTATCAAATTCTAAGTGCTTTCACGGCAAATGATGATTCGCTCCTGTCAACATTCCAGTCGCAGCGATACTGATGCTAAGATTGGTATCAGATCTTGAGTTCCATACTTGAAAAAAAATGCATATGAAATAGCCGAAATGTTTGGGCAACTCGCAACAAAAATCAGCGAGTAAAATATATGCATATAAAAATAGCCGAAATGATTAGGCAACTCGCAATAAAAAGCAGCGATTAAAAAGAAAAATAGCCGAAATGATTGGGAACCGCGAAACATAACCGAAATGATTGGGCAATCACGACTTTCGCGATATAAAAAGCTGAAATGATAGAGTATCGCGGAAAGAAAAAAATGAAAGAATAAAACTTCTGCCCTACAAGTGAGTCCATACTAACCCCTGTATACAATCTATGGGCATAAATGAAAAGGGAACCACATTTCCCTACCAAACTCTATCAAAGGGAAGCCAGATCTCAACGGCAACATCTACAGCCTAGAGATCAGCAACGGCGTTCCTCCTCATTCCAGCAGGATGCGGACGCGACACCACCAATCGGAGCCACGGTAAAGTCCCTAGTTTTAAGACTCCACGGTTAACAGACAATCTAGAGTCAACCCATACACCGCAGGAGGCGGAGCAAGTCAACTCAAAC
The DNA here is from genome assembly GCA_030015575.1 of Agapanthus africanus. NCBI lineage: Eukaryota > Viridiplantae > Streptophyta > Magnoliopsida > Asparagales > Amaryllidaceae > Agapanthus > Agapanthus africanus. Next base: position 402,009,198 of record CM057346.1, read on the forward strand.
ACCGCAGAAAGCGGAAATACGTCAGCAAATGACCCCGTCTCGGAAACACGTCAGCAAATGACCTCCGACACGGAGATACATCATCCAATGACCTCCATCACAGAAATACGTCATCCAATGACTCCGTCTCGGAAACAAGTCAACCAACCTTCAAGGAAATCAGCGTACTTGGCGAGAACCTCTCGATTCGTGTCGACCCGCAAAGAAATCAGTGTCTTTGCAGGAATTTCTCGATTCGTCTCGACCCCAGGGAAATCAGTGTCCTTGGCAAGACCTCTCGATTCAGGGAAATCAGCGTCCTTGGCGAGAACCTCTCGATTTACGTCGACCCATAAGGAAATCAGTTTCTTTGCAGGAATCTCTCGATTCGTCTTGACCCCAGGGAAATCAGTGTCCTTGGCAAGGCCTCTCGATTCAGGAAAATCAGCGTCCTTGGCGAGAACCTCTCAATTCGCGTTGAGCCGCAAGGAAATCAGTGTCTTTGTAGGAATCTCTCGATTTATCTCGACCCCAGGGAAATCATGTTAGTTATATGTATGCCCTAGAGGCCATTACTGTATATAGGATGTATATTGTAGTGGATGCTTGGACATATATAGGGAGGACTTTCTTGCTCGACATGATAGTATGTTATCTGGTTGATCTTTACCTTAACGTGTACACTGATTGTCTCTCTGTTACATATTGGTAAAGCCCTTAGGATGTGTACTTGACTACCAGGACTATGATGCGGATCATACTAGTGGGGACATGGTAGTCCATAAGTACATCCTTCAAAGTCCCTAGTCGTGGGTATATCGAGACGGGGCATCGATATACCAGAGTAGACTAGCGTATACCTTCTCGACCCATACAGATGGGCGATGGATGATCCCATATCCATTGGTGTTTGACATCAGAGATCATATACGAGTGCTCAGTGGAGACTGGGTACACTGGACGGACTCGCCGAGAACTCCCAGATGGTATTATACCTTACGTCAGATGGCAGTTCTCTGGTGACACTGGTACAGAGTAGTCTGTTGACCCGAGATCGTCATAGAGTCTTGTGTGGTTCCCACTGTGCTTTGATTTCCACCTTACCACGTCCAAGAGGGCGTGCAAAACGGTGGTTTTTGGGTACAGTCCCGAGTCACATGGAGGCAATGAGCGATAGGAGGGGATTCGTCTCTCCCGGTATAGGGGGTTGATGTTGCGCTGTGTTCGATTGGCTATAACCGGAAATCCCTGGCCAGGGTTGCTGAGATTTACTGGTAAGTGTTACCAGTAGTTTCTCGAACTGTTATAGACCTCATTTCGACATGACTTATCGAGCTATTGGGGTCTGACGTTTACCACCCCTAGGCGAGATATGCGACATATCGACGATCAGACCGGACTGTACGGTAGTGTTACTGGTTGGATTCACTGGAGTGTGAGCGGGCTTGCTCGTCGATCTTCTGATCGCTCAATACCCGGGTGGCCGTTACGTTTAGCAGACCGCTTGCGGCTTGTGGGTGTTTGATATGATCATCACCTGCTGCCGGCGTATTGACGAGTCTTTAGAGTCCTACACAGAGGTTTCCTGGCTCAAGCGAAACGAAATAGGAGCGCATATGAGATATGTGCGGGACCGAGAATAATGCGTGTATGTGATACCGTATTCTATTCTCGCGATGAATGTATCGAATGGTTATATGCGATATAACCTAGTTATCGAATCGAGGGTTGATTCGATAAGCCGATACATTGGATACTAGTCGGTTATATGCGATATGACCGGATCGTTAAATCAAGTGTTGATTTGATGATTTAATGCATAATTATATATTTGATATATTACTTTGCATTAACTAGTATTGGTTCACTTTAAATGGATTTTCTCACTTGTTTGTGCACATTGTATATATATGATATATTTTTTTGTGCACAAGATTGTATCATGTTTGATGATACATGCTAGTTTGGATTTGTGTAAAGAATTAAACCATGGTTACTTAAGTGGTTAGGGTTTCATTTCCTTTTCTCATTTATTTATCTATTTATTCTTTTTGGAAAAATATTAAGCATAATGCAAAATGGTGGCTTTCTTTGGATGCATGTTGAAGCTTCATGAAGCTTTGACCAAGTGACCATTTTGTCTCATGCTTAACCCTAACCATTCACTTAAACCTTAATTAGTTCTCTACACTTGACCATGGTTCATGATTATGATAAGAATGATTTTATTATTCTTATTATAACACTTATCATAATATTCTTTCTTCTTCTTCTTCATCTTCTTCAATGAAGAAAGCTAAACTTCATCAATGGTGATTGATGAAAAAGAGTGAGAAATCCAATTCTAAAGTCTACCCACTTCCTATTTCTTCATCCTCTACCTCTTGCCAAGTAGTAAAGTGTGCTTCCTTCACAAATTGACATGGCTTGATGAAGGTGGAGCTTGATCTAGTGACGCCTCGACGTAGATCATCTTCGGCACGAAGCCGACGACCTTGCCCGCCCATTTCTCCGATGAAGCCGACGCTAGAGCCCGGGATTTCATTTGGACAACGGAGAGGACTTCATCACGGAGCCGTGGAGGTGGAGGACCGGATCTACAAAGGTTGTATTTCCATTCACTTAGTTAAGTTGTTAACTAGTTGCATCTTTCGCCTAAAATTCTAGTTAACGATCCGTATTAGGGTTTCTCGGCAACTGTAAAATTTGAAATTGGCATGGTTGATGCCTTGTGAGACCTCACTAGTGTGCCTAGGAACCCCACAAATCAGTGTCCTTGGTAAGACTTCTCGATTATGGGAAATCAGCGTCCTTGGCGAGAAACTCTCGATTCGTGTCGACCCGCAAGGAAATCAGTGTCTTTGCAGGAATCTCTCAATTCATCTCGACCCCAGGGAAATTAGTGTCCTTGGCAAGACCTCTTGATTCAGGGAAATCAGTGTCCTTGGCGAGAACCTCGATTCGCGTCGACCCGCAAGGAAATCAGTGTCTTTGCAAGAATCTCTCGATTCGTCTTGACCCCAGGGAAATCAGTGTCCTTGGAAAGACCTCCTGATTCAGGGAAATCAGCGTCCTTGGCAAGAACCTCTCGATTCGCGTCGACCGGCAAGGAAATCAGTGTCTTTGTAGGAATCTCTCGATTTGTCTCGACCACAGGGAAATCAGTGTCCTTGGCAAAACCTCTCGATTCAGGGAAATCAACATCCTTGGCGAGAACCTCTCGATTCGCGTCGACCCGCAAGGAAATCAGTGTCTTTGCAGGAATCTCTCGATTCGTCTTGACCCCAGGGAAATCAGTGTCCTTGGCAAGGCCTCTCGATTCAGGAAAATCAGCTTCCTTGGCGAGAACCTCTCGATTCGTGTCGGCCCGTAAGGAAATCAGTGTCTTTGTAGGAATCTCTCGATTCGTCTCGACCCCAGGGAAATCAGTGTCCTTTGCAAGACCTCTCGATTTAGGGAAATTAGCGTCCTTGGTGAGAAACTCTCGATTCGCGTCGACCGGCAAGGAAATCAGTGTCTTTGCAAGAATCTCTCGATTCGTCTCGACCCCAGGGAAATCAGTGTCCTTGGCAAGACCTCTTGATTCAGGGAAATCAGTGTCCTTGGCGAGAACTTCGATTCGCGTCGACCCACAAGGAAATCAGTGTCTTTGCAGGAATCTCTCGATTCATCTCGACCCTAAAGAAATCAGTGTCCTTGGCAGAACCTCTCAATTCAGGGAAATCAGCGTCCTTGGAGAGAACCCCTCGATTCGTTTCGACCCACAAGGAAATCAGTGTCTTTGCGAGAATCTCTCGATTCGTCTTAACCTGCGAGGAAATTAGTGTCCCTGTGCATAAAGAAAATTCTCTTGTGGGATCCTTACGATTCTCAAGAGAAAATGCACTTAGGAGTACTCAAGACTCCTAAGGAGAAAAGACACCTAAAGAAAAAGAAGGGTGCAGCTCATGGGCCTTAGGGTTGGAACTATATTCCTTAAGAGTTAAGATTTGAGTCAATGATAGATAACGACACTTGTGTCCGCTCGCTATCTTCTCAGACCAAGATTCTAAAAGTTATATACCAGCCCGAAACCGGTCATACGCTATGTATTACTTTGCACTACTTAACCCACGTGCATACCTACATAGGCAAAGTAGTGGGGGGCATTTGTTCCCGCCAAAAATTTCTATGCAAAAGAGCCCAAGGTATCAAATGGCAGCGATACGCTTAAGAAAATGCAAACCAGTATTTTTCGAGTTGTATTTTGACAAACTCCCGAATAAGAACCAGCTAAATTCTGATGGTATCGAAAACGTCTCGAAAAATCCTTCGATTTGATATATCATGGGCCTCATAATTCATCCACGATCAAAAGTTATGAGCAAATATGCTATGTACGTGTAATCTAAATAATGCTCTACTACATGGGGGGTTACATTTTTAGTCCCACATCGGGAAAAAGAGAGATCTCTTCTCTACCACTCCTATGTAAATAAGAGGGGATACCTCTTAGAAAAAGATGAGAATTCAATTCTCAAAAGAGCTTAGTTCTCCATAGGAGCTTAGTTCTCTAAGTTAGGGCCATAGCTGCCCCCTCCCCATATTGCGCATATGCGCAAACGCCATGTGCGCCACGTGCAATGCGCATGCGCCCGCCACATGCACGCCACGTACAACGCAGTGAGCCAAACATGTGCAACGTACGTGGGAGAATTCAATTCTCAAAGGAGCTTAGTTCTCCATAAGAGCTTAGTTTATCCAAGTTAGGGCCATAGCTGCCTCCCTAATGCGTATATGCGCAAGGGCCATGTACGCCACGTTCAATGCTCGTGCGCCCGCCACATGCGTGCCACGTGCAACGCACGTGAGCCAAACATGTGCAACGCACATGGGAGAATTCAATTCTCAAAGGAGCTTAGTTCTTCAAGTTAGGGCCATAGCTGCCCCCCATAATGCGCAAGCGCCTTGTGCGCTACGTGCAACACACGTGCGCCGCCAAGTGCGCACCACGTGCAACGCACGTACAAGGAGGATTCAATCCTCAAAGGAGCTTAGTTCTCTAAGTTAGGGCCACAGCTGCCCCCACCATATGCAACGCACGTGCGCCCGCCACGTGCGCACCACGTACAACGCACGTGCGCCCACCACGTATACACCACGTATAACGCATGTGCGCCCGCCATGTGCGCACCACGTGCGAGGATTCAATCATCAAAGGAGCTTAGTTCTCCAAGTTATGGTCTTAGCTGCCCCCCATGATATGCAAGCGCCACGTGCGACGCACGTGCGCCCAACACGTGCGACGCACATGCGCGAAAGCAAAGAAGCCTTTTTCAGCAGCGAAAAGTTTAAGCTCCAACATGTTTTCCCCCTGAAGAGTGAGACATAGTTCAAAGGGTACATCCCTCCACACCTTCGATATATGGCATTGTAATCTCTCACTGTCGTCGGAGAGGTGGTGGGTCCCAACGACCAATGATCGAAAAAAGAAAAAAAGAGGAACCCCCCATAAACTTCAAGTTCTCTAAAAAGAAAAAGAGAAGAGCAAGCTCTAAGAAGAAGAACCCTCTTCAAGGTAAACAAAAAGAAGAGAGATCATAGCATCTCTTGATAAAAAAAAATAAGAACTTAGTTCTTTTTCTAGATCACAGATCTATAAGACAAAATCTTTCACAAAAACATAAGAGATCATAGCATCTCTTCATAAAAGAAAGAACTTAGTACTTAGATCCATGATACAAAGTCTCTTATAAATGAGAATTTAATTCGTAGAGCACAGAACTGACCAGAACTGCCAAAGAAGCGCCTTAGCGCTCCAAGTATGGCATTCAGCGCCAAGCGCCCAACATGCTCCCGACGTGTGCGCTATTTCATAAGAAACGCCTTAGCGCTCCAGGTCTGGAACTCGGCGCCAAGCGCACCACGTGCTCCCCACGTGTGCGCTATTTCACAAGAAGCGCCTTAGCGCTCCAGGTCTGGCGCTCAGCACCAAGCGCACCACATGCTCCTCAAGTGTGCGCTGAGGGAACACAAACTGTTCTCTAAATAAAGACTAGCGCCATAAAAAGTGTTCAACACTCAGTAAAAGACAAAAGAAAAAGGGGTGTCAGAACCCAAATCAATGCTCAGCATTGTTAAATAAAAAGAAGGGACTGAGCCCAAATAAATGTGCAACATTTTATTCAAAACTAAGCGAGCTGAGCCCAAGTTGGCAACAGATCCCTAATTCAAATCAACTGAGCCCATGGGATCATAATCTTTTTAATTGGTCTTGGTCCCAAACCTGACTATAGATCTCCTAACCAATATTGGTTCAAGGGTACATCTCTTCATACCTCTGATACATGTCGTTGTAATTCTTCAACGTCTTCAGAGAGATGGAGGGTCCCAATAACCAAAAAACTTTTGGCGCATCCTTAAATTGTGAAACCAAAATACCAGACTATGATGTCTTTAAACCGGATTATGAGGTCCTTAAAACTCATGGACTATGATGTCCTTAAACTTTACGGACTATGAAGTCCTTAAACTCATAGACTATGATGTCCTTAAACTTTACGAACTATGATGTCCTTACACCCAATGGACCATGACGTCCCTAAACTCATGGACTATGACGTCCTTACACTTTACGGACTATGAGGTCCTTAAACTCATGGACTATGATGTCCTTAAAGTTATGGACCGCAACGTCCTTAAACTAAACCCCACAGACTATGATGACTTTAAACTCCATGGACTATGATGTCCTCAAACTTATGGACAGCAACGTCCCTAAACTAAAACGATAGAGTCCAAATACTCTTTCGTGAGATCTAAATGATACCAAAATCCTGTTGAGTAGATCTTAGTCTAAAATTAGACTAACGTATCCTCAACAAACGTTTGAGTTAACCTTAGTCTAAAATAAGACTAACGGTCCTTAAACCAACCTAAACCCAAATCTAAGAAAATACGGATTTGGACTAATCCACACCCTATGGGCAACAACACAAATTAGTCTCCGTATACAATCGACGGGCAACCAAAAACAAAAAAAAAACACACACGACACGAAGTGACCTTCTGGAGCAGGAGAAAGTGGTTATCGCTACACGGTAACGTAATTAACTGTAGGGGCTTGCGCCTGCAGGGAAGAGCGTCCCCACAATCAAAAACCCTTCACAACGAGGAGGAATCTGACGAAGTCTGCTACAACGGCCGCATCCGTCTAAACCTCCGATACATTGTGCCATAAATCAACTTGGCATCTTCGGAGAGTTGGATGGATAAAACCAAATAGCATCTGCCCGCCAAAATTCAGGCCAGACGTCCTAACGTCCCGGTCGCGTCTTTCGGCGGCGAACACACAACCTAAAGGCTTTATCAACATGTGAGAGCAAGACAGCATCATATATACAAGTCAACATGTTAAGATAAAGAGCAACCAGATAGCATACTATCATGTCGAACAAGAAAGTCCTCTCTATATATATCCAAGCATCCACTATAATATATATCACATGTACAATAATGGCCTCTAGGGCATACATATAACTAACAATTTCCTCAAATATCACCAATTACAACGAGTTCTGATATAATGAGGATATAATCACCTAATTCCCAATATCTTACTCCCATTCACTATCTGTAACACCATACAGATGTGAGAAACTGATCTGGTAAATACATACCCTGAAGTTAGATTCTAATTGGGAAAACAGTTTTCAATTAACATCGCACAGTCGGACTGAAACGTGAAAATGTTTCGAAAGGGTTAACCTGGTATTCCTAGTAATACCTCTTCCACTATCCCGATTCATGACAGTAACCATATACTTAGCTGCTCTCACTTCAATCCTTTTATTATGTTTTTACTTATTATCTTTTGTACACCACCTTTAGGCTAATTGGTTTTCTTCCTTCCCTACCCTTCGGCACCAGCCTAAGGTTTGGAAGAAGACTATCCAATAAGCGTAATAGGTGAACACTCCTTATGCCCTCGCAACCTGAGAGAAGGTAATGGGAAAAGACATCTGAATAATCCTATTCTATTTCTCCTGAACCGGAAACCATCATCGAATCTAGAATGAATTCCTTCGAGTTCGTATGTAACTATACGATGGCATGTCCAAGTATTATGGGCGTTCGTAGTGATATGAAGTGTTCTGGAGAAATCCAAAGTGGATGTGGGAGTGGCAGGGATATACACGGTTTTGTCGTGAATGATGGCAGTCGCAATTTTCTTTGCCGTTATTTTAATCCTTTTATATGTCTTTACTTATTACCTTCTTTACACCACCATTAGGCTAGTTGGTTTTCTTCCTTCCCCGCCTTTCGGCACCTGCTTATGGTCAGGAGGAAGACAATCCAATAAGCTCAATAGGTGTACCCTCTCCTAATCCTAGGAGCCCTCACAATCTGAGAGAAAGTAGAGAGAAAGTAAAAAGAAAAGACAACCGAATAATCATATTCAATCTCTCCAGAACCAGAATTCATCCTCGAATCTGGAACAAGTTCCTTCGAGTTTGTATGTAACTATATGATGGATTTATCTAATAGGAGTGGATGTTCATAGTGATACGTGGTGTTCTGGAGAAATGCAAAGGTGATTTAGAAGTGGCAATGATATATGCGACATCGTGACATTCCAAAAAGTTAAAGTATTTTAAGAAGGTTCGGTTAACTTGGTTCATGAGTTTTAGTCAAGGGTCGGGCCATGGTCGCTGCCAAAGAGAGAGAGAAAAGAAACACTCAGCGTGCACTCTAACCTAGATCAGAATGGTTAATCACTTTATCTAATCTGGATGGCTCCCACTGTTTCCTCGAATTCTCCTCCAAACCCAAAAGGAGAATTAGTCGGGATCATCTAAAATCACCTAAGGAGTAAACCTACTCATCAGTGGGAATCGGGATCCAACTATCATCGCATAATAACTTGATGGAATCCACTCAAGTTACCACACTCCAGAAAGTATGCGCAAGCCTGGCAAGTTTCCTGTATGTTTAAAACTCCCGATGTGATTTTTACCCCTAGGACCCAAGTGACCTTGACATAGTCAGCATATCAAAGGGTCCTAGTCAAGTTCGACCCTTCATTATCTTGATTGCATTAAAGCCACCCGTACGAGTCTTTGACATAGTCAACATGACCGTACAACTATCCTAACCAATCCATATATCTATGCGACAGAAAAGTATTACAGAGCTACCGAACACTACGCCTTGACACAATCAACATACGTAGCACGAATACTAAGCAATACTCATCTGAAATGACGGAGGGCTACGGCTGGTTTTTAGCGAAAAACCTTTAACATAATGAACTTGATATCGTTGAAGAAACCGAGTGGTTTTATAAATATATAGTAGCGAAAAACTTTCGCTAAAGAGGTTGTTCATATCAGAATTTTCAATTATTATATCGCCCATTCTTAATCATATTACAAATAAATAGGTGTTTTTGATCCATGTCTGCTAAATAATTGCAGGTTATAGGTTCTCAGAACAATACAGTGAAATCCATGAAAAGACGTTACAAAAGTGAGACTACGACCAACAATAGATGAATCCATATGATGCCGTCTACCAGTTCAAGGAACAAATGAAGATCAGTAGATAGTTCAATGCACAAGGGCAGCACAAGATTCAAGAATTCAATGCGAAGCTCACCGTAAGAGTCCATAACATTCTGCACTATGGAAATCTAGAAGAAATTAGAAAAGATTCTGAGGTACCAAGTGAAGAAAACAGAAGGAAAAAGCAACATGAAGAAACCCTGAAAGATGGAGATCAAGATCCCACTATACGGCCGCGGAACCGCAGCCAAACAGGGCTTTCTGCTGCGGAACCGCGGTCGTGCAGTGCACGTGTCGGTGCACGTGTCGGTGGGTGTCGGTGCTTTGACCCTTTCTTAGGGTAGTTCTGTAAATTCAAATGTGGATCAGATGTAAAACCTAGGGTTTCTCCTATCTATAAATAGGAAAGCCGAAAGCCTAATTAGGCATGCCTCTTTTTAATTTTCTAAATTAAAATTTTATTCAAGTTGTAATGCATTGTTGAGAGGTTTCAATAAAGTAAGTTCTTTTCCTATCTTGCATTTTTATTTAAATTTAATTCGTGCAATTTATTTTATCTATTCTTTTATTTTCTGCATTCTAGTTCACCTATTAAAATAAACAAACAAAAAATGAATTTTATCATAGTTTTCCTAATGAGTGAGTAATTCCTCACATGTTAGGGTTAGGATAGGGAAGGTTTGAGAGAAGGAAATCTCTCTCACTCCTTTCTTTGCCCATCTAATTTTTATAATAAGGACTCTATTTAAATTAACCATACACCGCTCACTACGGCACCCTATCCTACAAGATAGCGGTGATTCCCTAGTTAGACCGGTTATAGTTGATTTAAATAGAGGTTAGGGCTAATAGTTAAGAAAGGACGGACAAGGACCTAAAGGAAGAAACTAAGTTTCTTCCTAGTCGTGCTAATCCCCTTTGTTGACTATTACCCTAACACCTACATTCTTAACTAAGGCAAAGAAAGCACTGAGTAGAATCCATATTCCAAACTAACCTAATCCTAACCCTAGCAAGACTTTAAATCAATTGAATCTCATTCTTAGATTTTAAAACAAAACCTACCAAAAATAGGACTTAACTCGTTAGAACTTAAAGACAGAACACATTTTCCCTGTGAACCGACCCGTACTCAACCGGCTAGCTACCAAGCGACACCATCTTGATTGCGGTATTCTTAAATTTAAAAGCACGTACGCAAAAATATCTAACAATCAAATGGCGCCGTTGCCGAAGAAACGGTAGTTATTTTCTTTTTGTAATTTCGGGTTAATTGAAATTGAAAAAAAATTATAAAAAATTGAAAATATAAAAACTGAAGAAAAAAATCTTGTTCTTTTTTATCGGTTTTTGTGTGAATTGTGCAGGAACGGAAGACGGACTGATTTAGATCTGGAGCAAGCCCAGTGAACAAATCAAGAAACAGAGAATCTGAACAGACAGAGGAGAACCACAACAGAACAGAGAAAATTTTTGAAGCTCTGAACCGACTTATCCACCGCGAAACCGCGGCCAAACTTAGCATTCTGCCGCGGAACCGTGGCTTTTTGCTGACGTCAGCACTTCAAAAATTCTCTGTAAGTATTTTTGTCCTTTCTCCTACACTCTGATCTCCACTGAAAAATTTTCTTGCAGGGTTCTTTGCGCAAAACTTCTTCTCCCTCTCCAATAAATCATTTTATGCAGAATTCTTTGCACCGCAAATAAAAAAAAGAAAAAAAAAATTGGCAAGTGTTTTAGATTTTGTGTGTTAATTGCTTTGCATATTTAAAACGGAATTTAAGGGGCTATAACACCAATCCAGATTGGGTGGGGATTTCATTACCCTTCCTAAGACCCTAGAAATCACAAAAGCATATGCATCACCCTCGAGTTAATTAAAAAATATCAAGACTCGGCCAATTAAGGACTGTCGCGCTCATTAGGACAGCGGAAGGTTGTGGGCATTCAGTCGTTTATTTAAACCTGACTTTGTGGTGTCTAGGCTAGACAAGTGAGAAAGGTAATTTTAAAAGGCCCGTCTCACGGTGATTCGTGAGCAAAACCCTCCTTTCTTCACTTGTGCTTACCTGGCCATAATTGGCGGTGAAGAGGCGATTTGAGGGATATCTCACAACTTGTCGCTTTGGACCAGTTAGGAGCAGTCTAGTTGACTTAGGAGACCCTAGCTCTAGGTTTGATTGTGAATGTTTAAAGTGTGATTGCTTAAAAGTGTGTCGTAATCCGTACAAAATCTTTTGCAAAACTCTTTATAAAAAAAATAAAAAAGAAAGCAAAACAAATTTTTTACAAAAACTTGTCATTTGTCGCTAGAATTCCATTACACCCAACCTTCACCCACATCTCCCCATTGACGTTTTCTTACCCTCACATTCTACGTTTCACTACACTATAACTCTTTTAGTGTATGTCCGGTTGGACTAGGGACACTAGCGCCCGTTTGGTCCGTGTCTTGTTAGTCGCTACTAACGACGCGTTCGACTCCGAAGTCGAAACTCCCTCCACTTCTTTTTCATCTTTACCTTCATCTTCACATTCATCATCTTCTAAGGAGATGTCAGGATTTAATCCTAACAACCCCTTACCTACCTCAGGAATGATTCCACCTCAACTGGGTGCGAATAACCCACAACAACCGCCTGTTGAAGCGCCCCAGCGAATCGCGCTCCAGGATCTTTTCTATCCTACCCGCTCCGCACTTCCTACTTATCTTTCACTTCTACCGGCTAATGGGGACAATTTCGAAATTAAGCCCCACTTCATCAATATGTTGCCCAAATTTCACGGACTGGAATCCGAAGATGCCTATATCTTCCTTAACAAATTCCAGAATGTTTGTGCAATGATGAAGGCCACCCAACTATCCGATGATACTATAAGGCCATTATGTGACCTAGCTGAAAATTGGCTATATAGTACAGCATCGCATTCCATAAAAAGTTGGGAGGAGTTTGTTACGGCATTTCTTAAAAAGTTTTACCCACATCACAAGACCGCGAGAATTCGCAATGAAATTAACCAAATTTCCCAGCTTCCTTCCGAACCTTTTTGGAAGTGTTTCGAACGATTTAAAGACCTTCTTGTTCAGTGTCCTCATCACGGTATTGAAAGATGGCAACTTTGCCAAACTTTATACGAAGGATTGAACCCAGCAACTAAGCAGTTGCTGGAAACCATTTGTCAAGGTCACTTCTTAACCAAATCTGATGAGAAAGCTTGGCAATTTCTCGACGATCTTGCTGAACAAACACTTTAGTAGGAAAGCACTAGACAGACCTATTCGTCCACTTCATCTACTTCATCCGGTCTGTCTAGGGCAGGTGTTCATCAACTTGATATGTCAATTGCAATGAAAGCCAAAATGGCAGCAATTACACGAAAACTAGAAGCAATTGAGAGCAAATTCTCATCGCCTTCTCCTGCCCCTGCTTTACCCCCCCCCCCCCCCCGCACTATATGCGCTTGTTGTTTGGATCCGTCCCATTTGACTGAAGAGTGTCCTTACAACCCACCTGCTCAAGGACAGGATCAAGTCAATGCTGCCTTTCAGCAAAGACAAACAAATGATCTATATTCTTCAACTTACAATCCCGGTTGGAGGAACCACTCCAATTTTTCTTGGAATCAAAATCAACAAGAATTTCAAGGCAACAACAATTTTCAGAGGCCTCCTCCTCAATAACAAGCCCCTCAACAAACTCAATATCAGTAACCTTTCCAGCCCTAACCTTACCAAAATCAAATGAACAATTTTGCACCAAACAACTCTTTTCCTCAAAACAATTTTATTCAGCCAAATAACGATAAGGTTTCCTCGCTAGAACGAAGTCTGGATGCGTTTTTAAAACAATCTACTCAATCCTCAGCAAACATCCAGTCTTCCATTCAGTCTTTAGAGCAACACACTGCATCACATGGGCAAAGCATCAAAACCATTGAAGAAGTGAATGCTGCTTTAAGCGAGCGAGAGAAGGGGAAACTTCCATCTCAACCACTGCCAAATCCTGGTCACCCACAAAATGCACATGTTGCTCATGAACAACAAAACCATAATGTGAGTGTCGTGACTACATTGAGATCTGGAAGGACATTTCACAACAATGTTGGCACTAATGATGACACCCCGGCCGCCGTTTCTTCTTCTTCATCATCTTCATCTTCTTCATCTTCAGAGCCTGTTCTCTATTCTTCACAAGGCTCTACTTCTTCTACTACTCCAAACGGACCCACATCTCACTCCACGAAAACACCAGCACTGGGATCCGTTCTAACTCCGCAATCTCCTCCACAAACATTGGACTCATCCAATTTTCAAAACGTTCCATTTCCAAACAGGTTGAGATCCAATAAAGCAACTCCACAAATGGAGAAGATTGTGGAGTTATTTAAACAGATTGGCATTAACATTCCCCTTTTGGATGCAATCCAACAAGTCCCTTCTTATGCAAAAATCTTGAAGGACTTATGCACCAAGAAGAGGAAATCACAGGTACCTAAGAAAGTTTTCTTGGCTAGTGCAGTAAGTGATGTTTTTACCCAACCTTTACCTCAAAAATGAAAAGACCCTGGCTGTCCTATAATTTCAATAACTATTGGGGATAAGAACATCAACCGCGCACTTTTAGATCTTGGTGCCAGTGTTAACCTGCTTTCTTATTCAGTATATGAGCAACTAGGCTTTGGAGAGCTGAAACCCACACATTGTACTCTCTAAATGGCCGACCGATCCATCACCCATCCTAGGGGTGAGTTAGAGGATGTGTTGATTAAAGTAGGGGACTTTATATTCCCCATTGATTTCATTGTTATGGACACACAGCCTGTAGCTAACCCCCAGAGTCAAATTCCGGTGATACTCGGTCGACCATTTCTTGCGACTTCGAATGTTGTGATCAATTGTCGAAATGGTTCGATGAACCTATCTTTTGGAAATATTACAATTGAGCTCAACATTTTTAAGTTAGGGAATCAACCCTCCGAACCTAATGCTAATATACTTGATGTTTGCTCGATCCAAGATATCACCCAGGAGGATTGTGAGCTCGAAAAATTTCTGTTCGATCACAGCAACTTTGATGCCACTAGTGTGTTCCCCCTTGATTCTGATACTGCTTTCACGCCCGATAATGATTACGAGTGTTTCACTTTCACGAACGATCTTGAACCATCACCACCCAAGTTTGAATCCTTTGAGTTTTCGGATGAGATAACTCAACCATCCGACTCGGTTGCTTACACTCGTTTTGAACCTCTGTTTGAATCCTTCGAGTTTGAGACAATTTCACCGATTTTACCTTCAATTGTTTCGCCTCCAACACTCAAACTCAAGCTATTGCCGTCTCACCTTAAATATGCATACTTAGGTGAAAATGAGACCTTTCCCGTTATCATCTCGTCTTCTGTAGCCTCCGAGCAAGAGAAAGCCCTGTTAACGGTCTTACAAAGTAATCGGCAAGCTTTTGGATGGACTATGGTGGACATCAAGGGGATTAGTCCCCTAATTGTTGAACATCATATTCATATGATAGATAATGCCAAGCCAGCAAGGGATCCATAGAGATGACTCAACCCAGTAATGAAGGAGGCTGTTAAAAAGGAGATCGTAAAATGTCTTGATAGTGGTATCATTTACCCTATCTCTGATAGCCAGTGGGTTAGCCCCATTCACATTGTTCCAAAGAAATCGGGCATAACGGTCATAACAAATGAGGCGAATGAGTTAATACCTACTCGCACCCAAACTGGGTGGCGAGTATGCATCGATTATAGAAAACTCAACGCCGCGACACGGAAAGACCACTTTCCATTACCTTTTATTGACCAAATGCTAGAACGATTGGCTGGGCATGAATTTTATTGCTTTTTGGATGGCTAATCCGGCTATAATCATGTTAGTGTATATGCCCTAGAGGCCATTACTGTATCATACTAGTTTGTATATTACTTAATGGAAGCTTGGGGTATTCATAGTTGTATAGACAATCTTGTTCAAAATGGTAGTATGCTACTTGGTTTGTTTCTACTTTAATGTGTGCATGTGTTTCTTTTAGCATATCGCCTATACACATTAGTGGAGCCCTTAAGGATCTTTGCTTGATTACCAGCGTTGTGATGGCAGTCACACTAGTGGGTGATGGGTAATCTACAAGCACATCCTTATACAAGTCCCTAGTCGTTAGATTATTGAGACGGGGTATCGATACTCCGGAATAGACTAGCGTATGCGCTTCTCATCCCAGCAGGGGAGATGGTCTGTCCCACAGCCATCATTACGTCGTACTGGAGATAGTATGCGGGTGCTCGTTAGGTTACGAGTACACTGGACAGGACTCGTCGGGAACTGTTGGTTGGTACTATACCTATCGTCAGATAACAGTTCCCAGGTGACAAGAGTACAGCTTAGTCCGTCGACTTGACACTGCTACTTCGCCTCGAGTGTGTTCCCACTGTACTTTGATTACTACCCTACCACGGCTCAAAAGAGTCGTGCAAACAGGTAGTAGTTGAGTGCAGTCCCGAAGCACTTGGAGGCAGTAGCGGTTAGACAGGATTCGTCTCTCCCGGTATTGGGGGTTGATATCGCGTTGTGTCTAGGAGAGCCATTACACATAGTCGTCCCTGGACAGGGCAAGCGAGAATTACTGGTAGTGTTTCCAGTAGTTTCTCAGGGTGTTCTGGGCTACACTCCGGCATGACTTGTACCGCTATTAGGGGACTGACGTTTACCGCCCCCTAGGCCCGACATGCGATACTCTCAGACGAACAGACCGGACTGTACGGAGATTGTCACATTCAAGCTCAGTAGGAGTTCGGATGGGTTCACCTCATCAGTCTTCTTATCGGCATCTACCTGGGACCGTTACGTACAGCTAGTACCGCTTGCGGCCTGTGGTTAAACCCACTGTCAGCGTAGTGTCGAGTCTTTAGAGTCCCACACAGAGGGTTGTTCGCCTTTGGGCAAAACAGAGTAGAGGTCGCATGGTTTTGCAACGGGGTTCGTTCACATCCGCGCACTTGTGCACGTTTGGTGTCCGGGCAGTTATTACTAGCGGGCTTTGGTTTAAGCCAGATCCTAGTATATGTTTTGGGATTGGTTTTATCTCATTGTATTCGTGTTCCTCAGAACACGGGTGCGGGTGTGTATGCACAGTTGACAGAGGCAGAGGCAGAGGCAGAATATGGTTAATAATATTAATTAAGGATAATTGTGCCATGGTTAGGGTTGTTGACAATTTGACTTTTGTTGACTTGTTGACTTTGTGACCGGTTGACCATTGTGGACTTGTTGACCATCATCATTTCATTTCAAAGATGCTTCTTGTTTCTTGCAAAAGCATTAAATGATGAAATGATAATGGTCATTCATAAACTAACCATCACAATTTCTTAATTATTATTATTATTATCATTATTCCTAATATGAGAGCATGGTTGAAATATATCCTCATTCTTGCTTACACTTTCTCTCTCATAGTTTTAGCACATCCTCTTCCTCTCTCTCAAAGCTCTCATCTCTCATGTGTTGAGAACCATGAGCTCTTAAGGTAAAACCACCATAACTCATCTCTACTCACTCTAGGGTTCTAGGTTTAGCAAGCCAAGCACTTTAGTTACCTCTAGGTTGAGGTAGGAGCTCAAGGTAGAGGCCTTCGGGTGGATCCTTCTTCGACAAAGAGAAGACTACGAGGAGGAGCCGTTCAAACCACTCCAAGGAGCAAGAAGAGAAGGAGTTCAAGACCTAGGTATAACTTTCTAACCGAGTAGGTAAACTTGTAGTTAGTTTGCTAGGTTTTTGTTTAGCAAAGATCCTCTTTTCTAGTCCATGTTACCTAGTATCAAAAATCGTTTTTTACCTATTCCGCCTCCCCGTAAGAACCGGGGTGGGTAACGTGGACTTATTAATCAAATTTCCATCACCGAAAAGGATCAAGACAAGACCACATTCACTTGTCCTTTCGGTATGTTTGCTTACCATCGTATGCCCTTTGGGTTATGCAATGCACCCACTACCTTCCAGCGGTGTATGATGGGTATTTTTTCAGACATGGTGGAAAAATTCTTGGAGATCTTCATGGATGATTTCTCTATTTTAGGCGACACCTTTGATGAGTGTTTGCTACATTTAGACGCAGTTCTTACCCGTTGTAAGGATAAGAACCTTACTTTAAATTGGGAAAAGTGCAACTTTATGGTACGAGATGGTATTGTCTTAGGACATATCATCTCGCAAAATGGCATTGAGGTGGATAAAGCTAAGATTGAAGTCATTTCCAATCTCCCTCCTCCCGAATGCGTCCGAGACATTCGAGCCTTCTTTGGCCATGCCGGTTTCTATAGACGGTTCATCAAGGATTTTAGCTAGATTGCTAAACCCTAAACTCTTTTGTTGGCCAAGGACACTACTTTTGATTTCGACTCGAGCTGTATGAAGGCGTTCAAGTCATTGAAAAACTCACTTACTTCTGCTCCCATTCTTTCGTCTCCTGACTGGACGCATCCATTTGAAATTATGTGTGATGCAACTGATTTTGCCATTGGTGCTGTCCTTAGACAGCACATTAATAAGATGCCGCATGTAATTTATTACGCTAGCCGAATCTTGAACGAGGCCCAATTAAATTACACAACAACTGAGAAGGAATTCTTAGCTGTTGTGTTTGCATTAGAAAAGTTCAGGCCCTATTTAATCAGCTCTCCAGTCATCGTTTACACTGACCACTCAGCTCTTTGCCATCTTTTTGCGAAGAAAGACGCTAAATCTCGGCTGATACATTGGATCCTCTTACTATAAGAATTTGACCTTGTCATCAGAGACAAGAGAGGATGCGAAAACATTGTCGCCGACCATCTTTCACGCCTCCCTTCTTCGCCGACGCTTCAATTTCCTATAAAAGACGTTTTTCCAGATGAGCAGCTCTTAACTGTGTCATGCGAACCTTGGTTCGCAGATATTGTGAATTATTTGGCCACCGGACGTCGAATCAGGACAGACTCCAATTTCTATCACAGGTAAAACACTTTTACTGGGATGAACCATATCTATTCAAATACTGTCCCGACCAAATCATTCATCGGTGTGTCCCCGACAATGAGTTTAAGAGCGTGCTGTCATTTTGTCACGATCAAGCGTGTGGCGGGCAATTTGGCCCTGAAAAGACGGCCGAAAAGATCGTGCAGTGTGGTTTCTACTGGCCACAACTTTTTTAAGACGCACATGATTACTGCAAGACATGCTTCCAGTGCCAACACTTGGGCTGGATATCTAGGAGAAACGAAATGCCGCTCCAGACAATATTGGTTATGGAAATTTTTGATGTTTGGGGGATAGATTTTATGGGACTGTTCCCCAATTCTTTTGGGAACGTGTATATTCTCCTCGCTGTTGACTATGTTTCTAAGTGGGTCAAGGCTGTGCCCAGCCGAACTAATGACAATAAGGTTGTTGTTAAATTCCTCAAAGAAAACATTTTCTCTCGATTTGGGCACCCCCACGCAATCATCAGCGATAATGGAACTCATTTCTGTAATAAGACTTTCAAGTCCTTAATGCGGAAATATTCCATTAATCACAAGCTATCAACGCCCTATCATCCCCAAACGTGTGGGCAAGCCGAGATTTCAAATCGGCAAATTAAACAGGTATTGGAGAAAACTGTTTCCAAAAACCGTAAGGATTGGTCGTCAAAACTTATTGATACCCTTTGGGCATTTTGAACTGCCTATAAGACCGATCTTGGCATGTCTCCATATAGGCTTGTTTATGGAAAGGCTTGCCACCTTCCAGTTGAAATTGAGCATCGAGCATTTTGGGCAATAAAAGAGTTGAATCTATCTCTTAGAGATGCGGGCAGCCATAGAAAGCTGCAATTAAATGAATTGAACGAGCTTCGGGATGTTAGGTCCACGTTACCTCTCCCGGTACTTTCGGGGATGCGGAAACGGTAAAACAAAATTTTTCTAAACTTTGTAACATGGACCGTAAAAGCCGGATCTTTGCTAAACTAAACTAGCATACTTGCAAAGAAGGGTTAACTACTCGGCAAAGCGGTTATACCTCAACTTGAACTCCTTCTCTTCTTGTTGTTCTTCTTCTTTCTAGCTCTTTGTAGTAGCTTGAATGGCTTCCCGTCCTCGTCTCCTCTTTGCCGAAGATAGATCCACCTGAGGGCTTCATCCTTGGGCTCCTTTCTCGATCTTGAGAGAACTAAGGTATTCGGCTTGCTAGACCTTCTAACTTAGAGTGAGTAGAGTGTGCTTTGGGGTGTTATATCTTCAAGGAGATGATTCTCAACACATGAGATTTGCTCTCCTTGAACAAGAGGAGGAAGAAGATGAAGTGAAGAGAGAGAAACTAAATGATAGAATGAGCTATTTTCCTCTTGCAACCATAACAAAAGGAAAATGATTTTATCTAATTAATAATAATAAATCAAAATGAAATAGTTGATGGTTGTATTTGGAATGACCACCATCATCACTTCAATAAATGAATGTAAGCTAGAATCAAGGAGTATCCTTGCAAAGCAATGATGATGGTCAACCTTCAACCATGGTCAACAAGTCAACCATGGTCAACAAGTCAACAAAATCAACCATAACATTATTTCATTTAATTACTATTATTAATTGATATATCATAAATCCATTAGGGTTTGGAAAAAGACGACAGTCAACTGTGCATACGCACCCGTTCCGAAACCCTAATGAAAGACCTCATCCTCCTCCTCAAGCAACTGTACATACACACCTGCATTCTCGTTCCGAGGAACAAGAATACTGAGAGATAAAAGCAACCCCAAAACATATACCAGTATCTGGCTCAAACCAGAGCCTGCCAGTATAATCCGTCCGGACTCCAAACGTGCACAAGTGCGCGGATGAGAACGAACCCTGCCGCAAAACCATGCGACCTCTACTCAGTTTTGCCCAGAGGCGAATAGCCCTCTGTGTGGAACTCTAAAGACTCGACACTACGCTGGCAGTGGGTTTAACCACAGACCGCAAGCGGCACTAGCTGTGCGTAACGGTCCCCAGGTAGTTGCCGATAAGAAGACTGACGAGGTAAAACCCATCTGAACTCCTACTGAGTCTGAATGTGACATTCTCCGTACAGTCCGGTCTGTTCGTCTGATACATCGCATGGCAGGCCTAGGGGGCGGTAAACGTTAGTCCCCTAATAGCGGTACAAGTCGTGTCGGAGTGAAGCCCAATACACCCTGAGATAACACTGGAAACCTACCAGTATATCTCGCTTGCCCTGGCTAGGGACTACTCGTGTAATGGCTCTCCTAGACACAGCGCGATGTCAACCCACAATACCGGGAGAGACGAATCCTGTCTAACCGTCACTGCCTCCAAGTGCTTCGGGACTGCTCCCAACTACTACCTGTTTGCACGACTCAGTAGAGCCGTGGTAGGGTAGTAATCAAAGAACGGTGGGAACACACTCGAGGCGAAGTGACAGTGTCAAGTCAGCGGACTAAGCTGTACTCATGTCACCTGGGAACTGATAACTGACGATAGGTATAATACCAACCATCAGTTCCCAACGAGTCCTGTCCAGTTTACTCGTAACCCAACGAGCACCCGCATGCTATCTTAAGTACGACGTACCGACGGCTGTGGGACAGACCGTCTCCCATACTAGAATGAGAAGCGCATACGCTAGTCTACTCCGGAGTATCGATGCCCTATCTCGATACTCCCACGACTAGGGACGAGTATAAGGATGTGCTTGTAGATTACCCAGCCCCCACGGGTGTGATCGCCATCACAACGCCGGTAATCAAGCAAACATCCTAAGGGCTCTACTAATGCGTATAGGTGGATAAATAAACACACATGTACACATTAAAGCAGAGACAAACCAAGTAGCATACTACTATATTGAGCAAGATTGTCTGTACAACTGTGAATATCCCAAGCTTCCATCAAGTAATATACATACTAGTATGATACAGTAATGGCCTCTAGGGCATATACACTAACAATCTCCCACTTGCACTAAGGCCATGTACTGGCGTATCGAAGACCTATCATCTCGATCAGCCGCTCGAACTGAGTCTGGGGTAAAGCCTTCGTGAATGGGTCCGCAGTGTTGTCCTTTGTGTCCACTCTCCGCACCTCGATCTCCTGTCGATCAATGATCTCCCTGATCAGGTGATACCGCCTTAAGATGTGCCTGGATTTCTGATGGGACCTTGGTTCCTTCGCTAAAGCTATAGCCCCATTGTTATCGCAATACAAAGGTATTGGGTCAACAATGGACGGAACCACCTAAAGTTCACTAATGAACTTCTTAATCCAGACCGCCTCTTTTGCGGCATCGATTGCAGCAATGTATTCAGCCTCCATCGTCGAGTCTGCGACGGTATCCTGCTTGGAACTCCTCCAACATACCGCCCCTCTGTTGAGGGTAAACACAAAACCCGAGACAGACTTGCTGTCATCTTTGTCACTCTGGAAGCTTGAATCGGTAAAGGACTCGACCCTGAGGTCTCCATTACCGTAAACCAGGAACATCTCCTTAGTCCTTCTCAGGTACTTGAGAATGTTCTTCACTGCTGTCCAGTGGTCCTCCCCTGGATCTGACTGATACCGGCTTACCGTGCTCAGCGCGTAAGCTACATCTGGTCTTGTACATAGCATCGCATACATTATAGATCCTACCGCCGAAGCGTAGGGTATAGTGCTCATGCGAACCCTCTCCTCGTCAGTCTTAGGAGACATCTTCTTGGAGAGGGTAATTCCGTGCAATGTGGGTATGTTACCGCGCTTGGAATCCTCCATACTAAATCTCTTTAGTACGGTCTCTATGTACCTGGACTGCGAAAGTCCCAGTAGTCTCTTGGATCTATCTCTATAGATCTTGATCCCCAGAATGTACGAGGCATCACCCAGGTCTTTCATGGAGAACCTTTGTGACAAAAATAGCTAGACCGATTGTAGCATAGGAATATCATTTCCTATCAAAAGAATGTCGTCCACGTACAAGACTAGGAACATGACAGTTCGTCCTACAATCTTCTTATATACACAGGGTTCATATTCGTTCTTGATGAAATCAAATTCCTTGATTGCCTCATCAAAACAGATGTTCCAGCTCCGCGATGCCTGCTTTAATCCATAAATGGATTTAAGCAACTTGCACACCCTTCCGCTGCTCCCACTGTCTACGAAACCTTCTGGTTGATCCATGTAAACGCACTCTTCCAAACAACCGTTTAGGAAAGCCGTCTTAACATCCATCTGCCAGATTTCATAGTCATGGAAGGCAGCAATGGCAAGTAGGATCCGAATGGATTTGAGCATAGCCACCGGAGAAAAAGTCTCGTCATAGTCCAAACCAGGTCTTTGACGAAAACCTTTTGCAACGAGTCTAGCTTTATAGGTTTCCACCTGCCCATCTACACCAAGTTTCCTTTTGTAGATCCATTTGCATCCAACGGGTTTTACCCCAGGTGGAGCAATATCCAAGGTCCACACTTTATTGGCGTACATAGACTCCATTTCGGATTGCATTGCTTCCTGCCACTTATCAGAGTCCCTACTGATAATGGCCTGCCTGAAACTGGTAGGGTCATCTTCTTCCAAGATGCAATCCTCTCGATCCCCGTCTATGAGAAAACCGTAGTATCTCTCGGGCGGATGAGAAATCCTACCAGATCTGCGGAGTGGCTGAGGTTCTTCTGGGGTTATTGAATTCTGAGGTTCTGTCAAATCTTCAGTTTCATTTTGTGGTCGCTGAATTTCTTCCAGTTCTACCGAACTCCCACTTGTTTCTTTTGCAAGAAATTGCCACTCTAAAAAGGTGGCGTGGCGAGATACAAACACCTTCTGTTCCTCGGTGTGGTAGAACAGATATCCTGTGGAGTTCTTAGGATATCCCACAAATTTACATAGAACTGAACGTGCCTGAAGTTTGTCCGGATTTTGTACTTTTACATAGGCCGGACAACCCCATACCTTAATACGTTTAAGATACGGCTTTTTACCATTCCATATCTCGAACGGTGTCTTAGGCACAGATTTAGACGGAACATCATTCAACAGATATGCTGCTGTCAAGAGCGCATGTCCCCAAAATGAAAGAGGTAACTCGGCATTACTCATCATGGAGCGAACCATATCCAGTAGGGTACGATTCCTCCGCTCCGATACACCGTTGTGCTGTGGTGTATAAGGAGGAGTAAGCTGAGAGAGAATACCATTCTCTTTTAAGTAATCTAGGAATTCCGTGCTTAAGTACTCCCCTCCCCTGTCAGACCGGAGGATCTTGATACTTTTGCCTGTCTGGTTCTCTACTTCGTTTTTGAATTCCTTGAATTTCTCAAAAGCTTCAGATTTGTGTTTCATCAGATACACATATCCGAACCTAGAGAGATCGTCAGTGAATGTGATGAAGTACGAGAACCCATCCCTTTCATGTATAGACATCGGACCACATACATCACTATGTACGAGTCCCAAGAGCTCTGCTGCTCTTTCTCCATGTCCGGTGAACGGAGATTTGGTCATCTTCCCTTTGAGACAAGATTGACAAGTTTCATAAGATGAAAACTCGAACGCATCCAAGAGTCCATCTTTATGCAACTTACTCAGTCTTTTCTCTCCGACATGACCAAGTCTACAATGCCACAAGTAGGATTCATTTGTATCTGAATTCTTCCTCTTGCGTGTGTTTTGTATATTGAGAACTGTATTCTGATTTAGAACGTAGATACCATTACACAGTGTACCCTCTGCAACCAGTACCTTATGAAGGTAAATGTTCATGATATTCTTTTCAAGAACAAAGTTATATCCATCTTTATCGAGTAAAGAAACTGATATGATGTTGCAAATCATGGAGGGTACATAGTAGCAATCGTTCAAAATCATAGTCTTGCCATTTGGTAATACTAGGTGATATTCACCGACGGCTGCCGCATTAACTTGTGCTCCGTTCGCTACTCTGAGCGACATATCACCCGGTGCAACTTTCCTACTTTTTCTCAGTCCCTGCAATAAATTACAGATATGAGATCCTGATCCGGTATCAAGTACCCAGGAGGTAGGGCTGACCGTAAAACAGTTCTCAATTACAAGAACACCTGAAGTAGATGCAAAACCATGCTTCTTCTTCAACTGGGTATCCTGGAAATCCATACTTTCCTCTATCCCATTCTCATACTCATGACTGTTGTCACAAGTTAGAGCTGAACCAACTTTCCCTAGTCCCGAATAAGAATTCGGATCGGTCAAGCGATACATTTTATTATCTTGATTAAGGCGTGAAAAGGTTGCTGCCTGGAGAGGGAGAAAAGAAACACTCAGCGTATGCTCTTGCAAGATTAGATTGGTTTATTAATTTATCTAACCAGGATGTCTCCCACTGTTTACTCAAATTCTTCTTAAAACCTTTTTAAAAGAAGAACTAGCCGGGATTTAATTCACGTCACAATACTTGCTTGACCTTTCAGCCAGGCCAATGTCGGTACTTCGAGGGAGGTTTTCCAACGCTTTCACGAAGTTCCTTAATTCAAGAACCTCTTTTCCCTGGGGGCGTAACCCCGCTAACACTTTTCTAGTCACCTACTAGGTTTATAGCATTGATCGTTAAGTGAAATAATCTCCCGAGGGTAATCCAACTCATCAGTGGGATCGGGATCCAACTATCATTGTGTGATGACCTAGATGGAATCCACTCTAGTCACCACACTCCAGAAGGTATGCTAAATCTGCAAGTCTCAGTACTTTTGAAACTCCCGATGTATTTTTTGCCCCTAGGACCCAAGTGACCTTGACTGAGCCAACATATCAAAAGATCCTAGTCAAGTTCAACCCGTCATTATCTTGACTGCATTAGACCCACCCGTACGAGTCCTTGACTGAGCCAAAATGATCGTACGACTGTCCTAACCAATCACTTTGTATCCTACGGAAAAATATTACATAGCTACCGTACACTACGCCTCGGCTGAGCACGAAATACGTAGCACGAATACTAAGCAATATCAATCCGAAACGACGGAGGGCTACGACTGGGTTTTGGCGAAAACCCGTTAACGTAATGAACATGATGTCGTTTGAAGGAACGTGATACACTTTTGAAAATATAGTGGCGAAAACTTTTTGCTAAAGAGGTCACTCCCTGTGAAGGGATCTCGGCTCTTTCCTCGTCGAGTGAGGTGCTGGGCATTCGTAAGATGAATACCTCGATGCAAAGCAAGAATAATCGACTATGGTGAAGTTATTACCCTAACGCAAACCTTTTGTCCAAGGGGTCACTCCCAATGAGGGGATCTCGGCCCTTGCCTCGTCGATTGAGGTGCTGGGCATTCATAACCGAATACCTCGATGCAAAACAAAAAGATGAACGTCCTTGTAATAACAGCTTTTTGAAAAACATGTTCCAACAACGTCTTTTAGGTTTATTTTCTTGCATTAGTTCTTTTAATGCGTCCCATCATTTAAATCCTACCATTGCAGAAAACAACCAAAATATGACGTACGCTTATGCCATTCGCATTCGCCACGGGGTCCCGTCATCACCCGTTAGGTTACTTAACTAACAACAGAGCGGGGGATGGGCTAGCGCGGCTGTAAAACATAAGCAACGCCTAAATATAAAGCAATGATAGACATTACAGATCACAGATGAATACATTGGATATACTAGAAATCCGCAATCCGTTCGAGCCTGCAACGAAAAACGGATTACACGGTCGCGGTGAATAGCCAAAACCCTACCCAAGACCCCTACGGGTGCGGCAAACTACCCGCCAAGTACCCGGTAGTTTGAGCACCCCTCCATGGGTCTATCCTAGGAGCAAAAACAGTAAAAAGAATTATACAATGACGGCTACAACCCCGACCCGGTTGTGCGGCCATACAAATAATATTATTACATCAATTTACATTTACAAATGAATGAAAGAAAAACAAAAGCTCATCTCACATCCACCCCGGCTATTCACCCGCGACAGTCCAACACATTCATATACACATTCCAATATCAAACACAGATCACAGAGATGTATAACCCCGACTAATCGACTTATAGCGATTAGCCGACGTTCAATACATGCAAACATCACAGATATAACCAATATAGCCAAAATGTAGCGAAGTTCGGAAAAAAAATACGGATTTATAGGACCCCAAAAGTAAATTTCTTTTCTGGAAAATCTGGGCACATATAATATATCTCAAAAATCCTAAAACCAATACAGAGATACACTGCACCAAAATCGAGGCAGAGAGGAGACAAGACGGCCGCGGATCCGCGGCGACATAGCTTACTGTCGCCGCGTAAACGCGCTCGTTTGGTCAGATCTCTGGCTCATTTTTGGTGGTTATCTTTAGAAAACCCTGAGATGATTTTAGGTGCATGACAAATTTTGTTTTGACCAGAAAAAATTTTAACAGAAACTCAGGTTTTCGCAACTTGGTTTTATCGATTTTTCCGTTTCGAACTTCGATACACTTCACTACCAAGCTAGTTTATATTTAGTTAGGCTCTGATACCACTGTTAGGTCCACGTTACCTCTCCCGGTACTTTCGGGGATGCGGAAACGGTAAAACAAAATTTTTCTAAACTTTGTAACATGGACCGTAAAAGCCGGATCTTTGCTAAACTAAACTAGCATACTTGCAAAGAAGGGTTAACTACTCGGCAAAGCGGTTATACCTCAACTTGAACTCCTTCTCTTCTTGTTGTTCTTCTTCTTTCTAGCTCTTTGTAGTAGCTTGAATGGCTTCCCGTCCTCGTCTCCTCTTTGCCGAAGATAGATCCACCTGAGGGCTTCATCCTTGGGCTCCTTTCTCGATCTTGAGAGAACTAAGGTATTCGGCTTGCTAGACCTTCTACCTTAGAGTGAGTAGAGTGTGCTTTGGGGTGTTATATCTTCAAGGAGATGATTCTCAACACATGAGATTTGCTCTCCTTGAACAAGAGGAGGAAGAAGATGAAGTGAAGAGAGAGAAACTAAATGATAGAATGAGCTATTTTCCTCTTGCAACCATAACAAAAGGAAAATGATTTTATCTAATTAATAATAATAAATCAAAATGAAATAGTTGATGGTTGTATTTGGAATGACCACCATCATCACTTCAATAAATGAATGTAAGCTAGAATCAAGGAGTATCCTTGCAAAGCAATGATGATGGTCAACATTCAACCATGGTCAACAAGTCAACCATGGTCAACAAGTCAACCATGGTCAACAAGTCAACAAAATCAACCATAACATTATTTCATTTAATTACTATTATTAATTGATATATCATAAATCCATTAGGGTTTGGAAAAAGACGACTGTCAACTGTGCATACGCACCCGTTCCGAAACCCTAATGAAAGACCTCATCCTCCTCCTCAAGCAACTGTGCATACACACCTGCATTCTCGTTCCGAGGAACAAGAATACTGAGAGATAAAAGCAACCCCAAAACATATACCAGTATCTGGCTCAAACCAGAGCCTGCCAGTATAATCCGTCCGGACTCCAAACGTGCACAAGTGCGCGGATGAGAACGAACCCTGCCGCAAAACCATGCGACCTCTACTCAGTTTTGCCCAGAGGCGAATAGCCCTCTGTGTGGGACTCTAAAGACTCGACACTACGCTGGAAGTGGGTTTAACCACAGACCGCAAGCGGCACTAGCTGTGCGTAACGGTCCCCAGGTAGTTGCCGATAAGAAGACTGACGAAGTAAAACCCATCTGAACTCCTACTGAGTCTGAATGTGACATTCTCCGTACAGTCCGATCTGTTCGTCTGATACATCGCATGGCGGGCCTAGGGGGGCGTTAAACGTCAGTCCCCTAATAGCGGTACAAGTCGTGTCGGAGTGAAGCCCAATACACCCTGAGATAACACTGGAAACCTACTAGTATATCTCGCTTGCCCTGGCCAGGGACTACTCGTGTAATGGCTCTCCTAGACACAGCGCGATGTCAACCCCCAATACCGGGAGAGACGAATCCTGTCTAACCGTCACTGCCTCCAAGTGCTTCGGGACTGCTCCCAACTACTACCTGTTTGCACGACTCAGTAGAGCCGTGGTAGGGTAGTAATCAAAGAACGGTGGGAACACACTCGAGGCGAAGTGACAGTGTCAAGTCAGCGGACTAAGCTGTACTCATGTCACCTGGGAACTAATAACTGATGATAGGTATAATACCAACCATCAGTTCCCAACGAGTCCTGTCCAGTGTACTCGTAACCCAACGAGCACCCGCATGCTATCTTAAGTACGACGTACCGACGGCTGTGGGACAGACCGTCTCTCGTACTGGGATGAGAAGCGCATACGCTAGTCTACTCCGGAGTATCGATGCCCTATCTCGATACTCCCACGACTAGGGACGAGTATAAGGATGTGCTTGTAGATTACCCAGCCCCCACGGGTGTGATCGCCATCACAACGCCGGTAATCAAGCAAACATCCTAAGGGCTCTACTAATGCGTATAGGTGGATAAATAAACACACATGTACACATTAAAGCAGAGACAAACCAAGTAGCATACTACTATATTGAGCAAGATTGTCTGTACAACTGTGAATATCCCAAGCTTCCATCAAGTAATATACATACTAGTATGATACAGTAATGGCCTCTAGGGCATATACACTAACACGGGATGAAGCTTACGAGAATGCGGTTGTCGTAAAAAACCGAACGAAGGTGTTTCACGATAAACACCTTATGCGCAAAACTTTCAAACCAGGTCAACAGGTTTTACTTTACGACACGCGGCTACATTTCCATCCCGGCAAACTTAGATCTCGATAGAAAGGGTCATTTTTGGTACGCACCGTATATCCGCACGGTGCGGTCGATTTAGAAAATTCGGAGGACGGTTCACTATTTAAAGTGAACGGACATAAACTTAAACCATTCCTCACCGCGGACCCTTCGGAGGAGCTCCTACTTTTGCAGGAGCCGATTTACGTTGACTGATCTTCCTCCAACTACCCCCAAATTTCGGTTATCCAGCCATAAACAGTGGAAACACTGTTTCAAATAAGTTTGGGGGTATGTATCACTTGTAATTATATAAAAAAAAATTAAAATTAAAACTAAAATTAAAAAAAATTAGGGTATATTTGTAAATTTTCAGTTTTAATAAAAAATAAATAAAAAAATAAAAAAAATTATTCACAAATAAATTCCTCTTTTTAAGAGGTCCTTTTTGCAAATAACCAAAACAAGCCCCCTATAAATAGAACCCGACCCCTCTGCGGTTTTTACCAAACCCTAATTTTCTTTTCCTCAAACCCCTAGCCGCCGTAGCTGAAAGATCAGGGAGATCTCTCCAGAGAGTCGTGCTTCCACCGCACAAGGGACTTTCTGACCGCTGATCCGCCGCGCTTCTGCTTCATCACCCTCTGAAATTTTCAGAGGAGCTTTGCACTCTTTTTCCCCTCTCTGTCGATTTCATATTTTGTTATCTTGCTCTCTGTGATGGCACCCACCCTGCAATTTGAAAGGGACTTCTCACAAATGTTTGCACACACAATCTACGGTAGCTATTTTGGTGAAGAGATCAGAAGGCGCGGGTGGAATTTCTTACTTTTTAACCATCCAAACTCCTTCGCTCTTCCAGATCTCGTCACCTGATTTTACGAGTGCATGGAGGAAGGTTGCCTCTCACAACACGGATACATTAGGCTAAATTGGGGATAGGGAAATCATAATCGATAGGGACTTCATCCATGAAGTCACCTTAATACCCAGACTACCTACTCATGACCAACCCCTCCAATTCGAGGATTACCTACCCTTGATGGGTAATGACTATTCGAAGGAGCCACGTAAGGGCATCCAGGCTAGAACCTGTTGCGCCACGGCAGCGCCCCGGCCGTCTATCCGAGGCCAAAATGCGGAATCAAAATTTTCTTAACTTTTAAACTGGCGCTACCGCGGACAATATACCCGGATCGTAACCATTAACCGATACTAGCTAACAAGAGAAAAGGGTGAGAGATATACCGAGTGATCCGAGTCCTCCGGTCTTCTCGTCATCGTCCCGATCTCCCGCGGAAAATCCGGTCGTCGCCTCCTTGCCGGAAGGGCACCACATCGTCTGTATCTTTTACGGGCTCCCACCTCAATACCGAGGCAACTCGGGCACGAAGCTGGCAAGTCGACGTGCCCAAGATTTGCTGTAGGTTGTAGTGTAGAATCACTTTGTCTCATGGGGTTTGTGAAGTTGCCTTGATGGAGGAATCAATAAGATATAAACTTGGGGATTTTAGTGGCAATGGAAAAATGATATGAATGATAATTTTTTCCCACACCCTCACAAAAAATGAGAACTCTCTCATTTCTCTCTCTCTCTCAAAAGAGTGGCCGACCACCTCAATATGAGAATGGTGGAGGGATAGAATGAGTAGCATGAAGGGAGGTGATGGTAGGATAAAGCAAGAGGTGACCACAACCAAAACATTATCATTACAAACTTACATCAAACCCATACCCATTCAAATCACATAAATGCACCATCATGGATGAATAAAAAACAAAGGATGCAAATCCTATCATAATGAATACATTTGCTAGAAACTCCCTCCACAAATGTTATTTGCACAATTGAAAATAACCCCCTCCATCGGAAAAGTCCGGCCGGGAAGGAACAAAGGAAAACCGGCCGGAAAGGAATGCAAACTGGAAACTCCAGAAAACTGGTCCCGTAATAAATTACAGGAAAACCCCGAAACTGTGCATACACACCCGCATCTGTATTCCGTCCGGATACAAATGCAAAGAGACAAAATCTACACTGTACTAAACTAGGATCCGGCTTAAACCAAAGCCGGCAAGTAATGTTCGTCCGATCCTGATCCGTGCAATACGGCACGTATCAGATCGAACCCTGCCATATATCCATACGGCCACTAGTACAAACCGTCCGATCCTGACCCGTGCAATACCGCACGTATCTGATCGGACCCTGCCATATCTCCATACGGCCTCTACAGCGTTTCGCCCGAAAGCTGAGTAACTGAAAGTGTGGTGGACTCTAAAGACTCGTCAATACTATGGCTGTGGATTTAACCACTAGCACGTCAGAGGTATAAGCCAATACGTGACGGGCCACCAGCTATTGACCAAAAGGGACATCGATGAGCGAACTCATCCTGACACCCTACTGAGCTTGTCAGTGACAATATTCGTACAGTCCGGTCCGTTCGTCTATGAGCATCGCATGGCGGGCCTAGGGGGTTGGTAAAAGTCAGACCCCCAAAGGCGGTACAAGTCGTGTCGGAGTGTAGCCCAGAACGCCCTGAGATACTACTGGAATACCTACCAGTAAATCTCCTGCCTAGGCCGAGGGCTTTGCGTAATGGCTCTCCTAGACACAGCGCGACCTCACCCCCAATACCGGGAGAGACGAACCCCTGCAGATCCGCTCACTGCCTCCATGTAGCTCGGGACTGTACCCAACTAAAACCTGTTTGCACGACTCCTTTGAGCCGTGGTAGGGTAGTAATCAAAGAACAGTGGGAACTCACACGAGACAAATGACGATCTCAGGTCGATGAACTAACCTGTACACATGTCACCTGGGAACTGCTATCTGACGTCTGGTATAATCCCAACTAGCAGGTTCCCGGCGAGTCCTGTCCGGTGTACTCATAACCCAATGAGCACCTGTATACATCTTAGGTGAACCAACTGACACCAGTGGCTTGTGAGAACGGCCACCGCCCCTCGTCGGGGTCTCGACTGTATACACTAGTCTACTAATGGAGTATCGATGCCCAGTCTCGAAACTCCCACGACTAGGGACCATTTAAGGATATGCTTATAGACCCCAGCTCCCACGTATATGATCGCCATCATACTGCTGGTCGTCAAGCAAGAATCCTAGGGGCTCTATCAACGTGTAATAGCGACCTGTCAGGTCACCTAAAGCAGTACACGATGATAAAGATAAACCAGATAGCATACTATCAGCTCGAGTAAGACTGTCCTACCGGGATAGGTCCTCCCTCAATCATTGCAATCACGTGCCTGTGATCCAATAATTGACTCTGAAGGCACTATCTCCAACAATCTCCCACTTGCACTCAAGGCTAATTATTGCGATGTCGCATACTCACAGCCCGTGTGATACCGAACACCCAACTCCTCTACTAGTCAGTCTCACAAAGCTCGTTTGCGAAACTATTGCGTTCGAGGAATAGCCTCAGTGAGTGGATCCGCTGTGATGTTTCTTTCTATGTCTCTCTATATCTCAAGTTCGCGGAGAAAACCATCTCCCGAAATGAGCAATACCTGTCTTAGAATATGTCTGGATATCTGATGGGACCTAGCTCATAAATGAACTCCAAATCCAAACTTCTTAGACTGTATTGATAACTGAACTTAATCAGCACCCAGCGCCATGCCTCCCTCAGTATTGCCTTGGACCACCTGTCCAAAATACTGCCCCTCGTCAGAA
The DNA here is from genome assembly GCA_030015575.1 of Agapanthus africanus. NCBI lineage: Eukaryota > Viridiplantae > Streptophyta > Magnoliopsida > Asparagales > Amaryllidaceae > Agapanthus > Agapanthus africanus. The sequence goes on from CM057346.1 coordinate 402,042,156, forward strand.
GGAGAAAATATAACTCTGACAGCCACTCTGCCATCTATGTCACCTTGGAAGCCTGGAGTGACAACCGTCTCCTAAAAGAGGCTGTCGTTATCACATCCCTAGAACATCAACTTATGTTCTAAAACTGCTTCCGACTATTTCTCCAGGATTGGATTAATATCAGCTTATTGCAGCTACTGCAAGAACAACATCTGGTGTGGTACTTGACATCTCATGATTGACTCAATTGCCTAAGCAAGTGATCTGTCAATCATGCGTATCCCTCTCCCCTTTAGTCTGTAAGACATCTTTAGAGAGGATGACTCCATTACCTGCAGGTGTACTACCGTGCCAGGAGTCGTCCATTCTAAATACTCATAGAATGCTGTCAAGGTACCCAGATTAGGAAACCACCCAAATCTAGATCTAAAACTATAGATCTAGTAACCAGAATGTCTGATATAATATCCAAGTCCTGTGTGGAGAAAACACTGTGTGACAACCAAAGTATAACCGATCGTAGTATAGGAATATCACTTCCTACTCTGTGTATGTCATCCAAAACCAGGACATCACACCCTACTACCTTCTTAACAGATCCATCCCCTATTCTGATGACGTCAAACCTATGACTGTCACATCAGAAATAGATGATCTATCTCCGCTATATCTGCTTTAGTCTATAGACATAAGCCTGATGTCCACCAATGCTTCCGCTGCTCCCACTGACTACGACAACCCTCTGGCAGAGTCATATAGACGTGCACTTCTAAAGCTAGTTTAGAACGAGGCTATACTCATCCTCCTGCCGGGTCTCGCAGCCTGGAACAACAACAATGGCAAGTGTGGATAAACAAGAACTTTCCTGTCACCGTCCTTGAGGCTACTGGAGTACCTCTCGGGTGCCTGAAGTTACCCACCTTATCTGCGGAGTGGCCAATGGAATGTCAAATCAGATTGAATCTTTAGGTTCCTTATCAAATCTTCAGTAATCGTTTGCGGTTCTGGAATCGCTTCCAGTTCTACCATACTCCCACTACTGTTTTCTGAAAAATAACCATTTCTTTTTAAAATGTGGCGAGTTTAAGAACAATATCACTATTGATCTTCCAGATGGTAGAAAGTCAACCCTCGTCATAGCCTGGGTCAACCCACAAACAGCCATTACAGAAACGTGCCTTGAGTTGTCCAGTGTCTGGTTTTAATCATAAGCCGGACAACTCCCCGTACCTTAACATCGTTAAGATATGAACTGTTCTATATCCAATATAGAACCAGAGGCATTGATTTACATGAACCAGATTCAAATCATGCAGCTATCTCCAGTGCATGTCAACTAAATGGAAGGAGGCCGATCAGCGTTACTCAACTTAGGAATGCTTCCAATTATGAGTAACCTGAAAGAGAAGCAATTTCTCTTTATCATTACTATCAACTGAATACCATACACAAGTATCTACATCTTCGATCACCTTGAAGAATCCCGATACTTGCTACACCTGGTTCTCTACTCTATTCAAATACCTATAACTCCTCAAAACTTAGACCCTGTGTTTCTACGAAACACATGTCTAAGAACTAGAGAAGTTAAAAGTAAACAGAATATAGTATGAGGACCAACCCCTCTGTCCTAATGGACACTGAACAACATACAATACTCTGTATAAGTCCGCTGAGTCTAACAACTCTTTCACTGTGCGTCGTAGTTTGAAAACTGTACTTATGGTTAAGAAGAATTACACCGCTGTTCAATGCTCCTTACCTAACCATCCACTGATATAGGTAAATGTCATAGACATAATTTCAAAAGGTATATCTCACTCTATAAAAATAGACGTACAGATATATCAATTTGAAATTGGTGCACAACAGCGGATATACAAAACCAAATATTTGCCGACCGGCAAACAGCCCAGATGATCTCCTCAAATATCACCGATTACAACGAATCCCGATATAATGAGGATGATCACCCTATTCCCAATAACTTACTCCCACTCATCATCTGTAAAACCATACAAATGTGAGAATCAAACCTGGTAAATACATACCCTGGAGCAAGTGTCTAATCGGAAAATCAGTTTTCTTTTAACATTACACAGTTGAACTGAAATATTGAAATGTTTCGATGGGGTATCCTGGTATTCCTAGTAATGCCTCTACCATTATCCAGATTCACAACTGTAACCGTATATCTCTTTGCCATCTGTCCAAATCCCTTTATATGTCTTTAGCCATTACCGTCTGCACACCCCTTTAGGCCAAATGGTTTTCTTCCTTCCCTACCGTTCGGCACCAGCCTATGGTTTGGAAGAAGACTATCCAATAAGCATAAAAGGTGTGCTGTCCTAATCCTAGGAGCACTCGCAATGCGAGAGAAGGTGAAGAGAAAAGACAACCGAATAAACCGTATTCCTATTTCTTCTGGACCAGAATCCATCCCCGAACTGGAACAAGTTCCTTTCGAGTTCGTATATAACCATACGATGGAGTATCCAAAAACTTGGGATCTTCTACGGAGTGTCCTGGAGAAATACAAAGGTGATTTAGGATTGGCGAAGAAATACTCGGTTTGGTCGTGAATAGCAGTCGCAATTTACTTTGCCCTCTTACTAATCCCTTTCTTTGTCTTAACTTAATACCTTCTGCACACCATCGTTATGCTAATTGGTTTTTTTCATTCCCCACCGTTCGGCACCAGCTTAAGGTTTGGAAGAAGACTATCCAATTTGCATAATAGGTGTACTATCTCCTAAACCAAGGAGTACTCGCAATGAGAGAAGGTAAAAAGAAAAAACAACTGAATAATCCTATTCGTTTTCTCCAGAACCAGAAACCATCCTCGAAGTCCTTCGAGTTCGTATATAACCATACGATGGTTTTGTCCAATGGAAGTGGACGTTCGTAGTAATACGGGGTGTCCTGGAGAAAAGGGTAAAAGTAGGAGTGGCAATGAGGATTGCAACTTTGACAATCCAAAAGCCAGTGTTAAGAAGGTTCGGTCAACTTGGTCACTGAGTCATAGTCCAGGGTCGGGTCAATGGTCGCTGCCAAAGAGAGAGAGAAAAGAAACACTCAGCGTGCACTCTAATCTAGATCAGAATGGTTATCACTTTGTCTAATCTGGAAACCTCCCACTGTAACCTCAAATTCTCCTCCAAACCTGAAAGAAGAACTAGTCGGGATCACCCGAGGAGTAAACCAACTCATCAGCAGGAATCGGGATCCAACTATCATCGCATGATAACTTGACGGAATCCACTCAAGTCACCACACTCCAGAAGGTATGCGCATATCTGGCAAGTTTCAGTTCTTTTGAAACTCCCGATGTGATTTTTACCCCTAGGACCCAAGTGACCTTGACACAGTCAACAAATCAAAGAGTCCTAGTCAAGTTCAGCCCGTCATTATCCTGGATTGCATTAAACCCACCCGTACGAGCCCTTGACACAGTCAATAAGGCCGCACGACTGTCCTAACCAATCCCATTAATATGCTGCAAACAAACACTACTTAGCTACCGCACACTACGCCTTGACACAGTCAACAAACGCAGCACGAATACTAAGTAATACTTGTAAGAAATGATGGAGGGCTACGACTGATTTTTGGCGAAAAACCTTTTAACGTAATGAACTTGATATCGTTGAAGGAACTGCATAGCCTTTTATAAAAATATAGTGACGAAGACCTTTGCTAAAGAGGTCACTCCCGGTGAAGGGATCTCGGCTCTTTCCCCGTAGAATGAGGTGCAGGATATTCCAACTGAATACCTCGATGCAAAGCAAAAGTAATCGGCTATAGTGAAGTTATTGCCCTGATGCAAACTTTTGTCCAAGGGGTCACTCCCGGTGAAGGGATCTCGGCCCTTGCCTCGTCGACTGAGGAGCAGGATATTCTAGCTGAATACCACTATGCAAAACAAAAGAGAACGTCCTTGCAATAACAGCTTTTTGAAAAGTGTTCCAACAACATCAGAATAGGTTTGTTTTAACTTGCATTGATCCGAATCAATGCAGTCCCATCAATTGATCACACCACAAAGAACGAAAATATACTGACGTACGTATATGCCATCCGCATTCGCCACTGGGTCCCGTCATCACCCGTTAGGTTAGCTAACTAACGGCAGAGCGGGGACTGGACTAGCGCGGATGAAAAACATATACAACATCTACTAATATATATACCAATATATTATATTTCGCTCAAAGCGTGATAAAAGGCAACATCACAGAAATGTACAGCATCACAGAACAATACAGATATCTGGAAGCCCCGGGTTTCACAGAGCCGCAGCTGAAACCCGACGTTCCCCTGGTCGTGTGGATAACCTGTGCAATGAAATCCTAGACCCCTACGGGCGCGGCAAGTCACCCGCCAAAACCTGAAGCAAGGCAGCCCCCTTCAACACCGTGAATGGACCACCCAGCACTTCACGGAATCCGGTAACTTGGGCACCCCTCCTGGGTCAACCTGTACCCCCTATGAGTGCGGCAAATAGCCCGCCAATTCCAGACTGAAGCCCCCTCCGTCTCAATGCCCTGAGATGCGGGCCCGTTGCCCTCTAGAACCCGGCTATCCGTGCACCCCTCCGCGGGGTAACCCTAGTACAGAAAGTAAAATATACATACACCGGGTACATCGACCGCAACCAGGTCGTGCCCCAAAAGAATAATACAAACAGGCAGTGACGGCATTCCACATGTCGGACGCTCGCCCCGCAATATCAAATGTACATATAAAACAAAGCAGTACTAGCATTGCATCCAGGCTATCCCCCACGACCGATCCGCAACAACACAGCATAAACACAGAACATCAACGTGAAAATCACGTTCGCAAATCCGTCTAACCGGGCTATAGCAGTTAGACCGGATTTACCGATCGAGTGACATTCACGGTCGCAGATATAATGTAAATACTGTGAAATAATGTGTTTAAAATATCCGATCGATCAAAAATTAACAAGTGGGCCCCCAAGCAATACTGTAGCACTCACAGAAAATCTGGGCCCAATATTAATATTCCAAAACCCCTAAAATAAGCCCAGAAGCCCACTGGAGAAATTGGACACGGTGAGGACACCAATGTGCGGCGGAACCGCGGCCCAAGTGGGGGTTTGGCCGCGTTTCCGCGCTTCACTGATAGATTCACTGCGTCGAATTTTTACAGCAGTCTTAGAACTCCCTGCACATCATTCTGAGACAACCTGAAAAATTTTTAGAGCCAGAAAAAAATCGACAGAAAACTGATGTGAGAAAAAAAATGTAGATTTTGGAATTTTGGTCGATCGGAAATGCAAAACACATCAAACGAAGCTAGACGAAGTTAATGGCGAGGCTCTGATACCATGTTGCGCCACGGCAGCGCCCCGGCCGTCTATCCGAGGCCAAAATGCGGAATCAAAATTTTCTTAACTTTTAAACTGGCGCTACCGCGGACAATATACCCGGATCGTAACCATTAACCGATACTAGCTAACAAGAGAAAAGGGTGAGAGATATACCGAGTGATCCGAGTCCTCCGGTCTTCTCGTCATCGTCCCGATCTCCCGCGGAAAACCCGGTCGTCGCCTCCTTGCCGGAAGGGCACCACATCGTCTGTATCTTTTACGGGCTCCCACCTCAATACCGAGGCAACTCGGGCACGAAGCTGGCAAGTCGACGTGCCCAAGATTTGCTGTAGGTTGTAGTGTAGAATCACTTTGTCTCATGGGGTTTGTGAAGTTGCCTTGATGGAGGAATCAATAAGATATGAACTTGGGGATTTTAGTGGCAATGGAAAAATGATATGAATGATAATTTTTTCCCACACCCTCACAAAAAATGAGAACTCTCTCATTTCTCTCTCTCTCTCAAAAGAGTGGCCGGCCACCTCAATATGAGAATGGTGGAGGGATAGAATGAGTAGCATGAAGGGAGGTGATGGTAGGATAAAGCAAGAGGTGACCACAACCAAAACATTATCATTACAAACTTACATCAAACCCATACCCATTCAAATCACATAAATGCACCATCATGGATGAATAAAAAACAAAGGATGCAAATCCTATCATAATGAATACATTTGCAAGAAACTCCCTCCACAAATGTTATTTGCATAATTGAAAATAACCCCCTCCATCGGAAAAGTCCGGCCGGGAAGGAACAAAGGAAAACCGGCCGGAACGGAATGCAAACTGGCAACTCCAGAAAACTGGTCCCGTAATAAATTACAGGAAAACCCCGAAACTGTGCATACACACCCGCATCTGTATTCCGTCCGGATACAAATGCAAAGAGACAAAATCTACACTGTACTAAACTAGGATCCGGCTTAAACCAAAGCCGGCAAGTAATGTTCGTCCGATCCTGATCCGTGCAATACCGCACGTATCAGATCGAACCCTGCCATATATCCATACGGCCACTAGTACAAACCGTCCGATCCTGACCCGTGCAATACCGCACGTATCTGATCGGACCCTGCCATATCTCCATACGGCCTCTACAGCGTTTCGTCCGAAAGCTGAGTAACTGAAAGTGTGGTGGACTCTAAAGACTCGTCAATACTATGGCTGTGGATTTAACCACTAGCACGTCAGAGGTATAAGCCAATACGTGATGGGCCACCAGCTATTGACCAAAAGGGACGTCGATGAGCGAACTCATCCTGACACCCTACTGAGCCTGTCAGTGACAATATCCGTACAGTCCGGTCCGTTCGTCTATGAGCATCGCATGGCGGGCCTAGGGGGTTGGTAAAAGTCAGACCCCCAAAGGCGGTACAAGTCGTGTCGGAGTGTAGCCCAGAACGCCCTGAGATACTACTGGAATACCTACCAGTAAATCTCCTGCCTCGGCCGAGGGCTTTGCGTAATGGCTCTCCTAGACACAGCGCGACCTCACCCCCAATACCGGGAGAAACGAACCCCTGCAGATCCGCTCACTGCCTCCATGTGGCTCGGGACTGTACCCAACTAAAACCTGTTTGCACGACTCCTTTGAGCCGTGGTAGGGTAGTAATCAAAGCACAGTGGGAACTCACACGAGACAAATGACGATCTCAGGTCGATGAACTAACCTGTACACATGTCACCTGGGAACTGCTATCTGACGTCTGGTATAATTCCAACTAGCAGGTTCCCGGCGAGTCCTGTCCGGTGTACTCATAACCCAATGAGCACCTGTATACATCTTAGGTGAACCAACTGACACCAGTGGCTTGTGAGAACGGCCACCGCCCCTCGTCGGGGTCTCGACTGTATACACTAGTCTACTAATGGAGTATCGATGCCCAGTCTCGAAACTCCCACGACTAGGGACCATTTAAGGATGTGCTTATAGACCCCAGCTCCCACGTATATGATCGCCATCATACTGCTGGTCGTCAAGCAAGAATCCTAGGGGCTCTATCAACGTGTAATAGCGACCTGTCAGGTCACCTAAAGCAGTACACGATGATAAAGATAAACCAGATAGCATACTATCAGCTCAAGTAAGACTGTCCTACCGGGATAGGTCCTCCCTCAATCATTGCAATCACGTGCCTGTGATCCAATAATTGACTCTGAGGGCACTATCTCCAACAGAACCCTCTTTGCGAATGTACTCACTGTGTGCCGTTGGGCATAAAATAACATTTTTGGTAGTTCGTACAATACGACATTTTTCACACCATCCCTTCATATCGTGCACACCTTGATGACTAGGAACTCAAGCTATGATATGTGCACGGTAGTACTTCATTCAATCGGTGCGGGCAAAAGGGCTACCAATTACACATGCCCTATGTTGGTAACACAACTGTGTCGCAATTTCCTCCCTGTGGAGGAATTTGAGTTTTATATGCATGGAGGTATCCCTATTAGACCTCTTATTGAGGGCGTATCCGCGTCCTACACACGCTTAAATGATGTATGGTCGCGCACTGAGCCGGCCGAGGATGTACCCGCCAAGACACCCAGCTCCAGCTCGACCGCGAGCGAAAAAGAGCTTACCCCTGCAGCATATGCACGTTTACTTAGTAAAGCCACTAGGGGGATAGACAGATTGATAGGGATGGTGACCAACCTGGATCTCCGAGTGACAGAAATAGAGCACGGCAAGACGACCCTGCTGGCGAGAGAGGAACGTTCCCGTTCACGTTCAAGGGGATGACAAGGCCATGAGCAGTGAGGGCACTGCTTTTGATAAGTTTGGGGGTGGAGATGGTTTGTAAATAGTTATCATTGCATTGCATATTCTTATTTTTGTACATATTTGTTTTTTCTTTCTATGCATATTTAATTCCGCATTGCATCTTTATAAAAAAATATAAAAACTAAAATATGAAAATAAAAAAAATAGGAAAAATCAAATCAAATAAAAATATTGAAAAATTTTAAAAATTATAAAAATTGAAAAATTCAATTTTGGCCATATTTGACTTAAGTTCGACAAGACGGTTGACTAGCTAGGAAAAAACTAGATCCTAAACTTAGTAAATTAAAAACCCTAAAAATAACCTTTCTTAAAATTTAACGGTAGAAAATATATGTCCTTGTAGTTTATTTAGAAATAGGCAAATTTTGAGTTCAGTTCTTAGACTAAGTCAAAATAAGGGAAGAGTATTGAAATTTTTATGTGAAGTCTAAGTCTGAAAAATAATTCCGAACCTTAAGTCTAAATTCTGAAAATATATACCCTATAACTCGCACAAACACGCACCTTGAAACTTGGGATAGTAGAGAATACCTTGAAATGCTCTTGTCTAAAATCCTTAGTATGAAGGAAAATAAAATAAAAGTACAAGAGTGAATAAAGAGATATAAAAAAATGAACACTGGTTTTGTAATTACTTAAGGTTGCATAAATAAAAAAATATATATAGCGAGCGTGCTTTATCACCTAGTGTCTCAGACCAACTAGTTTGGGAGTCACTGCTAAAGCCTTAAGTATTACGAGACGAGGAATTACGCCTAAATGTGCAAGCACATTTTGTAATCGTTCGTTTAGTACCTCAAGAAGTATTAACGGTCGCATGAAGGATGTGTGAGCAATTTCATCTAAAATTCACCAACTAAAAGTACTTTGGACGATGGACAAGAGTATGATAGCTTGAATTGAATTTCCAAGTGTAGGGGTGATACATACACACACGTAGGGGTATATGATTGGGGTTTGGATAAGAGATAGGAATGAAAGATAGGGCTTATACCTTCAGTAGAGATGATAAAAATTCCTAAGTTGAGATGGAACCTTAGAAGAAAAAATTCAAAAGATGCTGAAAGCTTAATAAATTTGCAGAACATATACGATCTTAAGTTAAATGATAACTGAATGTGAAAAATACGAGTTGATGATTTCTAAGTTGAAGATAATAGAATTTCTTACTAGAATACTGAATTGAAGAATGAAAATCAACAGGCAAAATTGATCGGATTTTGTGGGTAGTATCCGCTGAAAACCCTCAGGAGACAACACTCCTCCTACTAGGGACACCTAGGGGTTTAACGGCTTGTTGCACGAGCTCAGTGCAATCGCGATTCGCTGCAAAACTAAGGTTAGGTTTTTTTCGAGAATAAAATTGGCTTTGCTCGGGACGAGCAAAAGATAAGTTTAGGGGTATTTATTCATATCAGAATTTTGCATTATTATATCGCCCATTCTTAATCATATTACAAATAAATAAGTGCTTTTGATCCATGTCTGCTAAATAGTTGCAGGTTACAGGTTCTCAGAACAATACAGTGAAATCCATGAAAAGACGTTACAAAAGTGAGACTACGACCAACAATAGATGAATCCATATGATGCCGCCTACCAGTTCAAGGAACAAATGAAGATCAGTAGACAGTTCAATGCACAAAGCACAAGGGCAGTACAAGATTTAAGAATTCAATGCGAAGCACACCGTAAAAGTCCACAACATTCTGCTCTGTGGAAATCTGGAAGAAAGTAGAAAAGATTCTGAGGAACCAAGTGAAGAAAACAGAAGGAAAAAGCAACATGAAGCAACCCTGAAAGATGGAGATCAAGATCCCACTATACAGCCGCGGAACCGCGGCCAAACAGGGCTTTCTGCCGCGGAACCGCGGTGGTGCAGTGCACGTGTCTGTGCACGTGTCGGTAGGTGTCGGTGCTTTGACCCGGCTTTCTTAGGGTAGTTCTGTAAATTCAAATGTGGATCAGATATAAAACCTAGGGTTTCTCATATCTATAAATAGGAAAGCCGAAAGCCTAATTAGGCATGCCTCTTTTTAATTTTCTAGATTAAAATTTTATTCAAGTTATAATGCATTGTTGAGAGGTATCAATAAAGTAAGTTCTTTTCCTATCTTGCATTTTTATTTAAATTTAATTCGTGCAATTTATTTTATCTATTCTTTTATTTTCTGCATTCTAGTTCACCTATTAAAATAAATAAACAAAAAATGAATTTTATCATAGTTTTCCTAATGAGTGAGTAATTCCTCACTTGTTAGGGTTAGGATAGGGAAGGTTTGAGAGAAGGAAATCTCTCTCACTCCTTTTTTTGCCCCTCTAATTTTTATAATAAGGACTCTATTTAAATTAACCACACGTTGCTCACTACGGCATCCTATCCTACAAGATAGCGGTGATTCCCTAGTTAGACCAGTTATGGTTGATTTAAATAGAGGTTAGGGCTAATAGTTAAGAAAGGACGGACAAGGACCTAAAGGAAGAAACTAAGTTTCTTCCTAGTCGTGCTAATCCCCTTTGTTGACTATTACCCTAACACCTACATTCTTAACCAGGGCAAAGAAAGCAGTGAGTAGAATCCATATTCCAAACTAACCTAATCCTAACCCTAGCAAGACTTTAAATCAATTGAATCGCATTCTTAGATTTTAAAACAAAACCTACCAAAAATAGGACTTAACTCGTTAGAACTTAAAGAAAGAACACTTTTTCCCTGTGGACCGACCCGTACTCAACCGGCTAGCTACCAAGCGACACCGTCTTGATTGCGGTATTCTTAAATTTAAAAGCACGTATGCAAAAATCTCTAACAATCAGAGGTCATTCCCTGTGAAGGGATCTCGGCTCTTTCCTCGTCGAATGGGGTGCAGGATATTCTAAACTGAATACCACGATGCAAAGCAAAAGAATCGACTATAGTGAAGTTATTACGCTGATACAAACTTCTGCCCAAGGGGTCACTCCCGGTGAAGGGATCTCGGCCCTTGCCTCGTCGATTGAGATGCTGGATATTCATACCCGAATACCACTGTGCAAAGCAAAAGAAAACGTCTGTAATGTCAGTTTCAAAAACTTGGTTCCAACAATATCATATAGGTTTGTTTTATCCTTGCATTGATAAAAATCAACGCAGTCCCATCAATTAATCACACCAGAAAAGAACAAAACTATGATGTACGTATATGCCATCCGCATTCGCCACTGGGTCCCGTCATCACTCGTTAGGTTACTTAACTAACGACAGAGCAGGGACTGGACTAGCACGGGTGCAAAATATATACAACATCTACTAGTATATATATAAATATATATAACAATCGTCCCAGGCATGATATAAAGCAACATCATAGAAGCATCATATAAACAACACAGAATGGTGGATAATCCTAAAGCCCCGGGTCTCACTTGAGCCGTAAATGAGACCCGACGTTCCCTGTCGTGTGAATAGCCTGTGCAATGAAAACCTAGACCCCTACGAGCGCTGCAAGTTACCTGCCAAAACCAGAAGTGAGGCAACCCCCTTCAACAACGTGAATGGGCCACCCAGCACTTCACGGAATCCGGTAACATAGGCACCCCTCCATGGGTCAACCTATACCCCCTATGAGTGTGGCGAATAGCCCACTTCCGTTGCCCTCTAGAACCCGGCTATATGTGCATTCCACCGCGGGGTAATCCTAGTATAGAAAAGAAAATAATATATATATGGGTGACATCAACCTCAACCCGGTCGTGCCCCGAACAAATAATATACAAACTGGCAGTGACAGCAGTCCATATATCGGACACTCGCCCCACAATATCAAATGTACAAATGAAACTAAACTGTACTAACATTGCACCCAAACTATCCACCATGACGATCCAACCACAACACAGCACAACACAGAATATCAATATGAATGTCACATTCGCAAACTAATCTAAAAGAACATATAGCAATTAGACGAGTTATACCGCTCTAATGACATTCATGGTCGCAGATAGTAATGCATGTACTGATAAACATTTAAACAATGCTAAATTATCGACTTCGAAACACCCCGAATTGCCCCTGAACAATAGATAGCATAATATCCAAAATGGGCAAAACTAGCAATACCACTGAATCAATATTCCAGAGACCAGACCACACACAAAATACGAAGTCCTAATTCCCAATAGGGTCGGCTGGCTCGGAATTTTGAGCAATATGCTCGGGTGAAAAAAGGTGAAAAGGGTTCGTATTTGGTGTGTACTCTTGTAGTCATACGACTAGTCTTCTGCAGTTGCTAAAATAATTTTTTGAAGACATTGAAAATCGACAGAGACTGGAATCTGCAGGGTATCATTTCGGGACAGTTTCGATTTCGATACTTTAACATTGTCTAAACAAGCTAGTAAGGGGTTTACGGGTTGTCTCTGATACCATGTTGGGTTACGGCAGTGCCCCGGCCATCAAACCGTGGCCAAATGAGAAACAAAAATTTTCTAAACTGGCGCTACCATTACCCGATGCCCGGATCTACCCTAAACCCTAAACTAGCAAGCTAATAAAGAGATAGGAATGGTTATACCGAGTTGATCCGTGTCCCTCGGTCTTCAACCACCTTCCCAAGCTCCTAATGGTCGTCTGGATCGAGTTTGGTTGCCGGTCTTCCTCCATCTATGATGATCCACCTGAGGGAAACAATGCAAGCTTCAACATCGCCAAGCAAGGTAACCGACGCTCCAAGGTTGCTAGCAATGGAGAGTGGAGGTGTAGAAATGTGTCACTATAATTTTTCTCTCATCACAATGCTCAAAAGAGGAATTCAAGAAGATGAAGGAGGTGAGGAAACATGTGGCATGAGCAACTCAAGAAATGGCTAAGTGTTGATGTGAGTAGAGAATGAAAGCAAGAAAGTGAAGAAAAAGAAATGACCAAGGCATTGGAGAGTGATCGCAGCCCCCCTCCCCCTTTTCCAATCATGCAAATGTAAAATATCTCCATCATTTTCCAAATAAACAAAGCCATGCCCATACCACTTTACATGCCTCAAGACATGCTCATGCCAACTCACCCTCCACCTCATTTCCCAAATGATTTTCTAAAAAGAAAATCCAATAATGAGGTGGCCATCTTCTAGAAACAATTCCGTATAAATACGGAATCCAACCTGGTATACGTATCGAAATACATATATGCGTATTCGTACAAAAATACGAATAGCCAAGAGAGAAAATGAATAGTGAACAATAATAGTAGAATATAAATACATATATAAATTATTAAATCAAAACCTTATTTAATAATCTGGCTTAATCCTAAGCCGCTAGTATTATCAACCGTCCGATTAAAGTTTGTGCAGCGTATACACATATTTAATCAGACACCTGTATGTACCAACATACGTCATCTACACCATATCGCCTAAACTGTGAAAACCCTCTGTATGGGACTCTAAAGACTCGTCAATACACAGGAAGTAGGTTTAAACACAAGCACGCCGGCGGCACTAGCTGCACGTAACGGCTACCCAGGTATTAAGCGAAAGGAAGACCGACGAGCAAACTCATCCAAACCCCTACTGAGCCTGACAGTGACAATATCCGTACAGTTCGGTCTATTCGTCTAAAAGTATCGCATATCGAGTCTAAGGGGGTGGATAAAGTCAGACCCCTGATAACGCGATAATTCGTGTCAGTATGAACCCCATCACCACATGAGAAACTATCGATCCTAGATCAGTAATTCTCGACTACCTTGGCCAAGGATTTCTGGTGATGATCACCCATGCACTACGCGACATCAACCCCCAATACCGGGAGAGAGGAATCCCCGACAATCCGCTCACTGCCTCCATGTGGCTCGGGACTGTACCCAACTAAAACCTGTTTGCACGACTCCTTTAAGCCGTGGTAGGGTAGTAATCAAAGCACAGTGGGAACTCACACGAGAAAAATGACGATCTCAGATCGACAGACTAACCTGTACACATGTCACCTGGGAACTGCTATCTGATAATAGGTATAGTACTAACTAGCAAGTTCCCGGCGAGTCCGTCCAGTGTACTCATAACCCAATGAGCACCTGTATACTATCTTAGGTGAACAAACTAACACCAATGGCTTGTGAGACCTGGCCACCGCCCCTCATCGGGATCTTGATCAGTATACACTAGTCTACACTGGAGTATCGATGTCCAATCTCGATACTCCCACGACTAGAGACATTTAAGGATGTGCTTATAGACCACTAGATCCCACATATATAATCGACATCATAATGCTGGTAGTCAAGAAAGAATCCTATGGGCTCTATCAACATGTAATAGTGATGATAAAGACAAACCAGATAGCATACTATCATCTCGAGTAAGACTGTTCTACCGGTATAGGTCCTCCCTCAATCATCATAATCACCTGCCTGCGACTACGATAATTGCCTTCAGGGCACTATAGCCAACAATCTTCTACTTACACTTAAGGCCAATTATTGCGGTATCGCATACTCACAGCTCGTGTGATACCGAACACCCAACTTCTCTACTAAGCAGTTTCGAGAAATAGCCTTAGTGAGTGGATCCGCTCCAATGTTTCTTTCTGTATCTCTCTATATTTCAACTTCGCGGAGAAAGCTATCTCCTGAAATGAGCAATACCTATATTAGAATATGTCTGGATATCTGATGGGACCCAGTTCACGAATGAACTCCAAATCTAGCAACCTTCTTAGACTGTATTGTCCACTGAATTTAATCAGTATCCTGCGCCATGCCTTCCTCAGTATCCGCTTTGACCACCTGTCCAACATACCGTCCCTCAAAAGAGGGAAAACTAAAACTCTGACAGTCACTCTGTCATCCAGGTCACCTTGGAAGCCTGAAATAATAACCGTCTCCTGAAGGAGGCTGCCATTACCATATCCCAAGAACATCCACTTATGTTCTTAACTGCTTCCCAATGTTTCTCCAGGATTGGATTAATATATATGCTTATTGCAGCTAGTGCAAAAACAACATCTGGTGTGGTACTTGATATCACATGATTGACTCGATTGCCTAAACAAGTGATATGCCAATCATGCAAATCTCTCTCCCCTTTAGTCTGAAAGACATCCTTTAGAGATGGTGACTCCATCACCTGCAAGTACACCATCATACCAGAAGTCAACCATTCTAAAATACCTTTAGAATAATGTCAAAGTACCCGGGTTGGGACACTTCCCAAATCTAGATCTAAAACCATAGATCTAGTAACCAGAAACCCTGATATTATATCCATATCCTATGTGGAGAAACAATTTTGTGACAACCACAGTATAACCGATCGTAGTATAGGAATTTCACTTCCTATAAAGTGCATGTCATCCAAATACTAGGACATCACACCCTACTACCTTCTTACCAAATCCATCTTCTATTCTGATGAGTTCAAAGCGTATGACTGTCACATCAAAAATAGATGATCTATCTCTGCTATATCTTTTTTAGTCTATAAATAGACACAAGCTACTTGTCCTCTATGCTTCCGCTGCTCCCACTAACTACAACAACCCTCTGGCAGAGTCATATACACGTGCACTTCTAAAGCTAGTTAAGAATGATGCTATACTCATCCTCCTGCCGGGTCTCATAGTCTAGAACAGCAGCAATGACAAGTCTGGGTAAACAAGAACCTCCCTGTCACCGTCTCTGAGAAGACCGAAGTACCTTTCGGGTGCCTGAGATTACCCACAATATCTGCGGAGTGGCTAATAGAATGTCAAAACCAATTGAATCTTTATGTTCTATTAAATTTTCAGTAATCGTTTATGGTTCTGGAATCACTTCCAGTTCTACCATACTCCCACTAATATTTTATGAAAAGAATCCATTTTTACTAAAACTGTGGCAAGTCAAGAACAATATAACTATTGATCTTCCAGATGGTAGAATGTTAACCCTCGTCAATGCCCAGGATAACACACAAACTGCCATTACTGAAACGTGCCTAGAGTTTGTCCAGATTCTGGTTTTAAGCATCAGCCAGAAAACTCCATATACCTTAACATCGTTAAGATATGAATCCATTCTATATATACAATATAGAAACAAAGGCACTAATTGGAACCAGATTCAAATCATGCAGCTGTCTCCAGTGCATGTCAACCAAAAGGAAAGAGGTCAATTAGTATTACTCAACTAGGAGTGCATCCAAATATGAGTAACCTGAAAGAGAAGCAAGTTCTCAAAACCATTGCTATCAACGGAATACCATTTATAAGTATCTACATTTTCGATCTCCTTGAAGAATCCTGATACTTGCAACATATGGTTCTCTACTTTATTCTTGTACCTATAACTTCTCTAAACTTAGACCCTGTATTTTAACGAAATACTTATCTAAAACTAGAGAAGTCATAAGTAAACAGAATATAGTATGAGTACCAACCCTTTTGTCCTAATGGACACAGGACAACATAAAATACTTTGTATAAGTCCCCTGAGTTTAACAACTCAAACCCTGTATGTCGTAGTTTGAAAACTGTACCATGGTTAAGAAGAATTACACCGCTGTTGAATGCTCCTTACCTAACCATCAACTGATATAGGTAAATGTCATAGACATAATTTCAAAAGATTATATCTCACTTTATAAAATAAACGTACAGATATATCAATTTGAAATTGGTGCATAACAATCGGATATTCAAAACCAAATATTTGCCGTCAGGCAAAAACCCAGGTGATTTCCTCAAATATCATCAATTACAATGAATTTCGATATAATGAGGATATAATCACCTAATTCCCAATATCTTATTCCCACTCACCATCTGTAATGCCATACAGATGTAAGAATCAAACCTGGTAAATACATACGCTGGAGTTAGAATCCAATTGGGAAACAGTTTTCATTTAACATCGCACAGTGAAACTGAAACATGAAAATGTTTCGAAGGGGTAGCCAGGTATTCCTAGTAATACCTCTTCCACTATCTAGATTCATGACTGTAACCGTATATTTTCTTGTCATCTCTCCAATCCTTTTATTTGTCTTTACTTACTACCTTCTGTACACCACCCTTAGGCTAAATGGTTTTCTTCCTTCCGTACCGTTCGACACCAGCCTATGGTTTGGAAGAAGACTATCCAATAAGAGTAATAGGTGTACCTTCCTAATCCTAGGAGCCCTCGTAAGCTGAGAGAAGGTAAAGATAAAAGACAACTGAATAATTCTTATTCTATTTCTCCCGAACCAGAATCCATCCTCGAACTGGAACAAGTTCCTTCGAGTTCGTATGTAACTATACGATAGCTTATCCAATAAAAGTGGATCTTCATAGTGATATGGAATGTTCCGGAGAAATGCAAAGGTGAAGTAAGAGTGGCGATAATATACGTGGTTTCGCCGTGAATGATAGAGTCGCAATTTACTTTGCCCTTATTCTAATCCCTTTATATGTCTTCGCTTATTACCTTCTGTACACCACACTCATGCTAATTGGTTTTCTTCCTTCCCCACCTTTTGGCACCATCTATGGTTTAGAAGAAGACTATCCAATAAATATAAAAGATGTACTTTCCTAACACTGGAAGCTCTCGCAACCTGAGAAAAGGTAAAGAGAAAAAACAACCGAATATTCTTATTCAATTTCTCCAGAACCAGAATCCATCCTCCAACTGGAACGAGTTCCTTCGAGTTCGTATGTAACTATATGATGGAATATCCAAGAAATGTAGATCTTCACAGTGATACGGGGTGTTCTGGAGAAACGTAAAGGTGATATAGAAGTGGCGATGATATATGCGACTAAGTGACAATCCAAAAGCCAAAGTGTTTTAAGAAGTTTGGTTAACTTAGTTCATGAGTTTTAGTCAAGGGTCGGGCCATGGTCGCTTCCGGAGAGAGAGAGAGAGAAAAGAAACACTCAGTGTGCACTCTAACCTAAATAAAAATGGTTAATCACTTTATCTAATCAGGATGTCTCCCACTATTTCTTCGAATTCTCCTCCAAACCCAAAAGGAGAATTAGTCGGGATCATCTAAAATCACCCGAGGAGTAAACCTACTCATCAGTAGGAATCGAGATCCAACTATCATCGCATGATAACTTGATGGAATCCATTCAAGTCACCACACTCCAGAAGGTATGCGCATGCCTGGCAATTTTCCTGTATGTTTGAAACTCCCGATGTGACCCCTAGGACCAAAGTGACCTTGACAATACCAACATATCAAAGAGTCCTAGTCAAGTTCAACCCGTCATTATCTTGATTGCGTTAAACCCACCCGTACGAGTCCTTGATAATGCCAACATAACCGTACGACTGTCCTAACCAATCCACATATCCATGCGACAGAAAAGCATTACAGAGCTACCAAACACTACGCCTCGGCAATGCACGACATACGTAGCACGAATACAAAGCAATACTAATCTGAAATGACGGAGGGCTACGACTGGTTTTTGGCAAAAAACCTTTAACGTTATGAACTTGATATCGTTGAAAGAACCCAGTGGTTTTACACACATATAGTGGCGCAAACTTTTGCTAAAGAGGTCACTCCCGGTGAAGGGATCTCGGCTCTTTCCTCATCGAATAAGGTGCAGGATATTCCCAACTGAATACCACGATACAAAGCAAAAGAACCGACTATAGTGAAGTTATTACGCTGATGCAAACTTCTACTCAAGGGGTCACTCCCGATGAAGGGATCCCGGCCCTTACCTCGTCGAATGAGGTGCAGGATATTCATATCCGAATACCACTGTGCAAAGCAAAAGAAAATGTCTGTAATATCATTTTTAAAATTGGTTCCAACAACATCAAATAGGTTTATTTTCCTTGCATTGATCAGAATCAACGTAGTCCCATCAATTAACATATCACACCAGAAAAGAACGAAAAATATGATATACGTATATGCCATCTGCATTCACCACCGGGCCTCATCATCACCCATTAGGTTACTTAACTAATGACAGAGCGGGGGCTGGACTAGCGCTGGTGCAAAACATATACAACATCTACCAGTATATATAAATATATATAACAATCATCCCAGGCATGATATAAAGCAACATCACAGAATCTCAGCCAACAACACAGAATGGTGGATAATCCTGGAGCCTCGGGTTTCACTTGAGCCGCAAATGAGACCCGACATTCGCTGTCATGTGGATAGCTTGTGCAATGAAAACCTAGATCCCAACAAGTGCGGCAAGTTACCCTCCAATCCCAGAAGCGAGGAAACCCCAATCAACAACGTGAATGGGTCACCCAGCACTCTATGGAATCCGGTAACTTGAGCACCCCTCCGTGGGTCAACCTATACCCCCCTACGAGTGCGAAGAATAGCCCGCCAATTCTAGAGCAAGGTCCCCTCTGTCTCAACGCCATGAGATGCGGACCCATTGCCCTCTAAAACCTGGTTATTCGTGCACTCCACCGCGGGGTAATCCTAGTACAGAAAAGAAAATAATATATACAACGGTGACATCGACCTCAACCCGGTCGTGCCCCAAACAAATAATATACAAACTGGCAGTGACGGCAGTCCATATGTTGGACGCTCGCCCAGCAATATCAAATGTACAAATAAAACTAAACTGTACTACCATTGCACCCAAGCTATCCACCACGACGATCCAACCACAACCACAGCAAAACACAGAACATCAACATGAATATCACGTTCGCAAACCCGTCTAAAAGTCATATAGCAATTAGATGAGTTATATCGCTCTAATGAAATTCACAGTCGTAGATAGCAATATATGTACTAAAAACTATGACATTAGAATTCTGCATGCAATTAGCAAACTAAACCAATTTCCAAAACCATGAAAAAACAGTGAGCTAAAGTTCCAAAAACCGACTGTTTAAAGCCAATTCGGAAGTCCGAATCAAAATGAAAAGCGCCCGAACTTTCACGGGGAGTTAGAACATGAAATTAACTTTGAGTTGGGAGGCTAAGAGGGGGTAACCCACTATGAGGCCACCACGAGGTGTCCAGGGGGTGAGACAGACCCGAAACTGCCCAAGGTGGAACAGTTTCGGGTCCCCGCCGCCAAGACCACCTTGTGGTGGTCTTAGGGAGTAGTCCCAGCCGTTCGGTCCCCCTCGGGGATTCCCCAGGGTGCCCATGCACCACCCCGCGGCTTCTCAGTTCAAACCGTGAGCCCACGGGGTGTGCAAATATCTCAAACTTTCAATTTTCGGAACTGTTTTTGTCGACAGTTTTTGTACGACAAAAACGGTGGATTTCTAATGTTGCAATAAGCTAACTAAGGCTTATGGAGTAGCTCTGATACCATGTTGGGTTATACAAGCGCCCCGTCCATCAATCCGTGGCCAAATGCGGAACAAAAATTTTCCAAACCCAGCGCTAACACAACCGTATAACCCGGATCGACCCATAAACCCTAAATAACAAAACATGCAAAGAAGTTAGAATGGTTATACCTAATGAACCAAGTCCTTCGGTCTTCTACCATCTCCCAAGCTCCATGATGTCGCGGATCAAATTTGGTTGCCGGTCTTCCTCCATCTACGATGATCCACCCAAAGGAAACGGAGCAAGCTTCAGCCTTGCCTAGCAAGGCAATCGACGCTCCAAGATTGCTAGCAATGGAGAGTGGAGGTATAGGAATGTCTCACTATAATTTTCTCTCATCACTAATGCTCAAAAGATCAACCATAGAAGATGAAGAGGAGGTGAGGAAATAATGGCATGAGCAACTAAAGAAAAAATGGCTAAGTGTTTCTCCAAATGAGAATAAGAATGTAATGAAGCAAGTCAAGAAAAACTAAAAGCATGGCATGTGATGAATGGGTGGCTGCCTTTTTGCAATCATACACACAAAATATCTCCTCACCTTTTACTAATAAACAAATCCATACCATAGCTCACTACATGCCATACAATGTTCATGCCACCTCACCCCTTCCACCTCATTTGTAAAACAAATGATTTCCTAAAAAGAAAATCATACAAATGAGGTGTCCACTTCTAGAAGCAATTATGTATAAATAAGGAATGTAATCTGGTACACGTATCGAAATACAGATACGTGTATTCGTACAAAAATACGAATAGCCAAGAGAGAAAATGAATAGTGAACAATAATACTAGAATACATATATATATAGATAGATTATTAAATCAAAACCTGATTTAATAATCCGGCTCAGTCCTAAGCCGCTAGTATTATCAACCGTCCGACTAAAGTCTGTGCAGCCTGTACATATATTTAATCGAACACCTATATGTACCAACATACGTCATCTACACCATATCGCCTGAACCGTGAAAACCCTCTGTGTGGGACTCTAAAGACTCGTCAATACTCTAGCAGTGGGTTTAACCACAAGCACGTCAGCGGTACTAGCTGTACGTAGCGACTACCCAGATATTGAGTGAAAGGAAGGCCGACGAGCAAAATCATCCGTACCCCTACTGAGCCTGACAGTGACAATCTCCGTACAGTCCGGTCTGTTCGTCTAAGAGTATCGCATATTGTGTCTAGGGGGTGGATAAAGTCAGACCCCTAATAACGCGACATTTAGTGTCGGTATGAAACCCATCACCACCTGAGATACTACCGATCCTAGATCAGTAATTCTCGACTATCTTGGCCAAAGATTTCTGGTGATGGCCATCCGTGCACAGCGCGACATCAACCCCCAATACCGGAGGAGACGAATCTCCGACGATTCGCTCACTGCCTCCATGTGGCTCGGGACTGTACCCAACTAAAACCTGTTTACACGACTCCTTTGAGCCGTGGTAAGGTAGTAATCAAAGCACAGTGGGAACTCACACGAGACAAATGACGATCTCAGGTCGACATACTAAGATTTATTCATGTCACCTGGGAACTGCAATCTGACAATAGGTATAATACCATCTAGCGGGTTCCCGGCGAGTCCGTCCGGTGTACTCATAACCCAATGAGCACCTGTATATATCTTAGGTGAACAAACTGACACCAATGGCTTATGAGACCGGCCACCGCCCTTCGTCAGGGTCTCGATCAGTATACACTAGTCTACTCTGGAGTATCGATGCCCAGTCTCAAAACTCCCACGACTAGGGACATTTAAGGATGTTCTTATAGACTACCCTGCTCCCATGTATATGACCGCCATCATAATGCTGGTAGTCAAGCAAGAATCCTATGGGCTCTATCAACATGTAACAGTGATCTGTAATTCCACCTAATGTTGTACATGATGATAAAGACAAACCAGATAGCATACTATCATCTCGAGTAAGACTGTTCTACCGGTATAGGTCGTCCCTCAATTATCATAATCACCTGCCTACGACTATGATAATTGCCTTGAGAGCACTATAGCCAACACATATTTCTCTGACACATGGTACTACCTCTTTGTTCAGGGATTCTAAACAGAAATCAAATTCAAAATGTTCCACTTAAGTTTCTATTAAATCTTTTGACAATTTCGATAATAATGTTATATGAATGTTGCTACTTGATTAGTCGAAAATATTGCATATTTTAGCCGACAATTTCCTCATCATTTGCATTCATATAAAAGTGTTCGGCATTCATAATTCACATATTAGCAAAACTGTCGCAAAATATCAGATTGCATGTGTTAGACGCTAAAACCGGCACTATAAAGGAAATTGACTACAATTCATGGCATCGCATCATCCCTACATTTGCGCAACACTTGTTTTGAGATATGTGCAGGAAAATCCAGCAGAAAGGCCAAAACTTACAGGGTACAGCTAAAACGTTACGCCAACTCAATGATTTCAGATCTGGTATCAATCCAAACGGGAAAACAAAAATCAACATATCAGAAGAAGCCCCAAATAGTAGCCCAAGACCTCTGCAAAAATACAAAGGCCCAAGGAGCATACTTGGCCGCGGAACCGCGGCCTAAGCCGCCTTGTGCAGCGGTTCCGCGGCGGATTGTTGACGTCACCACTTCAAATTTGGGCCATAATGCTTATCTCAGGGTACAGACTTCAAAAAGGCACAACAAATTCCAGAAGACTCCAGAGAATTCTGCCAGATCAGCAAGCTTTGGGATCAACACTAAACTAGCCTTGTATTCTAGAACCTTCTCCCTAAACCCTAGCTTAAATCCTAAGCTAAGCCTAACAAACTCTTTCTAGAAGTCTTTCAACAAACTTTTGGAGGGAACTCAAAGACTTAGGGTTTGGGAGATCTATAAATAAGACCCTAGGCTCACTTGTAAAAGGGATCTCTTATCTTGGACTTGATCCTTGACTAATTCATTTTTTTTGCTAATTTAGATCCATTCTATCTCCTTCTTCATCTTCTTCTTCCACAAGTCTAGTGAGAGAACTTGTGTGAAACCCTAACCCTAATTCTAATCAAAAGCCAAGATCCCGAGTACCCATTCAAGCAAGAAGCCTTGCAACCTTTTAGGAGCTGAGCCGGTCTTCAACAGAGCAAGTGGTCCAAGCCGATTCGCGACTCACGGAGCCGAGCAAAGCCAAGTCGACAATTTAATTCTTCCTCTTGTAGTTCTTGAGCGACTGTAATCAAATTGTTGATATAAATAAAAGGTGATATTCTTTTATCTTGTTCTCTTTAAATTCTTGCATCATGATTCAATCTAAATTTCTAGTTGTAATTCTTGTTGTGATGTTTGAGTAATACTCCGCTTGTCGAGGAGTCGAGATGATCAATAGAATGATGATGTAATATATCTTAAATCGATTCTTGAATCCTACGAGTTTTGTAAACCCTAGCAAGTTCAAGAACCGACAACCCAATTCATTGCGATGCTTTCTTGATTGATATCGCTCGAGATTGGGGAGTTACGATTGTTTCTTGAAATTGCTAGAGGCTAGAATGTGAATGATAATCGATGAAAGAACAAGGGTTAAACAATGAAACCCTAGTTTCATCAAGAAAGCCCTAACTCTCATCAACCATCATCGATCTAGTATCAATCCTTCGAAGGACAAGAACACGAAATCTTGATATTACATCACGTCTATAGATCCGATCAATTCCTACGAGCCTCATTTATATTCTTGGCATTTTTGGTTGGAAATATTATCGAAACCCAATTCTTGATTGTTTATCAGTTTCTTGATTCTTGATTAAACATCGTGACACCTGAATCAATTGATAAATTCTTGAATCTTGTTTTCTTTTCTTTTCTATTAACTTTTCGATTCAAACAAATTAAACATTGAAACGAATCGCACAATCCCTGTGGACGATCCGCACTCGCTTACGATCTACAACTGACACCGTAGTTGATTGCGGTCAAATATAATTCTTTGATTGTGAATTTTATTCATTTTCTTAAACACACACAAAGGAATAACAATCAAAATGGCGCCGTTGCCGGGGATCGAGCGCTAATTCTTTTCATATTATAGTTTGAATTGAAAGAATTATTCCATTGTTGTTTTTGAGATCAAAATTCGTGCAAACCCTAAACGATTTGCTGTTGTTCATTGCAAGGAAATCTGGAGCTGTTTGGAAATTGAAGAAAATTTTTGGGATATACTAGAGAGCTGAGGGAGTCCACAGAAGCTCCGTGAAGAAGTTTTATTCAGTGATCCAACACCTCGACCGCGGAAGCGCGGTGGGAGTGCCCAAACGCGGCGGAACCGCGGCAGGTCGGGGGGTCTCTATGCAAAAATTCCTCAGGTGATTCCTTACCTTCTCCTCTCTTCTCTTTTTAGCTCCAACTAACACTTTGCTGCAGGATTCTTTGCAAATAATCGCAGCGCCGCAAAAGCAAAATTAAATTTGTGCGTGATTTTGATTTTTTGGTTGTTTGCATTATAATATGGAAATTTAAGGGGCACGGCCAAATCCAAATTAGGTGGGGATTTCATTACCCTTCCTAGGCCCCGAAAATCGCAAAACTTGCATCCGCATTGACCCACATTAACTAAAAGAAATCTAAAGAAGACTCTAAGGACTGTCGCGCTCAATTAGGACAAGAGAAGGCCGTGGGTAATTCATTGCTTATCCGCGTTTTCTTGTGGTGCCTAAGACGAGTTTGCCTAAGGCTAGTGGTTTTTAATTAGGCCCACTACTTACGTAGTGGAGTACCTTCCCACTTACCTGGCACTTATCCGGCCACAGGGGGACAAAGAGGCAGTGGAGGATTCTATCCTGCGACTTGTCTTTTGGCAGTTAGGAGCGGTCTAGAGCCGGACCTAGGTGACCACTAGATTCTAGAGTTGTGTGCTGCATTTGTTTTGTCGCATCACTTTTTCAAAAATCCGTCCCTTTTTCAAAAGCAAACACCACATTCATTACCCCTAATTATAAGTCAACGCTGCCACTTGTACTAACCCTTTTTAGTGCAAGATAGGCTGGACACGGGATTCTAGTGCCCGTTTAGTCCGCGTACCCTTTATCGACTCCGAAGTCGATATTTCTCCATTTACCTTTCCTTTACCCACTACCACACCCACACCGATGGATCCGAATCCATCAAACTTCTTTAACCCTAATCTGCCGCCGTCCGTTGGTGCGCAGAATCTACCCTGCATCTCTCTCCAGGAGAGGTGCTACCCTATTCAAGGTCCTCTTTCGACCTGCTTATCCACACCACCAGCCAACGGGGATAACTTTGAGATTAAGCCCCAGTATATCAAACTTTTGCCCAAATTCCATGGACTCGAGACTGAGGACGCTTACGTTTTCATTACCAAATTTGAAAATGTATGCGCAATGATGGGTACGTCACAACTTTCAGTGGATGCTATGCGTCTACGACTTCTTCCATTTACATTGTGCGATATAGCCGAGAAGTGGCTATATAACACTACCGCACACTCTATTACGAATTGGGAAGAATTCGTCGCTGCATTCCTTAAGAAATTTTACCCGATACAAAAGACAGCTCGAATCCGTAGCGAACTGAATCAATTTGCCCAGCTCCCTGCTGAACCATTTTCAAAATGCTTTGAACGTTTCAAGGATCTATTGGTTCAGTGTCCTCATCACGGCATCCCGAGATGGGAATTGTGCCGAATCATTTATGAGGGCATTAACCCAAACACTAAACAGAGCCTTGAAAACATGTGTCAAGGTACTTTTATGACCAAAGATGATGGGGAAGCGTGGAAGTATTTAGAAGAGTTCGCTGAAAAATCACTACAGTGGGAGAGTGGAACCCAACCATTGAATAGGGGTGGCGTACACCAAATAGATGTGTCCATAGGTGTTCGAGCTGAAATGGCAGCAATGCAAAAGAAGCTCGACGCTATGGAACACAAATTTGCAGCAGCCTCCCTAAACCCAGTGTCACTCCCCAAAACTGTTTGTGGGTGCTGTTCTGATCCGTCTCATTTAACGGAAGAATGTCCATTAAACTCTGCGTTTCAAGGTCACGAGCATTCTAATGCGGCATTTCAAAGACCTCGAAACGATCCATATTCTTCCACGTACAATCAGGGTTGGAGGAATCACCCGAATTTTGCTTAGAACCAAAACCAATCTCAAAACACGGTTCCAAACACGAATCAATTTCAAAGGGTTCTTCCTCCACCACAACAGCAACCCTTTCAACTCACTCAGCACCCCTATCAGTCACAAAATTTCCAAAACCAGGGCAACACTCCTGCACAGTCTAATCCTATGCAGTCCTGCTCTGACGAGTTCTCTCAATTCACTCAAACCATGAAATCACTTTTATCAAATTTCATAGAGGTTTCGACTGAGGTTAGATCTTCCGTCAGTGAGATAAAGAAAAACTCAGCGTCCCAAGCTGAGAGTATCAAATCGATGGAAGCGGAAATCGCACGCCTAAAAACCGAAATGAGTGCGAAAGAAAAAGGGAAACTTCCCTCTCAACCCCTACAGAATCCTGGGCATTACAATGTAAATGCCGTCACAACGTTGAGATCGGGAAGAGTGCTGAACAATCATGTCGGGGAAGGTATTGATGATACTGAAAATCATATCAACACCCCAGCTGAGACCTTTCCACACACACACACTTCTCCTTCTGATCCTTCTTCTTCTACCACACCATCTTCTCGCAAGCCTATTCTCCATTTCCCACTAGGCTCGACACCTTCTCCAAACCCTTATAGTTCTCCACAGATGGTCCCCACACCTCTTTTGGGACCACGTCTACCCCCTCTTCCTTCTCCTGTGATGGACCCTGCGCTTATTGCGAAAGCTCCTTACCCGAACCGGCTAAGGGCTAATAGAACGAGTCCTCATATGGAGAAAATAATGGAAATGTTCAAACAGGTTAACATCAATATCTCTCTTCTAGATGCTATTCAGCAAGTCCCCGCTTATGCGAAAATTCTTAAGGACTTGTGCACTAGGAAGAGGAAGACCCAAGTGCCAAAGAAGGTCTTTATGTCTAATAATATCAGCACTGCTTTTATTCCCCAGCTTCCAAAGAAAAGAAAGGACCCAGGATGTCCTACAATATCGATTTCGATTGGGGGTAAAAATATAAATCGTGCTCTTTTAGACCTTGGCGCAAGTGTTAACCTGCTCCCTTATTCTGTCTATGAGCAATTAGGGATTGGAGAGCTGAAACCTGCTCACTGCACTCTCCAGATGGCAGACCGATCTATCACCAAACCAAGGGGTGAATTAGAGGATGTATTAATAAAGGTCGGGGAATTTGTTTTCCCTGTAGACTTCATTGTGCTCGACACACATCCTGTAGCAAACCCCCAGGGCCAAATTCCAGTGATTCTGTGTAACCCTTCGAAAATCGTTTAGGCAGTTTTTCGGTAATCGGCTAATTTTTCGGCTTTTTCCGTAAAAAGTCAAAATAGATATTTTTCATTGTAGACCTAATTATACAAAATTTAGATAATATATTACTATAATTTTATCACTAAAATGTCACTTATAATTTTCTAGTTAAATAAAAAAAAATTCGTAATTAATTATTTTTATTATTATTTTAAGCTTTTTAAAATACATTAAATTAGTGATAAATACAAATTTAATTAGGTAAATTTCATAATTAGGAGTCTTTATAAGCTAAAATATGGTGTTAATAAAATTGTATCATGACTTGCAAATTTTTGGTTTTAGGATGGGAAATTTAATGGAAAAATGGTGTAAAATGAGGTTTTTTTTTGTAAATTGTTGATATGAAAGCATTAAATGATAACATGGGGTGTTTATTGACCTAGAAACTTCTCCAAATTTCCCCACCTCCTCTCCCTCACCTGCTGGCCGATCCCAAACCTGCAGAATTCCCCATTTCCCCACTTCATTTTGCTTCAATTTTCATGCCAAATTCATAAAAAAATCCACAAATTCATTAACCCATTCAAAGTAAAACCCTAATCCACTCTCTCTTCAACCCAAATTAGTTCAAAAACTTGATGAAAGGAGGCTTCTTGGTGACTTGATCATGTTAGGGTTCCACTTGTGAGGTAAAATCCTAAACTAGTTTGCTAACTTGTAGTTATATGTGCTAAAAATTCAATTTTGAAGTATTAATTTAATTGTAAATTCTTGTTCATGAAAATCAAGAATGGGATTTGGTGTTGAACTAGGGTTCGAAGCATAGTTGTTAGAGTTAAGTTAGGGCTTTGGTTACCTAATGGATTAGAGTGGTTAATTGTGTAATGATACGCTCGCTAAATCGATAAAATCTCGATGTTTGTATCGAATCGGTATTGAATTTGCTTACTAGATTTTTACAAAAAGTAGAATGCGATCAAATTGCGTTATGTTAGCGATATAATTAGCTTCGTATAGGACTATTAGAGTGCGCGAACGCGGGGTTTCGTCTAGTCGGGTTTTAGTTTTGTCGATTTCCCCGAAATGACGATTCTAGTTAACGATTAGCGATTTTCGTGCGTTTTCCCACGTACCGAGTGTATGTTATGTTTAATTCGAGAGCGTCAATAATTGTATATGGTGACTTGCATCGTTTTAGGTTTCGTAATCTTATACTTGGTGTTATGCAAATATAGGATCGGTCGGGGAAACATCGGACACGGCACGTAAAGGCAAGGCGGTAGTCGGATCGGGTTAGCGGGGATTTCAGGTGAGTAAATGTATTCATCTATGGGGGAATCGTCTGGATGGCGCGAGGCGCCCCCCCTAGTTAGGATTACCCTACTTTTTGCAAGATTTATATTGTTAGCTAGCTTATACATTCATGTACATTGCATACCCTTATAGCTAACCGTATATTAGATTGCATGGACATTCATCTATACTTATGCGATATCATTTCGTAGGACACGAACACATTACCATTGGCATCTGTTGCATGCACACTATTCATGTGACACACACGCCTTTGGTAATTGCCATGCCACGTGCACTATAGAACCTGTTTAACTTATTATCGCCATTTGCATTCATACATGATATATGAAATTGCATAGCATGCATATACCTCGCATTATCATCATATTTACATAGATTCTATCCAAAATTCACATCATATACATTGATATCATAGACATTTATTATATATAACATGTGAACATTATGATTTTCTTGAGGATTTCAGTATTGCTGTGATTTCTGGATTTTTGGGGAAAACCGCAAGAATTTAACAAAAGCTTATATTTATCATTTTTAAAACAAGTTGCGGTTTTCTCGTGATATATGTGTCGTCCACCATGAGTTTTCATGTTTTCTGTTGGATTTCGAGACCTGATTCGAGGAGTGGATGAACCGTCTCGGGTACATGGTGGGCCCGGTATGGTATCCCGGGGCAAGAAGATCAAGTTGTAGACGATGAGCCTGGCAGGGGAAGACTACCTACCGGTGATGTCTGACGCGGCGGATATCCAGAGGATACCGACCGTTGTCGTGAGATTGGATGATATGGGCCGATCCGGACTGACGGAGCCCGATATTTGAGACAGTGATACAGTGAGATATTGAGACAGATATGATTTCATATTTGGTGTCGATGCTTGACACGGGTTTTCAGATGATTTCTTAATGGTACTTAGCTATTATACAGATATTCATTTTCTAAAGTTAAGAATTCAATACCCTTAGCATTTAAAACACTTAAAGATTTAGTAATGACATTGCATACATGTGCATGCATACTAGAAGTATTATATCACATATGGACATATATGTTGTGACGCATTGCGTGCATTCTTACGATTGCCTTACTAGATGTTATATTCTACTCACGAGCTGGCAACTCACCCCCGTTGTGCCACAGTGTCTTGCAGGTCGGACCCGTCACCCTTGTAGCGGCGGGCTATCTTATCATCAGCTTCTTTTGCTCAGACTCGCGACATCGCCCGTAGGTGGGTTGCGAGCATATTTTATTTCTTTTGCTCTATCATTGTATCTAGTATTCTCCATCTACCACTTTATATTGTATATGCGACCTAGTGATGAGACTGAGAGATTGTATATATGTGGTTTCTTTTCGGTCGAGCTCACTTGAGCCGGCGTTGTGTTTTCTGATATTTTGCGTTTCTTTATGCTCTTTTCTTGATATTACTATTATATTGCATGTGGTTGTGATCCGCTTTGGGCGAAGAGCTAGCTTCCGTTTGGGGATGCCATTTTTATGATTACAGGTTTATTATCTTATTGTACCCATTTTGGGGGATAAAAAATACAAGGGAGACTCTGCCGAAATTTTCAGAAATTTATGATGTTTTTAAAAAAGGGATTCTTTGCAACTTAATTGATTTGAAAAATCGTTTTCATTTAAGGTTTTTCCTTCACTCTCTTTTAATTTTGGTTTAGATTCTTCTGGGCTTTGGCTGACTTAGGTTACAGTACGCCTTTTGACGTCTCGTAATCTAAGTGCCAGTCACGTTCCGTACCTTCGGGTCGTGACAAAGTTGGTATCAGAGCGAAGGTTTTACCTTTCTGAGTGTAGGACGACCTTGGTTGATGGAGTAGGTGACTTAAGCAGAGTGGCGTAGCGTGGGTATGATCCGCGGCATACTTACGATACGATACTCCGCCTAAGTGACCTTAGGACATAATTGCTTGTATTTCCTTTCTTGATTCCTTGCATTCCTTGATTCAATTGCAATGTCCTTATCAGTCCTGTTTCTTATTCCAGCTTCGATGCCGCCAAAGACTACGAGAGCTCAGCGGGCTGCCGCTAGGGATGAGATTCGGGCGGGCCCGTCTGAGGCGAGGACCGAGCGGGATGATACGCCCGTCCCTCAGGGTCATACTGATCCGCCTTATCCAGACCGTATTGCCAGATTAGAGGCCGGCATGCAAGAGTTGCGGCAGATGATGGGATCTTTAGTTGAGTCCAGTCGGGCACAGAGATCCGAGGACGTTCCTTCCACCGCACAGACCACGATCGTACCTGCTGCACAGATGGTCACTCCTGCTGCTATTACGGAGACTATCCCTGTTTCACTACAGGAGTTCATGAGATTGAGACCTCCAGCTTTTACCGGTACAGATGCGACAGAGGACCCACAGGCATTTCTTGATAGGATGGCTCGGATTTGCCGTTCGTTGAGGTGTTCTGAGGATAGATTGGTGGAGTTTGCGAGTTTTCGTCTGGAGGGTCTTGCCCAGACATGGTACGATTCAGTAGAGAGAGGTCGAGCTGCAGGTCTGCCTTCTATGACCTGGGATGAGTTTACATCTGCATTTCTTGCCCGTTTTCTTCCGGAGAGTGTCCGAGATGCTCGAGCCCGTAGTTTTGAGTCTTTGCGCAAGACTCCTGGGATGACAGTGTCGGAGTATGATATACAGTTTACCCAGTTGTCTCGATATGCTCCGTACCTGGTAGACACAGAAGAGAAGAGAATAAAGAGGTTTGTGCGAGGGCTTGATACACAGCTATTCCTTGCCATCGGCACCCAGCATTTTGACACATACGCAGCCACAATGGATGCAGCCTTACTTTTGGAGGAGCGTATTTCTGAGACTCCGGTTATTTCTGTGCCGAAGAGGATCCGTACTGATACGCCAGCTCAGTGGCAGATGGGCAGACATCGTGATAGATTATTTCCGGGAGATGGCGGAGGCAGAGGATTGAGACGAGGTCAGTTATTTGGTTCATATCCACAGACCCAGCAGTCGTCTCCAGGATGTTTTCGGTGCGGGAGTCAGTACCACCGTGTCAGAGACTGTACCATGGGACGCCAGGGTGCGGCGACAGTCCCGCATATGACTTTACCACCCTTACCACCTTCTCAGAGAGCTTTACTTCCTACTCCTGATGATGCTTCACGCCAGCCAGATGCTTCTAGAGGCCGTGGGCATGGCGGTCCGGTTCAGAGAGGACGAGGCGACAGAGGCAGAGGCAGAGGCCGAGGTAGAGGCAGAGGACAGCCAGCTATTAGTGGTGGACAGGCCCGAGTGTTCGCATTGACTCCTCAGGATGCACAGGCATCCAATGCCGTCGTGACAGGTACTCTGCCAGTATGTTCTTTTGATGCACGGGTATTATTTGATCCAGGCTCCACACATTCCTATGTTTCCACGTATTTTGCACCGAGGTTGGGCCGAGAGTCTTCTCCGTTAGATCAACCGCTTGTCGTTATTACCCCGGTAGGCGAGTCTTTTGTTGCCCGTTTTGTGTACCGATCATGTTCCGTTCGTATCAGGGAGAGAGATTCTTCAGTAGATTTGATTCTCCTCGATATGCTAGACTTTGACGTTCTTCTTGGTATGGACTGGCTAGCCACCTGTTATGCATCCGTGGACTGCCGTGAGAAAGCAGTCAGATTCAGTTTTCCTGGTGAGCCGGTTCTTATTATTCAGGGAGATCGTAGCGCTACCCTTCCCAGCTTGATTTCTTCTCTTCGCACTGGTCAGCTCGTAAGAAAAGGGTGTCAGGGATTCTTAGCCTATATTTATGATACTAGCTCCATAGAGGTTCCGTTGGACCAGGTCCCTGTTGTGAGAGAGTTTCCTGATGTATTCCCTGACGAGCTACCTGGTCTGCCACCAGAGCGCGAGATTGAGTTCTGTATTGACTTGATCCCCGGCACGGGGCCGATCTCTATACCGCCTTATCGGATGACCCCGGCGGAGCTGAGAGAGCTAAAGGATCAGTTACAGGACTTGCTGGACAAAGGGCTTATCCGACCGAGTGTGTCACCTTGGGGCGCTCCCGTATTGTTTGTTAAGAAGAAGGACGGAAGTATGCGTTTATGCATTGATTATCGTCAGCTGAACCGGGTTACTGTGCGGAACAGGTATACCCTACCCCGCATTGATGACTTATTCGATCAGCTCCAGGGTGCAGGGTTTTTCTCGAAGGTTGATTTACGGTCAGGTTATCACCAGTTGCGGGTTCGGAAGGAGGATATTCCGAAGACCGCTTTCCGTACTCGATATGGTCATTACGAGTTCTTGGTGATGTCGTTCGGGCTCACCAATGCCCCGGCAGCTTTTATGGATTTGATGAACCGCGTATTCAGGCCGTATCTCGATCAGTTCATCATTGTGTTCATTGACGACATCTTGGTTTATTCTTGGAGCCGGGAGGAACATGAGCAGCACTTACGTATCACATTGCAGACTTTGAGGGAGCATCAGCTGTTCGCCAAATTCTCCAAGTGCGCATTCTGGCTAGACAGTGTCGACTTCTTGGGTCATGTGGTGACGAGAGACGGTATTTGTGTGGACCCGAAGAAGATCGAGGCAGTTCAGCGTTGGCCTAGACCAGTATCAGTTACAGAGGTTCGCGGCTTTCTAGGTCTGGCCGGCTATTATCGACGTTTCGTTCAGGATTTCTCCCGCATTGCTGCACCATTGACCGGGTTGACCCGGAAGGGGGTTCCTTTTGATTGGACCCAGGCATGTGAGGATAGTTTCCAGCAGTTGAAGACTCGTCTGACTACTGCACCAGTGTTAGCATTGCCTTCAGGATCAGGCGGGTTCGTGGTATATTGTGATGCTTCTCGAGTGGGGCTGGGCTGTGTATTGATGCAGCACGACAGAGTTATTGCATATGCTTCTCGGCAGCTGAGGAAACACGAGCAGAACTACCCCACCCATGATTTAGAGATGGCTGCAGTGGTATTTGCACTTAAGATCTAGAGACATTACCTATACGGTGCGTCGTGCCAGATATTCACTGACCACAAGAGTTTGAAGTATATCTTCCAGCAGCGAGATCTGAACCTGAGACAGCGCCGTTGGATGGAGTTGGTGAAAGATTATGACTGCGAGATTCTATACCA
The DNA here is from genome assembly GCA_030015575.1 of Agapanthus africanus. Lineage (NCBI taxonomy): Eukaryota > Viridiplantae > Streptophyta > Magnoliopsida > Asparagales > Amaryllidaceae > Agapanthus > Agapanthus africanus. The sequence goes on from CM057346.1 coordinate 402,076,399, forward strand.
TCCGGACAAGGCGAATGTGGTGGCAGATGCTTTGAGTAAAAGGCCCGGAGGTAGCTTATCTTGTTTGAGCGCAGTACAAATGCAGTCGACGGCGGATTGGAAGGTTTTATGTGACAGCAGAGTGCAGTTCGAGTTTACTCCTACAGGGGGACAGCTGGCCCATTTCAGAGCACGCCCACAGTTACTTGACCGTATCCGCAAGGCACAGTCCGGCGATGCCCGTATTTTAGAGATTATTGAGCAGATTCGGCAGGGCAGAGTTTCTGAGTTCGTGATTGATGATCAGGGGATACTTCGCTTTGGGACTCGACTGTGCGTGCCAGATTCAGAGGGACTGAGGCGCGATATTCTCGAGGAGGCACATAGATCAGTATACAGTGTTCACCCAGGTTCCACCAAGATGTACCGTGATTTGAGAGAGGTTTACTGGTGGGACGGGATGAAGAAGGATATTACAGACTTTGTGTCGAGATGCCTGACTTGTCAGCAAGTCAAGGCCGAGCACCAGAGGCCAGCCGGCGAGTTACAGCCTTTGCCCATCCCTGAGTGGAAGTGGGAACAGGTCTCCATGGACTTCATTGTGGGTCTACCCAGGACCAGTCGAGGGTATGATTCTATTTGGGTGATTGTGGATCGACTGACGAAAGCGGCACACTTCCTGCCAGTGAAGACCACTTTTGGATTTTCTCAGTATGCCCAGGTTTATATTGATGAGATAGTGCGACTTCATGGTGTTCCGACTTGCATCGTGTCCGACCAGAGCACCCAGTTTACCAGCCGATTGTGGCAGAAACTTCAGGAAGCATTGGGCACCCGATTGAGTTTTAGCACAGCCTTTCATCCTCAGACTGATGGTCAGTCGGAGCGTACTATTCAGACTCTTGAGGATATGCTCAGAGCTTGTGTTTTAGATTTCGGTGGTAGCTGGGATCGTCATTTGCCTTTGATCGAGTTTTCCTACAATAATAGCTTCCAGGAGACGATTCAGATGGCACCTTTTGAGGCTTTATATGGGAGGAGATGTCGATCGCCTGTATGTTGGACAGAGCTTAGGGAGAGCAGTATTTTGGGGCCGCAGATCGTACAGGAGACGACCGAGAAGATACAGCTGATTCGGGACAGGATGAGAGCGGCACAGAGCAGGCAGAAATCATATGCTGACAGGCGTCGTCGCCGACTGGAGTTCACTGTTGGCGATCATGTTTTCCTGAAGGTCTCTCCGATGAAAGGTGTGATGAGATTTAGGCGGAAAGGGAAACTGAGTCCTAGATATGTTGGTCCTTTCGAGATCCTAGAGCGTGTTGGTCCAGTCGCTTATCGGTTAGCTCTTCCGCCCAGCTTCCCCGATGTTCACCCCGTATTCCATGTCTCGATGCTCCGCAAGTACCTTCATGATCCTTCCCATGCGATTCAGCACCAGACGATCCAGCTAGAGCGTGATCTTTCATTCACCGAGCAGCCGGTGGTCATTCTGGATCGGCAGGTGAAGAAATTGAGGTCGAAGGTTATACCGTCCGTCAAGGTCCTTTGGCGTGGCCCGAACAGCGAGGAGGTCACTTGGGAGACCGAGGTCGAGATGAGGAAGAGATATCCCCATCTTTTTGAAGGTACGCGTAGTTAAATTCTAAATTCGGGGACCGAATTTCTTTAAGGGGGGAAGATTGTAACCCTTCGAAAATCGTTTAGGCAGTTTTTCGGTAATCGGCTAATTTTTCGGCTTTTTCCGTAAAAAGTCAAAATAGATATTTTTCATTGTAGACCTAATTATACAAAATTTAGATAAGATATTACTATAATTTTGTCACTAAAATGTCACTTATAATTTTCTAATTAAATATAAAAAAATTCGTAATTAATTATTTTTTTTTATTTTAAGCTTTTTAAAATACATTAAATTAGTGATAAATACAAATTTAATTAGGTAAATTTAATAATTAGGAGTCTTTATAAGCTAAAATATGGTGTTAATAAAATTGTATCATGACTTGCAAATTTTTGATTTTAGGGTGGGAAATTTAATGGAAAAATGGTGTAAAATGAGGTTTTTTTTGTAAATTGTTGATATGAAAGCATTAAATGATAACATGGGGTGTTTATTGACCTAGAAACTTCTCCAAATTTCCCCACCTCCTCTCCCTCACCTGCTGGCCGACCCCAAACCTGCAGAATTCCCCATTTCCCCACTTCATTTTGCTTCAATTTTCATGCCAAATTCATAAAAAATCCACAAATTCATTAACCCATTCAAAGTAAAACCCTAATCCACTCTCTCTTCAACCCAAATTAGTTCAAAAACTTGATGAAAGGAGGCTTCTTGGTGACTTGATCATGTTAGGGTTCCACTTGTGAGGTAAAATCCTAAACTAGTTTGCTAACTTGTAGTTATATGGGCTAAAAATTCAATTTTGAAGTATTAATTTAATTGTAAATTCTTGTTCATGAAAATCAAGAATGGGATTTGGTGTTGAACTAGGGTTCGAAGCATGGTTGTTAGAGTTAAGTTAGGGCTTTGGTTACCTAATGGATTAGAGTGGTTAATTGTGTAATGATACGCTCGCTAAATCGATAAAATCTCGATGTTTGCATCGAATCGGTATTGAATTTGCTTACTAGATTTTTACAAAAAGTAGAATGCGATCAAATTGCGTTATGTTAGCGATATAATTAGCTTCGTATAGGACTATTAGAGTGCGCGAACGCGGGGTTTCGTCTAGTCGGGTTTTAGTTTTGTCGATTTCCCCGAAATGACGATTCTAGTTAACGATTAGCGATTTTCGTGCGTTTTCCCGCGCACCGAGTGTATGTTATGTTTAATTCGAGAGCGTCGATAATTGTATATGGTGACTTGCATCGTTTTAGGTTTTGTATTCTTATGCTTGGTGTTGTGCAAATATAGGATCGGTCGGGGAAATATCGAACACGGCACGTAAAGGCAAGGCGGTGGTCGGATCGGGTTAGCGGGGATTTCAGGTGAGTAAATGTATTCATCTATGGGGGAATCGTCTGGATGGCGCGAGGCGCCCCCCTAGTTAGGATTACCCTACTTTTTGCAAGATTTATATTGTTAGCTAGCTTATACATTCATGTACATTGCATACCCTTATAGCTAACCGTATATTAGATTGCATGGACATTCATCTATACTTATGCGATATCATTTCGTAGGACACGAACACATTACCATTGGCATCTGTTGCACGCGCACTATTCATGTGACACACACGCCTTTGGTAATTGTCATACCACGTGCACTATAGAACCTGTTTAACTTATTATCGCCATTTGCATTCATACATGATATATGAAATTGCATAGCATGCATATACCTCGCATTATCATCATATTTACATAGATTCTATCCAAAATTCACATCATATACATTGATATCATAGACATTTATTATATATAACATGTGAACATTATGATTTTCTTGAGGATTTCAGTATTGCTGCGATTTCTGGATTTTTGGGGAAAACCGCAAGAATTTAACAAAAGCTTATCTTTATCATTTTTAAAACAAGTTGCGGTTTTCTCGTGATGTATGTGTCGTCCACCATGAGTTTTCATGTTTTCTGTTGGATTTCGAGACCCGATTCGAGGAGTGGATGAACCGTCTCGGGTACATGGTGGGCCCGGTATGGTACCCCGGGGCAAGAAGATCGAGTTGTAGACGATGAGCCTGGCAGGGGAAGACTACCTACCGGTGATGTCTGACGCGGCGGATATCCGGAGGATACCGACCGTTGTCGTGAGATTGGATGATATGGGCCGATCCGGACTGACGGAGCCCGATATTTGAGACAGTGATACAGTGAGATATTGAGACAGATATGATTTCATATTTGGTGTCGATACTTGACACGGGTTTTCAGATGATTTCTTGATGGTACTTAGCTATTATACAGATATTCATTTTCTAAAGTTAAGAATTCAATACCCTTAGCATTTAAAACACTTAAAGATTTAGTAATGACATTGCATACATGTGCATGCATACTAGAAGTATTATATCACATATGGACATACATGTTGTGACGCATTGCGTGCATTCTTACGATTGCCTTACTAGATGTTATATTCTACTCACGAGCTGGCAACTCACCCCCGTTGTGCCACAGTGTCTTGCAGGTCGGACCCGTCACCCTTGTAGCGGCGGGCTATCTTATCATCAGCTTCTTTTGCTCAGACTCGCGACATCACCCGTAGGTGGGTTGCGAGCATATTTTATTTCTTTTGCTCTATCATTGTATCTAGTATTCTCCATCTACCACTTTATATTGTATATGCGACCTAATGATGAGACTGAGAGATTGTATATATGTGGTTTCTTTTTGGTCGAGCTCACTTGAGCCGGCGTTGTGTTTTCTGATATTTTGCGTTTCTTTATGCTCTTTTCTTGATATTACTATTATATTGCATGTGGTTGTGATCCGCCTTGGGCGAAGAGCTAGCTCCCGCTTGGGGATGCCATTTTTATGATTACAGGTTTATTTAACTTGTTATACCTATTTTGGGGGATAGAAAATACAGGGGAGACTCTGCCGAAATTTTCAGAAATTTATGATGTTTTTAAAAAAGGGATTCTTTGCAACTTAATTGATTTGAAAAATCGTTTTCATTTAAGGTTTTTCCTTCACTCTCTTTTAATTTTGGTTTAGATTCTTCTGGGCTTTGGCTGACTTAGGTTACAGTACGCCTTTTGACGTCTCGTAATCTAAGTGCCAGTCACGTTCCGTACCTTCAGGTCGTGACATTCTGGGTCGTCCTTTCCTTGCCACTTCCAACGCTGTTATAAACTGTAGAAATGGTTCAATGAACTTATCATTTGGAAATATGACCATTGAACTAAATATCTACAAAGTTGGAAGTCAGCCATCAGAACCCTCTGCTCATATTTTAGATGTGTGCTCTGTCCATGAGATCGCTCCCGATAGTTGTGGAGCCGAGGAACTTTGCTTTACTGATCTCGATGACATTACCACATCTCTGTTTGATTTCATACATGATCTTAGTGATGACACTTTCTCTACACTTGAGTCCTGCACTTCTGACTTTTCTCCACCCGAGTCTGTATCTTTCACAGGCTCTGAGCTTCTTTGTAAATCCAAAAATCACTCAATGATCCCTCCTTCTATCATTTCTCCGCCCGAATTAGATCTCAAAATTTTACCTTCTCACCTGAAATATGCATATCTAGGTGAGAATGAGTCTTTACCGGTTATCATATCCGCTTCTCTTGCATCAGAGCAAGAGAATGCCCTTTTATCGGTATTGAGATCTAACAAAGAGGCGTTTGGTTGGAATATGGCGGACATCAAAGGGATTAGTCCCTTGATAGTTGAACATCATATACATGTGATGGATGATGCCAGACCAACCCGAGAACCACAGAGACGGTTGAATCCCGTCATGAAGGAAGCGGTCATGAAAGAGATCGTCAAATGCTTAGATAATGGTATTATATACCCCATCTCCGATAGCCAGTGGGTGAGTCCTATACATGTCGTTCCTAAGAAATCCGGCATCACAGTTATAACCAATAAGGCAAATGAGTTGATTCAGACACGCGCCCAAACTGGGTGGCGTGTATGTATTGATTATAGAAAACTCAATGCTGCCACGAGGAAAGACCATTTTCCTCTACCATTCATTGATCAGATGCTGGAACGCTTAGCAAGACGAGAATATTATTGTTTTATGGACGGATACTCAGGCTACAATCAGGTCCCCATCGCCAAAAAGGATCAAGATAAAACCACTTTTACTTGTCCTTTTGGTACCTTTGCTTACAGTCACATGCCCTTTGGGCTATGCAATGCTCCCGCTACCTTTCAGCGGTGTATGATGGGGATATTCTCTGATATGGTAGAGAATTTTCTGGAGATCTTTATGGACGATTTCTCGATTTTTGGAGACTCTTTTTCCGATTTCCTAGCGAATCTTGACGCTGTTCTTACTCGTTGCAAAGAGAAGAACTTGACTTTGAACTGGGAAAAATGCCATTTTATGGTCCAAGAAGGAATAGTACTTGGACATGTCATTTCACAGAAAGGCATTGAGGTTGACAGAGCTAAGATAGATGTCATTCAAAACCTACCTCATCCCAAAAGCGTCAAAGATATTCGATCTTTCCTTGGCCATGCGGGCTTTTATAGGAGATTCATTAAGGACTTTAGCAAAATTGCTAGACCTTTAACTCTTCTCCTGGCCAAGGATACGACCTTCCATTTTGATTCGGACTGCGAGACAGCTTTCGACTCACTTAAACACTCACTCACTTCAGCCCCCGTTTTATCATCACCAAACTGGGACTACCCCTTTGAGCTGATGTGTGACGCATCTGATTTTGCAGTAGGTGCAGTCTTAGGACAGCACATCAAAAAGGTGCCACACATGATTTACTATGCAAGTAAGACCCTGAATGATGCGCAAATCAATTATACAACCACAGAAAAAGAACTTTTAGCGGTTGTATTTGCATTAGAAAAATTCAGGCCTTACTTAATTGGCTCTCCTATAGTTGTGTATACTGACCATTCCGCTTTAAAACATCTTCTGGCGAAGAAAGATGCAAAAGGTCGACTAATACGTTGGATCCTACTGTTACAAGAATTTGATCTTGTTATCAAAGATAAGAAAGGATGTGAAAACGTAGTAGCTGACATCTTTCACGCATCATTTCTTCCCCTATGACCCTGCCGATTAATGACTCGTTCCCTGACGAACAACTCTTGAGCATATCCACTGAACCATGGTTCAGGGATATTGTGAACTATCATGCCACGGGACTTATACCAAGCGATTGGTCAAAACAGGACAAATATCGTTTTCTATACCAAGTAAAACACTTTTACTGGGACGAGCCCTATCTGTTTAAATATTGTCATGATCAGATCATTCGCCGGTGTGTCCCGAATGAAGAGTTCAAGAGTGTTCTTTCATTTTGTCATAATCAGGCCTGTGGGGGTCACTTTGGTCCTAGAAAGACAGCGGAAAAGGTTTTGCAATGTGGATTTTATTGGCCGACCTTATTCAAGAATGCATTTGACTATTGTAAAACCTGTACACAATGTCAGTACACGGGCAGAATATCCCGGAGGAATGAAATGCCTCAGCAACCCATTCTGGTTGTTGAAATATTTGATATTTGGGGCATTGATTTTATGGGTCCTTTTCCCAACTCCTTTGGGAATTTGTACATATTGCTGGCAGTTGATTATGTCTCAAAATGGGTAGAAGCCATTCCATGTCGCACTAATGACAAGAAAGTTGTCATTAAGTTCTTGAAAGAGAATATCTCCTCACGATTTGGACACCCACGCGCTATCATTAGCGATAATGGGACACATTTCTGCAACAGATCTTTCGAGACTCTGATGCGAAAATACTCAATCAACCACCGACTTTCGACACCCTATCATCCCCAAACAAGCGAGCAGGCTGAAATCTCAAACAGACAAATCAAACTTATCCTGGAGAAAACTGTTGCTAAAAATAGAAAAGACTGGTCGACCAAATTGACGGATGCTCTTTGGGCATTCAGAACTGCATATAAAACCGACCTAGGAATGTCTCCATATAGGATAGTGTTTGGGAAAGCATGTCATTTACCCGTCGAGATAGAGCATAAAGCATTGTGGGCTATAAAAGAAATAAATTTTGATCTAAACCTTACTTGCAACTTTCGGAAGCTGCAACTTAATGAGCTAAGCGAACTCCGCCATGAAGCTTATGATAACGCAGTAATCACAAAGAATAGGACTAAGGTTTTTCATGATAAAAACATTTTGAGGAAAACATTTTCACCTGGTCAACAAGTCCTTCTTTATGATTCACGACTACACCTTCACGCTGGTAAGCTCCGATCTCGATGGAAGGGACCTTTTGTTGTGCGGTCTGTATACCCGCACGGGGCAGTAGAAGTAGAAAATGTTAAAAACGGCACCTTTTTCAAAGTAAATGGACATAGACTTAAGCCGTATTTTTCCACTGACCCCACGGAGGAGCTCTTGTTCTTACAAGAGCCAGTTTATTTGTATTAAAATTCCTCCGTCTCACCTTCATATCCTGTATATTACTGCATCATGTTTTGAATGAAGGTGAGTGAAAAAAGGTAAGTTTGGGGGAAGTTCTTCACTTATATATTTAGCCCCCACTAATAATTCCCCCCAGGCTTACAGTTTGTAGGTATAGTGATTGGCAACAGTGAGGACACTGTTGAAAACAAGTTTGGGGGAGGTTTGTGCTTATTTTCGCATCATTTGCATATCATTTGCATAAGCACAAAACATTTTTTTGAAAACCTATAAAAAAATTTAAAAATAAAAATATTTTTGTACATAAATAAGATAATAAAAGTTTTAGATAGTGAAAAATTACATCCATGAGATTAGAAAAATTTAAGAAAACTAAGAAAATTAGAAGTTTTCTTATACGAACTAGTAATAAGTAGTTATGAGCCGTTGTCCCAAGGGTTAGTAAGATGAAGGACGTCACTAATCTGAGAATAAAAATAAGTCTGAAAAATAGTTTCTATTCTGGAAGCTAAACATTTTGAACGTTGCTACCCTGCTATTCGCACTTGCACACGTCTTAAAGCCTGGGATAGTAGAGGATACCTTGAAATGCTCTTGTCTTAAAGCCGATGTATGAAGGAAATAAAAAGAAAAAAAAATGAATAAATAAAATATAAAGTGGTGAGAAAAATGGACATTGGTTGTGTTATCGCCGAAGGCAATAAAAAATGTATAGCAAGGGTGCTTCTTCACCTAGTGCCCTAAGGCCAACTGGTCTGGGAGTCACTGCTATGCCTGAGGTGGTGCAGGACGAGGAAAATACACCAAGTAAGCAAGCACAGGAGTAATCGGTCGGTTAGTATCTCAAGAAGTATTAATGGTCGCATGAAAGTGTGTGAGCAATCTCATCTAAATATTCATTAATTAAAAAGTACTGAGGCTGATGGGCAAGAGTATGATAGCTTGAATTGAATTCTCCGGGTGTAGGGATGTCTTTACACACACGCAGGGTTATATGATCGATGTTTGGAAGAAAGATAGGAATGAAAAATAAGACAATGTTTTATTGAGGGAGGACGTGATTTCTGACATCTTTTCATGACCATTAAGATAGGGCTCATGACAACCGAAAAGCTAGCTTAGTTGGAAACCCTAATTTTCAAAGCTTTTCTTTTACAATTCTTTTCTTTAAATGTAATATTCATGATCTTTCTTTTATTATTGGATTTTGTGGGTGCAATCCGCTGAAAACCCTCAGGATACAACACTTCTCCTACTAGGGACACCTAGAGGTTTAAAGGCTTGTTGCACGTGCTCAGTGCAATCGTGTTGCCTACGAAAGTGTGCTAGATAGTTTTTCTCTTTCTTTATTTTCTCCTTCTCTTTTTAATAAAACAGTTCGCTCGAGACGATCGAAATTAAGTTTGGGGGAATTTGATTAGTCGAAAATATTGCATATTTTAGCCGACAATTTCCTCATCATTTGCATTCATATAAAAGTGTTCGGCATTCATAATTCACATATTAGCAAAACTGTCGCAAAATATCAGATTGCATGTGTTAGACTCTAAAACCGGCACTATAAAGGAAATTGACTACAATTCATGGCAACGCATCATCCCTACATTTGCGCAACACTTGTTTTGAGATCTGTGCAGGAAAATCCAGCAGAAAGGCCAAAACTTACAGGGTACAGCTAAAACGTTACGCCAACTCAATGATTTCAGATCTGGTATCAATCCAAACGGGAAAACAAAAATCAACATATCAGAAGAAGCCCCAAATAGTAGCCCAAGACCTCTGCAAAAATACAAAGGCCCAAGGAGCATACTTGGCCGCGGAACCGCGGCCTAAGCCGCCTTGTGCCGCGATTCCACGGCGGATTGTTGACGTCACCACTTCAAATTTGGGCCATAATGCTTATCTCAGGGTACAGACTTCAAAAAGGCACAACAAATTCCAGAAGACTCCAGAGAATTCTGCCAGATCAGCAAGCTTTGGGATCAACACTAAACTAGCCTTGTATTCTAGAACCTTCTCCCTAAACCCTAGCTTAAATCCTAAGCTAAGCCTAACAAACTCTTTCTAGAAGTCTTTCAACAAACTTTTGGAGGGAACTCAAAGACTTAGGGTTTGGGAGATCTATAAATAAGACCCTAGGCTCACTTGTAAAAGGGATCTCTTATCTTGGACTTGATCCTTGACTAATTCATTTTTTTTTTCCAATTTAGATCCATTCTATCTCCTTCTTCATCTTCTTCTTCCACAAGTCTAGTGAGAGGACTTGTGTGAAACCCTAACCCTAATTCCAATCAAAAGCCAAGATCCCGAGTACCCATTCAAGCAAGAAGCCTTGCAACCTTTTAGGAGCCGAGCCGGTCTTCAACAGAGCAAGTGGTCCAAGCCGATTCGCGACTCACGGAGCCGAGCAAAGCCAAGTCGACAATTTAATTCTTCCTCTTGTAGTTCTTGAGCGACTGTAATCAAATTGTTGATATAAATAAAAGGTGATATTCTTTTATCTTGTTCTCTTTAAATTCTTGTATCATGATTCAATCTAAATTTCTAGTTGTAATTCTTGTTGTGATGTTTGAGTAATACTCCGCTCGTCGAGGAGTCAAGACGATCAATAGAATGATGATGTAATATATCTTAAATCGATTCTTGAATCCTACGAGTTTTGTAAACCCTAGCAAGTTCAAGAACTGACAACCCAATTCATTGCGATGCTTTCTTGATTGATATCGCTCGAGATTGGGGAGTTACGATTGTTTCTTGAAATTACTAGAGGCTAGAATGTGAATGATAATCGATGAAAGAACAAGGGTTAAACGATGAAACCCTAGTTTCATCAAGAAAGCCCTAACTCTCATCGACCATCATCGATCTAGTATCAATCCTTCGAAGGACAAGAACACGAAATCTTGATATTAAATCACGTCTATAGATCCGATCAATTCCTACGAGCCTCATTTAGATTCTTGGCATTTTTGGTTGGAAATATTATCAAAACCCAATTCTTGATTGTTTATCAGTTTCTTGATTCTTGATTAAATATCGTGACACCTGAATCAATTGTTGAATCTTGTTTTCTTTTCTTTTCTATTAACTTTTCGATTCAAACAAATTAAACATTGAAACGAATCGCACAATCCCTGTGGACGATCCGCACTCGCTTACGATCTACAACTGACACCGTAGTTGATTGCGGTCAAATATAATTCTTTGATTGTGAATTTTATTCATTTTCTTAAACACACACAAAGGAATAACAATCACTACTTCTTGTGGTGTTATTATTAAGGATGGAAATACTATCAGTAGTATTCGTCTATTGGATAAGAACAAAAATAAGTGAGGATCTTGATTCTTTTTGAAACTCTCGAAGAAAATACATATTTTGCTTTCAGAAATCGGCATTTGCAAAGCATTCAACTTAGCGGCAGCGAACGCGTTTAAAATAAATTGTAGAATTATTTTTTGTTTCGTCTGTATTTTTTAATAATGTATCGAGAATTGTTTATCTCGATACATGTAAATTCCCGTTTCCATCAATGAAATTTTTCTTTTATTTTCCAAGTCTCCTGAATGTTTTCCTATTTTTCCTCGTATTATTTTGTATGAAATTGGTGGCTAGGTTCTTAGTATTTAAATTTCCCTGAACCTTTTAACCCCAGTCCAAAACAAAACTAAACAAATATACAAATTAATTAAACACCCAGCTCAGCCCCAACAACACCCAGCTCAGCCCACTTCCATTTTTCCTTTACCAAAATTAATTAAATAAATTCCCTAAAGCCCAGCCCAAAGAAAACAAAGTAAAAACCAAATAATTAAATCCCCAAGCTGGCCCAGCCCAATCCCTCCCGCGCCCACAAACCGACCCAACCCTCTATCACCTTCCTTCCCCATGTCGTTTTCTTTTCCCGCTCCTATTTCTTTCAGCACTCCCCACGTCGTCGCCGCGCCCCGCTCCCGACCACGAACCCACAACCCCGACCCACGATCACGCGCGCGCCCGTGTGCCCATCTCGACCGCGTCCCCCTCGCCTCCATACAAGGACGAGCGCTCACCTCCACTGCATTTTTTTCCTTCACTACACTTACCTCCTCTGTCCTCCTTCCTCCCATCTCCGAGCCTCCTCAGACCACCGTCCACACCTCCCCGCTGAGCCCCATGACGACGACCACAATCACCGACCACCACCTTGAACCATCGTGACTCCTCGCCATCGTCTCAACCCACCGCCGAGCCTTCCCCTGCACACCCTCCCCGCCACCGAGTCTCCCCTGCACAGCATCACGCCAACGAGCTCCCCACTACCTCATCGACCCCTCTGCATCATCATCATCATCTCCTACTACCCCGAACCCCTCCACTACCTCACTACACCCTTCACCGAAACCCACACCAAACTTCGAGCCCCGAACCCCCTTGATGCACCCTCACCGGCGACCTCCAGCCACCGCCGTTCACCTGAGTTTCGACATTGCAGCCACTCGACACCAACAGAGCCATCTCCCGAGCAACTCCAACGACGAACCCAAACTCGAGCCGAGGCCGTGAACCCTAACCGTGTCGTTCGTTGCGCGTTCATGCCATTGCCGTTGCCGTGCATCGTCAACGCGTCTCCAGGCAAGTACCCTACTTGCTACATGCTAGATTATTCTGTTACAATTCAAAATCCTATGAATTCCGTGTATACAATTCATGTAAATTTTTATGACGCAAGTGTTTGATGCAAAACCTGAACAAAAACCTTTCATTAAACTGACGGAAATTGATCATATAATCTGGCCCGTGTGGTAACGAACATTGTGTTAAAATTTGGCTGAAAAATATAATCGTTACTGACGTGAACGATCATCCCCAATTACACCCGTTAAAACTGAAAATTTTCCGCGTCTGAAACTTGTAAAAATCATAATTAATTGTGTACAAATTGGAATGATGCGTTCGAGGGCTCAAATCGAAGCCGACTCGACGACATGGAACCCAATTAAAGTCTTAAATTGTTTCTATACTGAAAAGACGACGGAAACTAGTTCGGAGAGCGGCTCTGGACTGCAGTCCAGAGCAGCTCTGGCTGTTGAATTCCATCTTGTGATGTTTACCCTCTACTTCTTGAACATGTTGTATTGAGTAACCCTACACCATAGTGAATATGAAACAGTTAGCTAAATAATGAAAGTAATTTCACCCCTTTTTACCATTGTTTACTATTTAAACTGTAATTTAAATGAACAGGACGTATAGCAGTCCAAAACAGAAACAGAACTGATACCCTGTTGTTGTACAGTACATAACTTCTGACGTAGAGGCGCGATTGAGAATCTGTCTGATAAGTTGGAAACCCTATTGAAAAACCTAAATTTCGTTCAACTATAGCATCGCTAAATTCTGATCCCAACAGGGTAAAAATTGTGTCGCGAAATAGACGTTCAGTTCAGAAACTGAATTTCCTGCAGCGAACACTTAAAATGAAATGGCTGTAACTTGCAAACCCGAAATCCGATTGCATTGAAATAAATTTTGATGAACTTCCAACTGAGTTTAATTGCTACCGCCTTTGTATCATTTTACTAAATTTTGAACGTATGATTTAATGCAATTTTTATAAGTTCATAAGGTGCATAATAGTTCGTATTACACATGACATGTTAACTGCATAAATGCACATATCTTACCCGATTGCCATACACATAGTGATAGTGCGCGTTATTATTCAGTGTACAATTCATTATCGTGCATGAATGGTATTGGTTTAGGAGTGTCAAGTACGCCAATGAAAAAGTGAATGATTCGTGACAGTGAACAATACAGTGAACAGTGACAAAACCGTGTTATTGGTGCATACTTGTACACGACTATACCATACTCATAAATAGTGTAAACCTGGAAAAGGGGGGAAATCGAAGTGGAAAGAGCATCGTTTTTAGCGAGGACAGTGATTTAGAGGATGATCATTCGAACAGCGACTCTTATATATATTAGGTTGGGCCTAGCGGTCCGGCTAGCAGGGTTATATCCCGGACGATAGCGGACCGTAGTCTCGGGTATGTACGAGACTCTCGTTAAACATGATCCTCCTTTGCACAACTCGATTTCAAAGATGACTTATAGACTGATAGGGACACAGATCATACTTTGCATCAGTTAGTGACATATTGATTACCTGCATTTTACTTCCACTGTTATTACCTTCTTTGCCTGTTTGTTGTCACTATTATAATATTGCTATTACGTCGCTCTGACGACCTGAGTATGCATGCTCAGACCTCGAGGAAGAACCAGCGCAGGAGTCGGACTTGCCCTTCGAGCTTGCGGAGATTTAGTCGGGAGTACCTCCTTCACTTTTACTGCTTTCCCTAAAGAGACCTTGTATTCAAACTTGGTTAGTAGTTCTTTTTCTTGTTTTATTGAAAATTGTGAACAATGAAAGTTGATATAATAATTTAGTGATGTATTTCCTTTACTTCTGTGCTTTATTTACTGATTACCATGTAATGCTAGAAGCCGAAGTGTGACTATGGCGGGATTATTCCTTGACCGTAGGAGCATGGCTGGCCTAGTCATCCCTCGTTTTCCTTATTTTGGGAAGCGGGACGTGACATGATTTTGTTGGTATCAGAGCCGCGTTTAGTAGTAAGGGATAACATTAACTATACTTTATTACATTATTTTCGCTTCACTATCCCTGACTTTCATCCTTACATCTAATCATATCCTTTTAATATCTTCCGGCGATATGACGTTCTCGAACGACCACTCCTCGGACTCAAGTTCTCAGGATCGCACGGAGAGGATGCTTAGTGCACTGACGTCTCTCGCAGAAGCTCAGGAGAGAAAGACGGACCTACTCACCGAGGGACTCAGGGCTATTACCGCTGTAGGGGGACCCTCCGCCCTCATTACCGTCCCCGAGGGCACTGCTCCACCAGCTTTTCTGCCAGGGCTGGCACCGTGTCAGATTTCCGAAGGTTGCATCCAGCTGCATTTACAGGGATAGCCGAACCACTCGAGGCCGAGCAATGGCTGGTTAATATGGAGAACTTACTGACGGCCGCCAGGACACCAGATGAAGATAAAGTGAATGTGATAAAAATCCAGTTGGAAGACGAAGCCCGTACTTGGTGGTCAGTTGAAGAAAGCAGACTATAAAGGCCAATCGAATAGAGAAAATTCAAGGAGTGCTTCCTGGACCACTATTTACCTTCCACCGCCAAGACCGAGATGGAAGAAAGATTCATCCTACTGAAGCAGAATGGTCGTCCCGTGGACGTATATGCGGCAGAGTTCAACCGTCTGAGCCGATTTGCTCCGCACATGGTCGCTTCAGAGGCCACCAGGGCCGGGCGCTTCTTACAGGGACTTGATTTCGAGCTGCAGCAGTTGATCGTGTCACTCGAGTTGCAGACTTTTGCATAGGTACTCAACGCGGCGTGAATTCAGGAGAAACTGATCAACAAATTCAGGAAGCCCCCAGTTGTTCCAGCACGCACCCACGCACCGTCTCGAGGAGTCATACCAGTTCACATGCCAGGAACGACACAGATGAAGCGTCCATTCGTGCCCCAGCATCGCCCCCCAGAGCAAGAACGTAGTTTGCAGCTACTGCAACAGAGATGGGCACACCCAGAAGGACTGTCACCGCGCCAAGGGACAGTGTTTGATTTACGGATCCAGCCAGCACAGAGTTAGCGGTTGCCCCGAGCGGACAGAGTTACAGGGAGGGTCTGGACCGCAGCAGCAGAGATCACAGAAGCAGAGGCAACCCTACACAGGCCGCGGTCAGGGATGGGCTTTCACCTTGACCGCCGAGCAGGCAGAGACTTCAGGCGAAGCTGTCATAGGTATTCTACTCGTACATTCCATGCCAGCTAGAGTACTATTTGATTCTGGAGTATCGCACTGTTTCATATCTGCGCATTTCGTTGATACACACTCCATACCATATGAACCACTAACCAAGGGTTGGGAAATACATACGGGTAATGGTGTTATAGTATCTATTCGAGAATGTAGATCATGTCCGGTTGTAGTGTGTGGCAGGGAATTCTATGCGAATTTCCTTTTGATCGGAGCAGGCAGCTATGACGCAATTCTCGGGATGGATTGGATGAGTACCTTCTATGCAGTTATTGATTGCCGAGCAAGAAATGTGATCTTCCGCATTCCCAATCACCCAGAGTTTATTTTCGAAGGCCGGAGCGAATCTTTGGAGCCAGCCAAGTATAGAGCCGAGCCAAGAGAGTTGACAGCTATGGAGATTGATGAGAGCCCAGCCTCAGAGATTGTTCGGGATTTTCTGGACGTGTTTCCTGAAGATTTACCGGGTCTACCACCTCCACACGTCTTGGAATTCTCGATCGATTTGACTCCAGGTACAGCACCAGTTTCCAAGGCCCCGTACAGAATGGCACCGGTTGAGTTAGCAGAATTGAAGAAGCAAATTGAAGAACTCGTGGAGAAAGGATTTATCCAGCCAAGCGTTTCACCGTGGGGTGCACCAGTTCTGTTGGTGAAGAAGAAGGATGGATCGCTGCGGATGTGTATAGACTATTGGGAGCTGAACAAAGTCACGATAAAGAACAAGTACCCAATTCCGCACATCGACGACTTATTCGATCAGTTAAGTGGGGCCAAGGTATTTTTGAAGTTAGATCTTCGTTCTGGCTATCATCAGATCAGAGTAGCGGTCGAGAATATATGCAAGACGGCTTTCAGGACCCGATACGGACATTATGAGTTCCTTGTGATGCCGTTCGGTATTACCAATGCTCCAGCGATATTTATAGATTTGATGAACAGGGTGTTTGCAAAGTACTTGGACACGTTTGTCGTTGTATTTATTGACGATATACTAGTTTGCTCGAAGACCCGGGAGGAGCACGTCGAGCATTTGCGCACGGTTCTACAAATCCTTCGGGAAGAGAAGCTGTACGCGAAATTGAGCAAGTGTGAGTTCTGGCTCGACAAGGTTCAGTTCTTGGGACACATTGTTTCGTGCGAAGGTATCTCAGTGGACCCGGCCAAGATAGAATCTGTCAGAGATTGGCCAACACCGAAGTCAGTAGCCGAGATCAGAAGCTTTCTGGGACTGGCAGGATATTATCGGCGATTCGTTCAAGACTTTTCAAGAATCGCTGAACCGTTGATGAGGCTGACATGAAAGGATGTACCGTTTGTGTGGACAGAAGATTGTACCCGGGCATTTGAGACACTAAAGCATAAGTTAACAACGGCACCCATTCTTACAGTACCAGATGATTCCGATGGTTTGGTGATACATAGTGATGCCTCAGGGAAGGGCTTAGGCTGTGTTCTGATGCAGCATGGTCGGGCGGTTGCTTACGCCTCTCGACAACTGAGAAATCACAAGAGGAACTATCCTACGCATGAGTTGGAGTTAGCTGCAGTGGTTTTTGCGTTGAAGATTTGGAGGCATTACCTGTTGGGCGAGAAAGTGGAGGGGTACACGGATCACAAAAGTCTGAAGTACGTCTTCACTCAGAAAGAACTAAATATGAGGCGGCGCCGATGGCTAGAACTGATGGCGGATTACAACTTGGACCTTCGGTATCATCCGGGAAAAGTAAATGTTGTACCAGATGCTCTCAGTTGCAAGCCAGCGGTCATAATGTTGACCAGCCAAAGGAGCATCATTGAGGATTTTCAGAGACTCGAGCTTGAGGTCGTTACACCGAGCGCAATCAGTCAATTTTGGCAACTACAGGTGCAGTCTTCCCTTTTGGATCGCATCAAGGCTGCACAAGCGGATGATCCTCGATTGCAAAAGTTCAGAGCGTAAGTAGAAGCCGGGCTGAGAACGGACTTACTCATACATGAAGACGGTTCTCTGAGATTCGTAGCAGACTCTGCGTACCCAAGGGGGATGTTCTAGAAGAGGTACTAGCTGAGGCGCATAGTTCAGCTTATTCTGTGCATCCGAGAGGTACAAAGATGTATCGAGATCTAAAGCAGCATTTTTGGTGGAACGGGATGAAGCGAGAAATTGCGCGGTTCGTATCCAGGTGCTTGGTATGCCAGCAGGTGAAGGCGGAACATCAGAGGACAACAGGACTGTTACAACCGCTTCCGATACCAGAATGGAAGTGGGAGCACATTACTATGGATTTCGTGACGGCTTTACCATGGAGCCCTAGGGGCAACAACGCCATTTGGGTTATCGTCGATCGCCTCACGAAAGCTGCACACTTCTTACCATTCTGAGTGGGACAGTCAACAGAGTCACTGGCAGAGAGATACATGCAGGAGATAGTGCGACTTCACGGAGTCCCGGTCAGCATTGTATCAGATCGAGACACCAGATTTGTTTCGCACTTCTGGAGGAGCTTACAGAAGAGTTTGGGTACCCGCCTCAAGTTCAGCACAGCCTATCACCCGCAGACGGACGGACAATCCGAGCGTAATATTCAGACGCTCGAGGATATGTTGAGAGCCTGCATGTTGGATTTTCATGGTTCCTGGGAAGATCATCTGCATCTAGTCGAGTTTTCTTATAACAACAGTTATCAGGCTAGCATCCAGATGGCACCTTTCGAAGCACTTTACGGACGAAAGTGTCGATCCCCAGTTTGTTAGGATGATGTAGGAGAATGAAGATTACTGGGTCCCGAGCTCATTGTTCAGACAGTCGACAAGGTCCAAATGATCAGGCAGCGCACTAAGACGGCTCAGGATCGACAGAAGAGTTGGGCGGATACCAGCAGGAGAGCGCTAGAATTTGAAGTCGGAGATCACGTATTCCTGAAGATTTCCCCTACCCGCGGAGTTATCAGGTTTGGAGGTCGCGGGAAACTCAGTCCCCGTTTCATCGGACCTTTTGAGGTGCTAGATAGAGTAGGAGGGGTAGCCTATCGACTTGCCTTGCCTCCATCGCTAGCTGGTGTGCACAACACCTTCCATGTATCTCAGTTGCAGCGTTATGTTCGGGATGAGAGCCATGTTCTGGACTATTCGGAGTTAACCTTGGGTACCGACCTATCTTACGAGGAGCAGCCCACCACTATCCTCGACCGCAGAGAGAAAGTGCTGAAGAATAAAGTCATTCCGTTAGTCCGAGTGTCTTGGGGCGGTCGTTCCCCAGGAGAATCTACCTGGGAGCGTGAGGAAGATATCCGTGCACGTTTTCCACATCTCTTTGTTTAGTACTGTTGTTTCGTGTCTCTTTTTAATTTCGAGGATGAAATTTTTTGTAAGGAGGTGATCAGTCGAAAATACTGCATTTTTAACACGGCAATTTCCCTATCATTTGCACTCATCTAGAAGTGTTCGGCATTCATATTTCACATATTAGCAAAACAGTCTTGAAATATCAGATTGCATGTGTTAGACTCTAAAACCGGCACTTTAAAGGAAATTGACCGCATTTCATGGCATCGCGTCATCCCTGTATTGCGCAACACTTGTGTCGAGATTTGTGCAGGAAATTGCAGGAGCAAAGTCAAAAGAAGCTGATCAAAAATACACCAACTCCATGTTTTCAGATCTGGTAGCAATTCAGAAGGAAATATACAAATCAACATATCAAAGAAAGGCCCCACAACTCAGCCTAAATCAGCACCAGAGAGACCAAGCCTGAACTCTCCAAAAGAGCCGCGGAACCGCGGCGGGAGCCGGCTTGCGCCGCGGTTCCACAGCGGATTGGCCACATCAGCTCCCCAATTTTCAGGCACAATTCTTATCTCAGTGGATACAGCTCAGAATGATATGTCAAATTCCAGAATTCTCCAGAGTCTTCTGCCAGATCAGCAAGGAGGATTAATTAAGCTAATCTTGATTAAACCTCCTAACTAATCATATCTAGAAGCTTCTCCTCAACAAACTTTTGGAGGGAAATTCAAATCTCCTCAACAAACTTTTGGAGGGAAACTTAAAATTCAAATCCTAGATCTAGGGTTTTGATGGCTATAAATAGGAACCTAGATCTAAGGGTTGAAGTTGTTCATCAATGGTTCAATAATCTTCCATATTCCTAAATCTCTAATTCTTCATCTTCTTCCACAAGTCTAGTGACAAGGCTTGTGCGAAACCCTAACCCTAATTCCACTCCAAATTCAAGATCTTGAGTACCAATCAAGCAAGAAGCCCTTCAACCTTTTAGGAGCCGAGCCGATCTTCAATCGGGCAAGTGATCCAAGCCGATCCGCGACTCAAGGAGACGAGCGAAGCTAAATCGACGATCGAGTTCTTCCTCTTGTAGTTCTTGAGCGATTGTAACGAAATTGTTGATATAAATAAAAGGTGAAATTCTTTAATCTTGCTTTCTTTTAATTCTTGCATCATGATTAGATCTCAATTTGTGATTGTGATTTTTGTTATGATGTTTGAGTAAAACTCCGCTCGTAAAGGAGTCGAGACGATCAATAGAATGATGATATAATAAATCTTAATACGATTCTTGAGTCCTACGAGCTTTGTAAACCCTAGCAAGTTCAAGAATCGATGACCTAGTTTCGTTGCGATGCTTTCTTGATTGTGATCGCTCGAAATTAGGGATCTACGATCGTTTCTTGAATTTACTAGAGGCTAGAATGTGAATGATATCGACGAAAGAACAAGGGATAAGATGAAACCCTAGTTTCATAAGAAATCCCTAATTCTTATCGATCTAGTATCAATTCATCGGAGGATAAGAATACGTAATTGTAAGATTACATCACATCTATAGATCCGATCGATTCCTACGAGCCTCATTTAGATTCTTGATATTTGGTTTGAAAAAAGAAATCAACAAACATCTCAATTCTTGATTTTATCTTTTCTTGTTATTAGATCTAGATTTTCTAATTCTTGAACTTCAATTACAAAACATGAATTGTTTTCGTTTCTTTTCTTTAAAGTTTCAATTCACCTAATTCAAAAGACGAACGATTATACTTTCCCTGTGGACGATCCGCACTTACTAACGCGCTACAACCGACATCGTTATTGATTGCGGTCAAAATATTTTGGGTTGTGATTTCTTTACAATTTTCATACTACACAACAAAAATCATAAATCAGGAGGGTATGATGTAAATTCCCGTTTCCATCAATGAAATTTTTCTATTATTTTCCAAGTCTCCGGGATGTTTTCCTATTTTTCCTCGTATTATTTTGTATGAAATTGGTGGCTAGGTTCTTAGTATTTAAATTTCCCTAAACCTTTTAACCCCAGTCCAAAACAAAACTAAATAAATATTCAAATTAATTAAACACCCAGCTCAGCCCCAACAACACCCAGCTCAGCCCACTTCCATTTTTCCTTTACCAAAATTAATTAAATAAATTCCCTAAAGCCCAGCCCAAAGAAAACAAAATAAAAACCAAATAAATAAATCCCCAAGCCGGCCCAGCCTAATCCCTCCCGCGTCCACAAACCGACCCAACCCGCTATCACCTTCCTTCCCCACGTCGTTTTCTTTTCCCGCTCCTTTTTCTTTCAGTGCTCCCCATGTCGTCGCGGCGCCCCGCTCGCGACCACGAACCCACGACCCCGACCCACAATCGCGCGTGCGCCCGCATGCCCATCTCGACCGCGTCCCCCTCGCTTCCATACATGGACGAGCGCTCACCTCCACTGCATTTTTTTTCCTTCACTACACTTACCTCCTCCTTCCTCCCATCTCCAAGCCTCCTCAGACCACCGTCCACACCTCCCCGCTGAGCCCCACGACGATGACCACAATCACCGACCACCACCTTGAACCATCGCGACTCCTCACCATCGTCTCAACCCACCACCGAGCCTTCCCCTGCACACCTTCCTCACCGCCGAGTCTCCCCTGCACAGCATCATGCCGACGAGCTCCCCACTGCCTCGTCGACCCCTCTGCATCATCATTATCATCTCCTACTACCCCGAGCCCCCCCACTACCTCACTACACCCTTCACCGAAACCCACACCAAACTTCGAGCCCCGAACCCCCTTGCTGCACCCTCACCGGCGACCTCCAGCCACCGTCGTTCACCTGAGTTTTGACGTTGCAGCCACTCGACACCAACAGAGCCATCTCCCGAGCAACTCCGACGACGAACCCAAACTCGAGCCGAGGCCGTGAACCCTAACCGTACCGTTCGTTGCGCGTTCGTGCCGTTGCCGCTGCCGTGTGCCGTCAACGCGTCTCCAGGCAAGTACCCTACTTGCTACATGCTAGATTATTCTGTTACAATTCAAAATCCTATGAATTCCGTGTATACAATTCGTGTAAATTTTTATGACGCAAGTGTTTGATGCAAAACCTGAATGAAAACCTTCCACTAAACTGACAGAAATTCATCATATAATCTGACCCGTATGGTAACGAACATTGTGTAAGTGCACGGCGGCGCCCCGGCCGTCAATCCGACGGCCAAATGCGAAAACGGTGATAAACTTTAATTTTGCGAACTTAGCAAACCGGCACCACCGCGCACTAAACCCCGGATCGGGCCATTAAACTAGATCTAGCAAAGTAACAAGACGGGTTAGAGATATACCGAGTGATCCGAGTCCTCCGGTCTTCTCGTCATCGTCTCGATCTCCTGCGGAAACTCCGGTCGTCGCCTCCTTGCCGGAAGGGCACCACATCGTCTGTATCTTTTACGGGCTCCCACCTCAATGCCGAGGCAACTCGGGCACGAAGCTGGCAAGTCGACGTGCCCAAGATGTGCTGTATAATGTAGTGTAGATGATGCTTGTCTCTTTGGGGTTATGTTGCCTTGATGGAGGAATGGATTGGAACTTTCAAGTGGAACTCTCATTTATCAAGCATGGAATGAGATGATGAAATTTCCTCACCAAAAATGAAACCTCTCATTTTCTCTCCTCTCCCAAATTGTGGCCGGCCAATACAAATGTGAGAATGGTGGAGGGATAAACAAAACTCATGAAGGGAGGTGAGTGTAGGAGAAAAGAAAAGGTGACCACATCATAAAGCTAAAAACATCAACCATGCTTATCACTCCATACCCTTTCTAATCTCATTTAATGCACCATCATGGATGAAAGATGCTAAACATATCATAATGAATATATTTGCAAGAAACCCTCCTCCACAAATGTTATTTGCACAATTGCAAATAACCCCCTCCATCGGAAGAGTCCGGCCGGGAAAGAACAAAGGAAAACCGGCCGGAACGGAATGCAAACTGGCAACTCCAGAAAAATGGTCCCATAATAAATTACAGGAAAACCCCGATACTCTGCATACACACCCGCATCTGTATTCCGACCGGATACAAATGCAATGAGACAAAATCTACACTGTACTAAACTAGGATCCGGCTTAAACCAAAGCCGGCTAGTAATGTTCGTCCGATCCTGATCCGTGCAATACCGCACGTATCAGATCGAACCCTGCCATATAACTATACGGCCTCTAGTACAAACTGTCCGATCCTGATCCGTGCAATACCGCACGTATCTGATCGGACCCTGCCATATCTCCATACGGCCTCTACAGCGTTTCACCCGAAAGCTGGGTAACTGAATGTGTGGTGGACTCTAAAGACTCGTCAATACTATGGCTGTGGATTTAACCACTAGCACGTCAGAGGTATAAGCCAATACGTAACGGGCCACCAGCTATTGACCAAAAGGGGCGTCGATGAGCGAACTTATCCTGACACCCTACTGAGCCTGTCAGTGACAATATCCGTACAGTCCGGTCCGTTCGTCTATGAGCATCGCATGGCGGGCCTAGGGGGTGGGTAAAAGTCAAACCCCCAAAAGCGGTACAAGTCGTGTCGGAGTGTAGCCCAGAACACCCTGAGATACTACTGGAATACCTACCAGTAAATCTCCTGCCTTGGCCAAGGACTTCGTGTAATGGCTCTCCTAGACACAGTACGACCTCACCCCCAATACCGGGAGAGACGAACCCCCGAAGATCCGCTCACTGCCTCCATGTGGCTCGGGACTGTACCCAACTAAAACCTGTTTGCACGACTCCTTTGAGCCGTGGTAGGGTAGTAATCAAAGCACAGTGGGAACTCACACGAGACAAATGACGATCCCCAGGTCGATGAACTAACCTGTACACATGTCACCTGGGAACTGCTATCTGACATGAGGTATAAGACCAACTAGCATGTTCCCGGCGAGTCCTGTCCGGTGTACTCATAACCCAATGAGCACCTGTATACATCTTAGGTGAACCAACTGACACCAGTGGCCTGTGAGACCGGCCACCGCCCCTCGTCGGGGTCTCGACTGTATACACTAGTCTACTCTGGAGAATCGATGCCCTGTCTCGAAACTCCCACGACTAGGGACCATTTAAGGATGTGCTTATAGACTACCAGCTCCCACGTATATGATCGCCCTCATACTGCTGGCAGTCAAGCAAGAATCCTAGGGGCTCTATCAACGTGTAATAGCGACCTGTAAGGTCACCTGAAACAGTACACGATGATACCTATAACTGAGTGCCTAGGAACCCTACAGTGGTATCAGAGCCTAGCTAGAGCATTAGGAGACGTGTATACGAAGTTAAAACTCCGAACGAACCCCGAAACGTCAAAACGACCCCCTCACTGGACATTTTTTAAAAACTGTGATTTTTCTGAATTAAAAATACCTAAAAAAATCAGCAGGGTAATATAAGCATTACAATGAAAAACGAGCGCATAAGCCGTAAAAACAGCCGTGGAACCGCGGCCGTACCGTGCTTGGACCGCGGATCCGCGGCAGTACAGAAGACTTATGCACTCGTTTTAGCACAGTAATGACCGTAGCTGAAAGTTCAGTTTTCTGGGTATTTTTAACCTGACTCAAGTGTTGAGTGTTCTGGGGATTATTTTGTATTCGTTGATTCGATCGGAATATTTAATTTCGTTATGTTTTCCGGATATTTAGAAACTGTTAAAATGTTCGAACGGATATCATTAACTCACTTTTTCCCGGCACGAAAAATTTTCAAGTGTTGAATTTTTCTCAGGTTTAAATATTTCGGAAAAACGTACAAGTTACACGGTGAACCCTCTAGAAGAACACAAACCTTAACTCGATTATATGACCGTCTGAACTGCCTCTAGACCTTAGGGTTTGGAGCAGTACGGCGTGCCACATGTGAGGCGTTGGCTTGACCCTTCTACGGCTGGATCATCGGTACTGTGACATATTCTAGGATTATTTGAACTCCACTCAAGTGTTGAGCTATTTAGGAAATCTTGGGTATTTGATTATCCGATCGGAAAGTTTAATACTGTCTATTTATCTGGAATGTGATACAATATGTGGAATTTATATAGTTAGGCATGAAATGCGAAGTATGTGATATTTCGGATTTACGATGTCTAAAGTGATTGTGGATTCCAAATATTGTAGTTTTACAATTTCTTTTCTGTGACCGTAAGTGTAGTATGTAGTCGTATTGCTGGTCTTCGTTGCTATACATCAACGACGATCGGTGTATGCATACTTACTTACGTTGATGATATGTGATATTATGTGTTGCTGTGATATGTTATATTGGATCGTCGTGTAATGAATAGCCGGGGGTTTTATGTGAGATGAGGGTTTTTATTTTCATTCATGTAAAATTCATTTGTATGTAATATTCTTTTATTGGGGCACTTCCAGGATGAGGTTGATGTCACCAGTGTATATTATTTACTTTTCCGCATTAGGTAGACCCAAGGAGGGGAGCACAAGTAATCGGGTTCTAGGGTCCAGTGGGAGGCCATCTCGAGGAGTCGAGACCGGGTCTCCTGACCCTAGAATTGGCAGTGTTACTTGCCGCTCTCGTAGGGGTCTAGAGATGTGGGTTTGGCTATTCATCGCGACCGTGGAATCCGTGTTTTATACCGGCTCGTATTAAAAACACGGACGTCCTAGTATATCCAATATTTCATATATGTTCTTCTGCTGCAATGTTCTGTGATGAGATCATATTACTGCCTGATACGAATGCTTATACTATATATATATGCTAATATATAAATATTACTGCTTTCATTTCTTCTGTGATGCTTAGGAAGCATAAGCTGATGGGATTTATTAATGAGATTAATAAAAAGAAAAGAAACCTAAAAGATGTTGTAGAATCAAAACTTTATAAAAAGGGTAACTACAGTTTTGCTTTGCATAGCGGTATATATGATATACCCTGCACCTTATTCGATGAGGAAAGAGCCGAGATCCCTTCACCGGGAGTGACCTCTTTAGCGAAACTGGCAGATGCTACAAACTCACGGTTTAGTTTTTGACAGTTTCTATAGTCTTGCTTTGCACAGCGGTATATATGATATATCCTGCACCTTATTCGATGGGGAAAAAGCCGAGATCCCTTCACCGGGAGTGACCTCTTTAGCGAAATTAGAAAAGCCTCAAAAACACTCCTTTTCAAAAACACTCGATTCTACGACGATATCAAGTTCATTACGCTCAAGGTTTTCTGAAAAACCTGCGTAGCCCTCCGTCATTTCAGATAGATATTAATTAGTATTCGTGCTACGTTTGTTGGCCTGCGTCAAGGCGTAGTGTGCGGTAGCTAACTAATACTTATCTGCAACATGAGATGAGATTGGATTAGGGTGGTCGTACGACTTTGTTGGCCTGCGTCAAGGGTCGTGCGGGTAGGTTTGATTCAATCAAGAAATGTACGGGTTGAACTTGACTAGCGGATTATGGTTTGTTGGCCTACGTCAAGGTCATAAAACGCTAGGGGTAAAAATATTATCGGGAATTTCAAGTGTTGAAATTTGCAATGAGATTGCATACCTCCTATGAGATAGTTGGATCCCGATACCCACTGCGAGTAAGAGTTACTCCTGGGAGAGTTTTACACAGAACAATTAGCCGATCAAGTAGGTGTCTAGAAAAGTGTTAACGGGGTTACGCCTCTGGGAAAACGAGGTTTACTTTAATTAGGTCCGTGCGAAAGCACGGGGAACCTCCCTCAAGTACCGACACTGATCTGGCTGAAAGATTGACGAAATTGTAGAGTGTAATTAATCCCGGCTAATCTTACCTTTTAGGGTTTGGAGGAAGATTTGATAAAAACAGTGGGAGACATCCTGATTAGATAAAATCATAACCAATCTAATCTTGCAAGAGCATACGCTAAAGTGTTTTCTTCTCTCTCTCTCCAGGTAGCGACCATGTCAGGCCATAATCAAGATAATAATATGGATGTATTGACTGAACCCGCTTATTATACTGAGCAGGGGAACGTTGGTCCCGTTCTTTCTTATAAGAGTTATAAGACTGAACAGGGAATAGTAGAATATCTGGATTCTCACGCCGCCCAAACAGAGAACATGCATGTTGATGCACCTTCTTCGGGTGTGTTAGTTATTGAGAACTGTTTCTCAGTTCACCCTACGTCCTGGGTATTAGATACCGGATCAGGATCCCACATATGTAAATTGTTACATGGGTTACGGAAAGGTAGAGAACTGGGAAAAGATGATCATTCCGTTCAAGTAGGGAATGGTGCAAGTATTGTAGCCAAAGCAGTTGGCGAATATCACCTAGTAGTACCAAGTGGCAATACACTGATTCTGAATGAGTGCTATTATATACCGAACATGATGTGTAACATTATATCAGTTTCTTTATTAAGTAAAGAATGATATAATTTTGTAGTACAGGATAATGTTATGAACATATTCCTAGATCAAAAGTTGATTGCATCAGGCTCGTTACATAATGGCATATTCATTCTCAATCAAAATACAGTTCTCAATATACAAAACACACACAAGAGGAAGAGTTCAGAAATGAACGAATCCTTCTTATGGTATTGTAGACTTGGTCATATCAATGCGACACGGCTAGCTAAGTTACATAAGGATGGATATTTGAATCCGTTCGAATTATTATCTTATGATACTTGCCATTCATGTCTCAAAGGAAAAATGACGAAAACTCTGTTTAGTGGACACGGAGAAAGAGTTACCGAACTCTTAGGACTGGTACATAGTGATGTATGCGGTCCAATGTCTACGCATGCCAGGAACGGTTCTTCCTACTTTATTACATTCACTGACGATCTCTCAAGATTCGGACATGTGTTCCTCATGAAACACAAGTCTAAAGCTTTTGAGAAATTCAGGGAATATAAGCATGAAGTAGAGAACAAAAAAAGGGAAAAAGTATTAAGATCCTTAGATCTGATCGAGGAGGAGAATACTTAAGTAATGAGTTCCTAGATTATCTAAAAGAGAATGGGATTCTCTCTCAGCTTACTCCTCCCTATACACCACAGCACAACGGTGTATCGGAACGAAGAAATCGCACCCTATTAGATATGGTGCGCTCTATGATGAGCGAGGCTGAGTTGCCTATTTCCTTCTGGGGATATGCACTGGAAACAGCTGCAGACCTATTGAATATGGTTCCCACCAAATCTGTGCCAACCACTCCATATGAGATATGGAAAGGAAAGAGACCATGTCTTAATTATGTTAGGATATGGGGTTGTCCGGCATATGTGAAAACACAAAATCCGGACAAACTCGGGGCAAGGTCGATTCTGTGCAAGTTTATTGGATATCCCAAATATTCACGCGGGTATATCTTCTACCACACCGAAGAACAAAAGGTGTTTGTTTCTCGGCACGCCACCTTTTTAGAAAAGGAATTTCTTGCAAAAGAAATTAGTGGCTCTGAGGTAGAACTGGAAGAAGTTTCAGCAACACGAACTATGACAGATGATTTAGTGGAGCCAGAGGATTCAGTAGTACCCGACGAACCCCAGCCTCTCCGCCGATCTAGCAGGGTTTCTCATCCACCTGAGAGATACTACGGTTTTCTCATTGATGGTGGAAGCGAGGATTGCATCATGGAAGATGATGACCCGACTAGTTTCGAGCAGGCCATCACGAGTGGTGACTTTGTGAAATGGCTGGATGCAATACGATCTGAGATGGAATCCATGTACACCAACAAAGTATGGACTTTGGAAAATGCTCCTGAAGGGGTAAAACCCATTGGGAGCAAGTGGATCTTTAAAAAGAAATTTGGTGTAGATGGAAAAGTTGAGACTTTCAAAGCTAGACTTGTTGCAAAGGGTTTTCATCAACGACCAGGTGTGGATTATGACGAATCCTTTTCTCCAGTGGCTATGCTTAAATCCATCCGGATCTTACTTGCCATTGCTGCATACCATGACTACAAAATCTGGCAAATGGATGTTAAGACCGCCTTTCTAAACGGTGATTTAGAAGAGTGCGTATACATGACTCAGCCAGAGGGCTTCGTAGATAGTGGGAGCAGCGGAAAGGTGTGCAAGCTGCTTAAATCCATTTATGGGTTAAACCAAACATCACGGAGTTGGAACATCTGTTTTGATGTTATAGTCAAAGAGTTTGACTTCATCAAAAATATAGATGAACCTTGTATCTATAAGAAGGTAGAAGAAAGTAAGGTTGTCTTCCTCGTATTGTACGTGGATGACATACTCTTGATAGGAAATGATGTTCCTATGCTGCAATCAGTCAAGCTCTTCTTATCACAAAGATTCTCGATGAAAGATCTAGGTGATGCCTCCTGCATATTGGGAATCATGATCTATAGAGATAGATTTAACGGATACTGGGATTGTCCCAATCCAGGTACATTGACACCATACTTAAGAGGTTTAGTATGGAAAAATCCAAGCGTGGGAACCTACCCACGATCTCTGGACTCACTCTCTCCAAAGAGATGTCTCCCAAGACTGATTTGGAGAGAGCTCGCATGCAAGGGATACCCTATACTTCGGCAGTAGGCTCTATCATGTATGCGATGCTATGTACGAGACCCGATGTAGCATACTCACTAAGTGTAGTGAGTCGGTATCAAGCAGATCCTGGAGAGAGTCACTGGACAGCTGTGAAGAGTATTCTCAAGTACTTACGAAGGACTAAAGAGATGTTCTTGGTGTATGGTAATGGTGAACTCCAGGTGGAGTCCTTTACCGATTCAAGCTTCCAAAGTGATAAGGACGACTCTAAGTCGCACTCGGGATTTGTCTTTACCCTCAATAGAGGGGCGGTATGTTGGAAGAGTTCCAAACAGGATACCGTTGCAGACTCGACGATGGAGGCTGAATACATCGCTGCCAACGATGCTGCCAAAGAGGCTGTCTGGATAAAGAAGTTCATTAGTGAACTTGGTGTGGTTCCATCCATCGAGCATCCAATACCTCTGTATTGCGATAACAATGGAGCTGTGGCGTTAGCCAAGGAACCCAGGTCCCATCAAAAGTCCAGACATATTCTGAGGCGGTATCACCTGATCAGGGAGATAGTTGATCGCCGAGAGATTGAGGTCAGGAGAGTAGACACGAAGGACAACACTGCGGATCCATTCACGATGGTCATTCCCCAGATACAGTTTGAGAGATTATTCGGGATGCTAGGTATGAGATACTACAGCAGCTGGCCTTAGTGCAAGTGGGAGATTGTTAGTTATGTATATGCCCTAGAGGCCATTGTTGTATATATGATGTATATTATAATGGATGCTTGGATATATATAGAGAGAACTTTCTTGCTCGTTATGATAGTATGCTATTTGGTTTCACTTTATCTTAACATGTTGACTTGTACTGGTTTACTGTCTTACTCTCACATGTTGATAAACCTTTAGGATCTGTACTCGACTGCTGGGACTATGATGAGATCATACTAGTGGGGCCATGGTAGTCGATGAGTACATCATATAACTGTTCCTAGTCGAGGGTATATCGAGGCAGGGCATCGATACACCAAAGTAGACTAGCGTATACGCATCTTGACCCATATGATGGGCGATGGATGATCCCATATCCATCGGTGTTTGACATCAAGGATGGTGTACGGGTGCTCAGCGGAGACTGGGTACACTGGACGGACTCGCCGAGAACTCCCAGATAGTGATATACCACACGTCAGATGGCAGTTCTCCGGTGACACTGGTACAGGGTAGTCTGTAGACCCGAGATCGTCATAGAGTCTTGTGTGATTCCCACTGTGCTTTGATTTCTACCTTACCACGTCTAAGAGGGCATGCAAAACGGTGGCTTTTGGGTGCAGTCCAGAATCACATGGAGGCAATGAGCGATAGGAGGGGATTCGTCTCTCTCGGTATAGGGAGTTGATGTTGTGCTGTGTTCGATTGGCTATAACTGGAAGTCCCTGGCCAGGGCTGATATGGAGATTTACTGGTAAGTGTTATCAGTAGTTTCTCGACCCGTTATGAGCCTCACATCGACACGACTTATCGGTTACTGGGGTCTGACGTATACCACCCCTAGACTTGATATACGACATATCAGACGAACAGACCGGACTGTACGGGAGTGTTACTGATTGGATTCACAGGAGAACGCACGGGCTAGCTTGTTGATCTTCTGATCGCTCAATACTTGGGTGGCTGTTACGTTTAGCTGACCGCTTGCAGCTTGTGGGTGTTTGATATGATCATCACCTGCTACCGGCATATTGACGATTCTTTAGAGTCTTACACAGAGGTTTCTTGACTCAGGCAAAACGGAGTAGGGGCACATATGTGATATGTGCACGACCGAGGATAATGCGATATGTGATACCGTATTATATTCTCGCGATATTTAGATATGAACCTGGTCATCGGATCAAGTGTTGATTCGATGAATCGGTACATGATATATTAGTCGGTTATATTCGATATAGCCGGATTGTCGGATCAAGTGTTGATTCGATGATTTAATGTATAATAATATATATGATATATTGTATTATATTATCTAATATTGGCTCGCTTTATTATTTCATTTTCTCACCGGATAATACATTGATATATATGCGATATATATTAATTATATTATTTTCTTTTGTTACAAATATATAATATATATGTGATATATATTATTGTAATATGATATGATTAATAATGAAACATGTTTAGTGGAGATTAAACTAGATTAGGGTTTGATTTGGGTTAGTTCCTTCTTGATATTTCTAGAAAGATTTTCTTTTGTCATGGTTAAGATATTATGTTGATATTTTGTTATGACTCATTCTTTAACCCAACCAAACCCTAGCCCTAGTTAAGTCTTTACAAGGGTTATCCTTGTCATCCTAAACCATGGTTGCATTATTAATTCATTTATTCATTTCATTATTCATCACAAAATGATTAACTCATTTTTCATCATCTTCTTCTCTCTTGAGCTTTGAGAAACCTTACTAGTTTTTCCTTTTGTGATGTTTTCATGTGAGAATTTGATATAAAAAGATAGCATAAATACTACTCCATCATCCTCATCTAATCTAGCCCATTAGATTAGGGTGTTCACCTCATTAGAGTGAGAGAGCTTGAGTTATAGCAATTTCGACGTAGATCATCGGAGAAAAGGAACACTACAAGCTAGCATGGATCGTTCGAATCGTGGAGCCTCTCTTGAGTCCGGAAGATCGTGGATCGCAGCGAAGGGACTTCTACTCGGAGCTTATGAAGCGAAGGAGCGGACTACAAAGGTTGTAATCCCTCACACTTAGTTGTAAAGATATTTACTTGCATGTTAAACCCTAATAATCTAGCTAAGATCCCGGCTTTGGGTTGTTCGGCACGTCTAAAATTTTATTCGGGCATGGTTGATGCCTTATGAACCCTCACAAGAGTGTCTAGGAACCCTACATCTTGTCACTATTATAATATTGCTATTACGTCGCTCTGACAACCTGAGTATCCATTCTCAGACCTCGAGGAAGAACCAGCGCAGGAATCGGACTTGCCCTTCGAGCTTGCGGAGATTTAGACGGGAGTACCTCCTTCACTTTTACTGCTTTCCCTAAAGAGACCTTGTATTCGAACTTGGTTAGTGGTTCTTTTTCTTGTTTTATTGAATATTGTGAACAATGAAAGTTGATGTAATAATTCAGTGATGTATTTCCTTTACTTCGGTGCTTTGTTTACTGATTACCATATGATGCTAGAAGCCGAAGTGTGACTACGGCGGTATTATTGCTTGATCGTAGGAGCATGGTTGGCCTAATCAACCCTCGTTTTCCGTATTTTGGGAAGCGGGGCGTGACAATACACAAGTTTTGTATCTTGTAAATATTTTGTTTTTTAATTTACACACACACGTATACATATCGGGTCTTCTCAAATTCTATTTAAGGAGTTTAGGGACTGTATGCCGCATGAATATAAGACTGGTTTAGGGTTGCTGCATTATTTTCTTGTCTTTCAAATTAAACAAACTAATGATGGCATCTTTATTTCTTTTGAAAAGTATGCTATAGACTTGCTTAGAAATTCAATATGCTAAATTTCAATACTTATTCTACTCCAATGAACTCTGGCTATGAGTTTCGTATGGACGATGGTATAGTAAAGACAGATGAAAAGCTCTTTAGAAACTTAGTTGGTGGTTTGATGTACTTGACACATTCATCCGGATATCATGTTCTCAATTAGTTTGATATCTAGATTTCATGTTCTCAATTAGTTTGATATCTAGATTTATGAACTCTCTTTCTATGCATTATTTTGGAGCAACAAAACGTACTCCATTTTACATTCGAGAAACAAACAACTATGGAATTTGGTATAAGTATGTTCCAGATTTTAAGTTGTTTGGTTTTACTAACGATGATTGGACAGGTTTTGTAGATGACATGAAGAGCATTAGCGACCTTATTTTCAACACTATGACGTTGTCATCATCCGAGGCCGAGTACATTGCAGCTTTTGCGGCCTCATATAAAGCAATTTGGATGAGGAGACTTGTGAAAGACATTAACCAAGAGCAAGCGTATCCAAGAGAGATCTATTGTGACAACAAGGCGACAATCTCAATGAAAAAAAATCTAGCGTTTCATGGAATGGCAAACATCATTCCATTCGAGACATAGCAAAAGGGGAGATAGCGATAATGTTCATTACTATACAGGATCAACCGGGGAAGGGTTTCACCAAATCATCGGCTCCTCTCAATTTTACTAAGTTTATGTTATGGCTTTGCATGAAAGGGAAGCATTAGTGCATGATGCAAATCTTTTCATCACTTCAACCGTTATTTAGTGTTACTTCTAATTATGCATGGAATGACAATTGATGTTGAATCATGTGAGGGAGTTGCTTTGCATTATTTCAAGAATTTGTAATGGTCTTATTTATTCATGCAATGGCTTTAATTTTCTTAACTCGTCTCCATGGCAAAGCAAAATAAAGCAAAATTTACAGAACCACTAACAACAATACTTGTAGAGAACCACTGTAATTTAACAATTTGTTTCAAGAACCATAAACAGTAAACTTACTAAGTAATGCTGAAACTTTCAGGCAAACATCATGTGCTAATCATTGATGAGTACATGCTTCTTGCTTAAACTTAATGGGTTTGTTTTTGCTCGAGTCGACAATGACCAGGCACGACACGCGCTTCTGATGCCTCACCCTAACGAGGCTCCCAACGACATTCGCACGAGAGAAGATTTCAAATTGCAAAGTGAGAGGCACCGATCCCCCCGTGCTCGATAACGCTAAACCTGCTCCGGCGCCATAGAGGGGGATTTTGTTTCCTTGCAAGATCACTGATACAGTCCTATGGCTCTTGCGGGGCTGGTAGTACTTCTTTAACTGTGCGCACAACGTTGGTTTCTTGAGGAATTTAAATTTGATGTATAGCAAACAGATAGGGTTCTGGCTTCGGTTAAATTACCGTTTTCAGATAAATACCATATACTTTGTAAATTGCAAATAAATACCATGGACTTTAAGTTTTTAAACACCAACTTGCAAAGAAGCTCCCTTGTGCCCGTATTGCAGGATACCTCGTTCATTTTCAAAATAAGCACGGTGTCCTCTAACTTAACAAATGTGTTTCTAAATTACCGCCAAAGGTTTTTGTTCCAAATTTTTTTGTTGATTATTTTCAAACGACTCGTAATGAATACTTTCTTTGAGGGTACAATACAACTTATATTGAAATGAAAAGGCGACAGCCATTAAAGTAGGAGGTTCGATGCAATTTTCTAATAGAGAGATTCCCTGAATATACGGAAAAAGTGAAGTTTTTGTAAACAAATCGGTGATCCTTACATTCATAAACCTCTTCTTTATTTTCAGTAGAAAATAAATTGTGGTATAAAACCAAAAAATATTGAAAGCTAGTGTTATTTATTTGGGAAACGCGAAGCTCATGGTTTTTATTTTGTTATTTGCAATTGGTAATACCGTATATATTTAACTGAAAACCTGAAACTTCATGGTATTTTAGTGAAATGTAGTCTCGTAAATTACCTCGCCGGTTGCAATTGTGATTTCCAAGTACTTGAGATTGATCGGGCTTGAAGCGACGTGAATCCCAAACGTTGAAGCGGTGTTGTAGACATTTATCTTCACTGTGCAGTTGACTGTCACCAATTTTGTTGGAACTCCTGTATCATCGGTTCCCTCTCCTGAGTAAAAATCATCCATCGACAGGCTCTGCATACAAATTTGCAACCATTGTTTCATCAATGGCATTCCAATATTTTGATAAATTAAGGAATTTTTATGTTCCTGTTGCCACTAATCATCAATGGAAATATAAATCGAATGTACACATAAACATGGCAACTTTGGCATAGATTACACTAAAATACCATAAACGTTTACTCATTTACGTAAATAATAGGCTTAAGTTCACTAAACTCCCAAAACCTTTAGATGTTTTCCAGGAAACTACCCAAAGTTTCAAAAGTACAAGAAATTACTATGGCTAACCAGTGCCGGACCCAGGAATTTGGTTAGCGGGGACACAAACCTTTCAAGCTTCATTGAAAATTCCAATTAAATAATATATATAAACAATAATACAAATTGGAAACAAGATAATATAATTTTAAACAAATTTGATTAAAGATATTAAAATTAGGGTAAAGATCCTGTAGAATTCATATTTGACATTTTCTTGTAGAAATGGGTCATCCACCGTCCATAGTGTAATATACGGACGTCAGAGATTGAAAAAAAAATTAAATTATATTTTAAAAGATATTCTTTCTTTTTTATCAAATCTTAACCTTTTGTGTATTATACAATTGATGGTGGAAAACATGCTTCTCTCTAAAAATGTTAAATATTGATTTTGATTTGGGTTGTTAAACTTATATTTTAAAAATAATAAATAAGAGGATATTGCAGCTAGGTTTCTTTTCTCATTTATGTAAGGGATAGAGAGGCCTAAAGAACAAGAACATGTCACAGGCATATGTGAGCATCCATGTGCATGAGAATACATGGGTATTACATTGTACAAAATAGAAAATGTAATATGGTGAGCTAATTTTTGGTATATAAAAGTACGTGGATACTTTTTGGGGGCGCATGCCCCCACAAGCTGGTATCTCGGTCAGTCATTGTGGCTAACAGTGGCTTGTCATCACCGTCAGTACCACATCACTGTCACGTCAGCCAACTACCATATTAGCAAACAATTATAAAATTTCCAAAATTACCTTCATCTTCGTTCTTACACCCCTAACCTTTAAAACAACCCTAATCCTAATCCATCAGCGCCACGGGCACCCCCCTCAGGCCCTCCTCCATCAGCGCCGCCAGACGCCACGGCACCCCCCTCAGGCCTTCTCCCCCCTTTCCTGCCCTCAACCTCCTCCCTTCCCTGCCCTCGCCCTCCCCCCTTCACTAACAAACCCTATACCGAAAATTAAGCCCTAACCCCAATCTTTTTTCCTCCTCCGTCTCAAGCCCCCGCCTCCTGCTCCTCCCACCCC
This sequence comes from Agapanthus africanus, assembly GCA_030015575.1. Taxonomy (NCBI): domain Eukaryota; kingdom Viridiplantae; phylum Streptophyta; class Magnoliopsida; order Asparagales; family Amaryllidaceae; genus Agapanthus; species Agapanthus africanus. The sequence continues at coordinate 402,113,078 of CM057346.1, forward strand.
GAGCACTTTCCTCCTACGTCCCAAGCCACGGCCCCCTCCTCCTCCTCCTCGATCCAAGCACCGGCATCCTCCTCCGCCGCCACCGCCGCATCCAAGCCTCTCCTCATCAGCTTCATCATCATTATTAACTATGACTGAAATAATAATTAATAATGTAATTAATTGTGTTTCTTTAAAAGGGTAAAATGGTCATTTTACAAGCCTAGTTAACACCGTTGGCGTTTGACCTTTAGGCATGATAGTTTTTTGTAATTTTGAAAAACTTTAGTAGTTTCCTGGAAAACGCCCAAACTTTTTAGGAGTTCAGTGATCTTGAGCCTAAATGATATAAACTTTAGTGGTTGCAAATCAATACCATGAACTTAGAATTTTTCAAATATATACCATGAGCTTTCAGCTTTATTTTAATACCATACCCTGATTTCTGTGAAACAACCAAGACATGATAAGAATATTCTCACTGGAAACAATATACGGAATTGAACTCGGCCAGTATATTATAGAAATGAGAAAATGACAAGATAGAAATTTACCTTCACCACAACTTCTGGCTTATAAGGCCGGCTGGCCCCCCAAATAATCAAACAAAATGTTGTAAACAGCAAAACAAATGCCAGAAGCCCAATCAAAACCTGACATCTCCTTGAGAGCCCTTCGTTCTCGAAATCTTCATAACCTCCCTCTTCAAGAATCACGTTGCATTCAGGCCATCCCTTATCATTAACCCTCTTCTTGTTCCCCTTTCTTCCGGAAGAAGACCGGAAAGTTCCAGAAAACCGGCTCACTGACGAGGCTCTTGAGTGGCGGCCAATGGAAGAAGGGTGGGACGGGGATTCCATTGGACTATTGTACACTGGCGTGGCTTGCATCGATGATGACTTGTCGCCATCATGTGAGTCTCGAGAGGGAGATTGGACGAAGTAGAGAGGGCGTTTTGGGGAGCGAGAGGGGGAGGATGGGGCTAGGCTTGTTACTTCCGAGTCGGATTTTGTGTGCATCATTATTTAAGGCTCCTCTCGGTTCGATTTGGTGCCTACAATTTAAAACTATAGATGACATTAGCATAAACAGTTCGGTGTCGTTGCCCGTAAGTAGATGACACAAAGTGAATCCAGTAGTTAATATGAGAGTGTCATATCAGTTTAGATAATGTTATCATCCAATAGAGCATTGCCATGTTAAAGTCCTTGCAAGGTGCACACTACAGTGACACTTCAGTCATGTTTACTCAAATTAGTATACCATTTCGAGGATGTTAACTTTCCGGTTGTTGGAGTTTTTATTCCAAATCACCCTCGACGGAAATAGTAATTATGAGATTTTAAGGAAACAGAGGCCAAAGTCGATAGAACATCATACGTATTTTGGGAATAAAATGTCGGAATTCGAAATGCCAAATTCATTGCACTGGTTTTATTTATTTATTTTTTAAAAAGGAGAAAGTTACAATAAATAACTGGATATATAACATGGCAAGGGGTTAAAGATGGTGATGAATTAACACATATGAAGTTTCTTGTGATTGCTTGCGAGATTCATATCAAGGTATAATAAAGAGAACATAACATTCCGCTACTTCACCAATTAAAAACATAACCACAGAAAGAGATAAAAAAAAAGAAGAAGAAAAAGAGGTTAATTGTTATACTTTTCTCCAAGTTAGGAAATAAAAAGAGGAATTGAAGGACAGAGATAACTTAATTGTTCAAGGTTTCAATAAGATGGCAATGGATTACTAAAATTATCTTTCTCAAATAATGCTTTGGATATTTCACCATGAAAAAAGAATCCAAATGATAGAATTCCTTAACAACCTGAATTGATCTATAATTAAAGCTAGAAGAAATTACTTAAAAACTAGAATATGAAGATCAATACAGTTACCAAAAGAACACATTCAACTCTTAATCTTCTAAATTGAACAAGATTCTTCGGAATTTATTAACAAAATTCAATCTCTCGTTGATCTCCTAATAAATTAACAAAAGAAACCAAAAATTCACAGAGAGAGAAATCATTGAAAGATAAAATTAGAGAAAACCCATTCAAAGAAATCAGGAATCGAATCCATCTGGGTACTGCAAAAATCCTTTTTTTTTTTGAATTATTCCAGGAAGAAAAAGAAACGACATCAACTTTAGAAAACATCATTGAATTCTTCAACTTTTGTTAAACAATATGGAAATTATGAAAGGAAATAAGAGGAAGAAAATTCGATACCATGCGCAAAAATATTCTTCTCAAAATAAAAACCGTAGCTTTTGCTCCTCAACCCTGATAAAAGAGGAAATAAAATCTCAGAGGAGAGAGAAACAGAGAGTGAGCTTGCTAAAACAGGGGCGCGAGTGACGTGGCAGAGAGAGAATAAAATTGTGGTGCTTAGTTGAGGCTTTGAGGATCGGTTCAACTTTTATATCTTCCTCCGAACCCAACCCCAACTTGGCTCGGTGTCGGCACAAAACCTCTTTTTTTTTTCGTGCACAACTTTGATTGTTTAGTTCTACCTGCTTGTACTTGTTTTTGGCTCATGCATTTGAAAAGATTTTAGTATAGTAGATTAGTGGAGATGATGATCGCTATGATGATTGTATTTATATTTTATTGATTGATGTTAAGGGCCAAGAGGAATGCCATTATTGGAGCATCTTGGTTGGGATTAGTGCATGTAAAGTAGGTTAGCATTTAAAATGAGGTGAGATTTTGGTACAATATCAAGGGCCCTTTGCCCATTGTAAAGTGAAAAAAATCAGAAAAAAAAAAATGGGTCTTACGAAAGTGAAATTGAAAAAAATGAAATAAAAATACCAATTCTTGTTTGTTTTGTTAAATAGAAAGTGAGAAAAAACGGAGTTGGCGCTTACGTGACGATAAAAAGTGAGATTGGTTTATTTATTTGGAGTAGGAAAAAAATAAGAAAGTAAGAAAAACGTAAAGCAGAATAAAATAATATTAAAAAATAATAAAATATTCACTTTCATTTTGCTTTCCTTCGATTTCTTAAGTTATGATCAGAGTGGATTGGAGAAAAATCCATATAGCACGAAAAAGTAGAAAGTACTTTGTACTTTTTATGTTTTAACTATCAAACAAGTAAAGCCCTTCACTTTCCATCTCCCAAACATGCCACTATTGAAATACTCTGCGATGGGGGAGAAAGTTTAACGTTTATTCTTAAAAAATGGATTCTCTGCGGATGTGACTGTATCAAAAGTTTGCTTAACCCTCACGGTAACGTTAAAGTTTCGATAGTGACATGAACGTTAAGAAATGTGATTCGACGGTCTTATTATTCAATAACATCTTGAGATTGTTTGGTTGCTAAAATATAAAGTTGCAAGCCATATTTACTGCAAAAGAATTTATGTTTCGACCAATTATCGTATTATTAAGAATGATTAGGAATTGTGACAATACAAAGAGGTCCATATAATTTTACAGATACTTCTAGAAACAAAAAAGAAAGTTTTTATGCATATTTTGTTTGAATTGGTTAATTAAAAAACCTAGCATCACATAATCATTAGCCATGCTGCTTACAGTCACGTGCTACCAACACTGAATGAAAGGGTCGGCTTTTAGCGTCAATTTTCGTTTCATCATTAATGACACTGTAACGTCTCACATAATATCTTTGGCATAAAATTGATTACAAGCAAACGTCTTAATAGTTAACATAAAATCTCTAGAATTTGCCCTCTGCAGTATCAAAGCTATTGAAATCCTCTGTACAACCAATGAGCTATTACCAATGAGCAAAAGCTTAGTTGGTAAAACGGTTTAGTAATTTAACGCTGTCAGAGACAAACTCATGGTTCCTCCTAACCCTGGACGTGTGTAAAAACCACATTATTATCTATAAAGCATCTTTGTAACATAATGTCAAGAGGGAAAAGAATATTGTTTCCTTGTAAATATATGTAGAAAGACAAATAGAATTAGACGTATAATAAAATCTCTTTCTAAACTACGTCAAGAATTTTCCGTCGATCTTCTAATCCGGTCCAGCCTTTCCGACTAAAGCACAAATCGGTCAATTGTATAATATAAATATCTTGATAGCATAAGAAAGGCATTCCCAATCTTTCTCAAGTTCACAAGCAAAGAACATCAATTTCTCTTGGATCCCAACCATGCAGGGGGCCAATGCCCGATGAAATCAACAAGCAAACATACCCACCTCAATTATTTCAGCCCTAACTTGTAAATAACAAATTAGGGGAAAAGCCTACCATAATTTGGTCCAAAAGAAAACTGATAATGGATTCCAGTTAAGCAAAAGCACAATATCCACCAAATATAATCTGCAAATTGATGGGTCTAAACAGGAATATGCTGCCATGAATGGACCAGTTAACAACAATGACTAGATTCCATCAAAAGAAAAAGTACAGGAAGACCCACTGACTATAACATTTGGGTATTAGGAAACTCCTGTGAGCTGGCTGATGCCCTAGAACTTAATTTTTTCTTGGCATTATTTATTTATTAATATAATTTAAATTTTTTTGGTATAATAGAGCTACGAATCTCAACTGCAAAAAGATTTTCCCACTAAGCTTACGATGGCACTCAATTGATATTATTTCAATACAAAAAATAAATGAAATATAAATTGTTCATGTATACCTCAAGTAATGGAGATCAAGATATTGCAATATACTTAACAGAAACTGGTCAACAATCTTTGTCAAAATAAGGGCAAGTTTGTACATATTTAAAAAAGAACTGAGTGCCTGTAAAAGGTGATGTTTCTACTTCACTTTAAGTGGATATAAAATTACAGAAAGATGTAAGAACATAGAGCACTCAACTTTACCTACATTATACAAACCTAACTCGAATGAGTATTACTACATTGCCATCAGAATGCTGAATGCTGAATGCAGACCTGTATAAAAACCTCGGGGCTCGCGATCTGATAGCTCAAGTGTAATACTTCTCTCCATCTTTTGTTGCTCGTGCTCAGCTTCGGATGGATCGGGTTCTATCCGCTTGTATTGTATGAAAATCCAGTGTCGAGAGAATCTGGGGCATTGACATCCCTCCAGAGACCACAATTTCTGTTCAAAACATGGCTCGGATGATGGCTTCCTTATAATCCAATAATCAGCTAATTTTGTAGATTTTTTCTCTCTAAATCACTTGTTAAGACATAGTCGTTTTATAGTCCCCGTGTTTTTAAAACAAGTCCAAATGGTGCTCTATACATGCAGAAGTGGCCTAAGCCTGCTCTGATTTGTGGCTACCAACTAGAATTAAGCAATTAAAGAGTCTACACTATAGCCCATTCTTAAATTAGTCGATCAACCTAGATATCAGGCTTAGGTGCGTATTGCTCAGGCTCAGGCAAGATATGAACGGACCCTCGACAGGAATTAAGTGAAGCCTGGACAATTTTTACATTATTGTTTTTAGTTTGATTGTATTCATCTGATACTAAACTAGCATTATTTATACTGCATTGTTATTTACATGCAAATTAACTAACAAAGTTTCTATATTTTCTTTCTTTTATTTCAGAATTTTATCAAATTAGTCGTGTACTTCTTACATTCATATATAGATATATTTACTCATAAAAAGCTAGAACTTGAAGAAAAAAAGAAAAAGAAAGGTTATGAAGCCTACCAATCCCTTCACGGACAGATAAGTTTGGTCTAATGACATCACTGGAATTGATTAGAAATACATCGCCAATGTAGAGATGGTTGGTTGGAACATAGATGCAACAGAGCTCTTCTTCGCCAGAATAACACTGCCAACCAAAATTTATTAGGTAAAACTTTGAAGATGCAGGAACATGCACTGGAGATAAATTCATTAGAGAAAGAAAACAAAATTTAATTTACGCAATAATTATAAGGACATGGACCAAATGAAATAAATTTTTCCACAGTTGAATTTAAAACTGTTTGGAATCACTGATTAGTGGGTGAAAAGCCTTTCAAATCCCTTGAATTATCACTTGTGCACTAAATAAGGTGAGTAGATAAAGATGAAGAACAAAAAGAACTTGTAAAGATTATTTTAATCTGAATTCTCGAAGAATTGTCTTGTGAATAGCCCGCCATTGATTTCCTACAAAGCTTATTTTGATGTGGGTTCTGAGAGGATCAAACACATGGAGACATCATAATCAGCATATACTAATTTTTAAATGAAAAATAAAAAATATAATTTCTCAAATATGGATAACCTAAATATAATTATAAGTTGATTTAACAGAAAAATAGATAACGGCTTTGAATTTCTTTTTTGGTTCAGTAGGGGAGCTTAACATGCCGACTAGGTTGCACGCACACGTCTTTTTGATTGCCGTATCCGTGTCGGACACGGATTCGTGCCCGACACTTGCACAACATGTATCCGACAAGAAATTTCCGTGTCCCGCTTCGAAATGAGGCGGCTTTGGATCTGGACACATATCAGACACATGTCGAACATGTTTAAGTGTAGCCACGACACCAAATGTGATTCCCGTAGTAGTGACGATCTTATTTTTTTTCAATTAAAGGCGGGAAAAACATAATCTTAGTGGAAATTTTTTGTATTGTTGACTTTTTGTTGAATATGTTGTTGTAATGTTATGGTACTATCTTTATTATAATTATATATATCCGTGTCCCATGTCCTATATTTTGGGATTTTGTCGTATCGTATCGTGTCTGTGTCCCCGTGTCCGTATCCGTGCAACCTTGCATGTCGAAAATGTGATTATATAAACATGATCTAACCTTACCATTATATTCATCAACATTATAACCTAACATGAAACTCATACCAATATGGTTTTAATGCTTATGACTGAAGTATTTCAAACAAGCGCCTAAAAATAAAATATAATTACAAACTGATAGCATGTGCTGGATGTATGTCTTCAAGTCACCTATATGGCAGGATGAAGTGCGTGAGAAAGAAGCAACATAGTATAGCAACAAGGAAGCTATTATGCGAATCACCATAACTAGAGAAAAATAAATGTCTAAATAAACGAGAAAAGAATGAAATATCTCCAAAGGAACAAATTAGAAAAGTTCTGATCATCTCAACCACAAACCTGAAGAACAACAGTTGACGTAATAAAGCCAAATGCGTATTCACCAATCCTAGGATGTCTTATGATGGCCACTTCCTTGAAGGCCTGTGTGTTTTGATCTGCACCAAGAGAAAATTAGTAATGCAATTCCAAGTGCAGATTATGAACATTATGTAGAAGGAAATTACCAGGTGATATTGCAGAGCTAATTTGCTTAGATGCATTATAGATGTGGCGAACAAATGGCATTCGCTTGATAAACCACTCGCCAAGGCCAAGAACAGATGCCCCAAGCCATGATGACATGAAGACTCCAACCAAGAAAATGAACGTTATGGAAGTTATGAAACCGAGTCCTGATGAATAAAACAATATGGGATAAGTATGAAGAATATGCTCGGCAAAAGAGTCTGAACTCTGAAGAAATAAAACAGAAAGAGAAGATAAAGTGCCAAAGAAGCAACAGACACATGATATCAGGACAAGTTTCTTTGAATAGTAACTTCGTAAGTTATATATGACTTGTAGGTAGAAAATCATAAAGACAGTACAAGGGAAATGAGAAAAGGAAATGAATAAAACCCAATTGGTAAGAACAGGGAAAAAGAAAAAGAAAAAGAAAGGGGAGAAGAAAAATTAAAAGAACAATTCACCTTGAGGAAGCACCAACATATTGAGAAACACATCAGTTAGTGGCTTAGCACTCAGTTGTGATTAAGGTAATCAATCCCCTACTCACTACAATGACCAAAGAGCAAGTGGTCTATGATTTTGGGTCAATTGCAAACTAATCCCTCGATGTTTCACCCTTGTTGCACTTGCATACCCCTATTGATTTTTTTGCTACACTTAAAAATACCTTGAAGTTTCAAAACTTACACTTCGATACCTTCCATTACTATGCCGTTAAAAGTTTTGACGAACCATTCTCATGTGCATACCACATGAATCCTTTAGGACACTTTTACCCTAATATGAAACTAAATGGAAAACTTGTCCTCTTTTTCTTCTCCAGTTCTTGCTTAAAAATCCTGGCAGCAGCCCTAAATGTTGTCTGGCAACTCCATGCCCCATCTCAAACCAATGTGATTCACATGACTTGAGCCCGCTTCATTACACCAATTCCCCTGCAGCTGCCCCATGTTCAACACCATACTTGAATCTACATTGAATCCAAATTTCCGCACTCGGATCTCTCTCGATTCATCAAAATAGTATATAATTTTGTTTAATTGCACATCAAAACTTCTGTTTTCATGCTAAAGATCCATCATTTCTTTGCATCATACAATTTCATTCTCTTGCAAAGGATATTATTTTTTATGAAGACATTATTTTTTGATGAATATTTAAAAGGAATTGAAAATGATATATATTAAATGCAATACATGTGCTTTAAGGTGGGAAGGAAGGGATTTCATGCAAAATAATTGAATTCGTCTAGAGTTAAACAGGAAGAGAAGTTAGATGATTTTGTGAAGTGGATGTAATTCTAGTTGTCCGATTATTGTATCTTTTGTCACATCAAATCAGTAATGAATTAAGTCACAACTGTAAAAGACTGAAAATTTACATTTCAATCTTTGCTAAACTTCTAATTTTCTGTGGAATTAGAACCCCTTAATTTTATTGTTCTTCTATAAGGAATAAGGTGGGAGAATAAGACCAAGAAAACATAAAAACAGTTAACCAACTTAAAAATCAATTTTACTTCATTTTAAGAAATATAATTTAATACAAAGGGCATTTTTGTCTTTTAGCTTTTACGTTAATGGGTTGAGGTAGATAAGTGCAATTCCATACTTCAGGACATTTTTATTCAGGTGAAAAGTCAATAGGGTATTATAGTGCAACAAAGGTGTAACATTTAGGTATTATTCTGCAATTAACCCATGATTTTCTTCTATAGTTATCTCTCTGATTAAACTTAAACTAAAAAAATAATTGTTGTATTATCTCCATTTGTATTCTGTTGAGGCTCTACTTTAGCCCATGTTGCTCCATTAACTATATTTTTTCGCTCCTATCTGATGCACATATCGGCCTCTGCCCTCTGCTGCACATGCCCAAACCGTCTAAAATGCTTCTCCCCAATTTTACAGAAAAGAGAGAGAAAATAGTCATTTAATCCAATTAGGATTTTCATCTTTTGAACATGCTGATTTCCAAATGGCTATGGAATCCATAAGCCAATAACTAGAGATATAGCATCTCGTTGCCAAAAAAAAAGAATGAAAGAAGTATGACAGAAGAAAAGAAGAACGATAAACATACCAAAGATGTTGATACCAAGTTGCACATAAATTGGAGAAAAAAATCCGTCCACGAAATGAATGAACCACCAGGTGATATAGAAGGTGATTGCTATGGGAAACAGGATCACACTGCAAAGCAAAATAAAAGATGAATAGCCGCAAGTTAAATTTAGGTCAAGATTTACATCAGTTGTGTAGAATGATAAACAATTAAAGTGAAATAAGCAATTATTTCATTTTACTACGACGCAAGTAGCCAAGCAGAAATTTTTGGGATGAAGACTACATGTCTTCGTTGTCATAATTGCCGTTGCTGTTTTTTTATATATATTTTTTAAAAAAAACATATCCTACCATAATCATCAATAAGAGCTTAATGACAATCAAGCCCATAATAAGCAACCACCACCTAACACCGATCCCAACAATCCCAGGGTCATGAAACAAATAAAAAGATATATCCACTACCACACGACCAGTAAATAAAGCTAAAGCCCAAAACATCATCGCACTAATCTTTACTATTATAACTAGAAGTCCTTAGATGATGATATTAATCAACAAAATAAAATAAATGACAAAATTTCGCTAAATTAGATAATTGGACACCTCATCCACCACAACAACAAAAAAGAAAATGAAAAGTCAACAATCATCTCTCTCTCTCTCACATTCATTACACATCCCTTCTCATGCTCCAAAGCCCAAAAAGAGATATGCCTTGCAAATTTATACATAAACCCTTCTATATTTGTTATTTTGTATTACTCATACATCACCACTAACTTCATTCATTTAATTTAGATTTAGAAAAACTATGTACATCTTTAGAAATTTTCAGGTAACGTACAAGATAAAAAAAATTGTACGCATGCCTTTAGTGCGATGTATATATGTTGTTCAAAATATCCACACATGCATCGCATATGCACAACACTAGTACAAAATAAAGCCTAAGCCATGTCCAGCAGATACATCAAAATGCCATCTTCATCAAGAGAACCTGGAGCATCACTCACGGGCGTGCTCCCCCTACATCATCCCTGAAAAGAGGCCCCATCCTCCACATTCCTTGCCTCTTCTTCAGTCTGAACCATCACATAGGCAGAAGTAGAATATTTTCAATAATGTTAGAATAGATTAGGTAGTTAAATTAAACTAAATACCATTTCGACAAAGCCACACCAAGCAATGTACCACTGCTACATACAAATACCATTCAACCCAACGATCTTGATATATAAACCTCCCTCTCCACTCTCCCCACCAAAACACAAACTCATCTCCTATTCCGGAACCTCCAAAGGAATACAACACCCATTCCCAAATTCGACCCATAGATGGATTTAATAAGAAAATGTGTTCAACATTGCATCACTTTCGTCGTCAAGGTCACAAAAAAACGCAATTAGAAGCTACTTAAATATTGTGTCTGATAAGATTGTCGCGTGTCAGAATATGATTCATGGCACCCGAAACCACAAACCCATGTCCAAACCTAAGCCCACCGCAATTTAGAAGCGAGTACACTGAGCTGACCAAGAATACCCCCAAACTCTCCCACATCCAAATTCCAATATCACAGCCGTGGTTATTAACACCCAAAGGGCACTGATCATATATCTTAAGCCCTCTATCCCCCAGACCGAATTCGCATTTCTACAAAAAATCTTATCCCATTTCCATCTCTCTGAAGCCAAAAGTTTTAACCACACCTTTCTCTTTTCTTTTCGTTTCCATTCTAATAGCATCCCTGATGCTTAACCAGAACCTAATTCCCCAAATTCCTTAACATTGCTACAAATTGTTTTGGCTTTCTGTACCAATCCTTCATGAAGCAATGATGCAACTAGTTTGGGCCAGCTCTACCGGTCCTTCACCATTCAATGCTGTTAAATAAATACTTGAATAAGGCTCCAGAATGCCTTAACACAAATTTTGAGCACCCGCCTTTCAGAGCCCATGCAGTGTATCACGTAAACATACCTCAATGACACCTCTCCACCATTTGATAATAACTTTTAAGATCATAACTTATATTTTATCTCAAGTATCCATTCTTCACCTTAACTTTGCTAGTTTTTTACCAAACTAGTTTCATACCGAGTAGCATTGTCATGCTTGTGATGCTCATCTTGTTTGCTTGAATTACCTACTTAGTTCTGTGTGCAAAGCATGGTTTAAGATCTTGGCCAACCCCGATCCAAGATAGCCGATTCCGATCAAAAAAATGACCACCCGAGTTTCAATGCTGATATCACCCGATACCGACTTATATTGGTTTACCATTCTATTGTTATGGTTCTAGTATTAAATTTATTAATGGGGTAGCAGGTTTATTAATAGATTACTGGAGTTTATTTGACATTGTTGGGTTACACTAACGCCCTGACCATCTACCGTGGCTGTTTGCGGAACAAAATTTTTTCTAGGGTTTAAAACTGGCGTTAGAATAACCCATTCACCGGATCCACCACAAACATAAACTAGCAAGATAAGAGGAGCTATCTACTATAATAGAAAAGTCTCACCAATCCGTGTCCTTTGATCTTCTTTCCTCTTCATTAGCTCCAAGCGATCTCCTTGATCGAGCTTGTTTGTCATTGCTTGCTCCTTCGGTTTTCCTGGATCGCGCTTGATCGTCGGTTTCCCTCCGTCGAAGATGATTCACCCGAGAGATGTAGTTCATGGCTCTAGCTCCGCACTAAGTGTTAAGTGGAGCAACTAAAGGCCTTAGATTGCTAGTCTAAGGGATCTAGGATGTAGTGTAAGGTTCATGGTGTATTTCTATCTCACCTCCTCTCTTGATTCTCAACACATGAGAGTGTAGCGAGGAAGAAGATGATGAAGGTGGAGGGGCTCAAGGAGTGGAGAGTGAAGCAAATGGTGAGAGTATGAAAAATGAATCAAGCATGTGAGAGAAAATCCTCACACTTGGTTTTGTAAAACAATTTTTACAATATAATACACCAACCATGTTAGTTGTATGTATGCCCTAGAGATCATTGTTGTACATGATTGCATATTACAATGGATGCTTGGACATATATAGGGAGGACTTTCATGCTCGACATGATAGTATGCTATCTGGTTACTCTTTATCTTAACATGTAGACTAGTATTGTGATACTGTCTTGCTCTCACATGTTGGTAAAACCCTTAAAATGTATAATTGACTACCAGGACTATGATGGAGATCATACTAGTAGGGCCAGGGTAGTCCATAAGTCCATCCTTTAATTGTTCCTAGTCGAGGGTTTATCGAGACGGGGCATCGATATTCCAGAGTAGACTGGCGTATACGCTTCTTGACCCATTTGATGGGCGATGGATGATCCTATATCCATTGGTGTTTGACATCAAAAATGGTATACGGGTGCTCAGTGGAGACTGGGTACACTGAACAGGACTCGCCGAGAACTCCTAAATGGTATTATACCTAATGTCAGATAGCAGTTCTCTGATGATACTGGTACAGGTTAGTCTGTAGACCCGAGATCGTCATAAAGTCTTGTGTGATTCCCACTGTGCTTTGATTTCCACCTTACCACGTTCAAGAGAGCGTGTAAAACGGTGGTTTATGGGTACAGTCCCGAGTCACATGGAGGCAATGAGCGATAGGAGGGGATTCGTCTCTCCCGGTATTGGGGGTTGATGTTGCGCTGTGCTCGATTGGCCATAACAGGAAGTCCCTGGCTAAGGCTGATACAGAGATTTACTGGTAAGTGTTATCAGTGGTTTCGCGACCCATTATGGCCTCATATCGGCTTGACTTATCAAGTTACTGGGGTCTGACGTTTACCACCCCTAGACTCGATATGCGATATATCAAACGAAGAGACCGGACTGTACGATAGTGTTACTGTTGGATTCACCGGAGTATGGACAAGCTTGCGTGTTGATCTTCTGATCGCTCAATACCCGGATAGCCGTTACGTCCAGGTAGTACCGCTGACGGCTTGTAGGTGACTGATATGATCATCACCTACTGCCGGCGTATTGACGAGTCATTAGAGTCCTACACAGAGGTTTCCTAGCTCATGCAAAACGAACTAGGGCACATATGTGATATGTGCGGGACCGAGATTAATACGTGTATGTGATACCGTATTCTTATCTCGCGATATGTGATATCGGTCGGTTATATGTGATATAGCCGGGTTATCAAATCAAATGTTGATTCAATAAGTTGATATAAATGATATTAGTCGGTTATATGTGATATAGTCGGATTATTAAATCAAGTGTTGATTTAATAATTTAATGTATGATCATATATTTGATATATTAATATACATTAACTAATATTAGCTCACTTAAGAATTTATTTTTCTCATTTATACAATTAATATATATGTGCTATATATTAATGTATTTTTCTTTGTATCATGCTTGATGATACATTGTTCATGGGTGTATGAGACTCATACCATACCAAAGATAATTAAGGGTTTTATCTATTTAAGGGAAAAACAAAATGAGGTGGAAAATGCCATGGTTAGTGAAGCTTGGAGAAGCTTGTGCAAAGCTTGACTTAGTCCACTAATTTTGTTTTATCTTAAATATGTATTAACACAACCATTATTTTTAGCCATGGTTAGGTCTCTACAAAGATGATATGTGACATTATCTCACCCATGGTTGTCATTCTATTATTGACTCCATCTTCTTCTTCATCTCCTTGAGCTTACTAGATTTTCTTGAGGTGAAGAAAAAGAGTGAGAAAAATTATTCTAAAATGAGCAAAATTCCTACTTCATCAACTCGACGTAGATCATCTTCGGCCTCGAAGTTCTTCGAGCAAGCTTGTTCATTTCGCCTAGTGGAGCCTAACGAGAGTCCGGGAGACCACTACTTGGAGCGAAAGGACTACTACACGGAGCTTTTGAAGTAAAGGACCGATCTACAAAGGTTGTATTCCTTATTCACTTAGAGTAAAGATATTTACTTGCTTTGTATAACCCTAATTATCTAGTTAGATCCTCGGTTATGGATTGCTTAGCACTCTAGATTTTTTAAAATTGCATGCTTGATGCCTTAGAAAACATAGTGAGGATGCTAAGCAACCCAGTAGTGGTATCAGAGCCAAACTAGAGAATTAGATGATAGTAGAATTACGAAACCGAAACAACTCCGAAGCCTCAAAACCAAAACCCTAGCTTTTATCGTTTTTAAAAAGTTCTCTGGAATTTTTTTAAACAGGTGCAGAATGTTACATGTGATGTAATATGAACACCAAAGAAAAACGAGCCCACTCCACCGGATTTTGGCCGGCGAAACATAGCAAAAAACAGGCATGACCGGTTTTGTATTGGAGTTTGGGCATCGTTTTACTTTGGTGTTTCAGTCTCTGTGGTTTGGTGTTTCAGGTATTGTTTGATTTTGCTAAAGATTGTATATGATGTTATCTTTCTGTAGTGGCAATTCGGAGTGTTTCGTATTCGTGATTTTAATATCGTTTCGGGTTTAAAATTGATATGTGATACAATATTTGGAATCCACAATAATTAGTTTTGTGAAAACTAGTTTGAATTTTGTAAACCTAGCAATTTAGTCTCATTAGATCGGTTACCACGGGATTTTGATATGGATCAAAACTCTATCGCAATCACGTAGTGTACGCGGATACTCGCCGGGTAACATTACTAGATGGCCACGCCCCAAAGCCCCGACCAAGTGACTGTAGGAGAACCCCGTTGCTAAAAGCATCCTCCCGGATGCTCATGCCGCGGTGTTCCGCCTAAGTGCATTTCGTCGACGATATCGGGGGTGCGGCCGTCTACTAAAGTTCATTCGATCAGGTTGTCGGGAATCTTGTTGAATTACCCGACTGGTTATTGAAAAGTGTTTTCAATATTGAGACTGAAATGCAGGGTTTATAAGGTTAGGCATGAAATTCGGAATATGAGATATTCCGGGTTTATGATGTCTAAGGAATTCATATGGTTAGACATGAAATCCGAAATATGTGATATTTCGGGTTTATGATGTATAAGGTGGTTGCGGATTCCAATTGTTGTAGTTTTCACTTTCTTTTCTGCGACCGTAAGTGTAATATGTGGTGTATCGCCGGTTTCGTTGCTATACGTCAACGACAATTGGGATACGCATATTTACTTACGTTGATGACATGTGTTATTATGTGTTGCTAGGATATATTATATTGGATCGTCGTGTTTGAATAGCCGGGGTTTTTGCGTGAGATGAGAGTTTTTCATTTTCATTCATGTAAAAACTTGTATGCAATATTCTTTTATTGGGGCACTTCCGGGTTGAGGATGATGTCACCATTGATGTATATTATTTACTTTTCCGCATTAGGATAGACCCAAGACGGGGAGCATAAGTAACCGGGTTCTAGAGTCCAGTGGGAGACCATCTCGAGGAATCGAGACCGGGTCTCCTAACTCTAGAATTGGAACTAGGGCACATACGTGTATGTGATACCGTATTCTTATCTCGCGATATATGATATCGGTCAGTTATATGTGATATAGCCGAGTTATCGAATTAAATGTTGATTCGATAAGTTGATATAAATGATATTAGTCAGGTATATGTGATATAGCCGGATTATTAAATCAAGTATTGATTTAATAATTTAATATATGATTATATATTTGATATATTAATATACATGAACTAATATTAGCTCACTTAAGAATTTATTTCTCATTTATGCAATTAATATATATTAATGTATTTTTCTTTGTGTCATGCTTGATGATACATTGTTCATGGGTGTATAAGACTCATACCATATCAAAGATAATTAAGGGTTTTATTTATTTAAGGGAAAAACAAAATGAGGTGGAAAATGCCATGGTTAGTGAAACTTAGAGAAGCTTGTGGAAATCTTGACTTAGTCCATTAATTTTGTTTTATCTTAGATATTTATTAACTCAACCATTATCTTTAGCCATGGTTAAGTCTCTACAAAGATATGTGATATTATCTCATCCATGGTTGACATTTTATTGACTTCATCTTCTTGAGCTTACTAGATTTTCTTGAGGTGAAGAAAAAGAGGGAGAAAAATTATTCTAAAGTGAGCAAAATTCCTACTTCATCAATCTACACTAGACTAGCCATTTAGTATAGATTGTTTGCTTCACTAATTCTCAATTAGTGAAGAGGTAGCTTGAGTTGGAGATTTCTCGACGTAGATCATCTTCGGCCTCGAAGTTCTTTAAGCAAGCTTGTTCCTTTCGTCTGGTGTAGCCTAACGAGAGTCCGGGAGACCACTACTTGGAGCAAAAGGACTACTACACGGAGCTTTTGAAGTGAAGGACCGGTCTACAAAGGTTGTATTCCTTGTTCACTTAGAGTAAAGATGTTTACTTGCTTTGTATAATCCTGATTATCTAGTTAAATCCTCGGTTATGGGTTGCTTAGCACTCTAGATATTTTAAAATTGCATACTTGATACGTTAGAAAACATAGTGAGAATGCTAAAGAACCCAGCAAACCATGCTTCAATAGTTAGCACAAATGAATTAAAAAATTATTTGTCAACACTATTGAGGTATGGTTCTCACCATACTCCCCTTACCTTATTTTACACCTCATTATTCCATTTAAAGATAAATGGAAAAATCAAGAATGAGGTGTCCATCTTCTAGAATGTTTTCCGTATAAATACGACTTACACTCTACTGTATATACATACATGTATTCGTATCAAAATACGAATACCCAAAGAGATGAATAACACAAAAAACATAATACTAGAATATACATATCGAAATACATATATGTAAATTATTAAATCAATACCTGATTTAATAATCCGGCTCAATCCCGAGCCGGCTAGTATTATCAAATGTCCAATCGAAAGTCCGGATATATAGTACAATCGATCGATCGGAACCCTGCACGTATCCAATACGGCTACTACATTTCGTTTGGACCAGGAAAACCCTCTGTGTGGGACTCTAAAGACTCAACAGTATGCTGGCAGTGAGTTACTGGATAAATCCATAACCACAAGCACGTCAGCAACACTAGCTGTACGTAACGGCTACCCGAATACCTGTCGAAAAGGAAGGCCGACGAGCAAACTCATCTGGATCCCAACTGAGCCTATATGTGACAATCTCCGTACAATCCGGTCTCTTCATCTGAGAGTATCGCATACCGGGTCTAGGGGTGGTAAACGTCAGTCCCTGATAACCCGATAATTCATGTTGATGCGGCTCAGGACCAATTCGAGAAACTACTGATCAACCTATCAGTAAATCCCAACTGCCTTGGCCAAGATCTTATGGTCCTGGCCAATCGAACGCAGTGCAATATCGACTCCCTATACCGGGAGAGACGAATCCCCAACAATCACTCACTCTGCCTCCATGTGGCTCGGGACTGTACCCAACCAAAACCTATTTGCACGACTCGGTAGAGCCATGGTAGGGTAGTGATCAAAGTACAGTGGGAACTTATACGAGACAAATGACGATCTCAGGTCTGAAGACTAACATGTACTCATGTCACCTGAGAACTGCTATCTGACGTTAGGTATAGTACCATCTAGAAATTCTCGGCGAGTCTGTCTAGTGTACTCACCCTCAATGAGCACCTGTATAAGATCTTAGATGCAAAAGACCAATGGCTGCGGGACCAACCATTGCCCCTCGTCGGGGTTTAGAAATGTATACACTAGTCTATTCCGGAATATCGATGCACAGTCTCGATACTCCCACGACTAGGGGCCTTTTGAGGATGTGCTTATCGACTACCCTGCTCCCATAAGTATGACCGACATCACAACGTAGGTAGTCAAGCAATGATCCTACGGGCTTTATCAACATGTATAGATAATACGTAATAACAAGTAAAACATATGCACATGTTAAGATAAAGACAAACCAGATAGCATACTATCATATCGAGCAAGATTGTCATGTACATACATATGTCCAAGCATCCACATGTATACATATACAATAATGGCCTCTAAGGCATACATATCCAACAATCTCCCACTTGCACTAAGGCCATATATTGGCGTACCGAGTACCCAACGTCTGCTCTAGGGCCAGCTATTGGCGTATTGCATACCCAACATCTCAAAAAGTCGTTCGAACTGCGCTTGAGGGAGGGCCTTCATGAATGGATCCGTCGTGTTGTCTTTTATGTCCACTCTCCGCACCTCTATCTCCCGGCGATCAACGATCTCCCTGATCAGGTGATACCGCCTCAAGATGTGTCTGAATTTCTGATGGGACCGTGGTTCCTTCGCTAGAGCTATAGCCCCATTGTTATCACAATACAAAAGTATCGGATCAAATAATGGATGGAACTACCTAAAGTTCGGTAATGAACTTCTTCATCCAGACCGCTTCTTTTGCGGCGGCGTTCGCAGCAATGTATTTAGCCTCTATCATTGAGTCTGCGACGGTGTCCTGTTTGGAGCTCTTCCAACATACCGTCACTCCATTAAGGGTAAACACAAAACCCGAGACAGACTTGCTGTCATCCTTGTCACTCTGGAAGCTTGAATCGGTAAAGGACCGACCTTAAAGTCTCTATTACCGTAAACCAAAAACATCCTCTTAGTCCTTCTCAGGACCTTAAAATAATTATCGTTTCCGCAGAGACGTAACACCGTCAACACTTTTCTAGACACCTAATAGGTTAGTTAATTATGAAGTGAAAAATATCTCTCAAGAGTAATCCTACTCATCAGTGGAATCGGGATCCAACTATCATTGCATGATAGACTAGATGGAAGCCACTCTAGTCACCACACTCCAGAAGGTATGCATCACTAGTAAGTTTCCTGTACGTTTGAAACTCCCGATGTGGTTTTTGCCCCAAGCGCTTATGACCTTGACTTTGGCCAACAAATCATAACGCGTAAGTCAAGTTCTACCCGTCATTGTCCAGATTGATTTAAACCCACCCGTACACACCCTTAACTTTGGCCAACAAGGTGGTACGACCGTCTTAATCCAATGCATCTATCCATGCTACGGATAAGCAGCATATAGTTACCATTTACGATGCCTTGACTTTGGCTAACAAACACCGCATGAATACTATGGGCTATTTATCCAAAATGACGGAGGGCTACGGATGGTTTTTCGGCGAAAAAACCGTGAACATATTGAACTTGTATAGTTGAAGGAACGGATAGCTTTGAAAAGGAATGGTTTAGGCTCTGCTTTTGAAAACTAATGGTTTTGAAGAAAACCAAGTAATCTGCAGTATAAACTTTTGCTCAAGAGGTCACACCCAGCAAAGTGATCTAGGCTCTTACCTCCTATAATGAGGTGTAGGATATTCATGACCGAATACCTCTGCAAAGCGAAAGAGTATAACTATAATTTTTCGAAATTTGTTCCAACATCTTTTAAGTTTCTTATCTTTCATTAATCAAAATTAATGCGGTTCCATCAATTAATTTCTATCACACCAGAAAAGAACGAAAATACAATGTATGTATATGCCATCCGCATTCGCCACGGCACCCCGTCATGGACCGTTAGGTTACTTAACTAACTGCAGAGCGGGGGCTGAACTAGCGTGGGTGCAAAACATATACAACATCTACTAGTATATATAAATATATATATAACATTCATCTCAGGCATGATATAAACATCACAGATCAACAAGCATCTCAGAATGGTGGATAATCTTGAAGCCTCGGGTTTCATTTGAGCCGCAAATAAAACCCGACGTTCCCGGTCGTGTGGATAGCCCGTGCAATGAAAACCTGGACCCCTACGAACATGGTAAGTTACCCGCCAATCGCAGAAGTAAGGCAATCTCAATCAACAAAGTGAATGGGTCACCCAGCACTTCATAGGATCCGGTAACTTGAGCACCCCTCCGTGGGTCATCCTATACCCCTACGAGTGCGGCGAATAGCCCACCAATTCTACATTGAGGCCCCCTCCGTCTCAACGCAATGAGATGCGGAGCCGTTGCCCTCTAGAACCCGGCTATTCGAGCACTCCACAGCGGGGTAATCCTAGTACAGAATAGAAGAAAAATATATGTACAATGGTGACATCGACCTCAACCCGATCGTACCCCAATCAAATAATATACAATCCGGCAGAGACGGCTGTTCACATGTCGGACGCTCGCCCTGCAATATGAATATACAAATGAATCTGGACTGTACTACTACCATTGCAACATCGGTTATCAACTACGACAATCCAACCACAACATCAACACATTACTGAACATCAACGTGAACATCATGTTCGCAAACCCGTCTAATAGAACATATGGCAATTAGTCGGGTTATACCGCTCAAAAATATTCACGGTCGCAGATAACATATGTACTGATAAAACACGTATTTAAAATCTCAATCGAATAAAACTTTTTCGTATGGGCCCCAAGTGCTAACCAATACTCAAACAAATCTGGGCCAAAAAAATACATCCCAAAAATCACAATTCCATACAGTAGAGCACCTGAAGAATTTTTTAGCACAGAGACCCCACTCCGACCGCGAAACCGCCGCAAACAAGCATGTTTCGCGGCGCTTCTGCGGCAGAATAAAGGATTCATGTGCTCAAATTTCTTGTGGATCTCTAAAATACCCTGCTTGTATTTTTAAGGCACTCTAAATAATTTTTTTAACACTTTTAAAATTCGATAGAAAATGAAAATGGAATTGCGGTTTTGAAAATTTTTGTCGATCGATATTTTGAACACGTTTAAATTGAAAGGTTTGTGTAGCACCCTATGAAGAGTTTTGAAGCATCACATGACCCAAAGTTTAAATTTTTATGGTGCTAAACGAACATGCAAAGGAATCGATCCTAGAAAATTAGGGTTTCGAAATATAAAGCGAACTAATCTAGGGTTTCGAGACTACAACCTTTGTAGCTCCCTTTCGCTGGACTCCTTGGTCTCTAGGGTGTTGAACGGAGGTCCTCTTGAAGTCCTCTTGTGTCCACGACGATCCACCACGGAGATCTCCGTCCAAGCTCGCAACTTCGTAAAACCGAAGAGAACACTCTAAACAAAACGGCTAAACTTGTGTAGAATGAAGTTGTGGTTAAGTTTCTCACTTCAAAAACCTATCTTTAAGTGGTATTTGCTCACTAGAAAAAACTAGAGAGCAAAAGAGAAAGAGGAAGAAGATGGTGGCAATTTTTAACAAGAGGTAAAAAGATAACTCTTGAGAAGAAAAAGAAATATATCAATATATATTTTATTTCTTCTCACTATGAACCATGGTTAAAGTGATGGAGACATTATTTAACTTGAGTTTTAAATGATAAAGAGAAGGATAACCCTAGGTTAGTGGTAGTTGAGCATGGTTAGGTCAAAAGAAGAATGTAGAAGCAAGAATGATTATCCTTTCCTTTTCATTTTCTTTTAAATCCAAAATCAAATAATAATCCATTATATAATCCATGGTGTGAGTCTTATATTGCCACCATTTCCATATGCTAACAACCATGATGGATGAGTGTATGTATGTGTGCATGTATGCACATCCACATGTGCATGAAACTAGCATGAAAGAAAGAAAGAAAAGCACACATGCATGCACACATCCATCATCCAAGAAAAGGTTTTAAGTGAGAAAACTAATGGTTAAATGATAAATCAACACTTGATTTATCAATCCGGTCATATCTCATATGACCCTACCAAAAGCAGTTTACCCGATCAATGTTCGGTATCATATACGCACATTTTAATCGGGTGCATGCGCATATCGCATACGCGCACCACAACATTTCGCCTGGACTGGGTAACTCCTTTGTGGGACTCTAAAACTCGTCAATACGCCGGCAGAGGGTGATGATCATATCAGGTACCCTCAAGCCGCAAGCGGTCAGCTAAACGTAACGGCCACCCGGGTATTGAGCGATCAGAAGACAACAAGCGAACCTGCTACAACTCCCGTCGAGCCATCCGGCAACACTACCGTACAGTCCGGTCTCTTCGTCAGATATGCTGCATATCGAGCCTAGGGATGGTCACGTCGACCCCAATAACTCAATAAGTCGTGCCGGTGAATGGTCTATAACAGATCGAGAAACTATTGATAACACTTATCAGCAAATCTCAGCAGCCCTGGCCAGGGACTTGCTGTTATAACCAGTCGGGCACAGCACAGCATCAACTCCCAATACCGGGAGAGACGAAACCCCTCCTATCGCTCATCGTCTTCGTGTGTCTCGGGACTGTACCCAACGGCCACCTGTTTGCACGACTCAGTAGAGCCGTGGTAGGGTGGTAATCGAAGTACAGTGGGAGAACACACAAGGCTCTATGACGATCTCGGGTCTACAGACTAACCTGTACCAGTGTCACCTGAGAACTGCTATCCGACGATAGATATAATTCCATATAGGAGTTCTCGGTGAGTCCGTCCAGTGTACCCAGTCACCACTGAGCACCCGTATATGATCTTGATGTCAAACATCGATGAATGTGGGAACATTCATCGCCCATCGTATGGGTCTAGTATCATATACGCTAGTCTACTCTGGTATATCGATGCCCCGTCTCGATACACCTCCGACTAGGGACATTTCAGGATATGCTTATAGACTACAGATGTCCCACTAGTATGATCTCCATCATAATCAGAGTAGTCAAGCCGATATCCTCAGGGCTTTATCAGCATGTATGAATGAATAAAAGCATGATCAAATCAACATGTCTGATAAAGAAGAACCAGATAGCATACTATCATGTCGAGCAAGAATGCAAACTGAATATATATACATGTATAGATACATCTACTATCACATAATGGCCTCTAGGGCATACATATATCCAACAATCTCCCACTTGCACTAAGGCCAGTTATTGGCGTATCTCATACCCAACATCTCAAAAAGTCGCTCATGCTGTGGCTGAGGGAGGGCCTTGGTGAGTGGATCCGCGGCGTTGTTCTTTGTGTCTACTCTCTTAATCTCGATCTCGCGGCGATCTACAATCTCCCGGATCAAATGAAAGCGCCTCAGGATATGTCTGGACCGCTGATGGGATCTGGGCTCCTTGGCTAACGCCATTGCCCCATTATTGTCACAATACAAAGGTATTGGATCAATAATGGTTGGAACTACTCCTAGCTCCGAGACGAACTTCTTCATCCAGACGGCTTCCTTGGCGGCATCATTTGCAGCAATGTACTCAGCTTCCATCGTAGAGTCTGCAACGGTATCTTGTTTGGAACTCTTCCAACTTACCGCCCCTCCATTGAGGGTAAATACAAACCCTGAGATAGATTTGCTGTCATCCTTATCGCTCTGGAAGCTCTAATCGGTAAAGGCCTCCATTTGGAGATCTGTATTACCATACACCAAGAACAATTCTTTAGTCCTTCGTAAGTACTTAAGAATGTTCTTCACAGCTGTCCAGTGGTTCTCCCCTGGGTTAGATTGATACCTGCTTACAACACTAAGTGCATAAGCTACATCTGGGCGTGTACATAACATCGCATACATTATAGATCCTACTGCCGAAGCATAAGGTACAATGCTCATGCGAGCTCTCTCTTCATCGGTCTTTGGACAAGAATCCTTGGAGAGAGTGACTCCATGGCAAGCGGGTAAGGCACCCCGCTTGGAGTCTTCCATACTAAACCTCTTTAGGATGGTGTTGATGTACCTGGTTTGGGACAATCCCAATAACTTTTTGGATCTATCCCTATAGATCCTTATGCCCAGGATGTATGTGGCATCACCCAGGTCCTTCATGGAGAACCTTAGTGATAAGAATGATTTGACCGACTGTAGCATAGGAATATCATTTCCTATCAGAAGAATGTCATCCACGTACAATACGAGGAATGTGACAGCTCTTCCCACAGCCTTCTTATAAACACAAGGTTCATCTGGATTTTTGATGAAATCAAACTCTTTGATAACATCATCGAAACAGATGTTCCAACTCCGAGATGCCTGCTTTAACCCATATATGGATTTAAGCAATCTACATGCTTTCTCGCTGCTCCCACTGTCAATGAAGCCCTCTGGCTGATCCATATAAACGCATTCCTCTAAATCTCCATTTAGAAATGCTGTTTTAACGTCCATCTACCAGATTTCATAGTCGTAGTGAGCAGCAATAGCAAGTAGGATCCGAATGGATTTAAGCATGGCTACGGGCGAAAAAGTTTCGTCATAGTCCAAACCTGGTCTTTGACGAAAACCTTTCGCCACAAGTCTTGCCTTATAGGTCTCTACCTGCCCATCCACACCAATCTTTCTTTTAAAGATCCATTTGCACCCTACAGGTTTTACCCCAGGGGGTACAACGTCCAAAGTCCATACTTTGTTGGTGTACATAGACTCCATTTCGGATCTCATGGCATCCAACCACTTCACAGAGTCACCACTCGTGATAGCTTGCTGAAAACTGGTTGGATCATCATCATCCATGATGCAATCTTCCCTGTCACCATCAATGAGGAAACCGTAGTACCTCTCCGGTGGGCGAGAAGTCCTACCAGACCTTCGGAGTGGCCGAGGTTCCTCAGTTTCTGTTGCAACAGCCGGTTCAACCAAATCGTCATTTGTAGTTTGTGTCTCTAGAACCTCTTCTAGATCTACCACCTTTCCACCATCTTTATCTGTGAAAAACTCTTTTTCCAAGAATGTGGCATACTGGGAAACAAACACCTTTTGTTCCTCTTTGTGGTAGAACAGATATCCATAAGAATTCTTTGGATATCCCACAAAGTTACACATGACTGACCGTG
This sequence comes from Agapanthus africanus, assembly GCA_030015575.1. Classification (NCBI taxonomy): domain Eukaryota; kingdom Viridiplantae; phylum Streptophyta; class Magnoliopsida; order Asparagales; family Amaryllidaceae; genus Agapanthus; species Agapanthus africanus. Next base: position 402,138,060 of record CM057346.1, read on the forward strand.
TCTCGAGTTTGTCCGGATTCTGCTTTTTAACATAGGCCGGGCAACCCCAAATCTTAATTCTCTTAAGAGATGGTCTCTTCCCATTCCATATCTCATATTGCGTGGTAGACACGGCTTTGGTTGGAACCCTATTCAGCAGAAACGCTGCAGTCTCCAATGCTGCCCCCAAAATGAGACTGGTAACTCAGCGTCACTCATCATGGACCGGACCATATCTAATAGGGTCCTATTCCGTCGTTCTGACACACCGTTGTGCTGTGGTGTGTAAGGAGGAGTGAGCTGAGAGAGAATCTCATTCTCTTTTAGGAAGTTTGCAAATTCTGTACTGAGATACTCTCCACCTCGATCTGATCGAAGCATCTTAATACTCAAGTCGGTTTGTTTTTCTACTTCTTGTTTATATTCAATGAATTTCTCGAAAGCGTCGGACTTGTGCTTTAATAAAAATACATGACCGAATCTTGAGAAATTGTCGGTGAATGTAATGAAGTATGATAAACCGCCTCTAGCCTGTGTAGACATTGGCCCACATACATCACTATGTATGAGGCCAAGGAGCTGAGTAGCTCTTTCTCCGTGTCCGGTAAACGGAGTTTTGGTCATTTTACCCTTGATACAAGACTGGCAAGTCGCATAAGATTTATATTCAAAAGAGTTTAAATATCCATCTTTGTGTAACCTGTTTAGTCTTGTTTCGTTAATATGACCAAGTCTACAATGCCAAAGAAAAGCTTCATTTAATTCTGAAAGTTTTCTTTTATTAGTGTGTTGTATACTGAAAACTGTGTGTTGATTTAGGACATATATTCCGTTATTAAGCGTACCATACCCAACCAACATTTGATTCAGGTGAATGTTCATAACATTGTTCTGCAACACAAAATTATATCCTTCATTGTCCAACAAAGAAACGGATATTATATTACATAGCATACTTGGTACAAAATAACATGGATTCAAAATCAAAATACATCCAGATGGCAACCCCAAGTGATACTCTCCCACTGAGACTGTATGTACATTGGAACCATTTCCAACGCGGAGAGTATGGTCACCTGTCTTCAAAACCTTGCTATTTCTCAGCCCCTGCATAGAATTGCAAATGTGAGAACCTGAACCGGTATCCAATACCCAGGAAGCAGAATTTATACAAAAACAGTTTTCAGTCACAAACGCACCTGAAGCAGAAGCATCACCATGCTTCTTCTTGAGACTTAAGTACTCCGTGCAATTGCGCTTCCAATGTCCTGTCTTGTGGCAATGAAAACATTCGCCTTTCCCCGAGTCTCCAGCCTTAGACTTTCCCTTTCCCTTCACCTTTTTAACTCCGCCCTTAGGATTAGTGGGTTTCTTCTTTTTCTTTCCCTTGGCCTTGGCTTTCGGGCGAGAAGAGGAAGACTGTCCAATAGTCATAACGGGAGTTTTTGCTAACTTCATAGTGCTCTCTGCACTCCTTAACATATTAAGGAGTTCAGGGAGGTCCTTCTCCATGCTATGCATGTTGAAGTTCACTATGAACTGAGCAAAGGTGGAGGGGAGGGACTGCAGAATAATATCTATATATTGTTCATTGTCCATCGTCCATCCAAGGTCCTCAAGCTCTTCTATAAGAGCTATCATCTTCAGAACATGGTCTCCTACTGGTGTGCCAGGGGCCATTCGCATCTGAAACAATTTCTTTGATGCTTCGTATCGTAATACGCGGGATTGCTCCCCATACAACTCCTTTGTATGGAGCAATATACCGTGAATGTCCATGTCCTCGTGCTGCTTTTGATGTGTGTTATCCATCGATGCAAGCGCGAGGCATGTGGCCGTGGCACAGTCAGCGTCCAATGTCTTGCGGACTTCAATGTCCGCAACTGAGGATTTTGGACCAGGGACGGGCGAGGCTGAAGCCGTGAGGACATATGATACTTTATCATAAGTCAAGGCGATTTTCAGATTCCTCAGCCAGTCTTTATAGTTGGTCCCATTCAGTTTGTTTTTATCTAGTAAAAGCTTGAGTCCAGTCATGGGTATCTGCCATTAAGAGAGAGAAAAGAATACACTCAGCGAAAGCTCTTGCACAGATTAGATTGGTTTATTATCTTGTCTAATCGATGTTTCCCACTGCTTTTATCGAGTTTTTCTTTCAAACCTTAAAAAGAAAAACTAGCCAGGATTAATTGCAGTCTACAACTTCGCTAACCGTTCAGCCAGGCCAGTGTTGGTACTTTGAGGGAGGTTCCCCGTGCTTTCGCACGGACCTAATTAGAGTAAACCTCGTTTTCCCAGAGGCGGAGCACCGTTAACACCTTTCTAGACACCTAATGAGTTAGCTAATTGTAAACTGTAAAACTCTCCCAGGAGCAACTATTGCCCACAGTGGGATCGGGATCCAACCATCACATGGAAGGTATGCAATCTCATTGCAAATTTCAACACTTGAAATTCCCGATGTAATTTTTACCCCTAGTACTTATGACCTTAACTATAGTCAACAAATCATAAGTACCAGTCAAGTTCTACCCGTCATTTCTTGATCAATTAGACCCACCCATATGACCCTTAACTATGGTCAACAAAGTCGCATGAATGTCCTAATTAATCTGCATCATATGCAGTGTAGAAAGACATCACTTAGCTACCGTACACTACGCCTTAACTAAAGTCAACAAACGTAGCACGAATACTAAGTACTCTACTTCCTAAAATGACGGAGGGTTGCGAATGATTTTTTTTGAGAAAATCTTTAACGCTTTGAACTTGATATCGTTGTAGAATCAAACAGTTTTCAAAAGGAGTGGCTTAAGCTCCGCAGTTTTGAAATGTAGCTTTTTCATAAATAGCCGAGTAGTTTTTAAATCCGATTCTACAACATCTTTTTAGGTTTATTTTCTTTACATTAATCACATTAATGTAATCCCATCATTTAAGTCCTTAAGCCAATCACAGAAAAGAAACGAAAATAACACGTACGCTTATGCCATCCGCATTCGCCGCAATGTTCCGTTATGCACCGTTAGGTTACTTAACTAACGGCATACCGGGACGGGACTAGCGCGGGTGTAAAACATAAGCAACGTCTACTATATATCATATATATAATATGTCAATCGTCTCAGATATCACAGAACACAGGCAGCAGAAACATAGATATAACGTGGGATATCCTAGGACGTCCGTATTTAGTATTTAGCCAGAATAGAAAATACGGATTCTACAGTCGCGACGAATAGCCAAGCCCACACCCTGGACCCCTACGAGAGCGGCAAGTGACCCTACCAATTCTGGAGTTTAGGAGACCCGGTCTCGACTCCTCGAGATGGCCTCCCACTGAACCCCAGAACCCGGTCACCTGTGCTCCCCTCCTTGGGTCCAACCTAATGCGGAAAAGTAAATAATATACAACACTGGTGACACAGCCTCAACCTGGAAGTGCCCCAAATAAAAGAATATTACATTACATTTGAATTTACATGAATGAAAATATAAAACACTCATCTCTCATAAAACCCCCGGCTATTCAATCGCGACAATCCTGCACATCATATCTCAGCAACACATAATATCTCATATCATCAACGTAAGTAAGTATGCATACCCCAATTGTCGTTGACGTATAGCAACGAAACCGGCGATATCGAACATACTACACTTACGGTCACAGAAAAGAAAGTGTAAAACTACAATATTTGGAATCCACATTCTCTTTAGACATCATAAATGCGAAATATCACATATTTCGTATTTCATGCCTAAACTATATGAATTCCACATATTGTATCACATTCCAGACAAACAGACAGTATTAAAGTTTTCGAACGAACGATCAAGTACCCAAGATTCACTAAAGCTCAACACTTGAGCAGGGTTCAAAAATCCGGAGTGTGACACAGTAGTAGCGGTCCAGCCGTAGAAGGGTCAAGCCAACGCCTCACATGTGGCACGCCGTACTGCCCCAAACCCTAAGGTTCAAAGGGCAGTTCGAGACGGTCACATAATCGAGTTAAGGTTTGTTGTCTTCTAGAGGGACCACCGCAAAAAGACTTGCACGTATCTCCAAAGTATTTAAACCCCGTGAATAGTGAGCAAATGATACTCGTTCAAACACTTCAATACTTTCTAATTTACCCGGAAAAGCTACGAAATGAAAATCCCGATCGAAATGACGAGTCCAAAACCATCTCCAGAATTTTTCAAAACCAAATACAGATTAAAAATATCCAAAAAATTATACAAGCAGATTCATGAATTACTGTACAAAAAGTATTCATCAATTCATATATACGGCCGCGGAACCGCGGCCTAAGCAAGCTTAGGCCGCGTTTCCGCGGCGAGAATCACTGTTCATGGAATAATTTTTGTACCGTAACCCTTATTTTTTCCTGCTGTATTTTTTACATATTTTTAATTCTGAAAAATGTCAAGTTTTAGAAAATTTCCAGAGAGCACCCTAAAAAGTCGTATTTCGGTTCGATCGGAGTTTTAACTTCGTAAAAAGGTCGCCTAATGTTCTAGGTCGGCTCTGATACCAATGAAAGGTTTGTGTAGCACCCTATGAAGAGTTTTGAAGCATCACATGACCCAAAGTTTAAATTTTTATGGTGCTAAACGAACATGCAAAGGAATCGATCCTAGAAAATTAGGGTTTCGAAATATAAAGCGAACTAATCTAGGGTTTCGAGACTACAACCTTTGTAGCTCCCTTTCGCTGGACTCCTTGGTCTCTAGGGTGTTGAACGGAGGTCCTCTTGAAGTCCTCTTATGTCCACGACGATCCACCACGGAGATCTCCGTCCAAGCTCGCAACTTCGTAAAACCGAAGAGAACACTCTAAACAAAACGGCTAAGCTTGTGTAGAATGAAGTTGTGGTTAAGTTTCTCACTTCAAAAACCTATCTTTAAGTGGTATTTGCTCACTAGAAAAAACTAGAGAGCAAAAGAGAAAGAGGAAGAAGATGGTGGCAATTTTTAACAAGAGGTAAAAAGATAACTCTTGAGAAGAAAAAGAAATATATCAATATATATTTTATTTTTTATCACTATGAACCATGGTTAAAGTGATGGAGACATTATTTAACTTGAGTTTTAAATGATAAAAAGAAGGATAACCCTAGGTTAGTGGTAGTTGAGCATGGTTAGGTCAAAAGAAGAATGTAGAAGCAAGAATGATTATCCTTTCCTTTTCATTTTCTTTTAAATCCAAAATCAAATAATAATCCATTATATAATCCATGGTGTGAGTCTTATATTGCCACCATTTTCATATGCTAACAACCATGATGGATGAGTGTATGTATGTGTGCATGTATGCACATCCACATGTGCATGAAACTAGCATGAAAGAAAGAAAGAAAAGCACACATGCATGCACACATCCATCATCCAAGAAAAGGTTTTAAGTGAGAAAACTAATGGTTAAATGATAAATCAACACTTGATTTATCAATCCGGTCATATCTCATATGACCCTACCAAAAGCAGTTTACCCGATCAATGTTCGGTATCATATACGCACATTTTAATCGGGTGCATGCGCATATCGCATACGCGCACCACAACATTTCGCCTGGACTGGGTAACTCCTTTGTGGGACTCTAAGACTCGTCAATACGCCGGCAGAGGGTGATGATCATATCAGGTACCCTCAAGCCGCAAGCGGTCAGCTAAACGTAACGGCCACCCAGGTATTGAGCGATCAGAAGACAACAAGCGAACCTGCTACAACTCCCGTCGAGCCATCCGGCAACACTACCGTACAGTCCGGTCTCTTCGTCAGATATGCTGCATATCGAGCCTAGGGATGGTCATGTCGACCCCAATAACTCAATAAGTCGTGCCGGTGAATGATCTATAACAGATCGAGAAACTACTGATAACACTTATCAGCAAATCTCAGCAGCCCTGGCCAGGGACTTGCTGTTATAACCAGTCGGGCACAGCACAGCATCAACTCCCAATACCGGGAGAGACGAAACCCCTCTTATCGCTCATCGTCTTCGTGTGTCTCGGGACTGTACCCAACGGCCACCTGTTTGCACGACTCAGTAGAGCCGTGGTAGGGTGGTAATCGAAGTACAGTGGGAGAACACACAAGGCTCTATGACGATCTCGGGTCTACAGACTAACCTGTACCAGTGTCACTTGAGAACTGCTATCCGACGATAGATATAATTCCATATAGGAGTTCTCGGTGAGTCCGTCCAGTGTACCCAGTCACCACTGAGCACCCGTATATGATCTTGATGTCAAACATCGATGAATGTGGGAACATTCATCGCCCATCGTATGGGTCTAGTATCATATACGCTAGTCTACTCTGGTATATCGATGCCCCGTCTCGATACACCTCCGACTAGGGACATTTCAGGATATGCTTATAGACTACAGATGTCCCACTAGTATGATCTCCATCATAATCAGAGTAGTCAAGCCGATATCCTCAGGGCTTTATCAGCATGTATGAATGAATAAAAGCATGATCAAATCAACATGTCAGATAAAGAAGAACCAGATAGCATACTATCATGTCGAGCAAGAATGCAAACTGAATATATATACATGTATAGATACATCCACTATCACATAATGGCCTCTAGGGCATATATATATCCAACATAAATTAAGCTAGTATAGGTTTATGGGGTGGCTCTGATACCATGTTGGGTCAGTCAGCGCAGCGGAAACTAACCGTGGCGTCCATAGGTCACTCAGTAGCTACTTTTTACGTAATCCCCTCGTGACGGACTACAACCCGCCGGACCATATAACCGCACGGGACACCTAGGGTAAGTTTGTGCTTCGCAACTACGGTCACCACAGTGAGAACCCCCATAGGTCGGTATCCCTGCCTAGTAGCTCTGATACCATGTTGGGTTACACTAACGCCCTGACCATCTACCGTGGTCGTTTGCGGAACAAAAATTTTTTAGGGTTTGAAACTGGCGCTAGAATAACCCATTCACCGGATCTACCATAAACCTAAACTAGCAAGATAAAAGGAGCCATCTACTATGATAGAAAAGTCTCACCAAAAGATCCGTGTTCTTTGGTCTTCTTTCCTCTTCATTAGCTCCAAGTGATCTCCTCGATCGAGCTTTGTTTGTCTTTGCTTGCTCCTTCGGTTCTCCTGGATCGCGCTTGATCGTCGGTTTCCCTTCGTCGAAAATGATCCACCCGAGGAATGTAGTCCATGGCTCTAACTCCACATTAAGTGTCAAGTGAAGCAACTAGAGGCCTTAGATTGCTAGTCTAAAAGTTCTAGGATGTAGTATAAGATTCAAGGTGTGTTTCTATGTCACCTCCTCTCTTGATTCTCAAAACATGAGAGTGTAGAGAGAAGAAAGATGACGATGGTGGAGGAGCTCAAGAAAAGGAGAGAAGAGTGAAGCAAATGGTGAGTATGAAAAATGAATCAAGCATGTGAGAGAATCTTCACACTTGGTTTTGTAAAACAATTTTTACAATATAATATACCAACCATGCTTCAATAGTTAGCACAAATGAATTAAAAATTTATTTATCAACACTATTGAGGCATGGTTCTCACCATACTCCCCTTACCTCATTTTACATCTCATTATTCCATTTAAAGATAAATGGAAAAATCAAGAATGAGGTGTCCACCTTCTAGAATGTTTTCCGTATAAATACGGATTACACTCTACTGTATATGCATACCTGTATTCGTAACAAAATACGAATACCCAAAGAGATAGAATAACACAAAGAACATAATACTAGAATATACAAATCGAAATACATATATCTAAATTATTAAATCAATACCTGATTTAATAATCCGGCTCAATCCCGGACCGGCTAGTATTATCAACTGTCCGATCGAAAGTCCAAATACATAGTACAATCAATCGATCGGAACTCTACACGTATCCAATACGGCCACTTCATCATTTCGTCTGAACCAGGAAAACTCTCTCTATGGGACTCTAAAGACTCGACAGTACGTCGGCAGTAAGTTACTGGATAAATCCATAACCACAAGCACGTCAGCGGTGTTAGTTATATGTATGCCCTAGAGGCCATTACTGTACATACGATGTATATTGTAATGGATGCTTGGACATATATAGGGAGGATTTTCTTGCTCGACATGATAGTACGCTATCTGGTTACTCTTTATCTTAACATGTACTCTGATTGTCTCTATATTACATGTTGATAAAACCCTTAGGATATGTACTCGACTACTGGGACTATGATGAGATCATACTAGTGGGACCGCGGAAGTCGACGAGTACATCCTATAACTGTTCCTAGTCGAGGGTGTATCGAGACAGGGCATCGATGCACCAGAGTAAACCAGCGTATACGCATCTTGACCCATATGATGGGCGATGGATGATCCCATATCCATCGGTGTTTAACATCAAGGATGGTGTATGGGTGCTCAGTAGAGATTGGATACACTGGACGGACTCGCCGAGAACTCCCAGATGGTATTATACCTCACGTCAGATGGCAGTTCTCCGGTGACACTGGTACAGAGTAGTCTGTTGACCCGAGATCGTCATAGAGTCTTGTGTGATTCCCACTGTGCTTTGATTTCCATCATACCACGTCCAAGAAGGCGTGCAAAAAGGTGGCTTTTGGGTACAGTCCCGAATCACATGGAGGTAATGAGCGATAGGAGGGGATTCGTCTCTCCCGGTATAGGGAGTTGATGTTGCGCTGTGTTCAATTGGCTATAACTGAAAATCCCTGGCCAGGGTTGCTGAGATTTACTGGTAAGTGTTATCAGTAGTTTCTCGAACTGTTATGACCTCATATCGACATGACTTATCAAGCTACTGGGGTCTGACGTATACCACCCCTAGACGAGATATGCGACATATCAGACGACGAGACCGGACTGTACGGGAGTGTTACTAACTGGATTCACAGAAGAATGTACAGGGTTGCTTGTTGATCTTCTGAGCGCTCAATACCTGAGTGGCTGTTACGTTTAGCTGACCGTTTGCAGTTTGTGGGTGTTTGATATCATCATCACCTACTGCCGGTGTATTGACGATTCTTTAGAGTCCTACACAGAGGTTTCTTGGCTCAGGCAAAACGGAGTAGGAGCACATATGTGATATGTGCGGGACCGAGAATAATGCGATATGAGATACCGTATTCTATTCTCGCGATATTTGATATCAGTCGGGTCATCGGATCAAGTGTTGATTCGATGAATCGGTAATTGAGATATTAGTCGGTTATATGCAATATAGCCGGATTGTCGGATCAAGTGTTGATTCGATAATTTAATGTATAATAATATATATGATATATTAAATTACATTAACTAATATAAGCTCACTAAAAGATTCTTTTTCTCACTCGGGTAATACATTGATATATATGCGATATATGTTAAATGTATTATTTTATTTTGTTACAATAAATATTATATATGTGATATATAATATTGTAACATGATGTGGTTATTAATGCAACATATTTAGTGGAGATTAAACATGGTTAGGGTTTGATTTGGGTTAAGCTTTTCTAGAAGTTTCTAGAAGCATTCCTTTTTGTTTTGGAAAAGATATTTTGAGAAGATATTTGCTTAACCAAACCCAAACCCTATACCATGGTTGTTTCTCTACAAGGGTTAAGGACTCATTCTTAACTATAGTTGCATTTCTAACCTCACATATGAGTTATTCATTATTCATCACAAAAGGATTCCTTCTTCTTCTTCCTTCTCTTTTCATGGAAATTTTTTCTTGCTTTGATTTTGTGATGAAAGTGAGTGAGAATAAGAAAACAAATGAGAGCAAAAATCCTACTTCATCATCCTCATCTACCCTTGCCATTTAGATGAGGGTGTTCACTTCATTTTGTGATTGAGAGCTTATGTTAATGAAACTTCAAGGTAGATCATCTTTGTTATCGAAGATCGGAAGCAAGCTTGCATCTTTCTCTTCGTGGAGCCTCTCGAGAGTCCGGAACACGATGATCGCAGCGAAGGGACCTCAACACGGAGCTTAAGAAGTGAAGGATCGGATCTACAAAGGTTGTAATCCCTCTCACTTAGTGTTAAAGTGTTTAACATGCTTGTTTTCGCCTAATCTCTAGTTTAAAGATCTAGTTAAGGGTTGTTCGGCACGGCTAAATTTTTAACCAGGCATGATTGATGCCTCGTAGACCCTTGTTAGAGTGCCTAGCATCCCTACAAGCGGCACTAGTTGTACGTAATGGCTACCCGGATACCTGTCGAAAAGAAGGCCGACGAGCAAACTCATTCGAATCCCAACTGAGCCTATCTGTGACAATCTCCATACAGTCCAGTCTCTTCGTTTGAGAGTATCACATACCGAGTCTAGGGGTGGTAAACGTCAGACCCTAATAACCCAATAATTCGTGTTGACGCGGCTCAGGACCAATCCGAAAAACTAATAATCAACCTATCAGTAAATCCCAACTGTCTTGGCCAAGGTCTTATGGTCCTGGCCAATCGAACACAGTGCGATATCGACTCCCTATACCGGGAGAGACGAATCCCCAACAATCACTCAATGCCTCCATATGGCTCGAGACTGTACCCAACCAAAACCTGTTTGCACGACTCGGTAGGGTAGTGATCAAAGTACGGTGGGAACTCACACGAGACAAATGACGATCTCAGGTCTCAAGACTAACCTGTACTTATGTCACCTGAGAACTGCTATCTGACGTTAAGTATAGTACCATCTAGAAGTTCTCGGCGAGTCCGTCCAGTGTACTCACCCCCAATGAGCACCTGTATACGATCTTAGATGCAAAAGACCAATGGCTGCAAGCCCAGCCATTGCCCCTCGTCGGGGTCTAGAAACGTATACACTAGTCTACTACGGAATATCGATGTCCAGTCTCGATACTCCCACGACTATGGACCTTTTAAGAATGTGCTTATCGACTATCCTGCTCCCACGAGTATGATCGCCATCACAGCGCATATAGTCAAGCAATGATCCTACGGGCTTTATCAACATGTATATATGATACGTAATAACAAGTAAAACATATGTACATGTTAAGATAAAGACAAAGCAGATAGCATACTATCATATCGAGCAAGATTGTCATGTGCATACATATGTCTAAGCATCCACATGTATACATATACAATAATGGCCTCTAGGGCATACATATCCAACAGACATCATTGATTGTTAAAGAATATGCCAAACTGTTTATGATTGATTTTACTACTTTTATATAGAATGTACTGATTTTTTAAGATTCTTCTGGTTAAATATTCAAAATCCGATATTTATGATTCGATACGGCCAAGATGGTCAATTCCAATCCCAACAATGACCGTCCAAAACCGATACCGACACCGAATTTTAAACCTTGGTGCAAAGAACTAAACAAAATATTTGTTATCTCCTTTAAGCTATGAACGAAACAAAATAATAAATCCCTTTAAGCATCGCCATATAGGCCATGCTCATTGTTTCCTTGAGTTACCTATCGGGCTCTACATCCTATGAACCATCAGAATATTTGTTGGCTTGTTTTATATTCTTTTAGAATGAGAAAACTATTGGGCCCCGTGTGCTTTAAAGTATAAACCAAACAGAAAATTTATTCAACGGTTCATTAAATTTTCATTAACATTTCATGGAATAAGCATATTATAGGACAGTCCCACGCTGCATTCTTTACTTTATATGCTGAATTGTAATTCTATCGTATCTTTTTGCTTTTCACGTATAACAAATCCAAGATAAAGGGAAAATACAGGTGTCATTGTGTCCTGGCACAGCAAGCAGTTTTGCCCCTTCATTTTGTCCATCCAGTTAACTCTATTCTGGCATTTTTGCTAGAAATTCATCCAACATACTCTATATACATACCAATAATTTACACTTTATATTCATACTAATAATTTTTCATCCCATAATCCATCCAATGTTAGCATTCAATTTCTTCATTGAGGTTTAGCCTTATATAGCTGAATGATTTTTAAATATTACTCGCATGTTCGTTTGTGGTAATTGTAGACAGGGTTTAGCTCCGACCACTATATAGGTCCATTGTAACTGTCAATTTTCTTGTGCAGCGACAACTAGAATCTCTTGATTCCTTATAGCCATCATACTAGTGAACTCCACTCTAACCTTGAGAGAAATATATTATGTATTTAACCTAGTTCATTTGTAACCTCAGAATGCATGAGCAATTTACACACAAAAATGTTCAGTTGTTAAGTAGTTGAATCAGGGCAAATGTGTTGATTTTCAGGTTAAGACCTATTAATTATATTTTGATAAAACGTAGCCCCGTACCCTACAAATAATCTCTTTTTTTAGCAAGATAAGGTAGGATGGCATGGTATGACTGTAACAAGACTGTTAACTACATTAGGAGGCAGCAAACCGATTATGTGGAAATGTGATGCATTTGTTAAAGTAATTTTTAAAGTAGGATGGAGTTTAAAGTTAGAGAAGAACTGGAGTGATGGGTTTTTACACATGGGCTTGTAATGATAAGTGGGTTCAAGTCTTATTGAGGTGTGACCCATTTTATATTTTATACACATGTGTTTCTTTTGTTATTTTCAATGTGGGACTATCTTTAAAATCCCATTATTTGGGTTTTTTTACTTTCAACACCCTCCCTTACGTGCAACCATTACTTCTTTTTTTAGTGTGGTTGTCACGTGGAAAGTAGAGTTTAAAATTAAAGAAGAGTTGGAGGAATGATGGGCTTTTACACATGAGCTTTCAATACTAAGTGGGATCCAACAATAAAACTCAAGCTTTATTGAGGTGTGACTCATTTTATATTTTATACCCATGTGGTCCCATCATTTGGTTACACATAGATGCACATGGGTTTTTAATACAGTAGGACTCCATCCAAAAGACTCAAGTCTTATGGAGGTTTATCTCATCTTTATATCTTATACGCATATGCATCCCACAATTTTCCCGATGTGGGACTATGTTAACCACATTCTCAACAATCCCCCTTACGTGCAAGGCATGTGGACAAAGAAGACTTCACGTGCGAGGGCTCAAACCTCATGTGCAACATGGAACAAACAAACACCCGAGCTCTAATACCATGTGAAACTCGGTTTGGGCCCACAACACATGAGCCCACACATGGGCTTTTAATACAGGTTCCATCTAAAAGACTCAAGCCTTATAGCGATTTATCACATCTTATATCTTATACCCATATGCATCCAACAATTTTCCCAATGTGGAACTATGTTAACCACATTCTCAACATTAGCAACGGGCTAAGGAAAGAAAAACCTTCAGAAAATATTTTCATAGGAGTTTAATGATGTGCATCAATACTGAGAATGCAATCACCAATTATAATATTTCATAATTTCCTAATAGCATTGCTTCAGTAGGATGCAATAGGATGCATCATCCTATAGACTAACCCTGCACGAACACAAAGATCCAGGAACTGGGTTATGATATTAATAACATTTACACTACAATTTACACCCTTTAAAGGGTGCATCTGCGAGCACGCGCACACATGTGTGTGTGTGTGTGTGAATTTCAATAAATTCTACATATCAGAATTGCGACAGCAACTCTTAAGCTTTATAGTAAGAGATCAACTGCGGAGAAATCCAGTAACCGGTCTCTTAGTAGTACAAATATCCTCAAGAAGCCAATTAGTTGAAAAACACACTAATACCAATGCCTGGCTACAATACCATTTCAAAGTTTTATGGATTAATATGGATCTTATCAATCAGTATCTTCAAAATAAAACCTTTAATTAGTTTAATTGTTTGTAACACAGTGGCACACACATACAGATTCCAATGAATAGAACTGACTTGTCGTGAGCAAGATAAATATAGAGCATGGAGTAAAAATACATTAAAATTATATTTTAAAAAAGGTATTGAGGCTATCCCTTGGAAAGGAAACAACAAAAACATAACATAAAACTAAAATCTAGAACCGTCTTTTAATGTTATTTATGATTTAATGTACCATACTGAGATATAAACATCACATATGATATTCATTACAATCTCCCTCCTCCCTCCCCCCCCCCCCACCAAAAAAACATTACAAAAGCAATTATAGAGGAGTTAGTAAGGTATTTGAGGCATTCCTCTAACCAACACAGCAAAAAAAACTTCGTCAGAGTTGCCACCAATTACTTATTCAAAATAAGAAGAAAAAAGTACTTTATTTAATTATGCTCCGTGATTGGATAGTTGTGTCAATGCAGAACAGGCTTGCTAAAAAGCATTAAGAACTGTACTCTGATAATACCTCAAGTGATTATTTTCATTTAGTAAAAGTAATTATTAAAATCATGGATAAGCTATCCGTAAAAGAAACTTACCATCCTGTCATGAACTTTTTTGAGGCCCAACTCCTGACGACCTTGTAGAATGCCTGCAATGGAGAAATTGTGATTGAGCAAAATACTGATCACATGTTTAATATACTGTAATAAGAATCTGAAAGAAGGTACCAAGAGCAAAGGGCTACAAATCTACGAGAATTCTCTTTTACAATCTATGCTGTTTTTGCTAAAGAAATGTCTAGATCAATGCGTCTTTTTTTTTTCAAAAACAAAAACATGGTTTGAAAAGGTTTATATAAGAGGAAAAGAAATCGTAAGTGCACAATGAGGCCAGGTCAATCAATTATCACAATCTCTCTTTATTTGTCTTCTACCCTGCAAGCACTCGTCCTTCTAGAAGCCGTGTTGATAGTTTCGTAGGAAACACGATACGTGTCATTTCGAAACGATACGAAACGGGGGCAATTCGATACGAATGGTAAAGCTATATCGGGTTTACTAATTTATCAGTACTCATTTTGTCTCGTAGAAACAATATGAAACGATACGAAATGTGTATCACTCGATACGCTATTTAACTATTAAAAACATAGTGAGTCGGGTTTCGGGTTTAAAACCCGCTTGGTTATATTAAATATTAATAATCTACTTGGTCCCACACAACCCGGACCCAAATTTCTTTGTGCATTAACTTCTTTCCCTTTCTTCACGTTGGTGGCTCGTTGCAACAGTGATCAGGGGCTCAAAGCAAAAGTTATTGGTGAAGATAGATTTTTCGTAGCAACAGTGATCAGGGGCTCAAAGCAAAAGTTATTGGTGAAGATAGATTTTTCGTAGCGTTAACTTTTTATTTGGTGTTGACGTTTTGAAAAACTTGGTTGGAATGTTTTAATTATGATTTTTATGAATTATGAAACTTATCATATTTATGTTTATGAATTATTATATAAGGTTGAATATTTTGAAATATTTTGATATTATTTTGATTATCAAATACATAAGGTGTGATTTATATGTATGTATTTGCGCGGTTTCAATTCGGAATTTGCTTTAAGTTGTATGGGGCTTTATATTGCTAATTTAATCGATTTTTAAATAATAATTGGTTCTCCACATAATTACTTCGTTATTGTTAAAGGATTTTTTTTCTTAAGATGCGAAACATGACAAGGTACACGATACGATGAATAAGAAAACGAAATACGAAATGTATCACGATTTGACAACTATGTCTGAAAGCATTTATAAACCCTATTGCTCAAGTTTAGGGAGGGGATAGGGGATACAACTATTGCCAAGCAAATCCAAAGATGTCTTCTAATTTCATATAGGATAACTACAACAAACTTAAACTAGAGAAATGTTTCTATGTTCGTTCACCTCGGATGCCCGAAAAAGACATCTAACATGAACACTTAACCTTAGCCAAAAGCAATATTTACGCTCCAACTTAAGCACCATAAGCTTCAAGTGTTTTCATCTTCATCAAAACTCAGAAGTCAAGACAAAAACTACAAAGTGCTGGGTGGAATATACTATCAAATGGCAAAATTTTGGTCCCAACTTGGATTCAGATTAAAAATTAACTGGCAGAGATAAATTTATAAGATATATAATTCGGATCATGATAGTTGTTCAATTAAACTTCGTAAAACTCGATTTGAAACTTATAGATACACAATTAACCTATATCTAGTTATGGGGTTGGTTGAAGTTCAATTTGCCACAAGTGAGTTGACTGTACTAAAACTGAATGCGACCCAAATCCAACCAACGCTTAAGGTCAGGTCCTTATACTGTATTTAGCAAATAGGCACCACAGAATTTCTCAAATTTGTATCCAGAATGGTTTACTATGTCAATCATTTACTAGCAAACAATAGAACAATAATGAATTTCAACCGGATGCATGATATTCATTATAATTCATTACCATCCATATCATGCATTAGTGTAATCATAAACATTATTACCAAAGTCTTTCCCTTATCAAAAAGGGATAGCCTGCAAAGTATGATGCAAAGTCAAGAAGAATCCAAAATTACTAAGCAAGTTACCTTCTACAGTTGGTGCCCTCATGCTACATCATAGTAATGCAACTATGTGCAAGGGGGGCCTTTCCATAAACCAAGATGGTACTTAGTAAGAAGGTAGATGTTAAAGTTATTTTTAAAGTAAAGTTGAGTTTAAAGTTAGAGATAAGTTGGAGTGATGGGCTTTTACACATGGGTTTTTAATGATAAGTGGGTTCCAATAATAAGATTCAAACCTTGTTGAAGTGTGACCCATTTTATATTTTATACCGATGTGTTTCTTTTGTTGTTTCCAATGTGGGACTATCTTTAAAGTCTCATTATTTGGTTTTTTACTTTCAACACTCTCTCACGTGCAACCATCATTTTTTTTTTTTGGTGAGGTTATCACGTAGAAAGTACAACACTTGATAGTATTGTCAAGTTGAGTTTGGATCGAGTTATTGGCTCCGATACCATGTTAAAATTATTTTTAAAGTAAAGTAAAGTTTAAAATTAAAGAAAAATTGGAGTGATTGGCTTTTGCAGGCTTTTAATGATAAATGGGGTCCAAAAATAAGACTCAAGCCTTGTTGATATGTGGCCCATTTTATATTTTATATACATGTATTTCTTTTGTTGTTTCCAATATGGTACCATCTTTAAAGTCTCATCATTTGGTTGTTTTTTTACTTTCAACAGTAGACTTACCTTTAAATGGAAGCAGAATTGGAAGTCGCTAGCTGAGCAATTTGGAGTAGAGTTTGCGAGGTATTTCCTGATGAAGAGGGTAAATGGGGACATGATGAAAGCATAGGGCGAGGTTATTTGAGAGAAGATTGCAAAGATAATGTTCTCTTATGATGAAAGTGGAGGATGTTGTGGTACTCCACAGCTCAACAAGTTTATTGCTCTTGACAACTATCTTGGTTTATCTTTTTTATTCTTTGATACCTTCTTTTAAATAGCTGCTGCTAATGGAGTTTGAGGCATTTGGATTTGTTATCACTTCTAAAGAAAGAAATGAGAAAGGAAAAATGTAAGGCAAGTCTTGTCATTTACTAATAATGTGATAGTCATTTATTAGGTAGAGAAGATTTTTCAATAGAATTAAAAATATATAGAAAAAATCAAATCTAAGAAAAATATCATTTTTAAAGGGCTGTTTGGCTAAAAGAACTCCAAAATAGGTAATAGAGTTTGGTAAGAAATCCTAAGCGTCCATTGTCCCATAATTTCCAATTTTAGTGTTTGGTTGGCAAGGTTTTCATAGATTTTCTTTGAAATTAAATACTTGTCTTGTTTGTTTGTATTTGAGAATGAAGATGGGAATTGAAGCAATTGGGGATGTGGTATCAAAGGCCAGGACTCATGGGTGAGGCCATAAGAGGATGTGGCACCAATTTCTACCCAAATCTAAAGCAAAAGGCTCTAACTTTTAATTCCCATTTTTCTTACATTTCGATAGCGTTATTTGGTATTGGCTCAAATCTAATCCTTGTGAAGAAAACACCAAATTGCTGATTCCACTATGCTCTATCCTTGTGAATAGTAACATTGTCAGCTAATTCATCCAAATCTAAGCCAAGTTTTGTTATCCAAACAAGCCCTAACCCAATTTAGGCCTCAAAGCACTAGACTAACTTGAAATATTTTTTCAAATATTAACAAATTTTTATAAAGCTATTTAAATTACTTAATACATATAAGCAAAGCTTATCGTAAAAATTTAAAATAACTTGTTTATGTAAAATAATAACTAAGTAATTATAATTTATAATTTATACAATCGGATTTTCAATTAAAAATTTAAGAGGAAAATGAGTCCAACTCCCTAGGCTCGAAAAGCAATGAGAAAAACTCACCGGTCAAAAAAAATCCATAAACAACTCCCTAAATTCAAAAGGTTATAGGTTTAAGTCTTTATAGTACAACCAACCACTTTTTACATTTTAATATTTCCATAATACCCTTTTTCAACTTCTGACAGAAAACTGCTATATTTAGTAGGTAAACTGCTATACTTAACAGATAACCGCTGTAAACTGCTACACTCAACAGATAATTGCTACATTTATCAAACACTCAACAGATAATTGCTATATTTATCAGATATAGCAGTTTGCATCAACTGCTACACTTAGTAAATAACTGCTACATTTATCAAACACTCAGCAGATAACTGCTATATATATCAGATATAGCAGTTTACATCAACTGCTACACTTAGAAAATAACTACTACATTTATCAGATGTACCAGTTTACCTACTAAATGTGGCAGCCATCTGCCAGAAGATGACAAGGGTATTATAGAAATATTAAAAAGTAAAATGTGGTTGATTGTTCTATAGACTTAAATCTATAACTTTTTGGATCTATAAAGTTTTTCATGAAAATTTTTTGGCTGAGAGTTTAACCTATTGCTTTTTAAGCATAGGGAGTTAGACTCCTTTTTCCCAAAATTTAATTAAATAAATCATGTATGAATGAAAAGATGAGTTATGTATATTTCATAGTGTAATAAGCTAAATTAAAGTTAGACCATTTGACATTTTCCTTTAGTAAATGAACATGTATTTGAAAAGGTTTTGCTACAAACTATTTTATTAGTAAAAAAGTTTGTTAGGTAAAAGAAATTAGTTTGAAAATTAAGAGATGAAATAAAGCAACCATTACGTTTGTTAAAAGGTAAGTATATATAGCTAGCATATTTTTGGACGAGGAATCAAAAGTCTATTTAATGGATTTTTCCACTAGCAATTCAAAATTTATATAAATAAAAAGACGATATTAATTTATTGAAAATGAACTAAATTCTACTAACAAAGCAACAATTTAAGGGTGTTTTTTCCTAAATGGATTAAGAACCGCTGAAAAATTTATAGTTAGCATTTGAGATGTGGGATCCACATGACCATAATAATAATAAAACAAAAGGCTAGAGAAGGATTGACCCTAATTATAATAGGATCTTTAACGGTAGACCTTTCCATTCGACCAATTCAAGATGTGTTAAATATTATTTTTTCCTCCTTTATGACACTGTTTATTTCCATACTAATACAAAAAAATTCTCGATCCATGTTGGTCGATGGCCTAACATCGGTCTACCTTAGATTCGTCAGACTTTGAGTACAAAGACTGGGTAAGTTTTTAAAAGAGTAGGGAGATTGGTATCTAAATGTTGAAAGTTCATATAGTTTACTAAAATTTAGCATTTGCGATGTGGAACTGGAATCTGCATGACCTTAATAATAATAAAACAAAATACTATAGAAGAATTGGACCTAATTATGATGGGATCTTTAATGGCAGAAATTACCATTGGACCAATTCAGGATGTGTTAAATATTATATTTTCCTACTTTATGACACTATATATTTCTATACTGATACGTAAAAACTCTCGATCCAAGTTCGCCGATGGCTTAACATCGGTATACCATAGATTTGTCACGTTAAAATACAAAGAGAGGGTAAGTGTTAAAAAGAGAAGCAAGTTCATAGCATTCATCCGGATATTTCCAAGACTGATATCTATATAAAAATGTTAAAAGTTATTATATTTTACTAAAATTTAGCCTAAGAAATTCTTGCGTTGGACATCCTCCATAATGTGTGCGCTTTTGCATTATTTAACAATTTACTTTTCATTAGGTCTTGGTCAAACCTATTATTATTATTTAGATCTTTCACTGCTTTCTTCTTCCTAATATAAATTGAGCAAACCGCTAATCTCAAACGATGTATTTGCAATTGAGAAAAATTCATAACTTTCTTTGATAACTTTATTAGAACGCAAAACAATCATGAAATTGCATTACTTATATAGTAAAATAGAGAATTGAGTAGCTTCAGTTTAGCAATCTACCTTTTTCTAATATACATCTACACCCTCTTTCTATTCTTTCTTCCTAAACCCTGTTTCCCTCCTTCCAATGGACAATCCCAAGTGATATTTAGCTCTCTGAGCTCCCTGTAAGAGTTTTAGTCTCCATCAAAACCCTAGTTATCCAAGTAACTCTACCCCACGTCCGATTTGTGTTTAACATGATGTAAACTTTGTGTCTGAACTGTTAAAGTTGCAATTTGTTTCCCAATATAACAAGTTAGAGATCCCAATTTCTCACCAATTGATCAAATTCCAAGCAAAATCACCAAAATTAGCAGAAAAGGGGCAATCAATCAAAACCCTAGAAAGAACACAACTGACCTCTCTGCCAGAGTGGTGGTGGTGAAGGCCGGCGGCGGAGGAGGAGGCGGAGGGTTTGTCGGAGTCGGAGTCGGGGGCGGCGTCATCGGCGACGGGGATCAGAAGCTCGCGATCTCTTTCTCTATTCGCCATTGAAATCGACGACTTGTTGTCGTCGCCCATAATTTTGCTTGTTCAACTGCTCTCTTTCTTTTGGTCGAGCAATAATATTCTATTGTTGCAATAATATTTAATTGTTTATTATTAACAAAACTAAAACAGATAATAGCTGGACGAAATAGAAAAAAGCTCCAACTGTTCTGTCACTCACGTGTGAGAAGACCACAATTCTCAACTGAAATGATCTCTCTCTGTAAATTTATTTTGGGTTTCTTACTTAAAACCCCTTAAAACTGAGCTAATTACTAAAACCCCCAAACCTTGATACAAAATGTTTAAGTTGTATCATTTTACACCCCACTATCCCTTTCGCTTCACTTTGTTATACAATTAACGGAGGAAGTCGGGTTAGGATTATCAAACCCTCCCAACCAAATCGTATTCACTTATTCATCTAAAATTCCAAATTAGAGCCCTTATTCGAATTAAGATTTCAGAATTAGAGTTTCAAATTTTCAATTGGCAATAAAATATGAGTCTTTTTCCTCAACTTAATTTTGAGCAGGGAATCTAATTTGGAATTTTAGACGAAAAAGAGTGAATACGAGTGGGTTAGGGGTTTTTATAACCCTTGCCCAACTTCCTACATTAATTGACTAATGACGTGAAGCAAAATCGCTAGTGGAGGGGTAAAATGATGCAACTTAAACGTTTTGGGTAATAAATAATTATCAAGTTTTTGGGGTTTAGTAATTAGCTCGGTTTTGGAGGGCTTCAAATAAAAACCCAAAAAAAAATTAAGGAAAAAAATCATGAGCATGTAGGGATGCATGTAAAATAAAATTTTACTATTCTATATTTCAAATTTGGGCTTTATACTAAAAGCCCTCTCATAATTTACTAATTACTAAAAAGCATCTCCATATTTTTTATTTACTTAAAAAAATCCCTCATACATATAAATTGCACTAAAAATCCCCTGATCACTTTTTGGCATCTTCCATTACTTCATTAGGAGGCTAACTGTGAGTATCAGGTTAGGGTTTTAAATCTTAACAACCGCTCTTCTTTTTCCAAAATTTTAAATTTTCCTTTAAATTGGCTTTAGGATCAAGGTTTCGATTAAAGATCTCTTAAATTGATCACTAAAAACCGGCTCATTTTTCTTACCCTTTGACAACGAGTTTGTCGAGTGCGTTGTTCCTTCAACTGCAAATTTCGAGTTCATGGGAAATCTCATTTGAAAGGAGGAGAGTGATTATTTAGTTGCGCTAAATCCCAATTTTCAACTAAATGAGAATGTGAGTTCTTTTTATAAAAAAAAAGACCTACTTAAATACCTAAGAAGGTAAAATAACGGCTTAAACATAAGTTCCAGAACTACATTTTTCTAAAGTGACGCTAACTTTTGATGGAAAACTACCAAGCGGGATTTTATGGTGCAATTTAAATGTATGAGGGGCATTTTAAATAAATATGATGTCGAAGGGGCAATTTAAATGTATAAGGGGCTTTTTAATAATTAGCGAAGTACGAAGGGACTTTTTAGTAAAAATCCCTTCAAATTTAAATTTATTTTTCAGGGTTTTTTTATATAGGACTCCTAAAACATTGCTATTTTGAAAAAGCACCCTTAAACCTTCATATATTTAAATACACCCTCTAAAACTCTTGATTAAACTAAATTGGCACCCATGCTTAATTTTCATCCCAAACATCTTTAGAAATCTTCGTTAAGAAACTAAAATGATACCTTGAAAATGAGAATTTAAAAGAGTAAGACTAATGGGTTTTACAAAAAATTGAAAAAATGAGGGTTTTGATGTTACATAAGACTTTTTATCTCATAATTCATCATATTAGTTCTAATCCAATTATTAATTCTAATTAACTTAGTTAAAGAGGTGTTTTTAGTTAACGAAGAGGTTTTAGGGGGTGTATTTAAAAATATAAAGTTTTAAGGTTTGTATTTAAAAATATAAAATTTTAGGGGTTGTATTTAAAATTATAAAGTTTTAGAGGGTGTTTTTCAAAATAGCAATAGGGAGTCTATAATAAAAATCCTTTTCTAAAGACTTCTAATATAAAAGATGTTTTAGATATGGGTTTTTTTTACTTGAAAGCCCCTCCATACTTCGCTAATTAGTAAAAGTCTCATTTCTACTTTGTACTTACTCAAAAGACCCCCGTACATTTAAATTGCACTAAAAAATTTCCTGTCATTAATCTTCCATTCAAAGTTTACATCCCATTAAGGAGATGGAGCTGGAACTGGAGCTGGAGTTAGAGCTTAAACTGCTCTTTTACCTTCCAGGTATTTAGGTAGATCTTTCTTCAAAAAAAAAAGAACTCTCATCCTCACTTAGTTGAAGATTATGGTCTTAAACGACCGAGGCATCATTTTTATTTCGAATGAGATTGTTCACTAATTTGAAATTTGCAATTGAAAGGACAACGGCACTCAACAAGTCCGTTGTTGGAGAACGTTGAGGAAGACAAGTCAGTTTTCCTGATCAATTTGAGAGATTTTTGAACGAAAATCTAACCCTAAAGCAATTTAGGCAAAAATTTTTGGGAATTTTAGAAAAGAAAAGGGGTCAAGGGTTTTGAGACTTTATCTCGAAACTCACCATTAGCTCTTTAATGAAGTAACTAGCAGTAAACCCGTGCAATTCGTGTAGGGTTAGCTTAGCACCTTAGCAAGGTTTTGGCAAGCATCAATCATGCTATTTTAAAATTTTGGGGTGCTAAACAAACCAACCAAGTAATCGAACTAGAGAATTAGGGTTAAACATGATATGTAAAAAACTTTACATCTAAGTGAATGCGGAATACAACCTTTGTAGACCGGTCCTTCACTTCTAAAGCTCCGTGTTGTAGTCCCTTCGCTCTTAGTAGTGAACATCTGAACTCTAGTAAGGATCACATGAAGAAATGGACGAGCTTGCTCAATACCTTCGAAGACTGTTACGCCCCGCTTCCCAGAGTGCGCTAAGATCGGCACGTGACAGAGCCAATCATGCTACCTGTGGATAGGAAATATCCCTCCACAGTCATATTACGGCTGTAGAGATATCAAGAAACAGTAATAAATTATCTAATACATGTCCATAAGCCAGAATAAACGAGTCATGAAATAAAATTATGCGGAAGCAAAAGATTCAAATACAATAATGATCTGGAATGTACGTCCTGTAGGGTTCCTAGGCACACTAATGAGGTCTCACAAGTGATCAAAACTTGGCTAATTCAAAATTTTCCATGTGCCTCCAAACCCTAATACGGATCGTTAACTAGATGTATAGACGATGCAATGCAAGTTAACGACTTTAACTAAAAGGGAAGGGGCTACAACCTTTGTAGATCCGGCCTCCACCTCCATAGCTCCGTGATGAAGTCCCTCCGCTGTACCCATCGGATCTCGGACTCTCGCGGTGGTTTCATCGAAGAATTGATCGGGCTAGGTCGTCGACTTCGATGCCGAAGATGATCTACGTCGAGGCAACTCAAGATCAAACTCCAACTTCACCAAGTCATGAAACTTGTGAAGAAAACACCCTATACTACTTGGCAAGTGGTAGAGGATGAAGAAATAGGAAGTGGGTTCACTTTAGAATTGGATTTCTCACTGTTTTTCTCATGTTGCCATTGATGGAGGCAAGGTTTTCTTCTTGTTGATGAAGAAAAAGAAGAAGAAAAAGAATATGATGATTATTATTGAAAATAAAATCAATACTTATCATGAACCAACCATGGTTAGGTGTAGAGAATGAACTGTGGTTAGATTGAATGGTTAGGGTTAAGCAAACAAACAAAATGGTCAAGCTTTCAACACTTCATGAAGCTTCATGAAAGAAACAAAGAAAGCCACCATTCAATTTATCTTGCAAAAATGAATAAATAAATAAAAGAAATAGTTAAGAAAATGAAAACCCTAACCATTACATAACCATGGTTTAATCCTTTACACAAACCCAAGTTAGCATGTATCATCAAACATGATACAAACAAGTGCACAAAAGTATATCACATATACAACTTGTGTACATCAAGTGAGAAAATCCAATTTAAGTGAACCAATACTAGTTAATGCAAAGTAATATATCAAATATATAATTATGCATTAAATCATTAAATCAATACTTGATTTAACGATCCGGTCATATCGTATACAACCGACTAATATCCAATGTATCGGCTTATCGAATCAATCCTTGATTCGATAACTAGGTTATATCGCATACAACCAATCGATACATTCATCGCGAGAATGGAATACGGTATCACATACACGCATTATTCTCGGTCCCGCACATATCTCATATGTGCTCCTATTTCGTTTCACTTGAGCCAGGAAACCTCTGTGTAGGACTCTAAAGACTCGTCAATACGCCGGCAGCAGGTGATGATCATATCAAACACCCACAAGCCGCAAGCGGTCTGCTAAACGTAACGGCCACCCGGGTATTGAGCGATCAGAAGATCGACGAGCAAGCCCGCTCACACTCCTGTGAATCCAACCAGTAACACTTACCGTACAGTCCGGTCTGTTCGTCTGATATGTCGCATATCTCGCCTAGGGGTGGTAAACGTCAGACCCCAGTAGCTTGATAAGTCATGCCGACGTAAGGTCCATAACAATCGTGAAACTACTGATAACTCTTACCAGTATATCACTGCAACCCTGGCCAGGGATTTCCTGTTATGGCCAGTCGTGCATAGCGCAACATCAACCCCCAATACCGGGAGAGACGAATCCCCTCCTATCGCTCATTGCCTCCATGTGAATCGGGACTGTACCCAAAAACCACCTGTTTGCACGACTCAGTAGAGTCGTGGTAGGGTGGAAATCAAAGCACAGTGGGAGACACACAAGACTCTATGACGATCTCGGGTCAACAGACTAAGCTGTACCAGTGTCACCAAAGAACTGCCATCTGACGTGAGGTATAATACCATCTGGGAGTTCTCGGCGAGTCCATTCAGTGTACCCAGTCTCCACTGAGCACCCGCATACCATCTGATGTCAAACACCAATAGATATGGGATCATCCATCGCCCATCACATGGGTCGAGAAGATATACGCTAGTCTACTCTGGAAATCAATGCCCCATCTCGATATTCCCACGACTAGGAACATTGAAGGATGTACTCATGGACTATCCAGGACCCACTAGTATGATCTGCATCATAGTCCTGGAAGTCGAGTACACATCCTAAGGGCTTTATCAACATGTAACAGAGAGACAGAAAGTATACATGTTAAGGTAAAGAGCAACCAGATAGCGTACTATCATGTCGAGCAAGAAAGTCCTACCTATATATGTTCCAGCATCCACTACAATATACATCCAATGTACAGTAATGGCCTCTAGGGCATACATATAACTAACACGTCCCATAATACGGGCTCACATCAGAAATAAAATACTGAAAGGAAAGCTAAACTAAACTAATAACAGGTCGTCACTGCTCAGCCTGTTGATCAAAATACTCCTGGGCAGCTTGTGACAAGGATAAGGGATCTGGGCCATGCAAAACCCAGACGTCAGTACGTCATAATATCGATAATTCTAAGCAAGCAGGATATAATGAAACATTCAGGCATGAAGTATAAACAGTAACAAGTTATCAGGAAATAAGCAGTAACATGAATATAGATCGGTGAACAGGATATATACAGGTGAAGTGCAGTGAGTAGTCTAAGCTGTGCTACAGGGTTATCTACTCTAAAATTATTCGAAATCAATTAATGTAATCCTCAGCGTAACCCATCGGTCCTATGCCCCGTTCATTCCCCACGGGACCACGGTAAAATGATATAATAGACTGTGAGTCTATGTCCCGTTCATTCCCCACGGGACCACGGTAACATGATGTAATAGCCCTTTGAGTTACGTTCGGCTACATTCTTGATTTCCCCATACCCCCAAGGTTATGTGTGTAAGTCAGGTATTGATAAATCTGGAGCTAATGCCAACACAGGATCAAGCAGATACAGGTT
The DNA here is from genome assembly GCA_030015575.1 of Agapanthus africanus. Classification (NCBI taxonomy): domain Eukaryota; kingdom Viridiplantae; phylum Streptophyta; class Magnoliopsida; order Asparagales; family Amaryllidaceae; genus Agapanthus; species Agapanthus africanus. The sequence continues at coordinate 402,164,668 of CM057346.1, forward strand.
TGTCTGTATAGACAACAGGATATGTCCGTAGGGACAACAGGTCAAGATTGTCGGAATTAGTAACAAGATCAGGCATCAAGTCAGGCTGTGGTACATCAGGCCATGTCAGGTAATGCACATGTATCAAGTCATGTCAAATAGTGTATCAGGTCATGTTAAGTAGTGCACGGTATCAAGTGGGGTGCTCATAATCAAACTGTAGTAAATATGGGTGCACACAATCAAGTATGGAGTATTAATATGACGATAAAATGAAATATTGTAACATGGTATGCGAATAGGTATAAAAATAAATGGTATGGATGCACAATTATCGATTAGGGTTACATCATGACTATGTAGGGTGTACAATATCAAGTATGGGGTGTCGATATAACAACAATATATAATAATATGCCATGGTATGCAAATTGGTATATAATTAATGGTATGGATGCACAATAAAACATGGATGCATAATTAACTGTTAGGGTTATATTTACAGTTCCAAAACTAAATGGGATGCATATTATTAAGTATGGGGTGTTACTACAATAATAATATGAATTAATGTGATCTATAAATGCAGTTATATATATTTTAAATGATATGGATGCAAACGGGTATCCGAAAACAGTAAACTTTTAGTATGGATGTACAATATGATAAACGGGTAACATTTTACTCATATGGATGCATAATAATATACCTAGCATGTAGCAAGATGAATTAGCATGCGACTAGATATGTAAATAGTGATATAATAATATTAACATGAATAGCATATTCAAACCGATTAATAACTATAAAAGTGGTATTGATTAACCATGCACAAGAAAGTTTCGTTCAGAAATTCAGCGTTACCCTGATTAGTAAAATAGCTTAAAAATAACAAACGTTCTCCAAAAGGGACGTGTATTATACCAAAACAAAGATAATTCAATAAAGTTTTAATTTTTATAAGTCGAAGTATCTCAAGTTGTTCCTACAAAAAGGTATGAACATTCGAAATTGAAAGTTTGCTGCTGGAATTTCCATGGACAGCAGTTTAGAGATATTTTCATTTGCATTTTACGTTATTTAAACAATTTATTTTGCAAGTAAATATTTCATAGAGTTATAGTATTCTAAGTCAGCTTCGTAACGAACTAAAGAACGTATACTAATGATTTTTCTATAATTTATAATGAATTTTATAAGATAATGTGTACAGTAAATTTCAGATTTGTCGTATCCGCTTTGCAACGACGTTTCATGTGTAAACTATAATATTTTCAAACTATATTTTGTATAACATTATAAAATGCAGATTATAAACTAATTAAAGATAATAATAAGAAATATTACGACGATATAAATTTTATAGATATAATTATAGCATGTCGCAAGTTGTAAAGTTTCATACATTTTATATTATAAAATCGATTAACGTTACGGTGTATAAATTATATAGACATAGCTGTATGATGGTGATGATGACGATAATACGGAAACATATAAATAAATTACATAAAGCATAGCATGTAGCAAGTTGTAAACTTGCCTCGATCGAATCACGCGACGGATACGCACGGCACGTCCGACGTCGGTAAATCGTCGCAACGCACACGCGGAACGCGGGACGGGTCCAGGCAAGGCAAGAGGGTGATCATACAGACAAGATACATTCATTGGATCACTTGGATCGTCAGCGACGAGCACGACTCCGGCGGTGATCACCGGAATCAAGAAACAAGATCAAGAAAAGAAATAAGGAAGAAGAAGAAGAAAAGGTTGTGTATTAAATAAAGAAAGAAAAAAAAATAAATAAAAAATATATAAATATATATATGCAGAGGAGAGAGATAGAGAGAGAGAGAGAAAGGGGTTGTTATTAAGGTTTAGATTTTAATTTAAAAAGATTTTGTAAGTTATAAATATTTTAAACCGTTAAATTTTAATAAAGATATTAGATGAAATAAAATTGGATTTTCTGGTAAATACAAATTTAGTCCAAAATACGCCCGGGTCAGGTCTAAAATTCAGTTTCAAAAATATAAAAAATATACATATCGACCAAAACTCAAATTGGATGTCCGGGTAACGAAAATGCATACCCCCAAGAACGGATGCACGTACGTACGCGTAGCCATCCAAACAAGTCCGTTTCACTGAACGGGACGAGAACAAGATGCGCAGATGCTACGACAGGGTCAGGGGTATCATGCAGGCCATGCTAGATATTTTTAAAATATTTTACTTGACTTTAAATGTTATATTAAAAAAATGCAGATGCCAGATAAAATACCAGTATGCAGTAAAAAATGAAAATGCACGAATCCATATAACAGATCAGGATAAATCATAAACATGAATCAAGACAGGTTTCAAGCAAGCGGGTCGGGTAAAATGCAAATACAAATGTCAAAATACTATTCGCACCCAAAACACGGTACACCAAGAAACTACCATAAATAAGTAAATACTTCAACTGGAATTGGTATAAATGAACTAGGGTGTTACATTATACCCAACTGCAAAAAGAATTTCGTCCTCGAAATTCCCAAAACAAGAAAAGATAAACAATCATGAAACTACAGGAAGAGATCTGGAAACTTCTGTCGAATCTCGTCTTCTCGTTCCCAAGTCGATTCTCTGTGCGAGCGATTCCCCTAAGAAACAAGTACGAGAGGGATAACCTTTCTTAAGGACCTTTTCTCTTCGATCATCGGTCGTTCCTCAAAGGTCAAATCCTCTCTTACAGTCAGCTCCGAATGATCCAGCACGTATGTTTCATCTCGAACATACTTACGGAGTTGAGATACATGAAACACGTCATGAACATTCGCCAAAAATTGTGGTAAAGCCAATCGATAAGCCACTTCTCCAACACGCTCCAAAATTTCGAAAGGCGCTACGAATTGAGGACTAAGCTTATCTCGACTCCCAAAACGGATCACTCCTCTAGTCAGTGATATCTTTAAGAACATAAGATCACCAACAGCGAACTCTAGAGGTCTTCTCGATGTGTCGGCCCAACTCTTCTGCCGATCTTGTGATGTCTTCATGTGATTTCGGATAGTATTAATTTTCTCAACTGTTTGCACGATCAAATCCGGTCCCAACAATCTTCGTTCTCCAATATCGTCCCAACAAACAGGTGAACGACACTTGCGATCATACAATGCTTCGAATGGAGCTATCTGAATAGTCGCCTGAAAACTGTTGTTGTACGAAAACTCCACTAAGTGTAGATGATCCTCCCACGAACCCTTGAAGTCCAACATGCAAGCTCTCAACATATCTTCAAGAGTTTGGATTGTTCTTTCCGACTGGCCGTCTGTCTGAGGATGATAATCTGTGCTAAACTTCAACCGAGTCCCCAAACCTTCCTGTAAGCTCTTCCAGAAGTGTGATAAGAATCGGGTGTCACGGTCGGACACGGTGCTCACAGGCACTCCATATAATCTTACAATCTCCTGCATGTACCGTTCTGCCAACGCTTCCGTTGATTGACCAACTTGAAATGGTATGAAATGAGTTGCCTTGGTCAATCGATCAACAATCACCTAAACTGCATTGTTGCCCTTTGGACTCCACGATAAAGCTGTCACGAAATCCATGGTTATATGTTCCCACTTCCATTGAGGAATCGGAAGTGGTGGCAATAAACCAACAACTCTTTGATGTTCAGCCTAACTTGCTGACACACCAAGCACTTTGCTACAAAGCGAGCAATCTCCCTTTTCGTGCCTTCCCACCAGAAATGCTGTTTTAGATCGCGGTACATCTTCGTGCCTCCTGGATGTACGGAATATGCGGAACTGTGTGCCTCCTTCATAACCTCTTCACGAATGTCCCCTTTCGGCACACACAAATGGCTACCATATCGCAACGAACCATCTTCATGAATCAACAAGTCCGTTCGAAGTCCTGCTTCAACCTGTTCTCGAAACTTCTGCAATCTTGGGTCTTGTGACTGCATTGCTTTAATACTCTCGATCAATGACGACTGTACTTGCAGCTGCATCAACTGTCCCGAAGAATACGGTAGCAAAATCTCCAACTCGAATCTCCGAAAATTCTCGATAAGCTCCTTCTGTGCAGTCAACATCCGAATTGCTGGCAACCGACTAAGCGCATCCGGCACTACATTAACTTCCCCCGGATGGTACTTAAGATCAAGATCGTAGTCAGCCATCAGCTCCAACCATCTACGCTGCCTTATGTTAAGCTCTTTCTGTGTGAACACATACTTTAGGCTTTTGTGATCGGTGAATACTTCGACCCTTTCGCCCAATAAGTAGTGTCTCCAAATCTTCAAAGCGAAAATCACAGCTGCTAGCTCCAAATCATGAGTTGGGTAATTCTTCTTATGGGTCTTCAACTGCCGTGATGCATAAGCTATAACTTTCCCATGCTGCATCAAAACACATCCTAAACCTTTCCCAGATGCATCGCTGTGAATCACCAATCCTCCGGAACCGTCTGGTACGGTCAAAATAGGAGCGGTTATCAATCTTTGCTTCAATACCTCAAAAGCTGACGCACATCTATCCGTCCATACGAACGGTACCTCCTTCCACGTAAGCTTGGTCAAAGGCTCAGCCAAACGAGCAAAATTCTCCACGAAACTTCTATAATAACCGACAAGTCCAAGAAAACTTCTGATCTCTGCTACGTTCTTTGGAATCGGCCAATCTTGAACTGCTACAATCTTCTCAGGATCAACGGCGATTCCATCTCCGGATACGACATGCCCCAAAAACTTCACTTCTTCAAGCCAAAACTCGCACTTGCTCATCTTTGCATATAATCTTTCTTGCCTCAATGTCTGCAGTGCGATCTTTAAGTGTTCTGCATGCTCTTCTTGGCTCTTCGAGTAGACCAGAATATCGTCGATGAACACTACTATAAACTGGTCCAAGAACGGTGAAAAGATTCGGTTCATCAAGTCCATAAATATCGCCGGTGCATTCGTGACTCTGAATGGCATCACTAAATACTCGTAATGTCCATACCGAGTTCGGAACGCAGTCTTGCAAATATCCTTTGATTTAACTCGGACCTGATGATATCCGGATCGCAAATCCAGCTTCGAGAATACCCTCACGCCATTAAGTTGCTCGAATATTTCGCCAATGCAAGGGATCGGGTACTTGTTCTTAATAGTCACCCGGTTTAATTCTCGATAGTCGATGCACATCCTCCTTGTGCCATCTTTCTTCTTGACTAGAAGAACTGGAGCTCCCCAAGATGAATTGCTGCTGCGAATCCAACCCTTCTCTAGCAATTCAGTAACCTGCTTCTTTACTTCTTCCAACTCCACCGGTGCCATCGGATAGTACGCCTTTGAGATTAGCGCTGCACCAGGAACAAGATCAATCGCGAACTCCACATCTCGCTTTGGTGGTAAACCCGAGATGTCCTCAAACACGTCCATAAACTCTCGAACTACAGCTGGCGCTTCCTCCTTATCAACTTCTATTGACGAAAGAACATTGTTTGTCGGCCTAGCCCTAAACTCGACTGGCCCGACAGAACAGCTTCCTCCAGCAAAATAAACTCCGGATGTCCTGGAATCTGGAAAATCACTTTCTTTGCCCTACAATCAATATGAGCGTGGAAAGTGTCGAGAAAGTCCATTCCCAAGCCAACATCATAACTGCCGGTATCGATCACCAAGAGATTTGCAAAACATGAACTGGTAAGCAATGAAACTGAGAGAACCAAGGTAATAAAATAACCATGGAATAAGGAAATGAATCAAGACCAGGACTCCAAGTTACTTGAATAGAGTACCGCATTGTAACCATGCTGCAGTTCATAGTTACAATCACATAACTCCATTCAAGTCGCCCAAATCCTAGTATCAGAATCAAAGGAACATGGAGAAACAATAGGGAACCAAAGGTTCCAAGACGAGATGCAAAATTGTTTGCATATCGTCAAGACAAGGGTCAAGAGAAAGATATGATTCAAGAATCACGATAACAATGTAGCAGGACATGTTCCTAATTACGAGTGTTCCGATTCGTGTATTGGGTCCAATACCCAACTACAAAAAAGAATTAAACCCGATTAATCTAAATCCTATGGCTTTGATACCAAACAAACCCTGTCACGCCCCGCTTCCCAGAGTGCGCTAAGATCGGCACGTGACAGAGCCAACCATGCTACCTGTGGATAGGAAATATCCCTCCACAGTCACATTACGGCTGTAGAGATATCAAGAACAGTAATAAACCATCTAATACATGTCCATAAGCCAAAATAAACGAGTCATGAAATAAAATAATGCGGAAGCAAAAGATTCAAATACAATAATGATCTGGAATGTACGTCCCATAATACGGGCTCACATCAGGAATAAAATACTGAAAGGAAAGCTAAACTAAACTAATAACAGGTCGTCACTGCTCAGCCTGTTGATCAAAATACTCCTGGGCAGCTTGTGACAAGGATAAGGGATCTGGGCCATGCAAAACCCAGACGTCAGTACGTCATAATATCGATAATTCTAAGCAAGCAGGATATAATGAAACATTCAGGCATGAAGTATAAACAGTAACAAGTTATCAGGAAATAAGCAGTAACATGAATATAGATCAGTGAACAGGATATATACAGGTGAAGTGCAGTGAGTAGTCTAAGCTGTGCTACAGGGTTATCTACTCTAAAATTATTCGAAATCAATTAATGTAATCTTCAGCGTAACCCATCGGTCTATGCCCCGTTCATTCCCCAAGGGACCACGGTAAAATGATATAATTGACTGTGAGTCTATGTCCCGTTCATTCCCCACGGGACTACGGTAACATGATATAATAGCCCTTTGAGTTACATTCGGCTACATTCTTGATTTCCCCATACCCCCAAGGTTATGTGTGTAAGTCAGGTATTGATAAATCTGGAGCTAATGCCAACACAGGATCAAGCAGGTATAGGTTTGTCTGTATAGACAACAGGATATGTCCGTAGGGACAACAGGTCAAGATTGTCGGAATTAGTAACAAGATCAGGCTGTGGTACATCAGGCCGTGTCAGGTAGTGCACATGTATCAAGTCATGTCAAATAGTGTATCAGGTCATGTCAAGTAGTGCACGGTATCAAGTGGGTGCTCATAATCAAACTGTAGTAAATATGGGTGCACACAATCAAGTATGGAGTATTAATATGACGATAAAATGAAATATTGTAACATGGTATGCGAATAGGTATAAAAATAAATGGTATGGATGCACAATTATCGATTAGGGTTACATCATGACTATATAGGGTGTACAATATCAAGCATGGGGTGTCGATATAACAACAATATATAATAATGTGCCATGGTATGCAAATTGGTATATAATTAATGGTATAGATGCACAATAAAACATGGGTGCATAATTAACTGTTAGGGTTATATTTACAGTTTCAAGACTAAATGGGATGCACATTATTAAGTACGGGGTGTTACTACAATAATAATATGAATTAATGTGATCTATAAATGCAGTTATATATATTTTAAATGATATGGATGCAAACGGGTATCCGAAAACAGTAAACTTTTAGTATGGATGTACAATGTGATAAACGGGTAACATTTTACTCATATGGATGCATAATAATATACCTAGCATGTAGCAAGATGAATTAGCATGCGACTAGGTATGTAAATAGTGATATAATAATATTAACATGGATAACATATTCAAACCAATTAATAACTATAAAAGTGATATTGATTAACCATGCACAAGAAAGTTCCGTTCAGAAATTCAGCGTTACCCTGATTAATAAAATAGCTTAAAAATAACAAACGTTCTCTAAAAGGGACGTGTATTATACCAAAACAAAGATAATTCAATAAAGTTTTCATTTTTATAAGTTGAAGTATTTCAGGTTGTTCCTACAAAAAGATATGAACATTTGAAATTGAAAGTTTGCTGCTGGAATTTTCCTGGACAGCAGTTTAGAGATATTTTCATTTGCATTTTACGTTATTTAAACAATTTATTTTGCAATTAAATATTTCATAGAGTTATATTATTCTGAGTTAGATTCGTAACGAACTAAATAACGTATACTAATGATTTTTCTATGATTTATAATGAATTTTATAAGGTAAGGTGTACAGTAAATTTCAGATTTGTCGTATCCGCTTTGCAACGACGTTTCATGTGTAAACTATAATATTTTCAAACTATATTTTGTATAACATTATAAAATACAGATTATAAACTAATTAAAGATAATAATTAGAAATATTACGACGATATAAATTTTATAGATATAATTATAGCATGTCGCAAGTTTAAACTTTCATACATTTTATGTTATAAAACCGATTAACGTTAAATAACTACGGTGTATAAATTATTTAGACATAGTTGTATGATGATGATGATAATGATGATGATGATACGGAAACATATAAATAAATTACAATAAGAATAGCATGTAGCAAGTTGTAAACTTGCCTCGATCGAATCACGCGACGGATACGCACGGCACGTCCGACGTCGGTAAATCGTCGCAACGCACACGCGGAACGCGGGACGGGTCCAGGCAAGGCAAGAGGGTAATCACACAGGCAAGATACGTTCACTGGATCATTCGGATCGTCAGCGACGAGCACGGCTCCGGCGGTGATCACCGGAATCAGGAAACAAGATCAAGAAAAGAAAGAAGGAAGAAGAAGTAGAGGCTGTGTATTAAATAAAGAAATAAATAAATAAATAAAATATATATAAATATATATATGCAGAGGAGAGAGAGAGAGAGAGAGAAAGGGGTTGTTATTAAGCTTTAGATTTTAATTTAAAAAGATTTTGTAAGTTATAAATATTTTAAACTGTTAAATTTTAATAAAGATATTAGATGAAATAAAATTGGATTTTCAGGTAAATACAAATTTAGTCCAAAATACGCCCGGGTCGGGTCTAAAATTCAGTTTCAAAAATATAAAAAATATACATGTCGACCAAAACTCAAATTAGATGTCCTGGTAACGAAAATGCATACCCCCAAGAACGGAAGAACGTACGTGCACGTAGCCATCCAAACAAGTCCGTTTCACTGAACGGGACGAGAACAAGATGTGCGGATGCTATGACAGGGTTAGGGGTATCATGCAGGCCATGCTAAATATTTTAAAAATATTTTACTTGACTTTAAATATTATATTAAAAAAATGCAGATGCCAGATAAAATACCAGTATGCAGTAAAAAATGAAAATGCACGAATCCATGTAACAGATCAGGATAAATCATAAACATGAATCAAGACAGGTTTCAAGCAAGTGGGTCGGGTAAAATGCAAATACAAATGTCAAAATACTATTCGCACCCAAAACACAGTAAACCAAGAAACTACCATAAATAAGTAAATACTTCAACTGGAATTGGTATAAATGAACTAGAGTGTTACAATGCCGAAGATGATCTAAGTCGAGGAGACTCAAGCCCATGCTACCTTTTCACTAATGGTGAGATTAGTGAAGCAAACACCCTAAACTAAATGGTTAATAGTAGAGGATGATGAAGTAGGAATATTGCTCACTTTAGATTTGGTTTTCTCATTTTATTTCATCACTTTGTCAAAAGCTAGAAAGTTTCAAGAGGAAGAAGAAGATGAAGTGATGAAGTGATGAAAGAATCAATCATTAGGTTAGAAATGCAACCATGGGTGAGTATATCACATATACTAACCCATGTAGAAAGTTAACCAAGGTGTATGGTTAAGGTTAGGTCAACAAATATCTTAAGTAAAAACAAAGAAGTGGACTTTAGTCAAAACTTATCTACAAGCTTCTCCAAGCTTCCAATCATGACCCATGTCTACTAATTTGTAATTACCTAGTGATAAACAAGACCTTAACATTAACCTAGCAAGGTGTGAGTCTCGTACATACATATTGCATGTGTAACCTAGCATGACACACTAAAATATATCACATATATTTATGTGTGCAAAAACAATACAATTAACATATATCACGTATATATTAATGTATCATAAATGAGAAAAATGAATACTTAAAGTGAGCCAATATTAGTGTCACGACCCATTTATGGCACGCGATGGCCCTTAGACTACGTAACGTCTACAGGCGTAACGCAATTTAAGTAAGCCGAAAACTCAACAATCTAAACTATCAAAAGTAGTAAGAAATAATAGCATTTTCAAAACCTTTGAAATCTCAACCCAAAATTTTTAAAAGTCCAACTTATTTCCTTTAAAATTTTGACAGCACCTCCTTTGTAAAACAAGCCCAAAAAAATGGGTACAACATAATATAAGTAAAAGTATCCCAAACGGGAGCAAAATCCACGCCCAACGGCGGAAAACAACCACCACAATAGATATACGACGCCGTAGCGAAAAAAAAGACGATATACATAAAACTGCATAAAAACGTCCAAGTCACAAAATAATATACAATATCGTTCTCTCATCAAGTCTCTAAGTCATACAATATAATGGTAGATGGAGAGTACAGGATACAACGAATATACAATAGCAACATCGGATAACCGCAAAACCTACGTAAGCAAAACTGCACACTGTCAGGCGAAGCGGTATCCGCAGCAAAAGATGATACGATGGATGGAAATAGCCCTGCCTCTGACTATCCTGAGGAACACCTGCAAAACACTGTGGCACAACGGGGGTGAGTTGCCAACTCGTGAATAGTAATAACCTATGCAGGTAATCGCGAGTATGCACGTACAACGCGAATCTAACATAAGCATCAACTATCAATGAATGGTCATATGTAATGCATCAGTCATGAAAGGTACGCTAGCAGGTACTACTAATACATGAAGTAATAATATGACAATCGGTATGCAATAATCATATAAGCTACTCTATCAGGTACAAATAATACATGAAACAATGCATATAATAGTATGTAAACGCAACAGTCATGGAAAGTACTCTATCAGGTACAACTAATACATGAAGCAGTGCATAAACAATAAATGTGGAGTATGGAATAAAACATGTCATTTCCACGGAAATCCTAACCTCGTGGTAGGACCAAAATCCAACAAGACAATCAAATTCCCAATTTCCACAAATCAGCCCCCAAATTGGCTCTCATATCATGTAAATCTCATATATCCTGAATGCCCCACATCAAGTAGATTTCACATATCATGTATGTACAATATCAGTATATCCCACATATCCTGTGTGTACAATATCAGTATATCCCACATATCCTTGTGTGTACAATATCAGCATATCCCACATATCCTGTGTGTACAATATCAGCATATCCCACATATCCTGTGTGTATAATATCAGTATCAAGTAAGTTTCATATAAGGTGGGTGTCTAAAATCGACACCCAAAACATCATGAAACAAGTGTCAAGCATCGACACCAAAATACTGATCTATCAGGTGCTGTCACCACGACTGGCCCCCTGATAGGTACGTATCCACACGTACATGACCCCGACCTGTATCCCCACGATACCCGTCGAGTCAAAGGTACTGTCATCGGTAGGTACTTACCCACTTTCCAGGCTCATCGCCTATCATCTGCGATCATCTTGCCGAGGGGAACCGTACCGGGCCCCACCATGTACCCACACACGGCTCACTCCTCCTCCTCGTATGGGGTATATATAAGCTCAGAACCGAGAAATCTCATGGTGGCTGCAGAAATATCATATCAAGAGAAACCGGGTTTTTCAAATAATGCATAATTTCATGTGTTGAAGTCAAAATTTGCACCCCGGTTGACCAAGTCAAAGTCAATGTCAACCCCAAGCCAGGTGGGCCCAAGCCCAAGCAAGTGGGCCAATGCCCAGGTCGAGTCCGAACATGAAGCGGCCGGCCCTCCCCGTGCCAAAATATAGATCATATAATAAATAATTTTTATGTAATTTTTTATGCATGAATGTAAACAAAATAGGCATAAAGCCAAATTTTTGTAAGCCCATGGCTTATGTGTAAAAAGAAATGGCACATGAGCCATGTGATGGGCAAATGCCATTTTGTAAAGCCCAAGGGGCTATATGTAAATATGTAAGCCTATATAAGGCAACATGATGATGAATAAAGTAACATTTTTCATTCCCCCAAAAACTAGGGTTCTTTGTGCCTCCTGCTCCTTCTCCAAGGTTCTAAACCTTCTCATTTTTTTAATTAAATCAAGAGTTTTACTTTTCCTTTTCCAAAACTAAATAGTTTTTCATCACAAAACCCACAAAGGGGAACTCAGATCTGCCATCAGATCCCAGAAAGGAGAGATTTTAGAATCTCATATTTCTTGATCTTCAAGATCCGGCCAACAAAGGAAGAAGAAGGAGACTCATCTCCAGAAACCTCACTTTGGGGAAGAACCAGGGTTCAAGGGGAGAAGCCCTTCATCAGCTTCAAAACATCATAGGAGTTTAACACCATATATATATATAATAGATATTTCCTTTCTGAAGCATAGCTTCTGGTTTAGGGACTAAAAGACCTTTTTTCTCGCCGGCGTCCAAGCGCTCCAGCGCCAAGCGCCCACGTGCCAACACGTGGAGCGATGGCGCTCGAGCACCCTGCGCTCAAGCGCAAAGCGCCCACGTGCCGACACGTGGCGCGCTTACGCTCCAGCGCCTAGCGCTCAAGCGCAAAGCGCCCATGTGCCGACACGTGGCGCGCTTGCGCTCAAGCGTCCAGCGCAAGCGCAAAGCACCCACATGCCGACACGTGGCGCGCTTGCGCTCCAGCGCCCAGCGCTCCAGCGCAAAGCGCCCACGTGCCGACACGTGGCGCGCTTGCGCTCAAGCGCCCAGCGCAAGCGCAAAGCGCCCATATGCCGACACGTGGCGTGCTTGCGCTTCAGTGCCCTGCGCTCAAGCGCAAAACACCCACGTGCCGACATGTGGCGCGCTTGCGCTCAAGCGCAAAGCGCCCACTTGCCGACACGTGGCGCGTTTGTGCTCCAGCGCCCTGCGCTCAAGCGCAAAGCGCCCACGTGCCGACACGTGGCGCGCTTGCGCTCAAGCGCCCAGCGCTCAAGCGCAAAACGCCCACATGCCGACACGTGGCGCGCTAGCACCTGAGCGCACAGCACCTAAGCGTACAGCGCTCAAGGCGCTGACCCCACGCATCCTTTGGATGCCCTTTCCCTTTCTTTATATATATATATATGTATATATAAATACACACACACACACATACTCTACAACACTCTCCCTCCCAAAAAAATTTTTGGCCGGGACGCTGCCCCGCACCCCGCAAGGGGCTACTATCCCCTTTGACCCCCAGCCTGCTATCCGGGTAGCGGGACCCCCGTAAAAACTCTGCGGGGCCACTGATATATCCAAACCCCTTCAAAACTCTACACTGCACATTGAGTTCGCATGACCGGTTTAACCCGTTAATCGGAGGTTCTCTCGCTCCAAAGGCGAGGGGTAATTAACGGCAGCTTAGTCCGCGGCTGCCGGAGATTCGGATCCCCGCAATTATTAAACCCCGGCCTACCCTAGGCAGGAGGAATCTGTAATGTGCCTGACAAGCGCGCGTGTATTCCCATCTCAATGGAGTGACGAAAAACACCCTACAGATTCTGGCACGCCCGGTGGGACCAATCTCTCCTCCCATATTTCGGGTTAAACGTTCATGCGAACTCAATCAATATACATATCTATATTAATACTAAAATAATGCTCTTTCATGCAGGTTTTCAAGCAACCACTTTTCAACAATGTCTCCAAAGATAATCTCGGCTCTCATCACAGCTCTCATCTCCTACACGATGAAGATGGACGTCAGGACGGTCCTTCCGGCCAGTCTCGGGCGACAGTGGGAGGAGCCACCACTACCATTTGGCTCTATTCTGTTCGTGTCAGCTAACGCTATCCCAGCTCCTCAATCCCCGATGACAGACAAACCGGTCTCGAAAGGCAAGAGGCCAAATGTGGTGGTCTCGAAGGCGCCCCAACTCAAACGCAAGTCGGTGTTTGAATGACTTTCCTTGGCCCCAGCTGGGGGCAGGGCCATCAACACCAACAAAGCTACAGCGCGTCTCGAACAAGCTCCGGCAGTGCCCCTAACAACTGCTCGATCGGGTGTCTTCTCTAAGCTCCCCGCTAATCGACTTACAATGGCTTCCCGGATAACGGATGCCCGCCACGCCTTCAAAATCGAGAAGCTAAGACAGAAAAGGCTCAGGTACAGAGCCAACAAAAGGGCTAGGGCTCCTGCTAGGCTGAATCTCATGAGATTCGAGGAACAGGGTTACCCCGCCAAAGATAAGGGGATGGCTGAATGTGTTATCCACACTGTCTACATGGTGGGCATGTGCAGCAAGAGAAAGGACAGGGCCACCACATCCCAAATCCAATCTGGCATGAATATGGCTGCCACATTCCAAGGCCAGCCTCCTCTGGAAGGTAATGAAGACCCACCCAGTGAAGCTGATAAGCAGAGAGAGCTCTCAGTTCATGAGGAGTCGGGCTCGGAAAGCGAAGATGAGCCAATCTTCCGTCCCAAGAACGCAGAGCAGCAACTTCTCCAAGAGCTCCGAAAACAGCTCAGAAGCAAAGACAAGGAGATGGCCAAGCTCTACTAAAAAATTGACGACTTGACAAACGTCGTCTTACAGCTCACGGCCCAACTTGTCTCTCAGCCGCCCAATCAAGTGCAGGGCTCCGCTCGTGAACCGGGAAACGGTGTCCCAAGGCAGCCGATGCCTATTCCCTCAAATCTAAGGGTGGGCGGACCGCACGAAAGTCAGTTGCATCCTATCTCGGGAAATGTCTTGGCTACCGATGACAGTAGCCCATTAACTTAAGATCAGATCATGGATTTGGTTGCCAACAAAGTCAAAACATTGATAGCCGAAGCCAAAGTGCAAAAAGATATCAGCAGCAGTGGGAGACTATATCCTGCTCAGTATGATCTGGTAGAATTTCCTAACGGCTATGTCATCCCTAAATTCGGAAGGTTTGATGGGACGGGAAATGCGAATTAGCACATCGCCCATTTCAAAGCCTCATGCGGGAATACTGGGGGCAATGATGCACTTCTCCTCCGCCAGTTCGTTAATAGCTTGACCGATGTTGCTTTCGACTGGTACGCGAGCATACCGGATGGCTCCTTTACTACTTTCATCCAAATGGAATCTTTATTTCGACAAAGGTTCATGAGCGTTGGCGATAAGATCACCATTGCCGAGCTCGTAAGGACCAAGCCCAAGAACAATGAAAGCAGCACGGATTTTATAACCCGATGGCGCAATCTCTCCGTCAAATGTGAACCGCCGATAGAGCAGGACCAATCTGTCAGTCTCCTTGTCGGAAATCTCAACAATTGGATGGCCCCATTTCTATGCACCACGGGCCTTAAAACATTCAAAGAGCTGACCAAAAAGGTCCAAACGTTGGAACGCTCAAAGCCTGAGTCCGTTCAGGATCTTCAGTTCATAAACAGATTGAAACCTTGGAGGGACGACAACCGAAAAGGCGGAAGTTCTAATAGCACCGATTCTCTAAATAAGCAGAGAGCGAGCGGAGCAAAAACTAACAAAACTCGAGAGCCAACTTTGGAGAAAAGAAGAAATATGGTTTACTCATTCTGAAAGGACAAGGTCCACAAAATTTTTATAGATGCTCTGAAGAATGGCCTGCGGCTACCAGAACCAAAAAGGCTAGATGAAGCGAACAAGACTGATCATCCCAACTTTTGCCCATACCACCGAGTGCTGGGACACACTATTGAAGACTGTTGCATCTTCAAGGATTGGGTCGAGAAACAATACAAGGAGGAAGAAATATCATTGTCCCCTAGTGTGTTAACAAACAGTCTAGCTGCAACCGTCAATTTCATACAAACGGAGACCGAAGTTCTTCGTAAAATCGATTCTCTCAGACATCTGCCGTTCTCTGAAAACAATCGACCACCACGTCATTAAACTGGGAACAACCGACCTCTAAGTCGTTAAACTGGGAATGTAAAAAAATATATGTACATATGTAAATAAACAAAAAAATGTGTAAATAAAAGAGAAATAAAGAAAAGCCGAAATGATGGGGCAACTCGCAATAAAAATCAGCGAGTAAAAAAAGATGAAAATAAAGTCGAAATGATTGGGCAACCGCGAATAAAAGCCGAAATGATAGGGCAATCACGATCTTCGCGATAAGAAAAGCTGAAATAATAGAGCAATCGCGGTAAAAAAAAACAAAAACAAAACTTGTCACGCCCCGCTTCCCAGTGTACGGCGAAGGGGACGCGACGAGGCCCGCTACGTATATACTCAGAAGTACATACGCCAAGCTTATCTAAGCAATATAAAAGTAAATCACAAGAGACAAGAGATATAGAAATAACAGCAACTTTATTAATAACATTCTTTTGTACAATGCATGAAAAGTAAATACAACTGGAATGAAAAACGATGCCTAAACAATGGCATAACAGGAAATGAAAATACTGAAAAGAATAAGGTACAATGTCTAGAGCTTGGGGTCTTCGTGAAACTGCTCCAAGTCTTCACCGGTGGGCTCGATCTCTGACGGGTCCAAAACACCTGACGACATTCAAAGAAGAAAGAAATAGAATGTCGTCAGCGAACAGGTCGCTCGGTAAGTCCCAAGGATAAAGAAGAATTAGAAAAGACAGAATAAGAGGTATCTTCTAGAGTTGTATACTATTTGATGTAATGTTATATTAACGCTGTTGTTTGTAGCTTGGTACAGAAGAATGCCAGTGTATACGAGATGGGTCTCTATATGCTAGAGACCAGGGAAAACGGAAAATAGAGTACAAGGCTCCGTTATACAACCCGGAACAACGGCAATTGGATTCATGTTAGGTGTCTTAATCTTACCGCCTCGTGCCACCTTTAACACCTTCCGTACCAATCTATCCCTTAAACCCCGTAGTGTTTTGTTTGTATTATAGTATTGTATTGTGTAAGTTGGATGACTGACCAAAACCATGATATCAGTAAACAGATTGTAACTGCATAATCAGGTAAATGGAATAACGGAATAATGAATGTATATCCATGGTTTGATTCCGTCAAGTTGTATAGATTGTTAACTGGATTCTGGGATTCATGTATTCATATTGAGTTGGAATATTAAGGAATATAGATTGACTTGAATCATATTCAAGTCAGAAATAATCAGACTCAAACCTGAGTCAGACCAAAAGAAATGTAAGTCGAAGTTCTATATTTGTTAGGGTCCTTATTGTAATTTATAAACTTGAGGGAGTTTTATGTAAAAATACTTTTATATAGTTTTCAAGATACACCTCAAGTATTTATTATTCATCTTTATAGTTATAATGAGTGTGATTTTATTTTATGTTATTTCTAGTGAATATATCCTAATTACATAAATAAAGGTATTAATTGATTTATTTGAAATTCATGGTATTTTAATGTAACTTTTAATCTTGTAATTTTTAGGAAAAGGTGGAAACTTTATCTTATAATAAAATAAGTTTTTAAATGATAAATATACATATGTTTATACAAGAATAATTTTTAATAAATATTTTATTTTCCAATAATCTCATCTTTCATAAATGTCGTATTTCAAACCTTTCGAGACCGAATTCTCCTTGCGGAGCTCTGAATCTCGCACTACTAAGCCCGAGGGTGCACGATAAACCGTACTATCCCTAACGAGTTCCCCAAAGATGGGTTGTAGTGGCGCTTTGCAAAGATTTAATAAATACTAATCATTTAGAAGACGGTTTTATAAAGATAAGGTATTTATTTGTAAAAGGGTGTAAATTTCCGTATTTTAGACTCTAAGGTTTCCTAAGCCATCTAGCCTATTTCTAAATGGTCTAAACGATAAGTCATTAGAAGCCTCAAATTGCCTCTACACCGCCAATTGCGGCCAGGTAAGTGCCAGGTGAGTGGGAGGCTCTCTCCACTACAAGTAGTGGCCCTAATTAAGTAACCACTCGCCTTAGACACACTTGTCTAGACACCACAAAGTCAGGTTTAGATAAACGATCGATGTCCATAACTTATCGTATTTCCTATTAAAAGATATTGCATTAAAATTGTATACAACTTAGAACTTTTAGAAAAGGTTTATAAAGAAAATGGTATTTTAATGTAAAATCTTGTTTTATCGTATTCTAAGTTTTCAAGGTAGCGTGTTATGATTTCATATGAGTGTGTGTGGAGGTAGGTCATTACCTCGTGATCTACGTTAATGTATAGTAAAGTTTAGGGGTTAAATGTGAAAACTAAACATTATGGTATTCAAGTGAAAGAATACGATATATTGCAAAAGCTATCATTTCATGTGTGAAAACTTGTTCAAATTGATTTTTAAGTGATTAGTAGTCAACATGAAGATGTTTAAGTATTATGGAATTAGTGATAAGTGAGATTTGATAGAAAACCGAATCGGAAATCGGTTTGTTCCGATTTCCGTCGGGTTTATAAATTCGTATTTTAATGAAAGAAAAGAAGGATAGAAAATGGGGACTTACGGGTTTGGACAACGTTAGAGAGTAAGGGGGAGACAGAGGGTTTGCCGGTACGTCGAATCGTCGTTGAGAGGCCCAAGCACGATCGTCGGAATTTCGCCGTCGATTTCGTCAGCGCTTCGCCTTTCGCTCGTTTTCTAACGTACCAAGTTCTCTTGAAATTTTGGGAGAGTGGACTTAGAAAAAATGATGAGAGGGTAGTGTAAGTTCACTTTACCTCTTCCGGTACTTACGGGCTTGCGGAAATGATGAAAAACGATTTTTCTAGAGGTGGTAACATGGACTCAAAATACGGACCTTTGTTAAACAACCATCTAACAATCCTAACTAAGAGTTTTACCTACTCGGTTAGGGGGTTTTACCTTTCTTGAACTCCTTCATCTTCAACTCTTTGCGGTGTACGGATCGACCTCACCTCGTAGTCTCCTCGCGCCGAAGATGGATCCACCCGAAAGCTTCTACCTTTTGGCTTCTACTTCGAACTTGAAGAAACTAGAACACTTGGTTTGCTAAACCTTGTGAACTAGGATGAGTAGAGAAGTGATGTGGGTTTCCTTTTATCTCTAAGGCAATGTTTCTCAACTCATGAGAGGGAGTTGCCTTGAGCTAGAGAGAGAGCAAGAGAAAGAGGGAGAGAGCTTAAGGATGAGAGAGCTCAAGAGAGAGAAAGCAAATCAAAAGAATGAGCAAGAATTTTCTCAACTTCTCTCTCATAATCCAAAAAGAATAATAATAATAATAGTAATTGAGTATTATGTGATGGTTCATATCATGTCATATGGCAATATCATTTCATGCACTCATTTTGTAAAGAATAGCAAGCAAACAAAAGTCTTTGCCATGAAATGATAACCATTGTAATGATGATGGTCAACTAGTCCAACCTAGTCATCCGGTCAACCAAGTCAACAAGTTAACAAAGTCAACCTTTCAACCCAACCATGGCACAATAATACTTAATTAATATTATCATTAATCATATCTCATATTCTCATTAGGGTTTAGCAAAAGTCAACAGTCAACAACCCTAATGAGAATCCTCTGCCTCTGTCTCTCTGTCAACTGTGCATACACACCCGCATCCGCGTTCCGAGGAACACGAATACAAATGAGATAAAACCAACCCCAAAACGTACACTAGGATCTGGCTTAAACCAAAGCTCGCTAGTGTTAACTGCCCGGACACTAAACGTGCACAAGTGCGCCGACGTGACCGAACCCTGTCGCAAAACCATGCGACCTGTCGCAAAACCATGCGACCTCTACTCTTTTGCCTAAAGGCGAATAGCTCTCTGTGTGGGACTCTAAAGACTCGACACTACGCTGGCAGTGGGTTTAACCACAGACCGCAAGCGGCACTAGCTGTGCGTAACGGCCCCCAGGTAGATGCCGATAAGAAGACGGACGAGGTGAAACCCATCTGAACTCCTACTGAGCCTGAATGTGACAGTCTCCATACAGTCCGGTCTGTTCGTCTGATACATCGCATGGCGGGCCTAGGGGGCGGCAAACGTCAGTCCCCTAATAGCGGTACAAGTCGTGTCGGAGTGTAGCCCAGAACACCTTGAGATAACACTGGAAACCTACCAGTATATCTCGCTTGCCCTGGCCAGGGACTTCTTGTGTAATGGCTCTCCTAGACACAACGCGATGTCAACCCCCAATACCGGGAGAGACGAATCCTGTCTAACCGTCACTGCCTCCAAGTGCTTCGGGACTGCACCTAACTACTACCTGTTTGCACGACTCCTTTGAGCCGTGGTAGGGTATTAATCAAAGTACAGTGGGAACACACTCGAGGCGAAGTGACAGTGTCAAGTCAGCGGACTAAGTTGTACTCATGTCACCTGGGAACTGACAACTGACGATCGGTATAATACCAACCAATCGGTTCCCGACGAGTCCTGTCCAGTGTACTCGTAACCTAACGAGCACCCGCATACTATCTCAAGTACAACGTACTGACGGCTGTGGGACAGACCATCTCCCCTGCTGGGATGAGAAGCGCATACGCTAGTCTACTCCGGAGTATCGATGCCCTGTCTGGATAGTCCTACGACTAGGGACCTGTATAAGGATGTGCTTGTGGATTACCCAGCCCCCACGAGTGTGACTGCCATCACAACGCTGGTGATCAAGCAAAGATCCTAAGGGCTCAACTAATATGTATAAGCAATATGCTAAAAGAAACACATGCACATATTGAAGTAGAAACAAACCAAGTAGCATACTACTATTTTGAGCAAGATTGTCTATACACCGGTGAATATCCCAAGCTTCCATTAAGTAATATACAAACTAGTATGATACAGTAATGGCCTCTAGGGCATATACACTAACAATCTCCCACTTGCACCAAGGCCATGTACTGGCGTATCGGAGACCTATCATCTCGATCAGCCGCTCGAACTGAGTCTAGGGTAAGGCCTTCGTGAGTGGATCAGCAGTGTTATCTTCCGTATTTACTCTCTTCACCTCGATCTCCCGGCGATCTACGATCTCCCTGATCAGGTGGTACCGCCTCAAAATGTGTCTGGACTTCTGATGGGACCTGGGTTCCTTCGCTAAAGCTATAGCGCCGTTGTTGTCACAATACAGCGATGTTGGATCAACACTGGTAGGAACCACCTGAAGCTCCGTGAGGAACTTCTTCATCCAGACAGCTTCCTTTGCGGCATCGCAAGCAGCTATGTATTCCGCTTCCATAGTTGAGTCAGCAACGGTTTCCTGCTTGGAGCTCTTCCAGCAAACCGCCCCTCTATTGAGGGTAAAGACATAACCCGACATGGACTTGGAGTCATCCTTGTCACTCTGGAAGCTGGAGTCAGTAAAGGCCTCGATCTGGAGGTCTTTTCCGCCATACACCAAGAACATCTCCTTAGTCCTTCTCAGGTACTTGATAATGTTCTTTACCGCTATCCAGTGTTTCTCCCCTGGGTCCGACTGATACCGGCTTACAACGCTCAATGCGTATGCTACATCTGGTCTGGTACACAACATCGCATACATAATAGAGCCTACCGCAGATGCGTAGAGTATTGATGACATGCGAGCCCTTTCCAAATCAGTCTTGGGAGACATCTCTTTGGAGAGGGTGATTCCGTAACAAGCCGGTAGATTACCGCGCTTGGAATCTTCCATACTGAATCGTTTCAGTATGGTGTCGATGTATCTGGACTGTGAAAGTCCCAACATCCTTTTAGACCTATCACGATAGATCTGGATCCCCAGAATGTAGTTGGCATCGCCCAGGTCCTTCATGGAGAACCTCTGTGACAAGAATCCTTTGACTGACTGTAGCATAGGAATATCATTTCCTATTAGGAGAATGTCATCGACGTACAAGACGAGGAATACCACATTTCTCCCTATAATCTTACTGTAAATGCATGGTTCATCTGGATTTTTGACAAAGTCAAATTCTTTGACAGTATCATCAAAGCAGATGTTCCAACTCCGCGATGCCTGCTTCAGTCCATAAATGGACTTCAGTAACTTGCACACTTTACCACTGCTCCCACTCTGAATGAATCCCTCTGGCTGATCCATATAGACGCACTCTTCCAAATTTCCATTTAGGAAAGTCGTATTTACGTCCATCTGCCAGATCTCATAATCGTGGAAGGCAGCAATGGCAAGAAGGATCCGAATGGATTTGAGCATAGCTACCGGAGAAAAGGTCTCGTTATAGTCCAAACCAGGTGTTTGATGAAAACCCTTTGCAACAAACCTAGCTTTATAGGTTTCAACCCGCCCATCTACACCAATCTTCTTTCTGAAGATCCATTTGCAGCCTACGGGTTTTACCCCTTCTGGTGCAAAGTCCAAAGTCCAAACTTTGTTGGTGTACATGGACTCCATCTTGGTCCGCATTGCATCCAGCCATTTTACCGAGTCACCGCTCTGAATGGCTTGCTGGAAGCTAGTAGGTTCACCATAATCCATAGTGCAATCCTCTCTATCCCCGTCTATGAGAAAACCGTAGTATCTCTCGGGCGGATGAGACCGCCTACTACTCCTGCGGAGTGGCGTAGGGATGTCCGGTTCTTTCAAACCCTCTGGTTCTACCAAGCTTTTAGTAATAGCTCGTGGTTCTGGAATTTCTTCCAGTTCTATTGCGCTCCCACTTATCTGGTTTTCCAAAAACTCAGTTTCTAAGAAGCGGGCATGACGAGAAACAAAAACCTTTTGTTCCTCTGCGTAATAGAAAAGATACCCCTTGGAGTTCTTTGGGTATCCCACAAACTTACACTGTACTGAACGTGCCTCGAGCTTGTCCGCATGCTGCTTTTTAACAAAAGCTGGACACCCCCATGTCTTAAAGTGTTTAAGATAGGGTTTCTTCCCACTCCACATCTGATATGGTGTGGTAGGCACTGACTTAGTAGGAACTTGGTTCAAAAGATTTGCGGCCGTTTCTAGTGCATAACTTCAGAAGGATCGTGGTAACTCAGCCTTACTCATCATGGAACGAACCATATCCAATAGGGTTCGATTCCGCCTTTCCGATACACCGTTGTGTTGTGGTGTGTATGGAGGAGTAAGCTGAGAGAGAATTCCATTCTCTTTTAAGTAGCCCAGAAACTCGGCACTCAAGTATTCACCACCTCGATCAGATCTCAGTGTCTTGATACTTTTGCCTGTTTGTTTTTCAACTTCATTCTTGTATTCCCGAAATTTCTCAAAGGCCTCGGATTTGTGCTTCATCAAGAAGACATGTCCATATCTAGAGAAATCATCTGTGAAAGTAATGAAGTATGAATAACCACTTCGCGCATGTGTAGACATTGGACCACACACGTCACTGTGTATGAGTTCCAAGAGCTCGCTTGCTCTTTCTCCGTGTCCAGTGAACGGAGTCTTTGTCATCTTTCCCATGAGACAAGATTCACAAGTCGCATAAAACTGGTACTCGAACGGATCCAAGTATCCTTCTTTATGTAACTTTGTCAACCGTGTCTCATTAATGTGACCCTGTCTACAATGCCATAAGAAAGCCTGATTTAATTCCGGAGACTTTCTTTTAAGTATGTTCTGGACACTGAAAACCTGAGCTTGATTCAATACATATATCCCGTTTTTCAATGTACCTGACCCAATCAGAACTTGATTTAGGTGGATGTTTACTACATCGCTTACAAAAGTAAAATCATATCCTTCCTTAGAAAGTAAGGATACAGATATGATATTACAAGTCGCACCTGGTACATAAAAACAGTCACGCAGAATCAATATCTGCCCAGTTGTCAGTCCAAGATGATATTCCCCTGCAGATTCAGCGTACATGCTCATTCCGTTAGCAAACCTGAGAGTTATATCACCCTTCCTGATAACCCTACGGTTTCTCAAAGCCTGTAATGAATTACAGATGTGAGATCCTGATCCGGTATCCAATACCCAGGAAGTAGGGTTAACTGACATACAGTTCTCTATTACAAACACACCCGAAGCCGAAGCCAGAACATGCTTCGAATTCTGGCTACTGGCTATGCTAGCCCTGCAATCCTTCTGCCAATGTTCATTCCCGTTACAATAGGAACGTCCCTCTTTAACTACATCCAGTCCCAAAACTTTTGCCCTTCCTTTTCCTTCTTCTTCCCTGGTTTCCTTCAGGGTATAAGCAGAGGGCAGGGACTATAGAATCAAGTCAGTATTTGACCCGTTCTCCAACGTGGTCTTCAGGTCCGTGAGCTCAAAATAGCTGGTCTCTGTAAGGACGTTGCCCCCTACAGATGACCCGACAGCCAACCTCGCTTGAAGCAATTCGTTCGAGGTCTCATATGTTGCGATACGAGATTGCTCTCCATATAAATCTTTGTTATGGAGGAAGATAGAAACTGAGTCCATCTTCTCGTGCTGCCTCTGGTTTGCACCATCAACTGAGGCTAACACAAGGCACTTGGCTTTCACACAGTCTTTTTCCGATGTCTTATGGATGTCAATATCCGCGACAGGGGAAACTGGTCCTGAGACGGCAGGGGTTTGATTAGTTAAGAGGTGTCCCAGCTTGTCATGGGCAATGGACATCTGGACAGACCTTTGCCAATCATAATAGTCAGGTTCAGTCATTTTATAATCTAGATGTAACCTACGTGTGGTCACTGGGTCGCTGCAATTAAGAGAAAGAGAAGAAAACACTCAGCATGATGCTCTTGCAAGTTTAGATTGGTTTTTAATTTATCTAAACAGGATGGCTCCCACTGTTTCTCGAATCCCTCCTCAAACCAAAAAGGAAGAATTAGTCGGGATCAATCTCACCGTACAATACTTGCTTAACCGTTCAGCCAGGCTAGTGTCGGTACTTCGAGGGAGGTTTTCCAACGCTTTCGCGAAGTTCCTTAATTTAAGAACCTCTTTTCCCTGGGGGCGTAGCCCCGCTAACACCTTTCTAGACACCTACTTGGTTTATAGCATTGATCGTTAAGTGAGAAATTTCCCAAGGAGTAGCATATACTCACAGTAGGATCGGGATCCAAATATCACCGCGTGACAAAACTGAAGGAATCCTACTAGAATCATCACACTCTAAATGGTATGCAGCGCTAGCAAGTTTCAGGTTCTTTTGAAACTCCCGATGTGGATTTTTGCCGCATGCTCTTATGACCTTGACTAAGGCCAACAAATCATAAGTCACATGTCAAGTTCTACCCGTCGTTGTCCAGGTTGATTTGAACCCACCCGTATATACCTTTGACTATGGCCAACAAAGTAATACGACTGTCCCAAACCAACGCATCTATCTATGCAACATATGAATACCCACCAGCTACCAAACACCGTGTCTTGACTAGGGCCAACAAACACAGCTTGAATACTGTTGAATATTTATATGAAACGACGGAGGGCTACGAATGGTTTTGGCGAAACCGTGAACATAGTGAACTTGATATAATCGATGGAACGAGATAGCTTTTAAAAGGAGTGGCTCAAGCTCCGCATTTAAAAGTTGGTTTTTGAAAAGAACCGAGTGGTTTTGAAAATGTTCCAATGACTTTACTTTGGTTTATTTTCTTGCATTAATTTTTAATGCGTCCCATCATTTAATCCTACCATTGCAGAAAACAACCAAAATATGACGTACGCTTATGCCATCCGCATTCGCCACGGGGCCCCGTCATTACCCGTTAGGTTACTTAACTAACGACAGAGCGGGGGCTGGACTAGCGCGGATGCAAAACATAAGCAACGCCTAAATAATATCATATATAGATATATTGCAATGATAGCCATTCCACATCACAGATGAACACATTGGATATACTAGAAATCTGCAATTCGTACGAGCCTGTAACGAAAAGCGGATTACACGGTCGCGGTGAATAGCCAATACCCCACCCAAGACCCCTACGGGTGCGGCAAACTACCTGCCAAGTACCCGAAGCGAAGCAACCTCCCTCAACACCGTGAGTAGGCCACTCGGCACTTCGAGATACCCGGTAGTTTGTGCACCCCCTCCATGGGTCTATCCTAGGAGCAAAAACAGTAAAAGAAATTATACAATGACGGCTACAACCTCACCCCGGTTGTGCGGCCAAATAAATAATAATACATCAATTACAAATTTTATATGAATTGAAAGAAAAGAAAACTCTCATCTCACAACCCCCCGGCTATTCACCCGCGACAATCCAATGAATTCATATACACATACCATCAACATTACAGATCACAGATATGTATAACCCCCACTAATCGACATATAGCGATTAACAGACGTTTAATACATATATCACATCACAGATATAAACCCGTTAGCTTTAGTCTTTAGAAGTTCGATCAAAATATGGATTTTTGAGCCCTAAGAACAAATTTTGCTTTCTGGAAAATCTGGGCTGAAAAAACATATTGTAAAAATCCGAAAACACCCCTCTGAACAAACTGCACGAAAAATCCCCCACGGCCGAGTCAACTCGGCTGCGGATCCGCAGCGGGAGCATGCTCCCGCCGCGGATCCGCGGCGTGTTGATCGACTCAGTGGACCATTTTTCTGCAGATTCTTCTAAAAACCCTGAGCCGAATTTTAAGGTAATATTTATTGGATTTTGAACAGGAAAAAAAATTCGGCAGAAAGTAAGCATTTTGGGTGTGTTTCGCGACTTTTTCTCCGATCGAACTTCTAGTTACTTTGCTAACATGTTAGATAGTGTTTAACTAGGCTCTGATACCACTGTAAGTCTACGTTACCTCTCCCGGTACTTACGGGCTTGCGGAAATGATGAAAAACGATTTTTCTAGAGGTGGTAACATGGACTCAAAATACGGATCTTTGTTAAACAACCATCTAACAATCCTAACTAAGAGTTTTACCTACTCGGTTAGGGGGTTATACCTTTCTTGAACTCCTTCATCTTCAACTCTTTGCGGTGTACGGATCGGCCTCACCTCGACGTCTCCTCGCGCCGAAGATGGATCCACCCGAAAGCTTCTACCTTTTGGCTTCTACTTCGAACTTGAAGAAACTAGAACACTTGGTTTGCTAAACCTTGTGAACTAGGATGAGTAGAGAAGTGATGTGAGTTTTCTTTTATCTCTAAGGCAATGTTTCTCAACTCATGAGAGGGAGTTGCCTTGAGCTAGAGAGAGAGAGCAAGAGGAAGAGGGAGAGAGCTTGAGGATGAGAGAGCTCAAGAGAGAGAAAGCAAATCAAAAGAATGAGCAAGACTTTTCTCAACCTCTCTCTCATAATCCAAAAAGAATAATAATAATAATAGTAATTGAGTATTATGTGATGGTTCATATCATGTCATATGGCAATATCATTTCATGCACTCATTTTGTAAAGAATAGCAAGCAAGCAAAAGTCTTTGCCATGAAATGATAACCATTGTAATGATGATGGTCAACTAGTCCAACCTAGTCAACTGGTCAACCAAGTCAACAAGTCAACAAAGTCAACCTTTCAACCCAACCATGGCACAATAATACTTAATTAATATTATCATTAATCATATCTCATATTTGTTGGATATATGTATGCCCTAGAGGCCATTATGTGATAGTGGATGTATTTATACATGTGTATATATATATATTCAGTGTACATTCTTACTCGACATGATAGTATGCTATCTGGTTCTTCTTTATCTGACATGTTGATTTGATCATGCTTTTTACTCATTCATACATGTTGATAAAGCCCTGAGGATATTGGCTTGACTACAGTGATTATGATAGAGATCATACTAGTGGGATATCTGTAGTTTATAAGCATATCCTGAAATGTCCCTAGTCGTGGGTGTATCGAGACGGGGCATCGATATACCAGTGTAGACTAGCGTATATGATACTAGACCCATATGATGGGCGATGGATGTTCCCATATTCATCGATGTTTGACATCAAGATCATATACGGGTGCTCAGTGGTGACTGGGTACACTGGACGGACTCACCGAGAACTCCTATATGGAATTATATCTATCGTCAGATAGCAGTTCTCAGGTGACACTGGTACAGGTTAGTCTGTAGACCCGAGATCGTCATAGAGTCTTGTGTGCTCTCCTACTGTACTTTGATTACCACCCTACCACGGCTCTACTGAGGCGTGCAAACAGCTGGCCGTTGGGTACAGTCCCGAGACACACGAAGGCGATGAGCGATAGGAGGGGTTTCGTCTCTCCCGGTATTGGGAGTTGATGATGTGCTGTGCTCGACTGGTTATATCAGTAAGTCCCTGGCCAGGGCTACTGAGATTTGCTGATAAGTGTTATCAGTAGTTTCTCGATCTGTTATAGACCATTCACTGGCATGACTTATTGAGTTATTAGGGTCGACGTGACCATCCCTAGGCTCGATATGCAGCATATCTGACGAAAAGACCGGACTGTACGGTAGTGTTGCCGGTTGGCTTGACGGGAGTTGTAGCAGGTTCGCTTGTTTTCTTCTGATCGTTCAATACCCGGGTGGCCGTTACGTTTAGCCGACCGCTTGCGGCTTGGGGGTGCTTGATATGATCATCACCCACTACCGGCGTATTGACGAGTCTTAGAGTCCCACAAAGGAGTTACCTAGTCCAGGCGAAACGTTGTGGTGCGCGTATGCGATATACGCATGGACTCGGTTAAAATGCGCGTATGAGATACCGTATATTAATCGGGCGGCTTGCTTTTGGTTGGGTCGTATGTGATATGGCCGGATTGATAAATCAAGTGTTGATTTATCATTTAACCATTATTTTCTCACTAGAAATCCTTTATTGTATTTTTGATGTATGCATGCATGTATGCATTCTTTCATGATTCATGCACATATGGATGTGCATGCACACATACATACATACATCATCCTTCATGGTTGCATATACATTGAAAATGGTGGCAATATAAGACTCACACCATGGGTTTTTTATATGGATTATTATTGCATTTGTGTTAAAACAAAAAAGAAAAGAAAAAGGGTTAATTCATGGATCGTTTCTACACTCTTCTTCATCTTACCATGCTCACCTACTTATTAACCCTTGGTTAATTTTTCTTTGGTGTTTTAAACTCTAATACAATAATATCTTTATCATTAACCATGGTTTGAGATGAGAAGTGGAAAATATATATACATATATTTTTCATTTTCTCATAAGAGTTATTCTTTTCACTCTTGTTCTAAAAGGCCATCATCTTCTTCCTCCTTCTTCTTTTGTTCTCTAGACTTTTGTAGTGAGCAAAATACTCATCAAGTTAGGTTTTTGAAGTGAGAAAAGCCACCACAACATCATTCTACACAAGTCTTGCCCACTTGTTTAGAGTGTTATCTTCATTTCATTCTCTTGATAAAGTGAAGTTGCAAGCTTGGACAAAGAAGCTTCGGGTGGATCGTCGTGGATGCTAGAAGACCTCAAGCTAACCTTTTTCCAACTCTCAAGTGGCCAAGGAGTCAAGAATAGGGAGCTACAAAGGTTGTACTCTCAAAACCCTAGCCTTTGTTACTTGTATTGTTATGAAACCCTAATTTTTCTAGGATAGATCCTTTGTATGCTTACTTAGCACCATAAAAATCTAATCTTTGGTACATGTGATATTTCCAAACCTTTCATAGGGTGCTAGGTAAATCTAACATTGGTATCAGAGCCGACCTAGAACATTAGGCGATACTTTAGCTAAGTATAACTCCGATCGAACCGAAATACGGAATTACGGGATACTCTCTGGACATTTTTTGAAAACTGATATTTTTCAGAATTAAAAATATGCAAAAAATTCAGCAGGTAAATATAAGAAACACTGTTAAAAACGATGCAGTGAACAGTCATTCTTGCCGCGGAAACGCGGCCAAAGCTTGCTTGGGCCGCGGTTCCGCGGCTGTACACATGAATCAGTGCATGATTTTTATACAGTAATGCTTATGTCAGCTTGTATATTTTTTGGGGTATTTTTAATCTGAATTTAGTACTGTTAGTTCTGGAGATTGTTTTGAGTTCATTGATTCGATCGGAATTTTAACTTCTTGTCTTTCCGGATAACTAGAAAGTATTGAATTATTCGAACGAGTGTCGTTTGCTCACTTTTCACGGGGTTTAAATCTTTCGGAGATACGTGCAAGTTCTGTGGTGGACCCTCTAGAAGACAACAAACCTTAACTCGATTATGTGACCGTCTTGAACTGCCTTTTGAACCTTAGGGTTTGATGCAGTACGGCGTACCACATGTGAGGCGTTGGCTTGACCCTTCTACGGCTGGACCACTACTACTGTGTCACACTCCGAGTTTTTGAACTCCGCTCAAGTGTTGAGCTTTAGGGAATTTTGGGTATTTGATCATTCGGTCGAAAACTTTAATACTGTCTATTTATCTGGAATGTGATACAATATGTGGAATTCATATAGTTTAGGCATGAAATACGAAGTATGTGATATTTCGCATTTATGATGTCTAAAGAGAATGTGGATTCCAAATATTGTAGTTTTACACTTTTTTTTCTGTGACCGTAAGTGTAGTATGTTCGATATCGCCGGTTTCATTGCTATACATCAAGGACAATTGGGGTACGCATACTTACTTACGTTGATGATATATGATATTATGTGTTGCTGAGATATGATGTGCAGGATTGTCGCGATTGAATAGCCGGGGGGTTTTATGTGAGATGAGAGTTTTATATTTTCATTCATGTAAATTCAAATATAATGTAATATTCTTTTATTTGGGGCACTTCCGGGTTGAGGTTGATGTCACCAGTGTTGTATATTATTTACTTTTCTGCATTAGGATAGACCCAAGGAGGGGAGCACAAGTGACCGGGTTCTGGGGTTCAGTGGGAGGCCATCTCGAGGAGTCGAGACCGGGTCTCCTAAACTCCAGGATTGGTAGGGTCGCTTGCCGCTTTCGTAGGGGTCTAGGGGTGTGGGCTTGGCTATTCATCGCGACTGTGGAATCCGTATTTTCTATTGTTGGCTAAATACTAAATATGGACGTCCTAGTATATCCCACATTATATATATGTTTCTGCTGCGTGTGTTCTGTGATATCTGAGACGAATGATATATTATATATGAGATATATAGTAGACGTTGCTTATGTTTTACACCCGCGCTAGTCCCGTCCCGGTATGCCGTTAGTTAAGTAACCTAACAGTGCATAACGGAACATTACGGCGAATGCGGATGGCATAAGCGTACGTGTTATTTTCGTTTCTTTTCTGTGATTGGTTTAAGGACTTAAATGATGGGATTACATTAATATGATTAATGTAAAGAAAATAAACCTAAAATAGATGTTGTAGAATCGGATTTGAAAACCACTCGGCTCTTTATGAAAAAGCTATATTTCAAAACTGCGGAGCACAAGCCACTCCTTTTGAAAACCATTTGATTCAACGACGATATCAAGTTCAAAGCGTTAAAGATTTTCTTAAAAATCATTCGCAACCCTCCGTCATTTTAGGAAGTAGAGTACTTAGTATTCGTGCCACGTTTGTTGACCTTAGCCAAGGCGTAGTGTACGGTAGCTAAGTGATGTCTTCCTATAATGCATATGATGCAGATTAATTAGGACGGGTATATGACTTTGTTGACCTTAGCCAAGGGTCATGTAAACGGGTCTGATTAATCAAGAAATGACGGGCTGAACTTGACTAGTACTTGTGATTTGTTGATCATAGCCAAGGTCATAGGTACTAGGGGTAAAAATCATATCGGGAATTTCAAGTGTTGAGATTTGCAATGAGATTGCATACCTTCCATATGATGGTTGGATCCCGATCCCACTGTGGGCAATAGTTGCTCCTAGGAGAGTTTTGCAGTTTACAATTAGCTAACTCATTAGGTGTCTAGAAAGGTGTTAACGGGGTTATGCCTCTGGGAAAACGAGGTTTACTTTAATTAGGTCCGTGCGAAAGCACGGGGAACCTCCCTCAAGTACCGACACTGGCCTGGCTGAACGGTTAGCGAAGTTGTAGACCGTAATTAATCCTGGCTAGTTTTCTTTTTAAGTTTGAAAGAAAAACTTGATTAAAGCAGTGGGAGACATCGATTAGACAAGATAATAACCAATCTGATCTATGCAAGAGCTTTCGCTGAGTGTATTCTTTTCTCTCTCTTAATGGCAGATACCAATGACTGGACTCAAGCTTTTACTAGATAAAAACAAACTGAATGGGACCAATTATAAAAACTGGCTGAGGAATCTGAAAATAGTCTTGACTTATGATAAAGTATCATATGTCCTTACGGCTTCAGCCCCGCCCACCCCAGGTCCAAAATCCTCAGTTGCGGACATTGAAGTCCGCACGACATGGGATGCTGACTGTGCCACGGCCAAATGCCTCGCGCTTGCATCGACGGATAATACACATCAAAAGCAGCACGAGAATATGGACATTCAAACCATATTCCTCCATACAAAGGAGTTGTATAGAGAGCAATCCCGCGTATTACGATACGAAGCATCAAAGAAATTGTTGCAGATGCGAATGGCCCCTGGCACACCGGTAAGAGACCATGTTCTGAAGATGATAGCTCTTATAGAAGAGCTTGAGGATATTGGATGGACAATGGACAATGAACAATATACGGATATTATTCTACAGTCCCTCCTCTCCACCTTCGCTCAATTCATAGTTAACTTCAACATGCACGGCATGGAGAAGGAACTACCTGAACTCCTTAATATGTTAAGGAGTGCAGAGAGCACTATGAAATCAATGAAAACTCCCGTTATGACCATTGGGCAATCTTCTTCTTCTCGCCCAAAGGCTAAGGCCAAAGAAAAGAAAAAGAAGAAGCCCACCAATCCTAAGGGTGGAGTTAAAAAGGTGAAGGGAAAGGAAAAGTCCAAAGCTGGAGACTCGGGAAAAGGTGAATGTTTTCATTGCCACAAGACAGGACATTGGAAGCGCAACTGTACGGAGTACTTGAACCTCAAGAAGAAGCATGGGGATGCTTCTGCTTCAGGTGTGTTTGTGACAGAAAACTGTTTTTCAATAAACTCTGCTTCCTGGGTATTAGATACCGGTTCAGGTTCTCACATTTGCAATTCTATGCAGGGGCTGAGAAATAGCAAAGTTTTGAAGACAGGTGACCATACTCTCCGCGTTGGAAATGGTTCCAATGTACATACAGTCGTAGTAGGAGAGTATCACTTGGGGTTGCCATCTGGGTGTATATTGGTTTTGAACTCATGTTATTTTGTACCAAGTATGCTATGTAATATAATATCTGTTTCTTTGTTAGACAATGAAGGATATAATTTTGTATTGCAGAACAATGTTATGAACATTCACCTAAATCAAATGTTGGTTGGGTATGGTACACTTAATAACGGGATATACGTCCTAAATCAACACACAGTTTTCAGTATACAATACACTAAGAAAAGAAAACTTTCAGAAATAAATGAAGCTTTTCTTTGGCACTGTAGACTTGGTCATATTAACGAAATAAGACTAAACAAGTTACACAAAGATGGATATTTAAACCCTTTTGAATATAAATCTTATGCGACTTGCCAGTCTTGTATCAAGGGTAAAATGACCAAAACTCCGTTTACCGGACACGGAGAAAGAGCTACCCAGCTCCTAGGACTCATACATAGTGATGTATGTGGTCCAATGTCTACACAGGCTAGAGGCGGTTTTTCATACTTCATTACGTTCACTGACGATTTCTCAAGATTCGGTCATGTATTTTTATTAAAGCATAAGTCCGAAGCTTTCGAGAAATTCATTGAATATAAAGTAGAAAAACAAACCGGTTTGAGTATCAAGATGCTTCGATCAGATCGAGGTGGTGAGTATCTCAGTACAGAATTTGCAAACTTCCTAAAAGAGAATGGGATTCTCTCTCAGCTCACTCCTCCTTACACACCACAGCACAACGGTGTGTCTGAACGACGGAATAGGACCCTATTAGATATGGTCTGATCCATGATGAGTGATGCTGAGTTACCCATCTCATTTTGGGGGCATGCATTGGAGACTGCAGCGTTTCTACTGAACAGGGTTCCAACCTAAACCGTGTCTACCACGCCATATGAGATATGGCATGGGAAGAGACCATCTCTTAAGAGAATTAAGATTTGGGGTTGTCCGGCCTATGTTAAAAAGCAGAATCCGGAAAAACTCGAGACACGGTCGGTCATGTGTAACTTTGTGGGATATCCAAAGAACTCATATGGATATCTATTCTACCACAAGGAGGAACAAAAGGTGTTTGTTTCTCAGCATGCCACATTCTTGGAAAAAGAGTTTTTCACAGATAAAGATGATGGCAATGTGGTGGATCTAGAAGAGGTTCTAAAGACACAAACTACAAATGACGACTTGGTTGAACCGGCTGTTGCAATAGAAACTGAAGAACCTCAGCCACTCCGTAGGTCTGGTAGGACTTCTCGCCCACCGGAGAGGTACTACGGTTTCCTCATTGGTGGTGACGGAGAAGACTGCATCATGGATGATGATGATCCTACCAGTTTTCAGCAAGCTATCACGAGTGGTGACTCTGTGAAGTGGCTGGATGCCATGAGATCCGAAATGGAGTCTATGTACACCAACAAAGTATGGACTTTGGACATTGTACCCCCTGGGGTAAAACCTGTGGGATGCAAATGGATCTTTAAAAGAAAGATTGGTGTAGATGGTCAGATAGAGACCTATAAGGCAAGACTTGTGGCGAATGGTTTTCGTCAAAGACCAGGTTTGGACTATGACGAAACTTTTTCGCCCGTAGCTATGCTTAAATCCATTCCGATCCTACTTGCTATTGCTGCTCACTACGACTATGAAATCTGGCAGATGGACATTAAAACAGCATTTCTAAATGGAGATTTAGAAGAATGCGTTTATATGGATCAGCCAGAGGGCTTCATTGACAGTGGGAGCAGCGGGAAAGCATGTAGATTGCTTAAATCCATATATGGGTTAAAGCAGGCATCACGGAGTTGGAACATCTGTTTCGATGATGTTATCAAAGAGTTTGATTTCATCAAATATCCAGATGAACCTTGTGTTTATAAGAATGCTGTAGGAAGAGCTGTCACATTCCTCGTACTGTACGTGGATGACATTCTTCTGATAGGA
Organism: Agapanthus africanus; assembly: GCA_030015575.1. Lineage (NCBI taxonomy): Eukaryota > Viridiplantae > Streptophyta > Magnoliopsida > Asparagales > Amaryllidaceae > Agapanthus > Agapanthus africanus. The sequence continues at coordinate 402,199,591 of CM057346.1, forward strand.
AATGGTATTCCTATGCTACAGTCGGTCAAATCTTTCTTATCACTAAGGTTCTCCATGAAGGACCTGGGTGATGCCACATACATCCTGGGCATAAGGATCTATAGGGATAGATCCAAAAAGTTATTGGGATTGTCCCAAACCAGGTACATCAACACCATCCTAAAAAGGTTTAGTACGGAAGACTCCAAGCGGGGTGCTTTACCTGCTTACCATGGGGTCACTCTCTCCCAGGATTCTTGTCCAAAGACTGATGAAGAGAGAGCTCGTATGAGCATTATACCCTATGCTTCTGCAGTAGGATCTATAATGTATGCGATGTTATGTATACACCCAGATGTAGCTTATGCACTTAGTGTTGTAAGCAGGTATCAATCCAACCCAGGGGAGAATCACTGGACAGCTGTGAAGAACATTCTTAAGTACTTGCGAAGGACTAAAGAATTGTTCTTGGTGTATGGTAATGGAGATCTCTAAATAGAGGCCTTTACCGATTCGAGCTTCCAGAGCGATAAGGACGACAGCAAATCTATCTCTGGGTTTGTATTTACCCTCAACGGAGGGGCGGTAAGTTGGAAGAGTTCCAAACAGAATACCGTTGCAGACTCTATGATGGAAGCTGAGTACATTGCTGCGAATGATGCCGCCAAGGAAGCCGTCTGGATGAGGAAGTTCGTCTCGGAGCTAGGAGTAGTTCCAACCATTATTGATCCAATACCATTGTATTGTGATAATAATGGGGCTATGGCGTTAGCCAAGGAGCCCAGGTCCCATCAACGGTCCAGACACATCCTGAGGCGCTTTCATTTGATCCGGGAGATTGTAGATCGCCGCGAGATCGAGATTAAGAGAGTAGACACAAAGAATAACGCCGCGGATCCACTCACCAAGGCCCTCCCTCAGCCGCAGCATGAGCGACTTTTTGAGATGTTGGGTATGAGATATGCCAATAACTGGCCTTAGTGCAAGTGGGAGATTGTTGGATATATGTATGCCCTAGAGGCCATTATGTGATAGTGGATGTATTTATACATGTATATATATATATATTCAGTGTACATTCTTGCTCGACATGATAGTATGCTATATGGTTCTTCTTTATCTGACATGTTGATTTGATCATGCTTTTTACTCATTCATACATGTTGATAAAGCCATGAGGATATTGGCTTGACTACAGTGATTATGATAGAGATCATACTAGTGGGACATCTGTAGTTTATAAGCATATCCTGAAATGTCCCTAGTCATGGGTGTATCGAGACGGGGTATCGATATACCAGTGTAGACTAGCGTATATGATACTAGACCCATATGATGGGCGATGGATGTTCCCACATTCATCGATGTTTGACATCAAGATCATATACGGGTGCTCAGTGGTGACTGGGTACACTGGACGGACTCACCGAGAACTCCTATATGGAATTATATCTATCGTCGGATAGCAGTTCTCAGGTGACACTGGTACAGGTTAGTCTGTAGACCCGAGATCGTCATAGAGTCTTGTGTGCTCTCTCACTGTACTTTGATTACCACCCTACCACGGCTCTACTGAGTCGTGCAAACAGGTGGCCGTTGGGTACAGTCCCGAGACACACGAAGGCGATGAGCGATAGGAGGGGTTTCGTCTCTCCCGGTATTGGGAGTTGATGCTGTGCTGTGCTCGACTGGTTATATCAGTAAGTCCCTGGCCAGGGCTGCTGAGATTTGCTGATAAGTTTTATCAGTAGTTTCTCGATCTGTTATAGACCATTCACCGGCACGACTTATTGAGTTATTGGGGTCGACGTGACCATCCCTAGGCTCGATATGCAGCATATCTGACGAAGAGACCGGACTGTACGGTAGTGTTGCTGGTTGGCTCGACGGGAGTTGTAGCAGGTTCGCTTGTTTTCTTCTGATCGCTCAATACCCGGGTGGCTGTTACGTTTAGCTGACCGCTTGTGGCTTGGGGGTGCTTGATATGATCATCACCCACTACCGGCGTATTGACGAGTCTTAGAGTCCCACAAAGGAGTTACCTAGTCCAGGCGAAACGTTGTGGTGCGTGTATGCGATATGCGCATGGACCCGGTTAAAATACGCGTATGAGATACCGTATATTAATCGGGCGGCTTGCTTTTGGTTGGGTCGTATGTGATATAGCCGGATTGATAAATCAAGTGTTGATTTATCATTTAACCATTATTTTCTCACTAGAAATCCTTTCTTGTATTTTTGATGTATGCATGCATGTATGCATTCTTTCATGATTCATGCATATATGGATGTGCATGCACACATACATACATACATCATCCTTCATGGCTGCATATACATTGAAAATGGTGTCAATATAAGACTCACACCATTGGTTTTTTATATGGATTATTATTGCATTTGTGTTAAAACAAAAAGGAAAAGAAAAAGGGTTAATTCATGGATTGTTTCTACACTCTTCTTCATCTTACCATGCTCACCTACTTATTAACCCTTGGTTAATTTTTCTTTGGTGTTTTAAACTCTAATACAATAATATCTTTATCATTAACCATGGTTTGAGATGAGAAGTGGAAAATATATATACATATATTTTTCATTTTCTCATAAGAGTTATTCTTTTCACTCTTGTTCTAAAAGGCCATCATCTTCTTCCTCCTTCTTCTTTTGCTCTCTAGACTTTTGTAGTGAGAAAAATACTCATCAAGTCAGGTTTTTGAAGTGAGAAAAGCCACCACAACATCATTCTACACAAGTCTTGCCTACTTGTTTAGAGTGTTATCTTCATTTCATTCTCTTGATAAAGTGAAGTTGCAAGCTTGGACAAAGGAGCTTCGGGTGGATCGTCGTGGACGCTAGAAGACCTCAAGCCAACCTTTTTCCAACTCTCAAGTGGCCAAGGAGTCAAGAATAGGGAGCTACAAAGGTTGTACTATCAAAACCCTAGCCTTTGTTACTTGTATTGTTATGAAACCCTAATTTTTCTAGGATAGATCCTTTGTATGCTTACTTAGCACCATAAAAATCTAATCTTTGGTACATGTGATGTTTCCAAACCTTTCATAGGGTGCTAGGTAAACCTAACAATATTCTCATTAGGGTTTAGCAAAAGTTAACAGTCAACAACCCTAATGAGAATCCTCTGCCTCTGTCTCTCTGTCAACTGTGCATACACACCCGCATCCGTGTTCCGAGGAACACAAATACAAACGAGATAAAATCAACCCCAAAATGTACACTAGGATCTGGCTTAAACCAAAGCCCGCTAGTGTTAACTGCCCGGACACTAAACGTGCACAAGTGCGCTGACGTGACCGAACCCTGTCGCAAAACCATGCGACCTGTCGCAAAACCATGCGACCTCTACTCTTTTGCCTAAAGGCGAATAACTCTCTGTGTGGGACTCTAAAGACTCGACACTATGCTGGCAGTGGGTTTAACCACAGACCGCAAGCGGCACTAGCTGTGCGTAACGGCCCCCAGGTAGATGCCGATAAGAAGACGGACGAGGTGAAACCCATCTGAACTCCTACTGAGCCTGAATGTGACAGTCTCCGTACAGTCCGGTCTGTTCGTCTGATACATCGCATGGCGGGCCTAGGGGGCGGCAAACGTCAGTCCCCTAATAGCGGTACAAGTCGTGTCGGAGTGTAGCCCAGAACACCCTGAGATAACACTGGAAACCTACCAGTATATCTCGCTTGCCCTGGCCAGGGACTACTTGTGTAATGGCTCTCCTAAACACAACGCGATGTCAACCCCCAATACCGGGAGAGACGAATCCTGTCTAACCGTCACTGCCTCCAAGTGTTTCGGGACTGCACCCAACTACTACCTGTTTGCACGACTCCTTTGAGCTGTGGTAGGGTAGTAATCAAAGTACAGTGGGAACACACTCGAGGCGAAGTGACAGTGTCAAGTCAGCGGACTAAGCTGTACTCATGTCACCTGGGAACTGACAACTGACGATAGGTATAATACCAACCAATCAGTTCCCGACGAGTCCTGTCCAGTGTACTCGTAACTTAACGAGCACCCGCATACTATCTCAAGTACAACGTACTGATGGCCGTGGGACAGACCGTCTCCCCTGCTAGGATGAGAAGCGCATACGCTAGTCTACTCCGGAGTATCGATGCCTTGTCTCGATAGTCCTATGACTAGGGACCTGTATAAGGATGTGCTTGTGGATTACCCAGCCCCCACGAGTGTGACTGCCATCACAACGCTGGTGATCAAGCAGAGATCCTAAGGGCTCTACTAATATGTATAAGCAATATGCTAGAAGAAACACATGCACATATTGAAGTAGAAACAAACCAAGTAGCATACTACCATTTTGAGCAAGATTGTCTATACACCGGTGAATATCCCAAGCTTCCATTAATTAATATACAAACTAGTATGATACAGTAATGGCCTCTAGGGCATATACACTAACAGGTAGAGGGTATGGGGGTTTATATAGGGTTAGGCTAGGGTTAGGGTTTTTTAATAAAAAATATAAAAATATATATAAAATCATTAAAAATTCATTTAACATAGGAGTAAAAGGGATTTATCGGGCAATTTAAAACCGATCCAGGTATAATAAATGTGCAGGAGGGTTGACCAAGTCAAGGAGCATCTTTTCTCTGTTGGTGACTCGGCCGTCCGGCCGAATCCGGCCGGCGGCGCCGGACCGAGTCGGCTGAGTCGCCGGCCGGCGGCGCCGAGTCGGGCCGAGTCACACCACCAGAGGCCGGGGACACTTCGGGGGTACAATTTGGTATATTTACTTTTTGTTGTCCAGTACATATTTTGGGAGTTATGGCCTTTTTACTGTTGACTTCCAAAAGAAATTAAAATAAAATAAATACAAAAATAATGTGGGGCATGGGATTTGAACTCTGGTGGCTTGGTTCAGCAGTGCAAGGTATTACCAATGAGCTACAAGCTCCTTCTTGTAATTATTGTGGGAAAATAACTACTTAAAGTGGTAACAGCAATACTAAATACCCCAAGTATTACTTTAATTTTAAAACAATTTTATGTACACTAAAAATGGAGTTATTTAAAAACAAAATAATTACTTATATATATATTGTGCTCAGATTAAAATACTCTTTTATGGATTTTTAAAAATTTAAAAAAAAAAATTTGTATAGAAAAGTGTATAGGAAAATTAGGGTTGTTACATTCTACCCTCAAAAAAATATCGTCCTCGAAATTTGAAAAAGGAAAGTGTAACAGTGCTAGGAAGTTTGGCGAATGTAGTGTATAAAAGTGATACGATGGTGAAAAAGGCTTACCGGTGTTACCTTGATCTACAGTCTTGGCTTCTACGGCCTCTAATGTGAAGGTCTGCCGCCGTGGTACATTCCTTCTAGCTGGAGGCACATTCTGCCTTTGAGGCCTGTTTCTCTGCCTTCTAGGCATGTCCCTCATTGCTTGTTGGAATTGGCGAGTAGGCTGTGCAGGTGGTGGAGCAGGTAGTGCAGGACGAGTTGCAGGAGCCTGGATGGTTGGCCGCTGCGGGTAGTTGGTGGGTGTGTGAGTTGAGTTGCTATTATAAGGACAGTTCCCAATTCCGTGGTTGGATGCGCTACAAATTAGACACATGCCTTTTGCACGCTTATAGTCCTTCCACAAGTGTCCCTTTCTATGGCAGTAATGGCAAATTTCTTCATTTCTCCTAAGTTCAAATGGTGGCCTGGAAGAGGCTCCTCCTGCCATTTGAGTGGCAGGGCGTTTCAAACCGGCAGATTGGGGTCTGCCCCTCGCCTTTATCACCGCCTCATAACTGCGGGCAGCTTCCAGAGCATCCTCATGAGTCAAAAATTTTCCCGTGGTTAGTGCAGCCTGAATCTCCGTGTCCAGTCCTTGTTGAAAGCGACGGGCTCTGATCTCGTCTGTCGGTATCAGGTGTGCCGCGAATCGGCTTAACATGGTGAATTCAGCGTCGTATTCATCTATTGATTTGTCCCACATTGAACCCTGTTGCAGATGAATGAACTGCTTCTCCATAGCAAACTTGGCAGTCACTGGGAAGTATTTCGCGTCGAACTTCTCGCGAAAAGTCTTCCATTCAATAGGCTGTTCCAGACGGCTTTCTTCCGCCTTCCACCAGTTGCGAGCATTATCCGTGAGCTGTAGTTTTGCCACACGGACCCAAGCGATGTCTGGCACTTGAGCTGCTGCCAGATCGTCTTCGATGCTTTGTGCCCATTCTTCAGCTTCAAGAGGGCTTCCTTTACCAGAGAACTGCTTGGGGTGCAAAGCCCTGAATTGCTTTACCCATGGCGCGTCGATCTCAGGACGGTTCAGGAGTTGTTGCTGTCCCTCAAGAAGGCTGCGAATCACCTCAAGTAGCACTGTTTGCTCGGTGGGTGGTGCAGGAACAGCTGGTGCGAGAGGTAGTGCTGAAGGTGTGTTGTTGACATTTGTGCTGGTGTTGTTCGGGGAATCCATAACCTTGAAGAAAAATTTGGGTTAGGACAGATTCAAATACATGAAATGATAAGATTCAAGAAATAGAAATTTGTAAGATTCAAGAAACATGAATTGTAAAGAATGTTTTAGTTGCTGGTTCTTGTGTTATATTGCTTAGGTTGTTCACGCAGACTAGAACTGCATGATAGGGATTCATACAGCTCCTACCTGCATGGGCCACCAACAAAACCTGTCACGCCCCGCTTCCCAGTGTACGGCGAAGGGGACGCGACGAGGCCCGCTACGTATATACTCAGAAGTACATACGCTAAGCATATCTAAGCAATATAAAAGTAAATCACAAGAGACAAAAGAAATAGAAATAACAGCAACTTTATTAATAACATTCTTTTGTACAATGCATGAAAAGTAAATACAACTGGAATGAAAAGCGATGCCTAAACAATGGCATAACAGGAAATGAAAATACTGAAAAGAACAAGGTACAATGTCTAGAGCTTGGGGTCTTCATGAAACTGCTCCAAGTCTTCACCAGTGGGCTCGATCTCTGACGGGTCCAAAACACCTGACGACATTCAAAGAAGAAAGAAATAGAATGTCATCAGCGAACAGGTCGCTCGGTAAGTCCCAAGGATAAAGAAGAATTAGAAAAGACAGAATAAGAGGTATCTTCTAGAGTTGTATACTATTTGATGTAATGTTATATTAACGCTGTTGTTTGTAGCTTGGTACAAAAGAATGCCAGTGTATACGAGAGGGGTCTTTATATGCTAGAGACCAGGGCAAACGGAAAATAGAGTACAAGGCTCCGTTATACAACCCGGAACAACGGCAATTGGATTCATGTTAGGTGTCTTAATCTTACCGCCTCGTGCCACCTTTAACACCTTCCGTACCAATCTACCCCTTAAACCCCGTAGTGTTTTGTTTGTATTATAGTATTGTATTGTGTAAGTTGGATGACTGACCAAAACCATGATATCAGTAAACAGATTGTAACTGCATAATCAGGTAAATGGAATAACGGAATAATGAATGTATATCCATGGTTTGATTCCGTCAAGTTGTATAGATTGTTAACTGGATTCTGGGATTCATGTATTCATATTGAGTTGGAATATTAAGGAATATAGATTGACTTGAATCATATTCAAATCAGAAATAATCAGATTCAAACCCGAGTCAGACCAAAAGAAATGTAAGTCGAAGTTCTATATTTGTTAGGGTCCTTATTGTAATTTATAAACTTGAGGGAGTTTTAAGTAAAAATACTTTTATATAGTTTTCAAGATACACCTCAAGTATTTATTATTCATCTTTATAGTTATAATGAGTGTGATTTTATTTTATGTTATTTCTAGTGAATATATCCTAATTACATAAATAAAGGCATTAATTGATTTATTTGAAATCCATGGTATTTTAATGTAACTTTTAATCTTGTAATTTTTAGGAAAAGATGGAAACTTTATCTTATAATAAAATAAGTGTTTAAATGATAAATATACATATGTTTATACAAGAATAATTTTTAATAAATATTTTATTTTCCAAAAATCTCATCTTTCATAAATGTCGTATTTTAAACCTTTCGAGACCGAATTCTCCTTGCGGAGGTCTGAATCTCGCACTACTAAGCCCGAGGGTGCACGATAAACCGTACTATCCCTAACGAGTTCCCCAAAGGTGGGTTGTAGTGGCGCTTTGCAAAGATTTAATAAATACTAATCATTTAGAAGACGGTTTTATAAAGATAAGGTATTTATTTGTAAAAGGGTGTACATTTCCGTATTTTAGATTCTAGGGTTTCCTAAGCCATCTAGCCTATTTCTAAATGGTCTAAACGACAAGTCATTAGAAGCCTCAAATCGCCTCTTCACCGCCAATTGCGGCCAGGTAAGTGCCAGGTGAGTGGGAGGCTCTCCACTACAAGTAGTGGCCCTAATTAAGTAACCACTCGCTTTAGACACACTTGCCTAGACACCACAAAGTCAGGTTTAGATAAACGATCGATGTCCATAACTTATCATATTTCCTATTAAAAGATATTGCATTAAAATTGTATACAACTTAGAACTTTTAGAAAATGTTTATAAAGAAAATGGTATTTTAATGTAAAATCTTGTTTTATCGTATTCTAAGTTTTCAAGGTAGCGTATTATGATTTCATATGAGTGTGTGTGGAGGTAGGTCATTACCTCGTGATCTACGTTAATGTATAGTAAAGTTTAGGGGTTAAATGTGAAAACTAAACATTATGGTATTTAAGTGAAAGAATACGATATATTGCAAAAGCTATCATTTCATGTGTGAAAACTTGTTCAAATTGATTTTTAAGTGATTAATAGTCAACATGAAGATGTTTAAGTATTATGGAATTAGTGATAAGTGAGATTTGATAGAAAACCGAATCGGAAATCGGTTTGTTCCGATTTCCGTCGGGTTTATAAATTCGTATTTTAATGAAAGAAAAGAAAGATAGAAAAGGGGGACTTACGGGTTTGGACAACATTAGAGTGTAAGGGGGAGATAGAGGGTTTGCCGGTACGTCAAATCGTCGTTGAGAGGTCCTAGCACGATCGTCGGAATTTCGCCGTCGATTTCGTCAGCGCTTCGCCTTTCGCTCGTTTTCTAACGTACCAAGTTCTCTTGAAATTTTGGGAGAGTGGACTTAGAAAAAGTGATGAGAGGGTAGAGGGTATGGGGGGTTTATATAGGGTTAGGCTAGGGTTAGGGTTTTTTAATAAAAAATATAAAAATATATATAAAATCATTAAAAATTCATTAAACATAGGAGTAAAAGGGATTTATTGGGTAATTTAAAACCGATCCAGGTATAATAAATGTGCAGGAGGGTTGACCAAGTCAAGGAGCATCTTTTCTCTGTTGGTGACTCGGTCGTCCGACCAGGTCCGGCCGGCGGCGCCGGACCGAGTCGGCCGAGTCGCCGGCCGGCGGCGCCGAGTCGGGCCGAGTCACACCACCAGAGGCCGAGGACACTTCGGGGGTACAATTTGGTATATTTACTTTTTGTTGTCCAGTACATATTTTGGGAGTTATGGCCTTTTTACTGTTGACTTCCAAAAGAATTAAAATAAAATAAATACAAAAATAATGTGGGGCATGGGATTTGAACTATGGTGGCTTGGTTCAGCAGTGCAAGGTATTACCAATGAGCTACAAGCTCCTTCTTGTAATTATTGTGGGAAAATAACTACTTAAAGTGGTAACAACAACACTAAATACCCCAAGTATTACTTTAATTTTAAAACAATTTTATGTACACTAAAAATGGAGTTATTTAAAAACAAAATAATTACTTATATATATATTGTGCTCAGATTAAAATACTCCATTATGGATTTTTAAAAATTTTAAAAAAAAAAATTTGTATAGAAAAGTGTATAGGAAAATTAGGGTTGTTACACAAAACAAAACAACGGCGAATGATGAGTTGCTCCTGGTACCATATTCCAGTGCAGCGATGCAGACGCCAACCAAAATCCAATTTCTAAAAATTCTCCCGGCCCTACGGTTGGTCCCCAAATTAATTACCGTATACAATCCACGGGCTTAAATAATTCTCACCATGCCCATGCCCCACCGCAATCACCAGTTACGCGGCCGGTCTCCGCCATCGAAATTATGCTCTATTGGGAAGACCCACTCATGTGTCCCCACGATACATGAGGAGAACAAACCTTCATGGGATCCTTATGACTCACAAAGGAAAAACACACTTGGGAGTCCTCACGACTCTTAAGGAGAAAATACACATGTGGGATCCTTACGACTCGTAGGGAGAAAATGCTTTTATGGGACCCTCACGGCCTATAAAATTGAAAAGCCTTAGGTGATAGGGATCTAAACCTGTCTCCTAAGGCATCGCTCCCCAATCCCCAAACGGCGAATGATGAGTCGCTCCTGGTACCATATTCCAGTGCAGCGATGCAGACGCCAACCAAATTCCAAATTCTATACCCCAACGGCGAATGATGAGTCGCTCCTGGTACCATATTCCAGTGTAGCGATGCAGACGCCAACAAAGTCCCGAAATTTTTTTTCGGCCCTACGGTTTGGATCATACATCCTGCAAAACCGTATACAATCCACGGGTGTAAAACAATCCCAATCTCTCCCAAGTCCTACCGATGAGACCACATTCAAAGTCCTACCAAAAATAATAAAATAAAAATAAAAAAATGAAAAAAGGTATGTCCACAAGCAAAATGGGCACGGATGAAAACCCGAAAGGGCTCTGTGAATAAAAACAGCAGGACTGCCGACGAGTTTGTGAAAACCCGAAAGGGTGCAAACTCGTAAAAAAAAAGAAAAAAAAGAGATGAAACGCACTCACAAAGTCCTCTCGACTTTGTGAGGAGAAAATTCCCGCGTGAGATCCTTACGACTCACAAAGGAGCAATACACTTGGGAGTCCCTACGACTCCTAAGGAGAAAATACACTTATGGGATCCTTACGACCCGTAGGGAGAAAATGCTTTGTGAGACCCTTACGGCTCACAAAATTGAAAAGTCTTAGGTGATAGGGACCTAAAACCTATCTCCAAAGCCATCGTTTCCTAATAAGCAAACACAAATGATGAATCGCTCCTGGTACCATATTCCAGTGTAGCGGTGCTGATGCCAAACAAAAACCAATTCCCAAATTCTCCCGGGGCAAATGATGAGTTGCTCCTGGCATTATTCCAGTGCAGCAATGCAGATGTCGACAAAAATACCAATCCCAAAATCTTCTCATAGACCAATGATGATTTGCTCCTGGTACCATATTCCAGTGTAGCGATGCTGATGTCAACTCAAATCAAACAGATCAAACCAATCAATTCCAACATCGACCACTGCGTCAAACAACAAACACCCCATGCCGGGGACACGTCAACCAGCCGATACTCCGCCTCGGGAAAACGTCAAGCAGACACTCCGTCTCGGGGACACGTCAACCAGTGACACTCTGCATCGGGGAAACGTTCAACACAGACACTCCGCATCAGGGAATCGTCCAACAGCGACACCCCGTGCCGGGGAAACGTCAAGCAGACACTCCGTGCCGGGGACACGTCAACAGGCGACACTCTGTATCGGGGAAATGTCCAACACAGACACTCCGCATCAGGGAAATGTCCAACAGCGACACTCCGTGCCGGGGAAACGTCAAGCAGACACTCCGTCTCGGGGACACGTCAACCAGCGACACTCTGCATCGGGGAAACGTCCAACACAGACACTCCGCATCAGGGAGACATCCAACAACGACACTCCGTAATGGGGAAACGTCAAGCAGACACTTCGTACCGTGGACACGTCAACCAGCGACACTCTGCATCGGGGAAACGTCCAACACAGACACTCCGCATCAGGGAAACGTTCAACAACGACACTCCGTAATGGGGAAATGTCAAGCAGACACTCCGTCTCGGGGACACGTCAACCAGCCGATACTCCACCTTGGGGAAACGTCAAGCAGACACTCCATGCCGGGGGCACATCGACAACAGACACTCCGTCTCGGGGATACGTCAACCAGCCGATACTCCGCCTCATGGAAATGTCAAGCAGACACTCCGTGCCGGGGGCACATCGACAACAGACACTCCGTCTCGGGGATACGTCAACCAGCCGATACTTCGCCTCGGGGAAACGTCAAGCAGACACTCCGTGCCGGGGGCACATCGACAACAGACACTCCGTACCGGGGACACGTCAACCAGCGACACTCTGCATCGGGGAAACGTCCAACACAGGCACTCCGCATCCGGGAAACGTCCAACAACGACACTCCGTAATGGGGAAACGTCAAGCAGACACTCCGTCTCGGGGACACGACAACCAGCCGATACTCCGCCTCGGGGAAACGTCAAGCAGACACTCCGTGCCGGGGGCACATCGACAACAGACACTCCGTCTCGGGGATACGTCAACCAGCCGATACTCCGCCATGGGGAAACGTCAAGCAGACACTCCGTGCCGGGGGCATATCGACAACAGACACTCCGTCTCGGGGACACGTCAACCAGCGACACTCTGCATCGGGAAAATGTCCAACACAGGCACTCCGCATCAGGGAAACGTCCAACAACGACACTCCGTAATGGGGAAACGTCAAGCAGACACTCTGTCTCGGGGACACGTCAACCAGCGACACTCTGCATTGGGGAAACGTCCAATACAGACACTCCGCATCAGGGAAACGTCCAACAACGACACTCCATAACGGGGAAACGTCAAGCAGATACTCCGTCTCGGGGACATGTCAAGCAGCGACACTCTGCATCGGGGAAACGTCCAACACAGACACTCCGCATCAGGGAAACGTCTAACAACGACACTCCATGCCGGGGAAAAGTCGATCAACGACACTCCGTCTCGGGAAAACGTCCAACATAGACACTCTGCATCGGGGAAACGTCCAACACAGACACTCCGTGCCGGGGACAAGTTGAACACCAGCGACACTCCGTGCAGGGGACAAGACGACCGGCGACACTCCATGCCGGGGGCACGCCTACCAAATCACTTTGGGCCAGAGAAACTGTAGGGTTCCTAGGCACTCTAGTGAGGTCTCACAAGTGATCAAACATGCACAAATAAAATTTTACGGGTGCCTACAAACCCGACTACGGATCGTTTACTAGATATTTAGGCGAAACATAAACTAGTTAACAATTTAACTAAGGGAACGGACATACAACCTTTGTAGATCCGGTCCACCACCTCCACGGCTCCGCAACAAAGTCCCCTCGGCTGTCCAAAATGAATCTGGAACTCAAGTATCGGTATCATCGAAGAATGGGCGAGCTTGATCGTCGGTTCAATGCCGAAGATGATCTACGTCGAGATATCGCAAGAACAAGCTCCAACTTCATCAAGCTTGGAAAACTTGTGAAGGAAACACCCTATACTACTTGGCAATAGATAGAGGATGAAGAAATAGGAAGTGGGTAAACTTTAGTTTTGGATTTCTCACACTTTTTCAACACTTGCCATTGGAGTAGCAAGCTACATCCATGGAAGAAGAAGATGAAGAAGAAGAAGATGATATGATAACTTAAACTAAAATAGAAAATAAAATACAATACTTATCATATCATTGACCATGGTTTAGTGTAGAGACTTAACTTAGGTTAGATAGTGGTTAGGGTTAGATAAAAGACAAGAATGGTGGACTAAGGTCAAAGCTTCAAGAAGCTTTCAAATAAAAACAAATCTAGCAACCATTCTTATCTCTTTATCTTTCCTTTTTCCAAAATAAATAAAAGGAATAAATAAATGATTAAGTAAATGAAAAAGAAACCCTAATCACCAATTAACCATGGTTTAACACTTTACACAAAACCAAGCAAGAATGTATCATCAAACATGATACAATCATGTGCACAAAACTATATCGAATATACAATGTGCACATCCGCGTGAGAAAATCCATTTAAAGTGAACCGATACTAGTTAATGCAAAGTAATATATCAAATATATAATTATGTATTAAATCATTAAATCAACACTTGATTTAACGATCCGGTCATATCGCATATAACCGGCTAGTATCCAATGTGTCGGCTTATCGAATCAATCCTTGATTCGATAACTAGGTTATATCGCATATAACCGTTCGATACATTGATCGCGAGAATCAAACACGGTATCACATACACGCATTATTCTCGGTCCCGCACATATCTCATATGCACTCCTATTTCGTTTCGCTTGAACCAGGAAACCTCTGTGTAGGACTCTAAAGACTCGTCAATACGCCGGTAGCAGATGATGATCATATCATGCACCCACAAGCCGCAAGCGGTCTGCCAAACGTAACGGCCACCCGGGTATTGAGCGATCAGAAGATCGACGAGCAAGCCCGCTCACACTCCTGCGAATCCGACCAGTAACACTACCGTATAGTCCGGTCTGTTCGTCTGATATGTCGCATATCTCGCCTAGGGGTGGTAAACGTCAGACCCCAATAGCTCGATAAGTCATGCCGACGTAGGGTCCATAACATTCGTGAAACTACTGATAACACTTACCAGTATATCACTGCAACCCTGGCCAGGGATTTCCTGTTATGGCCAGTCGAGCATTGCACAACATCAACCCCCAATACCGGGAGAGACGAATCCCCTCCTATCGCTCATTGCCTCCATGTGAATCGGGACTGTACCCAAAAACCACCTGTTTGCACAACTCAGTAGAGCCGTGGTAGGGTGGAAATCAAAGCACAGTGGGAGACACACAAGACTCTATGACGATCTCGGGTCAACAGACTAAGCTGTACCAGTGTCACCAGAGAACTGCCATCTGACGTGAGGTATAATACCATCTGGGAGTTCTCGGCGAGTCCGTTCAGTGTACCCAGTCTCCACTGAGCAACCGCATACCATCTTCGATGTCAAACACCAATGGATATGGGATCATCCATCGCCCATCGCATGGGTCGAGAAGATATGCGCTAGTCTACTCTGGAATATCGATGCCCCGTCTCGATATTCCCTCGACTAGGAACAATTCAAGGATGTACTCATGGACTACCCAGGCCCCACTAGTATGATCTACATCATAGTCCTGGAAGTCGAGTACATATCCTAAGGGCTTTATCAACATGTAATCAGAGAGACAGAAAGTATACATGTTAAGACAAAGTGCAACCAGATAGCGTACTATCATGTCGAGCGAGAAAGTCCTTCCTATATATGTCCCAGCATCCACTACAATATACATCCTATGTACAGTAATGGCCTCTAGGGCATACATATAACTAACAATCTCCCACTTGCACTAGGGCCATCTGTAGCAGTGGTTGCAGTATCACATACTCAACCATCCCCTAAAAAGTCTCTCTTTGGGAAAAAGGCCTTCGTGAGTGGATCCGCCGTGTTGTCCTCTGAGTCTTCTCTCCTAACCTCGATCACCCTGGAGATCAACTATCTCCATGATCAGGTGATGCTTCCTCAGAATTTGTCTGGGCCACTGATGGGACCAGGGTTCCAGGGTCGAAACCACGCTTCCATTGTCATACAATGGCAGGAACCTAGTTCATCTTATGAACTAATATACACCCAAACAGCCTCTTTGGTAGTATCTTTAATAGCGATGTTACCAGCCTTTATCGTCTAGATTGCCACGGTATCGAGCTTGGAACTCTTCCAACATACCGTCCCTTTACTGAGGGTAAAGACAGTGCCTGTGACTGACATTCAGTCGTCTTTATCACCCTGGAACACTTCCAGTGATTCTCCCCAGGATCGATTGATACCATCTCACTACATCTAGTGAGTATTCTAACATCCATTTAGATCTATCTCATAGATCCAAAATCCAGGATTTAGTAGGTATCACTTTGATCCTATTTGGGGAATCTTAGTGATAAGAGGAGATTGATCGATCGTAGTATAGGAAACTCTTTTCCTATCAAGAGTATGTTGTCTACGTACAATACGAAGATGACCACCTTACTCTCTACTACCCTTTTGTATATACAAGGTTCGTCTACCATTTTGATGAAGTCAAACACTTTGACTATCACATCAAAACAGACGTTCCAACTCCGCGATGCCTGCTTCATTATGTAAAGTAACTTGCTCACGTTTCCGCTGCTCCCACTGTTTACGAAGACCTCTGGCTGTGTTCTTATAGACGTTCTTTTCTAAATCAGTATTTAGAAAAGCAGTCATGGCACCCAACCGCCAGATATCGTAGTCATGGTATGTAGCCGTGGTAAGTAGGATCTGGATAGACTTAAGCATAGCTACTGGAAAAAGGTTTCATCATTATCCACGCCTGGTCGATGACGAAAACCTTTAACAAGTCTAGCTTTGAAAGTCTCAACTTTTCCATGTACACCAAGTAATCTTCTCAAGATATACTTGCTCCTGATGGGGATTTAACCCTTCAGATATAGCAACCAAAGTCCATACTTTGTTGGTGTATATGGATTCCATCTCAGACCGCTAAGCATCCAGCCATTCTTACAGAGTCCTTACTCTCGATGGCCTGCTCGAAACTAGTTGGGTCATCATCTCATGATGCAACCTTGCTCCCACTGTCATCGAGAAACCGAGGTATCTCTCAGGTGGGTGAGGAACCCTACTAGATCGGCGGAGAGGCTGAGTTTCGTCGGAAACTATTGAATTCTTTGGTTCTACCAAATCATTAGCAGTTTTGTACAGCTGGAACCTTTCCAGTTCAACAGAACTGATCTTGCCTCGATCTTGTCCGGATTTTGCTTTTGACATAGGCCGGACAATCCCAAATCTTAACTTGCTTAAGAGATGGGTTCTTCCCATACCATATCTTATATGGAGTGGTAGGCAGTGATTTGATTCGAACCCAATTCAATAGGTATGCAGCTTCTCAAGTGCATAACACCCCAAAAGGAAATAGGTCACTCAGTAATACTCATCATAGAGCACACCATCTCATATAGGGTGTGATTGCTCCGCCCTGATACACCGTTGTGTTGTGGTGTAATCAGAGGAGTAGTACGGAGAGAGAATCTCATTCTCCTTTAGAATGGTCCAGTAATGCCATGCACAAGTATTCTCCTCCCTGATCTCATCTTAGGACATAATACTTATACCCGGTTATTGGTTCTCTACTTCTAACTTATATTCTGTGAATACCTCAAAAGCTTCGGACTTATGTTTCAGCAGGAACATACGACTGAATCTTGAGAGATTATCAGAGAATATAATGGAGTATAAAGAACCAGTCCTGGCATGTGTAGACAGGAGACCTTACATACATCATCATGTATCGGTCCCAAGAGTTCATTAACTCTTTCTCTGTTTCCAATAAACAGAGCTGTGGTCATCTTATCTTTGTGACATGATTGGCAAGTTGCACAAGATGTAAATTCAAAACGATTTAAATATACATCTAAATGTAACTTCAGCCAGTCGGGTCGCATTGATCTGACCTAGTCTACAATACCTCAAGAAGAATCCGTTCATTTCTGAACTCTTCCTCTTGTGTGTGTTTCACATACTAAGAACTGTAGTTTGATTTAGAACATCAATGCTTTTAGATAACGCACCTGAACCGATCAACTTTTGATATAGGAAATGTTCAAAACATTATCCAACTATACAAAATTTTATCATTTCTTTACTAATAAAGAGACTGATATGATTTTGTATATCAGGTTCGGCATCTAATAGCATTTGTTCAGAATCAATGTATTGGTAATACAGGGTGACAGTGACCAACAGACTTGGCTGCAACACTTGCCCCGGTTTCTGTCTCATGAAACTTATCACCCGTTCTCAGTTTTTCTACCTTTTTGTAGCCCTATGTAACAGATTACATATCTGGGATCCTGATCCGGTATCATATACCCAGGATGCAGAGGACACTGAGAAACAGTTCTTTGTAATGAACACACCCGAAGGAGATGCATCATATGCACTTTCTTCGTTTGGGCGACATAGGAATTCTGGTATTCCCCTATTTCCTGCTCTGTCTTATAACAATTATAAGTTGGAGCGGGACCAACGTTCCCCAGCTCAGTATAACAAGCGGGTTCGGTCAATAATCCGTATTATTATCTTGATTAAGGCGTGATATGGTCGCTACCAGGAGAGAGAGAGAAGAAAAACACTCAGCGTGCGCTCTGTCAAGAATAGATTGGTTTTTATTTTATCTAATCAGGATGGCTCCCACTGCTTTTTATCAAATCTTCCTTCAAACCCTAAAAGGAAAGACTAGCCGGGATTAATTACACACTACAAGTTCGCCAATCTTTCAGCCAGGCCAGTGTCGGTACTTTGAGGGAGGTCCCCCGTGCTTTCGCACGAACCTAATTAATGTAAACCTCGTTTTCCCAGAGGCGTAACCCCGTTGACACCTTTCTAGACACCTACTTGATTGGCTAATTGTAATGTATAAAACTCTCCCAGGAGTAACTCTTACTCGCAGCGGGTATCGGGATCCAACTATCACATAGAAGGTATGCAATCTCATTGCAAGTTTCAACACTTGAAACTCCCGATAAAGGTTTTTACCCCTAGCACCTATGACCTTAACTATGGTCAACAAATCATAAGTACTAGTCAAGTTCTACCCGTCATTTCGTGATTAATTAGACCCACCCACATGACCCTTAACTAAGGTCAACAAAGTCACGCGACTGTCCTAACTAATCGCATCATATGCGGTGTAGGAAGACATCACTTAGCTACCGTACACTGTGCCTTGACTATGGTCAACAAACACAGCACGAATACTAAATACTCTACTTCCTAAAATGACGGAGGGTTGCGGCTGGTTTTTGTGAAAACCTTTAACGCTTTGAACTTGATCTCGTTGCGGAATTAAATGGTTTTTAAATGGAATGTTTTTGAAACTTTTCTAGTTTTGCTAAAGGGGTCACTCCCGGTGAAGGGATCGTCGGCCCTTTCCTCGTCGAATGAGGTGCGGGATATATCATATATATCACTGTGCAAAGCGGAAACTATAGAAGCGATCAAAGACAAACCGAGGGTTGTAGCATCTGTCAGTTATTGCTAAAGGAGTCACTCCCGGTGAAGGGATCTCGGTCCTTTCCTCATCGAATAAGGTGCAGGATGTTCTATAATGAACACCGCGATGCAAAGCAAGAACTGTAGCTACCTGTTTTATTTTGAAATTCGATTCCACAACATCATTTAGGTTTATTTTCTTTCATCAATCTCATTAATGAATATCCCATCATTTAAGTCCACCTAACCATCACAGATAAATATAACGTACGCTTATGCCATCCGCATTCGCCTCGATGTCCCGTCTGCACCGTTAGGTTAGGTAACTAACGCCAGAGCGGGGCAGGGCTAGTGCGGGTGTAAAACATAAGCAACGTCTATATAAAATATCATATATACTATATATAATACCTGTCACAGAACACAGAACATCGCATGATCACAGATAAAACACAGCAGAAGAAACATATGAAATATTGGATATACTAGGACGTCCGTGTTTTCAATACGAGCCAGTATAAAACACGGATTCCACGGTCGTGATGAATAGCCAATCCCACACCCCTAGACCCCTACGAGAGCGGCAAGCAACCCTGCCAATTCTAGGGTTAGGAAACCCGGACTCGACTCCTCGAGTTGGTCTCCCACTGGACCCCAGAACCCGGTTACTTGTGCTCCCCTCCTTGGGTCTATCCTAGTGCGGAAAAGTAAATAATATACAAACGGTGACTACTTCCGCAACCTGGAAGTGCCCCAATAAAAGAATATTACATACAAGTTTTTACATGAATGAAAATGAAAAAACACTCATCTCACATAAAAACCCCCGGCTATTCAAACACGACGATCCAATATAACATATCCAGCAATACATAACATCACATGACATCAACGTAAGTAAATATGCGCATCCCAATTGTCGTTGACATATAGCAACGAAACCGGCGATATCACATATTACACTTACGGTCACAGAAAAGAAAGTGTAAAACTACAACAGTTGGAATCCGCAATCTCTTCAGACATCGCATGCCTGACCAAATGAATTATTTAGACATCGCATGCCTAACAATTATAAACCCCGCATTTCAGTCTCATTATCGAAAACACTTTTCAATATTAAGTCGGGCAATTTTATAAGATTCCCGACATTTTGATCGAATACTCGTCGCAAACTTCAGTAGGCGGCCGCACCCCTGATACCGTCGACAAAGTGCACCAAGGCGGAACACCGCTACCGCGAGCACCCGGACGGATGCTTTCGGCGACGGGGTTCTCCTACAGTCACTTGGTCGGGGCTATGGAGTGAGGCTGTCTATTAAGTTTACCCGGCGAGTATCCGCGTACGCTACGTGATTGCGACGGACTTTTGATCACATCAAAATTCCGTGGCAACTGATCAAGTGAGACTAAACTGCTATGTTTATAACATTCATTTAGTTATCATATAACTCATTGTGAATTCCAATTATTGTATCCCATTCCAGATAAACAAAAAATGTTAAACTTTTCGATCGAACATTCGAACACCCAAGTTTTCCCGAAAATGATCAACACATGAAACAAGTCTAACAACATTCCGTTCGTACCTCAGTACCAACGATCCATCCGTAGAAGGGTCAAGCCAACGCCTCACATGTGGCACGCCGTACTGCCCCAAACCCGAAGGTTCAAAGGGCAGTTCAAGACGGTCACATAATCGTGTTAAGGTTTGTGTCTTCTAGAGGGACCATCGCGTTACTTGCACTACTTAGAACGTCGTTAAACTACGGAAAAATCCAACACTTGGAAATTTCCCGACAGGGGAAAAGTTGGGTATTTATATCCGGTCGAACTTTTTAACATATTCTAAAATTTATCCGGAAAGCCACACAGACAAAATTTGATACCCCGATCGAAATACCGAAGCCCCAAATCAACACAGAAAAATTCTACTCTGGAATAAATATTAAAAATACCCAGGAATACCAGCACTAATGATTATGAGATACTGTGCAAAAATCACTGAACAAACAGGCCGTACCGCCGCGCAACCGCCGCACGAGGCTTGCTCGTGCCGCGGAAGCGCGGCAGTATGAAGGAGTTATGGCCACGAGTTTCACAGTACCTCATATATTCACCTGCTTATTTTTCTGAACATTTTTAATATGGAAAAAGACCAGATTTTAAAAATTGAACAGAGAGCAATTTTCCGGGTAGGGTTTCGGTTCGATCGGACTTCAAATCGCGTCTGGACTTCGCCTAAGGCTCTAGCTAGGCTCTGATACCACTGTAGGGTTCCTAGGCACTCTAGTGAGGTCTCACAAGTGATCAAACATGCACAAATAAAATTTTACGGGTGCCTACAAACCCGACTACGGATCGTTTACTAGATATTTAGGCGAAACATAAACTAGTTAACAATTTAACTAAGGGAACGGACATACAACCTTTGTAGATCCGGTCCACCACCTCCACGGCTCCGCAACAAAGTCCCCTCGGCTGTCCAAAATGAATCCGGAACTCAAGTATCGGTATCATCGAAGAATGGGCGAGCTTGATCGTCGGTTCAATGCCGAAGATGATCTACGTCGAGATATCGCAAGAACAAGCTCCAACTTCATCAAGCTTGGAAAACTTGTGAAGGAAACACCCTATACTACTTGGCAATAGATAGAGGATGAAGAAATAGGAAGTGGGTAAACTTTAGTTTTGGATTTCTCACACTTTTTCAACACTTGCCATTGGAGTAGCAAGCTACATCCATGGAAGAAGAAGATGAAGAAGAAGAAGATGATATGATAACTTAAACTAAAATAGAAAATAAAATACAATACTTATCATATCATTGACCATGGTTTAGTGTAGAGACTTAACTTAGGTTAGATAGTGGTTAGGGTTAGATAAAAGACAAGAATGGTGGACTAAGGTCAAAGCTTCAAGAAGCTTTCAAATAAAAACAAATCTAGCAACCATTCTTATCTCTTTATCTTTCCTTTTTCCAAAATAAATAAAAGGAATAAATAAATGATTAAGTAAATGAAAAAGAAACCCTAATCACCAATTAACCATGGTTTAACACTTTACACAAAACCAAGCAAGAATGTATCATCAAACATGATACAATCATGTGCACAAAACTATATCGAATATACAATGTGCACATCCGCGTGAGAAAATCCATTTAAAGTGAACCGATACTAGTTAATGCAAAGTAATATATCAAATATATAATTATGTATTAAATCATTAAATCAACACTTGATTTAACGATCCGGTCATATCGCATATAACCGGCTAGTATCCAATGTGTCGGCTTATCGAATCAATCCTTGATTCGATAACTAGGTTATATCGCATATAACCGTTCGATACATTGATCGCGAGAATCAAACACGGTATCACATACACGCATTATTCTCGGTCCCGCACATATCTCATATGCACTCCTATTTCGTTTCGCTTGAACCAGGAAACCTCTGTGTAGGACTCTAAAGACTCGTCAATACGCCGGTAGCAGATGATGATCATATCATGCACCCACAAGCCGCAAGCGGTCTGCCAAACGTAACGGCCACCCGGGTATTGAGCGATCAGAAGATCGACGAGCAAGCCCGCTCACACTCCTGCGAATCCGACCAGTAACACTACCGTATAGTCCGGTCTGTTCGTCTGATATGTCGCATATCTCGCCTAGGGGTGGTAAACGTCAGACCCCAATAGCTCGATAAGTCATGCCGACGTAGGGTCCATAACATTCGTGAAACTACTGATAACACTTACCAGTATATCACTGCAACCCTGGCCAGGGATTTCCTGTTATGGCCAGTCGAGCATTGCACAACATCAACCCCCAATACCGGGAGAGACGAATCCCCTCCTATCGCTCATTGCCTCCATGTGAATCGGGACTGTACCCAAAAACCACCTGTTTGCACAACTCAGTAGAGCCGTGGTAGGGTGGAAATCAAAGCACAGTGGGAGACACACAAGACTCTATGACGATCTCGGGTCAACAGACTAAGCTGTACCAGTGTCAACAGAGAACTGCCATCTGACGTGAGGTATAATACCATCTGGGAGTTCTCGGCGAGTCCGTTCAGTGTACCCAGTCTCCACTGAGCACCCGCATACCATCTTCGATGTCAAACACCAATGGATATGGGATCATCCATCGCCCATCGCATGGGTCGAGAAGATATGCGCTAGTCTACTCTGGAATATCGATGCCCCGTCTCGATATTCCCTCGACTAGGAACAATTCAAGGATGTACTCATGGACTACCCAGGCCCCACTAGTATGATCTACATCATAGTCCTGGAAGTCGAGTACATATCCTAAGGGCTTTATCAACATGTAATCAGAGAGACAGAAAGTATACATGTTAAGACAAAGTGCAACCAGATAGCGTACTATCATGTCGAGCGAGAAAGTCCTTCCTATATATGTCCCAGCATCCACTACAATATACATCCTATGTACAGTAATGGCCTCTAGGGCATACATATAACTAACAGAAACGTCTACCACAGACACTCCATCTAGGAGACGCCTCAAGCGTCGACCGTCCATGTCGTAAAAAGGGCAGTGCATCCCAAAAAGTGGGAACCAAAGCAAGTCGTCTCCACGCGAAAGAAGAACTATCAATTTCATGCACATGACTCACATGTGTGGTGTGCATTTATTGATGGGAGGCACTTTATTGAAGTCAAAATTTGCACCACGGTTGACCAAGTCAAATTCAAGGTCAACCCCAAGCTAGGTGGGCCCAAGCCCAAGCAAGTGGGCCAATGCCCAGGTCGAGTCCAAACATGAAGCGGCCGGCCCTCCCCCATGCCAAAATATAGATCATATAATAAATAATTTTTATGTAATTTTTTATGCATGAATGTAAACAAAATGGGCATAAAGCTAAATTTTTGTAAGCCCATGGCTTATGTGCAAAAGGAAATGGCACATGAGCCATGGGATGGGCAAATGCCATTTTGTAAAGACCAAGGGGCTATATGTAAATATGTAAGCCTATATAAAGAAACATGATGATGAATAAAGTAATATTTTTCATTCCCCTAAAAACTAGAGTTCTTTGTGCCACCTGCTCCTTCTCCAAGGTTCTAAACCTTCTCATTTTTTTAATTAAATCAAGAGTTTTACTCTTCCTTTTCCAAAACTAAATAGTTTTTCACCACAAAACCCACAAAGGGAAACTCAGATCTGCCATCAGATCCCAGAAATGAGAGATTTTTATAATCTCATATTTCTTGATCTTCAAGATCCGGCCAATAAAGGAAGAAGAAGGAGACTCATCTCCAGAAACCCCACTTTGGGGAAGAACCAGGGTTCAAGGGGAGAAGCCCTTCATCAGCTTCAAAACATCATAGGAGTTTAACTCCATATATATATATAATAGATATTTCCTTTCTGAAGCATAGCTTCTGGTTCTGGGACTAAAAGACCCTTTTTGTCGCCGGCGTCCAAGAGCTCAAGCGCCAAGCGCCCACGTGCCGACACGTGGCGCGCTAGCGCTCGAGCATAGAGCGCTCATGTGCTGACACGTGCTGCACTGGCGCTCGAGCTCCCTGCGCTCAAGCGTAAAGTGCCCACGTGCCGACACGTGGCGCGCTGGCGCTCGAGCGCCCTACGCTCAAGCGCAAAGCGCCCACGTGCCGACACGTGGCGTGCTTGCGCTCTAGCGCCCAGCACAAGCGCAAAGCGCCCACATGCAGACACGTGGCGCGCTTGCACTCTAGCGCGCTGCGCTCAAGCGCAAAACGCCCACGTGCCGACACGTGGCGCGCTTGCGCTTAAGCGCAAAGCGCCCACTTGTCGACACGTGGCGCGCTTGCGCTCTAGCGCCCTGCGCTCAAGCACAAAGCGCTTACATGCCGACACGTGGCACGCTAGCGTCTGAGTGCACAGCACCTAAGCGCACAACGCTCAAGGCGCTGACCCCACGCATCCTTTGGATGCTCTTTCCCTTTCTTTATATATATATATGTATATATAAATACACACACACACATACTTTACAACACTCTCCCTCCCAAAAATTTTTTTGGCCGGGGCGCTGCTCCGCACCCCGCAAGGGGGCTGCTAGCCCCCTTGACCCCCAGCCCGCTATCCGAGTAGCGGGACCCCCGTAAAAACTCTGCGGGGCCCCTGATATATCCAAAATCCCTTCAAAACACGACACTGCACATTGAGTTCGCATGACCAGTTTAACCCATTAATCGGAGGTTCCCTCGTTCCAAAGGCGAGGGGTAATTAACAGCAGCTTACTCCGCGACTGCCGGAGATTCGGATCCCCGCAATCATTAAACCTCGGCCTACTCTCGGCCTACCCTAGGCAGGCGCAATCATCCAAAGTTGTTTACATGCTATGTTAACCCTAATTCTCTAGTTAAGATCCTCGCTTTAGGTTGTTCGGCACTTGAAATTTTTAGATTTGGCATGGTTGATACCTTATAGATCCTTGTGATAGTGCCTAGTAACCTAACAAGGGCAAGTCCATGGTATTTATCTGAAAAAAGGCAAAGGTTAACATTATTTATTTGTAACGGACAAAACCCATGATTTTTATCGGGAAAAAATTGGATATTTATGGTATTTTTGGGGACAAAATCATGGTATTTATTTGAAAATAGCGAAAGCTCATCGTATTTTAATGAAAATCTAATGGTATTTATCTATAAAACATTGAAAGGCCATGGCATTTTGGGGAAAACTATTGGATTTTGAATTGATGCCATAATGCTTGTAATTATTGAAATTTTTTCAAGTAATGGCACATTTGTAAATAGTGAGAAGTTAAGATGATGAAAAAATTGTAAATAATGAGAAGTTGGCAAAGTTTTATATGATTGCTCAAAACCCCCCCTCAGGCCCAGATGTAAATCCCACGCGATGCATAGGATTTTTAGAAAACTAAATTAAATTTCACCAAATATTGATCTTAGCATTTTTTAGATAAATTTCATAGGAACTGAATATCAAAAACTTTCTTGGATGTAAAAATAAACAAATCATAGGTTCATTATTTTTATTTTACTTTTTATATTTTTGTAGCTTTCAATTCATATGATGATTGCCACGTCCCGCTTTCCAAAAGAACGGTGACGGGTATATGACGAGACCTGTTACGTATTTATTTCGAGAAGGTTCTTTCTCGCAACAAATACGTTAAGCATCCAATAAGTAACATAAATATAATAAGAGTAACAATAGAATGAAAATCCAACAACTAATTATTACATTCGAAATTCCATAGAGTTCAACAGTGACATAATATTTGAAACAAAATACAATAACAAGATAAAACCTTAACAAGAGGCATACTAAAATATAAAGACTGAAAGTAAAGCTAGTAGTCCACCTGAGATGACAACTGAACGTGATTCTCCTCGATCGGCTCAATTTTCTCTGTCACTAAGCCCCTGACGAATATTCTTAAAGAAGAAAGAAAACAACAGAATGTCCGTCAGCGAACTTGTACTCGGTAAGTCCCCAAATTAAAGATGTGATTATAAATTAGGGTGATATAATGACAAATATAAGAACATGTATGATATGTCAAGTAAGAAGGGCAACTATATAGGCAGAGGAAACTACATAAGCATGGCAATGTGGTATAGCATGTGTTGGTCAACATAAGTATGTAATAAGTGTATATAGTGATCATGAAATGAATGTCAATGTGTCCTAAAAGGTCTCTACAAGGGTAATTTAACCTAACGTCAGTTCGAGTGTTAGCATCAACCACCGTAGGAGTATTCTCAAATCCAAGGGTAGGGCCCCAGGGGCAAAGAAATACGGGCCCGAATCAAGAGTTAGTAATATATCGTTTCAGCCCGGTACTACAGCAACATGAATGTACCTGATTGAAAGATTTATGATATGCGTTCTATATATTCTTATTTATCACAATCAAGTCGGTTTCGCTTGGTAGCTAGCCGGTTGAGTACGAGTCGATCCACGGAAAGATGATATGTATTTTCGTTCTTATTTTTGTTACGACCCGGAATTGGCACGTGACCGGCACGTGAATCACGTAAAGTCTATAGGACCCCACCGTAATCCAAGTAAGCCGAAAGATCAAAAATCTAAACCTTTTAAAGAAAATAATGGAGGTGAAGTTTTGAAATGAAGGTATAATTAATTCAAGTTCTTCTTTAAAAAGTATAGGTAGTGATACATGAAATTACAAGTGAGTAGTATACTATAGTTGAAAATATTTTCGTCATTTGAAATTTGGGCATCACATCCTTTGTAAATTTTGATCCAAAACCGATACATAACAACAATAATATAGGTATCCCCAAGCGGGATCTAGGTCTTCGCCAATTGGCGGAAACAACCACACAAATAAGGATATACGACGCCCAAAACGAAAATCAAACACAGAAAAGAAAGTAAAGAAACCAAAACAACATCAAATCCAGAATAAAGAATAATACACACATCTAGCTCTAAGTCTGAAAGAATATACAAGTCTGTGGTTTCTAAATCTACCAAATATATATAATCTGGTTGATGGAACTTTTAACTAGATTACAACTAAAAATAATATATACAAAAGGTGGTCACGATCCAAAGTGTACCACACCTACCAATGCAAATCACCCAGAAGAAAGCTGTGTGCCAGCAAGTCGTTACTGGATCCGAGCGGATGATCCTGTAAGAAAAACTGTGGCACAACAGGGGTGAGTTACCAGCTTGTGAGTAGAAAACATCATCAGGTAGAAATCGAATGTATGACGATCTCCTAGGTCATAAAGTAAAATAATCATATAATACCCGGTGATAACAAGGGTAAACGTGTAAACATAAGTATTATAATCGAAGATTATCGTGCCCATGTCATAATATGGTACCATGTTATCTGAATCATTTGTATGTGTATATGTGTATCATCCAATGTGTGTCCATCAACGACACATCAAATCATCATAAAACCTGAGTGTCCAGCATCAACACTCGAAATATCATAAAACCCGTGTCCAGCATTGACACGTAAATTCTCATATCTCAAGCGCCGTCTCATCGGATTGGCCCTCATATTCATCTGTCTCAATCTCTCCGGTCGGTATCCTCCGGATATCCGCCGAGTCCAATACCATCACCGGTAGGTAGTATTCCCCTGCCGGGCTCAACGTCTCTCCATACGATCTTCTTTCCCCGGGGTACCATACTGAGTCCACCATGTACCCATAGACGGTGCTTCATCACTCCTCGAATCGGGTAATATCATAGCTCAGAACCGAGAAATCTCATGATGGACGTCGAAATATCATATCAAGAGAAACCGTGTTTTTAAAATAATCATAAGACTTTAAAAATGTATCTGCGGTTCTCAAATCCTGAAATCTTATGAAAACAGATTCACATATGCATGTAATCACGATGGAACAGTAAGTACAATCACAGAACAGTACTATAAGGTATAACCGGTGTTTTTATATAAGCATATCGTGTAACTAGGTAAGGAAGTGCAATATTTAAACTAGCATGTGCGATAATCAGTACTAAACTAATAACTGTAATTCTACAATTTAGAGAACAATACAGCGATATAGCGGTTTCTAATATGTACGTGTCATGGCAATTACCGATGATGAGTGTATGAGCCGGCGAGTATGTGTACGTGCAACATGCGTATCATCGGTAATGGTGCATATGTCCTATCAGACGAAGTCATATAGAGATAAGTACAAGAACGTAGTATGTATGTCGCCAATGAAAAGTAATACGAGAGTAACAGAAATAAGAAAGGCGTAAACGCGAACAGTATAAAATACGTGACTACATACGAACCATACAGTTATAGCTTAAAATAGTACGAATCGTTGATTTTGAAAATGGGGACTACTGTGTTTTTAGAAAAAGATGTCATTTGAAAATCCGTAGCATCCCTTGAGATTGTGATTTAAAAGTGCCTAACGATTCATTAATTTAAAAATAGGTATAGTTCTAAATATATCCTAATATCTACTTAAGCGATCTTAATCAATATTCCTCGAGTCGATATATATATGTCGGCGATTCATCCTCACAATATTACGTACGGTATAATTTATCGTACGATATCATCAAATCCAAAGTACGTATCTATGGTCACGTACATCATATCATCTCACATCATATATATATATATATGTATGTATATATATCATCTTATCCCAGCATAGGTATATATAGATCACCTCGCATCCTCATATCAAACATATCGATTCGTGTCATTTTATTTCATCATATCCTCATCTCATCATATCATCTCGTAATTATCCTCATAGTTACACACACACACACACACATATATATATATATGCATGTATGTATGTATGTATGTATGTGTGTGTGTGTGTATGTGTGTGTACCTATGACTTATGGACTAAGAAAACTTGAACTAGGGATATACCTTCCTACACATACACTACTAAAGTTTATAGTATCCCAGAATCCTATTAGCTGGGTATACATATCTAATATGTATATATATATATTGAATTTCTAATATCCTAGTACTATGGTTGCGGGGGTGCTATATGCCATCTACCCGACTTCCCTCGTAGATATACATCTACTCATCTACTATCCTCGCTCTAGCCGAAGTCGATGAACGCCTTGCTCTCCTTCGTCGTCCCGGAAGTCTACGCGAAGGTACCTACAATTCAATGCATATCGTAATGAAATCAAAATCAAATCCGAAAACCGATATGGCACGCGAAGCGCACATAGGTTAAAACCTATGGTCCATGCATGCAAGAACAACCAAACAACTCCCGACGTTGACGTATGAATGTCAAACGACCGAGTCAAAACTCAAATATCAAAAACCAAGTTTCAAATATCATAAAATATCGCCAGAAATCATGTAAAATGACTCTAGATTTTTATTAATGTAAAATCAGACTTTTTTGCATAAAGGGTATGTCTAGTTATCTAAAAAGTGAGCTACAGACCAAGTTTCAGATCCTAACTCCAAAATTGGCCGCAAATTATGGCCAAATCGAATAAAACAACGGCCAAAAGATGAAGGCTCAGGCTTGGGTTTCTAGGGTAGCTTCCTAGTGGTCTGCATATCTCACTGAATCTGCTATAAAATTTTCAGAGTTCTAGAGTCATTCCAGATTCTAATTGATCACCACAATTCTGTTAGATATGTATGCCCTAGAGGTTTGTATTGTATAGGATGCTAGGCATGTATATGTAAAGAAACAATCTTTGCTCGAAATGATAGTATGCTATTTGGTTTATCTTCATCTTAACGTGTGATGTGTTGTATTTCATATCTTTATATACATGTTGATGAAGCCTTTAGGATTATGCTTGACTACCGGGATTATGATGGAGATCATACTAATGGGGCCTTGGCAGTCTATAAGCATATCCTTTAATAGTTCCTAGTCGAGGGTATATCGAGACAGGGCATCGATATTACCAGAGTAGACTAGTGTATACGTTTCTTGACCCTATAGGCGATGGTTGATCCCACAACCATTGGTGTTTGACATCAAAGATTGTACACAGGTGTTCATTGGAGAATGGGTACACCGAACAGGACTCGTCGAGAACTCCTAGATGGTATATATACCTATTGTCAGATAGCAGTTCTCTGGTGACATTTCTACAGGTTAGTCTGTAGACCCGAGATCGTCATAGTATCTTGTGTGATTCCCACCGTGCTTTGATTTCCTCCCTACCATGGCTCTGCTGAGTCGTGCAAACAGGTGGATTTTGGGTACAGTCCCGAATCGCATGGAGGCAGTGAGCGATAGGAGGGGTTTCGTCTCTCCCGGTATAGAGAGTTGATGTCGTGCTATGCTTGATCGGCCATAACAGCAAATCCCTGGCCAGGGTTCTCGAGATTTACTGATAAGAGTTATCAGTAGTTTTTCAAACCGTTATGGGCCGTAAATCAGCATGACTTATAAAGTTACTGGGGTTTGATATTTACCACCCCTAGACTTCATATGCGATGTATCGGACGAAGAGACCGAACTATACGGTAAGTGTTGCTAAAAGGCTCGTTAGGGTTGGGATGAGTTCGCTCGTCGGCAACATCTTTTTTGTCATGTACCTGGGTAGCCATTACGCACAGCTAGTGCCGCTGACGTGCTTATGGTTAAACCCACTGCCAGCGTACTGTCGAGTCTTTAGAGTCCCACATAGAGAGTTTCCTGGATCAGGCGAAAGATGTAGAGGCCGTAAGTTGTTACGGCAGGGTTTCGATCATGTTCGTGTAATCGTTATAGGAATAATGATCGGAATGTTAATACCGATAGGCTTTGGTTTAAGCCGCATGCCGGTATTATATTATTGGATTATTTGTATTCGTATTTTTTGAAATTCGGATACGGGTATACTTATACGGTATACGGTGGAGGGGTATTATTGTAATTGTTACAACAATACCTTCTAGAAGGAGACACCTCATAAATGGATATTTATTTTGTGAAAATAAATAAATGAGGTGGCATTTGGAAAAGTCTAAGCATGGATGAAGGAATGGCTTGTTTAATTATTTATTCATTTGGAGTTACTATTAAAGTATGGTGCTATTTTGTATTGAATGCCTCAATTATTTCATTTTGAGCCATATTATTTTTCCATGCTTGAAATTTTCATTTTACACTCTCACATTCTCTCTCTTCATTTCTCTCCTTCTTCCTCCTCTTTGCTTTACCTTCACATGAGTTGCGAATCAAAAGCCTAGAGTAACATCATAATCCAATACTTAATCTCTACTTCATCTCAGTGATCACTCCTAGCAAACTTGATCTCTAAGTTGAACTGTTGTGAAGAGTTTGAAGTTTGTACCAAAGCTCTCGGGTGGATCGTCTTGGATCTTGAGGTGGCCGGAGATCGAGCTCATTGCAACCATAAGGAGCGTAGGAGTCGCATTCAAGTGAAGACCCGAATGACCGGTTCCATTAGGTATAAATACTATCATAGTAGATTAGATCTCTTGATGGTTTTTGCTAGTTAGGGTTTAAGCACTAATCATGTTTTAAGTGGGTGTTGCATGCAATAATTTTTATTGTTTACCGCTTCCGCCTCCTCACAAGAGTTGTGAGGGTGTGCAACATCTACTAACAAATTCAACAATATCCGATGTCCGAAAATTCTAAGTTCGTGTTTGGGACTTCAAGCTCATTTTAGACAAGGCTACCCTCGCTACTAAACCAAGGGACACTCACTACACCTCACCTAATCTCTACTACAAGTTTTCTCCACTAACCCTCATCCTAGAATTTTCCAAGACCACAAAAACCAACACTTCTTAACTCTACACTAATACTCGAGGTTAGAAAACTTAAAACTTGAACAAGGGTGAAGGTTTTACCTAATGGAGCAACTCAAGAAAATTCCCAGGTGATCCAAAGTGCTCAAAACTTCCACCTAATCCCACTATGGTGCTTTTAATGAGCTTGGGAATAATTTTTGTTTGTATGAGATTTGGAGGTGATTTTGAGGGTGTTTGTGGGGGTGGTAGTGGAGGTGAAGAAATGAAAGAGGAGATGAAGAAGGAGGTGAAGAAAAGGTTAAGATGAGACTTCATGGTTGCTAAAACCATCCTTCCCCCCTTTCTCTCATTCTCTTTCTTCATTATATCTAGTCCAATCATGTCTCCTCTCTCTCTTCTTTTTTCTATTTTTCTTTTATGTTCTTTTTCATTTCTAAAAACAAAAATCAACAAACTAAATGTACCATGCATGAAACAAAATGAAATGTGTAATGGCACATCAAACATGGTTAACAAAAAATGTATTTGGTTTAATGCATAATTAGTAATATACTAATCAAGTTTAATATAAACTTGTATGTAAATAATTGTATATTAATTTATAAAAAGCCCAATTTAAATAAATGTTTTCATAAATAATATTTCATTTTTAAATTCCAATTATTTTTCAAAAATATAGGTATATAACTATACCATTCTACGAAAAATCAAATCTATATTCGTATAATATTCGTGAAATTTATTATTTTATTATTTAAATCCAAAAATATTATTTTATATTTTCTGAAATGTTACAATCTTCCCCCCTTAAATAAATTCGGTACTCGAATTTAAATTTAAACCCCCCAAATATTAAAACATTTCAGCAAATCAACCAAGTCAATGGGCTCCAAAATCACGAATACGCAAGAATATCACAGCGCATCATGTGCGCATGAAAACGAGTGCAAAACTCAAAAATCAAAACTCCGTCAAGCGTCATGCAATCATGGGAGTTATGATGAAGATGCAAGTTTCGAAATCTACTATTAAAGTCAAATACGATATAATCTAGATTATAATATATATATAGTACGCATCCTTGAGAAATCGTTTAAATAACTGAATAAAAATGCATGCAAAATTCTTTTCAAACCACCGTGTGATGCGTATATCACGGCACGAGTAGCGGACGTTCATTTTGTAAATACATAGCTATATATCTATATACGTTTTGCTTAAGATATACGTCCCGCCTTTTGAAAATGATTTAGAAGGGTTTTCTTAGTAGAATTTCGTGTTACTCATGGACATGTAGGAAAATAGTGAGACTCTAGCTCCTTTTTGAAAACCTCTTCGGTAAATATCGATGCATTCAAAATATTCAGGTACTGTCCTCAGACCAGTCCTGCTCGGTTGCTATATCATATAGTATATATCATAAAAACATGATGCTTAGAAAGAAATCAATTTCAATATGTGTATCCAAAAATACCACGTGCGTCTGGTGCGCACGGAAATCAAAGTCAAATACAAGTACCACGAATGTGCACAAAAGCAAAAATTAAGTGCAACGGGTGTGCACGAAAGCATCTGTCAAGTGCAACGGGTGTGCACGAAAGCATCTGTCAACATCAAGTGTATTTAGAGTGCACGGAAATCTCAACCATGTGCAATTGGTATGCACGAAAAATCTTGATCAAGTGCATATGGTGTGCACAAAATCACATCAATGGTACCAAGTGTGCGCAAGAATCTAAATCAAGTGCGTCAAGTCCACACAAAAGCATCTAGAGCAATAGGGTGTACGAAAACAAATATCAAGTGCATAAGGTGCACGAAAACATAAATCTAGTGCAACATGGTGCACGAATACAAATACCAAGTATATGAATCAAGATCAACGGTATACAATATGCATGAAATCAAAACCAAGTATACCGAGGTGTATGAAACCATAAACATGTGCAACTGCATACACAAAACCCATATCAATACACTGAAAGCGCATGTGAACTACACCGAGTGTATAAGTCAAAATCAAATGCATACTATATGCACGAAATCAAAATCAAGTATATCGGAGTGCATAAAATCAAAATCGAGTGCAATGGGCATGCAAAAAAACAAAAATCAGTATAACTGGTGCATAAAATATGAATCAAGTGCAACTGTGGTGCACATAGGAAATATCCGTCAAGTGCAGCTATGGTGCATGAAAATACCAATCATGGAACTTAATCATCAAAATACCAGAATCAAAATGATGGAAACGTGATATCTGAATCACCAAAATGCAATTCGCAAACAAACGACATTGAGGTACACCTCCTTCAATGTCGAAAGGTGCCGGCGCACCCAAGCTTGGCAGAGCAAGAATATCTACTTGCCTTCTGCCCATGGTCTGGCGTCCTCTGCCCTTAGGTCCTCGTTTTTCTCTATGGATCACCAATCCCACAATCTTTGGCTCAATAGCCTAGTTAGGGGTAGCGACGGAAACCATTCTGCTCTGACGCTTCTCTGAACATCTCCTGGCCAACCAACATGGCCACTCGCAATACAGCACGTCAACGATGGAGGCTTCTGGCCCTCTGAATATGTGCGATACAACCGATCTTGGGTCTAAATCTTTATCGCTTAGTATTCCGGAAAGAACCCATCACGGTCTCTTCCAATCTCATCTCTACCGAACTGTACGGAAGTTGGCACTCTTTACTAAATCCGCTTATGCTCCGGGACAGTTGCGATCTCATTACGACTTTCCTCTAGAATTGTGGCCATATCCAACACTTCTGTGTACGTATTAAGCCTCTGGTGTTAACGGAGAAGAATGGCTCATTAAGAGCTCACACGAATCTCTTACTCCACTCTTCTTCATTATCGTCATAATCGGAATCATATCTTGATGGCTACGTACTGCAATTCATCTTCTGCTACAGTCGATCCAGAGTCTCTCGCAAGGACTCAAAGTTATGAATTCGATATCTTCAGCACTCCATGGAAGAAGTTGGACAATTGCGTCCTCTGGAACTTTTCCAAGTTATCGGAGGAATACGCTTTTCTCGTTCTCTCTTGATCGACTTACACCAGGTCTAGGTAAGACCCTTCGAACTGGAATTAGCCAACTTAACTGACCCTGCGTCAGGGAATCCAAACGAACAAAATATCCTAGCCACTTTATCCAAGAGTGACTAGCGGCCTTCTGTCACATCCTCGCCTGCAAACTCATGTGGCATCAGCTTTATAAACTCTGAAAGCGATATTCCGTCAATCTCAGCAACGGCTGGTTCATCTGTCTGCACTGTGAACAACACATCGATCTCTGGAGTAGGCTGTACCTCAACAGTCCTCTCAATCTGGCTGGGCTCAAGCGATGGCCCGATCATCTGGTGCAGATCCAGAACGTTCGTCTCAAATGAGAAATCCTAGCATAGTCAAGAAATCAATACGTTCCTACGTCACCGGAAGAATATCATGGCCAGTCTTTGTTCCTGACGAGCTCGCTCTGACAGCATCTCTAGCCGCAGCTCTCTCTGCTCTTGTAGCCATGGTGACAGGAACTGCAAGCAAATTTCGATGAGGATAGATCTAAGAACGAATAAAATAATGGATCTCAAGAAATGTACATCCTAAGGTTACTTAAGCGGAGCAGCGTATCGTAAGTATGCCGCGGAACATACACACGGTACGTCACTCTACTTAAGTTACCTACTTCATCAACCAAGGTCAACCTACGTAACGAAAGTTCGGGTCTAATACCCCCTCAGTAAAGTCTAAGTTCCGTAAGGTCAAGCTTAGGTTCCGAATTATATATACACCCTAGACTCTGCATAGTCAAACATAAACTCGAACCAAGGTTAAACCTAACGCTCTGATACCAATTTTGTCATGACCCGGAATTGGCACGTGACCAGCACGTGAATCACGTGAAGTCTATAAGACCCCACTGTAATCCAAGTAAGCCGAAAGCCCAGAAATCTAAACCTTTTTAGGAAAATAATGGAGGTGAAGTTTTGAAATGAAGGTATAATGAATTCAAGTTCTTCTTTAAAAAGTATAGGTAATGATACATGAAATTATAAGTGAGTAGTATACTATAGTTGAAAACATTTTCGTCATTTGAAATTTAAGCAGTACCTCTTTTGTAAATTTTGATCCAAAACCAATACATAACAACAATAATATAGGCATCCCCAAAAGGGAGCTAGCTCTTCGCCAATTGGCAGAAATAACCACACAAATAAGGATATACGACACCCAAGACGAAGATCAAACATAGAAAAGAAAGCAAAGAAACCAAAACAACATCAAATCCAGAATAAAGAATAATACACACATCTCGCTCTAAGTTTGAAAGAATATACAAGTCTGTGGTTTCTAAGCCTACAAAATATACATAATCTGGTTGATAGAGTTTTTAACTAGATTACAACTGAAAATATACAAAAGGTGGTCATGATCCAAAGTGTACCACACCTACCAATGCAAATCACCCAGAAGAAAGCTGTGTGCCAGCAAGCCGCTACTGGATCCGAGCGGACGATCCTGCAAGAAAAATTGTGGCACAACGGGGGTGAGTTGCCAACTTATGAGTAGAAGACATCATCAGGTAGAAAACGAATGTATGATGATCTCTTAGGTCATACAGTAAAATAATCATATAATACCGGGTGATAACAAGGGTAAACGTGTATACATAAGTATTATAATCGAAGATTATCATACCCATGTCATAATATGGTACCATGTCATCTGAATCATATGTATGTATATATGTGTATCATCCAACGTGTGTCCATCAATGACACAAATCATCATAAAACCTGAGTGTCCAGCATCGACACTCGAAATATTATAAAACCCGTATCCAGCATCGACACGTAAATCCTTATATCTCAGGCGCCATCTCATCGAATCGGCCCTCATATCCATCTGTCTCAATCGCTCCGGTCGGTATCCTCCGGATGTCCGCCGAGTCCAATACCATCACCGGTAGGTAGTATGTTAGTTATATGTATGCCCTAGAGGCCATTATTGTATATGATTGTATATTATAGTGGACGCTTGGACATATATAGAGAGGACTTTCTTGCTCGACATGATAGTATGCTATCTGGTTACTCTTTATCCTAACATGTATACTTGTATCTTTATACTGTCTCTCTTACATGTTGATAAAGCCCTTAGGATGTGTACTTGACTACCGGGACTATGATGGAGATCATACCAGTGGGGCCAGGGTAGTCCATAAGTTCATCCTTTAATTGTTCCTAGTCGTGGGAGTATCGAGACAGGGCATCGATATTCCAGAGTAGACTAGTGTGTACGTTTCTTGACCCTGTATGTGGCGATGGATGATCTCACATCCATTGGTGTTTGACATCAAAGATTGTACACAGGTGTTCATTGGAGAATGGGTACACCGAACAGGACTTGCCGAGAGCTCCTAGATGGTATTATACCTATTGTCAGATAGCAGTTCTTTGGTGACACTGGTACAGGTTAGTCTGTAGACCCGAGATCGTCATAGAGTCTTGTGTGATTCCCATTGTGCTTTGATTTCCTCCCTACCACGCTCAAGAGAGCA
Organism: Agapanthus africanus; assembly: GCA_030015575.1. NCBI lineage: Eukaryota > Viridiplantae > Streptophyta > Magnoliopsida > Asparagales > Amaryllidaceae > Agapanthus > Agapanthus africanus. The sequence goes on from CM057346.1 coordinate 402,237,262, forward strand.
TGCAAACAGGTGGATTTTGGGTACAGTCCAGAGTTACATGGATGCAATGAGCCATAGGAGGGGTTTCGTCTCTTCCAGTATTGGGGGTTGATATTGCGCTATGCTCGATTGGCTATAATAGGAAGTCCCTGGCCAGGGCTGATGATGAGATTTACTGGTAAGTGTTATCAGTAGTTTCTCGACCCGTTATGAGCCTCACACCGGCATGACTTATCAAGTTATTGGGGTCTGACGTTTACCACTTCCAGACTCGATATGCCACATATCAGATGAAGAGACCAGACTGTATGGTAGTGTTACTTACTGAATTCATAGAAGTTTGGACAAGCTTTCTTGTTGATCTTTTGATCGCTCAATATCTGGGTTGCTGTTACTGAAAGTTTAGGTTAGTGTTCGAAACTCACGGTGTCGTGCCTTTGTCGAGTTTTGTTGTTATTAAGATATGTCGGTTTCATTGGTGGAAAAGGTGCACGAGGTGAGTCTCGAGTTTTAAAATACCGCAAGTGCACGGTGCGTTGAAGCAAGCTGGCAAGTACGGGTCGAACCACAAGGAGTGGATATCACGACATCAATTTGAGTTATAAGCAGAAGGTTGGAAGATGAGTTTGTCACAAATTGCAAGAATTCAAAGAAAGGTTTAGGGAAAACTTAGGCTAAGATTTAGTATTAGTGAAATACGACTTTTACCCCCAACTCTCCTTTTTGATTCAAGGCTCATATCTTTTAGTTTCCATTTTGAGTTGCGAAAGCATGCCGCATCTACCCGAACATGCGCCGAGTTAGAATACGACATCAAAGTTAAGTTAAATAGAAACTAAAAAAAATAGAGTTTGAGAATGAAATGAATATGGAATTAGTTAAGTGAAGTTAGCAAGTATAGAATATATGCATGTGTGCTATATATCCTATCTAGCTAATTGCGACACTTAACATAATTCCATTTTCATTTCAATTTCAATTCATAATAGAGCAACAATAAAATGTAGAGAAGAAATAGAATATATTTTATAGGTTGATTTGCAACTATTGAAAACGATATATCCTATCAATCAAAACATAATAAAATTGCATAATTAAGAAAAGAAATGTAAAATGCAAGAATCAAAAGGGAGGGGTTGGAAGTAAAGTAATTCCATAACCCACCTCACCATAGCCCAAGAACAACTATTCACACATTATAAAATTAAATGACAATAAAAAGAAAAGAGCAAAAAGAGAAGATATACAAGAAATGCTTTATATAAAATGATGCTTGATTACAAATGGTTCCAAGTACAAAACAAGTGAATTCAAATACCAAAATCTAATCTTGCAAGCTCAAAAAGAGGTTACAAGACCAGAGGAAGGCAAGGAATTCACACTAAGATCACTAATTACAATCTCACAATCTTTTCTCTCACAAAAGAAGTAGTTCCCTCATACTTGCCCAATGGCTTGGTATATATTGTTAGTGTATATGCCCTAGGGGCCATTATTGTATCATACTAGTTTGTATATTACTTAATGGAAGCTTGGGATATTCATATGTATATAACAGTCTTGCTAAACATGGTAGTATGCTACTTGGTTTTTCTATCTTAATATGTGAGTATACATATTGATAGAGCTCTTAGGATCTTGCTTGACTACCAGCGTTGTGATGGCAGTCACACTAGTGAGGGCTGGGTAGTTTACAAGCACATCCTTATTCAGGTCCCTAGTTGTTGGATTATCGAGACAGGGCATCGATACTCCGGAGTAGACTAGTGTATACGCTTCTCATCCCAGTTGGGGAGATGGTCTGTCCCACAGCCGTCAGTACGTCGTACTGGAGATAGTATACAGGTGCTCGTTAGGTTACGGGTACACCGGACATGACTCACAGGGAACTGTTGGTTGGTTTTATACCAGTCGTCAGTGAACAGTTCCCAGGTGATATGAGTACAACATAGTCCGCAGACTTGACACTACTACTTCGCCTCAAGTGTGTCCCACTGTTCTTAGATTCCTACCCTACCACGGCTCAAAGGAGTCGTGCAAACAGGTAGCAGTTGGGTGCAGTCCCGAGCACTTGGAGGCAGTGGCGGTTAGACATGATTCGTCTCTCCTGGTATTGGGGGTTGATATCGCGCTGTGTCAGAGAGCCATTACGCAAAGTCCCTGGCCAGGGCAAGCGAGATTTGCTGGTAGCTTCCAGTAGTTTCTCAGGGTGTAATGGGCTTCGCTCCGACACGACTTATACCGCTATTAGGGGACTGACGCTTGCCGCCCCCTAGGCCCGATATGCGATAGTCTTAGACGAACAGACAGAACTGTACGGAGATTATCACATCAGACTCAGTAGGAGTTCGGATGGGTTTCCTCATCGGCCTTCTTATCGACATCTACCTGGGGACCATTACGTACAGCTAGTGCCGCTTGCGGTCTGTGGTTAAACCCACTGCCAGCGTAGTAGTCGAGTCTCTAGAGTCCCACACAGAGAGTTTCCCTACTCCAGGCGAAACGATATAGAGGTCGTATGGTTTTACGACAAGGGTTCGGACGCATACGTGTGTTTACGCACGTACGACTTTCGGACAGTTTTTGCTAGTCGGCTTTGGTTTAAGCCAGTTTCTAGTATCCGGTTATTGGATTTATACAGTCTAAAGTTTTTCCGTGTTTTCACGGATAGGAGGGGCGTTCTCGTAATTGCGCGGGAAGCTTCTAGAAGATGGTGACTTGGGGGTTAAGGTGGCATATGCATTAAATAGGATTAGTGAGTCATATGAGTGATTCATCCATGTCATTAATGCATCATAAATGCTTAATGACTTATGGAGATGAATCACCCTTAGATATTTATCAAGCATGGTTGTAAATCCTTTATTTTCTTTTATTGGATAAATCATAATGCTTGATATATATTATGATAGCTCATTTTCTCATCTCATTCTGATGCTCACCTTCTCTCTCCTCAAGCTCTCTCTTCAAACCCTAATCCTCCCCTCTCATGTGTTGAGTACAAGGATTAGATTAGACTACTTAATCCATAACCCAACTCTATATCACCTAGGTTAACTTAGATTAGCACTTTAAGAAATCTAGTTACCTCTAGTTTGAGGTGAAGCTTGTAGTAAAGCTCTCGGGTGGATCTTCTACTACATAGAGAAGGCCGGAGAGGACGTGGAGAACGACAAGACGAAGGACTCGGTTCTTTAGGTATAATCACTTAACATAGTAGTTAACACTTCTATGGTTTCTTGTTAGTTATTGTTTAAGCAAAGATTCTCGGTTAGTCGATGTTTACGCTTAAAACAAGATCGTTTTTTATTATTCCGCCTTCCCGCAAGTCGTGGGGTGTTGTACATCGACTTACATATATATGCTCAAAGCAAAATTAAACAAACAATAAAAATAAGCCTACGTGGCAACAAGAGAGGGACAGAGAAAATATGGATCCCATTGGGTTTGATGGGACCGAGCTCGCCGGATTTACATGAAGTCTCGCCGGCCAAAAACCGAGCAGTGGGGCTTGTGTTTGCAGTGGGGTCTTGTGTGCTCTCCATAATCATAATGATGCTGTTTGTTTGGTCTAAAATAACCTGATTTATATGCAGACATTTGGAGGGAAAACTTGTTGCTTGAAATCACATCAATACTTTTAGCATTAAATGCACATGTTCCCTACTTGCACCAATTCATCATGTTATGTAGCCTAGGCAGCCCACCATGGTCCATGTGCACACTTGCTATGTGTTGGACCAAAATGTGTGTACACAATATTGTTTACACAAGATCTCCTTGGATATTGATCGATTTTCTGTTCCGTTTGCAGTGTCAGCTCCCAAACATGATATCCGTGATATTGAGTGTGTTTCCAGTCTTTTATCATGAACACCTGTAATCTGTGATTACTGAGCAGACACTGGTTAATAGTACCGATATATACAAAAATAGATAACGATTGAGTGGTATTAAAATACAGTATTCTGTGATGAACAAATATCCCCAAACTTATCTATTGCTCGTCCCGAGCAATACAAAAAAAATCCTAAGCTCACTTTCACAGGGAACGCGATTGCACTGAGCATGTACAACAAGCCGTTAAACCTCTAGGTGTCCCTAGTAGGGGGAGTGTTGTCTCCTGAGGGTTTTCAGCGGATTACACCCACAAAATCCAGTCAAGTTAGTTTCATACGTTAACGTTGATTCTACTCCTACAGTTCAGTATCTAAGCTAGAAATTCTATCATCCTAAGTTAGAAATATTCAACCCTAATGTTTCATACCTCCTGTCTATTTAACCTCAGATCCTATACGTATTTACAGTTTAGAAAGATATTGGTATCTCCTGAGTTTTCTTTCTAAAAGCGTAGTCTCAAATCAGGGATTTTTATCAACTTTACGGAAAACATAAGTCTTATTCTTCATTTTTATCTTTCCTCCAAACATCAATTGCATACCCCTACGTGTGTATAAATTTGCACCCCTGCGCTTAAGAATTCAATTCAAGCTATAGTACCCCTGCCTTAATACCTAATATTACTTCTTTTCATTAATGGATGGACGGTTTTGCTCACACATCTTTCATGCGATTATCAATGCTTCTTGAGGCACTAACAACCGATTACTGAATGTATGAGCTTAAAGTGTAAATAGCAGTCTCCAGGTCTTGACTTTATTATTATTATTTTTATATATATTTTTTATTTTTCTTTTCAAGACTGGATATATTTTTCAATGATGCTCTTATGGTGGTTAGCTTTAAATATCGTTTTTTCTTTCATACTAGACTTTCAGGCAAGAGTATTTCTAGGTATCCTCTACCATCCCAAGTTTCAAGGTGCGTGTATGTGCAGTTTGTTGGGTTTATACTTTCTAAATTTGGACTCAAGAATAGAAACTATTTTTCAGACTTATTTTTTCAGTAAAGCTTCAATACTCTCCCTTCATCTTGTCTTAACTAAAGAACTGAACTCAAGATTACCTATTTCTCAAAAAAAAAAAAAACTGTAAGGATGTATAATTACCAAGGTTAAACAGAATGAGGGTTATTTTTAGGGTTTTCAATTCCTAAGCCTAGGATTTAGTTATTTCTAACGTATCAATTAAACTTTCGGAATAAAATCTAAGTTACCCTATTAGCTAACTTGATGATAAAGATTTTATATTTTTGAATTTTAAAATTTTTTTATGGGTTTTTTAATATGTGGATATGCAAAAATATACAAATGAATGCGAAGGAAAGAATTTTTTTAATTTTTATGGGTTTTTAAATATGTATGCACATGCAAAAATATAAAAATGAATGCAAAGGAAAGAAAGCTTACCAAGCACACCCCCAAACTTGAACTTGACAATGTCCTAATTGTTACGCTATACACCAGAGTCAACAAAATGTTTGAGGGGAAAAAGAAAACAAACCGTATATACAAGATTTTGTAGCGGAAGTGATTTAATCAAAATAATGCGGCTCATGTAAAAACATGAGCTCCCCAGTTTCCGCAGGCAACTCTAAGAATGGCTTGAGACGCTGGCCATTGACTTTGAAAGTATTGCCCGATTGCTGATCTTCAATCTCGACTGCACCGTGCGGAAAGACGGTGCACACAAAAAATAGACCTGTCCATCGTGACTTCAACTTTCCTGGAAACAAATGAAGTCGGGAGTCGTAGAGCAGAACCTTTTGCCCCACGGTGAATGTCTTTTGGAGAATCGCCCTGTCGTAAAAAACTTTCGTTCTATCCTTGTAAAGTTTGGCGTTCGCATACGCATCATTGCGTATCTCGTCAAGTTCATTCAGTTGAAGTCTTCTTTCCTCACCGGCATTTTCTAGGTTGACATTGAGCTGTTTGATTGCCCAGAACGCACGGTGTTCCAATTCAACAGGCAAGTGACACGCTTTTCTAAAGATGAGTCGGTCTGGGGACATATCTAGGTTTGTTTTGAAGGCTGTGCGAAATGCCCAAAGCGCGTTACTTAACTTCAACGACCAATCCTTGCGGTTATGGCTGACAGTCTTTTCCAAAATCTGTTTAATTTGTCTATTGGAGACTTCAACCTGGCTGCAAATTTGAGGATGATAGGGCGTTGACAATTTGTGGCTGATGGAGTACTTTTTCATCAGTGATTCAAAAGATCGGTTGCAAAAATGCGTTCCATTATCACTAATGATGGTGCGAGGCGTACCGAACCGGAAAATATGTTTTCTTTCAAGAATTTTACGACAACTTTGTTGTCGTTGGTTCAACATGGGATAGCCTCCACCCATTTGGACACATAGTCCACAACCAGTAAAATGTAAAAATTCCCAAAAGAGTGGCCCCATGAAATCAATGTCCCAGACATCGAAAATTTCTACAATCAGAATGGACTGTAGAGGTATCTACTTCCGTTTTCCAATCTTGCCCATGTGTTGGCATCGGTTGCAGGTTTTGCAGTATTCGAAAGCATCCTTAAAAAGTGTCGGCCAGTAGAAGCCACTTTGCAAAACCTTTTCAGCCGTCTTTCTGGGTCCAAAATGGCCCCCACAAGCTTGGTCATGGCAGAAGGACAGAACACTTTTTGTCTCAGAGTTAGAGATGCACCGTCTAATAATCTGATCAGGACAGTATTTGAATAAGTATGGTTCATCCCAGTAAAAGAATTTGACATGGGAGAGAAATTTAGACTTGTCCCGATTCAACCAAAAAGAAGGTGTTTCTCAGGTGACAAGAAAGTTCACGATATCAGCGAACCAGGGTTCGACTGATACGGAGAGAAGTTGTTCATCAGGGAACTGTTCATTGATTGGAATTTCCTCGGTTGGTGCATTTAGCAAGCGAGACAAATGATCGGCCACAACATTGTCGGTTCCCTTCTTATCTTTGATAGTTAAGTCAAATTCTTGAAGAAGGAGAATCCAACGTATCAATCTGGCCTTGGCATCCTTTTTTGCAAAGAGGTGCTTAAGCGCAGAGTGATCAGTGTAAATCGTGACGTGGGTTCCGATCAAGTAAGGATGGAATTTCTCAAGTGCGTACACAATAGCTATGAATTCTTTCTTTGTGGTGGTGTAATTCAGCTGTGCGTTATTCAACGTCCTGCTCGCATAATGGATAACATGCGGCTTCTTTTCAAATTGCTATCCTAAGACAACACCTATCGCAAAGTCAGAAGCGTCGCACATTAACTCAAAAGGTTCACTCCAATCTGGTGCACTTAAAATCGGAGCAGAAGTGAGTTCCGACTTCAGAAGCTTGAACGCATGAAGGCACTCAGAGTTGAAATCAAAGGGAGTTTCTTTATCCAGCAAAGAAGTCAAGGGTCTAGCCAGTTTGCTAAAATCCTTGATGAAACGCTTGTAAAAACGTGCGTGGCCTAAGAACGCCCCTATTTCATGGACAGTCCGTGGAGGTGGAAGGCTTGAAATGACGTCGATTTTTGCCTTATCGACTTCAATACCTTTTCCAGAAATGATATGGCCTAATACGATGTCGTGTTTGACCATGAAATAACACTTCTCCCAGTTGAGTGTGAGGTGTTTTTCTTTGCATCATAGCATGACTAACTCCAGATGCCCTAAACACTCAGAAAATGAATCTCCAAAGACAGAGAAATCATCCATGAAAACCTCTAAAAATCGCTCTACCATATCAGAAAAGATGCTCATCATGCACCGCTGAAATGTTGCAGGTGCATTGCATAGCCCAAAGGGCATGCGACGGTAGGCGAAGGTACCAAAAGGACAAGTGAAGGTTATTTTGTTCTGATCCTTCGGATCAATCGGGATTTGATTGTAGCCAGAATACCCATCTAAGAAACAATAGTAGGCATGTCCGGCTAGGCGTTCAAGCATTTGATCAATGAAGGGCAGCGGGAAATGATCCTTGTGAGTGGTTGCGTTGAGCTTTCTGTAATCAATACAGACTCTCCATCCCGTTTGTGTGCGGGTTGGGATTAGCTCATTTGCTTCATTCGTGATTACAGTGAGTCCCGATTTCTTTGGTACCACGTGAATGGGGCTTACCCATTTGCTATCAGATATGGGATAAATGATCCCATTGTCCAGACACTTCAGCATTTCATTCCGTACCGCTTCCTTCATCACCGGGTTAAGTCGGCGTTGAGGATCTTTGAAGGGTTTGGAATCATCAGTCATATGAATTCTGTGTTGGCCGATAGCAGGGCTGATTCCTTTGATATCAGCCATTGACTACCCAATCGCTTCTATGTTCTCTCTCAGAACGTCCATGAGGGCCAACTCTTGCTCAGGCGCAAGGTCAGTTGCGATTATAACTGGAAGTGTTTCGTTATTTCCCAAGTACGCATACTTGAGGTGGTCAGGAAGAACTTTGAGGTCGAGTTTTGGTGGCTCCTCTACAGATAGTCACACTTCAGGGCCCAGTTCATTACGAAGTGGTTCAAATTGGGGCCCCCAATGTGCGTAGGACGCCTGTTCAGGATTTAGCTTCTCAAGGAAAAGAAGCTCCTCAGCAAATAGTTCTTCAAACGTTTCGTTAAGACACTCATTTTTGAAGTGAAATGTTCCCTCCTCAGACATATCGTATACAGCGTTGACTTCAAGGGTGTCGTCGTGTTTCTCGCTCGCTTGGTTTCCTAGCGTGAAGATGTTGAGGTCAACTGTCATGTTTCTAAATGATAATTTCATAGATCCATTGCGACAGTTGATCAACGCGTTGGATGTGGCTAGGAAAGGCCGTCCCAATATGACCGGAATCTGACCGCTGGGATTGGCGACGGGTTCAGTCTCCAACACAATGAAATCTATGGGGAATATGAATTCCCCGACCTTGATTAGAACATCATTGATTTCTCTCCTCGGTACCTTAGTTGATCGATCTGCCAGTTGCAGGGTCACTTTGGTTGGCTTCAGTTCTCCCAATCCCAGTTGTTCGTAAACTGAGTAAGGGAGAAGGTTCATGTTGGCCCCTAAGTCTAACAAGGCATGGTTGATTTGCTTGTCCCCGATAGTGCAAGAAATAGTCGGACAGCCAGGGTCCTTATATTTTATCGGGATGGATTTGGACAAGACATCGCTCAGAGTGGCGGCTAAGAAGACAGTTTTGGGCACATTTATGCGTCGTTTTTGTATGCACAGGTCCTTCAGAAATTTCGCATATGCCGGAACTTGTTGGACCATATCCAACAAAGGAATGTTGACTTCACAGCGTTTGAAAACTTTTAACATCTTTTCCATATTTGCAGAAGACTTCTTTGATTTCAACCTATTAGGATAGGGAGGCTTGGGCCCAAACACTAAGTTTGGAGAAGCTGCAGATGGAATAGGTGCAGAAGGCGGGAATGTTCTTGCTGGATCATCAGGGTGGTCTTGCGGCGAATTCTCAAGTTGCTTTAAAGGAGGTGTAGCAGACAACGACGACGACGACGACGAAGAAGAAGAAGAAGAAGAAGAAGAAGAAGAAGAAGAAGAAGAAGAAGGTGATGAAGACGACGATGGATCACAATGAGGAACAGAAGATAAGACACGTGCTGGTAAACTGACAACCACACATTTGGATGAGTCGTTGGGGTTGTCAACCTTGTTGTCAATCATCCGTCCTGATCTGAGGACGGTGACGGCGTTCGCATTCTCAATATTGTTTTGCTGAACAATATGACCATTGTTGTTTCTCTGCACTCTAGAATTCATCACGGGTTGAGAGGGAAATGCTCCCTTTTCATGTTCATTAACCGCGGCAGCCGGTTGACTAATTTGGATTTCTATTCTAGCAATTGCTTGAGTGTTAGCGCTATGCAACTGACCGGATGTTTGCATAAAAGTAGCCAGACTAGATGAAGTCTGCGCAGAAGTTTTAATCAAAGCTTCCAACCCTTTTTCAATGGCTGACACCCTCTTATCGTCTTGGATGAATCCAGGGGGTGTAAAGGTTGGGTTGGGCTGATTCGGCTGTTGGGGTTGGTTGTTGGAATATCCCAATTTCCGGTTTTGAAAATTTGAATTTTGAAATTGTTGGAAAGGCGGGTTTGAATTGTTATTTTGAAAAGGTGCCTGATTCCAAGCAAAATTGGGATGATTCTTCCAACCAGGGTTGTACGTCTGTGCGAAGGGGTCGTTCCTGGGACACTGGTTTTGATACAGCGCATTAACGTTTTCAGGTCCCTAGGACCCAACGAGAAACGGACATTCTTCCGTTATGTGGCTAGGATGCTGACAGTTAGCGCACAAAGTTGGAGAAATTTGATTAACCGGGAGTAGTGAATTTTTGCCCTCTAAAGCTTCTATTCGCCGTACAAGAGCGGCGATTTTTGGTTCGGCAGCTATAGAGGTGTCAACTATGTGAGCACCACTCCGAGTTATAGATGGTTTCTCACTCACACTCTCCCACTGAATGGTCTTGTCAGCCAGTTCCTCTAAAAAGTTCCATGCTTCCTTAACACCATAGCTTAGGAATTTGCACTGACACATGGACTCTAACATCATGCACGAACTGGAGTCTAAGCCTTCATAGACAATCTGACATAACCTCCACTGTTCTAACCCGTGATGGGGACATTTGATTAATATATCTTTGAATCATTCTAAGCATTTCCAGAAAATTTCACCCTCTTTTTGTTTAAAATTGTGGATTTCATTGCAAATTCGCATGGTTTTTTGAATAGGGTAAATTTTTTTTAGAAAAACTTTCACAAAGTCGTCCCATGTCGTGATTGATCTAGCTGGTAAACTGTTTAACCAGCTTTTCGCATTGTACTTAAGCGCAAAAGGAATGAATTTGAGCTTAATGACATCCTCACCCACTCCATGAATTTTCATCATAGCACACACTCCTTCAAATCCACTGATTAGAAGGTAAGCATCCTCGGACTCGAGCCCGTGGAATTTTGGGAGTAGTGGTATGAATTGCGGCTTGATTTCATAGTTGTTTGCCGCAATGGTAGGCAACACTATGCAAGAAGGAAAGGATGAATGGTGTGGGTAGCATCTGTCCTGTAACGCCGCCTCCTATTGCTCAATGATCGCTTGTTCCGTCATTGTCGGTAGTGTAAGGGAAAGAGGTGAGGGTGGAAGAAATGTAGGATCGGACGACTCCAATGAAGCAGAAGGTAAGAAGTTATCAGAAGGTTCCGAGGAACCAGAAGGTGTAGAAGAGTCGTAAGATACAGTCATAAACCGGACTAATCGAGATTGTGAATCTCCAGTCCAAGCTGACATGCACTATCCGGAAGTGGTAGGGGAAGAATGAGGAAATGGAGGAAAAAGTGTGTTTCCAAAAAAAAAATATTCACAACAACAAATATCACACAAAAAGGTCTAACAAGAACACAAACATGACGCACTGCACACACCTAAACAGTCTAGGGTCACCTTAGGTCAACTAGACCTGCTCGAAAACTTGCTTTGTGAAGTAAAAATGTATCGCGAGGCGGGCCCAAGATAGAATGATAAAGAAGCCAGGTAAGTGCAGAAAGGAAAGGAGGTTTTCCCTCACTTTCGCGAGGTTCCTTAATTACAAAACCTTCTCTCCTTCGGCGGTTGCGCCTTTCACACTTTCCTAGACACTTCTTGAATAATGTACCGATGGACGGGTATCGAAATACACTTAACTTTCCTTATTGAGTGCGAAGTCCTTAGAGGACAAAAGTCTAATTTCTTTTAATGGTAATGGGGGTGTGAAAAATGCTCGTTCTTTGTGGTTTGTGGGCCACGGAGAAGGGTGATGAAATCCCTTACCGTATCTTATTGGGGTTCTTTTGCCTTTAAGTCTGTATTAAAGTTATGTAATGCGCAATACAATGAAAAAGTTGTTCAAAACGTCAAACAATCATTTTTTAGTTTATGTTCAAATGCGGCGCTGCAAAAAATACGGGTTAGTTCTTTTGGCGTTTGGCAATGTGCTTGCAAAGAATCCTGCAAAGATAGAGTTGTGGACGCGTAGGGATTTGAGAAGAAGGTGTTAAGGAATACGTACTGTTGGATTTTTTTGGGTTAAGAAACCCCCGTTGAATTGAATCCGTTTGGGTTGAAAGGTTCGCTTGTGCGGGTCAATCCACCCGGATCTTTGGCACTGTATTCCGTTATCACCTCGGCTTTGAGCGCACCCCTTCCTTTGCACAATCGCTATTCGCAAATTCCTCGAATCCGAAAATGTCGCAAAAATGACGATTTTAGTACGAAAAACGATATGTGTGGCTAAATATCTGCACACTAAAAATTATAAAAATCAAACAATACCAATAGAATACAAACAGTGCACTGGAGATACCACCACAAAAATTTTCAAAAAATTCCCAAAAAGGGCCGGCGAGCTCGGATTTTACATGAATGTCACCGGTCGATTTGTTGAGTTAGCTGCTCGTATTTTTGGTGGGTTCTCTAGGATAGTTTATTGTTCTTCTGATATTCTTTGATTTTTTAATTTTATCACAGAGTGATAGCAGGTTGCAAAAACAGAGAGCAAAATGTCAAAAAGATATATAATGTAAAAGAAAAAAATTTTGTTTTTGTTTTGGTTTTGGAGTTTATCTATAAAGATAACTCAAGAAGCTTAATGATGTTGCCACTCCCCGGCAACGGCGCCAAAAACTTGTTCGAAACTCACGGTGTCGTGCTTTTGTCGAGTTTTGTTGTAATTAAGATATGTCGGTTTCGTTGGTGGAAATGGTGCACGAGGTGAGTCTCGAGTTTTAAAATACCGCAAGTGCACGGTGCATTGAAGCAAGCTGGCAAGTATGGGTCGAACCACAAGGAGTGGATATCACGACTTCAATTTGAGTTATAAGCAAAAGGTTGGAAGAAGATTTTGTCACAAATTGCAAGAATTTAAAGAAAGGTTTAGGGAAAACTTAGGCTAAGGTTTAGTATTAGTGAAATACGACTTTTACCCCCAACCCTCCTTTTTGATTCAAGGCTCATATCTTTTAGTTTCCATTTTGAGTTGCGAAAGCTGTTAGTGTATATGCCCTAGGGGCCATTATTATATCATACTAGCTTGTATATTACTTAATGGAAGCTTGGGATATGCACAGTTTTTTTAACAGTCTTGCTAAACATGGTAGTATGCTACTTGGTTTATGTCTATCTTCATATGTGTATATGTTAGCATATCGAGAATACATATTGATAGAGCCCTTAGGATCTTGCTTGACTACCAGCGTTGTGATGGCAGTCACACTAGTGGGGGCTGGGTAGTCTACAAGCACATCCTTTTTCAGGTCCCTAGTCGTAGGATTATCGAGACAGGGCATCGATACTCCGGAGTAGACTAGTGTGTACGCTTCTCATCCCAGTTGGGGAAATGGTCTGTCCCACCGCCATTAGTACGTTGTACTAGAGATAGTATACAGGTGCTCGTTGGGTTACGGGTACACCGAACAGGACTCGTAGGGAACTGTTGGTTGGTATTATACCCGTCGTCAGTTAACAGTTCCCAGGTGACATGCGTACAACATAGTCCGCAGACTTGACACTGCTGCTTCGCCTCGGGTGTGTTCCCACTGTTCTTAGATTGCTACCCTACCACGGCTCAAAGGAGTCGTGCAAACAGGTAGCAGTTGGGTGCAGTCCCGAAGCACTTGGAGGCAGTGGCGGTTAGATAGGATTCGTCTCTCCCGATATTAGGAGTTGATATCGCGCTGTGTTTGGAGAGCCATTACGCAAAGTCCCTGGCCAGGGCGGACGAGATTTACTGGTAGGTTTTCCAGTAGCTTCTCAAGATATAATGGGCTTCGCTCCAACACGACTTATACCGCTTTTAGGGGACTGACGCTTGCTTCCCCTAGGCCCGATATGCGATAGTCATTGACGAACAGACCGGACTGTACGGAGATTGTCACATCAGGCTCAGTAGGAGTTCGGATGGGTTTCCTCATCGGCCTTCTTATCGACATCTACCTGGCGACCATTACGTACAGCTAGTGCCGCTTGCGGTCTGTGGTTAAACCCATTGCCAGCGTAGTAGTCGAGTCTTTAGAGTCCCATACAGAGAGTTTCCCTGCTTCGGGCGAAACGATATAGAGGTTGTATGGTTTTACGACAGGGTTCGGACACATACGTGTTTTTACGCACGTACGACGTTCGGATAGTTTATACTAGCAGGCTTTAGTTTAAGCCAGATTCTAGTATTGGATTATTGGATTTATACAGTCTCAATATTTCCGTATTTTCACGGATAGGAAGGGCATTCTCGTAATTTGTCGAGAAGCTTCTAGAAGATTGATAAGTTGGAGGCTTAAGTGGAATTTGGATTAATTGGATTAATGACTCATGGTGTGATTCATCCAAAGGAGTTAATGATGCATTTATTGATTAATGACTCATGGGATGAATCACACAAGGTGAGTTAATGAAGCATGATGATATTATTATTTGTTATTCATTTAATAAATATCTTATGCTTCATATATTTACAATGAGATATTTTTCCAAGATTATTCTCACTCTCACCTTCTCTCTCCTCAAGCTCTCTCTTCAATAACTAACCCTAACCTCTCATGTGTTGAGATTCAAGGGTTAGCAAGACTAATAGATCCCTAATCCTATTCTATATCCTCTAGGTTATTTTGATTAGCACTCATAGAAACCTAGTTACCTCAAGTGCGAGGTTAAAGCTTGGAGAAGTAGCTCTCGGGTGGATCTTTTATCACATCGAGGAGGCCGACGGGGAGGTGGTCTACGAGAACAAGAAGGACTTGATTCATTAGGTATAATCATATTTCATAGTAGCTAAACACTTCTATGTTGTTGTTAGTTAAGGTTTGGCAAAGATCCGTAAAGTTAGTCGATGTTAGTTTAAACAAAATGATTGTTTTACCTATTCCGCCTCCCCGCATCATGTGGGGTGTCTAACGTCGACTTACAGTGGTATCAGAGCCTCGCTAAACCATAACTAACTTGTTAGCAAAGTCGTTAGAAATTCGATCGCAAAACGAACCTAAAAATACGACTTTTTCACCATGTTTCTGCCGATTTTAAAACGGGGTCTAAAAATTTTTCAGGGACCCTTAAAAATACAAGCAGGGAATTATAAGATTATTGGAGAAATTTGGAATCCTAACTCGTCCAAACCGCCGCGGAACCATGGCCGATCCAAAGCGATCCGCCGCGGATCCGCGGCCGAGTTGGAGCCGAGTCAGCCCAAAATTCCCCAGTAACTCTTCTGTCTTAATTTTGTATTTTCTGGGATGTTCTGTTTCTGCTCAGGTTTTAGGTGCACAGAGAATTATTTAGAGTAGAATCATTTGTGTTTGCTTGATCGAAATTCTAAGATGTTTGGCTAACTTGATTATATCTGTGATTTGTATAATGTGTTCGTAAACCTCCCATAACTGCTAGTATGTCGGTTAGCAGGGGGTTGCACATTTCTGTAATGGTTTTTACTAGTTTGTGTTTGTGGACTTGTTGGATTGTCGTGAATGGATAGCCGGGGATGTGAGATGAGAGTTTCTTTCATTCAAATGTAATTTGTAAATTGTTGTAATATTCTTTTGCGGGGCACATCCGGGCTGAGGTTGTAGCCATCGTTGTATTATTTCATTTACTGTTTTCTGCTCCTAGGATAGACCCAAGATGGGGTGCACAAACTACCGGGTACTTTGAAGTGTTTAGTAGCCTACTCACGTTGTTGGGGGAGACCGCTTCACTTCGGGTACTAGGCGGGTAGTTTGCCGTACCCGTGGGGGTCTAGGGTGGGGTTTTGGCTATTCATCGCGACTGTGTAATCCGTCTTTCTTTGCAGGTTCAAAAGGAATGCGGATTCGTAGAAAATCCAATATGTTCATCTGTGATCTGGAATGCCTATTATTGCGTTAGACGAATGTACAATATCTATATATGATAGCTATTAGACGTCACTTATGTTTTACACCCGCACTAGCCCAGCCCCCGCTCTGTCGTTAGTTAATGAACCTAACGGGTGAATGACGGGACCCAGTGGCGAATGCGGATGGCATAAGAGGACGTTGTATTTTCGTTGTTTTCTGCAATGATAGGTTAATTGATGTGAAGCATTATATTAATGCATAGAAAATAAACCAAAGTTGAATCGTTGGAACAATTTAAAAGAAACCACTCGGTTATTTTAAAACAGAAGATATTTTTTAAATTACGGAGCTTTAACCACTCCTTTTAAAAGCTATCAGGTTCCTTCGATCATATCAAGTTCACTACTTTCACGGTTTCGCCAAAACCAATCGTAGCCCTCCGTCATTTCATTTGGGTATTCAGTAGTATTCAAGCTATGCATTTGGACCAACGCCAAGGCATAGTGTTTGATAGCTGCTGGGTATTCATTTGTTACATAGATAGATGAGTTAGTTTGGGGCAGTCGTATTATCATTTGGCCAACGTCAGGGGTATGTACGGATGGGTTCAAATTAACAAGATAATGATGGGTAGAACTTGACATGTGACTTATGACATTTTGACCAACGCCAAGGTCATAAGAGCATGGGGCAGAAATCCATATCGGGAATTTCTAAAGAAACTGAAATTTGCAAAGAGATGCATACCATTTGGAGTGTGATAATTTTGGTAGGATTCCTTCAGCTTTATCACATGATAATATTTGGATCCCGATTCTACTGTGAGTATCCGCTACTCATCAGGAGATTCGTCACTTAACGATCAATGCTATAAACCAAGTAAGTGTCGAGAAAGGTGTCAGCGGGGTTACGCTCCCAGAGAAAAGAGGTTATTTAATTAAGGAACTTCGCGAAAGCGTCGTAAAACCTCCCTCAAAGTATCGACACCGGCCTGGCTGAACGGTTAAGCAAGTATTGTACGGTGAGAATAGTCCTGGCTAGTTCTTCCTTTTTGGTTTGAGGAAGGATTCGAGAAACAGTGGGAGCCATCCTGTTTAGATAAACTAAAACCATTCTAAACTTGCAAGAGCATCATGCTAAAGTGTTCCCTCTCTCTCTCATTGCAGCGACCCAAAACATGACAGGCCTTAAGTTACTATTAGAGAAAAATATTTTGACAGGGCCAAACTATAAAGATTGGTTCCGGAATGTTAAGATGGCTTTGACTTATGACAAATTAGGATATGTCCTTACTGCTAAGGCACCTGCTATCCCTGGTCCAGATTCCAGTATTGCGGATAAGGAAATCCACAAGATCTGGGAGTTAGATTGCGCGAAGGACAAATGCATCGTGCTTTCCTCTATGAATAATGAACATCAGAGGAGGCACGAGGATATGGATCTTGAATCCATATTTCTCCACACAAAGGATCTGTATGGAGAGCAATCTCGTATAGCAAGATACGAGACCTCGAAGAACTTGTTTCAGTCGAGGCTGGCTGTCGGATCATCTGTAAGAGAACATGTCCTAAAGATGATTGGCTATATAGAAGAGCTCGCGGACCTCGGGACGACTTTGGAGAACGAGCTCTATACAGACTTGGTTCTTCAGTCCCTTTCTTCCACCTACGCCCAGTTTATTCTGAATTTCAACATTCAAGGAAAAGAAGTTGAACTTCCAGAACTCCTTAACATGTTGAGGAGTGCAGAGGGCACCTTGTAGAAAGCAAGGGAAACACCCACTATGTTTGTTCGCGGTGCTTCCTCTTCCAGGTCCAAGGCAAGGGCCAAAGGAAGGAAGATGAAGGCCGCTACCAAACCAAGAGGTGGTGTTGGTAAGGTGGGAGCTAAGGGAAAAGCAAAGGTTGCGGTGCCAGTAGTGGCAAAGGACGAGAGCTTCCACTGTTGTAGGAAAGGCCATTAGAAAAAAGATTGCAAAACTTGGATTGCCAAGAACCAGGAACCGAAGCAAGCTGTGGCTTCGACTTCAGGTTTGTTTGTAATTGAAAATTGTCTGTCAATCAACTCTACTTCCTGGATATTGGATACCGGATCAGGATCTCATATATGCAATTTATTGCAGGCACTGAGAAACCGTAGAGAGCTGAAGGTTGGTGATATGACCCTCCAGGTTCCTAACGAAGCTAGCGTGGGTGCTGTGTCCGTAGGGGATTATCACCTAGGATTGACGAGTGGACATATTTTGGTTTTGCGCAACTATTTTTGTGTACCTAGTTTAACGTGTAATATCATATCAGTATCGTTGTTATCAAAAGAAGGTTATGATTTCATGTTTGTAAGCGATGTTGTTAATCCACCTTAATCATGGTTTGATTGGGTCCGGTACACTAGATAATGGTATATACATATTAAACCAATTACAGATTTTCAATGTCCAGAACACACTAAAAAGAAAGTCTTCAGATATAAATCAGGCTTTCTTATGGCATTATAGACTGGGTCACATCAATGAGACAAGGTTAACTAAGTTACATAGAGAAGGATATTTGGATCCGTTCGAATATCAATCTTATGCAACTTGTCAATCATGTCTCAAAGGAAAGATGACAAAGACTCCATTCACTGGACATGGAGTAAGAGCGAGCGAGTTCTTATGACTCATACACAACAATGTATGTGGTCCAATGTCTACACATGTAAGAGGTAGCTTTTCATATTTCATTACTTTTACGGATGATTACTCTAGGTACAGATTCATTTTCTTAATGAAACATAAATCCGAGGCCTTTGAGAAATTCCAAGAATATAAGAATGAAGTAGAAAACCAAACCGGCAAAAGTATCAAGTCACTGAGATTTGATCCAGGTGGTGAATACTTAAGTGCCGAGTTCCTAGGTTACCTAAAAGAGAAAGGAATTCTCTCTCAGCTTACTCCTCTATACACTCTACAGCATAACGGTATATCAGAGAGAAGGAACCGGACCCTATTAGATATGGTACGTTCCATGATGAGTAATGCTGAGTTACCGCGATCTTTCTGGGGTTATGCACTAGAATCAGCTGCATATCTTTTGAACAGGGCTCCTACCAAGACTGTGCCTACCATGCCATATCAGATGTGGAGTGGGAAGAAACCCTATCTTCAGTATCTAAAGATATGGGGATGTCCAGCTTTTGTTAAAAAGCAGCATGCGGACAAACTCGAGGCATGATCAGTACAGTGTAAGTTTGTGGGATATCCAAAGAACTCCAAGGGGTATTTCTTCTATTACGCAGAGGAACAAAAGGTTTTTGTTTCTCGTAATTCCTATTTTCTAGAACAGCAGTTTTTAGAAAAGGAAACAAGTGGGAGCGCAATAGAACTGGAAGAAATTCCAGAACTATAAATTACTACTGAAAGTTTGGTAAAACCAGTAGTTCAAGAAGAACAGGACATTTCCACACCCCTCCGCAGGAGTAGTAGGCCGTCTCATCCGCCTGAGAGATACTACGGTTTCTCATAGATAGGGTAGAGAGGATTGCGTCATTGATAATGATGAACCTACTAGCTTCCAGCAGGCCATTCAGAGTGGTGACTCGGTACGATGGCTGGATGCAATGCGGACCGAAATGGAGTCCATGTACACCAACAAAGTATGGACTTTGGACTTTGCTCCAGGTGGGGTAAAACCCATAGGATGCAAATGGATCTTCAAGAAAAAGCTTGGTGTAGATGGACATGTGGAAACCTATAAGGCTAGACTTGTTGCAAAGGGTTTTCGTCAAAGGCCTGGTTTGGACTATGACGAAACTTTTTCTCCAGTGGCTATGCTCAAATCCATTCGGATCCTTCTTACCATTGCCGCCTTCCATGATTATGAGATCTGGCAGATGGACGTAAAGACGAATTTTATAAATGGTAGTTTAGAAGAGTGTGTCTATATGGATCAGCCAGAAGGTTTCAATCAGAGTGGGAGCAGCAGGAAAGTGTGCAAGTTGCTTAAGTCCATTTATGGACTAAAGCAGGCATCACGGAGTTGGAACATCTGTTTTGATGAAACGGTCAAAGAATATGACTTTATCAAAAATCCAGATGAACCATGTATATATAGTAAAATTGTAGCACGAACTGTCGTATTCCTCGTCTTGTACGTGGATGGCATTCTACTGATAGGAAATGACATTCCTATGCTACAATCTGTCAAATGATTCTTGTCACACAGGTTCTCCATGAAAGACCTGGGTGATGCCTCTTACATTCTGGGGATCCGGATCTATCGTGATAGATCCAAGAGGATGTTGGGACTTTCGCAGTCCACGTATATCAACACTATACTGAAAATATTCAGTATGGAAGATTCTAAGCGCGGTAGTTTACCGGCTTGTCACGGAATTACCCTATCCAAAGAGATGTCTCCCAAGACTGATTTGGAAAGGGATCGCATGTCTATTATACCCTACGCTTCTGTGGTAGGCTCTATAATGTATGCGATGTTGTGCATCAGACCAGATGTAGCTTACGCACTGAGCGTGGTAAGCAGGTATCAGTCAGACCCAGGAGAGAAGCACTGGATAGCAGTAAAGAACATTCTTAAGTACCTGAGAAGGACTAAGGATATGTTCTTGGTTTACGGCGGAAAAGACCTCAAGATCGAGGCCTTTGCTGATTCCATCTTCCATAGTGACAAGGATGACTCCAAGTCCATGTCAGGTTATGTCTTTACCCTCAATGGAGGGGCAGTGTGCTGGAAGAGTTCCAAGCAGGACACCGTTGCTGACTCGACGATGGAAGCAGATTATATCGCTGCTTGCGATGCCGCAAAAGAAGCGGTCTGGATGAAGAAGTTCCTAACAGAACTTCAGGTGGTTCCTACCATTGCTGATCCAATACAGCTGTATTGTGACAACAACGAGGCTATAGCTTTAGCCAAGGAACCCAGGTCCCATCAGAAGTCCAGACACATATTAAGGCTGTATCACCTGGTCAGGGAGATCATAGATCGACAGGAGATCGAGGTCCGGAGAGTTCCTACAGAGGAGAACACTGCTGATCCATTCACTAAGGCCTTACCTCAGATTCAGTTCGAGAGGCTACTCGAGATGATAGGTCTTCGATACGCCAGTACATGGCCCTAGTGCAAGTGGGAGATTGTTAGTGTATATGCCCTAGAGGCCATTATTGTATCATACTAGCTTGTATATTACTTAATGGAAGCTTGGGATATGCACAGTTTTATTAACAATCTTGCTAAACATGGTAGTATGCTACTTGGTTTATGTCTATCTTAATATGTGTATATGTTAGCATATCGAGAATACATAGAGCCCTTAGGATCTTGCTTGACTACCAGCGTTGTGATGGCAGTCACACTAGTGGGGGCTGGGTAGTCTACAAGCACATCCTTTTTCAGGTCCCTAGTCGTAGGATTATCGAGACAGGGCCGGAGTAGACTAGTGTGTACGCTTCTCATCCCAGTTGGGGAAATGGTCTGTCCTACAGCCATTAGTACGTTGTACTAGAGATAGTATACAGGTGCTCGTTGGGTTACGGGTACACCGGACAGGACTCGCAGGGAACTGTTGGTTGGTATTATACCCGTCGTCAGTTAACAGTTCCCAGGTGACATGAGTACAGCATAGTCCGCAGACTTGACACTGCTGCTTCGCCTCGGGTGTGTTCCCACTATTCTTAGATTGCTACCCTACCATGGCTCAAAGGAGTCGTGCAAACAGGTAGCAGTTGGGTGCAGTCCCGAAACACTTGGAGGCAGTGGCGGTTAGATAGGATTCGTCTCTCCCGATATTGGGAGTTGATATCGCGCTGTGTTTGGAGAGCCATTACGCAAAGTCCCTGGCCAGGGCGGACGAGATTTACTGGTAGGTTTTCCAGTAGCTTCTCAAGATGTAATGGGCTTCGCTCCAACACGACTTATACCGCTTTTAGGGGACTGACGCTTGCCTCCCCCTAGGCCCGATATGCGATAGTCATTGATGAACAGACTGAACTGTACGGAGATTGTCACATCAAGCTCAGTAGGAGTTCGGATGGGTTCCTCATCGGCCTTCTTATCGACATCTACCTGGGGACCGTTACGTACATCTAGTGCCGCTTGCGGTCTGTGGTTAAACCCATTGCCAGCGTAGTAGTCGAGTCCTTAGAGTCCCACACAGAGAGTTTCCCTGCTTCGGGCGAAACGATATAGAGGTCGTATGGTTTTACGACAGGGTTCGGACACATACGTGTTTTTACGCACGTACGACGTTTGGACAATTTATACTAGGAGGCTTTGGTTTAAGCCAGATTCTAGTATTAGATTATTGGATTTATATAGTCTCAGTATTTCCATGTTTTCATGGATAGGAGAGGCATTCTCGTAATTTGTCGAGAAGCTTCTAGAAGATTGATGAGTTGGAGGCTTAGCTGGAATTTGCATTAATTGGATTAATGACTCATGGTGTGATTCATCCAGAGGAGTTAATGATGCATTTATTGATTAATGACTCATGGGATGAATCACACAAGGTGAGTTAATGAAGCATGATGATATTATTATTTGTTATTCATTTAATAAATATCTTATGCTTCATATATTTACAATGAGACATTTTTCCAAGATTATTCTCACCCTCACCTTCTCTTTCCTCAAGCTCTCTCTTCAAGAACTAACCCTAACCTCTCATGTGTTGAGATACAAGTGTTAGCAAGACTAATAGATCCCTAATCCTATTCTATATCCTCTAGGTTACTTTGATTAGCACTCATAGCAACCTAGTTACCTCAAGTGCGAGGTTAAAGCTTGGAGAAGTAGCTCTCGGGTGGATCTTCTATCACATCGAGGAGGTCGACGAGGAGGTGGTCTACGAGAACAAGAAGGACATGATTCATTAGGTATAATTATCTTTCATAGTAGCTAAACACTTCTATGTTGTTGTTAGTTAGGGTTTGGCAAAGATCCGTAAAGTTAGTCGATGTTAGTTTAAACAAAATGATTGTTTTACCTATTCCGCCTCCCCGCATCATGTGGGGTGTCTAACGTCGACATACAAAAGCATGCCGCGTCTCCCTGAACATGCGCCGAGTTAGAATACGACATCAAAGTTAAGTTAAATGGAAACTAAAAAAAATAGAGTTTGAGAATGAAATGAATATAGAATTAGTTAAGTGAAGTTAGCAAGTATAGAATATATGCATGTGTGTTATATATCCTATCTAGCTAATTAAGACACTTAACATAATTCCATTTTCATTTCAATTTCAATTCATAATAGAGCAATAATAAAATGTAGAGAAGAAATAGGATATATGTTATAGGTTGATTTGCAACCATTGAAAACGATATATCCTATCAAGCAAAACATAATAAAATTGCATAATTAAGAAAAGAAATGTAATATGCAAGAATCAAAAGGGAGGGGTTGGAAGTAAAGTAATTCCACAACCTACCGCACCATAGCTCAAGAACAACTACTCACACATCATAAAATTAAATGACAATAAAAGGAAAAGAGCAAAAAGAGAAGATATACAAGAAATACTTTATATAAAATGAATCATGATTACAAATGGTTCCAAGTACAAAACAAGTGAATTCAAATACTAAAATCTAATCTTGCAAGCTCAAAAAGAGGTTACAAGACCAGAGGAAGGCAAGGAATTCACACTAAGATCACTAATTACAATCTCACAATCTTTTCTCACAAAAGAAGTAGTGCCCTCATACTTGCCCAATGGCCTGGTATGTATAGGCTCAAAGCAAAATTAAACAAACATTAAAAATAAGCCTACGTGGCAACAAGGGAAGGACAGAGAAAATATGGGGCCCATTGGGCTTGATGGGACCGAGCTCGCCGGATTTACATGAAGTCTCGCCGGCCAAAAACCGAGCAGTGGGGCTCGTGTTTGCAGTGGGGTCTTGTGTGCTCTCCATAATCACAATGATACTGTTTGTTTGGTCTAAAATAACCTGATTTGTATGCAGAGATTTGGAGGGAAAACTTGTTGCTTGAAATCACATCAATACTTTTAGCATTAAATGCACATGTTCCCTATTTGCACCAATTCATCATGTTATGTAGCCTAGGCAGCCCACCATGGTCCATGTACACACTTGCTATGTGTTGGACCAAAATGTGTGTACACAATATTGTTTACACAAGATCTCCTTGGATATTGATCGGTTTTCTATTCCGTTTGCAGTGTCAGCTCCCAAACCTGATATCCGTGATATTGAGTGTGTTTCCAGTTTTTTTATTATGAACACCTGTAATCTGTAATTACTGAGTAGACACTGGTTAATAGTACCGATATATACAAAAATAGATAACGAATGAGTAGTATTAAAATGCAGTATTCTGTGATGAACAGTTAGCACCACCATGAGGTTCTAGAGGTATCAAGCATGTCAATTTTTAATTTTATTTGGTGCTAAGTTAGACTAACAAGATCTTTACTAGAATATTAGGGTTTGCCTTTGTGATGTGATGAACTAAAGAGAAGAAAAGAGCATACAACTTTGTAGTTCGAGCCCTTCTATAATATTTCAGGAAATAAAATATTATTTTAGAACTTA
Source organism: Agapanthus africanus (assembly GCA_030015575.1). Lineage (NCBI taxonomy): Eukaryota > Viridiplantae > Streptophyta > Magnoliopsida > Asparagales > Amaryllidaceae > Agapanthus > Agapanthus africanus. The sequence goes on from CM057346.1 coordinate 402,261,491, forward strand.
AATAATTTAAATAATAAATTTCAGGAATATTATTAAGTACAAGGATTGGTTTTAACGAAAGGGTATAGCTATATACCGATAATTTGGAAAATATTTTGAAATCTAATAAGAATTATTAGTTTTGAAGGTATTTATGTGATATGGACATTTGGTGAGCTATTATACAATTAATTGTGTATGGGTTATTACTAAACTCGATTAGTGTTACTAATTTTTCATTAAGTATGATATGTGCATGACATGCAACATGATATGTTGCATAATACTTGTTTCATTTCTTTTATTGTTTGAAAACCATGCTCCATGTCATTTGTTATTTGGTTTTTGTTTTTATTATAGATTTAAAAAGAAAAGGAAATTGGTGACATGGGGAGACAAGGAAGCATGGGCTTAGGGGGGGGAGAGAGAGAGAGAGTGAGGGGTCTTTGACCTTAGCTCATTTTCCTCACTTCATTTTCTTCATCATTTTCTCTCCTCTTCCTTCACCATGGCTGCCCTCTCCCTCCACCTCCTCTACCTCCTCACAACACCCCCATTTCCATATCAAAACCATGTATCCCTTTCACAAAATTCATGCACAAGTTCACTACAAGCATGGTGGATCAAGAAAGTTGGGATTTTGAGCACTTGGGGCAACTCAAGAAAATTCTTGAGTTGCCAAATGAGGTAATTGTTTTACCATTAGTATAGTAATTCATTTCCTTTAACTTCTATTTTAGTTTAGAAGTGTTTAACTAAGGTTTAGTGATCTTGTTAAATTCCAAGATGAAGGTTAGGGTTTGATTTTAATTGTGATGGTGCAAGTGAGTGTAATTGGTGACTACAAACCCCACTTAGTGTTAAAAATCCAGATCAAACCAGTGACTAACCCTAAAACTTGAACTTAGAACTTTCCGTGTCGGTTTTGTGAATTTTTGGAGGTCTACAGGGAATCTGGAGCAACCCGGGACCTTTATAAAATAATTAAAAATATACATTAACTTAGTTAGACCAATAGGAGACCACCACGAGAAGATGAGACCAAACAAAAATATTTTGGCCGGCGGGGGCGGTTACTGTAGCAATTAGGCCGGCCAAAATTTGTTTGTTGATGTTGGGTTTTGTCCTGCAGCTCACACTCCTCATAACTTAGCCACTGTATTTTTTATTTTGTCCCAGATTACCTGAGTCAAAATCTGGAGCTAGTTTTCTAAGTTGCTGTTTTGAGTTTTGCGGATTTTAATAACTTGAGTTTTGATATTGTGTTTTGTCTCGATCGATTGGCCTTTGTACGTAAACGACGAGGGTTGATGGACTATTTTGCATACATAGGCCATAGGTTCTAACCTATGTGTGTTTCGTGTGCCGTATCGGCTTTCTTGTATTTGATTCTTGTTTTACGATATAGCGTATTTTGAAACTGTAGGTACCCCGCGTGAACTTCGGGACGACAAGAGAGAGCGTGGCGTCATTGACTCGGCAAGCAAGGATCAAGCGAGTAGATATATATCTACGGGGGAAGTCGGGTGGATGGTGTATAGCACCCCCGCAGTTTCGTAGTGTAGCAGGCGAATATATTATATATATACATATGTGTATTGTGAGACGTAAATAATTTGCAAGAAAAACTTTAGGAGATCATGGGTTAGTTTTAGCGTAATTAGAACATAGTGCTTTTAGTTTAGTTTCTCAGTCACGAATCCTAGAGTAAAGGTTCACACACACACATGCACACACGTGATATGTTTGGATACACACACACACATATACGTATACACGGATGATGATGCTAGTATATGATACTTGGAGGTGAGTCGATATGATCGGGTATGATGTCGTGAGATCGGTTATGTGATTTGGGTCGTATTATGATATACGGCATGATATTATAGCGGATCGATGGACGGTGTGTTTTCATACACACGAGGATTTATGTTGATGATATTGGTATGTACTAGACTGTAGACCAGTACCCCTAATTCAGGATATTATGATAATGATACCATATGAATAATGCGATATATGTGATATTTGACCCGTACCCCAATTTTGGGATGCCGTACGATGGATTTTACCGTACGAAGTATAAATATGATGATTGATCTGCACTCTTGACTCGATAATGTCGTATTATATATATTTTTACCATACGTGACGCTATTGAGGCGGGATCGTCGACTACTAGATATATCGATTCGGATTTTCGGTGGATTTCTTACCCTTTCAACTAGTTCTTTAGTTTAGTCTTTTAGTTGATTAGAAAGAGGTTGGACCAGGCTCGAGTCATACTTATTTTCAAAGACTAACGTATCGTGAGTATTTTCAAAAGACAACTCGAGAGATATTACGGATTTTCAAAGGACGTACCTTTTCTTAAAAACACCGTAGCCCCTATTTTCCAAAAACCATGATTCGTGCTATTTCAAATGCCAAAACGGTATGAATCGTATATAAATGTATATTCTTCATTGTTGCGTTTACTATTCATTCTCCGTCATATTCATGTTCTCATTTCATTGCATGTTCATACATGTGTTTGCTTAACTATTATGAACTCGTTGTTGGGACACCAGCACTATTACCGATGATGCGTATGTCCATAATCACTTGCTTGCCGGCTCACACGCATCATTATCGGTAATTGCTATGTCACGTACACTTTAGAGAATATTACTCCATTGATATAACTTGCTAGCTGATAGTTGCAATATATCATTACTATGCTAGTTTAGATATTGCATTCTTTGCTTAGATAACCATGCATGTGTATATTCATTTGTCATGCAATATTATGGGGCTTTATGCCTGTATTCACTGTTTATTGACTCTTGATTGGGGTATTCGGATTTTCCATGAGATTTCTGGATTTGGAGAAACCGCAAGGATTTATAAACTCATTATCATTTCTAAAAATAAAAATTTGTGGTTTTCTCGTGATATGATATTTGGGTGTCCACCATGGGTTTTCTCGGTTCTTGAGCGGTATCATACACCCGATTCGAGGTAAGGGGAGGGACCGTCTACGGGTGCATGGTGGACCCGGTGCGGTATCCCAGGGCAAGATGATCGTATAGAAAGGCGTTGAGCCCGGCAGGGGAGCACTGCCGACCGGTGATTGTATGGAAACTCGACGGATATCTGGAGGATATCGTTCGGAGTTATGAGAGAGATGGATATTGGCCGATCCGGACTGACGGAGCCCATGGGCCGATCCGGACTGACGGAGCCCGAGATTTGAGTATTATGTGTCGCTGTTGGACACGGACTTCATGATGTTTTGAGTGTCGATACTGGGCACTCGGGTTTTATTATGATTTGTGTGTCGTTGTTGGACACACGTTGGATGGTGAATTAGTATATGTCACGCATCGATATGTTATTACTCTTGACACGGACACGAGTACTTTGATATCACACTTATAATATACTGTCACCCTTGTAGTATTGTGTATTTTATTGTATGGCCTAGGAAAGAGTCATATAAGCGATTTCTTCTCGGTGATGTTTTCTACTTATGAGTTGGAAACTCACCCCCGTTGTGCCACAGTTTCTTGCGGGTATGGCCATACAGGTTTCATTGCGGCTTGCTGGCACACTGCTTCCTTCCGGGTGACTGCTTTGGTAGGTGGGTTCACTTGCATCGTGACCACTGCTGTACTTTTATTTATTTCAGTTGTATCTAGTAAACTCCATCAACCAGACTTGTATTATTTGATAGACTTAGAAGACCAGTTGTATATTCTTTCAACCTTAGAGTTGCGCGCTTGTATTATTATAGGTCTTCTTTGGTTTTCTTGAGGATGTTGGATTCCTTTCTGAGTTTTGATCTTCGCCTTTCGGCGTTGTATATTATATTGCTTGCGTGGTTGTTTCCGCTAATTGGCGAAGAGCTAGCTCCCGCTTAGGGATGCCTTTATTCATTACTTATATATATTCCTGTTTGTACCCGTTTGGGGCCAGTATTTATAAAGGAAACTCTGCCGAAATTTTTGCGAAAAACTTGATACTTTTAAAATGCTTACTACGACTTTCAAAAGTGATTCTATATATTAACTTTTAAAATGAATTTTCCTTCACTCTCTTTTTAAACGGTTTAGATTTCTGGGATTTTGGCTTACATGAATTAGGTGGGGTCCTATAGACTTCACATGATTCAAGTGCCAGTCACGTGCCATTTCGGGTCGTGACACCTTCTCTTCAATAGCTCGGGGTTGAAGTCCACACGACTCTACTAGGCTCCTCTTCGAGTTGAACGAACCTCCTTCGTGATCTTTGCGCCAAAGACGATCCACTCGAAGTTCTTCTAGCTCAAGCTAACTCTACACTAAACTCCTTTAGTGTAGGAAACACACAACACTTAATTGCTAGTTTGGTGTGGGATGGTGAAGTCGGGAATTTGAAAGCTCACTAGGTATCTCATAAGCTCAATGATTCACATCTCATGTGAGGGTTTTGAGCTTAGAGGTGAGATGATGAATTGAGGAGAGCAAGAGAGCATGAGCACTTGAAAAATGGCTAAGGCATGAAGAATGAAAAAAATGATGAGAGTAAACTCAATTGACTATTTCTTTCCTCACTTGTTCAAGCATGGAATAAAATTGCAATTCTAAATTGCAACCATGCTTGAATAGTGAGTCAAGACTAATATACAAATAATAAAACCCATGCCTTGCCCATTCCACAAATATCTCCACAATTTACACCTCATTTTTCTATTTTCTCAAAATAGAAAAGCATGCCATGCTTCATAATATATATATATATATATCTATATATATATATATATATATATATATATATATCAAATACACACACACACACACATATATAAATAAACCAATTAGTGAGCTAATGATATTAGTTAAGATATAATTATATCACATATAATATATATCACATTATTAAATCAACACTTGATCTAATAATTCGGTTATATCACATATAACCGATTAATATCATTAATCTGAATATCACATTATCAAACCAACACTTGATTCGATAATCCGGTTATATCACATATAATCTGACCGACATCAGATAACTGTCAGATTACAATACGGTATCACATACACGTATTTAATCAGGCCCACGCACATATTACATATATGCCATACTTCATTTCGCTCGAACCAGGAAACTTTTGTGTGGGACTTTAAAGACTTGTTAATACGCCAGCAGTAGGTGATGATCACATCAATCACTTATAAGCCGTCAGCGGTACTAGCTGGACGTAACGGCTACCCGGGTATTGAGCGATATGAAGATCAACAAGTAAGCTCGTCCATACTCTCCATGAAGCCTATCAGTAACACTACCGTACAGTCCGGTCTCTTCGTCTAATATGTCACATATCATATTTAGGGGTGGTAAATGTCAGACCCCAGTAACGTGATAAGTCATGCCGATGTTTGGCTCATAACAGTTTGAGAAACTACTGATAACTCTTATCAGTAAATCTCAGCAACCCTGGCCAGGGATTTTTAGTTATAGCCAATCGAGCATAGCGCAACATCAACTCCCTATACCGGGAGAGACGAAACCCCTCACATCGCTCATTGCCTCCATGTGTCTCGGGACTGTACCCAAAATCCACCTGTTTGCACGACTCCCTTGAGCCGTGGTAGGGAGGAAATCAAAGAACAGTGGGAGCCACACAAGACTCTATGACGATCTCGGGTCTACAGACTAACCTGTACCAATGTCACCAGAGGACTGCTATCTGATGATAGATATTCTACCAACTAGGAGTCCTCGGCGAGTCCTGTTCAGAATACCCATTATCCAATGAGCATCTGTGTACAATCTTTGATGTCACACACCAATGGTTGTGGGATCAACCATCGCCCTCTAAGGTACAAGAAACGTACACACTAGTCTACTCTGGAATATCGATGCCCTAGTCTCGATATTCCCATGACTAAGAACTGATTAAAGGATGTACTTTTGGACCACCCTAGCCCCACTAGTATGATCTCATCATAATCCTGGTATTCAAGTACATATCCTAAGGGCTTTATCAACATGTGAGAGAAAGACAGTAAAGAATACCGGTCAACATATTAAGATAAAGAGTAACCAAATAGCATACTATCATGTCGAGCAAGAAAGTCCTCTATATATATGTCTAAGCATCCACTATAATATACATCACATGTAAAATAATGGCCTCTAGGACGTACATATACCTAACAATCTCCCACTTGCACTAAGGCCATGTGTTGTAGTATCTCATACCCAACATCCAAAAAGTCTCTCAAAGTGTATCTGGGGGAGGTCCTTCGTGAATGGATCCGCTACATTGTCCTTCGTGTCAACTCTCCTGACCTCGATCTCCCGATGATCTCCCTGATCAGGTGATACCGCCTCAGAATATGTCTGGATCTCTGATGGGACCTGGGTTCCTTGGCCAAAGCCACAGCTCCATTGTTATCACAATACACAGGTATTGGATACTCAATGGATAGAACCACACCAAGCTCAGCAATGAACTTCTTCATCCAGACAGCCTCTTTGGTAATATCGTTGGCAGCGATGTATTCAGCCTCCATCGTCGAGTCTGCTATAGTGTCTTTCTTGGAACTCTTCCAATACACCGCCCCTCCGTTGAGGGTAAAGACAAAACCCGAAACCGACTTACCATCGTCTTTATCACTCTGGAAGCTCTAATCGGTAAAGGACTCCACCTGGAGTTCACCGTTACCATACACCAAGAACATTTCTTTAGTCCTTCTCAAATACTTAAGAATGTTATTCACAGCTGTCTAGTGGTTTTCCCCAGGATCTGATTGATACCTGTTCACTACACCTAGTGAGTAAGCTACATCTGGTTTGGTACATAACATCGCATACATGATAGAGCCTACTGCTGAAGCATATGGTATCCCTTGCATGCGAGCTCTCTCCAAATCAGTCTTGGGAGACATCTCTTTGGAGAGAGTGATTCCTGAACAAGCGGGTACATTACCTCGCTTGGAATCTTCCATACTAAACCTCTTTAGTATGGTGTCTATGTACCTGGATTGGGACAATCCCAACATCCGTTTAGATCTATCTCTATAGATCTTTATCCCCAGGATGTAGGAGGCATCACCAAGATCTTTCATGGAGAACTTGTGTGATAAGAAGAGCTTGACCGAATGTAGCATAGGAACACCGTTTCCTATCAAGAGTATGTCATCCACGTACAATACGAGGAAGACCACCTTACTCTCTACAGCCTTCTTATATATACAAGGTTCATCTATATTTTTGATGAAGTCAAACTCTTTGATAGCTTCATCAAAACAAATGTTCCAACTCTGCGACGCCTGCTTTAATCCGTAGATGGATTTAAGCAGCTTTCACACCTTTTCGCTGCTCCCACTATCTATGAAGCCCTCTTGCTGTGTCATGTACACGCTCTCTTCTAAATCACCATTTAGAAAAGCAGTCTTGACGTCCATCTGCCAGATTTCATAGTCATGGTATGCAGCAGTGGCAAGTAGGATCCTGATGGACTTAAGCATAACGACAGGAGAAAAGGTTTCATCATAGTCGACACCAGGTCATTGACGAAAACCTTTTGCTACAAGTCTAGCTTTGAAAGTCTCAACTTTTCCAACTACACCAATCTTCTTTTTGAAGATCCACTTGCTTCCAATCGGTTTTACCCCTTCAGGAGCAACATCCAAAGTCCATACTTTGTTGGTGTACATGGATTCCATCTTGGATTGCATAGCATCCAGCCATTTCACAGAGTCTCCACTCGTGATGGCCTGCTCGAAACTAGTAGGGTCATCATCTTCCATGATGCAATCCTCGCTCCCACCATCTATGAGAAAACCATAGTATCTCTCAGGTTGGTGAGGAACCCTACTAGATCTGCGGTATGGCTGGGGTTCGTTGGGTACTATTGGATCCTCCGGTTCCACCAAATCGTCAGTTGTAGTTTGTTCTGCTGGAACTTCTTCCAGTTCTACCTCATTACCACTAATTTCTTTTACAAGAAATTCCTTTTCCAAAAAGGTGGCATGTTGAGCAACAAACACCTTTTGTCCCTCATTTAGGTAGAAGATATATCCATGTGAATTCTTTAGATATCCTACAAATTTACATAGAACTGATCTTGCCTCGAGCTTGTCCGGATTTTGCCTTTTAACATAGGCCGGACAACCCCATTCTTAACTCGTTTAAGATATGGCCTCTTTCCACTCCATATCTCATATGGTGTTTTAGGCACAGATTTTGATGGAACTTGATTCAATAGATATGCAGCTGATTCAAGTGCATAACCCCAAAAAGAAATAGGTAACTCAGCAATACTCATCATAGAGCGCACCATATCTAATAGGGTACGATTCCTCCGCTCTGATACACCGTTGTGCTGTGGCGTATACGGAGGAGTAAGCTGAGAGAGAATCCCATTCTCTTTTAGATAATCATGGAATTCCCCGCTCAAGTATTCTCCTCTCCGATCAGATCGTAGGATTTTAATACTTTTGCCCGTCTGGTTTTCTACTTCGTACTTATATTCCTTGAATTTCTCAAAAGCTTCAGACTTGTGTTTCAACAAGAAAACATGTCCGAACCTTGAGAGATCATCGGTGAATGTAGTAAAGTACGAAAAACCATTCCTGGCATGTGTAGATATAGGACCGCATACATCACTATGTATCAGTCCTAAGAGTTCAGTAGCTCTTTCTTCGTGTCCAGTAAATGGAGTTTTGGTCATCTTGCCTTTGAGACATGACTGACAAGTTTCATAAGATAAAAATTCGAACGGATTCAAATATCCATCTTTATACAACTTAGCCAGTCTTGTCGCATTGATATGACCTAGTCTATAGTGCCATAAGAAGGCTTCGTTCATTTCTGAACTTTTCCTCTTGTTTGTGTTCTGTACGTTAAGGACTGTACTTTGATTAAGAACGTATATACTGTTACAGAACGTACCAGATGCAATCAACACTTGATTCTGAAAAATGTTCATAACATTATCCACTAATGTGAGATTATATCCTTCTTTAGTTAGTAAAGAAACCGATATAATATTGCACATCATCTTTGGTATGTACTAACAGTCGTTCAGAATCAATGTATTACCAGTTGGTAATACAAGGTGATAACCGCCAACTTCCTTGGCTACAACAATTGCACCATTTCCTACTGTTAGGGATTTATCACCCTTTCCCAGTTCTCTACCTTTCTTTAGCCCATGTAACAAATTACATATATGGGATCCTGATCTGGTATCTGTTCAGTTGATAAAACTGCACATTTGTATTACATTTTTCCTATCATTTTCATATTAAAAAAGGACTTTATTATAATATATTATACATATGAGGGTTTATGTGTAAAAACATTATTTTCCATGTGTTAATATATTTTAATTATCATTTGGTAGGAAAATGTATGCAAATATTATTGACCTAATCCTAGTAGAACAAAGTTTACTAAAATCTTATTTGAGTTGTTGTGCAGAATATTTCCAAGTTGTTATGAAGAATTTATCAAACAAATCAATTTGTTGAAGAAAACTTGCCAAATTAAGAAGCAAAACTTGGAGACCAAGTCTGGAAGCAAACGAGAGAAGATTTCTGAATTCTAAAGATGCCTAGGATTGCCAAATGTCAAAATCAGAGAGCCCAAGAAAATTGGTGAAGAGATCCTCACCATTGGCCGCGGAACCGCGGCCAAACCTCCCTGTTGGCCGCGGATCCGCGGCAATCTAGAAGGATCATTTGCTAAGATTTTGTGGCTTAAATCTCTGCTATATTTTACCAACTTTTGAAGCAAAAGATTGTGGCTTTGCACTATAAAAAGGCACCGAGAGCCTCTTGGAAAAGCTATCAAGCCGAAGAGATCACGAAGTCCAAGACGGCTCACGCATCCAGGCTGATCATCAACTGTTCGTCTACCTCCTTGGAAGAGATCGAGAAGCAAACTAGTCTTTGTAATCATTTTCTAAGGAATCAAAGTGTAGATTGTTCAAGTTGATTAATAAAGGTAGTTATTTTATTTAATTCTTTTTGCATTTTACATTATGTTTTCCCTCTCTTTCTTTTCATCTTCTTCTCCCAACATGCGCGAGTAATTCTCCGCTTGTTAGGGTTCGTAGGATTAGGGTAGGCTAATGAACGATGAAAATAATTAAACCCTTTTTAAGTCCTATAAAGTTTAGGAACTTTATCAAAAGAATCATTAACATCCTAATCGGGCGCGCTAGCAATTCTTTGCTAGTTCCGACCGCGATTAGAGATTAGATTAATGATTGTTTTGGTAAAGGCTAGATATGAACGGAGTTCCGTGTCGAGATAAGGATTAAGAGTGGGATTCTTTTTCCCTCCAGAAACCCTAATCTACACGCATCACCGTCGTTCTAGTTCTAAATCTATTAATGGATAAAAAGGGTAACTTTTAATTAATCGTCCATAACTATTAAATCCTAACGAACCCTACAAGCCTTCTTATTATATTTACTATATCTTTAAAATAATCTAGATCTATATTTTACATTCTTATTTAACGTAGATCTAGAAACCATTCTATAAAATTCTTTATCCCTCCTCTCTTTCTCAACACATCTAAAGTAAAAGTAAAAAGTTCCACGTTTCCCTGAGGACGACCCGTACTCATCTCGGTCTAGCTACGCGCGACACCGTTAATGATTGCGGTTATTCTACAAAACACAAATTTTCGTATCAATCAAATTGCGCCGTTGCCGGGGAAGCGTGCGTAATTTTTTATTTTTGCTATTTGTGTTGAATTCTTAGACGATTCATATCATTATTAAAACAAAACTGCAAATTGCATATTTAACGATTTGTGTGTGAATTTTGCGAGGGAATCTGGAGTCACGGACTTGAGGAAACAGGAGATCTAGGGTTCATACTTCTCTGGTATTTTTTCAACTCCTTCTCTCTCCTCTCAAATCCAATAAAATCTATTTTCTGCAGGATTCTTTGCAAAATAGCGCCGCTCAAAAAAAAAAAATCTTTTTGCAAAAGTTTTGTGATTGGTTTTGTTTTGCATATTTAATACGGACTTTAAGGGGAAAAGACCAAATCAAGATTAGGTGGGGATTTCATCACCCTTCCTAAGCCCCACAAATCACAAACTGAGCATATAGATCAACCCTTCATTAATTTAAAAAATATCTAGACCAGACTCTAAGGACTGTCGCACTCAATAAGGACAGAGGAAGGTCGTGGGTAATCTATCGTTTATCCGCATTACTTTTGTAGTGCCTAGGCAAGTGTGACAAAGGCTAGTGGTTTTTAATTAGGCCCACGACGTGGTTCCTTCCCACTTACCTGGCACTTACCTGGCTACAAGGGTAGTACGGAGGCGGTAGTGGATTGATCCTGCGGCTTGTCCTTTGGAAGTCTAGGAGCGGTCTAGAGACTGGACCTAGGTAACCATAGTTCTAGGGTTGTGCATTTTTGTGATTTGTCTAAATCCGTCTCTTTTTTTTTAAACAAACCAATTACTTTCTCTCCTTTTTACCCCTTCCCCCTTCTTCTCTTCTTATAATGGGTGACCTAAACAGAAGAACACTTGCCGAGCTTTGCTGTCCACAACCAGATATCTCTTGTTTTCGTAATCCCTTCGGTATACCGTCCGGCTTTTCCATGTCCTTAAGAGATCATATAGAACAAGCAAGAAGAAACAGTTGGCCACCTCAGTCTAGGTCATATCAACCGTATCCTAATCCGACACCTGTTTCTGTTCATACCCAGAGTGAGGAAGCCCTAAGACGAATGTCCATTGCTGAGCATATAGCTAGGTCTAGAGGCCAAAGTTTCAACCCGGACCAATATCAACCATCACCACCACTGTCCGGAGAAGAGTTTGGTATGCGGTTTGTATATAGCCAACCAACCAACCCATATCAATATTCTTCTTATCATAATATTGATCCAACTCCTACCCAAGTTCAGGAACCATTCTGTTCCTATCAATCCAATCCGACTTTTCCACCTACTCTAGACAGTTCTTCTAATCAGTCATTTGGGAGTTTTAATTATTTACAGGAATTTCAATCTTATACTGAAACCCCTTATCAACCCAAGACTAGTCTGGAGCAGACATTAGAAAAATATATGGAACTGACGAATCAAATTATGAAGGATTTGCGTAGTAAGACAGAACTGTACACCCTTCCTAATCAAACCTCCCCTTTCCAAACTGAAATCCACAACTCCAGTTTCATAGATTCATCAAGTACACCAAATAGAATGTCTGATAAGTTGTGTGACTTTGTAGTGTTTGATTTACCCAACTGTGAAGGGTCCCTTTCAAGTGAAACCATACCCAACCCTTGTGATCTCTACACCTCCACTCTTGAACCAAAACTGATTGAAAACTATACTTTTGATGAGGAGTTTGAGAATTTTACCCTTCACTTGAATGAGGGGATTGACATTGGGGATATTTTGATTGATGAACCCGAAATTTTGGATGATCTTATCCTACCAATTCATCAATTCTTTTCACTTCCTTGTGGTCATCATCTTGAGCCTTTAATTCTTCCCGAATCCCAAATATGTCTTGAAATTGATGATAAAGGTATACCCGAAGATCAGATCGAAATACAGCCTCCATCTTCCACATCTGGTTCAGCAACACTCGACACACCAATTTGTTTACCCATTTCACCTTCTACTTTCTCCGGTTCTTCTTCTGTTCCTGTAGTTTCAGTGAGTTTTGATGAATCACAATCCGTTAATTCAAGTTCAATAATACCAGAAATTCAACTTGATTTGGATATTTTTGAAAATAAGGTAGATGAGTTTTTCGAGTCCTCTACCTCAGTGATTTTTTATGAATCAAGTAGAATAAATTCTGGCATAAAACTCTTTGACAGCAAAATGTTCAATCACACCATTGATAAAAGTTTTGAAGAACTTTTTGCTGACGAACTTGAATTTTTAAACAATACGGATTTTGTGATTAATCAATCTCCACTTATAGAGGTTGAACCGTCCCCATTCTTTCTTCCTAATCATTCACATTCATCCTCATTCTTTCTTTTCTCTAATTTCAAACCCTTTCCAGACCACCTCTTATCCCTTCCCCATTTTTTCTTGACTCGATACAACACGTTCTTCCACCAACCTATACGCTATACTGATAAAATCTTTGAATGGTTGGCGTTAACTTTTGGTCTTTGTAAAGCCTTACTTTGACCAAATGACTCGCCCCCTCTTAAAATACTTCATATTGTCTAACTCATGTTTGAGGGGGGTATATTTTTGGCTCTTGAACATAACTTTTGTCCTCAAATTTGTGAGCCAAAAATAAGTTTGGGGGAGGATTTTTACTTTCATATTTTCTTGCCCCCATTAATAATGTCCTCCCAAGCTTACAGGTTTTTGTGATCCAGCAGATAGCAACAGTGAGGACACTGTTGAAAACAGGTTTGGGGGAGGTTTGTGCTTATTTACACATCAATTTGCATCATACTTTGCATAAGCACAACATTTTCAAATTTTTAAAAAAAAAAAAAATTCTTTTATAACAAAAGAGTAGAAAGTGAAAAATTACATCCAAAAGATAGGAATAGTTTAAGAAAACCAAGAAAATTAGAAGTTTTCTTAAACGAACTAGTAATAAGTATTTATGAGCTGTTGTCCCAAGGGTTAGTAAGATGAAGGAAGTCACTAATCTGATGATAAAATAAGTCTGAAAAATAGTTTCTATTCTGGAAGCCAAACATTTGAATGTTGATACCCTACTATATGCACTTACACACGTCTTGAAACTCGGGATAGTAGAGGATACCTTGAAATGCTCTTGTCCAAAAGCCAAAGTATGAAGGAAATGAAAAAATGAAGAAAATATAAAAATGGTGAAAAGAAAAAAATGAACACTGGTTTTGTATCGCCAAGGCAGCAATAAAAAAATATAGCGAGGGTGCCTCTTTACCTAGTGCCCTAAGGCCAACTGGTCTGGGAGTCACTGCTAAGCCTTAGGTGGTGCAAGACGAGAAAATATTATCACCGAATCAGCAAGCACATGAGTAATCGGTCGGTTAGTACCTCAAGAAGTATTAACGGTCGCATGAAAATGTGTGAGCAAATCTAAATATTCATCAAGTTAAAAAGTACTGAGGTAGATGGACAAGAGTATGATAGCTTGAATTGAATTCTCCGAGTGTAGGGATGTCATTTCACACACGTAGGGTTATATGATCAATGTTTGGATGAAAGGTAGGAATGAAGAATAAAGACAATTTTTTATTGAGGGATGATGTGATTTCTAACATTTTTTTCATGACTATTTAGATAGGGCTCATGACAACTGAAAAGCTAGCATAGTTGGAAACTCTTCTTTTCAAGGCCTTTCTTTTATGGTTCTTATCTTTATATGTAAATTTCACCATCTCTCTTTTGTTATAGGATTTTGTGGGTGTAATCCGCTGAAAACCCTCAGGAGACAACACTCCTCCTACTAGGGACACCTAGAGGTTTAACGGCTTGTTGCACGTGCTCAGTGCAATCGTGTTGCCTACGAAAGTGTGCTTAGTTTTCTCCTTTCTTTTTCTCCTCTTAAATAAACTAGTTTGCTCGGGACGATCAAAGATAAGTTTGGGGGTATTTGTTCAGTTGATAAAACTGCACATTTGTATTACATTTTTCCTATCATTTTCATATTAAAAAAGGACTTTATTATAATATATTATACATATGAGGGTTTATGTGTAAAAACATTATTTTCCATGTGTTAATATATTTTAATTATCATTTGGTAGGAAAATGTATGCAAATATTATTGACCTAATCCTAGTAGAACAAAGTTTACTAAAATCTTATTTGAGTTGTTGTGCAGAATATTTCCAAGTTGTTATGAAGAATTTATCAAACAAATCAATTTGTTGAAGAAAACTTGCCAAATTAAGAAGCAAAACTTGGAGACCAAGTCTGGAAGCAACCGAGAGAAGATTTCTGAATTCTAAAGATGCCTAGGATTGCCAAATGTCAAAATCAGAGAGCCCAAGAAAATTGGTGAAGAGATCCTCACCATTGGCCGCGGAACCGCGGCCAAACCCCCCTGTTGGCCGCGGATCCACGGCAATCTAGAAGGATCATTTGCTAAGATTTTGTGGCTTAAATCTCTGCTATATTTTACCAACTTTTGAAGCAAAAGATTGTGGCTTTGCACTATAAAAAGGCACCGAGAGCCTCTTGGAAAAGCTATCAAGCCGAAGAGATCACGAAGTCCAAGACGGCTCACGCATCCAGGCTGATCATCAACTGTTCGTCTACCTCCTTGGAAGAGATCGAGAAGCAAACTAGTCTTTGTAATCATTTTCTAAGGAATCAAAGTGTAGATTGTTCAAGTTGATTAATAAAGGTAGTTATTTTATTTAATTCTTTTTGCATTTTACATTATGTTTTCCCTCTCTTTCTTTTCATCTTCTTCTCCCAACATGCGCGAGTAATTCTCCGCTTGTTAGGGTTCGTAGGATTAGGGTAGGCTAATGAACGATGAAAATAATTAAACCCTTTTTAAGTCCTATAAAGTTTAGGAACTTTATCAAAAGAATCATTAACATCCTAATCGGGCGCGCTAGCAATTCTTTGCTAGTTCCGACCGCGATTAGAGATTAGATTAATGATTGTTTTGGTAAAGGCTAGATATGAACGGAGTTCCGTATCGAGATAAGGGTTAAGAGTGGGATTCTTTTTCCCTCCAGAAACCCTAATCTACACGCATCACCGTCGTTCTAGTTCTAAATCTATTAATGGATAAAAAGGGCAACTTTTAATTAATCGTCCATAACTACTAAATCCTAACGAACCCTACAAGCCTTCTTATTATATTTACTATATCTTTAAAATAATCTAGATCTATATTTTACATTCTTATTTAACGTAGATCCAGAAACCATTCTATAAAATTCTTTATCCCTCCTCTCTTTCTCAACACATCTAAAGTAAAAGTAAAAAGTTCCACGTTTCCCTGAGGACGACCCGTACTCATCTCGGTCTAGCTACGCGCGACACCGTTATTGATTGTGGTTATTCTACAAAACAAAAATTTTCGTATCAATCAGTATCCAATACTCAGGACGTAGAACAAACTGACAAACAGTTTTCGGTAACGAACACACCCGAAGAAGATGCATCAACATGCCGTTTCTTCGTACGGGTGGCGCGGGAATCCTGATATTCCCCTATCCCTTGCTCAGATTTATGACACTCATAAGATGGAGCGGGACCAACGTTCCCTAGCCCTGTATAAAAGGAGGGTTCGGTCAATACATCCATATTATTATCTTGATTAAGGCGTGACATTGGTTGCTGCCTGGAGAGAGAGAGAGAAGGAAACACGTTAGCATGCGCTCTTTGCAAGATCAGATTGGTTATTATCTTATCTAATCAGGATGACTCCCACTGTTTTTATCAAATCTTCCTTTAAACCATAAAATGTAAGATTAGTCTGGATTAATTACACCTTACAGGTTCGCCAATTGTTCGGCCAGGAAGGTATCGATACTCCGAGTGAGGTTCCCCGTGCTTTCGCACGGACCTAATTAAAATAAACCTCGTTTTCCTAGAGGCATAACCCCGTTGACACCTTTCTAGACACCTACTGGATTTGCTAATTGTAAAGTGCAAAATTCTCTTAGGAGTAACTCTTACTCGCAGTGGGTATCGGGATCCAACTATCACATAGAAAGTATGCAATCTCATTGCAAATTTCAACATTTGAAATTGCCAATAATGATTTTTACTCCTAGCCACTTATGACCTTGACAAAGTCAACAAATCATAAGCGCTAGTCAAGTTCTACCCGTCATTTCTTGATTAAATTAAACCCACCCGCACGACACTTGACAAGGTCAACAAGGCCGCACGACTACCCTAACCCAATCGCATCTCATGCGGGCAGATAAGCACTAATTAGCTACCGCACACTACGCCTTGACAAGGTCAACAAACGTAGCACGAATACTAAATAGCACTTATCTGAAATGACGAAGGGCTATGCATGTTTTTAAGAAAACCATGAGCGTAATGAACTTGATATCGTTGTAGAATCTAGTGATTTAGAAAAGGAGTATTTTTTAGGCTTTTGCTAGCTTCGCTAAAGAGGTCACTCCCGGTGAAGGGATCTCGGCTCTTTCCTCATCGAATGAAGTGCTGGATATTCATGAATACCACTATGCAAAGTAAGAAATAGAGAATCAGTCAAAAGACAAAACCGAGTGGGTTGTACCATTTGCTAGTTTCGCTAAAGAGATTACTCCCGGTGAAGGGATCTCGTCTCTTTCCTCATCGAATGAGGTGCTGGATATTCATCAAGGAATACCGCCATGCAAAGCAAGAACTCGAGCTACCCTTTTTGAAATTTAATTCTACAACATGTTTTGGTTTCTTTCTTTTCATTAATCTCATTAATGATGTCCCATCAATTAATGTTTCCTAAACATTACAGAAAAATGAAACAAAAATAGAACGCACGCTTATGCCATCCGCATTCGCTACGAGGCCCCGTCATGCACCGTTAGGTTACTTAACTACCGGCAGAGCGGGGGCTGGACTAGCACGGGTGCAAAACATAAGCAACATTTATTATATATCATATATATAATATTACATTCGTCTCACACAGTTATATGATCAACATCACAGAATCAAGCAGCAGAAGCAACATATGAAATATTGGATATGCTAGGATGTCCGTGTTTTAAATTTAGCCAATAATGTAAAACACGGATTCCACAGTTGTGATGAATAGCCAAATCCACATCCCTAGACCCCTATGAGAGCGGTAAGTAACCCTGCCAATTCTAGAGTTAGGAGACCCGGTCTCAACTCCTTGAGATGGTCTCCCACTGGACTCTAGAACCCGGTTACTTGTGCTCCCCGCCTTGGGTCTATCCTAATGCGGAAAAGTAAGTAATATACAACAGCGGTGACATCATCCTCAACCCGGAAGTGCCCAATAAAAGAATATTACATACAGATTTTACATGAATGAAAATAAAAACTCTCATCTCACATAGAACCCCCCAGCCATTCTTTCACGACAATCCAATAAATCATATCAACATCAACACATGATATCACATATCATCAACGTAAGCAAATATGCGTATCCCTAAAACTTGTTGACATATAGCAACGAGATTGGGATACTTCACATATTACATTTACGGTCGCAGAAAAGAAAACAGAAAACTACAATAATTAGAATCCGCAATATCCTTAGACATCATAAACCCGGAATATCTCATATTCCGGATTTCATGCCTAACTTATAAAACTTGCATTTTAGTCTCAAATTGAAAAATCTTTTCAATTGGTTGTTGGATAATTCAACAAGATTCCCGGCTTAGTGATCGCGTACAATATGCAATTGCGACGGAGTTTTGATCCGAATCAAAACTTCGTGGCAATCGATCAATTGAGACTAAACGGCTAGGTTTACAATATACTAACTAGTTTTCATAAAACTAATTAATCCGGATTCTAATAATTGTATCACACATCACAAATCTTGTATAGTAATCGCGACATTAGAATTCCACACGCAATTAGCAAACTAAACCAATTTTTCCAAAACTTTGAAAAATCCAGTGAGTTAATGTTCCAAAAACGATCGTTTTAAGCCAATCCAGGAGTCGAAACGAACTCGAAACCCGCCCGAATCTTCGCGGGGGCGAAGATCCCAAAATTAATTATCGAATGGGGGGCCTAGAGGGGGTACCCCACTCCTGAGGCCACCACTAGGTGGCCAGGGGGTGAGGCAGACCTGAAACTGCCTAAGGTGGGGCAGTTTCAGGTCCCCACCACCAAGACCACCTTGTGGTGGTCTTGGGGTATGGGCCCAGCCGTTCGGTCCCCAATGGGGTGTCCCCGGGGTGTCCACGCTCCACCCCGCGGCTTCTCGGTTCAAACCGTGAGCCCGCGGTGTGTGCAAACAACTCAAAATATTATTTTGGAAAACTGTTTTTATCGGTAGTTTTTGCGCAACAAAAAAGACGGATTTCTAATGTTGCTACAAGTTACCCTAATGTTCTAGCTTGGCTCTGATACCATGAAAGTCAGGCAGCCACCCCATCCAATGGGGTCGCCGTAGCACCTATATGTCCCTCAGCAGCTACTTTTTATGCATGCCCCCTTGCGAGGACTACAACCCGCCGGAACACCTTCCGGTCTTGGGACACCCTGGGGGTAAGAGCCTATGCTTCGCCACACTGTCACACAGTGAGAACCCTCCATAGGTCGACATCCAATACCTAGTAGCTCTGATACCATGAAAGTCTAGGTTAGTACCACCATAAAGTTCTAGAGGCATCAAGCATGCCAATTTTTAATTTTATTAGGTGCTAAGTTAGACTAACAAGATCTTTACTAGAATATTAGGGTTTGCTTTTGTGATGTGATGAACTAAAGAGAAGAAAAGAGCATACAACCTTTCTAGTTTGAGTCCATCTCTTCAATAGCTCCGGGTTGAAGTCCACGCGACTCTACTAGGCTCCTGTTCGAGTTGAATGAACCTCCTTCGTGATCTTCGCGCCAAAGACGATCCACCCGAAGTTCCTCTAGCTCAAGTCAACTCTACACTAAACTCCTTTAGTGTAGGAAACACACCACACTTAATTGCTAGTTTGGTGTAGGATGGTGAAGTAGGGGATTTGAAATCTCACTAGGTATCTGTTAGTGTGATATGCCCTAGAGGCCATTATTGTATATGTAGGAGTACGGCAGCGCCCCGGCCGTCTATCCGAGGCCAAAATGCGAAAACGAAAATTTTTCTTGACTTTAAAACCGGTACTACCGCATCCTAAAAACCCAGATCGTAACCATTAACCTAATGCTAGCAATCAAGAGAAAGGGTAGAGAGCTATACCGAGCGATCCGTGTCCTTCGGTCTTTGGCCTCCGTCCCGATCTCCTCGTGGAATGTCCGGTCTTCACCTCCTCGTCGGAAAGGGCACCACATCGCCGGGTTCTTTTACGGGCTCCCACCTCTGGACCGAGGCAACTCGGACATGTAGTTGGCGAGCCGACGTGTCCAAGAATTGCTGCAGAATAGTGTAGAATGGTTTGCCTCTATGGGGTGATTGAAGTTGCCATTTTAGATTGGAGGAGAAAAGAACTTTGGAGAGAGGTTAAAGAATTTAGATGCAAGCAAAATGAGATCAACAATTTTCCCACCACAAAAGAATTCCTCTCCCCACCGAGATGTGGCCGGCCTCTCTTCAATGGATGAGGGAAAAAAAATGAATCAAAAGCAAGAGGATAAAATGTGTGATCATGAAAAAAAATGTCACACCAACATCAACCCACATCTTTTCAAAACCCATCACAATTAATGCAAGCCATTATGAAGAAAAAAGCAAAGATGCTTAAACCATCATAATCAACCATTTACAAGAAACCCCTCCACAATGCTAATTTGCAAATATGCAAATTAGCCCCTCCCATCACAAAAGTCCGGCCGTGAAGGAACAAAGAAAAACTGGCCGAAACGGAATGCACACTGGCAACTTTAAAAAACTGATCTCGTAATAAATTACAGGAAAACCCCGCGACTGTATATACATACCCGCATTTGTATTCCCACTGAATACAAATGCAAAGAGACAAAATCTACACTGTACAATACCAGGATCCGGCTTAACCTAAAGCCCGCTAGTATTATCTGTTCGATCATGATCCGTGCAATACCGCACGGATAAGATCGAACCCTGCCATATCTCCATACGGCCTTTACAGCGTTTCGCCCGAAACTTGAGCAACTGTCTGTGGGGGACTCTAAAGACTCGTCAATACTTTGGCTGTGGATTTAACCACTAGCACGTCAGAGGTATTAGCCGTACGTAACGAGCTACCAGGTATTGACCAAAAGGGAGGTCGATGAGCGAACTCATCCTGACACCCTACTGAGCCTGTCAGTGACAATATCCGTACAGTCTGGTCCGTTCGTTTATGAGTATCGCATGGCGGGCCTAGGGGGTTGGTAAAAGTCAGACCCCCAAAAGCGGTACAAGTCGTGTCGGAGTGTAGTCCAGAACACCTTGAGATACTACTGGAATACCTACCAGTAAATCTCCTGCCTCGGCCGAGGGCTTTGTGTAATGGCTCTCCTAGACACAGCGCGACCTCACCCCCAATACCGAGAGAGACGAACCCCTGCAGATCCGCTCACTGCCTCCATGTGGCTCGGGACTGTACCCAACTAAAACCTGTTTGCACGACTCCTTTGAGCCGTGGTAGGGTAGTAATCAAAGTACAGTGGGAACTCACACGAGACAAATGACGATCCCAGGTCGATGAACTAACCTGTACACATTTCACCAGGGAACTGCTATCTGACATCAGGTATAAGACCAACTAGCATGTTCCCGGCGAGTCCTGTCCGGTGTACTCATAACCCAATGAGCACCTATATACATCTCAGGTGAACCAACTGACACCAGTGGCTTGTGGGACCGGCCACCGCCCCTCGTCGGGGTCTCGACTGTATACACTAGTCTACTCTGGAGTATCGATGCCCTGTCTTAAAAACTCCCATGACTAGGGACCTTTTAAGGATGTGCTTATAGACCCCAGCTCCCACGTATATGATCTCCCTCATACTGCTGGCAGTCAAGCAAGAATCCTACGGGCTCTATCAACGCGCAATAGTGACCTGTAAGGTCACCTAAAACTGTACACGATGATAAAGGTAAACCAGATAGCATACTATCTTGTAACGTTTTGAAAATCGTTGCGGTGAAATTTCGAAAAAACGGTAAAATAAGGGGGTTTTCTGTAAAAAGTCAAAATACAAATATCTTATTATAAAAATTAAATATACATATTCTAGCTATGTAATTGCTATTATTTGGTGTTTATTGAGCCGCTGGTGAAATTTCAAATTTTCTGAAAAAAATATTATTTTATTATTATTTTAAGCCGTCACTAATACATTTAATTAGGGAAAATTACAAATTGGAATGAGTTGAAACAAATTTTGTGCATCATAAAACATTAAATAAAATTTTATCATGTGGTTTTTGGAATGAAAACATTTGCCAAAACGGTTTGGAAATTATTGAAGAAAAAAGGCTTTTTTTTAGCGTAAATGGATGTTTGGGGTATTGTATTTATCATTTTTCATCACCCCACACCCGTACCCACACCCACACACCCCCACTTACTCCCCCCATGGCTGAATTCAGCAGCCCTCACTTTTTCCCCACTTGGTTTGCAAAGGAAAAAGGAAATGAAGAAAAGAATAGAAAATGGATAAAGTAGTTAGACTTTTGACTTGCTTTGACCTTGACTTTGTCCCCCACCATTTTCTCTACCTCCCTCTCTCTCCTCACTCCCATTTCTGGCCGAAATCCTCAGCCCCCCAACAGCAGCCCCTCCCTCCCTCTTCTCCTCTCATTTTCCATCAAAAAATTCACCCATTTCCATCAAAAATCAAAGCTAAAATGCAAATCAAAGCCCTACCCATTTGCTCTTATCTCTTTAAGCATGGATCTTGGTGCAAAGATTTCAATTTGGAGGTCTAGTTTCATGTTGATCTCATGATGGTTTTAAGGTATAAATCCTAACCTATTGTTCAATTGTTGGGTTAAATTCCTTAATGTATCTTATTAGGTGCTTAAATATGGTTTAATTGCAAGTTTGGAAATCTAAAGAGAAGAAGTTTGAATTGAAAAGTTAGGGTTTAAAATTCAATAGGGTTGTTATCACTTGTTTAAGGTTGCATGGTGTAGTTAGCATGTTAAGACATGTTAAACCTAATCTAGAAGATAATTTGTAAATTGTTGCATCTAAAAGTCCAAATTTAGTTATTTAAGCAAACTAGGTTTTAGTTTTTAGTTGCAAATGGGTGATTTAAAATCTAACTAAGAATTTTATGACTTTATTAACATTATAAAATGTAGTTTAATGCTTTAGATCATGCAAATCCAAACTAGATTGTTGTATGTGCATTTTGCTATAAAATGGTCGAAATTGGTTAAAATTGCAAACTAGTTTTTGTAAATATTGTGTTAAATTGAGAATTAAAATATGGTTAGGGTTTTTATCATATTATTAACTTTATTAAGTGTAGTTTAACACTTTAGTTTATGGAAATCCAACCTAAATCGTAGTTTGTGCATTTTTGCTATGAAATTGTAAAAAGGGTATTTTGTAAACTAGAATATTAGGGTTTTTGGAATTTAATGAGATTAAATTCCAGAAATTTTTCTATGACTTATTTAAGATATTTAATAAGTATATTGGCCGCTACTTTCATTTAAACATCATGTTTTGTACAAAAACGGCGAATTGTGCTTGCTAGATTTTCGGAAAAATGACTTTTTAAGTGAAAATGGGGTTTTTGTGAGTTTTAACCTAGTTTATATTAAAATTAGTGTTCGTGAATGTGCAAATGAGTGTGATTGGATTTTTCTCGATGGTTTGACGTTTGTACATCGACATCGAGGGTTGGTTTTACTATTCTTGCATGCGTAGGCGATAGGTTTGGACCTATGCGTGATACGCGTGCCGATTTGATTGTCGTATGCCGTTTCGATCTCGAATTTAGTTTTAATGCGATATGGTGCGTTATGATATGTAGGTACCCCCCACGTGGACTTCGAGACGACAAGCAAGCGCGTGGCGACGTCGGCACCGGCGAGCGAGGACCAGGTGAGTAGATTTATATCTACGGGGAGAAGTCGGGTGGATGGCGTATAGCACCCCCGCAGTTCGTGGTGATGTATACGAATACGTATACACACATATATATATATTTTGACTATAATTTGTTTGATATTATCGATGATATAGATACTTGGTGTGTTGGACTATTTTTAGTGTTGCGAACCCTAGGGTAGTGTTACACACACATACACACATACATACTTGCATACATTCCTATTGATATGTGCTCATGGGATTCTTTATAGTTATGTGTTCACATGGGTATGGGACTATGTGTTCACATACGGATTGAGGATGATAGTACTTGGGATTTATGATGAGTCGATGAGATTTGATTTGAGGCCGTGAGATCGGTGATATAGCAGGGTTCGTATTTGAGATACGACATGATGTTGTAGCGGGTCCTTGACGTAGTGTTTCACATACATGCATGCATACATAGATGGTATCAGTATGGTACTAGACGTAGATCAGTACCCCGATCATGATATTTGATAAAGAGGATACCAGGTGAATAGTATGATGAATGTGATATTGACTCGTACCCAGATTGGGATGCCGTACGACGGATTTACGTACGAGCTATATTGATGATTGATCCGCACTCTTGACTTGGGATGCCTGATTATAGATATGGTATCGGATATGATATTATTGAGGCGGGATCACCGACTATACATATACAGGTATGTATATGTATCGACTCAGATGATAGGCGGTTTCCTTACCTGTAGTTCAGCTTGTTAGTTCAGCCGTATAGTTTAGTGTAGTTGTTAGATTAGATTAGACTTCTTACCTATTTCAAAAACTAACGAATCGTGGGCATTTTTAAAGACAGCTCAAGGGAATCTACGGATATTTCAAAAACGACGTATCTTTTCATAAAAAAACACCGTAGCCCCTATTTTCAAAACCCCATGATTCGTGTTATTTCAAAAGGCACCATTCGTAGGACTTATATTAGATTATTGCAGATTAGTTATCGTTGTGTCTAGTATTCAGCTCCCGCACACTATTGCTGTTCGCTCTGCCTCGCATATTTATTTTGCTGCATATTCTATTATTGATATCATGCTGTTAGGACACCAGCACCATTACCGATGATGCGTATGTACCACGTACACCTACTTGCCGGCTCACACACATCTTCATCGGTAATTGCCATGTCACGTACACTTTAGAGGATATAATTGCTTGACTTAGATTGTTAGCTAGTAGTGTTGACATGATATTAGTGTACTTCCCTTATATGCCATATTAGACATTGTAGTTATTACCTACCACTTCATGCATACTGTTATTCAGTTGTTCATGCCTAGTTCATTATCATTGACATATGCACTTGTGATGATTTCTTGAGATTTATGATATTTCTGGATTTCGGGGAAAGCCGCAAAATTTACAACTTATGATCTTTTAAAATATAAAATGTTGCGGTTTTCTAGTGATGTAAAGTGTCGTCCACCATGAGTTTGCTGTGGTTTTGGAGATCCGTGTCGAGGAGTGGAGGAACCGTCACGGGTACATGGTGGGCCCGGTATGGTACCCCGGGGCAAGAGGAATGTGGTGTTGACGTTGAGCCTGGCTGGGGAGCACTACCTACCGGTGATATTACCCGACGCGTCGGATATCCGGAGGATACCGTCGTGGTCTTGAGATGGATGGTAGGGGCCGGTCTGGACTGACGGCGCCCTAGATATTGAGATTGAGACATTGATATTTCGAGACAGTGAGATTTATGTTTTGTGTCGATGCTAGACACTGTTGATGCTGATTTCATTTATAATACCTCAGTTTAAAAATACGAAGGAAATCTCACTAATTTATGAAAACAGTTTCTTCATTTACATGTATTCTGTTTCATGCATTCATACCTCATTCATATGATATATTGCTACCTGAGGCATTGACACGGGCACATGAGTTTACACTCGGGTTAGATATTACCCTAGACATTGTCATAGGCTGCCTGTTATACATATATTTGAGGATATATTATGATCATTGACCTAGGATTGCGTTATTTATGCGATTTCTGTGCGTAGATGTTTTTCTATTCACGAGTTGGCAACTCACCCCCGTTGTGCCTCAGTTTCTTGCAGGTTGCCGTACAGGTTCATTACGGCTTTGCGGGCATAGTTTCATTCGGGTGATTTGCTAGTAGGTGGGTTTACTTGTATCATACCCCCATTATTTACCTTGTATGATATTATTCAGTTGTATCTAGTAAATTCCACAACCAAACATCTATTTATTGAGTTAGAGACCAGTGTTGTTTATTCTTTCGACCTTAGAGTCGCTCGTTATATTTCTGGTGGTTTTGAGTTTCCTTTTGAGTTTTGATCCTCGCCCTTGGCGTTGTATATTATATTGTTTGTGTGGTTGTGACCGTCGATTGACGAAGAGCTAGCTCCCGCTTGGGGATGCCTTTTTCTTGATTTCGTATACTATTCATATTGTATCCCGTTTGGGGGCCAGTATTTACAAAGGAGACTCTGCCGAAATTTTCAGTAAATTTTTGATGTTTTAAAAACCGCATAATTCGGCTTATGCTTTTGAAACTACTTGCTTTAAGTTGGTTTTTCCTGCACTCTACTACTTTTCTTGGTTTGGATTTCTGGGTTTTTGGTTTACTTAGATTACGTACGCCTCGAGACGTTCGTAGTTTAAGTGCCGGTCATGTTCCGTTCTTTCGGGTCGTGACATATCATCTTGAGTAAGACTGTTCTAACGGTATATGTCCTCCCTGAATCATTACAATCACGGGCGTGTGATCCAATAATTGACTCTGAGGGCACTATCCCCAACAATCTTCCACTTGCGCTCAAGGCTAATTATTGCGATGTCGCATACTCACAGCCCGTGTGATACCGAACACCCAACTCCTCTACTAATCAGTCTCACAAAACCCGCCTGCGAAACAAATGCGTTCGAGGAATAGCCTCAGTGAGTGGATCCGCTCAAATGTTTCTTTCTATGTCTCTCTTTATCTCAAGTTCGCGGAGAAAGCCATCTCCCGAAATGAGCAATACCTGTCTTAGAATGTGTCTGGATATCTGATGGGACCTAGTTCATAAATGAACTCCAAATCCAAACTTCTTAGACTGTATCGTCAACTGAACTTAATCAGTATCATGCGCCATGCCTCCCTCAGTATCCACTTAGACCACCTGTCCAAAATACTGCCCCTCTTCAGAGGGAAAACTATAACTCTGACAGTCGCTCTGTCATCCAGGTCACCTTGGAAGCCTGGAATGATAACAGTCTCCTGAATGAGGCTGATGTTATCATATCCCTAGAACATCCACTTATGTTCTAAAACTGCTTCCGAATGTTTCTCCAGGATAGGATCAATATCAACTTATTACATCTACTGCAAAAACAACATCTGGTGTGGTACTTGACATCTCATGATTGACTCAATTGCCTAAGCAAGTGATCTGCCAATCATGCACATCCCTCTCCCCTTTAGTCTGTAAGACACCTTTAGAGAGGGTGACTCCATCACCTGCAGGTATACTACCGTGCCAGGAGTCGTCCATTCTAAAACACCTTTAGAATGCTGTCTAAGTACCCAGATTGGGAAACTACCCAAATCTAGATCTAAAACCATAGATCTAGTAACCAGAATGTCTGATATTATATCTATATCCTTTGTGGAGAAACCACTGTGTGACAACCAAAGCATAACCGATTGTAGTATAGGAATTTCACTTCCTACTCTGTGTATGTCATCCAAATACCAGGACATAACACCCTACTACCTTCTTAACAGATCCATCCCCTATTCTGATGAAGTCAAACCTATGACTGTGACATCAGAAATAGATGATCTATCTCCGCTATATCTGCTTTAGTCTATAAATAGAAATAAGCTACTTGTCCACTATACTTCCGCTGCTCCCACTGACTACGACAACCCTCTGACAGAGTCATATAGACGTGCACTTCTAAAGCTAGTTTAGAACGACGCTATACTTATCCTCCTGCCGGGTCTTATAGCCTGGAACAACAGTAGTGTCAAATCTGGGTAAACAAGAACCTCCCTGTCACCGTCCTTGAGGCAACCGGAGTACCTCTCGGGTGCCTGAGGTTACCCACCATATCTGCGGAGTGGCCAATGGAATGTCAAACCAGATTGAATCTTTAGGGTCTTATCAAATTTTCAGTAATCGTTTGGGGTTCTGGAATCACTTCCAGTTCTACCATACTCCCACTACTGTTTTCTGAAAAAATCCATTTTTATTAAAACTGTGGCGAGTCAAGAACAATATCACTATTGATCTTCCAGATGGTAGAAAGTCAACCCTCGTCATAGCCCGGGTCAACCCACAAACAGCCATTACAGAAACGTGCCTTGAGTGTCTTGTTTTAAGCATAAGCTGGACAACTCCCCGTACCTTAAAAATGTCAAGATATGAACTGTTCTATATCCAATACAGAAACAGAGGCACTGATTTAATTGAACCAGATTCAAATCATGCAGCTGTCTCCAGTGCATGTTAACTAAACGGAAGGAGGCCGATCAGCGTTACTCAACTTAGGAGTACTTCCAATTATGAGTAACCTGAAAGAGAAGCAAGCTCTCTTAATCATTACTATTAACTGAATACCATACACAAGTATCTATATCTTCAATCACCTT
Organism: Agapanthus africanus; assembly: GCA_030015575.1. NCBI lineage: Eukaryota > Viridiplantae > Streptophyta > Magnoliopsida > Asparagales > Amaryllidaceae > Agapanthus > Agapanthus africanus. The sequence goes on from CM057346.1 coordinate 402,289,759, forward strand.
GAAGAATCCCGATACTTGCAACATTTGGTTCTCTACTTTACTCTTATACCTATAACTTCTCAAAACTTAGACCTTGCATTTCTATGAAACACATGTCTAAGAACTAGAGAAGTCACAAGTAAACAGAATGTAGTACGAGTACCAACCCCTCTGTCCTCATGGATGCTGGACAATATACAATACTCTGTATAAGTCCCCTGAGTCCAATAACTTAATCGCTGTGTGTCGTAGGTTGAAAACTGTACTTATGGTTAAGAAGAATTACACCACTGTTTAATGTTCCTTACCTAACCATCCACTGATATAGGTAAATGTCACGGACATAATTTCAAGAAGGTATATCTCACTCTATAAAAATAGACGTACAGATATATCAATTTGAAATTGGTGCATAACAACGGATATTCAAAACCAAATATTTGCCGTCCGGCAAACAACCCAGGCGATTTCCTCAAATATCACCAATTACAACGAATTCCGATATAATGAGGATGATCACCTAATTCCCAATGATTTACTCCCACTCATCATCTGTAAAACCATACAGATGTGAGAATCATACCTGGTAAATACATACCCTGGAGCAAGTGTCTAATTGGGAAATCAATTTTCTATTAACAGTACACAGTGAAACTGAAACATTGAAAATGTTTCGAAGGGGTTTCCGGGTATTCCTAGTAATGCCTCTTCCATTATCCAGATTCACAACTGTAACCGTATATTTCTTTGCCATCTCTCCAAATCCCTTCATATGTCTTTAGTCATTACCTTCTGTACACCCTCTTAGGCTAAATGGTTTTCTTCCTTCCCTACCTTTCGGCACCAGCCTATGGTTTGGAAGAAGACTATCCAATAAGCATAATGGGTATACTGTCCTAATCCTAGGAGCACTCGCAATGCGAGAGAAGATGAAGATAAAGGACAACCGAATAAACCTTATTCTTATATCTCCTGAACCAGAATCCATCCCCGAACTGGAACAAGTTCCTTTCGAGTTCGTATATAACCATACGATAGAGTATCCAAATAACCGTGGATCTTCGTAGTGATACTGAGTGTCCTAGAGAAATACAAAGATGAAGTGGGAGTGGTAATGAAATACTTGGTTTGGTCATGAATAGCAGTCGCAATTTACTTTGCCCTCTTACTAATCCCTTTATTTGTTTTTACTTAATACCTTCTGTACACCATTTAGGCTAATTGGTTTACTTCATTCCCTACCGTTCGGCACCAGCCTAAGGTTTGGAAGAAGACTATCCAATTTGCGTAATAGGTGTACCGTCCTAATCCAAGGAAGACTCGCAACCTGAGAGAAGGTAAAAGGAAAAGACAACTGAATAGTCCTATTCGTTTTCTCCAGAACCGGAAACCATCCTCGAATAAATTCCTTCGAGTTCGTATATAACCATACGATGGTTTTATCCAATGGAAGTGGGCGTTCGTAGTAATACGGGGTGTCCTGGAGAAAAGGGTAAAAGTAGGAGTGGCAATGAGCTTTGCAGCTCAGACAATCCAATAACCAGTGTTTTAAGAAGGTTCGGTCAACTTGGTCACTGAGTCATAGTCAAGGGTCGGGTCATGGTCGCTGCCAAGGAGAGAGAGAAAAGAAACACTCAGCGTGCACTCTAACCTAGATCAGAATGGTTATCACTTTATCCAATCAGGAAACCTCTCACTGTAATCTCAAATTCTCCTCCAAACCTGAATGAAGAATTAGTCGGGATCACCCGAGGAGTAAACCAACTCATCAGTGGGAATCGGGATCCAACTATCATCGCTTGATAACGTGACGGAATCCACTCACGTCACCACACTCCAGAAGGTATGCGCATGCCTGGCAAGTTTCAGTTTCTTTAGAAACTCCCGATGTGATTTTCACCCCTAGGACCCAAGTGACCTTGACTGAACCAACATATCAAAGGATCCTAGTCAAATTCAACCCGTCATTATCTTGATTGCATTAGACCCACCCGCACGAGTCCTTGACTGAGCCAAAATGACCGTACGACTGTCCTTACCAATCACATATCCATAAGACAGAAAAGCATTACAGAGCTACCGCACACTACGCCTCGGCTGAGCACGACATACGTAGCACGAATACTAAGCAATACTAATCTGAAATGACGGAGGGCTACGGCTGGTTTTTGGCGAAAAACCTTTAACGTAATGAACTTGATATCGTTGAAGGAATCAGATAGCTTTTTATAAAAATATAGTAGTGAAAACCTTTGCTAAAGAGGTCACTCCCGGTGAAGGGATCTCGGCTCTTTCCCCGTAGAATGAGGTGCAGGATATTCCAACTGAATACCACGATGCAAAGCAAAAGTCAATCGGCTATATTGAAGTTATTACCCTGACGCAAACTTCTGTCCAAGGGGTCACTCCCGGTGAAGGGATCTCGGCCCTTGCCTCGTCGACTGAGGTGCTGGATATTCATAACCGAATACCACTGTGCAAAAAAAAAAGAATATCCTTGCAATAACAGCTTTTTGAAACAATGTTCCAACAACATCAGAATAGGTTTGTTTAGCTTGCATTGATCCGAATCAACACAGTCCCATCAATTGATCACAACATAAAAGAACAGAAATACTGATGTACGTATATGCCATCCGCATTCGCCACCGGGTCCCGTCATCACCCGTTAGGTTACTTAACTAACGATAGAGCGGGGTCTGGACTATCGCAGATGCAAAATATGTTAGTGTATATGCCCTAGAGGCCATTACTGTATCATACTAGTTTGTATATTACTTAATGGAAGCTTGGGATATTCACCTTGTATATACAATCTTGCTCAAAATAGTAGTATGCTACTTGGTTTGTTTCTACTTCAATGTGTACATGTGTTTATTTTAGTATATCGCCTATACACATTAGTGGAGCCCTTAGGATCTTTGCTTGATTACCAGCGTTGTGATGGCAGTCACACTAGTGGGGCTGGGTAATCTATAAGCACATCCTTATGCAGGTCCCTGGTCGCAGGACTATCGAGACAGGGCATCGATACTCCGGAGTAGACTAGTGCATGTGCTTCTCATCCCAGTATGGGAGACGGTCTGTCCCACAGTCGTCGGTACGTCGTACTTGAGATAGTATGCGGGTGCTCGTTGGGTTACGAGTACACTGGACAGGACTCGTCGGGAACTGACTAGTTGGTATTATGCCTATCATCAGTTATCAGTTCCCAGGTGACATGAGTACAGCTTAGTCCGCTGACTTGACACTGTCACTTCGCCTCGAGTGTGTTCCCACTGTACTTTGATTACTACCCTACCATGGCTCAAAGGAGTCGTGCAAACAGGTGGTAGTTGGGTGCAGTCCCGAAGCACTTGGAGGCAGTGACGGTTAGACAGGATTCGTCTCTCCCGGTATTGGGGGTTGACATCGCGCTGTGTCTAGGAGAGCCATTACACGAGTAGTCCCTGGCCAGGGCAAACGAGATATACTGGTAGGCTTCCAGTGTTATCTCAGGGTGTTTTGGGCTTCACTCCGACACGACTTGTACCGCTATTGGGGGACTGACGTTTACCGCCCCCTAGGCCCGCCATGCGATGTATCAGACGAACAGACCGGACTGTACGGAGAATGTCACATTCAGGCTCAGTAGGAGTTCAGATGGGTTTCGCCTCGTCAGTCTTCTTGTCGGCATCTACCTGGGGACCGTTACGCACAGCTAGTGCCGCTTGCGGTCTGTGGTTAAACCCACTGCCAGCGTAGTGTCGAGTCTTTAGAGTCCCACACAGAAAGCTATTCGCCTTTAGGCAAAAGAGTAGAGGTCGCATGGTTTTGCGACAGGTCGCATGGTTTTGCGACAGGGTTCGGTCACATCCGTGCACTTGTGCACGTACAGTGTCCGGACAGTTCACACTAGTGGGCTTTGGTTTAAGCCAGATCCTAGTGTACCTTTTGGGATTGGTTTTATCCAGTATGCATTCGTGTTCCTCGGAACGCGGATGCGGGTGTGTATGCACAGTTGACGGAGAGACAGAGGCAGAGGATTCTCATTAGGGTTGTTGACCGTTGACAGTTGACTATTGACTTTTTGCTCAACCCTAATGAGAATATGATATGTGATTAACAATTATATTAATTAAGTATTATGGTGACATGGTTGTTGAGGGATTGACTTTGTTGACTTGTTGACTTTTGTTGACTTGTTGACTTTGTTGACCGGTTGACAAGGCTTGACTAGTTGACCATCATGATAACTATAGCTATCATTTCATGGCAAAGACTTTTGCTTGCTTGCTCTTTTGTAAAAAATGAGTGCATGAAATGATATGGCTATGGTTGCTTAAACCATCACATAATACTTGATTGATATGAGGTGTTATGATTGTTTTGGATTATGAGAGCCAAATGAGAAAAGTCTTCTCTCATTCTTTCATGCTCATTCTCTCTCTTGTTCTTGAGCTTTCATCTCCTCCTCTTGCTCTCCCTCTCTTGACTCTATGGTTCACTTGTCTCATGAGTTGAGAACCAAGAACCATAGATAAAACCCCATACAAACTCTTCTCTACTCACTCTAGTTCACATGGTTTAGCAAACCGAGTGAACTAGTTTCTTCAAAGTTCGAAGAAGGAGCCAAAGGTTGAAGCTTTCAGGTGGATCTATCTTCGGCGCAAGGAGACGACGGGGTGAAGCCGATCCGGTCAACCATCGAGGCTTGAAGACGAAGGAGTTCAAGAAAGAAAGGTATAACCCCCTAACCGAGTAGTTAGCAACTCGTAGTTAGGTTGTTAGTTAGATATTTAACAAAGATCCGGGTTTTGAGTCCATGTTACCACCTCTAAGAAAATCGTTTTTCGTCAAATTCCGCATGCCCGAAAGTACCGGGAGAGGTAGCATGGACTTACAGTGGTATCAGAGCCTAGTTAAACTCTATCTAACATGTTAGCAAAGTGGCTAGAAGATCGATCAAAGAAAAAGTCGCAAAACGAACCCCGGTTTTTAGACTTTCTGTCGATTTTAAAAGTGCTGGAAATTTTTTTTGAGATACACCAAAAATCGACTCAGGGTTTTCTGAAGAAACTGCAAAAATTTGACCCCCTAACTCGATCAAAGCGCCGCGGTTCCGCGGCCGAGTTGACTCGGTCATGGGGTTTCTTCTTTGCAGTTTGCTCATAGGGGTATTTTGGGATTTTTGGAATATATATTTTCTGTCCAGATTTTCCAGAACGAAAATTTTATTTTTGGGGTCCTGAAAATCCGTATTTTTGATCGAACTTCTAAAAGACTTTAGCTGACGGGTTTTTTCTGTGATGTGATATTTGTATTGAACGTCTTCTAATCGCTATATGTCGATTAGTGGGGGTTATACAAATCTGTGATCTGTAATGTTAGGAATGTGTATGAATTCATTGGATTGTCGCGGGTGAATAGCCGGGGGGTTGTGAGACGAGAGTTTTCTTTTCTTTCAATTCATGTAAATATGTAAATTGATGTAATAATTATTTGTATGGCCGCACAACCGGGTCGGGGTTGTAGCCGTCATTGTATAATTTCTTTTTACTGTTTTTGCTCCTAGGATAGACCCATGGAGGGGGTGAACAAACTACCGGGTATGCCGAAGTGCCGAGTGGCCTACTCACGGAGTTGAGGGAGGTTGCTTCGCTTCGGGTACTTGGCGGGTAGTTTGCCGCACCCGTAGGGGTCTTGGGTGGGGTATTGGCTATTCACCGCGACCGTGCAATCTGCTTTTTCGTTACAGGCTCGTACGAATTGCGGATTCCTAGTATATCCAATGTGTTCATCTGTGATCTGAAATGGCTATCATTGCAATATATCTATATATGATATTATTTAGGCGTTACTTATGTTTTACAGCCGCGCTAGCCCAGCCCCCGCTCTGTCGTTAGTTAAGTAACCTAACGGGTAATGACGGGGCCCCGTGGCGAATGCGAATGGCATAAGCGTACGTCATATTTTGGTTGTTTTCTGCAATGGTAGGATTAAATGATAGGACGCATTAAAAGAACTAATGCAAGAATATCACGCATTAAAAGAACTAATGCAAGAAAATAAACCAAGTTGAAATCGTTGGAACACTTTCGGAAAACCACTCGGTTCTTTTCAAAACTAACTTTTAAATGCGGAGCTTGAGCCACTCCTTTTAAAAGCTATCTCGTTCCATCGATTATATCAAGTTCACTACGTTCACGGTTTTGCCAAAACCATTCGTAGCCCTCCATCATTTCAGTTAAATATTCGGTAGTATTCAAGCTATGTATTTTGACCTCACGCCAAGGCATAGTGATTGGTAGCTGCCGGATATTTATCTGTTGCATAGATAGAATGCGTTGGTTTGGGACAGCCGTACTACCATTTTGGCCTACGTCAAGGGTAGGTACGGGTGGATTCAAATTAACCTGGATAATGATGGGAAGAACTTGACATGTGACTTATGACATTTTGACCTCACGCCAAGGTCATAAGAGCATGGGGCAAAAATCCACATCGGGAGTTTCAAAAGAACTGAAACTTGCTAGTGTTGCATACCATTTGGAGTGTGATGATTCTGGTAGGATTCCTTCAGTTTCGTCACGCGATGATATTTGGATCCCGATCCTACTGTGAGTATATGCTACTCGTCGGGAAATTTCTCACTAAACGATCAATGCTATAAACCTAGTAGGTGTCTAGAAAGGTGTTAGCGGGGCTACGCCCCCAGGAAAAAGAGGTTATTTAATTAAGGAACTTCGCGAAAGCGTTGGAAAACCTCCCTCGAAGTACCGACACTGGCCTGGCTGAACGGTTAAGCAAGTATTGTGCGGTGGGATTGATCCCGACTAATTCTTCCTTTATGGTTTGAGGAGGGATTCGAGAAACAGTGGGAGCCATCCTGTTTAGACAAACTAAAAACCACTCTAAACTTGCAAGAGCATCATGCTGAGTGTTTCTTCTCTCTCTCCTAATTGCAGCGACCAATCGACATGACTGGACTTAAGTTACTTCTAGATAAAAACATACTGACAGGGCCAAACTACAAAGATTGGCTCAGGAATGTCAAAATGGCAATCACTTACGACAAGCTGGGGTATCTTCTTACCACCAAAGCTCCCCCTATCCCTGGTCCCACTTCCAGCGTCGCGGATAAGGAAATCCGTAAGACTTGGGAGATTGATAGCGCGAAGGCCAAGTGCCTCGTGCTTGCCTCTATGGACAATGAACATCAGAGGAGGCACGAGAATATGGACTTGGAATCCATATTTCTTCATACAAAAGAACTGTGTGGAGAGCAATCTCGTATCGCAAGATACGAAGCGTCGAAAAAGTTATTTTCGGCAAGGATGGCCGTCGGATCATCAGTAGCAGAACACATGCTTAAGATGATCGGCTACATTGAGGAGCTCGCGGACCTAGAGACCACATTGGAGAGTGAGCTCTATACGGACTTAGTTCTCCAGTCCCTTCCTTCCACTTACGCCCAGTTTATACTGAACTTCAACTTACAAGAAAAAGAAGTTGAACTTTCAGAGCTCCTCAACATGCTGAGGAGCGCAGAGGGCACCCTACAGAAAGGTAGGGAAACATCCACTTTGTTTGTAGGAGGATCATCTTCTTCTAGGTCCAAGGCGAAAGCCAAGGGAAAGAAGAAGAAAGCCCCCGCCAAACCAAGGGGCGGTGTTAGTAAAGTGGATACGAAGGGAAAAGCAAAAGCAACAAAGAAAGCGGGGAAGCTTGTGGATAAGAAAGAATGCTTCTATTGTCATAAGAAAGGTCACTGGAAGAATGATTGCAGGGCTTGGAAAGCCAGAACACAGGAATTGAAGCAGGTTGCAGCTTCAGCTTCAGGTGTGTATGTTATTGAAAACTGTCTTTCAATAAACTCTACTTCCTGGGTATTGGATACCGGATCAGGATCTCATATATGTAATTCTTTGCAGGCGTTGAGAAACCGTAGGGTTTTGAAGGCAGGTGACATGACCCTCAGAGTTGCGAACGGAGCTAGCATGGATGCTAAGCCGTGGGGGACTATCACCTGGGAATGTCAGATGGACATGTTTTGGTTTTGCGTAATTGCTTTTTTGTACCCAACGCAACTTGTAATATCATTTCTGTATCTTTAGTTTCTAAAGAAGGTTATGAATTTGCGTTTGTAAACAATGTTGTAAACATTCACCTTAATCAAGATTCTGATTGGGTCAGGTACATTGAGCAATGGTATATACGTATTAAACTAACCACAGATTTTCAATGTCCAGAATACACACAAAAGAAAGTCTCCAGAAATCAATCAGGCTTTCTTATGGCATTGTAGACTGGGTCACATCAATAAGAGAAGGTTGACGAAGTTACATACAGAAGGATATTTGAATTCGTTCGAATATCAATCGTATGCCACTTGTCAATCCCGTCTCAAAGGAAAGATGACAAAGTCTCCGTTCACTGGACACGGAGTAAGAGCGAGCGAGCTCTTGGGACTCGTACACAGCGACGTGTGCGGTCCGATGTCTACACATGCGCGAAGCGGTTTTTCTTACTTCATTACTTTTACGGATGATTTTTCAAGATTCGGACATGTCTTCTTACTGAAACATAAATCCGAAGCCTTTGGAAAGTTCCAGGAATATAAGAATGAAGTAGAAAAACAAACAGGCAAAAGTATCAAGATTCTAAGATCGGATCGAGGTGGTGAATACTTGAGTGCCGAGTTCCTGGACTATTTAAAAGAGAATGGAATTCTCTCTCAGCTTACTCCTCCATACACTCCGCAACATAACGGTGTATCGGAGAGACGGAACCGCACCCTATTGGATATGGTACGGTCCATGATGAGTAACGCTGAGTTACCGCGATCATTCTGGGGATATGCGCTAGAATCAGCCGCATACCTTTTGAACCGAGTTCCTACTAAGACTGTGCCTACCACACCATATGAGTTATAGAGTGGGAAGAAACCCTATCTTCAATATCTGAAGATCTGGGGATGTCCAGCTTTTGTCAAAAAGCAGCATGCGGACAAACTCGAGGCACGCTCAGTACTGTGCAAGTTTGTGGGATACCCAAAGAACACCAGGGGGTATCTTTTCTACTACGCAGAGGAACAAAAAGTCCTTGTTTCTCGTAATGCCCACTTTCTAGAACACCAGTTCTTGGAAAAGGAAATAAGTGGGAGCACAGTAGAACTGGAAGAAATTCCAGAACCACAGACTATTACTGAAAGCTTAGTAGAACCAGAGGGTTCGGAAGAACAGGACATTCCTACGCCACTCCGCAGGAGTAGTAGGCAATCTCATCCGCCCGAGAGATACTACGGTTTTCTCATAGACGGGGACCGAGAGGATTGCATCATAGATTATGATGAGCCTACTAGCTTCCAGCAGGCCGTTCAGAGCGTTGACTCGGTAAAATGGCTGGATGCAATGCGGACCGAAATGGAGTCCATGTACACCAACAAAGTATGGACGTTGGACATTGCTCCAGACGGGGTAAAACCCGTAGGATGCAAGTGGATCTTCAAAAGGAAGATTGGTGTAGATGGACAGGTTGAGACCTATAAAGCTAGACTTGTAGCAAAGGGTTTTCGTCAAAGACCTGGTTTGGACTATGATGAAACCTTTTCTCCAGTGGCTATGCTGAAATCCATTCGGATCCTTCTTGCCATTGCTGCCTTCCACGATTATGAGATTTGGCAGATGGACGTAAAGACAGCTTTTCTAAATGGAAATTTAGAGGAGTGTGTCTATATGGACCAGCCAGAGGGTTTCATTCAGAGTGGGAGCAGCGGAAAGGTGTGCAAGTTGCTTAAGTCCATCTATGGACTAAAGCAGGCATCGCGGAGTTGGAACATCTGTTTTGATGAGACGGTCAAGGAATTTGGCTTTATCAAAAATCCAGATGAACCATGCATCTATTGTAGATTTGTAGCGAGAACTGTAGTATTCCTCGTTTTGTACGTGGATGACATTTTCTTAATAGGAAATGACATTCCTATGCTACAATCTGTCAAGGGGTTCTTGTCACACAGGTTCTCCATGAAAGACCTGGGTGATGCCTCATACATCCTGGGGATCCGGATCCATCGTGATAGATCCAAGAGGATATTAGGACTTTCACAGTCCAGGTACATCGACACCATACTGAAAAGATTCAGTATGGAAGATTCCAAGCGCGGTAACCTACCGGCTTGTCACGGGATCACCCTCTCTAAAGAGATGTCTCCCAAGACTGATTTGGAGAGGGATCGCATGTCTATTATACCCTACGCTTCTGCGGTAGGCTCTATAATGTATGCGATGTTGTGTACCAGACCGGATGTAGTTTATGCACTGAGTGTGGTAAGCCGGTATCAGTCAAACCCTGGGGAGAAACATTGGATAGCAGTAAAGAACATTCTCAAGTACCTGAGAAGGACTAAGGAGATGTTCTTGGTGTATGGCGGAAAAGACCTCCAGATCGAGGCCTTTGCTGACTCCAGCTTCCAGAGTGACAAGGATGATTCCAAGTCCATGTCGGGTTTTGTCTTTACCCTCAATGGAGGGGCGGTGTGTTGGAAGAGTTCCAAACAGGAAACCGTTGCAGACTCGACGATGGAAGCGGAATATATCGCTGCATCTGATGCCGCAAAAGAAGCTGTCTGGATGAGGAAGTTCTTGAAAGAACTTCAGGTGGTTCCGTCCATTGTTGATCCAATACCTCTGTATTGCGACAACAACGGGGCTATTGCTTTAGCGAAGGAACCCAGGTCCCATCAGAGATCCAGACATATCTTGAGGCGGTATCACCTGATCAGAGAGATCATGGATCGCAAGGAGATCGAGGTTCGGAGGGTTGCTTCAGAAGAAAACACTGTAGATCCATTCACCAAGGCCTTGCCCCAGACTCAGTTCAAGCGGCTGATCGAGATGATTGGTCTTCGATACGCCAGTACATGGCCTTAGTGCAAGTGGGAGATTGTTAGTGTATATGCCCCAGAGGCCATTACTGTATCATACTAGTTTGTATATTACTTAATGGAAGCTTGGGATATTCACCTTGTATATACAATCTTGCTCAAAATAGTAGTATGCTACTTGGTTTGTTTCTACTTCAATGTTTACACGTGTTTATTTTAGTATATCGCCTATACACATTAGTGGAGCCCTTAGGATCTTTGCTTGATTACCAGCGTTGTGATGGCAGTCATACTAGTGGGGCTGGGTAATCTATAAGCACATCCTTATGCAGGTCCCTGGTCGCAGGACTATCGAGACAGGGCATCGATACTCCGGAGTAGACTAGCGCATGCGCTTCTCATCCCAGTGTGGGAGACGGTCTGTCCGACAGCCGTCGGTACGTCGTACTTGAGATAGTATGCGGGTGCTCGTTGGGTTACGAGGACAGGACTCGTCGGGAACTGACTAGTTGGTATTATGCCTATCGTCAGTTATCAGTTCCCAGGTGACATGAGTACAGCTTAGTCCGCTGACTTGACACTGTCACTTCGCCTCGAGTGTGTTCCCACTGTACTTTGATTACTACCCTACCACAGCTCAAAGGAGTCGTGCAAACAGGTGGTAGTTGGGTGCAGTCCCGAAGCACTTAGTGGCAGTGACGGTTAGACAGGATTCGTCTCTCCCGGTATTGGGGGTTGACATCGCGCTGTGTCTAGGAGAGCCATTACACGAGTAGTCCCTGGCCAGGGCAAACGAGATATACTGGTAGGCTTCCAGTGTTATCTCAGGGTGTTTTGGGCTTCACTCCGACACGACTTGTACCGCTATTGGGGGACTGACGTTTACCGCCCCCTAGGCCCGCCATGCGATGTATCAGACGAACAGACCGGACTGTACGGAGAATGTCACATTCAGGCTCAGTAGGAGTTCAGATGGGTTTCGCCTCGTCAGTCTTCTTGTCCGCATCTACCTGGGGACCGTTACGCACAGCTAGTGCCACTTGCGGTCTGTGGTTAAACCCACTGCCAGCGTAGTGTCGAGTCTTTAGAGTCCCACACAGAAAGCTATTCGCCTTTAGGCAAAAGAGTAGAGGTCGCATGGTTGTGCGACAGGTCGTATGGTTTTGCGACAGGGTTCGGTCACATCCGTGCACTTGTGCACGTACAGTGTCCGGACAGTTCACACTAGCGGGCTTTGGTTTAAGCCAGATCCTAGTATACCTTTTGGGATTGGTTTTATCCAGTATGCATTCGTGTTCCTCGGAACGCGGATGCGGGTGTGTATGCACAGTTGACGGAGAGACAGAGGCAGAGGATTCTCATTAGGGTTGTTGACCGTTGACAGTTGACTATTGACTTTTTGCTCAACCCTAATGAGAATATGATATGTGATTAACAATTATATTAATTAAGTATTATGGTGACATGGTTGTTGAGGATTGACTTTGTTGACTTGTTGACTTTTGTTGACTTGTTGACTTTGTTGACCGGTTGACTAGGCTTGACTAGTTGACCATCATGATAACTATAGCTATCATTTCATGGCAAAGACTTTTGCTTGCTTGCTCTTTTGTGCAAAATGAGTGCATGAAATGATATGGCTATGGTTGCTTAAACCATCACATAATACTTGATTGATATGAGGTGTTATGATTGTTTTGGATTATGAGAGCCAAATGAGAAAAGTCTTCTCTCATTCTTTCATGCTCATTCTCTCTCTTGTTCTAGAGCTCTCATCTCCTCCTCTTGCTCTCACTCTCTTGACTCTATGGTTCACTTGTCTCATGAGTTGAGAACCAAGAACCATAGATAAAATCCCATACAAACTCTTCTCTACTCACTCTAGTTCACAAGGTTTAGCAAACCGAGTGAACTAGTTTCTTCAAAGTTCGAAGAAGGAGCCAAAGGTTGAAGCTTTCAGGTGGATCTATCTTCGGCGCAAGGAGACGACGGGGTGAAGCCGATCCGGTCAACCATCGAGGCTTGAAGACGAAGGAGTTCAAGAAAGAAAGGTATAACCCCCTAACCGAGTAGTTAGCAACTCGTATATATATATCGATATATAATAATCGCTCAAGGCGTGATAAAATGCAACATCACAGAAATGTAATAAGCATCACAGAACAATACAGATATCTGGGATCCCCGAGTTTCATAGAGCCGCTACTGAAAACCGACGTCCCCTGGTCATATGGATAGCCTGTGCAATGAAATCCTAGACCCCTACGGGCGCGGCAAGTTACCCGCCAAAATCCGAAGTGAGGCAGCCCCTTCAGCAACGTGAATGGACCACCCAGCACTTCACGGAATCCGGTAACTTGGGCACCCCTCCTTGGGTCAACCTATACCCCATACGAGTGCGGCGCACAGCCCGCCAATTCTAGAGTAAAGCCCCCTTCATCTCAACGCCATGAGATGCGGGCCCGTTGCCCTCTAGAACCCGGCTATCCGTGCACCCCTCCGCGGGGTAATCCTAGTACAGAAAATAAAATATACATACAACGGGTACATCGACCTCAGCCCGGTCGTGCCCCAAAAGAATAATAAACAAACAGGCAGTGACGGCAGTCCACATGTCGGACGCTCGCCCCGCAATATCAAATGTACATATATAAACAAAACTGTACTACCATTGCACCAGGCTATCCCTCATGACAAATCCGCAACATCACAGCACAACATAGAACATCAACATGAATGTCACGTTCGCAAATCCATCTAAAAGAACTATAGCAATTAGACAGGATTTACCGATCAAATGATATTCACGGTCGCAGATATAATGTAAATACTGTGAACTAACATGTTTAAAATTTTCGATCGACCAAATTAACCGAAGTGGGCCCCAAGCACAACTGTAGCACTCAAAGAAAATCTGGGCCCAAAAAGAATATTCCAGAAACCCTGTTTCCATATCCCAAGAGCACTGTAGAAATTTGGTACTGTGAAGAGTCAAAATGGCGGCGGAACCACGGCCAATGCATGGGTTTGGCCGCGGTTCCGCGGTGTAACAGTAACTTCACACTACCAAATTTTCACAGAATGCTTAAAAAACCCTGCTCGTATTTTTACAATGTACCAAATAATTTTTTGACCACTGCAAAAATTCGACAGAAAACTGATGCATGAAAACGCGGTTTTTGGAAAATCCGTTCGATCGAATTTGTAAACATGTTAGAGCAAGCTAGACTAGGTTAATGACGTGGCTCTGATACCATGTAGGAGTACGGCAGCGCCCCGGCCGTCTATCCGAGGCCAAAATGCAGAAACGAAAATTTTTCTTGACTTTAAAACCGGCACTACCGCATCCTAAAAACCTGGATCGTAACCATTAACCTAATGCTAGCAATCAAGAGAAAGGGTAGAGAGCTATACCGAGCGATCCGTGTCCTTCGGTCTTCGGCCTCCGTCCTGATCTCCTCACGGAATGTCCGGTCTTCACCTCCTCGTAGGAAAAGGGCACCACATCGCCGGGTTCTTTTACGGGCTCCAACCTCTAGACCGAGGCAACTCGGACACGAAGTTAGCGAGCCGATGTGTCCAAGAATTGCTGCAGAATAGTGTAGAATGGTTTGCCTCTATGGGGTGATTGAAGTTGCCATTTTAGATTGGAGGAGAAAAGAACTTTGGAGAGATGTTAAAGAATTTAGATGCAAGCAAAATGAGATCAACAATTTTCCCACCACAAAAGAATTCCTCTTCCCACCAAGATGTGGCTGGCCTCTCTTTAATGGATGAGGGGAAAAAATGAATCAAAAGCAAGAGGATAAAATGTGTGATCATGAAAAAAAATGTCACACCAACATCAACCCACATCTTTTCAAAACCCATCACAATTAATGCAAGCCATTATGAAGAAAAAAGTAAAGATGCTTAAACCATCATAATCAACCATTTACAAGAAACCCCTCCACAATGCTCATTTGCAAATATGCAAATTAGCCCCTCCCATCACAAAAGTCCGGCCGTGAAGGAACAAAGGAAAACTGGCTGAAACGGAATGCAAACTGGAAACTTCAAAAAACTGATCCCGTAATAAATTACAGGAAAACCCCGCGACTGTATATACATACCCGCATTTGTATTCCCACTGAATACAAATGCAAAGAGACAAAATCTACACTGTACAATACCAGGATTCAGCTTAATCCAAAGCCCGCTAGTATTATCTGTTCGATCATGATCCGTGCAATACCGCACGGATAAGATCGAACCCTGCCATATCTCCATATGGCCTCTACAGTGTTTCGCCCGAAACTTGAGCAACTGTCTGTGGGGGACTCTAAAGACTCGTCAATACTTTGGCTGTGGAATTAACCACTAGCACGTCAGAGGTATTAGCCGTACGTAACGAGCTACCAGGTATTGACCAAAAGGGAGGTCGATGAGCGAACTCATCCTGACACCCTACTGAGCCTGTCAGTGACAATATCCGTACAGTCCGGTCCGTTCGTCTATGAGTATCGCATGGCGGGCCTAGGGGTTTGGTAAAAGTCAGACCCCTAAAAGCGGTACAAGTCGTGTCGGAGTGTAGCCCAGAACACCCTGAGATACTACTGGAATACCTACCAGTAAATCTCCTGCCTCGGCCGAGGGCTTTGTGTAATGGCTCTCCTAGACACATCGCGACCTCACCCTCAATACCGGGAGAGACGAACCCCTGCAGATCCGCTCACTGCTTCCATGTGGCTCGGGACTGTACCCAACTAAAACCTGTTTGCACGACTCGTTTGAGCCGTGGTAGGGTAGTAATCAAAGTACAGTGGGAACTCACACGAGACAAATGACGATCCCAGGTCGATGAACTAACCTGTACACATGTCACCAGGGAACTGCTATCTGATGTCAGGTATAAGACCAACTAGCATGTTCCCGGCGAGTCCTGTCTGGTGTACTCATAACCCAATGAGCACCTGTATACATCTTAGGTGAACCAACTGACACCAGTGGCTTGTGGGACCGGCCACCGCCCCTCGTCGGGGTCTTGACTGTATACACTAGTCTACTCTGGAGTATCGATGTCCTGTCTTAAAAACTCCCACGACTAGGGACCTTTTAAGGATGTGCTTATAGACCCCAGCTCCCATGTATATGATCGCCCTCATACTGCTGGCAGTCAAGCAAGAATCCTAGGGGCTCTATCAACGCGCAATAGTGACCTGTAAGGTCACCTAAAATAGTATACAATGATAAAGGTAAACCAGATAGCATACTATCATCTTGAGTAAGACTGTTCTAACGGTATAGGTCCTCCCTCAATCATTGCAATCACGGGCGTGCGATCCAATAATTGACTCTGAGGGCACTATCCTCAATAGTATAGTACTAGTTTGTATATTACATTTTGAAAGCTTGGGATATATACATGGATTTATGACAGTCTTGCTCAATATAGTAGTACGCTACTTGGTTTGTATCTATCTCAATATGCGTGTATGTTTCTTTTAACGTATCGCTAATACATATTGGTAGAGCCCTTAAGATCTTTGCTTGACTACAAGCGTTGTGATGGCAGTCATACTAGTAGGGGCTGGGTAGTCTACAAGCACATCCTTATAATGGTCCTTAGTCATAGGATTATCGAGACAGGGCATCGATACTCCAGAGTAGACTAATGTATATGCTTCTCGTCCCAGCAGGGGAGATGGTCTGTCCCACAGCCATTAGTACGTCGTACTGGAGATAGTATGCAGGTGCTCATTGGGTTATGAGTTACACTGGACAGACTCGTGGGGTACTGCTGGTTGGTACTATACCTATCATTAGAAAGCAGTTCCTAGGTAACATGAGTACAGCTTAGTCCGTCGACTTGACATACTACCCTACCACGGCTCTATTAAGTCATGCAAACAGGTAGTAGTTGGGTCCAGTCCCGAAGCGCTTGGAGGCAGTGGCGGTTAGATAGGATTCGTCTCTCTCGGTATTGGGGGTTGATGTCGCACTGTGACTCGGAAAGCCATTACACAATGTCCCTGGCCAGGGAAAGCGAGATTTACTGGTAGGTACTCCAGTAGTTTCTCAGGGTGTTTTGGGCTGTACTCTGACACGACTTATTGCGCTATTAGGGGTCTGACGTTTGCCGCCCCTAGGCCCGATATGCGATACTCTTAGACGAACAGACCGGACTGTACGGAGATTGCCACAGACAGGCTCAGTAAGAGTTCGGATGAGTTTGCTCGTCGGCCTTCTTATCGATAGATACCTGGGTAGCCATTATGTACAGCTAGTATCGCTGACGTGCTTATGGTTAAACTCACTGCCAGCGTACTGTCGAGTCTTCAGAGTCCCACACAGAGGGTTTCCCTGCTTCGGGCAAAACGAGTAGAGGTCGTATGGTTTTACGACAGGGTTCGATCACACATGTGTACTTGTGCGCATATGATGTTCGGGCGGAAAATACTAGTGGGCTTTAGTTTAAGCCGGATCCTAGTATTTGGTTATTGGATTAGTTATGTCGCATTGTATTCGTGTTTCTCGGAACACGAATACAGGTATGTATATACGGTTGCGAGGGGAATTCTTGTAATTGTTCAAGTTTGCTTTAAGATGATTAAACCTCATTATTTGTTTTAGCATTTTAGGTTAAATGCTTAATAAGATGGATAATTGAGAGGAGGGAAACTTCATGGTATTTTAATTAAATTGAGCAAGGCTTTATGTTGACTCTTTTGGACTCTTGTGACCATAGAAGACTTAGATATTTTGTGAGATATTTGTGTGAGATATTTTTCTTTTGCATTAGAGTTAAAATAGATGCCATGCTCAAGAGTTTAGTTTTATTATTACAAACACATTCTCTCTCCTCTCAAGCTCTCTCTTCATCTTGCTCAAAATAGAAACTCTAATTGTCTCATGAGTTGAGAATCCTAGGGTTTGTGACATAACAAAATACATTAACACTCTCTACTCTCTAGAGGATACTTAGTTTAGCACACCAAGTGACCTAGTTGCCTCAACTTGGAGGGTAAGCTCAAGGTTGGGACCCTCGGATGGATCTTCTACGACTTGGAGAAGCCGACAAGGAGGCGCTATCCATTTTCACTCCAAGGAGCTCATGAAGTGAAGGAGGACAGCGAGGAGATAAGAAGGACACGATACTACGAGATATAACATTCATCCGAGTAGTTAAATCTCATATAGTATGCTAGCTAGGGTTTTATGTTCGATCCTTGCTTCAAGTCGGTGTTGCGAAGCCCGTAAAAATCATTTTTTGCTAATTCTGCCTCCTCGAGAACACGTGGGGTGCGCGACATCGACTTACAGTATCTCACAAGCTCAATGATTCACATATCATGTGAGGGTTTTGAGCTTGGAGGTGAGATGATGAATTGAGGAGAGCAAGAGAGCATGAGCTCTTGAAAAATAGTTAAGGCATGAAGAATGAAAAAAATGATGAGAGTAAACTCAAATGGCAATCTCTTTCCTCACTTATTCAAGCATGTAATAAAATTGCAACTCTAAATTGCAACCATGCTTGAATAGTGAGTCAAGACTAATATACAACTAATAAAACCCATGCCTTGCCCATTCCACAAATATCTCCACAATTTACACCTCATTTTTCTATTTTCTCAAAATAGAAAAACATGCCATGCTTTATATAATATATATATATATATATATATATATATATATATCAAATATACATTAATACACACACACACGCATATATATATATATATATATATATATATATATAAACCAATTAGTGAGCTAATGATATTAGTTAAGATATAATTATATCACATATAATATATATCACATTATTAAATCAACACTTGATCTAATAATCCAGTTATATCACATATAATCGATTAATATCATTAATCTGAATATCACATTATCAAACCAACACTTGATTCGATAATCCTGTTATATCATATATAACCTGACTGACATCAGATAACTGCCAGATTACAATACGGTATCACGTACACGTATTTAATCATGCCCATGCACATATTACATATGTGCCATACTTCGTTTTGCTCGAACCAGAAAACTTCTGTGTGGGACTCTAAAGACTCGTCAATACGCCAGCAATAGGTGATGATCACATCAATCACTTACAAGCCATCATCGGTACTAGCTGGACATAACGGATACCCGAGTATTGAGCGATATGAAGATCAACAAGCAAGCTCGTCCATACTCTCTATGAAGCCTATCAGTAACACTACCGTACAGTCCGGTCTCTTTGTCTGATATGTCGCATATCATGTCTAGGGGTGGTAAATGTCAGACCCCAGTAACGTGATAAGTCATGCCGATGTTTGGCTCATAACAGTTTGAGAAACTACTGATAACTTTTATGAGTAAATCTTAGCAACCCTGGCAATGGATTTTCAGTTATAGCCAATCGATCATAGCGCAACATCAACTCCCTATACCGGGAGAGACGAAACCCTCCTATCGCTCATTGCCTCCATGTGTCTCGGGACTGTACCCAAAATCCACCTGTTTGCACGACTCCTTTGAGCCATGGTAGAGAAGAAATCAAAGCACAGTGGGAGCCACACAAGACTCTATGATGATCTCGGGTCTACAGACTGACCAGTACCAGTGTCACCAGAGGACTGCTATCTGACGATAGGTATACTACCAACTAGGAGTCCTGTTCGGTGCACCCATTCTCCAATGAGCACCTGTGTACAATCTTTGATGTCACACACCAATGGTTGTGGGATCAACCATCGCCCTCCAAGGGACAAGAAACGTACACACTAGTCCACTCTGGAATATCGATGCCCTAGTCTCGATATTCCCACGACTAGGAACTGATTAAAGGATGTACTTTTGGATCACCCTGGCCCCACTAGTATGATCTCATCATAATCCTGGTAGTCAAGTACATATCCTAAGCGATTTATCAACATGTGAGAGCAAGACAGTAAAGAATACCAGTCAACATGTTAAGATAAAGAGTAACCAAATAGCATACTATCATGTTGAGCAAGAAAGTTCTCTATATATATGTCCAAGCATCCACTATAATATACCTCACATGTAAAATAATGGCCTCTAGGGCATACATATACCTAACAGTTACGTCCAGCTAATACCGCTGACGGCTTGTGGGTAACTGATATGATCATTACCTACTGCTGGCGTATTGACGAGTCTTTAGAGTCCTATACAGAGGTTTCCTGGCTCAAGCAAAATGAAGTAGGGCACATATGTGATATGTGCGGGACCGAGATTAATATGTGCATGTGATACCGTATTCTAATCTCACGATATATGATATCAGTCGGTTATATGAGATATAACCGGGTTATTGAATCAAGTGCTGATTCGATAAGTTGATATAAATGATATTAGTCGGTTATATGTGATATAGCCGGATTATTAAATCAAGTGTTGATTTAATAATTTAATTTAGAATTATATATTTGATATATTAATATATATTAACTAATATTAGCTCACTTAAGAATTTCTTTTCTACTAATACATTTAAATATATATGTGATATATATTAATGTATTTAATTTTGTGTCATGCTTGATGATACATTGGACATAGGTGTATGAGACTCATACCAAACTAAAGATAATTTGTGGATTTAATTATTAATGGATAAATCAAAATTAGGTGGAAATTGGCATGGTTTTGGATGGTTGTGGAAGCATGTAGAAACCTTGATTTAGTCCGCTATTTTTGTTTTACTTTAGATATTTATTAACCCAACCATTATCTTTAGCCATGGTTAAGTCTCTACAAATATTTATAAGATATTTTTTCACCCAAATGGTTGATCACTTGTTCATCTTCTTCAACTCATTTTGCTCTCTAGTTTTTAGATGAGGTGAAGAAAGAAAGAGAGAATAATTATTCTAAAGTGAGCAAAATTCCTACTTCATCAATCTATACCAAACTAGCTATTTAGTATATGTTGTTTACTTCATTAATCTATCAATTAGTGAAGAGATAGCTTGAGTTAGAGATTCTTCGACGTAGATCATCTTCGGCCTCGAAGATCTTTAAGTAAGCTCGTTCCTTTCGCCTAGTGGAGCCTAAGGAGAGCCCGAGACACCACTACTTGAAGCTAAGGGACTACTACACGGAGCTTTAGAAGTGAAGGACCGGTCTACAAAGATTGTATTCCTATTTCACTTAGTGTAAAGTTTGTTTACATGCATATAAAACCCTAATTCTCTAGTTAGATCTTTGGTTCGGGTTGCTTAGCACTCTAGAATTTTTGAAATTGCATACTTGATGCTTGCCGAAACCTAGCGGGGGTGCTAAGCGAACCCAACAGTGGTATCAGAGCCAAGCTAGAGCATTAAGAGTGGCCTAGACGACGCTAAAGTGTTCGATCGAACATCGAAACCCAAACTTTTCCCACTCTCTGGAATTTTTTTCAAATGTTGGAATTTTCCAAATTAAAAATATGCAGAAAATTGTGCAGGGTTTTATATGGATCCTCAAGAAAAACGATGGCCCAACTCGACCAAACGGCCGTGCAACCGCGGACAAACCATGGGTTTAGCCGCGGTTCCGCAGCGCCGTTGGTGAGGCAGGGAACGTGCCTTCTTGTGCTGATCTATAGGTACTTGTGGCACATTCTGGGTATTTTTAAGTATGACTCAAGTGTTGAGGTCTCTGGGAATTGTAGGTGTTTGATAAATCGATCGAAATGTTTAATATCGTCTAGATATCTGTGATTTGTGATACAATATTTGGAATCCATAATAATTAGTTTTGTGAAAACTAATTGGCATTTTGTAAATCCAGTAATTTAGTCTCTTTTGATCGGTTGTCGCGGGGTTTTGATTCAGATCAAAACTCCGTCGCAATCTCATACAATACGCGAACACTCGCCGGGTAACACTAATAGATAGCCACACCCCATCACCCCGACTGAGTGACTGTAGGAGAACCCCGTTGCCAAAAGCATCCGCTCGGGTGCTCGCAGCCGCGATGTTCCGCCTAAGTGCACTTCGTCGACGGCATCACGGGTGCGTCCGTCTACTAATATTTCTGACGAGCATTCGATCATTTGTCGGGAATCTTATTGAATTGCCCGACTGGTTATTGAAAATTGTTTTCAATTTGAGTTAAAATGCCGGGTTTATAACGTTAGACATGAAATTCAGAATATGTGATATTCCGGGTTTATGATGTCTAAGGAATTTATACGGTTAGGCATGAAATCCGAAGTATGTGATATTTCGGGTTTATGATGTCTAAGGTGGTTGCGGATTCTAATTATTGCAGCTTTCATTTCTTTTCTGCGACCGTAAGTGTAATATGTGGTGTATCGCCGGTTTCGTTGCTATACGTCAATGACAATTGGGATACGCATATTTACTTATGTTGATGACATGTGATGTTATGTGTTGCTGTGATATGTTATATTGGATCGTCGTGTTTGAATAGCCGGGGGTTTTGCATGAGATGAGAGTTTTTCATTTTCATTCATGTACAAATTTTTGTATGTAATATTATTTTATTGGGACACTTCCGGGTTGAGGATGATGTCACTATTGATGTATATTATTTACTTTTCCGCATTAGGATAGACCCAAGGCGGAGAGCACAAGTAACCGGGTTCTAGAGTCCAGTGGGAGACAATCTCGAGGAGTCGAGACTGGGTCTCCTAACTCTAGAATTGATAGGGTTGCTTGCCACTCTCGTAGGTGTCTAGGAATTTGGGTTTGGCTATTCATTACGACTGTGGAATCCATGTTTTTTTACTGGCTTAATTTAAAACACGGACCTCTTAGTATATCCAATATTTCATATGTTGACTTCTGCTGCAATGTTCTGTGATGAGATCATATAACTGCGTGAGACGAATGCTTTATATTATATATATGATATATAATAAATGCTGCTTATGTTTTGCATCCGTGCTAGTCCTGACCCTGCTCTGCCGTTAGTTAACTAACCAAACGGTGCATGACGGGACCCCATGACGAATGCGGATGGCATAAGCGTACGTTGTATTTTCGTTTCTTTATCTGTGATGCTTAGTAAGAATAAATGATGGGACTTCATTAATGAGATTAATGAAAAGGAAAGAAACCTAAAGATGTTGTAGAATCAAATTTTCAAAAAGGTAGCTCTAGTTATTGCTTTGCATAGTGGTATTCTTTTATAAATATCCATCACCTCATTCGATGAGGAAAGAGCCAAGATCCCTTCATCGGGAATGAGCTCTTTAGCAAAAGCTAGCACATGCTACAACCCATTCGGTTTGTTTTGAAAACTACTCGATTTTTAAAAGCGGAGCTTAAACCACTCATTTTCAAATCACTCGATTCTACAACGATATCAAGTTTATTACGCAAAAGGTTTTCTTAAAAACCTATCGTAGCCCTCCGTCATTTCAGATAAGTGCTATTTAGTATTCGTGCTATGTTTGTTGGCCTTCGTCAAGGCGTAATGTGCGGTAGCTGATTAGTGCTTATCTGCTGCATATGATGCGATTGGATTAGGGTAGTCGTACGACTTTGTTGGCCTTCGTCAAGGGTCGTGCGGGTGGGTTTAATTCAATCACGAAATGTACGGGTTTAACTTGACTAGTGGCCTATGGTTTGTTGGCCTTCGTCAAGATCATAGGACGTTAGGGGCAAAATATATTGGGAATTTCAAGTGTTGAAATTTTCAATGAGATTGCATACCTTCTATGAGATAGTTGGATCCCGATACCCACTGCGAGTAAGAGTTACTCCTGGGAGAGTTTTGCACTTTACAATTAGCTAATCTAGAAGGTGTCTAGAAAAGTGTTAACGGGGTTATGCCTCTGCGGAAACGAGGTTATTTAATTAGTTCCATGGGAAAGCATGGGGAGACTCCCTCGGAGTACCAATACCTGTCTGACCGAACGATTGGCGAACTTGTAGAATGTAATTAATCTCAGCTAATCTTACTTTTTAGGGTTTGAAGGAAGATTTGATAAAAACAGTGGGAACCATCCTGATTAGATAAAATAATAACCAAGCTAATCTTGTAGGAGCATACACTAAAGTGTTTTGTTCTCTCTCTCTCTCCAGGTAGCGACCATGACACGCCTTAATTAAGATAATAATATTGATGTATTGACCGAACCCACTTGTTATACTGAGCCGGGGAATGTTGGTTCCGCTCTACCTTATAACTGTTATAAGTCTGAGCAGGAAATAGGGGAATACCCAAATTTCCATGCGACCCGAGCGAGGAATGAGCATGTTGATGCATTTTCTTCGGGTGTGTTCGTTACCGAGAATTGTTTCTCAGTACACTCTACGTCCTGGGTATTAGATACCGGATCACGATCCTACATATGTAATATGTTACAGGGGCTTAAGAGAGATAGAGAACCGGGAAAAGTGATCATTCTCTAAAAGTAGGGAATGGTGCAAATGTTGCAGCCAAAGCAGCTGGTGAATATCACCTTGTATTACCCAATGGGAATACATTGATCTTGAACGACTGTTATTACTTACCATCTATGATGTGCAATTTAATATCAATTTCTTTATTAGATAAAGAAGGATATAATTTTGTAGTAGAGAAAAATGTTATGAACATTTTCCTAAATTAAGTGTTGATTGAGTTTGGTGCGTTATGTAACGGTTTATATGTTCTGAATCAAAATATAGTTCTTAACATACAGAACACACACAAGAGGAAAAGTTCAGAAATGAACGAGTCCTTCTTGTGGCATTGTAGACTAGGTCATATCAATGCGACACGACTTAGCTAGTCATGTCGCATTGATATGACCTAGTCTACAATGCCACAAGAAAGACTCGTTCATTTCTGAACTCTTCCTCTTGTGTGTGTTCTGTATGTTAAGAACTGTATTTTGTTTCAGAACGTATATACCGTTACATAACGTGCCAAAACCAATCAACACTTGATTTAGGAAAATATTCATAACATTATCCTCCAATACAAAATTATATCCATCTCTATGTAATATAGATACCGATATAATATTGCACATGATTTCTGGTACGTAATAACAGTCATTTAGAATCAATGTATTACTATTAGGTAATACTAGGTGACATGTGACAACTGCTTTGGTTGCAACCATTGTACCATTCCCTACTCTGAGAGAATGATCACTTATTCCCAGTTCTCTACTTTTCTTTAGCCCATTTAACATATTACAAATGTGGGATCCTGATTCGGTATCTAATACCCAGGACGTAGAACAAACTGAGAAACAATTCCCGGTAACGAACACACCCGAAGAAGATGCATCAACATGCTCATTCCTCGCTCGGGTCGCAAGGGAATCCGGGTATTCCCCTATTTCCTGCTCAGACTTATAACAGTTATAAGGTAGAGTGGAACCAACGTTCCCCAGCTCAGTATAACAAGCGGGTTCAGTTAATATTATTATCTTGATTAAGGCGTGTCATGGTCGCTACCAGGAGAGAGAGAGAAGAAAACACCGCGTGCACTCTTGCAAGATTAGATTAGTTATTATTTTATCCAATCAGGATGGCTCCCACTGTTTTTATCAAATTTTCCTTCAAACCTTAAAAGGTAAGACTAGCCGGGATTAATTATACCCTATAAGTTCACCAATCGTTCAGCCAGGCAGGTATTGGTACTCCGAGCGAGTCTCCCCATGCTTTCGTATGGAACTAATTAAATAACCTCGTTTCTGCAGGGGCATAACCCTGTTAACACCTTTCTTAGACACCTACTGGATTAGCTAATTGTAAAGTGCAAAACTCTCCCAGGAGTAACTCTTACTCGCAGTGGGTATCGGGATCCAACTATCTCATAGAAGGTATGCAATCTCATTGCAAATTTCAACACTTGAAATTCCCAATAATGTTTCTGCCTCTAGCAACTTATGATCTTGGCTAGGGTCAACAAATTATATGTTAGCTATAGTGCCCTTAAGTCAATTATTGGATCGCAGGCACGCGATTGCAATGATTGAGAGAGGTCATATACGGGTAGAACAATCTTACTCGAGATGATAGTATGCTATCTGATTTGTCTTTATCATCATGCATTTGCTTTAGGTGGCTTTACAGATCACTATTACATGTTGATAGAGCCAATAAGATTCTTGCTTGACTACCAGCAATATGATGGCGATCAAATACGTGGGAGTTGGGGATCTATAAGCACATCCTTAAATGTCCTTAGTCGTGGGAGTTTCGAGACTGGGTATCGATACTCCAGAGTAGACTAGTGTATACTGATCGAGACCCCGACGAGGGGCGGTGGCCGGTCTCACAAGCTATTGGTGTCAGTTTGTTCACCTAAGATGTATACAGGTGCTCATTAGGTTATGAGTACACCGGACGGACTCGCCGGGAACCTGCTAGTTGGTATTATACCTATTGTCAGATAGCAGTTCCCTGGTGACATGTGTACAGGTTAGTCTATCGACTTGAGATCGTCATTTGTTTCGTGTGAGTTCCCACTGTGCTTTGATTACTACCCTACCACGGCTCAAAGGAGTCGTGCAAACAGATTTTAGTTGAGTACAGTCCCGAGCCACATGGAGGCAGTAAGCGGATCGTCAGGGGATTTGTCTCTCCCGGTATTGGGGGTTGATGTCACGTTGTGCACTGGTAGCCATTATCAGAAATCTTTGGCCAAAGTAGTCGGGAATTACTGATCTAGGATCGGTGGTTTCTCAGGCGGTGATGGGTTTCATACCGACACTGAATGTCAAGTTGTTAGGGGTATGACTTTATCCATTCCCTAGACTCGATATACGATACTCATAGGCGAACAGACCAGACTGTACGGATATTGTCACTGTCAGGCTCAGTAGGGGTTTCAGGATAAGTTTGCTGGTCGGCCTCCCTTTCGCTCAATACCTGGGCAGCCGTTACGTACAGCAAGTGCTGCTGACGTGCTTGTGGTTAAACCCACTGCCAGCGTATTGACGAGTCTTTAGAATCCTACACAGAGTGTTTCCCTACTTCGGGCGAAACGTTGTAGAGGCCGTATGGTTTTACAGCTGGGTTCGATCATATACGTGCACTTGTGCACGGATCATGACTCGGACGGATAATACTAGTGGGCTTTGGTTTAAGCCGGATCCTAGTATTATATTGTTGGATTATTTTCCTCTCATTGTATTCGTATTCTTCCGGACTACGGATGCGGGTATGTATATACGGATGAGGGGTATTCTTATAATTCTATTACAAGATTACTTTAGTAGATGCCATTTCTTTTATTGGATTAAAACATTTAGGGTTAAATGTTTTATATGTGAGTGGAAGTGCGACTCATTGGTTTTTTTTGGCATCATTTCAAGCATGACTCATTGTGGTGACTTATGGTGGTGATTCACGGATCAATTATGAGCCATGCTTGATATTTTAAAAGGGTTGTGAGATATTTTGTTGTGGGAGGCAGATCTTTTCTTGGAAGGTTTTTCTTTAGTTGTTTATAAGCTCACAACATAAGATCTCATAAAGGGTAGCGAACTAGGTACTCGAGTTGCTTCGGATTTGAGGTCGGAGTCCGTATTACATACTCTCAAGGTGGATCGTCTTCGATGGGGAGACCGGAGATCAAACATGATCAAGGAAGCCACGAGGAGCTTGGGACAGAGGTTGAAGACCGAAGGACACAGATCATTCGGTATAACCATTCTTAACTCCTTTTCATATAGCTAGTGTAGGGTTAATGGTCGATCTGGGAAATCGGGTTCCGTTAGCGCCGGTTTATTAAATTTTTGTTCCGCATTTTGCCACGGATTGATGGCCGGGGCGCTGGCGTAACCCAACATCATAAGCGCTAGCCAAGTTCAACCCGTTATTTTCTGATTGAATCAAACCCACCAGTACGACCCTTGGCTATGGTCAACAAAGCCGTACGATTACCTTAATCCAATCGCATCATATGATTGCAGATAAGAACTAATTAGCTACCGCATACTACGCCTTGGCTATGGTCAACAAACATAGCATGAATATTAAATAGCACTTATTTGAAATGATGGAGGGCTACGATAGGTTTTTAAGAAAAGCATTTGCATAATGAACTTGATATCTTTGAAGAATCAAGTGATTTGAAAAGAAGTGGTTTAACCTCCGCTTTTTAAAATCAAATAGTTTTAAAAAAAACCGAGTGGGTTGTAGCATTTGCTATCTTTTGCTAAAGAGGCCATTCCCGGTGAAGGGATCTCGGCTTTTTTCTCATCGAATGAGGTGCTGGATATTCATAAAGAATACCGCTATGCAAAGCAAGAACTAGAGCTACCTTTTTGAAAATTTGATTTTACAACATCTTTAGGTTTCTTTCATTTTCATTAATAAAGTCCCATCATTTATGTTTCCTAAACATCACAGAAGAAACGAAAATATAACGTACGCTTATGCCATCTGCATTCGCTACGGGGTCCCGTCATGCACCGTTAGGTTATTTAACTAACGGAAGAGCTGCGGCAGGACTAGCGCGGATGCAAAACATAAGCAACGTTTATTATATATCATATATATAATAAAACATTCGTCTCACGCAGTTATATGATCACATCACAAAACATTGCAGCAGAAGTCAACATATGAAATATAGGATATACTAGGAGGTCCGTGTTTTAAATCAAGCCAGTAAAAAACACGGATTCCACGGTCATGATGAATAGCTAAACCCACATCCCTAGACCCCTACGAGAGCGGCAAGAAGCCTTACCAATTCTAGAGTTAGGAGACCCAGTCTTGACTCCTCGAGATGGTCTCCTACTGGACTCTAGAACCCGGTTACTTGTGCTCCCCGCCTTGGGTCTATCCAAATGCGGAAAAGCAAATAATATACATCAATGGTGACATCATCCTCAACCCGGAAGTGTCCCAATAAAAGAATATTACATACAAATTTTTACATGAATGAAAATGAAAAAATCTCATCTCACGCAAAAACCCCCGGCTATTCAAACACGACGATCCAATATATCATATCACAGCAACACATAACATCACATGTCATCAACGTAAGTAAATATGCGTATCCAAATTTTCGTTGATGTATAGCGACGAAACCGGCGATACACCACATATTTCACTTACGGTAGCAGAAAATAAATGAAAACTACAATAATTACAATCCGCAATCACCTTAGACATCATAAACCCGGAATATCTCATACTCCGGATTTCATGCCTAACATTATAAACCTCGCATTTTAGTCTCAGATAGAAAACTCTTTTCAATATCCAGTCGGGTAATTCAACAAGATTCTCGACATGTGATCGAACGCTCGTCGGAAACTCTAGTGGACGGCTACACCCCCGATGCTGTCGATGAAGTGCACTTAGGTGGAACACCGTGGCCGCGAGTACCTGAGCGGATGGTTTTGGCAACGGGGTTCTCCTACAGTCACTTGGTCGGGATTATAGGGCGCGGCTATTTACTAGTGTTACCCGGCGAATGTTTGCGTACTATACGAGATTGCGACGGAGTTTTGATCCGAATCGAAACTCCGTGGCAATCTATCAAAAGAGACTAAATTGCTAGATTTACAAAACACTAACTAGTTTTCACAAAACTAATTATTGTGGATTCCAAATATTGAATCACAGATCATAGATATCTAGACGATATTAAACATTTTGATCGATTTATCAAACACCCACAATTCCCAGAGACCTCAACAACTTGAGCCTCAGAAAAAATACCCAGAAAGCCAGAAATATCAGAATGGAGCAGCACAAGAAAATCGAACTATCAACTCACCAAGACTGCGGTGGAAACACGGCCAAACCTTGGGATTGGCGGTGGTTTCGCGGCTCAATGGTGGAGTCATGGTCTTGAAATTCTTGTAGTCCATAATATTACCTGCACAAATTTCTGAATATTTTTAATCTGGAAAAATGCTACTTTTGAAAAAATTTACGGAAACTTGGAAAAATATGGGTTTTGATGTTCGATCAAACACTTTAATGTCGTCTAGGCCACTCCTACTGCTCTAGCTTGGCTCTGATACCATGAAAGTATGCCTTAGCACCACTACTAGGTTTTTAGAAGTATCAAGTATACAATTTTAAAAAATCTAGTGTGCTATTGCATGCTATCCAAGAATCGAACTAGAGAATTAGGGTTTCATTGTATGTAAACAAACTTTACGCTAAGTGAATAAGGAATACAACCTTTGTAGACCGGTCCTTCACTTCTAAAGCTCTATGCAGTAGTCCCTTAGCTCCAAGTAATGGTCTCTCGAACTCTTCGTAGGCTCCATTTGGTGAAAGGAACAAGCTTGCTTAAGGATCTTCGAGGCCGAAGATGATCCACATTGAGGAATCTCTAACTCAAGCTATCTTCACTAACTAAGGAATTAGTGAAGGAAACAACCTATACTAAAGGTTTAGTTTGGTATAGATTGATGAAGTAGGAATTTTTCTCACTTTATTATTTTGTTTATCTTTTTCTTTTCTCACCTCACTCAAAACTAGAGAGCAAAAATGAGATGAAGAAGATAAACTTGTAGTGAACCATGGGTGGAAAACTATCTCATAGATATTAGTAGAGAGTTAACCATGGCTAAAGATAATGGTTGGGTTAATAAATATCTAGAGCAAAACAAAATTAGTGGAAAAGTCAAGTCTTCTACATGCTTCCATAAGCATCTTAAGCCATGCTAATTTCCACCTAATTTTGGTTTTTCCCTTAATAATTAAATCACCCAAATTATCTTTAGTTTGGTGTGAGTCTCATACATCCATGTCCAATGTATCATCTAACATGACACAATAGTATATGTGACACACATACACACACACAGATATATATATATATATATATATATATATATAAATGTATATATCACCATATATACAAATCAAGAGAAGAAATTCTTTAGTGAGCTAATATTAGTTAATATATATTAAATTATTAAATTAACACTTGATTTAATAATCCGGTTATATCATATATAACGTACTAATATCATTTCTAGGTATATCAAATATACATATAACAAATCATTGAATCAACACTTGATTCAATAATCCGGTTACATCACATATAACCTATATCGCGAGATTAGAATATGGTATCACATACACATATTTAATCTCGGTGCCGCACATATCACATATGTGCCGTACTTTGTTTTGCTTGAACTAGGAAACCTCTGTGTGGGACTCTAAAGACTCGTCAATACGCCAACAGTAGGTAATGATCATATCAGTTACCCGCAAGCCGTCAGTGGTACTAGCTGGACGTAACGGCTACTCAGGTATTGAGCGAATAGAAGATCAACAAGCAAGCTTGTCCAAACTTCTATGAATCATACAAGTAACACTACCGTACAGTCCGCTCTCTTCGTTTGATATGTCGCATATCGAGTCTAGGGGTAGTAAACATCATACCCCAATAACTTGATAAGTCATATCGATGTGAGGCTCATAACGGGTCGAGAAACTACTGATAACACTTACCAGTAAATCTCATCATCAGCCCTGGCCAGGGACTTCTGTTATAGCTAATCGAGTATAGCGCAATATCAACTCCCAATACCGGGAGAGATGAAACCCTTCCTATCTCTCATTGCCTCCATGTGACTCGGGACTGTACCTAAAATCCACCTGTTTGCATGACTCTTTTGAGCCGTGGTAGGGAGGAAATCAAAGCACAATGGGAACCACACAAGACTCTATGACGATCTCGGGTCTACAGACTAACCTGTACCAGCGTCACCAGAGAACTGCTATCTGACGTTAAGTATAATACCATCTAGGAGTTCTCGGCGAGTCCTGTTCGGTGTACCTATTCTCCAATGAGCACCTGTGTACAATCTTTGATGTCAAACACCAATGGATGTGGGATCATCCATCGCTCCATACAAGGTCAAGAAATGTACACACTAGTCTACTCTGGAATATCGATGCCCTGTCTCGATACTCTCTCGACTAGGAACAATTAAAGGATGTGCTTACGGACTACCCAATCCCCACTAGAATGATCTCCATCATAGTCCTAGTAGTCAAGCTAACATCCTAAAGGCTTTATCAATATGTATCAGAGAGAGACAATATAATAATACTAGTATACATATTAAGATAAAGAGCAACCAGATAGCATACTATAATGTCGAGCAAGAAAGTCCTCTCTATATATGTCCAAGTATCCACTATAATATACAATCATGTATAATAATGGCCTTTAAGGAATACATATAACTAACAAGATGAATACCCATCAGCTACCAATCACTATGCCTTGGCGAAGGTCAAAATACATAGCTTGAATACTACTGAATACCCATCTGAAATGACGGAGGGCTATGAATGGTTTTGGCAAAACCGTGAACGTAATGAACTTGATATAGTCGAAGGAACAATGATAGCTTTTTAAAGGAGTGGTTTAGGCTCCGCATTTAAAAGTTGCTTTTTGAAGAAAACCGAGTGGTTTTGAAACTGTTCCAACGATTAAGTTTTAGTTTGTTTTATTTGCATTAATCAATGTTAATGCGGTCCCATCATTTAATCCTATCATTGCAGAAAAGAAACGAAAATATAACATACGCTTATGCCATCCGCATTCGCCACGGGGCCCTATCATGCACCGTTAGGTTACTTAACTACCGGCAGAGCGGGGGCTGGACTAGCGCGGGTGCAAAACATAAGCAATGCCTACTATATATCATATATATATATATATCCATTCGTCTCACACAATAATAGGCATTCTAGATCACAGATGAATATATTTGATATACTAGGAATTCCGTGTTTCGTTTAAGCCTATAATGATAGACGGATTCCACGGTCATGATGAATAGCCAAACCCTACCCTAAACCCCTACGGGTGCGGCAAACTACCTGCCAAATTTCCGAAGTAAAGCAACCTCCCTCAATAAAATGAGTAGGCCACTCGACACTTCAAGAACCCGGTAGTTTGTGCACCCCATCTTGGGTCTATATTAGGAGCAAAAACAGTAAATGAAAGAATACAACGGTGGCTACAAGCTCAACCCGGATGTACCCCATAAAATAATATTACATCACATTTACAAATTACATGAATGAAAGAAAATAAAACACACTTCTCATATCCCCAGCTATTCATCCACGAAGATCCAATATTTCATATATACAAACCACAAACACAGATCACATGTAAGTCGACGATAGACACCCCACGAGTTGCGGGGAGGCGGAATAGGTAAAACAATCATTTTGTTTAAAACAAACATCGACTAACTTATGGATCTTTGCCAAACCCTAACTAACAACATCATAGGAGGGATTAACTACTATGAAAGAAGATTATACCTAATGAACCAAGTCCTTCTTGTTCTCTTTGATCACCTCCTCGTCGGCCTTCTCGTTGTAATAGAAGATCCACCCGAGAGCTACTTCTCCAAGCTTGACCTCTAACTTGAGGTAACTAGGTTACTAAAAGTGCTAATCAAAGCAACCTAGGGAATATAGAGTAGGATTAGGGATTAATAAGTCTTGTTAACCCTTGATCTCAACACATGAGAGGTTAGGGTTAGGGTTTGAAGAGAGAGAGAGAGCTTGAGGAGAGAGAAGGCGAGAGTGAGAATCCTTTTGGAATAATGATTCATTTGTGAATATATGAAGCATATCATGTTATTAAATGAATAACAAAATAATAATATGTCATCATGCTTCATTAACTCACATAGTGATTCATCTCATGAGTCATTTAAATCATAAATGCATCATTAACTCCATGGATGAATCACACCATGACTCATTAAACCAATTAATGCAAATTCCACCTTAGCCTCCGAGTCATCAACCTTCCAGAAGCTTCTCGACAATTTACGAGAACGCCCCTCTTATCCGTGAAAACACAGAAATACTTTAGACTGTATAAATCCAATAATTCGATACTAGAATCTGGCTTAAACTAAAGCCTGCTAGTATAATCTATCCGAACATCATACGTGCGTAAAAAACACGTATGCGTCCGGACCCTGTCGTAAAACCATACGACCTCTATATCGTTTCGCCCGAAGCAGGGAAACTCTCTGTGTGGGACTCTAAAGACTCGACTACTACACTGGCAGTGGGTTTAACCACAGACCGCAAGCGGCACTAGCTGTCATAACGGTCCCCAGGTAGATGTCGATAAGAAGGCCGATGAGGAAATCCATCCGAACTCCTACTGAGCCTGATGTGACAATCTCCATACAGTCTGGTCTGTTCGTCTAGGACTATCGCATATCGGGCCTAGGGGGCGGCAAGCGTCAGTCCCCTAAAAGCGGTATAAGTTGTGTCGGAGTGAAGCCCATTACACCTTGAGAAACTAATGGAAAACCTACCAGTAAATCTCGCCTGTCCTGGCCAGGGACTTTGCGTAATGGCTCTCTAGACACAGCGCGATATCAACTCCCAATACCGGGAGAGACGAATCCTGTCTAACCGCCACTGCCTCTAAGTGCTTGGGACTGCACCCAACTGCTACTTGTTTGCACGACTCCTTTGAGCCGTGGTAGGGTAGCAATCTAAGAACAGTGGGAACACACTCGAGGCGAAGCAGCAGTGTCAGGTCTGCGGACTATGCTGTACTCATGTCACCTGGGAACTGTTAACTGACGACGGGTAGAATACCAACCAACAGTTCCTTGCGAGTCCTGTCCGGTGTACCCATAACCCAACGAGCACTTGTATAATATCTCCAGTACGACGTACTGATGGCTGTGAGACAGACCATCTCCCCAACTGGGATGAGAAGCGTACACACTAGTCTACTCTGGAGTATCGATGCCTGTTTCGATAATCCTACAACTAGGGACCTGAAAAAGGATGTGCTTGTAGACTACCCAACCTCCACTAGTGTGACTGCCATCACAACACTGGTAGTCAAGCAAGATCCTAAGGGCTCTATCAATACGTATACACATATTAAGATAGATACAAACCAAGTAGCATACTACCATGTTTAGCAAGACTGTTAATATAACTGTGAATATCCCATGCTTCCATTAAGTAATATACAAGCTAGTATGATACAATAATGTCCCCTAGGGCATATACACTAACAATGTCCTACTTGCACTAGTGCCATGTACTAGCGTATCGAAGACCGATCATCTCGAGTAGCCTCTCGAACTGAATTTGAGGTAAGGCCTTTGTGAATGGATCAGCAGTGTTCTCCTCTGTAGCAACTCTTTGGACCTCGATCTTTCGGCGATCTATGATCTCCCTGATCAGGTGATACCGTCTTAAGATGTGTCTGGACTTCTGATGGGACCTGGGTTCCTTTGCTAAAGCTATAGCTGCGTTGTTGTCGCAATACAGAGGTATTGGATCAACAA
The DNA here is from genome assembly GCA_030015575.1 of Agapanthus africanus. Classification (NCBI taxonomy): domain Eukaryota; kingdom Viridiplantae; phylum Streptophyta; class Magnoliopsida; order Asparagales; family Amaryllidaceae; genus Agapanthus; species Agapanthus africanus. Next base: position 402,324,852 of record CM057346.1, read on the forward strand.
TGGTAGGAACCACCTGAAGTTCTGTTAGGAACTTCTTCATCCAGACCGCTTCTTTTGCGGCATCGCAAGCAGCAATACACTCCGCTTCCATCGTCGAGTCAGCAACGGTGTCCTGCTTGGAACTCTTCCAGCACACCGCCCCTCCATTGAGGGTAAAGACATAACCTGACATGGACTTGGAGTCATCCTTGTCACTCTGAAAGCTGGAATCAGTAAAGGCCTCGATCTTGAGGTCTTTTCCGCCGTAAACCAAAAACATCTCCTTAGTCCTTCTCAGGTACTTAAGAATGTTCTTTACTGCTATCCAATGCTTCTCCCCTGGGTCTGACTGATACCTTCTTACCACGCTCAGTGCGTAAGCTACATCTGGTCTGGTGCACAACATCGCATACATTATAGAGCCTACCACAGAAGCGTAGGGTATAATAGACATGTGATCCCTTTCCAAATCAGTCTTGGGAGACATCTCTTTGGATAGGGTGATTCCGTGACAAGCCGGTAAACTGCCGCGCTTAGAATCTTCCATACTGAATCTTTTCAGTATAGTGTTGATATACCTAGACTGCGAAAGTCCCAACATCCTCTTGGATCTATCACGATAGATCCGGATCCTCAGAATGTAAGAGGCATCACCCAGGTCTTTCATGGAGAACCTGTGTGACAAGAATCCTTTGACAGATTGTAGCATAGGAATGCCATTTCCTATCAATAGAATGTCATCCACGTACAAGATGAGGAATACGACAGTTCGTGCTACAATTTTACTATATATACATGGTTCATCTGGATTTTTGATAAAGTCATATTCTTTGACCGTTTCATCAAAACAGATGTTCTAACTCCGCGATACCTGCTTTAGTCCATAAATGGACTTAAGCAACTTGCACACTTTCCCGCTGCTCCCACTCTGATTGAAGCCTTCTGGCTGATCCATATAGACGCACTCTTCCAAATTACCATTTAGAAAAGTTTTCTTTACGTCCATCTGCCAGATCTCATAATCATGAAAGGCGGCAATAACAAGAAGGACTCGAATGGATTTGAGCATAGCCACTGGAGAAAAAGTCTCGTCATAGTCCAAACCAGGTCTTTGACGAAAACCCTTTGCAACAAGTCTAGCCTTATAGGTTTCCACCTGTCCATCTACACCAATCTTTTTCTTGAAGATCCACTTGCATCCTATGGGTTTTACTCTATCTGGAGCAAAGTCTAAAGTCCATACTTTGTTGGTGTACATGGACTCCATCTCGGTTCGTATTGCATCAAGCCATCGTACCGAGTCGCCGCTCTGGATGGCCTGCTGGAAGCTAGTAGGTTCATCATCATCAATGACGCAATCCTCTCTATCCCCATCTATGAGAAAACTGTAGTATCTCTCAGGTGGATGCGACGGCCTACTACTCCTGCGGAGGGGTATGGGAATGTCCTGTTCTTCTTGAATTACTGGTTCTACCAAACTTTCAGTAGTAGTTTGTGGTTCTGGAATTTCTTCCAATTCTATTTCGCTCCCACTTGTTTCCTTTTCTAAAAACTGCTGTTCTAGAAAATGGGCATTACGAGAACCAAAAATATTTTGTTCCTCTGCGTAATAGAAGAAATACCCCTTGGAGTTCTTTGGATATCCCACAAACTTACACTGTACTGATCGTGCCTCGAGTTTGTCCGCATGCTGCTTTTTAACAAAAGCTGGACATCCCCATATCTTCAGATACTGAAGATAGGGTTTCTTCCCATTCCACATCTGATATGGTGTGGTAGGCACAGTCTTGGTAGGAGCCCTGTTCAAAAGATATGCTGCTGATTCTAGCGCATAACCCCAGAAAGATCGCGGTAACTCAGCATTACTCATCATGGAACGGACCATATCCAATAGGGTTCGATTCCGTCTCTCCGATACACCGTTATGCTGTGGAGTGTATGGAGGAGTAAGATGAGAGAGAATTCCTTTCTCTTTTAGGTAACCTAGGAACTCGGCACTTAAGTATTCACCACCTCGATCAGATCTCAGTGTCTTGATACTTTTGCCGGTCTGGTTTTCTACTTCATTCTTATATTCTAGGAGTTTCTCAAAGGCCTCGGATTTATGTTTCATCAAGAAAATGAATCCGTACCTAGAGTAATCATCCGTAAAAGTAATGAAATAGGAAAAACCACCTCTTGCATATGTAGACATTGGACCACATACATCGCTGTGTATGAGTCCTAAGAGCTCGCTCGCTCTTACTCCATGTCCAGTGAATGGAGTCTTTGTAATCTTTCCTTTAAGACATGATTGACAAGTTGCATAAGATTGATATTTGAACGGATCCAAATATCCTTCTCTATGTAACTTAGTTAACCTTGTCTCATTGATGTGACCCAGTCTACAATGCCATAAGAAAACCTTATTTATATCTGGAGACTTTCTTTTTAGTGTGTTCTGGACATTTAAAATCTGTAATTGGTTTAAGACATATATACCGTTATCTAGTGTACCGGACCCAATCAAACCATGATTAAGGTGGATGTTAACAACATCGCTTACAAACGTGAAATCATAACCTTCTTTTGATAACAACGAAACCGATATGATATTACACGTTAAACTGGATACACAAAAACAGTTATGCAAAACCAAAATATGTCCACTCGTCAATCCTAGGTGATAATCCCCAACGGACACAGCACCCACGTTAGCTCCGTTAGCAACCTGGAGGGTCATATCACCAACCTTCAGCTCTCAACGGTTTCTCAGTGCCTGCAATGAATTGCATATATGAGATCCTGATTCGGTATCCAATACCCAGGAAGTAGAGTTGATTGACAAACAATTTTCAATTACAAACACACCTGAAGTCGAAGCCACAGCTTGCTTCGGTTCCTGGTTCTTAGAAATCCAAGCTTTGCAATCTTTCTTCCAATGGCCTTTTCTACGACAGTGGAAGCACTCGTCCTTCGCCATTACTGGCACTGCAATCTTTGTCTTTCCCTTAGCTCCCACCTTACTTACACCACCTCTTGGTTTGGTAGCGGTCTTCATCTTCCTTCCTTTGGCTCTAGCCTTGGACCTGGAAGAAAAAACACCGCGAACCAACATAGCGGGTGTTTCCCTTGCCTTCTGCAAGGTGCCCTCTGCACTCCTCAACATGTTAAGGAGTTCTGGAAGTTCAACTTCTTTTCTTTGAATGTTGAAATTCAGAATAAACTGGGCATAGGTGGAAGGAAGGGACTGAAGAATCAAGTCTGTATAGAGCTCGTTCTCCAAAGTCGTCCCGAGGTCCGCGAGCTCTTCTATATAGCCAATCATCTTAAGGACATGTTCTCCTACAGATGATCCGACGGCCAGCCTCGACTGAAACAAGTTCTTCGAGGTCTCGTATCTTGCTATACGAGATTGCTCTCCATACAGATCTTTTGTATGGAGAAATATAGATTCAAGATCCATATCCTCGTGCCTCCTCTGATGTTCATTATTCATAGAGGCAAGCACGATGCATTTGGCCTTCGCGCAATCTAATTCCCAAGTTTTATGGATTTCCTTATCCGCAAGACTGGATTTAGGACCAGGGACAGCAGGTGCCTTAGTAGTAAGGACATACCCCAATTTGTCATAAGTTAAAGCCATTTTGACATTCCGCAGCCAATCTTTATAGTTTGGCCCTGTCAATATATTTTTCTCTAATAGTAACTTAAGGCCTGTCATGTTTTTGGGTCGCTGCAAGGAGAGAGAGAGGGAACACTTTAGCATGATGCTCTTGCAAGTTTAGAGTGGTTTTTAGTTTATCTAAACAGGATGGCTCCCACTGTTTCTCGAATCCCTCCTCAAATCAAAAAGGAAGAACTAGCCAGGACTATTCTCACCGTATAATACTTGCTTAACCGTTCAGCCATGCCGGTGTCGGTACTTCGAGGGAGGTTTTCCAACGCTTTCGTGAAGTTCCTTAATTAAATAACCTCTTTTCTCTGGGGGCGTAGCCCCGCTGACACCTTTCTCGACACTTACTTTATAGCATTGATCGTTAAGTGACGGATCTCCTGATGAGTAGCGGATACTCACAGTAGGATCGGGATCCAAATATCATCGTGCGATAAAGCTAAAGGAATCCTACCAAAATTATCACACTCTAAATAGTATGCATCTCTTTGTAAATTTCAGTTTCTTTAGAAATTCCCGATATAAATTTCTGCCCTATGCTCTTATGACCTTGGCGTTGGTCAAAATGTCATAAGTCACATGTCAAGTTCTACCCTTCATTATCTTATTAATTTGAACCCATCCGTACATATCCCTGACGTTGGCCAAATGATAATACGACAGCCCCAAACTAATTCATCTATCTATGCAACAAATGAATACCCAGCAGCTACCAAACACTATGCCTTGGCGTTGGTCAAAATACATAGTTTGAATACTACTGAATACCCAAATGAAATGACGAAGGGCTACGAATAGTTTTGGCGAAACCGTGAACATAGTGAACTTGATATGACCGAAGGAACCTGATAGCTTTTTAAAAGGAGTGGTTAAAGCTCCGTAATTTAAAAAAAATATCCTCTGTTTTAAAATAACCGAGTGGTTTCTTTTAAACTGTTCCAACGATTCAACTTTGGTTTATTTTCTTTGTATTAATATAATGCGTCCCATCAATTAACCTATCATTGCAGAAAACAACGAAAATACAACGTCCTCTTATGCCATCCGCATTCTCCACTGGGTCCCGTCATTCACCCGTTAGGTTACTTAACTAACGAAAGAGCGGGGGCTGGGCTAGCGCGGGTGCAAAACATAAGCGACGTCTAATAGCTATCATATATAGATATTGTACATTCGTCAGATGCAATAATAGGCATTCCAGATCACATATGAACATATTGGATTTTCTACGAATCCGCATTCTTTTGAGCCTGCAAAGAAAGACGGATTTCACAGTCGCGATGAATAGCCAAAACCCCACCCTAGACCCCTACGGGTATGGCAAACTACCCACCAAGTACCCGAAGCGAAGCGGTCTCCCTCAACAACGTGAGTAGGCCACTAAACATTTCAAAGTACCCGGTAGTTTGTGCACCCCACCTTGGGTCTATCCTAGGAGCAAAAATCAGTAAATAAAATAATACAACGGTGGATACAACCGCAATCTGGATGTGCCCTGCAAAAGAATATTACAACAATTGACAAATTACATTTGAATGAAAGAAACGCTCGTCTCACATCCCCGGGTATCTATTCATGACAATCCAACAAGTCCACAAACACAACACCCCCTGCCAACTGACATACTAGCAGTTATGGGAGGTTTACGAACACATTAAACAAATCACAGATATAATCAAATTAGCCAAACATCTTAGAATTTCGATCAAGCAAACGCAAATGATTCTACTCCCAAAAATTCTCTGTGCACCTGAAACTTGAGTAGAAACAAAACATTCCAGAAAGAACAAAATCAACACAGAAGAGTTACTGGGGAAATTTGGGCTAACTCGGCCCCAACTCGGCCGCGGATCCGCGGCGGATCGCTTTGGATCGGCAGCGGATCCACGGCAGTTTGGATGATTTATGACCCCAAATTTCTCCAGTGTTCTTAAGTTTCCCTGCTTGTAATTTTAAGGGTCCCTGAAAAATTTTAGACCCTGTTTTAAAATCGACAGAAACTTGGTGAAATTGATGTTTTTTCCGGTTCGTTTTGCGATCGAATTTTAACGACTTTGCTAACAAGTTAGTTATGGTTTAGCCTGGCTCTGATACTACTGTAAGTCGATATTAGACACCCCATGAGTTGCGGGGAGGCGGAATAGGTAAAACAATCATTTTGTTTAGAACAAATATCGACTAACTTACGGATCTTTGCCAAACCCTAACTAACAACATCATAGGAGGGATTAGCTACTATGAAAGAAGATTATACCTAATCTCTTTGATCACCTCCTCCTCTTGTTCTCTTTGATCACCTCCTCGTCGGCTTCCTCGTTGTGATAGAAGATCCACCCGAGAGCTACTTCTGCAAGCTTGACCTCTAACTTGAGGTAACTAGGTTACTAAAAGTGCTAATCAAAGCAACCTAGGGAATATAGAGTAGGATTAGGGATTAATAAGTCTTGCTAACCCTTGATCTCAACACATGAGAGGTTAGGGTTAGGGTTTGAAGAGAGAGAGCTTGAGGAGAGAGAAGGTGAGAGTGAGAATCCTTTTGGAATAATGATTCATTTGTGAATATATGAAGCATATCATATTATTAAATGAATAACAAAATAATAATATGTCATCATGCTTCATTAACTCACATAGTGATTCATCTCATGAGTCATTTAAATCATAAATGCATCATTAACTCCATGGATGAATCACACCATGACTCATTAAACCAATTAATGCAAATGCCACCTTAGCCTCCAAGTCATCAACCTTCTAGAAGCTTCTCGACAATTTACGAGAACGCCCCTCCTATCCGTGAAAACACGGAAATACTTTAGACTGTATAAATCCAATAATCCGATACTAGAATCTGGCTTAAACCAAAGCCTGCTAGTATAATCTTTCCGAACATCGTACGTGCGTAAAAAACACGTATGCGTCCGAACCTTGTCGTAAAACCATACGACCTCTATATCGTTTCTCCCGAAGAAGGGAAACTCTCTGTGTGGGACTCTAAAGACTCGACTACTACGCTGGCAGTGGGTTTAACCACAGACCGCAAGCGGCACTAGCTGTACGTAACGGTCCCCAGGTAGATGTCGATAAGAAGGCCGATGAGGAAACCCATCCGAACTCCTACTGAGGCTGATGTGACAATCTCCGTACAGTCCGGTCTGTTTGTCTAGGACTATCGCATATCGGGCCTAGGGGGCGGCAAGCGTCAGTCTCCTAAAAGCGGTATAATTCGTGTCGGAGTGAAGCCCATTACACTTTGAGAAACTACTGGAAAACCTACCAGTAAATCTCGCTTGCCCTGGCCAGGGACATTGCGTAATGGCTCTTCAGAAACAGCGCGATATCAACTCCCAATACCGGGAGAGACGAATCCTGTCTAACCGCCACTGCCTCCAAGTGCTCGGGACTGCACCCAACTGCTACTTGTTTGCACGACTCCTTTGAGCTGTGGTAGGGTAGCAATCTAAGAACAGTGGGAACACCCTCGAGGCAAAGCAGCAGTGTCAAGTCTGCGGACTATGCTGTACTCATGTCACCTGGGAACTGTTAACTGATGACGGGTATAATACCAACCAACAGTTCCTTGCGAGTCCTGTCTGGTGTACCCGTAACCCAATGAGCACCTGTATACTATCTCCAGTACGACGTACTGATGGCTGTGGGACAGACCATCTCCCCAACTGGGATGAGAAGCGTACACACTAGTCTACTCTGGAGTATCGATGCCCTGTCTCGATAATCCTACGACTAGGGACCTGAAAAAGGATGTGCTTGTAGACTACCCAGCCCCTACTAGTGTGACTGCCATCACAACGCTGGTAGTCAAGCAAGATCCTAAGGGCTCTATCAATACGTACACACATATTAAGATAGATACAAACCAAGTAGCATACTACCATGTTTAGCAAGACTGTTAATATAACTGTGAATATCCCAAGCTTCCATTAAGTAATATACAAGCTAGTATGATTCAATAATGGCCCCTACGACATATACACTAACATCAGAGATATGTGCAACTCCCACTAATCGACATATAGCGATTAGCAGACGATTAGCATCATATATCAAACACAGAAAACCCGATTAGCCAAGTAATCTTAGAATTTCGATCAATTAACTAAATCCGTGTCTACCCTATGCACAATCCAGTACACAAACAATCTGGGTAGAAACCAAATATTCCTAAAATCACAATTCCAGATCATAGACCTACAGAAGAAAATTAGACCGAGTCAGCCTTGACTCGGTCGTGGAACGACGGCAAAACACACTGTTCTGCTGTGGTTCCACGACGGTCTTAGTGACTCATGAACCAAATTTTCTCCTGTGTTCATTAAAAACCCTGCTTGTATTTTTAAGGCCTTTGAAAAGATTTTCAGATCAGTTTTAAAAATCGACAGAAAGCTTGGTTTTTGAATCGTGATTTCGGGATTTTTCGTCGATCGAATTTCTAACTACTTGCTAACTAGCTAGTTAAGATTTAGTAGGCTCTGATACCACTGTAAATCGATGTTGTGCACTCCGCGAGTTCGCGGGGAGGCGGAATTTTCAAAAAACGATTTTAACAAGCTTCGCAACACCGACTAAACTCCAGGATCATTATGGAACCTTAACTAGCTAAACTAACTAGGAGGTTTATCTACTATGATAGATGGTTATACATCCGTGACCAAGTCCTTCGGGTCTTCTTTCATCCTCTCCTTGAAGAACGGATGAAGGTTGCATCATCAGCCTCCTTGCGTCAAAGATGATTCACCCGAGAGTATGCGTTTTGAGCTCCTACCTCTAAACCGAGGTAACTAGGGTACTTAGATCGCTAAGCTAAGTAGCCTAGGTGATGTAGAGTAGCTAATGGAATGTTTTATCTCTTGAGATCCTTTGTTTCACAATACATGTGAGGGCAAGGATCTCATTTGAGGAAGAAGAGAAAACTTTGGAGAGAGAATGAGATGAAGCAAACGAACTAGGGCTGTGTTTTGCTAAGTGTGAAGAATGGCTAATATCTCTTCTCACTTATTGAACCATGGAATAAATCTCAATACAATATATCACCCATGCTTCAATAGTGAGACCAAATGAATAAACAAATCAAAATGCCATACTTCACCTATGCCAAGTATGTCTCTCCAATTACACTTCATTAATCTATTTTGGAAAAATAGATAAATCAAGTAATGAGGTGTCCCCTTCTAGAAGCATACCATGTAAAATTACAAGAATGCCTTCACCGTATATACATACCCGTATTCGTATTCCAAAACATACGAATACAACGAGATGATAACAATCCAATAATACAATACTAGGATCCAGCTTAAACCAAAGCCAACTAGTATTATCCGCCCGAACATCATCCGTGCACAAGTACATGTATGTGATCGAACCCTGTCGTAAAACCATACAGCCTCTACATCGTTTCGCCCAAAGCAGGGAAACCCTCTGTGTGGGACTCTAAAGACTCGACAGTATGCTGACAGTAGGTTTAACCACAAGCATATCAGCAGTACTAGCTGAACGTAACGGCTACTCAGGTATTTGTCGAAAAGAAGGCCGATGAGCAAACTCACCCAAACTCCTACGGAGCCTATCTATGACAATCTCCATACAGTCCGGTCTGTTCGTCTGAGATACTCGCATATCGTGCCTAGGGGGATGGTAAACGTCAGACCCCTAATAGCGCAATAAGTCATTCCGGAGCAGAGCCCAAAACACCTTGAGAAACTACTGGAGTTCCTACCAGTAAATCTTGCTTGCCCTGGCCAGGGACTTTGTGTAATGGCTTTTCGAACACAGCGCGATGTCAACCCTCAATACCGGGAGAGACGAATCTTATCTAATCGCTACTGTCTCCAAGTGCTTCTGGACTGCACCCAACTACTACCTGTTTACATGACTCCTTTGAGCTGTGGTATGGTAGTAATCAAAGAACAGTGGGAACACACTCGAGGTGAAGTGCGATGTCAAGTCAACAGACTCAGCTATACTCATGTCATCTGGGAACTGCTACCTGATGATAGGTATAATACCAACCAGCAGTTCCCGACGAGTCCTATCTAGTGTAACTCATAACCTAATGAGCACCTGCATATTATCTCCAGTACGACGTACTAATGGATGTGGGACAAACCATCTCCCCTGCTGGGATGAGAAGCGTATACACTAGTCTACTCTGGAGTATCGATGCCCCGTCTCGATAATCCTACAACTAGGGACCTATATAAGGATGTGCTTATAGATCACCCAGCCTCCACTAGTGTGACTGCCATCAAAACGCTGGTAGTTAAGCAAAGATCCTAAGGGCTTTACCAATATGTATAAGCGATATGCTAAAATAAACACATGCACATATTGAGGTAGAATCAAACCAATTAGCATACTACCATTTTGAGTAAGATTGTCATCATAACTGTGAATATCCCAAGCTTCCAATATGTAATATACAATCCAGTATAATACAATAATAGCCTCTAGGGCATATCTCACTAACAATTACACTTACGGTCGTAGAAAAGAAATAAAAACTACAATAATTAGAATCCGCATCATCCTTAGACATCATAAATCCGGATTTTCACATATTCCGAATTTCATGCTTAACCCTATAAACCTTGCATTTAGGTCTCGAATTGAAAACACTTTTCAAAAACAAGTCAGGTAATTCAACAAGATTTCCGATTATAAGATCAAATGCTCGTCGGGAACTTTAGTAGACGGCCGCACCCCCGATCCCGTTAACGAAGTGAAATTGGGCTAAACATTATGGCCGCAAGCACCCGAGTGGATGCTTTTAGCCATGAGGTTCTCCTATAGTCACTTGGTCGGGGCTATGGGGCGTGGTTATCTAGTAGTGTCTCCCGACGAGTATTCGCATACGATACGATATTGCGACGGAGTTTCCATCCGAATCGAAATTCCGTGGCAATCCATCAAATAAGACTAAAATGCTAGATTTACAAATCGCTAACTAGTTTTCACAAAACTAATCAATGCGGATTCCAAAAATTGTATCACATATCAAAACTATCTAGACGATGTTAAACATTTCGATCGATATTTCAAACACCAGCAAATCACAGAGACCTCAACAACTTGAGCCTCACTAAAAATATCCAGAAAGTCCAAAATGACACAATGGAGTAGCAGAAGAAAGACGAGTCCACAACTCTTCAAATAAGCGGCGGAACCGCAGCCAAACCAAGGTTTAGGCAGCGGTTCCACGGCCATTTGTTGGAGTTAGGCACTCGTACTTCTTAGGGCTCCATACAATTACCTGCATGATTTTCTGAGAATTTTAAAATTGCAAAATTTGAACTTTTGAAAAATTGGACAGAAACGAGAAAAAATCGGGTCTAAAACTTCGATTGAACCCTTTAACGTCGTTTAGACTACGCCTAAATCTCTAGCTTGGCTCTGATACCATAAAAGTATGTCTTTGCACCTCTACAAGGTTTATACAAGTATCAAGTATGCAATTTAAAAAAATCTAGAGGTCTAATCTATACTAACCTAGAATCGAACTAGAGAATTAGGATTTTGAAGCAAGAAAACAAGTGCTACACTAAGTGAAGAGGGTTAAAAGCTTTGTAGACCGGTCCTTCACTTCTAATGCTCCAAGTAGTAGTCCCTAGAACTCTTCTTAGACTCCACTTGGTGAAAGGAACGAGCTTGTTTTGTAGTCTTCGAAGCCGAAGATGATCCACCTTGAAGTCTCTCTCACTCAAGCTCACTCTTCACTAATCAAGGTATTAGTGAAGCAAACAACCTAAACTAATGGGCTAGATTAGTGTAGATTGATGAAGTAGGAATGTTGCTCACTTATTTTTCTTCTTTTCTTTTCTTTTCTTATTCTCACCTCAAGAAAAAGCTAGAGAGGAAGAAGAATGAGATGAACTTGGAATGGAGAGAGAATGAACCATGAGGTGAGTGATGAGATGGTGGAAAAATATCTATGAATAAAAACAAAGAGAATGGGGTTGAGTCATGCCTTCTCAAAACTTCCACAAGCATCTCCAAGTAATGACTCATTTCCATTTTCTTTAATTCATAAATTAATTCATTATTTACTCATCACATCCCTCATGTGCGATTCTCATACATCCTAGTTCTATGTATCATCAACTACGATACAATAATTAATACATATAATTATATATATCATATATATATACTAATATGTATAAAGAGAAGAAAATCTTAAGTGGGCTAATATTAGTTTATATATATATATATATATCAAATATATAAATATATATCAAATTATTAAATCAACACTTGATTTAATAATCCGGTTTTATCACATATAACCGACTAATATCATATATATATGCATATCATATTATTAAATCAATACTTGATTCAATAATTCGGTTATATCACACATAACCGTCTAATATTCAATACTAGTTAATATATATATATATATATATATATATATCAAATTATTAAATTAACACTTGATTCAATAATCCGGCTTTATCAAATATAATCCGGCTAATATCAAATATATATACATAAATCAAATCATTGAATCAACACTTGATTCAATAATCCGGTTATATCACATATAACCTAACTAATATCAAATATTGCTAGATTAGAATACGGTATCATATACTCGTATTTAATCAAGCTCCCGCACATAACTCCATATGTGCCCTACTTCATTTCGCTTGAGCTAGGAAACCTCTATGTGAGACTCTAAAGACTCGTCAATACACCAGAGGTAGGTAATGATCATATCAGATACCCACAAGCCGTCAGTGGTACTAGCTGGACGTAACAGCTACCTAGGTATTGAACGAATAGAAGATTAACAAGCAAACTTGTCCAAACTCCCGTAGAGCCTATAAGCAACACTTACCGTACAGTCCGGTCTCTTCGTCTGATATGTCGCGTATCGAGTCTGGGGATAGAATCGGCAAACCCCAGTAACTTGATAAGTCATGCCGATATGTGGCCTATAACGGTTCAAGAAACTACTGATAACAATTACCAGTAAATATCATCATCCCTGGCTAGGGACTTGCTGTTATAGCCAATCGAGCATAGCGCAACATCAACTCCCAATACCGGGAGAGACGAAACCCTTCCTATCACTCATTTCCTCCATGTGACTCGGGACTGTACCCAAAATCCACCAGTTTGCATGACTCCTTTGAACCGTGGTAGGGAGGAAATCAAAACACAGTGGGAACCACATAAGACTCTATGATGATCTTGGATTTATAGACTAACCTGTATAAGGGTCACCAGAGAACTGCTATCCGACGATAGGTATGGTACCATCTAGGAGTTCTTGGTGAGTCTTGTTCGGTGTACCCATTCTCTAATGAGCACCCGAATCTTTGATGTCAAACACCAACGGTTATGAGATAAACCTGTTAGGTATTTGTATGCCCTAGAGGCCATTATCGTACATTGATGTATATTATAGTGGATGCTTGGACATATATATAGAAGACTTTCTTGCTCGACATGATAATATGCTATCTGGTTGCTCTTTATCTTAACATGTTCACTGGTATTATTATACTGTCTCTCATATACATGTTGATAAAGCCCTTAGGATGTAGGCTTGACTACCAGGACTATGATGTGGATCATACTACTATGACCTGGGTAGTCCACAAGCACATCCTTCAATTGTTCCTAATCGAGGGAATATCGAGACAGGGCATCGATATTCCAGAGTTTCTTGACCCTGTATGGGGCAATGGTTGACCCCATATCAATTGGTGTTTGATATCAAAGATTGTAAATAGGTGCTCATTAGAGAATGGGTACACCGAACAGGACTCGCCGAGAACTCCTAGATGGTACTATACCTATCGTCAGATAGCAGTTCTCTGGTGACATTGGTACAGGTTAGTCTGTAGACCCAAGATCGTCATAGAGTCTTGTGTGGTTCCCACTGTGCTTTGATTTCCTCCCTACCACGGTTCAAAGGAGTCATGCAAACAGGTGGATTTTGGGTACAGTCCTGAATCACATGGAGGCAATGAGCGATAGGAGGGGTTTCGTCTCTCCCGGTATAGGGAGTTGATGTTGCGCTATGCTCGATTGGCTATAACAGGAAGTCCCTGGCCAAGGATGTTGATGAGATTTAGTGGTAAGTGTTATCAGTAGTTTCTCGTACCGTTATAGGCCACACATCGGCAAGACTTATCAAGTTATTGGGGTCTGACGATTCTACCCCCAGACTCGATATGCGACATATCCAGACGAAGAGACCGGACTGTACAGTAAGGGTTACCTATAGGCTTCATGGGAGTTTGGACAATCTTGCTTGTTGATCTTCTAATCGCTTAATACCTGGGTATCCGTTACGTCCAGCTAGTACCGCTGACGGCTTGTGGAAGACTGATGTGATCATCACCTACTGCTGGCGTATTGATGAGTCTTTAGCGTCCCACATAGAAGTTTTCTGGTTCAAGCGAAACGAAGTAGGGCACATATGCTGATATGTGCGAGGGCCTGATTAAATACGTGTATGAGATACTGTATTTTAATCTAGTGGTTATTTGTTATCAGTTAGGTTATATGTGATATAATCGGATTATCGAATCAAGTGTTGATTTGATAATGTGATATACAGATAAATACTATTAGTAGGTTATATGTGATATAACCGGATTATTGAATCAAGTGTTGATTTAATAATATGATATATTTTATATTTGATATAATTATATTAACTAATATTATTAGCTTACTAATTATTCTTCATTATATATATATATATATATATATATATATATATATATATATATATATGATTCATGGCATGGTTTTTCTATTTTTGCAAAATCGAAAAAAATGAGGTGGAAAATGGGGAGACTTTTTGTGGTATGGAGAAAAGCACGGCTTATTCTTTTTTATATTCATTTGCTTGCACTATTGAAGCATGGCTACAATTTTTAATGGTTGAAAAATGTATGCTTCAATAATGGGTGAGCTAGTGAAGAGCAATTCTACACTTCATTCTTCACTTGAGCTCCTTGCTCTCTAGCTCTCTCCATTTTTTTCACCTCCTCCTCCAAGCTCAATCCCTCACACGAGTTGTGAAACCTTGAGCTTGTAAGAACCCTAGTGAGCAAACAAAACCCCTACTTCACCATCCTATACTAGATTAGCACTTTGGTGTAGTGTGTTTACTTCACTAAAGAGTTTAGTGAAGAGGTAGCTTGGATTAGCGGACTTTGGATGGATCATCTTCGGCACGAAGGTCATTGAAGCAAGTTAGTTCAACCTTCAAGTGGAGCCTAGTGGAGTCGCGTGGACTACAACCCGGAGCTTTTGAAGAGAAGGACACGGTCTACAAAGGTTTTAGCCACCTTTCTCTTAGTGTAGTTTTTATTATATCATAGTTAAACCCCAATCATCTAGTTTCAATTCTTGTTTATTGTTAATTAGCACCCCAAAATTTTTAAAATGACATACTTGATGTAACTAGTAAAACCCAATAGTGGTGCTAACATACACTTTCATGGTATCAAAGCCAAACCTAGAAGATTAGACGATGTATATAAATCACGAAACCGAAACAACTCCGAAACTGTAACCCGAAAAAACCATGTTTCTGTCGATTTTAAAACGTTCTCTGAATTTTTTTTAAACAAGTGCTGAAGCTTACATTTGATGTAACTAGAAGACTAGAGAAACTCGAGACCCTAATTATAAAATGTCACCGGCCAAATGCTTAAAATGGCCGGCCTGGCCGATCCCATAGGCTTTAAAAAATCTCGTGTTTCTTTGGTGCTCTGGTCTGTAGGTTTTAGGGTTTTAGGTTATGTTTGATTAGCCCAAAATTGCATGTGATGTTAATTTTGTTATGAGGCTAATACGGAGTGTTTCATAGTCGTAATTTTTTCATCGTTTCGGGTTAAAGTTTGATATGTGATACAGTAGTTGGAATCCACGTTAAATTAGTTTTGTGAAAACTAGTTTGTTTATAAATCTAGCATGTTAGTCTTTATTGATCGATTGCCACGAAGTTTCGATTCGGATCGAAAATCCGTCGCAATCACGTATCGTACGCGAATACTCGCCAGATAACTTTACTAGGTAGCCACGTCCCTAGCCCCCACCAAGTGACTTTAGGAGAACCCCGTTTCCAAAAGCATCCACTCGGGTGCTTGTGACCATGGTTTTCCACTTAAGTGCACTTGGTCGACGGCATCGGAGGTGCGGCCATCTACTAAAGTTCCCGACGAGTATTCGATCGGGTAGTCGGGAATCTTGTTGAATTACCTGACTAAATTATTGAAAAGTGTTTTCGATATGAGACTAAAATGCAAGGTTTATAGGGTTAGGCATGAAATTCGGAATATGAGATATTCCGGATTTATGATGTCTAAGGAAATGCGAATTCTAATTATTGTAGTTTTTCATTTCTTTTCTGCGACCGTAAGTGTAATATGTGGGGTATCCCAAATCTCGTTGCTATATGTCAACGGAATTTGGGATACACGTATTTACTTACGTTGATGACATGTGATGTTATGTGTTGTTGTGATATGTTATATTGGATCGTCGTGAATGAATAGCCGAGGGTTTTATGTGAGATGAGAGTTTTCAATTTTCATTCATGTAAAAATTTGTATGTAATATTTTTTTATTGGGACTCTTCCGGGTTGAGGATGATGTCACCATTGATGTATATTATTTACTTTTCCGCATTAGGATAGACCCAAGGCGGGGAGCACAAGTAACCAGGTTCTGGAGTCCAGTAGGAGACCATCTCGAGGATCGAGACCATGTCTGTTAACTCTAGAGTTGGCAGGGTTGCTTTCCGCTCTCGTAGGGGTTTAGGGATGTGGGTTTGGCTATTCATCACGACTGTGGAATTCGTGTTTTTCATTACTGGCTGAATTTAAAACACGGACCTCCTAATATATCCAATATTTCATATGTTGACTTCTGCTTCTTGGTTCTGTGATGTGATTATATAACTGCGTGAGACGAATGCTATATATAATAAACGTTGCTTATATTTTGCACCCGCGCTAGTCCAGCCCCCGCGCTGCCGTTAGTTAAGTAACCTAACGGTGCATGACGGGGCCCCATGGCGAATGCGGATGGCATATGCGTACGTTCTATTTTCGTTTATTTTTCTGTGATGTTTAAGGAAATATAAATGATGGGACTTCATTAATGAGATTAATGAAAAGAAAAGAAACCTAAAGATGTTGAAGAATCAAAAGTTTTTAAAAAGGTAGCTCTATTTCTTGCTTTTCATAGTGGTATTCCTTGATGAATATCCAGCACCTCATTCGATGAGGAAAGAGCCGAGATCCCTTCACCGGGAGTGACCTCTTTAGCAAAACTAGCAAATGCTACAACCTACTCATTTTTGTTTTTATAGCTTCTCTAGTTCTTGATTTGCATAGTGGTGTTCCTTGATGAATATCCAGCACCTCATTCGACGAGGAAAGAGCTGAGATCCTTTCACCGGGAGTGACCTCTTTAGCGAAACTAGCAAAATCTACAAAAACACTCATTTTCAAATCACTAGATTCTACAACGATATCAAGTTCATTACGTTAAAGGTTTTCTTCAAAACCAGCCATAGCCCTCCGTCATTTCAGATAAGTACTATTTAGTATTCGTGCTACGTTTGTTGGCTTTCGTCAAGGCGCAGTGTGCGGTAGCTGATTAGTACTTATCTGTTGCATGTGATGCGATTGGATTAGAGTAGTTGTGCGACTTTGTTGGCCTTCGTTAAGGGTCGTACGGGTGGGTTTAATTCGATTAAGAAATGAACGGGTTGAACTTGACAAGCGGCCTATGGTTTGTTGGCCTTCGTCAAGGTCATAGGACGTTAGGGGTAAAAACAATTATTGGGAATTTCAAGTATTGAAATTTGTAATGAGATTGCATACCTTCTATATGATAGTTGGATCCCGATATCCACTGCGAGTAAGAGTTACTCCTGGGAGAGTTTTGCACTTTACAATTAGCTGATCAAATAGGTGTCTAAGAAAGGTGTTAACGGGGTTATGCCCCTGTGGAAAAAAAAGGTTATTTAATTAGTTCCATGCGAAAGCATGGGGAGACTCCCTCGGAGTACAAATACCTGCCTGGCCGAATGATTGGCGAACTTGTAAGGTGTAATTAATCCCGGCTAATCTTACATTTTAGGGTTTGAAGGAAGATTTGATAAAAACAGTGGGAGCCATCCTGATTAGATAAGATAATAACCAATCTAATCTTCCAATAGTGCACGCTAAAGTGTTTCCTTCTCGCTCTCTCCAGGTAGCAACCAATGACACGCCTTAATCAAGATAATATTATGGATGTATTGACCGGACTTGCTTCTTATACCGAGCTGGGGAACGTTGGTTCTGCTCTATCTTATGATTGTCATAAGTCTGAGCAAGGAATAGTAGAATATCAGAATTCCCATGCCACCCGAGTGAAGAAAGAGCATGATGATGCATCTTCTTCGGATGTGTTCATTACCGAGAACTGTTTCTCTGTATGCTCTACGTCCTGGGTATTGGATACCGGATCAGGATCCCACGTATGTAATTTGTTACATGGGCTAAAGAGAGTTAGAGAACTGGGAAATGGTGATAAGTTTCTAACAGTAGGGAATGGAGCAATTGTTGCAGCCAAAACTGTTGGCGAATATCACCTTGTTTTACAAAATGGTAATACATTGATTTTGAATGACTGTTACTACGTACCAAAGATGATGTGCAATATTATATCAGTTTCTTTGCTAACTAAAGAAGGATATAATTTCATATTAGAGGATAATTCTATGAACATTTTTCTAAAATTGATTAGGTTTGGTACGATATGCAATGGTATATACTATGAATATTTTTCTAAATCAAGTGTTGATTAGGTTTAGTATGTTATGTAATGGTATATACGTTCTAAATCAAACGACAGTTCTAAACGTATGAAACACACACAAGAGGAGAGTTCAGAAACGAATGAAGCTTTCTTGTGGCACTGTAGACTAGGTCATATCAATACGACAAGACTAGCTAAGTTGCATAAAGATGGATATTTGAATCCGTTCGAATTTACATCTTATGAAACTTGCGAGTCATGTCTCAAAGGTAAGATGACCAAAACTTCGTTTACTGGACACGGAGAAAAAGCTACTGAACTCTTGGGACTGATACATAGTGATGTATGCGGTCCTATGTCTACACATGCCAGGAATGGTTCCTCGTACTTTATTACATTCACCGATGGATCTCTCAAGATACGGACATGTGTTCCTGTTGAAACATAAGTCTGAAACTTTTGAAAAATTCAAGGAATATAAGTGCGAAGTGGAGAACCAAATGGGTAAAAGGTTGATCTGATCGTGGAGGAGAATACTTAAGAACGGAGTTCCTGGATTATTTAAAAGAGAATTGGATTCTCTCTAAGCTTACTCCTCCATACACACCACAACACAATGGTGTATTGGAACGCAGGAATCGCACCCTATTAGATATGGTGTGCTTAATGATGAGTACTGCTGAGTTACTGTTGGGGCCTCACCCGCACGCGCAAACGCGTATGTTTTGGAAATAGAATCGTTTTAAAGAAATGGATGCGCACGCGAGCTCGGTCTCGTTTTAAAATTTAAAACCGCAAGTGCACGGCGCGTTGTAGCAAGCCGGCAAGCACGGGTCGATCCACAGGGAATTGTGTATTAGGTTTTGTTTTTTAAGATTCAACAAATAATTAATTGGTTGGTTTGTCACAAAATATAAAACAAGAAAACAAAGAAAACAAGTTATGAAAGAAATGGCCGTGGCTTTGGCTCGGATGGTCGAATCGTGACGATTCCTTCGACGCTCCCTTGATCATGAGTTGTCCGTCCTTGCGGCGATCCCGGTGTGAAGCATGACTTGTCAATGCGATTGCATAGCACAAGTCATCAAAATACTAATATTTGATGCAAAACACAAAACGAGTCTGTATTGTTCACTTACCATTTGTATGTCCAAGCTTGAGGTATCAACACTAAGCACAAGGGTTAGCAAGCATACGACAACATCAAAAACACAAATCAGTGAGTGAGAGCAATTGGTTTTAGTGTTAACTTTGCTAAGTGTTTATGATAGTATAGGGTATATGAAAATCGAGGGTTTGTCGAGCACTTGGTCATAAAATACCGTATCTAAACTTACCAAACTTAACACCAAATTGATTTTAACTTAAATATTGTACAATGGGGAAAGGGAGTGAGTATGGTATATGAAGAGGTTACAGAGTAACCATGGTTTCAAAATACCATATCACATCAATACATAAACAATTTTTAAGTTAGAATCATGTTAAGCAAATTAAACATAAACAAGAAGAGGAGGAAGGCAAAGCCATTCATCTCACATCCTCACCATAACCACAACAAAAAGATTAGCTAAGCATGATAAAAAGAAAAGCAAATAACAAAAGAAGCAAATAAAAAAAAAAAAGAAAGCAATTGTATTAACACTTGAATAAGTTGAGGTACAAGATATTGGTTACTTGTTCAAGCTACATAATGAAGCTCTCAAAAGAAAGCTCCAAGAGGGAAGAAGAAGAAGAAAACCAAGTTAAGCTCATACAACTCTCAAGCTAAACCAAAAACAAAAGAAAACTATGGAAAAGGTATATATTTCTCCCTTGGCTCTAATCTGTTCTGGTATTTATAGGTATCAAAATAGAATAAACAAACAATATAGAATGGATGATGTGATGCCTATAAAGTGCCAGAAGAAAAATGGGGGAAAAAGGAGCTAGGGGGACCGGCCATGCCGGTTTTATTGGGGGTCTCGCCGGTTTGGATCCGAGCAGTGGGGCTCATTTTGATATGGTGGACTCGAGTGCTCTCCAACATCATCTTGGTGCTGCTTGATTTCTGCATATAATCCTGGTTTGTGCTCAGTAGAATTGGAGGGAAATTTGATGCTTAATATCTCATCAATACTTTTTTTCATTAAACACTCACAAGCCCACTTGCACAAGTCATGATGCCCACATGTGCCAAGGCAGCCCCACCATGGTCCATGTCAAAGAGCTAGTGTCACACATGTCTTGTGTTGGACCAAAATTGTGTACACATATTTATTGCAAAAGAGCTCTTTGAATATCGGTCGGTTTTCTGTTCTGATTGCAGTGTCGGCTCCCGAACGCTATATCCGTGATATTTAGTTTGTTTTTAGTATTTTATCACAAATACCTGTAATCTGTAATTACCGAGCAGACACTAATAAATAGTACCGATATATAACAAAATTGATAATGAATGAGTGGTATTAAAATGCAGTTTTCTGTAATGAACAAATACCCCCAAACTTATTTTTTGCTCGTCCCGAGCAAAAAAAAATCCTAACCTCACTTTCGCAGGGAACACGATTGCACTGAGAACGTACAACAAGCCGTTAAACCTCTAGGTGTCCCTAGAAGGAGGAGTGGTGTCTCCTGAGGGTTTTCAGCGGATTACACCCACAAAATCCAGTTAAGTTAGCGCTGTGGAGAAACTATTGATTCTAATCTTAAGTTAGAGATCAAAGTTAGAAGTTCTATCACCCAAGTCAGAAACGTTAAAACCTATTATTCACTCCTCACAATTTGTTTAACATAAGCTTATAAGCGTCTTTACGTGATTGTGCGGATAGTATCCATAAGTTTTTAAGAATTTGATTAGGGTCATCATGTCATAAGTATGAACCAGGATATACTTCTAGAGGATCATACGAGTTTGAAAGGAGTTATGAATTTCTCAAGTTTCGTTCTCCAGCTAGGTTTCAAGTCAGAATTTATATCGCTTTTAACAGAGAACCTAAATCTTATTTTTCACTCCTACCTTTTACCTATTTTAGTTCATACACACCCTTCGTTATCGTGCAAAACGTCTTAATAAATATAAACCTTCATATCTCCGAGAAAAAACTGTTTTGAAAGAAAACTTGTCCCCACCAAGATTATTCTCCCACAAAGAACCGTGATGGCTTTTAACTCGGGAAGAACACTTGCTTAGCTTGTTTTATTTGGCGATTGGAAACTTAGCGAGTTTTGGGTCAATGACTCCCAAACCAGATGGTTTTAGGGCATTAGGTGTGGAAACACCCCAAGGACTTAATTACCTAAGTTACCAAGGCCACAAAATAAAAGACTCATTTTATTTAAAATATTCTGAACTCAGTGAAAATAGAGATATAGCCAGCATTTCTTTTAAATATGAAGATGCTACATGTGGATAAGGTGTGTAATTACTCCAACAAGATTCCAGATGGGTGATTTTTCAGACTTATAGCTTCTATTAAAACCTTAATAATATCTTTCATATCTACTTCACTGTATGAACTATTCTTGATATTGCTTTACTCAAACAAACCTGTTTGATCCTAACGAATTTATCAATTTTAAAAAGTTTTTTAGACGTGTCAGACTTTCATCAAATTCTCAAACACCTACGACACATGTAAAGTGTTATAAAAGACGTATATCAGCTATGGTTAAACACAAGGGATGGTTATTTTTCGGCTCGTCAGTCTCACAAAAAGGATTTAGTTATTTCTAACTTATCAACTGAACCGTCAGACTTTGAATCTAAGTTCCCTCGCAAGCTAACATGAGAATCAAGTTTTTATGTTTTTGAATTTTTTCAATTTTTTTAAGTTTTTCAATACAATGCAATACAAAAGCAGATATGAAATGTGACTATATGCAAAGAAAAGAAAAATAAATAATATAAAGTGCTGAAATGCAGGAAATATGCACATGCAAACTATATGCTGATACAAGATGCATCCAAAACAGATCCACCCCCAAACTGAAGATGACGATGTCCTCATCGTCGCTTGGCTTTGCCTTTGGTTTTGCTGCTCCCGCTTGCTTCTTCCTGGTACGCTAAGATCTAGCTTAGTTGTTCTTTAATCTTCTTGTTCTGCCTGATCAAAGTTTTGATGCCACAGACCTCCATCCTGTGCAGTTCATATGGATCAGTCGGAACGTCCTCTCCCAAGTAAATCTCTGAGGAAGTCTGTGGTGCCGCATGCTTGCTGGGGTCAGTGGGTGACCAAATCTGCTGCTCACTCCTGCCGTCAGTATAACCTGGTGAGATCCTTTCAATCTCCACCGGGACGGTATCGTACATAGTGATGTAGGCCGCGGAATCTTCCTCCTCCATGTAGTAGCGACAAATTTGGGTGATGAGGACAGGAAGTAGCGATTTATGCGTCGCGACGCTCTTCTTGATTGTGGCAAATAGCATGCTCTCCATGCAAAACTGATAATCCTTGGTCATTAAACAATGAACAATGTGCCCTACAATCACTGGAAATGAGGAAACTCGAATGATCCCCCTGACATTACGGTAGGCCCAGCGGTAAGTCGTATAGAAATTTCAGTAAATCTGCTGGGCATTTAGTCCAGCATCTCGTAACTCGCATCATGCCCCCATGATCATCCTATACTGGGCAATTTCTAACGGTCTTTGAAAACCAGGTCGGGTAGGGATGTTGGTTACATTTGAAATCGTATCCTCTGAGAAAACCCTCCTTCTACCCTGAAAGTGAAATCTAATACGGTCCTGGAGTATTTCACCATTTCTTAGAGCGTCGTAGAACTCATCTACCAAATGCTCACAAGCACACAACCCCTCATCCCCATACAACAAAAACTCCCATCCCAACTGTCGGATAACATCATGAAAATAGCTCCCAAACACCTCGTGGGTGAACACATCGACAAAATTTCTCTCTAATTCAAAAGGGGCCATGATCTGTGGGTTGGTGAAGTTTTCTGAAAATTTAAACAATGCAGGAGAGAGGGGAAGGAAAAATCTTACAGAGCTGAAGAAGGAAAACGAAGATCGGAGGCAAGCAGACCGGTGATGCCGGATTTCCAGAGGGAATCGCCGGTCGTATTCCGAGCAAAGGGGATAGGGTTTTGGAGGAAGGTTTGGGGAGAGCAAAGGAAATTTCTAGATCTGTTTGAGTGGTGAGAAGAAGGGTCGGGTCAGGGATCTGGTGACTTTATAAAGGATATTTTACAAAAAAAAACCTTAACAAAAAGAAACCCCACTCCTTACAATTTACTCAAACCAGAAGCTAAATCAGTGTGCGATCCCCAAAAATTCAGCACTCACCCCCTAATGGGTGATATATTATTTTCAAAAAACTAAGAAAAACAAAGATTAATTACAGTATTCACAAGTTAAACGACATTGTTAGTTCAGAAGTTAATACCAGCCACTCAAAATTTTTATCGATATAATGCAAGGGCTGGTTAAAGAATACGTATATGAAAAAGAAAAAGAAAAAGAATGTGTTAGTTGTTAGTGAAGGGCATGGGTATGTGTGAGTAGGGGTCGGAAGACGCTGAAGGTGAAGATAAAGTTTTGAAGAGGCAAAAGAATTGTTGTTTGAATGAATTTAATTTTCAAGAAGAACGTATTGTGTTTCGGAGCCAAGCTCGTTTAAAAACTGGATTTCATCTGCAAAAAAATTGGAAAAGGAAAGGTTCATGGGATGTTCCCTAATTGATCCTGACTCAAACTCACCTAGGATATCAAGTTCATTCACGAATAATTCCTCAAAACTTTGCCAGAAAGAATATCTATCAAGGCTGCCTTCTTCCCTATAATTCTGCACAATCCTATTCTCGTCATTACAAACCCCTAACTTTCCCAATACAATTTCTCCCACATCACATTCGCAAATGGGTAGGTATATATTGTTGGATATAGTGCCCTCAGAGTCAATTATTGGATCACAGGCACGTGATTGCAATGATTGAGGGAGGACCTATACCGGTAGGGCAGTCTTACTCAAGATGATAGTATGCTATCTGGTTTATCTTTATCATCGTGTATATGCTTTAGGTGACATTATAGGTCACTATGTTGCGCCACGGCAGCGCCCCGGCCGTCTATCCGAGGCCAAAATGCGGAATCAAAATTTTTTCATAACTTTAAACCGGCGCTGCCGCGAACAATAAACCCGGATCGTAACCATTAACCTAATCCTAGCTATCAAGAGAATGGGTAGAGAAGCTATACCGAGCGATCCGTGTCCTTCGGTCTTCGTCTCCACTCCAATCTCCCGCGGAGTCTCCGTGCGTCACCTCCTCGTCGGAAAGGGCACCACGTAGCCGGATTCTTTTACGGGCTCCCACCTCTGGACCGAGGCAACTCGGGCGCGAAGTTGGCTAGCCGACGCGTCCAAGGGTACTGTAGGTTGTAGTGTAGAACCTTTGTCTCATTGGGGTTTATGTTGCCATTGGTGATGGAGGAATGAGGGAAGAACTTTGGAGAGGGGTTTGGAATTTTTCAAGCAAGCAAAGTGAGATGAACAAATTTCCCTCAAGCCAAAGAACTCTCTCATTCTCTCCTCTCTTATATGGCCAGCCCCTCCATCATCAAAATGGTGGAGGAGAAAAAACTAACACAAGAAGGGAGGTGAGAGTAGGAAAAGGTGAAAGGTGACCATAACACAAAAGCAATGATAACCATATCATATCAACTATCAAATCCTTTCTAATCTCAATAAAGCAAGCCATCATGAAAAAGCAAAGATGTTTAACCTTTCATAATGCCACAAAAGCAAGAAACCCCTCCACAATAAGTTATTTGCAAACTTGCAAATAACCCCCTCCATCACAAAAGTCCGGCCGTGAAGGAACAAAGAAAAATCGGCCGGAACGGAATGCAAACTGGCAACTTCAGAAAATTGATCCCGTAATAAATTACAGGAAAACCCCACTACTGCATATACATGCCCGCATTTGTATTCCCACTGAATACAAATGCAAAGAGACAAAATCTACACTGTTTAATACTAGGATCCAGCTTAAGCCAAAGCCGGCTAGTAAAATCCGTCCGATCACGATCCGCGCAATACCGCACGTATCTGATTGAACCCTGCGATATCTCCAAATGGCCTCTACAGCGTTTTGCCCGAAACTAGCGTAACTGAGTGTGGTGGACTCTAAAGACTCGTCAATAATATGGCTGTGGATTTAACCACTAGCACGTCAGAGGTATTAGCCATACGTGACGGGCTACCAGCTATTGACCAAAAGGGACGTCGATGAGCGAACTCATCTTGACACCCTACTGAGCCTGTCAGTGACAATATCTGTACAGTCCGGTCCGTTCGTCTATGAGCATCGCATGGCGGGCCTAGGGGGTTGGTAAAAGTCAGACCCCCAATAGCTGTACAAGTCGTGTCGGAATGTAGCCCAGAACACCCTGAGATACTACTGGAATACCTACCAGTAAATCTCCTGCCTCGGCCGAGGGCTTTGTGTAATGGCTCTCCTAGACACAGCACGACCTCACCCCCAATACCGGGAGAGACGAACCCTTGCAGATCCACTCACTGCCTCCATGTGGCTCGGGACTGTACCCAACTAAAACCTGTTTGCACGACTCCTTTGAGCCGTGGTAGGGTAGTAATCAAAGCACAGTGGGAACTCACACGAGACAAATGACGATCTCAGGTCGATGAACTAACCTGTACACATGTCACCAGGGAACTGCTATCTGACGTCTGGTATAATCCCAACTAGCAGGTTCCCGGCGAGTCCTGTCCGGTGTACTCATAACCCAATAAGCACCTGTATACATCTTAGGTGAACCAACTGACACCAGTGGCTTGTGAGACCGGCCACCGCCCCTCGTCGGGGTCTCGACTGTATACACTAGTCTACTAATGGAGTATCGATGCCCAGTCTCGAAACTCCCACTACTAGGGTCCTTTTAAGGATGTACTTATAGACCCCAGCTCCCACGTATATGATCGCCATCATACTGCTGGCCGTCAAGCAAGAATCCTAAGGGCTCTATCAACGTGCAATAGTGACTCGTAAGGTCACCGAAAGCAGTACACGATGATAAAGATAAACCAGATAGCATGCTATCATCTTGAGTAAGACTGTCCTACTGGGACAGGTCCTCCCTCAATCATTGCAATCACGTACCTGTGATCCAATAATTGACTCTGAGGGCACTATCTCCAACAATCTTCCACTTGCACTCAAGGCTAATTATTGTGATGTCGCATACTCACAGCCCATGTGATACCGAACACCCAACTCCTCTACTAGTCAATCTTACAAATCTCGTTTGCGAATCTATTGCGTTCGAGGAATAGCCTCAGTGAGTGGATCCGCTGTGATGTTTCTTTCTATGTCTCTCTATATCTCAAGTTCGCGGAGAAATCCATCTCCCGAAATGAGCAATACCTGTCTTGGAATGTCTGGATGTCTGATGGGACCTAGTTCATAAATGAACTCCAAATCCAAACTTCTTAGACTGTATCGTCAACTGAACTTAATCAGTATCCTGTGCCATGCCTCCCTCAGTATCCGCCTGGACCACCTGTCCAAAATACTTCCCCTCGTCAAAGGGAGAACTATAACTCTGACGGCCACCCTGTCGTCCAGGTCACCTTGGAAGCCTAGAATGATAACCGTCTCCTAAAGGAGGCTGCCGTTATCAAATCCCTAGAACACGCACTTATGTCCTAAAACTGCTTCCGATCGTTTCTCCAGGATTGGATTAATATCAACTTATTGCATCTACTGCAAGGACAACATCTGGTGTGGTACTTGACATCTCATGATTGACTCAATTGCCTAAGCAAGTGATCTGCCAATCATGCACATCCCTCTCCCCTTTAGTCTGTAAGACACCTTTAGAGAGGGTGACTCCATCACCTGCAGGTACACTACCGTGCCGGGAGTCTTCCATTCTAAATACTCTTAGAATGCTGTCTAAGTACCCAGATTGGGAAACCACCCAAATCTAGATCTAAAACCATAGATCTAGTAACCAGAATGTCTGATATAATATCCACATCCTATGTGGAGAAACTACTGTGTGACAACCAAAGTATAATCGATCGTAGTATAGGAACTTTACTTCCTACTCTGTGTATGTCATCAAATACCAGGACATCACACCCTACTACCTTCTTAACAGATCCATCCCCTATTCTGATGAAGTCAAACCTATGACTGTCACATCAGAAATAGATGATCTATCTCCGCTGTATCCGCTTTAGTCTATAAATAGACATAAGCCACTTGTCCACCAATGCTTCCGCTGCTCCCACTGACCATGACAACCCTCTGGCAGAGTCATATACACGTACACTTCTAAAGCTAGTTTAGAACGACGCTATACTCATCCTCCTGCCGGGTCTCACAGTCTGGAACAACAGTAATGGCAAGTCTGGGTAAACAAGAACCTCCCTGCCACCGTCCTTGAGCATACCGAAGTACCTCTCGGGTGCCTGAGGTTACCCACTTTATCTGCGGAGTGGCCAATGGAATGTCAAACCAGATTGAATCTTTAGGTTCTTATCAAATCTTCAGTAATCGTTTGCGGCTCTGGAATCACTTCCAGTTCTACCATACTCCCACTACTGTTTTCTGAAAATATCCATTTTTAATTAAAACTGTGGCGAGTTAAGAACAATATCACTATTGATCTTCCAGATGGTAGAAAGTCAACCCTCGTCATAGCCCGGGTCAACCCACAAACAGCCATTACAGAGACGTGTCTTGAGTTATCCGGAGTCTGGTTTTAAGCATAAGCCGGACAACTCCCCGTATCTTAACAATGTCAAGATATGAACTGTTCTATATCCAATATAGAAACAGAGGCACTGATTTAATTGAACCAGATTCAAATCATGCAGCTGTCTCCAGTGCATGTCAACTAAATGGAAAGAGGCCGATCAATATTACTCAACTTAGGAATACTTCCAATTATGAGTAACCTGAAAGAGAAGCAAGTTCTCTTAACCACTACTATCAACTGAATACCATACACAAGTATCTACATCTTCGATCACCTTGAAGAATCCTGATACTTGCAACATCTGGTTCTCTACTTTATTCTTATACCTATAACTCCTCAAAACTTAGACCTTGCATTTCTACGAAACACATGTCTAAGAACTAGAGAAGTCATAAGTAAACAGAATATAGTACGAGGACCAACACCTCTGTCCTATTGGACACTGGACAATATACAATACTCTGTATAAGTCCCCTGAGTCTAGTGACTCATTCACTGTGTGTCGTAGGTTGAAAACTGTACTTATGGTTGAGAAGAATTACACCGCTGTTCAATGCTCCTTACCTAACCATCCACTGATATAGGTAAATGTCATAGACATAATTTCAAAAAGGTACATCTCACTCTATAAAAATAGACGTACAGATGTATCAATTTGAAATTGGTGCATAACAACGGATATTAAAAACCAAATATTTGCCGTCCGGCAAACAACCCAGGTGACTTCCTCAAATATCACCAATTACAACGAATTCCGATATAATGCGGATGATCGCCTAATTCCCAATAACTTACTCCCACTCATCATCTGTAAAACCATACAGATGTGAGAATCAAACCTGGTAAATACATACCCTGGAGCAAGTGTCTAATTGGGAAATCAGTTTTCTTTTAACAGTACACAGTGAAACTGAAACATTGAACTGTTTCGATGGGGTATCCTGGTAATCCTAGTAATGCCTCTTCCATTATCTAGATTCACAACTGTAACCGTATAATTCTTTGCCATCTCTCCAAATCCCTTTATATGTCTTTAGTCATTACCTTCTGTACACCCCTTTAGGCCAAATGGTTTTCTTCCTTCCCTACCGTTCGGCACCAGCCTATGGTTTGGAAGAAGACTATCGAATAAGCATAATGGGTGTACTGTCCTAATCCTAGGAACACTCGCAATGCGAGAGAAGGTGAAGATAAAAGACAACCGAATAAACCTTATTCCTATTTCTCCTGAACCAGGATCCATCCCCGAACTGGAACAAGTTCCTTTCGAGTTCGTATATAACCATACGATGGATTATCCAAATAAACTGTGGATCTTCGTAGTGATACGGAGTGTCCTGGAGAAATACAAAGGTGATTTAGGATTGGCGAAGAAATACTTGGTTTGGTCGTGAATAGCAGTCGCAATTTACTTTGCCCTCTTACTAATCCCTTTCTTTGTCTTAACTTAATACTTTCTGTACACCATCGTTATGCTAATTGGTTTTCTTCATTCCCTACCGTTCGGCACCAGCCTAAGGTTTGGAAGAAGACTATCCAATTTGCGTAATAGGTGTACTATCTCCTAAACCAAGGAGTACTCGCAATGAGAGAAGGTGAAAGGAAAAGACAACTGAATAGTCCTATTCGTTTTCTCCAGAACCAGAAACCATCCTTGAATTCCTTCGAGTTCGTATATAACCATACGATGGTTTTGTCCAATGGAAGTGGACGTTCGTACTAATACGTGTCCTGGAGAAAAGGGTAAAAGTAGGAGTGGCAATGAGATTTGCAACTCTGACAATCCAAAAGCCAGTCATATAAGAAGGTTCGGTTAACTTGGTCGCTGAGTCATAGTCTAGGGTCGGGTCAATGGTCGCTGCCAAAGAGAGAGAGAAAAGAAACACTCAGCGTGCACTCTAACCTAGATCAGAATGGTTATCACTTTATCTAATCTAGAAACCTCCCACTGTAACGTCAAATTCTTCCCCAAACCTGAAAGAAGAATTAGTCGGGATCACCCGAGGAGTAAACCAACTCATCAGTGGGAATCGGGATCCAACTATCATCGCATGATAACTTGACGGAATCCACTCAAGTCACCACACTCCAGAAGGTATGCGCATGCCTGGCAAGTTTCAGTTTCTTTAAAAACTCCCGATGTGATTTTTACCCCAAGCGGCTTATGACCTTGACTAGGTCAACAAACCATAAACCGCCAGTCAAGTTCAACCCGTCATTATTCTGGATTGCCTTAAACCCACCCGTACGTGCCCTTGACTAGGTCAACAAGGCCGCACGACTGTCCTAACCAATCCCACTTATGCAACAAACAAGTATCACTTAGCTACCGAACACTACGTCTTGACTAGGTCAACAAACGCAGCACGAATACTAAATAAAACCCGTAGGAAATGACGGATGGCTACGGCTGGTTTTTGGCGAAAAACCTTTAACGTAATGAACTTGATATCGTTGAAGGAACTGCATAGCTTTTTATAAAATATAGTGACGAAAACCCTTTGCTAAAGAGGTCACTCCCGGTGAAGGGATCTCGGCTCTTTCCCCGTAGAATGAGGTGCAGGATATTCCAACTAAATACCACGATGCAAAGCAAAAGGCAATCGGCTATAGTGAAGTTATTGCCCTGACGCAAACTTCTGTCCAAGGGGTCACTCCCTGTGAAGGGATCTCGGCTCTTGCCTCGTCGACTGAGGAGCAGGATATTCCAACTGAATACCACGATGCAAAATAAAAGTGAACGTCCTTGCAATAACAGCTTTTTGAAAAATGTTCCAACAACATCAGAATAGGTTTGTTTATCTTGCATTGATCCGAATCAACGCAGTCCCATCAATTGATCACACCAATAAAGAACGAAAATAATGATGTACGTATATGCCATCCGCATTCGCCACTGGGTCCCGTCATCACCCGTTAGGTTACTTAACTAACGACAGAGCGGGGACTGGACTAGCGCGGATGCAAAACATATACAACATCTACTAGTATATATATAATATATAATTTTCGCTCAAGGCGTGGTAAAATGCAACATCACAGAAATGTACAGCATCACAGAACAATACAGATATCTGGGATCCCCGGGTTTCATAGAGCCGCTACTGAAACCCGACGTTCCCCTGGTCGTGTGGATAGCCTGTGCAATGAAAATCCTAGACCCCTACGGGCGCGGCAAGTCACCCGCCAAAACCTGAAGCGAGGCAGCCCCCTTCAACGACGTGAATGGACCACCCAGCACTTCATGGAATCCGGTAACTTGGGCATCCCTCCTGGGTCAACCTGTACCCCCTACGAGTGCGGCGAATAGCCCGCCAATTCTAGAGTGAAGCCCCCTCCGTCTCAATGCCATGAGATGCGGGCCCGTTGCCCTCTAGAACCCAGCTATCCGTGCACCCCTCCGCGGGGCAATCCTAGTATAGAAAATGAAATATACATACAACGGGTACATCGACCGCAACCTGGTCATGCCCCAAAAGAATAATACAAACAGGCAGTGACGGCAGTCCACATGTCGGACGCTCGCCCCGCAATATCAAAAGTACATATAAAACAAAACTGTACTACCACTGCAACCAGGCTATCCCCACGACCAATCCGCAACAACACAGTACAACACAGAACGTCAACGTGAATGTCACGTTCGCAAATCCATCTAACCGGGCTATAGCAGTTAGACAGGATTTACCGATCAAGTGACATTCACGGTCGCAGATATAATGTAAATACTGTGAATAGTGTTTGAAACATTCGATCGATCAAATATTACCAAGTGGGCCCATTACTGTAGCACATAAAGAAATTCTGGGCCCAAACAAAGTATACCAAAACCCCTATTTTCAGCCCAAAAGCCCACCGCAAAAAATTGGTGAAGTGAAGCAAACATCCTGCGGCGGAACCGCGGCCAAATAGGGGTTATGGCTGCGGTTCCGCGGTCGTATGGAAGGATCAAGTTCCCAAAATTTTACAGTGTTCTTAGAATTCCATGTACATCATTCTGCAACAACCTGAAAAATTTTTGGAGCTAAAAAAATTTCGACAGAAACTGATGCACGTGAAAACGCAGTTTTTGGAATTTTGTTCGATCGGAAATGTAAACACATTAGACAAAGCTAGACTAGGTTAATGGCGTGGCTCTGATACCATGTTGCGCTACGGCAGCGCCCCGGCCGTCTATCCGAGGACAAAATGCGGAATCAAAATTTTTTCTTAACTTTAAACCGGCGTTGCCGCGGACAATAAACCCGGATCGTAACCATTAACCTAATCCTAGCTATCAAGAGAATGGGTAGAGAAGCTATACCGAGCGATCCGTGTCCTTCGGTCTTCGTCTCCACTCCAATCTTCTGCGGAGTCTCCGTGCGTCACCTCCTCGTCGGAAAGGGCACCACATAGCCGGATTCTTTTATAGGCTCCCACCTCTGGACCGAGGCAACTCGGGCGCGAAGTTGGCTAGCCGACGCGTCCAAGGGTACTGTAGGTTGTAGTGTAGAACCTTTGTCTCATTGGGGTTTATGTTTCCATTGGTGATGGAGGAATGAGGGAAGAACTTTGGAGAGGGGTTTGGAATTTTTCAAGCAAGCAAAGTGAGATGAACAAATTTCCCTCAAGCCAAATAACTCTCTCATTCTCTCCTCTCTTATGTGGCCGGCCCCTCCCTCATCAAAATGGTGGAGGAGAAAAAACTAACACAAGAAGGGAAGTGAGAGTAGGAAAAGGTGAAAGGTGACCATAACACAAAAGCAATGATAACCATATCATATCAACTATCAAATCCTTTCTAATCTCAATAAAGCAAGCCATCATGAAAAAGCAAAGATGCTTAACCTTTCATAATGCCACAAAAGCATGAAACCCCTCCACAATAAGTTATTTGCAAACTTGCAAATAACCCCCTCCATCACAAAAGTCCGGCCGTGAAGGAACAAAGAAAAACCGGCCGGAACGGAATGCAAACTGGCAACTTCAGAAAACTGATCCCGTAATAAATTACAGGAAAACCCTGCTACTGCATATACATGCCCGCATTTGTATTCCCACTGAATACAAATGCAAAGAGACAAAATCTACACTGTCTAATACTAGGATCCGGCTTAAGCCAAAGCCGGCTAGTAAAATCCGTCCGATCACGATCCGTGCAATACCGCACGTATCTGATTGAACCCTGCCATATCTCCATACGGCCTCTACAGCGTTTCGCCCGAAACTTGAGTAACTGAGTGTGGTGGACTCTAAAGACTCGTCAATAATATGGCTGTGGATTTAACCACTAGCACGTCAGAGGTATTAGCCATACGTGACGGGCTACCAGCTATTGACCAAAAGGGACGTCGATGAGCGAACTCATCCTGACACCCTACTGAGCCTGTCAGTGACAATATCCGTACAGTCCGGTCCATTCGTCTATGAGCATCGCATGGCGGGCCTAGGGGGTTGGTAAAAGTCAGACCCCCAATAGCGGTACAAGTCGTGTCGGAGTGTAGCCCAGAACACCCTGAGATACTACTGGAATACCTACCAGTAAATCTCCTGCCTCGGCCGAGGGCTTTGTGTAATGGCTCTCCTAGACACAGCGCGACCTCACCCCCAATACCGGGAGAGACGAACCCCTGCAGATCTGCTCACTGCCTCCATGTGGCTCGGGACTGTACCCAACTAAAACCTGTTTGCACGACTCCTTTGAGCCGTGGTAGGGTAGTAATCAAAGCACAGTGGGAACTCACACGAGACAAATGACGATCTCAGGTCGATGAACTAACCTGTACACATGTCACCAGGGAACTGCTATCTGACGTCTGGTATAATTCCAACTAGCAGGTTCTCGGCGAGTCCTGTCCAGTGTACTCATAACCCAATGAGCACCTGTATACATCTTAGGTGAACCAACTGACACCAGTGGCTTGTGAGACCGGCCACCGCCCCTCGTCGGGGTCTCGACTGTATACACCAGTCTACTAATGGAGTATCGATGCCCAGTCTCGAAACTCCCACGACTAGGGACCTTTTAAGGATGTGCTTATAGACCCCAGCTCCCACGTATATGATCGCCATCATACTGCTGGCCGTCAAGCAAGAATCCTAAGGGCTCTATCAACGTGCAATAGTGACTCGTAAGGTCACCGAAATCAGTACACGATGATAAAGATAAACCAGATAGCATGCTATCATCTTGAGTAAGACTGTCCTACTGGGACAGGTCCTCCCTCAATCATTGCAATCACTTGCCTGTGATCCAATAATTGACTCTGAGGGCACTATCTCCAACAACTATTGTGTTGATAGAGCCTATAGGATTCTTGCTTGACGGCCAGCTGTATGATGGCGATCATATACGTGGGAGCTGGGGTCTATAAGCACATCCTTAAAAGGTCCCTAGTCGTGGGAGTTTTCGAGACAGGGCATCGATACTACAGAGTAGACTAATGTATACAGTCGAGACCCTGACGAGGGGCAGTGGCCGGTCTTACAAGCCATTGGTATCAGTTGGATCACCTAAGATGTATACAGGTGCTCATTAGGTTATGAGTACACCGGACATGACTCGCCGGGAACATGCTAGTTGGTATTATACCTGACGTCAGATAGCAGTTCCCTGGTGACATGTGTACAGGTTAGTTCATCGACCTGAGATCGTCATTTGTCTCGTGTGAGTTCCCACTGTGCTTTGATTACTACCCTACCACGGCTCAAAGGAGTCGTACAAACAGGTTTTAGTTGGGTACAGTCCCGAGCCACATGGAGGCAGTGAGCGGATCGGCAGGGGTTTCGTCTCTCCCGGTATTGGGGGTGAGATCGCACTGTGTCTAGGAGAGCCATTACACGAAGTCCTTGGCCAAGGCAGGAGATTTACTGATAGGTATTCCAGTAGTATCTCAGGGTGTTCTGGGCTACACTCCGGCATGACTTGTACCGCTTTTGGGGGTCTGACTTTTACCAACCCCCTAGGCCCGACATGCGATACTCATAGACGAACGGTCCGGACTGTACGGATATTGTCACTGACAGGCTCAGTAGGGTGTCGGGATGAGTTCGCTCATCGACCTCCTTTTTGGTCAATACCTGGTAGCCCGTTACGTACGGCTAGTACCACTAACGTGCTAGTGATTAAATCCATAGCCAAAGTATTGACGAGTCTTTAGAGTCCCCCACAGACAGTTTCTCAAGTTTCGGGCGAAACGTTGTAGAGGCCGCATGGTATTATGGTAGGGTTCGATCATATACGTGCAATAGTGCACGGATCATGATCGGAAGGATCATACTAGTGGGCTTTGGTTTAAGCCGGATCCTAGTATTAGATTTGTTGGATGACTTTAGTCTCATTGCATTCGCATTCAGTCGGAATGCGGATGCAGGTATGTATATACAGGTGAGGGGTATCCTTGTGATCCGTCACGAGTTTACTTTAGATGTTGCTGTATCTTTTTGTTGGACCAAACATTTGGATTAATGTTTGAATGGTGGAAATTATGAGTGCATTTCGTCATTTTGTGCATTAAATGAGACATGTACTTCATAGGTGACTCATGGTCTCACTTCTTGTGCAAATGTCACATTATGTGATTGATTAGGGTGTTGAAATGATAAGAAGAGAGAGAGAGAGGGCAGCAAAAGGAGAGATTAGCTCTTGTATTATGATATCTCACTCTCTTATTTTATCATACAACACAAATGGAAAAGAACCTCCTCTTCTTCTTCTTCCTCTAGCTCACCATTTCCATTAATGGCATCATCTTCAACCTCCATCCATGCACTCTCATGCGTTGAGAATCAATGGATGCTTGAGATAAAGTGATCACACACATTCTCTACTTCACCTTGGACACGTCGGCTAGCAAACTTCATGTCCGAGTTGCTTCAGACGAAGCGGGAGCCCGTAAAAAGACTCATTGATGTGGTGCCCTTCCGACGAGAAGACCGGAGATCGGAGATGCCGCGAGGAGCTTGAGTTGGTGGCCAAAGACCGAAGGACACAGATCGATCGGTATAGCTTTTCTAACTCTTCTCTAGTTTGCTAGTTATAGGTTAATGGTTCGATCCAGGATTAAAGTCTGTGATAGCACCGGTTTCAAATTTTGAAAAAGTTTTCGTTTCCGCATTTTGGCCTCGGACAGACGGCCGGGCGCTACCGTAGACTTACATATGTCATCTAAAAAACTAGGTTCCCACACTAACGTTTCTTCCGAAACAATATCAACTGCTGATACAAAAATTGTGGGTTCCTGATTATTGATTTCTTCTAATAATTTAACCCAGCCATACCCGTTAAAATCACAAGCTCCCTCCTCTAAAATTTGAATGCAACAATCAGTCGGTTCATGAATTTCTTCTTCAAGTAATATTTTAGTTAAATAAACCTCAAAATCACAAGTGACTGGAGGTTCAATGGGTACCTAAAGGTTAGTGGTAGACTGACTTAGAGGGATTTCCTGTGTGTCCTGATAACGCTTAGTCAATTCATTTGCTTCGTCATCTATGAAATCATCAAAATTCAATTGATCGTTTATCTTACTTTGGTGACTTCCTAGATGACAGATATTGACACTATGTGGTTCTAATTGTCTGTGTTCACTCTTTAGAATCACTACAGTTACATGCTCTTCAATTCTAGCCAAAGATTGAGCTTGAGTATGAAACAATTGCTCAAAATGCTGTATAAACAAGGTTAGCGTTGCAGCTGTTTGATTCTCGACCGCAATCATCACTTTAATACCTTTCTCTAAAGCGGTCAACCTAGCATCCATCTCACCCTCATTCCCTAAGGATGGGTCAGTTGTTTCAGGAAGGGAGGGTTGTAACGGTGGTGATGCTAAAGCAGTTACCCTGTCGACCTCTTTCTCCAAAATCTTCAATCATTAGGTCTATAATTGAAGTGTGATTGGTTTCAAGAGAGTCAGGTGGATGACTATTATCTAAAATCTGGGACGGTTGGTCACCCCTTAGAAAAGGACAATTTTCATGAATATGGGAAGAATCGTGGCAATTTGAACAAAAGAATTGGGACTGAGTATAAACAAAGGAATAAGAATCGTGAAAAATTGAATGAAATTGTGTGTCACCCATATCAACAAGAATTCACAAAAATCACAAAAACCAAGAATATCACACCCCTAGCAGTCTATGTTATGCTAAGTCAACCAGACCTGCTCAAGAACCTGATTGTCGAAGTAAAACTGTGTCGAGAAACGGGCTCAAGATATACAGATCATGAAGCCAGGTAAGTGCAGAGATAAGGGGAGGTTTTCCAACGCTTTCGCGAAGTTCCTTAATTAGAATAACCCTTTCTCATGAACACTTGCCTAGACACCCCATGAACGATATACCGTTAAGCAGTGTTCTAAACACAGTTAACTTCTCCTAATGAGTGCGAAGTCCTTAAAGTCAAAGTTCCAGTTGATTTTAAATTATTGTGGGGTATGCAAGAATGCAGTTTTGTGATTTGTGGGCTTTGGAGAAAGGTGACGAAATCCTTTACCGTATCTTGTTTGGTCGTGCCCTTAACATCCGTATTAAGATGCAAATGCGCAATTCAATAAAAGAATTCAAGAAATTAATCAATAAAGCAATTCTTTTTTCGTTTAGGCTTAAGCGCTGTAGCAAATACGGGTTATTTCTCTGTGCAATAGGTGGCAAGTTTGTGCGAAGAATCCTGCAGAAGATAAAGTATTGGAATGCGTCGGATTTGAGCGAAGGTGTTAGAAAATACGTACCAATGTGATTTTGGGTTTAGAAACCCCCTTGAAGTGATTACGGGTATTTGAATGTTCGCTTGCGTAGGTCAAACTACCCGGATCTTTGGCACTATACATCACTAACGTCTTGAACTGGAATTAGAAGCTTTGCTCCGCACGATCGCTGGTCGTAATTCCTTAAAAACTGAAATGTCGGAAAATACGATATTTAGTGTCAAAAAGCGATACATACGCCCTAATTCCTGCACACTAAAAATTATAAAAATCAAACAATACCAATAGAATACTAACAAGCAACTGGAGACACCACAAAAGAAAAAATCCCAAAACATCACCATTGACCCGGCGGCGCCGGATTGTAACATTTCAGAAAATATAAAATATTAATTTTGGAATTTAATATTAAAATAATATATTTCGCGAAAACTATCCGATTTGCGAAATTGGGGTTTTCATAAAAGGGTATAAATATATACCAATAATTGTGAAATAATTGGGGATTTAAAATGATTTATTCATTTAATAATATATTTATCGGATTTAGCATTTTTATAATTTATTATATGCAGTTTGGATAAAAATTGATTAGTGCGCTACAAATCGTGATTAAACCAAATCCGTGTTTCTACAGTTTTTCATGGTTAGTGCACCATGTCATGTTACATTTTGGTTACATGTTGTTTTAATTGTGTTTGCTGTTATTTTTGGTGAGAAAAGAAAGAAATGAGAATGTATTATTGAGGAGAGGGAGAGAGGGGACCACATCATGATTGTGAGGGTGAGAATAAGAGAGAGTGAGAGTAGAAGAGAGGGAGGGGCTGCCTCATTCACATTTCCTCCATTGTTCTTCATCTTCTTCAACTCCTCATCTCCCTCCACCTCTATCCTATGAAACCATCTCAAAACCTTCATCAAAACCCTATCCTCCCTTCACAAAAGTTGATCCCCACTTCATCCTCATCACTTTGGACCCATCAAAGTTGGATCTTGGAGACTTAGGACTTCTAGGATTTTTCTTGGTTGCATCCATGAGGTATAAATCCTTTCATTTAGTTTAGTTTTTAGTTTCTTAGCATCCTATAGTAGTTTAGAGTTAAATCGATTTAGATTGCGATGTTTGGAAATTCCTAGAGAAGGATTAGGGTTTGAGTGGTGTTGTGGTGATGTGTAATGGCTGTTATAAGACATTAGTGTGGTTTGTATGGCCTAGAACAGAGAATACAGATTTAGAATTACCCGTATCGGTTTTGTGGCATTTAAGTGGCCTACAAGGCATCTGGAGCCACCCAGGGAGTTTCTGAGAAAAACAAACAATACCATTGACCTAGGCTGAACACCAGGAGACCACCCTGACGAAATGAACTCCAATGGAGTAGTTTAGGCTGAGGTGTCCGGATTTTAGGGCTTTGTGGCCGGCCACTTTGAGGTGGTTTTGGTCAAGGTTGGTCCAGTAGCTCACTTATCTCATATACAAACCCACTGCATTTTTTGTTTAGGCTCTTTTCACCCGACTGAAAATCTGGGAGTGATTTCTTGAGTTGTTGTTTTGGTTTGGGGTTATGTTTTACGTATTTTGAATTCTTGGTTTTAGTATTTGATATTTTATTGGGTCTTTGGATGTTTGTACGTAAACGACGAGGGTTGTTTGGTGGTTTTGCATGCGTAGGCAATAGGTTCTAACCTATGAGCGCACCACGTGCCGTATTGGTTTTCCGGACTTGATTTTAATAGTATTGCGAATGTGTATGTATTGTAGATACCTTCGCGTGTATTCGGAGACGACGAAGCACACCGACTACGGCTGAACAAGGATCAAGGTGAGTAGATCTATATTTATAGGGAAAGTCGGGTGGATGGCGTATACCACCCCCGCAAGTTTTTGATGGAAACTGATATATAGGATACAGTTGTAGAAACCTAGATTAGAAAACTAGGGATATGGTTAAAAAGATAGTTAGAGGTGATATGAGTGAGTGAATATATATATGGATTGAGATATGAGATGAAAGCTTTAGGGATATGAAAAGTGAAGGTGAATCACAACTTATAGATATGTAGTTGCACTAGAATAAGTATGAGTTTTAGAGTAGCATGGCATTAGATGTATCAGCTAGAATGTGCATATATAAAGTTGACTTAATGTGATGAAAAGATTATGCGTTGTGATATGATAAATTAATTGATATGTCGGTATAAGGATGCGAGTCGACATGAGAGTATTGATACCTTTGTCGTTCTCCCTATATGAGATTGTTATGGATGTGACCTAGGATATAGGCATATATGTATATATATAATGTTGTGAATCATGAGTGATATGCCGTACGAGACATTAGGTCCGTACCCTCATTGTCATATAGGTTGATAGGATCCCTAATGGTTTAATGCCGCCGTATGATGATTTACCGTACGTGATGAGTTTTATGATGATTGATCCATACACTTGACTAGAGGATGCCATACGATGGATTATACCGTACATGATGTTGTGAGGCTGGATGCCGATTGATAGATTCACCGACTCGGTCATGTTAGATACGCATACCTTATAGCATTTAGCTGACGATTTACTTATGCTACGCTCATGTCATTCTCATTGCATTACACATACCTGTGCTAGTACACCTACACCATTATCGATGATGCGTATGTTACATTTACACAGATTGGCCGGCTCACACACTTCATCATCGATAATTTCTATGTCACTCACACAGTAGAATTGCTACATCATGCTATTATATTGCTATGCTCACATTATGATGATATGCCCATGCTCACATCACTGTTCCATGTTGCATGATATACGGATATGCTTACATTCTGTTATATTTTGCATATATCCTACTTTATGATTATACGCATTGAGATATGCTGTTTTTATGAGATTTCTGGATTTGAGAACCGTGGTTATTTCAAAAGAAAGTATGTATTGTTTTAAAAACCCGGTTTCTCTTGATATGATATTTTAGTGCATCCACCATGCGTTTTCTCGGTTCTGAGACGTGTGATATGTGAAACCCGATTCGAGGAGTTGGATGATCCGTTTGCGGGTTCATGGTGGACCCGGTATGGTACCCCGGGGCAAGAAAGGGATGTCGCGCAGTAGACGATGGGCCTGGCAGAGGGACTACTACCTACCGGTTATCCGGAGGATACCGACCGCAGTCGAGAGATAGATATGGGTCGACCCGTTCTTCTGGAGCCCAAGGGCCGGTCCCGCAGACGGAGCCCGTGGGCCGATCCGGACTGACGGAGCCCGAGATATATGAGGATTTACGTATCGATGTTGGACACGGGTTTCATGATGTTTCGAGTGTCGATGCTGGACACTCAGGTTCCATGATTTTGATGTGTCGCGAGGGACACACATTGATTTATATCCTCATACTTTCATGCATATGCTTTTATGACATTTACATGCATGATGTTTTTGTGTCATTGGTTGACACGTGGACGAGATCCATATGCATACAGGTATTGATTATATGGTTGGATGTTATCCACATGCTTATAGATATTGATTATTGTTGGCACATATGCAGATACGGTCACCCTAGATATCATTGTATTACCTTTATGATATAGTTGACCTAGGAGTCGTTGTTTATTTGATTTCTACCTGATGATGTTTTCTACTCACGAGTTGGCAACTCACCCCCGTTGTGCTACAGTTCTTATAGGTTGACCGCATGGATTCAGTAGTGGCATCACCGGCACACAGCTTACATTCGGGTGACTTGCTTTGGTATGTAGTATATGTTGGATCGTACCACTATTGTATTTATTATTCATATTGTATCTAGTCAACTCCATCAATCAAAATTAGTATTTGTGTAAATAGTAAGACTTAGAAAGACTTGTAGTTGCGAGACTTGAGCGATGGGTTATATGTTCGCTTGGTGGGTTTGATGTCTTGCTTTACATTATCTTTTTGGTGTTGGTCTTCGCCTTTGGGCATCGTATACTTATTTTATAACTTGCGTGGTTGTGAATCCGCCGATTGGCGAAGAGCTAGCTCCCGCTTGGGGATGCCTTTTATATCATCATGTATTTGTGGTTTTGGATCAAAATATACAAAGGAGGTGCTGCCTAAATTTTCAAAAGATGAAATATGTTTTCCAACTAATAAAATCCATTTGCAATTTTCATGTTCAATTATCCATGAATTTAATAAAACGGTTGTTTTCATTATACCTTTATTTCAAAACTTCACTTCTTTTATTCCTTAAAAAGGTTTAGATTTCTGGGCTTCGGCTTACTTGAACTACGTTATGCCTTTAGACGTTGCGTGATTTAAGTGCCGGTCACAAGCTAATATTTCGAGTCGTGACAACGTTTGTATCAGAGCGCTAGGTTTAACCTTGGTTTGAGTCTATGTTTGACTATGCGGAGTCTAGGGCGGGTATGTATTTCGGAACCTAGGCTTGACCTTACGGAACTTAGACATGAACAAGGGGGTATTAGACTTGAACTTTCGTTTCATAGACTGACCCTGATGATGGAGTAGGTAGTTTGAGTAGAGTGACGTACCGTACGTATGTTCCGCAGCATATTTACGATACGATACTCCACTTAAGAAACTATAGGATGTACATATTTTGAGATTTGTGATTCTCTTCGTTCTGTTGATCATACATCCATTTGAGATCCTTGATTCTATTTGTTTCCATGATCATACTCTCATTGATTCCGTTCCTCCTTATGATCATGCATCCATTCTGGATCTGTTGATTTCTTTCATCCCTTTGATTTGTTTTCGTCGACACTTGATTGAGGTTCCCGTCACTATGGTTTGGGCGCAGATTGAGCTACTGCTAGTGTTGCGGTTAGGGCGAGCTTGTCATGGACGAGGACTGACCATCGTGTTTTCTGGTGACATGGGAACGAATCGATTTAGTGTTGGTGTTTTGATCTCTTGTTTTAGGCGAGTGTTCAGTTTTGCACCGTATGATCGGGCCATTGTTAGAGGTTGCCTGTTGTGAGAGGACTGTTGATATACAGCCTACCTCAGAGTTTGTGATGTCGTCTACCGTGCAGACAGATGACCCAGCTGTGGCTGAGATTGATGGGATGTCACCTCTGTTAGTTATATGTATGCCCAGAGGCCATTACTGTACATGTGATGTATATTGTAGTGGATGCTTGGACATATATAGGGAGTACTTTCTTGCTCAACATGATAGTATGCTATTTGGTTACACTTTATCTTAACATGTTAACAAATACTGTTTTGTGATCACATGTTGATAAATCCCTTAGGATTAGTACTTGACTACTAGGACTATGATAGAGATCATACTAGTAGGGACAAAGTAGTCGATAAGTACATCCTTCAAATGTTCCTAGTCAAGGGAGTATCAAGATAGGGCATCGATACTCCAGAGTAGACTAGCGTATACTCTTCTCGACCCATATGATGGGCGATGGATGATCCCATATCCATTAGTGTTTGAAATCAGAGAAGGTATACGGGTGCTCAGTGGAGACTGGGTACACTGGACGGACTCACCGAGAACTCTTGATGGTATTATACCTATCGTCGGAGAGCAGTTCTCTGGTGACACTGGTACAGGTTAATCTGTTGACCCGAGATCGTCATAAAGTCTTGTGTAATTTCCAGTATGCTTTGATTTCCACCTTACCAAGGTCAAGAGATCGTGCAAAACGGTGGTTTTTGGGTACAGTCCCTAGTCACATGGAGGCAATGAGCGATATGAGGGGATTCGTCTCTCCCAGTATAGGGAGTTGATGTTGCACTATGCTCGATTGGCCATAACAGGAAATCCCTTGCCAGGGTTGCTGAGATTTACTGGTAAATGTTATCAGTAGTTTCTCGAACCGTTATGGACCTTGCATCGGCATGACTTATCAGGTTATTGGATTCTGACGTTATACCAACCCCAGGCTGTGATATGCGACATATCAGACGAAGAGACCGGACTGTACGGTAGTGTTACTGATTGGATTCGCAGGAGTTATAGCAGGCTTGTTTGTTGATCTTCTGATCGCTCAATACCCGGGTGGCCATTACGTTTGGCAGACCGCTTGCGGCTTGTGGGTGTTTGATATAATCATCACCTACTGCCGGAGTATTGACGAGTCTTTAGAGTCCTACACAGAGGTTTCCTGGTTCATGCGAAACGGAGTAGGAGCACATATGTGATATGTGCGGGACCGAGATTAATACGAGTATGTGATACCATATTCTATGCTTGCGATATGTGATATCGGTCGGGTATATGAGATAATAGCCGGGTTATCGGATCAAGTGTTGATTCGATAAGTTGATTCATTTGATATTAGTCGGTTATATGTGATATAGCCGATTGTTAAATCAAGAGTTGATTTAATGATTTAATGTATAATTATATCTTTGATATATTAAATTACATTAACTAATATTAGCTCACATAAGATTTCTTTTCTCACTTTATGATACATTGATATATATGCGATATATGTTAAATGTATTGTTTTCTTTTTGCACAATATATATTGTTGTGTCATGCTAGGTTACACATGCAACATGTATGTATGAGACTCACACCATGCTAGAGTTAAGTTAGGGTTTTATTTGTTTTAAGTAATTCGAACACTTAGATAATGAGTCATGGAAGAAGCTTGGAGAAGTTTGTGGAAAACCTTGACTTAGTCCACTTGTTTGTCTAGCTTAAGATATTTTTTAACCCAAACCTTTAACTCATAGCTATGGTTAAGTCTCTACAATGGTTAGTGGATGACATATACAAACCATGGTTACATTTCTAACCTCATGAGTTCATTAATCTCTTCATGACTTCTTCTTCTTCCTCACTTGAAAAAAGCTTTGCTAGTTT
This sequence comes from Agapanthus africanus, assembly GCA_030015575.1. Classification (NCBI taxonomy): domain Eukaryota; kingdom Viridiplantae; phylum Streptophyta; class Magnoliopsida; order Asparagales; family Amaryllidaceae; genus Agapanthus; species Agapanthus africanus. Next base: position 402,369,540 of record CM057346.1, read on the forward strand.
TTTCTAAGTGATGGAAACTTGTGAGAAAAATATATCAAAAATGAGCCCACTTCCTACTTCATCATCCTCTACTATTAGCCATTTAGTTTAGGGTGTCTGCTTCACTAATCTACACAATTAGTGAAGAGATAGCATGAGCTAGTGTCTCCTCGACGTAGATCATCTTCGGCCTCGAAGACTTCGAAGCAAGCTTGTTCGTTTCTTTATGGGAGCCTTTCTAGAGTCCGGAAGTTCCATGATCGCAGCGTAGGGACTACTACAAGGAGCTAATGAAGTGAATGACCGGTCTACAAAGGTTGTATTCCTTGTTCACTTAGATGTAAAGAGTTTACATTCAATGTTTAACCCCAATTCTCTAGTTAAGATCTTGGTTAGGGTTTGTTTAGCACCCCAAAATTTTAAAGTAGCATGATTGATGCTTGCCAAAACCTTGCTAAGGTGCTAAGCCATCCCTACAGTGGTATCAGAGCCAAGCTAGAGCATTAGGTGTTGCGTAGGCGAAGTTTAAAGTCCGATCGAACTCTGAAAGACTGAAACGACCCCCTTTCTGGAAATTTTTCCAAAAGTTGGATTTTTCCATATTAAAAATACTCAGAAAATCATGCAGGGAATTATATGGACACATCTGAAGAACGAAACCCTAACTCGACAATTTGACCACGGAACCGCGGCCAGATAGTAGTATTTGCGGCGGTTCCGCGGCGCCAAATGTGAGGCTTGGGTTGGCACTTTAGCTGTTGGTCCATAGGTACTGGGGCATGCTTCTGGGAACTTTTAATTATGCTCATGTCTTGAACTCTCTGGGAATTTTGGGAATTCATTTGATTCGATCGAATTATTTAACTTCGTCTTGCTTTCTGTGAATGTGATACAATATTTGGAATCCAAAAATAGTTATGAGATAACTAGTTTGAATTTTGTAAATCTAGCGGGTTAGTCTCATTTGATCGGTTGCCACGGAATTTTGATGTGGATCAAAAGTCCGTCGCAATCACGTGGTGTATGCGGATACTCGACGGGTAACCTTATTAGATAGCCATGCCCCATAGCCCCGACCAAATGACTGTAGAAGAACCCCGTCGCCAAAAGCATCCGTTTGGGAGCTTGCGGCTGCGGTGTTCCGCCATAGAGCACTTCATCGATGGCACAGGAGGGTGCGGCCGCCTATTGAATTTTCTGAAGAGCATTCGATCAGGTTATAATCGGAAATCTTGTTGAATTACCCGGCAGGTTATTGGAAAGTGTTTTCAATATCGAGACTAAAATGCGGGGTTTATAATTGTTAGGCATGCGATATCTAAGGAATTCATTTTGTTGGGCATGAATCCAATGTATGTGATATATTGGGTTTATGATGTCTAAGGTGGTTGCGGATTCCAACTGTTGTAGTTTTTCACTTTCTTTCTACGACCGTAAGTGTAATATGTGGTGTATTGCCGTTTCTGTGCTATATGTCAACGACAATTGGGATACGCATATTTACTTACGTTGATGACATGTGATGTTATGTGTTACTGTGATATGTTATATTGGATCGTCGTGTTCTGAATACCTGGGGGTTTTATGTGAGATGAGAGTTTTTCATTTTCATTCATGTAAAATTCATTGTATGTAATATTCTTTTATTGGGGCACTTCCGGGTTGAGGATGATGTCATCATTGTATATTATTTACATTTCCGCATTAGGATAGACCCAAGGCGGGGAGCACAAGTAACTGGGTTCTAGGGTCTAGTGGGAGACCATCTCGAGGAGTCGAGACCGCGTCTCCTAACTCTAGAATTGGTAGGGTTGCTTTCCGCTCTCGTAGGGGTCTAGGGATGTGGGTTTGGCTATTCATCACGATCGTAGAATCCGTGTTTTATACTGGCTTAACTTAAAATTCTGAATTCCTAGTATATCCAATATTTCATATGTGATTCTTCTGCTGCTGATATTTTATGATGTGATCATTTTATATGCCTGAGATGAATGCCTATTTTATATATATGAGATATATTAAATATTACTGCTTTCGTTTCTTCTATGATGCTTGGGAAGCATAAATAAATGGGATTTCATTAATGAGATTAATGAAATAAAAGAAACCTAAACATGTTGTAGAAACTTGTTTAAAAACTGGTAGCTCTAGTTTTTTGCTTTGCATAGCGGTATTCCTTATAGAATATCTAACACCTTATTCGATAAGGAAAGAGTCGAGATCCCTTCACCGGGAGTGGCTTCTTTAGCGAAACTAGAAGATGCTACAAACTCGGTTTGTCTTTTGATTGCTTTTATAGTTTTTGCTTTGCATACCGGTATTTGTGAAATATCCTGCACCTTATTCGATGAGGAAAGAGCCGAGATCCCTTCACCGGGAGTGACCTTTTTAGCAGAACTGATAAAAGCCTAAAAACCACACCTTTACAAAATCACTCGATTCTACGACAATATCAAGTTCATTACGCAAAGGGTTTTCCTAAAAACCTGTCGTAGCCCTCCGTCATTTCAGATAAGTACTATTTAGTATTCGTGCTGTGTATGTTGACCTTAGCCAAGGCGTAGTGTGTGGTAGCTAATTAGTGCTTATTTGCAGCATATGATGCGATTGAGTTAGAGTAATCGTGCGGCTTTGTTGACCTTAGCCAAGGGTCGTGTAGGTGGGTTTAATTCAATCGGGAAATGACGGGTTGAACTTGGCTAGCGCTTATGATTTATTGACCTTAGCCAAGGTCATAAGTTGCTAGGGGCAAAATATTATCGGGAATTTCAAGTGTTGAAATTTGCAATGAGATTGCATACCTTCTATGAGATAGTTGGATCCCGATACCCACTGCGAGTAAGAGTTACTCTTGTGAGAGTTTTACACATTACAATTAGCCGATCAAGTAGGTGTCTAGAAAGGTATTAACCGGGTTACGCCCCTGGGAAAACGAGGTTTATTTTAATTAGGTCCGTGTGAAAGCACGGGAAACCTCCCTCAAAGTACCGACACTGGCCTGGCCGAAAGATTAGCGAACTTGTAGGGTGTAATTAATCCCGGATAGTCTTACCTTTTAAGGTTTGAAGTATGATTTGACTAAAACAGTGGGAGCCATCCCGATTAGATAAAATAATAACCAAAATAATCTTACAAGAGTGCACGCAGAGTGTTTTCTTCTCTCTCTCTCCTGGTAGCGACTATGTCACGCCTTAATCAAGATAATAATATGGATGCATTGACCGAACCTACTTTTTATACTGAGCTAGGGAACGTTGGTTCCGCTCAATCTTATAATTGTTATAAGTCTGAGCAGGAAATATGGGAATATCCGGATTCCCATGCCACCCAATCGAAGAAAGTACATGTTGATGCATATTCTTCGGGTGTCTTTATTACCGAGAACTGTTTTTTAGTATCCTCTACGTCCTGGGTATGTGATACCGGATGAGGATCCCGTATATGTAAGATGTTACATGGGCTACAGACAGGTAGGGAACTGAGAAAGGGTGATATGTCTCTAGGTGTTAGAAAATGGTGCAAGTGTTGCAGCCAAGTCTGTTGGATGATATGACCTTGCATTAGATACATTGATTCTGAACAAATGTTATTACATACTGAACCTGATATACAACATTACATCATGTTCTTTACTGAGTTAAAGAAGGATATAATTCTATATTAGAGGATAATGTTGTGAATATTTTTCCTGAATCAAGAGTTGATTCGATCATGCACGTTATATAATAGCATATACGTTCTAAATCAAACCACAGTTCAAAGTATATAGAACACAGAAAAAAGGAGCAGTTCAGGAACGAACGAATCCTTCTTGAGGCATTGTAGACTAGGTTATATCAATACGACACAACCGGCTAAGTTACATAAGGATGAATATGAGAATCTGTTCGAATTTTCATTTTATGATATTTGCTAGTCTTGTCTCACAGGTATATGACCAACACTCCGTTTACTGGAAACAAAGAAAGAGTTAGTGAACTTTTGGGACAGATGCATGATGATGTATATAGTCCCATGTCTACAAATGCCAAGGTTGGTTCTTTAGAGAAAACCAAACGGGTTCAAGTATTAAAGTCCTACGATGTGATCGAGGAGGAGAATACTTGGGTATGGAATTCCTGGATTTTCTTAAAGGAGACTGTGATTCTCTCTCAGCTTATTCCTTCGATTACACCATAGCATAACGGTATATCGGGGCGGAGGTATTGCACCCTATGAGATATGGCGCACTCTATGATGAGTACTGCTGAGTTACCTGTTTTCTTTTGGGAGTTATGCACTTGAGAAGCAGCATACCTATTGAATGGGGTTCCATCCAAATCAGTGCCTACCACTACATATGAGATATGGAATGGGAAGAGACCATGTCTTAAACGAGTTAAGATATGGGGTTTTCTGGCCTATGTTGAAAGTCAGAATCCGGACGAGCTCGAGGCAAGGTCAGTACTGTATGTTTGTTAGGATATCCCAAACTTATATGAGGGAATATCTTCTACCATACTGAGGAGCAAAAGGTGTTTTGTTTCTCAGCATGCCACCTTTTGAGAAAAAGGTATTTCTTATGAAGAAATTTATGGTCATGAGATAGAACTAGAAAGTGTTCTAGCTTGACAAACTAACAGCTGATGATTTGGTGAAACCAAAGGATTCAATAGTCTCCAACGAACCTCAGCCTCTCCGTGAATCAGGTGGGGATCCTCATCCACTTGAGAGATACTACGGTCTTCTTGGTGACAGTGGGAGCGAGGACTATATCATGGTAGATGATGGCCTAACTAAGGTTCAGGCAGGCCATCAGGAGTGGTGACTCTATGAAATGGCTGGATGCTATGCGATCAAAGATGGAATCCATGTACACCAAAAAAGTATGACTATGTTTGTTGCACCTGAAGGGGTGAAACTCATTAGGAGCAAATTGGATCTTGAGAAGATTCTTGGTGTAAATGGAAAAGTTGAGACTTTCAAAGCTATGTTTAAGTCCATCAAGATCAATGCAAGCATCGCAAAAATGGAACATCTGTTTTAATGTGACGGTCAAAGAGTTTGATTTCATCAAAATGGTAGATGAACCTTGTATATATAAGAAGGTTGTAGAGAGTAAGGTTGTCTTCCACGTACATAGATGACATACTCTTGATAGGAAATGGTTTCCTATGCTACACTCGGTCAAGCTCCTCTTGTCACGAGGATTCTCAATAGAAGATCTGGATGATACCTACTACATCTTGTGGATGATGATCTATGGTGATAGATCTAAGTGGATATTGGGAGTGTCCCAAATCCAGGTATATAAACACCATACTAAAGGGGTTTAGTATGGAAGATTCTAAGCATGGTGGTTCACCCACTTACTCATGGATCACTCTCTCCAAAAAGAAGGTCCCTTGAGACTGATTTGAAGAGAGCTCGCATACAATGGATAACCTATGCTTCGACAGTAGGCACTATCAGAGTACGCGATGTTATGTACCAGACCAGATGTAGATAACTCACTAGTAGTAGTGATCAGGAATCAATCGAATCTTGGGAGAATCACTGGACAGCTGTGGAGGACATTCTTAAGTACTTGAGAAGCACTAAAAGAAAGTTCTTGGTTCCATCTTCCAGAGTGATAAGTTCGACTGAGAGTCAGTCACAGGCATTGTTTTTACCCTCATTGGAGGGACGGTATATTGGAAGAGTTCCAAGATAGATACCGTGACATACTAGTAGATAAAGGCTGAATACATTACTACTAACGATACTACCAAAATGGTTGTCTGGAGATTTCTTGTTCATTAGATGAGCAAGGTTCCTACCATTGAGTGTCTAATAAATGTTATTGATGTTGGAGATAGTGCCCTCAGAGTCAATTATTGGATCACAGGCACGTGATTGCAATGATTGAGGGAGGACCTGTCCCAGTAGGACAGTCTTACTCAAGATGATAGTATGCTATCTGGTTTATCTTTATCATCGTGTACTGCTTTAGGTGACCTTACGAGTCACTATTACACGTTGATAGAGCCCCTATGATTCTTGCTTGACTACCAGCAGTATGAGGGCGATCATATACGTGGGAGCTGGGGTCTATAAGCACATCCTTAAAAGGTCCCTATTCGTGGGAGTTTCGAGACAGGGCATCGATTCTCCAGAGTAGACTAGTGTATACAGTCGAGACCCGACGAGGGGCGGTGGCCGGTCTCACAAGCCACTGGTGTCAGTTGGTTCACCTAAGATGTATACAGGTGCTCATCGGGTTATGAGTACACCGGACAGGACTCGCCGGGAACCTGCTAGTTGGTATTATACCTGACGTCAGATAGCAGTTCCCTGGTGACATGTGTACAGGTTAGTTCATCGACCTGAGATCGTCATTTGTCTCGTGTGAGTTCCCACTGTGCTTTGATTACTACCCTACCACGGCTCAAAGGAGTCGTACAAACAGGTTTTAGTTGGGTACAGTCCCGAGCCACATGGAGGCAGTGAGCGGATCGGCAGGGGTTTCGTCTCTCCCGGTATTGGGGGTGAGATCGCACTGTGTCTAGGAGAGCCATTACACGAAGTCCTTGGCCAAGGCAGGAGATTTACTGATAGGTATTCCAGTAGTATCTCAGGGTGTTCTGGGCTACACTCCGGCATGACTTGTACCGCTTTTGGGGGTCTGACTTTTACCAACCCCCTAGGCCCGACATGCGATACTCATAGACGAACGGTCCGGACTGTACGGATATTGTCACTGACAGGCTCAGTAGGGTGTCGGGATGAGTTCGCTCATCGACCTCCTTTTTGGTCAATACCTGGTAGCCCATTACGTACGGCTAGTACCATGCGAATAGTGACATGCGATACTCATTCCGCGGGAGATCGGAGTGGAGACGAAGACCGAAGGACACGGATCGCTTGGTATACTTCTCTACCCAACTTTTAGTTTGCTAGTAGCTAGGTTAATGGCCCGATCCGGGATAAAAGTGCGCGGTGGTGCCGGTTTGCTAGTTTGCAAAGTTTTTCGTTTCCGCGTTTCCGGCGTCGGATCGACGGCCGGGGCGCCGCCGTGCACTTACATTGGTATCAGAGCCACGCCATTAACCAAGTCTAGCTTGCTCTAGTATGTTTAGAACTCGACCGAACAAAAATCCCAAAAACCGTATTTTTAGTGCATCTGTTCTCTGTCGAAATTTTTTTAGCTCCAAAATTTTTTCAGGTTGTTGCAGAGACACTTGCAGGGTATTATATGCATTCTGTGAAAATTTGGTGGCGTGATGTCACTATTCCACCGTGGAACCGCGGCCAAACCCACGCATTGGCCGCGGTTCCGCCGCCACTTTGACTTGTCAACGCACCAAATTTTAACAGTAGGCTTTTGGGTTGGAAATAGGGGTTTTGGGATATTCCTTTTGGGCCCAGATTTTCTGTGAGTGCTACAGTAGTGCTTGGGGCCCACTTCGGTAAATTTGTTCGATCGGATATTTTAAACATGCTAGTTCACAGTATTTACATTATATCTGCGACCCTGAATGCCATTTGATCGGTAAATCCAGTCTATCTGCTATAGCCCTTTTAGACGGATTTGCGAACGTGGCATTCACGTTGATATTCTGTGTTGTGCTGTGATGTTGCGGATTGGTCGTGGGGGATAGCCTGGATGCAATGTTAGTACAATTTTTGTTTTATATGTATATTTGATATTGCGGGGCGAGCGTCCGACATGTGGACTGCCGTCACTGCATGTTTGTATTATTCTTTTGGGGCACGACCAGGTCGAGGTCGATGTACCCGTTGTATGTATATTTTACTTTCTGTACTAGGATTACCCCGCGGAGGGGTGCACGGATAGCCGGGTTCCGGGCCCGCATCTCATGGTTTTGAGACGGAGGGGGATTTACTCTAGAATTGGCGGGCTATTCGCCGCACTCGTAGGGGGTACAGGTTGACCCAGGAGGGGTGCCCAAGTTACCGGATTCTGTGAAGTGCTTGGTGGTCCATTCACGTTGCTGAAGGGGGCTGCCTCGCTTCAGGCTTTGACGGGTAACTTTCCGCGCCCGTAGGGGTCTAGGATTTCATTGCACAGGCTATCCACACGACCAGGGGATCGTCGGGTTTCAGTAGCAGCTCTATGAAACCCGGGGATCCCAGATATCTGTATTGTTCTGTGATACTGATTACATTTCTGTGATGTTGACGCCTTGAGCGAAATATTATATATTGATATATATACTAGTAGATGTTGTATATGTTTTGCATCCGCGCTAGTCCAATCCCCGCTCTGTCGTTAGTTAAGTAACCTAACGGGTGATGACGGGAACCAGTGGCGAATGCGGATGGCATATACGTACATCATTATTTTCGTTCTTTTGTGGTGTGATAAATTGATGGAACTGCGTTGATTCGGATCAATGCAAGATAAACAAACCTATTCTGATGTTGTTGGAACATTTTTCAAAAAAAGCTGTTATTGCAAGGACGCTCTCTTTTGTTTTGCATAGTGGTATTCAGTTGGAATATCCTGCTCCTCAGTCGATGAGGCAAGGGCCGAGATCCCTTCACCGGGAGTGACCCCTTGGACAAAAGTTTGCGTCAGGGCAATAACTTCACTATAGCCGATTACTTTTGCTTTGCATCGTGGTATTCAGTTGGAATATCCTGCACCTCATTCTACGGGGAAAGAGCCGAGATCCCTTCACCGGGAGTGACCTCTTTAGCAAAGGTTTTCGTCACTATATTTTTACAAAGCTATCCGGTTCTGTCACGACCCGAAAGTACGGAACGTGACCGGCACTTAGATTACGAAGCGTCTAGAGGCACCACGTAACCTAAGTAAGCCGAAGCCCAGAAATCTAAACCATGAAAAAGAAGAAGAAACAGTAAAAGAAAACATGAAGGAACAAGTTTAAAAGCATCAGCAAATTTTCCCAAAAATTTCGGCAGAGTCTCCTCTGTAAAAACTGGTCCCAAACGGGTACAACAAGTATAATATACATAATCAATAAAAAGCATCCCCAAACGGGAGCTAGCTCAACGCCAATAGGAGGAAACAACCACAACAAGCACCAGAATATACAACGCCAAAGGGCGAGGCTCAAAACTCAAAGAAAACAAACCACCAGATCAGAATAATACATGCACGACTCTAAGGTCGAAATAAAAGACTGGTCCAATAAACTTATCAAGTAATACAAGTTTGGTTGATGGAGCTTTCTAGATACAAATGAAATAATAAAATACAACGGCGGTTCAGATACAAATGAACCAACCTACCGTGCAAATCACCCGAAATGAAAATGATGTGCCAGCAACTGCCAAGGGAAACTCGTACATCGAACTTGTAATAAAATTTGGCACAACGGGGGTGAGTTGCCAACTCGTGAGTAGAAGACATCTACGAAAAGAAATCGAATGCACGACGCTATCCTAGGTCATAATAATACACTATTACATCCCAATCATCTAGTAATAGCAGGGTAAAACTACGTGTAAATGCAGATACTCCGTGCTCGTGTCAGTGCCTCATATAATACTATGTCATATGAATGGATATGCATGCATCATGAATATAAAATAACCAATGCTGAAATCCAGAAATATCTGTATAAGAAATCTTTAGCTGTTATCATAGTAAAATGTGTATAGGAATCTGAAATCTCAACAATGAAATCCATGGAAATCCGTGTCAAGCATCGACACAAACATGTAAACCTCAAGTCTCATAGTCTCAATACCTCGGGCTCCGTCAGTCCGGATCGGCCCATATCATCAAATCTCACGACAACGGTCGGTATCCTCCGGATATCCGCCGCGCCAGACATCACCGGTAGGTAGCCTTCCCCTGCCAGGCTCATCGTCTACAACTCGATCTTCTTGCCCCGGGGTACCATACCGGGCCCACCATGTACCCGAGACGGTTCATCCACTCCTCGAATCGGGTCTCGAAATCCATTAGAAAACATGAAATCTCATGGTGGACGACACATGCATCACGAGAAAACCGCATCTTATTTTAAAAAGAGAAGAGGAGAGAGAGAGAAGTTTGTTTATATATTCTTGCGGTTTTCCCCAAAAATCCAGAAATCTCATAGAAATCCAAATCTTAAAATCATGAGTAAGTATATGATAAGTGTCGGCATATGCCCATGATACTGCATGATAACATGATAATATGAATGCATGAATGTCAAGTAATAAATATCATGTCTATACTAACATCAGAGAGTAATCACAATATTATATCGGTCTAGTTGTTAACTGATTCTATCAATAAAAGACAATATGATCTAAAGTGTACGTGACTTAGCAATTACCGATGATGATGTGTGTGAGCCGGCAAATAAGTGTGCGTGGAATATGCGCATCATCGGTAATGGTGCTGGTGTCCTAACAGGTAAGGTTTATACTGATTAGCAACATATGTAAGAACATGCACCATGATGATTACAGTATGAATGTAAAGACAGATGTGCATTATCCACTCCTCTGCGATATACGAGTACAACTACCACTATATGAATCAAACCTAAACTAGTGTTCATCTAACCTCCTAAGGAACTAAACCTAAGAAACTAGCCAATAAGAAACAAGAGTCTACCTAAGGTCTGAATCAATATTTCTAATAGTCGGCGATCCAGCCTCAATAGCGTCACGTACGTAGTACGGCTTCCTCGAATCAAGAGTGCGGATCACTCATCATATCTATGCCTTGTACGGTAAAATCCATCGTACGGCATCCCAATATCGGGGTACGGGTCATGTATCTCCTAGGTGTCTCATGATTCGTATAATGTCATCATCAACACATCTCATGATCAAGGTGCTAAACTGTAATCGCATACATCAATCATATATCATTGCCATCATAATATGCATCATTAGTTTATCCTCAGAAGTATCATGTCATATGTATCATATTGTGATTAAGTCATACTCATATCATATCGTCATCAAGTCACTCCTATATGATATCAACATTAGGTCACACCTATATGATATCGACATCAGGTCATACCTACATGATGTCGTAATCAAATCATACATATTCCATTTCGTGATCAATCACAAGTTACAGTCCGGGTACTATTTTAGAGTCCCAGGTACCTCAATATCATCACCACCCATTATAATTTATGTACACATGTTCATTATCTCATTCTCTAATAATCTGCTAACACTTAATACGACTGTATAGTCAAGAATCACGGCATCAAGCCCAGTTATACTATTTCATCATACCTCGGATATCATATCACATCAATGAATCCCATATACGTGTTGTATATACATGTATATACCTATACCTAGTTCTATATATATATACACATACACGTATACACCATGTCGAGTTTCAGTGTGTGTGCGTGTGTGTTTCTATCTGAAACCTACGATCCTCTTCCAAGGCACTCATCCTCTGATATGGTTTTCCTAAATCAGTCTAGTCCAGCCTAGGGTCATTACTAGGGTCCTAAGCATTAAGAATCTAGGGTCACATCTGGCTTCCTAATGTCAATAAGTACTATTCCTACTCTACGTTGCGGGGGTGCTAAACGCCATCCACCCGACTTCCCCCCGTAGATATACATCTACTCACCTGGTCCATGTCTGCCGAAGACGGTGTCGCCATCCTCCTCTTCATCGCCCGCAGTCTACATGAGGGGTACCTAAACGCAAACATATAAATAGCATCGTAAACTGAATCACATACAAAAGTCAAAACGACGCAAGGAACAAGCATAGGTTAAAACCTATGTCCCGTTCACGCAAAAGCACCAAATATCGCTCGATATCGGCGTACAAACTCCGATGGATCGAGATAAACATCAACAAATAACTCGTAGTTTTAAAACTCATTACTTATATTATAAAACATGATTAAATCCATCGAAACCCTAAAATCCATCAAATCACCCGATTTCGTAAAACCCGAAAATGCCAATTTACCGTTTTTCTTCAAAACTTGACATTTAAATGAAACCAATGGTCATAAAACTCATTAAATAGCATAACTAGACTATACAAACCATTACTATATTTTTATTACACAAATTTGTATTAATTTAAAATTTCTAGTTTGCAACCTTTAACAATTTTCAACATTTTTCAAGCAAAATACCACAATTCCACCACAAAACATGATTTTGCATGAATTTATGTATTAAACTACAATTCATGATGATAATGATATAATGAAACCATGATTATATTTTTAATTTCATTTATTTAGGAATTTCCAAAATCTAGTTTACAAAATAATAGCATTTTATTACTATTTTCCAATTATCAAAGGAAACTAGTGATCAAACTAAGTTTTTCTTTCCATTAACATGCTAATATTCTCACTAAAACTACAATCTAATGATAGCAACCTTAATTGGAATTTTATATTACCCACATATATATTTTATAAAAAACTAGTTAGCTAAATAGCTTAATTTAAACAATTTGAATACACAAATTATTATACAATAACCATGCAAGATTTTTCCACTTCTAAAAATGGTAGACTAGTTATTATAACCCTAATTAATTAATAAAATCCACCACTTGAATTTAGAAACCCTAACTTGAATTTTAAAATTTGCAACTAGAATTAATCTAATAAATCTAATTATGCTTTAAAAGAAACATCTAATGGAAATAAAATAAAAGAGATAGATTTATACCTTCACAACCTCAAGTCCAAACATGAAAATGAGCCTAAAAAATGCATGCTTTCCCACTCAAAAATCCATGTAAAGAAGAGTAGAGAATAAAGGGTAGGAAATACATAGGATTTTGTGGATTTTTAATTGAATTTTTGATGGATTTTTGATGAATTTTGAACAAAAAATGAAGTGGAAATGGGGGGGGGGGCTGCCATGGGGTTGTGGCCGGCCATGTTTAGGAGGTGAGGGAGAGAAAAAAAATGAGTGAAGAAAGATGTATAAGGTTCCCCCAAAATATCATATCATTATGTCTTTTCATGCTTTTATTAAATTTTCTTTTAATTCTTTACTATAGCAACTCAAGAAAACTCTAGAAAAATGAGAAAATTTGCAAATAAATTTTTCATGATACAAACTAAATTCTAATATGCCATGGTTCATTTTTACAAATTAAAACCATTCAAATTTGTAATTTACACTAATTTAGTGTAAAAATAAAGCTTATGTTAATATTTAAAATAATTAATTTAGGAAAAATATTTAATTAAACTAAAAATTTATAAGTGGCTAAATAAACACCATTTACTAGTAATTACATAATTAAAATAGGTATTTTTAAAATTATAATGAAAAACAATCACGGTTTAGTTTTACGAAAAATACATTTTACTTTACCGAAAATCATACAATTCACTTAAACAATTTTATTCATTTAATTATTTTTAAAACGTTACAATCTTCCCCCCTTTAAGAAATTCGGTCCCCAAATTTAAATTAAAACTCCCCCTCCAAATACTAAAACATTTAGCAAAACACTCAAATCGTCGGGGCTCCGAAATCATCAATACATAACAAAACTCAACTTCGTCAAGCATAACGCAATCATCGGAGTTATGGCGAGAATAAAATATCAAAACCCAATATGAAAACCATCATAATAAATATCAATCTATAACTTATATATAGTGCGCATCATAGTAAAACCGTCCAAATATCTGGAAAAGGAAATATGCAAACACCCCTTTTGAAAATCGCCGTGTGATGCACGTGTCACGGCATAAGTAGCGGACGTTTATTTAAAAAAAAATAACTATATAATATATATATATATATCTTTTATTTAACATACACGTCCCGCCTGGTTACTAAATCAAATAGTAATGATTATAAAAAAAAAACCACTGCTCAAACTGAAATAAATCCCAATCACATCAATAAAATATCATGTGCGTCCGGTGCGCACTGAAATAGAAACCAAATACAGATACCACGACTACACCCAAAAACAAAATTTAGTGCAACAGGTGTGCACCAAAAACATCTGTCAAGTGCAACGGGCGTGCACGACTCAATATCAGGTGCAACTAATCTGCACAAAACCCCGATTTAGTGCATCTGGTGTGCACAAAATTGCATCAAGTGCGCCAAGTATGCACAAGAATCCTAATCAGGTGCACATGGTGCACGAAAACATACATCGAATATCAAAATCGAAATCACAGCACAAAAATCATGAAAACTAGGTCGAAACATATGTCAAAATCATGTGTAACCCCTATGCATGAAATCAAATCAAAAATCTCAAAATATATAAAACCAAATCAAGTGTACTGGGTGTGTACTAAACAACATCAATACAACTGATATATGAAACACAAATAGAATATAATGAAGGTACACACATGAAATACCAATCGTAGAACAAAGTCCTCAAAATACCAAAATCCAATCAACGAAAATATGAAATTCAAATCACTAAATCACAATCGTAAACACAATCGTCAATGTGCGCCACTTTCCTCTGATGTCGATTGCTTCGAACTCGTCTCTTCGTAGCTGTGCTGACTGCGCTACCAATGGCAATACTCATGTCTAGAGCCTCCCACATAGTCGATCCCTTCACTTGATATCCGGACTACATTAAACTTTTCGATCGATCCATCAAAATACCATAATTCCCCGAGAGCTCAACACTCAAGTACAGTTTAAAAATATCCGGTACATACCCCAGCATCGATGATCCAGCCATAGAAGGGCAAACCCAAGCCTCACTAATGGCACCGCGGAACTGCCGTAAACCTTAAGGTTCAAGGGCGTTCTCGTGGTCATTATGTCGAGTTAGGGTTTCATTCTTCTAGAGGGTCCATCGAAATACCTGCATGTTCTTCCGAATACCTTAAACTTGGGAAAATGGTTTTCTGATAATCGTTCGAAACCTTTAACTTCATCAGGACGGCATGTGAATACCCTTCGTCCGCACGCTAAGCAATGCTTCAAACCACAAGAATAAACGATACCCTAATGGTTATCGCATTTGAGCCGTAGCTCCCTCTGTCCGTGGTAACAGAAACCACCATCCGACATCGACGAAGATAGATCAAAGGAACGAATGAAATACGGTGCAAACAATGTACATCCTAAGGCTCCTTAAGCAGAGTAGCGTATCGTAAGTATGCCGCGGACCATACCTACGGTACGTTACTCTACCTAAATCGCCTACTCCATCAACCAAGGGTTACCTAGACTTATACAAGGTTAAACCTAGCGCTCTGATACAACCTTTGTCACGACTCGAAAGTACGGAACGTGACCGGCACTTAGATTACGAAGCGTCTAGAGGCACCACGTAACCTAAGTAAGCCGAAGCCCAGAAATTTAAACCATGAAAAAGAAGAAGAAACAGTAAAAGAAAACATGAAGGAACAAGTTTAAAAGCATCAGCAAATTTTCCCAAAAATTTCGGCAGAGTCTCCTCTGTAAAAACTGGCCCCAAACGGGTACAACAAGTATAATTTACATAATCAATAAAAAGCATCCCCAAACGGGAGCTAGCTCAACGCCAACAGGCGGAAACAACCACAACAAGCACCATAATATACAACGCCAAAGGGCGAGGCTCAAAACTCAAAGAAAACAAACCACCAGATCAGAATAATACATGCGCGACTCTAAGGTCGAAATAAAAGACTGGTCCAATAAACTTATCAAGTAATACAAGTTTGGTTGATGGAGCTTTCTAGATACAAATGAAATAATAAAATACAACGGCGGTTCAGATACAAATGAACCAACCTACCGTGCAAATCACCCGAAATGAAAATGATGTGCCAGCAACTGCCAAGGGAAACCCGTACATCGAACCTGTAATAAAATTTGGCACAACGGGGGTGAGTTGCCAACTCGTGAGTAGAAGACATCTACGAAAAGAAATCGAATGCACGACGCTATCCTAGGTCATAATAATACACTATTATATCCCAATCATCTAGTAATAGCAGGGTAAAACTACGTGTATATGCAGATACTCCGTGCTCGTGTCAGTGCCTCATATAATACTATGTCATATGAATGGATATGCATCCATCATGAATATAAAATAACCAATGCTGAAATCCAGAAATATCTGTATAAGAAATCTTTAGCTGTTATCATAGTAAAATGTGTATAGGAATCTGAAATCTCAACAATGAAATCCATGGAAATCCGTGTCAAGCATCGACACAAACATGTAAACCTCAAGTCTCATAGTCTCAATACCTCGGGCTCCGTCAGTCCGGATCGGCCCATATCATCAAATCTCACGACAACGGTCGGTATCCTCCGGATATCCGCCGCGCCAGACATCACCGGTAGGTAGCCTTCCCCTGCCAGGCTCATCGTCTACAACTCGATCTTCTTGCCCCGGGGTACCATACCGGGCCCACCATGTACCCGAGACGGTTCATCCACTCCTCGAATCGGGTCTCGAAATCCATCAGAAAACATGAAATCTCATGGTGGACGACACATACATCACGAGAAAACTGCATCTTATTTTAAAAAGAGAAGAGGAGAGAGAGAGAAGTTTGTTTATATATTCTTGCGGTTTTCCCCAAAAATCCAGAAATCTCATAGAAATCCAAATCTTAAAATCATGAGTAAGTATATGATAAGTGTCGGCATATGCCCATGATACTGCATGATAACATGATAATATGAATGCATGAATGTCAAGTAATAAATATCATGTCTATACTAACATCAGAGAGTAATCACAATATTATATCGGTCTAGTTGTTAACTGATTCTATCAATAAAAGACAATATGATCTAAAGTGTACGTGACTTAGCAATTACCGATGATGATGTGTGTGAGCCGGCAAATAAGTGTGCGTGGAATATGCGCATCATCGGTAATGGTGCTGGTGTCCTAACAGGTAAGGTTTATACTAATTAGCAATATATGTAAGAACATGCACCATGATGATTACAGTATGAATGTAAAGACAGATGTGCATTATCCACTCCTCTGCGATATACGAGTACAACTACCACCATATGAATCAAACCTAAACTAGTGTTCATCTAACCTCCTAAGGAACAAAACCTAAAAAACTAGCCAATAAGAAACAAGAGTCTACCTAAGGTCTGAATCAATATTTCTAATAGTCGGCGATCCAGCCTCAATAGCGTCACGTACGTAGTACGGCTTCCTCGAATCAAGAGTGCGGATCAATCATCATATCTATGCCTCGTACGGTAAAATCCATCGTACGGCATCCTAATATCGGGGTACGGGTCATGTATCTCCTAGGTGTCTCATCATTCGTATAATGTCATCATCAACACATCTCATGATCAAGCTGCTAAACTGTAATCGCATACATCAATCATATATCATTGCCATCATAATATGCATCATTAGTTTATCCTCAGAAGTATCATGTCATATGTATCATATTGTGATTAAGTCATACTGATATCATATCGTCATCAAGTCACTCCTATATGATATCAACATCTGGTCACACCTATATGATATCGACATCAGGTCACACCTACATGATGTCGTAATCAAATCATACATATTCCATATCGTGATCAATCACAAGTTACAGTCTGGGTACTATTTTAGAGTCCCAGGTATCTCAATATCATCACCACCCATTATAATTTATGTACACATGTTCATTATCTCATTCTCTAATGATCCGCTAACACTTAATACGACTGTATAGTCAAGAATCACGTCATCAAGCCCAGTTATACTATTTCATCATACCTCGGATATCATATCACATCAATGAATCCCATATACGTGTTGTATATACATGTATATACCTATACCTAGTTCTATATATATATACACATACACGTATACACCATGTCGAGTTTCAGTGTGTGTGCGTGTGTGTTTCTATCTGAAACCTACGATCCTCTTCCAAGGTACTCATCCTCTGATATGGTTTTCCTAAATCAGTCTAGTCCAGCCTAGGGTCATTACTAGGGTCCTAAGCATTAAGAATCTAGGGTCACATCTGGCTTCCTAATGTCAATAAGTACTATTCCTACTCTACGTTGCGGGGGTGCTAAACGCCATCCACCCGACTTCCCCCCGTAGATATACATCTACTCACCTGGTCCATGTCTGCCGAAGACGGTGTCGCCATCCTCCTCTTCATCGCCCGCAGTCCACATGAGGGGTACCTAAACGCAAACATATAAATAGCATCGTAAACTGAATCACATACAAAAGTCAAAACGACGCAAGGAACAAGCATAGGTTAAAACCTATGTCCCGTCCACGCAAAAGCACCAAATATAGCTCGATATCGGCGTACAAACTCCGATGGATCGAGATAAACATCAACAAATAACTCGTAGTTTTAAAACTCATTACTTATATTATAAAACATGATTAAATCCATCGAAACCCTAAAATCTATCAAATCACCCGATTTCGTAAAACCCGAAAATGCCAATTTACCGTTTTTCTTCAAAACTTAACATTTAAATGAAACCAATGGTCATAAAAACTGATTAAATTGCATAACTAGACTATACAAACCATTACTATATTTTTATTACACAAATTTGTATTAATTTGAAATTTCTAGCTTGCAATCTTTAACAATTTTCAACATTTTTCAAGCAAAATACCACAATTCCACCACAAAACATGATTTTGCATGAATTTATGTATTAAACTACAATTCATGATGATAATGATATAATGAAACCATGATTATATTTTTAATTTTATTTATTTAGGAATTTCCAAAATCTAGTTTACAAATAATAGCATTTTATTACATTTTCCAATTATCAAAGGAAACTAGTGATCAAACTAAGTTTTTCTTTCCATTAACATGCTAATATTCTCACTAAAACTACAATTAATGATAGCAACCTTAATTGGAATTTTATATTACCCACATATATATTTTGTAAAAAACTAGTTAGCTAAATAGCTTAATTTAAACAATTTGAATACACAAATTATTATACAATAACCATGCAAGATTTTTCCACTTCTAAAAATGGTAGACTAGTTATTATAACCCTAATTAATTAATAAAAAGCACCACTTGAATTTACAAACCCTAACTTGAATTTTAAAATTTGCAACTAGAATTAATCTAATAAATCTAATTATGCTTTAAAAGAAACATCTAATGGAAATAAAACAAAAGAGATAGATTTATACCTTCACAACCTCAAGTCCAAACATGAAAATGAGCCTAAAAAATGCATGCTTTCCCACTCAAAAATCCATGTAAAGAAGAGTAGAGAATAAAGGGTAGGAAATACATAGGATTTTGTGGATTTTTAATTGAATTTTTGATGGATTTTTGATGAATTTTGAACAAAAAATGAAGTGGAAATGGGGGGGGGGGGGCTTCCATGGGGTTGTGGCCGGCCATGTTTAGGAAGTGAGGGAGAGAAAAAAAATGAGTGAAGAAAGATGTAGAAGGTTCCCCCAAAATATCATATCATTATGTTTTTTCATGCTTTTATTAAATTTTCTTTTAATTCTTTACTATAGCAACTCAAGAAAACTCTGGAAAAATGAGAAAATTTGCAAATAAATTTTTCATGATACACACTAAATTCTAATATGCCATGGTTCATTTTTACAAATTAAAACCATTCAAATTTGTAATTTACACTAATTTAGTGTAAAAATAAAGCTTATGTTAATATTTAAAATAATTAATTTAGGAAAAATATTTAATTAAACTAAAAATTTATAAGTGGCTAAATAAACACCATTTACTAGTAATTACATAATTAAAATAGGTATTTTTAAAATTATAATGAAAAACAATCACGGTTTGGTTTTACGAAAAATACATTTTACTTTACCGAAAATCAGAAAATTCACTTAAACAATTTTATTCATTTAATTATTTATTTAATTATTTTTAAAACGTTACAGGTTCCTTCAATGATATCAAGTTCATTACGTTAAAGGTTTTCGCCAGAAACCATTCGTAGCCCTCCGTCGTTTCAGACGGGTAGCACTTAGTATTCATGCTATGTTTGTTGGCCTTCGTCAAGGCATAGTGTATGGTAGCTGCTTGTTACCTTTCTGCTGCATAGATAGATGCGTTGGTTTGGGACAGTCGTATAGCCTTGTTGGCCTTTGTCAAGGGCTTGTACCTGTGGGTTCAAATTAACCTGGACAATGACAGGTAGAACTTGACATGTGACTTATGATTTGTTGGCCTTCGTAAAGGTCATAAGAGCATGGGGCAAAATTCCACATCGGGAGTTTCAAAAGAAACTGAAACTTGCCAGATATGCGCATACCTTCTGGAGTGTGATAGCGTGAGAGGATTCCGTCACGTTATCATGCGATGATAGTTGGATCCCGATTCCCACTGATGAGTTGGTTTACTCCTCGGGTGATTCCGGCTAATTCTTATTTCAGGTTTGGGGAAGAATTTGACGTTATAGTGGGAGGTTTCAAGATTAGATAAAGTGATAACCATTCTGATCTAGGTTAGAGTGCATGCTGAGCGTTTCTTTTCTCTCTCTCTTTGGCAGCGACCATTGACCCGACCCTAGACTATGACTCAGTGACCAAGTTGACCGAACCTTCTTAACACAGGCTTTTGGATTGTCAGAGTTGCAAACTTCATTGCCACTCCTACTTTTACCCTTTTCTCCAGGACACCCCGTATTACTACGAACGTCCACTTCCATTGGACAAAACCATCGTATGGTTATATACGAACTCGAAGGAATTCGAGGATGGTTTCTGGTTCTGGAGAAAACGAATAGGACTATTCAGTTATCTTTTCCTTTTACCTTCTCTCTCAGATTGCGAGTACTCTTTGGTTTAGGAGATAGTACACCTATTACGCAAATTGGATAGTCTTCTTCCAAACCATAGGCAGGTGCCGACCGGTAGGGAATGAAGAAAACCAATTAGCCTAAACGGTGTACAGAAGGTATTAAGTTAAGACAAAGAAAGGGATTAGTAAGAGGGCAAAGTAAATTGCGACTGCTATTCACGACCAAACCAAGTATTTCTTCGCCAATCCTAAATCACCTTTGTATTTCTCTAAGACACTCCGTATCACTACGAAGATCCCAAGTTTATTGGATACTCCATCGTATGGTTATATACGAACTCGAAAGGAACTTGTTCCAGTTCGGGGATGGATCCTGGTTCAGGAGAAATAGGAATAAGGTTTATTCGGTTGTCTTTTATCTTCACCTTCTCTCGCATTGCGAGTGTTCCTAGGACTAGGACAGTACACCCATTATGCTTATTGGATAGTCTTCTTCCAAACCATAGGCTGGTGCCGAACGGTAGAGAAGGAAGAAAACCATTTGGCCTAAAGGGGTGTGCAGAAGGTAATGACTAAAGACATAAAAAGGGATTTGGAGAAGTGGCAAAGAATTATACGGTTACAGTTGTGAATCTGGATAATGGAAGAGGCATTACTAGGAATAACGGGATACCCCATCGAAGCGTTTCAATGTTTCGGTTTCACTGTGTACTGTTAAAAGAAAACTGATTTCCCAATTAGACACTTGCTCCAGGGTATGTATTTACCAGGTATGATTCTCTCATCTGTATGGTTTTATAGATGATGAGTGGGAGTAAGTTATTGGGAATTAGGTGATCATCCTCATTATATCGGGATTCGTTGTAATTGGTGATATTTAAGAAAATCACCTGGGTTGTTTGCCAGACGGCAAATATTTGGTTTTGAATATCCGTTGTTGTGCACCAATTTCAAATTGATATATCTGTACGTCTATTTTGTAGGGTTGCTAGGCACGCGTACAAGGATCTACGAGGCATCAACCATGCCCGATTTAAAAATTAGCCGTGCCGAACAACACGAAGCCGGATCTTTAAACTAGGGTTTAGGCGAAAACAAGTATGTTAAACAGTTTAACACTAAGTGAGAGGGATTACAACCTTTGTAGATTTGGTCCTTCACATCTTAAGCTCCATGTTGAGGTCCCTTCGCTGCGATCGTTGTGTTCTAGACGCTCGAGAGGCTTCACGAAGAGAATGATGCAACCTTTGCTTCCGATCTTCGATACAAAGATGATCTACCTTGAAGTTTCGTTAACACAAGCTAACACTCATAATATGAAGTGAACACCATCATATAAATGGCAAGGGAAGATGAGGATGATGAAGTAGGGTTTTTGCTCTCTTTTATTATCTTTTTCTCACTCATTTATCATCACAAAAACAAATCAAGAAAGCTTTTTCATGAAAAGAGAAGGAAGAAGAAGATGGAATCCTTTTGTGATGAATAATCAATAACTCATATGTGAGGTTAGAAATGCAACCATAGTTAAGAATGAAACTTTAACACTTGTAGAGAAACAACCATGGTCAAGGGTTTGGGTTTGGTTAAGCAAATATCTTCACAAAATATCTTACACAAAACAAAATAAAAAACCTTCTAGAAACTTCTAGAATAGCTTAACCCTAATCAAACCCTAACCATGTTTAATCTCCACTAATCATGTTGCATTAATAACCATATCATGTTACAATATTATATATCACATATATAATATTTATTGTAACAAAATAAAATAATACATTTAACATATATCGCATATATATCAATGTATTACCCGAGTGAGAAAAAGAATCTTTTAGTGAGCTAATATTAGATAATGTAATTTAATATATCATATATATTATTATACATTAAATTATCGAATCAACACTTGATCCGACAATCCGGCTATATCGCATATAACCGACTAATATTTATCCGTACCGATTCATCGAATCAACACTTAATCCGATGACCCGGCTGATATCAAATATCGCGAGAATATAATACGGTATCTCATATCGCATTATCCTCGGTGCCGCACATATCACATATGTGCCCCTACTCCGTTTTGCCTGAGCCAAGAAACCTCTGTGTAGGACTCTAAAGAATCGTCAATACGCCGGCAGTAGGTGATGATCATATTAAACACCCACAAGCTGCAAGCGGTCAGCTAAACGTAACAGCTACCCAGGTATCGAGCGCTCAAAAGATCAACAAGCAAGCCTGCACATTCTCCTGTGAATCCAAACAGTAACACTCCCGTACAGTCCGGTCTCGTCGTCTGATATGTCGCATATCTCACCTAGGGGTGGTAAACGTCAGACCCCAGTAGCTCGATAAGTCGTGTCGATATGAGGTCTATAACAGTTCGAGTAACTACTGATAACACTTACCAGTAAATCTCAGCAATCTTGGCCAGGGATTTCCGGTTATAGCCAATCGAACACAGCACAACATCAACTCCCTATACCGGGAGAGACGAATCCCCACCTATCGCTCATTGCCTCCATGTGATTCGGGACTGTACCCAAAAGCCACCTTTTTGCACGCCCTCTTGGATATGGTATGATGGAAATCAAAGCACAGTGGGAATCACACAAGACTCTATGACGATCTCGGGTCAACAGACTACTCTGTACCAGTGTCACCGGAGAACTGCCATCTGACGTGAGGTATAATACCATCTGGGAGTTCTCGGCGAGTCCGTCCAGTGTACCCAGTCTCCACTGAGCACCCGTACACTATCCTTGATGTCAAACGCCGATGGATATGGGATCATCCATCGCCCATCATATGGGTCAAGATGCGTATACGCTAGTCTACTCTGGTGTATCGATGCCCTGTCTCGATATACCCTCGACTAGGAACAGTTATAGGATGTACTCTTCGACTACCGTGGCCCCACTAGTATGATCTCATCATAGTCCCAGTAGTCGAGTACATATCCTAAGGGCTTCATCAACATGTAACATAGAGACAATCAGAGTACATGTTAAGATAAAGTACAACCAGATAGCATACTATCATGTCGAGCAAGAAAGTCCTCCCTATATATGTCCAAGCATCCATTACAATATACATCGTATGTACAGTAATGGCCTCTAGGGCATACATATAAATAACAATCTCCCACTTGCACTAGGTCCATCTGTTGTGGTATCACATACCCAACAATTAGCTGCGGTTGAAGTATCTCATACTCAACCATCTCATAAAAGTCTCTACTGGGAAAAAGGCCTTTGTGAGTCGATCCGCGCTGTTGTCCTCTGTGTCTACTCTCCTAACCTCGATCTCCCTGGAGATCAATCATCTCCATGATCAGGTGATACTGCCTAAGAATTTTATCTGGATTTCTGATGGGACGGGGGTTCCTTGGCATAAGCCACAACTCCATTGTCACACAATGGTAGGAACGAAATTCATCTCATGAACTTATATATATCCAAACTGCCTCTTTGGTAGCATCCTTGGTAACGATGTATCTTGCCTTTAATCGTCTAGTAAGTTACAGTATCTAGCTTGGAACTCTTCCAACATACCGTCCCTCTACTGAAGGTAAAGACAGTGCCTGCGACTGACATTCAGTCGTCCTTATCACCCTGGAACCTTTCCAGTGATTCTCCCCAGGATCGATTGATACCATCTCACTACATCTAGTGAGAATCCTAATATCCAATTAGATCTATCTCATAGATCCAAAACCCAGGATTATGAGGTATCACTTTGATCCTATATGGAGAATCCTTGTGATAAGCGGAGATTGACCGAGCGTAGCATAGGAAACTCCTTCCCTATCAAGAGTATGCCATCCACGTACTCTACGAGGATCTCCACCATACTCTCTACTACCTTTTTGTATATACAAGGTTTATCTACTGTTTTGATGAAGTCAAACTCTTTGACTACCACATCAAAACAGATGTTCCAACTCCGCGATGCCTGCTTTATCCTATAAAGCATCTTGCACACGTTTCCGCTGCTCTCACTGTCTACGAAGCCCTCTGGCTGTGTACTTATAGACGTTCTCTTCTAAAACATCATTTTAGAAAAGCAGTCATGACACCCAACCACCAGATATTGTAGTCATGGTATGTAGCCGTGGCAAGTAGGATCTGGATGGACTTAAGCATAGCTTTGAAAGTCTTAACTTTTCCATGTACACCAAGTAATCTTCTCAAGATATACTTGCTCCTGATGGGGATTTAACCCTTCAGATAAAGCAACCAAAGTCCATACTTTGTTGGTGTATAAGGATTCCATCTCAGATCGCTAAGCATCCAGCTATTCTTACAGAGTCCCACTCCTGATGGCCAGCTCGAAACTAGTTGGGTCATCATTTCATGATGCAATCCTCGCTCCCACTGTCATAGAGAAACCGAAGTATCTCTCAGGTGGGTGAGGAACCCTACTAGATCGGTGGAGAGGCTGAGGTTCGTTGGAAACTATTGAATCCTTCGGGTTTACCAAATCATCAGCTGCAGTTTGTATAGCTGGAACATTTCCAGTTCTACATAACAGACCTTGCCTCGAGCTTGCCCGGATTTTGCTTTTAGACATAGGCCGGACAACCCCAAATCTTAACAAACTTAAGATATGGGCTCTTCCCTTTCCATATCACATATGAAGTGGTAGGCAACTGATTTGATTTGAACCATATTCAATAGGTATGCAGCTTCTCAAGTGCATAACTCCCAAAAGGAAACAGGAAACTCAGTAGTACTCATCATAGAGCACACCATATCAAATAGGGTGCTATTGCTCCTCCCCGTTATACCATCGTGCTATGGTGTATACGGAGGAGTAATGCTGAGAGAGAATCTCATTCTCCTTTAGAATAGTCCAGGATTCCGTTCTCAAGTATTCTCCTCCCTGATCACATCAAAGGACATAATACTTATACCCGTTTTTCTGGTTCTCTACTTCTAACTTATATTCCGTGAATATCTCAAAAGGTTCGGACTTGTGTTTCAACAGGAACATATGTCTGAATCTTGAGAGATCATCAGAGAATATAATGAAGTACAAAGAACCGGTCTTGGCATGTGTAGACAGGGGACCTTCATACATCAGCATGTATCAATCCCAAGAGTTCACTAACTCTTTCTCTGTTTCCAATAAACGGAGCTGTGGTCATCTTATCTCTGTGACATGACTGGCAAGTTTAATAAGATGTAAATTCAAACAGATTTAAATATGCATCTAAATGTAACTTCAGCTAGTCGGGTCGCATTGATATGACCTAGTCTACAATGCCTCAAGAAGGATTCGTTCATTTCTGAACTCTTACTCTTGTGTGTATTCTGTATACTAAGAACTGTAGTTTGATTTAGAACGTCAATGCTTTTAGATAACGTGCCTGAACCGATCAACTCTTGATATAGGAAATGTTCAAAACATTATCCAACAATACAAAATTATATCATTTCTTTACTAATAAAGAGACTGATATGATGTTGTACATCAGGTTCGGTATCTAATAACATTTGTTCAGAATCAATGTATTTTGGTAATACAGGGTGATAGTGACCAACAGACTTGCCTTCAACACTTGCACCGTTTTCTGTCTCATGAAACTTATCACCCGTTCTCAGTTCTCTACCTTTATGTAGCCCATGTAACAGATTACATATGCGGGATCCTGATCCGGTATCACATACCCAGGACGTAAAGGATACTGAGAAACAGTTCTCTGTAATGAACACACCCGAAGATGATGCATCAACATGCACTTTCTTCATTTGGGCGGCATGGGAAATCTGGTATTCCCCAATTTCCTGCTCTGTCTTATAACAATTATAAGTTGGAGCGGGACCAACGTTTCCCAGCTCAGTATAACAAGCGGGTTCGGTCAATATATCCGTATTATTATCTTGATTAAGGCGTGATATGGTCGCAACCTGGAGAGAGAGAGAAGAAAACACTCAGCGTATGCTCTTGCAAGATTAGATTGGTTATCTAATATATCTAATCAGGATGTCTCCCACTGTTTTAATCAAATCTTCCTTCAAACCCTAAAAGGAAAGACTAGCCAGGATTAATTACACGCTACAAGTTCGCCAATCTTTCAGCCAGGCCAGTGTCGGTACTTTGAGGGAGGCCCCCCGTGCTTTCGTACGAACCTAATTAAAGTAAACCTCATTTTCCCAGAGGCGTAACCCCGTTAACACCTTTCTAGACACCTACTTGATCGGCTAATTGTAATGTGTAAAACTCTTCCAGGAGTAACTCTTACTCGCAGCGGGTATCGGGATCCAACTATCTCACAGAAGGTATGCAATCTCATTGCAAATTTCAACACTTGAAATTCCCAATAATATTTTGCCCCTAGCGTCCTATGACCTTGACGAATGCCAAACCACCCATAGTCCGCTAGCCAAGTTCAACCCGTACATTTCTTGATTGAATTAAACCCACCCGCACGACCCTTGACGAATGCCAAACAACGCCGTACGAATACCCTAATCCAATCGCATCGTATGCTAGCAGATAAGCACTTGTTAGCTACCGTACACTACGCCTTGATGAATGCCAAACTACCGCAACACGAATACTAAGTAGTACTTATCTGAAATGATGGAGGGCTACGACGGGTTTTTAAGAAAACCCTTTGCGTAATGAACTTGATATCATTGTAAAATCGAGTGATTTTAAATGGAGTGTTTTTGAGGCTTTTTCTAGTTTTGCTAAAGGGGTCACTCCCGGTGAAGGGATCGTCGGCCCTTTCCTCATCGAATAAGGTGCAGGATATATCATATATACCGCTGTGCAAAGCAAGAACTATAGAAGCAATCAAAAGACAAACCGAGTTTGTAGCATCTGCTAGTTTCACTAAAGAGGTCACTCCCGGTGAAGGGATCTCGGCTCTTTCCTTATCGAATAAGGTGCTGGATGTTCTACAAGGAACACCGCTATGCAAAGCAAAAAACTAGAGCTGCCAGTTTTTTTTAAACAAGTTTCTACAACATCTTAGGTTTCTTGTATTTCATTAATCTCATTAATGAAGTCTCATTTTTATTATGCTTCACAAGCATCACATTTGAAACGAAATCTGCAATATAACATATATCTCATATATAATATAAACATTCGTCTCAGGCAGTAATATAATCTCATCATAGAACATTGCAGCAGAAGAACGTATATGAAATATTGGATATACTAGGACGTCCATGTTTTAAATACGAGCCTGTATAAAACACGGATTCCACGGTCGCAATGAATAGCCAAACCCACATCCCTAGACCCCTACGAGAGCGGCAAGCAACACTGCCAATTCTTGGGTTAGGAGACCCGGTCTCGACTCCTCGAGATGGTCTCCCACTGGACCTTAGAACCCGGTTACTTGTGCTCCCCGCCTTGGGTTTACCTAATGCGGAAAAGTAAATAATATACAAAGGTGACATCTTCCGCAACCTGAAAGTGCCCCAATAAAAGAATATTACATACAAATAAATTTTACATGAATGAAAAAGAAAAAACTCTCATCTCACATAAAACCCCCGGCTATTCAAAACGCGACGATCCAATATAACATATCACAGCAACACATAATATCTCATATCATCAACGTAAGCAAGTATGCGTATCCCGATTGTCGTTGATGTATAGCAACGAAGCCGGCGATACACCACATACTACGCTTACGGTCACAGAAAAGAAAGTGTAAAACTACAACAGTTGGAATCCGCAACCTCTTTAGACATCGCATGCCTAACCAAATGAATTCCTTAGACATCGCATGCCTAACAATTATAAACCTCGCATTTTAGTCTCATTATCGAAAACTCTTTTCAATATCAAGTCGGGCAATTCAACAAGATTTCCGACATCCTGATCGAATGCTCGTCGCAAACTTTAGTAGACGGCCGCACCCCCAGACGCCGTCGACGAAGTGCACTAAGGCGGAACACCGCTACCGCGAGCACTCGAACGGATGCTTTTGGCGACGGGTTTCTCCTGTAGTCACTTAGTCGGGGCTATGGGGTGTAGCTGTCTATTAAGTTTACCCGGCGAGTATCCGCGTACGCTACGTGATTGCGACGGACTTTTGATCACATCAAAATTCCGTGGCAACCGATCATTTGAGACTAAACTACTAGATTTATAACATTCAAATTAGTTATCTCATAACTACCTGTGGATTCCAAATATTGTATCACATTCCAGATAAATAGACAATGTTAAACTTTCCGATCGAATAATCAAACACCCAAGATTTCCCCAATTTATCTCAACACTTGAAATCAGTTTAAAAAACATCCATCACATGCCACAGTACCAATGGTCCAGCTGTAGAAGGGTCAAGCCAACGCCTCACATGTGGCACGCCGTACTGCCCCAAACCTTAAGGTTCAAAAGGCAGTTCAAGACGGTCACATAATCGAGTTAAGGTTTGTTGTCTTCTAGAGGGTCCACCGCATTACTTGCACGACTTAGAACATTCTTAAACTCGAGAAAAAATCCAACTTTTGAAAAAATTTCCGACAGGGGAAAAAGTGAGTTATTGATATCCGTTCAAACTTTTTAACAGTTTCTAAAAATTATCCGAACAAACTAAACAAAGTTAAATTATCCGATCGAATCAACGAGTCCCCAATACAACCCTAGAAAACTCAACACTTGAGTGGAATTAAAATATTCCCAGAAAAAAATAACAATAAAGGACCTAAGAATAATTAAATGAAATTCCAGGGACTAAGTCCAAATTTTGGCCGCTGAACCGCCGCCTTACCCATGGTTTAGCCGCGGTTCCGCGGTCAAAATATCGTGTTAGTTGACCATACTTCACAGTAATTCATAGTTTTTCCTGCTTGTTTTTATGAGAATTTTTAATTCAGAAAAAATCATATTTTTGAAAAATTTCCAGAGAAGGGGTTTTATCGGGTTTTCCGGGTTTGATCGGAATTTAAACTTCGTTTAGACTTCGCCTAAAGCTCTAGCTTGGCTCTGATACCACTGTAGGGTTGCTAGGCACGCGCACAAGGGTCTACGAGGCATCAACCATGCCCGATTTAAAAATTAGCCGTGCCGAACAACACGAAGCCGGATCTTTAAACTAGGGTTTAGGCGAAAACAAGTATGTTAAACAGTTTAGCACTAAGTGAGAGGGATTACAACCTTTGTAGATCCGGTCCTTCACTTCTTAAGCTCCATGTTGAGGTCCCTTCGCTGCGATCATCGTGTTCTGGACTCTCGAGAGGCTTCACGAAGAGAATGATGCAACCTTTGCTTCCGATCTTCGATACAAAGATGATCTACCTTGAAGTTTCGTTAACACAAGCTAACACTCATAATATGAAGTGAACACCCTCATCTAAATAGAAAGGGAAGATGAGGATGATGAAGTAGGATTTTTGCTCTCTTTTATTATCTTTTTCTCACTCATTTATCATCACAAAAACAAATCAAGAAAGCTTTTTCATGAAAAGAGAAGGAAGAAGAAGATGGAATCCTTTTGTGATGAATAATCAATAACTCATATGTGAGGTTAGAAATGCAACCATAGTTAAGAATGAAACTTTAACCCTTGTAGAGAAACAACCATGGTCAAGGGTTTGGGTTTGGTTAAACAAATATCTTCATAAAATATCTTACACAAAACAAAATAAAAAACCTTCTAGAAACTTCTAGAATAGCTTAACCCTAATCAAACCCTAACCATGTTTAATCTCCACTAATCATGTTGCATTAATAACCATATCATGTTACAATATTATATATCACATATATAATATTTATTGTAACAAAATAAAATAATACATTTAACATATATCGCATATATATCAATGTATTACCCGAGTGAGAAAAAGAATCTTTTAGTGAGCTAATATTAGATAATGTAATTTAATATATCATATATATTATTATACATTAAATTATCGAATCAACACTTGATCCGACAATCCGGCTATATCGCATATAACCGACGAATATTTATCCGTACCGATTCATCGAATCAACACTTGATCCGATGACCCGGCTGATATCAAATATCACGAGAATATAAAACGGTATCTCATATCGCATTATCCTCGGTCCCGCACATATCACATATGTGCCCCTACTCCGTTTTGCCTGAGCCAAGAAACCTCTGTGTAGGACTCTAAAGAATCGTCAATACGCCGGTAGTAGGTGATGAGCATATCAAACACCCACAAGCTGCAAGCGGTCAGCTAAACGTAACAGCTACCCAGGTATGGAGTGCTCAGATGATCAACAAGCAAGCCTGTACATTCTCCTGTGAATCCAAACAGTAACACTCCCGTACAGTCCGGTCTCGTCGTCTGATATGTCGCATATCTCGCCTAGGGGTGGTAAACGTCAGACCCCAGTAGCTCGATAAGTCGTGTCGATATGAGGTCTATAACAGTTCGAGTAACTACTGATAACACTTACCAGTAAATCTCAGCAACCCTGGCCAGGGATTTCCGGTTATAGCCAATCGAACACAGCACAACATCAACTCCTTATACCGGGAGAGACGAATCCCCTCCTATCGCTCATTACCTCCATGTGATTCGGGACTGTACCCAAAAGCCACCTTTTTGCACGCCCTCTTGGACGTGGTATGATGGAAATCAAAGCACAGTTGGAATCACACAAGACTCTATGACGATCTCGGGTCAACAGACTACTCTGTACCAGTGTCACCGGAGAACTGCCATCTGACGTGAGGTATAATACCATCTGGGAGTTCTCGGCGAGTCCGTCCAGTGTACCCAGTCTCCACTGAGCACCCGTACACCATCCTTGATGTCAAACACCGATGGATATGGGATCATCTATCGCCCATCATATGGGTCAAGATGCGTATACGCTAGTCTACTCTGGTGTATCGATGCCCTGTCTCGATATACCCTCGACTAGGAACAGTTATAGGATGTACTCGTCGACTTCCGTGGCCCCACTAGTATGATCTCATCATAGTCCCAGTAGTCGAGTACATATCCTAAGGGCTTCATCAACATGTAACATAGAGATAATCAGAGTACATGTTAAGATAAAGTACAACCAGATAGCATACTATCATGTCGAGCAAGAAAGTCCTCCCTATATATGTCCAAGCATCCATTACAATATACATCGTATGTACAGTAATGGCCTCTACGACATACATATAACTAACATATTTTTATAGAGTGAGATATATCTTTTTGAAATTATGTC
This sequence comes from Agapanthus africanus, assembly GCA_030015575.1. NCBI lineage: Eukaryota > Viridiplantae > Streptophyta > Magnoliopsida > Asparagales > Amaryllidaceae > Agapanthus > Agapanthus africanus. Next base: position 402,401,380 of record CM057346.1, read on the forward strand.
TATGACATTTACCTATATCAGTGGATGGTTAGGTAAGGAGCATTGAACATCGGTGTAATTCTTCTTAACCATAAGTACAGTTTTCAACCTACGACACACAGTGAATGAGTCACTAGACTCAGCGGACTTATACAGAGTAATGTATGTTGTCCAGTGTCCATTAGGACAGAGGGGTTGGTCCTCGTACTATATTCTGTTTACTTATGACTTCTCTAGTTCTTAGACATGTGTTTCGTAGAAATGCAAGGTCTAAGTTTTGAGGAGTTATAGGTATAAGAATAAAGTAGAGAATCAGATGTTGCAAGTATCAGGATTCTTCAAGGTGATCGAAGATGTAGATACTTGTGTATGGTATTCAGTTGATAGTAATGATTAAGAGATCTTGCTTCTCTTTCAGGTTACTCATAATTGGAAGTATTCCTAAGTTGAGTAATGCTGATCCGCCTCCTTCCATTTAGTTGACATGCACTGGAGACAGCTGCATGATTTGAATCTGGTTCAATTAAATTAGTGCCTCTGTTTCTGTATTGGATATAGAACAGTTCATATCTTGACGTTGTTAAGGTACGGGGAGTTGTCCAGCTTATGCTTAAAACCAGACACTGGACTACTCAAGGCACGTTTCTGTAATGGCTGTTTGTCGGTTGACCCGGGCTATGACGAGGGTTGACTTTCTACCATCTGGAAGATCAATAGTGATATTGTTCTAGACCCGCCACAGTTTTAGCAAAAGTGGATTTTTTCAGAAAACAGTAGTGGGAGTATGGTAGAACTGGAAGTGATTCCAGAACCGCAAACGATTACTGAAGATTTGATAAGAACCTAAAGATTCAATCTGGTTTGACATTCCATTGGCCACTCCGCAGATATGGTGGGTAACCTCAGGCACTCGAGAGGTACTTCGGTATGCTCAAGGACGGTGGCAGGGAGGTTCTTGTTTACCCAGAATTGCCATTGCTGTTGTTCCAGTCTACGAGACCCGGCAGGAGGATGAGTATAGCGTCGTTCTAAACTGGCTTTAGAAGTGTACGCCTATATGACTCTGCCAGAGGGTTGTCGTAGTCTGTGGGAGCAGCGGAAGCATTGGTGGACATCAGGCTTATGTCTATTTATAGACTAAAGCAGATACAGTGGAGATAGATCATCTATTTCTGATGTGACAGTCATAAGTTTGACTTCATCAGAATAGGGGATGGATCTGTTAAGAAGGTAGTAGGGTGTGATGTCCTGGTATTTGGATGACATACACAGAGTAGGAAGTGATATTCCTATACTACGATCGGTTATAGTTTGGTCGTCACACAGTGGTTTCTCCACAAAGGACTTGGATATTATATCATATATTCTGGTTACTAGATCTATGGTTTTAGATCTAGATTTGGGTGGTTTCCTAATCAGGGTACTTAGACAGCATTCTAAAAGTATTTAGAATGGACGACTCTTGGCACGGTAGTATATCTGCAGGTGATGGGGTCACTCTCTCTAAAGGTGTCTTACAGACTAAAGTGGAGAGGGATGTGCATGATTGGCAAATCACTTGCTTAGGCAATTGAGTCAATCATGAGATGTCAAGTACCACACCAGATGTTGTTCTTGCAGTAGATGCAATAAGTTGATATTAATCCAATTCTGGAGAAACGATCGGAAGCAGTTTTAGAACATAAGTGGATGTTCTAAGGATATGATAACGACAGCCTCCTTTAGGAGACGGTTATCATTCCAGGCTTCCAAGGTGACCTGGATGGCAGAGTGGCTGTCAGAGTTATAGTTTTCCCTCTGACGAGGGGCGGTATTTTGGACAGGTGGTCCAGGTGGATACTGAGGGAAGGATGGCGCAGGATACTGATTAAGTTCAGCTGACGATACGGTCTAAGAAGTTTGGATTTGGAGTTCACTTGTGAGCTGGGTCCCATCAGATATCCAAACATATTCTAAGACAGGTATTACTCATTTTGGGAGATGGCTTTCTCCGCGAACTTGAGATAAAGAGAGACATAGAAAGAAACACCACAGCGGATCCACTCACTGAGGCTATTCCTCGAACGCAATAGTTTCGCAAACGAGCTTTGTGAGACTGACTAGTAGAGGAGTTGGGTGTTCGGTATCACACGGGCTGTGAGTATGCGACATCGCAATAATTAGCCTTGAGTGCAAGTGGGAGATTGTTGGAGATAGTGCCCTCAGAGTCAATTATTGGATCACAGGCACGTGATTGGAATGATTAAGGGAGGACCTGTCCCAGTAGGACAGTCTTACTCAAGATGATAGTATGCTATCTGGTTTATCTTTATCATCGTGTACTGCTTTAGGTGACCTTACGAGTTGCTATTATACGTTGATAGAGCCCCTAGGATTCTTGCTTGACTACCAGCAGTATGAGGGCGATCATATAAGTGGGAGCTGGGGTCTATAAGCACATCCTTAAAAGGTCCCTAGTCGTGGGAATTTCGAGACAGGGCATCGATTCTCCAGAGTAGACTAGTGTATACAGTCGAGACCCCGACGAGGGGCGGTGGCCGGTCTCACAAGCCACTGGTGTCAGTTGGTTCACCTAAGATGTATACAGGTGCTCATTGGGTTATGAGTACACCGGACAGGACTCGCTGGGAACCTGCTAGTTGGTATTATACCTGACGTCAGATAGCAGTTCCCTGGTGACATGTGTACAGGTTAGTTCATCGACCTGAGATCATCATTTGTCTCGTGTGAGTTCCCACCGTGCTTTGATTACTACCCTACCACGCTCAAGGGAGACGTGCAAACAGGTTTTAGTTGGGTACAGTCCCGAGCCACATGGAGGCAGTGAGCGGATCTGCAGGGGTTCGTCTCCCCCGGTATTGGGGGTGAGGTCGCGCTGTGTCTAGGAGAGCCAGTACATGAAAAGTCCTTGGCTAAGGCAGGAGATTTACTGGTAGGTATTCCAGTAGTATCTCAGGGTGTTCTGGGCTACACTCCGACACGAGTTGTACCGCTTTTGGGGGTCTGACTTTTACCAACCCCCTAGGCCCGCCATGCGATACTCATAGACAAACGGACCGGACTGTACGGATATTGTCACTGACAGGCTCAGTAGGGTGTCAGGATGAGTTCGCTCATCGACGTCCCTTTTGGTCAATAGCTGGTGGCCCGTCACGTATGGCTAATACCTCTGACGTGCTAGTGGTTAAATCCACAGCCATAGTATTGACGAGTCTTTAGAGTCCACCACACACAGTTACTCAGGTTTCGGGCGAAACGCTGTAGAGTCCGTATGGAGATATGGCAGGGTTTGATCAGATATGTGCGGTATTGCACGAATCGTGATCGGACGGATTTTACTAGCCGGCTTTGGTTTAAGCCGGATCCTAATATTAGACAGTGTAGTTTTGTCTCTTTGCATTTATATTCAGTGGGAATACAAATGCGGGCATGTATATGCAGTCGCGGGGTTTTCCTGTAATTTATTACGGGATCATTTTTTTGAAGTTGCCAGTTTGTATTCCGTTTCGGCCAGTTTTCATTTGTTCCTTCCCGGCCGGACTTTTCCGATGGAGGGGGTAATTTGTATTTGTGCAAATTACATTTGTGGAGGGGTTTCTTGCATTTGAGGGATTATGATATGACTATCATCATTATATTCTTTTTTCATCACTTTGCTTGCATTAATTGAGATTAGAATGGATTAGAAATGATGTGAGGTTTGCTTTGGATGTGGTCACCTTTTTTTAGTTTCCTACACTTACCTCCCTTCATGTTATTATTCTTTTTCCTCCACCATTTGATGCATGAGAGGGGCCAGCCACATATTTGGGGAGATGAGAGAGTGATTCATTTTTGGTGATAAGGGGAAATTATCATCTCATTCTTGATACACCAAAGTTCATCTCCTTTGTTCATTATCTTCCTCCATCACCATGGCAACTTCAACCCCAAATGAGACATGTTTTCTACACTTGCCTACAGCACTCCTTGGACGCGTCGGCTAGCCAACTTCACGCCCGAGTTGCCTCGGTCAAGAGGTGGGAGCCCGTAAAAGAAATCGGCTACGTGGTGCCCTTTCCGACGAGAACGTGACGGACGGAGATTTCGCGGGAGATCGGAGTGGAGGCGAAGACCGAAGGACACGGATCGCTTGGTATACTTCTCTACCCATCCTTTAGTTTGCTAGTAGCTAGGTTAATGGCCCGATCCGGGATAAAAGTGCGCGGTGGTGCCGGTTTGCTAGTTTGCAAAGTTTTTCGTTTCCGCGTTTCCGGCGTCGGATCGACGGCCGGGGCGCCGCCGTGCACTTACAATTGAGACAACAATGGAGTTGTGGCTTTCGCCTAGGAACGCCAGTCCCATCAGCATTCCAGAAATATTCTGAGGCAAGTATCACCTGATCAGGAAGATGGATGATCTCCAAGGGATCGAGGTTAGGAGAGTAGACAGGGAGGTTAACATGGCAGATCCACTCACCAAGGCCTGCTTTCCCAAATACTATTTGAGAGATTTTAGGATGGTTGAGTATGAGATACTACAACCACTGCTGAAATGTTGGGTATGGGATACTACAACAGATGGCCTTAGTGCAAGTGGGAGATTGTTACTTATATGTATGTCCTAGAGGCTATTACTGTACATGTGATGTATATTGTAGTGGATGCTTGGACATATATAGGGAGGACTTTCTTGCTCGACATGATAGTATGCTATCTGGTTAATTATACTTTATCTTAACATGTTAACAAATACTGTTTTGTGATCACATGTTGATAAAGCCTTTAGAATTAGTACATGACTACTAGGACTATGATGGAGATCATACTAGTGGGGACAAAGTAGTCGATAAGTACATCTTTCAAATGTTCCTAGTCGAGGGAGTATCGAGATAGGGCATCGATACTCCAGAGTAGAATAGCGTATACGCTTCTCGACCGATATGATAGGCAATGGATGATCCCATATCCATTGGTGTTTGACATCAGAGAAGGTATACGGGTGCTCAGTGGAGACTGGGTAACTGGACGGACTCGCCGAGAACTCCTAGATGGTATTATACCTATCATCGGATAGCAGTTCTCTGGTGACACTGGTACAGATTAGTCTGTTGACCCGAGATCGTCATAGAGTCTTGCACTATGCTTTGATTTCCACCTTACCACGGTCAAGAGATCGTGCAAAATGGTAGTTTTTGGGTACAATCCCGAGTCACATGGAGGCAATGAGTGATAGGAGGGGATTCGTCTCTCCCGGTATAGGGAGTTGATATTGCGCTATGCTCGATTGGCCATAACAGGAAATCCCTTTCCAGGGTTGCTTAGATTTACTGGTAAGTGTTATCAGTACTTTCTCGAACCGTTATGGACCTTGCATCGTCATGACTTATCAGGCTATTGGGGTCTGACGTTATACCAACCCCAGGCCGTAATATGCGACATATCAGACGAAAAGACCGGACTGTACGGTAGTGTTATTGATTGGATTCACAGGAGTTATAGCAGGTTTGCTTGTTGATCTTCTGATCGCTCAATACCCGGGTGGCCGTTATGTTTGGCAGACCGCTTGCGGCTTGTGGGTGTTTGATATGATCATCACATACTGCCGGAGTATTGACGAGTCTTTAGAGTCCTACACAGAGGTTTCCTGGTTCATGCGAAACGGAGTAGGAGCACATATGCGATATGTGCGAGACCGAGATTAATACAAGTATGTGATACCGTATTCTATGCTCGCAATATATGATATCGGTCGGGTATATGAGATATTGCCGGGTTATCGAATCAAGTGTTGATTCGATAAGTTGATTCATTTGATATTAGCCGGTTATATGTGATATAGCCGGATTGTTAAATCAAGAGTTGATTTAATGATTTAATGTATAATTATATATTTGATATATTAAATTATATTAACTAATATTTGCTCACTTAAGATTTCTTTTCTCACTTTATGATATATTGATATATATGCGATATATGTTAAATCTATTATTTTCTTTTTGCACAAAATATATATATGTGATATATATTGTTGTGTCATGCTAAGTTACACATGTAACATGTATGTATGAGACTCACACCATGCTAGAGTTAAGTTAGGGTTTTATTTGTTTTAAGTAATTCAAACACTTGGATAATGAGTTATGGAAGAAGCTTGGAGAAGCTTGTGGAAAATCTTGACTTAGTCCACTTGTTTGTCTAGCTTAAGATATTTTTTAAGCTAAACCTTTAACTCATAGCTATGGTTAAGTCTCTACAATGGTTAGTGGATGACATATACAAACCATGGTTGCATTTCTAACCTCATGAGTTCATTCATCTCTTCATGACTTCTTCTTCTTCCTCACTTGAAAAAAGCTTGCTGGTTTTTTCTAAGTGATGGAAACATGTGAGAAAAATATATCTAAAGTGAGCCCACTTCCTACTTCATCATCCTCTACTATTAGCCGTTTAGTTTAGGGTGTTTGCTTCACTAATCTACACAACTAGTGAAGAGATAGCATGAGCTAGTGTCTCCTCGACGCAGATTATCTTCGGCCTCGAAGACTTCGAAGCAAGCTTGTTCGTTTCTTCATGGGAGCCTTTCTAGAGTCCGGGAGTTCGATGATCGCAGCGTATGGACTACTACAAGGAGCTAATGAAGTGAAGGACCGGTCTACAAAGGTTGTATTCCTTATTCACTTAGATGTAAAGAGTTTACATTCAATGTTTAACCCCAATTCTCTAGTTAAGATCTTGGTTAGGGTTTGTTTAGCACTCCAAAATTTTAAAGTAGCATGATTGATACTTGCCAAAATCTTGCTAAGGTGCTAAGCCAACCCTACAGCCTCCAGACCTTATGAGCTGAGATCGCTGGAGCTTTCAGGAAGAGATACGACAGACGATGGCTAGTCTATCTTGAGTTGAGAGACAAAGGTGATTCGTTAGATTAGATGCGCCGACGCAGGCCCAGTTGAGTTGAAGATTTCCAGTGTGGAGAGTCTTACTCAGATCTAGAGTAGATCGATCCAGAGATAACGTTGTTCGTTGGATGATCCGATAGGAGATCAGTAAGTGGACCAGCTTCGGATAGAGTACCTCATCTAGATGTGTTGTGAGTTGATCAAGAACGGATGAATAAAGTATATTCCTCCGATGGTTAGAGCGAATTCCCGAGGATGTGTTCGGCTAGATATCTTTTACAGAGTGATGAAGATACAAATTTCGTAATTTCGAGTCCGTGTGAGAGATTCCGGATTGACTGTAGCCGAGAACCATTGCAGTACGCAGATAGCATGACGTGATGTCAAGCGGACGATAATAAAGACGCGTGGAACAAGAGGTTTGTGCGAGATGTTAACAAGCTGTGGTTACTCCCCGTCGAGATTAGAGATCTGATGTGTATACAGAAGTGTTGGGATACGACCTGTTTCCAAAGAAATGCTGTGCTGAGAACGCAGATGTCCAGAGAACGAGAAAAGATTATGCAAGAGTACCAGCCTCCGTATAGTTCGGCATAGGTGAGATCGGAAGAGACCTTGAGCAGGTTCTTTCCAGGACACTGCTGCAAAAAGATTTGCACCAAGGATCAGTTGTGTCACGTGTATTCAGAGGACCAGAAGCCGACGCCAGTGATGTGCTGCATTACGAGTGGTCATGATAATTGGCCAAGAGATGACCAGAGAAGTGTCAGAGCGGAATCATTTCCGTTAGTACACCGGACCAGACCGATGAGCCGATGAATTGTGAGATTGGTAATCCACAGAGAAAATGAGGACCCAGGGACAGAGGACGCCATACCGTGAGCAGGAGGCGAGCGGATGTTCTGGCTCTGCCAGTTTTGGACGCACCGATATTTTTTGACATTGTAAGAGGTGTACCTCGATGTCATTTTTTGCGATTTGCGTTTGTGATCTGAGTATCACGCTTATATCGCTTGGATTTGAGTTTTGATGATTGAGTTTCATGATATTGACTTCGTGCACCATGGCTGCACCTACTGGGTATTTACATTTTTGTGCATAGTTATTGCACTTGATATATATTTTATACACCGTAGTGTTGATTTGCGATTTGTGCATATCTATTGCACTTGATGTCGATTTTGTACCTTCGTAGTATGTGTTTATGATTTCGTGCATTTCATACGGATGATCTGATTTTTGTGCATGTGGTGTTGGAGATAGTGCCCTCAGAGTCAATTATTGGATCACAGGCACGTGATTGCAATGATTGAGGGAGGACCTATCCCGGTAAGACAGTCTTACTCGAGATGATAGTATGCTATCTGGTTTACCTTTATCATCGTGTACTGCTTTAGGTGACCTGACAGGTCGCTATTGCACGTTGATAGAGCCCCTAGGATTATTGCTTGACTGCCGGCAGTATGAGGGCGATCATATACGTGAGAGCTGGGGTCTACAAGCATATCCTTAAAAGGTCCCTAGTCATGGGAGTTTCGAGACAGGGCATCGATTCTCCAGAGTAGACTAGTGTATACAGTCGAGACCCCGACGATGGGCGGTGGCCGGTCTCACAAGCCACTGGTGTCTGTTGGTTCACCTAAGATGTATACAGGTGCTCATTGGGTTATGAGTAACACCGGACAGGACTCGCCGGGAACATGCTAGTTGGTCTTATACCTCATGTCAGATAGCAGTTCCCAGGTGACATGTGTACAGGTTAGTTCATCGACCTGGGGATCGTCATTTGTCTCGTGTGAGTTCCCACTGTACTTTGATTACTACCCTACCACGGCTCAAAGGAGTCGTGCAAACAGGTTTTAGTTGGGTACAGTCCCGAGCCACATGGAGACAGTGAGCGGATCTTCAGGGGTTCGTCTCTCCCGGTATTGGGGGTGAGGTCGCGCTGTGTCTAGGAGAGCCATTACACGAAGTTCTTGGCCAAGGCAGGAGATTTACTGGTAGGTATTCCAGTAGTATCTCAGGGTGTTCTGGGCTTCACTCCGACACGACTTGTACCGCTTTTGGGGGTCTGACTTTTACCCACCCCCTAGGCCCGACATGCGATGCTCATAGACGAACGGACCGGACTGTACGGATATTGTCACTGACAGGCTCAGTAGGGTGTCAGGATGAGTTCGCTCATCGACTTCCCTTTTAGTCAATAGCTGGTGGCCCGTCACGTATTGGCTTATACCTCTGACGTGCTAGTGGTTAAATCCACAACCATAGTATTGACGAGTCTTTAGAGTCCACCACACTTTCAGTTACTCAAGCTTTCGGGCGAAACGCTGTAGAGGCCGTATGGAGATATGGCAGGGTCCGATCAGATACGAGCGGTATTGCATGGATCAGGATCGGACGGTTTGTACTAGTGGCCGTATGGTTATATGGCAGCGTTCGATCAGATACGTGCGGTATTGCACGGATCAGGATCGGACGGATATTACTAGCCGGCTTTGGTTTAAGCCGGATCCTAGTATAGTACAGTGTAGATTTTGTCTCATTGCATTTGTATCCGGACGGAATACAGATGCGGGTGTGTATGCACAGTATCGGGGTTTTCCTGTAATTTATTACGGGACCAGTTTTCTGGAGTTGCCAGTTTGCATTCCGTTCCGGCCGGTTTTCCTTTGTTCTTTCCCGGCCGGACTTTTCCGATGGAGGGTGTTATTTGCAAGTTTGCAAATAACACATTGTGGAGGGTTTTCTTGCATAAGTATTGATATGATAAGCATCTTTGCTTTATCATCCATGTTGTGCTTTAATGAGATTTGATTGAATGAGGATGGGTTTTGTGATGATGGTGTTTGTTTATGGTCACCCCTTTTGAATCTCCTACAATAACCTCCCTTCATGCTTATTGATTCATTGCTCCACCATTCTCATTTAGAGATTGGCCGGCCACACTTTTAGATGAGGGAAAAATGAGAGATGTGTTTCCTTGGTTGTATGGAAATTATTCTCATTTCTCATTTTTTGTATCCAAGTTCACAACCTCTCTTCATATCATCTTGTTTCCTCCATCATGGCAACACTACCCCAAAGAGACAAAGCACTACACTTCCTACAGCACATCTTGGGCATGTCGACTTGCCGGCTTCATGCCTGAGTTGCCTCGGTATTGAGGTGGGAGCCCGTAAAAGTACCCGGCTTCGTGGTGCCCTTTTCGACGAGGAGGAGACGGACGGAGATCCTGTGAGGAGATCAGAGTGGAGATGAAGACCGGAGGACTCGGATCAGTCGGTACATCTCTAACCCATCTTCTAGTTTGCTTAGACTTGTTAATGGTTCCGATCCGGAGTTTAGTGCGCGGTGGTGCCGGTTTGCAAAGTCCGCAAAATTAAAGTTTATCACCGTTTCCGCATTCCGGTGTCGAATTGACGACCGGGGCGCCGCCGTGCACTTACAGTGGTATCAGAGCCACGCCATTAACTTGCCTAGCTTGTTCTAATGCGTTTTGCTTATCCGATCGACCAAAATTCCAAAAACATCATTTTTGTTCACATCAGTTTTCTGTTGGAATTTTTTGGTGTCTAAAAATTTTTCAGGTTGCAGAAAATTGATGTGCTAGAAAATATAAGGCTACTGTAGAAAAACGATAAAGTGATTCACTAGTTGGAGCGCGGAACCGCGGCCAAAACCCTCTTGGGGCCGCGGTTCCGCCGCACTATGGTGAGTTCACTTGGTCGTTTTTCTTCAGTTGCTTTCTGGGATGAAAATAGGGCTTTTAGGATATTAAATTTGGGCCCAGATCTTCTGTGACTGCTACAGTATTACTTGGGGGCCCACTTGTTAATTGTTTGATCGATCGGATATTTTTAAACACATTATTTCACAGTATTTACATTATATCTACGACCGTGAATGTCACTTGATCGGTAAATCCCGTCTAACTGCTATAGCCCGGTTAGACGGATTTGCGAACGTGACTTTCACGTTGATGTTCTATGTTTATGCTGTGTTGTTGCGGATCGGTCGTGGGGGATAGCCTGGATGCAATGCTAGTACAGTTTTTGTTGTATCATGTACATTTGATATTGCGGGGCGAGCGTCCGACATGTGGACTGCCGTCACTGCCTGATTGTATTATTCTTTTGGGGCACGATCTGGTTGCGGTCGATGTACCCGGTGTATGTATATTTTACTTTCTGTACTAGGGTTGCCCCGCGGTGGGGTGCGCGGATAGCCGGGTTCTGGAGGGCAACAAGCCCGCATCTCAGGGCATTGAGACGGAGGGGGCTTCAGTCTGGAATTGGCGGGCTATTCGCCGCACTCGTAGGGGGTACAGGTTGACCCAGGAGGGGTGCCCAAGTTACCGGATTCCGTGAAGTGCTGGGTGGTCCATTCACGGTGCTGAAGGGGGCTGCCTCGCTTCAGGTTTTGGCGGGTGACTTGCCGCGCCCGTAGGGGTCTAGGATTTCATTGCACAGGCTATCCACACGACCAGGGGAACGTCGGGTTTTCAGTAGTGGCTCTGTGAAACCCGGGGATCCCAGATATCTGTATTGTTCTGTGATGCTGTACATTTCTGTGATGTTGCATTTTATTCACGCCTTGAGCGAAATATAATATATTGGTATATATATTAGTAGATGTTGTATATGTTTTTCATCCGCGCTAGTCCAGTCCCCGCTCTGTCGTTAGTAAGCTAACCTAACGAGTGATGACGGGACCCAGTGGCGAATGCGGATGGCATATACGTACGTCAGTATATTTTCGTTCTTTGTGGTGTGATTAATTGATGGGACTGCGTTGATTCGGATCAATGCAAGTTAAACAAACCTATTCTGATGTTGTTGGAACACTTTTCAAAAGGCTGTTATTGCAATGACGTTTACTTTTGTTTTGCATCGTGGTATTCATTTGGAATATCCTGCTCCTCAGTCGATGAGGCAAGGGCCGAGATCCCTTCACCGGGAGTGACCCCTTGGACAGAAATTTGCGTCAGGGCATTAACTTCACTATAGCCGATTACTTTTGCTTTGCACCGTGGTATTCAGTTGGAATATCCTGCACCTCATTCTACGGGGAAAGAGCCGAGATCCCTTCACCGGGAGTGACCTCTTTAGTAAAGGTTTTCGTCACTATATTTTCTAAAAAGCTATCCGTTCCTTCAACGATATCAAGTTCATTACGTTAAAGGTTTTCGCCAGAAACCATTCGTAGCCCTCCGTCGTTTCATATGGGTAGTCAATAGTATTCAAGCTGTGTATGTTGGCCAAAGTCAAGGCACAGTGATTGGTAGCTATTGGGTATTCATATGCTGCATAGATAGATGCGTTGGTTTGGGACAGTCGTACTGCCATTTTGGCCAAAGTCAAGGGTAGGTACGGGTGGATTCAAATTAACCTGGAGAATGACGGGTTGAACTTGACATGTGACTTATGATATGTTGGCCAAAGTCAAGGTCATAAGAGCATGGGGTATAAAAAATCACATCGGGAGTTTCAAAAGAACTGAAACTTGCCAGATATGCACATACCTTCTGGAGTGTGATAACGTGAGAGGATTCCGTCACTTTATCATGCGATGAGAGTTGGATCCCGATTCCTACTGATGAGTTAGTTTACTCCTCGGGTGACCCCGACTAATTCTTCTTTCAGGTTTGGAGGAGAATTTGAGGTACAGTGGGAGGTTTCCAGATTAGATTAAGTGATAACCATTCTGATCTAGGTTAGAGTGCACGCTGAGTGTTTCTTTTCTCTCTCTCTCTGGCAGCGACCATTGACCCGACCCCAGACTATGACTCAGAGACCAAGTTGACCGAACCTTCTTTACACTGGCTTTTGGATTGTCAGAGTTGCAGACCTCATTGCCACTCTTACTTTTACCCTTTTCTCCAGGACACCCCGTATTACTACGAACGTCCACTTCCATTGGAAAAAACCATCGTATGGTTAGATACGAACTCGAAGGGATTCGAGGATGGTTTCTGGTTCTGGAGAAAACGAATCGGATTATTCAGTTGTCTTTTCTTTTCACCCTCTCTCATTGCGAGTACTCCTTGGTTTAGGAGATAGTACACCTATTACGCAAATTGGATAGTCTTCTTCCAAACCTTAGGCTGGTGCCGAACGGTGGGGAATGAAGAAAACCAATTAGCATAACGATGGTGTGCAGAAGGTATTAAGATTAAGACAAAGCAAGGGATTAGTAAGAGGGCAAAGTAAATTGCGACTGATATTCACGACCAAACCAAGTATTTCTTCGCCAATCCTAAATCACCTTTGTTTTTCTCCAGGACACTCCATATCACTACGAAGATCCACAGTTTATTGGATACTCCATCGTATGGTTATATACGAACTCGAAAGGAACTTGTTCCAGTTCGGGGATGGATTCTGGTCCAGGAGAAATATGAATAAGGTTTATTCGGTTGTCTTTTATCTTCACCTTCTCTCGCATTGCGAGTGCTCCTAGGACTAGGACAGTACACCCATTATGCTTATTGGATAGTCTTTTTCCAAACCATAGGCTGGTGCCGAACGGTAGGGAAGGAAGAAAACCATTTGGCCTAAGGGGTGTGCAGAAGGTAACGACTAAAGACATATAAAGGGATTTGGAGAGGTGGCAAAGAATTATGCGGTTATAGTTGTGAATCTGGATAATGGTAGAGGCATTACTAGGAATACTAGGATACCCCATCGAAACATTTCACTGTTTCAGTTCAACTGTGTACTGTTAAAAGAAAACTGATTTCCTGATTAGACACTTGCTCCAGGGTATGTATTTACCAGGTTTGATTCTCACATCTGTATGGCTTTACAGATGATGAGTGGGAGTAAGTTATTGGAAATTGGGTGATCATCCTCATTATATCGGGATTCGTTGTAATCGGTGATATTTGAGGAAATCACCTGGGCTGTTTGCCGGTCGGCAAATATTTGGTTTTGAATATCCGCTTTTATGCACCAATTTCAAATTGATATGTCTGTACGTCTATTTTCATAGAGTGAGATATACCTTTTGATATTATGTCGATGACATTTACCTATATCATTGGATGGTTAGGTAAGGAACATTAAACAGCGGTGTAATTCTTCTTAACCATAAGTACAGTTTTCAACCTACGACGCACATTGAAAGAGTTGTTAGACTCAGCGGACTTATACAGAGTAATGTATGTTGTCCAGTGTCCATTAGGACAGAGGGGTTGGTCCTCATATTATATTCTGTTTACTTTTAACTTCTCTAGTTCTTAGACATGTGTTTCGTAGAAACACAGGGTCTAAGTTTTGAGGAGTTATAGGTATTTGAATAGAGTAGAGAACCAGGTGTAGCAAGTATCGGGATTCTTCAAAGTGATCGAAGATGTAGATACTTGTGTATGGTATTCAGTTGATAGTAATGATAAAGAGAAATTGCTTCTCTTTCAGGTTACTCATAATTGGAAGCATTCCTAAGTTGAGTAACGCTGATCGGCCTCCTTCCATTTAGTTGACATGCACTGGAGACAGCTGCATGATTTGAATCTGGTTCAATTAAATCAGTGCCTCTGGTTCTATATTGGATATAGAACAGTTCATATCTTAACGTTGTTAAGGTACGGGGAGTTGTCTGGCTTATGATTAAAACCAGACTCTGGATAACTCAAGGCACGTTTCTGTAATGGCTGTTTGTGGGTTGACCCAGACTATGACGAGGGTTGACTTTCTACCATCTGGAAGATCAATAGTGATATTGTTCTTCACTCGCCACAATTTCAAAAGAAATGGATTTTTTCAGAAAACAGAAGTGGGAGTATGGTAGAACTGGAAGTGATTCCAGAGCCGCAAACGATTACTGAAGATTTGATAAGGAACCTAAAGATTCAATCTGGTTTGACATTCCATTGGCCACTCCGCAGATAAGGTGGGTAACTTCAGGCACCCGAGAGGTACTTCGGTAGCCTCAAGGACGGTGACAGGGAAGTTCTTGTTTACCCACACTTGCCATTGTTGTTGTTCCAGGCTGCGAGACCCGGCAGGAGCATGAGTATAGCGTCGTTCTAAACTAGCTTTAGAAGTGCACGTCTATATGACTCTGCCAGAGGGTTGTCGTAGTCAGTGGGAGCAGCGGAAGCATTGGTGGACATCAGGCTTATGTCTATTTATAGACTAAAGCAGATGTAGCGGAGATAGATCATCTATTTCTGATGTGATAGTCATAGGTTTGACGTCATCAGAATAGAGGATGAATCTGTTGAGAAGGTAGTAGGAAGTGATATTCCTATACTACGATCGGTTATACTTTGGTCGTCACACAGTGGTTTCTCCACAAGGGACTTGGACATTATATCAGACATACTGGTTACTAGATCTATGGTTTTAGATCTAGATTTGGGTGGTTTCCCAATCAGGGTACTTTGACAGCATTCTAAGAGTATTTAGAATGGACGACTCCTGGCACGGTAGTGTACCTGCAGGTGATGGAGTCACCCTCTCTAAAGGTGTCTTATAGACTAAAGTAGAGAGGGATGTGCATGATTGGCAGATCACTTGCTTAGGCAATTGAGTCAATCATGAGATGTCAAGTACCACACCAGATGTTGATCTTGCACTAGATGCAATAAGTTGATATTGATCCAATCCTGGAGGAACAGTCGGAAGCAGTTTTAGAACATAAGTGCATGTTCTAGGGATATGATAATGACAGCCTCATTTAGGAGACAGTTATCATTCCAGGCTTCCAAGGTGACATGGACGACAAGGAGGTTGTCAGAGTTATAGTTTTCCTTCTGACGAGGGGCAGTATTCTGGACAGGTGATCCAAGGCAATACTGAGGGAGGCATGGCGCAGGATACTGATTAAGCTCAGTTGACGTTACAGTCTAAGAAGTTTGGATTTGGAGTTCATTTATGAGCTAGGTCCCATCAGACATCCAGACATTCTAAGACAGGTATTGCTCATTTCGGGAGATGGCTTTCTCCGCGAACTTGAGATATAGAGAGACATAGAAAGAAACTTCAAGGCGGATCCACTCACTGAGGCTATTCCTCGAACGCAAGAGTTTCACAAACAGGCTTTATGAGACTGACTAGTAGAGGAGTTGGGTGTTCGGTATCACACGGGCTGTGAGTATGCGACATCGCAATAATTAGCCTTGATTGCAAGTGGGAGATTGTTGGAGATAGTGCCCTCAGAGTCAATTATTGGATCACAGGCACGTGATTGCAATGATTGAGGGAGGACCTATCCCGGTAAGACAGTCTTACTCGAGATGATAGTATGCTATCTGGTTTACCTTTATCATCGTGTACTGCTTTAGGTGACCTGACAGGTCGCTATTGCACGTTGATAGAGCCCCTAGGATTATTGCTTGACTGCCGGCAGTATGAGGGCGATCATATACGTGAGAGCTGGGGTCTACAAGCATATCCTTAAAAGGTCCCTAGTCATGGGAGTTTCGAGACAGGGCATCGATTCTCCAGAGTAGACTAGTGTATACAGTCGAGACCCCGACGAGGGGCGGTGGCCGGTCTCACAAGCCACTGGTGTCTGTTGGTTCACCTAAGATGTATACAGGTGCTCATTGGGTTATGAGTAACACCGGACAGGACTCGCCGGGAACATGCTAGTTGGTCTTATACCTCATGTCAGATAGCAGTTCCCAGGTGACATGTGTACAGGTTAGTTCATCGACCTGGGGATCGTCATTTGTCTCGTGTGAGTTCCCACTGTACTTTGATTACTACCCTACCACGGCTCAAAGGAGTCGTGCAAACAGGTTTTAGTTGGGTACAGTCCCGAGCCACATGGAGACAGTGAGCGGATCTTCAGGGGTTCGTCTCTCCCGGTATTGGGGGTGAGGTCGCGCTGTGTCTAGGAGAGCCATTACACGAAGTCCTTGGCCAAGGCAGGAGATTTACTGGTAGGTATTCCAGTAGTATCTCAGGGTGTTCTGGGCTTCACTCCGACACGACTTGTACCGCTTTTGGGGGTCTGACTTTTACCCACCCCCTAGGCCCGACATGCGATGCTCATAGACGAACGGACCGGACTGTACGGATATTGTCACTGACAGGCTCAGTAGGGTGTCAGGATGAGTTCGCTCATCGACTTCCCTTTTAGTCAATAGCTGGTGGCCCGTCACGTATTGGCTTATACCTCTGACGTGCTAGTGGTTAAATCCACAACCATAGTATTGACGAGTCTTTAGAGTCCACCACACTTTCAGTTACTCAAGCTTTCGGGCGAAACGCTGTAGAGGCCGTATGGAGATATGGCAGGGTCCGATCAGATACGAGCGGTATTGCACGGATCAGGATCGGACGGTTTGTACTAGTGGCCGTATGGTTATATGGCAGCGTTCGATCAGATACGTGCGGTATTGCACGGATCAGGATCGGACGGATATTACTAGCCGGCTTTGGTTTAAGCCGGATCCTAGTATAGTACAGTGTAGATTTTGTCTCATTGCATTTGTATCCGGACGGAATACAGATGCGGGTGTGTATGCACAGTATCGGGGTTTTCCTGTAATTTATTACGGGACCAGTTTTCTGGAGTTGCCAGTTTGCATTCCGTTCCGGCCGGTTTTCCTTTGTTCTTTCCCGGCCGGACTTTTCCGATGGAGGGTGTTATTTGCAAGTTTGCAAATAACACATTGTGGAGGGTTTTCTTGCATAAGTATTGATATGATAAGCATCTTTGCTTTATCATCCATGTTGTGCTTTAATGAGATTTGATTGAATGAGGATGGGTTTTGTGATGATGGTGTTTGTTTATGGTCACCCCTTTTGAATCTCCTACAATAACCTCCCTTCATGCTTATTGATTCATTGCTCCACCATTCTCATTTAGAGATTGGCCGGCCACACTTTTAGATGAGGGAAAAATGAGAGATGTGTTTCCTTGGTTGTATGGAAATTATTCTCATTTCTCATTTTTTGTATCCAAGTTCACAACCTCTCTTCATATCATCTTGTTTCCTCCATCATGGCAACACTACCCCAAAGAGACAAAGCACTACACTTCCTACAGCACATCTTGGGCATGTCGACTTGCCGGCTTCATGCCCGAGTTGCCTCAGTATTGAGGTGGGAGCCCGTAAAAGTACCCGGCTTCGTGGTGCCCTTTTCGACGAGGAGGAGACGGACGGAGATCCCGCGAGGAGATCAGAGTGGAGATGAAGACTGGAGGACTCGGATCAGTCGGTACATCTCTAACCCATCTTCTAGTTTGCTTAGACTTGTTAATGGTTCCGATCCGGAGTTTAGTGCGCGGTGGTGCCGGTTTGCAAAGTCCGCAAAATTAAAGTTTATCACCGTTTCCGCATTCCGGCGTCGAATTGACGACCGGGGCGCCGCCGTGCACTTACATGTGGTACGCACTCGATTTGATTTTTGCACTCGGTATAGCTCACATGTGCTTGCAGTGCATTGATACGGATTTTGTGCACATAGTTGCACACGTTTTTTTATTTTAAACACCTTGGTACACTCGGTGTTGCTTTTTACGCATTGGAGTTATTGATTGTATTTCGTGGATTTGTTGCACTAGATTTATACGCCATGCATTGGTTGCACCGTATTTGTATTTTTGTGCACTTGATGCACTAGATTAGTATTTTTGTGCATTGTTGCACTAGATTTGCATTTCATGCGTTTGTTGCACCAGGTGGGTATTTCGTGCATTGGTTGCACTAGATTTATATTCCGTACATTAGTTGCGCCCGATTTATGTCTTTGAGCATTTGTTTTACCAGATTTATATTTTTATGCGCGTTGCACTTGACGGTCTTTTTCGTGCATGCTATTGCACTAGATGCTTTTTACGGACCTGACGGGTTCGATTTGGATTTCTACGCATATTAGGCGCTTGGTATTGGATTTTGTGCATATTGGATGCGATTTCATTTTTGCATGATGGATGCACTTGATTTGGATTTTCGCGCATGTTGGGCACATGATATGAGATGTGATTTTGGTGCACACCGGATGCACTCGATTGGGATTTTCATTCGTGCATGTTAGTTGCACTGGATTGAGATTTTCGTGCATAATAGATGCACCAGATGTTGTTGTCGTGCACACCTGTTGCACTGGACAGATGCTTTCATGCACACCCGTTGCACTTAGTTTTGCTTTTGTGCATATTGTGGCACCTGTATTTGGATTTGATTTCCGTGCGCACCAGACGGACGTGATTATTGGATACGCCTTTCGAGGCTGATTTTGCTCTTAAGAACTTTGTTTTCATGATGAGCACTATATTATGTAGTAACAGAACAGGACTGACCTGAGAGCAGTACCTGAGCACTTTGCATGTATAAAAGTTTACCAAGAGGTTTTCAAAAAGGAGCTATAGTGTCGCTATTTCTTACGTGTCCGCGAGCGACACGAACGTTTATAAAGAAAAACCTTTTGGGATATTTTTGAAATGACGGAACATATATTTAGCAAAACATATAGCATGTATATTTATTACTTTACAAATGAGCGTCCGTCACTTGTGCCATGAGTTACGCAACACGCGACGATTCAGAAAAGATTTTGCATGCGTTTTATTCAGTTTTTGGAGATTTTTCAAGGATGCGTACTATATACATATTATAGTATTTGTCTAGTGTATATTGGATTTCAGCAGTGGATTTCGAGATCTGTGTCTCCATTGTAACTCCGATGATATGCGTGCAAATCCGATGATTTGTGTGACACTTGACGGAGTTCGATTTTGAGTTTCGTACTCGTTTTCATGCCCACTTGACGCGCTGTGGTATTTCTGTATCTTCCGTGATTTCGGAGCCCCATTGATTGAGTTAAATTTTGAAATGTTTTAGTATTTGGGGGTTTAAATTTAAATTTGGGGACCGAATTTATTTAAAGGGGGACGATTGTAACATTTCAGAAAATATAAAATATTATTTTTGGAATTTAATATTAAAATAATATATTTCGCAAAAACTACCCGATTTGCGAAATTGGGGTTTTCGTATAAGGGTATAAATATATACCAATAATTGTGAAATAATTGGGGATTTAAAATGATTTATTCATTTAGTAATATATTTATCGGATTTGGCATTTTTATAATTTATTATATGCAGTTTGGATAAAAATTGATTAGTACGCTACTAATCGTGATTATGCCAAATCCGTGTTTCTACAGTTTTCCACGGACAATGCACCATGTCATGTTACATTTTGGTTACATGTTGTTTTAATTGTGTTTGGTGTTATTTTTGGTGAGAAAAGAAAGAAATGAGAGTGTATTATTGAGGAGAGAGAGAGGGGACCACATCATGATTGTGAGGTTGAGAATAAGAGAGAGTGAGAATAGGAGAGAGGAAGGGGCTGCCTCATTCACATTTCCTCCATTGTTCTTCATCTTCTTCAACTTCTCATCTCCCTCCACCTCTATCCCATGAAACCATCTCAAAACCTTAATCAAAACCCTATACTCCCTTCACAAAAGTTGATCCCTACTTCATCCTCATCACTTTGGACCCATCAAAGTTGGATCTTAGAGACTTAGGACTTCTAGGGTTTTGCTTGGTTGCATCCATGAGGTATAAATCCTTTCATTTAGTTTAGTTTTTAGTTTCTTAGCATCCTATAGTAGTTTAGAGTTAAATCGATTTAGATTGCGATGTTTGGAAATTCTTAGAGAAGAATTAGGGTTTGAGTGGTGTTGTGGTGATGTGTAGTGGCTATTACAAGACATTAGTGTAGGTTGTATTGCCTAGAACATAGAATACAGATTTAGGAATTACCCGCATCTGTTTTGTGGCATTTGAGTGGCCTACAGGGAATCTGGCGCGACCCGGGGAGTTTCTGAGAAAAACAAACAATACCATTGACCTTGGCTGAACACCAGGAGACCGACCTGACGAAACTAACCCCAATGGAGCAGTCTGGGCCGAGGTGGCTGGATTTTGGGGCTATGTGGCCGGCCACTTTGAGTGGGTTTTGGTCTAGGTTGGTCCAGTAGCTCACTTATCTTATATACAAACCTACTGCATTGTTTGTTTAGGCTCTTTTCACCCAACTGAAAATCTGGGAGTGTTTCTTGAGTTGCTGTTTTGGTTTAGGGTTATGTTTTACGTATTTTGAATTCTTGGTTTATTTGATATTGTATTGGGTCGTTAGATGTTTGTACGTCAACGACGAGAGTTGTTTGGTTGTTTTGCATGCGTAGGCTATAGGTTCTAACCTATAAGCGCACCGCATGCCGTATTGGTTTTCCGGACTTGATTTTAATAGTATTGCGACTGTGTATGTATTGTAGGTACCTTTGCGTGGATTCGGAGACGACGAAGCACACCGACTACGGCTGAACAAAGATCAAGGTGAGTAGATCTATATCTACAGGGAAAGTCGGGTGGATGGCGTATAGCACCCCCGTAAGTTTTTGATGGAAACCGATCTATAGGATACAGTCGTAGAAACTTAGATAAGAAAACTAGGGATATGGTTAAAAAGAGAGTTAGAGGTGATATGAGTGAGTGAATTTATATATGGATTGAGATATGAGATGAAAGCTTTAGGGATATGAAAAGCGAAGGTGAATCAAAACTTATAGATATATAGTTGCACTAGAATAAGTATGAGTTTCAGAGTAGCATGGCATTAGATGTATCAGCTAGAATGTGCATATATAAAGTTGACTTAATGTGATGAAAAGATTATGCGTTGTGATATGATAAATTAATTGATATGTCGGTATACGGATGCGGGTCGACATGAGAGGATTGATACCTTTGTCGTTCTCCCAATATGAGATTGTTATGGATGTAACCTGAGATATAGGCATATATGTATATATATAATGTTGTGAATCATGAGTGATATGCCGTACGAGATATTAGGTCCGTACCCTCATTGTCATATAGGTTGATAGGATCCCTAATGGTTTAATGCCACCGTATTATGATTTACCGTACGTGATGAGTTTTATGATGATTGATCCATACACTTGACTAGAGAATGCCGTACGATGGATTATACCGTACGTGATGTTGTGAGGCTGGATGCCGATTGATATGTAACACCTTAGGTTGTGTTTAGGGGTTAATTATATTTTAATAGATAGTTTTTGGTAAAAAGTTTACCAAATTAAGTTTCAGATATTTTATTCTAATTAATGAATATTTTATTAGGATTTTTCTAGACACACACACACACTTGTGCATGTTAACTAGGGTTTAGAGGTGGGATTAAACCATTATTAGCAAGCATGATGGGTTAACCCATTCTCTTTAAGTTAATTGATTCTCATTAGGTGTTTTGGGATTTAGTGGGGTTTTATTTATATGTGTGTTTTGTTTATTTGAATTTCTTTTCTTTTTCTTTTGTTGACTTGGTGCATGAGAGAGGGAGTATGGGCATGGCTTGAGCCATGCTCATTAAATGAAGAGAGAGGGAGAGAGAGGGGGGGGGGGTGTTTGACTTGGGCACTCTCACTTCTCACTCTCACTTCTCACTCCTCTCACTCTCGACACATACACACCCCCTAACAACTAGCAGCAGCAGCAGAAGAAGCGCCAGCAGCAGCCACAAGCAGCAACAACAGCAGCAGAAAAGGCAGCAGCAAGTAGCAGCATCAGCAACAGCAGTAACAGCAGCAGTAACAGCAGCAGTAGCAGCTCCAGCAGCCCCAACAGCAGCTCTAGATCTTCTCCTTCCTCTCCTTCCTGCACTCTAAGATCTTTAAGTGAGGTATATGATCTGAGCCTACTTCCTTGCTTGCTAAACTAGTGATTTTAAGTTTGATTAGTGTTAAAAGTGAGAATTTGTGCTTGATTTGATGAATTAGTGTGAACTTTTGTTAAGTGCTGTTAGTATGGGTTAACCTAGCCTAATTAAGCGTTATTAGGACCACTTAAACCTAGTTAGACCCCAGATTACACCAAAATACCATAGGGTTTCTAATTGTGCAAAATTTAGTGTTTTTAAGTGAACTTTTTGGATTTCTGTGATCTGCTATAGGCCCGAGTAGTTCAGGTTAAAATTGAGGAAACTGGAGCACACTAGATATACCCTAACCACACCACCAGAGCCCGAGACCCCCACCCCATAGCAAGGCCGCCGGTTTATTAATTCTGGCTGCAATTTGCGGCCAGATAGGGGAATTTTTGGGTGATGTTTGCTTGGGTAGGAGTCTGTTGTTATTTCTAGGCCAGTGGTATGTATAGTTTTGTAAGTTGTTAGCCTGGGTAGAATCTGGGACGTTATATCGTATTTCTAGTACGTTTGGTTCGCGCGATACGCGAGAGGGTTCCATGATTCAGCGTATCGCGGCGTGTCGGGGTTAGTTTTAGACGCGTGCACACGTTTAGCGTATCGTACACACGCGCGTTTAGTTCGTGACGCGAGCGTATCGTTTGACTTCGATATCGCATTTTGCGAGATAGTTGCTTATATATGGATTCTTGTGTGATTCCAGGTTCGCAGGCGGGTACGTCAGACGAAGCTAAGAAAGGGAAGCAGGTGGTCGGCTACGAGTAGTGTACGACCAGGTGAGTAGATTTAACATCTACGGGGAAATCGCCCGTATGGCGTTAAGCGTCAGGGCGAGTCAGGATATTAGATTGTAGATGTTCATATGGACTGTAGTAGTATACCTTATTGTTGCATATAGAAATGATAGCATAGGACACTGCACTGTCACTAACGGTTCAAGTCACACGAGCACGATTGATATGCTACACTCACACCGTTAGTGATTGCCATGACACTCACATTATAGGATTGCTATAAATCATATATCATACTGATTCTACCTTATTGATGTTGTCATGATTTGCTGCATAACAGCATATGTTATATCCATATTTAGGCACATATGCATCACAGACCCCTACTGGTACTACATACACATACATTGATATCTTCATACCTGCGCACATGCACACTGTATACTCATACCAGTGCACACATATATTGATATCTTCATACCTGCGCACATGCACACTGTATACTCATACCAGTGCACACATATATTGATATCTTCACATCTGCGCACATGCACACTGTATACTCATACAAGTGCACACATATATTGATATCTTCACATCTGCGCACATGCATACTGTATACTCATATCTGTGCACACATACATTGATATCTTCATACCTGCGCACATGCACACTGTATACTCATATCTGTGCACACATACATTGATATCTTCATACTTGCTTAGATTACGCATTGAGATATATTTTTTCCATGTTAATTCTGGATTTGGGGAACCGTGGATATTTCAAAAAGAGAATAGTTAATTATTTAAAAACCCCGGTTTCCCTTGATATGATATTTCGGTGTGTCCACCATCTGTTTTCTCGGTACTAGAGTGATATATGTGAACCCGAATCGAGGAGTTGGATGAGGCCGATTACGGGTACATGGTGGACCCGGTATGGTGCCCCGGGGCGAGAACGGTTTCGCTGTGTAGTAGACGGTGAGCCTGGCAGAGGGACTATTACCTACCGGTGATTGGTTGGACCTGGAGGTTATCCGGAGGATACCGACCAGAGTCGATGGATGGATACGGGACAACTCGTACTGCCGGGGCCGAGGGCCGATACCGCAGACAGAGCCCGTGGGCTGATCCGGACTGACGGATGCCCTATACAGGAGGATTTGCATGTCGATGCTTGGTACGAGTATTTCTTGATATTTTGGGTGCCGATGTTGGGCACTCACGATTATATGAGCTTTACAGGATTGGAGGACCGAGGAGGATGACGACGCCTGAGTAGTATTGGGATTTGGGTGCATTGATGAGTTCCGATTATACTTTCCACGATGACATTCCGTGTAGATGTTATATTTCCCATGCTCAGTATGTAGTAATTGATATCTCATCCTGTATCTATTGTACCTGATATAGTACACATTGCTATACCTGATCATTGCACACCCTGTTCATTCTATATAGGGTTGTTAGATTGCATTGCTATACCTGATCATTGCACACCCTGTTCATTCTATATAGGGTTGTTAGATTGCATTGCTATACCTGATCATTGCACAACCTGTTCATTCTATATAGGGTTGTTAGATTACATTACTATACCTGATCATCGCATATCTTGTTCATCACTTGGAGATGTTATTAGATCGCACTTGTTGCATGATTTGAGCATCCAGTTCATCATATAGATGTTATCTGTTGACATAGGTTAGAGTATCGTTGCACGTGCATACTCACGATTACCTTTATATGTTATCTTCTATTCACGAGTTGGCAACTCACCCTGTTGTGCCACAGTGTTTGCAGGTTGCCCTTCGGAGTAGTCGCGGCAGGCTGCGTTCTTGCATCTTTTGACACAGATACCCCTACAGTTGGTGTACTAGCTCTTTTGCTGATAGGTGGGTTTTGTGCGGTATCTGGTTATCTTTCAGTTATGTACATTGTTGTATCTAGTACTCTCCATCTACCACTTATGTATTGACTTAGAGACCAGTTGTGAGGACGATGTATATTATTTTGTATTCTGGTGTCGAGCTCGTTGTGAGCCGACTCTACCTATGCAGTTTATTCTATCTGTGATGTTTCCCACCTGTTGCTCATTTTCTTCGCTACGGCGTTGTATATTGTTATCTTGGTGATTGTCTACTTAAGGTTTCTCGACATCTTAGTAATTAGTTCTATTACATGCTTAAATCACTCTATAATTTTACTGGTTTGATTTCTGGGTTTTCGGCTTACTTAGTCGCGTTACGCCTGTAGACGTTACGTGGTTAAGTGCCGGTCACGGGCCAAACTTTGGGTCGTGGCAAAGTTGGTATCAGAGCGTAGGTTTTACTTTCGGAGTGTAGGATGACCCTGGTATGATGGAGTAGGTAGCTGCAGCAGAGTGGCGTATCGTGCGTATGTTCCGCGGCATACTCACGACCCGGTACTCCGCCTAAGCGACCTTAGGACTTATTGATTGAATTTCCTTCATGATTGTATACATCCTTGTGATTCGATTTTCGTATCCTCATCGAATCCTACCTTCTTTTCAGCCATTATGCCGCCAAGGACTACGAGGGTGCAGAGAGCGGTCGTGAGAGCCGAGGTTCGAGTTGATTCATCTGAGACGAGGACTGATCCGAGTAGTACCCCTGTTGTATCAGGACAGATTGTTTCCCCTATGACAGATCAGATCGCTAGACTAGTGGCAGAGATGCAGAGCTTGCGCCAAACGATGAGCTCATTGGTAGAGGTCGTTCGAGCGCAGCGACAGATGGTTGTCATCCCTGCTACCCAGTTGTTCCTTGCGATCATCATGCAGTATTCCGTCCCCTACATAGCACCGGTGGAGGCAGCCCCAGTTTACGAGACACGTCTTCCAGAGACCGTGAGAGTTCCGGAACAGTTGTGGAATCGTACTGGTGTACCAGCCCAGAGCAGAGGCTTGGGATAAGGACAGTCGTTTGGCTCTCATCCCCAGGCAGGACAGCAGGCAGCGCGTAGGTGTTTACGATGCGGAAGCCTTCGACACCTCATCAGGCAGTGTCCCTTCACACCACGTCAGGGTCGTATTCTGAGACATCGTGGATGCGGAGGGTTCGCACAGAGGGGTCAGGCTAGTAGAGGAGGAGTTCGATCAGTCGCAGATGGAGGGCAGGCCCAAGTTTTCGCTTCGACTCATCGGGATGCTCAGGCATCCAATGCTGTGGTTTCAGGTACTCTTTCAGTATGTCCTTTTGTTGCTCACATATTGTTTGATCCGGGTTCTTGCACTCGTATGTTTCCACACTTTGTGCCGAGTTTAGGACGCGAGTCATGCTAGGTAGATCAGCCGTTTGTTGTGTTAACTTCTGTCAGCAATCCTTTTGTTGCGCGACACGTAATTCGGTCGTGTGCTCATCGGATAGGAGATAAAGATTCGTCTGTCATTTTGAACCTCCTAAAGATGTTGGATTTGGCGATCTCCTGGGTACGGACTGATTAGCTACGTGCTAGGCGTTGTGGGCTACCGTGAGGAAACAGTTAGGTTTTGTTTTCCCGGGCAAATCAGTTCTTGTTGTGCAGGTGGATAGTGGTGCCGCCTCTTACAGCTTGAATTCAGCCTTGTTCGCTAGTCGGCTCTGAGGAGATGTCGTGGATTCTTGGCGTTTTTCGTGATGCTGTAGCCACAGTTGGGTTGTTGGACCGGTTTTCTTTCGTGCGAGAATTTTTCCGACGTCGTTCCAGATGAGCCGGCGAAGCTTAAGGAGCTAAGGATCTGCTGTAGAGTGGTTGTTGAGGGAGTTGCGCGTCTGAGTGTTTCGCATTTAGGAAGCTCCCATTTCTGTTCGTCAAGGAGAAAAACGACAGATTGAGATTGTGTATTGATGGATCGTCACTTGAATCGGCTTACGGTAGGGATAAGTATCCTGTACCTCGCATTGAAGATTTCTTCGATCAGCACCAAAGTGCGAGACTTTGTCTAAGTTCGTTTGGGATCGGGTCATCATTGTTGCGGGTCCGGAGTGATGACATTCCGAAGACTGCCTTGTGCATGCTACGGGCTTTGTGTGTTTTGGGTGTGTCACTGGACTTACCAATGCTCTAGCAGCATTCGTAGGTGTGATGAACTGGTTTTCTTCGGGCCGTTCCTCGACTAGTTATTGTTGTGTTATTTACGAAATCCTAGTCTTTTTAGTGTGCCTTGAGGGTTAGGGTAGCACTTGAGGATCTGTTATACGGATACTGGGAGAGCCCCAGCGGTTTACTAGATTCTCGGAGTGTCCCTTTAAGCTTGTTGTGTTGACTCTTAGGTTTTGTAGTTACGGAGACGAATTGGTATGGTTTCGAGGAAGATTGTGGCCGTACAGCTTAGGCCCAGACTTGAGCAGGACGGAGATCCGCAGATTTTTGGCTTAGCAGGTGTTACCGCCGTCTCGTGCAGGATTGCTAGTGTAATGCTGCCCCGTTGACTAAATTGACTGTAATGGAGGTTTCTTTTCTTTGGACTGAGGCTTGTGTACGGAGTTTCCGGAGTTGAAGACTCGGTTAACAACTACATCAGCTCCTTCTTTACTTTTGGTTCAGGCGACCTTGTGGTTTAACTGTGATGTTTCGTGAGTAGGACTCGAAGGTGTACTGAGGTGACACAATGGAGTTATCGCTTTTGCTTCCCTACATTTGGAGGAAGTACGAGAAGGATATCCCACTCATGATCTGGAGATGGCCGTGATGGTTTTGCGCTGGAAATTTAAAGACACCACTCGTTTGAGAGTCGTGTCAAGTTTTCACGGACCACCAGAGTTAAATGTACATCTTCCTGCGGCGAAATTTGATTGTGGTGATAGTCCTCCGCAGATTCACAGTTCTTGTGCGATCGTTGAGTACAGCATAAGTTCGTCTCTTCTAAGGAGACAGCTTGCTCATGTTCACGCCCGACCACTTTTCTTAAATCGCTTTCGCGAGGCACTGCCCGCCGACGCTCGTTCGTCAGGGATATTAGAGCCTACTCGGCTGGGTAATGATTTGGAATCCTTGACTTGTGGCAAGGGTGTGCTGGGTTAGAGACGTAGAATCCTGGGGCAGGCACATCAGTTAACTCTCTCTACTCATTCAAGTCCCACCAACTGTTAACGTGACTTGTAAGGTAGTTACGGGTGGGCAGGGATAGAAAAAGAAGTCTTGGGATTCGTTTCAAGGTGTCTGTCTTGTTGTGTGCTTGAGTTGAGCAACTGAGACTGACGGGAGAGTTGCAACCTTTAGCCGTTCCGAAGAGGGAACGAGAGCAGATCTCCCTGAAATTCGTTATGGTGTCCACCCAGGAGTTGTCAGGATGTGACACCATTCGGATGTTTGTCATCCGGTGATACTCAGTTTGCTCAGTTGTTATTGTTAAGTTGTGTGTATGTAGAAATTGTTGTCGGCAGTTGGGGATCGTCGTTTGCCATCGATAGGGTTCTCCTTTGATAGCAGTTATCAGGAGACACTCCAATTGGTAACTTTTAGGTTTAGAGGTTAGGTCGTGTCGATCACCAGTCTGTTTTCCTAACTCTGTGTTATAGGATTATTGGACCTCAGCTAGTTTAGAAATTTCGGAAATGACTCGGTTGTTTTGGGTCAGGATGAGAACGGTCTATTGCGGATAGAGATCAGATGCTGACCAAGAGGGTCGTAGGTTCGAGTTCGCAATGGCAGATCATGTATTCCCACGAAAATTTTCGATAAATGACATGTTAAGTTTTGGGGAAGCTTTCCAGGATAGTAAGTCCTTTTAGGATCCCTAAGGCGAGTTGGTTCGTTGCCTTAAGTTGGGCACTTCCACCCAGATTATTGAATATTCACCCCGTATTCCCTATGTCGATACCTTGCAATTACCTTCATGACCTTTCTCATTGGATTCAGCGCCAGACCATTTAGTTCGAGTGTGATCCTTCGTTCACCCAACAGCCAGTTGTAATATTGGACCGGCAGGTGAAGAAACTTCGATCGAAGGTCTTGCCATCAGTGAAGGTATTTTGGTGCATCCCAAACGGTGAAGAGATCACTTGGGAAGCTGAGGGCGAGATGTGAAAGAAGTTCCCTCATCCCTCTGAAGGTATGCGTAGCTTTGTATTTTAAAATTCGGGGACGAATTTTCTTTAAGGGGGGAAGATTGTAACACCTTAGGTCGTGTTTAGGGGTTAATTATATTTTAATAGATAGTTTTTGGTAAAAAGTTTACCAAATTAAGTTTCAGATATTTTATTCTAATTAATGAATATTTTATTAGGATTTTTCTAGACACACACACACTTGTGCATGTTAACTAGGGTTTAGAGTGGGATTAAACCATTATTAGCAAGCATGATGGGTTAACCCATTCTCTTTAAGTTAATTAATTCTCATTAGATGTTTTGGGCTTTAGTAGGGTTTTATTTATATGTGTGTTTTGTTTATTTGAATTTCTTTTCTTTTTCTTTTGTTGACTTGGTGCATGAGAGAGGGAGTATGGGCATGGCTTGAGCCATGCTCATTAAATGAAGAGAGAGGGAGAGAGAGAGGGGGTGTTTGACTTGGGCACTCTCACTTCTCACTCTCACTTCTCACTCCTCTCACTCTCAACACACACACACACCCTAACAACTAGCAGCAGCAGCAGAAGAAGCGCCAGCAGCAGCCACAAGCAGCAGCAACAGCAGCAGAAGAGGCAGCAACAAGCAGCAGCATCAGCAGCAGCATCAGCAGCAGTAACAGCAGCAGTAGCAGCTCCAGCAGCCCCAACAGCAGCTCTAGATCTTCTCCTTCCTCTCCTTCCTACACTCTAAGATCTTTAAGTGAGGTATATGATCTGAGCCTACTTCCTTGCTTGCTAAACTAGTGATTTTAAGTTTGATTAGTGTTAAAAGTGAGAATTTGTGCTTGATTTGATGAATTAGTGTGAACTTTTGTTAAGTGCTGTTAGTATGGGTTAACCTAGCCTAATTAAGCGTTATTAGGACCACTTAAACCTAGTTAGACCCCAGATTACACAAAAATACCAAAGGGTTTCTAATTGTGCAAAATTTAGTGTTTTTAAGTGAACTTTTTGGATTTCTGTGATCTTCTATAGGACCGAGTAGTTCAGGTTAAAATTGAGGAAACTGGAGCACACTAGATATACCCTAACCACACCACCAGAGCCCGAGACCCCCACCCCATAGCAAGGCCGCCGGTTTATTAATTCTGGCCGCAATTTGCGGCCAGATAGGGGAATTTTTGGGTGATGTTTGCTTGGGTAGGAGTCTGTTGTTATTTCTAGGCCAGTGGTATGTATAGTTTTGTAAGTTGTTAGCCTGGGTAGAATCTGGGACGTTATATCGTATTTCTAGTACGTTTGGTTCGCGCGATACGCGAGAGGGTTCCATGATTCAGCGTATCGCGGCGTGTCGGGGTTAGTTTTAGACGCGTGCACACGTTTAGCGTATCGTACACACGCGCGTTTAGTTCGCGACGCGAGCGTATCGTTTGACTTCGATATCGCGTTTTGTGAGATAGTTGCTTATATATGGATTGTTGTGTGATTCCAGGTTCGCAGGCGGGTACGTCAGACGAAGCTAAGAAAGGGAAGCAGGTGGTCGGCTACGAGTAGCGCACGACCAGGTGAGTAGATTTAACATCTACGGGGAAATCGCCCGTATGGCGTTAAGCGTCAGGGCGAGTCAGGATATTAGATTGTAGATGTTCATATGGACTGTAGTAGTATACCTTATTGTTGCATATAGAAATGATAGCATAGGACACTGCACTGTCACTAACGGTTCAAGTTGCACGAGCACGATTGATATGCTACACTCACACCGTTAGTGATTGCCATGACACTCACATTATAGGATTGCTATAAATCATATATCATACTGATTCTACCTTATTGATGTTGTCATGATTTGCCGCATAACAGCATATGTTATATCCATATTTAGGCACATATGCATCACATACCCCTACTGGTACTACATACACATACATTGATATCTTCATACCTGTGCACATGCACACTGTATACTCATACCAGTGCACACATATATTGATATCTTCATACCTGTGCACATGCACACTGTATACTCATACCAATGCACACATATATTGATATCTTCACATCTGCGCACATGCACACTGTATACTCATACAAGTGCACACATATATTGATATCTTCACATCTGCGCACATGCACACTGTATACTCATATCTGTGCACACATATATTGATATCTTCATACCTGCGCACATGCACACTGTATACTCATATCTGTGCACACATACATTGATATCTTCATACTTGCTTAGATTACGCATTGAGATATATTGTTTCCATGTTAATTCTGGATTTGGGGAACCATGGATATTTCAAAAAGAGAATAGTTAATTATTTAAAAACCCAGTTTCCCTTGATATGATATTTTGGTGCGTCCACCATGTGTTTTCTCGGTACTAGAGTGATATATGTGAACCCGAATCGAGGAGTTGGATGAGGCCGATTACGGGTACATGGTGGACCCGGTATGGTACCCCGGGGCGAGAACGGTTTCGCTGTGTAGTAGACGGTGAGCCTGGCAGAGGGACTGCTACCTACCGATGATTGGTTAGACCTGGCGGTTATCCGGAGGATACCGACCAGAGTCGATGGATGGATACAGGACAACTCGTACTGCCGGGGCCGAGGGCCGATACCGCAAACAGAGCCGGTGGGCTGATCCGGACTGACGGATGCCCTATACAGGAGGATTTGCATGTCGATGCTTGGCACGAGTATTTCTTGATATTTTGGGTGCCGATGTTGGGCACTCACGATTATATGAGATTTACAGGATTGGAGGACCGAGGAGGATGACGACGCCCGAGTAGTATTGGGATTTGGGTGCATTGATGAGTACCGATTATACTTTCCACGATGACATTCCGTGTAGATGTTATATTTCCCATGCTCAGTATGTAGTAATTGATATCTCATCCTGTATCTATTGTACCTGATTTAGTACACATTGCTATACCTGATCATTGCACACCCTGTTCATTCTATATAGGGTTGTTAGATTGCATTGCTATACCTGATCATTGCACACCCTGTTCATTCTATATAGGGTTGTTAGATTGCATTGCTATACCTGATCATTGCACACCCTGTTCATTCTATATAGGGTTGTTAGATTGCATTGCTATACCTGATCATCGCATATCTTGTTCATCACTTGGAGATATTATTAGATCGCACTTGTTGCATGATTTGAGCATCCAGTTCATCATAGAGATGTTATCTGTTGACATAGGTTAGAGTATCGTTGCACGTGCATACTCGCGATTATCTTTATATGTTATCTTCTATTCACGAGTTGGCAACTCACCCTGTTGTGCCACAGTGTTTGCAGGTTGCCCTTCGGAGTAGTCGCGGCAGGCTGCGTTCTTGCATCTTTTGACACAGATACCCCTACAGTTGGTGTACTAGCTCTTTTGCTGATAGGTGGGTTTTGTGCGGTATCTGGTTATCTTTCAGTTATGTACATTGTTGTATCTAGTACTCTCCATCTACCACTTATGTATTGACTTAGAGACCAGTTGTGAGGACGATGTATATTATTTTGTATTCTGGTGTCGAGCTCGTTGTGAGCCGACTCTACCTATGCAGTTTATTCTATCTGTGATGTTTCCCACCTGTTGCTCATTTTCTTCGCTACGGCGTTGTATATTGTTATCTTGGTGATTGTCTACTTAAGGTTTCTCGACATATTAGTAATTAGTTCTATTACATGCTTAAATCACTCTATACTTTTACTGGTTTGATTTCTGGGTTTTCGGCTTACTTAGTCGCATTACGCCTGTAGACGTTACGTGGTTAAGTGCCGGTCACGGGCCAAACTTTAGGTCGTGACATGATAGATTCACCGACTCGGTCATGTTAGATACGCATACCTTATAGCATTTAGCTGACGATTTACTTATGCTACGCTCATGTCATTCTCATTGCATTACACATACCTGTGCTAGTACACCTACACTATTATCGATGATGCGTATGTTACACTTACACAGATTGGCTGGCTCACACACTTCATCATCGATAATTTCTATGTCACTCACACAGTAGAATTGCTACATCATGCTATTATATTGCTATGCTCACATTATGATGATATGCCCATGCTCACATCACTGTTCCATGTTGCATGATATACGGATATGCTTACATTCTGTTATATTTTGCATATATCCTACTTTATGATTATCCGCATTGAGATATGCTGTTTTTATGAGATTTCTTGATTTGAGAACCGTGGTTATTTCAAAAGAAAGTATGTATTGTTTTAAAAACCCGGTTTCTCTTGATATGATATTTCAGTGCGTCCACCATGCGTTTTCTCGGTTCTGAGATGTGTGATATGTGAAACCTGATTTGAGGAGTTGTATGATCCATTTGCGGGTTCATGGTGGACCTGGTATGGTACCCCGGGGAAAGAAAGGGATGTCGCGCAGTAGACGATGAGCCTGGCAGAGGGACTACTACCTACTGGTTATCCGGAGGATACCGACCGAAGTCGAGAGATAGATATGGGTCAACCAGTTCTGCTGGAGCCCGAGGGCCGATCCCGCAGACGGAGCCCATAGGCCGATCCGGACTGACGGAGCCCGAGATATATAAGGATTTACGTGTCGATATTGGACACGAGTTTCATGATGTTTCGAGTGTCGATGCTGGACACTCAGGTTTCATGATTTTGATGTGTCGCGGGGACACACGTTGATTTATATCCTCATAATTTCATGCATATGCTTTTATGACATTTACATGCATGATGTTGTTGTGTCATTGGTTGACACGTGGACGAGATCCACATGCATACAGGTATTGATTATATGGTTGGATGTTATCCACATGCTTATTGACATTGATTATTGTTGGTACATATGCTGATACGGTCACCATAGATATCATAGTATTACCTTTATGATATAGTTGACCTAGGAGTCGTTGTTTATTCGATTTCTGCCTGATGATGTTTTTTATTCACGAGTTGGCAACCCACTCCCGTTGTGCCATAGTTCTTGCAGGTTGACCGCATGGATTCAGTAGCGGCATCACCGGCACACAGCTTAAATTCAGGTGACTTGCTTTGGTAGGTGGTACATGTTGGATATAGTGCCCTCTAAGTCAATTATTGGATCGCAGGTACGTGATTGCAATGATTGAGGGAGGACCTATACCGATAGAACAGTCTTACTCGAGATGATAGTATGCTATCTGGTTTGTCTTTATCATCATGTATATGTTGATAAAGCCCATAGGATTCTTGCTTGACTACCAGCAGTATGATGGCGATCATATATGTGGGAGCTGGGGTCTATAAGCACAACCTTAAAGTGTCCCTAGTCATGGGAGTTTCGAGACAGGGCATCGATATTCCAGAGTAGACTAGTGTATACAGTCGAGACCCCGACGAGGGGCAGTGGCCGGTCTCACAAGCCACTGGTGTCGGTTGGATCACCTAAGATGTATACATGTGCTCATTGGGTTATGAATACACCGGACAGGACTCGCCGGGAACATGCTAGTTGGTATTATACATATCGTCAGATAGCAGTTCCCTGGTGATATGTGTACAGGTTAGTTCATCGACCTGAGGTTGTCATTTGTCTCGTGTGAGTTCCCACTGTTCTTAGATTACTACCCTACCACGCTCAAAGGAGTTGTGCAAACAGGTTTTAGTTGGGTACAGTCCCGAGCCATATTGGAGTCAAGTGAGCGGATCGGCAGGGGATTCGTCTCTCCCGGTATTGGGGGTGAGATCGCGCTGTGTTTAGGAGAGCCATTACACAAAATCCCTGTCCAGGGTAATGGAGATTTACTGGAACGTATTCCAGTAATATCTAAGAGTGTTCTGGGCTGCTCTCTGACACGACTTATACTGCTATTGGGGGTCTGACGTTTACCGGCCCCCTAGGCCCTATATGCGATACTCATAGACAAATGTTTCGGACTATACGGATATTGTCACTGTCAGGCTCAGTAGAGTTTATAGATGAGTTCGCTCGTCAGCTTCCCTTCCAATCAATACATAGGCAAACCGTTATGTACAGCTTGTCCCTTTGACGTGCTAGTGGTTATACCCAGTGCCAGTGTATTGATGAGTCATTAGAGTCCCCCACAGACACTTTCCCAAGTTCGGGCGAAACGTTGTAGATGCCGTATGGTTTTATGGCAGGGTTCGGAAAATGCACGTGCGTTTTCGCACGTGTCATTTTTCGGGCAGATAATACTGGCAGGCTTTGGTTTAAACCGGATCCCAGTATTATACTGTGTAGATATAATATCTTTGTCTCGGTTGCATTTGTATTCGGTCGTAATACAAATGCGGGTATGTTTATACTGTTACAGGGTTATCCTGAAATTCGTTTCAGGATCACTTTTTGAAGTTGCCAGTTTCCAGTTTTCTATCAGCCGTATTTAACATTCGGCTAAATACGGATTTATCTTTTCTTGATGAGTGTGGAAGGTTCTAGATACTTCTAGATGGTGACTAGGATGATGACTAAGCTAGTGAGTCATTGATGCATTAAGTGTTCATTTAATGTTGTGATGACTTGCTTAATGATTCATCCTTTTCATTCATTATGTTCATACTTGGTGTTACATGACTCATCCTCTTCATTATGGTTATGGTGACCCTCCCCTCTCCTACACTCACCTCCCCCTATACTTATATGGCCGGCCACCCCTTGGTGGAGGGAGAGGTTTTGCTTGAGAGAAAAAGATGAAAGTTTTAGTGTATGGAAATTTGACAGATACTCATTTCACATTTCCACCCGATCCAAAAGGCAACTTCATTAACCGTTCGTCCATAGCCTTGGACGTAACGAGAAAAAGTGTTTACTTATTCTCTACTTCATCTTGGTCGTCTCTTTTAGTAAACTTGACGACCGAGTTGTCTCGGTTCAGAGGCGAGAGCCCGTTTAAAGATCCGTCGACGTGGTGCCACCTGGACGACGAGACTGGAGTTTCAGAAGATCGAAGCCGCCGCAACAAAGCGTGGGATGATGGTTGAAGACCGAAGGACTCAGATCGTTCGGTATAACAATTCTACCCTCTTTACAATTTGTTAGTTTAGCTTTAATGGCAGATCCGGGTTATAGTACGTGATAGCGCCAGTTGTTAAAAGTTTTATTCCGCATATAGGCGTCTGTTAGACGGCCGGGGCGCTGCCGTATACTTACAGTGGTATCAGAGCCTCACCATTAAGCTATACTAACTTGTGCTAACACGTTTAAAAGATCGATTGAACGGAATTTCCGAAACTACATTTTTCTGTACAAAAGGTTTCTGTCGATTTTAAATCTGTTCTAAAATTCATTTTGAGCACTTCAGAAAATATAGCAGGATTTTTGAAGCACACTGTTAAAATTTAGAGCTTTGTTCTTACAGAAGAGCCGTGGAACCGCGGTCAAACCTAGGGGTTGACCGCGCATCCGCGGCCATTTTATAGGAACACGTGACCAAATTTTAACAGTAGCTTCTATATAGGAAAATGTGGTTTTTGGTATATTTCTTTTGGGCCCAGTTTTGGTTACTGTACAGCAGATGTTTGTGGGGCCCACTTCGGGAAATTTTGTCGATTGAAATTTAAACGTGTTAGTTTACATTATTTACATTATATCTCCGACCGGGAATGTCATTTGATCGGTAAACCGCGTCTAATTGCTATAGTTCTTTTAGACGGGTTTGCGAATGTGACATTCGCGTTGATGTTCTGTGTTGCGCTGTGATGTTGCGGATTTGTCATGGTGGATAGCAGGGTGCAATGATAGTGCTGTTTGGATTTATTTGTACATTTGATATTGCGGGGCGAGCGTCCGACTTGTGGACTGCCGTCACTGCCTGTTGTATAATATTCTTTTTGGGCACGACCGGGTTGAGATCGATGTACCCGTTGTACATATTTTTATTTCTGTACTAGGTTTATCCCGCGAAGGAGTGCATGGATAGCCGGGTTCTGGAGGGCAACGGGTCCGTATCTCATGGCTTTGAGAGGCAAAGGGATCTCACTCTAGAATTGGCAGACTATTCGCCGCACTCGTACGGGGTACAAGTTGACCCAAGGAGGGGTGCTCAATTTACCGGATTCCATGAAGTGCCGGGTATTCCATTCACTATGTTGTGGGGACTACCTCGCTTCAGGTTTTGGCGGGTAACTTGCCGCACCCGTAGGGGTCTAGGTTTCATTGCACAGGCTATCCACACGACCAGGGGAACGTCAGGTTTCAGTAGCGGCTCTGTGAAACCCGGGGATCCCAGATTATCTGTATTGTTCTGTGATGCTTATTACTTTTCTGTAATGTTGCATATTATCACGTCTGGAGCGATTATTGTATATTAGTATATATACTATTAGATGTTGTATATGTTTTACACCCGTGCTAGTCCAGCCCCCGCTCTGTCATTAGTTAAGTAACCTAACGGGTGATGACGGGACCCAGTGACGAATGCGGATGGCATATATGTACATTTTATTTTCGTTCTTTTCTGGTGTGATTGATTGATGGGACTGCATTGATTCTTATCAATGTAAGGATAAAACAAACCTATATTTGATGTTGTTGGAACAAATTTTAAAATGAGTTATTAAAAAGACGTTTTCTTTTGTTTTGCATAGCGGTATTCAGTTAGAATATCCAGCACCTAATTCGACGAGGCATGGGCTGAGATCCCTTCACCGGGAGTGACCCCTTGGGTAGAAGTTTGCGTCGGGGTAATAACTTAAATATAGTCGATCACAAGTTGCTTTGCATCGCGGTATTCAGTTAGAATATCCTGCACCTCATTCTACGAGGAAAGAGACAAGATCCCTTCACCGGGAGTGATTTCTTTAGCAAAAAGTTTTCGCTACTATATTTTCTATAAAAAGCTATCAGGTTCCTTCAACAAGATCAAGTTCATTACATTAAAGGTTTTTCGCAAAAAACCAGCCGTAATCCTCCATCATTTCTTATGGATGGTCAGTAGTATTCAAGCTATGTTTGTTGGCCTACGTCAAGGCGTAGTGTTTGGTAGCTGCTGGGTATTCATTTGTTGTATAGATAGATGCATTAGTTTAGGACAGACGTACAGCCTTGTTGGCCTAAGTCAAGGGCATGTACGATGACCTAAATTAATCAGGACAACGACGGGTAGAACTTGACATGTGGCTTATGATTTGTTGGCCTACGTCAAGTTCATAAGTGCATGGGATAAAAACAATATATCGGGAGTTTCAAATATACAGGAAACTTGCCAGACTTGCGCATACCTTCAGGAGTGTGTTAACTTGAGTGGCTTCCATCAAGTTATCATGCAATGATAGTTTCATCCCGATTCTCACTGATGAGTTGGTTTACTCTTTGGGTGATCCCGACTAATTCTTCTTTCAGGTTTGGAGGAGAATTTGAGATTACAGTGGGAGGTTTCCTTATTAGATAAAGTGATAACCATTCTGATCTAGGTTAGAGTGCACACAGAGTGTTTCTTTTCTCTTTCTCTCTCTCTTTGGCAGCGACCTTTTGACCGACCCTCGAATATAACTCAGTGACCAAGTTGACCGAACCTTCTTAAAATACTGGCTTTTGGTGTCACGACCCGAAAGTACGGAACGTGACCGGCACTTAAATTACGAAGCGTCTAGAGGCGCCACGTAACCTAAGTAAGCCGAAGCCCAGAAATCTAAACCATGAAAAAGAAGAAGAAGCAGTAAAAGGAAACATGAAGGAACAAGTTTAAAACATCAGCAAATTTTCCCAAAAATTTCGGCAGAGTCTCCTCTGTAAAAACTGGCCCCAAACGGGTACAACAAGTATAATATACATAAACAATAAAAAGCATCCCCGAACGGGTGCTAGCTCAACGCCAACAGGCGGAAACAACCACAACAAGCACAATAATATACAACGCCAAAGGGCGAGGCTCAAAACTCAAAAGAAAACAAAACCACCAGA
The DNA here is from genome assembly GCA_030015575.1 of Agapanthus africanus. NCBI lineage: Eukaryota > Viridiplantae > Streptophyta > Magnoliopsida > Asparagales > Amaryllidaceae > Agapanthus > Agapanthus africanus. The sequence goes on from CM057346.1 coordinate 402,440,611, forward strand.
TCAGAATAATACATGCGCGACTCTAAGGTCGAAATAAAAGACTGGCCCAATAAACTATCAAATAATACAAGTTTGGTTGATGGAGCTTTCTAGATACAAATGAAATAATAAAAATACAACGGCGGTTCAGATACAAATGAACCAACCTACCATGCAAATCACCCGAAATGAAAATGATGTGCCAGCAACTGCCAAGGGAAACCTGTACATCGAACCTGTAATAAAATTTGGCACAACGGGGGTGAGTTGCCAACTCGTGAGTAGAAGACATCTACGAAAAGAAATCGAATGCACGACGCTATCCTAGGTCATAATAATACACTATTATATCCCAATCATCTAGTAATAGCAGGGTAAAACTACGTGTAAATGCAGATACTCCGTGCTCGTGTCAGTGCCTCATATAATACTATGTCATATGAATGGATATGCATGCATCATGAATATAAAATAATCAATCCAGAAATCCAGAAATATCTGTATAAGAAATCTTTAGCTGTTATCATAGTAAAATGTGTATAGGAATCTGAAATCTCAACAATGAAGTCCATGGAAATCCGTGTCAAGTATCGACACAAACATGTAAACCTTAACTCTCATAGTCTCAATACCTCGGGCTCCGTCAGTCCGGATCGGCCCATAACATCAAATCTCAAGACAACGGTCGGTATCCTCCGGATATCCGCCGCGCCAGACATCACCGGTAGGTAGCCTTCCCCTGCCAGGCTCATCGTCTACAACTCGATCTTCTTGCCCTGGGGTACCATACCGGGCCCACCATGTACCCGAGACGGTTCATCCACTCTTCAAATCGGGTCTCGAAATCCATCAGAAAACATGAAATCTCATGGTGGACGACACATACATCACGAGAAAACCGCATCTTATATTTTAAAAAGAGAGGAGGAGAGAGAAAGAAGATTTTTATATTTTCTTGCGGTTTTCCCTAAAAGTCCAGAAATCTCATAGAAATCCAAATCTCAAAATCATGAGTAAGAATGATAAATGTCGGCATATGCCCCATAATACTGCATGATAACCTGAAAATATGAATGCATGAATGTCTACGTAATGATGCCATGTCTAGACTAACATCTGAGAGTAATCACGATATTATATCAATCTAGCTGTTAGCTGAATGTATCCATAAAAGATAATATGATCTAAAGTGTACGTGACATAGCAATTACCGATGATGATGTGTGTGAGCCGACAAATAAGTGTGCGTGGAATATGCACATCATCGGTAATGGTGCTAGTGTCCTAACAGGTAAAGTTTATACTGATTATAGCAACATATGTATGAACATGCAACATTATGATTACAGTGAAAAAGTAATGACGGATGTGTGTTATCCACTCATTTGATATACAAATACCACTACCACTATATGGCTCAAACCTAACCTAGTGTTCATCTAACCCTCCTAAGGAAAACTAAACCTAAGAACTGGTCGATAGAAGTATGATTGAAAAGAATTCTTGATGTGTATAATGAGAAAATTTTTATAGAAATCACAACCAAAAATATTTGACCGTAATCAATAACGGTGTCGATTGTAGCGCGTTAGTAAGTGCGGATCGTCCACAGGGAAAGTGTAATCGTTCGGGTTTCGAATTAGATGAATTGAAACTTTAAAGAAAAGAAAAGAAACAATTCATGATTTATATTTGAAGTTCAAGAATTAGAAAATCTAGATCCAATAACAAGAAAAAGATAGAATCAAGAATTGATAGTTTGATGATTTTTCCAACCAAATATCAAGAATCGAAATGAGGCTCGTAGGAATCGATCGGATCTATAGATGTGATGTAATCTTACAATTACGTATTCTTATCCTTCGATGAATTGATACTAGATCGATGATGATCGATCGAGAATTAGGGATTTCTTATGAAACTAGGGTTTCATCTTATCCCTTGTTCTTTCATCGATATCATTCACATTCTAGCCTCTAGTAAATTCAAGAAACGATCGTAGATCCCTAATTTCGAGCGATAACAATCAAGAAAGTATCGCAACGAAACTAGGTCATCGATTCTTGAACTTGCTAGGGTTTACAAAACTCGTAGGACTCAAGAATCGTTTAAAGATTTGTTACATCATCATTCTATTGATCGTCTCGACTCCTTAACGAGCGGAGTTTTATTCAAACATCACAACAAGAACTACAATCACAAATTGAGATCTAATCATGATGCAAGAATTTAAAGAAAGCAAGATTAAAGAATTTCACCTTTTATTTATATCAACAATTTCGTTACAATCGCTCAAGAACTACAAGAGGAAGAACTCGATCGTCGATTTGGCTTCGCTCGTCTCCGTGAGTCGCGGATCGGCTTGGATCACTTGCCCGATTGAAGATCGGCTCGGCTCCTAAAAGGTTGAAGGCTTCTTGCTTGATTGGTACTCGGGATCTTGAATTTGGAGTGGAATTAGGGTTAGGGTTTCTCACAAGCCTTGTCACTAGACTTGTGGAAGAAGATGAAGAAAGGGGTAAAGATTAACAAAGATTTGCTAACTAAAGATTAATGAACCCCAAAACCCTTAGATCTAGGTTCCTATTTATAGCCATCAAAACCCTAGATCTAGGATTTGAATTTTAAGTTTCCCTCCAAAAGTTTGTTAGATGAAATTTGAATTTCCCTCCAAAAGGTTGTTGAGGAGAAGCTTCTAGATGTGATTAGTTAGGAGGGAGCTTCTAGAAGAGGTTAGTTAGGAGCTTAATTAGGATTAGCATGCTTAATGATCTTTGCTGATCTGGCAGAAGCTTCGAGAGAATTATGGAATTTGACATATCATTCTGAGCTGTAGCCACTGAGATAAGAATAACGCACTAAAAATGGCATGATGATCTGACTAAACCGCCGCGGAACCGCGGCTCAAGCCGGCTCCCGCCGCGGTTCCGCGACGCTTTTGAAGAGTTGGGGCTCGGGCTCTCTGGTGCTTGTTGGTATTGAGTTGTGGGCCTTTCTTTGATATGTTGAATTGTATTTCTCCCTTTGGATTGCTACCAGATCTCAAAACTTGGAATTGGTGTAATGTTTGATCAGCAAAATGACAATTTTGGCTTTTCTTCCGGATTTTCCTGCACAATTTCTCAAGACAAGTGTTGCGCAATATAGAGATGATGCGATGCCATGAAATGCAGTCAATTTCCTTTATAGTGCCGGTTTTAGAGTCTAACACATGCAATCTGATATTTTACGACTGATTTGCTAATATGTGAAATATGAATACCGAACACTTCTAAATGAGTGCAAATGATCGGGAAATTGCCGTGTTAAAAATACATTATTTTCTACTGATCAAATTCCCCCAAACTTATTTTCGATCGTCTCGAGCGAACTGTTTTATTAAAAAGAGAAGGAGAAAATAAAGAAAGAGAAAAACTAACTAGCACACTTTCGTAGGCAACACGATTGCACTAAGCACGTGCAACAAGCCTTTAAACCTCTAGGTGTCCCTAGTAGGAGGAGTGTTGTCTCCTGAGGGTTTTCAGCGGATTGCACCCACAAAATCCAATAATAAAAGAAAGATCATGAATATTACATTTAAAGACAAGAATTGTAAAAGAAAAGCCTTGAAAATTAAGGTTTCCAACTAAGCTAGCTTTTCAGTTGTCATGAGCCCTATCTTAATGGTCATAAAAAGATGTTAGAAATCACGTCCTCCCTCAATAAAACATCGTCTTATTTTTCATTCCTATCTTTCTTCCAAACATCGATCATATAACCCTACGTGTGTGTAAAAGACATCCCTACACCCAGAGAATTCAATTCAAGCTATCATACTCTTGCCCATCAGCCTCAGTACTTTTTAATTAATGAATATTTAGATGTGCTCACACACTTTCATGCGACCGTTAATACTTCTTGAGGTACTAACCGACCGATTACTCATGTGCTTGCTTATTTGGTGTATTTTCCTCGTCTTGCACCACCTCAGGTATAGTAGTGACTCCCAGACCAGTTGGCCTTAGGGCACTAGGTGAAGAGGCACCCTCGCTATATATTTTTTTATTGCCCTTGGTGATAACAAAACTAGTGTCCATTTTTCTCACCACTTTATATTTTTATTCATTTTTTTCTTTTTATTCCCTTCATACATTGGCTTTAAGACAAGAGCATTTCAAGGTATCCTCTACTATCCCAGGCTTCAAGACGTGTGTAAGTGCGAATAGCAGGGTAGCAACGTTCAAAATGTTTGGATTCCAGAATAGAAACTATTTTTCAGACTTAGTTTTGTCCTTAGATTAGTGACGTCTTTCATCTTACTAACCCTTGGGACAACGGCTCATAACTACTTTCGTATAAGAAAACTTCTAATTTTCTTGGTTTTCTTAAATTTTTCTAATCTCATAGATGTAATTGTTCACTATCTAATCTTTTATTATCTTATTTATGTACAAAAATATTTTTATAGTTTTGAAATTTTTTAAATTTTTATAGGTTTTTGAAAATGTTTTGTGCTTATGCAAATGATATGCAAATGATGCGCAAATAAGCACAAACCTCCCCCAAACTTGTTTTCAACAGTGTCCTCACTGTTGCCTTCTGCTAAATCTGAAAAACCTGTAAGCTTGGGAGGAATTTATTAGTGGGGGCAAAATATTTAAGTGAAGACCCTCCCCCAAACTTATTTTTGGCTCAATATTTTGTAAAAATTTCTTTTCAAGAGGCCGATTATTCCCCCCCAAACTTAAGCAATGTTAATCTTTGAAAATCATATGAGGGGGTCAAGAATCAGTGGTCGATGCCAAGCTTTGCAAAGACCGAATGTTAACACCAACCATTCAAAAATTTTATCAATGCAGTGCTCTGGTTGGTGGAAGAAGAAGTGGGGAAAGGTTAAGTGGTGGAATAGAATGTGGGTGCGTCTCGTATTGGAGAGACGATGCAGTGAATGTGATGGATTGCTCGCATTCTTTTTACAATTCAGAAGAAGGGGTGGAGGTTCAATTTCATTGATTGGGAGATGATTCATCTCAACACCCGTGTCATTTAAAAATGCGAGCTCATCAGCGAAGATTTCCTCAAAAGTTCCATCAATACCCCGAAGAATAATATCATCACAAAGTGCGGGGTGATCTTCAGACTCTAAAAGCAGTTCATAATCAGTGTTAATTGTTGACCCGGACATCTCGGTAGAAGAGTCCGTATGTGTATGATACATAGTTGGGTCAAACAATAACATATGAAAAGAGTCCAGATCAGTACCAGGAGGATCATCAAATTCGCTGCTGTCGACATCCATTAAGTCGACAGAACAGACCTGAGCAGTAGGTTCAGAGGGTACACTTCCCAACTTGTAAATGTTTAGCTCAATTGACCTATTCCCGAAAGATAGGGTCATGGAACCGTTACGACAGTTGATAATAGCATTGGAAGTGGCCAAAAAGGGGCGACCTAAAATCACCGAAATTTGATTCCGTGGGTTCGCTACAGGCTGTGTATCAATTACAATAAAGTCCACAGGGAATATAAATTCCCCGATTTCTATTAACACATCCTCCAGTTCACCCCTAGGTTTGGTGATTGATCGGTCAGCCATCTGGAGAGTTATGCTCGAAGGCTTTAACACTCCGATACCTAGTTGCTCGTATACCGAGTAAGGAAGTAAGTTAACACTAGTGCCAAGGTCAAGTAACGCACGGTTGATGTGTTTCTCCCCAATAGAAATGGAAATAGTAGGATAACCAGGGTCTTTACGTTTCCGTGGTAATTATTGGGGAAAAGCCGTGTCTACAGTACTTGACATGAAGATTTTTTTAGGCACTTGAGTCTTCCTCTTCCTAGTGCACAAGTTCTTAAGAGTTTTTGCATAGGACGGAACTTGTTGAATAGCATCTAGGAGAGGGATGTTGATGTTAACTTCCTTAAACATGTTCATAATCTTCTCCATATGTGGACTTGGTGTGTTAGCCCTTAACCGATTAGGATAAGGTGCTTTAGCAATAAGCGCTGGGTCCATCATAGGAGAAGGAAGTGTTTGTAGAATCGATCCCAAAATAGAAGTGGGGATCGTTCGTGGAGGGGTAAAAGAGGTGGGCTGAAGTGGCGAGCCTTTTGGGAAACGAAGAATAGCCTCGTGAGAAGGTGGTGGGGTAGAAGAACTGGGGTCAGAATTAGAAGGGTGTGTGTGAGGAAAGGTCTCAGCCGGGGTGTTATTGATTGATTTATCAGTATCATCAAACTCTTCCCCAACGTGATTGTCAAGCACTTTTCCAGATCTCAACGTGATTGCATCTACATGATGTGAATAGCCAGGATTGGGTAAGGGTTGAGCTGGAAGTTTCCCTTTTTCTCTTGCACTCATTTCGGCTTTTAGTTGTGCAATTTGTGCTTCCATCGATTTGATATTCTCATTTTGAGAGACAATGATCTTCATCACATTTTCGACGGAAGATTGCAAACTTGCCATCCCTTGGATGGATTGTTTCATGAAAGTATCCAAGGTTTGTGCTAGTGCTGAGGTGTTATCTGTACCGGTCAATTGCAAAGGACTAGACGGTGCAAAAGTGTTGGCCGGATTTTGGAATTTTTGTGATTGAAAGGGGTGCTGACTCAATTGAAGTGGTGGCTGCTGTTGTGGTGGAGGGATCCTTTGGAAATTGTTTTGGTTTGGAACCGTGTTTTGAAATTGTGATTGGTTCCAAGCAAAGTTAGGGTGATTCCTCCAACCCTGATCATATGTGGAGGAAGATGGATCGTTTCTAGGTCTTTGAAATGCGGCATTGGTATGCTCATGACCTTGAAACGGACATTCTTCCGTCAAGTGAGACGGATCAGAACAGCAGCCACATACAGTTTTGGAGAGTGATATTTGACTTAGGGTGGCGGCTAAAAATTTGTTTTCCATAGTCTCGAGTTTCTTGTGTATAGCTGCAATGTCAGCTCTAACTCCTATGGAAATATCATTGCCATCCCTAGACGATTGACTCACACCCTCCCACTGTAAAGATTTTTCAGCGAAATCTTCTAGAAAATTCCAGGCTTCCCCATCATCTTTAGTCATGAAGTTGCCTTGACACATGGATTCAAGGGTCTGTCTTGTGTAAGGAGTAATGCCCTCATAAATGATTCGGCATAATTCCCATTTCGGGATGCCGTGATGTGGATATTGGACTAACAGATCCTTGAAACGTTCAAGACATTTTGAAAATGTTTCATTTGGAAGCTGGGTGAATTGATAGATTTCGCTGCGGACTCGAGCTGTCTTATGATGTGGGTAGAATTTCTTAAGGAATGCTTTGACGAATTCGTCCCAATTTGAAATGGAATGTGCGGTAGTGTTATATAGCCACTTCTCGGCTAAATCGCACAAAGTGAATGCGAGAAGACGTAGACGGAAAGCATCCACAGAAAGCTGTGAAGTACCCATCATTACGCATACATTTTCAAATTTCATGATAAACACGTATGCGTCTTCAGACTCGAGACCGTGAAATTTTGGTAGAAGGTTGATGTATTGGGGTTTTATTTGAAAATTTTCCCCATTGGCTGGTGGAATGGAAAGACAGGTGGAAAGTGGACCTCGTGTAGGATAGCATCTCTCTTGGAGAGAGATGCGAGGTGGATTCTGCGCACCAACGGACGGCGGCAGGGTAGTGGAAAAGAAGTTCGATGGAGACGGATCCATCGATGTGGGTATGATTGTGGGTAAAGAAAGGGTAAATGTAGAAATACTGACTTTAGGGTCGATCGGGGGACGCGGACAAGTCGGGCACTAGAATCCCGTTGTCCAACCTATCTTGCACTAAAAAGGGTTAGTACAAGTAGCAGCGTGAATTTATAATTAGGGGAAATGATATGAATGCGGTGTTTGTTTTGAAAATTGGACGGATTTTGGAAAATATGATGCAACACAACAAATGCAACACACAAACCCTAGAATCTAGTGGTCACCTAGGTCCGGCTCTAGACCGCTCCTAACTGCCAAAAGATAAGTCGCAGGATAGAATCCTCCACTGCCTCTTTGTCCCCCTGTGGCCGGATAAGTGCCAGGTAAGTGGGAAGGTACTCCACTACGTAAGTAGTGGGCCTAATTAAAAACCACTAGCCTTAGACACACTCGCCTTAGACACCACAAGAAAACGCGGATAAGCAATGAATTACCCACGGCCTTCTCTTGTCCTAATTGAGCGCGACGGTCCTTAGAGTCATCTCTAGATTTCTTTTAATTAATGAGGGTAAATGCGGATGCAAGTTTTGCGATTTTCGGGGCTTAGGAAGGGTAATGAACTCCCCACCTAATCTGGATTTGGTCGTGCCCCTTAATTTCCGTATTAATATGCAAACAACCAAAAATCAAAAACACGCACAATTTTAATTTTCTTTTTTGCGCGCTGCGATTTATTTGCAAAGAAACTTGCACAAACAGTTAGTTGGAGCTAAAAAGAGGAGAGAAAAGATAAGAAAGTTAGGGACTCACAGAGGAAAATTGGTGCAGTGAAGAGCTAGGAATGCCGCGGAACCGCCGCAATTGGTGGGTATCTGCTGCGGAATCGCGGTCACCTAGGCAGTTCTCTGCAATTTTTTTTATCACAATGCTCCTGTTGCTCCCTTTAGCTTTCTGGAATATTCACAAAATTTTTATCCAAGCTCCAATGATTCCAGATTTCCTCACAATCAAATCACAACACACGTATTAGGGTTTGTGCGAGTTTAGATCTAAAAATTATAATGGAATAAATTTTTTCAACTCAAATTTCAAAATACGAACAATTAGCGCACTATCCCCGGCAACGGCGCCATTTGATTAAAAAGAATTCTTGATGTGTATAATGAGAAAAATTGTATAGAAATCACAACCAAAAATATTTGACCGCAATCAATAACGGTGTCGATTGTAGCGCGTTAGTAAGTGCGGATCGTCCACAGGGAAAGTGTAATCGTTCGGGTTTTGAATTAGATGAATTGAAACTTTAAAGAAAAGAAAAGAAACAATTCATGATTTATATTTGAAGTTCAAGAATTAGAAAATCTAGATCTAATAACAAGAAAAAGATAGAATCAAGAATTGATAGTTTGATGATTTTTCCAACCAAATATCAAGAATCGAAATGAGGCTCGTAGGAATCGATCGGATCTATAGATGTGATGTAATCTTACAATTACGTATTCTTATCCTTCGATGAATTGATACTAGATCGATGATGATCGATCGAGAATTAGGGATTTCTTATGAAACTAGGGTTTCATCTTATCCCTTGTTCTTTCGTCGATATCATTCACATTCTAGCCTCTAGTAAATTCAAGAAACGATCGTAGATCCCTAATTTCGAGCGATAACAATCAAGAAAGTATCGCAACGAAACTAGGTCATCGATTCTTGAACTTGCTAGGGTTTACAAAACTCGTAGGACCCAAGAATCGTTTAAAGATTTGTTACGTCATCATTCTATTGATCGTCTCGACTCCTTAACGAGCGGAGTTTTACTCAAACATCACAACAAGAACTACAATCACAAATTGAGATCTAATCATGATGCAAGAATTTAAAGAAAGCAAGATTAAAGAATTTCACCTTTTATTTATATCAACAATTTCGTTACAATCGCTCAAGAACTACAAGAGGAAGAACTCGATCGTCGATTTGGCTTCGCTCATCTCCGTGAGTCGCGGATCGGCTTGGATCACTTGCCCGATTGAAGATTGGCTCGGCTCCTAAAAGGTTGAAGGCTTCTTGCTTGATTGGTACTCGGGATCTTGAATTTGGAGTGGAATTAGGGTTAGGGTTTCGCACAAGCCTTGTCACTAGACTTGTGGAAGAAGATGAAGAAAGAGGTAAAGATTAACAAAGATTTGCTAACTAAAGATTAATGAACCCCAAAACCCTTAGATCTAGGTTCCTATTTATAGCCATCAAAACCCTAGATCTAGGATTTGAATTTTAAGTTTCCCTCCAAAAGTTTGTTAGATGAAATTTGAATTTCCCTCCAAAAGGTTGTTGAGGAGAAGCTTCTAGATGTGATTAGTTAGGAGGGAGCTTCTAGAAGATGTTAGTTAGGAGCTTAATTAGGATTAGCATGCTTAATGATCTTTGCTGATCTGGCAGAAGCTTCGAGAGAATTATGGAATTTGACATATCATTCTGAGCTGTGGCCACTGAGATAAGAATAACGCACTAAAAATGGCATGATGATCTGACTAAACCGCCGCGGAACCGCGGCGCAAGCCGGCTCCCGCCGCGGTTCCGCGGCTCTTTTGAAGAGTTGGGGCTCGGGCTCTCTGGTTCTTGTTGGTATTGAGTTGTGGGCCTTTCTTTGATATGTTGAATTGTATTTCTCCCTTTGGATTGCTACCAGATCTCAAAACTTGGAATTGGTGTAATGTTTGATCAGCAAAATGACAATTTTGGCTTTTCTTCCGGATTTTCCTGCACAATTTCTCAAGACAAGTGTTGCGCAATATAGAGATGATGCGATGCCATGAAATGCAGTCAATTTCCTTTATAGTGCCGGTTTTAGAGTCTAACACATGCAATCTGATATTTTACGACTGATTTGCTAATATGTGAAATATGAATACCGAACACTTCTAAATGAGTGCAAATGATAGAGAAATTGCCGTGTTAAAAATACATTATTTTCGACTGATCAAAGTACACCTAACGCCTGAGTCCATATCTCTAATAGTCGGCGATCCTGCCTCAATAGCGTCATGTACATAGTACGACTTCCTCAAAACAAGAGTGCGGATCAATCATCATATCTATGCCTCATACGGTAAAATCCATCGTACGTCATCCCAATATCGGGGTACGGGTCAAGTATCTCCTAGGTGTCTCATCATTCGTATAATGTCATCATCAACACATCTCATGATCAAGGTGCTAAACTGTAACCGCCTACATCAATTATATATCATTGCCATCATAATATGCTTCATTAGTTTATCCTCAGAAATGTCATGTCATATGTATCATATTGTGATTAAGTCATACTGATATCATATCATCATCAAGTCACACTTATATGATATCGACATCTGGTCACACCTATATGATGTCGTAATCAAGTCATACATATATCATATCGTGATCAGTCACAAGTTACAGTCCGGGTACTATTTTAGAGTCCCATGTACCTCAATATCATCACCATCCATTATAATTTATGTATATATGTTCATTATCTCATTCTCTAATGATCCGCTAACACTTAATACGACTGTATAGCCAAGAATCACGGCATCAAGCCCAGTTATACTGTTTCATCATACCTCGGATATCATATCACATCAATGTATCCTATACACGTGTTGTATATATATATACCTATACCTAGTCCTATATGTATATATACATGCACGTATACACCATGTCGAGTTTCAGTGTGTGCGTGTGTGTTTTTCTACCTGAAACCTACGAACCTCTTCCAAGGTACCCATCCTCTGATATGGTTTTCCTAAATCAGTCTTGTCCAGCCTAGGGTCATTACTAGGGTCCTACTCATTAAGAATCTAAGGTCACATCTTGTTTCCTAATGTCAATAAGTACTATTCCTATTCTACGTTGCGGGGGTGCTAAACGCCATACACCCGACTTCCCCCGTAGATATACATCTACTCACCTGGTCCATGTCTGCCGAAGACGGTGTCGCCATCCTCCTCTTCATCGCCCGCAGTCCACGTGAGGGGTACCTAAACGCAAACATATAAATAGCATCGTAAACTGAATCACATACAAAAGTCAAAACGACGCAAGGAACAAGCATAGGTTAAAACCTATGTCCCGTCCACGCAAAAGCACCAAATATCGCTCGATATCGGCGTACAAACTCCGATGGATCGAGATAACATCAACAAATAACTCATAGTTTTAAAACACATTACTTATATTATAAAACATGATTAAATCCATCGAAACCCTGAAATCCATCAAACCGTCCAATTTCGTAAAACCCGAAAATGCCAATTTACCGTTTTTCATCAAAACTTGACATTTAAATGAAACCAATGGTCATAAAACTCATTAAATAGCATAACTAGACTATACAAACCGTTACTATATTTTTATTACACAAATTTGTATTAATTTGAAATTTCTAGTTTGCAACTTTTAACAATTTTCAACATTTTTCAAGCAAAATACCACAAATCCACCACAAAACATGATTTTGCATGAATTAATGTATTAAACCACAATTCATGATGATAATGATTTAATAAAACCATAAATTATATTTTTAATCTCAATTATTTAGGAATTTCTAAAATCTAGTTTACAAAATAGCAATTTTTATCACAATTTATCAATTATCAATAGAAACTAGCAATCAATTTAAGTTTCCATTCCACCAACAAGTTAATACCCTTATTAAGACCACAATCTAGTGTTACAAATATTAATTGAAATTTTATTTCACCAAAAATTATGTTTTATAGAAACCTAGTTAGCAAAATTCCTAATTTAAATAATTTTAAATGAAAAATTTACAATTCAACAACCATACAAGATTTTCCAATTCTAAAAGTGTTAAACTAACTATTATAACCCTGATTAATTAATAAAAATCATAACTTGAATTTACAAACCCTAACTTGAATTTTAAAAATTGAACATAGAATTAATTCATTAAATCTAAACATGCTTAAAAGAAACATCTAATAATAAATAAACAAAAGAAGGAAATTTATACCTCCAAAATATGAAATCCAAACAAGAAAATGAGCCTCCAAAATGCATGCTTTCCATCTCCAAATTCCATATAAAAATGAGCAAGGAATAAAAGGTATGAAATAAATAGGATTTTGTGGATTTTTATTGAATTTTTTAAAATGATTTTTGATGAATTTTGGAGCAAAATAAAATGAGGAAAATGGGGGCTACCATGGGGGGTGAGGCCGGCCATTTTTTTGGAGGTGAGGGAGAGAAAGAAGAGGGTGAGAATGTCTCCACCAAAATATCACTTCATTATGTCTTTTCATGCATTTCTTTATTTTATTTTATTTCTTTACTATAACAACTCAAGAAAGCTCTAGAAAAATGGAAAAATTTGCAAATAAATTTTGCATGATACACACTAAATTCTAATATGCCATGGTTCATTTTTACAAATTAAAATCATTCAAATTTGTAATTTACACTAATTTAGTGTAAAAATAAAGCTCATGTTAATATTTAAAATAATTAATTTAGGAAAAATATTTAATTAAACTAAAAATTTATAAGTGGCTAAATAAACACCATTTACTAGTAATTACATAATTAAAATAGGTATTTTTGAAATTATAATGAAAAACAATCACGGTTTAATTTTACGAAAAATACATTTTACTTTACCGAAATTCATAAAATTCACTTAAACAATTTTATTCATTTAATTATTTATTTAATTATTTTTAAAACGTTACATTTGGATTGTCCATAGTTGCATAAATCATTGCAACTCCTTCTTTTACCCTTTGTATTTCTCAGAACACCCCGTATTACAACGGACATCCACTTCCATTGGATAGATCCATCATATGGTTATATACGAACTCGAAGGGACTTCTTCGAGGATGGATCCAGGTTCAGGAGAAATAGAATTGGTTTATTCAGTTGTCTTTTATTATCGCCTTCTCTCAGGTTGCGAGGGCTCCTTAGTTTAAGAGAGTACACCTATTACTCTTATTAGATAGTCTTCTTCCAAACCATAGACAGGTGCCGAAAGGTAGGGAATGAAGAAAACCAATTAGCCTAAGTAGGATGTGCAGAAGGTAATATGTAAAGACAAGATAAAGGAATTAGAAAGAGGGCAAAGTAAATTGCGACTATTAACATTCACGACCAAACCTCGTATTTCATCGCCACTCCTACTTCACCTTTAATTTCTCCAGAACAACCCGTATCACTACGAACATCCAATTCCATTGGATAAATCCATCGTATGGTTATATACGAACTCAAAGGATATTTTTCGAGGATGGATTCTGGTTCAGGAGAAATAGGAATAAGGTATTATTCAGTTGTCTTTTATCATTACCTTCTCTCAAGTTGCGAGTACTCCTAGGATTAGGAGGGTACACCTATTATGCTTACTGGATATTCTTCTTCCAAACCATAGGCTGGTGCCGAACGGTAGGGAAGGAAGAAAACCATTTAGCCTAATGATGGTGTACAGAAGGTAACGACTAAAGACAAATAAAGGGAATTGGAAAGATGGCAGGGAAATATACGGTTAAAGTCATGATTTGGATTATGGAAAAGGCATTACTAGGAATACCAAGATACCCCTACGAAACATATTAATGTTTCATATTCACTGTACATTGTTAATAGAAAACTGATTTCCCGATTGGATACTTACTCCAAGGTATGTATTTACCAGGTATGATTCTCACATCTGTATGGTTTTACAGATGTTGAGTGGGAGTGAGTTATTGAGAATTAGGTAATCATCCTCATTATATCGGAATTCGTTGTAATTGGTGATATATGAGGAAAATCACCTGGGTACAGTTTTAAACCAACGATGCACAGGTTTTGAGTTATTCAACTCAGCGGACTTATACAGAGTATTGTATGTTGTCCAGTGTCCATAAGGACAAAGGGTTTGGTCCTCGTACTATATTCTATTTACTTGTGACTTCTCTAGTTTTTAGACAAGTGTTTCGTAGAAATACAAAGTCTAAAGTCTGAGAAGTTGTGGGTATAGGAATAAAGTAGAGAACCAGGTATCGCAAGTATCGGGATTCTTCAAAGAAATCGAAGATGTAGATTCTTGTGATTAGTATTCAGTTGATAGTAATGGTTTTGAGAAACTTGTTTCTCTTTCAGGTTACTCATAATTGGATGGATTCCTAAGTTGAGTAATGCGGATTAGCCTCTTTCTATTAAGATGATATGCACTGGAGACAACTGCATGATTTGAATCTGGTTCCAATTAAATGAGTGCCAAAGTTTCTATATTGGATATAGTGTTAGTTATATGTATGCCCTAGAGGCCATTGCTATACATAGGATGTATATTGTAGTGGATGCTGGGACATATATAGGGAGGACTTTCTTGCTCGACATGATAGTATGCTATCTGGTTACTCTTTACCTTAACGTGTATACTGATTGTCTCTCTGTTACATGTTGGTAAAGCCCTTAGGATGTGTACTTGACTTCCTGGACTATGATGCGGATCATACTAGTAGGGACATGATAGTCCATAAGTACATCCTTCAAGGTCCCTAGTCGTGGGTGTATCGAGATGGGGCATCGATATACCAGAGTAGACTAGCGTATACCTTCTCGACCCATACAGATGGGCGATGGATGATCCCATATCCATTGGTGTTTGACATCGGAGATGATATACGGGTGCTCAGTGGAGACTGGGTACACTAGACGGACTCGCCGAGAACTCCCAGATGGTATTATACCTTACGTCAGATGGCAGTTCTCTAGTGACACTGGTATAGAGTAGTCTGTTGACCCGAGATCGTCATAGAGTCTTGTGTGGTTCCCACCGTGCTTTGATTTCCACCTTACCACGTCCAAGAGGGCGTGCAAAACGGTGGTTTTTGGGTACAGTCCCGAATCACATGGAGGCAATGAGCGATAGGAGGGGATTCGTCTCTCCCGGTATAAGGAGTTGATGTTGCGCTGTGTTCGATTGGCTATTGTTAGTTATATGTATGCCCTAGAGGCCATTACTGTACATTGGATGTATATTGTAGTGGATGCTGGGACATATATAGGGAGGACTTTCTTGCTCAACATGATAGTAAGCTATCTGGTTGATCTTTACCTTAACGTGTACACTGATTGTCTCCCTGTTACATGTTGGTAAAGCCCTTAGGATCTGTACTTGACTACCGGGACTATGATGCGGATCATACTAGTGGGGACATGGTAGTCCATAAGTACATCCTTCAAAGTCCCTGGTCGTGGGTGTATCGAGACGGGGCATCGATATACCAGAGTAGACTAGCGTATACCTTCTCGACCCATACAGATGGGCGATGGATGATCCCATATCCATTGGTGTTTGACATCAGAGATGATATACGGGTGCTCAGTAGAGACTGGGTACACTAGACGGACTCGCCGAGAACTCCCAGATGGTATTATACCTCACGTCAGATGGCAGTTCTCTGGTGACACTGGTACAGAGTAGTCTGTTGACCCGAGATCGTCATAGAGTCTTGTGTGGTTCCCACTGTGCTTTGATTTCAATCTTACCACCTCCAAGAGGGCGTGCAAAACGGTGGTTTTGGGTACAGTCCCGAGTCATATGGAGGCAATGAGCTATAGGAGGGGATTCGTCTCTCCCGGTATAGGGGGTTGATGTTGCGCTGTGTTTGATTGGCTATAACAGGAAATCCCTGGCCAGGGTTGCTGAGATTTACTGGTAAGTGTTACCAGTAGTTTCTCGAATTGTTATAGACCTCATATCGACACGACTTATCGAGCTATTGGGGTCTGACGTTTACCACCCCTAGGCGAGATATGCAACATATCAGACGATCAGACCGGACTGTACGGAAGTGTTACTGGTTGGATTCACAGGAGTGTGAGCGGGCTTGCTCGTCGATCTTCTGATCGCTCAATACCCGGGTGGCCGTTACGTTTAGCAGACCGCTTGCGGCTTGTGGGTGTTTGATATGATCATCATCCGCTGCCGGCGTATTGACGAGTCTTTAGAGTCCTACACAGAGGTTTCCTGGCTCAAGCAAAACGAAATAGGAGCGCATATGAGATATGTGCGGGACCGAGAATAATACCAGTATGTGATACTGTATTCGATTCTCGCGATGTGACATTGATCGGTTATATGCGATATAGCCGGGTTATCGGATCAAGTGTTGATTCGATAAGTTGTTACTAATGATACTAGTCGGTTATATGCGATATGACCGGATCGTTAAATCAAGTGTTGATTTAATGATTTAATGCATAATTATATATTTGATATATTACTTTGCATTAACTAGTATCGGTTCACTTTAAATGGATTTTCTCGCTCGGGTGTGCGCATTGCATATGCGATATGATTTTGTGCACATGCTTGTATCATGTTTGATGATACATGCCTTCTTAATTAAGTGTATAGAATTAAACCTTGGTTAATGGAATGGTTAGGGTTTACTATTTGCTTATTCATTTTATTCATTTATTTATTAATCTTTTTCTTATTGGAAAAAGGAAATGAAATGATAAAATGGTGGCATTTCTTTTGTTCATTCATGAAGCTTCATGAATGCTTTGACTTGATGACCATTTTGTTTTTAGCTTAACCCTAACCATTGCATTAAACCATGATTAGTTCTCTACACTTAACTATGGTCATGTTATGATAAGGATTGATTATTCTTCTCTTTTTTAATTAACTTATCATAACATAATTCTTCTTCTTCTTCCTTTCTTCACTTGAAGAAAGCAAGCTCCATCAATGGTGATTGATGGAAATGAGTGAGAAATCCAATTCTAAAGTGAACCCACTTCCTATTTCTTCATCCTCTACCTCTTGCCAAGTAGTAGAGTGTGTTTCCTTCACAAGTTTTCTTGACTTGGTGAAGTTGGAGCTTGATCTAGCGATGCCTCGACGTAGATCATCTTCGGCATGGACATCGACGACCTAGCTCGCCATTTCTCCGACGAAGCCGACGCTAGAGCCCGGGAATTCACTAGGACAGCGAGGGGACTTCGTTACGGAGCTATGGAGGTGGAGCACCGGATCTACAAAGGTTGTATTTCCGTTTCCTTTTTGTTAAGTTGTTAACTAGTTTTCTTTTTTCGCCTAGTTTTCTAGCCAACGGTCCGTATTAGGGTTTCTCGGCACCCGTAATTTTTGAAATTGGCATGATCGATGCGTTGTGAGACCTCTTGGGAGTGCCTAGGAACCCTACAGTGGTATCAGAGCCTAGATAGAGCCTTAGGCGAAGTCTAGATGCAATTTGAAGTCCGAACGAACCGAAACCCCAAAATTTCCACGCTCTCTGGACTTTTTCTGAAAACGTGGATTTTTCCAAATTAAAAATTGCTAAAAAATTCAGCAGGGAAATCTATGAATTACGGCGCAAAATTGGACCCATGATTTATCCAAACCGCGGCGGAACCCCAGCTTCTGCGGCGGTTCCGCGGCTAGGTGATGACGTCACCTTCCAATTGTTGCACAGTAATTCCTATTTTAATATGCTGGGTTTTCTGGGAATTTTTAATATTTATTCAAGAGTTGAATTTTCTGGGGTTGTTTTGGGGATTCGAATGTTCGATCGGATTATCAAATTTTGTCTATGTGGCTTTCCGGATAAATTTTAGAATATGTTAAAAACTTCGACCGAATATAAATACCCAATTTTTCCCTTGTCGGGAAATTTCCAAGTGTTGGATTTTTCCGTAGTTTAACGACGTTCTAAGTAGTGCAAGTAACTCGATGGACCCTCTAGAAGACAACAAACCTTAACTCGATTATGTGACCATCTTGAACTGCCCTTTGAACCTTCGGGTTTGGGGCAGTACGGCGTGCCACATGTGAGGCGTTGGCTTGACCCTTCTATGGCTGGACCGTTGGTACTGAGGCACGAACGGAATGTTGTTAGACTTGTTTCATGTGTTGATCTGTATCGGGAAAACTTGGGTGTTCGATTGTTCGATCGGAAAGTTTAACATTTTCTAATTATCCGGAATGGGATACAATAATTGGAATTCACAAAAAGTTATGAGATAACTAAATGAATGTTATAAACATAGCACTTTAGTCTCACTTGATCGGTTGCCACGGAATTTTGATGTGATCAAAAGTCCGTCGCAATCACGTAGTGTACGCGGATACTCGCCGGGTAAACTTAATAGACAGCCTCGCTCCATAGCCCCGACCAAGTGACTGAAGGAGAACCCCGTCGCCGAAAGCATCCGTCCGGGTGCTCACGGTAGCGGTGTTCCGTCTTGGTGCACTTCGTCGACGGTATCGGGGGTGCGGCCGTCTACTGAAGTTTGCGACGAGCATTCGATCAGGATGTCGGGAATCTTGTTGAATTGCCCGACTTGGTATTGAAAAGTGTTTTCGATTTTGAGACTAAAATGCGAGGTTTATAATTGTTAGGCATGCGATGTCTAAGGAATTCATTTGGTCAGGCATGCGATGTCTGAGGTGGTTGCGGATTCCAACTGTTGTAGTTTTACATTTTCTTTTCTGTGACCGTAAGTGTAATATGTGATATCGCCGGTTTCGTTGCTATATGTCAACGACAATTGGGATGGACATATTTACTTACGTTGATGACATGTGATGTTATGTGTTGCTGGATATGTTATATTGGATCGTCGTGTTTGAATAGCCGGGTTTTTTTTTATGTGAGATGAGTGTTTTTCATTTTCATTCATGTAAAAACTTGTATGTAATATTCTTTTATTGGGGCACTTCCAGGTTGCGGAAGTTGTCACCGTTTGTATATTATTTACTTTTCCGCACTAGGATAGACCCAAGGAGGGGAGCACAAGTAACCGGGTTCTGGAGTCCAGTGGGAGACCAACTCGAGGAGTCGAGTCCGCGTCTCCTAACTCCAGAATTGGTAGGGTTGCTTGCCGCTCTCGTAGGGGTCTAGGGGTGTGGGTTTGGCTATTCATCGCGACCGTGGAATCCATGTTTTATACTGGCTCGTATTGAAAACACGGACGTCCTAGTATATCCAATATTTCATATGTTTCTTCTGCTGCGATATCTGTGATGTGATCATGTGATGTTCTGTGATAGATACAGTATATAGTATATATGATATATTATATAGACGTTACTTATGTTTTACACCCGCGCTAGCCCTGCCCCGCTCTGCCGTTAGTTACCTAACCTAACGGTGCACGAGGGGACATCCAGGCGAATGCGGATGGCATAAGTGCACGTCGTATTTATCTGTGATGTTTAGGTACTTAAATGATGGGACTTCATTAATGTGATTAATGAAATAAAAAGAAACCTAAGATGTTGTAGAATCGAATTTCAAAATAAAACAGGTAGCTACAGTTCTTGCTTTGCACAGAGGTATATGTGATATATCCTGCATCTTATTCGATAAGGAAAGGACCGAGATCCCTTCACCGGGAGTGACTCCTTTAGCAATAACTGGAAGATGCTACACACACGGTTTGTCTTTTGATTGCTTTTAAGTGTTTTTGCTTTGCACAGTGATATATATGATATATCCCGCACCTCATTCGACGAGGAAAGGACCGACGATCCCTTCACCGGGAGTGACTCCTTTAGCAAAACTAGAAAAGCCTCAAAAGCACTCCATTTCAAAATCATTTGATTCTACAACGATATCAAGTTCATTACGCAATAGGTTTTCAGAAAAACCTGTCGTAGCCCTCCGTCATTTCAGATAAGTACTAGTTAGTATTCGTGCTGCGGTTGTTTGGCATGCGTCAAGGCGTAGTGTACTGTAGCTAACTAGTGCTTATCTGCTAGCATACGATGCGATTGGATTAGGGTATTCGTACGGCGTTGTTTGGCATGCGTCAAGGGTCGTGCGGGTGGGTTTAATTCAATCAAGAAATGTACGGGTTGAACTTGACTAGCAGACTATGGGTTGTTTGGCATGCGTCAAGGTCATAGCGAGCTAGGGGCAAAATATTATCGAGAATTTCAAGTGTTGAAATTTGCAATGAGATTGCATACCTTCTATGAGATAGTTGGATCCCGATACCCGCTGCGAGTAAGAGTTACTCCTGGGAGAGTTTTATACATTACAATTAGCCGATCAAGTAGGTGTCTAGAAAGGTATCAACGGGGTTACGCCTCTGGGAAAACGAGGTTTACATTAATTAGGTTCGTGCGAAAGCACGGGGCACCTCCCTCAAAGTACCGACACTGGCCTGGCTGAAAGATTGGCGAACTTGTAGTGTGTAATTAATCCCGGCTAGTCTTTCCTTTTAGGGTTTGAAGGAAGATTTGATAAAAAGCAGTGGGAGCCATCCTGATTAGATAAAATAATAACCAATCTATTCTTGCAAGAGCGCACGCTGAGTGTTTTCTTCTCTCTCTCCATGTAGCGACCATATCACGCCTTAATCAAGATAATAATACGGATTATTGACCAAACCCGCTTGTTATACTGAGCTGGGGAACGTTGGTCCCGCTCCAACTTATAATTGTTATAAGACAGAGCAGGATATTGGGGATTACCAGAATTCCCGTGCCGCCCAAACGAGGAGAGTGCATGATGATGCATCATCTTCGGGTGTGTTCATTACAGAGAACTGTTTCTCAGTATCCTTTACGTCCTGGGTATGTGATACCAGATCAGGATCCCAGATATGTAAACTGTTACATAGGGCTACAGAAAGGTAGAGGACTGAGAACGAGTGATAAGTTTCATGAGGCAGAAAACGGGGCAAGAGTTGCAGCCAAGTCTGTTGGTCACTGTCACCCTGTATTACCAATACATTGATTCTGAACGAATGTTATTAGATACCGAACCTGATATACAAAATCATATCAGTCTCTTTATTAGTAAAGAAAGGATATAATTTTGTATTGTTGGATAATGTTTGAACATTTCCTATATCAAAAGTTGATCGGTTCAGGCACGTTATCTAAAAGTATTGATGTTCTAAATCAAACTACAGTTCTTTAGTATACGCAACACACACAAGAGGAAGAGTTCAGAAATGAACGAATCCTTCTTGAGGCATTGTAGACTAGGTCATATCAATGTGACCCGACTAGCTGAAGTTACATAAAGATGCATATTTAAATGAGTTTGAATTTACATCTTGTGAAACTTGCCAGTCATGTCACAGAGATAAGATGACCAAAGCTCTGTTTATTGGAAACAGAGAAAGAGTTAATGAACTCTTGGGATGATACATGTTGATGTATGTAGGTCCCCTGTCTACACATGCCAGGACCGGTTCTTTATACTTCATTACGTTCTCTGATAATCTCTCAAGATTCAGACATATGTTCCTGTTGAAACACAAGTCTGAACCTTTTGAGATATTCACAGAATATAAGTTAGAAGTAGAGAACCAATACGGGTATAAGTATTATGTCCTATGATGAGATCAAGGAGGAGAATACTTGAGCACGGAAATCCTGGACTATTCTAAAGGAGAATGAGATTCTCTCTCAGCATTACTCCCCTGTATACACCATGGCACGATGGTATATCGGGGTGGAGCAATTACACCCTATGTGATAAGGTGTGCTCTATGATGAGTACTACTGAGTTACCTATTTCCTTTAGGGAGTTATGCGCTTGAGAAGCTGCATACCTATTGAATAGGGTTCGAATCAGATCACTGCCTACCAATCCATATGAGATATGGAAAGGGAAGAGCCCATGTCTTAAGTTAGTTAAGATTTGGGGTTGTCCGGCCTATGTCTAAAAGCAAAATCCGGACAAACTCGAGGCAAGGTTAGTTATGTAGAACTGGAAAGGTTCCAGCTATACAAACTACAGCAGAAGATTTGAAAGAACCAAAGGATTCAGTAGATTCCAACGAACCTCGGCCTCTCCGCCGATCTAGTAGGGTTCCTCACCCACCTGAGAGATATTTCGGTTTCTCTATGACAGTGGGAGCGAGGATTGCATCATGAGATGATGACCCAACTAGCTTCGAGCTGGCCATCAGGAGTAAGACTCTGTAAGAATGGCTGGATGCTTAGCGATCTGAGATGGAATCCTTATACACCAACAAAGTATGGACTTTGGTTGCTATATCTGAAGGGTTAAATCCCCATCAGGAGCAAGTATATCTTGAGAAGATTACTTGGTGTACATCGAAAAGTTGAGACTTTCAAAGCTAGACTTGTTAAAAGTTTGCATCATTGACCAGCTGTGGATAATAAAACCTTTTCAAGTATCTATGCTTAAGTCCATCCAGATCCTACTTACCACGGCTACATACCATGACTACGATATCTGGTGGTTGGGTGTCATGACTGCTTTTCTAAATGATATTTTGGAAGAGAGCGTCTATAAGTACACAGCCAGAGGGCTTCGTAGACAGTGGGAGCAGCGGAAACGTATGCAAGATGCTTTATAGGATAAAGCAGGCATCGCGGAGTTGGAACATCTATTTTGATGAATTAGTCAAAGAGTTTGACATCATCAAAATGGTAGATGAACCTTGTATAAACAAAAAGGTAGTAGGGAGTATGGTGACGATCCTCGTAGAGTACTTGGATGACATACTCTTGATGGGGAAGGAGTTTCCTATGCTACGCTTGGTCAATCTCCGCTTATCACCATAATTCTCCATATAGGATCAAAATGATACCTCCTAAATCCTGAGTTTTGGATCTATGAGATAGATCTAATTGGATGTTAGGACTCTCACTAGTTGTAGTGAGACGGTATCAACCGATCCTGGGAAGAATCACTGGAAGGGTTCCAGGGTGATAAAGACGACTGAATGTCAGTCACAGGCATTGTCTTTACCCTCAGTGAAGGGACGGTATGTTGGAAGAGTTCCAAGCTAGATACCGTGGCATACTAGTAGATAAAGGCAGGATACATCGCTACTTAAGATGCTACCAAGGAGGATGTTTGGGTGTATATTGGTTCATGAGATGAACTACGTTCCTCCCATTGTGTGACAATGGAGTTGTGGCTTATGCCAAGGAACGCCGGTCCCATCAGTGATCCAGACATATTCTAAGGCAGTATCACTTGATCATGGAGATGGTTGATCTCCAGGGAGATCGAGGTTAGGAGAGTAGACTCAGAGGACAACACAGCGGATCCACTCACAAAGGCCTGTTCCCAGAGAGAGACTTTTATGGGATGGTTGAGTATGAGATACTACAACCACTGCTACAGATGGCCCTAGTGCAAGTGGGAGATTGTTAGTTATATGTATGCCCTAGAGGACATTACTGTACATTGGATGTATATTGTAGTGGATGCTGGGACATATATAGGGAGGACTTTCTTGCTCGACATGATAGTATGCTATCTGGTTGATCTTTACCTTAACGTGTACACTGATTGTCTCCCTGTTACATGTTGGTAAAGCCCTTAGGATCTGTACTTGACTATCGGGACTATGATGCGGATCATACTAGTAGGGACATGGTAGTCCATAAGTACATCCTTTAAAGTCCCTAGTCATGGGTGTATCGAGACGGGGAATCGATATACCAGAGTAGACTAGCGTATACCTTCTCGACCCATACAGATGGGCGATGGATGATCCCATATCCGTTGGTGTTTGACATCAGAGATGATATACGGGTGCTCAGTAGAGACTGGGTACACTGGACGGACTCGCCGAGAACTCCCAGATGGTATTATACCTCACGTCAGATGGCAGTTCTCTGGTGACACTGGTACAGAGTAGTCTGTTGACCCGAGATCGTCATAGAGTCTTGTGTGGTTCCCACTGTGCTTTGATTTCCATCTTACCACGTCCAAGAGGGCGTGAAAAACGGTGGTTTTTGGGTACAGTCCCGAGTCACATGGAGGCAATGAGCGATAGGAGGGGATTCGTCTCTCCCGGTATAGGGGGTTGATGTTGCGCTGTGTTTGATTGGCTATAACAGGAAATCCCTGGCCAGGGTTGCTGAGATTTACTGGTAAGTGTTACCAGTAGTTTCTCGAATTGTTATAGACCTCATATCGACACGACTTATTGAGCTATTGGGGTCTGACGTTTACCACCCCTAGGCGAGATATGCAACATATCAGACGATCAGACCGGACTGTACGGAAGTGTTACTGGTTGGATTCACAGGAGTGTGAGCGGGCTTGCTCGTCGATCTTCTGATCGCTCAATACCCGGGTGGCCGTTACGTTTAGCAGACCGCTTGCGGCTTGTGGGTGTTTGATATGATCATCATCCGCTGCCGGCGTATTGACGAGTCTTTAGAGTCCTACACAGAGGTTTCCTGGCTCAAGAAAAACGAAATAGGAGCGCATATGAGATATGTGCGGGACCGAGAATAATACCAGTATGTGATACTGTATTCGATTCTCGCGATGTGACATTGATCGGTTATATGCGATATAGCCGGGTTATCGGATCAAGTGTTGATTCGATAAGTTGTTACTAATGATACTAGTCGGTTATATGCGATATGACCGGATCGTTAAATCAAGTGTTGATTTAATGATTTAATGCATAATTATATATTTGATATATTACTTTGCATTAACTAGTATCGGTTCACTTTAAATGGATTTTCTCGCTCGGGTGTGCGCATTGCATATGCGATATGATTTTGTGCACATGCTTGTATCATGTTTTATGATACATGCCTTCTTAATTAAGTGTATAGAATTAAACCTTGGTTAATGGAATGGTTAGGGTTTACTATTTGCTTATTCATTTTATTCATTTATTTATTAATCTTTTTCTTATTGGAAAAAGGAAATGAAATGATAAAATGGTGGCATTTCTTTTGTTCATTCATGAAGCTTCATGAATGCTTTGACTTGATGACCATTTTGTTTTTAGCTTAACCCTAACCATTGCATTAAACCATGATTAGTTCTCTACACTTAACTATGGTCATGTTATGATAAGGATTGATTATTCTTTTCTTTTTTAATTAACTTATCATAACATAATTCTTCTTCTTCTTCCTTTCTTCACTTGAAGAAAGCAAGCTCCATCAATGGTGATTGATGGAAATGAGTGAGAAATCCAATTCTAAAGTGAACCCACTTCCTATTTCTTCATCCTCTACCTTTTGCCAAGTAGTAGAGTGTGTTTCCTTCACAAGTTTTCTTGACTTGGTGAAGTTGGAGCTTGATCTAGCGATGCCTCGACGTAGATCATCTTCGGCATGGACATCGACGACCTAGCTCGCCATTTCTCCGACGAAGCCGACGCTAGAGCCCGGGAATTCACTAGGACAGCGAGGGGACTTCGTTGCGGAGCTATGGAGGTGGAGCACCGGATCTACAAAGGTTGTATTTCCGTTTCCTTTTTGTTAAGTTGTTAACTAGTTTTCTTTTTTCGCCTAGTTTTCTAGCCAACGGTCCGTATTAGGGTTTCTCGGCACCCGTAATTTTTGAAATTGGCATGATCGATGCCTTGTGAGACCTCTTGGGAGTGCCTAGAAACCCTACAGCTATAACCGGAAATCCCTGGCCAGGGTTGCTGAGATTTACTGGTAAGTGTTACCAGTAGTTTCTCGAACTGTTATAGACCTCATATCGACACGACTTATCGAGCTATTGGGGTCTGACGTTTACCACCCCTAGGCGAGATGCGACATATCAGACGACGAGACCGGACTGTACGGTAAGTGTTACTGGTTGGATTCACAGGAGTGTGAGCGGGCTTGCTCATCGATCTTCTGATCGCTCAATACCCGGGTGGCCGTTACGTTTAGCAGACCGCTTACGGCTTTTGGGTGTTTGATATGATCATCACCTGCTGCCGGCGTATTGACGAGTCTTTAGAGTC
This sequence comes from Agapanthus africanus, assembly GCA_030015575.1. Classification (NCBI taxonomy): domain Eukaryota; kingdom Viridiplantae; phylum Streptophyta; class Magnoliopsida; order Asparagales; family Amaryllidaceae; genus Agapanthus; species Agapanthus africanus. The sequence continues at coordinate 402,466,949 of CM057346.1, forward strand.
CTACACAGAGGTTTCCTGGCTCAAGCGAAACGAAATAGGAGCGCATATGAGATATGTGCGGGATCGAGAATAATGCGTGTATGTGATACCGTATTCCATTCTCGGGATGAACGTATCAAATGGTTGTATGCGATATAACCTAGTTATCGAATCAAGGATAGATTCGATATGCCGATACATTGGATATTAGTCGATTGTATACGATATGACCGGATCGTTAAATCAAGTATTGATTTAATGATTTAATGCATAATTATATATTTGATATATTACTTTGCATTAACTAGTATTGGTTCACTTAAATTGGATTTTCTCACTTGATGTACACAAGTTGTATATGTGATATACTTTTGTGCACTTGTTTGTATCATGTTTGATGATACATGCTAACTTGGGTTTATGTAAAGAATTAAACCATGGTTATGTTAATGGTTAGGGCTTTTATTTACTTATCTATTCATTTATTTATTTATTCATTTTTGCAAGACAAATAGAATGGTGGCTTATTTTGTTTCTTTCATGAAGCTTCATGAAGTGTTGAAAGCTTGACCATTTTGTTTGTTTGCTTAACCCTAACCATTCCACCTAACCATAGTTCATTCTCTACACCTAACCATGGTTGGTATATGATAAGTATTCATTTTATTTTCTATTTTAGAAAATACTCATCATATTCTTTCGTCTTCTTCTTCATCTACAACAAGAAGAAAAGCTTGCCTCCATCAATGGCAACTTGAGAAAAAGAGTGAGAAATCCAATTCTAAAGTGAACCCACTTCCTATTTCTTCATCCTCTACCTCTTGCCAAGTAGTATAGGGTGTTTTCTTCTCAAATTTCATGACTTGGTGAAGTTGGAGTTTGATCTTGAGTTGCCTCGACGTAGATCATCTTCGGCATCGAAGTTGATGACCTAGCCCGCCCATTTCTCCGATGAAGCCGATGCTAGAGTCCGGGATCCGATATGGACAGCGGAGGGACGTCATCATGGAGCCTAGGAGGTGGAGGACCGGATCTACAAAGGTTGTAGTCACTTTCTTTTAGCAATAAAGTAGTTTACTTGCTTGCATCGCCTCATTATCTAGTTAACGATCCGTATTAGGGTTTGTAGGCACTTGTAAAATTTGAAATTGGCATTGTTGATGCCTTGTGAGACCTCATTAGTGTGTCTAGGAACCCTACAGTGGTATCAGAGCCTAGCTAGAGCCTTAAGCGATGCGTAGACGGAGTTAGAAGCCCGATCGAACTGAAACCCTAATCTCAAATCGCTCTCTGTACATTTTTTGAAAACTGAGATTTTTCCAAATTAAAAATATTCAGAAAAATCAGCAGGAGTTTCTAAGAATTACTGTTAAATTCGAGCGGCCAATTCGTCTAAAGCGCGGCGGAACCGAGGCACGAGCATGGCTCGTGCGGCGGTTCCGCGGCCAAGTTGTCACATCACCTCTTGAAAATTGCACAGTAATTCCTATCTTTTAGTGCTGTATTTTCTGGGAATTTTTAAATTATACTCAACAGTTGAGTTTTCTGGGGTTGTTTTGGGAATTCGACATTTCGATCGGGAAGTTTAACTTCGTCTGTGTTTTTCCGGATAATTTTAGAATATGTTAAAAAGTTCGACCGGATATAAATACCCAATTTTTCCCCTGCCGGGAAATTTCCAAGTGTTGGATCTTTCCGTGGTTTAATAACGTTCTAAGTAGTGCAAGTAATGCGATGGACCTTCTAGAAGACAACAAACCTTAACTCGATTATGTGACCGTCTTGAACTGCCCTTAGAACCTTAGGGTTTGGGGCAGTACGGCGTGCCACATGTGAGGCGTTGGCTTGACCCTTCTACGGCTGGACCGTTGGTACTGAGGCATGAACTGGATGTTTTTAAACTGGTTTCATGTGTTGATCTGTTTCGGGAAAACTTGGGTGTTTGACTGTTCGATCGGAAAGTTTAACATTTTCTGTTTATCTGGAATGTGATACAATAATTGGAATTCACAAGTAGTTATGAGATAACTGAATGAATGTTATAAATCTAGCGGTTTAGTCTCAATTGATCGGTTGCCACGAAATTTTGATGTGATCAAAAGTCTGTCGCAATCACGTAGCGTACGCGGATACTCGCCGGGTAAACTTAATAGACAGCCTCACCCCATAGCCCCGACCAAGTGACTGTAGGAGAACCCCGTCGCCGAAAGCATCTGTTCGGGTGCTCGCGGTAGCGGTGTTCCGCCTTGGTGCACTTAGTCGACGGTATCGGGGGTGCGGCCGTCTACTAAAGTTTGTGACGAGCATTCGATCAGGATGTCGGGAATCTTGTTGAATTGCCCGACTTGATATTGAAAAGTGTTTTCGATGATGAGACTAAAATGCGGGGTTTATAATTGTTAGGCATGCGATGTCTAAGGAATTCATCTGTTTAGGCATGCGATGTCTAAAGAAGTTGCAGATTCCTACTGTTGTAATTTTACACTTTCTTTTCTGTGACCGTAAGTGTAATATGTGATATCGCCAGTTTCGTTGCTATATGTCAACGACAATTGGGATGCGCATATTTACTTACGTTGATGACATGTGATGTTATGTGTTGCTGGATATGTTATATGGGATCGTCGTGTTTGTATAGCCGGGTTTTTTTATATGAGATGAGTGTTTTTCATTTTCATTCATGTAAAAACTTGTATGTAATATTCTTTTATTGGAGCACTTCCAGGTTGCGGAAGATGTCACCCATTGTATATTATTTACTTTTCCGCACTAGGATAGACCCAAGGAGGAGGGTACAAGTAACCGGGTTCTGGAGTCCAGTGGGAGACCAACTGGAGGAGTCGAGTCGGGGTCTCCTAACTCTAGAATTGGTAGGGTTGCTTGCCACTCTCGTAGGGGACTTGGGGTGTGGGTTTGGCTATTCATCGCGACCGTGGAATCCGTGTTTTATACTGGCTCGTATTGAAAACACGGACGTCCTAGCATATCCAATATTTCATATGATTCTTCTGCTGCGATATCTGTGATGTGATCATTTGATATGTTCTGTGATAAATACCGTATATAGTATATATGATATATTATATAGGCGTTACTTATGTTTTACACCCGCGCTAGCCCTGCCCCGCTCTACCGTTAGTTACCTAACCTAACGGTGCACGAGGGGACATTGAGGCGAATGCGGATGGCATAAGTGTACGTCGTATTTATCTGTAATGTTTAGGTATTTAAATGATGGGACTTCATTAATGTGATTAATGAAAGAAAAAGAAACCTAAAGATGTTGTGGAATCGAATTTCAAAATAAACAGGTAGCTACAGTTCTTGCTTTGCATCGCGGTGTTCCTTGTAGAACATCCTGCACCTTATTTGATAAGGAAAGGACCGAGATCCCTTCACCGGGAGTGACTCCTTTAGCAATGACTGGCAGATGCTACACCCCTCGGTTTGTCTTTTGATTGCTTCTATAGTTTATGCTTTGCACAGTGATATATATGATATATCCCGCACCTCATTCGACGAGGAAAGGACCGACGATCCCTTCACCGGGAGTGACTCCTTTAGCAAAACTAGAAAAGCCTCAAAAGCACTCCATTTTAAAATCATTTGATTCTACAACGATATCAAGTTCATTACGCAATAGGTTTTCAGAAAAACCTGTCGTAGCCCTCCGTCATTTCAGATAAGTACTAGTTAGTATTCATGCTGCGGTTGTTTGGCATGCGTCAAGGCGTAGTGTACGGTAGCTAACTAGTGCTTATCTGCTAGCATACGATGCGATTGGATTAGGGTATTCGTACGGCGTTGTTTGGCATGCGTCAAGGGTCGTGCGGGTGGGTTTAATTCAATCAAGAAATGTACGGGTTGAACTTGACTAGTGGACTATAGGTTGTTTGGCATGCGTCAAGGTCATAGCACGCTAGGGGCAAAATATTATCGGGAATTTCAAGTGTTGAAATTTGCAATGAGATTGCATACCTTCTATGAGATAGTTGGATCCCAATACCCGCTGCGAGTAAGAGTTACTCCTGGGAGAGTTTTACACATTACAATTAGCCGATCAAGTAGGTGTCTAGAAAGGTGTCAACGTGGTTACGCCTCTGGGAAAACGAGGTTTACATTAATTAGGTTCGTGTGAAAGCACGGGGGACGTCCCTCAAAGTACCGACACTGGCCTGGCTGAAAGATTGGCGAACTTGTAGCGTGTAATTAATCCTGGCTAGTCTTTCCTTTTAGGGTTTGAAGGAAGATTTGATAAAAACAGTGGGAGCCATCCTGATTAGATAAAATAATAACCAATCTGATCTTGCAAGAGCGCACGCTGAGTGTTTTCTTCTCTCTCTCTCCAGGTAGCGACCATATCACGCCTTAATCAAGATAATAATACGATTATTGACCGAACCCGCTTGTTATACTGAGCTGGGGAACGTTGGTCCCGCTCCAACTTATAAGTGTTATAAGACAGAGCAGGAATTAGGGGATTACCAGAATTCCCGTGCCGCCCAAACGAAGAAAGTGCATATGATGCATCTCCTTCGGGTGTGTTCATTACAAAGAACTGTTTCTCTGTATCCTCTACGTCCTGGGTATTTGATACCGGATCAGGATCCCAGATATGTAATCTGTTACATAGGGCTACAGAAAGGTAGAGAACTGAGAACGGGTGATAAGTTTCATGAGACATAAAACGGGGCAAGTGTTGCAGCCAAGTCTGTTGGTCACTGTCACCCAGTATTCTAAATACATTGATTCTAAACGAATGTTATTAGATACCGAACCTGATATACAAAATCATATCAGTCTCTTTATTAGTAAAGAAGGATATAATTTTGTATTGTTGGATAATGTTGTGAACATTTCCTATATCAAAAGTTGATCGGTTCAGGTACGTTATCTAAAAGCATTGATGTTTTAAATCAAACTACAGTTCTTAGTATACGGAAAACACACAAGAGGAAGAGTTCAGAAATGAACGAATCCTTCTTGAGGTATTGTAGACTAGGTCATATCAATGCGACCCGACTAGCTGAAGTTACATATAGATGCATATTTAAATCAGTTTGAATTTACATCTTGTGAAACTTGCCAGTCATGTCACAAAGATAAGATGACCATAGCTCCGTTTACTGGAAACAGAGAAAGAGTTAGTGAACTCTTGGGATGATGCATGTTGATATATGAAGGTTCCCTGTCTACACATGCCAAGACCAGTTCTTTGTACTTCATTACATTCTCTGATGATCTCTCAAGATTCAGACATATGTTCCTGTTGAAACACAAGTCCGAACCTTTTGAGATATTCACGGAATATAAGTTAGAAGTAGAGAACCAAAATGAGGGTATAAGTATTATGTCCTTTGATGCGATCAGGGAGGAGAATACTTAAGCACGGAATTCCTGGACTATTCTAAAGGAGAATGAGATTCTCTCTCAGCATTACTCCTCCGTATACACTATAGCACGATGATATATCGGGGCGGAGCAATTGCACCCTATTCGATATGGTGCGCTCTATGATGAGTAATACTGAGTTACCTGTTTCCTTTTGGGAGTTATGCGCTTGAGAAGCTGCATACCTATTGAGTAGGGTTCGAATCAGATCACAGCCTACCACTCCATATAAGATATGGTACGGGAAGAGCCCATGTCTTAAGCTAGTTAAGATTTGGGTTGTCCGGCCTAAGTCTAAAAGCAAAATCTGGACAAGCTCGAGGCCAGGTCTGTTATGTAGAACTGGAAAGGTTCCAGCTATACAAACTACAGCAGATGATTTGGTAGAACCAAAGGATTCAGTAGATTCCAACGAACCTCAGCCTCTCCGCCGATCTAGTAGGGTTCCTCACCCACCTAAGAGATACTTCGGTTTCTCTATGACAGTGGGAGCGAGGAATGCATCATGATATGATGACCCAACTAGTTTCGAGCTGGCCATCAGGAGTGGGACTCTGTAAGAATGGCTGGATGCTTAGCGATCTGAGATGGAATCCTTATACACCAACAAAGTATTGACTTTGGTTGCTTTATCTGAAGGGTTAAATCCCCATCAGGAGCAAGTATATCTTGAGAAGATTACTTGGTGTACATGGAAAAGTTGAGACTTTCAAAGCTAGACTTGTTAAAGGTTTGCATCATTGACCAGGTATGGATCATGATGAAACTTTTTCTAAGGAGCTATGCTTAAGTCCATCCAGATCCTACTTGCCACGGCTACATACCATGACTACGATATCTGGCGGTTGGGTGTCATGACTGCTTTTCTAAAATGATATTTAGAAGAGAGCGTCTGTAAGTATACAGCCAGAGGGCTTCGTAGACAGTGGGAGCAGCGGAAACGTGAGCAAGATGCTTTATAGGATAAAGCAGGCATCGCGGAGTTGGAACGTCTATTTTGATGTCGTAGTCAAAAAGTTTGACTTCATCAAAATGGTAGATGAACCATGTATATACAAAAAGGTAGTAGGGAGTATAATGGTGATCCTCGTAGAGTACGTGGATGACATGCTCTTGATAAGAAAGGAGTTTCCTATGCTACGCTCGGTCAATCTCCGCTTATCACAATGATTCTCCATATAGGATCAAAATGATACCTCCTTAATCCTGAGTTTTGGATCTATGAGATAGATCTAAATGGATGCTAGGATTCTCACTAGTAGTAGTGTGTTGGTATCAATCGATCCTGGGGAGAATCACTGGAAGGGTTCCAGCGTGATAAAGATGACTGAATGTCAGTCACAGGCATTACCTTTACCCTTACTAGAGGGACGGTATGTTGGAAGAGTTCCAAGCTAAATACCGTGGCTTACTAGACGATAAAGGTAGGATACATCGCTACTTAAGATGCTACCAAAGAGGCTGTTTGGGTGTATATTGGTTCATGAGATGAACTAGGTTCCTACCATTGTGTGACAATGGAAGTGTGGCTTTGGTCCGGGAACCCCGGTCCCATCAGTGACCCAGACATATTCTAAGGCAGTATCACCTGATCATGGAGATGGTTGATCTCCAGGGTGATCGAGGTCAGGAGAACAGACTCAGAGGACAACACGGTGGATCCACTCACAAAGGCCTTTTCCCAGAGAGAGACTTTTAATGGATGGTTGAGTATGAGATACTACAACCACTGCTATCAGATGGCCCTGGTGCAAGTGGGAGATTGTTAATTATATGTATGCCCTAGAGGCCATTGCTATACATTGGATGTATATTGTAGTGGATGCTGGGACATATATAGGGAGGACTTTCTTGCTCGACATGATAGTATGCTATCTGGTTACTCTTTACCTTAACATGTATACTGATTGTCTCTCTGTTACATGTTGGTAAAGCCCTTAGGATGTGTACTTGACTACCTGGACTATGATGCGGATCATACTAGTGGGGACATGGTAGTCCATAAGTACATCCTTCAAGGTCCCTAGTCGTGGGTGTATCGAGACGGGGAATTGATATACCAGAGTAGACTAGCGTATACCTTCTCGACCCATACAGATGGGCGATGGATGATCCCATATCCATTGGTGTTTGACATCGGAGATGATATAAGGGTGCTCAGAGGAGACTGGGTACACTGGACGGACTCGCCGAGAACTCCCAGATGGTATTATACCTTACGTCAGATGGCAGTTCTCTGGTGACACTGGTACAGAGTAGTCTGTTGACCCGAGATCGTCATAGAGTCTTGTGTGGTTCCCACCGTGCTTTGATTTCCACCTTACCACGTCCAAGAGAGCATGCAAAATGGTGGTTTTTGGGTACAGTCCCGAATCACATGGAGGCAATGAGCGATAGGAGGGGATTCGTCTCTCCCGGTATAGGGAGTTTATGTTGCGCTGTGTTCGATTGGCTATAACCGGAAATCCCTGGCCAGGGTTGCTGAGATTTACTGGTAAGTGTTACCAGTAGTTTCTCGAACTGTTATAGACCTCATATCGACACGACTTATCGAGCTATTCGGGTCTGACGTTTACCACCCCTAGGCGAGATATGTGACATATCAAACGACGAGACCGGACTGTATGGTAAGTGTTACTGGTGGATTCACAGGAGTGTGAGCGGGCTTGCTCGTCGATCTTCTGATCGCTCAATACCCGGGTGGCCGTTACGTTTAGCAGACCGCTTGCGGTTTGTGGGTGTTTGATATGATCATCAACTGCTGCCGGCGTATTGACGAGTCGTTAGAGTCCTACACAGAGGTTTCCTGGCTCAAGCGAAACGAAATAGGAGCGTATATGAGATATGTGCAGGACTGAGAATAATGCATGTATATGATACCGTATTCCATTCTCGCGATGAATGTATCGAATGGTTGTATGCGATATAACCTAGTTATCGAATCAAGGATTGATTCGATAAGCCGATACATTGGATATTAGTCGGTTGTATACGATATGACCGGATCGTTAAATCAAGTATTGATTTAATGATTTAATGCATAATTATATATTTGATATATTACTTTGCATTAACTAGTATTGGTTCACTTAAATTGGATTTTCTCACTTGATGTACACAAGTTGTATATGTGATATACTTTTGTGCACTTGTTTGTATCATGTTTGATGATACATGCTAACTTGGGTTTGTGTAAAGAATTAAACCATGGTTATGTTAATGGTTAGGGTTTTGATTTACTTATCTATTCATTTATTTATTTATTCATTTTTGTAAGATAAATAGAATGGTGGCTTATTTTGTTTCTTTCATGAAGCTTCATGAAGTGTTGAAAGCTTGACCATTTTGTTCGTTTGCTTAACCCTAACCATTCCACTTAACCATAGTTCATTCTCTACACCTAACCATGGTTGGTATATGATAAGTATTCATTTTATTTTCTATTTTAGAAAATACTCATCATATTCTTTCGTCTTCTTCTTCATCTTCAACAAGAAGAAAAGCTTGCCTCCATCAATGGCAACTTGAGAAAAAGAGTGAGAAATCCAATTCTAAAGTGAACCCACTTCCTATTTCTTCATCCTCTACCTCTTGCCACGTAGTATAGGGTGTTTTCTTCACAAGTTTCATGACTTGGTGAAGTTGGAGTTTGATCTTGAGTTGCCTCGACATAGATCATCTTCGGCATCGAAGTCGACGACCTAGTCCGCCTATTTCTCCGATGAAGCCGATGCTAGAGTCCGGGATCCGATATGGAAAACGGAGGGACGTCATCACGGAGCCTAGGAGGTGGAGGACCGAATCTACAAAGGTTGTAGTCACTTTCCTTTAGCAATAAAGTAGTTTACTTGCTTGCATCGCCTCATTATCTAGTTAACGATCCGTATTAGGGTTTGTAGGCACTTGTAAAATTTAAAATTGGCATGGTTGATGCCTTGTGAGACCTCATTAGTGTGCCTAGGAACCCTACATATAGAATACTTCATATCTTAACGATGTTAAGGTAAGGGGAGTTGTCCAGCTTATGCATAAAACCAGACACTGGATAACTCAAGGCATGTTTCTGTAATGACAGTTTGCGGGTTGACCCTAGGTTTGACGAGGGTTGATTTTCTACCATCTGGAAGATCAATAGTGATATTGTTCTTGACTCGCCACAGTTTTAACAAAATGGATTTTTTCAGAAAACAGTAGTCGGAGTATAGTAGAACTGGAAGTGATTCCAGAACCGCAAACGATTACGGAAAATTTAATAGAACCTATATATTCAATCAGGTTTGACATTCCAATAGCCACTCCGTAGATATGGTGGGTAACCTCAGACACCCGAGAGATACTCCAGTAGCCTCAAATACGGTGATAGAGAGGTTCTTGTTTACCCAGACTTGACACACTGTTGTTCCAGACTATGAGACCCGGCAGGAGGATATGTATAGCGTCGTTCTAAACTAGTTTTAGAAGTGTACGTATATATTATTCTGCCAGAGAGTTGTCGTAGTCAGTGGGAGCAGCGGAAGCATAGTGGGCAAGTAGCTTAAGTCTATTTATAGACTAGAGCAAAAATAGCGGAGAAAGATCATCTATTTTTGATGTAACAGTCATGGGTTTGATTTCATCAGAATAAGGGATGGATCTATTAAGAAGGTAGTAGGGTGTGATGTCCTGGTATTTGGATGACATACACAAAGTAGGGAGTGAAATTCCTATACTACAATCGGTTGTATTGTGGTCGTCACACAGTTGTTTCTCTACAAAGGACATGGATATAATATAAGACATTCTGGTTACTAGATCTAATGGTTTTAGATCTAGATTTGGATAGTTTCCTAATGTGGGTACTTTGACAGTATTCTAATAGTATTTTAGAATGGATGACTCCTGGCATGGTGGAATACCTGCAGGTGATGGAGTCACCCTCTCTAAAGGTGTCTTACAGACTAAAGGGGAGAGGGACGTGCATGATTGGCAGATCACTTGCTTAGGCAATTGAGTCAATCGTGAGATGTCAAGTACCGCACCAGATGTCGTTTTTGCACTAGGTGCGATAAGTTTATATTAATCCAATCCTGAAGAAACATTAGGAAGCAGTTTTAGAACATAAGTGAATGTTCTACGGATTTGATGACGGCAGCCTCCTTCGGGAGACGGTTATCATTCAAGGCTTCAAATGTGACATGGATGACAGAGTGTTTTTCTGAGTTATAGTTTTCCCTCAGACGAGGGACAGTATTATGGACAGGTGGTCCAAGGGGATACTGTGGGAGGCATGGTGGGGGACACTGATTAGGTTCAGTTATCGATACAGTCTAAGAAGTTTGGATTTGGAGTTCATTTATGAACTAGATCCCATCAGATATTCAGACATATTCTAAGACAGGTATTACTCAATTCGGGAGATGATTTTCTCCGCGAATTTGAGATTTAGAGAGATATAGAAAGAAACATCAGGGCGGATCCACTCACTAAGGCTATTTCTCGAACACAAGAGTTTTGTAAACGAGTTTTGTGAAACTGATTAGTAGAGGAGTTGGATGCTCGGTATCATATGAGCTGTGAGTACATGACATCGCAATAATTAGCCTTAAGTGCAAGTAGGAGATTGTTGGATATAGTGCCCTCTAAGTCAATTATTGGATCGCAGGTACATGATTGCAATGATTGAGGGAGGACCTATACCGATAGAACAGTCTTACTCGAGATGATAGTATGCTATCTGGTTTGTCTTTATCATCATGTATATGTTGATAAAGCCCATAGGATTCTTGCTTGACTACCAGCAGTATGATGGCGATCATATATGTGGAAGCTGGGGTCTATAAGCACATCCTTAAAGTGTCCCTAGTCGTGGGAGTTTCGAGACAGGGCATCGATACTCCAGAGTAGACTAGTGTATACAGTCGAGACCCCGACGAGGGGCGGTGGACGGTCTCATAAGCCACTGGTGTCGGTTGGATCACCTAAGATGTATACAGGTGCTCATTGGGTTATAAGTACACCGGACAGGACTCGCCGGGAACATGCTAGTTGGTATTATACATATCGTCAGATAGCAGTTCCCTGGTGACATGTGTACAGGTTAGTTCATCGACCTGAGGTCGTCATTTGTCTCGTGTGAGTTCCCACTGTGCTTAAATTACTACCCTACCACGCTCAAAGGAGTTGTGCAAACAGGTTTTAGTTGGGTACAGTCCCGAGCCACATTGGAGGCAAGTGAGCGGATCGGTAGGGGATTCGTCTCTCCCGGTATTGGGGGTGAGATCGCGCTGTGTTTAAGAGAGCCATTACACGAAATCCCTGGCCAGGGTAATGGAGATTTACTGGAAGGTATTCCAGTAGTATCTCAGAGTGTTCTGGGCTGCTCTCTGACACGACTTATACTGCTATTGGGGGTCTGACGTTTCCGGCCCCCTAGGCCCTATATGCGATACTCATAGACGAATGTTCCGGACTGTACGGATATTGTCACTGTCAGGCTCAGTAGAGTTTATAGATGAGTTCGCTCGTCAGCTTCCCTTCCAATCAATACATAGGCAAACCGTTACGTACAGCTTGTACCTCTGACGTGCTAGTGGTTATACCCAGTGCCAGTGTATTGATGAGTCATTAGAGTCCCCCACAGACACTTTCCCAAGTTCGGGCGAAACTTGTAGATGCCGTATGGTTTTATGGCAGGGTTCGGAAAATGCACGTGCGTTTTCGCACGTGTCATTTTTCGGACAGATAATACTGGTAGGCTTTGGTTTAAGCCGGATCCCAGTATTATACTGTGTAGATATAATATCTTTGTCTCAGTTGCATTTGTATTCGGTTGTAATACAAATGCGGGTATGTTTATACTGTTACGGGGTTATCCTGAAATTCGTTTTAGGATCACTTTTGGAAGTTGCCAGTTTCCAGTTTTCTATCAGCCGTATTTAACATTCGGTTAAATACGGATTTATCTTTTCTTGATGAGTGTGGAAGGTTCTAGATACTTCTAGATGGTGACTAGGATGATGACTAAGCTAGTGAGTCATTGATGCATTAAGTGTTCATTTAATGTTGTGATGACTTGCTTAATGATTCATCATTTTCATTCATTGTGTTCATACTAGGTGTTACATGACTCATCCTCTTCATTATGGTTATGGTGACCCTCCCCTCTCCTACACTCACCTCCCCCTCTCTACTTATATGGCTGGACACCCCTTGGTGGAGGGAGAGGTTTTGCTTGAGAGAAAAAGATGAAAGTTTTAGTGTATGGAAATTTGACAGATACTCATTTCACATTTCCACCCGATCCAAAAGGCAACTTCATTAACCGTTCGTCCATAGCCTTGGACGTAACGAGACAAAGTATTCTACTCATTCTCTACTTCATCTTGGTCGTCTCTTTTAGCAAACTTGACGATCGAGTTGCCTCAGTTCAGAGGCGGGAGCCCGTTTAAAGATCCGTCGACATGGTGCCACCTGGACGACGAGACTGGAGTTTCAGAAGATCGAAGCCGCCGCAACAAAGCGTGGGATGATGGTTGAAGACCGAAGGACTCGGATCGTTCGATATAACAATTCTACCCTCTTTACAATTTGTTAGTTTAGCTTTAATGGCAGATCCGGGTTATAGTACGCGATAGCGCCAGTTGTGAAAAGTTTTGTTCCGCATATTGGCGTCTGTTAGACGGCCGGGGCGCTGCCGTGTACTTACAGTACATGTTGGATCGTACCACTATTGTATTTATTATTCCTATTGTATCTAGTCAACTCCAACAATCAAAATTAGTATTTGTGTAAATAGTAAGACTTAGAAAGGCTTGTAGTTGCGAGAATTGAGCGATGGATTATATGTTCACTTGGAGGATTTGATGTCGCTTTACATTATCTTTTTGGTGTTGATCTTCACCGTTGGGTGTCGTATACTTATTTTATGACTTGCGTGGTTATGAATCCGCCGATTGGCGAAGAGTTAGCTCCCGCTTGGGGATGCCTTTTATATCATCATGTATTTGTGGTTTTGGATCAAAATATACAAAGGAGGTGCTGCCCAAATTTTCAAAAGACGAAACATGTTTTTCAACTAATATCCACTTGCATTTTTCATGTTCTATTATCCATGCATTTAATAAAACGTTTGTTTTCATTATACCTTTATTTCAAAACTTCACCTCTTTTATTTCTTAAAAAGGTTTAGATTTCTGGGCTTCGGCTTACTTGAATTACGTTACGCCTTTAGACGTTGCGTGATTTAAGTGCTGGTCACGAGCTAATATTTCGGGTTGTGACACGGATATATGAGCAAAGCCGCCGGTCTTTTTTAGGAGTTAGATGCTCGAAGTTTTGGTGGGTTCTCTAGGCTAGTTAAGTGTTCTTATGTTATAACTTGATTTTCAAAATAAATTTCAGGGTGTTAGCAGGTTTGAAGGACAGAGAACAAAGTGTTAGAAATGAATGTGTTTTGTTAGTTTAGAAATAATTTGAGTTAAAAAGTTAGTGAGTTAGTACGAACCAGAAATAACAATTCCTAATAACTACCAACTCCCCCGGCAACGGCGCCAAAAACTTGTTGGGGTCTCACCCGCGTGCGCAAACGCGTATGTTTTGGAAATAGAATCGTTTTAAAGAAATGGATGCGCTCACGAGCTCGGTCTCGTTTTAAAATTTATAAACCGAAAGTGCACGGCGCGTTGTAGCAAGCCGGCAAGTACGGGTCGATCCACAGGAAATTGTGTATTAGGTTTTGTTGTTTAAGGTTCAACAAATAATGAATTGGTTGGTTTGTCACAAAAATATAAAACAAGAAAACAAAGAAAACAAGTTATGAAAGAAATGGCCGTGGATTTTGCTCGGATGGTCGAATCGCGACGATTCCTTAGATGCTCCCTTGATCATGAGTTGTCCGTCCTTGTGGCGATCCCGGTGTGAAGCATGACTTGTCAATGCGATTGCATAGCATAAGTCATCAAAATACCGATATTCGACGCAAAACCCAAAACGAGTCTGTATTTTTCACTTACCATTTGTATGTCCAAGCTTGAGGTATCAACACTAAGCACAAGGGTTAGCAAGCATACGACAACATCAAAAATAAAAATTAGTGAGTGCGAGCAATTGGTTTTAGTGTTAACTTTGCCAAGTGTTTGTGATAGTATAGGGTATATGAAAACCGAGGGTTTGTCAAGCACTTGGTCATAAAATACCGTATCTAAACTTAGCAAACTTAACACCAAATTGATTTTAACTTAAACATTGTACAATGGGGAAAGGGAGTGAGTATGGTATATGAAGAGGTTACAAAGTAGCCATGGTTTCAAAATATCATATCACATCAATACATAAACAATCTTTAAGTTAGAATCATGTTAAGTAAATTAAACATAAACAAGAGGAGGAGGAAGGCAAAGCCATTCATCTCACATCCTCACCATAACCACAACCAAAAGATTAGCTAAGTATGATAAAAATAAAAGCAAATAAACAAAACAAAGCAATTGTATTAACACTTGAATAAGTTGAGGTACAAGATATTGGTTACTTGTTCAACCTCCATAATGAATCTCTCAAAAGAAAGCTCCAAGAGGGAAGAAGAAGAAGAAAACCAAGTTAAGCTCACACAACTCTCAAGCTAAACCAAAAACAAAAGAAAACTATGGAAAAGGTATATATCTCTCCCTTGGCTCTAATCTATTCTGGTATTTATAGGCATCAAAATAGAATAAACAAAAAATATAGAATGGATGATGTGATGCCTATAAAGTGCCAGAAGAAAAGTGGGGAAAAAGGAGCTAGGGGGACCGGCCATGTCGGTTTTATTGGGGGTCATGCCGGTTTGGATCCGAGCAGTGGGGCTCATTTTGATATGGTAGACTCGAGTGCTCTACAACATCATCCTGGTGCTGCCTGATTTCTGCATATAATCCTGATTTGTGCTCAGTAGAATTTGAGGGAAATTTGATGCTTGATATCACATCAATACTTTTTTGCATTAAACACTCACAAGCCCACTTGCACTAGTCATGATGCCCACATATGCCAAGACAGCCCCACCATGGTCCATGTCAAAGAGCTAGTGTCACACATGTCTTGTGTTGGACCAAAATTATGTATACATGTTTATTGCAAAAGAGCTCTTTGAATATCGGTCGGTTTTCTGTTCTGATTGCAGTGTCGGCTCCCAAACACTATATCCATGATATTGAGTGTATTTCTAGTATTTTATCACGAATACCTATAATCTGTAATTACTGAGCAGACACTGATTAATAGTACCGATATATAAAAAAATTGATAATGAATGAAAGGTATTAAAATGCAGTTTTCTGTGATGAACAGTTACCTATTTCTTTTTGGGGTTATGCTCTTGAGACAACCGCACACCTATTTAATATAGTTCCCACTGTAAGTCCATGTCACGCACCCTACGAGCTTGCGGGGAGGCGGAATATATGAAAAACGATTATCAAAGCTTCGTAACACGGACTTGAGTGCATGAATCGTTTCTAAACCGTTACTAACTAACTACGAGAGGTTTAACTACTCGGATTCAAAGTTATACCTCACGTTACTTGTCATTCGGGTCTTCATCGCTGTCCTCAACTCCTCGGAGGCTCCTTGGAACATCGGCACCTCAACGGCCTCCTCGAGTCAAAGACGATCCACCCGAGAGCTCCTACGCCAAGATTGATCTCTAACTTGAGATAACTAGGTTGCTCAAAGTGCTAATCTAAGCTACCTAGGGGATATAGAGTGAGGTTATGGATGTATTAGTCTAGCTAACTCTTGATCTCAACACATGAGAGGTTAGGGTTAGGGTTTCAAGAATGAGAGAGCTTGAGGAGAGAGAAGGTGATGATAAGAATGAGAAGAAATAATGAACTCATTTGAATATATGAAGCATTATCTTTTATCAAATAAATAAAATAAATCATTTAACAACCATGCTTCATTTATTCATATGAGTGATTCATCTCATGAGTCATTAGTTCAATAAATGAAGCATTAACTCTAAGGATGAATCACACAAATGAGTCATTAAAACAATAAATACTCATGCCACCTTAACCCCCAAGTCACCATGCTTCTAGAAGCTTCCCAGAAAATTATGAGAACGCCCCTCCAATCCGTGAAAACACGGAAAAACTTTAGACTGTATAAATCCAATAACCCGATACTAGAATCTGGCTTAAACCAAAGTCGGCTAGTAAAAACTATCGTAAAACCATACGACCTCTATATCGTTTCGCCTGGAGCAGGGAAACTCTCTGTGTGGGACTCTAAAGACTCGACACTACGCCGGCAGTGGGTTTAACCACAGACCGCAAGCGGCACTAGCTGTACGTAACGGTCCCCAGGTAGATGTCGATAAGAGGGCCGATGAGGAAACCATCTGAACTCCTACTGAGCCTGTTCGTGACAATATCCGTGCAGTCCGGTCTGTTCATCTAAGACTATCGCATGTATGGTCTAGGGAGGTGGAGATTGTCAGACCCCTAATAACCGTACAAGTCATGCCGGTATGGCTCAAGACCATTTGAGAATCTATTGATCAGTCCACCAGTAATTCTCCATCAGCCTGGCCAGGGACTTATGGTAATGACCAATCGATCATAGTGCGATATCAACTCCCTATACTGGAAGAGACGAATCCCTAACAGTCGCTCACTGCCTCCATATGGCTCGGTTCTGTACCCAACTAAAACCTGTTTGCATGACTCCTTTGAGCCGTGGTAGGGTAGTAATCAAAGCATAGTGGGAACTCACACGAGACAAATGACGACCTTAAGTCAACAAACTACCTGCACACATGTCACCTGAGAACTGCTATCTGACGTCAGGTATAATACCATCCAGTCAGTTCTCCTGCGAGTCCTGTCCGGTGTACCCGTAACCTAACGAGCACCTGTATACTATCTCCAGTACGACGTACTGATGGCTGTGGGACAGACCATCTCCCCAACTGGGATGAGAAGCGTACACACTAGTCTACTCTTGAGTATCGATACCCTATCTCGATAATCCTACGACTAGGGACAAGTATAGGATGTTGCTTATAGACTACCCAGCGCCCACTAGTGTGACTGCCATCACAACGCTGGTAATCAAGCAAAGAACCTATGGGCTCTACTAATATGTATAAGTGATACGTTACAAGAAACATATGCACATATTAAAGTAGACACAAACCAATTAGCATACTACCATATTTAGCAAGACTGTCAATACAACTGTGAATATCCCAAGCTTCCATTAAGTAATATACATGCTAGTATGATACAATAATGGCCCCTAGGGCATATACACTAACAATCTCCCACTTGCACTAGGGCCATGAGCTGGCATATCGTAGACCTATCATCTCGAATAGCCTCTCGAACTGCGTCTGAGGAATGGCTTTTGTGAATGGATCAGCAATGTTATTCTCCGTCTCTACTCTTTTCACCTCGATCTCCCGGCGATCAAAGATCTCCCTGATCAGGTGATACTGCCTTAGGATGTGTCTGGACTTCTGATGGGACCTGGGTTCCTTCGCTAAAGCTATAGCACCGTTGTTGTCACAAACAGAGGTATTGGATCAACACTGGTAGGAACTACCTGAAGTTCTGTGAGGAACTTTTTCATCCAGACAGCTTCTTTTGCAGCATCGCAAGCAGCTATGTACTCCGTTTCGATTGTTGAGTCAGCAACGGTCTCCTGATTGGAACTCTTCCAACAGACCGCCCTTCCATTGAGGGTAAAGACATAACCCGACATGGACTTAGAGTCATCTTTGTCACTCTGGAAGCCGGAGTCGGCAAAGGCCTCGATCTGGAGGTCTTTTCCGCCAGACACCAAGAACATCTCCTTAGTCCTCCTCAGGTACTTGAGAATGTTCTTTACTGCTATCCAGTGATTCTCCCCTGGGTTTGCCTGATACCGACTTACAACGCTTAATGCGTATGCTACATCTGCTCTGGTACATAACATCGCATACATTATAGAGCCTACCGCTGAAGCGTAGGGTATAATCGACATGCGATCCCTTTCCAAATCAGTTTTGGGAGACATCTCTTTGGAGAGGGTGATTCCATGACAAGCCGGTAGGTTACCACACTTAGAATCTTCCATGCTGAATCTTTTCAATATGGTGTCTATGTATCTGGACTGCGAAAGTCCCAACATCCTTTTAGATTTATCATGATAGATCTGGATCCCCAGAATGTAGGTGGCATCTTCCAGGTCTTTCATGGAGAATTTCTGTGACAAGAATCTTTTGACTGACTGTAACATAGGAATATCATTTCCTATTAGGAGAATGCCATCCACGTACAAGACGAGGAATACTACAGCTCTCCCTACAATCTTTCTGTATATGCATGGTTCATCTGTATTTTTTGATAAAGTCAAATTCTTTGACAACATCATCAAAACAGATGTTCCAACTCCGAGATGCCTGCTTTAGTCCATAAATGGACTTAAGCAACTTGCATACTTTACCGCTGCTCCCACTCTGAATGCATCCCTCTGGCTGATCCATATAGACGCACTATTCTAAATTACCATTTAGAAAGGCCGTCTTTACGTCTATCTGCCAGATCTCATAATCGTGGAAGGCAGCAATAGCAAGAAGGACCCGAATGGATTTAAGCATAGCCACTGGAGAAAAGGTTTCGTCATAGTCCAAACCAGGTCTTTGACGGAAACCCTTTGCAACAAGTCTAGCTTTATAGGTTTCAACCTGTCCATCTACACCAATCTTCTTTCTGAAGATCCATTTGCATCCTACGGATTTTACCCCATCTGGAGCAATGTCCAAAGTCCATACTTTGTTAGTGTACATGGACTCCATTTCGGTCCGCATTGCATCCAGCCATTTTACCGAGTCGCTGCTCTGAATGGCTTGCTGGAAGCTAGTAGGGTCATCATCATTTATGATGCAATCTTCTCGATCCCCGTCTATGAGAAAACCATAGTATCTCTCGGGCGGATGAGACTGCCTACTACTTCTGCGGATAGGCGCTGGTATGTCCCTTTCTTCTGAAACCTCTGGTTCTACCATACTTTCAGTTGTAGTTTGTGGTTCTGGAATTTCTTCCAGTTCTATTTCGCTCCCACTTGTTTCCTGTTCTAAAAACTGATGTTCTAGAAAATGGGCATTACGAGAAACAAAAACCTTTTGTTCCTCTGCGTAATAGAAATATATCCTTTGGAGTTCTTCAGATATCCCACAAACTTACATTGCACTGATCGTGCCTCGAGCTTGTCCACATGCTGCTTTTTAACAAAAGCTGGACATCCCCATATTTTCAGATGCTGAAGATGGGGTATCTTCCCACTCCATATCTGATATGGCGTGGTAGGCACAGTCTTGGTAGGAGCCCGGTTCAAAAGGTATGCAGCTTATTCTAGTGCATATCCCCAGAATGATCGCGGCAGCTCAGCGTTACTAATCATGGAACGTACCATATCCAATAAGGTTCGGTTTCGTCTCTCCGATACACCGTTATGTTGTGGGGTGTATGGAGGAGTAAGCTGAGAGAGAATACCATTCTCTTTTAAGTAACTCAAGAACTCGACACATAAGTATTCACCACCTCGATCTGATCTCAGTGTCTTGATACTTTTGCCTGTTTTGTTTTCCACTTCATTCTTGTATTCTTGGAATTTCTCAAAGGCCTCGGATTTATGCTTCATTAAGAAGACATATCCATACCTAACCGTAAAAGTAATGAAGTAGGAATAACCACCTCTCACATGTGTAGACATTAGACCGCACACGTCACTGTGTACGAGTCCCAAGAGCTCGCTTGCTCTTTCTCCGTGTCCAGTAAACGGAGTCTTTGTCATCTTTTCTATGAGACAAGATTCATAAGTAGCATAAGATTGATATTTGAACGGATTCAAATATCCTTCTCTATGTAACTTAGTCAACCTTCTCTCATTAATGTGACCTAGTCTACAATGCCATAAGAAAGCCTGATTTAATTCCGGAGACTTTCTTTTAAGTGTGTTCTGGACATTGAAAACCCGAGCTTGACTCAATATGTATATGCCGTTATCTAATGTACCGGACCCAATTAAAACTTGATTTAGGTGGATGTGAACTACATCACTTACGAATGTAAAATCATATCCCTCTCTCGAAAGTGAGGATACTGATATGATATTACAAGTCATACTAGGTACATACAGACAGTTACGTAGAATCAATATCTGCCCACTTGTCAAACCTAAGAGATATTCTCCCACGGATTCAGCGTCTACGCTCATTCCGTTTGCAACTCTGAGAGACAAATCACCTACCTTTATAACTCTATGGTTTCTTAAAGCATGTAATGAATTACAGATATGAGATCCTGCTCCGGTATCTAGTACCCAGGAAGTAGAGTTAATAGACAAACAGTTCTCAATTACAAACATACTTGAGGCCGAAGCCACAACATGCTTCGTAACCTGGCTGCTGGATTCAAAAGCCCTACAATCTTTCTGCCTATGCCCAATCCCATAACAATAGGAACGTCCCTCTTTTACTACATTCAGTCCCGAAACTTTTGCTCTTCTCTTTCCTTCTACTTCCCTGGTTTCCTTCAGGGTAGAAGGTAGAGACTGTAGAATCAAGTCAGTATCTGACCTGTTTCCCAACGCGGTCTCCAGGTCCTGGAGCTCATCAATATAGCTAGTCATTATAAGGATGTTGTCCCCTACAAATGACCCGATAGACAACCTCGCTTGAAGCAATTCGTTCGAGGTCTCATATCTTGCGATATGAGATTGCTCTCCATATAAATATTTATTATGGAGAAAGATGGAAACTGAGTCCATCTTCTCGTGCTGCTTCTGGTATACACCATCAACTAAAACCAACGCGAGGCACTTGGTTTTCGTTTTATCTTTTTCCCTTGTCTGACGGATATCCATATCCGCGACAGTGGAAACTGGACCTGGGACGGCGGGATCTTGAGTAGTAATAGGGTGGTCCAGCTTGTCATAGGCAATGGACATCTGGACAGACCTTTTCCAGTCATATAAGTCAGATTCAGTCAAATTGTTATCTAGATATAACCTATTCATGGTCACAAGGTTGCTGCAAATAAGAGAGAGAGAAGAAAACACTTTAGCATGATGCTCTTGCAAGTTTAGAGTAGTTTTTAATTTATCTAAACAGGATGGCTCCCACTGTTTCTTGAATCCTTCCTCAAACTATAAAAGAAGAATTAGCCAGGACTATTCTCACCGTATAATACTTGCTTAACCGTTCAGCCAGGCTAGTGTCGATACTTCGAGGGAGGTTTTCCAACGCTTTCGCGAAGTTCCTTAATTAAAGAACCTCTTTTCTCTGGGGGCGTAGCCCCGCTGACACCTTTCTAGGCACCTACTTGGTTTATATCATTGATTGTTAAGTGACGAATCTCCTGATAAGTAGTATATACTCACAGTAGGATCGGGATCCAAAATATCATCGTATGATAATGTTGAAGGAATCCTACCAACATTCATCAAACTCCAAAATGGTATGCTCTCTCTGCAAATTTCAGTTTCTTTAGAAATTCCTGATATAAATTTTTGCCCCATGCTCTTATGACCTTGGCTTTGGTCAAAATGTCACAAGTCACATGTCAAGTTCTATCCATCATTATCCAGGTTAATTTGAACCCATCCATATATACCCCTGACTTTGGTCAAATGATAATACGACTGTCCCAAACGAACTCATCTATCTATGCAACAAATGTATACCCAGCAGCTACCAAACACTATGCCTTGACTTTGGCCAAAATACATAGCTTGAATACTACCGAATACCCAAATGAAATGACGGAGGGCTACGAATGGTTTTGGCGAAACCGTGAACGTAGTGAACTTGATATAATCGAAGGAACCTGATAGCTTTTTAAAAGGAGTGGTTAAAGCTCCGCAATTAAAAATTCTGCTCTTTTAAAATAACCGAGTGGTTTCTTTTAAATTTGTTCCAACGATTGAACTTTGGTTTATTTTCTTTGCATTATAATAATGCGTCCCATCATTTATCTTATCATTACAGAAAACAACGAAAATACCACGTCCTCTTATGCCATCCGCATTCGCCACGGGGTCCCGTCATCACCCGTTAGGTTACTTAACTAACGACAGAGCGGGGGCAGGGCTAGCGCGGGTGTAAAACATAAGTGGCGTCTAATAGCTATCATATATAGATATTGTACATTCGTCAGACGCAATAATAGGCATTCCGGATCACAGATGAACTTTATTGGATATATATTAGCAATCCGCGTTTGCTTTGAGCCTGCAACAAAAGACGGATTACACAGTTGTGATGAATAGCCATTACCCCACCCTAGACCCCTACGGGTACGGCAAACCACCCGCCAAGTACCCGAAGTGAAGCGGTCTCCCTCAACAATGTGAGTAGGCCACTAAACACTTCAACGTACCCGGTAGTTTGTGTACCCCACCTTGGGTCTATCCTAGGAGCAAAAACAGTAAAAAGAAATAATACAACGGTGGCTACAACCGCAACCTGGATGTGCCCCACAAAAAAATATTACATCATATTACAATTACATCGAATGAATGAATATTAAATGAATGAATATTAAACACATATCAAACCCCAGCTAATCATCATAACATTCCAATCAAGTCCATATTCACAAACAGTATACATTACAGAAATGTGCAACCCCCTGCCAACCGACATACTAGCAGTTAGGGGAGGTTTATGAACACATTAAACATTACAGATAAAACCCCGATTAGAAATTAATTTAGAACATCGATCGATTACCTTTATCCGTGTCTACCCCAAAATCAAACCAGCACAGAAGTAACTTGGGCAGAAACAGAATATACTGGAAAACAAAACGCCAGAAAACAAGAATAACAGAGCAAATCTGAGTCAACTCGGAGTTGACTCGGTGGCGGATCCGCGGCCAAAAGCACTCTTTTGCCGCGGATCCACGGCCATCTAACCGAGTTGAAGTCTCGTATTTTCCTAGAATTCTTATATTTCCCTGCTGTGAATTTTAAGGTATATCAAATATTTTTTTCGACAAGTTTAAAATTAACAGAAACATAGGGTATCCGGGGTTTCGTTTTCGCGTTTTCTGACGATCGAAGTTCTAATCAGTTGCTAACAAGCTAGTAATGGTTTGGTTGGCTCTGATACCACTGTAAGTCCATGTCACGCACCCCACGAACTTGCGGGGAGGCGGAATATATGAAAAACGATTATCAAAGCTTTGTAACACGGACTTGAGCGCATGAATCGTTTCTAAACCGTTACTAACTAACTACGAGAGGTTTAACTACTCGGATTCGAAGTTATACCTCACGTTACTTGTCCTTCGGGTCTTCATCGCTGTCCTCCACTACTCGTAGGCTCCTTGGAACATCGGCACCTCAACGGCCTCCTCGAGTCAAAGACGATCCACCCGAGAGCTCCTACGCCAAGCTTGATTTCTAACTTGAGATAACTAGGTTGCTCAAAGTGCTAATCTAAGCTACTTAGGGGATATAGAGTGAGGTTATGGATGTATTAGTCTAGCTAACCCTTGATCTCAACACATGAGAGGTTAGGGTTAAGGTTTCAAGAATGAGAGAGCTTGAGGAGAGAGAAGGTGATGATAAGAATGAGAAGAAATAATGAACTCATTTGAATATATGAAGCATTATCTTTTATCAAATAAATAAAATAAACCATTTAACATCCATGCTTCATTTATTCATATGAGTGATTCATCTCATGAGTCATTAGTTCAATAAATGAAGCATTAACTCTAAGGATGAATCACACAAATGAGTCATTAAAACAATAAATACTCATGCCACCTTAACCCCTAAGTCACCATGCTTCTAGAAGCTTCCCGGAAAATTACGAGAACGCCCCTCTAATCCGTGAAAACACGAAAAAACTTTAGACTGTATAAATCCAATAACCTGATACTAGAATCTGGCTTAAACCAAAGCCGGCTAGTAAAAACTGTCCGAACGTTGCACGTGCGTTTAAACACGTATGCGTCCGAACCCTTGTCGTATAACCATACGACCTCTATATCGTTTTGCCTGGAGCAGGGAAACTCTCTGTGTGGGACTCTAAAGACTCGACACTACGCTGGCAGTGGGTTTAACCACAGACCGTAAGCGGCACTAGCTGTACGTAACGGTCCCTAGGTAGATGTCGATAAGAAGGCCGATGAGGAAACCATCCGAACTCCTACTGAGCCTGTTCGTGACAATATCCGTGCAGTACGATCTGTTCGTCTAAGACTATCGCATGTATGGTCTAGGGAGGTGGAGAACGTCAGACCCCTAATGACCACACAAGTCGTGCCGGTATGGCTCAAGACCATTTGAGAATCTACTGATCAGTCCACCAGTACTTCTCCATCAGCCCTGGCCAGGGACTTATGGTAATGACCAACCGATCATAGTGCGATATCAACTCCCTATACCGGGAGAGACGAATCCCTAACAGTCGCTCACTGCCTCCATATGGCTCGGTTATGTACCCAACTAAAACCTGTTTGCACGACTCCTTTGAGCCGTGGTAGGGTAGTAATCAAAGCACAGTGGGAACTCATACGAGACAAATGATGAACTTAAGTCAACAGACTACCTGCACACATGTCACCTGAGAACTGCTATCTGACGTCAGGTATAATACCATCCAGTCAGTTCTCCTGCGAGTCCTGTCCGGTGTACCCGTAACCTAACGAGCACCTGTATACTATCTCCAGTACGACGTACTGATGGCTGTGGGACAGACCATCTCCCCAACTGGGATGAGAAGCGTACACACTAGTCTACTCTGGAGTATCGATGCCCTGTCTCGATAATCCTACGACTAGGGACAAGTATAGGATGTTGCTTATAGACTACCCAGCCCACACTAGTGTGACTGCCATCACAACGCTGGTAATCAAGCAAAGAACCTATGGGCTCTACTAATATGTATAAGTGATACGTTACAAGAAACATATGCACATATTAAAGTAGACACAAACCAAGTAGCATACTACCATATTTAGCAAGACTGTCAATACAACTGTGAATATCCCAAGCTTCCATTAAGTAATATACATGCTAGTATGATACAATAATGGCCCCTAGGGCATATACACTAACACCCACCAAATCTATACCTACCACTCCATATGAGATATGGAAAGAGATGAGAACATATCTTATTTGTATTAAAATATGGGGTTGTTCGGCTTATGTTAAAATGAAAAATCCGGACAAGATCGAGGCAAGATCAGTTCTGTGCAAGTTTGTAGGATATCCTAAAAATTCGCGAGGGTATATCTTCTCCCACACCGAGGAACAAAAGGTGTTTGTTTCTCGACATGCCATCTTTTTAGAAAAGGAAATTTTTGAGAAAGAAATTAGTGGCAATGAGATAGAACTGGAAGAAGTTCCAGCTATACAAATTATAACTGACAATTTTGTAGAACCGGAGGATTCAATAGTCCTTGAAGAACCTCAGCCACTCCGCAGATATAGTAGGGTTCCTCATCCACCTGGGAGATACTATGATTTTCTCATAGACGGTGGGAGCGAGGATTGCATCATGGAAGATGATGACCCAACTAGTTTCGAGCATGCTATCATAAGTAGAGACTCTGTGAAATGGATGGATGTTATGCGATTTGAGATAGAATCCATGTACACCAACAATGTATGGACTTTGGAAGTTGCTCCTGAAGGAGTAAAACCCATCGGGAGCAAATGGATCTTTAAGAAGAAAATTGGTGTAGATGGAAAAGTTGAGACTTTCAAAGCTAGACTTGTAGCAAAAGGTTTTCGTCAATGACCAGGTGTCGACTATGATGACACATTTTCTTCAGTGGCTATGCTTAAGTCCATCAGGATCCTACTTGCCATTGCTGCATCCATGACTACGAAATCTGGCAGATGGATGTCAAGACCCTTTTCTAAATGGTGATTTAGCACAGAGCGTATACATGACACAGCCAGAGGGCTTCGTAGAAAGTGGGAGCAGCGGAAGCATGTGCAAGCTGCTTAAATCAATCTACGGATTAAAGCATGCATCGCGGAGTTGGAACATTTGTTTCGATGAAGCTATCAAAGAGTTAGACTTCATAAAAAACGTAGATGAACCTTATTTATACAAGAAGGTTGTAGAGAGTAAGGTTGTTTTTCTCGTATTATACGTGGATGACATACTCTTGATAGGAAACGATGTTCCTATGCTACACTCGGTCAAGCTCTTCTTATTATACAAGTTCTCCATGAAAGATCTTGGTGATGTCTCCTACATCCTGGGGATTAAGATCTATAGAGATAGATATAAACGGATGTTGGGATTGTCCCAATCCAGGTATATTGACACCATACTAAAGAGGTTCAGTATAGAAGATTCTAAGCGTGGTAATTTACCCACTTGTTCAGGAATCACTCTCTCCAAAGAGATGTCTCCCAAGACTGATTTGGAGAGGGCTCGCATGCAAGGGATACCCTATTCTTCGGCAGTCGGGTCAATCATGTATGCGATGTTGTGTACCAGACCGGATGTAGCTTACTCACCAGGTGTAGTGAGTAGGTATCAATCAGATCCTGGGGAGAAACACTGCACAGCTGTGAAGAACATTCT
Organism: Agapanthus africanus; assembly: GCA_030015575.1. Taxonomy (NCBI): domain Eukaryota; kingdom Viridiplantae; phylum Streptophyta; class Magnoliopsida; order Asparagales; family Amaryllidaceae; genus Agapanthus; species Agapanthus africanus. The sequence continues at coordinate 402,493,881 of CM057346.1, forward strand.
TAAGTACTTGAGAAGGACTAATGAAATGTTCTTAGTGTATGGTAACCGTGAACTCCAGGTAGAGTCCTTTACCGATTCGAGCTTCCAGAGTGATAAGGACGACAACAAGTCGGTCTCGGGTTTTGTCTTCACCCTCATTGGAGGGGCGGTATGTTGGAAGAGTTCCAAGCAAGATACCGTAGCAGACTCGACGATGGTGGCTGAATACATCGCTGCCAACGATGCTGCCAAAGAGGCTGTCTGGATGAAGAAGTTCATTGCTGAACTTGGTGTGGTTCCATCCATTGAGCATCCAATACCTGTGTATTGTGATAACAATGGAGCTGTGGCTTTAGCCAAGGAACCCCGGTCCCATCAGAGATCCAGACATATTCTTAGGTGGTATTGCCCGATCCGGGAGATAGTTGATCGCCAGGAGATTGAAGTCAGGAGAGTTGACACGAATGATAACATAGCGGATCCACTCACAAAGGCCCTTGCCCAGACGTGATTCGAGAGACTATTTAGGATGTTGGGTATGAGATACTATATCAACTGGCCTTAGCGCAAGTAAGAGATTGTTAGGGATATGTATGCCCTAGAGGCCATTATTGTACATTGATGTATATTATAGTGGATGCTTGGACATATATATAGAGAACTTTCTTGCTCGACATGATATTATGCTATTTGGTTGCTCTTTATCTTAACATGTTCACTTGTATTATTATACTGTCTCTCATATACATGTTGATAAAGCCCTTAGGATGTAGGGTTGACTACCAGGACTATGATGTGGATCATATTACTGGGACCTGGATAGTTCATAAGCACATCCTTCAATTGTTCCTAGTCGAGGGAATATCGAGACAGGGCATCGATATTCCATAGTAGACTAGTGTGTACGTTTCTTGACTCTGTATGGGGCGATGATTGATCCCATATCCATTGGTGTTTGACATCAAAGATTGTACACAGGTGATCATTAGAGAATGGGTACACCGAATAAGACTCGCCAAGAACTCTTAAATGGTACTATACCTATCGTCAGATAGCAATTCTCTGGTGACACTGGTACAGGTTAGTCTGTAGACCCGAGATCGTCATAGAGTTGATGTTGCGCTATGCTCGATTGGCTATAACAGGAAGTCCCTGGCAAGGTCTGTTGATGAAATTTACTGGTAAGTGTTATCAGTAGTTTCTCGTACCGTTATAGGCCACACATCGGCATGACATATCAAGTTATTGAGGTCTGACGATTCCACCCCCAGACTCGATATGCGACATATCAGACGAAGAGACCGGACTGTATGTTAAGTGTTACCTATAGGCTTCATGGGAGTTTGGACAAGCTTGCTTGTTGATTTTCTAATCGCTCAATACCTGGGTAGCCGTTACGTCCAGCTAGTACCACTGACGACTTGTGGGTGACTGATGTGATCATCACCTACTGTTGGCATATTGACGAGTCATTAGAGTCCCACATAGAAGTTTCCTGGTTCAATCGAAACGAAGTAGGGTACATATGCTGATATGTGCGGGGGCCTGAATAAATACGTGTATGAGATACCGTATTCTAATCTAGCAGTTATTTGTTATCAGTTAGGTTATATGTGATATAACCGGATTATCGAATCAAGTGTTGATTTGATAATATGATATACAGATAAATAATATTAGTAGGTTATATGTGATATAACCGGATTATTGAATCAAGTGTTGATTTAATAATATGATATATATTTATATTTGATATAATTATATATTAACTAATATTATTAGCTCACTAATTATTCTTCATAATATATATATATATATATATATATATATATATATATATATTAATATATGAAGCATGGCATGGTTTTTCTAATTTTGGAAAATAGAAAAAAATGAGGTGGAAAATGGGGAGACTTTTTGTGGTATGGAGAAAAGAATGTCTTATTCTTTTTTATAATCATTTGCTTGCACTATTGAAGCATGGATACAATTTTTAATGGTTGAAAATTGTATGTTTCAATAATGGGTGAGCTAATGAAGAGAAATTCTACACTTCATTCTTCACTTGAGTTATTTTTCCTCACTTGAGCTCCTTGCCATCTAGCTCTCTCCATTTTCTTCACCTCCTCCTCCAAGCTCAATCCCTCATATGAGTTGTGAAACCTTGAGCTTGTGAAAACCCTAGTGAGCAAACAAAATCCCTACTTCACCATCCTATACTAGATTAGCACTTTGGTGTAGTGTGTTTACTTCACTAAAGAGTTTAGTGAAGAGGTAGCTTGGATTAGCGGACTTCAAGTGGATCATCTTCGGCACAAAGGTCATTAAAGCAAGTTCGTTTAACTTTTAAGAAGAGCCTAGTGGAGTCGCGTGGACTACAACTCGAAGCTTTAGAAGAGAAGGACATGGTCTACAAAGGTTGTAGCCACATTTCTCTTAGTATAGTTTTTGTTATATCATAGTTAAACCCTAATCATCTAGTTTCGATTCTTGTTTAGTGTTAATTAGGACCCAAATTTTTTTAAAATGGCATGCTTGATGTAACTAGTAAAACCCAGTGGCGGTGGTAACATACACTTTCACAACCATCGCCCTATACAGGGTCAAGAAATGTACACACTAGTCTACACTGGAATATCGATGCCCTGTCTCGATACTCCCTCAACTAGGAACTATTAAAGGATGAGCTTGCGGACTATACAAGCCCCACTAGTATGATCTGCATCATAGTCCTAGTAGTTAAGCCTACATCCTAAGGGCTTTATCAACATGTTTCAGAGAGACAGTATAATAACACAAGTGTACATGTTAAGATAAAGAGCAACCAGATAGCATACTATCATGTCGAGCAAGAAAGTCCTCTATATATATGTCCTAGCATCCACTATATCATACATTAATGGCCTCTAGGGCATACATATTCCCAACACCCATTATCTATTTTCAATAAATAGAATAACACAAAATGAGGTGTCCTTTTCTAGAAGTATTCTAGTATAAATACAAGAATACATACACCGTAAATACATACCCGTATTCGTACTATAAAAAATACGAATACCAAGAGATAAAATAATCCAATAATATAATACTAGATCATTATTAAATTAATACTTGATTCAATAATGCGACTTAATTCTAAGCCCGCTAGTATTATTAGTCCGAACAAAAATCCATGTAGCCAGTGCGCATATATGATCGGAACCCTGCAAGTAATACCATAAGGCCTCTACATCGTTTCGCCTGAACCAGGGAAATCCACTGTGTGGGACTCTAAACACTCGACAGTACGCTGGTATTCCCCTAATATTTGAATGTAACTGAAGAGCTAAGCTCTGTTAAAATTTAATAAGGCAGCGCCTCATGTGCTCCCTATGAAGACGCCAACGTCAGCGCCAACCCCTTAGGATTGAATCCTATTATGGCGCCGCACATGAAGCTCACGTGGGTGCCAATGTGCAAAGCACAGGAACGCCTATCATATATAAGAATTAAATTCTTAAGTGGCTCCCATGTGCACAACACGTGAGGATTTGTGCAATACACCGCTGATTTCAGGAGTTGTGGACTCGTCTTTCTTCTGCCGCTCCACTGTGTCATTTTGGACTTTCTGGGCATTTTTAGTGAGGCTCAAGTTGTTGAGATCTCTGTGATTTGCTGGTGTTTGAAATTGTTTGGTTTACCTAGCACCCTATGAGAAGTTTGGAAGCATCACATGTCACAAAGATCAAATTTTTGTGGTGCTAAGTAAGCATACAAAGGATCTATCCTAGAAAATTAGGGTTTCATAAACTTTAACTATCATATGTTGCAAAGGTTAGGGTTTTGAGAGTACAACCTTTGTAGCTCCCTTTACTAGACTCCTTGGCCACTTGAGAGTTGGAAAACGATTAGCTTGAAGTCCTCTAACGTCCACGACGATTCACCCGAAGCTCCTTTGTCCAAGCTAGCAGCTTCACTTTAACAAGAAGATGAAATTAAGCTAACACTCTAAACAAGTGGGCTAGACTTGTGTAGAATGGTGTTGTGGTTCTCTTTCTCACTTCAAAATCCTATCTTTTTGAGTATTTTGCTCACTTGAAAAGTCTAGAGAGCAAGAGATCAAGGTTGAAGAAGATGATGGCCTTTTTTGAGAAGAAGAAAAAGATAATCTCTTGAAAGGAAAAAGAAAATATATGTATATAGATTTATTTCTTCTCATCTCAAACCATGGTTAAATCATAAAGATATTATTTAATTTGAGTTAAAACATGAAAGGAAAGTTTAATCCATGGTTAAGAGTAGGTGAGCATGGTTAGGTCAAAGAAGAGACTAGAAACAAACCATGAATTATCCTTTCCCTTTTTCATTTTGTTTTAAAACAAATATAAGTAATAATCTATATAAATAACCAAGGTGTGAGTCTTATATTGCCACCATTTTCTATGTATAAAAAACCATGATAGAATGATGTATGTATGCATGTGTGCATGCATATCCATATGTGCATGAACAAGAATGAATGCATACATGCATGCATACATCCAAAAGAAACAAGATAGGATTTCTAGTGAGAAGCTAATGGTTAAATGATAAATCAACACTTGATTTATCAACCCGGTCATATCACATACGACCCGACCAAAAGCAAGCCGCCCAATTAATATACGGTATCTCATACGCGCATTTTAACCGGGTCCATGCGCATATCGCATACGTACACCACAACGTTTCGCCTGGACTAGGCAACTCCTTTGTGGGACTCTAAGACTCGTCAATACGCCGGCAGTGGGTGATGATCATATCAAGCACCCCCAAGCCGCAAGCGGTCAGCTAAACGTAACGGCCACCCGGGTATTGAGCGATAAGAAGAAAACAAGCGAACCTGCTATAACTCCCGTCGAGCCAACCGGCAACATTACCGTACAGTCCGGTCTCTTCGTCAGATATGCTGCATATCGAGCCTAGGGATGGTCACGTCGACCCCAATAACTCAATAAGTCGTGCCGGTGAATGGTCTATAACAAATCGAGAAACTACTGATAACACTTATCAGTAAATCTCAGCAGCCCTGGCCAGGGACTTACTGATATAACCAGTCGAGCACAGCATCAACTCCCAATACCGGGAGAGACGAAACCCCTCCTATCGCTCATTGCCTTCGTGTGTCTCGGGACTGTACCCAACGGCCACCTGTTTGCACGACTCAGTAGAGCCGTGTTAGGGTGGTAATCAAAATACAGTGGGAGAGCACACAAGACTCTATGACGATCTCGGGTCTACAGACTAACCTGTACCAGTGTCACTTGAGAACTGCTATCCGACGATAGATATAATTCCATATAGGAGTTCTCGTTGAGTCCGTCCAGTGTACCCATTCACCACTGAGCACCCGTATATGATCTTGATGTCAAACATAGATGAATGTGGGAACATCCATCGCCCATCACATGGGTCTAGTATCATATACGCTAGTTTACTCTGGTATATCGATGCCCCGTCTCGATACACCTCCGACTAGGGACATTTCAGGATATGCTTATAAACTACAGATGTCCCACTAGTATGATCTCTATCATAATCACTGCAGTCAAGCCGATATCCTCACGGCTTTATCAGCATGTATGAATGAATAAAAGCATGATCAAATCAACATGTCAGATAAAGTAGAACCATATAGCATATTATCATGTCGAGCAAGAATGTACTCTGAATATATATATATATACATGTACAGATACATCCACTATCATATAATGGCCTCTAGGGCATACATATATCCAACAATCTCCCACTTGCACTAAGGCCAGTTATTGGCGTATCTCATACCCAACATCTCAAAATGTCGCTCATGCTGCGGCTGAGGGAGGGCCTTGGTGAGTGGATCTGCTGCGTTATTCTTTGTGTCTACTCTCTTAATCTCGATCTCGCGGCGATCTACAATTTCCCGGATCAAATGAGAGCGCCTCAGGATGTGTCTGGACCGCTGATGGGACCTGGGCTCCTTAGCTAACGCCATAGCCCCATTATTATCACAATACTACGGTATTGGATCAATAATGGTTGGAACTACTCCTAGCTCCGAGATGAACTTCCTCATCCAGACGGCTTCCTTGGCGGCATCATTCGCAGCAATGTACTCAGCTTCCATCGTAGAGTCTGCAACGGTATCCTGTTTGGAACTCTTCCAACTTACCGCCCCTCCATTGAGGGTAAATACAAACCCTGAGATAGATTTGCTGTCGTCCTTATCGCTCTGGAAGCTCGAATCGGTAAAGGCCTCCATTTGGAGATCTCCATTACCATACACCAAGAACAATTCTTTAGTCCTTCGTAAGTACTTAAGAATGTTCTTCACAGCTGTCCAGTGGTTCTCCCCTGGGTTGGATTGATACCTGCTTACAACACTAAGTGCATAAGCTACATCTGGGCGTGTACATAACATCGCATACATTATAGATCATACTGCCGAAGCATAGGGTATAATGCTCATGCGAGCTCTCTCTTCATCGGTCTTTGGACAAGAATCCTTGGAGAGAGTGACTCCATGACAAGCGGGTAAGGTACCCCGCTTTGAGTCTTCCATACTAAACCTTTTTAGGATAGTGTTGATGTACCTGGTTTGGGACAATCCCAATAACTTTTTGGATCTATCCCTATAGATCCTTATGCTCAGGATGTATGTGGCATCACCCAGGTCCTTCATGGAGAACCTTAGTGATAAGAAAGATTTGACCGACTGTAGCATAGGAATATCATTTCCTATCAGAAGAATGTCATCCACGTACAATACGAGGAATGCGACAGCTCTTCCTACAGCCTTCTTATAAACACAAGGTTCATCTGGATTTTTGATGAAATCAAACTCTTTGATAACATCATCGAAACAGATGTTCCAACTCTGAGATACCTTCTTTAACCCATATATGGATTTAAGCAATCTACATGCTTTCCCGCTGCTCCCACTGTCAATGAAGCCCTCTGGCTGATCCATATAAACCCATTCTTCTAAATCTCCATTTAGAAATGCTGTTTTAACGTCCATCTGCCAAATTTCATAGTCGTAGTGAGCAGCAATAGCAAGTAGGATCCGAATGGATTTAAGCATGGCTACGAGCGAAAAAGTTTCGTCATAGTCCAAACCTGGTCTTTGACGAAAACCCTTCGCCACAAGTCTTTCCTTATAGGCCTCTACCTGCCCATCTACACCAATCTTTCTTTTAAAGATCCATTTGCATCCCACAGGTTTTACCCAAGGGGGTACAACGTCCAAAGTCCATACTTTGTTGGTGTACATAGACTCCATTTCGGATCTCATGGCATCCAGCCACTTCATAGAGTCTCCACTCGTGATAGCATGCTGAAAACTGGTAGGATCATCATCATCCATGATGCAGTCTTCTCCGTCACCATTAATGAGGAAACTGTATTACCTCTCTGGTGGGCGAGAAGTCCTACCAGACCTTCGGAGTGGATGTGGTTCTTCAGTTTCTATTGCAATAGCCGGTTCAACCAAGTCGTCATTTGTAGTTTGTGTCTCTAGAACCTCTTCTAGATCCACCACATTGCCATCATCTTTATCTGTGAAAAACCCTTTTTCCAAGAATGTGGCATGCTGAGAAACAAACACCTTTTGTTCCCCCTTGTGGTACAATAGATATCCATATGAATTCTTTGGATACCCCACAAAATTACACATGACTGACCTGTAGGGTGTTTTTCGTCACCCCATTGAGATGGGAATACACGCGCGCTTGTCAGGCGCATTATAGATTCCCCCTTCCTAGGGTAGGCCAGGGTTTATTGATTGTGGGGATCCGAATCTCCGGCAGCCGCGGACTAACCTGCCGTTAATTACCCCTCGCCTTTGGGGCTAGAGAACCTCCGATTGACGGGTTAAACTGGTCAAGCGAACTCAATGTGCAGTGTGCGTGTGTTGTGTTTTGAAAGGGGGGTTTTGGATATATTGGGAGCCACGCAGAGTTTTTACAGGGGTCCCGCTACCCGGATAGCGGGCTGGGGGTCAAGGGGGCTAGCAGCCCCCTTGCGGGGTGCGGGGCAACGCTCCGTTAGAATTTTTTTTCCAATAAGGACAGTGTCGTGGAGTATGTGTGTATGTACATATGTATACATATGTATAGATATACATGTATATATATAAAAAGGGGAAAAGACATCCAAAGGATGCGTGGGGCAGCACCTTGGGCGCTGTGCGCGTAGGTGCTATGCGCTCAGGCGCTAGAGTGCCACGTGTCGGCACGTGGGCGCTCTGCGCTTGATCGCTGGGCGCTTGAGCGCAAGCGCGCCACGTGTTGAAACGGGGGCGACTTGCGCTCGAGCGCTTACGCTGAGCGCAAGCGCGCCACCGACACGCCACGTGTCGGCACGGGGCGACTTGCGCTCGAGCGCTTGCGCTGGAGCGCAAGCGCGCCACGTGTCGGCACCGGGGCGACATGCGCTCGAGCGCTTGCGCTGGAGCGCAAGCGCGCCACGTGTCAGCACCGGGGCGACTTGCGCTGGAGCGCTTGCGCTGGAGCGTAAGTGCGCAATGTGTCGGCACGTGGGCGCTTTGCGCTCGAGCGCTGAGCGCATGAGCGCAAGCGCGCCACGTGTCAGCACGCGGGCGCTCTGCGTTTGAGCGCCGGCGAGAAAAGGAGGCTTTTAGCCTAAGAAACAGAAGCTATGCTTCAGAAAGGAAATATTTATTATGTATATATGTATGGAGTTAAACTCCTAGGATGTTTTGAAGCTGATGAAGGGGTTCTTCTTCTTCCTCCTGTTGTTTGGCCGGATCTTGAAGATCAAGAGATGTGAGATCTCAAAATCTCTCCTTTTTGAGATCTGATGGGAGATCTGAGTTCCCCTTTGCGGGTTTTGTGGTGGAAAACTACTTAGTTTTGGAGAAGAAAAAGTAAAACTCTTGATTTAATTCAAAAGAAATGAGAAGGTTTGAAACCTTGGAGAAGGAGCAGGAGGCACCAAGAACCCTAGTTTTTTTTTGGGAATGAAAAGTGTTGCTTTATTCATCATCATGTTGCCTTATATAGGCTTACATATTTACATATAGCCCCTTGGGCTTTACAAAAATGGCATTTTAGGCATCCCATGGCTCATGTGCCATTTTATTTTTGCACATAAGCCATGGGCTTACAAAATATTGGATTTATGCCCATTTTGTTTACATTCATGCATAAACAATTACATAAAAATTATTTATTACATGATTTTGTTGTTGGCATGGGGTGGCTGGCCGCGGGCTCGACTTGGGCATGGGCCCGCTTGACCTGGGCTTGGGGCCACCAAGCTTGGGGGTTGACCTTAACTTTGACTCGGTCAACCGGGGTGTAAATTTTTACCTCAACAAATTGCCCCCATCAATAAATGCACACAGTATATGTGGGTCGTGTGCACGAAATTGATGGATCTTCTTTTGCGTGGAGGCGACTTGCTTTGGTTCCCACTTTTTAGGATGCACTGCCCTTTTTACGACATGGACGGTCAGCGCTTGACGCGTCTCCGAGATAGAGTGTCCGTGGTAGACGTTTCCCTAGCCCGGAGTGATTTCGTTGACGTGCCCCCGGCGTGGAGTGTCGCTGGTCGACGTTTCCCCGAGGCGGAGTATCGGCTGGTTGACGTGTCCCCAAGACGGAGTGTCTGCTTGACGTTTCCCCGAGACGGAGTGTCGCTGGTCGACGTGTCCCCGGCACAGAGTGTCTGCTGGTTGATGTATCCCCGAGACAGAGTGTCGCTTGTTGACGTGTCCCCGGCACGGAGTGTCGCTGATTGACTTTTCCCCGGCGCGGAGTGTCGCTGATCGACTTTTCCCCGGCGCGGAGTGTCGCTGTTGGACGTTTCCCTGATGCGGAGTGTCTGTGTTGGACATTTCCCCGATGCAGAGTGTCTGTGTTGGACGTTTCCCCGATGCAGAGTATCTTTGTTGGACGTTTCCCCGATGCAGAGTGTCGCTGGTTGACGTGTCCCCGGTACGGAGTGTCTGCTTGACGTTTCCCCGGCACGGAGTGTCGTTGTCGGACGTTTCCCTGATGCGGAGTGTCTGTGTTGGACGTTTCCCCGATGCAGAGTGTCGCTGGTTAACGTGTCCCCAGCATGGAGTGTCGCTGATCGACTTTTCCACGGCGCGGAGTGTCGGTGGTTGACTTTTCCCCGGCACGGAGTGTCGCTGATCGACTTTTACCCGGCACGGAGTGTCGGGTTGACTTTTCCCTGGCATGGAGTGTCGCTGATCGACTTTTCCCCGGCGCGGAGTGTCGGGTTGACTTTTCCCCGGTACGGAGTGTCGCTGATCGACTTTTCCCTGGCGCGTAGTGTCGGTTTGACTTTTCCCCGGCACGGAGTGTCGCTGATCGACTTTTCCCCGGCGCGGAGTGTCGGGTTGACTTTTCCCCGGCACGGAGTGTCGCTGATCGACTTTTCCCCGGCGCGGAGTGTCGGGTTGACTTTTCCCCGGCACGGAGTGTCGCTGATCGACTTTTCCCCGGCGCGGAGTGTCGGTTTGACTTTTCCCCGGCACGGAGTGTCGCTGATCGACTTTTCCCCAGCGCGGAGTGTCGGGTTGACTTTTCCCCGGCACGGAGTGTCGCTGATCGACTTTTCCCCGGCGCGGAATGTCGGTGGTTGACTTTTCCCCGGCACGGAGTGTCGCTGATCGACTTTTCCCCGGCGCGGAGTGTCGGGTTGACTTTTCCCCGGCACGGAGTGTCGCTGATCGACTTTTCCCCGGCGCGGAGTGTCGGTGGTTGACTTTTCCCCGGCACGGAGTGTCGCTGATCGACTTTTCCCCGGCACGGAGTGTCGGGTTGACTTTTCCCCGGCACGGAGTGTCGCTGATCGACATTTCCCCGGCGCGGAGTGTCGGGTGGACTTTTCCCCGGCACGGAGTGTCGCTGATCGACTTTTCCCCGGCACGGAGTGTCGGGTTGACTTTTCCCCGGCACGGAGTGTCGCTGATCGACTTTTCCCCGTTGCGGAGTGTCGGGTTGACTTTTCCCCGGCACGAAGTGTCGCTGATCGACTTTTCCCCGGCACGGAGTGTCGGTGGTTGACTTTTCCTCGGCACGGAGTGTCGCTGATCGACTTTTCCTCGGCGCGGAGTGTCGGGTTGACTTAATTCCGAGGTGGAGCATAATTCCGGCAGGGATGGTAGATATCCCGAGGCGAAGCATGATTTCGACACGGGGTAAATTCTGGAACGGAGCAAGATTCCGCCACAGAGGTTGTTGGTTTGATTTGACTTGGGTTGACATCAGCATCGCTACACTGGAATATGGTACCAGGAGTGAATCATCATCTGTCTTGAGAGGATGTGGGAATTGTTTTTTTTTGTTTGGCATCTGCATTGCTGCACTGGAATAATGCCAGGAGCAACCCATCATTTGCTCCGGGAGGATTTGGATTTGGTTTGTTTGGCATTTGCATTGCTGCACTGGAATAATGCCAGGAGCAACTCATCATTTGCCCCGAGAGGATTTGGGGATTTTTTTTTTGTCGGCTTCTGCATTGCTGCACTGGAATGATGCCAGGAGCAACTCATCATTTGCCCCGAGAGGATTCGGGGATTTTTTTTGTCGGCATCTGCATTGCTGCACTGGAATGATGCCAGGAGCAACTCATCATTTGCCCCAAGAGGAATTGGGGATTTTTTTTGTTGGCATCTGCATTGCTGCACTGGAATGATGCCAGGAGCAACTCATCATTTGCCCCAAGAGGATTTGGGAATTGGTTTTTGCTTGGCATCAGTATCGCTACACTGGAATATAGTACCAGGAGCGAATCATCATTTGCGTTTGCTTATCAGGAAGCGATGGCTTAGGAGACAGGTTTTAGGTCCCTATCACCTAAGACTTTCAATTTTGTTAGCCGTAAGGGTCTCACAAAGCATTTTCTCCCTACGGGTCGTAAGGATCCCGTAAGTGTATTTTCTCCTTAGGAGTCGTGGGGACTCCCAAGTGTATTGCTCCTTTGTGAGTCGTAAGGATCTTACGCGGGAATTGTCTCCTCACAAAGTCGAGAGGACTTTGCGAGTGCATTTCATCTCTCTCTCTTTTTTTACGAGTTTGCGCCCTTTCGGGTTTTCACAAACTCGCCGGCAGTCCTGCTGTTTTTACTCACGACGCCCTTTCGGGTTTTCATCCGTGCCCATTTTGCTTGTGGACATACCGTTCTCTTTTTTTTTCTTTTTTTTGGAGAGATCGGGATTGTTTTACGCCCGTGGATTGTATACGGTTTTGTAGGATGTATGATCCAGACCGTAGGCCCAAAAGCGTTTTGGGTCTTTGTTGGCGTCTGCATCGCTGCACTGGAATATGGTACCAGGAGCGACTCATCATTCGCCGTTAGGGTATGGGATTTGGAATTTGGTTGGCGTCTGCATCGCTACACTAGAATATGGTACCAGGAGCGACTCATCATTCACCGTTTGGGGATTTGGATTTGGAATTTGGTTGGCGTCTGCATCGCTGCACTAGAATATGGTACCAGGAGCGACTCATCATTCGCCACTTGGGGATTTGGATTTGGAATTTGGTTGGCGTCTGCATCGCTGCACTGGAATATGGTACCAGGAGCGACTCATCATTCGCCATTTGGGGATTTGGATTTGGAATTTGGTTGGCGTCTGCATCGCTGCACTAGAATATGGTACCAGGAGCGACTCATCATTCGCCACTTGGGGATTTGGATTTGGAATTTGGTTGGGGTCTGCATCGCTGCACTGGAATATGGTACCAGGAGCGACTCATCATTCGCCACTTGGGGATTTGGATTTGGAATTTGGTTGGCGTCTGCATTGCTACACTGGAATATGGTACCAGGAGCGACTCATCATTCGCCACTTAGGGACTGGGGAGCGATGGCTTAGGAGACAGGTTTAGATCCCTATCGCCTAAGGCTTTTCAATTTTATGGGCCGTGAGGGTCCCATAAAGGTATTTTCTCCCTGCGAGTCGTAAGGATCCCGCAGGTGTATGTTCTCCTTAGGAGTCGTGAGGACTCCTAAGTGTGCCTTTCCTTTGTGAGTCGTAAGAATCCCACAAAGGTTTGTTCTCCTCATGTATCGTGAGTACACATGAGTGGATTTCCCTCGTTTCCAGTTTAATGACTTAGAGGTCGACTGTTTCCAGTTTAACGACTTAGAGGTCATCTGTTTCCAGTTTAAAGACGTAGAGGTCATATGTCTCCAGTTTAACGACGTAGAGGTCATCTGTTTCCAGTTTAATGACTTGGTGGTCATCTGTTTCCAGTTTAAAGACGTAGAGGTCATCTGTTTCCAGTTTAACGACTTGGTGGTCATCTGTTTCCAGTTTAACGACTTGGTGGTCATCTGTTTCCAGTTTAACGACTTAGAGCTCTGTGGTGCCCAGTTTAACGACTTAGCGGTCATCTGTTTCCAGTTTAACGACGTGGTGGTCATCTGTTTCCAGTTTAACGACTTAGAGGTCATCTGTTTCCAGTTTAACGACTTGGTAGTCATCTGTTTCCATTTTAACGACTTGGAGGTCATATGTTTCCAGTTTAAAGACTTAGGGGTCTATGGTGCCTAGTTTAACGACTTAGCGGTCATCTGTTTCCAGTTTAACGACGTGGTGGTCATCTGTTTCCAGTTTAACGACTTAGAGGTCATCTGTTTCCAGTTTAACGACTTGGTGGTCATTTGTTTCCAGTTTAACGACTTGGAGGTCATTTGTTTCCAGTTTAACGACTTGGAGGTCTATTGATGGAGAACTTGGAATTTTGGGGTAGGGGCCGGCATCAGCGTTGCTAACACTGAAGCCGAGGTGCCAGGACACATGAGTAGGTCTTCCCAATGGAGCACAATTCCGAGGGCGGAGACCAACCGCGTAACTGGTGATTGTGGTGGGGCATGGATATGCTGAGAATTATTTGAGCCCGTAGATTGTATACGGTAGTCGATTTGGGGAGTGGCCGTAGGGCGGAAGAATTTTGGAAAACTGGATTTTGGTCGGCGTCTGCATCGCTGCACTGGAATATAGTACCAGGAGCGACTCATCATTCGCCGTTTTTTTGTTGTTTTTTTGTTTTTGTTTTACCGCGATTGCTCTATCATTTCAGCTTTTCTTATCGCTAAGGTCGCGATTGCCCTATCATTTCGGCTTTATTTTCAATTTTATTTTTACTCGCTGATTTTTATTGCGAGTTGCCCCATCATTTCGGCTTTTATCTTTCTTTTATTTACACTTTTTTTTATTTTCATTTTTTTTACATTCCCAGTTTAACGACTTAGAGGTCGATTGTTCCCAGTTTAATGACGTGGTGGTCAGCTGTTCCCAGTTTAACGACGTGGTGGTCCTTTTTGGTTATCCCAGCTCCTTGAACTTTGATCTTGGCGGAGCTTTGTTGATGACCTAGCTCTGTGGCTTGCCGATACATCCGAGGATTGTGAGGTTTTTCCAAGCTTATATTGGTCCTCTGCCCAATCTTTGAAAATATAGCAGTCTTCGATGGTATGACCCACCACTCTATGATATGGGCAGTATATGGGATTGCCGATCATGTTCATTTCCTGTGGCCTCTTTGGAACAGGAAGTTGCAGACCGCTGTTCAAGGCGTCCATGAATATTTTGCGGACTTCATCCCTCCTGAAGGAGTATACCTTCTTCTTTCTCTCCATTGGAGTTGGTGCCTTTACTGATGCAGGTCCTCGAGGCACATGTCTGGGAGGCTTAGGTTCCCGAAAGGCTTCGGTCTCCATTTGCATGAAATCGGCGATCGTAGCTTGACTGTTTGCTAACACGCCTTTAGACAGTTCTATCTCTCCCATCTTGTATTGCCTTTCGACCCAATCTTTGAAGATGAAGCAGTCCTCAATGGCATGACCTATCACCCTGTGATAGGGGCAATTTTTTGGGTCGTCGGTCATATTCTCTTCTTGCGGTCTCTTTGATTCTGGCAGTTGTAGACCGTTTCTTAGGGCGTCCCTGAATATCTTGTGGACCTTTTCCCTCTTGAAGGAATAGACCTTTTCCAGCTTCACTTTCAGAGGTGATTCCCCCCCGGCGTATGTATCGGAGGGACTGGAGGCTGATTGCGGCCGTTTTTCACGAAGGCGCTCCGTTGTTAGGTTGAAGGGGATATCAGTTGGCTGCCTCCGGGTATCAATCCCTGGCTCATGAACCAAAATTTGACCCTGCTGTAATTGCAATCGGGAGACTTGGGTCGCGAGATCTGCCACGACGTTTGCCAGCTCGTCGACTTTGGAATAGACCTCGGCAATCTTCTCATCCCTGTCCTGAAATTGCCTTTGAAGCCATTGGAATAATGCTTGTTCTGTAGTTCCGGCTATGACAACCGGGTAATCTTTATTGCCTGAGCTCAATTCCATAGGAACCACGGGCTCCTCTGGCTTATCGGCCTGAGCGGGCTCTTCATCATTTAGATCGAGCCGATGCTGGGTAGCGTCAACCATATCATCACCACGGCTGTGAAGAAGAGGAGGGTTCGTTTCTTCATATCCGGCCATGTAGACAGTGTGGATAACACACTCAGCCATTCTTTCATCACTGGCAGCTGGTTTCGTGGAGCGGTCCGGGCTTTGGAAATTCATAAATTTTAACATGGCCAGAGCCCTAGCCCTTTTGTTGGCTCTATATCTGAGCCGCTTCTGCCTCAGCTTCTCTGCCTTGAGCGTCTGGCAGGCTTCTGCTCTTTGGGAAGCCGCCACAGGCCGAGTGATGGGGAGGCTTAAGAAGACACCCAATCGAGCAGTGGTCAAGGGCACCGCTGGAGCTTGCTCAGGATACCTTGTTTCTTTGCTGGTGTTGATGGCCTTGCCCCCAGCTGGGGCCGAGAAAAGTTGTTCAAACACCGACTTGCGTTTGTGTTGGGGCGCCCTCGCGACCACGACATTCGGCCTCTTCCCCTTTGAGACCGGTTTGTCTGTTACCGGAGCTTGAGGAGCTGGGACGGCGTTAGCTGACACGAACATGATAGAGCCAAATGGTAGCGGCTCCTCCTCCCATTGTCGCCCAAGACTGGCCGGAAGGACCGTCCTGGATTCCATCTTCATTGTGTAGGAGACAGGAGCTGTGCTGAGAGCTGAGTTCATCATCGGAGACATTGTTGGAAAGTGATTGCTTGAAAACCTGCATGAAAAAGCATTATTTTAGTATAAATATAGACATGTATATAGATTGAGTTCGCATGAACGCTTAAACCGAAATATGGGAGGAGAGACAAAGTCCCACCGGGCGTGCCAGAATCTGTAGGGTGTTTTTCGTCACCCCATTGAGATGGGAATACGCGCGCGCTTGTCAGGCGTATTACAGATTCCCTCTTCCTAGGGTAGGCCGGGGTTTATTGATTGTGGGGATCCGAATCTCCGGCAGCCGCGGACTAACCTGCCGTTAATTATCCCTCGCTTTTGGGGCTAGAGAACCTCCGATTGACGGGTTAAACTGCTCATGCGAACTCAATATGCAGTGTGCGTGTGTTGTGTTTTGAAAGGGGTTTTTTGGATATATTGGGAGCCACGCAGAGTTTTTACGGGGGTCCCGCTACCCGGATAGCGGGCTGGAGGTCAAGGGGGCTAGCAGCCCCCTTACGGGGTGCGGGGCAACGCCCCGTTAGAAATTTTTTTCCAACAGGGACAGTGTCGTGGAGTATGTGTGTATGTACATATGTATACATATGTATAGATATACATGTATATATATAAAAAGGGGAAAAGACATCCAAAGGATGCGTGGGGCAGCACCTTGGGCGCTGTGCACCTAGGTGCTGTGCGCTCAGGCGCTAGAGTGCCACGTGTCGGCACGTGGGTGCTCTGCGCTTGATCTCTGGGCGCTTAAGCGCAAGCGCGCCACGTGTCGGCACCGGGACGACTTGCGCTCGAGTGCAAGTGTGCCACGTGTCAGCACGTGGGCGCTTTACGCTCGAGCGCTGAGCGCTTGAGCGCAAGCGCGCCACGTGTCGGCACGCGGGCGCTCTGCGCTTGAGCGCCGGCGAGAAAAAGAGGCTTTTAGCCTAAGAAACAAAAGCTATGCTTCAGAAAGGAAATATTTATTATGTATATATGTATGGAGTTAAACTCCTAGGATGTTTTGAAGCTGATGAAGGGGTTCTTCTTCTTCCTCCTGTTGTTTGGCCGGATCTTGAAGATCAAGAGATGTGAGATCTCAAAATCTTTCCTTTTTGAGATCTGATGGGAGATCTGAGTTCCCCTTTGCGGGTTTTGTAGTGGAAAACTACTTAGTTTTGGAAAAGAAAGAGTAAAACTCTTGATTTAATTCAAAAGAAATGAGAAGGTTTGGAACCTTGGAGAAGGAGCAGGAGGCACCAAGAACCCTAGTTTTTTTTTGGGAATGAAAAGTGTTGCTTTATTCATCATCATGTTGCCTTATATAGGCTTACATATTTACATATAGCCCCTTGGGCTTTACAAAAATGGCATTTTAGGCATCCCATGGCTCATGTGCCATTTCATTTTTGCACATAAGCCATGGGCTTACAAAATATTGGCTTTATGCCCATTTTGTTTATATTCATGCATAAACAATTACATAAAAATTATTTATTATATGATTTTGTTGTTGGCATGGGGTGGCTGGCCGCCCGCTTGACCTGGGCTTGGACCCGCTTGACCTGGGCTTGGGCCCACAAAGCTTGGGGGTTGACCTTGACTTTGACTCTGACTCGGTCAACCTGGGTGTAAATTTTTACCCCAACATGACCGTGTCTCAAGTTTGTCCGGATTCTGCTTTTTAACATAGGCCGGGCAACCCCAAATCTTAATTCTCTTAAGAGATGGTCTCTTTCCATGCCATATCTCATATGGCGTGGTAGACACGGTTTTGGTTGGAACCCTGTTCAGTAGAAACGCTGCAGTCTCCAATGCATGCCCCCAAAATGAGACGGGTAACTCAGCATCACTCATCATGGATCGGACCATATCTAATAGGGTCATATTCCGTCATTCAGACACACCGTTATGCTGTGGTGTGTAAGGAGGAGTGAGCTGAGAGAGAATCCCATTCTCTTTTAGGAAGTTTGCAAATTCTGTACTAAGGTATTCCCCACCTCGATCTGATCGAAGCATCTTGATACTCAAGCCGATTTGTTTTTCTACTTCTTGTTTATATTCAATGAATTTCTCGAAAGCTTCGGACTTGTGCTTTAATAAAAATACATGACCGAATCTTGAGAAACCGCCTCTAGCCTGTGTAGACATTGGCCCGCATACATCACTATGTATGAGGCCTAGGAGCTCAGTAGCTCTTTCTCCGTGTCCGGTAAACGGAGTTTTGGTCATTTTACCCTTGATACAAGACTGGCAAGTCACATAAGATTTATATTCAAAAGGGTTTAAATATCCATCTTTGTGTAACTTGTTTAGTCTTGTTTCGTTAATATGACCAAGTCTACAGTGCCAAAGAAAAGCTTCATTTATTTTTGAAAGTTTTCTTTTCTTAGTGTGTTGTATACTGAAAACTGTGTGTTGATTTAGGACGTATATCCCGTTATTAAGTGTACCATACCCAACCAACATTTGATTTAGGTGAATGTTCATAACATTGTTCTGCAATACAAAATTATATCCTTCATTGTCTAACAAAGAAACAGATATTATATTACATAGCATACTTGGTACAAAATAACATGGGTTTAAAACCAATATACACCCAGATGGCAACCCTAAGTGATACTCTCCCACTGCGACTGTATGTACATTGGAACCATTTCCAACGCGGAGAGTATGGTCACCTGTTTTCAAAACTTTGCTATTTCTCAGCACCTGCATAGAATTGCAAATGTGAGAACCTGAACCGGTATCTAATACCCAGGAAGCAGAGTTTATTGAAAAACAGTTTTCTGTCACAAACACACCTGAAGCGGAAGCATCCCCATGCTTCTTCTTGTAGGGTTCTTAGGCACACTAGTGAAGGTTCATAAAGCATCAAACATGCCCGAATAAAATTTTACATGTGCCGAACAACCCAAAGACGGGATCTTTGCTAGATTATTAGGGTTTAGCATGCAAGATAACATCTTTAAAGCAAAGTGTGAGGGATTACAACCTTTGTAGTCCGCTCCTTCGCTTCACAAGCTCCGAGTAGAAGTCCCTTCGCCGCGATCCACGATCTCCCAGACTCAAGAGAGGCTCCACGACTCGAACGATCCATGCTAGCTTGAAGTGTTCCGATTTTCCGATGATCTACGTCGAAGTTGCTATAACCCAAGCTTTCTCACTCTAAAGAGATGAACACCCTAATCTAATGGGCTAGATTAGATGAGGATGATGGAGTAGTATTTATGCTATCTTTTTAATTCACTTTCTCACAATAAATCATCACAAAGGGAATTTCTAGTGAGCTCTCTCTCAAAACTCAAGAGAGAAGAAGATGAAGAATGAAAGAATAATTCTTTTTGTGATGAATAGTATTCAAGAATATATGATTGATTATCAAACCATGGTCAAGGATGAGAGGCTTAACCTTTGTAGAGAATAAACTAGAGTTAGGGTTTGGTTAGGTTAGAGATAAGTATCAACCATAATATCTTAACCAAGATAAAATAGAATCCTTCTAGAATGAACAAGAATGAGCTAACCCTAATCAAACCCTAATCCCTTTTTATCATCCTTAAACATGTTTTATAATAAATCATATCATGTCACAATAATATATATTACATATATATTATATATTTGCAACAAAAGAAAATAATACAATTAACATATATCGCAAATATATCAATGTATTAATCCG
The DNA here is from genome assembly GCA_030015575.1 of Agapanthus africanus. Lineage (NCBI taxonomy): Eukaryota > Viridiplantae > Streptophyta > Magnoliopsida > Asparagales > Amaryllidaceae > Agapanthus > Agapanthus africanus. The sequence continues at coordinate 402,513,577 of CM057346.1, forward strand.
GTGAGAAAATGAAATAATAAAGTAAGCCAATATTAGATAATGTAATACAATATATCATATATATCATTATACATTAAATCATCGAATCAACACTTGATCCAACGATCCGGCTATATTGAATATAACCGACTAATATATCATGTACCGATTCATCGAATCAACACTTGATCCGATGTCCCGATTCATATCTAAATATCGCGAGAATATAATACGGTATCTCATATCGCATTATTCTCTGTCCTACACATATCACATATGTGCCTCTACTCCGTTTTGCCTAAGCCAAGAAACCTCTGTGTAGGACTCTAAAGAATCGTCAATACGCCGGTAGCAGGTGATGATCATATCAAACACCCACAAGCTGCAAGCGGTCAGCTAAACGTAACAGCCACCCAGGTATTGAGCGATCAGAAGATCAACAAGCTAGCCTATCCGTTCTCCTGTGAATCCAATCAGTAACACTCCCGTACAGTCCGGTCTGTTCGTCTGATATGTCGCATATCAAGTCTAGGGGTGGTATACGTCAGACCCCAGTAACCGATAAGTCGTGTCGATGTGAGGCTCATAACAGGTCGAGAAACTACTAGTAACACTTACCAGTATATCTCTATATCAGCCCTGGCCAGGGACTTCCAGTTATAGCCAATCGAACACAGCACGACATCAACTCCTTATACCGGGTGAGACGAATCCCCTCCTATCGCTCATTGCCTCCATGTGATTCGGGACTGTACCCAAAAGCCACCGTTTTGCACACCCTCTTGGACGTGGTAAGGTGGAAATCAAAGCACAGTGGGAATCACACAAGTCTCTATGACGATCTCGGGTCTACAGACTACCATGTACCAGTGTCACCGGAGAACTGCCATCTGACGTGTGGTATATCACCAACTGGGAGTTCTCGGCGGGTCCGTCCAGTGTACCCAGTCTCCACTGAGCACCCGTACACCATCCTTGATGTCAAACACCGATGGATATGGGATCATCCATCGCCCATCATATGGGTCAAGATGCGTATACGCTAGTCTACTCTGGTGTATCGATGCCCTGTCTCGATATACCCTCGACTATGAACATTTATAGGATGTACTCATCGACTACCGTGGCCCCACTAGTATGATCTCATCATAATCCCAGTAGTCGAGTACAGATCCTAAGGGCTTTATCAACATGTGAGAGAAAGACAGTAAACCAATACAAGTCAACATGTTAAGATAAAGTGAAACCAAATAGCATACTATCATGACGAGCAAGAAAGTCCTCTCTGTATATATCCATGCATCCATCATAATATACATCATATGTACAACAATGGCCTCTAGGGTATATACATAACTAACAATCTCCCACTTGCACTAAGGCCAGCTGCTGTAGTATCTCATACCTAGCATCCGAATAATCTCTCAAACTGTATCTGGGGAATGGCCTTCATGAGTGGATCTGCAGTGTTGTCCTTCGTATCTACTCTCCTGACCTCGATCTCCCGGCGATCAACTATCTACCTGATCAGGTGATACCGCCTCAGAATATGTTTAGATTTCTGATGGGATCTGGATTCCTTGGCCAAAGCCACAGCTCTATTGTTATCGCAATACAGAGGTATTGGATATGCAATGGATGGAACCACACCAAGTTCAGTGATGAACTTCTTTATCCAGTCAGCCTCTTTGGCAGCATCGTTGGCAGCGATGTATTCAGCCTCCATCGTCGAGTCTGCAACGGTATCCTGTTTGGAACTCTTCCAACATACCGCCCCTCTATTGAGGGTAAAGACAAATCCCGAGTGCGACTTAGAGTCGTCCTTATCACTTTGGAAGCTGGAATCGGTAAAGGACTCCACCCGGAGTTCTCCGTTACCATACACCAAGAACATGTCTCTAGTCCTTCGCAAGTACTTGAGAATGTTCTTCACGGCTGTCCAGTGACTCTCTACAGGATCTGCTTGATACCGACTCACTACACTTAGTGAGTATGCTACATCGGGTCTGGTACATAGCATCGCATACATGATAGAGCCTACTGCCGAAGCATAGGGTATCCCTTGCATGCGAGCTCTCTCCAAATCAGTCTTGGGAGACATCTCTTTGGAGAGAGTGAGTCCAGAGATCATGGGTTAGTTCCCACGCTTGGATTCTTCCATACTAAACCTCTTTAGTATGGTGTCAATGTACCTAGATTGGGACAATCCCAATATCCGTTTGGATCTATCTCTATAGATCCTAATCCCCAATATGCATGAGGCATCACCTAGATCTTTCATTGAGAATCTTTGTGATAAGAAGAGCTTGACTGATTGCAGCATAGGAATATCATTTCCTATCAAGAGTATGTCATCCACGTACAATACGAGGAAGACAACCTTACTCTCTGCCACCTTCTTATAGATACAAGGTTCATCTATATTTTTTATGAAGTCAAACTCTTTGACCACTACATCAAAACAGATGTTCCAACTCCGCGATGCTTGCTTTAACCCATAAATGGATTTAAGCAGTTTTCACACCTTTCCGCTGCTCCCACTATCTACGAAGCCCTCTGGCCGAGTCATGTACACGCACTCTTCAAAATCACCATTTAGAAAGGCGGTCTTAACATCCATTTGCCAGATTTCATAGTCATGGTATGCAGCAATGGCAAGTAAGATCCGGATGGACTTAAGCATAGCTACTGGAGAAAAGGTTTCGTCATAATCCACACCTGGTCGTTGACGAAATCCCTTTGCTACAAGTCTAGCTTTGAAAGTCTCAACTTTTCCATCTACACCAAGTTTCTTTTTAAAAATCCACTTGCTCCCAATGGGTTTTACCCCTTCAGGAGCATTTTCCAAAATCCATACTTTATTGGTATACATGAATTCCATCTCAGATCGCATTGCATCCAGCCATTTCACAGAGTCACCACTCATGATGGCCTGCTCGAAACTAGTCGGGTCATCATCTTCCATGATGTAATCCTCGCTTCCACCATCAATGAGAAAACCGTAGTATCTCTCAGGTGGACGAGAAACCCTACTAGATTGGCGGAGAGGCCGGGGTTCGTCGGGTACTACCGAATCCTCTGGTTCCACTAAATCTTCAGTTACAGTTTGTGTTTCTGGAACTTCTTCCAGTTCTACCTCAGAGCCACTAATCTCTTTTGCAAGAAATTCCTTTTCTAAAAAGGTGGCATGTTGAGCAATAAACACTTTTTGTTGTTCACTGTGGTAGAAAAAATATCCATTTGAATATTTAGGATATCCCACAAACTTACATAGAACTGACCGTGCCTCGAGTTTGTCTGGATTTTGCCTTTTGACATAGGCCAGACAACCCCATATCTTAACTCGTTTAAGACATGGTCTCTTCCCACTCCATATCTCATATAGTGTGGTGGGTACAAATTTCGTTGGAGCTTGATTCAATAGGTATGCTGCTGTCTCAAGCGCATACCCCCATAAGGAAATAGGTAACTCAGCTGTACCCATCATAGAGCGCACCATATCTAATAGGGTGCGATTCCTCCGCTCCGATACACCGTTGTGCTGTGGTGTATAAGGAGGAGTAAGCTGAGAGAGAATCCCATTCTCTTTTAGATATTCTAGGAACTCATTGCTTAAGTATTCTCCTCCTCGATCAGATCGAAGGATCTTAATACTTTTGCCCGTTTGTTTTTCTACTTCGTGCTTATATTCTCTGAATTTCTCAAAAGCTTCAGACTTGTGTTTCATCAAGAACACATGTCCGAATCTAGAGAGATCGTCAGTGAATGTAATGAAGTAGGAAGAACCGTTCTTGGCATGCGTAGACATGGGACCGCATACATCACTATGTATCAGTCCTAAGAGTTCCGTAACTCTTTCTCCGTGTCCACTAAATGGAGCTTTGGTCATTTTTCCTTTGAGACATGAATGGCAAGTATCATAAGATGATAATTCGAACGAATTCAAATAACCATCCTTATGTAACTTAGCCAGTCGCGTCGCATTGATATGACCAAGTCTACAATGCCACAAGAAGGATTCGTTCATTTCTAAACTTTTCCTCTTATGTGTGTTTTGTATATTGAGGACTGTATTCTGATTTAGAATGAATATGCTATTATGTAACGAGCCTGATGCAATCAACTTTTGATCTAGAAATATGTTCATAACATTATCTTTTACTACAAAATTATATCCTTCTTTACTTAATAAAGAAACTGATATAATATTGCACATCATGTTCGGTATATAATAGCACTCATTTAGAATCAGTGTATTATGACTTGGCAATACAAGGTGATATTCGCCAACTGCTTTGGCTGCAATACTTGCACCGTTCCTTACTTGAACGGAATGATCACCTTTTCCCAGTTCTCTACCTTCACGTAGCCCATGTAACAATTTACATATGTGGGATCCTGATCCGGTATCCAATACCCAGGACGTAGGGTGAACTGAGAAACAGTTCTCAATAACTAACACACCTGAAGAAGATGCATCAACATGCATGTTCTTTTGGGCGGCGTGAGAATCCAGATATTCTCATATTTCCTGTTCAGTCTTATAACTCTTATAAGAAAGAACGGGTCCAACGTTCCCCTGCTCGGTATAATAAGCGGGTTCAGTCAATACATCCATATTATTATCTTGATTATGGCCCGACATGGTCGCTACCTAGAGAGAGAGAGAAGAAAACACTTTAGCGTATGCTCTTACAAGATTAGATTGGTTATTATCTTATCTAATCAGGATGTCCCCCACTGTTTTTATCAAATCTTCCTTCAAACCCTAAAAGGTAAGATTAGCCGGGATTAATTACACCCTACAATTTCGTCAATCTTTCAGCCAAATCAGTGTAGGTACTTTGAGGGAGGTTCCCCGTGCTTTCGCACGGACCTAATTAAAGTAAACCTCGTTTTCCCAGAGGCATAACCCCGTTAACACTTTTCTAGACACCTACTTGATCGACTAATTGCCCTGTGTAAAACTCTCCCAGGAGGAACTCTTACTCGCAGTGGATATCGGGATCCAACTATCTCATAGAAGGTATGAAATCTCATTGCAAATTTCAACACTTGAAATTCCCGATAAAATTTTGCCCCTGGTGTGCCATGACCTTGACAGAGGTCAACAAACCATAGTGCACTAGTCAAGTTCAACCCGTCATTTCTTGATTGAATCAAACCCACTCGCACGCCCCTTAACAGAGGTCAACAAGGTCGTACGACTACCCTAATCCAATCACATCACATGCTTTATAGATAATTACTAGTTAGCTACCGCACACTACGCCTTGACAGAGGTCAACAAACGCAGCACGAATACTAAATAGTCTTTATCTGAAATGACGGAGGGCTACGACAGGTTTTTCTGAAAACCTATTGCGTAATGAACTTGATATCGTCATAGAATCAAGTGAAATTTTGAAATGGGGTGTTTTTGAGGCTTTCATTAGTTTTGCTAAAGAGGTCACTCCCGGTGAAGGGATCTCGGCTCTTTCCTCATCGAATAAGGTGCAGGACATATCATAAATATCACTGTGCAAAGCAAAACTCTAAAAGAAATCAAAAGACAAACAGAGTTTTGTAGCATCTGCCAGTTTCGCTAAAGAGGTCACTCCCGGTGAAGGGATCTCAGCTCTTTCCTCATCGAATAAGGTGCAGGGTATATCATATATACCGCTATGCAAAGCAAAACTGTAGCCACCCTTTTTATAAAGTTTTGATTCTACAACATCTTTTAGGTTTCTTTTCTTTTTATTAATCTCATTAATAAAAAATCTCATCAGCTTATGCTTCCTAAGTATCACAGATAAATACGACGTACACTTATGCCATCCGCATTCGCCTAGATGTCCCCTCGTGCACCGTTAGGTTAGCTAACTAACGACAGAGCAGGGCAGGGCTAGTGCGGGTGTAAAACATAAGTAACGTCGATAAAATATATCATATATACTATATACTGTATCCATCACAACATATCAAATGATCACATCACAGATATCGCAGCAGAAACATAGATATAATGTGGGATATACTAGGACGTCCGTATTTAGTATTTAGCCAACAATAGAAAATACGGATTCCACAGTCGCGATGAATAGCCAAGCCCACACCCTGGACCCCTATGAGAGCGGCAAGCGACCCTACCAATTCTGGAGTTTAGGAGACCCGGTCTCGACTCCTCGAGATAGCCTCCCACTGAACCCCAGAACCCGGTCACCTGTGCTCCCCTCCTTGGGTCCATCCTAATGCGGAAAAGTAAATAATATACAAAACTGGTAGCATCAACCTCAACCTGGAAGTGCCCCAAATAAAAGAATATTACATTACATTTGAATTTACATGAATGAAAATATAAAACTCTCATCTCACATAAAATCCCCGGCTATTCAATCGCGACAATCCTGCACATCATATCTCAGCAACACATAATATCTCATATCATCAACGTAAGTAAGTATGCATACACCGATCGTCGATGTATAGCAACGACAATCGGCAATACAACTACATACTACACTTACGGTCACAAAAAAGAAAGTGTAAAACTACAATATTTGGAATCCATAATCACTTTAGACATCGTAAATCCGAAATATCACATACTTCGCATTTCATGCCTAACACAATGAATTCCATATATTGTATCACATTCCAGATAAATAGACAGTATTAAACTTTTCGAACAGATAATCAAATACCCAAAATTTCCTAAAGTGCTCAACACTTGAGCGGAGTTCAAACAATCCCAGAATATGTCACAATACCAGTGATCCAGCCGTAGAAGGGTCAAGCCAACGCCTCACATGTGGCACGCCGTACTTCCCCAAACCCGAAGGTTCAAAAAGCAGTTCAAGACGGTTACATAATTGAGTTAAGGTTTGTTGTCTTCTAGAGGGTCCACCGTGTTACTTGCACATTTTTCTGAAATATTTAAACTCTAAAAAAATTTCAACACTTGAAAATTTTTGTGTCGGGAAAAAGTGAGTTAATGATATCCGTTCGAACTTTTTAACAGTTTCTAAATATCCGGAAATAAAATAACGAATTTAAAATTCCCGATCGAATCGTCGATTACAAAATAAACCCCAGAACACTCAACCATTGAGTCAAAAATAAAAATACCAGAAACTGTATAAGCATTAGAAACGAATTACTGTGAAAAAATAATTGTCACATCAAACAGTACGGCAGTGGAACCGCGGCCCAAGCAGGGTACGGCCGCGATTCCGCGGCAGTCTGTACGGATCACTGCACCGAATTTCACAGTTATTCTTATTTCTTTTTGCTTAATTTTTCAGGTATTTTTAATTCAGAAAAAATCGCATTTTTGAAAAATATCCAGAGAGGGGTTCATTTTCGTCGGTTCGGGTTCGATCGGAGTTTTAACTTCGTATACACGTCGCCTAATACTCTAGCTAGGCTCTGATACCACTGTAGGGTTCCTAGTCACACTAGTGAAGGTTCATAAAGCATCAAATATGCCCGAATAAAATTTTACATGTGCCGAACAACCCAAAGACGGGATCTTTGCTAGATTATTAGGGTTTAGCATGCAAGATAACATCTTTAAAGCTAAGTGTGAGGGATTACAACCTTTGTAGTCCGTTCCTTCACTTCAGAAGCTCCGAGTAGAAGTCCCTTCGCCGCGATCCACGATCTCTCGGACTCAAGAGAGGCTCCACGACTCGAACGATCCATGCTAGCTTGAAGTGTTCCGATTCTCCGATGATCTACGTCGAAGTTGCTATAACCCAAGCTTTCTCACTCTAAAGAGATGAACACCCTAATCTAATAGGCTAGATTAGATGAGGATGATGGAGTAGTATTTATGCTATCTTTTTAATTCACTTTCTCACAATAAATCATCACAAAGGGAATTTCTAGTGAGCTCTCTCTCAAAACTCAAGAGAGAAGAAGATGAAGAATGAAAGAATAATTCTTTTTGTGATGAATAGTATTCAAGAATATATGATTGATTATCAAACCATGGTCAAGGATGAGAGGCTTAACCTTTGTAGAGAATAAACTAGAGTTAGGATTTGGTTAGGTTAGAGATAAGTATCAACCATAATATCTTAACCAAGACAAAATAGAATCCTTCTAGAATGAACAAGAATGAGCTAACCCTAATCAAACCCTAATCCCTTTTTATCATCCTTAAACATGTTTTATAATAAATCATATCATGTCACAATAATATATATCACATATATATTATATATTTGCAACAAAAGAAAATAATACAATTAACATATATCGCATATATATCAATGTATTAATCCGGTGAGAAAATGAAATAATAAAGTAAGCCAATATTAGATAATGTAATACAATATATCATATATATCATTATACATTAAATCATTGAATCAACACTTGATCCAACGATCCGGCTATATCGAATATAACCGACTAATATATCATGTACCGATTCATCGAATCAACACTTGATCCGATGTCCCGATTCATATCTAAATATCGCGAGAATATAATACGGTATCTCATATCGCATTATCCTCTGTCCTGCACATATCACATATGTGCCTCTACTCCGTTTTGCCTGAGCCAAGAAACCTCTGTGTAGGACTCTAAAGAATCGTCAATACGCCGGTAGCAGGTGATGATCATATCAAACACCCACAAGCTACAAGCGGTCAGCTAAACATAACAGCCACCCAGGTATTGAGCGATCAGAAGATCAACAAGCTAGCCTGTCCGTTCTCCTGTGAATCCAATCAGTAAAACTCCTGTACAGTCCGGTCTGTTCGTCTGATATGTCGCATATCAAGTCTAGGGGTGGTATACGTCAGACCCCAGTAACCGATAAGTCGTGTCGATGTGAGGCTCATAACAGGTCGAGAAACTACTAGTAACACTTACCAGTATATCTCTATATCAGCCCTGGCCAGGGACTTCCAGTTATAGCCAATCGAACACAGCACGACATCAACTCCCTATACCGGGAGAGACGAATCCCCTCCTATCGCTCATTGCCTCCATGTGATTCGGGACTGTACCCAAAAGCCACCGTTTTGCACACCCTCTTGGATGTGGTGAGGTGGAAATCAAAGCACAGTGGGAATCACACAAGTCTCTATGACGATCTCGGGTCTACAGACTACCATGTACCAGTGTCACCGGAGAACTGCCATCTGACGTGTGGTATATCACCAACTGGGAGTTCTCGGCGGGTACGTCCAGTGTACCCAGTCTCCACTGAGCACCCGTACACCATCCTTGATGTCAAACACCGATAGATATGGGATCATCCATCGCCCATCATATGGGTCAAGATGCGTATAAGCTAGTCTACTCTGGTGTATCGATGCCCTGTCTCGATATACCCTCGACTAGGAACATTTATAGGATGTACTCATCGACTACCGTGGCCCCACTAGTATGATCTCATCATAATCCCAGTAGTCGAGTACAGATCCTAAGGGCTTTATCAACATGTGAGAGAAAGACAGTAAACCAATACAAGTCAACATGTTAAGAAAAAGTGAAACCAAATAGCATACTATCATGACGAGCAAGAAAGTCCTCTCTGTATATATCCAAGCATCCATCATAATATACATCATATGTACAACAATGGCCTCTAGGGCATATACATAACTAACACTTCTTGAGGTTCAAGTACTCTGTACAGTTGCGCTTCCAATGTCCTGTCTTGTGGCAATGAAAACTTTCACCTTTCTCCGAGTCTCCAGCTTTGGACTTTTTCTTTCCCTTCACCTTTTTAACTCCACCCTTAGGATTGGTGGGCTTCTTCTTTTTCTTTCCTTTGTACTTAGCCTTAGGGCGAGAAGAAGAAGATTGCCCAATAGTCATAACGGGAGTTTTCATCGATTTCATAGTGCTCTCTGCACTCCTTAACATATTAAGGAGTCCAGGTAGCTCCTTCTCTATGCCGTGCATGTTGAAGTTAACTATGAACTGAGCAAAGGTGGAGGGGAGGGACTGCAGAATAATATCCGTATATTGTTCATTGTCCATTGTCCATCCTAGGTCCTCAAGCTCTTCTATAAGAGCTATCATCTTCAGAACATGGTCTCCTACCGGTGTGCCAGGGGCCATTCGCATCTGAAACAATTTCTTTGATGCTTCGTATCGTAATACGCGGGATTGCTCTCCATACAACTCCTTTGTATGGAGGAATATGGTTTGAATGTCCATATTCTTGTGCTGCTTTTGATATGTATTGTCCATCGATGCAAGCGCGAGGCATTTGGCCGTGGCACAGTCAGCGTTCCATGTCTTGCGGACTTCAATGTCTGCAACTGAGGATTTTGGACCTGGGGTAGGCGGGGCTGAAGCCGTGAGGACATATGATACTTTATCATAAGTCAAGGCTATTTTCAGATTCCTCAGCCAGTCTTTATAATTGGTCCCATTCAGTTTGTTTTTATCTAGTAAAAGCTTGAGTCCAGTCATTGGTATCTGCCATTAAGAGAGAGAAAAGAATACACTCAGCGAAAGCTCTTGCATAGATCAGATTGGTTATTATCTTGTCTAATCGATGTCTCCCACTGCTTTAATCAAGTTTTTCTTTCAAACCTTAAAAAGAAAACTAGCCAGGATTAATTACAGTCTACAACTTCGCTAACCGTTCAGCCAGGCCAGTGTCGGTACTTGAGGGAGGTTCCCCGTGCTTTCGCACAGACCTAATTAAAGTAAACCTCGTTTTCCCAGAGGCGTAGCCCCGTTAACACCTTTCTAGACACCTAATGAGTTAGCTAATTGTAAACTGCAAAACTCTCCTGGGAGCAACTATTGCCCACAGTGGGATCGGGATCCAACCATCATATGGAAGGTATGCAATCTCATTGCAAATCTCAACACTTGAAATTCCCGATATGATTTTTACCCCTAGTACCTATGACCTTGGCTATGGTCAACAAATCACAAGTACTAGTCAAGTTCAGCCCGTAATTTCTTGATTAATCAGACCCGTTTACATGACCCTTGGCTAAGGTCAACAAAGTCATATACCCGTCCTAATTAATCTGCATCATATGCATTGTAGGAAGACATCACTTAGCTACCATACACTACGCCTTGGCTAAGGTCAACAAACGTAGCACGAATACTAAATACTCTACTTCCTAAAATGACGGAGGGTTGCGAATGATTTTTAAGAAAATCTTTAACGCTTTGAACTTGATATCGTCGTAGAATCAAATGGTTTTCAAAAGGAGTGGCTTGTGCTCCGCAGTTTTTGAAATACAGCTTTTTCATAAAGAGCCGAGTGGTTTTCAAATCCGATTCTACAACATCTTTTTAGGTTTATTTTCTTTACATTAATCATATTAATGTAATCCCATCATTTAAGTCCTTAAGCCAATCACAGAAAAGAAACGAAAATAACACGTACGCTTATGCCATCTACATTCGCCGCAATGTTCCGTTATGCACCGTTAGGTTACTTAACTAACGGCATACCGGGACGGGACTAGCACGGGTGTAAAACATAAGCAACGTCTACTATATATCTCATATATAATATATCATTCGTCTCAGATATCACAGAACACAGGCAGCAGAAACATATATATAATGTGGGATATACAAGGACGTCCGTATTTAGTACTTAGCCAACAATAGAAAATACGGATTCCACAGTCGCGATGAATAGCCAAGCCCACACCCCTAGACCCCTACGAAAGCGGCAAGCGACCCTACCAATCCTGGAGTTTAGGAGACCCGGTCTCGACTCCTCGAGATGGCCTCCCACTGAACCCCAGAACCCGGTCACTTGTGCTCCCCTCCTTGGGTCTATCCTAATGCGGAAAAGCAAATAATATAAAACACTGGTGATATCAACCTCAACCCGGAAGTGCCCCAAATAAAAGAATATTATATTACATTTGAATTTACATGAATGAAAATATAAAACTCTCATCTCACATAAAAAAAAACCCGGCTATTCGATCGCGACAATCCTGCACATCATATCTCAGCAACACATAATATCATATATCATCAACGTAAGTAAGTATGTGTACCCCAATTGTCGTTGATGTATAGCAACGAAACCGGCGATATCGAACATACTACACTTACGGTCACAGAAAAGAAAGTGTAAAACGACAATATTTGGAATCCACATTCACTTTAGACATCATAAATGCGAAATATCACATACTTCGTATTTCATGCCTAAACTATATGAATTCTGTAAGTCCATGCTACCTCTCCCGGTACTTTCGGGCATGCGGAATTTGGTGAAAAACAATTTTCTAGAGGCGGTAACATGGACTCAAAACCGGATCTTGGTTAAACATCTAACTAACAACCTAACTAGGAGTTGTTAACTACTCGGTTAGGGGGTTATACCTTTCTTTCTTGAACTCCTTCGTCTTCAAGCCTCGATGGTTGTCCGGATCGGCTTCACCCCGTCGTCTCCTTGCGCTGAAGATCGATCCACCTGAAAGCTTCTACCTTTGGCTTCTTCTTCGGTCTTTGAAGAAACTAGTTCACTTGGTTTGCCAAACCTTATGAACTAGAGTGAGTAGAGAAGAGTGTGTTGGGATTTTCTCTATGGTTCTTGGTTCTCAACACATGAGACAAGTGAACCATAGACTAAAGAGAGGGAGAGCAAGAGGAAGAAGATGAGAGCTCAAGAACAAGAGAGAGAATCAAAATGATAGAATGAGCAAGACCTTTCTCACTTGGCTCTCATAATCCAAAACCATCATCACAAAAATAGTAATCAAGTATTGTGTAAATGGTTTAAGTCAAAATGGCTATATCATTTCATGCACTCATATTGCACAAGAGAACAAGCAAGTAAAAAGTCTTTGCCATGAAATAATAGCCATTGTCATCATGATGGTCAACTAGTCCAACCTAGTCAACCGGTCAACAAAGTCAACGAGTCAACAAAGTCAACCCCTCAACAACCATGTCACCACAATACTTAATTAATATTATTGTTAATTACATATCATATTCTCATTAGGGTTGAGCAAAAAGTCAATAGTCAACAGTCAACGGTCAACAACCCTAATGAGAATCCTCTGCCTCTGTCTCTCCGTCAACTGTGCATACACACCCGCATCTGTGTTCCGAGGAACACGAATACATACTGGATAAAACCAATCCCAATACATACACTAGGATCTGGCTTAAACCAAAGCCCGCTAGTGTAAACTGTCCGGACACTAAACGTGCACAAGTGCACGGATGTGACTGAACCCTATCGCAAAACCATGCGACCTGTCGCAAAACCATGCGACCTCTACTCTTTTGCCTAAAGGCGAATAGCTTTCTGTGTGGGACTCTAAAGACTCGACACTACGCTGGCAGTGGGTTTAACCACAGACCACAAGCGGCACTAGCTGTGCGTAACGGTCCCCAGGTAGATGCCGACAAGAAGACTGACGAGGTGAAACCCATCTGAACTCCTACTGAGCCTGAATGTGACAGTCTCCGTACAGTCCGGTCTGTTCGTCTGATACATCGCATGGCGGGCCTAGGGGGACGGTAAATGTCAGTCCCCTAATAGCGGTACAAGTCGTGTCGGAGTGAAGCCCAATACACCCTGAGATAACACTGGAAGCCTACCAGTATATCCCGCTTGCCCTGGCCAGGGACTACTCGTGTAATGGCTCTCCTAGACACAGCGCGATGTCAACCCCCAATACCGGGAGAGACGAATCCTGTCTAACCGTCACTGCCTCCAAGTGCTTCGGGACTGCACCCAACTACTACCTGTTTGCACGACTCCTTTGAGCCGTGGTAGGGTAGTAATCAAAGTACAGTGGGAACACACTCAAGGCGAAGTGATAGTGTCAAGTCAGCGGACTAAGCTGTACTCATGTCACCTGGGAACCGATAACTGACAATAGGTATAATACCAACCGGTCAGTTCCCGACGAGTCCTGTCCAGTGTACTCGTAACCTAACGAGCACCCGCATACTATCTCCAGTACGACGTACTGATGGCTGTGGGACAGACCATCTCCCACACTGGGATGAGAAGCGCATGCGCTAGTCTACTCCGGAGTATCGATGCCCTGTCTCGATAGTCCTGCGACTAGGGACCTGCATAAGGATGTGCTTATAGATTACCCAGCCCCCACTAGTGTGACTGCCATCACAACGCTGGTAATCAAGCAAAGATCCTAAGGGCTCCACTAATGTGCATAGGTGATATACTAAAATAAACACATGTACACATTGAAGTAGAAACAAACCAAGTAGCATACTACTATTTTGAGCAAGATTGTATATACAAGGTGAATATCCCAAGCTTCCATTAAGTAATATACAAACTAGTATGATACAGTAATGGCCTCTAGGGCATATACACTAACAATCTCCCACTTGCACTAAGGCCATGTACTGGCGTATCGAAGACCTATCATCTCGATCAGCCGCTCGAACTGAGTCTGGGGAAAGGCCTTGGTGAATGGATCTGCAATGTTATCTTCTGAAGCAACCCTCCGAACCTTGATCTCCTGGCGATCCACGATCTCCCTGATCAGGTGATACCGCCTCAAGATGTGTCTGGATCTCTGATGGGACCTGGGTTCCTTCGCTAAAGCTATAGCCCCGTTGTTGTCGCAATACAGAGGTATTGGATCAACAATGGACGGAACCACCTGAAGTTCTTTCAAGAACTTCCTCATCCAGACAGCTTCTTTTGCGGCATCAGATGCAGCGATGTATTCCGCTTCCATCGTCGAGTCTGCAACGGTTTCCTGTTTGGAACTCTTCCAACACACCGCCCCTCCATTGAGGGTAAAGACAAAACCCGACATGGACTTGGAATCATCCTTGTCACTCTGGAAGCTGGAGTCAGCAAAGGCCTCGATCTGGAGGTTTTTTCCGCCATATACCAAGAACATCTCCTTAGTCCTTCTCAGGTACTTGAGAATGTTCTTTACCGCTATCCAGTGTTTCTCCCCAGGGTTTGACTGATACCGGCTTACCACACTCAGTGCATAAGCTACATCCGGTCTGGTACACAACATCGCATACATTATAGAGCCTACCGCAGAAGCGTAGGGTATAATAGACATGCGATCCCTCTCCAAATCAGTCTTGGGAGACATCTCTTTAGAGAGGGTGATCCCGTGACAAGCCGGTAGGTTACCGCGCTTGGAATCTTCCATACTGAATCTCTTCAGTATGGTGTCGATGTACCTGGACTGTGAAAGTCCTAATATCCTCTTGGATCTATCATGATGGATCCGGATCCTCAGGATGTATGAGGCATCACCCAGGTCTTTCATGGAGAACCTGTGTGACAAGAACCCCTTGACAGATTGTAGCATAGGAATGTCATTTCCTATTAAGAGAATGTCATCCACGTATAAAATGAGGAATACTACAGTTCTCGCTACAAATCTACTGTAGATGCATGGTTCATCTGGATTTTTGATAAAGCCAAATTCTTTGACCGTCTCATCAAAACAGATGTTCCAACTCCGCGATGCCTGCTTTAGTCCATAAATGGACTTAAGCAACTTGCACACCTTTCCGCTGCTCCCACTCTGAATGAAACCTTCTGGTTGGTCCATATAGACACACTCCTCTAAATTTCCATTTAGTAAAGCGGTCTTTACGTCCATCTGCCAGATCTCATAATCGTGGAAGGCAGCAATGGCAAGAAGGATCCGAATGGATTTCAGCATAGCCACTGGAGAAAAGGTTTCGTCATAGTCCAAACCAGGTCTTTGACGAAAACCCTTTGCAACAAGTCTAGCTTTATAGGTCTCAACCTGTCCATCTATACCAATCTTCCTTTTGAAGATCCACTTGCATCCTACGGGTTTTACCCCGTCTGGAGCAATGTCCAACGTCCATACCTTGTTGGTGTACATAGACTCCATTTCGGTCCGCATTGCATCCAGCCATTTTACCGAGTCAACGCTCCGAACGGCCTGCTGGAAGCTAGTAGGCTCATCATAATCTATGATGCAATCCTCTCTATCCCCGTCTATGAGAAAACCGTAGTATCTCTCGGGCGGATGAGATTGCCTACTACTCCTGCGGAGCGGCGTAGGAATGTCTTATTCTTTTGAACCCTCTGGTTCCACTAAGCTTTCAGTAATAGTCTGTGGTTCTGGAATTTCTTCCAGTTCTACTGCGCTCCCACTAATTTCCTTTTCCAAGAACTGGTGTTCTAGAAAGTGGGCATTACGAGAAACAAGGACTTTTTGTTCCTCTGCGTGGTAGAAAAGATACCCCCTGGTGTTCTTTGGGTATCCCACAAACTTGCACAGTACCGAGCGTGCCTCGAGTTTGTCCGCATGCTGCTTTTTGACAAAAGCTGGACATCCCCAGATCTTCAGATATTGAAGATAGGGTTTCTTCCCACTCCGTAACTCATATGGTGTGGTAGGCACAGTCTTAGTGGGAACTCGGTTCAAAAGGTATGCGGCTGATTCTAGCGCATACCCCTAGAATGATCGCGGTAACTCAGCGTTACTCATCATGGACCGTACCATATCCAATAGGGTTCGGTTCCGTCTCTCCGATACACCGTTATGTTGCGGAGTGTATGGAGGAGTAAGCTGATAGAGAATTCCGTTCTCTTTTAAATAGTCCAGGAACTCGGCACTTAAGTATTCACCACCTCGATCCGATCTTAGAATCTTGATACTTTTGCCGGTTTGTTTTTCTACTTCATTCTTATATTCCTGGAATTTTCCAAAGGCTTCGGACTTATGTTTCATTAAGAAGACATAACCGTACCTTGAAAAGTCATCCTTGAAAGTAATGAAGTAAGAATAACCGCTTCGCGCATGTGTAGACATTGGACCGCACACGTCGCTGTGCACGAGTCCCAAGAGCTCGCTCGCTCTTACCCCGTGTCCAGTAAACGGAGTCTTTGTCATCTTTCCTTTGAGACAGGATTGACAAGTGGCATACGATTGATATTCGAACGCATTCAAATATCCTTCTATATGTAACTTCTTCAACCTTCTCTCATTGATGTGACCCAGTCTACAATGCCACAAGAAAGTCTGATTTATTTCCGGAGACTTTCTTTTGTGTGTATTCTGGACATTGAAAATCTGTGGTTGGTTTAATACGTATATACCATTGCTTAATGTACCTGACCCAATCAGAACTTGATTAAGGTGAATGTTTACAACATTACTTACAAACGCAAATTCATAACCTTCTTTAGAAGTCAAAGATACAGAAATGATATTACAAGTTGCGTTGGGTACAAAAAAGCAATTACGCAAAACCAAAACGTGTCCATCTGACAACCCCAGGTGATAGTCCCCCACGGCCTTAGCATCCATGCTAGCTCCGTTTGCAACTTTGAGGGTCATGTCACCTGCCTTCAAAACCCTACGGTTTCTCAACGCCTGCAAAGAATTACAGATATGAGATCCTGATCCGGTATCCAATACCCAGGAAGTAGAGTTTATTGAAAGACAGTTTTCAATAACATACACACCTGAAGCTGAAGCCGCAACCTGCTTCAGATCCTGTGTTCTGGCTTTCCAAGCCCTGCAATCATTCTTCCAGTGTCCTTTCTTATGACAATAGAAGCATTCTTCCTTATCCACAAGCTTTCCCACTTTCTTTGTTGCTTTTGCCTTTCCCTTCATATCCACTTTACTAACACCGCCCCTTGGTTTGGCGGGGGCTTTCTTCTTCTTTCCCTTGGCTTTCGCCTTGGACCTAGAAGAAGAAGATCCTCCTATAAACAAAGTGGATGTTTCCCTACCTTTCTGTAGGGAGCCCTCTGCGCTCCTCAGCATGTTGAGGAGTTCTGAAAGTTCAACTTCCTTTTCTTGTAAGTTGAAGTTCAGTATGAACTGGGCGTAAGTGGAAGGAAGGGACTGGAGAATCAAGTCCATATTAAAAATACTCAGAAAATCATGCAGGGAATTCTAAGGATTACTGTGAAGTACGAAGCCATAACTCACTTAAGGGACCGCGGAACCGTGGCCAAACCATGCGTTTGGCGGCGGTTCCGCGGCCAACTTTAGGAGTTGGGGGTTAATACTTCAGGGGTTTATTCATGGGTACTTTTTTTATGATTCTGGGAATTTTTAATTCTACTCAAGTGTTGAGCTTTTTAGGAAATTTTGGGAACTCGTTGATTCGATCGGAAAGTTTAACTTCGTTTAAGTTTTTCTGGGTAATTTAGAACGTGTTAAAAGGTTCGAACGGATATCAATAACTCACTTTTTCCCCTGTCGGAAAACTTTCATGTGTTGGATTTTTCCTGAGTTTAAAACTTTCAGAAAATCATGCAAGCGAATCTGTGGACCCTCTAGAAGAACGTAACCTTAACTCGATTATGTGACCGTCAAAACCGCCACTGAACCATATGGTTTGTGGTAGTTTAGCGTTGCCACATGTGAGGCGTTGGTTTGACCCTTTTACGGCTGGTTCATAGCGTCCGTGACATGTTCTGGGACTTTTTGAACTCCGCTCAAGTGTTGAGCTATTTGGGAAATCTTAGGTGTTTGTTTATTCGATCGGAAAGTTTAACATTGTATATTTATCTGGAATGTGATACAATATGTGGAATTCATATAGTTAGGCATGAAATGCGAAGTATGTGATATTTCAGATTTAAGATGTCTAAAGTGATTGTGGATTCCAAATGTTGTAGTTTTTCACTTTCTTTTCTGCGACCGTAAGTGTAATATGTGGTGTATCGCCGGCTTCGGTGCTATATATCAACGACAACTGGGATACGCATATTTACTTACGTTGATGACATGTGTTGTTATGTGTTGCTGTGATATGTTATATTGGATCGTCGTGTTTTGAATAGCCGGGGGTTTTATGTGAGATAAGAGTTTTTATTTTCATTCATGTAAAATTCATTGTATGTAATATTCTTTTATTGGGGCACTTCCGGGTTGAGGATGATGTCACCATTGTATATTATTTACTTTTCCGCATTAGGATAGACCTAAGGCGGAGAGCACAAATAATCGGGTTCAAGGTCCAGTGGGAGACCATCTCGAGGAGTCGAGACCGAGTCTCCTAACTCTAGAATTGGTCGGGTTGCTTGCCGCTCTCGTAGGGGTTTAGGGTTGTGGGATTGGCTATTCATCACGACTGTGGAATCTGTGTTTTATACAGGCTCGCATTAAAACACGGACCTCCTAGTATATCCAATATTTCATATATGTTCTTTTGCTGCAATGTTCTGTGATGAGATCATATTACTGCCTGAGACGAATGTTTATATTATATATATGAGATATATATTGTATATTGTTGATTTCGTCTTCAAATGTGATGCTTGTGAAGCATAATAAAATGGGACTTCATTAATGAGATTAATGAAATAAAAGAAACCTAAAGATGTTGTAGAAACTTGTTTCGAAAACTGGTAGCTCTAGTTCTTGCTTTGCATAGCGGTATTCCTTGTAGAATATCCAGCACCTTATTTGATAAGGAAAGAGCCGAGATCCCTTCACTGGGAGTGACCTCTTTAGCAAAACTAGCAGATGCTACAAATTCGGTTTGCCTTTTGATTGCTTTTATAGTTCTTGCTTTGCACAGCCGTATTCCTTGTAGAATATCCAGCACCTTATTCGATAAGGAAAGAGCCGAGATCCCTTCACCAGGAGCGACCTCTTTAGCAAAACTAGTAAAAGCCTCGAAACCACTCCTTTTCAAAAATCACTCGATTCTACAACGATATTAAGTTCATTACGCAAAAGGTTTTCTTAAAAACCTGTCGTAACCCTCCGTCATTTTAGGAAGTAGAGTACTTAGTATTCGTGCTGCGTATGTCGACTATAGTTGAGGCGTAGTGTACGGTAGCTAAGTGATGTCTTCCTACATAGCATATAATGCGATTAATTAGGACAGTCATATGATTATGTCGACCATAGTTGAGGGTCATATGGTGGGTCTAATTAATCATGAAATGACGGGGTAGAACTTGACTAGTGCTTATGATATGTCGACCATAGTTAAGGTCATAAGTACCAGGGGCAAAATATTATCGGGAATTTCAAGTGTTGAAATTTGCAATGAGATTGCATACCTTCTATGGGATAGTTGGATCCCGATACCCACTGCGAGTAAGAGTTACTCCTGGGAGGGTTTTACACATTACAATTAGCCGATCGAGTAGGTGTTTAGAAAGGTGTTAACGGGGTTACGCCCCTGGGAAAACGATGTTTATTTTAATTAGGTCCGTGCGAAAGCACGGGGAACCTCCCTCAAAGTACCGACACTGGCCTGGCTGAAAGATTGGCGAACTTGTAGAGTGTAATTAATCCCGGCTAGTCTTACCTTTAGGGTTTGAAAGAAGATTTGACTAAAACAGTGGGAGACATCCTGATTAGATATATTAATAACCAATCTAATCTTGAAAGAGCATACGCCGAGTGTTTTCTTCTCACTCTCTCCAGGTAGCGACCATGTTACGCCTTAATCAAGATAATAAAACCTGCTTATTATACTGAGCTGGGGAACGTTGGTCCCACACCAACTTATAATTGTTATAGGACCGAGCAGGAAATAGGGGATTACCAGAATTCCCGTGCCGCCCAAACGAAGAAAGTGAAAGATGATGCATCTTCTTCGAGTGTGTTCATTACCAAGAACTGTTTCGCGGTATTCTCTACGTCCTGCGTATGTGATACCGGATCAGGATCCCAGATATGTAATATGTTACATGGGCTGCACATAGGTAGAGAACTGAGAACGGGTGATAAGTTTCAAAAATTGGTAATGGTGCGATTGTTGCAAGCCAAGCAATTGGCAGTTATCACCCTGTATTACCAAATACATTGATTCGGAACGAATGTTATTAGATACCGAACCTGATATACAACATCATATCAGTCTCTTTATTTTATAAAGAAGGATATAATTTTGTATTGATGGATAATGTTTTGAATATTTCCTATATCAAAAGTTGATCGGTTCAGGCACGTTATCTAAAAGCATATACGTTCTAAATCAAACTACAGTTCTTAACATACGAAACACACACAAGGGGAAAAGTTCAGAAATAAACGAATCCTTCTTGAGGCATTGTATACTAGGTTGTATCGATGCGACCCGACTAGCTAAGTTATATAAAGATGCATATTTAAATCAGTTTGAATTTACAACTTATGAAACTTGC
This sequence comes from Agapanthus africanus, assembly GCA_030015575.1. Taxonomy (NCBI): domain Eukaryota; kingdom Viridiplantae; phylum Streptophyta; class Magnoliopsida; order Asparagales; family Amaryllidaceae; genus Agapanthus; species Agapanthus africanus. Next base: position 402,534,623 of record CM057346.1, read on the forward strand.
CAGTCATGTTACAAAGATAAGATGACCATAGCTCCATTTATTGGAAACAGAGAAAGAGTTACTGAACTCTTGGGATTGATACATGCTGATGTATGAAAGTCCTCTGTCTACACATGCCAGGACCGGTTCTTTGTACTTCATTACATTCACTGATGATCTCTCAAGATTCAGACATATGTTCCTGTTGAAACACAAGTACGAAGCTTTTGAGATATTCACAGAATATAAGTTAGAAGTAGAGAACCAAAAACGGGTATAAGTATTATGTTCTTTGATGAGATCAAGGAGGAGAATACTTGAGCACAGAATTCCTGGACTATTCTAAAGAAGAATGAGATTCTCTCTCAGCATTACTCCTCCGTATACACTATAGCACGTCGGTGTATCGGGGCGGAGCAATCTGTCACGACCCGAAAGTACGGAACGTGACCGGCACTTAGATTACGAAACGTCTAGAGGCGCAACGTAACCTAAGTAAGCCGAAGCCCAGAAATCTAAACCATGAAAAAGAAGAAGCAGTAAAAGAAAACATGAAGGAACAAGTTTAAAACATCAGCAAATTTTCTCAAAAATTTCGGCAGAGTCTCCTCTATAAAAACTGGCCCCCAAAGGGGTATAACAAGTATAATATACATAAACAATAAAAAGCATCCCCAACGGGAGCTAGCATCAACGCCAACAGGCGGAAACAACCACAACAAGCACAATAATATACAACGCCAAAGGGCGAGCCTCAAAACTCAAAGAAAACAAAACCACCATATCAGAATAATACATGCGCGACTCTAAGGTTGAAATAAAAAAAATACTGGTCCAATAAACTTATCAAGTAATACAAGTTTGGTTGATGGAGCTTACTAGATACAAATGAATGAATAAAAATAAAATGGTGGTTCAAATACAAGTGAACCAACCTACCGTGCAAATCACCCTGAATGAAATGATGTGCCAGCAACTGCCAGGGAAACCTGTACATCGAACCTGTAATAAAATTTGGCACAACGGGGGTGAGTTGCCAACTCGTGAGTAGAAGACATCTACGAAAAGAAATCGAATGCACGACGTTATCCTAGGTCATAATATTACACTATTATATCCCAATCATCTAGTAATAGCAGGGTAAAACTACGTGTAAATGCAGATACTCCGTGCTCGTGTCAGTGCCTCATATAATACTATGTCATATGAATGGATATACATGCATCATGAATATAAAATAATCAATCCTGAAATCCAGAAATATCTGTATAAGAAATCTTTAGCTGTTATCATAGTAAAATGTGTATAGGAATCTGAAATCTCAACAATGAAGTCCATGGAAATCCGTGTCAAGCATCGACACAAACATGTAAACCTCAAGTCTCATAGTCTCAATACCTCGGGCTCCGTCAGTCCGAATCGGCCCATAACATCAAATCTCACGACAACGGTCGGTATCCTCCGGATATCCGCCGCGCCAGACATCACCGGTAGGTAGCCTTCCCCTGCCAGGCTCATCGTCTACAACTCGATCTTCTTGCCCCGGGGTACCATACCGGGCCTACCATGTACCCGAGACGGTTCATCCACTCCTCGAATCGGGTCTCGAAATCCAACAGAAAACATGAAATCTCATGGTGGACGACACATACATCACGAGAAAACCGCATCTTATTTTAAAAAGAGAAGAGGAGAGAGAGAGAAGTTTTTTATATATTCTTGCGGTTTTCCCCAAAAATCCAGAAATCTCATAGAAATCCACATCTTAAAATCATGAGTAAGTATATGATAAATGTTGGCATATGCCCATGATACTGCATGATAACATGAAAATATGAATGCATGAATGTCTAAGTAATAAATATCATGTCTATACTAACATCAGAGAATAATCATAATATTATATCGGTCTAGTTGTTAACTGATTCTATCCATAAAAGACAATATGATCTAAAGTGTACGTGACATAGCAATTACCGATGATGATGTGTGTGAGCCGGCAAATAAGTGTGCATGGAATATGCGCATCATCGGTAATGGTGCTGGTGTCCTAACAGGTATGGTTTATACTGATTATAGCAACATATGTAAGAACATGCACCATGATGATTACAGTATGAATGTAAAGACAGATGTGTGTTATCCACTCATTTGATATACCATTACCACTACCACTATATGACTCGAACCTAACCTAGTGACCATCTAACCTCCTAAGGAACAAAACCTAAGAAACTAGTCAATAAGAAACAAGAGTCTACCTAAGGTCTGAATCAATATCTCTAATAGTCGGCGATCCAGCCTCAATAGCGTCACGTACGTAGTACGGCTTCCTCGAATCAAGAGTGCGGATCAATCATCATATCTATGCCTCGTACGGTAAAATCCATCGTACGGCATCCCAATATCGGGGTACGGGTCAAGTATCTCCTAGGTGTCTCATCATTAGTATAATGTCATCATCAACACATCTCATGATCAAGGTGCTAAACTGTGATCGCATACATCAATCATATATCATTGCCATCATAATAAGCATCATTAGTTTATCCTCAGAAATATCATGTCATATGTATCATATTGTGATTAAGTCATACTGATATCATATCATCCTCAAGTCACACCTCTATAATATCGACATCAGGTCACACCTATATGATGTCGTAATCAAGTCATACATATCCCATATCGTGATCAATCACAAGTTACAGTCCGGGTACTATTTTAGAGTCCCATGTAGCTCAATATCATCACCACCCATTATAATTTAAGTATACATGTTCATTATCTCATTCTCTAATGATCCGCTAACACTTAATACGACTGTATAGCCAAGAATCACGGCATCAAGCCCAGTTACACTGTTTCATCATACCTCGGATATCATATCACATCAATGTATCCCATATACGTGTTGTATATATTTATACCTATACCTCGTCCTATATATATATACACATGCACGTATACACCATGTCGTGTTTCAGTGTGTGCCTGTGTGTGTTTCTACCTGAAACCTACGAACCTCTTCCAAGGTATTCATCTTCTGATATGTCTTCCTAAATCAGTCTAGTCCAGCCTAGGGTCATTACTAGGGTCCTACTCATTAAGAATCTAGGGTCACGTCTGGTTTCCTAATGTCAATAAGTACTATTCCTATTCTACGTTGCGGGGGTGCTAAACGCCATCCACCCGACTTCCCCCCGTAGATATACATCTACTCACCTGGTCCATGTCTGCCGAAGACGGTGTCGCCATCCTCCTCTTCCTCGCCCGTAGTCCACGTGAGGGGTACCTAAACGCAAACATATAAATAGTATCGTAAACTGGATCACATACGAAAGTCAAACGATCAAGGAACAAGCATAGGTTAAAACCTATGTCCCGTCCACGCAAAAGAACTAAATATCGCTCGATATCGGCGTACAAACTCCGATGGATCGAGATAAACATCAACAAATAACTCGTAGTTTTAAAACACATTACTTATATTATAAAACATGATTAAATCCATCGAAACCCTAAAATCCATCAAACCGTCCAATTTCGTAAAACCCCAAAATGCCAATTTACCGTTTTTCATCAAAACTTGACATTTAATTGAAACCAATGGTCATAAAACTCATTAATTAGCATAACTAGACTATACAAACCGTTACTATATTTTTATTACACAAATTTGTATTAATTTGAAATTTCTAGTTTGCAACCTTTAACAATTTTCAACATTTTTCAAGCAAAATACCACAATTCCACCACAAAACATGATTTTGCATGAATTAATGTATTAAACCACAATTCATGATGATAATGATTTAATTAAATCATAAATTATATTTTTAATCTCATTTATTTCGGAATTTCTAAAATCTAGTTTACAAAATAGCAATTTTTATCACAATTTATCAATTATCAATAGAAACTAGCAATCAATTTAAGTTTCCATTCCACCAACAAGTTAATACCCTTATTAAGACCACAATCTAGTGTTACAAATATTAATTGAAATTTTATTTCACCAAAAATTATGTTTTATAGAAACCTAGTTAGCAAAATTCCTAATTTAAACAATTTTAAATGAAAAATTTACAATTCAACAACCATGCAAGATTTTTCCAATTCTAAAAGTGTTAAACTAACTATTATAACCCTAATTAATTAATAAAAATTATAACTTGAATTTACCAACCCTAACTTGAATTTTAAAAAATTGAACATAGAATTAATTCATTAAATCTAAACATGCTTAAAAGAAACATCTAATAATAAATAAACAAAAGAAGGAAATTTATACCTCCAAAATATGAAATCCAAACAAGAAAATGAGCCTCCAAAATGCATGCTTTCCATCTCCAAATTCCATATAAAAATGAGCAAGGAATAAAAGGTATGAAATAAATAGGATTTTGTGGATTTTTATTGAATTTTTTAAAGGATTTTTGATGAATTTTGGAGCAAAATAAAATGAGGAAAATGGGGGCTACCATGGGGGGTGAGGCCGGCCATTTTTTTGGAGGTGAGGGAGAGAAAGAAGAGGGTGAGAAAATGTGTAGAAGTCTCCACCAAAATATCACTTCATTATGTCTTTTCATGCATTTATATATTTTTCTTTTATTTCTTTACTATAGCAACTCAAGAAAACTCTAGAAAATAGGAAAAATTTGCAAATAAATTTTGCATGATACACACTAAATTCTAACATGCCATGGTTCATTTTTACAAATTAAAACCATTCAAATTTGTAATTTACACTAATTTAGTGTAAAAATAAAGCTTATGTTAATATTTAAAATAATTAATTTAGGAAAAATATTTAATTAAACTAAAAATCTATAAGTGGCTAAATAAACACCATTTACTAGTAATTACATAATTAAAATAGTTATTTTTGAAATTATAATGAAAAACAATCACGGTTTAGTTTTATGAAAAATACATTTTACTTTACCGAAAATCACAAAATTCACTTAAACAATTTTATTCATTTAATTATTTTTAAAACGTTACATAATCGCACCCTATGTGATATGGTGTGCTCTATGATGAGTACTACTGAGTTGCCTATTTTCTTTTGGGGTTTTGCACTTGAGAAGTTGCATACCTATTGAATAGGGTTCCAACCAAATCTGATGCCTACCACTCCATATGTGATATGGTATGTGAAGAGACCATCTCTTAAGGAAGTTAAGATTTCGGGTTGTCCAGCCTATGTCAAAAGAAAAATCCGGACAAGCTCGAGGCAAGATCAGTTCTGTGGAAGTTTGTTGGATATCCCAAGCATTCACAAGAGAATATCTTCTACCAAACTGAGAAACAAAAGATGTTTTCTCAGCATGCCACCTTTGGAAAAGGGAATTTCTTATGAAGAAATTAGTGGTCATAAGGTAGAACTGGAAGTAGTTCCAGCTAAAACAAACTGCAGCTGATGATTTGGTAGAACCGGAGGATTCAATAGTTTCCAACGACCCTCAGCCTCTCCGCCGATCTGGTAGGGTTCCTCATCCACCTGAGAGATACTTCGGTTTCTCTATGACAGTGGGAGCGAGGATTGCATCATGAGATGATGACCCAACTAGTTTCGAGCAGGCCATCAGGAGTGGGGACTCTGTAAGAATGGCTGGATGCTTAGCGATCTAAGATGGAATCCTTATACACCAACAAAGTATGGACTTTGGTTGCTTTATCTGAAGGGTTAAATCCCCATCAGGAGAAAGTATATCTTGAGAAGATTACTTGGTGTACATGGAAAAGTTGAGACTTTCAAAGCTATGCTTAAGTCCATCCAGATCCTACTTGCCACTGCTACATACCATGACTACGATATCTAGCGGTTGGGTGTTATGACTGCTTTTTCTAAATAGTGATTTGGAAGAGAGCGTCTATAAGTACACAGCCAGAGGGCTTCGTAGACAGTGGGAGCAGCGGAAACGTGTGCAAGATGTATTATGGGATAAATTAGGCATCGCAGAGTTTGGAACGTCTGTTTTGATTTAGTAGTCAAAGAGTTTGACTTCATCAAAATGGTAGATGAACCGAGCACACACAAAAAGGTAGTAGGGAGTATGGTGGTGATCCTTGTATAGTATGTGGATGACATACTCTTGATAGGGAAGGAGTTTCCTATGCTACGCTCGGTCAATCTCCTCTTATCATAAAGATTCTCCATATAGGATCAAGGTGATACCTCCTAAATCCTGGGTTATGGATCTATGAGATATATCTAATTGGATATTAGGATTCTCACTAGTTGTAGTGAGATGGTATCGATCGATCCTGGGGAGAATCACTGGAAAAGTTCCAGGGTGATAAGGACGACTGAATGTCAGTCACAGGCATTGTCTTTACCCTCAGTAGAGGGATGGTATGTTGGAAGAGTTCCAAGCTAGATACCGTGACATACTAGACGATTAAAGGCTAGATACAACGTTACCAAGGATGCTACCAAAGAGGCAGTCTGGATATATATGAGTTCATGAGATGCATTTTGTTCCTACCATTGTGTGACAATGGAGTTGTGGCTTATGCCTAGGAACCCCCGTCCCATCAAAGATCCATACATATTCTTAGGCAGTATCACCTGATCATGGAGATGGTTGATCTCCAGGGAGATCGAGATTAGGAGAGTAGACACAGAGGACAACGGCGCGGATCCACTCACAAAGGCCTATTTCCCAGTACAGACTTTTATGTGATGATTGAGTATGAAATACTTCAACCACAGCTGATTGTTGGGTATGCGATACCACAACAGATGGCCCAAGTGCAAGTGAGAGGTTGTTAGTGATATGTATGCCCTAAAGGCCATTATTGTACATACAATGTATATTGTATTGGATGCTTCGACATATATAGGGAGGACTTTCTTGCTCGACATGATAGTATGCTATCTGGTTGCTCTTTATCTTAACATGTACACTGATTGTCTCTAAAAGTACATGTTGATAAAGCCCTTAGGATGAGTTCTTGACTACCAGGACTATGATGCAGATCATACTAGTGGAGACAGAGTAGTCGTTAAGTACATCCTTCAAATGTTCCTAGCCGTGGGAGTACCGAGACAGGGCATCGATACTCCAGAGTAGACTAGCGTATGTGCTTCTTGATCCATATGATGGGCGATGGATGATCCCATATCCATTGGTGTTTGACATAAGAGAAGGTATACGGGTGCTCAGTGGTGACTGAGTACACTGGACGGACTCACCGAGAACTCCTAGATGGTATTATACCTCATGTCAGATGGCAGTTCTCTGGTGACACTGGTACAGGTTAGTCTGTAGACCCGAGATCGTCATAGAGTCTTGTGTGATTCCTACTGTGCTTTGATTTCCACCTTACCATGTCCAAGAGGGCATGCAAAACGGTGGCTTTTGGGTACAGTCCCGAATCATATGGAGGCAATGAGCGATAGGTGGGGTTTCGTCTCTCCCGGTATAGGGAGTTGATGTTGCGCTGTGTTCGATTGGCTATAACAGGAAATCCCTGGCCAGGGTTGCTGAGATTTACTGGTAAGTGTTATCAATAGTTACTTAAACTATTATGGACCTCATATCGACACGACTTATCGGTTACTGGGGTCTGACTTTTACCACCCACTAGACTGGATATGCGACATATCAAACGAAGAGACCGGACTGTACGGGAGTGTTACTGATTGGATTCGCAGGAGAATGTACAGGCTTGCTTTCTGATCTTCTAATCGCTCAATACCTGGGTAGCTGTTACGTTTAGCTGACTGCTTGCAGCTTGTGGGTGTTTGATATGATCATCACCTACTGCCGTCGTATTGACGATTCTTTAGAGTCCTACATAGAGGTTTCCTGGCTCAGGCAAAATGGAGTAGGAGCACATATGTGATATGCGCGGGACCGAGAATAATACGTGTATACGATACCGTATTAGATTCTCGCGATATATGATATCGGCCGGGTATATGTGATATAGCCGGGTCATCGGATCAAGTGTTGATTCGCTTAACTGATACATATTATATTAGTATGTTATTTGTGAAATAGCCGGATTATCGGATCAAGTGTTGTTTCAATAATTTAGTGTATAATTATATATTTGATATATTATATTGCATTAACTAATATAAGTTCACTTAAAGATTCTTTTTCTCACTTGGATAATACATTGATATATATGTGATATATGTTACATGTATTATTTTATTTTGTTACAATAAATATTGTATATGTGATATATAATATTGTAACATGTTAGGGTTACAAATGCAACATGCTTTGTAGAGTTTAAACATGGTTAGGGTTTGGATTTGGGTTAAGCTTGGATGAAGCTTTCATGAAGCTTTGCCATTTTTGTCATCTAGCTTGATATTTTTGAGTAGATATTTTCTTAACCCATCCCAAACCCTTTACCCAAGTTTATTCTCTACAAGGGTTAAGACTTCATGCTTAACTCATGGTTGATTTATAACCATAACAATGATTCATTTTTCATCAAAAAAAAAGGATTGCTTCATCTTCTTCTTCTTTCTTCTTTGATGAAAATCTTGACTAGCTTTTTCATAAGTGATGATAATAAGTGAGAAAATGAAAACAAAAGAGAGCTAAATTCCTACTTCATCATCCTCATCTAATCTAGCTACTTATATTAGGGTGTTTGCTTCACTAATACATGATTAGTGAAGCAAGAGTTTGGGTTTGAGTTTCTTCAAGGTAGATCATCTTAGTTGTTGAAGATTGGAAGCAAACTTACATCTTTCTCTTCATGGAGCCTCTCTAGAGTCCGGGTACTTGATGATCGCAGCAAAGGGACCTCAACATGGAGCTTATGAAGTGAAGGAACGGACTACAAAGTTTGTAATCCTTAGCTCTTAGATGTAAAGTTGTTTACATGCAAGTTAACCGTATTTCTCTAGTTAAGATCTTGGTTAGGGTCTGTTTAGCACCCCAAAAATAATAAAGTAGCATGATTGATGCTTGCCAAAACCTTGCTAAGGTGCTAAGCTAACCCTACATGTTGCACATGTACTTTATATTTCAATTGTATCTAGTTAAAGGCTCCATCAACCAGACTTGTATATTTAGTAGACTTAGATAACCCGGTTTGTATATTCTTTCGGCCTTAGAGTCTCGCTCTTGTATTCTTTATTGTTGTGATTTTCTTAATCATGCTTAGTTTTCTCGCTTTCTTTCTGAGTTTTGATCCTCGCCCTTCGGCATTGTATATATATATTATCTTGCGTGGTTGTTTCCGCCTATTGACGAAGAGCTAGCTCCCGCTTAGGGATGTCTTATATATTATTGCCTGTATTCATTTTTGGGTTAAAAATTACAAAGGAGGTGCTGCCCGAATTTCAAACGACAAAAATGGTTTTCAAGTTAGATACAAATATAGCGTTTTCATATATTACCACTTATGTATATATAAGAATAAGTTTGATTTCAGTAAATCTTATTTCAAAAATTGCACTTCCATTATTTTTCCCCTAAAAAGGTTTAGATTGTTGGGCTTTTGGCTTACTTGAATTAGGTAGGGTCCTATAGACTTTACGTGATTCAAGTGCCACTCACGTGCCTTTTCCGGGTCATGAAAAAGTTGGTATCAGAGTGTTAGGTTTAACCATGGTTCGAGTCTAGGTTTGACTATGCGGAGTTTAGGGCATATATTTATATTCGGAACCTAGGCTTGACCTTACGGAATTTAGACTTGGCCGAGGGGTTATTAGACCCGAACTTTCGTCGCGTAGGTTGACCTTGGTTGATGGAGTAGGTGACTTAAGTAGAGTGACGTACCGTGTGTATGTTCCGTGGCATACTTACGATACGCTACTCCGCTTAAGAAGCCTTAGGATGTACATTTCTTAGGTACTGTATTTCTATTCGTTCCTATGATCTATCCTCATCGATGTCGGATTGTGGTTTCTGTTACCACGGTTACACGAGCGAAGAGAGAGAGCTGCGGCTAGAGGTGCGGTCAGCGCGAGCTCGTCATGAACGAGGACTGACCAGGGCGTAATTCCGGTGACACACGATTGCATTTATATATCGTTTTATTATGTTTTCCGTTGACGTGAGCATTTTGATGCGTTGTTTTGCTAAGATTTCTTGTTGTCCCAAGAGCAGATCCACACCAGATGATTAGGCCACCGCTAAAGGCCAACCATAATGTGATGACTGTTAATGTACCGTCTATTCTTAATGATTGAGGCATTGTCTATCGTGCGGACGGATGAGGTAGCTGTTGCTGCGACTGGTAAGATATCGCCCCAGATGTTTGAGCTATTGCAGCATGAGTTTATACTTAAGGATATGATAGAAGATCGCTAGTCATCCATGAATGAATGACTAGGACATGTGGCTCGTTTGGATACGCCGATGCGAGGTCATTAGATTGACTAACTTCAGCTAGATGAGGACCTCACACAGGCACGTTGTGATTCAATTGAGAAAGGACGAGCGTAGGCGCATCACTCTGATGATTTGAACGAGTTCCCGAGAATGTAATTGACCAGATGTCTACTACAGGATATTTGAGATGCCAAGTTCTTAGCTTCGTAAAGGAGACTCTGGATATGAGTGCAGCCGTTTGGAGCGCAGTTCACACAGCTACGAAGTGATAATTCCGAATTGGTCTACATTGAAGAAAAGCGGAGTAAGAAGTTCGTACGAGATCTTGACTAGACGACGTTCTACTCCGTTGACATCAGAGACTGGATGACTATGCAGAGGCGTTGATTGCAGCTATAATTCCAGAGAAAAGTCATGAAAAGATTGCAGCTGTTCCGGAACAAGAAATGGATTTAGTAAAGAGTGCCAATTTTCGGGCAGTCTAGCAGAGACGAGAGTGGGAAAGAGACCCTGATAGGATATTTCTGGAATACTCCACTAGAAGACTAGGACCCAGGATCGGTCGTATCACGCACACTCCGCGGGCCAGAGTTGCCATCATTGACGAGACATGTTATGAGTGACCATGATAATTGGTCAGGAGATCTTCAGAGGATACGCCAGAGCGGAACTGTTTCCGTCATCACTCCGTATCGGGACGTTGAGCCAAGGAGTCATGTAATTGGTGATCTGCAGTGAGAGACGAAGACATAGGAGCAGAGGCGCCAGACCGTGAACAGGAGGCAAGTATATAACTTGCTCTACTAGCTTTGGATGCACCAGCACCCTTCGGCCTTGAAGGAGGGGCATATTGATGATAGTATTTATGATTTGCGATTTAGTGATTCGAATATCACGTTTCCGTTGTTTTGGATTTTTAGTATTCCGACGATTCGTTTTATGATTAATATTTCTTATGTGCACCACAGTTGCACTTGATTTGTGTTTTGTATATCAGTTGTGTTGATTATTGTTTTCATGCATATTCATTGCACTTGATTTTAATTTCATGCACACAGTGTGCACATGAATTGACTTGTTGCATTCGGTATAGTTACATGAGTTTTCAGTATTGATATGATTTTGTGCATGCAGATGCACATGTTTGTGAGTTTATTTACAACAGTATACTTGATTTGATTTGGTGTACGTCGTATACCGTTGATTTCGATTTTGATACTCAATGTTCGTTTTCGTGCACCTTGTGTACTCGTTTGAGATTCTTGTGCACACTTGGTGCACTTGATGCAATTTTGTGCACACCAGATGCACTAAATTGAGATTCTTTGTGTATATCAGATGCACCTGATATTGTTGCCGTGCACACCCGTTGCACTAGACAGATGTTTTTGTGCACACCCGTTGCACATGATTTTGTTTCTGTGCACTTTCGTGGCACCTGTATTTGGTTTCGATTTCCATGCGCACCAGACGCACGTGGCATTCTTTGTACACATTTTGAGGTTGAGTTCCTTTTGAGCATCGTATTTTCATGACTTACATACTATACGGTTTAGTAACCGAACATGACTGTCTGAGGACAATACCTGAGTATTTTTACATGCATCGATATTTACCGAAGGGATTTCCAAAAAGGAGCTATAGTCTCAATATTTCCTTACGTGTCCATGATGACACGAAACTTTACGAAGGAAACCCTTCTAAATCATTTCTTTTTCAAAGGCGGGACGTATATGTTAAATAAAAGATATGTATATATGTATAACTATTTTCCTTATAATGAATGTCTGCTACTTACGCCGTGATACGCGCATTGCATGGCGATTTGAAAAGGATTTGACATGCACTTTTATTCGGTTGTCTTGACGATTTCACCACGATGCGTACTATATACGTATTATCATTTTGAGTATATCATATTGGTTTTCATATTGGATTTTGACACTGTATTTTCGCTATAACTCCGATGATTGCATGATGCTTGACGGAGTTTTGATTTTGAGTTTTACACTCGTTCTCATTGCGCATGTATTGCGCTAGGATGTGTTTTATGTATTCATGATACTCGGAGCCCCGTTGATTTGAGAAATTGACTGAAATGTTTTACGTAATTGGGGGGCTTAGATTTAAATTCGGAGACCGAATTTATTTAAGGGGAGAAGATTGTAGTATTTCAGAAAAATAAAATATTATTTTGGGGAATTTAAATAATTAAAATAATAAATATATGAATATTTTAATGCATGGAAATTAGTTTTAATGAAATGGTATAATTATATACCGATAGTTTGGAAAATATTTGGAAAAATTATAAGAATTATTAATTTTGAAAGTGTTTAGTTGATTTGGACAATTTATAAATTGTTATACAATTATTTGTGTATGAGTTTAATACTAAACTCGATTAGTATTTCACTAATTATGCATTAATCCGGTTATGTGTATGACATGTCACAAACACTTATTATATTTTAAATGAACCATGTTTTATTTCCTTTACATATGGTTTTTGTTTTATGAAATAAAAAGAAAAGAAAAAGAAAATAGATGAGAGAGAGTGTTTGATGGGACAAGAATCATAGTGAGAGAGAGAGAGAAAGGGAGAGTGTGAAGGCTCTAGATCCTTCATGACTTTGACCAGGGCTCTTTTTTCCTTCAACACTTCATTCTTCACCTTCATCTTCTCCCCCTTCATTCTCCTCTTCCTCCACCTTGCACCGCCCTCAAACTGTTGGATATATGTATGTCCCAGAGGCCATTATTTGATAGTGGATGTATCGGTATGTGTATAAATATATTCAGAGGACATTCTTGCTCGACATTATAGTATGCTATCTGGCTGCTCTTTATCTTGACATGTTCACTTGATCATGCATATTACTCATTTGGTACATGTTGATAAAGCCCTTAGGATATTTGCTTGACTAGTGAGATTATGATGCAGATCATACTAGTGGGACATGCGTAGTTTATAAGCATATCCTTAAAATGTTCCTAGTTGTGGGTGTATCGAGACGGGGCATCGATATTCCAGAGTAGACTAGCGTATACGTTTCTTGTCCCATGTGATGGGCAATGGATGATCCCATATCCATTGGTGTTTGACATCAAAAATTGTATACGGGTGCTCAGTGGAGACTGGGTACACTGAACGAACTCACCGAGAACTCCTATATGGTATTATATCTATCGTCGGATAGCGGTTCTCAGGTGACACTGGTACATGTTAGTCTGTAGACCCAAGATCGTCATAGAGTCTTGTGTGTGCTCCCACTGTACTTTGATTTCCACCCTACCACGGCTCTACTGAGTCGTGTAAATAGGTGACTTTTGGGTACAGTCCCGAGGCACATGGAGGCAATGAGCGATAGGAGGGGTTTCATCTCTCCCGGTATTGGGGGTTGATGTTGCGCTATGCTCGATTGGCTATAACAGGAAGTCCTTGGCCAGGGCTGATGAGATTTACCGATAAGAGTTATCAGTAGTATCTTGATCTGTTATAGGCTATATACAGGCATGACTTATTGAGTTATTGAGGTCGACGATACCATCCTTAGACTCGATATGCAGCATATCCGACGAAGAGACTGGACTGTACGGTAAGTGTTGCCAGTTGGCTCGACGGAAGTTTTGACAGGTTCGCTTGTTTTTCTTCTGTTGGCTCAATACCTGGTAGCCGTTATGTACAGCTATTGCCGCTGATGGTTTGTGGGTATATGATATGATCACTGCCTACTGCTAGCGTATTGACGAATTTTAGAGTCACACAGAGGGGTTTCCTAGCTCAGGCGAAAAGATGCGGGTTTTATATGGGGATATGCACGGGAGCTTGATTAAATGCGAGTATATGATACTGCATTTTAATCTGGCATTTTCTATTGGTCGGGTCGTATGTGATATGACCGGCTTATTAAATCAAGTGTTGATTTAGTATCAATGACCATTAGCTTATTTATTAAACCCTTTTCTTTTATTTGTATGCATGAATGTATGTATGTATGTATGTGTGTGTGTGTGTGTGTGTGTGTATTGATATGAATATATATATATATATATATATATATATATATATATATATATTGATATGAATGCACACATCCATGCATACATGTGTCATGGTTGATGATACATTGGAGATGGCTATGCAAGACTCACATGGAATCTATTTATATATTTTTTGATTATTGAGAAGAGGAAATTGGGAATTAAATCATGGTTGGATTTCTTCTACACTCTTCTTTAGTTTACCAAAGTCATAACCATGGTTTCATTTCCTATTATCTCTTAACTTAATATAAAAAATATCTAGATATTTATTAGCCATGGTTAAGGGCGAGTGTGACTCTCTCTTATATTCTGTTATTCTCATTATTTTTGAGGGAACTCTCATATGAGCTCAAGCTAAGCCATTCTCCTCCTTCTTCCTCCTCCAAGCTCTCTAGCTCTTCAAAAGTGAGTGAAGAAAATTAAAAGGAAAGGTTTTTAAGTGAGATTACAACCCACATCACCAATCTATATTAGTATAGCCCACCAGTGTAGGTTGTTTGCTTCACTTCCACCTAGGTCAAGTGAAGCTTGGAGCTTGTGCCAAGGGACTCCGTGGTGGATCGTCGTAGACTTCGAAGGACTTAAGCGAACCCGTCCAAACTACAAGTTGATCCAAGGAGTCAAGGTGGAGAGGTCTACAAAGGTTGTATTTCTCCCCTCTTTACGTTAGACACTTACTAGTTTGTGAAACTTGCTTTTTGTTACCCTAATACTCTAGTTCGATTCTAGGTTAGGTTTGGTTAGCTCCCTAAAATTTTAATGTAGCATGTTTGATACTTGTCAAAACCTAGTGTGGGTGCTAAGAAAACTCAGCAGTGGTATCAGAGTCAGGCTAGAGAATTAGACGATGTAAGTAGAATTACGAAACCGAAACAACTCCAAAAACTCGAAACAAAATCCTTAGTTTCTGTCGATTTTTCTAAGTTCTCTGAAATTTTTTTAAACACGTGCAGATTGTTACATGTGATGTGACATGAACACTAGAAAAAACGAGACCAAACCGCCGGATTTTGACTGGCCAAACTCATAGAAAAACCGGCCCCACCGGTTTTGATATTGGGTTTTGGCTTCGTTTTCCTCTGGTGTTCCAGTCTCTGGGGTTTGGTGTTTCAGGTATTGTTTATTTTTGCTAAAGATTGCAAGTGATGTTATTTTTCTGTAGTGGAAATTCGGAGTGTTTCGTAGTCGTATTCTAACATCGTTTCGGGTAACCTAGACGACAAAAAGTTCGAACGAACATCAAACACCACCTCAAGAATGCTCTCTGGAAATTTTTCAAAAGTTGGAATTTTTGGGTTTGAAAATGTTCAGAAAATTGTGTAGGGTATTATGTGGACCCCTAAGAAAAACGAACCCACCTAACGACCGCGGAACCGCGGCCGAAAGGTGCTTTTGGCGACGGTTCTACGGCGTCGTTGGTGAGGCTTGGGATATGCTTTCTTGTGCTGGTCTGTATGTGCATGTGGCACTGTCTGGAAATTTTTGAATCTAACTCAAGTGTTGAGTCCTCTGAGAATTTTGGGTGGTTGATCGATCGATCTAAAAGTATAACATCGCCTAGTTTTTATGAATGTGATACAATATTTGGAATCTACACTAATTAGTTTTGTGAAAATTTATTAGTTGCTTGTAAATTTAACATTTCGGTCTCGACAGGAATCGGGAATCTTGTTGAATTACCCGATTTCTTTTGAAAAGGTGTTTTCATAGATGAGACCCAAATGTAAGATTTACAATGTTAGGCATGAAATCCGAAATATGAGATATTCCGGGTTTATGATGTCTAAGGGATGTGACGATTCCAAATATTGTAGTTTGACATTTCTTTTCTGCGACCGTAAGTGTAATATGTGGTGTATCACCGGTTTCGTTGCTATACGTCAACGATAATTGGGATACGCATACTTGCTTACGTTGATGACATGTGATGTTATGTGTTGCTGTGATATGATGTATGGGATTGTCGTGATTGAATGGCCGGGTGTTTTATGTGAGATGAGAGTTTTTTCTTTTCATTCATGTAAAATTTATTGTATGTAATATTCTTTTATTGGGGCACTTCCAGGTTGAGGATGATATCACCATTGATGTATATTATTTACTTTTCCGCATTAGGATAGACCCAAGGTGGGGAGCACAAGTGACCGGATTCTAAAGTCCAGTAGGAGGCCATCTCGAGGAGTCGAGACCGGGTCTCCTAACACTAGAATTGGTAGGGTCACCTGCCACTCTCGTAGGGGTCTAGGGGTGTGGGCTTGGCTATTCATCATGACCGTGGAATCTGTATTTTCTCTTGTTGGATAAATACGAAATACGGACCTCCTAGTATATCCTATATTTTCATATATGTGCTTCTGCTGCTGATATTCTGTGATGTGATCACTTTATATGATGAGACGAATGGTATATATTATATATATGATATATAATAAACGCTGCTTATGTTTTGCATCCGCGCTAGTCCTGCCCCCGCTCTGCCGTTAGTTAAGTAACCTAATGGTGCATGACGGGACCCCATGGCGAATGTGGATGGCATAAGCGTATGTTCTATTTTTCGTTTCTTTTCTGTGATGGCTTAAGGATTTAAATGATGGGACTACATTAATGAGATTAATGTAAAGAAAAAGAAACCTAAAAGATGTTGTAGAATCGAATTTGAAACTCACTCGGCCTTTTTTTTTTTAATGAAAAAGTAAGTTTCAAAAATGCGGAGCATAAGCCACTCCTTTTTAAAACTATTTGATTCTACAACGAGATCATGTTCAAAGCGTTAAGGTTTTCTTAAGAACCATCCGCAACCCTCCGTCATTTTAGGAAGTAGAGTACTTAGTATTCATGCTACGTTTGTTGACCATAGTTAAGGCGTAGTATACGGTAGCTAAGTGATGTCTTCCTACAAAGCATATGATGCGATTAATTAGGACATTCATGTGACTTTGTTGACTATAGTTAAGGGTCATGTGAGTGGGTCTAATTAATCACGAAATGACGGGTAGAACTTGACTAGTGCTTATGATTTGTTGACCATAGTTAAGGTCATAAGTACTAGGGGTAAAAACCATATCGGGAGTTCCAAGAGTTGAAATTTGCAACGAGATTGCATACTTTCTATATGATAGTTGGATCCCGATCCCACTGTGAGTAAGAGTTACTCCCAGGAGAATTTCGCACTTTACAATTAGCTAACCCATTAGGTGTATAGAAAGGTGTCAACAGGGTTATGCATATGGGAAAACGATGTTTACTTTAATTAGGTCCGTGCGAAAGCACGGGGAACCTCCCTCAAAGTACCAACACTGGCCTGGCTGAACGGTTAACGAAGTTGTAGAATGTAATTAATCCTGGCTAACTTTCTTTTTAAGGTTTGAAAGAAAATTTGATTAAAGCAGTGGGAGACATCGATTAGATAAGATAATAACCAATATGATCTTTGTAAGAGCTTTCGCTGAGCATATTCTTTTCTCTCTCCTAATGGCAGATACCCATAACTGGACTTAAGCTTCCGTTAGAGAAAAATAAACTGACTGGACTTAATTATAAAGACTGGCTGAGGAACATAAACATTGCCTTTACATATGATAAGGTATCATATGTCCTCACTGCTCCAGCTCCACCCATCCTAGGCCTTGAATCTTCTGTAGCGGATAGGGAGATCCACAAAACATGGGATATTGACTGTGTCACTACCAAATGCCTCACGCTTGTATCGATGGAAAACACATATCAAAAGTAGCATGAGAAGTTGGACGTTCAATCCATCTTTCTCCATACAAAGGAGTTGTATGGGGAGCAATCTCGTACCCTACGATTCGAGGTGTCTCGAAAATTATTTCAGATGCGGATGGCTCCTGGCATACCAGTAGGTGGTCACGTTTTGAAGATGATAGCTCTTATTGAAGAGCTTGAGGGCCTCAAATAGACAATGGAGAACGAACAATATGTTGATATTGTTCTACAGTCTCTTCCCCCTGCCTTTGCTCCATTCATAGTAACTTCAACATGCACAACATGGAGAAGTCACTACCCAAACATCTCATATGTTGAGAAGTGTGGAGAGCACGCTCAAGGCAAAGACTCCCTCTCTGATTGTTGGGCAATCTTACTCTTCGGTCCCAAAAGCCAAGGCCAAGGGAAGGAATAAGAAGAAACCCACCAAACCGAGAGGTGGAATCAAAAAGGTACAAGGTGTTAGTTGTATGTATGCCCTAGAGGCCAGTATTGTACAGATGATGTATATTATATTGGATGCTTGGACATATATAGAGATGACTTTCTTGCTCGACATGATAGTATGCTATCTGGTTGCTCTTTATCTTAACATGTACACTAGTCTCTTTATACTGTCTTATAGTTACATGTTGGTAAAGCCCTTAGGATATGTACTTGACTACCTGGACTGTGATGCAGATCATACTAGTGGGGACATGGTAGTCCATAAGTACATCCTTCATGGTCCCTAGTCGTGGGTGTATCGAGACGGGGCATCGATATACCAGTGTAGACTAGCGTATACGCTTCTCGACCCATGAGATGGGCGATGGATGATCCCATATCCATTGGTGTTTGACATCAGAGATGGTATACGGGTGCTCAGTGGAGACTGGGTACACTGGACGGACTCGCCGAGAACTCCCAGATGGTATTATACCTCACGTCAGATGGCAGTTCTCAGGTGACACTTGTACAGGTTAGTCTGTAGACCCGAGATCGTCATAGAGTCTTGTGTGATTCCCACTGTGCTTTGATCTCCACCTTACCACGTCCATGAGGGCATGCAAAACGGTGGTCTTTGGGTATAGTCCCGAGTCACATGGAGGCAATGAGCGATAGGAGGGGTTTCGTCTCTCCCGGTATTGGGGGTTGATGTTGCGCTGTGCTCGATTGGCCGTAACAGGGAAGTCCCTGGCCAGGGCTGATCAGAGATTTGCTGGTAAGTGTTACCAGTAGTTTCTCGACCCGTTATGAGCCTCATATCGGCACGACTTATCGGTTATTGGGGTCTGACGTATACCACCCCTAGACTTGATATGCGACATATCAGACGAACAGACCGGACTGTACGGTAAGTGTTACTGGTTGGATTCACAGGAGTGTGAGCGGGCTAGCTCGTCGATCTTCTGATCGCTCAATACCCGGATGGCCGTTACGTTTAGCAGACCGCTTGCGGCTTGTGGGTGCTTGATATGATCATCATCTGCTACCGGCGTATTGACGAGTCTTTAGAGTCCTACACAGAGGTTTCCTGGTTCAAGCGAAACGAAATAGGAGCGCATATGAGATATGTGCAGGACCGAGAATAATGCGTGTATGTGATACCGCATTTCATTCTCGCGATATATGTTTCGATTGGTTATATTCGATATGACCTAGTTATCAAATCATTGATTCGATAAATCGATACATTGGATTCTAGTCGGTTATGTGCGACATGACCGGATCATTGAATCAAATGTTGATTTAATGATTTAATGCATAATTATATATTTGATATATGGCATTGCATTAACTAGTATTGGTTCACTTTAAATGGATTTTCTCACTTGATGTACATGTTGTATATGTGATATACTTTTGTGCACATCTTTGTATCATGTTTGATGATGCTTGCTCATTAGGTTAAGTGTGAAGTATTAAACCATGGTTAAGAGATGATTAGGGTTTTGCCTTTTTATTTATTTATTTGTTTATTTATTTGAAAAGGATTATGATAAGAATGGTGGCTTTTTTTTGTTTTAAGTTGAAGCTTCATGAAGCTTTGACTTTTGTAACCATCCTTATCTTTATGCTTAACCCTAACCCTCTCAAGTGACCATGGTTTATTCTCTACACTTAACCTAGGTTAGAACATGATAAGTATTTGATTTTATTATTCTTTTTCACAATACTTATCATATTCTTTCTTCTTCATCTCCTTCTTCTTCAAGAGAGAAAACAAGATGCCATCAATGGCAACTTGAGCATAAGTGAGAGAAATCCAATTCTAAAGTGAACCCACCTCCTATTTCTTCACCCTCTACCTCTTGCCAAGTTGTTTTGGGTGTTTTCTTCACAAGTTTCACAAGTTTGTGAAGTCGGAGCTTGAACTTGCGATGCCTCGAGGTAGATCGTCTTTGACACAAAGCCGACGACCTAGCTTGCCCGTTTCTCCGATGAAGCCAACGTTCGAGTTTGGGAATCGAGATGGACAGCGAGAGGATGCCTTCGTGGAGCCAAGGAAGAGGGTAACCGGATCTACAAAGGTTGTAGCATCTAACCTTTAGTTAATATGTTAACTAGTTTTGTTTTTCGCCTAGAATTCTAGTCTAAGATCCGTGTTAGGGTTTCTCTGCAGGGTTCCTAGGCACTCTAGTGAGGTCTCCCAAGCCATCAACCATGGCAATTTCAAAAATTATGGTGCCTACAAACCCTAAACAACGGATCGTATACTAGATTTCTAGGCGAACAAGAACTAGTTAACAGTTAACTATATAAAATACGGAAATACAACCTTTGTAGATCCGGTGCTCCACCTCCATAGCTCCGCAACGAGGTCCTCTCCGCTGTCCAAATCGAATCTGGGCTCTAGGATCGGCTTCGTCGGAGAATGGGCAAGCTAGGTCGTCGATGTCCATGCCGAAGATGATCTACGTCGAAGCATCGATGAATCAAGCTCCACCTTCACCAAACCATGAAAAGTTGTGAAGGAAACACACTCTACTACTTGGCAAGAGGTAGAGGATGAAGAAATAGGAAGTGGGTTAACTTTAGTTTTGGATTTCTCACTCTTTTCCAACAATCACCATTGATGGACCTTGCTTTTCTTCACTTGAAGAATGAAGAAGAAGAAGGAAAATAGTTATGATAAGTTCTTAGAAAATGAAAAGAAAATGAATTCTTATCATAATTTTAACTAGAGTTAAGTGTAGAGAATGAATCATGGTTAGTGGGAATGGTTAGGGTTAAGGATGAGATAAGGATGGTTGACTTGAACAAAGCTTCATGAAGCTTCAACTAAAGAACAAAAGAAGCCACCATTCTTTTTCTCATTTTCTTTTTATTCATTTATCAAAAATAAATGGATAACAAAATAAGATAAATGAATAACAAATAAGAAACCCTAACCATTTCATTAACCAAGGTTTAATCTTTACACTTGAACCCTAGCATGACATGTATCATCAAACATGATACAAACAAGTGCACAAAAGTATATCGCATATACAATGCGCACATCCGAGTGAGAAAATCCGTCTAAAGTGAACCGATACTAGTTAATGCAAAGTAATATATCAAATATATAATTATACATTAAATCATTAAATCAACACTTGATTCAATGATCCGGTCATGCGCACATAACCGACTGGTATCATTAGTAACATCTTATCGAATCAACACTTGATCCGATAACCCGGCTATATCGCATATAACCGATCAATGTCACACCGCGAGAATAGAATACGGTATCACATACACGTATTATTCTCGGTCCTGCACATATCTCATATGCGCTCCTATTTCGTTTCGCTTGAGCCAGGAAACCTCTGTGTAGGACTCTAAAGACTCGTCAATACGCCGGCAGCAGATGGTGATCATATCAAGCATCCACAAGCCGCAAGCGGTCTGCTAAACGTAACGGCCACCCGGGTATTGATCGATCTGAAGATCGACGAGCAAGCCCGCTCACACTCCAGTGAATCCGACCAGTAACACTACCGTACAGTCCGGTCTGATCGTCTGATATGTCACATATCTCGCCTAGGGGTGGTATACGTCAGACCCCAATAGCTCAATAAGTCGTGTCGATATGAGGTCTATAACTGTTCGAGAAACTACTGGTAACACTTACCAGTAAATCTCAGCAACCCTGGCCAGGGACTTCCTGTTATAGCCGATCGAACACAGTGCAACATCAACCCCCATATACCGGGAGAGACGAATCCCCTCCTATCGCTCATTGCCTCCATGTGACTCGGGACTGTACCCAAAAACCACCGTTTTGCACGCCCTCTTGGACGTGGTAAGATGGAAATCAAAGCACAGTGGGAACCACACAAGACTCTATGACGATCTCGGGTCAACAGACTACTCTGTACCAGTGTCACCAGAGAACTGCCATCTGACGTGAGGTATAATACCATCTGGGAGTTCTCGGCGAGTCCGTCCAGTGTACCCAGTCTCTACTGAGCACCCGTATATCATCTCTGATGTCAAACACCGATGGATATGGGATCATCCATCGCCCATCTGTATGGGTCGAGAAGGTACACGCTAGTCTACTGTGGTATATCGATGCCCCGTCTCGATACACCCACGACTAGGGACTTTGAAGGATGTACTTATAGACTACCATGTCCCCACTAGTATGATCCGCATCATAGTCCAGGTAGTCAAGTATAGATCCTAAGGGCTTTACCAACATGTAACAGAGAGACAATCAGCATACACGTTAAGGTAAAGTTCAACCAGATAGCATACTATCATGTCGAGCAAGAAAGTCCTCCCTATATATGTCCCAGCATCCACTACAATATACATCCTATGTATAGTAATGGCCTCTAGGGCATACATATAACTAACAATCTCCCACTTGCACTAGGGCCATCTGTAGCAGTGGTTGCAGTATCTCATACTCAACCATCCCATAAAAGTCTCTCTCTGGGAACAGGCCTTTGTGAGTGGATCCGCTGTGTTGTCCTCTGAGTCTACTCTCCTTGCCTCGATCTTCCTGGAGATCAACTATCTCCATGATCAAGTGATACTGCCTTAGAATATGTCTGGATCACTGATGGGACCGGCGTTCCTTGGCATAAGCCACAACTCCATTGTCACACAATGGGAGGAACATAGTTCATCTCATGAACCAATATACACCCAAACAGCCTCTTTGGTAGCATCTTAAGTAGCGATGTATCCAGCCTTTATCGTCTAGTATGTCACGGTATCTAGCTTGGAACTCTTCCAACATACCGTCCCTTTACTGAGGGTAAAGACAATGCCTGTGACTGACACTCAGTCGTCTTTATCACCCTGGAACACTTCCAGTGATTCTCCTTAGGATCGATTGACACCATCTCACTACATCTAGTGAGTATCCTAACATCCATTTAGATCTATCTCATAGATCCAAAACCCAGGATTTAGTAGGTATCACTTTGATCCTATATGGAGAATCATTGTGATAAGCGGAGATTGATCGAGCGTAGCATAAGAAACTCTTTTCTTATCAAGAGTATGTCATCCACGTACTCTACGAGGATCATCACCATACTCCCTACTACCTTTTTGTTTATACAAGGTTCATCTACCATTTTGATGATGTCAAACTCTTTGACTAACACATCAAAACAGACGTTCCATCTCCGCGATGCCTGCTTTATCCTATAAAGCATCTTGCGCACGTTTCCGCTGCTCCCACTGTCTACGAAGCCCTCTGGCTGTGTACTTATAGACACTCTCTTCTAAATCATCATTTAGAAAAGCAGTCAAGACACCCAACCACCAGATATCGCAGTCATGGTATGTAGCCGTGGCAAGTAGGATCTGAATGGACTTAAGCATAGCTACTTGAAAAGGTTTCATCATTATCCACGCCTGGTCGATGACGAAAAGCTTTAACAAGTCTAGCTTTGAAAGTCTCAACTTTTCCATCTACACCAAGTAATCTTCTCAAGATATACTTGCTCCTGATGGGGATTTAACCCTTCAGATATAGCAACCAAAGTCCATACTTTGTTGGTGTATAAGGATTCCATCTCAGATCGATAAACATCCAGCCATTCTTACAGAGTCTTACTCTCGATGGCCAGCTCGAAGCTAGTTGGGTCATCATCTCATGATGCAATCCTCGCTCCCATTGTCATAGAGAAACCAATGTATCTCTCAGGTGGGTGAGAAAACCCTACTAGATCGGCGGAGAGGCTGAGGTTCGTTGGTATCTACTGAATCCCTTGGTTCTATCAAATCATGTGCTGTAGTTTGTATAGCTGGAACATTTCCAGTTCTACATAACAGACCTTGCCTCGAGCTTGTCCGGATTTTGCTTTTAGACATAGGACGGACAATCCCCAAATCTTAACTAACTTAAGACATGGGTTCTTCCCATTCCATATCACATATGAAGCGGTAGGCAACTGATTTGATTGGAACCCTATTCAATAGGTGTGCAACTTCCCAAGTGCATAACACCCAAAAAGGAAATAGGAAACTCAGTAGTACTCATCATAGAGCGCACCTTATCATATAGGGTGACATTGCTCCGCCCCGATATACCATCGTGCTATGGTGTATACGGAGGAGTAATGCTGAGAGAGAATCTCATTCTCCTTTAGAAAAGTCCAGGAATTCCGTGCTCAAGTATTCTCCTCCTTGATCTCATCAAAGGACATAATACTTATACCCGTGTTTTGGTTCTCTACTTCTAACTTATATTCTGTGAATATCTCAAAAGGTTCGGACTCATGTTTCAACGGGAACATATGACTGAATCTTGAGAGATTATCAGAGAATATAAAGAAGTATAAAGAACCATTTCTGGCATTTGTAGACTGGGGACCTACATACATCAACATGTATCATCCCAAGAGTTTACTAACTCTTTCTCTGTTTCCATTAAACAGAGCTGTGGTCATCTTATCTTTGTGACATGACTGGCGAGTTTCACAAGATGTAAATTCAAACAGATTTAAATATACATCTTTATGTAACTCTAGCCAGTCGGGTCGCATTGATCTGACCTAGTCTACAATACCTCAAGAAGGATTCGTTCATTTCTGAACTCTTCCTCTTGTGTGTGTTCCATATATTAAGAACTGTAGTTTGATTTAGAACATCAATGCTTTTAGATAACGTGCCTGAACCGATCAACTTTTGATATAGGAAATGTTCAAAACATTATCCAACAATACAAAATTATATCCTTTCTTTACTAACAAAGAGAGTGATATGATTTGGTATATCAGGTTCGGTATCTAACAACATTCGTTCAGAATCAATGTATTGGTAATACAGGGTGACAGTGACCGACAGACCTGGCTGCAACATTTGCCCCGTTTTCTGCCTCATGAAACTTATCACCCGTTCTCAGTTCTTCTACCTTTCTGTAGCCCTATGTAACATATTACATATCTGGGATCCTGATCTGGTATCACATACCCAGGACGTAAAGGATACTGAGAAACAGTACTGTATAATGAACACACCCGAAGATGATGCATCAGCATGCACTCTCTTCGTTTGGGCGGCACGGGAAATCTGGTATTCCCCAATTTCCTGCTCTGTCTTATAACAATTATAAGTTGGAGCGGGACCAACGTTCCCCAGCTCAGTATAACAAGCGGGTTCGGTCAAAAATCCGTATTATTATCTTGATTAAGGCGTGATATGGTCGCTACCAGGAGAGAGAGAGAAGAAAACACTCAGCGTGCGCTCTGTCAAGAATAGATTGGTTATTATTTTATCTAATCAGGATGGCTCCCACTGCTTTTTATTAAATCTTCCTTCAAACCCTAAAAGGAAAGACTAGCCGGGATTAATTACACACTACAAGTTCGCCAATCTTTCAGCCAGGCCAGTGTCGGTACTTTGAGGGAGGTCCCCCGTGCTTTCGCACGAACCTAATTACTGTAAACCTCGTTTTCCCAGAGGCGTAACCTCGTTAACACCTTTCTAGACACCTACTTGATCGGCTAATTGTAATGTATAAAACTCTCCCAGGAGTAACTCTTACTCGCAGCGGGTATCGGGATCCAACTATCTCATAGAAGGTATGCAATCTCATTGCAAATTTCAACACTTGAAATTCCCGATAATATCTTGCCCCTAGCACCCTATGACCTTGACGGAGGTCAACAAACCATAGGCTACTAGTCAAGTTCAACCCGTCATTTCTTGATCGAATTAAACCCACCCGCACGACCCTTGACGGAGGTCAACAAGGCCGCACGACTATCCTAACTCAATCTGCATCATATGCATAAACAGATAAATACTGGTTAGCTACCGCACACTGCGCCTTGACGGAGGTCAACAAACGCAGCACGAATACTAAACAGCACTTATCTGAAATGACGGAGGGCTATGACAGGTTTTTCTGAAAACCTATTGCGTAATGAACTTGATATCGTTGTAGAATCAAATGAATTTTGAAATGGAGTGTTTTTGAGGCTTTTCTAGTTTTGCTAAAGGAGTCACTCCCGGTGAAGGGATCGTCGGTCCTTTCCTCGTCGAATGAGGTGCGGGATATATCATATATATCACTGTGCAAAGCAAAAACTTTTAAAAGCAATCAAAAAACAAACCGAGGGTTGTAGCATCTGCCAGTTATTGCTAAAGGAGTCACTCCCGGTGAAGGGATCTCGGTCCTTTCCTCATCGAATAAGGTGCAGGATATATCACATATACCTCTGTGCAAAGCAAGAACTGTAGCTACCTGTTTTATTTTGAAATTCGATTCTACAACATCTTAGGTTTCTTTTATTTTCATTAATCGCATTAATGAAGTCCCATCATTTAAGTACCTAAACATCACAGATAGATATGACGTACACTTATGCCATCCGCATTCGCCTCGATGTCCCCTCGTGCACCGTTAGGTTAGGTAACTAACGGCAGAGCAGGGCAGGGCTAGCGCGGGTGTAAAACATAAGTAACGTCTATATAATATATCATATATACTATATACTATATCCATCACAGAAACATCACATGATCTCATCACAGATATCGCAGCAGAAGAATCATATGAAATATTGGATATACTAGGACGTCCGTGTTTTCAATACGAGCCAGTATAAAACACGGATTCCACGGTCGTGATGAATTGCCAAACCCACACCCCTAGACCCCTACGAGAGCGGCAAGCAACCCTGCCAATTCTAGAGTTAGGAGACCCGGACTCGACTCCTCGAGTTGGTCTCCCACTGGACTCCAGAACCCGGTCACTTGTGCCCTCCTCCTTGGGTCTATCCTAGTGCGGAAAAGTAAATAATATACAAACGGTGACAACTCCCGCAACCTGGAAGCACCCCAATAAAAGAATATTACATACAAGTTTTTACATGAATGAAAATGAAAAACACTCATCTCACATAAAAACCCCCGGCTATTCAAACACGACGATCCAATATAACATATCCAGCAACACATAACATCACATGTCATCAACGTAAGTAAATATGTCCATCCCAATTGTCGTTGACATATAGCAACGAAACCGGCGATATCACATATTACACTTACGGTCACAGAAAAGAAAGTGTAAAACTACAACAGTTGGAATCCGCAACCACCTCAGACATCGCATGCCTGATCAAATGAATACCTTAGACATCACATGCCTAACAATTATAAACCCCGCATTTTAGTCTCATTATCGAAAACACTTTTCAATACCAAGTCGGGTAATTCAACAAGATTCCCGACACACTGATCGAATGCTCGTCGCAAACTTCAGTAGACGGCTGCACCCCCGATACCGTCGACGAAGTGCACCAAGGCGGAACACCGCTACCGCGAGCACCCGGACGGATGCTTTCGGCGACGGGGTTCTCCTACAGTCACTTGGTCGGGGCTATGGAGTGAGGCTGTCTATTAAGTTTACCCGGCGAGTATCCGCGTACGCTACGTGATTGCGACGGACTTTTGATCACATCAAAATTCCGTGGCAACCGATCAAGTGAGACTAAACTGCTACGTTTATAACATTCATTTAGTTATCACATAACTCATTGTGAATTCCAATTATTGTATCCCATTCCAGATAAACAGAAAATGTTAAACTTTTCGATCGAACAATCGAACACCCAAGTTTTCCCGAAACAGATCAACACATGAAACAAGTCTAACAACATTCCGTTCGTGCCTCAGTACCAACGATCCAGCCGTAGAAGGGTCAAGCCAACGCCTCACATGTGGCACGCCGTACTGCCCCAAACCCGAAGGTTCAAAGGGCAGTTCAAGACGGTCACATAATCGAGTTAAGGTTTGTGTCTTCTAGAGGGACCATCGCGTTACTTGCACTACTTAGAAAGTCGTTAAACTACGGAAAAATCCAACACTTGGAAATTTCCCAACAGGGGAAAAGTTGGGTATTTATATCCGGTCGAACTTTTTAACATATTCTAAAATTTATCCGGAAAGCCACACAGACAAAATTTGATACCCCGATCGAAATACCGAATCCCCAAATCAACTCAGAAAAATTCAACTCTTGAAAAAATATTAAAACTATCCAGGAATACCAGCACTAATAATAATGAGATACTGTGTAAAAATTATTCAATATACAGGCCGTACCGCCGCGCAACCGCCGCACGAGGCTAGCTCGTGCCGCGGAAGCGCGGCAATATGGAGGAATCAGTGGTACGAATTTTACAGTATTTCATATATTCACCTGCTGATTTTTCTGAACATTTTTAATGTGGAAAAAGACCAGATTTTAAAAATTGTACAGAGAGCAATTTTCCGGGTATGGTTTCGGTTCGATCGGACTTCAAATCGCGTCTGGACTTCGCCTAAGGCTCTAGCTAGGCTCTGATACCACTGCAGGGTTCCTAGGCACTCTAGTGAGGTCTCCCAAGCCATCAACCATGGCAATTTCAAAAATTATGGTGCCTACAAACCCTAAACAACGGATCGTATACTAGATTTCTAGGCGAACAAGAACTAGTTAACAGTTAACTATATAAAATACGGAAATACAACCTTTGTAGATCCGGTGCTCCACCTCCATATCTCCGCAACGAGGTCCTCTCCGCTGTCCAAATCGAATCTGGGCTCTAGGATCGGCTTCGTCGGAGAATGGGCAAGCTAGGTCGTCGATGTCCATGCCGAAGATGATCTACGTCGAAGCATCGATGAATCAAGCTCCACCTTCACCAAACCATGAAAAGTTGTGAAGGAAACACACTCTACTACTTGGCAAGAGGTAGAGGATGAAGAAATAGGAAGTGGGTTAACTTTAGTTTTGGATTTCTCACTCTTTTCCAACAATCACCATTGATGGACCTTGCTTTTCTTCACTTGAAGAATGAAGAAGAAGAAGGAAAATAGTTATGATAAGTTCTTAGAAAATGAAAAGAAAATGAATTCTTATCATAATTTTAACTAGAGTTAAGTGTAGAGAATGAATCATGGTTAGTGGGAATGGTTAGGGTTAAGGATGAGATAAGGATGGTTGACTTGAACAAAGCTTCATGAAGCTTCAACTAAAGAACAAAAGAAGCCACCATTCTTTTTCTCATTTTCTTTTTATTCATTTATCAAAAATAAATGGATAACAAAATAAGATAAATTAATAACAAATAAGAAACCCTAACCATTTCATTAACCAAGGTTTAATCTTTACACTTGAACCCTAGCATGACATGTATCATCAAACATGATACAAACAAGTGCACAAAAGTATATCGCATATACAATGCGCACATCCGAGTGAGAAAATCCGTCTAAAGTGAACCGATACTAGTTAATGCAAAGTAATATATCAAATATATAATTATACATTAAATCATTAAATCAACACTTGATTCAATGATCCGGTCATGCGCACATAACCGACTGGTATCATTAGTAACATCTTATCGAATCAACACTTGATCCGATAACCCGGCTATATCGCATATAACCGATCAATGTCACACCGCGAGAATAGAATACGGTATCACATACACGTATTATTCTCGGTCCTGCACATATCTCATATGCGCTCCTATTTCGTTTCGCTTGAGCCAGGAAACCTCTGTGTAGGACTCTAAAGACTCGTCAATACGCCGGCAGCAGATGGTGATCATATCAAGCATCCACAAGCCGCAAGCGGTCTGCTAAACGTAACGGCCACCCGGTATTGATCGATCTGAAGATCGACGAGCAAGCCCGCTCACACTCCAGTGAATCCGACCAGTAACACTACCGTACAGTCCGGTCTGATCGTCTGATATGTCACATATCTCTCCTAGGGGTGGTATACGTCAGACCCCAATAGCTCAATAAGTCGTGTCGATATGAGGTCTATAACTGTTCGAGAAACTACTGGTAACACTTACCAGTAAATCTCAGCAACCCTGGCCAGAGACTTCCTGTTATAGCCGATCGAACACAGTGCAACATCAACCCCCATATACCGGGAGAGACGAATCCCCTCCTATCGCTCATTGCCTCCATGTGACTCGGGACTGTACCCAAAAACCACCGTTTTGCACGCCCTCTTGGACGTGGTAAGATGGAAATCAAAGCACAGTGGGAACCACACAAGACTCTATGACGATCTCGGGTCAACAGACTACTCTGTACCAGTGTCACCAGAGAACTGCCATCTGACGTGAGGTATAATACCATCTGGGAGTTCTCGGCGAGTCCGTCCAGTGTACCCAGTCTCTACTGAGCACCCGTATATCATCTCTGATGTCAAACACCGATGGATATGGGATCATCCATCGCCCATCTGTATGGGTCGAGAAGGTACACGCTAGTCTACTGTGGTATATCGATGCCCCGTCTCGATACACCCACGACTAGGGACTTTGAAGGATGTACTTATAGACTACCATGTCCCCACTAGTATGATCCGCATCATAGTCCAGGTAGTCAAGTATAGATCCTAAGGCCTTTACCAACATGTAACAGAGAGACAATCAGCATACACGTTAAGGTAAAGTTCAACCAGATAGCATACTATCATGTCGAGCAAGAAAGTCCTCCCTATATATGTCCCAGCATCCACTACAATATACATCCTATGTATAGTAATGGCCTCTAGGGAATACATATAACTAACATTCTCGGCACCATAATTTTTGAAAAATGGCATGTTCGATGCCTTGTGAGACCTCTATAGGGTGCCTAGGAACCTTTCAGTGGTATCAGAGCCAGGTTAGAGCCTTAGGCGAAGTCTAGACGGAGTTTGAAGTCCGAACGAACCCGAAACCCCAAAACCCATGAGCTCTCTGGACTTTTTCTAAAATCAGGGATTTTTCGATATTAAAAATATGCAGAAAAATAAGCAGGAAATTATAAGGTTTACTGTGAAATTCGTGATCGTAATTCTACTAATACGGCACGGATCCGCGGCATGAGCGTGGCTCATGCGGCGGATCCGCGGTCGTACGGCCTAATTATTTAGAGGATTTTACACAGTAATCCTTAATTTCCAGTGGTGATTTTCCTGGGTATTTTTAATAATTATTCAAGAGTTGAATTTTCTGGGGTTGCTTTGGGGATTCGGTGTTTCGATCGGGGTATCAAATTTCGTCTTTGTGTTTTTCCGGATAATTTTTAGAATATGTTAAAAAGTTCGACCGGATATAAATACCCAATTTTTCCCCTGTCGGGAAATTTCCAAGTGTTGGATTTTTCCGTAGTTTAACGACGTTCTAAGTAGTGCAAGTAACGCGATGGACCCTCTAGAAGACAACAAACCTTAACTCGATTATGTGACCGTCTTGAACTGCCCTTTGAACCTTCGGGTTTGGGGCAGTACGGCGGACCACATGTGAGGCGTTGGCTTGACCCTTCTACGGCTGGACCGTTGGTACTGAGGCACGAACTGAATGTTGCTAGACTTATTTCATGTGTTGGACTGTATCGGGAAAACTTGGGTATTCGACTGTTCGATCGGAAAGTTTAACATTTTCTGTTTATCTGGAATGTGATACAATAATTGGAATTCACAAACAGTTATGAGATAACTGGATGAATGTTATAAATCTAGCAGTTTAGTCCCATACGATATTGAAAAGAGTTTTCGATAATGAGACTAAAATGCGGGGTTTGTAACTGTTAGGCATGTGATGTCTAAAGAGGTTGCGGATTCCAATTGTTGTAGTTTTACACTTTCTTTTCTGTGACCGTAAGTGTAATATGTGATATCGCCGGTTTCGTTGCTATATGTCAACAACAATTGGGATGTGCACATTTACTTACGTTGATGACATGTGATGTTATGTGTTGCTGGATATGTTATATTGTATCGTCGTGTTTGAATAGCCGGGGGTTTTTATGTGAGATGAGTGTTTTTCATTTTCATTCATGTAAAAACTTGTATGTAATATTCTTTCATTTGGGGCACTTCCAGGTAGCGGAAGCTGTCACCCTTTGTATATTATTTACTTTTCCGCATTAGGATAGACCCAAGGAGGGGAGCATAAGTAACCGGGTTCTGGGGTCCAGTGGGAGACCAACTCGAGGAGTCGAGTCCGGGTCTCCTAACCCTAGAATTGGCAGGGTTGCTTGCCGCTCTCGTAGGGGTCTAGGGGTGTGGGATTGGCTATTCATCACGACCGTGGAATCCGTGTTTTATACTGGCTCGTATTGAAAACACGGACGTCCTAGTATATCCAATATTTCATATGTTTATTCTGCGGCGATATCTGTGATGTGTTTCTGTGATGGATATAATATATAGTATATATGATATATTATATAGACGTTACTTATGTTTTACACCCGCGCTAGCCCTGCCCTGCTCTGCCGTTAGTTACCTAACCTAACGGTGCACGAGGGGACATCGAGGCGAATGCGGATGGCATAAGTGTACGTCATATCTATCTGTGATGTTTAGGTATTTAAATGATGGGACTTCATTAATGTGATTAATGAAAGATAAGAAACCTAAGATGTTGTAGAATCAAATTTTAAAACAAAACAGGTAGCTACAGTTCTTGCTTTGCACAGTGATATATATGATATATCCCGCACCTTATTCGATGAGGAAAGGACCGAGATCCCTTCACCGGGAGTGACTCCTTTAGCAGTAACTGGCAGATGCTACACACTCGGTTTGCTTTTGACTGCTTTTGGGTTTTTGCTTTGCACAGCGATATATATGATATATCCCGCACCTCATTCGACGAGGAAAGGGCCGACGATCCCTTCACCGGGAGTGACCCCTTTAGCAAAACTAGAAAAGCCTCAAAATCACTCCATTTTAAAACTTCATTCGATTCTACAACGATATCAAGTTCATTACGCTCATGGTTTTTTATGAAAGAACCCGCGTAGCCCTCCGTCATTTCAGATAGATATTATTTAGTATTCGTGCTATGTTTGTTGACTTAGTCAAGGCATAGTGTATGGTAGCTAAATTATGTTTATCTGTAACAACATGAGATGTGATTGGATTGGAGCATTCGCACGGCCTTGTTGACTCAGTCAAGGGTTGTACGGGTGGGTTTAATTCAATCGGGAAATGTACGGGTTGAACTTGACTTGCGATCTATGGTTTGTTGACTTAGTCAAGGTCATAGATCGCTAGGGGCAAAAGCATTATCGGGAATTTCAAGTGTTGAAATTTGCAATGAGATTGCATACCTTCTATGAGATAGTTGGATCCCGATACCCACTGCGAGTAAGAGTTACTCCTGGGAGAGTTTTACACATTACAATTAGCCGATCAAGTAGGTGTCTAGAAAGGTGTTAACGAGGTTACGCCTCTGGGAAAACGAGGTTTACATTAATTAGGTTCGTGCGAAAGCACGGGGGACCTCCCTCAAAGTACCGACACTGGCCTGGCTGAAAGATTGACGAACCTGTAGTGTGTAATTAATCCCGGCTAGTCTTTCCTTTTAGGGTTTGAAGGAAGATTTGATAAAAAGCAGTGGGAGCCATCCTGATTAGATAAGATAATAACCAATCTGATCTTGCACGAGCTTACGCTTAAGTGTTTTCTTCTCTCTCTCTCCAGGTAGCGACCATTTCATGCCCTAATGAAGATAATAATATGGATGTATTGACCGAACCCGCATGTTATACTGTGCAGGGGAACGTTGGACCCGTTCTATCTTATAAATGTTATAAGACTGAACAGGAAACAGGAGAATATCTGGATTCTCACACCGCCCAAACGGAGAACATGCATGTTGATGCATCATCTTCGGGTGTGTTTGTCATTGAGAACTGTTTCTCAGTTCACCCTACGTCCTGGGTATTAGATACCGGGTCAGGATCCCACATATGTAAGATGTTACATGGGCTGCGAAAAGGTAGAGAACTGAGAAAAGGTGATCATTCCGTTCATGTAGGGAATGGGGCAAATGTTGCAGCCAAAGCAGTTGGCATATATCACCTGGTATTACCAAATGGTGATACACTAGTCCTGAATGAGTGCTATTATATACCGAACATGATGTGCAACATTATATCAGTTTCTTTATTAAGTAAAGAAGGATATAATTTTGTAGTAAAGGATAATGTTATGAACATATTCCAGGATCAAAAGTTGATTGCATCAGGCTCGCTACATAATGGCATATTCATTCTCAATCAAAATACAGTCTTCAATATACAAAACACACACAAAAGGAAAAGCTCAGAAATGAACGAATCCTTTTTGTGGCACTGTAGACTTGGCCATATCAATGAGACACGACTAGCTAAGTTGCATAAGAATGGATATTTGAATTCATTCGAATTATCATCTTATGACACTTGCCATTCATGTCTCAAAGGAAAAATGACCAAAACTCCGTTTACGAGACACGGAGAAAGAGTTACTGAACTCTTGGGACTGGTGCATAGTGATGTATGCGGTCCAATGTCTACACACGCCAGAAATGGTTCTTCCTACTTCATTACATTCACTGACGATCTCTCTAGATACGGGCATGTGTTCCTGTTGAAACACAAGTCTGAAGCTTTTGAGAAATTCAAAGAATATAAGCATGAGGTAGAGAACCAAACGGGCAAAAGTATTAAGGTTCTTCGATCTGATCGAGGAGGTGAATACTTAAGCAGTGAATTCCTGGATTATCTAAAAGAGAATGGGATTCTCTCTCAGCTTACTCCTCCTTATACACCACAGCACAACGGTGTATCGGAACGAAGGAATCGCACCCTATTAGATATGGTGCGTTCAATGATGAGTAATGCTGAGTTACCTATTTCCTTTTGGGGGTATGCGCTTGAAACAGCCATATACCTATTGAATCTGGTTCCGTCTAAATCTGTACCTACCACACCATATGAGATATGGAGTGGGAAGAGACCATATTTTAAACGAATTAAGATATGGGGTTGTCCGGCCTATGTCAAAAAACAAAATCCGGACAAACTCGAGGCACGATCAGTCCTTTGCAAGTTTGTGGGATATCCTAAGAATTCTCAAGGATATTTTTTCTACCAACCTAAGGAACAAAGAGTGTTTGTTGCTCAACATGCCACCTTTTTGGAAAGGGAATTTCTTGCAAAACAAATTAATGGCAAAGAGGTAGAGCTGGAAGAGGTTCCCGCACCACAAACTGCAACTAACGATTTGGTAGAACCAGAGGATTCAGTAGTACCCGACGAACCCCAACCTCTCCGCCGATCTAGTAGGGTTCCTCGCCAACCTGAGAGATACTATGGTTTTCTCATTGATGGTGGCAGTGAGGATTGCATCATGGAGGATGATGACCCAACTAGCTTCGAGCAGGCCATCACGAGTGGGGACTCAGTGAAATGGCTGGATGCTATGCGGTCTGAGATGGAATCCATGTACACCAACAAAGTATGGACTTTGGACGTTGCTCCTGAAGGGGTAAAACCCATTGGGAGCAAGTGGATCTTCAAGAAGAAACTTGGTGTAGATGGGAAAGTGGAGACTTTCAAAGCTAGACTTGTAGCAAAGGGTTTTCGTCAAAGACCAGGTGTGGACTATGACGAAACCTTTTCTCCAGTGGCTATGCTTAAATCCATCCGGATCATGCTTGCCATCGCTGCATATCATGATTACGAAATCTGGCAAATGGATGTTAAGACCGCCTTTCTAAACGGTGATTTAGAAGAGTGCGTGTACAAGACTCAGCCAGAGGGCTTCGTAGACAGTGGGAGCAGCGGAAAGGTGTGCAGGCTGCTTAAATCCATTTATGGAATAAAGCAAGCATCGCGGAGTTGGAACATCTGCTTTGACGTCGTTATCAAAGAGTTTGATTTCGTCAAAAATCCAGATGAACCTTGTATCTACAAGAAGGTGGCAGAGAGTAAGGTTGTCTTCCTCGTATTGTACGTGGACGACATACTCTTGATAGGAAATGATATTCCTATACTGCAATCGGTCAAGCTCTTCTTGTCACAAAGATTCTCAATGAAAGATCTTGGTGATGCCTCCTGCATATTGGGAATTAGGATCTATAGAGATAGATCCAAACGGATTTTAGGATTGTCCCAATCCAGGTACATTGACACCATACTAAAGAGGTTTAGTATGGAAGAGTCCAAACGTGGGAACTTGCCCACGATCTCTGGAGTCACTCTCTCCAAAGAGATATCTCCCAAGACTGATTTGGAGAGAGCTCGCATGCAAGGGATACCCTATGCTTCGGCAGTAGGCTCTATCATGTATGCGATGCTATGTACCAGACCCGATGTAGCATACTCACTTATAGTGAGCAGGTATCAAGCTGAACCTGGAGAGAGTCACTGGACAGCTGTGAAGAGCATTCTCAAGTACTTACGAAGGACTAGAGATATGTTCTTGGTGTATGGTAACGGAGAGCTCCAAGTGGAGTCATTTACCGATTCGAGCTTCCAGAGTGATAAGGACGACTCTAAGTCACAGTCAGGCTTTGTCTTTACCCTTTACGGAGGGGCGGTTAGCTGGAAGAGTTCCAAGCAGGAAACCGTGGCAGACTCGACAATGGAGGCTGAATACATCGCTGCCAACGATGCTGCCAAAGAGGCTGTCTGGATCAAGAAGTTCATTACTGAACTTGGAGTGGTTCCATCCATTAAGCATCCAATACCTTTGTATTGCGATAACAATGGAGCAGTGGCTTTGGCCAAGGAACCCAGGTCCCATCAGCGATCCAGGCATATTCTGAGGCGGTATCACCTGATCCGGGAGATAGTTGATCGCCGGGAGATCGAGGTCAGGAGAGTTGACACGAAGAACAACACTGCGGATCCACTCACGAAGGCCATTCCCCAGATACAGTTTGAGAGACTCTTCGGGATGCTCGGTATGCGATACTACAGCAGCTGGCCCTAGTGCAAGTGGGAGATTGTTAGTTGTATGTATGCCCTAGAGGCCAGTATTGTACAGATGATGTATATTATATTGGATGCTTGGACATATATAGAGATGACTTTCTTGCTCGACATGATGGTATGCTATCTGGTTGCTCTTTATCTTAACATGTACACTAGTCTCTTTATACTGTCTTATAGTTACATGTTGGTAAAGCCCTTATGATATGTACTTGACTACCTGGACTGTGATGCAGATCATACTAGTGGGGACATGGTAGTCCATAAGTACATCCTTCATGGTCCCTAGTCGTGGGTGTATCGAGACGGGGCATCGATATACCAGTGTAGACTAGCGTATACGCTTCTCGACCCATGAGATGGGCGATGGATGATCCCATATCCATTGGTGTTTAACATCAGAGATGGTATACGGGTGCTCAGTGGAGACTGGGTACACTGGACGGACTCGCCGAGAACTCCCAGATGGTATTATACCTCACGTCAGATGGCAGTTCTCAGGTGACACTTGTACAGGTTAGTCTGTAGACCCGAGATCGTCATAGAGTCTTGTGTGATTCCCACTGTGCTTTAATCTCCACCTTACCACGTCCATGAGGGCGTGCAAAACGGTGGTCTTTGGGTATAGTCCCGAGTCACATGGAGGCAATGAGCGATAGGAGGGGTTTCGTCTCTCCCGGTATTGGGGGTTGATGTTGCGCTGTGCTCGATTGGCCGTAACAGGGAAGTCCCTGGCCAGGGCTGATCAGAGATTTGCTGGTAAGTGTTACCAGTAGTTTCTCGACCCGTTATGAGCCTCATATCGGCACGACTTATCGGTTATTGGGGTCTGACGTATACCACCCCTAGACTTGATATGCGACATATCAGACGAACAGACCGGACTGTACGGTAAGTGTTACTGGTTGGATTCACATGAGTGTAAGCGGGCTAGCTCGTCGATCTTCTGATCGCTCAATACCCGGATGGCCGTTACGTTTAGCAGACCGCTTGCGGCTTGTGGGTGCTTGATATGATCATCATCTGCTACCGGCGTATTGACGAGTCTTTAGAGTCCTACACAGAGGTTTCCTGGTTCAAGCGAAACGAAATAGGAGCGCATATGAGATATGTGCAGGACCGAGAATAATGCGTGTATGTGATACCGCATTTCATTCTCGCGATATATGTTTCGATTGGTTATATTCGATATGACCTAGTTATCAAATCATTGATTCGATAAATCGATACATTGGATTCTAGTCGGTTATGTGCGACATGACCGGATCATTGAATCAAATGTTGATTTAATGATTTAATGCATAATTATATATTTGATATATGGCATTGCATTAACTAGTATTGGTTCACTTTAAATGGATTTTCTCACTTGATGTACATGTTGTATATGTGATATACTTTTGTGCACATCTTTGTATCATGTTTGATGATGCTTGCTCATTAGGTTAAGTGTGAAGTATTAAACCATGGTTAAGAGATGATTAGGGTTTTGCCTTTTTATTTATTTATTTGTTTATTTATTTGAAAAGGATTATGATAAGAATGGTGGCTTTTTTTTGTTTTAAGTTGAAGCTTCATGAAGCTTTGACTTTTGTAACCATCCTTATCTTTATGCTTAACCCTAACCCTCTCAAGTGACCATGGTTTATTCTCTACACTTAACCTAGGTTAGAACATGATAAGTATTTGATTTTATTATTCTTTTTCACAATACTTATCATATTCTTTCTTCTTCATCTCCTTCTTCTTCAAGAGAGAAAACAAGATGCCATCAATGGCAACTTGAGCATAAGTGAGAGAAATCCAATTCTAAAGTGAACCCACCTCCTATTTCTTCACCCTCTACCTCTTGCCAAGTTGTTTTGGGTGTTTTCTTCACAAGTTTCACAAGTTTGTGAAGTCGGAGCTTGAACTTGCGATGCCTCGAGGTAGATCGTCTTTGACACAAAGCCGACGACCTAGCTTGCCCGTTTCTCCGATGAAGCCAACGTTCGAGTTTGGGAATCGAGATGGACAGCGAGAGGATGCCTTCGTGGAGCCAAGGAAGAGGGTAACCGGATCTACAAAGGTTGTAGCATCTAACCTTTAGTTAATATGTTAACTAGTTTTGTTTTTCGCCTAGAATTCTAGTCTAAGATCCGTGTTAGGGTTTCTCGGCACCATAATTTTTGAAAAATGGCATGTTCGATGCCTTGTGAGACCTCTATAGGGTGCCTAGGAACCTTTCACAAGGAAGAGATAAATCCAAGGCTGAGAAGTCACAAAAAGGAGAATGATTCTACTGCAAGAAGTCGGAACATTGGAAGCGAAATTGTGTCGAGTATTTTGCTGATCTCAAGAAAAAGAAGCATGGTTATGCTTCCGCTTCAGGTGTGTTTGTGATTGAAAACTGTTTTTTTATAAACTCTGCTTCCTGGGTATTGGATACCGGTTTGGGTTCTCATATCTGCAATTGTGTGCAGGGACTGAGAAATAGCAGAGTTTTGAAGACCAGTGATCACACTCTCCGAGTTGGAAATGGTTCCAATATACATGCAGTATCAGTGGGAGAGTATCACCTGGGGTTTCCATCGGGTTGTATATTAGTTTTGAACCTATGTTATTATGTACCTAGTATGCTTTGTAATATAATATCCGTTTCTTTGTTAGACAATGAAGGATATCATTTTGTGTTGCAGAATAATATTATGAACATTAACCTAAATCAAGAGCTGATTGGGTATGGTACACTTAATAACGGGATATACGTCCTAA
This sequence comes from Agapanthus africanus, assembly GCA_030015575.1. Classification (NCBI taxonomy): domain Eukaryota; kingdom Viridiplantae; phylum Streptophyta; class Magnoliopsida; order Asparagales; family Amaryllidaceae; genus Agapanthus; species Agapanthus africanus. Next base: position 402,574,654 of record CM057346.1, read on the forward strand.
ATCAACACACAGTTTTCAACATACAACACACAAATAAAAGAAAATTTTCAGATATAAATGAAGCTTTTCTTTAGCATTGTATACTTGGTCACATTAACGAAACAAGACTAAACAAGCTTCATAAAGATATATATTTAAATTCTTTTGAATATAAATCTTATGCGACTTGTCATTCTTGTATCAAAGGTAAGATGACCAAAACTCTATTTACTGGACACATAGAAAGAGCTACAGAACTCTTAGGCCTCATACATAGTGATGTATGCGGGCCAATGTCTACACATGCGAGAGGCGGTTTTTCTTACTTCATAACTTTTACTGATGATTTCTCAAGATTCGGTCATGTGTTTTTATTAAAGCATAAGTTTGAAGCTTTTGAGAAATTCAAAGAGTACAAACTTGAAGTAGAAAAACAAACAGGTTTGAGCATCAAGAAACTTCGATCAGATCTAGGTGGAGAGTATTTCAGTACAGTGTTTTCAGACTTCCTAAAAGAGAATGGGATTCTCTCTTAGCTCACTCCCCCTTACACACTACAGCACAACGGTGTGTCAAAGCGGCGGAATCGTACCCTATTAGATATGGTGCGATCTATGATGAGTGATGCTGAGTTACCTCTCTCCTTTTAGGGGCATGCATTAGAGACTGTAGCATATCTGTTGAACAGGGTTCCAACTAAGACCATGTCTACCACTCCATATAAGATATGGTATGGGAAGAGACCATTTCTTAAACGAATTAGGATTTTAGGTTGTCCGGCTTTTGTTAAAAAGCAGAATCCAGACAAGCTCGAGACACGGTCAGTCATGTGTACATTTGTAGGATATCCAAAACACTCATATGGTTATCTTTTCTACCATAAGGAGGAACAAAAGGTGTTTGTTTCCCAGTATGCCACATTTTTAGAAAAAGAATTTTTTACAAATAATACTGATGGCAATGCGGTAGATCTAGAAGAAGTTCTAGAAACACAAGTTGCAAATGACGACTTGGTTGAACCTGATGTTGCAACAGAATCTTATGAACCCCAGCCACTCCGTAGATCTAGTAGGACTTCTCGCCCACCGGAGAGATACTATGGTTTCCTCATTCATGGTGATAGAGAAGATTGCATCATGGATGATGATGACCCTACTAGTTTTCAGCAAGCTATCACGAGTGGTGACTCTGTGAAGTAGCTGGATGCCATGAGATCTGAAATGGAGTCTATGTACACCAACAAAGTGTGGACTTTGGAAGTTGTACCCTCTGGGGTAAAACCCGTAAGTTGCAAATGGATCTTTAAGAGAAAGATCAGTGTAGATGGGAAGGTGGAGACCTATATGGCAAGGCTTGTGGCGAAAGGACTTCGTCAAAGACCAGGACTGGACTATAACAAAACCTTTTCTCCTGTAGCCATGCTTAAATCCATTCGGATCCTGCTTGCTATTGCTGCTTACTACGACTATGAAATCTGGCAGATGGACGTTAAAACTGCATTTCTAAATGGTGATTTAGAAGAGTGCGTTTATATGGATCAGCCAGAGGGCTTCGTTGATAGTGGGAGCAACGGGAAAGCATGTAGGTTGCTTCAATCTATTTATGGATTAAAGAAGGCATCACGGAGTTAGAACATCTTTTTTAATGATGCGATCAAAGAGTTCGATTTCGTCAAAAATCCAGATGAACCTTGTGTTTATAAGAAGATTGTCGAAAGTACTGTCACTTCCTCGTATTGTACATGGATGGCATTCTTCTGATAGGAAACGATGTTCCTATGCTACAATCGGTCAAACTGTTCTTATCACAAAGATTCTCCATGAAGGACCTGGGTGATGCCTCGTACATATTGGGCATTAAGATCTATAGAGATAGATTTAAAAGGTTGTTGGGATTGTCCCAATCCAGATACATTAACACCATCCTAAAAATGTTTAGTATGGAAGGTTCTAAACGGGGTGCCGTACCCGCATGTCATGGAATCACTCTCTCCAAGGAATTTTGCCCAAAGTCTGATGAAGAGAGAGCTCGCATGAGCATTATACCCTACGCTTCAGCTGTAGGATCTATACTATATGCGATGTTATGCACTTGTCCTGATGTAGCCTATGCACTAGGTGTAGTAAGCAGGTATCAATCCAACCCAGGAGAGAAACACTAGACAGCTGTGAAGAACATTCTTAAGTACTTGCGAAGGACTAAAGAAATGTTCTTGGTGTATAGTAACGGGGAGCTCCAAATGGAGGCCTTTACCGATTCGAGCTTCCAGAGTGATAAGGATTACAGCAAATCTATCTCAGGGTTTGTATTTACCCTCAATGGAGGGGTGGTATGTTGGAAGAGTTCCAAACAGGATACCGTTGCAGACTCCACAATGGAAGCTGAGTATATTGCTGCAAATGATGCTGCCAAGGAAGCCGTCTGGATGAGGAAGTTCATTTCGGAGCTAGGAGTAGTTCCAACCATTGTTGATCCCATACCATTATATTGTGATAATAATGGGGCTATGGCGTTGGCCAAAGAACCCAGGTCCCATCAGCGGTCCAGACACATCCTGAGGCGATATCATTTGATCCGGGAGATAGTTGATCACCGTGAGATGGAGATTCGGAGAGTAGATACAAAGAATAACACCGCGGATCCACTCACTAAGGCCCTCCCTCAACCGCAGCATGAGCGGCTTTTTGAGATGCTGGGTATGAGATACGCCAATAATTGGCCTTAGTGCAAATGGGAGATTGTTGGATATATGTATGCCCTAGAAGCCATTATTTGATAGTGGATGTATCGGTATGTGTGTATATATATTCAGAGGACATTCTTGCTCGACATGATAGTATGGTATCTGGTTGCTCTTTATCTTGACATGTTCACTTGATCATGCATATTACTCATTTGGTACATGTTGATAAAACTCTTAGGATATTTACTTGACTACTGGGATTATGATGCAGATCATACTAATATGACTTGTGTAGTTTATAAGCATATCCTTAAAATGTTCCTAGTCATGGGTGTATCGAGACGGGGCATCGATATTCCAGAGTAGACTAGCGTATACGTTTCTTGTCCCATGTGATGGGCAATGGATGATCCCATATCCATTGGTGTTTGAAATCAAAGATTGTATACGGGTGCTCAGTGGAGACTGGGTACACCGAACGTACTCGCCGAGAACTCTTATATAGTATTATATCTATCGTCAGATAGCAGTTCTCAGGTGACACTGGTACAGGTTAGTCTGTAGACCCGAGATCGTCATAGAGTCTTGTGTGTGCTCCCACTGTACTTTGATTTCCACCCTACCACGGCTCTATCGAGTCATGGAAACAGGTGGCTTTTGGGTACAGTCCCGAGGAACATGGAGGCAATGAGAGATAGGAGGGGTTTCGTCTCTCCCGGTATTGGGGGTTGATGTTGCGCTATGCTCGATTGGCTATAACAGGAAGTCCCTGGCCAGGGCTGATGAGATTTACTGATAAGAGTTATCAGTAGTTTCTCGATCTGTTATAGGCCATATACAGGCATGACTTATTGGGTTATTGGGGTCGACGATGCGATCCCTAGACTCAATATGCAGCATATTTTACAAAGAGACCATACTGTACGATAAGTGTTGCCAGTTGGCTCGAGGGGAGTTTTGACAGGTTCGCTTGTTTTTCTTCTGTTCGCTCAATACCTGGGAGCCGTTACGTACAGCTAGTGCCGCTGACGATTTATGGGTATGTGATATGATCACTGCCTACTGCTAGCATATAAACCTACAACTTTAGTTTAGAATCTTTTATTTCCTCATATCTTTTTGTAGTTTAGAGTGGATTAAATATGGTTTAGCGATGTTAGAAATTTTCAAGTTGAGGGTTAAGTGATTTTGATGTTGTGATTGTGTATTTGAGAGTAATTAGTGACCATAAACCTTTGTAGTGTTAGTTTCATGGACCAAAACAGAGAGTAAAACCCAAGACTTGAGTTAGAAATATTTCAAATGTCGGTTTTGTGGATACTTTGAGGACTATAGGGAATCTGGAGCAACCTGAGGTGTTTGTAGAAAATCAAACAAGTACATTAACCTAGTTAGACCAAAAGGCGACCTCCATGAGAAGACGAGACCAAGATTCTTCAAGGGTACCGGCAAGACCGGGAAATTTAGCATTCTCACTGGGTCATTTTGGTAGGATGGTGTTGTGTCTGTAAGACTACGGTAGCGCCTCGGCCGTCTGTCCGAGGCCAAAATGCGGAAACGAAAACTTTTTCAAACGAGAAACCGGCGCTATAGTATGCTTAAAACCCGGATCGAACCATTAACCTACAACTAGCAACTAGAGAAAGGGTTGGAAAGCTATACCGATCGATCCGTGTCCTTCGATCTTTGGCCACCATCCCAAGCTCCTCGCGACATCTTCGGTCTTGATCTCCTCGTCGGAAAGGGCACCACATGTTCGAGTCTTTTTACAGGCTCCCGCTTCATCCGAAGCAACTCGGGCATGAAGTTCGCTAGCCGACGTGTCCAAGGTGAAGTAGAGAATGTTTGTGATAACTTTGTCTCTTGCATACATTGCATGGATGGAGGTTAGAGATGATGCCATTAATGGAGGTTATGAGCTAGAGAAGGAAGAAGAAGAAGAAGCTTTTTTTTTCTTGTGTTTCTTATGATAAAATGAGAGAGAGAGTGAGAGTGTAAGAATGAAAAATACAAGAGCTAACAACCATCATATGGCTGCCCTTCCTCTCTCCTCCTCTCATTTCATCCACAAATCAATCACAATATGTGACACATGCACAAAGAAAGAGACTATGAGTCACCACTTGTGCATGTGTCACAATTAATGCTCCTAATCATGATTTCTAGCTCATAATTTCCATATGCAAACATTAATCCAAATGTTTGCAACAATAAAAAGATACAGCAACATCTAAAGTAAACTCGTGACGGATCACAAGAATACCCCTCACCTGTATATACATACCTGCATCCGCATTCCAACCGAATGCGAATGCGATGAGACTAAAGTAATCCAAAAAAATCTAATACTAGGATCCAGCTTAAACCAAAGCCCACTAGTATGATCCGTCCGATCATGATCCGTGCACTACTGAACGTATATGATTAGACCCTGCCATATAGCATACGGCCTCTACAACGTTTCGCCCGAAACTTGAGAAACAGTCTGTGGGGGACTCTAAAGACTCGTCAATACATTGGCTGTGGATTTAACCACTAGCACGTCAGCGGTACTAGCTGTACGTAACGGGCTACCAGGTATTGACCAAAAAGGAGGTCGATGAGCGAACTCATCCTGACACCCTGCTGAGCTTGTTAGTGACAATATCCGTACAGTCCGGTCCGTTCGTCTATGAGCATCGCATGGAGGGCCTAGGGGGTTGGTAAAAGTCAGACCCCCAAAAACGGTACAAGTCGTATCGGAGAGTAGCCCAGAACACCCTGAGATACTACTGGAATACCTATCAGTAAATCTCCTGCCTTGGCCAAGGACTTCGTGTAATGGCTCTCCTAGACACAGCGCGTTCTCACCCCCAATATCGGGAGAGACGAAACCCCTGCCGATCCGCTTACTGCCTCCATGTGGCTCGAGACTGTACCCAACTAAAACCTGTTTGCACGACTCCTTTGAGCCGTGGTAGGGTAGTAATCAAAGCACAGTGGGAACTCAAACGAGACAAATGACGATCTCAGGTTGATAAACTAAACTGTACACATGACACCAGGGAACTGCTATCTGACGTCAGGTATAATACCAACTAGCATGTTCCCGGCGAGTCCTGTCCGGTGTACTCATAACCTAATGAGCACCTGTATTCGTCTTAGGTGAACCAACTGACACCAATAGCTTGTGAGACCAGCCACCGCCCCTCGTCGGGGTCTCGATCGTATACACTAGTCTACTAATGGAGTATCGATGTCCAGTCTCGAAACTCCCATGACTAGGGACCACTTTAAGGATGTGCTTATAGACCCCAGCTCCCACGTATATGATCGCCATCATACTGCTGGCAGTCAAGCAAGAATCCTAAGAGCTCTATCAATGTGTAATAGCGACCTGTAAGGTCTCCTAAAGCAATACTCGATAATAAAGACAAACCATGCTAGCATACTATTCTCTATCAATGTGTAATAGTGAACTACAATGTCACCTAAAGCATGTACATGATGATAAAGACAAACCAGATAGTATACAAACCTCTCGAGTAAGACTGTCCTACCGGTATAGGTCCTCCCTCAATCATTGCAATCACGTGCCTGCGATCCAATAATTGACTCTGAGGGCACTATATCCAACAATCTCCCACTTGCACTCAAGGCTAATTATTATGATGTCGCATACTCACATCCCGTGTGATACCGAACACCCAACTCCTCTACTAATCAATCTAACAAAGCCCGTTTGCGAAACTATTACGTTCGAGGAATAGCCTCAGCGAGTGGATCCGCCCTAATGTTTCTTTCTATGGCTCACTTTATCTCAAGTTCGCGGAGAAAGCCATCTTCCGAAATGAGCAATACCTGTCTTAGTGTTAGTTGTATGTATGCCCTAGAGGCCAGTATTGTACAGATGATGTATATTATATTGGATTCTTGGACATATATAGAGATGACTTTCTTGCTCGATATGATAGTATGCTATCTAGTTACTCTTTATCTTAACATGTACACTTGTCTCTTTATACTGTCTTATAGTTACATGTTGGTAAAACCCTTAGGATATGTACTTGACTACCTAGACTATGATGCAGATCATAATAGTGGGGACATGGTAGTCCATAAGTACATCCTTCAAGGTCCCTAGTCGTGGGTGTATCGAGACGGGGCATCGATATACCAGTGTAGACTAGCGTATGCGCTTCTCGACCCATGTGATGGGCGATGGATGATCCCATATCCATTGGTGTCTGACATCAGAGATGGTATACGGGTGCTCAGTGGAGACTGAGTACACTGGACGGACTCGCCGAGAACTCCCAGATGGTATTATACCTCACGTCAGATGGCAGTTCTCAGGTGACACTTGTATAGGTTAGTCTGTAGACCCGAGATCGTCATAGAGTCTTGTGTGATTCCCACTGTGCTTTGATCTCCACCTTACCACGTCCATGAGGGCGTGCAAAACGGTGGTCTTTGGGTACAGTCCCGAGTCACATGGAGGCAATGAGCGATAGGAGGGGTTTTGTCTCTCCCGGTATTGGGAGTTGATGTTGCGCTGTGCTCGATTGGCCGTAACAGGGAAGTCCCTGGCCAGGGCTGATCAGAGATTTGCTGGTAAGTGTTACCAGTAGTTTCTCGACCCGTTACGAGCCTCACATCGGCACGACTTATCGGGTTATTGGGGTCTGACGTTTACCACCCCTAGACTTGATATGCGACATATCAGACGAAGAGACCGGACTGTACGGCAAGTGTTACTGGTCGGATTCGCAGGAGTGTGAGCGGGCTAGCTCGTCGATCTTCTGATCGCTCAATACCCGGGTGGCCGTTACGTTTAGCAGACCGCTTGCGGCTTGTGGGTGCTTGATATGATCATCATCTGCTACCGGCGTATTGATGAGTCTTTAGAGTCCTACACAGAGGTTTCCTAGCTCAAGCGAAACGAAATAGGAGTGCATATGAGATATGTGCGGGACCGAGAATAATGCGTGTATGTGATACCGTATTTGATTCTCGCGATTAATGTTTCGATTGGTTGTATGAGATATGACCTAGTTATCGAATCATTGATTCGATAAATCGATGCATTGAATACTAGTCGGTTATGTGCGACATGACCGGATCATTGAATCAAGTGTTGATTTAATGATTTAATGTATAATTATATATTTGATATATTACTTTGCATCAACTAGTATTGGTTCACTTTAAACGGATTTTTCTCACTTGATTTTCACATTGTATATGTGATATACTTTTGTGCACATTTAAGTATCATGTTTGATGATACTTGATCATATGGTTAAGTGTATGGAATTAAACCATAGTTAACTTGAGATTAGGGTTTTAATTATGCATTTATTCATTTAATTGTTTATTCATTTATTTGGATAAAGCTTAAGTGGAGAATGGTGGCATTTCTTGTTTTATGTTGAAGCTTCATGAAGCCTTGACTTTATGCAACCATTCTTGTCCACTAGCTTAACCCTAACTCTCCAAATAACGATGGTTGATTCTCTACACTTAACCTTAGTTAGAATTATGATAAGTATAGATTTTTCTTTTCATTTTAAAGAACTTATCATAATTCTAGCTCTTCTTCTTCTTCATCTTCAAAAGAAAAACTTAGATGCCATCAATGGCAACTTGAGTTCTAGTGAGAGAATTCCAAATCTAAAGTGAACCCATCTCCTATTTCTTCACCCTCTACCTCTTGCCAAGTTGTTTTGGGTGTTCTCTTCACAAGTTTCACAACTTTGTGAAGTCGGAGCTTGAACTAGTGCAACCTCGACGTAGATCGTCTTTGACACGAAGCCGACGACCTATTCCGCACGTTTTTCCGATGAAGCCGACGAATGAGTCGAGGATTCATGATGGACAGCGAGGGCATGACTACGTGGAGCTAAGGAGGTGGAAATCTGGATCTACAAAGGTTGTAGTTTCCGACCTTTAGTTAATTTGCTAACTAGTTTAGTTTTTCGCCTAGAATTCTAGTCTAAGATCCGTGTTAGGGTTTCTCGGCACCATAATTTTTGTAAAATGGCATGTTCTGTTGGAGATAGTGCCCTCAGAGTCAATTATTAGGTCACAGGTACGTGATTGTAATGATTGAGGGAGGACCTATCCCGGTAGGACAGTCTTACTCGAGATGATAGTATGCTATCTGGTTTACCTTTATCATCGTGTACTGCTTTAGGTGACATGACACGTCGCTATTACACGTTGATAGAGCCCCTAGGATTCTTGCTTGACCACCAGCAGTATGAGGGCGATCATATAAGTGGGAGCTGGGGGTCTATAAGCTTATCCTTAAAAGGTCCCTAGTCGTGGGAGTTTCGAGACTGGGCATCGATACTCCATTAGTAGACTAGTGTATACAGTCGAGACCCCGACGAGGGGCGGTGGCCGGTCTCACAAGCCACTGGTGTCAGTTGGATCACCTAAGATGTATACAGGTGCTCATTGGGTTATGAGTACACCGGACAGGACTCGCCGGGAACATGCTAGTTGGTCATATACCAGACGTCAGATGGCAGTTCCCTGGTGACATGTGTGCAGGTTAGTTCATCGACCTGGGGATCGTCATTTGTCTCGTGTGAGTTCCCACTGTACTTTGATTACTACCCTACCACGGCTCAAAGGAGTCGTGCAAACAGGTTTTAGTTGGGTACAGTCCCGAGCCACATGGAGGCAGTGAGCGTATCTTCAGGGGTTCGTCTCTCCCGGTATTGGGGGTGAGGTCGTGCTGTGTCTAGGAGAGCCATTACACAAAGTCCTTGGCCAAGGCAAGGAGATTTACTGGTAGGTATTCCAGTAGTATCTCAGGGTGTTCTGGGCTACACTCCGACACGACTTGTACCGCTTTTGGGGGTCTGACTTTTACCAACCCCCTAGGCCCGCCATGCGATACTCATAGACGAACGGACCGGACTGCACGGATATTGTCACTGACAGGCTCAGTAGGGTGTCAGGATGAGTTTGCTCATCGACGTCCCTTTTAGTCAATAGCTGGTGGCCCGTTACGTATTGGCTTATACCTCTGACGGGCTAGTGGTTAAATCTACAGCCATTGTATTGACGAGTCTTTAGAGTCCGCCACACTTTCAGTTACTCAGCTTTCGGGCGAAACGCTGTAGAGGCCGTATGGAGATATGGCAGGTTCCGATCAGATACGTGCGGTATTGCACGGATCAGGATCGGACAGTTTGTACTAGTAGCCGTATAGGTATATGGCAGGGTTCGATCAGATACGTGCGGTATTGCACGGATCAGGATCGAACGGATATTACTAGCCGGCTTTGGTTTAAGCCGGTCCTAGTTTAGTACAGTGTAGATTTTGTCTCTTTGCATTTGTATCCGGACGGAATACAGATGCGGGTGTGTATGCACAGTATTGGGGTTTTCCTGTAATTTATTACGGGACCAGTTTTCTGGAGTTGCCAGTTTGCATTCCGTTCCGGCCGGTATTCCGATGGAGGGGGTTATTTGCAATTGTGCAAATAACTTTTGTGGAGGGGGTTTCTTGTAAAAGATTGATTATGATAGCTTTCATTTCTTTTCAACCATGCTTTTGCTTTATGAGATTTGATTGTGATAAAGTGAGGGTATGGGTTTAATAGTAACAAGCATGGTTGTATGTTTTCTTGTCTTGGGGTGTGGTCACCCTCTTTCATCTCCTACACTCACCTCCCTTCTTACTTCATAATCTTTCCTCCACCACATTATGATTCTCACTTGAGAAAAGAAAGAACACTAGAGAGAAGAAAAAGAATGAGAGAGTTCATCTTTATTTTGTGAGGAATTCTTCATCTCCTTCTTCTTCTTGTTATAGAAAAATGAAAGCACCATTTTTCCTAACCCCATTCCTCCATCAAGGCAACTACAAACCCCAAATGAGACTAGCATGATCTACTACACATTCCTACAGCAAATCTTGAGCATGTCGAGTTGCCGGCTTCATGCTCGAGTTGCCTCGGTATTGAGGCGGGAGCCCGTAAAAGCTACAGGCGATGTGGTGCCCTTTCCGACGAGGAGGAGACGGACGGAGATCCCGCGAGGAGATCGGAGTGGAGATGAAGACCGGAGGACTTGGATCGTCGGTATACATCTCTTCCCTTTCTTGTTAGTAGCTTAGACTTGTTAATGGTTACGATCCGGAGTTTAGTGCGCGGTGGTGCCGGTTTGCAAAGTCCGCAAAATTTAAGTTATTCACCGCTTCCGCATTCCGGCGTCGGATTGACGGCCGGGGCGCCGCCGTGCACTTACATGTTCGATGCCTTGTGAGACCTCTATAGGGTGCCTAGGAACCTACAGTGGTATCAGAGCCTAGCTAGAGCCTTAGGCGAAGATTAGACGCGATTTGAAGCCCGAACGAACCCGAAACCCTAAACTTATCTTGCTCTCTGGACTTTTTCCAAAAAGTGGGATTTTTCAATATTAAAAATATGCAGAAAAATAAGCAGGAAATTATAAGGTTTACGGTGAAATTCGTGAGTGTAATTCCACTATTCAAGCGCGGATCCGCGGCATGAGCATGGTTCATGCGGCGGATCCGCGGTTGTACGACCTAATTATTTAATGAATTTTAGACAGTAATCCTTAGATTCCAGTGGTGATTTTCCTGGGTATTTTTAATAATTATTCAAGAGTTGAATTTTCTGGGGTTGCTTTGGGGATTCGGTGTTTCGATCGGGGTATCAAATTTCGTCTTTGTGTATTTCCGGATAATTTCCAGAATATGTTAAAAAGTTCGACCGGATATAAATACCCAATTTTTCCCCTGTAGGGAAATTTCCAAGTGTTGGATTTTTCCGTAGTTTAACGACGTTCTAAGTAGTGCAAGTAACGCGATGGACCCTCTAGAAGACAACAAACCTTAACTCGATTATGTGACCGTCTTGAACTGCCCTTTGAACTTTTGGGTTTGGGGCAGTACGGCGTGCCACATGTGAGGCGTTGGCTTGACCCTTCTACGGCTGGACCGTCGGTACTGAGGCACGAACTGAATGTTGTTAGACTTATTTCATGTGTTGAGCTGTATCGGGAAAACTTGGGTATTCGACTGTTCGATCGGAAAGTTTAACATTTTCTGTTTATCTGGAATGTGATACAATAATTGGAATTCACAAGAAGTTATGAGATAACTGAATGAATGTTATAAATCTAGCAATTTAGTCCCATATGATATTGAAAAGAGTTTTCGATAATGAGACTAAAATGCGGGATTTATATCTGTTAGGCATGCGATGTCTAAAGAGGTTGCGGATTCCAACTGTTGTAGTTTTACACTTTCTTTTCTGTGACCGTAAGTGTAGTATGTTCATATCGCCGGTTTCGTTGCTATACGTCAACGACAATTGGGGTATGCATACTTACTTACGTTGATGACATGTGATGTTATGTGTTGCTGGATATGTTATATTGGATCGTCGTGTTCGAATAGCCGGGGGGTTTTTATGTGAGATGAGTGTTTTTCATTTTCATTCATGTAAAAACTTGTATGTAATATTCTTTTATTTGGGGCACTTCCAAGTAGCGGAAGTTGTCACCCTTTGTATATTATTTACTTTTCCGCATTAGGATAGACCCAAGGAGGGGAGCACAAGTAACCGGGTTCTGGGGTCCAGTGGGAGACCAACTCGAGAAGTCGAGTCCGGGTCTCCTAACCCTAGAATTGGCAGGGTTGCTTGCCGCTCTCGTAGGGGTCTAGGGGTGTGGGATTGGCTATTCATCACGACCGTGGAATCCGTGTTTTATACTGGCTCGTATTGAAAACACGGACGTCCTAATATATCCAATATTTCATATGTTTATTCTGCTGCGATATCTGTGATGTGATTCTGTGATGGATATAGTATATAGTATATATGATATATTATATAGACGTTACTTATGTTTTACACCCGCGCTAGCCCTGCCCTGCTCTGTCGTTAGTTACCTAACCTAACGGTGCACGAGGGGACATCGAGGCGAATGCGGATGGCATAAGTGTACGTCATATCTATCTGTGATGATTAGGTATTTAAATGATGGGACTTCATTAATGTGATTAATGAAAGATAAGAAACTTAAGATGTTGTGGAATCGAATTTTAAAATAAAACAGGTAGCTACAGTTCTTGCTTTGCACAGCGGTATATGTGATATATCCTGCACCTTATTCGATGAGGAAAGGACCGAGATCCCTTCGCCGGGAGTGACTCCTTTAGCAATAACTGGCAGATGCTACACACTCGGTTTGCTTTTGACTGCTTTTAGGTTTTTGCTTTGCACAGCGATATATATGATATATCCCGCACCTCATTCGACGAGGAAAGGACCGAGATCCCTTCACCGGGAGTGACTCCTTTAGCAAAACTAGAAAAGCCTCAAAATCACTCCATTTTAAAAACATCATTTGATTCTACAACGATATCAAGTTCATTACGCTCATGGTTTTTATGAAAAACCTGCGTAGCCCTCCGTCATTTCAGATAAGTATTAGTTAGTATTCGTGCTGCGGTAGTTTGGCCTCCGTCAAGGCGCAGTGTACGGTAGCTAACTAGTGCTTATCTGTTAGCATATGATGTGATTGGATTAGGGTATTCGTACGGCGTTGTTTGGCCTCCGTCAAGGGTCGTGCGGGTGGGTTTAATTCAATCAGGAAATGACGGGTTGAACTTGACTAGCGGACTATGGGTTGTTTGGCCTCCGTCAAGGTCATAGGACGCTAGGGGCAAAATATTATCGGGAATTTCAAGTGTTGAAATTTGCAATGAGATTGCATACCTTCTATGAGATAGTTGGATCCCGATACCCGCTGCGAGTAAGAGTTACTCCTGGGAGAGTTTTACACATTACAATTAGCCGATCAAGTAGGTGTCTAGAAAGGTATCAACGGGGTTACGCCTCTGGGAAAACGAGGTTTACAGTAATTAGGTTCGTGCGAAAGCACGGGGGACCTCCCTCAAAGTACCGACACTGGCCTGGCTGAAAGATTGGCGAACTTGTAGTGTGTAATTAATCCCGGCTAGTCTTTCCTTTTAGGGTTTGGAGGAAGATTTGATAAAAAGCAGTGGGAGCCATCCTGATTAGATAAGATAATAACCAATCTGATCTTGCACGAGCATACGCTAAAGTGTTTTCTTCTCTCTCTCTCCAGGTAGCGACCATTTCATGCCCTAATAAAGATAATAATATGGATGTATTGACCGAACCCGCATGTTATACTGTGCTGGGGAACGTTGGTTCCGTTCATTCTTATAAGAGTTATAGGAATGAACAGGATATAGGGGAATACCAGGATTCCCATGCCACCCGAATGAAGAAAGTACATGCTGATGCATTTTCTTCGGGTGCGTTTGTTACTGAGAACTGTTTCTCCATTTGCTCTACGTCCTGGGTATTGGATACCGGGTCAGGATCCCATATATGTAATCAGTTACATGGGCTTAAGAAAGGTAGAGAACTTGGAGAAGGTGATAAAGACATTAGAGTTGGAAATGGTGCAATTGTTGCAGCTAAGACTGTCAGGGAATATCACCTTGTATTACCAACTGGTAATACATTGGTTCTGAACGAATGCTATTACATGCCGAACCTGATATGCAACATTATATCGGTTTCTTTATTAAGTAAAGAGGGATATAATTTTGTATTACAGAACAATGTTATGAACATTTTCCATAACCAAAAGTTGGTTGGATCAGGCACGTTGTGCAATGGCATTTATGTTCTAAACCAATCAACAGTTCTGAGTATAACAAACACACACAAGAGGAAGAGTTCAGAACTGAACGATTCTTTCTTGTGGCATTGTAGACTAGGTCACATCAATGCGACACGACTGGCTAAGTTGCATAAAGATAGATATTTGAAACCTTTCGAATTTTCATCTTATGACACTTGCCAGTCATGTCTCAAAGGCAAGATGACCAAGACTCCGTTTACGGGACACGGAGAAAGAGTTACCGAACTCTTGGGACTGATACATAGTGATGTATGCGGTCCCATGTCTACACATGCCACGGATGGTTCTTCATACTTCATTACATTCACCGACGATCTCTCTAGGTTCGGGTATGTGTTCCTGATGAAACACAAATCAGAAGCTTTTGAGAAATTTAGGGAATATAAACAAGAAGTTGAGAACCAAACCGGAAAAAGTATTAAAATCCTTCGATCTGATCGAGGAGGAGAATACTTAAGCAATGAATTCCTGGACTTCCTAAAAGAGAATGGGATTCTCTCTCAGCTGACTCCTCCATATACACCACAGCACAACGGTGTATCGGAGCGGAGAAATCGCACCCTATTAGATATGGTGCGCTCTATGATGAGTACAGCTGAGTTACCTATCTCCTTCTGGGGATATGCACTGGAGACTGCTGCATACCTACTGAATAGAGTTCCAACCAAATCAGTGCCTACCACTCCATATGAGATATGGAATGGCAAGAGACCGTGTCTTAATTTTATTCAGATATGGGGTTGTCCGGCCTATGTTAAAACACAAAATCCGGACAAGCTCGAGGCAAGGTCTGTTCTATGTAAGTTTGTTGGATATCCCAAATATTCGCGAGGGTATATCTTCTACCACTCCGAGGAACAAAAAGTGTTTGTTTCTCGACATGCCACTTTCTTAGAAAAAAGTTTTCTTATGAAACAGATAAGTGGCATTGAGGTAGAACTGGAAGAGGTTCCAGCAATACAGACTGCAACAGAAGATTTGGTTGAACCAGAGGATTCCGTAGTTCCCGATGAACCCCAGCCTCTCCGCCGATCTAGTAGGGTTCCTCGCCCACCTGAGAGATACTACGGTTTTCTCATGGATGGTGGGAGCGAGGATTGCATCATGGAGGATGATGACCCAACTAGCTTCGAGCAGGCCATCACGAGTGGGGACTCAGTGAAATGGCTGGATGCTATGCGGTCCGAGATGGAATCCATGTACACCAACAAAGTATGGACTCTGGAAGTTGCTCCTGAAGGGGTAAAACCCATTGGGAGCAAGTGGATCTTCAAGAAGAAATTTGGTGTAGATGGGAAAGTGGAGACTTTCAAAGCTAGACTTGTAGCAAAGGGTTTTCGTCAAAGACCAGGTGTGGACTATGACGAGACCTTTTCTCCAGTGGCTATGCTTAAATCCATCCGGATCATGCTTGCCATCGCTGCTTATCATGATTACGAAATCTGGCAAATGGATGTTAAGACCGCCTTTCTAAACGGTGATTTAGAAGAGTGCGTGTACATGACTCAGCCAGAGGGCTTCGTAGACAGTGGGAGCAGCGGGAAGGTGTGCAAGCTGCTTAAATCCATTTATGGATTAAAGCAAGCATCGCGGAGTTGGAACATCTGCTTTGACGTCGTTATCAAAGAGTTTGATTTCGTCAAAAACCCAGATGAACCTTGTATCTACAAGAAGGTGGCAGAGAGTAAGGTGGTCTTCCTCGTATTGTACGTGGACGACATACTCTTGATAGGAAATGATATTCCTATGCTGCAATCGGTCAAGCTCTTCTTATCACAAAGATTCTCAATGAAAGATCTTGGTGATGCCTCCTGCATATTGGGGATTAGGATCTATAGAGATAGATCCAAACGGATTTTGGGATTATCCCAATCTAGGTACATTGACACCATACTAAAGAGGTTTAGTATGGAAGAGTCCAAGCGTGGGAACTTACCCACGATCTCTGGAGTCACTCTCTCCAAAGAGATGTCTCCCAAGACTGATTTGGAGAGAGCTCGCATGCAAGGGATACCCTATGCTTCGGCAGTAGGCTCTATCATGTATGCGATGCTATGTACCAGACCCGATGTAGCATACTCACTAAGTATAGTGAGCAGGTATCAAGCTGATCCTGGAGAGAATCACTGGACAGCTGTGAAGAGCATTCTCAAGTACTTGCGAAGGACTAGAGAAGTTCTTGGTGTATGGTAACGGAGAACTCCAAGTGGAGTCCTTTACCGATTCGAGCTTCCAGAGTGATAAGGACGACTCTAAGTCGCAGTCGGGTTTTGTCTTTACCCTTTACGGAGGGGCGGTTAGATGGAAGAGTTCCAAGCAGGAAACCGTGGCAGACTCGACGATGGAGGCTGAATACATCGCTGCCAACGATGCTGCCAAAGAGGCTGTCTGGATCAAGAAGTTCATTACTGAACTTGGAGTGGTTCCATCCATTGAGCGTCCAATACCTTTGTATCGCGATAACAATGGAGCGGTGGCTTTGGCCAAGGAACCCAGGTCCCATCAGCGATCCAGGAATATTCTGAGGCGGTATCACCTGATCCGGGAGATAGTTGATCGCCGGGAGATCGAGGTCAGGAGGGTTGACACGAAGAATAACACGGCGGATCCACTCACGAAGGCCATTCCCCAGATACAGTTTGAGAGACTCTTCGGGATGCTCGGTATGCGATACTACAGCAGCTGGCCCTAGTGCAAGTGGGAGATTGTTAGTTGTATGTATGCCCTAGAGGCCAGTATTGTACAGATGATGTATATTATATTGGATTCTTGGACATATATAGAGATGACTTTCTTGCTCGATATGATAGTATGCTATCTGGTTACTCTTTATCTTAACATGTACACTTGTCTCTTTATACTGTCTTATAGTTACATGTTGGTAAAGCCCTTAGGATATGTACTTGACTACCTAGACTATGATGCAGATCATACTAGTGGGGACATGGTAGTCCATAAGTACATCCTTCAAGGTCCCTAGTCGTGGGTGTATCGAGACGGGGCATCGATATACCAGTGTAGACTAGCGTATGCGCTTCTCGACCCATGTGTTGGGCGATGGATGATCCCATATCCATTGGTGTTTGACATCAGAGATGGTATACGGGTGCTCAGTGGAGACTGAGTACACTGGACGGACTCGCCGAGAACTCCCAGATGGTATTATACCTCACGTCAGATGGCAGTTCTCTGGTGACACTTGTACAGGTTAGTCTGTAGACCCGAGATCGTCATAGTGTCTTGTGTGATTCCCACTGTGCTTTGATCTCCACCTTACCACGTCCATGAGGGCGTGCAAAATGGTGGTCTTTGGGTACAGTCCCGAGTCACATGGAGGCAATGAGCGATAGGAGGGGTTTCGTCTCTCCCGGTATTGGGAGTTGATGTTGCGCTGTGCTCGATTGGCCGTAATAGGGAAGCCCCTGGCCAGGGCTGATGAGAGATTTGCTGGTAAGTGTTACCAGTAGTTTCTCGACCCGTTACGAGCCTCACATCGGCACGACTTATCGGGTTATTGGGGTCTGACGTTTACCACCCCTAGACTTGATATGCGACATATCAGACGAAGAGACCGGACTGTACGGCAAGTGTTACTGGTCGGATTCACAGGAGTGTGAGCGGGCTAGCTCGTCGATCTTCTGATCGCTCAATACCCGGGTGGCCGTTACGTTTAGCAGACCGCTTGCGGCTTGTGGGTGCTTGATATGATCATCATCTGCTACCGGCGTATTGACGAGTCTTTAGAGTCCTACACAGAGGTTTCCTAGCTCAAGCGAAACGAAATAGGAGTGCATATGAGATATGTGCGGGACCGAGAATAATGCGTGTATGTGATACCGTATTTGATTCTCGCGATTAATGTTTCGATTGGTTGTATGAGATATGACCTAGTTATCGAATCATTGATTCGATAAATCGATGCATTGAATACTAGTCGGTTATGTGCGACATGACCAGATCATTGAATCAAGTGTTGATTTAATGATTTAATGTATAATTATATATTTGATATATTACTTTGCATCAACTAGTATTGGTTCACTTTAAACGGATTTTTCTCACTTGATTTTCACATTGTATATGTGATATACTTTTGTGCACATTTAAGTATCATGTTTGATGATACTTGATCATATGGTTGAGTGTATGGAATTAAACCATAGTTAACTTGAGATTAGGGTTTTAATTATGCATTTATTCATTTAATTGTTTATTCATTTATTTGGATAAAGCTTAAGTGGAGAATGGTGGCATTTCTTGTTTTATGTTGAAGCTTCATGAAGCCTTGACTTTATGCAACCATTCTTGTCCACTAGCTTAACCATAACTCTCCAAATAACCATGGTTGATTCTATACACTTAACCTTAGTTAGAATTATGATAAGTATAGATTTTTCTTTTCATTTTAAAGAACTTATCATAATTCTAGCTCTTCTTCTTCTTCATCTTCAAAAGAAAAACTTAGATGCCATCAATGGCAACTTGAGTTCTAGTGAGAGAATTCCAAATCTAAAGTGAACCCATCTCCTATTTCTTCACCCTCTACCTCTTGCCAAGTTGTTTTGGGTGTTCTCTTCACAAGTTTCACAACTTTGTGAAGTCGGAGCTTGAACTAGTGCAACCTCGACGTAGATCGTCTTTGACACGAAGCCGACGACCTATTCCGCACGTTTTTCCGATGAAGCCGACGAATGAGTCGAGGATTCATGATGGACAGCGAGGGCATGACCACGTGGAGCTAAGGAGGTGGAAATCCGGATCTACAAAGGTTGTAGTTTCCGACCTTTAGTTAATTTGCTAACTAGTTTAGTTTTTCGCCTAGAATTCTAGTCTAAGATCCGTGTTAGGGTTTCTCGGCACCATAATTTTTGTAAAATGGCATGTTCGATGCCTTGTGAGACCTCTATAGGGTGCCTAGGAACCTACACTTAGAATATGTCTGGATATCTGATGGGACCTAGTTCATAAATGAACTCCAAATCCAAACTTCTTAGACTGTATCGTCAACTAAACTTAATTAGTATCCTGCGCCATGCCTCCCTCAGTATCCGCTTGGACCACCTGTCCAAAATACCGCCCCTCATCAGAGGGAAAACTATAACTCTGACAGTCACTCTGTCATCCAGGTCACCTTGGAAGCCAGGAATGATAACCGCCTCCTAAAGGAGGCTGTTGTCATCATATCCCTAGAACATCAACTTATGTTCTAAAACTGCTTCCGAACGTTTCTCCAGGATTGAATTAATATCAACTTATTGCATCTAGTGCAAAAACAACATCTGGTGTAGTACTTGACATCTCATGACTGACTCAATTACCTGAGCAAGTGATATGCCAATCATGCACATCCCTCTCCCCTTTAGTCTGTAAGACACCTTTAGAGAGAGTGACTCCATCACCTGCAGGTACACTACCGTGCCAGGAGTCGTCTATTCTAAAACACCTTTAGAATGCTGTCTAAGTACCCTGATTAGGAAACTACCCAAATCTAGATATAAAACCATAGATCTAATAACCAGAATATCTGATATAATATCCATATCCTAAGTGGAGAAACTACTGTGTGACAACCAAAGTATAACCGATCGTAGTATAGGAATATCACTTCCTACTCTGTGTATGTCATCCAAATACCAGGACATCACACCCTACCACCTTCTTAACAGATCTACCCCTTATTCTGATGAAGTCAAACCTATGACTGTTATATCAGAAATAGATGATCTATCTGCTTTAGTCTATAGACATAGGCTACTTGTCCACTATGCTTCTGCTGCTCCCACTGACTACGACAACCCTCTGGCAGAATAATATACACATGCACTTCTAAAGCCAGTTCAGAACGACGCTATACTCATCCTCCTGCCGGGTCTCACAGTCTGGAATAACAGCAATGGCAAGTCTGGGTAAACAAGAACCTCCCTGTCACCGTCTTTGAGGCTACCGGAGTACCTCTCGGGTGCTTGAGGTTACCCACCATATCTGCGGAGTGGCTAATGGAATGTCAAACCAGATTGAATCTTTAGGTCCTATTAAATTTTCAGTAATCGTTTGCGGTTCTGGAATCACTTCCAGTTCTACCATACTCCCACTGCTGTTTTCGGAATAAAAAATCCATTTTACTAAAACTGTGGCGAGTCAAGAACAATATCACTATTGATCTTCCAAATGGTAGAAAATCAACCCTCATCATAGCCCGGGTCAACCCACAAACAGCCATTACAGAAACGTGCCTTGAGTTATCCAGAGTCTGGTTTTAAGCATAAGCCGGACAACTCCCCGTACCTTAACATCGTTAAGATATGAACCGTTCTATATCCAATATAGAAACAGAGGCACTGATTTAATTGGAACCAGATTCAAATCATGCAGCTGTCTCCAGTGCACGTCAACTAAATGGAGAGAGGCCGATCAGCATTACTCAACTTAGGAGTGCTTCCAATTATGAGTAACCTGAAAAAGAAGCAAGTTCTCTTAATCATTACTATCAACTGAATACCATACGCAAGTATCTACATCTTCGATCACCTTGAAGAATCCTGATACTTGCAATACCTGGTTCTCCACTTTATTCTTATACCTATAACTTCTCAAAACTTAGACCTTGCATTTCTACGAAACACATGTCTAAAAACTAGAGAAGTCACAAGTAAACAGAATATAGTACGAGTACCAACCCCTATGTCCTCATGGACACTGGACAACATACAATACTCTGTATAAGTCCCCTGAGTCTATTAACTCACATCCTGTGCGTTGTAGGCCGAAAACTGTACTTATGGTTAAGAAGAATTACACCGCTGTTTAATACTCCTTACCTAACCATCCACTGATATAGGTAAATGTCATAGACATAATTTCAAAAGGTTATATCTCACTTTATAAAAATAAACATACAGATATATCAATTTGAAATTGGTGCAAAACAATGGATATTCAAAACCAAATATTTGTCGTCCGGCAAACAACCCAGGTGATTTCCTCTAATATCACCAATTACAATGTATTCCGATATAATGAGGATGATCACCCAATTCCCAATAACTTACTCCCACTCATCATCTGTATAACCATACAAATGTGAGAATCATACCTGGTAAATACATACCCTGGAGCAAGGGCTAATTGGGAAGTCAGTTTTCTATTAACAATACACAGTGAAACTGAAACATGAAAATGTTTCGAAGGGGTATCCTGGTATTCTTAGTAATGCCTCTTCCATTACCCAGATTCATGACTGTAACCATATATTTCTTTTCCATCTCTTCAAATCCCTTTATATGTCTTTAGTCATTACCTTCTGTACACCCACTTAGGCTAAATGGTTTTCTTCCTTCCCTACCGTTCGGCACCAGCCTATGGTTTGGAAGAAGACTATCCAATAAGCGTAATAAGTGTACTGTCCTAATCCTAGGAGCACTCGCAACCTGAGAGAAGGTGAGGATAAAAGACAACTGAATAAAACCTTATTCCTATTTCTCCTGAACCAGAATCCATCCCCGAACTGGAACAAGTTCCTTCGATTTTGTATATAACCATACGATTGAGTATCCAATAAACTGTGGATCTTCGTAGTGATACGGGGTGTTCCGGAGAAATGCAAAAGTGAAGTAGGAGTGGCGATAAAATACTTGGTTTGGTCGTGAATAGCAGTCGCAGTTTACTATGCCCTCTTACTAATCCCTTTATTTGTTTTTACTTAATACCTTCTGTACACCTTTTAGGCTAAATGGTTTTCTTCATTCCCTACCGTTCTGCACCTGCCTATGGTTTGGAAGAAGACTATCCAATAAGCGTAATAGTTATACTGTCCTAATCCAAGGAACACTCGCAACCTGAGAGAAGGTAAAAGGAAAAGTCAACTGAATAGTCCTATTCGTTTTCTCCAGAACCGGAAACCATCATCGAATAAGTTCCTTCGAGTTCGTATATAACTATACGATGGTTTTATCCAATGGAAGTGGACGTTCGTAGTAATACGGGGTGTTCTGGAGAAAAGGGTAAAAGTAGGTGTGGCAATGAGGTATGCAGCTCAGACAATCCAAAAGCCAGTGTTTAAAGAAGGTTCGGTTAACTTGGTCACTGAATCATAGTCAAGGGTCGGGTCATGGTCGCTGCCAAAGAGAGAGAACTCTGAGTGCACTCTAATCTAGATCAGAATGGTTATCAATTTATCTAATCAGGAAACCTCCCACTGTAATCACAAATTCTCCTCCAAACCTGAAAGAAGAATTTAGTCGGGATCATCCGAGGAGTAAACCAACTCATCAGTGGGAATCGGGATCCAACTATCATCGCATGATAATGTGATGGAATCCACTCACGTTATCACACTCCAGAAGGTATGCGCATGCCTGGCAAGTTTCAGTTTCTTTAGAAACTCCCGATGTATGTTTTTACCCCTAGGACCCAAGTGACCTTGACAATGCCAACATATCAAAGAGTCCTAGTCAAGTTCAACCCATCATTATCTTGATTGCGTTAAACCCACCCGTACGAGTCCTTGACAACGCCAACATAACCGTATGACTGTCCTAACCAATCCACATATCCATACGGCAGAAAAGCATTACAGAGCTACCAAACACTACGCCTCGGCAATGCACGACATACGTAGCACGAATACTAAGCAATACTAATCTGAAATGACGGAGGGCTACGAATGGTTTTTGGCGAAAAACCTTTAACATAATGAACTTGATATCGTTGAAGAAACCGGATAGGTTTTTATAAAAATATAGTGGCAAAAACCTTTGCTAAAGAGGTCACTCCCGGTGAAGGGATCTCGGCTCTTTCCCCATAGAATGAGGTGCAGGATATTCCAACTGAATACCACGATGCAAAGCAAAAGGCAATCGGCTATAGTGAAGTTATTACCCTGACGCAAACTTCTGTCCAAGGGGTCACTCCCGGAGAAGGGATCTCGGCCCTTGCCTCGTCGACTGAGGTGCAAGATATTCTAACTGAATACCACAATGCAAAACAAAAGAGAACGTCCTTGCAATAATATCTTTTTGAAAAATGTTCCAACAACATCAAAATAGGTTTGTTTAGCTTGCATTGATCCGAATCAATGCAGTCCCATCAATTAATCACACCACAAAAGAACGAAAATATGATGTACGTATATGCCATCCGCATTCGCCACTGGGTCCCGTCATCACCCGTTAGGTTACTTAACTAACGACAGAGCGGGGACTGGACTAGCGTGAGTGTTAAACATATACAACATCTACTAGTATATATATCAATATATAATAATCGCTCAAGGCATGATAAAATGCAACATCACAGAGAGTAATAAGCATCACAGAACAATACAGATAATCTAGAATCCCCGGGTTTCATAGAGCCGATGCTGAAACCCGACGTTCCCCTGGTCGTGTGGATAGCCTGTGCAATGAAATCCTAGATCCCTACGGGTGCGGCAAGTTACCCGCCAAAACCTGAAGCGAGGCAGCCCCCTTCAATAAAGTGAATGGACCACCCAGCACTTCACGGAATCCGGTAACTTGAGCACCCCTCCTTGGGTCAACCTGTACACCCTACGAGTGCAGCGAATAGCCCGCCAATTCTAGAGTGAAGCCCCCTCCATCTCAAAGCCATGAGATGCGGGCCCGTTGCCCTCTAGAACCCGGCTATCCGTGCACCCCACCGCGGGGTAATCCTAGTACATAAAGTAAAAAATATATACAACGGGTACATCGACCTATGCCCGGTCGTGCCCTAAAAGAATAATATACAAACAGGCAGTGACGGTAGTCCACATGTCAGACGCTCATCCCGCAATATCAAATGTACAAATACAACCAAACTGTACTACCATTGTATCCAGGCTATCCACCACGACAAATCCGCAACATCACAACACAACACAGAACATCAACGTGAATGTCACGTTTGCAAATCTGTCTAAAAGAACTATAGCAATTAGACAAGATTTACCGCACGAATGACATTCACGGTCGCAGACATAAAGTAAGCACTGTGAACTAACATGTTTAAAATTTTTGATCGACAAAATTTCCCGAAGTGGGCCCCAACACAAATTCCAGTACTCAAAATAATCTAGGCCAAAACAAAAAATACCAGAAACCCCAATTCCATGTCAGAGAGCACTGTAGAAAAATTGGTAGGCTGATACTACTGTAGTGCGGCGGAACCGCGACCAAAACAAGGTTAGTGCCGCAGTTCCGCGGCGCTATCACGAGATCAGTGCACCAAATTTCAGCAGTGTTCTTTAAAAACCCTACCTGATTATCTGACATACTGAAAATAATATTTAGAGCACAAAAAAATTTCGACAGAAACTGTTAAATTGGAATCGCGATTTTGGAAAATTCGGCCGATCGATGTTTTAAACACGTTGGAACAAGCTAGTAAAGATTAATGGCGTGGCTCTGATACCATGTAAGACTACGGTAGCGCCCCGGGCGTTTGTCCGAGGCCAAAATATGGACACAAAAACTTTTTCAAACTAGAAACCGGCGCTATTGTATGCTTAAAACCCGGATCGAACCATTAACCTACAACTAGCAACTAGAGAAAGGGTTGGAAAGCTATACCGATCGATCTGTGTCCTTCGGTCTTTGGCCACCATCTCAAGCTCTTCGCGGCATCTCCGGTCTTGATCTCCTCGTCGGAAAGGGCACCACATCTTCGAGTCTTTTTACGGGCTCCCGCTTCATCCGAAGCAACTCGGGCACGAAGTTCACTAACCGACGTGTCCAAGGTGAAGTAGAGAATGTTTGTGACAACTTTGTCTTTTGCATACATTGCATGGATGGAGGTTAGAGATGATGTCATTAATGGAGGTTATGAGCTAGAGAAGGAAGAAGAAGAAGAAGCTTTTTTTTTTCTTGTGTTTCTTATGATAAAATGAGAGAGAGTGGGAGTGTAAGAATGAAAAATACAAGAGCTAACAACCATCATATGGCTGCCCTTCCTCTCTCCTCCTCTCATTTCATCCACAAATCAATCACAATATGTGACACATGCACAAAGAAAGAGACCATGAGTCACCACTTGTGCATGTGTCACAATTAATGCTCCTAATCATGATTTCTAGCTCATAATTTCCATATGCAAACATTAATCCAAATGTTTGCAACAAAAAAAAGATACGGCAACATCTAAAGTAAACTCGTGACGGATCACAAGGATACCCCTCACCTGTATATACATACCTGCATCCGCATTCCGACCGAATGCGAATGCGATGAGACTAAAGTAATCCAACAAATCTAATACTAGGATCCGGTTTAAACCAAAGCCCACTAGTATGATCCGCTCGATCATGATCCGTGCACTACTGCACGTATATGATCGGACCCTGCCATATATCATACGGCCTGTTAGTTATATGTATGCCCTAGAGGCCATTACTGTACATTGGATGTATATTGTAGTGGATGCTTGGACATATATAGGGAGGACTTTCTCGCTCGACATGATAGTATGCTATCTGGTTACTCTTTACCTTAACTTGTACACTGATTGTCTCTCTGTTACATATTGGTAAAGCCCTTAGGATGTGTACTTGACTACCTGGACTATGATGCGGATCATACTAGTGGGGACATGGTAGTCCATAAGTACATCCTTCAAGGTCCCTAGTCGTGGGTGTATCGAGACGGGGCATCGATATACCAGAGTAGACTAGCGTATACCTTCTCGACCCATACAGATGGGCGATGGATGATCCCATATCCATTGGTGTTTGACATCAGAGATGATATACGGGTGCTCAGTGGAGACTGGGTACACTGGACGGACTCGCCGAGAACTCCCAGATGGTATTATACCTTACGTCAGATGGCAGTTCTCTGGTGACACTGGTACAGAGTAGTCTGTTGACCCGAGATCGTCATAGAGTCTTGTGTGGTTCCCACTGTGCTTTGATTTCCATCTTACCACGTCCAAGAGGGCGTGCAAAACGGTGGTTTTTGGGTACAGTCCCGAGTCACATGGAGGCAATGAGCGATAGGAGGGGATTCGTCTCTCCCGGTATAGGGAGTTGATGTTGCGCTGTGCTCGACTGGCCATAACAGGAAATCCCTGGCCAGGGTTGCAGTGATCTACTGGTAAGTGTTATCAGTAGTTTCACACATGTTATGGACCTACGTCGGCATGACTTATCAAGCTATTGGGGTCTGACGTTTACCACCCCTAGGCGAGATATGCGACATATCAGACGACGAGACCGGACTGTACGGTAAGTGTTAATGGTTGGATTCACAGGAGTGTGAGCGGGCTTGCTCGTCGATCTTCTGATCGCTCAATACCCGGGTGGCCGTTACGTTTAGCAGACCGCTTGCGGCTTGTGGGTGTTTGATATGATCATCACCTACTGCCGGCGTATTGACGAGTCTTTAGAGTCCTACAAAGAGGTTTCCTGGCTCAAGCGAAACGAAATAGGAGCGCATATGAGATATGTGCGGGACCGAGAATAATGCGTGTATGTGATACCGTATTATATTCTCGCGATGAATGTGTCGAATGGTTGTATGCGATATAACCTAGTTATCGAATCAAGGATTGATTCGATAAATCGATACATTGTATACTAGTCGGTTGTGTACGACATGACCGGATCGTTAAATCAAGTGTTGATTTAATGATTTTAATGCATAATTATATATTTGATATATTACTTTGCATTAACTAGTGTTGGTTCACTTTAAATGGATTTTCTCACTTGGATTGTGCACATTGTATATGTGATATACTTTTGTACACAAGTTTGTATCATGTTTGATGATACATGCTCACTAGGGTTTGTGTAAAGATTAAACCATGGTTGTGTAATGGTTAGGGTTTTCATTTTTTTATTCATTTATTTATCCATTTTGTTTATTTTAGCAAAAGAAAATGATAAAGAGAAAATGGTGGCTTTCTTTGTTTGTAATTGAAGCTTCATGAAGCTTTGACTACATGACCATTTTGTCTCATGCTTAACCCTAAACCATTAAACCTAACCATGGTCTATTCTCTACACCTAACTAAGGTTAGGATTTGATAAGTATTCATTTGATTATTCTTTTTGAATAAGATTTATCATATTCTATCTTCTTCTTCTTCTTCATCTTCAAAGAAGAAAAGCTTGCCTCCATCAATGGCAACTTGAGCAAATGAGTGAGAAATCCAATTCTAAAGTGAACCCACTTCCTATTTCTTCATCCTCTATCTCCTGCCAAGTAGTATAGGGTGTTTCCTTCACATGTTTTCATGGCTTGGTGAAGGTGGAGCTTGATCTATTGATGCCTCGACGTAGATCATCTTCGGCATCGTCGTCGATGACCTAGCCCGCTTTTTCTCCGATGAAGCCGATGCTAGAGTCATGGTTCGATTTGGACAGCGGAGAGGACTTCATCATGGAGCTATGGAGGTGGAGAAACGGATCTACAAAGTTTGTATTTCCGTTCTTTTAGTTTAGTTGTAAACTAGTTTCATTGTTTCGCCTATATATCTAGTTAACGATCCGTATTAGGGTTTCTCGGCACCCGTAAAGTTTGAAATTGGCATGGTTGATGCCTTGTGAGACCTCATCAGAGTGCCTAGGATCCCTACAGTGGTATCAGAGCCTAGCTAGAGCCTTAGGCGATGCGTAGACGGAGTTAGAAGTCCGATTAAACCGAAACCCTAACACAAATTTGCTCTCTGGACTTTTTCCAAAAATTGGGTTTTTTCCAGATTAAAAATATGCAGAAAATTCAGCAGGAAATTCTAAGAATTACGGTGCAAAAATTACCTAATGATCTGTCTAAAGTGCGGCGGAACCGCGGCATTAGCGTGCTAATGCGGCGGTTCCGCGACCATTTTGTCTCTTCTCCCATTGAATTTTGCACAGTAATTCCTATTTTGCAGTGCTGGTTTTCCTGGGATATTTTTTTCTGAACTCAAGAGTTGAGTTTTCTGGGTTGTATTGGGGACTCGGTGTTTCGATCGGATTGTCTAATTTTGTCTATGTGGCTTTCCAGATATTTTAGAATATGTTAAAAAGTTCGACCGGATATAAATACCCAACTTTTCCCCTGTCGGGAAATTTCCAAGTGTTGGATCTTTCCGTGGTTTAATAACGTTCTAAGTAGTGCAAGTGACGCGATGGTCCCTCTAGATGACAACAAACCTTAACTCGATTATGTGACCGTCTTGAACTGCCCTTTGAACCTTCGGGTTTAGGGCAGTACGGCGTGCCACATGTGAGGCGTTGGCTTGACCCTTCTACGGCTGGACCGTTGGTACTGAGGCACGAAGTGAATATTTTTAAACTAGTTTCATGTGATGAGATGTTTCGGGAAAACTTAGGTGTTTGAATGTTCGATCGGAAAGTTTAACATTTTCTAGTTATCTGGAATGGGATACAATAATTGGAATTCACAAGTAGTTATGAGATAACTGAATGAATGTTATAAACATAGCAGCTTAGTCTCACTTGATCGGTTGCCACGGAATTTTGATGTGATCAAAAGTCCGTCGCAATCATGTAGCGTACGCGAATACTCGCCGGGTAAACTTAATAGACAGCCTCACTCCATAGCCCCGACCAAGTGACTGTAGGAGAACCCCGTCGCCGAAAGCGTCCGTTCGGGTGCTCGCGGCAGCGGTGTTCCGCCTTGGTGCACTTCGTCGACGGTATCGGGGGTGCGGCCGCCTACTAAAGTTTGCGACGAGCATTCGATCAGGATGTCGGGAATCTTGTTGAATTGCCCGATTTGATATTGAAAAGAGTTTTCGATAATGAGACTAAAATGCGGGGTTTATAATTGTTAGGCATGTGATGTCTAAGGAATTCATTTGATTAGGCATGCGATGTCTATGTAGGTTGCGGATTCCAACTGTTGTAGTTTTACACTTTCTTTTCTGTGACCGTAAGTGTAATATGTGATATCGCCGGTTTCGTTGCTATATGTCAACGACAATTGGGATGGGCATATTTACTTACGTTGATGACATGTAATGTTATGTGTTGCTGGATATGTTATATTGGATCGTCGTGTTTGAATAGCCGGGTTTTTTTTATGTGAGATGAGTGTTTTTCATTTTCATCCATGTAAAAACTTGTATGTAATATTCTTTTATTTGGGGCACTTCCAGGTTGCGGAAGATGTCACCGTTTGTATATTATTTACTCTTCCGCACTAGGATAGACCCAAGGAGGGGAGCACAAGTAACCGGGTTCTGGAGTCCAGTGGGAGACCAACTCGAGGAGTCGAGTCCGGGTCTCCTAACTCTAGAATTGGTAGGGTTGCTTGTTGCTCTCGTAGGGGTCTAGGGGTGTGGGTTTGGCTATTCATCATGACCGTGGAATCCGTGTTTTATACTGGCTCGTATTGAAAACACGGACGTCCTAGTATATCCAATATTTCATATGTTTCTTCTGCTGCGATATCTGTGATGTGATCATGTGATATGTTCTGTGATGGATACTGTATATAGTATATATGATATATTATATAGACGTTACTTATGTTTTACACCCGCACTAGCCCTGCCCTGCACTGCCGTTAGTTACCTAACCTAACGGTGCACGAGGGGACATCGAGGCGAATGCGGATGGCATAAGTGTACGTCGTATTTATCTGTGATGTTTAGGTAATTAAATGATGGGACTTCATTAATGTGATTAATGAAATAAAAGAAACCTAAAGATGTTGTAGAATCGAATTTCAAAAATAAAACAGGTAGCTACAGTTCTTGCTTTGCACAGTGGTATATGTGATATATCCTGCACCTTATTCGATGAGGAAAGGACCGAGATCCCTTCACCGGGAGTGACTCCTTTAGCAATAACTGGCAGATGCTACACACTCGGTTTGTCTTTTGATTGCTTTTAAGAGTTTTGCTTTGCACAGTGATATATATGATATATCCAGCACCTCATTCGAAGAGGAAAGGACCGACGATCCCTTCACCGGGAGTGACTCCTTTAGCAAAACTAGAAAAGCTTCAAAAACACTCCATTTTAAAATCATTTGATTCTACAACGATATCAAGTTCATTACGCAATAGGTTTTCAGAAAAACCTGCCGTAGCCCTCCTTCATTTCAGATAAGTAGTAGTTAGTATTTGTGCTACGTTTGTTGGCCTTTGTCAAGGCGTAGTGTGCGGTAGCTGACTGGTGCTTATCTGCTTATGCATATGATGCAGATTGGGTTAGGGTAGTCGTGCGACCTTGTTGGCCTTTGTCAAGGGTCGTGCGGGTGGGTTTAATTCAATCAAGAAATGACGGGTTGAACTTGACTAGCAGCCTATGGTTTGTTGGCCTTTGTCAAGGTTATAGGAGGCTAGGGGCAAAATATTATCGGGAATTTCAAATGTTGAAATTTGCAATGAGATTGCATACCTTCTATGAGATAGTTGGATCCCGATACCCTCTGCGAGTAAGAGTTACTCCTGGGAGTGTTTTACACATTACAATTAGCCGACCAAGTAGGTGTCTAGAAAGGTGTTAACGAGGTTACGCCTCTGGGAAAACGAGGTTTACATTAATTAGGTTCGTGCGAAAGCACGGGGGGACCTCCCTCAAAGTACCGACACTGGCCTGGCTGAAAGATTGGCGAACTTGTAGTGTGTAATTAATCCCGGCTAGTCTTTCCTTTTAGGGTTTGAAGGAAGATTTGATAAAAGCAGTGGGAGCCATCCTGATTAGATAAAATAATAACCAATCTATTCTTGCAAGAGCGCACGCTGGGTGTTTTCTTCTCTCTCTCTCCAGGTAGCGACCATATCACTCCTTAATCAAGATAATAATACAGATTATTGACCGAACCCGCTTGTTATTCTGAGCTGGAGAACGTTGGTCCCGCTCCAACTTATAATTGTTATAAAACAGAGCAGGAAATAGGGGAATACCAGATTTCCCATGCCGCCCAAACGAAGAAAGTGCATGCTGATGCATCATCTTCGGGTGTGTTCGTTACAAAGAACTGTTTCTCTGTATCCTCTACGTCCTGGGTATGTGATACCAGATCAGGATCCCAGATATGTAATCTGTTACATAGGGCTACAGCTAGGTAGAGAACTGAGAACGGGTGATAAGTTTCATGAGGCAGAAAACGGGGCAAGTGTTGCAGCCAAGTCTGTTGGTCACTGTCACCCTGTATTACAAATACATTGATTCTGAACGAATGTTATTAGCTACCGAACCTGATATACAAAATCATATCAGTCTCTTTATAAGTAAAGAAATGATAAAATTTTGTATAGTTGGATAATGTTTTGAACATTTCCTATATCAAAAGTTGATCAGTTCAGGCACGTTATCTAAAAGCATTGATGTTCTAAATCAAACTACAGTTCTTTAGTATACGGAACACACATAAGAGGAAGAGTTCAGAAATGAATGAATTCTTCTTAAGGTATTGTAGACTAGGTCATATCAATGCGACCCGACTAGCTGAAGTTACATTTAGATGCATATTTAAATCTGTTTGAATTTGCATCTTATGAAACTTGCCAGTCATGTCACAGAGATAAGATGACCACAGCTCTGTTTATTGGAAACAGAGAAAGAGTTAGTAAACTCTTGGGATGATACATGTTGATGTATGTAGGTCCCCTGTCTACACATGCCAGGACTGGTTTTTTATACTTCATTACGTTCTCTGATAATCTCTCAAGATTCAGTCATATGTTCCTGTTGAAACATGAGTCCGAACCTTTTGAGATATTCACAGAATATAAGCTAGAAGTAGGGAACCAATAAGGGTATAAGTATTATGTCCTTTGATGTGATCAGGGAGGAGAATACTTGAGCACAGAATTCCTGGACTATTCTAAAAGGAGAATGAGATTCTCTCTCAGCATTACTCCTCCGTATACACCATAGCACGATGGTATATCGGGGCGGAGCAATTACACCCTATGAGATAAGGTATGCTCTATGATGAGTACTACTGAGTTACCTATTTCCTTTTTGGGAGTTATGCACTTGAGAAGCTGCATACCTATTGAATAGGGCTCAAATCAAATCAGTTGCCTACCACTTCATATTTGATATGATAAGGAAAGAGCCCATCTCTTAAGTTAGTTAAGATTTGGGGTTGACCGGCCTATGTCTAAAAGCATAATCCGGACAAGCTCGAGGCAAGGTCTGTTATGTACAACTGGAAATGTTCCAGCTATACAAACTGCGGCTGATGATTTGATAGAACCAAAAGATTCAATAGTTACCAACGAACCTCAGCCTCTCCGCCGATCTAGTAGGTTTTCTCACCCACCTGAGAGATACTTCTGTTTCTCTATGACAGTGGCAACGAGGATTGCATCATGAGATGATGACCCAACTAGTTTCGAGCTGGCCATCAGGAGTGGGACTCTGTAAGAATGGCTGGATGCTTAGCGATCTGAGATGGAATCCTTATACACCAACAAAGTATGGACTTTGGATGCTATATCTGAAGGGTTAAATCCCCATCAGGAGCAAGTATATCTTGAGAAGATTACTTGGTGTAGATGGAAAAGTTGAGACTTTCAAAGCTAGACTTGTTAAAGCTTTTCGTCATCGACCAGGCGTGGATAATGATGAAACCTTTTCAAGTGGCTATGCTTAAGTCCATCCAGATCCTACTTGCCACGGCTACATACCATGACTACGATATCTGGCGGTTGGGTGCCATGACTGCTTTTCTAAATGATGTTTTAGAAGAGAACGTCTATAAGTACACAGCCAGAGGGCTTCGTAGACAGTGGGAGCAGCGGAAACATGTGCAAGATGTTTTATGGGATAAAGCAGGCATCGCGGAGTTGGAACATCTGTTTTGATGATTTAGTCAAAGAGTTTGACATCATCAAAATGGTAGATGAACCTTGTATAAACAAAAAGGTAGTAGGGAGTATGGTGACGATCCTCGTAGAGTACGTGGATGACATACTCTTGATAGGGAAGGAGTTTCCTATGCTACGCTCAGTCAATCTCCGCTTATCACAAGGATTCTCCACATAGGATCAAAATGATACCTCCTAAATCCTGGGTTATGGATCTATGAGATAGATCTAATTGGATGATAGGATTCTCACTAGTTGTAGTGAGATGATATCAACCGATCCTGGGGAGAATCACTGGAAGGGTTCCAGGGTGATAAGGACTACCGAATGTCAGTCACAGGCATTGTCTTTACCCTCAGTAAAGGGACGGTATGTTGGAAGAGTTTCAAGCTAGATACCGTGGCATACTAGACGATAAAGGCTGGATACATCGCTACTAAAGATGCTACCAAAGAGGCAGTCTGGATGTATATTTGTTCATGAGATGAACTTAGTTCCTCCCATTGTGTGACAATGGAGTTGTGGCTTATGCCAAGGAACGTCCGTCCCATCAGTGATCCAGACATATTCTAAGGCAGTATCACCTGATCATGGAGATAGTTGATCTCCAGGGTGATCAAGGTTAGGAGAGTAGACTCAGAGGACAGCACGGCGGATCCACTCACAAAGGCCTTTTTCCCAGAGAGAGACTTTTATGGGATGGTTGAGTATGAGATACTACAACCACTGCAATCAGATGGCCCTAGTGCAAGTGGGAGATTGTTAGTTATATGTATGCCCTAGAGGCCATTACTGTACATTGGATGTATATTGTAGTGGATGCTTGGACATATATAGGGAGGACTTTCTCGCTCGACATGATAGTATGCTATCTGGTTACTCTTTACCTTAACGTGTACACTGATTGTCTCTCTGTTACATGTTGGTAAAGCCCTTAGGATGTGTACTTGACTACCTGGACTATGATGCGGATCATACTAGTGGGGACATGGTAGTCCATAAGTACATCCTTCAAGGTCCCTAGTCGTGGGTGTATCGAGACGGGGCATCGATATACCAGAGTAGACTAGCGTATACCTTCTCGACCCATACAGATGGGCGATGGATGATCCCATATCCATTGGTGTTTGACATCAGAGATGATATACGGGTGCTCAGTGGAGACTGGGTACACTGGACGGACTCGCCGAGAACTCCCAGATGGTATTATACCTTACGTCAGATGGCAGTTCTCTGGTGACACTGGTACAGAGTAGTCTGTTGACCCGAGATCGTCATAGAGTCTTGTGTGGTTCCCACTGTGCTTTGATTTCTATCTTACCACATCCAAGAGGGCGTGCAAAACGGTGGTTTTTGGGTACAGTCCCGAGTCACATGGAGGCAATGAGCGATAGGAGGGGATTCGTCTCTCCCGGTATAGGGAGTTGATGTTGCGCTGTGCTCGACTGGCCATAACAGGAAATCCCTGGCCAGGGTTGCAGTGATCTACTGGTAAGTGTTATCAGTAGTTTCACACATGTTATGGACCTACGTCGGCATGACTTATCAAGCTATTGGGGTCTGACGTTTACCACCCCTAGGCGAGATATGCGACATATCTGACGACGAGACCGGACTGTGCGGTAAGTGTTACTGGTTGGATTCACAGGAGTGTGAGCGGGCTTGCTCGTCGATCTTCTGATCGCTCAATACCCGGGTGGCCGTTACGTTTAGCAGACCGCTTGCGGCTTGTGGGTGTTTGATATGATCATCACCTACTGCCGGCGTATTGACGAGTCTTTAGAGTCCTACACAGAGGTTTCCTGGCTCAAGCGAAACGAAATAGGAGCGCATATGAGATATGTGCGGGACCGAGAATAATGCGTGTATGTGATACCGTATTATATTCTCGCGATGAATGTATCGAATGGTTGTATGCGATATAACCTAGTTATCGAATCAAGGATTGATTCGATAAATCGATACATTGTATACTAGTCGGTTGTGTGCGACATGACCGGATCGTTAAATCAAGTGTTGATTTAATGATTTTAATGCATAATTATATATTTGATATATTACTTTGCATTAACTAGTGTTGGTTCACTTTAAATGGATTTTCTCACTTGGATTATGCACATTGTATATGTGATATACTTTTGTACACAAGTTTGTATCATGTTTGATGATACATGCTCACTAGGGTTTGTGTAAAGATTAAACCATGGTTGTGTAATGGTTAGGGTTTTCATTTTTTATTCATTTATTTATCCATTTTGTTTATTTTAGCAAAAGAAAATGATAAAGAGAAAATGGTGGCTTTCTTTGTTTGTAATTGAAGCTTCATGAAGCTTTGACTACATGACCATTTTGTCTCATGCTTAACCCTAAACCATTAAACCTAACCATGGTCTATTCTCTACACCTAACTAAGGTTAGGATATGATAAGTATTCATTTGATTATTCTTTTTGAATAAGATTTATCATATTCTATCTTCTTCTTCTTCTTTATCTTCAAAGAAGAAAAGCTTGCCTCCATCAATGGCAACTTGAGCAAATGAGTGAGAAATCCAATTCTAAAGTGAACCCACTTCCTATTTCTTCATCCTCTACCTCCTGCCAAGTAGTATAGGGTGTTTCCTTCACAAGTTTTCATGGCTTGGTGAAGGTGGAGCTTGATCTAGTGATGTCTCGACGTAGATCATCTTCGGCATCGTCGTCGATGACCTAGCCCGCTTTTTCTCCGATGAAGCCGATGCTAGAGTCATGGTTCGATTTGGACAGCGGAGAGGACTTCATCATGGAGCTATGGAGGTGGAGAAACGGATCTACAAAGTTTGTATTTCCGTTCTTTTAGTTTAGTTGTAAACTAGTTTCATTGTTTCGCCTATATATCTAGTTAACGATCCGTAATAGGGTTTCTCGGCACCCGTAAAGTTTGAAATTGGCATGGTTGATGCCTTGTGAGACCTCATTAGCGTGCCTAGGAACCCTACACGGCCTTTACAACGTTTCGCCCGAAACTTGAGAAACAGTCTATGGGGGACTCTAAAGACTCGTCAATACATTGGCTGTGGATTTAACCACTAGCACGTCAAAGGTACTAGCTGTACGTAACGGGCTACCAGATATTGACCAAAAGGGAGGTCGATGAGCGAACTCATCCTGACACCCTACTCAGCCTGTCAGTGACAATATTCGTACAGTCCGGTCCGTTCGTCTATGAGCATCGCATGGCGGGCCTAGGGGGTTAGTAAAAGTCAGACCCCCAAAAGCGGTACAAGTCGTGTCGGAGTGTAGCCCAGAACACCCTGAGATACTACTGGAATACCTACCAGTAAATCTCCTTCCTTGGCCAAGGACTTCGTGTAATGGCTCTTCTAGACACAGCGCGATCTCACCCCAATACCGGGAGAGATGAAACCTCTGCCGATCCGCTCACTGCCTCCATGTGGCTCGGGACTGTACCCAACTAAAACCTGTTTGCACGACTCCTTTGAGCCGTGGTAGGGTAGTAATCAAAGCACAGTGGGAACTCACACGAGACAAATGACGATCTCAGGTCGATGAACTAACATATACACATGTCACCAGGGAACTGCTATCTGATGTCAGGTACAATACCCACTAGCATGTTCCCGGTGAGTCCTATCCGGTGTACTCATAACCCAATGAGCACCTGTATACGTCTTAGGTGAACCAACTGACACCAATGGCTTGTGAGACCAGCCACCGCCCCTCGTCGGGGTCTCGATCATATACACTAGTATACTAATGAAGTATCGATGCCCAGTCTCGAAACTCCCACGACTAGGGACCACTTTAAGGATGTGCTTATAGACCCCAGCTCCCACGTATATGATCGCCATCATACTGCTGGTAGTCAAGCAAGAATCCTAAGGGCTCTATCAATGTATAATAGCGACCTGTAAGGTCACCTAAAGCAGTACACGATAATAAAGACAAACCATTGTAGCATACTATTCTCTATCAACGTGTAATATTGAACTACAATGTCACCTACAAAATGTACACGATGATAAACACAAACCAGATAGTATACAAACCTCTCGAGTAAGACTGTCCTACCGGTATAGGTCCTCCCTTAATCATTGCAATCACGTGCCTGCGATCCAATAATTGACTCTGAGGGCACTATATCCAACAGTGTCTTTGCCAGTAGCTCACTTACCATGTAGAATAGCCCCTGTACTGTTTGTTTACCCCCAATTTACCTGGCCAAAAATCTGGGAGCATTTAGTGTTGGTTTTAACTATGTTTTCCGATTTCAAAAACTTAGTTTTTGGTATTTGAATGTGGATTTGGTCGTTGGACGTTTGTACGTCAACAACGAGGGTTATTTGGCTATTTTTACATGCGTAGACCATAGGTTCTAACCTATGTGCGTTTTGTTAGTTATATGTATGCCCTAGAGGCCATTACTATACATGTGATGTATATTGTAGTGGATGCTTGGACATATGTAGGAAGGACTTTCTCGCTCGACATGATAGTAAGCTATCTGGTTGCACTTTATCTTAACATGTACACTTATTGTCTCTCTATTACATGTTGATAAAGCCCTTAGGATGAGTACTTGACTAACAGGATTATGATGCAGATCATACTAGTGGGGACAGGGTAGTCGGTAAGTACATCCTTTAAATGTTCCTAGTCGTGGGAGTATCGATACTCCAGAGTAGACTAGCATATGCGCTTCTTGACCCATATGATGGGAGATGGATGATCCCATATCCATTGGTGTTTAACATCAGAGAAGGTATACGGGTGCTCAGTGGAGACTGGGTACACTGGACGGACTCGCCGAGAACTCCTAGATGGTATTTTACCAATCGTCAGATAGCAGTTCTCTGGTGACAATGGTACAGGTTAGTCTGTCGACCCGAGATCGTCATAGAGTCTTGTGTGATTCCCACTATGCTTTGATTTCCACCATATCACGTTCAAGTGATCGTGCAAAAAGGTGGTTTTTGGGTACAGTCCCAAGACATATGGAGGCATTGAGCGATAGGAGGGGATTCGTCTCTCCCGGTATTAAGAGTTGATGTTGTGCTATGCTCGATTGGCCATAACAGGAAATCCCTGGCGAGGGTTACTGAGATCTACTGGTAAGTGTTATCAGTAGTTTCTCGAACCATTATGGGCCTCACATCGGCATAACTTATCAGGATATTGGGGTCTGACGTTATACCACCCCCAGGCTGTGATATGCGACATATCTGACGAAGAGGCCGGACTGTACGGTAGTGTTACTGATTGGATTCACAGGAGTTTGAGCAGGCATGCTTGTTGATCCTTAGCACCCTCACGGTGTTTACTAGGGCATCGAACATGCCATTTAAAATTTTTGTAAAGAGCTAAAGAACCCAAACGAGGATCGAACTAGAGACGTAGGGTTTTCTAGATTGTAAACTCTTTACAAACTAAAGGGAAGAAGGAATACAACCTTTATAGACCGGTCCTTCACTTCAATAGCTCCATGTAGTAGTCTCTTCGCTGCGATCACGAACTCCCAGAATCTAGAGAGGCTCCACAAGATGTACGGAACAAGCTTGCATCGAAGTCTTCGAGGCCGAAGATGATCTACGTCGAGGAGATACTAGCCCATGCTATCTCTTCACTAATGGTGAGATTAGTGAAGCAAACACCCAAAAATAAATGGCAAGTAGTAGAGGATGATGAAGTAGGAAGTGGGCTCACTTTAGTTTTATTTTTCTCACAAGGTTTCATTACTAGAAAAAACTAGCAAGCTTTTTCTCTTGAGGAAGAAGAAGAAGTGATGAAGAAAATGAATGAGAGAGTGAGATTAGAATTGTAACCATGAGTGAGTTAGTGTCATGCCTAACTCATGTAGAGAATAAACCATGGCTATGAGTTAAGGGTTGAGTTAAGAAATATCTTAAGCAATGACAAAAGAGTGGACTTGGTCAATGTTTTCTACAAGCTTCTCCAAGCTTCAACCATGACTCATTCCAAATCTTTTGTGAATTACTTAATGATAAATAAAACCCAAACATAAACCATAGCATGGTATAAGTCTCTTACATACATGTTTCAAGTGTAACCTATCATGACACAACAATATATATCACATATATATTTTGTGTACAAAAAGAAAATAATACAATTAACATATATCACATATATATATTAATGTATCATCATGTAAGAAAAAGTAATACTTAAGTGAGCTAATATTAGTTAATGTAATGTAATATATCAAATATATAATTATACATTAAATTATTAAATCAGCACTTGATTTAATAATCCGGCTATAGTGTGTATAACCGACTAATATAATTTGAATCAACTTATCGAATCAACACTTGATCCGATAATCTGGCTATATCATATATAACCGACCGATATCACATATCGTGAGAATGGAATGCGGTATCACATACTCGCATTAAT
This sequence comes from Agapanthus africanus, assembly GCA_030015575.1. Lineage (NCBI taxonomy): Eukaryota > Viridiplantae > Streptophyta > Magnoliopsida > Asparagales > Amaryllidaceae > Agapanthus > Agapanthus africanus. Next base: position 402,614,208 of record CM057346.1, read on the forward strand.
CTCGGTCCCACACATATCACATATGTGCTCCTACTCCGTTTCGCATGAAGCAGGAAACCTCTGTGTAGGACTCTAAAGACTCGTCAATACGCCGGTAGTAGGTGATGATCATATCAAACACCCACAAGCCGTAAGCGGTCTGCTAAACGTAACGGCCATCCGGGTATTGAGCGATCAGAAGATCAACAAGCAAGCATGCTCGTACTCCTGCATATCCAATCAGTAACACTATCGTACAGTCCGGTCTCTTCGTTTGATATGTCGCATATCACAGCCTGGGGTTGGTATAACGTCAGACCCCAATAGCCTGATAAGTCATGCCGATGCAAGGTCCATAACGGTTCGAGAAACTAATGATAACACTTACCAGTAAATCTCAGCAACCCTGGCCAGGAATTTCCTGTTATGGCCAATCGAGCATAGCGCAACATCAACTCCCAATCCCGGGAGAGATGAAACCCCTCCTATCACTCATTGCCTCCATGTAACTCAGGACTGTACCCAAAAACCACCTTTTTGCACGATCTCTTGACCGTGGTATGGTGGAAATCAAAGCACAGTGGGAATCACACAAGACTCTATGAAGATTTCGGGTTTACAGACTAACCTGTACCAGTGTCACCAGAGAACTGCTATCCGACGATTGGTATAGTACCATCTAGGAGTTCTCGGCGCGTCCATTCAGTGTACCCAGTCTCCACTGAGCACCCGTATACCATCTCTGATGTCAAACACCAATGGATATGAGATCGTCCATCACCCATCACATGGGTCGAGAAGCGTATACGCCAGTCTACTCTGGAGCATCGATGCCCTATCTCGATACTCCCACGACTAGGAACATTTGAAGGATGTACTTACCGACTACCATGTCCCCACTAGTATGATCTGTATCATAATCCTGATAGTCAAGTACTCATCCTAAGGGCTTTATCAACATGTAATAGAGAGACAATAAGTGTACATGTTAAGATAAGTGCAACCAGATAGCATACTATCATGTCGAGCAAGAAATTCCTCCCTATATATGTCCAAGCATCCGCTAGAATATACATCACATGTACAGTAATGGCCTGTAGGGCATACATATAACTAACAATCTCCCACTTGCATTAAGGCCATTTGTTGTAGTATCCAATACCAAACATTATAGCAGTGGTTATAGTATCCCATACTCAACCATCCTATAGAAGTCTCTCTAGGGGTAAGGCCTTTGTGAGTGGATCCGCTGTGTAATCCTTCGTGTTTACTCTCCTATCCTCGATCCCTTGGAGATCATCCATCTCCCTGATCAGGTGATACTTGCCTCAGAATATGTCTGGAACGTTGATGGGACCTTCGTTCCTAGGCCAAAGCCACAACTCCATTTTTGTCACAATAACAGTTATTGGACGCTCAATGGTAGGAACCTTGTTCATATCATGAACAAGAAATGCCCAGACAGCCACTTTGGCAGCATCATTGGTAGCAATGTATTCAGCCTTTATCGTCTAGTATGTCACGGTATCTAGCTTGGAACTCTTCCAACATACCGTCTCTCCACTGAGGGTAAAGACAATGCATGCGACTGACTCTCAGTCGACCTTATCACTCTGGAAGCTCGAACCAAGAACTTTCTTTTAGTGCTTCTCAAGTACTTAAGAATGTCCTCCACAGCTGTCTAATGATTCTCCCAAGATACGATTGATTCCTTATCACTACACCTAGTGAGCCATCTACATCTGGTCTGGTACATAACATCGCATACTCTGATAGAGCCTACTGCCAAAGCATAGGTTATCCCTTGCACGCGAGCTCTCTTCAAATCAATCTCGGGAGACATCTTTTTGGAGAGAGTGATCCATGAGAAAGTGGGCGAACCACCACACATAGAATCTTCCATACTAAACTCCTTTAGTATGATGTTAATGTACCTGGATTTGGGACACTCCCAACATCCACATAGATCTATCATCATAGATCATAATCCACAAGATGTAGTAGGAATCATCCAAATCTTCTATTGAGAATCCCCGTGATAAGAGGAGCTTGACCGAGTGTAGCATAGGAAACCATTTCCTATCAAGAATATGTCATCTACCAACAATACGTGGAAGACAACCTTATTCTCTACCATCTTCTTTTATATACAAGGTTCATCTACTATTTTGATGAAGTCAAACTCTTTGACTACCACATCAAAATAGATGTTCCAACTCTGCGATGCGCGCATTGATCCTGTTGGACTTAAGCATAGTTTTGAAAGTCTCAACTTTTCTATTTACACCAAGAATCTTCTCAAGATCCATTTGCTCCCAATGGGTTTTACCTCTTCAGGTGCAACATTCAAAGTCATACTTTGTTAGTATACATGGATTCCATCTTTGATCGCATAGCATCTAGCCATTTCATAAAGTCTCCACTTGTGATGGCCTGCCTGAACCTAGTTGGACCATTATCTTCCACGATGCAATCCTCGCTCCCACTGTCACCAAGAATACCATAGTATCTCTCAAGTATATGAGGAACCCTACCAGATTCGTGGAGAGGCTGAGGTTCGTTGGAGACTATTGAATCCTTTGGTTCTACCAAATCATCAGCTGTTAGTTTGTCTAGCTGGAACACTTTCCAGTTCTACCTCATGACCACAAATTTCTTCACAAGAAATTCCTTTTCTAAAAAGGTGGAATGCTGAGAAACAAAACACCTTTTGCTCTTCAGAGTGGTAGAAGATATTCCCTCATAAATGTTTGGGATATCCTGACAAACTTACAGAACTGACCTTGCCTCGAGCTTGTCCGGATTCTGCCTTTCAACATCGGCCGGACAACCCCATATCTTAACTCGTTTAAGACATGGTCTCTTCCTACATCATATCTCATATGTAGTGGTAGGCCCTGATTTGGACGGAACCCCATTCAATAGGTATGCAACTTCCCAAGTGCATAACACCTAAAAGGAAACAGGTAACTCAGCAGTACTCATCATAGAGCACGCCATATCTCATAAGGTGCGATACCTCCGCCACGATACACCATTGTGCCGTAGTGTATACGAAGGAATAAGCTGAGAGAGAATCGCATTCTCCTTTTAGAAACTCCAGGAACTCCATGCTCAAGTATTCTCCTCCTCGATCACATCGAAGGACTTTAATACTTCCACCCGTCTGGTTCTCAATTTTAAGCTTATATTCGTTGAATTTCTCAAAAGTTTCAGACTCGTGTTTCAACAGGAACACATGTCGGAATCTTGAGAGATAGTCGATGAATGTAATGAAGTACAAAGAACCAGCCTTAGCATTTGTAGACATAGGACCGTATACATCATCATGTATGTGTCCCAAGAGTTCACTAACTCTTTCTCTGTTTCCAGTAAACAGAGTATTGGTCATATTACCTTTGAAACAAAACTGGCAAGTAGCATAAGATGAAAATTCGAACAGATTCTTATATTCATCCTTATGTAACTTAGCTGGTCGTGTCACATTGATGTGACCTAGTCTACAGTGCCACAAGAAGGATCCGTTCATATCTGAACTACTCCTCTTGTGTGTTCTATATACTTTGAACTGTGGTTTGATTTACAACGTAAATGCTATTATATAACGTGCCTGAACGAATCAACTCTTGATTCAGGAAAATGTTCACAACATTGTCCTCTAATACAGAATTATATCCTTCTTTAACTCAATAAAGAACATGATGTAATGTTGTATATCAGGTTCGAAATGTAATAACATTTGTTCAGAATCAATGTATTAATACAAGATGATATCTGCCAACAGACTTGGCTGCAACAATTGCACCATTCTCTAACACTTAGAGACATATCACCCATTCTCAGTTCTCTACCTTTCAGTAGCCCATGCAACATATTAGATATGCGGGATTCTGATGCGGCATCACATACCTAGGACGTAGAGGATACTGAGAAACAGTTCTCGGTAATGAACACACCCGAAGAATATGCATCAACATTCTTAATCCTCGATTGGGTGGCATGGGAATCCGGACATTCCCCTATTTCCTGCTCGGACTTATAACAGTTATAAGATAGAGTGGAACCAACGTTCCCTAGCTCGGTATAATAAGCAGGTTCGGTCAATGCATCCATATTATTATCTTGATTAAGACATGACATGGTTGTAGGACTACGGTAGCGCCCCGGCCATCTATCCGAGGCAAAATGCGGAAACGAAAATTTTTCTTGACTTTAAACCGGCACTACCGCATCCTAAAAAACCCGGATCGTAACCATTAACCTAATGCTAGCTAACTAGAGATGGGATTGAATGTTATATCGAGCGATTCATGTCCTTCGGTCTTCGGCCTCTACTCCGATCTCTTCGCGGAATCTCCGGTCTTCATCTCCTCGTCGGAACGGGCGCCACATCGCCGGGTTCTTTTACGGGCTACCTCTGGACCGAGGCAACTCGGGCACGAAGTTGGCGAGCCGACGTGTCCAAGGATGCTGTAGGTGAAGTGTAGGATGGTTTGTCTCTCGCGGGTTGTGAAGTTTCCATTTAGATGGAGGTGAAGAATAATGGAGATGAACTTTTTGATACAAGCATATAAAAATATGATGAACATTTTTCCCCACTCCAAAAAATCAAATCTCCTCCCCCTCTCAAAAGTGGCCGGCCTCTTCTATGGTGAGGAGAAAAAAAAGAGGAATGAATAATCAAAAGAAGAAAAGTCATCATCTCATGTAAAAAGCAAGTGGATGATAATGAGGAAAATACATCACATCAATTTCAAAATCAACTCTCATCTAATCCATCAACATAAATGCAAACCATGTGAAGAAAAAGAAAAGATGCTATCATAATCTCTCCATTTACAAGAAACCCCTCCACAAATGCTAATTTGCACATTTGCAAATTAGCCCCTCCATCAGAAAAATCCGACCAAACAAAGGAAAACTGGCCGAAACGGAATGCAAACTGGCAACTTCAAAAAAATGATCCCGTAATAAATTACAGGAAAACCCCGCGACTGTATATACATACCCGCATTTGTATTCCGACCGAATACAAATGCAAAGAGACAAAATCTACACTGTACAATACTAGGATCCGGCTTAAACCAAAACCCGCTAGTATTATCCGTTCGATCATGATCCGTGCAATACCGCACGTATAAGATCGAACCCTGCCATATCTCCATACGGCCTCTACAGCGTTTCGCTCGAAACTTGAGCAACTGTCTGTGGGGGACTCTAAAGACTCGTCAATACTTTGGCTGTGGATTTAACCACTAGCACGTCAGAGATATTAGCCATACGTAACGGGCTACCAGGTATTGACCAAAAGGGACGTCGATGAGAGAACTCATCCTGACACCCTACTGAGCCTGTCAGTGACAATATCCGTACAGTCCGGTCCGTTCGTCTATGAGTATCGCATGGCGGGCCTAGGGGGTTGGTAAAAGTCAGACCCCCAAAAGCGGTACAAGTCGTGTCGGAGTATAGCCCAGAACACCCTGAGATACTACTGGAATACCTACCAGTAAATCTCCTGCCTTGGCCGAGGGCTTTGTGTAATAGCTCTCCTAGACACAGCGCGACCTCACCCCCAATACCGTGAGAGATGAACCCCTGCAGATCCACTCACTGCCTTCATGTTGCTCAGGACTGTACCCAACTAAAACCTGTTTGCACGACTCCTTTGAGCCGTGGTAGGGTAGTAATCAAAGTACCATGGGAACTCACACGAGAAAAATAACGATCTCAGGTCGATGAACTAACCTGTACACATGTCACCAGGGAACTGCTATCTGACGTCTGGTATAAGACCAACTAGCATGTTCCCGGCGAGTCCTGTCCGGTGTACTCATAACCCAATGAGCACCTGTATACATCTTAGGTGAACCAACGGACACCAGTAGCTTGTGAGACCGGCCACCGCCCCTCGTCGGGGTCTCGACTGTATACACTAGTTTACTCTGGAGTATCGATGCCCTGTCTCGAAAACTCCCACGACTAAGGACCTTTTAAGGATGTGCTTATAGACACCAACTCCCACGTATATGATCGCCATCATACTGCTGGCCGTCAAGCAAGAATCCTAAGGGCTCTATCAACGCGCAATAGTGACCTGTAAGGTCACCTAAAGTAGTACATGATGATAAAGATAAAACAGATAGCATACTATCATCTTGAATAAGACTGTCCTACCGGTATAGGTCCTTCATCAATCATTGCAATCACGTGCCTGTGATCCAATAATTGACTCTGCGGGCACTATCTCCAACAATCTCCCACTTGCACTCAAGGCTAATTATTGCGATGTCGCATACTCACAGCCCGTGTGATACCGAACACCCAACTCCTCTACTAATCAGTCTCACAAAACACGTTTGCGAAACTAATGCGTTCGAGGAATAGCCTCAGTGAGTGGATCCTCTTTGATGTTTCTTTCTATGTCTCTCTTTATCTCAAGTTCGCGGAGAAAACCATCTCCCGAAATGAGCAATACCTATCTTAGAATGTGTCTGGACATCTGATGGGACCTAGCTCATAAATGAACTCCAAATCCAAACTTCTTAGACTGTATCGTCATCTGAACTTAATCAGTATCCTGCGCCATGCCTCACTCAGTACCCCCTGGACCACCTGTCCAAAATACTGCCCCTCGTCAGAGGGAAAACTATAACTCTGACAGCCACTCTGTCATCCAGGTCACCTTAGAAGCCTGGAATGATAACCGTCTCACTGAATGAGGCTGTCGTTATCATATCCGTAGAACATCCACTTATGTTCTAAAACTGCTTCCGAATGTTTCTCCAGGATTGGATCAATATCTTATTTGGAGAAACCACTGTGTGACAACCAAAGTATCACCGATCGTAGTATAGGAACTTCATTTCCTACTCTGTGTATGTCATCCAAATACCAGGACACCACACCCTACTACCTTCTTAACAGATCCATCCCCTATTCTGATGAAGTCAAACCTATGACTGTCACATCAGAAATAGATGATCTATCTCCGCTATATCTACTTTAGTCCATAAATAAACATAAGCCACTTGTCCACTATGCTTCTGCTGCTCCCACTGACTGCGACAACCCTCTGGAAAAGTCATATACACGTACACTTCTAAAGCTGATTTAGAACGACGCTATACTCATCCTCCTGCCGGGTCTCACAGTCTAGAACAACAGCAATGGCAAGTCTGGGTAAACAAGAACCTCCCTGTCACCGTCCTTGAGGCTACCAGAGTACCTCTCGGGTGCCTGAAGTTACCCACTATATCTGCGGAGTGGCCAATGGAATGTCAATCCAGATTGAATCTTTAGGTTCTTATCAAATTTTCAGTAATTGTTTGCGGTTCTGGAATCACTTCCAGTTCTACCATACTCCCACTACTGTTTTCTGAAAAAAAACATTTTTTATTAAAACTGTGGTGAGTCAAGAACAATATCATTATTGATCTTCCAGATGGTAGAAAATCAACCCTCGTCATAGCCCGGGTCAACCCACAAATAACCATTACAGAAACGTGCCTTGAGTTATCCAGAGTCTGGTTTTAAGCATAAGCCGGACAACTCCCCGTACCTTAACAATGTTAAGATACGAACTATTCTATATCCAATATAGAAACAGAGGCACTGATTTAATTGGAACCAGATTCAAATCATGCAGCTGTCTCCAGTACATGTCAACTAAATGGAGAGAGACTGATCAGCATTACTCAACTTAGGAGTACTTCCAATTATGAGTAACCTGAAAGAGAAGCAAGTTCTCTTAATCATTACTATCAACTGAATACCATACACAAGTATCTACATCCTCGATCACCTTGAAGAATCCCGATACTTGCAATACCTGGATCTCTACTTTATTCTTATACCTATAACTTCTCAAAACTTAGACGTTGCATCTCTACGAAACACATGTCTAAGAACTAGAGAAGTCACAAGTAAACAGAATATAGTACGAGGACCAACCCCTCTGTCCTAATGTACACTGGATAACATACAATACTCTGTATAAGTCCACTGAGTCTAATAACTCAATCGTTGTGTGTCGTAGGTTGAAAACTGTACTTATGGTTAAGAAGAATTACACCGCTGTTTAATGCTCCTTACCTAACCATCCACTGATATAGGTAAATGTCACGGACATAATTTCAAGAAGGTATATCTCACTCTATAAAAATAGACGTACAGATATATCAATTTGAAATTTGTGCATAACAATCGGATATTCAAAACCAAATATTTGCCATCCGGCAAACAACCCAGGAGATTTCCTCAAATATCACCAATTACAACGAATCCCGATATAATGAGGATGATCACCCAATTCCTAATAACTTACTCCCACTCATCATCTATAAAACCATACAGATGTGAGAATCAAACCTGGTAAATACATACCCTGGAGTAAGTATTAATTGGGAAATCAGTTTTCTTTTAACAGTGCACAGTGAAACTGAAACATGTAAATGTTTCGAAGGGGTATCCGGGTATTCCTAGTAATGCCTCTTCCATTATCAGATTCACAACTGTAACTGTATATTTCTTTTCCACCTCTCCAAATCCCTTTATATGTCTTTAGTCATTACCTTCTGTACACCCTCTTAGGCTAAATGGTTTTCTTCCTTCCCTACCGTTCGGCACCAGCCTATGGTTTGGAAGAAGACTATCCAATAAGCATAATGGGTGTACTTTCCTAATCCTAGGAGCACTCGCAACCTGAGAGAAGGTAAAGATAAAAGACAACCGAATAAACCTTATTCCTATTTCTCCTGAACCAGAATCCATCCCCGAACTGGAACAAGTTCCTTTCGAGTTCGTATATAACCATACGATGGAGTATCCAATAAACTGTGGATCTTCGTAGTGATACGGAGTGTCCTGGAGAAATACAAAGGTGAAGTGGGAGTGGTAATGAAATACTTGGTTTGGTCGTGAATAGCAGTCGCAGTTTACTTTACCCTCTTACTAATCCCTTTATTTGTCTTTACTTAATACCTTCTGTACACCATCGTTAGGCTAAATGGTTTTCTTCATTCCCTACCGTTCGGCACTAGCCTATGGTTTGGAAGAAGACTATCCAATTAGCGTAATAGGTGTACTGTCCTAATCCAAGGAGCACTCACAACCTGAGAGAAGGTAAAAGGAAAAGACAACTGAATAGTCCTATTCGTTTTCTCCAGAACCGGAAACCATCCTTGAATAAATTCCTTCGAGTTCGTATATAACCATACGATGGTTTTATCCAATGGAAGTGGATGTTCGTAGTAATACGGGGTGTTCTGGAGAAAAGGGTAAAAATAGGAGTGGCAATGAGGTGTGCAACTGTGACAATCCAAAAACCAGTGTTTAAGAAGGTTCAGTTAATTTTGGTCACTGATTCATAGTCAAGGGTCGGGTCATGGTCGCTGCCAAAGAGAGAGAGAAAAGAAACACTCAGCGTGCACACTAACCTAGATTAGAATGGTTGTCACTTTATCTAATCAGGAAACCTCCCACTGTAACCTCAAATTCTCCTCCAAACCTGAAAAAAGAATTAGTCGGGATCACCCGAGGAGTAAACCAACTCATCAGTAGGAATCGGGATCCAACTATCATCGCATGATAACATGACGGAATCCACTCACGTTATCACACTCCAGAAGGTATGCGCATGCCTGGCAAGTTTCAGTTTCTTTAGAAACTCCCGATGTGATTTTTACCCCTAGGACCCAAGTGACCTTGACACAGTCAACAAATCAAAGAGTCCTAGTCAAGTTCAATCCGTCATTATACTGGATTGCATTAAACCCACCCGTACGAGCCCTTGACACAGTCAACAAGGCCGCACGACTGTTGTTCAGTCGAAAATAATGTATTTTTAACACGTCAATTTCCCCATCTTTTGCATTCATCTAGAGGTGTTCGGTTTGCATATTTCACATATTAGCAAAACAATAGTAAAATACCGAATTACCTGTGTTGTACTCTAAAACCGGCATTTTTAGGGAAATTGACTGTTTATCATGGCATCGCATCATCCTTGTATTGCGCAACTCTTGTCTCGGTGAAATTGTGCAGGAAAGTCCAGAAACCGAGCCAGAATTATACGCCAACTCAAAGGCCAGAGATCTGGCAATGATCAGGGACTCATTTGGAAAATCAACATATCAGAAAAGCCTACAAATATCAGCCGAAACAAATATATGAAATTCCAAGCCCTGAAGCTTCCAAACCGCCGCGGTTCCGCGGCGGGAGCATCAATGCGCCGCGGAACCGCGGCGCATTGATGACGTCATCGGCTCAAATTTCCTCCACGTGCTTCTTGTAACTGCCTAAGCTTCCAGAAGACTCCCGATTCTCCACGTGGCACATCTAGAAGGCTCGGCTTAACAAACTTCTTCTAGAAGGCTCTCTTAACAATCTTTTGGAGGGAAATTCAAATCTTTTGCTAACAAACTTTTGGAGGGAAATTTAAATTTCAAATCCTAGATCTAGAATTTGGAGGTCTATAAAAGAGAGCCTAGATCTAAGGTGAAGGTTCAATTCTTCATCTCTCCCTCTTCCACCCACAAGTTGAGTGACACGACTTGTGCCAAATTCCAATTCAAAATCAAGATCAAGATCCCGAGTACCATTCAAGCAAGAGAGCCTTCAACCTTTAGCAAGCGACGCCGGATTCCATCGGAGCAAGAGATCCAAGCCGATCCGCGACTCAAGGAGCCGAGCGAAGCCGAAATCGACGATCTAGTTCCTACCTTTTGTAAATTTCAAGAGAGTTATAGCGAAATTTGTCGATAAATAAAGGTGAAATTTCTATATCTTGCTTATCTTTGATTCAACATTATGATTCGATCTCAATTTGTGATTGCGTTTGATATTATGATGTTTGAGTAAACTCCGCTCGTGTAGGAGTTGTGACGATCAATAGAATGATGATGATTTAGATCTTTTTACAATTCTTAAATCCTATAACGATTGTAAATTCTAGTGAATCGAATGATCGATGACCTAGTTTCGGGATGATCCTTTCTTGATTGTGTTCACTCGAAACTAGAGAACGACGATTGATCATTTGATTGACTAGAAGCTAGAATTTGAATGAGATTCATTGAAAGGTCATAGGATAAGATGAGGAAACCCTAGCTTCTTCACAAAATCCTTAACCTTGATGAATTATCATCGATCTAGTATCAATTCGTTAATGGATAAGAATATGAAATCATTAGATCTCATCACATCTATAGATCTGATCTACTCCTCCGAGCTACACTTCGAATCTTGATTGTTGGTTGGAAATCATCACAAATTACCACTTCTTGATTTTAATGCTTTCTTAGATCTAGATATTTTCTCTTTCTTGAAATGCAATTTTAAATCATGAATTGTTTTCTTTTCTTTTCTTTTCTTTAAAGTTTCGACTCATCTAATTCAAAAGACGAACAATTACACTTTCCCTGTGGACGATCCGCACTTACTAACGCGCTATATTCGACACCATTATTGATTGCGGTCAAATAATTCTTTGATTGTGAATTTTATTCAATTTTCTTAAACCGACACACAAAGAAACGATCAATCAAATGGCGCCGTTGCCGGGGATAGTGCGCTAATTGTTCGTATTTTGAAATTTGAGTTGAAAAATTTATTCCATTATAATTTTTAGATCTAAACTCGCACAAACCCTAATACGTATGTTGTGATTTGATTGCGAGGAAATCTAGAATTATTGGAGATGGAGGAAAAGTTTTCTAATCATTCTAGAGAGATCTTGAGGTGAATAGGAGCTTGTGTGTAAAGTTTTGTGCAGAGATCCCTTTATGGCACCGCGATTCCGCGGCATTAGCTTGCAATTGCCGTGGATCCGCCGCTTATATACTTCTTCACTGTACCAAATTCTCAGGTAATCTCAATCTTTCTTATCTCCTTCCCAAAATCTGCTCCAATTAACATTTTGTGCAGGTTTCTTTGCAAATAATCGCAGCGCGCAAATTGCAAAAATTAAATTGTGCTTGTTTTGATTTTTTGTGGTTGTTGCATAATTAATACGGACATTAAGGGGCAAAGACCAAATCCAGATTAGGTGGGGAGTTCATTACCCTTCCTAAGCCCTGAAAATCACAAACTTGCATCCGCATTTACTCTCATTAATTAAAAGAAATCTAGAGATGACTCTAAGGACCGTCGCGCTCACTTAGGACAAGAGAAGGCCGTGGGTAATTCATTGCTTACCCGCGTTTTCTTGTGGTGTCTAAGGCAAGTGTGTCGAAGGCTAGTAGTTATTAATTAGGCCCACTACTTACGTAGTGGAGTACCTTCCCACTTACCTGGCACTTACCTAGCCACAGGGGGACAAAGAGGCAGTGGAGGATTCTATCCTGCGACTTGTCTTTTGGCAGTTAGGAGCGGTCTATAGCCTGACCTAGGTGACCATAGAATTAGGGTATTGCTTGTTGGATTTGTTGTGTTCGCATCATTTTTTCAAAAATCCGTATCATTTTTTAAAACAAACACCACATTCATCATTTCCCATAATTATAAATTCACGCTGCCACTTGTACTAACCCTTTTTTGTGCAAGATAGGTTGGACAATAGGATTCTAGTGCCTGTTAGTCCGCGTCCCTTCGATCGACCCAAAAGTCGGTATTTCTACATTTACCCTTTCTTTTACCCACCACCACACCCACACTGATGGATCCTACTCCATCAAATTTCTTTACAACTACCCTGCCGCCGTCCGTTGGTGCGCAGAATCCACCTCGCATCTCTCTCCAAGAGAGATGATATCCTACACGAGGCCTACTTTCCATCTGTCTTTCCATTCCACCAGCCAACGGGGAAAATTTTCAAATAAAACCCCAATACATCAACCTTCTACCAAAATTTCACGGTCTCGAGTCTGAAGACGCATATGCATTTATCACCAAATTGGAAAATGTATGCGCAATGATGGGTACTTCACAGCTTTCTGTGGATGCTTTACGTCTTCGTCTTCTCTTATTTACTTTGTGCGATTTAGTCGAGAAGTGGCTATATAACACTACCGCACATTCCATTTCAAATTGGGAAGAATTCGTCTAAGCATTCCTTAAGAAATGCAACCCACATCAAAAAACAGCTCGAGTCCGTAGCGAAATCTATCAATTCACCCAGCTTCCAAATGAAACATTTTCAAAATGTCTTGAACGTTTCAAGGATCTGTTAGTCCAATGTCCACATCACGGCATCCCGAGATGGGAACTGTGCCGAATCATTTATGAGGGCATTAATCCTAACACGAGACAGACCTTTGAATCCATGTGTCAAGGCAACTTCATGACCAAAGATGATGGGGAAGCATGGAAATTCCTAGAAGATTTCGCTGAAAAATCTTTACAGTGGGAGGGTGTGAGTCAATCGTCTAGGGATGGCAATGATATTTCCATAGAAATTAGAGCTGAAATTTCAGCTTTACACAAGAAATTTGACGCTATGGAAAATAAATTTTTAGCTGCCGCCCTAAATCAAATGTCACTCTCCAAAACTGTATGTGGATGTTGTTCTGATCCTTCTCATTTGACGGAAGAATGTCCACGAAATTCTCCGTTTCAAGGTCACGAGCATACCAATGCCGCATTTCAAAGACCTATAAACGACCTATTTTCTTCCACATATAATCAGGGTTGGAGGAATCACCCGAACTTTGCTTGGAACCAATACCAATCTCAAAACACGGTTCCAAATCCAAATCAAGTCCAAAGGGTCCCTCCACCACAACAGCAACCACCACTTCATTTGAGTCAGCACCCCTTTCAAGCACAAAATTTTCAAAATCCGGTCAACACACCTGCACCGTCTAATCCTTTGCAGTTAACCGGTACTGATGAATCCTCTTCATTCATGAACTTTCTTTTGACAATAAAAACTTCCGTCGATGACATAAAGAGAAACTCTGCGTCCCAAAGCGAGACTATTAAATCGATGGAAGAAAAATTACACGATTAAAAGCTGAAATGAGTGCAAGAGAGAAAGGGAAACTTCCAGCTCAACCTTTACCCAATCCTGGCTATTCACATCATGTGGATGCAATCACGTTGAGATCTGGAAGAGTGCTTGACAACCACATTAGGGAAGAGTTTGATGATACTGATAAATCAATCAATGATACCCCGGCTGAGACCTTTCCTTCCACTTCTACTTCCAATTCTAACCCCAGTTCTTTTACCCCACCACCTTCTTCCGAGCCTATTCTTCGTTTCCCAAAAGGCTCGCCACCTCAGCCCACCTCTTCTACTCCTCCATAGACGATCCCCACTTCTATTTCGGGATCATGTCCATACACACTTCCTTCTCCTATGATGGACCCAGCACTTATTGCTAAAGTACCTTATCCTAATCGTTTAAGGGCTAACACATCGAGTCTATATATGGAGAAGATTATGGACATGTTTAAGCAAGTTAACATCAACATCCCTCTCCTAGATGCTATCCAACAAGTTCCGTCCTATGCGAAAACTCTTAAGAACTTGTGCACTAGGAAGAGGAAGACTCAAGTGCCCAAGAAAATTTTCATGGCAAAGACTGTAGACACGGCTTTCCCCCAACAATTACCGAGAAAACGTAAGGATCCTGGATATCCTACTATTTCCATTTCTATTGGGGAAAAACACATTAACCGTGCTCTACTAGACCTTGGCGCTAGTGTTAACTTGCTTCCATACTCAGTTTATGAGCAACTAGGTATCGAAGAGTTGAAGCCAACCCATTGCACTCTCCAGATGGCTGACCGATCAATCACCAAACCTAGGGGCGAACTGGAGGATGTGTTAATAAAAATCGGGGAATTCATACTCCCTGTGGACTTTATTGTAATTGATACACAGCCTGTAGCGAACCCACGAAATCAGATTCTGGTGATTTTAGGTCGCCCCTTTTTGGCCACTTCCAACGCTATCATCAACTGTCGTAATGGTTCTATGACCCTATCCTTCGGGAATAGGTCAATAGAGCTGAACATTTATAAGTTGGGAAGTGTACCCTCCGAACCTACTGCTCAGGTCTGTTCTGTCGACTTAATGGATGTCGACAGCAGCGAATTTGACGATCCTCCTGATACTGATCTTGACTCTTTTCATATGTTGTTTTTTGACCCAACTATGTATTATACATATACGGACTCTTCCACTGAGATGTCCGGGTCAACAACTAACACTGATTATGAACTGCTTTTAGAGTCTAAAGATCACCCCGCACTTTGTGATGACATTATTCTTCGGGGTATTGATGAGACTTTTGAGGAAATCTTCGCTAATAAACTCGCATTTTTGAATGACACGGGTGTTGAGATGAATCATGTCTCAATCACTGAAATTGAACCTCCACCCCTTCCTCTGAACTGTAAAAAGAATGCGAGTAATCCATCACATTCACTGCATCGTCTCAGAAAAAGGAGACGCTCACACACTCTCTTCCACCACTTAATCTTTCCCCACTTCTTCTTCCACCAACCAGAGCACTGCATTGATAAAATTTTTGAATGGTTGGTGTTGACATTCGGTCTTTGCAAAGCTTGGCATCGACCAATGATTTTTGACCCCCTCATATGATTTTCAAAAGATTAACATTGCATAACTCAAGTTTGGGGGGGGCATCTTTTCTGGCTCTTGAAAAGAAAATTTTTACAAAATGATGAGCCAATAATAAGTTTGGGGGAGGGTCTTCACTTAAATATTTTTCCCCCATTAATAAATTTCCTCCCAAGCTTACAGGTTTGTCAGATTTAGCAGAAGGCAACAGTGAGGACACTGTTGAAAACAAGTTTGGGGGAGGTTTGTGCTTATTTTCGTATCATTTGCATCATATCATTTGCATAAGCACAAAACATTTTTGAAAACCTATAAAAATTTAAAAAATTTCAAAACTATAAAAATATTTTTTGTACATAAATAAGATAATAAAAGTTTAGATAGTGAAAAATTACATCCATGAGATTAGAAAAATTTAAGAAAACCAAGAAAATTAGAAGTTTTCTTATACGAACTAGTAATAAGTAGTTATGAGCCGTTGTCCCAAGAGTTAGTAAGATGAAGGAAGTTACTAATCTGAGGATAAAAATAAGTCTGAAAAATAGTTTCTATTTTGGAAAGCCAAACATTTTGAACGTTGATACCCTGCTATTCGCACTTACACACGTCTTGAAGCCCGGGATAGTAGAGGATGCCTTGAAATGCTCTTGTCTTAAAGCCGATGTATGAAGGAAATAAAAATTAAATAATAATGAAGAAAATATAAAGTGGTGAGAAAAATGGACACTGGTTTTGTTATCACCAAGGGCAATAAAAAATATATAGCGAGGGTGCCTCTTCATCTAGTGCCCTAAGGCCAACTGGTCTGGGAGTCACTGCTATGCCTAAGGTGGTGCAAGACGAGGAAAATACACCAAATAAGCAAGCACATGAGTAATCGGTCTGTTAGTACCTCAAGAAGTATTAACGGTCGCATGAAAGTGTGTGAGCAATCTCATCTAATATTCATTAATTAAAAAAAGTACTGAGGCTGATGCGCAAGAGTATGATAGCTTGAATTGAATTCTCCGGGTGTAGGGATGTCTTTACACACACGCAGGGTGATATGATCGATATTTGGAAGAAAGATAGGAATGAAGAATAAGACGATGTTTTATTGAGGGAGGACGTGATTTCTGACATTTTTTCATGACCATTAAGATGGGGCTCATGACAACCGAAAAGCTAGCTTAGTTGGAAACCCTAATTTTCAAGGCTTTTCTTTTACAATTCTTGTCTTTAAATGTAATATTCATGATCTTCATTTTATTATTGGATTTTGTGGGTGCAATCCGCTGAAAACCCTTAGGAGACAACACTCCTCCTACTAGGGACACCTAGAGGTTTAAAGGCTTGTTGTACGTGCTCAGTGCAATCGTGTTGCCTACGAAAGTGTGCTAGTTAGTTTTTCTTTTTCTTTATTTTCTCCTTCTCTTTTTAATAAAACAGTTCGATCGAGACGATCGAAAATAAGTCTGGGGGAATTTTATCAGTCGAAAATAATGTATTTTTAACCCGTCAATTTCCCCATCTTTTGCATTCATCTAGAGGTGTTCGGTTTGCATATTTCACATATTAGCAAAAAAATAGTAAAATACCGAATTACCTGTGTTGTACTCTAAAACCGGCATTTTTAGGGAAATTGACTGTTTATCATGGCATCGCATCATCCTTGTATTGCGCAACGCTTGTCTCGGTGAAATAGTGCAGGAAAGTCCAGAAACCGAGCCAGAATTATACGCCAACTCAAAGGCCAGAGATCTGGCATTGATCAGGGACTCATTTGGAAAATCAACATATCAGAAAAGCCCAAAAATATCAGCCCAAACAAATATATGAAATTCCAAGCCCTGAAGCTTCCAAACCGCCGCGGTTCCGCGGCGGGAGCTGGCTTGCGCGGCGGAACCGCGGCGCTTTGATGACGTCATCGGCTCAAATTTCCTCCACGTGCTTCTTGTAACTGCCTAAGCTTCCAGAAGACTCCCGATTCTCCACGTGGCACATCTAGAAGGCTCGGCTTAACAAACTTCTTCTAGAAGACTCTCTTAACAAACTTTTGGAGGGAAATTCAAATCTTTTGCTATCAAACTTTTGGAGGGAAATTTAAATTTCAAATCCTAGATCTAGAATTTGGAGGTCTATAAAAGAGAGCCTAGATCTAGGGTGAAGGTTCAATTCTTCATCTCTCCCTCTTCCACCCACAAGCTGAGTGACACGACTTGTGCCAAATTCCAATTCAAAATCAAGATAAAGATCCCGAGTACCATTCAAGCAAGAGAGCCTTCAACCTTTAGCAAGCGACGCCGGATTCCATCGGAGCAAGAGATCCAAGCCGATCCGCGACTCAAGGAGCCGAGCGAAGCCGAAATCGACGATCTAGTTCCTACCTTTTGTAAATTTCAAGAGAGTTGTACCGAAATTTGTCGATAAATAAAGGTGAAATTTCTATATCTTGCTTATCTTTGATTCAACATTATGATTCGATCTCAATTTGTGATTGCGTTTGATATTATGATGTTTGAGTAAACTCCGCTCGTGTAGGAGTTGTGACGATCAATAGAATGATGATGATTTAGATCTTTTTACAATTCTTAAATCCTATAACGATTGTAAATTCTAGTGAATCAAATGATCGATGACCTAGTTTCGGGATGATCCTTTCTTGATTGTGTTCACTCGAAACTAGAGAACAACGATTGATCATTTGATTGACTAGAAGCTAGAATTTGAATGAGATTCATTGAAAAGTCAAAGGATAAGATGAGGAAACCCTAGCTTCTTCACAAAATCCTTAACCTTGATGAATTATCATCGATCTAGTATCAATTCGTTAATGGATAAGAATATGAAATCATTAGATCTCATCACATCTATAGATCTGATCTACTCCTCCGAGCTACACTTCGAATCTTGATTGTTGGTTGGAAATCATCACAAATTACCACTTCTTGATTTTAATGCTTTCTTAGATCTAGATATTTTCTCTTTCTTGAAATGCAATTTTAAATCATGAATTGTTTTCTTTTCTTTTCCTTAAAGTTTCGACTCATCTAATTCGAAAATTGAACGGATTCTCACTTTCCCTGTAGACGATCCGCACTCGCTAACGATCTACATCCGACACCGTTATTGATTGCAGTCAAATATTTTTGGTTGTGATTTCTAAATATAATTTTCTTAAAAATAACACACAACGGAAAATCGTTTCAATCAACTGTCTAAACCAATCCCATTAATATGCCACAAACGAACACTACTTAGCTACCGTACACTACGCCTTGACATAGTCAACAAACGCAGTACGAATATTAAGTAATATTTGTAAGAAATGGCGGAGGGCTACGTCTAGTTTTTAGTGAAAAACTTTTAACGTAATGAACTTGATATCGTTGAAGGAACTGCATATCTTTTTATAAAAATATAGTGACAAAAACCTTTTGCTAAAGAGGTCACTCCCGGTGAAGGGATCTCGGCTCTTTCCCCGTAGAATGAGGTGCAGGATATTCCAACTGAATACCACGATGCAAAGCAAAAAGGCAATCGGCTATAGTGAAGTTATTACCCTGACGCAAACTTCTGTCCAAGGGGTCACTCCCGGTGAAGGGATCTCGGCTCTTGCCTCGTCGACTGAGGTGCTGGATATTCATAACCGAATACCACTGTGCAAAACAAAAGAGAACGTCCTTGCAATAACAGTTTTTTTTTTGAAAAATGTTCCAACAACATCATAATAGGTTTGTTTAGCTTGCATTGATCCGAATCAATGCAGTCCCATCAATTGATCACACCACAAAAGAACGAAAATAATGATGTACGTATATGCCATCCGCATTCGCCACTGGGTCCCGTCATCACCCGTTAAGTTACTTAACTAACGACAGAGCGGGGACAGGACTAGCGCGGGTGCCAAACATATACAACATCTACTAGTATATATATCAATATATAATATTCGCTCAAGGCGTGATAAAAAATACAACATCACAGAAATATAATAAGCATCACAGAACAATACAGATAACTGGGATCCCCGGGTTTCATAGAGCCGCTACTGAAACCCGACGTCCCCCTGATCGTGTGGATAGCCTGTGCAATGAAAACAAAGACCCCTACGGACGCGGCAAGTTACCCGCCAAAACCTGAAGCGAGGCAGCCCCCTTCAGCAACGTGAATGGACCACCCAGCACTTCACGGAATCCGGCAACTTGGGCACCCCTCCTGGGTCAACCATACCCCCTACGAGTGCGGCGAATAGCCCGCCAATTCAAGAGTGAAACCCCCTCCGTCTCAACGCCATGAGATGCGGGCTCGTTGCCCTCTAGAACCCGGCTACCCGTGCACCCCACTGCGGGGTAATCCTAGTACAGAAAATAAAATATACATACAACGGGTACATCGACCTCAGCCCGGTCGTGCCCCAAAAGAATAATATACAAACAGGCAGTAACGGCAGTCCACATGTTGGACGCTCGCCCCGCAATATCAAATGTACAAATACAACCAAACTGTACTAACATTGCATCCAGGCTATCCACCACGATAAATCCGCAACATCACAGCACAATACAGAACATCAACGTGAATGTCACGTTCGCAAATCCGTCTAAAAGGTCTATAGCAGTTAGACAGGATTTACCGATCAAATGGCATTCACGGTCGCAGATATAATATAAATACTGTGAACTAACATTTTTAAATTTTCGATCGACAAAAATTCCTGAAGTGGTCCCCAAGTACAATTCCCAGTACTCAAACAAAACTGGGCCAAAAATAAAATTACCAGAAACCCCAATTCCAAGATTAAAGACCACTGTAGAAAAATGGTGCAGAGAAGCTTCTATTATGCGGCGGAATCGCGGCCAAAGCGAGGGTACGGCCGCGGTTCCGCGGTGGTACAGAGAGATGGTGTCACCAAATTTCAACAGTATTCTTAGAAAACCCTGCCTGATTTTCTGCAATACACCAAATAATTTTTTGACAACAGAAAAATTTCGACAGAAACTGATAAATTTGGAATCGCGGTTTCGGAATTTTTTTCGATCGAAGTTCTAAATATGTTAGAGTAAGCTAGTAAAGGTTAATGGCGTGGCTCTGATACCATGTAGGACTACGGTAGCGCCCCGGCCGTCTATCCGAGGCTAAAATGCGGAAACGAAAATTTTTCTTGACTTTAAACCGGCACTACCGCATCCTAAAAAACCCGGATCGTAACCATTAACCTAATGCTAGATAACTAGAGATGGGATAGAATGCTATACCGAGCGATCCGTGTCCTTCGGTCTTCGACCTCTACTCCGATCTCTTCGCGGAATCTCCGGTCTTCATCTCCTCGTCGGAACGGGCACCACACCACCGGGTTCTTTTATGGGCTCCCACCTATGGACCGAGGTAACTCGGGCACGAAGTTGGCGAGCCGACGTGCCTAAGGATGCTGTAGGTGAAGTGTAGGATGGTTTATCTCTCGCGGGTTGTGAAGTTGCCATTTAGATGGAGATGAAGAATAATGGAGATGAACTTTTTGATACAAGCATATAAAAATATAATGAACATTTTTCCCCACTCTAAAAAATCAAATCTCCTCCCCCTCTCAAAAGTGGACGGCCTCTTCTATGGTGAGGAGAAAAAAAAGGAATGAATAATCAAGAGAAGAAAAGTCATCATCTCATGTAAAAAGAAAGTGGATGATAATGAGGAAAATACATCACATTAATTTCTAAATCAACTCTCATCTAATCCATCACCATAAATGCAAACCATGTGAAGAAAAAGGAAAGATGCTATCATAATCTCTCCATTTACAAGAAACCCCTCCATAAATGCTAATTTGCACATTTGCAAATTAGCCCCTCCATCAGAAAAATCCGACCAAGAAGGAACAAAGGAAAACTGGCCGAAACGGAATGCAAACTGGCAACTTCAAAAAACTGATCCCGTAATAAATTACAGGAAAACCCCGCGACTGTATATACATACCCGCATTTGTATTCCGACCGAATACAGATGCAAAGAGATAAAATCTACACTGTACAATACTAGGATCCGGCTTAAACCAAAGCCCGCTAGTATTATCCGTTCGATCATGATTCGTACAATACCGCACGTATAAGATCGAACCCTGCCATATATCCATACGGCCTCTACAGCGTTTCGCCCGAAACTTGAGCAACTGTCTGTGGGGGACTCTAAAGACTCATCAATACTTTGGCTGAGGATTTAACCACTAGCACGTCAGAGGTATTAGCCATACGTAACGGGCTACCAGGTATTGACCAAAAGGGACGTCGATGAGCGAACTCATCCTGACACCCTACTGAGCCTGTCAGTGACAATATCCGTACAGTCTGGTCCGTTCGTCTATGAGTATCGCATGGCGGGCCTAAGGGGTTGGTAAAAGTCAGACCCCCAAAAGCGGTACAAGTCGTGTCGGAGTGTAGCCCAGAACACCCTGAGATACTACTGGAATACCTACCAGTAAATCTCCTGCCTCGGCCGAGGGCTTTGTGTAATGGCTCTCCTAGACACAGTGCGACCTCACCCCCAATACAGTTTGAGAGATTATTCGGGATGCTAGGTATGAGATACTACAGCAGCTGGCCTTAGTGCAAGTAGGAAATTGTTAGTTATGTATATGCCCTAGAGGCCATTGTTGGCATATGATGTATATTATAATGGATGCTTGGATATATATAGAGAGGACTTTCTTGCTCGTCATGATAGTATGCTATTTGGTTTCACTTTATCTTAACATGTTGACTTGTATATGTTTACTGTCTTACTCTCACATGTTGATAAAGCCCTTAGGATCTGTACTCGACTACTGGGACTATGATGAGATCATACTAGTGGGGCCACGGTAGTCGATGAGTACATCCTATAACTGTTTCTAGTCGAGAGTATATCGAGACAGGGCATCGTTACACCAGAGTAAACTAGCGTATACGCATCTTGACCCATATGATGGGCGATGGATGATCTCATATCCATCGGTGTTTGACATCAAGGATGGTGTACGGGTGCTCAGTGGAGACTGGGTACACTGGACGGACTCGCCAAGAACTCCCAGATGGTGATATACCACACGTCAGATGGTAGTTCTCCGGTGACACTGGTACAGGGTAGTCTATAGACCCGAGATCATCATAGAGTCTTGTGTGATTCCCACTGTGCTTTGATTTCTACCTTACCACGTCCAAGAGGGCGTGCAAAATGGTGGCTTTTAGGTGCAGTCCCGAATCACATGGAGGCAATGAGCGATAGGAGGGGATTCATCTCTCCCAGTATAGGGAGTTGATGTTGTACTGTGTTCGATTGGCTATAACTGGAAGTCCCTGGCCAGGGATGATATAGAGATTTACTGGTAAGTGTTACCAGTAGTTTCTCGACCCGTTATGAGCCTCACATCGACACGACTTATCGGTTACTGAGGTCTGACGTATACCGCCCCTAGACTAGATATGCAACATATCAGACGAAGAGACCGGACTGTACTGGAGTGTTACTGATTGGATTCACAGGAGAATGTACAGGCTAGCTTGTTGATCTTCTGATTGTTCAATACCTGGGTGGCTGTTACGTTTAGCTGACTGCTTGTAGCTTATGGGTGTTTGATATGATCATCACCTGCTACCGGCGTATTGACGATTCTTTAGAGTCCTACACAGAGATTTCTAGACTCAGGCAAAATGGAGTAGGCGCACATATGTGATATGTGCATGACCGAGGATAATGCGATATGAGATACCGTATTATATTCTCGCGATATTTAGATATGAGCCGGGTCATCGGATCAAGTGTTGATTCGATGAATCGGTACATGATATATTAGTCGGTTATATTCAATATAGCCAGATTGTCGGATCAAGTGTTAATTCGATAATTTAATGTATAATAATATATATAATATATTGCATTACATTATCTAATATTGGCTCGTTTTATTATTTCATTTTCTCACCGGGTAATACATTGATATATGTTAATTGTATTATTTTCTTTTGTTACAAAATATATTATATATGTGATATATAATATTATAACATGATATGATTACTAATGCAACATGTTTAGTGGAGATTAAATAAGGTTAGGGTTTGAATTGGGTTAGTTCTTTCATGAACATTCTAGAAGGTTTTCTTTTGTCTTATGCTATGATATTATGGTTGATATTTTAGATGACTCATTCTTTAACCCAACCCAAACCCTAGCCCTAGTTAATTCTCTACATGAGTTAGCCTTGTCATTGTTAACCATGGTTGCATTATTAATCATATATCATTTCATTTTCATCACAAAAGGATTTATCCATTATTTCTTCTTCTTCTTCAACCTTGAGCTTTGAGAAAGGTTTCTAGGTTTTCTTTATTTGATGTTTTTGTGTGAGAATTTGATATAAAAAGAAAGCATAAATACTACTCTATCATCCTCATCTAATCTAGCCAATTAGATTAGGGTGTTCACCTCACTAGAGAGAGAGAGAGAGAGAGCTTGAGTTATAGAAACTTCGAGGTAGATCATCGGAGAAAAGGAAGACTACAAACTAGCATGGATCGTTCGAGTTGTGGAGCCTCTCTTGAGTCCGGGAGATCGTGGATCGCGGTGAAGGGACTTCTACTCGAAACTTATGAAGCGAAGGAGCGGACTATAAAGGTTGTAATCCCTCACTTTTAGTTGTAAAGATGTTTACTTGCATGTGTAACCCTAATTATCTAGCAAAGATCCCGGCTTTGGTTTGTTCGGCACGTCTAAATTTTTACCTGGGCATGGTTGATGCCTTATAGACCCTTGTATGAGTGCCTAGGAACCCTACACCTCAAGCACAGTTCGAGCGACTTTTGGAGATGTTGGGTATGCGGTACGCCAGCAGCTGGCCTTAGTGCAGACGTTGGGTATTCGATATGCCAATTACTGCCCATTTGTGCAAGTGGGAGATTGTTGGATATATATATATACCCAAGAGGCCAATATTGTATATGTATACATATGGATGCTAGGGATATGTATGTACAGGACAATCTTGCTCAGTTTTATAGTATATTATTTAACTTGTCTTTGTCAGGATATGTGTATTTATTTCTATTGTTGTTATGTCTAGCTTGCACATATTGATAAAGACTCGATACGGTAGTATACTATTGTGGTTTGTCTTTATCTAAACATGGCATATGTTATACTCGTTATTGCATATTACGGTTACATGTTGATGAAGCACGTAGGATCTTGCTTGACTACCTACGTTGTGATGGCGATCATACTTATGGGAGCAGGGTAGTCTATAAGCACATCCTTAAATGGTCCCCAGTCGCGTGAGTATCGAGACTGGGCATTGATACTCCAGAGTAGACTAGTGTATACGTTTCTAGCCCCATCGAGGGATGGTTGGTCCCACGGCCATTGGTCTGATGCACCTAAGATCGTATACAGGTGCTCACTGGTTTGAGTACACTGGACAGACTTACCGAGAACTTCCATATGGTACAATACCTATCGTCAGATGGAAGTTCTCAGGTGACATGTGTACAGGTTAGTCTTTGGACCTGAGATCGGCATTTGTCTCGTGTGAGTTCCCACTGAGCTTTGATCACTACCCTACCACGGCTCTACTGAGTCGTGCAAACAGGTTTTGGTTGGGTACAGTCCCGAGCCACATGGAAGCAGTGAGTGATTGTTGAGGATTCGTCTCTCCCAGTATTGGGAGTTGATATCGCACAGTGATCGGCTGGTCAGGACCATAAGACCTTGGCCAAGGAAGTTGGGATTTACTGATAGGTTGATCAGTGGTTTCCCAGATTGGTCCTGAGCCACATCAGCATGACTTATCGGGTTATTAGGGTCTGACGTTTACCACCCCCTAGACCTGGTATGCGATACTCTTTGACGAAGAGACCGGACTGTACGGATACTGTCACGGATAGGCTCAGTAGGAGTTCGAACGAGTTTGCTCGTCGGGCTTCCTTTTTGACAGGTACCTGGGTAGCCGTTACGTACAGCTAGTGCCGCTGACATGCTTGTGGTTAAACCCACTGCCAGTGTACTGTTGAGTCTTTAGAGCCTCACACAGAGGGTTTCCCAGCTTCGAGCGAAACGAGTAGAGGTCGTATGGTTTTACGACAAGGTTCGATCACATACGTGTACTTGTGCACGTGTGGTGTTCGAGCGGACAATATTAGTGGGATTTAGTTTAAACCGGGTCCTAGTATTTGATTATTGGATTAGCTTCGTCTCATAGTATTCGTGTTTCTCGGAACACGGATGCGGGTATGTATATACGGATGAGAGGGGGTATAGAAGGAGATACCTCGTTAGGGTTTTGACCATTGACTTGGTCAAAACAAATATGAGGTAAAGAAAAGTAATTGTTATTTTTTATAAATGATAATTTTGTGGCACGGCTACTTATGTTGACCACTTGACTTGGATTGACTTGTTGACCTTAGATATTTTTGACCTTAGATATTTTGGTGAGATATTTTCCATGCCATGCTTGTGGTCATATATAAGTTATCCATTCTATTTTTTATTATCATTATCACAAATACTTTCTCTTTCCTCAAACTTGCTCTCCCTTTCTTCCTCTCAAACCCTAAGTGTATCATGTGTTGATAATCAATGGTTAATGAGACTTAGCTACTCTAAATCACACTCTATTCACTCTAGTCTACTTAGATTATCAAGATAAGTATTCTAGTTATCTCAACTTGGAGGTTTAGCTCAAGGTTGGAACTCTCGGGTGGATCATCGTTGACATAAGGAGGCCGAAGTTCAAGCACGATCGATACTTCCATCGAGGAGCTTAAGAAGAGGATCGAAGACCCGAACAACTTGGTTTCTTTAGGTATTCTTTTTATCATAGTAGATAGAACCCTAACATGCTAATTAGATTTATGGTTAAGATCCGGTTTAAGTTTATTCTAGCGCCAAGTTTCGTATCGTTATAAAATTTTTGTTCCGCATTTTGGCCACGGGAGTTGGCCGGGGCGCTAGAGTAACCCTTAAGAAATATGATCATAGGAAAGAATGGAATCAATGGGAGTATGATCATAGGAACGAATAGAAGCACGAATCTCAGGAAATGTACATCCTAAGGTCACTTAAGTGGAGCAGCGTGTCGTAAGTATGCCGCGGAACATACACACGGTACGTCATTCTACTCAAACTACCTACTCCATCAACCAAGATCAACCTATAAGATGAAAACTCGGGTCCCAAAACCCCCCCTTAGTCAAGTCTAAGTTCCGAAAGTTCAATTCTAAACTCGAACCAAGGTTAAATCTAACGCTTTGATACCAGCTTTGTCATGACCCGGCATTTGGCACGTGACTGACACTTAAATCACGCAAGTCTAAAGGTGTAAAGTAATTCAAGTAAGCCGAAGCCCAGAAATCTAAATATTTTTGCGGAAAATTATGGAGGTGTAGTTTTGAAACATCGTCATAGGAAATTCAAGCCTTTCTTTTAAAAGTATTAGTCATACCCTACGAAAATGCAATGATTGTATACTATCTTGAAAACGTTTTCGTCCTTGAAAATTTGGGTTGCACCTCTCTTGTATATTTTGATCCAAAACCACATACATGCAAAATATAAGCATCCCCAAGTAGGAGCTAGCTCTTCGCCAATTGGCGGAACCACAACCATGCAATAAAGCATATTTACGACGCCCTAAGGCGAAGATCAAATACAGAAAGAGAATAAATAAAACCAAGACATCATCCAGCTCAAATAGCGAACATATACCCATCTCACTCTAAGTCTCACAAATATACAAGACTATGTCTAGGTCTACTAAAAATACAAAAGTCTGGTTTCTAATTGATAGAGCTTTAACTAGATACAATACAAATAATAGGTATAAGAGTAGTCACGATCCAAATGTGTGTCCCACCTATCAAAGCAAAACACCCTGAAGAAAGATGTGTGCCAGCGATAACGCTACTGATCCAAGCGGTCGAACCTGCAAGAAAACTGTGGCACAACGAGGGTGAGTTGCCAACTCATGAGTAGAAAATATCAGCAGGTAGAAATCGAATGAACAACGATCCCTAGGTCATACTGTACCATGAAGGTAATATTATGGTATCTAGGATGATCATGTATGCATATGTGTACAATAGAGTTGTGCCAATATCAGTATGTAATGTTAGTCATCTGAAAGTATGTGCATGTATGCATGTGTACCAACCAGCGTGTGTCCATCAACGACACATCAATCATCATGAAACCTGAATGTCCAATATCAACACTCGAAACATCATAAAAACACGTGTCCAGCATCAACACGTAAATCCTCATATCTCAAACGCCGCAACCTTAGATCGGCCCTCATATCCAGCTGATCTCACGACTCCAGTCGGTATCCTCCGGATAATCGTCGAGCCCAAACTATCACCGGTAGGTAGTGCATCCCCAGCTAGGCTCATCGTCCACTCTACGATCTTCTTGCCCCGGGGTACCTTACCATGTCCATCATGTACCCGCAGACAGTTCTTCCTCACTCCTCGAATCAAGTATCACATAGCTCAGAACCGAGAAAACTCATGGTGGACACGAAATATCACATTATGATAAACCGCATTTTTAAAAAAATTCATAATTTCCTTTAAAATATAACCGCGATTCTCAAATCCAGAGATCTCATGAAAACAGCATCTCAATACATGCAACCAAATGTAAAGTATAAGAAAACATAGAACAGTACTGTAAGCATCTCAAGTATTATCATGTAAGCATGTCATGTGATAATTACTGAACAAATGATTGTACTTTACAGTTAAGAGTAATACCATGATATAGCAGTTCTACTGTGTAAGTGGCATGGCAATTACCGATGATGAATGTGTGAGCCGACAAATCTGTGTAAGTGTAGCATGCACATCATCGGTAATAGTGCAGGTGAACGAGTAGACAAAGCTGTAAGTCTACGGTAGCGTCCCGGCCGTCTACAGACGCCAAATGCGGAACAAAAAACTTTTAACTGGCGCTATCATATACTTTAACCCGGATCTGCCATTATTGCTAAACTAACAAACAGTAAAGAGTGTAGAAAGGTTATACCGAACGATCCGAGTCCTTCGTTCTTCAACCATCATCCCACACTCCGTTGCGGCTACTCCGATCTCGTCGATCTCCGATCTGCTCGTCCAGGTGGCACCACGTCAACGATTCTTTAAACGGGCTCCTGCCTCTGACTCGAGGCAACTCGGTCGTCAAGTTTGCTAAAAGAGATGACCAAGAAAGATGTAGAGAATGAATAGATTACTTTGTCTCACTTCGTCCAAAGCCGTGGACGATCGGTAAATGAAGTTGCCATTTTTATCGGGTGATGGAATGAAAGAGGCTATGAAATTTCCATGCACCATAAACCATAGTCTTTTTACCAAAAATGAAATCAATCTCTCTCTCTCTCTCTCAAAGGGTGGCCGGCCAATATGTAGAAGGAGGAGAGTGAGTGTAGGAGCAAAGGGGGTGAGTGTAAGAAAAAAGATCTAAAGCAAATATCCTTAAGTAAACAAGAAACATTAAAGCTTAAAGCATGAGTCATTATACACCTCATCAAGACATTAATGACTCCATTAATGCACTAATGACTCACCAAGCCAAGTCACCCTCTCTAGAACCTTCTAGAAGCATGACTCACCCTCATCCAAGAAAAGATAAATCCGTCTTTAACCGAATGTTAAAAGACGGCTGATAGAAAACTGGAAACTGGCAACTTCCAAAAGTGATCCCGAAACGAATTTCAGGATAACCCCGTAACTGTATAAATATACCCGCATTTGTATTACAACCGAATACAAATGCAACTGAGACAAAGATATTATATCTACTCAATACAATACTCGGATCCGGCTTAAACCAAAGCCGACCAGTATCATCTGTCCGAAAACCGACACGTGCGTAAACGCACGTGAATTTTTCGAACCCTGCCATAAAACCATACGGCCTCTACAACATTTTGCCCGAACTTGGGAAACTGTCTGTGGGGGACTCTAATGACTCGTCAGTACCCTGGCAGTGGGTTTAACCACAAACCGTCAGCGGCACTAGCTATGCGTAACGGCTGCCCATGGACTGACCTCAAGGGAGGCCGATGAGCGAACTCATCCGGAAACCCTACTGAGCCTAACAGTGACAATGTATATACAGTCCGGTCCGTTCGTCTATGAGTATCGCATATCTGCCTAGGGGGCTAGTAACGTCAGACCCCCAATAGCAGTATAAGTCGTGTCGGAGTGTAGCCCAATAACACCCTGAGATACTACTGGAGTACCTACCAGTAAATCTCCTGCCACGGCCGTGGGATTTGTGTAATAGCTCTCCTAGACACAGCACGATCTCGCCCCCAATACCGGGAGAGACGAATCCCCTGCCGATCCGCTCACGTGCCTCCATATGGCTCGGGACTGTACCCAAAAGCTACCTGTTTGCACGACTCCTTTGAGCCATGGTAGGGTAGAAATCAAAGCACAGTAGGAACTCACACGAGACAAATGACGACCTCAGGTCGATGAACTAAGCTGTACACATGTCACCAGGGAACTGCTATCTGACGATATGTATAATACCAACTAGCAGGTTCCCGGCGAGTCCTGTCCGGTGTACTCATAACCCAATGAGCACCTGTATACATCTTAGGTGATCCAACTGACACCAGTGGCTTGTGAGACCGGCCACCGCCCCTCGTCGGGGTCTCGACTGTATACACTAGTCTACTCCGGAGTATCGATGCCCTGTCTCGAAACTCCCACGACTAGGGACCACAATTAAGGATATGCGTATAAACTACCCAACTCTCACGTATATGATCGCCATCATACTGTTGGTAGTAAAGCAAGATCCTAAGGGCTCTATCAAAGTGTAACATGTAATCAGTCACCTGAACATGTACACGACTGATAAAGGCAAACCAGATAGCATACTATCATCTCGAGTAAGACTGTCCTACCGGTATAGGTCCTCCGCAATCATTGCAATCACGTACCTGCGATCCAATAATTGACTATGAGGGCACTATCTCCAACAATCTCCCACTTGCACTCAAGGCTAATTATTGCGATGTCGACTACTCACAGCCCATGTGAAACCGAACACCCAACTCCTCAACTAATCAGTTTCACAAAGCCCGTTTGTAAAACTATTGTGTTCGAGAAATAGCCTCAGTGAGTAGATCCGCCTAGATGTTTCTTTCTATATCTCTCTAAATCTCAAGTTTGCGGAGAAAGCCATCTCCCAAATTGAGTAAAACCTGTCTTAGAATATGTCTGGATTTCTGATGGGACCTAGTTCATAAATGAACTCCAAATCCAAACTTCTTAGACTGTATCGATCACTGAACCTAATCAGTATCCGGCATCATGCCTCCCACAGTATCCTCTTGGACCACCTGTCCATAATACTGTCCCTCATCAGAGGGAAAACTATAACTCTGACAATCTCTCTGTCAACCATGTCACCTTTGAAGCCTGGAATGATAACCGTCTCCTGAAAGATGCTGCCGTCATCAAATCCGTAGAACATGTACTTATGTTCTAAAACCGCTTCCTTATGTTTCTCCAGGATTGGACTAATACAAACTTATTGCATCTAGTGCAAAAACAACATCTGGTGTGGTACTTGACATCTCACGATTGACTCAATTGCCTAAGCAAGTGATCTGTCAATCATGCACATCCCTCTCCCCTTTAGTCTGTAAGACACCTTTAGAGAGGGTGACTCCATCACTTGCAGGTACACCACCATGCTAGGAGTCAACTATTCTAAAAACCATTAGAATATCTGTCAAAGTACCCACATTGGGAAACTACCCAAATCCATATCTAAAACCATAGATCTAGAAACCAGAATGTCAAAAATTATATCCATATCCTGTCTGGAGAAACAACTGTGTGACGACCACAGTACAACCGATCGTAGTATAGGAATTTTACTTCCTACTCTGTGTATGTCATCCAAAAAACCATGACATCACACCCTACTACCTTCTTAACAGATCCATCCTCTTTTCTGATTGAAGTCAAACCCATGACTGTCACATTAAAAATAGATGATCTATCTCCGCTAAGAACTACTCAAGTCTATAAATAGACATAAGCATCTTGCCCACTATGCTTCTGCTGCTCCCACTGACTACGACAACCCTCCTACTGGGTTTCATAGCCTGGAACAACAATAGTGTCAAGTCTGGGTAGATAAGAACCTCTCTGTCACTGTCCTTGAGGCTACCGAAGTACCTCTCGGGTGTCTGAGGTTACCCACCATATCTGCGGAGTGGCTAATGGAATGTCAAACCTGATTGAATATATAGGTCTTATTAAATTTTCCGTAATCGTTCGCGGTTCTGGAATCACTTCCAGTTCTACCATACTCCCACTACTGTTTTCTGAAAAAATCCATTTTACTAAAACTGTGGCGAGTCAAGAACAATATCACTATTGATCTTCCAAATGGTAGAATATCAACCCCCGTCATAGCCAGGGTCAACCCACAAACAGCCGTTACAGAAACGTGCCTTGAGTGTTAGTTATATGTATGCCCTAGAGGCCATTACTGTACATTGGATGTATATTGTAGTGGATGCTGAGACATATATAGGTAGGACTTTCTTGCTCGACATGATAGTACGCTATCTGGTTGCTCTTTATCTTAACATGTATACTTTCTGTCTCTCTGATTACATGTTGATAAAGCCCTTAGGATGTGTACTCGACTTCCAGGACTATGATGCAGATCATACTAGTGGGGCCTGGGTAGTCCATGAGTACATCCTTCAATGTTCCTAGTCGAGGGAATATCGAGACGGGGCATCGATATTCCAGAGTAGACTAGCGTATATCTTCTCGACCCATGTGATGGGCGATGGATGATCCCATATCCATTGGTGTTTGACATCAGAGATGGTATGCGGGTGCTCAGTGGAGACTGGGTACACTGAACGGACTCGCCGAGAACTCCCAGATGGTATTATACCTCACGTCAGATGGCAGTTCTCTGGTGACACTGGTACAGCTTAGTCTGTTGACCCGAGATCGTCATAGATTCTTGTGTGTCTCCTACTGTGCTTTGATTTTCACCCTACCACGGCTCTACTGAGTCGTGCAAACAGGTGGTTTTTGGGTACAGTCCCGATTCACATAGAGGCAATGAGCGATAGGAGGGGATTCGTCTCTCCCGGTATTGGGGGTTGATGTTGCGCTATGCTCGACTGGCCATAACAGGAAATCCCTGGCCAGGGTTGCAGTGATCTACTGGTAAGTGTTATCAGTAGTTTCACACATGTTATGCACCTCACGTCGGCATGACTTATCGAGCTACTGGGGTCTGACGTTTACCAGCCCTAGGCGAGATATGCGACATATCAGACGATCAGACCGGACTGTACGGTAAGTGTTACTGGTTGGATTCACAGAAGTGTGAGCGGGCTTGCTCGTCGATCTTCTGATCGCTCAATACCCGGGTGGCCGTTACGTTTAGCAGACCGCTTGCGGCTTGTGGGTGTTTGATATGATCATCACCTGCTGCCGGCGTATTGACGAGTCTTTAGAGTCCTACACAGAGGTTTCCTGGCTCAAGCGAAACGAAATAGGAGCGCATATGAGATATGTGCGGGACCGAGAATAATTCGTGTATGTGATACCGTATTCCATTCTCGCGATGAATGTATCGATTGGTTATATGCGATATAACCTAGTTGTCGAATCAAGGATTGATTCGATAAGCCGATACATAGGATACTAATCGGTTATATGCGATATGACCGGATCGTTAAATCAAGTGTTGATTTAATGATTTAATGTATAATTATATATTTGATATATTACTTTGCATTAACTAGTATTGGTTCTCTTTAAATGGATTTTCTCACTTGAATATCACAAGTTGTATATGTGATATACTTTTGTGCACTTGATTGTATCATGTTTGATGATACATGTTTACTTGGTTAAATGTAAAGAATTAAACCATGGTTAAGTTAATGATTAGGGTTTTCTTTTTCTTATTTATTTATTTATTTATTTATTTTGGAAAAGATAAGAAATGAAATGGTTGCTAGTTTTATTTTTCTTTGAAGCTTCTTGAAGCTTTGACTAAAGTGACCATTTTGTCTCATACTTAACCCTAACCATTCCACTTAACCTTAGTACATTCTCTACACCTAACCAAGATTAGAAAATGATAAGTGTTGATTTTATTTTCTATTTTTAATAACACTTATCATATCTTTTTCTTCTTCTTCTTCTTCATCTTCAACATGAAGAAAACCTAGCTACCATCAATGTTAACTAGTGAAAATAAGTGAGAAATCCAATTCTAAAGTGAACCCACTTCCTATTTCTTCATCCTCTACCTCTTGCCAAGTAGTATAGGGTGTTTTCTTCACAAGTTTCATGACTTGGTGAAGTGGGAGCTTGATCTAGTGATGTCTCGACGTAGATCATCTTCGGCATCGAAGCCGACGACCAAGCCCGCCCATTTCTTCGATGAAGCC
This sequence comes from Agapanthus africanus, assembly GCA_030015575.1. Taxonomy (NCBI): domain Eukaryota; kingdom Viridiplantae; phylum Streptophyta; class Magnoliopsida; order Asparagales; family Amaryllidaceae; genus Agapanthus; species Agapanthus africanus. Next base: position 402,648,172 of record CM057346.1, read on the forward strand.
GATGCTAGAGTCCGGAATCCGATTTAGACAGCGGAGGGACATCATCGCGGAGCTTAGGAAGTGGTGGACCGGATCTATAAAGGTTGTAGCCCCTTTCCTTTTAGATAAATTCGTTTATTTGCATTGCATCGCCTATACATCTAGTTAACGATCCGTATTAGGGTTTCTCGGCACTTGTAAAATTTCAATTGGCCATGTTTGATCACTTGTGGGACTTCATTAGTGTGCCTAGGAACCTTACAGTGGTATCAGAGCCTAGCTAGAGCCTTAGGCGATGCATAGACGGAGTTAGAAGTCCGATCGAACCGAAACTCCAAACCCAAAAATGCTCTCTGTACATTTTTGAAATTCGTGGTTTTTTGAGAATTAAAAATATGCAGAAAACCCAGCAGGAGATTCTAAGAATTACTGTGAATCCCGTACTCCTGAGTCCATCAAAGCGCGGCGGAACCGCGGCATTAGCATGCTAATGCGGCGGTTCCGCGGCCCTTTTATCTCCTCATGCATTGTATTTTGCACAGTAACACCTACTTTGCAGTGCTGGTTTTCCTGGGAATTTTTAATATTTATTCCAGAGTTGAAATTTCTGGGTTGTATTGGGGCCTCGGTGTATCGATCGGATTGTCTAATTTTGTCAGTGTATTTTTCCGGGTAATTTTAGAATATGTTAAAAAGTTCGACCGGATATAAATACCCAACTTTTCCCCTGCCGGGAAATTTCCAATTGTTGGATTTTTCTGTAGTTTAATCACGTTCTAAGTAGTGCAAGTAACGCGATGGTCCCTCTAGAAGACAACAAACCTTAACTCGATTATGTGACCGTCTTGAACTGCCCTTTGAACCTTCGGGTTTGGGGCAGTACGGCATGCCACATGTGAGGCGTTGGCTTGGCCCTTCTATGGCTGGACCGTTGGTACTGAGGCATGAACTGGATGTTTTTAAACTTGTTTCATGTGTTGATCTGTTTCGGGAAAACTTGGGTGTTTGATTGTTCGATCGGAAAGTTTAACATTTTCTATTTATCCGGAATGTGATACAACATTTGGAATTCACTAGTTATGAGATAACTAAATGAATGTTATAAATCTAGTAGTTTAGTCTCACTTGATCGGTTGCCACGGAATTTTGATGTGATCAAAAGTCCGTCGCAATCACGTAGCGTACGCGGATACTCGCCGGGTAAACTTAATAGACAGCCTCGCCCCATAGCCCCGACCAAGTGACTGTGGGAGAACCCCGTCGCCGAAAGCATCCGTTCGGGTGCTCGCGGTAGCGGTGTTCCGCCTTGGTGCACTTCGTCGACGGTATCAGGGGTGCGGCCGCCTACTAAAGTTTGCGACGAGCATTCGATCATGATGTCGGGAATCTTGTTGAATTGCCTGACTTGATGTTGAAAAGAGTTTTCGATTTTGAGACTAAAATGCGGGGTTTATAATTGTTAGGCATGTGATGTCTAAGGAATTCATTGGTTTAGGCATGCGATGTCTAAGGCGGTTGCGGATTCCAACTGTTGTAGTTTTACACTTTCTTTTCTGTGACCGTAAGTGTAATATGTGATATCGCCGGTTTCGTTGTTATATGTCAACGACAATTGGGATGCGCATATTTACTTACGTTGATGACATGTGATGTTATGTGTTGCTGGATATGTTATATTGGATCGTCGTGTTCGAATAGCCGGGGGTTTTTATGTGAGATGAGTGTTTTTTATTTTCATTCATGTAAAAACTTGTATGTAATATTCTTTTATTGGGGCACTTCCAGGTTGCGGATGATGTCACCTTTTGTATATTATTTACTTTTCCGCATTAGGATAGACCCAAGGAGGGGAGCACAAGTAACCGGGTTCTAGGGTCCAGTGGGAGACCATCTCGAGGAGTCGAGTCCGGGTCTCCTAACCCTAGAATTGGTAAGGTTGCTTGCCGCTCTCGTAGGGGTCTAGGGTGTGGGTTTGACTATTCATCGCGACCGTGGAATCCGTGTTTTATACTGGCTCGTATTGAAAACACGGACGTCCTAGTATATCCAATATTTCATATGATATTTTCTGCTGCGTTATCTGTGATGTGATCATGTGATGTGTTCAGATAGATATTATATATAGTATATATGATATATTATATAGACCTTGCTTATGTTTTACACCCGCACTAGCCCTGCCTCGCTCTGGCGTTAGTTACCTAACCTAACGGTGCAGACGGGACATCGAGGCGAATGCGGATGGCATAAGCGTACGTTATATTTATCTGTGATGTTTAGGTGGACTTAAATGATGGGATATTCATTAATGAGATTAATGAAAGAAAATAAACCTAATTGATGTTGTGGAATCGAATTTCAAAAATAAAACAGGTAGCTACAGTTCTTGCTTTGCATCGCGATTTCATTGTAGAATATCCTGCACCTTATTCGATAAGGAAAGGACCGAGATCCTTTTACCGGGAGTGACTCCTTTAGCAATAACTGGTAGATGCTACACACTCGGTTTGGTTTTTGATTGCTTCTATAGTTTCTGCTTTGCACAGTGATATATATGATATATCCCGCACCTCATTCGAGGAGGAAAGGGCCGATGATCCCCTCACCGGGAGTGACCCCTTTAGCAAAACTAGAAAAGCCTCAAAAACATTCCATTTAAAAACCATTTGATTCCGCAACGAGATCAAGTTCAAAGCGTTAAAGGTTTTCACAAAAACCATTCGCAACCCTCCGTCATTTTAGGAAGTAGAGTACTTAGTATTCGTGCTACGTTTGTCGACCATAGCCGAGACGTAGTGTGCGGTAGCTATGTGATGTCTTCCTACACTGCATATGATGCGATTAGTTAGGACAGTCATGTGGCTTTGTTGACCTTAGCCAAGGGTCATGTGGGTGGGTCTAATTAATCACGAAATGACGGGTAGAACTTGACTAGTACTTTTGATTTGTTGACCTTAGCCAAGGTCATAGGTGCTAGGGGTAAAAACCATTATCGGGAGTTTCAAGTGTTGAAACTTGCAATGAGATTGCATACCTTCTATGTGATAGTTGGATCCCGATACCCACTGCGAGTAATTGTTACTCCTGGGAGAGTTTTGCACTTTACAATTAGCCGATCAAGTAGGTGTCTAGAAAGGTGTCAACGGGGTTACGCCTCTGGGAAAACGAGGTTTACTGTAATTAGGTCCGTGCGAAAGCACGGGGAACCTCCCTCAAAGTACCGACACTGGCCTGGCTGAAAGATTGGCGAACTTGTAGAGTGTAATTAATCCCGGCTAGTCTTTCCTTTTAAGGTTTGAAGGAAGATTTGATAAAAACAGTGGGAGCTATCCTGATTAGATAAAATAATAACCAATCTGATCTTGCAAGAGCGCACGCAGAGTGTTTTCTTCTCTCTCTCTCCAGGTAGCGACCATATCATGCCTTAATCAAGATAATAATATGGATGTATTGACCGAACCCGCTTGTTATACTGAGCTGGGGAACGTTGGTCCCGCTCCAACTTGTAATCGTTATAAGACAGAGCAGGAAATAGGGGAATACCAGGATTCCCATGCCGCCCAAACGAAGAAAGTGCATATGATGCATTTCCTTCGGGTGTGTTCATTACAAAGAACTGTTTCTCAGTATCCTCTGCATCCTGGGCATTTGATACCGGATCAGGATCCCAGATATGTAATCTGTTACATAGGGCTACAAAAAGGTAGAAAAACTGAGAACGGGTGATAAGTTTCATGAGACAGAAAACGGGGCAAGTGTTGCAGCCAAGTCTGTTGGTCACTATCACCCTGTATTACCAATACATTGATTCTGAACAAATGCTATTAGATACCGAACCTGATATACAAAATCATATCAGTCACTTTATTAATAAAGAAAGGATATAATTTTGTATTGATGGATAATGTTTTGAACATTTCCTATATCAAAAGTTGATCGGTTCAGGCACGTTATCTAAAAGCATTGACGTTCTAAATCAAACAACAGATGCTAGTATGCAGAACACACACAAGAGGAAGAGTTCAGAAATGAACGATTCGTTCTTGAGGCATTGTAGACTAGGTCATATCAATGCGACCCGACTGGCTGAAGTTACATTTTAGATGCATATTTAAATCAGTTTGAATTTACAACTTGTGAAACTTGCCAGTCATGTCACAAAGATTAGATGACCATAGCTCTGTTTATTGGAAACAGAGAAAGAGTTAGTGAACTCTTGGGACTGATACATGATAATGTATGTAAGGTCTCCTGTCTACACATGCTAGGACCGGTTCTTTGTACTTCATTACGTTCTCAGATGATCTCTCAAGATTCAGACATATGTTCCTGTTGAAACATAGGCCCGAAGCTTTTGAGATATTCACAGAATATAAGTTAGAAGTAGAGAACCAAAAACCGGGTATAAGTATTATATCCTATGATGATATCAGGGAGGAGAATACTTGTGCACGGAATTCCTGGATTATTCTAAAGGAGAATGAGATTCTCTTTCAGCATTACTCCTCCGTATACACCATTGCACGATGGTATATGGGGGCGGAGCAGATACACCCTATTTGATATGGTGTGCTCTATGATGAGTACTACTGAGTTGCCTATTTCCTTTTGGGGGTTATGCACTTGAGAAGCTGCATACCTATTGAATTAGGTTTGAATCAAATCAGTGCCTACCACTTCATATGTGATATGGAAAGGGAAGAGCCCATTTCTTAAGTTAGTTAAGATTTGGGGTTGTCCGGCCTATGTCTAAAAGCAAAATCTGGACAAGATCGAGGCAAGATCAGTTATGTAGAACTGGAAAGGTTCCAGCTATACAAACTGTAGCAGATGATTTGGCAGAACCTAAGGATTCAATAGTTTCCGACGAACCTCAGCTTCTCCGCCGATCTGGTAGGGTTTCTCATCCACCTGAGAGATACTTCGGTTTCTCGATGACAGTGGGAGCGAGGATTGCATCATGAGATGATGACCCAACTAGTTTCGAGCAGGCCATCGAGAGTAGGGACTCTGTAAGAATGGCTGGATGCTTAGCGATCTGAGATGGAATCCATGTACACCAGCAAGGTATGGACTTTAGCTGCTATATCTGAAGGGTTAAATCCCTATTAGGAGCAAGTATATCTTGAGAAGATTACTTGGTGTAGATGGAAAAGTTAAGACTTTCAAAGCTAGACTTGTTAAAGGTTTTCGTCATCGACCAGGCACGGATAATGATGAAACCTTTTCCAGGGACTATGCTTAAGTCCATCCAGATCCTGCTTGCCACGGCTACATACCATGACTACGATATCTGGTGGTTGGCTGCCATGACTACTTTTCTAAATATTGATTTAGAAGAGAGAGTCTATAAGAACACAGCCAGAGGGCTTCGTAAATAGTGGGAGCAGCGGAAACGTATGCAAGTTGCTTTACATAATGAAGCAGGCATCGCGGAGTTGGAACGTCTGTTTTGATGTGATAGTCAAAGTGTTTGACTTCATCAAAATGGTAGACGGACCTTGTATATACAAAAAGGTAGTAGAGAGTAAGGTGGTCATCTTCGTATTGTACGTAGACAACATACTCTTGATAGGAAAAGAGTTTCCTATACTACGATCGGTCGATCTCCTCTCATCACAAGGATTTTCCAATAGAATCAAAGTGAAACTTCCTAAATCCTGGGTTTTGGATCTATGAGATAGATCTAAATAGATTTTAGGATTCTCACTAGCTATAGTGAGATAGTATCAGTTGATTCTGGGGAGAATCACTGGAAAGGTTCCAGGATGATGAGGACGACTGAATGTCAGTCGCACGCATTGTTTTTACCCTCGGTAAAGGGACGGTATGTTGGAAAAGTTCCAAGCTAGATACCGTGGCAAACTAGACGATGAAGGCTGGTAACATCGCTATTAAAGATACTACCAAAGATGCAGTTTGGATGTATATTGGCTCATCAGATGAACTAGGTTCCTACCATTGTATGACAATGGAACTATGGCTTTGGCCAAGGAACCCTGGTCCCATCAGTGACCCAGACATATTCTGAGGCAGCATCACCTGATCATGGAGATAGTTGATCTCCAGGGTGGTTGAGGTTAGGAGAGTAGACTCAGAGGACAACACGGCGGATCCACTCACGAAGGCCTTTTCCCAAAGAGAGACTTTTAGGGGATGGTTGAGTATTAGATACTACAACTACTGCTACAGATGGCCCTAGTGCAAGTGGGAGATTGTTAGTTATATGTATGCCCTAGAGGCCATTACTGTACATTGGATGTATATTGTAGTGGATGCTGAGACATATATAGGTAGGACTTTCTTGCTCGACATGATAGTACGCTATCTGGTTGCTCTTTATCTTAACATGTATACTTTTTGTCTCTCTGATTACATGTTGATAAAGCCCTTAGGATGTGTACTCGACTTCCAGGACTATGATGCAGATCATACTAGTGGGGCCTGGGTAGTCCATGAGTACATCCTTCAATGTTCCTAGTCGAGGGAATATCGAGACGGGGCATCGATATTCCAGAGTAGACTAGCGTATATCTTCTCGACCCATGTGATGGGCGATGGATGATCCCATATCCATTGGTGTTTGACATCAGAGATGGTATGCGAGTGCTCAGTGGAGACTGGGTACACTGAACGGACTCGCCGAGAACTCCCAGATGGTATTATACCTCACGTCAGATGGCAGTTCTCTGGTGACACTGGTACAGCTTAGTCTGTTGACCCGAGATCGTCATAGAGTCTTGTGTGTCTCCCACTGTGCTTTGATTTCCACCCTACCACGGCTCTACTGAGTCGTGCAAACAGGTGGTTTTTGGGTACAGTCCCGATTCACATGGAGGCAATGAGCGATAGGAGGGGATTCGTCTCTCCCGGTATTGGGGGTTGATGTTGCGCTATGCTCGACTGGCCATAACAGGAAATCCCTGGCCAGGGTTGCAGTGATCTACTGGTAAGTGTTATCAGTAGTTTCACACATGTTATGCACCTCACGTCGGCATGACTTATCGAGCTACTGGGGTCTGACGTTTACCACCCCTAGGCGAGATATGCGACATATCAGACGATCAGACCGGACTGTACGGTAAGTGTTACTGGTTGGATTCACAGAAGTGTGAGCGGGCTTGCTCGTCGATCTTCTGATCGCTCAATACCCGGGTGGCCGTTACGTTTAGCAGACCGCTTGCGGCTTGTGGGTGTTTGATATGATCATCACCTGCTGCCGGCGTATTGACGAGTCTTTAGAGTCCTACACAGAGGTTTCCTGGCTCAAGCGAAACGAAATAGGAGCGCATATGAGATATGTGCGGGACCGAGAATAATTCGTGTATGTGATACCGTATTCCATTCTCGCGATGAATGTATCGATTGGTTATATGCGATATAACCTAGTTGTCGAATCAAGGATTGATTCGATAAGCCGATACATAGGATACTAGTCGGTTATATGCGATATGACCGGATCGTTAAATCAAGTGTTGATTTAATGATTTATTGTATAATTATATATTTGATATATTACTTTGCATTAACTAGTATTGGTTCACTTTAAATGGATTTTCTCACTTGAATATCACAAGTTGTATATGTGATATACTTTTGTGCACTTGATTGTATCATGTTTGATGATACATGTTTACTTGGTTAAGTATAAAGAATTAAACCATGGTTAAGTTAATGATTAGCTTTTTCTTTTTCTTACTTATTTATTTATTTATTTATTTTGGAAAAGATAAGAAATGAAATGGTTGCTAGTTTTGTTTTTCTTTGAAGCTTCTTGAAGCTTTGACTAAAGTGACCATTTTGTCTCATACTTAACCCTAACCATTCCACTTAACCTTAGTACATTCTCTACACCTAACCAAGGTTAGAAAATGATAAGTGTTGATTTTATTTTCTATTTTTAATAACACTTATCATATCTTTTTCTTCTTCTTCTTCTTCATCTTCAACATGAAGAAAACCTAGCTACCATCAATGGCAACTAGTGAAAATAAGTGAGAAATCCAATTCTAAAGTGAACCCACTTCCTATTTCTTCATCCTCTACCTCTTACCAAGTAGTATAGGGTGTTTTCTTCACAAGTTTCATGACTTGGTGAAGTGGGAACTTGATCTAGTGATGCCTCGACGTAGATCATCTTCGGCATTGAAGCCGACGACCAAGCCCGCCCATTTCTTCGATGAAGCCGATGCTAGAGTCCGGAATCCGATTTGGAAAGCGGAGGGACATCATCGCGGAGCTTAGGAAGTGGTGGACCGGATCTACAAAGGTTGTAGCCCCTTTCCTTTTAGATAAATTCGTTTATTTGCATTGCATCGCCTATACATCTAGTTAACGATCCGTATTAGGGTTTCTCGGCACTTGTAAAATTTCAATTGGCCATGTTTGATCACTTATGGGACTTCATTAGTGTGCCTAGGAACCTTACACTGAGTTATCCAGAGTCTGGTTTTAAGCATAAGCTGGACAACTCCCCGTACCTTAACATCTTTTAAGGTACGAACTATTCTATATCCAATATAGAAACTTTGGCACTTTATTTAATTGGAACCAGATTCAATTATGCAGCTGTCTCCAGTGCATATTAACTTAATGGAAAGAGGCTAATCAGCATTTACTCAACTTAGGAATCCATCCAATTATGAGTAACCTGAAAGAGAAACACGTTTCTCAAAATTATCACTATCATCTGAATACCAATCACAAGAATCTACATCTTCGATCTCTTTGAAGAATCCCGATACTTGTGATACCTGGTTCTCTACTTTATTCTTATACCCACAACTTCTCAAAACTTAGACCTTGTATTTCTATGAAACACTTGTCTAAATAGAGAAGTCATAAGTAAACAGAACATAGTACGAGGACCTACCCCTTTGTCCTGATGGACACTTGGACAACATACAATACTCTGTATAAGTCCGCTGAGTTAAACAACTCAAAACCTGTGCGTCGTAGGTTGAAAACTGTACCCTGGCGATTTCCTAAAATATCACCAATTACAACGAATTCCGATATAATGAGGATAATCACCTAATTCCCAATAACTTACTCCCACTCATCATCTGTAAAACCATACAGATATGAGAATGAAACCTGGTAAATACATACCCTTGGAGTAAGTATCTAATCGGGAAAACAGTTTTCCTTTAACAATGCACTGAAACATGAAAATGTTTCATAGGGGTATCCTGGTATTCATAGCAATGCCTCTTCCATAATCTAATTCATGACTTCAACCGTATATTTTATTGCCAGCTCTCCAAATCCCTTTATTTGTCTTCAGTCGTTACCTTATGTACACCATCGTTAGGCTAAATGGTTTTCTTCCTTCCCTACCGTTCGGCACCAGCCTATGGTTTGGAAGAAGACTATCCAGTAAGCATAATAGGTGTACCCTCCTAAACCAAGGAGTACTCATATCTTGAGAGAAGGTGATGATAAAAGACAACTGAATAATACCTTATTCCTTTAAAAGTGAAATAGGAGTGGCGATGAAGTACACGGTTTTGGTCGTGAATGATATCAGTCGCAATTTACTTTGCCCTCTTTCTAATCCCTTTATTTTGTCTTTAGTTATTGCCTTCTGCACACCCTACTTAGGCTAATTGGTTTTCTTTATTCCCTACCTTTCGGCACCTGCCTATGGTTTGGAATAAGACTATCCAATAAGCGTAATAGGTGTACTCTCCTAAACCAAGGAGCCCTCGCAACCTGAGAGAAGGTGATAATAAAAGACAACTGAATAAACCAATTCTTTTTCTCCTGAACCTGGATCCATCCTCGAAGAAGTCCCTTCGAGTTCGTATATAACCATACGATGGATCTATCCAATGGAAGTGGATGTCCGTAGTAAAGCGGGTGTTCGGAGAAATGCAAAGGGTAAAAGAAGGAGTGGTAATGACTTATGCAACATAGACAATCCAAAAGCCAGTATTTTAAGAAAGTTCGGTCAACTTGGTCACTGAGTCATAGTCTAGGGTCGGTCAAAGGTCGCTGCCAAAGAGAGAGAGAAAAGAAACACTATGCGTGCACTCTAACCTAGATCAGAATGGTTATTACTTTATCTAATCCGGAAACCTCCCACTGTCCTGTCAAATTCTCCTCCAAACCTGAAAGAAGAATCAATCAGGATCACCCGAAGAGTAAACCAACTCATCAGTGGGAATCGGGATCCAACTCTCATCGCATGATAACGTGATGGAATGCATCCACGTTACTCATACTCCAGAAGGTATGCGCATACTTGGCAAGTTTCAGTTTCTTTAGAAACTCCCGATATGATTTTTGCCCCATGCTCTTATAACCTTGGCTTTGGTCAAAATGTCATAAGTCACATGCCAAGTTCTACCCGTCACTATCTTGTCAATTTGAACCCACCCGCACATGCCCCTGACTTTGGCCAATCGGCAGAACGACTGTCCCAAACTAACTCATCTATCTATGCAACAAATAAATACCCAGCAGCTACCAAACACTATGCCTTAACTTTGGCTAAAATGCATAGCTTGAATACTACTGAATACCCAAAGGAAGTGACGGAGGGCTACGGCTGGTTTTTAGCGAAAAACCTTTAACGTAACGAACTTGATATCGCTGAAGGAACCTGATAGCTTTTTAAAATATAGTGGCGAAAACCTTTTGCTAAAGAGGTCACTCCCGATGAAGGGATCTCGGCTCTTTCCTCGTGGAATGAGGTGCAGGATATTCCAATGAATACCGCTATGCAAAGCAACTTGTAATCGACTATAGTGAAGTTATTACCCTGACGCAAACTTCTGCCCAAGGGGTCAGTCCCGGTGAAGGGATATCGGCCCTTGCCCCGTCGAATGAGGTGCAGGATATTCCACTGAATACCGCTATGCAAAACAAAAGGAAACGTCTTTGCAATAACACATTTTAAATTTGTTCCAACAACTGTAAACAGGTTTGCTTTACTTTGCATTGATCAAAATCAATGCAGTCCCATCAATCAATCACACCAGAAAAGAACGAAAATAAAATGCACGTATATGCCATCCGCATTCGTCACTGGGTCCCGTCATCACCCATTAGGTTACTTAACTAACGACAGAGCGGGGACTAGACTAACGCGGGTGTAAAACATATACAACATCTAATAGTATATAAACCAATATACAATAATCGCTCCAGGCGTGATAATATGCAACATTACAGAAAAGTAATAAGCATCACAGAACTGTTAGTTATATGTATGCCCTAGAGGCCATCACTATACATAGGATGTATATTGTAGTGGATGCTTGGATATATATAGGGAGGACTTTCTTGCTCAATATGATAGTATGCTATCTGGTTGATCTTTACCTTAACGTGTACACTGATTGTCTCTCTGTTACATGTTGGTAAAGCCCTTAGGATGTGTACTTGACTACCTGGACTATGATGCGGATCATACTAGTGGTGACATGGTAGTCCAAAAGTACATCCTTCAAAGTCCCTAGTCGTGGGTATATCGAGACGGGGCATCGATATACCAGAGTAGACTAGCGTATACCTTCTCGACCCATACAGATGGGCGATGGATGATCCCATATCCATTGGTGTTTGATATCAGAGATGATATGCGGGTGCTCAGTGGAGACTGGGTACACTAGACGGACTCGCCGAGAACTCCCAGATGGTATTATACCTCACGTCAGATGGCAGTTCTCTGGTGATACTGGTACAGAGTAGTCTGTTGACCCGAGATCGTCATAGAGTCTTGTGTGGTTCCCACTGTGCTTTGATTTCCACCTTACCACGTCCAAGAGGGCGTGCAAAACAGTGGTTTTTGGGTACAGTCCCGAGTCACATAGAGGCAATGAGCGATAGGAGGGGATTCGTCTCTCCCGGTATAGGGGGTTGATGTTGCGCTGTGTTCGATTGGCTATAACAGGAAATCCCTGGCCAGGGTTGCTGAGATTTACTGGTAAGTGTTACCAGTAGTTTCTCGAATTGTTATAGACCTCAAATCGACACGACTTATCGAGCTATTGGGGTCTGACGTTTACCACCCCTAGGCGAGATATGCGACATATCAGACGATCAGACCGGACTGTACGGTAAGTGTTACTGGTTGGATTCACAGGAGTGTGAGCGGGCTTGCTCGTCGATCTTCTGATCGCTCAATACCCGGGTGGCCGTTACGTTTAGCAGACCGCTTGCGGCTTGTGGGTGTTTGATATGATCATCACCTGCTGCCGGCGTATTGACGAGTCTTTAGAGTCCTACACAGAGGTTTCCTGGCTCAAGCGAAACGAAATAGGAGCGCATATGAGATATGTGTGGGACCGAGAATAATGCGTGTATGTGATACCGTATTCTATTCTGGCGATGAATATATCGAATGGTTGTATGCGATATAACCTAGTTATCGAATCAAGGATTGATTCGATAAGCCGATACATTGGATACTAGTCGGTTGTGTGCGACATGACCGGATCATTGAATCAAGTGTTGATTTAATGATTTATTGCATAATTATATATATGATATATTACTTTGCATTAACTAGTATTGGTTCACGTTAAATGGATTTTCTCACTTGAAGTTCACAAGTTGTATATGTGATATACTTTTGTGCACTTGATTGTATCATGTTTGATGATACATGCTCACTAGGGTTTGTGTAAAGATTAAACCATGGTTGTGTAATGGTTAGGGTTTTCCTTTTATTTATTTATTCATTTATTTATTTATTTCTTTATGGAAAAGAAAATGAGAGAAAAAATGGTTGCTAGTTTTGTTTTATCTTTGAAGCTTCATGAAGCTTTGACTAAAGTGACCATTTTGTCTCATGCTTAACCCTAACCATTCATTTGAACCTTAGTTAGTTCTCTACACTTGACCATGGTTCATGATATGATAAGAATTCATTTATTTTCTATTTAGAAAAAGGCTTATCATAATATTCATCTTCTTCTTCTTCAAGAAGAAAACCTAGTTTCCATCAATGGTGATTGATGAAAAAGAGTGAGAAATCCAAATCTAAAGTGAACCCACCTCCTATTTCTTCATCCTCTACCTCTTGCCAAGTAGGATAGGGTGTTTCCTTCACAAGTTTTCATGGCTTGGTGAAGGTGGAGCTTGATCTTGTGATGCCTCGACGTAGATCATCTTCGGCATCGTCGTCGATGACCTAGCCCGCTTTTTCTCCGATGAAACCGACGCTAGAGCCCGGGATTCTATTTGGACAGCGAGTAGACTTCATCATGGAGCTATGGAGGTGGAGGACCGGATCTACAAAGGTTGTATTTCCGTTCTTTTAGTTAAGTTGTTAACTAGTTTCTTTGTTTCGCCTAAAATTCTAGTTAACGATCTAGTCTAGGGTTTCTCGGCACCGTAAAATTTGAAATTGGCATGGTTGATGCCTTGTGAGACCTCTTAAGCATGACTAGGAACCCTACAGTGGTATCAGAGCCTAGCTAGAGCCTTAGGCGACGCGTAGACGGAGTTAGAAGTCCGATCGAACCAAAACCAAACCCGGAAAATGCTCTCTGGACTTTTTTCAAAAACGGGGTTTTTTCCAGATTAAAAATTCTTTAAAAATTCAGCAGGAAAAACTAAGAATTACGATGCAAAATTTATCAAGTGAAGATGCTACAGTGCGGCAGAACCGCGGCAGAAGCTTGGCTTCTGCGGCTGTTCCGCGGCCAATAAATATTATCACTGTTTAATTTTTGCACAGTAATTCATGTTTTCAGGTGTTGAGTTTTCTGGGAATTTTTAATATTTATTCAAGAGTTGAATTTTCTGGGGTTGTTTTGGGGATTCGATGATTCAATCGGATTATCTGATTTTGTCTATGTGGCTTCCGGATAATTTTTGAATATGTTAAAAAGTTCGACCGGATAGAAATACCCAATTTTTCTCCTGTCGGGAAATTTCCAAGTGTTGGATTTTTCCGTGGTTTAAAGACGTTCTAAGTAGTGCAAGTAACGCGATGGACCCTCTAGAAGACAACAAACCTTAACTCGATTATGTGACCGTCTTGAACTGCCCTTTGAACCTTAGGGTTTGGGGCAGTACGGCGTGCCACATGTGAGGCGTTGGCTTGACCCTTCTACGGCAGGACCGTTGGTACTGAGGCACGAACTGAATGTTTTTAGACTTGTTTCATGTGTTGAGCTGTATCGGGAAAACTTGGGTGTTTGTATGTTCGATCGAAAAGTTTAACATTTTCTATTTATCTGGAATGTGATACAATAATTGGAATTCACAATAAGTTATGAGATAACTGAATGAATGTTATAAACATAGAAGTTTAGTCTCACTTGATCGGTTGCCACGGAATTTTGATGTGATCAAAAGTCCGTCGCAATCACGTAGCGTATGCGGATACTCGCCGGGTAAACTTAATAGACAGCCTCGCCCCATAGCCCCAACTAAGTGACTGTAGGAGAACCCCGTCGCCGAAAGCATCCGTTCGGGTGCTCGCGGCAGCGGTGTTCCGCCTTGGTGCACTTCGTCGACGGCATCGGGGGTGCGGCCGCCTACTAAAGTTTGCGACGAGCATTCGATCAGAATGTCGGGAATCCTGTTGTATTGCCCGACTTGATATTGAAAAGTGTTTTCAATTTTTGAGACTAAAATGCGGGGTTTATAATTGTTAGGCATGCGATGTCTAAGGAATTTATTTGATTAGGCATGCGATGTCTATGCAGGTTGCGGATTCCAACTGTTGTAGTTTTACACTTTCTTTTCTGTGACCGTAAGTGTAATATGTGATATCGCCGGTTTCGTTGCTATATGTCAACGACAATTGGGATGCGCATATTTACTTACGTTGATGACATGTGATGTTATGTGTTGCTGGATATGTTATATTGGATCGTCGTGATTGAATAGCCGGGGGTTTTTATGTGAGATGAGTGTTTTTCTTTTTCATTCATGTAAAAACTTGTATGTAATATTCTTTTATTGGGGAACTTCCAGGTTGCGGAAGATGTCACCCTTTGTATATTATTTACTTTTCCGGACTAGGATAGACCCAAGGAGGAGGGCACAACTAACCGGGTTCTGGAGTCCAGTGGGAGACCAACTCGAGGAGTCGAGTCCGGGTCTCCTAACTCTAGAATTGGTAGGGTTACTTGCCGCTCTCGTAGGGGTCTGGGGGTGTGGGTTTGGCTATTCATCACGACCGTGGAATCCGTATTTTATACTGGCTCGTATTGAAAACACGGACGTCCTAGTATATCCAATATTTCATATGTTTCTTCTGCTGCGATATCTGTGATGTGATCATGTGATATGTTCTGTGATGGATACTGTATATAGTATATATGATATATTATATAGACGTTACTTATGTTTTACACCCGCACTAGCCCTGCCCCGCTCTGCCGTTAGTTACCTAACCTAACGGTGCACGAGGGGACATCGAGGCGAATGCGGATGGCATAAGTGTACGTCGTATTTATCTGTGATGTTTAGGTACTTAAATGATGGGACTTCATTAATGAGATTAATGAAATAAAAGAAACCTAAGATGTTGTAGAATCGAATTTCAAAATAAAATAGGTAGCTACAGTTCTTGCTTTGCACAGCGGTATATGTGATATATCCTGCACCTTATTCGATGAGGAAAGGACCGAGATCCCTTCACAGGGAGTGACTCCTTTAGCAATAACTGGCCGATGCTACAACCCTCGGTTTGTCTTTTGATTGCTTTTAAGAGTTTTTGCTTTGCACAGTGATATATATGATATATCCCGCACCTCATTCGACGAGGAAAGGGCCGACGATCCCTTCACCAGGAGTGACCCCTTTAGCAAAACTAGAAAAGCCTCAAAAGCACTCCATTTTAAAATCATTTGATTCTACAACGATATCAAGTTCATTACGCAATAGGTTTTCAGAAAAACCTGTCGTAGCCCTCCGTCATTTCAGATAAGTCCTATTTAGTATTCGTGCTACGTTTGTTGACCTCCGTCAAGACGTAGTGTGCAGTAGCTAACTAGTATTTATCTGCTTATGCATATGATGCAGATTGGATTAGGGTAGTCGTGCGGCCTTGTTGACCTCCGTCAAGGGTCGTGCGGGTGGGTTTAATTCGATCAAGAAATGACGGGTTGAACTTGACTAGTAGCCTATGGTTTGTTGACCTCCGTCAAGGTCATAGGGTGCTAAGGGCAAAATTATCGGGAATTTCAAGTGTTGAAATTTGCAATGAGATTGCATACCTTCTATGAGATAGTTGGATCCCGATACCCACTGCGAGTAATAGTTACTCCTGGGAGAGTTTTATACATTAAAATTAGCCGATCAAGTAGGTGTCTAGAAAGGTGTTAACGAGGTTACGCCTCTGGGAAAATGAGGTTTACATTAATTAGGTTCGTGCGAAAGCACGGGAGACCTCCCTCAAAGTACCGACACTGGCCTGGCTGAAAGATTGGCGAACTTGTAGTGTGTAATTAATCCCGGCTAGTCTTTCCTTTTAGGGTTTGAAGGAAGATTTGATAAAAAACAGTGGGAGCCATCCTGATTAGATAAAATAATAACCAATCTATTCTTGCAAGAGCGCACGCTGAGTGTTTTCTTCTCTCTCTCTCCAGGTAGCGACCATATCACGCCTTAATCAAGATAATAAAACGGATATATTGACCGAACCCGCTTGTTATACTGAGCTGGGGAACGTTGGTCCCGCTCCAACTTATAATTGTTATAAGACAGAGCAGGAAATTGGGGAATACCAGATTTCCCGTGCCGCCCAAACGAGGAAAGTGCATATGATGCATCATCTTCGGGTGTGTTCGTTACACAGAACTGTTTCTCAGTATCCTCTACGTCCTGGGTATTTGATACCAGATCAGGATCCCTGATATGTAATCTGTTACATAGGGCTACAGAGAGGTAGAGAACTGAGAACGGGTGATAAGTTTCATAAGGCAGAAAACGGGGCAAGTGTTGCAGCCAAGTCTGTTGGTCACTGTCACCCTGTATCCCAAATACATTGATTCTGAACGAATGTTATTAGATACCGAACCTGATATACGAAATCATATCTGTCTCTTTATTAGTAAAGAAACGATAAAATTTTGTATTGTTGGATAATTTTTTAAACATTTCCTATATCAAAAGTTGATCGGTTCAGGCATGTTATCTAAAAGCATT
This sequence comes from Agapanthus africanus, assembly GCA_030015575.1. Taxonomy (NCBI): domain Eukaryota; kingdom Viridiplantae; phylum Streptophyta; class Magnoliopsida; order Asparagales; family Amaryllidaceae; genus Agapanthus; species Agapanthus africanus. The sequence goes on from CM057346.1 coordinate 402,665,266, forward strand.
GATGTTCTAAATCAAACTACAGTTCTTAGTATATGGAACACACATAAGAGGAAGAGTTCAGAAATGAACAGATCCTTCTTAAGGTATTGTAGACTAGGTCATATCAATGCGACCCGACTAGATGAAGTTACATTTAGATGCATATTTAAATCAGTTTGAATTTACATCTTGTGAAACTTGCCAGTCATGTCACAAAGATAAGATGACCATAGCTCTGTTTATTGGAAACAGAGAAAGATTTAGTGAACTCTAGGGATTGATACATGCTGATGTATGAAAGGTCCCCTGTCTACACATGCCAGGACCGGTTCTTTATACTTCATTAAATTCTCTGATGATCTCTTTTGATTCAGACATATGTTCCTGTTGAAACACAAGTCAGAACCTTTTGAGATATTCACAGAATATAAGTTAGAAGTAGAGAACCAATACGGGTATAAGTATTATGTCCTTTGATGAGATCAAGGAGGAGAATACTTGAGCACGAAATTCTTGGACTATTCTAAAGGAGAATGAGATTCTCTCTCAGCATTACTCCTCCGAATACACCATGGCACGATGGTATATCGGAGCGGAGCCATCACACCCTATATGATAAGGTGTGCTCTATGATGAGTACTACTGAGTTACCTGTTTCCTTTTGGGAGTTATGCACTTGAGAAGCTGCATACCTATTGAATAGGGTTCAAATCAAATCAGTTGCCTACCACTTCATATTTGATATGATAAGGGAAAAGCCCATCTCTTAAGTTAGTTAAGATTTGGGGTTGTCCAGCCTATGTCTGAAAAGCAAAATCGGGACAAACTCGACGCAAGATCTGTTATGTAGAACTGGAAATGTTCCAGCTATACAAACTACAGCTGATGATTTGATAGAACCAAAGGATTCAGTAGATACCAACGAACCTCAGCCTCTCCGCCGATCTAGTAGGGTTCCTCACCCACCTGAGAGATACTTCGGTTACTCTATGACAGTGGGAGCAAGGATTGCATCATGAGATGATGACCCAACTAGTTTCGAGCTGGCCATCAGGAGTGGGACTCTGTAAGAATGGCTGGATGCTTAGCGATCTGAGATGGAATCCTTATACACCAACAAAGTATGGACTTTGGTTGCTATATCTGAAGGGTTAAATCCCCATCAGGAGCAAGTATATCTTGAGAAGATTACTTGTTGTAGATGGAAAAGTTGAGACTTTCAAAGCTAGACTTATTAAAGCTTTTCATCATCGACCAGGCGTGGATAATGATGAAACCTTTTCAAGTGGCTATGCTTAAGTCCATCCAGATCCTACTTGCCACGGCTACATACCATGACTACGATATCTGGCGGTTGGGTGTCATGACTGCTTTTCTAAATGATGTTTTAAAAGAGGACGTCTATAAGTACACAGCCTGAGGGCTTCGTAGACAGTGGGAGCAGCGGAAACGTGTGCAAGATGTTTTATGTGATAAAGCAGGCATCGCGGAGTTGGAACATCTGTTTTGATGTAGTAGTCAAAGAGTTTGATATCATCAAAATGGTAGATGAACCTTGTATATACAAGAAGGTAGTAGGGAGTATGGTAGTGATCCTCGTAGAGTACGTGGATGACATACTCTTGATAAGAAAAGAGTTTCCTATGCTACGATCGGTCAATCTCCGCTTATCACAATGATTCTCCATATAGGATCAAAGTGATACCTCCTAAATCCTGGATTTTGGATCTATGCGATAGATCTAATTGGATGTTAGGATTCTCACTAGTTGTAGTGAGATGGTATCAATCGATCCTGGGGAGAATCACTGGAAAGGTTCCAGGGTGATAAAGACGACTGAAAGTCAGTCGCAGGCATTGTCTTTACCCTCAGTAAAGGGACGGTATGTTGGAAGAGTTCCAAGCTAGATACCGTGGCACACTAGACGATAAAGGCTGAATACATCACTACTCAAGATGCTACCAAAGAGACTGTCTGGGTGTATATTTGTTCATGAGATGAACTGAGTTCCTCCCATTGTGTGACAATGGAGTTGTGGCTTATGCCAAGGAACGTCCGTCCCATCAGTGATCCAGACATATTCTAAGGCAGTATCACCTGATCATGGAGATGGTTGATCTCCAGGGTGATCGAGGTTAGGAGAGTAGACTCAGAGGACAACACGGCGGATCCACTCACAAAGGCCTTTTCCCAGAGAGAGACTTTTATGGGATGGTTGAGTATGAGATACTACAACCACTGCTATCAGATGGCCCGAGTGCAAGTGGGAGATTGTTAGTTATATGTATGCCCTAGAGGCCATCACTATACATAGGATGTATATTGTAGTGGATGCTTGGACATATATAGGGAGGACTTTCTTGCTCAACATGATAGTATGCTATCTGGTTGATCTTTACCTTAACGTGTACACTGATTGTCTCTCTGTTATATGTTGGTAAAGCCCTTAGGATGTGTACTTGACTATCTGGACTATGATGCGGATCATACTAGTGGGGACATCGTAGTCCAAAAGTACATCCTTCAAAGTCCCTAGTTGTCACGACCCGAAAGTACGGAACGTGACTGGCACTTAGATTACGAGACGTCTAAAGGCGTACCGTAACCTAAGTCAACCAAAGCCCAGAAATCTAACCCAAAATCAAAAGAGAGTGAAGGAAAACCTTAAATGAAAACGGTTTTGAAATCAATTAAGTTGCATAGAATCCAAAAAAGAACATCAAAAATTTCTGAAAATTTCGGCAGAGTCTCCCCTGTATTTTCTATCCCCCAAAATGGGTACAACAAGATAATAAACCTGTAATCATAAAAATGGCATCCCCAAGCGGGAGCTAGCTCTTCGCCCAAGGCGGATCACAACCACATGCAATATAATAGTAATATCAAGAAAAAGAGCATAAAAGAGATGCAAATACCAGAAAACACACGTCGGCTCAAGTGAGCTCGACCCAAAAGAAACCACAAATATACATATCTCTCATCCTCATCACTAGGTCGCATATACAATACAAGTGGTAGATGGAGAATACTAGATACAATGATAAAGCAAAAAGAAATAAAGTATACTCGCAACCCACCTACGGGCGATGTCGCGAGTCTGAGCAAAAGGAACTGATGACAAGATAGCCTGCCGCTACAAGACTGACGGGTCCGACCTGCAAGACACTGTAGCACAACGGGGGTGAGTTGCCAGCTCGTGAGTAAATATAACATCTAATAAGGCAATCGTAAGAATGCACGCAATGCACCATAACATGCATGTCCATATGTGCTATGATATCTCTAGTATGCATGCACAGGTATGCAATGTCATTATTAAGTCTTTAAGTGTTTTAACTGCTAAGGTTATTGAATTCTTAGCTTTAGAACATGAATATCTGTATAATGGCTAAATATCATCAAGAAATCATCTGAAAACCCGTGTCAAGCATCGACACCAAAAAGGAATCATATCTGTCTCAATATCGGGCTCCGTCAGTCCGGATCGGCCCATATCATAAATCTCACGACAACGGTCGGTATCCTCCGGATATCCGCCGCGCCAGACATCACCGATAGGTAGTCTTCCCCTGCCAGGCTCATCGTCTACAACTCGATCTTCTTGCCCCGGGGTACCATACCGGGCCCACCATGTACCCGAGACGGTTCATCCACTCCTCGAATCGGGTCTCGAAATCCAACAGAAAACATGAAAACTCATGGTGGAAGACACATACGTCACGAGAAAACCGCAACTTTGTTTTAAAAAATGATAAATATAAGCTTTGTTAAATTCTTGCGGTTTTCCCCAAAAAAATCCAGAAATCGCAGCAAACTGAAATCCTCAAGAAATCATAATGTCCACATGTTATATATGATAAGTGTCTATGATATCAATGTATATGATGTGAGAGTTTGGTTAGAAATCTATGTAAATATGATAGTAATGCGAGGTATATGCATGCGATACAATCTCAAATATCATGCATGAATGCAATGGCGTTACTAAGCTAAACAGGTTTTATAGTGCACGTGGCATGGCAAATACCAAAGGCGTGTGTATCACATGAATAGTGCGCGTGCAATAGATGCCAATGGCAAGGTGTTCGTGTCCTACGAAATGAGATCGCATATATATATGTAAATGTCATATGAATGTCCATGCAATCTAGTATAGGGTTAGCTGTGAGGGTATGCCATGTACATAAATGGATAAGCTAGCTAACAATATAATTATTGCATAAAGTAGGGTAATCCTAACTAGAGAGGGGGGCCTCACGCCATCCAGACGATTCCCCCATAGATGAATATATCTACTCACCAGAAATCCCTGCTAATCTGATCCGGCCACCGCTTTGCCTTTGCGCGCCGTGTCCGATGTTTCTCCGACCGATCCTAAATTTGCACAATACCAAGCATAAGATTATAACACCTAAAACGATGCAAGTCACTATATACAATTATCGACGCTCTCAAATTAATCATAGCACGCCCTCGGTGCGCGGGAAAACGCACGAAAATCGCTAATTTTTAGCTAAAATCGTCATTTCGGGGAAATCGACAAAATTACAACCCGACTAGACGAAACCCCACGTTCGTGCACTCTAATAATCCTATACGAAGCTAATAATATTGCTAACCTAACGCAATTTGAACGCATACTATTTTTCGTAAAAATCTAGTAAGCGATTTTCAAACCAAATCGATACAAATATTGAAATTTGTCGTTTTAGCGAGCATACCAATACACAATTAACCACTCCAATCACCTAGATAACCATCCCTAACATAATCCAACCATTATACTACAAACCCTAATTTCTAAAATCAAAACCTTCTCTTGATTTTTCCTAATCAAACATTTACTACTAAACTAATATTTAGAATTGAAATTCTAGCACAATTAAACCACAAGTAAGCAAACTAGTTTAGAATTTTTACCTCCCCAATTGAATCCTAGCATGATCAAGTCACCAAGAAGCCTCCTTTCATCAAGTTTTTAAACTAATTTGGGTTGAAGAGGGCATGGATTAGGGATTGGCTTTGAAAGGAGATGGAAAAATGTGAATTTTTGTTGATTTTTAGCAAGAAAAAAGGAGCAAGAATGGAGTGGGAAGTGGGGAATTGCTGCTGGAAGGGGTCGGCTGCAGCAATGAAGAGGAGTTTGGGATTTTTGGGAGAAGTTTCTAGGACCAAAACACCCCTATGTTATCATTTAATGCATTTCTTTTCAACATTTTACAAAAAAACCCTTATTTTACCTCATTTTTCATTAAATTTCCTTCCTTAAAACTAAAAGTTTGCAATCCATGATATAATTTTATTAACACCATATTTTAGCTTATAAAGACTCCTAATTAAGAAATTTACCTAATTAAATTTGTATTTATCCCTAATTAAATGTATTTAAAAAGGCTTAAAATAATTAAAAAATTAATTAATTACGAAAAAAAATTTATTTAACTAGAAAATTATAAGTAACATTTTAGTGACAAAATTATAGTAATATCTTATCTAAATTTTGTATAATTAGATCTACAATGAAAAATACCTATTTCGACTTTTTACGGAAAATGCCGAAAAATTAGCCGATTACCGAAAAACTGCCTAAACGATTTTCGAAAGGTTACAATCTTCCCCCCTTAAAGAAATTCGGTCCCCGAATTTAAAATTTAACTACGCGTACCTTCAAAAAGATGGGGATATCTCTTCCTCATCTCGACCTCGGTCTCCCAGGTGACCTCCTCGCTGTTCGGACCATGCCAAAGGACCTTGACAGACGGTATGACCTTCGACCTCAATTTCTTCACCTGCCGATCCAAGATGACAACCGGCTGCTCGGTGAAAGAAAGATCACGCTCTAACTGGATCGTCTGGTGCTGAATCGCCTGGGAAGGATCATGAAGGTACTTGCGGAGCATCGAGACATGGAATACGGGGTGAACATCGGGGAAGCTGGGCGGAAGAGCTAACCGATAAGCGACTGGACCAACACGCTCTAGGATCTCGAAAGGACCAACATATCTAGGACTCAGTTTCCCTTTCCGCCCAAATCTCATCACACCCTTCATCGGAGAGACCTTCAGGAAAACATGATCGCCAACAGCGAACTCGAGTCGGCGACGGCGCCTGTCAGCATATGATTTCTGCCTGCTCTGTGCCGCTCTCATCCTGTCCCGAATCAGCTGTATCTTCTCGTTCGTCTCCTGTACGATCTGCGGCCCCAAAATACTGCTCTCCCTGAGCTCTGTCCAACATACCGGCGATCGACATCTCCTCCCATATAAAGCCTCGAAAGGTGCCATCTGAATCGTCTCCTGGAAGCTATTATTGTAGGAGAACTCGATCAAAGGCAAATGACGATCCCAGCTACCACCGAAATCTAAAACACAAGCTCTGAGCATGTCCTCAAGAGTCTGAATCGTACGCTCCGACTGACCGTCAGTCTGAGGATGAAAGGCTGTGCTAAAACTCAATCGGGTGCCCAAAGCTTCCTGTATTTTCTGCCATAATCGGCCGGTAAACTGGGTGCCACGGTCGGACACGATGCAAGTCGGAACACCATGCAGTCGCACAATCTCATCAATATAAACCTGGGCATACTGAGAAAATCCAAAAGTGGTCTTCACTGGCAGAAAGTGAGCCGCTTTCGTCAGTCGATCCACAATCACCCAAATAGAGTCATACCCTCGACTGGTCCTGGGTAGACCCACAACGAAGTCCATGGAGACCTGCTCCCACTTCCACTCAGGGATGGGCAAAGGCTGTAACTCGCCGGCTGGCCTCTGGTGCTCAGCCTTGACTTGCTGACAAGTCAGGCATCTCGACACAAAGTCTGTAATATCCTTCTTCATTCCGTCCCACCAATAAACCTCTCTCAAATCACGGTACATCTTGGTAGAACCTGGATGCACACTGTATACGGATCTATGTGCCTCCTCGAGAATATCACGCCTCAGTCCCTCTGAATCTGGCACGCACAGTCGAGTCCCAAATTGAAGTATCCCCTGATCATCAATCACGAACTCAGAAACTCTGCCCTGCCGAATCTGCTCAATAATCTCTAAAGTACGGGCATCGCCGGACTGTGCCTCGTGGATACGGTCAAGTAGCTGTGGGCGTGCTCTGAAATGGGCCAGCTGTCCCCCTATAGGAGTAAACTCGAACTGCACTCTGCTATCACATAACACCTGCCAATCCGCCGTCGACTGCATCTGCACTGCGCTCAAACAAGATAAGCTACCTCCAGGCCTCCTACTCAAAGCATCTGCCACCACATTCGCTTTGCCCGGATGGTATAAAATCTCGCAGTCATAATCCTTCACCAACTCCATCCAACGACGCTGTCTCAGGTTCAGGTCTCGCTGCTGGAAGATATACTTCAAACTCTTGTGGTCAGTGAATATCTGGCACGACTCACCGTATAGGTAATGTCTCCAGATCTTGAGTGCAAACACCACTGCAACCATCTCTAAATCATGGGTGGGGTAGTTCTGCTCGTGTTTCCTCAGCTGCCGAGAAGCATACGCGATAACTCTGTCGTGCTGCATCAATACACAGCCCAGCCCTACTCTAGAAGCATCACAATATACCACGAACCCGCCTGATCCTGAAGGCAATGCTAATACTGGAGCAGTAGTCAGACGAGTCTTCAACTGCTGGAAGCTATCCTCACATGCCTGGGTCCAATCAAAAGGAACCCCCTTTCGGGTCAACCCGGTCAGTGGTGCAGCAATGCGGGAGAAATCCTGGACGAAACGTCGATAATAGCCGGCCAGACCTAGAAAGCTACGAACCTCTGTAACTGATATCGGTCTAGGCCAACGCTGAACTGCCTCGATCTTCTTCGGGTCCACACAAATACCATCTCTCGTCACCACATGACCCAAGAAGTCGACACTGTCTAACCAGAATGCGCACTTGGAAAATTTGGCGAACAGCTGATGCTCCCTCAAAGTCTGTAATGTGATACGTAAGTGCTGCTCATGCTCCTCCCGGCTCCGAGAATAAACCAAGATGTCGTCAATGAACACGATAATAAACTGATCGAGATACGGCCTAAATACGCGGTTCATCAAATCCATAAATGCTGCCGGGGCATTAGTGAGCCCGAACGACATCACCAAGAACTCATAATGACCATATCGAGTACGGAAAGCGGTCTTCGGAATATCCTCCTTCCGAACCCGCAACTGGTGATAACCTGACCGTAAATCAACCTTCGAGAAAAACCCTGCACCCTGGAGCTGATCAAATAAGTCATCAATGCGGGGTAGGGGATACCTGTTCCGCACAGTGACCCGGTTCAGCTGACGATAATCAATGCATAAACGCATACTTCCGTCCTTCTTCTTAACAAACAAGACGGGAGCACCCCAGGGTGACACACTCGGTCGAATAAGCCCTTTGTCCAGCAAGTCCTGTAACTGATCCTTTAGCTCTCTCAGCTCCGCCGGGGCCATCCGATAAGGCGGTATAGAGATAGGCCCTGTGCCGGGGATCAAGTCAATACAGAACTCAATCTCGCGTTCTGGTGGCAAACCAGGCAGCTCGTCAGGGAATACATCAGGAAACTCTCTCACAACAGGGACCTGGTCCAACGGAACCTCTGTGGAGCTAGTATGACAAACATAAGCTAAGAATCCCTGACACCCTTTCCTTAAGAGCTGACCAGCGCGAAGAGAAGAAATCAAGCTGGGAAGGGTAGCACTACGATCTCCCTGAATAATAAGAACCGGCTCACCAGGAAAACTGAATCTGACTGCCTTTTCACGGCAGTCCACGGATGCATAACAGGTGGCTAGCCAGTCCATTCCAAGAAGAACGTCAAAGTCTAGCATATCGAGGAGAATCAAATCTACTGAAGAATCTCTCTCCCCGATACGAACGGAACAAGATCGGTACACAAAACGGGCAACAAAAGACTCGCCTACCGGGGTAATAACGACAAGCGGCTGATCTAACGGAGATGACTCTCGGCCCAACCTCGGTGCAAAATACGTGGAAACATAGGAATGTGTGGAGCCTGGATCAAATAATACCCGTGCATCAAAAGAACATACTGGCAGAGTACTAGTCACGACGGCATTGGATGCCTGTGCATCCTGAGGAGTCAACGCGAACACTCGGGCCTGTCCACCACTAATAGCTGGCTGTGCTCTGCCTCTACCTCGGCCTCTGCCTCTGCCTCTATCGCCTCGTCCTCTCTGAACCGGACCGCCACGCCCACGGCCTCTAGAAGCATCTGGCTGGCGTGGAACATCATCAGGAGGAAGGAGTAAAGCTCTCTGAGAAGGTGGTGAGGGTGGTAAAGTCACATGCGGGACTGTCGCCGCACCTTGGCGTCCCCTGGTACAGTCTCTGACACGGTGGTACTGACTCCCGCACCGAAAACATCCTGGAGACGGCTGCTGGGTCTGTGGATATGAACCAAATAACTGACCTCGTCTCAATCCTCTGCCTCCACCATCTCCCGGAAATAATCTATCACGATGTCTGCCCATCTGTCGCTGAGCTGGCGTATCAGTACGGATCTTCTTCGGCCCTAAAACGACCGGAGTCTCAGAAATACGCTCCTCCAAAAGTAAGGCTGCATCCATCGCGGCTGCGTATGTATCAAAGTGCTGGGTGCCGATGGCAAGGAATAGCTGTGTATCAAGCCCTCGCACAAACCTCTTTATTCTCTTCTCTTCTGTGTCGACTAGGTACGGAGCATATCGAGACAACTGGGTAAACTGTATATCATACTCCGACACTGTCATCCCAGGAGTCTTGCGCAAAGACTCAAAACTGCGGGCTCGAGCATCTCGGACACTCTCCGGAAGAAAACGGGCAAGAAATGCAGCTGTAAACTCATCCCAGGTCATAGAAGGCAGACCTGCAGCTCGGCCTCTCTCTACTGAGTCATACCATGTCTGGGCAAGACCCTCCAGACGAAAACTCGCAAACTCCACCAATCTATCATCAGAACACCTCAACGAACGGCAAATCCGAACCATCCTATCAAGAAAAGCCTGTGGGTCCTCTGTCGCACCTGTACCGGTAAAAGCTGGAGGTCTCAATCTCATAAACTCCTGTAGTGAAACAGGGATAGTCTCCGTAATAGCAGCAGGAGTGACCATCTGTGCAGCAGGTACGATCGTGGTCTGTGCGGTGGAAGGAACGTCCTCGGATCTCTGTGCCCGGCTGGACTCAACTAAAGATCCCATCATCTGCCGCAACTCTTGCATGCCGGCCTCTAATCTGGCAATACGGTCAGGATAAGGCGGATCAGTAGGACCCTGAGGGGTAGGCGTATCCTCCCGCTCGATCCTCGCCTCAGACAGGCCCGCTCGAATCTCATCCCTAGCGGCAGCCCGCTGAGCTCTCGTAGTCTTTGGCGGCATCGAAGCTGGAATAAGAAACAGGACTGATAAGGACATTGCAATTGGATCAAGGAATGCAAGGAATCAAGAAAGGAAATACAAGCAATTATGTCCTAAGGTTACTTAGGCGGAGTACCGTATCGTAAGTATGTCGCGGATCATACCCACGCTACGCCACTCTGCTTAAGTCACCTACTCCATCTACCAAGGTCGTCCTACATTCAGAAAGGTAAAACCTACGCTCTGATACCAACTTTGTCACGACCCAAAAGTACGGAACGTGACTGGCACTTAGATTACGAGACGTCTAAAGGCGTACCGTAACCTAAGTCAGCCAAAGCCCAGAAATCTAACCCAAAATCAAAAGAGAGTGAAGGAAAACCTTAAATGAAAACGGTTTTGAAATCAATTAAGTTGCATAGAATCCAAAAAAGAACATCAAAAATTTCTGAAAATTTCGGCAGAGTCTCCCCTGTATTTTCTATCCCCCAAAATGGGTACAACAAGATAATAAACCTGTAATCATAAAAATGGCATCCCCAAGCAGGAGCTAACTCTTCGCCCAAGGCGGATCACAACCACATGCAATATAATAGTAATATCAAGAAAAAGAGCATAAAAGAGATGCAAATACCAGAAAACACACGTCGGCTCAAGTGAGCTCGACCCAAAAGAAACCACAAATATACATATCTCTCATCCTCATCACTAGGTCGCATATACAATACAAGTGGTAGATGGAGAATACTAGATACAATGATAAAGCAAAAAGAAATAAAGTATACTCGCAACCCACCTACGGGCGAGGTCGCGAGTCTGAGCAAAAGGAACTGATGACAAGATAGCCCGCCGCTACAAGACTGACGGGTCCGACCTGCAAGACACTGTGGCACAACGGGGGTGAGTTGCCAGCTCGTGAGTAAATATAACATCTAATAAGGCAATCGTAAGAATGCACGCAATGCACCACAACATGCATGTCCATATGTGCTATGATATCTCTAGTATGCATGCACAGGTATGCAATGTCATTATTAAGTCTTTAAGTGTTTTAACTGCTAAGGTTATTGAATTCTTAGCTTTAGAACATGAATATCTGTATAATGGCTAAATATCATCAAGAAATCATCTGAAAACCCGTGTCAAGCATCGACACCAAAAAGGAATCATATCTGTCTCAATATCGGGCTCCGTCAGTCCGGATCGGCCCATATCATAAATCTCACGACAACGGTCGGTATCCTCCGGATATCCGCCGCGCCAGACATCACCGGTAGGTAGTCTTCCCCTGCCAGGCTCATCGTCTACAACTCGATCTTCTTGCCCCGGGGTACCATACCGGGCCCACCATGTACCCGAGACGGTTCATCCACTCCTCGAACCGGGTCTCGAAATCCAACAGAAAACATGAAAACTCATGGTGGACGACACATACGTCATGAGAAAACCGCAACTTTGTTTTAAAAAATGATAAATATAAGCTTTGTTAAATTCTTGCGGTTTTCCCCAAAAAAATCCAAAAATCGCAGCAAACTGAAATCCTCAAGAAATCATAATGTCCACATGTTATATATGATAAGTGTCTATGATATCAATGTATATAATGTGAGAGTTTGGTTAGAAATCTATGTAAATATGATAGTAATGCGAGGTATATGCATGCGATACAATCTCAAATATCATGCATGAATGCAATGGCGTTACTAAGCTAAACAGGTTTTATAGTGCACGTGGCATGGCAAATACCAAAGGCGTGTGTGTCACATGAATAGTGCGCGTGCAATAGATGCCAATGGCAAGGTGTTCGTGTCCTACGAAATGAGATCGCATATGTATATATGAATGTCATATGAATGTCCATGCAATCTAGTATAGGGTTAGCTGTGAGGGTATGCCATGTACATAAATGGATAAGCTAGCTAACAATATAATTATTGCATAAAGTAGGGTAATCCTAACTAGCGAGGGGGGGCCTCACACCATCCAGACGATTCCCCCATAGATGAATATATCTACTCACCAGAAATCCCTGCTAATCTGATCCGGCCACCGCTTTGCCTTTGCGCGCCGTGTCCGATGTTTCTCCGACCGATCCTAAATTTGCACAATACCAAGCATAAGATTATAACACCTAAAACGATGCAATTCACTATATACAATTATCGACGCTCTCAAATTAATCATAGCACGCCCTCGGTGCGCGGGAAAACGCACGAAAATCGCTAATTTTTAGCTAAAATCGTCATTTCGGGGAAATCGACAAAATTACAACCCGACTAGACGAAACCCCACGTTCGCGCACTCTAATAATCCTATACGAAGCTAATAATATTGCTAACCTAACGCAATTTGAACGCATACTATTTTTCGTAAAAATCTAGTAAGCGATTTTCAAACCAAATCGATACAAACATTGAAATTTGTCGTTTTAGCGAGCATACCAATACACAATTAACCACTCCAATCACCTAGATAACCATCCCTAACATAATCCAACCATTATACTACAAACCCTAATTTCTAAAATCAAAACCTTCTCTTGATTTTTCCTAATCAAACATTTACTACTAAACTAATATTTAGAATTGAAATTCTAGCACAATTAAACCACAAGCAAACTAGTTTAGAATTTTTACCTCCCCAATTGAATCCTAGCATGATCAAGTCACCAAGAAGCCTCCTTTCATCAAGTTTTTAAACTAATTTGGGTTGAAGAGGGCATGGATTAGGGATTGGCTTTGAAAGGAGATGGAAAAATGTGAATTTTTGTTGATTTTTAGCAAGAAAAAAGGAGCAAGAATGGAGTGGGAAGTGGGGAATTTCTGCTGGAAGGGGTCGACTGCAGCAATGAAGAGGAGTTTGGGATTTTTGGGAGAAGTTTCTAGGACCAAAACACCCCTATGTTATCATTTAATGCATTTCTTTTCAACATTTTACAAAAAAACCTTATTTTACGTCATTTTTCATTAAATTTCCTTCCTTAAAACTAAAAGTTTGCAAGCCATGATAAAATTTTATTAACACCATATTTTAGCTTATAAAGACTCCTAATTAATAAATTTACCTAATTAAATGTATTTAAAAAGGCTTAAAATAATAAAAAAATTAATTAATTACGAAAAAAAATTATTTAACTAGAAAATTATAAGTAACATTTTAGTGACAAAATTATAGTAATATCTTATCTAAATTTTGTATAATTAGATCTACAATGAAAAATACCTATTTCGACTTTTTACGGAAAAAGCCGAAAAATTAGCCGATTACCGAAAAACTGCCTAAACGATTTTCGAAAGGTTACACTAGTCATGGGTATATCGAGACGGGGCATCGATATACCAGAGTAGACTAGCGTATACCTTCTCGACCCATACAGATGGGCGATGGATGATCCCATATCCATTGGTGTTTGACATCAGAGATGATATGCGGGTGCTCAGTGGAGACTGGGTACACTGGACGGACTCGCCGAGAACTCCCAGATGGTATTATACCTCACGTCAGATGGCAGTTCTCTGGTGACACTGGTACAGAGTAGTCTGTTGACCCGAGATCGTCATAGAGTCTTGTGTGGTTCCCACTGTGCTTTGATTTCCACCTTACCACGTCCAAGAGGGCGTGCAAAACGGTGGTTTTTGGGTACAGTCCCAAGTCACATGGAGGCAATGAGCGATAGGAGGGGATTCGTCTCTCCCGGTATAGGGGGTTGATGTTGCGCTGTGTTCGATTGGCTATAACAGGAAATCCCTGGCCAGGGTTGCTGAGATTTGCTGGTAAGTGTTACCAGTAGTTTCTCGAATTGTTATAGACCTCAAATCGACACGACTTATCGAGCTATTGGGGTCTGACGTTTACCACCCCTAGGCGAGATATGCGACATATCAGACGATCAGACCGGACTGTACGGTAAGTGTTACTGGTTGGATTCACAGGAGTATGAGCGGGCTTGCTCGTCGATCTTCTGATCGCTCAATACCCGGGTGGCCGTTACGTTTAGCAGACCGCTTGCGGCTTGTGGGTGTTTGATATGATCATCACCTGTTGCCGGCGTATTGACGAGTCTTTAGAGTCCTACACAGAGGTTTCCTGGCTCAAGCGAAACGAAATAGGAGCGCATATGAGATATGTGCGGGACCGAGAATAATGCGTGTATGTGATACCATATTCTATTCTCGCGATGAATGTATCGAATGGTTGTATGCGATATAACCTAGTTATCGAATCAAGGATTGATTCGATAAGCCGATACATTGGATACTAGTCGGTTGTGTGCGACATGACCGGATCATTGAATCAAGTGTTGATTTAATGATTTATTGCATAATTATATATATGATATATTACTTTGCATTAACTAGTATTGGTTCACTTTAAATGGATTTTCTCACTTGAAGTTCACAAGTTGTATATGTGATATACTTTTGTGCACTTGATTGTATCATGTTTGATGATACATGCTCACTAGGGTTTGTGTAAAGATTAAACCATGGTTTTGTAATGGTTAGGGTTTTCCTTTTATTTATTTATTCATTTATTTATTTATTTATTTATGGAAAAGAAAATGAGAGAAAAAATGGTTGCTAGTTTTGTTTTATCTTTGAAGCTTCATGAAGTTTTGACTAAAGTGACCATTTTGTCTCATGCTTAACCCTAACCATTCACTTGAACCTTAGTTAGTTCTCTACACTTGACCATGGTTCATGATATGATAAGAATTCATTTATTTTCTATTTAGAAAAAGGCTTATCATAATATTCATCATCTTCTTCTTCTTCTTCAAGAAGAAAACCTAGTTTCCAGCAATGGTGATTGATGAAAAAGAGTGAGAAATCCAAATCTAAAGTGAACCCACCTCCTATTTCTTCATCCTCTACCTCTTGCCAAGTAGTATAGGGTGTTTCCTTCACAAGTTTTCATGGCTTGGTGAAGGTGGAGCTTGATCTTGTGATGCCTCGACGTAGATCATCTTCGGCATCGTCGTCGATGACCTAGCCCGCTTTTTCTCCGATGAAACCGACGCTAGAGCCCGGGATTCTATTTGGACAGCGAGGAGACTTCACCATGGAGCTATGGACGTGGAGGACCGGATCTACAAAGGTTGTATTTCCGTTCTTTTAGTTAAGTTGTTAACTAGTTTCTTTGTTTCGCCTAAAATTCTAGTTAACGATCTAGTCTAGGGTTTCTCGGCACCGTAAAATTTGAAATTGGCATGGTTGATGCCTTGTGAGACCTCTTAAGAGTGCCTAGGAACCCTACAAGAACAATACAGATAATCTAGGATCCCCGGGTTTCACAGAGCCGCTGCTGAAACATGACGTTCCCCTGTCGTGTGGATAGCCTGTGCAATGAAACCTAGACCCCTACGGGTGCGGCAAGTTACCCGCCAAAACCTGAAGCGAGGCAGCCCCCTACAGCATAGTGAATGGACCACCCAGCACTTTACGGAATCCGGTAATCTTGGGCACCCCTCCTTGGGTCAACCTGTACCCCCTACGAGTGCGGCGAATAGTCTGCCAATTCTAGAGTGAGGCCCCTCTGCCTCTCAAAGCCATGAGATGCGGACCCGTTGCCCCCAGAACCCGGCTATCCGTGCACTCCATCGCGGGGCAAAATCTAGTACAGTAATGAATAATAGTACAACAGGTACATCGACCGCAACCTGGTCGTGCCCCAAAAGAATATTATACAACAGGCAGTGACGGCAGTCCACATGTTGGACGCTCGCCCCGCAATATTAAAAGTACAAATAAATCCAAACTGCACTACCATTGCACACTGCTATCCACCACGACAAATCCGCAACATCACAGCACAACACAGAACATCAACGCGAATGTCACGTTCGCAAACCCGTCTAACAGAACTATAGCAATCAGACGCGGTTTACCGATCAAATGACATTCCCGGTCGGAGATATAATGTAAGCACTGCAATCTAACATGTTTAAATTTCGATCGACTAAATATCACGAAGTGGGCCCCACGAACAACTGGTGAACAGTAACAAAATCTGGGCCTAAAAGATATATACCAAAAACCCCAATTTCCAGAGAAGAATACACTGTGCAAGTTTGGGGGCATGATCACTCAGAACGGCCGCGGATGCGCGGCCAAACCATGGGTTTGGCCGCGATTCCGCGGCAGTCTTGTCGATTCATGAGCCCAAATTTGTACGGTGTTCTTATAAAACCCTGCACAGTTTTCTAAGATATGTAGAATAATTTTAGGACATCATTTAAAATCGACAGAAACTGTGAAGCTTTAAAATTGTGTTTTTCGATATCCGATTCGATCGATATTTTAAACGCGTTAGCTCAAGTTAGTATAGCAAAATGGTGAGGCTCTGATACTACTGTAAGTCTACGGTAGCGCCCCGGCCGTCTACAGACGCCAAATGCGGAACAAAAAACTTTTAACTGGCGCTATCGTATACTTTAACCCGGATCTGCCATTATTGCTAAACTAACAAACAGTAAAGAGTGTAGAAAGGTTATACCGAACGATCCGAGTCCTTCGTTCTTCAACCATCATCCCACGCTCCGTTGCGGCTACTCCGATCTCGTCGATCTCCGATCTGCTCGTCCAGGTGGCACCACGTCAACGATTCTTTAAACGGGCTCCCGCCTCTGACTCGAGGCAACTCGGTCGTCAAGTTTGCTAAAAGAGACGACCAAGAAAGATGTAGAGAATGAATAGATTACTTTGTCTCACTTCGTCCAAAGCCGTGGACGATCGGTAAATGAAGTTGCCATTTTTATCGGGTGATGGAATGAAAGAGGCTATGAAATTTCCATGCACCATAAACCATAGTCTTTTTACCAAAAATGAAATCAATCTCTCTCTCTCTCTCAAAGGGTGGCCGGCCAATATGTAGAAGGAGGAGAGTGAGTGTAGGAGCAAAGGGGGTGAGTGTAAGCAAAAAGATCTAAAGCAAATATCTTTAAGTAAACAAGAAACATTAAAGCTTAAAGCATGAGTCATTATACACCTCATCAAGACATTAATGACTCCATTAATGCACTAATGACTCACCAAGCCAAGTCACCCTCTCTAGAACCTTCTAGAAGCATGACTTACCCTCATCCAAGAAAAGATAAATCCGTCTTTAACCGAATGTTAAAAAACGGCTGATAGAAAACTAGAAACTGGCAACTTCCAAAAGTGATCCCGAAACGAATTTCAGGATAACCCCGTAACTGTATAAATATACCCGCATTTGTATTACAACCGAATACAAATGCAACTGAGACAAAGATATTATATCTACTCAATACAATACTCGGATCCGGCTTAAACCAAAGCCGACCAGTATCATCTGTCCGAAAACCGACACGTGCGTAAACGCACGTGCATTTTTCGAACCCTGCCATAAAACCATACGGCCTCTACAACATTTCGCCCGAACTTGGGAAACTGTCTGTGGGGGACTCTAATGACTCGTCAGTACCCTGGCAGTGGGTTTAACCATAAACCGTCAGCGGCACTAGCTATGCGTAACGGCTGCCCATGGACTGACCTCAAGGGAGGCCGATGAGCGAACTCATCCGGAAACCCTACTGAGCCTAACAGTGACAATGTATATACAGTCCGGTCCGTTCGTCTATGAGTATCGCATATCTGCCTAGGGGGCTAGTAACGTCAGACCCCCAATAGCAGTATAAGTCGTATCGGAGTGTAGCCCAATAACACCCTGAGATACTACTGGAGTACCTACCAGTAAATCTCCTGCCACGGCCATGGGCTTTGTGTAATGGCTCTCCTAGACACAGCACGATCTCGCCCCCAATACCGGGAGAGACGAATCCCCTGCCGATCTGCTCACGTGCCTCCATATGGCTCGGGACTGTACCCAAAAGCTACCTGTTTGCACGACTCCTTTGAGCCGTGGTAGGGTAGAAATCAAAGCACAGTGGGAACTCACACGAGACAAATGACGACCTCAGGTCGATGAACTAACGTGTACACATGTCACCAGGGAACTGCTATCTGACGATATGTATAATACCAACTAGCAGGTTCCCGGCGAGTCCTGTCCGGTGTACTCATAACCCAATGAGCACCTGTATACATCTTAGGTGATCCAACTGACACCAGTGGCTTGTGAGACCGGCCACCGCCCCTCGTCGGGGTCTCGACTGTATACACTAGTCTACTCCGGAGTATCGATGCCCTGTCTCGAAACTCCCACGACTAGGGACCACAATTAAGGATATGCGTATAAACTACCCAACTCTCACGTATATGATCGCCATCATACTGTTGGTAGTAAAGCAAGATCCTAAGGGCTCTATCAAAGTGTAACATGTAATCAGTCACCTGAACATGTACACGACTGATAAAGGCAAACCAGATAGCATACTATCATCTCGAGTAAGACTGTCCTACCGGTATAGGTCCTCCGCAATCATTGCAATCATGTACCTGCGATCTAATAATTGACTATGAGGGCACTATCTCCAACAAAAGCCATATACAGGTAAGTACTGGGAACATAGTACGTATGCCACGGGGAATAATACAGCATAACATGAACGGTAATAAGATATGTAACTACCCCTGGATACATCAAATATAACCCATTATCCACTAAAGTGTTTAGCAGCAATGATTCTCCGAATCAAGAAAAATCCATAAGTCAGCTATCCAGCCTCATAGTATCAGATATGATATAATCCTCGTACATCATCATCGAGTCGAGAGTGCAGATCAATCATTCGGGATCCAATCACGTACGGTATAATCTATCATACGGTGTCATCAATTCAGAATAAGGATCTATCGCCTTATACATAAATAAGGGTACGGATCTATGGTCCCGTACATCATATCATCTTTCATTTTCATACATACATACATACATACATACATACATATATATATATATATATATATATATATATCATGTCATATGTATATCAAGCTCATGTCATATCTTATCAATCTCATAACATATCTTTGCATATGTATTTATGTATTCATATCGCCCCACATCCTCATACCAAGCATATCCGCTCATGTTATCTTGTTTCATCATATCCTCATATCAATATATATATCATCTCGTACTTGTCCTCTTTTCAATTATATATACATATATTGCTTCACATCCTCATTTAAAGCATATCCGCTCATGTTATTGTAACGTTTTGAAAATCGTTTCGGTGAAATTTCGAAAAAGCGGTAAAATAAGGGGGTTTTCTGTAAAAAGTCAAAATAAGAATATCTTTATTATAAAATTAAATATACATATTCTAGCTATGAAATTGCTAGTATTTGATGGTTATTGAGCCGGTGGTGAAATTTCAAATTTTCTGAAAATTTTTCCGAAAATAATTATTTTAATATTATTTTAAGCCGACACTAATATATTTAATTAGGGAAAATTACAAATTGGAATGAGTTGAAACAAATTTTGTGCATCATAATACATTAAACAAATTTTTATCATGTGGTTTTTGAAATGAAATGGTTTGCCAAAACGGTTTAGAAAATATCGAAGAAAAAGGGCTTAAATGGTGAAAAATAGCTAAATAGAATTGGGGTATGGTTGCATGTAGCTTAATATTCCTCATACACACACACACACCCTCACCCTCTCCCCTATAAGGGCTGAATTCAGCAGCCCCCCACTCATCTCCTCACTTAAAAGTCAAGGGAAAACAAGAAAAGAAAAGGAAAAAAATAAAAATAAAGGAAAGATGTTTAAGTGTTGACTTGAGATATGGCTCCTTTGACCTTACCAACACCCCCACCTCACTCTCTCTCCTCCTCCCTCAAAAATTCTGGCCGAAACCCCTCCCGCTTGCTGCCCCCAATTTTTCTCCTCTCATTTCATCACAAAAAATTCATCAAAATGCTTCAAATCCCTACAAATTCAAAGCAAAATCAAAATCTACTCACTACCCATTATTCCTTGACTATACTATTAAGGATCTTGGTGATAAGTTGGCATTTTGGAGACATGTTGCATGTGGGATCTCATGATCTTTGAGGTATAACTCTTTGTCTCATGGTTTGATTGTGGATTAGTTGCTTAATTAAAGTTGTTAGGTGTTTAATTGTGGGTTATTTGAGAGGTTGGAAATTTCTAGTGAGGATTTTGATTGAGTTAGGGTTTTGTGGTGGAATTGTATTGTGATCAATTGGGCATGGATATATGGTGTGGATTGACATATTAAGCCTTGTTGAAAGCTAATCTAGTTGTTTATTTCAACCATTTCTTATAAATGCCCTAATTAAGCTAGTTTGCTAACTAGAGTTTTTGAAAAATTATCAAATGCTTAGATTAAAATATAATTAAGTTTTCATATCATTATAAATATTATATTGAGTGGGTTAATGCTTTTAGTTTATGAAAATCCAAGCTAAATTGTTGTTTGTGCATTTTTGATATAAAATTGTTAAAATTTGGGTATATTGTAAACTAGAATTTTGGGGTTAATGAAATTATTGGGATTAAATTATGGAAATTGTTTTTATGACTTATTTAAGATATTTAATATGTATTATGGCCACTAGATTTGTTTAAACGTCGAGTTTTGTACTAAAACGGGTAATATTGCTTGCTAGATTTTAGGAAAAATGGCTTTTTAAAGTGAGTTTGGGGTTTTTGTGAGTTTTAACCTATTTTATATTAAAATTAGTGTTCGTGAATGTGCAAATGAGTGTATTTGGGTTTTTTCTCGATGGTATGGCGTTTGTACGCCGACGTCGAGGGTTTTTGGGTTGAATTGTGAAAGCAACCATAGGTTTTGACCTATGTGGGATTCGTGAGTCGTTTTGGTCATGAGTCGGATTTTAATGCGATACGGTGCGTTATGATATGTAGGTACCCCATGTGGACTTCGAGACGACAAGCAAGCACGTGGCGACGTCGGCACCGGCGAGCGAGGACCAGGTGAGTAGATTTATATCTACGGGGAGAAGTCGGGTGGATGGCGTATAGCACCCCCGCAGTCCGTGGTGGTGTATACGGATGCGTATACACACAAAAAATTATTATGTTATTTGGGATTTATAACGATGTTTAGGAGGGATATTGGTGTGTTGGATTATTTTATTGTTGCGAACCCTAGAGTAGCGGTCGCACACACACTTGCACACACCCACCCATACTTGCATACTTTCTTCTTTCTTTTGTGCTCATACGGGAATATATAGTTATGTGTTCACATAGGTATGGGACTATGTGTTCATATACGGATTTGGGGATGATACTTGGGATTGAGATGAGTCGATGAGATTTGTGTTGAGATTGTAATATCGGTGATATGGCAGGATTCGTACTTGAGGTACGTCCTGGTGTTATAGCGGATCTTGGGGCGACGATACGGGTGAATAGTGTTATAAATAAAGTGGTCGACATGTGATCGTGATATGAGATATGATATGCTAGGATATTGATCCTAGACTGTATTGGGCGATGTATACCCCTTGATGATGATATGTGCTGATAATATCGGTTTGTACGAGACTGTCGATCAGTAGTCAAATCATGACTATATTGATGATATTAGTATTGTATTAGACATAGGTCAGTACCTTAGACTATGATCTTTGATAAAGAGGATACCGGATGAATAGTGTGATGAATATGATATTGACCCGTACCTAGATTTGGGGATGCCGTACGACGGATTTACGTACGAGCTATACCTTGATGATTGATCCGCACTCTTGACTTGGGATGTCTGATTGTAGATGGTATCGGATATGATATTATTGAGGCGGGATCACCGACTAATATATATACAGGTATGTATATGGATCGACTCAGATGTTAGACGGTTTCCTTACCTGTAGTCCAGCTTGTTAGCTTAGCCCTTTAGTTTAGTTTAGTGGTTAGATTAGATTCGATTCTTACCTATTTCAAAAACTAACGAATCGTGGGTATTTTAAAAGACTGCCCAAGGGATCCTACGGATATTTCAAAAGACGTATCTTTTCATAAAAACACCGTAGCCCCTATTTTCAAAACCCCATGATTCGTGTTATTTCAAAAGGCACCATTTGTAGGACTTATATTAGATTAATGCAGGTTAGTTACAGTTGCGTCTAGTATTCAGCTCCCGCTTATTATTGTGGTTCGCTTCGCATCGCATACTTATGTTATAATTTCTTATTGCAATGTTGATATCATATTGTTAGGGCACCAGCACCATTACCGATGATGCGTATGTACCACGTACACTTACTTGCCGGCTCACACACATCTTCATCGGTAATTGCCATGTCACGTACACCTTAGAAAATATTATTGCTTGACTTAGCTTGTTAGTTAGTAATTTGACATGATATTAGTGTACCTGCCTTATATGCCAGCTTAACATTGTAGTTATTACTTGTCACTTCATGCATACTGTTATTCATTGTTATGCCTATATTCATGGTTTTACATGCTATTGATGATTTGGATTCGGATTTCCATGAAATTTTCTGGATTTGGGGGGAAAACCGCAAAACTTATATAAACTGATTTCTCTCTTTTTAAATAAAAAGTGCGGTTTTTCCCATGATGTATGAGTCGTCCACCATGAGTTTGCTGATGGATTTCGAGACCCGATTCGAGGAGACGGATGAACCGTTTCGGGTACATGGTGGACCCGGTAAGGTACCCCGGGGCAAGAAGTGCGTGATGATGACGATGTGAGCCTGGCGGGGGAGCACTACCTACCGGTGATTTTACCCGACGCGTCGGATATCCGGAGGATACCGTCGTGGTCTTGAGATGGATGGTAGGGGCCAGTCTGGACTGATGGCGCCCTAGATATTGTGATTGAGACATTGAGATTTCGAGATATTGAGGTACAGAGACTGTGATACAGAGATATCGAGATATTGGGATTACGTTTTGTGCCGATGCTAGGCACTGTTTTATGCTGATTTCATTATGATACCTCATTTTAAAAAATACAAAGGAAATCTCACTAAATTATGAAAACAGTTCTTCATTTACATTTATTCTGTTTCCATGCATTCATACCTCATTCATATGATATATTGCTACCTGAGACACTGACACGGGCACATGAGATTACACTCGGGTTAGATATTACCCTAGCCATTGTTATAGGCTGCATGTTATACATATATTTGAGGTTATATTATGATCATTGACCTAGGATTGCGTTATTTATGCGATTTCTTTCCGTAGATGTTTTTCTATTCACGAGTTGGCAACTCACCCCCGTTGTGCCCCAGTTTCTTGCAGGTTTGCCGTACAGGTTTCATTACGGCTTGCGGGCATAGTTTCCTTCTGGTGATTTGCTAGTAGGTGGGTTTACTTGTATCGTACCCCCATTATATATCTTGTATATTATTATTCTGTTGTATCTAGAAGTTCCATCAACCAAACATGTATTTATTTTGAGATAGAGACCAGTGATGTTATTCTTTCGACCTTAGAGTCGCGCGTTATATTTCTGTGGATTTCTTGTGGTTTTGAGTTTCCTTTTGAGTTTTTGATCCTCGCCCTTGGCGTTGTATATTATATTGCTTGTGTGGTTGTGACCGTCGATTGACGAAGAGCTAGCTCCCGCTTGGGGATGCCTTTTATTGATTTCGTATACTATTCATGTTGTATCCCGTTTGGGGGCCAGTTTTTACAAAGGAGACTCTGCCGAAATTTTCAGGAATTTTTGATGTTTTTAAAAACCCGCATAATTCGGCTTATGCTATTGAAACTACTTGTTTTAAATTGGTTTTTCTTCACTCTACTACTTTTCTTGGTTTGGATTTCTGGGTTTTCGGCTTACTTAGATTACGTATGCCTCGAGACGTTCGTAGTTTAAGTGCCGGTCATATTCCGTACTTTCGGGACGTGACAAAGTTGGTATCAGAGCGTTAGGTTTTACCTTCGGAGCGTAGGATGACCCTTGGTTGATGGAATAGGTGACTAAAGTAGAGTGACGTACCGTAGGTATGTTCCGCGGCATATTTACGATACGCTACTCCACTTAAGAAGCCTTAGGATGTACATTTCTTTGCTCAGTATTATATTCATTCCGATCTAGCCTCATCAGTACCAGTTATGGTTTTACTGCCACGATTACGGGCAGGGAGAGCTACAGCTAGAGTTGCGGTCAACACGAGCTCGTCAAGAACGAGGACTGACAAGGGCATGATTCCGGCGACACACAATTGCAGAGATGTGTCTTTTTACTGTGTTTCCGCGCCACGAGCGTTTGGCGGATCGCCTTTATGAGGTTACTCGGATGTGCTGATCGACGCTAGAGGATTGAGCCAATGATAGAGGCCAGCCAGATTTTGATGACCGTTGGTGTATTGCTTACTCATGATGATTGAGGCACTGTTCAGCGTGCAGGCGAGTGAGCCAGTTGTTGCTGCGAGCGACGAGATATCACCCCATATGTTGGAGCTATTGCAGTACAGGTTGTACTAAGAGATGATAGAAGGTCGCTAGTCACCCGAGGATGAATGACTAGGACAGGTGGTTCGGTCGCCTACCCCGATGCGAGGTCATCAGATAGATTGATTCCAGCTAGAGACGACTTCACGCGGAGACGTTGGGAGTCGACAGAGACGATCGAATGTCAGAAACCTATTATTCCAAGTTTAAAGTAGTTGGAAAGACATGCAGGCAATTCTATGGTCCCTCTAGAAGAATGAAACCCTAACTCGACTTAATGACCGTGTGAAATCCTTTGAACCTTCGGGTTTGCGGCAGTTCTACGGCGCCATTAGTGAGGCTTGGGTTTGCCCTTCTACGGCTGGACCACCGATGCTGTGGTATGTACTCGATACTATTAAACTGTGCCCAAGAGGTTGAGCTCTTGGGGGATTATGAGGTTTTGATGACTCGATCGGATGGCTCGACTTAATTCGGATGCTAGGTGGTGAGATGAATTTCTTGGGAGACTCCTGATACGAGGATAGCCGTTGGAGCTCAGTCCATGTAGCCATGATGAGACGAGTCCGAAGCAGTCGACATTAGAGAAAGTGAAGTAAGAGGTTCGTACCAGATCTAGATGAGATGACGTTCCACTCCGCCGACATCAGAGATGCGATGCGCATGCCGAGGCAGAGTACTGGATATACCTTCTAGAAGGAGTCGCGATGGGTATGCAGCCGTTCCAGAGCAAGATGTAGATATAGGAAAGGACGATGACTTCCGGACAGTTGGCAGAGACGAGACATGGAAGAGACCGTGAGCAGGATTCCTTCCAGGACACTGCTGCAATGATACTTGCACCCAGGATCAGATGTGTCACGTACATTCAGAGAGCCAGAGGCCGACGCCAGTGATATGCTGTCTTATGAGTGGTCGCGATGATTGACCGAGAGATGACCAGAGAAGTGCCAGAACGGGATCATCCCCGTTAGCACACCTGACAGGGCCGATGAGCCGATGGACCGAGAGATTGGTAATTCACAGTGAAGACCTTGACCCAGGAGTGGTCATTATTACGCACACCAGCAGGCCAGAGTTCGTGATCATCGACGAGACGTCCCACTAGTGACCGCGACAGTTGGCCCAAGATTCTTAGAGGATGCGCTTGAGCGGTACTATTCCGCCATTATTGATTTCGATGTTTTGGGTGATTTATTCGCATGATTTGATTTTGATGATTGAGGATTTACGATCTTTGCACAGTGTTGCACTTGATATCGTTTTCATGCCTTAGTTTCACATGTTTGTGATTTTACGGTTTTAGACATTTGAGTTGATTTTGTGCGTATGCACGCACACGATTTGGTTCCTGCACTCTGTATAGTTTATATATGCTTGCAGTGCAGTGATACGCCTTTGTGCACTTAGATGCATTGGACTTTGATTTCGATGGTGATGTTCGATATTTGTTTTGTGCACCTTGTGCACCTGATTTGATTTTGCGCGTGTTCGGCACTTGATATTGGATTTCATGATTTCGTGCATGATGGATGCACCTGATTTGGATTTTCGCGCATGTTGGGCGCATGTTTTGAAATGTGATTTTGGTGCAAACCAGATGCACTAAATCGAGATTTTTCGTGCATGTCAGATGCACCTGATTTTGCTGTCAGGCACACATGTTGCCTACGACAGATGTTTCGTACACACCCGATGCACTTAGATGTTGTTTCTGTGCATATGGATGGCACATATTTGGATTTTGATTTCCGTGCGCACAAGACGCACGTAGTATTCATACGCGTATTTTGGGATTGATTTTTATAATAGAGCAGTACGTTTTTATAATATTGCTATGTGTTTTCGTACTGAGCAGGACTAGTCAGAGGACAGTACCTGAATATATTTTACATGTATAGTTTCGACTTATATCATATTGGTTTTGCTTTGGATTTAGTATTCATGTCTTCCCCATGACTCTGATGATTGCGGGATGCTTGACGGAGTTCTGAATTGAGTTATCTACTCATTACTCATGCGCATGCATTGCGCTATGATGTGTTTATGTATTTATGATTTCGGAGCCCTGGCGATTTGATGGTTTTGGCTCAAATATTTTAGTATTTGGGGGGCGAGTTTTAATTTAAATTTGGGGACCGAATTTCTTTAAGGGGGGAAGATTGTAATGTTTCGAAAATCGTTTCGGTGAAATTTCGAAAAAGCGGTAAAATAAGGGGGTTTTCTGTAAAAAGTCAAAATAAGAATATCTTTATTATAAAATTAAATATACATATTCTAGCTATGAAATTGCTAGTATTTGATGGTTATTGAGCCGGTGGTGAAATTTCAAATTTTCTGAAAATTTTTCCGAAAATAATTATTTTAATATTATTTTAAGCCGACACTAATATATTTAATTAGGGAAAATTACAAATTGGAATGAGTTGAAAAAAATTTTGTGCATCATAATACATTAAACAAATTTTTATCATGTGGTTTTTGAAATGAAATGGTTTGCCAAAACAGTTTAGAAAATATCAAAGGAAAAGGGCTTAAATGGTGAAAAATAGCTAAATAGAATTGGTGTATGGTTGCATGTAGCTTAATATTCCTCATACACACACACACACCCTCACCCTCTCCCCTATAAGGGCTGAATTCAGCAGCCCCCCACTCATCTCCTCACTTAAAAGTCAAGGGAAAACAAGAAAAGAAAAGGAAAAAAATAAAAATAAAGGAAAGATGTTTAAGTGTTGACTTGAGATATGGCTCCTTTGACCTTACCAACACCCCCACCTCACTCTCTCTCCTCCTCCCTCAAAAATTCTGGCCAAAACCCCTCCCTCTTGCTGCCCCCAATTTTTCTCCTCTCATTTCATCACAAAAAATTCATCAAAATGCTTCAAATCCCTACAAATTCAAAGCAAAATCAAAATCTACTCACTACCCATTATTCCTTGACTATACTATTAAGGATCTTGGTGATAAGTTGGCATTTTGGAGACATGTTGCATGTGGGATCTCATGATCTTTGAGGTATAACTCTTTGTCTCATGGTTTGATTGTGGATTAGTTGCTTAATTAAAGTTGTTAGGTGTTTAATTGTGGGTTATTTGAGAGGTTGGAAATTTCTAGTGAGGATTTTGATTGAGTTAGGGTTTTGTGGTGGAATTGGATTGTGATCAATTGGGCATGGATATATGGTGTGGATTGACATCTTAAGCCTTGTTGAAAGCTAATCTAGTTGTTTATTTCAACCATTTCTTATAAATGCCCTAATTAAGCTAGTTTGCTAACTAGAGTTTTTGAAAAATTATCAAATGCTTAGATTAAAATATAATTAAGTTTTCATATCATTATAAATATTATATTGAGTGGTTTAATGCTTTTAGTTTATGAAAATCCAAGCTAAATTGTTGTTTGTGCATTTTTGATATAAAATTGTTAAAATTTGGGTATATTGTAAACTAGAATTTTGGGGTTAATGAAATTATTGGGATTAAATTATGGAAATTGTTTTTATGACTTATTTAAGATATTTAATATGTATTATGGCCACTAGATTTGTTTAAACGTCGAGTTTTGTACTAAAACGGGTAATATTGCTTGCTAGATTTTAGGAAAAATGGCTTTTTAAAGTGAGTTTGGGGTTTTTGTGAGTTTTAACCTATTTTATATTAAAATTAGTGTTCGTGAATGTGCAAATGAGTGTATTTGGGTTTTTTCTCGATGGTATGGCGTTTGTACGCCGACGTCGAGGGTTTTTGGGTTGAATTGTGAAAGCAACCATAGGTTTTGACCTATGTGGGATTCGTGAGTCGTTTTGGTCATGAGTCGGATTTTAATGCGATACGGTGCGTTATGATATGTAGGTACCCCATGTGGACTTCGAGACGACAAGCAAGCGCGTGGCGACGTCGGCACCGGCGAGCTAGGACCAGGTGAGTAGATTTATATCTACGGGGAGAAGTCGGGTGGATGGCGTATAGCACCCCCGCAGTCCGTGGTGGTGTATACGGATGCGTATACACACCAAAAATTATTATGTTATTTGGGATTTATAACGATGTTTAGGAGGGATATTGGTGTGTTGGATTATTTTATTGTTGCGAACCCTAGAGTAGCGGTCGCACACACACTTGCACACACCCACCCATACTTGCATACTTTCTTCTTTCTTTTGTGCTCATACGGGAATATATAGTTATGTGTTCACATAGGTATGGGACTATGTGTTCATATACGGATTTGGGGATGATACTTGGGATTGAGATGAGTCGATGAGATTTGTGTTGAGATTGTAATATCGGTGATATGGCAGGATTCGTACTTGAGGTACGTCCTGGTGTTATAGCGGATCTTGGGGCGACGATACGGGTGAATAGTGTTATAAATAAAGTGGTCGACATGTGATCGTGATATGAGATATGATATGCTAGGATATTGATCCTAGACTGTATTGGGCGATGTATACCCCTTGATGATGATATGTGCTGATAATATCGGTTTGTACGAGACTGTCGATCAGTAGTCAAATCATGACTATATTGATGATATTAGTATTGTATTAGACATAGGTCAGTACCTTAGACTATGATCTTTGATAAAGAGGATACCGGATGAATAGTGTGATGAATATGATATTGACCCGTACCTAGATTTGGGGATGCCGTACGACGGATTTACGTACGAGCTATACCTTGATGATTGATCCGCACTCTTGACTTGGGATGTCTGATTGTAGATGGTATCGGATATGATATTATTGAGGCGGGATCACCGACTAATATATATACAGGTATGTATATGGATCGACTCAGATGTTAGACGGTTTCCTTACCTGTAGTCCAGCTTGTTAGCTTAGCCCTTTAGTTTAGTTTAGTGGTTAGATTAGATTCGATTCTTACCTATTTCAAAAACTAACGAATCGTGGGTATTTTAAAAGACTGCCCAAGGGATCCTACGGATATTTCAAAAGACGTATCTTTTCATAAAAACACCGTAGCCCCTATTTTCAAAACCCCATGATTCGTGTTATTTCAAAAGGCACCATTTGTAGGACTTATATTAGATTAATGCAGGTTAGTTACAGTTGCGTCTAGTATTCAGCTCCCGCTTATTATTGTGGTTCGCTTCGCATCGCATACTTATGTTATAATTTCTTATTGCAATGTTGATATCATATTGTTAGGGCACCAGCACCATTACCGATGATGCGTATGTACCACGTACACTTACTTGCCGGCTCACACACATCTTCATCGGTAATTGCCATGTCACGTACACCTTAGAAAATATTATTGCTTGACTTAGCTTGTTAGTTAGTAATTTGACATGATATTAGTGTACCTGCCTTATATGCCAGCTTAACATTGTAGTTATTACTTGTCACTTCATGCATACTGTTATTCATTGTTATGCCTATATTCATGGTTTTACATGCTATTGATGATTTGGATTCGGATTTCCATGAAATTTTCTGGATTTGGGGGGAAAACCGCAAAACTTATATAAACTGATTTCTCTCTTTTTAAATAAAAAGTGCGGTTTTTCCCATGATGTATGAGTCGTCCACCATGAGTTTGCTGATGGATTTCGAGACCCGATTCGAGGAGACGGATGAACCGTTTCGGGTACATGGTGGACCCGGTAAGGTACCCCGGGGCAAGAAGCGCGTGATGATGACGATGTGAGCCTGGCGGGGGAGCACTACCTACCGGTGATTTTACCCGACGCGTCGGATATCCGGAGGATACCGTCGTGGTCTTGAGATGGATGGTAGGGGCCAGTCTGGACTGATGGCGCCCTAGATATTGTGATTGAGACATTGAGATTTCGAGATATTGAGGTACAGAGACTGTGATACAGAGATATCGAGATATTGGGATTACGTTTTGTGCCGATGCTAGGCACTGTTTTATGCTGATTTCATTATGATACCTCATTTTAAAAAATACAAAGGAAATCTCACTAAATTATGAAAACAGTTCTTCATTTACATTTATTCTGTTTCCATGCATTCATACCTCATTCATATGATATATTGCTACCTGAGACACTGACACGGGCACATGAGATTACACTCGGGTTAGATATTACCCTAGCCATTGTTATAGGCTGCATGTTATACATATATTTGAGGTTATATTATGATCATTGACCTAGGATTGCGTTATTTATGCGATTTCTTTCCGTAGATGTTTTTCTATTCACGAGTTGGCAACTCACCCCCGTTGTGCCCCAGTTTCTTGCAGGTTTGCCGTACAGGTTTCATTACGGCTTGCGGGCATAGTTTCCTTCTGGTGATTTGCTAGTAGGTGGGTTTACTTGTATCGTACCCCCATTATATATCTTGTATATTATTATTCTGTTGTATCTAGAAGTTCCATCAACCAAACATGTATTTATTTTGAGATAGAGACCAGTGATGTTATTCTTTCGACCTTAGAGTCGCGCGTTATATTTCTGTGGATTTCTTGTGGTTTTGAGTTTCCTTTTGAGTTTTTGATCCTCGCCCTTGGCGTTGTATATTATATTGCTTGTGTGGTTGTGACCGTCGATTGACGAAGAGCTAGCTCCCGCTTGGGGATGCCTTTTATTGATTTCGTATACTATTCATGTTGTATCCCGTTTGGGGGCCAGTTTTTACAAAGGAGACTCTGCCGAAATTTTCAGGAATTTTTGATGTTTTTAAAAACCCGCATAATTCGGCTTATGCTATTGAAACTACTTGTTTTAAATTGGTTTTTCTTCACTCTACTACTTTTCTTGGTTTGGATTTCTGGGTTTTCGGCTTACTTAGATTACGTATGCCTCGAGACGTTCGTAGTTTAAGTGCCGGTCATATTCCGTACTTTCGGGACGTGACAAAGTTGGATCAGAGCGTTAGGTTTTACCTTCGGAGCGTAGGATGACCCTTGGTTGATGGAATAGGTGACTAAAGTAGAGTGACGTACCGTAGGTATGTTCCGCGGCATATTTACGATACGCTACTCCACTTAAGAAGCCTTAGGATGTACATTTCTTTGCTCAGTATTATATTCATTCCGATCTAGCCTCATCAGTACCAGTTATGGTTTTGCTGCCACGATTACGGGCAGGGAGAGCTACAGCTAGAGTTGCGGTCAACACGAGCTCGTCAAGAACGAGGACTGACAAGGGCATGATTCCGGCGACACACAATTGCAGAGATGTGTCTTTTTACTGTGTTTCCGCGCCACGAGCGTTTGGCGGATCGCCTTTATGAGGTAACTCGGATGTGCTGATCGACGCTAGAGGATTGAGCCAATGATAGAGGCCAGCCAGAT
This sequence comes from Agapanthus africanus, assembly GCA_030015575.1. Taxonomy (NCBI): domain Eukaryota; kingdom Viridiplantae; phylum Streptophyta; class Magnoliopsida; order Asparagales; family Amaryllidaceae; genus Agapanthus; species Agapanthus africanus. Next base: position 402,697,244 of record CM057346.1, read on the forward strand.
TTTGATGACCGTTGGTGTATTGCTTACTCATGATGATTGAGGCACTGTTCAGCGTGCAGGCGAGTGAGCCAGTTGTTGCTGCGAGCGACGAGATATCACCCCATATGTTGGAGCTATTGCAGTACAGGTTGTACTAAGAGATGATAGAAGGTCGCTAGTCACCCAAGGATGAATGACTAGGACAGGTGGTTCGGTCGCCTACCCCGATGCGAGGTCATCAGATAGATTGATTCCAGCTAGAGACGACTTCACGCGGAGACGTTGGGAGTCGACAGAGACGATCGAATGTCAGAAACCTATTATTCCAAGTTTAAAGTAGTTGGAAAGACATGCAGGCAATTCTATGGTCCCTCTAGAAGAATGAAACCCTAACTCGACTTAATGACCGTGTGAAATCCTTTGAACCTTCGGGTTTGCGGCAGTTCTACGGCGCCATTAGTGAGGCTTGGGTTTGCCCTTCTACGGCTGGACCACCGATGCTGTGGTATGTACTCGATACTATTAAACTGTGCCCAAGAGGTTGAGCTCTTGGGGGATTATGAGGTTTTGATGACTCGATCGGATGGCTCGACTTAATTCGGATGCTAGGTGGTGAGATGAATTTCTTGGGAGACTCCCGATACGAGGATAGCCGTTGGAGCTCAGTCCATGTAGCCATGATGAGACGAGTCCGAAGCAGTCGACATTAGAGAAAGTGAAGTAAGAGGTTCGTACCAGATCTAGATGAGATGACGTTCCACTCCGCCGACATCAGAGATGCGATGCGCATGCCGAGGCAGAGTACTGGATATACCTTCTAGAAGGAGTCGCGATGGGTATGCAGCCGTTCCAGAGCAAGATGTAGATATAGGAAAGGACGATGACTTCCGGACAATTGGCAGAGACGAGACATGGAAGAGACCGTGAGCAGGATTCCTTCCAGGACACTGCTGCAATGATACTTGCACCCAGGATCAGATGTGTCACGTACATTCAGAGAGCCAGAGGCCGACGCCAGTGATATGCTGTCTTACGAGTGGTCGCGATGATTGACCGAGAGATGACCAGAGAAGTGCCAGAACGGGATCATCCCCGTTAGCACACCTGACAGGGCCGATGAGCCGATGGACCGAGAGATTGGTAATTCACAGTGAAGACCTTGACCCAGGAGTGGTCATTATTACGCACACCAGCAGGCCAGAGTTCGTGATCATCGACGAGACGTCCCACTAGTGACCGCGACAGTTGGCCCAAGATTCTTAGAGGATGCGCTTGAGCGGTACTATTCCGCCATTATTGATTTCGATGTTTTGGGTGATTTATTCGCATGATTTGATTTTGATGATTGAGGATTTACGATCTTTGCACAGTGTTGCACTTGATATCGTTTTCATGCCTTAGTTTCACATGTTTGTGATTTTACGGTTTTAGACATTTGAGTTGATTTTGTGCGTATGCACGCACACGATTTGGTTCCTGCACTCTGTATAGTTTATATATGCTTGCAGTGCAGTGATACGCCTTTGTGCACTTAGATGCATTGGACTTTGATTTCGATGGTGATGTTCGATATTTGTTTTGTGCACCTTGTGCACCTGATTTGATTTTGCGCGTGTTCGGCACTTGATATTGGATTTCATGATTTCGTGCACGATGGATGCACCTGATTTGGATTTTCGCGCATGTTGGGCGCATGTTTTGAAATGTGATTTTGGTGCAAACCAGATGCACTAAATCGAGATTTTTCGTGCATGTCAGATGCACCTGATTTTGCTGTCAGGCACACATGTTGCCTACGACAGATGTTTCGTACACACCCGATGCACTTAGATGTTGTTTCTGTGCATATGGATGGCACATATTTGGATTTTGATTTCCGTGCGCACAAGACGCACGTAGTATTCATATGCGTATTTTGGGATTGATTTTTATAATAGAGCAGTACGTTTTTATAATATTGCTATGTGTTTTCGTACTGAGCAGGACTAGTCAGAGGACAGTACCTGAATATATTTTACATGTATAGTTTCGACTTATATCATATTGGTTTTGCTTTGGATTTAGTATTCATGTCTTCCCCATGACTCTGATGATTGCGGGATGCTTGACGGAGTTCTGAATTGAGTTATCTACTCATTACTCATGCGCATGCATTGCGCTATGATGTGTTTATGTATTTATGATTTCGGAGCCCCGGCGATTTGATGGTTTTGGCTCAAATATTTTAGTATTTGGGGGGCGAGTTTTAATTTAAATTTGGGGACCGAATTTCTTTAAGGGGGGAAGATTGTAACGTTTTGAAAATCGTTTCGGTGAAATTTCGAAAAAGCGGTAAAATAAGGGGGTTTTCTGTAAAAAGTCAAAATAAGAATATCTTTATTATAAAATTAAATATACATATTCTAGCTATGAAATTGCTAGTATTTGATGGTTATTGAGCCGGTGGTGAAATTTCAAATTTTCTGAAAATTTTTCCGAAAATAATTATTTTAATATTATTTTAAGCCGACACTAATATATTTAATTAGGGAAAATTACAAATTGGAATGAGTTGAAACAAATTTTGTGCATCATAATACATTAAACAAATTTTTATCATGTGGTTTTTGAAATGAAATGGTTTGCCAAAACAGTTTAGAAAATATCAAAGGAAAAGGGCTTAAATGGTGAAAAATAGCTAAATAGAATTGGTGTATGGTTGCATGTAGCTTAATATTCCTCATACACACACACACACCCTCACCCTCTCCCCTATAAGGGCTGAATTCAGCAGCCCCCCACTCATCTCCTCACTTAAAAGTCAAGGGAAAACAAGAAAAGAAAAGGAAAAAAATAAAAATAAAGGAAAGATGTTTAAGTGTTGACTTGAGATATGGCTCCTTTGACCTTACCAACACCCCCACCTCACTCTCTCTCCTCCTCCCTCAAAAATTCTGGCCAAAACCCCTCCCTCTTGCTGCCCCCAATTTTTCTCCTCTCATTTCATCACAAAAAATTCATCAAAATGCTTTAAATCCCTACAAATTCAAAGCAAAATCAAAATCTACTCACTACCCATTATTCCTTGACTATACTATTAAGGATCTTGGTGATAAGTTGGCATTTTGGAGACATGTTGCATGTGGGATCTCATGATCTTTGAGGTATAACTCTTTGTCTCATGGTTTGATTGTGGATTAGTTGCTTAATTAAAGTTGTTAGGTGTTTAATTGTGGGTTATTTGAGAGGTTGGAAATTTCTAGTGAGGATTTTGATTGAGTTAGGGTTTTGTGGTGGAATTGGATTGTGATCAATTGGGCATGGATATATGGTGTGGATTGACATCTTAAGCCTTGTTGAAAGCTAATCTAGTTGTTTATTTCAACCATTTCTTATAAATGCCCTAATTAAGCTAGTTTGCTAACTAGAGTTTTTGAAAAATTATCAAATGCTTAGATTAAAATATAATTAAGTTTTCATATCATTATAAATATTATATTGAGTGGTTTAATGCTTTTAGTTTATGAAAATCCAAGCTAAATTGTTGTTTGTGCATTTTTGATATAAAATTGTTAAAATTTGGGTATATTGTAAACTAGAATTTTGGGGTTAATGAAATTATTGGGATTAAATTATGGAAATTGTTTTTATGACTTATTTAAGATATTTAATATGTATTATGGCCACTAGATTTGTTTAAACGTCGAGTTTTGTACTAAAACGGGTAATATTGCTTGCTAGATTTTAGGAAAAATGGCTTTTTAAAGTGAGTTTGGGGTTTTTGTGAGTTTTAACCTATTTTATATTAAAATTAGTGTTCGTGAATGTGCAAATGAGTGTATTTGGGTTTTTTCTCGATGGTATGGCGTTTGTACGCCGACGTCGAGGGTTTTTGGGTTGAATTGTGAAAGCAACCATAGGTTTTGACCTATGTGGGATTCGTGAGTCGTTTTGGTCATGAGTCGGATTTTAATGCGATACGGTGCGTTATGATATGTAGGTACCCCATGTGGACTTCGAGACGACAAGCAAGCGCATGGCGACGTCGGCACCGGCGAGCGAGGACCAGGTGAGTAGATTTATATCTACGGGGAGAAGTCGGGTGGATGGCGTATAGCACCCCCGCAGTCCGTGGTGGTGTATACGGATGCGTATACACACCAAAAATTATTATGTTATTTGGGATTTATAACGATGTTTAGGAGGGATATTGGTGTGTTGGATTATTTTAGTGTTGCGAACCCTAGAGTAGCGGTCGCACACACACTTGCACACACCCACCCATACTTGCATACTTTCTTCTTTCTTTTGTGCTCATACGGGAATATATAGTTATGTGTTCACATAGGTATGGGACTATGTGTTCATATACAGATTTGGGGATGATACTTGGGATTGAGATGAGTCGATGAGATTTGTGTTGAGATTGTAATATCGGTGATATGGCAGGATTCGTACTTGAGGTACGTCCTGGTGTTATAGCGGATCTTGGGGCGACGATACGGGTGAATAGTGTTATAAATAAAGTGGTCGACATGTGATCGTGATATGAGATATGATATGCTAGGATATTGATCCTAGACTGTATTGGGCGATGTATACCCCTTGATGATGATATGTGCTGATAATATCGGTTTGTACGAGACTGTCGATCAGTAGTCAAATCATGACTATATTGATGATATTAGTATTGTATTAGACATAGGTCAGTACCTTAGACTATGATCTTTGATAAAGAGGATACCGGATGAATAGTGTGATGAATATGATATTGACCCGTACCTAGATTTGGGGATGCCGTACGACGGATTTACGTACGGGCTATACCTTGATGATTGATCCGCACTCTTGACTTGGGATGTCTGATTGTAGATGGTATCGGATATGATATTATTGAGGCGGGATCACCGACTAATATATATACAGGTATGTATATGGATCGACTCAGATGTTAGACGGTTTCCTTACCTGTAGTCCAGCTTGTTAGCTTAGCCCTTTAGTTTAGTTTAGTGGTTAGATTAGATTCGATTCTTACCTATTTCAAAAACTAACGAATCGTGGGTATTTTAAAAGACTGCCCAAGGGATCCTACGGATATTTCAAAAGACGTATCTTTTCATAAAAACACCGTAGCCCCTATTTTCAAAACCCCATGATTCGTGTTATTTCAAAAGGCACCATTTGTAGGACTTATATTAGATTAATGCAGGTTAGTTACAGTTGCGTCTAGTATTCAGCTCCCGCTTATTATTGTGGTTCGCTTCGCATCGCATACTTATGTTATAATTTCTTATTGCAATGTTGATATCATATTGTTAGGGCACCAGCACCATTACCGATGATGCGTATGTACCACGTACACTTACTTGCCGGCTCACACACATCTTCATCGGTAATTGCCATGTCACGTACACCTTAGAAAATATTATTGCTTGACTTAGCTTGTTAGTTAGTAATTTGACATGATATTAGTGTACCTGCCTTATATGCCAGCTTAACATTGTAGTTATTACTTGTCACTTCATGCATACTGTTATTCATTGTTATACCTATATTCATGGTTTTACATGCTATTGATGATTTGGATTCGGATTTCCATGAAATTTTCTGGATTTGAGGGGAAAACCGCAAAACTTATATAAACTGATTTCTCTCTTTTTAAATAAAAAGTGCGGTTTTTCCCATGATGTATGAGTCGTCCACCATGAGTTTGCTGATGGATTTCGAGACCCGATTCGAGGAGACGGATGAACCGTTTCGGGTACATGGTGGACCCGGTAAGGTACCCCGGGGCAAGAAGCGCGTGATGATGACGATGTGAGCCTGGCGGGGGAGCACTACCTACCGGTGATTTTACCCGACGCGTCGGATATCCGGAGGATACCGTCGTGGTCTTGAGATGGATGGTAGGGGCCAGTCTGGACTGACGGCGCCCTAGATATTGTGATTGAGACATTGAGATTTCGAGATATTGAGGTACAGAGACTGTGATACAGAAATATCGAGATATTGGGATTACGTTTTGTGCCGATGCTAGGCACTGTTTTATGCTGATTTCATTATGATACCTCATTTTAAAAAATACAAAGGAAATCTCACTAAATTATGAAAACAGTTCTTCATTTACATTTATTCTGTTTCCATGCATTCATACCTCATTCATATGATATATTGCTACCTGAGACACTGATACGGGCACATGAGATTACACTCGGGTTAGATATTACCCTAGCCATTGTTATAGGCTGCATGTTATACATATATTTGAGGTTATATTATGATCATTGACCTAGGATTGCGTTATTTATGCAATTTCTTTTCGTAGATGTTTTTCTATTCACGAGTTGGCAACTCACCCCCGTTGTGCCCCAGTTTCTTGCAGGTTTGCCGTACAGGTTTCATTACGGCTTGCGGGCATAGTTTCCTTCGGGTGATTTGCTAGTAGGTGGGTTTACTTGTATCGTACCCCCATTATATATCTTGTATATTATTATTCTGTTGTATCTAGAAGTTCCATCAACCAAACATGTATTTATTTTGAGATAGAGACCAGTGATGTTATTCTTTCGACCTTAGAGTCGCGCGTTATATTTCTGTGGATTTCTTGTGGTTTTGAGTTTCCTTTTGAGTTTTTGATCCTCGCCCTTGGCGTTGTATATTATATTGCTTGTGTGGTTGTGACCGTCGATTGACGAAGAGCTAGCTCCCGCTTGGGGATGCCTTTTATTGATTTCGTATACTATTCATGTTGTATCCCGTTTGGGGGCCAGTTTTTACAAAGGAGACTCTGCCGAAATTTTCAGGAATTTTTGATGTTTTTAAAAACCCGCATAATTCGGCTTATGCTATTGAAACTACTTGTTTTAAATTGGTTTTTCTTCACTCTACTACTTTTCTTGGTTTGGATTTCTGGGTTTTCGGCTTACTTAGATTACGTACGCCTCGAGACGTTCGTAGTTTAAGTGCCGGTCATATTCCGTACTTTCGGGACTTGACAGTTATCTTGCTTTATCATATCCTCATATCAATATATATCATCTCGTACTTGTCCTCTTTTCAATTATATATACATATATCACTTCATATCCTCATTTCATCATGTCATCTTATACTAAATCCTTTGATTATATCCGTAAGTTCATAGCATAGGTTTCTCCAAAATATATTCTATGTATATCGATTCTCCATTATTATGGTTGCGGGGGTGCTATACGCCATCCACCCGACTTCCCCCATAGATATAGATCTACTCACCTGCAATATCCTTACTTAGTCGAAGTCGATGAACTTCTTGATCTCCTTCGTCGTTTTGGAAGTCCACGCGAAAGTACCTACAATCAATACACATCATAATGATATTAAAACCAAGTCCGAAAATCGATACGGCACACGAAGTGCTCATAGGTTAGAACCTATAGCCCACACATGCAATAACAACCAATTAACCCTCAGAGTTGACGTACGAATGTCCAACGACCGTGCCAAAACTCAAATACCAAAACCAAGTTTTCAGAAATCGAAAACCCGAAATCAGCAATATAGAAAATCACTCCCAGATTCTACCCTAGGTCAAATTAGGAGATTTTGCATATGGGGTAAGTCTAGATATCAGATAACAGAGCCATGCACCAAAAATCACACCAATCCATCAAGATCAGGCCGCAAATTGCGGCCTGGGGGATTAAAATTGCGGCCTGCAAATGGAGATAGAGGTTCGGATTTCTAGGGAAAATTCTATGTGGCCTGCACGTCTCACTGTGATGGCAACTTATTTTTCAGAGCTCTCGAGTAATACCAGATTCCATATAAACATCACAAACTGTCAAAAACCGACATAGGGAAAATTCTAAATTCATGTTTTAGGCTTCTCGTCTCTTGTTTAGCCAGAATATCATCACTAATGGCTTTGGGTTCACTAACTAAACCTCAATTACATCTCTACTAGTCCATTCATCCACTAAAACATTCTAGAAATTTCCAAAGTCACTAAACTTACTTAATCGAACTCTAAACTTAACTAGGAGGTTAAGAATGTTAGTTATATGTATGCCCTAGAGGCCATTACTATACATAGGATGTATATTGTAGTGGATGCTAGGACGTATATAGGGAGGACTTTCTTGCTCGACATGATAGTATGCTATCTGGTTGATCTTTACCTTAACGTGTATACTGTTTGTCTCTCTGTTACATGTTGGTAAAGCCCTTAGGATGTGTGCTTGACTACCTGGACTATGATGCGGATCATACTACTGGGGACATGGTAGTCCATAAGTACATCCTTCAAAGTCCCTAGTCGTGGGTGTATCGAGACGGGGCATCGATATACCAGAGTAGACTAGCGTATACCTTCTCGACCCATACAGATGGACGATGGATGATCCCATATCCATTGGTGTTTGACATCAGAGATGATATACGGGTGCTCAGTAGAGACTGGGTACACTGGACGGACTCGCCGAGAACTCCCAGATGGTATTATACCTCACGTCAGATGGCAGTTCTCTGGTAACCTGGTACAGAGTAGTCTGTTGACCCGAGATCGTCATAGAGTCTTGTGTAGTTCCCACTGTGCTTTGATTTCCATCTTACCACGTCCAAGAGGGCGTGCAAAACGGTGGTTTTTGGGTACAGTCCTGAGTCACATGGAGGCAATGAGCGATAGGAGGGGATTCGTCTCTCCCGGTATAGGGAGTTGATGTTGCGCTGTGTTCGATTGGCTATAACAGGAAATCCCTGGCCAGGGTTGCTGAGATTTACTGGTAAGTGTTACCAGTAGTTTCTCGAACAGTTATAGACCTCATATCGACACGACTTATCGATCTATTGGGGTCTGATGTTTACCACCCCTAGGCAAGATATGCAACATATCAGACGATCAGACCGGACTGTACGGTTGTGTTACTGGTTGGATTCACTGGAGAGTGAGCGGGCTTGCTCGTCGATCTTCAGATCGCTCAATACCCGGGTGGCCGTTACGTTTAGCAGACCGCTTGCGGCTTGTGGGTGTTTGATATGATCATCACCTGCTGCCGGCGTATTGACGAGTCTTTAGAGTCCTACACAGAGGTTTCCTGGCTCAAGCGAAACGAAATAGGAGCGCATATGAGATATGTGCGGGACCGAGAATGATACCAGTATGTGATACTGTATTTTATTCTCGCGATATGTGACATCGATCGGTTATATGCGATATAGCCGGGTTATCGGATCAAGTGTTGATTCGATAAGTTGTTACTGTTGATATTAGTCGGTTATATGCGATATGACCGGATCGTTAAATCAAGTGTTGATTTAATGATTTAATGCATAATTATATATTTGATATATTACTTTGCATTAACTAGTATCGGTTCACTTAATATGGATTTTCTCGCTCGGATGTGCGCATTATATATGTGATATGATTTTGTGCACATGCTTGTATCATGTTTGATGATACATGATAGTTTGGTGTATGGTTTAAACCATGGTTGGTCAATGGTTAGGGTTTCTTATTCTTCATTTACTTATTCTTTTATTTATTCATTGATTTATGAATGAAATAGAATGGTGGCCAATTTTGGATTATCCTTGAAGCTTCTTGAAGCTTTGAAATGGTTGACCATTTTGTTTCTTTCTCTAACCCTAACCATACAACCTAACCTAAGTTAATTATCTACACCTAATTAGGGTTGGATTATGATAAGTATTCATTCATTTTTATTTCAAAATATAACTTATCATAATTAGCTTCTTCTTCTTCTTCATTTCTTCACATGAAGAAAGCTTGCTCCATTAATGGCAAGTGATGGAAATGAGTGAGAAATCCAATTCTAAAGTCTACCCACTTCCTATTTCTTCATCCTCTACCTCTTGCCAAGTAGTAGAGTGTGTTTCCTTCACAAGTTATCATGGTTTGGTGAAGGTGGAGCTTGATCTAGCGATGCCTCGACGTAGATCATCTTCGGCACGAAGCCGACGACCTTGCCCGCTCGTTCTCCGATGAAGCCGACGCTAGAGCCCGGATTTGATTTGGACAGCGGAGAGGACCTCATCTCGGAGCCGTGGAGGTGGAGGACCGGATCTACAAAGGTTGTATTTCCGTTCCTTTAGTTTAGATGTAAACTAGTTTCATTTTCGCCTAGATTTCTAGCCAACGATCCGTAGTCGGGTTTCTCGGCACCTAGATTTTTTGAAATTGGCATGGTTGATGCCTTGTGAGACCTCATTAGGATGTCTAGGAACCCTACAGTGGTATCAGAGCCTAGCTAGAGCCTTAGACGAAATCTAGACGCAATTTGAAGTCCGATCGAACCAAAACCCGACCCCGGATCATGCTCTCTGTCCTTTTTTCAAAAACTGGGATTTTTCCAAATTAAAAATATGCTGAAAAATAAGCAGGGTGTTATTTGAATTACTGTGAAATACGAGGGCCTGAATCAACTTTTCCAGCGCGGAACCGCGGCACGTGCTATGCATGGTGCGGCGGTTCCGCGGCCTTACTGTTCCATTGTTTAATAATTTCTGCACAGTAACTCATATAATATAATGCTGTATTTTCTGGGGTATTTTTATTGTGACTCTACAGAAGAGTTTTCCTGGGTTGTTTTGGGGATTCGGTGTTTCGATCGGAGTATCAAATTTTGTCTATGTGGCTTTCCGGATAAATATTAGAATATGTTAAAAAGTTCGACCGGATATAGATACCCAATTTTTTCCCTGTCGGGAAATTTCCAAGTGTTGGATTTTTCCGTAGTTTAACGACGTTCTAAGTAGTGCAAGTAACGCGATGGTCCCTCTAGAAGACAACAAACCTTAACTCGATTATGTGACCGTCTTGAACTGCCCTTTGAACCTTCGGGTTTGGGGCAGTACGGCGTGCCACATGTGAGGCGTTGGCTTGACCCTTCTACGGCTGGACCGTTGGTACTGAGGCACGAACGGAATGTTGTTAGACTTATTTCATGTGTTGAGCTGTATCGGGAAAACTTGGGTGTTCGATTGTTCGATCGGAAAGTTTAACATTTTCTGTTTATCTGGAATGGGATGCAATAATTGGAATTCACAATAGTTATGAGATAACTGAATGAATGTTATAAATCTAGCGGTTTAGTCTCACTTGATCGGTTGCCACGGAATTTTGATGTGATCAAAAGTCCGTCGCAATCACGTAGCGTACGCGGATACTCGCCGGGTAAACTTAATGGACAGCCTCGCTCCATAGCCCCGACCAAGTGACTGTAGGAGAACCCCGTCGCCGAAAGCATCCGTTCGGGTGCTCGCGGTAGCGGTGTTCCGCCTTGGTGCACTTCGTCGACGGTATCGGGGGTGCAGCCGTCTACTGAAGTTTGCGACGAGCATTCGATCAGGATGTCGGGAATCTTGTTGAATTGCCCGACTTGATATTGAAAAGTGTTTTCGATAATGAGACTAAAATGCGGGGTTTATAATTGTTAGGCATGCGATGTCTAAGGAATTCATTTGGTCAGGCATGCGATGTCTGAGGTGGTTGCGGATTCCAACTGTTGTAGTTTTTCACTTTCTTTTCTGTGACCGTAAGTGTAATATGTGATATCGCCGGTTTCGTTGCTATATGTCAACGACAATTGGGATGCGCATATTTACTTACGTTGATGACATGTGATGTTATGTGTTGCTGGATATGTTATATTGGATCGTCGTGTTCGAATAGCCGGGGGTTTTTATGTGAGATGAGTGTTCTTCATTTTCATTCATATAAAAACTTGTATGTAATATTCTTTTATTGGGGAGCTTCCAGGTTGCGGAAGTTGTCAACGTTTGTATATTATTTACTTTTCCGCACTAGGATAGACCCAAGGAGGAGGGCACAAGTAACCGGGTTCTGGAGTCCAGTGGGAGACCAACTCGAGGAGTCGAGTCCGGGTCTCCAAACTCCAGAATTGGTAGGGTTGCTTGCCGCTCTCGTAGGGGCCTAGGGGTGTGGGTTTGGCTATTCATCACGACCGTGGAATCCGTGTTTTATACTGGCTCGTATTGAAAACACGGACGTCCTAGTATATCCATTATTTCATATGTTTCTTCTGCTGCGATATCTGTGATGTGATCATGTGATGTTCTGTGATAGATACAGTATATAGTATATATGATATATTATATAGACGTTACTTATGTTTTACACCCGCGCTAGCCCTGCCCCGCTCTGCCGTTAGTTACCTAACCTAACGGTGCACGAGGGGACATCGAGACGAATGCGGATGGCATAAGTGTACGTCGTATTTATCTGTGATGTTTAGGTACTTAAAATGATGGGACTTCATTAATGAGATTACTGAAATAAAAGAAACCTAAGATGTTGTAGAATCGAATTTCAAAATAAAACAGGTAGCTACAGTTCTTGCTTTGCACAGCGGTATATGTGATATATCCTGCACCTTATTCGATAAGGAAAGGACCGCGATCCCTTCACCGGGAGTGACTCCTTTAGCAATAACTGGCAGATGCTACACACTCGGTTTGTCTTTTGATTGCTTTTAAGTGTTTTTGCTTTGCACAGCGATATATATGATATATCATGCACCTCATTCGACGAGGAAAGGACCGACGATCCCTTCACCGGGAGTGACTCCTTTAGCAAAACTAGAAAAGCCTCAAAAGCACTCCATTTTAAAATCATTTGATTCTACAGCGATATCAAGTTCATTACGCAATAGGTTTTCAGAAAAACCTGTCGTAGCCCTCCGTCATTTCACATACGTACTAGTTAGTATTCGTGCTGCGGTTGTTTGGCCTCCGTCAAGGCGTAGTGTACGGTAGCTAACTAGTGCTTATCTGCTAGCATATGATGTGATTGGATTAGGGTATTCGTACGGCGTTGTTTGGCCTCCGTCAAGGGTCGTGCGGGTGGGTTTAATTCAATCAGGAAATGACGGGTTGAACTTGACTAGCGGACTATGGGTTGTTTGGCCTCCGTCAAGGTCATAGCGAGCTAGGGGCAAAATATTATCGGGAATTTCAAGTGTTGAAATTTGCAATGAGATTGCATACCTTCTATGAGATAGTTGGATCCCGATACCCGCTGTGAGTAAGAGTTACTCCTGGGAGAGTTTTATACATTACAATTAGCCGATCAAGTAGGTGTCTAGAAAGGTGTCAACGGGGTTACGCCTCTGGGAAAACGAGGTTTACATTAATTAGGTTCGTGCGAAAGCACGGGGGACCTCCCTCAAAGTACCGACACTGGCCTGGCTGAAAGATTGGCGAACTTGTAGTGTGTAATTAATCCCGGCTAGTCTTTCCTTTTAGGGTTTGAAGGAAGATTTGATAAAAAGCAGTGGGAGCCATCCTGATTAGATAAAATAATAACCAATCTATTCTTGCAAGAGCGCACGCTGAGTGTTTTCTTCTCTCTCTCTCCAGGTAGCGACCATATCACGCCTTAATCAAGATAATAATACGGATATTTGACCGAACCCGCTTGTTATACTGAGCTGGGGAACGTTGGTCCCGCTCTGTCTTATAACTGTTATAAGACAGAGCAAGAAATTGGGAATTACCAGAATTCCTGTGCCGCCCAAACGAAGAGAGTGCATGTTGATGCATCATCTTCGGGTGTGTTCATTACAAAGAACTGTTTCTCTGTATCCTCTACGTCCTGGGTATGTGATACCAGATCAGGATCCCAGATATGTAATCTGTTACATAGGGCTACAGATAAGTAGAGAACTGAGAATGGGTGATAAGTTTCATGAGGCAGAAAACGGGGCAAATGTTGCAGCCAAGTCTGTTGGTCACTGTCACCCTGTATTACTAATACATTGATTCTGAACGAATGTTATTAGATACCGAACCTGATATACAAAATCATATCTGTCTCTTTATTAGTAAAGAAACGGTAAAATTTTGTATTGATGGATAATGTTTTGAACATTTCCTATATCAAAAGTTGATCGGTTCAGGCACGTTATCTAAAAGCGTTGATGTTCTAAATCAAACTACAATTCTTAGTATACGGAACACACACAAGAGGAAGAGTTCAGAAATGAACGAATCCTTCTTGAGGCATTGTAGACTAGGTCATATCAATGTGACCCGACTAGCTGAAGTTACATTTAGATGTATATTTAAATCAGTTTGAATTTACATCTTATGAAACTTGCCAGTCATGTCACAGAGATAAGATGACCATAGCCCTGTTTATTGGAAACAGAGAAAGAGTTAGTGAACTTTTGGGATGATACATGTTGATGTATGTAGGTCCCCAGTCTACACATGCCAAGACCGGTTCTTTGTACTTCATTACATTCTCTGATGATCTTTCGAGATTCAGACCTATGTTCCTGTTGAAACACAAGTCCGAACCTTTTGAGATATTCACAGAATATAAGATAGAAGTAGAGAACCAATAAGGGTACAAGTATTATGTCCTTTGATGTGATCAGGGAGGAGAATACTTGAGCACGGAATTCCTGGACTATTCTAAAGGAGAATGAGATTCTCTCTCAGCATTACTCCTCCGTATACACCATAGCACGATGGTATATCGGGGCGGAGCAATAACACCCTATGTGATAAGGTGTGCTCTATGATGAGTACTACTGAGTTACCTATTTCCTTTTGGGAGTTATGCGCTTGAGAAGCTGCATACCTATTGAACAGGGTTCAAATCAAATCAGTTGCTTACCACTTCATATGTGATATGGAATGGGAAGAGCCCATGTCTTAAGCTAGTTAAGATTTGGGGTTGTCCGGGCTATGTCTAAAAGCAAAATCCGGACAAGCTCGAGGCAAGGTCTGTTATGTAAAACTGGAAATGTTCCAGCTATACAAACAACAGAAGATGATTTGGCAGAACCAAAGGATTCAGTAGATTCCAACGAACCTCAGCCTCTCCGCCGATCTAGTAGGGTTACTCACCCACCTGAGAGTTACTTCGGTTTCTCTATGACAGTGGGAGCGAGGATTGCATCATGAGATGATGACCCAACTAGCTTCGAGCTGGCCATCAGGAGTAAGACTCTGTAAGAATGGCTGGATGCTTAGTGATCTGAGATGGAATCCTTATACACCAACAAAGTATGGACTTTGGTTGCTATATCTGAAGGGTTAAATCCCCATCAGGAGCAAGTATATCTTGAGAAGATTACTTGGTGTACATCGAAAAGTTGAGACTTTCAAAGCTAGACTTGTTAAAGGTTTTCGTCATTGACCAGGCGTGGATAATGATGAAACCTTTTCCCGTACCTATGCTTAAGTCCATCCAGATCCTACTTGTCACGGCTACATACCATGACTACGATATCTGGTGGTTGGGTGTCATGACTGCTTTTCTAAATGATGTTTTAGAAGAGTGCGTCTATAAGTACACAGCCAGAGGGCCTCGTAGACAGTGGGAGCAGCGGAAACGTGTGCAAGATGCTTTATAAGATTAAAGCAGGCATCGCGGAGTTGGAACATCTGTTTTGATGGATTAGTCAAAGAGTTTGACATCATCAAAATGGTAGATGAACCTTGTATAAACAAAAAGGTAGTAGGGAGTATGGTGGTGATCCTCGTAGAGTACGTGGATGACATACTCTTGATAAGAAAGGAGTTTCTTATGCTACGCTCGATCGATCTCCGTTTATCACAAAGATTCTCCGTGTAGGATCAAAATGATACCTACTAAATCCTGGATTTTGGATCTATGAGATAGATTTAATTGGATGTTAGGATTCTCACTAGTTGTAGTGAGATGGTATCAATCGACCCTGGGGAGAATCACTGGAAGTGTTCCAGGGTGATAAAGACGACTGAATGTCAGTCGCAGGCATTGTCTTTACCCTCCGTAAAGGGACGGTATGTTGGAAGAGTTCCAAGCTAGATACCGTGACATACTAGACGATAAAGGCACGATACACCGCTACTTAAGATGCTACCAAAGTGGCTGTCTGGGTGTATAATGGTTCATGAGATGAACTACGTTCCTACCATTGTGAGACAATGGAGTTGTGGCTTATGCCAAGGAACGCGGGTCCCATCAGTGATCCAGACATATTCTAAGGCAGTATCACTTGATCTTGGAGATGGTTGATCTCCAGGGAGATCGAGGTTAGGAGAGTAGACTCAGAGGACAACACAGCGGATCCACTCACAAAGGCCTGTTCCTAGAGAGAGACTTTTATGGGATGGTTGAGTATGAGATACTACAACCACTGCTATCAGATGGCCCTAGTGCAAGTGGGAGATTGTTAGTTATATGTATGCCCTAGAGGCCATTACTATACATAGGATGTATATTGTAGTGGATGCTAGGACGTATATAGGGAGGACTTTCTTGCTCGACATGATAGTATGCTATCTGGTTGATCTTTACCTTAACGTGTATACTGTTTGTCTCTCTGTTACATGTTGGTAAAGCCCTTAGGATGTGTGCTTGACTACCTGGACTATGATGCGGATCATACTAGTGGGGACATGGTAGTCCATAAGTACATCCTTCAAAGTCCCTAGTCGTGGGTGTATCGAGACGGGGCATCGATATACCAGAGTAGACTAGCGTATACCTTCTCGACCCATACAGATGGGCGATGGATGATCCCATATCCATTGGTGTTTGACATCAGAGATGATATACGGGTGCTCAGTAGAGACTGGGTACACTGGACGGACTCGCCGAGAACTCCCAGATGGTATTATACCTCACGTCAGATGGCAGTTCTCTGGTGACTTGGTACAGAGTAGTCTGTTGACCCGAGATCGTCATAGAGTCTTGTGTGGTTCCCACTGTGCTTTGATTTCCATCTTACCACGTCCAAGAGGGCGTGCAAAACGGTGGTTTTTGGGTACAGTCCCGAGTCACATGGAGGCAATGAGCGATAGGAGGGGATTCGTCTCTCCCGGTATAGGGAGTTGATGTTGCGCTGTGTTCGATTGGCTATAACAGGAAATCCCTGGCCAGGGTTGCTGAGATTTACTGGTAAGTGTTACCAGTAGTTTCTCGAACAGTTATAAACCTCATATCGACACGACTTATCGAGCTATTGGGGTCTGACGTTTACCACCCCTAGGCAAGATATGCGACATATCATACGATCAGACCGGACTGTACGGTAGTGTTACTGGTTGGATTCACTGGAGAGTGAGCGGGCTTGCTCGTCGATCTTCAGATCGCTCAATACCCGGGTGGCCGTTACGTTTAGCAGACCGCTTGCGGCTTGTGGGTGTTTGATATGATCATCACCTGCTGCCGGCGTATTGACGAGTCTTTAGAGTCCTACACAGAGGTTTCCTGGCTCAAGCGAAACGAAATAGGAGCGCATATGAGATATGTACGGGACCGAGAATGATACCAGTATGTGATACTGTATTTGATTCTCGCGATATGTGACATCGATCGGTTATATGCGATATAGCCGGGTTATCGGATCAAGTGTTGATTCGATAAGTTGTTACTGTTGATATTAGTCGGTTATATGCGATATGACCGGATCGTTAAATCAAGTGTTGATTTAATGATTTAATGCATAATTATATATTTGATATATTACTTTGCATTAACTAGTATCGGTTCACTTAAGATGGATTTTCTCGCTCGGATGTGCGCATTATATATGTGATATGATTTTGTGCACATGCTTGTATCATGTTTGATGATACATGATAGTTTGGTGTATGGTTTAAACCATGGTTGGTCAATGGTTAGGGTTTCTTATTCTTCATTTACTTATTCTTTTATTTATTCATTGATTTATGAATGAAATAGAATGGTGGCCAATTTTGGATTATCCTTGAAGCTTCTTGAAGCTTTGAAATGGTTGACCATTTTGTTTCTTTCTCTAACCCTAACCATACAACCTAACCTAAGTTAATTCTCTACACCTAACTAGGGTTGGATTATGATAAGTATTCATTCATTTTTATTTCAAAATATAACTTATCATAATTAGCTTCTTCTTCTTCTTCATTTCTTCACATGAAGAAAGCTTGCTCCATTAATGGCAAGTGATGGAAATGAGTGAGAAATCCAATTCTAAAGTCTACCCACTTCCTATTTCTTCATCCTCTACCTCTTGCCAAGTAGTAGAGTGTGTTTCCTTCACAAGTTATCATGGTTTGGTGAAGGTGGAGCTTGATCTAGCGATGCCTCGACGTAGATCATCTTCGGCACGAAGCCGACGACCTTGCCCGCTCGTTCTCCGATGAAGCCGACGCTAGAGCCCGGATTTGATTTGGACAGCGGAGAGGACCTCATCTCGGAGCCGTGGAGGTGGAGGACCGGATCTACAAAGGTTGTATTTCCGTTCCTTTAGTTTAGATGTAAACTGGTTTCATTTTCGCCTAGATTTCTAGCCAACGATCCGTAGTCGGGTTTCTCGGCACCTAGATTTTTTGAAATCGGTATGGTTGATGCCTTGTGAGACCTCATTAGGATGTCTAGGAACCCTACAAAGAAACTAAATAAAAAGAAGAAAAGTGATGGTTATACCTCTTGGAGCAACTGAAGAAAATTCCAAGATGGTTGAAAGTCCTCAAAATCCAAACTTGAGCTTGCTAGGGGGTGTAGGATGAGGTTGTGTACATTTTTTGTGAAGGTGAGGTGACGTTTTGAGGTGATTTTGGGATGGTTTCATGGAGGTAGAGGAGGTGGAGGATGAGGAGGAAGATGATGAAGGAAGAAATGAAATGAAGTGAAGAAGATGGGAGCCATGGTCAAGGCCATACTTCTCTCTCTCTTTCTCACTCTCACTCTCTCTCATGCTCATGCCCTCTTGTCCCCCTCCATGTCACATTTGTCCCCCACTCACCCAAATATCTTTTCTTTTTCTTTTTTTTTCTCTCTTTTCCTTTTAAATAAAACCAAATACCACGAACATAAAGAAGCCATGCATGAATCAAACACAATGTGTCATGGTGCACTAGCCATGATTATAAAACAAAGATAGATTTGGTTTAATCATGATTAGTAGTGCACTAATCAAGTTTAATATAAACTTGCATATAAATAATTGCATAATTATTTATAAAATATCCAAAAACAATAAATACCTTTTTAATTAATAATTCATATTAATATCCAAATATTTTCCAAATATTGGTATTTAATTATACCATTTTACGAAAACCCCAAATTCGTACTCAAATAGTTTTCGTGAAATTTATTATTTTATTATTTAAATTCCAAAAATATTATTTTATATTTCTGATACAGTATCTTTTTCCAAGACAATTGCCATTGATAACTCCATTAAGTTTTCTAACCTGAATAGGCAAGCACTCAATTTCTCCGGCTCCCTGGGGCTCAAGAGAAATGATACCGCTTAAACCTATATTAATCTAGAGTTTTTAAATATTGTTTGCATATTTCGAGGGGGTTTTATGAAAAATACTTTAATGTTGTTTAGAAATAAATCTCGAGGGTGATTTATAATATTTAAGGTTTTCATGAACGTGTATTTTAATTGCTGTGGTGATTTAGTGATAAAATCTAGCTTTTTGAAAGTTTATGGTATTTTTATGAAAACTACTGCTTTTGGAAACTTACTGGTATTTTATTAAAAATTCTAATCTTTCATTTTAAAAATATAGTTTCATAATTTTATTATTGAAAATACAGATTCATAGTTTTATATAATTTTCCAAAGTTTAGTTTTGTTTAGAAAAGTCGTATTTCTTAAAAACCGTATTTTTGTTTCCTTTCAAGAATGAATACTCCATGAGAAGTTCTGCATCTCGCTCTACTATCCTAAGAATATGCGATAATCCGCATCATCTATTAGCGGGTTCCCTAATGAAAGTTGTAGAGACGTAATTACTAAGAATTTAAAATATTGATTAAAAGAAACCCGTTTTGAAAAAAGGTGGTATTTTAATGTAAAACCTATTCTTTGAACCAATCATATATTTAGAACATCATGTTATGCAAGTATAGTGTGCGTGTGGGGTAGGTCGTTAACCCGTGAAGGTTGTATAGATAGGTAAACTAGTTATCGAAATAACGGTTATACTAAACTTCATGGTATTTTAAAAAGTTCATTATAAGCGTATTGAAATGAAATTTTAGTTACGTCAAAAAGCAATTGATGTAAATATTAACTTGAAGTGATATTAGAGAATTTGTATAAACTTTTAAACATGGCAAAGTGACCAAAATTGTTTTAAAGACAAGGGTTATATGTTAACTCCGCTTTTGTCGATATATCTTAGAAATTATATAGAAGTGAAAAGAGAGATGAAGAGACTTACTGTCACGACCCACCCCCAAACACAGATGGTATTGTCCGTTTTGGCTGAAACCGCACGGTTTTGTCCCTTTGAATGAACCGGACTCAAGAAAGGGGCTACTTCCCAGTAGGTCACCCATCCCAGAATTTCCCTGACTCAAGCACGCTTAACTACGAAGTTCCTCAAACTCCGGAGTTCTGATTCATCCAAAAGGCGCCTCTGTGTTATAGGAGTGGTATCATTCCATTTATAGTTCAGATTATGCCTTCTATCGGAATGGAATTCGATACTCCCCATTGTTCTACAGTGGGTCCCCGTGTGTATCTGTATCGGTTACATCCCCACCTCAATACCGGATAACATCTCACTTCTCACGGGGTTGGTGGTATTCATCCCCAACTCCACCTGGGGTATTACATTCCCCCCACTTAGAACAATGGTTCGTCCTCGAACTACAGACCTACTTTTGAGAGACCCGCTCTGATACTATATTTGTCACGACCCACCACCAAACACAGATGGTATTGTCCGCTTTGGCCAAAACCGCACGGTTTTGTCCCTTTGAATGAACCAAACTCAAGAAAGAGGCTACTTCCCAGTAGGTCACCCATCCCAGAATTTCCCTGCATCAAGCACGCTTAACTACAGAGTTCTTCAAACTCCGGAGTTCCGATTCATCCAAAAGGCGGCTCTGTGTTAAAGGAGTGGTATCATTCTATTTATAGTTCAGATTATGTCTTCTTTCGGAATGGAATTCGATACTCCCCATTGTTCTACAGTGGATCCCCGTGAGTATCCGTATCGGTTACATCCCTACCTCGATACCGGATAACATCTCACTTCTCACGGGGTAGGTGGTATTCATCTCCAACTCCACCTGGGGTATTACACTTACTGGTTGTGTAGTGGTAGGAAGAGCTTAACGAAGAGAGAAGGGCTCTTTGTCTCATCAGAGGTGCTCCGGTCGTCGGAATTTGATCACTACTCCTTTTGGCTTGCTTAACTCTACTTGAATAGCCTTAAACCTTCTTGAACTTAGAAAATTTTGAGAAAATTTTCAGAATAGAGGAGAGCTAGGCATGGGGTGGTATTTATATGGTAAAAATGAGAGAGGGTGTGAAATAAAAATGAATTAAAATGGATTTAATGGTGTTAGTTAAGGATTTGAAGAGTCTATGTTTGTTTGATTGCAGGAAAATCAAACAGTGCAGAGGAGTTGAGGGGAGCTGAAGGGACTTGCGTGTAAAGTACGAAGGCAATTGGGGGTGATCTAACAGTTTGTAGCGGCCAAAGTAGGGAAACTGGCGGTCGGATCTCGATGGATTGCCTCAAGATTCGTGCCACGTGTCAAGTTTGGTGTTTGCTCCTCTTTGCGCCTGTTCGATTTTTTTGAAACTTTTCGTTTCTCCGTGAATTGCACGTGCAACTCTTGGGCTTCCGAAAAATTAAAAAGAAAAATCTTTAAAAATAATTAGGACTGATGGGAATCGAACACACAGGCTATGTCACAGCAGTATAGAGGCTTTACCAGTGAGCTACAAATTGCTTCTTGCTTTTATTAAAAAAAAGTGACTTATAACTCCTATACAGGCTGAAATACCATTTTCTGTATATTTAAACAAATAATTCTGTACAGGGATTTCAGATTCGTTACAGAGCAACCCGACAATCCAAGAATGAGGTGGCCCAGTCTCGACTCCATGAGATGGTCACCCGATGCATCCTCGAATCTGGCTACACGAGCACTCTATCGTGGGGTATCCTAGTACAAGAAATGAAAAATATATACAAGGGTGACAACGCCCGGAACCTAGACGTGTCCCAAAAAGAATATACATCAAGTGGTAACGACGGCTACAATCCGGTTGCTCATCCCGAATAAAAAATACATTAAAATCAAAACTGTACATACAAATCGCAAGAGGGGCTATCTAATCACGACAATCCAAATAAACCATCAGAAGATATATATCTAAAAAAACATAAGTAACCAGTGTGCAACCCTATCTAATCGAACATATAGTAATTAAACGACGTTTAACAACACACAAACAAAGATATGGATCATAAACGATGCATTAGTTTTGACCGAAAAGCTTCCTGAACTTTCCTGAATACAAAGATAACATATCCTAAAATATGGGGCAAAAAGAAGTTTTCTAATATCCAAGCCACCACAAAAATCCAGGGACCTAATTCAAATTTTGTTACGTAAATTGCGGTAAAAATGAATAAAAAAGCGGTCCAAATTTAGAGTTAGGTCCTTGAGTTTCGTGCTAAGTTTTATTATCAAATGAGAAGCTCTCTGCAAGTGTCAAATTTTTTTCAACAATCATGAAATTTTCAGAACAAAGACTTGGTTTTAGAAAACGAATACGGTTAAAATTTCGGTTTCGAAACGCAAACATCATCTACAACTAGTTAATGTGTTTGGCATGGCTCTGATACCACTGTAAAGACCCTAGTGCTCGCACCGCAAGACACGCGGCGAAGGCAGAAACGAAAACAAAATTTTTATAACAAGCACTAGCGACTTATACCCTAGAATCGATTCAAAACACTAAACTAGATAACTAAA
Source organism: Agapanthus africanus (assembly GCA_030015575.1). Taxonomy (NCBI): domain Eukaryota; kingdom Viridiplantae; phylum Streptophyta; class Magnoliopsida; order Asparagales; family Amaryllidaceae; genus Agapanthus; species Agapanthus africanus. The sequence goes on from CM057346.1 coordinate 402,719,943, forward strand.
CTAACAAGGTTAAGGGCCTAACTACCTTTGTACCATTTCCGCGCAATTGCGGAAGACCCCTACACTGCTCCAAGGACTCTCGCAAGGCTCCAAAGTCATCGGGATCGAGTTTGGACGCCGATCTTTCTCATCGAAGATGATCCATCCGAAAGAGTCCAAATCAAGCTTTTGCTTCATACCAAATTATCTAGTGAAGCAACTCATGATCACGACTTGTTAGGAAGTGATGGTAAGAATGATGTCGTGGTGGTTATCTCATTATTCTTCTTTCTTTGCAAATTTTTCATTCTCAAACAGAAGCTAACCATTAAAGAGAAGAGAGGAAGAAGAAAAAGAAGTTATGAATGAATTCATTTTCTGTTTTCTTTTCCTCTCTTCTTTTAATCAAGAGTGTGTGAGTCACCATGTGACTCATGACAAGAGTCATGAGCCCACACTCATCTGAAAACTTCTCCAAAGAATGAAAAAGTGTATATGTGTACACACACACACACACACACACACACACACATATACATATATACGTATAAAGATAAAAATACCCGTATTCATATTAAGATACAAATACGAATAAAAATACCCATATATACGTATTACCAAATATGCATCAAAATACATATATCTGTATTCATATCAAAATACGAATACCGTATTCGTATAAAAATAGGAATACCTCTATTCATATAAAGATAAAGATACCCATATCTGTATTAAGATACAAATATTCGTATTTATATAAATACTCGTATTTGTATAAATACCGTATTCGTGTCAAAATACAAATACCCAAAAAGAGAGATAATGAGAAATATAATACTAGCTCACAATGATCCGGCTATCTTTCAAACCTGCCAGTATTATCAAAATGCCCGATTAAAGTACGTTCACTGAATACACATATTTAATCGAACCCGAGTGCGTATAAAAATAAGCACATACTATATCGTTTCACCTGAACAGGAAAACCCTCTGTGTGGGACTCTAAAAACTCGACAATACGCTGGCAGTGAGTTTAACCATAAGTACGTCAGCGGCACTAGCTATACGTTACGACTACCCAGATATTGAACGAAAGGAAGGTCGATAAGCAAACTCTTCTGTATCCTACTGAGCCTGTAAGTGACAATCTCCGTACAGTCCGGTCTCTTCGTTTAAGAGTATCGCATACCAGGTATATGGGGGTGGATAATGTCAGACCCCTAATAACCCGATAAGTCGTGTCAGTGTCAAGCCCATTACCAAACCGAGATATTACTGTTCTCCAATCAGTAAATCATATCCGCCCTGGCTAAGAACTTATGGTGATGGCCAACTGAAAACAGCGCAGCATCGACTCCCTGTACCGGGAGAGAGGAATTGCTGACGATCGCTCACTGCCTCCATGTGGCTCGGGATTGTACCCAACTAAAACCTGTTTGCACGACTCAGTAGAGTCGTGGTAAATAAGTAATCTAAGTAAAGTGGGAACTCACACGAGAAAAATGACGATATACTCATGTCAATTGAGAACTGCTATCTGACGATATGTATAGTACTATCTATAAGTTCTTAGCGAGTCCGTCCGGTGTACTCACCACTAGTGAGAACTTGTATACAATCTTAGGTGCAACATACTAATGGCTATGAGACCTGCCACCGCCCTTCATCGGGGTGTAGAAACGTATACACTAGCCTACTCTGGAATTTCGATACTCAGTCTCAATATTCCCACGATTAGGGACATTTAAGGATATGCTTATGGACTACCAAGCTCTTACAAGTATAATCGACATCATAACTCTGGTAGTCAACCAAAGACCCTATGGGCTTTATCATTATGTATTAGCGACAAGTAATAAAATGTATACACATCAATAATAAAGACAAACCAGATAGCATACTATCATATCTAGCAAGACTGTTCTGCCTGTATAGGCCCTCCTTCAATTATCATAATCGCCTACTTTTGATTACAATAATTGCCTTGAGGTTACTATAGCCAACATGGAGAACCAGCGGAAAGGTACCGACGAAATATCTCGAAATGAATGAAAATACAAGTGAATGCAGGTGTCTGCTTTATACATTCCTAACTTGTCCACACAGGACAAATCTATCTGTTATCATACGATTGAATTTCCTCGTCACATAGACTACATGACGGTTGTTAGAACCGAATGATACCGTCCGATATTTAACAACCTTCATATAGTTTTATGTCACGACAAATATCGAACATATGTTAACCGATAGATAGGAACTAATTCGCGTTTTGATTTTCGCATATGATTATCGAAGAAAATATGATAATTTCATATTATCATCGAGTTTCATATACTTACTTTAAGATTTAATTTGATTAGTTTTACGTTTACGTTTTAATTTCAAGGTTTTGAAGTTTTTACCTTAGGGTAAAGTTCTTTAAACTTAAGAGTTTTTTTAATCGAGTTTAAGATTTTGGATTTAGGATTGGTGGGATTTGAAAAGAGTTTAATGTAGAGAAAAATGATGATGAATCAAGGTTTGTGTATGTTTGTATGCGTGTGTGTGCGCGCGCGCATGTGTGTGCATGTATGCTTGTGTGTGCGTGCACGCGCACGTCTATGTCTGTGTGTGTGTGTTTGGGGTGCGCGTATACTTATGTGTGCGTGAGTGTGTATGTGTATGTGTTGGCTATAGTGCCCTCAAGTCAATTATTGAATCGCAGGCACGCGATTGTGATAATTGAGGGAGGACCTATACCGATAAAACAGTCTTACTCGAGATGATAGTAAGCTATCTGGTTTGTCTTTATCATCATGTACATGCTTCGAGTGGTGTTACAGATCACTATTACATGTTGATAGAGCCCATAGGATTCTTGCTTGACTACCAGTATTATGATGGCAATCATATACGTGGGAGCTGGGTAGTCTATAAGCACATCCTTAAATGTCCCTAGTTGTGGGAGTATCGAGACTGGGCATCAGTACTTGATTTAGTGTAATTCTCGGATGTGTTTGTAAAAAGCAAGTATCGAATCAATTGTTTCCCGATAACGGTTTCATTTGATCGATAATAGTATCTTGTATCGGTATTTAGAAAATTGTATAAAGAACTCACTATCAAAGAATTATATTTGACCGCAATCAACTACGGTGTCAGTTGTAGATCATAAGCGAGTGCGGATCGTCCACAGGGATTGTGCGATTCATTTTTATATTTGCTTTGTTTGAATCGAAAAGTTAATTGAAAAGAAAAGAAAACATGATTCAAGAATTTATCAATTGATTCAGGTGTCACGATGTTTAATCAAGAATCAAGAAACTGATAAACAATCAAGAATTGGGTTTCGATAATATTTCCAACCAAAATGCCAAGAATCTAAATGAGGCTCGTAGGAATCGATCGGATCTATAGACGTGATGTAATATCAAGATTTTGTGTTCTTGTCCTTCGAAGGATTGATACTAGATCGATGATGGTCGATGAGAGTTAGGGCTTTCTTGATGAAACTAGGGTTTTATCGTTTAACCCTTGTTCTTTCATCAATATCATTCACATTCTAGCCTCTAACAATTTCAAGAAACGATCGTAACTCCCCAATCTCGAGCGATATCAATCAAGAAAGCATCGCATCGAATTGGGTCGTCGATTCTTGAACTTGCTAGGGTTTACAAAACTCGTAGGATTCAAAAATCGATTTAAGATATATTACATCATCATTCTATTGATCGTCTCGACTCCTCGACGAGCGGAGTATTACTCAAACATCATCACACAGAAAGTATTCAAGAATTGAAAAGATATCATGATGCGAGAATTTAAAGAAAAAAAGATAAAAGAATATCACCTTTTATTTATATCAACAATTTGATTACAGTCGCTCAAGAACTACAAGAGGAAGAACTAAATTGTTGAATTGGCGTCGCTCGGCTCCGTGAGTCGTGGATCGGCTTAGACCACTTGCTCCGTTGAAGATCGGCTCGGCTCATAAAAGGTTGTAAGGCTTCTTGCTTGATGGGTACTCGGGATCTTGGCTTTTGATTGGAATTTGGGTTAAGGTTTCATATAAATCCTCTCACTAGACTTGTGGAAGAAGAAGATGAAGAAAGAGAGTGAATGGATCTAAATTGGCTAAATGAACTAATCAAGGATCAAGTCCCTTTTACAAGTGAGCCTAGGGTCTTATTTATAGATCTCCCAAACCCTAAGTCTTTGAGTTCCCTCCAAAAGTTTGTTGAAAGACTTCTAGAAAGAGTTTGTTAGGCTTAGCTTAGGGTTTAAGCTAAGGTTTAAGAAGAAGTTTCTAGAATACAAGGCTTAGTTTAGTGTAGGAACAAGGGTTTGCTGATCTGGCAGAAGTCTCTGGAGTCTTCTGGAACTTGGAGTGTCTTTATGAAGTTTAGGAGATGATCTAAGAGTTTTGCACCAAAAATGAGGAGCTAATTCCTTGAACCCACCGTGGATCCGCGGCGCAAGCAGGCTCCTGCCGCGGATCCGCGGCTGTCTGTGGGGCTTGGGCCTTGGGCTCCCTGGTATGGTCTTGGAGCAACATTTGTAGCTTAATCTGATGTGTTGATTTGTATTTTCCCTTTTGGATTTATACCAGATCTGAAATCATTGAGTTGGCGTAACGTTTTAGCTGAACCCTGTAAGTTTTGGCCTTTCTGCTGGATTTTCCTGCACAGATCTCAAAACAAGTGTTGCGCAAATGTAGGGATGATGCGATGCCATGAAATGTAGTCAATTTCCTTTATAGTGCCGGTTTTAGAGTCTAACACATGCAATCTGATATTTTGCGACAGTTTTGCTAATATGTGAAATATGAATGCCGAACACTTCTATATGAATGCAAATGATGAGGAAATTGCCGTGTTAAAAATACAATATTTTTGACTAATCAGTACTCTAGAGTAGACTAGTGTATACTGATCGAGATCCCGACGAAGGGCGGTAGCCAGGTCTCACAAGCCATTGATGTTAGTTTGTTCACCTAAGATAGTATACATGTGCTCATTGGGTTATGAGTACACTGGATAGACTCGCCGGGAACAAGCTGCAGGGTTTCCTAAGACGGCAGCAAGGTTTTGGGAGGCATCGTCCATGCCAGATTCAAATTTTTGCTGTTTTAGCTAACCCTAACTAAGAATCGTTAACTAGAAATCGACGGAAATATAAATGCAAACACTTTGCAAATCTAGTGAGCAAAGAATACAACCTTTGTAGACCGGTCCTTCACTTCAATATCTCCGTGTAGTAGTCCCTTTCGCTGCGATCATGAACTCTGGACTCAAGAGAGGCTCCCATGAAGAAACGAACATGTTTGCTTCTAAGACTTCGAGGTCGAAGACGATCTACGTCGAGGAGACACTAACACAAGCTATCTCTTCGCTAATTGTGAAATTAGTGAAGCAAACACCGTATACTAAATGGAAAGTAGTAGAGGATGATGAAATAGGAAGTTTACTCACATTAGATTTCATTTTCTCACACTTTTTCTCATATCTCCATTGAAGCTAGAAAGCTTTGAGGAAGAAGAAGAAGAAGAATGAACTCATCATATGAGTTATCCAAATGAATTATTGCAACCATGGGTGAGTTAAGCCCTCATGCCTAACTCATGTAGATAATTAACCAAGGGCTAAGGTTAAAGGTTGGGTTAACAAATATCCTAAGGAATGACAAAAGAGTGGACTTTATCAATGTTTCTACAAGCTTCATCCAAGCTTGACAACATTGACCAAGTCTTCACTCTTTTGTTATAACTTAAGAAATAAATAAAACCCTAACTCAACCCTAGCATGGTTTAAGTCTCATACATCCATCTTGCATGTATCATCAAGCATGACACAATACATGTACACAAATATATATATATATATATCATATATATACAATGTGCACATCAAGTGAGAAAAGAAACATAAGTGAGCTAATACTAGTTAATGTAATGTAATATATCTAATATATAATTATACATTAGATTATCAAATCAACTCTTGATTTAATAATCCGGCTATATCATATATAACTGACTAATATCATGTGTAACAACTTATCGAATCAACACTTGATCCGACAACCCGGCTATATCGCATATACCCGACCAATGTCACAATTCGCGAGAATTGAATACAGTATCTCATATCGTATCAATCTCGGTCCCGCACATATCACATATGTGCTCCTACTCCGTTTCGCTTAAGCCAGGAAACCCCTGTGTAGGACTCTAAAGAATCGTCAATACGCCGGCAGTAGATGATGATCATATCAAACACCCACAAGCCGCAAGCGGTCTGCTAAACGTAACGGCCACCCGGGTATTGAGCAATCAGAAGATCAACAAGCAAGACTACTCATACTCCTGCGAATCCAATCAGTAACACTACCGTACAGTCCGGTCTCTTCGTATGATATGTCGCATATCTCGTCTAGGGGTGGCAAACGTCAGACCCCAGTAACTCGATAAGTCGTGTCGATATGAGGCTCATAACGGGTCGAGAAACTACTGATAACACTTATCAGTATATCTCTGAAGCAGCCTTGGCCAAGGACTTCCTGCTATGGCCAATCGAGCACAGCGCAACATCAACTCCCAATACCGGGAGAGACGAAACCCCTCCTATCGCTCATTGCCTCCTTGTGACTCAGGACTGTACCCAAAAGCCACCGTTTTGCATATTCTCTTAAACGTGGTAAGGTGGAAATCAAAGCACAGCGGGAATCACACAAGACTCTATGACGATCTTGGGTCTACAGACTAACCTGTACCAGTGTCACTAGAGAACTGCCATCTGACGTGAGGTATAATACCATCTGGCGAGTCCGTCCAGTATACCCAGTCTCCACTGAGCACCCGTATACTGTCTTTGATGTCAAACACCAATGGATATGGGATCATCCATCACCCATCTTTATGGGTTGAGAAGTTATACGCTAGTCTACTCTGGTATATCGATACCCTGTCTTGATACACCTACGACTAGGAACATTTGAAGGATGTACTTAGTGACTACACTATCCCCACTAGTACGATCTGCATCATAATCCTGGTAGTCAAGTACTCATCCTAAGGGCTTTATCAACATGTAACATAGAGACAATCAGTGTACATGTTAAGATAAAGAGCAACCATATAGCATACTATCATGTCGAGCAAGAAAGTCCTCCATATATATGTCCAAGCATCCACTACAATATACATCGTATGTACAGTAATGGCCTCTAGGGCATACATATCACTAACAATCTCCCACGTGCATTAGGGACATCTGTTGTAGTATCTCATACCCAACAAGCAGCAGTGGTTGTAGTATCTCATACTCAACCATCCCATAAAAGTCTCTACTGGGAAATAGGCCTTTGTGAGTGGATCCGCGCTGTTGTCCTCTGTGTCTACTCTCTTAAACTCGATCTCCCTGGAGATCAACCATCTCTATGATCAGGTGATACTGCCTAAGAATATGTCTGGATCTCTGAAGGGACGGGGGTTCCTAGGATAAAGCCACAACTCCATTGTCACACAATGGTAGGAATGAAGTTCATCTCATGAACTTTTATACATCTAGACTACCTCTTTGGTAGTATCCTTGGTAGCAATGTATCCAGCCTTTATCGTCTAGTTTGTCTCGGTATCTAGCTTGGAACTCTTTCAACATACAATCCCTCCACTGAGGGTAAAGACAATGCCTGTGACTGATATTCAGTCGAGCTTATCACCCTGGAAGCTATCCAGTGATTCTCCCCAGGATCGATTGATACCATCTCACTACACCTAGTGAGAATCCTAACATCCAATTAGATCTATCTCATAGATTCATAACCCAGGATTTAGGAGGTATCACCTGTTGGATATAGTGCCCTCAAAGTCAATTATTGGATCACATGCACGTGATTTCAATGATTGAGGGAGGACCTATACCGGTAGGACAGTCTTACTCAAGATGATAGTATGCTATCTGGTTTATCTTTATCATCGTGTACATGCTTTAGATGATATTACAGATCACTATTACACGTTGATAGAGCCCTTAGGATTCTTTCTTGACTACCAACAGTATGATGGAGATCATATACGTGAGAGTTGGGTAGTCTAAAAGCACATCCTTAAAGTGTCCCTATTCATGGGAGTTTCGAGACTGGGCATTGATACTCCATCGGTAGACTGGTGTATACAGTCGAGACCCCAACGAGGGACGGTGGCCGGTCTCACAAGCCATTGGTGTCAGTTGGTTTACCTAAGATGTATACAGGTGCTCATTGGGTTATGAGTACACCAGACGGACTCGCCGGGAACATTCTAGTTGGTTTAATACCTAGCGTCAGATAGCAGTTCCTTGGTGACATGTGTACAGGTTAGTCTATCGACCTGAGATCGTCATTTGTATCGTGTGATTTCCTACTGTGCTTTGATTACTACCCTACCACGGCTCAAAGGAGTCGTGCAAACAGGTTTTAGTTGGGTACAGTCCCGAGCCACATGGAGGCAGTGAGCGGATCGGCAGGGGATTCTTCTCTCCCGATATTGGGGGTGAGATCGCGCTATGTTTAGGAGAGCCATTACACGAAGTCCTTGGCCAAGGCAAGTGAGATTTACTGGTAGGTATTCCAGTAGTATCTCAGGGTGTTCTGGGCTACACTCCGACACGACTTGTACCGCTTTTGAGTGTCTGAAGTTTACCGGCCACCTAGGCCCGACATGCGATACTCATAAACGAACGGACCGAACTGTACGGATATTGTCACTGACAGGCTCAGTAAGGTTTCAGGATGAGTTCGCTCATCGGTCTCCTTTTTGGTCAATACAAGGGTAGTTGTTACGTACAGCTAGTACCACTGACGTGCTTGTGGTTAAACCCACTGCCAGCATATTAACGAGTCTTTAGAGTCCCCTACAGATAGTTTCCCAAGTTCGGGAGAAACTTTGTAGAGACCGTATGGTTTTATGGCAGGGTTAGATCATATACGTGCACTAGTGCACGTATCATGATCGGACGGATCATACTAGTGGGCTTTGGTTTAAGCCGGATCCTAGTATTAGATTTGTTATATTTCTTTAGTCTCATTGCATTCGCATTCAGTCAGAATGCGGATGCAGGTATGTATATACAGGTGAGGGGTATCCTTGTGATCCGTCACGAGTTTACTTTAGATGTTGACATATCTTTTTGTTGGACTAAACATTTGGGTTAATGTTTAGATGGTGGAAATTGTGAGTGGGAGTGATGATTTTGCGCATTAAATGAGACATGTGCTTCATTGGTGACTCATGGTCTTATTTCTTGTGCAAATGTCACATTAGTGATTGTTTATTGTGTTAAAATGAGAGGTGGAGAGAGAGTGGACAGCCACTAACCTTTGGGTTCACGCTTGAGTTTATTCTATGGCTCTCACAGTTTTCATTCCAACACAATAGAAAAAGAAAAGCCTCTTCTTCTTCTTCTTTCTCTAGTGCATAACTTCCACCAATGGTATCATCTTCAACCTCCATCCATACACTCTCATGTGTTGAGAATCAATGGATGCTTGAGACAAAATTGTCACACTACATCACCTAAGACATGTCGGCTAGCAAACTTCATGTCCGAGTTGCTTCGGTTTTGTAACATTTCAAAAAAATAAAATATTAATTTTGGGAATTTTTATAATTAAATAATAAATATAATGAATGTTTTAATAGAGCGGTATAATTAAATACCGATAAATTGGGAAAAATTCGGAAAATTTTGGTAATTACTGAAATGAGGGTGTTTTATGTGATTTATGCAAATTATAAATTTTTACGATTTTTATTTGCACTTTTTACACTAATTGCGATTAAATATCGTTAATCGCGTATTAAGCGTGTTTTGTGCACATGACATGCACCATATCATTTTTACACTTGTTACATTTTTTCATGATCTTTTCTTCATTTATCTTGCATGGTTGTTGACTTTAGAAAAGAAAAGAAAAGGAAAAAGAAAGGAAATGATGAGAGAGGGGACACAATCATGACATGAGACAAAGCATGCTTGAGAGAGAGAGAGAGTGTGTGAGGGGTCAACCCTAGATCATGGCCATTCCTTCTCTTCTCATCATCTTCATCATCTCTTTTTCTCTCCTCCTTCATCCATGGCAGCACTCCCTTGTCCCCCTCCTTAAACACCTCACTTCATACCCAAAATCACACAAAAACCATACACCCTCTTCACAAAAAATTTTGCACAAGCTCACAACAAGCATGGGGAAACAAGAAAAACTGGATTTTGATAATCTAAGGAGGTTCATGAGTTCCAAATGAGGTAATCCCTTCGCCATTTGTGTAGTTTTTCGTTCACTTTAGTATCCATACGTGTTTAGTTGTAATTTAGTGCAGTTTAGTGAACTTTGAAGATTTCTAGAAGAGGTTATGTGGGATTTTGAGTGGTGTTACTGCAATTGGACTTTAGAGATGACCTTAAACCCCCCTATGAGGTTAGAAACCCAGATCTATTCGAAACAAACCAAGTTTACGGAAAACAGAAACTGTTAATGTCGGTTTGTGAACTTTTAGGGTCTGCAGGGAAATCTGGGATGAACCGGGGAAATTCTGAGACAAACAAACAACTTTAGAGGCCAAATTGGACAAGTATGAGACCACCCTGACCAGACGAGATCCTAACTCCCTAGCAAAACTGGCCTAGCCGGAATTTTGTAGTATGTGGCTGTCCCCCTGATGAATTAGGTGCCCAGATTGCTTCAGTAGGTCACACACTCCCTATACTACACCGTAGACTTGTTTGCTTACCTTGTTTTGACCAGAACAGAAATCTGGGACCACTCTTCTGGGTTGCTGCCTTGTTTTTCATGATGTTTATGGATTTAAGTTTTGATATTTGGTATTGTATTCGATTACTTGACGTTTGTATGCCTATATCGATTGATATTTCGTTGAATTACGAGATGTAGATCATAGGTTTTGACCTATGGGTGATTCGTGCGACATTTTGGTTTTCGTGTGTCGTTTTAGTTTTGAATTGGATTTTAATGCGGCACGATACGTTATGATGTGTAGGTATCCCGCGAAGACTTCGAGACGACAAGCAAGCGCGTGGCGACATCGGCATCGGCAAGCAAAGGTGAGTGGATCTATATCCACGGGGGAAGTCGGATGGATGGCGTATAGCACCCCCGCAAAGTTTTGATGGAAACTGATTTATAGAATGTGGTTAAGGAAACCTAGATTAGGAAACTAGGGTTAGAGTTAAATGATAGTTCGTGAAACCGTATTAGAAACTAAGAATAGTAGAAGTGATATAATACGGCTAATATGTGATGACGGAATTTGAGGATGACGGTTAGCGATACTGCCGTTTAGGGTACTATAGGACTAGATAGTCGACGTAGATGTGTCATCCGAACCATACCTATTTCTAAACTGAAGAATCGTATGCATCTTTTAAAAAGATACCTTGAGGGACGTTACAGATTTTCAAATGATATCCTTTCCTTAAAAACACCGTAACTCCTATTTTCAAAACTACGATTCGCTTCTTTTAAAATCTGCTTGTATGGTTCGGGTGTGTATGTTAGATTAGATACTTATACTTATAGTAGAGATAGAATATTTATGTAAACTCGACTTGATGTGAGATATAAATGCGATGAAAGAATATAAGACGGATATGATGATATGATGATTTGATGATATGTTGGTATACGGATGCGAGTTGATCGAAATGATTTATACCCTGCCGGTCCCCTGATATGAGATTATCGCGGAGGTGACCTGGGACATAGGTATATATATATATATATATATAAATGTTGTGAATCATGGATGATAGGCCGTACGTGATATTAGGCCGTACCCTCATTAGTCTTATAGGATGATAGGATCCCTATTAGCTTAATGCCGCCGTACGATAATTTTCCGTGCGTGATGAGTTTGACTTGATGATTGATCCATACCCTTGACTAGAGGTTGTCATACGATGGATTATACCGTCCGCGATGTTGTTAGGCTGGATGCCGATTGACAGATTCACCGACTCGATCATGTTAGATATATATACCTTATAGCTGCTAGCTGACGATTTACCTTATGACGCATTCATTGTACTACTTATACCTGTGATAGTACACCTGCACCATTATCGATGATGCGTATGCTACACGCACACAGATTGTAGGCTAGCACACTTCATCATCGATAATTACCATGTCACTACACAGTAGGATTGCTGCATCATGATACGACTCTTCGCATAACCTGCTTGCGTATATACAATGATACATCCATATTTGCGCACATACACATTGTATATTCATATTGGTACACATATACATTGATACATCCATATTTGCGCACATACACATTGTATATTCACATTGGTGCACATATACGTTGATACATCCATATTTACGCACATACACATTGTATATTCATATTGGTGCACATATACATTGATACATCCATATTTGAGCACATACACATTGTATATTCATATTGGTGCACATATACATTGATACATCCATATTTGCGCACATACACATTGTATATTCATATTGGTGCACATATATATTGATACATCCATATTTGCGCACATACACATTGTATATTCATATTGGTGCACATATACATTGATACATCCATATTTGCGCACATACACATTGTATATTCATATTGGTACCTGTATACTTGCGCATATACATATTGTGCCCGAATAGATAATTTGTTTTATTGGAAAATTAGGAACCACATATTATATTTTAAAAACTGGAATCATTTAAAAGAGCGGTTTTCCCTTAATATGACATATCACTATTCCATGTTGTATGATATACGGATATGCTTATATTTCTATTATATTTCGCATATATCATGCTCTATGATTTTACGCATTGAGATATGTTGTTTTCATGAGATTTCTGGGTTTGGGAACCGTGGACATTTTAAAAGAGATTATGTGTTGTTTTAAAAACCCAGTTTCTCTTGATATGATATTTCAGTGCGTCAACCATGCGTTTTCTCAGTTCTGTGATGTGTGACATGTGAAACCCGATTCGAGGAGGCGGATGAGGCCGATTGCGGGTACATGGTGGACCCGGTATGGTATCCCGGGGCAAGAAAGGGATGCTGTATATACAGACGGTGAGCCTAGCAGAGGGACTACTACCTACCGGTGATAGTATTGGGCTTGGCGGATATCCGGAGGATACCGACCGGAGTCGAGAGATGATATGGGCCGATCCTGACTGACGGAGCCCGTGGGCCGATCCGGACTCCCGATATATGAGGATTTACGTGCCGATGCTGGGCACGGTTTTCATGATGTTTTCGAGTGTCGATGTTAGGCATTCATGTTCCATGATTTTGATGTGTCGTGAGGAACACCGTTGATTATATCATCATTCTTTCATGCACACTCTTTTATGATATTTACGTGCATACAGACATTGATTATATGGGTGGACGAGATCCCCATGCATACATACATTGATTATATGGGTGGACGAGATCCACATGCATACATGCATTGATTATTACTGTTGGATGTTATCCACATACATATAGATATTGACTACCTTGTTGACACATATACGGACCCGGTCACCCTAGATATCATAGTATTACCTTTATGATATAGTTGAGCTAGGAGTCGTTGTTTATTCGATTTCTATCTGTTGATATTTTTCTACTCACGAGTTAGCAACTCACCCCCGTTGTGCCATAGTTCTTGCAGGTTAACCGCTTGGATCAGTAGCGGCTTCGCTGACACACAGTTGCATTCGGGTGTTTTGCATTGGTAGGTGGGACATTTGTATCGTACCCACTCTTGTATCTATATTTCATATTGTATCTAAATAACTCCATCAATCGAAATTTGTAAATTGTATAAGTAATGAGACTTAGTGAGACTTGTAGTTGCGAGATTTGAGCGATGGGTTTTATATTCGCTTTTGGGGTTATGTCTTGCTTATTTATTTATCTTTTGTGGTGAACTTCGCCGTTAGGCATCGAATACTTATATATATTGTCTTGCATGGTTGTGATCCGCCGTTTGGCGAAGAGCTAGCTCTCGCTTGGGGATGCCTTTATTATCTTCATGTATTTGTGGTTTTGGATCAAAATATACAAAGGAGGTGCTGTCCAAATTTTCAAAAAGACGAAACATGTTTTTTTAAACTTGCATAATCCACTAGCATTTTCATGTTCCTTTTCTATGCATTTAAGCACACTTGATTTCATTATACCTTTGTTTCAAAAACTTCACCTCCTTTATTTTCTTAAAAGGGTTTAGATTTCTGGGTTTCAGCTTACTTGGATTACGTTACGCCTTTAGACGTTGCATGATTCAAGTGCTGGTCACGAGCTAATATTTCGGGTCGTGACAAAGTTGGTATCAGAGCGTTAGGTTTAACCTTTGTTTGAGTCTATGTTTGACTATGCAGAGTCTAGGGCGGGTATGTATTTCGGAACCTAGGCTTGACCTTACGGAACTTAGACTTGAATGGGGGGGTATTAAACCCGGACTTTCATTACATAGGCTGACCCTGATTGATGGAGTAGATAGCTTGAGTAGAGTGACGTACCGTACGTATGTTCCGTGGCATATTTACGATACGATACTCCACTTAAGAAACCTTAGGATGTACATATTTTGAGATCTGTGATTCTCTTCGTATCCTTGATTATACATCCATTTGGGATCCTTGATTTTATTTGTTCCATGATCATACTCTCATTGATGTTGTTCCTTCTTATGATCATGTATCCATTCCGGATCTGTTGTTTCCTTTCATGTTGTTGATCTGCTTTTTTCGATACTCGATTGAGGTTCCTGTCACCATGTTTGAGCGCAGATTGAGCTGCTACTAGTATTGCGGTCAGGGCGAGCTCGTCTGGTATGAGGGCCGACCATTGTGTTTTCTGGTGACATGGGGACGTCTCGATGTAGTGTTGTGTTGTGACCTCCTGTTGAGGCGAGTGTTTGGTTTTGCACCGGATGATCGGGCCATCGATAGAGCGGCCAGTTACGAGAAGACTGTCGATGTACAGCATACCCCAGAGATATTGATGTCGCCTACCGTGCAGACAGATGACCCAGCTGTTGCTGAGATTGATAAGATGTCGCTTCCAGAGCTTACGAGCTGAGATCGCCGGAGCTTCCAGGCAGAAATGCGACAGATGATAGCTAGCCTACCCCGAGTTAAGAGACGAAGGTGATTCGTCAGATTGATGCGCCGACGTAGGCCCAGTTGAGTTGAAGATTTCCAGTGGGGAGAGTCTTACTCAGATCAAAAGCAGACCGATCCAGAGATGACCGTCGATGTACCGTCTTTCCTGGAGGATTGAGGCATTGTTTAGCGTGCGGACAGAGGGTATTCGCATGTCAGCTAAGTGAAGTTAAAAAGTTCGAACGAGTGTCAGAAACCCATTTTTCCTAAGTTTAAAGTGTTCGGAGGAACATGTAGGTAATTCTGTGGACCCTCTAGAAAAATGAAACCCTAACTCGACATGATGACCATGGAACCGCTTTGAACCTTAAGGTTTGTGGCAGTTTAGTGGTGCCATCAGTGAGGCTTGGGTTTTCCCTTCTACGGCTGGTCCAGAGGTGCTGTGGTATGTACCAGATATTTTTAGACTGCGCTCAGGTGTTGAGCCTTCGGGAAATTTTGGGACCTTGATGACTCGATCGAAAATTTTGACGTCGTCCAGATATCATGTGATAAGAGACCAGCAAGCTGACCGGTTTCGGATAGAGGACCTCACCCAGATGCGTTGTGAGTTGATCGAGAACGGACGAGTATTGAGTATTCCTCCGATGGTTGGGATGAGTTCCCGAGGACGTGTTCGGCCAGATATCTTCTACAGAGTGATGAAGATACCGAGTTAGCGACTTCGAGTCCGTGTGAGAGACTCTGAATTGACCGTGGCCAAGGACAGTTGCAGCGCGCAGATAGCATAACATGACGTCAAGATGGACGATGATAAAGGCGAGCGGAACCAGAGTTTCGTGCGAGATGCTGACGAGCTGTTATTACTCCCTGTCGAGATTAGAGATCTGATATGTATACAAAGGCGTTGGGATACGGCCAATTCCCAAGGAACGTTGCGCTGAAACGCAGATGTCCAGAAAACGAGAAAGGATTATGTAAGAGTACCAGCCTCCGTACAGTTTGGCATAGGCGAGATCGGGAGAGACCTTGAGCAGGATTCCTTCTGGGACACTACTGCAATGAGATTTGCACCGAGGATCAAATGTGTCACGTGTATTCAGAGAGCCAGAGGCTGATACCAGTGTCGTGCTGCCTTACGAGTGGTCATGATGATTGACCGGGAGATGACCAGAGAAGTGCCAGAACAGAATCGTCCCCGTTAGCACACCTGATAGGGCCGATGAGCCGATGGATTGCGAGATTGGTTATCCGCAGAGAAAAGGAAGACCCAGAGGCAGAAGACGCCAGACCGTGAGTAGGAGGCGAACGGATATTCTTGTTCTGTCGGTTTTAGGCGCACCGATTCATTTTTCGACATTGTAGGAAGTGTACCTCAATGTCATTTACTGCGATTTGCGTTGTGATCCGAGTATCCCGCTTATATCGCTTGGATTTGAGTTTTGATGATTGAGTTTCATGATATTGATTTCGTGCACCATGGCTGCACCTACTGGGTATTCACATTTTGTGCATAGTTATTGCTCTTGATATATATTTTATACACCGTTGTGTTGATTTATGATTTTTGCCCAGTTATTGCACTTAAATATCGTTTTGTGCCTTAGCTGCACCTGTTTATGACTTCATGGATTTCCTATAGTTGAGTTGATTTTTTGCTTATGGTACGTATTCGATTTGGTTTTTGCACTCGGTATAGTTCACATATGCTTGCAGTGCATTGATACGTATTTTGTGCACCACAGTTGCGCCTGACTTCGTTTTGATGTCATTTGAGATATTTATTATGATTTCATGCCCAGGGCATGCATATGACTTGATTTATGCTTTCGGCATAGTTTTCATGCACTTTTAGTATTTGATTTGCTTTTGTACATGTTAATACACATGGTTGTGAGATTATATACCACGGTATACCTGATTTGGATTTGGATCAAAATGTGTTGTATACCGTCGATTTCGATTTGATACTCGATATTTGTTTTGTGCACCTTATGCACCTGATTGGATTCGTGCGAATGATCAGTGCTTCATATTGGATTTCGTGATTTCGTGCATGTTGGATGCACATGATTGAGATTTTCGTGCACAATAGATGCACCAGGTATTGTGGTCGTGCACACCCGTTGCAGTGGACAGAGGCTTTTGTGCACATCCGTTGCACTTAGTTTTGCTTTGTGCGTATAGTGGCACCTGTGTTTGGATTTGATTTCCGTGTGCACCAGACGCATATGATTATTGGATACGCCTTTTGAGGCTGATTTTGCTGTTGAGCACTTTGTTTACATGATGGGCACTATATTGTGTAGTAGCCAAACAGAACTGATCAGAGGATAGTACCTGAGTACTTTGCATGCATTATAAGTTTACCAAGAGGTTTTTGAAAAAGAGCTATAGTCTCGCTATTTCCTACGTGTCCGTGAGCGACACGAACGTTATAAAGGAAAACCTTTTGGGATATTTTGAAAAAGGGCGGAACGCATATTTGAGTAAAAACATATATGGACATATACTATTATTTCACAAATGAGCGTCCGTCACTTAGGCCGTAAGTTACGCATCACATTTAGAAAAGATTTTTGCATGAGTTTTATTTAGTTATTGAAAGTTTTCCAAAGATACGTACTATACACGTACTATAGTATTTGACTAGTGTATATTGGACTTCAATAGTAGATTTCGAGATCTGTATCTTTATTATAACTCCAAGGATATGTATGAAAATCCGATGATTTACGTGACGCTTGACGGAGTTCGATTTTGAGTTTTGTACTCGTTTTCATGCGCACTTGATGCGCTGAGTGTTTCTGCATCTTCCGTGATTTCGAAGCCCCGTTGATTTGAGCTGATTATTGAAATGTTTTAGATTTTGGGGGTGTAAATTTAAATTCGGGGACAGAATTTCTTTAAGGGGGGAAGATTGTAACATTTCATAAATATAAAATAATAATTTTGGGAATTTTTATAATTAAATAATAAATATAATGAATATTTTAATAGGGCGGTATAATTAAATACCGATAAATTGGGAAAAATTCGGAAAATTTTGGGAATTACTGAAATGAGGGTGTTTTATATGATTTATGCAAATTATGAATTTTTACGATTTTTATTTGCACTTTTTACGCTAATTGCGATTAAATATCGCTAATCACGTATTAAGCGTGTTTTGTGCACATGACATACACCATATCATTTTTACACTTGTTACATTTTTTCATGATCTTTTCTACATTTATCTTGCATGGTTGTTGACTTTAGAAATGAAAAGAAAAAGAAAAAGAAAGGAAATGATGTGAGAGGGGACACAATCATGACATGAGACAAAGCATGCTTGAGAGAGAGAGTGTGAGGGGTCAACCCTAGATCTTGGCCATTCCTTCTCTTCTCATAATCTTCATCATCTCTTTTTCTCTCCTCCTTCATCCATGGCAGCACTCCCTTTTCCCCCTCCTCAAACACCTCACTTCATACCCAAAATCACACAAAAACCATACACCCTCTTCACAAAAATTTTTGCACAAGCTCACAACAAGCATGGGGAAACAAGAAAAACTGGATTTTGATGATCTAAGGGGGTTCATGAGTCCCAAATGAGGTAATCCCTTCGCCATTTGTGTAGTTTTTCATTCACTTTAGTATCCATACGTGTTTAGTTGTAATTTAGTGCGGTTTAGTGAACTTTGAAGATTTCTAGAAGAGGTTATGTGGGATTTTGAGTGGTGTTAGTGCAATTAGACTTTAGAGATGACCTTAAACCCCCCTATGAGGTTAGAAACCCAGATCTATTCGAAAAAAACCAAGTTTACTGAAAACAGAAACTGTTAATGTCGGTTTGTGAACTTTTAGGGTGTGCAGGGAAATCTGGGATGAACCGAGGAAATTCTGAGACAAACAAACAACTCTAGAGGCCAAATTGGACCAGTATGAGACCACCCTGACCAGACGAGACCGTAACTCCCTAGCAAAACCGGCCAAGCCGGAATTTTGTGGTATGTGGCCGTCCCCCCTGATGAATTAGGTGCCCAGGTTGCTTCAGTAGGTCACACACTCCCTATACTACACCGTAGACTTATTTGCTTACCTTGTTTTGACCAGAACAGAAATCTGGGACAACTCTTCTGGGTTGCTGCCTTGTTTTTCATGATGTTTATGGATTTAAGTTTTGATATTTGGTATTGTATTCGATTATTTGACGTTTGTACGCCTATATCGATTGATATTTGGTTGAATTACGAGATGTAGATCATAGGTTTTGACCTATGGGTGATTCGTGCGACATTTTGGTTTTCGTGTGTCGTTTTGGTTTTGAATTGGATTTTAATGCGGCACGATATGTTATGATGTGTAGGTACCCCGCGAAGACTTCGAGACGACAAGCAAGCGCGTGGTGACATCGGCATCGGCAAGCAAAGATGAGTGGATCTATATCCACGAGGGAAGTCGGATGGATGGCGTATAGCACCCCCGCAAAGTTTTGATGGAAACTGATTTATAGAATGTGGTTAAGGAAACCTAGATTAGGAAACTAGGGTTAGAGTTAAATGATAGTTCGTGAAACCATATTAGAAACTAAGAATAGTAGAATTGATATAATACGGCTAATATGTGATGACGGAATTTGAGGATGACGGTTAGCGATATTGCCGTTTAGGGTACTATAGGACTAGATAGTCGGCGTAGATGTGTCATCCGAACCATACCTATTTCTAAACTGAAGAATCGTATGCATCTTTTAAACAGATACCTTAAGGGACGTTACGGATTTTCAAATGATATCCTTTCCTTAAAAACACCGTAACTCCTATTTTCAAAACTACGATTCGCTTCTTTTAAAATCTGCTTGTATGGTTCGGGTGTGTATGTTAGATTAGATACTTATACTTATAGTAGAGATAGAATGTTTATGTAAACTCGATTGATATGAGATATAAATGCGACGAAAGAATATAAGACGGATATGATGATATGAGGATTTGATGATATGTTGGTATACGGATGCGAGTTGATCGAAATGATTTATACCCTGCCGCTCCCCTGATATGAGATTATTGCAGAGGTGACCTGGGACATAGGTATATATATATATATATATATATATATATATATATATATATATTTATTTATTTATATAATGTTGTGAATCATGGATGATAGGCCGTACGTGATATTAGACCGTACCCTCATTAGTCTTATAGGATGATAGGATCCTTATTAGCTTAATGTCGTCGTACGATGATTTTCCATGCGTGATGAGTTTGACTTGATGATTGATCCATACCCTTGAATAGAGGTTGTCGTAAGATGGATTATACCGTACGCGATGTTGTTAGGCTAGATGTCGATTGATAGATTCACCGACTCGATCATGTTAGATATGTATACCTTATAGCTGCTAGCTAACGATTTACCTTATGATGCATTCATTGTACTACTTATACCTGTGATAGTACAGCTGCACCATTATCGATGATGCGTATGTTACACGTACACAGATTATAGGCTAGCATACTTCATCATCGATAATTGCCATGTCACTCCACAGTAGGATTGCTGCATCATGATATGACTCTTCGCATAACCTGCTTGCGTATATACAATGATACATCCATATTTGCGCACATACACATTGTATATTCATATTGGTGCACATATACATTGATAGATCCATATTTGCGCACATACATATTGTGTTAGATGTAGTGCCCTCAAAGTCAATTATTGGATCGTAGGTACGTGATTGCAATGATTGAGGCAGGACCTATACCGATATGACAGTCTTGCTCGAGATGATAGTATGCTATCTCGTTTGTCTTTACCATCGTATACATGCTTTAGTTCACTATTGCATGATGATAGAGCCCATAGGATTCTTGCTTGACTGCCAGCAGTTTGATAGCGATCATATACGTGGGAGCTGGGGTCTATAAGCACATCCTTAAAGTGTCCCTAGTCGTGGGAGTTTCGAGACAGGGTATCGATACTCCAGAGTAGACTAGTGTATACAGTCGAGACCCCGACGAGGGGAGGCGGCCGGTCTCACAAGCCATTGGTGTCTGTTGGTTCACCTAAGATGTATACAGGTGCTCATTAGGTTATGAGT
Source organism: Agapanthus africanus (assembly GCA_030015575.1). Taxonomy (NCBI): domain Eukaryota; kingdom Viridiplantae; phylum Streptophyta; class Magnoliopsida; order Asparagales; family Amaryllidaceae; genus Agapanthus; species Agapanthus africanus. The sequence goes on from CM057346.1 coordinate 402,741,148, forward strand.
ACACCAGACAGGACTCGCCGGGAACATGCTAGTTGGTATTATACATATCATCAGATAGCAGTCCCTGGTGACATGTGTACAGGTCAGTTTGTCGACCTGAGATCGTCATTTGTCTCGTGTGAGTTTCCACTGTGCTTTGATTTCTACCCTACCACGCTCAAAGGAGACGTGCAAACAGGTATTTTTTGGGTACAGTCCCGAGCCACATGGAGGCAATGAGCGGATCTTCGGGGATTCGTCTCTCCCGGTATTGGGGGTTGATGTCGCACAGTGCACGAGTGGCCATCACTAGAAATCCTCGGCCAAGGTAGTGGAGAATTACTGATTTGGATCAGTAGCTTCTAAGGTGGTGATGGGCTTCATGCCGACACGATTTATCGCGTTATTAGGGGTCTGATTTTATCCACCCCCCTACACTCGATATGCGATACTCTTTAGACGAACGGACCGGACTGTATGGATATTGTCACTATCAGGCTCAGTAGGGTTTCTGGATGAGTTCGCTTGTCAGCTTCCCTTCCAATCAATACATAGGCAACCGTTACGTACAGCTTGTACCTCTGACGTGCTAGAGGTTATACCCAGTGCCTGTGTGTTGATGAGTCATTGGAGTCCCCCACAGACAGTTCCCAAGTTCGGGCGAAACTTTGTAGAGGCCGTATGGTTTTATGGCAGGGTTCGAAAGATGCACGTGCATTTTCGCACGTGTCATATTTCGGGTAGATAATACTGGTCGGCTTTGGTTTAAGCCGGATCCGAGTATTATACTGTGTTGATATAATATCTTTGTCTCGGTTGCATTTTTATTCGGTCACAATACAAATGCGGGTATGTTTATACTATTACGGGGTTATCCCGAAACTTGTTTCGGGATCGCTTTTAGAAGTTGCCAGTTTCCAGTTTTCTATCACCCGTATTTAACATTCGGTTAAATGCGGATTTATCTTTTCTTCTTGAGGGTGAGTCATGAGGTGAGTCATGAGTGTGGAAGCTTCTTATTTTGGTGACTAGGTTAGTGGGTCACCATTATGCATTAATTGAATGGATGACTAGGTTAATGAGTCATTCATTGCATTAATGTGTTTTGTAATGCCTATGATATTTCTTCTTGATCTTTATCTTATGGTTACCCTCTCCCTTCCTATACTCACCCCCCCTCTTGTATAAGTAGCCGGCCCCCTCTCTTGTGAGAAGGATGGTTGTTGATTTGAAAAAGATGATAGCTTTGGGATTCATGAAAATTAGAATAGCCAATTTCTCATTTACCCGATTCAAATGGCAACTTCATTAACCGTTCGTCCATGGCTTTGGACGAAGTGAGACAAAGTGTTCTACTCATTCTCTACATCATCTTGGTCGTCTCTTTTAGCAAACTTGACGACCGAGTTACCTCGGTTCAAAGGCGGGAGCCGTTTAAAGATCCGTCGACGTGCTGCTACCTGGACAAGAAGACTGGAGTTTCAGAAGATCGGAGCAGCCGCAACAAAGCGTGGGATGATAGTTGAAGACCGAAGGACTCGGATCGTTCGGTATAACATTTCTACCCAATTTGTAGTTTGTTAGTTTAGTTTTAATGGCAGATCCGGGTTATAGTACGCGATAGCGCTAGTTGTAAAAGTTTGTGTTCCGCATTTGGCGTCTGTTAGATGGCCGGGACGCTACCGTGGACTTACAGTGGTATCAGAGACTCACCATTAAGCTTTACTAACTTGTGCTAACGCGTCTAAAATATCGATCGGATGGAATTTCAAAAACTACAATTTTCTGGGTTAAAGTTTCTGTCGATTTTTAAAAGGGTCTAAAAATTATTTTGCATATACCAGAAAATTAAGCAGGCTTTTTGAAGAAAACTGTAGAAATTCGATCCTCTGTCTCGACCGTACGGCCGCGGAACCGCCGCCAAAGCCATACTTTGGCCACAGATCCACGGCCGTCTTGGCGCTTCAGAGGGTCAAACTTCTACAGTATGTTCTACATGGTAAATTGTGGTTTTTGGTATATTTATTTTTGGCCCATATTTTGTTACAGTACAGCAGATGTACGTGGGGCCCACTTCGCGAAGTTTTGTCGATCGAAATTTTAAACTTGTTAGTATGCAGTATTTACATTATATCTCCGACCGTGAATGTCATTCGAGCGGTAAACCGCGTCTAATTGCTATAGTCCTTTTAGACGGGTTTGCGAACGTGACATTCGCGTTGATGTTCTGTGTTGTGCTGTGATGTTGCGGATATGTCGTGGTGGATAGCAGTGTGCAATGGTAGTCCTGTTTGGATTTATTTGTGGTGGATAGCAGTGTGCAATGGATAGCAGTGTGCAATGATATTGCAGGGCGAGCGTCCAACATGTGGACTGCCGTCACTGCATGTTTGTATAATATTCTTTTGGGGCACGACCGGGCTGAGGTCGATGTACCTGTTGTATATATTTTTCATTTCTGTACTAGGTTTACCCCACGACGGAGTGCACGGATAGCCGGGTTCTGGAAGGCAACGGGTCCGTATCTCTTGGCTTTGAGAGGCAGAGGGACCTCACTCTAGAATTGGCAGACTATTCGCCGCACTCGTAGGGGGTACAGGTTGACCCAAGGAGGGGTGCTCAAGTTACCGGATTCCGTGAAGTGCCAGGTGGTCCATTCACTATGCTGTAGGGGGCTGCCTCACTTTAGGTGTTGGCGGGTAACTTGCCGCACCCGTAGGGGTCTAGGTTTCATTGCACAGGCTATCCACACGACCAGGGGAACGTCGGGTTTCAGTAGCGGCTCTGTGAAACCCGGGGATCCCTGATTATCTGTATTGTTCTTTGATGCTTATTACTTTTCTGTAATGTTGCATATTATCACGCCTGGAGCGATTATTGTATATTGGTATATATACTATTAGATGTTGTATATGTTTTACACCCGCGCTAGTCCAGTCCCCGCTTTGTCGTTAGTTAAGTAACCTAACGGGTGATGACGGGATCCAGTGTAGAATGCGAATGGCATATACGTACATTATATTTTCGTTCTTTTCTCGTGTGATTGATTGATGGGACTGCATTGATTCTTATCAATGCAAGGATAAAACAAACCTATATTTGATGTTGTTGGAACAAATTTTAAAAGGTGTTATTACAAAGATGTTTCCTTTTGTTTTGCATAGAGGTATTCAGTTGGAATATCCTGCACCTCATTCGACGAGGTAAGGGCCGAGATCCCTTCACCGGGAGTGACCCCTTGGGCAGAAGTTTACGTCAGGGTAATAACTTCAATATAGTCGATTACAAGTTGCTTTGCATAGTGATATTCGGTTGGAATATCCTGCACCTCATTCCACGAGGAAAAAGCCGAGATCCCTTCACCGGGAGTGACCTCTTTAGCAAAAGGTTTTCGTCACTATATTTTTATAAAAAGCTATCAGGTTCCTTCAACGAGATCAAGTTCATTACGTTAAAGGTTTTTCGCCAAAAACCAGCCGTAGCCCTCCGTCATTTCTTATGGATAGTCAGTAGTATTCAAGCTATGTTTGTTGACTAAAGTCAAGGCATAGTGTTTGGTAGTTGCTGGGTATTCATCTGTTGCATAGATAGGCGCGTTGGTTTGGGACAGTCGTATTACCTTGTTGACTAAAGTCAAGGGTATATACGTGTGGGTTCAAATCAACCTGGATAATGACGGGTAGAACTTAACATGTGACTTATGATTTATTGACTAAAGTCAAGGTCATAAGAGCATGAGGTAAAAATCTCATCGGGAGTTTCAAAAATAAAGAAACTTGCCAAGTATGCGCATACCTTCTGGAGTGTGATAACGTGAGTGGATTCCATCACGTTATCATGCGATGAGAGTTGGATCCCGATTCCCGCTGATGAGTTGGTTTACTCTTCGGGTGATCCCGACTAATTCTTCTTTCAGGTTTGGAGGAGAGTTTGAGATTACAGTGGGAGGTTTCCTGATTAGATAAAGTGATAACCATTCTGATCTAGATTAGAGTGCACGCAGAGTGTTTCTTTTCTCTCTCTCTCTCTTTGGCAGCGACCTTTGACCGACCCTAGACTATGACTCAGTGACCAAGTTGACCGAACCTTCTTAAAATACTGGCTTTTGGATTGTCTAAAGTTGCATAAGTCATTGCCGCTCCTTCTTTTACCCTTTGTATTTCTCAGAACACCCCGTATTATTACGGACATCCACTTCTATTGGATAGATCTATCGTATGGTTATATACGAACTCAAAGGGACTTCTTCAAGGATGGATCCAGGTTCAGGAGAAATAGAATTGGTTAATTCAGTTGTCTTTTATTATCACCTTCTCTCAGGTTGTGAGGGCTCCTTAATATAGGAGAGTACACCTATTACGCTTATTGGATAGTCTTATTCCAAACCGTAGGCAGGTGCCGAAAGGTAGGGAATGAAGAAAACCAATTAGCCTAAGTAGGGTGTGCAGAAGGTAATAACTAAAGACAAAATAAAGGGATTAAAAAGAGGGCAAAGTAAATTGCGACTGTTATCGTTCACGACCAAACCGTGTACTTCATCGCCACTCCTATTTCACTTTTAATAGAATAAGGTATTATTCAGATTGTCTTTTATCATCACCTTCTCTCAAGTTGCGAGTACTCCTAAGTTGAGGAGGGTACACCTATTATGCTTACTGGATAGTCTTCTTCCAAACCATAGGCTGGTGCCGAACGGTAGGGAAGGAAGAAAACCACTTAGCCTAATAATGGTGTACAGAAGGTAATGAATAAAGACAAATAAAGGGATTTTGGGAGATGGCAAAGAAATATACGGTTATAGTCATGAATTGGTTTATGGAAGAGGCATTACTAAGAATACCAGGATACCCCTGCGAAACATTTTCATGTTTCAGTGCATTGTTAAAGGAAAACCGATTTCGCGATTAGATACTTACTCCAGGGTATGTATTTACCAGGTATGGTTCTCACATATGTATGGTTTTTACAGATGATGAGTGGGAGTAAGTTATTGGGAATTAGGTGATCATCCTCATTATATCGGAATTCGTTGTAATTGGTGATATTTGAGGAAATCACCTGGGTACAGTTTTCAACCTACGACGCACAGGTTTTAAGTTATTCAACTCAGCGGACTTATACAGAGTATTGTATATTGTCCAGTGTCCGTCAGGACAAAAGGGTAGGTCCTCATACTATGTTTTGTTTACTTATAACTTCTCTAGTTTTTAGACAAGTGTTTCGTAGAAATACAATGTATAAGTTTTGAGAAGTTGTGGGTATAGGAATAAAATAGAGAACCAGGTGTCGCAAGTATCAGGATTCTTCAAAGAAATCGAAAATGTAGATTCTTGTGATTGGTATTCAGTTGATAGTAACGGTTTTGAGAAACTTGTTTCTCTTTCAGGTTACTCATAATTGGATGAATTCCTAAGTTGAGTAATGCTGATTAGCCTCTCTCCATTAAGTAGATATGCACTGAAGATAGCTGCATGTTTTTGAATCTGGTTCTGATTAAATTAGTGCCTCTATTTCTCTATGGTATATAGAATGGTTCATATCTTAACGATGTTAAGATATGGGGAGTTGTCCAGCTTATACTTAAAACCAGACACTAGATAACTCAAGGCACGTTTCTGTAATGGCAGTTTGTGGGTTGACCCTGGCTTTGACGAGGGTTGACATTTCTACCATCTGGAAGATCAATAGTGATATTGTTCTTGACTCGCCACAGTTTTAGTAAAATGGATTTTTTCAGAAAACGGTAGTGGGAGTATGGTGGAACTGGAAGTGATTCCAGAACCGCAAACGATTACGGAAAAATTTAATAGGACCTATATATTCAATCAGGTTTGACATTCCAATAGCCACTCCGCAGATATGGTGGGTAACCTCAGACACCTGAGAGGTACTCCAGTACCCTCAAGGACGGTGACAGTGAGGTTCTTGTTTACCCAGACTTGACACTACGGTTGTTCCAGGCTATGAGACCCGGCAGGAGGTTAAGTATAGCGTCGTTCTAAACTAGCTTTAGAAGTGTACGTATATATTATTCTGCCAGAGGGTTATCATAGTCAGTGGGAGCAGCGGAAGCATAGTGGGCAAGTTGCTTATATCTATTTATAGACTTCAGCAGTTATAGCGGAGATAGATCATCTAATTTTGATGAGACAGTCATGGCTTTGACTTCATCAGAATAGGGGATGGATCTGTTGAGAAGGTAGTAAGGTGTGATGTCCTGGTATTTGGATGACATACACAGAGTAGGAAGTAAAATTCCTATACTACGATCGGTTGTACTTTGGTCGTCACACAGTTGTTTCTCCACAAAGGATATGGATATAATATCAGACATTCTGGCTACTAGATCTATGGTTTTAGATCTAGATTTGGGTAGTTTCCCAATGTGGGTACTTTGACAGTATTTAAATAGTATTTTAGAATAGATGACTCCTGGCATGGTGGTGTACCTGCAGGTGATGGAGTCACCCTCTCTAAAGGTGTCTTAGAGACTAAAGGAGAGAGGGATGTGCATGATTGGCATATCACTTGCTTAGGCAATTAAGTCAATCATGAGATGTCAAGTACCACACCAGATGTTGTTTTTGCACTTGATGCGATAAGTTTCTATTAATCCAATCCTGAAGAAACATAAGGAAGCAGTTTTAGAACATAAGTGCATGTTCTACGGATTTGATGACGGCAGCCTCCTTCGGGAGACGGTTATCGTTCCGGGCTTCAGGGGTGACATGAATGACAGAGTGATTGTCAGAGTTATAGTTTTCCCTCTGACGAGGGACAATATTATGGACAGGTGGTCCAAAAGGATACTGTGGGAGGCATGGTGCTGGATACTGATTAGGTTCAGTGATCACTACAGTCTAAGAAGTTTGGATTTGGAGTTCATTTATGAACTAGGTCCCATCAGAAATCCAGACATATTCTAAGACAGGTATTGCTCAATTCGGGAGATGGTTTTCTCCGCGAACTTGAGATTAAGAGAGACATCGAAAGAAACATCAAGTCGGATCCACTCACTGAGGCTATTTCTCGAACACATGAGTTTTACAAACTAGCTTTGTGAAACTGATTAGTAGAGGAGTTGGGTGTTCGGTATCACACGGGCTGTGAGTATGCGACATCGTAATAATTATCCTTAAGTGCAAGTGGGAGATTGTTGGATGTAGTGTCCTAAAAGTCAATTATTGGATCGCAGGTACGTGATTGCAATGACTGAGGCAGGACCTATACCGATATGACAGTCTTGCTCGAGATGATTGTATGCTATCTGGTTTGTCTTTATCATCGTATACATGCTTTAGTTCACTATTGCATGATGATAGAGCCCATAGGATTCTTGCTTGACTGCTAGCAGTATGATGGCGATCATATACGTGGGAGCTGGGGTCTATAAGCACATCCTTAAAGTGTCCCTAGTCGTGGGAGTTTCGAGACAGGGCATCGATACTCCAGAGTAGACTAGTGTATACAGTCGAGACCCCGACGAGGGGCGGTGGCCGGTCTCACAAGCCATTGGTGTCAGTTGGTTCACCTAAGATGTATACAGGTACTCATTAGGTTATGAGTACACCGGACAGGACTCGCCGGGAACATGCTAGTTGGTATTATACATATCGTCAGATAGCAATTCCCTGGTGACATGTGTACAGGTTAGTTTGTCGACCTGAGATCGTCATTTGTCTCGTGTGAGTTCCCACTGTGCTTTGATTTCTACCTTACCATGCTCAAAGGAGACGTGCAAACAGGTATTTTTTGGGTACAGTCCCGAGCCACATGGAGCAGTGAGCGGATCGTCGGGGATTCGTCTCTCCCGGTATTGGGGGTTGATGTCGCACAGTGAACGGGTGGCCATCACTAGAAATCCTCGGCCGAGATAGTGGAGAATTACTGATTTGGATCAGTAGTTTCTCAGGTGGTGATGGGCTTCATGCCGACATGATTTATCGCGTTATTAGGGGTCTGACTTTATCCACCCTCTAGACTCGATATGCGATACTCTTTAGACGAACGGACCGGACTGTACGGATATTGTCACTATCAGGCTCAGTAGGGTTTCTGGATGAGTTCGCTTGTCAGCTTCCCTTCCAATCAATACATAGGCAACCGTTACGTACAGCTTGTACCTCTGACGTGCTAGAGGTTATACCCAGTGCCAGTGTGTTGATGAGTCATTAGAGTCCCCCACAGACAGTTTCCCAAGTTCGGGCGAAACGTTGTAGAGGCCGTATGGTTTTATGGCAGGGTTCAGAAAATGCACGTGCGTTTTCGCACGTGTCATATTTCGGGCAGATAATACTGGTCGGCTTTGGTTTAAGCCGGATCCGAGTATTATACTGTGTTAATATAATATCTTTGTCTCGGTTGCATTTGTATTCAGTCGTAATACAAATGCGAGTATGTTTATACTGTTACGGGGTTATCCTGAAACTTGTTTCAGGATCGCTTTTAGAAGTTGCCAGTTTCCAGTTTTCTATCGCCCGTATTTAATATTCGGTTAAATGCGAATTTATTTTTTCTTCTTGAGGGTGAGTCATGAGGTGAGTCATGAGTGTGGAAGCTTCTTGTTTTGGTGACTAGGTTAGTGAATCACCATTATGCATTAATTGAATGGATGACTAGGTTAATGAGTCATTCATTGCATTAATGTGTTTTGTTATGCCTATGATATTTCTTCTTGATCTTTATCTTATAGTTACCCTCTCCCTTCCTACACTCACCCCCCCTCTTGTATAAGTGGCCGGCCCCCTCTCTTGTGAGAAGGATGGTTGGCTTTGGGATTCATGAAAATTAGAATAGCCAATTTCTCATTTACCCGATTCAAATGGCAACTTCATTAATCGTTCGTCCATGGCTTTGGACGAAGTGAGACAAAGTGATCTACTCATTCTCTACATCATCTTGGTCATCTCCTTTAGCAAACTTGACAACCGAGTTATCTCGGTTCTGAGGCGGGAGCCCGTTTAAAAATCCATCGACATGGTGCCACCTGGACGAGAAGACTAGAGTTTCAGATGATCGGAGCAGCCGCAACAAAGCGTGGGATGATGGTTGAAGACCGAAGGACTCGGATCGTTCGGTATAACATTTCTACCCACTTTGTAGTTTGTTAGTTTAGCTTTAATGGCATATCCGGGTTATAGTACGCGATAGCGCCAGTTGTAAAAGTTTTTGTTCCGCATTTGGCGTCTGTTAGACGGCCGGGGCGCTACCATGGACTTACACATTGTATATTCATATTGGTGCACATATACATTGATACATCCATATTTGCGCACATACACATTGTATATTCACATTGGTGCACATATACGTTGATACATCCATATTTGCACACATACACATTGTATATTCATATTGGTGCACATATACATTGATACATCCATATTTGCGCACATACACATTGTATATTCATATTGGTGCACGTATACATTGATACATCCATATTTACGCACATACACATTGTATATTCATATTGGTGCACATATACATTGATACATTCATATTTGCGCATATACACATTGTATATTCATATTGGTGCACATATACATTGATACATCCATATTTGCATACATACACATTGTATATTCATATTGGTGCACATATACATTGATACATCCATATTTTCGCACATACACATTGTATATTCAGATTGGTACCTCTATACTTGCGCATATACATATTGTGCCTACATAGATAATTGGTTTTATTGGAAAATTGGGAACCGCATGTTATATTTTAAAAACTGGAATCATTTAAAAGAGCGATTTTCTCTTAATATGACATATCACTATTCCATGTTGCATGATATACGGATATGCTTACATTTCTATTATATGTCGCATACATCATGCTCTATGATTTTATGCATTGAAATATGTTGTTTTCATGAAATTTCTGGATTTGAGAACCGTGGAGATTTTAAAAGAGATTATGTGTTGTTTTAAAAACCCAGTTTCTCTTGATATGATATTTCAGTGCGTCCACCATGCGTTTTCTCGGTTCTGAGACGTGTGAAATGTGAAACCCGATTCGAGGAGGCGGATGAGGCCGATTGCGGGTACATGGTGGACCCGGTATGGTACCCCGGGGCAAGAAAAGGTTTCTCTGTATACAGACGGTGAGCCTGGCAGAGGGACTACTACCTACCGGTGATAGTATTGGGCTCGGCGGATATCCGGAGGATACCGACCGGGTCGAGAGATGATATGGGCCAATACGGACAAACGGAGCCCGTGGGTCGATCCGGACCGACGGAGCCCGATATATGAGGATTTACGTGCCGATGCTGGGTACTGTTTTCATGATGTTTTCGAGTGTCGATGCTAGGCACTCAGGTTCCATGATTTTGATGTGTCGTGAGGGACACCGTTGATTATATCTATCATGCACATTCTTTTATGATATTTACGTGCATATAGACATTGATTATATGGGTGGACGAGATACCCATGCATACATACATTGATTATATGGGTAGACGAGATCCACATGCATACATGCATTGATTATTACTGTTGGATGTTATCCACATGCATATGATATTGACTACCTTGTTGGCACATATACGGACCCGGTCACCCTAGATATCATAGTATTACCTTTATGATATAGTTGACCTAAGAGTCATTGTTTATTCGATTTCTATCTGTTGATATTTTTCTACTCACGAGTTGGCAACTCACCCCCGTTGTGTCATAGTTCTTGCAGGTTTACCGCTTGGATCAGTAGCGGCTTCGCTGGCACACAGTTGCATTCGGGTGTTTTGCATTGGTAGGTGGGACATTTGTATCGTACCCACTCTTGTATCTATATTTCATATTGTATCTAGATAACTCCATCAATTGAAATTTGTAAATTGTATAAGTAATGAGACTTAGTGAGACTTGTAGTTATGAGATTTGAGCGATGTGTTTTATATTCGCTTTTGGGGTTATGTCTTGCTTATTTATTTATCTTTTGTGGTGAACTTCGCCGTTGGGCATCGTATACTTATATATGTTGTCTTCCGTGGTTGTGATCCGCCGTTTGGCGAAGAGCTAGCTCCCGCTTGGGGATGCCTTTATTATCTTCATGTATTTGTGGTTTTGGATCAAAATATACAAAGGAGGTGCTGCCCAAATTTTCAAAAAGACAAAACATTTTTTTTAAACTTGCATAATCCACTAGCATTTTCATGTTCCTTTTCTATGCATTTAAGCACACTCGATTTCATTATACCTTTGTTTCAAAAACTTCACCTCCTTTATTTTCTTAAAAAGGTTTAGATTTCTGGGTTTCAGCTTACTTGGATTACGTTACGCCTTTAGACGTTGCGTGATTCAAGTGCCGGTCATGAGCTAATATTTCGGGTCGTGACAGGTTTGAAGCGGGAGCCCGTAAAAAGACTTCTTGATGTGGTGCCCTTTTCGACGAAGAGACAGGAGATCGAGCAAGATCAGAGATGCCTGATTGTCACGTTCTAACCGTGTCGTGTTTAAAAAGAGTTTTGAAATTACTGCAATCAAAACGGTGTCGCTTGTAGCGATCCGCGATGAATACGGGTCGTCCGCAGGGAGATGGTAAGTTTTTATATCTTGTTTTAAGGAGTTAATACCCTGTTTTGATTTGTTGGTTAACTAATTGTCGTAACAAAGATATGATTAAAAAGGACTTGTTAAGGGTAATAATAAGTTAGATTGTATGAAGGTGATGTTTGCCAATTCCTTATAGCCCCAACTTGGTATTGACACTAAAGCAATAGGTAACAACGCGGATTAGGGAACTTGAAATACGGTATTTACAGCATTTCGCTAAATCCGTTTTTCTTGTCCCTTGTCCTTCCGTTGTTATCTCTTGATTTTAGCCTTCGGCAAACCACGGGCAATCCGGTCATGATTAGGAATCATCACTATCGTGGTAGGATAGGATGCCTAGTGAGCGGAGTTGCGGGTGATTTGCACGGAGTTTCAATAGGCAAGTTTTAGGTTTTAAAGTTTGGACAAAGAAAATCTTTGAATACGATCTAACATATTACACCCTTAACAAGTGAAAAGATTACTCACACATATTTACAAATTAAAAAGAAAGAAAAGAGAAGATACATTAAAAAATATGCAATGAAATAAAGATGAAAAGAGAACCGATGAGTTCAAGCGTGTTATCTCTAAGTGTTCGATCCCCGGCAACGTGTGAAATCCAAATACCAAGCTTTAAGGTTGCAAGCTCACTTAAGAGGTTGCAAGATCAAAGCAAAGCAAGAATTTCACAATTGAAATCATGTAAAATGGAACAAGACATGTAATAAAAATAAGAACTTTTATTGAAAAACAAACTTGTTACAAGAGATCTTGACGTCAAGAATCTAAGCCTTAAGCTTGCAAGTTCAAAATGAGAAGTTGCAAGGTCAAGACAAAGGTGCAAGAGCTCAAGAATGAAAAGAAAAATTACCAGAATTCTAAGATAAAACTAAAGAAAAAGCTACACCTTTCCTCTTGCCTCCGGTCTATATTTATAGGCTCAGAAAGGAATCAAATAAACAACAAAATCGAGACCAACTGGCAGAGAGAGAGGGTGTGTGAGAAGATGGGACCCACTGGAGAACTTGGGGCCGGCCAGGCCAGTTTTTTGGGGAGTTTGGCCGGTCCAAATAAGGTGGTTTGGTGCAAAATTTGTTGCAGTGTCTTATGTTGTCCCCGGTATCTCTTTGGTCTAGTTCATTTCCTCTGTTCGACCTGATTTGCACCCAGCTTTTGGAGGGAATTTTGAACCTTCATTTCAACACATAATCTTCATCATTAAATGCTCATTACTTCATTCCCACATATGGCTTGATTCATGGCTGCCCCATTATGGCTCATGCTGATTTGTTTGATTCCCTTTGATTTGATTTCAGTTTTAGAAGAAGAAAATCAACACATGATGTTTAGTCTTGAATGCATATAAAATAATATCCTTGAATGCATATAAAATCATATCCACATGTGCCTAAAAGTCTTGTGTACACATTTATTGTGTTGGACCATTTAGATAAAAAATGTGTACACAACTTGCTGCAAAAAGGAGCTCCTGAAGTATCGGTCTGTTTGCGTTTCTGGTCGCAGTGTCTTCCCTCAAGTGATATATCCGTGCTGTTGGATGCATTTCCAGTATTTTGTCATAGATACCTGTAATCTGTAATACTGAGCAGACACTGGTCAAAAATACCGATAAATACAACAATTAGATAATGAATGAGCGGTATTAGAATGCAATTTTCTGATATGAACAAATACCCCAAACTTATCTATTGCTCGTCCCGAGCAAAACCATTTATTCACAAAAGAAAATCCTAACCGCACTTTCGCAGGGATCGCGATTGCACAGAGCGTATGCAACAATCCGTTAAACCTCTAGGTGTCCCTAGTAGGAGGAGTGTTGTCTCCTGAGGGTTTTCAGCGGATACTACCCATAAAATCCCGTCAAGCTAGTTTTGCGAAATAACTATGATTCAAATCCTAAGGTTTTGTTTTAACGATAACAATTCTATTATCCTAAATTTAGAACTATCGAACCTTTATTTTTCACACCTCGCTTCTCATTTAACTTAAGATTTTATATGTCTTTACGTGCAGTGCAATAGTGTCGTTAAGTTTCAAAAGGATCGATTAAAGTCGTCATGTCACAAAATAAAGCCCAGATAAAAACTTAAAAAGGATCTCATAAGTTTTATAAAGAGTTAAGTATTTCTCAAGTTTCGTTTTCCAGTTAGGTTTCAAATTCAGAATTTCAATCTTCCTTAACAGGAAACTAGGTCTTAATTTTCACTCCACCTTTTTCTTGTTTTCATTTCATACACACCTTTTGTGAACGTGCAATAGTCTTTATCATAGAATAAAACCTCCATATCTCCGCTAGAAATACTTTTTATAAAAACCTGCCTTTTGTCAAGATTATTCTCACACAAAGAACCGTTAGGAATTTTAACTCGGAGAGAACACTTGCTTGACTTTGTTTTAATCTGGACTTTCTAGGCTTCTTAGCGAGCTTTGGGCCAATGCTCCCAAACCAGTTGGTTTTAGGGCATTAGGTGTAGAGACACCCAAGCGGACTTAATTACTCAAGTTACCTAGGGCATAAAACAAAAGACAATGATGATTTAATGCGGACAGAGATATAACCGGTAGTTCAATTATTTTTTTTGGATATAAGACGTTTTTAGTGGGTTAGGTGTGTAATCATTCCAATCAAGATTCAGATGGGTTATTCTTCAGAATTAGTTCCAATTAAGGCGTCAATAATATCCCTTCATATCCACCTCTCTTTATAAACTAGTCTTGATATTACTTATTTCAGAACAAACTTATTTGATCCTCAGAAAATAGTTTATCAAAAAAAATTTCAAACATAATAGACTTGTCATCTAATTCTCAAAACTCACGACACGTGTAGTGTGATATAAAGACATATATCAGCTATAGTTAACTTCAAAGGAGAGTTATTTTTCAGGTTTTCAAAATCTAAAAATAGGATTTAGTTGTTCCTATCTTATTAAACAAAACCGTCGAAATATTGAATCTAAGTTCTTTCACTAGCTAACTTGGCGACAAAGTTTTTATGTTTTTAGAAAATTTTCTGATTTTTATGGGTTTTTTAAATAAGTATGAAAATGCAGAATATACAAATGAATACGAAGGTTAGAAATGCGTACCGAGCGTACCCCTAAACTTAAACTTGACAGTGCCTCACTGTCATTGTACATTAAAAGGGCAAAAATATTGAAGGTTAGATATACAATTTTTTTTTATTTATTTATTTTTTTAACATATATATACGAAGGAAAATCGTATATACATACCCCCAAACTTATTTGAAACAGTGTCCACTGTTTTGGCTGGATAACCGAAGTTTGGTGGCAAACAGAGGAAGATTATACAGGGTAAACCGGCTCCTGCAAGAGCAGGAGCTCCTCTGATGGTTCAGCGCTGAGGTACGGTTTCAGTCTGTGTCCATTTACTTTGAAAAGCGAACCGTCCTTTGGATTTTCCAAATCCATCGCGCCATGCGGATATACAGTCCGCACAACAAATGGTCCCTTCCAGCGAGACCTGAGCTTACCAGGATGAAAATGTAGTCGGGTGTCGTAAAGAAGCACCCGCTGTCCATGTGTGAAAGTTTTGCGCGTAAGGTGTTTATCATGAAACACCTTCGTTCGGTTCTTTACAATAACCGCGTTGTCGTAAGCTTCATCCCGAAGCTCGTTCAATCCATTCAGCTGCAGCTTCCGATAGCTGCCCGTATCTTTAAGAGATAGATTCAGCTCCTTAATCGCCCAAAATGCGCGATGCTTTATTTCCACTGGAAGGTGGCAAGCCTTTCCGTAAACAAGCCGATAAGAAGACATGCCAAGATCGGTCTTATAAGCAGTTCGAAATGCCCAAAGGGCATCGGTGAGTTTCAAAGACCAATCCTTACGGTTCTTGGAAACCATCTTCTCCAAAATCTGTTTGATTTGCCGATTAGACACTTCGGCTTGCCCACACGTTTGGGGGTGATAAGGCGTAGATTGCTTATGATTTATGGAATATTTCCGCATTAAAGCCTTGAAAGTCCTATTACAGAAATGTGTTCCATTGTCACTAATGATCGCGCGGTGGTGTCCAAACCGGGAAAAGATGTTTTCCTTAAGGAATCTAACGACAACCTTGTTGTCGTTAGTCCGGCTGGGCACGGCCTCGACCCATTTAGAGACGTAATCAACAGCAAGAAGAATATACAGGTTCCCAAAGGAGCTGGGAAACGGCCCCATGAAGTCAATACCCCAAACATCGAAAATCTCAACAACCAAGATTGGTTGGAGCGGCATCTCGTTTCTTCTGGATATCCGGCCCAAGTTTTGGCACCGGGAGCAAGTCTTGCAGTAGTCATGAGCGTCTTTGAAGAGTTGTGGCCAGTAGAAGCCACACTGCAAGATCTTCTCAGCTGTCTTTCTTGGGCCAAAATTCCCGCCACATGCTTGATCGTGGCAAAACGACAGCACACTCTTGACTTCATTGTCAGGGACGCAGCGACGAATAATTTGGTCGGGACAGTACTTAAACAGATAGGGTTCGTCTCAGTAAAAGTGTTTCACTTGGGATAAGAATCGAAGTCTGTCCTGACTTGACCATTCAGTCGGTAGTAGTCATGTGGCCAAATAGTTCACAATATCTGCGAACCAGGGTTCGCAAGATACCGTCAAGAGTTGTTCATCCAGAAAAATATCGTTGATCGGAATTTGAAGCGACGGCGAAGAAGGAAGTCGTGAGAGATGGTCGGCGACCACGTTTTCACATCCTCTTTTGTCCTTGATGACAAGGTCAAACTCTTGAAGCAAGAGGATCCAACGTATCAGCCGAGATTTTGCATCCTTCTTCGCAAAAAGATAGCGAAGGGCTGAATGATCCGTGTAGACTATGACTGGAGAGCCGATCAAGTAAGGCCTGAACTTTTCTATGGCAAACACAACAGCCAAGAATTCCTTCTCGGTTGTTTTGTAGTTCATTTGGGCATCGTTCAGGGTTCGGCTAGTATAATAGATTACGTGTGGCATCTTATCGATGTGTTGTCCAAGGACCGCACCGATGGCAAAGTCAGATGCATCACACATAATCTCAAATGGATGCGTCCAGTCAGGAGAGGAAAGGACGGGGGCATAAGTGAGTGATCTTTTCAATGACTCGAACGCAGTCAAACAGTTCGAGTTGAAGTCAAATGTCGTGTCCTTGGCCAGCAAAAGAGTCAAGGGCCTAGCAATCTTACTAAAGTCCTTGATAAACCGTCTATAGAAACCGGCATGGCCTAGGAAGGCTCGGATGTCTTTGACGTATTTGGGAGGAGGGAGATTGGAAATGACTTCAATCTTCGCTTTATCTACCTCAATGCCTTTTTTCGAAATGATATGTCCTAGGACAATACCTTCGCGTACCATGAAGTGGCACTTCTCCCAGTTCAAAGTAAGGTTCTTATCCTTACACCGGGTAAGGACAGCGTCGAGATGCAACAAACACTCGTTAAAGGAATCGCCGAAAATGGAGAAATCATCCATGAAGATCTCCAAGAATTTTTCCACCATGTCCGAGAAAATTCCCATTATACACCGCTGGAAGGTAGCGGGTGCATTGCATAACCCAAAAGGCATGCGACGATATGCAAACGTGTCGAAAGGACAGGTGAATGTGGTATTGTCCTGGTCTTTTTCAGCGATGGGAATCTGATTATAGCCAGAGTAGCCATCAAGAAAGCAGTAGTACTCGTGTACAGCCAATCGTTCAAGCATTTGGTCAATGAAAGGTAGCGGAAAGTGGTCTTTCCGCGTTGCGGCATTGAGTTTTCTATAATCGATACATACTCGCCACCCAGTCTGGGTGCGAGTAGGGATTAACTCGTTTGCCTCATTGGTGATGACCGTTATGCCCGACTTCTTGGGGACAACGTGAATGGGGATAACCCACTGGCTATCAGAGATAAGATAAATGATACCACTATCTAGACACTTGATGATCTCCTTTTTTACAGCCTCCTTCATGACTGGGTTTAGTCGCCTTTGTGGACCCCTGGCTGGTATGGCATCATCCATCATATGAATATGATGTTCAACGATTAGAGGACTAATCCCCTTGATGTCCGCCATTGACCAGCCAAAAGCTTTCCGATTGTTGTGCAAGACCGTAAGAAGGGCTTTCTCCTGCTTTGGAGCTAGAGAGGCCGAGATGATAACTGGGTGGGTCTCGTTTTCACCCAAGTAAGCGTACTTAAGGCGAGATGGCAATGGCTTGAGTTCGAGCGTTGGAGGTGAAACGATTGAAGGCAAGATTGGTGAAAAGGTCTCGAACTCAAAGGATTCCAGCAGAGGTTCAAAATGAGTATAAGCGACCGAGTTGGATGGTTCAGCTAACTCATCCAGAAATTCAAAAGATTCAAACTCAGGTAGTGACTGGCCAAGATCGTTCGAGAAAGTGAAACACTCGTAATCACTGTCGGGAGCAGAAGCTGCAACAGGTTCGAAGAGGAACGCACTAGTGGCGTCAAGATTGCTGTGATCGAACAAAAACTCCTCGAATTCACAGTCCTCAGAAGGGATCTCCTAAATCGAACAAACGTCTAGTATATGAGCATTAGGTTCAGAGGGTTGATTCCCTAACCTAAAAATGTTGAGTTAGATTGTCATGTTTCCAAAAGATAGGTTCATTGAACCGTTTCGATAATTGATCACAGCATTTGAGGTTGCAAGGAATGGACAACCGAGTATCACCGGAATTTGATTCTGGGGGTTAGCTACAGGTTGTGTGTCTAAAACAATGAAGTCAATGGGGAATATGAAGTCCCCAACCTTTATTAACACATCCTCTAGCTCACCCCTAGGATGGGTGATAGATCAGTCGGCCATTTGGAGAGTACAATGTGTAGGTTTTAGCTCTCCTACACCTAGTTGCTTATATACAGAGTAAGGAAGTAGGTTAACACTGGCACCAAGATCCAAAAGTGCGCGGTTGATGTTCTTATCCCCAATGGTTATTGAAATCGTAAGACAGCCAGGGTCCTTTCGTTTTTGAGGTAAAGATTGGGTAAAAGTATCACTCATGGCACTAGCTAAGAAAACTTTCTTGGGTACCTGAGACTTCCTCTTCTTAGTGCACAAGTCCTTTAAGATTTTTGCATATGATGGGACTTGTTGGACTGCGTCTAAGAGGGGAATGTTGATGTTAACCTGTTTAAACAACTCCAGAATCTTCTCCATTTGTGGATTTTGTTTATTGGACCTCAACCGGTTTGGAAATGGAACGTTTTTTAAATTGGTTGAGTCCAATGCTTGTGGAGGAGATTGTGGAGTTGGAACTGATCCCAGAGCCGGAGTTTTCATGGAGTGAGATGTGGGTCCATTCACAGCAGAAGAAGGAGAGGAGCCTTTTTGAGAATAGAGAATAGGCTCGGAAGACGAAGAAGAAGAAGAAGAGAAAGAAGAAGAAGAAGAAGAAGACGGGGTGTCATCAGCTATCCGCGTGCCGGTGTTGTTGTGCAGCATCCTTCCATATCTCAATGTAGTCACGGCACTCACATTATAGTTTTGTTGTTCAAGAGCAATATGTACATTATGTGGGTGACCAAGATTTGGGAGTGGTTGAGATGGAAGTTTACCTTTCTCTCGCTCTCTTAGAGCCGCATTCAGCTGTGCAATCTGGGCTTCGATGGTCTTGATGTTTTGCCCATGAGCAGCGGTGTGTTACACCAAAGACTGAATAGAAGACTGGATATTGGTAGTGGATTGAGTTGATTATTTTACGAACGCCTCCAGACTTCGTTCTAGCGAGGAAACATTATCGTTGTTTGACAGAACAAAGTTGTTTTGAGGAAAAGAATTGTTGGGTGCAAAATTGTTCGTCGGATTTTGAAAAGGTTGGGGTTGGAAGGGCTGCTGAAATTGTTGTTGTGCTTGTTGTTGAGGAGGCCCCCTTTGAAAATTGTTCTGCCCTTGGAACTGATTTTGATTCTGGTTCCAAGCGAAGTTAGGGTGGTTTCTCCATCCAAGGTTGTGCGGGGAAGAGTATGGATCGTTTCTTGGTCTCTGCTGAAATGTAGCATTGACCTGATCCTGTCCTTGGGAAGGTGGGTTGTAAGGACACTCTTCGGTTAGGTGAGATGGATCGGAATAACAAGCGCAAATGGTACAAAGGGGAAGAACGGGGGCAGGAGTGGGAGATGAAAATTTGCTCTCTATTGCTTCTAGTTTTTTCGTTATGGCAGCCATTTCAGCTTGCATCGCAATAGAGACATCAAGTTGGTGAATACCTGCCCTAGATTGACCAGTAGAAGTAGAAGAAGAAGAATTGCTTGGTCTGGTGCTCTCCCATTGAAGCGTTTGTTCCGCAAGATTGTCAAAGAATTGCCATGCTTCCTCGTCAGATTTGGATAGGAAGTGGCCTTGACAAATGGTTTCCAGCAACTGTTTGGTTGCTGGATTCAGGCCCTCGTATAACGTTTGGCAAAGTTGCCATTTCTCAATACCGTGATGAGGGCACTGAACAAGAAGGTCTTTGTAATGGTTAAAGCACTTCCAAAAGGGTTCGGTAGGAAGCTAGGAAAATTGGTTGATTTCGTTTCAGATTCTAGCGGTCTTGTGGTTCGGGTAGAACTTTTTAAGAAACGCTTTAACAAACTCGTCCTAACTGGTTATGGAGTGCGATGCAGTGCTATACAGCCATTTTTCAGCAAGATCGCATAAAGTGAACGGAATAACTCATAGCCGTATAGCATCGTCAGACAGTTGGGTTGTCTTCATCATTGCACATACGTTCTGGAATTTGTTGATGAAGATGTAAGCATCTTCGGATTCCAGCCCGTGAAATTTGGGCAACATGTTGATGAAGTGGGGTTTAATTTCGAAATTATCCCCATTGGCCGGCAGAAGTGAAAGACAGGTTGGAAGTGCAGAGCGGGTAGGGTAGAAACGATCCTGGAGCGCGATTCGCTGTGGCGCTGCAACAGGTTGCGGGTTATTCGCACCCAGATTAGGTGGAATCAGTCCCTGGGCAGGTGGAGGGATGTTTGGATTAAATCCTGACATCTCAGAAGAAGAATTTGGTGATAGAGAAGGTGAAGTTGTATGAACAGATTCTCGGTCAACATCAGAGTTGACCGGCAAAGGTAAGGGTGATAAAGGGATGGAGGGATTTTCGACGTTGGAGTCAATCGCGTAGTCCGTAGGGACTAACGAAACGCGGACTAAACGGGAACTAGGGTCCCTAGTCCAAGCGGACATACACTAAACGAGTTTAGTGTAGTCAAAGCGTAGAATGTGAGGGTAAGAAAACGAAAGTGGAGAAAATTGGGTGATGGTGGTAAAATGGCAATTTTGTGTCTGTTTCAAAAGAATGGGAAAATGAAACGATGGTTCAACAAACACAATCACAAATGCACAGTCAATACCTAGACCAGGGTTCTCTAAGTCCACTAGACCTGCTCCTAACTGTTCCAAAGATCAAGAAATAGGACCTCAAACCGCCTCTTCACCGCCAATTGCGGCCAGGTAAGTGCCAGGTGAGTGGGAGGCTCCCCACTACAAAAGTAGTGGTCCTAATTAAGTAACCACTCGCCTTAGACACACTTACCTAGACACTGCAAAGTCAGGTTAGGATAAACGGTCGATGCCTATAACTAGTCCTCTGTCCTATTGAGCGCGAAGTCCTTAGGACTGAGTCTAATCTTTTTTATTAACTTGAGGTGACACTTATGCAATTAGTGATTTCCGGGGTCTTAGGAAGGGTGATGAAATCCCCACCCAATGTGGATTGGTGTTAGAGCCCCTTAAGTCCGTATTAAATGATGCAATGCGCAAAATTCAACCAAGTTTTGTTTTCAAGCAATCAGTTATCGTTTTTTACTTTTAATGCGGCGCTGCAACAAATACGGTTAGTTTTTTTTTCTTTGCTTTTTGCGACGATTTTTGCTAAGAATCCTGCAAAGACAAGAATATTAGAGCGTCGGGTTTGAGAGGGGAAGTTTAGAAAAATACGTACCAAAAAATATCGAGTTTCAGAAACTCGTGTCGATATTGCCTCCGAGTGGTCGAATGGTTCACTTGCGCGGGTCCAACTACCTGGATCTTTGGCACTGAGTGTTCACCCTCCTTTGCACTTGAAAATGCCCCTTTGTTCCGTACGATCGCTGCTCAGAATCCGTCAAATCTGCATATGTTGGAAAAAATACGGATATTTGATCCAAAAAGCAATATGAATAACCACAATTCTGAACACAAATAATTAAGAAAATCAAATAATAAAAATGGAATTATATCAAAACACTGGAAGCAACATAGAAAAACAAAAGTGAAAAGGCCACACCAAGGCCGGTGAGCTCGGTTTTTCAGGGTATGTCGCCGGTTTTTGTGTGAGGAAATTGGCTCAAATTTTGTGTGTTGTCTCAATGAAGAAATGTCATTCCAATTTTATAACTTGATTTATTTCTTTAGCATCAGAGTGTTAGCAGAATTCAAATCCAGAGAAGAAAAGAATTTTATTTGTTTTTGTGGTTGGTTTCAAAAAGAATGGTTATAAGTTTGAATGTGTTAGAAGTTAGTTTTATACAGAATATGCACAAATTTAACCCGAGACTACAAGTATAAAAGCGTTACCGTCTCCCCGGCAACGGCGCCATTTGATTGTCACGTTCTAACCGTGTCGTGTTTAAAAAGAGTTTTGAAATTACCCCAATCAAAACGGTGTCGCTTGTAGCGATCCGCGATGAATACGGGTCGTCCGCAGGGAGATGGTAAGTTTTTATATCTTGTTTTAAGGAGTTAATACCGTGTTTTGATTTGTTGGTTAACTAATTGTCGTAACAAAGATATGAATAAAAAGGACTTGTTAAGGGTAATAATAAGTTAGATTGTATGAAGGTGATGTTTGCCAATTCCTTATAGCCCCAACTTGGTATTGACACTAAAGCAATAGGTAATAACGCGGATTAGGAAACTTGAAATACGGTATTTGCAGCATTTCGCTAAATCCGTTTTTCTTGTCCCTTGTCCTTCCGTTGTTATCTCTTGATTTTAGCCTTCGACAAACCACGGGCAATCCGGTCATGATTAGGAATCATCACTATCGTGGTAGGATAGGATGCCTAGTGAGCGGAGTTGCGGGTGATTTGCACGGAATTTCAATAAGCAAGTTTTAGGTTTTAAAGTTTGGACAAAGAAAATCTTTGAATACGATCTAACATATTACACCCTTAACAAGTGAAAAGATTACTCACACATATTTACAAATTGAAAAGAAAGAAAAGAGAAGATACATAAAAAAATGCAATGAAATAAAGATGAAAAGAGAACCGATGAGTTCAAGCGTGTTATCTCCAAGTGTTCGATCCCCGGCAACGTGTGAAATCCAAATACTAAGCTTTAAGGTTGCAAGCTCACTTAAGAGATTACAAGATCAAAGAAAAGCAAGAATTTCACAATTGAAATCATGTAAAATGGAACAAGACATGTAATAAAAATAAGAACTTTTATTGAAGAACAAACTTGTTACAAGAGATCTTGAAGTCAAGAACCTAAGCCTTAAGCTTGCAAGTTCAAAATGAGAAGTTGCAAGGTCAAGAAAAAGGGGCAAGAGTTCAAGAATGAAAAGAAAAATTACAATAATTCTAAGATAAAACTAAAGAAAAAGCTACACCTTTCCTCTTGCCTCTGGTCTGTATTTATAGGCTCAGAAAGGAATCAAATAAACAACAAAATCGAGACCAACTGGCACAGAGAGAGGGTGTGTGAGAAGATGGGACCCACTGGAGAACTTAGGGCCGGCCAGGCCGGTTATTTGGGGAGTTTGGCCGGTCCAAATAAGGTGGTTTGGTGCAAAATTTGGTGCAGTGTCTTATGTTGTCCCCGGTATCTCTTTGGTCTAGTTCATTTCCTCTGTTTCGACCTGATTTGCACCCAGCTATTGGAGGGAATTTTGAACCTTCATTTCAACACATAATCTTCAACATTAAATGCTCATTACTTCATTCCCACATATGGCTTGATTCATGGCTGCCCCATTATGGCTCATGCTGATTTGTTTGATTCCCTTTGATTTGATTTCAGTTTTGGAAGGAGAAAATCAACACATGATGTTTAGTCTTGAATGCATATAAAATCATATCTTTGCATGCATATAAAATCATATACACATGTGCCTAAAAGTCTTGTGTACACATTTGTTGTGTTGAACCATTTAGATAAAAAATGTGTACACAACTTGCTGCAAAAAAGAGCTCCTGAAGTATCGGTCTGTTTGCGTTTCTGGTCGCAGTGTCTTCCCTCAAGTGATATATCCGTGCTATTGGATGCATTTCCAGTATTTTGTCATGGATACCTGTAATCTGTAATACTGAGCAGACACTGGTCAAAAATACCAAGAATTAGATAATGAATGAGCGGTACTAGAATGCAATTTTATGATATGAACAATGCCGCGAGGAGCAAGAGATGGTGGCTAAAGACCGAAGGACACGGATCAATCGGTATAGCCTTTCTATCATCTTTATAGTTAACTAGTTTGTGTTAATGGTTCAATCCGAATGAAAGACTACGATAGCGCCGGTTTTGTAAAAAGTTTTTGTTCCGCATTTGGCATTGGATTGACGGCCGAGGCGCTACCGTAGACTTACATTGTATCAAAGACATGCCATTAACCCTTTACTAGCTTGTTCTAACTTGTTTAAAATATCGATCGAATGAAATTTCCAAAACCACGATTCCACTTTATGCAATTTCTGTCGAATTTTTTTTGTCGTCGAAAAATTATTTTGAGTATGTTAGAAAATCATGCAGGCGTTTTTAAGACTACTGTAGAAATTTGGTAAACTGATACCACAAGAACGCCACGGAACCGCGGCATAACCCACGTTTTGACCGCGGTTCCACCGCCGTTTTAGGGCTTCAGTGCACCATTTTTCTTCAGGTTGTCTTTAATGTGAAATTGTGGTTTCAGGAGTATTTTGTTTGGACCCAGATTTGTTTGAGTATTGGATTTGTACTTGGGGACCACTTTGGGAAATTTTGTCGATCGAAATTTTAAATAAGTTAGTTCACAGTACTTACATTACTATCTGCGATCGTGAATGTCACTCGAGCGGTAAATCTTGTCTAATTGCTATAGCTCTTTTAGACGGGTTTGCGAACGTGGCATTCACATTGATGTTCTGTGTTGTGCTGTGATATTGCGGATTTGTCGTGGTGGATAGCTTGGGTGCAATGTTAGAACAGTTTAGTTTTATTTGTACATTTGATATTGCGGGGCGAGCGTCCGACATGTGGACTGCCGTCACTGCCTGTTTGTATATTATTCTTTTGGGGCACGACCGGGTTAAGGTCGATATCACCGTTGTACATATTTTCTTTTCTGTACTAGGATTACCCCGCGGTGGAGTGCACAGATAGCCGGGTTCTAGAGGGCAACGGGCACGCATCTCATGGTTTTGAGACGGAGAGGGCTTCACTCTAGAATTGGCGGGCTGTTCGCCGCACTCGTATGGGGTATAGGTTGACCCAAGGTGGGGTGCTCAAGTTACCGGATTCCGTGAAGTGCTGGGTGGCCCATTCACTTTGCTGAAGGGGGCTGCCTCGCTTCTGGTTTTGGCGGGTAACTTGCCACGCCCGTAAGGGTTTAGGTTTTCATTGCACAAGCTATCCACACGACCAGGGGAACGTCGGGTTTCACTTGCGGCTCAAAAAAAACCCGGGGCTCCCATATTATATGTACTGTTCTGTGATACTTATTATTTTATGTAATGTTGCATTTATCATGCCTGGAGCGATTATTATATATTGCTATATATATATACTAGTAGATGTTGTATATGTTTTTCATCCGCGCTAGTCCAGTCCCCGCTCTGTCGTTAGTTAAGTAACCTAACGAGTGATAACGGGACCCAGTGGCGAATGCGGATGGCATATACGTACATCATATTTTCGTTCTTTTTGGTATGATTAATTAATGGAACTGCATTGATTCTGATCAATGCAAGGAAAACAGACCTATTTGATGTAGTTGGAACAATTTTTGAAAAGCTGTTATTACAAGTACGTTCTCTTTTGCTTTGCACAGAGGTATTCGGTTATGAATATCCCGCACCTCATTCGACGAGGCAAGGGCCGAGATCCCTTCATCGGGAATGACCCCTTGAGTAAAAGTTTGCGTCAATGTAATAACTTCACTATAGTCATTTCCTTTTGCTTTGCATCGTGGTATTCAGTTTGGAATATCATGCACCTCATTCTACGAGGAAAGAGCCGAGATCCCTTCACCGGGAGTGACCTCTTTAGCAAAAGTTTTCGCCACTATATATTTATAAAACCACTTGGATTCCTTCAACGATATCAAGTTCATTACGTCAAAGGTTTTTCGCCAAAAACCAGCCGTAGCCCTCCGTTATTTCGGATAAGTAGCGCATAGTATTCGTGCGGTGTTTGTTGGCCAAAGTTAAGGCATCATGTGAGGTAGCTGTGTGTTGCTTGTCCGTTGTATGGATATGCATTGGTTTAGGACAGTCGTACCACTTTGTTAGCCAAAGTAAAGGGTTTGTGCGGGTGGGTCTAAATCAATCAAGACAATGACGGGTTGAACTTGACTTGCGGGTTATAATTTGTTGGCCAAAGTCAAAGTCATAAACCTCTTGGGGTAAAAACACACATCGGGAGTTTTAAACATACAGGAAACTAGTCAGGCATGCGCATACCTTCTGGAGTGTAGTGACTTGAGTGGATTCCATCAAGTTATCATGCGATGATAGTTGGATCCCGATTCCCACTGATGAGTAGGTTTACTCCTCGGGTGATTTTAAATGATCCCGACTAATTCTTCTTTCAGGTTTGGAGGAGAATTTGAGAAAACAGTGGGAGACATCCTGATTAAATAAAGTGATTAACCATTCTGATCTAGGTTAAAGTGCACGCAGAGTATTTCTTCTCTCTCTCTCTTTGGTAGCGACCATGACCCGACCCTAGACTATAACTCAGTGACCAAGTTAACCGAACTTTCTTAAAACACTGGCTTTTGGATTGTCTGAGTTGCATACTTCATTGCTACTCCTTCTTTTACCCTTTGCATTTCTCCAGAACACCCCATATCACTACGAACATCCACTTCCATTAGATAAATCCATCGTATAGTTACATACGAACTCGAAAGAACTTTTTTGAGGATAGATTCTGGTTCGGGAGAAAATGAATAGGACTATTCAGTTGTCTTTTCCTTTTACCTTCTCTCAGGTTATGAGGGCTCCTAGGATTAGGAGAGAGTACACCTATTGTGCTTATTGAATAGTCTTCTTCCAAACCATAGGCAGGTGCCGAAAGGTAGGGAATGAAGAAAACCAATTAGCCTAAGTATGGTGTATAGAAGGTAATAAGTAAAGACAAATAAAGGGATTAGAAAGAGGGCAAAGTAAAATGCGACTGCTATCATTTACGACCAAACCACGTATTTCATCGCCACTCCTATTTCACCTTTGTATTTCTCCAGAACACCCCGTATCACTATGAAGATCCACAGTTATTGGATAATCCATCGTATGGTTATATACGAATTCGATGGAATTTGTTCCAGTTCGGGGATGGATTCTGGTTCAGGATAAATAAGAAAAAAGTTTATTCGGTTGTCTTTTATCATCACCTTCTCTCAGGTTGCGAGTGCTTCTAGGATTGGGATAGTACACCTATTACGCTTATTGGATAGTCTTCTTCCAAACCATAGGCTGGTGCCGAACGGTAGGGAAGGAAGAAAACCATTTAGCCTAAGGAGGTGTACAGAAGGTAATGACTAAAGACATATAAAGGGATTTGGAGAGATGGAAAAAAAATATATGGTTACAGTCGTGAATCTGATAATGGAAGAGGCGTTACTAGGAATACCCGGAAACCGCTACGAAACATTTTCATGTTTCAGTTTCACTATATGTTGTTAAAGGAAAACTGATTTCCCAATTAGATCCTTACTCCAGGGTATGTATTTACCAGGTATGATTCTCACATCTGTATGGTTTTACAGATGTTGAGTGGGAGTAAGTTATTGGGAATTAGGTGATTATCCTCATTATATCGGGATTCGTTGTAATTGGTGATATTTGGGGAAATCGCCTGGGTTTTTGCCGGACGGCAAATATTTGGTTTTGAATATCCGTTGTCATGCACCAATTTCAAACTGATATATCTGTACATTTACTTTTATAAAGTGAGATATAACATTTTGAAATTATGTCCATCACATTTACCTATATCAGTTGATGGTTAGGTAAGGAGTATTCAACAGCGGTGTAATTCTTCATAACCATAGTACAGTTTTCAACCTACGACGCACAGGGTATGAGTTATTCAACTCAGGGGACTTATACAAAGTATTGTATGTTGTCCAGTGTCCATTAGTACAGGGGGGTTGGTCCTTGTACTATATTCTGTTTACTTATGACTTCTCTAGTTTTAGACAAGTTTTTCGTACAAATACAAGATCTAAGTTTTGAGAAGTTATAGGTATAAGAATAAAGTAGAGAACCATTGTGTTGCAAGTATCAGGATTCTTCATGGTGATCGAAGATAAAGATACTTGTGTTTGGTATTCAGTTGATAGTAATGGTTTTGAGAAACTTGTTTCTCTTTCGGGTTACTCATATCTGGATGCACTCCTAAGTTGAGTAATGATGATCAGCCTCTCTCCAATTTAGTTAACATGCACTGGAGACAGCTGTATGATTTTAATATGGTTCTAATTAAATCAGTGCCTATGTTTCTATATTGTATATAGAATGGCTCATATCTTAACGATGTTAAGGTATATGAAGTTGTCCGGCTTATGCTTAAAACCAGACTCTGGATAACTCAAGGCACGTTTCTGTAATGGCAGATTGTGGGTTATCCCGGGCTATGACGAGGGGTAATTTTCTACCATCTGGAAGATCAATAGTGATATTGTTCTTGACTCTCCACAGTTTTAATAAAATGGACTTTTTCAGAAAACAGTAGTGGAAGTGTGGTAGAACTGGAAGTGATTCCAGAACCGCAAATGATTACTGAAAATTTAATAAAGAACCTAAATATTCAATCAGGTTTGACATTCTATTAGCTACTCCGTAGATATGGAGGGTAACCTCAGGCACCCGAGAGGTACTCCGGTAGCCTCAAGGACGGTGACAGAGAGGTTCTTGTTTACCCAGACTTGCCATTACTACTGTTCCAGACTATGAGATGTTAGTTATATGTATGCCCTAGAGGCCATTACTATACATAAGATGTATATCGTAGTGGATGCTTGGACATATATAGGGAGGACTTTCTTGCTCGACATGATAGTATGCTATCTGATTACTCTTTACCTTAACGTGTATACTGATTGTCTGTCTGTTACATGTTGGTAAAGCCCTTAGGATGTGTACTTGACTACCTGGATTATGATACGGATTATACTAGTGGGGATATGGTAGTCCATAAGTACATCCTTCAAGGTCCCTAGTCGTGGGTGTATCGAGACAGGGTATCGATATACCAGAGTAGACTAGCGTATACCTTCTCGACCCATATAGATGGGTGATAGATGATCCCATATCCATTGGTGCTTGACATCAGAGATGATATACGGGTGCTCAGTCGAGACTGGGTACACTGGACGAACTCGCCGAGAACTTCCAGATGGTATTATACCTTACGTCAGATGGCAGTTCTCTGGTGACACTGGTACAGGTTAGTCTGTAGACCCGAGATCGTCATAGAGTCTTGTGTGATTCCCACTGTGCTTTGATTTCCACCTTACCACATCCAAGAGGGCGTGCAAAACGGTGGTTTTTGGGTACAGTCCCGAGTCACGTGGAGGCAATGAGCGATAGGAGGGGTTTCGTCTCTCCCGGTATTGGGGGTTGATGTTGCGCTATGCTCGATTGGCCATAACAGGGAAGTCCCTGGCCAGGGCTGGTTTAGAGATTTACTGGTAAGTGTTACCAGTAGTTTCTCGACCCGTTATGAGCCTCACATCGGCATGACTTATCGGTTATTGGGGTCTGACGTTTACCACCCCTAGACTTGATATGCGACATATCAGACGAGGAGACCGGACTGTACGGTAGTGTCACTGTCAGGCTTTTTGCAGGAGTTGGAACAGGCTTGCTTGCTGATCTTCTCATCGCTCAATACCCGGGTAGCCGTTACGTT
The DNA here is from genome assembly GCA_030015575.1 of Agapanthus africanus. Lineage (NCBI taxonomy): Eukaryota > Viridiplantae > Streptophyta > Magnoliopsida > Asparagales > Amaryllidaceae > Agapanthus > Agapanthus africanus. The sequence continues at coordinate 402,770,792 of CM057346.1, forward strand.
CAGCTAGTACCGCTGACGGCTTGTGGGTGCTTGATGTGATCATCACCTACTGCCGGCGTATTGACGAGTCTTTAGAGTCCTACATAGAGGTTTTACTAGCTCAGGCAAAACGAAATAGGAGCGCATATGTGATATGTGCGGGACCGAGAATAATGCGTGTATGTGATACCGTATTCTATTCTCGCGACTATTGTATCGGCCGGTTATATTAGTCGGGTTATCGAATCAAGTGTTGATTCGATAAGTTGGTACATTTTGTGTTAGTCGGTTATATGAGATATTACCGGATTATTAAGTCAAGTGTTGATTTAATAATTTAGTGTATAATTGTATATGTGATATACTAATTTACATTAACTAACATTGGTTCACTTAAGCATTTGTTTTTCTCACTTGTGCACAACTTGATATATATTTTTTGTGTACATTTTGTATCATGGTTGTTGATACACACTATATGAGTGTATGAGACATACACCATTATAATTATATTGGTGGGGTTATAAAAATCCTAAGTAAAACAAAACTAGTGGACTTTGGTCAATGCACTCACAAGCTTCATGAAGCTTCATGCACTTGAACAATTATCCACTAATTTTGTATTTACTTTGTATATTAAAACCCCCACCAATATAATTATAATGGTGTATGTCTCATACACCCATGTAGTGTGTATCAACAACCATGATACAAAATGTACACAAAAAAATATATATCAAGTAGTGCACAAGTGAGAAAAACAAATGCTTAAGTGAACCAATGTTAGTTAATGTAAATTAGTATATCACATATACAATTATACACTAAATTATTAAATCAACACTTGACTTAATAATCCGGTAATATCTCATATAACCGACTAACACAAAATGTACCAACTTATCGAACCAACACTTGATTCGATAACCCGACTAATATAACCGGCCGATACAATAGTCGCGAGAATAGAATACGGTATCACATACACGCATTATTCTCGGTCCCGCACATATCACATATGCGCTCCTATTTCGTTTTGCCTGAGCTAGTAAAACCTCTATGTAGGACTCTAAAGACTCGTCAATACGCCGGCAGAAGGTGATGATCACATCAAGCACCCACAAGCCGTCAGCGGTACTAGCTGGACGTAACGGCTACCCGGGTATTGAGCGATGAGAAGATCAGCAAGCAAGCCTGCTCCAACTCCTGCAAAAAGCCTGACAGTGACACTACCGTACAGTCCGGTCTCCTCGTCTGATATGTCGCATATCAAGTCTAGGGGTGGTAAACGTCAGACCCCAATAACCGATAAGTCATGCCGATGCGAGGCTCATAACGGATCGAGAAACTACTGGTAACACTTACCAGTAAATCTCTAAACCAGCCCTGGCCAGGGACTTCCCTGTTATGGCCAATCGAGCATAGCGCAACATCAACCCCCAATACCGGGAGAGACGAAACCCCTCCTATCGCTCATTGCCTCCACGTGACTCGGGACTGTACCCAAAAACCACCGTTTTGCACGCCTTCTTGGACGTGGTAAGGTGGAAATCAAAGCACAGTGGGAATCACACAAGACTCTATGACGATCTCGGGTCTACAGACTAACCTGTACCAGTGTCACCAGAGAAGTGCCATCTGACGTAAGGTATAATACCATCTGAGAGTTCTCGGCAAGTCCGTCCAGTGTACCCAGTCTCCACTGAGCACCCATATATCATCTCTGATGTCAAACACCAATGGATATGGGATCAGCAAGCGCCCATCTATATAGGTCGAGAAGGTATACGCTAGTCTACTCTGGTATATCGATGCCCTGTCTCGATACACCCACGACTAGGGATCTTGAAGGATGTACTTATGGACTACCATGTCCCCACTAGTATGATCCGTATCATAGTCCAGGTAGTCAAGTACACATCCTAAGGAATTTACCAACATGTAACAGAGAGACAATCAGTATACACGTTAAGGTAAAGAGTAACCAGATAGCATACTATCATGTCGAGCAAGAAAGTCCTCCCTATATATGTCCAAGCATCCACTACGATATACCTTTATAGTAATGGCTTCTAGGGCATACATATAACTAACAATCTCCCACTTGCACTAGGGCCATCTGATAACAGTGGTTGTAGTATCTCATACTCAACCATCCCATAATATTCTCTCTCTGGGAAAAGCCCTTTGTGAGTGGATCCGCCGTGTTGTCCTCTGAGTTTACTCTCCTAACCTCGATCCCCTGGAGATCAACCATCTCCATGATCAGGTGATACTGCCTTAGAATATGTCTGGATCACTGATAGGACGGGCGTTCCTTGGCATAAGCCACAACTCCACTGTCACACAATGGGAGGAACGAAGTTCATCTCATGAACTAATATACACCCAGACTGCCTCTTTAGTAGCATCTTTGGTAGCGATGTATCTAGCCTTTATCGTCTAGTATGCCACGGTATCTGTCTTGGAACTCTTCCAACGTACCGTCCCTTTATTGAGAGTAAAGACAATGCCTGTGACTGACATTCAGTCATCTTTATCACCCTGGAACCTTTCCAGTGATTCTCCCTAGGATTAGGATCAATTGATACCATCTCACTACAGCTAGTGAGTATCCTAACATCCAATTAGATCTATCTCATAGATCCAAAACCCAGGATTTAGTAGGTATCACTTTGATCCTATGTGGAGAATCATTGTGATAAGCGGATATTGACCGAGCGTAGCATAGGAAACTCCTTCCCCATCAAGAGTATATCATCCATGTACTCTACGAGGATCACCACCATACTCCCTACTACCCTTTTGTATATACAAGGTTCATCTACCATTTTGATGAAGTCAAACTCTTTGACTACAACATCAAAACAGATGTTCCAACTCCGCGATGCCTGCTTTATCACATAAAACATCTTGCACACGTTTCCGCTGCTCCCACTGTCTACGAAGCCCTCTGACTGTGTACTTATAGACTCTCTCTTCTAAAACATCATTTAGAAAAGCAGTCATGACACCCAACCGCCAGATATCGTAGTCATGGTATGTAGTCGTGGCAAGTAGGATCTGGATGGACTTAAGCATAACTTTGAAAGTCTCAACTTTTCCATGTACACTAAGTAATCTTCTCAAGATATACTTGCTCCTGATGGGGATTTAACCCTTCAGATAAGTCAACCAAAGTCCATACTTTGTTGGTGTATAAGGATTCCATCTCAGATCGTTAAGCATCCAGCCATTCTTACAGAGTCCCACTCCTGATGGCCAGCTAAAAACTAGTTGGGTCATCATCTCATGATGCAATTCTCGTTCCCACTGTCATAAAGAAACCGAAGTATCTCTCAGGTAGGTGAGGAACCTTACTAGATCGGCGAAGAGGCTGAGGTTCGTTGGTTACTATTGAATCCTTTGGTTCTACCAAATCATCAGCTGCAGTTTTTATAGCTGGAACTCTTTCCAGTTCTACCTTTTGACCATTAATTTCTTCATAAGAAATTCCCTTTCACAAAGGTGGCATATTGAGAAACAAAACATCTTTTGTTCGTCGGTTAGGTAGAAGATATTCCCTTGCGAATGCTTGGGATATCCAACAAACTTCTACAGTCCTGACTTTGCCTCGAGCTTGTCCGAATGATGCTTTTAGACATAGGCTGGACAACCCCAAATCTTAACAAACTTAAGATATGGGCTCTTCCCTTTCCATATCTTATATGAAGTGGTAGGCAACTGATCTGATCGGAACCCTATTCAATAGGTATGCAACTTCTCGAGTGCATAACTCCCAAAAAGAAATAGGTAATTCAGTAGTACTTATCATAGAGCACACCTTATCATATAGGGTGTGTATTGCTCCGCCCCAATACACCGACGTACTGTGGTGTATACGGAGGAGTAATGCTGAGAGAGAATCTTATTCTCCTTTAGAATAATCCAGGAATTCCGTGCTCAAGTATTCTCCTCCTTGATCATATCAAAGGACATAATACTTATACCCGTTTTGGTTCTCTACTTTCTAACTTATATTCTGTGAATATCTCAAAATCTTCGGACTTGTGTTTCAACAGGAACATATGTCTGAATCTTGAGAGATCATCAGAGAATGTAATGAAGTACAAAGAACCGGTCTTGGCATTGTAGACAGGGGACCTTCATACATCAACATGTATCATCCCAAGAGTTCACTAACTCTTTCTCTGTTTCCTAAAAACAGAAATATGGTCATCTTATCTCTGTGACATGATCGGAAAGTTTCACAAGATGTAAATTCAAAATAATTTAAATATGCATTTATATGTAACTTCAGCTAGTCGGGTCACATTGATATAACTAGTCTACAATACCTCAAGAAGGATTCGTTCAATTCTGAACTCTTCCTCTTGTGTGTGTTCTGTATACTAAGAACTGTAGTTTGATTTAGAACGTCAATGCTTTTAGATAACGTGCCTGAACCGATCAACTCTTGATATAGGAAATGTTCAAAACATTATCCAACAATACAAAATTATATCCTTCTTTACTTATAAAGAGACTGATATGATGTTGTATATCAGGTTCGGTATCTAATAACATTCGTTCAGAATCAATGTATTCTGGTAATACAGGGTGATAACTACCAACAGATTTGGTTGCAACACTTGCACCATTTCTATCTTATGAAACTTATCACCCGTTCTCAGTTCTCTACCTATCTGTAGCCCATGCAACAGATTACATATGCGGGATCCTGATCCGGTATCTCATACCCAGGACGTAAAGGATACTGAGAAACAGTTCTCTGTAATGAACACACCCGAAGAAGATGCATCATCATGCACTTTCCTCGTTTGGGCGGCACGGGAATTCTGGTAATCCCCAATTTCCTACTCTGTCTTATAACAATTATAAGTTGGAGCGGGACCAACGTTCCCCTAGCACAGTATAACAAGCGGGTTCGGTCAATACATCCGTATTATTATCTTGATTAAGGCGTGATATGGTCGCTACCTGGAGAGAGAGAGAAGAAAACACTCTGCGTGCGCTCTTGCAAGATCAGATTGGTTATTATTTTATCTAATCAGGATGGCTCCCACTGTTTTTATCAAATCTTCCTGCAAACCCTAAAAGGAAAGACTAGCCGGGATTAATTACACCCTACAACTTCGCCAATCTTTCAGCCAGGCCAGTGTCGGTACTTTGAGGGAGGTTCCCCGTGCTTTCGCACGGACCTAATTAAAGTAAACCTCATTTTCCCAGAAGCGTAACCCCGTTGACACCTTTCTAGACACCTACTTGATCGGCTAATTGTAATGTGTAAAACTCTCCCAGGAGTAACTCTTACTCGCAGCGGGTATCGGGATCCAACTATCTCATAGAAGGTATTCAATCTCATTGCAAATTTCAATACTTGAAATTCCCGATAATTTTACCCCTAACCTCCTATGACCTTGACAAAGGCCAACAAACCATAGGATGCTAGTCAAGTTCAACCCGTCATTTCTTGATTGAATTAAACCCACCCGCACGACCCTTGACAAAGGCCAACAAGGTCGTACGCTACCCTAACCCAATCTGCATCATATGCATAAGCAGATAAGTACTAGTCAGCTACCGCACACTACGCCTTGACAAAGGCCAACAAACGCAGCACGAATAGTAACTCCTACTTATCTGAAATGACGGAGGGCTACGACAGGTTTTTCTGAAAACCTATTGCGTAATGAACTTGATATCATTGCAGAATCAAATAATTTTAAAATGGAGTGTTTTTTAGGCTTTTGCTAGTTTCGCTAAAGAGGTCACTCCCGGTGAAGGGATCTCAGCTCTTTCCTCGTCGAATGAGGTGCAGGATATATCTTATATATCACTGTGCAAAGCAAGAACTAGAAAAGCAATCAAAAGACAAAACCGAGGGGTGTAGCATCTGCCAGTCATTGCTAAAGGGGTCACTCCCGGTGAAGGGATCTCGGCCCTTTCCTTATCGAATAAGGTGCAGGATGTTCTACAAGGAACACCGCTATGCAAAGCAAGAACTGTAGCTACCTGTTTTTGAAAATTCGATTCCACAACATCTTTTAGGTTTCTTTTCTTTCATTAATCATATTAATGAAGTCCCATCATTTAAATCACCTAAACATCACAGATAAATACGACGTACACTTATGCCATCCGCATTCTCCTCGATGTCCCCTCGTGCACCGTTAGGTTAGGTAACTAACGGCAGAGCGGGGCAAGGCTAGCGCGGATGTAAAACATAAGTAACGTCTATATAATATATCATATATACTATATACAGTATCTATCACAACATATCAAATGATCACATCACAGATATCGCAGCAGAAGAAACATATGAAATAATGGATATATTAGGAGGTCCGTGTTTTATTTTGAGCCACTATAAAACACGGATTCCACGGTCGCGATGAATATCCAAACCCACACCCCTAGACCCCTACGAGAGCGGCAAGCAACCCTTCGAATTCTAGAGTTAGAAGACCCAGACTCGACTCCTCGAGTTGGTCTCCCACTGGACTCTAGAACCCGGTTACTTGTGCTCTCCTCCTTGGGTCTATCCTAGTGCGGAAAAGTAAATAATATACAAATGGTGACATCAACCCCATCCCGGAAGTGCCCCAATAAAAAGAATATTACATATATTTAATTTTACATGAATGAAAATAAAAACCCTCATCTCACATAAAAACCCCCGGCTATTCAAAAATGCGACGATCCAATATAACATATCCAGCAACACATAACATCACATGTCATCAACGTATATACTCGCCGGATAAACTTAGTAGACAGCCACACCCCCGGATACCATAGACGAAGTGCACTAAGACGGAACACCCCTGCCGCGAGCACCTTCGCAAACTTAATAGACAGCCATGCCCCATAGCCTCGACCAAGTGACTGTAGGAGAACCCCATCGCCGAAAGCATCCGTTCGGGTGCTCGCGGCAGCGGTGTTCCGCCTTAGTGCACTTCGTTGACGGCATCCGGGGTGTGGCTGTCTACTAAAGTTTGCGAGTGTGCTCGCGGCAGTGGTGTTCCGCCTTAGTGCACTTCGTCGACGGCATCCGGGGGTGTGGCTGTCTACTAAGTTTATCCGGTGAGTATCCGCGTACGCTACGTGATTGCGACAGACTTTTGATCGCATCAAAATTCCGTGGCAACCGATCATTTGAGACTAAATTGCTATGTTTATAACATTCAAATTAGTTATCTCATAACTACTTATGTATTCCAAATATTGTATCACATTCCAGATAAATAGACAATGTTAAACTTTCCGATCGAATGATCAAACACCCAAGTTTTCCCAAATAGTTCTCAACACTTGAGGGGAGTTTAAAAACATCCATCACATGCCACAGTACCAATGGTCCAGCCGTAGAAGGGTCAAGCCAACGCCTCACATGTGGCACGCCGTACTGCCCCAAGCCCTTAGGTTCAAAGGCAGTTCAAGACGGTCACATAATCGAGTTAAGGTTTGTTGTCTTCTAGAGGGTCCATTGCGTAACTTGCACGATTTAGACGTTCTTAAACAACGGAAAAATCCAACACTTGGAAATTTTCCGGCAGGGGAAAAAGTGAGTTTTTGATATCCGTTTGAACTTTTTAACACGTTCTAAAAATTATCCGGAATAACACATAGACGAAGTTAAACTTTCCGATCGAATCAATGAGCTCCCAATACAATCCAGAAAACTCAACACTTGAGTATAAATTAAAAATACTCAGAAACATTAGGAAATTAAATAGGAACATTACTGTGGAAATAGATAAGCGTGACGTCACCTTATGGCCGCAGAACCGCCGCGGGAGCCTGCTCATGCCGCGGTTCCGCGATGCTTTGGGCGCCAAACGTTGTCGTTTTGCACAGTTTCCCTTATAATTGCCTGCTGATTTTTTTAAGCATTTTTAATCCAAAAAAAACCAACATTTTCAAAAATTGACTTAGGATTTTTATAAACCTAACCACTATAATTAGCCATGGTTATGTCTCTACATGAGTTAGTATATGATACCCACTCACCCATGGTTAGCTAACTCTCTCTTGATTAGTTTTCATTCTCATTTTTGAGCTCATCTTCTTCCTCCTTCAATTTCTTTCTAGGGTTTGAAAAAGAGAGAGAATGAAAGTGAGAAAAGAAATTCTAAAGTGTACCCATTTCCTATTTCATCATCCTCTACTAGACTAGCACTTTAGTTTAATGTGTTTGCTTCACTAATTCTCTAGTTAGTGAAGTAGAAGCTTGAGTTCGTATTCCCTCGACGTAGATCATCTTCAGCCTCAAAGACTTTAAGCAATACCGTTGCAATCTTCTCATGGAGCCATCCAAGAGTTCGGGAGTTGGATGATCGTAGCGAAGGGACTACATCAAGGAGCTTAAGAAGTGAAGGACCGATCTACAAAGGTTGTATTTCGTATTCTCTTAGTGGTAATTGTTATTTACTAGCATGTGTTACCCTAATTATCTAGCAAAGATCTTGTTTAGAGTTATTCGGCACGACTAAAATTTTAATCGGGCATGGTTGATGCCTTGTAGAACCTTCTTAGAGTGCCTAGTAACCCTACATGAGACCCGGCAGAAGGATGAGTGTATCGTCGTTCTAAACTAGCTTTAGAAGCGCACGTGTATATAACTCTGCCAGAAGGTTGTTGTAGTCAGTGGGAGCAACGGAAGCATAGTGGACAAGTAGCTTGTGTCTATTTATAAACTAAAACAGATATAACGGAGATAGATCATCTATTTTTGATGTGACAATCATAGGTTTTGACTTCATCAGAATAGGGGATGGATCTGTTAAGAAGGTAGTAGGGTGTGATGTTCTGGTATTTGGATGACATGCACTTCCTATAATCGGTTATACTGTGGTTGTCACACAGTGGTTTTTTCCACATAGGATATGAATATAATATCAGGCATTCTGGTTACTAGATCTATGGTTTTAGATCTAGATTTGGGAAGTGTCTCAATCTGGGTACTTAGACAGCATTCTAAAGGTGTTTTAGAATGGACAACTCCTGGCACGGTAGTATACCTGCAGGTGATGGAGTCACCCTCTCTAAAGGTGTCTTGCAGACTAAAGGGGAGAGGGATGCGCATGATTGGCACATCACTTGCTTAGGCAATTGAATCAATCATAAGATGTCAAGTACCACACCAGATGTTATTTTTGCACTAGATGCAATAAGTTGATATTAATCCAATCGTGGAGAAGCGTTCGGAAGCAGTTTATGAACATAAGCAAATGTTCTAGGGATATGATAACAACAGCCTCTTTCGGGAGACGGTTATCATTCCAGGCTTCCAAGTGACCTGGATGACAGAGTGACTGTCAGAGTTATAGCTTTCCCTCTGACGAGGGGCAGTAGTTTGGACAGGTGATCCAAGCGGATACTGAAGGAGGCATGACACAGGATACTGATTAAGTTCAGTTGACGATACAGTCTAAGAAGTTTGCTGGATTTGGAGTTCATTCATGAACTAGGTCCCATCAGATATCCAGACATATTCTATGACAGGTATTGCTCAATTCGGGAGATGGCTTTCTCCGCAAACTTAAGATAAAGAGAGACATAAAAAGAAACATTAGGGCGGATCTACTCACTGAAGCTATTTCTCGAACGTAATAGTTTTACAAACGAGCTTTGTGAAACTGATTAGTAGAGGAGTTGGGTGTTCGGTATCACACGGGCTGTGAGTATGCGACATCGCAATAATTGGCCTTAAGTGCATATGGGAGATTGTTGGATATAGTGCCCTCAAAGTCAATTATTAGATCGCAGGTACGTGATTTCAATGATTGAGGGAGGACCTATACCGGTAGGACAGTCTTACTCAAGATGATAATATGCTATCTGGTTTATCTTTGTCATCGTGTACATGCTTTAGGTAATATTACAGATCACTATTACACATAGATAGAGCCCTTAGGATTCTTGCTTGACTACCAACAGTATGATGGCGATCATATACGTGAGAGTTGGGTAGTCTAAAAGCACATCCTTAAAGTGTCCCTAGTCGTGGGAGTTTCGAGACTGGGTATCGATACTCCATCAGTAGACTAGTGTATATAGTCGAGACCCCGACAAGGGGCGATGGCTGGTCTCACAAGCCATTGGTATTAGTTGGTTCACCTAAGATGTATATAGGTGCTCATTGGGTTATGAGTACACCGGACGGACTCGCCGGGAACATGCTAGTTGGTTTTAAACCTAGCGTCGGATAGCAGTTCCCTGGTGACATGTGTACAGGTTAGTCTATCGACCTGAAATCGTCATTTATCTTGTGTGAGTTCCTACTGTTCTTTGATTACTACCCTACCACGGCTCAAAGAAGTCATGCAAACAGGTTTTAGTTGAGTACAGTCCCGAGCCATATGGAGGAGGTGAGCGGATCGTCAGGGGATTCGTCTCTCCCTGTATTGGGGGTGAGATCGCGCTGTGTTTAGGAGAGCCATTACACGAAGTCCTTGGCCAAGGCAAGTGAGATTTACTGGTAGGTATTCCAGTAGTATCCCACGGTGTTCTGGGCTACACTCCGACACGACTTGTACCGCTTTTGGGGGTCTGACGTTTACCAGCCCCCTAGACCCAACATGCGATACTCATAGACGAATGGACCGGACTGTATGGATATTGTCACTGACAGGCTCAGTAGGGTTTCAGGATGAGTTCGCTTATCGGTATCTCTTTTGGTCAATACAAGAGTAGCCATTACGTACAGCTAGTACCACTGACGTGCTTGTGGTTAAACCCACTGCCAGCGTATTGATGAGACTTTAGAGTCCCCCACAGATAGTTTCCCAAGTTCGGGCAAAACGTTGTAGAGGCCGTATGGTTTTATGGCAGGGTTAAATCATATACATGCACTAGTGCACGTATCATGATCGGACAGATCATACTAGTGGGCTTTGGTTTAAACCGGATCCTGGTATTAGATTTGTTAGATTACTTTAGTTTCATTGCATACGCATTCAGTCGGAATGCGGATGCAGGTATGTATATACAGGTGAGGGGTATCCTTATGATTCATTACGATTTTACTTTAGATGTTGTCATATCTTTTTGTTGGACTAAACATTTGGGTTAATGTTTAGATGGTGGAAATTGTGAGTGGGGGTGATGATTTTGTGCATTAAATGAGACATGTGCTTCATTGGTGACTCATGGTCTTATTTTGTGCAAATTGTCACGACCCGCAGGGCACGGACGTGACTGGCACTTAAGTTTACGAAACGTCTCAAGACGTCCGTAAAATAAGTAAGCCAAAGCCCAGAAACCAAAACCAAAAAGCAAAAGAGTGAAGAAAAACCAATCAATTGAAAGCGAGTTTATCAAACAAGTCATATAAAACCTTTTTAAAAACAATATCAATTTTTCAGAAAATTTCGGCAGAGTCTCCTTTGTAAATAATGGCCCCCAAAATGGGTACAACAAGAATATATATAAATCCAACAAATATGGCATCCCCAAGCGGGAGCTAGCTCTTCGCCACAAGGCGGTCACAAATCCCACGCAATATAAAACAATAACATGCAAAATAATCATAAAGAAGCATGAGAAAAACAGCATGTCGACTCAAGTGAGCTCGACCCCAAAATACAGCATAAAAAGTCCACAAATCTCACAGTCTCATCTCTAGGTCAATATACAACAATACTGGTAGATACAGTAGATGGAGTACACTAAATATAAAGAATATACAAGGTGGTACAAAAATAATAATATAACCCACCTAAGAGCAAAACCTCGAGTCCAGGCAAAAGAGGCAAAAGAAGTAAGTGCGCCCGCCGCTACTGTACTGACGGAGCGGACCTGCAAAAGGCTGTGGCACAACGGGGGTGAGTTGCCAACTCGTGAGTAATAAATAACATCTACACAGGCTATCGAATGCATGCACACAAGCATCCTAGCATCTAAAATACAGGTAAGGCAGGACATAATAGCAGGTATGTATGCAATATGAATATACTAGCAGGTATGAATGCAATGCGAATCAACTCATGATCTGAATGTGTAAGTATAAGAATCATGTTTTTCCTTTAGGAATCTCTTTTGAAATACCAGCACAATACCAATAGAATCAACAAGAACCTGTGTCCAGCAACGACACCTCAAAACTATCACAAATCTCATATATCCATGTCACAGTATCTCTGGCCTCAGCCATCCGGCTGACCCATCTCAATATCACTATCTCATCATCTCGCGGCCACGGTCGGTATCCTCTGGATATCCGCCGTGCCAAACAGTCACCGGTAGGTAATCCGTCCCCTGCCAGGCTCATCATCAGCACTACGAGCTTCTTGCCCGGGGGTACCTTACCGGGCCCACCATGTACCCGAGACGGTTCATCCAACTCCTCGAAACGGGTCTCGAAAACCACAGCAAACTCATGGTGGACGACACTTACATCACTAGAAAACCGCAATTTACATATTTAAAAATATAGTAAGTTTAGAAATTTTGCGGCTTTCCCCCGAAATCCAGAAATATCACAAAATCCCAAGAAATCCTCATAAATGCATATGCCAATGATAATGAATGCATATGGTGTCAATAATCAAGTTGCGATGTATGATTGATAGACTAGGCAAAAACAAATAACATGATGAAGTACTTGCACATGATTAGCAATCTTATGATTTCATTTTAAAGAATTAAAGGCAATAGCACAGGTTAAAGCATCAATTATAGTAAAAGGTTTCAAATTATAGGTTATCTAGTGTGGTGGCATGGCAATTACCAGGGCGTGTGTGTAAGCATGAATAGTGCTCGTGCTGCATATAAAAACCCTGGCAATGGTGCAGATGTCCTATAGAATGGGTTCGCATATGTATGTCAATATAAGGCATGGATGTAGCAAATAATCATACAAGTATTACACCCCTAATTACTAACATTACTAAGAATCTTTTTAAGCTACTAAAACTATCGGGCGGCTTGCGCCATCCAACGATAGTCCCCCGTAAATGTTACATCTACTCACCGGAATCCCTAGCTAGTCACGTCCAATCACCGCTTTCCCCTTTCGTGCCGCGTCTGACGTCTCCGCGACCGAACCTGGAATTTACATCAATACCAAACATAAGGTTACATATCATGAAACGACGCAAATCCCAAACGAAAATACCAACGTTCACAAGATAGGTACAACGTGCACAAGGTGCGCGGAACACATGCGAAAATCGCAAAAAAACTAACTAAAATCGTCGATTTGGTCGCCCGGCAAAGCTAAAACCCGATCACTCAAAAATCCGCACTCACACATCCTAAATGTCATAGGATATGCCAAAAATATCATCAAGATATTGCAAATAATTCATCACAATATTTTTATAAAAACCTAGTAAGCATTACATTCAAAAAAAAATCGGTGCAAACATTGCCGATTTGCGACAAAAAGACTACAACCTAGCAAGAACATCCAACCGCATAACTAGTTAGCAACAACACTATAATTATAATACAACAACCATGCTTCAACCTATTTCCATACACAAACCCCTTTCTTGATTTTTCTAAAAAGCAATAGCGATCCAAATTCACACTAGATTAACTTAGATTCGCATAAAATGGAACCACTTAAGCAAAATAACTCCATTAATTAGGTTAGTGTAAAACACTAGAAAGCAAAATAACTTAATTAACTTATTAATGGTTTCTAAAACCCTAATTAAAATTCAAACCATTCACTTTAAGACCTAGATTAGAAATCAACAACAAAAATTAACACATCAAGGTTCTAATTTAGCATATATCAACTACCAATTAACCAAAAATTGAAATTATACCTCACAAGTTCAAACCTTAGATTGCCCTAGCCTCCCAAGGCACCTCCTTTCTCCAAGATTTAAACCAATTGGGATGTGAGAAGAGATGGATTAAGGGTTTGCATTGGATTTGTGAAGGAAATTTGAATTTTGATGGATTTTTGAGGTGAAATGAAGCAAAATAGAAGGAGAAATGGGGAAAAAATTTTGGGGCTGTTTTCTGCAGGAATTTGAGCTGAGGAGTGAGTGTGGAGAGGTGTGGGGGAGTTGGGGAAAAGTCAAGGTCAACCATACCAATCAACTAAAGACCCATACCCAATTAATAAATCAAAAACCTTATAAAAACACCTCATTTCAACACATAATAAAAAGTCAAAGGAGGCAAGGAATTTTTTTCCTTGTGCTGCTGAAGTGGGCCGGCCTGGGGTGAGGGAAGAGTGAATGGGGGTTTTACAAAAAAAAATTATGCAAAAAGACCCCCTACAAGTCCAAAATTGCAAGTTTAAGCTTAAATTCAATAAATTTCGTTTTCTATAATAAAAATTAGTTAAAACTTAAAATAAAATACTAAAAATTTATGTTACTACTAGATTTTAATTAACATGATTTTAAAGCTTAAATTTAGCCCATTTAAATTTGTATTTATCGCTAATTTAATGTATTTTCTTACCGGCTTAAAATAATATTAAAAATTGAAAAATTAGGGAAAATTTTTAAACGACCAGAATTTCATAAGTAACTCATTTGCTACTAAAAACTAGCAATTACCTATCCAAATTAGGTATAATTAGTCCTAAACTGCAAAATAACAAAAAAGACGGTTTACGGAAAAATACCGAATTTTCACCGATTTTCAGGAAAACACCAAAACGACTTTTCAAGGCGCTACACAAATGTCCCCCCTTAAAGAAATTCGGTCCCCGAATTTAAAAATATAACTACGCGTACCTTCAAAGAGATGGGGATATTTATTCCTCATCTCGTCCTCGGTCTCCCAGGTAACCTCCTCGCTGCTCGGGCCACGCCAAAGGACCTTGACGATCGGTATAACTTTTGATCTCAATTTCTTCACCTGCCGATCCAGGATGGCCACCGGCTGCTCTGCAAAAGAAAGGTCGCGCTCTAGCTGGACTGTCGGGTGCTGAATCGCATGCGAAGGGTCGTGAAGGTACTTGCGGAGCATCGAAACATGGAAGACGGGGTGAACATCGGGAAAGTTGGGTGGAAGAGCCAAACGATATGCAACTGCGCCGACACGCTCAAGAATCTCGAAGGGACCCACAAATCTGGGACTAAGCTTTCCTTTTCGCCCAAATCGCATCACGCCCTTCATCGGAGAGACCCTCAGAAAAACATGGTCGCCAACTGCGAACTCTAATCCGCGACGGCGCCTGTCCGCATATGATTTCTGTTTGCTCTGAGCTGCTCTCATCCGGTCTCGAATCAACTGTATCTTCGCTGTCGTCTCCTCAACAAGCTGCGGCCACAATATACTGCTCTCGCTGAGCTCTGTCCAACAAACGGGCGATCTGCATCTCCTCCCATACAATGCCTCGAAAGGTGCCATCTGAATAGTATCCTGGAAGCTGTTGTTATAGGAGAACTCCACTAGAGGTAAATGACGATCCCAGCTACCGCCGAAGTCTAAAACGCACGCTCTGAGCATGTCCTCGAGAGTCTGAATGGTCCGCTCTGACTGTCCGTCGGTCTGCGGATGAAACGCTGTGCTGAAGCTCAAACGAGTGCCCAAAGCCTCCTGAAGTCTCTGCCAAAGTCGGCTGGTGAACTGGGTGCCTCGATCTGACACGATACAAGTCGGTACGCCATGCAACCGCACGATCTCGTCGATGTAAAGCTGGGCATACTGAGCGAAGCTAAAAGTGGTCTTCACTGGCAGGAAGTGAGCCGCTTTCGTCAATCAATCTACGATCACCCAGATGGAGTCATACCCTCGACTGGTCCTGGGTAGACCCACAACGAAATCCATCGAAATCTGCTCCCATTTCCACTCCGGAATGGGTAACGGCTATAGCTTTCCTCCGGGCCTCTGGTGCTCGGCCTTGACTTGCTGACAAGTCAAGCATCTCGATACAAACTTCGCAATGTCCCTCTTCATCCCGTCCTACCAGTAGGTCTCTCTCATATCATGGTACATCTTGGTGGAACCGGGGTGGACACTATACACTGATCGGTGTGCCTCTTCAAGAATGTCGCGCCGCAATCCATCAGCATCTGGTACGCACAGTCTAGATCCATATCGTAAAATCTCCTGATCATCAATCACGAACTCAGAAAATCTGCCCTGTCCCATCTGTGCCATGATCTCTGAGCAACGGTCGTCTCTGCGCTGTGCCTCATATATACGGTCAAGCAACTGTGGGCGTGCACGAACATGCGCGAGCTGTCCCCCTGTCTGAGTGAACTCGAACTCAACTCGGCTGTCGCATAAAATCTGCCAATCTGCTGACGACTGCCTCTGCACTGCGTGCAAATAGGATAGACTACCCCCGGGCCTCCTGCTCAAAGCATCTGCCACTGCATTCGCCTTGCCTGGGTGATATAAGATCTCGCAGTCGTAGTCTTTCACCAACTCCATCCAACGACGCTGTCTGAGGTTCAGGTCTCGCTGCTGAAATATGTATTTTAAGCTCTTGTGGTCTGTGAATATTTGGCACGACTCGCCATATAGGTAATGTCGCCAAATCTTCAGTGCAAAGACCACTGCAGCCATCTCCAAATCATGAGTAGGGTAGTTCTGTTCATGCTTCTTTAACTGCCGAGAAGCATATGCGATCACCCGGCCATGCTGCATCAATACGCATCCTAACCCTACTCGCGAAGCATCACAGTAGACCACAAATCCGCCTGATCCCGAAGGCAAAGATAATACCGGTGCCGTAGTCAAACAAGTCCATAGCTGCTGAAAACTGTGCTCGCACTCCTCTGTCCAAACGAAAGGAACTCCCTTCCGGGTCAAACCGGTCAAAGGTGCAGCTATACGGGAGAAGTCCTGAACAAAATGCCTGTAGTAGCCTACCAGGCCTAGAAAACTACGGATCTCAGTAATGATGTAGGTCGGGGCCACTGCTGAACAGCCTCAATCTTCTTCGGGTCCACACATATGCCGTCTCTCGTAATCACGTGACCCAAGAATCCGACGCTGTCCATCCAGAATGCACACTTGGAGAACTTTGCGAATAGCTGGTGCTCCCTCAGAGTCTGTAACGTAATCCGCAAGTGCTGCTCGTGCTCCTCTCTGCTCCGGGAGTACACCAACATATCGTCGATAAACACGATGATGAACAAGTCAAGATACGGCCTGAATGTACGGTTCATCAAATCCATGAATGCTGCTGGGGCGTTGGTGAGTCCGAACGACATCACCAAAAACTCATAGTGGCCGTAGCGCGTGCGGAAAGCTGTCCTCGGTATATCCTCCTGTCGAACTCGCAGCTGATGGTATCCTGATCGCAAGTCGATCCTCGAAAAATACCCCGCACCCTGAAGCTGGTCGAACAAATCATCAATGCGTGGCAACGGATATCTGTTCCGAACGGTAACTTTGTTCAGCTGGCGGTAGTCGATACATAAGCGCAAACTTCCATCCTTCTTCTTGACAAACAGGACCGGAGCACCCCACGGAGAAACACTAGGTCGAATAAGCCCCTTATCTAACAAATCCTGCAACTAATCCTTCAGCTCTCGAAGCTCTGCCGGGGCCATCCGATAAGGCGGTATAGAAATAGGCCCCGAGCCGGGAATCAAATCGATGCAGAACTCAACGTCGCGCTCAGGTGGTAGCCCAGGTTGCTCATCAGGGAAAACATCAGGGAACTCACAAACAACCGGGACCCGGTCCAACGGAACCTCTGCAGCTCGAGTATCACAAATATACGCTAAGAATCCCTGACATCCCTTCCGCAAGAGCTGACCAGCGCGAAGAGACGAAATCAAGCTGGGAAGGGTGACGCTCCGGTCTCCCTGAATAACAAGGACTGGCTCTCCCGGAAAGCTAAATCTGACTGCCTTCTCACGGCAGTCCACCGAAGCATAACAAGTGGCGAGCCAATCCATGCCCAGAAGCACATCAAAGTCCAACATATCGAGGAGAATCAAATCAACCGTTGAATCCCTCTCCCCGATACGAACGGAACACAATCGAAACACAAAACGAGCGACAAACGACTCGCCTACCGGGGTAATAACAACAAGCGGCTGATCTAATGATGACGACTCACGGCCCAACATCGGTGCAAAGTGTGCAGAGACCTATGAATGTGTGGAACCTTGGTCGAATAATACCCGTGCGTCGAAAGAGCAAACTGGCAAGGTACCTGTCACAACGGCATTGGATGCCTGCGCATCCTGCGGTGTCAAAGCAAATACTCAGGCCTGTCCTCCACCGATAGCGGGCTGACCTCGACCTCGGCCTCTGCCTCCTCGTCCTCTCTGAATAGGACCGCCGCGTCCACGGCCTCTGGGTGCACCTAACTGGCGTGGAGCATCGCCTGTGGTAGGAAGTAGGGCTCTCTGAGGAGGGGGTGGTGATAGTGGTAGGGTCATATGCGGAACGGTCGCCGCTCCCTGTCGTCTCGCCGGACAGTCTCTGACAAGATGGTGCAGACTCCCGCACCCAAAACACCCTGGCGACGACTGCTGTCCCTGGGGATATGAACCATATAACTGACCCCGTCCAAATCCCCTGCCGGGCCCATCCTTCGGAAAGAATCTGGCACGCTGCCTCTGAGACGGCACCTCGGTGCGAATCCTCTTCGGCCCAGAAACGGCCGAAGTCTATGATATGCGTGCCTCCATCCGTAATGCCGTATCCATAGCAGCTGAATAAGTGTCGTAGTGCTGGGCGCCAATAGCAAGATATAGCTGGGCATCAAGTCCCTGTACGAACCTCTTCACTATCTTCTCTTCGGTATCCACCAAATACGGAGCATATCAGGACAACTGTGTAAATTGGATGTCATACTCAGACACCGTCATCCCAGGTGTCTTGATCAAGGCCTCAAAACTACGAGCTCTTGCGTCACGAACGCTCTCTGGGAGAAAACGAGCTAGAAAGACTGCTGTAAACTCGGCCCAAGTCATAGGCGGCAGACCTGCAGCTCGACCTCTCAACACTGACTCCCACCATATCTGCACGAGACCCTCTAGACGGAAACTCGCAAGCTCCACCCATAGATCATCCGAACATCTCAGCGAACGGCAGATCCTGGCTAAACTGTCATGGAACGTCTGTGGGTCCTCCGCTGCCTCGGTGCCGGTGAATACTGGAGGTCTCAGCCTCATGAAATCCTGTAGTGAAACCGGGATGGTCACGGCGGTAGTAGTATGAGCAGGTATCATAGTAGTCTGGGATGTAGTAGGTGCGTCATCCGGCCTCGGTGTACGACTGGCTGCAACTAGGGATCCTACCATCTGACGTAGCTCCTGCATACTCCCCATCATCTGTCGCAACACCTCCATACCAGTCTCAAGCCTATCCATACGGCCTGGGGAAGGTGGATCGGTCTGTCTCTGCGGCGTAGGCTTACCACCCTGCTCAGTCCTAGTCTCGGACGAGCCAGCTCGAATCTCGTCTCGGGCGGCAGCCCTCTGTGCCCTCGTAGCCTTCGGCGGCATAGTGGTTGATACAGGAAAAAAGGATAATAAGAACAGTGCAATAAAATCATAGGATACACGGAATTGAAGAAGGAATTTCAAGCGAGTATATCCTAAAGTCACTTAGGCGGAGTACCGTATCGCAAGTATGCCGCGGACATACGCACGCTACGTTACCCTACTTAAGTCACTTACTCTATCTACCCAGGGTCATCCTACACTCAAAAAGGTAAAACATATCGCTCTGATACCAACTTTGTTATGACCCGCAGGGCACGGACGTGACTGGCACTTAAGTTTACGAAACGTCTCAAGACGTCCGTAAAATAAGTAAGCCAAAGCCCAGAAAACAAAACCAAAAAGCAAAAGAGTGAAGAAAAACCAATCAATTGAAAGCGAGTTTATCAAACAAGTCATATAAAACCTTTTTAAAAACAATATCAATTTTTCCGAAAATTTCGGCAGAGTCTCCTTTGTAAATACAGGCCCCCAAAATGGGTACAACAAGAATATATATAAATCCAACAAATATGGCATCCCCAAGCGGGAGCTAGCTCTTCGCCACAAGGCGGTCACAAATCCCACGCAATATAAAACAACAACATGCAAAATAATCATAAAGAAGCATGAGAAAAACAGCATGTCGACTCAAGTGAGCTCGACCCCAAAATATAGCATAAAAAGTCCATAAATCTCACAGTCTCATCTCTAGGTCAATATACAACAATACTGGTAGATACAGTAGATGGAGTACACTAGATACAAAGAATATACAAGGTGGTACAAAAATAATAATATAACCCACCTAAGAGCAAAACCTCGAGTCCAGGCAAAAGAGGCAAAAGAAGCAAGTGCGCCCGCCGCTACTGTACTGACGGAGCAGATCTGCAAAAGGCTGTGGCACAACGGGGGTGAGTTTCCAACTCGTGAGTAATAAATAACATCTACACAGGCTATCGAATGCATGCACACAAGCATCCTAGCATCTAAAATACAGGTAAGGCAGGACATAATAGCAGGTATGTATGCAATATGAATATACTAGCAGGTATGAATGCAATGCGAATTAATTCATGATCTGAATGTGTAAGTATAAGAATCATGTTTTTCCTTTAGGAATCTCTTTTGAAATACCAGCACAATACCAATAGAATCAACAAGAACCTGTGTCCAGCAACGACACCTCAAAACTATCACAAATCTCATATATCCATGTCACAGTATCTCTGGCCTCAGCCATCCGGCTGACCCATCTCAATATCACTATCTCATCATCTCGCGGCCACGGTCGGTATCCTCTGGATATCCACCGTGCCAAACAGTCACCGGTAGGTAATCCGTCCCCTGCCAGGCTCATCGTCAGCACCACGAGCTTCTTGCCCTGGGGTACCTTACCGGGCCCACCATGTACCCAAGACGGTTCATCCAACTCCTCAAAACGGGTCTCGAAAACCACAGCAAACTCATGGTGGACGACACTTACATCACTAGAAAACCGCAATTTACATATTTAAAAATATAGTAAGTTTAGAAATTTTGCGGCTTTCCCCCGAAATCCAGAAATATCACAAAATCTCAAGAAATCCTCATAAATGCATATGCCAATGATAATGAATGCATATGGTGTCAATAATCAAGTTGCGATGTATGATTGATAGACTAGGTATGAACAAATAACATAATGAAGTACATGCACATGATTAGCAATCTTATGATTTCATTTTAAAGAATTAAAGGCAATAGCACAGGTTAAAGCATCAATTACAGTAAAAGGTTTCAAATTATAGGTTATCTAGTGTGGTGGCATGGCAATTACCAGGGCGTGTGTATAAGCATGAATAGTGCTCGTGCTACATATAAAAACCCTGGCAATGGTGCAGGTGTCCTATAGAATGGGTTCGCATATGTATGTCAATATAAGGCATGGATGTAGCAAATAATCATACAAGTATTACACCCCTAATTACTAACATTACTAAGAATCTTTTTAAGCTACTAAAACTATCGGGCGGCTTGCGCCATCCAACAATAGTCCCCCGTAGATGTTACATCTACTCACCGAAATCCCTAGCTAGTCACGTCCAATCACCGCTTTCCCCTTTCGTGCCGCGTCTGACGTCTCCGCGACCGAACCTGGAATTTACATCAATACCAAACATAAGGTTACATACCATGAAACGACGCAAATCCCAAACGAAAATACCAACGTTCACAAGCTAGGTACAACGTGCACAAGGTGCGCGGAACACATGCGAAAATCGCAAAAAAACTAACTAAAATTGTTGATTTGGTCACCCGGCAAAGCTAAAACCCGATCACTCAAAAATCCGCACTCACACATCCTAAATGTCATAGGATATGCCAAAAATATCATCAAGATATTGCAAATAATTCATCACAATATTTTTATAAAAACCTAGTAAGCATTACATTCAAAAAAAAATCGGTGCAAACATTGCCGATTTGCGACAAAAAGACTACAACCTAGCAAGAACATCCAACCGCATAACTAGTTAGCCACAACACTATAATTACAACACAACAACCATACTTCAACCTATTTCCATACACAAACCCCTTTCTTGATTTTTCTAAAAAGCAATAGCGATCCAAATTCACACTAGATTAACTTAGATTCGCATAAAATGGAACCACTTAAGCAAAATAACTCCATTAATTAGGTTAGTGTAAAACACTAGAAAGCAAAATAACTTAATTAACTTATTAATGGTTTCTAAAACCCTAATTAAAATTCAAACCATTCACTTTAAAACCTAGATTAGAAATCAACAACAAAAATTAACACATCAAGGTTCTAATTTAGCATATATCAACTACCAATTAACCAAAGATTGAAATTATACCTCACAAGTTCAAACCTTAGCTTGCCCTAGCCTCCCAAGGCACCTCCTTTCTCCAAGATTTAAACCAATTGGGATGTGAGAAGAGATGGATTAAGGGTTTGCATTGGATTTGTGAAGGAAATTTGAATTTTGATGGATTTTTGAGGTGAAAATGAAGCAAAATAGAAGGAGAAATGGGGAAAAATTTTGGGGCTGTTTTCTGCAGGAATTTGGGCTGAGGAGGGAGTGGGGAGAGGTGTGGGGGAGTTGGGGAAAAGTCAAGGTCAACCATACCAATCAACTAAAGACCCATACCCAATTAATAAATCAAAAACCTTATAAAAACACCTCATTTCAACACATAATAAAAAGTCAAAGGAGGCAAGGAATTTTTTTCCTTGTGCTGCTGAAGTGGGCCGGCCTGGGGTGAGGGTAGAGTGAATGGGGGTTTTACAAAAAAAAATTTATGCAAAAAGACCCCCTACAAGTCCAAAATTGCAAGTTTAAGCTTAAATTCAATAAATTTCGTTTTCTATAATAAAAATTAGTTAAAACTTAAAATAAAATACTAAAAATTTATGTTACTACTAGATTTTAATTAACATGATTTTAAAGCTTAAATTTAGCCCATTTAAATTTGTATTTATCTCTAATTTAATGTATTTTCTTACCGGCTTAAAATAATATTAAAAATTGAAAAATTAGGGAAAATTTTTAAACGACCAGAATTTCATAAGTAACTCATTTGCTACTAAAAACTAGAAATTACCTATCCAAATTAGGTATAATTAGTCCTAAACTGCAAAATAACAAAAAAGACGGTTTACGGAAAAATACCGAATTTTCACCGATTTTCAGGAAAACACCAAAACGACTTTTCAAGACGCTACACAAATGTCACATTAGTGATTGTTTATTGTGTTGAAATGAGAGGTGGAGAGAGAGTGGGCAGCCACTAACCCTTGGGTTAACTCTTGAGTTTATTCTACGGCTCTCACAATTTTCATTCCAACACAATAGAAAAAGAAAAGTCTCTTCTTCTTCTTTCTCTAGCTCATAACTTCCACCAATGGCATCAACTTCAACCTCCATCCATACACTCTCATGTGTTGAGAATCAATAGATGCTTGAGACAAAGTTGTCATACACATTCTGTTAGTTATATGTATGCCCTAGAGGCCATTACTGTACATAGGATGTATATTGTAGTGGATGCTGGGACATATATAGGGAGGACTTTCTTGCTCGACATGATAGTATGCTATCTGGTTGAACTTTACCTTAACGTGTATACTGATTGTCTCTCTGTTACATGTTGGTAAAAGCCCTTAGGATATGTGCTTGACTACCTGGACTATGATGCGGATCATACTAGTGGGGACATGGTAGTCCATAAGTACATCCTTCAAAGTCCCTAGTCGAGGGTGTATCGAGACGGGGCATCGATATACCAGAGTAGACTAGCGTGTACCTTCTCGACCCATACAGATGGGCGATGGATGATCCCATATCCATTGGTGTTTGACATCAGAGATGTTATACGGGTGCTCAGTGGAGACTGGGTACACTGGACGGACTCGCCAAGAACTCCCAGATGGTATTATACCTCACGTCAGATGGCAGTTCTCTGGTGACACTGGTACAGAGTAGTCTGTTGACCCGAGATCGTCATAGAGTCTTGTGTGGTTCCCACTGTGCTTTGATTTCCATCTTACCACGTCCAAGAGGGCGTGCAAAACGGCGGTTTTTGGGTACAGTCCCGAGTCACATGGTGGCAATGAGCGATAGGAGGGGATTCGTCTCTCCCGGTATAGGGGGTTGATGTTGCGCTGTGTTCGATTGGCTATAATAGGAAATCCCTGGCCAGGGTTGCTGAGATTTACTGGTAAGTGTTACCAGTAGTTTCTCGAACAGTTATAGACCTCATATCGACACGACTTATCGAGCTATTGGGGTCTGACGTTTACCACCCCTAGGCGAGATATGCGACATATCAGACGATCAGACCGGACTGTGCGGTAGTGTTACTGGTCGGATTCACTGGAGTGTGAGCGGGCTTGCTCGTCGATCTTCAGATTGCTCAATACCCGGGTGGCCGTTACGTTTAGCAGACCGCTTGCGGCTTGTAGGTGTTTGATATGATCATCACCTGCTGCCGGCGTATTGACGAGTCTTTAGAGTCCTACACAGAGGTTTCCTGGCTCAAGCGAAACGAAATAGGAGCGCATATGAGATATGTGCGGGACCGAGAATAATGCGTGTATGTGATACCGTATTCCATTCTCGCGATGAATGTATCGAATGGTTGTATGCGATATAACCTAGTTATCGATTCAAGCGTTGATTCGATAAGCCGATACATTGTATACTAGTCGGTTGTGTGCGACATGACCGGATCATTGAATCAAGTGTTGATTTAATGATTTAATGTATAATTATATATTTGATATATTACTTTGCATTAACTAGTATTGGTTCACTTTAAATGGATTTTCTCACTCGGATGTGCGCATTACATATGTGATATGATTTTGTGCACTTGATTGTATCATGTTTGATGATACATGTTTACTTGGTTAAGTGCAAAGAATTAAACCATGGTTAAAAGAATGGCTAGGGTTTCATTTCCTTTATTTATTCATTTATTTATTTGTTTATTCATTTTGGAAAAGAAGAGAAAAGAATGGTTGCTAGTTTTGGAGTTTAGTTGAAGCTTCATGAAGCTTTGATCAAGTCAACCATTCTTATCTCATCCTTAACCCTAACCATTCCCACTAACCATGATTCATTCTCTACACTTGACTATAGTTAATGATATGATAAGTATTTGTTTTTCTATTATTTTTAATTAACTTATCATATATTTCTTTCTTCTTCTTCTTCATGAGCAAGGAAGAAAAAGCTTTCTTCATCAATGGTGATTGATGATAAAGAGTGAGAAATCCAATTCTAAAGTCTACCCACTTCCTATTTCTTCATCCTCTACCTCGTGCCAAGTAGTAGAGTGTGTTTCCTTCACAAGTTTTTAGGGCTTGGTGAAGGTGGAGCTTGATTTAGCGATGCCTCGACGTAGATCATCTTCGGCATGGACATCGACGACCTAGCTCGCTTTTTCTCCGACGAAGCCGACTCTAGAGACCGGATTCATTTTGGACAGCGGAGATGACTTCGTTGCGGAGCTATGGAGGTGGAGCACCGGATCTACAAAGGTTGTATTTCCGTTTTCCCATTAGTTAATTGTTAACTAGATTGTTTTTCGCCTAAACTTCTAGCCGACGATCCGTAGTCGGGTTTCTCGGCACCGTTAAAATTTTAATTTGGCATGATCGATGCCTTGTGAGACCTCACTAGGGTGCCTAGGAACCCTACAGTGGTATCAGAGCCTAGCTAGAGCCTTAGGCGAAGTCTAGACGGATTTTGAAGTCCGAACGACCCGAAACCGCAACCTTAAAATTGCTCTCTGGACGATTTTGAAAAACTGGGATTTTTCCAGATTAAAAATATTCAGAAAACTCAGTAAAATAATCTAAGAATTACTGTTTAAATTTGAGGGCTTGATTCATTAGAAGAGGCGCGGATCCGCGGCCTTACAGTAGGCTCAGGCGGCGGATCCGCGGCCGTACGGCCTCAG
Organism: Agapanthus africanus; assembly: GCA_030015575.1. Taxonomy (NCBI): domain Eukaryota; kingdom Viridiplantae; phylum Streptophyta; class Magnoliopsida; order Asparagales; family Amaryllidaceae; genus Agapanthus; species Agapanthus africanus. Next base: position 402,796,621 of record CM057346.1, read on the forward strand.
TTTTTAAATAGTTTTATACAGTAATTCTTGGTTTTATGTGCTGGCTTTCCTGGGAATTTTTAATATTTTTGCTAGAGCTGAATTTTCTGGGTTGATTTGGGGATTCGGTGTTTCGATCGGGGTATCAAATTTTGTCTATGTGGCTTTCCGGATAAATTTTAGAATATGTTAAAAAGTTCGACCGGATACAAATACCCAATTTTTCCCCTGTCGGGAAATTTTCAAGTGTTGGATTTTTCCGTAGTTTAACGACGTTCTAAGTAGTGCAAGTAACGCGATGGACCCTCTAGAAGACAACAAACCTTAACTCGATTATGTGACCGTCTTGAACTGCCCTTTGAACCTTCGGGTTTGGGGCAGTACGGCGTGCCACATGTGAGGCGTTGGCTTGACCCTTCTACGGCTGGACCGTTGGTACTGAGGCACGAACGGAATGTTGTTAGACTTATTTCATGTGTTGAGCTGTATCGGGAAAACTTGGGTGTTCGATTGTTCGATTGGAAAGTTTAACATTTTCTGTTTATCTGGAATGGGATACAATAATTGGAATTCACAAAGAGTTATGAGATAACTAAATGAATGTTATAAACATAGCAGTTTAGTTTCACTTGATCGGTTGCCACGGAATTTTGATGTGATCAAAAGTCCGTCGCAATCACGTAGCGTACGCGGATACTCGCCGGGTAAACTTATTAGACAGCTACATCCCTTAGCCCCGACCAAGTGACTGTAGGAGAACCCCGTCGCCGAAAGCATCTGTTCGGGTGCTCGCGGCAGCGGTGTTCCGCCTTGGTGCACTTTGTCGACGGCGTCGGGGGTGCGGCCGCCTACTGAAGTTTGCGACGAGCATTCGATCAGGATGTCGGGAATCCTGTTGAATTGCCCGACATGGTATTGAAAAGTGTTTTTGATAATGAGACTAAAATGCGGGGTTTATAATTGTTAGGCATGCGATGTCTAAGTAATTCATTTGGTCAGGCATGCGATGTCTGAGGTGGTTGCGGATTCCAACTGTTGTAGTTTTACACTTTCTTTTCTGTGACCGTAAGTGTAATATGTGATATCGCCGGTTTCGTTGCTATATGTCAACGACAATTGGGATGCGCATATTTACTTACGTTGATGACATGTGATGTTATGTGTTGCTGGATATGTTATATTGGATCGTCGTGTTTGAATAGCCGGGGGTTTTTATGTGAGATGAGTGTTTTTCATTTTCATTCATGTAAAAACTTGTTTGTAATATTCTTTTATTGGGGCGCTTCCAGGTTGCGGAAGTTATCACCGTTTGTATATTATTTACTTTTCCGCACTAGGATAGACCCAAGGAGGGGAGCACAAGTAACCGGGTTCAGGAGTCCAGTGGGAGACCAACTCGAGGAGTCGGGTCCGGGTCTCCTAACTCTAGAATTGGTAGGGTTGCTTGCCGCTCTCGTAGGGGTCTAGGGGTGTGGGTTTGGCTATTCCTCACGACCGTGGAATCCGTGTTTTATACTGGCTCGTATTGAAAACACGGACGTCCTAGTATATCCTATATTTCATATGATTCTTCTGCTGCGATATCTGTGATGTGATCATGTGATGTTCTGATGATAGATACAGTATATAGTATATATGATATATTATATAGATGTTACTTATGTTTTACACCCGCGCTAGCCCTGCCCTGCTCTGCCGTTAGTTACCTAACCTAACGGTGCACGAGGGGACATCGAGGCGAACGCGGATGGCATAAGTGTACGTCGTATTTATCTGTGATGTTTAGGTACATTTAATGATGGGACTTCATTAATGTGATTAATGAAATAAAAGAAACCTAAGATGTTGTAGAATCGAATTTCAAAATAAAACAGGTAGCTACAGTTCTTGCTTTGCACAGAGGTATATGTGATATATCCTGCACCTTATTCGATGAGGAAAGGACCGAGATCCCTTCACCGGGAGTGACTCCTTTAGCAATAACTGGCAGATGCTACACACTTCGGTTTGTCTTTTGATTGCTTTTAAGTGTTTTTGCTTTGCACAGTGATATATATGATATATCCCGCACCTCATTCGACGAGGAAAGGACCGATGATCCCTTCACCGGGAGTGACTCCTTTAGCAAAACAAGAAGAGCCTCAAAAACACTCCATTTTAAAAATCATTTGATTCTACAACGATATCAAGTTCATTACGCAATAGGTTTTCAGAAAAACCTGTCGTAGCCCTCCGTCATTTCAGATAAGTACTAGTTAGTATTCGTGCTGCGGTTGTTTGGCATGCGTCAAGGCGTAGTGTACGGTTGCTAACTAGTGCTTATCTGCTAGCATACGATGCGATTGGATTAGGGTATTCGTACGGCATTGTTTGGCATGCGTCAAGGGTCGTGCGGGTGGGTTTAATTCAATCAAGAAATGTACGGGTTGAACTTAACTAGCAGACTATGGGTTGTTTGGCATGCGTCAAGGTCATAGCGAGCTAGGGGCAAAATATTATCGGGAATTTCAAGTGTTGAAATTTGCAATGAGATTGCATACCTTCTATGAGATAGTTGGATCCCGATATCCGCTGCGAGTAAGAGTTACTCCTGGGAGAGTTTTATACATTATAATTAGCCGATCAAGTAGGTGTCTAGAAAGGTGTCAACGGGGTTACGCCTCTGGGAAAACGAGGTTTACATTAATTAGGTTCGTGCGAAAGCACGGGGGACCTCCCTCAAAGTACCGACACTGGCCTGGCTGAAAGATTGGCGAACTTGTAGTGTGTAATTAATCCCGGCTAGTCTTTCCTTTTAGGGTTTGAAGGAAGATTTGATAAAAAGCAGTGGGAGCCATCCTGATTAGATAAAATAATAACCAATCTATTCTTGCAAGAGCGCACGCTGAGTGTTTTCTTCTCTCTCTCTCCTGGTAGCGACCATATCACGCCTTAATCAAGATAATAATACGGATTATTGACCGAACCCGCTTGTTATACTGAGCTGGGGAACGTTGGTCCCGCTCCAACTTATAATTGTTATAAGACAGAGCAGGAAATAGGGGATTACCAGAATTCCCGTGCCGCCCAAACGAAGAGAGTGCATGATGATGCATCATCTTCGGGTGTGTTCATTACAGAGAACTGTTTCTCAGTATCCTCTACGTCCTGGGTATGTGATACCAGATCAGGATCCCAGATATGTAATCTGTTACATAGGGCTACAGAAAGGTAGAGAACTGAGAACGGGTGATAAGTTTCATGAGTCAGAAAACGGGGCAAGAGTTGCAGCCAAGTCTGTTGGTCACTGTCACCCTGTATTACCAATACATTGATTCTGAACGAATGTTATTAGATACCGAACCTGATATACAAAATCATATCAGTCTCTTTATCAGTAAAGAAATGATAAAATTTTGTATTGTTGGATAATGTTTTGAACATTTCCTATATCAAAAGTTGATCGGTTCAGGCACGTTATCTAAAAGCATTGATATTCTAAATCAAACTACAGTTCTTTAGTATACGGAACACACACAAGAGGAAGAGTTCAGAAATGAACGAATCCTTCTTGAGGCATTGTAGACTAGGTCATATCAATGTGACCCGACTAGCTGAAGTTACATTTAGATGCATATTTAAATCAGTTTGAATTTACATCTTGTGAAACTCGCCAGTCATGTCACAAAGATAAGATGACCACAGCTCTGTTTATTGGAAACAGAGAAAGAGTTAGTAAACTCTTAGGATGATACATGTTGATGTATGTAGGTCCCCTGTCTACACATGCCAAGACCGGTTCTTTGTACTTCATTACATTCTCTGATAATCTCTCAAGATTCAGACATATGTTCCTGTTGAAACACAAGTCCGAACCTTTTGAGATATTCATAGAATATAAGTTAGAAGTAGAGAACCAATAAGGGTATAAGTATTATGTCCTTTGATGTGATCGAGGAGGAGAATACTTGAGCACGGAAATCCTGGACTTTTCTAAAGGAGAATAAGATTCTCTCACAGCATTACTCCTCCGCATACACCATAGCACGATGGTATATCGGGGTGGAGCAATTACACCCTATGTGATAAGGTGTGCTCTATGATGAGTAATACTGAGCTACCTGTTTCCTTTTGGGTGTTATGCACTTGAGAAGTTGCATACCTATTGAATAGGGTTCCAATCAAATCAAATTGCCTACCATTTCATATGTGATATGGAATGGGAAGGGCCCATGTCTTAAGTTAGTTAAGATTTGGGGTTGACCGGCCTATGTCTGAAAGCAAAATCCGGACAAGCTCGAGGCAAAGTCTGTATTGTAGAACTAGAAAGGTTCCAGCTATACGAACTACAGAAGATGATTTGATAGAACCAAGGGATTCAGTAGATACCAACGAACCTCAGCCTCTCCGCCGATCTAGTAGGGTTCCTCACCCACCTGAGAGATACTTCGGTTCCTCTATGACAGTGGGAGCGAGGATTGCATCATGAGATGATGACCCAACTAGCTTCGAGCAGGCCATCGAGAGTAAGACTCTGTAAGAATGGCTGGATGTTTATCGATCTGAGATGGAATCCTTATACACCAACAAAGTATGGACTTTGGTTGCTATATCTGAAGGGTTAAATCCCCATCAGGAGCAAGTATAACTTGAGAAGATTACTTGGTGTAGATGGAAAAGTTGAGACTTTCAAAGCTAGACTTGTTAAAGTTTGCATCATTGACCAGGTGTGGATAATGATGAAACCTTTTCAAGTAGCTATGCTTAAGTCCATCCAGATCCTACTTGCCACGGCTACATACCATGACTACGATATCTGGCGGTTGGGTGCCATGACTGCTTTTCTAAATAATGATTTAGAAGAGTGCGTCTGTAAGTACACAGCCAGAGGGCTTCGTAAACAGTGGGAGCAGCGGAAACGTGTGCAAGATGTTTTATCTGATAAAGCAGGCATCGCGGAGTTGGAACGTCTGTTTTGATGGATTAGTCAAAGAGTTTGACATCATCAAAATGGTAGATGAACCTTGTATATACAAAAAGGTAGTAGGGAGTATGGTGATGATCCTCGTAGAGTACGTGGATAACATACTCCTGATAGGGAAGGAGTTTCCTATGCTACGCTCGATCAATCTCCGCATATCACAATGATTCTCCACATAGGATCATGATGATACCTGCTAAATCCTGAGTTTTGGATCTATGAGATAGATCTAAATGGATGTTAGGATACTCACTAGCTGTAGTGAGATGGTATCAGTTGATCCTGGGGAGAATCACTGGAAGGGTTCCAGGGTGATAAAGACGACTGAATGTCAGTCGCAGGCATTGTCTTTACCCTCAGTAAAGGGACGGTATGTTGGAAGAGTTCCAAGCTAGATACCGTGACATACTAGACGATAAAGGCAGGATACATCGCTACTTAAGATGCTACCAAAGAGGATGTTTGGGTGTATATTAGTTCATGAGATGAACTACGTTCCTACCATTGTGAGACAATGGAGTTGTGGCTTATGCCAAGGAACGTCCGTCCCATCAGTGATCCAGACATATTCTAAGGCAGTATCACCTTATCATGGAGATAGTTGATCTCCAGGGTGATCGAGGTTTGGAGAGTAGACTCAGAGGACAACACAGCGGATCCACTCACAAAGGCATGTTCCCAGAGAGAGACTTTTATGGGATGGTTGAGTATGAGATACTGCAACCACTGCTATCAGATGGCCCTAGTGCAAGTGGGAGATTGTTAGTTATATGTATGCCCTAGAGGCCATTACTGTACATAGGATGTATATTGTAGTGGATGCTGGGACATATATAGGGAGGACTTTCTTGCTCGACATGATAGTATGCTATCTGGTTGAACTTTACCTTAACGTGTATACTGATTGTCTCTCTGTTACATGTTGGTAAAAGCCCTTAGGATGTGTGCTTGACTACCTGGACTATGATGCGGATCATACTAGTGGGGACATGGTAGTCCATAAGTACATCCTTCAAAGTCCCTAGTCGAGGGTGTATCGAGACGGGGCATCGATATACCAGAGTAGACTAACGTGTACCTTCTCGACCCATACAGATGGGCGATGGATGATCCCATATCCATTGGTGTTTGACATCAGAGATGTTATACGGGTGCTCAGTGGAGACTGGGTACACTGGACGGACTCGCCGAGAACTCCCAGATGGTATTATACCTCACGTCAGATGGCAGTTCTCTGGTGACACTGGTACAGAGTAGTCTGTTGACCCGAGATCGTCATAGAGTCTTGTGTGGTTCCCACTGTGCTTTGATTTCCATCTTACCACGTCCAAGAGGGCGTGCAAAACGGCGGTTTTTGGGTACAGTCCCGAGTCACATGGTGGCAATGAGCGATAGGAGGGGATTCGTCTCTCCCGGTATAGGGGGTTGATGTTGCGCTGTGTTCGATTGGCTATAACAGGAAATCCCTGGCCAGGGTTGCTGAGATTTACTGGTAAGTGTTACCAGTAGTTTCTCGAACAGTTATAGACCTCATATCGACACGACTTATCGAGCTATTGGGGTCTGACGTTTACCACCCCTAGGCGAGATATGCGACATATCAGACGATCAGACCGGACTGTGCGGTAGTGTTACTGGTCGGATTCACTGGAGTGTGAGCGGGCTTGCTCGTCGATCTTCAGATCGCTCAATACCCGGGTGGCCGTTACGTTTAGCAGACCGATTGCGGCTTGTGGGTGTTTGATATGATCATCACCTGCTGCCGGCGTATTGACGAGTCTTTAGAGTCCTACACAGAGGTTTCCTGGCTCAAGCGAAACGAAATAGGAGCGCATATGAGATATGTGCGGGACCGAGAATAATGCGTGTATGTGATACCGTATTCCATTCTCGCGATGAATGTATCGAATGGTTGTATGCGATATAACATAGTTATCGATTCAAGCGTTGATTCGATAAGCCGATACATTGTATACTAGTCGGTTGTGTGCGACATGACCGGATTATTGAATCAAGTGTTGATTTAATGATTTAATGTATAATTATATATTTGATATATTACTTTGCATTAACTAGTATTCGTTCACTTTAAATGGATTTTCTCACTCGGATGTGCGCATTACATATGTGATATGATTTTGTGCACTTGATTGTATCATGTTTGATGATACATGTTTACTTGGTTAAGTGCAAAGAATTAAACCATGGTTAAAAGAATGGCTAGGGTTTCATTTCCTTTATTTATTCATTTATTTATTTGTTTATTCATTTTGGAAAAGAAGAGAAAAGAATGGTTGCTAGTTTTGGAGTTTAGTTGAAGCTTCATGAAGCTTTGATCAAGTCAACCATTCTTATCTCATCCTTAACCCTAACCATTCCCACTAACCATGATTCATTCTCTACACTCGACTATAGTTAATGATATGATAAGTATTTGTTTTTCTATTATTTTTAATTAACTTATCATATATTTCTTTCTTCTTCTTCTTCATGAGCAAGAAAGAAAAAGCTTTCTTCATCAATGGTGATTGATGATAAAGAGTGAGAAATCCAATTCTAAAGTCTACCCACTTCCTATTTCTTCATCCTCTACCTCTTGCCAAGTAGTAGAGTGTGTTTCCTTCACAAGTTTTTAGGGCTTGGTGAAGGTGGAGCTTGATTTAGCGATGCCTCGACGTAGATCATCTTCGGCATGGACATCGACGACCTAGCTCGCTTTTTCTCCGACGAAGCCGACTCTAGAGACCGGATTCATTTTGGACAGCGGAGATGACTTCGTTGCGGAGCTATGGAGGTGGAGCACCGGATCTACAAAGGTTGTATTTCCGTTTTCCCATTAGTTAATTGTTAACTAGATTGTTTTTCGCCTAAACTTCTAGCCGACGATCCGTAGTCGGGTTTCTCGGCACCGTCAAAATTTTAATTTGGCATGATCGATGCCTTGTGAGACCTCACTAGGATGCCTAGGAACCCTACACATTCTCTACATCACCTTGGACATGTCGGCTACCAAACTCTATGTCCGAGTTGCTTCGGTTTGAAGCAGGAGCCCGTAAAAAGACTTCTTGATGTGGTGCCCTTTTCGACGAGGAGATCGGAGATCGAGCGAGATCGGAGATGCCGCGAGGAGCAAGAGATGGTGGCTAAAGACCAAAGGACACGGATCTATCGGTATAGCCTTTCTACCATCTTTATAGTTAACTAGTTTGTGTTAATGGTTCGATCCGGGTGAAAGACTACGATAGCGCCGGTTTCGTAAAAAGTTTTTGTTCCGAATTTGGCATTGGATTGACGGCCGGGACGCTACCGTAGACTTACATCACCTTGATCCTATATGGAGAATCTTTATGATAAGAGGAGATTGACCGAGCGTAGCATAGGAAACTCCTTTCGTATCAAGAGTATGTCATCCATGTGCAATACGAGGATCACCAACTTACTCCCTACTACCTTTTTGTATATACAAGGTTCATCTACCATTTTGATGAAGTCAAACTCTTTGACTACCACATCAAAATAGACGTTCCAACTCCGCGATGTCTGCTTTAACCCATAAAGCAACTTGCACACGTTTCCGCTGCTCCCACTGTCTACGAAGCCGTCTGGCTGTGTACTTATAGACTCTCTCTTCTAAATCACTATTTAGAAAAGCAGTCATGACACCCAACCGCCAGAAATCGTAGTCATGGTATGTAGCAATGGCAAGTAGGATCTGGATGGACTTAAGCATAGGCACTAGAAAAGGTTTCATCATTATCCACACCTGGTCGATGACAAGAACCTTTTACAACTAGTCTTAGCTTTGAAAGTCTCAACTTTCCAATGTACACCAAGTAATCTTCTCAAGATATACTTGCTTCTGATGGAGATTTAACCCTTCAGATAAAGCAACCAAAGTCCATACTTTGTTGGTGTATATAGATTCCATCTCAGATCGCTTAGCACCCAGCCATTCTTACAGAGTCCCCACTCTTGATGGCCTGCTCGAAACTAGTTGGGTCATCATCTCATGATGTAATACTCGCTCCCACTGTCATAGAAAAGCCGAAGTATCTCTCAGGCGGATGAGGAACCCTACCAGATCGGCGGAGAGGCTGAGGTTCGTCGGGAACTATTGAATCCTTCAGTTTACCAAATCGTCGGCTGTAGTTTATATAGCTGGAACTCCTTCCAGTTCTACCTCATGACCACCAATTTCTTCATAAGAAATTCCCTTTCCAAAAGGTGGTATGCTGAGAAAACAAAACACCTTTTTCTCCTCAGTTTGGTAGAAGATATTCCCTTGTGAATTCATGGGATATCCAATAAACTTCCACAGAACTGACCTTGCCTCGAGCATGTACGGACTTTGCTTTTCACATAGGCCGGACAACCCCAAATCTTAACTTCCTTAAGAGATGGGCTCATCCCATACCATATCACATATGGATTTGTAGGCACCTGATTTGGTTGGAACCCTATTCAATAGGTATGCAGCTTCTCAAGTGCATAACCCCCATAAGGAAATAGGCAACTCAGTAGTACTCATCATAGATACACCATATCACATAGGGTGCGATTGCTCCGCCCCGATACACCGGCGTGCTGTGGTGTATACGGAGGAGTAATGCTGAGAGAGAATCTCAATCTCCTTTAGAATAGTCTAAAATCTCCATGCTTAAGTATTCTCCTCCTTTATCACATAAAAGGACATAATACTTATACCCGTTTTGGTTCTCTACTTCTAACTTATATTCTATGAATTTCTGAAAAACTTCAGACTTGTGTTTCAACAGGAACATATGTCCGAATCTTGAGAGATCATCAGTGAATGTAACGAAGTATAAAGAACCGTTCTTGGCATGTGTAGACAGGGGACTTACAAACATCATCATGTATCAATCCCAAGAGTTCACCAACACTTTCTCTGTTTCCAATAAACGGAGCTATGGTCATCTTATCTTTGTGACATGACTGGTAAGTTTCACAAGATGTAAATTCAAACTAATTTAAATATGCATCTTTATTTAACTTGGCTAGTCGGGTCGCATTGATATGACCTAGTCTACAATGCCTGAAGAAGGATTCGTTCATTTCTGAACTCTTCCTCTTGTGTGTGTTCTGTATGTTAAGAACTGTGGTTTGATTTAGAACGTATATGCTTTTAGATAACGTGCCTGAACCGATCAACTCTTGATATAGGAAAATGTTGAAAACATTATCCAACAATACAAAATTATATTCTTCTTTACTTAATAAAGAGACTGATATGATGTTGTATATCAGGTTCAGTATCTAATAACATTCGTTCAGAATCAATGTATTTGGTAATACAGGGTGATAACTGCCAACAAATTTGGCTGCAACACTTGCACCGTTTCCAATCTCTTGAAACTTATCACCCATTCTCAGTTCTCTACCTATCTGTAGCCCATGTAACATATTACATATGTGGGATCCTGATCCGGTATCTCATACCCAGGACGTAAAGAATACTGAGAAACAGTTCTCTGTAATGAACATACCCGAAGAAGATGCATCATCATGTAATTTCTTCGTTTGGGCGGCACGGGAATCCTGGTAATCCCTATTTTCTGCTCGGTCTTATAACATTTATAAGTTGGAGCGGGACCAACGTTCCCCAGCTCAGTATAACAAGCGGGTTCGGTCAATACATCCGTATTATTATCTTGATTAAGGCATGACATGGTCGCTACCTAGAGAGGGAGAGAAGAAAACACTCAACGTATGCTCTTGAAATATTAGATTGGTTATTAATTTATCTAATCAGGATGGCTCCCACTGTTTTAGTCAAATCTTCCTTCAAACCCTAAAAGGAAAGAGTTTGACTTCATCAAAAACATAGATGAACCTTGTATTTACAAGAAGGTTGCAGAGAGTAAGGTTGTCTTCCTCGTATTGTACGTGGATGACATAATCTTGATAGGAAATGATGTTCCTATGCTGCACTCGGTCAAGCTCTTCTTATCAAAAAGATTCTCAATGAAAGATCTAGGTGATGCCTCCTACATACTGGGAATTAAGATCTATAGAGATAGATCTAAACGGATAATGGGATTGTCCCAATCCAGGTACATTGACACCATACTAAAGAGGTTTAGTATGGAAGAATCTAAGCATGGGAACCAACCCACGATCTTTGGACTCACTCTCTCCAAAGAGATGTCTCCCAAGACTGATTTGGAGAGAGCTCGCATGCAAGGGATACCATATGCTTCGGCAGTAGGCTCTATCGTGTACGTGATGCTATGTACCAGACCCGACGTAGCATACTCATTAAGTGTAGTGAGTAGGTATCAAGCAGATCCTGGAGAGAGTCACTGGATAGCTGTGAAGAACATTCTCAAGTACTTGAAAGAACTAAGGAGATGTTCTTGGTATATGGTAACGGAGAACTCCAGGTGGAGTCCTTTACCAATTCGAGCTTCCAAAGTGATAAGAACGACTCTAAGTCGCACTCGGGATTTATCTTTACCCTCAATGGAGGGGCGGTGTGTTGGAAGAGTTCCAAATAGGAAACCGTTGCAGACTTGACGATGGAGGCTGAATACATCGCTGCCAACGATGCTGCCAAAGAGGCTGTCTGGATGAAGAAGTTCATCACTGAACATGGAGTGGTTCCGTCCATTGAGCATCCAATACCTTTGTATTGTGATTGTAAGTGCACGGCGGCGCCCCGGCCGTCGATCCGACGCCGGAATGCGGAAGCGATTCTTTACTTTAACTTTTTGTCACGGCACCACCGCGCACTATAGACCCGGATCATGCCATTAATCTAGTCCTAGCTAACAAGAAGGGGTAGAAAGATATACCGAGCGATCCGAGTCCTTCGGTCTTCTCGTCGTCGTCTCGATCTCCCGCGGAATGTCCGGTCTCCACCTCCTCGCCGGAAGGGCACCACGTCGCCGGCTTCTTTTATGGGCTCCCACCTCTAGACCGAGGCAACTCGGGCACGAAGTTGGCGAGTCGACGTGCCCAAGGTTTGCTATAGAATAGTGTAGTGCTCTTTGTGTCTCTAGGGGTTTAGGGAGTTGCCATATGGTGGAGGAAATGATATGAGCTTATGGAGATGGAACTTGTGAGATTTTACAAAGCCAAAAGAGCAAAAAATCCCACACTAGAAATTTGGACAGCCCCCAAGCCTCACTTGGCCGGCCATGCAAAATGGGAGTGTGTGTGAGAGATTAGTCCAAGGGGATGTGGATCAATAATGATGCAAGAAAAGAATGATGATAAAAAGCAATGATCACAACCACATCCACACTCAACAACCATCATCAAAATCATGTCACACAAAAGTGAAGCCGTCATGAAGTGAGGAAGTCAAATGAAGTCAAATGATGGTGCAACCATCATGACACTTCAAAATGCAAAGAACCCTCCAAAATGCTTATTTGCACAAATGCAAATAAGCCCTCCTCCACCAATCTTCGGCCAATGAAAGATACAAAGAAAAATGGCCGAAACGGAAAGCAAACTGGCAACTCCAGAAAACTGATCCCGTAATAAATTACAGGAAAAACCCCGATACTGTGTATACACACCCGCATCTGTATTCCGACCGAATACAAATGCAATGAGACAAAATCTACACTACACAATACTAGGATCCGGCTTAAACCAAAGCCCGCTAGTATAAACTGTCCGATCAGGATCCGTGCAATACCGCACGTATCTAATCGAACCCTGCCATATCTCCATACGGCCTCTACAGCGTTTCGCCCGAAACTTGAGCAACTGGTCTGTGAGGGACTCTAAAGACTCGTCAATACTATGGCTGTGGATTTAACCACTAGCACGTCAGAAGTATTAGCCATACGTGACGGGCCACCAGCTATTGACCAAAAGGGACGTCGATGAGCGAACTCATCCTGACACCCTACTGAGCCTGTCAGTGACAATATCCGTACAGTCCGGTCCGTTCGTCTATGAGCATCGCATGGCGGGCCTAGGGGGTTGGTAAAAGTCAGACCCCCAAAAGCGGTACAAGTCGTGTCGGAGTGTAGCCCAGAACACCCTGAGATACTACTGGAATACCTACCAGTAAATCTCCTGCCTTGGCCAAGGACTTTTCATGTTCTGGCTCTCCTAGACACAGCGCGACCTCACCCCCAATACCGGGAGAGACGAACCCCTGCAGATCCGCTCACTGCCTCCATATGGCTCGGGACTGTACCCAACTAAAACCTGTTTGTACGTCTCCTTTGAGCGTGGTAGGGTAGTAATCAAAGTACAGTGGAAACTCACACGAGACAAATGACGATCCTCAGGTCGATGAACTAACATGTACACATGTCACCAGGGAACTGCTATCTGACATCAGGTATAAGACCAACTAGCATGTTCCCGGCGAGTCCTGTCCGGTGTACTCATAACCCAATGAGCACCTGTATACATCTTAGGTGAACCAACTGACACCAGTGGCTTGTGAGACTGGCCACCGCCCCTCGTCGGGGTCTCGACTGTATACACTAGTCTACTCTGGAGTATCGATGCCCTGTCTCGAAACTCCCTCGACTAGGGACCTTTTAAGGATATGCTTATAGACCCCAGCTCCCACGTATATGATCGCCCTCATACCGCTGGTCGTCAAGCAAGAATCCTAAGGGCTCTATCAACGTGCAATAGTGACCTGTAAGATCACCTAAAGCAGTACACGATGATAAAGATAAACTAGATAGCATACTATCATCTTGAGTAAGACTGTCCTACCGGGATAGGTCCTCCCTCAATCATTGCAATCACGTGCCTGTGATCCAATAATTGACTCTGAGGGCACTATCTCCAACAATCTCCCACTTGCACTCAAGGCTAATTATTGCGATGTCGCATACTCACAGCCCGTGTGATACCGAACACCCAACTCCTCTACTAGTCAGTCTCACAAAGCCCGTTTGCGAAACTATTGTGTTCAAGGAATAGTCTCAGTGAGTGGATCCGCTTTGATATTTCCTTCTATGTCTCTCTTAATCTCAAGTTCGTGGAGAAACCCATCTCCCGAAAAGAGCAATACCTGTCTTAGAATGTGTCTGGATGTCTGATGGGACCTAGCTCATAAATGAACTCCAAATCCAAACTTCTTAGACTGTATCGTCAACTGAACTTAATCAGTAACCTGCGCCATGTCTCCCTCAGTATTGCCTTGGACCACCTGTCCAAAATACTGCCCCTCGTCAGAAGGAAAACTATAACTTTGACAACCTCCTTGTCGTCGAGGTCACCTTGGAAGCCTGGAATGATAACTGTCTCCCGAATAAGGCTGCCGTTATCATATCCCTAGAACATCCACTTATGTTCTAAAACTGCTTCCGACCGTCTCTTCTGGATTGGATCAATATCAACTTATTGCATCGACTGCAAAAACAACATCTGGTGTGGTACTTGACATCTCATGATTGACTCAATTTCCTAAGCAAGTGATCTGCCAATCATGCACATCTCTCTCCCCTTTAGTCTGTAAGATACCATTAGAGAGGGTGACTCCATCACCTGCAGATACACTACCGTGTCAGGAGTCTTCCATTCTAAATACTCTTAGAATGCTGTCTAAGTACCCTTAATTGGGAAACCACCTAAATCTAGATCTAAAACCATAGATCTAGTAACCAGTATGTCTGATATAATGTCCAAGTCCCATGTGGAGAAACCACTGTGTGACGACCAAAGTATAACCGATCGTAGTATAGGAATATCACTTCCTACTCTGTGCATGTCATCCAAATACCATGACATCACACCCTACTACCTTCTCAACAGATCCATCCCCTATTCTGATGAAGTCAAACCTATGACTGTCGCATCAGAAACTGATGATCTATCTCCGCTACATCTGCTTTAGTCTATAAATAGACATAAGTCACTTGTCCACCATGCTTCCGCTGCTCCCACTGACCACGACAACCCTCTGGTAGAGTCATATAGACGTACACTTCTAAAGCCAGTTTAGAACGACGCTATACTCATCCTCCTGCCAGGTCTCACAGTCTGGAACAACAGCTATGGCAAGTTTGGGTAAACAAGAACTTCCCTGTCACCGTCCTTGAGGCTACCGGAGTACCTCTCGGGTGCCTGAAGTTACCCACCTTATCTGCGGAGTGGCCAATGGAATGTCAAACCAGATTGAATCTTTAGGTTCTTATCAAATCTTCAGTAATCGTTTGTGGTTCTGGAATCACTTTCAGTTCTACCATACTCCCACTACTGTTTTCTGAAAAAATCCATTTTTATTAAAACTGTGGCGAGTCTAGAACAATATCACTATTGATCTTCCAGATGGTAGAAAGTCAACCCTCGTCATAGCCTGGGTCAACCCACAAACAGCCATTACAGAAACATGCCTTGAGTTATCCAGAGTCTGGTTTTAATCATAAGCCGGACAACTCCCCGTACCTAAACAATGTTAAGATATGAACTGTACTATATCCAATATAGAACCAGAGGCACGGATTTAATTGAACCAGATTCAAATCATGCAGCTGTCTCCAGTGCATGTCAACTAAATGGAAAGAGGCCGATCAGCGTTACTCAACTTAGGAATGCTTCCAATTATGAGTAACCTGAAAGAGAAGCAAGTTCTCTTAATCACTACTATCAACTGGATACCATACACAAGTATCTACATCTTCGATCAACTTGAAGAATCCCGATACTTGCAACACCTGGTTCTCTACTTTATCCATATACCTATAACTTCTCAAAACTTGGACCCTGTGTTTCCACGAAACACCTGTCTAAAAACTAGAGAAGTCATAAGTAAACCGAATATAGTACGAGGACCATCCCCTCTGTCCTAATGGACATTGGACAACATACAATACTCTGTATAAGTCCCTTAAGTCAAATAACTCACTCCCTGTGTGTTGCAGGTTGAAAACTGTACTTATGATTAAGAAGAATTACACCGCTGTTTAATGCTCCTTACCTAACCATCCACTGATATAGGTAAATGTCGTAGACATAATTTCAAAAAGGTATATCTCACTCTATAAAAATAGACATACAGATATATCAATTTGAAATTGGTGCATAACAACGGATATTCAAAACCATATATTTGCCGTCCGGCAAACAACCCAGGTGACTTCCTCAAATATCACCAATTACAACGAATTTCAATATAATGAGGATGATCACCTAATTCCCAACAACTTACTCCCACTCATCATCTGTAAAACCATACAGATGTGAGAATCAAACCTGGTAAATACATACTCTGGAGCAAGTGTCTAATTGGGAAATCAGTTTTCTTTTAACAGTACACAGTGAAACTGAAATATTGAAATGTTTCGTAGGGGTATCCTGGTATTCCTAGTAATGCCTCTTCCATTATCCAGATTCACAACTGTAATCGTATATTTCTTTGCCACCTCTCCAAATCCCTTTATATGTCTTTAGTCATTATCTTTTGCACACCCCTTTAGGCTAAATGGTTTTCTTCCTTCCCTACCGTTTGGCACCAGCCTATGGTTTGGAAGAAGACTATCCAATAAGCATAATGGGTGTACTGTCCCAATCCTAGGAGCACTCGCAATGCGAGAGAAGGTGAAGATAAAAGACAACCGAATAAACCTTATTCCTATTTCTCCTGAACCAGAATCCATCCCCGAACTGGAACAAGTTCCTTTCGAGTTCGTATATAACCATACGATGGAGTATCCAATAAACTATGGATCTTCGTAGTGATACGGAGTGTCCTGGAGAAATACAAAGGTGATTTAGGATTGGCGAAGAAATACTTGGTTTGGTCGTGAATAGCAGTCGCAATTTACTTTGCCCTCTTACTAATCCCTTTCTTTGTCTTAACTTAATACCTTCTGCACACCATCGTTATACTAATTGGTTTTCTTCATTCCCCACCGTTCGGCACCAGCCTAAGGTTTGGAAGAAGACTATCCAATTTTCATAATTGGTGTACTACTCCTAAACCAAGGAGTACTCGCAACCTGAGAGAAGGTAAAAGGAAAAGACAACTGAATAGTCCTATCCGTTTCCTCCAGAACCTGAAACCATCCTCGAATAAATTCCTTCGAGTTCGTATATAACCATACGATGGTTTTTTCCAATGGAAGTGGACGTTCGTAGTAATACGGGGTATCCTGGAGAAAAGGGTAAAAGTAGGAGTGGCAATTAGGTTTGCAACTCTGACAATCCAAAAAGCCAGTGTTTAAGAAGGTTCGGTTAATTTTGGTCACTGAGTCATAGTCTTAGGATCGGGTCAATGGTCGCTACTAAAGAGAGAGAGAAAAGAAACACTCAGCGTGCACTCTAACCTAGATCAGAATGGTTACCAATTTATCTAATCTGGAAACCTCCCACTGTAACCTCAAATTCTTCTCCAAACCCGAAAGAAGAATTAGTCGGGATCACCCGAGGAGTAAACTAACTCATCAGTGGGAATCGGGATCCAACTATCATCGCATGATAACGTGACGGAATCCACTCACGTCATCACACTCCAGAAGGTATGCGCATATCTGGCAAGTTTCAGTTTCTTTAGAAACTCCCGATGTGATTTTTGCCCCATGCTCTTATGACCTTGACTAAGGCCAACAAATCATAAGTCACATGTCAAGTTCTACCCGTCATTGTCCAGGTTGATTTGAACCCACCCGTACAAGCCCTTGACTAGGGCCAACAAGGCTATACGACTGTCCCAAACCAACGCATCTATCTATGCTGCATATGAACACCCAATAGCTACCAAATACTGTGCCTTGACTATGGCCAACAAGCACAGCTTGAATACTATTGACTATCCATATGAAACGACAGAGAGCTACGAATGGTTTCTGGCGAAAACCTTTAACGTAATGAACTTGATATCGTTGAAGGAATCGAATAGCTTTTTAGAAAAATATAGTGACGAAAACCTTTGCTAAAGAGGTCACCCCCGGTGAAGGGATCTCGGCTCTTTCCCCGTAGAATGAGGTGCAGGATATTCCAACTGAATACCACGGTGCAAAGCAAAAGTAATCGGCTATAGTGAAGTTATTGCCCTGACGCAAACTTCTGTCCAAGGGGTCACTCCCAGTGAAGGGATCTCGGCCCTTGCCTCGTCGACTGAGGAGCAGGATATTCCAACTGAATACCACTGTGCAAAACAAAAGTGAACGTCCTTGCAATAACAGCTTTTTGAAAAGTGTTCCAACAACATCAGAATTAGGTTTGTTTAACTTGCATTGATCCGAATCAACGCAGTCCCATCAATTGATCACACCACAAAGAACGAAAATAATGACGTACGTATATGCCATCCGCATTCGCCACTGGGTCCCGTCATTACCCGTTGGGTTAGTTAACTAACGACAGAGCGGGGACTGGACTAGCGCGGATGCAAAACATATACAACATCTACTAGTATATATATCAATATATAATATTTCGCTCAAGGCGTGATAAAATGCAACATCACAGAAATGTAATAAGCATCACAGAACAATACAGATATCTGGGATCCCCGGGTTTCACAGAGCCGCTACTGAAACCCGACGTTCCCCTGGTCGTGTGGATAGCCTGTGCAATGAAATCCTAGACCCCTACGGGTGCGGCAAGTTACCCGCCAAAACCTGAAGCGAGGCAGCCCCCTTCAGCAACGTGAATGGACCACCCAGCACTTCACGGAATCCGGTAACTTGGGCACCCCTCCTAGGTCAACATATACCCCCTACGAGTGCGGCGAATAGCCTGCCAATTCTAGAGTAAAGCCCCCTCCGTCTCAATGCCATGAGAAGCGGGCCCGTTGCCCTCTAGAAACCTGCTATCCGTGCACCCCACCTTGGGGTAATCCTAGTACAGAAAGTAAAATATACATACAACGGGTACACCGACCGTGACCCGGTCGTTCCCCAAAAGAATAATATACAATCAGGCAGTGACGGCAGTCCACATATCGGACGCTCACCCCGCAATATCAAATGTACATAATAAAACAAAAACTGTACTAGCATTGCATCCAGGCTATCCCCCACGACCAATCCGCAACATCACAGCACAACACAGAACATCAACGTGAATGTCACGTTCGCAAATCCGTCTAACCGGGCTATAGCAGTTAGACAGGATTTACCGATCGAGTAACATTCACGGTCACAGATATAATATAAATACTGTGAACTAATGTGTTTAAAATATTCGATCAATCAAATTTACCCAAGTGGGCCCCCAAGTGTTAGTGTATATGCCCTAGAGGCCATTACTGTATCATACTAGTATGTATATTACTTAATGGAAGCTTGGGATATTCACCTTGTATTGACAATCTTGCTCAAAATAGTAGTATGCTACTTGGTTTGTTTCTGCTTCAATGTGTACATGTGTTTATTTTAGTATATCACCTATACACATTAGTGGAGCCCTTAGGATCTTTGCTTGATTACCAGCGTTGTGATGGCAGTCACACTAGTGGGGGCTGGGTAATCTATAAGCACATCCTTATGCAGGTCCCTAGTCGCAGGACTATCAAGACAGGGCATCGATACTCCGGAGTAGACTAGCGCATGCGCTTCTCATCCCAGAGTGGAAGATGGTCTGTCCTACAGCCATCAGTACGTCGTACTGGAGATAGTATGCGGGTGCTCGTTGGGTTACGAGTACACTGGACAGGACTCGTCGGGAACTGACCAGTTGGTATTATACCTATCGTCAGTTATCAGTTCCCAGGTGACATGAGTACATCTTAGTCCGCTGACTTGACGCTGTCACTTCGCCTCGAGTGTGTTCCCACTGTACTTTGGTTACTACCCTACCACGGCTCAAAGGAGTCGTGCAAACAGGTAGTAGTTGGGTGCAGTCCCGAAGCACTTGGAGGCAGTGACAGTTAGACAGGATTCGTCTCTCCCGGTATTGGGGGTTGACATCGCGCTGTGTCTAGGAGAGCCATTACACGAGTAGTCCCTGGCCAGGGCAAGCGAGATATACTGGTAGGCTTCCAGTGTTATCTCAGGGTGTTTTGGGCTTCACTCCGACACGACTTGTACCGCTATTAGGGGACTGACGTTTACCGCCCCCTAGGCCCGCCATGCGATGTATCAGACGAACAGACCGGACTGTACGGAGATTGTCACATTCAGGCTCGGTAGGAGTTCAGATGGGTTTCACCTCGTCAGTCTTCTTGTCGACATCTACCTGGGGACCGTTACGCACAGCTAGTGCCGCTTGCGGTCTGTGGTTAAACCCACTGCCAGCGTAGTGTCGAGTCTTTAGAGTCCCACACAGAAAGCTATTCACCTTTAGGCAAAAGAGTAGAGGTCGCATGGTTTTGCGACAGGTCGCATGGTTTTGCGACAGGGTCCGGTCACATCCGTGCACTTGTGCACGTACAGTGTCCGGACAGTTAGCACTAGCGGGCTTTGGTTTAAGCCAGATCCTAGTGTACGTTTTGGGATTGGTTTTATCCAGTATGTATTCGTGTTCCTCGGAACGCGGATGCGGGTGTGTATGCACAGTTGACGGAGAGACAGAGGCAGAGGATTCTCATTAGGGTTGTTGACCGTTAACAGTTGACTATTGACTTTTTGCTCAACCCTAATGAGAATATGATATATATATATATAATTAGCAATAATATTAATTAAGTATTATAGTGACATGGTTGTTGAGGTGTTGACTTTGTTGACTTGTTGACTTTGTTGACCGGTTGACTAGGTTGGACTAGTTGACCATCATCATCACAATGGTTGTCATTTTCATGCAAAGACTTTTGCTTGCTTGTTGTGGTTTGCAAAATGAGTGCATGGAAATGATATTGCCTTTGACATGATATGAACCATCACATAATAATACTTGATTAACATTATGGCTCATGATGCTTTTGGATTATGAGAGGGTGAAAGAGAAAAGAGAGGCTCATTCTTTCATGATCTTTTTCTCTCTCTTGGTTTTGAGCTCTCCCATTCTCTTGCTCTCACCCTCTTCCTCTTGCTCTCTCTCTTGTCTATGGTTCACTAGTCTCATGTGTTGAGAAGCAAGAACCATAGAGAAAATCCCATCACACTCTCCTCTACTCACTCTAGTTCACAAGGTTTAGCAAACCAAGTGAACTAGTTTCTTCAAAGTTCGAAGAAGAAGCCAAAGGTAGAAGCTTTCGGGTGGATCGATCTTCGGCGCAAGGAGACGACGGGGTGAAGCCAATCCGTACACCATCAAGAGATGAAGAAGAAGGAGTTCAAGAAAGAAAGGTATAACCCCCTAACCGAGTAGTTAACAACTCGTAGTTAGGTTGTTAGGTAGATAGTTTAACAAAGATTCGGTTTTGAGTCCATGTTACCGCCTCTAGAAAATCGTTTTTCACCAAATTCCGCATGCCCGAAAGTACCGGGAGAGGTAGCATGGACTTACAGTGGTATCAGAGCCTAGTTAAACTCTATCTAACATGTTTGCATAGTAGCTAGAAATTCGATCGGAGAAAAAGTCCCGAAATGAACCCGGATTTCAAACTTGCTGTCGATTTTCAAAGTTCTGTAAAAGTAATAAATCATGCTTCAAAAATCGACTCAGGGTTTTTATATTGCACTGAAGAAAAACGGTCAAGTGATCTCATCAAAGCGCCGCGGAATCGCGGCAATAGCTTGCTATTGCCGCGGTTCCGCGGCCACTTTAACTCCTCTGTGAATTTTCTTCACTGCAGTATACTTAGTGGGGTATTTTGGGAATTTTGGTATATGTTTTTTCAGCCCAGATTTTCCAGAAAGAAAATTTTGTTTTTGGGGCTCTAAAAACCGTATTTTGATCGAGTTTCTAAAGACTTAAGCTGACGGGTATTTCTGTGATGTGATATTTGTATTGAACGTCTGCTAATCGCTATATGTCGATTAGTGGGGGTTATACAAATCTGTGATCTGTAATGTTGCTGGAATGTGTATATGAATTCATTGGATTGTCGCGGGTGAATAGCCGGGGGTTGTGAGACGAGAGTTTTCTTTTCTTTCAATTCATGTAAATTTGTAAATTGATGTAATAATTATTTGTATGGCCGCACAACCGGGTCGGGGTTGTAGCCGTCATTGTATAATTTCTTTTTACTGTTTTTGCTCCTAGGATAGACCCATGGAGGGGGTGCACAAACTACCGGGTATGCCGAAGTGCCGAGTAGCCTACTCACGGGGTTGAGGGAGGTTGCTTCGCTTCGGGTACTTGGCGGGTAGTTTGCCGCACCCGTAGGGGTCTTGGGTGGGGTATTGGCTATTCACCGCGACCGTGTAATCTGCTTTTCGTTACAGGCTCGTACGAATTGCGGGTTCTTAGTATATCCAATGTGTTCATCTGTGATCTGAAATGGCTATCATTGCAATATATCTATATATGATATTATTTAGGCGTTGCTTATGTTTTACAACCGCGCTAGCCCAGCCCCCGCTCTGTCGTTAGTTAAGTAACCTAACGGGTAATGACGGGGCCCCGTGGCGAATGCGTACGTCATAAGCGTACGTCATATTTTGGTTGTTTTCTGCAATGGTAAGATTAAATGATGGGACGCATTAAAAGAACTAATGCAAGAATAACACGCATTAAAAGAACTAATGCAAGAAAATAAACCAAGTAAAAGTCGTTGGAACACTTTCGAAAAACCACTCGGTTCTTTTCAAAACTAACTTTTGAATGCAGAGCTTGAGCCACTCCTTTTAAAAGCTATTTCATTCCTTCGATTATATCAAGTTCACTACGTTCAAGGTTTCGCCAAGACCATTCGTAGCCCTCCGTCGTTTCGTATGAATATTCAATAGTATTCAAGCTATGTTTGTTGACCTTCGTCAAGGAATAGTGATTGGTAGTTGTTGGGTGTTCATATGTAGTATAGATAGATGCGTTGGTTTAGGACAGTCGTATTACCTTGTTGACCTTCGTCAAGAGTATATACGGGTGGGTTCAAATTAACCTGGATAATGACGGGTAGAACTTGACATGTGACTTATGATTTGTTGACCTTCGTCAAGGTCATAAGAGCATGGGGCAAAAATCCACATCGGGAGTTTCAAAAGAACTGAAACTTGCTAGCGTTGCATACCATTTGGAGTGTGATGATTCTGGTAGGATTCCTTCAGTTTTGTCACGCAATGATATTTGGATCCCGATCCTACTGTGAGTATATGCTACTCCTCGGGAAATTTCTCACTTAACGATCAATGCTATAAACCAAGTAGGTGTCTAGAAAGGTGTTAGCGGGGCTACGCCCACAGGGAAAAGAGGTTATTTAATTAAGGAACTTCGCGAAAGCATTGGAAAACCTCCCTCGAAGTACCGACACTAGCCTGGCTGAACGGTTAAGCAAGTATTGTACGGTGAGATTGATCCCGACTAATTCTTCCTTTATGGTTTGAGGAGGGATTCGAGAGACAGTGGGAGCCATCCTGTTTAGATAAATTAAAAACCAATCTAAACTTGCAAGAGCATCATGCTGAGTGTTTTCTTCTCTCTCTCTCTTAATTGCAGCGACCCAGTGACCACACCTAGGTTACATCTAGATAATAAAATGACTGAACCTGACTGTTATGACTGGCAAAGGTCTGTCCAGATGTCCATTACCCATGACAAGCTGGGACACCTCTTAACTAATCAAACCCCTACCGTCTCAGGTCCAGTTTCCCCTGTCACGGATGTTTACATCCGCAGGACATCGGAAAAGGATTGTGCGAAAGCCAAGTGCCTCGTGTTAGCCTCAGTTGATGGTGCAAACCAGAGGCAGCACGAGAAGATGGACTCAGTTTCTATCTTCCTCCATAACAAAGTTTTATATGGAGAGCAATCTCGTATCGCAAGATATGAGACCTCGAATGAATTGCTTCAAGCGAGGTTGGCTGTCGGGTCATCTGTAAGGGACAACGTCCTTTCAGAGACCAGCTATTTTGAGCTCACGGACCTGGAGACCACGTTGGAGAATGGGTCAAGTACTGACTTAATTCTACAGTCCCTGCCCTCTGCTTATACCCTGAAGGAAACCAGGGAAGAAGAAGGAAAAGCAAGGGCAAAAGTTTCAGGACTGGATATGGTTAATGAGGGACGTTCCTATTGTAACGGGAATGAACATTGGCAGAAGGATTGCAGGGCTTGCAAAGCCAGTAGCCAGAATTCGAAGCATGTTGTGGCTTCGGCTTCGAGTGTGTTTGTAATTGAGAATTGTATGTCAGTTAACCCTACTTTCTGGGTATTGGATACCGGATCAGGATCTCATATCTGTAATTCGTTACAGGCTCTGAGAAACCGTAGGGTTATCAGAAAAGGTGATATGACTCTCAGGGTTGCTAACGGAATGAGCATGGATGCTGAATCCGTAGGGGAATATCATCTTGGACTGACAACTGGGCAGATATTGATTTTGCGTAACTGTTTGTATGTACCAGGTGCGACTTGTAATATCATATCTGTATCCTTACTTTCTAAGGAAGGATATGAATTTACTTTTGTAAGCGATGTAGTACACATCCACCTAAATCAAGTTCTGATTGGGTCAGGTACATTACAGAACGGAATATACGTGTTAAATCAAGCTCAGATTTTCAGTGTCCAGAACACACTTAAAAGAAAGTCTCCGGAAACAAATCAGGCTTTCTTATGGCATTGTAGACTGGGTCACATTAATGAGACACGATTAACTAAGTTACATAAAGAAGGGTACTTGAATCCGTTCAAGTATCAGTCTTATGCCACTTGTGAATCTTGTCTCATGGGAAAGATGACAAAGACTCCGTTCACTGGACGCGGAGAAAGAGCGAGCAAGCTCTTGGGACTCATACACAGTGATGTGTGTGGTCCAATGTCTACACATGCGCGAAGTGGTTATTCATACTTCATTACTTTCACAGATGATTTCTCTAAGTATGGACATGTCTTCTTAATGAAGCACAAATCCGAGGCCTTTGGGAAATTTCAAGAATACAAGAATGAAGTTGAAAAACAAACCGGCAAAAGTATCAAGATTCTAAGATTGGATCGAGGTGGAGAATACTTGAGTGCCGAGTTTCTGGGCTACTTAAAAGAGAATGGAATTCTCTCTCAACTTACTCCTCCATACACACCACAACACAACGGTGTATCGGAAAGGCGGAATCGGACCCTATTGGATATGGTTCGTTCCATGATGAGTAAGGCTGAGTTACCGCAATCTTTCTGGGGTTATGCACTAGAAGCAGCTGCATATCTCTTGAACAAGGCTCCAACCAAGACTGTGCCTACCACCCCATATCAGATGTGGAGTGGGAAGAAACCCTGTCTTAAGTATCTTAAGGTATGGGGATGTCCAGCTTTTGTAAAAAAGCAGCATGCGGACAAGCTCGAGGCACGCTCAGTACTGTGTAAGTTTGTGGGATACCCAAAGAACTCCAGAGGGTATCTTTTCTATTCCGCAGAAGAATAAAAAGTTTTTGTTTCTCCGCATGCCTACTTCTTGGAAACTGAATTTTTGGAAAATCAGATAAGTGGGGGCGCAATAGAACTGGAAGAAATTCCAGAACCACAAGCTGTTACTGAAAGCTTGGATGAACCAGACGTTTCAAGAGAACCGGACATTCCTACGCCGCTCCGCAGAAGTAATAGGCAGTCTCATCCGTCCGAGAGATACTTCGGTTTTCTCATTGAAGGGGATAGAGAGGATTGCACAGTTAATTATGATGAGCCTACTAGCTTCCAGCAAGCCATTCAGAGCGGTGACTCGGTAAAATGGCTGGATGCAATGCGGACCGAGATGGAGTCCATGTACACCAACAAAGTTTGGACTTTGGACTTTGCTCCAGAAGGGGTAAAACCCGTAGGCTGCAAATGGATCTTCATAAAGAAGATTGGTGTAGATGGGCAGGTTGAAACCTATAAAGCTAGGCTCGTTGCAAAGGGTTTTCGTCAAAGACCTGGTTTGGACTATGACGAGACCTTTTCTCCGGTAGCCATGCTTAAATCCATTCGGATCCTTCTTGCCATTGCTGCCTTCCACGATTATGAGATCTGGCAGATGGACGTAAAGACGGCTTTCCTAAATGGAAATTTGGAAGAGTGCGTCTATATGGATCAGCCAGAGGGATTCATTCAGAGTGGGAGCAGCGGTAAAGTATGCAAGTTGCTCAAGTCCATCTATAGACTCAAGCAGGCATCGCAGAGTTGGAACATCTGCTTTGATGATACTGTCAAAGAATTCGACTTTGTCAAAAACCCAGATGAACCATGCATTTACAGTAAGATTGTAGAGAGAAATGTGGTATTCCTCGTCTTGTACGTCGATGACATTCTCCTAATAGGAAATGATATTCCTATGCTACAGTCAGTCAAAGGATTCTTGCCGCAGAGGTTCTCCATGAAGGACCTGGGCGATGCCAACTACATTCTGGGGATCCAGATCTTTCGTGATAGATCTAAGAGGATGTTGGGACTTTCACAGTCAAGGTACATCGACACCATACTAAAACGATTCAGTATGGAAGATTCCAAGCGCGGTAATCTACCGGCTTGTCACGGAATCACCCTCTCCAAAGAGATGTCTCCCAAGAATGATTTGGAAAGGGCTCGCATGTCATCAATACCCTACGCATCTGCGGTTGGCTCTATTATATATGCGATGTTATGTACCAGACCAGATGTAGCATACGCATTGAGTGTTGTAAGCCGGTATTGTAGGGTGTTTTTCGTCACCCCAGTGAGATGGGAATACGCGCACGCTTGTCAGGCGTACTACAGATTCCCCCTGCCTAGGGTAGGCCGGGGTTTAATGATTATGGGGATCCGAATCTCCGGCAGCCGCGGACTAAGCTGCCGTTAATTACCCCTCGCCTTTGGGGCGAGGGAACCTCCGATTAACGGGTTAAACTGGTCATGCGAACCCAATGTGCGGTGTGCGTGTGTTCTGTTTTGAAAGGGGGTTTTGGATATATCGGGAGCCACGCAGAGTTTTTACGGGGGTCCCGCTACCCGGATAGCGGGCTGGGGGTCAAGGGGGCTAGCAGCCCCCTTGCGGGGTTCGGGGCAGCGCCCCGGCCCGAAAATTTTTTAGAGGGGGAGAATGTTGCGGAGTATGTGTATGTGTACATTTGTATACAAATGTGTATATATACATATATATATAAATAAAGGGGAAAAAAGATATCCAAAGGATGCGTGGGGCCAACGTCTAGGCGCACGCGCGCCACGTGTCGGCACGTGGGCGCCTTGCGCAGCGCAAGCGCGCGCGCCACGTGTCGGCACGTGGGCGCAAATTGCTCGAGCGCTAGCGCGCTGGTGAGGAAAAGAGGGCATTTAGCCTAAAAAGGGATTTCTCAAAAGAGAAATCAGAGAGGAGTTGGACTCCTGAATGTGTTTTGGGGTTAATGGAAGGGGTTCTTCTTCTTCCTCCTGTTGCTTGCTGGATCTTGAAGATCAAGAGATGTGAAATCTCAAAATCTCTCCTTTTTGAGATCTGATGACAGAACCAAGTTCCCCTTTGTGGGTTTTGTGGTGAAAAACTAATTTGTTTTATAAAAAGAAGATTAAAACTCTTGATTTAATTCAAGAGAAAGAAGAAGGTTTTGGAACCTTGAAGAAGAAGAAAGATCTCAGATCTGGAAAGTTTTTTTTTTTAGAGAGAGAAAAAGTTGTTGGGATATTTCATTATCCTTGCCTTTATAGGCTACACACTTTACACATAGCCCCTTGGGCTTCACAAAATGGCATTTTGCCTATCCCATGGCTCATGTGCCATTTCTTTTTGCACATAAGCCATGGGCTTTACAAAAATTTGGCTTTATGCCTATTTTTCTTACATTTATCCATAAAATAAAATAAAAGAAATACAACAAAATTATTTATTACAAAATTTTTATCTTGGCATGGGGGAAGGCCGGCCGCTTCATGTTCGGGCTCGACCCGGGCATGGGCCCACTGGATCTGGGCTCGGGCCCACTTGGCTTGGGGTTGACTTTGATTTTGACTTGGTCAACCGGGGTGTAAATTTTTACCCCAACAAATTGCCCCCCATCAATAAATGCACACCACATATGTGGGTCGTGTGCATGAAATTGATGGATCTTCTTTCACGTGGAGGCGACTTGATTCGGTTCCCACCTTTCGGGAAACTGGCACTGCCCTTTTTACGACATGGACGGTCGATGCGGCCTTTTTTGCGACTTGGACGGTCGATGCTACCCTTTTTGCGACTTGGACGATAGGTTCTGCCCTTTTTGCGACGTGGACGGTCGATGCTGCCCTTTTTGCGACTTGGACGGTCGATGCTGCCCTTTTAGCGACTTGGACGGTCGGTTCTGCCCTTTTTGCGACGTGGACGGTCGATGCTGCCCTTTTTGCGACTTGGACGGTCGATGCTGCCCTTTTAGCGACTTGGACGGTCGGTTCTGCCCTTTTTGCGACTGGGACGGTCGGTTCTGCCCTTTTTGCGACGTGGACGGTCGATGCTGCCCTTTTAGCGACTTGGACGGTCGGTGCTGCCCTTTTAGCGACTTGGACGGTCGGTTCTGACCTTTTTACGACGTGGACGGTCGATTCTGCCCTTTTTGCGACGTGGACGGTCGATGCTTGATTTGACTTGCTCTGCTTCTTGCAGTGTCAGGGGTAGACTTGACTTGCTCCGCTTCTTGCGGCGTCGAGATTGGATTCTGACTTGCTCCGCTTTTTGCGGTGTCGGAGTGAAAGTTGACTTGTTGATTTTGATTTAGGTTGACATCAGCATCGCTATACTGGAATATAGTACTAGGAGCGAATCATCATCTGTCATTTAAAGGATTTTGGGATTTTGGTTTTTGTTTGGCATCTGCATTACTGCACTGGTATAATGCCAGGAGCAACTCATCATTTGCCCCGGGAGGATTTGGGATTTATTTATTTATTTATTATTATTTTTTTTTTGGGACTTTGAATGTGGTCTCACCGGTAGGACTTGGGAGAGGTTGGGATTGTTTTACGCCCGTGGATTGTATACGGTTTTGCAGGATGTATGATCCAGACCGTAGGGCCGGAAAAATTTCAGGGCTTTGTTGGCGTCTGCATCGCTGGACTGGAATGTGGTACCAGGAGCGACTCATCATTCGCCGTTGGGGTATGGGATTTGGAATTTGGTTGGCGTCTGCATCGCTACACTGGAATAATGCCAGGAGCGACTCATCATTCGCCACTTTGGGGTTGGGGACTTGGAATTTGGATCTTGTTTGGCATCAGCATTGCTGCACTGGAATAATGCCAGGAGCAACTCATCATTTGTTTTGGGAGGACTTGGGATTTGGGTTTTTTGTCGGCATCAGCACCGCTAACACTGAAGCGAAATGCCAGGAGCGACTCATCATTTGCCGTTGCCCGTTAGGGAACGATGGCTTAGGAGACAGGTTTGGGTCCCTATCACCTAAGGCTTTTCAATTTTATGGGCCGTGAGGGTCCCATAAAGCATTTTCTCCCTACGAGACGTAAGGATCCCGCAGGTGTATTTTCTCCTTAGGAATCGTGAGGATTCCTAAGTGTGTTGCTCCATTGTGAGTCGTAAGGATCTCACGCAGGGGTTTTCTCCTCACAAGGTCGAGAGGACTTTGCGAGTGTATTTCATCTCTTTTCACGAGTTTGCGCCCTTTCGGGTTTTCACAGACTCGCCGGTAGTCCTGCTGTTTTTACTCACGGAGCCCTTTCGGGTTTTCATCCGTGCCCGTTTTGCTTGTGGACATACCGTTTATTTCTTCTTCTTTTTTTCTTTTTCTTTCTTTTTTCTTTTTTTTTTGCCGCTGGTGGGACTTTAAAAGTAGTCTCACCGGCAGGATTTGGGAGAAATAGGGGTCATTTACGCCCGTGGATTGTATACGGTTTTGCAGGATGTCTGATCCAGACCGTAGGGCTGATGTGCTCAATTCGCCTGCGACTTAGAGCATTCATGTGTAGTATTTCTTGAGATATCGGCCATTGATGGGTGGCATGGGCCTTTCTCCCTCGGCACTTATTAGTTGGTAGGATCCTCCGTCGAACACTTTCTCAATGACGTATGGTCCTTCCCAGTTTGGCTCGAATTTTCCCTTGGCATGTCGATTGGGGATGATCGGTCTCTTGAGGACCAACACCAATTCACCTTTCTTGAAAGCGCGGAGGCGGGTTATCTTGTCATAGGCCCGTGACATTTGGGCTCGGTATAGCTCCAGACTTTGCTGCACCGCGAGCCTCTTTTCTTCGAGGGCATCGAGCTCTTCAAGTCGAAGGAGCACGTTTTCCTCCTCCATCAACTCGTGCTGAACGGCCATTCTTAAGCTTGGAACTTCGACTTCGAGAGGGAGGACCGCCTCTACTCCGAAGAGCAATGAGTATGGAGTGGACTGTGTTGGAGTACGGTGCGTGGTACGATATGCCCACAACGCCTCGTGAAGTTTGAGATTCCAGTCTCTCTTGTTGGCTGAAGCATTTTTCCTCAGGAGCTTGCATAGAGTCTTATTGAAGGGTTCGGCTAGCCCATTGGCTCTTGGATTGTAGATAGAGGAATATCTCCAGTCTATGTTGTGCTGAGTAGCGAACCTTGAGACATTGAAGCTCTTGAAAGAAGGCCCGTTGTCAGAAATGATTCTTCTTGGTGTACCAAAGCGGTATAGAATATTGTGTTGGAAGAATGTCAGAATATCTTTTGTCTTGACTTCTTTTAGCGGGACAGCTTCAGCCCATCTGGAGAAGTAATCAGTTGTGGCCAGTATGAACCGGTGGCCTTTGGATGACGGAGGATCAATTGGGCCAACAATGTCGGTGCCCCAGACTTCGAAGGGCCACGACGCCACCGTAGGATGCAATGGATTGGGATGCTTGTGAATAAAATCACCGTGAATTTGGCAGATATAACATTTCTTTGCATGCTCTCCGCAGTCCCGTATCATGGTGGGCCAATAATACCCAAGCCGTTTAATTTGCAGTCGCATCTTGGGGCCAGATTGGTGAGCACCGCAAACGCCTGAGTGAACTTCTTTCATGACTTTTTGGGCTTCGGCCGATGATAAGCACCTGAGCCAGAGTTGGTCATATGACCTGCGGTATAGCGTGTCATTTACAAACACGTATCGGAGAGCTCTCTTCTTCAGCTGAATCCTCACAGGTTTTTCTTCGGGCAGCTTGTCGTATCGGAGGTACTCTACGAAGGGTTCTCTCCAATCGGGCTCGTCTTGGATGATCGAAGCTTCTTCCGCAGGACTGCTCTTCTGTTCCGCGCTTTCCTCTTCTCGTAGAGAGACTGGGGGTAGAATTTGCCGGCTCCTGACTGTGATCAGAATTTCGTCCATGTCAGGATCAGCCAGCTCCTTGGCCAAACGAGCGAGTACATCAGCCTTTCCGTTCAACGCTCTAGGGACACTTGTTAGTTCGATATGAGTGAACCGTTTCATGAGTTCCACCGCTCGGCTTCTGTACCGAGCCAAGTCGGGTTTGTATATCTTATAATTGCCGCTTACTTGGTTGACGACAAGCTAGGAGTCACCGTAAACCCGTAGCCGACGGATTTCCATTTCTATGGCGAGCTCCAAACCAGCTATCAGAGCTTCATACTCAGCTTCGTTGTTCGTTCGAGGCTCGGTGAGAGCGAAAGAACGCCGTAGGGTTCCCATTGATGGCGTGATGAATACCAATCCTATCCCCACTTTTACCTCCGGGACGCTTGATCTGCCGGAGCTCCTTATTGATGAGGCTCCATCGAAGTAGAGCTCCCAACATGGCCCATCTTCCTCGAGATGCAGCACTTGTTCGTCGGGTAACTCACAATTTAGCGGCGACCCTTCTGGCATGGGATGAGCAGCGAGAAAGTCTGCAAGAGCTTGCTCTTTTACTGCTTTCTGAGGAGTATAAACTATGTCAAACTCGAGTAGCATAACAGCCCATCTTGCCATTCTGCCGGCTAGGCTCGCTCTGGTAATCAAGTGTTTGAGCGGGTCGACCTTGGAGATCAGCATAACCCGATGAGCAAGCAGATAGTGCCTCAGCTTCTTCACAGCAAATATCAGAGCCAGGCATTGCTTCTCGATTGGGGAATAGTTGTGTTCCGCCCCGACTAGAGTTCGACTGAGGTAGTAGAGGGCATTTTCTTTTCCCTCCTCATTATTCTGGGCAAGGAGCGCACCGAGTGACTCATCTAGCGCGGCAGTGTAGAGAATCAGCGGTTTATTTAGAATGGGAGCGGCCAGCACTGGAGGGTGCAACAAGTATTGTTTGATGCTTTCGAACGCTGCTTGACATTCGGCATCCCAGATAAAAGGAGCTCCTTTCTTCATGAGCTTTGAGAAGGGCCTACATCTCCCCGATAAATTTGAGATAAACCTCCGTATATAAGCAAGCTTGCCTTGAAAAGATCTTAGCTGCGTCAGACTCTTCGGAGGGGGCATCTCCATGATGGCCTTTATCTTTGATGGGTCAACTTCGATCCCTCGATATCGAACTATGAAGCCCAGGAATTTTCCCAATGACACGCCAAAAGCGCACTTCAGAGGATTCATCTTCAGATCGTATTCCCTCAGTCTGGTGAGAACAGTCTTGAGATCTTGGATATGATCGGCCTTGGCTTTAGTCTTGACGACCAGATCATCAACATAGCATTCGACGACTTTATGGATTAGGTCATCAAAGATATTAGTCATTGCCCTTTGATATGTAGCACCTGCGTTCTTCAGTCCGAATGGCATTACCTTGTAGCAATATATTCCGATCGGGGTTCGAAATGTTGTGTGCTTCTCATCCTCAGGCGACATCTTGATCTGATTATATCCAGACGAGCCGTCTATAAAGGTGAACAGTTCGTAATTTGAGGTGTCATCTGTTAGGTCCACGTTACCTCTCCCGGTACTTTCGGGGTTGCGGAAACGGTAAATCAAAATTTTTTCTTAACTTTGTAACATGGACCGTAAAAGCCGGATCTTTGCTAAACTAAACTAGCAAACATGCAAAGAAGAATTAACTACTATGCAAAGTGGTTATACCTCAACTTGAACTCCTTCTCTTCTTGTTGTTGTTCTTCTTTCTTGTTCTTTGTAGTAGCTTGAATGGCTTCCCCTCCTCGCCTCCTTTTTGCCGAAGATAGATCCACCTCGAAGGTTCGACCTTTGGGCTCTTCCTCGATCTTTGAGTGAACTAGGGTTTCCGGCTTGCTAAACCTTGAACCCTAGAGAGAGTAGAGAGTGTCTAGGGGTTGTTTTCTTTTCAAGGTGAAGGAATCTCAACACATGAGAAGGAATCACCTTGAGCTAGAGGAGGAAGAAGATGAAGAGAGGAGAGAGAATGGATATGAAAGAATGAGCTCTCTTTTTCTTTTTGCAACCATATCAAAAAGAAAAAGAATTATCTAAATGATAATAATTCAAAATGAGAATAGTTGATGGTAATTTGGAATGACCACTATCATGCTTCTTTAAATGAAATGTAAGCATGAATCAAGGAAGACTTTTTGAAGCATGATGGTGGTCAACATTCAACCATGGTCAACAAGTCAACCATGGTCAACAAGTCAACAAAATCAACCATAACATAATTCTCATTTAATTACTATTATTAATAGATAATTCATAAATCCATTAGGGTTTGGAAAATGATAACTGTCAACTGTGCATACGCACCCATTCCGAAACCCTAATGAAATACCTCATCCTCCGCCTCAAGCAACTGTGCATACACACCTGCATTCTCGTTCCGAGGAACAAGAATACCAAGATATAAAAGCAACCCCAAATATATATACCAGTATCTGGCTCAAACCAGAGTCTGCCAGTATAATCCGTCCGGACTCCAAACGTGCACAAGTGCGCGGATGAGAACGAACCCTGTCGCAAAACCATGCGACCTCTACTCTGTTTTGCCCAGAGGCGAATACCCTCTGTGTGGGACTCTAAAGACTCGACACTACGCTGGCAGTGGGTTTAACCACAGACCGCAAGCGGCACTAGCTGTGCGTAACGGTCCCCAGGTAGATGCCGACAAGAAGGCTGACGAGGTGAAACCCCATCTGAACTCCTACTGAGTCTGAATGTGACATTCTCCGTACAGTCCGGTCTGTTCGTCTGATACATCGCATGGCGGGCCTAGGGGGCGGTAAAACGTCAGTCCCCCAAAAGCGGTACAAGTCGTGTCGGAGTGAAGCCCAAAACACCCTGAGATAACACTGGAAACCTACCAGTATATCTCGCTTGCCCTGGCCAGGGACTACTCGTGTAATGGCTCTCCTAGACACAGCGCGATGTCAACCCCCAATACCGGGAGAGACGAATCCTGTCTAACCGTCACTGCCTCCAAGTGCTTCGGGACTGCTCCCAACTACTACCTGTTTGCACGACTCAGTAGAGCCGTGGTAGGGTAGTAATCAAAGAACAGTGGGAACACACTTGAGGCGAAGTGACAGTGTCAAGTCAGCGGACTAAGCTGTACTCATGTCACCTGGGAACTGATAACTGACGATAGGTATAATACCAACCATCAGTTCCCGACGAGTCCTGTCCAGTGTACTCGTAACCCAACGAGCACCCGCATACTATCTCAAGTACGACGTACCGACGGCTGTGGGACAGACCATCTCCCACACTGGGATGAGAAGCGCATACGCTAGTCTACTCCGGAGTATCGATGCCCTGTCTCGATAGTCCTACGACTAGGGACCTGTATAAGGATGTGCTTGTAGATTACCCAGCCCCCACGAGTGTGATCGCCATCACAACGCCGGTAATCAAGCAAAGATCCTAAGGGCTCTACTAATGCGTATAGGTGATATAATAAATAAACACACATGTACACATTAAAGCAGAGACAAACCAAGTAGCATACTACTATATTGAGCAAGATTGTCTGTACAACTGTGAATATCCCAAGCTTCCATCAAGTAATATACATACTAGTATGATACAGTAATGGCCTCTAGGGCATATACACTAACAATCTCCCACTTGCACTAAGGCCATGTACTGGCGTATCGAAGACCTATCATCTTGATCAGCCGCTCGAACTGAGTCTGGGGTAAAGCCTTTGTGAATGGGTCCGCAGTGTTGTCCTTTGTATCCACTCTCCGCACCTCGATCTCCTGTCGATCAATGATCTCCCTGATCAGGTGATACCGCCTTAAGATGTGCCTGGATTTCTGATGGGACCTTGGTTCCTTCGCTAAGGCTATAGCCCCATTGTTATCGCAATACAAAGGTATTGGGTCAACAATGGACGGAACCACCTGAAGTTCACTAATGAACTTCTTAATCCAGACCGCCTCTTTTGCGGCATCGCTTGCAGCAATGTATTCAGCCTCCATCGTCGAGTCTGCGACGGTATCCTGCTTGGAACTCTTCCAACATACCGCCCCTCCGTTGAGGGTAAACACAAAACCCGAGACAGACTTGCTGTCATCTTTGTCACTCTGGAAGCTTGAATCGGTAAAGGACTCGACCCTGAGGTCTCCATTACCGTAAACCAGGAACATCTCCTTAGTCCTCCTCAGGTACTTGAGAATGTTCTTCACTGCTATCCAGTGGTCCTCCCCTGGGTCTGACTGATACCGGCTTACCGTGCTCAACGCGTAAGCTACATCTGGTCTTGTACATAGCATCGCATACATTATAGATCCTACCGCCGAAGCGTAGGGTATAGTGCTCATGCGAACCCTCTCCTCATCAGTCTTAGGAGACATCTTCTTGGAGAGGGTAATTCCGTGCAATGCGGGTATGTTACCGCGCTTGGAACCCTCCATACTAAATCTCTTTAGTACGGTCTCTATGTACCTGGACTGCGAAAGTCCCAATAGTTTCTTGGATCTATCTCTATAGATCTTGATCCCCAGAATGTACGAGGCATCACCCAGGTCCTTCATGGAGAACCTTTGTGACAAAAACAGCTTGACCGATTGTAGCATAGGAACATCATTTCCTATCAAAAGAATGTCGTCCACGTACAAGACTAGGAATACGACAGTTCGTCCTACAATCTTCTTATATACACAGGGTTCATCTTCGTTCTTGATGAAATCAAATTCCTTGATTGCCTCATCAAAACAGATGTTCCAGCTCCGCGATGCCTGCTTTAATCCATAAATGGATTTAAGCAACTTGCACACCCTTCCGCTGCTCCCACTGTCTACGAAACCTTCTGGTTGATCCATGTAAACGCACTCTTCCAAACAACCGTTTAGGAAAGCCGTCTTAACATCCATCTGCCAGATTTCATAGTCATGGAAGGCAGCAATGGCAAGTAGAATCCGAATGGATTTGAGCATAGCCACCGGAGAAAAAGTTTCATCATAGTCCAAACCAGGTCTTTGACGAAAACCTTTTGCAACGAGTCTAGCTTTATAGGTTTCCACCTGCCCATCTACACCAAGTTTCCTTTTGTAGATCCATTTGCATCCAACGGGTTTTACCCCAGGTGGAGCAATATCCATGGTCCACACTTTATTGGCGTACATGGACTCCATTTCGGATTGCATTGCTTCCTGCCACTTATCAGAGTCCCTACTGATAATGGCCTGCCTGAAACTGGTAGGGTCATCTTCTTCCAAGATGCAATCCTCTCGATCCCCGTCTATGAGAAAACCGTAGTATCTCTCGGGCGGATGAGAAATCCTACCAGATCTGCGGAGTGGCTGAGGTTCGTTTGGGGTTATTGAATCTAGTGGTTCCTCCAAATTTTCAGTTACATTTTGTGGTCGCTGAATTTCTTCCAGTTCTACCGAACTCCAACTAGTTTCTTTTGCAAGAAACTCCCTTTCCAAAAAGGTAGCGTGGCGAGATACAAACACCTTCTGTTCCTCAGTGTGGTAGAACAGATATCCTAGTGAGTCTTTAGGATATCCCACAAATTTACAGAGAACTGACCGTGCCTCTAACTTGTCCGGTTTCTGTGTTTTTACATAGGCTGGACAACCCCATATCTTAAATCGCTTAAGATATGGATTCCTTTCACTCCATATTTCATATGGAGTCTTAGGCACTGATTTGGATGGAACATAGTTCAATAGGTACGCCGCTGTCTGAAGCGCATGTCCCCAAAATGAAAGAGGTAACTCAGCACTACTCATCATGGAGCGAACCATATCCAATAGGGTACGATTCCTCCGCTCTGAAACACCGTTGTGCTGTGGTGTATAAGGAGGAGTAAGCTGAGAGAGAATACCATTCTCTTTTAAGTAATCTAGGAATTCCGTGCTTAAGTACTCCCCTCCCCTGTCAGATCGGAGGATCTTGATACTTTTGCCTGTCTGGTTCTCTACTTCCTTTCTGTATTCCTTGAATTTCTCAAAAGCTTCAGATTTGTGTTTCATCAGATACACATATCCGAACCTAGAGAGATCGTCAGTGAATGTGATGAAGTACGAGTACCCACCCCTTGCATGTATAGACATCGGACCACATACATCACTATGTATGAGTCCCAAGAGCTCTGCTGCTCTTTCTCCATGTCCGGTGAACGGAGATTTGGTCATCTTACCTTTGAGACAAGACTGACAAGTTTCATAAGATGAAAACTCGAACGCATCCAAGAATCTATCTTTATGCAACTTACTCAGTCTTTTCTCTCCGACATGACCAAGTCTACAATGCCACAAGTAGGATTCATTTGTATCTGAATTCTTCCTCTTGCGTGTGTTTTGTATATTGAGAACTGTATTCTGATTTAGAACGTAGATACCATTAAACAGTGTACCCTCTGCAACCAGTACCTTATCAAGGTAAATGTTCATGATATTCTTTTCAAGAACAAACTTATATCTATCTTTATCGAGTAAAGAAACTGATATGATGTTGCAAACCATAGAGGGTACATAGTAACAATCGTTCAAAATCATAGTCTTGCCATTTGGCAATACTAGGTGATATTCACCGACGGCTGCCGCATAAACTTGTGCTCCGTTCGCTACTCTGAGCGACATATCACCCGGTGCAACTTTCCTACTTTTTCTCAGTCCTTGCAATAAATTACAAATATGAGATCCTGATCCGGTATCAAGTACCCAGGAGGTAGGGCTGACCGTAAAACAGTTCTCAATTACAAGAACACCTGAAGTAGATGCAAAACCATGCTTCTTCTTCAACTGGGTATCCTGGAAATCCATACTTTCCTCTTTCCCATTCTCATACTCATGACGGTTGTCACAAGTTAGAGCTGAACCAACTTTCCCCAGTCCCGAATAAGAATTCGATTCGGTCAAGCGATACATTTTATTATCTTGATTAGGGCGTGAAAAGGTTGCTGCCTGGAGAGAGAGAAAAGAAACACTCAGCGTATGCTCGTGCAAGATTAGATTGGTTTATTAATTTATCTAACCAGGGTGTCTCCCACTGTTTCCTCAAATCCTTCTTAAAACCTTTTTAAAAGAAGAACTAGCCGGGTTTTAATTCACGTTACAATACTTGCTTAACCTTTCAGCCAGGCTAGTGTCGGTACTTCGAGGGAGGTTTTCCAACGCTTTCGCGAAGTTCCTTAATTAAAGAACCTCTTTTCCCTGTGGGCGTAACCCCGCTAACACCTTTCTATACACCTACTAGGTTTATAGCATTGATCGTTAAGTGAAATAATCTCCCGAGAGTAAACCAACTTATCAGTGGGATCGGGATCCAACTGTCATTGTGTGATAACCTAGATGGAATCCACTCTAGTCACCACACTCCAGAAGGTATGCTAAATCTGCAAGTTTCAGTTCTTTTGAAACTCCCGATGTGGTTTTTGCCCCTAGGACCCAAGTGACCTTGACGGAGTCAACAAATCAAAAAGTCCTAGTCAAGTTCAACCTGTCATTATCTGGATTGCATTAAACCCACCCGCATAACCCTTGACGGAGTCAACAAGGTTATACGACTGTCCTAATCAATCCCATATACCGATACAAACAAGCAGCACTTAGCTACCGTACACTACGCCTTGACGGAGTCAACAAACGCAGCACGAATACTAAGTGTTACTTGTAAGAAATGACGGAGGGCTACGGCTGGGTTTTTGGCGAAAAACCCGTTAACGTAATGAACTTGATATAGTTGAAGGAACCTGGTATTCTTTTTGAAAAAATAGTGGCGAAAACTTTTTGCTAAAGAGGTCACTCCCTGTGAAGGGATCTCGGCTCTTTCCTCGTCGAGTGAGGTGCTGGGCATTCGTAAGATGAATACCTCGATGCAAAGCAAGAATAATCGACTATAGTGAAGTTATTACCCTGACGCAAACTTTTGTCCAAGGGGTCACTCCCGGTGAAGGGATCTCGGCCCTTGCCTCGTCGACTGAGGTGCTGGGTATTCATAACCGAATACCGCGATGCAAAACAAAAATGAACGTCCTTGTAATAACAGCTTTTTGAAAAACTTGTTCCAACAACGTCTTTTAGGTTTATTTTCTTGCATTAGTTCTTTTAATGCGTGATATTCTTGCATTAGTTCTTTTAATGCGTCCCATCATTTAATCCTACCATTGCAGAAAACAACCAAAATATGACGTACGCTTATGCCATTCGCATTCGCCACGGGGTCCCGTCATCACTCGTTAGGTTACTTAACTAACGACAGAGCGGGGGCTGGGCTAGCGCGGCTGTAAAACATAAGCAACGCCTAAATAGTAAAGCAATGATAAACATTACAGATCACAGATGAATACATTGGATATACTAGCAATCCGCAATCCTTTCGAGCCTGGAACGAAAAGCGGATAACACGGTCGCGGTGAATAGCCAAAACCCCACCCAAGACCCCTACGGGTGCGGCAAACCACCCGCCAAGTACCCGAAGCGAAGCAACCTCCCTCAACGCCATGAGTAGGCCACTCGGCACTTCGAGCTACCCGGTAGTTTGTGCACCCCTCCATGGGTCTATCCTAGGAGCAAAAACAGTAAAAAGAATTATACAATGACGGCTACAACCCCGACCCGGTTGTGCGGCCAAACAAAAAATATTATTACATCAATTTACATTTACAATGAATGAAAGAAAAACAAAAGCTCATCTCACATCCAACCCGGCTATTCACCCGCGACAGTCCAACAGATTCATATACACATTCCAATATCAAACACAGATCATGTATAACCCCGACTAATCGACTTATAGCGATTAGCCGACGTTCAATACATGCAAGCAACACAGATATAACCAACATAGCCAGAATGCAGTGAAGTTCGGAAAAAAATACGGAATTATAGGACCCCAAAAGTGAATTTCAGTTCTGGAAAATCTGGGCACATATAATATATCTGAAAAATCCCAAAATCCCACCAGAAGAACACTGCTCGAAAATCGATGCAGAGAAGAAACTAAACTGCGGCGCTTCCGCGGCAAATACCTATCTCGTGCCGCGGAAGCGCGGCTCTTTAAATGAATTGATGCATCGTATTTCTTGTGTGTTCAAAGAAAACCCTGAGCCAAATTTACAAGTATAAAGTTTTTCATTTAGAGCAGAAAAAATTTCAACAGAAACTTAGGGTTTTGTTTTTCCGGTTTTGCGATTTTTCGGTTTCGAACTTCCATACACTTCGCTACCAAGCTAGTTTAAGTTTAGTTAGGCTCTGATACCACTGTTAGGTCCACGTTACCTCTCCCGGTACTTTCGGGGTTGCGGAAACGGTAAATCAAAATTTTTTCTTAACTTTGTAACATGGACCGTAAAAGCCGGATCTTTGCTAAACTAAACTAGCAAACATGCAAAGAAGAATTAACTACTATGCAAAGTGGTTATACCTCAACTTGAACTCCTTCTCTTCTTGTTGTTGTTCTTCTTTCTTGTTCTTTGTAGTAGCTTGAATGGCTTCCCCTCCTCGCCTCCTTTTTGCCGAAGATAGATCCACCTCGAAGGTTCGACCTTTGGGCTCTTCCTCGATCTTTGAGTGAACTAGGGTTTCCGGCTTGCTAAACCTTGAACCCTAGAGAGAGTAGAGAGTGTCTAGGGGTTGTTTTCTTTTCAAGGTGAAGGAATCTCAACACATGAGAAGGAATCACCTTGAGCTAGAGGAGGAAGAAGATGAAGAGAGGAGAGAGAATGGATATGAAAGAATGAGCTCTCTTTTTCTTTTTGCAACCATATCAAAAAGAAAAAGAATTATCTAAATGATAATAATTCAAAATGAGAATAGTTGATGGTAATTTGGAATGACCACTATCATGCTTCTTTAAATGAAATGTAAGCATGAATCAAGGAAGACTTTTTGAAGCATGATGGTGGTCAACATTCAACCATGGTCAACAAGTCAACCATGGTCAACAAGTCAACAAAATCAACCATAACATAATTCTCATTTAATTACTATTATTAATAGATAATTCATAAATCCATTAGGGTTTGGAAAATGATAACTGTCAACTGTGCATACGCACCCATTCCGAAACCCTAATGAAATACCTCATCCTCCGCCTCAAGCAACTGTGCATACACACCTGCATTCTCGTTCCGAGGAACAAGAATACCAAGATATAAAAGCAACCCCAAATATATATACCAGTATCTGGCTCAAACCAGAGCCTGCCAGTATAATCCGTCCGGACTCCAAACGTGCACAAGTGCGCGGATGAGAACGAACCCTGTCGCAAAACCATGCGACCTCTACTCTGTTTTGCCCAGAGGCGAATACCCTCTGTGTGGGACTCTAAAGACTCGACACTACGCTGGCAGTGGGTTTAACCACAGACCGCAAGCGGCACTAGCTGTGCGTAACGGTCCCCAGGTAGATGCCGACAAGAAGGCTGACGAGGTGAAACCCCATCTGAACTCCTACTGAGTCTGAATGTGACATTCTCCGTACAGTCCGGTCTGTTCGTCTGATACATCGCATGGCGAGCCTAGGGGGCGGTAAAACGTCAGTCCTCCAAAAGCGGTACAAGTCGTGTCGGAGTGAAGCCCAAAACACCCTGAGATAACACTGGAAACCTACCAGTATATCTCGCTTGCCCTGGCCAGGGACTACTCATGTAATGGCTCTCCTAGACACAGCGCGATGTCAACCCCCAATACCGGGAGAGACGAATCCTGTCTAACCGTCACTGCCTCCAAGTGCTTCGGGACTGCTCCCAACTACTACCTGTTTGCACGACTCAGTAGAGCCGTGGTAGGGTAGTAATCAAAGAACAGTGGGAACACACTTGAGGCGAAGTGACAGTGTCAAGTCAGCGGACTAAGCTGTACTCATGTCACCTGGGAACTGATAACTGACGATAGGTATAATACCAACCATCAGTTCCCGACGAGTCCTGTCCAGTGTACTCGTAACCCAACGAGCACCCGCATACTATCTCAAGTACGACGTACCGACGGCTGTGGGACAGACCATCTCCCACACTGGGATGAGAAGCGCATACGCTAGTCTACTCCGGAGTATCGATGCCCTGTCTCGATAGTCCTACGACTAGGGACCTGTATAAGGATGTGCTTGTAGATTACCCAGCCCCCACGAGTGTGATCGCCATCACAACGCCGGTAATCAAGCAAAGATCCTAAGGGCTCTACTAATGCGTATAGGTGATATAATAAATAAACACACATGTACACATTAAAGCAGAGACAAACCAAGTAGCATACTACTATATTGAGCAAGATTGTCTGTACAACTGTGAATATCCCAAGCTTCCATCAAGTAATATACATACTAGTATGATACAGTAATGGCCTCTAGGGCATATACACTAACATCATCGACCATCATTTCCATGACCGGTAGCGGGAAGTCGTCTTTAGGACATGCCTTATTGAGGTCCCTGAAATCGACACAAACTCGAATCTGCCCATTTTTCTTCTTCACTGGGACTATGCATGCGATCCAGTCTGCATATTTCTCTTCCCTGATGAAGCCGGCATCGATGAGCTTCTTATTTTCCTCGATGACCTTTTCTTCTAGTTCCCTTCTTATTCTTCGAGGAGCTTGTTTGACTGGCTTAGCAACAGGAGATATAGCCAACTTATGTACGGCCACTTCAGGGGAAAGGCCAGGCATTTCTTTGTATGTCCACACGAAGCAGTCGACGAACTCATGCAGCAGGGCAATTATCTGCGCTTTCATTTCCTCTGACAAGAGCGAGCTGATGTAGGTCGGCCTTGGATTATCGGGCGTTCCTAAGTCAATCTCGGTTAGCTCATCAAAGGTTGCTTGTCCTCCATCTTCGAGCTCTTGAGGAGCTTCTTCTGGCCCGGCTATCTCGTCGTCATCATTTGATCTTTCGCCAGCTTCACCAACATGGATCATGTAGCACGCTCTGGAATCAGGTTGAATGTAACCTATTCCCCGTCTGTCTGGAATTCTTCCATCGAGGAGTGCTCGGACCTGGGGAGGATGCCATAGCCCTTCGTAAAACTTTGCTTCGGACTCCGTTTGATATAACCGGCATCCGCACTTCTTAAAGTATTCCCGCATCTCGAGCGCATAGTATCTGGGATTGAGGACGGCTCTTATGCCTCTCTCATATGGAAGGCACGCGACAGACAAATCGTCCGGGTGCGCAACGGGGTTTGACCCATAAAACAAGATGCCCTTCTGTCCACTTTTTCTCCCGGGAACGTAGAAAGTTTTCAGCTGGTCCACGGTAGAGATTGATAATGCATCGAGCTCTTTGCACATTTGCTCTGGTACCCTTGTAACGGCTAGGGATCCTTCTGCAACTTCGAAGGTCTCTCGCAGTTTCGCTTGTTGCGTGGGGGTCCAATCTGCACTGCTATTGCACGACAGGTCCTCCTCCTCTGACTCTTCAGTGTCGCTGCCAAGATGAGGGCGGACTTTACTGCTAGATGGGGCTTCAGTGACGGATTCATCCGTATCGCTGCCGAAACGAGGGCGAGTTTTATGGAAGGGCGGGCTTCCAGCGTCGGACTCATCAGTGTCGCTACCGAAATGCGGGTGTACTTGGGCATTTTTGCTTTTGAAAGTGACAGCCGGCGCAGATTTGCTTTTGAGCCTTGGGGCTGGTCTATCCTCAGTCAGTTGTGGCTTAGCATTTTGGTGGTTCATAAAGTACCGAGAATCTTCATATCGGACTTCATGCATACCGAACGGTTGGATGTCTCCGTCAATGCGTCTTTCTTCGCCATTTTTAGTATACTTCATGCATTGATGGAGAGTTGACGGAATGATGCCATAATCGTGGAGCCATGGCCGCCCCAAGAGAATCTTATAAGACATGTCGGCGTCGATCACGTATATCTTAGCTTCAGTTTGCAGATCCCCGAATTTGATTGGCAAAGCTATAGACCCCAGAACTTGCTGGCAATTTTGGTTGAAGCCTTGAATGACAATCCTTTCCCTTGACAGGTGTCGGACGTCCATTGACAAACTCTTCAGAGTTCGCAAGTTCATGATGTTCACTGAGGACCCCGGATCAATCAATATGCGATTAATTCGATCTCCGTCGCTGTACCCGGTCACGTAAAGCGGCCGATTATGCTCAGCCGTTCCCAGTAGCAAGTCTTCATCCTTAAATGTGACTGCGGCGGCATGCAAAGCATGCTGAGCTTCTTTCATATTAATTTTCGCAAAGTGAGCCTGATACCGCTCGGGGTTTTGTAGAGCGTGAATAAGAACATCTCTAAGCTCCTTAGATAGGACCAAGGCATCGTAGATGCTCAGGAGAGACGGAAGCTTCCGGAGATGTGCCAAGACATTATAGTCCACCGAGGAAGGACTTATGTTTTCATCAACCGGTTCTCTGCCATCTTCTTCATTAGCGACTTGTTTTTCCTTCCCTTTTGGGGCATTGCCCTAATTTGGCGGTAGAGCCCTGCCGCTTCTAAGCTGGATTTGATTGGCCGTTGTGGCGAGCTCC
Source organism: Agapanthus africanus (assembly GCA_030015575.1). NCBI lineage: Eukaryota > Viridiplantae > Streptophyta > Magnoliopsida > Asparagales > Amaryllidaceae > Agapanthus > Agapanthus africanus. Next base: position 402,841,201 of record CM057346.1, read on the forward strand.
TCATCCTCTTCAGGAAAACAAAGCTCCTCTTCCGAGTCACTGCCAAGATGGATGGCGTAGCAAGTCACTACTGGGATCTTTTCATTAGAGTCTTCTTCTAACTCCTCCAGAATTTCAGCCGCTTGTATAGGGAAGAACTCCTTCAATTGAATCAATGTTCTTTCCTTTTGTTCATATTCTTCGAGGGAATCGATATATTTTTGAATGGTCGATCTCCCTGCAGACTCTTTTTCGCGCCGAGCTGCACTTTTCTCCTTCTTGAGCTTCTTGGATTTTGAGCCTGAAGGAGCCGCATTGGCAGCTGGACTGGTAGGCTTCTTCTGTCCTTCCCATTCCATCCTGGGCTCTTTCTGAAGCAGCTTTAGCATCTTCTTCGTCTTATTAGATATGTGCGTACTCCATGGAGGCTGCGATGAGTCGGTTTCGTTTGTCGGGGCAGCGGGTTCAGCTATCTGCTCCCAGAAGGCTTCAACTTCTGTCTGTATAAAGTTGGCGGTCGCAACTTGATTGTTCACCAACACGCTTTTGGACAGCTCGATCTCTCCAGCCTTGTACTGCTTCTCGACCCAGTCTTTGAAGATATAGCAATCCTCGATCGCATGGCTCACTACTCGGTGGTACGGGCAATACAGAGGATTGTCGGTCATTTTTGCTTCTTGGGGTCTTTTCGACTCCGGCAATTGTAGGCCGTTGTTCAAGGCATCTTTAAATATCTTGCGGACCATGTCCCTTCTGAAAGAGTAAACCTTGTTCTTTTTCTCCTCTAGGGAGGGCCCATCTCCTCCCAGCAATGGCTTTCGAGACCGGTTAGTTTTGGATTCGGCCGCCCTTCGCTTTTCTTCATTATCGGACGCATTGAAGACATTGGTACTGCTGGAACTCCCGCTTCTACGGTTGTCGTCCCGCTTGCTTTTCCAAGTTTTCTCTCTCTGAGAATCCGGCGGGGACTCTTGCTTTGAGCGTTCCAGCATTTGGACTTTCTTGGTTAGCTCCTGAAATGTCTTGAGGCCCGCCGTACACAAGAATGGGACCATCCAATTGCTGAGGTTCCCAATGAGAAGGCTGACGGACTGGTCCTGCTCCAGCGGCGGTTCGCACTTGACTGTGAGATTACGCCATCGAGCAATAAAGTCAGTGTTGCTTTCATTCTTCCCCGGCTTGGTCTTTACAAGGTCGGCAATGGAGATTTTATCACTGACACTCATGAACCTTTGCCGAAACAAGGACTCCATTTGGGCAAAGGCAATGACGGACCCATCCAGTATACTCGCATACCAGTCGAAGGCGACGCCGGTCAGGCTGTTGACAAACTGACGAAGAAGGAGCGCGTCATTGCCCCCTGTATTTCCGCACGATGCTTTGAAGTGGGCGACGTGCTGATTTGCATTCCCCGTTCCATCAAATCTTCCGAACTTAGGAATGACGTAGCCGCTTAGGAACTCAATCAGATCGTACTGCGCGGGGTATGGCCGCCCGCTACTGCCGATTTCTTTCTGAGCTTCAGCTTCGGCCACCAATGTTTTAACCTTGCTGGTGACCAAATCCATTATCCGATCCTGTGTTAGCGGGATAGTGCTATCTGGGGCCAAGGCGTCCCCAGAAGCGGAGTGTGGCCGGCTTTCATGTGGCTCGACCAGTCTTGGACCCAAAGGAACAGGCATTGGCTGCCTCGGATTGTCATCACCCGGCTGATTAGTAGCGGCTTGCGCTTGATTGGGAGGCGCTCGAGCAATTTGAGCCGTAAGATGCATCACCACATTCGTTAAGTCGTCAATCTTCGAATAGAGCTTAGCCATCTCTTTATCTTTGCTCCTGAGCTGTTTTCGAAGATCTTGAAGCAGCTCTTGCTCCGCAGTCCTGGGGCGGAAAGTCGGCTCTTCCTCGCTGTCCGAGCTTGACTCTGCATGGACCGAGGGGTCTTTTTGCCTATCATCCTCATCAAGAGTGTTTTCTTCATCCAGCGGGGGTGGCTGTTCTTGGGCGGCGGCAACCACATTCAGGCTAGATTGGGCTTGGGATGTGGTGGCCCCGTCCTTGCTTTTGCTGTGAAGGTTGTCGCTAGGGCGTCCCCCCGCCATATAGACCGTATGGATGATGTATCCAGCCGTCTTTCTATCATTGGAAGCTGACTTCACGGATCGCTGTCTTGACACCCTTGCTTCGGTTGCTGGTAATCGATTGAAGGCGGCTGGCCTAACCAGGTTCTTAAATGGTGCTGGCGCATCTTTTCTGGGTTTTCCCTGCTGCTTTCGTGCGGCACAGAGTGCTTGATAGACTCTTGATGAGACAGTGTCATACCTTTTCCGTTGGGGCCGGGACACGTCTCTTTGTGGCACTGTTCGGACCGCTGTCTTCTTGATTCTGGCGGTCATGGCGTTTTTCTGAACCCACTTCAGAGGCTCGAAGGAATTGCTGATTCTTACGTTCGACTCAGCCGTCCTCGCGGGGCAACCCTGCACTTGGAACTTCACACGATTCCATTTGGCCGAAGCCTTGGCCCTCTTGTTGGCTCGATACCTGAGCTGCTTCTGCCTTAACTTTTCCGTTCTAAGCACCTGGCAGACTTCGGCTCTTTGGAAAGACGCCGCAGACCGGTTGATGGAGGGCCTTGGAGATACGCTCGATTGTGCATTTGTTGGAGTCATCGCCTGAGCTCGTCCGCAACATTTAATGTTGCCCTTCGCATCGGAAGTCTTGCCCCCAGCTAGAGCGCCAGGGACTCGTTCAGACACCATCTTAAGTTTCGGTTGTGGTGCCTTGGCGATCACGACACTCGGCCTCTTACCCCTTGAGACCGGCTTGGCCACCTGTTCCGTTGGGATCTCCGCCAGATGAGCGCTTCCGGCAGGATAGATGATGACGGAGCCAAACTGGCGGGGCGGTTCCTCCCACTGTCGACTGAGGCTTGCGGGGAGAACCACACGAGCGTTGATCTTGACCACGTACGGAATCGGGGTCACGTTGGAAGCTGAATTCGTCTGGGGAGACATTGTCGTCGAAGGTTGATTGCTTGAAAATCTGCATGAAAAAGCATTATTTTTAGTATAAATACAGGTATGTATATTGATTGAGTTCGCATGAACGTTTAACCCGAAATATGGGAGGAGAGATATGTCCCACCGGGCGTGCCAGAATCTGTAGGGTGTTTTTCGTCACCCCAGTGAGATGGGAATACGCGCGCGCTTGTCAGGCGTACTACAGATTCCCCCTGCCTAGGGTAGGCCGGGGTTTAATGATTATGGGGATCCGAATCTCCGGCAGCCGCGGACTAAGCTGCCGTTAATTACCCCTAGCCTTTGGGGCGAGGGAACCTCCGATTAACGGGTTAAACTGGTCATGCGAACCCAATGTGCGGTGTGCGTGTGTTCTGTTTTGAAAGGGGGTTTTGGATATATCGGGAGCCACGCAGAGTTTTTACGGGGGTCCCGCTACCCGGATAGCGGGCTGGGGGTCAAGGGGGCTAGCAGCCCCCTTGCGGGGTTCGGGGCAGCGCCCCGGCCCGAAAATTTTTTAGAGGGGGAGAATGTTGCGGAGTATGTGTATGTGTACATTTGTATACAAATGTGTATATATACATATATATATAAATAAAGGGGAAAAAAGATATCCAAAGGATGCGTGGGGCCAACGTCTAGGCGCACGCGCGCCACGTGTCGGCACGTGGGCGCCTTGCGCAGCGCAAGCGCGCGCGCCACGTGTCGGCACGAGGGCGCCTTGCGCAGCGCAAGCGCGCGCGCCACGTGTCGGCACGTGGGCGCAAATTGCTCGAGCGCTAGCGCGCTGGTGAGGAAAAGAGGGCATTTAGCCTAAAAAGGGATTTCTCAAAAGAGAAATCAGAGAGGAGTTGGACTCCTGAATGTGTTTTGGGGTTAATGGAAGGGGTTCTTCTTCTTCCTCCTGTTGCTTGCTGGATCTTGAAGATCAAGAGATGTGAAATCTCAAAATCTCTCCTTTTTGAGATCTGATGACAGAACCAAGTTCCCCTTTGTGGGTTTTGTGGTGAAAAACTAATTTGTTTTATAAAAAGAAGATTAAAACTCTTGATTTAATTCAAGAGAAAGAAGAAGGTTTTGGAACCTTGAAGAAGAAGAAAGATCTCAGATCTGGAAAGTTTTTTTTTTTAGAGAGAGAAAAAGTTGTTGGGATATTTCATTATCCTTGCCTTTATAGGCTACACACTTTACACATAGCCCCTTGGGCTTCACAAAATGGCATTTTGCCTATCCCATGGCTCATGTGCCATTTCTTTTTGCACATAAGCCATGGGCTTTACAAAAATTTGGCTTTATGCCTATTTTTCTTACATTTATCCATAAAATAAAATAAAAGAAATACAACAAAATTATTTATTACAAAATTTTTATCTTGGCATGGGGGAAGGCCGGCCGCTTCATGTTCGGGCTCGACCCGGGCATGGGCCCACTGGATCTGGGCTCGGGCCCACTTGGCTTGGGGTTGACTTTGATTTTGACTTGGTCAACCGGGGTGTAAATTTTTACCCCAACAGGTATCAGTCGAACCCAGGGGAGAAACACTGGATAGCAGTAAAGAACATTCTCAAGTATCTGAGAAGGACTAAGGAGATGTTCTTGGTGTATGGCGGAAAAAACCTCCAGATTGAGGCCTTTGCTGACTCCAGCTTCCAGAGTGACAAGGATGACTCCAAGTCCATGTCGGGTTATGTCTTTACCCTCAATGGAGGGGCGGTTTGCTGGAAGAGTTCCAAGCAGGAAACCGTTGCTGACTCAACTATGGAAGCGGAGTACATAGCTGCTTGCGATGCCGCAAAGGAAGCTGTCTGGATGAAGAAGTTCCTCACGGAACTTCAGGTGGTTCCTACCAGTGTTGATCCAATACCGCTGTATTGTGACAACAACGGCGCTATAGCTTTAGCGAAGGAACCCAGGTCCCATCAGAAGTCCAGGCACATTTTGAGGCGGTTCCACCTGATCAGGGAGATCATTGATCGCCTGGAGATCGAGGTAAAGAGAGTAAATTCAGAAGATAACACTGCAGATCCACTCACGAAGGCCCTACCCCAGACTCAGTTCGAGCGGCTAATCGAGATGATAGGTCTTCGATACGCCAGTACATGGCCTTAGTGCAAGTGGGAGATTGTTAGTGTATATGCCCTAGAGGCCATTACTGTATCATACTAGTATGTATATTACTTAATGGAAGCTTGGGATATTCACCTTGTATTGACAATCTTGCTCAAAATAGTAGTATGCTACTTGGTTTGTTTCTGCTTCAATGTGTACATGTGTTTATTTTAGTATATCACCTATACACATTAGTGGAGCCCTTAGGATCTTTGCTTGATTACCAGCGTTGTGATGGCAGTCACACTAGTGGGGGCTGGGTAATCTATAAGCACATCCTTATGCAGGTCCCTAGTCGCAGGACTATCGAGACAGGGCATCGATACTCCGGAGTAGACTAGCGCATGCGCTTCTCATCCCAGAGTGGGAGATGGTCTGTCCCACAGCCATCAGTACGTCGTACTGGAGATAGTATATGGGTGCTCGTTGGGTTACGAGTACACTGGACAGGACTCGTCGGGAACTGACCAGTTGGTATTATACCTATCGTCAGTTATCAGTTCCCAGGTGACATGAGTACAGCTTAGTCCGCTGACTTGACGCTGTCACTTCGCCTCGAGTGTGTTCCCACTGTACTTTGGTTACTATCCTACCACGGCTCAAAGGAGTCGTGCAAACAGGTAGTAGTTGGGTGCAGTCCCGAAGCACTTGGAGGCAGTGACGGTTAGACAGGATTCGTCTCTTCCAGTATTGGGGGTTGACATCGCGCTGTGTCTAGGAGAGCCATTACACGAGTAGTCCCTGGCCAGGGCAAGCGAGATATACTGGTAGGCTTCCAGTGTTATCTCAGGGTGTTTTGGGCTTCACTCCGACACGACTTGTACCGCTATTAGGGGACTGACGTTTACCGCCCCCTAGGCCCGCCATGCGATGTATCAGACGAACAGACCGGACTGTACGGAGATTGTCACATTCAGGCTCGGTAGGAGTTCAGATGGGTTTCACCTCGTCAGTCTTCTTGTCGGCATCTACCTGGGGACCGTTACGCACAGCTAGTGCCGCTTGCGGTCTGTGGTTAAACCCACTGCCAGCGTAGTGTCGAGTCTTTAGAGTCCCACACAGAAAGCTATTCGCCTTTAGGTAAAAGAGTAGGGGTCGCATGGTTTTGCGACAGGTCGCATGGTTTTGCGACAGGGTCCGGTCACATCCGTGCACTTGTGCACGTACAGTGTCCGGACAGTTAGCACTAGCGGGCTTTGGTTTAAGCCAGATCCTAGTGTACGTTTTGGGATTGGTTTTATCCAGTATGTATTCGTGTTCCTCGGAACGCGGATGCGGGTGTGTATGCACAGTTGACGGAGAGACAGAGGCAGAGGATTCTCATTAGGGTTGTTGACCGTTGACAGTTGACTATTGACTTTTTGCTCAACCCTAATGAGAATATGATATATATATATAATTAGCAATAATATTAATTAAGTATTATAGTGACATGGTTGTTGAGGGGTTGACTTTGTTGACTTGTTGACTTTGTTGACCGGTTGACTAGGTTGGACTAGTTGACCATCATCATCACAATGGTTGTCATTTTCATGCAAAAACTTTTGCTTGCTTGTTGTGGTTTGCAAAATGAGTGCATGGAAATGATATTGCCTTTGACATGATATGAACCATCACATAATAATACTTGATTAACATTATGGCTCATGATGCTTTTGGATTATGAGAGGGAAAGAGAAAAGAGAGGCTCATTCTTTCATGATCTTTTTCTCTCTCTTGGTTTTGAGCTCTCCCATTCTCTTGCTCTCACCCTCTTCCTCTTGCTCTCTCTCTTGTCTATGGTTCACTAGTCTCATGTGTTGAGAAGCAAGAACCATAGAGAAAATCCCATCACACTCTCCTCTACTCACTCTAGTTCACAAGGTTTAGCAAACCAAGTGAACTAGTTTCTTCAAAGTTCGAAGAAGAAGCCAAAGGTAGAAGCTTTCGGGTGGATCGATCTTCGGCGTAAGGAGACGACGGGGTGAAGCCAATCCATACACCATCAAGAGATGAAGAAGAAGGAGTTCAAGAAAGAAAGGTATTACCCCCTAACCGAGTAGTTAACAACTCGTAGTTAGGTTGTTAGGTAGATAGTTTAACAAAGATCCGGTTTTGAGTCCATGTTACCGCCTCTAGAAAATCGTTTTTCACCAAATTCCGCATGCCCGAAAGTACCGGGAGAGGTAGCATGGACTTACACCAAGCACTACTATAGCACTTAAAGAAATTCTGGACCCAAAAAGAATATTCTAAAACCCCAATTTCACTGTAAAAAGATCACTATGGAAAAATGGTGCAGTGAACTCACTGAACTGCGGCGGAACCGCGGCGCCAAGGGGGTTTTGGTCGCGGTTCCACGGTGGTTCTACAGTATCACTCTACCAAATTTTCACAGATGTCATAGAATTTCCTGCACAGTATTCTGAAACAACCTGAAAAATTTTTGGAGCTAAAAAAATTTCGACAGAAACTGATGCACTTTGAAAATGCGGTTTTGGGATTTTTGCTCGATCGAAACTTTAAACACGTTAGACAAATCTAGACTAGGTTAATGGTGAGGCTCTGATACCACTGTAAGTGCACGGCGGCGCCCCGGCCGTCGATCCGACGCCGTAATGCGGAAGCGATGCTTTACTTTAACTTTTTGTCCCGGCACCACCACGCACTATAGACCCGGATCGTGCCATTAATCTAGTCCTAGCTAACAAGAAGGGGTAGAGAGATATACCGAGCGATCCGTGTCCTTCGGTCTTCTCGTCGTCGTCCCGATCTCCCGCGGAATGTCCGGTCTCCACCTCCTCGCCGGAAGGGCACCACGTCGCCGGCTTCTTTTACGGGCTCCCACCTCTGGACCGAGGCAACTCGGGCACGAAGTTGGCGAGTCGACGTGCCCAAGGTTTGCTATAGAATAGTGTAGTGCTCTTTGTGTCTCTAGGGGTTTAGGGAGTTGCCATATGGTGGAGGAAATGATATGAGCTTATGGAGATGGAACTTGTGGGATTTTACAAAGCCAAAAGAGCAAAAAATCCCACACTAGAAATTTGGACAGCCCTCAAGCCTCACTTGGCCGGCCATGCAAAATGGGAGTGTGTGTGAGAGATTAGTCCAAGGGGATGTGGATCAATAATGATGCAAGAAAAGAATGATGATAAAAAGCAATGATCACAACCACATCCACACTCAACAACAACCATCATCAAAACCCTGTCACACAAAAGTGAATCCATCATGAAGTGAGGAAGTCAAATGAGGTCAAATGATGGTGCAACCATCATGACACTTCAAAATGCAAAGACAACCCTCCAAAATGCTTATTTGCACAAATGCAAATAAGCCCTCCTCCACCAATCTTCGGCCAATGAAAGATACAAAGAAAAATGGCCGAAGCGGAAAGCAAACTGGCAACTCCAGAAAACTGATCCCGTAATAAATTACAGGAAAAACCCCGATACTGTGTATACACACCCGCATCTGTATTCCGACCGAATACAAATGCAATGAGACAAAATCTACACTACACAATACTAGGATCTGGCTTAAACCAAAGACCGCTAGTATAAACCGTCCGATCAGGATCCGTGTAATACCGCACGTATCTGATCGAACCCTGCCATATCTCCATACGGCCTCTACAGCGTTTCGCCCGAAACTTGAGCAACTGATCTGTGGAGGACTCTAAAGACTCGTCAATACTATGGCTGTGGATTTAACCACTAGCACGTCAGAGGTATTAGCCATACGTGACGGGCCACCAGCTATTGACCAAAAGGGACGTCGATGAGCGAACTCATCCTGACACCCTACTGAGCCTGTCAGTAAAAATATCCGTACAGTCCGGTCCGTTCGTCTATGAGCATCGCATGGAGGGCCTAGGGGGTTGGTAAAAGTCAGACCCCCAAAAGCGGTACAAGTCGTGTCGGAGTGTAGCCCAGAACACCCTGAGATACTACTGGAATACCTACCAGTAAATATCCTGCCTTGGCCAAGGACTTTTCATGTTCTGGCTCTCCTAGACACAGCGCGACCTCACCCCCAATACCGGGAGAGACGAACCTCTGCAGATCCGCTCACTGCCTTCATGTGGCTTGGGACTGTACCCAACTAAAACCTGTTTGCACGTCTCCTTTGAGCGTGGTAGGGTAGTAATCAAAGTACAGTGGGAACTCACACGAGACAAATGACGATCCTCAGGTCGATGAACTAACCTGTACACATGTCACCAGGGAACTGCTATCTGACATCAGGTATAAGACCAACTAGCATGTTCCCGGCGAGTCCTGTCCGGTGTACTCATAACCCAATGAGCACCTGTATACATCTTAGGTGAACCAACTGACACCAGTGGCTTGTGAGACCGGCCACCGCCCCTCATCGGGGTCTCGACTGTATACACCAGTCTACTCTGGAGTATCGATGCCCTATCTCGAAACTCCCTCGACTAGGGACCTTTTAAGGATATGCTTATAGACCCCAGCTCCCACGTATATGATCGCCCTCATACTGCTGGTCGTCAAGCAAGAATCCTAAGGGCTCTATCAACGTGCAATAGTGACCTGTAAGATCACCTAAACCAATACACGATGATAAAGATAAAACAGATAGCATACTATCATCTTACGTAAGACTGTACTACCGGGATAGGTCCTCCCTCAATCATTGCAATCACGTGCCTGTGATCCAATAATTGACTCTGAGGGCACTATCTCCAACAGTGATAACAATGGAGCTGTGGCTTTGGCCAAGGAACCCAGGTCCCATCAGAAGTCCAGACATATTCTGAGGCGGTATCACCTGATCTGGGAGATAGTTGATCGCCGGGAGATCGAGGTCAGGAGAGTTTATACGAAGGACAACACTGCGGATCCATTCATGAAGGCCATACCCCAGATACAATTTGAGAAACTCTTCGGGATGTTGGGTATGAGATACTACAACTGCTGGCCGTAGTGCAAGTGGGAGATTGTTAGTTATATATATGCCCTAGAGGCCATTGTTGTACATATGATGTATATTATAGTGGATGCTTAGATATATATAGAGAGGACTTTCTTGCTCGACATGATAGTATGCTATTTGGTTTAACTTTATCTTAACATGTTGACTTGTATTAGTTTACTGTCTTGCTCTCACATGCTGATAAAGCCCTTAGGATATATACTTGACTACTAGGACTATGATGAGATCATACTAGTGGGACAAGGGTAGTCAATGAGTACATCCTATAACTGTTCCTAGTCGAGAGTGTATCGAGACAGGGCATCGATACACCAGAGTAGACTAGCGTATACGCATCTTGACCCATATGATGGGCGATGGATGATTCCATATCCATCGGTGTTTGACATCAAAGATGGTGTACGGGTGCTCAGTGGAGACTGGGTACACTGAACGGACTCGCCGAGAACTCCTAGATGGATATATACCTATCGTCATATAGCAGTTCTCCGGTGACACTGGTACAGGTTAGTCTGTAGACCCGAGATCGTCATAGAGTCTTATGTGATTCCCACTGTGCTTTGATTTCCACCTTACCACGTCCAAGAAGGCGTGCAAAACGGTGGCTTTTGGGTACAGTCCTGAATCACATGGAGGCAATGAGAGATAGGAGGGGATTAATCTCTCCCGGTATAGGGAGTTGATGTTGTGCTGTGTTCGATTGGCTATAACTGGAAGTCCCTGGCCAGGGCTGATATGGAATGCTACTGGTAAGTGTTATCAGTAGTTTCTCGACCTGTTATGAGCCTCACATCGACACGACTTATCGGTTACTGGGGTCTGACGTTTACCACCTGATCAGTCGAAAATATTGCATTTTTAACACGGCAATTTCCCTATCATTTGCACTCATCTAGAAGTGTTCGGCATTCATATAGCACATATTAGCAAAACAGTCCTAAAATATCAGATTACATGTGTTATACTCTAAAACCGACATTTATGAGGGAAATTGTGTGTTTATCATGGCATCGCATCATCCCTATATTGCGCAACACTTGTGTCGAGATTTGTGCAGGAAATTGCAGGAGCAAAGCCAAAAGAGCTAATCAAAAATACGCCAACTCAATGATTTCAGATCTGGTAGCAATTCAAAAGGAAATATAAAAATCAACATATCAGAGAAAGACCCAATTGTCAGTCCAAAACCACAGAAGAAGACCCGAGCTCTGAAGCCTCCAAAGCGCGCGGTTCCGCGGCGGGAGCGCGCTTGCGCCACGGAACCGCGGCTCTTCTGCCACTTCATCACTTGAATTTTGGTGCATAACTCTTCTCTCAGTGGCTACAGCTCAGAAATATATGTCAATTTCCAGAATTCTCTCGAAGCTTCTTCCAGATCAGCAAAGATCATTAAGCAACCTAATCTTGATTAAGCTAATCAAGCTCCTAACAAACTATTTCTAGAAGCTCCCTCCTAACTAACCTCTTCTAGAAGCCTCTCTAGCTAAACTAACTTTTGGAGGGAAATTCAAATTTCCTCAACAAACTTTTAGAGGGAAACTTAAAATTCAAATCCTAGATCTAGGGTTTTAATGTCTATAAATAGGAGCCTAGATCTAAGGGTTGTGGGGGTTCAATTTCTCATCATTCTCTCTTCATCTTCCATCCATAAGTTGAGTGACACGACTTGTGCGAAACCCTGACCCTAATTCCAATCCAAATTCAAGATCCCGAGTACTAAATCAAGCGAGAAGACTTCAACCTTTTAGGAGCGGAGCCGATCTTCAATCGAGCAAGTGATCCAAGCCGATCCGCGACTCATGGAGACGAGCGAAGCCAAATCGACGATCGAGTTCTTCTTCTTGTAGTTCTTGAGCGATTGTAACGAAATTGTTGATATAAATAAAAGGTGAAATTCTTTAATCTTACTTTCTTTAAATTCTTGCATCATGATTCGATCTCAATTTGTAATTGTAGTTCTTGTTGTGATGTTTGAGTAAAACTCCGCTCGTCAAGGAGTCGAGACGATCAATAGAATGATAATGTAACAAATCTTAAAACAATTCTTAAGTCCTACGAGTTTTGTAAACCCTAGCAAGTTCAAGAATCGATGACCTAGTTTCGTTGCGATGCTTTCTTGATTGTGATCGCCCGAAATTAGGGTTCTACGATTGTTTCTTGAATTTACTAGAGGCTAGATTGTGAATGATATCGACGAAGGAACAAGGGATAAATGATGAAACCCTAGTTTCACTAGAAATCCCTAATTCACGTCGATCATCATCGATCTAGTATCAATTCATCGAAGGATAAGAATACGTCATCGTGAGATTGCATCACATCTATAGATCCGATCGATTCCTACGAGCCTCATTTAGATTCTTGATATTTGGTTGGAAAAATCATCAAACTATCAATTCTTGATTCTATCTTTTTCTTGTTATTAGATCTAGATTTTCTAATTCTTGAACTTCAAATATAAATCATGAATTGTTTCTTTTCTTTTCTTTAAAATTTCAATTCATCTAATTCAAAAGACGAACGATTACACTTTCCCTGTGGACGATCCGCACTCACTAACAATCCACATCCGACACCGTAGTTGATTGCGGTCAAATAATTTTTTGTTGTGATTTCTATACAATTTTCTCTAATACACAACAAAAATCATAAATCAAATGGCGCCGTTGCCGGGGATCATTTGAATTGATTTACACAACAAGAATTTTATTACAATCAAATGGCGCCGTTGCCGGGGACCATTTGATTTGATTTACATAAACAAGAGGTTCAGGAAGCCGGGGAATAGTGCGCTAATTGTTCGTATTTTGAATTTTGAGTTGAAAGATTTATTCCATTACAATTTTTAAATCAAAATTCGTGCTAACACTAATACGTGTTGTTGTGATTTGATTGCGAGGAAATCTGGAATTATTAGAGCTGGAGAAAAACTGTTCTGAATATTCCAGAAAGCTAAAGGGAGATACAGAAGCATTGTAATAAAATTTTGTGCAGAGAACTGCTTAGGTGACCGCGATTCCGCGGTATATACCCACTTCCCACCGCGGTTCCGCGGCGGTTCAGGAAGCTCACTGTTCCAAAATTTCTTAGGTGCTCCCTTACTTTGTTATCTCCTTCTCTGTCTACTCCAAATAATATTTTACTGCAGGTTTCTTTGCAAATAATCGCAGCGCCGCAAAGCAAAAATAAATTGTGCCTGTTTTGATTCTTGTGGTTGTTGCATATTAATACGGACATTAAGGGGCAAAGACCAAATCCAGATTAGGTGGGGAGTTCATTACCCTTCCTAAGCCCCGAAAATCACAAAACTTGCATCCGCATTTACCCTAATTAACTAAAAAATATCTAGAGATGACTCTAAGGACCATCGCGCTCACTTAGGACAAAAGAAGGCCGTGGGTAATTCATTGCTTATCCGCGTTTTCTTGTGGTGTCTAAGGCAAGTGTGTCGAAGGCTAGTGGTTATTAATTAGGCCCACTACTTACGTAGTGGAGTACCTTCCCACTTACCTGGCACTTACCTGGCCACAGGGGGACAAAGAGGCAGTGGAGGATTCTATCCTGCGACTTGTCTTTTGGCAGTTAGGAGAGGTCTAGAGTTTGACCTAGGTGACCACTAGATTTTAGGGTTTTGTGTGTTGCATTTGTTTTGTTTTTTTGCATCATTTTTTCAAAAATCCGTATCAATTTTCAAAACAAACACCGCATTCATATCATTTCCCTAATTATAAATTCACGCTGCCACTTGTACCAACTCTTTTTAGTGCAAGATAGGCTGGACAACAGGATTCTAGTGCATGTTTAGTCCGCGTCTTTCTCATCGACCCAAAAGTCGGTATTTCTACATTTACCCTTTCTTTTACCCACCACCACACCCACATCGATGGATCTGTCTCCATCGAACTTCTTTTCCACTACTCTGCCGCCGTCCATTGGTGCGCAGAATCCACCTCGCATCTCTCTCCAAGAGAGGTGCTATCCAACACGAGGTCCCCTTTCCACCTGTCTTTCCATTCCACCAGCCAACGGGAAAAATTTTCAAATAAAACCCCAATACATCAACCTTCTACCAAAATTTCACGGTCTCGAGTCTGAGGACGCATACGTGTTTATCACGAAATTTGAAAATGTATGCGCAATGATGGGTACTTCACAGCTTTCTGTGGATGCTTTACGTCTTCGTCTTCTCCCATTCACTTTGTGCGATTTAGCCGAGAAGTGGCTATATAACACTACCGCATATTCCATTTCAAATTGGGACGAATTCGTCAAAGCATTCCTTAAGAAATTCTAGCCACATCAAAAGACAGCTCGAGTCCGTAGCGAAATCTATCAATTCACCCAGCTTCCAAATGAAACATTTTCAAAATGTCTTGAACGTTTCAAAGATCTGTTAGTCCAATGTCCACATCACGGCATCCCGAGATGGGAACTGTGCCGAATCATTTATGAGGGCATTAATCCTAACACGAGACAGACCCTTGAATCCATGTGTCAAGGCAACTTCATGACCAGAGATGATGGGAAAGCCTGGAAATTTCTAGAAGATTTCGCTGAAAAATCTTTACAGTGGGAGGGTGTGAGTCAATCGTCTAGGGATGGCAATGATATTTCCATAGGAGTTAGAGCTGACATTTCAGCTATGCAAAAGAAACTTGAGACTATGGAAAACAAATTCTTAGCCGCCCTAAGTCAAATATCACTCTCCAAAACTGTATGTGGCTGCTGTTCTGATCCGTCTCACTTGACGGAAGAATGTCCGTTTCAAGGTCATGAGCATACCAATGCCGCATTTCAAAGACCTAGGAACGATCCTTATTCTTCCACATATAATCAGGGTTGGAGGAATCACCCAAATTTTGTTTGGAACCAATCACAATCTCAAAACACGGTTCCAAACACGAATCATTTCCAAAGGGTCCCTCCACCACAACAGCAGCCGCCACTTCAATTGAGTCAGCACCCCTTCCAAGCACAAAACTTTCAAAATCCGGCCAACACTTTTGCACCATCTAGTCCTTTGCAATTGACCGGTACAGATAATACCTCTGCACTAGCACAAACCATGGATACTTTCATGAAACAATCCATCCAAAGGACGGCAAGTTTGCAATCTTCCGTCGAGAATGTGATGAAGATCATTATCTCTCAAAATAAGAACATCAAATCGATGGAAGAAGAAATTGCACAACTAAAAGCCGAAATGAGTGCAAGAGAGAAAGGGAAACTTCCAGCTCAACCTTTACCCAATCCTGGCTATTCACATCATGTGGATGCAATCACGTTGAGATCTGGAAGAGTGCTTGACACTCATGTTGGGGAAGAGTTTGATGATACTGATAAATCAATCAATAACACCCCGGCTGAAACCTTTCCTCACACACACACTTCTAATTCTGACCCCAGTTCTTCTACCCCACCACCTTCTTCCGAGCCTATTCTTCGTTTCCCAAAAGGCTCTCCACTTCAGCCCACCTCTTTTACTCCTCCACCGACGATCCCCACTTCTATTTTGGGATCGGGTCCACACACACTTCCTTCCCCTATGATGGACCCAGCGCTTATTGCTAAAACACCTTATCCTAATCGGTTAAGGGCTAACATACCGAGTCCACATATGGAGAAGATTATGAACATTTTTAAGCAAGTTAACATCAACATCCCTCTCCTAGATGCCATCCAACAAGTTCCGTCCTATGCGAAAACTCTTAAGAACTTGTGCACTAGGAAGAGGAAGAAACAAGTGCCCAAGAAGATATTCATGGCAAAAACAGTAGACACGGCTTTCCCCCAACAATTACCGAGGAAACGTAAGGACCCTGGATATCCTACTATTTCCATTTCTATTGGGAGAAAAATACATTAACCGTGCTCTACTAGACCTTGGCGCTAGTGTTAACTTGCTTCCATATTCTGTTTATGAGCAACTAGGTATCGGAGAGTTGAAGCCAACTCATTGCACTCTCCAGATGGCTGACCGATCAATCACTAAACCTAGGGGTGAACTGGAGGATGTGTTAATAAAAATCGGGGAATTTATATTCCCTGTGGACTTTATTGTAATTGATACACAGCCTGTAGCGAACCCACGGAATCAAATTCCGGTGATTTTAGGTCGCCCCTTTTTGGCCACTTCCAATGCTATCATCAACTGTCGTAATGGTTCTATGACCCTATCTTTCGGGAATAGGTCAATAAAGCTGAACATTTACAAGTTGGGAAGTGTACCCTCCGAACCTACTGCTCAGGTCTGTTCTGTCGACTTAATGGATGTCGACAGCAGCGAATTTGATGATCCTCCTGATACTGATCTTGACTCTTTTCATTCGTTATTGTTTGACCCAACTATGTATCATACACATACGGACTCTTCCACCGAGATGTCCGGGACTACAACTAACACGGATTATGAACTGTTCTTAGAGTCTGAAGATCACCCCGCACTTTGTGATGACATTATTCATCGGGGTATTAACGGAACTTTTGAGGAAATCTTCGCTGATGAACTCGCATTTTTGAATAACACAGGTGTTGAGAAGAATCATGTCCTAATCAATGAAATTGAACCTCCACCCCTTCTTCTGAACTGTAAAAAGAATGCGAGTAATCCATCACATTCACTGCATCGTCTCTCCAATACGAGATGCACACACATTCTATTCCACCACTTACCTTTTCCCGACTTCTTCTTCCACCAACCAGAGCACTGCATTGATAAAATTTTTGAATGGTTGGTGTTGACATTCGGTCTTTACAAAGCTTGGTATCGACCAATGATTTTTGACCCCCTCATGTGATTTTGAAAGATTAACATTGCATAACTCAAGTTTGGGGGGGTACATTTTTTCTGGCTCTTGAAAAGAAAATTTTTACAAAATTTTGAGCCAAAAATAAGTTTTGGGGGAGGTTCTTCACTTAAATATTTTGCCCCCACTAATAAATTCCTCCCAAGCTTACAGGTTTTTCGAGATTTAGCAGATGGCAACAGTGAGGACACTGTTGAAAACAAGTTTGGGGGAGGTTTGTGCTTATTTTCGTATCATTTGCATCATACTTTGCATAAGCACAAAACATTTTTGAAAACCTATAAAAATTTAAAAAATTTCAAAAGATAAAAATATTTTTGTATATAAATAAGATAATAAAAGATTAGATAGTGAAAAATTACATCCATGAGATTGGAAAAATTTAAGAAAACCAAGAAAATTAGAAGTTTTCTTATACGAACTAGTAATAAGTAGTTATGAGCCGTTGTCCCAAGGGTTAGTAAGATGAAGGACGTCACTAATCTTAGGATAAAAATAAGTCTGAAAAATAGTTTCTATTCTGGAAGCCAAACATTTTGAACGTTGATACCCTGCTATTCGCACTTACACACGTCTTGAAGCCCGGGATAGTAGAGGATACCTTGAAATGCTCTTGTCTTAAAGACGATGTATGAAGAAAAAAAATGAATAAAATAAAAAGTGGTGAGAAAAATGGACACTGGTTTTGTTATCACCAAGGGCAATAAAAAATATATAGCGAGGGTGCCTCTTCACCTAGTGCTCTAAGGCCAACTGGTCTGGGAGTCACTGCTATGCCTTAGGTGGTGCAAGACGAGGAAAATACACCAAATAAGCAAGCACATGAGTAATCGGTCGGTTAGTACCTCAAGAAGTATTAACGGTCGCATGAAAGTGTGTGAGCAAATTCAGCTAAATATTCATTAATCAAAAAGTACTGAGGCTGATGGGCAAGAGTATGATAGCTTGAATTGAATTCTCCGGGTGTAGGGATGTTCTTTACACACACGTAGGGTGATATGATCGATGTTTGGAAGAAATATAGGAATGAAGAATAAGACGATGTTTTATTGAGGGAGGACGTGATTTCTAATATCTTTTCATGACCATTAAGATAAGGCTCATGACAACCGAAAAGCTAGCTTAGTTGGAACCCCTAATTTTCGAAGCTTTTCTTTTACAATTCTTTTCTTTAAATGTAAATTTCATGATCTACCTTTTATTATTGGATTTTGTGGGTGTAATCCGCTGAAAACCCTCAGGAGACAACACTCCTCCTACTAGGGACACCTAGAGGTTTAAAAGCTTATTGCACTTGCTCAGTGCAATCGTGTTGCCTATGAAAGTGTGTTAGTTAGTTTTTCTCTTTCTTTATTTTCTCCTTCTTTTTAATAAAGTTCGCTCGAGACGATCGAAAATAAGTTTGGGGGAATTTGATCAGTCGAAAATATTGCATTTTTAACACGACAATTTCCCTATCATTTGCACTCATCTAGAAGTGTTCGACATTCATATAGCACATATTAGCAAAACAGTCCTGAAATATCAGATTACATGTGTTATACTCTAAAACCGACATTTATGAGGGAAATTGTGTGTTTATCATGGCATCGCATCATCCCTGTATTGCGCAACACTTGTGTCGAGATTTGTGCAGGAAATTGCAGGAGCAAAGCCAAAAGAGCTAATCAAAAATACGCCAACTCAATGATTTCAGATCTGGTAGCAATTCAAAAGGAAATATAAAAATCTAACATATCAGAGAAAGGCCCAATTGTCAGTCCAAAACTACAGAAGAAGACCCGAGCTCTGAAGCCTCCAAAGCGCCGCGGTTCCGCGGCGGGAGCGCACTTGCGCCACGGAACCGCGGCTCTTCTGCCACTTCATCACTTGAATTTTGGTGCATAACTCTTCTCTCAGTGGCTACAACTCAGAAATATATGTCAATTTCCAGAATTCTCTCTAAGCTTCTTCCAGATCAGCAAAGATCATTAAGCAACCTAATCTTGATTAAGCTAATCAAGCTCCTAACAAACTATTTCTAGAAGCTCCCTCCTAACTAACCTCTTCTAGAAGCCTCTCTAGCTAAACTAACTTTTGGAGGGAAATTCAAATTTCCTCAACAAACTTTTGGAGGGAAACTTAAAATTCAAATCCTAGATCTAGGGTTTTAATGTCTATAAATAGGAGCCTAGATCTAAGGGTTGTGGGGGTTCAATTTCTCATCATTCTCTCTTCATCTTCCATCCACAAGTTGAGTGACACGACTTATGCGAAACCCTAACCCTAATTCCAATCCAAATTCAAGATCCCGAGTACTAAATCAAGCGAGAAGACTTCAACCTTTTAGGAGCGGAGCCGATCTTCAATCGAGCAAGTGATCCAAGCCGATCCGCGACTCACGGAGACGAGCGAAGCCAAATCGACGATCGAGTTCTTCCTCTTGTAGTTCTTGAGCGATTGTAACGAAATTGTTGATATAAATAAAAGGTGAAATTCTTTAATCTTGCTTTCTTTAAAGTCTTGCATCATGATTCGATCTTAATTTGTAATTGTAGTTCTTGTTGTGATGTTTTAGTAAAACTCCGCTCGTCGAGGAGTCGAGACGATCAATAGAATGATGATGTAACAAATCTTAAAACGATTCTTAAGTCCTACGAGTTTTGTAAACCCTAGCAAGTTCAAGAATCGATGACCTAGTTTCGTTGCGATGCTTTCTTGATTGTGATCGCTCGAAATTAGGGTTCTACGATCGTTTCTTGAATTTACTAGAGGCTAGAATGTGAATGATATCGACGAAGGAACAAGGGATAAATGATGAAACCCTAGTTTCACTAGAAATCCCTAATTCTCGTCGATCATCATCGATCTAGTATCAATTCATCGAAGGATAAGAATACGTCATCGTGAGATTGCATCACATCTATAGATCCGATCGATTCCTACGAGCCTCATTTAGATTCTTGATATTTGGTTGGAAAAATCATCAAATTATCAATTCTTGATTCTATCTTTTTCTTGTTATTAGATCTAGATTTTCTAATTCTTGAACTTCAAATATAAATCATGAATTGTTTCTTTTCTTTTCTTTAAAGTTTCAATTCATCTAATTCAAAAGTCGAACGATTACACTTTCCCTGTGGACGATCCGCACTCACTAACAATCTACATCCCACACCGTAGTTGATTGCGGTCAAATAATTTTTGGTTGTGATTTTTATACAATTTTCTCTAATACACAACAAACATCATAAATCAAATGGCGCCGTTGCCGGGGATCATTTGAATTGATTTACACAACAAGAATTTTATTACAATCACCACCCCTAGACTAGATATGCGACATATCAGACGAAGAGACCGGACTGTACGGTAGTGTCACTGATTGGATTCATAGGAGAATGTATAGGCTTGCTTGTTGATCTTCTGATCACTCAATACCTAGGTGGCTGTTACGTTTAGCTGACCGCTTGCATCTTGTGGGTGTTTGATATGATCATCACCTACTGCCAGCGTATTGACGATTCTTTAGAGTCCTACACAGAGATTTCCTGGCTCAGGCAAAACGGAGTAGGAGCACATAAGTGATATGTGCGGGACCGGGAATAATACGATATGAGATATCGTATTCTATTCTCGCGATATATGATATCGGCCGGGTATATGTGATATAGCCGGGTCATTGGATCAAGTGTTGATTCAATGAATCGGTACATGTTATATTAGTCGGTTATATGTAATATAGCCGGATTGTCGGATCAAGTGTTGATTCGATGATTTAATGTATAATTATATATGTGATATATTACATTACGTTAACTAATATAAACTCGCTTTATTGATTCATTTTCTCACCGGATAATACATTGATATATATGAGATATATGTTAATTGTATTATTTTCTTTTGTTACAAAAATATATTATATATGTGATATATAATATTGTAAAATGTTAGGGTTACAAATGCAACATGATTTGTGGAGTTTAAACAAGTTAGGGTTTGATTTGGGTTAGCTTTTTCATGAAGCTTTCTTTTGTTTTTAGTTTAGATATTTTATGTTGATATTTATTAACCCAACCCAAACCCTTTACCTATGGTTTATTCTCTACATGAGTTAAGCCATTCATTCTTAACTCATGGTTGCAATTGTAACCGCAACAATAATTCATTATTCATCACAAAAGATTTTCTTCTTCTTCTTCCTTAAAAAAGCTTACTAGCTTTTTGCATGTGATGAATTAGTATGAGAAATTGAAAACAAAAGAGAGCATAATTCCTACTTCATCATCCTCATCTATTCTAGCCACTTAGATTAGGGTGTTCACATCTCTAATTACTTCATTAGTGAAGTGTAAGCTTGGATTAGAGATTCTTCAAGGTAGATCATCTTAGATCATGAAGACTACAAGCAAGGTGTCTCATTTACTTCATGGAGCCACTCGAGAGTCGGAGTTCATGTTGATCGCAGCGAAGGGACCTCAACACGGAGCTTATGAAGAGAAGGAACGGACTACAAAGTTTGTAATCCCTTTCTCTTAGATGTAAAGTTGTTTATATGCAAAGTTTACCTTAATTCTCTAGTTAAGATCTTGGTTAAGGTTTGTTTAGCACCCCAAAAATTTTAAAGTAGCATGATTGATGCTTGCTAAAACCTTCACTAGGTGCTATGCTAACCCTACAGTGGTATCAGAGCCAAGCTAGAGCATTAGGCATTGTCTAGACAAAGTTTGAAGTCCGATCGAACTCCGAAACCCCGATAAATTCCACTTTCTGGAAAAAATTTCAAAAGATGTAATTTTTCATATTAAAATTACTCAGAAAATCATGCAGGGAATTCTAAGAATTGCTGTGAAGTACTAAGCCATAACTCACTCAAGAGACCGCGGAACCGCAGCCAAACCATGCGTTTGGCGGCAGTTCCGTGGCCAACTTTGGAAGTTGGGGGCTAATACTTCAGGGGTTTATTCTTGGGAACTTTTTAATTCTTCTGGGAATTTTTAATTCTACTCAAGTGTTGAGCTTTCTGGGAAATATTGGGAACTCGTTAATTCGATCGGAAAGTTTAACTTCGTTTAAGTTTTTCCGTGTAATTTAGAACGTGTTAAAAGGTTCGAACGGATATTAATAACTCTTTCTCCTGTCGGAAAACTTTCAAGTGTTGGATTTTTCCTGAGTTTAAAACTTTCAAAAAATCATGCAAACGAATCTGTGGACCCTCTAGAAGAACGTAACCTTAACTCGATTATGTGACCGTCAAAACCGCCACTGAACCATATGGTTTGTGGTAGTTTAGCATTGCCACATGTGAGGCGTTGGTTTGACCCTTCTACGGCTGGTTCATAGTGGCTGTGACATGTTCTGGGACATTTTGAACTCCGCTCAAGTGTTGAGCTATTTGGGAAATCTTGGGTGTTTGTTTATTCGATCGGAAAGTTTAACATTGTCTATTTATTTGGAATGTGATACAATATGTGGAATTCATATAGTTAGGCATGAAATGCGAAGTATGTGATATTTCGGATTTAAGATGTCTAAAGTGATTATGAATTCCAAATGTTGTAGTTTTACACTTTCTTTTCTGTGACCGTAAGCGTAGTATGTGGTGTATCGCCGGCTTCGTTGCTATACATCAACGACAATCGGGATACGCATACTTGCTTGCGTTGATGATATGAGATATTATGTGTTGCTGTGATATGTTATATTGGATCGTCGTGTTCTGAATAGCCGGGGGTTTTATATGAGATGAGAGTGTTTATTTTCATTCATGTAAAATTCATTGTATGTAATATTCTTTTATTGGGGCACTTCCGGGTTGAGGATGATGTCACCATTGTATATTATTTACTTTTCCGCATTAGGATAGACCCGAGGAGGGGAGCACAAGTAACCGGGTTCTAGGGTCCAGTGGGAGGCCATCTCGAGGAGTCGAGACAGGGTCTCCTAACCCTAGAATTGGCAGTGTTGCTTGTCGCTCTCATAGGGGTCTAGAGATGTGGGTTTGGCTATTCATCGCAACCGTGGAATCCGTGTTTTATGCAGGCTCGATATAAAACACAGACGTCCTAGTATATCCAATATTTCATATGTTATCTTCTGCTGCAATGTTCTGTGATGAGATCATATTACTGCCTGAGACGAATGCTTATACTATATATATATGATGATATATAAATATTACTGCTTTCGTTTCTTCTATGATGCTTAGGAAGCATAATTGATGGGATTTATTAATGAGATTAATAAAAGAAAAGAAACCTAAAAGATGTTATAGAATCAAAACTTTATAAAAAGGGTAGCTACAGTTTTGCTTTGCATAGCAGTATATATGATATACCCCGCACCATATTCGATGAGGAAAGAGCCGAGATCCCTTCACCGGGAGTGACCTCTTTAGCAAAACTGGCAGATGCTACAAACTCACGATTTAGTTTTTGATTGCTTCTATAGTTCTTGCTTTGCACGGCGGTATTTATGAAATATCCTGCACCTTATTCGATAAGGAAAGAACCGAGATCCCTTCACCGGGAGTGACCTCTTTAGCGAAACTAGAAAAGCTTCAAAAACACTCCTTTTTCAAAATCACTTGTTTCTACAATGATATCAAGTTCATTACGCTCATGGTTTTCTGAAAAACCTGCGTAGCCCTCCGTCATTTCAGATAAGTAATATTTAGTATTCGTGCTACGGTAGTTTGGCATGCGTCAAGGTGTAGTGTTCGGTAGCTGATTACCACTTATCTGTAGCATGAGATGCGATTGGATTAGGGTATTCGTACGGCGTTGTTTGGCATGCGTCAAGGGTCGTACGGATGGGTTTAATTCAATCATGAAATGTACGGGTTGAACTTGACTAGCGGACTATGGGTTGTTTGGCATGCGTCAAGGTCATACCACGCTAGGGTAAAAGAATTATCGGGAATTTCAAGTGTTGAAATTTGCAATGAGATTGCATGCCTCCAATGAGATAGTTGGATCCCAATACCCACTGCGAGTAAGAGTTACTCCTGGGAGATTTTTACACAGACAATTAACCGATCAAGTAGGTGTCTAGAAAGGTGTTTACGGGGTTATGCCTCTGGGAAAACGAGGTTTATTTTAATTAGGTCCGTGCGAAAGCACGGGGAACCTCCCTCAAAATACTAACACTGGCCTGGCCGAAAGATTTACGAACTTGTAAGGTGTAATTAATCCCGGCTAGTCTTTCCTTTTAGGGTTTGAAGGAAGATTTGATAAAAACAGTGGGAGACATTCTGATTAGATAAGATAATAACCAATCTAAATCTTGCAAGAGCATACGCTAAAGTGTTTTCTTCTCTCTCTCTCCAGGTAGCGACCATGTCAGGCCTTAATCAAGATAATAACATAGATGTATTGACTGAACCCGCTTATTATACTGAGCAGGGGAACGTTGGTCCCGTTCTTTCTTATAAGTGTTGTAAGACTGAGCAGGGAATAGGAGAATATCTGGATTCTCACGCCACCCAAATGAAGAATAAGCATGCTGATGCATCTTCTTCAGGTGTGTTTGTTATCGAGCTGTTTCTCAGTTCACTCTACGTCCTGGGTATTAGATACCGGATCTGGATCCCATATATGTAATATGTTACATGGGCTACGTAAAGGTAGGGAACTGGGAGAGGGTGATCATTCCGTAAGAGTAGGGAATGGTGCTAATGTTACAGCCAAGGCAGTTGGCGAATATCACCTTGTATTACCAAATGGTAATACATTGGTTCTGAACGAATGCTATTACATTCCGACCCTGATATGCAATCTTATATCAGTTTCTTTATTAAGCAAAGAAGGATATAATTTTGTAGTACAGGATAATGTTATGAACATATTCCTAGATCAAAAGTTGATTGGATCAGGATCGTTAAATAATGGCATATACGTTCTCAACCAAACTACAGTACTTAATATACAAAACACACACAAGAGGAAAAGTTCAAAAATGAACGAATCCTTCTTGTGGCATTTTAGACTGGGTCATATCAATGCGACACGACTAGCTAAGTTACATAAGGATGGATATCTGAATACGTTCGAATTATCATCTTATGAAACTTGCCAGTCATGTCTCAAAGGCAAAATGACCAAAACTCCGTTTAGCGGACACGGAGAAAGAGTTACAGAACTCATAGGGCTGATACATAGTGATGTATGTGGTCCCATGTCTACACATGTCAGGAATGATTCTTCCTACTTCATTACATTCACTGACGATCTCTCAAGATACGGACATGTGTTCCTGATGAAACACAAGTCTGAAGCTTTTGAGAAATTCAGAGAATATAAGCACGAAGTAGATAACCAAACGGGCAAAAGCATTAAGATCCTTCGATCTGATCGAGGAGGAGAATACTTGAGCAATGAGTTCCTAGACTATCTACAAGAGAATGGGATTCTCTCTCAGCTTACTCCTCCTTATACGCCACAGCACAACGGTGTATCAGAGCGGAGAAATCGCACCCTATTAGATATGGTGCGCTCTATGATGAGCAATGCTGAGTTGCCCGTTTCCTTCTGGGGGTATGCGCTTGAGACAGCCATAGACCTATTGAATAGGGTTCCTACAAAATCTGTGCCAACCACTCCATATGAGATATGGAAAGGAAAGAGACCACATCTTAATTACATTAAGATATGGGGTTATCCGGCATATGTGAAAACACAAAATCCGGACAAGCTCGAGGCAAGGTCAGTTCTGTGCAAGTTTATTGGATATCCCAAGCATTCACAAGGGTATATCTTCTACCACTCCGAGGAACAAAATGTGTTTGTTTCTCGACATACCACCTTCTTAAAAAAGGGTTTTCTCATGAAACAAGATAGTGGCAATGAGGTAGAACTGGAAAAAGTTCCAGTGACACAAACTGCAACTGAAGATTTAGTGGAACCAGGGGATTCGGTAGTTCCCAACGAACCCCAGCCTCTCCGCCGATCTAGTAGGGTTTCTCATCCACCTGAGAGATACTACAGTTTTCTCGTTGATGGTGGGAGCGAGGATTGCATCATGGAAGATGATGACCCAACTAGCTTCGAGCAGGCCATCACGAGTGGGGACTCTATGAAGTGGCTGGATGCAATGCGATCTGAGATGGAATCCATGTACACCAACAAAGTATGGACTTTGGAAGTTGCCCCTGAATGGGTAAAACCCATTGGGAGCAAATGGATCTTTAAGAAGAAACTTGGTGTAGATAGAAAAGTTGAGACTTTCAAAGCTAGACTTGTTGCAAAGGGTTTTCGTCAACGACCAGGTGTGGATTATGACGAAACCTTTTCTCCAGTGGCTATACTTAAGTCCACCCGGATCCTGCTTTCCATTGCTGCATACCATTACTATGAAATCTGGCAGATGGATGTTAAGACCGCCTTTCTAAATGATGATTTAGAAGAGTGCGTGTACATGGCTCGGCCAGAGGGCTTCGTAGATAGTGGGAGCAGCGGAAAGGTGTGCAAGCTGCTTAAATCCATCTACGGGTTAAAGCAGGTATCGCAGAGTTGGAACATCTGTTTTGATGTTGTAGTCAAAGAGTTTGACTTCATCAAAAACATAGATGAACCTTGTATTTACAAGAAGGTTGCAGAGAGTAAGGTTGTCTTCCTCGTATTGTACATAGATGACATACTCTTGATAGGAAATGATGTTCCTATGCTGCACTCGGTCAAGCTCTTCTTATCAAAATGGTTCTCAATGAAAGATCTAGGTGATGCCTCTTGCATACTAGGAATTAAGATCTATAGAGATAGATCTAAATGGATACTGGGATTGTCCCAATCTAGGTACATTGACACCATACTAAAGAGGTTTAGTATGGAAGAATCCAAGTGTAGGAACCAACCCACGATCTCTGGACTCACTCTCTCCAAAGAGATGTCTCCCAAGACTGATTTGGAGAGAGCTCGCATGCAAGGGATACCCTATGCTTCGACAGTAGGCTCTATCATGTACGCGATGCTATGTACCAGACCCGATGTAGCATACTCATTAAGTGTAGTGAGTAGGTATCAAGCAGATCCTGGAGAGAGTCACTGGATAACTATGAAGAACATTCTCAAGTACTTGAGAAGAACTAAGGAGATGTTCTTGGTATATGGTAATGGAGAACTCCAGGTGGAGTCCTTTACCGATTCGAGCTTCCAAAGTGATAAGGACGACTCTAAGTCGCACTCGGGATTTGTCTTTACCCTCAATGGAGGGGCGGTGTGTTGGAAGAGTTCCAAACAGGAAACCGTTGCAGACTCGACGATGGAGGCTGAATACATCGCTGCCAACAATGCTGCCAAAAAGGCTATCTGGATGAAGAAGTTCATCACTGAACTTGGAGTGGTTCCGTCCATTAAGCATCCAATACCTTTGTACTATGATAACAATGGAGCTGTGGCTTTGGCCAAGGAACCCAGGTCCCATCAGAAGTCCAGACATATTCTGAGGCGGTATCACCTGATCCGGGAGATAGTTGATCGCTGAGAGATAGAGGTCAGGAGAGTTGATACGAAGGACAACACTGCGGATCCATTCATGAAGGCCATACCCCAGATACAATTTGAGAGACTCTTCGAGATGTTGGGTATGAGATACTACAACTGCTGGCCTTAGTGCAAGTGGGAGATTGTTAGTTATATATATGCCCTAGAGGCCATTGTTGTACATATGATGTATATTATAGTGGATGCTTGGATATATATAGAGAGGACTTTCTTGCTCGACATGATAGTATGCTATTTGGTTTAACTTTATCTTAACATGTTGACTTGTATTAGTTTACTGTCTTGCTCTCACATGCTGATAAAGCCCTTAGGATATGTACTTGACTACTAGGACTATGATGAGATCATACTAATAGGGCAAGGGTAGTCAATGAGTACATCCTATAACTATTCTTAGTCGAGAGTGTATCGAGACCGGGCATCGATACACCAGAGTAGACTAGCGTATACGCATCTTGACCCATATGATGGGCGATGGATGATCCCATATCCATTGGTGTTTGACATCAAAGATGGTGTACGGGTGCTCAGTGGAGACTGGGTACACTGAACGGACTCACCGAGAACTCCTAGATGGATATATACCTATCGTCATATAGCAGTTCTCCGTTGACACTGGTACAGGTTAGTCTGTAGACCCGAGATCGTCATAGAGTCTTGTGTGATTCCCACTGTACTTTGATTTCCACCTTACCACGTCCAAGAGGGCGTGCAAAACTATGGCTTTTGGGTACAGTCCCGAATCAAATGGAGGCAATGAGCGATAGGTGGGGATTCGTCTCTCCCGGTATAGAGAGTTGATGTTATGCTGTGTTTGATTGGCTATAACTGGAAGTCCCTAGCCAGAGCTGATATGGAGTGCTACTGGTAAGTGTTATCAGTAGTTTCTCGACCTGTTATAAGCCTCACATCGACACGACTTATCGGTTACTGGGGTCTGACGTTTACCACCCCTAGACTAGATATGCGACATATCAGACGAAGAGACCGGACTGTACGGTAGTGTTACTGATTGGATTCACAAAAGAATGTACAGGCTTGCTTGTTGATCTTCTGATCACTCGATACCTGGGTGGCTGTTACGTTTAGCTGACCGCTTGCAGCTTGTGGGTGTTTGATATGATCATCACCTACTGCCGGCGTATTGACGATTCTTTAAAGTCCTACATAAAGATTTCCTGGCTCAGGCAAAACGGAGTAGGAGCACATAAGTGATATGTGCGGGACCGGGAATAATATGATATGAGATACCGTATTCTATTCTCGCGATATATGATATCGGCCGGGTATATGTGATATAGCCGGGTCATCGGATCAAGTATTGATTCGAAGAATCGGTATATGTTATATTAGTCGGTTATATGTAATATAGCCGGATTGTCGGATCAAGTGTTGATTCGATGATTTAATGTATAATTATATATGTGATATATTACATTACGTTAACTAATATAAGCTCGCTTTATTGATCCATTTTCTCACCGGATAATACATTGATATATATGCGATATATGTTAATTGTATTATTTTCTTTTGTTACAAAAATATATTATATATGTGATATATAATATTGTAACATGTTAGAGTTACAAATGCAACATGATTTGTGGAGTTTAAACAAGTTAGGGTTTGATTTGGGTTAGCATCTGGGTTAGCTTTTTCATGAAGCTTCATGAAGCTTTCTTTTGTTTTTATCTTAGGTATTTTGTGTTGATATTTATTAACCCAACCCAAACCCTTTACTTATGGTTTATTCTCTACATGAGTTAAACCATTCATTCTTAACTCATGGTTGCAATTGTAACCGCAACAATAATTCATTATTCATCACAAAAGATTTTCTTCTTCTTCTTCCTTAAAAAAGCTTACTAGCTTTTTGCATGTGATGAATTAGTGTAAGAAATTGAAAACAAAAGAGAGCATAATTCCTACTTCATCATCCTCATCTATTCTAGCCACTTAGATTAGGATGTTCACTTCTCTAATTACTTCATTAGTAAAGTGTAAGCTTGAGTTAGAGATTCTTCAAGGTAGATCATCTTAGATCATGAAGACTACAAGCAAGGTGTCTCATTTACTTCATGGAGCCACTCGAGAGTCGGAGTTCATGTTGATCGCAGCGAAGGGACCTCAACACGGAGCTTATGAAGCGAAGGAACGGACTACAAAGGTTGTAATCCCTTTCTCTTAGATGTAAAGTTGTTTATATGCAAAGTTTACCTTAATTCTCTAATTAAGATCTTGGTTAGGGTTTGTTTAGCACCCCAAAAATTTTAAAGTAGCATGATTGATACTTTCCAAAACCTTCACAAGGTGCTATGCTAACCCTACACCCATATGCCCTAGATAACAAATCATGCAAAGGAGTTAGATGGTTATACCGAATGAACCAAGTCCTTCAGGTCTTCAACCATCATCCCAAGCTCTTAGTGGTCGCAGATCGAATTTGATTGTCGGTCTTCCTCCATCTACGATGATCCACCCGAGGGAAACGGCGCAAGTTTCAGCCTTGCCTAGCAAGGCAACCGACGCTCCAAGTTTGCTAGCAATGGAGAGTGGAGGTGTAGGAATGTCTCACTATAATTTTCTCTCATCACTAATGCTCAAAAGAGCAACCATAGAAGATGAAGAGGGGTGAGGAAAACAAGTGGCATGAGCAACCAAGGAAAAATGGCCAAGTCTCTCAAGTGAGAAGAGAATATAATCAAGCAAGTCAAGAATAGAAAATGAGCAAGCCATGTAAAGAAAAAATGTGGCTGCCTTTTGCAATAATGCACTCAAAATATCTCCTCACAATTTTCCAATAAACAAATGAGAGCCATGCCTCTCTACATGCCAAGCCCATGCTCATGCCAACTCACCCCTCCACCTCATTTCCCGAATCGATTTTCTAAAATGAAAATCAAATAATGAGGTGGCCATCTTCTAGAAGCTATTCCGTATAAATACGGAATGCAACCCGGTACACATATCGAAATACATATACGCGTATTCGTACAAAAATACGAATATCCAAGAGAGAAAAATGAATAGTGAACAATAATACTAGAATACATATATATAAATACATATATAAATTATTAAATTAAAACCTGATTTAATAATCCGGCTTAGTCCTAAACTGCTAGTATTATCAACTGTCCGATTAAATTCTGTGTAGCCTGTACACATATTTAATCGGACACCTGTATGTACCAACATACGTCATCTACACCAGATCGCCTGAACCGTGAAAACCCTCTGTGTGGGACTCTAAAAACTCGTCAATACGCTGTGGGTTAAACCACAAGCACGTCAGCGGCACTAGCTGTACGTAACGGCTACCCAGGTATTGAGCGAAAGGAAGGCCGAGGAGCAAACTCATCCAAACCCCTACTGAGCTTGA
The DNA here is from genome assembly GCA_030015575.1 of Agapanthus africanus. NCBI lineage: Eukaryota > Viridiplantae > Streptophyta > Magnoliopsida > Asparagales > Amaryllidaceae > Agapanthus > Agapanthus africanus. The sequence continues at coordinate 402,871,913 of CM057346.1, forward strand.
CAGTGACAATCTCCGTACAGTCCAGTCTGTTGGTCTAAGAGTATCGCATATCGAGTCTAGGGGGTGGATAAAGTCAGACCCCTAATTGTAGGGTTGCTAGGCACACTAACAAGGTTCTACAAGGTATCAACCATGCCAAAATCAAATTTTTATATGTGCCGAACAATCCTAATCAAGATCGTTTACTAGAGGTAAGGCGAAAGCAAGCAAGTAAACTACTTTACTACTAAATGAAAGGGATTACAACCTTTGTAGATCCGGTCCTTCACTTCTAAAGCTCCGTGTTGACGTCCCTTCGCTGCGATCATCGGGATCCCGGACTCTAGCGATGGTTTCTTCGGAGAAATGAGCGGGCTAGGTCGTTGACTTCGAGGCCGAAGATGATCTACGTCGAGGAGACTCAAGCTCAAGCTCCATCTTCACTTGGTCATGAACTTTGTGAAGAGAACACCCTATACTACATGGCAAGTGGTAGAAGATGAAGAAATAGGAAATGGGTTCACTTTGGATTTGGATTTCTCACTCTTTTTCTTCACTTGAAAATTTTCTAGCAAGCTTTCTTCTTCTTGAAGAAGAAGAAGAAGAAAGAAAAGAATATGAATGAATAATGAAATTATCAAAATGAATAATCAAGTGAAGTCTATCATAATGCAATCATGGGTGAGTTAACCATTGTAGAGACTAAACCTTAGTTTGAGTTAATGGTTAGGTTAGTGAAAATCTCATGCAAAACAAAATGGTTAGATTTTGTCAAAAATGCTTAAAAGCTTCATGAAGCTTCAAGCAAACAAAGAAAGCCACCATTTTGTTTTTACCAAAATAAACAAAAACCTAAACCATTAACCTAAACATAGTGTAAGTCATACACACACCCAAGTTTGCATGTATCATCAATCATGATACAAACTAGTGCACAAACATATATCATATATACAACTTGTACACAAAAAGTGAGAAAGTCAATCTTAAGTGAACCAATACTAGTTAATGTAAAGTAATATATCAAATATATAATTATACATTAAATCATTAAATCAATACTTGATTTAATGATCCGGTCATATCGCATATAACCGACTAATATCTAGTGTATCAATATATCGAATCAACACTTGATTCGGTAACCCGGCTATATCACATATAACCGACCGATGATACAAATCGCGAGAATAAAACACAGTATCACATACTGGTATTATTCTCGGTCCCGCACATATCTCATATGCGCTCCTATTTCGTTTCGCTTGAGCCAGGAAACCTCTGTGTAGGACTCTAAAGACTCGTCAATATGCAGGCAGTAGGTGGTGATCATATCAATCACCCATAAGCCGCAAGCGGTCTGCTAAACGTAACGTCCACCCGGGTATTGAGCGATCAGAAGATCAACGAGCAAGCCTGCTCACACTCCTGTGAATCCAATTAGTAACACTTACCGCACAGTCCGGTCTGTTCGTCTGATATGTCGCATATCTCGCCTAAGGGTGGTAAACGTCAGACCCCAGTAGCTTGATAAGTCATGCCGATGTAAGATCCATAACAAGTATGAAACTACTGATAACACTTACCAGTAAATCAGTGCAACCCTGGCCAGGGATTTCCAGTTATGGCCAGTCGAGCATAGCGCAACATCAACCCCCAATACCGGGAAAGACGAATCCCCTCCTATCGCTCATTGCCTCCATGTGAATCGGGACTGTACCCAAAAACCACCTGTTTGCATGACTCAGTAGAGCCATGGTAGGGTGGAAATCAAAGCACAGTGGGAGACACACAAGACTCTATGACGATCTCGGGTCAACAGACTAAGCTGTACCAGTGTCACCAGAGGACTGCCATCTGACGTGAGGTATAATACCATCTGGGAGTTCTCGGCGAGTCCGTTCAGTGTACCCAGTCTCCACTGAGCACCCGCATACCATCTCTGATGTCAAACACCAATAGATATGGGATCATCCATCGCTCATCACATGGGTCGAGAAGATATACGCTAGTCTACTCTGGAATATCGATGCCCCGTCTCGATATTCCCACGACTAGGAACATTGAAGGATGTACTCATGGACTACCCAGGCCCCACTAGTATGATCTGCATCATAGTCCTGGAAGTCGAGTACACATCCTAAGGGCTTTATCAACATGTAACAGAGAGACAGAAAGTATACATGTTAAGATAAAGAGCAACCAGATAGCGACTATCATGTCGAGCAAGAAAGTCCTACCTATATATGTCCCAGCATCCACTACAATATACATCTCATGTACAGTAATGGCCTCTAGGGAATACATATAACTAACAATCTCCCACTTGCACTAGGGCCATCTGTAGCAGTGGTTGCAGTATCACATACTCAACCATCCCATATAAGTCTCTCTCTGGGAAAAGGCCTTTGTGAGTGGATCCGCCGTGTTGTCCTCTGAGTCTACTCTCCTAACCTTGATCACCCTGGAGATCTATTATCTCCATGATCAGGTGATGCTGCCTCAGAATATGTCTGGGTCACTGATGGGACCGGGGTTCCTGGGCCAAAGCCACACTTCCATTGTCACACAATGGTAGGAACCTAGTTCATCTCATGAACCAATATACACCCAAACTGCCTCTTTGGTAGTATCTTTGATAGCGATATCACCAGCCTTTATCGTCTAGTTTGCCACGGTATCTAGCTTGGAACTTTTCCAACATACCGTCCCTCCACTGAGGGTAAAGACAATGCCTGTGACTGACATTCAGTCGTGCTTATCAGCCTGGAACTTTTCCAGTGATTCTCCCCAGGATCGATTGATACCATCTCACTACACCTAGTGAGAATCCTAATATCCATTTAGATCTATCGCATAGATCCATAACCCAGGATTTAGGAGGTATCACTTTGATCCTATTTGGAGAATCCTTGTGATAAGTGGAGATTGACCGTGCGTAGCATAGGAAACTCTTTTCCCATCAAGAGTATGTTGTCCACGTACTATACGAGGATGACCACCTTACTCTCTACTACCTTTTTGTATGTACAAGGTTCATCTACTATTTTGATGAAGTCAAACACTTTGACTACCACATCAAAACAGACGTTCCAACTCCGCGATGCCTGCTTTATTCTGTAAAGCAACTTGCACACGTTTCCGCTGCTCCCACTGTTTACGAAACCCTCTGGCTATGTACTTATAGACTTTCTCTTCTAAATAAGTGTTTAGAAAAATAGTCATGACACCCAACCACCAGATATCGTAGTCATGGTATGTAGCAATGTTAAGTAGGATCCGGATGGACTTAAGCATAGCCACTGGAAAAGGTTTCATCATTATCCATGCCTGGTCGATGACGAAAACCATTAACAAGTCTAGCTTTGAAAGTCTCAACTTTTCCATCTACACCAAGTAATCTTCTCAAGATATACTTTCTCCTGATGGGGATTCAACCCTTCAGATATAGCATCCAAAGTCCATACTTTGTCGGTGTACATGGATTCCATCTCAGATCGCTAAGCATCCAGCCATTCTTACAGAGTCCCCACTCTCGATGACCTGCTCGAATCTAGTTGGGTCATCATCTCATGATGCAATCCTCGCTCCCACTGTCATCGAGAAACCGAAGTATCTCTCAGGCGGATGAGGAACCCTGCTAGATTGGCGGAGAGGCTGAGGTTCATCGGAGACTATTGAATCCTTTGGTTCTATCAAATCATCAGCTGTAGTTTGTATAGCTGGAAATCCTTCCAGTTCTACAGAACTGACATTGCCTCGATCTTGTCCGGATTTTGCTTTTGACATAGGCCGGACAACCCCAAATCTTAACTTGCTTAAGAGATGGGCTCTTCCCATACCATATCTCATATGGAGTGGTACGCACTGATTTGATTCGAACCCAATTCAATAGGTATGCATCTTCTCAAGTGCATAACTCCCTAAAAGAAACAGGTAACTCAGTAATACTCATCATAGAGCATACCATATCTAATATGGTGCGATTGCTCCGCCCCGATATACCGTTGTGCTGTGGTGTATTCAGAGGAGTAATACTGAGAGAGAATCTCATTCTCCTTCAGAATAGTCCAGGAATTCTATGCACAAGTATTCTCCTCCCTGATCTTATCATAGGACATAATACTTATACCCGTTTTGGTTCCCTACTTCTGACTTATATTCTTTGAACTTCTCAAAAGGTTCAGACATGTGTTTCAACAGGAACATGTGTCCGAATCTTGAGAGATCATCAGTGAATATAAGGAAGTACAAAGAACCAGTCCTGGCATATATAGACTGGGGACCTTCATACATCACTATGTATCAGTCCCAAGAGTTCACTAACTCTTTCTCTGTTTCCAGTAAACGGGGCTATGGTCATCTTATCTTTATGACATGACTGGCAAGTTTCACAAGATGTAAATTCAAACTGATTTAAATATGCATCTTATATGTAACTTCAGCTAGTCAGGTCACATTGATATGACCTAGTCTATAATGCCTCAAGAAGAATTCGTTCATTTTTTAACTCTTCCTCTTGTGCGTGTTCTGTACGTTAAGAACTGTGGTCTGATTTAGAATGTATATGCTTTTAGATAACGTGCCTGAACCGATCAACTCTTGATATAGGAAATGTTCAAATCATTATCCAACAATACAAAATTATATCCTTCTTTAGTAAATAAAGAGACTGATATGATGTTGTATATCAGGTTCGGTATCTAATAACATTCGTTCAGAATCAGTGTATTTAGTGATACAGGGTGATAATTGCCAACACTTTGGCTGCAACAATTGTACTGTTTCCAATTCTTGAAATTTATCACCCGTTCTCAGTTCTCTACCTATCTGTAGCCCATGTAACAGATTACATATGCGGGATCCTGATCCGGTATCTCATACCCAGGTTGTAGAGGATACTGAGAAACAGTTTTTTATAATGAACGCACCCGAAGGAGATGCATCATCATGCACTTTCTTCGTTTGGGTGGCATGGGAATCCTGGTATTCCCCTATTTCCTGCTCGGTCTTATAACAATTATAAGTTGGAGCGGGACCAACGTTCCCCAGCTCAGTATAACAAGCGGGTTCGGTTAATACATCCATATTATTATCTTGATTAAGGCGTTGTAGGTTTCCTAGGCACACCCATGAGGTTCCACAAGCGATCAAACATGACCAATTCAAAAAATTTCCTATGTGCCAAGTAACCCTAAGCAAGATCGTAACTAGAAGATAAGCTATACAAGCAAATAAACAACTTTATTGCTAAAGGAAAGTGACTACAACCTTTGTAGATCCGGTCCTCCACTTCCTTAGCTCCGTGATGACGTCCCTCCGCTGTACCCATCGGAACCCTAGACTCTCGCGGTGGTTTCATCGGAGAGATCGGGCTAGGTCGTCAACTTCGATGCCGAAGATGATCTACGTCGAGGCAACTCAAGATCAAGCTCCAACTTCACCAAGTCATGAAACTTGTGAAGAAAACACCCTATACTACATGGCAAGTGGTAGAGGATAAAGAAATAGGAAGTGGGTTCACTTTGGATTTGGATTTCTCACTCTTTTTCTCAAGTCACCATTGAAGGTAGCAAAGGTTTACTTCATCTTGAAGAAGAAGAAGAAGGAACATGATAAGAATATTAAAATCAATTGATTAATTATAATAAATCAAGTGATCTTATCATATAGCAACCATGGTTAAGTGTAGAGAAAAAACTAGGGTTAGGTGAATGGTTAGGTTAGAGAAAAAACAAAATGGTAGATAAAGCTAAGAAGCTTCATGAAGCTTAAGTAAAGAACAAATTTTGCCACCATTTCATTTTTGCCAAAAGATAACTAAAATGAATAAGTAATTAAGAAAAGATTACTAAACCCTAACCATTAACCTAAACAAGGTTTAAAACATACACATACCCAAGTTTGCATGTATCATCAAACATGATACAATCAAGTGCACAAAAATATATCACATATACAATGTGCACATCAAGTGAGAAAATCCATTTTAAGTGAACAAATACTAGTTAATGTAAAGTAATATAACTAATATATAATTATACATTAAATCATTAAATCAACACTTGATTTAACGATCCGGTCATATCGCATATGACCGACTAATATCTAATGTATCGACTTATCGAATCAATCCTCGATTCGATAACTAGGTTATATCGCATACAACCAATCGATACATTCATCGTGAGAATAGAATACAGTATCACTTGTTAGTTATATGTATGCCCTAGAGGCCATTACTGTACATAGGATGTATATTGTAGTGGATGCTGGGACGTATATAGGGAGGACTTTCTTGCTCGACATGATAGTATGCTATCTGGTTGAACTTTACCTTAACGTGTATACTGATTGTCTCTCTGTTACATGTTGGTAAAGCCCTTAGGATGTGTACTTGACTACCTGGACTGTGATGCGGATCATACTAGTGGGGACATGGTAGTCCATAAGTACATCCTTCAAGGTCCCTAGTCGTGGGTGTATCGAGACGGGGCATCGATATACCAGAGTAGACTAGCGTGTACCTTCTCGACCCATACAGATGGGCGATGGATGATCCCATATCCATTGGTGTTTGACATCGGAGATGATATACGGGTGCTCAGTAGAGACTGGGTACACTGGACGGACTCGCCGAGAACTCCCAGATGGTATTATACCTCACGTCAGATGGCAGTTCTCTGGTGACACTGGTACAGAGTAGTCTGTTGACCCGAGATCGTCATAGAGTCTTGTGTGGTTCCCACTGTGCTTTGATTTCCATCTTACCACGTCCAAGAGGGCGTGCAAAACGGTGGTTTTTGGGTACAGTCCCGAGTCACATGGAGGCAATGAGCGATAGGAGGGGATTCGTCTCTCCCGGTATAGGGGGTTGATGTTGCGCTGTGTTCGATTGGCTATAACAGGAAGTCCCTGGCCAGGGCTGCTCAGAGAATTGCTGGTAAGTGTTACCAGTAGTTTCTCGACCCGTTATGAGCCTCATATCGACACGACTTATCGAGCTATTGGGGTCTGACGTTTACCACCCCTAGGCAAGATATGCGACATATCAGACGATCAGACCGGACTGTACGGTAGTGTTACTGGTTGGATTCACTGGAGTGTGAGCGGGCTTGCTCGTCGATCTTCAGATCGCTCAATACCCGGGTGGCCGTTACGTTTAGCAGACCGCTTGCGGCTTGTGGGTGTTTGATATGATCATCACCTGCTGCCGGCGTATTGACGAGTCTTTAGAGTCCTACACAGAGGTTTCCTGGCTCAAGCGAAACGAAATAGGAGCGCATATGAGATATGTGCGGGACCGAGAATAATACGTGTATGTGATACCGTATTACATTCTCGCGATGAATGTATCGGAAAGGTTGTATGCGATATAACCTAGTTATCGATTCAAGCGTTGATTCGATAAGCCGATACATTGAATACTAGTCGGTTGTGTGCGACATGACCGGATGATTGAATCAAGTGTTGATTTAATGATTTAATGCATAATTATATATTTGATATGTTACTTTGCACTAACTAGTATTGGTTCACTTTAAACGGATTTTCTCACTTGGATTGTGCACATTGTATATGTGATATATTTTTGTGCACTTGTATGTATCATGTTTGATGATGCATGCTAACTTGTGTTTTGTGTGAAGATTAAACCATGGTTGTGAGAGTGGTTAGGGTTTTATTTTCCATTACTTATTTATTCATTTATTTATTTGTTTATACATTTTGGAAAATAAATGGAAAAGAGAAAAGAATGGTGGCTTTATTTGTTCTTTAGTTGAAGCTTCATGAAGCTTTGATAAAGTCAACCATTCTTATCTCATCCTTAACCCTAACCATTCCCACTAACCCTAGTTTAGTCTCTACACTTGACCATGGTTAATTTTATGATAAGAATTCATTTTCTTTTCTTTTTCAATTAACTTATCATAACTATTTTCCTTCTTCTTCTTCATCTTCTTCTTTGAAGAAGCTTGAGGTCATCAATGGTGGATTGATGATTTGAGTGAGAAATCCAATTCTAAAGTCTACCCACTTCCTATTTCTTCATCCTCTACCTCTTTCCAAGTAGTAGAGTGTGTTTTCTTCACAAGTTTCTTGACTTGGTGAAGTGAGAGCTTGATCTTGCGATGCTTCGACGTAGATCATCTTCGGCATGGACATCGACGACCTAGCTCGCTTATTCTCCGATGAAGTCGACGCTAGAGCCCGGATTCTTTTTGGACAGCGGAGAGGACTTCGTTGCGGAGCTATGGAGGTGGAGCACCGGATCTACAAAGGTTGTATTTCCGATTCTCATAGTTAAGTGTTAACTAGTTAGCTTTTTCGCCTAGTTTTCTAGCAAACGATCCGTAGTTTAGGGTTTGTAGGCACCGTAAAATTTGAAATTGGCATGGTTGATGCCTTGTGAGACCTCATTAGGGTGCCTAGGAACCCTACATCACATACTGGTATTATTCTCGGTCCCGCACATATCTCATATGCGCTCCTATTTCGTTTCGCTTGAGCCAGGAAACCTCTGTGTAGGACTCTAAAGACTCGTCAATACGCCGGCAGTAGGTGATGATCATATCAAACACCCACAAGCCTCAAGCGGTCTGCTAAACGTAACGGACGCCCGGGTATTGAGCGATCAGAAGATCGACGAGCAAGCCCGCTCACACTCCTGTGAATCCAACCAGTAACACTTACCGTACAGTCCGGTCTGTTCGTCTGATATGTTGCATATCTCGCCTAGGGGTAGTAAACGTCAGACCCCAATAGCTTGATAAGTCATGCCGACGTAAGGTCCATAACAATCGTGAAACTACTGATAACTCTTACCAGTATATCACTGCAACCCTGGCCAGGGATTTCCTGTTATGGTCAGTCGAGCATGGCGCAACATCAACCCCCAATACCGGGAGAGACGAATCCCCTCCTATCGCTCATTGCCTCCATGTAAATCGGGACTGTACCCAAAAACCACCTGTTTGCACGACTCAGTAGAGTCGTGGTAGGGTGGAAATCAAAGCACAGTGGGAGACACACAAGACTCTATGACGATCTCGGGTCAACAGACTAAGCTGTACCAGTGTCACCAGAGAACTGCCATCTGACGTGAGGTATAATACCATCTGGGAGTTCTCGGCGAGTCCGTTCAGTGTACCCAGTCTCCACTGAGCACCTGCATACCATCTCTGATGTCAAACACCAATGGATATGGGATCATCCATCGCCCATCACATGGGTCGAGAAGATATACGCTAGTCTACTCTGGAATATCGATGCCCCGTCTCGATATTCCCACGACTAGGAACATTGAAGGATGTACTCATGGACTACCCAGGCCCCACTAGTATGATCTACATCATAGTCCTGGAAGTCGAGTACACATCCTAAGGGCTTTATCAACATGTAACAGAGAGACAGAAAGTATACATGTTAAGATAAAGAGCAACCAGATAGCATACTATCATGTCGAGCAAGAAAGTCCTACCTATATATGTCCCAGCATCCACTACAATATACATCCAATGTACAGTAATGGCCTCTAGGGCATACATATAACTAACAGGCATGACATGGTCGCTACCTGGAGAGAGAGAGAAGAAAACACTCTGCGTGCGCTCTTGCAAGATTAGATTGGTTATATATTTTATCTAATCAGGATGGCTCCCACTGTTTTTATCAAATCTTCCTTCAAACCTTAAAAGGAAAGACTAGCCGGGATTAATTACACCTACAAGTTTGCCAATCTTTCAGCCAGGCCAGTGCCGGTACTTTGAGAGAGGTTCCCCGTGCTTTCGCACAGACCTAATTAAAATAAACCTCGTTTTCCCAGGGGCGTAACCCCGTTGACACCTTTCTAGACACCTACTTGATCGGCTAATTGTAAAGTGCAAAATTCTCCCAGGAGTAACAATTACTCGCAGTGGGTATCAAGATCCAACTATCATATAGAAGGTATGCAATCTCATTGCAAATTTCAACACTTGAAACTCCCGATAAAGGTTTTTACCCCTAGCACTTATGAGCTTAACTATGGTCAACAAATCATAAGCACTAGTCAAGTTCTACCCGTCATTTCGTGATTAATTAGACCCACCCACATGACCCTTAACTAAGGTCAACAAAGTCACGCGACTGTCCTAACTAATCGCATCATATGCGGTGTAGGAAGACATCACTTAGCTACCGTACACTGTGCCTTGACTATGGTCAACAAACACAGCACGAATACTAAGTATTCTACTTCCTAAAATGACGGAGGGTTGCGGATGGTTTTTAAGAAAACCTTTAATGTTTTGAACTTGATCTCGTTGTAGAATCAAATGGTTTTAAAATGGAGTGCTTTTGAGACTTTTACTAGTTTCGCTAAAGAGGTCACTCCCGATGAAGGGATCTCAGCTCTTTCCTCGTCGAATGAGGTGCAGGATATTTACAATACCACTATACAAAGCAAGAACTAGAAAAGCAATCAAAAGACAAACCGAGGATTGTAGCATCTGCTAGTTATTGCTAAAGAGGTCACTCCCGGTGAAGGGAACTCGTGTCACGACCCGAAAGTACGGAACGTGACCGGCACTTAGATTACGAAGCGTCTAGAGGCGCCACGTAACCTAAGTAAGCCGAAGCCCAGAAATCTAAACCATAAGAGAAGAAAAAGAAGAAAAGAAAAGAAAACAAGTATAAAAACATCAGCAAATTGTACCAAAAATTTCGGCAGAGTCTCCTCTGTAAAAACTGGCCCCAAACGGGTACAACAAGTATAATATACATAAACAATAAAAAGCATCCCCAAACGGGAGCTAGCATCAACGCCAACAGGCGGAAACAACCACAACAAGCACAATAATATACAACGCCAATAGGCGAGGCTCAAAACTCAAAAGAAAACAAAACCACCAGATCAGAATAATACATGCGCGACTCTAAGGTCGAAATAAAAGACTGGTTCAATAAACTTATCAAGTAATACAAGTATGGTTGATGGAGCTTACTAGATACAAATGAATGAATAAAAGTACAATGGTGGTTCGGATACAAGTGAACCAACCTACCGTGCAAATCACCCTGAAAGAATAGATGTGCCAGCAAGCTGCCAGGGAAACCTGTACACCGACCTGTTAAAAAAATTTGGCACAACGGGGGTGAGTTGCCAACTCGTGAGTAGAAGACATCTACGAAAAGAAATCGAATGCACGACGCTATCCTAGGTCATAATAATACACTATAATATCCCAATCATCTAGTAATAGCAGGGTAAAACTACGTGTAAGTGCAGATACTCCGTGCTTGTGTCAGTGCCTCATATAATACTATGTCATATGAAATGAAATGCATGCACCATGAATGTAAAGTAACAAATCCTGAAATCCAGATATATATGTATAAGAACTCTTTAGCTGTTATCATAGTAAAGTGTGTATAAGCATCTGAAATCTCAACAATGAAATCCATGGAAATCCGTGTCAAGCATCGACACAACACATGTAACCTCAAGTCTCAATATGTCGGGCTCCGTCAGTCCGGATCGGCCCATATCATCAAATCCCACGACAACGGTCGGTATCCTCCGGATATCCGCCGCGCCAGACATCACCGGTAGGTAGTCTTCCCCTGCCAGGCTCATCGTCTACAACTCGATCTTCTTGCCCAGGGGTACCATACCGGGCCCACCATGTACCCGAGACGGTTCATCCACTCCTCGAATCGGGTCTCGAAATCCAACAGAAAACATGAAATCTCATGGTGGACGACACATACATCACGAGAAAACCGCATCTTATTTTAAAAAAAAGAAGAGGAGAGAGAGAGAAGTTTTATATATTTTTGCGGTTTTCCCCAAAAATCCAGAAATCTCATAGAAATCCAAATCTCAAAATCATGAGTAAGTATATGATAAGTGTCGGCATATGCCCATACTACTGTGCGATGACATGAAAATATGAATGCATGAATGTCTAAGTAATAAATATCATGTCTTATACTAATATCAGAGAGTGATCACAATATTATATCGATTTAGTTGTTAACTGATTCTATCAATAAAAGATAATATGATCTAAAGTGTACGTGACATAGCAATTACCGATGATGATGTGTGTGAGCCGGCAAATAAGTGTGCGTGGAATATGCGCATCATCGGTAATGGTGCTGGTGTCCTAACAGGTATGGTTTGTACTGATTATTGCAACATATGTAAGAACATGCACCATGATGATTACAGTATGAATGTAAATACAGGTGTGCATTATCCACTCCTCTGCGGGATACGAGTACAACTACCACTATGTGAGTCGAACCTAAACCAGTGTCCATCTAACATCCTAAGGAACTAAACCTAATAGACTAGTCAGTAAGAAACTAGAGTCTACCTAAGATCTAAATCAATATCTCTAATAGTCGGCGATCCTGCCTCAATAGCGTCACGTACGTAGTACGGCTTCCTCGAATCAAGAGTGCGGATCAATCATCAAATCTAAGCCTCGTACGGTAAAATCCATCGTACGGCATCCCAATATCGGGGTACGGTCAAGTATCTCCTAGGTGTCTCCTCATTCGTATAATGTCATCATCAACACATCTCATGATCAAGGTGCTAAACTGTGATCGCATACATCAATCATATATCATTTCCATCATGATAAGCATCATTAGTTTATCCACAGAAATATCATGTCATATGTGTAATATTGTGATTAAATCATACCGATATCTTATCGTCATCAAGTCACACCTATACGATATCGACATCAGGTCACACCTATATGACGTCGTAATCAAGTCATACATATATCATATCGTGATCAGTCACAAGCTACAGCCCAGGTACTATTTTAGCGTCCCATGTACCTCAATATCACCACCACCCTTTATAATTTATATGTTCATGTTCAGTATCTCATTCTCTAATGATCCGCTAACACTTTAATACGACTGTATAGTCAAGAATCACGGCATCAAGCCCAGTTATACTGTTTCATCATGCCTCAGATATCATATCACATCAATGAATCCCATATACGTGTGGTGTATATATATACACCTATACCTAGTTTTATATATATACACACATATACGTATACGCCATGTCAAGTTTTAGTGTGTGCGTGTGTGTTTCTATCAGAAACCTACGAACCTTTCCCAAAGTATTCATCCTCAGGTATAGTTTTCCTAAATCAGTCTAGTCCCGCCTAGGGTCATTACTAGGGTCCTGCTCAGTAAGAATCTAGGGTCACATCGGGTTTCCTAATGTCAATAAGTACTATTCCTATTCTACGTTACGGGGGTGCTAAACGCCATCCACCCGACTTCCCCCCGTAGATATACATCTACTCACCTGGTCCATGTCTGCCGAAGACAGTGTCGCCATCCTCCTCTTCATCGCCCGCAGTCCATGTGAGGGGTACCTAGACGCAAACATATAAATAGCATCGTAAACTAAATCACATACGAACGTCAAACGATACAAGGAACAAGCATAGGTTAAAACCTATGTCCCGTCCACGCAAAAGAACCAAATATCGCTCGATATCGGCGTACAAACTCCGATGGATCGAGATAAACATCAACAATTAACTCGTAGTTTTATAACCATTGGTTTTATTTAAATGTCAAGTTTTGATGAAAAATGGTAAATTGGCATTTTCGGGTTTTATGAAATCGAAAGAGAAACTTAGTTTGATTGCTAGTTTCTATTGATAATTGATAAATTGTGATAAAAATTGCTATTTTGTAAACTAGATTTTAGAAATTTCTAAATAAATGTGATTAAAAATATAATTTATGGTTTCATTAAATCATTATCATTATGAATTATGGTTTAATACATTAATTCATGAAAAATCACGTTTTGTGGTGGAATTGTGGTATTTTGCTTGAAAAATGTTAAAAATTGTTAAAAGTTGCAAACTAGAAATTTCAAATAAATGCAAAATTGTGTAATAAAAATAAAGTAAGGGGTTGTATAGTCTAGTTATGCTATTTAATGAGTTTTATAACCATTGGTTTTATTTAAATGTCAAGTTTTGATGAAAAACGGTAAATTGGCATTTTCGGGTTTTATGAAATCGGGCGATTTGATGGATTTTAGGGTTTCGATGGATTTAATCATGTTTTATAATATAAGTAATGTGTTTTAAAACTACGAGTTAATTGTTGATGTTTATCTCGATCCATCGGAGTCTGTACGCCGATATCGAGCGATATTTGGTTCTTTTGCGTGGACGGGACATAGGTTTTAACCTATGCTTGTTCCTTGTATCGTTTGACGTTCGTATGTGATTCAGTTTACGATGCTATTTATATGTTTGCGTCTAGGTACCCCTCACATGGACTGCGGGCGATGAAGAGGAGGATGGCGACACTGTCTTCGGCAGACATAGACCAGGTGAGTAGATGTATATCTACGGGGGGAAGTCGGGTGGATGGCGTTTAGCACCCCCGTAACGTAGAATAGGAATAGTACTTATTGACATTAGGAAACCCGATGTGACCCTAGATTCTTACTGAGCAGGACCCTAGTAATGACCCTAGGCGGGACTAGACTGATTTAGGAAAACTATACCTGAGGATGAATACTTTGGGAAAGGTTCGTAGGTTTCTGATAGAAACACACACGCACACACTAAAACTTGACATGGCGTATACGTATATGTGTGTATATATATAAAACTAGGTATAGGTGTATATATATACACCACACGTATATGGGATTCATTGATGTGATATGATATCTGAGGCATGATGAAACAGTATAACTGGGCTTGATGCCGTGATTCTTGACTATACAGTCGTATTAAAGTGTTAGCGGATCATTAGAGAATGAGATACTGAACATGAACATATAAATTATAAAGGGTGGTGGTGATATTGAGGTACATGGGACGCTAAAATAGTACCTGGGCTGTAGCTTGTGACTGATCACGATATGATATATGTATGACTTGATTACGACGTCATATAGGTGTGACCTGATGTCGATATCGTATAGGTGTGACTTGATGACGATAAGATATCGGTATGATTTAATCACAATATTACACATATGACATGATATTTCTGTGGATAAACTAATGATGCTTATCATGATGGCAATGATATATGATTGATGTATGCGATCACAGTTTAGCACCTTGATCATGAGATGTGTTGATGATGACATTATACGAATGAGGAGACACCTAGGAGATACTTGACCGTACCCCGATATTGGGATGCCGTACGATGGATTTTACCGTACGAGGCTTAGATTTGATGATTGATCCGCACTCTTGATTCGAGGAAGCCGTACTACGTACGTGACGCTATTGAGGCAGGATCGCCGACTATTAGAGATATTGATTTAGACCTTAGGTAGACTCTAGTTTCTTACTGACTAGTCTATTAGGTTTAGTTCCTTAGGATGTTAGATGGACACTGGTTTAGGTTCGACTCACATAGTGGTAGTTGTACTCGTATCCCGCAGAGGAGTGGATAATGCACACCTGTATTTACATTCATACTGTAATCATCATGGTGCATGTTCTTACATATGTTGCAATAATCAGTACAAACCATACCTGTTAGGACACCAGCACCATTACCGATGATGCGCATATTCCACGCACACTTATTTGTCGGCTCACACACATCATCATCGGTAATTGCTATGTCACGTACACTTTAGATCATATTATCTTTTATTGATAGAATCAGTTAACAACTAAATCGATATAATATTGTGATCACTCTCTGATGTTAGTATAAGACATGATATTTATTACTTAGACATTCATGCATTCATATTTTCATGTCATCGCACAGTAGTATGGGCATATGCCGACACTTATCATATACTTACTCATGATTTTGAGATTTGGATTTCTATGAGATTTCTGGATTTTTGGGGAAAACCGCAAAAATATATAAAACTTCTCTCTCTCTCCTCTTCTTTTTTTTAAAATAAGATGCGGTTTTCTCGTGATGTATGTGTCGTCCACCATGAGATTTCATGTTTTCTGTTGGATTTCGAGACCCGATTCGAGGAGTGGATGAACCGTCTCGGGTACATGGTGGGCCCGGTATGGTACCCCGGGGCAAGAAGATCGAGTTGTAGACGATGAGCCTGGCAGGGGAAGACTACCTACCGGTGATGTCTGGTGCGGCGGATATCCGGAGGATACCGACCGTTGTCGTGGGATTTGATGATATGGGCCGATCCGGACTGACGGAGCCCGACATATTGAGACTTGAGGTTACATATGTTGTGTCGATGCTTGACACGGATTTCCATGGATTTCATTGTTGAGATTTCAGATGCTTATACACACTTTACTATGATAACAGCTAAAGAGTTCTTATACATATATATCTGGATTTCAGGATTTGTTACTTTACATTCATGGTGCATGCATTTCATTTCATATGACATAGTATTATATGAGGCACTGACACAAGCACGGAGTATCTGCACTTACACGTAGTTTTACCCTGCTATTACTAGATGATTGGGATATTATAGTGTATTATTATGACCTAGGATAGCGTCGTGCATTCGATTTCTTTTCGTAGATGTCTTCTACTCACGAGTTGGCAACTCACCCCCGTTGTGCCAAATTTTTTTAACAGGTCGGTGTACAGGTTTCCCTGGCAGCTTGCTGGCACATCTATTCTTTCAGGGTGATTTGCACGGTAGGTTGGTTCACTTGTATCCGAACCACCATTGTACTTTTATTCATTCATTTGTATCTAGTAAGCTCCATCAACCATACTTGTATTACTTGATAAGTTTATTGAACCAGTCTTTTATTTCGACCTTAGAGTCGCGCATGTATTATTCTGATCTGGTGGTTTTGTTTTCTTTTGAGTTTTGAGCCTCGCCTATTGGCGTTGTATATTATTGTGCTTGTTGTGGTTGTTTCCGCCTGTTGGCGTTGATGCTAGCTCCCGTTTGGGGATGCTTTTTATTGTTTATGTATATTATACTTGTTGTACCCGTTTGGGGCCAGTTTTTACAGAGGAGACTCTGCCGAAATTTTTGGTACAATTTGCTGATGTTTTTATACTTGTTTTCTTTTCTTTTCTTCTTTTTCTTCTCTTATGGTTTAGATTTCTGGGCTTCGGCTTACTTAGGTTACGTGGCGCCTCTAGACGCTTCGTAATCTAAGTGCCGGTCACGTTCCATACTTTCGGGTCGTGACAAAGTTGGTATCAGAGCGCTAGGTTTAACCTTGTATAAGTCTAGGTGACCCTTGGTTGATGGAGTAGGCGATTTAGGTAGAGTAACGTACCGTGGGTATGGTCCGCGGCATACTTACGATACGCTACTCTGCTTAAGGAGCCTTAGGATGTACAATTATTTGCACCGTATTCCATTCGTTCTTTTGATCTATCTTCGTCAATATTGGAGGGTGGTTTCTGTTACCACGGGCACACTGGCAGAGGGAGCTGCGGCTCGAATGCGATAACCATTAGAGTATTGGTTATTCTTGAGGATTGAAGTATTGCTTAGCGTGCGGACGAAGGGTATTCACATGCCGTCCGGATGAAGTTAAAGGGTTCGAACGATTATCAGAAAACCATTTTCCCAAGTTTAAAGTATTCGGAAGAACATGCAGGTATTTCGATGGACCCTCTAGAAGAATGAAACCCTAACTCGACATAATGACCACGAGAACGCCCTTGAACCGTAGGGTTTACGGCAGTTCCGCGGTGTCATTAGTGAGGCTTGGGTTTGCCCTTCTACGGCTGGATCATCGATGCTGGGGTATGTACCGGATATTTTTAAGCTGTACTTGAGTATTGAGCTCTCGGGGAATTATGGGATTTTGATGGATCGATCGAAAAGTTAATGTAGTCCGGATATCAGGTGAAGGGATCGATTATGTGGGAGACTCTAGATATGAGTATTGCCGTGGGTAGCACAGTCAGCACAGCTACGAAGAGACGAGTTCGAAGCAATCGACATCAGAGGAAAGAGGCGGATATTGACGATAGTGTTTACGATTGTGATTTAGTGATTTGAATTTCATATTTTCGTTGATTGGATTTTGGTATTTTGAGGACTTTGTTCTACGATTGGTATTTCATGTGTGTACCTTCATTTCATTCTATTTGTGTTTCATATATCAGTTGTATTGATGTTGTTTAGTACACACCCAGTACACTTGATTTGGTTTTATATATTTTGAGATTTTTGATTTGATTTCGTGCATAGGGGTTACACATGATTTTGACATATGTTTCGACCTAGTTTTCATGCATTTTTGTGCTGCGATTTCGATTTTGATATTCGATGTATGTTTTCGTGCACCATGTGCACCTGATTAGGATTCTTGCGCATACTTGGCGCACTTGATGCGATTTTGTGCACACCAGATGCACTAAATCGGGGTTTTGTGCAGATTAGATGCACCTGATATTGAGTCGTGCACGCCCGTTGCACTTGACAGATGTTTTTGGTGCACACCTGTTGCACTTAGTTTTTTTGTTGTGTGTATTCGTGGTATCTGTATTTTGTTTCGATTTCAGTGCGCACCGGACGCACATGATATTTTATTGATGTGATTGGGATTGATTTCAGTTTGAGCAGTATGTTTTCATAATCATTATTATTTGATTTAGTAACCAGGCGGGACGTGTATATTAAATAAAAGATATATATATATATATAGCTATTTTATAAAAAAAATTAAACGTCCGCTACTTATGCCGTGACACGTGCATTGCACGGCGATTTTCAAGAGGGGTTTATGTATGCTTCTTTATTATGATGTTTAGGCGATTTTACTAGGATGCGAACTATATATAAGTTATAGATTGATGTATATTATGATGGTTTTCATACTGGGTTTTGATATTTTATTCTCGCCATAACTCCGATGATTGCG
Source organism: Agapanthus africanus (assembly GCA_030015575.1). NCBI lineage: Eukaryota > Viridiplantae > Streptophyta > Magnoliopsida > Asparagales > Amaryllidaceae > Agapanthus > Agapanthus africanus. The sequence continues at coordinate 402,890,749 of CM057346.1, forward strand.
TTATGCTTGACGGAGTTGATTTTAGTTATGTATTGATGATTTCGGAGCCCCGACGATTTGAGTGTTTGCTAAATATTTTAATATTTGGAGGGGGAATTTTAATTTAAATTCGGGGACCGAATTTCTTAAAGGGGGGAAGATTGTAACGTTTTAAAAATAGTTAAATAAATAATTAAATGAATAAAATTGTTTAAGTGAATTTTATGAATTTCGGTAAAGTAAAATGTATTTTTCGTAAAATTAAACCGTGATTGTTTTTCATTATAATTTCAAAAATACCTATTTTAATTATGTAATTACTAGTAAATGGTGTTTATTTAGCCACTTATAAATTTTTAGTTCAATTAAATATTTTTCCTAAATTAAATATTTTAAATATTAACATAAGCTTTATTTTTTATTTAAATTAGTGTAAATTACAAATTTGAATGGTTTTAATTTGTAAAAATGAGCCATGGTATATTAGAATCAAGTGTGTAATATGCAAAATCTTTTCCAAAATCTCTCCATGGTTCTAGAAATTTCTAGGAAAAGGGTTAAATTGAAAAAGTTAGATAATAAAGGGTTTAAGTGAAAAAAATGCATTATTTATGAACTTTCTACACAATACCACACATTTCTCTCTCTCTCCACCCTCCTCCCTCTCCATGGCCGGCCTCCCCTCCATGGGTAGCCCCAAAAATTTTCCCCCATCATTTTTGCATTAAAAATCATCAAAATTCATCAAAAATTCCAAAAATAAATCTCAAAAATCAACATTCAACCTCTACCATTTTCCTTTGACCTATTTAGCATGGATTTTGGAGATGGAAAGCATGCATTTTGGAGGCTTATTTCATGTTTGGGTCTCATATTTTGGAGGTATAAATTTCCTTCTTTTGATTTATTGTTATTAGATGTTCATTTAAGCATAATTAGATTAATTAGATTAATTCTAGTTGCAAATTCTAAAATTCAAGTTAGGTTTGTAAATTCAAGTTATGATTTTTATTAATTAATTAGGGTTATAATAGTTAGTTTAACACTTTTAGAATTGGAAAATCTTCCATGTTTGTTGAATTGTAAATTTTTTCATTTAAAATTGTTTAAATGAAGCTTTTTAGCTAACTAGTTTTTGTAAAATATATATGTGGGTGATATAAAATTCCAATTAAGGTGGCTATCATTAGATTGTAGTTTTAGTGAGAACTTTAGCATGTTAATGGAAAGAGAAACTTAGTTTGATTGCTAGTTTCTATTGATAATTGATAAATTATGATAAAAATTGCTATTTTGTAAACTAGATTTTAGAAATTTCTAAATAAATGTGATTAAAAATATAATTTATGGTTTCATTAAATCATTATCATTATGAATTATGGTTTAATACATTAATTCATGAAAAATCATAACTTGAATTTACAAACCTAACTTGAATTTTAGAATTTGCAACTAGAATTAATCTAATTAATCTAATTATGCTTAAATGAACATCTAATAACAATAAATCAAAAGAAGGAAATTTATACCTCCAAAATATGAAACCCAAACATGAAATAAGCCTCCAAAATGCATGCTTTCCATCTCCAAAATCCATGCTAAATAGGTCAAAGGAAAATGGTAGAGGTTGAATGTTGATTTTTGAGATTTATTTTTGGAATTTTTGATGAATTTTGATGATTTTTAATGCAAAAATGATGGGGGAAAAATTTTGGGGCTACCCATGGAGGGGAGGCCGGCCATGGAGAGGGAGGAGGGTGGAGAGAGAGAGAAATGTGTGGTATTGTGTAGAAAGTTCATAAATAATGCATTTTTTTCACTTAAACCCTTTATTATCTAACTTTTTCAATTTAACCCTTTTCCTAGAAATTTCTAGAACCATGGAGAGATTTTGGAAAAGATTTTGCATATTACACACTTGATTCTAATATACCATGGCTCATTTTTACAAATTAAAACCATTCAAATTTGTAATTTACACTAATTTAAATAAAAAATAAAGCTTATGTTAATATTTAAAATATTTAATTTAGGAAAAATATTTAATTGAAATAAAAATTTATAAGTGGCTAAATAAACACCATTTACTAGTAATTACATAATTAAAATAGGTATTTTTGAAATTATAATGAAAAACAATCACGGTTTAATTTTACGAAAAATACATTTTACTTTACCGAAATTCATAAAATTCACTTAAACAATTTTATTCATTTAATTATTTATTTAACTATTTTTAAAACGTTACATCTCGGCTCTTTCCTCATCGAATAAGGTGCTGGATGTTCTACAAGGAACACCGCTATGCAAAGCAACAACTAGAGCTACCTAATTTTTGAAATTCGATTCCACAACATCATTTAGGTTTATTTTCTTTCACTAATCTCATTAATGAATGTCCCATCATTTAAGTCCACCTAAACATCACAGATAAATATAACGTATACTTATGCCATCCGCATTCGCCTCGATGTCCCGTCTGCACCGTTAGGTTAGGTAACTAACGGCAGAGCGGGGCAGGGCTAGCGCGGGTGTAAAACATAAGCAACGTCTATATAATATATCATATATACTATATACAATATCTATCTGAACATATAACATGATCATATCACAGATAACGCAGCAGAAAATATCATATGAAATATTGGATATACTAGGACGTCCGTGTTTTATTTTAAGCCTGTATAAAACACGGATTTCACGGTAGTGATGAATAGCCAATCCCACACCCCTAGACCCCTACGAGAGCGGCAAGCAACCCTACCAATTCTAGAGTTAGGAGACCCGGACTCGACTCCTCGAGATGGTCTCCCACTGGACCCTAGAACCCGGTTACTTGTGCTCCCCTCCTTGGGTCTATCTTAATGCGGAAAAGTAAATAATATACAATGATGACATCATCCTCAACCCGGAAGTGCCCTAATAAAAGAATATTACATATAATGAATTTTACATGAATGAAAATGAAAAACTCTCATCTCACATAAAAAACCCTGGCTATTCAAACACGACGATCCAATATAACATATCCAACAACACATAACATCACATGTCATCAACGTAAGTAAGTATGCATACACCGATTGTCGTCGACCTATAGCAACGAAAACCGGCGATACAACTACATACTACACTTACGGTCACAGAAAAGAAAGTGTAAAACTACAACAGTTGGAATCCGCAACCTCCTTAGACATCGCATGCCTAACCAAATGAATTCCTCAGACAGCGCATGCCTAACAATTATAAACCCCGCATTTTAGTCTCATTATCGAAAACTCTTTTCAATATCAAGTCGGGCAATTCAACAAGATTCCCGACATCCTGAACGAATGCTCGTCGCAAACTTTAGTAGACGGCCACACCCCCGATACCGTCGATAAAGTGCACTAAGGCGGAACACCGCTGCCGTGAGCACCCGAACGGATGCTTTCGGCGACAGGGTTCTCCTACAGTCACTTAGTCGGGGCTATGGGGCGTGGCTATCTATTAAGTTTACCGGCGAGTATCCGCGTACGCTACGTGATTGCGACGGACTTTTGATCACATCAAAATTCCATGGCAACCGATCAAGTGAGACTAAACTGCTAGATTTATAACATTCAAATTAGTTATCTCATAACTACTTGTGGATTCCAAATATTGTATCACATTCCAGATAAATAGACAATGTTAAACCTTTCGATCGAATAATCAAACACCCAAGTTTTCCCAATAGCTCAACACTTGAGGGGAGTTAAAAAAACATCAATTTCATGCCACAGTACCAACGGTCCAGCAGTAGAAGAGTCAAGCCAACGCCTCACATGTGGCACGCCGTACTGCCCCAAACCCTAAGGTTCAAAAGGCAGTTCAAGACGGTCATATAATCGAGTTAAGGTTTGTTGTCTTCTAGAGGGTCCATCGCGTAACTTGCACGATTTAGAACGTTTTTAAACTACGGAAAAATCCAACACTTGGAAATTTTCCAGGTCGGGAAAAAGTGAGTTATTGATATCCGGTCGAACTTTTTAACACTTTCTAAAATTACCCAGACAAAATAAACAAGGTTAAATAATCCGATCGAATCATCGAGTCCCCAAAACAACCCAGAAAACTCAACTGTTGAGTATAGATTAAAAAATTCCCAGAAGAAACAGGAAACTGATACGGGCATTACTGTATGAAAAAGGATCCCTAACCATTACATATGGCCGCGGAACCGCCGCCAAAAGCAGGTTAAGACCGCGGTTCCGTGGCGCTACAGTAGAGTTAGGGATTCATTTTGTACAGTTATCCTTATATTTCCCTGCTCTATTTTCTGAGCATTTTTAATTAGGAAAAAGCCACAGTTTTAAAAAATGTACAGAGAAGGGTGTAGTTTAGGGTTTCGGGGTTCGATCGGGTTTCTAACTTCGTCTATACTTCGCCTAAACCTCTAGCTAGGCTTTGATACCACTGTAGGGTTACTAGGCACACTAACAAGTTCTACAAGGCATCAACCATGCCAAAATCAAATTTTAAAATGTGCCGAACAACCCTAATCAAGATCGTTTACTAGAGGTAAGGCGAAAGCAAGCAAGTAAACTACTTTACTACTAAGTGAAAGGGATTACAACCTTTGTAGATCCGGTCCTTCACTTCTAAAGCTCCGTGTTGACGTCCCTTCGCTGCGATAATCGGGATCCTGAACTCTAGCGATGGTTTCTTCGGAGAAATGAGCGGGCTAGGTCGTTGACTTCGAGGCCGAAGATGATCTACGTCGAGGAGACTCAAGCTCAAGCTCCATCTTCACTTGGTCATGAACTTTGTGAAGAGAACACCCTATACTACATGGCAAGTGGTAGAAGATGAAGAAATAGGAAATGGGTTCACTTTGGATTTGGATTTCTCACTTTTTTTCTTCACTTGAAAATTTTCTAGCAAGCTTTCTTCTTCTTGAAGAAGAAGAAGAAGAAAGAAAAGAATATGAATGAATAATGAAATTATCAAAATGAATAATCAAGTGAAGTCTATCATAATGCAATCATGGGTGAGTTAACCATTGTAGAGACTAAACCTTAGTTTGAGTTAATGGTTAGGTTAGTGAAAATCTCATGCAAAACAAAATGGTTAGACTTTGTCAAAAATGCTTAGAAGCTTCATGAAGCTTCAAGCAAACAAAGAAAGCTACCATTTTGTTTTTACCAAAATAAACAAAAACCTAAACCATTAACCTAAACATAGTGTAAGTCATACACACACCCAAGTTTGAATGTATCATCAATCATGATACAAACTAGTGCACAAACATATATCATATATACAACTTGTACACAAAAAGTGAGAAAGTCAATCTTAAGTGAACCAATACTAGTTAATGTAAAGTAATATATCAAATATATAATTATACATTAAATCATTAAATCAATACTTGATTTTATGATCCGGTCATATCGCATATAACCGACTAATATCTAGTGTATCAATATATAGAATCAACACTTGATTCAGTAACCCAGTTATATCACATATAACCGACCGATGATACAAATCGCGAGAATAAAACACAGTATCACATACTGGTATTATTCTCAGTCCCGCACATATCTCATATGCGCTCCTATTTCGCTTCGCTTGAGCCAGGAAACCTCTGTGTAGGACTCTAAAGACTCGTCAATACGCCGGCAGTAGGTGGTGATCATATCAATCACCCACAAGCCGCAAGCGGTCTGCTAAACGTAACCGCCACCCGGGTATTGAGCGATCAGAAGATCAACGAGCAAGCCTGCTCACACTCCTATGAATCCAATCAGTAACACTTACCGCACAGTCCGGTCTGTTCGTCTGATATGTCGCATATCTCGCCTAGGGATGGTAAACGTCAGACCCCAGTAGCTTGATAAGTCATGCCGATGTAAGGTCCATAACAAGCATGAAACTACTGATAACACTTACCAGTAAATCAGTGCAACCCTGGCCAGGGATTTCCAGTTATGGTCAGTCGAGTATAGTGCAATATCAACCCCCAATACCGAGAGAGACGAATCCCCTCCTATCGCTCATTGCCTCCATGTGAATCGGGACTATACCCAAAAACCACCTGTTTTCATGACTCAGTAGAGCCGTGGTAGGGTGGAAATCAAAGCACAGTGGGAGACACACAAGACTCTATGACGATCTCGGGTCAACAGACTAAGTTGTACCAGTGTCACCAGAGAACTGCCATCTGACGTGAGGTATAATACCATCTGGGAGTTCTCGGCGAGTCCGCTCAGTGTACCCAGTCTCTACTGAGCACCCGCATACCATCTCTGATGTCAAACACCAATATATATGGGATCATCCATCGCTCATCACATGGGTCGAGAAGATATACGCTAGTCTGCTCTGGAATATCGATGCCCCGTCTCGATATTCCCACGACTAGGAACATTGAAGGATGTACTCATGGACTACCCAGGCCCCACTAGTATGATCTGCATCATAGTCCTGGAAGTCAAGTACACATCCTAAGGGCTTTATCAACATGTAACAGAGAGATAGAAAGTATACATATTAAGATAAAGAGCAACCAGATAGCGTACTATCATGTCGAGCAAGAAAATCCTACCTATATATGTCCCAGCATCCACTACAATATACATCTCATGTACAGTAATGGACTCTAGGGCATACATATAACTAACATAACGCGATAATTCGTGTCGGTATGAAACCCATCACCACCTGAGAAATTACTGATCCTAGATCAGTAATTCTCGACTACTTTGGCCAAGGATTTCTGATGATGGCCATCCATGCACTGCGCGACATCAACACCTAATACCGGGAGGGACGAATCCCCGACGATCCGCTCACTGCCTCTATGTGGCTCGGGACTGTACCCAACTAAAACCTGTTTGCACGATTCGTTTGAGCCGTAGTAGGGTAGTAATCAAAGCACAATGGGAAATCACATGAGACAAATGACGATCTCAGATCAACAGACTAAGCTGTACTCATGTCATCTGGGAACTACAATCTGACAATAGGTATAATACCATCTAGCAGGTTCCCGGCGAGTCCGTCCAGTGTACTCATAACCCAATGAGCACCTGTATACTATCTTAGGTGACTAACTGACACCAATGGCTTATGAGACCGGCCACCGGCCCTCGTCAGGGTCTGGATAAGTATACACTAGTCTACTCCAGAGTACTGATGCCCAGTCTCGATACTCCCACGACTAGGGACATTTAAGGATATGCTTATAGACCACCCAGCTCCCACGTATATGATCACCATCATAATGCCGGTAGTCAAGCAAGAATCCTGATTTATGATTTTCCGTTGTGTAGTGTGAAAAATTGTATTTAGAAATCACAACCAAAAATTATTTGACCGCAATCAATAACGGTGTTGGATGTAGCGCGTTAGTAAGTGCGGATCGTCCACAGGGAAAGTGTAATCGTTCGTGTTTCGAATTAGATGAGTTGAAACTTTAAGGCAAAGAAAAGAAAACAATTCATGATTTAAAATTGCACTTCAAGAAAGAGAAAAATCTAGATCTAAGAAAGCATTAAAATCAAGAAGTGGTAATTTGTGATGATTTCCAACCAACAATCAAGATTAAAAGTATGGCTCGTAGGAGTAGATCGGATCTATAGATGTGATGAGATCTAATGATTTCATGTTCTTATCCATTAACGAATTGATACTAGATCGATGTCGATTAATCGAGGTTAAGGATCTTGCGAAGAAGCTAGGGTTTCCTCGTCTTATCCTTTATCCTTTCAATGAATCTCATTCAAATTCTAGCTTCTAGTTAATCAAATGATCAATCGTTGTTCCCTAGTTTCGAGTGAACACAATCAAGAAAGGATCATCCCGAAACTAGGACATCGATCATTTGATTCACTAGAATTTACAATCGTTATAGGATTTAAGAATTGTAGATGAATCTAAATCATCATCATTCTATTGATCGTCACAACTCCTATACGAGCGGAGTTTACTCAAACATCATCATAACAAACGCAATCACAAATTGAGATTGAATCATAATGCTTGAATTAAAAGATAAGCAAGATATAGAAATTTCACCTTTATTTATCGACAAATTTCGTTACAACTCTATTGAATTTACAAAAAGAAGGAACTAGATCGTCGATTTCGGCTTCACTCGGCTCCTTGAGTCGCGGATCGGCCTGGATCTCTTGCTCCGTTGAAATCCGGCGTCGCTTCTAAAGGTTGAAGGCTCTCTTGCTTGAATTGCACTCGGGATCTTGATCTTGATTTTGAATTGGAATTTGGCACAAGTCATGTCACTCGACTTGTGGGTAGAAGAGGGAGAGATGAAGAATTGAACAACCACAACCCTAGATCTAGGCTCTCTTTTATAGAACTCAAAACCCTAGATCTAGGATTTCAAATTTGAATTTTCCCTCCACAAGTTTGTTAGCAAAAGATTTGAATTTCCATCCAAAAGTTTATTAAGAAGAGCCTTCTAGAAATAGTTTGTTAAGCCGAGCCTTCTAGACGAGCCACGTGGCATTTCTACAATGTTCTGGAAGCTTAGGCCGTTAGCTGCGACACATGTAAGAAATATGAGGAACTGCCGACGTCATCACGCCGCGGATCCGCGGCTCAAGCAGGCTCCTGCCGCGGATCCGCGGCGGTTTGTGGGCCTTGGGCATGATTCTTTTCTGGTAATTCCTGCTATAATATTTGGGCCTTGTTTTGATATGTTGAATTTCATGTTTCCCTCTAGATTGCTACCAGATCTCAAAACTTGGAGTTGGTGTATTTTTTATCAGCTCTTTTCCCAATTTTGGCTTTGTTCTTGCAATTTCCTGCAAAATTTCTCGGGACAAGAGTTGCACAATACAAGGATGATGCGATGCCATGATAAACAACAATTTCCCTAAAAGTGCCGGTTTTAAAGTCTAACACATGCAACCTGGTATTTCAGAGATGTTTTGCTAATATGTGCAATATGAATACCGAACACTTCTATATGAGTTCAAATGATAGGGAAATTGCCGTGTTAAAAATGCAGTATTTTCGACTGATCAAATCCTATGGGCTCTATCAAAATATAATAGTGATCTGTAATTCTACTTAATGCTGTACATGATGATTAAGATAAACCAGATAGCATACTATCATCTCGAATAATATTGTTCTACCGGTATAGATCCTCCCTCAATTATCATAATCACCTGCCTGCGTCTATGATAATTGCCTTGAGGGCACTATATCCAATAGTCATAAACAAATGAAGCACATCCATCTCTACATGTTTACAATCATGCTCAAAGACACCTCACCCTCCACCTCATTTCCTTAAATATTCAAAAATGAATATTCACAAATAAGATGTCATTCTTCTAGAAGGTATTCCATATAAATATGGAATACAATCCGGTATACGTATCGAAATACATATACGCAATTCATATACAAATATGAATAGCCAAGCGAGAAAAAATAAATAGTGAACATAATATATATATAAAAAATATATATATAAATTATTAAATCAAAACTTGATTTAATAATTCGGCTTAATCCTAACCCGGCTAATATAATCAATCGTCCGATTAGAGTCCGTGTAGCCTGTACACGTATTTAATCGGACCCCTGTATATATCAACATACGTTATCTACATCATATCTCCTGAACCGGGAAAACCCTCTGTGTGGGATTCTAAAGACTCGATAATACACTGGCAGTGAGGTACTGGATAAATCCATAATCTCAAGCACATCAGTGGCACTAACTGTACGTAACGACTACCCAGGTATATATCTAAAGGGGGGTCGACAATCAAGTCCGTCCGTACCCTACTGAGCTTGAATGTGACAATCTCCATACAGTCCATTCTTTTCCTCTAAGAGTATCGCATACCAGGTCTAGAGGATGGATAACGTCGGACCCCTAATAACCCGATAAGTCGTATCGGAGTCAAGCTCATCACCAACCAAGAAACTACTGAACTCTTATCAATAAATCCCATCCACCGTGACCACGGATTTAGGACAATGGCCAACCGAACACAGCGCGACATCGAATCCTAATATCAGGAAAGACGAATCCCCGACAATCGCTCGCTGCCTCCATATAGCTCGAGACCGTATCCAACTAAAATCTGTTTGCACGACTCCTTAAACAAACTTGCTAAAAGCCCGGCTGTACCCACATTGTCGAACCGTGGTAGGGTAGTAATCTAAGTACAGTGGGAACTCACACGAGACAAATGACGATCTCAGATCAAAAGACTAAGATGTACTTATGCCACTAGAGAACTTCTATCTAACGATAAATATAATAGCATCTAGAAGTTCTCGGCGAGTCCATTCGGTGTACTCACCTCCAGTGAACACCTGTATATTATCTTAGGTGACACAACACCAATGGCTTGTAAGACCGGGCACTACCTCTCGTCAGGGTCGACTAAAAACGTATACACTAAGTCTACTCCGGAATATCGATACTCAGTCTCGATACTCTCTCGACTATAGACATTTAAGGATGTGCTTATGGACTACCCATCTCTCACGTATATGATCGCCAACATAATACTGGTAGTTAAGCAAGAATTCTATGGACTTCATCATTATTTATTAGCGACACGTAATAACAAGCAAAACGTATACATATCAATGATAAAAACAAACCAGATAATATACTATCATTTCGAATAAGACTGTTCTACTTGTATAGGTTCTCCCTCAATTATCATAATCACATATATGCAATTATAATAATTGTCTTGAAGGAATTATATCCAACAACAGTAAATAAAAGTAGACAAAATAAAAGGTAAAACCAGAAAACAAATGGTTTCCTCAAACTTAGGAGAATGAAGCTTAATCTTAGTGCTTCGTATGCGCAGCTAACACACATGGCTAAATGCCTGTGGTTTAAACTTCCTATTAAAATTTAACTTTTAAGTAGAAGTAAGGACTTATGGACTCCGTCACCTCTACCTCTACCGTTGTTTAAAAATAAACTTCGGTTAACCTAATTTTATGCCCAAAATAGGTCTTATCATCCGATCAAAACCAAATGTATCATGCATTTCCTTTGTATAACACTATAACTTGCTGGATTATTCCACAACTTTTGAACACTGCCAAGAGTTTTTAGTCGATGCTTTTGCACACATGCAACACATGATCGGCAACACTTATGAAAAGAACTATTGTATTAACATTTATTTTACTTTTTTGGCATATTCATGTAATTTTTTGTTGTTTGAGCTAAAGTTAGCAATGTAGCTGAATCGATTACGGAACGAATATGTGTGTGTTACAATGTTGTATCTGATAGTCGTCGGTGAATATGGATAGGATTAGTTATTGGAAATGAAAATGACTGTCGTGTTTAGTAACAGTCGGATACGGCTACAAATTTAAAACGAAACATTAGGAAAACCAAATCCGTTCTAATTACCGGTTTTGCCAATCCAAGTCATATTTATAAGTCAAAACTGATGAGGATCGTGTATATATAGGTGTCACCAACTTACTATATCTATATCCAGTGGCTATTAGCGGATGCGAATACGAACATGGAGACTCATTGGACTTGAAAATCAAATCTGTATTTGATAAAAGTCGGATACAAATCCTTTTTGGCTTGGATTATTCTTATACGTTTACGTGCACAACCGGACAAATGATCAATTGGATAAGGAAACAGAAATTTAATCTACATTATTAGAAAAAAGAAGAGAATATCACCGATTGATTTTATACCTGTCAGCCTCATCCAATCTATCATGCATGACACTTACACATCATCACTACGCTGAGGAGCTACATAGCAGTGACACCTCAATCACAATGAGACAGGGGCAGTGTTTGTCCCAGTTCTTTTATATGGGAACAGAAAAATTGGAGTTTGTGCCTCTTAAGATGAAAAAAGGTAAGAAATATTTAAGAGAGAGAAAGTGAGGATAGAGAAAAGAAGAAAAGTTAAGTGATAGGTCAAGTGCCATTTCCTATAGGAGATTGATTCCCCACTTCATTTTTAGGCCATTGGAGAATATTTTTGAAGGAGTCTTAAATCTTGATTGTGAGAGAGAGGAGAGGGAGAGAGGGAGAGATGTTGGAAGGGAAAGCAGTGATCCAAGACACAGACATGCCAGTGAAGATGCAGATCCAAGCCATGTCATGTGCCTCTCAAGCACTTGATCTCTTTGATGTTCTTGATTGCACTAGCATAGCTGCCCATATCAAAAAGGTATTAGATTTCTTTTTCTTTTTCTTTTTTCCTTTAAGAAAAATTTTAATTTATAAAATATTTTCGCGAAAATCCAAAACATACATAGCAAAGTTGCAGAGATCTTCAAAAAACATATTAAAAAAAAAGAGCTTGTATAAAATTCCAGCGGAAGGTCGATTTTATTTTCATTGATCCAGTTTCTTAATAGAATCATGTTGTGTGTACGATGAAATATGAATTTTTGTTGATGCATGAAGGAATTTGATGAGAATTATGGAGGAGGTTGGCAGTGTGTGGTGGGGTCAAACTTTGGGTGCTTCTTCACACATACAAAGGGGACCTTCATCTATTTCTGCCTTGAAACCGTCAACTTCCTCATCTTCAAAGGATCTGCTGCCTGATCAAATTATAATTTGCTTAATTTCTCATCTTTCATCCCCTGTAAATCTCTCTGTGTATGTAAATAATGTTTGTTGTTGGCATAAATGCTCAGATGTGATCAGGGATGTAGTTGTGTTTCATGTTTGGTTTTCACATGTACATTTAGTAAGATATGCAATGCATCTGCAGTTACATGTAGATTCAACTGCTGCACAGCTGAGTATTCTCTCTTTTTATTATGAATATATAGGTTTATTAACTACATGTTTGACATAGATTGTGTGTATTTGAATCGAGTAGCAGCATCATAACAATTTTATCATTTTTAGATCTGGAAATGTTAAATTTAAACCAACTCAATTTGTAGTTGCACAGTATGTTAGAACACCTACCTATAGCCAAATGAGCGTAGTTCTTGCTTTCCTCTTCAAAACAAGACGAGAGGCTGCCAGTTCAATCCCAGAGAGTTCAATTCCCGAGATATTTTATAAAAAAAAAATCTTATAAGCAGATATTTGTATTTACATTTTGATGCATTTGAAACTACACCCAAAAAAATAAGATTGGAGCCAACACTCGTAGGATATCCTTTTTGCCCTTTTTTTGGGTTGGGGTGTGTGGGGGTGGCTGGGTGGGAGTGGAGTTCTAACAGGGATTCCGTTTTCCCCTCCTTTTCTATGTCCTTTTCCATCAAAATAGGATCGGCTTGACAAAGTTTTATGAACAACTCTTGATCTAAAGTTAACCATCTCTAAATAAATGCCAAATTACTAGTTCGACAAATTATGACAAGCGAAAGGCTTGTCGAAATTCTAGATGACCAGTTAGCATTCTCCACATTATCATAGACTACGGAGAAGTGATCTAAAAGAAGGGAGAAAAATAATAATTTTGTTATTTGGAATTTTGTTCAATCTTATGGCACAGATTAATATAGCTAAGAAAGAAATGGAACATCATCCATCCTCCTTTTCCTCAACCGATTGCTTCAAATAGAGATAGCAGCCTAACAGTGAGATGCGCTCTGCAAATTCTAATTCGATGTCATATATTCTCTTTGCAATCAATATGTACATGGTTCATACTGTGAGGATAAGGTGATATATATGACCTTAATTATACATGCATGTATGAATAGTGATTTGTTTGCTTGTTTGGATAAAGATTAGATGGTGAAGAAGATAAATATGGCCAAAATATATCACCGTAACATATTGGCATATGGATTGAGCCAATAAAGGATATTTATCTGCAAGTCCTATTGCCCAAACAATTACCATCTGATTAGGGGAAGGGGGGATGTCTCTAAAATACCATAAACATGATCACTTTTAATTTCAGACAAATGCCATATAAACTGCAAACACAATAAAAATTAAGCATCCATCCTCCAATTTGATATAATGCTAACAACGATACTGGTCCATTTGTGCCACTAGGTTTATGGCATTTATTTACAATTTATAAAGTTTGTGCTGATAGTTCATGGAATTTTTAGTGAAATAATCCAAAAAGAATAAAAGGGTTGCCACAGAAACAATTTCACAGTTTCCAGCATACCAAGAGAGCATCTATACAGTGCAAATTACATATATAAATTCAAATGAAGAATTCAAACCCCATATCACCAAATCACACAACGGGTGTCAATAGCGGCTTGTTCGTAACATGAGCCTCCAAATTCCCAAGCACAAGATCAGCCATCGCCTTTCTCGTCTCATAAGTCCCACTCCCTACATGAGGCAGCAGCACAACATTATCCATCCCAAATAGCTCCTCAGGCACGTGAGGCTCACACTCAAACACATCTAGTCCCGCGCCCCCAAGCCTGCCCTCAACCAAAGCCGAGACTAGTTCTGGCTCGTCCACGTGTGGGCCCCGCCCGATGTTTATGAGCACGCCTGTGGGCCCCAGCGCATCTATCACCTCGCGATTGATGATGTGGCGCGTCTCCTCGGTTAAAGGGCAGGCCACCACGAGCACATCACAGTTTGCTGCTAAGTCCAAGACGTTTGAATGGTATTTGTAGTTTGAGTTTGGTTTCTTTGATCTTGAGTAGTAACTGATGGGGCAGTCGAATGCTTCAGCTCTCTTGGCGACAGCTGTGCCAATTCGTCCAAGGCCAATTATGCCCACTGTTTTACCACTGAACTGCAAGAGAAAGGGGGAATATTCAAAATCTGAGTTCTTTATATTGGAAATAGGATTGGAATGGGCTAATTGACCAAAGGGCGGTTTACGAACGACCGAGAAAGAAAGATTGGCATCATTGGTAGATAGCTTTGTGAAAATTAGGGGTAAATTTCACTAATATACCCTTAACTTTTGTTGTTTTGCAAAAAACTACCTTTAAGTTTTTATATTAATCATGCTTAAACTTTGGTTTTAAGGGGAATTTTTCACTAATACACCAGGAAAATTATACGCTAATCTATCCTTAGGTATTGTTGCTAAAGATTATTATTATTACAGCAAGATCCCTTAAACTTACAGTGTTACATTTAAGGGTATTTGAGAGAGAGAAAACTTCGGACCGAGTTTTAGGGACTTTACTGTGCTAAAATCTTCTCGAGGTAGTTTAATGAATAACAACAATAACAGTATAGTTTAGTGTAATTTAGCTCTAAAATACTCCTAAATGTAACGCTTTTGTAAGGCGCTTATCGTCATAAAAATACATTAAGGTAGTTTAGTGGAAAACAGTGATAGCTAAGGGCATTTTAGTGAAATTTAACACTTGATTAGGAAATTTACTGTGCTGCACGGTTTTTATATCCCAAGTTCAGGAAATTTACTGTGAAATAGCTGAACAAACTAACTGAAATGCGAAAAGAAACAGAATTCTGATAAGGAAAGCCAGCGCCAATGGTCTATGCCACAAACTTGAGCTCATCAACATAGTTTTCTTGCTTTCAGACTCAATTGAGTTGCTTGCGAGTTCAGCCAAGCATTTTCATCACATTTCCCAGTTGCACAACTGTCTTAGGCTTCCCATTAGTGCAAAAAATCACCGAAGTTTGCATCTAATAGAATTTAGAAAATTAATTCTCAGGGTAAAAGACCATTGTAGAATGTTTCTCCCATTTAATCAATTGCATTGGTCCTGAAGTCTTCTTTATCTTTTACACGAAACAAATTACATAAAGGCCGAAATGGGACACAAATGATAATGGCAGCAAATATTACCACCCTCCAAATTCTGAATCGATGATCACAGTTGATAGATAACCAGAAACTATGGTTTTTAAGTCTGTCTCACTAAATTTAATTTAGGCATCAATGTTGTTAACAATGTTAGAACTGGTTCAATATTCCTATTTCAATCATTCCCTGTCAACATACCTTCTACTATCATGTAAGCTTCACTATTGTTATATGATGCCAATAGTGATTAACTTTTTCGCTAGGGTGCTTTTAAATTTCATGATCCATAAGCAGTTGGCATCCCTAACATAAGAACATTTTGAATCCCTCTTAGAAAAACTAGTTACAAATTGGATTATTTTAAAATACTTACTTTACTGAACAAACCATCAGACTTGCCATAAACAATATCATGCAGCGGTCGAAGATGCCTTGCACATTCTAACGGCATGGGGAGAAACTACTTTAAGAAGATATAGAACTCATGCATTGATTCACAATCAAGTAAATCGAGAATGATTGCAGTAAAAATTATTGAAAGCCACATCCAAATAATAAAAATCAAAATGCATCCAATTGCCATTTCTATATTAGATAGCACAGGGCACAAAGTTCTAAGGTTTGACCTTTCCTACTGATGATAATTGAGAAGCACTAAATACATTTAAGAGCCTAATAACAAAATCAGATTCTACCAAAGCTAAAAAAGTAAACAAAGGGGAAAATCCGATAAGATATTTTAGAACTAGCACTAGGCACATTAGTTCTAATTAACATTATTTCAGAAAAAAATAATTACGCTGATAACAAAAACTCTCTATCTATAATATGAAAAAATTAACACCACAAGAGAAATACAGAAATCCTGGAAGTCTTTCAGAATGGATTGCAACTATCATATTTCACCATTCAGATGATAATCAACCAAAAAAGAATATGAAGGTTTCTGACAAAAGAAGAATGTGCTATTGATGGAGCTCCTTTTCGGGCCTCCGTCAGATGTTGTCTTCCGTTGATCTCGAGATGAACTGGGTTGATTGTCCTTCGTTGCGTGTGGGTCTCAATGGGTTTTGAGAGGACAAGGTGGGATGAGGAGGCTGCCGCCGTATACCTGCAAAGAGGTCCCGGGATGGTTTGGTACCACCGAGAACCCTCCGACGCTCAAGTTAGTGACAAGATCCGAGCAGAGTAACGGCGTAAGTGTCAAGAATGGCTTCCTCGACCCCTCTGTGATGGGGGTTTATATAGCGGTGGCGCCACGCAGCAGCAGGCGCAAGAATCTCGCCGGCGGTTACGCTCCCGACGTCACGCCCGCGTAGAGAGCGGATCGCCCATTGATGGGGATCGTGATGGCGTGGAACGTGGGATGTTGCTGGCGGGGAATCCGCGCATGGCGAGATTCGCGGAGCGGTGGTTACGCCTGTGAGCGGTGGAGTTGGTCGGAGGGCCGAAGAGACGGCCTCGGCAGGGAGCTCGGGATGAGCGGGGAGGCCGAGGAGTCCTGGTCCTATGGTGGCTCGGGGCGAGCTGAATGGCCGAGGAGGCGATTCGCAGGGGGCCTCGCGGAGGGCCAGCCTGTGCTTGCAGGTCGGGCGCGGGGCAGCCTGGTCGGCCTCTGCGGGCCCTTTCTTCTCAGTCTTGGGACACGTCATCTGCCACGTGTCCTGATCTTGGAGGTCCTCAATATTGAGTGTCATCATTAGCCCCCCACTCTTGCCCCGACCATCTAGCGGGTCGGGTCAGGAGTGGACTGCCGGCCCTCCCCCGAGGTGAGATCCTCCTCAGGGTTGTGCTGGGATGAGTCCTCGAGCCGTCGGTTGTCTTTTCCACTAGCGAATCGAGGCGACATCTTTGCATTTAAGGAGGATGCGCCGGTTTGTGCACTCTGCAGTCGAAGTGACGGTCCACGTGTCGAGCGCCAACCGGCTGATGTGACGCGCGCAGGCCTGCGGCGTCTGATGAGATGCAGTCAATCGCTGGGCTGCCACGTGGGACGATCTGAGCCGCTGGGCGCAAGGAGCCGTTTCGGCGGGACACGACGGGCGCCGTTGGATGAGGTCGCGTGTGGTAATAAATACGAGTGGGGCCCGCCCTAGGGCCCTTACTCTCTCATATTTCCTCGTTCTCAAGCCCCAGCTGCTCGGCGCTCGTCTCCCCTCTCTTGTTCCCAACTTTTGAAGAATTTCTTTCCCAGGTTAGTTGTCTTCCCCTGTAGAATCAGTATACGTTGTAGGAGTAGATGTTAGGGTTCCTTTAGACGTGTCCGAGTCCCCTCGGGGAGCAGGGGCTCGGCCCTCTCCGAGGCCGGGAGGAGGCGGTAGATGTAGCCCCCAGCACCTTGTGCTGGGTGAGGCATGAGGACGAGCTCGCCAACGCTCGAGCTCGCTTCCACATTCCCCCGGGCTACACGCTCCGTCTGGCCGAGGAGGGAGAGAGGGCAGACCAGGTACGGGGCAGGGAGATTGCCCTGTATTTGGAAGCTTTTTGGGGCGGAATGCGCCTGCCCTTCTCTCCTGAGGTCATCGCCGCTCTGAATTTCTTCGGTTTGGCCCCTGGCCAGCTAGTGCCGAACGCGTGGAGGCTCCTCCTTGGGTTCCTGATCCGCCTGAGGCTGCAGGCGGTTCCTTTCAGTCTTTCCCTCCTCGATTCCTCCCTTGTTTTCAAGAGTCACCCCGGCGGCCGAGCGGGTGACCCAAGGTAGGTTTACTTTACTTTTAGGAAGCGGCCCGGGGTCGCTGCCGGGACTGGGGTAGTGGCCTTGCCCTCCTCCATCCATGATTGGAAAAAGAAATTTTTCTTCGTTTCCCCTCCCGAGGGCGAGGACTGGCCGGTGCCCACCAAATGATCGAGGGAGAAGTGTTTGCCGGGGAACCTGTCCAACGACCCCGCCGCGGTGAGAGTGGCGTCCTGGGAGCCCATCCTCAGACATGACGTGCTGCTGTCCGAGAGGGTCTTGAGCTGGGCCGGGCTTAGCACCGCCGAGTTTGTCGGTAAGTTAGGCTTGCTTTCTGGGTTTATGCTTAACTCGTGTTGCTGATAAGTTGGGCGTTTGTTTTGTGCAGGATCTATGGACTTCGGCACTCTCCGAGATGCTATGCGCCAACCGAAGCAGCCTGCTAGGGCCGGGAGTGCCAGCTCTTCCCAGGCGCAGCCTTCCCCCGCTCCCCCTGCCCCGGTGACGGTTCCCCTGGGACGTTCGGCGGTGGATCCCGCCCCGGGCCCCAGCAGAGCGTCGGGTCGGAAGCGAGCCCTGATTGTGGAGGACACGACTTCGGAAGAGGAGATCGGCTCCTCCTCGGAGCTGCTCAAGAGGAGTTCCCGGAGACCTTCCCGGGGCGGATCCTCACCGATCGTGGTGGAGGAAGGGGACGCCGGTTCGCGGTGCCGTCCGAGCTATCAGTCGCGGACAGCCTCCTCCACGAGATAGAAACCTCGGCCGGGGGTCGGGTTCCTGGGGGGACCCTCAAAGCTCAGCTGGCGTCGATCGCCCAGGAAGCCGTGCAGGTAAGCCCCCATTGCGCGGTGAGACTTAGTGTTTTCCTTCATATTTCTGATCCTTCTTCTTTTTGCACCTTCCCAGACTCTCCAGCACGTGGCCCTCGCCCTCCGCATAGAGACCGAGGTGGTAGCCCCGGCGGTGGAGGCCGCGGGCCAGCTCGCCGCGTTGCAAGAAAGCTCCAGGCGGGAGCAGGAGGCTATGTCGGCGAGGATCGCCGCCCTGGAGGGCGAGGTGGCAGCCGGGAAAAGGGAGGCTGCCCTGCATCGCGAGGCTGCCGCGATCGCCGAGGGCAAGCTCGGGGACTCCCAGATGCTCGCCGGCAACCTGAAGAAGACGGTGAAGACCCTCCGGAAGGAGCTGGGTGCGTCGGCCGAGGCCTTCAAATCGGCTGGATCGAAGGCCGTGGTGAGCTATAAGAGGTCGAGGGATTTTTACGACGACCTGGCCGTGGCTACGACCCGCATCTGGCACGACGCCTTTGATGCCGTGAAGTCCAAGATGCCGGAATTCGACACGGATCTCCGGGCAGAGTCCCCCCTCATTGGCGCCGACGAGCAAGGGGAAGAGGCTCCCGACAAGGTGGGGGCCGAGGACCCGGCGCCCCCGGTGGTGGAGGTTGAGGACCTCAAGGTCGTGCCCGGGCCCGAGGTGTAGAGCCCCCGCTCTCCTATCTTCATTTTGTTTTTCTTTTAAATTTTTGTAAGGCTGAGGAGCCAGAAAATACCTTCTGTAAAAACTTATCTTTGGCAGTAGTAAAAAAGTTTGTTCTTCTTCAGCTGCGATAAATTTTTCCTTTCTGGCATCTGTTTGTGAGGAATACTCGCTTGGGATATTTTTACTTGCGCCGTTGTGCTTTCATGTCAGGTTGGCCCTCTGTTCAACGATCGTCCGTCGAGCTGACTGCCGTTGTTTGCCGACGAGCGTCTCCGATGAGGTATCTCCTTGGGCCCCGAGGTCGAGAGGGGATCGTTTAGGTTTGGACAGACCTGACCTCTGTTTGTTATAGAATATCGGTCGTCATGTGTGGGTGACCGGGCAAGGTAGCCGCGCCGTCATCTCCTGCTAAGGCTTCATGCATCTGTTGCGGCGTTAGGGGGGTTATCCGCCGGGGGTGGCCGAGCAGGGTAGCTGCTCAGTCGTCTCTTTCGGAGGCTTGGTTCGTTAGAGTTGTATGTAGGCGACTACCAGCCTTAGGGGGTTGAGCGGGGTAGCCGCTCCGATGCTCCTTGTGAGGCCTCTTGATCGCTGGCGTAGAGGGTAGGAGCCGATGTTTGACCGAGCAGGGTAGCTGCTCGGGTTCCTCTGTATGAGGGCTTTCTGATCCCCGGCGTTGTGGCAGGGAAGCTGCCCGCTGGGGATAGCCGAGCGAGGGAACCTCGGGTCTCGACTGCCTCTGGGAGGGCTTTTCTGATCCCCGGTGTTGTGGCAGGGTAGCTGCCCGCGGGGATAGCCGAGCGAGGGAATCTCGGGCCTCGACAGCCTCTGGGAGGGCTTTTTTGATCCCCGGCGTTGTGGCAGGGAAGCTGCCTGCGGGGGATAGCCGAGTGAGGAAACCTCTGGCCTCGACTGTCTCTGGGAGGGCTTTTTGGATCCCCGGCGTTGTGGCAAGGGAGCTGCCGGCCGGGGATGTTTGAGCGGGGCGGCTGCTGAGTTGAATCTTTGACGAGGCGCAGCCTGGTCGTTCGGCTGTAGGTGTGGGAAATGGGAACGGTCGGGGCAACGACGCGTGCATCTAGTGCATTGAATGCCGGGGGAGGCGAAGCGACAGGGACGCGTCGTTTCGTTTCCACCGAGTAACGTTCGATGGACGCCACATGGCGGCCGTTGGGCTGCACAGCGAGCTATATAAGGGGCACTGGTTCTTCCCCCTTCGCAGATAGGCCATCGAAAATGGAGGATTTCCCATTCACTATCCCCGAAATCATCAGTTCTGCAGATGTGTACCTCTATGACCGCGACCGCACCGAGGACACGGTGCAGTTGGTGGTTGCTCGTATTGAGGAGCACTTCGGTCGGCTGCTCCCTAGGCGCTCCTCCCTGCTGCAGCTACTGATGTACTTTATCTGGAGGGCATCACCAGGGCTTTACAACCCCCTGTCGGAGCAGCTCTTCGACGAGGCCGTGGGCAAGCTGCGGTCCTTAAGGCGCTTCGGCTTGATCTCCGCAAACCGGCTGGCGCGCTCGGAGGCGCTCGTCCGGGAATGCTACGAGCTAAGGCTCGGGGTTGACGCCCGCGGAGGGAACCGGGAACAGAGGCTGGAACTCGCCCGCCCCCGGTTGGCGGAGATCTTCGCCGATTACCACGAGCAGTGCTCGGTGCACCCCTTACCCCCGTTATTGTAACTTTTTTTTTGCATGTATGGCTGAGGAGCCCATAATACCCTTTGAATGAACAAAGATTTCTTTTCTTTTTCGCAATGTTCCATCGATCTTTATTTAGTCAACAGTAGATCCTAGGAAGAATTTACATTGCTTTTAGAGAAAAAAAGAAAGAAAAAGGACAGGTACAGGTTAAAGGATGACTTGATCGGCTTGGGCCGAGCTCCTTGAAGGGCTGTCGGCCCCGTGGTTAGCATAGGGCATGGGGCTCCCTGAATCCCGGGTCGGCTGTCTGCTGAAACAAGCATGATCTGGCTGATGGTCAGGTCGGTGGGAGGGCGATACTACTCTTGCTTGTGGTCGGCCTGCCGTTTGTCCCTTAGGTAGGTGGTGAGGTGCCCAGACCGGATGAGCTTCTCGACATAGTCCCTCAATTGTTTGCAGTCCTCCGTGGCGTGGCTCAGTACCCGGTGGAAAGCGCAGTAGGGGCCCGGGTTCGCTTAGCGGCCTGACGTGGGACCGGGGGGAACTTGAAGAACCCCTCATTCTGGGCCTCCTCCAGCAACACCGCGAGGGAAACGTCGAAGGGGTATACTCTTGGAACTTCGGGTGGTAGGGCTGCTGACGCTCCGTCCTGTCCTCCCGAGTCCTTTTCTTCTGGTCGGGCCGATCCGCCCGGGGAAGGTTGGCGTTCACTTCGGATTCCAGCTGGACCTCGCGCTCGGTCCACGTCTTGACTTCGGCCATGGTCTTAGGTTGAGCCAGCGCGAAGGAACGCAACCATTCTTTGTTCCTCAAACCAGATCTAAGCGCCGTTATAACGGTCTCGTCTCAGTGCTCGGGCACCTCGAGGAGGGCGTTGTAGAAGCGGGTAATGTAGGCCTTGAACGTTTCCTTGTCCCCGCTTTTAACCGTGAAGAGGTAGTCGACCGTGCGCTTCTGTCGACGGTTCCCCACGAAATGGCCGAGAAACTGGGTGGCCAGCTCGTCGAAGATTGAAATTTAGCGGGGCTCGAGCCCCCGGAACTAGTCCCGACCCGCACGGATGAGGGTGGTCGGGAAGGCCCTGCACTGGGCGGCGTCGGAGTGATCTTGGAAGCTCATTCCCGCTGTGAAAGCGTCCAAGTGGTCCTTCGGGTCGGTTTTCCCGTCGAACAGAGAGACCTTCGGAGGCTTATTACGCGAGAAGACACGTACGGCGAGCAGTTCCTCGGTGAATGGCTTCGTGAGCTAGTCGGAGGCATACTTAGCGCCGTCGCTCGAGAGGTGAGCTTCTCGGCGCATGCCCTCGATCTTCTTCTCGAGGGCGTCGAACCGATCGTAGTACCTTGAGGGATCGGCACCTCGGGATTCCCGGGCCCCGCTGCAGGTGGACTGCGCCTGGGAGCGGCCCCGGTTTCTCTCGATAAGGTGCCTCAGGTCCCGGGATGGGTAGCTCTTGAGTCGCCGGGGTGGACCCCTTCTGTGCGTTCCCGCCGACCATGGTGGGGTCGGCCACGCTCGTGGATAAGAGAGGTGACCGACATTTTCTCAGGAGGGTAAGGGTCGCGAGGAGGCTCGGGGCGAGGCTCCCTGGCGGCGGATCTCGGCGTGGAGCCCTGGGACGCCCAGCGGGCCTCAGGGAGCACCAGTTCGAGGGACCGTGGCGAGGGGATGCAGCCTGCTGGTGGTCGGCCGTCCAGACAGGGACAGTCTTCTGGAGGCGGCGGAGCAGCGATCTGGGGCCCGAGCGCGGTCGTTTGGACGCGGATAAAGGCCTCCACGAGGGATTGCAAGCGATCTATCCGGCCTGCGAGGGCGTTGATGACGGTCATGGGGGGAGGTTCATCCCCGCCTTCGGTAAGCCGAAGACGGCGGCTGGTACTGGGATCCCCATGATGATCGTCTGCCATGAGAGAGGAGATAGGAAGGTCAACTTTGTATTTTGTCGAATTTAACTTTCCCACAAACGGCCCCAACTGATGGAGCTCCTTTTCGGGCCTCCGTCAGATGTCTTCCGTTGATCTCGAGGTGAATTGGGTTGATTGTCCTTCGTTGCGTGTGGGTCTCAATGGGTTTTGAGAGGACAAGGTGGGATGAGGAGGCTGCCTCCGTATACCTGCAAAGAGGTCCCGGGATGGTTTGGTACCGCCGAGGACCCTCCGATGCTCAAGTTAGTGACAAGATCCGAGCAGAGTAACGGCGTAAGTGTCAAGAATGGCTTCCATGACCCCTCTGTGATGGGGGTTTATATAGCGGTGGCGGCACGCAGCAGCAGGCGCGAGAATCTCGCCGGTGGTTACGCTCCCGACGTCACGCCCGCGTAGAGAGCGGATCGTCCATTGATGGGGATCGTGATGGCGTGGAACGTGGGATGTTGCTGGTGGGGAATCCGCGCATGGCGAGATTCGCGGAGCGGTGGTTACGCCTGTGAGCGGTGGGGTTGGTCGGAGGGCCGAAGAAGACGACCTCGACAGGGAGCTCGGGATGAGCGGGGAGGCCGAGGAGTCCTAGTCCTATGGTGGCTCGGGGCGAGCTGAATGGCCGAGGAGGCTGATTCGCAGGGGGCCTCACGGAGGGCCAGCCTGTGCTTGCAGGTCGGGGGCGGGACAGCCTGGTCGGCCTCTGCGGGCCCTTTCTTCTCAGTCTTGGGACACGTCATCTGCCACGTGTCCCAATCTTGGAGGTCCTCAATATTGAGTGTCATCAGCTATCATATACTCATTCATCATTTTCTTGATTTCACAGGATTCGTATGTCGCACTTGACTGTAGACACTCACTAACAACAATTAATTAATATTCTGCTTTTGAACCATTTATTTATGTAAGAGATTATAAGCAAAAAGCCAAGGCTACATCCCACCCAGGAGTTGGTGATGCCTAAAATCTGGTGCCTGTAGATAGAGATGGTCATAAAAATCCTTCCCAAGAAAAGCAGGCAATGACTGTATAATAAATTTGGCTACCAATGACTTGTTTAAAGTCAGTTATAATGATATGGCTATAACCGGTATAAGAAAGAAATATATTGGATAACACATTTGGAACAAGATAAAGTGTCCAAATTTGAATCGAGTAGTAGCTAGATGTTGGGAAAAGAAAGGAACCTGTTCGTTTAGAATAAGGTAGCAATCTGGTATGATCCCTAACTAAATCTGGAACCTAATTACACCCAATTCAAACTTACTCATTAAAGAAGATTACAAACGATTAAGTGAAAACTGAAATACGACAAATAAAAAATCTCAATCAATAATAATACCCACCACTGAAATATGAGTACACAAGTACTATGTGACATTTCACTTGCCAGGGAGAGTTTGGTTGGCTATAATTGGCGATGCCATCTGCAGTTCATGCAGATCCATTTAACTACTGTAAATGAAACGACCATTCTTTGTTTAATTAGATTGAAGTTCAAACTACTTGTTTTGTGAAACAAGTGTTTGGTTGGGTACAGTTTCAAAGTCATAATTACTTGTCATTTCATTTTCTGAGTTCAAAAAGTTGTAGCTGGAAGAATGTTAAATTTTAAGCGTAGTTCCAAATGTAGGTTGTCCAACTCAACTTGTAGCCCAACCATATGGGGTAACAACTGATTAAAACCATCTGATATTATATTTTTGGTGAAGAATTACAGGGAGCTTTATTAACCAGCCAGCCAAACCCCTAAATTGTGTCGTAGACTCATAAAGCAGACATATATACATTGTACACAAAGTAAAATGTAAATGGGATTATAATGGTTTTGCGTGTTGTTGCAACATTATTTCTCCTATTACCAGATCAAACAACTGGCACCTATCACGGTCTCACTCTTATATCCATGCAACACACTACGACGTTATCAGTGGTAGGTTATGCCTCAGCAATGATCCAGAACTTAATATAAGCCATAGTATTAATATGCTTCAAATAAAAGGCCATCAAGGTATTAATATGTTGTTTAGCTTACTTCGATGCTTCTACTGACAAGTCCATATAGAGGCTAGAAGTGTTGGGACTAGCTCCCTGATCAGGGAGTATTGATAGTTGGAACTGCGAAATATGGGTGCTAATTACTACATATCAAAGAGAATCTTGTGTAATTGATTTCAGAAGAACATGAGTACCAAACAACCAATCCATTCTTTGAACCTTGCCATAAACCTAGCCATGTTTATATCTTGCTGTTCAAAATTCATCTTGTGCTATCAATGTGTATATAACACACATACTACATATCCATATCTATATACATGTGCGTACATGCGTTATTCAATAGAGGTCATTACTGGTGTGTCTCAGCAATGACCATTATATATCTAGTGGAAGAGAACTTATATTTAACTTGTACTGAGAATAGAGACATCATCCAGGGAAACCAGTATTGCTGTGACAAAAATTATAACAAGAACTTTTGAGTGGGAGTACATGAAATCAGCTTGTCTAATTTTTCATGCAAGAGATCCATCAGTACTAGTTTTTAGTAAGTGAAAATGAAGCAACTGATATTTTAATGCTTTAAACCAATCGAATCCCACAAAATTGTTGCAAACCCAATCACACGACAGGAGTTAGCAACGGCTTATTTAGCATATGCGCCTCTAAGTTCCCAAGAACAAGGTCGGCCATTGCCTTGCAAGTTGCCCAAGTGTCACTCCCAACATGGGACTGTAAAACCACATTTTCAAGTCCGAAAAGTTCCTCAGGAACATCCGGCTCATTCTCAAACACATCAAGGCCAGCCCCTCCAAGACGGCCCTCAAGCAATGCGGACACGAGTTCTAGCTCATCAATGTGAGGGCCCCGCCCAATGTTAATGAGCACACCATTTGGTCCTAGAGCATCAATGACTTTTCGATTAATGATGTGACGGGTCTCATTAGTTAGCGAGCAGGCCACCACAAGCACTTCGCTGTTGGAGGCTAAGTCTACAACATTGGAGAAGTATGTGTAATCTGTGGTAGGCTTCTCTGATCTTGAGTGGTAACTGATGGAGGATCCAAATGCTTTAGCCCTCTTAGCTATAGCAGAACCAATTCTTCCGAGTCCAACAATACCGATTTTCTTACCACTAAACTGCACAAAAGAACATCATGGAGTAAGCGCTTTATACATTTTAGACTGCATGATCTAATGATACATGTGTCAGGTTGCTACATTGGTAAGTAAAGCTCCAGGAAAGTAGCTGGTCATACACAAGGGAAATGTATCCTTTTTTCATCAATAGTACAGCTCTTATCCACTATCAAGACATTGTTACCCCTCACTCCTTCCATCCATAACTTATTTCTATTCATCTAATCTATTTTTCATCCTTCCTAGTCTTCTTCTCCTGCAATTGTTCATTTTTCATGAAAAGTGTCTTCTTGCAAATGTACAACACGAAATCCTATTCCAAATTAAAATCCCGTGTTCAACTATACCATCACTTTAACATTTAAAAATCAAAATATTTTAAATTACTCCCAAATTTAGATTATCATCATCACTTAAATCCCATGGAAGTAATATGTCCTTCCAAAGGCCTAATCTCTCCTTGCTTGAAGCCTAAAATTAGACGATATAAGACGATAAAACAAGCTAGAAACTAGAAAGCCTTGTGGATCTGCAGAAAGTGATCTGCCAGCTGATTCTCTACCATCAATCATTGTTTCTGGTTCTTGGCAAGTAAAAGTTATTGCAATCAGCAGGAATCTCGGAAGGTATCCCGTTGCTTCTGCTTCTTTATCATGTTGTAGGTACATGTACTAGGGGTACCGAAATGCTACAATTGGCAGCATTCCTACTCTCTCCAACCACAACACATTCATTAACTTTCCCTCCAAATCCATTCTTATTGTTGGATGTAGTACTCCACACCCAAAACATGTACTGAATCACCGATCTTTTTTTTTTAAGATGGAGAGTCTGTTGACCTATGATTCCCATTCTCTTTAGTTTCGATTATTTTACAAAACCATATTTTAAAGTGCTAAAACAATAGAATTATTCAAACAAGAAAACAAACAACAAAGCAACTGACATCTCAACAGTCCCATTCTCTTTATAGACGTCTTTAGAGACGTCTATACCTGAAATATCAGACTATAGAAGGCCCTAGAGACGTCTATAGTTCTAGAGACGTCTATAACATTTATGAGCCCTTTTCAATTTTGAATCTTTTCGATTTAAATTTCAATAGCCTCCAACGGTCCAAAAGTTTAGGAACGGTTATTTTACCGTCCACATTCAGAATTTATATATAGGACTTGAGTTTTTAACACTAATCCTTTTTTACGATACACTTTCTCCTCGCTTTTCATCTTTCTTCAATCTTCATGTCAACTCTTTTACTCTTCGTTCTCAAAATTTTAGTATTCTTTTGAGAGATCTTTCAGTGCCTTGTGAGGAAAGATCTCTGGTTTTCAAAAAAGTTTCTTTTGATTTAAATTTTTCATTATCCTTTTAGGAAACTTTCTTTGAATCGTTCTTAAACGCTTTATCATCTCCAAAACACAATCCAATATCTCCTTAATTTTAAACTTGATTTATCTATTGAGATAAATAGGGTTGTATAGTTGGTCTTTATAAAGATTTATTCAAATCTATTGTGAACGGCCTAGTAAAGAAGGTCTGTGATATTCTCCGGTTTAAACCTTGGAAGAAGATTAATTGATAACCTTATGGGAAGGTTTGTGTGCCCACGTTGTAAACCCAGTGGAGAAAATTTGGTGTTCTTCATTTTTCACTATAGAGAGATAGTGAATTCTTGTTTGCATATTTGTTTGCAAATTAAACTTAAAACTTATCTCAAATATCCACTAAACATCCATAAAACACTTCAAACCAATTTACTCTCTGTAAACTATAAAATGGCTATAGAGACGTCTCTATAGACGTCTATAATCCCTATAGATGTCCACACAGACGTCTATAGATTGAAATTTCCAGATGCAGCGTTTCGATCTGAAACGTCGCAACCATTGATTTAAAACCCTAACGATCTAAGACGTTCATTCACCCTTTTTTAAAGTCTTAACATATGTTCTAAACCCTTATATCTCTTCCTCTTTTCTCTTTCTTCCTTCACAAACCCAAATTACAAACCCTAGGTTTCAATCTCCCAAATTCTCCACAAAATGCCTAGAACTAAAAATTTAGGCAAAGAGGTCGGAGAATCATCTACCTCCAAATGTCGACGAATCCCTCCTCCTCCACAACCTCCCATTAATGAATCGGATGATGATGATGACACCGACGAAGACTATGAAGAAACCGAAGACCAAGGAGATGAAGAAAATGTCGTGTTTAAATTTATCTCCAACAAAGCATATTGGCTATATGAGCGCATTCGACAATTTTCATCTCAGACCCCTTCTTCAACACCAAGGTTGGATCAATTTTATGACTCTAGATTTGCCCTACCCATTCGTTTATCTTTTCTATACCAATCTAGTGAGCAATCAAGACAATACCACTATCCTCAAAACTAGAATTAAAAATCAATCCATCATTATTTCACCAGCTTCTTTTGCCTGGATACTTAAAATTCCAAATAAGAGTATTGATATCTACAAACAAACATTGTCCAATTTTGTGCACTTTCCACCAAATGTGACCAAGGAAGATGCCTCTGGGCTCTTTCATGATAATGATTATCCAAATTTATACAATGATCCTTACACCCAAACCCTTCTTTCTCACGCACAAGTGTTGGCCTACTTAGTAGGTCACACCCAAGACGGGTGGTAAAGATCGAATCACCCTTACCAATAAATTGTTGACCTATTATGTGTTAGCCCGCATCAAAGTGAATCTCCCTTGGTTCCTCATCAATACTATTTGGAATTTACCAACAACCATTTCGAATCTTTATGATGGAAAAGTTATCACAAAAATCCTCGAAAACTCCGATATTAATCCTAACATCGACAAAGCCAATCAACATGAAGACAAACATTTTGGTCTTTACAATATCCGCCTCATGTTCTTAAATACTCTACCCACACAAGAATAACCTCCACCACACCAATCTCCACCACATCCTCCACCTGCACCTGAAATCCGACAACCACCTATCCCTTACAACTATCAAGATTTTGAAAACCGTATATTTGAGTGCATGAACACCTTGCATCTTGAGACCGTAATTTGATTAATAAGGGATTTGCTGAGACAACCGCCAGATTTGATTATCACATGAACTACCTTTACGGTCAATCCGGCTTTCCTCCACCTTCTTTTCAGTATCACTCATAGATGGATGTCAAGCAGCCTCCTACTCAGCCTGACGACGATACTTAGTTATTAGTTTTTATTAAGTTGGAGTGCACTTTTAAGACTTACGTAGTTGCTTGAGAACTTGCTATGTTGTTTTCTTGATGATTATGCGTACTTGATGCTTATTAATATTTGCTTGAACCTTATAAGTACTTGATGGTTATTACTACTCGATGTTTAATCATTGTGTTATGATCATTTTTACTATTCACTTACTGCTTATTATTTTTTAAAATTCTTCCTCCATGCTATACTTTTTGATATTTCCAAAAAGGGAGAGAATTAATATGAATATATTCAGAGGGAGCTTTGAATAGATATCTTTCTAAAATTATGTATATCTTGAATTTTATTATTTAAGTTTTGTAAAATATCAAAAAGGGGGAGATTGTTGATCTATGAGTCTCATTCTCTTTAGTTTTGATTATTTTACAAAACCATATTTTAAAGATATCAAATATTACTAACCATATCAGATCAGTTAAAGTGCTAAAATAATGGAATTATTCAAACAAGAGAACAATCAACAAAGCAACTGGCATCTCAACTGTAACATCATGAATTTCTGAAGATTAAAGAACAAGTCAAAGGAAAATAATGAAGAAGTCGAACGAACAAATTGAAGACTTTATTTTCTTTGAGTTTAGAGTCGATCTCAATGGTTTGAATCTCTTCCTGATCTTAAAATTTCAATACTAGGTAACTCTCTAGTTAAAAAGATATCTAAATTATCGATTTGAGTTTCAAACAATATCATTCATTTAATCTAATAACAGTATAGACGTCTTTAAAGACGTCTATACCTGAAACATCAGACTATAGACGTCCTTAGAGACGTCTACAGGTCTATAGACATCTCTAGAGATGTCTAAGACAGTTATGAGCCTTTTTCAATTTTGAATCTTTTCGATTTGAATTTCAAATCCACGGCAATTAACTGTCTCAAACGGTCCAAAAGTTTGGGAGCAGTTATTCTAACTGCTTACATTCAGAATCTATATATAGAACCCTATATCTTGAGTTTTTAACACTAATTCTTTTTTACAATACATTTTTTACACGCTTTTGATCTTTCCTTAATTTTCGTATGAAAACTCTTTTACTCTCTGTTCTCAAAATTTTAGTATTCTATTAAGAGATCTTTCGGTGCCTTAGAATTTGTTCTAGCTAATTGTGAAGAAGGATCTATAGTTTTCAAAGAAGTTTTTTTTCATTTAAGTTTTTCATTATTCTTTTAGAAAACTTTCTTTGAATCGTTCTTAAAACATTTTATCATCTTCAAAACACAATCCAATATCTCCTTAAATTTAAACTTGATTTATCTATTGAGATCAATATGGTTGTAAAGTTGGTCATTGTAAAGATTTGTTGAAATCTATTGTGTACGGCCTAGTGAAGAAGGTCTCACCGGTTTAACCTTGGTAGGAGGTTAATTGATAACCTTATGGAAAGGTTTGTGTCCCCACGTTGTAAACCCAGTGAAGAAAGTCTAGTGTTCTTCATTTTTCATTATAGAGTGATAGTGAATTCTTGAGCCGGTGCCTCAAGCGGGGATTAGCCACATAGTTGGTGAACCCTAGTGAACAAATTCTCTGTGTCATTTACTTTACTGCATCTCTGCGTTGTGGAAATTTCATTACTATTAGACTCTGATTTATATTCCACTGCGAAATTTCTTAAATTAGCACAAACGCATTGAGTTTGCCATAAAGCCTTATTCAACCCCCCTCTAAGGCTATTTACATTTGGTATCGGAGCAATGTTACTCTGTTTTCTAAAATTAATCTCTTGAGTATCTGTTCCTATAGCAACCCATATGTAAGGACAATCCACTAATCGTCCTCCTCTGTTCAACGGCACCAACTATCAATTCTGCAAAACTAAGATAAAAGTTTTCCTTCAATGTATAGATCTAGAAATCTTACAAATCTATTATCAGAGACCGACAAGAGATTAATGACATTAAATGTCAAAGCAATGAATGCACTCCATTGCTATTTGAATTCAGAAGAATACAATAGAATCTCTATATGTCAAACGGCCAATGAGATTTAGACTACTCTTCAGACTGCTCATGAAGGAACCGGTCAAGTCAAAAAGAGTAAGATCAATCGCCTCATGGATGATTATGAGATGTTCCAAATGAGAAACAATGAGACTATCGACTCTATATGCTCTAGATTCAACAATGTCATCACAGAACTCTTCAACTTTCAACTTAGGAAAGAAATTCGATGAGAAAGAGATGTTATAAGTTTCCGAGATCCCTTACGATCTCCTGGCAACCAAAGATCACTGCTATCGAGCAAGCGAATGATACGACAACGTTGCGAGTCGACTCTCTGGTAAGCAAGTTGAAGACGTACGAAATGCAACTAGGCAATTTAAAGCAAAAGCAAAAAAAGAACACTCAAAAGAAAAATATCGCGCTAAAGGTATCAACAAGCAAATCTAAGGCTAAGGAAGTATCTAGTGATGATAAAAGTGATGATGATGAAATGGCCAAAATTGTAAGAAACTTTAGAAAATATCTAAAATTCTGAAAATTCCCTTCGAAGAGAGGTACGTATAAATCAAATAAAAGTTTTAATACTAATAAAACTCTTCGTTGTTTTGAATGCAATAAGAAAGATCATATCAAATCAGAGTGTCTTACTTTAAGTAAAAATAAATGGAAGTCAAAGGAGTCAGAAAAGTGTTCGTTTCAAGCAATTTGAGATGATACTGACTTCGGCGACTAATAAACAGAAGAAATCGCAAACATGTGCTTCATGGCACAAGAGGATGAGGTAATCGATGAAGATTTCGATTTCGAATATTTTAGTAAAGAAAATTTAATAGATCCTTTTCAATTTCTCAAAGATAATTATGATAGGGTTAACTCTAAATATAAAATATTAAAGACAAATTTATCTTCTAAAAATAATATAGAATTTACTACTCAAATAAATTAAAGGAAATTAAACCAGAAAATGATGATCTAAATGAAAAATTAACATCCTTAGCTTCTACTAATGATACACTAGTTAAAATTAATAATACTTTAAATTTTGAAATTTTTGACTTAAAGAGAAAAGTAGATATAAAAGATAAAATGCTTTTGAAATCCACAAACCCAAATTACAAAATCTAGGTTTCCATCTCACAAATTCTCTACAAATTGCCCAGAACTAAAAATTTAGGTAAAGAGATCGGAGAATCCTCCACCTCCAAACGTCGATGAATCCCTCCTCCACAACTTCACATTAATGAATCGGGGGATGATGATGACACCGACGAAGACTATGAAGAAGAAACCGAAAAAGAAACCCAATGCCAAGGAGATGAAGAAGATATCATGTTTAAATTTATCTCCGACAAAACATATCGGCTATATGAGCACATTGTCAAGAAGAAGATCGTGACCGGCGCTTTTGTCCGCTTGGACAAAATCAACAATTTCCATCTCAACCCCTTCTTCAACACCTAGGTTGGATCAATTTTATGACTCTAGATTGTTCTACCGATTCAAATTTCGTTTATCTTTTCTATGTCAATCTAGTGAGTAATCAAGACAATGCCACTATCCTCAAAACTAGGATTCAAAATCAATCCATCATTATTTCACCATCTTCTCTGGCTAGGATTCTTCAAATTCCAAATAAGGGTGTTGACATCTATAAACATTGTCCAATTTTACGCACTTTCCACCAAATGTGACCAAGAAGGATGCCTCTAGACTCCTTCATGATAATGATTGTCCAAATTTATATAATGATCCTTACACCCAAAACCTTCTTCCTCATACACGAGTGTTGGCCTAGTTACTAGATCACACTATTTATTCAAAGAAGGGTGATAGAGATCGAATCATCCTTATCCACAAATTACTGACCTATTGTGTGTTAGCCCGCATCAAAGTGAATTTCCTTTTGTTCCTCATCAATACTATTTGAAATTTACTGACAACCACTTCAAATTTTTATTATGGAAAAGTTATCACAAAAATCCTCGAAAACTCCGATATTAATCCTAACATCGACAAAACCATTCAATGTGAAAACAAATATTTTGGTCTTTACAATATCCGTCTCATGTCCTTAGATGGAGCCCCGCACAAAAACAAACTCCACCACACCAATCTCCACCACATCCTCCACCCGCACCTGAAATCCAACAACCACCTATCCTTTACAATTATCAAGATTTTGAAAATTGTATGTTTGAGAGCACGAACACTTTGCATCTTGAGACCCGTAATTTGATTAATACGGGATTTGTTAAGACCAACAACAGATTTGATTATCACATGAATTACCTTTATGGTCAATCCGGCTTTCCTCCACCTCTTTTTCAGTATCATGCACCAATGGATGTCGAGCAGCCTCCTACTTAGCCTGACGACCATAGTTTTAAAAACCGGCCGCTTATGCGGCCGAGCGGGTTTCACCGCTCCGTTTTATCCCGTTTAAGCGGGTGACATTGCATAACCTATTTTATTGATGTATACACCTCATAAGTTTTATAACAGGTATATAACTATTGTTATTGGAGTAAGAATACATAAATACCAATTAATACAACCAGTATTTTAAAAGACGGAGACGTGAGGCAAAACGTTCGACCCTCGTCTAGACGAGACGTTAAGCCTTGAGGCGTGAGGCGTAAACTTCAAGACTTTCATATTTTTATTAATTATAAATATAAATAAATAGAAAAAATTCAGAATATAAGATAATATTATGGTCTTGCTTCACTCATATGCCAAAACAAAGATGTTCTTAACATAATAAATTATGAGTGTTAGTTAATATTTAATAATAATATAGTTTTATAGTGTAGTTTTAATTTTTAAATTATTAATGGCTACTGAATCTTTGTTTACTTATGCAAGGACAGAGAAGAAGAAATATTGAAATGTTATGTGCTATTTTATTAACCCAAAGCCCAAACCTAATATCTATCCCTTTGTAACTCTCTTATTACAGCACCACAAAGAAAAAAAACCTAGTGCTTTCTCGCATGGGTTCCCTGCGCCAACAATAGAAGAACAAAGCTTTCTTCTTTCACAGCACCTTCGATACTCGCTTTCTAGCCTTGATCTCGCTGCCAACTTGCGCAGCACCTTCGATCCTTGCCTCCTAATCTCGATCTCGCTGCCAACTTGCAATTTAGAAGACAAAATTCACGATCCAGGTTAGAATTTAAGCTTACTGTTTTTTTTCCAAACAAAAGAAACGTATGCTTCAAAACGCCTCACGATTGAAGAGTGCCCTTCGTCCACCTCAACAGAGCCTTACGAATGAAGCGTACGCTTCAAGAGAAGGTCTTACCTCTCCTCAGCGCTCTAGGACGAAACCCTAGCCATTCACCCTGAGGCATGCCTCAGAAATGCCTTCAAAAACACTGAATACAATATTCCATCTTTTCTTTCTCTTTTTCCACGTTTCTATCTTTCGTGCCCGACTCGATAAATCCCACGGTTGTCGAGCCGACTTTGAGACACTTGAAGATTTGGATTTCAAAACTCCAAAATTTTAGATTTATCAACTTGAAGAAGTCGAGATCTAAATCGATTTCGAGCAATTCTTGAGTTTTCTATTTCGATTTCGTGTAGTTTTTTAATTTCGATCATGAAATTCCAATTAGATTTTAACTCCATATGGTTTCGAGTTATAATCTTTTAGACAATTTTTTTGATAATTTGGTATGTATTTTTACTGATTTGAACTATGAAGGTTGATGTTGGGTATCGAAAATCTTATAAGCACTACATAAGTTAATAAATTTTAAGAAAATTTCAATTTTGCATTGAACTATTTTAGCATATTTTAGCAAATAATATATTGTCTAAGCAAATTAGTTAAATTTTGGGTTAAATTTAAGCATTTGCAAGTACAAAAGCAACATAAAAATAGTTAGAATGTAATAAGAATCATTATTATTGATAAGAAAAGAAATATTGATGAAACACCACTGTTATGATTTCTGAGCCGCCTGAGTGGCCGCTTAAGCGGCGCTTAAGTGTTTTGGCTTCTCGACCGCTCCGCTTTTTTTCCGCTTTTAAAATACTGCTGACGACGATTCTTAGTTATTAGTTTTTATTAAGTTGGTGTACACTTTTAAGACTTATGTAGTTGCTTGAGAACTTGCTATGTTGTTTGCTTGATGATTATGCATACTTGATGCTTATTAATATTTGATTGAACCTTATTAATACTTAATGGTTATTACTACTCGATGTTTAATCATTGTGTTATGATCATTTCTATTATTCGTTTGCTACCTATTATTTTTTAAAATTCTTTCTCCACGCTATACTTTTTTATATTTCTAAAAGGAGGGAGAATTAATATGCATATATTCAGAGGGAGCTTTGAATAGATATCTTTTTGAAATTTTGTATATCTTGAATTTTTTAAGTTTTGTAAAATATCAAAAAGAGAGAGATTGTTGACTCATGGGTCTTATTCTCTTTAATTTTGATTATTTCACAAAATCATATTTTAAAGATATCAAATGTTACTAACCATGTTAGATTAGTTAAACTGCTAAAGCAATGAAATTATTCAAAAGAACAATTAACAAAGCAACTAGCATCTCAACAATAATATCAAGAGTTTCTGAAGATCAAAGAACAGTTCAAAAGAAAATAATGAAGTCGAACAACGGACAAATTGAAGTCTTTTTAATTTTTTTAAGTCTAGAGTCGATCTCAATGGTTTGAATCTCTTTCTGATCTTATATTTTCAATACTAGATAACTCTTTACTTAAAGAGATATCTAAAGTATCGATTTTAATTTCAAACAATATCATTCCTTTAGACTAATGTCAGTATAGACGTCTTTAGAGGCATCTATACCTGAAATATCAGGCTATAGGTCTATAGACGTCCCTGGAGACGTCTATGACAGTTATGAGCCTTTTTCAATTTTGAATCTCTTCGATTTGAATTTCAAATCCCAACGGTCATTACCTGCCTCCAACGGTCCAAAAGTTTGGGAACAGTTGTTCTAACTGCCCACATTCAGAATCTATACATAGGACCCTATATCTTGAGTTTTTAACACTAATTCCTTTTTACGATACGCTTTTTACACGCTTTTCATCTTTTTTTAATCTTCGTGTGAAAGCTCTTTTACACTCCGTTCTCAAAATTTTAGTATTCTATTGGGAGAAGAGATCTTTCAATACCTTAGAATTTGTTCTAGTTAATTGTGAAGAAAGATCTCTAGTTTTCAAAGAAATTTCTTTTAATTTAAGTTTTTCATTATCCTTTTAGGAAACTTTCTTTGAATCGTTCTTAACGTTTTATCTCCAAAACACAATCCAATATCTTCTTGATTTTAAACTTGATGTATCTATTGAGATCAATAGGGTTGTAAAGTTGGTCTTTGTAAAGATTTGTTGAAATCTATTGTGTACGGACTAATGAAGAAGGTCTGTAATCTTCACCGGTTTAACCTTGGGAGAAGGTTAATTGATAACCTTGTGGGAAGGTTTCTGTCCCCACGTTGTAAACCTAGTGGAGAAGGTTTTGTGTTCTCCATTTTTCACTATAGAGAGATAGTGAATTCTTAAGTCGATGTCTCAAGTGGGGATTAGCCACAGAGTTGGTGAACCCTAGTGAACAAATTCTCTGTGTCGTTTACTTCACTGCATCTTTGTGTTGTGGAAATTTCATTACTGTTAGACTCCAATTTATATTCCGCTGCGAAATTTCTTAAATTAGCACAAACGCATTGAGTTTGCCATAAAACCTTATTCATCCACTCTCTAAGGCTGTTTTCAGAGTCGAGGGTTTACAGGGCAGAGAAAGAGTATTGGGTATCATGCGTCGAAGGTTGCCCGATGACTTTTGCCTATTAGAGGCTAGCTCCAGAGTAAAGGAGATATTGAGTTTGGTCAGGGTTGAACCGAGTTTGAAAAGATATCATCATAATGCCTTTATGTAGTTGGCCATAATTAGTTATAATTTACGGTAGTCGCTCATAACTTGGAAATTACAAGTTTAATCTTTCGATCGTTTGTAGGTACATAGTGTTATTTTCTTCTTTTCTTTTTGACTATGTCAGCATACAACACACATCCTTTATATATCCTTGTCTTGTAAAATATTTTGTTACCATTGTAAAATCCTACATAAAATACTTTTACTGGTTGGTTTATTGTTGTATTTGTAGGCAATAGGTAGATTGCAAACAAACAGGGCTTTTGATGTGCTTAAAACTAGGAGCTTATAGGTCTTTGGATGGAAGAGTGATAATCATCATGGCCAAAAGCAAAAAAGAGAGCACCTCTACAGGACCGATATGAACAGACCAAGTACAACAGGGCAAATAAAGGGAAAACATGCACTCACTGCTCTTTACAAGCTCCCCACTTCTCCTCTCTCTACTGATCCTTCACCCTTTCTTGCCTTCTGAAAATATTCTTTTCTTTTTTCTTTTCTTTTTTCCCGAGGTGTGCATTTATGCGCAGTTGGAGATTGTTGTAGTCTTGCTCCTTTATTTTCTATAGAAGTGCAACCTTCTATGTATTTTGTTCCTTTGTTTTTTAATAAAATTCATGGGACGGACACTTTTTGAGTCCGTCCCTTACCTCAAAAAAAAATAAAAAAAGGAATAGACCATATCCTGAGATCAATATTCAAAATTTGTAAGATATTGTGATCTGCTAAATAAGTGAAGACTTGGGCTTTATTTGGGAATGGAGTTAAAGTTTTCAACACGGTAGTTTCATATAGTTAGCAAAACTTAACTCCAAAATGCTAACTTTATCTTCTTTGGCATCCAGTTTGGAGTTGAGATAACCACGGTTATCTCAATTCTAAACTCCAATCTTATCTAACTTTTCTACACTCCATTTCTCCCAAACACATCTCTTATAACAAACTAGAGTTTATTTCAAAATGGTGTTTGAGGTTTGCAAACCATAGTTTGCATCCCCTCTACTTCCACTTAAAAATAACTCTAGTTATCCTAACTTCATACCCAAACAGTAAAAATTATTCACTATGCTAACCGTATATGCCTACATGAGTGAGAGAGAAGTGTGAGTCTCATACGCTGCCCAAGGTTACCCGAAATTCTCCACTCTCTCTATCCCCTGCCAGGTGTATTACATCCGGCATACCAAATAATTTCTCCCCAAACAGGGCTTAAATGGTAACTCATGCTACAGTAAGTAGTAACTGAAGACTATATGGTAACCTTACAGCCTGAAAATTCAGACTTGGTTTTTTTTTTTGAAATAGGGTAGTTTGATTTTTAAATAATAAAAATAGGGTAGTTTGTTTTATATTTATAATAATATGGCGGTTTGGTGGACCCCAGAACCCGCCCTCTACCTATTATAGGGAAGGGCGGGAACCCGCCCTCCCCTCAATTTTGAAGAGGGCGGGTTCTCACTCTCCTTTATAAAGGAGAGGTCAGAACCCGCCCTCTATTATAAAAAAAAAATTTAAATTATGGGGGGTCCACAAACCGCCCTATTATTATAAATATAAAACCAACTACCCTATTTTTATAATTTAAAAATCAAACTACCCTATTTCAAAAAAAACCTTCAGACTTGTATTTGCACCCCCAACTTGTTAGAATGCAAATTATTCTAAAGAAGCCACCTTTACATCTCATAACAATAACCAATAATCACAGAAAACACATGCAAACAAGTTTAATCATGAAAAAGATGAAACAATAAATAAAAAGTCAAACCTTGGAAGTGAGCTTAAAATCCCCTTTGGACTTCCAGCTCCCACTCCTCACAAACCGATCCGCATCGCAAATCTTCCTCATCACCGCGATCGCCAGCCCAATCGCGAGGTCTGCCACATCATCCGTGAGCACATCGGGGGTGTTGGTAACCCTAATCCCCTTCTCCTTGCACTTGGCCAGATCGACCTTGTCCAATCCCACGCTGAACGACGCCACGATCTCCAACTTGGGGAGCGCCTCGATCGTCTCGGCGTCGGCGCCGAAGTTGGTGTTGCCGACGATGGCGCGGATCGAGCCGGCGTGTGACCCGATGAAGTCCTGGCGGGCCTCCGGCGGCGATTCCCAGAGGCGGAAGAGCTTGCAGCGCTTGGAGAGCTCGTCTTCGAGGTATGGGTTCATTGGGGAGGTGAGGAGAACGCCTAGGGTTTCCATTTTTTGGGGAAATTTAGGGTCAGGGTTTCGTTGTTGTTGCTAGTAGTTGGAAGAGGGCTGAGGTCTGAGCTTGGGTCGTTACAAACAAGAGATTTGACGAGTAGCTAATTGACACGTGGATTTGGAATATTTGTCTTTTTGGTTTATGGATAGAACGGAGGCCTGCTGTGGACATAAATTTGTGCAGATCATCGTCTCTTAATGTAAGATTAGGAGGAATCTTTACATTCTCAGGAATGTGATGCCAATACATCTAATTTCCAAAGATCTTCCATTAACATACTTAGTATATAATAATCATCCTCGAAAATATGTGCGCAACGGTTGCGGTGGCGGATGACGACAAGCAGCCGGCAGCAACGGTCGACGATGGAGACAGAGATGGGCCGTGGGTGGAAGCTGGAGGCAGATGACCAACAAGCGGCTGGCAAGGGGAAGTCGGCAAGGGGTGGAGGAAAATGGCTGGCGGTGGACAATCGACAGGCGGCCACCGGGGGAGGCCGGGGGTGGAGGCCGGGGGTGGAGTGGCTGATGGAAAATGGGCGGCGGCGGGAGGCAGGCCAGCAACTGGGCTTCGGCGAGAGTTTGTAAAGGCTTTGACGTGAATGATTAGTAGGAAATGTAGAATAATTAACTCACTAAAATTTTCTCTTTTCTTTTCCATTTCTCACTTAAAGAAAAAACAAAAGAGGAAGAAAAAGCATGGAGGAGATGAGAGTGTAAAGAAAATAAGCATGAATAAAACCTTTTTAACTAGAAACAGGAATGAGTCATAAATCAAATAATTACTCATACAAATGAGTCATTAAAAAGAATTATCTCATGAATCCTACAACCATCACTCATTCTCATTTCTTTCATATAATTCTTATACTCCCATCATACATGTATCAACATATATATCTCATTATTTATATCAAATATAAATAATAATTAAAGAGAAGAAAATAATTAAGTGAGCATGATATTAGTTAATATATAAATATATATTTAATTATTAAGTTAACACTTGATTTAATAATTCGGCTATATCATATATATACCGGCTAATATCAACAAACACCCGATTAAAATACGTGTATCAAATACACGTGTTTGATCGAACTCCTGCACACATCCATATACGTGCCCTACATCGCTTTGCATGTACTGGGAAACCTCTGTGTGGGACTCTAAAGACTCGACAATACACTGGCAGTAGCTTAGGATCATATTCATATCCCACAAGCATGTCAGCGGTACTAGTTGCACGTAACGGCTATCCAAATATTGAACGAAAGAAGGTCAACGAGCAAGCTCATATGTACCCTGCAAAGTCTATCAGTGACATTACCGTACAATCTGGTCTCTTCGTCTAAGAGTATCGCATATCGGGTGTAGGGTTTGG
The DNA here is from genome assembly GCA_030015575.1 of Agapanthus africanus. NCBI lineage: Eukaryota > Viridiplantae > Streptophyta > Magnoliopsida > Asparagales > Amaryllidaceae > Agapanthus > Agapanthus africanus. The sequence goes on from CM057346.1 coordinate 402,931,989, forward strand.
AATCTGTCAGACCCCAATAACTCGATAAGTCGTGCGGCAGAGGACTCATAACCAACCAGAGATACAAGCGATAACACTTATCAGTTTATCTCCACCGTGTTGGCCATCGACTTATGGTTGTAGCTATGTCCTGCACAGCGCGACATCAACTCCCTATACTGGGATAGACGAATCCCCTCGAACGCTCACTGCCTCCACGTGCTTCGGAACTATACCCAACAAAAATCTATTTGCATGACTCCTTTGAGCCGTGGTAGAGTAGAAGTCAAAGTATAATAGGAACACACATGAGACACTATGGCGATCTCAGGTCCTAAAAACTACCATGTACATGTCACAAGAGAATTGCTACCTAACATTGGTATATTACCAACTAGGAGTTCTCGGTGAGTCCGTCCAGTGTAACTCATCCAATGAGCACATGTATAAAATCCTCGATGTCAAACACCGATACATGTAGGATCAGCTATCACCCTCCAACCAAGTCAGGAAACGTACACACTAGTTTAAACTGGAGTACCGATCCACAGTCTCGATACTTCTCCGACTAGGGACATTTAAGAATGTGCTTATCGGCCCTACTAGTATGATCTTCATCATCGTCCTGGTAGTCAAGCAAAATCCTAGGGCTTTATCTCATGTCTAAACGATACATGATAGTAAATAAAACGCATCACATGAAAGATAAAGACAAACCAGACAGCGTACTATCATCTCGAGTGGGATTGTTCTCTTAAATAGGTCCTCCTTCAATTACAATAACTGCCTTGAGTGTATCTAAATCCAACAATCTCCCATTTACAATTAAGGCCAATTATTGCGGTATCTCATACCTAATTTCTGTACTGACAGATTCGCAAACTGTGTTCGAGAACTAGCCTCAATGGGTGGACCTGGCACAGTGCATCTCTATATTTCTCCCTGAATCTTAACTTCGTAGAGATCAAATATATCTCGAACTGAGTTACCTGCCTTAGTATTTGCCTAGACTGACAATGGGATCCTGTTCATAAATAAACGATTATATCCAGCGAATTCTCAAGCGGTATCATTTTTCTAATTCACAATCAGTATCCAGCACCATGACTATCTCAGTATTCTACTTGGAACTCTTTTCAATATACTGCTCCTCAAAAGAGGGAAAACTTATAACTCACGATAGACGCTCTGTTTTCCATGTTGAAAGGTTACGCTAGTGCCCCGGCCAACTACCGTGGCCAAATACGGAACAAAATTTTTGTAAGTTCACGGCGGCACCCCGGCCGTCGATGCGACGCCGGAAACGCGGAAACGAAAAATTTTGCTAAAACTTGCAAACCGGCACCACCGCGTACTAAAACCCCGGATCGGGCCATTAACCTAGCTACTAGCAAACTAAAAGATGGGTAGAGAGATATACCAAGCGATCCGTGTCCTTCGGTCTTCGTCTCCACTCCGATCTCCCGCGGAATCTCCGTCCGTCACCTCCTCGTCGGAAAGGGCACCACGTAGCCGGATTCTTTTACGGGCTCCCACCTCTGGACCGAGGCAACTCGGGCGCGAAGTTGGCAAGCCGACGCCTCCAAGGATACTGTAGGTGTAGTGTAGTAGCTTGTCTCTTTTGGGGTTGTGAAGTTGCCTCAATGGATGGAGGTAAAGAATGAACTATGGAGAGAGGTGAGGAAATTTACAATGAGCCAAATGACATGAATAATTTCCTCACCCCCAAAAATGACAAATCCCCTTCTCCCCACTATATGTGGCCGGCCAAAAAAGTCAAGGAAAAATGAGGAGAGATCAACAAGGGAGGTGAGTGTAGGAGAGGAAGAATGGTAACCCTAAGCCAAATCAAATCCAATCACACACCATCACAATAAATGCAAGTGATAAGAAGGAAAAAGAATCTCATGATGAATAACTATCATGAAGCTCTCACATGCAAGAAACCCCCTCCACAATAAGTTATTTGCAAACTTGTAAATAACCCCCTCCACCAGAAAGTCCGGCCGAGAAGGAACAAAGGAAAACTGGCCGGAACGGAATGCAAACTGGCAACTTCAGAAAACTGATCCCGTAATAAATTACAGGAAAAACCCGCTACTACATATACATGCCCGCATTTGTATTCCCACTGAATACAAATGCAAAGAAACAAAACTACACTGTCTAATACTAGGATCCGGCTTAAACCAAAGCCGGCTAGTAAAAACCGTCCGATCACGATCCGTGCAATACCGCACATATCTGATCGAACCCTGCCATATCTCCATACGGCCTCTACAGCGTTTCGCCCGAAACTTGAGTAACTGTGTGTGGGGGACTCTAAAGACTCGTCAATACTATGGCTGTGGATTTAACCACTAGCATGTCAGAGGTATCAGCCATACGTAACGAGCTACCAGCTATTGACCAAAGGGACGTCGATGAGCGAACTCATCCTGACACCCTACTGAGCCTGTCAGTGACAATATCCGTACAGTCCGGTCCGTTCGTCTATAAGCATCGCATGGCGGGCCTAGGGGGTTGGTAAAAGTCAGACCCCCAATAGCGGTACAAGTCGTGTCGGAGTGTAGCCCAGAACACCCTGAGATACTGCTGGAATACCTACCAGTAAATCTCCTGCCTCGGCCGAGGGCTTTGTGTAATGGCTCTCCTAGACACAGCGCGACCTCGTCCCCAATACCGGGAGAGACGAACCCCTGCTGATCCGCTCACTGCCTCCATGTGGCTCGGGACTGTACCCAACTAAAACCTGTTTGCACGTCTTCTTTGAGCGTGGTAGGGTAGTAATCTAAGTACAGTGGGAACTCACACGAGACAAATGACGATCTCAGGTCGATGAACTAACCTGTACACATGTCACCTGGGAACTGCTATCTGACGTCTGGTATAATCCCAACTAGCAGGTTCCCGGCGAGTCCTGTCCGGTGTACTCATAACCCAATGAGCACCTGTATACATCTTAGGTGAACCAACTGACATCAGTGGCTTGTGAGACCGGCCACCGCCCCTCGTCGGGATCTCGACTGTATACACTAGTCTACTCTGGAGTATCGATGCCCTGTCTCGAAACTCCCACGACTAGGGACCATTTAAGGATGTGCTTATAGACCCCAGCTCCCACGTATATGATCGCCCTCATACTGATGGTAGTCAAGCAAGAATCCTAGGGGCTCTATCAACGTGTAATAGCGACCTGTAAGGTCACCTAAAGCAGTACACGATGATAAAGATAAACCAGATAGCATACTATCATTTCGAGTAAGACTGTTCTACCGGTATAGGTCATCCTTCAATCATTGCAATCACGTGCCTGTGATCCAATAATTGACTCTGAGGGCACTATATCTAACAATCTCCCACTTGCACTCAAGGCTAATTATTGCGATGTCGCATACTCACAGCCCGTGTGATACCGAACACCCAACTCCTCTACTGGTCAGTCTCACAAAGCTCATTTGCGAAACTATTGCATTCGAGGAATAGCCTCAGTGAGTGGATCCGCTGTGATGTTTCTTTCTATGTCCCTCTTTATCCCATGTTCGCGGAGAAAGCCATCTCCCGAAATGAGCAATACCTGTCTTAGAATGTCTGGATGTCTGATGGGACCTAGTTCATAAATGAACTCCAAATCCAAACTTCTCAGACTGTATCGTCAACTGAACTTAATCAGTATCCTGCACCATGCCTCCCTCAGTATCCCCTTGTACCACCTGTCCAAAATACCGCCCCTCGTCAGAGGGAAAACTATGACTCTGACGACCACCATGTCGTCCATGTCATCTTGGAAGCCTGGAATGATAACTGTCTCCCGAATGAGGCTGTCGTTATCATATCCTTAGAACATGCACTTATGTTCTAAATCTGCTTCCTATCGTTTCTCCAGGATTGGATTAATATCATCTTATTGCATCTACTGCAAGAACAACATCTGGTGTGGTACTTGACATCTCATGATTGACTCATTTTCCTAAGCAAGTGATCTGCCAATCATGCACATCCCTCTCTACTTTAGTCTATAAGACACCTTTACAGAGGGTGACTCCATCACCTGCAGGTACACTACCGTGCCAGGAGTCGTCCATTCTAAATACTCATAGAATGCTGTCAAAGTACCCAGATTGGGAAACTACCCAAATCTAGATCTAAAACCATAGATCTAGTAACCAGAATGTCTGATATAATATCCATGTCCCATGTGGAGAAACCACCGTGTGACAACCAAAGTATAACCGATCGTAATATAAGAACGTCATTTCCTACTCTGTGTATGTCATCCAAATACCAGGACATCACACCCTACTACCTTCTTAACAGATCCATCCCCTATTCTGATGAAGTCAAACTTATGACTGTCACATCAGAAATAGATGATCTATCTCCGCTATATCTGCTTTAGTCTATAAATAGACATAAGCTACCTGTCCACCAATGCTTCCGCTGCTCCCACTGACTACGACAACCCTCTGGCAGAGTCATATAGACGTACACTTCTAAAACAAGTTTAGAACGACGCTATACTCACCCTCCTGCCGGGTCTCACAGCCTGGAACAACAGCAATGGCAAGTCTGGGTAAACAAGAACCTCCCTGTCACCGTCCTTGAGGCTGCCGGAGTACCTCTCGGGTGCCTGAGGTTACCCACCATATCTGCGGAGTGGCCAATGGAATGTCAATACAGATTGAATCTTTAGGTTCTTATCAAATTTTCAGTAATCGTTTGCGGTTCTGGAATCACTTCCAGTTCTACCATACTCCCACTACTATTTTTTGAAAAAATCCATTTTTATTAAAACTGTGGCGAGTCTAGAACAATATCACTATTGATCTTCCAGATGGTAGAAAGTCAACTCTCGTCATAGCCTGGGTCAACCCACAAACAACCATTACAGAAACGTGTCTTGAGTTATCCAGATTCTGGTTTTAAGCATAAGCCGGACAACTCCCCGTACCTTAACAACGTTAAGATGTGAACTGTTCTATATCCAATACAGAAATAGAAGCACTGATTTAATTGAACCAGATTCAAATCATGCAGCTGTCTCCAGTGCATGTCAACTAAATGGAGAGAGGTCGATCAGCATTACTCAACTTAGGAATGCTTCCAATTATGAGTAACCTGAAAGAGAAGCAAGTTCTCTTAATCATTACTATCAACTGAATACCATACACAAGTATCTACATCTTCGATCACCTTGAAGAATCCTGATACTTGCAACACCTGGTTCTCTACTCTATTCTTATACCTATAACTTCTCAAAACTTGGACCTTGTATTTCTACGAAACACTTGTCTAAGAACTAGAGAAGTCATAAGTAAAATGAATATAGTACGAGGACCAACCCCTCTGTCCTAATGGACACTGGACGATATACAATACTCTGTATAAGTCCTCTGAGTCTAACGACTCATTCACTATGTGTCGTAGGTTGAAAACTGTACTTATGGTTAAGAAGAATTACACCGCTGTTTAATGCTCCTTACCTAACCATCCACTGATATAGGTAAATGTCATAGACATAATTTCAAAAAGGTATATCTCACTCTATAAAAATAGACGTACAGATATATCAATTTGAAATTGGTGCATAACAACGGATATTCAAAACCAAATATTTGCTGTCCGGCAAACAACCCAGGTGACTTCCTCAAATATCACCAATTACAACGAATTTCGATATAATGAGGATGATCACCTAATTCCCAATAACTTACTCCCACTCATCATCTGTAAAACCATACAGATGTGAGAATAAAACCTGGTAAATACATACCCTAGAGCAAGTGTCTAATTGGGAAATCAGTTTTCTTTTAACAATACACAGTGAAACTGAAACATTGAAATGTTTCGATGGGGTATCCGGGTATTCCTAGTAATGCCTTTTCCATTATCCAGATTCACAACTGTAACCGTATAATTCTTTGCCATCTCTCCAAATCCCTTTATATGTCTTTAGTCATTTCCTTCTGTACACCCTCTTAGGCTAAATGGTTTTCTTCCTTCCCTACCGTTCGGCACCAGCCTACGGTTTGGAAGAAGACTATCCAATAAGCATAATGGGTGTACTGTCCTAATCCTAGGAGCACTCGCAATGCGAGAGAAGGTGAAGATAAAAGACAACCGAATAAACCTTATTCCTATTTCTCCTGAACCAGAATCCATCCCCGAACTGGAACAAGTTCCTTTCGAGTTCGTATATAACCATACGATGGAGTATCCAATAAACTGTGGATCTTCGTAGTGATACGGAGTGTCCTGGAGAAATACAAAGGTGAAGTGGGAGTGGTAACGAAATACTTGGTTTGGTCGTGAATATCAGTCGCAATTTACTTTGCCCTCCTTCTAATCCCTTTCTTTGTCTTAACTTAATACCTTCTGTACACCGTTTAGGCTAATTGGTTTTCTTCATTCCCTACCGGTTGGCACCTGCCTAAGGTTTGGAATAAGACTATCCAATTTGCGTAATAGGTGTACTATCTCCTAAACCAAGGAGTACTCGCAACCTGAGAGAAGGTAAAAGGAAAAGACAACTGAATAGTCCTATTAGTTTTCTCCAGAACCGGAAACCATCCTCGAATAAATTCCTTCGAGTTCATATATAACCATATGATGGTTTAGTCCAATGAAAGTGGACATTCGTAGTAATACGGGGTGTCCTGGAGAAAAGGGTAAAAGTAGGAGTGGCAATGAGGTTTGCAACTCTGACAATCCAAAAACCAATGTTTTAGAAGGTTCGATTAACTTGGTCACTGAGTCATGGTCAAGGGTCGGGTCATGGTCGCTGCCAAAGAGAGAGAGAAAAGAAACACTCAGCGTGCACTCTAACCTAGATCAGAATGGTTATCACTTTATCTAATCTGGAAACCTCCCACTGTACCGTCAAATTCTCCTTCAAACCTGAAAGAAGAATTAGTCGGGATCACCCGAGGAGTAAACCAACTCATCAGTGGGAATCGGGATCCAACTATAATCGCATGATAATGTGACGGAATCCGCTCACGTTATCACACTCCAGAAGGTATGCGCATATCTGGCAAGTTTCAGTTTCTTTAGAAACTCCCGATGTGGATTTTTGCCCCATGCTCTTATGACCTTGACTTTGGCCAACATATCATAAGTCACATGTCAAGTTCTACCCGTCATTCTCCAGGTTAATTTGAACCCACCCGTACATACCCTTGACTTTGGCCAAAATAGTAGTACGACTGTCCCAAACCAACGCATCTATCTATGCTGCATATGAATACCCAATAGCTACCAATCACTGTGCCTTGACTTTGGCCAACATACACAGCTTGAATACTTATTGACTATTTATATGAAACGACGGAGGGCTACGAATGGTTTCTGGCGAAAACCTTTAACGTAGTGAACTTGATATCGTTGAAGGAACTGATAGCTTTATAAAAATATAGTAATGAAAACATTTGCTAAAGAGGTCACTCCCGGTGAAGGGATCTCGGCTCTTTCCCCGTAGGATGAGGTGCAGGATATTCCAACTGAATACCACGATGCAAAGCAAAAGTAATCGGCTATAGTGAAGTTATTGCCCTGATGCAAACTTTTGTCCAAGGGGTCACTCCCGCAAAGGGATCTCGGCCCTTGCCTCGTCGACTGAGGAGCAGGATATTCCAACTGAATACCACGATGCAAAACAAAAGTAATCGTCCTTGCAATAACAGCTTTTTGAAAAATGTTCTAACAACATCAGAATAGGTTTGTTTAGCTTGCATTGATCCAAATCAACGCAGTCCCATCAATTGATCACACCACAAAGAACGAAAATAATGATGTACGTATATGCCATCCGCATTCGCCACTGGGTCCCGTCATCACCCGTTAGGTTACTTAACTAACGACAGAGCGGGGACTGGACTAGCGCGGATGCAAAACATATACAACATCTACTAGTATATATATCAATATATAATATTCGCTCAAGGCGTGATAAAAATGCAACATCACAGAAATGTAACCAGCATCACAGAACAATACAGATATCTGGGATCCCCGGGTTTCATAAAGCCGCTACTGAAACCCGACGTTCCCCTGGTCGTGTGGATAGCCTGTGCAATGAAAATCCTAGACCCCTACGGGCGCGGCAAGTCACCCGCTAAAACCTGAAGCGAGACTTCCCCCTTCATCAACGTGAATGGACCACCCAACACTTCACGGAATCTGGTAACTTGGGCACCCCTCCTGGGTCAACCTGTACCCCCTACAAGTGCGGCGAATAGCCCACCAATTCTAGAGTGAAGCCCCCTCCGTCTCAATGCCATGAGATGCGGGCCCGTTGCCCTCTAGAACCCGGCTATCCGTGCACCCCTTCACGGGGTAATCCTAGTACAGAAAGTAAAATATACATACAACGGGTACATCGACTTCGACCCGGTCGTGCCCCAAAAGAATAATACAAACAGGCAGTAACGGCAGTCCACATGTCGGACGCTCGCCCCGCAATATCAAATGTACATATAAAACAAAACTGTACTAATATTGCATCCAGGCTATCCCCCACGACCAATCCGCAACATCACAGCACAACACAGAACATCAACGTGAATGTCACGTTCGCAAATCCGTCTAAAAGGGCTATAGCAGTTAGACAGGATTTACCGATCAAATGACATTCACGGTCGCAGATATAATGTAAATACTGTGAACTAGCATGTTTAAAATTTTCGATCGAACAAATTTACCGAAGTAGGCCCCAAGCACTACTGTAGCACTCAAAGAAAATCTGGGCCTAAAAACAATATACCAAAAACCCTAATTTCAACTCAGAAGCTCTCTGTAGAATTTTGATGCACTGAACAGTAAAGACTGCGGCGGAACCATGGCCCAAGCATAGGTTTGGCCGCGGTTCCACGGTGGGATAGTGGGTTCACGTGATCAAATTTCTACAGAAGTCTTATAATTCTCTGCACATGTTTCTGCAACAACCTAAAAAATTTTTGGAGCTTAAAAAAATTTCGACAGAAACCTGATGCAAGAAAAATACGGTTTTGGGAATTTTGTTCGATCGAGTTCTAAACATACTAGAGCAAGCTAGACTAGGTTAATGGCGTGACTCTGATACCAATGTAAGTTCACGGCGGCGCCCCGGCCGTCGATGCGACGCCGGAAACGCGGAAACGAAAAATTTTGCTAAAACTTGCAAACCGGCACCACCGCGCACTAAAACCCCGGATCGGGCCATTAACCTAGCTACTAGCAAACTAAAAGATGGGTAGAGAGATATACCAAGCGATCCGTGTCCTTCGGTCTTCGTCTCCACTCCGATCTCCCGCGGAATCTCCGTCCGTCACCTCCTCGTCGAAAAGGGCACCACGTAGCCGGATTCTCTTACGGGCTCCCATCTCTAGACCGAGGCAACTCGGGCGCGAAATTGGCAAGCCGACGCCTCCAAGGGTACTGTAGGTGTAGTGTAGTAGCTTGTCTCTTTTGGGGTTGTGAAGTTGCCTCAATGGATGGAGGTAAAGAATGAACTATGGAGAGAGGTGAGGAAATTTACAATGAGCCAAATGACATGAATAATTTCCTCACCCCAAAAAATGATAAATCCCCTTCTCCCCTCTATATGTGGCCAGCCAAAAAAGTCAAGGAAAAATGAGGAGAGATCAACAAGGGAGGTGAGTGTAGGAGAGGAAGAATGGTAACCCTAAGCCAAATCAAATCCAATCACACACCATCACAATAAATGCAAGTGATAAGAAGGAAAAAGAATCTCATGATGAATAACTATCATGAAGCTCTCATATGCAAGAAACCCCCTCCACAATAAGTTATTTGCAAACTTGCAAATAACCCCCTCCACCAGTAAGTCCGGCAGAGAAGGAACAAAGGAAAACTGGCCGGAACGGAATGCAAACTGGCAACTTCAGAAAACTGATCCCGTAATAAATTACAGGAAAACCCCGCTACTGCATATACATGCCCGCATTTGTATTCTCACTGAATACAAATACAAAGAGACAAAACTACACTGTCTAATACTAGGATCCGGCTTAAACCAAAGCCGGCTAGTAAAAACCGTCCGATCACGATCCGTGCAATACCGCACGTATCTGATCGAACCCTGCCATATCTCCATACGGCCTCTACAGCGTTTCGCTCGAAACTTGAGTAACTGTGTGTGGGGGACTCTAAAAACTCGTCAATACTATGGCTGTGGATTTAACCACTAGCACGTCAGAGGTATCAGCCATACGTAACGAGCTACCAGCTATTGACCAAAGGGACGTCGATGAGCGAACTCATCCTGACATCCTACTGAGCCTGTCAGTGACAATATCCGTTCAGTCCGGTCCGTTCGTCTATGAGCATCGCATGGCGGGCCTAGGGGGTTGGTAAAAGTCAGACCCCCAATAGCGGTACAAGTCGTGTCGGAGTGTAGCCCAGAACACCCTGAGATACTGCTGGAATACCTACCAGTAAATCTCCTGCCTCGGCCGAGGGCTTTGTGTAATGGCTCTCCTAGACACACCGCGACCTCACCCCCAATACCGGGAGAGATGAACCCCTGCAGATCCGCTCACTGCCTCCATGTGGCTCGGGACTGTACCCAACTAAAACTTGTTTGCACGTCTCCTTTGAGCGTGGTAGGGTAGTAATCTAAGTACAGTGGGAACTCACACGAGACAAATGATGATCTCAGGTCGATGAACTAACTTGTACACATGTCACCTGGGAACTGCTATCTGACGTCTGGTATAATCCCAACTAGCAGGTTCCCGGTGAGTCCTGTCCGGTGTACTCATAATCCAATGAGCACCTGTATACATCTTAGGTGAACCAACTGACACCAGTGGCTTGTGAGACCGGCCACCGCCCCTCGTCGGGGTGTCGACTGTATACACTAGTCTACTCTGGAGTATCGATGCCCTTTCTCGAAACTCCCACGACTAGGGACCATTTAAGGATGTGCTTATAGACCCCAGCTCCCACGTATATGATCGCCCTCATACTGCTGGTAGTCAAGCAAGAATCCTAGGGGCTCTATCAACGTGTAATAGCGACCTGTAAGGTCACCTAAAGCAGTACACGATGATAAAGATAAACCAGATAGCATACTATCATCTCAAGTAAGACTGTCCTACCGGTATAGGTCCTCCCTCAATCATTGCAATCACGTGCCTGTGATCCAATAATTGACTCTGAGGGCACTATATCCAACAATTTTTTCTAACGATTAGAACATGGCGCTAGAATAACCTTTAACCCGGATCTTTGACACGACCCGAAATAGCACGTGAATGGCACTTGAATCATATGAAGTGTATAGGATCACATCTAATTCAAGTAAGCCAAAAGCCCAGAAATCTAAAACCATTTTAATAATAAATGATGGAAAACTCGTTTTAAAGAAGTGGTTTTAATAGAATAAGCCGAATTATGCGTTTTTAAAATATCAAGTCTTTTCTGAAAATTTCGGCAGAGTTTTCTTTGTAAATACTGGCCCCGAACGGGGTACAACATGATAAATATATACATGAATGATAAAAGGCATCCCCAAGCGGGAGCTAGCTCTTCGTCAATCGATAGTTACAACCACGCAAGCAATATAATATACAACGCCGAAGGGCGAGGATCAAAACTGAAAAGGAAACTCAAATCAACATGAAATCCATAATGATACAACGCGCGACTTTAAGATCGAAAGAATATACAACACTGGTCACCTAAGTCTGAAATAAATATACGTGTCTGGTTGATGGAGTTACTAGATACAACTGAAAATATAAAGTACAATGGTGGTCACGATACAAGTGAACCCACCAACCAAAGCAAATCATTCGGAATGGAAGCAGTATGCCAGCAAAGCCGTAACGAAACCTGTACGGCAAAACCTGCAAGAAACTGTGGCACAACGGGGGTGAGTTGCCAACTCGTGAGTAGAAAACATCACCGAGCAGAAATCGTATGTATGACTCAATCCTAGGTCAATACGTTCAATAATATATAACCTCAAAATGATAAAGTCTGAAGCATGAAAAGGTGGCAAGGGTAAACAGCTATACATAAGTGTAATCCCATGTGCTCATGTCAGTGTCTCAGGTAGCAATGTATCATAATAAGAGGTATGAATGCATGAAAACAGAATATATATAAATGAGAAACCGCTTTCCTGTTTTAGTGAGATTTATGTAATTTAAAATGAGGTATCATCAATAAATCGATATAAATCAGTGCCTAGTATCGACACAAAACATAAATCCCAATATCCAATATCTTGGGCTCCGGCTATCCGGACTGGCCCATATCATAATATCTCAATATCTCAATATCAATATCTGGGGCTCCGGCTATCCGGACTGGCCCTTGGGCTCCGGCTATCCGGATTGGCCCAACTCCGATCGGTATCCTCCAGATATTCGACGAGTCTCAATACAATCACCGATCAGCAATGCTCCCCTGTCACAGGCTCAACGCCGATCAACTGCGATCTTCTTGCCCCGGGGTACCGCACCGGGTCCACCATGCACACGCAGACGGTTCATCTCCTCCTTGAATCGGGTGTATGATATCGCTCAAGAGCCGAGAAAACTCATGGTGGACATATCACAATCATAACATGAGAAAACCACACTTTTATCTTTTAAAATGATAAATGAGTTTATTAAACCTTGCGGTTTCTCCAAATCCAGAAATCTCATGGAAAATCCGAAATCCAAAATAAAAGTCAATAATAATGAATACCGGGCTCCGGCAATCCGGACTGGCCCTTAAATAATGCATGACAATGAATATATAAATATGCATGAAAATCACAGTAATAAATGCAATGTCTAAGCTATCATATAAAAGCAAGCTCACTAGTACCATGTCAAAACCATCAGCTAATATTTTATACTAATGAAGTAGTATTTTCTAATATGTACGTGACATGGCAATTACCGATGATGATGTGTGTGAGCCGGTAAGCAAATGTACGTGGAGCATACGCATCATCGGTAATGGTGCTGGTGTCATGACAGCATGGGTTTCAATATAATAATAAACACATTTAAGCATGCAATGCGATACGAATAGAAAAATGAATGGCAATGAAAAGTAAATGTAGCAATAATATGCGGAACATGAATAAAACGCAACAATAAAGAATCTACATTTCTATATAAGTATCATACCGTTTTGCCATTTGAAATAATACGAATCGTGGTGTTTTGAAATAAGGGCTACGGTGTTTTTAAGAAAAGGTACATCCTTTGAAATATCCGCAGAATCTCTTGGCATGTCTTTAAAATACTCACGATTCGTCAGTTTTGAAATAGGTATGACTCGAGTCTAGTCTACATCTACAAATAAACTACAGGACTAAACTAATAGGCTAATCGAAAAGGGTAAGGAAAACCACCTATGTCTGAGTCGATATATATATATATATATATATATATATATATATATATATATAAATCGGTGATCCCGCCTCAATAGTATCATGTACGATACAATATATCATATGACATTCTCGAGTCAAGAGTACGGATCTATCATCAATATAGCTCGTACGGTAAATCCATCGTACGGCATCCCAAATCTGGGTCCGGGTCAAATATCACATTTATCTCGTTATTCATCTGGTATCCTTATCATCACATCATGATCTGGGTACTGATCTAAGTCTAGTACATACTGATACCATCTACATATATATATGAGTGTGTATGAAATACATCGCCCAAGGACCCGCTATAATATCGTGTTGTATCTCATAATACGAACCACGTCATATCACCGATCTCATGGCACCATGCCCAATCTCATCGACTCATCTCCAAATACCATGTACTATCCTCATCATCCATGTATACGTATACGTATATATATACACACACACACACACACACATAGTCCCATATCTGTGTGTGTGTGTGTGTATCCCCATATATGTACAAGTACTAAAAGTATGCAAGTGTGTGTGTATGTGTATTCAAATCACTACTCTAGGGTTCGCGACTAAAAACTAACTAAACACTATCTTACAAGTACACTATACTAACCCAAAGTCATTTCATATCACATCCGTATATATATATATATATATATATATATATATATATATTATATAATATAATTATAACGCATTCGCATTTTAAACTACGAAACTGCGGGGGTGCTATACGCCATCCACCCGACTTCCCCCGTAGATATATATCTACTCACCTGATCTTCGCTTGCCGATGCCGACGTCGCCACGCGCTTGCTTGTCGTCTCGAAGTCCTCGTGGGGGTACCTACACATCATAACGTATCGTGCCACATTAAAATCCAATCCGCAATCGAAACAACACACGAAACTCACATAGGTCAAAACCTATGGTTTGCTCTCGCAAATCAACCAAATAACACTCGATTTCGACGTACAAACGTCAAGTGATCGAAGTAAAACACAAATACTAAAACTTGAATTCATAAACACAAAAGAATTCAAAGCAGCAACCCACTAAAATGGTCCCAGATTTTGTTTAAGGTGAAAACAAAGTAAGCAAACAACACTAGGGTGATATATAGGGTGAATATGAGCTATCGAAGGAACCCTGACCCCTAACTCCACCAAGTGGCCGACCCCTATACCCTAAAATCCGAGCTCACTGGCCTGGGGTCTTGGAATTGGTTCGTATTTGTAGGGCGGCCTCCTAGTGGTCCATCTAGGCTTGTGGCATTGTTTGCTTTTCTAGTAATGGCCTCGGTTCACTCCAGATTTCCCTGCACACACCAAATCTTCACAAACCGACACAAATCAAATTCTAAATTTGTATTTGGTTCCAGGTTTCAGGTTTGGGTCTGAATTCTAGCACTAGGGGGGTTGTGTGGCCTCTACCAAGCTCAATTACACATCACAACTCAAGAATTCCCCAAAACCCTAACTTGGAAATTTCAATGTTCACTAAACCGATATAAAACACCTTTAAACCTGTATGGTTGCTAAGGTAATCGAAATACAATACTAAGGGTGCAGAGATTATCTCATTTGGCAACTCAAGAAAATTCTTGAGTTGTCCCAAGTCTTCAAAATTGGATTTTTCTTGGTCCAAAGTGATTGAAATGGTCTTGTGCATGTTTTTAATGAAGTGGGGATGGACTTTGGAGTAGTTTTGGTGATGAAATGAGGGTTTGAAGAGGAGGTGGGGGAGTGAGCTGCCATGGTTGAGGGAAGGAAAGAGATGAAGAAAAGATGAAGAGGGAAAATGAGTCATGCCAAGGTTTGACCCCTCACCTCACTCTCTCTTCTCTCTCATGCCCATGCTTCATTTTTCATTGTTTTCTTTTCTCTTTTCTTTTCTCTTTTCTTTTCTTTTCTATTCTTTTCTTCTCCTTAAAATTTTAGAACCATGCATGATAAAAAGAAGAAAGCATGAAAGAAAAATGTAACAAGTGCTAAAAATGACTTGGTGCATGTCATGTGCACAAAACCGGATTAATGCGAGATTAGCGATATTTAATCGTGATTAGCACTAAAATAGTGTATAATTAATCATAAAAACTTATAATTTGCATAAATTACATAAAGCACCCTCATTTCAGTAATTTCCATAAATTTCCAAATTTTTCCCAATTTATCGGTATTTAATTATACCGCCTTATTAAAATATTCAATATAATATTATTTAGTTATAAAAATCCCCAAAAATAATATTTTATTTTTCTGAAATGTTACAATCTTCCTCCCTTAAAGAAATTTGGTCCCCGAATTTAAATTTAAACCCCTCAATACTAAAACATTTCAGTAAAAGACTAAGCCGTCGGGGTCCCGGAATCATAAATACATAAAGCACATCGTAACGCAATGCATGCGCATGAAAACGAGTGTATCAATCAAAGGAAAAACTCCGTCAAGCATCCCGCAATCATCGGATTCATGGTGAAGACACAAATGTCAAAATCCAAAACAAAAACCAACATGATATACATCAACACCATATATGTAAACATCTGAAAGAAATGCATGCCAAATCTTTTTAAGTCGCTGTACGATGCGTATAACACTGCACAGTGGCGGACGTCTATTGTAAGAAAATAACTATATATATATATCTTTTGTTTAATATGCACGTCTCGTCGTTTTGAAAACAATTTAGAAGGGTTTCCTTTGTAAAAGTTTCGTGTCAATCTCGGACACGTAGGTAAATACTGAGACTCTAGCTCCTTTTGGAAATCCCTTCGATAACTATCAATGCATGCAAAATATGTTCAGGTACTGTTCTCGGACTAGTCCTGTTCAGCTACTCTACCATGTAGTAAATATTATAAAAACATACTGCTCAAAATCAATCCCAAAATGTATATAAGAATGCCACGTGCGTCTGGTGCGCACGGAAATCAAAATCCATGAATGTGCCATACACGTGCACAGAAACAACATCTAAGTGAAACGGGTGTGCATGAAACACCTGTCAAAGGCAACGGTGTGCCTGACAGCAATATCAGGTGCATCTGAGATGCACAAAAAATCCCGATTTAGTGCATCTGGTGTGCACCAAAATCGCATCAAGCGCCTAAGTATGAGCAAGAATCCAAATCCAGTGCACAAGGTGCACGACAACAAATATTGAATATCACAATCGAGATCGACGGTATATAACACATCTCAATCCAAATCCAAATCAGATTTACCGTGGTATATAATCTCACAGCCATGTGCATCAGCGTGTACAAAATCGAATCAAAATACTAAAAGTGCATGAAAACTATGTCGAAAGTATAAGTCAAATCACATGCATACCATAGGTATAAAATCAAAATCAATATCTCGAATGACATCAAATCGAAGTCAAGTGCAACTGTGGTGCACAAAATCTCAATCATGCAAATAAATCGTCAAAAATACAGAATCAAAGATGGCGGAAACAGTCCCGCTCAAGCACATCCTCTAAAATCTCTGGCCAACTGTCGTGGTCACTCATAACATGTCTCGTCGATGGTGCCGAACTCTGGCCTGCTGGGTGTGCGTAAAATGACCGCTCCTGGGTCCAAATCTTCTCGTATAATATTCCAGAAAGGTCTTGTCGAGATCTCTCCCAAATCTCGTTTCTGCCGAACTGCCCGAAAGTCATCGTCCTTTATTAAATCTGTTTCTTGTTCCGGAACGGCTGCATACTCATCGCGACTCCTTCTGGAAGATATATGTAACGCTTTGAAATTGGTTAGATTAATTTTCGCGTTAATTAGCGGTAATGCGTGTTTTCACAAAACTTAGTTAATTGCTATTTCCACCTAGACTGGAATAAACCTAATTTTAATTGTGATAGTATGTAATTATATATATAATAGTATTTTATTAATTATTAATTAGTTTAGTGTTCACTTAATTAGCAAATTTTCTTAACTAATTTTCCTAAGCCAAAATTAGTTAGCATGCACAACCCTAATCACTTAGGTTAAGTGATAACTTATATTCATTTTCTTTTTCTCTCTTGCATGGTTCATTTATCCTCACAAAAATCAAGTCAAACCTTTTAATTAAAAATGAAATAAAAAGATTGGGAGGCATGGTTGGGATTATGTGAAGATTGTGCTTGACTTTTGACCATAACCTCACTTTTTTCTCTCTCTCCCTCTCATTTTCTGGAAATCCCAGCAGAGGCGGCAGCAGCATCAGCAACATATCCTTCATCTTCTTCTCTTTTCTTCTCCTTGCCTTCAAACAACAATCCCTACATAAAAAACTCACCTTTTCTTCATAAAACCTTTGCAAAACACCTCTTTTATGGGTCTTGATGGCAAATCCTTGGCTTTGAAGGCAAGTGCAGCAAGTTAGACTTCCCTAAGATCATTTGGAGGTATTAAACTCACCCATATCACTTTATTGCTTAACTTGTAGTTTTATTAGCTAAAAATTGTGTTTTTGTGCGTTTTAGTGCTAATGAGATGGTTTAAGTGAAGATTAGGGTAAGTTAGGGGTTTTAAGGTTTGATTAACTTAATTAGGTGCTATTAATATTGTTTAAACCAAGTTAATTCCTCAAGTTACACTAAAATACCATTTTGAATCACATTAGTGTTAAATTAGCGTTTTAGTAAAGATTTGTGCCCTTTTGCGATCTGCTTTCAACCCGGTTGCTTAAGGCAAAAACTGAGTTTACTGGAGCATGTACACTAGACCTAGACCACACACACAAAGCACGGGACCCCCATTCTTCTTCCAGACCACAAATAAATAGGTTCTGGCCACAAATTGCGGCTAGATGTGGGAGTTGGGTGTCGGGGTTTGGTGGGTAGGAGTCTGCTACATATTTAAGATCTTTGGTGTATGCAACTTTTTCTAATTCTGCATGTATCAAAATCTGGAGCAAAATACCCTATTTTCAATACTTTAAGCTTGTGCGACACGTGCGTTATGTGAGTGGGTTTAGTGTTTGCTGCGTGTCACAGCGTGTCGGGGTAGTTTCAGACGCGTATACATACGTTTTAGCGTATCGGATACACACGCGTTTAGTTCGCGACGTGAGTTTCTTATTTGGTTTTGATATTGTGTTTTTGCAGGATTTTAGCATATGTGTACTCTTTGTGTAAATTCTAGGTTCGCAGGCGGGTACGTCGGACGCCGCAAAGAAAGGGAAGCAAGTAGTTGGCTACACTTAGCACAAGACCACGGTGAGTAGATTTAACATTTACGGGGAAATCGCCCGTATGGCGTTAAGCGTCAGGACTTGATAGGATATTGTAGTCACGTATATATATATTTATATATATATTTTTATGCATATGTACTATTGTATCGTACCCATCTTTTGTTGCATATAGATACAGTATTTATGTAACACTGCACTGTCACTAACGGTTCAAGCTGCACGAGCACTATTTGTATGTTACACCCACACCGTTAGTGATTGCCATAACACTTGCACTATATGATTGCTACGAACCATACATCATTTTGATTACCGCATTATTGATGATTGGACATGATTCTGTCGCATATTGGCATATATACATACTGTACACTCATGCTTGCGTATATACCACATGTACATCCATACTTGCGTAGATATATATATATATCTTTGTGCATCCATGCCTACATACATACATACTCTTGCACATACATAGATGATGCTGACTTGATTTAAAAATTAGGGACCGCATGAAATGTTTTCAACTGGATCCTTTTAAAAGAGCGGTTTTCCCCTTTTACTCGTAGTACGATTTTATACGGCATACGACACATTGCATGGATTTACGCAGTGAGTTTTGGATTCGTGTGATTTCTGGATTTGAGAACCGTGGTATTATTTTAAGAAAGTATGCACTGTTTTGAAAAACCCGGTTTCTCTTGATATGATATTTCAGTGCATCCACCATGCGTTTTCTCGGTTCTGAGACGTGTGACATGTGAAACCCGATTTGAGGAGGAGGACGATCCGTTTGCGGGTACATGGTGGACCCGGTATGGTATCCCGGGGCGAGAGAGAGAGAGATTTCGTGTGGATGACGATGAGCCTGGCAGAGGGACTCCTACCTACCGGTGATTGGTTGGACCTGGCGGTCATCCGGAGGATACTGACCAGAGTCGAGAGATGGATATGGGCCGACCCGTACTGCCGGGCCGAGGGCCGATTCCGCAAACGGAACCCGTGGGCCGATCCGGACTGACAGAGCCCGATATATGAGGATTTCCGTGTCGATGCTGGACACGAGTATTTTATGATGTTTTCGGGTGCCGATGTCGGGCACCCTTCTTTTATGAGATTTACAGGATTGAAGGCCGGATAGAGTGACGGCGCCTGAGTTATCGGGATTTTGGGGTGTTTTTGGTAGACACCGGAGTTTTCCACATTGATATTCCGTGTAGATGATATTTTATCCCATGCTCAGCATTCATTGTTATGTATTGCATCATGTAGTCGTAGTACCTGATAGAGTACTTTGGCATGATTATTGCATACCCAGCTCATCATATAGATGTTACTAGATTTCACTTGTTATGCATGATTATTGCATACCCAGCTCATCATCTAGATGTTATCTGATTGCACATGTTAGAGTATCGCAGTACGTGCATACTCGCGATTACCTTTATATGTTATTTACTAGTCACGAGTTGGCAACTCACCCCCGTAGTGTTTGCAAGTCGACCCTCATAGTAGTTGCGGCAGGGCTATCTCTTGTATCTTTTTGGCTACGGATACCACTGCAGTTGGCGCGTGAGCCGTTTTATTGATAGGTGGGTTTGTGGTATCCGGTTATTTTCCATTTGTACACTCTATTGTATCTAGTACTCTCCATCTACTGTTTCATGTATTGACTTAGAGATCAGTTATGAGGACGATGTTGTATATTATTTTGTACTCTGGTGTCAAGCTAGTGTGAGCCGATTTTATTTATGTAGTTTTACCTTTTATGCTGATCTTTTGATTATTTTGTCCATTTCTTCGCTACGGCGTCGTATATTACTCTTGTGGTGATTGTTTCCGCCGTTGGGCGTGATTGCTCCCGTTTGGTGATGTTATATTCTTGTTATCAGTCATTTTACTTATATCATGTCTTGTACCCATTTTCGGGGCTAGCTTTTATAAAGGAGGCGCTGCCGAAATTTTTAAGAAAATAACTTAAACTTTAAATTTTTTTACTCAATTACTCAAGGTTTTCTAAAATATTTTAAACTAATGTTTTTTTTCACTCACTATTTTAATGGTTTTGATTTCTGGGTTTCGGCTTACTTGATCGCGTTGCGCCTATAGGCGTTACGTGGTTAAGTGCCGGTCATGGGCCGAACTTTGGGTCGTGACAATATATCCATATATAACGCCTCTGTATGCGTGTCGCATCTCTGATGTCGGTGGGTGGAACATCATCTCATCAAGATCTCGTACGAATCTCTTACTCCACTTTTCTCTAATGTCGATTGCTTCGGACTCGTCTCTTCGTGGCTGCATGGACTGTGCTCCAACGGCTATACTCGTATCTAGAGTCTCCCAAACAATGCATCCCATCACAGATATCCGAAAGATGTCGAACCATTCGATCGATTTGTCAAAACCTCATAATCCCCCAAGAGCTCAACATCTTGAGTACGGTTTAATAATATTGAGTACATGCCACAGCACCTATGGACCAACCGTAGAAGGGCAAACCCAAGCCTCATTAATGGCACCGCTGAACTGCCGCAAACCCTAAGGTTTAAAGGCGTTCTCATGGTCATTATGTTGAGTTAGGGTTTCATTTTTCTAGAGGGTCCGTAGAATTACTTGCATGTTTTGTCCAAATACTTTAAACTTGGAAAATGAGTTTCTGGCATTCGATCGTCTCTATCGACTCCCAACGTATTTGCATGAAGTCTTCTCAAGCTGGAATCCATCAATCTGATGACCTCGTATCAGGGTAAGCGAATGAACCACATGTCCTAGTCATTCATCCTCGGACGACTAGCGACCTTCCATCATATCTCTGAGTATAAACTCGTGCTGCAGTAGCTCCAACATCTGGGGCGATATCTCGTCATTCGCAGCAGCAACTGGCTCATTCGTCTGTACATTGAACAGTGCCTCAATCATCATGAATAAGCGATACATTAATGGTCATCACATTCTGGCTGGCCTCTATCAGTGGCTCAATCCTCTGGTGCTGATCTGCACGTCCGAGTAATCTCGTAAAAGCGATCCATCAAACGCTCCTGCCGCGAAAACACAATAAAACGACGCATCTATGCAATCACATGTCCCTGGAATCACACCCTGGTCAGTTCTCGTCCGTGACGAGCTCGTGCTGACCGCAACTCTAGCCGTAGCTCTCTCTCCCCGTATAATCGTGGCAGCAAAACCATAAACTGATATCGATGAGGATAGATCATGAATGAATATAATGCCGTGCAAGGAAATGTACATCCTAAGGCTTCTTAAGCGGAGTAGCGTATCATAAGTATGCCGCGGAACATACACACGGTACGTCACTCTCCTTAAGTTACCTACTCTATCAACCAAGGTCAACCTACGCGACAAAAGTTCGGGTCTAATACCCCCTCGACTAAGTCTAAGTTCCGTAAGGTCAAGCCTAGATTCCGTATATATACAAACGCCCTAGGCTCCGCATAGTCAAACCTAGACTCGAACCAAGGTTAACTTAGCGCTCTGATACCAACTTTGTCACGACCCGAAATAGCACGTGACTGGCACTTGAATCATATGAAGTCTATACGACCACATCTAATTCAAGTAAGCCAAAAGCCCAGAAATCTAAAACCATTTTAATAATAAATGATGGAAAACTCGTTTTAAAGAAGTGATTTTAATAGCATAAACCGAATTATGCGTTTTTAAAATATCAAGTCTTTTCTGAAAATTTCGGCAGAGTTTCCTTTATAAATACTGGCCCCGAACGGGGTACAACATGATAAATATATACATGAATGATAAAAGGCATCCCCAAGCGGGAGCTAGCTCTTCGTCAATCAATGGTCACAACCACGCAAGCAATATAATATACAACGCCGAAGGGCGAGGATCAAAACTGAAAAGGAAACTCAAATCAACATGAAATCCATAATGATACAACGCGCGACTTTAAGATCGAAAGAATATACAACACTGGTCACCTAAGTCTGAAATAAATATACGTGTCTGGTTGATGGAGTTACTAGATACAACTGAAAATATAAAGTACAATGGTGGTCACGATACAAGTGAACCCACCAACCAAAGCAAATCATCCGGAATGGAAGCAGTGTGCCAGCAAAGCCGTAACGAAACCTGTACGGCAAAACCTGCAAGAAACTGTGGCACAACGGGGGTGAGTTGCCAACTCGTGAGTAGAAAATATCACCGAGCAGAAATCGTATGTATGACTCAATCCTAGGTCAATACGATCAATAATATATAATCTCAAAATGATAAAGTCTGAAGCATGAAAAGGTGGCAAGGGTAAACGGCTATATATAAGTGTAATCTCATGTGCTTGTGTCAGTGCCTCAGGTAGCAATGTATCATAATAAGAGGTATGAATGCATGAAAACAGAATACATATAAATGAGAAACTGTTTTCCTGTTTTAGTGAGATTTCTGTAATTTAAAATGAGGTATCATCAATAAATCGATATAAATCAGTGCCTAGTATCGACACAAAACATAAATCCCAATATCCAATATCTCAGGCTCCGGCTATCCGGACTGGCCCATATCATAATATCTCAATACCTCAATATCAATATCTGGGGCTCCGGCTATCCGGACTGGCCCCTGGGCTCCGGCTATCCGGACTGGCCCAACTCCGATCGGTATCCTCCAGATATCCGACGAGTCTCAATACAATCACCGGTCAGCAATGCTCCCCTGTCACAGGCTCAACGCCGATCAACTGCGATCTTCTTGCCCCGGGGTATCGCACCGGGTCCACCATGCACACGCAGACGGTTCATCTCCTCCTCGAATCGGGTGTATGATATCGCTCAAGAGCCGAGAAAACTCATGGTGGATATATCACAATCATAACATGAGAAAACCACAATTTTATCTTTTAAAATGATAAATGAGTTTATTAAATCTTGCGGTTTCTCCAAATCCAGAAATCTCATGGAAAATCCGAAATCCAAAATAAAAGTCAATAATAATGAATACTGGGCTCCGGCAATCCGGACTGGCCCTTAAATAATGCATGACAATGAATATATAAATATGCATGAAAATCACAGTAATAAATGCAATGTCTAAGCTATCATATAAAAGCAAGCTCACTAGTACCATGTCAAAACTATCAGCTAACATTTTATACTAATGAAGTAGTATTTTCTAATGTGTACGTGACATGACAATTACCAATGATGATGTGTGTGAGCCGGCAAGCAGGTGTACGTGGAGCATACACATCATCGGTAATGGTGCTGGTGTCCTGACAGCATGGGTTTCAATATAACAATAAACACATTTAAGCATGCAATGCGATGCGAATAGCAGAATGAATGGCAATGAAAAGTAAATGCAGCAATAATATGCGGAACATGAATAAAACGCAACAATAAAGAATCTACATTTCTATATAAGTATCATACCGTTTTGCCATTTGAAATAATACGAATCGTGGTGTTTTGAAATAAGGGCTACGGTGTTTTTAAGAAAAGATACATCCTTGGAAATATCCGTAAAATCCCTTGGCCTGTCTTTAAAATACTCACGATTCGTCAGTTTTAAAATAGGTATGACTCGAGTCTAGTCTACATCTACAAATAAACTACAGGACTAAGCTAACAGGCTAATCGAAAAGGCTAAGGAAAACCACCTAAGTCTGAGTCGATATATATATATATATATGTATATATATATTAAAGTCGGTGATCTCGCCTCAATAGTATTACGTACGATACAATATATCATATGACATCCTCGAGTCAAGAGTGCGGATCTATCATCAATATAGCTCGTACGGTAAATCTATCGTACGGCATCCCAAATCTGGGTACGGGCCAAATATCACATTTATCTCGTTATTCATCTGGTATCCTTATCATCATATCATGATCTAGGTACCGATCTAAGTCTAGTACATACTGATACCATCTACATATATATATATGAGTGTTTATGAAACACATCGCCCAAGGACCCTCTATAATATCGTGTCATATCTCATAATACGAACCACGTCATATCACCGATCTCATGGCACCATGCCCAATCTCATCGACTCATCTTCAAATACCATGTACTATCCTCATCATCCATGTATATATATAGTCCCATACCTGTGTGTGTGTGTATACATATCCCCATATACGTACAAGTACTAAAAGTATGCAAGTGTGTGTGTATGTGTATGTAAATCACTACTCTAGGGTTCGCGACTAAAAACTAACTAAACACTATCTTACAAGTACACTATTGTTGGGGTAAAAATTTACACCCCGGTTGACCAAGTCAAAATCAAAGTCAACCCCAAGCCAAGTGGTCCCAAGCCCAGATCCAGTGGGCCCATGCCCGGGTCGAGCCCGAACATGAAGCGGCCGGCCTTCCCCCATGCCAAGATAAAAATTTTGTAATAAATAATTTTGTTGTATTTCTTTTATTTTATTTTATGGATAAATGTAAGAAAAATAGGCATAAAGCCAAATTTTTGTAAAGCCCATGGCTTATGTGCAAAAAGAAATGGCACATGAGCCATGGGATAGGCAAAATGCCATTTTGTGAAGCCCAAGGGGCTATGTGTAAAGTGTGTAGCCTATAAAGGCAAGGATAATGAAATATCCCAACAACTTTTCTCTCTCCAAAAAAAAGTTTCAGATCTAAGATCTTTCTTCCTTCTTCAAGGTTCCAAAACCTTCTTCTTTCTTTTGAATTAAATCAAGAGTTCTACTCCCCTTTTTATAAAACAAATTAGTTTTTCACCATGAAACCCATAAAGGGGAACTCAGATCTTCCAGTAGATCTCAAAAAGAAGAGATTTTTTTGAAATCCCATATCTCTTGATCTTCAAGATCCAGCTAACAGAGGAGGAGGAAGAAGAACATCGTTCACTAAACCCAAAAAAAAAAAAACACTCAGGAGTTCAACTCCTCTTTGATTTCTCTTTAGAGAAATTTTTTTTGGCTAAAAGCCACTTTTTCTCGCCGGCGCTCAAGCGCAGAGTGCCCACGTGCCAACACGTGGCGCTCTTGCGCTCAAGCGCAAGCGCTCGAGCGCAAGTCACCCCGGTGTCGACACGTGGCGCGCTTGCGCTCCAGCGCAGGCGCTCGAGCGCAAGTCGCCCCCGTGCCGACACGTGGCGCGCTTGCGCTCCAGCGCAGGCGCTCGAGCGCAAGTCGCCCCCGTGCCGACACGTGGCGGGCTTGCGCTCCAGCGCAGGCGCTCGAGCGCAAGTCGCCCCCGTGCCGACACGTGGCGCGTTGCGCTCCAGCGCTCTGCGCTCGAGCGCAAAGCGCCCACGTGCCGACACGTGGCGCGCTCGCGCTCAAGCGCCTAGGCTCTGGCCCCACGCATCCTTTGGATGTCTTTTTCCCCTTTATTTATATATACATGTATATATATACATATGCATACATTTGTACACATACACATACTCCACGATACTGTCCCTGTTAGAAAAAATTTCTAACGGGACGCTGCCCCGCACCCCGCAAGGGGGCTGCTAGCCCCCTTGACCCCCAGCCTGCTATCCGGGTAGCGGGATCCCCGTAAAAACTCTGCGTGGCTCCCGATATATCCAAACCCCCCTTTCAAAACAACACACACGTACACTGCACATTGAGTTCGCATGACCAGTTCAACCCGTCAATCGGAGGTTCCCTCGCTCCCAAAGGCGAGGGGTAATTAACGGCAGTTTAGTCCGCGGCTGCCGGAGATTCGGATCCCCACAATCAATAAACCCCCGCCTACCCTAGGCAGGGGAATCTGTAGTATGCCTGACAAGCGCGCGCGTATTCCCATCTCAACGGGGTGACGAAAAACACCCTACAGATTCTGGCACGCCCGGTGGGACCGATCTCTCCTCCCATATTTCGGGTTAAACGTTCATGCGAACTCAATCAATATACATATCGATTGCCTATACTGAAATGATGTTCTTTTTTCCATGCAGCAATCAACCTTCGACGACAATGTCTCCCCAGACGAATTCAGCTTCCAACGTGACCCCGATTCCGTACGTGGTCAAGGTCAACGCTCGTGTGGTTCTCCCCGCGAGCCTCAGTCGACAGTGGGAGGAACCGCCCCGCCAGTTTGGCTCCGTCATCATCTACCCTGCCGGAAGCGCTCATCTGGCGGAGATCCCGGCGGAACAGGTGGCCAAGCCGGTCTCAAGGGGTAAGAGGCCGAATGTCGTGATCGCCAAGGCACCACAACCGAAACTTAAGACGGTATCTGAACGATTCTCTGGTACTCCAGCGGGGTGCAAGAACTTTGGTACAAAGGGCAAAATCAAATGTTGCGGACGAGCTCAGGCGATGACTCCAACAAATGCACAATCAAGCGTATTTCCAAGGCCCTCCATCGCCCGGTCTGCGGCGTCTTCCCAAAGAGCCGAAGTCTGCCAGGTGCTTAGAACAGAAAAGTTAAGGCAGAAGCGGCTCAGGTATCGAGGCAACAAGAGGGCCAAGGCTTCGGCCAAATGGAATCATGTGAAGTTCCAAGTGCAGGGTTGACCCGCGACGACGGCTGAGTTGGACGTAAGAATCAGCAATTCCTTCGAGCCTCTGAAGTGGGTTCAGAAAAACGCCATGACCGCCAGAATCAAGAAGACAGCGGTCCGAACAGTGCCACAAAGAGACGTGTCCTGGCCCCAACTGAAAAGGTATGACACTGTCTCTTCAAGAGTCTATCAAGCACTTTGTGCCGCACGAAAGCAGCGGGGCAAACCCAGAAAAGAAGCGCCAGCACCATTCAAGAACCTGGTTAGGCCAACCGCCTTCAATCGACTACCAGCTACCGAAACAAGGGGGTCAAGACAGCGATCCGTGAAATCAGCTGCTAAGGATAGAAAGACGGCCGGATATATCATCCATACGGTCTATATGGCAGGCGGGCGCCCCAGCGACAACCTTCGCAGCAAAAGCAAGGATGGGGCCACCACATCCCAAGCCCAATCTAGCCTGAATGTGGTTGCCGCTGCCCAAGAACAGCCGCCCCCGCTGGATGACGAAAACCCTCTCGATGAGGATGATAGGCAGAAAGACCCCTCGGTCCATGCAGATTCAAGCTCGGACAGCGAGGAAGAGCCGACTTTCCGCCCCAGGACTGCGGAGCAAGAGCTGCTTCAAGAGCTTCGAAAACAGCTCAGGAGCAAAGACAAAGAGATGGCCAAGCTCTATTCGAAGATTGATGATTTAACAAACGTGGTAATGCAGCTCACGGCTCAAATTACTCGAGCGCCTCCCAATCAAGCACAAGCCGCTACTAATCAGCCGGGTGATGACAATCCGAGGCAGCCAATGCCTGTTCCTTTGGGTCCAAGACTGGTCGAGCCGCACGAAAGCCGGCCACATTCCGCTTCTGGGGACGCCTTGGCCCCAGATAGCACTATCCCGCTAACACAAGATCGGATAATGGATTTGGTCACCAGCAAAGTTAAAACATTGGTGGCTGAAGCTGAAGCTCAGAAAGAAATCGGCAGTAGTGGGCGGCCATATCCCGCGCAGTACGATCTGATTGAGTTCCCAAGCGGCTACGTCATTCCTAAGTTCGGAAGATTTGATGGAACGGGGAATGCAAATCAGCACGTCGCCCACTTCAAAGCATCGTGCGGAAATACAGGGGGCAATGATGCGCTCCTTCTTCGTCAGTTTGTCAACAGCCTGACCGGCGTCGCCTTCGACTGGTATGCGAGTATACCGGACGGGTCCGTCATTACCTTTGCCCAAATGGAGTCCCTGTTTCGGCAAAGGTTCATGAGTGTCAGTGATAAAATCTCCATTGCCGACCTTGTGAGGACCAAGCCGGGGAAGAATGAAAGCAATACCGACTTTATCGCCCGATGGCGTAATCTCACAGTCAAGTGCGAACCGCCGCTGGAGCAGGACCAGTCCGTCAGCCTTCTCATTGGGAACCTCAGCAATTGGATGGTCCCATTCTTGTGTACAGCGGGCCTCAAGACATTTCAGGAGCTAACCAAGAAAGTTCAAATGCTGGAACGCTCGAAGCAAGAGTCCCCGCCGAACTCTCAGAGAGACAAAACCTGGAAAAGCAAGCGGGAAGACAACCGTAGAAGCGGGAGTTCCAGCAGTACCAATGTCTTCAATGCCTCCGACAATGAAGAAAAGCGAAGGGCAGGCGAATCCAAAACCAACCGGTCTCGAAAGCCATTGCTGGGAGGAGATGGGCCTTCCCTAGAGGAGAAGAAGAACAAGGTTTACTCTTTCAGAAGGGACAAGGTCCGTAAGATATTTAAAGATGCCTTGAACAACGGCCTACAATTGCCGGAGTCGAAAAGACCCCAAGAAGCAAAAATGACTGACAATCCCCTGTATTGCCCGTACCACCGAGTAGTGAGCCATGCGATCGAGGATTGCTATATCTTCAAAGATTGGGTCGAGAAGCAGTACAAGGCTGGAGAAATCGAGCTGTCCAAAAGTGTGTTGGTGAACAATCAAGTTGCAACCACCAACTTTATACAGACAGAAACTGAAGCCTTCTGGGAGCAGACAACCGAACCCGCTGCCCTGAGAAATGAAACGGACTCATCGCGGCCTCCGTGGAGTACGCACATATCTAATAAGACGAAGAAGATGATAAAGCTACTTCGGAAGGAACCCAGGATGGAATGGGAAGGGCAGAAGAAGCCTACCAGTCCAGCTGCCAATGCGGCTCCATCAGGCTCAAAATCCAAGAAGCTCAAGAAGAAGAAAAGTGCAGCTCGGCGCGAAAAGGAGTCTGCAGGGAGATCGACCATTCAAAAATATATCGATTCCCTCGAAGAATACGAACAAAGGGAAAGAACATTGATTCAATTGAAGGAGTTCTTCCCTGTACAAGCGGCTGAAATTCTGGAGGAGTTAGAAGAAGACTCCAATGAAGAGATCCCAGTAGTGACCTGCTACGCCATCCATCTTGGCAGCGAATCGGAAGAGGAGCTCTGTTTTCCCGAAGAGGACGAAGAGCTCGCCACAACGGCCAATCAAATCCAGCTCAGAAGCGGCAGGGCTCTACCGCCAAATCAGGGTAACGCCCCAAAAGGGAAGGAAAAACAAGTCGCTAATGAAGAAGATGGCAGAGAACCGGCTGATGAAAACATAAGTCCTTCCTCGGTGGACTATAACATCTTGGCACATCTCCGGAAGCTTCCGTCTCTCCTGAGCATCTACGACGCCTTGGTCCTTTCTAAGGAGCTTAGAGATGTTCTCATTCACGCTCTACAAAACCTCGAGCGGTATCAGGCTCACTTGGCGGAAATTAATATGAAAGAAGCCCATCACGCTTTGCATGCCGCCGCGGTCACATTTAAGGATGAAGACTTGCTACTGGGAACAGCTGAGCATAATCGGCCGCTTTACGTGACCGGGTACAGCGACGGAGATCGAATTAATCGCATATTGATTGATCCGGGGTCCTCAGTGAACATCATGAACTTGCGAACTCTGAAGAGTTTGTCAATGGACGTCCGACACCTGTCAAGGGAAAGGATTGTCATTCAAGGCTTCAACCAAAATTGCCAGCAAGTTCTGGGGTCTATAGCTTTGCCAATCAAATTCGGGGATCTGCAAACTGAAGCTAAGATATACGTGATCGACGCCGACACGTCTTATAAGATTCTCTTGGGGCGGCCGTGGCTCCACGATTACGGCATCATTCCGTCAACTCTCCATCAATGCATGAAGTATACTAAAAATGGCGAAGAAAGACGCATTGACGGAGACATCCAGCCGTTCGGTGTGCATGAAGTCCGATATGAAGATTCTCGGTACTTTATGAACCACCAAAATGCTAAACCACAACTGACTGAGGATAGACCGGCCCCAAGACTCAAAAGCAAATCCGTGCCGGCTATCACTTTCAAAAGCAAAAATACTCAAGTGCGCCTGCATTTCGGCAGCGACACTGATGAGTCCGACGCTGGAAGCCCGTCCTTCCACAAAACTCGCCCTCATTTCGGCAGCGATACGGACGAATCTGTTACTGAAGGCCCATCTAGCAGCAAAGCCCGCCCTCATCTTGGTAGTGACACTGAAGAGTCAGAAGAAGAGGACCTGCCGTGCAACAGCGATGCAGATTGGACCCCTATGCAACAAGCGAAACTACGAGAGACCTTCGAAGTTGCAGAAGGGTCTCTAGCCGTGACAAGGGTACCAGAGCAGATGTGCAAAGAGCTCGATGCGTTATCAGTCTCCATCGTGGACCAGCTGAAGACTTTCTACGTTCCCGGGAGGAATAGTGGACAGAAGGGCATCCTGTTTTATGGGTCAAACCCTGTTGCGCATCCGGACGATTTGTCTGTCGCGTGCCTTCCATATGAGAGAGGCATAAGAGCCGTCCTTAATCCCAGATACTATGCGCCCGAGATGCGGGAATACTTTAAGAAGTGTGGATGCTGGTTATATCAAACGGAGTCCGAAGCAAAGTTTTACGAAGGGCTATGGCATCCGCCCCAGGTCCGAGCACTCATCGATGGACGAATTCCAGATAGACGGGGCATAGGCTACATTCAACCTGATTCCAAAGCGTGCTACATGGTCCATGTTGGCGAGGCCAGCGAAAGATCAAATGATGATGACGAGATAGCCGAGCCAGAAGAAGCTCCTCAAGAGCTCGAAGATGGCGGACAAGCAACCTTTGACGAGCTAACCGAGATTGACTTAGGAACGCCCGATAATCCAAGGCCAACCTACATCAGCTCGCTCTTGTCAGAGGAAATGAAAGCGCAGATAATTGCCCTGCTGCATGAGTTCGTCGACTGCTTTGCGTGGACATACAAAGAAATGCCTGGCCTTTCCCCTGAAGTGGCCGTGCATAAGTTGGCTATATCTCCCGATGCTAAACCAGTCAAACAAGCTCCTCGAAGAATGAGAATGGAGTTGGAAGAAAAGGTCATCGAGGAAACTAAGAAACTCATCGATGCCGGCTTCATCAGGGAAGAGAAATATGCGGACTGGATCGCATGCATAGTCCCAGTGAAGAAGAAAAATGGGCAGATCCGAGTTTGTGTCGATTTCAGGGACCTCAATAAGGCATGTCCTAAAGACGACTTCCCGCTACCGGTCATGGAAATGATGGTCGATGACACCTCAAATTACGAGCTGTTCACCTTTATGGATGGCTCGTCTGGATACAATCAGATCAAGATGTTGCCTGAGGATGAGAAGCACACAGCATTTCGAACCCCGATCGGAATATACTGCTACAAAGTGATGCCGTTCGGACTAAAGAACGCAGGCGCTACATATCAAAGGGCAATGACTAATATCTTTGATGACCTAATCCATAAAGTCGTTGAATGCTATGTTGATGATCTGGTCATCAAAACTAAAGCCAAGGCCGACCACATCCAAGATCTTAGGACCGTTCTCACCAGACTGAGGGAATACGATCTGAAGATGAATCCTCTGAAGTGTGCTTTTGGCGTGTCATCGGGAAAATTCCTGGGCTTTATAGTCCGGCATCGAGGGATCGAAGTTGACCCATCAAAGATAAAGGCCATCATGGAGATGCCCCCTCCGAAGAGTCTAACGCTGCTAAGGTCTTTTCAAGGAAAGCTTGCTTATATACGGAGGTTTATCTCAAATTTATCGAGGAGATGTAGGCCCTTCTCGAAGCTCATGAAGAAAGGAGCTCCTTTTATCTGGGATGCTGAATGTCAAGCAGCGTTCGAAAGCATCAAACAGTACTTGTTACACCCTCCAGTGCTGGCCGCTCCCATTCCAAATAAACCGCTGATTCTCTACACTGCCGCGCTGGATGAGTCACTCGGTGCGCTCCTTGCCCAGAATAACGAGGAGGGAAAAGAAAATGCCCTCTACTACCTCAGTCGAACTCTAGTCGGGGCGGAACACAACTATTCCCCAATCGAAAAGCAATGTCTGGCTCTGATATTTGCTGTGAAGAAACTGAGGCACTATCTGCTCGCTCATCAGGTTATGCTGATCTCCAAGGTCGACCCGCTCAAACACTTGATGACCAGAGCGAGCCTAGCCGGCAGAATAGCAAGATGGGCTGTTATGCTACTTGAGTTTGACATAGTTTACACTCCTCAGAAAGCAGTAAAAGGGCAAGCTCTTGCAGACTTTCTCGCTGCTCATCCCATACCAGAAGGGTCGCCGCTAAATTGTGAGTTACCCCGACGAACAAGTGCTGCACATCGAGGAAGATGAGCCATGTTGGGAGCTCTACTTCGATGGAGCCTCATCAATAAGGACCTCCAGTAAATCAAGCGTCCCGGAGATAAAAGCAGGGATAGGATTGGTGTTTATCACACCATCAATGGGAACCCTACGGCGTTCTTTCGCTCTCACCGAGCCTCGAACGAACAACGAAGCTGAGTATGAAGCCCTGATAGCTGGTTTGGAACTCGCCATAGAAATGGAAATCCGTCGGCTACGGGTTTACGGTGACTCCCAGCTTGTCGTCAACCAAGTAAGCGGCGACTATAAGATATACAAACTCGAGTTAGCTCGGTACAGAGGCCGAGTGGTGGAACTCATGAAACGGTTCACTCACATTGAACTAATGAGAATCCCCAGAGCATTGAACGGAAAAGCCGACATACTCGCTCGCCTAGCCAAGGAGCTGGCTGATCCTGACATGGACCAAATTCTGATCACAGTCAGGAGCCGACAAATTCTACCCCCAGTCTCTCTACGAGAAGAGGAAAGCGCGGAACAGAAGAGCAGTCCTGTCGAAGAAACTTCGATTATCCAAAATGAGCCCGATTGGAGAGAACCCTTCATAGAGTACCTCCGATACGACAAGCTGCCCGAAGAAAAATCTGCGAGGATTCAGCTGAAGAAAAGAGCTCTCCGATACGTGTTTGTAAATGACACGTTATACCGCAGGTCATATGACCAACTCTGGCTCAGGTGCCTGTCATCGGCCGAAGCCCAAAAAGTCATGAAAGAAGTTCACTCAGGCATTTGCGGTGCTCACCAATCTGGCCCCAAGATGCGACTGCAAATTAAACGGCTTGGGTATTACTGGCCCACCATGATACGGGATTGCGGAGAGCATGCAAAGAAATGTTATATCTGCCAAATTCACGGTGATTTTATTCACAAGCATCCCAATCCATTGCATCCTACGGCGGCGTCGTGGCCCTTCGAAGTCTGGGGCACCGACATTGTTGGCCCAATTGATCCTCCATCATCCAAAGGCCATCGGTTCATACTGGCCGTGACAGATTACTTCTCCAGATGGGCTGAAGCTGTCCCGCTAAAAGAAGTCAAGACAAAAGATATTCTGACATTCTTCCAGCATAATATTCTATACCGCTTCGGTACACCAAGATGAATCATTTCTGACAACGGGCCTTCTTTCAAGAGCTTCGATGTCTCAAGGTTCGCTACTCAGCACAAGATAGACTGGAGATATTCCTCCATCTATAATCCAAGAGCCAATGGGCTAGCCGAAGCCTTCAATAAGACTCTATGCAAGCTCCTGAGGAAAAATGCTTCAGCCAACAAGAGAGACTGGAATCTCAAACTTCACGAGGCGTTGTGGGCATATCGTACCACGCACCGTACTCCAACTCAGTCCACTCCATACTCATTGCTCTTCGGAGTGGAGGCGGTCCTTCCCCTCGAAGTTGAAGTTCCAAGCTTAAGAATGGCCGTCCAACATGAGTTGACGGAGGAAGAAAACGTGCTCCTTCGACTTAAAGAACTCGATGCCCTCGAAGAAAAGAGGCTCGCGGTGCAGCAAAATCTGGAGCTATACCGAGCCCAAATGTCACGGGCCTATGACAAGATAACCCGTCTCCGCGCTTTCAAGAAAGGTGAATTGGTGTTGGTCCTCAAAAGACCGATCATCCCCAATCGACATGCCAAGGGAAAATTCGAGCCGAACTGGGAAGGACCATACGTCATCGAGAAAGTGTTCGACGGAGGATCCTACCAACTAATAAGTGCCGAGGGAGAAAGGCCCATGCCACCCATCAATGGCCGATATCTCAAGAAATACTACACATGAATGCTCCAAGTCGCAGGCGAATTGAGCACATCAGCCCACGGTCTGGATCAGACATCCTGCAAAACCGTATACAATCCACGGGCGTAAATGACCCCTATTTCTCCCAAATCCTGCCGGTGAGACTACTTTTAAAGTCCCACCAGCGGCCAAAAAAAAAAGAAAAAAGAAAGAAAAAGAAAAAAAAGAAGAAGAAATAAACGGTATGTCCACAAGCAAAACGGGCACGGATGAAAACCCGAAAGGGCTCCGTGAGTAAAAACAGCAGGACTACCGGCGAGTCTGTGAAAACTCGAAAGGGCGCAAACTCGTGAAAAGAGATGAAATACACTCGCAAAGTCCTCTCGACCTTGTGAGCAGAAAACCCCTGCGTGAGATCCTTACGACTCACAATGGAGCAACACACTTAGGAATCCTCACGATTCCTAAGGAGAAAATACACCTGCGGGATCCTTACGACTCGTAGGGAGAAAATGCTTTATGGGACCCTCACGGCCCATAAAATTGAAAAGCCTTAGGTGATAAGGACCCAAACCTGTCTCCTAAGCCATCGTTCCCCAACGGGCAACGGCAAATGATGAGTCGCTCCTGGCATTTCGCTTCAGTGTTAGCGGTGCTGATGCCGACCAAAAACCCAAATCCCAAGTCCTCCCAAGGAAAATGATGAGTTGCTCCTGGCATTATTCCAGTGCAGCAATGCTGATGCCAAACAAAATCCAAATTCCAAGTCCCCAACCCCAAAGTGGCGAATGATGAGTCGCTCCTGGCATTATTCCAGTGTAGTGATGCAGACGCCAACCAAATTCCAAATCCCATACCCCAACGGCGAATGATGAGTCGCTCCTGGTACCACATTCCAGTCCAGCGATGCAGACGCCAACAAAGCCCTGAAATTTTTCCGGCCCTACGGTCTGGATCATACATCCTGCAAAACCGTATACAATCCATGGGCGTAAAACAATCCCAACCTCTCCCAAGTCCTACCGGTGAGACCACATTCAAAGTCCCAAAAAAAAAAAATCCCAAAATCCTCTAAATGACAGATGATGATTCGCTCCTGGTACCATATTCCAGTATAGCGATGCTGATGTCAACCTAAATCAAAATCAACAAGTCAACTTTCACTCCGACACCGCAAAAAGCGGAGCAAGTCAGAATCCAATCTCGACGCCGCAGGAAGCGGAGCAAGTCAAGTCTACCCCTGACACTGCAAGAAGCAGAGCAAGTCAAATCAAGCACCGACCGTCCAAGTCGCAAAAAGGGCAGCATCGACCGTCCACGTCGTAAAAAGGGCAGAACCGACCGTCCAAGTCGCTAAAAGGGCAGCATCGACCGTCCAAGTCGCTAAAAGGGCAGCATCGACCGTCCAAGTCGCAAAAAGGGCAGCATCGACCGTCCACGTCGCAAAAAGGGCAGAACCGACCGTCCAAGTCGCAAAAAGGGCAGCATTGACCGTCCACGTCGCAAAAAGGGCAGAACCGACCGTCCAAGTCGCTAAAAGGGCAGCATCGACCGTCCAAGTCGCAAAAAGGGCAGCATCGACCGTCCACGTCGCAAAAAGGGCAGAACCGACCGTCCAAGTCGCTAAAAGGGCAGCACCGACCGTCCAAGTCGCTAAAAGGGCAGCACCGACCGTCCAAGTCGCTAAAAGGGCAGTATCGACCGTCCACGTCGCAAAAAGGGCAGAACCGACCGTCCAAGTCGCAAAAAGGGCAGAACCGACCGTCCACGTCGCTAAAAGGGCAGCATCGACCGTCCAAGTCGCAAAAAGGGCAGCATCGACCGTCCAAGTCGCAAAAAGGGCCGCATCGACCGTCCATGTCGTAAAAAGGGCAGTGCCAGTTTCCCGAAAGGTGGGAACCGAATCAAGTGAAGATCCATCAATTTCATGCACACGACCCACATATGTGGTGTGCATTTATTGATGGGGGGCAATTTGTTGGGGTAAAAATTTACACCCCGGTTGACCAAGTCAAAATCAAAGTCAACCCCAAGCCAAGTGGGCCCAAGCCCAGATCCAGTGGGCCCATGCCCGGGTCGAGCCCGAACATGAAGCGGCCGGCCTTCCCCCATGCCAAGATAAAAATTTTGTAATAAATAATTTTGTTGTATTTCTTTTATTTTATTTTATGGATAAATGTAAGAAAAATAGGCATAAAGCCAAATTTTTGTAAAGCCCATGGCTTATGTGCAAAAAGAAATAGCACATGAGCCATGGGATAGGCAAAATGCCATTTTGTGAAGCCCAAGGGGCTAT
This sequence comes from Agapanthus africanus, assembly GCA_030015575.1. Lineage (NCBI taxonomy): Eukaryota > Viridiplantae > Streptophyta > Magnoliopsida > Asparagales > Amaryllidaceae > Agapanthus > Agapanthus africanus. Next base: position 402,968,749 of record CM057346.1, read on the forward strand.
GTGTAAAGTGTGTAGCCTATAAAGGCAAGGATAATGAAATATCCCAACAACTTTTCTCACTCCAAAAAAAAAGTTTCAGATCTAAGATCTTTCTTCCTTCTTCAAGGTTCCAAAACCTTCTTCTTTCTTTTGAATTAAATCAAGAGTTCTACTCCCCTTTTTATAAAACAAATTAGTTTTTCACCACAAAACCCATAAAGGGGAACTCAGATCTTCCAGTAGATCTCAAAAAGAAGAGATTTTTTTGAAATCCCATATCTCTTGATCTTCAAGATCCAGCTAACAGAGGAGGAGGAAGAAGAACATCGTTCACTAAACCCAAAAAAAAAAAAACACTCAGGAGTTCAACTCCTCTTTGATTTCTCTTCAGAGAAATTTTTTTAGGCTAAAAGCCTCTTTTTCTCGCCGGCGCTCAAGCGCAGAGCGCCCACGTGCCAACACGTGGCGCTCTTGCGCTCCGCGCTCGAGCGCAAGTCACCCCGGTGGCGACACGTGGCGCGTTGCGCTCCAGCGCTCTGCGCTCGAGCGCAAAGCGCCCACGTGCCGACACGTGGCGCGCTCGCGCTCAAGCGCCTAGGCTCTGGCCCCACGCATCCTTTGGATGTCTTTTTCCCCTTTATTTATATATACATGTATATATATACATATGCATACATTTGTACACATACACATACTCCACGATACTGTCCCTGTTAGAAAAAATTTCTAACGGGACGCTGCCCCGCACCCCGCAAGGGGGCTGCTAGCCCCCTTGACCCCCAGCCTGCTATCCGGGTAGCGGGATCCCCGTAAAAACTCTGCGTGGCTCCCGATATATCCAAACCCCCCTTTCAAAACAACACACACGTACACTGCACATTGAGTTCGCATGACCAGTTCAACCCGTCAATCGGAGGTTCCCTCGCTCCCAAAGGCGAGGGGTAATTAACGGCAGTTTAGTCCGCGGCTGCCGGAGATTCGGATCCCCACAATCAATAAACCCCCGCCTACCCTAGGCAGGGGAATCTGTAGTATGCCTGACAAGCGCGCGCGTATTCCCATCTCAATGGGGTGACGAAAAACACCCTACAACTATACTAACCTAAAGTCATTTCATATCACATCCGTATATATATATATATATATATATATATATATATATATATATATATATTATATAATATAATTATAACACATTCGTGTTTTAAACTACGAAACTGCGGGGGTGCTATACGCCATCCACCCGACTTCCCCCGTAGATATATATCTACTCACCTGATCTTCGCTTGCCGATGCCGACGTCGCCATGCGCTTGCTTGTCGTCTCGAAGTCCTCGTGGGGGTACCTACACATCATAATGTATCGTGCCGCATTAAAATCCAATCCTCAATCGAAACAACACACGAAACTCACATAGGTCAAAACCTATGGTTTGCTCTCGCAAATCAACCAAATAACACTCGATTTCGACGTACAAACGTCAAGTGATCGAAGTAAAACAAAAATACTAAAACTTGAATTCATAAACACAAAAGAATTCAAAGCAGCAACCCACTAAAATGGTCCTAGATTTTGTTTAAGGTGAAAACAAAGTAAGCAAACAACACTGGGGTGATATATAGGTTGAATATAAGCTACTGAAGGAACCCTGATCCCTAACTCCACCAAGTGACCGACCCTTATACCCTAAAATCCGAGCTCACCGGCCTGGGGGTCTTGGAATGGGTTCGTATTTGTAGGGTGGCCTCTTACTGGTCCATCTAGGCTTGTGGCATTGTTTGCTTTTCTAGTAATGGCCTCGGTTCACTCCAGATTTTCCTGCACATACAAAATCTTCACAAACTGACACAAATCAAATTCTAAATTTGTATTTGGTTCCAGGTTTTAGATTTGGGTCTGAATTCTAGCACTGGGGGGTTGTGTGGCCCCTACCAAGCTCAATTACACATCACAACTCAAGAATTCCCTAAAACCCTAACTTAGAAATTTCAATGTTCACTAAACCGATATAAAACACCTTTAAACTTGTATGGTTGCTAAGGTAATCAAAATACAATACTAAGGGTGTGGAGATTACCTCATTTGGCAACTCAAGAAAATTCTTGAGTTGTCCCAAGTCTTCAAAATTGGATTTTTCTTGGTCCAAAGTGATTGAAATGGTCTTGTGCATGTTTTTAATGAAGTGAGGATGGACTTTGGAGTAGTTTTGGTGATGAAATGAGGGTTTGAAGAGGAGGTGGGGGGAGTGAGCTGCCATGGTTGAGGGAAGGAAAGAGATGAAAGATGAAGAGGGAATATGAGCCATGCCAAGGTTTGACCCCTCACCTCACTCTCTCTTCTCTCTCATGCCCATGCCTCATTTTTTTTATTGTTTTCTTTTCTCTTTTCTTTTCTTTTCTATTCTTTTCTTCTCTTTAAAATTTTAGAACCATGCATGATAAAAAAAAGAAAGCATGAAAGAAAAATGTAACAAGTGCTAAAAATGACTTGGTGCATGTCATATGTACAAAACCGGATTAATGCGAGATTAGCGATATTTAATCAAGATTAGCACTAAAATAGTGTATAATTAATCATAAAAACTTACAATTTTCATAAATCACATAAAGCACCCTCATTTCAGTAATTTCCATAATTTTCCAAATTTTTCCCAATTTATCGGTATTTAATTATACCGCCTTATTAAAATATTCAATATAATATTATTTAATTATAAAAATCCCCAAAAATAATATTTTATTTTTCTGAAATGTTACAATCTTTCCATAAACCTATCTAGTAAAACTAAATGAGATGAACTAACTACTATGAAAGAAGTCTCACCAAACGATCCAAGTCCTTCAGTCTTCTTTCCTCGTCGTCAGCTCCAAGTGGCCACCTTGAACATGCTTGATCTTCTTTGTTGGCTCCTTTGGTTCTCCGCGATCGATCTTGCTCTTCGGTTTTCCTTGATCGTAGATGATCCACCCGAGGGATGTGATCCATGGCTCTAGCTCCACACTATATGTTAAGTGGAGCAACTAGAGAACTTGGATTGCTAAACCAAGTAGTTTAGGATGTAATATGAAGATCTAAGTGTTTTACTATTTCTTTCTTGCCTCTTCACTTGTTTCTCAACTCATGAGAAGGATAGTGAAGAGGAAAATGATGAAAGTGGAGGAAACTCAAGAGGTGGGAGGAGGTGAAGAAAAATGGGAGCTCAAGAATAATGAAGCATCCATGTGAGAGAAAATCAACACAAAGGTTTTGTGTATGAATTTTCATGAATAAACAAGTGTAGCCATGCTTCAATAGTAACTACAAATGAATAAAGAATTCATTTGTGAACTATTGAAGCCATGCCACTCACCATGCCTCTCTCTCCTTAATTTCCACCTCATTTCCATTTATCAATAAATGGAAAAGTCCATGATGAGGTGTCCATCTTTTAGAAGGTAATCTGTAATAAATACGGATTACAGTCTGCTGTATATACATACCTGCATTCGGATAAAAACACGAATGCCCAAAGAGATAGAATAACACGAAGAACATAATACTTGAATATACATATCGAAATATATATATGTAAACTATTAAATCAATACCTGATTTAATAATCCGGCTCAAACCCGAGCCGGTTAGTATTACCAACTGTCCGATCGAAAGTCCGAATACAAAGTACATCGATCGATCGAGACTCTGCACGTATCCAATACGGCTACTACATCATTTCGCCTGAACCAGGAAAACCCTCTGTGTGGGACTCTAAAGACTCGACAGTACGCCGGCAGTGAGTTATTGGATAAATCCATAACCACAAGCACGTCAGCGGCACTAGCTATACGTAACGGCTACCCGGGTACCTGTCAAAAAGGAAGATCGACGAGCAAACTCATCCGGATCCCTACTGAGCCTATCTGTGACAATCTCCATATAGTCCGGTCTCTTTGTCTGAGAGTATCTCATACCGGGTATTGGGGGTGGTAAACGTCAGACCCTAATAACCAGGTAATTCGTGTTGATGTGGCTCAGGACCAATCCGAGAAACTACTGATCGACCTATTAGTAAATCCCAACTGCCTTGGCCAAGGTCTTATGGTCCTGACCAATCGAACACAGTGCGATATCGACTCCCTATACCGGGAGAGAAGAATCCCCGACAATCGCTCACTGCCTCCATGTGGCTCGGGATGTACCCAACCAAAACCTGTTTGTACGACTCAGCAGAGCCGTGGTAGGGTAGTGATCAAAGCACAGTGGGAACTTACACGAGACAAATGACGATCTCAGGTCTAAAGACCAACCTATACTCATGTCACCTGAGAACTTCCATCTGACGATAGGTATAGTACCATCTGGAAGTTTTCGGCGAGTCCGTCCGGTGTACTCACCCGCAGTGAGCATCTGTATACGATCTTAGGTGCAAAAGACCAATGGTTGTGGGACCAAACCATCGTCCCTCGTCGGGGTCTAGAAACATATACACCAGTCTACTCCGGAATATCGATGCCCAGTCTCGATACTCCCACGACTAGGAACCATTTAAGGATGTGCGTATCGACTATCCAGCTCTCACAAATATGATCGCCATCACAACGCAGCTAGTCTAGCAATAATCTTACGGGCTTTATCAACATGTATAAGAGATATGTAATAGCAATTAAAACATACACATGTTAAGATAAAGACAAACCGGATAGCATACTATCATATCAAGCAAGACTGTCATATACATATATATGTCCAAGTATCCACATGTATACATATATAATAATGGCCTCTAGGGCATACATATCCAACATATGTTTCCTGGAATGTAACGTTTCAGAAATCGTTATGCAAAATTTTCCGTTTTAGGGTAAAATTGTCGGTATTTTCCGTTTTAACCCGACTGTGATCAAACGTCCATATAGACTTGCCAGCACCTAGTTTAGATAAAATAAAGCTAGTACGCGAGCTTTGGGAGTTTATGGGAAGTTTTGGTTCAGATAGAATTTTCCCCTATTTTAATATTATTTTAATGTGGTATTTACATTTTGGGTTTGGGAAAATTCTCCAAAATTTATATCTTTTCAAACAAATCAAGTTTAAGTAAAACCAAACCCTACTTTAATATCTAGATCTTTGTGTTGACTAAGAGAATTAAGTTTTAGAAAAAAAAAGAAAAGAATGGGAGGTGGCATGTGCATGCATATGCATTTATGTGCATTTATTGCAAGATTTAACTAGAACAATCCACACAATTCCTCATACTTCCTCACTTGGCCGAATTCTTCTTCCTCCTTTTGCCCTTGATCATTTCTTTCACCATTTACATCAATCTAAGCTCAATAAATCTCCAAAATTCCCAAAATAAATCAAAAAAAAAACACATCAAGTCTTGTTTTGCCTTCATGATCACTTGAAGCTAGGAAAGCTTGGATCTTGGGAGCAAGTGTTGTTAGGTATAATCTCTAAATTGTTAAATAGGAGTTTTTATGATGTATAGCTCGTTGGTTGTTGCGTAAGACACTTAAAGTATCGTTTCGTACCAATATCGTATTTTTTTTGTCTTTTTAGAGCCTCTGTGAACTGCTGTGACCTGCGATTTTTACTGAGTGACCAAATAAGATTGTAGTGATGTACTAGTGAACCTAAGATCCCACCTAAGACACGAGACCCACCGCACCGGCTTTGGCCGGCGACCCAAGTAGGAATTCCGGCGACACCGGTTTTGGAGGGAGTTGGGTGTTGGTTTTCTTGTGGGTAGTTGTCTGCTGTGGTTTTGGGGTGTTTGGTACTGTTTACTTTTTTAGTATTTACAGTATGCAAAATCTGTGATCGTTTTCCTATAATCTAGTATTTTGTGTCCGCGCGATACGTTATACGACACGGATCGTGCACTTTGTGTGATTTTACTCTTAAGTTGTTTTCGTCGCGTCGCTACACACGTTAGCCATAATACGAACACTTGAGAGTAAGTTTTGTGTTGTTGCGTGATTTGTCTCAAAAACTATCTAATAACTGCAATCAAGAACGGCGTCGCTTTGCAGCTTGCCGGTGAGTACGGGTCGGTCCACAGGGATTTTGTGAATTTCCTAGTCGCGCTAACGAGTTAATTCCGAAGGGTGTTCGGATTAATTTATTAAATCTAAAAACCTAATTATTCTATACTACGATTATCTAGATCTAGTCTTGTTAGGGTTAGGTTTAGGGATGTTTTGGAAATGCCAGTAAATCTCAACGCTTTCTATACCCGAATGAAGATCTATGAGGAGTTATGATAATTATCAATAAAGGGGATTAGATCCATTCGGGAAGGTGTTCCTTCCTCTAGGTTCTTGTCCTTCCTTTAGAGATCCTTACCCTAACCTCCATGGAAAACGCGCGCAACCGGGCCTTTACACTACGGTGTCATCGTTACCTCGAGGGGTAGGATGCCGTAGGGCGCGGTGTGTGTGTGTATGCATGGAGTCCTATTGTAAATATTTGATGGGTAAGAAAGGGATGAGAGATCTCATCTCTCAAAATCCTTCCCCAAAGCTAACTCTAAACAAGTTTCTAGGGCAAGAATTTAAATCTACCTAGGGCAAAGAATTGAAATCTAAACTAGAGCGAGGAATTAAATCTACTTACAGATGCATCTCTCCAATCATCAACGCAGGTTTGTCAGATCTGAATTCATGAGTTGAAAAGAAACACCGATGCTCTCCATAAAGAGATCTGAATTTATTATTTTTAAAAGGAGGCATAAAAAGAATACAATGATTTGGGTTCTATTTATAGGAGATAGAAACCCTAGGTTACATTTTGATCCGCATGTCTACAATTACAAAAATACCCTTAGGAAATCTTTTCAGAGCTGCCAATGCATTATGGTAAAATTTTCACCGAGTACGGGCTTCATATGGCCGCGGAACCGCGGCAATGGAGGGCTTGGGCCGCGGTTCCGCGGCCCTTTAATGAGATCTTCTGATGGGTTTTTCTGGGCTGCTTCAGGTTTCTTTGGGCTTCTCATTTCTTCAGTTTTTTCTCTATTTGGGCTTCTGCATTGATTTCAGATCTTCAGTGAACACTTTGCAATGGATTTTTAACCGTCTGCTTTGTATTCTTGGACCTTGCGTTGCCTTGTTGATTGTGAACCGTTCTTCGTCTAGGCTTGACTAAGATCCTCCTATTTGTTGGTCAAAAGTCCTTCTTTGGTGTCGTCTTTTGTGTTTTTCACTGTTTTTGCTCCAAGAACCTGTAACCTGTAACATGTAGCAGACATGGGTCAAAAGCACCTGTTTTTATTCTAAAATGCATAAGAATGGGGAATATAAAATGCAATATTATGATATGAACATTGCGTCGGTTAAATGTAGTTTGTGCGTGTTTTGGGTTTATTATTAATATATACTTGCTTTATTGTTTTAATGTGGTAGGTTCTCAGGCGGGGATTTCGGACGCTGCGAAGAAGGGGAAACAGGTGGTTGACTTTACTTAGCCAGGACGGTTAGTGAGTAGATTTAACATCTACAGAGGAATCGCCCGCACGGCGTTATGCGTATGGGCTAGAGATGTTATGTTTTGTCGCATATTCTATTGCATATATAGAGTTGCGCATACACATTACTGCTTAGTTATTTTTGTGCTTGGACTAGTATCCTAAGGACACCGCACTATTATTGACGGCTTATGTTGCACGAGCACTGATTGTATGCCACACACACCGTCAATAATTACCATGACACGCACAACACCCTTAGAGATATGATATTGTTTGGTTAGGGATATTGAGACATTGATTCATATTTCTTTGTGCATATGACTTATAGCATACCTGTATACCTACATGCTTACACATATGCCCAGACATGCTTACATGCTTGTTACCCATATACGTATAGGGTAGTGTACCATTAGTGATAGGTATATACACATATGAGACATAGCTACATATACATTTTTCATACATACATATACCTGGGGGGTATTATTGGATATAGTGCCCTCAAAGTCAATTATTGGATCGCAGGTACGTGATTGCAATGATTGAGGAGGACCTATACCGGTAGGACAGTCTTACTCGATGTAACACCCGAGCCCAATTCTACAATTTTCAGTTACTGTTTGAGCATAATGTGGTACTCATTTCATTTAACTTGCGTGTTTGTTGCTTACTGTAAAATTTACCTGGCAAAGTCATTTCTACATATAACAAATTTTGGCATCTAAAATAAAATTGAAAATATTCATCTTGGCCTACTTGACACCCCTAGTCTCGTGGTAGCGTCCGTGCATTGTGTTCTCGTCCCGTTCAGTGAAACGGGCGAGTTTGGACGGCTACACGCGCGTACATGTGTCCGTTTTGGGGGTATGCTTTTTAATCATAAAACACTTAATTTTAAAATTTGGATCCCGCTTAAAATCCTATTATTTCAATTTCAAATTTTTGGACTCGACCCGGGCGCGATTTGGAAATGTTTTATTTGGCGCCAAAATCCCAAATTTTAATATTATTAAAACCACCGCATATATTTTTCTAACTAACCTGATATCTTACTGTTCATTACCTATCTTTTAAATCTTTAAATTAACCTATATATATATCCTACTGTTCCTTAAAATGTTTTGAATCTTTAATTAATATTTATCCCTAACTAACGATTCCCCTTTAGCCAATCGCGTTCCTTTTAATTCCGTGGGCCCCCACCTGCAGCTCTCTCTCTCTCTCTCTCATATATTCTCTCGTACTTCTCTTTATCATTCTTTCTCTTCTTGTTTCATGTCTCGTTTCTCATTTTTTTAACTGTTCTTTTGTTGCCGGAATTCCGTCGTGCCGATGACGCTTCTCGACGTTCCAGCGAGGTACCCCGACCCGTGTGGTTCCTTTGTTCGTCGTTTGGGTTCATTCCGTGAGCCGTGCGTCCGTCGCGAGTTTTCCCCGCCGACGGTTAACGTTCCGTTTTCCCGATTCGCGACCTATCGAGGCAAGTTAATCTTGCTACATGCTATATAATTCATTTTATACCTATTTAAATAAATACCATACCTATAGTTTAAATCTAGTGCCCCATGTTTAATTTTATAACGTTTCGATGTTCCGTTTGCATCCGTTTATATCATATTAAATCTAGATCATGAAAACTTATCTTGTGACATACTAGATTACATTATACTGCAACCATATCATTTAAAATATATATCGTCATAATATTTATTATTATTATCTTTAATTAGTTTATAATCTTCATTTTATAATGTTATACATTTGAAAATCTTATAGTTTACACATGAAACGTCGTTGAAAAATCGGATATGACAAATCTGAAATTTACTGTACACCTTATCTTATAAAATTCATTATAAATCATAGAAAAATCATTAGTATACGTTCTTTAGTTCGTTACGAAGCTAACTCAGAATACTATAACTCTATGAAATATTTACTTACAAAATAAATTGTTTAAATAACGTAAAATGCAAATGAAAATGTCTCCAAACTGCTGTCCAGGGAAATTCCAGCAGCAAACTTTCAATTTCGAATGTTCATAACATTTTATAGGGAGAACCTGAGATGCTTATACTTATAAAAATGAAAACCTTATTGAATTATCTTTGTTTTGGTATAAGACACGTCCCTTTTGGAGAACGTTTGTTATTTTTAAACTATTTTACAAATTAGGGTGACGCTGAATTTCTGAACGTAACCTTCTTGTGCATGGTTAATCAATACCACTTTTATAGTTATTAATCGCTTTGAATATGCTATTCCTATTAATATTATTATATCAATATTTATATCACATATTGCTTAGTTGTACATCCCACATTACCATTTTATAGTTTTATAACTTTTGGATACCCGTTTGCATCCATCGCATTTAGGATACATATAATTGCATCCATAGATCACATTACTACATAATAATGTGATATTAACACTCCATGTTTAATAAATTGCATCCTAATTAATATTGGAACTATAAATGTAACCCTAATCGATAACTGTGCATCCATATCCTTGTAATTAAATCTATTTGCATATCATATTACATGTTCCAGTTTATTGTTCTGATAGTACTCATGCTTGTTTATTTATACACATGGTTATGTTAGTTTGATTATGAGCACCCACATGACATCTTGTGCTTCCTGACATGACCTGTTACACTTCCTACTTGACATGACATGGTACCGTACACTCTTGACATGACATGACACCTTTATACATTACCTGGCTGGACCTGATGTACCATGGCTTTACCTGTTACCTGATCTTGTGTCTAATGCCAACAAACATAACATGTAGTCCTCATGGACCGTTCCTGTTGTCTATCCAGACAAACCTGCTTTTACCTGATCCTGTGTTGGCATTAGTTCTTGATTACTGAATACCTGACTCGACATACATAACTTGGGGGTATGGGGAAATCAAAAGTGTAAACTAAAGTGTAACTTAAAAGGGTATTACTTGATCCGTGGTCCTGGGGGGTAACGGGACAGAGCCATTCGTGACTCTTACATTTTCCTGATCCGTGGTCCCGGGGGGTAACGGGACAGAACCACTATTGGTTCACATATTTCTGATCCGTGGTCCTGGGGGGTAACGGGACATATCCTTTGAGTTACATGGAGGATTACTCAAATTGATTTCAAAGACTTTAGACTAGGAAACCCGATAGAACAGTTTAGTTATCCACTGCACATTACCCTGCACCGCTTGTTTCACATTATTGCTTTATTCATATTTAGTTCTGCATTGCCTATTACACTGTTCATATTATATTACTTGTTGACATGACGCGCTGACGTCTGGGTTTTGCATGGCCCAGATTCCATACCGCTGTTGCAATCCGTGTTAGTTATATGTATGCCCTAGAGGCCATTACCGTACATAGGATGTATATTGTAGTGGATGCTGGGACATATATAGGGAGGACTTTCTTGCTCGACATGATAGTATGCTATCTGGTTACCCTTTACCTTAACGTGTATGCTGATTGTCTCTCTGTTACATGTTGGTAAAGCCCTTAGGATCTGTACTTGACTACCTGGACTATGATGCGGATCATACTAGTGGGGACATGGTAGTCCATAAGTACATCCTTCAAAGTCCCTAGTCGTGGGTATATCGAGACGGGGCATCGATATACCAGAGTAGACTAGCGTATACCTTCTCGACCCATACAGATGGGCGATGGATGATCCCATATCCATCGGTGTTTGACATCAGAGATGATATACGGGTGCTCAGTAGAGACTGGGTACACTGGACGGACTCGCCGAGAACTCCCAGATGGTATTATACCTCACGTCAGATGGCAGTTCTCTGGTGACACTGGTACAGAGTAGTCTGTTGACCCGAGATCGTCATAGAGTCTTGTGTGGTTCCCACTGTGCTTTGATTTCCATCTTACCACGTCCAAGAGGGCGTGCAAAACGGTGGTTTTTGGGTACAGTCCCGAGTCACATGGAGGCAATGAGCGATAGGAGGGGATTCGTCTCTCCCGGTATAGGGGGTTGATGTTGCGCTGTGTTCGATGGCTATAACAGGAAATCCCTGGCCAGGGTTGCTGAGATTTACTGGTAAGTGTTACCAGTAGTTTCTCGAATTGTTATAGACCTCATATCGACACGACTTATCGAGCTATTGGGGTCTGACGTTTACCACCCCTAGGCGAGATATGCGACATATCAGACGATCAGACCGGACTGTACGGTAGTGTTACTGGTTGGATTCACTGGAGTGTGAGCGGGCTTGCTCGTCGATCTTCTGATCGCTCAATACCCGGGTGGCCGTTACGTTTAGCAGACCGCTTGCGGCTTGTGGATGCTTGATATGATCATCATCTGCTACCGGCGTATTGACGAGTCTTTAGAGTCCTACACAGAGGTTTCCTGGCTCAAGCGAAACGAAATAGGAGCGCATATGAGATATGTGCAGGACCGAGAATAATGCGTGTATGTGATACCGCATTTCATTCTCGCAATATATGTTTCGATTGGTTACATTCGATATGACCTAGTTATCGAATCATTGATTCGATAAATCGATACATTAGATTCTAGTCGGTTATGTGCGACATGACCGGATCATTGAATCAAATGTTGATTTAATGATTTAATGCATAATTATATATTTGATATATTGCATTGCATTAACTAGTATTGGTTCACTTTAAATGGATTTTCTCACTCGGTTTGTGCATATTGTATATGTGATATACTTTTGTACACATGATTGTATCATGTTTGATGATACATGCTTTTTGGTTAAGTGTAAAGAATTAAACCAAGGTTAAGTTGTTGATTAGGATTTTACTTATTCATTTATCTTATTTATTTATTCATTTTGAATAAATTGAAAGATAAATGAATGGTGGCTTCATTTGTTTTTAGTTGAAGCTTCATGAAGCTTTGACTTGATGACCTTTTTGTTCTCATCCTTAACCCTAACCAATCAACCCAACCTTAGTCAATTCTCTACACTTAACTAAGGTTAAGATTATGATAAGTATTCTTTTATTTTCTATTTTCTAATAACTTATCATAACTTATTCATCTTCTTCTTCTTCATCTTCTTCACTTGAAGAAGCAAGCTCCATCAATGGTGATTGATGGAAATGAGTGAGAAATCCAATTCTAAAGTCTACCCACTTCCTATTTCTTCATCCTCTACCTCTTGCCAAGTAGTAGAGTGTGTTTCCTTCACAAGTTTTCATGGCAAGGTGAAGGTGGAGCTTGATCTAGCGATGCCTCGACGTAGATCATCTTCGGCATGGACATCGACGACCTAGCTCGCCTATTCTCCGATGAAGCCGACGATAGAGCCCAGATTCTTTTTGGACAGCAAAGGAATTTCGTTGCGGAGCTATGGAGGTGGAGCACCGGATCTACAAAGGTTGTATTTCCGATTCTTATAGTTAAGTGTTAACTAGTTTACTTTTCTCCTAGAAATCTAGCCAACGATCCGTAGTCTAGGGTTTCTCGGCACCGTAATTTTTGAAATTGGCATGGTTGATGCCTTGTGAGACCTCTTGAGAGTGCCTAGGAACCCTACAGTCCGAGCAGGAGTACTTCAGCCAGCAGGCTGAGCTGTGAGTTCAGTAGTAGTTAGTTTTATTTCCTGCATTTATTTCCTGATGTGAGCCCGCATTATGGGACACACTTTTCAGTTATTTGTATTGGATCATTTGCTTCCGCATTTATTTATTATTGACTCCTGTTATTCTGGATTATGGACATGTTTTAGATAGTTTTATCTTGTTCTTGATATCTCTACGGCCGTAATGTGACTGTGGATGGATACTTCCTACCCACAGGTAGCATGGTTGGCTATGTCACGTGCCCAATCTAGCGTACTCTGGGAAGCGGGGCGTGACATGGTTCTTTTGGTATCAGAGCCATAGGATAGTCGGGTTGATTCTTTTGTAGTTGGGTATTGTACCCAATACACGAATCAGAATACCCGTGTTTAGGAAACATGTCCTGCCACCTTGACCGTTTTACCATTCTTGAATCACATTCTTCCTGATTATATCTTTTACGATGTGCAAACTTCCTTTGCATATCGATTCGAAAACCTGATTCCTTGTTATCTCTAGGACTTAGGAGACTTGGATGGAGTTATGTAATTGTGGCTATGATACCGCGGCATAGTTACAATGCGGTACTCTATTTAAGTATCTTGGAGTTCTAGCCTTGATCTATATTCAAAATCTATCATCATGCTAATGTTGGGTATTTTGAGTTCAGGATTATGGCCGGTAAGAAATTGAAGACATACCAGAGGCGTGTGGACGAAGCCGCCATGCTTGGAGTGATAAGAGGAATGCTGGAGAATCAAAGAAACAGACCGAGCTGATCCAGCAGCAAGCGGACTCGTTTCGGGAAGGTTTGCAGATCGTTCAGCAGTCTGTGAACAATGTTGGAGCTAGACCAGTTGACCGAGTAGGGACCGTAGCAGATTTCAGGCGGTTGGGTCCGTCTACATTTACTGGTTTAAAGGAGCCGTTGCCAGTGGAGCAGTGGCTAGTTGACACAGAGAACTTGCTTTTAGCGGCACAGATTCCAGATGACAAAAAAGTTGTTGTGGTACGCATTCAGCTAGTGGACTACGCCCGAGAATGGTGGCTTGTTGAGGAGACCCGCTTGCCCAAGCCGATCAAGTGGGCGGATTTTTGTAAGAGTTTCCTGGAGAAGTTCTTCCCGCGGACTGCACGGGAGGAAATAGAAGAGAAGTTCATCGGACTAAAGCAGAAGGGAGCACCCGTAGATGTGCATGTAGCAGAATGGATGAGACTCAGTAGTTTCGCTAGACCTTTAGTTGCCAACGATGCAGACAGGGCACGGAGGTTCATGCGCAGACTGGACGTGGACATCCAGAGGCAGATTGGCTCCCTGGGTTTGACCACTTTCTCACAAATACTTGCAGCAGCCAAGAGCAGCAGAGTTTATCTGGGATGAAAGGGAGTTTGCAGCAGACAACAGTTGCGTTAAGGAAGCAGTTCGGTCGGGCCAGTCTAGTTTAGGGCTAGGCCGACAAACAATATTCTTGCATCAATGGAAGTGATGAAAGTAAAGAGCCGGCTGTTGTTCGTGATTCTATGGACGTGTTTGAAGATATATCGGGTTTACCGCCGAGGAGAGACGTGGAGTTAACAATTGATATTATTCCTGGTGCAGCGCCAGTATCTAAAGCGTATTATCCAATGGCGCCAGTAGAGTTGGAAGAAGTAAAGAAACAGGTTGCTGAATTGCTTGAAAGGGGTTGGATTCGAAGCAGTAACTCGCCTTGGGGAGCTCCAGTTCTTCTACTAAAGAAGAAGGATGGCACAAGAAGGATGTGCATCGACTATCGAGAATTAAACCGGGTGGCTATCAAGAACAAGTACCCGATCCCTCGCATTGGAGAACTTTTTGAGCAGCTTAGTGGCGCGAGGATATTCTCGAAGTTGGATTTACGATCCAGATATCATCAGGTCCGAGTGAAAACTGAAGATATTTGAAAGACGGCGTTCCGAACTCGGTATGGACATTACGAGTACTTAGTGATGCCCTTCGGAGTAACGAATGCGCCGGCAGTATTCATGGACTTGATGAACCGAATCTTTTCACCGTTCTTGGATCAGTTCATTGTGGTATTCATTGACGATATTCTGGTTTACTCAAAGAGTTTTGAAGAGCATGCTGAGCATTTGAAGATCGCACTGCAGACGTTGAGACAGGAGAAATTGTATGCGAAGATGAGTAAGTGCGAGTTTTGGCTGGAGGAAGTAAGGTTTTTGGGGCATGTTGTGTCTGGCGATGGCATTGCCGTCGATCCAGAAAAGATTGCAGCAGTTCGAGATTGGCCTATTCCAAAGAATGTTGCTGAGATAAGAAGTTTCCTTGGATTAGCCGGATACTACAGAAGATTTATGGAGAACTTTGCTCGTCTGGCAGAGCCGTTGACCAAGCTTATGCGCAAGGAAGTACCTTTTATATGGACGGATAAGTGTGCGTTAGCTTTTGAGACGTTGAAGCAGAAGTTGATAACCGCCCCTATTCTGACCGTGCCAGACAATTCCGGAGGATTGGTGATTCACAACGACGCATCTGGGAAAGGATTGGGATGTGTTTTGATGCAGCATGGGAAGGTTGTAGCATACGCATCGAGACAGTTGAAGACCTATGAGAAGAATTATCCAACTCATGACTTGGAGCTCGCGGCTGTGATTTTCGTTTTGAAGATTTGGAGACACTACCTTTTAGGCGAAAGGGTTGAAGTTTTTACAGATCATAAGAGCTTGAAGTACGTGTTCACACAGAAGGAGCTTAACATGAGGCAGCGTAGATGGTTGGAGCTGATGGCTGACTACGATCTTGATCTTAAGTACCATCCGGGAAAGGTTAATGTTGTGCCGGATGCGCTTAGTCGGTTACCAGTAATTCAGGTGGTAACTACGCAGAAGGAGACCGTCGCAGATTTTCGAAGATTTGACTTGGAGGTTGTGCTACCGCGTTCTACGGGACAGTTGTTGCAGCTGCAAGTACATTCGTCTTTGATCGAGAATATTAAAGCAGCTCAATCGCAGGATCCTAGACTGCAAAAGTTTCGAGAGCAGGTTGAAGCCGGGCTACGAACAGATTTATTGATCCACGAAGATGGTTCGTTGAGGTATGGTAGCCGTTTGTGTGTGCCAAAGGGTGATGTTCGTGAAGAGCTTATGAAGGAGGCACACAGTTCAGCTTATTCTGTACATCCAGGAGGCACAAAGATGTACCGAGATATTCGACAGCATTTCTGGTGGGAGGGCATGAAGCGGGAGATTGCTCGCTTTGTGGCGAAGTGCTTGGTGTGTCAGCAAGTTAAGGTTGAACATCAAAGGGTTGCTGGTTTATTGCAACCACTTCCGATTCCTTAGTGGAAGTGGGAACATATAACCATAGATTTCGTGACGGCTTTACCGCGGAGTCCAAAAGGCAACAATGCAGTATGGGCAATTGTTGACCGATTGACCAAGGCAGCTCACTTTATTCCTTTTCGGGTTGGTCAATCAACAGAGACTTTGGCAGAGCGGTACATGCAGGAGATTGTAAGATTGCATGGAGTACTGGTGAGCATCGTGTCCGATCGGGACATTCGGTTCTTATCACACTTCTGGAGGAGTTTACAGGAAAGTTTGGGGACTCGATTGAAGTTTAGCACAGCTTATCATCCTCAAACTGATGGTCAGTCGGAGAGAACGATCCAAACTCTTGAGGATATGTTGAGAGCATGCATGTTGGACTTCAAGGGGTCTTGGGAGGATCATCTACTTTTAGTGGAGTTGTCTTACAACAACAGTTTTCAGGCAACTATTCAGATGGCTCCATTTGAAGCTTTGTATGGTCGTAAATGCCGTTCACCGGTTTGTTGGGACGATGTCGGTGAACGAAGATTATTGGGACCAGATTTGGTTATGCAGACAGTTGAGAAGGTTAACCCTATCAGAAATCATACGAAGGCAGCACAGGACCGACAGAAGAGTTTGGCAGATACGTCAAGAAGACCTCTAGAGTTCACCGTGGGTGATTTGGTATTCTTGAAGATATCACCGACTAGAGGGGTGATTCGTTTTGGAAGTCGAGGAAAGCTTAGTCCTCGATTCGTTGGACCCTTGAGATCGTGGAGCGTGTTGGTGAGGTAGCGTATCGTTTGGTGTTACCGCAGTCCTTGGCAAATGTGCACGATGTGTTTCACGTATCTCAACTCCGTAAGTATGTTCGAGATGAAACACACGTTTTGGATCATTCGGAACTAACAGTACGAGAAGACTTGACTTTTGAGGAGCGACCGATTGAAATCGTGGATCGAAGGGAAAGGGTTCTTAAGAACAAGGTTATCCCCCTTGTGCTTGTTTCTTGGGGTAATCGCTCGCATGGAGAGTCCACTTGGGAACGAGAAGATGAAATCAGGCAGAAGTTTCCTCACCTTTTCTTGTAGTTATCTATCTTTGTATTCTTGGAATTTCGAGGACGAAATTCTTTTTGTAGTTGGGTATAATGTAACACCCGAGCCCAATTCTACAATTTTCAGTTACTGTTTGAGCATAATGTGGTACTCATTTCATTTAACTTGCTTGTTTGTTGCTTACTGTAAAATTTACCTGGCAAAGTCATTTCTACATATAACAAATTTTGGCATCTAAAATAAAATTGAAAATATTCATCTTGGCCTACTTGACACCCCTAGTCTCGTGGTAGCGTCCGTGCATTGTGTTCTCGTCCCGTTCAGTGAAACGGGCGAGTTTGGACGGCTACGCGCGCGTACATGTGTCCGTTTTGGGGGTATGCTTTTTAATCATAAAACACTTAATTTTAAAATTTGGATCCCGCTTAAAATCCTATTATTTCAATTTCAAATTTTTGGACTCGACCCGGGCGCGATTTGGAAATGTTTTATTTGGCGCCAAAATCCCAAATTTTAATATTATTAAAACCACCGCATATATTTTTCTAACTAACCTGATATCTTACTGTTCATTACCTATCTTTTAAATCTTTAAATTAACCTATATATATATCCTACTGTTCCTTAAAATGTTTTGAATCTTTAATTAATATTTATCCCTAACTAACGATTCCCCTTTAGCCAATCGTGTTCCTTTTAATTCCGTGGGCCCCCACCTGCAGCTCTCTCTCTCTCTCTCTCCACTTTTTCTCTCTCTCTCTCTCATATATTCTCTCGTACTTCTCTTTATCATTCTTTCTCTTCTTGCTTCATGTCTCGTTTCTCATTTTTTTAACTGTTCTTTTGTTGCCGGAATTCCGTCGTGCCGGTGACGCTTCTCGACGTTCCAGCGAGGTACCCCGACCCGTGTGGTTCCTTTGTTCGTCGTTTGGGTTCATTCCGTGAGCCGTGCGTCCGTCGCGAGTTTTTCCCGCCGACGGTTAACGTTCCGTTTTCCCGATTCGCGACCTATCGAGGCAAGTTAATCTTGCTACATGCTATATAATTCATTTTATACCTATTTAAATAAATACCATACCTATTGTTTAAATCTAGTGTCCCATGTTTAATTTTATAACGTTTCGATGTTCCGTTTGCATCCGTTTATATCATATTAAATCTAGATCATGAAAACTTATCTTGTGACATACTAGATTACATTATACTGCAACCATATCATTTAAAATATATATCGTCATAATATTTATTATTATTATCTTTAATTAGTTTATAATCTTCATTTTATAATGTTATACATTTGAAAATCTTATAGTTTACACATGAAACGTCGTTGAAAAATCGGATATGACAAATCTGAAATTTACTGTACACCTTATCTTATAAAATTTATTATAAATCATAGAAAAATCATTAGTATACGTTCTTAAGTTCGTTACGAAGCTAACTCAGAATACTATAACTATATGAAATATTTACTTACAAAATAAATTGTTTAAATAACGTAAAATGCAAATGAAAATGTCTCCAAACTGCTGTCCAGGGAAATTCCAGCAGCAAACTTTCAACTTCGAATGTTCATAACTTTTTGTAGGGACAACCTGAGATGCTTATACTTATAAAACTGAAAACCTTATTGAATTATCTTTGTTTTGGTATAAGACACTTCCCTTTTGGAGAACGTTTGTTATTTTTAAGCTATTTTACAAATTAGGGTGACGCTGAATTTCTGAACGTAACGTTCTTGTGCATGGTTAATCAATACCACTTTTATAGTTATTAATCGCTTTGAATATGCTATTCATATTAATATTATTATATCAATATTTATATCACATATTGCTTAGTTGTACATCCCACATTACCATTTTATAGTTTTATAACTTTTGGATACCCGTTTGCATTCATCGCATTTAAGATACATATAATTGCATCCATAGATCACATTACTACATAATAATGTGATATTAACACTCCATGTTTAATAAATTGCATCCTAATTAATATTGAAACTATAAATGTAACCCTAATCGATAACTGTGCATCCATATCCTTGTAATTAAATCTATTTGCATATCATATTATATGTTCCAGTTTATTGTTCTGATAGTACTCATGCTTGTTTATTTATACACATGCTTATGTTAGTTTGATTATGAGCACCCACATGACATCTTGTGCTTCCTGACATGACCTGTTACACTTCCTACTTGACATGACATGGTACCGTACACTCTTGACATGACATGACATCTTTATACATTACCTGGCTGGACCTGATGTACCATGGCTTTACCTGTTATCTGATCTTGTGTCTAATGCCAACAAACATAACATGTAGTCCTCATGGACCGTTCCTGTTGTCTATCCAGACAAACCTGCTTTTACCTGATCCTGTGTTGGCATTAGTTCTTGATTACTGAATACCTGACTCGACATACATAACTTGGGGGTATGGGGAAATCAAAAGTGTAAACTAAAGTGTAACTTAAAAGGGTATTACTTGATCCGTGGTCCCGGGGGGTAACGGGACAGAGCCATTCGTGACTCTTACATTTTCCTGATCCGTGGTCCCGTGGGGTAACGGGACAGAACCACTATTGGTTCACATATTCCTGATCCGTGGTCCCGGGGGGTAACTGGACATATCCTTTGAGTTACATGGAGGATTACTCAAATTGATTTCAAAGACTTTAGACTAGGAAACCCGATAGAACAGTTTAGTTATCCACTGCACATTACCCTGCACCGCTTGTTTCACATTATTGCTTTATTCATGTTTAGTTCTGCATTGCCTATTACACTGTTCATATTATATTACTTGTTGACATGACGCGCTGACGTCTGGGTTTTGCATGGCCCAGATTTCATACCGCTGTTGCAGTCCGAGCAGGAGTACTTCAGCTAGCAGGCTGAGCTGTGAGTTCAGTAGTAGTTAGTTTTATTTCCTGATGTGAGCCCGCATTATGGGACACACTTTTCAGTTATTTGTATTGGATCATTTGCTTCCGCATTTATTTATTATTGACTCCTGTTATTCTGGATTATGGACATGTTTTAGATAGTTTTATCTTATTCTTGATATCTCTACGGCCGTAATGTGACTGTGGATGGATACTTCCTACCCACAGGTAGCATGGTTGGCTATGTCACGTGCCCAATCTAGCGTACTCTGGGAAGCGGGGCGTGACACTCGAGATGATAGTATGCTATCTGGTTTACCTTTATCAGTCGTGTACAAGTTCAGGTGACTGATCACTGTTACACGTTGATAGAGCCCTTAGGATCTTGCTTGACTACCAACAGTATGATGGCGATCATATACGTGAGAGTTGGGTAGTCTATAAGCACATCCTTAATTGTGGTCCCTAGTCGTGGGAGTTTCGAAACAGGGCATCGATACTCCGGAGTAGACTAGTGTATACAGTTGAGACCCCGACGAGGGGCGGTGGCCGGTCTCATAAGCCACTGGTGTCAGTTGGATCACCTAAGATGTATACAGGTGCTTATTGGGTTATGAGTACACCGGACAGGACTCGCCGGGAACCTGCTAGTTGGTATTATACCTATCGTCAGATAGCAGTTCCCTGGTGACATGTGTACAGGTTAGTTCATCGACCTGAGGTCGTCATTTATCTCGTGTGAGTTCCCACTGTGCTTTGATTTCTTCCCTACCACGGCTCAAAGGAGTCGTGCAAACAGGTCTTTTTTGGGTACAGTCCCGAGCCACATGGAGGCAAGTGAGCGGATCGGCAGGAGATTCGTCTCTCCCGGTATTGGGGGTGAGATCGCGCTGTGTCTAGGAGAGCCATTACACAAAGCCCTCGGCCGAGGCAGGAGATTTACTGGTAGGTACTCCAGTAGTATCTCAGGGTGTTCTGGGATACTCTCGGACACGACTTATACCGCTATTGGGGGTCTGACGTTACCAGCCCCCTAGGCCCGATATGCGATACTCATAGACGAACGGACCGGACTGTATATACATTGTCACTGTTAGGCTCAGTAGGGTTCCTGGATGAGTTCACTCATCGGCTTCCCTTGAAGTCAGTGCATGGGCAGCCGTTACGCACAGCTAGTGCCGCTGACGGCTTGTGGTTAAACCCACTGCCAGGGTACTGACGAGTCATTAGAGTCCCCCACAGATAGTTTCCCAAGTTCGGGCGAAACGTTGTAGAGGCCGTATGGTTTTATGGCAGTGTTCGGAAAATGCACGTGCGTTTACGCACGTGTCATATTTCTAGCAGATAATACTGGTGGGCTTTGGTTTAAGCCGGATCCGAGTATTATACTGTGTAGATATAATATCTTTGTCTCAGTTGCATTTGTATTCGGTCGTAATACAAATGCGGGTATGTTTATACTGTTACGGGGTTATCCTGAAATTCATTTCGGGATCGCTTTTGGAAGTTACCAGTTTCCAGTTTTCTATCACCCTATTAAACATTCGGTTAAATACGGATTTATCTTTTCTTCATGAGGGTGAGTCATGGTTCTAGAAGGTTCTAGATGTGGTGACTTGGTTTTGGTTCAATGTATGCATTAAATGAATGGTGACTTGACATATGACTCATTAGGTTTCATTTAATGTTATGCAAGGTGTTCTATATGACTCATACATTTGTTTTAGTGCTAATGGTCATCTTTTTGGTTCCTACACTCACCCCCCTCCTCATATATAGTGGCCGGCCCCCTCTAGAAAAGATGATGGTTGTTGATTGGAAAAAAGTTTATGTATTTGGTTCATGAAAATTAGTATGCCAATTTCTCATTTACCCGATTCAAAAGGCAACTTCATTAACCGTTCGTCCATGGCTTAGGACGAAATGAGACAAAGTGTTCTACTCATTCTCTACATCAATCTTGGTCATCTCTTTTAGCAAACTTGATGACCGAGTTGCCTCGAGTGAGAGGCGGGAGCCCGTTTAAAGATCCGTTGACGTGGTGCCACCTGGACGAGGAGATCGGAGATCGACGAGACCGGAGCAGCCGCAACAAAGCGTGGGATGATGGTTAAAGACCGAAGGACTCGGATCGTTCGGTATAACAATTCTACCCACTTTGTAGTTTGTTAGTTTAGCAATAATGGCAGATCCGGGTTATAGTATACGATAGCGCCAGTTAAAAAGTTTTTGTTCCGCATTTGGCGTCTGTTAGACGGCCGGGGCGCTACCGTAGACTTACAGGTATTACAATGTATGGATAGGTATAGAAACATACGTTGCTACAACTACTTTGACATCATACATACTTACATATGGACACACATATCTTGCTATACCGACATGGTTACGCATACTTTGTTATAGCTACATGTTTACCTGTATATGATGTTGCATCTGATTTCGGAGGAAATCAGGAACCGCATGAAATATTTAGTAACTTGTTGCAGTTAAATAGCTGTTTTCCTTTATATGCTCATATTACTGTTTCATGTTGCATATATTACATTCATGGATTTCATAAGATGTTCTCTGATATTTTTACTCCTATGTATATATAACAGTGGAATGGGACGCTGTTATATATGCCTATACACATATATTAGTGGAATGGGATGCTAATATTTGTGTATTGATTCATGCATTCATACGTATTCACTACTTGATATTTTCTGGATTTGAGGACCGTGGTGGTTTCATGGAATTATGCAAGTATTTTTATTCTTTACTTGATATTTGGATGGATCCACTTGAGATTTGTATAATACCGATATGGGGATCGAGAGTGTCGGTGTTTGGCACTTAAGATTCGATGACGTATAATACCGATACGGGGATCGAGAGTGTCGGTGTTTGGCACTTAAGATTCGAGAACGTATATTACCAATACGGGGATCGAGAGTGTCAGTGTTTGGCACTTAAGATTCGGGGACGTATAAACATGTATTTGTGTGTCGATACTAGACACTTGTTTCATGATGTTTTTGGGTATCGATACTGTACATTCACCTTATATGAAACATACAGGATATGTGAGATATACTGATGTTGTACATACAGGATATATGAGATCTACATGATATGAGAGCCAATTTGGGGGCTGATTTATGGAAATTGGGATTTGGATTGTCTTGTTGGATTTTGGTCCTACCACGAGGTTAGGATTTCCGTGGGAATGACATGTTTTATTCCATACTCCACATTTATTGTTTATGCACTGCTTCATGTATTAGTAGTACCTGCTAGTGTACCTTTCATGACTGATGCATTACATATGACCATTTACTGCTGATAGTTTGCATATGTTAGATTCGCGCTGTACGTGCATACTTGCGATTACCTGCATATGTTATTTACTATTCACGAGTTGGCAACTCACTCCCGTTGTGCCACAGTGTTTTGCAGGTGTTCCTCAGGATAGTCAGAGGCAGGGCTATTTCCATCCATCGTATCATCTTTTGCTGCGGATACCGCTTCGCCTGACAGTGTGCAGTTTTGCTTAGGTAGGTTTTGCGGTTATCCGATGTTGCCTGTTGTATATTCGTTGTACCTTGTACTCTCCATCTACTATTATTTTGTATGACTTAGAGACTTTATGTGAGGACGATATTGTATATTATTTTGTGACTTGGAGGTTTTTATGCAGTTTTATGTATATCGTCTCTTTCTTCGCTACGGCGTCGTATATCTGTGTGGTGGTTGTTTTCCGCCGTTGGGCGTGGATTTTGCTCCCGTTTGGGATGCTATTACTTATATATTGTTGTACCCATTTTTGGGGGCTTGTTTTACAAAGGAGGTGCTGCCAAATTTTTAAAAGAATAAAAGTTGGACTTTAAAGAATTTGGTTTGAGATTTCAAAAGTTTTAGAAATGTTCTTATTTCTTGTCTTTTGATGGTTTAGATTTCTGGGTTTTGGCTTTCTTTTACCGCGTTACGCCTGTAGACGTTGCGTAGTATTAGGGCCGTCACGTGCCAATTTCGGGTCGTGACAAAGTTGGTATCAGAGCGCTAGGTTTTACCTTCGGAGTTTGGGATGACCTTGGTATGATGGAGTAGGTAGCTTAATGCTGAGTAACGTAGTGCGTGTATGTCCGCGGGATACTCACGATCACGGTACTCCGCCTAAAGTGACCTAAGTACAAATTGCTTGAAATTCCTTCCTTGATGATACATATCCTTATGATTCGATTTCCGTGTTCATATCGAATCCTTCTTCCATTTATAGCCTTTGCCGCTGATGACTATGAGGACTCAGAGTGATGCAGCGAGAGCTGAGGTCAGAGTTGACTCGTGTGGGACGAGGACTGACCAGGATGGCACGCTCGTTGCATCGGACCTGATGGATCCGCTTTCGATAGATCATATTGATAGGCTTATGGCAGAGATGCAGGACTTGCGCCAGACGATGAGTTATTTGGTTGAGGCCATTCAAGCGCAGTGACAGGAGGTTGTCACCCCTGTTACCCAATTGTTCCTTGCAGTCAGCACCAGTGGACGCAGCCCGTTTTGACGAGGAGCCTTTTTCCGAGACTTTGGGAGTTCCGGAATAGAGGAGGGCTCGTACAGGTGTACCAGCCCAGAAACAGAAGCCAAGGCGTCGAAACAGATTTCATGACCGTCGCGGGAGTAGCAGAGGCTTGGGACGAGGACAGTCGTTCAGCTCTTATCCCTAGGATGGTCAGCAGTTTTCTTCCGTATATTATCGTGTGAGAGTTTTCTGACGTTGTTCCAGATGAGCCAGTGGAGCTTAGAGAGCTTAAGGATCAGCTGCAGAGTTGTTTGTTGGGGGACTTATGCGTCCGAGTGTTTCGCTTTGGGGAGCTCCTTTTCTGTTCGTCAGGGGGGGAAGACGGCAGTTTGAGGTTATGTGTTAATTGATCGTCAATTGAACCGAGTTACTGTGTGGATATGTATCCTTTACCTCGCCTTGACGATTTGTTCGATCAGCTCCAGAGTGTGAGACATTTTCTAAGTTTGTTTGAAATCAGGTCATCATTGTTGCGGGTTCGGAGTGATGACATTCCGAAGACTGCTTTTGTGCGTGCTACGGGCGGTGTGTATGATTTGGCGGTGTCGTTGGACTCACCAGTGCCCTAGCAGCATTTGTGGATGTGATGAACCAGATTTCTTCATGTCGTTTCTCGACCAGTTTATTGTTGTGTCATTCATGACATTCTGGTCCATTCCAATGTGTCGTGAGGAACAGGAACATCACTTGAGGATTTGTTTTGCAGACATTGGGAGAGCCCAGCAGTTTGCTAAATTCGCGGGGTGTTCCTTCAGACTTGTTTGTGTTGACTCCTAGATCTAGTAGTTACGGGAGACGGTTTTCATATGGACCCGAGGAGGATCGAGGCCGTACAGCTTTGGCCCATACTTATATCCGGGACAGAGGTCCGTAGATTTGGGCTTAGTAGGTTTTTACCACCGTTTCGTACAGGATTGCTTGTGTATCGCTGCACCATTGATTGAACTGACCGGGAAGGAGGTTCTTTTTCTGTGGACTGAGGCATGTGTGCGGAGTTTTCAGCAGTTGGAGATTCGGTTGGCAACTGCACCAGTTCTTTCTTTGCTTTCTGGTTCGGGCGACATTGTTGTTTAACTGTGATGTTTCACGAGTGGGGCTCGATTGTGTACAGATGTGGCACTATAGAGTTATCGCTTTTGCTCCCGACAGTTGGAGGAAGTACGAGCAGAATATCCTACTCATGATCTGGAGATGGCCGAGGTGGTCGTGCGTTGAAGATCCGAGAACACTACTTGTGTGGAGAGTCGTGTCAGATTTTCACGGACCACCAGGGCTTAATGTACATCTTCCTGCAGCGGGTTTTGATTGTTGAGACAACGCCGTTGGATGGAACGTGGGGAGGATTGTGTTTGTGAGATCCTTTGGTTACCCGTGGCAAGGCAATTGTGGTAGCTGATGCTTGAGTCGTAGGCCCGAGGTTAGCTTGTTCCAGTTGTGCGCAGTTCAGAGACAGGCTTCTGCAGATTTACAGTTTTGTGTGATCGTGGAGTACAGCTAGGTTTGCCTCTACTTAGGGGACAGCTTGCTCATGTCCGCGCCCGACCGCTTTTCCTTAATCGTTTTCGTGAGGCACAGCCCACCGATGCTCATTGTCTGTGATACTTGAGCACGTTCGGCAGGGTAAAGATTCGGAATTCTTGATTTATGACCGGGGTGTGCTACATTTAGGGACGTGTTTGTGTACCTGTTACTGAAAGGTAGAGACGCGAAATCCTAGAGTAGGCACATCAGTAAGCTTCCTGTGTTCATTCAAGTCCACCAATATGTGGCGTGACTTGTTAGATAGTTACGGGTGGGCAAGGATTGAAGAGTATATTTCGGATTTCGTTTCAAGGTGTCTGTCTTGTTGTGAGATTAGGTTGAGCATTGAGACCGGCTGGAGAGTTGCAATCTTTAACCGTTCCGGAGAGGAATGGGAGCAGATCTCTATGAATTTTCGTTGTGGCGTTTACCCAGGTTTAGTCAGGGTGCGACTCTATTTGGGGTGTTTGTTGTCCGGTTATTCTCAGTTTGCTCAGTTGTTCTTTGTTAAGTTTGTGCATTGCGCGGAGTTCCTTCATGCATTGTATCCAATTGGGAGCACCCTGTTCGCTAGCCGCAGTTGGAAGAAGCTTCAGGAAGCCTTGGGTACTGGTTGAGTTTTAGCTCCGCTTTTCCATCTGTGGGACGATGGTCAGTTGAGCGGACTATGCAGACTCTGGAGGATATGCATGTGCGTATGTACTAAGTGTTGTTGGCAGTTGGGATCGTCACTTTCCATTGTTAGAGTTCTCCTTCGATAGCTGTTATCAGGAGACATTCCAATTGGCAACCTTTAGGTTTTGTTGTTAGGTTATGTCGATCGCCATTCTGTTTTTCTGACTCTGCGTAAATAGGATTTTGGACCCCAGCTAGTCTAGAGACTTCGGAGATGATCCAGTTGGTTCAGGTCAGGATGAGGACAGCCCAGTGCAAACAGAGGTCTTATGTCGATTGTGGTGGTTGCAGACTTGAGTTCGCAGTGGGAGATCATGTATTCCTAAGGACTTTCCGATGAATGACGTGTTGAGTTTTGGGGAGCTTATCCCAGGATTGCAGGTCCTTTTGAGATCCTTAAAGCGAGTTAGTTCCGTTGCTTTTGATTTGGCACTTCCGCCCAGATTATTGAGTATTCACCCTGTATTCCTTGTGTCGATACTTTGCAAATACCTTCATGAACTTTCTCACATGATTCAACACCAGACCATTTAGCTTGGACGCGATCTTTTCGTTCACCGGCAGCCATATGTGTTAGTGGCTCGGCAGGTGGAGAAACTTCGGTCAAGGGTCTTGCCATCTGTGGAGGGTTTTCTTGGACGTAGCCGTATAGTGAGGTGATCACTTGGGAGGCTGCGAGTGAGATTTGGGAGTTTTGTACTCTTTTTTTTGAAGGTACGCTTACTGAGAATTTTAAATTCGGGGACGAATTTTTATAAGGGGGGAGATTGTAACGTTTTAGAAATCGTTATGCAAATTTTTCCGTTTTAGGGTAAAATTGTCGGTATTTTCCGTTTTAACCCGACTGTGATCAAACGACCATATAAACTTGCCAGCACCTAGTTTAGCTAAAATAAAGCTAGTACGCGAGCTTTGGGAGTATATGGGAAGTTTTGATTCAGATAGAATTTTTCCCTATTTTAATATTATTTTAATATGGTATTTACATTTTGGGTTTGGGAAAATTCTCCAAAATTTGTATCTTTTCAAACAAATCAAGTTTAAGTAAAACCAAACCCTACTTTAATATCTAGATCTTTGTGTTGACTAAGAGAATTAAGTTTTAGAAAAAAAATAGAAAAGAATGGGAGGTGGCATGTGCATGCATACGCATTTTTGTGCATTTATTGCAAGATTTAACTAGAACAATCCATACAATTCCTCATACTTCCTCACTTGGCCGAATTCTTCTTCCTCCTTCTGCCCTTGATCATTTCTTTCACCATTTGTATCAATCCAAGCTCAATAAATCTCCAAAATTCCCAAAATAAATCACAAAAAAACACATCAAGTCTTGTTTTGCCTTCATGATCACTTGGAGCTAGGAAAGCTTAGATCTAAGGAGCAAGTGTTGTTAGGTATAATCCCTAAACTGTTAAATAGGAGTTTTTATGATGTATAGCTCATTGGTTGTTGCGTAGGACACTTAAAGTATCGTTTCGTACCAATATCGTATTTTTTTTTGTCTTTTTAGAGCCTCTGTGAACTGCTGTGACCTGGGATTTTTACTGAGTGACCAAACAAGATTGTAGTGATGTACTAGTGAACCTAAGATCCCACCTGAGACACGAGACCCACCTCACCGGCTTTGGCCGGCGACCCAAGCAGGAATTCCGGTGACACCGGTTTTGGAGGGGAGTTGGGTGTTGGTTTTCTTGTGGGTAGTTGTCTGCTGTGGTTTTGGAGTGTTTGGTACTGTTTACTTTTTTAGTATTTACAGTATGCAAAATCTGGGATCATTTTCCTATAATCTAGTATTTTGTGTCCGCGTGATACGTTATACGACACGGATCGTGCACTTTGTGTGATTTTGCTCTTAGGTTGTTTTCGTCGTGTCGCTACACACGTTAGCCACAATAAGGACACTTGAGAGTAAGTTTTGTGTTGTTGCGTCGGTTAAATGTAGTTTGTGCGTGTTTTGGGTCTATTATTAATATATACTTGCTTTATTATTTTAATGTGGTAGGTTCTCAGGCAGGGACTTCGGACGCTGTGAAGAAGGGGAAATAGGTGGTTGGGTTTACTTAGCCAGGACGGTTGGTGAGTAGATTTAATATCTACCGGGGAATCGCCCGCATGGCGTTATACTTATGGGCTAGAGATGTTATGTTTTGTCGCATATTCTATTGCATATATAGAGTTGCGCATACACATTACTTCTTGGTTATTGTTGTGCTTGGACTAGTATCCTTAGGACACTGCACTATTATTGACGGCTTATGTTGCACGAGCACTGATTGTATGCCACACACACCGTCAATAATTACCATGACATGCACAACACCCTTAGAAATATGATATTGTTTGGTTAGGGACATTGAGACATTAATTCATATTTCTTTGTGCATATGACTTATAGCATACCTGTATACCTACATGCTTACACATATGTCCTGACATGCTTACATGCTAGTTACCCATATACGTATAGGGTAGTGTACCATTAGTGATAGGTATATACACATATGAGATATAGCTACATGTACATCTTACATACATACATATACCCGGGGGGTATTACAATGTATGGATAGGTATAGACACATACCTTGCTACAACTACTTTGACATCATACATACTTACATATGGACATACATATCTTGCTATACCGACATGGTTACGCATACTTTGTTATAGCTACATGTTCACCTGTATATGATGTTGCATCTAATTTCGGAGGAAATCAGGAACCGCATGAAATATTTAGTAACTTGTTGCAGTTAAATAGCTGTTTTCCTTTATATGCTCATATTACTGTTTCATGTTGCATATATTACATTCATGAATTTCATATGATGTTCTCTGATATTTTTTCTTCTATGTATATATAACAGTGGAATGGGACGCTGTTATATATGCCTATACACATATATTAGTGGAATGGGACGCTAATATTTGTGTATTGATTCATGCATTCATACGTATTCACTACTTGATGTTTTCTGGATGTGAGGACCGTGGTGGTTTCATGGAATTATGAAAGTATTCTTATTCTTTACTTGATATTTGGATGGGTCCACTTGAGATTTGTATAATACCGATACGGGGATCGAGAGTGTCGGTGTTTGGCACTTAAGATTCGAGGACGTATAATACCGATACGAGGATCGAGAGTGTCGGTGTTTGGCACTTAAGATTCGAGGACGTATATTACCGTTACGGGGATCGAGAATGTCAGTGTTTGGCACTTATGATTCGAGGACGTATAAACATATATTTGTGTGTCGATGCTAGACACTTGTTTCATGATGTTTTTGGGTGTTGATACTGTACATTCACCTTATATGAAACATACAGGATATGTGAGATATATTGATATTGGATATACAGGATATATGAGATATACTGATGTTGTAATATATGAGATCTACATGATATGAGAGCCAATTTGGGGGCTGATTTGTAGAAATTGGGATTTGGATTGTCTTGTTGGATTTTGGTCCTACCACGAGATTAGGGTTTCCGTGGGAATGACATGTTTTATTCCATACTCCACATTTATTGTTTATGCACTGCTTCATGTATTAGTAGTACCTGTTAGTGTACCTTTCATGACTGATGCATTACATATGACCATTTACTGCTGATAGTTTGCATATGTTAGATTCGCGCTGTACGTGCATACTTGCGATTACCTGCATATATTATTTACTATTCACGAGTTGGCAACTCACCCCGTAGTGCCACAGTGTTTTGCAGGTGTTCCTTAGGATAGTCAGAGGCAGGGCTATTTCCATCCATCGTATCATCTTTTGCTGCGGATACCGCTTCGCCTGACAGTGTGCAGTTTTGATTAGGTAGGTTTTGCGGTTATCCGATATTGCCTGTTGTATATTCGTTGTACCATGTACTCTCCATCTACTATTATCTTGTATGATTTAGAGACTTTATGTGAGGACGATATTGTATATTATTTTGTGACTTGGAGGTTTTTATGCAGTTTAATGTATATCGTCTCTTTCTTCGCTATGGCGTCGTATATCTGTGTAGTGGTTGTTTTCCGCCGTTGGGCGTGGATTTTGCTCCCGTTTGGGATGCTATTACTTATATATTGTTGTACCTATTTTTGGGGGCTTGTTTTACAAAGGAGGTGCTGCCAAATTTTTAAAAGAATAAAAGTTGGACTTTAAAGAATTTGGTTTGAGATTTCAAAAGTTTTAGAAATGTTCTTATTTCTTGCCTTTTGACGGTTTAGATTTCTGGGTTTTGGCTTTTTTTTACTGCGTTACGCCTGTAGACGTTGCGTAGTATTAGGGCCGTCACGTGCCAATTTCGGGTCATGACATGGAAAGCTAGAATCGGTAACCACCTCCTTTAGGAGGCTGCCATTACTGTATTCCAAGAACATCAAATACTCTTCACTGCTACTATGTGTTTCTTCAGTATTGGACTGATATCAATATCCTATATGGAGAAACACATGTGATCACCAGTGTTTTACCGATTTGCAGCATAGGAACATCACTTCCTATATTGAGTATGTCATCCACATACCATATGAGGAATCTGACAACACTTCTTACTGCCTTCGTACAAATACCAAGTTCATCTCTCATTTTGATGAAGTCAAACGCTTAGACCGTATCTTCAAAACATATGATCATTCTCCGCTATGCCTGCTTTAGTTTAAAAATAGACTTAAGCAACTTGCACACTTACCGCTGCTCCCACTGACTAAGATAACTCTCTGGTAGAGTTATATACATGTACTGTCACGCCCTGCTTCCCGTTGTACGGATAAGGAGACACGACGAACCACGCGATGTATTTATTTAGAAGTAAACACGTTAAGTGTAAATAAGCAATATAATATAAATGTACACAAGAAAGACATGAGATGTAAATGAACACCAATTTTTTATTTATTAAATATTCTTTACAATGCAACTGAAAAGTAAATACAAGACTGGAAAAGCAATGCCTAAACAATTGCATGAACAGAAAGTAAAAGTATATACAAGTGACTAAAGCTGTAGGTATTCTGCGAACTGCTCCAAGTCTTCTGAGTTGGGCTCAATCTCTAAAGAGTCGGGTCCTCATTACAACATTCCAAAGAAAGAATAGAAAAGGAATGTCGTCAGCGAACAATCGCTCGGTAAGTCCCAAAGAGAGATAGAAATAGACTGAACAGGTAAAAAGAATATATCTGGTATAATGTATGATAGTTATGTTAACGCAGTTGTTTGTAACTTGGTACAGAATATGCCAGTGTATACGAGAGGAATCCAGCTTACCCCGTGGACTATGTTATATGGACTACAAGGCCCCGTCAAAACCCATGGGACAACGGCAACGGATATTCAGGTTAGGTGTATTAAAGTGACCGTCTCATGCCACTTTTAACATTCCGTACCAATCTACCCCTTAAAAACCTGTAATATTTATTGTATTGTTTTATAGATGATTTGCAGATATAAGACTTGCCGAAAGCATGATATCAATTGTTCATGTAAACGGATAAAGATATAAACGGATAGTCATGTAAACAAGTCGATGTATATCCATGGATCGGTCAAATCAAGTCATGTTGATATAGATTGTATTTTGGTATATATGGATTCATGTTGTATTGGAGTTATATTTGGATTGTATTCATGTATGGATTGTATTCCGATTAGACTAAGACTCTGTCTAAGTCAGACGCTTAAACAGAATTGGATTCCTGAATTAGGTTTTGGAGTTATCGGTAACTGCTGCACATGGACGGCAGGATTTGTGACTTTTTCCAAGCCAATTGCCATTGATAACCCTGTTTTAGTTTTCTACCTTAAATAGACAAGCACCCACTTTCTCCGGCTCCCTGAGGCTCAAGAGAATTGGTCCCGCTTAAACCTATATTTACTAGGGTCCTTATTAAAAAACTTGAGGGGGTTTTATGAAAAATAGTTTAGTATACTTTCAAATAATTCTTAAGTATTTATTTATCGTATTTAGGGTTTTTATGGATGTAATTTTTAAATGTGAAGTAGTGAATATAAACCTACATTGAATAGTATATGGTATTTTAGTGTAAATTAGAATTGTTTGGATTTGTGATTGTAGATTCATGAAATTTGTGATTCCTTTGTTTAGAAAATATGGAATTTATCATATGTATTTAAAATAGATAATTTGATAATGTTATAAATAATTATAGAAAAATAAATTTATTTATTAAATAGAAATCTCGTTTTCTTAAAAATTGTAATAAAAAGTCCATCGAGATCGGATGCTCTGTGAGGAAGTCTGCATCTCGCTCTACTAGTACCGAGAATGTGCGATAACCCGTACCATCCAAATCGGGTTCCCCAAAATGGGTTATAGAGGCTTAATTGTAAGGAATTTAATTTAAAACAATTTTAAAGAATACGGTTTTATTAGTTTAAGGTATTTTATTGTAAAATTGTATTTATCCCAAAATATTGTATAGAGGTAATTGTGCTATGTCACGATGAGTGTTGTGATGAGATAGGTCATTACCTCGTGAGTTTTCTAAAGGTAATATGAGCAAAACATAAGAAATAATATCGTAGGTAAACTTTATGGTATTAAACTGTAAAAGCGTAATAAATATGGTTTTACATGGAGTTTTATGGTGAAATTGGTTTCTAAATTTTTGTTAATGTTTAATAAGCAAGGTTTAACAATTTGAATATGAGTTTGCTAAGAAAAAATGTTATTTTAAAGAGAATAAAATTTAAAAGTCGGTTAACTCCACTTACCGACGTCATTTGAAAAGAGAACTTATTTAATAGAGAAGAGAGAAGAAAAGAAGGGACTTACTGGATAAAAAGATAGGGGAGGTATGAGAAGGGTTTGAAAGCTTCGTGGAGTTGCGGTGTCGCCGGATTTCTCCCGAATCATCGCCGGAAGATGACCTTGGGCTAACTCTACTTGTACACCTTATTTGACTTGGAAAATTTTGAGAGTTTTGATGATAAATTTCAGAATAAAGAGGGATAGGGTATGGTGTGGTATTTATAGAATAGAATTAGGCTTTAGGGAATTAAAATAAGAATTAAAAATGCATTAAACATTGGATTAAAAGCTCATTTTTAATTCTCTGTTAATGTGCAGGAAAAACAAACAGAAGAGGAGTAGTGGGGGGAGGCCAAGGGGTGTTAGGGAAGAATTTTGGAGCATTTCCCACCGGGGGGGGGGGGAAAGGCGGCCCAGAGGCTCATCTCGCCGGCCATCAAGAAGGGGGTGGGGATTGGATGAATGCCACGTGTCGGGGTCTGTGTGTACAACATTTTCCACATGTTTGATTTTAGTGACTTTTCATTTTTACGTGTATTGCACGTGTAAAATTTTGGACTTCCAAAAAGTTTTAAAAGAAAATCAATAAAATAATATGTGGCTAATGGGATTCGAATACAGGGGCTACGTCACAGCAGTGCAAGGTTTTACCAATGAGCTACAAGTGCTTTCTTGCTGTTCTAAAACAAATCAAATACTTATAGCATAATCAGGGTTGCGATACTACAATTAGTATATTAACTTTAAACAAATTTTGTACATTATAAACAGAGTCGTTACATTCTACCCTCCTTACAAAAATTTTGTCCTCGAAATTTACAAATATTTAAGGACTAATTTACAAATAAGAAAGGTATCTTGCACGTATGTCGTCTTCTATTTCCCATGTTGATTCTCCTAGTGAGTCTTTCCTCCACATCACTCGAACTAACTTAACATCCTTGTTCCTAAGTGGCTTTATCTTTCTGTCCAGGATTTCAACGGGTTGTTGCTCACAAGATAGATCCATCTGTACAGTGAGCTCGGAGTGATCAAGAATATGGTTGGGGTTGCTTACATATCTTCGGAATTGGGATATGTGGAACACATTGTGCACTCCTTCCAATGATGGTGGAAGTGCCAAGCGATAAACCACTTCTCCGACTCGTTCGAGTATGTCGAACGGTCCAATGTATCTCGGACTTAACTTACCCCTTTTTCCAAAATGAATCACTTCACGGTTTGGAGAAATCTTCAGAAAGACACGATCTCCCGGTTTGAACTCCAAGTGTCGGCGCTTTGCATCAGCCCAGTGCTTCTGTCGGTCTTGGGCTATGTGCATTCGTTCCCTGATCGTACGAACTACATCTACAGTCGCCACTATCATCTCAGATCCAAGGAGTTCTCTATCTCTGATGTCGTCCCAACTTAATGGTGAACTACACTTCCTTTCATATAGAGCTGCAAAGGGTGCCATTCTAATACTCGCTTGGTAGCTGTTGTTGTATGAAAACTCCACAAGGTGTAGGTGATCTTCCCACGATCCTCCGAAGTCTAACATACATGCTCTTAGCATATCTTCAAGTATATAAATCGTTCTC
This sequence comes from Agapanthus africanus, assembly GCA_030015575.1. Taxonomy (NCBI): domain Eukaryota; kingdom Viridiplantae; phylum Streptophyta; class Magnoliopsida; order Asparagales; family Amaryllidaceae; genus Agapanthus; species Agapanthus africanus. Next base: position 403,004,128 of record CM057346.1, read on the forward strand.
TCAGACTGACCATCTGTTTGTGGATGATAAGCTGTGCTAAAGTTCAGACTCGTTCCCAAGCTAGCTTGCAGACACTGCCAAAATTGCGATCGGAGTCTGGTGTCACGATCGGAGACAATGCAAACCGGTACTCCATGTAATCTCACAATCTCCTGTATGAGTTCATGGGTATCAGAGATAGTATACCTTGAAGAGTTAAATCTTATATAGATTCAAACTTACCTCCATGTACTTCTTTGCTAATGTCTCAGTAGATTGGCCAACTCGAAATGGGATGAAGTGAGTCGACTTTATGAGTTGATCCACAATAACTCATACCGCATCGTTACCTTTCGTGCTACGAGGAAGAGCAGTCATGAAATCCATGGTAATGTGTTGCCATTTTCATTCTGGGATAGGTAACGGTTGAAGTAAACCAGCAGTCCTGTGGTGTTCAGCTTTCACTTGCTGACACACCAAACATTTGGCTACGCTTCTGGCTACTTCACGCTTCATACCATGCCACCATAATGTTGCCGCAGATCTTTGTACATCTTTGTACCACCAGGATGTACCGAGTATGGTGAGTTATGAGCTTCTTTCATCAACTCTTCCTGAACAGGGCCTTGTGGTACACACAATCTGCTTCCGTATCTCAAAGATCCATCTTCGTGGATGATGAAGTCTGTTTGAAGTCTACTTTCTACTTGTTCTCTGATCTTTTGCAACTTGGTATCACTTGCTTGAGCTGCTTTGATCTGATTGACAATTGTAGACTGAACTTGTAAGTTCATCAAACTTGAAGCATTACCTAGCATGATCACTTCTATCTCCATTTGATGCAAATTTTGCTGTAGCTTCCACTGTGCAGTGAGATTCATTGATAGTGGTTGGCGACTAAGTGCATCAGGAACTACATTCACCTTCCCTGGATGATATTGTAGGTTGATGTCGAAATCTGCCATAAGTTCTAACCATCTTCTCTGCTGCATATTCAGCTCTTTTTGAGTAAACACATACTTCAGACTTTTGTGGTATGTGTAGATATCAACCCGTTCTCCAAGAAGATAATGATGTCAAATCTTGAGAGCAAAAATAACGGCCGCCAACTCCAGATCATGCGTCGGATAGTTGCGCTCAAGAACTTTCGGCTGTCTTGATGCATAAGCTACAACTTTACCGTCCTGGTGTAGAACACATCCTAATCCCTTACCGGATGCATCGCAATACACTACGAAATCTCCAGATTGGTCCGGTATTACGAGAATAGGCGTTGTTGTCAATCTTGACTTGAGTTCTGTAACACCCTAGTTCATTTATACCAGTTCTTTTAGGTATTTCTTTATTTATGGCTATTTCTTGATTTATTGTGTTTTGGGTGCGAATAGTGTAATTGGTATCTGTATTTGCATCCGACCCGAACCGCTTGCTGGAAACCCATCTTGATTCCCATATATGATTTATCCCGGCTAGTTTTGAGGATCCATGCACTTTCATGTTATATAACTGCATTATATCAAGCATCTGCATTTTTTTAATATAACTTATAAAGTCAAATAAAATATTTTAAAAATATCTAGCATGTCCTGCATCATACCCCTATCCCTATCATGGCATCCGTACATAGTGTTCTCGTCCCGTTCAGTGAAACTGACTCGTTTGGATAGCTACGTGCATGCTACATGTATCCGTTCTTGGGGGTATGCATTTTCGTTACCCGGATATTCTATTTTAGTTTTGGTTGATACATATATTATCTGTATTTTCAAACCGCGCCGGGCATTTTTCGGAGTATTTTTGTATTAGCCAGATATCTCAAAATCTATAATATAAACTTCTTTATCTAAATAAACTGTTTACTGTTTTAAAAACAAAACATACATATATTTAAATATCTATTCCTAACTTAAAATCCTATTTAACAACTCACCTCAACTCTCTGCCAATCTCTTTCCCTCCTCCACATATATATACTAATAAATTCTTTATTAAACTATTTAAAACCCATACCTAACATCTCTCTCTCTCTCTCTCATCACATCTTCTTCTTTCCATTTTCGTTTCCCGCCTTCGCTCGAACCCACGCGAAAACCCACGCCTGCCGCCTTGCCTCGTCGTCGTCGCCACCGGCCCCTCGCCTCTCCCTTTAACATCCCCGTACTCACCTCCACGCACCTCTTTCTTCTCCCGAGCCCATGCAAACCCATAACCCCGCAAGAGACCTGACCCAAGAACCTACGACACCCATCGCATCCCATTGCCGGTGACCCCTCGCCGTCACCACCATCCCCGTCGCAACCACCACCTCTCGTTACCTTCATCTCCATCTCTCTTCCCTTCAACACCTGACACCACCACTATCCCCGACGACAACTCACTGCATAAAACCCAAACCGGAGCCCCTGACCTCGCCTGCACGCCCACGTCGCCGGAGCTCCGCCCTCCGTCGTCGCAATCCTCATCACCACGACCTCCTCTTCTCCTCCCTGCACCCCGACCAGAACCTGCACCCCGAACAGAACTTGCGTACCCCGACAGAGCCCCTGCAGCCCTCGTCACCTGCGTCTCGCCGGAGCCGCACTCATTGCTGACGATCCGGACGACCCAGTGGACGTCGCCAGCCAGCGTGGTCATGTTCTTGCTTTGCCTGGTCCTGTCCTGTATGCGCGCGTGTGCATTGCGACGTTTACCCGACGTCGGACGCTGCGTACATACCCCGTATTGAGATCCGATCAGGCAAGTTTATCTTGCTACATGCTATGATATATATTTTGCATCCATATGAATAAAAATATCACATGTTTACTGCATTATAAATCTATGTTACTGTTTTACTGTTTTTGGATAGCTGTTCGTATTCGTATCATTTATCACATATATAGTCGCATGCAATTTTATCTCGTTACAGGTTATGCAACGTATTTTACATCCATAGGTATAGAATTATTACACGTTCATTGCATTTCACATCCTATGTTATAGTTTTACAATTTTACAATATCCGTTCGCATCCGTACAATTTATTATACATCTAGTTGCATGCCAGATCATATTAGTTCATATTACTGTTATATTAGCACCCTGTTCACCACAGAAAACTGCATTTTAATATCTCTCAATGGTTATCTGTTTTGCTATTTATCGGTACTTTTAATCAGTGTCTGCTCAGTTATTGTAGTTTACAGGTATTCGTGATACAACACTGAAGACATACTCAAAATCACGGATATAACGTTTGGGAGCCGACACTGCATGCAGAACAAAGAACCGACCGATATCCCGAGAGCTCTTTTCGAAATAATGCATGTGTACACATTTTTTTCTCACAATTGGTCCAACACACTAGTGTGCACATTGCTTGGACCAAGTGGGGCTGCCATGGCATGATGGATTGGTAAGTGGGCATATGTTGGTGTGATGTGCATTGATGGTGCAATAAATGCTTAAAGTGTTGATGTGAGATGTTGCACCAAGTTTCCCTCCAAAACTCTGAAGGCAAACCAGGGTATTTTAGACCAAGTAAACATCACCAGAGTGCTATTGGAGTGCATACAAACCCACACTACAAACACGAGACCAAGTGCTTGGATTTTGGACGAGCACATGCTTTCCAAAACCGGCGAGCTCGGCCCAAAAGTGTCCAATGGGCCCCAAATTTTCACTGTCCCTCCCTTGCTGCCACATAGGCTTATTTTTATTGTTTGTTTATTTATCTTTTGAGCCTATAAATAGCAGACCAGTGGGCAAGGGAGAGGGCTAACCATTTACATTGTAATATACCATATAGTTTTAGTTTATTTTGGTTTAGCTTGAGGGTGAGTGGGCTTCACATTGGTTTCTTCTTTTTCTTTCCTCTTGAAGCTCTCTTTGGAGAGCTTCATTAAGGAGGTTGAATAAGTTACCATAAATCTTGTAACTCTTCATCAAGTGTTTATATATATTGCTTTTTTTTTTTTGCTTTCTTTATTTGCTTTCTTTTAATCATGCTTAACTAATCTTATTTTGGTTGTGGTGTGGGTGAGGAAGTGAGATGAAAGGTTTTGCCTCCTCCACCTCTTGTAATTTTTTATGTGCTTAACTCATGATTCTAACTTGAAGATTGTTAATGTATTGATATGATACGGTATTTTGACACATGGTTACTTGTAACCTCCTCATATACCGTATTCATTCCCTTTCCCCATTTTCAATATGTAATTTAAAATCAATTTGGTATTAAGTTTGCTAAGTTTGGATATGATATCTTGTTATTTAGTGACTTGACAAATCGCTTAATTTCATATATCATATACCATCACAAACACTTAGCACACTTAACACCAAAATCATTTGCTCTCACTAACCACTTGTGTTTTTATTGTTACGGTATGCTTGCTAATCCTTGTGTTTAGTGTTGATACCCCAAGCGCGGACATACAAATGGTAAGTGATCAAAACGAACTCGTTTCATGCTTAGCGGCGAATATCAGACTTTGACGGTTTGTGCTCCTCAACCGCGTTGACAAGTCGTGCTTCATGCCGAGATCAAGGTAAGGCCGAACAACTCATGATCAAGGGAGTGTAGAGGTAAACGTCACGATTCGAGCTCCCGAGCCAAGCCACAACCATTCTTCTTTAACTTTTTTCTTGCTTTTCTTTGTTTCCGTATTTTATTCATTTTTTGTGACAACCCCCAATTCGTTAATTTGTTAACCTTAAACAACAATACCCAATACACAATTCCCTGCGGATCGACCCGTACTTGCCGGCTCGCTACAACGCGCCGTGCACTTGCGTTTATAAATATTTAAAATGAGAACGATCTCACGTGCGCATCCATTTCCATAAAACGTTCCACTTTCACAAAAGGGCGTGCAGGTGAATTCCCAACAAGTTTTTGGCGTCGTTGCCGGGGAGTTGGTAGTATTAGGAATTGTTATTTCTGGTTCTTACTAACTCATTAACTTTCTAACATAAATTTTTTCAAAACTAACAAATACGATTTTTTTCTGACTTGTTTTAAATTTGTTCTCTGTTGTTTATACCTGCTATCACCCTGAACTTTAATTAAAAAATCAAGTGAGACCAGTAGAACACTAATATATCCTAAAGATTACACACAAAGTTCGAGCACCATTGGGCTTCATTAGGCCGGCGACATCCCATTGAAATCCGAGGTCGCCGGGTCTAGTGTGGGGTATTTGGTTTTTTCTTGTTGTATGATCTCCAGTGAAGTGTCAGTACTCTTTTGGTCTTGTTTGATTTTTATAATTTTAAGTGTGCAAGAATTGGGGCACATATATCGCTTTTGACACCAAATATCGTATTTTCCGACATTTTAGATTTTTTTTGCGGAATTACGACCAGCGATCGTGCGGAGCGAGGTTCAAATGCAAATTTAAGACGTTAGCAAAGTACAGTGCCAAAGATCCGGGTAGTTTGACCCGCGCAAGCGAACATCCAATGGCTCGGATCACTTTCAAAGGGTTTTCTTAAACCAAATCACTTCGGTATGTATTTCCTAACACCTTCGCTCGAATCCGACGCAATCCAATTTTCTATCTTTTGCTGAATTCGTCGCATAAATTTTGCCGCCAATTTGCACAGAGAACTAACCGTATTTTTTGCAGCGCTAATGCTTAATTGAAAAAGAATTGTTTATATTGCTTGATTTCTTGAAATTCTTTTATTTGATTGCGTATTGCATATTAATACGGATTTTAAGGGCATAAATGACCAAACAAAATATGGTAAAGGATTTCATCACCTTTTCTCCGTAGCCCACAAATCACAAAACTGCATTTTTGCATACCCCCAATAATTTAAAATCAACTAGAACTTTGACCTTAAGGACTTCGCGCTCATTAGGAGAAGTTAACTGTGTTTACAACTTTGCTTAACGGTATATCGTTCACGGGGTGTCTAGGCAAGTGTTAACGGCGCAACCGCCAAAAGAGAAAATGTTATTTAATTAAGGACCTTCGCGAAAGCGTTGGAAAACCTCCCCTTCTCTCTTGCACTTACCTGGCTTCGTGATGAGTATATCTTGAGCCTATTTCTCGATACAGTTTTACTTCGTCAATCAGGTTCTTGAGCATGTCTATTTGACTAGCATAACATAGACTGCTATGGGTATTCTTTATTTTTGTGACTTTTGTGCATCTTGATAATATGGGTGATACACGATTCAATTCATTTTTTCATGATTCCTATTCTTTTATTTATACTCAATCCCAAACCGTTTGTTCAAATTGCCAAAATTCTTTCCACATTCATGATAATTGTCCTTTTCTAGGGGGTGACCAACCGTCCCAAATTTTTGATAACGGTCACCCACCCAGCACTCCTGAACCCAGTCCTACTTCAACCATAGACCAAATGATTGAGGATTTAGAGAAAGAGGTTGACAGAATGACTGCGTTAGCATCACCACCATCACAACCCCTCCAAACAATTGAACCATCTTTAGGGAGTGATAGTGAGATGGATGCTAGGTTGACCGCTTTAGAGTTAGGTATTGAAGTGATGACTGCGGTCGAGAATCAATCAGCTGCTACGCTAGCCCTGTTCATACAGCAATCTGAGCAATTATTTCTTACTCAAGCCCAATCTTTGGCTAATATAGAGGAACGAGTGAAATATTTAGCTGAAAGGATTCTACGGAGTGAGCACAGTCAATCGGAACCCCATAGTGTCAATATCTGTCATCTAGGGAGTCACCCGAGTGAAATAAGTGATCAGATCATTTTGGATGATTTCATAGATGATGATACAACAGAATTGACTGAGTGTTCACAGGACACACAAGCAAACCCCCTAAGTCAGTCCACCATTAGCCTTCAAGTATCCACTGAACCTCTTATCACTTGTGATATAGAGATTGATTTAACTGAAATAATACTTGATAAGGAAATTCTTGAACCGACTGATTTTTGCTTTCCAATTTTAGATGAGGGAGCTTGTGAATTTAACGGGTATGGTTGGGATAGATTAGAAGAAATCAATGATCAGGAACCCACAATTTATGTATCACCTGTTGATATTGTTTCGGAAGAAACGTTAGTGTGGGAAACTACTTTTTTAAATGATATGAACCTACCCATTTTTGAATGTGAGGAGGAAGAAATCGTTTTGGGAGAGAGTGTGCATAATGTGAGTAAGATTGTGGAAAATCTTAGGGAGGAAAACAGTGTTGAAAAACATTTTTTCATGTCGAGTTTTGAGGAAATTTTTGCTGATGAACTTGATACTTTAGGTGAGTTGGAATCAAGATCATTTTGGGAACATCCGAGAAACCTTTGTTTTGCTGAACTTTTTGCGGATGAACTCCAGTTTTTACATGAACTTGATGTCGGAACTCAACATATACTTATTGAAAATTCAATTCATTCAGAAAACAATGCTTTGACCGCTTCAAAACTTCAATTTTACCTTCAACATTTTTTGCTCCCTACTTTTACACGCCCATGCCCTTTACTAATATCTAACCGTTCTTTGTATATTCTCTTTTTCTTTTTATTATACCTATTCTTTTTCCAGCCATGGCACTACATTGACAAAATCTTTATGTGGCTGGTATTAATTTCTGCACTAACCCAGTCTTTTAACATGTAAATGTTGTAACTAGTCTTAGGTTTTTTGTTTTCTTTTAATAAAATTCTCACCACGATGTCTAAGTCTAGCTACCGGAGACGGGGGCAACGATGAGGACATCGTAAAACTCAAGTTTGGGGGTGGGCACTACATCATGTGTATATTCTGCATTGCATACATATTAAAAAACCCATAAAATTTTTCAAAATTTCCAAAATATAAAAACTTTGTCGTCAAGTTAGCTAATAGGGCAACTTAGATTATTATTCCGAAGGTTTAGTTGATACGATAGAAATAACTAAATACTAGACTTAGGAATTGAAAACCCTAAAAATAACCCTTTTTTGTTTAAACTTGGTAAGTATACGTCCTTACAGTTTTTTTAGAAATAAGTAATCTTGAGTCCAGTTCTTTAGTAAAGTCAAGATGAAGGGAAAGTATTGAAACTTTACTGAAAGATAAGTCTGAAAAATAGTTTCTATTCTTGGGTCCAAATTTAGAAAGTATATACCCTACAAACTGCACATACACGCACCTTGAAACTTGGGATAGTAGAGAATACCTAGAAATACTCTTGCCTGAAAGTCTAGTATGAAAGAAAAAATGGTATTTAAAGCTAAACACCAAAAAAAGAGCATCATTGAAAAATATATCCGGTCTTGAAAAGAAAAATAAAAATAAAAGAAAAATAAATAAAGTCATGACCTGGAAACTGCTATTTACGCTTTAAGCTCATACATTCAGTAATCGGCTGTTAGTGCCTCAAGAACATTAATAGTCGCATGAAAGGTGTATGAGCAACACCGTCCATCCATTAATGAAAAGAAGTAGTATTAGGTATTAAGGCAAGGGTACTATAGCTTGAATTGAATTCTTAAGTGTAGGGGTGAAAATTTACACACACGTAGGGGTATATGATCAATATTTGGAGGAAAGATAAAAATGAAGAATACGACTTATGTTTCCGTAAAATTGATAAAAATTCCTGATTTGAGACCGTGCTTTTAGAAGGAAAACTCAGGAGATACCAATATTTTTCTAAACTGTAAAAACGTATACGATCTGAGAGTAAATAGACAGGAGGCGTGAAACATACGGGTTGAATATTTCTAACTTAGGATGATAGAATTTCTAACTTAGATACTAAACTGAAGGAGTAGAATCGACGTTAACTTATAAAACTAACTTGACGGGATTTTGTGGGTGTAATCCGCTGAAAACCCTCAGGAGACAACACTCCTCCTACTAGGGACACCTAGAGGTTTAACGGCTTGTTGCACGTGCTCAGTGCAATCGCGTTCCCTGCGAAAGTGAGGCTAGGATTTTTTTTGTTTTGCTCGGGACGAGCAAAAGATAAGTTTGGGGGTATTTGTTCACCACAGAAAACTGCATTTTAATACCTCTCATTTGTTATCTGTTTTGCTATTTATCGGTACTTTTAATCAGTGTCTGCTCAGTCATTGCAGTTTACAGGGTGATACAACACTGAAGACATACTCAAAATCATGAATATAACGTTTGGGAGCCGACACTGCATGCAGACCAGAGAACCGACCGATATCCCGAGAGCTCTTTTCGAAATAATGCATGTATACACATTTTTTTCACAATTGGTCTAACACACAAGTGTGCACATTGCTTGGACCAAGTGGGGCTGCCATGGCATGATGGATTGGAAAGTAGGCATATGTTGGTGTGATGTGCATTGATGGTGCAATAAATTCTTAAAGTGTTGATGTGAGATGTTGCACTAAGTTTCCCTCCAAAACTCTGAAGGCAAACCAGGGTATTTTAGACCAAGCAAATATCACCAGAGTGCTATTGTAGTGCACACAAACCAACACTACAAACACGAGACCAAGTGCTCGGATTTTGGCCGAGCACATGCCCTCCAAAATCGACGAGCTCGGTCCAAAAGTGTCCAATGGGCCCTAAATTTTCACTGTCCCTTCCTTGCTGCCACATAGGCTTATTTTTATTGTTTATTTATTTATCTTTTGAGCCTATAAATAGCAGACCAGTGGGCAAGGGAGTGGGCTAACCATTTACATTGTAATATACCATATAGTTTTAGTTTGTTTTGGTTTAGCTTGAGGGTGAGTGGGCTTCACATTGGTTTCTTCTTCTTCTTCCCTCTTGAAGCTCTCTTTGGAGAGCTTCATTAAGGAGGTTGAATAAGTTACCATAAATCTTGTAACTCTTCATCAAGTGTTTATATATATTGCTTTGTTTTTGCTTTCTTTACTTGCTTTCTTTTAATCATGCTTAACTAATCTTATTTTGGTTGTAGTGTGGGTGAGGAAGTGAGATGAAAGGCTTTGCCTCCTCCATCTATTGTAATTGTTTTATGTGCTTAACTCATGATTTTAACTTGAAGATTGTTAATGTATTGATATGATACGGTATTTTGACACATGGTTACTTGTAACCTCCTCATATACCGTATTCATTCCCTTTCCCCATTTTCAATATTTAAGTTAAAATCAATTTGGTATTAAGTTTGCTAAGTTTGGATATGATATCTTGTTATTTAGTGACTTGACAAATCGCTTAATTTCATATATCATATACCATCACAAACACTTAGCACACTTAACACCAAAATCATTTTCTCTCACTAACCACTTGTGTTTTTGTTGTTGCGGTATGCTTGCTAACCCTTGTGTGTGTTGATACCACAAGCACGGACATACAAACGGTAAGTGATCAAAACGGACTCGTTTTGTGCTTAGCGGCGAATATCGGACTTTGACGGTTTGTGATCCGCAACCGCGTTGACAAGTCGTGCTTCATGCCGGGAACAAGGTAAGGCCGGGCAACTCATGATCAAGGGAGTGTAGAGGTAAACGTCGCGATTCGAGCTCCCGAGCCAAGCCACAACCATTCTTCTTTAACTCTTTTCTTACTTTTCTTTGTTTCCGTATTTTATTCATTTTTTGTGACAACCCCCAATTCGTTAATTTGTTAACCTTAAACAACAATACCCAATACACAATTCCCTGCGGATCGACCCGTACTTGCTGGTTCGCTACAACGCGCCATGCACTTGCGGTTATAAATATTTAAAACGAGAACGATCTCACGTGCGCATCCATTTCCATAAAACGTTCCACTTTCACAAAAGCGCGCGCGGGTGAATTCCCAACACACCCCATGCTTGATAATGTGCATCATGCGTAGTCATGAAGTTGTAGATGTAATCCCTGATAGATAATTGTGCATCCGTACTTTTATCGTGCATCCGTACTTGCTACAGTTTTATTATGAGCATCCGTTTGATACCTGTACACTACCTATCATGATCGGATACACCACTACTTGACCTGTCACCTGATCCTGTTCTTAATGCCGACATTCCTGACTTGTCGTCCCGATGGACGTATCCTGTTGTCTATTTAGAAAAAACTTGTACCTGCTTGATCCTGTGTCGGCATTAGCTCTAGATTTATCAATACCTGACTTGAACACATAACTTGGGGGTAAGGGGAAATCAATGATGAAACCTGACTTGTAACTCAACAGTTCGACGCTTATACCGATCAGTTTTGGGGGTAGGCCAGTCCCGAGATGCTGCTGCTGACATCATTCATCTGTACATGTTTCCTGTTTTGTGCTTAGCGGCATGTCTCGGTTTCAGCTCGAGAATCTGGATCATGTTCCCGGACATCCACGGGATACTATTGAGTTACATCGACGATTCATTCATTGATTTCAAAGACTTGAGAGCAATTAACCCAGTAGCACAGTTTAGATGGATCACCACACGTTACATACACTGATACCCTTCACTGTTCCACATCCGTGTTTACTTATTACATTCATATTACTGTTCCTACTCATGCTGCATATCTTGTTACCTCCTGATTATATTTTATCGTTTGATATTATGACGCACTGACGTCTGGGTTTTGCATAGCCCAGATCCTTTATCTCTTTAGCAGGCCGACCAGGAGTACTTCAGCCGACAGGCCGAGCAGTGAGGATCTTGTTAGTATCCAGTTTAGTTTAGTTTCTTTCCGTAATTTTGTTTCCTGATGTAAGCCTGTATTTAGGACGTACTTTCTAGATGTTATTGTTTATTGGATTTATTGCTTCCGCATATATTATTTCTTGACTCGTTTATTCTGGCATATGGACATGTACTAGATAGTTTATTTTTATTTTATTGTTCTTGATATCTTATAGACAACCGTAATGTGACCGTGGAGGGATATTTCCTAGCCACAGGTAGCATGGTTGGCTCTGTCATGTGCCGATCTTAGCGCACTCTGGGACGCGGGGCGTGATAGGGTTTGTTTGGTATCAGAGCTATAGGATTTATGTTAATCGGGTTTGATTCTTTTGTAGTTGGGTATTGGACCCAATACACGAATCAGAAAACCCGTAATTAGGAACATGTCCTGCTATATTGTTATCATGATTCTTGAATCATGTCTTTCTCTTGACCTTTGTCTTGACGATATGCAAACAACTTTGCATCTCGGTTTGAAACCTTTTGGTTCCCTATTTTTTCTCCCTACTTATTCTTTCGATTCTGATACTAGGATTTGGGCGACTTGAACGGAGTTATGTGATTGTAACTATGAACTGCAACATGGTTACAATGCGGTACTCTATTTAAGTAACTTGGAGTCCTAGTCTTGATTCATCTCCTTGTTTTTTGATCGTGATATTACCTTGCTTATCTCGGTTTCATTGCTTACCAGTTCATGTTTTATCGCAAACTTGAATCTTGTTTACCGTGCTTATCTTCTTCAGTGTCTTGGCTTCAGATGAAGTCATTTCGGGTATCCTACTTGTTCATAATTTTCCCGTATTAGCATTATTCGATTCTGGTGCATCCCATTATTTTATGTCGTCCAAGTTTATTGCTGCACAATCGATTTCTTGCATGACCCTGTATTGTTGTTGGGACATACATACTGGGAATGGGAAGATCATATCTAGTAATGAGTGTAAGGATTGTTCTGTTGTTATCTGCGGACGGGAGTTATTTGCAGATTTCTTGGTGATCGATACCGGCAGTTATGATGTTGTCTTGGGAATGGACTTTCTCGGCACTTTCCACGCTCACATTGATTGTAGGTCAAAGAAAGTGATTTTCCAGATTCCCGGATATCCGGAGTTTGTTTTTGCTGGAGGTAGCAGTTCTGTCGGGCCAGTCGAGTTTAGGGCTAGGCCGACAAGCAGTGTTCATTCGTTAATGGAAGTTGATAAGGAGGAAGTGCCAGCTGTAGTTCAAGAGTTCATGGACGTGTTCGAGGACATCTCAGGTTTACCGCCAAAACAAGATGTGGAGTTCGCGATTGAACTTTTTCCTGGTGCAGCGCCAATCTCAAAAGCTACTATCCGATGGCACCAATAGAGTTGGAAGAAGTAAAGAAGCAGGTTACTGAATTGTTAGAGAAGGGTTGGATTCGCAGCAGTAATTCACCTTGGGGAGCTCTAGTTCTTCTTGTCAAGAATAAAAATGGCACAAGAAGGATGTGCATCGACTATCGAGAATTAAACCGGGTGACTATTAAGAACAAGCAGCCGATCCCTCGCATTGGTGAATTATTCGAGCAACTCAGTGGCGTGAGAGTATTCTCGAAACTAGATTTGGATCCGGATATCATCAAGTTCGAGATTAAATCAGAGGATATTTGCAAGACTGCATTCTGAACTCGATATGGACATTATGAGTATTTAGTGATGCCATTCGGAGTCACGAATGCACCGGCGATATTTATGGACTTGATGAACCGAATCTTTTCACCGTTCTTGGACCAGTTTATAGTGGTGTTCATCGATGATATTCTGGTCTACTCGAGGAGCCTAGAAGAGCATGCAGAACACTTGAAGATCGCATTGCAGACATTGAGGCAAGAAAGATTATATGCAAAAATGAGCAAGTGCGAGTTTTGGCTTGAAGAAGTGAAGTTTTTGGGGCACGTCGTATTCGAAGATGGAATCGCCGTTGATCCTGAGAAGATTGTAGCAGTTCAAGATTGGCCGATTCCGAAGAATGTAGTAGAGATCAGAAGTTTTCTTGGACTTGCCGGATATTACAGAAGGTTCGTGGAGAATTTTGCTCGTTTAGCTGAGCCTTTAACCAAGCTTACATGGAAGGAAGTACCGTTCGTATGGACGGATAGTTGTGCGTCAGCTTTTAAGGCGCTGAAGCAAAGGTTGATAACCGTTCCTATTTTGACCGTACCAGACGGTTCCGGAGGATTGGTGATTCACATCGACGCATTTGGGAAAGGTTTGGGATGTGTTTTGATGCAGCATGGGAAAGTCATCGCCTATGCATCGAGATAGTTGAAGACCCATGAGAAGAGTTACCCAACTCATGATTTGGAGCTAGCAGCTGTGATTTTTGCTTTGAAGATTTGGAGACACTATTTATTGGGCGAAAGGGTCGAAGTATTCACCGATCACAAAAGCCTAAAATATGTGTTTACGCAGAAAGAGCTCAATATGAGACAGCGTAGATGGTTGGAGCTGATGGCTGACTATGATCTTGATCCTAAGTACCATCCAGGGAAAGTTAATGTAGTGCCAGATGCGCTTAGTCGGTTGCCAACAATTCGGATGTTGACTGCACAGAAGGAGCTTATCGAAAATTTTCGGAGATTCGAGTTGGAGATCGTGCTACCGCATTCTTCGGGACAGTTGATGCAGCTGCAAGTACAGTCATCATTGATCAATAATATAAAAGAAGCGCAGTCACAGGACCCAAGATTGCAGAAGTTTCGAGAACAGGTTGAAGCGGGACTTCGAACGGACTTGTTGATTCATGAAGATGGTTCGTTGCGTTATGGTAGTCGTTTGTGTGTGCCGAAAGGAGATATTCGCGAAGAAATTATGAAGGAGACGCACAGTTCTGCATATTCCGTACATCCAGGAGGCACGAATATGTATCGTAATCTACGATAGCATTTCTGGTGGGAAGGCATGAAAAGGGAGATTGCTCGTTTTGTAGTGAAGTGTTAGGTGTGTCAGCAAGTTAAGGCTGAACATCAAAGGGTAGCTGGTTTATTGCAACCACTTCCGATTCCCCAATGGAAGTGGGAACATATAACCATGGATTTCATGACAGATTTACTGCGGAGTCCAAAGGGCAACAATGCAATTTGGGTGATTGTTGATCGATTGACCAAGACAGCTCATTTCATTCCGTTTCGAGTTGGTCAGTCAATGGAAGCGTTAGAAGAACGGTACATGCAGGAGATTGTGAGATTGCATGAAGTACCTGTGAGCATCGTTTCCGAACGTGATACCCGATTCTTATCGCACTTCTGAAGGAGTTTACAGGAAAGCTTGGGGACGCGATTGAAGTTTAGCACCGCTTATCATCCTCAGACAGATGGCCAGTCGGAGAGAACGATCCAAACTCTTGAAGACATATTGAGAGCTTGCATGTTAGACTTCAAGGGTTCATGGGAGGATCATCTACACTTGGTGGAGTTTTCTTACAATAACAGCTTTCAGGCGACTATTCAGATGGCTCCATTCGAAGCGTTGTATGATCGCAAGTGTCACTCACCCGTTTGTTGGGATGATGTTGGAGAACGAAGATTGTTGGGACCAGATTTGATCGTGCAAACAGTAGAGAAGGTTAATACCATTCAGAATCATATGAAGGCAGCACAAGATCGGTAGAAAAGTTGGGCAGATACATCGAGAAGACCTCTAGAGTTCGCTGTTGGTGATCTTGTATTCTTGAAGATATCACCGACTAGAGGAGTGATTCATTTTGGGAGTCGAGGCAAGCTCAGCCCTCGATTCGTGGGGCCTTTCGATATTATTGAGCGGGTTGGAGAAGTGGCTTATCGATTGGCTTTACCACCATCTTTGGCGAATGTTCATGACGTGTTTCATGTATCTCAACTCCGTAAGTATGTTCGAGATGAAACACACGTGCTCGATCATTCGGAGCTGACCGAAGGGAGGATTTGACCTATGAAGAACGACCGATGTCGATTGTTGATCGAAGAGAAAAGGTTCTCAAGAACAGGGTTATCCTTATCGTACTTGTTTTGTGGGTGAATCACTCACACGGACAATCGACTTGGGAACGAGAAGACAGGATTCGACAGAAGTTTCCATACCTCTTCTCGTAGTTTCATGTTTGGTTGTCTTTTCTTGTTTTGGGAATTTCGAGGACGAAATTCTTTTATAGTTGGGTATAATGTAACACCCTAGTTCATTTATACCAGTTCTTTTGGGTATTTCTTTATTTATGACTATTTCTTAATTTATTGTGTTTTGGGTGCGAATAGTGTAATTGGTATCTGTATTTGCATCCGACCTGACCCGCTTGCTGAAAACCCGTCTTGATTCCCATATATGATTTATCCCGGCTAGTTTTGAGGATCCGTGCACTTTCATGTTATATAACTGCATTATATCAAGTATTTGCATTTTTTTAAATATAACTTATAAAGTCAAATAAAATATTTTAAAAATATCTAGCATGACCTGCATCATACCCCTATCCCTATCGTGGCATCCGCACATAGTGTTCTCGTCCCGTTCAGTGAAACTGACTCGTTTGGATAGCTACGTGCATGCTACATGTATCCGTTCTTGGGGTATGCATTTTCGTTACCCGGATATTCTATTTTGGTTTTGGTTGATACGTATATTATCCGTATTTTCAAACCGCAATTTTAGACCAGACCCGAGCATTTTTCGGAGTATTTTTGTATTAGCCAGATATCTCAAAATCTATAATATAATTTTTTTATCTAAATAAACTGTTTACTATTTTAAAAACAAAACATACATATATTTAAATATCTATTCCTAACTTAAAATCCTATTTTATCCTAACAACTCACCTCAAATCTCTGCCAATCTCTTTCCCTCCTCCACACATATATATACTAATAAATTCTTTATTAAACTATTAAAAACCCATACCTCACGTCCCTCTCTCTCTCCTCACATCTTCTTCTCTCCATTTTTGTTTCCCGCCTTCGCTCGAACCCACGCCCGCCGCTTTGCCTCGTCGTCGCCGCCACCGGCCCCTCGCCTCTCCCTCTAACATCCTCGTCCTCACCTCTACGCACCTCTCTCTTCTCCCGAGCCCATGCAAACCCACAACCCCGCAAGAGACCCGACCCAAGAACCCACGACACCTATCGCCTCCCATTGCCGGTGACCCCTCGCCATCACCACCATCCCCATCGCAACCACCACCTTTCGTTACCCTCATCTCCCTCTCTCTTCCTTTCAACACCTGCACCACCACCATCCCCAACGACAACTCATTGCACAAAACCCAAACCGGAGCCCCTGACCTCGCCTGCACACCCACGTCGCCGGAGCTCCGACCTCCGTCGTCGCAATCCCCATCACCACGACCTCCTATTCTCCTCCCTGCACCCCGACCAGAACCTGCACCCTAACCAGAACTTGCGAACCCCAACAGAGCCCCTACAGCCCTCGTCACCTGCGTCTCGCCGGATCCGCGCTCGTTGCCGACGATCCGGACGACCCAGTGGATGTCCCTAGCCAGCGTGGTTGTGTTCTTGCTTTGCCTGGTCCTGTCCTGTACGCGCGCGTGTGCATTGCGACGTTTACCCGACGTCGGACGCTGCGTACGCACCCCGTATTGAGATCCGATCAGGCAAGTTTATCTTGCTACATGCTAGGATATATATTTTGCATCCATATGAATAAAAATATCACATGTTTACTGTATTATACATCCATGTTACTGTTTTACTGTTTTTGGATAGCCGTTCATATCCGTATCATTTATCATATATATAGTCGCATGAAATTTTATCTCGTTACAGGTTATGCAACGTATTTTACATCCATAGGTATAGAATTATTACATGTTCATTGCATTTCACATCCTATGTTACAGTTTTACAATTTTACAATATCCGTTCGCATCCGTACAATTTATTATACATCTAGTTGCATGCCAGATCATATCATTTCATATTACCGTTATATTAGCACCCCATGCTTGATAATGTGCATCATGCATAGTCATGAAGTTGTAGATGTAATCCTTGATAGATATTTGTGCATCCGTACTTTTATCGTGCATCCGTACTTGCTACAGTTTTATTATGAGCATCCGTTTAATACATGTGCACTACCTGTCATGACCGGATACACCACCACTTGACCTGTCACCTGATCCTGTTCCTAATGCCGACATTCCTGACTTGTCGTCCCGATGGACGTATCCTGTTGTCTATTTAGACAAAACCTGTACCTGCTTGATCCTGTGTCGGCATTAGCTCCAGACTTATCAATACCTGACTTGAACATATAACTTGGGGGTAAGGGGAAATCAATGATGAAACCTGACTTGTAACTCAACAGTTCAACGCTTATACTGATCAGTTTTGGGGGCTAGGCCAGTCCCAGGATGATGCTGCTGACATCATTCATCTGTACATGTTTCTTGTTTTGTGCTTAGCGGCACGTCTCGGTTTTAGCCCGAGAATCTGGACCGTGGTCCCGGGCATGCACGAGATACTATTGAGTTATATCGACGATTCATTAAATTGATTTCAAAGACTTGAGAGTAATTAACCTAGTAGCACAGTTTAGATGGATCACCGCAGATCACATACACTGATACCCTTCACTGTTCCACATCCGTGTTTACTTATTACATTCATATTACTGTTCCTACTCATGCCTGCATATCTTGTTACCTCCTGATTATATTTTATCGTTTGATATTATGACGCACTGATGTCTGGGTTTTGCATGGCCCAGATCCTTTATCTCTTTAGCAGGCCGACCAGGAGTACTTCAGCCGACAGGCCGAGCAGTGAGGATCCTGTTAGTATCCAGTTTAGTTTAGTTTCTTTCCGTACTTTTGTTTCTTGATGTGAGCCCATATTTGGGTCGTACTTTCCAGATGTTATTGTTTATTGGATTTATTGCTTCCGCATATATTATTTCTTGACTCGTTTATTCTGGCATATGGACATGTACTAGATAGTCATTTTTATTTTATTGTTCTTGATATCTTATAGACAGCCATAATGTGACTGTGGAGGGATGTTTCCTAGCCACAGGTAGCATGGTTGGCTCTGTCACGTGCCGATCTTAGCGCACTCTGGGATGCGGGGCGTGACAAGTTCTACGAAAGCTTGTTCGCATGCTTTTGACCACACGAATTCTTCATCTTTACGTGTGAGCTTGGTCAAGGGTGTTGCAATCTTCGAAAATCCCTCAATAAATCTTTGGTAGTATCCCGCTAATCCCAAGAAATTTCGAATGTCCTTCACTGTCTTTGGTGTCGGCCATTCGCTTACTGCTAATACTGTAGCTGGATCCACAGAGATTCCTTCACTTGAAGCAATATGTCTGTGAAATCCGACTTGTTCTAGTCAAAACTCGCACTTGCTGTATTTGGCATAGAGTTGATGCTGTCGCAAGGTCTCTAGGACAATTCGTAAATGTTCAGTGTGCTTTTTCCGATTCTTAGAATACACTAGGATATCGTCGATGAATATGACAACGAACCTATCTAGGTACTCTTGGAAAACTTGATTCATCAGATTCATGAATATGGCTGGTGCATTGGTCACTCCAAATGGCATAACAGGAAACTCATAATGTCCATAGCGAGTCCTGAATGCCGTTTTCGGAATATCAAACTCTTTGAACTTCACCTGAGGATAACCCGAACGAAGATCTAATTTTGAGAAAACATAAGACTCACTTAGCTGATCGAACTGATCGTCGATTCGCGGTAGTGAATACTTATTTTTTATCGTGACTTCGTTCAAAGCACTATAATCAATGCACATTCTGTATAAACCTTCCTTCTTCTTCACAAGCAAAAGATTTCGCTTACTGCCGGTGACCTAAGAGCCTGGAGATCCCCAACTTGAAATACTGGGACTAATCCATCCTTTCTGCAGATGTTCGTCCAGTTGAGTACGAACCTCCTTCAAACCTTCTGGACTTAATCGGTATAGTGCTTTGATCACCGGTTGTGCTCCAGGTACTAAATCATTTCCAAATTCAAGAGCTCGATCAGGAGGCAAACCTGATATGTCTTCAGAAAATACATCATTGAACTCTCGAACTACCTCTGGCTTGTCTTCTCTCGCCTGTAGAGTTGCAATCACTGCCTTCTTCGGTTTTTCCTTGTATGTTCTAGGCTCCAGGGTATAGCCTCCACCTTTGAAATAAAAGACCGGATGATCTGGTATCTCAAACACTACCCTCTTTTAACGACGGTCGATGTTAGCATAGAAAGTTTCTAGCTAATCCTGTTGGGTTCGCTTAGCACCCTCGCTAGGTTTCGGCAAGCATCAAGTATGCAATTTCAAAAAATCTAGAGTGCCAAGCAACCCGAACCAAGGATCTAACTAGAGAATTAGGGTTTTATATGCATGTAAATAAACTTTACACTAAGTGAAATAGGAATACAACCTTTGTAAACCGGTCCTTCACTTCTAAAGCTCCGTGTAGTAGTCCCTTTGCTCCAAATAGTGGCTCCCGAACTCTTCTTAGGCTCCACTAGGCGAAAGGAACGAGCTTGCTTAAGGATCTTCGAGGCCGAAGATGATCTACGTCGAAGAATCTCTAATTCAAGCTACCTCTTCACTAATTGATGAATTAGTGAAGCAAACAACCTATACTAAATGGCTAGTTTGGTATAGGTTGATGAAGTAGGAATTTTGCTCACTTTAGAATTATTTTTCTCTTTTTCTTTTTTACCTCTCTCAAAGCTAGAAAGCAAAGAAGAAGATGATCAAGATCAAGTGATGAACCATGGTGTAAAAATATCTCATATATCATTTGTAGAGACTTAACCATGGCTAGAAATAATGGTTGGGTAAATAAATATCTAGAGTAAACCAAAATTAGTGGACTTAAGTCAAGGCTTCTACATGCTTCCACGAGCATCTTTAGACATGCTAATTTCCATCTAATTTTGATTTTTACCTTAATAATTAAACTCCCAAATTATCTTTAGTTGGGTATGAGTCTCATATACCCAAGTCCAATGTATCATCTAGCATAACACAAAAATAAATACATTAATATATATCACATATATATTTAAATGTATAGTAGAAAATAAATACTTAAGTGAGCTGATATTAGTTAATATATAAAATATATAATTATATATTAAATTATTAAATCAACACTTGATTTAATAATCCGGCTATATCTCATACAACTGACTAATATCATTTATATGTATATCAAATATACATACAACAAATTATTGAATCAACACTTGATTCAATAATCCGGTTATATCGCGAGATTAGAATACTGTATCACATACACATATCAATCTCGATCCCGCACATATCACATATGTGCCCTACTTCGTTTCGCTTGAGCAAGGAAATCTCTGTGTAGGACTATAAAGACTCGTCAATATACCAGAAGTAGGTGATGATCATATCATTCACCCACAAGCTGTCAGCGGTACTAGCTGGACGTAACGGCTACCCAGGTATTGAGCGATCAGAAGGTCAACAAGCAAGCTTGTCCAAACTCCTGTGAATCCAGTAAGTAATACTACCGTACAGTCCGATCTCTTCGTCTGATATGTCGCATATCGAGTCTGGGGGTGATAAACGTCAGACCCCAATAATTTGATAAGTCATACCGATGTGAGGCTCATAACGGGTTGAGAAACTACTGATAACACTTACCAGTAAATCTCATCATCAGCCCTGGCCAGAGACTTCCTGTTATAGCCAATCGAGCACAGCACAACATCAACTCCCAATACCGGGAGAGACGAAACCCCTCCTATCGCTCATTGCCTCCATGTGACTCGGGACTGTACCCAAAATCCACCTGTTTGCACGCCTTCTTGAGCGTGGTAGGGAGGAAATCAAAGCACAGTGGGAATCACACAAGGCTCTATGACAATCTCGGGTTTACAGACTAACCTGTACAAGTATCACCAGAGAACTGCTGTCTGACGATAGGTATAATACCATCTAGGAGTTCTCGGCGAGTCCTGTTCGGTGTACCCATTCTCCAATGAGCACCTGTGTACAATCTTTGATGTCAAACACCAATGGATGTGGGATCATCCATCGCCCCATACAGGGTCAAGAAACGTACACACTAGTCTACTCTGGAATATCGATGCCCTGTCTCGATACTCCCACGACTGGGAACAATTAAAGGATGAACTTATGGACTACCCTGGCCCTACTAGTATGATCTGCATCATAGTCCTGGTAGTCAAGTTGTCACGACCCGAAATATTAACTCGTGACCAGCACTTGAATCACGCAATGTCTAAAGGCGTAACGGAATTCAAGTAAGCTGAAACCCAGAAATCTAAACCTTTTTAAGAAAATAAAGGAGGTGATGTTTTGAAATAAAGGTATAAGGAAATCAAGTTTTCTTAAATGCATAGAAAAGGAACATGAATGATGCAAGTGAAATTTACTAGTTTGAAAACATGTTTCGTCTTTTAAAAATTTGGGCAGCACCTCATTTATATATTTTGATCCAAAACCACAAATACATAACAAGAATAATGACATCCCCAAGCGGGAGTTAGCTCTTCGCCAACCGGCGGATCACAACCATGCAAAGCAGTATAAGTTATACGACGCCCAACGGTGAAATTCACTACAAAAGATAAAGAAATAAGCAAGACATCAAATCACAAGTAGCGGAAAACCCCTCGCTCTAAGTCTCGCAACGACAATCTCACTAAATCTCATTACTTATACAATTACTAAATTGGATTGATGGAGTTGACTAGATACAATATGAAATATAAATACAAGAGTGGGTACGATACAAATGCCCCACCTACTAATGCAAAACACCCAAATGATGCTATGTGCGAGCGATGCCGCTACGGATCCATGCGGTCAATCTGCAAGAACTGTGGCACAACGGGGGTGAGTTGCCAACTCGTGAGTAGAAAAACATCTACAGATAGAAATCGAATAAACAACGACTCCTATGTCAATTATATCATAAAGGTAATACTATGATACCTAGGGTGACCGGGTCGGTATTATGTGCCAACAATGTAATCAATAGCTACATGTATGCGGATATAATCCAACAATATAACCAATCTCTGTATGCATGTGGATCTCGTCCAACCATATAATCAATGTATGTATCCATGTGGATCTCGTCCACGTGTCAACCACTGACACAACATCATTATGCATGTAAATACCATAAAAGCATATGCATGAAAGTATGAGGATATAAATCAACGTGTGTCCCTCGCGACACATCAAAATCATGGAACCTGAGTGTCCAGCATCGACACTAGAAACATCATGAAACCCGTGTCCAGCATTGACACGTAAATCTTCATATCTCAGGCTCCGTCAGTCCGGATCGGCCCTCGGGCTCCGTCCGTCCGGATCGGCCCATATCATCTCTCGACTCGGGTCGGTATCCTCCAGATATCCGCTGAGCCCAAATACTATCACCGGTAGGTAGTGCTCTCCTTCCAGGCTCACCGTCTAACATATACGAGTCTTCTTGCCCCGGGGTACCTCACCGGGTCCACCATGTACCCGCAGACGGTGCCTACCGCTTCTCTAATCGGGTTTCACATGCCATTCTCAGAACCGAGAAAACACATGGTGGACGCACTGAAATATCATATCAAGAGAAACCGGGTTTTTAAAACAGTACATGTTTTCCTTTGAAATCGCCACGGTTCTCAAATCCAGAAATCTCATGAAAACAGCATATCTCAATGCGTCAAAGCGTAAAGCATGGTGTATGCGACATATAACAGAAATGTAAGCATATCCGTATATCATGCAACATGGAACAATAATATGCACATATCGAGGGAAAACCGCTCTTTTAAATGAATCCAGTTTTAAAATATATCATGCGGTTCCAAAATCTCCAAAATCGAATGCAATACCGTATAAAGGTGCATATGTGTATATACGCAAGTATGGACGTACAAATGTGTATGTGCGCAAGTATAGTGTACAATATGTATGTACGCAAGTATGGTGTACAATATGTATGTGCGCAACTATAGTGTACAATATGTATGTGCGCAAGTATGGTGTACAATATGTATGTATGCAAGTATGGTGTACAATATGTATGCGCGCAAGTATGGTGCACAATATGTATGTGCGCAAGTATGGTGTACAATATGCATATCATGATGCACCAACCTTACTGTGTAGTGACATGGCAATTATCGATGATGAAGTGTGTGAGCCGGCAAATCTGTGTACGTGTAACATACGCATCATCGATAATTGTGTAAGTGTACTAGCACAGGTATAAGTAATGCAATGCGAATAACATGAATGCAGCATAAGGTAAATCATATGCAAATGCTGACGGGTATACGTATCTAACGTGACCGAGTCGGTGAATCTATTAATCGGCATCCAGCCTCACAACATCGCATACGGTACAATCCATCGTACGGCATCCTCTAGTCAAGGGTATGGATCAAACTTCAAGTGAAACTCATCACGTACGGAAAATCATCGTACGACGGCATTAAGCTATCAGGGATCCTATCAACCTTGGCGACAATGAGGAGTACGGACCTAACGTCTTGTACAACATATCACACATGATTCACGACATTCTATATATATCTATGTACCTATGTCCCAGGTCACATCCATAACAGTCTCATATCAGGGGACCGGCATGGTATCAATCATCTCAGTCGACTCGCATCTGTATACCAACATATCATCAATCATCATATCGCGTCATATATTCTTTTCATCGCATTTATATCCCTCATCAAGTCGATTTTACAAATATATTCTACCTTTACTATAAGCATAAGTATCTAATCTAACATGTACACTCGAACCATACAAACAGTTTTTGAAAGATGCGAATCATAGTTTTGAAAGTAGGGGCTACGGTATTTTTAAAGTAAAGATATCATTTGAAAATCCGTAACGTCCCTCAAGGTATCTGTTTAAAAGATGAATACGATTCTTCAGTTTAGAAATAAGTTTGGTTCGGATGACACATCTACGCCGACTATCTAGTCCTATAGTATCCTAAATGGCAATATCAACAAATATCATCCTCAAGTCCCGTCATCACATACTAGTCTTATCATATCGCTTCAACTATCCTTAGTTTCTAATATGGTTTATCTAACTATCTTTTTACTCTATCTATAGTTTTCTATTAAAGGTTTCATTAACCATAATCTATATATAAATCGGTTTCCATCAAAGTGTGCGGGGGTGCTATACGCCATCCACCCGACTTCCCCTGTAGATATAGATCTATTCACCGTGGTCTTCGCTTGCCGAAGTTGATGACGCCACACTCTGTCTCCTCGGAATCCACATGAAGGTACCAACAATAACAACATATATCGCCACGCTATTAAAATCAAGTTCTGAAATCCAATACGGCACACGCATTGCTCATAGCTTAGAACCTATAGCTTACGCGTACAAAATCAACCAAACAACCCTTGTTGTTGATGTACAAACATCCTACAACCAAATACGAATTCAAATATCAAAAATTAGCATTTCAAAATACGGAAAACATAGCCAAAATCACACCAAAATGCTCCCAGATTTTGACTCAGGTCAAAAGGAGTTGTACAAACAAGTCTAGGGTGTAGTACAAGGTGTATATGACCTACTGAACCAACCTAGATCCCTACCCTCACCAAGTGGCCGGCCCCAAGGCCCTAAAATCCGGCGAGCTCGGCCCCTATGGTTCCTCTGGGCTTCGTCTCGTCAAGGTGGTCTCTTAGTACTCTAATTTGGTCCCTGGAGTTGTTTGCTTTCCTAAAAAATTCCCCGGGTTGCTCCAGATTTCCCTGCACACCCTATATACTCACAAAACCGACATGGATCAATTCCTAAATCCGTATTTTAGGGTTCTAAGCTATGGTCCAGGTCAAGAATCACCTCAAAAGTCTTATTGACAGCCACAAAACATCATCAATTTCCCAAACCCTTCTCTAGAATTTCAAAGTTCAAAAATCCACCAATCCAATTCAACTTTTAAACTATCTAAAATATAAGAAAACTAAAAACTAACTAAATGGAAATGATTATACCTCATGGTTACACCCAAGCAAAACCCTAGAAATCCCAATGTTGTCAAAATCCCACTTTGCTTGGTCCAATGTGTAGAGGAAGAGTTGGGGATTAAATTTTGTGAAGGGAGTATAAGGTTTTGGGGATTATTTGGAGATGGATCTAGGGTTAGAAGTGGAGGGAGATGAGGGTGAGGAAGATGAAGAAGGAGAAGAAAATGATGGGGGTAAAAACAAGTTGGCAGCAGCCCCTCCTCTTTCACTTTTCTCCCACACACTCTCTCTCCAATCATTCACCTTTTAAACCTTTTTTCATTCCTTTTTCTTCTCTCTTTTAAATTTCAAACCAAATCACATAATACCCATAAAACAACACAAATGCAACAACATGTAACCAATGTAACATGATATGGTGTACTAGCCATGGAAAACTGTAGAAACACGGATTTGGCTTAATTGCGATTAGCAGTGCACTAATCGGGTTTTTATCCAAACTGCATATAATAAATTTTAAAAATGCCAAATCCTGTAAATATATTATTAAATGAATAAATCATTTTAATTTCCATTGATTTCACAATTATCGGTATATATTTATACCCTTTTTCGAAAACCCCAATTTCGCAAATCGGGCGGTTTTCGGGAAATATATTATTTTAATATTAAATTCCAAAAATAATATTTTATATTTTCTGAAATGTTACAATCTTCCCCCCTTAAATAAATTCGGTCCCCGAATTTAAATTTAAGTCCCCAAATGCTAAACTATTTTAATAATCAACTCAAATCAACGGGGCTCCGAATTCACGGAAGATATAAAAACACGATAACGCATCGCGTGCGCCTGAAAAACGAGTACAAAACTCAAAATCGAACTCCGTCAAGTGTCACGCAAATCACTAGATTCGCACGCATATCATCGGAGTTACAATGGAGATACAGATCTCGAAATCGAATACCGAAATCCAATATACACTAGTCAAATACTATAATATGTATATAGTACGCATCCTTGAAAAATCTTCAAAAACAGAATGACACACATGCAAAATCCTCTCTGAATCGCCGCGTGATGCGTAACTCACGGCATAAGTGACGGACGCTTGTTTTTAAAGTAGTAAATGTATCTATACATGTCTTTGCTCAAATATGCGTTCCGCCTTTTCTAAAATATCCCAAAAGGTTTTCCTTTTGTAAACGTTCGTGTCGCTCACAGACACGTAAGAAATAGCGAGACTATAGCTCCTTTTTGAAAACCTCTAGTTAAACTTTTAATGCATGCAACATACTCAGGTACTGTCCTCAGATCAGTCCTGTTTGGCTACTACGCAATATAGTGCCCAATATGAAACAAAGTGCTCAAAAGCAAAATCAGTTTCAAAAGGCGTATCCAATAATCACGTGCGTCTGGTGCGCACGGAAATTAAATCTATATACAAGTGCTACGAATGTGCACAAAACCAAAACTAAGTGCAATGGGTGTGCACGAAAGCATCTGTCCAGTGCAACGGGTGTGCACGATAACAATATCAAGTGCATCTAGAGTGCATCCGATGCAACTAACATGCACGAATGAAAATCCCAATTGAGTGCATCCGGTGTGCACAAAACCACATCTCATATCATGCGTCCAATATGAGCGAAAATCCAAATCAAGTGCATCCATCATGCACGAAAGAAATCTAAATCAAGTGCATCCAACATGCATGAGTAAAATCTCACTCAAGTGCATCCGATGCGCACAAAAATCCACAATCAAGCGCCTAATATGCGCAAAATTCCAACCAAAACGCGTCAGGTTCGTAAGAAACATCTAGTGCCGTAGCATGCATGAAAACAGACATCAAGTACAAACGCGCACGAAAATAAAAATATGGTAAAACGAATGCTCAAGGACATAAATCGGGTGCAACCAATGTACGGGGTATAAATCTAGTGCAACTAATGCACGAATACCCATCCGGTGCAACAAATGCAAGAAATGCAAATCTAGTGCAACTAATGTACGAAATATGAATCTGATGCAGCAAATGCAAAAAAATATAAATCTGGTGCGACAATTGCATGAAATGAAAATCTAGTGCCATAAATGCACGAAGTGCAAATCTGGTGCATCCAGTGCACGAAATACAAATACAGTGCATCTAGTGCACGAAATACGAATACAGTGCATCCAGTGCACGAAATACGAATACAGTGCATTCAGTGCACGAAATACAAATCCATAACTCAAATGCGTATAAAAGCAACACCGAGTGTACCAGGGTGTATAAAATCGTAAACGCGTGCAACTGCGTGCACAAAACACGTATCAATGCACTGCAAGCACATGTAAGCTATACCGAGTGCAAAAATCAAATCGAGTACGTACTACACGCATAAAATCAAATCAACTGTATGAAATCCACGAAATCGTAATTACGTGCAGCCAAGGCACAAACCGAATCTCAAGTGCAATAGATATACACAAATCGCAAATCAACACAATGGTGTATAAAATATATATCAAGTGCAATAACTATGCACAAAAAAGTAAATACCCAGTAGGTGCAGCCATGGTGCACGAAATCAAAATCAGGAAACTCAATCATAAAAACTCAAATCCAAGCGATATAAGCGTGATACTCGGATCACAACGCAAATCGTAACAATTGACATTGAGGTACACCTCCTACAATGTCGAAGAATGTCGGTGCACCTAAAACCTGCAGAACAAGAACATCCGCTTGCCTCCTACTCACGGTCTGGCGCACTCTGTCTCTGGGTTCTCATCTTCTCTGTGGATTTACCAATCTCGCAATCCATCAGCACGTCGGCCCGGTCCGGTGTGCTAACGGGAACGATTCCGCTCTAGCACTTCTCTGGTCATCTCTCGGCCAATTATCACGAACACTCGTAAGGAAGCACATTACTGGTGTCGGCCTCTGGCCCTCTGAATACACATCACACATCTGATCCTGGGCGCAAATCTTATTGCAGCAGTGTCCTGGAAGGAATCCTGCTCAATGTCTCTTCCGATCTCGCCTATGCCGAACTGTACGGAGGCTGGTACTCTTACATAATCTTTTCTCGCTTTTCTGGATATCTGCGTTCTCAGCATAACATTTCCTCGAGAATTGGCCGCATCCCAACGCCCCTGTATGCATATCAGATCCTTATCTCGACGGGGAGTAGCAACAGCTCATCAGTATTTCGCATGAACCTCTGGCTCCACTCATCTGTATCATCGTCCACTTTAACGTCACGTCGTGCTATCTGCGCACTGCAATTGTTCTCGGCCACGGTCAATCCGAAGTCTCTCACATGGACTCGAAATCACGAACTCGGTATCTTCATTACTCTGTAGAAGATCTCTAGCCGAACACGCCCTCGGGAACTCGCCCCAACCATCGAAGGAATACTTTCTACTCGTCCGCTCTCAATCAACTCACAATGCATCTGGGCGAGGTCCTCTATCCGAAGCTAGTCAGCTTGCCGATCTCTTATCACATGATATCTGGACGACGTCAAAACTTTTCGATCGAGTCATCGAGGTCCCAAAATTTCCCGAAGGCTCAACACCTGAGCATAGTCTAAAAATATCTGGTATATACCATAGTACCTCTGGACCAGCCGTAGAAGGGCAAACCCAAGCCTCACTGATGGCACCGCTAAACTGCCACAAACCCTAAGGTTCAAAAGCGGTTTCATGGTCATCATGTCGAGTTAGGGTTTCATTCTTCTAGAGGGTCCACAGCATCACTTGCATGTTCCTCCGAACACTTTAAACTTGGTAAAAATGGGTTTCTGACACTCGCTCGAACTTTTTAGCTTCGCCTATACAACATGTGAATACTCTTCGCCCGCATGCTAAACAATGCCTCAATCCTCCAGGAAAGACGATACATTAACGGTCATCTCTGGATCGGTCTGCTCTAGATCTGAGTAAGACTCTCCATACTGGAAATCTTCAACTCTGCTGGGCCTGCGTCGGCGCATCAACCCGATGAATCATCCTCGTCTCTCAACTCGAGATAGACTAGCTATCATCTGTCGTATCTCTGCCTGGAAGCTCCAGCGATCTCAGCTCGTAAGCCCTAGAAGCGACATCCCATCATCTCAGCAACAGCTGGGTCATCGTCTGCACGGTAGGCGACATCAAAATCTTTGAGGTATGCTGTACATCAACAGTCCTCTCGCAACTGGCAGCTCTAACAATGGCCCGATCATCCGGTGTAAAACCAAGCACTCGCCTCCATAAGAGGTCACAACACAACACTACATCGAGACATTCCCATGTCACCAGAAAGCAAAATGGTCAGCCCTCGTACCAGACGAGCTCGCCCTGACCGCAACACTAGCAGCAGCTCAATCTGCGCTCAAACCATGGTGACAGGAACCTCAATCAAGTATCGATAAAAACAGATCAAAGGCATGAAAGGAAACGACAGATCCAGAATGGATACATGATCATAAGAAGGAACAACGTCAATGAGAGTATGATCATGGAAACGAATAGAATCAAGGATCTCAAATGGATGTATAATCATGGGTACGAAGAGAATCACAGATCTCAAATATGTACATCCTAAGGTTTCTTAAGTGGAGTATCGTATCGTAAATATGCCGCGGAACATACGTACGGTACGTCACTCTACTCAAGCTACCTACTCTATCAATCAGGGTCAACCTATATAATGAAAGTTCGGGTCTAATACCCCCCGTTCAAGTCTAAGTTCCGTAAGGTCAAACCTAGGTTCCAAAATACATACTCACCCTAGACTCCGCATAGTCAAACATAGACTCGAACCAAGGTTAAACCTAGCGCTCTGATACCAACTTTGTCACAACCCGAAATATTAGCTCGTGACCAGCACTTGAATCACGCAACGTCTAAAGGCGTAACGAAATTCAAGTAAGCTGAAACCCAGAAATCTAAACCTTTTTAAGAAAATAAAGGAGGTGAAGTTTTGAAATAAAGGTATAAGGAAATCAAGTTTTCTTAAATGCATAGAAAAAGAACATGAATGATGCAAGTGAAATTTACTAGTTTGAAAACATGTTTCATCTTTTAAAAATTTGGGTAGCACCTCCTTTGTATATTTTGATCCAAAACCACAAATACATAACAAGAATAATGGCATCCCCAAGCGGGAGCTAGCTCTTCGCCAACCGGCGGATCACAACCACGCAAAGCAGTATAAGTAAGTATACGACGCCCAACGGCGAAGTTCACCACAAATGATAAAGAAATAAGCAAGGCATCAAATCACAAGTAGCGGAAAACCCCTCGCTCTAAGTCTCGCAATCACAATCTCACTAAGTCTCATTACTTATACAATTACTAAATTGGATTGATGGAGTTGACTAGATACAATATGAAATATAAATACAAGAGTGGGTACGATACAAATGCCCCACCTACCAATGCAAAACACCCAAATGATGCTATGTGCCAGCGATACCGCTACGGATCCATGGGGTCAACCTACAAGAACTGTGGCACAACGGGGGTGAGTTGCCAACTCGTGAGTAGAAAAACATCTACAGATAGAAATTGAATAAACAACAACTCTTAGGTCAACTATATCATAAAGGTAATACTATGATATCTAGGGTGACCGGGTCGGTATATGTGCCAATAATGTAATCAATAGCTACATGTATGCGGATATAATCCAACAATATAACCAATGTCTGTATGCATGTGGATCTCATCCAACCATATAATCAATGTATGTATGCATGTGGATCTCATCCACGTGTCAACCACTGACACAACATCATCATGCATGTAAATATCATAAAAGCATATGCATGAAAGTATGAGAATATAAATCAACGTGTGTCCCTCGAGACACATCAAAATCATGGAACCTGAGTGTCTAGCATCGACACTCGAAACATCATGAAACCCGTATCCAGCATCGACACGTAAATCATCATATTTCGGGCTCCGTCAGTCCGTATCGGCCCTCGGGCTCCGTCTGTCCGGATCGGCCCATATCATCTCTCGACTCCGGTCGGTATCCTCCGGATATCCGCCGAGCCCAAATACTATCACCGGTAGGTAGTGCTCCCCTGCCAGGCTCACCGTCTAACATATACGAGTCTTCTTGCCCCGAGGTACTTCACCGGGTCCACCATATACCCGCAGACGGTGCCTACCGCTTCTCGAATCGGGTTTCACATGCCACTCTCAGAACCGAGAAAACACATGGTGGACGCACTGAAATATCATATCAAGAGAAACCGAGTTTTTAAAACAGTACATGCTTTTCTTTGAAATGGCCACGGTTCTCAAATCCAGAAATCTCATGAAAACAGCATATCTCAATGCGTAAAAGCGTAAAGCATAATGTATGCGACATATAACAGAAATGTAAGCATATTCGTATATTATGAAACATGGAACAGTAATATGCACATATCGAGGGAAAACCGCTCTTTTAAATGAATCCAGTTTTAAAATATATCTTGCGGTTCCCAAATCTCCAAAATTGAATGCAATACCGTATAAAGGTGCATATGTGTATATACGCAAGTATGGACATACAAATGTGTATGTGCGCAAGTATGGTGTACAATATGTATGTGTGAAAGTATGGTGTACAATATGTATGTGCGCAAGTATGGTGTACAATATGCATATCATGATGCAAGTATGGTGTACAATATGCATATCATGATGCACCAACCCTACTGTGTAGTGACATGGCAATTATCGATGATGAAGTGTGTGAGCCGGCAAATCTGTGTACGTGTAACATACGCATCATCGATAATTGTGTAAGTGTACTAGCACAGGTATAAGTAATGCAATGCGAATAACATGAATGCAGCATAAGGTAAATCATATGCAAATACTGACGGGTATACGTATCTAACGTGACCGAGTCGGTGAATCTATTAATCGGCATCCGGCCTCACAATATCGCGTACGGTATAATCCATCGTACGGCATCCTCTAGTCAAGGGTATGGATCAAACCTCAAGTCAAACTCATCACGCACGGAAAATCATCGTACGGCGGCATTAAGCTATCAGGGAACCTATCAACCTTGGCGACAATGAGGAGTACAGACCTAACGTCTCGTACAACATATCACACATGATTCACGACATTCTATAAATATCTATGTACCTATGTCCCAGGTCACATCCATAACAGTCTCATATTAGGGGACCGACAGGGTATCAATCATCTTAGTCGACTCGCATCCGTATACCAACATATCATCAATCATCATATCGTGTCATATATTCTTTTCATCGCATTTATATCCCTCATCAAGTCAATTTTACAAATACATTCTACCTTTACTATAAGCATAAGTATCTAATCTAACATGTGCCCCCGAACCATACAAACAGTTTTTGAAAGATGCGAATCGTAGTTTTGAAAGTCGGGGCTACGGTGTTTTTAAAGAAAAGATATCATTTGAAAATCCGTAACGTCCCTCAAGGTATCTGTTTAAAAGATGAATACGATTCTTCAGTTTAGAAATAAGTTTGGTTCGGATGACGCATCTACGTCGACTATCTAGTCCTATAGTACCCTAAACGGCAATATCAATAAATATCATCCTCAAGTCCCGTCATCACATACTAGTCGTATCATGTCGCTACTAACAATCCTTAGTTTCTAATATGGTTTATCTAACTATCTTTTTACTCTATCTATAGTTTTCTATTAAAGGTTTCATTAACCATAATCTACATATAAATCGGTTTCCATCAAAGTGTGCGGGGGTGCTATACGCCATCCGCCCGACTTCCCCCGTAGATATAGATCTACTTACCGTGGTCTTCTCTTGCTGAAGTTGATGACGCCATGCTCCATTGCCTTGGAATCCATGTGAAGGTACCTACAATAACAACACATATCGCCATGCTATTAAAATCAAGTTCTGAAATCCAATACGGCACGCGCATTGCTCATAGCTTAGAACCTATAGCTTACGCGTACAAAATCAACCAAACAACCCTTGTTGTTGATGTACGAATATCCTACAACCAAATACAAATTCAAATATCAAAAATTAGCATTTCAAAATACAGAAAACATAGCCAAAATCACACCAAAATGCTCCCAGATTTTGACTCAGGTCAAAAGGAGTTGCACAAACAAGTCTAGGGTGTAGTACAAGGTGTATATAACCTACTGAACCAACCTAGACCCCTACCCTCACCAAGTGGCCAGCCCTAAGGCCCTAAAATCCGGCGAGCTCGGCCCCCAAGGCTCCTCTGGGCTTCGTCTTGTCAAGGTGGTCTCCTAGTTCTCTAATTTAGTCTCTGGAGTTGTTTGCTTTCCTAAAAAATTCCCCGGGTTGCTCCAGATTTCCCTGCACACCCTATATATTCACAAAACCGACATGGATCAATTCCTAAATTCATATTTTAGGGTTCTAAGCTATGGTCCAGGTCAAGAATCACCTCAAAAGTCTTATTGACAGCCACAAAACATCATCAATTTCACAAACCCTTCTCTAGAATTTCAAAGTTCAAAAATCCACCAATCCAATTCAACTTTTAAACTATCTAAAATATAAGAAAACTAAAACTAACTAAATGGAAATGATTATACCTCATGGTTACACCCAAGCAAAACCCTAGAAGTCCTAATGTCGTCAAAATCCCACTTTGTTTGGTCCAATGTGTAGAGGAAGAGATGGAGATTAAATTTTGTGAAGGGAGTATAAGGTTTTGGGGATTATTTGGAGATGGATCTAGGGTTAGAAGTGGAGGAAGATGAGGGTGAGGAAGATGAAGAAGGAGAAGAAAATGATGGGGGTAAAAACAAGTAGGCAGCAGCCTCCCCACTCTCACTTTTCTCACACACACTCTCTCTCCAATCATTCACCTTTTTAACCCTTTTTCATTCCTTTTTCTTTTCTCTTTTAAATTTCAAACCAAATCACATAATACCCATAAAACAACACAAATGCAACATGTAGCAAATGTAACATGACATAGTGCATTAACCATGGAAAACTGTAGAAATACGGATTTGGCTTAATTGCGATTAGCAGTGCACTAATCGGGTTTTTATCCAAACTGCATATAATAAATTTTAAAAATGCCAAATAGTTTAAATATATTATTAAATGAATAAATCATTTTAATTTCTATTTATTTCACAATTATCGGTATATATTTATACCCTTTTTCGAAACCCCAATTTCGCAAATCGGGCGGTTTTCGGGAAATATATTATTTTAATATTAAATTCCAAAAATAATATTTTATATTTTCTGAAATGTTACAAAAGTACACATCCTAAGGGCTTTACCAAAATGTGAGAGAAAGACAGTATAACAACTAGTCTACATGTTAAGATAAAGAACAACCAGATAGCATACTATCATGTCGAGCAAGAAAGTCCTCTCTATATATGTCCAAGCATCCATTATAATATACAATCATGTACAATAATGGCCTCTAGGGCATACATATAACTAACAATCTCCCACTTGCACTAAGGCCAGTTGTTGTAGTATCTCATATCCAACATCCCAAAAAGTCTCTCAAATTGTATCTGGGGAATGACCTTCATGAATGGATCTGCCGTATTATTCTTCGTGTCAACTCTCCTGACCTCGATCTCCCGGCGATCAACTATCTCCCGGATCAGGTGATACCGCCTAAGATTATGTCTGGATCACTGATGGGACCGGGGTTCCTAGGCCAAAGCCACAGCTCCATTGTTATCACAATACACAAGTATTGGATGCTTAATGGTAGGAACCTTACCAAGTTCATCTCATGAACTTGTTCATCTAGACAGCCTCTTTGGCAGCATCGTTGGTAGCGATGTATTCAGCCTTCATCGTCGAGTCTGCTATGGTATCTAGCTTGGAACTCTTTCAACATACCGTCCCTCCACTGAAGGTAATGAAAAAACCCGAT
The DNA here is from genome assembly GCA_030015575.1 of Agapanthus africanus. NCBI lineage: Eukaryota > Viridiplantae > Streptophyta > Magnoliopsida > Asparagales > Amaryllidaceae > Agapanthus > Agapanthus africanus. The sequence continues at coordinate 403,039,574 of CM057346.1, forward strand.
ATTGACTTTCAATCGACCTTATCACTCTGGAAGCTCGAATCGGTAAAGGACTCAATATAGAGTTCACAGTTACCATACACCAAAAACATTTCTTTAGTCCTTCTCAAGTACTTAAAAATGTTCTTCACAGCTATCCAGTGATTCTCCCCAGGATCCGATTGATACCTGCTTACAACACTAAGTGCGTACGCTACATCCGGTCTGGTACATAACATTACATACATGATAGACCCGACTGCCGAAACATAGGGCATCCCTTGCATGCGAGCCCTCTCCAAATCAGTCTTGGGGGACATCTCTTTGGAGAGAGTGATTCCTGAGATCGTGGGTAAATTTCCATGCTTGGAATCTTCCATACTAAACTTCTTTAGTATGGTATCAATGTACCTGGATTGGGACAATCCCAACATCCGTTTAGATCTATCTCTATAGATCTTAATCCTCAGAATGTAGGAGGTATCACCCAGATCCTTTATGAAGAATCTTTGTGATAATAAGAGCTTGACCGAGTGCAGCATAGGAACATCATTTCCTATCAAGAGTATGTCATCCACGTACAATACAAGGAGGACAACCTTACTCTCTGCAACCTTTTTGTATATACAAGGTTTATCTACGTTTTTGATGAAGTCAAACTTTTTGACCGCCACATCAAAATAGATGTTCCAACTCCGCGATGTCTGCTTTAACCCATAGATTGATTTAAGCAGCTTGCACACCTTTCCGCTGCTACCACTATCTACGAAGCCCTCTGGCCGTGTCATGTACATGCTCTCTTCTAAATCACCATTTAGAAAAGCGGTCTTGACATCCATCTGCCAGATTTCGTAGTCATGGTATGCAGCAATAGTAAGTAGGATCCGGATGGACTTAAGCATAACCATTGGAGAAAAGGTTTCGTCATAATCGACACCTGGTCGTTGACGAAAACCTTTTGCAACTTTAAAAGCCTCAACTTTTCCATCCACACCAAGTTTCTTCTTAAAAATCCTTTTGCTCCCAATGGGCTTTTCCCCTTCAGGAGCAACCTCCAAAGTCCATACTTTGTTGGTGTACATGGATTCTATCTCAGATCGCATTGCATCCAGCCATTTCACAGATTCCCCACTCGTGATGGCCTGCTCGAAGCTAGTTGGGTCATCATCTTCCATGATGCAATTCTCGCTTCCACCGTCAATGAGAAAACCATAGTATCTCTCAGGTGGATGAGGAACCCTACTAGATCGGCGGAGAGGCTGAGGTTCATCGGGGACTATCGAATCCTCCGGTTCCATCAAATCGTCAGTTGTAGTTTGTATAGTTGGAACTTCTTCCAGTTCTACCTCATAACCACTAATTTTTTTTACAAGAAATTCCTTTTATAAAAAGGTGGCATGTTGAGCAACAAATACCTTTTGTTCTTTACTGTGGTAGAAGATATATCCATAGGAATCCTTTGGATATCCCATAAACTTACACAGAACAGACCTTGCCTCGAGCTTGTCCGGATTTTGCTTTTTAACATAGGCCGGACAACTCCATATCTTAACTCGTTTAAGAGATGATCTCTTCCCATTCCATATCTCATATGGAGTGGTAGGCACTGATTTGGTTGGAACTCTATTCAATAGGTATGCGGCCGTCTCAAGCGCATAACCCCAAAAGGAAACAGGCAACTCAACAACACTCATCATAGAGCACACCATATCTAATAGGGTGCGATTTCTCCGCTCCGACACACCGTTGTGCTGTGGTGTATATGGAGGAGTAAGCTGAGAGAGAATCCCATTCTCTTTTAAATAGTCATGGAATTCCGTGCTCAAGTATTCTCCTTCCCGATTAGATCGAAAGATTTTAATACTTATACCCGTTTGGTTCTCTACTTCATACTTGTATTCCTTGAATTTCTCAAAAGGTTCAGACTTGTGTTTCAACAGGAACACATGTCCGAATCTTGAGAGATCATCGGTGAATGTGATAAAGTACGAGGAACCATTCCTGGCAGATGTAGACATGGGACCGCATACATCACTATGTATCAGTCCTAAAAGTTCAATAGCTCTTCCTCCATGTCCAATAAACAGAGTTTTGGTCATTTTGCCATTGAAACATGACTGGAAAGTTTCATAAGATGTAAATTCGAACGGGTTCAAATATCCATCTTTATGTAACTTAGCTAGTCCTGTCGCATTGATATGATCTAATCTACAATACCACAAGAAGGATTCGTTCATTTCTGAAATTTTCCTCTTGTGTGTGTTTTGTACGTTAAGAACTGTATTATGATTTAGAACGTATAAACCATTACATAACGTACCAAACCTAATCAACACTTGATTTAGGAAAATGTTTATAACATTTTTCTCTACTATAAAGTTATATCCTTCTTTATCTAATAAAAAATTTGATATTAAATTGCATATCATAGATGGTACGTAATAACAATCGTTCAAGATCAATGTATTCCCATTTGGTAATACAAGGTGATATTCACCAACTTCTTTGGCTGCAACATTTGCACCATTCCCTACTTTTAGAGAATGATCACCTTTTCCCAGTTCTCTACCTTTCTTTAGCCTATGTAACATATTACAAATGTGGGATTCTGATCCGGTATCTAATACCCAGGACGTAGAGTGTACTGAGAAACAGTTCTCGGTAACGAACACACCCGAAGAAGATTCATCAACATGCTCATTTCTCGTTCGAGTCGCGTGGGAATCCGGATATTCTCCTATTTCCTGCTCAGACTTATAACAATTATAAGGTAGAGCGGAACTAACGTTCCCCGGCTCAGTATAACAAGCGGGTTCAGTCAATACATCAATATTATTATCTTGATTAAGGCGTGTCATGGTCTCTACCTAGAGAGAGAGAGAAGAAAACACTTTAGCGTATGCTCTTGCAAGATTAGATTGGTTATTATCTTATCTAATGAGGATGGCTCCCACTGTTTTTATCAAATCTTCCTTCAAACCCTAAAAGGTAAGACTAGCTGGGATTAATTATATTCTACAAGTTCGCTAACCGGTTAGCCAGGCCAGTGTCGGTACTTTGAGGGAGGTTCTCCGTGCTTTCGCACTGACCTAATTAAAATAAACCTCATTTTCCCAGAGGTATAACTCCGTTGACACCTTTCTAGACACCTACTGGATTAGCTAATTGTAAAGTGTAAAACTCTCCCAGGAGTAACTCTTACTCATAGTGGGTATCGGAATCCAACTATCTCATAGAAGGTATGCAATCTCATTGCAAATTTCAACACTTGAAATTCCCAATAATGTTTTTACCCCTAGCGTCCTATGATCTTGACGGTGGCCAACAAACCATAGGCCGCTAGTCAAGTTCAACCCGTCATTTTCTGATTGAATTAAACCCACCCTATGACCCTTGGCTATGGTCAACAAAGCCGTATGACTACCTTAATCCAATCGCATCATATGCTTTCAGATAAGCACTAATTAGCTACCGCACACCATGCCTTGGCTATGGTCAACAAACGTAGCACGAATACTAAATAGCACTTATCTGAAATGACGGAGGGCTACGACCGTTTTTTAAGAAAACCTTTTGCGTAATGAACTTGATATCGTTGTAGAATCGAGTGATTTGAAAAGGAGTGGTTTAAGCTCCGCTTTTAAAATCGAGTTTTTCAAAATAAACCGAGTGGGTGTAGCATCTACTAGATTTTGCTAAATAGGTCACTTCCGGTGAAGGGATCTAGGCTCTTTCCTCATCGAATGAGGTGCTGGATATTCATCAAGGAATACCACTATGCAAAGCAAGAACTAGAGTTATTTTTTTGAAAATTTGATTCCACAACATCATTGGGTTTCTTTCCTTTTCATTAATCTCATTAATGAAATCCCATCATTTAAGCTTCCTAAGCATCACAGATAAAAAAACGAAAATACAACGTACCCTTATGTCATCCGTATTCGCCACGGGATCCCGTCATGCGCCATTAGATTAGTTAACTAACAGCAGAGTGGGGGCAGGACTAGCGCGGATGCAAAACATAAGCAATGTTTATTATATATCATATATATAATATAAAGCATTCGTCTCGCACAGTTATATGATCTCATCACAGAACATTGCAGCAGAACTCAACATATGAAATGTTGGATATACTAGGAGGTCCGTGTTTTAAATCAAGCCAGTAAAAAACACGGATTCCACGGTTGTGATGAATAGCCAAACCCACATCTCTAGTCCCCTATGAGAGCGGCAAGCAACCCTGCCAATTCTAGAGTTAGGAGACCCAGACTCAACTCCTCGAGATAGTCTCCCACTGGACTCTAGAACCCGGTTACTTGTGCTCCCCGCCTTGGGTCTATCCTAATACGGAAAAGTAAATAATATACATCAATGGTGATATCATCCTCAACCCGGAAGTGTCCCAATAAAAGAATATTACATACAAATTTTTACATGAATGAAAATGAAAAACTCTCATCTCACGCAAAAACTCCCGGCTATTCAAACATGACGATCCAATATAACATATCCCAGCAACACATAACATCACATGTCATCAACGTAAGTAAATATGCGTATCCTAATTGTCGTTGACGTATAGCAACGAAACCGGCGATATACCACATATTACATTTACGGTCGCAGAAAAGAAAGTGAAAACTACAATAATTGGAATCCGCAACGACCTTAGATATCATAAACCCGAAATATCACATACTTCGGATTTCATGCCTAACCGTATAAATTTCCTTAGACATCATAAATCCGGAATATCATATATTCCGAATTTCATGCCTAACGTTATAAACACGGCATTTTAGTCTCAAATTGAAAACACTTTTCAATAATCAGTCGGGCAATTCAACATGATTCTCGACAAATGATCGAATGCTAGTCGGAAATATTAGTAGACGGCCGCACCCCCGATGCCATCGACGAAGTGCACTTAGGCGGAACACCGCGGCCGTGAACACCCGAACGGATGCTTTTGGCTACGGGGTTCTCCTACAGTCACTTGGTCATGGCTATGGTGCGTGGTTATCTAGTAGTGTTACCCGGCGAGTGTTCGCGTACTATACGAAATTGCGACGGAGTTTTGATCCGAACCAAAACCCCGTGGCAACCGATCAAAAGAGACTAAATTGCTAGATTCACAAAATTCTAATTAGTTTTCACAAAATTAATTATTGTGGATTCCAAATATTGTATCACAAATCACAGATATCTAGACGATGTTAAACATTTCGATCGATTTATCAAACACCCAAAATTCCCAAAGACCTCAACACTTGAGTCACACTTAAAAAATCCCCAGAATGTGCCACAAGTACCTACGGATCAGCACAAGAAGGCACGCTCCTTGCCTCACCAACGGCGCCGCGGAACCGCGGCTAAACCCATGGTTTGACCGCGGTTGCACGGCCGTTTGGTCGAGTTGGGCCATCGTTTTTCTTGGGGATCCATATAAAACCCTGCATAATTTTCTGGTAATTTTTAATCTGGAAAAATCCAACATTTGAAAAAATTTCCAGATAGTAGGAAAAGTTTGGGTTTCGATGTTCGATCGAACACTTTAACGTCGTCTAGGACACTCCTAATGCTTTAGCTTGGCTCTGATACCACTGCTGGGTTCGCTTAGCACCCTCGCTAGGTTTCGGCAAGCATCAAATATGCAATTTCAAAAAATCTAGAGTGCTAAGCAACCCGAACCAAGGACCTAGCTAGAGAATTAGGGTTTTATATGCATGTAAACAAACTTTACACTAAGTGAAATAGGAATACAACCTTTATAGACCGGTCCTTCACTTCTAAAGCTCCGTGTAGTAGTCCCTTTGCTCCAAGTAGTGGCTCCCGAACTCTTCTTAGGCTCCACTAGGCGAAAGGAACGAGCTTACTTAAGAATCTTCGAGGCCGAAGATGATCTACTTTGAAGAATCTCTCCCTCTTCACTAATTGATGAGTTAGTGAAGCAAACGACCTATACTAAATGGCTAGTTTGGTATAGGTTGATGAAGTAGGAATTTTGCTCACTTTAGAATTATTTTTCTCTTTTTCTTTTCACCTCTCTCAAAAGCTAGAAAGCAAAGAAGAAGATGATCAAGATCAAGTGATGAACCATGGTGTAAAAATATCTCATATATCATTTGTAGAGACTTAACCATGGCTAAAGATAATGGTTGGGTTAATAAATATCTAGAGTAAAACAAAATTAGTGGACTTAAGTCAAGACTTCTACATGCTTCCACAAGTATCTTTAGCCATGCTAATTTTCACCTAATTTTGATTTTTCCCTTAATAATTAAACACCCAAATTATCTTTAGTTGGGTATGAGTCTCATAAACCCAAATCCAATGTATCATCTAGCATGACACAAAAATAAATACATTAATATATATCACATTTATATTTAAATGTATTGGTAGAAAAGAAATTTTTAAGTGAGCTAATATTAGTTAATATATATTAATATATCAAATATATAATTATATATTAAATTATTTAATCAACATTTGATTTAATAATCCGGTTATATCTCATACAACCGACTAATATCATTTATATGTATATCAAATATACATACAACAAATTATTGAATCAACACTTGATTCAATAATCTGGTTATATCGCGAGATTAGAATAATGTATCACATACACGTATCAAACTCGATCCCGCACATATCACATATGTGCCCTACTTCGTTTCTCTTGAGCCAGGAAACCTCTGTGTAGGACCCTATATATGTGAGGAGGTCTTCATCTCGCTCTACTAGTATCGAGGATGTGCATGTAGGGTTGGCTTAGCACCTTAGCAAGGTTTTCGCAAGCATCAATCACGCTACTTTATAATTTTTGGGGGTGCTAAACAAACCCTAACCAAGATCTTAACTAGAGACTTAGGGTTAACATAGCAAGTAAACAACTTTACTTCTAAGAGTTTGGGATTACAACCTTTACAGTCCGTTCCTTCGCTTCATAAGCTCCGTGTTGAGGTCCCTTCGCCGCGATCATTATGTACCCAGACTCTAGAGAGACTCCATGAAGAGAAAGATGCAAGCTTGCTTCCAATCTTCAATAACTAAGATGATCTACTTTGAAGAATCTCAAACCCAAGCTCATGCTTCACTAATCAAGTATTAGCACAGCAAACACCCTAATCTAAGTGGGTAGAATAGATGAGGATGATGAAGTAGGAATTTAGCTCTCTTTTGTTTTCAATTTCTCACTTTATTTCATCACCAAAGAAAAAGCCAGTGAAGGTTTTCTTCATGAAGAAAGAAGAAGAAGATGAAGCAAAATCTTTTGTGATGAATAATGAAAATCATTGTTGTGGTTACAAATCAATCATGGGTTAAGAATGAAGGCTTAACCCTTGTAGAGAATCAACTAGGGTAAAGGGTTTGGGTTGGGTTAAGAAATATCTACACAAAATCTCAAAGGTCAAAGTCAAAACTTCAAGAAGCTTCAAGAAGCTTCATGAAAGTTTAACCCTAATCCAAACCCTAACCATATTTAAACTCCACAAAATATGTTGCATTTGTAACCCTAACTTGTTACAATATTATATATCACATATATAATATATTTTGTAACAAAATAAAATAATATAATTAACATATATCACATATATATCTATGTATTATCCATGTGAGAAAAATAATCTTTAAGTGAGCTTATATTAGTTAATGTAATATAATATATCAAATATATAATTATACATTAAATTATCGAATCAACACTTGATCCGATAATCCGGCTATTTCACAAATAACCGACTAATATAATCTGTATCGGTTCATCGAATCAACACTTGATCCGATGACCTGGCTATATCATATATACCCGGCCGATATCACATATCGCGAGAATCTAATACGGTATCGCATACACGTATTATTCTCGGTCCCGCACATATCACATATGTGCTCCTACTCCGTTTTGCCTGAGCCAGGAAACCTCTGTGTAGGACTCTAAAGAATCGTCAATACGCCGGCAGTAGGTGATGATCATATCAAACACCCACAAGCTGCAAGCGGTCAGCTAAACGTAACATCCACTCAGGTATTGAGCGATCAGAAGATCAACAAGCAAGCCTGTACATTCTCCTGTGAATCCAACCAGTAACACTCCTGTACAGTCCGGTCTCTTCGTCTGATATGTCGCATATCTAGTCTGGGGGTGGTAAATGTCAGACCCCAGTAACCGATAAGTCATGTCGATATGAGGTCCATAACAGTTCGAGAAACTACTGAAAACACTTACTAGTAAATCTCAGCAACCCTGACCAGGGATTTCCAGTTATAGCCAATCGAACACAGCGCAACATCAACTCCCTATACCGGGAGAGACGAAACCCCTCCTATCGCTCATTGCCTCCATGTGATTCGGGACTGTACCCAAAAGCCACCTTTTTGCACGCCCTCTTGGACGTGGTTAGGTGGAAATCAAAGTACAGTGGGAATCACACAAGACTCTATGATGATCTCGGATCTACAGACTAACCTGTACCAGTGTCACCAGAGAACTGCCATCTGACGTGAGGTATAATACCATCTGGGAGTTCTCGGCGAGTCCGTCCAGTGTACCCAGTCTTTACTGAGCACCCGTATACTTTCTCTGATGTCAAACACCAATGGATATGGGATCATCCATCGCCCATCTACATGGGTCAAGAAGCATACGCTAGTCTACTCTGGTATATCGATGCCCTGTCTCGATACACCTGCGACTAGGAACATTTGAAGGATGTACTTAGTGACTACACTGTCCCCACTAGTATAATCTGCATCATAGTCCTGGTAGTCAAGTACTGATCCTAAGGGCTTTATCAACATGTAACATAGAGACAATCAGAGTACATGTTAAGACAAAGAACAACCAGATAGCATACTATCATGTCGAGCAAGAAAGTCCTCCATATATATGTCCAAGCATTCACTACAATATACATCGCATGTAAAGTAATGGCCTCTAGGGCATACATATCACTAACAATCTCCCACTTGCACTAGGGCCATCTGTTGTAGTATCTCATACCCAACAATCAGCTGTGGTTGAAGTATCTCATACTCAACCATCCCATAAAAGTCTCTATTGGGAAATAGGCCTTTGTGAGTGGATCCACGCTGTTGTCCTCTGTATCTACTCTCCTAACCTCGATCTCCCTGGAGATCAACCATCTCCATGATCAGGTGACACTGCCTAAGAATATGTCTGGATCATTGATGGGACGGGGGTTCCTTAGGCCTAAGCCACAACTCCATTGTCTCACAATGGTAGGAACGAAGTTCATTTCATGAACTTATATATATATCCAGACTGCCTCTTTGGTAGCATCCTTGGTAGCAATGTATCTTGCCTTTAATCGTCTAGTAAGTCACGGTATCTAGCTTGGAACTCTTCCAACATACCGTCCTTCCACTGAGGGTAAAGACAATGCCTGTGACTGACATTCAGTCGTCCTTATCACCCTGGAACCTTTCCAGTGATTCTCCCCAGGATCGATTGATACCATCTAGTGAGAATCCTAACATCCAATTAGATCTATCTCATAGATCCATAACCCAGGATTTAGGAGGTATCACCTTGATCCTATATGGAGAATCCTTGTGATAAGAGGAGATTGACCGTGCGTAGCATAGGAAACTCCTTTCCTATCAAGAGTATGTCATCCACGTACAATACGAGGATTACCACCATACTTTTTACTACATTTTTGTATATACAAGGTTCATCTACCATTTTGATGAAGTCAAACTCTTTGACTATTACATCAAAAACAGATGTTCCAACTCCGCGATGCCTGCTTTAACTCATAAAGCAACTTGTACACGTTTCCGATACTCCCACTGTCTACGAAGCCCTCTGGCTGTGTACTTATAGACGCTCTCTTCTAAATCATTATTTAGAAAAGCAGTCATGACATCCAACCGCCAGAAATCGTAGTCATGGTATGTAGCAATGGCAAGTAGGATCTGGATGGACTTAAGCATAGCTTTGAAAGTCTCAACCTTTCTATGTACACCAAGTAATCTTCTCAAGATATACTTGCTCCTGATGGGGATTTAACCCTTCAGATAAAGCAACCAAAGTCCATACTTTGTTGGTGTATAAGGATTCCATCTCAGATCGCTTAGCATCCAATCATTCTTTCAGAGTCGCCACTCCTGATGGCCTGCTCGAAACTAGTTGGGTCATCATCTCATGATGCATTGCTCGCTCCCAATGTCATAGAGAAAACCGAAGTATCTCTTAGGTGGGTGAGGAACCCTACCAGATCGGCGGAGAGGCTGATGTTCGTCGGGAACTATTGAATCCTCCGGTCCTACCAAATCATCAGCTGTAGTTTGTATAGCTGGAACTCCTTCCAGATCTACCTCATGACCACTAATTTCTTCACAAGAAAATGCTTTTCTAAAAACGTGGCATGCCGAGAAATAAAACACCTTTTGTTCCCCGGTGTGGTAGAAGATATTCCCTTGCGAATGCTTGGGATATCCAACAAACTTCCACAGAACTGACCTTGCCTCGAGCTTGTCCGGATTTTGCTTTTGACATAGGCCGGACAACCCTAAATCTTAACATCAGAGATGGGCTCTTCCCATACCATATCACATATGGAGTGGCAGGCACCTGATTTGATTGGAACCCTATTCAATAGGTATGCAGCTTCACAAGTGCATAATACCCAAAAGGAAATAGGCAACTCAGTAGTACTCATCATAGAGCACACCATATCATATAGGGTGCGATTGCTCCGCTCCGATACACCTACGTGCCGTGGTGTATACGGAGGAGTAATGCTGAGAGAGAATCTCATTCTCCTTTAGAATAGTCCAGGAATTCCGTGCTCAAATATTCTCCTCCTTGATCTCATCAAATGACATAATACTTATACCCGTTTTTGGTTCTATACTTCTAACTTATATTCTGTGAATATCTCAAAAGCTTCGGACTTGTGTTTCAACAGGAACATATGTCTGAATCTTGAGAGATCATCAGTGAATGTAATGAAGTACAAAGAACCGGTCCTGGAATATGTAGACAAGGGACTTTCATACATCAACATGTATCAATCCCAAGAGTTTAGTAACTCTTTCTCTGTTTCCAATAAACGGAGCTGTGGTCATCTTTTCTTTGTGACATGACTGGCAAGTTTCATAAGATGTAAATTCAAACAGATTTAAATATGCATCTAAATATAACTTGGTTAGTCGGGTGGTATTGATATGACCTAGTCTACAATGCCTCAAGAAGAATTCGTTCATTTCTGAAATCTTTCTCTTGTGTGTGTTCTGTACGTTAAGAACTGTGGTTTGATTTAGAATGTATATGCTTTTAGATAACGTGCTTAAACTGATCAACTCTTGATATATGAAATGTTCAAAACATTATCCAACTATACAAAATTATATCCTTCTTTACTTACTAAAGAGACTGATATGATATTGTATATCAGGTTCGGTATCTAATAACATTCGTTCAGAATCAATGTATATAGTAATACAGGCTGATAATTGCCAATATACTTGGCTGCAACACTTGCACCGTTTCCAATTCTTGAAACTTATCACCCTTTCTCAGTTCTCTACCTATCTGTAGCCCATGTAACAGATTACATTTGCGGGATCCTTATCCGGTATCTCATACCCAGGACGTAAAGGATACTGAGAAACAGTTCTTTGTAATGAACACACCCGAAGAAGATGCATCATCATGCACTTTCTTTGTTTGGGCGGCACAGGAATTCTGGTAATCCCCTATCTCCTGCTCAGTCTTATAACAATTATAAGTTGGAGCGGGACCAACGTTCCCCAGCGCAGTATAACAAGCGGGTTCGGTCAATACATCCATATTATTATTTTCATTAAGGCGTGACATGGTCGCTACCTAGAGAGAGAGAGAGAAGAAAACACTCAACGTATGCTCTTGCAAGATTAGATCGGTTATTAATATATCTAATTAGGATGTCTCCCACTGTTTTAGTCAAATCTTCCTTCAAACCCTAAAAGGAAAGACTAGCCGGGATTAATTACACCCTAGAAGTTTGCCAATCTTTCAGCCAGGCCAGTGCCGGTAGTTTGAGGGAGGTTCCCCGTGCTTTCGCACGGACCTAATTAAAGTAAACCTCGTTTTCCCAGAGGCATAACCCCGTTGACACCTTTCTAGACACCTACTTGATCGGCTAATTGTAATGTGTAAAACTCTCCCAGGAGTAACTCTTACTCGCAGTGGGTATCGGGATCCAACTATCTTATAGGACGTATGCAATCTCATTACAAATTTCAACACTTGAAATTCCCGATAATATTTTACCCCTAGTACTTATGACCTTAACTATGGTCAACATATCATAAGCACTAGTCAAGTTCTACCCGTCATTTCATGATTAATAAGACCCACCCACATGACCCTCAACTATGGTCGACATAATCACATGACTGTCCTAATTAATCGCATTATATGCTGTGTAGGAAGACATCACTTAGCTACCGTACACTATGCCTCAACTATAGTCGACATACGCAGCACGGATACTAAGTACTCTACTTCCTAAAATGACGGAGGGCTACGACAGGTTTTTAAGAAAACCTTTTGCGTAATGAACTTGATATCGTCGTAGAATCGAGTGATTTTAAATGGAGTGTTTTTTTAGGCTTTTACTATTTTTGCTAAAAAGGTCACTCCCGGTGAAGGGATCGTCGGCTCTTTCCTTATCGAATAAGGTGCAGGATATTTCACAAATACCACTATGCAAAGCAAAAACTATAGAAACCGAGTGTGTAGCATCTGCTAGTTTCGCTAAAGAGGTCACTCTCGGTGAAGGGATCTCGACTCTTTCCTTATCGAATAAGGTGCTGGATATTCTACAAGGAATACCGCTATGCAAAGCAAAAACTAGAGCTACCAGTTTTTAAACAAGTTTCTACAACATCTTTAGGTTTCTTTTACTTCATTAATCTCATTAATGAAGTTCCATTTTATTATGCTTCACAAGCATCACATTTGAAGCGAAATCAACAATATATAATATATATCTCATATATATAATATAAACATTCGTCTCAGGCAGTAATATGATCTCATCACAGAACATTGCAGCAGAAGAACATATATGAAATATTGGATATACTAGGATTTCCGTGTTTTATATCAAGCAAGTTTAAAGCACGGATTCCACGGTCGCGATGAATAGCCAAACCCACATCCCTAGACCCCTACGAGAGCGGCAAGTAACCCTGCCAATTCTAGAGTTAGCAAACCCGGTCCCGACTCCTCGAGATGGTCTCCCACTGGACCCTAGAACCCAGTTACTTGTGCTCCCCGCCTTGGGTCTATCCTAATGCGGAAAAGTAAACAATATACAATGGTGACATCATCCTCAACCCGGAAGTACCCCAATAAAAGAATATTACATATAATGAATTTTACATGAATGAAAATGAAAAACTCTCATCTCACATAAAACCCCCGGCTATTCAAAACGCGACGATCCAATATAACATATCACAGCAACACATAATATCACATATCATTAACGTAAGTAAATATGCGTATCCCAGTTGTCGTTGACATATAGCACCGAAGCCGGCGATACACCGCATATTACACTTACGGTCGTAGAAAAGAAAGTGTAAAACTACAACAGTTGGAATCCACAATCACTTTAGACATCTTAAATCCGAAATATCACATATTTCGCATTCAATGCCTAACTATATGAATTCCACATATTGTATCACATTCCAGATAAATAGACAATGTTAAACTTTCCGATCGAATAAACAAACACCCAAGATTTCCCAAATAGCTCAACACTTGAGCGGAGTTCAAAAAATCCCAGAACATGTCACAGCCTTTATGAACCAGCCGTAGAAGTGTCAAACCAACGCCTTACATGGGGCAACGCTAAACTACCACAAACCATATGGTTCAGTGGTGGTTTTGACGGTCACATAATCGAGTTAAGGTTACGTTCTTCTAGAGGGTCCACTTATTCGCTTGCATGATTTTCTGAAAGTTTTAAACTCAGGAAAAATCCAACACTTGAAAGTTTTCCGACATGGGAAAAAGTGAGTTATTGATATCCGTTCGAACCTTTTAAAACGTTCTAAATTACCCGGAAAAACTTAAACGAAGTTGAACTTTCCGATCGAATCAACGAGTTCCCAAAATTTCCCAGAAAGCTCAATACTTGAGTATAATTAAAAATTCCCAGAAGCATGAAAAACTACCCAAGAATAAACCCCTGAAGTATTAGCCCCTAACTCCAAAAGTTGGCCGCGGAACCGCCGCCAAACGCATGGTTTGGCCGCGGTTCCGCGGTCCCTTGAGTGAGTTATAGCTTCGTACTCCACAGTAATCCTTAGAATTCCCTGCATGATTTTCTGAGTATTTTTAATATGAAAAATTTCAACTTTTGAAATTTTTTCCAGAAAGTAGGATTTATCGGGGTTTTGGAGTTCGCTCGGACTTCAAACTTCGTCTAGACAACGCCTAATACTCTAGCTTGGCTCTGATACTACTGTAGGGTTGGTTTAGCACCTTAGCAAGGTTTTGGCAAGCATCAATCATGCTACTTTATAATTTTTGGGGTGCTAAACAAACCTTAACCATGATCTTAACTAGAGACTTAGGGTTAACATAGCAAGTAAACAACTTTACTTCTAAGAGTTTGGGATTACAACCTTTGTAGTCCATTTCTTCGCTTCATAAGCTCCGTGTTGAGGTCCCTTCGCCGCGATCATCATGTACCCGGACTCTAGAGAGGCTCTATGAAGAGAAAGATGCAAGCTTGCTTCCAATCTTCAATAACTAAGATGATCTACCTTGAAGAATCTCAAACCCAAGCTCATGCTTCACTAATCAAGTATTAGAAAAGCAAACATCCTAATCTAAGTGGCTATAATAGATGAGGATGATGAAGTAGGAATTTAACTCTCTTTTGTTTTCAATTTCTCACTTTATTTCATCACCAAAGAAAAAGCTAGTGAAGGTTTTCTTCATGAAGAAAGAAGAAGAAGATGAAGCAAAACCTTTTGTGATGAATAATGAAAATCATTGTTATGGTTACAAATCAACCATGAGTTAAGAATGAAGGCTTAACCCTTGTAGAGAATCAACTAGGGTAAAGGGTTTGGGTTGGGTTAAGAAATATCTACACAAAATATCAAAGGTCAAAGTCAAAACTTCAAGAAGCTTCATGAAAGCTTAACCCTAATCCAAACCCTAACCATGTTTAAACTCCACAAAACATGTTGCATTTGTAACCCTAACTTGTTACAATATTATATATCACATATATAATATATTTTGTAACAAAATAAAATAATACAATTAACATATATCTCATATATATCTATGTATTATCCATGTGAGAAAAAGAATCTTTAAGTGAGCTTATATTAGTTAATGTAATATAATATATCAAATATATAATTATACATTAAATTATCGAATCAACACTTGATCCGATAATCCGGCTATTTCACAAATAACCGACTAATATAATCTGTATCAGTTCATCGAATCAACACTTGATCCGATGACCCGGCTATATCACATATACCCGGCTGATATCACATATCGCGAGAATCTAATACGGTATCGCATACACTTATTATTCTCGGTCCCGCACATATCACATATGTGCTCCTACTCTATTTTTCCTGAGCCAGGAAATCTTTGTGTAGGACTCTAAAGAATCGTCAATACGCCGGCAGTAGGTGATGATCATATCAAACACCCACAAGCTGCAAGCGGTCAGCTAAACGTAACAGCCATCCAGGTATTGAGCGATCAGAAGATCAACAAGCAAGCCTGTACATTCTCCTGTGAATCCAACCAGTAACACACCCGTACAGTCCGGTCTCTTCGTCTGATATGTCGCATATCTAGTCTAGGGGTGGTAAACGTCAGACCCTAGTTACCGATAAATCGTGTCGATATGAGGTCCATAACAGTTCGAGAAACTACTGATAATACTTACTAGTAAATCTCAGCAACCCTGGCCAGGGATTTCCAGTTATAGCCAATCGAACACAGCGCAACATCAACTCCCTATACCGGGAGAGACGAAACCCCTCCTATCGCTCATTGCCTCCATGTGATTCGGGACTATACCCAAAAGCCACCATTTTGCACGCCCTCTTGGACGTGGTTAGGTGGAAATCAAAGTACAGTGGGAATCACACAAGACTCTATGGCGATCTCTCGGGTTTACAGACTAACCTGTACCAGTGTCACCAGAGAACTGCCATCTGACGTGAGGTATAATACCATCTGGGAGTTCTCGGCGAGTCCGTCCAGTGTACCCAGTCTTTACTGAGCACCCGTATACTTTCTTTGATGTCAAACACCAATAGATATGGGATTATCCATCGCCCATCTATATGGGTCAAGAAGCATACGCTAGTCTACTCTGGTATATCGATGCCCTGTCTCGATACACCTGCGACTAGGAACATTTGAAGGATGTACATAGTGACTACACTGTCCCCACTAGTATGATCTGCATCATAGTCCTGGTAGTCTAGTACTGATCCTAAGGGCTTTATCAACATGTAACATAGAGACAATCAGAGTACATGTTAAGACAAAAAACAATCAGATAGTATACTATCATGTTGAGCAAGAAAGTCCTCCATATATATGTCCAAGCATCCACTACAATATACATCGCATTACAGTAATGGCCTCTACGGCATACATATCACTAACAGTGCGATAACCCGCACCATCCAAATCGGGTTCCCCAAAATAGGTTGTAGAGACTTAATTGCAAGGAATTTAATTTAAAACAATCTTAAAGAATACGGTTTTATTAGTTTAAGGTATTTTTTTGTAAAATTGTATTTATCCTAAAATATTGTAAAAAGGCAATCATGCTATGTCATGATGAGTGTTGTGATGGGGTAGATCATTACCTCGTGAGTTTTCTAAAGATAATATGAGCAAAATATAAGAAATAATGTCGTAGGTAAATTTTGTGGTATTAAACTGTAAAAGTGTAATAAACATGGTTTTACATGGAGTTTTATGGTGAAATTGGTTTCTAAATTTTTGTTAATGTTTAATAAGCAAGGTTTAATAATTTGAATATGAGTTTCCTCAGAAAATTGTTATTTTAAAGAGAATAGAATTTAAAAGTCGGTTAACTCCACTTACCGACGTCATTTGAAAAGAGAACTTATTTAATAGAGAAGAGAGGAGAAAAGAAGGGAATTACTGGATAAAAAGAGAGAGTGGAAGTATGGGAAGGGTTTGAAAGTGTCATGGAGTCGCAGTGTCGCCAGATTTGTCTCGAATCGTCGCCGGAAGATGACCTTGGGCTAACTCCACTTGTACACCTTATTTGACTTAGAAAATTTTGAGCTTTTTGATGATAAATTTCAGAATAGAGAGGGCTAGGGTATGGTGTGGTATTTATAGGATAGAATTAGGGTTTAGGGAGTTAAAATGAGAATTAAAAATGCATTAAACATTGGATTAAAAGCTCATTTTTAATTCTCTGTTAATGTGCAGGAAAAAAACAGAAGAGGAGTAGTGGGGGAGGCCAAGGGGTGTCAGGGCAAAATTTTGGAGTATTTCCCATGGGGGGCCCAGCGGCGCCGGCCCAGAGGCTCATCTCGCCGACCATCAAGAAGGGGGTGGGGCTTGGATGAATGCCACGTGCCGGGATCTGTATGTACAATATTTTCCACATGTTTGATTTTAGTGACTTTTTATTTTTACGTGTATTGCACGTGTAAACTTTTGGGCTTCCCAAAAGTTTTAAAAGAAAAATGAATAAAATAATATGTGACTGATGGGATTCGAATACAGGGGCTACGTCACAGCTGTGCAAGACTTTACCAATGAGCTACAAGTGCTTTCTTGCTGTTCTAAAACAAATCAAATACTTATAGGATACTCAGGGTTGCAATACTCCATTTAGTACATTAATTTTAAACAAATTTTGTACATTATAAACAGAGTCGTTACACGTACCCTTCTAAATCCAATTTAGAAAGACGTTATAGTCATCCATCTGTCAGATATCGCAGTCATGAAAAAACAACAGTGACAAGTTATATCCGTATGGATTTCAGCACAGACACTGAACTAATAGTTTCATCACAATCCACAACAGGTATTTGATGAAAACTTTTTACTACAAGTCTAGTCTTATTAGGTCAGTACCTTTCTATTTGTACCGATCTCGAAAGATCTACTTGCTCCTTATAGGTTTTACCCCTTCAGGAGCACCCAACAAAGTCAACACTTTATTGCAGTGCATGAAGTCCAACTAAGATAACTCGACATCCTTCCATCAATCGGAAGTCATCACTTCTCATGGCCTGCTAATAACTAGTAGAGTCATCATCATATGATGCACGCCTCTCTGTCATCTTTAATGAGGAAACCGTAGTACCTTTTAGGTGGCTGAGTGTAACATTTCAGAAAATAAAATATTATTTCTGGGAATTTTTATAATTAAATAATAATATATTGAATATTTTAATAAGGCGGTATAATTAAATACCGATAAATTAGGAAAATTTTGGAAAATTATAGAAATTACTGAAAAGAGGGTGCTTTATGTGATTTATGCAAATTATAAATTTTTTTGATTTAATATACACTATTTTAATGCTAATCACGATTAAATATCGCTAATCGTGTATTAAGCGTGTTTTGTGCATATGACATGCACATGTCATTTTTTTAGCACTTGTTACATTTTTTATCATGGCTATTCTTCATATTCATGCATGGTTGTTGATTTTAATTGAGAGAAGAATAGAAAAGAAAAGAAAAGAAAAAGAAAACAATAAAGAAAAGGGGTATGGGCATGAGAGAGAGAGGGTGAGGGGTCAAACCATAGTCATGGTTCATCTTATCACTTCATCATCTTCATCTTTTCTTCTTCTTCTTCTTCCTCTCACATGGCAGCACCTCACTCCCCTCCACTTCAAACCCTCAAAACTTCATCAAAAACCACACAAAAGTCCATCCCCACTTCACAAAAAACATGCACAAGCTCATAAGCTACACTTTGGACCAAGAAAAATCCAATTTTGAAGACTTGGGGCAACTCAAGAAAATTCTTGAATTGCCAAATGAGGTAATTTCTGCACCCTTAGTATTGTATTTCGATTACCTTTGCACCCATACAAGTTTAAAGGTGTTTTATATCGGTTTAGTGAACAATGAAATTTTCAAGTTAGGGTTTTGAGGAATTCTTGAGTTGTGATGTGTAATTGAGCTTGGTAGAGGCCACACAACCCCCCTAGTGCTAGAATTCAGACCAAACCTGAAATCTGGAACCAAATACAAACTTAGAATTTAAATTGCGTCGGTTTATGAAAATTTGGTGTGTGCAGGGAAATCTGGAGTGAACCGAGGCCAATACTAGGAAAGCAAAAAATACCACAAGCCTAGATGGACCACTAGGAGGCCACCCTACAAATACGAACCTAGTCAAAGACCCCCAGGCCGGTGAGCTCGGATTTTAGGGTATAGGGCTCGGCCACTTTAGTGAGTTAGGTGCCCAGGTTGCTTCAGTAGGTCATTTACACCCTATATATCACCCTAGTATTGTTTGCTTACCTTGTTTTCATCTGAGACAAAATTTGGAGCATGTTTTCATAGTTTATGCTTTGTGTTTTGCGATGTTTATGGATTTAAATTTTGTTATTTGTGTTTTTCATCGATCACTGGACGTTGTAAGTCGAAATCGAGTGTTATTTGGTTGATTTGCGAGACAAAACCATAGGTTTTGACCTATGTGAGTTCCGCGTGTCGTTTTGGATTTGATTTGGATTTTAATGTGATATGATACGTTGTGACATGTAGGTACCCTTTGTGGACTTCGAGACGACAAGCAAGTGCGTGGCGACATCGGCATCGGCAAGCAAGAACAATGCGAGTAGATATATATCTACGGGGGAAGTCGGGTGGATGGCGTATAGCACCCCCGCAGTTTCGTAAAATAGAACGCGAATGCGTTATGAATATATTTATATAGATATATACTTATATACTTTTATATGATGTGATTACTTAGCTAGGAATGCTTTAGTGGACTTGATGGATAATGTCGTTAGCTAGTTTTTAGTCGCGAACCCTAAAGTAGTTATTACACCCACACGCACACACACACTTGCATACATTTATTTACATGTGCTTATATGGGGATATGTATACACACACACACACACATGGGTATGGGACTATGTGTGTGTGTATACACACACACACACGTATACATATACATGGATTATGAGGATAGTACTTGGGATTAGAGATGAGTCGATGAGATTGGGCTTGAGGCCATGAGATCGGTGATGTGACGTGGTTCATATTATGAGATACGACACGATATTTAGCGGGTATTTAGGCATGATGTTTTCATACACATGCATTCTTATATGGTAGATGGTATCAGTATAATACTAGACTTAGATCAGTACCCCAGATCATGATATATGATGAAAAGGATACCAGATGAGAAATGAGATAAATGTGATATTTGAACCGTACCCAGATTGGGATACCGTACAATGGATTTACCGTACGAGCTATATTGATCATAGATCCTCACTTTTGACTCGAGGATGTCATAGTATATAGGGTATCGTATGGGATACTATTGATGTGGGATCACCGACTATTATACATACATACATACACACACACACATATCGACTCAGATTTTAGGCGGTTTCCTTACCTTTTTATTTGCCTGTTAGTTCAGACCTGTAGTTACCTGCATGACTCATTTACATTATTGCATATTCTTTATTGTTGTGTTTATTATTCAGCTCCCGCATATTATTGCTGTTCGCATCGCATTGCATGCTTATATTGTGTTTTCATATGTTAATATTGAAATCATGCTGTCAGGACACCAGCACCATTACCGATGATGCGTATGTTCCACATACACTTACTTGCAGGCTCACACATATCATCATCGGTAATTTCCATGTCATGTACACTTTAGAGAATATTATTTGATTAATATTGCTCGTTAGCTGATAGTTTCGACATATCATTATTGTTCTAGTTTAGATATCGCATTCATTACTGTTATACTTCATGCATATTTATTATTCATTGCCATGCATTTTTATTTAGGGCCAGTCTGGATTTGCCGGAGCCCAATGCTTTTAAATTCATTATCATTTATTCTCGAGATTTGGTGACTTTAGTGGACAGTTTTTCATGGCCTTGAAAAATTAGTTTCGTTCGCTAATTGTGTGCGGATTTTATAACATCGTGGGTTACTTTACAAGATTTATGATGTGTATATGTGTTCGTAAATGTCTTCTAATCGCTATACGTCGATTAGAAGTGGTTGCACATATCTGTGATGCAGTGATGGTTTGTGTATAAGAACTTTATTGGATCGTCGTGATGGAATAGCCAGGGGATGTGAGAAGAGTATTTTCTTTTCTTTCATTTGATGTAAATTGTAAAGTGATGTGATATTATTTTGTGGGGCATATCCGGATTGAGGTTGTAGCCGCCGTTGTATTATTTCTTTTACTGTTTTCTTCTCCTTGGATAGACCCAAGATGGGGTGCACAAACTACCGGGTTCTTGAAGTGCCGAGTGACCTACTCATTTTACTGAGAGAGGCTGCTTCACTTCGAGAATTTGGTGGGTAGTTTGCCGCATCCGTAGGGGTCTAAGGTGGGGTTTGGCTATTCATCATGACCGTGGAATCCTTTTTTCGTTACAGGCTTAAACGAAATACGGAATTCCTAGTATATCTAATATGTTCATCTATGATCTGGAATGCCTATTATTGTATGAGACGAATGGATATATTATATATGTTATATAATAGACGTTGCTTATGTTTTGCACCCGCGCTAGTCCAGCCCCCGCTCTGGCGTTAGTTAAGTAACCTAATGGTGTTAGACGGAGCTCAGTGGCGAATGCTGGCATAAGTATACGTGGTATTTTCATTTCTTTCAGCAATGGTTGCAATGGTAGGTGTAAATGATGAGACTGCATTATATGTTTAATGCAAAGCAAACAAACCAAAGCTGAATAGTTGGAACAATTTTAAAACCACTCGGTTTTTTCAAAAAGCAAACTTTTAAATGCGGAGCTTAAACCACTCCTTTAAAAGCTATCATGGTTCCTTCGATCATATCAATTTCATTACATTCACGGTTTATCCAAAACCATTCGTAGCCCTCCGTCATTTCAGTTGGGTATTCAGTAGTATTCAAGCTATGTATTTTGACCTTCGCCAAGGCATAGTGATTGGTAGCTGCTGAATATTCATCTGTTGTATAGATATATGCGTTGGTTTGGGACAGTCGTACTACTATTTTGGCCTTCGTCAAGGGTATGTACGGATGTGTTCAAATTAACCTGGATAATGACGGGTAGAACTTGACTTGCGACTTATGATATGTTGGCCTTCGTCAAGGTCATAAGAGCTTGGGGCAAAAATCCACATCGGGAGTTTCTAAAGAAACTGAAACTTGCTAGTGTTGCATACCATTTGGAGTTTGATAATTTTTGTAGGATTCTTTCAAGGTTATCACACAATGATATTTGGATCCCGATCCTACTGTGAGTATCCGCTACTCCTCGGGAGATTTTTTCACTAAACGATCAATGCTATAAATCAAGTAGGTGTCTAGAGCGGTGTTAGCGGGGCTACGTCTCTAGGAAAAAGAGGTTATGTAATTAAGGAACTTCGCGAAAGCGTTGGAAAACCTCCCACGAAGTACCAACACCAGCCTGGCCAAAAGGTTAAGCAAGTATTGTAAGAGTGAGATTAATCCAGACTAATTCTTCTTTTATGGTTTGAGGAAGGATTCGAGATACAGTGGGAGCCATCCTGTTTAGATAAACTAATAACTAATCTAAACTTGCAAGAGCATCATGCTAAGTGTTCTCTCTCTCTCTCCCTCTTAATTGCAGCGACCAGGTGACCAGACTTAGGTTACAGCTAGATAATAAATTGACTGAGCCAGACTATATTGATTGGCAAAGATTTATCCAGATGTCCATTACCTATGACACGTTGGGCCACCTCCTTACTACTAAAGTCCCCGCCGTCCCAGGTCCAGTTTCCACCGTCGTGGATGTTGATATCCGTAAGACAAGGGAAAAAGACCGTGCGAATGCCAAGTGCCTCGTGTTGGCCTCAATGGATAGTGAACAACAGAGGTGGCACGAGAAGATGGAATTAGCTTCTATCTTCCTCCATAACAAAGATTTATATAGAGAGCAATCTCGTATCGCAAGATATGAGACCTCGAAGGAATTGCTTCAAGCGAGGTTGGCTGTCGGATCATCTATAGGGGACCACGTCCCTACAATAATCAGTTATATTAAAGAGCTCACGGACCTGGAGACCACGTTGGAGAACGAGTTATGTACTAACTTGATTCTACAGTCCCTACCTTCTACTTACACCCTGAAGGAAACCAGAGAGACACCCGCTCTGCTTATTGAGGAATCTTCCTCTTCTAGATCCAAGGCGAAAGCCAAGGGAAAGAAGAAGAAGGGCTCCACCAAACCGATAGGCGGCGTCAGTAAGGTAGAAGGAAAGGGTAGGGCAAAAGTTTTGGGGGCTAACAGTAGGGAAGAAGGATTGTTCCTATTGTCACGGGAAAGGGCATTGGCAGAAGGAATGCAGGGCTTGGAAAGCCAGAATCCAGGATCCGAAGCACATTGTGGCTTCAGTTTCGGGTGTGTTTGTGATTGAAAACTGTCTGTCAATTAACTCTACTTCCTGGGTACTAGATACCGGATCAGGATCTCATATATGTAATTCATTACTGGTTTTGAGAAACCGTAGAGTTATCAGGGTAAGTGATATGACTCTCAGGGTTGCTAACGGAATGAGCGTGGACGCTGTATCCGTAGGGGAATATCACGTAGGATTGACAAGTGGGCAGTTATTGATTTTACGTAACTGTTTGTGTGTACCTAGTCTAGCTTGTAATATCATATCTGTATCTTTACTTTCTAAGAAGGATATGATTTTACATTTGTAAGCGATGTGGTCCACATCCACCTAAATCAAGCTTTGATTGGGTCAGGTACACTAGATAACGGTATATACGTATTAAATCAAGCTCAGGCATTCAACATCCAGAACACACTTAAAAGAAAGTCTCTAGAATTAAATAAGGCTTTCATGTGGTATTGTAGACTGGGTCATATCAATGAAATACGGTTGACGAAGTTACATAGAGAGGGATATTTGGATTCATTCGAATATCAGTTTTATGCAACTTGTCAATCATGTCTCAAAAGAAAGATGACAAAGACTCCGTTCACTGGACTCGGAGTAAGAGCAAGCGAGCTCTTAGGACTCATACACAGTGATGTGTGTGGTCCAATGTCTACACATGCACGAAGTGGTTATTCCTATTTCATTACTTTTACGGATGATTTCTATAGGTATGGACATAACTTCTTGATGAAACATAAATCCGAGGCCTTTGAGAAATTCCGAGAATATAAGAATGAAGTGGAAAATAAAACGGAAAAAGTATCAAGACACTTAGATCTGATCGAGGTGGTGAATACTTAAGTGCCGAGTTCCTGGGTTACTTAAAAGAGAATGGAATTCTCTCTCAGGTTACTCCTCCATACACATCTCAACACAACGGTGTATCGGAAAGGCGGAACAGAACCCTATTGGATATGGTACGTTCCATGATGAGTAACGCTGAATTACCGCGATCCTTCTCGGGTTATGCACAAGAATCAGCTGCATATCTTTTGAACAAGGTTCCTACCAAAATTGTGCCTACCACACCATATCAGATGTAGAGTGGGAATAAACCCTATCTGAAGATATAGGGATGTCCAGCTTTTGTAAAAAGCAGCATGCGGACAATCTCGAGGCACGCCCAGTACTGTGTAACTTTATGGGATACCCAAAGAACTCCAGGGGGCATCTTTTCTATTACGCAGAGGAACAAAAGTTTTTTGTTTCTCGTCATGCTCACTTTTTGAAAAAAGAAACTGGTGGGAGCGCAATAGAACTGGAAGAAATTCCAGAACCACAAGCTATTACTGAAAGTATGGTAGAACCAGAGGCTTCGAAAGAACATGACATCCCCACGCCACTCGGCAAGACTAGTAGGCAGTCTCATCCACCTGAGAGATACTACGGTTTTCTCATAGACGGGGATAGAGAGGATTGCATCATTGACAATGATGGGCCAACTAGCTTCCAGCAAGCCATTCAGAGCAGTGACTCGGTAAAATGGCTGGATACAATGCGGAGCGAGATGGAGTCTATGTACACCAACAAAGTATGGACTTTGGACATTGTTCTAGAAGGGGTAAAACCCATAGGCTGCAAATGGCTCTTCAGAAAGAAGATTGGTGTAGATGGACAGGTTGAAACCTATAAGGCTAGACTTGTTGCAAAAGCTTTTCGTCAAAGACCTGGTTTGGACTATGATGAAACCTTTTCTCCAGTGGCTATGCTCAAATCCATTCGGATCCTTCTTTCCATTGCTGCCTTCCACGATTATGAAATTTGGCAGATGGACGTAAAGACCGTTTTTCTGAATGGACATTTGGAAGAGTGCGTCTATATGGATCAACCAGAGGGTTTCATTCAGAGTGGGAGCAGCGGGAAAGTGTGCAAGTTGCTTAAGTCCATTTATAGATTAAAGCAAGTATCGCAGAGTTGGAACATCTGTTTTGATGAGACGGTCAAAGAATTCGACTTAATCAAAAATCCAGATGAACCATGCATTTATAGAAAGATTGTAGCAAGAACTGTGGTATTTCTCGTCTTGTACGTAGATGATATTCTCTTAATAGGAAATGGCATTCCTATGCTACAATCAGTCAAAGGATTCTTATCACAGAGGTTCTCTATGAAAAACCTGGGTGATGCCTCTTACATTTTGGGGATCGAGATCTATCGTGATAGATCTAAGAGGATGTTGGGACTTTCGCAGTCCAGGTACATCGACACCTTACTAAAGAGATTTAGTATGGAAGATTCAAATCGCGGTAATCTACCGGCTTGTCATGGAATCATCCTCTTTAAAGAGATGTCTCCCAAGACTGATTTGGAAAGGGCTCGCATGTTGATTATACCCTACGCTTCTGCGGTAGGCTCTATAATGTATGCGATGTTGTGTACCGGACCAGATGTTGCTTACGCACTTAGCGTGGTAAGTCGGTATCAGTCAAACCCAGGAGAGAACCACTGGATAGCAGTAAAGAACATTCTCAAGTACCTGAGAAGGACTAAGGAGATGTTCTTGGTGTATGGCAGAAAAGACCTCAAGATCGAGGCCTTTACCGACTCCAGCTTCCAGAGTGACAAGGATGACTCCAAGTCCATGTCGGATTATAGCTTTACCCTTAATGGTGTAAGTCGATGTCGTGCACCCCACGTGTTCGCAAGGAGGCGGAATTTCCAAAAAATGATTTTTACGGGCTTCGCAACACCGACAAGAATCAAGGATCGACCATAAACCCTAGCTAGCAAACCACATGAGATTTAACTACTCGGAAAGAATGTTATACCTCATGATACAAGTCCTTCGGGTCTTCTCCGCTGTCCTCCTCATCATCGTAGGCTCCGTGGATCGATCCAGATCGTAGCTTCCTCGTCGGCTTCCTCGAGTCAAAGACGATCCACCCGAGAGTCTATAGTCCGAGCTCCAACCTCAAATCCGAGGTAACTAGGGCAGCAAGCTTGCTAAACTTGATTGCCTAGGTGATGTAGATAATGAAGATGGATTTATTTGTCTCTTGGAACCCTAGTTTACTCAACTTATGAGACCTTAAGGGTTGTTGTTGAGAGGAAGAAGAAGAGAGCTAACTTGAGGAAAGAGAAATGGTTTTTGATAATGATAATTGAAAAAGAGATGGCTCACTTGATATGACTACAAGCATGGCAAGAAAATATCTCATCCAAAATATCTAGTGCCACAAAATATCTCACAAGAAATATCTAAGTCAAAGAGTCAAACCAAGTCAAGTGGTCAAACCAAGTAGCCATGCCACAATTATCATTTACAAAAATAACAAATACTTTTCTCCACCTCATAATTGTTTTAATCAAGTCAATGGTCAAAACCCTAATGAGGTGTCTCCTTCTATACCCCTCTCATCTGTATATACATACCCGCATTCGTGTTCCGACAAACATGAATACAAAGAGACGAAACTGATCCATCAATATAGTACTCGGATCCGGCTTAAACCAAAACCCACTAGTATTATCCGCCCGAACATCATACGCGTACAAGTGCACGTACGTGATCGAAGTCCAACCGTAAAACCATGTGGCCTCTACATCTTTCGCCCGATGCAGGGAAACTCTCTGTGGGGGACTCTAAAGACTCGACAGTACGCTGGTAGTGGGTTTAACCACAAGCCGCAAGCGGTACTAGCTGCACGTAATGGCTACCCAGGTATCTGTCGATAAGAAGGCCGATGAGGAAACCCATCCGAACTCCTACTGAGCCTGAATGTGACAATCTCTGTACAGTCCGGTCTGTTCGTCTAAGAGTATCGCATATCGGGCCTAGGGTGCGGTAATCGTCAGACCCCTAATAGCGCAATAAGTCGTGCCAGAGTGTAGCCCAAAACACCCTGTGAAACTACTGGAATACCTACCAGTAAATCTCGCTTTCCCTGGCCAGGGACTTTTTGTAATGGCTTTCTGAACACAGCACGATATCAACCCCCGATACCGGGAGAGACGAATCCTATCTAACCGCCACTGCCTCCAAGTGCTTCGGGACTGCACCCAACTACTACCTGTTTGCATGATTCCTTTGAGCCGTGGTAGGTTAGTAATCAAAGTACAGTGGGAACACACTCGAGGTGAAGTAGAGTATCAAGTCGACGGACTAAGCTGTACTCATGTCACCTGGGAACTGCTACCCAATGATAGGTATAATACCAACCAACAGTTCCCGACGAGTTTTTTCCAGTGTACTCGTAACCTAACGAGCACCTGCATACTATCTCTAGTACGACGTACTAATGGCTGTGGGACAGACTATCTCCCCTGCTGGGATGAGAAGCATATACACTAGTCTACTCCGGAGTATCGATGCCCCGTCTCGATAATCCTATGACTAGGGACCTGTATAAGAATGTGCTTGTAGATTACCCAGCCCCCACTAGTGTGACTGCCATTACAACGTTGGTAATCATGCAAAGATCCTAAGGACTCTACTAATACGTATAAGCGATATGCTAAAAGAAACACATGCACATATTGAAGTAGAAACAAACCAAGTAGCATACTACCATTTTTAGCAAGACTGTCAATACAACTGCGAATATCCCAAGCTTCCATTAAGTAATATACAAACCAGTATGATACAATAATGGCCTCTAGGGCATACATCACTAACAATTTTCCACTTGCACTAGGGCCATGTACCGGCGTATCGCAGACCTATCATCTCGATCGGCCACTCTAACTGTGTCTGAGGGATGGCCTTCGTGAGCGGATCTACAGTATTATTCTCCGTATTTACTCTCCTCACCTCGATCTCTCGGCGATCTACGATCTCCCTGATCAGGTGGTACCGCCTCAAAATGTGTCTGGACTTCTGATGGGACCCGGGTTCCTTCGCTAAAGCTATAGCGCCGTTGTTGTCATAATACAGAGGTATTGGATTAACAATGGTCAGAACCACCTGACGTTCTGTGAGGAACTTCTTCATCCAGACAGCTTCTGTTGCGGCATCGCAAGTAGCTTTGTACTCCGCTTCCATTGTTGATTCAGCAACGGTGTCCTGCTTGGAGCTCTTCCAACAGACCGCCCCTCCATTGAGGGTAAAGACATAACCTGACATGGACTTGGAGTCATCCTTGTCACTCTGGAAGATGGAGTCAGCAAAGGCCTCGATCTGGAGGTCTTTTCCGCCATACCCCAAGAACATCTCCTTAGTCCTTTTCAGGTACTTGAGAATGTTCTTTACTTCTATCCAGTGGTTTTCCCCTTGGTTTGACTGATACTGGCTTACAACGCTCAATGCGTATGCTACATCTGGTCTGGTATACAACATCACATACATTATAGAGCCTACCGCAGATGCGTAGGGTATGGTGGACATGCGAGCCCTTTCTAAATCGGTCTTTAGAGACATCTCTTTGGAGAGGGTGATTCCGTGACAAGCCGGTATATTACCACGCTTTGAATCTTCCATACTGAATCTTTTCAGTATGGTGTCGATGTAACTTGACCGTGAAAGTCCCACTATCCGTTTAGATCTATCACGATAGATCTGGATCCCCAGAATGTAGGAGGCATCACCCAGGTCCTTCATGGAGAACCTCTGTGACAAGAATCTTTTGACTGATTGTAGCATAGGAATGCCATTTTTTTTATTAAGAGAATAGAATCCACGTACAAGACGAGGAATACCACAGTTCTCCCTACAATCTTACTATATATGCATGGTTCATCTGGATTTTTGATAAAGTCAAATTCTTTGACAGTATCATCAAAACAGATGTTCCAACTTCGCGATGCTTGATTTAGTCCATAAATGGACTTAAGCAACTTGCACACTTTTCCGTTGCTCCCACTCTGAATGAAACCCTCTGGCTGATCCATATAGACGCACTCTTCTAAATTTCCATTTAGAAAAGCCGATCTCATAATCGTGGAAGGCAGCAATGGCAAGAAGGATCCGAATGGATTTGAGCATAGCCACTGGAGAAAAGGTTTCATCATAGTCCAAACCAGGTCTTTAATGAAAACCTTTTGCAACAAGTTTATCCTTATAGGTCTCAACCTGTCCATCTACACCAATCTTCATTCTGAAGATCCATTTGCAGCCTACGGGTTTTACCCCTTCTGGAGCAATGTCCAAAGTCCAAACTTTGTTGGTGTACATGGACTCCATTTCGGTCCGCATTGCATCCAGCCATTTTACCGAGTCTCCACTCTGAATAGCGTGGTGGAAGTAAGTAGGCTCATCATTGTCAATGATGCAATCCTCTCGATCCCCGTCTATGAGAAAATCGCAGTATCTCTGCAGATGAGACTGCCTACTACTTCTGCGGAGTGGCGCGGGGATGTCCTGTTTTTCTGAAATCTCTGGTTCTACCAAGCTTTCAGTAATAACTTGTGGTTCTGGAATTTCTTCCAGTTCTATTGCGCTCCCACTTTTCTGATTTTCTAAAAATTCAGCTTCCAAGAAGTGGGGATGTTGAGAAACAAAAACCTTTTGTTCCTCTACGTAATAGAAAAGATACCCCATGGAGTTCTTAGGATATCCCACAAACTTACACAGTACTGAGCATGCCTCGAGCTTGTCCGCATGCTGCTTTTTACAAAAGCTGGACATCCTCATGTCTTAAGGTACTTAAGGCAGGGTTTCTTCCTACTCCACATCTGATATGGTGTGGTAGGCACTGACTTAGTAGGAACCTTGTTCAAAAGATATGTAGCTGATTCTAGTGCATAACCCCATAAGGATAGCGGTAACTCAGCCTTACTCATCATGGAATGAACCCTATCCAATAGGGTTCGATTCCGCCTTTCCGATACACCGTTGTGTTGTGGTGTGTATGGAGGAGTAAGATGAGAGAGAATTCCATTCTCTTTTAAGTAGTCCAGGAACTCGGTACTTAAGTATTCACCACCTCGATCAGATCTTAGTGTCTTGATACTTTTGCCTATTTGTTTTTCCACTTCATTCTTGTATTCCCGAAATTTTTCAAAGGCCTCGGATTTATGCATCATCAAGAAGGCATGTCCATACCTAGAGAAATCATCCGTAAAAGTAATGAAATAGGAATAACCACTTCGTGTATGTGTAGACATTGGACCACACACGTCGCTGTGTATAAGTCCCAAGAGCTCGCTCGCTCTTACTCCGTGTCCGGTGAACGGAGTCTTTGTCATCTTTCCCATGAGACAAGATTGACAAGTTGCAAAAGACTGATATTCGAATGGATCCAAATATCCCTCTATATGTAGCTTCGTCAACCGTGTTTCATTGATGTGACCCAGTCTACAATGCCATAAGAAAGCCTGATTTAATTCCGGAGACTTTCTTCTAAGTGTGTTTAGGACATTGAAAACCTGAGCTTGATTTAATACGTATATACCGTTATCTAATGTACCTGACCCAATCAGAGCTTGATTTAGGTGGATGTGGACAACATCGCTTACAAATGTAAAATCATATCCTTCCTCAGAAAGTAAGGATACGGATATGATATTACAAGCTAGACTAGGTACATACAAACAGTTACGTAGAATCAATATTTGCCCACTTGTCAATCCTAGGCGATATTCCCCTACGGATTCAGCGTCCACGCTCATTCCGTTAGCTACCTGAGAGTCATATCTCCTACCCTGATAACTCTACGGTTTCTCAAAGCCTGTAAAGAATTACAGATATGAGATCCTGGTCCGGTATCTAGTACCCAGGAAGTAGAGTTAATTGACATGCAGTTTTCGATTACAAACACACCCGAAGTCGAAGCCACAACATGCTTCGGATCCTGGATTCTGGCTTTCCAAGCCCTGCAATCTCTCTGCCAATGTCCTTTCCCGTAACAATAGGAACATCCCTCCTTCCCTACTGTTAGCCCAGAAACTTTTGCCATTCCCTGTCCTTCTACCTTACTGACATCGTATATCAGTTTTGTGGAGGTCTTCTTCTTCTCACCCTCGGCTTTCGCTTTGGATCCAGAAGAGGAAGAATCCCTAATAAGCTGAGCGGGTGTCTCCCTGGTTTCCTTCAGGGTGACCTCAACTGGAAGTATAACTTTCTTCCCCCGGACATAAGTAGATGGTAGGGACTGTAGAACCAAGTCAGTATGTGACTCATTCTCCAACGTGGTTTCTAGGTCCGTGAGCTCATCAATATAGCTACTCATCGTAAGGACGTTGTCCCCTACAGATGACCCGATAGCCAACCTCGCTTGAAGCAATTCCTTCGAGGTCTCATAGTTGCGATACGAGATTGCTCTCTATATAAATCTTTGTTATGGAGGAAGATGGAAGCTAAGTCCATCTTCTCGTGCTGCCTCTGGTTTACACCATCTACTGAAGCCAACACGAGGAACTTGGCATTCACACTGTCCTTTTCCGATGTCTTACGGATATCAATATCCGCGACGGTGGAAACTGGACTTGAGACGGTGGGGGCTTGAGTAGTAAAGAGGTGTCCCAGCTTGTCATAGGTAATGGACATCTGGACAGACCTTTTCCAGTCATTATGGTCAGATTCAGTCATTTTATTATCTAGATGTAAGCTAGTCTTGGTCACTGGGTCGCTGCAATTAAGAGAGAGAGAGAAGAAAACACTTAGCATGATACTCTTGCAAGTTTAGATTGGTTTTTAATTTATCTAAACAGGATGGCTTCCACTATCTCTCGAATCCTTCCTCAAACCAAAAAAGAAGAATTAGTCAGGATTGATCTCACCGTACAATTCTTGCTTAACCGTTCAGCCAGGCTAGTGTCGGTACTTCGAGAGAGGTTTTACGACGCTTTCGCGAAGTTCCTTAATTAGATAACCTCTTTTCCCTGGAGGCGTAGCCCCGCTAACACTGTTCTAGACACCTACTTGGTTTATAGCATTGATCGTTAAGTGAAAATTCTCCCGAGGAGTAGCGGATACTCACAGTAGGACCGGGACCCAAATATCATTATGTGATAGTGCTGAAGGAATCCTACCAACATTATCAAACTCCAAATGGTATGCAGCACTAGCAAGTTTCAGTTTCTTTAGAAACTCCTGATGTGGATTTTTACCCCATGCTCTTATGACCTTGACGAAGGTCAACAAATCATAAGTCACATGTCAAGTTCTACCCATCATTGTCCAGGTTATTTTAAACCCACCTGTACATACCCTTGATGAAGGTCAATAAGGTAATACGACTGTCCTAAACCAACGCATTTATCTATGCTACATATAAACACCCAGCAGCTACCAATCACTATGACTTGACGAAGGTCAGCAAACATAACTTGAATACTATTGAATATTCATATGAAATGATGGAGGGCTATGGCTGGTTTTGGCGAAACCGTGAACGTAGTGAACTTGATATAATCGAAGAAATCTAATAGCTTTTAAAAGGAGTGGTTTAAGCTCCGCATTTAAAAGTCTCCTGTTTTAAAATAACTGAGTGGTTTTAAAATTTGTTCCAACGCTTCAGCTTTGGTTTGTTTGCTTTGTATTAATGTAATATAGTCCCATCAATTAACCTACCATTGCAGAAAACAACGAAAATACAACGTACGCTTATGCCATCCGCATTCGCCACGGGGCCCCGTCATCACCCGTTAGGTTACTTAACTAACGACAGAGCGGGGGCTGCACTACCGCGGATGCAAAACATAAGCAACGTCTATTATATAATACATATATAATAATATCCATTCGTCAGACGCAATGATAGGCATTCCAGATCACAGATGAACACATTGGATATACTAGGAATTCCATGTTTCGTTTGAGCCTGTAACGAAAGACGGATTTCACGGTCGTGATGAATAGCCGAACCCCACCTTAGACCCCTACGGGTGCGGAAAACTACCCGCCAAATACCCGAAGTGAAGAAACCTCCCTCAACAAAGTGAGTAGGCCACTCGGCACTTCAAAATACCCGGTAGTTTGTGCACCCCACCTTGGGTCTATCCTAGGAGCAAAAATAGTAAAAGAAATAATACAACGGTGGTTACAAACTCAACCCGTTTGTGTCCCGCAAAATAATATTACATCACTTTACAAATTTTACATCGAATGAAAAAATGAAAACCCTCATCTCACATCCCCGGCTATTCATCCACGACGATCCAACAAGTTCATATACACAAACCAACATAATATCATCACAGATATGTGCAACCCCGACTAATCGACGTCTAGCAATTAGTCAACATTTTCAAACACATATATACACCACAAACCTTGTAAAGTAACTACGACATTAGAATTCCGCTCGCAATTAGCAAACTTAACCAATTTTCCAAAACATGAAAATCGAGTGAGCTAAAGTTCCAAAATTGATCGTTTTGAGCCAATCCGGTAGGCGAAACGAACTCGAAACACGCCCGAATCTTCACGGAGAGTTAGAGTATGAAATTAAATTTGAGTTAGGGCCCTAGAGGGGGTACCCCACCTCCGAGGACACCACGAGGTGGCCAGAGGGTGAGGCAGACCCGAAACTGCCTAAGGTGGGGCAGTTTCGGGTCCCCACCGCCAAGACCACCTTGTGGTGGTCTTGGGGAGTGGGCCCAGCCATTCGGTCTCCCCTGGGAGGTCCCCAGGGTGCGCACGCTTCACCCTGCGGTTTCTCGGTTCGAACCGTGAGCCCGCGGGGTGTGCAAACAACTCAAAACATCATTTTTGAAAACTGTTTTTGTCGGCAGTTTTTGCGCATCAAAAACGGTGGAATTCTAACATCGATACAAGCTATCTAGGGTTTATGAGAGGCTCTGATACCACTGTAAGTCGAAGTCGTGCACCCCACATTTTCGCGGGGAGGCGGAATTTGCAAAAAATGATTTTTACGGGCTTCGCAACACCGACTA
The DNA here is from genome assembly GCA_030015575.1 of Agapanthus africanus. Lineage (NCBI taxonomy): Eukaryota > Viridiplantae > Streptophyta > Magnoliopsida > Asparagales > Amaryllidaceae > Agapanthus > Agapanthus africanus. The sequence continues at coordinate 403,074,058 of CM057346.1, forward strand.
GAACCAAGGATCGACCATAAACCCTAGCTAGCAAACTAGATGAGATTTAACTACTCAGAAAGAATGTTATACCTCATGATACAAGTCCTTCGGGTCTTCTCCACTGTCCTCCTCATCATCGTAGACTCTGAGGATCGATCCGGATCGTAGCTTCCTCGTCGGCTTTCTCGAGTCAAAGACGATCCACCCAAGAGTCTATAGTCCGAGCTCCAACCTCAAATCCGAGGTAACTAGGGCAACAAACTTGCTAAACTTGATTGCCTAGGTGATGTAGAGAATGAAGATGGATTTATTTATCTCTTGGAACCCTAGTTTACTCAACTCATGAGACCTTAAGGGTTGTTGTTGAGAGGAAGAAGAAGAGAGCTAACTTGAGGAAAGAGAAATAGTTTTTGATAATGATAATTGAAAAAGAGATGGCTCACTTGATATGACTACAAGCATGGAAAGAAAATATCCCATCCAAAATATCTAGTGCCATAAAATATCTCACAAGAAATATCTAAGTCAAAGAGTCAAACCAAGTCAAGTGGTCAAACCAAGTAGCTATGCCACAATTATCATTTACAAAAATAACAAATACTTTTCTCCACCTCATAATTGTTTTAATCAAGTCAATGGTCAAAACCCTAATGAGGTGTCTTCTTCTTTGCCCCTCTCATCCGTATATACATACCTGCATCCGTGTTTCGAAAAACACGAATACAAAGAGACGAAATCGATCCATCAATATAATACTAGGATCTGGCTTAAACCAAAACTCTCTGTGTGGGACTCTAAAGAATCGACAGTACGCTGGCAGTGGGTTTAACCATAAGCCGCAAGCGGTACTAGTTGCACGTAACGGCTACCCAGGTATTTGTCGATAAGAAGGCTGATGAGGAAACCCATCCGAACTCCCACTGAGCCTGAATATGACAATCTCTGTACAGTCCGGTATATTCGTCTAAGAGTATCGCATATCGTGTCTAGGGGCGGTAATCGTCAGACCCCTAATAGCGCAATAAGTCGTGCCAGAGTGTAGCCCAAAACACCCTGTGAAACTACTGGAATACCTACCAGTAAATCTCGCTTGCCCTGGCCAGGGATTTTGTGTAATGGCTCTCTGAACACAGCACGAAATCAATCCCCAATATTGGGAGAGACGAATCCTATCTAACCGCCACTGCCTCTAAGTGCTTCGGGACTGCACCCAACTACTACCTGTTTGCACGACTTCTTTGAGCCGTGGTAGGGTAGTAATCAAAGTACAGTGGGAACACACTCGAGGCGAAGTAGCAGTGTCAAGTCGACGGACTAAGCTGTACTCATGTCACCTGGGAACTGCTACCCGACGATAGGTATAATACCAACCAACAGTTCCCGACGAGTCCTGTCCAGTGTACTCGTAACCTAACGAGCACCTGAATACTATCTCCAGTAAAACGTACTAATGGCTGTGGGATAAACCATCTCCTCTGCTGGGATGAGAAGCGTATACACTAGTCTACTCCGGAGTATCGATGCCCCGTCTCGATAATCCTACGACTAGGGACCTGTATAAGGATGTGCTTGTAGATTACCCAGCCCCCACTAGTGTGACTGTCATCATAACGCTGGTAATCAAGCAAAAATCCTAAGGGCTCTACTAATATGTATAAGCGATATGCTAAAAGAAACACATGCACATATTGAAGTAGAAACAAACCAAGTAGCATACTACCATTTTGAGCAAGACTGTCAATACAACTGCGAATATTCCAAGCTTCCATTATGTAATATACAAACCAGTATGATATAATAATGGCCTCTAGGGCATACATCACTAAAAATGGAGGGGCGGTCTGTTGGAAGAGCACTAAGAAGGACACCGTTGCTGACTTGACGATGGAAGCGAAGTATATCACTGCTTGTGATGTCGCGAAAGAAGCAGTTTGGATGAGGAAGTTCCTAACAGAACTTCAGCTGGTTCTATCCATTGTAGATCCAATACCTCTATATTATGACAACAACGGCGCTATAGCTTTAGCGAAGAAACCCAGGTCTCATCAGAAGTTCAGACATATCTTGAGGCGGTACCACTTGATCAGGGAGATCGTTGATCGCCGGGAGATCGAGGTGCGGAGAGTAGATACGGAGAACAACACTGCAGATCCACTAACAAAGGCCATCCCTCAGACATAGTTCGAGAGGCTATTCGAGATGATAGGTCTGTGATATACCAATACATGGCCTTAGTGCAAGTGGGAGATTATTAGTGATATGTGCCCTAGAGGCCATTATTGTATCATACCGGTTTGTATATTACATATTGGAAGCTTGGGATATACACGGATATAGTTACAGTCTTGCTCTAAATGGTAGTATACTACCTGGTTTGTTTCTACCTCAATATGTGCATGTGTTTCTTTTAGCCTATCGCTTATACATATTGGTAGAGCCCTTAGGATCTTTGATTGATTACCAGCGTTGTGATGGCAGTCACACTGGTGGGGGCTGAGTAGTCTATAAGCATATCCATATACAGGTCCCTAGTCGTAGGATTATCGAAACGGGGTATCGATACTCAAGAGTAGACTAGTGTATACGCTTCTCATCCCAGCAGGGGAGATAGTCTGTCCCATAGCCATTAGTACGCCGTACTGGAGATAGTATGCAGGTGCTCATTGGGTTATGAGTACACTGGATAGGACTCGTAGGGAGCTGCTGGTGGGTATTATATCTATCGTCGGGTAGCAGTTCCCAGGTGACATGAGTACAGCTTAGTCCGTCGACTTGACACTGCTACTTCGCCTCGAGTGTGTTCCCACTCTTCTTAGATTACTACCCTACCGTGGGTCAAATGAGTCGTGCAAACAGGTAGTAGTTGGGTGCAGTCCCGAAGCACTTAGAGGCAGTGGCGGTTAGATAGGATTCGTCTCTCCCAGTATTGGGTGTTGTTATCGCGCTGTGTTCGAAAAGCCATTACACAAAGTCCCTGGCCAGGGCAAGCGAGATTTACTGGTAGGTACTCCAGTAGTTTCTCAGGGTGTTTTGGGCTCCACTCCGGCACGACTTATTGCGCTATTAGGGGTATGACGGCTACCTCCCCCTAAGCCCGATATGCGATACTCTTAGACGAACAGACCGGACTGTACGGAGATTATCACAGATAGGCTCAGTAGGAGTTCGGATGAGTTTGCTCATCGGCCTTCTTATCGACAAATACCTGGGTAGCTGTTACGTTCAGCTAGTACCACTGACGGCTTGTAGTTAAACCCACTGCCAGCGTAGTGTCGAGTCTTTAAAGTCCCACACCGAGGGTTTCCCTTCATCGGGCAAAAGATGTAGAGGCAATATGGTTTTACGGCAGGGCTTCGATCACATACGTGTACTTGTACACGGATGCTGATCAGGCGGACAATACTAGTGGGCTTTGGTTTAAGCCGGATCCTAGTATTGTATTATTGGATTGTTATCGTCTCAGTGTATTCGTCTTTTTCGGAATACGGATACGGGTATGTATATACGGTGAGGGGCATTCTTTTAATTTGGCAAGGCATGCTTCTAGAAGGAGCCACCTCATTATATGCATTATCCATTTTCCAAATGGATTAATGAGGTGGAAAAGGGAAAATGGAGGAGACTTAGTGTGGCATGGGTGTGAAGCATGGCTCCTTGAGTTGTTTATCAGTTTGTGTTCACTATTGAAGCATGGTGGCTATTTTCTATGAGAAAATAATCCATGCTTCAATGAGTGAATTCTTGATCCATTCTCCACACTCACACAACCTAGCTCATTTGCTTCTCTTCATTCTCTCTCTTGTTTTCTCCATCTCCTTCTTCCTCAAATTAAACCCTAATCCTTCACATGTGTTGTGAGCCATAGGGTTTAGTGAGACTAAACAATCCATTAGCACTCTCTACATCATCTAGGACATCTAGTTTAGCGAACTAGGTTCCTTAGTTACCTCGGATTTGAGGTTGGAGCTCGGATTATAGACTCTCGGGTGGATCGTCTTTGACTTGAGAGGACCGACGAGGAGGCCCGATCCGTGTACGATCCGAGGAGCCTATAACGAGGAGGAGGACAACAAGAAGACCCGAAGGACATGGTTCTATGAAGTATAACATTCTATCCGAGTAGTTAACCTCATACAATTTAGCTAGCTAGGGTTTATGGTCGATCCTGGGTTCAAGTCGGTGTTGCGAAGCCCGTAAAAATCGTTTTTTGCGTATTCCACCTCCCCGCGAACCTGCGGGGTGCGCGACCTCGATTTACACTCTCTTTTCTCCTCCTCTTCTTCTAAAACCCTATAATTCTCATGTGTTGAGAGCCAAGGGTCTTGAGATCGAAAAATCACCGCTAAATACCTTCACATTTTCTAAGCAAACTTGACTAGGAAACTAGTTATCACGTCCCGCTTCCCAATAGACGAAAACAGTGATGTGGCAAGCCCGTGACGTATTTATTTCGAGAAGGTCATTTCTCGGAATAAATACGCTAAGCGAAAATCAGCAATATAAAAAGACAAGAAATGAACATGAGATTTAAACTTCAAGAACTTTATTTACATTCCACTTGATACAATTACAATAGATGAGTTCAACTGAAAAAAATACAGGAAGAGAAATGCCTAAACAGATGGCATAAATAAACTGAAAGAGATGATAATTAGTCTAGGCCTGAGTCGCTATCTGATCGTGCTCCTCCTCGGTAGTGTCTACCTCCTCAGTCTCCACAGTATCTGACGAACATTCCAAGAAACAAAGATGGATGAAATGCCCGTCAGTGAACTTTCACTCGGTAAGTCCCCAAGAAATCGGTGTGAAGTATAAAGTATAATGATAAAAAATGTATATCATGAATTAATGGACTAGGAGATATGTTATTTAAACATGTCATTTACTGTAAGCATCACATTTCTATTTAACATGTTGTTCTCTATATATATCATGGCAAAAATAACATGAGCATAGTATAGCATGGTCGTGTGGTGTAGGTTAGTGGACATGAAGTGAATGTAAGTGTCCTAAAAGGTCTTTACATGGGTCAACTAATGTAACGTAAGTTCAAGGGTGAATGTCAACCAATCTCAAGAGTGTTCTCGAATCCAACAGGCGGTAATACAGGGGTAAGGAACCACGGGCCTGAATTAAGTGTTAGTAACGGGACTTCAACCTAGTATTGAAGTATTCCAAACTCAACAGGCTATAATCCAGGAGTTAGGAAACACGGGCCCTCATGATAACTTGCTTGTGTTAGTATACATGGATTCATGATCTAGGGGACTCCTGAGATTTCGTTGGATTCACACATGAACTACCCCAACACCCCCGTGTATTCTACGTTACAGTTAAAATTACTAGTCTTGCTCGAATCCATGAATACATCAAGTGGCAAGATTGAGTTCATGTCAATATCAAGTATTTGTGTTAAGTGTTCATGTATTCATGTCAAGTTGTATTCATGGTTCGAGTTAAGTCAGTTTCAATAGCAACCATTGTGTTCTAGAATTCATGTTAAGTTCATGTCAAATTATAACCATGGTTCGGTCAAGTCAAGTCAAGTATACATGTTTGAATTTGATGTTTGAATTCAAGTATTCATGTTCATGATCAAGTATTCTTATTTGCTTTTGGATTCAAGTTTTAGGTTGGATTCAGACTGAGCCAGATACTTGTAAACGGATTTAACTCTTGAATTCTTAGGTTCGGGAATTATTGGCAACTGTTGCACATGGACGGCAGGATTTGTGTCTTTTTCCAAGACAATTGCCATTGATAACACCATTAAGTTGTCTACCTTAAATAGGCAAGCACTCACTTTCTCCGGCTCCCTGGGGCTCAAGAGAATTGATCCCGCTTAAATCCATATTTACTAGAATCCTTAAAATAGTGTTTATATATATCTCGAGGGGGTTTTATGAAAAATATTTTTAATATAGTTTAAAAGTAAACCTCGAGGGTGATTAGTATTACTTAGGATTTTCATGAGCATGGATTTTAAGTATTGGGGTATTTTAGTGATAAATACTTAGCTTTGGAAAGTTTATGGTATTTTATTGAAAAACTTGCCTTATTGGTATCTTGATGGTATTTTATTGGCATTTGTTAATCTTTTGTTTTTAGAAAAATATAGGTTCATTATATTTTGAAATTGAGGATTTATAATTTTATATAATTTAAAAATTATTTTTATTTAGAAATTCGTTTTTCTTAAAAACCGTATTTATATCCTTTCGAGATGGAATGCTCCGTGAGGAGGTCTGTATCTCGCTCTACTATCTCCAGGATATGCGATAATCCGTACCATCCATTAATGGGTCCCCTAAAGAAGGTTGTAGATGCATAATTATAAAGGAGTATGAAATACTGTTTTAAAAGAAATCTGGTTTTAAATTATATGGTATTTTATTGTAAATACCATCTTCGAACCAAAAATACATACAATTAGGCATCGTGCTATAAAACCAAGTGTGCGTGTAGGGTAGGTCGTTACCCCGTGAAGTTTTCCTAAAGGTATTGTTTAAATGATTAGTCGAAAAGGTATGATAACAAAGTTCAAGGTATTTTAATGTAAAAGTTCAATTATGGTTGTTTCACATGAGATTCTTGGTTAAACTTGATTCTAAACATTAGTATTAAGATTACAAGTGAAGTGGTAAAATTGGTTTGACCGAATGATAAAAGAAAATGGAGTTATAGTTTTTAGAAAAGATGATATCGGTAATAACTCCACTTTTACCGATATTTGATTTAAAATGAGTATCAATGAAAAGGAGGAGAATTGGGAGGGACTTACGATTTAGAAATTTCAAAGAGAGGTTGAAGAAGAGGGGATGAGCTTCGTGGCGTCGCGGGAGCTCCGGAATAGGCTTCGATCTTCATCGGAAGAAGCTTGCTTGCTAACTCCACTTTACTCCACTTGCACTTAGGAACTTTTTAGAGAGTTTTGGCTAGAATTTTCAGAATGGTGCTGAGCCAAAGAGTGGGGTGGTATTTATAGTGGAGAATTAGGGTTTAGAAATTAAAATTATGGATTAAAAAGTATTAAAATGGTATTAAATTGTGAAATGAAAGGTCTCTGTTTGATTGCAGGGAAATCAAACAGTGCAGAGGAGTTAAGGGTAGTTGAAGAGTGTTAGTTATGTATATGCCTTAGAGGCCATTATTATACATATGATGTATATTATAGTGGATGCTTGGCTATATATAGAGAGGACTTTCTTGCTTGACATGATAGTATGCTATCTGGTTGCTCTTTGTCTTAACATGTAGACTTGTATTGTGATACTGTCTAGCTCTCACATGTTGATAAAGCCCTTAGGATGTATACTTGACTACCAGGACTATGATGGAGATCATACTAGTAGGGCTAGGGTAGTCCACAGGTACATCCTATAATTGTTCCTAGTCGAGGGTGTATCGAGACAGGGTATCGATACTCCAGAGTAGACTAGCGTATACGCTTCTTGACCCATATGATGGGCGATGGATGATCCCACATCCATTGGTGTTTGTCATCAAAGATGGTATACGGGTGCTCAGTGGAGACTGGGTACATTGAACGGACTCACCGAGAACTCCTAGTTGGTATTATACCTATCGTCAGATAGCAGTTCTCTGGTGACACTGGTACAGGTTAGTCTCTAGACCCGGGATCGTCATAGAGTCTTGTGTGATTCCCACTGTGCTTTGATTTCCACCTTACCACGTTCATAAGAACGTGCAAAACGGTGGCTTTTGGGTACAGTCCCGAATCACATGGAAGCAATGAGCGATAGGAGGGGTTTCGTCTCTCCCGGTATTGGGGGTTGATGTTGCGCTGTGTTCGATTGGCTATAACTGGAAGTCCCTGGCCAGGGCTGATATGGAGATCTACTGGTAAGTGTTATCAGTAGTTTTTCGATCCGTTATGAGCCTCACATTGGCATGACTTATCGGTTACTGGGGTCTGACGTTGACCACCCCTAGACTAGATATGCGACATATCAGATGAAGAGACCGGACTGTACGGTAGTGTTACTGACAGGATTTACGGGAGTATGAGCAGGCTTGCTTGTTGATCTTCTGATCGCTCAATACCCGGATGAACATTACGTTTAGCTGACCGCTTGCGGCTTGTGGGTGTTTGATATGATCATCACCTACTGCCGGCGTATTGACGAGTCGTAGAGTCCCATATAGGAGTTTCCTAGCTCAGGCGAAAAGGTGTTGTGTGCATATGAGATATGCACGGGAGCTCGATTAAATGCGTGTATATGATACCGTGTTTTAATCGGGCGTTTTCTATTGGTCGGGTCGTATGAGATATGACCGGTTTATTAAATCAAGTGTTGATTTAATATTGACTTTTAGCTCACTTATTCAAATCCTTTTCTATTTGGATGTATGCATGAATGTATGCATATACACATGTCGATGTGAATGCACACATACATGCATACATGTGTGTCATGGTTGTTGATACATAGAAGATGGAAATACAAGACTCACATGGAATAAATATACATATATATTTATTATTGAGAAAAAGAAAAGGAATTAAATCATCGTTGAATTTTCTACTACACTATTCTTTACTTGACTAAAGTATGACCATGGTTTAATTTCCTTTGCTCTTTAACTCAATGATGAAAATATCTAGATATTTATTGACCATGGTTACTAGTGAGAGTGTCTCTCATATATATTATCATTTCTCATTTATCTTGAGGATTATCATTATCACAAATGAGCTCAAGCTAGCCATCTTCTTCCTCCTCCTCCTTCATGCTCTCTTGAGTTTTTCATTGAGTGAGGAACTTAAAAAGAAAGGGTTTTTAAGTGAGAACACAAACCACATCACCAATCTATACTACTCTAGCCCATTAGTGTAGATTGTTTGCTTCATCTTCATCTTGATCAAGTGGAGCAAGGAGCTTGACCAAAGGGACTCCAGGTGGATCGTCGTGGACTTGGAAGGGTTCAAGCAAGCCGGTTCAAACCCTAATTGATCCCAGGAGTCAAGGAGGGAGGTCTACAAAGGTTGTATTTCTCCCCACTTAGTATTAGACACTACATAATATGTGATACTATATGTTGTTACCCTAGATTTCTAGTTCGATTCATGGTTAGGATTGTTTAGCACCCCCTAAATTTTTGTTATAGCATGTGTGATACAACCCTAACCCTAGTAATGGTGCTAAAGAATCCTTACAGTGGTATCAGAGTCAAGCTAGAAACTTAGACGATGTTAGAAACATTACGAAACCGAAACTCTGAAAAATACAGATTTCTGGAACCCTGAAAACTGCTCTCTGTCGAATTTTAAATGGTCTGTAAAAATTATTTATACAACTGCAGAAGACTGTATGTGATACAACTAGAACACAAAAGAAATTTGAGGCCATTCCCTCGGATTTGACCCGAGCACCAAGCCCAGAAAACCGGTGTGGCCGGCCATATTAAGTCCTTTTTGCCTCGATTTTCTTCTGTGCTCTGTTGGTTAGGTTTTGGGGTTTCAGGTATTGTTTGTTTAGCCCAAAATTTCATGTGATGTTAATTTTGGTTAAGGGCTAATTCGGAGTATTTCGTAGTCGTAATTTTAACATTGTTTTGGTAACTTGGACGACGTTTAACTGTTCGAACGAATATCACACACCGCCTCATTACTCTCGCTGGAAATTTTCAAGTGTTGGAATTTTCCAAGTTGAACATATTCGGAAGATCGTGCAGGTATCCCTATGGACCCTCTAGAAGAACGTAACTCTAACTCGATCCAATGACCATGGAACTGTGGCTAAACCTTAGGGTTTGCCATAGTCCTGTGGCGTCATAGGTGAGGCAAGGGTTGACCCTTCTACGGCTGGTCCATAGACACTGTGGCACGTTTTTTGGGTATCTTAACTTTGCTCAAGTGTTGAGCTCTCAGGGTAATTTGTGGGTGTTTGTTGATTCGATCAAAACGTTTAACATCGTCTAGATTTATTTGGAATATGATACAATATGTGGAATTCATATAGTTAGGCATGAAATCCGAAGTATGTGATATTTTGGGTTTATAATGTCTAAGGTAATTGTGGATTCCAAATGTTGTAGTTTGACACTTTCTTTTCTGCGACCGTAAGTGTAGTATGTGGTGTATCGCCGGTTTCGTTGCTATACATCAACGACAGTTGGGATACACATACTTACTTACGTTGATGACATGTGATGTTATGTGTTTCTGAGATATGATGTACATGATTGTCGTGAATGAATGGCCGGGGGTGTTATGTGAGATGAGAGTTTTTATTTTCATTCATGTAAAATTCATTGTATATAATATTCTTTTATTTTGGGCACTTCCGGGTTGAGGATGATGTCACCATTGTTGTATATTATTTACTTTTCCACATTAGGATAGACCCAAGGAGGGGAGCATAAGTGACCGGTTCTAGGGTTCAGTGGGAGGCCATCTCGAGGAGTCGAGACCGGGTCTCCTAAACTCTAGAATAGGTAGGGTCACTTGCCACTCTCGTAGGGGTCTAGGGGTGTGGGCTTGGCTATTCATCGCGACCGTGGAATCCGTATTTTCTATTGTTGGCTAAATACAAAATACGGACATCCTAGAATATCCTATATTTTCATATGTGTTTCTGCTGTTGATTTTCTGTGATGTGATCACTTTATATGCTGAGACGAATGCTATTATATATATGATATATAATAAACGTTGCTTATGTTTTGCACCAGCGCTAGTCCCGCCCCGCTATGCCGTTAGTTAAGTAACCTAACGGTGCATAACGAGACACTGTGGCGAATGCGGATGGCATAAGTGTACGTTGTATTTTCGTTTCTTCTGTGATGCTTAGGAAGCATAAATGACGGGACTTCATTAATGAGATTAATGAAAGAAAAGAAACCTAAAAGATGTTGTAGAATCAAATTTTCAAAAAGGGTAGCTCTAGTTTTTGCTTTGTATAGCGGTATTCCTTGTAGAATATCCAGCACCTTATTCGATAAGGAAAGAGCCGAGATCCCTTCACCGGGAGTGACCTCTTTAGTGAAACTAGCAGATGCTACAACTCACTCGGTTTAGTTTTTTTGATTGCTCCTATAGTTCTTGCTTTGCATAGTGGTATTTGTGAAATATCCTGCACCTTATTCGATAAGGAAAGAGCCGAGATCTCTTCACCGGGAGTGACCTCTTTAGCGAAACTAGTAAAAGCCTAAAAAACACTCCTTTTCAAAATCACTTGTTTCTACAACGATATCAAGTTTATTATGCAAAAGATTTTCATAAAAAAAACATGTCGTAACCCTCCGTCATTTTAGAAAGTAGAGTACTTAGTAGTCGTGCTGCATTTGTTGACCATAGTTAAGGCGCAGTGTGCGATAGCTGAGTGATGTCTTCCTACATAGCATATGATGTGATTAATTAGGACAGTCATATGACTTTGTTGACCATAGTTAAGGGTCATGTGGGTGGGTCTAATTAATCAAGAAATGACGGGTAGAACTAGACTAGTGCTTATGGTTTGTTGACCATAATTAAGGTCATAAGACACTAGGGGTAAAATACTATCAGGAATTTCAAGTGTTGAAATTTGCAATGAGATTGCATACCTTCTATGAGATAATTAGATCCCGATACCCTCTGCGAGTAAGAGTTACTCCTGGGAGAGTTTTACACATCACAATTAGCCGATCAAGTAGGTGTCTAGAAAGGTGTTAACGGGGTTATGCCTCTGGAGAAACGAGGTTTATTTTAATTAGGTCCGTATGAAAGCACGGGGAACCTCTCTCAAAATACCAACACTGGCCTGGCTGAAAGATTGGCGAACTTGTAAGGTATAATTAATCCCGGCTAATTTTACCTTTTAGGGTTTGAAGGAAGATTTGATAAAAACAGTGGGAGCCATCCTGATTAGATAAGATAATAAACCAATCTAATCTTGCAAGAGCATACGCTAAAGTGTTTTCTTCTCTCTCTCTTTCCAGGTAGCGACCATATCAGGCCTTAATCATGATAATAATATGGATGTATTGACCAAACCCGCTTGTTATACTGAGCAGGGGAACGTTAGTTCCGTTCTTTCTTATAATTGTTATAAGACTGAGCAGAGAATAGGGACATATCCGGATTCCCACGCCGCCCAAACGAAAGATAAGCATGTTGATGCATCTTCTTTGGGTGTGTTAGTTATCGAGAACTGTTTCTCAGTTCACTCTATGTCCTGGGCATTAGATACCGGATCGGGATCCCGTATATGCAATATGTTGCATGGACTAAGGAAAGGTAGAGAACTGGGAATAGGTGATCATTCCATAAGAGTAGGGAATGGTGCAAATGTTGCAGCCAAAGCAGTTGGCGAATATCACAATGTATTGCCAAATGGTAATATTTTGATTCTGAAAGAATGCTATTACATACCGACCCTGATATGCAATCTTATATCAGTTTCTTTATGAAGTGAAGAAGGATATAATTTTGTAATACAGGATGATGTTTTGAACATCTTTTTGAATCAAAAGTTGATTGGATCAGGCTCGTTAAATAATGGCATATACATTCTAAATCAAACAACAGTTCTTAATGTACAAAACACACACAAGAGGAAGAGTTCATAAATGAACGAATCCTTCTTGTGGCATTGTAGAGTAAGTCATATCAATGCGACACGACTAGCTAAGTTGCATAAGGATGGATATTTGAATCCGTTCGAATTTTCATCTTATGACACTTGCCAGTCATGTCTTACAGGGAAGATGACCAAAACTCCGTTTATTGGACACGAAGAAAGAGTTACAGAACTCTTAGGACTGATACATAGTGATGTATGTGGTCCCATATCTACACATGCCAGGAATGGTTCCTCATACTTCATTATATTCACTGATGATCTCTCAAGATACGGACATGTGTTCCTGATGAAACACAAGTCTGAAGCTTTTGAGAAATTCAAAGAATATAAACACAAAGTCGAGAACCAAACGGGTAAAAGTATTAAAATACTTCGATCTGATCGGGGAGGAGAATACTTGAGCACGGAATTCCGTGACTATCTAAAAGAGAATGGAATTCTCTCTCAGCTTTCTCCTCCATATACACCACAACACAACGGTGTATCGGAGTGGAGGAATCGCACCCTATTGGATATGGTGCGCTCTATGATGAGCATCACTGAGTTACCTATTTCCTTTTGGGGTTATGAGCTGGAGACAGCCGCATACCTATTGAAAAGAGTTCCAACCAAATCGGTGCGTACCACTCCATATGAGATATGGAATGGGAAGAGACCATCTCTTAAATGAGTTAAGATATGGGGTTGTCCGGCCTATATTAAAAAGAAAAATTCGGACAAGCTCAAAGCAAGATCAGCTCTATGTAAGTTTGTGGGATATCCAAAGGATTCCTATAGATATATCTTCTACCACGGTGAGGAACAAAAAGTGTTTGTTTCTCAATATGCCACCTTTTTAGAAAATGAATTTCTTGTAAAAGAAATTAGTGGCGAAGAGGTAGAACTGGAAGAAGTTCCAGCAGCACAAACTATAACTGATGATTTATTGGAACCAGAGGATTTAGTAGTTCCCAACGAATCTCAGCCTCTCCGCGGATCTAGTAGGGTTCCTCATCCACCTGAGAGATACTGCGGTTTTCTCATTGATGGTGGGAGCGAGGATTGCATCATGGAAGATGATAACCCAACTAGCTTCGAGCAGGCCATCAAGAGTGAGGACTCTGTGAAGTGGCTGGATGCAATGCGATCTGAGATGGAATCCATATACACCAACAAAGTATAGATATTGGAAGTTGCTCCTGAAGGGGTAAAACCCATTGGGAGCAAATGGATCTTTAAGAAGAAACTTGGTGTAGATGGAAAAGTTGAGACTTTCAAAGCTAGACTTGTTGCAAAAGGTTTTCATCAATAACCAGGTGTGGATTATGATGAAACATTTTCTCCAGTGGCTATGCTTAAGTCCATCCGGATCCTACTTGCCATTGCTGCATACCATGACTGTTGGATATAGTGCCCTCAGAGTCAATTATTGGATCACAGGAACGTGATTGCAATGATTGAGGGATGACCTATGCCGGTAGGACAGTCTTACTCGAGATGATAGTATGCTATCTGGTTTATCTTTATCATCGTGTACATGCTTTAGGTGACATTACAGGTCACTATTGCACGTTGATAGAGCCCTTAGGATTCATTCTTGACGGCCAGCAGTATGATGGCGATCATATACGTAAGAGCTGGGGACTATAAGCACATCCTTAAAAGGTCCCTAGTCGTGGGAGTTTTCGAGACAGGGCATCGATACTCCGGAATAGACTAGTGTATACAGTCGAGACCCCGACGAGAGGCGGTGGCCGGTCTCACAAGCCATTGGTGTCAGTTGGTTCACCTAAGATGTATATAGGTGCTCATTGGGTTATGAGTACACCGGACAGGACTTGCCGGGAACATGCTAGTTGGTATTATACCTGACGTCAGATAGCAGTTCCCTGGTGACATGTGTACAGGTTAGTTCATCGACCTAAGATCATCATTTGTCTCGTGTGAATTCCCACTGTGCTTTGATTACTACCCTACCATGGCTCAAAGGAGTCGTGCAAACAAGTTTTAGTTGGGTACAGTCCCGAGCCACATGGAGGCAGTGAGCGGATCGGCAGGGGTTTCATCTCTCCCGGTATTGGGGGTGAGATCGCGCTGTGTCTAAGAGAGCCATTACACGAAATCCTTGGCCAAGGCAGGAGATTTACTGGAAGGTATTCCAGTAGTATCTCAGGGTGTTCTGGGCTACACTCCGACACGACTTGTACCGCTTTTGGGGGTCTGACTTTTACCAACCCCCTAGGCCCAACATGCGATGCTCATAGACGAACGGACCGGACTGTACGGATATTGTCACTGACTGGCTCAGTAGGGTGTCAGGATGAGTTTGCTCATCCACCTCCCTTTTGGTCAATACCTGGTAGCCCGTTACGTACGGCTAGTACCTCTGACGTGCTAGTGGTTAAATCCACAGCCAAAGTATTGACGAGTCTTTAGAGTCCCCCACAGACAGTTTCTCAAGTTTCGGGCGAAACGTTGTAGAGGCCGTATGGTATTATGGCAGGGTTCGATCATATACGTGCAGTCGTGCACGGATCATACTAGTGGGCTTTGGTTTAAGCCGGATCCTAGTATTAGATTTGTTGGATTACTTTAGTCTCATCGTATTCGCATTCAGTCGGAATGCGGATGCAGGTATGTATATACAGGTGAGGGGTATCCTTGTGATCCGTCACAATTTTACTTTAGATGTTGCCGTATCTTTTTGTTGGATTAAACATTTGGGTTAATGTTTACTTTTGTGGAAATAGTGAGCTTAATTCATGATGAGGTGCATTAATTATAACATGGACAAGGGTGGTGACTCATGGTCTTATTCTTTGAACCATATCATGTTTAGTGATTGATTTAAGTGTTGAAATGATAAGATGAGAGAGAAAGGGCAGCCATATTAGTGAGGTTTGCTCTTGTATTATTAATCTCTCACTCTCTCATTTTATCATACAACATAAGAAAGAAAAGGCTCCTCTTCTTCTTCTTCCTCTAGCTCACCATTTCCATTAATGGCATCATCTTCAACCTCCATCCATACACTCTCATGAGTTGAGAATCAATGGATGCTTGAGACAAAGTGATCACACACATTCTCTACATCACCTTGGACACGTCGGCTAGCAAACTTCGTGTTCGAGTTGCTTCGGACGAAGCGGGAGCCCATAAAAGGATTCGAAGATGTGGTGCCCTTTCCGACAAGGAGACCGGAGATCGGAGATGCCGCGAGGAGCTTGGGTTGGTGGCCAAAGACCCAAGGACACGGATCGATCGGTATAGCTTTTCTAACCCTTCTCTAGTTAGCTAGTTATAGGTTAATGGTTCGATCCGGGATTAAAGTCTGCAATAGCGCCGGTTTCAAGTTTAGAAAAAGTTTTCTTTTCCGCATTTTGGCCTCGGATAGACGGCCGGGGCGCTACTGTAGACTTACAATGACTACGAAATCTGGCAAATGGATGTTAAGACCGCCTTTCTAAATGGTTATTTAGAAGAGAGCGTGTACATGACTCAGCCAGAGGGCTTCGTAGACAGTGGGAGTAGCAGTAAGGTGTGCAAGCTGCTTAAATCTATCTACGGGTTAAAGCAGGCATCGCGGAGTTGGAACATCTGTTTTGATCTGGTAGTCAAAGAGTTTGATTTCATCAAAAACGTAGATGAACCTTGTATATACAAGAAGGTGGCAGAGAGTAAGGTTGTCTTCCTCGTATTGTACGTGGATGACATACTCTTGATAGGAAATGATGTTCCTATGCTGCACTCGGTCAAGCTCTTCTTATCACAAAGATTCTCAATGAAAGATCTAGGTGATGCATCCTACATCTTGGGGATTAAGATCTATAGAGATAGATCTAAACGAATACTGGGATTGTCCCAATCCAGGTATATTGGCACCATACTAAAGAGGTTTAGTATGGAAGAATCCAAGTGTGGGAATTTACCCACGATCTCTGAACTCACTCTCGCCAAAGAGATGTCTACCAAGACTGATTTGGAGAGAGCTCGCATGCAAGGGATACCCTATGCTTCGGCAGTAGGCTCTATCATATACGCGGTGCTATGTACCAGACCCGATGTAGCATACTCACTGAGTATAGTGAGTAGGTATCAAGGAGATCCAGGAGAGAGTCACTGGACAGCTGTGAAGAACATTCTCAAGTACTTGAGAAGGACTAAAGAGATGTTTTTGGTGTATGGTAACGGTGAACTCCAAGTGGAGTCCTTTACCGATTCGAGCTTTCAGAGTGATAAGGACGTCTCTAAGTCGCACTCGGGATTTGTCTTTACCCTCAATGGAGGGGTGGTTTGTTGGAAGAGTTCCAAACAGGAAACCGTGGTAGACTCGACGATGGAGGCTGAATACATCGCTGCCAACAATGCTGCCAAAGAGGCTGTCTGGATGAAGAAGTTCATAAACGAACTTGGAGTGGTTCCGTCCATTGAGCATCCAATACCTTTGTATTGTGATAACAATGGAGCTGTGGCTTTGGCCAAGGAACCCAGGTCCCATCAGAGATCCAGGCATATTCTGAGGCGGTATCACTTAATCTGGAAGATAGTTGATTATCGGGAGATCGAGGTCAGGAGAGTTGATAAGAAGGAAAACACAGCGGATCCACTCACAAAGGCCATACCCCAAATACAATTTAAGAAACTCTTCAGGATGTTGGGTATGCGATACTACAACAACTGGCCTTAGTGCAAGTAGGAGATTGTTAGTTATGTATATGCCCTAGAGGCCATTATTGTACATATGATGTATATTATAGTGGATGCTTGGATATATATAGAGAGGACTTTCATGCTCAACATGATAGTATGCTATCTGGTTGCTCTTTGTCCTAACATGTAGACTTGTATTGTGATACTGTTTAGCTCTTACATGTTGATAAAACCCTTAGGATGTATACTTGACTACCAGGACTATGATGGAGATCATACTAGTGGGGCCAGGGTAGTCCACAGGTACATCCTATAACTGTTCCTAGTCGAGGGTATATCGAGACATGGCATCGATACTCCAGAATAGACTAGCGTATATGCTTCTTGACCCATATGATGGGCGATGGATGATTCCACATCCATTGGTGTTTGTCATCAAAGATGGTATACGAGTGCTCAGTGGAGACTGGGTACACTGAACGGACTCGCCGAGAACTCCTAGTTGGTATTATACCTATCGTCAGATAGCAGTTCTCTGGTGACACTGGTACAGGTTAGTCTGTAGACCCGAGATCGTCATAGAATCTTATGTGATTCCCACTGTGCTTTGATTTCCACCTTACCACGTTCATGAGAACGTGAAAAACGATGGCTTTTGGGTATAGTCCCGAATCGCATGGAGGCAATGAGCGATAGGAGGGGTTTTGTCTCTCCCGGTATTGGGGTTTGATGTTGTGCTGTGTTCGATTGGCTATAACTGGAAGTCCCTGGCCAGGGATGATATGGAGATCTTCTGGTAAGTGTTATCAGTAGTTTCTTGACCCGTTATGAGCCTCATATCGGCACGAGTTATCGGTTATTGGGGTCTGACGTTGACCACCCCTAGACTAGATATGCGACATATTAGACGAAGAGACCGGACTGTACGGTAGTGTTACTGACAGGATTTACAGGAGTATGAGCAGGCTTGCTTGTTGATCTTCTGATCGCTCAATACCTGGGTGGCCGTTACGTTTAGCTGACCACTTGCGGCTTGTAGGTGTTTGATATGATCATCACCTACTGCCGGCTAATTGTTGTTGGATGTAGTGCCCTCAAAGTCAATTATTGGATCGCAGGTATGTGATTGCAATGATTGAGGGAGGACCTATACCGGTATGACAGTCTTACTCAAGATGATAGTATGCTATCTGGTTTGCCTTTATCAGTCGTGTACAGCTTTAGGTGACATGATCACTATTACACGTTGATAGAGCCCTTAGGATCCTGCTTGATTAGCAACAGTATGATGGCGATCATATATGTAAGAGTTGGGTAGTCTATAAGCACATCCTTAAAAGTGATCCCTAGTCATAGGAGTTTCGAGAAAGGGCATCGATACTCTGGAGTAGACTAGTGTATACAGTCGAGACCCCGACGAGGGGCGGTGGCCGGTCTCACAAGCCATTGGTGTCAGTTGGATCACCTAAGATGTATACAGGTGCTCATTGGGTTATGAGTAAACCGGACAGGACTCGCCGGGAACCTGCTAGTTGGTATTATACCTAGTGTCAGATAGCAGTTCCCTGGTGACATGTGTACAGGTTAGTTCATCGACCTGAGGTCGTCATTATCTCGTGTGAGTTCCCACTGTGCTTTGATTACTACCCTACCACGGCTCAAAGGAGTCATACAAACAGGTTTTAGTTGGGTACAGTCCCAAGCCACATGGAGGCAAGTGAGCGGATCGGCAGGGGATTCGTCTCTTCCGGTATTGGGGGTGAGATCGCGCTGTGTCTAGGAGAGCCATTACACCAAGTCCTTGGCCAAGGCAGGTGAGAATTACTGGTAGACATTCCAGTAGTTTCTCAGGGTGTTTAGGGATACCTTCCGACACGACTTATACCACTGTTGGGGGTCTGACGTTACCAGCCCCCTAGGCTCGATATGCGATGCTTATAGACGAACGGACCGGAATGTACATATATTGTTACTGATAGGCTCAGTGGGGTTCCAGGATGAGTTCGCTCATCGGCTTCTCTTTCGGTCAGTACATGGGCAGCCGTTACGCACTGATAGTGCCGCTGACGTGCTTGTGGTTAAACCCACTGCCAGGGTACTGATGAGTCTTTAGAGTCCCCCACAGATAGTTTCCCAAGTTCGGGCGAAACGTTGTAGAGGCCATATGGTTTTATGGCAGGGTTCGAAAATACACGTGCACTTGTGCACGTGTCATATTTCGGGCAGATAATACTGGTGGGCTTTGGTTTAAGCCGGATCCAAGTATTATATTGAGTCAGAATATTTTAGTCTCTCGTATTCGTATTCGGTCGGAATACGGATACATGTATGTATATACAGATGAGGGGTATTCTCATAATCCGTTACGAGAATATTTTAGAAGATGCATTTTTTTTTGGATTAATAATTTTGGTTTAAATGATTAAATGGATTATGGAAAGTGTGACTCATTATTGTGACTCATTAATTCTAGAATGTTCACTAATGACTCATGTAATGAGTCATCTAGTGAGTCATTAAAGTATTAATGAGTTTTGTTTTGGGTATGGATATTTGAGGAGATATTTTTCATAAGATATTTTCTTTTGGTTTTTGATAAATACAACCTCAAATATCTATTCAAAAAAGGATGAGAAGAAAAGAGAAGTTTATGAGCTTGGTTTTCTTTTGTTCACTAGATTTTCTTGAGTTCACAATTTCCATCTCTAAGCATCTTCTTCAACCTCCACCCTAACCCTCTCATGTGATGAGAACCCTAGGGTGTTTGAGATAAAGTATTCTACTCATTCTCTACTTCATCTTGGTCATTTCTTTTAGCAGACTTGATGTCCGAGTTGCCTCGGTATAGAGGAGGGAGCCCGTTTAAAAATCCGTTGACGTGGTGCCACCTCGATGAGGAGACAAGAGATCGGAGTTGCCACGAGGAGCGTGGGATGATGGCTAAAGACCGAAGGACTCGGATCGATCGGTATAGCCTTTCTACCTCTTTACAGTTTGTTAGTTTAGCGTTAATGGCAAGATCCGGGTTATAGTATGCGATAACGCCAGTTATAAAAGTTTTTGTTCCGCGTTTGGTGTCAAAATGACTGCCGGGGCGCTACCGTAGACTTACATGGTATCAGAGCCAGGCTATTAACCTTTACTAACTTGTTCTAACGTGTTTAAAATATCGATCGAACGAAATTTCCAAAACCGCATTTTTCATGTCAAAGTTTCTGTCGAATTTTTAAACTGGTCTAAAAATCATTTTGAGCATCTCAGAAAACCGTGCAGGCATTTTTAAGACTCTGGAAGAAATTTGGTCCACTGATTCCACTATGCTGCCGCGGAACAGCCGCACAAACCATGGTTTGGCCGCGGTTCCGCCGCCAGTTTGTGGCAACAGTACACCATATTTCTTCTGGGTGTCTTTCATGTGGAATTGTGGTTTCTGGAATATTTTGTTTGGGCCCAGATTTTGTTTGAGTACTGTATTTGTACGTGGGGCCCACTTTGGAAAGTTTTGTCGATCGGAATTTTAAACTTGTTAGTTTACAGTACTTACATTATATCTCCGACCGTGAATATCATTCGAGCGGTAAATTATGTCTAATTGCTATAGTCCTTTTAGATGGGTTTGCGAACGTGACATTCGTGTTGATGTTCTGTGTTGTGCTGTGATGTTGCGGATTTGTCGTGATGGATAGCTGTGTGCAATGGTAGTGTAGTTTGGATTTATTTGTACATTTGATATTGCGGGGCGAGCGTCCAACATGTGGACTGCCGTCACTGCCTGTTTGTATAATATTCTTTTGGGGCACTACCGGGCTGAGGTCGATGTACCCGTTGTACATATTTTTCATTTCTGTACTAGGTTTACCCCGCGACAGAGTGCACGGATAGCCGGGTTCTGGAGGGCAACGGGTCCGCATCTCATGGCTTTGAGAGGCAGAGGGCCTTACTCTAGAATTGGCAGACTATTCGCCGCACTCGTAGGGGGTACAGGTTGACCCAAGGGGGGTGCTCAAGTTACCGGATTCCGTGAAGTGCAGGGTGGTCCATTCACTTTGCTGTAGGGGCTGCCTCGCTTCAGGTTTTGGCGGGTGACTTGCCGCACCCGTAAGGTCTAGGTTTCATTGCACAGGCAATCCACACGACTAGGGGAACGTCGGGTTTCAGTAGCGGCTCTGTGAAACCCGGGGATCCCAGATTATCTGTATTGTTCCGTGATGCTTATTACTTTTCTGTAATGTTGCATTTATCATGCCTCGAGCGATTATTGTATATTAGTATATATACTAGTAGATGTTGTATATGTTTTACACCCGCGCTAGTCCAGTCCCCGCTCTGTCGTTAGTTAAGTAACCTAACGGGTGATGACAAGACCCAGTGGCGAATGCAGATGGCATATACGTACATTTTATTTTCGTTCTTTTCTGGTGTGATTAATTAATGGGACTGCGTTGATTCTGATCAATGCAAAGGAAAACAAACCTGTTTGGACGTTGTTGGAACAGTTTTAAAAAGTGTTATCACAAGGACGTTTTCTTTTGTTTTGCATAGTGGTATTCAGTTAGAATATCCTGCACCTCATTCGACGAGGCAAGGGCCTAGATCCCTTCACCGGGAGTGATCCCTTGAGCAGAAATTTGCGTCAGGGTAATAACTTCACTATAGTCGATTACTTGTTGCTTTGCATCACGGTATTCAGTTGGAATATCCTGCACCTCATTCCACGAGGAAAGACCGAGATCTCTTCATCGGGAGTGACCTCTTTAGAAAAGGTTTTCGCCACTATATTTTTGTAAAAAGCTAGCAGGTTCCTTCAGCGAGATCAAGTTCATTACGTTAAAGGTTTTTCGCCAAAAACCAGCCGTAGCCCTCCGTCATTTCATATGAATGGTCAGTAGTATTCAAGCTATGTTTGTTTGGCCCTTAGTCAAGACATAGTGATTGGTAGCTGCTGGGGTGTTCACATGTTGCATAGATAGATGCGTTGGTTTGGGACAGCCGTACAGCCTTGTTGGCTCTTAGTCAAGGGCGAGTACGGCTGGGTTCAAATTAACAAGATAATGACGGGAAGAACTTGACATGTGACTTATGATTTGTTGGCCCTTAGTCAAGGTCATAAGAGCATGGGGCAAAAATCCATATCGGGAGTTTCTAAAGAAACTGAAACTTGCCAGGCATGCGCATACCTTCTGGAGTATGATAACGTGATTGGATTCCTTCACGTTATCACACGATGAGAGTTGGATCTCGATTCCCACTGATGAGTTGGTTTACTCTTCGGGTGATCCCGACTAATTTTTCTTTCAGGTTTGGAGGAGAATTTAACGGTACCGTGGGAGGTTTCCTGATTAGATAAAGTGATAACCATTCTGATCTAGGTTAGAGTGCACGCAGAGTGTTTCTTTTCTCTTTCTCTTTGGCAGCGACCATTGACCGACCCTAGACTATGACTCAGTGACCAAGTTAACCGAACCTTCTTAAAATACTGGCTTTTGGATTGTCTGAGTTGCATAAGTCATTGCCGCTTCTTCTTTTATCCTTTGCATTTCTCAGAACACCTCGTATCACTACGAACATCCACTTCCATTGGATATATCCATCGTATGGTTATATACGAACTCGAAGGGACTTCTTCGGGGATGGATTCAGATTCAGGAGAAATTGAATTGGTTTATTCAGTTGTCTTTTATCATCACCTTCTCTCAGGTTGCGAGAGCTTCTTGGTTTAGGAGAGTGCACCTATTACGCTTATTGGATAGTCTTCTTCCAAACCATAGGCAGGTGCTGAAAGCTAGGGAATGAAAAAACCAATTAGCCTAAGTAGGGTATACAGAAGGTAATAAGTAAAGACAAAATAAAGGGATTAGAATGAGGGAAAAGTAAATTGTGACTGCTATCATTCACGACCAAACCGCGTACTTCATCGCCACTCCTACTCCACCTTTGCTTTTTTCCCCAGTTCGGGAGAAATAGAATAAGGTATTATTCAGTTGTCTTTTATCATCACCTTCTCTCAAGTTGAGAGTATTCCTTGGTTTAGGAGGGTACACCTATTACGCTTATTGGATAGTCTTCTTCCAAACCATAGGCTGGTGCCGAACGGTAGGGAAGGAAGAAAACCACTTAGCCTAAAAGGGTGTACAGAAGGTAATGAACAAAGACAAATAAAGGGATTTGGAGAGATGGCAAAGAAATATACGGTTACAGTCATGAATTGGATTATGGAAGAGGCATTACTAGGAATACCAGGATACCCCTACGAAACATTTTTCATGTTTCAGTTTCACTGTGCATTATTAAAAGGAAAACTGATTTCCCGATTAGATACTTACTCCAGGGTATGTATTTACCAGGTATGATTCTCACATCTGTATGGTTTTACAGATGATGAGTGGGAGTAA
Organism: Agapanthus africanus; assembly: GCA_030015575.1. Classification (NCBI taxonomy): domain Eukaryota; kingdom Viridiplantae; phylum Streptophyta; class Magnoliopsida; order Asparagales; family Amaryllidaceae; genus Agapanthus; species Agapanthus africanus. Next base: position 403,097,648 of record CM057346.1, read on the forward strand.
GTTATTGGGAATATGGTGATCATCCTTATTATATCGGAATTCGTTGTAATTGGTGATATTTGAGGAAATCGCCTGGGTTTTTGCCGGATGGCAAGTAATTGGTTTTGAGTATCCGTTGTTGCGCACCAATTTCAAACTGATATATCTGTACGTTTATTTTTATAAAGTGAAACATAACTTTTTGAAATTATGTCCATGACATTTACCTATATCAGTTGACGATTGGGTAAGGAGCATTGAACAGCGGAGTAGTTCTTAACCATAAATACAGTTTTCAACCTACGATGCACATGTTTTGAGTTATTCAACTCAGCGGACTTATACAGAGTATTGTATGTTATCAAGTGTCCATCAGGACAAAGGGGTTGGTCCTCGTACTATGTTCTGTTTACTTGTGACTTCTCTAGTTTTTAGACAAGTGTTTCGTAGAAATACAATGTCTAAGTTTTGAGAAGTTATAGGTATAGGAATAAAGTAGAGAACCAGGTGTCGCAAGTATCGGGATTCTTCAAGGTGATCGAAGATGTAGATACTTGTGATTGGTATTCAGTTGATAGTAATGGTTTTGAGAAACTTATTTCTCTTTCAGGTTACTCATAATTGGATGTATTCCTAAGTTGAGTAATGCTGATTAGCCTCTCTCCATTAAGTTGATATGCACTGTAGACAGCTGCATGATTTGAATCTGATTCCAATTAAACAAGTGCCAAAGTTTCTATATTGGATATAGAATGGTTCATATCTTAACGATGTTAAGGTACGGGGAGTTGTCCGGCTTATGATTAAAACCAGACTCTGGATAACTCAAGACACGTTTCTGTAATGGCAATTTGTGGGTTGACCCAGGCTATGACGAGGGTTGACTTTCTACCATCTGAAAGATCAATGGTGATATTGTTCTTAACTCGCCACAGTTTTAGTAAAATGGATTTTTTCAGAAAAACAGTAGTAGGAGTATGGTAGAACTGAAAGTGATTCCAGAACCGCAAACGATTATGGAAAATTTAATAGGACCTAAAGATTCAATCAGGCTTGACATTCCATTAGCCACTCCACAGATATGGTGGGTAACCTCAGGCACCCGAGAGGTACTCTGGTAGCCTCAAGGACAGTGACAGGGAGGTTCTTGTTTACCCAGACTTGACACTACTGTTGTTCGAGACTATGAGACCCGGCAGGAGGATGAGTATAGCGTCGTTCTAAACTAGTTTTAGAAGTGCACGTATATATTATTCTGCCAGAGGGTTGTTGTGGTCAGTGGGAGCAGCGGAAGCATAGTGGGCAAGTAGCTTATGTCTATTTATAGACTAGAGCAGATATAGCGGAGATAGATCATCTAATTTTGATGTGACAGTCATGGCTTTGACTTCATCAGAATAGGGGATGGATCTGTTAAGAATGTAGTAGGGTGTGATGTCCTGGTATTTGGATGACATACATAGAGTAGGAAGTAAAATTCCTATACTACGATCGGTTATACTGTGGTTGTCACACAATTATTTTTCCACAAAGTATATGGATATAATATCTGACATTCTGGTTACTAGATCTATAGTTTTAGATCTAGATTTGGGTAGTTTCCCAATGTGGGTACTTTGACAGTATTCTAATAGTATTTTAGAATGGACGACTTCTGGCATGGTGGTGTACCTGCAGGTGATGGAGTCTCCCTCTCTAGAGGTGTCTTACAGACTAAAGGGGAGAGGGATGTGCATGATTGGCATATCACTTGCTTAGGCAATTGAGTCAATCGTGAGATGTCAAGTACCACACTAGATGTTGTTTTTGCACTAGATGCGATAAGTTTATATAAATCTAATCCTGGAGAAACATACGGAAGCAGTTTTTAGAACATAAGTGAATGTTCTAGGGATTTGATAACGGCAGCCTCCTTCGGAGACGGTTATCATTCGAGGCTTCCAAGGTGACATGAATGACAGAGTGATTGTCAGAGTTATAGTTTTCCCTCTGACGAAGGGGGCGGTATTTTGGACAGGTGGTCCAAGATGATACTGTTGGAGGCATGGTGCAGGATACTGATTAGGTTCAGCTGACGATACAGTCTAAGAAGTTTGGATTTGAAGTTCATTTATGAACTAGGTCCCATCAGATATCCAGACATATTCTAAGACAGGTATTACTCAATTCGGGAGATGGCTTTCTCCGCGAACTTGAGATTAAGAGAGACATAGAAAGAAACAACAGGGCGGATCCACTCATTGAGGCTATTTCTCGAACACAAGGGTTTTTGCAAACGAGCTTTGTGAAACTGATTAGTAGAGGAGTTGGGTGTTCGGTATCACACAGGCTGTGAGTATGCGACATCGCAATAATTAGCCTTAAGTTCAAGTGGGAGATTGTTGGATGTAGTGCTCTCAAAGTCAATTATTGGATCACAGGTACGTGATTGCAATGATTGAGGGAGGACCTATACCAGTAGGACAGTCTTACTCAAGATGATAGTATGCTATTTGGTTTGCCTTTATCAGTCATGTACAAGTTTAGGTGACATGATCACTATTACACGTTGATAGAGCCCTTAGTATCCTGCTTGACTACCAACAGTATGATGGCGATCATATACGTGAGAGTTGGGTAGTCTATAAGCACATCCTTAAAAGTGGTCCCTAGTCGTAGGAGTTTCGAGACAGGGCATCGATACTCCGGAGTAGACTAGTGTATACAGTCGAGACCCCGACGAGGGGCGGTGTCCGGTCTCACAAGCCATTGGTGTCAGTTGGATCACCTAAGATGTATACAGGTGCTCATTGGGTTATGAGTACACCGGACAGGACTCGCCGGGAACCTGCTAGTTGGTATTATACCTAGTGTCAGATAGCAGTTCCCTGGTGACATGTGTACAGGTTAGTTCATCGACCTGAGGTCGTCATTATCTCGTGTGAGTTCCCACTGTACTTTGATTACTACCCTACCACGGCTCAAAGGAGTCATACAAACAGGTTTTAGTTGGGTACAGTCCCAAGCCACATGGAGGCAAGTGAGCGGATCGGCAGGGGATTCGTCTCTTCCGGTATTGGGGGTGAGATCGCGCTGTGTCTAGGAGAGCCATTACACCAAGTCCTTGGCCAAGGCAGGTTAGAATTACTGGTAGACATTCCAGTAGTTTCTCAGGGTGTTTAGGGCTACCCTCCGACACAACTTATACCGCTATTGGGGGTCTGACGTTACCAGCCCCCTAGGCCCGATATGCGATGCTCAATGACGAACAGACCGGACTGTACGTATATTGTCACTGATAGGCTTAGTAGGGTTCCAGGATGAGTTCGCTCATCGGATTCCCTTTCGGTCAGTACATGGGCAGCCGTTACGCACTGCTAGTGCCGCTGACGTGCTTGTGGTTAAACCCACTGCCAGAGTACTGATGAGTCTTTAGAGTCCCCCACAGATAGTTTCCCAAGTTCGGGCGAAACGTTGTAGAGGCCGTATGGTTTTATGGCAGGGTTCGAAAATGCACGTGCACTTATGCACGTGTCATATTTCGGGCAGATAATACTGGTGGGCTTTGGTTTAAGCCGGATCCAAGTATTATATTGAGTTGGAATATTTTAGTCTCTTGTATTCATATTCGGTCGGAATACGGATACAGGTATGTATATACAGGTGAGGGGTATTCTCGTTATCCGTTACGAGAATATTTTAGAAGATGCATTTCTTTTTGGATTAATCATTTTGGTTTAAATGATTAAATGGATTATGGAAAGTGTGACTCATTAATTCTAGAACGTTCACTAATAACTCATGTAATGAGTCATCTAGTGAGTCATTAAAGTATTAATGAGTTTTATTTTGGGCCGGGATACAACCTCATATATCTATTCAAAAAAGGATGAGAAGAAAAGAGAAGTTTATGAGCTTGGTTTTCTTTTGCTCACTAGATTTTCTTGAGTTCACAATTTCCATCTCTAAGTATCTTCTTCAACCTCCACCCTAACCCTCTCATGTGATGAGAACCCTAGGGTGTTTGAGACAAAGTATTCTACTCATTCTCTACTTCATCTTGGTCATCTCTTTTAGCAGACTTGATGTCCGAGTTGCCTCGGTATAGAGGCGGGAGCCCGTTTAAAGATCCGTTGACGTAGTGCCACCTCGATGAAGAGACAAGAGATCGGAGTTTCCGCGAGGAGCGTGGGATGATGGCTAATGACCGAAGGACTCGGATCGATCGGTATAGCCTTTCTACCTCTTTACAGTTTGTTAGTTTAGCATTAATGGGAAGATCCGGGTTATAGTATGCGATAGCGCCAGTTATAAAAGTTTTTGTTCCGCGTTTGGCGTCAGAATGACGGCCGGGGCGCTACCGTAGACTTACAATTGTCGAGTCTCAGAGTCTCACATAGGAGTTTCCTAGCTCAGGCGAAAAGATGTGGTGTGCATATGAGATATGCGTGGGAGCTCGATTAAATGCGTGTATATGATACCGTGTTTTAATCGGGCATTTTCTATTGGTCGGGTCGTATGAGATATGACCAGTTTATTAAATCAAGTGTTGATTTAATATTGATTTTTAGCTCACTTATTCAAAACCTTTTCTATTTGGATGTATGCATGAATGCATGCATATACACATGTTGATGTGAATGCACACATACATGCATACATGTGTGTCATGGTTGTTGATACATAGAAGATGGCAATCCAAGACGCACATGGAATAAATATACATATATATTTATTATTGAGAAAAAGAAAAGGAATTAAATTATGGTTGAATTTTCTACTACACTATTCTTTACTTGACTAAAGTATGACCATGGTTTAATTTCCTTTGCTCTTTAACTCAATGATGAAAATATCTAGATATTTATTAACCATGGTTACTAGTGAGAGTGTCTCTCATATATATTATCATTTCTCATTTATCTTGAGGATTATCATTATCACAAATGAGCTCAAGCTAGCCATCTTCTTCTTCTTCCTCCTTCATGCTCTCTTGATTTTTTCATTTAGTGAGGAACTTAAAAATAAAGGGTTTTTAAGTGAGAACACAAACTATATCACCATTCTAAACTACTCTAGCCCATTAGTGTAGATTGTTTGCTTCATCTTCATCTTGATCAAGTGGAGCAAGGAGCTTGAGCAAAGGGACTCCGGGTGGATCGTCGTGGACTTGGAAGGGTTCAAGCAAGACGGTTCAAACCCTAGTTGATCCAAGTAGTCAAATTGGGAGGTCTACAAAGGTTGTATTTCTCCCCACTTAGTGTTAGACACTACATAGTATGTGATACTATATGTTGTTACCCTATATTTCTAGTTCGATTCATGGTTAGGATTGTTTAGCACCCCCTAAATTTTTGTTATGGCATATGTGATGCAACCCTAACCCTAGTAATGGTGCTAAAGAATCCCTACAAATAGACGAGTGTGCAAAGCACGGGGCAATTTGGACCCAATCCGATCGTCCCCGCCGGCAAATCCTCAATTCCACCGGTCGATCTTGGCCCTCGAAATTCATGCCACCAGATTAAGTCTCTGTTTACTCCATTTTCCACATGTTTGATTTTTCTAAACTTTTCATTTTCCCGTGTATTGCACATGCAATCTTTTGGGCTCCCAAAAAGTTAAAAAGAAAAATCAGAAAAAATAATTGTGTCTGATGGGAATCGAACACAGGGGCTATGTTACAGCAGTGCAAGGGCTTTACTAGTGAGCTACAAGTTGTTTCTTGCTTTTATTTAGCAAAAGTGACTTATAACTCATACACAGACTGTCAAACTCTTTTCTGTATAGTAATAGAAGAATTTCCGTACAAAGATTTCAGAGTCCTTACCCTAGTTTGCTTAGTTTGCTTCTTTTAAGAGGTAGAACTTGAATCAAGAACCTTTAGGTGGATCATCTAGGATCGAGAAGGCCAGAGACCAAGCTTGATCCGGGATCAGAAAGGAGCCTAAGAAGAAGAACAAAGACCCGAAGGACATGAACCTTATATGTACAACTTTCTATCATAGTAGAATAAATACCTATGAAGTTTTTGCTATTTAGGGCTTATGGTAGATCTTGGGTTACAGTCTTTGTTGCATGATTCAAAAATTGGTTTTTAGAAAATTCCGCCTCTCTACAAATACCGTAGAGTGTTCAATATAGATTTACATGGTATCAGAGCCACTCCATAAGCCTTAACTAGTAGTTTACGATGTTTTAGTTTCAAAACTGGAAAAATTCCGATCTTTAAACCCATTTTATATTTGAATTTTTTGTGGTCTCTGAAATTTTTTTGAACAAGTGCAGATGCCTACTTTTGTAGAGTTAGTGACACACAATGAAAACGAGAAAAATTGGCCAAGAAAAAACCGCCCATTTCCTCATATTCCCCGCCACCGACGGTTTTTTGGCATCCCCAGTTCCTTGTTTTCATTCCGTGTTTTGGGTTTTAAGAATTGGGATTTTTGGTATTGTTTGATTTGTCCCAGATTTCACTTAGTGTTATTTTTTTGGGGGAACTTGGAATGTTTAGAACTTGAAACTTTTGCATCGTTAATCTCAGTAATGTTGTGTATGTGTTTTCAAACGTCTTCTATTTGCTATATGTCATTTAGACGGGGTTGCACATACTTGCTTTTGTTGCTGTGATGTTTATATCTATGATAGTTTATTCGGATTGTCATGTTGGATAGCTCCTAGTGTAATGGTAGTTGTACAGTTTAAATTCATTTGTATATTCATTATTGCAGGGCGGACATCCGACATGTGGATTGTCGTTTCCGCCAATTTGTAAATTCTTTTATTGGGGCACGGCCGGGTTGAGGTCGATGTCACCATTTTATATATATTTTCATTTCTGTACTAGGATTACCCTGTGGAGGAGTGCTCGAGTAGTCGGGTTCTAGAGGGCAATGGGGCCCCTTCTCATGGTGTTGAGACTGGGGTGCTTTACTCTAGAATTGGCGGGCTATTCACCGCACTCGTAGGGGGTATAGGATGATACATGGTGGTGTGCTCAAGTTACCGGATTCCGTGAAGTACTGGGTGACCCAGTCACTTTGTTGATTGGGGTTGCCTCGCTTCTGGGATTGGCGGATAACTTGCCGCACTCGTAGGGGTCTAGGTTCTTCATTGCACAGGCTATCCACACGATCAGGAATGTCAAGTTTCATTTATGTCTCAAATGAAACTCGGGGCTCCTAGATTATCTGCTACTCCATTTTGCTTATTAGTTTGTTGTGATGTTGTTTATAACATGCCTGGGAAGAATGGTTATACACACACATACACACAAGTAGATGTTGTATATGTTTTCCATCCACACTAGTCCTGTTCCCGCACTGCCGTTAGTTAAGTAACCTAATGGTGCATGACGGGGCCCCGTGGCGAATGCGGATGACATATACGTACATTTTATTTTTCATTCTTTTCTGGTGTGATAGGAATTAATTGATGGGACCGCATTAATCCCATTAATGCAAGATAACAAACCTAAAAACATGCTGTTGGAACATTTTGAAAAACCACTCGGTTCTTTTCAAAACACTCGTTTAAAAGGCGGAGCTTGAACCACTCCTTTTCAAAGCTATCGTTCCTTCAACAATATCAAGTTCATTACGTTCAGAGTTTTCACCAAAAACCAACTGTAGCCCTCCGTCATTTCAAATGAGTAGCACATCATATTCATACTATGTTTGTTGGCCTTCGTCAAGGCATAGTGAATGGTAGCGGTGTGTTTCTTGTTTGTAGTATAGATAGATGCATTGGTTTAGAACAGTCGTACAGCCTTGTTGGCCTTCGTCAAGGGCGAGTACGGATGGGTCTAAATTAATCAGGACAACGACGGGAAGAACTTGACTTGCATCTTATAATTTGTTGGTCTTCGTCAAGTTCATAAGAGCTTGGGGCAAAAACCATATCGGGAGTTTCAAACAAAAAGGAAACTTGCAGATTTAGCATACCTTCTGGAGTGTGGTGACTAGAGTGGTTTCCATCTAGATCATCACACAATGATAGTTAGATCCCGATCCCAATGATGAGTAGGATTACTCTTGGGAGATACTTTTTACTTCACAATTAGCTAACCTATTAGGTGTCTAGAAAGTGTTAACGGGGTTATGCCTTTGCGAAAACCAGGATTTTAATTAGGTTTGTGCGAGAGCACGGGAAACCTCTCTCGGAGTACCAACACCCACCTAGCTGAACGGTTAGCGAACTTGTAAAGTGTAAATGATCCCGACTAATTCTCCTTTTAAGGTTTGATGGAGAATTCGAGGAAACAGTGGGAGCCATCCTGGTTAGATAAGATAATAAACCAATCTAATTTTGCAAGAGTATACGCTGAGTGTTTCTTTTCTCTCTATGGCAGCAACCATGACAGGATTTAAACTACTACTTGAAAAAAATACACCGACTGGGCCAAACTATAAATATTGGCTAAGAAACGTCAATATTGCACTCACTTATGACAAAGTGGAATACGTCCTCACCAATATTGCTCCCCTTGTCCCAGGACCAGACTCTTTGGTTGCGTACATCGAGGTCCGCAAAACATGGGACCTAGATTGTGAGAAAACTAGGTGCATAATGCTGGCTTCCATGAACAATGAAGTCGAGAAGCAGCACGAGAATATGGACATAAAATCCATTTTTCTCCGTTGCAAGAATTTGTATGGAGAGCACTCTCGTATTGCAAGGTACGGGACCTCAAGGAAATTATTCCAGATGAGGTTAGCTGTCGAATCACCTGTAGGAGAACACGTCCTAAAGATGATCAGTCTTATTGAGGAACTCGCAAACCTGGGATGCATGTTAGAGAACAAGTTATATATTGACTTGATTCTACATTCCCTTCCTTATACCTTCTCTCAGTGCGTGCTAAACTTTAACATGCATGGCATGGAAGCTGATCTTCAAAAACTCCTCAACATGTTGAGGGTAGCGAAGAGCTCCTTGAAAAAGAGGAAGACACATGTTCTTACTATTGGGGAATCTTCCTCTTCTAAATCCACAGCGAAAGCAAAGGGGAAGAAGAAGAAGAACTCCACCAAGCCGAAAGAAGGTGTTAAAAAGGTGCAAGAAACGAACAATTCGGGGAGAGTAAAACCAGGAAAGGATGAGTGCTACTACTGTCATAAGAAGGATCACTGGAAGAAGGATTGCAAGGCTTTCAAACCCAAGGGCAAGGATACGAAGCAAGATGATGTTTCGACTTCAGGTGTGTTCGTGATTGAATACTGTTTTTCAGTAAACTCTACATCATGAGTACTAGATACCGGTTCTAGTTCTCACATCTATAATTCTTTGCAGGCGCTGAGAAACTGTAGAGTGCTAAAGGAAGGTGATATGACACTCAGGGTTGGCAACGGAACAAACGTAGATGCTGTTGTAGTAAGAGATTATCACCTGGGTTTGACGAGTGGACACTGTTTCCCCCAATCAGAGAGCAAAGCTCTATTTAAAATTTCAAAATTTGAAATTTAAAATGAGACAGTGCTTCATAAGAGCGCTCGCGCCAAGAGCGCCAGCGCCAAGAGTCAAAGACTCTGAGGCAGCGTTTCACGTGCAAAGCACGAGAGCGCTAGCGCCAAAAGTCAAAGACTCTGAGACAGCGCCTCACGTGCAAAGCACGAGAGCGCCAAGCGCTAGAACTAAATGTTCTCCACCATTGGATCAAAGATCCAACTGAGATGAATAAATCATCAAATTACAGAATTCAATTCCGTTGAGGAAATACTCCTCAAATCTTTCCAAACAGGAAAGATTGTGCTCTATAAATTAGAGCACCGTTGGATCAAAGATCTAATGGTGATTAAAAATCACCAAGATACAGAATAAGTTCTGTATGGGAAAATATTTTCCCAATCTTGTTAAAAACAAGAAGATTATCTTCTGTAAATCAGAAGCCCTAGGATCAAAGATCCAATAGTGGGGAAACATCCCCAAATCAATCAGAGAAAGATTTCCTTAACTGATTCAACAAATCATCTTCCCCTATATAAAGGATCCAAGACTTCAAGTCTTGCAGAGAAGAACCCCCCCATAAACTTTAAGTTCTCAAAAGAAAAATAAAGAAGAGCAAGCTCTGAGAAGAAGAACCTTCTTCAAGATAAATAAAAAGAAGAGAGATCATAACACCTCCTCAATTTCTGAGAGTTTAACTCTCACATCAGAAGAACTTAGTTCTTTTTCTAGATCACAGATCTATAAGACAAAGTCTTTCACAAAAAACAAAGAGATCATAGCATCTCCCCATAAAAGAAGAACTCAATTCTTAGAGACAAAGTCTCTCATAAACAAAAACAAGGAGATCAAAGCATCTCCTCACAAAAAGAAGAACTCTGTTCTTAGATCCATGAGACAAAGTCTCTTATAAACCGATAATTTAATTCTCAGAGCACAGAACTAATCAGAGCTGCGAAAGAAGCGCCTCAGCGCTCCAATTTAAAAGAAGCGCCTTAAGCGCTCTAAGTCTGGTGCTCAGCGCCAAGCGCGCCACGTGTTAGTTATATGTATGCCCTAGAGGCCATTACTGTACATTGGATGTATATTGTAGTGGATGCTGGGACATATATAGGGAGGACTTTCTTGCTCGACATGATAGTATGCTATCTGGTTACTCTTTACCTTAACGTGTGCACTGATTGTCTCTCTGTTACATGTTGGTAAAGCCCTTAGGATGTGTACTTGACTACCTGGACTATGATGCGGATCATACTAGTGGGGACATGGCAGTCCATAAGTACATCCTTCAAAGTCCCTAGTCGTGGGTGTATCGAGACGGGGTATCGATATACCAGAGTAGACAAGCGTATACCTTCTCGACCCATACAGATGGGCGATGGATGATCCCATATCCATTGGTGTTTGACATCGGAGATGATATACGGGTGCTCAGTGGAGACTGGGTACACTGGACGGACTCGCCGAGAACTCCCAGATGGTATTATACCTTACGTCAGATTGCAGTTCTCTGGTGACACTGGTACAGAGTAGTCTGTTGACCCGAGATCGTCATAGAGTCTTGTGTGGTTCCCACTGTGCTTTGATTTCCATCTTACCACGTCCAAGAGGGCGTGCAAAACGGTGGTTTTTGGGTACAGTCCCGAGTCACATGGAGGCAATGAGCGATAGGAGGGGATTCGTCTCTCCCGGTATAGGGAGTTGATGTTGCGCTGTGTTCGATTGGCTATAACCGGAAATCCCTGGCCAGGGTTGCTGAGATTTACTGGTAAGTGTTACCAGTAGTTTCTCGAAATGTTATAGGCCTCATATCGACACGACTTATCGAGCTAATGGGGTCTGACGTTTACCACCCCTAGGCAAGATATGCGACATATCAGACGATCAGACCGGACTGTACGGTAAGTGTTACTGGTTGGATTCACAGGAGTGTGAGCGGGCTTGCTCGTCGATCTTTTGATCGCTCAATACCCGGGTGGCCGTTACGTTTAGCAGACCGCTTGCGGCTTGTGGGTGTTTGATATGATCATCACCTGCTGCCGGCGTATTGACGAGTCTTTAGAGTCCTACACAGAGGTTTCCTGGCTCAAGCGAAACGAAATAGGAGCGCATATGAGATATGTGCGGGACCGAGAATAATGCGTGTATGTGATACCGTATTCTATTCTCGCGATGAATGTATCGATTGGTTGTATGCGATACAACCTAGTTATCGAATCAAGGATTGATTTGATAAGCCGATACATTAAATACTAGTCGGTTGTGTGCGACATGACCGGGTCATTGAATCAAGTGTTGATTTAATGATTTAATGCATAATTATATATTTGATATATTACTTTGCATTAACTAGTATTGGTTCATTTTAAATGGTTTTTCTCACTTGTTTGTGCACATTGTATATGTGATATATTTTTGTGCACAAGTATGTATCATGTTTGATGATGCATGCTAACTTGGGTTTGTGTAAAGATTAAACCATGGTTATATGAATGGTTAGGGTTTTGTTTTCTTATTCATTTAATTATTTTATTTATTCTTTTTGGAAAATAATAAGCATAAAGAAAAATGGTGGCTTTCTTTGGATGCATGTTGAAGCTTCATGAAGCTTTGACTAAGTCACCATTTTGTCTCATGCTTAACCCTAACCATTCCACTTAACCCTAGTCTATTCTCTACACTTGACCATGGTTGGATTATGATAAGTATTCATTTTATTTTCTTTTTTTGCTAGACACTTATCATAACATTTTTCATCATCATCTTCTTCTTCTTCAAGAAGAAGCTTGCCTCCATCAATGGCAATTTGAGAAAATGAGTGAGAAATCCAATTCTAAAGTGAACCCACTTCCTATTTCTTCATCCTCTACCACTTGCCAAGTAGTATAGGGTGTTTTCTTCATAAGTTTCATGACTTGGTGAAGTGGGAGCTTGATCTTGTGATGCCTCGACGTAGATCATCTTCGGCATCGTAGTCGATAACCTAGCCCGCCCATTTCTCCGATGAAGCCGACGCTAGAGCCCGGGATTTGATTTGGACAGCGAGGAGACTTCATTGCGGAGCTATGGAGGTGGAGGACCGGATCTACAAAGGTTGTATTTCCGTTCTTGTAGTTAAGTTGTTAACTAGTTTCATTTGTCGCCTAAAATTCTAGTTAACGATCCGTATTAGGGTTTCTCGGCACTTGTAAAATTTCAAATTGGCATGGTTGATGCCTTGTGAGACCTCATTAGTGTGCCTAGGAGCCCTACAGTGGTATCAGAGCCTAGCTAGAGCCTTAGGCGAAGTCTAGACGACGTTTGAAATCCGAACGAACATCGAAACCCTAAAGCATATTGCTCTCTGGAAATTTTCTGAAAATTTGGATTTTTGTGAATTAAAAATTGCTAAAAAATTCAGCAGGGTGTTATTTGAATTACTGTGAAATTCGAGGGGCTGATTCAACTAAAGCGTGGCGGAACCGCGGCACAAGCATGGCTTGTGCGGCGGTTCCGCGGCCATTCTGTCACATCAATTTATGAATTTTGCACAGTAATTCATGTTTTCAGGTGCTGAGTTTTCTGGGAATTTTTAATTTGAACTCAAGAGTTGAGTTTTCTGGGGTGTTTTGGAGCTTGGATGATTCGATCGGATTATCAGACTTTGTCTATGTGTTTTTCCGGATATTTAGAATATGTTAAAAAGTTCGACCGGATATAAATACCCACCTTTTCCCCTGTCGGAAAAATTCCAAGTGTTGGATTTTTCTGTGGTTTAAGGACGTTCTAAGTAGTGCAAGTAACGCGATGGTCCCTCTAGAAGACAACAAACCTTAACTCGATTATGTGACCGTCTTGAACTGCCCTTTGAACCTTCGGGTTTGGGGCAGTACGGCGTGCCACATGTGAGGCGTTGGCTTGACCCTTCTACGGCTGGACCGTTGGTACTGAGGCACGAACTGAATGCTGTTAAACTTATTTCATGTGTTGAGCTATATCGGGAAAACTTGGGCGTTCGATTATTCGATCGGAAAGTTTAACATTTTCTATCTTGTCCGGAATGTAATACAATAATTGGAATTCACAAGTAGTTATGAGATAACTGAATGAATGTTATAAACATAGCAGTTTAGTCTCACTTAATCGGTTGCCACGGAATTTTGATATGATCAAAAGTCCGTCGCAATAACGTAGCGTACGCGGATACTCGCCGGGTAAACTTAATAGACAGCCTCGCTCCATAGCCCCGACCAAGTGACTGTAGGAGAACCCCGTCGCCGAAAGCATCCGTTCGGGTGCTCGCGGTAGCGGTGTTCCGCCTTGGTGCACTTTGTCGACGGCGTCGGGGGTGCGGCCGTCTACTGAAGTTTGCGACGAGCATTCGATCAGGATGTCGGGAATCTTGTTGAATTGCCCGACTTTATATTGAAAAGTGTTTTCGATGTTGAGACTAAAATGCGGGGTTTATAATTGTTAGGCATGCGATGTCTAAGGAATTCATTTGATTAGGCATGCGATGTCTATGCAGGTTGTGGATTCCAACTGTTGTAGTTTTACACTTTCTTTTCTGTGACCGTAAGTGTAATATGTGATATCGCCGGTTTCGTTGCTATATGTCAACGAAAATTGGGATGCGCATATTTACTTACGTTGATGACATGTGATGTTATGTGTTGCTGGATATGTTATATTGGATCGTCGTGTTTGAATAGCCGGGGGTTTTTATGTGAGATGAGTGTTTTTCATTTTCATTCATGTAAAAACTTGTATGTAATATTCCTTTATTGGGGCACTTCCAGGTTGCGGAAGATTTCACCGTTTGTATATTATTTACTTTTCCGCACTAAGATAGACCCAAGGAGGGGAGCACAAGTAACCGGGTTCTAGGGTCCAGTGGGAGACCAACTCGAGGAGTCGAGTCCGGGTATCCTAACTCTAGAATTGGTAGGGTTGCTTGCCGCTCTCGTAGGGGTCTAGGGGTGTGGGTTTGGCTATTCATCACGACCGTGGAATCCGTGTTTTATACTGGCTCGTATTGAAAACACGGACGTCCTAGTATATCCAATATTTCATATGTTTCTTCTGCTGCGATATCTGTGATGTGATCATGTGATGTACTGTGATAGATATTGTATATAGTATATATGATATATTATATAGGCGTTACTTATGTTTTACACCCGCGCTAGCCCTGCCCTGCTCTGCCGTTAGTTACCTAACCTAACGGTGCACGAGGGGACATCGAGGCGAATGCGGATGGCATAAGTGTACGTCGTATTTATCTGTGATGTTTAGGTACTTAAATGATGGGACTTCATTAATGTGATTAATGAAATAAAAGAAACCTAAGATGTTGTAGAATCGAATTTCAAAATAAAACAGGTAGCTACAGTTCTTGCTTTGCACAACGGTATATGTGATATATCCTGCACCTTATTCGATGAGGAAAGGACCGAGATCCCTTCACCGGGAGTGACTCCTTTAGCAATAACTGGCAGATGCTACACACTCTGTTTGTCTTTTGATTGCTTTTAAGAGTTTTTGCTTTCCACAGTGATATATATGATATATCCCGCACCTCATTCGACGAGGAAAGGACCGACGATCCCTTCACCGGGAGTGACTCCTTTAGCAAAACTAGAAAAGCCTCAAAAACACTCCAATTCAAAATTCATTCGATCCTACAACGATATCAAGTTCATTACGCAATAGGTTTTCAGAAAAACCTGTCGTAGCCCTCCGTCATTTCAGATAAGTACTAGTTAGTATTCGTACTGCGGTAGTTTGGCCTCCGTCAAGGCATAGTGTACGGTAGCTAACTAGTGCTTATCTGCTAGCATATGATGCGATTGGATTAGGGTATTCGTACGGCGTTGTTTGGCCTCCGTCAAGGGTCTTGCGGGTGGGTTTAATTCAATCAGGAAATGACGGGTTGAACTTGACTAGCGGACTATGGGTAGTTTGGCCTCCGTCAAGGTCATAGGACGCTAGGGGCAAAATATTATCGGGAATTTCAAGTGTTGAAATTTGCAATGAGATTGCATACCTTCTATGAGATAGTTGGATCCCGATACCCGCTGCGAGTAATTGTTACTCCTGGGAGAGTTTTACACATTACAATTAGCCGATCAAGTAGGTGTCTAGAAAGGTGTTAACGAGGTTACGCCTCTGGGAAAACGAGGTTTACACTAATTAGGTTCGTGCGAAAGCACGGGGAACCTCCCTCAAAGTACCGACACTGGCCTGGCTGAAAGATTGGCGAACTTGTAGTGTGTAATTAATCCCGGCTAGTCTTTCCTTTTAGGGTTTGAAGGAAGATTTGATAAAAAGCAGTGGGAGCCATCCTGATTAGATAAAATAATAACCAATCTGATCTTGCAAGAGCATACGCTGAGTGTTTTCTTCTCTCTCTCTCCAGGTAGCGACCATGTCACGCCTTAATCAAGATAATAATACGGATAATTGACCGAACCCGCTTGTTATACTGAGCTGGGGAACGTTGGTCCCGCTCCAACTTATAATTGTTATAAGACAGAGCAGGAAATTGGGGAATACCAGAATTCCCGTGCCACCCAAACGAAGAGAGTGCATGCTGATGCACCATCTTCGGGTGTGTTCATTACAAAGAACTGTTTCTCTGTATCCTCTACATCCTGGGTATGTGATACCAGATCAGGATCCCGGATATGTAATCTGTTACATAGGGCTACAGAAAGGTAGAGAACCGAGAACGGGTGATAAGTTTCATGAGGCAGAAAACGGGGCAAGTGTTGCAGCCAAGTCTGTTGGTCACTGTCACCCTGTATTCCAAATACATTGATTCTGAACGAATGTTATTAGATACCGAACCTGGTATACAAAATCATATCAATCTCTTTATCAGTAAAGAAATGATAAAATTTTGTATAGTCGGATAATGTTTTGAACATTTCCTATATCAAAAGTTGATCGGTTCAGGCACGTTATCTAAAAGCATTGATGTTCTAAATCAAACTACAGTTCTTTAGTATACGGAACA
This sequence comes from Agapanthus africanus, assembly GCA_030015575.1. Taxonomy (NCBI): domain Eukaryota; kingdom Viridiplantae; phylum Streptophyta; class Magnoliopsida; order Asparagales; family Amaryllidaceae; genus Agapanthus; species Agapanthus africanus. Next base: position 403,114,047 of record CM057346.1, read on the forward strand.
CACAAAAGAGGAAGAGTTCAGAAATGAACGAATCCTTCTTGAGGTATTGTAGACTAGGTCATATCAATGCGACCTGACTAGCTGAAGTTACATTTAGATGCATATTTAAATCTGTTTGAATTTACATCTTATGAAACTTGCCAGTCATGTCACAAAGATACGATGACCATAGCTCTGTTTACTGGAAACAGAGAAAGAGTTAGTGAACTCTTGGGATGATACATGTTGATGTATAAAGGTCCCCTGTCTACACATGCCAAGACCGGTTCTTTGTACTTCATTACATTCTCTGATGATCTCTCAAGATTCAGACATATGTTCCTGTTGAAACACAAGTCCGAACCTTTTGAGATATTCACAGAATATAAGTTAGAAGTAGAGAATCAAAATAAGGGTATAAGTATTATGTCCTATGATGAGATCAGGGAGGAGAATACTTGTATATGGAATTCCTGGACTTTTCTAAAGGAGAATGAGATTCTCTCTCAGCATTACTCCTCCGTATACACCATAGCACGATGGTATATCGGGGCGGAGCAATCTCACCCTATATGATAAGGTGTGCTCTATGATGAGTACTACTGAGTTACCTATTTTCTTTTTGGGAGTTATGCACTTGAGAAGCTGCATACCTATTGAATAGGGTTCAAATCAAATCAGTTGCCTACCATTTCATATGTGATATGATAAGGGAAGAGCCCATATCTTAAGTTGGTTAAGATTTGGGGTTGTCCGGGCTATGTCTAAAAGTATAATCCGGACAGGCTCGAGGCAAGGTCTGTTATGTACAACTGGAAAGGTTCCAGCTATACAAACAACAGCAGATGATTTGGTAGAACCAAAGGATTCAGTAGATACCAACGAACCTCAGCCTCTCCGCCGATCTAGTAGGGTTTTCTCACCCATCTGAGAGATACTTCTGTTTCTCTATGACAGTGGGAGCGAGGATTGCATCATAAGATGATGACCCAACTAGTTTCGAGCTGGCCATCAGGAGTGGGACTCTGTAAGAATGGCTGGATGCTTAGTGTTCTGAGATGGAATCCATGTACACCAACAAAGTATGGACTTTGGTTGCTATATCTGAAGGGTTAAATCCCCATCAGGAGCAAGTATATCTTGAGAAGATTACTTGGTGTACATGGAAAAGTTAAGACTTTCAAAGCTAGACTTGTTAAAGGTTTGCATCATTGACCAGATATGGATCATAATGAAACCTTTTCTAAGGATCTATGCTTAAGTCCATCCAGATCCTACTTGCCACGGCTACATACCATGACTACGATATCTGGCGGTTGGGTGCCATGACTGCTTTTCTAAAATAATGTTTTGGAAGAGAGCGTCTGTAAGTACACAGCCAGAGGGCTTCGTAGACAACGGGAGCAGCGGAAACGTGTGCAAGATGTTTTATAGGATAAAGCAGGCATCGCGGAGTTGGAACGTCTGTTTTGATGAAGTAGTCAAAGAGTTTGACATCATCAAAATGGTAGATGAACCTTGTATAAACAAAAAGGTAGTAGGGAGTATGGTGGTGATCCTCGTAGAGTACGTGGATGTCATACTCTTGATAAGAAAGGAGTTTTCTATGCTACGCTCGGTCAATCTCCGCTTATCACAAGGATTCTCCATATAGGATCAAAGTGATACCTCCTAAATCCTGGGTTTTGGATCTATGAGATAGATCTAAATGGATGTTAGGATACTCACTAGTTGTAGTGAGATGGTATCAACCGATCCTGGGGAGAATCACTGGAAGGGTTCCAGGGTGATAAGGACGACTGAATGTCAGTCACAGGCATTGTCTTTACCCTCAGTAAAGGGACGGTAAGATTGGAAGAGTTCCAAGCTAGATACCGTGGTATACTAGACGATAAAGGCTGGATACATCGCTACTTAAGATGCTACCAAAGAGGCTGTCTGGGTGTATATATATTTGTTCATGAGATGAACTCTGTTCCTCCCATTGTGTGACAATGGAGTTGTGGGTTATGCCAAGGAACGTCCGTCCCATCAGTGATCCAGACATATTCTAAGGCAGTATTACCTAATCATGGAGATGGTTGATCTCCAGGGTGATCGAGGTTTGGAGAGTAGACTCAGAGGACAACACGGCGGATCCACTCACAAAGGCCTTTTCCCAGAGAGAGACTTTTATGGGATGGTTGAGTATGAGATACTACAACCACTGCTATCAGATGGCCCTAGTGCAAGTGGGAGATTGTTAGTTATATGTATGCCCTAGAGGCCATTACTGTACATTGGATGTATATTGTAGTGGATGCTGGGACATATATAGGGAGGACTTTCTTGCTCGACATGATAGTATGCTATCTGGTTACTCTTTACGTTAACGTGTGCACTGATTGTCTCTCTGTTACATGTTGGTAAAGCCCTTAGGATGTGTACTTGACTACCTGGACTATGATGCGGATCATACTAGTGGGGACATGGCAGTCCATAAGTACATCCTTCAAAGTCCCTAGTCGTGGGTGTATCGAGACGGGGTATCGATATACCAGAGTAGACTAGCGTATACCTTCTCGACCCATACAGATGGGCGATGGATGATCCCATATCCATTGGTGTTTGACATCGGAGATGATATACGGGTGCTCAGTGGAGACTGGGTACACTGGACGGACTCGCCGAGAACTCCCAGATGGTATTATACCTTACGTCAGATGGCAGTTCTCTGGTGATACTGGTACAGAGTAGTCTGTTGACCCGAGATCGTCATAGAGTCTTGTGTGGTTCCCACTGTGCTTTGATTTCCATCTTACCATGTCCAAGAGGGCGTGCAAAACGGTGGTTTTTGGGTACAGTCCCGAGTCACATGGAGGCAATGAGCGATAGGAGGGGATTCGTCTCTCCCGGTATAGGGAGTTGATGTTGCGCTGTGTTCGATTGGCTATAACCGGAAATCCCTGGCCAGGGTTGCTGAGATTTACTGGTAAGTGTTACCAGTAGTTTCTCGAATTGTTATAGGCCTCATATCGACACGACTTATCGAGCTAATGGGGTCTGACGTTTACCACCCCTAGGCAAGATATGCGACATATCAGACGATCAGACCGGACTGTACGGTAAGTGTTACTGGTTGGATTCACAGGAGTGTGAGCGGGCTTGCTCGTCGATCTTTTGATCGCTCAATACCCGGGTGGCCGTTACGTTTAGCAGACTGCTTGCGGCTTGTGGGTGTTTGATATGATCATCACCTGCTGCCGGCGTATTGACGAGTCTTTAGAGTCCTACACAGAGGTTTCCTGGCTCAAGCGAAATGAAATAGGAGCGCATATGAGATATGTGCGGGACCAAGAATAATGCGTGTATGTGATACCGTATTCTATTCTCGCGATGAATGTATCGATTGGTTGTATGCGATACAACCTAGTTATCGAATCAAGGATTGATTTGATAAGCCGATACATTAAATACTAGTCGGTTGTGTGCGACATGACCGGGTCATTGAATCAAGTGTTGATTTAATGATTTAATGCATAATTATATATTTGATATATTACTTTGCATTAACTAGTATTGGTTCATTTTAAATGGTTTTTCTCACTTGTTTGTGCACATTGTATATGTGATATATTTTTGTGCACAAGTATGTATCATGTTTGATGATGCATGCTAACTTGGGTTTGTGTAAAGATTAAACCATGGTTATATGAATGGTTAGGGTTTTGTTTTCTTATTCATTTAATTATTTTATTTATTCTTTTTGGAAAATAATAAGCATAAAGAAAAATGGTGGCTTTCTTTGGATGCATGTTGAAGCTTCATGAAGCTTTGACTAAGTCACCATTTTGTCTCATGCTTAACCCTAACCATTCCACTTAACCCTAGTCTATTCTCTACACTTGACCATGGTTGGATTATGATAAGTATTCATTTTATTTTCTTTTTTTGCTAGACACTTATCATAACATTTTTCATCATCTTCTTCTTCTTCTTCAAGAAGAAGCTTGCCTCCATCAATGGCAACTTGAGAAAATGAGTGAGAAATCCAATTCTAAAGTGAACCCACTTCCTATTTCTTCATCCTCTACCACTTGCCAAGTAGTATAGGGTGTTTTCTTCATAAGTTTCATGACTTGGTGAAGTGGGAGCTTGATCTTGTGATGCTTCGACGTAGATTATCTTCGGCATCGTAGTCGATGACCTAGCCCGCCCATTTCTCCGATGAAGCCGACGCTAGAGCCCGGGATTCGATTTGGACAGCGAGGAGACTTCATTGCGGAGCTATGGACGTGGAGGACCGGATCTACAAAGGTTGTATTTCCGTTCTTGTAGTTAAGTTGTTAACTAGTTTCATTTGTCGCCTAAAATTCTAGTTAACGATCCGTATTAGGGTTTCTCGGCACTTGTAAAATTTCAAATTGGCATGGTTGATGCCTTGTGAGACCTCATTAGTGTGCCTAGGAGCCCTACACCACGTGCTCCTCACGTGGGCGCTATTTTACAAGTAGCGCTTTAGCGCTCCATGTCTGGCGCTCAGCGCCAAGCGCGCCACGTGCTCCTCACATGGGCGCTATTCTGAAGGAAGCGCTTTAGCACCTTAGCGCTCTATGTCTGGCGCTCAGCGCCAAGCGCGCCATGTGCTCCTCACGTGGGTGCTATTCTGAAGGAAGCGCTTTAGCGCTCCAGCGCTCCAAGTCTGGAGCATAGCACCAAGCGCACCATGTGCTCCCCACGTAGGCACTATCTCAGAGGAAGCGCCTTAGCTCTCCAAGCCTGGCGCTCATCGCCAAGCGCTCTGTACATAAAGCACTCCGTATATAAAGATTATGTACACAAAGCGCTCTGCGCTGTAAAGAGTGTTCAACACTTTATAAAAGACAAAAAGAAAAAGGGATGTCAGAACCCAAATTAATGCTCAACATTATTGAACAAAAAGGGGCTGAGCGCAAACAAATGTTCAACATTTTATACCAAAGGGGGGCTGAGCCCAAACAAATGTTCAACATTTTATTCAAAACTGAGTGGACTGAGCCCAGGTTGGATACAAGTTCCCAATTCAAATTAACCAAGCCCATGTGCTCACAGTCTCTTCGATTGGTCTTAGTCCTAAACTGGACTATAGATCTCCCAACCAACATTGGTTCAAGGGTACATCTTTTCATACCTCTGATACATGTCGTTGTAATTCTTCAGCGTCCTCAGAGAGATGGAGGGTCCCAATAACCAATAATTTTTGGTGCATCTCCAAAAGGTTAAACCAAAACTTTACAGACTATGATGTCTTTAAACCAGACTATGATGTCTTTTAACCCTACGGACTATGAGGTCCTTAAACTCATGGACTATGATGTCCTTAAACTTATGGACCGCAACGTCCCTAAACTAAACCCCACAGACTATGATGTCTTTAAACTTATGGACCGCAATATCCCTAAACTAAAGCGATAGAGTCCAAACACTCTTTCGTCGGATCTAAATGATTCCAAAACCCCGTTGAGTAGATCTTAGTCTAAAATTAGACTAACGTATCCATAACAAACGTTTAAGTTGATCTTAATCTCAAAGAGATTAACGAGCCTTGAACCAAACCAAACCCAAATTTAAGAAAATACGGATTTGGACTAATCCACGCCCTATGGGCGACAACATAAATTAGTCCCCGTATACAATCCACGGGCAACCAAAAACAAAACAAACACCCACGACACGAAGTGAACATTCGGAGAAGGAGAAAGTGGTTATCGTAACCCGATAACATGCTTAACTGCAGGGGCTTGCGTCTGCAGGGAAGAGCATCCCTACAATCGAAAACCCTTCACAAAGAGGGGGAATCTGACAAAATCTGCTACAACGGCCGTATCCGTCTAAACCTCCGATACACGGTGTCATAAATCAACTTGGCATCTTCGGAGAGATGGACGGATAAAACCAAATAGCATCTGCCCCCAAATTTAGGCCAGATGACCTACGCGATTTCGTCTCTATTTTCGGCGGTAAATAGATTCTGGCACGCCCGGTGGGACCTTTTCCTCTTTCCACTCCACATTTCGTGTGTCTTGTTTCGCGAACAAATCACAGTTTGCTATGGTTGCCCCTGGATTCGAGGTACTAAGATTTAATGTCTTGCTCTGTGCAGAAAAGAAGTTGGCGTCAATGGCTTCCAACCACGCCAAATGCAACAATTGCAACAACTCCCACTCCGTCCTCGCTGGCGGAGTGACCTACGGGCCTCAATCGGCCTCCATTTTCGTGATGCCAGTGGAACAGGCGACGCAGGCCACCACTGGGTTGTTCTTCGGGACTATGCTCCCACCAATGAGCTTCAACGTCCTAGTGCCATCGCAAGAAGCTCCAAAGAAGTCGGTCTTTGATCGGCTTGCAACTGCCGCGGGCCTTCTCAATGGGTCGCACAAATCCAATGCCTCGGTCTTTAACAGATTGGGCCAAAGCTCCGATGGGCCCGTGAAGAAGCCCGCACTACCTGAAGGGGTTATCCCGAAGCGGATAGCCATCCCTGCTCCAGTAAATGAAGTCATCAGAGAGACTTCTCCTATTAAGGGGTCGGTCTTCACAAGACTGGCCGTTCCAGCTCCCGCTCCAGGCGAAGTCACCAAGGCTGCTACCCCTGCTCGAAAGTCTGCCTTCGATAGGTTGGCCATCATCCTTTCTCAACGGACATCAGTCTTTGACAGGCTGACACCAACAACAGTTTCTCATCAAAGCATGAAGCACGATGCAGCTATCCCGACAACGGAGGTGATCCCATCTGCAAGACGCGCTCGACGTCGTCATTGGCGCCGAGTGAGGAATGCTGGGTGCAATTCCCCTTCTGGACTGACTCCACCAGCTCCAATGGTGGAAATTGAGGCTGTTGTTCCAACTGGGAACAGTTTTGAACCACTTAGAAGGGTGCGCAAAAACTCTCCAACTGCTGTGTTGAAAAGATCTCCTCCACCTGTGGAGAACGCTACAAAGGCAAAGCTAGAGTAGCCCCCTCAGCGGCTGTCCTCCAAAATTCATAGGGTCTGGCGAAGGGTCCAAGACTCTGTGATTAACCAAGACTACTCCTGCCGACCAAAGAAGATGAAGGTTCGGCAAGAGAAGGACCACCCTGTCGCACCACAGAAGGTGTCATCTACTTGGGTGCCCGCTGCAACGGCCCCCTCAACTTCGACCGCCCACAAAAGGAGAAGGCCAAAGAAAATCCCCGTGTCTGCGACCAATCTCAAGGGCACTAAATCCAAACGCCCTAATTCTGGGGGCATGGTGGTGCACACTATTTACATGGCTTCCGGAAAAGTGGATAGCCGTATCTCCACGGGCCATCGACCACTCACCCGATCAGTAACAAAGGCTCAGGAGCAACAACAGCAAAAGCTCCAGGAGATGCTGACAACCATGGCCGCACTCACTGGGCCAAAAGTAAGCCCGGGGACATCGTTGGAGCAGCGTCAGGAGCAGGAAACCGATGCCGAATTCCTCTGAAGAATGCTCGAGAGGAAAGAAAAGGATGCCGTGGAACAAGCGGCCAACATAAAACAAATGGCACTATTGTTCCAAGATATGGTGGGTATGATGATCCAGCCAGACCACCCAGCCGAAGATCCTCCAGTAATAATTGAAGATGATAGAGGGGAGATATCAAACCCTCTTCCGGCCGCTTCAGCTACAAAGGAGGAAACAATCTCGAAAGCTGCGCTCGATGATTATATAGCTTGACAGATATGAGCTCATCAAGCGAACGAAGCCACTGGACAAGTCGTCAGAACTGGGCGACCATATCCAAGCTGGTATGATCAGATCAAGTACCCGCCAGGATACACGATTCCTAAGTTCCACGTATACAAGGGGACATGCAATCCCCATCAACATGTCGCCCAGTTCAAGGCTCTGTACGGCAACACTGGAGGTGACGATAAGCTACTGCTTCGCCAATTCGTTGGCATCTTGGTGGAGACGGCATTCGAATGGTATTCGGAGCTTCCCAACGACTCTGTTAAAACTTTTACGGAGATGGAATTTCTATTCACCCACCGTTTCACAAGCGCTAGCGAACGCACCCCAATTACGGAATTGATCAATGCCAGGGTGAAGCCAGGAGAAACATGGGTTTAGTATGCAATCCGGTGGCGGAACCTATGGTCGAAATGCGAACAACGCATCGAAGAAGCTCCTGCAGTAGGCATGTTCGTGGGTACCCTCGATCCGCAGCCGACCATATCCCAGTTCATGATGTTTTTCAAGCCAACTACCTTTCAGGCCTTGATTGACAAGCTAGTCCAAATGGATCAGATGGGTCATAGACCGTCTTCCTCTAAAATGGAGCTTCAAAACGAAAAGGGGAAAGGGAAAGTGACCTTCATCGCCAATGCTCAGCAGCAGCCAGTGGTCCAAAACCAGCAGATTGCCAAAACGATAGACATCGATTCTTCAACGAGAAGCTAAAAAGCCCTTATTCGTTTCTCCAGGATAAAACAAGGAGTCTGTTCGAGCTGGCGGTGCACAGCAGTCTCATCACCCTGCCGGATCCGAAATGCTCACTGTGGCCCGGTGACGTCAACAGTCCCAACTATTTCCCCTACCATCGAATAATGGGCTATCCAATCGAAGATTGCTTTGTATTCAAAAACTGGATTGAAGACCAATACCAGCAAGGCAAATTCGCGTTGTCTGAAAACTGGAGGGTAAACCCGCCACAACCACACGCTCCGAAAAAGATGGACACGTCAGGGGCATCATGCTCATTTATAGAGGAAGCTCCATGGGAAGTTGTTCTTTCGACAAAAACTAAAAGAATGCTGAAAGATCTCCAAGCATGTCCGGCGATTAGGTGGAAGAGCCCGCTGGAGCCCGAGATTATTGAGGGGATGCTGAAGCCGCGCCCAACGCTAAAAGTTGGTGAAGGTGGACAAAACATTCAGGCCAAGCCTCCAAACTCTTTAAAGAAAAAGAAGAAGGCCAAGAAGCCCGTCCAACCCGAAGACAACCGTACAGGTCTGCAGAAATACATCGATACACTGAAAGAATATAACCAGAAGGCACGGACCCCAATCACGTTGGATGAATTCTTTAAGCATGCTCTTGAGAATGAAGCCGATGACGATGATGAAGGAGACAATTCTTCAGAAGAGCCCGAGGATTATGTAGCAAGCTGCCACATGATCTCTCACTCATCAATAAATGGCAAAGAAGCTCCTGATGCAGAGAAACTGGGGGCAAATCCAGAACCAGAATCAAAATCCCTGGAGCCATCGGACGAATTGATTGACAGACTGCTGAGCGAAGCTCTTCAGAAAAACAAATCTGACCGAGGGTGTGAAACGACCATATATGAAAGGGCCAAGCGTCGGCGTCACGTTGAAGAAGCTCCGGTATTGAGAAGCCATAGAGTACCCCTAACCGGATAGAAGCACTTCTGCCGCCAGCAAAGACAGGTTTAAGACAAGGAAGCAGTTCGCTAAAGCCCTGTAGATGGGAATGAAGTTGCCACCTTTCAAAGAAGACATGATCAGTCAAAAATATTGCATTTTTAACACATCAATTTCCTTACTCTTTGTGATCATCTAAAGGTGTTTGGTATAAATATAGCACATATTAGCAATTCGTCTGCAAAATATCAAATAACATGTGTTATACATTATAACCGGCATTATGAGGGAAATTGTGTGTTTATTACTGCACGCATGATATTGTTTATCTCAACACTGTTTATCAAGATTGTGTGCAGAAAATCCTTCATGTTAAAGAGCCGGAATCACAAAAGTGCCGATAAAATGCATTAAGTACAAGACTTGAGATCTGGCAGCAACCAAGAAAGAAATGTCAGATTCCAGGTATCAGAAGAAGATCCCAACATTGTCAGAAGATAACCCCAGAAAATGATGCAGAGAACCCACTATATGGCCGCGGATCCGCGGCCGAGTTGGCTTATCCACCGCGGTTCCACGGCCTGGTTAGCTCCTTGGCCCTCCAAAATCCTCCGGAATATTCCCTGTAACAATTCTAACTTCCAGAAGACTCTCAATTACCATGTGGCTTCTTCCAGAAGGTTCTGCATAACAAACTCACTTTAGAATATTCCTTGTAACAACATCATTCTAGAATATTACCTATAACAAACTCATTCTAGAATATTCCCTCTAACAAACTCATTCTAGAAGGCTCTCTCTAACAACCTAGCTTTGGAGGGAAGATTCAAATGAGGTGGTTATAAAAAGAGATCTAGATCTAGGGTTTTGAGGTTAGACAATTAGTGGTGAGTTAGTTACACATTTGGAGCCAAAATTCAAATTCAAGTTGAGTGACACAACTTGATACCAAAACCCTAGCCGAAATTCAAATCCAAGCAAAAATCAAGATCATTTTGAGAAGCAAATTAAGCAAGCAACCATCGATCTTTTATCCGCGAAGCCAATCTTCATCCGAGCAAGAGATCCACGACGATCCGCGACTCACGGAGATCGAGCAAAGTGAAATTCAACGGATCTAGTTACCTCTTCAAAAGGAGCGATCGAGAGCAACATCTTGTAACCTCGAATTGAGGGAATGTGTAATTAGTCGTCGATTGAATAAAGGTGATAATTGAAATTCTTGTTTTCTTTACATTCTTGCGTTGTGAAATTTATTGATCTTTGATTCATTTATTTTCATGATGCTTGAGTAAATTCTCCGCTTGTGGAGAATTCGAGAGAATTGATAGATCTAATGTAGGGTTCCTAGGCATCCTAATGAGGTCTCACAAGGCATCAACCATGCCAATTTCAAAAATCTAGGTGCCGAGAAACCCGACTACGGATCGTTTGCTAGAAAACTAGGCGAAAAAGCTAACTAGTTAACACTTAACTATGAGAATACGGATATACAACCTTTGTAGATCCGGTGCTCCACCTCCACGGCTCCGCAATGAAGTCTCCTCGTTGTCCAAGACGGATCCCGGGCCCTAGCGTCGGCTTCATCGGAGAATGGACGGGCTAGGTCATCGACAACGTGCCGAAGATGATCTACGTCGAAGCATCACTAGATCAAGCTCCACCTTCACCGAGCCTTGAAAACTTGTGAAGGAAACACACTCTACTACTTGGCAAGAGGTAGAGGATGAAGAAATAGGAAGTGGGTAGACTTTAGAATTGGATTTCTCACTCATCTTCATCAATCACCATTGATGAAGTGGAGGTTTCTTCATTGAAGATGAAGAAGAAGAAGAAGATAAAGCTATGATAAGTTAATTATAATTGGAAAAGAAAATGAATACTTATCATATTAGAACCATGGTCAAGTGTAGAGAATTAACTAAGGTTAGATTAATGGTTAGGGTTAAAGATGAAGACAAGAATGGTTACAAAGTCAAAGCTTCATGAAGCTTCAACTAAACTCCAAAATTAGCAACCATTCTTTTCTTATCTATTCAAAATAAATAAATAAATAAATAAGTAAGAAAAGAAAACCCTAATCATTAGTTTAACCATGGCTTAATCCATTACACTTAACTATAGTTAAACATGTATCATCAAACATGATACAATCAAGTGCACGAAAATATATCGAATATACAATGTGCACAACCGAGCGAGAAAATCCATTTAAAGTGAACCAATATTAGTTAATGCAAAGTAATATATCAAATATATAATTATACATTAAATCATTAAATCAACAATTGATTTAACGATCCGGTCATATCACATATAACCGACTAATATCCAATGTATCGATTTATCGAATCAATCTACGATTCGATAACTAGGTTATATCGCATACAACCATTCGACACATACATCGCGAGAATAGAATACGGTATCACATACACGCATTATTCTCGGTCCCGCACATATCTCATATGCGCTCCTATTTCGTTTCGCTTGAGCCAGGAAACCTCTGTGTAGAACTCTAAAGACTCGTCAATACGCCGGCAGCAGATGATGATCATATCAAACACCCACAAGCCGCAAGCGGTCTGCTAAACGTAACGGCCACCCGGGTATTGAGCGATCTGAAGATCGACGAGCAAGCCCGCTCACACTCCAGTGAATCCGACCAGTAACACTACCATACAGTCCGGTCTGATCGTCTGATATGTCGCATATCTCGCCTAGGGGTGGTAAACGTCAGACCCCAATAGCTCGATAAGTCGTGTCGATATGAGGTCTATAACAATTCGAGAAACTACAGGTAACACTTACCAGTAAATCTCAGCAACCCTGGCCAGGGATTTCCTGTTATAGCCAATCGAACACAGCGCAACATCAACCCCCTATACCGGGAGAGACGAATCCCCTCCTATCGCTCATTGCCTCCATGTGACTCGGGACTGTACCCAAAAACCACCGTTTTGCACGCCCTCTTGGACGTGGTAAGATGGAAATCAAAGCACAGTGGGAACCACACAAGACTCTATGACGATCTCGGGTCAACAGACTACTCTGTACCAGTGTCACCAGAGAACTGCCATCTGACGTGAGGTATAATACCATCTGGGAGTTCTCGGCGAGTCCGTCCAGTGTACCCAGTCTCTACTGAGCACCCGTATATCATCTCTGATGTCAAACACTAATGGATATGGGATCATCCATCGCCCATCTGTATGGGTCGAGAAGGTATACGCTAGTCTACTCTGGTATATCGATGCCCCGTCTCGATACACCCACGACTAGGGACTTTGAAGGATGTACTTATGAACTACCATGTCCCCACTAGTATGATCCGCATCATAGTCCAAGTAGTTAATTACACATCCTAAGGGCTTTACCAACATGTAACAGAGAGACAATTAGTGTACACGTTAAGGTAAAGATCAACCAGATAGCATACTATCATGTCGAGCAAGAAAGTCCTCCCTATATATGTCCCAGCATCCACTACAATATACATCCAATGTACAGTAATGGCCTCTAGGGCATACATATAACTAACATCTAATGATGATCAAATCTTAATACTAGTCTTAATTCTTATGAGATTTGTGAACCTTAGCAAAAAGAATCGTTGATGACCTAATTTGGAGTGAAATGACTTCTTGATTATTTCATTGCAAATTAGGGATCAAATGATTGATGATTTTCTTTGCTTGAGGCTAGATCCGAATGATCACGATTGAAAAGACAAGGGATAGAAGGAGAAACCCTAGTTTCTTCAATAGATCCCTAATTTTCATCATAATCATCAATCCAGCTACAAATTATCAATAGATAAGATTAGGAATTATTAGATTCATCATTAACTATTAACTCAATCGAATCCTACAAGCTATTCTTCATTATCTTGATAAATTAAAGTGATTGGGACATTTCTTGATTCTTGATTCTAGATCTATATTCTTTATGTTTTCTTAAAATCAAATCTCACAAATCTTGAATCAACTTTCTTGAATTTTCTTTTATCTTTTAAATTTCGACTCATCTAAAACAAGATCAATCAAAACACACATCTCAGTGGACGATCCGCATTCACCGACGAACCTACAATAGAAACTGTTAATTGATTGCGGTTTATAAATTTCTTTGGTTGTGAAACATTTCCAAATACATACGAAGAAATGATCAATCAAATGGCGCCGTTGCCGGGGATGTGTGCTATTTTGTTCGTTTTTGTTATTTGAGTTGAAAAATTATTATTCCATCAAATTTTCATCCAAGAATCGCTTCATGTGCTTAACGTTTAGTGTTTGAATTTTTGTGAGGGAATCTGGAATCATTTCGGCAGTTAGATCAAGATTCAGAGAAGATCTACAAATTCCAGAGGAGTACAAGAAGCTACAGGAAAAGTTTGAAACCCTACTTCCTCCATTCCACCGCGGATCCGCGGCATAGTGCTGGTTTTTGCGGCGGTTCCGCCGCCGTTTAGGCGCTTCAGTGTTCCAAATTTCTCAGGTATGTCTCTGACTTTCTTATCTCCTATCTGATCTTCTCCAATAACCATTTTCTGCAGGATTCTTTGCAAAATTCGCAGCGCGCTAAAAGAAAAAAAAATTTGTTGCGATTCTTGAACTTGGTTGTTTGCATATTTTAATACGGAAATTAAGGGGCAAAGACCAAATTCAGATTAGGTGGGGAGTTCGTTACCCTTCCTAAGCCCCGCAAATCACAAAACGAGCATCCGTATTACCCTTCATTAACTAAAAAAATATCTATACAAGACTCTAAGGACCGTCACGCTCAATTAGGACAGAAGAAGGTCGTGGGTAATCTATTGCTTATCCGCATTTCTTTTCTGGTGTCTAAGGCAAGCGTGTCTAAGGCAAGCGGTTACTTAATTAGGCCCACTACTTACGTAGTGGAGAACCTCCCACTTACCTGGCACTTACCTGGCCACAGAAGGGATAAAGAGGAAGTAGAGGATCTATCCTGCGATTTGTCTTCTGGAAGTCTAGGAGCGGTCTAGAGACTTGACCTAGGTGACCATTAGATCTAGGGTCGTGTGTGCATTTTTTATGATTTGATTTTTCGAAAATCCATCTTTTTCAAAACAAACACCAACCATCTTTCCCCTAATTATCACAACGCTGCCACTTGTGCTAAACCCTTTAGTGCAAGCTAGGCTGGACACGGGATTCTAGTGCCCGTCTTGTCCGCGTTTTCCCCATCGACCCCAAAGTCGGTATTTCTACATTTTCTTTTTCCCACCACCCACCACCACCGTGATGGACGGATATCCATCAAACTTTAACACCACTCTGCCACCGCCCACAGGTGCGCAGAATCCTCCACGCATTTCTCTCCAAGAGAGATGCTATCCTACACGTGTTTCCCTTCCCACCTGTCTTACTATTCCACTAGCCAATGGGGACAATTTTGAAATAAAACCTCAATAAATCAATCTTTTACCCAAATTTCACGGTCTCGAGTCTGAAGACGCATACGTTTTTATCTCCAATTTTGAAAACGTATGCGCATTGATGGGTAATTCATAACTGTCTTTGGATGCTCTGCATTTACGTCTTCTCCCATTCACGTTGTGCGATTTAACCGAGAAGTGGCTTTACAACACAACTGCACATTCTATTTCAACATGGGACGAGTTCGTTGCAGCATTCCTTAAGAAATTTTATCCCAATCACAAGACCAGCCGTGTTCGGAGCGAAATCTTCAAATTTACCCAAATTCCCAATGAACCATTTTGGAAATGCTTTGAACGGTTCAAGGATCTTCTTTTACAATGCTCTCATCACGGAATCCCTAGATGGGATCTGTGTCGAATTCTCTATGAGGGTATTGATCTCACGACAAAACAGATGCTTGAAACCATATGTCAATGTCAATTCCTGTCTAAAAATGATGGTGAAGCTTGGAAATATCTAGAAGATTTAGCTCAAAACACATTACAATGGGAAAGTGTGAGTCAATCATCACCTAGGGAAGGTATCAATCAGCTCAATGTTTCCGTCACAATGAGAGCCGAAATGGCCGCAATACAAAGGAAGCTCGACGCTATAGAAAACAAAATCTTTTCAGCCTCCCTAAACCAATACACACTTCTCAAAACCGTGTGTGGCTGTTGTTCAAACCCATCACATTTGACGGAAGAATGTCCTTTGAATGTACCGTTTCAAGGTCACACTAATGCTGCATTTCAGCAACAACCTAAAAACGATCCTTCTTCTTCCTCATATAATCAAGATTGGAGGAATCACCCTGATCTTTCTTGGATCCAACACCAAACTCAATACACGGCTCCAAACCAGAATAACTTTCAATGGGTCCCTCCACAGCAACAGCAACCACCACAACTGAGTCAGAACCCCTACCAACCATAAAATTTTCAAAACCCGGCCAACAACTTTGATCCTTTTTTTGAACAAACCATGAGTTTACTTCTGACAAATTCTATTCAAATGTCGGCTGATTTTAAGTCTTCTATCGATGATATAAAGAAAACCTCCGCCTCCCAAGGTGAGATTATTAAATCGATGGAAGCACAAATTGCACAATTAACAGCCGAAATGAGTGCTAGAGAGAAAGGGAATCTTCCAGCTCAACCTTTACCTGTTCCTGGACCTTCACATTACACTAATGTGAATGCACTTACCACGTTGAGATCTGGAAGAGTGATAGACAATCATGTGGGTGAACAGATTGATATTGAGGAATCAATTAACATCCCGGCTTCCACTTCCACTCCCACTCCCACTTCTAATTCTTACCCTATTTCGTCCAATTTACATTCTTCTTCTTCCGAGCCTATTCTCCGTTTTCCTAAAGGCTCGAACCCTCCATCCACTTCATCCTTTCCACCCCCACAAACTTCTCCACAAATGTTGGACCCAACACTTATTGATAAAGCTCCATTTCCAGATAGGTTGAGGTCCAGTAAACCGAATGCACAAATGGAGAAGCTTGTGGAAATGTTTAAGCAAGTTAACATCAACATCCCTCTCCTAGATGCTATAAAACAAGTTCCGTCCTATGCGAAAATTCTTAAGAACTTGTGCACTAGGAAGAGGAAGACTTAAGTGCCGAAAAAAGTGTTCATGTCGAGTACTGTAGACACAGCTTTTCCCCAACAATTACCAAGGAAACGTAAGGACCCTGGCTGTCCTACTATTTCTATTTCTATTGGGGATAAACACATTAACCGTGCTTTACTTGATCTTGGCGCTAGTGTTAACTTGCTTTCATATTCAGTCTATGAGCAACTAGGTATCGGAGTGTTAAAGCCCTCAAACATAACTCTCCAGATGGCCGACCGATCAATCACCAGACCTAGGGGTGAACTTGAGGACGTGTTGATAAAATCCGGGGAATTTGTATTCCCTGTGGACTTTATTGTTCTTGATACACAGCCTATAGTGAACCCACGGAACCAAATTCCGTTGATTCTAGGTCGTCCCTTTTTGGCTACTTCCAACGCTGTAATCAACTGTAGAAACGACTCTATGAATCTATCTTTCGGGAATAGGTCAATTGAGCTCAACATTTACAAGTTGGGAAGTCAACCTTCCGATCCTAATGCTCAAGTATGTTCTGTCGAATTAATGGATGTCGACAGCAGCGAATTTGATCAGCTTCACGATACAGATCCAGACTTCCTTTATACGTTGTTGTTTGACCCAGATATGTATCATATACATACGGAACTTTCTTTCGAGTTGTCCAGGTCAACATCTAACGTCGATGATGAACCTTTTCTGGAGTCTGAGTATCATCCTGTTCTTTCAAATGAGAATATTCTTCAGGATATTGATGAAAGCTTCAAGGAAATGTTCGCTGATAGACTTGCATTATTAGCAGACACGGGTGTTGAGATGAATCATCTCTAAAACAAAGAAATTGAACCTCCACCCCTTCTTCTTGACAATCACGAGAATGCGAGTAATCCATCACAATCATTGAGTCATCTCTCCAGAACGAGATGCAAACACATTCTTTTACACCACTTATCTTTTCCCCACTTCTTCTTGGCTCTTTTCAACTTGTTCTTCCACCAACAGGTGCACTACACTGATAAAATTTTCGAATGGTTGGTGTTGACCTTCGGTCTTTGTAAAGCTTTGCATTGACCAGTAACTTTGACCTCCTCTTATGATTTTAAAAAATTAACATTGTTTAACTCAAGTTTGGGGGGGTATATTTTTGGCTCTTAAAAATAAAAGTTGTCCTCAAAATTGTGAGCCAAAAATAAGTTTGGGGGAGGATTTTCACTTTCACTTATTCTTGCCCCCATTAATAATGTCCTCCCAAGCTTACAGGTTTTTTGAGGTTTAGCAGAAGACAACAGTAAGGACACTGTTCTAAACAAGTTTGGGAGAGGTTTGTACTTATTTACGCATCACTTCGCATACTTTGCATAAGCACAAAACATATAAAAAAAATAAATTTTTTTTGTACATAAATAAGATAATAAAAGATTAGATAGTGAAAAATTACATCCAAAAGATTGGAAAAATTTAAGAAAACCTAGAAAATTAGAAGTTTTCTTAAACGAACTACTAATAAGTAGTTATGAGCAGTTGTCCCAAGGGTCAGTAAGATGAAGGACGTCACTAATCTGAGGATAAAAATAAGTCTGAAAAATAGTTCCTATTCTTGAAGCCAAACATTTGAACGTTGATACCCTACTATACGCACTTACACACGTCTTGAAACTCGGGATAGTAGAGGATACCTTGAAATGCTCTTGTCTAAAAGACAAAGTATGAAGGAAATAATAAATGAAGAAAATATAAAATGGTGAAGAAAAATGAACACTGGTTTTGTTATCACCAAGGCAGCAATAAAAAAATATAGCGAGGATGCTTCATCACCTAGTGCCTTAGACCAACTGATTTGGGAGTCACTGCTAAGCCTTAGGTGTTGCAAGACGAGGAAGATACTAATACGCCTAATAAGCAAACACATGAGTAATCGGTCGGTTAGTACCTCAAGAAGTATTAATGGTCGCATGAAAAATGTGTGAACAAATCCATCTAAATATTCATTGATTAAAAAGTACTGAGGTGATGGACAAGAGTATGATAGCTTGAATTGAATTCTCCGAGTGTAGGGATGTCTTTTACACACACTTAGGGGTATATAATCGATATTTGGATGAAAGGTAGGAATGAAGAATAAAGACGATGTTTTATTGAGGGATGATGTGATTTCTAACATCTTTTCATGACTGTTAAGATAGGGCTCATGACAACCGAAAAGCTAGTGTAGTTGGAAACTCTAATTTTCAAAGTCTTTCTTTTATGATTCTTATCTTTACATGTAACTTTCACGGTCTTCCTTTTATTATGGGATTTTCTGGGTGCAATCCGCTAAAAACCCTCAGGAGACAATACTCCTACTAGGGACACCTAGAGGTTTAAAGGCTTGTTGCACGTGCTCAGTGCAATCGTGTTGCCTACGAAAGTGTGCTAGTTAGCTTTTCTTTTTCTTTATTTCCTCCTTCTTTTGAATAAAAGATGTTTGCTCGAGATGACCAAAATTAAGTTTGGGGGAATTTGATCAGTCGAAAATATTGCATTTTTAACACATCATTTTCCCTACTCTTTGTGATCATCTAAAGGTGTTTGGTATAAATATAGCACATATTAGCAATTCTTCTGCAAAATATCAAATAATATGTGTTATACATTATAACCGGCATTATGAGGGAAATTGTGTGTTTATTACTGCACGCATGGTATTGTTTATCTCAACACTGTTTATCAAGATTATGTACAGAAAATCCTTCAGGTTAAAGAGCCGGAATCCCAAAAGTGCCGATAAAATGCATCAAGTACAAGACTTGAGATCTGGCAGCAACCAAGAAAGAAATGTCAGATTTCAGGTATCAGAAGAAGATCCCAACATTGTCAGAAGATAACCCTAGAAATGATGCAGAGAACCCACTATATGGCCGCGGATCCGCGGCCGAGTTAGCTGATCCGCCGCGGTTCCGCGGCCTGGTTAGCTCCTTGGCCCTCCAAAATCCTCCAGAATATTCCCTGCAACAACCCTAGCTTCCAGAAGACTTTCAATTACCATGTGGCTTCTTCCAGAAGGCTCTGCATAACAAACTCACTCTAGAATATTCCTTGTAACAACATCATTCTAGAATATTCTCTATAACAAACTCATTCTAGAATATTCTCTCTAACAAACTCATTCTGGATGGCTCTCTCTAACAACCTAGGTTTGGAGGGAAGATTCAAATGAGGTGGTTATAAAATGAGATCTAGATCTAGGGTTTTGAGGTTAGACAATTAGTGGTGAGTTGTTACACATTTGGAGCCAAAATTCAAATTCAAGTTGAGTGACACAACTTGATACCAAAACCCTAGCCGAAATTCAAATCCAAGCAAAAATCAAGATCATTTTGAGAAGCAAATCAAGCAAGCAACCATCGATCCTTTATCCGCGAAGCCAATCTTCATACGAGCAAGAGATCCACGACGATCCGCGACTCATGGAGATCGAGCAAAGCGAAATTCGACGGATCTAGTTACCTCTTCAAAAGGAGCGATCGAGAGCAACATCTTGTAATCTCGAATTGAGGGAATGTGTAATTAGTCGTCGATTGAATAAAGGTGATAATTGAAATTCTTATTTTCTTTACATTCTTGCGTTGTGAAATTTCTTGATCTTTGATTCATTTATTTTCATGATGCTTGAGTAAATTCTCCACTTGTGGAGGATTCGAGAGAATTGATAGATCTAATGATGATCAAATCTTAATACTAGTCTTAATTCTTATGAGATTTGTGAACCTTAGCAAAAAGAATCGTTGATGACATAATTTGGAGCGAAATGACTTCTTGATTATTTCATTGCAAATTAGGGATCAAATGATTGATGATTTTCTTTGCTAGAGGCTAGATCCGAATGATCATGATTGAAAAGACAAGAGATAGAAGAAGAAACCCTAGTTTCTTCAATAGATCCCTAATCTTCATCATAATCATTAATCTAGCTACAAATTATTAATAGATAAGATTATGAATTATTAGATTCATCATTAACTATTAACTCAATCGAATCCTACAAGTTATTCTTCATTATCTTGATAAATCAAAGTGATTGGGACATTTCTTGATTCTAGATCTATATTCTTTATGTTTTCTTAAAATCAAATCTCACAAATCTTGAATCAACTTTCTTGAATTTTCTTTTATCTTTTAAATTTTGACTCATCTAAAACAAGATCGATCAAAACACACATCTCAGTGGACGATCCGCATTCACCGACGAACCTACAATAGACACCGTTAATTGATTACGGTTTATAAATTTCTTTGGTTGTGAAACATTTCCAAATACACACGAAGAGATGATCAATCAAGACACTTCAGAAAATAGGTTCCCTGATGAACTAGACACACATCCAAACTACTGCTTATACCATCGGAGGATCACACACCCTACCGAGAATTGCATAGCCTTTAAAAATTGGTGGCAGGGATACGTTAATCATCGATAGCATTTCAAGCGGATGAAGCGCAAAACTCATCGAGAGCAAAGAAACACGATAGATGAGCGCAAGAGAACTGCCGGCGACTGTCACATGGTTGATTCCGGGGGATTGCAAGTTCTCACCTTCGGGAGCGATTCTGACGAAGAAATAGGCCTCGGCCCTCTCTTCAAAGAATCCACCTCAAGAAGAGAGGAAGAGGCAAAGAACTGTGAGAATATTCAGCTGTGCAACCGTACGTTGCCGGAAAAAATCTCGGACTTGCAAACAGGGGATTAGATAGAAAATATAAGGGGAAGGAAAAAGTCCCTGAGGATATCGCCCTCGATGATCGAGTCGTCGAGGAGCTGGCAGCCAAGGACCCGCCAAAGAAAAACAAGATGGATTACAACGTTCTGGCACACATGAGGAAGATACCCTCGCAGCTAAGCATTCTCGATACCCTTCTGCTATCTAAAGAGGCGAGAGATTCTTTGATCAAGGTACTACAAGAGCCCGAGCAGTTCCAAGCTTTCCTTGCCAAAGAAAAGATGAAGGACGAGCTGGAAGAAGTGCACACGGCTGACATCACTTTCGGAGATGAAGATCTCCTCCTCAGAACATGCGGGCACAACCGTCCCTTGTATGTCACCGGATACTGCCATGACATCAAGGTAGGGAAGATCCTAGTTGACAACGGGTTCTCTGTCAATCTCCTAAATGTGAGAGTGCTAAAAGAAATCTGCATGAGCGTACAGCACCTCGCTCAGGATAACATCACCATCTCCGGGTTTGACTCCCAGTCATCACGGACGCTCGGGTCTGTGATACTGACGTTACGCTTTGGACTGCTCGTCATTGACATTAAATTTCATGTCATTGACGCCAAGACTTGCTACAACACTTTGCTCGGCAGGCGTGGTTACACGAGTACAACATCATCCCTTCTACACAACATCAGTGTATGAAGTACTTCAAAGATGGTCTCGAGTACACCATGACGGGGGAGCCGAACCCATTCTCCGTGAATGAAGTCCGAAAGTATGAAGATGCAAAGTATTTCTTACCAGACTTTGAAGACACCGAACGATGCCATAAGACGGAGAATAAGCAGAAAGCTATCTCCACCGGTCTTTGGGAGCGATACCGAGGAGGAGGAAGAGATAGTATATTCAGGACCGCCCCAATGCAAAATACCGGGATCGTCTACCCCTATTCTGGTCTTTGGCAGCGACTCCGAAGACGAAGTCAACGCAGTGTTCTCGGTCCGTCCATCAATGCCGGCCTTCACTGGAGATGATTGGAGTTTGCAAATTGCCATGGTTCCGCTTCAGCACTACAGAGAGCTTGATGCGCTGGAGACATATAGTGTGCAAGAGCTACAAATGTTCTATGTCCCTCCCAGGCGAAGAGGTGAAAAGGCGACCTTATTCTATTGATCCACGGAGACTAAAGTCGAAAGTGAAGTCTGGCGTGGTGCCGAACCTGCGCTTGACAGGCTCCAACCCATTCGTCTGCCCAAATACTACACCGAGGGATTGAATAGGTTATTAAGACGCCAAGGTGTACCATTCAAACAAACTCTTCGACAAGCTCAGTTCTACAACAGGATTTGGAACGTCCCTAGAATGCAGCGAAGATTGCCCAATGGAAGAATGGAAATGATAGGGCTCGGATATGTTCAGTCCAAGAAACGGGAGCAGTTCCATGGCTGCCATGTCATAAAGGACCTTGACGAAGAAGAGGATACTATTTTAAAAAACGCCTACGCCGAACCAAAACAAGGTCCTGCCATAAAAGTGTCGACTCTGTCATTTGAAGAAGTGGACAAATTAATAAGGGAAGCGAGTCAAAAGGCTCGAAACGACTACAGTCGCGAAATGGCCATTTACGAGAAAGCCAAGACGCAACGTCTCCTTCAGCATGCTACGAAGGACAACAATGCCCTTCACTGTCAGCCAACCATTCATTCCCAAGAAAAGAAAAAGGCCCGACGCAGAGGCAAAAACAAACTAAAGAACGGAAAAAACGTTCGACAGCGGCAAAGCGGGTCCAAGAAGCCACGCGATCAAGAATTGAGCAGCCGGAATCCGTCTCTCATGAAAAAGATAAGTCGAGCATATTCTTTCCCTCAAGACAAGACAAAGAGAATCTTTGACCTTGTCATGAAACATCAAATGATGACACTCCCGGAGTCCCAGCACCCCGATCAAGCAAACGAGGTTCATCACCCGGATTATTGTTCCTATCACCGAGCAATAGGACATCCTCTAGAAGACTGCTTCACCTTCAAAAACTGGGTCGAAGACCAATATCAATTCGGTAGGTTCGCTCTATCCAACAGTTGGAGGGTAGCCCCACCACAAAGGCATGTGCCAAAAGCAACGTATATGGCGAGAATAGAACCAGATCAACATCGGTCTTGGAAACGATCCCGTACCTGTCACGTGATAACGCTGTCAGAAGGAGTGCCCGAGAACATGGATGACCTCTCCTGGTGCTTCGAAAATGAGGATGAAGATGAGTTGATCTCTGAATTTCCACCGGCGCCAAAAGAGTTGGAAGATGGGATACATACTACTGCAGACAACCTGAGGAAAATCGACTTAGGGACGACAAACGACCCGCGGCCAACGTTCGTCAGCGAGCTGCTGTCCAAAGAACAGATAGCTACGCTAAAGGACGTGCTCATGCAGTATAAAGACTGCTTCGCATGGAACTATTCCGAGATGCCGGGGCTAGATCCAGAGATAGCAGTGCATAAATTGGCAATATCTCCAGGCGTCAAGCTAGTCAAACAAACACCAAGAAGGATGCGACTCGAGCTTGAGATGAGCATCAACGCTGAAGTCAAGAAGCTAATCGACTCTGGCTTTTTTAAAGAAGTTCAGTATCCTGACTGGATCGCCAACATTTTCCCAGTGATGAAGAAAAATGGGATGGTGCACATCTGCGTGGACTTTCAGGGCCTCAACAAAGCCTGTCCGAAAGATGATTTTCCCATACTGGTTACCGAGCTGATTATAGACAACACGTCCACTCACGAAGTCTTCTCCTTCATGGATGGGTCGTCAGGGTACAATCAAATGAAGATGCATCCCGAAGACCAGAAGCATACCGCTTTCCGGACTCCTCTGGTGCTACAAAGTGATGCCTTTCGGTCTGAAGAACGCCGGTGCTACTTATCAAAGGGCCATGACGAATATTTTCGATGACATCATACATGAAATCGTCGAATGCTATATCGATGACCTCGTAGTGAAAAGCAAATCATATGAGGAACACTGGGTGCACCTGAAGATAGTGTTCCAACGTCTTCGGAAATACAACCTGAAGATGAACCCTCTCAAATGCGCGTTCGGAGTTTCCTCGGGAAAATTCTTAGGATTCATCGTACGACACCAGGGCATCGAAATAGACCCGTCGAAGATCAAGGCGATTATGGAAATGCCTCCGCCAAGAACTTTCAAGCAGCCGCGGTCTCTCCAAAGAAAGCTCGCATATATTCGACGATTCATAGCGAACCTCTCCGGCAAATGCCGTCCCTACAGTCACCTGATGAAGAAGGGAACCCCGTTCATTTGGGATCGCAAATGCCAAAGCGCATTGGACGAAATCAAGCAATACCTATAGAATCCGCCAGTACTGACCGCTCCAGTCAAGGGAAAACCCCTCATTCTGTACACAACAGCCCTCAAAGGTTCGTTAGGCGTGCTATGGGCATAGGAGAATGACCAAGGGAAAGAGAGAGCCCTCTACTATTTAAGCCGAGTTCTCCTGGGGGTAGAAAACAACTATTCCCCCATCGAAAAACACTGCCTGGCGTTAATCTTCGCGATAACGAAGCTCAGACACTATGCTTTAGCGTATGAGGTTCATCTCATATCAAAGGTGGATCCTTTTAAGTATTTGATGTCAAGATCAATATTAACAGGACGACTCGCTAAATGGGCCCTCCTCTTGATGGAGTTCTCGATAGTTTATCGACCCCTCAAGGCAGTGAAAGGCCAGACCATCGCCGACTTCCTCCCCGAGCATCCAATACCTGGAGACTCACCCCTAAACTGCGAATTTCCAGACGAACACACGTTTGACACGATTGACGGGGAGAAAGGAGGGAGTGATACCCGATGGGAACTCTACTTCGATGGGGCATCTTCCATGAAAAAGCGACAGCACAACACCCCTATAATCAAATCTGGGGTAGGCCTTATCTTCGTGACTCCGCAAAGAGGGATAATGCGCTTTTCCTTTTCCCTGACTGAGCCGAGGACAAACAATGAAGCGGAATATGAGGCTTTGATAGCAGGTCTCGAGATCACCGTCGACATGGGAGTCAAAAACCTCCTCATATACGGAGACTCCCAGTTGGTCGTTAGTCAAGTAAATGGTGACTATCAAACATGTAATCCAGAGTTGGTGAAATACGGCGAAAGAGTGCAACAATTGCTGAATCAAATCCTTTCCTATGTCCAGGAAAGCATATCGTGTACAGAAAATAGCAAAGTGAACGCATTAGCCAAACTCGCCAAAGAACTGGCTGACGAAAACCTCGATGACGTAAGGATCGTTGTGCAAAGCCGTCGGGTTCTTGCACCGGCAGAAATATCTCCGAAGTCGTCCGAAGAAAAGGGAGTGACCAAGCAAACGGACCTACAAATAAAAGACCAGGAAAAGGCTAAGGATTAGAGAGAAGTCTTTATAGACTACTTCAAATCCCGTCAAACACTCGGAGACGCGTCCTCAAGACATCAGCTCATTAAACGAGCTCTGTCTTTCGCCTTCGTCAATGACACACTATATAAGAGATCGTTCGACTCTCTATGGCTGAGATGCCTGGGACCAGAAGAATTAAGGAGAGTCGTCCAATAAACTCACGACGGGCTCTGCGGTTCTCATCAAGCCGGGCCAAAGATGAAGCTGAAGATCAAAAGGATAGGCTAATATTGGCCCACGATGATTTAGGATTGTCTCGAATATGCGAGACAATGCCACTTGTGCCAAATTCACGGGGGATTCATCCATCAGCATCCAAACCCGCTATACCCAACAGTGGCTAGTTGGCCGTTCGAAATGTAGGGAATCGACATAATAGGGCCCATAGAACCAGTAGCGTCTAAAGGACATCGGTTCATATTGGCGACAAATGATTACTTCTCTAAGTGGGAAGAAACAGTACCGCTAAGAGAAGTGAGGACGGAGAATATTCTTCATTTCTTCAAGACACACGTCATCTATCGGTTCGGCACCCCGCGACGGATTATCTCCGATAACGGCCGGCCTACAGAAGTCACAAAATCAGCTGCTTCGCACATCAGCATAATATAGACTGGAGATACTCTTCGGTCTACAATCCTCGACCTAATGGTCTAGCTGAGGCTTTCAACAAGACCTTGACGAATATCATAAAGAAGACGGTATACAAAAATAAGAAGGACCGGCACGAGAGACTCCAGGAAGCTCTCTAGGCTTACCGGACCACATTTAAAACGACTACAAATACAACGCCATTTGCGTTGGTATTCGGCACGGAAGCAGTACTCCCCCTAGAGATAGAGCCACCTACTTTACGAGTGGCGGTTCATTACGAGCTAACAGACGAAGAAAATGCTCATCTTCGGCTTAAAGAGCTCGACGCCCTTGACGAAACCCGACCCATGGCACAGCAAAACTTGGAAGCATACAAAGCAAAGATGACGCGCTCATACGAGAGATTGACTAGGCCGAGAACATTTCACCAAGGCGAACTCATGCTAGTGGTCAAGAGACCTATGATCCCCAATCGTGCCAAACGGGGGAAATTCGAGCCGAATTATGAAGGCCCGTACATCATAGACAAAGTATACCAAGGTGGGGCTTACTTGCTCATGGATATGCATGGCGAAAGACCCTTCATGCCAATAAACGGCCGGTTCTTAAAAAATTACTACGCCTGACGAGTCACGGCCCGGGTCAACGATAGATGACGACGCCTATGTCCGCTCACTATCTTCCCAAGCCCTAACTCTATAAGTAGTATACAGCGAAACCGTTGTCTCCAAAATGGTAACGATGGACCGAAACGTCCCTAAACTAACGACGGACCGCAATGTCTCGAAACTAGCTATGGACCGAAACGTCTTTAAACTACTACAAACCGCAGCATCCTAAGGCTGACGCAAAAAAATATATAATAAAGAAGAAGAAGAAGAAATAAAAAAAACAAAAAAACGGTACGTCCATAAGCGAAATGGGCACAGATGAAAACCCGAAAGGGCTCCATGAGTAAAAACAGCAGAGCTACCGACAAGTTTGTGAAAACCCGAAAGGGCACAATCTCGTTAAAAGACACTTGCAGGTCCTCTCGACCTTGTAAGGAGAAAGTACCTTCGTGAGATCCTTACAGCTAACAAGGGAGCAACACACTTATGGATCCCCACGATTCCTAAGGAGAAGTTACACTTACGAGATCCACACGACTCGTAAGGAGAATCCCCCTATGAGACCCTCATGGCTCATAGGATTCAAAAGCCTTAAGCTATAGGGAACTGAACCTGTTCTTAAGCCATCATCACATTTCCTAGATTGCCCTACAAGCATTTCAATATTGACCCTTGTATACAATCCACGGGCATGAATAAATATTTCCCCAACAGAGTCCCACCAGCAACGAGGGATATCCTCACATGATGAACGACCCTTGTAAGTCCTCTCGACTTATAAGGAGAAAACGCTCTTGTAAGACCTTTACGACTTATAAGAGAACACACACTTAAGAATCCTCACGATTCCTAAGGAGAAATCGCACCTATGAGATCCTCACGACTCGTAGGGAGAAACACCTTTGTGAGACCCTTACGGCTCATGAAGTCAAAAGCCCAAGTCGAAAGGATCCTACCCTGTTTACTAAGCCACCTTTGTTCGACATCGACAGAGGCAAATGATGATTCGCTCATGGCAATGTCCCAGTGGTAGCGATGCTGATGCCTAAATCGGTATCAAATTACAAGTCCTTTCACGGCAAGTGATGATTCGCTCCTGGCAATAATCCAGTCGCAGCGATGCTGATGCTAAAATTGGCATCAGATTCCAAGTTCCATACCCGCAGCAAAAATTCAGCGAGCTATAAATGCATATGAAATAGCCGAAATGATAGGGCAACTTGCAATAAAATCAGTAAGTAAAAGATATGCATACAAAAAATAGCCGAAATGATTAGGCAACTCGCAATAAAAAGCAGCGAGTAAAAAGAAAAATAGCCGAAATGATTGGGCACCGCGAAAAATAGCCGAAATGATTGGGCAACCGCGACTTTCGCGATATAAAAAGCTAAAATAATATAGCATCGCGGAAAGGAAAAAAAAAGAAATGAAACCTTTTGCCCTACAGGTAAGTCCATACCGACCCCTGTAAACAATCCATGGGCATAAACGAAAAAGGAATCATATTCCCCCACCAGACTCTGTCAAACGGAGAGTCAGATCTCGACGGCAATATCTGCATCCCGGAAGTTCAACACCGCATTCATTCTCAACTCCAGAAGGATGCAGACATAACGTCGACAACCGACCTTAGGGTCGCAACCAATCGGAGCCATAGGAAAGTCCCTAGTTCCAAATCTCGACGGCCACGTCTACAGCCTGAAGAACAACAATGGCGTTCCTCCTCATTCCAGCAGGATTCGGATGCAACATCACCAATCGGAGCCACGGCAAAGTCCCCCGTTCCAAGACTCTTTGGTTCACAGATAACCAAAAGTCAACCCTGACACCGTAGAAAACGGAGAAAGTCGATCCCGACACCGTAGAAATCGGCAAAAGTCAACCCTGACACCGTAGAAAATGGAGAAAGTCGATCCCGACACCGTAGAAAACGGCGAAAGTCAACCCTGACACCATAAAAAAGGGAGAAAGTCGATCCCGACACCGTAGAAAACAGAGAAAGTCGATCCCGACACCGTAGAAAATGGAGAAAGTCAACCCTGACACCGTAGAAAATGGAGAAAGTCGATCCCGACACCGTAGAAAACGGCGAAAGTCAACCTTGACACCGTAGAAAATGGAGAAAGTCGATCCCGACGCCGTATAAAATGGCGAAAGTCAACCTTGACACCGTAGAAAATGGAGAAAGTCGATCCCGACACCGTAAAAAACGGCGAAAGTAAACCCTTGACCTCCCCATCGGAGCAATGCTTCGATTTGGAAACAAGTTAACTCATCAACCACTTACGAGTCCTCTTGACTTGTAAGGGAGAAAATTCTCTTGCGAGATCCTTACGACCCTCAAGAGAGAGCACACTTAGGAATCCTCACGATTCCTAAGAAGAAAATACACCTATGAGATCCTCTCAACTTATAGGGAGAAAAATATATATGAGACCCTCACGGCTCATAAAGTTGAAAAGTCTTAGGCAGCAGA
This sequence comes from Agapanthus africanus, assembly GCA_030015575.1. NCBI lineage: Eukaryota > Viridiplantae > Streptophyta > Magnoliopsida > Asparagales > Amaryllidaceae > Agapanthus > Agapanthus africanus. The sequence goes on from CM057346.1 coordinate 403,143,255, forward strand.
CCTGAACCTGCTTCCTGAGCCATTGCTATCCTACAAGGAGGTTAAGATGGACTGCTATCTACTATTTATAGCCCACATTTGCTAGAGTAACATGCCAACAACACAGCAAAGAAAAGAAGACGATAGTACAAGATAAAAAATGTGTCCTTTATTCATGAATTCAATTGAATACAAGATACATCATATAAAAAAAATGAAATGAATACATGTTATTCATAAGTTACAAATTTTCAATCGATACAAAGACGACTATTGGGAAGGAGGTGCTTTCAACAAGTCGGCAAGCCGCTCACGCACTCCTCTCAACTCCTTTTCATGGTCAGCTGCGGCGGCCAGCTCCGCTTCGACTCGAGCCCGTTGCTGCAAACAGGATGAAACATTATCATCGATTTCCCACCGGGTAGCTTCGTGACTCTGTGTAACCCGCTCAATGAAGTTGAGGTTCTGCCTCAGTGCCAGCCCGTCCGAAATGCATCGCTGCAGATTATCAAAGACGGCTTTCAGTTGCGCAGCATTTGCTCTGACCTCAGCACGCAGCCGGGCAGATTCGCTTGAAGTCTCCTCGCGTTCCTTCCGCCTTAAGGCCACCTCTTGTTCAAAATGGCGAAGGAAAAGAATACTCTGCTCAACCCATGCAGCCCGCTGGAAGTTCAAAACCAAAACTTCGGGAGAAAGACGCTTGAGCTCAACTTCATGCAAGCAAGACTCAATCTGTCTGCAATAATTGACCCAAGATTCGACGACGACCTCGCTATGGAAGTGCACAAGCATCACCAACATCGGATTAATCTCAGCAGCAAAATCTGCAGTGAATGTAGGGGCCTCTGCGTCAAGCTCCTCGATAGATTCACTCAACATATGCAGGCTGGTCACAGCGCCCTTGGAAGATGGACGTCTAGAAAATGGCCCTGCCGGCATTAGGATGCGAGACTCGAAGGGAGCCGGAGCCGGTACGATTGCTGCAAAATGAATTACGGTTAAAAAGATGGCTCGAGAGATAAAGAAAATGCACGAACAATGGAGTCTACTATACCGGCTGCGACAGGTGGCAAGGTTGGGAGTACCGGAGGCGCGACTGTTCTCTCGTCCCTTCCTCTAATCTGTAACGCTGCAATCAATTCAAAGAAGAATTAGCAACGATATGGTTGCCCATAAAAGAAAGGAAAGGATGTCGGTTAAAAAAAACTATACTTACCAACACCAGCAGGCAGGACGACTTCTAACTGGAAGGAGAAATGTGGATTCAGCACCTGATACAGATGGTCAAAAAGGACTCCTGCAAGGTTGTAACAATACGATGTTAGTACAAAGAGTATATTACCCACAATGAAACTGATAAGTCGCAAACATATACCTTCCAGCACTCCAGACGACATAGGAGAAGGAAACGGAACAACAGCCGTCACGGCGGCGACCAGAAGCGCTTCAGAGGGTGCAATCTCCACATTCACTGCACCTACACTCAAAACGAACAAAACGTCATCGGATGGGGCTGAACCGGATCGAAAGTTAAAAAGAAAATAGTGGTCTAAGATCTACCTGATAGGCCGCCAATCGAAACCGTGATGAGAGCATCACTAGGCACAGCGGCCTCTTCGCTCTCCTCCACTGGAATAGTTTCTGCGCCCGTGGCCTCGTCCCCAGATTCGACAAGGGCCGTCGTGATGCTTACAACGCCTGTCGATATCAGGGAGCCACCGGGAGAAAGAGCAATGATTTGGGCAGTCCCAGACTCGAGAGAGAGAGAGTAGCCACTTCGGGCTCAGTGGTCACCGTCTTCTCGCCTGCCACCTCATCGCCAATACTTAGCCCTGCAAGATATAGTATGTCAGAATTTGCGGATCGAATAAAAATGAAAAGACTGGGCATTACATTACCTGGCAATGGATTCTCAGTTGCCTCCTGAGCCACGCGCACGACCTGTCTATGAGCGGTAGACAGGGCAGCTGGACCATCCTCTAGAGGAATAGTGACAGATGGGGTGGTGCTTGAACCTGCACCCATAGCCAAACTGACATCATGTTCCCTCGCCGCACGCTTTCTACGCTTCTTGTCGGCCTTGGTAGTAAGAAGTGATCTCTTCAAGACCTCCGTCAAAGGGACGTCATCTTCTGAACCAGGAGCTGCCTCTGGAGCCGTTACGGTGTCCGTCATTGGTTGCTTAAGCGAAGCCTTTTGAGGCAATACTGGGGAAGCTGGGGCCTCAGCAGCCGGCTCTGGAAGCATCACCGCATCACCACGCGGGATCGGAACCGCACTCAGGATAACCTGAGTCGAGGTAGTCCCTGCAATAAGATGAGAAGGAAGGGTCAAACCTCGAATAAAGAAAAAGGGAATGAAAGCACAATGAGCCGAAGTATACCAAGGCCCAAAGAAACACGGAACCTCTCTTCCTCTTCGAAAGTCTTGAGGGAAGCCGCGAGAGCCTCTTTGGCGGAGATACCTGTTGAAGAAGAAAGCGTCAGTCAAAGCATAATGATAAAAAATATATATATAATCGCGGAAAGATACGACTGAAGTCTACCTGACTATGCAATGGTGATCAATGCTGCTTCATCGCGAGCTAGTTGCACGGAAACCGCGATGGCAGCCTCTAAATTAGTATCATCCGGCGCAATGAATAAACCCTCATTCGTCCCATATTCGCTCAATCCCTCACTGTAAGGAGCATGTGGCTCCTGGTCGAATACGACGTCGGCAGAAAACAACAACTTTTTCTTCTTTTGCGAGCGGCCGCCGGTAGCCGACAACAAGAGCTTGCGCTTGGCGGGAAACTTTGGGCGACGAGTCCCGATCTCCATACCCACGCCAGAATCGAGAGACGCTGCAGCCACCGCTTTTACAGGCGCACGAGGTAGAGGTTTATCAGGAAAAGCGCGCGGGACCACAACCGCAACAGCTTCTCTTAGGGGAGGACGAACGATGGTCCGTCACTTCAAGGGAACGGTTGGATTACCAGCTGGGACAGCACCTTTGCGATCGAGCAGCAACCGCTTTTCTTCCCTAATGACAGCACCCGTCGCGTGCTGGTACCACGCCACGTATACGTTCAGGACTTTTGGAACGCAACTCGGCTCACTGATAAAAAAGCTGGACCCGGTGTTAAGCCGCATGAAGTGGTGTAGCGCACTACGGATACCTTCCTCTGTAGCAGAAGGCTCAGACAAAAAGGCCTTAAGAGGGACACCCTGATTGTAGCTTGATTGTTGAGCAAAATGGTGTGGGTTGTATCTCATGAACAGCGCCGCATCGTTCTGCCTAAACACTAAAAAGCCCGCCTGATTGAATATAAGTGAAGAATCTCCTGAGCTATCAAGGTAGAAACCCCATCTTTGAAGGTGTCCCGCAGCGGCTGCACCGTCTTAGCAGATTCCTTGCCGATAGTCATGACCTTATCAACGAAGGTCATGCCATCCCCAACCGTACGCTGGCGAAGAATCAGACCCCGAGCCTCTCGCTGAGTCGGTTCCAAAGCGGAAGCGTCAACCAGCCGCATAACCCGAGAAATGTTATAACTTTCGTAGAAACGAGGCCTCTTGTGGATTCCAAAGGCGCCGAGCACATGCAGCTCGAGCTATGAAGTGAAATTATGCATTGGGAAGTTCACAGGCTGCACCCTCGGTTGAGTGGTGTCTGCCGCCAAGATAAGGCCATGATACAGATGAGCCAGCCCAGCAATCCCAACGGCAACTTTCGTCCCTTCAAGCATTCAGTGAGCCGGGTAGAAAACGGACGGCCTCATGTAGCGAGGGTGCATGGGGAGTGCAAACTAGCTTAACCATAAACCAAGGAACCCTGAAAAGAACACCTCTTCGTCGATGTCTTGAGCGGCGAGTTCTGCAAAAGGGACGACCGCGGCGTTTGGGAGGAAGAAATTCTTTTGATCTGCTTCCGCTGTCGGCCGGCTATCCAAGCCAAAATCGAAAGGATCGTCGAGCTTGGCAAACTTCGCACGTTGTTTCGACAAGACTTCCGGGCGAAGAAAACGGGCGATGAAATCCGTAAAGCTGACCCCGTGGCTTCTAGATTCGAGAAACAGGCTCTCGTAAATATTTAACAGCTTGATCAAGCTTGGGAATCGGTACTGAATGGCATTCTCTAGGGTCAGACCCATCATTACTGATCGAGTGGCAAAAATGTACTCGTCAGGGGGTAATATCTCCTCATAATGTTCCCCTCTGACAGGCAAGCCGGAGATCTCCGCGGACTTCTCCAAAGAAATTGAAGCTTCCAGATCTACTAGAAGGAAGGTGTGAGTTGGAACGTTCCATTGTTCCAAAAAAGCTTTGACCCACCATACAGGGGGCGTGGAGTACTGGAAGAGAGAAGCATAAACCTCGGGATACAACCCGAGCTTCAGCAGCTGCGATTTCTTGGCCGACAAGATGTACTGGGCCCACTGTAGATATCCGGCTGAATGGCGGGAAGTCAAGCCTATCATATATGGATGTCCCTAAGGGCGCGACTCACCTTGACATATACGTCATCCCAAGATATCAAAAGCCATTGGAGGTTGTACGGGTATTGCAGCCATAGAGGGCTGAAGGCAACTCTCCGAAGTCCAGTTGACCTCCTTTACGGCATAGTTCACTGGGGGTGAGTCGGCGTTGTGAATGGCGAAGATCATCTCTGAAGGTGCTGCACAAGAAAAGCTACATCGGCATCTGATAATTTGATTATACCACGTAACCCATAGATGAAGAAAATTTTGCTTTAGGTCATGATCTTTGACCAGCGCGAAGACTTCCCTATCCACAGGCACGTCAGGGAATGCGCTTTCCAAACGAACGAAAGGGAAGGAAGTGTCAAAAGACATAGTATCTGTGCGAAGAAGAACAAGAATTAGCTGTCAAAGCTACAATTCAAATTCTGACACCTGGTACTTAAAATTGTACCGCACTGCAATGCAGTGGAAAGGGACCAAAGGGGGACCCACCAAATCAAGGTGACAGCTCATTATTGATGAGACAATCACTCATTAAATAGGAAATCCTAAAAGGATTCTCATTTAATGAGAGGCCCTTCGGGCTAAGGAGTAAAACTCCCTTAAGAGTAGCGCTCTGCAAAAGAGTGACATCTGTCAACTCTAATGATGAAGGGAATAAAGATTCCCCAAAAAAATTCTGAAGAGCTATGCTCTGTGAAGATGATGGAGTAACCCATCAAAAACCCTAAAAAGCAAAGCTTTACTAAGTTAAAAACTCCAAGATCTTCAAGATCTATGAACAAAGAGAGTTCTTCATGGAAGATGAACAGATCTATGATCTGAGAAGAGCAAGGCTCTGTTAATGGGTAAAACCCTAAAACATTTTTTTTAGATCTATGATCTGAGAAGAGCAAGGCTCTGTTAATAGGTAAAACCCTAAAACATTTTAAGATCTACGATCTGAGAAGAGCAAAGCTCTGTTAATAAGTTCAATTCTTACCAAATTTGGGCAGAGTTTTGACTCTAAGTAGTTTTTTAAGACAGAGAGCTTAGCTCTGAAGGAGAATTAAAATCTTAAAAACAAGAAAACAAGAAGATGAACAAACAGTCATCTCAAGGGCCAAAGGCCCCATTTATAAGCGCTGGAAGTCGGTTCAACTTCCAAGTTGATCTAATGGTGGATAAGCTGCCACCGCTGCACTCACGTGTGAGCCACGTGAGCACAACGGGGGGTGGGGGGTGCATTTGTTTCCCCCAATCAGAGAGCAAAGCTCTATTTAAAATTTCAAAATTTAAAATGAGGCAGCGCCTCATAAGAGCGCTAGCGCCAAGAGTGCCAGCGCTAGTAGTCAAAGACTCTGAGGCAGCGCCTCACGTGCAAAGAACGAGAGCGCTAGCGCTAAGTGCGCTAGTGCCAAGAGTCTAAAACTCTGAGACAGCGCCTCACATGCAAAGCACGAGAGCACCAAGAGCTAGAACTAAATGTTCTCCACCATTGGATCAAAATCCCAACTGAGATGAATAAATCATCAAATTAAAGAATTCAATTCTGTTGAGGAAATACTCCTCAAATCTTTCCAAACAGGAAAGATTGTGCTCTATAAATTAGAGTACCATTGGATCAAAGATCCAATGGTGATTAAAAATCACCAAGATACAGAATAAGTTCTGTATGGGAAAATATTTTCCCAATCTTATTAAAAACAAGAAGATTGTCTTCTGTAAATCAGAAGCCCTAGTATGAAAGATCCAATGGTGGGGAAACATCCCCAAATCAATCAGAGAAATATTTCCTTAACTGATTCAACAAATCAGCCTCCCCTATATAGAGGACCCAAGACTTCAAGTCTTGCAGAGAAGAACCCCCCCCCCCCCCACAAACTTCAAGTTCTCAAAAGAGAAAAAAAGAAGAACAAGCTCTGAGAAGAAGAACCTTCTTCAAGGTAAATAAAAAGAAGAGAGATCATAACATCTCCTCAATTTCCGAGAGTTTAACTCTCACATCAGAAGAACTTAGTTCTTTCTCTAGATCATAGATCTATAAGACAAAGTCTTTCACAAAAAACAAAGAGATCATAGCATCTCCCCATAAAAGAAGAACTCAGTTCTTAGAGACAAAGTCTCTCATAAACAAAAACAAGGAGATCAAAGCATCTCCTCACAAAAAGAAGAACTCTGTTCTTAGATCCATGAGACAAAATCTCTTATAAATCGAGAATTTAATTCTCAGAGCACAGAACTAATTAGAGTTGCCAAAGAAGTGCCTCAGCGCTCCAATTTAAAAGAAGCGCTTTAAGCGCTCCAAGTCTGGCGCTCAGCGCCAAGCGCGTCACGTGCTTCTCACATGGGCGCTATTTTATTAGAAGCGCCTTAGCGCTCCATGTCTGGCGCTCAGCGCCAAGCGCGCCACGTGCTCCTCACATGGGCGCTATTATGAAGGAAGCGCTTTAGCGCTCCATGTCTGGCGCTCAGCTCCAAGCGCGCCACGTGCTCCTCACATGGGCGCTATTCTGAAGGAAGCGCTTTAGCGCTCCAGTTCTCCAAGTCTGGCGCACAACGCTGTTCATATCAGAATTTTACATTATTATATCGCCCATTCTTAATCACATTACATATAAATAGGTGCTTTTGATCAATGTCTGCTAAATAGTTACAGGTTACAGGTTCTTAGATCGTTACAGTGAAATTCATGAAAAGTCGTTACAAATGTGAGACTACGACCAACAATAGATGAATCCGTATGATGCCACCTACCAGTTCAAGGAACAAATGAAAATCATTAGACAGTTCAATGCACAAAGCACAATGGCAGCACAAGATTCAAGTCTTCAACGCGAAGCTCACGGCAAAAGTCCACATCATTCTGCACTGTTGGAAATCTGGAAGAAAATAGAAGAGATTATGTGGAACCAAGTGAAGAAAACAGAAGGAAAAAGCAACATGAAGCAACCCTGAAAAATGGAGACCAAGATCCCACCAAATGGCCGCGGAGCCGCGGCCAAACATGCCTTTCTGCCGCGGAATCGCGGCCGTATGGTGCACGTGTCGGTGTATGTGTCGGTGGGTGTCGGTGCTTTGACCCGGATTTCTGAGGGTAGTTTTGTAAATTCATGTATGGATCAGAATGTAACCTAGGGTTTTTTCCTATCTATAAATAGGAGAGCTCAAAACCAAATTAGGGGTGCCTCTTTTAGGGTGCCTTTCTTAGGATGCCTCTCTTTAGTTTTTTACTCTTTAATTCTTAGATTTAAATTCTATTGTAATGCGTTATTGAAAGGTCATCAATAAAGTAAGTTCATTTTATCTCGCATTGTTTTTATCTGAATTTTAATTCTTGCAATTTCTTATCCGTTCTTTTTTTTTTGAATTAGTTCATCAATTAAAATCAAATAAAAAATAAATTTTATTGTCACCTTCCTAATGAGTGAGTAATTCCTCACTTGTTAGGGATAGGAGAGGGAAGGTTTGAGAGAAGGAAATCTCTCTCACTCCTTTCTTTGCCTAAATAATTTTAATTAAGGACTCTCTTTAAATCAACCATAATCCGCTCACTACGGCACCCTATCCTACATGACAGCGGTGATTCTCTAGTCAGACCGGTTGTGGTTGAATTAACCGGAGGTTAGGGCTAAGAGACAAGAACGGACGGATAAGGACCAAAAGGAAGAAACTAAGTTTCTTCCCAGTCGTGCTAAACTCCGTTGTTGCCGATTACCCTAACACCTTTATTCTTAACTAGGGCATTGAAAGAAGTTAGAAGAATCCCTATTTCGAACTAACCTAATCTAAACCCTAGCAAGCCTTTATATCAATTTATTCTTATTCTTAGATCTTAAAACCAAACCAACCAAAGTTGGACTTAACTCGTTAGAAAATAAAGAAAATGATTTCTTCTCCCTGTAGATCGACTCGTACTCAACCGACTACCTACCATGCGACATCATCTTGATTGCGGTATTCTTAATTTTTTAAAACGCACGTACAAAAACCTACATCAATTAAATGGCGTCGTTGTTGGGGAGACGGTAGTCTCTTTCTTTGTGTAATTTCGGGTTAATTAAAAAAAATTAAAAATTAAAAATTAAAAAAATTATAAAAATTAAAAAATTTTAAAACAAAAAAAATAAAAAAATAAAAATCATCTTGTTATTTTTGAAAGGTTTTTGTGCGAGTGAGCAGGCTTGGAGCAAATTCTGATTTAGATCTAGAGCAAGCTCAGTGAACAAATCCAGAAACAGGGGATCTGAACAAACAGAGGAGAGCCAACTCAGCACAGAGAAGAATTTTGGAGATCTAAACCTACTTCTCTGCTGCGGAACCACGGCAGAATCAGGCCTTTGACCGCGGAACCGCGGTCAACCTGTGACGTCAGCACCCCATTTTCTCTGTATTCTTTACACAGCAACCTCTTCTCCCTCTCCAATAAATTGTTTTTGTGCAGGATTCTTTACACTGCCAAATATAAAAAAAATTTGCAAGTGTTTTAGATTTTTGGTGTGTTAACTACTTTGCATAATTGATACGGAATCTAAGGGGCTATAACACCAATCATGATTGGGTGGGGATTTCATTACCCTTCCTAAGACCCCAAAAATCACTAAAAGCATATGCATCACCCTTGAGTTAATTAAAAAATATCTAGACTCGGCCAACTAAGGACTGTCGCGCTCATTAGGAAAAAAGAAGGTTGTGGGCATTCAGTCGTTTATCTAAACCTGACTTTGTGGTGCCTGGGCTAGACAAGTGAGAAAGGTAACTTTAAAAGGCCCGTCTCACGGTGATTTGTGAGCGGAACCCTCCTTTCTTCATTTGGTCTTACCTGGCCACAATTGGCGGTGAAGAGGCAATTTGAGGGATATCTCACAACTTATCACTTTGGAACAGTTAGGAGCAGTCTAGTTGACTTAGGAGATCCTAGCTCTAGGTTTAATTGTGCATGTTTAAACTGTGGTTGTTTGAAATTGAGCTGTAGTTCCGTACAAATTTTTGCAAAACTCTTTCTAAAAAAACACTTTCAAAAATTTCAAAACTCCAAAAACAAACAATTTTTTTTAAAATATAAAAAAATTTAAAAAAAATCACATCCTTTTTCTTCTCCTTTCTCTCATCACATCATGGATACCCCACCTCGCAAAACTCTTGCCGAACTTTGGTACCCACAACTAGACATTACTTCCTATGGTTCTTATTTTGGTCGAATTTCGAACAACCCCTCCATGTCAAAAATCTCTTTGAAAGATCGAATAGACGGGTCTAGGACAAACAATTGGACTCAACAATCCACTTCGTATCAACCGTTTCAAACATTCACCCCTTCTCATATTGATACCCCTTTGAGAGTCCAGTTGTAACCCCAAAACCTATGTCTATTACTGAACATATTGAACAATCTCGTAACCGATCTTTCACTCCTTTCACCACTACAAATTCTTTGGATCAACAATTCCATTAACCTTCTTATCCGTATGTTGATCCTACTCCTGTCCAACCATTCAATTCCTAGCAGTCATACCCGACTTTCGCACCTTCCCTAGACATTGCTTCTACACAGCCATTTGGGAGTTTTCAGTATCCAAACAAATTTGAATCTTTTACTGAAACTCCTTCACAACCCATGTCTAGTCTGGAACAGGCGTTAGAAGACTTTAGGGTAGCGTCATGCCAACAAATGATGGATTTGAATTCGTCCTTGGCCACCCTCATATAACCTAGTGACCCGGTAGCTACTTTCCAACTAGCTCCACATTTCCCAATGTATGATGAGACGGTTGGACAGATTGAGAATTTGAGTGGTGAGAGTGAGCTGTACACCCTTCCAAATCAAACCTACCCATCCCTAATTGAATCCCACAACTCCGGTTTTGAATGTCTATCAAGTGTTCCAAATGATTTACTAGTTGAAGATAAAACGTTTAATGAGTTGTGCGAATTTGTAGTGATTGATTTACCTTATTGTGAAGGGTCCCTTTTGAGTGAAACCATCACCAATCCCTTTGACCTCTACACCTCCACTCTAGAAGCTGAATTGATTAATATCCATGCTTTTGATGAGGTGTCTAAAAAAATTGATTTTCACTTGATTAAGGATATTGACGCTGGGAATATTTTGGATGATGAACCCGCAGATTTGACTGAATTTTTCTCTCCGATTCATCATCCTGAGTCATTAAATGTTTCTCCCGAACTTCATATGCGTCTTGATTTTAATGAGAATTGCATGGATAAGCTAAATTTTGAGAAGGGTATTGAGGAAATTATTGAGGATGAAGCAGTTTTACTTGAGGTGTCGGATTTCCCGATTCATTTTATCCCTTTCATTGACTGCGCACACCCTCCTGAACCTTTAACCGATACCCTTCCTCAATCACTTCCTTCCATCCTCGCTCCGACCTTGCAAGAAACCGTTACACTTTCATTTTCAATGTCTGGTTTACCAAGTTCGACGTACCCGTGTTTTCTCACGACTCTTGAGGGATTTGACCTCATTTCTCAGTGGGTTGATAGATTAGCACAATCGTTTTTTACACATCGGCCATTACAAATTGTGCTAATTTATACGCTCCATCTCCACTCTTAAGTTCGTATTCAACTTCTTTCTCCCACTTTCTCTGGTTCTTCTTCTAATCTTCTTTAATGATAGCGAGTGTTAATGAATCACAATCCGATATTTTGAGTTCGATAATTCTAGAAAAACAACTTGATTTAAACTCTTTTGAGAATAAGGTAGATGAGCCTTACGAGTCTCCTACCTCTGTAATTTTTGAAAAATCAAGTGTGTTGAATTCTGGCACGACACTTATTGACATTGAACGTTCAATCGGACCATCGATGAAAGTTTCGAAGATATTTTAGCCGACGAACTCGCATTCCTAAATGACACGGATTTTGTGATTAATCAACCTCCACCTGAAGAAGTCGAACCACCACCATTTCTTCTTATTCCATACGAGAATGTGACCATTCTTCCTATTCCTAATCATCCACATTCTCGTTTCCGTTCACCATTATTGTTTCGTCTCTACAAATCGAGACGTAAACCTTTTCCACTACACCACTTATCTTTACCCCATTTCTTCCTGACTCTATACAACGTGTTCATTCACCAACCAACACATTACAGAGATAGAATATTTGAATGGTTGGTGCTCACCTTTGGCATGTATAAGGCCTTGTATAGCTTGATATTGTGTTTTTCTCCTGCCTAATTCTGAACTTTAACGCTTAAACAGTGGAAACACTGTTTCACTTAAGTTTGGGGGGGACCTTTTTGTGTATATATATTTTGTTTCCTTTTTTTGTTAATAATAAAAAAACAGAGGAGTGCCGACAATTTTGACCCTCTTGGTGTAGCCTGACAGTGAGGGCACTGTCAAGTTTAAGTTTGGGGGTGTGCTCGGTAAGCTTTCTTCCTTCGCATTCATGTGTATATTTTTTTTATTTGCATACTTATTTTAAAATCTATAAAAATCAAAAATTGAAAAGTTCAATTTTGGCCATATTTGACTCAAGTTCAACATGACGGTTGAATAGTAAGGAAAAACTAGATCCTAAACTTAATAAATTAAAAACCCTAAAAATAACCTTTCATAAAGTTTAACTGTAGAAAATATATGTCCTTGTAGTTTATTGAGAAATAGGCAAATTTTGAGTTCAGTTCTTGGGCTAAGTCAAAATAAGGGAAGAGTATTGAATTTTTATTTGAAGTGTAAGTCTGAAAAATAATTCTGAACCTTAAGTCTAAATCCTGAAAATATATACCCGACAACTTGCACGTACACGCACCTTGAAACTTGGGATAGTAGAGAATACCTTGAAATGCTCTTGTCTAAAATCCTTAGTATGAAGCAAAATAAAATAAAAGTATAAGAGGTGAATAAAGAGATATAAAAAAATGAACACTGGTTTTGTAATTGCTTAAGGCAGCATAAATAAAAAAAATATAGCGAGGGTGCTTTATCACCTAGTGCCTTAGACCAACTGGTTTGGGAGTCACTGTTAAGCCTTAAGTATTGCAAGATGAGGAATTACGCCTAAATGCGCAAGCACATTTGGTAATCGGTCGTTTAGTACCTCAAGAAGTATTAACGGTCGCATGAAGAACGTGCGAGCAATTTCATCTAAAATTCACCAACTAAAAGTACTTTGGACGATGGACAAGAGTATGATAGCTTGAATTGAATTTCCAACTGTAGGGGTGATAATTACACACACGTAGGAGTATATGATTGGGGTTTGGATAAGAGATAGAAATGAAAGATAGGACGTATATCTTTAATAAAGATGATAAAAATTCTTGAGTTGAGATTGCACCTTAGAAGGAAAATTCAAAAGATGTTGAAAGCTCAATAAATTTGCAGATCATATATGATCTTTAGTTAAATGAAAAATGAGTGTGAAAAATACGGGATGACGATTTCTAAGTTAAAGATAATAGAATTTCTTTCTAGAATACTGAATTGAAGAATAAGATTCAACAGGCCAAATTGATCGGATTTTATGGGTAGTATCCGCTGAAAACCCTCAAGAGACAACACTCCTCCTACTAGGGACACCTAGAGGTTTAACGGTTTGTTGCACGAGATCAGTGCAATCGCGTTCCCTGCGAAAGTGAGGTTAGGATTTTTCGAGAATAAAATTGGTTTTGCTCGGGACGAGCAAAAGATAAGTTTGGGGGTATTTGTTCATATCAGAGGGGCTTTGCATCTGACATTCGTTGGGCTTCCCTCTGCGAGAGCCAGCGTCCCGGCGTTTGTATTATTATATCGCCCATTCTTAATCACATTATATATAAATAGGTGCTTTTGATCCATGTCTGCTAAATAGTTGCAGGTTACAGGTTCTCTGATCGTTACAGTGAAATTCATGAAAAATCGCTACAAATGTGAGACTACGACCAACAATAGATGAATCTGTATGATGCCACCTACCTGTTCAAGGAACAAATGAAAATCATTAGACAGTTCAATGCACAAAGCACACGGGCAGCACAAGATTCAAGTCTTCAACGCGAAGCTCACGGCAAAAGTCCACATCATTCTGCACTGTTGGAAATATGGAAGAAAATAGAAGAGATTATGTGGAACCAAGTGAAGAAAACAGAAGGAAAAAGCAACATGAAGCAACCCTAAAAAATGGAGACCAAGATCCCACCAAATGGCCGCGGAACCGCGGCCAAACATGCCTTTCTGCCACGGAACCGCGGCCGTATGGTGCACGTGTCGGTGCATGTGTCGGTGGGTGTCGGTGCTTTGACCCGGCTTTCTTAGGGTAGTTTTATAAATTCATGTATGGATCAGAATGTAACCTACGGTTTTTTCCTATTTATAAATAGGAGAGCTCAAAACCAAATTAGGGGTGCCTCTTTTAGGGTGCCTTTCTTAGGATGCCTCTCTTTAGTTTTTTACTCTTTAATTCTTAGATTTAATTCCATTATAATGCGTTGTTGAGAGGTCATCAATAAAGTAAGTTCATTTTATCTCGCATTGTTTTTATCTGAATTTTAATTCTCGCAATCTAATTTGTTCTTTTTTTTGAATTAGTTCATCAATTAAAATCAAATAAAAAATGAATTTTATTGTCACCTTCCTAATGAGTGAGTAATTCCTCACTTGTTAGGGATAGGAGAGGGAAGGTTTGAGAGAAGAAAATCTCTCACTCCTTTCTTTGCCCAAATAATTTTAATTAAGGACTTTCTTTAAATCGACCATAATCCGCTTACTACGGCACCCTATCCTACATAATAGCGGTGATTCCCTAGTTAGACCGGTTGTGGTTGAATTAACCGGAGGTTAGGGCTAAGAGCCAAGAACGGACGGACAAGGACCAAAAGGAAGAAACTAAGTTTCTTCCCTGTCGTGCTAATCCCCGTTGTTGCCGATTACCCTAACACCTTTATTCTTAACTAGGGCATTGAAAGAAGTTAGAAAAATCCCTATTTCGAACTAACCTAATCTTAACCTTAGCAAGCCTTTATATCAATTTATTCTCATTCTTAGATCTTAAAACCAAACCAACCAAAATTGGACTTAACTCGTTAGAATATAAAGAAAAGGATTCCTTCTCCCTGTGGATCAACTCGTACTCAACCAGCTAGCTTCCAAGCGACACCGTCTTGATTGCGGTAAATTTAAACACAGAAAATCTCTAACAATCAAGCGCCAAGCACGCTACGTGCTCCCCACATAGGCGCTATCTCAGAGGAAGCGCCTTAGCACTCCAAGCCTGGCGCTCATCGCCAAGCACTCTGTACATAAAGTGCTCCGTACATAAAGATTTTGTACACAAAGCGCTCTGTGCTACAAAGAGTGTTCAACACTTTATAAAAGACAAAAAGAAAAAGGGGTGTCAGAACCCAAATTAATGCTCGGCATTATTGAAAAAAATGGGCTGAGCTCAAACAAATGTTCAACATTTTATACCAAAGGGGGGCTGAGCCTAAACAAATGTTCAACATTTTATTCAAAACTGAGTGGACTGAGCCTAGGTTAGCCACAAGTTCCTAATTCAAATTAACCAAGCCCATGTGCTCACAGTCTCTTCGATTGGTCTTAGTCCTAAACTGGACTATAGATCTCCCAACCAACATTGGTTCAAGGGTACATCTCTTCATATCTCTGATACATGTCGTTGTAATTCTTCAGCGTCCTCAGAGAGATGGAGGGTCCCAATAACAAATAACTTTTGGTGCATCTCCAAACGATTAAACCAAAACTTTATAGATTATGATGTCTTTAAACCAGACTATGACGTCTTTAAACCATACTATGATGTCATTAAACCCTACAGACTATGAGGTCCTTAAACTCACGGACTATGATGTCCTTAAACTTATGGACCGCAACGTCCCTAAACTAAACCCCACAGACTATGATATCTTTAAACTTATGGACCACAATGTCCCTAAACTAAAGTGATAGAGTCCAAACACTCTTTCGTCGGATCTAAATGATTCCAAAACCCCGTTGAGTAGATCTTAGTCTAAAATTAGACTAACGTATCCTTAACAAACGTTTAAGTTGATCTTAATCTCAAAGAGATTAACGAGCCTTGAACCAAACCAAACCCAAATCTAAGAAAATACGGATTTGGACTAATCCACGCCTTACGAGCGACAACATAAATTAGTCTCCGTATACAATCCACGGGGAACCAAAAACAAAACAAACACCCACGATACGAAGTGAACATTCGGAGAAAGAGAAAGTGGTTATCGTAACCCGATAACGTAATTAACTACAGGGGCTTGCGCCTGCAGGGAAGAGCGTCCCCACAATCAAAAACCCCTCACAAAGAGGGAGAATCTGACGAAGTCTGCTACAACGGCCATATCCATCTAAACCTCCGATACACGGTGTCATAAATCAACTGTGCATCTTCGGAGAGGTGGACGGATAAAACTAAATAGCATCTACCCCCAAATTCAGGCCAGACAACCTACGCGGTTTCGTCTCTATTTTCGGCGGTAAACAGACACATTTTGGTGTTGTATAACTGTTTTTGTGTACCTAGTATGCTATATAATATTATATCAGTATCTTTGTAGTCTAATGAAGGATATAATTTTGCACTTGAAAGAAATGTCATGAACATTTACCTAAATCAAGAACTGATTGGGTCTAGCATACTGGATAACGGCATATACGTACTCAATCAATATCAAGTTTTCAACATCCAAAACACACTTAAAAGAAAGGCTCCAGATTCAAACCAAGCCTTCTTATAGCATTGTAGACTTGGTCATATTAATGAAACATGGCTGGCTAAGTTATATAAAGATGGATATTTGGATGCATTCGAATATGTATCACATGCAACCTGTCAATCATATATCAAAGAAAAAATGACTAAATCTCCATTCAAAGGACACAGAGAAAGAGCCACTGAGCTCTTGGGCCACATACACAGCGATGTATGTGGTCCGATATCTATACATGCTCGATGTGGTTACTCCCATTTAATTTGTCTCAAAAATATCTATTAACCGCAATCAAGAACGGCGTCGCTTGGTAGCTAGTCGGTGAATACGGGTCAGTCCACAGGGATGTTGTGAATTTCCTAATCGCTCAAATGAGTTAATTCCTATGGGTGTTCGGATTGATTTATTAAATCTAAAAACTAAATCTATCTATACTAAGATTATTTAGATCTAAATCTTGCTAGGGTTAGGTTTAGGGTAGGTTTGGAAATGTAAATAAATCTCAACGCTTTCTATACCCAAATTAGGATCTAAGAGGAGTTATGGTAATTATCAATAAAGGGGATTAGATCCATTCGGGAAGGTGTTTCTTCCTCTAGGTTCTTGTCCTTCCTTTATCGATCCTTACCCTAACCTCCATGGAAAACACGTGCAACCGGGCCTTTATACTACGGTATCACCGCTACCTCATAGGATAGGGTGCCGTAGGGAGCGGTGTGTGCATGTATGCATGGAGTCCTATGAAAAAGTATGATGGGCAAGAAAGGAATGAGAGATCTCATCTCTCAAAAAGCCTTCCCCAAAGCTAACCCTAGCAAGCGAGTAGATTACTCGCTCATTAGGGAATTGAAGAACATTTATCTAGGGCAAGGAATTAAATCTAAACTAGAGCAATTAAATAAAACTATTTATAGATGGCTCTCTCCAAACATTTACACAGGGTTGTCAGATCTTGAATAGATGATATGAAAAGAGGCACCGATGCTCTCCAAAAGAAATCTGAATTTTATTAATGAAAGGAGGCATACCTCAAAAGAGGTATTAGGGTCTCTATTTATAGGATATAGAAACCCTAGGGTTACAATTGACTCGCACATATGCTATTACAGAAATACCCTCTAAGAAAAGACCTAGTCAAAGATCCGCGCACGCCATAAATTTTGGTAAAAAATTATTTAGCTCCGGGCTCTAGATGGCCATGGAACCGCGGCCGCAGCATGGGTTGGGCCGCGGTTCCGCGGCCCAATGGTAGACTTGGTTTATTAATTTTTCTGGGCTTCCTCTGGGCTTTCTTATTTCTTCAGAACTTTACTCAATTTGGCTTCTAGGTTTCCTCCAGTGAATTGTAGTGAACTTTTACCGTTGCTTCGAGATGAAGTCTTGAACCTTGCGCTGCTTTGTACTGATCTTCGTGTAGGCTTGATCAAGATTCTCTGTTTGTTGGTCAAAGTCTCACTTTTGCATCTTCTTTTATCTTTTTCACTGTTTTAGCTCCAAGAACCTGTAACCTGTACTATGTAGCAGACATGGGTCAAAAGCACCTGTTTATTTGTAAAATAACTAAGAATAGGGAATATAATAATGCAATATTATGATATGAACACTACTTCATCATTTTTACTGATGATTTCTCAAGGTATGGACACGTATTCTTAATGAAATATAAATTTGAGGCCTTTAAGAAATTCAAGGAGTATAAGAATGAAGTGGAGAAACAAACAGATAAAATTATCAAGAAACTTCGATCTGATCGGGGTGGAGAATACTTTAGTACCAGTTTTCTTGAATACTTAAAAAAGAATGGAATTCTCTCTCAGCTTACTCCTCCATATACACCATAGCATAATGGTGTATTAGAGAGAAGGAATCACATGCTGCTCGATATGGTGCATTCCATGATGAGTAGTGCTGAGTTGCTACTTTCTTTCTGGGGGTTTGCACTGAAATCAGCTGCATACCTATTGAATAGGGCTCTAACTAAGTCTATGCCTACCACTCCATATGAGATATGAAGTGGGAAGAGACCATGTCTCAAGTATCTTAAGATATGGGGGTGTCCAGCTTTTATCAAAAAGCAGAATCCGGACAAGCTCGAGGCACGATCGGTTTTATGCAAGTTTATGTGATACCCCAAGAATTTACGGGGATATCTTGTTTACCACACTGCAGAACAAAAGGTGTTTGTCGCTCGCCACATAGTCTTTTTATAGAACGAATTTCTTGCAAAAGAAATTAGTGGGAGTGCGGTAGAACTGGAAGAAATTCCAGAACCACAAACTACTGTTGAAGACTTAGCAGAACTTCAGGTTTCAATAAAGCCTGACGAACCAACGCCACTCTACAGATCTAGTAGGCATTCTCATCCGCCTGAGAGATAATATGGGTTTCTTATATACGGGGATCGAGAGGATTGCATCATCAATGATGATGAGCCTACTAGTTTTCAGCAGGCTATCATGAGTAAAGACTCGGTGAAGTGGCTGGATGCTATGAGATCCGAGCCATATACACCAACAAAGTATGGACTTTGGAAGTTGCTCCTCCTGGGGTAAAACCCGTTGGATGCAAATGGATCTTCAGAAAGAAGATTGGTACAGATGGACAAGTGGAAACCTATAAAGCTAGACTTGTTGCAAAATGTTTTCGTCAAAGACTGGGATTGGACTATGATGAAACCTTTTCTCCAGTGGCTATGCTTAAATCCATTCGGATCTTACTTGCCATTGTTGCCTTGCATAACTATGACATCTGGCAGATGGACATGAAAACAACTTTTCTAAATAGAAATTTAGAAGAGAGTGTTTACATGAATCAGCCAGAGGGTTTCTTAGACAGTGGGAGCAACGGAAAGATGTGCAAGTTGTTTAAATCTATCTATGGATTGAAGCAGGTATCGCGGAGTTGGAACATCGATTTTGATGAGACGGTCAAAGAATTTGACTTTATCAAAAATGTAGATGAACCATGCATTTATGGAAAGATTGTAGGAGGAGCAGTAGTCTTCCTCGTATTATACGTAGATGACATACTCCTGATAGGTAATGACATCCCAATGGTACAATCGGTAAAGCTCTTCTTGTCACAGAAATTCTCCATAAAAGACTTGGGTGATGCTTCCTACATTCTGGGGAGTAAGATCTATCATGATAGGTCTAAAAGAATGTTGGAACTTTCACAGTTCAGGAACATTGACACCATACTAAAGAGCTTTAGTATGGAAGATTCCAAGCGTGGTAATTTACCCGCTAGTCACGGGATCACTCTCTCCAAAGAGATGCCTCCAAAGACCGATGAAGAGAGGGCTTGCATGAGCATTATACTCTACGCTTCGGCAGTAGAATCTATAATATATGAGATGCTATGTACCAGACCAGACGTGCACTTAATGTGGTAAGTAGGTATCAATCAAACCCAGGTGAGAAGTATTGGATAGCAATAAAGAATATTCTCAAGCACTTGAGAAGGACTAAGGAGATGTTCTTGGTGTAATTTAGGAATGTAACCGGCACTTAAGTCACGCAACGTCTAAAAACGTAACATAATTCAAGTAAGCCGAAACCCAGAAATCTAAACCATGAAAAGAAGTAGAGTGGTAAAACATTTGTTTCAAAACATCATATCTCTTTTTAAAATCTCAAGTTGTTACAAAAAATTCGGCAGCATCTCCTATGTAAAAACTGGTCCAAAACAATACAAAATATAGTATACAAAACGGCATCCCCAATTGGGAGCAATCTAACGCCTAAAGGCGGAACACAACCACAACAGATATATATACGACGCCATAGGCGAAGAAATAAGCAAATATGAAAAGAAACAACATCGCAACATAGCACAAAAGTCGGCTCACACGAGCGTGACACCCAGAGTCACATATAATACAAATATCGAATCTCTCAGTCTCGTCTTTAAGTCAAATACATACAGGTGGTAGATGGAGAGTACTAGATACAAGATACGATATACAAGTAGAAGCATATGGATACTCGGACAAAAACCCACCTACAGAAAATCTCACGCCCAAAAGTAGCGGTATCCACAAAAATAGATGAAATAGAGTACCCTACCGCAACTACACTGATGATCAGTCCTGCAAGATGCTGTGGCATAATGGGGGTGGGTTGACAGCTCGGGAGTAGTAAATAACATCATACGAGTAATCGCAAGCATGCACGAAAAAGCGATAAATCCTAAATATGCAGTCATGATGGCATGAGTAATAATAGTGTGGAATGAAACATAATCCTGATCAAGGTACAACATCGGCGTACAACAGCAATATAACAGAGCATGTCGTAATAAGTCCAATGTTACGACCCGAAGGTACGGAACGTGACTGGCACTTAAATTACAAAATGTCTAATGGCGTTGCATAATCTAAGTAAGCCAAAGGCAAGAAA
This sequence comes from Agapanthus africanus, assembly GCA_030015575.1. NCBI lineage: Eukaryota > Viridiplantae > Streptophyta > Magnoliopsida > Asparagales > Amaryllidaceae > Agapanthus > Agapanthus africanus. The sequence goes on from CM057346.1 coordinate 403,163,776, forward strand.
TCTAAACCAAATTAGAAATTGAGTGACGGAAAACTTGTTTAAAAGAAAGAAATTATAAAACGAATAAGTCGCATTAAACATTTTATTAAAACAACAAAAGTTTCCAAAAATTTCAGCAAAGTCTCCTTTGTAAATACTGGCCCCGAAACGGATACAAACAAGAGAAATACATATATATCATGAATAAGGCATCCCCAAGCGGGAGCTAGCTCTTCGCCAAAGGCGGAATCACAACCATATACAATATATATATATATATATATATATATATATATATCAACAAATACGAAAACAAGTATATGAAAGCACGAAAGTAAGAAGACAACACGTCGGCTCAAGTGAGTATCGACACCAGAAATAGAATACATACAAATCTCACAATCTCACCATCTAAGTCCAATGTACTAAGGGTAGATGGAGTATACTAGATACAAATAAAATACACGGTGAGAGCAAAAGAAAATCCTCCAAACCCACCTATGAGCAAACTGCAATCCGAAGCAAACGAAGCGGAATGGAAAGTTCACCCGCCGCTACTGTACTGACGGGTCAGACCTGCAAGATACTGTGGCACAACGAGGGTGAGTTGCCAACTCGTGAGTAGTAAGTAATATCTAATAAGTCTATCGTAAGTATGCACGTAAATACGTCACACCCTACATGTACCGATATGATACAATGCACTAGCATGAATGCAACATGAATGCATAATCAATACCCGAAACCTGAACATATCTGGTAAGAGAAAATCTTTATTTTTATCTTAGAAAAGCTACTATGAAATAACTGAAGTAATATCAATCAAATCAACAGAAATTCGTGTCAAGTATCGACACAAAATACATATATCTCAATGCCTCAATATCTCAATGTCACAATATCACGATATCTATGTATCTCAAATCCCAATATCTCGGGCTCCGTCAGTCCGGATCGGCCCAAATCATCAAATCCCATGACTACGGTCGGTATCCTCCGGATATCCGCCACGCCAGACATCACCGGTAGGTAGTCTGCCCCTGCCAAGCTCATCATCATCCCCATAAAAACACTCTCGCCCCGGGGTACCGTACCGGGCCCACCATGTACCCGAAACGGTTCATCCTACTACTCGAATCGGGTCTCGAAAACCAACAGCAATCATGAAAACTCATGGTGGACGACACATACATCACGAGAAAACCGCAACTTTCATTTTAAAAGGATAATAAGTTTTTATAAAATTCTTGCGGTTTTCCCCAAAATCCAGAAATCTCATAGATACTGAAATCCTCGAGAAGAATCACAATATATAAACATGCCAATGATGTGGAAATCTATGAAACGGTGGTATATACTATGCGAAATACAGCCAGAAACTATGCATGAATCATGATGCAATGAGTTATGTATATATTACTAACAAATCTTACGTATCCATCTTGCGAGTATAAGTCCACGGATTATATACGATTCATATGCACAATTATCGATCCTAAGAAAGTTCTATAGTGTTCGTGACATAGCAATTACCAATGGTGTGTGTGTTCGCATACATAGTGCACGTGCGGCATGAACCAATGGTAATGGTGCAAGTGTCCTATGAGACGGTATCACACACACATACACACACACACACATATATATACGAGATGATGCAATGCAATGAGATGCATAAATAGGAAACTACGCATATAAAGCAAGTACTATAATTAATACTAAACCATCGGGCGTCTCGCGCCATCTAGACGATCCCCCCATAGATGTGTATATCTACTCACCGGGACGCCTCGGCTAATCTGATCCGATCTCAGCTTCATCTACCCGCGCCACGTCCGACGCCTCTGCACCCGATCCTAGAATAGCACACAAGCAATTAAAAAGATAAATATACGAATAGTCGTGGAACAAACGACACAAGTCAAACACGCGCACTACTAGACGCGCACACACTTGGTGCACAAACGCGCTCGCGACAACGCCATAAACTACAGCTAGGGTCGCTATACGTGACCACAACCATGTCTAAAACCCAATCACGCATTCACAACTCATTTATTATTAAATGAAATAGGTGGTTAACCAATAAAACCTTAAACTTTATTCAAATCGATTTCTTTCAAAAACCTAGTAAGCATCAATTTCCAATTTAGTTCAAAACTTGATATTTTAACCAATCTAGTGGCCATATTGCTCACTTAATATCTTAACTAAGTCACACACACCATTTAAAATTTTTATCTCACCAAATTATATTAATTCTAAAAACCTAGTTTGCAATTATGTAATTTGGACAATTTTAAATGTAACAATTTACAATTTAACAACTAAACTAGATTTTGCATATCTTAAAATGTTAAACCACTTATTATAACCCTACTCAAATAATAAAAACCCTAACTTTATTCGAAACCCTTCTCTTGAATTTTTCTAAACTTGCAATTTAAAACCATAATTAATCACCTAATAAGCTAGATTGAAGTAATTAGCAACTAATTAAACATGGGGTTAGGATTTATACCTCTAAAATTTGAGATCACACTTGCAACCTGACCTCCAAAGATGGTAATTTTTCTCCAAGATCCATGCTATATTGGCCAAAGAATAATGGGTATGGTTTAAAAGAAGAATTAGTGATGTTTTTGTATTGATTTTTGAATGGATTTTATGGATTTTTGGAGTGAAAAGAGATGGGTGATTTAGGGAAAGGGGGCTGCCTTTGCTCTGCCTGCAGTGAGGAAGAGGGGAAAAAATGAGGTGTTTTGTGAGAGTGTGTAGAAACATCTATCATTATAACACATATTAATTCCTTTTTAAATTTTTCTTTTCTTTAACTTTTTGAAGTGGGGAAAAATTTGGGGAATGGGGCAGCTTAAGAAGCTCGGCCATGAGCAGGGAAAGAGAAAAGTGAGGGTGTGTATGGGTGTGAGTGTGTAGAAGCAACCCAAATTATCACACCTTTTTAAGTCTTTTCACAAATTGTTTTATTTTATTTCATTTTATTTAATTCCCCCACTAGAATTTTCTAGATTTGTGAAGACAAAATGAGAAAGAGGAAACATGTTACAAATTGAAAATTAAATTGTCATGGTGCACTATTTTGTAATTAACCCATTTCTTATTTGTAATTTACACTAATTTAATGTATAAAGGAAGCTTAAAATAATATTTAATTTAATTAATTAAGGAAAAAGGTTTAAGTAAACTAATAATTTATAGGGACTAAATAGTTATCAAATACTAGCAATTACATAGTTAAAATAGGCGTATTTAAGTCTATGATGAAAAATAATTTTAGTTAAGTTTTACGGAAAATACGATTTATTTTAACGATTATCAGAAAAATTCACCTAAACGATTTATTTATTTATTTATTTTTAAAACGTTACAATCTTCCCCCCTTAAAGAAATTCGGTCCCCGAATTTAAAATCGAATTACGCGTACCCTCGAAGAGATGGGTATATTTCTCCCACATCTCGACCTCGGCTTCCCACGTGACCTCTTTGCCGCTAGGGCCGCGCCAAAGAACATTTACGGACGGTATGTCCTCGGACCTCGGTTTCTCTATCTGCCGATCTAGAATGACTATCGGTTGCTCGGTGAAAGAAAGATTGCGCTCCAGCTGGATCGTCTGATACTGTATCGCGTGAGAGGGGTCATGAAGATACTTGCGGAGCATTGATACATGAAATACGGGGTGAACATCTAGAAAGTCAGTTGGAAGAGCCACACGATAAACACTACGCTGACACACTTGAGAATATCTAAGGGACCCATATATCTGGGACTAAGCTTCCCTTCCTCCTGAATCTCAACATGCCCTTCATCGGAGAAACCTTCAAGAAAACACGATCGCCAACGGTGAACTCAAGTCTACAACGATATCTATCAGTATTAAACTTCTGCCTGCTCTAGGCCACTCTTATCCTATTCCGAATCAACTGAATCTCTTCGGTCATCTCCTGTTGACCCCTGATGCTCAGCCTTGACTTACTGACAAGTCCGCATCCTGAAACAAAGTCTGTGACATCTCTCTTCATCCCGTCACATGATATCCGGATGACGTTAAACTTTTCGACCGATTCATCAAGTTCCCATAATTCCCGAAGAGCTCAACACTTGAGCACAGTTTTAAAATACCCAGAACATGCCACAGTACCTATGGACCACCGTAGAAGGGCAGACCCAAGCCTCATTAATGGCACTGTGGAACTGCTGCAAACCCTAAGGTTCGAAAGTGGTTCCATGGTCATTATGTCGAGTTAGGATTTCATTCTTCTAGAGGGTCAATAGAATTACGTGCATGATTTTTCGAATACCTTAAACTTGTAAAAATGTGTTTTTGATATTCGTTCGAACCTTTTAACTTCGCCTAGACAACATGCGAAAACCCCAAACAAAATCGGTGATCTCTCTCTTCATGTCAACACATCTGTAGACATCTCGTACATTATGATACATCTTGGTGGAAACCGGATCAGCACTATATGTCGACTGGTATGCTCCTCTAAAATCTCGCGTGTCGGTCCTTCGGAATCTGGCCCACATAGTCGAATCCCAACTTATAGTTCTCCCTGATCATCAATCATGAACTGTAAATCTCTATCCCGTCGAACCTATTCCATGATCTTTGACAAACGAACGTCATCGGACTGTGCCTCACGAATACGATCAAATCACTGTGGACGTGCACGGACATGGGCAAGTTATCCCCCGGTCAATGTAACTAGAACTGTATTCGGCTGTCATAAATAATCTGCTAAACCACCGTCGACTATCTCTGAACTGTGCTCCACAAGAAAAGCTACCTCCGGCTTCCTACTCAAAACATCTGCGACAACATTCTCCTTGCCCGACTGATAATTTATCTCGCCGTCATAGTCTTTCACTAGCTCCATCCAACTACACTGTCCCGATTTAGATCTTTCTGCTGAAAAAAAAGTACTTCAAACTCTGGTGGTCCGTAAATATCTAGTATGACTCGTTGGATAAGTAGTGTCTTTAGATCTTGAGTGCAAAATCACTGCAGCCATTTCTAAGTCATGCGTGGGATAGTTTTGCTCGTGTTTCTTCAACTGCTGAAAAGCATCGCAATAACCAACAAAACCGCCTGATCCTTAAGGCAAAAATAATATTGGCTCCAAAATTAAACGAGTCTTCAACCGCTGAAAGCTCTGCTCGCATACCTCAATCCAAAGAAATGAAACTCCCTTCCGGGTCGACTCGGTCAACATTGTAGCTATATACGAGGAAAATAAATTTGACAAGGCGTAGATAATATTGAAGGTGTTTCTACAGCACCACTGCTAGGGTTTGGTAGTATCACACATGCCATATTAAAATTTATAGGGTGCTAAAGAAAACATCCTAAGGATCAAACTAGAAAAGCTAGGGTAACACTTAACTTTAACACAATCACAAGTAGAATGAAGGCTAGGGTTTGAGAATTACAACCTTTGTAGCTCCCTACGCTAGACTCCTTGACCACTTGAGAGTTGAAAGAAGCTTGCTTGAGATCCTCTAGGTCCACGACGATCCACCCGGAGTCCTCTTTGTCCAAGCTAGAAGCTCCACTTGATCAAGAGAAGAAGTAGAACTCAACACTCTAAACTAATAGGCAAGAGTAGTGTAGAATGGTGATGTGGTTTGTTTTCTCACTTCAAAACCCTAACTTGATCACTCTTTTACTCACAAATGAAAGCTAGAGAGCAAGAGAGAGGAGGAAGAAGATGATGGCTAATGAGAGCTCAAGAGATAATGATAAAGATAAGATAAGAATGAGAAAAGAAAATATATATATATTTTCTTCTTCTCACTCTTAACCCAAGTTAATAAATATCTAGATATTTTCTTTTGTATGCATAATGGCCATGGAAATTAACTCAAGGTTAATACAAAGGTTAGTGGGTGAATAAAATAATCAAGCATGACAATAATTTCCATTTCCATTTTGTTTTCCAAAAAGAAATATCAACATATTTATAAAAGGTGTGAGTCTTATATTGCCACCATCCATTGTATCAACAACCATAATACAAGAGTGTATGCATGTATGTGTGCATGCACATCCATATGTGTTAGTGTATATGCCCTAGAGGCCATTACTGTATCATACTAGTTTGTATATTACTTAATGGAAGCTTGGGATATTCACAGTTGTATAGACAATCTTGCTCAAAATGGTAGTATGCTACTTGGTTTGTTTCTACGTTAATGTGTACATGTGTTTCTTTTAGTATATCACCTATACACATTAGTGGAGCCCTTAGGATCTTTGCTTGATTACCAGCATTGTGATGGCAGTCACACTCGTGGGGGCTGGGTAATCCACAAGCACATCCTTATACAGGTCCCTAGTCGTAGGACTATCGAGACAGGGCATCGATACTCCGGAGTAGACTAGCATATGCGCTTCTCATCCCAGCAGGGGAGACGGTCTGTCCCACAGCCGTTAGTACGTCGTACTTGAGATAGTATGCGGGTGCTCGTTAGGTTATGAGTACACTGGACAGGACTCGTTGGGAACTGATGGTTGGTACTATACATATCGTCAGTTATCAGTTCCCAGGTGACATGAGTACAGCTTAGTCCGCTGACTTGACACTGTCACTTCGCCATGAGTGTGTTCCCACTGTACTTTGATTACTACCCTACCACGGCTCAAAGGAGTCATGCAAACAGGTAGTAGTTGGGTGCAGTCCCGAAGCACTTGGAGGCAGTGACGGTTAGACATGATTCGTCTCTCCCGGTATTGGGAGTTGATATCGCGCTGTGTCATGGAGAGCCATTACACATAGTCGTCCCTGGCAAGGGCAAGCGAGATATAATGGTAGGTTTCCAGTGTTATCTCAGGGTGTTCTGGGCTACACACCGACACAACTTGTACCGCTATTAGGGGACTGACGCTTACCGCCCCCTAGGCCCACCATGCAATATTCTCAGACGAACAAACCGGACTGTACGGAGATTGTCACATTCAGGCTCAGTAGGAGTTCAGATGGGTTTCACCTCGTCAGTCTTCTTATCGGCATCTACCTGGGGGCCGTTACGCACAGCTAGTGCCGCTTGCGGTCTGTGGTTAAACCCACTGCCAGCATAGTGTCGAGTCTTTAGAGTCCCACACAGAGAGCTATTCGCCTTTAGGCAAAAGGGTAAAGGTCGCATGGTTTTGCGACAGGGTTCGGTCACATCCGTGCACTTGTGCACGTTTGGTGTCCGGACAGTTATTACTAGCGGGCTTTGGTTTAAGCCAGATCCTAGTATACGTTTTGGGATTGGTTTTATCTTGTTTGTATTCGTGTTCCTCGGAACGCGGATGCGGGTGTGTATGCACGGTTGACAGAGGCAGAGGCAGAGGATTCTCATTAGGGTTGTTGACTGTTGACTTTTGCTAAACCCTAATAAGAATTTGAAATATGATTAATAATAATATTAATTAAGTATTATTGCGCCATGGTTGGGTTGAAAGGTTGACTTTGTTGACTTCGTTGACCGGTTGACTAGGTTGGACTTGTTGACCATCATCATGACAATGGCTATCATTTCATGGCATTGACCTTTGCTTGCTTGTTTTGTTCACAAATTGCCTTTAATGCATGAAATGATATTGCCATTTGATATGATAACAACCATCATATAATACTCAATTATTATTATTTGTTATGATTATTTTGGATTATGAGAGCAAGGGTGAGAAAAGTCTTGCTCATTCTATCATTCTCACTCTCTCTCATCCTCAAGCTCTCCCTCTTCCTTTTGCTCTCTCTCTCTAGCTCAAGGAAACTCCCTCTCATGAGTTGAGAACCATTTCCTTAGAGATAAAAACCAAAAACACTTCTCTATTCATCCTAGTATACAAGGTACGGATATGTCTTCTTAACGGCAACAAAGATAGCGGGGCAGCTTGTGAGAAAGGAAGAGTGCTTCTATTGTCATAAGAAAGGACACTGGAAAAAGGATTGCAGGGCTTGGAAGGCCAAGAACCAGGACCCGAAGCAAGTTGCGGCTTCGGCTTCAGGTGTGTATGTCATTGAAAACTGTCTATCAATAAACTCTACTTCCTGGGTATTGGATACCGGATCAGGATCTCATATCTGTAATTCCATGCAGGAACTGAGAAAGCGTAGGGTTTTGAAGGCAGGTGGTATGACCCTCAGAGTTGCAAATGGAGCTGGCATGGATGCTGAGTCCGTGGGGGACTATCACCTGGGATTGTCAGATGGACACGTTTTGGTTTTGCGTAATTGTTATTTTGTACCCAATGCAACTTGTAATATCATTTATGTATCTTTATTATCTAAAAAAGGTTATGAATTTGCATTTGTAAGTAATATTGTGAACATTCACCTTAATCAAGTTTTGATTGGGTCAGGTACATTAAGCAATGGTATATACATATTAAACCAACCACAGATTTTCAATGTCCAGAATACACACAAAAGAAAGTCTCCGGAAACAAATCAGACTTTCTTATGGCATTATAGACTGGGTCACATCAATGAGAGAAGGTTGACGAAGTTACATACAGAAGGATATTTGGATCCATTCCAATATCAATCATATGCAACTTGTCAATCCTGTCTCAAAGGAAAGATGACAAAGACTCCGTTCACTGGACACGGAGTAAGAGCGAGCGAGCTCTTGGGACTCGTACACAGCGACGTGTGCGGTCATATGTCTACACATGCGTGAAGCGGTTATTCTTACTTCATTACTTTTACGGATGACTTTTCAAGGTACGGATATGTCTTCTTAATGAAACATAAATCCGAAGCCTTTGGAAAATTCCAGGAATATAAGAATGAAGTAGAAAAACAAACCGGCAAAAGTATCAAGACATTGAGATCTGATCGAGGTGGTGAATACTTGAGTGCCGAGTTCCTGGATTACCTAAAAGAGAATGGTATTCTCTCTCAGCTTACTCCTCCATACACTCCGCAACATAACGGTGTATCGGAGAGACGGAACAGGACCCTATTGTATATGGTACGTTCCATGATGAGTAACGCTGAGTTACCGCGATCATTCTGGGGATATGCACTAGAATCAGCTGCATATCTTTTGAACCGAGTTCCAACTAAGACTGTGCCTACCACACCATATCAGATGTGGTGTGGAGAAACCCTATCTTAAGCACATTAAGACATGGTGATGTCCAGCTTTTGTTAAAAAGCAGCATACGGACAAACTCGAGGCACGCTCAGTACAGTGCAAGTTTGTGGGATATCCAAAGAACTCCAAGGGATATTTCTTCTAATGCGAAGAGGAACAAAAGGTTTTTTTTTCTCGTCATGTCTACTTCTTGGAAACTGAGTTTTTGGAAAATCAGATAAGTGGGAGCGCAATAGAATTGGAAGAAATTCCAGAACCACGAGCTATTACTGAAATCTTAGAAGAACCAGAGGGTTCGAAAGAACATGACATTCCTATACCACTCCGCAGGAGTAGTAGGCAGTCTCATCCGCCCGAGAGATACTACGGTTTTCTCATAGATGGGGATAGAGAGGATTGCATCATTGATAGTGATGAGCCTACTAGCTTCCAGCAGGCCATTCAGAGCGTTGACTCAGTAAAATGGCTGGATGCAATGCGGACCGAAATGGAGTCCATATACACCAACAAAGTATGGAATTTGGACATTGCTCCAGATAGGGTAAAACCCGTAGGATGCAAGTGGATCTTCAAGAAGAAGATTGGTGTAGATGGACAGGTTGAGACCTATAAGGCTAGACTTGTTGCAAAGGGTTTTCGTCAAAGACCTGGTTTGGACTATGACGAAACCTTTTCTCCAGTGGCTATGCTGAAATCCATTCGGATCCTTCTTGCCATTGCTGCCTTCCACGATTATGAAATTTGGCAGATGGACGTAAAGACCGCTTTTCTAAATGGAAATTTAGAGGAGTGTGTCTATATGGACCAGCCAGAGGGTTTCATTCAAAGTGGGAGCAGCGGAAAGGTGTGCAAGTTGCTCAAGTCCATCTATGGACTAAAGCAGGCATCGCGGAGTTGGAACATCTGTTTTGATGAGACAGTCAAAGATTTTGGCTTTATCAAAAATCCAGATGAACTATGCATCTATAGTAGATTTGTAGCAAAAACTGTCGTATTCCTCGTTTTATACGTGGATGACATTCTTTTGATAGGAAATGACATTCCTATGCTACAATCTGTCAAAGGGTTCTTGTCACACAGGTTCTCCATGAAAGACCTGGGTGATGCCACTTACATTCTGGGGATCCGGATCCAACGTGATAGATCCAAGAGGATGTTAGGACTTTCGCAGTCCAGGTACATCAACACCATACTGAAAAGATTCAGTATGGAAGATTCCAAGCGCAGTAATCTACCGGCTTGTCACGGGATCACTCTCTCCAAAGAGATGTCTCCTAAGATTGATTTGGAAAGGGATCGCATGTCTATTATACCCTACGCTTCTGCGGTAGGCTCTATAATGTATGCGATGTTGTGTACCAAACTAGATGTAGCTTATGCACTGAGTGTGGTAAGCCGGTATCAGTCAAACCCTGGGGAGAAGCACTGGATAGCGGTAAAGAACATTCTCAAGTACCTGAGAAGGTCTAAGGAGATATTCTTGGTGTATGGCGGAAAAGACCTCCAGATCGAGGCCTTTGCTGACTCCAGCTTCCAGAGTGACAAGGATGATTCCAAGTCCATGTCGGGTTATGTCTTTACCCTCTAAGGAGGGGTGGTGTGTTGGAAGAGTTCCAAACAGGAAACCGTTGCTGACTCAACGATGGAAGCGGAATATATCGCTGCTGCTGATGCCGCAAAAGAAGCCATCTGGATGAGGAAGTTCTTAACGGAACTTCAGGTGGTTCCGTCCATTGTTGATCCAATACATCTGTATTGCGACAACAACGGGGCTATAGCTTTAGTAAAGGAACCCAGGTCCCATCAGAAGTCCAGACACATCTTGAGGCGGTATCACCTGATCAGGGAGATCGTGGGTCACCAGGAGATCGAGGTTCGGAGAGTTGCTACGGAAGATAACACTGCTGATCCACTCACGAAGGCCTTACCTCAGACTCAGTTCGAGCGGCTGATCGAGATGATAGGTCTTCGATGCGCTAGTACATAGCCTTAGTGCAAGTGGGAGATTGTTAGTGTATATGCCCTAGAGGCCATTACTGTATCATACTAGTTTGTATATTACTTAATGGAAGCTTGGGATATTCACAGTTGTATAGACAATCTTGCTCAAAATGGTAGTATGCTACTTGGTTTATTTCTACTTTAATGTGAACATGTGTTTCTTTTAGTATATCAATCTTTGCTTGATTACCAGTGTTGTGATGGCAATCACACTAGTGGGGGCTGGGTAATCCATAAGCACATCCTTATATAGGTCCCTAGTCGTAGGACTATCGAGACAGGGTATCGATACTCCGGAGTAGACTAGCGTATGCGCTTCTCATCCCAGCAGGGGAGACGGTCTGTCCCACAGCCGTTAGTACGTCGTACTTGAGATAGTATGCGGGTGCTTGTTAAGTTACGAGTACACTGGACAGGACTCGTTGGGAACTGATAGTTGGTACTATACCTATCGTCAGTTATCAGTTCCCAGGTGACATGAGTATAGCTTAGTTCGCTGACTTGACATTGTCACTTCGCCTCGAGTGTGTTCCCACTGTACTTTGATTACTACCCTACCACGGCTCAAAGGAGTCGTGCAAACAGGTAGTAGTTGGGTGCAGTCCCGAAGCACTTGGAGGCAGTGACGGTTAGACAGGATTCGTCTCTCCCGGTATTGGGAGTTGTTATCGCGCTGTGTCATGGAGAGCCATTACACATAGTCGTCCCTGGCCAGGGCAAGCGAGATATACTGGTAGGTTTCCAGTGTTATCTCAGGGTGTTCTGGGCTACACTCCGACATGACTTGTACCGCTATTAGAGGACTGACGTTTACCGCCCCCTAGGCCCACCATGCGATATTCTCAGACGAACAGACCGGACTGTACGAAGATTGTCACATTCAGGCTCAGTAGGAGTTCAGATGGGTTTCACCTCGTCGGCATCTACCTGGGGGCCGTTACGCACAGCTAGTGCCGCTTGCGGTCTGTGGTTAAACCCACTACCAGTGTAGTGTCGAGTCTTTAGAGTCCCACACAGAGAGCTATTCGCCTTTAGGCAAAAGGGTAGAGGTCGCATGGTTTTGCGACAGGGTTCGGTCACATCCGTGCACTTGTGCACGTTTGGTGTCCGGACAGTTATTACTAGCGGGCTTTGGTTTAAGCCAGATCCTAATATACGTTTTGGGATTGGTTTTATCTCGTTTGTATTCGTGTTCCTCGGAACGCGGATGCGGATGTGTATGCACGGTTGACAGAGACAGAGGCAGAGGATTCTTATTAGGGTTGTTGACTGTTGACTTTTGCTAAACCCTAATGAGAATTTGAAATATGATTAATAATAATATTAATTAAGTATTATTGTGCCATGGTTGGGTTGAAAGGTTGACTTTGTTGACTTGTTGACTTCATTGACCGGTTGACGAGGTTGGACTTGTTGACCATCATCATGACAATGGCTATCATTTCATGGCATTGACCTTTGCTTGCTTGTTTTGTTCACAAATTGCCTTTAATGCATGAAATGATATTGCCATTTGATATGATAACAACCATCATATAATACTCAATTATTATTATTTGTTATGATTATTTTGGATTATGAGAGCAAGGGTGAAAAAAGTCTTGCTCATTCTATCATTCTCACTCTCTCTCATCCTCAAGCTCTCCCTCTTCCTCTTGCTCTCTCTCTAGCTCAAGGAAACTCCCTCTCATGAGTTGAGAACCATTTCCTTAGAGATAAAAACCCAAAACACTTCTCTACTCATCCTAGTATACAAGGTCTAGCAAACCAAGTGTTCTAGTTTCCTCTAGATTGAGGTTGGAGCCAAAGGTAGAAGCTTTCGGGTGGATCCATCTTCGGCACAAGAAGACGACGAGGAGAGAACCATCCGACCACCACAAGGAGTCAAAGAGAAGGAGTTCAAGTTAAGGTATAACCCCCTAACCGAGTAGGTAAAACTCCTAGCTAGGTTGTTAGATAGTTAGTTTAACAAAGATCCGTTTTTGAGTCCATGTTACCCCACCGAAGAAAATCGTTTTTCACCATTTCCGCAACCCTAAAGAACCGGGAACGGGTAACGTGGACTTACAATATGTGCATCAATGAGAATAAGTGCATACATGCATGCATACAACAAAAGACAAGAAGAGTTTAAAGTGAAAAAGCTAATGGTCAATGATAAATCAACACTTGATTTAGCAAACCGGTCATATCACATACGACCGGACAAATAGCATACTGCCCGATTAATATACGGACACGCATATCTCATATGCTCACCACATCGTTTCGCCCGAACTAGGTAACTCCATTGTGGGACTTTAAGACTCATCAATACTCCGGCAGTGGGTGATGATCATATCAAGCACCCCCAAGCCGCAAGAGGTCAGCTTAACGTAATGGCCACCCGGGTATTGAGCGATCAGAAGAAAACAAGTGAACCTGTCACAACTCCCGTCGAGCCAACCGGCAACACTACCGTACAGTCTGGTCTCTTTGTTAGATATGATGCATATCAAGTCTAGGGATGGTAACGTCGACCCTAATAACTCAATAAGTCATGCCGATGAATGGTCTATAACAGATCGAGAAACTACTGATAACACTTATCAGAAAATCTCAACGGCCCTGGCCAGGGACTTACTGATATAACCAATCGAGCACAGCACAGCATCAACTCCCAATACCGGGAGAGACGAAACCCCTCCTATCGCTCATCATCTTCATGTGTCTTGGGACTGTACCCAAAAGCCACCTATTTGCACGACTCTGTAGAGCCGTGGTAGGGTGGTAATCAAAGTACAGTGGGAGAACACACAAGACTCTATGACGATCTCGGGTCTACAGACTAATCTGTACCAGTGTCACCTGAGAACTGCTATCCGACGATAGATATAATACCATATAGGAGATCTTGGCGAGTCCGTCCAGTGTACACAGTCACCACTGAGCACCGTATACGATCTCGATGTCAAACATCAATGGATGTGGGAACATCCATCGCCCATCATATGGGTCTAGTATCATATACGCTAGTCTACTTTGGTATATCGATGCCCCATCTCGATACACCTACGACTAAAGACATTTCAGGATATACTTATAAACTACAGACGTCCCACTAGTATGATCTCCATCATAATCACAGTAGTCAAGCCAATATCCTCATGGCTTTATCAACATGTATGAATGAATTAAAGCATGATCAAGTCAACATGTCAGATAAAGAAGAACCAGATAGCATACTATCATGTCGAGCAAGAATGTACACTGAATACACACACACACACACACACACACACATGTATAAATACATCCACTATCATATAATGGCCTCTAGGGCATACATATATCCAACAATCTCCCACTTGCACTAAGGCCAGTTATTAGCATATCTCATACCCAATATCTTAAAAAGTCGCTCATGCTGCGGCTGAGGGAGGGCTTTGGTAAGTGGATCCGCAGTGTTATTCTTTGTATCTACTCTCCTAATCTCGATCTTGCGGCGATCTACAATCTCCGGGATCAAATGAAAGCGCCTCAGGATGTGTCTGGACCGCTGATGGGACCTGGGCTCCTTGGCTAACGCCATAGCCCCATTATTACACAATACAATGGTATTGGATCAATAATGGTTGGAACTACTCCTAGCTCCGACACGAACTTCCTCATCCAGACGGCTTCCTTGGCGGCATCATTCGCAGCAATGTACTCAGCCTCCATCGTAGAGTCTGCAACGGTATCCTGTTTGGAACTCTTCCAACTTACCGCCCCTCCATTGAGGGTAAATACAAACCCAGAGATAGATTTGTTGTCGTCCTTATCACTCTGGAAGCTCGAATCGGTAAAGGCCTCCATCTGGAGATCTCCATTACCATACACCAAGAACAATTCTTTAGTCCTTCGCAGGTACTTAAGAATGTTCTTCACAGCAACCCAGTGATTCTCCCCTGGGTTGGATTGATACCTGCTTACTACATTAAGTGCATAAGCTACATCTGGTCATGTACATAACATCGCATACATTATAGATCCTACTGCCAAAGCATAGGGTATAATGCTCATGCGAGCTCTCTCTTCATCGGTCTTTGGGCAAGAGTCCTTAGAGAGAGTGACTCCATGGAAAGCGGGTAAGGCACCCCGCTTGGAGTCTTCCATACCAAACCTTTTTAGGATGGTGTTGATGTACCTGGTTTGGGACAATCCCAACAACCTCTTGGATCTATCCCTATAGATCCTAATACCCAGAATGTATGTGGCATCACCTAGGTCCTTCATGGAGAACCTTAGTGATAAGAAAGATTTGACCGACTGTAGCATAGGAATATGATTTCCTATCAGAAGAATGTCATCCACGTACAATACGAGGAATGTGACAGCTCTCCCTACAGCCTTCTTATAAACACAAGGTTCATCTGAATTTTTGATGAAATCAAACTCTTTGATAACATCATCGAAACAGATGTTCCAACTCCGTGATGCCTGCTTTAATCCATAAATGGATTTAAGCAATCTACATGCTTACCCGCTACTCCCACTGTCAATGAAGGCCTCTGGCTGATCCATATAAATGCATTCTTTTAAATCTCCATTTAGAAATGCTGTTTTAACGTCCATCTACCAGATTTCATAGTCGTAGTGAGCAGCGATAGCAAGTAGGATCCGAATGGATTTAAGCATGGCTACGGATGAAAAAGTTTCGTTATAGTCCAGACCTGATCTTTGACGAATACCCTTCGCCACAAGTCTTGCCTTATAGGTCTCTACCTGCCCATCTACACCAATATTTCTTTTAAAGATCCATTTGCACCTCACAGGTTTTACTCCAGGGGGTACAATGTCCAAAGTCCATACTTTGTTGATGTACATAGATTCCATTTCGGATCTCATGGCATCCAGCCACTTCACTGAGTCTCCACTCGTGATAGCTTGCTGAAAGCTGGTAGGATCATCATCCTCCATGATGCAGTCTTCTCTATCACCATCAATGAGGAAACCGTAGTACCTCTTCTGTAGGCGAGAAGTCCTACCAGACCTACGGAGTGGCTGAGGTTCATCAGTTTCCATTGCAACAGCCGGTTCAACCAAGTCATCAATTGTAATTTGTGTTTCTAGAACTTCTTCTAGGTCTACCACACTGCCATCTATATCATTTATAAAAAATTCTTTTTCTAAAAATGTGGCATGCTGAGAAACAAACACCTTTTGTTCCTCCTTGTGGTAGAATAGATATCCATAAGAATTCTTTGGATATCCCACAAAATTACACATGACTGACCGTGTCTCGAGTTTTTCCGGATTCTGCATTTTAACATAGGCCGGACAACCCCAAATCTTAATTCGTTTAGGAGATGGTCTCTTCCCATGCCATATCTCATATGGCGTGGTAGACACGGTTTTGGTTGGGACCCTGTTTAATAGAAACGCTGCAGTCTCCAATGCAAGCCCCCAAAATGAGATGGGTAACTCAGCATCACTTATCATTGAACGGACCATATCTAATAGGGTCCGATTCCCTCGTTCTGACACACCGTTGTGCTGTGGTGTGTAAGGAGGAGTGAGCTGAGAGAGAATCCCATTCTCTTTTAGGAAGTCTGCAAACTCTGTACTGAAGTACTCCCCACCTCGATCTGATCGAAGCATTTTGATACTCAAGACGGTTTGTTTTTCTATTTCGAGTTTATATTTAGTGAATTTCTCGAAAGCTTCGAATTTGTGCTTTAATAAAAATACATGACCGGATCTTGAGAAATCATCAGTGAAAGTAATGAAGTAAGAAAAACCGCCTCTAGCCTGTGTAGACATTGGCCCTCATACATCACTATGTATGAAGCCTAAGAGCTCAGTAGCTCTTTCTCCGTGTCTGGTAAACGGAGTTTTGATCATTTTACCCTTGATGCAAGACTAGCAAGTCGCATAAGATTTATATTCAAAAGGGTTTAAATATCCATCTTTATGTAGCTTGTTTAGTCTTGTTTCGTTAATATGACCAAGTCTACAGTGCCAAAAAAAAAGCTTCATTTATTTCTGAAAGTTTTCTTTTATTAGTGTGTTGTATGCTGAAAACTGTGTGTTGATTTAGGACGTATATCCCGTTATTAAGTGTACCATACCCAACCAACATTTGATTCAGGTGAATGTTCATAACATTGTTCTGCAATACAAAATTATGTCCTTCATTGTCTAACAAAGAAACGAATATTATATTACAAAGCATACTAGGTACATAATAACATGGGTTCAAAACCAATATACATCCAGACGGCAACCCCAAGTGAAACTCTCCCACTGCAACTGTATGTACATTGGAACCATTTCCAACGCGGAGAGTATGGTCACCTGTCTTCAAAACCTTGCTATTTCTCAGCCCCTGTATAGAATTGCAAATGTGAGAACCTGAACCGGTATCTAAAACCCAGGAAGCAGAGTTTATTGAAAAATAGTTTTCTATCACAAACACACCTGAAGCGGAAGTATCACCATGCTTCTTCTTGAGATCCAAGTACTCCATGCAGTTGCGCTTCCAGTGTTCTGTTTTGTGGCAGTGATAACATTCCCCTTTACCCGATTCCCCGGCTTTGGACTTGTCTTTCCCCTTAACCTTTTTGACTCCACCCTTAGGTTTGGTGGGTTTCTTCTTTATCTTTCCCTTGGCCTTAGCCTTCGGGCGAGAGGAGGAAGATGGCTTAACACTCAAAACGGGAGTCTTCACTGATTTCAGCGTGCTCTCTGCACTCCTTAACATATTAAGGAGTTCAGGTAGTTCCTTCTCCATGTTGTGCATGTTGAAGTTAACGATAAATTGAGTAAAGGTGGAGGGGAGAGACTGCAGAATAATATCCGTATATTGTTCATTGTCCATTGTCCACCCAAGGTCCTCAAGTTCTTCTATAAGAGCTATCATCTTCAGAATGTAATACCCAGTCCCTATATGTAATTAGCGTATTTTAATAAATAAGTCTCCAGATATTTCCCCAAAATTTTCCACAAATTTTCCGTATTTTTCCAGAATTTAATCCAGACTTATTCCAACTTAAATATATATATGTGTATAAATTTTATTTAAATTAATTTACTAAAACTCCTAATCTAAAACTAATTCTATTACTAAAATCCCTTTTATTTTTCCTTTTCATTTTTCTTTCCTACACAGCCCAAGCCAAACCCTAACTCCCATTTTTCATTCATTATCCCCGGCCCATCTCTCTCTCCTTTCCCTTTTATTTTTCTTTCAATTATTCCAGCCTAACTTCCCCGGCCCACGAATCACGCCAACCTGATCCGACCCGACTCCATCTTCTTCCCCACTAAATTCTTTCCTGCTCATTTCTTTCCCCGTTCTCACGCTCCCCCTCCCCCCGCGTCTCCACGTCGCTGCAACCGCCATGACCCTTTCAACCGCACCTCCACCTCCCTCGCGCCCACGACGCGCACGCGTTCCCTCCCACAACCCGCCTCCTTCTCACGCCTCTCCCTCTTCCCTCTCCTTCTGCAACATCCCTTTCTCTCTCCCTCTTTATCCCACCGCCTTCGCCTCCTCCGACACGAGCTCCACCTCGTCTCCCCCACCTCGCCTGCACCACTGAGCCCGGCCAATCTTCACCGAGCCTCCCCTGCTCACCTTCTCGCCGCCGACGAACACCCCGCTGGGCTCCCGTGACGACGACGACGACCAACTCCCACCACCAACACTTTGCAGCCCTGCTCACCGTGAGATCCTCGTCGCCGACCACCCCCGACGCCAAGCCCTCGTCTGCGCCCCTCCAAGCTGCAGACCCGAGCACACCCCCTCTACAGGCTACCTCGCCAGCACCTCCGTCGACCTCACGTCATCACCACCGAGCTCCCCTCTATGGCCGCCTGCAACCACCGTCGACGCCCTCACCTTTCCCCCTCACCGACCTACTCTCCACACCCGAACACCACCCTCTGCACCACCAACGACTCAAGCCGAGCCCCATCATCGCCAGCAACCCGAGGCTGAACCCCACCTCCTCCTCCACCATCATCGTCGACTTCTCCTTCTCGCCAACACCAAGCACCATGTCCTCGCTGTCGCACACTACTCGACCACCTCTGGTGAATCCTTGACACGTCCTTCGTCCGTGTCACCGCTTCCACCGGCATCGTCACCTGCGCCTTCCTCAGCCAAACCATCCACTGCCTCGCTGTCTTCGACCTCAGCCCTAGCGATCTCAAGTCGCTAATCCCCAGGAGCCAACCCATCAAGCCAAGAACCCCTTTTGGCCGAGCACTACTTGCACCCACCGAGCCATCAAGCACAATATCGAGCTCCATCGCCGAGGCCAAGCCCGAACCCTAGCCACGTGTAGCGGCACCGTGTCGTGATTGCGCCCATGCCGTTGTGTTGCCGTGCCGCGCACGTGTCACGATCGCATCATCGCCGTTGCCGTACCATCGTCAATACGTCTTCAGGCAAGTTTAATACTTGCTTCATGCTAATTTTATATATTACAATTCAAGTTACCAATAATTTCCGTATACACTTTTTCTTGTGAATCGTTATAATCCAAGTGCTCGATGCAAAACCCGAATGAGAGAAAACCGTTAAATTGATGGAAACATATAACATGTGATGGCCCGGGTTATAATGAAGGTCCCTTAATACTTTGGTTACAATACGATGTCATTTGCTCACGTAAAACGATGTCCCGATTTCTGTCGTAAAACCTGAAAACTTTCGTATATGCCAAACTATAAAATTTATAATAAATTGTGCATAAACTGGATTTTAGCTTTCAATGGCTCGTATCGAAGCTAACTGTTTAACCTACCATATTCTATAGTTGGTCACTGAATTCTAACTAATTATGATAGAGATAATTTCGGAGGATTACGATTCTGGACTGCAGTCCAGAACGGAAATCCCAGTTAACCCCTGTTTCCAAACCCCTGTATATTCCTGTTCAAATATGAGAATGCACGGAACCCTATATATTTACGTAGAGAATTTAGTTATATTTCTTACTCCACTGGTCTCACTGGATTCCTTAACTGTTTGATATTTTTAACTCATTTTACAATGTCGATACATCTTGCTGAATTATGTAGAGGCAGATTTTACACATCGAACGTACTCTGTCCATAACTCCCTGTAGAAATAGTATATTACTGATCCTTCAATTGCGGTGGAAACCTAACTGATAAACCTAAATATTGTTCAACTATAGCATCGCCTAATTACGATTCCAACTGGGATTAAAATGCGTTACGAAACAGACTTCCGATTCTGAAACCGGATTTCCAGCAGTGAACGCTTAAATTGAAATGGCCATATTTAGCGATCCTGGAACCCGATTGATGTGAAACTAATTTTGATGGATAGATAATTAAACATACTACTTACCCCCTTTTCATTGTTTTGCTAAATTTTGCATGCATGATTTATGATAAATTATTCAAATGGTAGGACATGACTAATGACATCTTAATCATGCCTTAATTATTGTATTCTCATCACATTATATAGATGTCATTGCATTGGTAACCTAGTGATCATCTGCATTACCCAGTGTTAGGTATTAGTGGTCTGATTGTGGCAAGTACGTTGGTGTTTAAGCATGAGTGAATAAGTGGAAGTGACACGTACTCGTACACAATCAGCGGACCCTATTGATATATTGCATTGTCGACATCTATGGGACGTGTATAAGCGTGACTATAATTGGTATGGGACAATTATGGAAGCACTAATATGGGTGTCATAGGTAAGGCACCAAACACTGTCCATTTGTCTTGGGTATCAGTCGAGACATGCTTGATGGAGATCCTGTCTCCAGTTCTCGCGTAGACTTGTCATGGACCGACTGCTATTTGAGTTTATGGTTGGCATTTGATGTAGACCACGGGGTGTGTGGTAGTTTGAGTATGAGTTCAACAGAATCTCGGGAGTCCCATGCCGGCACATACAGCGATTCTGGAGATATAAGGGGATATTACTGATTATTAGCGAGCGACTCGGGCCCGTGTTCCCTTGCCCTTGGGTCCTACCCTTAGGTGGGGGATACTCACAAGTGGTTGACTCTCACACTTGGACTGACGATAGGCTTAGCGTCCTGTACAGTGAGACTCAGAGACCGATAGGGTTAGTGACATTGACATGCATTGCTTACTGATTCAACCTACTTGCCATACTGTTTACTGCTTTACTGTTTACCTGCTCTATTAGCTGTAAGTGCACGGCGGCGCCCCGGCCGTCAATCCGACGCCGGAAAGCGGAAGCGGTGAATAACTTAAATTTTGCGGACTTAGCAAACCGGCACCACCGCGCACTATAACCCGGATCGTAACCATTAACAAGTCTAAGCTAACTAGAAGATGGGTTAGAGATATACCGACGATCCAAGTCCTCCGGTCTTCTCGTCATGGTCCCGATCTCCTGCGGAAAGGTCCCGTCTCCTCCTCGTCGCCGGAAGTGCACCACATCGCCTACTTTGTTTACGGGCTCCCACCTCAATGCCGAGGCAACTCGGGCACGAAGCCGGCTACTCGACGTGCCCAAGATTCGTTGTAGAATCCGTAGAGAAGAAGTCTCATTTTGGGGTTAAGGAGGTGCCATTTGGTGGAGGGATGAAACAAACTCATGGAGGTGGAACTTGTGGGATTTTTCCTAAAGCAAAAGAGAAAAAATCCCACATGAACAAATTTGGACAGCCCACTAAAGGGGAGGCCGGCCATGAAATCAAGCATGGGAGGAATGAGAGAGAGAGTCAATGTATCAAAAGATAACCAATCCCATAATGCAAGAGAGAGAGAGGAAAAAGACTATCATGCAAAAACATGATAACAAAACTATGCCAACACTCCACACTACCATCATCTCATGCATGATGGCTCCAAAAAGGTCAAGCCATCATGAGCAAAGAAAGTCAAGAGAGGGTGCTATAATCATGACATGATAAAATGCAAAGACCCCCTTCCACAATTGCTTATTTGCAACAATGCAAATAAACCCTCCTCCACCAATCTTCGGCCAATGAACGGAACAATGGAAATTGGCCGAAACGGAAAGCAAACTGGCAACTCCATAAAACTGGTCCCGTAATAAATTACAGGAAAACCCCGATGCTGTGCATACACACCCGCATCTGTATTTCGACCGAAATACAAATGCAATGAGACAAAATCTCCACTGTACTATACTAGGATCCGGCTTATACCAAAACCGGCTAGTAATATCTGTTCGATCCTGATCCGTGCAATACCGCACGTATCTAATCGAACCCTGCCATATAACCATACGGCCTATAGTACAAACTGTCCGATCCTGATCCGTGCAATACCGCACGTATCTGATCGGACCTTACCATATCTCCATACGGCCTCTACAACCTTTCGCCCGAAAGCTGAGTAACTGAATGTGGGGGACTCTAAAGACTCGTCAACACCTTGGTTGTGGATTTAACCACTAGCACGTCAGAGGTATAAGCCAATACGTGACGGGCTACCAGGTACTGACCAAATGGGACGTCGATGAGGAAGCTCACCCCGACACCCAACTGAGCCTGTCAGTGACAATATCCGTGCAGTCCGGTCCGTTCGTCTATGAGCATCGCATGGCGGGCCTAGGGGGTTGGTAAAAGTCAGACCCCCAAAAGCGGTACAAGTCGTGTCGGAGTGTAGCCCAGAACACCCTGAGATACTACTGGAATACCTACCAGTAAATCTCCTTGCCTTGGCCAAGGACTTTGTGTAATGGCTCTCCTAGACACAGCACGACCTCACCCCCAATACCGGGAGAGACGAACCCCTGAAGATACGCTCACTGCCTCCATGTGGCTCGGGACTGTACCCAACTAAAACCTGTTTGCACGACTCCTTTGAGCCGTGGTAGGGTAGTAATCAAAGTACAGTGGGAACTCACACGAGACAAATGACGATCCCCAGGTCGATGAACTAACCTGCACACATGTCACCAGGGAACTGCCATCTGACGTCTGGTATATGACCAACTAGCATGTTCCCGGCGAGTCCTGTCCGGTGTACTCATAACCCAATGAGCACCTGTATACATCTTAGGTGATCCAACTGACACCAGTGGCTTGTGAGACCGGCCACTGCCCCTCGTCGGGGTCTCGACTGTATACACTAGTCTACTAATGGAGTATCGATGCCCAGTCTCGAAACTCCCACGACTAGGGACCTTTTAAGGATAAGCTTATAGACCCCCAGCTCCCACTTATATGATCGCCCTCATACTGCTGGTGGTCAAGCAAGAATCCTAGGGGCTCTATCAACGTGTAATAGCGACGTGTCATGTCACCTAAAGCAGTACACGATGATAAAGGTAAACCAGATAGCATACTATCATCTTGAGCAAGACTGTCCTACTGGGATAGGTCCTCCCTCAATCATTACAATCACGTACCTGTGACCTAATAATTGACTCTGAGGGCACTATCTCCAACAATCTCCCACTTGCACTCAAGGCTAATTATTGCGATGTCGCATACTCACAGCCCGTGTGATACCGAACACCCAACTCCTCTACTAGTCAGTCTCACAAAGCTCGTTTGCGGAACTATTGCGTTCGAGGAATAGCCTCAGTGAGTGGATCCGCTTAGTTGTTTCTTTCTATGTCTCTCTATATCTCAAGTTCGCGGAGAAACCTATCTCCCGAAATGAGCAATACCTGTCTTAGAATGTGTCTGGATGTCTGATGGGACATAGCTCATAAATGAACTCCAAATCCAAACTTCTTAGACTATATCGTCAACTGAACTTAATCAGTATCCTGCGCGCCATGCCTCCCTCAGTATTGCCTTGGACCACCTGTCCAAAATACTGCCCCTCATCAGAAGGAAAACTATAACTCTGACAACCTTCTTGTCGTCCATGTCACCTTGGAAGCCTGGAATGATAACTGTCTCCTGAATGAGGCTGTCGTTATCATCTCCCTAGAACATCCACTTATGTTCTAAAACTGCTTCCGACTGTTTCTCCAGGATTGGATTAATGTCAAGTTATTGCATCTAGTGCAAGAACAACATCTGGTGTGGTACTTGACATCTCACGATTGACTCAATTGCCTGAGCAAGTGATCTGCCAATCATGCATGTCCCTCTCCCCTTTAGTCTGTAAGACACCTTTGGAGAGGGTGACTCCATTACCTGCAGGTACACTACCGTGCCAGGAGTCGTCCATCCTAAATACTCTTAGAACGCTGTCAAGTACCCTGATTGGGAAACCACCCAAATCTAGATCTAAGACCATAGATCTAGTAACCAGTATGTCTGATATAAAATCCATTTCCTTTGTGGAGAAACAACTGTGTGACGACCAAACTATAACCGATCGTAGTGTAGGAGTTTCCTTTCCTACTCTGTGTATATCATCCAAATACCAGGATATCACACCCTACTACCTTCTCAACAGATCCATCCCCTATTCTGATGAAGTCAAACCCATGACTGTCACGTCAGAAATAGATGATCTTTCTCCACTACATCTGCTCTAGTCTATAAATAGACATAAGCTACCTGTCCACCAATGCTTCCGCTGCTCCCACTGACTACGACAACCCTCTGGCAGAGTCATATAGACGTGCACTTCTAAAACTAGTTTAGAACGATGCTATACTCATCCTCCCGCCGGGTCTCGCAGCCTGGAACAACAGCAATGGTAATTGTGGGTAAACAAGAACTTCCCTGTCACCGTCCTTGAGGCTACCGGAGTACCTCTCGGGTGCCTGAAGTTACCCACCTTATCTGCGGAGTGGCCAATGGAATGTCAATTCAGATTGAATCTTTAGGTTCCTTATCAAATCTTCAGTAATCGTTTGTGGTTCTGGAATCACTTCCAGTTCTACCATACTCCCACTACTGTTTTTCTGAAAAAATCCATTTTTAATAAAACTGTGGCGAGTCTAGAACAATATCGCTATTGTTCGTCCAGATGGTAGAAAATCAACCCTCGTCATAGCCTGGGTCAACCCACAAACAGCTATTACAGAAACGTGCCTTGAGTTGTCCAGTGTCTGGTTTTAATCATAAACCGGACAACTCCCCGTACCTTAACATCGTTAAGATATGAACTGTTCTATATCATATATAGAACCAGAGGCACTGATTTAATTGAACCAGATTCAAATCATGCAACTGTCTCCAGTGCATGTCAACTAAATGGAAGGAGGCCGATCAGCGTTACTCAACTTAGGAATGCTTCCATTTATGAATAACCTGAAAGAGAAGCAATTTCTCTTAATCACTACTATCAACTGAATACCATATACAAGTATCTACATCTTCGATCACTTTGAAGAATCCCGATACTTGCTACACCTGGTTCTTTACTCTATTCAAATACCTATAACTTCTCCAAATTCGGACCCTGTGTTTCCACGAAACACTTGTCTAAAAACTAGAGAAGTCATAAGTAAACCGAATATAGTACGAGGACCAACCCCTCTGTCCTAATGGACACTGGACAACATACAATACTCTGTATAAGTCCCTTGAGTCTGATAACTCATTCACTGTGTGTCGTAGGTTGAAAACTGTACTTATGGTTAAGAAGAATTACACCGCTGTTTAATGCTCCTTACCTAACCATCCACTGATATAGGTAAATGTCGTAGACATAATTTCAGAAAGGTATATCTCACTCTATGAAAATAGACGTACAGATATATCAATTTGAAATTGGTGCATAACAGTGGATATTCAAAACCAAATATTTGCCGACCGGCAAACAGCCCAGGTGATTTCCTCAAATATCACCGATTACAACGAATCCCGATATAATGAGGATAATCACCCAATTCCCAACAACTTACTCCCACTCATCATCTGTAAAACCATACAGATGTGAGAATCGTACCTGGTAAATACATACCCTGGAGTAAGTATCTAATCGGGAAATCAGTTTTCCTTTAACATTACACAGTGAAACTGAAACATTGAAATATTCCGATGGGGTATTCTGGTATTCCTAGTAATGCCTCTTCCAGATTCACGACTGTAACCGTATAGTTCTTTGCCACCTCTCCAAATCCCTTCATATGTCTTTAGTCTTTACCTTCTGCACACCCTTTTAGGCCAAATGGTTTTCTTCCTTCCCTACCGTTCGGCACCAGCCTATGGTTTGGAAGAAGACTATCCAATAAGCATAATGGGTGTACTGTCCGCATCCTAGGAACACTCGCAATGAGAGAGGGTGAAGATAAAAGACAACCGAATAAACCTTATTCCTATTTCTCCTGAACCAGAATCCATCCCCGAACTGGAACAAGTTCCATTCGAGTTCGTATATAACCATACGATGGAGTATCCAAATAAACTGTGGATCTTCGTTGTGATACGGAGTGTCCTGGAGAAATACAAAGGTGATGTGGGAGTGGTAATGAAATATTTGGTTTGGTCGTGAATATCTGTTGCAATTTACTTTGCCCTCTTACTAATCCCTTGCTTTGTCTGAACTTAATACCTTCTGCACACCATCGTTATGCTAATTGGTTTTCTTCATTCCCTACCGGTCGGCACCAGCCTAAGGTTTGGAAGAAGACAATCTAATTTGCGTAATAGGTGTACTACCCCTAAACCAAGGAGTACTCGTAACCTGAGAGAGGGTAAAAGGAAAAGACAACTGAATAATCCTATCCGTTTTCTCCAGAACCGGAAACCATCCTCGAATAAATTCTTTCGAGTTCGTATCTAACCATACGATGGTTTTGTCCAATGGAAGTGGACGTTCGTAGTAATACGGGGTGTCCTGGAGAAAAAGGGTAAAAGTAGGAGTGGCAATGAGGTCTGCAACTCTGACAATCCAAAAGCCGGTGTTTAAGAAGGTTCGGTCAACTTGGTCACTGAGTCAAAGTCTTAGGGTCGGGTCAATGGTCGCTGCCAAAGAGAGAGAGAAAAGAAACACTCAGCGTGCACTCTAACCTAGATCAGAATGGTTACCAATTTATCTAATCTGGAATCCTCCCACTGTACCTCAAATTCTCCTCCAAACCTGAAAGAAGAATTAGTCGGGGTTACCCGAGGAGTAAACTAACCCATCAGTGGGAATCGGGATCCAACTCTCATCGCATGATAACGTGACGGAATCCGCTCACGGTATCACACTCCAGAAGGTATGCGCATATCTGGCAAGTCTCAGTTCTTTTGAAACTCCCGATGTGATTTCTGCCCCATGCTCTTATGACCTTGGCGAAGGTCAACAAATCATAAGTCACATGTCAAGTTCTACCCGTCATTATCCAGGTTAATTTGAATCCACCCGTACAAGCCCTTGACGAAGGTCAACAAGGCTATACGACTGTCCCAAACCAACGCATCTATCTATGCAGCAGAAAGGTAACAAGCAGCTACCATACACTATGCCTTGACGAAGGTCAACAAACATAGCATGAATACTACGTGCTACCCGTCTGAAACGACGGAGGGCTACGAATGGTTTCTGGCGAAAACCTTTAACGTAATGAACTTGATATCGTTGAAGGAACGGATAGCTTTTTGAAAATATAGTGACGAAAACCGTTGCTAAAGAGGTCACTCCCGGTGAAGGGATCTCGGCTCTTTCCCCGTAGAATGGGGTGCAGGATATTCCAAATGAATACCACGGTGCAAAGCAAAAGTAATCGGCTATAGTGAAGTTAATGCCCTGACGCAAACTTATTGTCCAAGGGGTCACTCCCGGTGAAGGGATCTCGGCCCTTGCCTCATCGACTGAGGAGCAGGATATTCTAATGAATACCACGATGCAAAACAAAAGTAAACGTCCTTGCAATAACAGCTTTTTGAAAAAGTGTTCCAACAACATCAGATTAGGTTTGTTTTTAACTTTGCATTGATCCGAATCAATGCAGTCCCATCAATTGATCACACCAAAAAGAACGAAAATATACTGATGTACGTATATGCCATCCGCATTCGCCACTGGGTCCCGTCATTACCCGTTAGGTTAGCTAACTAACGACAGAGCGGGGACTGGACTAGCGCGGATGCAAAACATATACAACATCTACTAATATATATACCAATATATTATATTCGCTCAAGGCGTGAATAAAATGCAACATCACAGAAATGTACAGCATCACAGAAACAATACAGATATCTGGGATCCCCGGGTTTCACAGAGCCGCTGAAACCCGACGTTCCCCTGGTCGTGTGGATAGCCTGTGCAATGAAATCCTAGACCCCTACGGGCGCGGCAAGTCACCCGCCAAAACCTGAAGCGAGGCAGCCCCCTTCAGCGCCGTGAATGGACCACCCAGCACTTCACGGAATCCGGCAACTTGGGCACCCCTCCTGGGTCAACCTGTACCCCCTACGAGTGCGGCGAATAGCCCGCCAATCCTAGAGTGAAGCCCCCTCCGTCTCAATGCCATGAGATGCGGGCTTGTTGCCCTCCAGAACCCGGCTATCCGTGCACCCCTCCGCGGGGCAATCCTAGTACAGAAAGTAAAATATACATACACCGGGTACATCGACCGCAACCAGGTCGTGCCCCAAAATAATAATACAATCAGGCAGTGACGGCAGTCCACATGTCGGACGCTCGCCCCGCAATATCAAATGTACATAATACAACAGCACAGTACTAGCATTGCATCCAGGCTATCCCCCACGACCGATCCGCAACATCACAGCAAATACATAGAACATCAACGTGAAAATCACGTTCGCAAATCCGTCTAACCGGGCTATAGCAGTTAGACTGGATTTACCGATCGAGTGACATTCACGGTCGCAGATATAATGTAAATACTGTGAAAAATGTGTTTAAAAAATTTCCGATTGATCAAACAATTAACAAGTGGGCCCCAAAGAAAACTGTAGCACTCACAGAAACAATTGGCCCAACTTTAATATTCCAAAGCCCATATTTTAAGCCCAGAAGGCCTCTGTAAAAAAATGGTGAAGTGATGTGAATAGTGCGCGGCTGAAGGGCCGCACAAATGGGGTTTTCGCGGCGGTTCCGCGCTCCAACTGTGGAGTTACTTCGTCAAATTTTTACAGAACTCTTAGATTTTCCAGTACATCAATATTTTATAACCTGAAAAATTTTTCGAGACCAAAAATTTTCAACAGAAACTGATGCGAACTAAAATGCAGTTTTGGAACTTTTTGATCGATCGGAAATGCAAACACATTACACAAAGTTAGACTAAGTTAATGGCGAGGCTCTGATACCACTGTAAGTGCACGGCGGCGCCCCGGCCGTCAATCCGACGCCGGAAAGCGGAAGCGGTGAATAACTTAAATTTTGCGGACTTAGCAAACCGGCACCACCGCGCACTATAACCCGGATCGTAACCATTAACAAGTCTAAGCTAACTAGAAGATGGGTTAGAGATATACCGACGATCCAAGTCCTCCGGTCTTCTCGTCATGGTCCCGATCTCCTGCGGAAAGGTCCCGTCTCCTCCTCGTCGCCGGAAGTGCACCACATCGCCTACTTTGTTTACGGGCTCCCACCTCAATGCCGAGGCAACTCGGGCACGAAGCCGGCTACTCGACGTGCCCAAGATTCGTTGTAGAATCCGTAGAGAAGAAGTCTCATTTTGGGGTTAAGGAGGTGCCATTTGGTGGAGGGATGAAACAAACTCATGGAGGTGGAACTTGTGGGATTTTTCCTAAAGCAAAAGAGAAAAAATCCCACATGAACAAATTTGGACAGCCCACTAAAGGGGAGGCCGGCCATGACATCAAGCATGGGAGGAATGAGAGAGAGAGTCAATGTATCAAAAGATAACCAATCCCATAATGCAAGAGAGAGAGAGGAAAAAGACTATCATGCAAAAACATGATAACAAAACTATGCCAACACTCCACACTACCATCATCTCATGCATGATGGCTCCAAAAAGGTCAAGCCATCATGAGCAAAGAAAGTCAAGAGAGGGTGCTATAATCATGACATGATAAAATGCAAAGACCCCCTTCCATAATTGCTTATTTGCAACAATGCAAATAAACCCTCCTCCACCAATCTTCGGCCAATGAACGGAACAATGGAAATTGGCCGAAACGGAAAGCAAACTGGCAACTCCATAAAACTGGTCCCGTAATAAATTACAGGAAAACCCCGATGCTGTGCATACACACCCGCATCTGTATTTCGACCGAAATACAAATGCAATGAGACAAAATCTCCACTGTACTATACTAGGATCCGGCTTATACCAAAACCGGCTAGTAATATCTGTTCGATCCTGATCCGTGCAATACCGCACGTATCTAATCGAACCCTGCCATATAACCATACGGCCTATAGTACAAACTGTCCGATCCTGATCTGTGCAATACCGCACGTATCTGATCGGACCTTACCATATCTCCATACGGCCTCTACAACCTTTCGCCCGAAAGCTGAGTAACTGAATGTGGGGGACTCTAAAGACTCGTCAACACCTTGGTTGTGGATTTAACCACTAGCACGTCAGAGGTATAAGCAAATACGTGACGGGCTACCAGGTACTGACCAAATGGGACGTCGATGAGGAAGCTCACCCCGACACCCAACTGAGCCTGTCAGTGACAATATCCGTGCAGTCCGGTCCGTTCGTCTATGAGCATCGCATGGCGGGCCTAGGGGGTTGGTAAAAGTCAGACCCCCAAAAGCGGTACAAGTCGTGTCGGAGTGTAGCCCAGAACACCCTGAGATACTACTGGAATACCTACCAGTAAATCTCCTTGCCTTGGCCAAGGACTTTGTGTAATGGCTCTCCTAGACACAGCACGACCTCACCGCCAATACCGGGAGAGACGAACCCCTGAAGATACGCTCACTGCCTCCATGTGGCTCGGGACTGTACCCAACTAAAACCTGTTTGCACGACTCCTTTGAGCCGTGGTAGGGTAGTAATCAAAGTACAGTGGGAACTCACACGAGACAAATGACGATCCCCAGGTCGATGAACTAACCTGCACACATGTCACCAGGGAACTGCCATCTGACGTCTGGTATATGACCAACTAGCATGTTCCCGGCGAGTCCTGTCCGGTGTACTCATAACCCAATGAGCACCTGTATACATCTTAGGTGATCCAACTGACACCAGTGGCTTGTGAGACCGGCCACCGCCCCTCGTCGGGGTCTCGACTGTATACACTAGTCTACTAATGGAGTATCGATGCCCAGTCTCGAAACTCCCACGACTAGGGACCTTTTAAGGATAAGCTTATAGACCCCCAGCTCCCACTTATATGATCGCCCTCATACTGCTGGTCGTCAAGCAAGAATCCTAGGGGCTCTATCAACGTGTAATAGCGACGTGTCATGTCACCTAAAGCAGTACACGATGATAAAGGTAAACCAGATAGCATACTATCATCTCGAGCAAGACTGTCCTACTGGGATAGGTCCTCCCTCAATCATTACAATCACGTACCTGTGACCTAATAATTGACTCTGAGGGCACTATCTCCAACATTAGCTGCCTGCATTGGCTACGTCATATTCACGTCATTATTCCATGATTTCTATTTCATATTCACCATTTTTGCACGTGTTCACATTTGTATCTTTATATATATATATTGCTATCGTGTCGCTCTGACGACCTGAGTATGCATGCTCAGAGTGAGAGTGGATCTAGCTTGGACCGGGACCTGACGTACCCTGAGTTCATTGCGGACATCTTGATCAGCGACCCAGAGCTATACTCTCTTGATCTCCATCTGGTTAGTTCTTTTGTATTTATTTTGATTTAGTGACTGCATTTCTCATTACCTGCGCATTGATTACTGATTACCACGTAAAGCTAGAAGCCGAAGTGTGACTACGGTAGGATGTTTCCTTGATCGTAGGAGCATGGCTGGCCTTGTCAACCTCTCGTATTCTGTATTTTGGGAAGCGGGGCGTTACATGGTTAACATGGTCTCCTACTGGTGTGTCAGGGGCCATTCGCATCTGAAACAGCTTTCTGGATGCTTCGTATCTTAATACGCGAGATTGCTCTCCATACAACTCCTTTGTATGGAGGAATATGGCGTGGACGTCCATATTCTCGTGCTGCTTTTGATGTGTGTTATCCATCGATGCAAGTGCGAGGCATTTGGCCATGGCACAGTCAGCGTCCCATGTCTTGCGAACTTCAATATCCGCAACTGAGGATTTAGGACCTGGGACGGGCGGGGATAGAGCCGTAAGGACATATGATACCTTATCATAAGTCAAGGCAATGTTAAGATTCCTCAGCCAGTCTTTATAATTGGTCCCATTCAGTTTATTTTTATCTAGTAGAAGCTTGAGTCCTGTCATTGGTATCTGCCATTAAGAGAGAGAAAAGAATACACTCAGCGAAAGCTCTTGCAAAGATCAGATTGGTTATTATCTTATCTAATCGATGTCTCCCACTGCTTTAATCAAGTTTTTCTTTCAAACCTTAAAAAGAAAACTAGCCAGGATTAATTAAAGTCTACAACTTTGCTAACCGTTAAGCCAGGCTAGTGTCGGTACTTGAGGGAGGTTCCCCATGCTTTCGCACGAACCTAATTAAAATAAACCTTGTCTTCCCAGAGGCGTAGCCCCGTTAACACCTTTCTAGACACCTAATGAGTTAGCTAATTGTAAACTGCAAAACTCTCCTGGGAGCAACTATTCCCCACAGTGGGATCGGGATCCAACCATCATATGGAAGGTATGCAATCTCATTGCAAATTTCAACTCTTGAAACTCCCGATGTGGTTTTTACCCCTAGCACTCATGACCTTGGCTATGGTCAACAAATCACAAGCACTAGTCAAGTTCAACCCGTCATTTCTTGATTAATTAGACCCGTTCACATGACCCTTGGCTAAGGTCAACAAAGTCACATGCCCGTCCTAATTAATCTGCATCATATGCATTGTAGGAAGATATCACTTAGCTACCGTACACTACGCCTTGGCTAAGGTCAACAAACGTAGCACGAATACTAAGTACTCTACTTCCTAAAATGACGGAGGGTTGCGGTTGATTTTTAAGAAAATCTTTAACGCTTTGAACTTAATATCGTCATAGAATCAAATGGTTTTCAAAAGGAGTGGCTTAAGCTCCGCAGTTTTGAAATGGAGCTTTTTCATAAAAATCCAAGTGGTTTTCAAATATGATTCTACAACATCTTTTTAGGTTTATTTTCTTTACATTAATCATATTAATGTAGTCCTATCATTTAAGTCCTTAAGCCAATCCCAGAAAAGAAACGAAAATACAACGTACGCTTGTGCCATCCGCATTCGCCGCAATGTTCCGTTAGGTTACTTAACTAACGGCATACCGGGACGGGACTAGCGCGGGTGTAAAACATAAGCAACGTCTATTATATATCTCATATATAATATAGCATTTGTCTCAGATATATTAAGCGATCACATTACAGAATATAGGCAGCAGAAACACAGATATGATAATATAGGATATACTAGGACGTCCGTATTTAGTATTTAGCCAACAATAGAAAATACGGAATGCACGGTCGTGATGAATAGCTAATCCCACACCCTAGACCCCTACGAGAACGGCAAGCAACCCTACCAATTCTAGAGTTAGGAGACCCGGTCTCGACTCCTCGGGATGGTCTCCCACTGGACTCTGGAACCCGGTCACTTGTGCTTTCCACCTTGGGTCTATCCTAATGCGGAAAAGTAAATAATATACAACAATAGTGACATCATCCTCAACCCAGAAGTGCCCCAAATAAAAGAATATTACATTACAAATGAATTTTACATGAATGAAAAGTAAAACTCTCATCTCACATAAAACCCCCCGGCTATTCGATCACGACAATCCAATACATCACAATACAGCAACACATAACATCACATGTCATCAACGTAAGCAAGTGTGCGTACCCCAATTGCCGTTGACATATAGCAACGAAACCGGCGATACGCATACTACGCTTACGGTCGCAGAAACAAGTATCACATACTACTAGGCGATGTTAAACCCTTCGATCGAATTAACGAACACCCATATTCCCCAGCAAGCTCAACACTTGAGCACCATTAAACAATACCCAAAATCTGTGCCACAGTATTTAATGGACTAACCGTAGAAAGGCAGACCCAAGCCTCATTTGTGGCGCCACTAACTATGGTAAACCCTAAGATTTAGTCGTAGTTTGGTGGTCACATCTCGAGTTAGGGTTACTTTCTTCTAGAGGGTCTATAGGAATACCTGCATTAGTTATCGAGTATGTTCAACCTGGAAAATACGAGTGTTTGATAATTCGATCGACCTGTTTAACGTCGCCAAAGTTTCCAATACAATGCTATAAAAATATGAATACGAAGTACTCCGCAAATAGTCCATAACCAAACTTACATCACATGCAATTCTGGACAACTAAACAATACTAGAAACCCCAGATCATAATGTAAAGAGCACTGGTGCAAAACGAGGAGCAGAGGAGCAAGATGGGTCGGCGACGCCGGAAAAACCCACTTGGCCGCCGGCCAAAAACCGGTCACCCCCTCTCGTTTTGCACCTGTGTTCTTATATTATCCTAAATTCCACTCTGCAGTTGTTTAAATAATTTTCAGGTCACTTTTTAAAAAATTTACAGAGAGCATTTCTTAGGTTTTCTAAAATCGTATTTTTGCGGAAGTTTTCGTTTTCGTATTGTCGTAACATCGTCTGGGCTTCTAGTTAGGCTCTGATACCATGAAGGTGTTTCTACAGCACCACTACTAGGATTTGGTAGCATCACACATGCCATATTAAAATTTATAGGGTGCTAAAGAAAACATCCTAAGGATCAAACTAGAAAAGCTAGGGTAACACTTAACTTTAACACAATCACAAGTAGAATGAAGGCTAGGGTTTGAGAATTACAACCTTTGTAGCTCCTTACGCTAGACTCCTTGACCACTTGAGAGTTGAAAGAAGCTCGCTTAAGATCCTCTAGGTCCACGACGATCCACCCGGAGTCCTCTTTGTCCAAGCTAGAAGCTTCACTTGATCAAGAGAAGAAGTAGAACTCAACACTCTAAACTAATGGGCAAGAGTAGTGTAGAATGGTGATGTGGTTTGTTTTCTCACTTCAAAACCCTAACTTGATCACTCTCTTGCTCATAAATAAAAGCTAGAGAGCAAGAGAGAGGAGGAAGAAGATGATGGCTAATGAGAGCTCAAGAGACAATGATAAAGATAAGATAAGAATGAGAAAAGAAAAAATATATATTTTCTTCTTCTCACTCTTAACCCAAGTTAATAAATATCTAGATATTTTCTTTTGGATGCATAATGGCCATAGAAATTAACTCAAGGTTAATACAAAGGTTAGTGGGTGAATAAAATAATCAAGCATGATAATAATTTCCATTTCCATTTTCTTTACCAAAAAGAAATATCAACATATTTATAAAAGGTGTGATTCTTATATTGCCACCATCCATTGTATCAACAACCATGATTCAAGAGTGTATGCATGTATGTGTGCATGCACATCCATATGTGCATCAATGAGAATAAGTGCACACATGCATGCATACAACAAAAGACAAGAAGGGTTTAAAGTGAAAAAGCTAATGGTCAATGATAAATCAACACTTGATTTAGCAAACCGGTCTTATCATATACGACCGGACCAATAGCATACTGCCCGATTAATATACGGTATCACATACGCGCATTTAATCGGGTCCCCGTGCATATCTCATATGCGCACCACATCGTTTCGCCTGGACTAGGTAACTCCATTGTGGGACTCTAAGACTTGTCAATACTCCGGCAGTGGGTGATGATCATATCAAGCACCCCCAAGCCGTAAGAGGTCAGCTAAACGTAACGGCCACCCGGGTATTGAGCGATCAGAAGAAAACAAGCGAACCCGTCACAATTCCCGTCGAGCCAACCGGCAACACTACCGTACAGTCCGGTCTCTTCGTCAGATATGCTGCATATCGAGTCTAGGGATGGTAACGTCGACCCCAATAACTCAATAAGTCGTGCCGACGAATGGTCTATAACAGATCGAGAAACTAGTGATAACACTTATCAAAAAATCTCAACAGCCCTGGCCAGGGACTTACTGATATAGCCAATCGAGCACAGCACAGCATCAACTCCTAATACCGGGAGAGACGAAACCCTTCTTATCACTCATCGTCTTCATGTGTCTCGGGACTGTACCCAAAAGCCACCTGTTTGCACGACTCTGTAGAGCCATGGTAGGGTGGTAATCAAAGTATAGTGGGAGAACACACAAGACTCTATGACGATCTCAGGTCTACAGACTAACCTGTACCAGTGTCACCTGAGAACTGCTATCCAACGATAGATACAATACCATATAGGAGTTCTCGGTGAGTCCGTCCAGTGTACCCAGTCACCACTGAGCACGCGTATACGATCTCGATGTCAAACATCAATGGATGTGTCATATGGGTCTAGTATCATATACGCTAGTCTACTCTGGAATATCGATGCCCCATCTCGATACACCTACGATTAGGGACATT
Organism: Agapanthus africanus; assembly: GCA_030015575.1. Classification (NCBI taxonomy): domain Eukaryota; kingdom Viridiplantae; phylum Streptophyta; class Magnoliopsida; order Asparagales; family Amaryllidaceae; genus Agapanthus; species Agapanthus africanus. The sequence goes on from CM057346.1 coordinate 403,200,265, forward strand.
TCAGGATATGCTTATAAACTACAGACGTCCCACTAGTATGATCTCCATCATAATCACAGTAGTCAAGCCAATATCCTCATGGCTTTTTCAACATGTGTGAATGAATAAAACCATGATCAAGTCAACATGTCAGATAAAGAAGAACCGGATAGCATACTATCATGTCAAGCAAGAATGTACACTGAATATATATATATATATATATATATATATACATATACATATATACATGTATAAATACACCCACTATCATATAATGGCCTCTAGGGCATACATATATCCAACAAATATCCGGCCGCCGCGAATCTTCGTCACTGATACGGGTCTGAGCCAGTGCCGAACGGCCTCGATCTTCTTTGGTTCCATACTTACCATCTCTTTTAACTAAGTGACTTACAAATTTAACACCATCTGACCAGAAAACACACTTAGATAATTTAACAAATAACTGGCGCTCCTCAAGGTCTGCAACGAATTCCTCAATTACTGCCCAGGCTCCACTCGGCTCCAAAAATACACTAAGATATCCTCAATGAACATGATGATAAACTGATCAAGAACAGCCTGGATATTCGGTTCATCCAATCCATAAACACTGCTGGGGCATTGGTGAGATCGAACGACATCACCAAGACTCGTAACGCCCGTAACGTGTGCGAAAAGCAGTCTTCGGAATATCATCTTCTCGAACCCACAACTGGTAATAGCCTGACCACAAGTCAAACTTCGAGAAATTTCCCGCACAATAACCCGATTCAACTGATGATAATCAATACATAGACGCAATGGACGTCCTTCTAATGAACAGGACAGAAGCTCCCCAAGGTGACGCACTCGGTCGAACAAGCCGTTTATCCAACAAATCTTACAACTAATCCTTCAATTCCTTAAACTCCGCCGAGTCCATCCGATATAGCGGTATAGAAAAGGCTCCGCGCCAGGAATCAAATCAGAGCAGAACTCAATATCGCACTCTGGCGAAAAACCAAGCAACTTGTCAGGAAAAGCATCTTGAAATTCCCTCACAAACGGGACCTGGTCCAACGGGACCTCTGCGGCTGTAACATCACAAACATATGCCAAGAATTTCTGACATCCCTTTTCTCAAAAGCTGACTAACGCGAAAAGAAGAAATCAAACTGGGAAAAGACGACGCTACGGTCTCCCTAAATGACAAGAATTGGCATACCCGGAAAACTAAATCCGACTGCCTTCTTACGGCAGTCCACGGACGCATAACACGTGACTAACTAATCCAAGGCTAGAAAAGCGTCAAAGTCTAACATATCAGGAAGAATCAAATCGACAAAAGAATCCATATCTCTGATACGAACAAAACAAACACGGATGAGAAACATATCGAGCAACAAAAGATCAGCCTACGGAAGAAATCACAACAAGCGGCTAATTTAGCAAGGACTAGTATCGGCTAGACTTCGATACAAAGTATGTTGATACCATTTCAAACGACACCAGAAAGAAATACGTATCGGAAGAAAACACCGAACGAATATATGTCGCAACGGCGTCTATCTAACCGCCTCTGATATGGCCTACTCATACGAATCTGCTTCGGTCCATAAACGATTGAAATCTCATAAATGCGCTCCTTCAACAATCAGGTTGCGTTCATAGCAGCGGCATAAATGTCAAATTGCTGGGCGCCAATAGCAAGAATAACTACATGTCCAATCCCTATACACGCCTCTTTATCCATTTCTCTTTAGTGTCCACCAGGTAAGGAGCATATCGGACCGCTGAGTAAACTAAATGTTGTACTCGGACACTGTCATCCATGAAGTCTTATGCAAAAGCTAGAAACTACAAGCTCGACATCTCGAACGCTCTTCGGAAGGAAATGAGCAAGAATATAGCTGTAATTTATCCCAAGTCATAGGAGGTAGATCTGCCGCTCGGCCTCTCACGACTGACTCGCACCACGTCTGAGCAAGACCTTCTAGACGAAAATTCACAAGCTCAACCCATATCTCATCAGAACATCCTTGTGAATGATAATCCAAGCCATCCCGTCGAGGATTGTCTACGCGTCCTCCGCTGCATTTGTGCCGGTAAAACAAACTGGAGACCTTAGCCTCAAAAATTCCTGTAAGGTAACGGAAATAATCCCGGTAACAATAGAAACAGCTGCCTGAACAGCAGGCACAAACACAGTCCCTGAAATAGGAGGGACATCATCGGCACTCGTAGCTCGGCTAGTCTCAATAACAATCCAACTATCTGTCGCAAGTCCTGAATACTCGACTATAGCCAAGCTATCCTTCCCGGAGAAGGCGGATCACTCTGTCCCTGAGGGGTACACGTACCGCCCTGATCGGTCATCGTCTCAAATGATCCTACTCTAATCTCATCTCTGACGGTAGCCCTCTGGCCCTCGTAGTCTCCGGCGGCATAGTGGCTGGAGAAAGAACAAGATCGATAAGAACATTGTGATTGAATCAAAGGGTTTCCGGAATCAAGGAGGGAAATACAAGCAAATATATATATCCTAAGGTTACTTAGGTGGAGTACCGTATCGTAAGTATGCCATGGAATATACCCACTCTAAATCACTCTGCTTAAGTCACCTATTCTATCTACCAAGGGTCATCCTACACACAGCAAGGTAAAACCTACGCTCTGATACCAACTTTGTCACGACCCGAAGGTACGGAACGTGACTGGCACTTAAATTATGAAACGTCTAAAGGTGTAGCGTAATCTAATTAAGCCAAAGCCCAGAAATCTAAACCAAATTAGAAATAGAGTGAAGGAAAACTTGTTTAAAAGAAAGAAATTTTAAAACGAATAAGTCGCATTAAACATTTTATTAAAACAACAAAATTTCCGGAAAATTTCGGCAGAGTCTCCTTTGTAAATACTGGTCCCGAAACGGGTACAAACAAGGGAAATACATATATATCATGAATAAGGCATCCCCAAGCGAGAGCTAGCTCTTTGCCAAAGGCGGAATCATAACCACATACAATATATATATCATCAAATGCGAAAAAAGTATATGAAAGCACGAAAATAAGAAGACAACACGTCGGCTCAAGTGAGCATCGACACTAGAAATAGAATACATACAAATCTCACAATCTTGCGATCTAAGTCCAATGTACGAAGGGTAGATGGAGTCTACTAGATACAAATAAAATACACGGTGAGAGCAAAAGAAAATCCTCCAAACCCACCTATGAGCAAGCTGCAATCCGAAGCAAACGAAGCGGAATGGAAGGTACACCCTCCGCTACTGTACTGATGGGTTAGACCTGCAAGATACTATGGCACAACGGGGGTGAGTTGCCAACTCATGAGTAGTAAGTAACATCTAATAAGGCTATCGTAAGCATGCACGCAAATGCGTCACACCCTATATATATCGATATGATACAATGCACTAGCATGAATGCAACATGAATGCATAATCAATGCCCGAAACCTGAACATATCTGGTATGAGAAAATCTTTATTTTTATCTTAGAAAAGCTACAGTGAAATAACTGAAGTAATATCAACGAAATCAACAGAAATCCGTATCAAGTATCGACACAAAATACATATATCTCAATGCTTCAATATCTCAATATCTCGACATCTAAATGTCACAATATCACAATATCTCTGTATCTCAAATCTCAATATCTCGGGCTCCGTTAGTCCAGATCTGCCCAAATCATCAAATCCCACGACTACGGTCGGTATCCTCCGGATATCCGCTACGTCAGACATCACCGGTAGGTAGTCTGCCCCTGCCAGCCTCATCGTCATCCCCACAAAAACACTCTTACCCCCGGGTACCGTACCGGGCCCACCATATACCCACAACGGTTCATCCTACTCCTCGAATCAGGTCTCGAAAACCAACAGCAATCATGAAAACTTATGGCGTACGACACATACATCACGAGAAAACCGCAACTTTCATTTTAAAAGGATAATAAGTTTTTATAAAATTCTTGCGGTTTTCCCCAAAATCCAGAAATCTCATAGATACTGAAATCCTCGAGAAGAATCACAATATATAAACATGCCAGTGAAGTGGAAATTTATGAAATGGTGGTATATACCATGCGAAATTTAGCCAGAAACTATGCATGAATCAGGATGCAATGAGGTATGTATATATTACTAACAAATCCTACGTATCCATCTTGCGAGTATAAGTCCACGGATTATATACGATGCATATGCACAATTATCGATCCTAAGCAAGTTCTATAGTATTCGTGACATAGCAATTACCAATGGTGTGTGTGTTCACATACATAGTGCACGTGCGACATGAACCAGTGGTAATGGTGCAAGTGTCCTATGAGACGGTATCACACACACACACAGATATATATATAGATATGAGATGATGCAATGCAATGAGATGCATAAATAGGAAACTACGCATATAATGCAAGTACTATAATTAATACTAAACCATCGGGCGCCTCGCGCCATTCAGACGATCCCCCCATAGATGTGTTCATCTACTCACTGGGATGCCTCGGCTAATCTGATCCGATCTCAGCTTCATCTACCTGTGCCACGTCCGACGCCTCTGCGCCCGATCCTAGAATCGCTCACAAGTAATTAAAAGGATAAATATATGAATAGTCGCGGAACAAACGACACAAGTCAAACACGCGCACTACTAGACGCGCACACACTTGGTGCACAAACGCGCTCACGACAACGCCGCAAACTACAGCTAGAGTCGCTATACGTGATCACAACCATGTCTAAAACCCAATCGCGCATTCACAACTCATTAATTATTAAATGAAATAGGTGGTTAACCAACAAAATCTCAAACTTAATTCAAATCGATTTCTTTCAAAAACCTAGTAAGCATCAATTTCCAATTTAGTTCAAACCTTGATATTTTAACCAATCTAGTGGCCATATTGCTCACTTAATATCTTAACTAAGTCACACACACCATTTTAAAATTTTATCTCACCAAATTAAATTAATTCTAAAAACCTAGTTTGCAATTATGTAATTTGGACAATTTTAAATGTAACAATTTACAATTTAACAACTAAACTAGATTTTGCATATCTTAAAATATTAAACCACTTATTATAACCCTACTCAAATAATAAAAACCCTAACTTTATTCGAAATCCTTCTCTTGAATTTTTCTAAACTTGCAATTTAAAACCATAATTAATCACCTAATAAGCTAGATTGAAGTAATTAGCAACTAATTAAACATGGGGTTAGGATTTATACCTCTAAAATTTGAGATCACACTTGCAACCTGACCTCCAAAGATGGTAATTTTGCTCCAAGATCCATGCTATATTGGCCAAAGAATAATAGGTATGGGTTAAAATAAGAATTAGTGATGTTTTTGTATTGATTTTTGAATGGATTTTGTGGATTTTTGGAGTGAAAAGTGATGGGTGATTTGGGGAAAGGGGGGCTGCCTTTGCTCGGCCTGCAGTGAGGAAGAGGGAAAAAAATGAGGTGTTTTGTGAGAGTGTTTAGAAACATCTATCATTATAACACATATTAATTCCTTTTTAAAATTTTCTTTTCTTTAACTTTTTGAAGTGGGGAAAATTTGGGGAATGGGGCAGCTTAAGAAGCTCGGCCATGAGCAGGGAAAGAGAAAAGTGAGGGTGTGTATGGGTGTGAGTGTGTAGAAGCAACCCAAATTATCACACCTTTTTAAGTCTTTTCACAAATTGTTTTATTTTATTTCATTTTATTTAATTCCCCCACTAGAATTTTCTAGATTTCTGAAGACAAAATGAGAAAGAGAAAACATGTTACAAATTGAATATTAAATTGTCATGGTGCACAATTTTGTAATTAACCCATTTCTAATTTGTAATTTACACTAATTTAATGTATAAGGGAAGCTTAAAATAATATTTAATTTAATTAATTAAGGAAAAAGGTTTAAGTAAACTAATAATTTATAGGGACTAAATAGTTATCAAATACTAGCAATTACATAGTTAAAATAGGCGTATTTAAGTCTATGATGAAAAATAATTTTAGTTAAGTTTTACGGAAAATACGATTTATTTTACCGATTATCAGAAAAATTCACCTAAACGTTTCTCCGGGATTAGATTAATATATGCTTATTGCAGCTAGTGCAAAAGCAATATCTGGTGTGGTACTTGATATTTCATGATTAACTCAATTGCCTAAGCAAAAGATATGCCAATCATGCAAATCCCTCTCTCATCAGTCGAGAAAACATGACTCCATCACCTGCGGGTACACCACCACCCCAGGAGTCTTTCATTCTAAAATACTTTAAAATAGTGTCACAGTACCCGAGTTGGGACGCTTCCCAAATCTAAATCGAAAACCATAGATCTAGTCACCAGAATTCTTGATATTTTATCCACATCCTATATGGAGAAAATCCTTGTGACAACCACAGAATAACCGATCGTCGTATAGGAATATCACTTCCTATCATGAGCATGTCATCGAAATACCAGTACATCACTCCTTACTACCTTCTTATCAGATCTATCTGTTATTTTGATGAAGTTAAACTCTATGACTGTCATATAAAAAATAGACGATCTATCTTTGTTATGCCTGCTTTAGTCTATAAATAGACATAAGCTACTTGCCCACTACGCTTCCGCTGCTCCCATTGACTACAACAACCCTCTGGCAGAATCATATACACTTGCACTTCTAAAACTAATTTAGAACGACATTATACTCATCCTCCTGCCAGATCTCATAGTCTAGAACAACAGTAGTGTCAAGTTTGGGTCATCAAAAACCTCCCTGTCACCGTCTTTGAGGAGACCGAAGTACCTTTCGGGTGCCTGAGCTTACCCACCAAATCTGTGGAGTAGCTAATGGAATATTGAATCCAATTGAATCTTTAGGTTCTACTAAATTTTCAGTAATCGTTTGTGGTTCTAGAATAACTTCCAGTTCTACCATACTCCCACTAATGTTTTCTGAAAAGAATTCATTTTACTAAAACTGTGGCGAGTCAAGAACAATATAACTATTGATCTTCCAGATGGTAGAATGTTAACCCTCGTCAAAACCCGGGATAACCCACAAACCGCCATTACTGAAACGTGCCTAGAGTTTATCCGGATTCTGGTTTTAAGCATAAGCCGGACAACTCCATATACCTTAACATCATTAAAATATGAATCCATTCAATATATCCAATATAGAAACAAAGCACTAATTTAATTGGAACTAGATTCAAAATACATGCAGCTGTTCCCAGTGCATATCAACTAAATGGAATGAGACCAAGCAGCATTACTCATCAAGGAGCGTACTCACGGATGAGTAACCTGAGAGAAAAAGTTCTCAAAACTATTACTTACAACGAAATACCTAACACAAGTATCTACATTTTCGATCACCTTGAAGAATCCTGATATTTGCAACATATGGTTCTCTACTTTATTCTTATACGTATATCTTCTTAAAATCTGGACCTTGTATTTCAACGAAATACTTGTCTAAGACTAGAGAAGTGTAACGCTTCGAAAATCGTTTAGGCAGTTTTTGATACTAGCGCCTATGTTTGTGATACTAGCGCCACAGAGGTTCCATTAGACCAGTTCCCCGTTGTGAGAGAGTTTCCTGATGTATTCCCTGACGAGCTGCCTGGTTTGCCACCAGAGCGCGAGATTGAGTTCTGCATAGACTTGATCCCCGGCACGGGACCTATCTCTATACCGCCCTATCGGATGGCCCCGGTGGAGCTTAGAGCTGAAGGATCAGTTACAGGACTTGCTGGATAAAGGGCTTATTCGACCGAGTGTGTCACCTTGGGGTGTTCCCGTCCTGTTTGTTGAGAAGAAGGACGGCAGTATGCGCTTATGCATTGATTATCGTCAGCTGAACCGGGTTACTGTGCGGAACAGATATCCCCTACCCCGCATTGACAACTTATTTGATCAGCTCCAGGGTGCGGGGTATTTCTCGAAGGTTGATTTACGGTCAGGTTATCACCAGTTGCGGGTTCGGAAGGAGGATATTCCGAAGACCGCTTTCCGTACACGTTATGGTCATTATGAGTTCTTGGTGATGTCGTTCGGGCTCACCAATGCCCCAGCAGCATTTATGGACTTGATGAACCGTGTATTCAGGCCGTATCTTGATCAGTTCATCATTGTGTTCATTGACGACATCTTGGTTTATTCTCGGAGCCGGGAGGAGCATGAGCAGCACTTGCGTATCACATTACAGACTTTGAGGGAGCATCAGCTGTTCGCCAAATTTTCCAAGTGCGCATTTTGGCTAGACAGTGTCGACTTCTTGGGTTATGTGGTGACGAGAGATGGTATTTGTGTGGATCCGAAGAAGATCGAGGCAGTGCAGCGTTGGCCCAGACCGGTATCAGTTATAGAGGTTCGCAGCTTTCTAGGTCTGGCTAGCTATTATCGACGTTTTGTCCAGGATTTCTCTCGTATTGTTGCACCGTTGACCGGGTTGACCCGGAAGGGGGTTCCTTTCGATTGGACCCAGGCATGTGAGGATAGTTTCCAGCAGTTGAAGACTCGTCTGACTACTGCACCAGTGTTATCATTACCTTCAGGATTGGGCAGTTTCGTGGTATATTGTGATGCTTCTCGAGTGGGGATGGGCTGTGTATTGATGCAGCATGACAAAGTTATCATGTATGCTTCTCGGCAGTTGAGGAAACACGAACAGAACTACCCCACTCATGATTTAGAGATGGCTGCAGTGATGTTTGCACTCAAGATCTGGAGACATAACCTATACGGCGAGTCGTGCCAGATATTCACTGACCACAAGAGCTTGAAGTATATCTTTCAGCAGCGAGATCTAAATCTGAGACAGCGGCGTTGGATGGAGTTAGTGAAAGATTATGACTGCGAGATTCTTTACCATCCGGGCAAGGCGAATGTGGTGGCAGATGCTTTGAGTAGGAGGCCCGGAGGTAGCTTATCTTGTTTGAGCGCAGTACAGATGCAGTCGACGGCGGATTGCAGGTTTTATGTGACAGCAGAGTGCAGTTCGAGTTTACTCCTATGGGGGGAAAGCTGGCCTATTTCAGAGCACACCCACTGTTACTTGACCGTGTCCGCGAGGCACAGTCCAACGATGCCCATATTTTAGAGATTATCGAGCAGATTCGGCAGGGCAGAGTTTCCGAGTTCATGATTGATGATCAGAGGATACTTCGATTTGGGACTCGACTGTGCTTACCGGATTCTGGGGGACTGAGGCGTGATATCCTTAAGGAGGCACATAGATCAGTGTACAGTGTGCATCTAGGTTCCACCAAGATGTACCGTGATTTGAGAGAGGTTTACTGGTGGGACGGGATGAAGAAGGATATTACAGACTTTGTATCGAGATGCCTGACTTGTCAGCAAGTCAAGGCCGAGCACCAGATGCCAGCTGGCGAGTTACATCCTTTGCCCATTCCTGAGTGAAAGTGGAAACAGGTCTCCATGGACTTTATTGTGGGTCTACCCAGGACCAGTCGAGGGTATGACTCTATTTGGGTGATTGTGGATCGACTGACGAAAGCGGCTCACTTTCTTCCAGTGAAGACCACTTTTGGATTTTCTCAGTACGCCCAGGTTTATATTGATGAGATCGTGCGGCTGCATGGCGTCCCGACTTGCATCGTGTCCGACCGGGGCACCCAGTTTACCAGCCGATTGTGGCAGAAACTTCAGGAGTCTTTGGGCACCCGACTGAGTTTTAGCACAGCTTTTCATCCGCAGACTGACGGTCAGTCAGAGCGTACTATTCAGACTCTTGAGAACATGCTCAGAGCTTGTGTTTTAGATTTCGGTGGTAGCTAGGATCTTCATTTGCCCTTGATCGAGTTCTCCTACAATAATAGCTTTCAGGAGACGATTCAGATGGCACCTTTCGAGGCTTTATATGGGAAGAGATGTCGATCGCCCGTATGTTGGACAGAGCTCAGGGAGAGCAGTATTTTGGGGCCGCAGATCGTGCAGGAGACGACCGAAAAGTTACAGCTGATTCGGGACAGGATGAGAGCGGCCCAGAGTAGGCAGAAATCATATGCTGACAGGCGTCGTCGCCGACTCGAGTTCGCTGTTGGCGATCATGTTTTCCTGAGGGTATCTCCAATGAAGGGCGTGATGAGATTTGGGCGGAAAGGGAAGCTTAGTCCTAGATGTGTTGGTCCTTTCGAGATCCTAGAGCGTGTCGGTTCAGTGGCTTATCGGTTAGCTCTTCCGCCCAGCTTCCCCGATGTTCATCCCGTGTTCCATGTTTCGATGCTCCGCAAGTACCTTCATGACCCTTCCCATGCGATTCAGCACTAGACGATCCAGCTAGAGCGCGATCTTTCATTCACCGAGCAGCCGGTCGTCATTTTGGATCGGCAGGTGAAGAAATTGAGGTCGAAGGTTATACCGTCCGTCAAGGTTCTTTGGCGTGGCCCGAACAGCGAGGAGGTCACATGGGAGACTGAAGACAAGATGAGGAAGAAATATCCCCATCTTTTTGAAGGTACGCGTAGTTAAATTCTAAATTCGGGGACCGAATTTCTTTAAGGGGGGAAGATTGTAACGCTTCCAAAATCGTTTAAGCAGTTTTTCGATAATCGGCAAAATAATCAGTCTTTTCCGTAAAAAGTCAAAATAAGTATTTTTCAATATAGGCCTAATTATACAAAATTTAGATAAGATATTGCTAGAATTTGGTCACTAAATTGTCACTTAAAAATTTCTAGTTATTTAAAAAAAAATCCTTAATTAATTAATTTTTAATATTATTTTAAGCTTTTAAATATATATTAAATTAGTGATAAATACAAATTTAAATGGGTAAATTACATAATTAGGAACCATTATAAACTAAAATATAGTAGTAACAAAAATTTTACCAAAACTTTCCAAGATTAGTTGTTTCATGGCCAAAAAATGAATGAAAATGGGTTTTTTTTGTAAAGAAATGATGAAAATGTGCATTAAATGACCTTAAAAGATGCTTTTTGTGTAGAATTTTCTCCACAATTCCCTCACAACTCACCTCTCATCCTTCAGGCCAAGCCCTAGCTGCAGCTCCCCCTTCTCTTTTCCCCATTTCTTGCTTAAAAATTCCTTTAAAAATCAACAAAAATCCACAAAAATCTACAAATTCTAACCTAAATCCTATTCCACCTCTTCCCAAACCCTAATTGGTTTAAAACAAAGAGAAAAGAGGAAACTTTGGAGGCTAAGTGCAAGGGGATCAACACTTGGGAGGTATAATTTTAATCTAGTTGTTAAATTGGTAGTTTAATTATGCTAAATTAGATTTTTAAAGTGTTAATTTGGTTATAATTTATTGTTTAGGAAATTCTAGTAAATGTTTGAAATTTTAGTTAGGGTTTGAAGTATTGTTAATAGATTAAATTAGGTGTAGTGGTTTTCTAGTGGGTTAGATTGGACGTTTATGTGATGTTGCGATCGCTATATCGTTAAATCGCGATGGTTGCATCGAAATTGCTATGTCCTTACTTACTAGGTTTTCTAAATTATTAGGAGGTGATTTATTTGCAATATATTGACGGTACTATTAGCATCTTCTACGACTTGTAGGGTGTGCGAATGCGGAGTTTGGTTTAGTCGGATTTTAGTTTTGACGGTTGCCTCGAAACGACGATTTTAGTTAAGCTTTTAGTGATTTTCGTGTGTTTTCCATACACCGAGTGCACGTTGTGCCTAACTTGTGGGCGTTGATCTTTTCATATTGTGACTTGTGTCGTTCCATGCTATTTAATCTTATGTTGTGTGTTGTGCAATTTTAGGATCGGTTGCGGAAATATCGGACGCGGTGCGGAAAGGCAAAGCGGTGGTTGGATCAGATTAGCAAGGCGTCCGGATGAGTAGATGTATACATCTATGAGGAAATCGTTGTAAGTGCACGGCGGCGCCCCGGCCGTCAATCCGACGCCGGAGTGCGGAAGCGGTGAAAAACTTTAATTTTGCGGACTTAGCAAACCGGCACCACCGCGCACTAAACACCCGGATCGAACCATTAACAAGTCTAAGCTAACTAGAAGATGGATAAGAGATATACCGACGATCCAAGTCCTCCGGTCTTCTCGTCATGGTCCCGATCTCCTGCGGAAAAGTCCCGTCTCCTCCTCGTCGCCGGAAGTGCACCACATCGCCTGCATCTTTTACGGGCTCCCACCTCAATACCGAGGCAACTCGGGCGCGAAGTTGGCTGGCCGACACGTCCAAGATTTGCTGCAGAATAGTGTAGAATAGCTGTCTCTTTGGGGTTTAGGAGGTTGCCAATTTGGAGGGATATGTACACTAGAATTTCATGGATGCTTGCAAAAACAAAATGAGCATTCCCTCAAATGAAATAGCTCGGCCAAAACTTCAAAAGGGCTTGCTGGAAAAAATCAAGAATGAAGCACCTCCCTCTCTGTTGTGAATTCAAGTGAGAAAGAATTAATACCAAAGGAATTAATCAATTCCTTCACAGCACACACACACACACAAAGAGGGGGCCCACTAAGATTGCATGAAATGAATTAATCCACTCAAATTAAAACCTCACTCCATGCCAAACAGTGGCCGGCCCCACTCAAAAATTGTGGGTGAAAAAAAGATCAATTCTTTTTCAAGCAAGAGGTGAAAAAAAGGAAATGATAAACAACAAAGCCATACTCCACCAACCTCATCATCACAACAAAGGTCAAGCCATCATGACACCATCATGAAGCAAAAAGTCAAGCAAGGTCAAGGTATGGAGCTCTCATCATGAAGCAACAAAAAGCAAAAGCCCCCTCCACAAATACTTATTTGCAACAATGCAAATAAGCCCTCCTCCACCAAACTTCGGCCAATGAACGGAACAATGGAAATCGACCGAAACGGAAAGCAAACTGGCAACTCCATAAAACTGGTCCCGTAATAAATTACAGGAAAAACCCCGATACCGTGCATACACACCCGCATCTGTATTTCGACCGAAATACAAAATGTAAAGAGACAAAACTACACAATCAAATACTAAGATCCGGCTTAAGCCAAAGCCGGCTAGTAAAAACCGTCCGATCATGATCCGTGCAATACCGCACGTATCTGATCGAACCCTGCCATATCTCCATACGGCATCTACAGCGTTTCGCCCGAAAGCTTGAGTAACTGAATGTGTGGTGGACTCTAAAGACCCGTCAATACTATGGCTGTGGATTTAACCACTAGCACGTCAGAGGTATAAGCCAATACGTAACGGGCCACCAGCTATTGACTAAAAGGGACGTCGATGAGCGAACTCATCCTGACACCCTACAGAGCCTGTCAGTGACAATATCCGTACAGTCCGGTCCGTTCGTCTATGAGTATCGCATGGCGGGCCTAGGGGGTTGGTAAAAGTCAGACCCCCAAAAGCGGTACAAGTCGTGTCGGAGTGTAGCCCAGAACACCCTGAGATACTACTGGAATACCTACCAGTAAATCTCCTTGCCTTGGCCAAGGACTTTGTGTAATGGCTCTCCTAGACACAGCACGACCTCACCCCCAATACCGGGAGAGACGAACCCCTGAAGATACGCTCACTGCCTCCATGTGGCTCGGGACTGTACCCAACTAAAACCTGTTTGCACGACTCCTTTGAGCCGTGGTAGGGTAGTAATCAAAGTACAGTGGGAACTCACACGAGACAAATGACGATCCCCAGGTCGATGAACTAACCTGCACACATGTCACCAGGGAACTGCCATCTGACGTCTGGTATATGACCAACTAGCATGTTCCCGGCGAGTCCTGTCCGGTGTACTCATAACCCAATGAGCACCTGTATACATCTTAGGTGATCCAACTGACACCAGTGGCTTGTGAGACCGGCCACCGCCCCTCGTCAGGGTCTCGACTGTATACACTAGTCTACTAATGGAGTATCGATGCCCGGTCTCGAAACTCCCACGACTAGGGACCTTTTAAGGATATGCTTGTAGACCGCCAGCTCCCACTTATATGATCGCCCTCATACTGCTGGTGGTCAAGCAAGAATCCTAGGGGCTCTATCAACGTGTAATAGCGACGTGTCAGGTCACCTAAAACAGTACACGATGATAAGGTAAACCAGATAGCATACTATCATCTCGAGTAAGACTGTCCTACCGGGATAGGTCCTCCCTCAATCATTACAATCACGTACCTGTGACCTAATAATTGACTCTGAGGGCACTATCTCCAACAATCTCCTACTTGCACTCAAGGCTAATTATTGCGATGTCGCATACTCACAGCCCGTGTGATACCGAACACCCAACTCCTCTACTAGTCAGTCTCACAAATCCCGTTTGTGAAACAATTGCGGTCGAGGAATAGCCTCAGTGAGTGGATCCGCCTAGATGTTTCTTTCTATGTCTCTCTATATCTCAAGTTCGCGGAGAAAACCATCTCCCGAAATGAGCAATACTTGTCTTAGAACGTGTCTGGATGTCTGATGGGACATAGCTCATAAATGAACTCCAAATCCAAACTTCTTAGACTGTATCGTCAACTGAACTTAATCAGTATCCTGCGCCATGCCTCTCTCAGTATTGCCTTGGATCACCTGTCCAAAATACTGCCCCTCATCGGAGGGAAAACTATAACTCTGACAACCTCCTTGTCGTCCATGTCACCTTGGAAGCCTGGAATGACAACTGTCTCCTGTAAGAGGCTGTCGTTATCATATCCCTAGAACATTCACTTATGTTCTAAAACTGCTTCCGACTGTTTCTCCAGGATTGGATTAATGTCAACTTATTGCATCTAGTGCAAGAACAACATCTGGTGTGGTACTTGATATCTCACGATTGACTCAATTGCCTGAGCAAGTGATCTGCCAATCATGCCCGTCCCTCTCCCCTTTAGTCTGTAAGACACCTTTGGAGAGGGTGACTCCATTACCTGCAGGTACACTACCGTGCCAGGAGTCGTCCATCCTAAATACTCTTAGAATGCTGTCAAGTACCCTGATTGGGAAACCACCCAAATCTAGATCTAAAACCATAGATCTAGTAACCAGTATGTCTGATATAAAATCCATTTCCTTTGTGGAGAAACAACTGTGTGACGACCAAAGTATAACCGATCGTAGTGTAGGAGTTTCTTTTCCTACTCTGTGTATATCATCCAAATACCAGGATATCACACCCTACTACCTTCTCAACAGATCAATCCCCTATTCTGATGAAGTCAAATCTATGACTGTCACGTCAGAAACAGATGATCTATCTCCGCTACATCTGCTCTAGTCTATAAATAGACATAAGCAACCTGTCCACCAATGCTTCCGCTGCTCCCACTGACTACGACAACCCTCTGGCAGAGTCATATAGACGTACACTTCTAAAACTGGTTTAGAACGACGCTATACTCATCCTCCCGCCGGGTCTCGTAACCTGGAACAACAGCAATGGCAATTGTGGGTAAACAAGAACTTCCCTGTCACCGTCCTTGAGGCTACCGTAGTGCCTCTCGGGTGCCTGAAGTTACCCACCTTATCTGCGGAGTGGCCAATGGAATGTCAATCCAGATTGAATCTTTAGGTTCCTTATCAAATCTTCAGTAATCGTTTGTGGTTCTGGAATCACTTCCAGTTCTACCATACTACCACTACTGTTTTCTGAAAAAAAAATCCATTTTTAATAAAACTGTGGCGAGTCTAGAACAATATCGCTATTGTTCATCCAGATGGTAGAAAGTCAACCCTCGTCATAGCCTGGGTCAACCCACAAACAGCCATTACAGAAACGTGCCTTGAGTTGTCCAGTGTCTGGTTTTAATCATAAACCGGACAACTCCCCGTACCTTAACATCGTTAAGATATGAACTGTTCTATATCCAATATAGAAACAGAGGCACTGATTTAATTGAACCAGATTCAAATCATGCAGCTGTCCCCAGCGCATGTCAACTAAATGGAAGGAGGCCGATCAGCGTTACTCAACTTAGGAATACTTCCAATTATGAGTAACCTGAAAGAGAAGCAAGATCTCTTTATCATTACTATCAACTGAATACCATACACAAGTATCAACATCTTCGATCTCTTTGAAGAATCCCGATACTTGCTATACCTGGTTCTCTACTCTATTCAAATACCTATAACTTCTCAAAATTCGGACCCTGTGTTTCCACGAAACACCTGTCTAAAAACTAGAGAAGTCATAAGTAAACCGAATATAGTACGAGGACCAACCCCTCTGTCCTGATGGACCCTGGACAATATACAATACTCTGTATAAGTCCCTTGAGTCTGATAACTCATTCACTGTGTGTCGTAGGTTGAAAACTGTACTTATGGTTAAGAAGAATTACACCGCTGTTTAATGCTCCTTACCTAACCATCCACTGATTTAGGTAAATGTCGTAGACATAATTTCAGAAAGGTATATCTCACTCTATGAAAATAGACGTACAGATATATCAATTTGAAATTGGTGCATAACTGCGGATATTCAAAACCAAATATTTGCCAACCGGCAAACAGCCCAGGTGATTTCCTCAAATATCACCGATTACAACGAATCCCGATATATTGAGGATGATCACCCAATTCCCAATAACTTACTCCCACTCATCATCTGTAAAACCATACAGATGTGAGAATCGTACCTGGTAAATACATACCCTGGAGTAAGTATCTAATCGGGAAATCAGTTTTCCTTTAACAGTACACAGTGAGACTGAAACATTGAAATGTTTCGATGGGGTATTCTGGTATTCCTAGTAATGCCTCTTCCAGATTCACGACTGTAACCGTATAATTCTTTGCCACCTCTCCAAATCCCTTCATATGTCTTTAGTCTTTACCTTCTGCACACCCCTTTAGGCTAAATGGTTTTCTTCCTTCCCTACCGTTCGGCACCAGCCTATGGTTTGGAAGAAGACTATCCAATAAGCATAATGGGTGTACTGTCCCAATCCTAGGAACACTCGCAACACGAGAGAAGGTGAAGATAAAAGACACCCGAATGTACTTTATTCCTATTTCTCCTGAACCAGGATCCATCCCCGAACTGGAACAAGTTCCTTTCGAGTTCGTATATAACCATACGATGGAACATCCAATAAACTGTGGATCTTCGTAGTGATACGGAGTGTCCTGGAGAAATACAAAGGTGATTTAGGATTGACGAAGAAATACTTGGTTTGGTCGTGAATATCTGTTGCATTTTACTTTGCCCTCTTACTAATCCCTTGCTTTGTCTGAACGTAATACCTTCTGCACACCATCATTAGGCTAATTGGTTTTCTTCATTCCCTACCGGTCGGCACCAGCCTATGGTTTGGAAGAAGACTATCCAATTTGCGTAATAGGTGTACTATCTCCTAAACCAAGGAGTACTCGCAACCTGAGAGAAGGTAAAAGGGAAAGACAACTGAATAATCCTATCCGTTTTCTCAAGAACCTGAAACCATCCTCGAATAAATTCTTTCGAGTTCGTATCTAACCATACGATAGTTTTGTCCAATGGAAGTGGACGTTCGTAGCAATACGGGGTGTCCTGGAGAAAAGGGTAAAAGTAGGAGTGGCAATGAGGTTTGCAACTCTGACAATCCAAAAGCCAGTGTCTAAGAAGGTTCGGTCAACTTGGTCACTGAGTCAAAGTCTTAGGGTCGGGTCAATGGTCGCTGCCGAAGAGAGAGAGAAAAGAAACACTCAGCGTGCACTCTAACCTAGATCAGAATGGTTACCATTTCATCTAATCAGGAAACCTCCCACTGTACCTCAAATTCTCCTCCAAACCTGAAAGAAGAATTGGTCGGTGTCACCCGAGGAGTAAACTAACTCATCAGTGGGAATCGGGATCCAACTATCATCGCATGACAACGTGACGGAATCCGCTCACGGTATCACACTCCAGAAGGTATGCGCATATCTGGCAAGTTTCAGTTCTTTTGAAACTCCCGATGTGATTTCTGCCCCATGCTCTTATGACCTTGGCGTGAGGTCAAAATATCATAAGTCACATGTCAAGTTCTGCCCGTCATTATCCAGGTTAATTTGAACCCACCCGTACATACCCTTGACGTAGGCCAAAATAGTAGTACGACTGTCCCAAACCAACGCATCTATCTATGCAACAGATAAATAGCCGGCAGCTACCAAACACTATGCCTTGGCGTGAGGTCAAAATACATAGCTTGAATACTACCGAATATTTAACTGAAATGACGGAGGGCTACGAATGGTTTCTGGCGAAAACCTTTAACGTAATGAACTTGATATCGTCGAAGGAACGGATAGCTTTATAAAAATATAGTGACGAAAACCGTTGCTAAAGAGGTCACTCCCTGTGAAGGGATCTCGGCTCTTTCCCCGTAGAATGGGGTGCAGGATATTCCAAATGAATACCGCGATGCAAAGCAAAAGTAATCGGCTATAGTGAAGTTAATGTCCTGACGCAAACTTCTGTCCAAGGGGTCACTCCCGGTGAAGGGATCTCGGCCCTTGCCTCGTCGACTGAGGAGCAGGATATTCCAATGAATACCACGATGCAAAACAAAAGTAAACGTCCTTGCAATAACAGCTTTTTGAAAAGTGTTCCAACAACATCAGATTAGGTTTGTTTTAACTTGCATTGATCCGAATCAATGCAGTCCCATCAATTGATCACACCAAAAAGAACGAAAATATACTGATGTACGTATATGCCATCCGCATTCGCCACTGGGTCCCGTCATTACCCGTTAGGTTAGCTAACTAACGACAGAGCGGGGACTGGATTAGCGCGGATGCAAAAAATATACAACATCTACTAATATATATACCAATATATTATATTCGCTCAAGGCGTGAATAAAATGCAACATCACAGAAATGTACAGCATCACAGAAACAATACAGATATCTGGGATCCCCGGGTTTCACAGAGCCGCTGAAACCCGACGTTCCCCTGGTCGTGTGGATAGCCTGTGCAATGAAATCCTAGACCCCTACGGGCGCGGCAAGTTACCCGCCAAAACCTGAAGCGAGGCAGCCCCCTTCAGCGCCGTGAATGGACCACCCAGCACTTCACGGAATCCGGTAACTTGGGCACCCCTCCTGGGTCAACCTATACCCCCTACGAGTGCGGCGAACAGCCCGCCAATTCTCGAGTGAAGCCCCCTCCGTCTCAATGCCATGAGATGCGGGCTTGTTGCCCTCCAGAACCCGGCTATCCGTGCACTCCTCCGCGGGGTAATCCTAGTACAGAAAGTAAAATATACATACACCGGGTACATCGACCGCAACCAGGTCGTGCCCCAAAATAATAATACAATCAGGCAGTGACGGCAGTCCACATGTCGGACGCTCGCCCCGCAATATCAAATGTACATAATACAACCACAACTGTACTAGCATTGCATCCAGGCTATCCCCCACGACCGATCCGCAACATCACAGTAAAAACAAAACATCAACGTGAAAGTCACGTTCGCAAATCCGTCTAACCGGGCTATAGCAGTTAGACCGGATTTACCGATCAAGTGACATTCACGGTCGCAGATATAATGTAAATACTGTGAAATATGTGTTTAAAATTTTCCGATTGACCAAAAATTAACAAGTGGGCCCCCAATCAAAACTGTAGCACTCACAGAAAACCTGGGCCCAATTTTAATATTCCAAAAACCACATTTTCAACTTAGGAACATTCTGCAAAATTTTGGGAGCGTGAACAGTTACCTACGCGGCGGAAGCGCGGCCAAAACAGGGGTTTGGCCGCCCTTCCGCGGCTGTATGGTGAGTTCGTGGTACCAAATTTTTACAGTAACCTTAAAATTCCCTGCACATCACTCTGAGACAACCTGAAAAATTTTTGGGCTCAAAAAAAATTCGACAGAAACTGATGTGCATGAAAAATGCGTTTTCGGGATTTTGTTCGATCGGAAACGTAAAACACATTACACAAAGCTAGACTAAGTTAATGGGGAGTCTCTGATACCACTGTAAGTGCACGGCGGCGCCCCGGCCGTCAATCCGACGCCGGAGTGCGGAAGCGGTGAAAAACTTTAATTTTGCGGACTTAGCAAACCGGCACCACCGCGCACTAAACACCCGGATCGAACCATTAACAAGTCTAAGCTAACTAGAAGATGGGTAAGAGATATACCGACGATCCAAGTCCTCCGGTCTTCTCGTCATGGTCCCGATCTCCTGCGGAAAAGTCCCGTCTCGTCGCCGGAAGTGCACCACATCGCCTGCATCTTTTACGGGCTCCCACCTCAATACCGAGGCAACTCGGGCGCGAAGTTGGCTGGCCGACACGTCCAAGATTTGCTGCAGAATAGTGTAGAATAGCTGTCTCTTTGGGGTTTAGGAGGTTGCCAATTTGGAGGGATATGTACACTAGAATTTCATGGATGCTTGCAAAAACAAAATGAGCATTCCCTCAAATGAAATAGCTCGGCCAAAACTTCAAAAGGGCTTGCTGGAAAAAATCAAGAATGAAGCACCTCCCTCTCTGTTGTGAATTCAAGTGAGAAAGAATTAATACCAAAGGAATTAATCAATTCCTTCACAGCACACACACACACACAAAGAGGGGGCCCACTAAGATTGCATGAAATGAATTAATCCACTCAAATTAAAACCTCACTCCATGCCAAACAGTGGCCGGCCCCACTCAAAAATTGTGGGTGAAAAAAAGATCAATTCTTTTTCAAGCAAGAGGTGAAAAAAAGGAAATGATAAACAACAAAGCCATACTCCACCAACCTCATCATCACAACAAAGGTCAAGCCATCATGATACCATCATGAAGCAAAAAGTCAAGCAAGGTCAAGGTATGGAGCTCTCATCATGAAGCAACAAAAAGCAAAAGCCCCCTCCACAAATACTTATTTGCAACAATGCAAATAAGCCCTCCTCCACCAAACTTCGGCCAATGAACGGAACAATGGAAATCGACCGAAACGGAAAGCAAACTGGCAACTCCATAAAACTGGTCCCGTAATAAATTACAGGAAAAACCCCGATACCGTGCATACACACCCGCATCTGTATTTCGACCGAAATACAAAATGTAAAGAGACAAAACTACACAATCAAATACTAAGATCCGGCTTAAGCCAAAGCCGGCTAGTAAAAACCGTCCGATCATGATCCGTGCAATACCGCACGTATCTGATCGAACCCTGCCATATCTCCATACGACATCTACAGCGTTTCGCCCGAAAGCTTGAGTAACTGAATGTGTGGTGGACTCTAAAGACCCGTCAATACTATGGCTGTGGATTTAACCACTAGCACGTCAGAGGTATAAGCCAATACGTAACGGGCCACCAGCTATTGACTAAAAGGGACGTCGATGAGCGAACTCATCCTGACACCCTACAGAGCCTGTCAGTGACAATATCCGTACAGTCCGGTCCGTTCGTCTATGAGTATCGCATGGCGGGCCTAGGGGGTTGGTAAAAGTCAGACCCCCAAAAGCGGTACAAGTCGTGTCGGAGTGTAGCCCAGAACACCCTGAGATACTACTGGAATACCTACCAGTAAATCTCCTTGCCTTGGCCAAGGACTTTGTGTAATGGCTCTCCTAGACACAGCACGACCTCACCCCCAATACCGGGAGAGACGAACCCCTGAAGATACGCTCACTGCCTCCATGTGGCTCGGGACTGTACCCAACTAAAACCTGTTTGCACGACTTCTTTGAGCCGTGGTAGGGTAGTAATCAAAGTACAGTGGGAACTCACACGAGACAAATGACGATCCCCAGGTCGATGAACTAACCTGCACACATGTCACCAGGGAACTGCCATCTGACGTCTGGTATATGACCAACTAGCATGTTCCCGGCGAGTCCTGTCCGGTGTACTCATAACCCAATGAGCACCTGTATACATCTTAGGTGATCCAACTGACACCAGTGGCTTGTGAGACCGGCCACCGCCCCTCGTCGGGGTCTCGACTGTATACACTAGTCTACTAATGGAGTATCGATGCCCGGTCTCGAAACTCCCACGACTAGGGACCTTTTAAGGATATGCTTGTAGACCGCCAGCTCCCACTTATATGATCGCCCTCATACTGCTGGTGGTCAAGCAAGAATCCTAGGGGCTCTATCAACGTGTAATAGCGACGTGTCAGGTCACCTAAAACAGTACACGATGATAAAGGTAAACCAGATAGCATACTATCATCTCGAGTAAGACTGTCCTACCGGGATAGGTCCTCCCTCAATCATTACAATCACGTACCTGTGACCTAATAATTGACTCTGAGGGCACTATCTCCAACAATCGTCTGGATGGCGCGAGACGCCCCATAGTTAGGGTCACTTTATTACTTTCAAAGTATATGCACAGTTATTTAGTTAACCATCTCATTCATATGCATAGCTTTTTGGTCATCTATATATATCACCCCTTAGGACACTTACACTATTACCATTGGCTCATGTTGCACACGCACTATTCATGTGACACACACGCCTTGGTAATTGACATGTCACGAGCACTTTAGAACCTGCTTAGTGTAGTATCACCACTTGCATCGTACATGATACATTGAATTGCATAGCATGTATATACCTTACATCATCATCATGCTTATATAGATTCCTAGTCACAAATCAATTGCATACCTTTGATATCATAAACATTTATCATATACAACATGTTGGATATTATGATTTTCTTGAGGATTTCAGTATTGATGAGATTTCTGGATTTTGGGGGAAAACCGCAAGAATTTAACAAAAACTTATTATCATTATTTTTAAAATAAAGTTGCGGTTTTCTCGTGATGTATGCGTCGTCCACCATGAGTTTTCATGTTTTCTGTTGGATTTCGAGACCCGATTCGAGGAGTGGATGAACCGTCTCGGGTACATGGTGGGCCCGGTATGGTACCCCGGGACAAGAAGATCGAGTTGTAGACGATGAGCATGGCAGGGGAAGACTACCTATCGGTGATGTCTGGCGCGGCAGATATCCGGAGGATACCGACCGTTGTCGTGAGATTTGATGATATGGGCCAATCCGGACTGACGGAGCCCGATGTATTGAGACATTTTTATAGTGAGACATTGAGACAGATATATTTCCATATTTGGTGTCGATACTTGACACGGTTTTCAGATGATTTCATTGATGGTGCTCTAGTTATTGCACAGATACTCTTTTTCTAAGTTAAGAATGCAGAGCTTATAGTATTTTAAACACTTAAAGATTTCATATTGATGTTGCATACATGAGCATACATACTAGTGGCATTACATCACATCTAGACATACATGTTGTGACGCATTTGCGTGCATTCTTACGATAGCCTTATTAGATGTTATATTCTACTCACGAGCTGCTAACTCACCCCCGTTGTGCCACAGTGTCTTGTAGGTCGGACCCATCAGCCTTGTAGCAGCGGGCTTATCTTATCATTGGCTTCTTTTGCTCAGACTCGCGACATTGCTCGTAGGTGGGTTGCGAGCACACTTTATCTCTTTTTGTACTATCATTGTATCTAGTATTCTCTATCTACCACTTCTTATTTGTATATGCGACCTAGTGATGAGACTGAGAGATTTGTGTATATGTGGTTTCTTTGGGGTCGAGCTCACTTGAGCCGACGTTGTGTTTTTCTTATCTTTTGCATTTCTTTATGCTTATTTACTTGATATTGCATATATATTGCGTGTGGTTGTGATCCGCCTTGGACGAAGAGCTAGCTCCCGCTTGGGGATGCCATTTTATCGTTACAGGTTATATATCTTGTTGTACCCATTTTGGGGGCTAGTATTTACAAAGGAGACTCTGCCGAAATTTTCGGAAATTTTTGATGCTTTTAAAAAGGGGTTAATGCAACTTAATTGATTTTAAAGTCGTTTTCATGAAAGTTTTCCTTCACTCTTATTGTTTATGGTTTAGATTTTCTGGGCTTTGGCTGACTTAGGTTACGTTACGCCTTGAGACGTCTCGTAATCTAAGTGCCAGTCACGTTCCGTGCCTTCGGGTCGTGACAAGAAGTCATGAGTAAACAGAATATAGTATGAAAACCAACCCCTTTGTCCTAATGGACATCGGACAATATACAATACTCTGTATAAGTCCACTGAGTTTAATAACTCAAACCCTGTGCGTCGTAGGTTGAAGACTGTGATATGGTTAGGAAGAATTACACCGCTGTTGAATGCACCTTACCTAACCATCAACTGATACAGGTAAATATCATAGACATAGTTTCAAAAAGTTATATTTCACTTTATAAATAAACATACAGATATATCAGTTTAAAATTGGTGCATAACGACGGATATTCAAAACCAAATATTTGATGTCAGGCAAAACCCAGGTGATTTCCTCAAATATCACCAATTACAAAGAATTCTGATATATATAGGATCTACTCACCCAATTCCCAATATCTTACTTCCACTCAACATCCGTAACGCCATACAGATGTGAGAATCAAATCTGGTAAATACAAACCCTGGAGTTAGAATCTAATTGGAATACAGTTTTCAATTAACACCGCACGGTGAAACTGAAACATGAAAATATTTCGAAGGGGTGGCCGGGTATTCCTAGTAATACCTCTTCCACTGTCCAGATTCATGACAGTAACCGTATATTTCCTTGCCCTCACTCCAATCCTTTTATATGTCTTTATTTCTTACCTTTTATACACCACACTTAGGCTAATTGGTTTTCTTCCTTCCCTACCCTTCGGCACAACCCTAAGGTTTGGAAGAAGACTATCCAATAAGCGCAATATGTGTACTCTCCTAATACCAGGAGCCCTTGCAACCTGAGAGAAGGTAAAGAGAAAAGACAACTGAATAAACCTTATTCTATTTCTTCAGAATCAGAATCCATCCTTGAACTAGAACAAGTTCCTTCGAGTTCGTATGTAACTATACGTTGTCATATCCAAGAAAAGTGGATCTTCGTAGTGATACGGAGTGTTCTGGAGAAATGCAAAGGGGAAGTAGGAGTGGCAGGGGTATACACAGCTTTGTCGTGAATGATAGTAGTCGCAATTTCCTTTGCCCTTAATCTAATCCCTTTAAATGTCTTTACTTATTACCTTCTGTACACCACACTTAGGCTAATGGGCTTTCTTCCTTCCCTACCTTTCAGCACCTACCTATGGTTTGGAAGAAAACTATCCAATAAGCGCAATAGTTGTACTCTCCTAATAATAGGAGCCCTCGCAACCTAAGAGAAGATAAAGGGAAAAGACAACTGAATAATCCTATTCAATTTCTCCAAAACCAGAATCCATTCTCGAACTGGAACAAGTTTTTTCGAGTTCATATGTAACTATACGATAGAATATCCAAGAAATATGGATTTTCGTAGTGATACGGAGTGTTCTGGAGAAATACAAAGAGGATATAAGAGTGGAAATGATATATGCGACTAAATGACAATCCAAAAACCAAAGTGTTTTAAAAAGGTTCGGTTTACTTGGTTCATGAGTTTTAATTTAGGGTCAGCTCTGTTGGATATAGTGCCCTAAGAGTCAATTATTGGATCACAAGCACGTGAATGCAATGATTGAGGGAGGACCTATACCGGTAGGACAGTCTTACTCAAGATGATAGTATGCTATCTGGTTTATCTTTATCATCGTGTACATACTTTAGGTGACATTACAGGTCACTATTGCACTTTGATAGAATCCTTAGGATTCTTGCTTAACTACCAGCAGTATGATGGCGATCATATACATAGGAGCTGGGGTCTATAAGCACATCCTTAAAAGGTCCCTAGTCGTGGGAGTTTCGAGACTGGGCATCGATACTCCATTAGTAGACTAGTGTATACAGTCGAGACCCCGATGAGGGGCGATGGCCGGTCTCACAAGCCATTGGTGTCAGTTGGTTCACCTAAGATGTATACAGGTGCTCATTGGGTTATGAGTACACCAGACAGGACTCACCGGGAACATGCTAGTTGGTATTATACCTGACGTCAGATAGCAGTTCCCTGGTGACATGTGTACAGGTTAGTTCATCGACCTAAGATCGTCATTTGTCTCGTGTGAGTTCCCACTGTGCTTTGATTACTACCCTACCACGGCTCAAAGGAGTCGTGCAAACAGGTTTTAGTTGGGTACAGTCCCGAGCCACATGGAGGCACTGAGCGGATCGGCAGGGGTTTCGTCTCTCCCGGTATTGGGGGTGAGATCGCGCTGTGTCTAGGAGAGCCATTACACGAAGTCCTTGGCCAAGGCAGGAGATTTACTGGTAGGTATTCCAGTAATATCTCAGGGTGTTCTGGGCTACACACCGACACGACTTGTACCGCTTTTGGGGGTCTGACTTTTACCAACCCCCTAGGCCTGACATGCGATGCTCATAGACGAACGGAACGGACTGTACGGATATTGTCACCGACAGGCTCAGTAGGTTGTCAAGATGAGTTCGCTCATCGACCTCCCTTTTGGTCAATATCTGGTAGCCCATTACATACGGCTAGTACTTCTGACGTGCTAGTGGTTAAATCCACAGCCAAAATATTGACGAGTCTTTAGAGTCCCCCACAGACAGTTTCTCAAGTTTCGGTCGAAACATTGTAGAGGCCGTATGATATATGGCAGGGTTCGATGACGGATCATGCTAGTGGGCTTTGGTTTAAGCCGGATCCTAGTATTAGATTTGTTGGATTACTTTAGTCTCATCGCATTTGCATTCGATCGGAATGCGGATGCAGGTATGTATATACAGGTGGGGGGGGATCCTTGTGATCCGTCACGAGTTTACTTTAGATCTTGCCGTATTTTTTGTTGTTGTAAACATTTGGGTTAATGTTTACAAATGGAAATAACGAGCAAGAAATCATGATTAGGAGCATTAATTGTGACACATGCACAAGTGGTGACTCATGGTCTCTTTCTTTGTGCATGTGTCACATTTTGTGATTGATTTGTGAGTTGAAATGAGAGGAAGAGAGAGAAGGGCAGCCATGGTAAAGGTTTGCTCTTGTATTTTTTCACTCTCACTCTCTCATTTTGATCATACAACACAAGAAAAAGAAAGGCTCCTCTTCTTCTTCCTTTAGCTCACCATTTCCATTAATGGCTTCATCTTCAACCTCCATCCATACACTCTCATGCGTTGAGAATCAATGGATGCAAGAGACAAAGTGATCACACACATTCTCTACATCGCCTTGGACATGTCGGCTAGCAAACTTCATGTCCGAGTTGCTTCGGACGAAACGGGAGCCCGTAAAAAGACTCGAAGATGTGGTGCCCTTTCCGATGAGGAGACCGGAGATCGGAGATGCCGCGAGGAGCTAGGGATGGTGGCAAAAGACCGAAGGACACGGATCGATCGGTATAGCTTTTCTAACCTTTCTCTAGTTGCTAGTTATAGGTTAATGGTTCGATCCGAGATTAAAGTCTGCGATAGCGCCGGTTTCAAGTTTTGAAAAAGTTTTCGTTTCCGCATTTTGGCCTCGGACAGACGGCCGGGGCACTATCGTAGACTTAAATAGTATCAGAGCCATGACATTAACCTTTACTAGCTTGTTCTAACGTATTTAAAATATCGATCGAACAAAATTTTCGAAACCGCAATTTCAAAAACGAAGTTTCTGTCGAATTTTTTTTGTGGTCAAAAAATTATTTTGAGTGTTGCAGAAAATCAGGCAGGCTTTTCTGAGAAATCTGAGAAAATTTGGTACACTGATCTCACCATATCGCCGCGGAACGGCGGCACTACCATTGTTTTGGCCGCGGTTCCGCCGCACTACTGTAGCATTACTCCACCAAATTTTCTACAGTGGTCTCTAACTTGGAATTGGGGTTTCTGGAATTTTTATTTTTGGCCCAGATTATTTTGAGTGCTGGATTTGTGCTTGGGGCCCACTTCGGGAAATTTTGTCGATCGAAAATTTTAAATATGTTAGTTTACAATACTTACATTATATCTGCGACCGTGAATGTCATTTGATCGGTAAATCTTGTCTAATTGCTATAGCTCTTTTAGACGGGTTTGCGAACGTGACATTCACGTTGATGTTCTGTGTTGTGCTGTGATGTCGCGGATTTGTCGTGGTGGATAGCCTGGATGCAATGATAGTACAATTTGGTTGTATTTGTACATTTGATATTGCGGGGCGAGCGTCTGACATGTGGACTGCCGTCACTGCCTGTTTGTATATTATTCTTTTGGGGCACGACCGGGCTGAGGTCGATGTACCCGTTGTATATATTTTTACTTTCTGTACTAGGATTA
This sequence comes from Agapanthus africanus, assembly GCA_030015575.1. Classification (NCBI taxonomy): domain Eukaryota; kingdom Viridiplantae; phylum Streptophyta; class Magnoliopsida; order Asparagales; family Amaryllidaceae; genus Agapanthus; species Agapanthus africanus. The sequence continues at coordinate 403,228,400 of CM057346.1, forward strand.
CCCCGCGGAGGGGTGCATGGGTAGCCGGGTTCTAGAGGGCAACGGGCCCGCATCCCATGGCTTTGAGACGGAGGGGGCTTCACTCTAGAATTGGCGGGCTATTTGCCACACTCGTAGGGGGTACAGGTTGACCCAAGGAGGGGTGCTTAAGTTACCGGATTCCGTAAAGTGCTGGGTGGTCCATTCACTTTGTTGAAGGGGGCTGCATCGCTTCAGGTTTTGGCGAGGAACTTGTCGCGCCCGTAGGGGTCTAGGATTTCATTGCACAGGCTATCCACACGACCAAGGAAACGTCGGGTTTCACTTGCAGCACAAAGGAAACCCGGGGATCCCAGATTATCTGTATTGTTCTGTGATACTTATTACATTTCTGTGATGTTGCATTTTTGTAGGGTTCCTTGGCATCCTAATGAGGTCTCACAAGCCATCTACCATGGCAATTTCAAAAAATCTAGGTGCCGAGAAGCCCGACTACGGATCGTTGGCTAGAAAACTAGGCGAAATAGAAGCTAGTTAACACTTAACTATAAGAATCGGAAATACAACCTTTGTAGATTCGGTGCTCCACCTCCATAGCTCCGCAATGAAGTCTCCTCGCTGTCCATAACAAGTCCCGGGCTCTAGCGTCGGCTTCATCGGAGAATGGACGGGCTAGGTCATCGATGTCCATGCCAAAGATGATCTACGTCGAGGGATCGCTAAATCAAGCTCCGACTTCACCAAGTGATGAAACTTGTGAAGAAAACACACTCTACTACTTGGCAAGAGGTAGAGAATGAAGAAATAGGAAGTGGGTTCACTTTAGAATTGGATTTCTCACTCATTTCATCAATTCACCATTGATGAAGAGAAGGTTTCTTCATTGAAGAAGAAGAAGAAGAAGATGATAAAGCATGATAAGTTAATTCAAAAAAGAAAAGAATAATCAAATCTTATCATGACTAAACCATGGTCAAGTGTAGAGTATTAATCATGGTTGAAAGGAATGGTTAGGGTTAAGCATGAGACAAAATGGTCACATAGTCAATACTTCATGAATCTTCATGAATAAAACAAAGAATGCCACCATTTCATCTTATGTTTATATTTTCCAAAAATAAAAACAAATGAATAAATGAATAATCAAATAAAAACCCTAACCATTTCTTTAACCAAGGTTTAATTCTTTACACAAACCCTAATTTGCATGTATCATTAAACATGATACAAACAAGTGCACAAAATCATATCGCATATGCAATGCGCACAAGCGAGCGAGAAAAACCGTTTAAAGTGAACCGATACTAGTTAATGCAAAGTAATATATCAAATATATAATTATGCATTAAATCATTAAATCAACACTTGATTCAATGATCCGGTCATGTCGCACATAACCGACTGGTATCATTAGTAACAACTTATCGAATCAACACTTGATCCGATAACCCGGCTATATCACATTTAACCGATCAATGTCACATCGCGAGAATCGAATACAGTATCACATACTGGTATTATTCTCGGTCCCGCACATATCTCATATGCGCTCCTATTTCGTTTCGCTTGAGCCAGGAAACCTCTGTGTAGGACTCTAAAGACTCGTCAATACGCCGGCAGCAGGTGATGATCATATCAAACACCCACAAGCCGCAAGCGGTCTGCTAAACGTAACGGCCACCCGGGTATTGATCGATCTGAAGATCGACGAGTAAGCCCGCTCACACTCCAGTGAATCCAACCAGTAACACTACCGTACAGTCCGGTCTGATCGTCTGATATGTCGCATATCTCGCCTAGGGGTGGTAAACGTCAGACCCCAATAGCTCGATAAGTCGTGTCGATATGAGGTCTATAACAATTCAAGAAACTACTGGTAACACTTACCAGTAAATCTCAGCAACCCTGGCCAGGGATTTCCTGTTATAGCCAATCGAACACAGCGCAACATCAACTCCCTATACCGGGAGAGACGAATCCCCTCCTATCGCTCATTGCCTCCATGTGACTCGGGACTGTACCCAAAAACCACCGTTTTGCACGCCCTCTTGGACGTGGTAAGATGGAAATCAAAGCACAGTGGGAACCACACAAGACTCTATGACGATCTCGGGTCAACAGACTACTCTGTACCAGTGTCACCAGAGAACTGCCATCTGACGTGAGGTATAATACCATCTGGGAGTTCTCGGCGGGTCCGTCCAGTGTACCCAGTCTCTACTGAGCACCCGTATATCATCTCTGATGTCAAACACCGATGGATATGGTATCATCCATCGCCCATCTGTATGAGTCGAGAAAGTATACGCTAGTCTACTCTGGTATATCGATGCCCCGTCTCGATATACCCTCGACTAGGGACTTTGAAGGATGTACTTATGGACTACCATGTTGCAGGGTTCCTAGGCACTCTAGTGAGGTCTCCCAAGCCATCAACCATGGCAATTTCAAAAATTATAGTGCCTACAAACCCTAAAGTACGGATCGTTTGCTAGATATCTAGGCGAACAAGAACTAGTTAACAGTTAACTAAAGAGATACGGAAATTACAACCTTTGTAGATCCGGATATCCACCTCTACGGCTCCGCAACGAGGTCCTCTCCGCTGTCCAAATCGAATCTGGGCTCTAGGATCGGCTTCGTCGGAGAATGGGCAAGCTAGGTCGTCGATGTCCATGCCGAAGATGATCTACGTCGAAGCATCGATGAATCAAGCTCCACCTTCACCAAACCCTAAAATCTTGTGAAGGAAACACACTCTACTACTTGGCAAGAGGTAGAGGATGAAGAAATAGGAGGTGGGTTAACTTTAGAATTGGATTTCTCACTCTTTCCATCAATCCACCATTGATGGAGCTTGCTTTTCATGAAGAAGAAGAAGAGCAAGAAGAAGATCATTGTTATGATAAGTTAATAGAAAATGAAAAGAAAATGAATTCTTATCATAATTCTAACCATGGTCAAGTGTAGAGAATGAATCATGGTTAGTGAGAATGGTTAGGGTTAAGGTTGAGATAAGTATGGTTGACTTTAACAAAGCTTCATGAAGCTTCAACTAAAGAACAAAAGAAGCCACCATTCTTTTCTCATTTTCATTTATTCATTTATCAAAAATAAAAAGGATAAATAAATAGATAAATGAATAACAAATAAGAAACCCTAAACTATTTCATTAACCAAGGTTTAATCTTTACACTTGAACCCTAGCATGACATGTATCATCAAACATGATACAAGCAAGTGCACAAAAGTATATCGCATATACAATGCGCACACCCGAGCGAGAAAATCCATCTTAAGTAAACCGATACTAGTTGATGCAAAGCAATATATCAAATATATAAATATGCATTAAATCATTAAATCAACATTTGATTCAATGATCCGGTCATGCGCACATAACCGACTGGTATCTAATATATCGGCTTATCGAATCAACGCTTGAATCGATAACTAGGTTATATCGCATACAACCTTTCGATATATTTATCGCGAGAATAGAATACGGTATCACATACACGCATTATTCTCGGTCCCGCACATATCTCATATGCGCTCCTATTTCGTTTCGCTTGAGCCAGGAAACCTCTGTGTAGGACTCTAAAGACTCGTCAATACGCCGGCAGCGGATGATGATCATATCAAACATCCACAAGCCGCAAGCGGTCTGCTAAACGTAACGGCCACCCGGGTATTGAGCGATCTGAAGATCGACGAGCAAGCCCGCTCACACTCCAGTGAATCCGACCAGTAACACTACCGTACAGTCCGGTCTGATCGTCTGATATGTCGCATATCTCGCCTAGGGGTGGTATACGTCAGACCCCAATAGCTCAATAAGTCGTGTCGATATGAGGTCTATAACTGTTCGAGAAACTACTGGTAACACTTACCAGTAAATCTCAGCAACCCTGGCCAGGGATTTCCTGTTATAGCCAATCGAACACAGCGCAACATCAACCCCCATATACCGGGAGAGACGAATCCCCTCCTATCGCTCATTGCCTCCATGTGACTCGGGACTGTACCCAAAAACCACCGTTTTGCACGCCCTCTTGGACGTGGTAAGATGGAAATCAAAGCACAGTGGGAACCACACAAGACTCTATGACGATCTCGGGTCAACAGACTACTCTGTACCAGTGTCACCAGAGAACTGCCATCTGACGTGAGGTATAATACCATCTGGGAGTTCTCGGCGAGTCCGTCCAGTGTACCCAGTCTCTACTGAGCACCCGTATATCATCTCTGATGTCAAACACCAATGGATATGGGATCATCCATCGCCCATCTGTATGGGTCGAGAAGGTACACGCTAGTCTACTCTGGTATATCGATGCCCCGTCTCGATACACCCACGACTAGGGACTTTGAAGGATGTACTTATAGACTACCATGTCCCCACTAGTATGATCCGCATCATAGTCCAGGTAGTCAAGTACAGATCCTAAGGGCTTTACCAACATGTAACAGAGAGACAATCAGTATACACGTTAAGGTAAAGAGCAACCAGATAGCATACTATCATGTCGAGCAAGAAAGTCCTTCCTATATATGTCCCAGCATCCACTACAATATACATCCTATGTATAGTAATGGCCTCTAGGGCATACATATAACTAACACATGTCCCCACTAGTATGATCCGCATCATAGTCCAGGTAGTCAAGCACACATCCTAAGGGCTTTACCAACATGTAACAGAGAGACAATCAGTATACACGTTAAGGTAAAGTTCAACCAGATAGCATACTATCATGTCGAGCAAGAAAGTCCTCCCTATATACGTCCCAGCATCCACTACAATATACATCCTATGTACAGTAATGGCCTCTAGGGCATACATATAACTAACAATCTCCCACTTGCACTAGGGCCATCTGATAGCAGTGGTTTGAAGTATCTCATACTCCACCATCCCATAAAAGTCTCTATCTGGGAATAGGCCTTTGTGAGTGGATCCGCTGTGTTGTCCTCTGAGTCTACTCTCCTAACCTCGATCTCCCTGGAGATCAACCATCTCCATGATCAAGTGATACTGCCTTAGAATATGTCTGGATCACTGATGGGACCGGCGTTCCTTGGCATAAGCCACAACTCCATTGTCACACAATGGGAGGAACATAGTTCATCTTATGAACCATTATACATCCAAACAGCCTCTTTGGTAGCATCTTTAGTAGCGATGTATCCTGCCTTTATCGTCTAGTATGCCACGGTATCTAGCTTGGAACTCTTCCAACATACCGTCCCTTCACTGAGGGTAAAGACAATGCCTGCGACTGACATTCAGTCGTCATTATCACCCTGGAACCCTTCCAGTGATTCTCCCCAGGATCGATTGATACCATCTCACTACATCTAGTGAGAATCCTAACACCCATTTAGATCTATCTCATAGATCCAAAAACCCAGGATTTAGGAGGTATCACTTTGATCCTATGTGGAGAATCATTGTGATAAGCGGAGATTGATCGAGCGTAGCATAGGAAACTCCTTCCCTATCAAGAGTATGTCATCCACGTACTCTACGAGGATCACCACCATACTCCCTACTACCTTTTTGTTTATACAAGGTTCATCTACCATTTTGATGATGTCAAACTCTTTGACTTATCCATCAAAACAGATGTTCCATCTCCGCGATGCCTGCTTTATCCTATAAAGCATCTTGCACACGTTTCCGCTGCTCCCACTGTCTACGAAGCCCTCTGGCTGTGTACTTATAGACGCTCTCTTCTAAAACATCATTTAGAAAAGCTGTCATGACACCCAACCACCAGAAATCGTAGTCATGGTATGTAGCCGTGGCAAGTAGGATCTGGATGGACTTAAGCATAGATCCTTAGAAAAAGTTTCATCATGATCCATACCTGGTCAATGATGCAAACCTTTAACAAGTCTAGCTTTGAAAGTCTTAACTTTTCCATGCACACCAAGTAATCTTCTCAAGATATACTTGCTCCTGATGGGGATTTAACCCTTCAGATATAGCAACCAAAGTCCATACTTTGTTGGTGTATAAGGATTCCATCTCAGATCACTAAGCATCCAGCCATTCTTCTAGAGTCTTACTCTAGATGGCCTGCTCGAAGCTAGTTGGGTCATCATCTCATGATGCAATCCTCGCTCCCACTGTCATAGAGAAAACGAAGTATCTCTCAGATGGGTGAGGAACCCTACTAGATCGACGGAGAGGCTGAGGTTCATTGGTAACTATTGAATCCTTTGGTTCTTTCAAATCATCAGCTGCAGTTTGTATAGCTGGAACATTTCCAGTTCTACATAACAGTCCTTGCCTCGAGCTTGTCCGGATTTTGCTTTTAGACATAGCCCGGACAACCCCAAATCTTAACCAACTTAAGATATGGGCTCTTCCCTTTCCATATCACATATGAAGCGGTAGGCAACTGATTTGATTTGAACCCTATTCAATAGGTATGCATCTTCTCAAGTGCATAACTCCCAAAAAGAAATAGGTAACTCAGTAGTACTCATCATAGAGCACACCATATCAAATAGGGTGTATATGCTCCGCCCCGATATACCATCGTGCTATGGTGTATACAGAGGAGTAATGCTGAGAGAGAATCTCATTCTCCTTTAGAATAGTCCAGGAATTCCATGCACAAGTATTCTCCTCCCTGATCTCATCATAGGACATAATACTTATACCCGTATTTTGGTTCTCTACTTCTAAATCATATTCTGTGAATATCTCAAAAGGTTCGGACTTGTGTTTCAACAGGAACATATGTCTGAATCTTGAGAGATTATCAGAGAATGTAATGAAGTAAAAAGAACCAGTCTTGGTATGTGTAGACTGGGGACCTACATACATCAATATGTATCATCCCAAGAGTTTACTAACTCTTTCTCTGTTTCCAGTAAACGGAGCTATGGTCATCTTATCTTTGTGACATGACTGGCGAGTTTCACAAGATGTAAATTCAAACTGATTTAAATATGCATCTATATGTAACTTTAGCTAGTCGGGTCACATTGATCTGACCTAGTCTACAATGCCTCAAGAAGAATTCGTTCAGTTCTGAACTCTTCCTCTTGTGTGTGTTTTGTATACTAAGAACTGTAGTTTGATTTAGAACAGCAATGCTTTTAGATAACGTGCCTGAACCTATCAACTTTTGATATAGGAAATGTTCGAAACATTATCCAACAATACAAAATTTTACCATTTCTTTACTAATAAAGAGATAGATACGATTTTGTATATCAGGTTCGGTATCTAATAACATTCGTTCAGAATCAATGTATTGTAATACAGGGTGGCAGTGACCAACAGACTTGGCTGCAACTCTTGCCCCGTTTTCTGCCTCATGAAACTTATCACCCGTTCTCAGTTCTCTACCTATCTGTAGCCCTATGTAACAGATTACATATCTGGGATCCTGATCTGGTATCACATACCCAGGACGTAAAGGATACTGAGAAACAGTTCTTTGTAATGAACACACCCGAAGATGATGCATCAGCATGCACTCTCTTCGTTTGGGCGGCATGGGAATTCTGGTAATCCCCTATTTCCTGCTCTGTCTTATAACAATTATAAGTTGGAGCGGGACCAACGTTCCCCAGCTCAGTATAACAAGCGGGTTCGGTCAATAATCTGTATTATTATCTTGATTAAGGCGTGATATGGTCGCTACCTGGAGAGAGAGAGAAGAAAACACTCAGCGTGCGCTCTTGCAAGAATAGATTGGTTATTATTTTATCTAATCAGGATGGCTCCCACTGCTTTTTATCAAATCTTCCTTCAAACCCTAAAAGGAAAGACTAGCCGGGATTAATTACACACAACAAGTTTGCCAATCTTTCAGCCAGGCCAGTGTCGGTACTTTGAGGGAGGTCCCCCGTGCTTTCGCACGAACCTAATTAATGTAAAACCTCGTTTTCCCAGAGGCGTAACCTCGTTAACACCTTTCTAGACACCTACTTGATCGGCTAATTGTAATGTATAAAACTCTCCCAGGAGTAACACTTACTCGCAGCGGGTATCGGGATCCAACTATCACATAGAAGGTATGCAATCTCATTGCAAATTTCAACACTTGAAATTCCCGATAATATTTTGCCCCTAACCTCCTATGACCTTGACAAAGGCCAACAAACCATAGGATGCTAGTCAAGTTCAACCCGTCATTTCCTGATTGAATTAAACCCACCCGCACGGCCCTTGACAAAGGCCAACAAGGTCGCACGACTACCCTAACTCAATCTGCATCATATGCATAAGCAGATAAGCACCAGTTAGCTACCGCACACTGCGCCTTGACAAAGGCCAACAAACGCAGCACGAATACTAACCGCTACTTATCTGAAATGACGGAGGGCTACGATAGGTTTTTGTGAAAACCTATTGCGTAATGAACTTGATATCGTTGTAGGATCGAATGAATTTTGAAATGGAGTGTTTTTGAGGCTTTTCTAGTTTTGCTAAAGGAGTCACTCCCGGTGAAGGGATCGTCGGTCCTTTCCTCGTTGAATGAGGTGCGGGATATATCACATATATCACTGTGCAAAGCAAAAACACTTAAAAGCAATCAAAAGACAAACCGAGTGTGTAGCATCTGCCAGTTATTGCTAAAGGAGTCACTCCCGGTAAAGGGATCTCGGTCCTTTCCTCATCGAATAAGGTACAGGATATATCACATATACCTCTGTGCAAAGCAAGAACTGTAGCTACCTGTTTTATTTTGAAATTCGATTCTACAACATCTTAGGTTTCTTTTATTTCATTAATCACATTAATGAAGTCCCATCATTTAAATACCTAAACATCACAGATAAATACGACGTACACTTATGTCATCCGCATTCGCCTCGATGTCCCCTCGTGCACCGTTAGGTTAGGTAACTAACGGCAGAGCGGGGCAGGGCTAGCGCGGGTGTAAAACATAAGTAACGTCTATATAATATATCATATATACTATATACTGTATCTATCGCAGAACATCACATGATCACATCACAGATATCGCAGCAGAAGAAACATATGAAATATTGGATATACTAGGACGTCCGTGTTTTTAATACGAGCCAGTATAAAACACGGATTCCACGGTCGCGATGAATAGCCAAACCCATACCCCTAGACCCCTACGAGAGCGGCAAGCAACCCTACCAATTCTAGAGTTAGGAGACCCGGACTCGACTCCTCGAGTTGGTCTCCCACTGGACTCCAGAACCCGGTTACTTGTGCCCTCCTCCTTGGGTCTATCCTAGTGCGGAAAAGTAAATAATATACAAAAGGTGACAACTTCCGCAACCTGGAAGCGCCCCAATAAAAGAATATTACATACAAGTATTTACATGAATGAAAATGAAAAACACTCATCTCACATAAAAAACCCCCGGCTATTCAAACACGACAATCCAATATAACATATCCAGCAACACATAACATCACATGTCATCAACGTAAGTAAATATGCGCATCCCAATTGTCGTTGGCATATAGCAACGAAACCGGCGATATCACATATTACACTTACGGTCACAGAAAAGAAAGTATAAAACTACAACAGTTGGAATCCGCAACCTGCATAGACATCGCATGCCTAACCAAATGAATTACTTAGACATCGCATGCCTAACATTTATAAACCCCGCATTTTAGTCTCATCATCGAAAACTCTTTTCAATATCAAGTCGGGCAATTCAACAGGATTCCCGACATTTTGATCGAATGCTCATCGCAAACTTCAGTAGACGGTCGCACCCCCGATACCGTCGACGAAGTGCACCAAGGCGGAACACCGCTACCGGGAGCACCCGAACGGATGCTTTCGGCGACGGGGTTCTCCTACAGTCACTTGGTCGGGGATATGGAGTGAGGCTGTCTATTAAGTTTACCCGGTGAGTATCCGCGTAAGCTACGTGATTGCGACGGACTTTTGATCACATCAAAATTCCGTGGCAACCGATCAAGTGAGACTAAACTGCTATGTTTATAACATTCATTCAGTTATCTCATAACTTCTTGTGAATTCCAATTATTGTATCCCATTCCGGATAAATAGAAAATGTTAAACTTTCCGATTGAATATTCGAACACCCAAGTTTTCCCGATACAGATCAACACATGAAATATGAGTCTAACAACATTCAGTTCGTGCCTCAGTATCAACAGTCCAGCCGTAGAAGGGTCAAGCCAGCGCCTCATATGTGGCACGCCGTACTGCCCCAAACCCGAAGGTTCAAAGGGCAGTTCAAGACGGTCACATAATCGAGTTAAGGTTTGTTGTCTTCTAGAGGGTCCATCGCGTTACTTGCACTACTTAGAACGTCGTCAAACTACGGAAAAATCCAACACTTGGAAATTTCCCGACAGGGGAAAAATTGGGTATTAATATCCGGTCGAACTTTTTAACATATTCTAAAATTTATCCGGAAAGCCACACAGACAGAATTTGATAATCCGATCGAACATTCGAATCCCCAAAATAACTCCAGAAAATTCAACTCTTGAATAAAAATTAAAAATTCCCAGAAAATCCTGCATTATCAATTAGGAGTTACTGTGTAAAATAAATTAAATAAAGTGGCCGTACGGCCGCGGATCCGCCGCATGAGCCATGCTCATGCCGCGGAACCGCGGTGGAAAAGTTGAATTAGGTCCACGAAATTTACAGTAATTCCTAGAAAACCCTGCTTGATTTTCTGCATATTTTTAATTTGGAAAAATCCACGTTTTTCAAAAAAGGACAGAGAGCATGGAAATTTTGGACTTTCGGGTTCGATCGGACTTCAAATGTCGTCTAGACTTCGCCTAAGGCTCTAGCTAGGCTCTGATACCACTGTAGGGTTCCTTGGCATCCTAATGAGTTCTCACAAGCCATCTACCATGGCAATTTCAAAAAATCTAGGTGCCGAGAAGCCCGACTACGGATCGTTGGCTAGAAAACTAGGCGAAATAGAAGCTAGTTAACACTTAACTATAAGAATCGGAAATACAACCTTTGGAGATCCGGTGCTTCACCTCCATAGCTCCGCAATGAAGTCTCCTCGCTGTCCATAACAAGTCCCGGGCTCTAGCGTCGGCTTCATCGGAGAATGGACGGGCTAGGTCATCGATGTCCATGCCGAAGATGATCTACGTCGAGGCATCGCTAAATCAAGCTCCGACTTCACCAAGTGATGAAACTTGTGAAGAAAACACACTCTACTACTTGGCAAGAGGTAGAGAATGAAGAAATAGGAAGTGGGTTCAGTTTAGAATTGGATTTCTCACTCATTTCATCAATTCACCATTGATGAAGAGAAGGTTTCTTCATTGAAGAAGAAGAAGAAGAAGATGATAAAGCATGATAAGTTAATTCAAAAAAGAAAAGAATAATCAAATCTTATCATGACTAAACCATGGTCAAGTGTAGAGTATTAATCATGGTTGAAAGGAATGGTTAGGGTTAAGCATGAGACAAAATGGTCACATAGTCAATACTTCATGAATCTTCATGAATAAAACAAAGAATGCCACCATTTCATCTTATGTTTATATTTTCCAAAAATAAAAACAAATGAATAAATGAATAATCAAATAAAAACCCTAACCATTTCTTTAACCAAGGTTTAATTCTTTACACAAACCCTAATTTGCATGTATCATTAAACATGATACAAACAAATGCACAAAATCATATCGCATATGCAATGCGCACAAGCAAGCGAGAAAAACCGTTTAAAGTGAACCGATACTAGTTAATGCAAAGTAATATATCAAATATATAATTATGCATTAAATCATTAAATCAACACTTGATTCAATGATCCGGTCATGTCGCACATAACCGACTGGTATCATTAGTAACAACTTATCGAATCAACACTTGATCCGATAACCCGGCTATATCACATATAACCGATCAATGTCACATCGCGAGAATCGAATACAGTATCACATACTGGTATTATTCTCGGTCCCGCACATATCTCATATGCGCTCCTATTTCGTTTCGCTTGAGCCAGGATACCTCTGTGTAGGACTCTAAAGACTCGTCAATACGCCGGCAGCAGGTGATGATCATATCAAACACCCACAAGCCGCAAGCGGTCTGCTAAACGTAACGGCCACCCGGGTATTGATCGATCTGAAGATCGACGAGCAAGCCCGCTCACACTCCAGTGAATCCAACCAGTAACACTACCGTACAGTCCGTTCTGATCGTCTGATATGTCGCATATCTCGCCTAGGGGTGGTAAACGTCAGACCCCAATAGCTCGATAAGTCGTGTCGATATGAGGTCTATAACAATTCAAGAAACTACTGGTAACACTTACCAGTAAATCTCAGCAACCCTGGCCAGGGATTTCCTGTTATAGCCAATCGAACACAGCGCAACATCAACTCCCTATACCGGGAGAGACGAATCCCCTCCTATCGCTCATTGCCTCCATGTGACTCGGGACTGTACCCAAAAACCACCGTTTTGCACGCCCTCTTGGACGTGGTAAGATGGAAATCAAAGCACAGTGGGAACCACACAAGACTCTATGACGATCTCGGGTCAACAGACTACTCTGTACCAGTGTTACCAGAGAACTGCCATCTGACGTGAGGTATAATACCATCTGGGAGTTCTCGGCGAGTCCGTCCAGTGTACCCAGTCTCTACTGAGCACCCGTATATCATCTCTGATGTCAAACACCGATGGATATGGGATCATCCATCGCCCATCTGTATGGGTCGAGAAGGTATACGCTAGTCTACTCTGGTATATCGATGCCCCGTCTCGATATACCCTCGACTAGGGACTTTGAAGGATGTACTTATGGACTACCATGTCCCCACTAGTATGATCCGCATCATAGTCCAGGTAGTCAAGCACACATCCTAAGGGCTTTACCAACATGTAACAGAGAGACAATCAGTATACACGTTAAGGTAAAGTTCAACCAGATAGCATACTATCATGTCGAGCAAGAAAGTCCTCCCTATATACGTCCCAGCATCCACTACAATATACATCCTATGTACAGTAATGGCCTCTAGGGCATACATATAACTAACAATTTTATCACGCCATGAGCGAATATTATATATTGATATATATACAAGTAGATATTGTATATGTTTTACATCCACGTTAGTCCAGTCCCCGCCCTGTCGTTAGTTAAGTAACCTAACGGGTGATGACGGGACCCAGTGGCGAATGCGGATGGCATATATATACATCGTATTTTCGTTCTTTTGTGGTGTGATTAATTGATGGGACTGCATTGATTCGGATCAATGCAAGCTAAACAAACCTATTTGATGCTGTTGGAACAATTTTTCAAAAAGCTGTTATTACAAAGACGTTTTCTTTTGTTTTGCACAGTGGTATTCGGTTATGAATATCCAGCACCTCAGTCGATGAGGCAAGGGCCGAGATCCCTTCACCGGGAGTGACCCCTTGGACAGAAGTTTGCGTCAGGGTAATAACTTCACTATAGTCGATTACTTTTTGCTTTGCATCGTGGTATTCAGTTGGAATATCCTGCACCTCATTCTACGGGGAAAGAGCTGAGATCCCTTCACCGGGAGTGACCTCTTTAGAAAAGGTTTTCGCCACTATATTTTTATAAAAAGCTATCCGGTTCCTTCAACGATATCAAGTTCATTACGTTAAAGGTTTTTCGCCAAAAATCATTCGTAGCCCTCCGTCATTTCAGAAAGGTAGCACTTAGTATTCATGCTATGTATGTTGGCCTTCGTCAAGGCATAGTATATGGTAGCTATTGGTTACTTTTCTGCTGCATAGATAGATGCGTTGGTTTGGGACAGTCGTACTACTATTTTGGCCTTCGTCAAGGGTATGTACGGGTGAGTTCAAATTAACCTGGATAATGACGGGTAGAACTTGACATGTAACTTATGATATGTTGGCCTTCGTCAAGGTCATAAGAGCATGGGGTAAAAAGCACATCGGGAGTTTCTAAAGAAACTGAAACTTGCCAGATATGCGCATACCTTCTGGAGTGTGATAACGTGAGTGGATTCCATCACGTTATCATGCGATGATAGTTGGATCCCGATTCCCACTGATGAGTTGGTTTACTCCTCGGGTGATCCCGACTAATTCTTCTTTCAGGTTTGGAGGAGAATTTGACGATACGGTGGGAGGTTTCCTGATTAGATAAATTGGTAACCATTCTGATCTAGGTTAGAGTGCACGCTGAGTGTTTCTTTTCTCTCTCTCTTTGGCAGCGACCATGGCCCGACCCTAGACTATGACTCAGTGACCAAGTTAACCGAACCTTCTTAAAACACTGGCTTTTGGATTGTCTGAGTTGCATACCTCATCGCCACTCTTACTTTTACCCTTTTCTCCAGAACACCCCGTATTACTATGAACGTCCACTTCCATTAGATAAAACCATCGTATGGTTATATACGAACTCGAAGGAACTTATTCCAGATTCGAGGATGGTTTCCGGTTCTGGAGAAAATGAATAGGACTATTCAGTTGTCTTTTCCTTTTACCTTCTCTCAGGTTGCGAGTGCTCCTTGGATTAGGACGGTACACCTGTTACGCTGATTGGATAGTCTTCATCCAAACCATAGGCAGGTGCCGAACGGTAGGGAATGAAGAAAACCATTTAGCCTAAAAGGTGTATAGAAGGTATTAAGTAAAGACAAATAAAGGGATTAGTAAGAGGGCAAACTAAATTGCGACTGCTATTCACAACCAAACCAAGTATTTCTTCGCCAATCCTACATCACCTTTGTATTTCTCCAGAACACTCCGTATCACTACGAAGATCCACAGTTTATTGGATACTCCATCGTATGGTTATATACGAACTCGAAGGGACTTGTTCCAGTTCGGGGATGGATTCTGGTTCAGGAGAAATAGGAATAAGGTTTATTCAGTTGTCTTTTATCTTTACCTTCTCTCGCGTTGCGAGTGCTCCTAGGATTAGGGGAGTACACCCATTATGCTTATTGGATAGTCTTCTTCCAAACAATAGGCTGGTGCCGAACGGTAGGGAAGGAAGAAAACCATTTGGCCTAAAGGTGGTGTACAGAAGGAAATGACTAAAGACATATAAAGGGATTTGGAAAGATGGCAAAGAAATATACGGTTACAGTTATGAATCTGATAATGGAAGAGGCATTACTAAGAATACCCGGATACACCTTCGAAACATTTACATGTTTCAGTTTCACTGTGTACTGTTAAAAGAAAACTGATTTCCTAATTAGGTACTTACTCCAGGGTATGTATTTACCAGGTATGATTTTCACATCTGTATGGTTTTACAGATGATGAGTGGGAGTAAGTTATTGGGAATTGGGTGATCATCCTCATTATATATCGGGATTCGTTATAATTGGTGATATTTGAGGAAATCGCCTGGGTTGTTTGCCGGACGACAAATATTTGGTTTTGAATATCCGTTGTTATGCACCAATTTCAAAATGATATATCTGTACGTTTATTTTTATAAAGTGAGATATAACTTTTTGAAATTATATCCATGACATTTACCTATATCAGTTGATGGTTAGGTAAGGAGTATTAAACAGCGGTGTAATTCTTCTTAACCAAAAGTACAGTTTTCAACCTACAACACACAGGGAATGAGTTATTAGACTCAGGGGACTTATACAGAGTATTGTATTTTGTCCGGTGCCCATGAGGACAGAGGGGTTGGTACTCGTACTATATTCTGTTTACTTGTGACTTCTCTAGTTCTTAGACATGTGTTTCATAGAAATACAAGATCTAAGTTTTGAGAAGTTATAGGTATAAGAATAAAGTAGAGAACCAGGTGTTGCAAGTATCAGGATTCTTCAAGGTGATCGAAGATGTAGATACTTGTGTATGGTATTCAGTTGATAGTAATGATTTTGAGAAACTTGCTTCTCTTTCAGGTTACTCATATCTGGATGTATTCCTAAGTTGAGTAATGCTGATCGACATCTCTCCATTTTGTTGACATGCACTGGAAACAGCTGCATGATTTGAATCTAGTTCCAATTAAATCAGTGCTTCTGTTTCTATATTGGATATAGAATAGTTCATATCTTAACAATGTTAAGGTACGGGAAGTTGTTCGGCTTATGCTTAAAATCATACTCTGGATAACTCAAGGCACGTTTCTGTAATGGCTATTTATGGGTTGACCCGGGCTATGACGAGGGTTGACTTTCTACCATCTGGAAGATCAATAGTGATATTGTTCTTGACTCGCCACAATTTTAGTAAAAATGGATTTTTTTCAGAAAATAGTAGTGGGAGTATGGTAGAACTGGAAGTGATTCCGGAACCGCAAACGATTACTGAAAATTTAATAGGACTTAAAGATTTAATCTGGTTTAACATTCTATTGGCCACTCTGCAGATATGGTGGGTAACCTCAGACACCCGAGAGGTACTCCGGTAGCCTCAAGGATGGTGACAGGGAGGTTCTTGTTTACCCAGACTTGCCATTGCTGTTGTTCCAGACTGTGAGACTCGGCAGGAGGATGAGTATAGCGTCGTTCTAAACTAGCTTTAGAAGTGTACGTGTATATGACTCTGCCAAAGGGTTGTCGTAGTCAGTGGGAGCAGCTGAAGCATAATGGACAAGTAGCTTATGTCTATTTATAGACTAAAGCAGATATTGCGGAGATAGATCATCTATTTCTGATGTAACAGTCATAGGTTTGACTTCATCAGAATAGGGGATGGATCTGTTAAGAAGGTAGTAGGGTGTGATGTCCTGGTATTTGGATGACATACACAGAGTAGGAAGTGAAATTCCTATACTACGATCGGTTATACTTTGGTTGTCACACAGTGGTTTCTCCACATAGGATATGGATATTATATCAGATATTCTGGTTACTAGATCTATGGTTTTAGATCTAGACTTAGGTAGTTTCTCAATCTGGGTACTCAGACAGCATTCTAAAGGTATTTTAGAATGGACGACTCCTGGCATCGTAGTGTACCTGTAGGTGATGGAGTCACCCTCTCTAAAGGTGTCTTACAGACTAAAGGGGAGAGGGATACACATGATTGGCACATCACTTGCATAGGCAATTGAGTCAATCATGAGATGTCAAGTACCACACCAGACGTTGTTTTTGCACTAGATGCAATAAGTTGATATTAATCCTATCCTGGAAAAACGTTTGGAATCAGTTTTAGAACATAAGTGGATGTTCTAGGGATATGATAACAACAGCCTCTTTTGGGAGACGGTTATCATTCCAGGCTTCTAAGGTGACATGGATGACAGAGTGACTGTCAGAGTTATAGTTTTCCCTCTGACGAGGGGCAGTTGTTTGGACAGGAGGTCCAAGCAGATACTGAGGGAGGCATGGCGCAGCATACATATTAAGTTCAGTTGACGATACAGTCTAAGAAGTTTGGATTTGGAGTTCATTTATGAACTAGGTCCCATCAGATATCCAGACATATTCTAAGACAGGTATTGCTCATTTCGGGAGATGGCTTTCTCCGCGAACTTGAGATAAAGAGAGACATAGAAAGAAACATCAGGGCGGATCCACTCACTTAGGCTATTCCTCGAACGCAATAGTTTCTCAAACGGGCTTTGTGAGACTGATTAGTAGAGGAGTTGGGTGTTCGGTATCACACGGGCTGTGAGTATGCGACATCGCAATAATTAGCCTTGAGTGCAAGTGGGAGATTGTTGGATATAGTGCCCTCAGAGTCAATTATTGGATCACAGGCACGTGAATGCAATGATTGAGGGAGGATCTATACCGGTAGGACAGTCTTACTCAAGATGATAGTATGCTATCTGGTTTATCTTTATCATCGTGTACATGCTTTAGGTGACATTACAGGTCACTATTGCACTTTGATAGAGCCTTTAAGATTCTTGCTTGACTACCAGCAGTATGATGGCGATCATATACGTGGGAGCTGGGGTTTATAAGCACATCCTTAAAAGGTCCCTAGTCGTGGGAGTTTCGAGACTGGGCATCGATACTCCATTAGTAGACTAGTGTATACAGTCGAGACCCCGACAAGGGGCGGTGGCCGGTCTCACAAGCCATTGGTGTCAGTTGGTTCACCTAAGATGTATACAGGTGCTCATTGGGTTATAAGTACACCGGACAGGACTCGCCGGGAACATGCTAGTTGGTATTATACCTGACGTCTGATAGCAGTTCCCTGGTGACATGTGTACAGGTTAGTTCATCGACCTGAGATCGTCATTTTTCTCGTGTGAGTTCCCACTGTGTTTTGATTACTACCCTACCATGGCTCAAAGGAGTCGTGCAAACAGGTTTTAGTTGGGTACAGTCCCGAGCCACATGGAGGCAGTGAGCGGATCGGTAGGGGTTTCGTCTCTCCCGGTATTGGGGATGAGATCGCGCTGTGTCTAGGAGAGCCATTACACGAAGTCCTTGGCCAAGGAAGGAGATTTACTGGTAGGTATTCCAGTAATATCTCAGGGTGTTCTGAGCTACACTCCGACACGACTTGTACCGCTTTTGGGGGTCTGACTTTTATCAACCCTCTAGGCCCGACATGCGATGCTCATAGACAAACGGACCGGACTGTACAGATATTGTCACTGACAGGCTCAGTAGGGTGTCAGGATGAGTTCGCTCATCGACCTCCCTTTTGGTCAATACCTGGTTGCCCGTTACGTACGGCTGGTATCTCTGACGTGCTAGTAGTTAAATCCACAGCCAAAGTATTGATGAGTCTTTAGAGTCCCCTACAGACAGTTTCTCAAGTTTCGGGCGAAACATTGTAGAGGCCGTATGATATATGGCAGGGTTCGATCATATACGTGCAGTCATGCACGGATCATGATCGGACGGATCATATTAGTGGGCTTTGGTTTAAGCCGGATCCTAGTATTAGATTTGTTGGATTACTTTAGTCTCATCGCATTCGCATTCGGTCGGAATGCAGATGCAGGTATGTATATACAGGTGAGGGGTATCCTTGTGATCCGTCATGAGTTTACTTTAGATATTGCCGTATTTTTTGTTGTTGTAAACATTTGGGTTAATGTTTACAAATGGAAATAATGAGCTAGAAATCATGATTAGGAGCATTAATTGTGACACTTACATAAGTGGTGACTCATGGTCTCTTTCTTTGTGCATGTGTCACATTTTGTGATTGATTTGTGAGTTGAAATGAGAGGAAGAGAGAGAAGGGCAGCCATGGTAAAGGTTTGCTCTTGTATTATTTCACTCTCACTCTCTCATTTTGATCATACAACACAAGAAAAAGAAAGGCTCTTCCTCTTCTTCTTCCTCTAGCTCACCATTTCCATTAATGGCTTCATCTTCAACCTCCATCTATACACTCTCATGAGTTGAGAATCAATGGATGCAAGAGACAAAGTGATCACACACATTCTCTACATCGCCTTGGATACGTCGGCTAGCAAACTTCATGTTCGAGTTGCTTCGGACGAAGCGGGAGCCCGTAAAAAGACTCAAAGATGTGGTGCCCTTTCCGACGAGGAGACCGGAGATCGGAGATGCCGCGAGGAGCTCGGGATAGTGGCTAAAGACCAAAGGACACGGATCGATCGGTATAGATTTTCTAACCTTTCTCTAGTTGCTAGTTATAGGTTAATGGTTCGATCCGGAATTAAAGTCTGTGAAAGCGCCGGTTTCAAGTTTTGAAAAATTTTCGTTTCCGCATTTTGGCCTCGGACAGACGGCCGGGGCGCTACCGTAGACTTACAAGCTCATGGTCGCTGCCAAAGAGAGAGAGAGAAAAGAAACACTCAGCGTGCACTCTAATCTAGATTAGATTGGTTAATCACTTTATCTAATCAGGATGGCCCCCACTGTTTCTTCGAATTCTCCTTCAAACCCTAAAATAAGAATTAGTCGGGATCATCTGAAAATCGCCCGAGGGGTAACACCTACGCATCAGTGGGAATCGGGATCCAACTATCATCGCATGATAACTTGATGGAAGGCACTCAAGTCACTACACTCCAGAAGGTAAGCGCATGCCTGGCAAGTTTCCTGTATGTTTGAAACTCCCGATGTGGTTTTTTCCCCAAGCAGCTTATGACCTTGACAAAGGTCAACATATCATAAGTCGTAAGTCAAGTTCAACCCGTCATTGTCCTGAATTAACTTAGACCCACCCGCATGAGCCCTTAACAGAGGTCAACATGACCGTGCGACTGTCCTAAATAATCGCATATCTATGCAACAAACAAGCATTACCCAGCTACCATTCACTGTGCCTTGACAGAGGTCAATATACACGGCATGAATACTAAGTAATACCTGTAAGAAATGACGGAGGGCTACGACTATGAAGAATAGCTTGTAGGAATTGATTGAATTGGTAGCAATGATGAATCTAATAATGACTAATCTTATCTATTGATGAATTGTAGCTAGATCGATGGTGATGAATGAAGATTAGGGATCTATTGAAGAAACTAGGATTTCTTAACCCTTGTCTTTTCATTGATCATCATTCGAATCTAGCCTCTAGAAAAGAAAATCATCAATCGTTTGATCCCTAATTTGCAACGAAATTCGCAAGAATGTGATCTCGATCCAAATTAGGTCATTGATGATTCTTTTTCTTAAAGTTCACAAATCTCATAAGACTTAAGATTAGTATTAGGATTTTATCATCACTTGATCTACCGATTCTCTTGAATCCTTTACAAGCGGAGAATTTACTCAAGCATCATGAAAATAAAAGATTCAAGATCTAGAAATTTCATAGTGCAAGAATGTAATGAAAATGAGAATTAACAATTTATCACCTTCATTAAATCTTCTTCAAATATACACAACTTCTTCAAATTTTCTATACCATTTTATATTTTATTCTTCATTTATAATTTTCTTCATACTTTGGCTTTTAGACAAGAGCATTTCAAGGTGTCATGCCCCGCTTCCCAGAATGCGCTAAGATCGGCACGTGACAGAGCCAACCATACTACCTGTGGCTAGGAAAGATCCCTCCATAGTCACATTACGGCTGTCTAAAGATATCAAGAACAATAATAAACTATCTAATACATGTCCATAAGCCATAATGAAAGAGTCAAGAAGTAATATGCGGAAGTAATAGATCCAAGTACAATAATAATCTGGAATGTACGTCCCAAAATACTGGCTCACATCAGGAAATAAAACAATACTGAAAGGAAACTAAACTAGAATACTAACAAGTCCTTACTGCTCGACCTGTTGACTGAAATACTCTTGATCGGCCTGCGGCAAAGGTAGAGGATCTGGGCCATGCAAAACCCAGACGTCAGTGCGTCACAACATCAATAATAATATAATCAGGGGTAACAAGACATGCAGGCATGAGTATGAACAGTAATAAGAGTATAACAGTATCACGAATAAAGAACAATGAAGGGTATAAGCACATGTAATGTACGGTAGGTGATCTGAACTAAGCTACCGGGTTAATCACTCTTAAGTCTTTGAAATCAATTTAATGAATCGTCGATGTAACTCAATAGTATCCCATGCGTATCCGGGACTACGGCCCAGACTCTCGGGGCTAAATCCGAGACGTGCCGCTAAGCACAAACAGGAAATATGTATAGACGAATGATGTCAGCAACATCATCCCGGGACTGGCCTACCCCCAAAAACTGATCAGTATAAGCATCGAACTGTTGAGTTACAAGTCAGGTTCCATCATTGATTTCCCCATACCCCCAAGTTATGTGTTCAAGTCAGGTATTGATAAGTCTGAAGCTAATGCCAACACAGGAATCAAGCAGGAACAGGTTTGTCCATACAGACAACAGGATATGTCCATCGGGACAACAAGTCAGGATTGTCGGCATTAGAAACGGGATCGGGTAACATGTCAAGTAGTGATATATCAGGTCATGTCAGGTAGTGCACAGGTATCAAGTCATGTCAAGTAGTGTATCAGGTCAAGTCAAGTAGTGCACAGGTATCAAGCGGGTGCTCATAATCAAACTGTAGTAAGTATGGGTGCATAAAATCAAGTATGGAGTACTAATATAAAATAAAATAATATGAATGGTATGCAAATAGGTATAAAATAAATGGTATGGATGCACAACTATCGATTAGGGTTACCTTTTATAGTTCCAATACTAATTGTGATGTACTTTATTAAACATAGGGTGTTAATATAACAGTATTATGTATTAATGGGGTCTGTAGATCCAGCTATATGTATACTATATGATATGGATGCAAACAGGTATCCGAAAAACTGTAAAACTTGAATATATATGTATAATATGATAAACGGGTAACATTTTATTCATATGGATGCGTAAAACTATACCTAGCATGTAGCAAAATGATTTAGCATGCGACTAGATGTGTAAATCATGATATAGATGCATACGGATGTCATATAACCATAAAATGATAAACTAGCAAGTGCGGGATATATAACTAAACAATATGAGATGTAACTATTCAATTTGATGCAGTATATGGTAGCATAGTATGTAACAAGATAAGTTTGTATGCCCTAGATCTGAAATGTATTATACGGAGGTAAACGGACATCGAAAGGCTGTAAAACTAAACATGGGGTGCATAAATAATCATTATGGGGTATTATAATTTAAATAGACATAGATTGTTGTAGAATAGCATGTAGCAAGGTTAACTTGCCTCGACGGATCACGAAACGGATATGTACGGCACGTCCGACGTCGGCAAAACGCCGCAACGCACGCACGGCACACGGGATGGGTCCAAGCAACGCAAGAAGGTGATCACGCAGGTAAGGTACGTCCTCTGGGTCATCTGTATCGTCGGCGTCAAGCCCGGCTCCGGTGAATGTGGTTGGTGCTCTGTAGTTGCCTCGGGTCATAGGAGGTGGCGAGGGAGCGACGACGGCGATAGGTGGTTGGAATTTCGGTGAGGTGCATATGATAATGGCAGTGGGTTTATGGGTTCTTGATATGGTTTGAGAATGTAGTAGAGAAGGAGGAGGAAGGTGTCCACGAAAGAGAGGGATGGTCGACGAGGAGATTGGTGAGACGACGAGGGGTCTCCGGTGATGGGAGGTGATGGTGTGCAGGTCGGTTCTAGGTTTTGCAGCGGGGTTTGCACGAGGTGTGCAGGGTTGGTAGGTTGAGGGTGTTTGTGCTGGGAAGAGAGCTTGGAAAAGGAGAAGAGGATGTGGAGGTCAGAGGTGGCAATGAGGTGGGGTCGTCGGCGGTGGAGGGTGCTGGTGAAGGAGGAGATGGGTTCTTGGTTCAACGTCGATGTGAGGACGAGGAGGAGAGGAGAAAGGAAGGAGATGAAAGAGGAGAAGGAGATGAGCGAGGTTGAAGACGAGGGTGAGGGAGGTGGCGGCGTTGGCAGAGGAGGAGGCTGGGTTTCTTTGGGTTAGGGTTTGCGTCATGGAAAAATGAAGGAGAAAGAATGAAGGAGGGAGGTTACTTTATGGGGAGAAGGAGGTGAGCGGATCCCTGGTGAACAGGGATCGCGAGAGGAGTGAGAGAGAGGGGGAAGAGAGAGAAAGAGAGAGAAAGAGAGAGATTGAGACACAGAGAGGTATCGAGAGGAGAGAGAGGAGAGATAATTTTGTCACCTAGTGGGGGAGAGAATGGCAGCGGAAAGAGAGAGAGAGGAAAGAGAGAGTGAGAGAATGGTTTGTTAAATAAGTTAGAATTAAATAAAAAAAGATTTTCATTAATTAAATGAATTTAAACTGTCGATTTTAAATTAAGGATATTAAATTAAATAAATTTGAATTTCGGCGGGATACAAAAATATTCCAAAACACGCCCGGGTAGGGTCTAAAATTCCAGTTTCAAAATATGAAAAATATATGTGTCGACCAAAACTAAAATTGGATATCCGGGTAACGAAAATGCATACCCCCAAGAACAGATGCACGTATGTGCGCGTAGCCATCCAAACAAGTCTGTTTCACTGAATGGGACGAGAACAAGATGCGCGGATGCTACAACGGGGTTAGGGGTATCAAGCAGGCCATGCAATGTATTTTTAAAATATTTTACGTAACTTAAAATGATATATGGTAAATGATGCAATCCAAGATAAAATGCCAGTATGCAGTACTCATGAATGTACACCAGTTTACGTAATAAGTCAGGATAAACCATAAACAAGAACCACGACAGGTTCCAAGCAAGCGGGTCGGGTCGAATGTAAATACAAATGTCAGATAAAATATTCACACCCAAAACACGGTAAATCGGGAAAATACCATAATTAAAGAAATACGTGAACTGGAATTGGGATAAATGAACTAGGGTGTTACATTATACCCAACTACAAAAAGAATTTCATCCTCGAAATTCCCAAGACAAGAAAAGATAACAACCAAGAAACTACAAGAATAAGTATGGAACCCTCTATCAAATTTCATCTTCACGTTCCCAAGTTGATTCTCCATGCGAGCGATTCCCCCAAGAAACAAGTACAAGAGGGATAACTTTGTTCTTAAGAACCTTTTCTCTTCGATCAACGATCGACATCGGTCGTTCCTCAAAGGTTAAATCCTCTCTTACAGTCTGCTCTGAATGATCTAGCACGTGTGTTTCATCGAACATACTTACGAAGTTGAGATACGTGAAACACGTCATGAACATTCGCCAAAGATTGTGGTAAAACCAATCGATAAGCCACTTCTCCAACACGTTCCATAATCTCGAAAGGCCCTACGAATCGAGGACTAAGCTTGCCTCGACTCCCAAAACGAATCACTCCTCTAGTCGGTGATATCTTCAAGAATACCAGATCACCAATAGCGAACTCTAGAGGTCTTCTCGATGTATCGGCCCAACTCTTCTGCCGATCTTGTGCTGCCTTCATATGATTACGGATAGTATTAACTTTCTCTACAGTTTGCATGATCAAATACGGTCCCAACAATCTTCATTCTCCAACATCGTCCAACAAACAGGTGAACGACACTTGCGACCATACAATGCTTCGAACGGAGCCATCTAAATAATTGCCTGAAAGCTGTTATTGTAAGAAAACTCCACCAAGTGTAGATGATCCTCCTTTGAACCCTTGAAGTCTAACATGTAAGCTCTCAACATGTTTTCAAGAGTTCAGCATGCTCTTCAAGACTTCTCAAGTAGACCAGAATATTATTGATAAATACCACAATAAACTGGTCCTAGAACGGTGAAAAGATTCGGTTCATCAAGTCTATAATTATTGCCGGTGCATTCGTGACTCCGAATGGCATCACTAAATACTCGTAATGTCCATACCGAGTTCAGAACGCAGTCTTTCAAATATCCTCTGATTTAACTTGGACCTGATGATATCCGGATCGCAAATCCAGCTTCGAGAATACCCTAGTGCTACTGAGCTGCTTGAATAATTTCTCCAATGCGAGGGATCGGGTACTTGTTCTTAATAGTCACCCGGTTTAATTCTCGATAATCGATGCGCATCCTCCTTGTGCCATCTTTCTTCTTTACTAGAAGAATATGAGCTCCCCAAGGTAAATTGCTGCTGTGAATCCAACCCTTCTCTAGTAATTCAGTAACCTGCTTCTTTACTTCTTCCAACTCCACTGGTGCCATTGGATAGTACGCTTTTGAGATTGGCGCTGCACCAGGAACAAGATCGATCGCGAACTCCACATCTCGTTTCGGCGGTTAACCCGAGATGTCCTCCAACACGTCCATGAACTCTCGAACTACAGCTGGTGCTTCCTCCATAGCAACTTCCATTGATGAAAGAACATTGTTTGTCGGCCTAACCCTAAACTCGACTGGCCCGACAGAACTGCTAACTCAAAAACAAACTCCAGATGTCCGGGAATCTGGAAAATAGCTTTCTTTGCCCAACACTCAATGTGAGCATGGAAAGTGCCGAGAACATCCATTCCTAAGACAACATCACAACCGCCGGTAACGATCACCACGAAATTTGTAAATAACTCCCGTCCGAAAAAAAAAAACTGAACAATCCTTACCCTCTCTACTAGCCATGATATTCCCATTCCCAGTGTGTATGTCCCAACAACTAGACAGGGTCGTGCAAGTAATCGAGTGTGTAGCAATAAATTTGGACAACATAAAACAATGGGATGCACTAGAATCGAATAATGCTAATGCGGGAAAACTACGAACAAGTAGGATACCTAAAACAACTTCATCTGAAGCCTTGGCCTCTTCAGCCGTCAGGGTAAGGCTCGGGCTTGATTATATCCCTGAGTTAACTATTTCTGCTCCTGAATCTGCCTCTGCGGCGGCCTCTGAACATCATCCTTCAAACGTAGCTTCGACGGGAAAATAGTGACAGTATGATCAGCTGATCCGCAAACCAAACAAAGTCCAAGCATCCTTCAACACTCCCTCTGCACGTGTCCGGGCAGACGGCAGAACCTACAAATCGTCCTTCCCTTTTTCTTGTGCACTAATGGCTTCTTCATCGGTTTAATGCCACACCGGTTCACCGGGATACCTCTGCGTATAGGCGCTTGATTCGGTGTAAATGTCGGCTTTCGTACCATGACTGCCTGCTGCAGCATACCCTCTGTCTTTAATGATAGACTCTGCTGCTCCCTGGCTGCTTTAAGCACTTGAGAGAAAGTGGTCAAACCCAGAGATATAATGTGCCTCTGGATGTCCATGTCCAAACTGCGCATGAACCTCCGTGCCCTATCAGTATCGTTGGCAACCAAAGGTCCAGCGAATCTACTGAGCCGTGTCCACTCAGCCGCATGTGCATCCACGGATGCGCCATTCTGCTTCAAGCTGATGAACTTTTCTTCCATTTCTTCCCATGCAGTCAGCGAAAAAACTTCTCCAAGAAACTCTGCGAGAAAGTTGCCCAACTGATCGGCTTGGGCAAATGGGTCTCTTCTACGAACCACCATTCACGGGCATAGTCCACCAGTTAGATGCGCACAACATCCACTCTCTTATCCTCCGGAATCTGTGCCGCAATGAGTAGATTCTCCGTATCAACCAGCCACTGCTCCGCTGGCAACGGCTCTTCCAAACCAGGGAAAATGGATGGACCAAGTCTCCTGAAATCTGCTACGGTACCGACACGCTCAACTGGTTTGGCCGCAAAACCTTCCTCTGGTACGTCTCCCAAACCTTCCTGAAAAGCTTTGGTTTGCCGCTGGTTCAGCTCGACTTGCCGCTTCTGGTTCTCCAGCATGCCACGAATTACTCAAAGTCAGGCGGCGTCATCAACCCACCTCTGGTACGTCTTCAAACTTCTGTCAGCCATGATTCTGCAACTGATCAGTCGAAAATATTGCATTTTTAACATATCAATTTCCCTACCATTTGCACTCATCTAAAGGTGTTCGGTATGATTATAGCACATATTAGCAAATTTTCCGTAAAATACCAAATAACATGTGTTATATATTATAACCGACATTTTTTAGAGAAATTGAGTGTTTATCATTGCATCGCATCATCTTTGTGTAGCGCAACACTTGTCTCGAGAATCTGTGCAGGAAATTCCAGGAAAAGAGCCGACACTGATAAAAGTGCTGATAAAAATACGCCAAGTCCAAGACTTGAGATCTGGCAGTGATATAGAAAGAAATATGAGATTCCACATATCAGAAAAGTGCCACAACCACAGTACAAGAATTACCTAAGAATTACATGCACTGAAGACACCAATAGGCCGCGGATCCGCGGCCAAAGGCCCTTTCCCGCGGCGGATCCGCGGCCACATGGTCATGACATCAGCAGTTCTTTGCTTCAGAATTCTTCTTGCAAGGCCCACACCTCTTCAAGCCACTGCAAATTCCAGAAATCTCCAGAAGCTTCTGTCCGAACAACAAAGCTCTTTGTTCAAACTAAACACCTTCAAGCTTATCAAGCAAGCCACATAACTACCTAAGCCTAGAAGCTTCTCCCTAACCTCCAAGCTTATGAAGGAAGCTAGCTCTAACTAACTAACTCTAGAAGTTTCTACCTAACTACCAAGCTTACAAGAGAACCTAAACTAAACCAAGCATCTAAAGGAAGCTAATCCTAATCAAGCTTCTAGGGGAAGCTAATGAAAGCTATAAAAGGGACCCTAAAGCTTCTATTCTAAGGTTGTTGAAAGTGGAGGGAAAATTGTAGATCCAAATAAAATCCAAATCAAATTGAGTGACACAATTTGATCAATTCAAGATCTCCGAGTACAATTCAAGCAAGAAGCCTTCAACCTTTTAGAAGCGACGTCGATCTTCAACCGAGTAAGTGATTCAAGACGATCCGCGACTCACGGAGACGATGCGGAGCTAAATCGACGATCGAGTTCTTTCTTCTTGTAGTTCTTGAGAGAATTGTAACAAAATTGTTGATAAATAAAAGGTGAAATTTCTTTATCTTGCTTACTTTTATATTTGAGCATTATGATTAGATTTCGATTCTTGATTGTGTTCTTTGATATGATGCTTGAGTAAAGACTCCGCTCGTGGAGGAGTTGAGAGAATCAATAGATGATGATGATTACAATCTTGAAACGATTCTTAATTCCTATAAGTTTTGTAAACTCTTGTAAATTGAATCATCGACAGCCTAGTTTCGAGCGAGATGCTTTCTTGAATGTTTTCGCTCGTAACTAGAGATCAACGATCGGTAATTTAATCTACTGGAGGCTAGCTTTTGAATGAGATTCATCGAAAGGACAAAGGATGAGATGAAGAAACCCTAATTCCTTTAAAAGATCCTTAAACCTCGATTGATCGTCATCGATCTGGTGTCAAATTATTAATGGATAAGAAAACGTAATCACTAGTTTTCATCACTTCTATAGATTCAATCGATTCCTACGAGCCTCACTTCAATTCTTGAAACCTAATTCGATTGGATATCATCAATTCTTGATTCTTGATTTTAATGTTTTCCTGATATTAGATTTAGTTCTATACAATTCTTGAAATTCACTTTTAAAATCTTGAATTGAATTGTCTTTTTTCTCTTTTCTTTAATTTTTAATTCATCTAATTCAAATTCGAACGGATCATACTTTCCTTGCGGACGATCCGTATTCACTAACGCGCTACATCGATACCGTTATTGATTGCGGTCAAAAATTTCTTTGGTTGTGATTTCTATACATTTTCTACCGACACACCGAGAATTCAATCAATCAAATGGCGCCGTTGCCGGGGATAGTGTGCTAATTTGTTCGTTTTTTAAATTTGAGTTGAAAATTTTATTCCATCAGAATTTTTAGATCAAAATTCGCGCAAACACTAAACGATTCGTTGTGATTTGTTGCGAGAAAATCTGGAATCTGTGGAGCAAGAGGAAAAATATTCTGAACATTCCAGGGAGCTCAGTGAGGCAACAGAAGCAGTTGTCTAAATTTTTGTGCAGTGATCTCCAGAAAAGACCGCGTTTCCGCGGTAAGTACCAGCCTCCCGCAGCGGATCCGCGGCGGGAAAGAAGTATAGCTGCACCAAAATTCTCTGGTTTAATCCTCACTTTCTTATCTCCTCCTTGAGCTACTCCATTAACCAATTTCTGCAGGCTTCTTTGCAAAAATTCGCAGCGCCGCAAAAAGCAAAAATTGTGCATGTTTGATCTTGGTTGTTTGCATTTTTTAATACGGAAATTAAGGGGCAAAGACCAAATTCAGATTAGGTGGGGAGTTCATTACCCTTCCTAA
Organism: Agapanthus africanus; assembly: GCA_030015575.1. Lineage (NCBI taxonomy): Eukaryota > Viridiplantae > Streptophyta > Magnoliopsida > Asparagales > Amaryllidaceae > Agapanthus > Agapanthus africanus. Next base: position 403,257,933 of record CM057346.1, read on the forward strand.
GCCCCGAAAATCACAAAAACTGCATCCGCATTACCCTCATTAACTAAAAAAGATCTAGACATGACTCTAAAGACCGTCGCGCTCACTTAGGACAGGAGAAGGTCGTGGGTAATCTATTGCTTATGCGCGTTTCTTTTGTGGTGTCTAAAGCAAGTGTGTCTAAGGCAAATGGTTACTTAATTAGGCCCACTACTTCCGTGGTAGAGAACCTCCCACTTACCTGGCACTTACCTGGCCACAGGAGGAACAAAGAGGTAGTAGAGGATTGATCCTGCGATTTGTCTTCTGGCAGTTAGGAGCGGTCTAGAGACTTGACCTACTTAGGGTTATGTGTGCATTTGTTGTGATTTGCATCATTTTTTCAAAAATCCGTATCTTTTTCAAAACAAACACTAATCCACATTTTCCTTAATTATCTTAACGCTGCCACTTGTGTTAAACCATTAGTGCAAGCTCGGATAGACACAGGATTCTAGTGCCCGTCTTGTCCGCGTTTTCCCCCATCGACCCCAAAGTCGGTATTTCTACATTTTCTTTTTCCCACCACCACCGCAATGGACGGATTTCCATCAAACTTTTACACCACTCTGCCATCGCCCGTAGGTGCGCAGAATCCTCCACGCATTTCTCTCCAAGAGAGATGCTATCCTTCACGTGTTCCCCTTCCCACCTGTCGTTCTATACCACCTGCCAACGGGGAAAATTTTGAAATCAACCCCCAATTCATCAAACTGTTACCCAAATTTCACGGTCTTGATTCTGAAGACGCGTACGTTTTTATCTCCAAATTTGAAAACGTATGTGCAATGATTGGAACGTCACAACTGTCTTTGGATGCTCTGCGTCTACGTTTTCTCCCATTCATTTTGTGCGATTTAGCCGAGAAGTGGCTTTACAACACAACCGCACATTCTATTTCAAAATGGGATGAATTTGTTGCAGCATTCCTTAAGAAATTTTATCCCAATCACAAGACCGGCCGTGTTTGGAGCGAAATCATCAAATTCACCCAACTTCCCAATGAACCATTCTGGAAATGCTTTGAACGGTTCAAGGATCTTCTTTTACAATGCCCTCATCACGGAATCTCCAGATGGGATTTGTGTCGAATTCTCTATGAGGGTATTGATCTCACTACTAGACAGATGCTTGAAACCATGTGTCATTGCCAATTCCTATCCAAAGATGATGGTGAAGCTTAGAAATACCTAGAAGATTTAGCTCAAAACACATTACAATGGGAAAGTGTTAGACCACCACCGCCTAGGGAAGATGTCAATCAGCTCGATGTTTCCGTCATAATGAGAGCCAAAATGGCCGCAATACAAAGGAAGCTCGACGCTATAGAAAACAAAATCGCTTCAGCCACCCTAAACCAATACACTTCCCAAAACTGTCTGTGGCTGCTGTTCAAACCCTTCACATTTGACGAAAGAATGTCCTTTGAATGTACCGTTTCAAGGTCACACTAATGCTGCATTTCAGCAAAGACCTGGAAACAATCCTTCTTCTTCCTCATATACTCAAGATTGGAGGAATCACCCTGATCTTTCTTGGATCCAACACCAAACTCAATACACGGATCTAAACCAGAATAACTTGCAATGGGTTCCTCCACCACAACAACAACCACTTCAATTGAGTCAGCACCCCTTCCAATCACAAAACTTTCAAAATCCGGTCAACACACCTGCACCAAATAATTCTCCTTTGCAGTTGACCGGTACTGATGAATCCTCTTCACTCATGAATTTGCTTCTGACAAATCTCATGCAAGTTTCGACTGAAATAAAGACTTCCGTCGATGATATAAAGAAAAACTCCACCTCTCAAGCAGAGAGTATAAAATCGATGGAAGCAGAAATTGCAAGATTAAAAGCCGAATTGAGTGCTAGAGAAAAAGGGAATCTTCCAGCTCAACCTTTACCTTATCCTGGACCTTCACATTACACTAATGTGGATGCATTTACCACGTTGAGATCTGGAAGAGTGCTAGACAATCATGTGGGTGAACAAATTGATAATGATGAATTGATCATTAACACCCCGGCTTCCACTTCCACTTTCACTCCCACTTCTACTTCTTACCCTATTTCGTCTAATTTACCGTCTTCTTCCGAGCCTATTCTCCGTTTTCCCAAAGGCTCGAACCCTCCACCCACTTCATCCTTCCCACCCCCATAAACTTCTCCACAAATGTTGGACCCAACACTTATTGATAGAGCTCCATTTCTAAATAGGTTGAGGCCCAACAAACCCAATGCCCAAATGGAGAAGGTTGTGGACATGTTTAAGCAAGTTAACATCAACATCCCTCTCCTAGATGCTATCCAACAAGTTCCATCCTATGCGAAAACTCTTAAGAACTTGTGCACTAGGAAGAAGAAGACTCAAGTGCCGAAAAAAGTGTTCATGTCTTGTATTGTAGACACGGCTTTTCCCCAACAATTACCAAGAAAACGTAAGGACCCTGGCTGTCCTACTATTTCTATTTCTATTGGGGATAAACACATTAACCGTGCTTTACTTGACCTTGGCGCTAGTGTTAACTTGCTTCCATATTCAGTCTATGAGCAACTAGGTATCGGAGTGTTAAAGCCCTCGAACATAACTCTCCAGATGGCTGACCGATCAATCACCAAACCTAGGCGTGAACTGGAGGATGTGTTGATAAAAATCGGGGAATTTGTATTCCCTGTGGACTTTATTGTACTTGATACACAGCCTGTAGCAAACCCACGGAATCAAATTCCGATGATTTTAGGTTGCCCTTTTTTGGCCACTTCCAATGCTATCATCAACTGTCGTAATGGTTCTATAACCCTATCCTTCGGGAATAGGTCAATTGAGCTGAACATTTACAAGTTGGGAAGTGTACCCTCCGAACCTACTGCTCAGGTCTGTTCTGTCGACTTAATTGATGTCGACAGCAGCGAATTTGACGATCCTCATGATACTGATCTTGACTCTTTTCATATGTTATTGTTTGACCCAACTACGTATCATACACATACAGACTCTTCCACCGAGTTGTCCGGGTCAACAACTAACGCTGATTATGAACCGTTTTTGGAGTCTAAAGATCACCCCGCGCTTTGTGATGACATTATTCTTCGGGGTATTGATGAGACCTTTAAGGAAATTTTCGCTGAAGAACTCGCATTTTTGAATGACACGGGTGTTGAGATGAATCCACATCAAAACAAAGAAATTGAACCTCCACCTCTTCTTCTGAACTGTAAAAAGAATGCGAGTAATCCATCACATACACTGAGTCGTCTCTCCAAAACGAGACGCAAACACATTCTATTCCACCACTTACCTTTTCCCCACTTCTTCTTGTTGGAGATAGTGCCCTCAGAGTCAATTATTAGGTCACAGGTACGTGATTGCAATGATTGATGGAGGACCTATCCCGGTAGGACAGTCTTACCCGAGATGATAGTATGCTATCTGGTTTACCTTTATCATCGTGTACTGCTTCAGGTGACCTTACAGGTCGCCATTGCACGTTGATAGAGCCCCTAGGATTCTTGCTTGACCACCAGCAGTATGAGGGCGATCATATAAGTGGGAGCTGGGGGTCTATAAGCACATCCTTAAAAGGTCCCTAGTCGTGGGAGATTCGAGACAGGGCATCGTTTCTTCAGAGTAGACTAGTGTATACAGTCGAGACCCCGACGAGGGGCGGTGGCCGGTCTCACAAGCCATTGGTGTCAGTTAGATCACCTAAGGTGTATACAGGTGCTCATTGGGTTATGAGTACACCGGACAGGACTCGCCGGGAACATGCTAGTTGGTCATATACCAGACATCAGATGGCAGTTCCCTGGTGACATGTGTCCAGGTTAGTTCATCGACCTGGGGATCGTCATTTGTCTCGTGTGAGTTCCCACTGTACTTTGATTACTACCCTACCACGGCTCAAAGGAGTCGTGCAAACAGGTTTTAGTTGGGTACAGTCCCGAGCCACATGGAGGCAGTGAGCGTATCTTCAGGGGTTCGTCTCTCCCGGTATTGGGGGTGAGGTCGTGCTGTGTCTAGGAGAGCCATTACACGAAGCCCTCGGCCGAGGCAAGGAGATTTGCTGGTTGGTATTCCAGTAGTATCTCAGGGTGTTCTGGGCTACACTCCGACACGACTTGTACCGCTTTTGGGGGTCTGAATTTTACCAACCCCCTAGGCCCGCCATGCGATACTCATAGACGAACGGACCCGACTGTACGGATATTGTCACTGACAGGCTCAGTAGGGTGTCAGGCTGAGTTCGCTCACAGACGTCCCTTTTAGTCAATACCTGGTAGCCCGTTACGTATTGGCTTATACCTCTAACGTGCTAGTGGTTAAATCCACAACCAAGGTGTTGACGAGTCTTTAGAGTCCCCCACATTCTGTTACTCAGCTTTCGGGCGAAAGGTTGTAGAGGCCGTATGGAGATATGGCAAGGTCCGATCAGATACGTGCGGTATTGCACGGATCAGGATCGGACAGTCTGTACTATAGGCCGTATGGTTATATGGCGGGGTTCGATCAGATACGTGCGGTATTGCACGGATCAGGATCGAACGGATATTACTGGCCGGCTTTGGTTTAAGCCGGATCCTAGTATAGTACAGTGTAGATTTTGTCTCATTACATTTGTATTTCGGTCGAAATACAAATGCGGGTGTGTATGCACAGTAGCGGGGTTTTCCTGTAATTTATTACGGGACCAGTTTTCTGGAGTTGCCAGTTTGCTTTCCGTTTCGGCCAATTTCCTTTGTATCGTTCATTGGCCGAAGATTGGTGGAGGAGGGCTTATTTGCATTGTTGCAAATAAGCATTTGTGGAGGGGGTCTTTGCTTATTGTTGTATCATGATGGTTTCATGATGGTTGCTCCATTCCTTGACCTTGACTTCTTGACTTCTCCATCATGGGTTGACTTTCATATGACATGGTTTTCATGATGGTTGTGGTGGAGTGAGGTTCTTTTTTGGTGATCATTTCTTTGCATGATTTGGTGGTTGAGTGTTGGGTTTTCTTTGTGATCATTTTTCCATATGATAACCATTCCTCTCTCTCTCTCTTGCAATATATGAGTATGGCTCCCATTATTTTTGTGACTTTCTCCATTCTCACCCTCCTCTCATTGTCATGGCCGGCCTTGGCTCATTGGGGGCTGTCCAACTTTTTGAGAGTGGGATTTTGGTTCATTTCTTGTTGCAAAAATCCCACAAGATCAATCCCAAAAGCTCCAAGTATCATTCCTCCACCAAATGGCAATTCCACAACCCCAAAGTGAGACTTGAGGACTACATATTCTACAGCGAACCTTGGGCACGTCGAGTAGCCGGCTTCGTGCCCAAGTTGCCTCGGCATTGAGGTGGGAGCCCGTAAAAGAAGTAGGCGATGTGGTGCACTTCCGACGACGAGGTGGAGACCGGAGCTTCCGCGGGAGATCGGGACGATGACGAGAAGACCGGAGGACTTGGATCGTCGGTATATCTCTATTCCCTTTCTTGTAGATAGCTAGGACTAATTAATGGTTCGATCCGGTTATTAGTGCGCGGCGGTTCGCCAGTTCAAGAAAAATTAAAGTTTATCACCGCTTCCGCATTTGGCCGTCGGATTGACGGCCGGGGCGCCGCCGTGCACTTACAGTGGTATCAGAGCCTCGCCATTAACTTAGTCTTGCTTGGTTTAATGTGTTTTGCATTTCCGATCGACCAAAATTCCAAAAGTCCATCAGGACAGAGGGGTTGGTCCTCGTACTATATTCGGTTTACTTATGACTTCTCTAGTTTTTAGACAGGTGTTTCGTGGAAACACAGGGTCCGAATTTGGAGAAGTTATAGGTATTTGAATAAAGTAGAGAACCAGATATAGCAAGTATCGGGATTCTTCAAAGAGATCGAAGATGTAGATACTTGTGTATGGTATTCAGTTGATAGTAATGATTAAGAGAACTTGCTTCTCTTTCAGGTTACTCATGATTGGAAGCATTCCTAAGTTGAGTAACGCTGATCGGCCTTTTCCCATTTAGTTGACATGCACTGGAGACAGCTGCATGATTTGAATCTGGTTCAATTAAATCAGTGCCTCTTGTTCTATATTGGATATAAAACAGTTCATATCTTAACGATGTTAAGGTACGGGGAGTTGTCCGGTTTATGCTTAAAACCAGACATTGGACAACTCTAGGCACGTTTCTGTAATGGCTGTTTGTGGGTTGACCTAGGCTATGACGAGGGTTGACTTTCTACCATCTGGATGAACAATAGCAATATTGTTCTAGACTCGCCACAGTTTTATTAAAAATGGATTTTTTCAGAAAACAGTAGTGGGAGTATGGTAGAACTGGAAGTGATTCCAGAACCACAAACGATTACTGAAGATTTGATAAGGAACCTAAAGATTCAATCTGGATTGAAATTCCATTGGCCACTCCGCAGATAAGGTGGGTAACTTCAGGCACCCGAGAGGTACTACGGTAGCCTTAAGGACGGTGACAGGGAAGTTCTTGTTTACCCATAATTACCATTGCTGTTGTTCCAGGCTGCGAGACCCGGCGGGAGGATGAGTATAGCGTCGTTCTAAACTAGTTTTAGAAGTGTACGTCTATATGACTCTGCCAGAAGGTTGTCGTAGTCAGTGGGAGCAGCGGAAGCATTGGTGGACAGGTAGCTTATGTCTATTTATAGACTAAAGCAGATGTAGCGGAGATAGATCATCTATTTCTGACGTGACAGTCATGGGTTTGACTTCATCAGAATAGGGGATGGATCTGTTGAGAAGGTAGTAGGGTGTGATATCCTGGTATTTGGATGACATACACAGAGTAGGAAAAGAAACTCCTATACTACAGTCGGTTATACTTTGGTCGTCACACAGTGGTTTCTCCATAAAGGAAATGGATTTTATATCAGACATACTGGTTACTAGATCTATGGTTTTAGATCTAGATTTGGGTGGTTTCCCAATCGGGGTACTTGACAGCATTCTAAGAGCATTTAGGATGGACGACTCCTGGCACGGTAGTGTACCTGCAGGTAATGGAGTCACCCTCTCTAAAGGGGTCTTACAGACTAAATTGGAGAGGGATGTGCATGATTGGCAGATCACTTGCTCAGGCAATTGAGTCAATCGTGATATGTCAAGTACCACACCAGATGTTGTTCTTGCACTAGATGCAATAAGTTGATATTGATCTAATCCAGGAGAAACAGTCAGAAGCAGTTTTAGAACATAAGTGGATGTTCTAGGGATATGATAACGACAGCCTCATTCGGGAAACAGTTATCATTCCAGGCTTCCAAGGTGACATGGACGACAAGGAGGTTGTCAGAGTTATAGTTTTCCTTCTGATAAGGGGCAGTATTTTGGACAGGTGATCCAAGGCAATACTGAGGGAGGCATGGCGCAGGGTACTGATTAAGTTCAGTTAACGATACAGTCTAAGAAGTTTGGATTTGGAGTTCATTTATGAGATAAGTCCCATCAGACATCCAGACACATTCTAAGACAGGTATTACTCTTTTCGGGAGATGGCTTTCTCCGCGAACTTGAGATATAGAGAGACATAGAAAGAAACATCAAGGCGGATCCACTCACTGAGGCTATTCCTCGAACGCAATAGTTTCGCAAACGAGCTTTGTGAGACTGACTAGTAGAGGAGTTGGGTGTTCGGTATCACATGGGCTGTGAGTATGCGACATCGCAATAATTAGCCTTGAGTGCAATTGGGAGATTGTTGGAGATAGTGCCCTCAGAGTCAATTATTAGGTCACAGGTACGTGATTGCAATGATTGATGGAGGACCTATCCCGGTAGGACAGTCTTACCCGAGATGATAGTATGCTATCTGGTTTACCTTTATCATCGTATACTGCTTCAGGTGACCTTACAGGTCGCCATTGCACGTTGATAGAGCCCCTAGGATTCTTGCTTGACCACCAGCAGTATGAGGGCGATCATATAAGTGGGAGCTGGGGGTCTATAACCACATCCTTAAAAGGTCCCTAGTCGTGGGAGATTCGAGGCAGGGCATCGTTTCTCCACAGTAGACTAGTGTATACAGTCGAGACCCCGACGAGGGGCGGTGGCCGGTCTCACAAGCCATTGGTGTCAGTTAGATCACCTAAGATGTATACAGGTGCTCATTGGGTTATGAGTACACCGGACAGGACTCGCCGGGAACATGCTAGTTGGTCATATACCAGACGTCAGATGGCAGTTCCCTGGTGACATGTGTGCAGGTTAGTTCATCGACCTGGGGATCGTCATTTGTCTCGTGTGAGTTCCCACTGTACTTTGATTACTACCCTACCACGGCTCAAAGGAGTCGTGCAAACAGGTTTTAGTTGGGTACAGTCCCGAGCCACATGGAGGCAGTGAGCGTATCTTCAGGGGTTCGTCTCTCCCGGTATTGGGGGTGAGGTCGTGCTGTGTCTAGGAGAGCCATTACACGAAGCCCTCGGCCGAGGCAAGGAGATTTGCTGGTAGGTATTCCAGTAGTATCTCAGGGTGTTCTGGGCTACACTCCGACACGACTTGTACCGCTTTTGGGGGTCTGACTTTTACCAACCCCCTAGGCCCGCCATGCGATACTCATAGACGAACGGACCGGACTGTACGAATATTGTCACTGACAGGCTCAGTAGGGTGTCAGGCTGAGTTCGCTCACAGACGTCCCTTTTAGTCAATACCTGGTAGCCCGTTACGTAGTGGCTTATACCTCTAACGTGCTAGTGGTTAAATCCACAACCAAGGTGTTGACGAGTCTTTAGAGTCCCCCACATTCTGTTACTCAGCTTTCGGGCGAAAGGTTGTAGAGGCCGTATGGAGATAGGCAAGGTCCGATCAGATACGTGCGGTATTGCACGGATCAGGATCGGACAGTCTGTACTATAGGCCGTATGGTTATATGGCGGGGTTCGATCAGATACGTGCGGTATTGCACGGATCAGGATCGAACGGATATTACTGGCCGGCTTTGGTTTAAGCCGGATCCTAGTATAGTGTTAGGTCCACGTTACCTCTCCCGGTACTTTCGGGGTTGCGGAAACGGTAAACAAAAATTTTTCTAAGGTTTGTAACATGGACCGTAAAAGCCGGATCTTTGCTAAACGAAAACTAGCTAAAGTAAACTAACAACTAAGTAAGTTGTAGAAAGGTTATACCTTGAGCTCGAACTCCTTCTCTCCTTGCTCGTCGGAATGGTAGAAAGAGTTCACCTTGCTTGTCTTCTTCCGTCAAAGAAAGATCCACTTGAAAGCCACCACCTTTAGCTTCAACTCCAAGCTAGGAGTAACTAGAGTGCAAGAAATGCTAAGACTTGAACCCTAGAAGTGAGTAGAGAAGATCAAGTGAAGGTTTTTCTCAAGCTTTTTGTTTCTCAACACATGAGAGGGAGAGAGCTTGAGGGAGAGGATGAGCAAGAGAGAGAAAAGATATGAGAGAATCAATTATTAGTGAGCCATTCTCACTAATATGTGAGGATAATTTTAATTAGATAATTAGCTTGAAAATTGTCATGATAAATCATGAATTGACCATTATCATTTCAATTTTTGCAAAGATCAAAGAGCATCTTCCAAATGAAATGATTATGGTCAAGTTGTCAACATGGTCAACAAGTCAAATTGTCAACAACAACCATGCACAATAATTAAGCTAATTATCAATTAACAATAATCCACACAAAATCAATAGGGTTAATAAAATGACAAAAGCCATTAACCCTAAACAAGGTCCTCTCCCCCAATCTCAAGCAACTGTGCATACGCACCCGCATTCGTGATCCGAGGAACACGAACACAATGAGAAAAACCAATCTCAAATCATATACTAGGATCCGGCTTAAACCAAAGCCCGCTAGTATAAACTGTCCGGACAGCAAACGTGCACAAGTGCGCGGATGCGAACGAACCCTGTCGCAAAAACCATGCGACCTCTACTCGTTTTGCCTAAAGGCGAATAGCTCTCTGTGTGGGACTCTAAAGACTCGACACTACGCTGGCAGTGGGTTTAACCACAGACCGCAAGCGGCACTAGCTGTACGTAACGGTCCCCAGGTAGATGTCGATAAGAAGACTGACGAGGTGAACCCCATCTGCATTCCTACTGAGCCTGTATGTGACAATCTCCGTACAGTCCGGTCTGTTCGTCTGATACATCGCATGGCGGGCCTAGGGGGGCGGTAAACGTCAGTCCCCTAATAGCGGTACAAGTCGTGTCGGAGTGAAGCCCAATACACCCTGAGATAACACTGGAAACCTACCAGTATATCTCGCTTGCCCTGGCCAGGGACTACTCGTGTAATGGCTCTCCTAGACACAGCGCGATGTCAACCCCCAATACCGGGAGAGACGAATCCTGTCTAACCGTCACTGCCTCCAAGTGCTTCGGGACTGCTCCCAACTACTACCTGTTTGCACGACTCAGTAGAGCCGTGGTAGGGTAGCAATCAAAGAACAGTGGGAACACACTCAAGGCGAAGTGACAGTGTCAAGTCAGCGGACTAAGCTGTACTCATGTCACCTGGGAACTGATAACTGACGATAGGTATAATACCAACCATCAGTTCCCGACGAGTCCTGTCCAGTGTACTCGTAACCTAACGAGCACCCGCATACTATCTCAAGTACGACGTACTGACGGCTGTGGGACAGACCGTCTCCCGAGCTGGGATGAGAAGCGCATACGCTAGTCTACTCCGGAGTATCGATGCCCTATCTCGATACTCCCACGACTAGGGACGTGTATAAGGATGTGCTTGTAGATTACCCAGCCCCCACGAGTGTGATCGCCATCACAACGCCGGTAATCAAGCAAAAGATCCTAAGGGCTCTACTAATGCGTATAGGTGATATAATAAATAAACACACATGTACACATTAAAGCAGAGACAAACCAAGTAGCATACTACTATATTGAGCAAGATTGTCTGTACAACTGTGAATATCCCAAGCTTCCATCAAGTAATATACATACTAGTATGATACAGTAATGGCCTCTAGGGCATATACACCAACAATCTCCCACTTGCACTAAGGCCATGTACTGGCGTATCGAAGACCTATCATCTCGATCAGCCGCTCGAACTGAGTCTGGGGTAAAGCCTTCGTGAATGGGTCCGCAGTGTTGTCCTTTGTGTCCACTCTCCGCACCTCGATCTCCTGTCGATCAATGATCTCCCTGATCAGGTGATACCGCCTTAAGATGTGCCTGGATTTCTGATGGGACCTTGGTTCCTTCGCTAAAGCTATAGCCCCATTGTTATCGCAATACAAAGGTATTGGGTCAACAATGGACGGAACCACCTGAAGTTCACTAATGAACTTCTTAATCCAGACCGCCTCTATTGCGGCATCGCTTGCAGCAATGTATTCAGCCTCCATCGTCGAGTCTGCGACGGTATCCTGCTTGGAACTCCTCCAACATACCGCCCCTCCGTTGAGGGTAAACACAAAACCCGAGACGGACTTGCTATCATCTTTGTCACTCTGGAAGCTTGAATCGGTAAAGGACTCGACCCTGAGGTCTCCATTACCGTAAACCAGGAACATCTCCTTAGTCCTTCTCAGGTACTTGAGAATGTTCTTCACTGCTGTCCAGTGGTCCTCCCCTGGGTCCGACTGATACCGGCTTACCGTGCTCAACGCGTAAGCTACATCTGGTCTTGTACATAGCATCGCATACATTATAGATCCTACCGCCGAAGCGTAGGGTATAGTGCTCATGCGAACCCTCTCCTCGTCAGTCTTAGGAGACATCTTCTTGGAGAGGGTAATTCCGTGCAATGCGGGTATGTTACCGCGCTTGGAATCCTCCATACTAAATCTCTTTAGTACGGTCTCTATGTACCTGGACTGCGAAAGTCCCAATAGTTTCTTGGATCTATCTCTATAGATCTTGATCCCCAGAATGTACGAGGCATCACCCAGGTCCTTCATGGAGAACCTTTGTGACAAAAACAGCTTGACCGATTGTAGCATAGGAATGTCATTTCCTATCAAAAGAATGTCGTCCACGTACAAGACTAGGAACACGACAGTTCGTCCTACAATCTTCTTATAAACACAGGGTTCATCTTCGTTCTTGATGAAATCAAATTTCTTGATTGCCTCATCAAAACAGATGTTCCAGCTCCGCGATGCCTGCTTTAATCCATAAATGGATTTAAGCAACTTGCACACCTTTCCGCTGCTCCCACTGTCTACGAAACCTTCTGGTTGATCCATGTAAACGCACTCTTCCAAACAACCGTTTAGGAAAGCCGTTTTAACATCCATCTGCCAGATCTCATAGTCATGGAAGGCAGCAATGGCAAGTAGGATCCGAATGGATTTGAGCATAGCCACCGGAGAAAAAGTTTCGTCATAGTCCAAACCAGGTCTTTGACGGAAACCTTTTGCAACGAGCCTAGCTTTATAGGTTTCCACCTGCCCATCTACACCAAGTTTCCTTTTGTAGATCCATTTGCATCCAACGGGTTTTACCCCAGCTGGAGCAATATCCAAGGTCCACACTTTATTGGCGTACATGGACTCCATTTCGGATTGCATTGCTTCCTGCCACTTATCAGAGTCCCTACTGATAATGGCCTGCCTGAAACTGGTAGGGTCATCTTCTTCCAAGATGCAATCCTCTCGATCCCCGTCTATGAGAAAACCGTAGTATCTCTCGGGCGGATGAGAAATCCTACCAGATCTGCGGAGTGGCTGAGGTTCGTTTGGGGTTATTGAATCTAGCGGTTCCTCCAAATTTTCTGTTAAAGCTTGTGTTTCTGGAATTTCATCCAGTTCTACCGTGCTGCCACTAATGTTTTTAACAAGAAATTCTTTTTCTAAAAATGTGGCATTTCTTGAAACAATTATCTTCTGTTCCTCTGCATGGTAGAATAGATACCCACTTGAATCTTTTGGGTATCCCACAAACTTACACAAAACTGCCCGTGCCTCAAGTTTGTCTGGGTTCTGCTTTTTGACATAAGCTGGGCAACCCCAAATCTTAATACGTTTAAGATACAAACTTTTACCACTCCATATTTCATACGGAGTCTTAGGCACGGATTTGGATGGAACTTGATTCAATAGATGTGCTGCAGTTTGAAGTGCATATCCCCAGAATGAAAGAGGTAACTCAGCACTACTCATCATGGAGCGAACCATATCCAGTAGGGTACGATTCCTCCGCTCCGATACACCGTTGTGCTGTGGTGTATAAGGAGGAGTAAGCTGAGAGAGAATACCATTCTCTTTTAAGTAATCTAGGAATTCCGTGCTTAAGTACTCCCCTCCCCTGTCAGACCGGAGGATCTTGATACTTTTGCCAGTCTGGTTCTCTACTTCGTTTCTGAATTCCTTGAATTTCTCAAAAGCTTCAGATTTGTGTTTCATCAGATACACATATCCGAACCTAGAGAGATCGTCAGTGAATGTGATGAAGTACTAGAACCCACCCCTTGCATGTATAGACATCGGACCACACACATCACTGTGTATGAGTCCCAAGAGCTCTCTTGCTCTTTCTCCATGTCCGGTGAACGGAGATTTGGTCATCTTCCCTTTGAGACAAGACTGACAAGTTTCATAAGATGAAAACTCGAACGTATTCAAGAGTCCATCTTTATGCAACTTACTTAGTCTTTTCTCTCCGATATGACCAAGCCTACAATGCCACAAGTAGGATTCATTCGTATCTGAATTCTTCCTCTTGCGTGTGTTTTGTATATTGAGAACTGTATTCTGATTTAGAACGTAGATACCATTACACAGTGTACCCTCTGCAACCAGTACCTTATGAAGGTAAATGTTCATGATATTCTTTTCAAGAACAAAGTCATATCCATCTTTATCGAGTAAAGAAACTGATATGATGTTGCAAACCATGGAGGGTACATAGTAGCAATCGTTCAAAATCATAGTCTTGCCATTAGGCAATACTAGGTGATATTCACCGACGGCTGCCGCATTAACTTGTGCTCCGTTCGCTACTCTGAGCGACATATCACCCGGTGCAACTTTCCTGCTTTTTCTCAGTCCCTGCAATAAATTACAGATATGAGATCCTGATCCGGTATCAAGTACCCAGGAGGTAGGGCTGACCGTAAAGCAGTTCTCAATTACAAGAACACCTGAAGTAGATGCAAAACCATGCTTCTTCTTCAACTGGGTATCCTGGAAATCCATACTTTCCTCTTTCCCATTCTCATACTCATGACTGTAGTCACAAGTTAGAGCTGAACCAACTTTCCCCAGTCCCGAATAAGAATTCGGATCGGTCAAGCGATACATTTTATTATCTTGATTAGGGCGTAAAAAGGTTGCTGCCTGGAGAGAGAGAAAAGAAACACTCAGCGTATGCTCTTGCAAGATTAGATTGGTTTATTAATTTATCTAACCAGGATGTCTCCCACTGTTTACTCAAATTCTTCTTAAAACCTTTTAAAAGGAAGAACTAGTCGGGTTTTAATTCACGTCACAATACTTGCTTAACCTTTCAGCCAGGCTAGTGTCGGTACTTCGAGGGAGGTTTTCCAACGCTTTCGCGAAGTTCCTTAATTAAAGAACCTCTTTTCCCTGGGGGCGTAACCCCGCTAACACCTTTCTAGACACCTACTAGGTTTATAGCATTGATCGTTAAGTGAAATAATCTCCCGATGGTAAACCAACTCATCAGTGGGATCGGGATCCAACTGTCATTGTGTGATAACCTAGATGGAATCCACTCTAGTCACCACACTCCAGAAGGTATGCTAAATCTGCAAGTTTCAGTTCTTTTGAAACTCCCGATGTGGTTTTTGCCCCTAGGACCCAAGTGATCTTGACACAGTCAACAAATCAAAAGGTCCTAGTCAAGTTCATCCCGTCATTATCTTGATTGCATTAAACCCACCTGCATAACCCTTGACACAGTCAACAAGGTTCTACAAATGTCCTAACCAATCACTTTGTATCCAGCAAATAAGCTACACTTAGCTACCGTTCACTGCGCCTTGACACAGTCAACAAACGCAGCACGAATACTAAGTATAACTTATAAGAAACGACGGAGGGCTACGGCTGGGTTTTTGGCGAAAAAACCCGTTAACGTAATGAACTTGATATCGTTGAAGGAACGTGATACATCCTTTTTGAAAAACATAGTGGCGAAAACTTTTGCTAAAGAGGTCACTCCCTGTGAAGGGATCTCGGCTCTTTCCTCGTCGAGTGAGGTGCTGGGCATTCGTAAGATGAATACCTCGATGCAAAGCAAGAATAATCGACTATGGTGAAGTTATTACCCTGACGCAAAGTTTTGTCCAAGGGGTCACTCCCGGTGAAGGGATCTCGGCCCTTGCCTCGTCGACTGAGGTGCTGGGCATTCATAACCGAATACCGCGATGCAAAACAAAAAGATGAACGTCCTTGTAATAACAGCTTTTTGAAAAACTTGTTCCAACAACGTTTTTTAGGTTTATTTTCTTGCATTAGTTCTTTTAATGCGTCCCATCATTTAAATCCTACCATTGCAGAAAACAACCAAAATATGACGTACGCTTATGCCATTCGCATTCGCCACGGGGCCCCGTCATCACCCGTTAGGTTACTTAACTAACGACAGAGCGGGGGCTGGGCTAGCGCGGCTGTAAAACATAAGCAACGCCTAAATAGTTATTATATATAGCAATATAGCAATGATAGCCAATCCAGATCACAGATGAACACTTTGGATATATTAGGAATCCGCAATTCGTTCGAGCCTGCAACGAAAAACGGATTACACGGTCGCGATGAATAGCCAATACCCCACCCAAGACCCCTACGGGTGCGGCAAACTACCCGCCAAGTACCCGAAGCGAAGCAACCTCCCTCAATGCCATGAGTAGGCCACTCGGCACTTCGAGCTACCCGGTAGTTTGTGCACCCCTCCATGGGTCTATCCTAGGAGCAAAAACAGTAAAAAGAATTATACAATGACGGCTACAACCCCGACCCGGTTGTGCGGCCAAACAAATAATATTACATCAATTTACAAATTTATTACATGAATGAAAGAAAAAGAAACTCTCATCTCACATCCACCCCGGCTATTCATCCGCGACAATCCAACGAGTTCATATACACAAACCATCAACAACAATCACAGATCACAGATATGTATAACCCCGACTAATCGACATATAGCGATTAGCCGACGTTCAATACATAAGAACATCACAGATATAACCTTTATAGTCAAAGTATATTGAAGTTCGAAAAAAATACGGATTTATAGGCCCCCAAAAACAAATTTCTATTCTGGCAAATCTGGGAACATATAATATATCAGAAAAATCCTAAAACCATGTCAGAAACACACTGCACCAAAAACGAGACAGTAACTCTACCAGACTGCGGCGCTTCCGCGGCAATAGCAAGCTATTGCCGCGGAAGCGCGGCCAATCTGGTGAGTCACTGTGTCGTTTTTGGTGGGTTTCTTCTAAAAACCCTGAGATAATTTTTGGGATATAACAAATTTTGTTTTGACGAGAAAAAGTTTTAACAGAAACTCAGATTTTTTATAACTTGGTTTTTTTCGATTTTTCCGTTTCGAACTTCGATACACTTTACAACCAAGCTAGTTTATGTTTAGTTAGGCTCTGATACCACTGTTAGGTCCACGTTACCTCTCCCGGTACTTTCGGGGTTGCGGAAACGGTAAACAAAAATTTTTCTAAAGTTTGTAACATGGACCGTAAAAGCCGGATCTTTGCTAAACGAAAACTAGCTAAAGTAAACTAACAACTAAGTAAGTTGTAGAAAGGTTATACCTTGAGCTCGAACTCCTTCTCTCCTTGCTCGTCGGAATGGTAGAAAGAGTTCACCTTGCTTGTCTTCTTCCGTCAAAGAAAGATCCACTTGAAAGCCACCACCTTTAGCTTCAACTCCAAGCTAGGAGTAACTAGAGTGCAAGAAATGCTAAGACTTGAACCCTAGAAGTGAGTAGAGAAGATCAAGTGAAGGTTTTTCTCAAGCTTTTTGTTTCTCAACACATGAGAGGGAGAGAGCTTGAGGGAGAGGATGAGCAAGAGAGAGAAAAGATATGAGAGAATCAATTATTAGTGAGCCATTCTCACTAATATGTGAGGATAATTTTAATTAGATAATTAGCTTGAAAATTGTCATGATAAATCATGAATTGACCATTATCATTTCAATTTTTGCAAAGATCAAAGAGCATCTTCCAAATGAAATGATTATGGTCAAGTTGTCAACATGGTCAACAAGTCAAATTGTCAACAACAACCATGCACAATAATTAAGCTAATTATCAATTAACAATAATCCACACAAAATCAATAGGGTTAATAAAATGACAAAAGCCATTAACCCTAAACAAGGTCCTCTCCCCCAATCTCAAGCAACTGTGCATACGCACCCGCATTCGTGATCCGAGGAACACGAACACAATGAGAAAAACCAATCTCAAATCATATACTAGGATCCGGCTTAAACCAAAGCCCGCTAGTATAAACTGTCCGGACAGCAAACGTGCACAAGTGCGCGGATGCGAACGAACCCTGTCGCAAAAACCATGCGACCTCTACTCGTTTTGCCTAAAGGCGAATAGCTCTCTGTGTGGGACTCTAAAGACTCGACACTACGCTGGCAGTGGGTTTAACCACAGACCGCAAGCGGCACTAGCTGTACGTAACGGTCCCCAGGTAGATGTCGATAAGAAGACTGACGAGGTGAACCCCATCTGCACTCCTACTGAGCCTGTATGTGACAATCTCCGTACAGTCCGGTCTGTTCGTCTGATACATCGCATGGCGGGCCTAGGGGGGCGGTAAACGTCAGTCCCCTAATAGCGGTACAAGTCGTGTCGGAGTGAAGCCCAATACACCCTGAGATAACACTGGAAACCTACCAGTATATCTCGCTTGCCCTGGCCAGGGACTACTCGTGTAATGGCTCTCCTAGACACAGCGCGATGTCAACCCCCAATACCGGGAGAGACGAATCCTGTCTAACCGTCACTGCCTCCAAGTGCTTCGGGACTGCTCCCAACTACTACCTGTTTGCACGACTCAGTAGAGCCGTGGTAGGGTAGCAATCAAAGAACAGTGGGAACACACTCAAGGCGAAGTGACAGTGTCAAGTCAGCGGACTAAGCTGTACTCATGTCACCTGGGAACTGATAACTGACGATAGGTATAATACCAACCATCAGTTCCCGACGAGTCCTGTCCAGTGTACTCGTAACCTAACGAGCACCCGCATACTATCTCAAGTACGACGTACTGACGGCTGTGGGACAGACCGTCTCCCGAGCTGGGATGAGAAGCGCATACGCTAGTCTACTCCGGAGTATCGATGCCCTATCTCGATACTCCCACGACTAGGGACGTGTATAAGGATGTGCTTGTAGATTACCCAGCCCCCACGAGTGTGATCGCCATCACAACGCCGGTAATCAAGCAAAAGATCCTAAGGGCTCTACTAATGCGTATAGGTGATATAATAAATAAACACACATGTACACATTAAAGCAGAGACAAACCAAGTAGCATACTACTATATTGAGTAAGATTGTCTGTACAACTGTGAATATCCCAAGCTTCCATCAAGTAATATACATACTAGTATGATACAGTAATGGCCTCTAGGGCATATACACCAACATATAGTACAGTGTAGATTTGTCTCATTACATTTGTATTTCGGTCGAAATACAAATGCGGGTGTGTATGCACAGTAGCGGGGTTTTCCTGTAATTTATTACGGGACCAGTTTTCTGGAGTTGCCAGTTTGCTTTCCGTTTCGGCCAATTTCCTTTGTATCGTTCATTGGCCGAAGATTGGTGGAGGAGGGCTTATTTGCATTGTTGCAAATAAGCATTTGTGGAGGGGGTCTTTGCTTATTGTTTTATCATGATGGTTTCATGATGGTTGCTCCATTCCTTGACCTTGACTTCTTGACTTCTCCATCATGGCTTGACTTTCATATGACATGGTTTTCATGATGGTTGTGGTGGAGTGAGGTTCTCTTTTGGTGATCATTTCTTTGCATGATTTGGTGGTTGAGTGTTGGGTTTTCTTTGTGATCATTTTTCCATATGATAACCATTCCTCTCTCTCTCTCTTGCAATATATGAGTATGGCTCCCATTATTTTTGTGACTCTCTCCATTCTCACCCTCCTCTCATTGTCATGGCCGGCCTTGGCTCATTGGGGGCTGTCCAACTTTTTGAGAGTAGGATTTTAGTTCATTTCTTGTTGCAAAAATCCAACAAGATCAATCCCAAAAGCTCCAAGTATCATTCCTCCACCAAATGGCAATTCCACAACCCCAAAGTGAGACTTGAGGACTACATATTCTACAGCGAACCTTGGGCACGTCGAGTAGCCGGCTTCGTGCCCGAGTTGCCTCGGCATTGAGGTGGGAGCCCGTAAAAGAAGTAGGCGATGTGGTGCACTTCCGACGACGAGGTGGAGACCGGAGCTTCCGCGGGAGATCGGGACGATGACGAGAAGACCGGAGGACTTGGATCGTCGGTATATCTCTATTCCCTTTCTTGTAGATAGCTAGGACCAATTAATGGTTCGATCCGGGTATTAGTGCGCGGCGGTTTGCCAGTTCAAGAAAAATTAAAGTTTATCACCGCTTCCGCATTTGGCCGTCGGATTGACGGCCGGGGCGCCGCCGTGCACTTACACTTCTTCCACCAACCGATGCATTACATTGATAAAATCTTCGAATGGTTGGTGTTAACCTTCGATCTTTGCAAAGCTTGGCATCAACCAATAATTTTTGATCCCCTCATGTGATTTTCAAAGATTAACATTGTCTAACTCAAGTTTGGGTGGGGTATAATCTGGCTCCTGAAAAGAAAATTTTTTACTCAAAATTGGGAGCCAAAAAAAATAAGTTTGGGGGGGATTTACACTTGAATATATTTTGCCCCCATTAATAAATTTCCTTCCAGGCTTACCGGTTTTTTTTTGAGATCTAGCGGATGGCAACAGTGAGGACACTGTTGAAAACAAGTTTAGGGGAGGTTTGTGCTTATTTTCGCATCATTTGCATCATACTTTACATAAGCACAAAACATTTTGAAAACCTATAAAAATTTAAAAAAAATTCAAAAGATATAAAAATATGTAATATTTAATTTTGTACATAAATAAGATGATAAAAGATTAGATAGTGAAAAATTACATCCAAAAGATTGGAAAAATTTAAGAAAACCAAGAAAATTAGAAGTTTTCTTAAATGAACTAGTAATAAGTAGTTATGAGCCGTTGTCCCAAGGGTTAGTAGGATAAAGGAAGTCACTAATCTGAGGATAAAAATAAGTCTAAAAAATAGTTCCTATTCTGGAAGCCAAACATTTTGAACGTTGATACCCTACTATACGCACTTACACACGTCTTGAAACTCGGGATAGTAGAGGATACCTTGAAATGCTCTTGTCTAAAAGCCAAAAGTATGAAGGAAATAAAAATAAATGAAGAAAATATAAAATGGTGAAGAAAAAAAAATGAACACTGGTTTTGTTATCGCCAAGGCAGCAACAAAAAAATATAGCGAGGGTGCTTCATCACCTAGTGCCTTAGACCAACTGGTCTGAGAGTCACTGCTAAGCCTTAGGTGGTGCAAGACGAGAAAAATACACCTAATAAGCAAGCACGTGAGTAATCGGTCGGTTAGTACCTCAAGAAGTATTAACGGTCGCATGAAAAATGTGTGAGCAACTTCATCTAAATATTCATCAAATTAAAAAGTACTGAGGCAGATGGACAAGAGTATGATAGCTTGAATTGAATTCTCCAGGTGTAGGGATGTCTATTACACATACGTAGGGGTATATGATCGATGTTTGGAAGAAAAATAGGAATGAAGAATAAAGACGATGTTTTATTGAGGGATGATGTGATTTCTAACATCTTTTCATGACTATAAAGATAGGGCCCATGACAACCGAAAAGCTAGCATAGTTGGAAGCTCTAATTTTCAAAGTCTTTCTTTTATAATTCTTATCTTTATATGTAATTTTCACGGTCTTCCTTTTATTATTGGATTTTGTGGGTGCAATCCGCTGAAAACCCTCAGGAGACAACACTCCTTCTACTAGGGACACCTAGAGGTTTAAAGGCTTGTTGCACGTGCTCAGTGCAATCGTGTTGCCTACGAAAGTGTGCTAGTTAGTTTTTCTTTTACTCATATTTTCTCCTTCTCTTTTTAATAAAACAATTTGCTCGAGACGACCAAAAATAAGTTTGGGAGAATTTGATCAGTCGAAAATATTGCATTTTTAACACATCAATTTCCCTACCATTTGCACATATTAGCAAATTGTCCGTAAAATACCAAATAACATGTGTTATATATTATAACCGACATTTTTGAGGGAAATTGAGTGTTTATCATTGCATCGCATCATCTTTGTGTAGCGCAACACTTGTCTTGAGAATCTGTGCAGGAAATTCCAGGAAAAGAGCCGACACTGATAAAAGTGCTGATAAAAATACGCCAAGTCCAAGACTTGAGATCTGGCAGTGATATAGAAAGAAATATGAGATTCCACATATCAGAAAAGTGCCACAACCACAGTACAAGAATTACCTGAGAATTACATGCACTGAAGACACCAATAGGCCGCGGATCCGCGGCCAAAGGCCCCTTCCCGCGGCGGATCCGCGGCCACATGGTCATGACATCAGCAGTTCTTTGCTTCAGAATTCTTCTTGCAAGGCCCACACCTCTTCAAGCCACTGCAAATTCCAGAAATCTCCAGAACCTTCTGTCCGAACAGCAAAGCTCTTTATTCAAACTAAACACCTTCAAGCTTATCAAGCAAGCCACATAACTACCTAAGCCTAGAAGCTTCTCCCTAACCTCCAAGCTTATGAAGGAAGCTAGCTCTAACTAACTAACTCTAGAAGTTTCTACCTAACTACCAAACTTACAAGAGAACCTAAACTAAACATAGCTTCTAAAGGAAGCTAATCCTAATCAAGCTTCTAGGGGAAGCTAATGAAAGCTATAAAAGGGACCCTAAAGCTTCTATTCTAAGGTTGTTGAAAGTGGAGGGAAAATTGTAGATCCAAATAAAATCCAAATCAAATTGAGTGACACAATTTGATCAATTCAAGATCTCCGAGTACAATTCAAGCAAGAAGCCTTCAATCTTTTAGAAGTGACGCCGATCTTCAACCGAGCAAGTGATTCAAGACGATCCGCGACTCACGGAGACGATGCGGAGCTAAATCGACGATCGAGTTCTTTCTTCTTGTAGTTCTTGAGAGAAGTGTAACAAAATTGTTGATAAATAAAAGGTGAAATTTCTTTATCTTACTTACTTTTATATTTGAGCATTATGATTAGATTTCGATTCTTGATTGTGTTCTTTGATATGATGCTTGAGTAAAAACTCCGCTCGTGGAGGAGTCGAGAGAATCAATAGATGACGATGATTACAATCTTGAAACGATTGTTAATTCCTATAAGTTTTGTAAACTCTTGTAAATTGAATCATCGACAGCCTAGTTTCGAGCGAGATGCTTTCTTGAATGTTTTCGCTCGTAACTAGAGATCAACGATCGGTAATTCAATCTACTGGAGGCTAGCTTTTGAATGAGATTCATCGAAAGGACAAAGGATGAGATGAAGAAACCCTAGTTCCTTCAAAAGATCCTTAAACCTCGATTGATCGTCATCGATCTAGTGTCAAATCATTAATGGATAAGAAAACGTAATTACTAGTTTTCATCACTTCTGTAGATTCAATCGATTCCTACGAGCCTCACTTCAATTCTTGAAACCTAATTCCATTGGATATCATCAATTCTTGATTCTTGATTTTAATGTTTTCTTGATATTAGATTTAGTTCTATACAATTCTTGAAATTCACTTTTAAAATCTTGAATTGAATTGTCTTTTTTCTCTTTTCTTTAATTTTCAATTCATCTAATTCAAATTCGAACGGATCATACTTTCCCTACGGACAATCCGTATTCACTAACGCGCTACATCGACACCGTTATTGATTGCGGTCAAAAATTCCTTTGGTTGTGATTTCTATACATTTTCTACCGACACACCGAGAATTCATTCAATCAGCAACCAATGCACCAAGGAAGATTAGTATGATGACAAGGTTCAAAACTTGCGATGAATGATGACCATGAATCAAGGATATGAATCAAGACTAGAACTCCAAGTTACTTAAATAGAGTACCGTATTGTAACCATGCCTCGGTACATAGTTACAATCACATAACTCCACTCAAGTCGCCCAAATCCTAGTATCAGAATCAAAGAAACAGGGAGAAACAATAGGTACCAAAAGGTTCAAGTCGAGATGCAAAGTGGTTTGCATATCGTCAAGGTAAGGATCAGGAGGAAGTTAAGATTCAAGAATGGCAAGATGGTAAAGTGGCAGGACATGTTCCTAGTTACGAGTATTCAGATTCGTGTATTGGGTCCAATACACAACTACAAAAGAATCAAACCCGATTAACCTAGATCCTATGGCTCTGATACCAAACAAACCCTGTCACACCCCGCTTCCCAGAGTGCGCTAAGATCGGCACGTGACAGAGCCAACCATGCTACCTGTAGCTAGGAAAGATCCATCCACAGTCACATTACGGCTGTCTAGAGATATCAAGAACAGTAATAAACTATCTAATACATGTCCATAAGCCATAATGAAAGAGTCAAGAAGGAATATGCGGAAGCAATAGATCCAAGTACAATAATAATCTGGAATGTACGTCCCAAAATACGGGCTCACATCAGGAAATAAAACAATGCTGAAAGGAAACTAAACTAGAATACTAACAAGTCCTCACTGCTCGACCTGTTGACTGAAATACTCCTGATTGGCCTGCGGCGAAGGTAGAGGATCTGGGCCATGCAAAACCCAGATGTCAGTGCGTCATAACATCAACAATAATATAATCAGGGGTAACAAGACATGCAGGTATGAGTATGAACAGTAATAAGAGTATAACAGTATCACGAATAAAGAACAGTAAAAGGTATAAGCACATGTAATGTACGGTGAGTGATCTGAACTAAGCTACTGGGTTAATCACTCTCAAGTCTTTGAAATCAATTTAATGAATCGTCGATGTAACTCAATAGTATCCCGTGCGTACCCGGGACCACGGTCCAGACTCTCGGGGCTGAATCCGAAACGTGCCGCTAAGCACAAACAGGAAATATGTACAGACGAATGATGTCAGCAACATCATCCCGGGACAGGCCTAGCCCCCAAAACTGATCAGTATAAGTGTCGAACTGTTGAGTTACAAGTCAGGTTCCATCATTGATTTCCCCATACCCCCAAGTTATGTGTTCAAGTCAGGTATTGATAAGTCTAAAGCTAATGCCAACACAGGAATCAAGCAGGAACAGGTTTGTCTATATAGACAACAGGATATGTCCATCGGGACAACATTTCAGGATTGTCGGCATTAGAAACAGGATCAGGTAACATGTCAAGTAGTGATATATCAGGTCATGTCAGGTAGTGCACAGGTATCAAGTCATGTCAAGTAGTTTATCAGGTCAGGTCAAGTAGTGCACAGGTATCAAGCGGGTGCTCATAATCAAAACTGTAGTAAGTATGGGTGCATAAAATCAAGTATGGAGTACTAATATAAAATAAAATAATATGAATGGTATGCAAATAGGTATAAAATAAATGGTATGGATGCACAACTATCGATTAGGGTTACCTTTTATAGTTCCAATACTAATTGTGATGTACTTTATTAAACATGGGGTGTTAATATAACAGTATTATGTGTTAATGTGGTCTGTAGATGCAGCTATATGTATACTATATAATATGGATGCAAACGGGTATTCGAAAAACTGTAAAACTTGAATATGTATGTATAATATGATGAACGGGTAACATTTTATTCATATGGATTCGTAAAACTATACCTAGCATGTAGAAAGATGATTTAGCATGCGACTGGATGTGTCAATCATGATATAGATGCATACGGATGTCATATAACCATTAAATGATAAACTAGCAAGTGCGGGATATATAACTAAACAATATGAGATGTAACTATTCAATTTGATACAGTATATGGTAGTATAGTATGTAACAAGATAAGTTTGTATGCCCTAGATCTGAAATGTATTATACGGAGGTAAACGGACATCAAAAGGCTGTAAAACTAAACATGGGGTGCATAAATAATCATTATGGGGTATTATAATTTAAATAGACATAGATTGTAGTAGTATAGCATGTAGCAAGGTTAACTTGCCTCGACGGATCACGAAACGGATATGTACGGCACGTCCAACGTCGGCAAAACGTCGCAACGCACGCACGGCACACAAGACGGGTCCAAGCAACGCAAGAAGGTGATCATGCAGGTAAGGTACGTCCTCTGGGTCGTCTGGATTGTCGGCATCAAGCCCGGCTCCGGCGAATGTGGTTGGTGCTCTGTGGTTGCCTCGGGTCAGAGGAGGTGGTGAGGGAGCGACGACGGCGATAGGTGGTCGGAATTCCGGTGAGGTGCATATGATAATGGCAGTGGGTTTATGGGTTCTTGATATGGTTTGAGAATGTAGTAGAGAAGGAGGAGAAAGGTGTCCACCAAGGAGAGGAATGGTCGATGAGGAGATTGGTGCGACGACGAGTGGTCTCCGGTGATGGGAGGTGATGGTGTGCAGGGTCGGTTCTAGGTTTTGCAGCGGGGTTTGCACGGGGTGTGCCGGGTTGGTAGGTTGAGGGTGTTTGTGCAGGGAAGAGAGCTCGGAAAAGGAGAAGAGGATGTGGAGATCAGAGGTGACCGAGGTGGGGTTGTCGGCGGTGGAGGATGCAGGTGAAGGAGGAGATGGGTTCTTGGTTCAACGCTGAGGTGAGGACGAGGAGAAGAGGAGAAAGGAAGGAGATGAGAGAGGAGAAAGAGATGAGCGAGGTTGAAGGCGAGGGTGAGGGAGGTGGCGGCGTTGGCAGAGGAGGAGGCTGGGTTTCTTTGGGTTAGGGTTTGCGTCGTGGAAAAATGAAGGAGAAAGAATGAAGGAGGGAGGTTACTTTATGGGGAGAAGGAGGTGAGCGGATCCCTGGTGAACAGGGATCGCGAGAGGAGTGAGAGAGAGGGGGAAGAGAGAGAAAGAGAGAGGAGGAAGAGAGATAGAGACATAGAGAGGTATCGAGAGGAGAGAGAGGAAAGATAATTTTGTCACTTAGTGGGAGAGAGAATGGCAGCGGAAAGAGAGAGAGAGGAAAGAGAGAGAGAGAATGGTTTGTTAAATAGGTTAGAATTAAATAAAAAAAGATTTTAGTTAGTTAAATGAATTTAAACTGTCGATTTTAAATTAAGGATATTAAATTAAATAAATTTGAATTTCGGCGGGATACAAAAATATTCCAAAACACGTCCGGGTCGGGTCTAAAATTCCAGTTTCAAAATATGAAAAATATATGTGTCGACCAAAACTAAAATTGGATATCCGGGTAACGAAAATGCATACCCCTAAGAACGGATACGTGTATGTGCGCGTAGCCATCCAAATAAGTCCGTTTCACTGAACGGGATGAGAACAAGATGCGCGGATGCTACAACGAGGTTAGGGGTATCAAGCAGGCCATGCAATGTATTTTTAAAATATTTTACATAACTTAAAATGATTTATGGTAAAAGATACAATGCCAGATAAAATGCTAGTATGCAGTACTCGTGAATGTGCACCAGTCTACGTAACAAGTCAGGATAAACCATAAACACGAACCATGATAGGTTCGAAGCAAGCGAGTCGGGTCGAATGCAAATACAGATGTCAGATAAACTATTCGCACCCAAAACACGGTAAATCGGGAAAATACCATAATTAAAGAAATACGTGAACTGGAATTGGTATAAATAATCTAGGGTGTTACACAAGGTATCCTCTACTATCCCGAGTTTCAAGACGTGTGTAAATGCGTATAGTAGGGTATCAACATTCAAATGTTTGGCTTCCAGAATAAGAACTATTTTTCAGACTTATTTTTATCCGCAGATTAGTGACTTCTTTTATCTTACTAACCCTTGGGACAACTGCTCATAACTACTTATTATTAGTTCGTTTAAGAAAACATCTAACTTTCTTGGTTAAATTTTTCCAATCTTTTGGATGTAATTTTTCACTATCTAATCTTTTATTATCTTATTTATGTACACATTTTTTATTATTATTATATATATTGTGCTTATGTAAAGTATGATGCAAAGTGATGCGTAAATAAGCACAAATCTCCCCCAAACTTGTTTAGAACAGTGTCCTCACTGTTGCCATCCGTTAAATCTTAAAATCCTGTAGGCTTGGGAGGAAATTTATTAACGGGGGTAATAATATGATCGTGAAAATCCTCCCCCAAACTTATTTTTGGCTCACAATTTTGAAGACAACTTTTATTTTTCAAGAGCCAAACCCCCTCCCCCCTAACTTGAGTTAAACAATGTTAAGCTTTGAAAATCACAAGAGGGGGTAAAGTTATTGGTCAATGCAAAGCTTTGCAAAGACCGAAAGTCAACACCAACCATTCGAAGATTTTATCAGTGAAACGCACCGGTTGGTGGAAGAACATGTTATAAAGAGCCAAGAAGAAATGGGGAAGAGATAAGTGGTGTAATAGAATGTATTTGCGTCTCAAGTTGGAGAGACGACACAGTGATTGTGATGATGGATTACTAGCATTTTTGTGACTGTCAAGAAGAAAGGGTGGATGTTCAACTTCTTTGTTTTGGAGTTGATTCATCTCAACACCGTGTTTGCTAAAAATGCGAGTTCATCAGCGAAGCTTTCATCGATATCCCGAAGAATATTGTCATTGGAAAGAATGGGATGATACTCAGACTCCATGAATGGTTCAGAATAAGCGTTGGATGTTGACTCGGACAACTCAAAAGAAAGGTCCGTATGTGTATAATACATCGCTGGGTAAAACAACAACGTATGAAAAGAGTCTAGATCAGTATCGTGAAGCTGATCAAATTCGCTGCTGTCGGCATCCATTAATTCGACAGAACATACATAAGCATAGGGTTCGGAGACTTGACTTCCCAATTAGTAAATGTTAAGTTCAATTGACCTATTCCCGAAGGATAGGGTCATAGAACCGTTTCGACAATTGATTACAGCGTTGGAAGTCGCCAAAAAGGGTCAACCGAGAATCACCGGAATTTGGTTCTGCGGGTTTGCTACAGGTTGTGTATCTAGAACAATAAAGTCCACAGGGAATATAAATTCCCCGACTTTTATCAACACATCCTCAAGCATACCCCTAGGTTTGGTGATAGATCAATCAGCCATCTGTAAAGTACATTGCGATGGTTTTAACTCTCCGATACCCAATTGCTCATACACAGAATATGGAAGCAAGTTAACACTAGCGCCAAGGTCAAGTAAAGCACGGTTAATATTTTTACCCCCAATAGAAATAAAAATTGTAGGACAGCCAGGGTCCTTACGTTTCCTTGGTAATTGTTAGGGAAAAGCTGTGTTTACAGTACTCGACATGAACACTTTTTCGGCACTTGGGTCTTCCTCTTCCTACTGCACAAGTTCTTAAGAATTTTCGCATAAGACGGAACTTGTTGGATAGCATCTAGAAGAGGGATATTGATATTGACTTGCTTAAACATATCCACAATTTTCTCCATTTGTGCGTTGGGTTTGTTGGGCCTCAACCTATCTGGAAATGGAGCTTTATCAATAAGTGTTGGGTCCAACATTTGTGGAGAAGTTTGTAAGGGTGGAAAAGATGAAGTGGGTGGAGGGTTCGAGCCTTAGGGAAAACGGAGAATAGGCTCGGAAGAAGAAGGTAAACTGGACGAAATAGGGTAAGAAGTAGAAGTGGGAGTGGAAGTGGAAGTGGAAGCCAGGGTGTTAATGATCAATTCATCATTATCAATTTGTACACCCATATGATTGTCTAGCACTCTTCCAGATCTCAACGTGGTAATAGCACTCACATCATTATAATGCGAGGGTCCAGGATCAGGTGGGGGTTGAGATGGAAGTTTCCCTTTCTCTCTAGCACTCATTGCTGTAGTCAGTTGTGCAATTTGTGCTTCTATCAATTTGATACTCTCACCGTGGGAGACAGTGTTTTGCACTAACGTTTGGATAGAAGATGTTAAAATGTCATTCGTTTGCATGGACTGTGCAATGAACAAGTCGAGTGCAGAGGAATTAATGGTACCGGCAGAAGAAGGATCGAAGTTGTTGGCCGGGTTTTGTAAAGGTAGTCGTTGAAAGGGGTGCTGACTCATTTGTGGTGGTTGTTGTTGCTGTGGAGGGACCCATTGAAAGTTATTTTGATTTGGAACCGTATTTTAAGTTTGGCATTGGTTTCAAGCAAAATCAGAGTGATTCCTCCAACCTTGATTATCTGTGGAAGAAGAAGGATCGTTTCTAGGTTGTTGCTGAAATGCAGCATTGGTGTGACCTTGAAATGGTACATTCAAAGGACATTCTTCCGTCAAATGTGATGGGTTTGAACAGCAACCACACACGGTTTTGGGAAGTGTGTATTGGTTTAGGGAGGCTGAAGAGATTTTGTTTTCTATAGCGTCGAGTTTTCTTTGTATTACGGCCATTTCGGCTTTCATTAAGATGGAAACATCGAGCTGATTGATATCTTCCCTAGACAGTGGTTGACCAACACTTTCCCATTGCAAAGTATTTTGAGCAAGATCTTCTAAGTGTTTCCAAGCTTCACCATCATTTTTAGACAGGAATTGACAATGACACATGGTTTCAAGCATCTGTTTTGTCGTGATATCAATACCCTCATAAATAACTCTACAAAGATCCCATCTAGGGATTCCATGATGAGGGCATTGTAAAAGGAGATTCTTGAACCATTCAAAGTATTTCCAAAATGGTTCATTGGGAAGTTGGGTAAATTGGAAGATTTCGCTCCGAACACGGGCGGTCTTATGATTGGGATAAAATTTCTTAAGGAATGATATGATGAATTCGTCCCATGTTGAAATAGAATGTGCGGGTGTGTTATAAAGTCACTTCTCGGCTAAATCGCACAAAGTGAATGGGAGAAGACGTAAATGCATAGCATCCACAGAAAGCTGTGAAGTACCCATCATAGCGCATACGTTTTCGAATTTGGTGATAAAAACATATGCGTCTTCCGACTCGAGCCCGTGAAATTTAGGTAAAAGTTTGATGAAATGAGGTTTAATTTCAAAATTTTCCTCGTTGGCAGGTGGTATAGAAAGACAGGTAGAGAGAGGACCACGTTTTGGATAGCATCTCTCTTGGAGAGAAATGCGTGGAGGATTCTACGCACTTGCGGGCGGTGGCAGCATGGTGTTATTAAAATTTGATGGATATCCGTCCATCACGGTCGAGGTGGGTGGTGGGAAAAAAATGTAGAAATACCGACTTTGGATTCGATAAGGGAAACGCGGACAAGGCGGGCACTAGAATCCCGTGTCCAGCCGAGCTTGCACTAATGGTTTAGCACAAGTGGCAGCGTTGTGATAATTAGGGGAAAGATGGATTTGGTGTTTGTTTTGAAAAATACGGATTTTGAAAAATCAAATCACAAAAAATGCACACACAACCCTAGATCTAATGGTCACCTAGGTCAAGTCACTTAACCGCTCCTAGACTTCCAGAAGACAAATCGCTGGATAAATCCTTTACTGCCACTTTATCCCTTCTGTGACCAGGTAAGTGCTAGGTAAGTGGGAGGTTCTCCACTACGTAAGTAGTAGGCCTAATTAAGTAACCACTTGCCTAAGACACACTTGCCTTAAATACCATAAAAGAAACGCGGATAAGCAATAGATTATCCACGACCTTCTTCTGTCCTAATTGAGTGCGACGGTCCTTAGAGTCTTATCTAGATATTTTTTAGTTAATGAAGGGTGATGCAGATGCAAGTTTTGTGATTTTTAGGGCTTAGGAAGGGTAATGAAATCCCTACCTAATCTGAATTTGGTCTTTACCCCTTAATTTCCGTATTAAAATATGCAAAACAACCAATTTCAAGAATCGCAACAAATTTATTTTTTAGCGGCGCTGAATTTTGCAAAGAATCCTGCGAGAAATTGATTATTGGACAAGATCAGAGAGGAGAGGAAAGAACAGAGAGTATACCATAGAGATTTTATGCACTGATTCACCTAAACGGCGGTGGAACCGCCGCAAAAACCATACTATGGCCGCGGAACCGCGGTCCTATATAGGCGATCAAATTTTTTCTGAAGCTGCTTGTACTCTTCTGGAAACTGTAAATCTTCTATGAATCTTGATCGCATTGCTAAAATGATTCCAGATTCTCTCGCAAAAATTCAAACACTAATCGTTAAGCACTTGAAACGATTCTTGAATTAAAATTTGATGGAATAATAAATTTTCAACTCAAATAACAAAAGCGAACAAAATAGCACACATCCCCGGCAACGGCGCCATTTGATTGATCATTCTTTTGTGTGTATGGAAAAGGTTAAAATCACAACCAAAGAAATTTATGCCGCAATCAATTAACGGTGTCAATTGTAGTTTCGTTAGCGAGAGCGGATCGTCCACTGAGATGTGTGAATTTGTTCCATTTTGCTTGATTTGATTCGAAATGAAAATATAAAAGAAAATTTAAGAAATAGATTCATGATTTAATTGAGTTGTCATTTCAAGAAAAATCAAAAATATATTCAAGAATTAAAAATCAATAAAGTGTCCAATGTCAATTTGATTTATCAAGATTATGAAGAATAGCTTGTAGGAATCGATCGAATTGGTAGCAATGATGAATCTAATAATGACTAATCTTATTTATTGATGAATTGTAGCTAGATCGATGGTGATGAATGAAGATTAGGGATCTATTGAAGAAACTAGGGTTTCTCCTTCACTATCCCTTATCTTTTCATTGATCATCATTCGGATCTAGTCTCTAGCAAAGAAAATCATCAATCGTTTGATCCCTAATTTGCAACGAAATTCGCAAGAATGTGATCTCGATCCAAATTAGGTCATTGATGATTCTTTTTCCTAAAGTTCACAAATCTCATAAGACTTAAGATTAGTATTAGGATTTTATCATCACTTGATCTACCGATTCTCTCGAATCCTTTACAAGCGGAGAATTTACTCAAGCATCATGAAAATAAAAGATTCAAGATCTAGAAATTTCATAGTGTAAGAATGTAATGAAAACGAGCATTAACAACCTTCATTAAATATTCTTCAAATTTACACAACTCCTCAATTCGAGATACAAGATTAAGCTCTCGATCGCTCCTTTGAAGAGGTGAATTTGTCGTCGATCTTTGCGAAGCTCGATCACCGTGAGTTGCGGATCATCGTGGATCTCTAGCTCGGATGATGATCGGCGTTGCGATGAAGGATCGTTGATTTCTCGCTTGAATTGCTTCTCAATGGATCTTGATTTCTCTTTAGATTTGATCTCAAGTTGTGTCACTCAACTTGAATTTGAATTGTGGTTCAATGTGTAAATATGAACAACTCTTGAACAACTAATTGAACAACTTCAAAATTTAAATCTAGATCCCCTTTTATAATTTCAAATAAATCTTCCCTCCTAAACTTGGAAGTTATGCAGAGACTTCCAGAAGATGCCACGTGGAAATGGAGCGTCTTGAGGAAGCTAGGCCATTACAAGGAAGGCTCTGGAAAATTCTCGAGCGCCGATGAGTCAATACGGCCGCGGAACCACGGCGGATCGGCCTGGATCAGCCGTGGATCCACGGCCATTTGAGGAGATCTCTGCATGAAGTTTTCTGGTTTGTTTGGTGTTGTCTTTGGGGTGTTCTTTTGATGTCTGGAATCTTATAATTCTTTCTTGGTTGCTGCCAGATTTCAAGTCTTTGACTTGCTGCATTTTATCGGCAATTTTGCGATTCCAGTTCTTTGGCCTGAAGAATTTCCTGCACACAATCTTGATGAAAAGTGTTGAGAGATACAATATCATGCGTGTAGTAATAAACACTCAATTTCCCTCATAATACCAGTTATAATGTATAACACATGTTATTTGATATTTTGCAGACGAATTGCTAATATGTGATATATTTATACCAAACACCTTTAGATGATTAGAAAGAGTAAGGAAATTGTCGTGTTGAGAATGCAATATTTTCGACTGATCAAATTCTCCCAAACTTAATTTTGGTCGTCTCGAGCAAACATCTTTTATTCAAGAGAAGGAGAAAATATAAGAAAAAGAAAAACTAACTAGCACACTTTTGTAGGCAACACGATTACACTGAGCACGTGCAACAAGCCTTTAAACCTCTAGGTGTCCTTAGTAGGAGGAGTGTTGTCTCCTTAGGGTTTTCAGCGGATTACACCCACAAAATCCATTAATAAAAGGAAGACGGTGAAAGTTAAATATAAAGATAAGAATTGTAAAAAAAAGACTTTGAAAATCAGAGTTTCTAACTACACTAGCTTTTCAGTTGTCATGAGTCCTATCTTAATAGTCATGAAAAGATGTTAGAAACCACATCATCCTTTAATAAGATATCGTCTTTATTCTTCATTCCTATCTTTTATCCAAACATTGATCATATACCCCTACGTGTGTGTACAAGAGATCCCTACACTCGGAGAATTCAATTCAAGCTATCATACTCTTGTCCATCTACCTCAGTACTTTTTAATTAATGAATATTTAGATGGGATTGCTCACACATTTTTCATGCGACCGTTAATACTTCTTGAGGTACTAACCGACCGATTACTCATGTGCTTGCAGATTAGGCGTAAATAGCAATTTCCTCGTCTTGCAACACCTAAGGCTTAGCAGTGACTCCCAAACCAGTTGGTCTAAGGCACTAGGTGATGAAGCACCCTCGCTATATTTTTTATTGCTGCCTTGGTGATAACAAAATCAGTGTTCATTTTTCTATACCATTTTATATTTTATTCTTCATTTATAATTTTCTTCATACTTTGGCTTCTAGACAAGAGTATTTCAAGGTATCCTCTACTATCCCGAGTTTCAAGACGTGTGTAAATGCGTATAGTAGGGTATCAACATTCAAATGTTTGGCGTCCAGAATAAGAACTATTTTTCAGACTATGTTTATCCGCAGATTAGTGACTTCTTTCATCTTACTAACCCTTAGGACAACGACTCATAACTACTTATTACTAGTTCGTTTAAGAAAACATCTAAATTTCTTGGTTTTCTTAAATTTTTCCAATCTTTTGGATATAATTTTTCACTATCTAATCTTTTATTATCTTATTTATGTACACATTTTTTTATTATTATATGTTTTGTGCTTATGCAAAGTATGATGCAAAGTGATACGTAAATAAGCACAAACCACCCCCAAACTTGTTTAGAACAGTGTCCTCACTGTTGTAATCCGT
This sequence comes from Agapanthus africanus, assembly GCA_030015575.1. Classification (NCBI taxonomy): domain Eukaryota; kingdom Viridiplantae; phylum Streptophyta; class Magnoliopsida; order Asparagales; family Amaryllidaceae; genus Agapanthus; species Agapanthus africanus. The sequence continues at coordinate 403,292,275 of CM057346.1, forward strand.
TAAATCTTGAAAACCTATAGGCTTGGGAGGCAATTTATTAACGGGGGCAATAATATGATCGTGAAAATTCTCCCCCAAACTTATTTTTGGCTCACAATTTTGAGGACAACTTTTATTTTTCAAGAGCCAAAAATATACCCCTCCCAAACTTGAGTTAAACAATGTTAAGCTTTGAAAATCATAAGAGGGGGTAAAGTTATTGGTCAATGCTAAGCTTTGCAAAGACCGAAAGTCAACACCAATTATTCGAAGATTTTATCAGTGAAACGCACCGGTTGGTGGAAGAACTGTAAGTGCACGGCGGCGCCCCGGCCGTCAATCCGACGCCGGAATGTGGAAGCGGTGATTTACTTAAAACTTTTCAAACCGGCACCACCGCACACTATAAACCCGGATCGTGCCATTAAACTAGTCATAGCTAACTACAAGATGGGAAGAGAGATATACCAAGTGATCCGAGTCCTCCGGTCCCGATCTCCCGCGGAATCTCCGGTCTCCACCATGTCACCGGAAGGGCACCACGTCGCCGGCTTCTTTTACGGGCTCCCACCTCTGGACCGAGGTAACTCGGGCACGAAGTTGGCGAGTCGACGTGCCCAAGGTTTGCTGTAGAATAGTGTGGAGTGCTATGTCTCATTTTGGGGTATTGGAAGTTGCCTTTGGTGGAGGATTGAGATGTAAGCTTTTGTGGATGGACTTGGGAATTTTTGTAGCATGAAAAGAGCAAAAATTCCCACACCAAAAATATGGGCAGCCCCTCTCCATGCTTGGCCGTCCATAAGGGGTAGGGAGAGAGAGTATGAGAGGAGAGTGTGTATCAAAAATGAGGGGAGCCACACAATAATGCAAGTGAGAGGAATGATATGTGATCATGACAAGAAGAATGATCACCAACAAATCCACACTCCATCAACAACCATGATTGCTCCAAAAAGTCAAGCAATCATAAGAAGAAGAGGTCAAATGGTCAAGGGATGGTGCAACCATCATGACACTACAAGATGCAAATAACACCCTCCACAAATGCTTATTTGCATAAATGCAAATAAGCCCTCCTCCACCAATCTTCGGCCAATGAAAGATACAAAGAAAATTGGCCGAAAGGGAAAACAAACTGGCAACTCCAAAAACTGATCCCGTAATAAATTACAGGAAAACCCCGCTACTGTATATACATACCCGTATTTGTATTCTGACCGAAATACAAATGCAAAGAGACAAAATCTACACTGTACTATACTAGGATCCGGCTTAAACCAAAGCCGGCTAGTATTAACCGTCCGATCCTGATGCGTGCAATGCCGCACGTATCTGATCGAACCCTGCCATATCTCCATACGGCCTCTACAGCGTTTCGCCCGAAAACTTGAGCAACTGAATGTGGGGGACTCTAAAGACTCGTCAATACTATGGCTGTGGATTTAACTACTAGCACGTCAGAGGTATTAGCCATACGTGACGGGCTACCAGCTATTGACCAAAAGGGACGTCTGTGAGCGAACTCAGCCTGACACCCTACTGAACCTGTCAGTGACAATATCCGTACAGTCCGGTCCGTTCGTCTATGAGCATCGCATGGCGGGCCTAAGGGGTTGGTAAAAGTCAGACCCCCAAAAGCGGTACAAGTCGTGTCAGAGAGTAATCCAGAACACCCTGAGATACTACTGGAATACCTACCAGCAAATCTCCTACCTTGGCCAAGGACTTTTCATGTACTGGCTCTCCTAGACACAGCGCGACCTCACCCCCAATACCGGGAGAGACGAACCCCTGAAGATCCGCTCACTGCCTCCATAAGGCTCGGGACTGTACCCAACTAAAACCTGTTTGCACGTCTCCTTTGAGCGTGGTAGGGTAGTAATCAAAGTACAGTGGGAACTCACACGAGACAAATGACGATCCTCAGGTCGATGAACTAACCTGTACACATGTCACCAGGGAACTGCTATCTGACGTCAGGTATAAGACCAACTAGCATGTTCCCGGCGAGTCCTGTCCGGTGTACTCATAACCCAATGAGCACCTGTATACATCTTAGGAGAACCAACTGACACCAGTGGCTTGTGAGACCGGCCACTGCCCCTCGTCGGGGTCTCGACTGTATACACTAGTCTACTCTGGAGTATCGATGCCCTATCTCGAAACTCCCACGACTAGGGACCTTTTAAGGATGTGCTTATAGACCACCAGCTCTCACGTATATGATCGCCCTCATACTGCTGGCAGTCAAGCAAGAATCCTAGGGGCTCTATCAACGTGTAGTGGCGACCTGTCAGGTCACCTAAAGCAGTACACGATGATAAAGATAAACCAGATAGCATACTATCATCTTGAGTAAGACTGTCCTACCGGGATAGGTCCTCCCTCAATCATTGCAATCACGTGCCTGTGATCCAATAATTGACTCTGAGGGCACTATCTCCAACAATCTCCCACTTGCACACAAGGCTAATTATTGCGATGTCGCATACTCACAGCCCGTGTGATACCGAACACCTAACTCCTCTACTAGTCAGTCTCACAAATCCCGTTTGCGAAACTATTGCGTTCGAGGAATAGCCTCAGTGAGTGGATCCGCTTTGATGTTTCTTTCTATGTCTCTCTATATCTCAAGTTCGCGGAGAAAGCCATCTCCCGAAATGAGCAATACCTGTCTTAGAATGTGTCTGGATGTCTGATGGGACCTCGCTCATAAATGAACTCCAAATCCAAACTTCTTAGACTGTATCGTCAACTGAACTTAATCAGTATCCTGCGCCATGCTTCCCTCAGTATAGTCTTGGACCACCTGTCCAAAATACTGCCCCTCGTCAGAAGGAAAAACTATAACTCTGACAACCTCCCTGTCGTCCAAGTCACCTTGGAAGCCTGGAATGATAACTGTCTCCCGAATGAGGCTGTCGTTATCATAGCCCTAGAACATCCACTTATGTTCTAAAATCGCTTCCGACTGTTTCTCCAGGATTGGATCAATGTTAACTTATTGCATCTACTGCAAAAACAACATCTGGTGTAGTACTTGACATCTCACGATTGACTCAATTGCCTAAGCAAGTGATCTGCCAATCATGCACATCCCTCTCTACTTTAGTCTGTAAGACACCTTTAGAGAGGGTGACTCCATTACCTGCAGGTACACTACCGTGCCAGGAGTCGTCCATTCTAAATACTCTTAGAATGCTGTCTAAGTACCCTTAATTGGGAAACCACCCAAATCTAGACCTAAAACCATAGATCTAGTAACCAGTATGTCTGATATAATATCTATATCCTTATGTGGAGAAACCACTATGTGACAACCAAAGTATAACCGATCGTAGTATAGGAGTTTCTTTTCCTACTCTGTGTATGTCATCCAAATACCATGACATCACACCCTACTACCTTCTCAACGGATCCATCCCCTATTCTGATGAAGTCAAACCTATGACTGTCACATCAGAAATAGATGATCTATCTCCGCTACATCTGCTTTAGTCTATAAATAGACATAAGCCACCTGTCCACCAATGCTTCCGCTGCTCCCACTGATCACGACAACCCTCCGGCAGAGTCATATAGACGTACACTTCTAAAGACAGTTTAGAATGACGCTATACTCATCCTCCTGCCGGGTCTCACAGTCTGGAACAACAGCAATGGCAATTCTGGGTAAACAAGAACCTCCCTGTCACCGTCCTTGAGGCTACCGGAGTACCTCTCGGGTGCCTGAGGTTACCCACCGTATCTGCGGAGTGGCCAATGGAATGTTAAACCAGATTTAATCTTTAGGTTCTTATCAAATCTTCAGTAATCGTTTGCGGTTCTGGAATCACTTCCAGTTCTACCATACTCCCACTACTGTTTTCTGAAATAATCCATTTTTGTTAAAACTGTGGCGAGTCGAGAACAATATCACTATTGATCTTCCAGATGGTAGAAAGTCAACCCTCGTCATAGCCTGGGTCAACCCACAAACTGCCATTACAGAAACGCCCCTTGAGTTATCCAGAGTCTGGTTTTAAGCATAAGCCTGACAACTCCCCGTACCTTAACATCGTTAAGATACGAACTATTCTATATCCAATATAGAAACAGAGGCACTGATTTAATTGAACCAGATTCAAATCATGCAGCTGTCTCCAGTGCATGTCAACTAAATGGAAGGAGGCCGATCAGCGTTACTCAACTTAGGAATGCTTCCAATTATGAGTAACCTGAAAGAGAAGCAAGTTCTCTTAATCATTACTATCAACTGAATATCATACACAAGTATCTACATCTTCGATCACCTTGAAGAATCCCGATACTTGCAACATTTGGTTCTCTACTTTACTCTTATACCTATAACTTCTCAAAACTTGGACCCTGTGTTTCTACGAAACACCTGTCTAAAAACTAGAGAAGTCATAAGTAAACCGAATATAGTACGAGGACCAACCCCTCTGTCCTCATGGACGCTGGACAACATACAATACTCTGTATAAGTCCCTTGAGTCTAATAACTCATTCCCTGTGTGTCGTAGGTTGAAAACTGTACTATGGTTATGAAGAATTACACCGCTGTTTAATGCTCCTTACCTAACCATCAACTGATATAGGTAAATGTCATCGACATAATTTCAAAAAGGTATATCTCACTCTATAAAAATAGACGTACAGATATATCAATTTGAAATTGGTGCATTATAACGGATATTCAAAACCAAATATTCGCCGTCCGGCAAACAACCCAGGTGACTTCCTCAAATATCACCAATTACAACGAATTCCGATATAATGAGGATGATCACCTAATTCTCAATAACTTACTCCCACTCATCATCTGTAAAACCATACAGATGTGAGAATCAAACCTGGTAAATACATACCCTGGAGTAAGTATTTAATCGGGAAATCAGTTTTCCGTTAACAGTACACAGTGAAACTGAAACATTGAAAATGTTTCGATGGGGTATCCTGGTATTCCTAGTAATGCCTCTTCCAGATTCAGATTCACAACTGTAACCGTATATTTCTTTGCCATCTCTCCACATCCCTTCATATGTCTTTAGTCATTACCTTCTGCACACCCCTTTAGGCCAAATGGTTTTCTTCCTTCCCTACCGTTCGGCACCAGCCTATGGTTTGGAAGAAGACTATCCAATAAGCATAATGGGTGTACTGTCCTAATCCTAGGAGCACTCGCAATGCGAGAGAAGGTGAAGATAAAAGACAACCGAATAAATCTTATTCCTATTTCTCCTGAACCAGAATCCATCCCCGAACTGGAACAAGTTCCTTTCGAGTTCGTATATAACCATACGATGGAGTATCCAATAAACTGTGGATCTTCGTAGTGATACGGAGTGTCCTGGAGAAATACAAAGGTGAAGTGGGAGTGGTAATGAAATACTTGGTTTGGTCGTGAATATCAGTCGCAATTTACTTTTCCCTCTTACTAATCCCTTTCTTTGTCTTTACATAATACCTTCTGTACACCATCGTTATGCTAATTGGTTTTCTTCACTCCCTACCGGTCGGCACCAGCCTACGGTTTGGAAGAAGACTATCCAATTTGCATAATAGGTGTACTATCTCCTAAACCAAGGAGTACTCACAACCTGAGAGAAGGTAAAAGGAAAAGACAACTGAATAGTCCTATTCGTTTTCTCCAGAACCGGAAACCATCCTCGAATAAATTCCTTCGAGTTCGTATATAACCATACGATGGTTTTATCCAATGGAAGTGGACGTTCGTAGTAATACGGGGTGTCCTGGAGAAAAGGGTAAAAGTAGGAGTGGCAAAGAGGTTTGCAACTCTGACAATCCAAAAGCCGGTGTTTAAGAAGGTTCGGTTAATTTTGGTCACTGAGTCATAGTCTAAGGTCGGGTCAATGGTCGCTGCCAAAGAGAGAGAGAAAAGAAACACTCAGCGTGCACTCTAACCTAGATCAGAATGGTTACCAATTTATCTAATCTGGAAACCTCCCACTGTACCATCAAATTCTCCTCCAAACCTGAAAGAAGAATTAGTCGGGATCACCCGAAGAGTAAACCAACTCATCAGTGGGAATCGGGATCCAACTATCATCGCATGATAACGTGACAGAATCCGCTCACGCTATCATACTCCAGAAGGTATGCGCATATCTGGCAAGTTTCAGTTTCTTTTGAAACTCCCGATGTGATTTTTACCCCTTCCTCTTATGACCTTGACTTTGGCCAACAAATCATAAGTCACATGTCAAGTTCTACCCGTCATTCTCCAGGTTAATTTGAGCCCACCCGCAAAAGCCTTTGACTTTGGCCAACAAGGCTATACGACTGCCCCAAACCAACGCATCAATCTATGCTGCACATGAATACCCAATAGCTACCAATCACTATGCCTTGACTTTGGCCAACAAACATAGCTTGAATACTGATTGACTATCCATGTGAAACGACGGAGGGCTACGAATGGTTTCTGAAGAAAACCTTTAACGTAATGAACTTGATATCGTTGAAGGAACGGATAGCTTTATAAAAATATAGTGACGAAAACCTTTGCTAAAGAGGTCACTCCCGGTGAAGGGATCTCGGCTCTTTCCCCGTAGAATGAGGTACAGGATATTCCAACTGAATACCACGATGCAAAGCAAAAGTAATCGGCTATAGTGAAGTTATTGCCCTGACGCAAACTTTTGTCCAAGGGGTCACTCCCGGTGAAGGGATCTCGGCCCTTGCCTCGTCGACTGAGGAGCAGGATATTCCAACTGAATACCACAATGCAAAACAAAAGAGAACACCCTTGCAATAACAGCTTTTTGAAAAAGTTCCAACAACATCATATTAGGTTTGTTTTTAACTTGCATTGATCCGAATCAACGCAGTCCCATCAATTGATCACACCACAAAGAACGAAAATATACTGATGTACGTATATGCCATCCACATTCGCCACTGGGTCCCGTCATTACCCGTTAGGTTAGCTAACTAACGACAGAGCGGGGACTGGACTAGCGCGGATGCAAAACATATACAACATCTACTAGTATATATATCAATATATAATATTTCGCTCAATGCGTGATAAAATGCAACATCACAGAAATGTACAGCATCACAGAACAATACAGATATCTGGGATCCCCGGGTTTCACAGAGCCGCTGAAACCCGACGTTCCCCTGGTCGTGTGGATAGCCTGTGCAATAAAATCCTAGACCCCTACGGGTGCGGCAAGTTACCCGCCAAAACCTGAAGCGAGGCAGCCCCCTTCAGCAACGTGAATGGACCACCCAGCACTTCATGGAATCCGGTAACTTGGGCACCCCTCCTGGGTCAACTTGTACCCCCTACGAGTGCGGCGAATAGCCCGCCAATTCTAGAGTGAAGCCCCCTCCGTCTTAATGCCATGAGATGCGGGCCCGTTGCCCTCTAGAACCTGGCTATCCGTGCACCCCATCTTGGGGTAATCCTAGTACAGAAAGTAAAATATACATACAACAGGTACATCGACCGCAACCTGGTCGTGCCCCAAAATAATAATACAAACAGGCAGTGACGGCAGTCCACATGTCGGACGCTCGCCCCGCAATATCAAATGTACATAATACAACAAAACTGTACTAGCATTGCATCCAGGCTATCCCCCACGACCAATCCGCAACATTACAGCACAATCACAGAACATCAACGTGAATGTCACGTTCGCAAATCCGTCTAACCGGGCTATAGCAGTTAGACAGGATTTACCGATCGAGTGGCATTCACGGTCGCAGAGATAATGTAAATACTGTGAACTAATGTGTTTAAAATTTTCGATCGATCAAATTTTACCAAGTGGGCCCCAAGCACTACTGTAGCACTCACAGAAATTTGGGCCCAAAAAATAACATTCCAAAAACCCCATTTTGAACTCAGAAGCTCTCTCGAAAATTTTGATACAGTGAACAGTCTAGACTGCGGCGGAACCGCGGCCAATGCGTGGGTTTGGCCGCGGTTCCGCGGTGATATGGTGACATCACATGACCAAATTTTCCCAGAATGCTTAAAATTCACTGTACTTCATTCTGCAACATACTGAAAAAAATTTCGAGCCAGAAAAAATTCGACAGAAAACTGATGCTATTGAAAACGCGGATTTTGGAATTTTTTGTTCGATTGGAAATGTAAACACATTAGACCAAGCTAGACTAGGTTAATGGCGATGCACTGATACCACTGTAAGTGCACGGCGGCGCCCCGGCCGTCAATCCGACGCCGGAATGCGGAAGCGGTGATTTACTTAAACTTTTCAAACCGGCACCACCGTGCACTATAAACCCGGATTGTGCCATTAAACTAGTCCTAGCTAACTACAAGATGGGAAGAGAGATATACCGAGTGATCCGAGTCCTCCGGTCTTCTCGTCGTCGTCCCGATCTCCCGCGGAATCTCCGGTCTCCACCATGTCGCCGGAAGGGCACCACGTCGCCGGCTTCTTTTACGGGCTCCCACCTCTGGACCGAGGCAACTCGAGCATGAAGTTGGCGAGTCGACGTGCCCAAGGTTTGCTGTAGAATAGTGTGGAGTGCTATGTCTCATTTTGGGGTATTGGAAGTTGCCATTGGTGGAGGATTGAGATGTAAGCTTTTGTGGATGGACTTGGGAATTTTTGTAGCATGAAAAGAGCAAAAATTCCCACACCAAAAATATGGGCAGCTGCTCTCCATGCTTGGCCGGCCATAAGAGGTAGGGAGAGAGAGTATGAGAGGAGAGTGTGTATCAAAAATGAGGGGAGCCACACAATAATGCAAGTGAGAGGAATGATATGTGATCATGACAAGAAGAATGATCACCAACAAATCCACACTCCATCAACAACCATGATTGCTCCAAAAAGTCAAGCAATCATAAGAAGAAGAGGTCAAATGGTCAAGGGATGGTGCAACCATCATGACACTACAAGATGCAAATAACACCCTCTACAAATGCTTATTTGCACAAATGCAAATAAGCCCTCCTCTACCAATCTTCGGCCAATGAAAGATACAAAGAAAATTGGCCGAAAGGGAAAACAAACTGGCAACTCCAAAAACTAATCCCGTAATAAATTACAGGAAAACCCCGCTACTGTATATACATACCCGTATTTGTATTCCGACCGAAATACAAATGCAAAGAGACAAAATCTACACTGTACTATACTAGGATCCGGCTTAAACCAAAGCCGGCTAGTATTAACCGTCCGATCCTGATGCGTGCAATGCCGCACGTATCTGATCGAACCCTGCCATATCTCCATACGGCCTCTACAGCGTTTCGCCCGAAAACTTGAGCAACTGAATGTGGGGGACTCTAAAGACTCGTCAATACTATGGCTGTGGATTTAACCAGCACGTCAGAGGTATTAGCCATACGTGACGGGCTACCAGCTATTGACCAAAAGGGACGTCTGTGAGCGAACTCAGCCTGACACCCTACCGAGCCTGTTAGTGACAATATCCGTACAGTCCGGTCCGTTCGTCTATGAGCATCTCATGGCGGGCTTAGGGGGTTGGTAAAAGTCAAAACCTCAAAAGCGGTACAAGTCGTGTCAGAGAGTAATCCAGAACACCCTGAGATACTACTGGAATACCTACCAGCAAATCTCCTGCCTTGGCCAAGGACTTTTCATGTACTGGCTCTCCTAGACACAGCGCGACCTCACCCCCAATACCGGGAGAGACGAACCCCTGAAGATCCGCTCACTGCCTCCATGTGGCTAGGGACTGTACCCAACTAAAACCTGTTTGCACGTCTCCTTTGAGCGTGGTAGGGTAGTAATCAAAGTACAGTGGGAACTCACACGAGACAAATGACGATCCTCAGGTCGATGAACTAACCTGTACACATGTCACCAGGGAACTGCTATCTGACGTCAGGTATAAGACCAACTAGCATGTTCCCGGCGAGTCATGTCCGGTGTACTCATAACCCAATGAGCACCTGTATATATCTTAGTTGAACCAACTGACACCAGTGGCTTGTGAGACCGGCCACCGCCCCTCGTCGGGGTCTCGACTGTATACACTAGTCTACTCTGGAGTATCGATGCCCTATCTCGAAACTCCCATGACTAGGGACCTTTTAAGGATGTGCTTATAGACCACCAGCTCTCACGTATGTGATCGCCCTCATACTGCTGGCAGTCAAGCAAGAATCCTAGGAGCTCTATCAACGTGTAATGGCGACCTGTCAGGTCACCTAAAGCAGTACACGATGATAAAGATAAACCAGATAACATACTATCATCTTGAGTAAGACTGTCCTACCGGGATAGGTCCTCCCTCAATCATTGCAATCACGTGCCTGTGATCCAATAATTGACTCTGAGGGCACTATCTCCAACAAGAACATGTTATACAGAGCCAAAAAGAAATAGGAAAGAGATAAGTGGTGTAATATAATGTGTTTGCTTCTCAAGTTGGAGAGACGACACAGTGATTGTGATGATGGATTACTCGCATTTTTGTGACTGTCAAGAAGAAGGGGTGGAGGTTCAATTTCTTTGTTTTGGAGTTGATTTATCTCAACACCCGTGTTTGCTAAAAATGCGAGTTCATCAGCGAAGCTTTCATCGATATCCCGAAGAATAATGTCATTGGAAAGAACGTGATGATACTCAAACTCCATGAAAGGTTCAGAATAAGCGTTGGATGTTGACCCGGACAACTCAAAAGAAAGGTCCGTATGTGTATAATACATCGCTGGGTCAAACAATAACGTATGAAAAGAGTCTAGATCAGTATCGTGAAGCTGATCAAATTCGCTGCTATCGACATCCATTAATTCGACAGAACATATATGAGCATAGGGTTCGGAGGCTTGATTTCCCAACTTGTAAATGTTAAGTTCAATTGACCTATTCCCAAAGGATAGGGTCATAGAACCGTTTCGACAATTGATTACAGCGTTGGAAGTCGCCAAAAAGGGTCGACCGAGAATCACCAGAATTTGGTTCCGTTGGTTAGCTACAGGTTTTGTATCTAGAACAATAAAGTCCACAGGGAATATAAATTCCCCAACTTTTATCAACACATCCTCAAGCATACCCCTAGGTTTGGTGATAGATTGATCAGCAATCTGTAAAGTATATTGCGATGGTTTTAACTCTCCGATACCCAATTGCTCATACACAGAATATGGAAGCAAGTTAACACTAGCGCCAAGGTCAAGTAAAGCACGGTTAATATTTTTACCCCCAATAGAAATAGAAATTGTAGGACAGCCAGGGTCCTTACGTTTCCTTGGTAATTGTTGGGGAAAAGCTGTGTTTACAGTACTCGACATGAACACTTTTTTCGCAACTTGAGTCTTCCCCTTCCTGGTGCACAAGTTCTTAAGAATTTTCACATAAGACGTAACTTATTGGATAGCATCTAGAAGAGAGATATTGATGTTGACTTGCTTAAACATATCCATAATTTTCTTCATTTGTGCGTTGGGTGTTAGTTATATGTATTCCCTAGAGGCCATTACTGTACATACGTTGTATATTATAATGGATGCTTGGACATATATAGGGAGGACTTTCTTGCTCGACATGATAGTATGCTATCTAGTTGTACTTTATCTTAAGATCTACTCTGATTGTATCTATGTTACATGTTGATAAAGCCCTTAGGATATGTACTCGACTACAGGGACTATGATAAGATCATACTAGTGGGGCCACGGTAGTCGACGAGTACATCCTATAACTGTTCCTAGTCGAGGGTGTATCGAAACAGGGCATCGATGCACCAGAGTAGACTAGCGTATACGCATCTTGACCCATTTAATGGGCGATGGATGATCCCATATCCATCGGTGTTTAACATCAAGGATGGTGTACGGGTGCTTAATAGAGACTGGGTACACTGGACGAACTCGGCAAGAAATCCCAAATGGTATTATACCTTACGTCAGATGGCAGTTCTCCGGTGACACTGGTACAGAGTAGTCTGTTGACCCGAGATCGTCATAGAGTCTTATGTGATTCCCACTGTGCTTTGATTTCCATCATACCACGTCCAAGAGGGCGTGCAAAAAGGTGGCTTTTGGGTACAGTCCCGAATCATATGGAGGCAATGAGCGATAGGAGGGGATTCGTCTCTCCCGGTATAGGGAGTTGATATTGCGCTGTGTTCGATTGGCTATAACTGGAAATCCCTAGCCAGGGTTGTTGAGATTTACTGGTAAGTGTTATCAGTAGTTTCTCGAATTGTTATAGACCTCATATCGACACGACTTATCAAGCTACTAGGGTCAGACGTATACCACCCTAGGCGAGATATGCGACATATCAGACGACGAGACCGGACTGTACGGGAGTGTTACTGATTGGATTCGCAGGAGAATGTACAGGCTTGCTTGTTGATCTTCTGATCGCTCAATACCTGGGTGGCTGTTACGTTTAGCTGACCGCTTGCAGCTTGTGGGTGTTTGATATGATCATCACCTACTGCCGGCGTATTAACGATTCTTTAGAGTCCTACACAGAGGTTTCTTGACTCAGGCAAAACGGAGTAGGAGCACATATGTGATATGTGCAGGACCGAGGATAATGCGATATGAGATACCGTATTATATTCTCGTGATATTTGATATCAGCCGGATCATCGGATCAAGTGTTGATTCGATGAATCGGTAAATGATATATTAGTCGGTTATATGCGATATAGCCGGATTGTCGGATCAAGTGTTGATTCGATAATTTAATGTATAATAATATATATATGATATATTAAATTCATTAACTAATATTAGCTCACTAAAAGATTCTTTTTCTCACTCGGGTAATACATTGATATATATGCGATATATATTAATTGTATTATTTTATTTTGTTACAATAAATATTATATATGTGATATATAATATTGTAACATGATATGATAACTAATGCAACATTTTTAGTGGAGATTAAACAAGGTTAGGGTTTGATTTGGGTTAGTGCATTCATGAACCTTCTAGAAGGTTTCTTTTTGTTTTGTGTTAGATATTTTAAAGTGACTCATCTTTAACTCAATCCAAACCCTAGCCCTAGTTAAATCTCTACAAAGGTTTGTTTAGCCATGGTTGCATTATTCATCATTATTATCTTTTCATTATTCATCACAAAAGGATTACTATTCTTCTTCTTCATCTTTGAGCTTCATGAAAAGCTTTCTAGGTTTTTCCCAAGTGATGAAAATGAGTGAGAATATGAAAACAAATGAGAGCAAAAATCCTACTTCATCATCCTCATCTACCCTTGCCCTTTAGATGAGAGTGTTCACTTCATTTAGTGAGTGTTAGCTTGTGTTAATGAAACTTCAAGGTAGATCATCTTTGTTATCGAAGATCGGAAGCAAGCTTGCATCTTTCTCTTCGCGGAGCCTCTCGAGAGTCCGGAACACGATGATAGCAGCGAAGAGACCTCAACACGGAGCTTAAGAAGTGAAGGACCAGATCTACAAAGGTTGTAATCCCTCTCACTTAGTGTTAAAGTGTTTAACATGCTTGTTTTCGCCTAATCTCTAGTTTAAAGATCCGGCTTTGGGTTGTCGGCATGGCTAAATTTTAAATCGGGCATGGTTGATGCCTCGTAGACCCTTGTGCGTGTGCCTAGCAACCCTACAGTGGTATCTGAGCCAAGCTAGAGCTTTAGGCGAAGTCTAGGCGAAGTTTAAAGTCCGATCGAACCCGGAAAACCCGATATACCCTAGTTTCAGGAAATTTTTCCAAAATGTGATTTTTTGTGAATTAAAAATACTCAAAAAAAACAGCAGGGAAATATAGGAATTACTGTAAAATACGATAACCTAATTCCACTGTAGCGCCGCGGAACCGCGGCAATACCCTGCTTCTGGCGGCGGTTCCGCGGCTGTGAAGATTAGGCACTCAATTTTATACAGTAACATCCGTAGATGTCTCTGCATGTTTCTGGGAATTTTTAATTCTACTCAAGTGTTGAGTTTTCTGGGTTGTATTGGGGACTCGTTGATTCGATCAGATAATTTAACTTCGTTTAATTTTTTCCGGATAATTTTAGAAACTGTTAAAAAGTTCGAACGGATATCAATAACTCACTTTTTCCCCTGTCGGAAAATTTTCAAAAGTTGGATTTTTTCTTGAGTTTGAAACTTTCGAAAATCGTGCAAGTAACGCGGTGGACCCTCTAGAAGACAACAAACCTTAACTCGATTATGTGACCGTCTTGAACTGCCTCTAAACCTTAGGGTTTGGGGCAGTACGGCGTGCCACATGTGAGGCGTTGGCTTGACCCTTCTACGGCTGGACCATTAGTACTATTGCATGTAATGGACATTTCTTTTGAACTCCGCTCAAGTGTTGAGCTATTTGGGAAAATTTGAGTGTTTGTTTATTCGATCGGAAAGTTTAACTCTGTCTATTTGTCTGGAATATGATACAATATTTGGAATCCACGAGTAGTTATGAGATAACTAATTTGAATGTTATAAATCAAGCAGTTCAGTCTCAATTGATCGGTTGCCACGGGATTTTGATGTGATCAAAAGTCCGTCGCAATCACGTAGCGTACGCGGATACTCGCCGGGTAAACTTAATAGACAGCCATGCCCCATAGCCCCGACAAAGTGACTGTAGGAGAACCCCATTGCCAAAAGAATCCGTTCGGGTGCTCGCGGCAGCGGTGTTCCGCCTTAGTGCACTTCGTCGACGGCATCGGTGTTCCGCCTTAGTGCACTTCGTCGACGGCATCGGGGGTGCGGCCGTCTACTAAAGTTTGCAACGAGCATTCGATCAGGATGTCGGGAATCTTGTTGAATTGCCCGACTTGATATTGAAAAGAGTTTTCGATAATGAGACTAAAATGCGGGGTTTATAATTGTTAGGTATGCGATGTCTAGGGAATTCATTTGGTTAGGCATGCGATGTCTAAGAAGGTTGCGGATTCCAACTGTTGTAGTTTTACACTTTCTTTTCTGTGACCGTAAGCGTAGTATGTGGTGTATCGCCGGCTTCGTTGCTATACATCAACGACAATCGGGATACACATACTTGCTTACGTTGATGATATGAGATATTATGTGTTACTGTGATATGTTATATTGGATCGTCGCGTTTTGAATAGCCGGGGGTTTTATGTGAGATGAGAGTTTTTTCTTTTTTCAATCATGTAAAATTCATTATATGTAATATTCTTTTATTGGGGCACTTCCGGGCTGAGGATGATGTCACCATTGTATATTATTTACTTTTCCGCATTAGGTAAACCCAAGGCGGGGAGCACAAGTAACCGGGTTCTGGGGTCCAGTGAGAGGCCATCTCGAGGAGTCGAGACCGGGTCTCCTAACCCTAGAATTGGCAGTGTTGCTTGCCGCTCTCATAGGGGTCTAGGGATGTGGGTTTGGCTATTCATCGCGACCGTGGAATCCGTGTTTTATACAGGCTCGTATTAAAACACGGACGTCCTAGTATATCCAATATTTCATATATGTTCTTCTGCTGCAATGTTCTATGATGAGATCATATTACTGCCTGAGACGAATGTTTATATTATATATATGAGATATATGTTATATTGCAAATTTCGTTTCAAATGTGATGCTTGTGAAGCATAAAAAAATGGGACTTCATTAATGAGATTAATGAAATAAAAGAAACCTAAGAAGTTGTAGAAACTTGTTTAAAAACTGGTAGCTCTAGTTCTTGCTTTGCATAGCGGTGTTCCTTGTAGAACATCTAGCACCTTATTCGATAAGGAAAGAGCCGAGATCCCTTCACCGGGAGGGACCTCTTGTCACGACCCGAAAGTACGGAACGTGACCGGCACTTAGATTACGAAGCGTCTAGAGGCGCCATGTGACCTAAGTAAGCCGAAGCCCAGAGATCTAAACCATAAAAGAAGAAAAAGATGAAAAGAAAAGAAAACAAGTATAAAAACATCAGCAAATTTTACCAAAAATTTCGGCAGAGTCTCCTCTGTAAACTGACCCCCAAACGGGTACAACAAGTATAATATAAATAAACAATAAAAAGCATCCCCAAACGGGAGCTAGCATCAACGCCAACAGGCGGAAACAACCACAACAAGCACAATAATATACAACGCCAATAGGCGAGGCTCAAAACTCAACAGAAAACAAAACCACCAGATCAGAATAATACATGCGTGACTCTAAGGTCGAAATAAAAGACTGGTCCAATAAACTTATCAAGTAATACAAATATGGTTGATGGAGCTTACTAGATACAAATGAAAGAATAAAAGTACAATGGTGGTTCGGATACAAGTGAACCAACCTACCGTGCAAATCACCCTGAAAGAATAGATGTGCCAGCAAGCTGCCAGGGAAACCTGTACATCGAACCTGTAATAAAATTTGGCACAACGGGGGTGAGTTGCCAACTCGTGAGTAGAAGACATCTACGAAAAGAAATCGAATGCACGACGCTATCCTAGGTCATAATAATACACTACTATATCTCAATCATCTAGAATAGCAGGGTAATACTACGTGTAAGTGCAAATACTCCGTGTCGTGTCAGTGCCTCATATGGTACTATGTCATATGAAATGAAATGCATGCACCATGAATGTAAAGTAACAAATCCTGAAATCCAGATATATATGTATAAGAACTTTTTAGCTGTTATCATAGTAAAGTGTGTATAAGCATCTGAAATCTCAACAATGAAATCCATAGAAATCCGTGTCAAGCATCGACACAACACATGTAACCTCAAGTCTCAATATGTCGGGCTCCGTCAGTCCGGATCGGCCCATATCATCAAATTCCACGACAACGGTCGGTATCCTCCAGATATCCGCCGCGCCAGACATCACCGGTAGGTAGTCTTCCCCTGCCAGGCTCATCGTCTACAACTCGATCTTCTTGCCCCGGGGTACCATACCGGACCCACCATGTACCCGAGACGGTTCATCCACTCCTCGAATCGGGTCTCGAAATCCAATAGAAAACATGAAATCTCATGGTGGACAACACATACATCACGAGAAAACCGCATCTTATTTTAAAAAGGAGAAGAGGAGAGAGAGAGAGAAGTTTTTATATATTTTTGCGGTTTTCCCCAAAAATCCAGAAATCTCATAGAAATACAAATCTCAAAATCATGAGTAAGTATATGATAAGTGTCGGCATATGCCCATAATACTGCATGATAACATGAAAATATGAGTGCATGAATGTCTAAGCAATAAATATCATGTCTGTACTAATGTCAGAGAATAATCAAATATTATAGCGGTCTGGTTGTTAACTGATTCTATCCATAAAAGTCAATATGATCTAAAGTGTACGTGTAATAGCAATAACCGATGATGATGTGTGTGAGCCGGCAAATAAGTGTGCGTGGAATATGCGCATCATCGGTAATAGTGCTGGTGTCCTAACAGGTAAAGTTTATACTGATTATAGCAACATATAAAAGAACATGCACCATGATAATTACAGTATGAATGTAAATACAGATGTGCATTATCCACTCCTCTGCGAGATACGAGTACAACTACCACTATGTGAGTCGAACCTAAACCGGTGTCCATCTAACATCCTAAGGAACTAAACCTAATAGACTAGTCAGTAAGAAACTAGAGTCTACCTAAGGTCTGAATCAATATCTCTAATAGTCGGCGATCCCGCCTCAATAGCGTCACGTACGTAGTACGGCTTCCTCGAATCAAGAGTGCGGATCAATCATCAAATCTAAGCCTCGTACGGTAAAACCCATCGTACGGCATCCCAATATCGGGGTACGGTCAAGTATCCCCTAGGTGTCTCCTCATTCGTATAATGTCATCATCAGCACATCTCATGATCAAGGTGTTAAACTGTGATCGCATACATCAATCATATATCATTGCCATCATGATAAGCATCATTAGTTTATCCTCAGAAATATCATGTCATATGTATCATATTGTGACTAGGTCATACTTATATGATATCGGCATCAGGTCACACCAATATAATGTCGTAATCAAGTTATACATATATCATATCGTGATCAGTCACAAGTTACAGTCCGGGTACTATTCTAGCGTCCCATGTACATCAATATCACCACCACTCTTTATAATTTATATATTCATGTTCATTATCTCATTCTCTAATGATCCGCTAACACTTTATTACGACTGTATAGTCAAGAATCACAGCATCAAGCCCAGTTATACTGTTCATCATACCTCGGATATCATATCACATCAATGAATCACCATACGTGTTGTATATATATGTATATACCTATACCTAGTTCTATATATATACACATACACGTACCCCATGTCGAGTTTCAGTGTGTGTGTGGGTGTGTTTCTATCTGAAACCTACGAACCTCTTCCAAGGTACTCATCCTCTGATATGGTTTTCCTAAATCAGTCTAGTCCAGCCTAGGGTCAATACTAGGGTCCTACTAGGGTCACATCTGGTTTCCTAATGTCAATAGGTACTATTCCTATTCTACGTTGCGGGGGTGCTAAACGCCATCCACCGACTTCCCCCCGTAGATATGCATCTACTCACCTGGTCCATGTCTGCCGAAGACGGTGTCGCCATCCTCCTCTTCATCGCCCGCAGTCCACGTGAGGGGTACCTAAACGCAAATATATAAATAGCATCGTAAACTGAATCACATACAAAAGTCAAAACGACGCAATGAACCAGCATAGGTTAAAGCCTATGTCCCGTCCACGAAAAAGAACCAAATATAGCTCGATATCGGCGTACAAACTCCGATGGATCGAGATAAACATTAACAAATAACTAGTAGTTTTAAAACACATTACTTATACCATAAAACACGATTAAATCCATCGAAACCCTAAAATCTATCAAACCGTCCAATTTCGCAAAAAAACCCGAAAATGCCAGTATACCGTTTTTCATCAAAACTTGACATTTAAATGAAACTAATGGTCATAAAACTCATTAAATAGAATTACTAGACTATACAAACCATTACTATATTTTTATTACACAATTTTGTATAAATTTGAAATTTCTAGTTTGCACCCTTTAACAATTTTCAACATTTTTCAAGCAAAATACCATAATTCCACCACAAAACATGATTTTGCATAAATTAATGACTTAAACCACAATTCATGATGATAATGATTTAATGAAACCATAATTATATTTTTAATCTCATTTATATAGGAATTTCTAAAATCTAGTTTACAAAATTAGCAATTTATTACTATTTTTCTAATTATCAAAGTAATCTAGTGATCAAACTAAGTTTTTCATTCAATTAATGTGCTAATATCATCATTAAAACTACCATCTAATGATAGCAACTTAAATTGGAATTTTATATTACCCACAAACACATTTTAGAAAAATCTAGTTAGCTAATTTCCTTATTTAAAACAATTTTAAATGAAAATTTTACAATTTAACAACCATGCCATATTTTCCAACTCTAAAAGTGTTAAACTAACTATTATAACCCTAATTAATTATTAAAAACCCTAACTTGAATTTACAACCCTAACTTGCATTTTTTAAAAAAAACATAGAATTAATTCATTAAATCTAATTAAGCTTAAATGAACATCTAAAACAATAAATCAAAAGAAAGAAATTATACCTCCCAAAATATGAAATCCCAACAAGAAATAAGCCTCCAAAATACATGCTTTCCCACTCCAAAATCCATATAAAGAAGGGTAGAGAATAAAGGGTATGAAGAAATTAGGATTTTGTGGAATTTTAATTGAATTTTTGAAGTATTTTTGATGAATTTTGAACAAAAATGAGGTGGGAAATGCGGGGGCAGCCATGGGGGGTTTGTGGCCGGCCTTGGTGAGGTGAGGGAGAGAAAGAAGTGAGTGTGAAAGTGTGTAGAACTTTCAAGAGAAGAAAACATCACATAAAGTCTTTTCATGCTTTATTTAATTATTTATTTATTTATTTACTATAGCAACTCAAGAAAGCTCTAGAAAATAGGAAAAATTTGCAAATAATTTTTTCATGATACACACTAAATTCTAATATGCCATGGTTCATTTTTACAAATTAAAACCATTCAAATTTGTAATTTACACTAATTTAGTGTAAAAATAAAGCTTATGTTAATATTTAAAATAATTAATTTAGGAAAAATATTTTATTAAACTAAAAATTTATAAGTGGCTAAATAAACACTATTTAATAGTAATTACATAATTAAATAGGTATTTTTGAATTTATAATGAAAAACAATTGCGGTTTGATTTTACGAAAAATACATTTTGCTTTACCGAAAATCATAAAATTCACTTAAACAATTTTATTCATTTAATTATTTATTTAATTATTTTTAAAACGTTACAATCTTCCCCCCTTTAGGAAATTCGGTCCCCGAATTTAAATTAAAACTCCCCTTCCAAATACTAAAACGTTTAGCAAAACACTCAAATCGTCGGGGCTCCGAAATCATCAATATATAACAAAAATCAACTCCGCCAAGCATGACGCAATCATCGGAGTTATGGCGATAATAAAATATCATAACCCAATGTGAAAACCATCATAATATACATCAATCTATAACTTATATATAGTTCGCATCCTAGTTAAATCGCCGAATCATCATAATAAAGAAGCATACAAAAACCCCTTCTTGAAAATCGTCGTGCAATGCACGTGTCACGGTCTAAGTAGCGGACGTTTAATTTAAAAAAAATAGTTATATATATATCTTTTATTTAACATACACGTCCCTCCTGGTTACTAAATCAAATAATAATGATTATGAAAACATACTGCTCAAACTAAAATCAATCCCAATCACATCAATAAAATGTCATGTGCGTCCGGTGCGCACTGAAATCGAAACCAAATGCAGAAACCATGAATACCCACAAAACAAAACTAAGTGCAACAGGTGTGCACCAAAAACATCTGTCAAGTGCAACGGGCGTGCACGACTCAAAATCAGGTGCATCTAATCTGCACAAAACCCCGATTTAGTGCATCTGGTGTGCATAAAATCGCATCAAGTGCACCAAGTATGCGCAAGAATCCTAATCAGGTGCACATGGAGCACGAAAACATACATCGAATATCAGACTCGAATCACAGTACGAAAATGGATAAAAACTAGGTCGAAGCATATATCAAAATCATGTGTAACCCATATGCACGAAATCAAATCAAAATCTCAAAATATATAAAACCAAATCAAGTGTACGGGTGCGTACTAAACCACATCAATACAACCGGTATATGAAATACAACTAGAATGTAATGAAGGTACACACATGAAATACCAATCGTAAAACGAATTCCTCAAAATGCCAAAATCCAATAACAGAAAATATGAAATTCAAATCACTAAATCACAATCGTAAGCACGATCGTCAATGTCCGCCTCTTTCCTCTGATGTCGGTTGCTTCGAACTCGTCTCTTCGTAGCTGTGCTGACTGCGCTACCAACGGCAATACTCATATCTAGAGTCTCCCACGTAGTCGATCCCTTCACCTGATATCCGGACTACATTAAACTTTTCGATCGATCCATCAAAATCCCATAATTCCCCGAGAGCTCAACACTCAAGTACAGTTTAAAAATATCCGGTACATACCCCAGCATCGATGATCCAGCTGTAGAAGGGCAAACCCAAGCCTCACTAATGACACTGCGAAACTGCCGTAAACCCTAAGGTTCAAGGGCGTTCTCGTGGTCATTATGTCGAGTTAGGGTTTCATTCTTCTAGAGGGTCCATCGAAATACCTGCATGTTCTTCCGAATACTTTAAACTTAGGAAAATGGTTTTCTGATAATCGTTCGAACCCTTTAACTTCATCCGGACGGCATATGAATACCCTTCGTTCGCACGCTAAGCAATGCTTCAATCCTCAAGAATAAACGATACCCTAATGGTTATCGCATTCGAGCCGCAGCTCCCTCTGCCCGTGGTAACAGAAACCACCATCCGATATCGACGAAGATAGATCAAAGGAACGAATGAAATGCGGTGCAAGCAATGTACATCCTAAGGCTCCTTAAGCAGAGTAGCGTATCGTAAGTATGCCGCGGACCATACCCACGGTACGTTACTCTACCTAAATCGCCTACTCCATCAACCAAGGGTCACCTAGACTTATACAAGGTTAAACCTAACGCTCTGATACCAACTTTGTCACGACCCGAAAGTACGGAACGTGACCGGCACTTAGATTACGAAGCGTCTAGAGGTGCCACGTGACCTAAGTAAGCCGAAGCCCAGAGATCTAAACCATAAAAGAAGAAAAAGATGAAAAGAAAAGAAAACAAGTATAAAAACATCAGCAAATTTTACCAAAAATTTCGGCAGAGTCTCCTCTGTAAAAACTGACCCCCAAACGGGTACAACAAGTATAATATACATAAACAATAAAAAGCATCCCCAAACGGGAGCTAGCATCAACGCCAACAGGCGGAAACAACCACAACAAGCACAATAATATACAACGCCAATAGGCGAGGCTCAAAACTCAACAGAAAACAAAACCACCATATCAGAATAATACATGCGCGACTCTAAGGTCGAAATAAAAGACTGGTCCAATAAACTTATCAAGTAATACAAATATGGTTGATGGAGCTTACTAGATACAAATGAAAGAATAAAAGTACAATGGTGGTTCGGATACAAGTGAACCAACCTACCGTGCAAATCACCCTGAAAGAATAGATGTGCCAGCAAGCTGCCAGGGAAACATGTACATCGAACCTGTAATAAAATTTGGCACAACGGGGGTGAGTTGCCAACTCGTGAGTAGAAGACATCTACGAAAAGAAATCGAATGCACGACGCTATCCTAGGTCATAATAATACACTACTATATCTCAATCATCTAGAATAGCAGGGTAATACTACGTGTAAGTGCAAATACTCCGTGTCGTGTCAGTGCCTCATATGGTACTATGTCATATGAAATGAAATGCATGCACCATGAATGTAAAGTAACAAATCCTGAAATCCAGATATATATGTATAAGAACTCTTTAGCTGTTATCATAGTAAAGTGTGTATAAGCATCTGAAATCTCAACAATGAAATCCATAGAAATCCGTGTCAAGCATCGACACAACACATGTAACCTCAAGTCTCAATATGTCGGGCTCCGTCAATCCGGATCGGCCCATATCATCAAATCCCACGACAACGGTCGGTATCCTCCGGATATCCGCCGCGCCAGACATCACCGGTAGGTAGTCTTCCCCTGCCAGGCTCATCGTCTACAACTCGATCTTCTTGCCCCGGGGTACCATACCGGGCCTACCATGTACCCGAGACGGTTCATCCACTCCTCGAATCGGGTCTCGAAATCCAATAGAAAACATGAAATCTCATGGTGGACGACACATACATTACGAGAAAACCGCATCTTATTTTAAAAAGGAGAAGAGGAGAGAGAGAGAGAAGTTTTTATATATTTTTGCGGTTTTCCCCAAAAATCCAGAAATCTCATAGAAATACAAATCTCAAAATCATGAGTAAGTATATGATAAGTGTCGGCATATGCCCATAATACTGCATGATAACATGAAAATATGAGTGCATGAATGTCTAAGCAATAAATATCATGTCTGTACTAATGTCAGAGAATAATCACAATATTATAGCGGTCTAGTTGTTAACTGATTCTATCCATAAAAGTCAATATGATCTAAAGTGTACGTGTAATAGCAATTACCGATGATGATGTGTGTGAGCCGGCAAATAAGTGTGCGTGGAATATGCGCATCATCGGTAATAGTGGTGTCCTAACAGGTAAAGTTTATACTGATTATAGCAACATATAAAAGAACATGCACCATGATAATTACAGTATGAATGTAAATACAGATGTGCATTATCCACTCCTCTGCGAGATACGAGTACAACTACCACTATGTGAGTCGAACCTAAACCAGTGTCCATCTAACATCCTAAGGAACTAAACCTAATAGACTAGTCAGTAAGAAACTAGAGTCTACCTAAGGTCTGAATCAATATCTCTAATAGTCGGCGATCCCGCCTCAATAGCGTCACGTACGTAGTACGGCTTCCTCGAATCAAGAGTGCGGATCAATCATCAAATCTAAGCCTCGTACGGTAAAACCCATCGTACGGCATCCCAATATCGGGGTACGGTCAAGTATCTCCTAGGTGTCTCCTCATTCGTATAATGTCATCATCAGCACATCTCATGATCAAGGTGTTAAACTGTGATCGCATACATCAATCATATATCATTGCCATCATGATAAGCATCATTAGTTTATCCTCAGAAATATCATGTCATATGTATCATATTGTGACTAGGTCATACTTATATGATATCGGCATCAGGTCACACCAATATAATGTCGTAATCAAGTTATACATATATCATATCGTGATCAGTCACAAGTTACAGTCCGGGTACTATTCTAGCGTCCCATGTACATCAATATCACCACCACTCTTTATAATTTATATATTCATGTTCATTATCTCATTCTCTAATGATCCGCTAACACTTTATTACGACTGTATAGTCAAGAATCACAGCATCAAGCCCAGTTATACTGTTCATCATACCTCGGATATCATATCACATCAATGAATCACCATACGTGTTGTATATATATGTATATACCTATACCTAGTTCTATATATATACACATACACGTACCCCATGTCGAGTTTCAGTGTGTGTGTGGGTGTGTTTCTATCTGAAACCTACGAACCTCTTCCAAGGTACTCATCCTCTGATATGGTTTTCCTAAATCAGTCTAGTCCAGCCTAGGGTCAATACTAGGGTCCTACTAGGGTCACATCTGGTTTCCTAATGTCAATAGGTACTATTCCTATTCTACGTTGCGGGGGTGCTAAACGCCATCCACCGACTTCCCCCCGTAGATATGCATCTACTCACCTGGTCCATGTCTGCCGAAGACGGTGTCGCCATCCTCCTCTTCATCGCCCGCAGTCCACGTGAGGGGTACCTAAACGCAAATATATAAATAGCATCGTAAACTGAATCACATACAAAAGTCAAAACGACGCAATGAACCAGCATAGGTTAAAGCCTATGTCCCGTCCACGAAAAAGAACCAAATATAGCTCGATATCGGCGTACAAACTCCGATGGATCGAGATAAACATTAACAAATAACTAGTAGTTTTAAAACACATTACTTATACCATAAAACACGATTAAATCCATCGAAACCCTAAAATCTATCAAACCGTCCAATTTCGCAAAAAAACCCGAAAATGCCAGTATACCGTTTTTCATCAAAACTTGACATTTAAATGAAACTAATGGTCATAAAACTCATTAAATAGAATTACTAGACTATACAAACCATTACTATATTTTTATTACACAATTTTGTATAAATTTGAAATTTCTAGTTTGCACCCTTTAACAATTTTCAACATTTTTCAAGCAAAATACCATAATTCCACCACAAAACATGATTTTGCATAAATTAATGACTTAAACCACAATTCATGATGATAATGATTTAATGAAACCATAATTATATTTTTAATCTCATTTATATAGGAATTTCTAAAATCTAGTTTACAAAATTAGCAATTTATTACTATTTTTCTAATTATCAAAGTAATCTAGTGATCAAACTAAGTTTTTCATTCAATTAATGTGCTAATATCATCATTAAAACTACCATCTAATGATAGCAACTTAAATTGGAATTTTATATTACCCACAAACACATTTTAGAAAAATCTAGTTAGCTAATTTCCTTATTTAAAACAATTTTAAATGAAAATTTTACAATTTAACAACCATGCCATATTTTCCAACTCTAAAAGTGTTAAACTAACTATTATAACCCTAATTAATTATTAAAAACCCTAACTTGAATTTACAACCCTAACTTGCATTTTTTAAAAAAAACATAGAATTAATTCATTAAATCTAATTAAGCTTAAATGAACATCTAAAACAATAAATCAAAAGAAAGAAATTATACCTCCCAAAATATGAAATCCCAACAAGAAATAAGCCTCCAAAATACATGCTTTCCCACTCCAAAATCCATATAAAGAAGGGTAGAGAATAAAGGGTATGAAGAAATTAGGATTTTGTGGAATTTTAATTGAATTTTTGAAGTATTTTTGATGAATTTTGAACAAAAATGAGGTGGGAAATGCGGGGGCAGCCATGGGGGGTTTGTGGCCGGCCTTGGTGAGGTGAGGGAGAGAAAGAAGTGAGTGTGAAAGTGTGTAGAACTTTCAAGAGAAGAAAACATCACATAAAGTCTTTTCATGCTTTATTTAATTATTTATTTATTTATTTACTATAGCAACTCAAGAAAGCTCTAGAAAATAGGAAAAATTTGCAAATAATTTTTGCATGATACACACTAAATTCTAATATGCCATGGTTCATTTTTACAAATTAAAACCATTCAAATTTGTAATTTACACTAATTTAGTGTAAAAATAAAGCTTATGTTAATATTTAAAATAATTAATTTAGGAAAAATATTTTATTAAACTAAAAATTTATAAGTGGCTAAATAAACACTATTTAATAGTAATTACATAATTAAATAGGTATTTTTGAATTTATAATGAAAAACAATTGCGGTTTGATTTTACGAAAAATACATTTTGCTTTACCGAAAATCATAAAATTCACTTAAACAATTTTATTCATTTAATTATTTATTTAATTATTTTTAAAACGTTACACCTCTTTAGTGAAACTAGCAGATGCTACAAACTCGGTCTGTCTTTTGATTGCTTCTATAGTTCTTGCTTTGCATAGTGATATTTGTGAAATATCCTGTACCTTATTCGATGAGGAAAGAGCCGACGATCCTTTCACCGGGAGTGACCTTTTTAGCAAAACTATAAAAGGACTCAAAAACATTTCATTTAAAATCACTCGATTCTATAACGATATCAAGTTCTTTACGCTCATGGTTTTCTTAAAAACCTGCATAGCCCTCCGTCATTTCAGATAAGTACTACTTAGTATTCGTGCTGCGGTAGTTTGGTATGCGTCAAGGCGTAGTGTACGGTTGCTAACCGGTGCTTATCTGCTAGCATACGATGCGATTGGATTAGGGTATTCGTACGGCGTTGTTTGACATGCGTCAAGGGTCGTGTGGGTGGGTTTAATTCAATCAAGAAATGTACGGGTTGAACTTGACTAGCGGACTATGGGTTGTTTGGCATGCGTCAAGGTCCTAGCACGCTAGGGGTAAAAATATTATTGGGAATTTCAAGTATTGAAATTTGCAATGAGATTGCATACCTTCTATAAGATAGTTGGATCCCGATACCCGCTACGAGTAAGAGTTACTCCTGGGAGAGTTTTACACATTACAATTAGCCGATCAAGTAGGTGTCTAGAAAGGTGTTAACGGGGTTATGCCCCTGGGAAAACAAGGTTTACTTTAATTAGGTCCGTGCGAAAGCGCGGAGAACCTCCCTCAAAGTACCGACACTGGCCTGGCCGAAATATTAGCGAACTTGTAGCGTGTAATTAATCCCGGCTAGTCTTTCCTTTTAGGGTTTGAAGGAAGATTTGACTAAAACAGTGGGAGACATCCTGATTAGATAAATTGATAACCAATCTAATCTTGTAAAACCGCATGCTGAGTGTTTTCTTCTCTCTCTCTCCTGGTTACGACTATGTCACGCCTTAATCAAGATAATAATACGGATATATTGACCGAACCCGCTTGTTATACTGAGCTGGGGAATGTTGGTCTCGCTCCAACTTATAATTGTTATAAGACAGAGCAGGAAATAGGGGATTACCAGAATTCCCGTGCCGCCCAAACAAAGATAGTGCATGCTGATGCATCTTCTTCGGGTGTGTTCATTACAGAGAACTGTTTCTCAGTATCCTTTACGTCCTGGGTATTTGATACCGGATCAGGATCCCATATATGTAATTTGTTACATGGGCTACAGATAGGTAGAGAACTGAGAACAGGTGATAAGTTTCATGAGATAGAAACGGTGCAAGTGTTGCAGCCAAGTCTGTTAATCACTATCACCCTGTATTACCAGAATACATTGATTCTGAACAAATGTTATTAGATACCAAACCTGATGTACAACATTATTACTAAAGAAAGGATATAATTTTGTATTGTTGGATAATATTTTGAAAATTTCCTATATCAAGAGTTGATCGGTTCAGGCACGTTATCTAAAAGCATTGACGTTCTAAATCAAACTACAGTTCTTAGTATACAGAACACACATAAGAGGAAGAGTTCAGAAATGAACGAATCCTTCTTGAGGCATTGTAGACTAGGTCATATCAATGCGACCCGACTAGCTGAAGTTACATATAGATGCATATTTAAATTAGTTTGAATTTACATCTTGTGAAACTTGCCGGTCATGTCACAGAGATAAGATGACCAAAGCTCTGTTTATTGGAAACAGAGAAAGAGTTAGTGAACTCTTGGGATTGATACATGCTGATGTATGAAGGTCCCCTGTCTACACATGCCAAGACCGGTTCTTTGTACTTCATTACATTCTCTGATGATCTCTCAAGATTCGGACATATGTTCCTGTTGAAATACAAGTCTGAAACTTTTGAGATATTCATAGAATATAACTTAGAAGTAGAGAACCAAAATACGGGTATAAGTATTATGTCCTTTGATGAGATCAAGGAGGAGAATACTTGAGCACGGAAATCCTGAACTATTCTAAAGGAGAATGAGATTCTCTCTCAGCATTACTCCTCCGTATACGCCATAGCACGATGGTATATCGGGGCGGAGCAATAGCACCCTATGTGATATGGTGTGCTCTATGATGAGCACTACTGAGTTTCTTATTTCATTTTGGGAGTTATGCACTTGAGAAGCTGCATACCTATTGAATGTGGATTCAATAGTTTCCAACGAACCTCAGCCTCTCCGCCGATCTAGTAGGGTTCCTCACCCACCTGAGAGAGACTGCGGTTTCTCTATGACAGTGGGAGCGAGGATTGCATCATGAGATGATGACCCAACTAGTTTCGAGCTGGCCATCAAGAATGGGACTCTATAAGAATGGCTGGATGCTTAGTGATCTGAGATGGAATCCTTATACACCAACAAAGTATGGACTTTGGTTGCTTTATCTGAAGGGTTAAATCCCCATCAGGAGCAAGTATATCTTGAGAAGATTACTTGGTGTACATGGAAAAGTTGAGACTTTCAAAGCTATGCTTAAATCCATTCAGATCCTACTTGCCACTGCTACATACCATGACTACGATATCTGGTGGTTGGGTGTCATGACTGCTTTTCTAAATGATGTTTTAGAAGAGAGAGTCTATAAGTACACAGCCAAAAGGCTTCGTAGACAGTGGGAGCAGCGGAAACGTGTGAAAGATGCTTTATAGGATAAAGCGGGCATCGCGGAGTTGGAACATCTGTTTTGATGTGATAGTCAAAGAGTTTGACTTCATCAAAATAGTAGATGAACCTTGTATATACAAAAAGGTAGTAGGGAGTATGGTGGTGATCCTCGTAGAGTACGTGGATGACATACTCTTGATAGGGAAGGAGTTTCCTATGCTATGCTCAGTCAATCTCCGCTTATCACAAGGATTCTCCATATAGGATCAAAGTGATACCTACTAAATCCTGGGTTTTTGGATCTATGAGATAGATCTAATTAGATGTTAGGATACTCACTAGTTGTAGTGAGATGGTATCAATCGATCCTGGGGAGAATCACTGAAAGGGTTCCAGGGTGATAAGAACGACTGAATGTCAGTCGCAGGCATTGTCTTTACCCTCAGTAGAGGGACGGTATGTTGGAAGAGTTCCAAGCTAGATACTGTGACTTACTAGACGATTAAAGGAAAGATACATCGTTACCAAGGATGCTACCAAAGAGGCAGTCTGGATATATATTAGTTCATGAGATGAACTTCGTTCCTACCATTATAAGACAATGGAGTTGTGGCTTTTGCCAAGGAACCCCCGTCCCATCATAAATCCAGATATAATTCTTAGGCAGTGTCACCTGATCATGGAGATGGTTGATCTCCAGGGAGATCGAGGTTAGGAGAGTAGACACAGAGGACAACAGCGCGGATCCACTCACAAAGGCCTTTTTCCCAGTAGAGACTTTTATGGGATGGTTGAGTATGAGATACTTCAACCGCAGCTAATTGTTGGGTATGTGATACCACAACAGATGGCTCTAGTGCAAGTGGGAGATTGTTAGTTATATGTATGCCCTAGAGGCCATTACTGTACATATGATATATATTGTAATGGATGCTTGGACATATATAGGGAGGACTTTCTTACTCGACATGATAGTATGCTATCTGGTTGTACTTTATCTTAATATCTACTCTGATTGTCTCTATGTTACATGTTGATAAAGCCCTTAGGATATGTACTCGACTACTGTGACTATGATGAGATCATACTAGTGGGGCCACGGTAGTCGACGAGTACATCCTATAACTGTTCCTAATTGAGGGTGTATCTAGACAGGGCATCGATGCACCAGAGTAGACTAGCGTATACGCATCTTGACCCATATGATGGGCGATGGATGATCCCATATCTATCGATGTTTGACATCAAGGATGGTGTACGGGTGCTCAGTAGAGACTGGGTACACTGGACAGACTCGCCGAGAAATCCCAGATGGTATTATACCTCACGTCAGATGGCAGTTCTCCGGTGACACTGGTACAGAGTAGTCTGTTGACCCGAGATCGTCATAGAGTCTTGTGTGATTCCCACTGTGCTTTGATTTCCATCATACCACGTCCAAGAGGGCGTGCAAAAAGGTGGCTTTTGGGTACAGTCCCGAATCACATGGAGGCAATGAGCGATAGGAGGGAATTCGTCTCTCCCGGTATAGGGAGTTGATGTTGCGCTGTGTTCGATTGGCTATAACTGGAAATCCCTAGCCAGGGTTGCTGAGATTTACTGGTAAGTGTTATCGGTAGTTTCTCGAACTGTTATAGACCTCATATTGACACGACTTATCAAGCTACTGGGGTCTGATGTATACCACCCCTAGGCGAGATATGCGACATATCAGATGACGAGACCG
Organism: Agapanthus africanus; assembly: GCA_030015575.1. Taxonomy (NCBI): domain Eukaryota; kingdom Viridiplantae; phylum Streptophyta; class Magnoliopsida; order Asparagales; family Amaryllidaceae; genus Agapanthus; species Agapanthus africanus. The sequence continues at coordinate 403,323,228 of CM057346.1, forward strand.
GACTGTACGGGAGTGTTACTGATTGGATTCGCAGGAGAATGTACAGGCTTGCTTGTTTATCTTCTGATCGCTCAATACCTGGGTGGCTGTTACGTTTAGCTGACCGCTTGCAACTTGTGGGTGTTTGATATGATCATCACCTACTGCCGGCGTATTGACGATTCTTTAGAGTCCTACACAGAGGTTTCTTGACTCAGGCAAAACGGAGTAGGAGCACATATGTGATATGTGCAGGACCGAGGATAATGCGATATGAGATACCGTATTATATTCTCGCGATATTTGATATCAGCCGGATCATCGGATCAAGTGTTGATTCGATGAATCGGTAAATGATATATTAGTCGGTTATATGCGATATAGCCGGATTGTCGGATCAAGTGTTGATTCGATAATTTAATGTATAATAATATATATATGATATATTAAATTCATTAACTAATATTAGCTCACTAAAATATTCTTTTTCTCACTCGGGTAATACATTGATATATATGCGATATATATTAATTGTATTATTTTATTTTGTTACAATAAATATTATATATGTGATATATAATATTGTAACATGATATGATAACTAATGCAACATTTTTAGTGGAGATTAAACAAGGTTAGGGTTTGATTTGGGTTAGTGCATTCATGAACCTTCTAGAAGGTTTCTTTTTGTTTTGTGTTAGATATTTTAAAGTGACTCATCTTTAACTCAATCCAAACCCTAGCCCTAGTTAAATCTCTACAAAGGTTTGTTTAGCCATGGTTGCATTATTCATCATTATTATCCTTTCATTATTCATCACAAAAGGATTACTATTCTTCTTCTTCATCTTTGAGCTTCATGAAAAGCTTTCTAGGTTTTTCCCAAGTGATGAAAATGAGTGAGAATATGAAAACAAATGAGAGCAAAAATCCTACTTCATCATCCTCATCTACCCTTACCCTTTAGATGAGAGTGTTCACTTCATTTAGTGAGTGTTAGCTTGTGTTAATGAAACTTCAAGGTAGATCATCTTTGTTATCGAAGATCGGAAGCAAGCTTGCATCTTTCTCTTCGCGGAGCCTCTCAAGAGTCCGGAACACGATGATCGCAGCGAAGGGACCTCAACACAGAGCTTAAGAAGTGAAGGACCAGGTCTACAAAGGTTGTAATCCCTCTCACTTAGTGTTAAAGTGTTTAACATGCTTGTTTTCGCCTAATCTCTAGTTTAAAGATCCGGCTTTGGGTTGTTCGGCACGGCTAAATTTTAAATTGGGCATGGTTGATGCCTCGTAGACCCTTGTGCGTGTGCCTAGCAACCCTACATTAGGTTTGTTGGGCCTCAACCTATCTGGAAATGGAGCTTTATCAATAAGTGCTGGGTCCAACATTTGTGGAGAAGTTTGTGGGGGTGGAAAAGATGAAGTGGGTGAAGGGTTCAAGCCTTGGGGAAAACGGAGAATAGGCTCGGAAGAAGAAGGTAAACTGGACGAAATAGGGTAAGAAGTAGAAGTGGGAGTGGAAGTGGAAGTGGAAGCCGGGGTGTTAATGATCAATTCATCATTATCAATTTGTTCACCCACATGATTGTTTAGCACTCTTCCAGATCTCAACATGGTAATAGCACTCACATCATTATAATGCGAGGGTCCAGGATCAGGTGGGGGTTGAGAATGAAGTTTCCCTTTCTCTCTAGCACTCATTGCTGCAGTCAGTTGTTCAATTTTTGCTTCTATCAATTTGATACTCTCACCGTGGGAGACAGTGTTTTGCACTAACGTTTGGATAGAAGATGTTAAAATGGCATTCGTTTGCATGGACTGTGCAATGAACAAGTCGAGTGCAGAGGAATTGCTGGACTAGCGCAGATGCAAAACATATACAACATATACTAGTGTGTGTGTGTGTGGGGGTATAACATTCGTCCCAGGCATGATATAAGCAACATCACAGAAGTATCGGAGAATAATGGATAATCTAGGAGCCCCGGTTTCTTTTGAGCCACAAATGAACACCCAACATTCCCCGGTCGTGTGGATAGTCCGTGCAATGAAAACCTGGACCCCTACGAGCGCGACAAGTTACCCGCCAATCCTAAAAGTGAGGCAACCCCAATCAACAAAGTGAATGGGCCACCCAGAACTTCACGGAATCTGGTAACTTGAGCACTCCACCGTGGGTCATCCTATACCCCCTATGAGTACGAAGAATAGCCCGTCAATTCTAGAGTAATGCCCCCTCCGTCTCAATTCCATAAGATGCGGGCCCATTGCCCTCTAGAACCCGGCTATTCGTGCAATCCACCGTGGGGTAATCCTGGTACAGAAAAGAAAAGTATATATACAATGGAGACATCGATCTCAACCCGGTCGTGCCCCAATAAAAGAATATACAATCTGGCAGAGACGGGTTTCCACATATCGGACGCTCACCCCGCAATAACAAATATACAAATGAATCTGAACTGTACTACCATTGCACCACTGGCTATCCACCACGACAATCCAACTACAATATCAGCACAACTCAGAACATCAACGTGAATATCATGATCACAAACCCGTCTAATTGAATATATAGCAACTAGTCAGGTTGTACCGCTCAATGATATTCATGGTCGTAGATATATTCATATGCACTGATAAACACACATTTAAAATTTCGATCGACTAAAAATTTTCTAAATTGGCCCCTGTTCATATCAGAAAACTACATTTTAATACCGCTCATTCATTATCTATTTTTTTTATTTATCGGTACTATTAACCAGTGTCTGCTCAGTATTATAGATTACAGGTATCCGTGACAAAATACTGGAAATACAGTTAAAATCATGGATATTACAGTTGTGAGCTGACACTGCAACCAGAACCGCAAACCGACCGATAATTCTTGGGTTTCTTTATGCAACATGCTTGTGTACACACTTTTCTATCTAAATGGACCAACACAATACAAGTTGTACACAAGTGTGCACTAAGACCTAGGGGGCTGCCATGGCACACACTCATGATGGCTAGAGCAAGTGGGCATGGTGTGGTGTGATGTGCATTCAATGCATAAAGTGTTGATGTGATTCATAGCTACAAGTTTCCCTCCAAGCCCTGAGTGCATCCAGAGCCTTTACTGAGAAAACAAGCTGCACCAGAATGATATTGGGGACAACACAAGACAACACAACAAATACGAGCACCAGAGCTCGGAAAATGGCCGAGCACATTGCTTCAAATACCGAGCTCGCCGGCCCTATCTCCTCCAAAGTGACCCAAACTTCTGTGGGCCCTCCCTTGCTTCCATGTCAGCTCATTTTTATTGTTTGTTTAATTTCCTTTTGAGCCTATAAATACAGAACCAGTGAGCAAGGAGGGGGGGTCTCACTTTTGCCAAGTTTTATTCTTTACAAGTTCTCTATTTGTTTTTCCTTTGGTTCTTGTACATAGCTTTCCCTTGAGTTCATGCCCTTCTCTTGATCTTGCAACCTCTTTAGTGAGCTTGCAAGTTTAAGTTTAGGGTACTGATCTCAAGGCTGTATCTTGGACATAATAGAACTTTCATTTTGCACACTTGGGTTCCTGGTATTCTTGCTCTTTTTATTCTTGCTATTTTACATTCTTGCTCTTTTCATTACTTGCAATTTATTATCATGCTCTTTACTTACATACACTTTAAATTCCATGCACTTACTTACTTGTAATGTTTTCTTTTCTTTTCTTTGTTCTTTTCCTTGCTCTTTTTGGTTTGTTAATATGGTGTTGTTAATATGATGTTTGTGAATATGTGTTGTTGGGAATAGAGAAAGATATTGTATGTTAAGGTTTCGTTTCCCATTTCCTTTTCCCGTATTTTTCCATTTGAAACTCCGCCCAAATCTTACGCAAGCACTCTGTTAGGCACCCTACCCTACCAAGGTAACGGCGATTCCTAACCGCGACCGATTGCGTTCGGTATGGACGGAGGCGAAAGCAAGAGACAAGAAAGGAAGGACAAGGGTCAATAAGCCGGATTCCACGAATACCGTACTTAAGCACCCTAATTCACGTTGTTGCTGATTGCTCTAGCTTCATTGGTTGAGTTCGGCTCAAAGGACTTGAATACGAATTTCCTTAACCTACACCATCCTATCTAATCCTAACAAACGGTTACCTTGCATATAACACATAGGTTAGATAAAGAACTTTCCTCCCACGCACATTAACTCGTAAAAACAAGAACATAAAATGCTCTGTCTCCCTGTGAATCGACCCGTGCTCATCGCGGCTAGCTGCAAAGCGATACCGTCCTGATCGCGGTTAACTTTAGAACTTTAAAACTCGACACGCCGAAAGCGTGCGATAAAATGGCGCCGTTGCCGGGGAGACGGTAACATTTTTATTTTTGTTATTTCAGGTTAATCATTATACATCTCATTTATACAACTAACCCTATTTTCAAAACAACATAAAAATTTCAAAAACCAAAACCAAAACAAAAACTAACTTGCTAACACTTTTTCTTCTCTGGATTTTTGTACCTGCTTGCAGTATGGATCTCAACTAGAAAAACAAACAATAACAGTGAGGCACTAGTGGAGCAACTTGAACGCAGAAGAAGTTTGGAGCCCAAACTCCAACATTGGACTGGCGACACAACCCCTATACCCGAGCTCGCCGCCCCCTTGCCTCATTTTGCCTCCAATTTTTGTTCTGTGCTCCAGTGTTCTGTTTTTGCCCCATTTTTATTGTTTGTTTTTTATAATTTTTAGTGTGCAGGTATTTAGGCATTCGTATTGCTTTTCCGCACTAATATCCATTTTTCCGACATTTGTAGATTTTTGCAGATTTGCGAACTGCGAGTGTGGGGAGCAAAGTGTACATTCAAGGCTAAAGTGATTGCGAAGTACAGTGCCAAAGATCCAGGTAGTTTGACCCACGCAAGCGAACTTTTCAAGCTAATCGGATTTACTTCAACGGGGGTTTCCTAACCCAAAAACTTAACGGTACATGCTTTACTAACACCTTCTTTCTCAAATCCGACGCATCCAATATAATATCTTTGCAGGATTCTTTGCAAGTTCGCTACCAAACGCTAAAAATTGACCAACCCGTATTTGTTGCAGTGCTGTGCTTAAACGAAAAACGATTGTTTGATTCTTTGAATAATTTTTTATTGAATTGCGCATTGCATCAATTAATACGGAATTAAGGGCAAGCGAACCCCACAACATACGGCTTTTTCACTTACAGCCAGAAGGAAAAAAGAGGTAAAGGATTTGATCCCCTTTCCCGTGGCCCACAAATCACGAATTGAGCATAACGTCTACCCGCAGAAATTTTAAAAGAAATTAGACTTTAAGCCTTAAGGACTCCGCACTCATTAGGAGAGGTTAACTGTGTTTAGAGCACCGCTTAACGGTATATCGTTCCCGGGGTGTCTAGGAAAGTGTTCACGGCGAAACCGCTAAAAGAGAAAGGGTTATTTAATTAAGAACCTTCGCGAAAGCGTCAGAAAACCTCCCCTTATCTCTGCACTTATCTGGCCTCGTGATCAGTATATCTTGAGCCCATTTCTCAACACAGTTTTACTTCGACAATCAAGTTCTTGAGTAGATCTAGTTGACCTAGGTGAACCCTAGACCAATTAGGTGTGTGGTATTTTTGTGTCGTGATTGTTTTTGTCTGGATTCTTTTTTTGTATATTTCATTCTTTCGTTAATAACTAACTTTAAAAAATCACATTCTTTTTCCCTTCTTTTCCTCTTCTTCTTCTTTCCCTCTTCATATCATGGGTACCCCACCCAGAAAAACTCTTGCCGAACTTTGGTACCCACAACCAGACATAACTTCCTACGGTTCTTGCTTTGGCTAAACATCGAACGATCCATCCATGCCAAAAATTTCTATGAAAGATCGGATAAACGCGTCTAGGACAACCACTTGGACTCCGCAATCCACCTTGTATCAACCATTTCAACCTTCACCGCCTTCTTATGTTGATACCCCTTTTGAGAGTCCAGTTGTAACTCCAAGACCTATGTCTCTTGCTGAACGTATTGAACAATCTCGTAACCGATCTTTCACTCCTTTCACCACTGCAAATTCTTTTGATCAACAATTCCATTCACCTTCCTATCCGAATGTTGATCCTTCTCCTGTCCAACCATTCAATTCCTATCAATCCTACCCGACTTTTACACCTTCCCTAGACATTGCTTCTGAACAGCCTTTTGGGAGTTTCCAGTATCCAAACAAATTTGAATCTTTTACTGAAACTCTTTCATAGCCCATGTCTGTAGGGTTCCTAGGCACTCTCAAGAGGTCTCACAAGGCATCAACCATGCCAATTTCAAAAATTACGGTGCCGAGAAACCCTAATACGGATCGTTGGCTAGATATTTAGGCGATAAAAGGAAACTAGTTAACACTTAACTACTAGAATACGGAAATACAACCTTTGTAGATCCGGTGCTCCACCTCCATAGCTCCGCAATGAAGTCTCCTCGCTGTCCAAGTCGAACCCCGGGCTCTAGTGTCGGCTTCATCGGAGAATGGACGGGCTAGGTCATCGACGACGTGCCGAAGATGATCTACGTCGAAGCATCGCTAGATCAAGCTCCACCTTCACCAAGCCATGAAAACTTGTGAAGGAAACACACTCTACTACTTGGCAAGAGGTAGAGGATGAAGAAATAGGAAGTGGGTTCACTTTAGAATTGGATTTCTCACTCATTTTCACATTCCACCATTGTTGGTAGAAAGCTTTCTTCAAGGTTGAAGATGAAGAAGAAGAAGATAATGATATGATAAGTTCATTAGAATAGAAAATAAAAAGAATCCTTATCATAACATTAACTATAGTTAGGTGTAGAGAAATGACTAAGGTTAAAAGAATGGTTAGGGTTAAGCTTGAAGACAAAATGGTCATATGGTCAAAGCTTCATGAAGCTTCATCAAGCTTCATGAAAGAAAGAAAGAATGATAACCATTTTGTTTTCTTTTGTCATTTCATTTTAATCCAAATAAAAAGATAAATGAATGGACAAATAAAAAGAAACCTTAACCATTTACTTAACCTAGGTTTAATTCTTTACACTAACCAATTTTGCATGCATCATCAAACATGATACAATCAAGTGCACAAAAATATATCGCATATACAATGCGCACATCCGAGTGAGAAAATCCATCTTAAGAGAACCGATACTAGTTAATGCAAAGTAATATATCAAATATATAATTATGCATTAAATCATTAAATCAACACTTGATTTAATGATCCGGTCATATCGCATATAACCGACTAATATCAACAGTAACAACTTATCGAATCAACACTTGATCCGATAACCCGGCTATATCGCATATAACCGATCAATGTCACATATCGCGAGAATCGAATACAGTATCACATACTGGTATCATTCTCGGTCCCGCACATATCTCATACGCGCTCCTATTTCGTTTCGCTTGAGCCAGGAAACCTCTGTGTAGGACTCTAAAGACTCGTCAATACGCCGGCAGCAGATGATGATCATATCAAACACCCACAAGCCGCAAGCGGTCTGCTAAACGTAACGGCCACCCGGGTATTGAGCGATCAGAAGATCGACGAGCAAGCCCGCTCACACTCCAGTGAATCCAACCAGTAACACTACCGTACAGTCCGGTCTGATCGTCTGATATGTCGCATATCTCGCCTAGGGGTGGTAAACGTCAGACCCCAATAGCTCGATAAGTCGTGTCGATATGAGGTCTATAACTGTTCGAGAAACTACTGGTAACACTTACCAGTAAATCTCAGCAACCCTGGCCAGGGATTTCCTGTTATAGCCAATCGAACACAGCGCAACATCAACTCCCTATACCGGGAGAGACGAATCCCCTCCTATCGCTCATTGCCTCCATGTGACTCGGGACTGTACCCAAAAACCACCGTTTTGCATGCCCTCTTGGACGTGGTAAGATGGAAATCAAAGCACAGAGGGAACCACACAAGACTCTATGACGATCTCGGGTCAACAGACTACTCTGTACCAGTGTCACCAGAGAACTGCCATCTGACGTAAGGTATAATACCATCTGGGAGTTCTTGGCGAGTCCGTCCAGTGTACCCAGTCTCTACTGACCACCCGTATATCTCCTCTGATGTCAAACACCAATGGATATGGGATCATCCATCGCCCATCTGTATGGGTCGAGAAGGTACACGCTAGTCTACTCTGGTATATCGATGCCCTGTCTCGATACACCCACGACTAGGGACTTTGAAGGATGTACTTATAGACTACCATGTCCCTACTAGTATGATCCGCATCATAGTCCAGGTAGTCAAGTACACATCCTAAGGGCTTTACCAACATGTAACAGAGAGACAATTAGTGTACACGTTAAGGTAAAGATCAACCAGATAGCAAACTATCATGTCGAGCAAGAAAGTCCTCTCTATATATGTCCCAGCATCCACTACAATATACATCCAATGTACAGTAATGGCCTCTAGGGCATACATATAACTAACAATGTCTAGTCTGGAACAGTCGTTAGAAGACTTTCGGGTAACGTCGTTCCAACAGATGATGAATTTGAATGCGTCTATGGCCGCCCTCATACAACCTAGTGACCCGGTAGCTACTTTCCAACTAGTTCCACATTTTCCACTGTATGATGAAGCGGTAAGACAGGCTGATATTTTGAGTGGTGAGAGTGAGCTGTACCCCCTTCCAAATCAAACCTACCCGTCCCAAATTGAATCCCACAACTCCGGTCTTGAATGTCTATCATATGTCCTAAATGAATTATCAATTGAAGATAGAATGTTTAATGAGTTGTGCGACTTTGTCGTGTTTGATTTACCCGATTGTGATGGGACCTTGCCAAGTGAAACCAATCCCAAACCTTTTGACCTCTACACCTCCATCTTAGAACCAAAATCGATTGAAATCCATGCTTTTGATGAGGTGTCTGAGAATATAGATTTTCACTTGATCGAGGATATTGATGGTGGGAATATTTTGGATGATGAACCCGCAATTTTGGATGAGTTTTTCACTCCAATTCATCATCCCGAGTCATTAACTGTTTTTCCCGAACTTCATATGCGTCTTGATATTGATGAAAAATGCATGGATGAGATAATTTTCGAGGAGACTTTTGAAGATAGCTTTGAGGATGAACCAGTTTTAACTGATGAGTCGGATTTTCCAATTCATCCTATCCCTTATATTGACTGTGTACACCCTCCGGAACCTTTAACCGATAACCTTCCTCAATCACTCCCCTCTATACTTTCCATCGTTCCGACCTTGCAAGACACCGTATTACTTTCATTTCTTGTGTCTAGTTTACCAAGTTCAGCGTACCCATGTTTTCTTACGAATCTTGAGGGATTTGACCCAATTTCTTGACGGGTTGATAGATTAGCACAATCACTTTTTACACATCGGTCATCACAAATTGTGCTAGTCTATTCACTCCATTTCCACCCTCAAGTTCGTACTCCACTTCTTTCTCCCTTCCACCATTCTTCTTCTCATATACTCGGACCATATACCAATTCTATCTGCATACGGTCTCGCATATTCTCCATTTCTTTCCTTATCGTATTCTTTCACCAACCAGCACACTATACAGATAAAATTTTTGAATGGTTGGTGCTCACTTTCGGCCTGTGTAAGGCCTTGTATAGATTCATACTGTTCTCTCCCCCCTAATCCTGAACTTCACCGCTTAAACGGTGGAAGCACTGTTTTACTTAAGTTTGGGGGGAACCTTTTGGTGTATATATTTTTGGTTTTCTTTTTGTTTTGTATATAATTTTCTTTTAGGGAGTGCCGACAGTTTTGACCCTCTTGGTATAGCCTGACAGTGAGGGCACTGTCAAGTTTATGTTTGGGGGTGTGCTCGGTAAGCTTTCTCCCTTCACATTCGTTTGTATATTTTGCATTTGCATACTTATTAAAACCCACAAAAATCAAAAATTTTACAAAAATATAAAAACTTTGTCGTCAAGTTAACTAATAGGGTAACTTAGATTTTATTCCGAAAGTTTAGTTTATACGTTAGAAATAACTAAATCTTAGGCTTAGGAATTGAAAATCCTAAAACTAACCCTCATTCTGTTTAAACTTGGTAATTATACGTCCTTACAGTTTTTTTTGAGAAATAGGTAATCTTGAGTTTAGTTCTTGAGTTAAGTCAAGATAAAGGGGAAGTATTGATGCATTACTGAAGGATAAGTCTGAAAAATAGTTTCTATTCTTGAATCCAAATTTAGAAAGTATATACCCTACAAACTGCACTTGCACGCACCTTGAAACTTGGGATAGTAGAGGATACCTAGAAATACTCTTGCCTGAAAACCTGGTATGAAAGAAAAAACGGTATTTAAAGCTAAACACCAAAAAGAGCATATTGAAAAATATATCCGGTCTTGAAAAAGAAAAAAATAAAGAAAAGAAAAATAAATAAATAAAGTCAAGACCTGGAAACTGCTATTTACGGTTTAAGCCCACTCATTCAGTAATCGGCTGTTAGTGCCTCAAGAAGAATTAATAGTCGCATAAAAGGTGTGTGAGCAACACCGTCCATAATTAATGAAAAGAAGTAGTATTGGTATTAGGGCAAGGGTACTATAGCTTGAATTGAATTCTTAAGTATAGGGTTGAAAAATTTACACACACGTAGAGGTATACGATCGATATTTGGAGGAAAGATAGGAATAAAGAATAAGACTTATGTTTTCCGTAAAACTGATAAAAATCCCTGATTTGAGACCGCACTTTAGAAGGACAACTCAGGAGATACCAACATCTTTCTAAACTTTTTTTGGAACGTATAGGATCTAAGGTTAAATAAATAGGAGGTGTGAAACATAAGGGTTGAATATTTCTAACTTAGGATAATAGAACTTCTAACGTAGATACTAAACTGTACGAGTAGAATCGATGTTAACTTATGAAACTAACTTGACGGGATTTTGTGGGTGTAATCCGCTAAAAACCCTCAGGAGATAACACTCCTCCTACAAGGGACACCTAGAGGTTTAACGGCTTGTTGCACGTGCTCAGTGCAATCGCGTTCCCTGGGAAAGTGAGGCTAGGATTTTGTTTTGCTCGAGACGAGCAAAAGATAAGTTTGGGGATATTTGTTCATATCAGAAAACTGCATTTTAATACCGCTCATTCATTATCTATTTTTTGTATTTATCGGTACTATTAACCACTGTCTGCTCAGTATTACAGATTATAGGTATCCGTGACAAAATACTGGAATACACTTAAAATCGCAGATATTACAGTTGTGAGCTGACACTGCAACCAGAACCGCAAACCGACCGATAATTCTTGGGTTTCTTTGTGCAACATGCTTGTGTACACACTTTTCTATCTAAATGGACCAACACAATACAAGTTGTACACATGTGTGCACTAAGACCTAGGGGCTGCCATGGCACACACTCATGATGGCTAAAGCAAGTGGACATGGTGTGATGTGCATTCAATGCATAAAGTGTTGATGTGATTCATAGCTACAAGTTTCCCTCCAAGCCCTGAGTGCATCTAGAGCCTTTAATGAGAAAACAAACTGCACCAGAGTGATATTGGGGATAACACAAGACAACACAACAAATACGAGCACCAGAGCTCGGAAAATGGCCGAGCACATTGCTTCAAATATCGAGTTTGCCGGCCCTATCTCCTCCAAAGTGACCTAAACTTCTGTGGGCCCTCCCTTGCTTCCACGTCAGCTCATTTTTATTGTTTGTTTAATTTCCTTTTGAGCCTATAAATACAGAACCGGTGAGCAAGGAGGGGGGTCTCACTTTTGCCAAGTTTTATTCTTTACAAGTTCTCTATTTGTTTTCCCTTTGGTTCTTATACATAGCTTTCCCTTGAGTTCATGCCCTTCTCTTGATCTTGCAACCTCTTTAGTGAGCTTGCAAGTTTAAGTTTAGGGTATTGATCTCAAGGTTGTATCTTGGACATAATAGAACATTCGTTTTGCACACTTGGGTTCCTAGTATTCTTGCTCTTTTTATTCTTGCTATTTTACATTCTTGCTCTTTTCATTACTTGCAATTTATTATCATGCTCTTTACTTACTTACACTTTAAATTTCATGCACTTACTTACTTGTAATGTTTTCTTTTCTTTTCTTTGTTTTTTTCCTTGCTCTTTTTGGTTTGTTAATATGGTGTTGTTAATATGATGTTTATGAATATGTGTTGTTAGGAATAGAGAAAGATATTTTAAGTTAAGGTTTCGTTTCCCATTTCCTTTTCCCGTATTTTTCCATTTGAAACTCCGCCCAAATCTTACGCAAGCGCTCCATTAGGCACCCTACCCTATCAAGGTAACGGTGATTCCTAACCGCGACCGGTTGCGTTCGGTTTGGCCGGAGGCGAAAGCAAGAGACAAGAAAGGAAGGACAAGGGTCAATAAGCCGGATTCCACGAATACCGTGCTTAAGCACCCTAATCCACGTTGTTGCCGATTGCTCTAGCTTCATTAATTGAGTTCGGCTCAAAGGACTTGAATACGGATTTCCTTAACTTACACCATCCTATCTAATCCTAACAAACGGTTACCTTGCATATAACACATATGTTAGATACAGAACTTTCCGCCCACGCGCATTAACTCGTCAAAACAAGAACATAAAACGCTCTGTCTCCCTGTGGATCGACCCGTGCTCATCGCGGCTAGCTGCAAAGTGACACCGTCCTGATCGTGGTTAACTTTAGAACTTTAAAACTCGACATGCTGAAAGCGTGCGATCAGCCCCAAATGCAAACCAGCATTCAAACAAATCTGGGCCAAAACCAAATATCCCAAAAATCATATTTCCATGAACTAGAGCCCTAGAAAAAATGGGGCACCGTAGCAAAAAAAGAGCCGCGGTTACTCGGCAAAACGTGCAATTTGGCTTGGGTTCCGCGGCGGAATTTTGGTGTTAGATGCCCAAATTTTTTTCTTAGCTCTAGTTTTGCCTGCACATATTTTAGAGATACCCAAAAAAATTTTGAACAATTTTGAAACTTGATAGAAAGCATGCTAATATGGAAATACGATTCGGAAAAATTTGTCGATTGAGATTTTAACTTTATGCAAACTAGCTAGTATTGGTTTATGGGTGGCTCTGATACCATTTTGGGTTTTGCCAGCGCCGTGGCCATCTACCGTGGCCAATGCGGAATAAAAATAGCAGCTAGTATTATCAACTGTCCGATCGAAAGTCCTGATACATAGTACAATCAATCGATCGGAACCCTGCACGTATGCAATACGGCTACTACATCATTTCTCCAGAACTATGGAAACCCTCTGTGTGGGGCTCTAAAGACTCGTCAATACGCTGGCAGTGGGTTTAACCATAAGCACGTTAGCGGCACTAGCTGTACGTAACGGCTACCCAGGTATTGAGCGAAAGGAAAGTCGACGAGCAAACTCATCCGAACACCTACAGAGCCTGTCAGTGACAATCTCCGTATAGTCCGGTCTGTTAATTTAAGAGTATCGCATATCGGGTCTAGGGGTGGTGTCACGCCCCGCTTCCCAAAAGAAAGTGAAGGATGACGCGGCATGGTCCGCAACATAACTGTATTGAAGGTGGTCTATTTATTACAGTTACGTTAAGTGTATGAATATTTAATATGCAGGATGTGTACCGAAACAAAAACAATAAAAGCGAAAGGCATTTATTTCCATTAACCAAACTTTACTACATCCCAAGAGAAAGAGTAAAATAAACTAAATAGTTTAATTACATAAAAAAGAAGCAAAGCCCTAAACAGGTGGGCAACAAAGAAAACCAGTCAATCCTCCGACGTCAAGTCTGCATAATCTTCGTTAGTTGGCTCCACACCTTGATCCTCGTCATAAAACTCATTCTCATCTAGCGGACATTCCAAAGAGAGAGAAAAGGAAAGTCCGTCAGCGAGTTATACTCGGGTAGGATTGCCTCATAAGGAAGTAAGAGTATAGAAACGAACAGGTGTATATAAAAGTATGATGTATGCTTGCCGACATGAAGCAAATGGGTGTAAAGGTGTGAAAGGTATAAAATTAAGACTAGTTGACGGGGGTATATGTGAATATGAGTAGGTTGTATGAGGTATATGTTAGGTAAAATTTCAAGTCAAGTCAATCAGGTATTCAGTCTAAGAGTTAGATCAGGTTAAACAAGATGTGTATTAATGGAATTGACTGGTAAACATACTCGTATCCTTGAGGTATCCCATCACTAGCTGGAAGCAGTATGAGCTAGCGCTCATGCCTGGGGTGACAATCAATGTGGTAGTGTGAACATCCCCGAAAGGTGTCCCATGACTACGATGGAGCTTTGTCTAGCATGAATATCGCTCAAGTGTACAAGTATTTCCACCCTTCAGTTCCATAATAAACAACAAGTCTAAACTGGTAAAATATCCACATCCAAGATGCTGAATGATTCGTGTCTCATAAGGAAGTAAAGGTATATAAAGTAATATGTGGATACAGCGCATGATATTATATGAGTTTAGTGGTGAACATCAATAAGTATCGTAATCATTTTAGTTTGTCAAACAAGGGTCTGGATACTTGCGATTATTCCGTTGTGGCCACGGAACAACAACCGGTGAACTGAAATGTACGGTTTCACTTCCCGGGATCATGATCAAGTAGTAGGGGAATCCGAGTTCCGCATCTCCTTGCCTAAACAAACTACCCATCCCCGTGGTTCAGTATAAAGGTTTTGACAAATTAGAGTTAATGTGTATTCATCTAGGCATGGAATTTCCACATTGTATGTCATCCACATATTGGATCATTCGCCCTCAAGTAGGGTTAGTATTCTCCTGAATATCGGGTTAATAGTCGTCCACACATTGGACTATTCACTCCAAGTAGGGTTAGTATTCACCCGAATATCGGGTTAGTAGTCGTCCACACATTGGACTGTTCACCCTGCCTGCAGGGATCCTCATATATAAGTATTCCATACCTAGGTCCACGCATTCTAACTCTAACCGTATCATGTGTCATGTATGTCATAAACTTGTATTTAAATAGTTGATCTCATTTAACATGGCCTTCCACAACCACTCATTTTATCTTGTTATCTTTTTAAGTTTGTAAGGTGCTTCATATCATTTTATAGAATGCTTAGTTAATGATAACGTTTAATGATATTTATTGTTTATAAGAAAACCATGATATTTGGAATATTTATCATTTTGAAACCTATAGTATTTTACTGAGAAAATATCCTTTTAATAAAAGGTTAGAGTATTGAAAATTTTCTTTTAATAAAGTTTTAGATAATCTTTTGAAAAATATCCTTTATAAAGGTTATGGTTTTTTGTTGTAAATAGCCTCTTAGTAAAGGGCAAGGTATTCAAATAAAATTATGTCTTTTTAGGATGGATTGAGATATTTTATTGTAATTAATAATTTTATAGAATTATAGTGTTTTAAGTTTGAGGTAACATTTTAGAAAATACGTTCGTGTTGGCAACCGCTGCATATGGGTGGCAGGATTTGTGTCCTTTTCAGGGACGATTGTCTATCAACCACGAGGTATTTACGTAAAACATTACCCTATTATTATGGTAATCTATTAGAAGTGCTATTCTACAAGAACAACTCCGTGTTGACAACCGCTGCACATGGGCGGCAGGATTTGTGTCCTTTTTAGAGACGATTGTCTAGTAACCACGGGGTGATTCATATAAAATATTCCCCTATTAGGGTATCTTATTAAACTTTAGTTAATAGGATGAGAAAATTATACTAAAAATATTCTTTTCTAAGTGAAAAGGGTTAAGTTGAAAAACTATAGCATAAGTATTTAGATTAGTATTATCCCCTCCTAAAAGGTAAAGAAATTTAACAAAACTAAAGTAGTTGGTGGATAAAAATGTAAATAAAAAAATATATCATTTTAGTGTCTAAACATTTATTCCAAATATCTTATCCCATATGTATATTTTAAACATATACGACATTTTAATGAAATGAGGGTATTTTGTGGAAGTAACCTATTTCGAGATCATATTGGTAATATGAGTAAGTGAGTAGATTGATGCCCCATGAGTTATAAATTTAAGCATATCATATTCCATGTCGGATGAGGGTGCAATATTTATGCATATAGGAGTAATTAAAGAAGCCATTTTAAACATGGGTTAAAATTATTATCATTAAGAGGTACCAAAATAGGCATGCAGAAATATTTTTAACGTAATTTTAATATGAGGTTGGGGATTAGGACTTGAAACTAAGATCATTATAAGAAAGAAGGCAAGAGACAAGTGGAGAGAGGCAGATCCTACATTTGGTTAGAGTTGAATGTCGATGAGTCGAAAACATAGGCTCATACTAAATACTCAATAGGTCCACGCTCGGATTTTTTCTTGATGCTTGGGTAAAACCACAGTGTCGACGTCGTCGATACGAAGGCGTGGGTATTTTTTTCAGAATTTTTGGAGTTCTGAGAAGTGAGAAATTATAGTTTGAAGGTTTCTATTTATAGGGTCTTTTCCCCAACAATAAAATCCAAATTCTGTTAAAAAAACACTCAAAATCCACGCCCCCAATCATTTCGTATGATTAGCCGCCGCCGCTCTCACCTCAGCCGTTGGATCAAGATCCAACGGCCGAGATCGCGGTGCACGCCCACGCACCACGTGCCACGCTTATGGGGATCACACCTCCCTCGAAGTACCAACACTAGCCTGGCTGAAAGGTTAAGCAAGTATTGTGACGTGCGATTAATCCTGACTAGTTCTTCTTTTAGGGTTTGAAGAAGAATTTGAGGAAACAGTGGGAGCCATCCTGATTAGATAAATTAATAAACCAATCTAATCTTGCAAGAGCGCACGCTGAGTGTTTCTTTTCTCTCTCTCGAGGTAGCAACCATTTCACGCCCTAATCAAGATAATAAAATGTATCGCTTGACCAATCCGAATTCTTATTCGGGGCTGGGGAACGTTAGTTCGGCTCTAACTTACGACTACAGTCATAAGTATGAGCAAGGGAAAGAGGATTGTATGGATTCCAAAGATACCCGGTTGAAGAAGAAGCATAGTTTTGCATCTACTTCAGGTGTTCTTGTAATTGAGAACTGCTTTACGGTCAGCCCTACCTCCTGGGTACTTGATACCTGATTAGGATCTCACATCTGTAATTTATTGCAGGGACTGAGAAAAAGTAGGAAAGTTGCACCTGGTGATATGTCGCTCAGGGTAGCGAACGGAGCATAAGTTAATGCTGCAGCCATCGGTGAATATCACCTAGTGTTGCCAAATGGCAATACTATGATTTTGAACGATTGCTATTATATACCTTCCATGGTTTGCAACATCATATCAGTTTCTTTACTCAATAAAGATGGATATAACTTTGTTCTTGATAGAAATATCATGAACATCTACCTTCATAAGGTACTGGTTGCAGAAGGTACACTGTGTAATGGTATCTACGTTCTAAATCAGAATACAGTTCTCAATGTACAAAACACACGCAAGAAGAAGAGTTCAGATACGAACGAATCCTACTTATGGCATTGTAGAATTGGTCATATCGAAGAGAAAAGACTAAGTAAGTTGCATAAAGATGGACTCTTGAATACGTTCGAGTTTTCATCTTATGAAACTTATCAGTCTTGTCTCAAAGGAAAGATGACCAAATCTCCGTTCACCGGACATGGAGAAAGGGCAGCAGAGCTCTTGGGACTCATACACAGTGATGTATGTGGTCCAATGTCTATACATGCAAGGGGTGGGTTCTCGTACTTCATCACATTCACTGACGATCTCTCTAGATTCGGATATGTGTATCTTATGAAACACAAATCTGAAACTTTTGAGAAATTCAAGGAATTCAGAACGAAGTGGAGAACCAGACAGGCAAAAGTATCAAGATCCTCCGGTCTGATAGAGGAGGGGAGTACATAAGCACGGAATTCCTAAATTACTTAAAAGAGAATGGTATTCTCTCTCAGCTTACTCCTCCTTATACACCACAGCACAACGGTGTATCGGAGAGGAGGAATCGTACCCTATTGGATATGGTTCGCTCCATAATGAGTAATGCTGAGTTACCTCTTTCATTCTGGGGACTTGCGCTAGAAACAGCAGCATACTTACTGAATCAGGTTTCGTCTAAATCTGTGCCTAAGACTCCATATGAAATATGGAGTGGTAAAAGACCGTATCTTGAACGCATTAAGATATAGGGTTGTCCAGCCTATGTAAAGGTACAAAATCCGGACAAGATTAAAGCACGATCAGTTTTGTGCAAGTTTGTGGGATATCCTAGAAATTCTCTGGGATATCTGTTCTACCACACTGAGGAACAGAAGGTGTTCATTGCTCGTCGCGCCACCTTTTTAGAGTGGCAATTTCTTGCAAAAGAAATAAGTGGGAGCACAGTAGAACTGGATGAAATATCTGATCCACAAACTCAAACTGAGGATTTAGTAGAACCAGAAAATTCAATAGTTCCAGACGAACCTCAGCCACTACGCAGATCTGGTAGGATTTCTCATCCGCCCGAAAGATACTACGGTTTTCTCATAGACAGGGATCGAGAAGATTGCATCTTGGAAGAAGATGACCCTACCAGTTTCAAGCAGGCCATTATCAGTAGGGACTCTGATAAGTGACTGGATGCTATGCAATCCGAAATGGAGTCCATGTACACCAATAAAGTGTGGACCTTGGATATTGCTCCACCTGGGGTAAAACCCGTTGGATGCAAATGGATCTATGAAAGGAAATTTGGTGTAGATGGGCAGGTGGAAACCTATAAGGCTAGACTCGTTGCAAAAGGTTTTCGTCAAAGACCTGGTGTGGACTATGACGAAACTTTTTCTCCAGTGGCTATGCTCAAATCCATTCGGATCCTACTTGCCATTGCTGCCTTCCATGACTATGAAATCTGGCAGATGGACGTAAAAACGGCTTTTCTAAACGGCTGTTTGGAAGAGTACGTTTACATGGATCAGCCAGAAGGTTTCGTAGACAGTGGGAGCAGCGGGAAGGTGTGCAAGTTGCTTAAATCCATTTATGGATTAAAACAGGCATCGCGGAGCTGGAACATCTGTTTTGATGAGGCAATCAAGGAATTTGATTTCATTAAGAACGAAGATGAACCTTGTGTCTATAAGAAGATTGTAGGACGAACTGTCGTGTTCCTAGTCTTATACGTGGACGACATTCTTTTGATAGGAAATGATATTCCTATGATACAATCGGTCAAGCTATTCTTGTCACAACGGTTCTCCATGAAGGACCTGGGTGATGCCTCGTACATTCTGGGGATCAAGATCTATAGAGATAGATCCAAGAGACTACTGGGACTTTCGCGGTCCAGGTACATAGAGACCGTACTAAAGAGATTTAGTATGGAAGATTCCAAGCGCGGTAATATACCCGCATTGCACGGAATCACCCTCTCCAAGAAGATGTCTCCCAAGACTGACGAAGAGAGGATTCGCATGAGCACCATACCCTATGCTTCGGCGGTAGGATCTATAATGTATGCGATGCTATGTACAAGACCAGATGTAGCTTACGCGCTAAGCGTGGTGAGCCGGTATCAGTCAGACCCAGCTGAGGACCACTGGACGGCAGTGAAGAACATTCTCAAGTACCTGAGAAGGACTAAGGAGATGTTCCTGGTTTACGGTAATGGAGACCTCAGGGTCGAGTCCTTTACCGATTCAAGCTTCCAGAGTGATAATGATGACAGCAAGTCTGTCTCGGGTTTTGTGTTTACCCTCAACGGAGGGGCGGTGTGTTGGAGGAGTTCCAAATAGGATACCGTCGCAGACTCGACGATGGAGGCTGAATACATTGCTGCAAGCGATGCTGCAAAAGAGGCAGTCTGGATGAAGAAGTTTATTAGTGAACTTCAGGTGGTTCCGTCCATTGTTGACCCAATACCTTTGTATTGCGATAACAATGGGGCTATAGCTTTAGCGAAGGAACCAAGGTCCCATCAGAAATCCAGACACATCTTAAGGCGGTATCACCTGATCAGGGAGATCATTGATCGCCAGGAGATCGAGGTACGAAGAGTGGACACAAAAGACAACACGGCGGATCCATTCACAAAGGCCCTCCCTCAAACACAGTTCAAACGACTTTTTGAGCTATAGGGTATGCGGTACGCCAGCAGCTGGCCTTAGTGCAGACGTTGGGTATGCGGTACACCAATTACTGGCCTTTAGTGTAAGTGGGAGATTGTTGGATATGCATGCCCTAGAGACCATTATTGTATAGTACTAGTTTGTATAATACATTTTGGAGGCTTGGGATATATATACGGGTTTACGACAGTCTTGCTCGATATAGTAGTATGCTACTTGGTTTGTTTCTATCTTAAAATGTGTATATGTTTCTTTTAACATATCGCTAAAAACATATTGATGGAGCCCTTAGGATCTTTGCTTGACTACCGGCGTTGTGATGGCGATCACACTAGTGGGGGCTGGGTAGTCTATAAGCACATCCTTATTTTGGTCCCTAGTCATAGGATTATCGAGACAGGGCATCGATACTCCAGAGTAGACTGGTGCATATGCTTCTCATCCCAGCAGGGGAGATGGTCTGTCCCACAGCCATCAGTACATCCTACTGGAGATAGTATGCAGGTGCTCGTTAGGTTACGAGTACACTGGACAGGACTCGTCGGGAACTGTTGGTTGGTATTATACCTATCGTCAGTTAACAGTTCCCAGGTGACATGAGTACAGCTTAGTCCGTTGACTTGACACTGTCACTTCGCCTCAAGTGTGTTTCCACTGTTCTTATATTACTACCCTACCATGGCTCTATTGAGTCGTGCAAACAGGTAGTAGTTGGGTGCAGTCCCGAAGCACTTGGAGGAAGTGACGGTTAGACAGGATTCGTCTCTCCCGGTATTGGGAGTTGATATCGTGCTGTGTCTAGGAGAGCCATTACACATAGTTGTCCCTGGCCAAAGCAAGCGAGAATTACTGGTAGTGTTTCCAGTAGTTTCTCAGGATGTTCTGGGCTACACTCTGACACGACTTGTACCGCTATTAGGGGACTGACGTTTACCGGCCCCCTAGGCCCGCCATGCGATACTCTCAGACGAACAGACCGGACTGTATGGAGATTGTCACGTTCAGGCTTAGTAGGAGTTCGGATGGGTTCACCTCGTCGGTCTTCTTATCGGCATCTACCTGGGGACCGTTACGTACAGCTAGTACCGCTTGTGGCCTGTGGTTAAACCCACTGCCAGTATAGTGTCGAGCCTTTAGAGTCCCACACATAGGGTTATTCTCCTTTGGGCAAAACAGAGTAGAGGTCGCACGGTTTTGCGACGGGGTTCGTTCACATCCGCGCACTTGTGCACGTTTGGTGTCCGGGCAGTTATTACTAGTGGGCTTTGGTTTAAACCAGATCCTAGTATTTTTTTTGGGATTGGTTTTGTCTCATTGTATTCGTGTTCCTCGGAACACAGATGCGGGTGTGTATGCACAGTTGACAGAGGCAGAGGATTCTCATTAGGGTTATTGACCGTTGACTTTTTCCAAACCCTAATGAGAATGAGAGATATGATTAATGATATTAATTAAGGATAATTGTGCCATGGTTAGGTTGACCATTTGACTTTTGTTGAACTTTTGACTTTGGTTGATCGGTTGACTATTGTTGACATTTTGACCATCATCATTTCACATGAAAGATGCTTCTTGATTCTTGCAAATTTCATTTAATGTGAAATGATAATGGTCATTTCAAAACTAACCATCACATTTTCCCTTAATTATTATTATTATTATTTCTCTCATATGAGAGATGGTTGCTATTATTCTCTCATTCTCTCTTGCTCTTTCTCTCTCATGTTTTTGAGCTCTCCCTCTTCCTCTCAAAGCTTTAATCTTTCATGTGTTGAAAATCAAAAGCTTTTGACACAAAACCATCAAAACATCTCTCTACTCTTTCTAGGGTTCTTTGTCTAGCAAACCAAGCACTCTAGTTACCTCTTGGTTGAGGTAGGAGCTCAAGGTAGAGGCCCTCGGGTGGATCTATCTTCGACAAAGAGAAGACGACGAGGAGGAGCCGTCTACACCACTATAAGGAGCAAGCAAGAAGGAGAACCACAACAAAAAGAGAAGGAGTTCAAGATCTAGGTATAACCATTCTACATAGTAGCTTGAACTTGTAGTTAGTATGTTAGTTTTTGTTTAGCAAAGATCCTTCATGGATGGTCCATATTACCTTGTGAGAAAATTTTGATTTTTACCTATTCCGCCTCCCCGAAAGAACCGGGATGGGTAACATAGACCTAACAATCTCTTAATCTAAAAACCCGATTCAGCATTACTCATCATGGAGCGCACCTATGGATGAGCAATCTAAGAGAGAATCAAATTCTCAATTACTATGGAATACCTAACATAAGTATCCATATTTTCGAACACTTCAAAGAATCATGATACTTCCAGCAATTGGTTCTCTACTTTATTCCTATATCTTATGAACTTATAAAAAATTTTGGATTTTGCATTTCAACAAGAATGCGTGTCTAAAACCAGAGTGTACTCATAGTAAAATAGAACAAAGTATGAGTACCAACCACTTGACCATGTGGATATTGGACAACATATATCATTATGTATAAGTCCTATGAGTTCACTAACTCATACTCTGTGTTATAATATGAAAACTGTATTTTGGTTAAGAATGTGCATCATGCTTTTCAATGCAGCTTACCCAATCATCAAATGATAAAGGCAAATGTTCACAACATAATTTTTGCAAATTTATATCCTACTTTATCAAATAAAAAGACCAATATATAAGTTTTTAAAATTTGGTGCATAATAACAGATATTCAAAACCAAAAGTTTGTCGAAAGGCAAAACCAGATTGTTTCCCAATATTTAAACATATTAAAAGAGCAAAACTCTGTTGAAATTTAATGGGGCAGCGCCCCACGTGCTTCTCACGAAGGCGCAGCGCAAATGTGCAAAGCACATAAAATCTTCTGGGTAAGAATTAAATTCTTATACGGCGCCGCACGTGCTCCTCACGTCGGCGCCACTGTGCAAAGCACAGAAGCACTTTCTGAGTAAGAATTAAATTCTTATATGGCAGCGCACGTGCTCATCACGCGGGCACCAATGTGCAAAGCACAGGAATACCCATCATAAGAACTAAATTCTTAAGTGGCGCCCACGTGCATAACACGTGAGCGCCGGCGCCCAAGTAGAATTAAATTCTACGTTTCCCTAACAAAAAGTTGGGATACTCTCTGTTAAACAGAGTCGTTGGATCAAAAATCCAACGGAGATGATAAATCATCAAAATATAGAATCAAATTCTATTAGGAGAAAATATCTCCGAAATCTTTCTAAATAAGAAAGATCCTCTCGGTTGAATCATAGAATAAAATTCTATTTTAGGAATATATTCTCTCAATCTTTCTAAACAAAAAAAAAGATTGCTCTCTGTAAAATAGAGAACCCTTGAATTAAAAATCAAATGGTGACTAAAAATCACCACTTGACAGAATAAATTCTGTATATGGGAAAATATTTCCCCAATCTTGTTAAAAAAAAACAAGAACAACATATTTTGTAAAAGAAAAGTCCTTGGATCAAAGATCCAACGGTGGGTAAAATTCCCCAAATCAATTTTGAGACCAATTAAATTAATTGGAATCTCTCAATGAGAGATTTTCTCAAAACTAATTAACAATCTGCCTCCACTATATAAAGGACCTGAGACTTCAAGTCTCACGGAGGTACATAGAGAGGGAGATAGAAAAAAAAACCCTATAAGCTTATGCAAAAATACAGTGTGCTCTCAAAAAGAACAGAGAATTCAATTCTCAAAGAAAAAGATCTTCCTTCTCAAAATCCTAGATAAAGGAAAGAGATCAAAATATCTCATTTATCTATCATATCACATCTAAGGGTTTAACCCTTTTAAAAGAACTTAGTTCTTTCTATGGATCTGAAATCCACAAGACAAGTCTTCCATAAGTTGAGAATTTAATTCTCATCGGGAAGATCTTGTTCTTGAGAATCAAATATTCAGGGAAGAACAAATTTAAAAAGAAAGAAGATGGAATCCATAATACTCCAGAAACTCAGTTCCTTCAAATTAAGAACTTAGTTCTTTAAAAACTCAACCCAAAATCCTCAAAAATAGTGATTTTGGAGCGTTAATGGTCAAAATACCATTGACAGAGGTTTAACCTCTCTGAAAACATCAACAGAGATTAAATATCTTTAAAAAAAAAAGACTAGCGTCTCACGTGCTTCATACGTGGGCGCCCCTTTTAACAGCGCCTAGCGCCTCGCGTGAAAAACACGCGGGCGGCCAAAACAGAAGGCCAGTGCCTCACATGAAACACACGTGGGCGCTGAATAAAATGCTCAGCACTCTATATACAGCCGAAGACAGCTAAGTGTTTAGCACTGATTGGGCAGCGCCGCACGTGCTCCTCACGTGGGCGCCATATAAAAAGTGTTTAGCACTTCATATGTAGCCAAAACGGCTGAGTGCTTAGCACTAATTGGGCAGCGTCCAGCGCCGCACGTGCACCTCAGGTGGATGCCATAAGAAGTGCTTAGCACTTCATATTTAGTCAAAATGACTAAAATGTTCAACATTTGTTGGGCAACGCCCATGACAAAATGCTTCACATGCCATATATGTGAGCATCAGAGCTCAAATAAGTGCTTAGAACTTTCACATAAAAAGAAAGGGCTGAACAAACAGAGCCCAAATAAGTGCTTAGCACTTTTGGATAAAAAAAAAGACTAAGTAGACTAAGCCCAAATTGACTGAGTCTCTGAAGTTTTCTTACAGCTGAGCCCAAATGCTCTTTTGCTGGATCTCAAGTAAAAATGATCCTAAACTATTGTTAAGTTGATCTTAGTCTCAAACAAGACTAACGTATCCTTAGCGAAAACAAACTGAGCCTAAATGCTCACTTATAGATTTAAGTTGATCTTAATCTCAAACTGGATTAACGGTCCTTAAATCAAACAAAAATATTTTTGAACTGTAGGAATATACAAAACCCTGTCAAGCAAATCCTTGATCCAAACCCAAATCTAAAATATACGGATTTGGACTGATCCACGCCCTACGGGAGACGACATAAACTAGTCTCCGTATACAATCCACGGGCAACCAAAACAAACAAAACATACACACGACACGAAGTGAACTGTCGGAGCAGGAGAAAGTGGTTATCGTAATGCGGTAACGTAATTAACTGCAGGGGCTTGCGCCTGCAGGGAAGAGCATCCCCACAATAAAAAAAAACCCTCATAAAATGAGGGGGAATTTGATGAAGTCTGCTACAACGGACGCATCTATCCAAATCTCTGATATATGGTGCTATAAATCAACTTAGTATCTTCAGAGAGGTGGATGGATAAATCCAAATAGCATCTGCCCCCAAACTCAGGCAAGACGATCTATCTCGGTTCGTCTCTGTTTTCGACGGTAAACAGATTCTGGCACACCCAGTGGGACCTTTTCCACTTTCCACTCCATACTTCGTGTGTCGTGTTTCGCGAACAAAATCGCGGTTCGCTATGGTTGCCGTTGGATTTGAGGTACTAAAATTTGGTGTCTTGCTACTGGGTAGAGAAAATTGATGGCTTCCAGCTGCACCTTTTTCAATAGCAACTCGCTTCGCCTAACTGGAGGAGTGACCTACGGGCCTAACGCGGCCTCTATTTTTTCAATGCCAGTGGGGCAAGTCACGCATAGCACTACTGGACTATTCTTCGGGAGCATGTTCCTACCAATGGGTGTCGGTGCCTCAGCGCCGCAGGAGGAAGATCCCAAGAGGTCGGTCTTTGATCGACTTGCAACCACAACGGTCCCTCTCAACGAGCCGTCCAAATCTGGTGTCTCAGTCTTCAACAGGCTGAGCAAAAGCTCGAACGAACCCGCAAAAAGGCTCGTGATACCTGAAGGGGATGCCCCAAAATGGATAGCCCTCCCAACTCCTGCTACAGGGGAAGACGTTAAAAGCTCTTCCCCTATCAGAAGATCGGTCTTTGAAATATTGTATGTTCCTTCTCAAACCCAATCAGGACGTCGGTCTTCAATAGGAGGATGCCAACAGCAGCGCCTCAGCAAAGCCGGGGGCACGATGAAGCCGCTTCCACAACTGAGGCAGTCCCTTCTGGAAGGCATGCTCGACGTCGCCACTGTAAGTCCACGGTAGCACCCCGGCTGTCTAACAGATGCCAAATGCGGAACAAAAACTTTTACAACTGGCGCTATCGCGTACTATAACCCGGATCTGCCATTAAAGCTAAACTAACAAACTACAAAGTGGGTAGAAATGTTATACCGAATGATCCGAGTCCTTCGGTCTTCAACCATCATCCCGCGCTTTGTTTCAGCTGCTCCGATCTCCTGAATCTCCTGTCTTCTCGTCCAGGTGGCACCACGTCGACGGATCTTTAAACGGGCTCCCACCTCTGAACCGAGGCAACTCGGTCGTCAAGTTTGCTAAAAGAGACGACCAAGATGAAGTAGAGAATGAGTAGAACACTTTGTCTCGTTACGTCCAAGGCTATGGACGAACGGTTAATGAAGTTGCCTTTTGGATCGGGTGGAAATGTGAAATGAGTATCTATCAAATTTCCATACACTAAAACTATCATCTTTCTCCTCTCAAGCAACCATAATTCATCTCCCATGAAGGGCCGGCCATGATATAGAGAGGAAGGGGGTGAGTGTAGGAGCTAGGAGGTGACCACAAGAATAAATGAGATTATGATTCACCTTAACACCTTGTATGAACACATTAATGAACAAATGAATCATCAAGCTTAGTCACCATCCTAGTTATCAAAGAATTTAATGAACAAATGAGTCATGAAGCCTAGTCACCATCCTAGTCATCATCTAGAAACATCTAGAAGCATGACTCACCCTCAACCCAAGAAAAGATAAATCCGTCTTTAACCGAATGTTAAAGACAGACGATAGAAAACTGGAAACTGGCAACTTCCAAAAGCGATCCCGAAACGAATTTCAGGATAACCCCGTATCAGTATAAACATACCCGCATTTGTATTACGACCGAATACAAATGCAACTGAGACAAAGATATTATATCTACACAGTATAATACTCGGATCCGGCTTAAACCAAAGCCGACCAGTATTATCTGCCCGAAATATGACACGTGCGAAAACGCACGTGCATTTTCCGAACCCTACCATAAAACCATACGGCCTCTACAACGTTTCGCCCGAACTTGGGAAACGGTCTGTGGGGGACTCTAATGACTCATCAAAACACTGGCATTGGGCATAACCACTAGCACGTCAGAGGTACAAGCTGTACGTAACGGTTGCCTATTGTCACGACCCGAAAGTACGGAACATGACCGGCACTTAAACTACGAACGTCTCGAGGCGTACGTAATCTAAGTAAACCGAAAACCCAGAAATCCAAACCAAGAAAAGTAGTAGAGTGAAGGAAAACCAATTTAAAATCAAGTAGTTTTAATAGCATAAGCCGAGTTATGCGGTTTTAAAAATATCAAAAATATACTGAAAATTTCGGCAAAGTCTCCTTTGTAAATACTGGCCCCCAAACGGGATACAACATGAATAGTATACGAAATCAATAAAAGGCATCCCTAAGCGGGAGCTAGCTCTTCGTCAATCGACGGTCACAACCACACAAGCAATATAATATACAACGCCAACGGCGAGGATCAAAAACTCAAAACCACAAGAAAACCACAGAAATAAAACGCGCGACTCTAAGGTCGAAAGAATAGCATCTCTGGTCTCTATCTCAAAAAAATACATTTTTGGTTGATGGAACTTCTAGATACAACAGAGTAATAATATAAAAGTTATATAATGGGGGTACGATACAAGTAAACCCACCTACTAGCAAATCACCCGAAGGAAACTATGCCCGCAAAGCCGTAATGAAACCTGTACGGCAAACCTGCAAGAAACTGGGGCACAACGGGGGTGAGTTGCCAACTCGTGAATAGAAAAACATCTACGCACAGAAATCGCATAAATAACGCAACCTAGGTCAAAGATCATAATATATCCTCAATTATATATATAACATGCAACCTATAACAAGGCTAGGGTAAATATCTAACCCGAGTGTAATCTCATGTGCCTGTGTCAGTGCCTCAGGTTGCAATATATCATATGAATGAGGTATGAATGCATGAAAACAGAATACATGTAAATGAAGAAACTGTTTTCATAATTTAGTGAGATTTCCTTGTATTTTTAAAATGAGGTATCATAATGAAATCAGCATGAAACAGTGCCTAGCATCGGCACAAAACGTAATCCCAAAATCTCGATATCTCTGTATCACAGTCTCTGTACCTCAATATCTCGAAATCTCAATGTCTCAATCACAATATCTAGGGCGCCGTCAGTCCAGACTGGCCCCTACCATCCATCTCAAGACCACGACGGTATCCTCCGGATATCCGACGCGTCGGGTAAAATCACCGGTAGGTAGTGCTCCCCTGCCAGGCTCACATCGTTATCATCACGCGCTTCTTGCCCCGGGGTATCTTACCGGGTCCACCATGTACCCGAAACGGTTCATCCGTCTCCTTGAATCGGGTCTCGAAATCCATCAGCAAACTCATGGTGGACGACTCATACATCATGGGAAAAGCCGCACTTTTTATTTAAAAAGAGAGAAATCAGTTTATATAAATTTTGCGGTTTTCCCCCCCAAATCCAGAAAATCTCATGGAAATCCGAATCCAAATCATCAATAGCATGTAAAACCATGAATATAGGCATAACAATGAATAACAGTATGCATGAAGGGACAAGTAATAACTACAATGTTAAGCTGGCATATAAGGCAGGTACACTAATATCATGTCAAATTACTAACTAACAAGCTAAGTCAAGCAATAATATTTTCTAAGGTGTACGTGACATGGCAATTACCGATGAAGATGTGTGTGAGCCGGCAAGTAAGTGTACGTGGTACATACGCATCATCGGTAATGGTGCTGGTGTCCTAACAATATGATATCAACATTGCAATAAAAAATTATAACTTAAGTATGCGATGCGAAGCGAACCACAATAATAAGCGGGAGCTGAATACTAGATGCAACTGTAACTAACCTGCATTAATCTAATATAAGTCCCACAAATGGTGCCTTTTGAAATAACACGAATCATGGGGTTTTGAAAATAGGGGCTACGGTGTTTTTTGAAAAGATACGTCTTTTGAAATATCCGTAGGATCCCTTGGGCTGTCTTTTAAAATACCCACGATTCGCTAGTTTTTGAAATAGGTAAGAATCGAATCTAATCTAACAACTAAACTAAACTAAAGGGCTAAGCTAACAAGCTGGACTACCGGTAAGGAAACCGCCTAATATCTGAGTCGATACATATACATACCTGTATATATATTAGTCGGTGATCTCGCCTCAATAATATCATATCCGATACCATATCTATAATCAGACATCCCAAGTCAAGAGTGCGGATCAATCATCAATATATAGCTCGTACGTAAATCCGTCGTACGGCATCCCAAATCGGGGTACGGGTCAATATCACATTCATCATACTATTCATCCGGTATCCTCTTTATCAAATATCATGATCGGGGTACTGATCTACGTCTAGTACAATACTGATACCGCCTAAGTATGCATGCACGTGTGTGAAATACTATGTCAAGGACCTGCTACAACGTCATGTCGTATCTCAAATACGAACCCTGCTATACCACCGATCTCACGGCCTCAAATCAAATCTCATCGACTCATCTTAAATCCCAAGTACTATCCTCATTATCCATGGATGCGTATATGAATGTATATATGCATAGTCCCATACCCACGCATATATACATATATACACATCCCAATCCGCGCACAAGAAAGTAAAGTATGCAAGTATGTAGGTGTGTATGTGTAGTGCAACACTACCCTAGGGTTCGCAACACTAAAATAATCCAACACACCAATATCCATCCTAAACATCGTTATTAATCCCAAATAACATATAATAATTGTTGGTGTGTATACGCATCCGTATACACCACTACGGACTGCGGGGGTGCTATACGCCATCCACCCGACTTCTCCCCGTAGATATAAATCTACTCACCTGGTCCTCGCTCGCCGGTGCCGACGTCGTCACGCGCTTGCTTGTCGTCTCGAAGTCCACATGGGGTACCTATATATCATAACGCACCATATCGCATTAAAATCCGACTCATGACCAAAACGACACACGAATCCCACATAGGTCAAAACCTATGGTTGCCTTTATAAATCAACCCCAAAAGCCTCGATGTCGGCGTACAAACGCCAAACCATCGAGAAAAACACCAAACGTACCAATCATGGTTTCAAAACTCACTACTGTATAAGAAATAGGGATTAATTCATCAAATCCATAAAATTAAACCAATCGTTTTATTTTCCAAAATCTAGTTATCACAAATTCCCATTTCGGTTTAAAACTTGATGTTTTAACCAATCTACAAATTTTAACGATTCAAATGGCCAAAATGCTCATTAAATAACATAATTAGGTCATACAAATCACTTTCATAAATTAAACTCATCAATTTGCATATATTCCAAATTCCTAGTTTGCAAAAATACCGATTTTAACTCTTTTTAAAGTAAAATTCACAATTTTACAATTAAGCTTGGTTTTGCATATACTAAAATATTAAACCAAAATTTATAATCTTAATAATGCCATGAAACCCTAATTAGAATTTTATCTCACCAAAATATATATATTTTTAAAACCTAGTTTCCAATTTATATAATTATCACAATTTAAATTAACAAAAATGCAAACTAGCAACTAGATTTGATTTGGCATGCCCACTACATGTTAACTATATCACACAACCACAACCTCATCACTAAAAACTTAACTCGACTTTTGAAACCCTTCTCTTGAATTCACAAGTTTTAAATTTAGAACCTAATTAAGCATCTAATTTAGTCGAATTGAAGTATTAAAGCAACAATTTAACTATAGGGCAAAGATTTATACCTCACAATTTCAAGAGATCTATCATGAATCTAGCACCAAAATCTTGACCTCCAAAATGAAAACTTTTCACCAAAATCCATGCTTGAGAGGCTAAGGAAAAATGGGTAGGAGTTAGATTTTGATTTTGTGGGATTTTTGGTGGATTTTTGATGTATTTTGTGAGGATTTTTGATGAGGAATTGAGAGGGGAAATTGGGGACTGTTGTAGAGGGAGGGCTCGGCCAGAAAATGGGGAGGAGAGGAGTGAGAGGGAGATGGGGAAAATAGAGTCAAGTCCACACAAAAGTCAAAGCCCACTCACTTATTTATTTCTTTCTTCTTTTCCTTTGTTTTCTTTTCTTTTCTTGGTGATTGGAGAGAGAGAGGGGGGAGGGCTGTCATGGTAGGGCCGGCCACATGGGGAGGGGAAGGGAGGGTGAGGTGTGGGTCTGTGGGTTGGGGAAAAAGATAAATGTATTACCCCAATTCCCATTAACACTAATTTCACCGAAAAAAAGCATTTTTCTTCGATATTTTCTAAACCGTTTTGGCAAACGATTTCATTTCAAAAACCATATGATAAAATTTTATTTAATGTTTTATGATGCACAAAATTTGTTTCAACTCATTCCAATTTGTAATTTTCCCTAATTAAATATATTAGTGACGGCTTAAAATAATATTAAAATAATTAATTTCAGAAAAAATTTCAGAAAATTTGAAATTTCACCAGTGGATCAATAAACACCAAATACTAGCAATTTCATAGCTAGAATATATATATTTAATTTTATAATAAAGATATTTGTATTTTGACTTTTTACAGAAAACCCCCTTATTTTACCGTTTTTTCGAAATTTCACCGAAACGATTTTCAAAACGTTACAATCTTCCCCCCTTAAAGAAATTCGGTCCTCGAATTTAAATTAAAATTTCCCCCAAATACCAAAATATTTCAGCCAAAACCATCAAATCGCCGGAGCTCCGAAATCATAAATACATAAAACAAATCGTAGCGCAACACATGCGCATGAAAAAAAAATGAGCCTATAACTCAAAATCAAACTCCATCCAGCATCCCGCAATCATCGGAGTCATGGAGAAGACATCAATGTCAAGATCTAATATGAAAACCAACTTGATATACATCGTTAAAACATCTGGAAGCAATGCGTGCCAAATCTTCTTCAAATCGCTGTGCGATGCTCGCAGCACTGCACAGTGGCGGACGTCTATTATAAGAAAATAACTACATATATATATATCCTTTGTTTAATATGTACGTTCCGCCGTTTTGGAAACAATTTAGAAGGGTCTCCTTGTTTTGAACATTTCGTGTCATATCAGACACGTAGGTAAATACTGAGGCTATAGCTCGCATTTTGGAAATCCCTTCAATAACTATCAATGCATGCAAAATATATTCAGGTACTATCCTCTGACTAGTCCTGCTCAGTACGAAAACACATAGCAATATCATAAAAACGTACTGCTCTATAAGAAAAATCAATCCCAAAATACGCGTATGCATACTACGTGTGTCTGGTGTGCACGGAAATCAAAATCCAAATATGTGCCATACATATGCACAGAAACAACATCTAAGTGCATCGGGTGTGCACGAAACATCTGTCATAGGCAACATGTGTGCCTGACAGCAAAATCAGGTGCATCTGACATGCACGAAAAATCTCGATTTAGTGCATCTGGTGTGCACCAAAATCACACTTCAAAACATGCGCCCAACATGCGCGAAAATCCAAATCAGGTGCATCCATCGTGCACGAAATCATGAAATCCAATATCAAGTGCCGAATATACGCAAAATCCAATCAGGTGCACAAGGTGCACAAAACAAATATCGAACATCACCATCGAAATCGAAGTCCAGGGCATCTAAATGCACAACATACGTAACACTGCACTGCAAGCATATATGAACTATACCGAGTGCAAAAACCAAATCGTGTGCGTATATATGCACAATCAACTCAACTGTATGAAATCCATATAATCACAAACATGAGAACCAAGGCACGAAAACGATGTCAAGTGCAACAACCGTGCAAAAATCGTAAACACTCAGCAGGTGCAACCATGGTCCATGAAGACAAATATCATGAAACTCAATCATCAAAATCAATCATGCGAATAAATCGCCCAAAATACGCAAATCGAGTATGGCGGAATAGTCCCGCTCAAGCATATCCTCCAAGAATCTCTGGCCAACTGCCGTGGTCACTCATAGCATGTCTCGTCGACGATCCCGAACTCTGGCCTGCCGGTGTGCATAACATGACCACTACTAGGTCCAAGTCTTCTCGTAATTTATTCCAGAAAGGTCCTATCGAGATCTCTCCCAAATCTCGTCTCTGCCGAACTGTCCGGAAGTCATCGTCCCTTACTAGATCTGTTCTCGTTCTGGAACGGCTGCATACTCAACGCGACTCCTTCTGGAAGGTATACCCAAGTACAATGCCTCGGCATACGCATCGTATCTCTGATGTCGGCGGAGTGGAACGTCATCTCATCTAGATCTGGTACGAACCTCTTACTTCACTTTCCTCTAATGTCGTCTTCTTTGGACTCGTCTCATCGCGGCTGCATGGACTGAGCTCCAACGGCTATCCTCGTATCTGGAGTCTCCCAAGAAATGCATCTCACCACCTAGCATCCGAATTAAGTCGAGCCATCCGATCGAGTCGTCAAAACCTCATAATCCCCCAAGAGCTCAACATCTTGGTACAGTTTAATAGTATCGAGTACGTACCATAGCATCGATGGTCCAGCCGTAGAAGGGCAAACCCAAGCCTCACTAATGGCGCCACGGAACTGCCGCAAACCCTAAGGTTCAAAGGCTTTCACACGGTCATTAAGTCGAGTTAGGGTTTCATTCTTCTAGAGGGACCATAGAATTGCCTGCATGTCTTTCCGACTACTTTAAACTTGGAATAATAGGTTTCTGACATTCGATCGTCTCTGTCGACTCCCAACGTCTCCGCGTGAAGTCGTCTCTAGCTGGAATCAATCTATCTGATGACCTCGCATCGGGGTAGGCGAATGATCCACATGTCCTAGTCATTCATCCTCGATGACTAGCGACCTTCTATCATCTCTTAGTACAACTCATTCTGCACTAACTCCAGCATCTGGGGCAATATCTCGTCGTTCGCAGCAATAACTGGCTCGCTCGTCTGCACGCTGAACGGTGCCTCAATCATCAGGAGTAAGCAATACTTCAATGGTCATCAAAATCTGGCTGGCCTCTATCAGTGGCTCAATCCTCTAGTGCAAATCGGCACGTCCGAGTAATCTCATACAGCAATCCACCTAACGCTTTTGTCATGGAGACATAATGAAAAGACACATCTCTGCAATCGTGTGTCGCCGGAATCATGCCCTGGTCAGTCCTCGTTCTTGACGAGCTCATGCTGACCGCAACTCTAGCCGTAGCTCTCCCTGCCCGTAATCATGGTAGCAAAACCATAACTGGTACTGATGAGGCTAGATCGGAATGAATATAATACTGAGCAAAGAAATGTACATCCTAAGGCTTCTTAAGTGGAGTAGCGTATCGTAAATATACCGCGGAACATACCTACGGTACGTCACTCTACTTTAGTCACCTATTCCATCAACCAAGGGTCATCCTACGCTCCGAAGGTAAAACCTAACGCTCTGATACCAACTTTGTCACGACCCGAAAGTACGGAACATGACCGGCACTTAAACTAGGAACGTCTCGAGGCGTACGTAATCTAAGTAAACCGAAAACCCAGAAATCCAAACCAAGAAAAGTAGTAGAGTGAAAGAAAACTAATTTAAAATCAAGTAGTTTTAATAGCATAAGCCGAGTTATGCGGTTTTAAAAATATCAAAAATATACTGAAAATTTCGGCAGAGTCTCGTTTGTAAATACTGGCCCCCAAACGGGATACAACATGAATAGTATACGAAATCAATAAAAGGCATCCCCAAGCGGGAGCTAGCTCTTCGTCAATCGACGGTCACAACCACACAAGCAATATAATATACAACGCCAACGGCGAGGATCAAAAACTCAAAACCGTAAGAAAACCACAGAAATAAAACGCGCGACTCTAAGGTCGAAAGAATAGCATCTCTGGTCTCTATCTCAAAAAAATACATTTTTGGTTGATGGAACTTCTAGATACAACAGAGTAATAATATACAAGTTATATAATGAGGGTACGATACAAGTAAACCCACCTACTAGCAAATCACCCGAAGGAAACTATGCCCGCAAAGCCGTAATGAAACCTGTACGGCAAACCTGCAAGAAACTGGGGCACAACGGGGGTGAGTTGCCAACTCGTGAATAGAAAAACATCTACGCACAGAAATCGCATAAATAACGCAACCTAGGTCAAAGATCATAATATATCCTCAATTATATATATAACATGCAACCTATAACAAGGCTAGGGTAAATATCTAACCCGAGTGTAATCTCATGTGCCTGTGTCAGTGCCTCAGGTAGCAATATATCATATGAATGAGGTATGAATGCATGAAAACAGAAAACATGTAAATGAAGAAACTGTTTTCATAATTTAGTGAGATTTCCTTGTATTTTTAAAATGAGGTATCATAATGAAATCAGC
Organism: Agapanthus africanus; assembly: GCA_030015575.1. Lineage (NCBI taxonomy): Eukaryota > Viridiplantae > Streptophyta > Magnoliopsida > Asparagales > Amaryllidaceae > Agapanthus > Agapanthus africanus. Next base: position 403,358,828 of record CM057346.1, read on the forward strand.
ATGAAACAGTGCCTAGCATCGGCACAAAACGTAATCCCAAAATCTCGATATCTCTGTATCACAGTCTCTATACCTCAATATCTCGAAATCTCAATGTCTCAATCACAATATCTAGGGCGCCGTCAGTCCAGACCGGCCCCTACCATCCATCTCAAGACCACGACGGTATCCTCCGGATATCCGACGCGTCGGGTAAAATCATCGGTAGGTAGTGCTCCCCTGCCAGGCTCACATCGTCATCATCACGCGCTTCTTGCCCCGGGGTACCTTACCGGGTCCACCATGTACCCGAAACGGTTCATCCGTCTCCTCGAATCGGGTCTCGAAATCCATCAGCAAACTCATGGTGGACGACTCATACATCATGGGAAAAACCGCACTTTTTTATTTAAAAAGAGAGAAATCAGTTTATATAAGTTTTGCGGTTTCCCCCCCCCCCAAATCCAAAAAATCTCATGGAAATCCGAATCCAAATCATCAATAGCATGTAAAACCATGAATATAGGCATAACAATGAATAACAGTATGCATGAAGGGACAAGTAATAACTACAATGTTAAGCTGGCATATAAAGCAGGTACACTAATATCATGTCAAATTACTAACTAACAAGCTAAGTCAAGCAATAATATTTTCTAAGGTGTACGTGACATGGCAATTACCGATGAAGATGTGTGTGAGCCGGCAAGTAAGTGTACGTGGTACATACGCATCATCGGTAATGGTGCTGGTGTCCTAACAATATGATATCAACATTGCAATAAGAAATTATAACATAAGTATGCGATGCGAAGCGAACCACAATAATAAGCGGGAGCTGAATACTAGATGCAACTGTAACTAACCTGCATTAATCTAATATAAGTCCTACAAATGGTGCCTTTTGAAATAACACGAATCATGGAGTTTTGAAAATAGGGGCTACGGTGTTTTATGAAAAGATACGTCTTTTGAAATATCCGTAGGATCCCTTGGACTGTCTTTTAAAATACCCACGATTCGCTAGTTTTTGAAATAGGTAAGAATCGAATCTAATCTAACAACTAAACTAAACTAAAGGGCTAAGCTAACAAGCTGGACTACCGGTAAGGAAACCGCCTAACATCTGAGTCGATACATATACATACCAGTATATATATTAGTCGGTGATCCCGCCTCAATAATATCATATCCGATACCATATCTATAATCAGACATCCCAAGTCAAGAGTGCGGATCAATCATCAATATATAGCTCGTACGTAAATCCGTCGTACAGCATCCCAAATCGGGGTACGGGTCAATATCACATTCATCATACTATTCATCCGGTATCCTCTTTATCAAATATCATGATCGAGGTACTGATCTACGTCTAGTACAATACTGATACTGCCTAAGTATGCATGCACGTGTGTGAAACACTATGTCAAGGACCCGCTACAACGTCATGTCGTATCTCAAATACGAACCCTGCTATACCACCGATCTCACGGCCTCAAATCAAATCTCATCGACTCATCTTAAATCCCAAGTACTAACCTCATTAACCATGCATGCGTATATGAATGTACATATGCATAGTCCCATACCCACGCATATATACATATATACACATCCCAATCTGCGCACAAGAAAGTAAAGTTTGCAAGTATGTAGGTGTGTATGTGTAGTGCAACACTACCCTAGGGTTCGCAACACTAAAATAATCCAATACACCAATATCCATCCTAAACATCGTTATTAATCCCAAATAACATATAATAATTGTTGGTGTGTATACGCATCCGTATACACCACCACGGACTGCGGGGGTGCTATACGCCATCCACCCGACTTCTCCCCGTAGATATAAATCTACTCACCTGGTCCTCGCTCGCCGGTGCCGACGTCGTCACGCGCTTGCTTGTCGTCTCGAAGTCCACATGCGGTACCTACATATCATAACGCACCATATCGCATTAAAATCCGACTCATGACCAAAACGACGCACGAATCCCACATAGGTCAAAACCTATGGTTGCCTTTATAAATCAACCCCAAAACCCTCGATGTCGGCGTACAAACGCCAAACCATCGAGAAAAACACCAAACGTACCAATCATGGTTTCAAAACTCACTAACTGTATAAGAAATAGGGATTAATTCATCAAATCCATAAAATTAAACCAATAGTTTTATTTTCCAAAATCTAGTTATCACAAATTCCCATTTCGGTTCAAAACTTGATGTTTTAACCAATCTACAAATTTTAACGATTCAAATGGCCAAAATGCTCATTAAATAACATAATTAGGTCATACAAATCACTTTCATAAATTAAACTCATCAATTTGCATATATTCCAAATTCCTAGTTTGCAAAAATACCGATTTTAACTCTTTTTAAAGTAAAATTCACAATTTTACAATTAAGCTTGGTTTTGCATATACTAAAATATTAAACCACAATTTATAATGTTAATAATGCCATGAAACCCTAATTAGAATTTTATCTCACCAAAATATATATATTTTTAAAACCTAGTTTCCAATTTATATAATTATCACAATTTAAATTAACAAAAATGCAAACTAGCAACTAGATTTGATTTGGCATGCCCACTACATGTTAACTATATCACACAACCACAACCTCATCACTAAAAACTTAACTTGACTTTTGAAACCCTTCTCTTGAATTCACAAGTTTTAAATTTAGAACCTAATTAAGCATCTAATTTAGTCGAATTGAAGTATAAAAGCAACAATTTAACTATAGGGCAAAGATTTATACCTCACAATTTCAAGAGATCTATCATGAATCTAGCACCAAAATCTTGACCTCCAAAATGAAAACTTTTCACCAAAATCCATGCTTGAGAGGCTAAGGAAAAATGGGTAGGAGTTAGATTTTGATTTTGTGGGATTTTTGGTGGATTTTTGATGCATTTTGTGAGGATTTTTGATGAGGAATTGAGAGGGGAAATTGGGGGCTGTTGTAGAGGGAGGGCTCGGCCAGAAAATGGGGAGGAGAGGAGAGAGAGGGAGTGGGGAAAATAGAGTCAAGTCCACACAAAAGTCAAAGCCCACTCACTTATCTATTTCTTTCTTCTTTTCCTTTGTTTTCTTTTCTTTTCTTGGTGATTAGAGAAAGAGAGAGGGGGAGGGCTGTCATGGTGGGGCCGGCCACATGGGGAGGGGAAGGGAGGGTGAGGTGTGGGTGTGTAGGTTGGAAAAAAAGATAAATGTATTACCCCAAATCCCATTAACACTAATTTCACCGAAAAAAAGCCTTTTTCTTCAATATTTTCTAAACCGTTTTGGCAAACGATTTCATTTCAAAAACCACATGATAATTTTTTTTTATTGTTTTATGATGCAAAAAATTTGTTTCAACTCATTCCAATTTGTAATTTTCCCTAATTAAATATATTAGTGACGGTTTAAAATAATATTAAAATAATTAATTTCGGAAAATTTTTCAGAAAATTTGAAATTTCACCAGTGGCTCAATAAACACCAAATACTAGCAATTTCATAGCTAGAATATGTATATTTAATTTTATAATAAAGATATTTGTATTTTGACTTTTTACAGAAAACCCCCTTATTTTACCGTTTTTTCGAAATTTCACCGAAACGATTTTCAAAATGTTACACCTATGTATTGATTGGAAGGGAAGCTGATGAGCGAACTCATCCATAAACCCTACTGAGCCTGACAGTGACAATATCCGTAGATTCCGGTCCGTTCATCTAAAGAGTATCGCATATCGAGTCTAGGGGGTGGATAAAGGCAGATCCCTAATAACGCGATAAATCGTGTCGGCATGAAGCCCATCACCACCTGAGAAACTACAGATTCAAATCAGTAATTCTCCACTATCTCGGCTGAGGATTTCTAGTGATGGCCACCCGTGCACTGTGCGACATCAACCCCCAATACCGAGAGAGACGAATCCCCGACGATCCGCTCACTGCCTCCATGTGACTCGGGACTGTACCCAAAAAATACCTGTTTGCACGTCTCCTTTGAGCGTGGTAGGGTAGAAATCAAAGCACAGTGGGAACTCACACGAGACAAATGACGATCTCAGGTCGACAAACTAACATGTACACATGTCACCAGGGAACTGCTATCTGACGATATGTATAATACCAACTAGCATGTTCCCGGCGAGTCCTGTCCGGTGTACTAATAACCTAATGAGCACCTGTATACATCTTAGGTGATCCAACTGACACCAGTGGCTTGTGAGACCGGCCACCGCCCATCGTCGGGTTCTCGACTGTATACACTAGTCTACTCTGGAGTATCGATGCCCTGTCTCGAAACTCTCACGACTAGGGACACTTTAAGGATGTGCTTATAGACCCCAGCTCCCACGTATATGATCACCATCATACTGCTGGCAGTCAAGCAAGAATCCTATGGGCTCTATCAACATGCAATAGTGAACTAAAGCATGTATACGATGATAAAGACAAACCAGATAGCATACTATCATCTCGAGCAAGACTGTCAAATCGGTATAGGTCCTGCCTCAATCATTGCAATCACGTACCTGCGATCCAATAATTGACTTTGAGGGCACTATCTCCAACAATCTCCCACTTGAACTTAAGGCTAATTATTGCGATGTCGCATACTCACAGCCCGTGTGATACCGAACACCCAACTCCTCTACTAATCAGTTTCACAAAGCTAGTTTGTAAAACTCTTGTGTTCGAGGAATAGCCTCAGTGAGTGGATCCGCCCTGATGTCTCTTTCTATGTCTCTCTTAATCTCAAGTTCGCGGAGAAAGCCATCTCCCGAATCGAGTAATACATGTCTTAGAATATGTCTGGATATCTGATAGGACCTAGTTCATAAATGGACTCCAAATCCAAACTTCTTAGACTGTATCGATAACTGAACTTAATCAGTATCCAGCACCAGGCCTCCCACAGTATCCTCTTGGACCACCTATCCCTCGTCAGAGGGAAAACTATAACTCTGACAATCACTCTGTCATCCATGTCACCTTTGAAGTCTGGAATTATAACCGTCTCCCGAAGGAGGCTGCCGTCATCAAATCCATAGAACATGCACTTATGTTCCAAAACGGCTTCCTTATGTTTCTTCAGGATTGGATTAATATAAACTTATCGCATCTAGTGCAAAAAACAACATCTGGTGTGGTACTTGACATTTCATGATTGACTTAATTGCCTAAGCAAGTGATCTGCCAATCATGCACATCCCTCTCCCCTTTAGTCTGTAAGACACCTTTAGAGAGGGTGACTCCATCACCTGCAGGTACTCCACCATGCCAGGAGTCATCTATTCTAAATACTTTTAGAATACTGTCAAAGTACTCACATTGGGAAACTACCCAAATCTAGATCTAAAACTGTAGATCTAGAAACCAGAATGTCTAATATTGTATCCATATCCTTTGTGAGGAAACAACTGTGTGACTACCAAAGTACAACGGATTGTAGTATAGGAATTTTACTTCCTACTCTATATATGTCATCCAAATACCAGGACATGACACCCTACTACCTTCTTAACAGATCCACCCCTTATTCTGATGAAGTCAAACCCATGACTGTCACATCAAAAATAGATGATCTATTTCCACTATATCTGCTCTGCTCTATAAATAGACATAAGCTACTTGCCCACTATGCTTCTGCTGCTCCCACTGACTACGATAACCCTCTGGCAGAATAATATATACGTACACTTCTAAAGCTAGTTTAGAACGACGCTATACTTATCCTCCTGCCGGGTCTCATAGTTGGGAACAACAGTAGCGTCAAGTATGGGTAAACAAGAACCTCCCTGTCACCGTCCTTGAGGCTACCGGAGTACCTCTCGGGTGTCTGAGGTTACCCACCATATTTGCGGAGTAGCTAATGTAATGTCAAACCTGATTGAATATATAGGTCCTATTAAATTTTCCGTAATCGTTTGCGGTTCTGGAATCTCTTCCAGTTCTACCATACTCCCACTACTGTTTTCTGAAAAAATCTATTTTACTAAAACTGTGGCGAGTCTAGAACAATATCACTATTGATCTTCCAGATGGTAGAAAGTCAACCCTCGTCAAAGCCAGGGTCAACCCACAAACTGCCATTACAGAAACGTGCCTTGAGTTATCCAGTGTCTGGTTTTAAGCAAAAGCTGGACAACTCCCCGTATCTTAATATCGTTAAGATATGAACCATTCTATATACAATATAGAAATAGCGGCACTAATTTAATTGGAACCAGATTCAATTCATGCAGCTGTCTCCAGTGCATATCAACTTAATGAAGAGAGGCTACTCAGCATTACTCAACTTAGGAATCCATCCAATTATGAGTAACCTGAAAGAGAAACAAGTTTCTCAAAACCATTACTATCAACTGAATACCAATCACAAGAATCTACATCTTCGATCTCTTTGAAGAATCCCGATACTTGCGATACCTGGTTCTCTACTTTATTCTTATACCCACAACTTCTCAAAACTTAGACATTGTATTTCTACGAAACACTTGTCTAAAAACTAGAGAAGTTATAAGTAAACAGAACATAGTACGAGGACCTACCCCTTTGTCCTGATGGACACTGGACAACATACAATACTCTTGTATAAGTCCGCTGAGTCGAATAACTCAAAACCTGTGCATCGTAGGTTGAAAACTGTACCCAGGTGATTTCCTCAAATATCACCAATTACAACGAATTCCGATATAATGAGGATGATCTCCTAATTCCCAATAACTTACTCCCACTCATCATCTGTAAAACCATACAGATGTAAGAATCATACCTGGTAAATACATACCTTGGAGTAAGTATCTAATCGGGAAACCAGTTTTCCTTTAACAATGCACTGAAACATGAAAATGTTTCATAAGGGTATCCTGGTATTCCTAGTAATGCCTCTTCCATAATCCAATTCATGACTTTAACCGTATATTTCATTTACATATCTCCAAATCCCTTTATTTGTCTTTAGTCGTTACCTTCTGTACACTATCGTTAGGCTAAATGGTTTTCTTTCTTCCCTACCGTTCGGCACCAACCTATGGTTTGGAAGAAGACTATCCAGTAAGCATAATAGGTGTATCCTCCTAAACCAAGGAGTACTCGCAACTTGAGAGAAGGTGATGATAAACAACAGCTGAATAATACCTTATTCTATTAAAGGTGAAATAGGAGTGGCGATGAAGTACGCGGTTTGGTCGTGAATGATAACAGTCGCAATTTAGTTTGCCCTCTTTCTAATCCCTTTATCTTGTCTTTACATATTACCTTCTGCACACCCTACTTAGGCTAATTGGTTTTCTTCATTCCCTACCTTTCGGCACCAGCCTATGGTTTGGAATAAGACTATCCAATAAGCGTAATAGGTATACTCTCTTAAACTAAGGAGCCCTCGCAACCTGAGAGAAGGTGATAATAAAAGACAATTGAATAAACCAATTCTATTTCTCCTGAACCTGGATCCATCCTCGAAGAAGTCCCTTCGAGTTCGTATATAACCATACGATGGATCTATCCAATGGAAGTGGATGTCCGCAGTAATATGGGGTGTTCTGAGAAATACAAAGGGTAAAAGAAGGAGCGGCAATGACTTATGCAACTTCAGACAATCCAAAAGCCAGTATATTAAGAAGGTTCGGTCAACTTGGTCACTGAGTCATAGTCTAGGGTCGGTCAAAGGTCACTGCCAAAGAGAGAGAGAGAAAAGAAACACTCTGCGTGCACTCTAACCTAGATCAGAATGGTTATCACTTTATCTAATCAGGAAACCTCCCACTATAATCTCAAATTCTCCTCCAAACCTAAAAGAAGAATTAGTCGGGATCACCCGAAGAGGAAACCAACTCATCAGTGAGAATCGGGATCCAACTATCATCGCATGATAACTTGATGGAAGCCACTCAAGTTATCACACTCCAGAAGGTATGCGCATGCCTGGCAAGTTTCCTGTATGTTTGAAACTCCCGATGTGATTTTTGCCCCATGCTCTTATGACCTTGGCGTTGGTCAAAATATCATAAGTCACATGCCAAGTTCTACCCGTCACTATCCAGGTCAATTTGAACCCACCCGCACATGCCCTTGACGTTGGCCAAGTATGACAGAACGACTGTCCCAAACCAACTCATCTATCTATGCAACAGATGAATACCCAGCAGCTACCAAACACTATGCCTTGGCGTTGGTCAAAATACATAGCTTGAATACTACTGACGATCCATAAGAAATGACGGAGGGCTACGACTGGTTTTTGGTGAAAAACCTTTAACGTAATGAACTTGATCTCGTTGAAGGAACCTGATGGCTTTTTATAAAAATATAGTGGCGAAAACATTTTGCTAAAGAGGTTACTCCCGGTTAAGGGATCTCGGCTCTTTCCTCGTGGAATGAGGTGCAGGATATTCCAACTAAATACCGGGATGCAAAGCAACTTGTAATCGACTATAGTGAAGTTATTACCCTGACGCAAACTTCTGCCCAAGGGGTCACTCCCGGTGAAGGGATCTCGGCCCTTGCCTTGTCGAATGAGGTGCAGGATATTCATAACCGAATATCACTATGCAAAACAAAAGGAAACGTCTTTGTAATAACACCTTTTTAAATTGGTTCCAACAACATCAAATATAGGTTCGTTTTACTTGCATTGATAAGAATCAAGGCAGTCCCATCAATCAATCACACCAGAAAAGAATGAAAATAAAATGTACGTATATGCCATCCGCATTCGTCACTGGGTCCCGTCATCACCCGTTAGGTTACTTAACTAACGACAGAGCGGGGGCTGGACTAGCGCGGGTGTAAAACATATACAACATCTAATAGTATATATACCAATATACAATAATCGCTCCAGGCGTGATAATATGCAACATTACAGAAAAGTAATAAGCATCACAGAACAATACAGATAATCTGGGATCCCCGGGTTTCACAGAGCCGCTACTGAAACCCGACGTTCCACTGGTCGTGTGGATAGCCTGTGCAATGAAACCTAGACCCCTACGGGTGCGGCAAGTTACCCGCCAAAACCTGAAGCGAGGTAGTCCCCACAACATAGTGAATGGAACACCCGGCACTTCACGGAATCCGGTAAATTGAGCACCCCTCCTTGGGTCAACCTGTACCCCCTACGAGTGCGGCGAATAGTCTGCCAATTCTAGAGTGAGGTCCCTCTGCCTCTCAAAGCCATGAGATACGGACCCGTTGCCCTCCAGAACCCGGCTATCCGTGCACTCCGTCGCGGGGTAAACCTAGTACAGAAATAAAAATATGTACAACGGGTATCGACCTCAACCCGGTCGTGCCCCAAAAGAATATTATACAAACAGGCAATGACGGCAGTCCACATGTTGGACGCTCGCCCCGCAATATCAAATGTACAAAAAAATCCAAACTGCACATCATTGCACGCTGCTATCCACCACGACAAATCCGCAACATTACAGCACAACACAGAACATCAACGCGAATGTCACGTTCGCAAATCCGTCTAAAAGAGCTATAGCAATTAGACGCAATTTACCGCTCAAATGACATTCCCGGTCGGAGATATAAAGTAAGTACTGTATACTAACAAGTTTAAAATTTCGATCGACAAAATTTCCCGAAGTGGGCCCCACGTACATCTGCTATACAGTAACAAAATCTAGGCCCAAAAGAACAGTACCAGAAACCACAATTTATCATATAGAAACAACAGAAGAAACATGGTCCACTAAGTCACCAATACGGCCGCGGTTCCGCGGTCAAAGCAAGGCTTTGACCGCGTTTCCGCGGCGGTTTGGTCGACTCAGTCGGTCGTTTTTCTTCTGGTTCCTTAAAAAAAGCCTGCTTAATTTTCTGGTATATGCAAAATAATTTTTAGACCCTTTTAAATATCGACAGAAACTTTAACATGGAATTTTGCGGTTTTCGAAAATCCGTTCGATCGATATTTTAAACGCGTTAGCACGAGTCTAGGGGGTGGATAAAGTCAGACTCCTAATAACGCGGTAAATCGTGTCGGCATGAAGCCCATCACCACCTGAGAAACTACTGATCCAAATCAGTAATTCTCCACTACCTCGGCCGAGGATTTCTAGTGATGGCCACCCGTGCACTGTGTGACATCAACCCCCAATACCGGGAAAGACGAATCCCCGACGATCCGCTCACTGCCTCCATGTGGCTCGAGACTGTACCAAAAAATACCTGTTTGCACGTCTCCTTTGAGCGTGGTAGGATAGAAATCAAAGCACAGTGGGAACTCACACGAGAAAAATGACGATCTCAGGTCGACAAACTAACCTGTACACATGTCACCAGGGAACTGCTATCTGACGATATGTATAATACCAACTAGCATGTTCCCGGCGAGTCCTGTCCGGTGTACTCATAACCTAATGAGCACCTGTATACATCTTAGGTGATCCAAGTGACACCAGTGGCTTGTGAGACCGGCCACCGCCCCTCGTCGGGGTCTCGACTGTATACACTAGTCTACTCTGGAGTATCGATGCCCTGTCTCGAAACTCCCACGACTGGGGACACTTTAAGGATGTGCTTATAGACACCAGCTCTCACGTATATGATCACCATCATACTGCTGGCAGTCAAGCAAGAATCCTATGGGCTCTATCAACATGCAATAGTGAACTAAAGCATGTATACGATGATAAAGACAAACCAGATAGCATACTATCATCTCGAGCAAGACTGTCAAATCGGTATAGCTCCTGCCTCAATCATTGCAATCACGTACCTGCGATCCAATAATTGACTTTGAGGGCACTATCTCCAACAGCCACTGGCGCCGAGTGAGAAAAGCTGGGGGCAACTCCCTCTCTGGACTTACCCCACCAGCTCCAATGGTGGAAGTTGACGCTGCTGTTCCAACCGGGAACAGCTTTGATCTGCTCAGGAGGGTATGCACGAACTCTCCAACGGCGGTGCTAAAGAAATCGCCCCCGCCTGCAGAAGCCATAGTACAGGAAAAGTCGGAGCAACCCCATCAGCGGCTCTCCTCACAAATTCACAGGGTTTGGCGAAAAGTCCAGGACTCCGTGATTGATCAAATTTACTCTCATCGACCGAAGAAATCGAAGGCTGGGCAAGAAAAAGACCATCCCTCCGTCATACAACGAGGGACTTCTTCTACACAGGTGCCTGCTACAACGGCTCCTTCAACTTTGACCTCCCACAAAAGGATGAGGCTGGAGAAAATCCCACCGCCTACGGCAAATTCCAAAGGTGATGGACCTAAACGCCCCAAATCTGGAGGCATAATTGTGCATATGGTCTACATGGCTTCCGGGAAAGAAGAAAGCCATGCTTCCATAGGTCATCAACCGCAATCTCGGTCGCTGACAAAATCTCAGGAGCAACAACAAATGCTCTAGGAAATATTGACCAAAATGGCAGCACTTATCGGGCAGAAAAAAAAACCCGGGCACAACAGCCGAGCAGTGCCAGGAGTAGGAGACCGATATAGAGTTCCTGCGACGGGTGCTTGAAAGAAAGGACAAGGAAGGTGCTGAGCAGGCTGCTAACATAAAGCAGATGGCTCTCTTGTTCCAAGACATGGTTGGAATGATGATCCAGCCAAAACCCTAGGCCGAAGACCCGCCGATAATTGTCGAGGATGACAGAGGGGAACTATCAAACCCTCTTCCGGCTTTATCAACAGCCAAGGAGGAAACGATCTCCAAGGCTGCTCTTGATGATTATATAGCTCAACAAATAAGAGCTCATCAAGCAAATGAAGCAGCTGGCCAAATCGTCAAAACTGGACGACCGTATCCAGGCTGGTATGATCAAATCAAGTACCCGCCGGGATATACGATCCCCAAGTTCCATGTATACAAAGGGACATGCAACCCCCATCAACACGTCATGCAGTTCAGAGCTCTGTACGGCAACGCTGGAGGCGATAACAAACTGTTGCTTCACCAGTTCATTGGAAGCCTGTCCGAAACGGCCTTTGAATGGTACTCGGAGCTCCCAAATGACTCCGTGAAAACATTCACAGAGATGGAACTTCTGTAAACACAGCGGTTCGCCAGTGCGAGTGAGCGCATTACAATTACGGCATTAATCAATGCCAGGGTAAGACCAGGAGAAACCTGGGTTCAATACACGATCCGGTGGCCGAACCTATGGTCAAAGTACGAACAGCGCATCGAAGAATCCCCTATCGTGGGCATGTTCATCGGGATCTTTGATCCCCAAACGACTGTGTCCCAGTTCATGACATTCTTCAAACCAACGACCTTCCAGGCTCTGATAGATAAACTGGCCCAAATAGACTAGATGGGCCATAGGCTTTCCTCCTCAAATAAGGACCTTCGAAATGCTAAGGGTAAAGGGAAAGCGGTCTTTTTTGCCAACACGCAACAACAACCGAGTGGCTCAAAACTGGCTGCTCGCCTAAATAACGCGCGTCTGCGCCTATCCTTGGAGGAAAGACTAGGATGCGCTTACTCATTTCCCCACGACAAGACGAGGAGACTGTTCAAGTTGGCAGAGCGCAACAAACTCATCACATTGTCAGACCCACGGCATCCACCGCAACCCGGCGACGTCAAAAACCCTAACTACTGCTCCTATCACAGAATGGTGAGCCACCTAATTGACGATTTCTACGTCTTCAAGAACTGGGTCGAGGACCAGTATCAATAGAGGAAGTTCGCGCTGTCTGAGAACTGGAGGGTAAATCCGCCCCAGAAGTACACTCCCAAAAAGGTGGATGCGCGGGAGGCATCATGCTCGCTCGTGGAAGAAACTCTATGGGAAGTCGTTCTTTCAGCTAAAACCAAAAGAATGCTGAAAGATCTATAGGCATGTCAGGCAGTCAAGTGGAAAAGCCCACTTGAACCCGAAATCATCGAAGGGATGCTGAAACCTTGTCCCGTACCAAAAGTTGTTGACAAAGGGCAAAACCCCCAAGTCAAGCCTTCAAAGTCTTCGAAGAAAAAGAAGAAGACCAAGAAGCCTGTGCAGCCTGCCGAGTATGACGACAAGCGCACAGACCTACAAAAGTACATTGAGCCGCTGGAGGAGTACAACCAGAAGGTGCGGACACCGGTCACGCTTGAAGAGTTCCTCAAGCATATTCTTGAGAATGAAGATAGTGACAAAGATGGGAAAATAACTCATCAGAAGAAATCGAAGACTATGTAGCAAGTTGCCACATGGTCTCCCATTCGTCGTCAAATGAGGAAGAAACTCCCTTGGCGTCAGAAAACAACGCGGAGGAACTGGGGGCAGGATCGGCGCTAAAATCCCCGAAACTGCCAGAAGACCCGATCGATAGGTTATTAAATGAAGCCTTTCGAAAAAGCAAAGCTGACCGAGAACGTGAAACAGCTACATACGAAAAGGCTAAGCGTCAGCGTCAGGATGAAGAAGCTGCGGCAAGGATGAGTCGTAAAATACTCCTACCAAATCAAAGCACACCTGCTATGAATAATGGCAGGATCAAGACAAAGAAGCGGTTTGCCAAAGCCCTGTCAATGGGGATGAAGCCGCCACCTCTCGTAGGAAACACTCCCGGGGTCATATGCTCAACGGAGAGGATTCACATCCAAACTACTGCCTATATCATCGGAGGGTTACCCACCCCACCGATGAATGCAATGCTTTCAAGAAGTGGTGGAAAAGATACGTTGCCTATCAAAAACACCTCAAGAGGATGACGCGCGAAGCTCGTCGACGGCAAAAAAGTGCGATAGATGGGCGTGAAAAAACGACTGGCAACTGTCATATGGTTGGTACCAGTTCGGAAGAGGAAAAACCCCAAGTTCTTACTTTCGGAAGCGATTCTGAGGACGAAATACCCCTTAGCCCTCTCTTCAAAGAGTCCACCTCCGAAAAAAAGAGGAGGAGAAGAGCTGCAAGAATATTCAGCAGCGTAACCGCACACTGCCTGAAAAGAACCTCGGACCTATAAACAAAGGTTCGAGCAAAAAGGACAAAGGGAAAGAAAAAATCTCTGAGGAAATTGCCCTCGATGACGGAGTTGTCAAAGAGCTCGCAGTGAGGGACCCGCCTAGTAAAAACAAGGTGGATTACAATGTCCTAGCACATCTGAGGAAAATACCCTCACAACTGAGCATATTGGATGCTCTCCTCCTGTCCAAAGAAGCACGAGATACTCTGATCAAGGCATTACAAGAGCCTGATCAGTTCCAAACTTTCCTCACAGAAGAAAAGATAAAGGATGAGCTGGCAGAGGTTCACACAGCTGACATTACATTCAGCGATGAAGATCTCCTTCTCAGTACGTGCAAACATAATCGCCCGTTATACATCACCGGGTACTGCCACGACATCAAGATAAGGAAAATCTTCGTTGACAATGGATCCTCCGTCAACCTTCTCAACGTGAGAGTGCTGAAGGAGATTTGCATGAACGTTCAGCACCTGGCCCGAGACAAAATTACCATCTCCGCGTTCGACTCACAGTCGTCACGGAGGCTTGGGTCCATAATACTGACGTTACGCTTCGGGTTGTTTATCACTGACATCAAATTTCATGTCATTGACGCCAAGACTTGCTATAACGCTTTGCTCGGCAGGCTTTGGTTACATGAGTACAATGTCATCCCTTCTACACAACATCAGTGTATGAACTATTTCGAGGATGGCTCGGAGTACACCGTCACAGGGGAGCTAAATCCGTTCTTCGAAAACGAGGTCTGAAAATATGAAGAAGCAAAGTACTTCCTACCAGACTTCGAAGATACAAAGAGGTGTCATAAGCCGGAGGATAAACAGAAGTCCGTCACCACTATCCCGATCTTTAGGAGCGATTCCGAGGAAGGTGAAGAAATAGTCTACTCGAGGCAACCCTAAAAAGAAAACAACAGGCCCGGACCATCTACTCCTATTTTGGTCTTTGGCAGCGACTCTGAGGACGAGACCAACGCAGTGTTCTCCATTCGCCCGTCAGTGCAAACCGTTACCGGAGCCGATCAGAGTCAGCAAATCACAATGGCTCCGCCTCGGCATTATAAGGAACTTGATGCACTCGATACATACAGCGTATAAGAACTACAGACTTTCTATGTCCCTCCCAGACGAAGAGGTGAAAAGGCGATCCTCTTCTACCAATCTACAGAGACCAAAGTAGAAGAAAAAAGTCTAGCATGGTACCGATTTTGAACTTGACAGGCTTCAACCAATTCGTCTGCCAAGATACTACATGGGGAGATTGAAAAGGCTATTGAGATGCCAAGATGTACCCATCGAACAAACTGTTCGCCAAACCCAATTCTACAAAAAAGATTTGGGATATTCCTGGGACTCAACGAAAGATGCCCAATGGGAAGATGGAGACAACCGGGCTTGGGTACGTTCGGTCCAGGAAATGGGAGCAGTTCCACAGTTGTCGTGTCATAAACAGCTCCAGCGAAGAGGAAAACGCTCTTCTAAATGGCCGTGACGTTAAAACAGAGCGAAATCCCGCTCTAAGAACATTAAGTTCGTCGCTCGAAGAACAAATAGATAAGCTAATAAAAGAAGCTTGTCAAAAGAACCGAGATAATCACAGTCACGAAATGGCCATTTATGAAAAGCCAAGATGCAGCGCCTCAATCAGCAATCTGTGAAGAAGGAAGACTATAATGCCCTTCATACCCGGCCCGCGGTACCTCCCCGCGAAAGGGGAAAATCCTGAAATAGAGGCAAAAATAGGGCAAAGATCGCAAACAACGTTCGAAAATAACAAAGTGGATCTAAGAAGCCGTGCAATCGAGAAAAGGTCGATTGGAACCCATCCTTTATAAAGAAGATGGGTCGGGAATACTCTTTCCCCCTAGACAAGACAAGGAAAATATTCAACCTTGTTATGAAGCACTAAATGATGATGCTCTCGGAGTCTCGGCAGCCCGAACAAATAAATAAGGTCTATCATCCGGATTATTTCTCCTACCACCGAGCAATAGGTCATCCCCTCGATGACTGCTTCACTTTCAAAGACTAGGTAAAAGACCAGCATTAGTAAGGCAGGTTCGCTTTGTCTGACAGCTGGAAGGTAACCCCGCTGCAAAAACATGAGCCAAAGAGGACTTATACCGTGAGGATAGGACCAGCTCAACCATAAAAAGGAAAGCGAACTCGTACCTGCATATGATAACACTATCAAAAGAGGGAGGGCACGAGACTATGGATGACCTCCACATGTGCTTCGCAAATGAAGACGAGGACGAGGTGATCTCCGAGTTTCCACCAGCACCCAAAGAGCTGGAAGATGGGATATACACTACGGCGAACAACCTAAGAAAAATTGACTTAAGGACGGAAAATGATCCGAGGCCGACATTCGTCAGTGAGCTACTATCTTAAAACAGGTGGCCATGTTAAAAGAAGTGCTCATGCAATATAAAGATTGCTTCGCGTGGAACTATTTCGAAATGCCAGGTCTAGATCCAAAGGTGGCAGTACATAAACTGGTCATATCGCCAAACAAAAAGCCAGTCAAACAGGCGTCATGAAGAGTGCGGCTCGAACTTGAGATGAGTATCAACACTGAAGTCAAGAAACTAATCGATTCCGGCTTCATCCAAGAAGTTCAATATCCCGACTGGATCGCCAACATCGTTCCGGTGATGAAGAAAAATGGGACGGTGCGCATCTGCGTGGACTATCGGGACCTCAACAAAGCATGCCCGAAGGATGATTTCCCAGTACATGTTACCGAGGTAATGATTGATAACACGTCTACCCATGAGCTCTTCTCCTTCATGGATGGATCTTCAGGATATAACCAAATAAAAATGCAGCCAGAAGATCAAAAGCATACCGCCTTTCGGACCCCACAGGGCATATTCTGCTATAAGGTGATGCCCTTCGGTTTAAAGAACGCCGGCGCTACCTACCAAAGGGCCATGACAAAGATCTTCGATGACCTCATACACGAAATCGTCGAATGCTACATTGACAACCTTGTGGTAAAGAGCATATCTCATGAGGAACATCTAAAAGTAGTGTTCCGACGTCTTCGGAAGTATAATCTGAAAATGAATCCTATAAAATGTGTTAGTTATATGTATACCCTAGAGGCCATTACTATACATAGGATGTATATTGTAGTGGATGCTTGGACATATATAGGGATGACTTTCTTGCTCGATATGATAGTATGCTATCTGGTTACTCTTTACTTTAACGTGTACACTGATTGTCTCTCTGTTACATGTTGGTAAAGCCCTTAGGATGTGTACTTGACTACCTGGATTATGATGCGGATCATACTAGTGGGGACATGGTAGTCCATAAGTACATCCTTCAAAGTCCCTAGTCGTGGGTGTATCGAGACGGGGCATCGATATACCAGAGTAGACTAGCGTGTACCTTCTCGACCCATACAGATGGGCGATGGATGATCCCATATCCATTGGTGTTTGACATCAGAGATGATATACGGGTGCTCAGTGGAGACTGGGTACACTAGACGGACTCGCCGAGAACTCCCAGATGGTATTATACCTCACATCAGATAGCAGTTCTCTGGTGACACTGGTACAGAGTAGTCTGTTGACCCGAGATCGTCATAGAATCTTGTGTGATTCCCACTGTGCTTTGATTTCCACCTTACCACGTCCAAGAAGGTGTGCAAAACGGTGGTTTTTGGGTACAGTCCCGAATCACATGGAGGCAATGAGCGATAGGAGGGGATTCGTCTCTCTCGGTATAGGGAGTTGATGTTGCGCTGTGTTCGATTGGCTATAACCGGAAATCCCTGGCCAGGGTTGCTGAGATTTACTGGTAAGTGTTATCAGTAGTTTCTCGAACTGTTATAGAACTCATATCGACATGACTTATCGAGCTGCTGGGGTCTGACGTTTACCACCCCTAGGCGAGATATGCGACATATCAGACGAACAGACCGGACTGTACGGTAAGTGTTACTGGTTGGATTCACAGGAGTGTGAGCGGGCTTGTTCATCGATCTTCTGATCGCTCAATACCCGGATAGCCGTTACGTTTAGCAGACCGCTTTCGGCTTGTGGGTGTTTGATATGATCATCACCTGCTGCCGGCGTATTGACGAGTCTTTAGAGTCCTACACAGAGGTTTCCTGGATCAAGCGAAACGAAATAGGAGCGCATATGAGATATGTGCGGGACCGAGAATAATACCAGTATGTGATACTGTATTCTATTCTCGCGATATGTATCATGGGACGGTTATATGTGATATAGCCGGGTTACCGAATCAAATGTTGATTCGATACATTGATACACATGATATTAGTCGGTTATATGCAGTATGACCGGATCATTAAATCAAGTGTTGATTTAATGATTTAATGTATAATTATATGTTTGATATATTACTTTGCATTAACTAGTATTGGTTCACTCAAGATTAATTTTCTCACTTGAAATGCACAAGTTGTATATGTGATATATTTTTGTGCACTTGTTTGTATCATGTTTGATGATACATGCAAACTTAGGTTTGTGTTTACTTTAAACCATGTTTAAGTGAATGGTTAGGGTTTTATTATCTTCTCTTGATTATTTATTTTATTTATTCTTTATAGCAAGAAAAGAAATGGTTGCTTCTTTTGGATTTACTTTGAAGCTTCATGAAGCTTTGAAAAGTTCAACCATTTTTGTTTCTTTTGCTTAACCTAACCATTCACCTAACCCTAGTTTATTCTCTACACTTAACCATGGTTGCATTATGATAACCATCACTTGTTTTTCTATTATTGATAATTCTTTTTTCATCCTTCATCTTCATCTTCTTCATGAAGAGAAAAAGAAAAACCTTTGCTTGAAATTTCTAAGTGATGATTCCAAGTGAGAAATCCAAATCAAAAGTGAACCCACTTCCTATTTCTTCATCCTCTACCACTTGCCATGTAGTATAGGGTGTTTTCTTCACAAGTTTCATGACTTGGTGAAGTTGGAGCTTGATCTTGAGTTGCCTCGACGTAGATCATCTTCGGCATCGAAGTCGACGACCTGGCCCGATCATTTCTTCGATGAAACCATCGCTAGAGTCCGGGATCCGATGATCGCAGCGGAGGGACATCATCACGGAGCTAAGGAAGTGGAGGACCGGATCTACAAAGGTTGTAGTCTCTTTCACTTAGCAGTAAAGTTGTTTACCAGCTTGTAGTTTCGCCTATTCTCTAGTTAACGATCTGTATTAGGGTTTCTCGGCACCAGAAAATTTTGAATTTGGCATGGTTGATGCCTTGTGAGACCTCTTCAGTGTGACAAGGAACCCTACAGTGGTATCAAAGCCTAGCTAGAGTTTTAGGCGAAGTGTAGACGAAGTTAGAAGTCCGATCGAACCCGTAAACCCCGACAAAACCCTTCTCTGTACATTTTTCAAAACAGTGGATTTTTGTGAATTAAAAATTCTAAGAAAAACAAGCAGGAAAAACTAAGAATTACTGTGAAGTACGGTCCACTAAGTCAATAATTTGACCACGGAACCGCAGCGAAACCATGGGTTTGGCGGCGGTTCCGCGGCCAAAATTTGGACTTAGTCCCTGAAATTTCATATATTTATTCTTAGGTCCTTTCTTGGCAATTTTTTATGGGAATATTTTAATTCCACTCAAGTGTTGAGTTTTCTAGGGTTTTATTGGGGACTCGTTAATTTGATCGGATAATTTAACTTCGTTTATGTTTTTTCGGATATTTTAGAAACTGTTAAAAAATTCGACCGGATATAAATACCCACTTTTTCCCCTGCCGGGAAATTTCCAAGTGTTGGATTTTTCCGTAGTTTAAGAATGTTCTAAGTAGTGCAAGTAACGCGATGGGCCCTCTAGAAGACAACAAACCTTAACTCGATTATGTGACCGTCTTGAACTGCCCTTTGAACCTTAGGGTTTGGGGCAGTACGGCGTGCTACATGTGAGGCGTTGGCTTGACCCTTTTACGGCTGGACCGTTGGTACTGAGGCATGAAGTGGATGTTTTTGAACTTATTTCAAGTGTTGAGCTGTTTCAGGAAAACTTGGGTGTTTGATTGTTCGATCGGAAAGTTTAACATTTTCTATTTATCTGAAATGTGATACAATAATTGGAATTCACAAATAGTTATGAGATAACTGAATGAATGTTATAAACACAGCACTTTAAGTCTCACTTGATCGGTTGCCACGGAATTTTGATGCGATCAAAAGTCCGGCGCAATCACGTAGCGTACGCGGATACTCGCCGGTAAACTTAATAGATAGCCATGCCCCATAGCCCCGACCAAGTGACTGTAGGAGAACCCCGTCGCCGAAAGTATCCGTTCAGGTGCTCGCGGCAGCGGTGTTCCGCCTTAGTGCACTTCGTCGACGGTATCGGGGGTGCGGCCGTCTATTAAAGTTTGCGACGAGCATTCGGTCAGGATGCCGGGAATCTTGTTGAATTGCCCGACTAGATATTGAAAAGAGTTTTTGATAAATGAGACTAAAATACGGGGTTTATAATTGTTAGGCATGTGATGTTTAAGGAATTCATTTGATTAGGCATGCGATGTCTAAAGAGTTTGCGGATTCCAACTGTTGTAGTTTTACACTTTCTTTTCTGTGACCGTAAGTGTAATATGTGATATCGCCGGTTTCGTTGCTATATGTCAACGACAATTGGGATGCGCATATTTACTTACGTTGATGACATGTGATGTTATGTGTTGCTGGATATGTTATATTGGATCGTCGTGTTTGAATAGCCGGGGGGTTTTTATGTGAGATGAGTGTTTTTCATTTTTCATTCATGTAAAAACTTGTATGTAATATTCTTTTATTGGGGCATTTCCAGGTTGCGGAAGATGTCACCTTTTGTATATTATTTACTTTTCCGCATTAGGATAGACCCAAGGAGGGGAGCACAAGTAACCGGGTTCTAGGGTCCAGTGGGAGACCATCTCGAGGAGTCGAGTCCGGGTCTCCTAACTCTAGAATTGGTAAGGTTGCTTGCCGCTCTCGTAGGGGTCTAGGGGTGTGGGATTGGCTATTCATCACGACCGTGGAATCCGTGTTTTATATTGGCTCAAAATAAAACACGGACGTCCTAGTATATCCAATATTTCATATGATATTTTCTGCTGCGTTATCTGTGATGTGATCATGTGATATGTTCAGATAGATATTATATATAGTATATATGATATATTATATAGACGTTGCTTATGTTTTACACCCGCGCTAGCCCTGCCTCGCTCTGGCGTTAGTTACCTAACCTAACGGTGCAGACGGGACATCGAGGCGAATGCGGATGGCATAAGCGTACGTTATATTTATCTGTGATGTTTAGGTGGACTTAAATGATGGGACTTCATTAATATGATTAATGAAAGAAAAAGAAACCTAAGATGTTGTGGAATCAAATTTCAGAAATAAAACAGGTACCTACAGTTCTTGCTTTGCACAGCGGTATATATGATATATCCTGCACCTTATTCGATGAGGAAAGGGCCGACGATCCCTTCACCGGGAGTGACCCCTTTAGCAATAACTGGCAGATGCTACACCCCTCGGTTTGTATTTTGATAGCTTCTATAGTTCTTGCTTTGCACAGTGATATATATGATATGTCCCGCACCTCATTCGACGAGGAAAGGGCCGATGATCCCTTCACCGGGAGTGACCCCTTTAGCAAAACTAGAAAAGCCTAAAAAACACTCCATTTCAAAATCATTTGATTCTACAACGATATCAAGTTCATTACGCAATAGGTTTTCGGAAAAACCTGTCGTAGCCCTCCGTCTCAGATAAGTAGTAGTTAGTATTCGTGCTGCGTTTGTTGGCCCTTGTCAAGGCGTAGTGTGCGGTAGCTGACTAGTACTTATCTACTTATGCATATGATGCAGATTGGATTAGGGTAGTCGTGCGACCTTGTTGGCCTTTGTCAAGGGCCGTGCGGGTGGGTTTATTTCAATCAAGAAATGACGGGTTGAACTTGACTAGCAGCCTATGATTTGTTGGCCTTTATCAAGGTCATAGGAGGCTTGGGGCAAAATTATCGGGAATTTCAAGTGTTGAAATTTGCAATGAGATTGCATACCTTCTATGAGATAGTTGGATCCCGATACCCGCTGCGAGTAAGAGTTACTCCTGGGAGAGTTTTACATATTACAATTAGCCGATCAAGTAGGTGTCTAGAAAGGTGTTAACGAGGTTACGCCTCTGGGAAAATGAGGTTTACATTAATTAGGTTTGTGCGAAAGCACGGGGGACCTCCCTCAAAGTACCGACACTGGCCTGGCCGAAAGATTGGCGAACTTGTAGCGTGTAATTAATCCCGGCTAGTTTTTCCTTTTAGGGTTTGAAGGAAGATTTGATAAAAACAGTGGGAGCCATCCTGATTAGATAAAATAAATAACCAATCTGATCTTGCAAGAGCATACGCTGAGTGTTTTCTTCTCTCTCTCTCCAGGTAGCGACCATATCACGCCTTAATCAAGATAATAATACGGATGTATTGACCGAACCCGCTTGTTATACTGAGGTGGGGAACGTTGGTCCCGCTCCAACTTATAATTGTTATAAGACAGAGCAGGAAATAGGGGAATACCAGGATTCCCATGCCGCCCAAATGAAGAAAGTGCATGCTGATGCATCTTCTTCGGGTGTGTTCATTACATAGAACTATTTCTCTGTATCCTCTACGTCCTGGATATTTGATACCGAATCAGGATCCCAGATATGTAATCTATTACATAGGGCTACAGAAAGGTAGAGAACTGAGAACGGGTGATAAGTTTCATGAGGCAGAAAACGGTGCAAGTATTGCAGCCAGGTCTGTTGGTCACTGTCACCCTGTATTACCTGAATACATTGATTCTGAAAGAATGTTATTAGATACCGAACTTGATATACAAAATCATATCAGTCTCTTTATTAGTAAAGAAGGATATAATTTTGTATTGTTGGATAATGTTTTGAACATTTCCTATATCAAAAGTTGATCAGTTCAGGCACGTTATCTAAAAGCATTGATGTTCTAAATCAAACTACAGTTTCTAGTATACAGAACACACACAAGAGGAAGAGTTCAGAAATGAACGGATCCTTCTTGAGGTATTGTAGACTAGGTCATATCAATGCGACCCGACTAGCTAAGTTGCACATAGATGCATATTTAAATCTGTTTGAATTTACATCTTACGAAAACTTGCCGGTCATGTCACAAAGATAAGTTGACCACAGCTCTGTTTATTGGAAGCAGAGAAAGAGTTAGTGAACTCTTGGGATTGATACATGCTGATGTATGAAGGTCCCCTGTCTACATATGCCAAGACCGGTTCTTTGTACTTCATTACATTCTCTGATGATCTCTTTAGATTCAGACATATGTTCTTGTTGAAACACAAGTCCGAAGCTTTTGAGATATTCACAGAATATAAGTTAGAAGTAGAGAACCAATACGGGTATAAATATTATGTCCTTTGATGAGATCAAGGAGAAGAATACTTTTGCAAAGAATTCCTGGACTATTCTAAAGGAGAATGAGATTCTCTCTCAGTAGTACTCCTCCGTATACACCATAGCACGATGGTATATCGGGGCAGAGCAATTGCACCCTATTCGATATGGTGCGCTCTATGATGAGTACTACTGAGTTTCTTATTTTCCTTTTGGGAGTTATGCACTTGAGAAGCTGCATACCTATTGAATAGGGTTCAAATCAAATCAGTTGCCTACCACTTCATATGTGATATGGAAAGGGAAGAGCCCATATCTTAAGTTGGTTAAGATTTGGGGGTTGTCCGGACTATGTCTAAAAGAAAAATCCGGACAAGCTCGAGGCAAGGTCTGTTATGTAAAACTAGAAGCAGTTCCAGCTATGCAAACTACAGCAGATGATTTGGTAGAACCGAAGGATTCAATAGTAACCAACGAACCCCAGCCTCTCCGCCGATCTAGTAGGGTTCCTCACCCACCTGAGAGATACTTTGGTTTCTCTATGACAGTGGGAGCGAGGATTGCATCATGAGATGATGACCCAACTAGTTTCGAGCAGGCCATCGAGAGTAGGGACTCTGTAAGAATGGCTGGATGCTTAGCGATCTGAGATGGAATCCATGTACACCAACAAAGTATGGACTTTGGTTGCTATATCTGAAGGGTTAAATCCCCATCAGGAGCAAGTATATCTTGAGAAGATTACTTGGTGTAGACGGAAAAGTTGAGACTTTCAAAGCTAGACTTGTTAAAGGTTTTCGTCATCAACCAGGCGTGGATAATGATGAAACCTTTTCCAGTGTCTATACTTAAGTCCATCCGGATCCTACTTGCCATGGCTACATACCATGACTACGATATCTGGCGGTTGGGTGTCATGACTGCTCTTCTAAATGATATTTTAGAATAGGGCGTCTATAAGTACACAGCCAGAGGGCTTCATAGACAGTGGGAGCAGCGGAAACTTGCACAAGTTGCTTTACAGGATAAAGCAGGCATCGCGGAGTTGGAACGTCTGTTTTGATGTAGTAGTCAAAGAGTTTGACTTCATCAAAATGGTAGATGAACCTTGTATATACAAAAAGGGTAGTAGGGAGTATGGTGGTGATCCTCATAGAGTACGTGGATGACATACTCGTGATAGCGAAGGTCTTTCCTATGCTACGCTCAGTCAATCTCCGCTTATCACAAGGATTCTCCATATAGGATCAAAATGATACCTCCTAAATTCTGGGTTTTGGACCTATGAGATAGATCTAATTGGATGTTAGGATTCTCACTAGTTGTAGTAAGATGGTATCAATCGATCCTGGGGAGAATCACTGGAAAGGTTCCAGAGTGATAAGGACGACTGAATGTCAGTCACAGGCATTGTCTTTACCCTTAGTAAAGGGACGGTATGTTGGAAGAGTTCCAAACTAGATACCGTGGCTTACTAGACGATAAAAGCTGGATACATCGCTACTTAAGATGCTACCAAAGAGGCAGTCTGGATGTATATTAGTTCATGAGATGAACATCGTTCCTCCCATTGTGAGACAATGGAATTGTGGCTTATGCCTAGGAACACCTGTCCCATCAGTGATCCAGACATATTCTGAGGCAGTATCACCTGATCATGGAGATGGTTGATCTCCAGGGGATCGAGGTTAGAAGAGTAGACTCAGAGGACAACACGGCAAATCCACTCACAAAGGCTTTTTCCCAGAGAGAGACTTTTATGGGATGGTTGAGTATGAGATACTACAACCACTGCTATCAGATGGCCCTAGTGCAAGTGGGAGATTGTTAGTTATATGTATGCCCTAGAGGCCATTACTATACATAGGATGTATATTATAGTGGATGCTTGGACATATATAGGGATGACTTTCTTACTCGACATGATAGTATGCTATCTGGTTACTTTTTACTTTAACGTGTACACAGATTGTCTCTCTGTTACATGTTGGTAAAGCCCTTAGGATGTGTACTTGACTACCTGAACTATGATGCGGATCATACTAGTGGGGACATGGTAGTCCATAAGTACATCCTTCAAAGTCCCTAGTCGTGGGTGTATCGAGACGGGGCATCGATATACCAGAGTAGACTAGCGTGTACCTTCTCGACCCATACAGATGGGCGATGGATGATCCTATATCCATTGGTGTTTGACATCAGAGATGATATACGGGTGCTCAGTGGAGACTGGGTACACTGGACGGACTCGCCGAGAACTCCCAGATGGTATTATACCTCACGTCAGATGGCAGTTCTCTGGTGACACTGGTACAGAGTAGTCTGTTGACCCGAGATCGTCATAGAGTCTTGTGTGATTCCCACTGTGTTTTGATTTCCACCTTACCACGTCCAAGTGGGCGTGCAAAACGGTGGTTTTTGGGTACAGTCCCGAATCACATGGAGGCAATGAGCGATAGGAGGGGATTCGTCTCTCTCGATATAGGGAGTTGATGTTGCGCTGTGTTTGATTGGCTATAACCGGAAATCCCTGGCCAGGGTTGCTGAGATTTACTGGTAAGTGTTATCAGTAGTTTCTCAAACTGTTATAGACCTCTTATCGACACGACTTATCGAGCTGCTGGGGTCTGACGTTTACCACCCCTAGGCGAGATATGCGACATATCAGACGAACAGACCGGATTGTACGGTAAGTGTTACTGGTTGGATTCATAGGAGTGTGAGCGGGCTTGCTCGTCGATCTTCTGATCGCTCAATACCCGGATGGTCGTTACGTTTAGCAGACCGCTTGCGGCTTATGGGTGTTTGATATGATCATCACCTACTGCCGGCGTATTGACGAGTCTTTAGAGTCCTACACAGAGGTTTCCTGGCTCAAGCGAAACGAAATAGGAGCGCATATGAGATATGTGCGGGACCGAGAATAATACCAGTATGTGATACTGTATTCTATTCTCGCGATATGTATCATGGGACGGTTATATGTTATATAGCCGGGTTACCGAATCAAATGTTGATTCGATACATTGATACACATGATATTAGTCGGTTATATGCAGTATGACCGGATCATTAAATCAAGTGTTGATTTAATGATTTAATGTATAATTATATATTTGATATATTACTTTGCATTAACTAGTATTGGTTCACTCAAGATTAATTTTCTCACTTGAAATGCACAAGTTGTATATGTGATATATTTTTGTGCACTTGTTTGTATCATGTTTGATGATACATGCAAACTTGGGTTTGTGTTTACTTTAAACCATGTTTAAGTGAATGGTTACGGTTTTATTATCTTCTCTTGATTATTTATTTTATTTATTCTTTATAGCAAGAAAAGAAATGGTTGCTTCTTTTGGATTTACTTTGAAGCTTCATGAAGCTTTGAAAAGTTCAACCATTTTTGTTTCTTTTGCTTAATCTAACCATTCACCTAACCCTAGTTTATTCTCTACACTTAACCATGGTTGCATTATGATAACCATCACTTGTTTTTCTATTATTGATAATTCTTTTTTCATCCTTCATCTTCATCTTCTTCATGAAGAGAAAAAGAAAAACCTTTGCTTGAAATTTCTAAGTGATGATTCCAAGTGAGAAATCCAAATCAAAAGTGAACCCACTTCCTATTTCTTCATCCTCTACCACTTGCCATGTAGTATAGGGTGTTTTCTTCACAAGTTTCATGACTTGGTGAAGTTGGAGCTTGATCTTGAGTTGCCTCGACGTAGATCATCTTCGGCATCGAAGTCGACGACCTAGCCCGATCATTTCTTCGACGAAACCATCGCTAGAGTCCAGGATCCGATGATCGCAGCGGAGGGACATCATCACGGAGCTAAGGAAGTGGAGGACCGGATCTACAAAGGTTGTAGTCTCTTTCACTTAGCAGTAAAGTTGTTTACTAGCTTGTAGTTTCGCCTATTCTCTAGTTAACGATCCGTATTAGGGTTTCTCGGCACCGGAAAATTTTGAATTTATTATGGTTGATGCCTTGTGAGACCTCTTGAGTGTGCCAAGGAACCCTACAAAATGCGCTTTTGGAATCTCCTCAGGCAAATTTCTAGGATTCATCATACAACACCGGGGTATCGAAATCGATCTCTCAAAGATCAAGGCGATTATGGAAATGCCCATGCCAAGAACTCTCAAGTAGTTGCGATCTCTTCAAGGAAAACTCACATATATCTGGCGGTTCATAGCCAACCTCTCAAGAAAATGCCGTCCCTATAGTCATTTAATGAAGAAGGGGACCCCGTTCGTCTGGGATCAAAAGTGTCAAAATGCACTAGACGAAATCAAGCAATACCTGCAAAATCCGCCGGTATTGACCACTTCAATTAAGGGAAAACCCCTTATCCTATATACAACAACCCTTGAGGGTTCTCTAGGCACGCTATGGGCACAAGAGAATGATCAGGGAAAAGAGAGAGCTTTGTACTATTTGAGTCGAGTTCTCCCGGGGGCAGAAAATAACTACTCCCTCATAGAAAAGCATTGCCTGGCACTGATCTTCGCGATAACGAAGCTCAGAAATTCCGCCTTGGCACATGAGGTCCATTTCATATCAAAAGTGGATCCTCTCAAATATATGATGTAAAGGGCCAAGCTAACAGGGAGGCTTGCCAAATGGGCCCTCCTCCTGATGGAGTTCTCGATAACGTATCGACCCCTTAAATCGGTGAAAGGTCAGGCCATTGCCGACTTTCTCGCGGAGCATCCGATACCGGACGACTCCCCCTTAAATTGCGAGTTGCCGGATGAACATGCGTTCGACACAATCGAAGGAGAGAAGGAAGAAAATGATTCCCAATTGGAACTCAACTTCGATGGAGCATCTTCCATGAAGAGGCGAAAGAAAAACACCCCCATAATCAAAGCAGATGTGGGCCTTATCTTCGTAACTCTGCAAAGAGGGATATTGCGTTATACCCTTTCTTTAACAGAGCCGAGGACTAATAACGAAGCTGAATATGAAGCTTTGATAGCAGGTCTCGAGATCACCGTCAACATGGGAATCAAAGACCTCCTCATATATGGAGACTCCTAACTGATCGTTAGCCAAGTAAATGGCGACTATCAGACATACAAGCCAGAGCTAATAAAGAATGGCGAAAAAGTGCAGCAACTGCTGACACAAATCCCTTCCTACATCCTGGAGAGTATACCGCGTGCAGAAAATAACAAGGCGGATGCATTGGCCAAATTGGCTAAAGAACTGGCTGATGAAGACCTCGGTGATGTAAAGATCATTGTGCAAAGCCGTAGGGTTCTCGCGCCAACAGATATATTTTCGGAAGACTTAATAGAGCCATCCGAAAGAAGAGAAACGACCGAACAAGTGGCTCTTCAAATAGAGGACGAAGAAAAGGTCAAAGATTGGTGGGAAGTCTTCATAGACTACTTTAGATCCTAATGAATGCCCATAAATGCGTCGTCTAGACATCAACTCATGAAACAAGCTCTATCCTTCTCCTCCGTCAATGATACTCTATATAAGAGATCTTTCAACTGTTTGTGGCTAAGATGCCTGGGACTAGAAGAAGCGAAGAGAGTCGTCCAAGAAACTCATGACAGACTCTGCGGCTCTCATCAAGCTCGGCCAAAGATGAAGCCGAAGATAAAAAGAATGGGTTACTACCGGCCCACAATGATTCAAGACTGCCTCGAGTATGCGAAGCAGTGTCACTCGTGCCAAATTCACGTGGACTTCATCCACCAGCATCCAAATCCTCTTCACCCAACAGTAGCTAGCTGGTCGTTCAAAATGTGGGGAACCAATATAATTGGCCCCATTGAACCAGCATCATCTAAAAGACACCGGTTCATACTGGAGACGACCGACTACTTCTCTAAGTGGGCAGAAGCAATACTACTAAGGGAGGTGAAGCGGAGAATATCCTCCATTTCTTCAGAACACAATTCATCTATCGGTTCGGCACTCCACGACGAATTGTCACGGATAATGGACCAGTTTATAAAATCCATAAAATAAGCCGCTTCGCACAGCAGCATAAAATAGATTGGAGATACTCTTCAGTTTATAATTCTCGGGCTAACAGTCTAGCTGAAGCCTTCAATAAGACCTTGACAAAGATTATAAAGAAAACAATGTCCAGAAACAAAAGAGACTGGCACGAAAGGCTGCACGAAGCTCTCTGGGCGTACCGAACAACGTTCAAAACTGCTATGAATACAACACCATACGCGTTGGTATTCGGCACGGAAGCAGTGCTTCCCCTGAAAATAGAACTCCCCTCTCTGCGAGTAGCGGTCCGATACGAGCTGACAGATGAAGAAAATGCTCATCTTCGACTTGAGAAGCTTGATGCCTTCGACAAAACTCGCCTTATAGCACAGCAAAATTTGGAAGCTTACAAAGCGAGTATGACGTGGTCATACGAAAAAATGACCAAGCCGAGAACATTCCGCCAAGGCGAACTCGTGCTAGTCGTCAAAAGACCAATGATCCCCAATCGTGCAAAACGGGGGAAATTCGAACCGAACTATGAAGGCCCGTACATCATAGACAAAGTTTATCAAGGTGGAGCCTACCTGCTCATGGATATGCATGGTGAAAGACCCTTCCGGCCAATAAACGGCCGATTCCTTAAAAAATACTACGCTTGACGAGTCACGAGTTAGGTGAATGATAGATGACGACGCTCATGTCCGCTTGCTATCTTCCTGAGTCAGAACTCCGAGAGTAGTATGCAAAAAAAGATCCGTCGCTCCGAAAACGGCGACAACGGACCGAGAAGTCCTTAAACTAATTATCCGCCTCAAACATGGCCATAACGGACCGAGAAGTCCTTAAACTAATTATCCGCCTCAAACATGGCGATAACAGACCAAGAAGTCCTTAAACTAACAATCCGCCTCAAACATGGCGATATTGGACCGAAAAGTCCCTAAACTAAAACTCTGCCTCAAACATGGCGATAATGGACCAGAACGTCCCTAAACTAGCGCATCACCCCAAATACGGTGATACATTCCCTTGAGATCTATATTGCAATCAAAGTCTTAGTAGCAAAAATTGCAACTTAAGTCCCACTGGTTGCACAGCTATTCCAGCAATGAAGCCACCCCTAAGTCCCACCGAAAAATTGATGGGCACCGGCGGCGAAACAACTCTCGGGTATTCCAGCACTAAAAAAACGGTATATCCACAAGCAAAATGGGCACGGATGAAAACCCGAAAGGGCGCTGTGAGTAAAAACAGCAGGACTACCAGCGGGCTTGTGAAAAGCCGGAAGGGTGCACTCTCGTAAAAAAAATGGTATGTCCACATGCGAAATGGACAGGGATGAAAACCCGAAGGGGCGCTATG
The DNA here is from genome assembly GCA_030015575.1 of Agapanthus africanus. Classification (NCBI taxonomy): domain Eukaryota; kingdom Viridiplantae; phylum Streptophyta; class Magnoliopsida; order Asparagales; family Amaryllidaceae; genus Agapanthus; species Agapanthus africanus. The sequence continues at coordinate 403,389,512 of CM057346.1, forward strand.
AGTAAAACAGCAGGATTACCGGCGAGCTTGTGAAAACCCGGAAAGGCGTAATCTCGTAAATAAAAAAAATAATACACTTACGAGATCCTCACGACTCATAAGGAGAATTCCCCCTTATGAGACCCACACGGCTCATAGGAATTGAAATCCTTAAGCTACAGGGATCTGAACCTGTTCTTAAGCCGTCATATCCCTCAAGTTGCCCTACAGGCGGTCTAATATTGACCCTTGTATACAATCCACGGGCACGAATAAATATTCCCTTACCAAGTTCTACCAATGGCGAGAAATGTCCCCATATAATGAACGACACTTGTAAGTCCTCTTGACTTATAAGGAGAAAACACTCTTGGAAGATCCTTACGACTTACAAGAGAAAATATCACTTAGGAATCCCCACGATTCCTAAGGAGAAAACACTCTCAGAAGATCCTTACAACTTACAAGAGAAAATATCACTTAGAAATCCCCACGATTCCTAAGGAGAAAACACTCTTGGATGATCCTTACGACATACAAGAGAAAATATCACTTAGGAATCCCCACGATTCCTAAGGAGAAAACACACCTACGAGACCCTCAGGACTTATAGGGAGAAATACCTTTATGAGACCCTTACGGCTCATAAAGCTAGAAAGTCTTAGTCGACAGGATCCTAACCCTATCTACTAAGCCATCTTTGTTCAAATCGACAAAGGAAAATGATGATTCGCTCCTGGCGACATTCCAGTTGTAGCGATGCTGATGCCTAAACAGGTGTCAAACTCCAAATACTCTTACGGCAAATGAGAATTCGCTCCTGATAATATTCCAGTTACAGCGATATTGATGCCAAGATTGGGATCAGATCTCAGGTTCCTAACTCGTAATAAAACTCAGCGAGTTGCAAAAAAAATGCGTATGAGAAAGCCAAAATGTTTGGGCAACTCGCAATAAAAAGCAGCGAGTAAAAATAAAATATATATAGCCGAAATAATTCGACACCGCAAAAAATAGCCAAAATGATTGGGCAATCGCGACTTTCGCGATATGAAAAACTTAAAAGATAAAGCGTCGCCGAAAAATAAAAAAATATAATAAAAAGAATGAAAATGAAATTTCCTCTGCCATGCAGGTAGGTCCACAACGACTTCTGTATACAATCCATGGGCACAAATGAAAGAAAGGGAACCATATTTTCCCACTAGGCTCCGTTAAAGGGAGAGCCAGATCTCGAAGGCAACATCTACGGCCTAAAGATCAGCTCGACGTCCTTCTCATTCCAGCAAGGTGCAGACACGACGTCAACCAAAGACTCAAGGGTCAAAACAAAAATGGAGTAATGGCAAAATCCTAGCTCCAAGTCTTGACGGTACATATACAACCTAGAGACTATCCCGGCGTTCCCCATCATTTCGGCAGGATACGAACGCAATTATCAAATGAAATTGGGGCGATGGCATATCCCTAGCTCCGGACTTCAATCGCAATACATGCAGCATGGAGGTCCTATATACGTCTACCTTACTTCAGTAAAGAATCGGCGCGACATCGTCAAAACAAAAAATGAAGTGACGGCATATTCCCAGCTTCGGGTCTTGACGGCAACTCATATAAAGCCTAAAAGACTATTGGAGATCATCCCACCCCAGAAGGGTGCGGTTATGACTCATCGGGGCTCCAAATTGAGCCTAACATCAAGTAAAAAGCATCATGGAAAATTCCTAACACTTGCTCTTCCGACGGTAATATGACATAAGGAGATTACTTGAAGACGTCTTGTCCAGCTTCCGAAGGGATCAGAGACACGACAGTCGCGGAGCTACTCGAACAGTGGCTTAAAGACTGCATATCGAGGAATACATCAGCCAACGCGATGGTACCACGGACTAAAACCCTAGTACCACAAACCTAACGGACCTCTGTCGTAAAAAAGAACAGGGGTTATCTGCATACAACGTTAGGACAAGTTTGCCTGTAAACCCAAGGGAGGTAAACTAAAGATACTCCGAAATGAGTGAATAAACTATAAACTCTGAAATGAGTACATAAACTAGAGACTCCGAAACGAGTGAATAAACTAGAGACTCCGAAATTATTGAATAAACTACAGACTCCGAAACGAGTGAATAAACTAGAGACTCCAAAATGAGTACATAAACTAGAGACTCCGAAATGAGTGAATAAACTAGAGACTTCGAAACAAGTGAATAAACTAGAGACTCCGAGATGAGCGAATAAACTAATTGGCGCTAAATTGAGACATCGAACACAGAGGGGCGCATGCAAAAAATGTATATATTCTTTATTCATGAATCAAAGTGTTAAAAAATACAATTTAAATATAAAAAAAGGGGGATACAATTTTAGCCATTAAGAAGGCGGAGCTTTCAATAAATTCGCAACCCGCTCACTCCTTCCCTCCTCCTTATGCGCTACTATTGCAGCCAGCATCGCTTCAACTTGGGCTCGTTGTTGCAAGCATGATGAAAGCTTCTCGGCGATTTCCTGCTTATCCACTTCGCAATCTCGCATTCCTCGCTCGATGGAGTCGAGGTGCTGCCTCAGCGCCATTCCCTTAGAAACGCATTGCTGGAGATTCCCAAAAATAATTTGCAGCTGTGCGGCGTTTGCTTCGACCTGGGCGCGCAATTGGATGGACTCGCTAGAAGCCGTCCCATATTCCTTTTTCCTCAGGGCCAACTTCTGCTCGAAGTATTGAAGGGAAGCGGCACTTTCTCAATCCACGCGATCAGTTGAGCCTTCAAGTTTAACGCTTCAGGTGTGAGACACTTGTGCTCGATCTCATGGAGACAAGCCTCAATTTGCCTACAATAGTCAACCCAAACGCCAATGAAAAATTCATTGTGGAAAGTCACAAGCGTCGCCAACATAGGGTTGATCTCGTCCGCAAAGTCCGTGGCAGAAGTGAGAGCTTCAACGTTGAGATCTTTGATAAACTCGCTTAGCATCCGCCTGTTATTTGCCGCACGGGGCTGACGTTTAGCGAACGGCCCCGCGGGCATAGATATACGAGACTCAAGAGGAGCCAAAGCCGGTGTAGCTGTTGTAGAATAAAGCACGCGCAAAGAAGGGTCAAATTTCGACTTAAGAACTAAAAAGGACGATGATGAATGAGATCTAACATACCAGTAGTCGAAAGTGGCAAATTAGGAAGCTTGGGAGGCTCTGCTATTCCTTCGTTCTCTCCTTCGAGTCGTAAGACTGTCACCAATACGAGAAAGTTTAGCGATAGAAAGATCACTCATGAAAAGATGAAATGAGAGATGAGGAATATACTAACCGACGTTCGAAGCAGGAACGAATTCTGATTGTAAAGCGAAGTGCGAGCCTAGCATTTGGTATAGGCAATCAAAAAGCACTCCTACAACATTGTAACAGTATATGGTAAAGAAGTTAAGAAATAATATCTATACTGAAATAAGGAATTGAAAAATCATTACCTTCCGTCATTAAACCTGAAAGAACTTAGGGGGCACAAAAGAGAGAGGTGAAACAGTGACAGTCGTGGCAGCGGCTGATAGTAATTCTTCAATCAGCACAATGCCGGGGTCTACCGCATCTATATTCGGAATAAAAGAAATATCAGCAAAAATGTTTGGCAAGATTGATTAGCCCAAAAGAAATAACATAAGGAATACCTGATGGGGCAGAGACCGTAGCGATGTCTGGAGCGCCGCTAACCATGACGGCTTACTCGGTTTCTACCACCGCCGGGGAGATAGATTCAATGTCAACACCTTCGTCTCCCAAATCAATAAGGGCCGTCGTCATGATCACATCACCTGCCGATGCCAGGGATCCACAGGGAGAGGAAACGACAGTTGGAGTAGCCTCTGGTTCGACAGGAAGGCCTGACGCCCTAGACTCTTCAAACACGGACGCTTCACCCACCACGTTGATACCCAAACTTGGCCCTGTCACATCATTTAGGGGCAAATATGTTGTAATTCGAGAAAAATTACTGTAAGAAGAAACCTGGAAAAGTAAGCGAGCCATACTAGGTTTCAATAAAGGATAGTGCGCTATTTTACCTTGAAGTAACCGCTCGCCCTCTTCACAAGTCGCACGCGCAACCTGCCTATGAGCAGTGGACAAGGCAGGAATGTCCTCCATGGGAACGTCAGAAGGTCGGGCATCACTCAAACTCGCGCCTGTGGCTAAGTTAGCCTGACGCTCCCTTGCTGCGTGCTTTTTGCGCTGCCTCTCAGCATTGACTGTATAAATAGATCTCCTCGGGACCTCCGGTAAGGAGACATCTTTGTCCAAATTATTCTCGGCCTCCGGATCTGCTGCAACATCCATCATCGGCTGCTTTAGAGACGCCTCCCATGGCAGCCCTGGGATGACCTCAACCATAGCCGGTGGCTCTGAAGGATCCTCCGCACCACCACCTAGGGACGGCATGGTACTTGGAAAAGCATGAGTGGCGGTGGTTCCTGTAACAGAAAAAGGAAGGGAGTCAGGGTATGAACGAAATGAATTAGATATGTAAATGTGTCGCAAAATATACCGAGACCCATGGAGGCGCGAAGTCTCTCCTCTTCCTCAAATGTCTTGAGAGACGCCAAGAGAGCCTCTTCAGTGGAGATTCCTGTTAAGAAAAAGAGCGTTAATAAAGTACAATAAATTCAAAGAAAAAAATGTGTGTACGGAAGAATGTAAATAGAACATACCGGACGCAGCAAGAGAAGCAAGCGTTGCCTGCTCGCGGGCTAATCTTTCAGAAGCTTCGATAGCGGCTTGAAGATCAGTAACGTCATTCTTGTCGATAGAGGCTTCGAACAGACCAATGTTGGGGTTGTATTTGGCTAAGCCTTCGCTATAAGGAGTATGCGGCTCCTGACCGAATACAATGTCAGCTGAGAATAAAGATTTCTTCTTCTTCTGTGAGCCGGCCCTAACACTCGACGACAAAAGTTTGTGCTTACCGGGCTTCTTTGGACTGCGAGTTCCGATTTCCAAGCCGATACCTGACTCAGGGGACACCATAGCCACCACAGTCATGGGAGCACTTACATCCGGTCGTGGTTTATCCGGAAAGGCTCGCGGAATTACAGCCGTGGCACCCATTCTTAAAGAAGGACAGGCAACTGCTCGTCGCATCAGTGGGACCGCGGGATTACTGGTCGGGACAGAATCCTTATGGTCGAAAGCATCCACATTTCCTCTTTGATGATGGCACCCGTGGCATGCTGGTACCAAGTGATAAAAGCATTCGAGGCCTTCGGGATATGGCTCGGCTCACTAATCAGGAAATGAGACCCCGTGTTTAACTGCATGAAGTGATGCGCCGCGTTGCGAACGCTTTCTTCTATAGCAACCGGGTCGATGAGGAACGCTTCAAGGGGAACACCTTGGTTGTAACCGGATTACTGAGCGAAACGGTGCGGGTTGTATCTCATAAATAACACCGAGGCATCCTGTCTGAACATGAGGAAACTCAGTCTGATGGAATATAAATGAACGATCACCCGGGCCCTCAATGTAGAAGCTCCATCCTTGAAGACATCGTGGAGCGGCTGGATTATCTTGGAAGATTCCTTGCCAATGGTCAGGACCCTGTCGACGAAGGTCATGCTATCCCCAACCATGCGCGGGCGAAGAAGCAAACGCCGAGCCTCTCGCTGGATTGGGTCTGGAGAAGAAGCATCGACCAATTGCATGACCCGAGAAAAATTATATCCTTCATAAAATCTAGGCCATTTATGCACACCAAAAGCACCCAGCACGTGCATCTCGATCCACGAGGTAAAGTAGTGCAAAGGAAGATTTACGGGCTTCGGCTGAGTGGTGTCGGCCGCTATGCTCAGACCGTGATATAGGTGAGCCAGTCCCGCGACCCCGATAGCCATGCATGTCCCCGCGGCAATGCGATGGGCCGGATAAAAGACAGATGGTTTCGTGCAGCGAGGGTGCATTGGAAGTGCAAATGTAACAACCGAGTCCAGTTCTATAAATTTCTGTTACCGTATGGGCTGTTGTGGTATTTATTTCATTTATCATGCTTTGGCTGTTATTAGTTATACTTTACCCCGACATTTCATATTCTTGCATATAACAATTTAAGTCATTTAAAATAAATTAAAATACTTGCCATGGCCTGCTTGATACCCCTAACCCTGTGGTAGCGTTCTTGCATCGTGTTCTCACCCCGTTCAGTGAAACGGACGAGTTTGGACGACTACGCGCACGTACGTGCGTTCGTTCTTGGGGTTATGCTTTTTCATTACAAAATCCTTTATTTCAAATTTTGGAACTTGCTAATATTTTTCATATTTCAAATTCAAATTTTTGGACCCGACCTGGGCGCAATTCTGAAAATATTTTGTATTCTGCCAAATCCTATTTATTTTAAAAATCTTTTAAATCAGCTTTTAAATTTTTTCTACAGCTTATTATAATCTTCCCATAACGAAATTATTTTTCCTCAGGCCAACAAATCTATTATAAAATCTTTTTCTTAAACTCAAGCCAATCACAGTTCTTCTTTTAAGATTGGCGGCCCACGACATCTCTCTCTTCCTTTCCCCAGATTACAAATGATCCTTTAAAAAAAATACTAAAATCTTTAATAAAAATTTCCCATAACAATTTCCCTAAACCCCGAGCCAATCAAATACTTCCCTTCCTCTTCACCGGGCCCCATCGCTCTCTCTCTCTCTTTCTCTCTTTCTCTCTCTTTCTCTCGTTCTCTTTCTCTCTCTTTCTCTTTCTCTCTCCCCACAACGCGCCAAGTTTCTTTCTCCTCCTGCGTTTCTCTCTCTTCTCGCGTTTCCTATTCATGAGATCCGCTCACCTCCCTACTCCTTATCATAACCTCCCTCCTTCACCTCTCCTTCTTCTAAACCCACGAGCACGAGGAGAAGGAAAACCCTAACCTTTGCCGCTCCACCTCCATCGACCTCACCTCGTCGTCACCCTCTGCATCCATGTCACCCTCGTCTCCATCTTCTCTTCTTCTTCTTCTTCTTTTCTTCCTTCTCCCGAGGCTGTTGCACCCTACGCAGAACCCGCAGCCCCTTGAACCCAACATCTCCGGTCGTCGCCGACGACCCTAGCCTCACACCCACCATCATCACCACCTCATTTCCTTCCTCTCCTCAACAGCATCCCCTCACCAGTACCCCGACACCTCGCCTGCAACCAAAATCAACTTCAAACCCTAAACCTAACCCTTACATTAAACCCCTCGTCGGCGCCCTCATCGCTGTCGATATCGCCGCCACTGCTAACACTCCACTCTGCAACCCAGTAAGTCATCGTGCACACCCTCCTCCTCTACCCTCTTTCTTCTTGTATTCTTTTTCTTTTAATTTAGATCTTGTTCTTGTATTCGCTATTTTGACAAGATCGCCGGAGTTGGCTACGACGTCGACGACCCCGACGACCCAGCAAGGACCCCTGACTCGTGTGATTCCACTGTTCGTCGTTTGGACTCATTCTGTGTACCGTGCGCGCGTCGCGACTTTTCCCGCCGACGCGAGACGTTCCGTTTTCCGTGTCGCGATCCGTCGAGGCAAGTTAATCTTGCTACATGCTAGTCATACTATTCATATATCAATATATCTATCTTCTCCATTACAATGTATAGATAAAAGCTAAAGTTCTGAATTCCAGTTTAACAGTACAATGTTCCGTTTACATATATCAGATCTAAAACTTGAAACCTGATTGTTGCATTCAGTTCTACTATACATAGTACCTACAATCATAATTTAAATCACATAATAATTATTGTATAGTCCATAGTACCCTTTAATGTTTTATACCCTGTTGGACGCCAATGTGGTTCCTTAATCGGTTTAGTTTTAATTGCATCTTTTGAACCTATTATACAGGTTATTGCATCTCTAGATTACGTAGTGCATGTTATCATGATTCTAACATCCAAATTTGTATACTATAGTTAAGTAATGATAGCCGTGCATCGATATAATGCGTACCTACTTGCTTACCATATTACCTGATCTAGTTTATTGTTCTGATAGTACCATGCTTGTTTATTTATAACCATGATTATGCTAGCTGATTATGAGCACCCACATGATATCTGTTACACCCTGACATGACTTGCTACACACATATTACTTGACCCGACATGGTACCGTACACTACTTGACCTGACCTGATGTACCATGGCTTGACCTGTTACCTAATCTTGTGTCTAATGCCAACAAACCTGACTTGTAGTCCTCACGGACCGTTCCTGTTGTCTATCTAGACAAACCTGCTCCTACCTGACCCTGTGTTGGCATTAGTTCTTAATTACTGAATACCTGACTTGACATACATAACTTGGGGGTATGGGGAAATCGATGATGGAATCCTGACTTGTAACTCGACAGTTGCTTGCTTATACTGATCAGTTTTTTAGGCTAGGCCCGCCTCGTGACGATGCTGCTGACATCGTTGGTCTGTGCCCTTTTTTCCATTTTGTGCCTAGCGGCACGTCTCGGTTTCAGCCCGAGAGTCTTAGACCGTGGTCCCGGGCATGCACGGGATACTATTGAGTTACATCGATGATTCATCAAATTGATTTCAAAGACTTGAGAGTAGAAAACCCAATAGAACAGTTTAGTTTACTCACTGCACACTATCCTTCACTGCCCTGATTTATGTTACTGTTACACCTGCTTTATCATTCATGATTATATTTGCATTGCCTGTTACCCTGTTTATATTTTATTACTTGATGACATGACGTGCTGACGTCTGGGTTTTGCATGGCCCAGATTCCGTACCTTTACTGCAGTCCGAGCAGGAGTACTTCAACCAGCAGGCTGAGCAGTGAGGTTTCAGTAGTAGTTAGTTCTTTTATTTTCTGCATTTTATTCCTGATGTGAGCCCGCATTATGGGATATACATTCCAGTTATTTTGTATTGGATCTTTTGCTTCCGCACTTTTATTATTCTTGACTCATGTTATCTTGGCTTATGGACATATATTAGATAGATATATTTTTGTTCTTGATATCTCTACAGCCGTAATGTGACTGTGGATGGATACTTCTTACCCACAGGTAGCATGGTTGGCTATGTCACGTGCCCATCTTAGCGTACTCTGGGAAGTGGGGCGTGACATAGTTCTTTTGGTATCAGAGCGCCATAGGTTAGTCAGGTTGATTCTTTTGTAGTTGGGTATTGTACCCAATACACGAATCAGAATACCCGTGTTTAGGAAATATGTCCTGCCACCTTGCCGTTTTACTGTTCTTGAATCTAACCTCATCCTGATTACATCTTTACGGTGTGCAAACTTCCTTTGCATATCGACTCGAAACCTGATTCCTTTGTTTATCTCTAGAGCTTAGGCGACTTAAGTGGAGTTATGTGATTGTGATTATGATACCGCGGCATAGTTACAATGTGGTACTCTATTTAAGTAACTTGGAGTTCTAGCCTTGATTCATATCCTTGATCTATAAGTTGAATCTGTTATCGTACTAATACTAGTTGGTGCTTGGTTGCAGTATCATGGAGGCCAGGGATCTACAATCGTACCAGGGGTGTATGGATGATGCTACTTTGCTTGGAGTAATTCGTACCTTGCTTGAGGACCACACGCAGCAGACTGAGCTGAAGCTGGCGTTTGCACTAAACCAAACGGCCGTACGTAGAAGTGTTCCGGTGAACCGACGCAGTGTAGCACCAATGAAGAAAACAATCGTTGCTGGTCGGAGAGGGAGCGTGATCTGTGACTTTTGCCGTTTTCCTGGGCATGTGCAAAGGGAGTGTCGGAGAAAGCGTGGACTCTGTTTGATTTGTGGATCGGCAGATCACACTATCCATGTTTGTCCGTCGAAACTTCATAAGGAAGAGAATGTGCGGAGGCCGGTGTTACCTAAGAAAAAGGGGAGGATGTTGTGTGACTTATGCCAACGACTGGGTCATTATCAAAGAGATTGTCGTAAGAGGCTTGGAGTTTGTCTGATTTGTAGATCAGGGGATCACACCATTGTTAATTGTCCGTCAAGGCTAAGATTGAAGGAGGATACTCGGGAGCTGTTAGTTATATGTATGCCCTAGAGGCCATTGCTATACATAGGATGTATATTGTGGTGGATGCTGGGACATATATAGGGAGGACTTTCTTGCTCGACATGATAGTATGCTATCCGGTTACCCTTTACCTTAACGTGTATACTGATTGTCTCTCTGTTACATGTTGGTAAAGCCCTTAGGATGTGTACTTGACTACCTGGACTATGATGTGGATTATACTAGTGGGGACATGGTAGTCCATAAGTACATCCTTCAAAGTCCCTAGTCGTGGGTGTATCGAGACGGGGCATCGATATACCAGAGTAGACTAGCGTATACCTTCTCGACCCATACAGATGGGCGATGGATGATCCCATATCCATTGGTGTTTGACATCGGAGATGATATACGGGTGCTCAGTGGAGACTGGGTACACTGGACAGACTCGCCAAGAACTCCCAGATGGTATTATACCTTACGTCAGATGGCAGTTCTCTGGTGACACTGGTACAGAGTAGTCTGTTGACCCGAGATCGTCATAGAGTCTTGTGTGGTTCCCACTGTGCTTTGATTTCCATCTTACCACGTCCAAGAGGGCGTGCAAAACGGTGGTTTTTGGGTACAGTCCCGAGTCACATGGAGGCAATGAGCGATAGGAGGGGATTCGTCTCTCCCGGTATAGGGAGTTGATGTTGCGCTGTGTTCGATTGGCTATAACCGGAAATCCCTGGCCAGGGTTGCTGAGATTTACTGGTAAGTGTTACCTGTAGTTTCTCGAACTGTTATAGACCTCATATCGACACGACTTATCGAGCTATTGGGGTCTGACGTTTACCACCCCTAGGCGAGATATGCGACATATCATACGATCAGACCGGACTGTACGGTAGTGTTACTGGTTGGATTCACTGGAGTGTGAGCGGGCTTGCTCGTCGATCTTCTGATCGCTCAATACCCGGGTGGCCGTTACGTTTAGCAGACCGCTTGCGGCTTGTGGGTGTTTGATATGATCATCACCTGCTGCCGGCATATTGACGAGTCTTTAGAGTCCTACACAGAGGTTTCCTGGCTCAAGCGAAACGAAATAGGAGCGCATATGAGATATGTGCGGGACCGAGAATATTGCGTGTATGTGTTACCGTATTCCATTCTCGCGATGAATTTATCGAATGGTTATATGCGATATAACCTAGTTATCGAATCGAGGGTTGATTCGATAAATCGATACATTGGATACTAGTCGGTTATGTGCGACATGACCGGATCATTGAATCAAGTGTTGATTTAATGATTTAATGTATAATTATATATTTGATATATTACTTTGCATTAACTAGTATCGGTTCACTTTAAATGGATTTTCTCACTTGATTTGTGCACATTGTATATGTGATATATTTTTGTACACTAGTTTGTATCATGTTTGATGATACTTGCTCACTTGGGTTTGTGTAAAGATTAAACCATGGTTATATGAATGGTTAGGGTTTTGATTATTTACTTAGTTATTTGTTTATATATTCATTTTGGAAATTTTTAAGGATGGTGGCTTATTTTGTTTTTATGTTGAAGCTTCTTGAAGCTTTGATCAAGTCAACCATTCTTATCTCATCCTTAACCCTAACCATTCCAACTAACCTTGGTTTAATCTCTACACTTGACCATGGTTTACATTATGATAAGTTTTCATTTTCTTTTAATTTTAAATAACTTATCATAATATTAGCTTCTTCTTCTTCATCTTCTTTCATGAAGAAAGCTTCACTTCATCAATGGTGATTGATGAAAATGAGTGAGAAATCCAATTCTAAAGTGAGCCCACTTCCTATTTCTTCATCCTCTACCTCTTGCCAAGTAGTAGAGTGTGTTTCCTTCACAAGTTTTCAAGGCTTGATGATGGTGGAGCTTGATCTAGTGATGCCTCGACGTAGATCATCTTCGGCACGTCGTCGATGACCTAGCCCGCTCTTTCTCCGATGAAGCCGACGCTAGAGCCCGGGATTTGATTTGGACAGCGAGGAGACTTCATTGCAGAGCTATGGAGGTGGAGGACCGGATCTACAAAGGTTGTATTTCCGTACTCTTAGTTAAAGTGGTTAACTAGTTGCTATTTCGCCTAAACTTCTAGCCAACGATCCGTATTAGGGTTTCTCGGCACCCGTAAAATTTCAAATTGGCATGGTTGATGCCTTGTGAGACCTTATTAGCGTGCTTAGGAACCCTACAGGAGCCACCGCAGGAGCAGTTTCCAGATCAGGAGCAGTTTATTCGGGGAGCTAATCCGGCTCAGACTTTTTCCCTGATGGCTGAAGAGGCTAAACCTTCAGAGGAAGTTGTTTCAGGTACCCTAATTGATTATGGTTTTCTCGCATTAGCGTTATTCAATTCTAGTGCATCCCATTGATTTATGTTGTCCAAGTTTATTGCTGTTCACTCGATGACTTTCACGACCCTGTTTAATTTTGCGACATACACACTGGGATTGGAGAAAATCATAGTTAGTAGAGGGTGTAAGGTTGGTTTCGTCGTGGTTTGCGGACGGGACCCTTTGCAGAGGTCTTGGAAGTTGTTACTGGTAGAATTGATGTAGTCTTGGGAATAGAATTTCTCGGCACTTTCCACGCTCACATTAAGTGTAAAGTGAAGAAAGCAAATTTCCAGATTCCCGGACACCCAGAGGTTGTCTAGAGGAAGCAGTTCTGTCGGGCCAGTCGAGGTTAGGGCTAGGCCGACAATTAGTGATCTTTCGTCGATAAAGGTTGCTAAAGAGGAAGCGCTAGCTGTTGTTCGAGATTTCATGGATGTGTTCGAGGACATATCAGGTTAACCGCCGAGGCGAGACGTAGAGTTAGCAATTGGTTTTATTCCTGGTGCAGCGCCAGTATCTAAAGCGTATTATCCAATGGCACCAGAGGAATTGGAAGAAGTTAAGAGGCAGGCTACTGAATTGCTTGAGAAGGATTGGATTCGCAGCAGTAACTCGCCTTGGGGAGCTCCATTTTTTCTAGTCAAGAAGGGGGATGGCACAAGAAGGATGGGCATCGACTATCGAGAATTAAACCGGGTGACTATTAAGAACAAGTACCCGATCTCTCGAATTGGTGATTATTTGAGCAGCTTAGTGGCGCGAGGGTATTCTTGAAGCTGGATTTGCGGTTCGGACGTCATCAGGTCCGAGTTAAATCGGAGGATATTATAAGACTATGTTCCGAACTCGGTATGGACGTTACGAGTAATAGTGATGCTCTTCGGAGTAGCGAACGCACCGATAATATTTATGGACTTGATGAACCGAATCTTTCCACCATTCTTGGACCAGTTCATTATGGTGTTCATTGAAAATATTCTGGTCTACTCGAAGAGTATGGAAGAGTATGCGGCATACTTGAAGATCGCACTGCGGACATTGATGCAAGAAAGATCGTATGCAAGGATGGGCAAGTGCGAGTTTTGACTTGAAGAGGTAAGGTTTGGGGCAAATCATAGCTGGGGATGGAATCACCGTTATCCAGGGAGATTGCAGCAGTTCAAGATTGGCCGTTTCAAAAGAACGTTGTAGAGATCAAAAGTTTTCTTAAGCTTGCAGGATACTACAGAAGGTTCGTGGGAAATTTTGCTCGTTTGGCTGAGACTTGACCAAGCTTACGCGCAAGGAGAAGGAGCTTAGTATGAGGCAACGTAGATGGTTGGAGCTGATGGCTGACTACGATCTTGATATTAAGTACCATCCGGGAAGGTTAATGTTGTACCGGATGCGCTCAGTCGGTTACCAGCCATTCAGATGTTGACTACACAGAAGGAACTCATTGAAGACTTTCGAAGATTTGATTTGGAGGTTATGCCACCGCATTCTTCGGGACAGCTGATTCAGCTGCAAATACATTCGTCGTTGATCGAGAATATTAATGCAGCGCAATCGCAGGACTCTAGATTGCAAAAGTTTCGAGAACAGGTTGAAGCTGGACTTCGAACAGATTTACTGATCCATGAAGATGGTTCGTTGAGATAGGGTAGCCGTTTGTGGGTGCCAAAGGAAGATATTCGCGAAGAACTTATGATGGAGGCGCACAGCTCAGCTTATTCCGTACATCCGGGAGGCACGAAGATGTACCGAGACGTACGACAGCATTTCTGGTGGGAAGGCATGAAGCGTGAGATTGCCGCTTTGTGGCAAAGTGCTTGGTGTGTCAGCAAGTTAAGGCTGAACATCAAAGGGTTGCTGGTTTATTGCAACCACTTCCGATTCCTCAGTGGAAGTGGGAACATATAACCATGGATTTCGTGACGGCTCTACCGCGGAGTCCAAAGGGCAACAATGCAGTATGGGTGATTGTTGATCGTTTGACCAAGGCAGCTCATTTCATCCCTTTTCAGGTTGGTCAATCAATATAAACTTGGCGGAGCGGTACATGCAGGAGATTGTTAGATTGCATGGTATACCGATGGGCATCATGTCCGATCGTGACACTCGGGTTTTACCACACTTCTGGAGGAGCCTACAGGAAAGCTTGGGGACTCGATTGAAGTTGAGCACAGCTTATCATCCTCAAACAGATGGCCAGTCGGAGAGAACGATCCAAACTCTTGAAGTTATGTTGATGGCATACATGTTGGACTCCAAGGGTTCATAGGAGGATCATCTACATTTGGTGGAGTTTTCTTACAACAACAGTTTCCAGGAAACCATTCAGATGGCTCAATTCGAAGCTTTAAATGGTCGTTAGTGTCGTTCACCTGTTTGTTGGGACCAGACTTGGTTGTGCAGACTGTTGAGAAAGTTAGTGCTATCCGGAAACATATGAAAGTAGCACAGGACAGACAGAAGAGTTGGGCAAATACGTCGAGAAGACCTCTAGAGTTCGGCGTGGGTGATTTGGTATTCTTGAAGACATCACCGACTAGGGGGGTGATTCGTTGTGGAAGTCGAGGAAAGCTCAGTCCTCGGTTCGTCGGGCCTTTCGAGATACTGGAGCGTGTTGGCGAGGTAGCGTATCGTTCGGCGTTACCGCAGTCCTTGGCATGCATGATGTGTTTCACTTGTCACAACTCCGTAAGTATGTTCATGATGAGACACATGTGTTGGATCATTCGGAGCTGATTGTACGAGAAGACTTGACTTTTGAGGAGCGACCGGTTGCTATTGTGGATCGAAGGGAAAAGGGCCTTAAGAACAAGGTCATCCCTCTCGTACTTGTTTCTGGGGGTGGTCGCTCACGTGGAGAATCAACTTAGGAGCGGGAAGATGAAATCCGGCAGAAGTTTCCTCATCTTTTCTTATAGTTGTTTGTCGTCTATCTTTTGTATTCTTGGAATTTCGAGGACGAAATTCTTTTTGTAGTTGGGTATAATGTAACAACCGAGTCCAGTTCTACAAATTTCTGTTACCGTATGGGCTGCTGTGGTATTTATTTCATTTATCATGCTTTGGCTGTTATTAGTTATACTTTACCCCGACATTTCATATTCTTGCATATAACAATTTAAGTCATTTAAAATAAATTAAAATACTTGTCATGGCCTGCTTGATACCCCTAACCCTGTGGTAGCGTTCTTGCATCGTGTTCTCGCCCCGTTCAGTGAAACGGACGAGTTTGGACGACTACGCGCACGTACGTGCGTCCGTTCTTGAGGGTATGCTTTTTCATTACAAAATCCTTCATTTCAAATTTTGGAACTTGCTAATATTTTTCATATTTCAAATTCAAATTTTTGGACCCGACCTGGGCGCAATTCTGAAAATATTTTGTATTCCGCCAAATCCTATTTATTTTAAAAATCTTTTAAATCAGCTTTTAAATTTTTTCTACAGCTTATTATAATCTTCCCATAACGAAATTATTTTTCCTCAGGCCAACAAATCTCTTATAAAATCTTTTTCTTAAACTCAAGCCAATCACAGTTCTTCTTCTAAGATTGGGGGCCCACGACATCTCTCTCTTCCTTTCCCCAGATTACAAATGATCCTTAAAAAAAATACTAAAATCTTTAATAAAAATTTCCCATAACAATTTCCCTAAACCCCGAGCCAATCAAATACTTCCCTTCCTCTTCACCGAGCCCCACCGCTCTCTCTCTCTCTTTCTCTCTCTTTCTCTTTCTCTTTCTCTTTCTCTCTCCCCACAACGCGCCAAGTTTCTTTCTCCTCCTACGTTTCTCTCTCTTTTCGCGTTTCCTATTCACGAGATCCGCTCACCTCCCTACTCCTTATCATAACCTCCCTCCTTCACCTCTCCTTCTTCTAAACCCACGAGCACGGGGAGAAGGAAAACCCTAACCTTCGCCGCTCCACCTCCACCGACCTCACCTCGTCGTCACCCTCTGCATCTACGTCACCCTCATCTCCATCTTCTTCTTCTTCTTTTCTTCCTTCTCCCGAGGCTGTTGCACCCTGCGCAGAACCCACAGCCCCTTGAACCCAACATCTCCGGTCGTCGCCGACGACCCGAGCCTCACACCCACTATCATCACCACCTCATTTCCTTCCTCTCCTCGACAGCATCCCCTCACCAGTACCCCGACTCCTCGCCTGCAACCAAAATCAACTTCAAACCCTAAACCTAACCCTTACACCAAACCCCTCGCCAGCGCCCTCATCGCCATCGATATCGCCGGCACTGCTAACACTCCACTCTGCAACCCAGTAAGTCATCGTGCACACCCTCCTCCTCTACCCTCTTTCTTCTTGCATTCTTTTTCTTTTAATTTAGATCTTGTTCTTGTATTCGCTGTTTTGACAAGATCGCCGGAGTTGGCCACGACGTCGACGACCCCGACGACCCAGCAAGGACCCCTAACCCGTATGATTCCACTGTTCGTCGTTTGGACTCATTCCGTATACCGTGCGCGCGTCGTGAATTTTCCCGCCGACGCGAGTCGTTCCGTTTTCCGTGTCGCGATCCGTCGAGGCAAGTTAATCTTGCTACATGCTAGTCATACTATTCATATATCAATATATCTATCTTCTCCATTACAATGTATAGATAAAAGCTAAAGTTCTGAATTCCAGTTTAACAGTACAATGTTCCGTTTACATATATTAGATCTAAAACTTGAAACCTGATTGTTGCATTCAGTTCTACTATACATAGTACCCACAATCATAATTTAAATCACATAACAATTATTGTATAGTCCATAGTACCCTTTAATGTTTTATACCCTGTTGGACGCCAATGTGGTTCCTTAATCGGTTTAGTTTTAATTGCATCTTTTGAACCTAATATACAGGTTATTGCATCTCTAGATTACGTAGTGCATGTTATCATGATTCTAACATCCATATTTGTATACTATAGTTAAGTAATGATAGCCGTGCATCGATATAATACGTACCTACTTGCTTACCATATTACCTGATCTAGTTTATTGTTCTGATAGTACCATGCTTGTTTATTTATAACCATGATTATGCTAGCTGATTATGAGCACCCACATGATATCTGTTACACCCTGACATGACTTGCTACACACATATTACTTGACCCGACATGGTACCGTACACTACTTGACCTGACCTGATGTACCATGGCTTGACCTGTTACCTAATCTTGTGTCTAATGCCAACAAACCTGACTTGTAGTCCTCACGGACCGTTCCTGTTGTCTATCTAGACAAACCTGCTCCTACCTGACCCTGTGTTGGCATTAGTTCTTGATTACTGAATACCTGACTTGACATACATAACTTGGGGGTATGGGGAAATCGATGATGGAATCCTGACTTGTAACTCGACAGTTGCTTGCTTATACTGATCAGTTTTTTAGGCTAGGCCCGCCTCGTGACGATGCTGCTGACATCGTTGGTCTGTGCCCTTTTTCCTTTTTGTGCCTAGCGGCACGTCTCGGTTTCAGCCCGAGAGTCTTAGACCATGGTCCTGGGCATGCACGGGATACTATTGAGTTACATCGATGATTCATCAAATTGATTTCAAAGACTTGAGAGTAGAAAACCCAATAGAACAGTTTAGTTTACTCACTGCACACTACCCTTCACTGCCCTGATTTATGTTACTGTTACACCTGCTTTATCATTCATGATTATATTTGCATTTCCTGTTACCCTGTTTATATTTTATTACTTGATGACATGACGCGCTGACGTCTGGGTTTTGCATGGCCCAGATTCCGTACCTTTGCTGCAGTCCGAGCAGGAGTACTTCAGCCAGCAGGCTGAGCAGTGAGGTTTCAGTAGTAGTTAGTTCTTTTATTTTTTGCATTTTATTCCTGATGTGAGCCCGCATTATGGGACATATATTCCAGTTATTTTGTATTGGATCTTTTGCTTCCGCACTTTTATTATTCTTGACTCATGTTATCTTGGCTTATGGACATATATTAGATAGATATATTTTTGTTTTTGATATCTCTACAGCCGTAATGTGACTGTGGATGGATACTTCTTACCCATAGGTAGCATGGTTGGCTATGTCACGTGCCCATCTTAGCGTACTCTGGGATGTGGGGCGTGACAGCAAACCAACTCAGCCACAAGCCGATAAACCCTATGAAGAATGTCTCCTCATCAAAGTCCGGAGCTGCAATCTCTGCGAAGGGGACAACTGGAGTATCCGCAATAAAGAATTTCTTTAAATCTGCCTCTGCAGTCGGCAGTTTGTCCAACCAAATCCGAACGGATCATCGAGTTTGGCAAACTTCACAGCTTGCTTCAATAGAGCCTCCGGACGAAGAAAGCAGGCAACAAAGTCCGTAAAGCAAACTCCATGCCCCCGGACTATAAGAATAAGCTCTCATATATGTTCAACACTTTGATCAAGCTCAGAAACTTGTGTCGAACAGCATTTTCTGGGGTAAGACCCATAACAACTGATTCAGTAGCGAAGATGTACTCGTCAGGAGGAAATATCTCCTCATAATGATCTCCTCTGATGGGTAACCCGGATATTTCTGTGAATTCCTCCAGCGAGATTGACACCTCCCGATCTGAAAAGAAATGTGTGGGTCGGGATATTTCATTGCTCCAGGAAGGATTTAACCCACCACACATGAGAAGTATGATAGTAAAAGAGGGACGAGTAGATCGCTGGATATAACCCGGTCTTCAGCTGTAGTGACTTCTTGGCCGACAAAATGTAACGGGCCCACTGTAGATAACCGGCCGGATGATGGGGGGTCACTCCTATCATATAGACCTGCCCCCAAGGACGCATTTCTCCTTGGCATATGTGACGCCCCAGAATGTCTAGGGCCATCGGGGGCTGCACTGGTATCGACGCCATGGAAGGTTGGAGACGACCTTCCGAGGTCCAATTGATCTCTTCCACCGCATAAGCGACCTGCGGAGGGTCGGCTTAATGGATTAATGGGATCGGTTCTGACGGTGCCACACAAGTGAAGCTGTGCCGACCCCGGATAATATAATTGTACCATGATCCTCACAGATGAAGAGAATTCTGCTCTAGGTCGTAGTCCCGAATTAGCGCGCAGACTTCCCGATCCGTAGACACATCAACAAAAGCGCTTTTCGAACGGACATAAGGAAAGAAGGAGTCGAAAGCCACGGTACCTGAAAAGAAAAACCCGCAGAGAGTTAGTTATCGGCACAATGTAATTAACTACAACTAAGGGCCTTAACGTATGTACTCTACTATGGTATATTAAAGTCACTCCAGTCCAAGAAAAAAAGGGACAGTGGGCCCCCACAAAATCAGGGTGATGCCACATCAATGATGAGACATGCACACATTATAAGAATCCAAAAGGATTCTCATTAAGCGGTGGGGTCCAAAACTCCCAATGTTCTTAAAGAACGTGTTCTACAACAGATCCAAATCAATAAGAAAAATCTACAGCAAAAACCCTAAAAAGAAAAGGCGGAAGAGGAATAAAATTCCTTAAAATTTTCAACAAAAAAAAATGCCCCAGAGCTAAGCTCTGTCATATAAACCGGAATCAAATTCCTCTAATGAGGGAATTAAATCCCAGAAATCCCCATGGGAAAGATACTGGAATTAAATTCCAAAGAACCCTCAAAGATCAGAGTTAATAATAGAGTAAAACCCTAAGATCTCTTAAACCCACGGTCTACCTAAATAAAGTATTTTTTTAGATCTGTAAGAGATCATTTTAAGAAAAAGAGCCAAGCTCTGTTAATGGGTTAAAAATGCAAAACAAAAAAGAGTCTCTTTTAAAGAGTTAAAAAAATTAGTCGTAATCCTTACCAAGTTTCTTAAACAGAGTTAAACTCTTAAAATTTCTTTGGGAAGAGATCTAAGCTCTCAGAAGAGAATTAAATTCTCAAGAAAGAAGAAGGAAGATGATGAAATGGCGGTCATCTCAAAGGCCAAAAGCCCTATTTATAAGATGTGAAGGGACGGTTCAACTCCTTAGAAGATCCAACGGTGGGAAAAGGTGACACCGTTGCACCCACGTGTAAACCACGTGAGAGCAACGATAGGGGGCATTTGTTTCCCCAATATTTAAACATATTAAAAGAGCAAACCTCTGTTGAAATTTAATGGGGCAGCGCCCATATGCTTCTCATGAGGGCGCTAGCGCTAATGTGCAAAGCACAGAAAAGTTTCTGGGTAATAATTAAATTCTTATACAGCGCCGCACGTTCTCCTCACGCTGGCGCCAATGTGCAAAGCACAGAAGCACTTTCTGAGTAAGAATTAAATCCTTATATGGCGCCGCATGCGTTCATCAAGCGGGCGCCAATGTGCAAAGCACAGGAATACCTGTCTAAATTCTTAAGTGACGCCCACGTGCATAACACATGAGTGCCGGCGTCCAAGTAGAATTAAATTCTACATTTCCCTAACAAAAAGTTGGGATACTCTCTGTTAAACAGAGCCGTTGGATCAAACATCCAACGGAAATGATAAATTATCAAAATATAGAATCAAATTCTATTAGGAGAAAATATCTCTCAAATCTTTCTAAATAAGAAAGATACTCTCGGTTGGATCATAGAATAAAATTCTATTTTAGGAATATATTCCCTCAATCTTTCTAAACAAAAAAAAGATTGCTCTCAGTAAAACAGAGAACCCTTGGATTAAAAATCTAATGGTGATTAAAAATCACCACTTGACAGAATAAATTCTGTATATGGGAAAATAATTTCCCAATCTTGTTAAAAAAACAAGAACAACACATTCTATAAAAGAGAAGTCCTTGGATCAAAGATCCAACGGTGGGTAAAATTCCCCAAATCAATTTTGAAACCAATTAAATCAATTGGAATCTCTCAATGAGATATTTTCTCAAAATTAATTAACAATCTGCCTCCACTATATAAAGGACCCGAGACTTCACGTCTCATGGAGGCACATAGAGACAGAGAGAGACATACAGAGAGAGGGAGATAGAAAAAAAAACCTATAAGCTTCTACAAAAATACAATGAGCTCTCAAAAAGAACAAAGAATTCAATTCTCAAAGAAGAAGATCGTCCTTCTTAAAACCCTAGATAAAGAAAAGAGATCAAAATATCTCCTTTGCCTATCATATCACATCTAAGGGTGTAACCCTTTTAAAAGAACTTAGTTTTTTCTCTGGATCTGAAATCCACAAGATAAGTCTCCCATAAATTGAGAGTTTAATTCTCATCGGGAAGATCTTGTTCTTGAGAATCAAATATTCAGGGAAGAACAAATTTAAAAAGAAAGAAGATGGAGTCCATAATACTCCAGAAACTCAGTTCCTTCAAATTAAGAACTTAGTTCTTTAAAAACTCAACCCAAAATCCTCAAAAATAGTGATTTTGGTGAGCGTTAATGGTCAAAATACCATTGACAGAGGTTTAACCTCTCTGAAAACATCGACAGAGATTAAATATCTTTATAAAAAAAAGACTAGCGTCTCACGTGCTTCCCACGTGGGCGCCCCTTTTAACAGCGCCTAGCGTCTCACGTGAAAAACACGTGGGCGCCCAAAACAGAAGGCCAGCGCCTTACGTAAAACACACGTGGATGCTGAATAAAGTGCTCAACACTCTATATACAGCCGAAGATGGCTAAGTGCTTAGCACTGATTGGGCAGCGCCGCACGTGCTCCGCACGTGCTCCTCATGTGGGCGCCATATAAAAAGTGTTTAGCACTTCATATGTAGTCAAAACGGATGAATGCTTAGCACTAATTGGCCAGCGCCCAGCGCCGCACGTGCACCTTACATGGACGCCATAAGAAGTGCTTAGCACTTCACATTTAGTCAAAATGACTAAAGTGTTCAACATTTGTTGGGCAACGCTCATGATTGAATGCTTCATATGCCATATATGTGAGCATCACAGCTCAAATAAGTGCTTAGCACTTTCACATAAAAAGAAAAGGCTGAACAAACAGAGCCCAAATAAGTACTTAGCACTTTTGGATAAAAAAAAAGACTAAGTAGACTAAGCCAAAATTGGCTGAGTCTCTGAAGTTTTCTTGCAGCTGAGCCCAAATGCTCTTTTGCTGGATCTCAAGTAAAAATGATCCTAAAATGTTGTTAAGTTGTTCTTAGTCTCAAACAAGACTAACGTATCCTTAGCGAAAACAAACTGAGTCTAAATGCTCACTTATAGATTTAAGTTGATCTTAATCTCAAACTGGATTAACTGTCCTTAAATCAAACAAAAATATTTTTGAACTGTAGGAATATACAAAACCCAGTCAAGCAAATCCTTGACCCAAACCTAAATCTAAAATATACGGATTTGGACTGATCCGCGCCCTACGGGCAACGACATAAACTAGTCTTCGTATACAATCCACAGGCAACCAAAACAAACAAAATATACATACGACACGAAGTGAACTGCCCGAGCAGAAGAAAGTGGTTATCGCAATGCGGTAACGTAATTAACTGCAGGGGCTTGCTCCTGCAGGGAAGAGTATCCCCACAATCAAAAACCCCTAATAAAATGATGAGGAATCTGATGAAGTCTACTACAACGGCCGCATCTATCCATACCTCCGATATATGGTGCCATAAATCAACTCGGTATCTTCGGAGAGGTGGATGGATAAATCCAAATAGCATCTGCCCCCAAACTCAGGAAAGACGATCTATCCCAGTTCGTCTCTATTTTCGGCGGTAAACAGATTTCCCCAATAGCAACAATTGCTCCGACATCCGACATTGAGGATCAAATCACATTTTCCAATAATCTAATCTTTCTTAGCATCTGTAACAACTTACAGAGGTGAGATGTTAATCCGGTATCTATATACCAAGGATTCAGAATTAATTGGAAAATAATTTTCGATTACAATCACATAGAATACATGAAACATCAAAATGTTTTAAGGGGTGGCCAGGTATTCTAAGTAATGCCTCTTTCATTGCCCCAGGTCATAACAATAGTTGCATTTTCCTTTCCGCTCATTTCGTCTTCTATTGTTGTCTCTCTTTCTTACCTTGTTTATACTGAACTTATGCTAGTCGGTTTTCTTCTTTCCCTTCCTTTCAGCTCCAACATCGGGATTGGAAGAAGACTATCCAACAAGCGTAACTGGTATATTCTCCCTTTTTAAGGAGCTCTCAAACTTGAGATAAGGTGGAGAGGAAAGAAAAATGAATTTTATTATATAAAATTCACTTTCTTCAGAACCTACGGCCATCCTCGACTGAAACAATTTCTTCAAGTTCGTATTTAACTATACGATGACCTCCAAGCAATATGGATCTCTGTATCAGATACAGAGTGTTCTGGAGGAAGCAAAAGGGGAAGTGGGAGGGGTAAGGACATATGAGACTACATCATGAAATAGGGAAATCATGACATTCCAAAACCATTGATTGTAAAAAGGTTCGGTTAACTTAGTTTACGAGTTTTTAGTTTAGTGTCAGTCTTAGGTCACTGCCAAAAAGAGAAAAGAAACACTCGTCATGCACTCTAACCAAGATTAGATTGGTATATTTATCTAATCAGGATGGCTCCCATTTTTCCATTAAATCCTCTTTCAAACCCTAAAAGGAGAATTATCCAGG
Source organism: Agapanthus africanus (assembly GCA_030015575.1). Lineage (NCBI taxonomy): Eukaryota > Viridiplantae > Streptophyta > Magnoliopsida > Asparagales > Amaryllidaceae > Agapanthus > Agapanthus africanus. Next base: position 403,413,430 of record CM057346.1, read on the forward strand.
ATTATATCTCGAGAATAACTATTACTCACAGTGGGAATCGGGATCCAAACTATCATAGGGTGGTAACCTTGAAGGGGTCAACAAGTCACCCCACACTATAGAAGGTATGCAATCTCATTGCAAGTTTCAACATTTGAAACTCCCGATATAGGTTTTTACCCCTAACTGCTTATGACCTTAACGAAGTCAACAAATCATAAGTCGCTATTCAAGTTCAACCAGTCATTTCGTGATTAATTTAGGCCCACCTGCACGACCCTTAACGAAGTCAACAAAGTTGTACGACCGTTCTAACTAATCGCATCACATGCAAGCAAGAAGACATCACTTAGTTACCATACACTACACCTCAACGAAGTCGACAAATGTAGCACGAATACTAAGTACCCTACTTCCTAAAACGACAAAGGGCTATGGTTGGTTTTGAAGAAAACCTTTAACGTAATGAACTTGATCTCATCATAGGAACCGAGTGGTTTTGCATATTTATAGTTACGTAGACTATTGCTTAAGTGCGGATTCCCTGTGAAGGGATCAGGGCTCTTACCTCATTGAATGAGGTGCAGGATATTCCTAACCAAATATCTCGATGCAAAGCAAAAGACTGCGGCTATACAATTTGCAAATTTATAGTAACATAAACTTTTGCTTAAGATAGAACTCCCGGTGAAGGGATCAAGGCTCTTCCCTCATCGAATGAGGTGCAAGATATTCCTAATCAAATATCTCTGTGCAAAGCAAAAGATTCGACTATACCACCATAATATCTAATATTTGGTCTCTACAACGTGTTTTAGGTTTATTATCTTTGCATTAATCTTAATCAATGCAATCACATCAAATAGATAATCACATTATCAAGCATCTTCTCACACCATTATAGATAAAGCATGATATAAAAAGAAAAATAGAATGCACATATACGCCATCCGCATTTGCCATGGGGCACCGAGTTTTCACTGTAAGGTTACTTAACTTATAGCAGGGCAGGGGCAGGGCTAGCGCGGGTGAAAAATATATATATATATATATATATATATATATATATATATATATATATATAGCATTTATTTATATATCACATATATATATCCAATATATCACATATATCAATATATCATCATTTAAAACATCGCAGGCAGATAGTCAGCATTACAGGCAAGCGATAAACATCATCACAGGCAGGTAATCACATCACAAGCAAGTAATGAACACCACAGAATAGGAATGGTCGGATCACCTAGAAATCCCTCTTTTCGTTTGAGCCACAAACGAAATGCGAGATTCCCCGGTCGTGTGAACAGCCCATGCGCAGCTAAAAGCAGACCCCTATGAGTGCGGCAAGCTACCAGACAACCCAAGAAACGAGACAACCCAACATCATTATTATGAGGGGGCCACCCGACACTTTCTCGAATCCGATGACTTGAGCACTCCTCCGCAGGTCTATCCTATACCCCCTATAAGCGTGGCAAGCAACCTGCCAATCCTAGACTCGAATGACCCGATCTCAACTTCTTGAGATGGCCACCCACTGAAATCTAGAATTTGGTTGCTTGTGCGCTTCTCTGCGGGGTATCTTAAACCTGTATTATACAACGGCGACAACGATCACAACATGATCGTGTCCCGACAAATAATAATACATCAATCGGTGACTACGGGCACATGTAAACCGCTAAGTCTCGAAACAAAGAATATACATATAGCGGAAATGGCGGCCACAAGTTGGAGCTCGTCCCTAGCAAATGAATATACAAGATGGCTACAAGCATGAATATAAATAACACTTATCGCAACATCACACTTTCGCACGGGAGCTATTCATTTCGCGACAATCCAACACATTCCAACACACCAACATCTCAGACTCATTTGTGCAACCCCGTCGAATTGAACACTTCAATTCGTCGGCGTTAAATACAACGTATCGCATATGCCGACGAGTTAAACCAATTAAACACTTTAATCCTCTTAACTCATCATCCATGGCCAACAAATCATAAAAACATCGAGGCAAAACTGTTAATTCAACACTTGAAAAAACACTATTCACTCCGACATAGAAAAATCGTTAATTCGAGCATATTGTTAAGAATATGTATGCACTAGAGGCCATTATTGTATATTATAGTGGATGCTTAGACATATATATATATATAAGACTTTCTTGCTCAACATAATAGTATGCTATCTGGTTACTCTTTATCTTAATATGTACATTTGTTCTAGTTTACTATTTCACTGATATATATTGATAAAGTCTTTAGGATGTTTTACTTGACTACCAAGAATATGATGTAGATCATACTAGTAGGGCTTGTGTAGTCCACAAGCACATCCTTGAAGTGTTCCTAGTCAAGCGAATATCGAGACGGGGCATCGATATTCCAGAGTAGACTAGTATGTACGTTTCTTGATCCTGTATGGGGCGATGGTTGATCCCACAACCATTGGTGTTTAACATCAAAGATTGTACACATGTGCTCATTGGAGAATGAGTACACCGAACAGAATCGCGAAGAACTCCTAGATGGTACCATATTTAACGTCAGATAGCAGTTCTCTGGTGACACTTATACAGGTTAATCTGTAGACCTGAGATCGTCATAGTATCTTGTGTGGTTCCCACTGTGCTTTGATTACCTCCCTACCACGGCTCTACTGAGTTGTGCAAACAGGTGGTAGTTGGGTACAGTCCCGAGTCACATGGAGGCGGTGAGCGATAGAAGGGGTTTCGTATCTCCCGGTATTGGGAGTTGATGTTGTACTATACTCGATTGGCTATAATAGCAAGTCTCTGGCCAAGGCTTCTGAGAATTACTGATAAGTGTTATCAGTATTTTCTCGATTTGTTATAAGCCACATATCGGTATGACTTATCGAGTTATTGGGGTCTGACAATTCCACCCCCCAGACTCGGTATGCGACATTTCAGACAAAGAGACCAGACTGTATGGTAAGTGTTATTTATAGGCTCTATAAGAGTTTGGACAAATTTACTTGTTGATTTTCTATTCGTTCAATACCTGGGTAGCCGTTACGTCCAGCTAGTACCGCTGACGGCATGTGGGTCTTTGATATGATCATTACCTACTGCTAGCGTATTGGCGAGTTTTTAGAGTCCCATATAGAGCTTTCCTAGCTCAAGCAAAAAAAATAGGGCATGTATGGAGATATGTTCGGTAGCTTGATTAAATATGAGTATATGATACCGTATTCTAATATAGCGTTATATGATATTAGCCGAGTTATATATGATATAACCGGATTGTTGAATCAAGTGTTGATTTAATAATTTGATATATATTTATATATATGATATATATATATAAACTAATATTATGCTCCCTTAAGATTTTCTTCTCTTTATTTATATTTATATATATGATATAAATATGTATATTATTGTATCATGGTTGTTGATACATAGAAGATTGATGTATGAGAATTACATAGGAGACAAGATACGATGTAATGATTTCCTTATTTGAATTTGATTAAAGAAACAATGAGTCATTATTTTTTGAACCTCCTAGTTTAGATGACTCATTTTTATATTTATCTAATTCATATAAGTTTATTATTTTCATTCTTCTCTCATAACACTTGCTCATTCTCATCTTCATCTTCATCTTCTTCATTTCCTCATCTCGTGTTACTATTCACTCAAGAGGAAAAATAAAGAGAAAGATTTTTAGTGAGCAAAAACCCTACTTCATCAACCTAAACCATTCTAGCAATTTAGTTTAGGTTGTTCTCTTCACTAATACTTTAATTAGTGAAGTGTGAGCTTGAGTGTGAGTTGCCTTAAGGTGGATCATCTTTGACGAAGAAGACTTTGAGTAAACTCGTTCCTTTCTTCAAGTGGAGCCGTAGAAGGAGTTCAAGGAACTACTACACGGAGCTATTGAAGTGAAGGACTTGGCTACAAAGGTTGTACCTTCTTTTCACTTATTTTAGAACATTAGTTTGCTAATTTAGAAACCCTAAATCTCTAGTATGATCTTCTTTAGTAGACTTAGCCCTCTAAAATTTTAAAATTGCATACTTGATGTTCTTAAAATCTTAGCAGATGTACTAAGACTTACTTTCATAGTATCAGAGCCAAACTAGAGAATTAGACGAAGTTAAAGTGTACGGTCGACATTTTGAATCCAAGTTTTTCTAGTTTCTGTCCATTTTTTCAAAATTTGAGATTTTTCAAATTAAAAATGCTCAGAAAATCATGCAGGGTTTTTTAAGACTGCACAAGAAAACGTAGCTTCTAACGCTCTTTAGTAGCCGCGGATCCGCCGCCTAGACAGTGGTTTGGCTGTGGATTCGCCGCCCACTTAGGTCTTTAGCATTCCAATTTTCTTATGTTGCTTCATTAGTGCTTTTGGATTTTCTGAGTATTTCTATTGAGGCTCAAGTGGTTGAGCTCTCTGCTAATTGTTGTTAATTAAAATGTTGATCAAAATGTTAACATCGTCTATATGTTTTAGTTATGTGATACAATTGTTAGAGTCCACATTAATTAGTTTTATAAAAACTAGTTATTGATATATATAAATCTCACATTTTAGCCTCACTTGATAGATTGCCACGGAGTTTAGATTTGGATCGGAACTCCGTCGTAATCTTGTATCGTACGCGAAAACTCATCGGGAGATACCAGTGAAGAGCCACGCCCCATAGCCCCGACAAAGTGACCATGGGAGAACCCCGTGGCCAAGTGCATCCACTTGGGTGCTCGCGACCATGGTGTCTCATCCAAGACCACTTCATCGACGGCCTTGAGGGGTGCGGCCATCCACTAACATTCTCGACGAGCTTTCGAATCATTCACTGGGAATCTTGTTGAATTTCCCAGCTTTATCTTTGAAAATGGTTTTCAATTCGAGGCTTAAATGTAAGGTTTATATGGTTAGGCATAAAATTCGGATTATAAGATAATCCGGGTTTATGATGTCTACAGTTGTGGATTCTAATTATTGTAGTTTTCATTTCTTTTCTGCGACTGTAAGTGTAATATGCGGACGTATCTCCGATCTCGTTGCTATACGTCAATGACATTAGGAGTACGCATATTTACTTACGTTGATGACATGTGATGTTATAGTGTTGCTATATCGATATGATTTGTTGGATCGTCGTGATTGAATAGCCAGGGGTTTTATGTAAGATAAGAGTTTTTCAATTTTTATTCATGTAAATTATTGTATGTAATATTCTTTTATTGGGGCACATCCGGGAGTGAGGATGTAGTCACCTTGATGTACATTATTTACTTTTCCGTATTATGATAGACCTAAGGCGGAGAGCACAAGTAACCAGGTTCTAGAGTCCGGTGGGTGGACATCTCGAGGAGTCGAGGCCGGTTGCCTAACTCTAGAATTGGCAAGGTTACTTGCCGCTCTCTTAGGGGTTTAGGGGTGTGGGCTTGGCTATTCATCACGACCGTGGAATCTGTGTTTCTCATTAATGACTTAATCTAAAACACGGATCTCTTAGTATATCCTATATTTCATATATCTGCTTCTGCTGTGCTGTGATGTGATCATATAAATGTGTGAGACAAATGCTACTTATATATATATATATATATATATATATATATATATATATTAGTAGACACTATATATGTTTTGCATCCGCGGTAGTCTTGACCCCGCCCTGCCGTAAGTTAAGTAACCTTACGGTGAAGACCCGGGTCCCTGTGGCGAATGTGGATGGCATATATGTGTGTTTTATTTTCATTTCTTCTGTGATATTTAGAAAACATAAATGATGGGACTTCATTAATAAGATTAATGAAAAGAAAAGAAAGCTAAAAGATATTGTAGAATCACATTTTTGAAAAAGGTGGCTCTAGTTATTACTTTGCATAGTGGTATTCTATTATGAATATCCAGCACCTCATTCGATGAGAAAAGAGCCTAAATCCCTTCACCGGGAATGACCTCTTTAGCAAAAATTAGCATATGCTACAACCGACTCGGTTTGTTTTGAAAACTACTTGATTTTTAAAGTGGAACTTAAACCACACCTTTTCAAATCACTTAATTCTACAACGATACCAAGTTCATTACGTTAAAAGTTTTCATCAAAACCAGTCGTAGCCCTCCGTCATTTCAAATAGGTAGTGTTTAGTATTCATGCTGTGATTGTTAACCTCCGTCAAGACACAGTGTATGGTAGCTGGGTAATACTTATCTGTAGCATATAGATGTGATCGGTAGGGACAGTCACACAGCCTTATTGACCTCTGTCACGGGTTTGTGTGGGTGGGTTCGAATCAATCAAGAAATGATGGGTAGAACTTGACTAGAGGCCTATGGTTTGTTAACCCCTGGAAGAGTTTTTCACTTTACAATTAGCTAATCCAGTAGGTGACTAGAAAAGTGTTAACGGGGTTATGCCTCTGCGAAAACGAGGTTATTTAATTAGTTCCGTGCGAAAGCACGGGAAGATTCTCTCGGAGTACCAACACTGTCACGCCCCGCTTCCCAGTGCACAGAAGCGGAGACGTAGCAAGCCCGCAACGTATTTACTAAGAAATAAATACGTTAAGCATAATTAAGCAATATATATAAAATGCACAAGAAATACAAGAGGTATAAAATAAACAACAACTTTTATTAACATTCATCTTTACAATACAACTGCTTTAAAAAGAAAAGATACAAGGATATAAAACAATGCCTAAATAGTAGCATACAAAATAAAAGTAAGTACAAGGAAAGCTAGTAGTCTTGCTGGGCAGTGAGCTGGTCCACGTCCTCCTGGCTCAGCTCGATCTCCTGAGAATCCGATCCTCCTGACAAACATTCCAAAGATAGAAAGTAGACAAGAATGTCGTCAGCGAACTAGCGCTCGGTAATTCCCAAAAGAAAGAATGGAATAGAACAAGTAATGAGAATTGAACTGGTAAGCTGTGCAGGTATAAGCTTGTTATTCTAACGTAGTTGTTTGTAGCTTGGTAGAGAAGGTATTTATGTATACGAGAGGAGTCCATATTACCCCATGGACTATGGTAACATGTAGTACAAGGCCCCATCAAAACCCACGGGACAACGGCATGAAAGTTCATGTAGGTGTCTTTTAAGTGATCATCTTGTGCCACGTTAATACATTCCGTACCAATCTACCCCGTTATCTCCGTATAATGTATTGTATAGGTTATATTTACAAGTCTTGTCGAAACCATGGATACAAGTTGTTCAAGTAGTCAGGTTCAGAATGTAATCTTGTAGTCATGTCAAGTTATAGCCATGGTTCGGTCAAGTCATGTCATGTATTCAGGTTTGATATTGAAGTTTGAGTTCAGGTTTTCAGGTTCAAGTTCATGTATACATGTTAGACTTTGGATTCATGTTTGAATTGGATTCTAATTTGAGTTCGGATTCAGGTTTGAGTTAGACTCAGACTGAGTCAGACATTTGTAACTGATTTAGATCCTGAATTTGGTTCGGGAGTTATCGGTAACTGGTACACATGAACGACAGGATTTATGTCTTTTTCCAAGACAATTACTATTGATAACTCTGTTAAGTTTTCTATCTTAAATAGGCAAACACTCACTTTCTCCGGCTCTGTGGGACTCAAGAGAGTTGATTCCGCTTAAACCTATATTTACTAAAGTTCATAAATATTGTTTTATATAACTCGAGGGGGTTATATGAAAAATATTTTTAATATAGTTTCAAAATAACCTCGAGAAGTTATTTATATTATTTAGGGCTTCCATGAATGTGAATTTTAAGGATTTGAGGTATTTTAGTGATAATAGCTCAGCTTGTAAAGTTCATGGTATTTTATTGTAAAACTTGTCTTTTATTGGTATTTTGGTGAAAACTTGTAATTCTTTCATTTTAAAAAAATGTAAGTTTATTATATTTTGAAAATTTATGGATTTTGTAATATTTATATAATTATTAAAAATTAAATTTTTATTTAAGTAGAAAACTACGTTTTTCTTCAAAACATATTAAAAACCTTTCGATACCGAATGCTCCGTAAGGAGGTCTGCATCTCGCTCTACTAGCCTAAGGATGTGCGATAATTCTCACCATCCAATAGTGGGTCCCCTAAAGAGGGTTATAGAGGCATATTTGCAAAGAAATTTAAAATACAATTTAAAAGAAAACCGTTTTTATAGTAAATGGTATTTTCTTGTAATATTGTATTCGTAACAAAAATTCATACAAGGATATATCATGTTATGGAACCATATGTGTGTGTGAGGGGTGGGTCATTACCCCGTGAAGTTTTCTAAAAGTATGTTTTAACAAAAATATGAAAAGAGGTGTTATCTAAAGTTCATGGTATTTTAATGAAAAGGTTAAACTGTGATTGTTTTACAAAAGATTCTTGAATAAAATTTATTCTAGACATGAGTATTAAGCTTATAAGTGAATTGGTACAATTTTTTTGATCAAAAGGTAAAGGAAAATGGAGTTATATGTTTTAGAAAAAGGAATATCAGTAATAACTCCACTTTTTACCGATTTTGATTAAAAAAAAATTCAAGGAACAGAAAGGAAGATTAGGATGGACTTACAAGTTATTTAGGTTAAGTAAAGATAGGAGAAGAGAGGGTTGTCGTCGCGGTGTCGCGGGAGCTCCAGAATTGCTTCAATTCTTCGCCGAAAGTTGACCGCTTGCTAACTCCATTTGCACTTCATTTGTACTTAGAGAATTTTTGAGAGTTTTAGCTAAGAATTTCATAATGATGAAGGGTTAGGGAATGGGGTAGTATTTATAGTATAGAATTAAGGTTTTGGAATTAAAATGGTGAATTAAAATACATTAAAAAGGTGATAAATTAGGAATTGAAGGGGCTCTGTTTGATTGCAGAGCAATCAAATAGTGCAGGGGAGTTTAGGGTAGGGGAAGGGTCGGGTGTGCAAAGCCCAGGCCTCATTGGGCTTGGGTTGACCGTCGGTACCGGCCGAATTGCAATATCCTTCGGTCGTTTGAGAGGGTGGAGCCATCAAATTGGTGCCATGTGTTCACGCCAGTGTTAACACCCTTTGCACATGTTTGATTTTTCTGACTTTTCATTTTTATGTGTATAGCACGTATAAACTTTTGGGCTTCCAAAAAGTTTAAAAAATAAATCAGAAAAAATTATTGTGTCTGATGTGATTTGAACACAGGGGCTACGTCACAGCAATGCAAGGGCTTTACAAGTGAGCTACAAGTGGCTTCTTGCTGTTCTTAAACAAAATATACTTATAACTTGTACTCAGGCTTGTAAACTCCTTTCTATACATTAAACTGAAAAAATTCGTACAATAAATTCAGAGTCGTTACAAACACCAGCCTGGCTGACCGATTAGCGAACTTGTAGGGTGTAATTAATCCCGACTAATCTTACCTTTTAGGGTTTGAAGGAAGATTTGATAAAAACAGTAGGAGTCATCCTTATTAGATAAGATAATAACCAATCTAATCTTGCAAGAGCGCATGCTAAAGTGTTTTCTTATCTCTCTCCAGGTAGCGACTATGCCACGCCTTAATCAAGATAATAATATGGATGTATTGACCGAACCCGCTTATTATGCTGGGCTGGGGAACGTTGGTTCCGCTCTAGCTTGTGACAACTGTCATGAGTCAGGGCATAGGATAGGGGAATGCAAGGATTTCCATACAACCCTAATGAAAAAGGAGCATTCCGATGCATTTTCTTCGGGTGTATTGGTTATTGAGAACTGTTTCTTAGTATGCTCTACGTCCTGGGTATTGGATACCGGATCAGGATTTCACATATGTAATTTGTTGCAAGGGTTAAGGAAAAGTAGAGCATTGGAGAAGGGTGATATGTCTCTCAGAGTAGGGAATGGAGCAATTTTTGCTGCCGAAGCTGTTGGTGAGTATCACCTAGTATTGCCCACTGGTAATATATTGATTTTGAACGACTGTTATTTCGTACCGTCGATGATGTGCAATATAATATCTGTTTTTTATTAGATAAAGAAGAATATAACTTTGCATTAGAGAAAAATGTTATGAAAATTTTCTTAAATCAAGTGTTGATTGGGTTTGGTACGTTGGGTAATGGTTTAAACGTTCTAAATCAACATACGGTTCTAAACATCCAAAACACACGCAAGAGGAAAAGTTCAGAAATGAACGAAGCCTTCTTGTAGCATTGTAGACTTAGTCATATCAATACAACCAGACTGGCTAAGTTGCATAAAGATGGATATTTTAATCTTTTCGAATTTACATCTTATGAAACTTGCCAGTCTTGTCTTAAAGGAAAGATAACCAAAACTTCGTTTATAGGACACGGAGCAAGAGCTACTGAACTTTTGGGACTGATACATAGCGATGTATGCGTTCCTATGTCTACACATGCCAGGAATGGTTCCTCATACTTCATTACATTCACGGATGATCGCTCTACATTCGGACATGTGTTCTTGTTGAAACACAAGTCTGAAGCTTTTGAGAAATTCAAGAAATATAAGAGCGAAGTAGAGAACCAAACGGATAAAAATATCAAAATCCTTCAATCAGATTGAGAAGGAGAATACTTAAGCATGGAATTCCGAGATTATCTAAAAGAGAATGAGATTCTCTCTCAGCTTACTCCTCCGTATACACCACAGCACAACGGTTTATCGGAGTGGAGGGATCGCACCCTATTAAATATGGTGCGCTCTATGATGAGTATTGCTGAGTTACCTCTATCATTCTGACGATTTGCGCTTGAAATAGCTGCTTATATATTGAATAGGGTTCCTACCAAGTCTGCGCCTACCACTCCATATGAGATATGGGAGGGGATTCGCATGGAGAGAGGGATTCGCATAGAGAGATGCTTCACATGAATGGAGAGAGGGATTCACATGCTTTCGGAACTGATGGAAAGAGGGCTTCGCATGAATGACATTCGACATGCTTCGGCAGTGAGGTCAATCATGCAATGTAATATACCAGACCAGATATTGCTTTTTCACTTGGTGTAGTAAGCATATTTTAATCCAATCCTGAAGAAACATAAGAAGTAGTGAAGAACATATGAGATGTTCTTGGTGTATAGTAATGGCAGACTCCTTCGAGATGTGATTACCGATTCCAACTTCCATAGTGACAAGGGTGACAGAGTATCTATCACGAGTCAAATAGTTTAACCACTTATGAGGAGCAGTATATTGGAAGAGTTCCAAGCAGGATACTGAGGTAATCAAGGCGCTGGATGCTGATTTTGACTCAGCAAAGGATACATCTTAAGAAATTGTCTGGATAAATACGTTCATTTATGAACATAGTCCCATCAGCTATCCAAACAAAGTTCTAAGATAGGTATCACTCATTTCAGGTGATAGTTGATCTCTGTGAAGTTGAGAATTAGAGAGATACAGATATAAACGTTGCAGCGGATCCACTCACTAAGGCTGTTTCTCGAACACAGTTTGCGAAACTATTAGTACAGAAGTTGGGTATGTAGTAGCACATTAGATGTGTGTTTACGATACTGCAATAATTGGTCTTAAGTGCAAGTGGAAAATTGTTGGATATAGGTGCTCTCAAGGCAATTATCGTAGCTGCAGGAATGTAATTACTGAATTCGAGTAGGGCCTATACCAAGAAAAGTCTTGCTCGAGATAATAGTACGTTATCTGGTTTGTATTTATCATTTAAGTATAAATTTTACTTGCTATAACGTATCACTACTATATGATGATAAAGCCCATAGGATCTTTTCTTGACTACCAGGATTATGATAGGGATCATACTAGTGAGGCCTGGATAGTCTATAAACACATTCTTAAAAGTCCCTAGTCATAGGAGTATCGAGACTGGGCATCGGTACTCCAGTTTAGACTAGTGTATACATTTCATGACCATGTACAGGGCGATGGCCGATCCCATAGCCATTGGTGTTTGACACCGATGAATGTATACAGGTGTTCATTAGATGAGTTACACTAGAAGAACTCGCCGAGATCTCCTAGATGGTATCATACCAATCATCAGATAGAAGTTCTCTGGTGACATGAGTACAGGATAGTCCCTAGACCCAAGATCGCCATAGTGTCTTGTGTGTGTTCCCATTGTACTTAGATTACTATCCTATCATGGCTTTAAAGAGTCATGCAAATAAGTTTTAGTTGGGTACAGTTCCGAAGCACATGGAGGCAGTGAGCGGTCGAGGGAATTCGTCTCTCCCGGTATAGGAAGTTGATGTCGCACTGTGCACAGCTGGCTATGACCATAAGTCTTTGGCCAAGGCAGACAAAATTTACTGATAAGTGTTATCAGTAGTTTCTCTGATGGACATGAGTTTGACGTCAACGAAACTTATCCGGTTATTGGGAGTCTGACGGTTTCCACCTCCCAGACCCGGTATGCGACAGTCTCAAACGAAGAGATCGGACTGTACGGTGAATGTCATTGATAGGCTCTAGCAGGGTACGGACGAGCTTTCTTGTCGACCGGCTTTTCGTTCAACACCTGGGTAGCTGTTATTTACAGCTAGTACCACTAACGTGCTTGTAGGTTAACCCGATGGGGATTGATCTGAAAGTATTTCAGATCAATCAGATATGATCCTGATCTACTGCTAGCGTATTGTCGAGTCTTTAGAGTCCCACATAGAGGGTTTTCCCGTTCTAGCGAAATGATGTAGTGCACGTACGGCGATACGTGCAGAGTCCAATTAAACATATGTATGTGATACTACATGTATTAATCGGATGGACGATACTAGCCGGTTTATGATTGAACAGGGTCATTAAATCAAGTGTTGATTTAATGATATTACTTATATATGATGATGCATATATAAACTAGTATTATGGTGTTATTCTCATAGTCTCTTTCTGCTACATGTCATGTTATATGTCTTGGTTAATTATATGAGTAATATTTTTTTCATATATATTTAATCTCTTTTTCTTTTCTTTAATTTTGCATGACATGAATAAGAGGTAGAGGTTAGCATGTCACACACTCTCTTATTCTTGACAAATGGACAAGTGAGGTGGTATTTGTGATATGAGAAAGGGTACGCTCGTTCTCACAACATAAGGGTTCATTCATCATGTTTTTTCCTCTCTCATCCATACTTGCAAGAAGTAGAAAAAGAAAAGCAGTAGAGAAGAAAAAGAGAGCAAGAGAGTTCAATTTATAAACTACAACTCTTACTCATTTCATCTTGCAAATCGAGTAAGTGAGTTACTTCAATTTGATTGAAGTAGAAGCTAGAGTCGGTGGCCTTCGCGTGGATCATCTTCGATGGAGCCAATCAAGAACCAAGCGAGATCCAGAGCGCCGCAGAGCTTAGCCGGAGTCCGGAGTTCAACCATTGGAGCAAATGAGAAGAAGTTTCAAAGGGTGTATCTTCTCATTGTTCTATTCTTTTGTTTGCAAGTTATAGTCTATGGTTGATTCTAGGTTAGGAAAGTCATGTTCGCTTGGATCCCTTTCCGTTTTACGCTTCCGCAAAAGTTTTTAAACACCCGTCCAGCAAGCACAACCGCCTTACAAGAGTATCGCATATCGGGTATAGGGGTGGATAAAGTTAGACCCCTAATAACGTGATAATTCATGTCGGTGTGAAGCCCATCACCTACTGAGAAACTGCTGATCCAAATCAGTAATTCTCGTCCACCTTGGCCAAGGATTTTTGGTGATGGCCACCCGTGCACAGTGCGACGTCTATCCCCAATACCGGAAGAGACAAATCCCTGATGATCCGCTCACTGCCTCCATGTGGATCGGGACTGTACCCAACTAAAACATGTTTGCACGACTCCTTTGAGCCATGGTAGATAGTAATCAAAGCACAGTGGGAACTCACATGAGACAAATGACGATCTCAGGTCGACAGACTAATCTATAATCATGTCACTTGAGAACTGCAATCTGACAATAGGTATAATACCATCTAGCATGTTCCCGGTGAGTCTGTCCATTGTGACTCATAACCCAATGAGCACCTGTATACTATCTTTAGTGACTAACTAACACCAATGGCTGTGAAACCGGTCATCGCCCCTCATCGGGGTCAAGAAATGTATAAACTGGTCTACTCTGGAATATTGATGCCCAGTCTCGATATTCCCACGACTAGGGACATTTAAGGATTTGCTTATAGACTACCTAGTTCTCACAAGTGTTATCGCCACAATAACCCTGGCAATTAAGCAAGAATCTTATGGGCTCTATCAACATATAATAATGATCTGTAATACCATATAATATATGTACATGATGATAGAGATGAACCAGATAGTATGCTATCATCTCGAGTAAGACTGTTCTACCCATATAGGTCCTCCTTCAATTATCGTAATCGCCTGCCTGTGATTACAATAATTGCCTTGAGGGTACTATAACCAACAAAAGATAGCCGGATTATTAAACCAAGTGTTGATTTAATATCACATATATGATATGTGAACTAGTATTATATCTCTCATTCTCTCTTTTGGTATTTGTATTTTGATATGGATATGAGTATGTGTATTTGATACATAGACATGTGTGTGTGTGTGTTCATATATATGTACATATATATCTATTCTTATCTCTTTAGAGCCATGTGTTAAAGGTGTGGGTTGGATTTTGTCCTCTTTTGATGAGTGTTATTCCACCTCCACACTTAGAACAAACTAGAAACAGAGGGAGAGGATATATCCTCTTATGCTATGATTATCTAATTCATTCATCGCATATCATTCTCTCTCTAGTTTTTTCTTGAGCTCTAAAAAGAAAAGAAAAAGAAAAAAAGAGAGCATAAAAGAGTATTCATACACCACATCATCTAGTTTTAGTCTTCTAGCAAGAAACTATGGCAAGTTAGCTTCACATAGAACATCCTTTTTATGAAGTTTGAGCTTAAGTCGGAGTTCCCTCGCGTGGATCATCGACAAGTGGGTTGGCGGCCAAGCTCGTTCCCGGAGGACTTGGAGCCTAGAAGGGGTCTTCCGCAATTAGACGAACACGCTACAAAGGTTGTAGCACACTAAACTCTTAGTTTAGTTCTCTTTAGATTGCTAGTTTAGTTGTTTGGATGGTTATCTTTGGTTATGGTGGCCATTGCTCACTTGAAATTTTTTGTTATCAGTTCCGCCTTGGCCGCAATTGTTGTGCCCCGAGCACTCGCAACTTAATAGAATTGTCCTGTCTGCCGCCGTTTATGGTGATCGATCAATGAGGTATTCGGCAGTAAATAAGGCCTTCGCCCGAAACTCCCTTGAAAATCCAGTCGTAAGATGTGAATACATGTTCTTCCCAAACACCGTCTGAACCATCTGTTGTGCTCCACCAATATACCTAGGATCAAAAGTGATATGATGCACAATCCTCCCGGACTTGCAAAACTCTCTACAATGATCGGAACGACGAACCTTCACACGCTTCCCGAACTGCTTCTCCACAACTGCCTTTCTGAAAATCTCAAAATTCTCGATCTTTGGCTTATCACATACACCCACAACTTTCTCAATAAGTCATCAAAGAAGAAATCTTGATGTATAACTCCACCTCAATAACAAGCCGATGTCGGAACCATGTCTGTCTTCTTTCCTTGAACACAGCCCTCCCGAAAATCTCTCATGCCGATCTCTACACCTCTAAGTGACTGCCTCTTTAGAGGTCCCTCCAATCTCACCTCACCAATATAGCACAATCATCAATGCCACACTTTGACGGAGTCTGAACCAACTGAACTAGTAGAAGCTCTAGCAACATCTTATACGACCGTCCGTCCCTAAAAAAATACAGGTTCCTCACTCTCCTCTCCTTCATGACAATACGAGCATCCCTAAAAATCATCATGGAATCTCTATCGATTATGCACTTGCAACCGATCCCGCCCAAAACACCTAATGAAATCAAGCTCCTTCTTAGATCTGGCATGTGCCTGATATCTGTCAATGTCCGAACTCTCTCATCATGCATGCAAGTTCAAACTATACCAATCTCAACACTATACTCAGCATATCGTTCCCCATAAAGACCAAAACTCTATCAACTAAACAATACTAGCAAACTAACTCCGATTCGGAGTCACATGGAATGAACACCCGAATCCAAGATCCACGAACTATGTGCATCTGAAGTCGAACATACTAATCAAATCGAACCATCACTATTCTCATCCGAATCCTCCACAGCAACTGCAGTGCTAGAAGACATCTGCTTATCTGTCTACTTACGCTTCGGACAATCCCTTTTCCAATACCTTCTCTCCTTGTGAATAAAACACTTATCATTCTCGCAATTTTTTGATTTGCCCTTGAAGCCTCCATCTGAAGGGTATCTGACGAAATATGTTACCCTGAAGACTCTTGTCACTTACCACCTTCTCTCTCAACACCACTGTATAGACCCGCTTTGACATCTTTTAAGGAAAGCTTATCCCGGCCATAAACTATCAACTTGACAAACTGTCCGTACTCTGAGGTCACGAACAAAATAGAACCATCGCCTGATCCTTATCCTTTATCTTCACCTCCATATTCATCTTTAACGTATACAATCGTTGCTTCATGTAGAAACGATTTGTGAGCGAATTCCTCATGCATAGGGACACCAACTTGCTCCATAACCCGGCTGTCGTAGCCTGTTGCTCAACCTCGCAAAGAACTTTGTCGGTCAAGTGAAGTTGCATCGCACTGAAGACCTGTCCTCCATCTCTTCTTTCGTATCCTCTGTGGTTGTCTTCGGAATATTGTCTTTTGCAAAGACAATCTTGTGAAGCTCTGCTGCTTGAGAATAACCCCCATCTTCAACCTCTAAAGACCGAAACTGTTCTGCCCATCAAATTTGGCCACCTTGTAATGCGTAAATTCCATATCCCCAAATAATCTAAAAACGCTGAATTTGATGCTCAGATACCACTTGTTGTAATTTGTATATCCGTGATTCTCGAAAGAATCATAAACCACATCAAGAGTTACAGCGGAAAATCTATCAGGATCGCGTGCAAACAAACTATCTGAAAAAGACTAACCGAATAATATACCAAAACAACGCAAGTTTTGAGAAGCACACACCAAACAATACAAAACACAAGATTTTACCCAGGTTTGGTGCAACTACACCTAACCCTGCAATCCAACGATGAGAACTTCCACTATCAAAAAAGAATTACATGAGAACGCTCTCACCGATCACCGTCCAGACACAAAGAATCTCTAATCCTCACCAAAACCTCTTATTTATCTTCCTCTTATGGCTGCCCTTTTTAATTATGGAGAATATTGGTAACCCTTTTATTTTCAAACCCTATGCTATTTGGCTTTATATCTATAGGCTATCTCAATTTAGAGATAAGACTTAGATTTAAAGTAGGATTACAAAAAGATAAGCTTAAGATTTAAATTAAGGATTAATTTAAATCTTAATCGTCGGCTCCTTCTCGATCTAGGCTTCAAATCTTGGGCCTATAATTTTGAATCAATTATCAACATTGTTCAGGTCCGTGAGGTTCCATTTTCCATTGGCATTCTTTACCAATACACAGTCTGCCAACCAATTTTGATCTTGTATTGTATTGTAAATATGATCGGTCCTGACGCGACCTAGATCACGCCAAGATGTTGCCTTCCGTTGATCTACTGAAGGCGGCGATGGACGACTGAGATTGGATCTGGAGGCAGGGTCCTGAAGCGTGTGGATCTCAATGGGTTTGAGGTTGTTTGGGCCGAGCTACCTGCAAGGAAGTCCCGGGGTGGTTGTACCATCGAGGACCCTCCGACGGTCAAGGTAGAGAGGAAATCCGAGCAGAGTAACGGCTTAGTGGAGAAAAAATGGCTTACTTGAACCGTCTGAAGAAGGGGTTTATATAGCGGTGGCAGCAGGTAGGGCAGGCGTGAGAATCACGCCGGCCGTTACGCTCCCGACGTCGCGCCGGCCTGATGAGTGGGATCTCCCATTAATGGCGAGACAGGCTCGTTAATGGGGGATCGTGATGGCATGGAACTTAGGATGTGGCCGGCGATTATATCACGCATGGCGATATTCGCGAGATGGCGGTTGCGCCTGTAAGAGGTGCCGTTGGTCGGTCGACGAGACCGAGGAAGATGAGCTCGGCGGGAGAGCTCGGGGATGAGCGGGAGGCCGAGCTATCTTGGTTCTGCCAGAGCCTGGAGGCGAGGTGAGAGGGCCGAAGAGGCCAGTTATGCAGAGGGCTCAGGGACGAGCCAAAGGTTGTTTGTAGGACGGGCACGGGAGTGGTCTGGTCGGCCACTATAGGTCCTTTCTTGCAAGCTTCGGGACACGTCATCTGCCACGTGTCATGATATAAGGAATTACCATTATTAAGCATCATCATTAGCCCTCCACTCTCGTTCCGATCTATTTATGGGTCGGGTCGAGAGTGGACTGCTTAGTTCTTTCTGTGCGGCTTGGCGCTAGTAATTCCTTATGGTGGATTGTTCGGGAACGACACGGCGTTCTTGTTGTCGCACATCGATTATGAGTTTATTCGGCGGGTCTTGGATCCGTGTCTTTGTTGGGCAGGAGGCTGCCCGCTGGGGATGCGCCGAGCAGGAAGAAACTCGGCGGCCTCGTGAGGAGGGCTTTAGATCCTCAGCGTCTGATGGGCAGGAGGCTGCCCACTGGGGATGCGCCGAGCAGGAAGAACTAGGTGGCATCATGAAGAGGGCTTCAGATCCTCAGCGTCTAATGGGCAGGAGGCTGCCCGTTGGGGATGCGCCGAGCAGGAAGAACTCGGCGGCCTCGTGAGGAGGGCTTCAGATCCTCAGCGTCTGATGGGCAGGAGGATACCCGCTGAGGATGCGCCGAGCAGGTAGAAACTCGGCGGCCTCGTGAGGAGGGTTTCAGATCCTCAGCGTCTGATGGGCAGGAGGATGCCCGCTGAGGATGCGCCGAGCAGGTAGAAACTCGGCGGCCTCGTGAGGAGGGCTTCAGATCCTCAGCGTCTGATGGGCAGAAGGCTGCCCGCTGGGGATGCGCCGAGCAGGAAGAACTCGGTGGCCTCGTGAGGAAGGCTTCAGATCCTCAGCGTCTAATGGGCAGGAGGCTGCCTACTGGGGATGCGCCGAGAAGGAAGAACTCGACGGCCTCATGAGGAGGGCTTCAGGTCCTCAGTGTCTGATGGGCAGGAGGCTGCCCGCTGGGGATGCGCCGAGCAGGAAGAACTCGGCGGCCTCATGAGGAGAGCTTCAGATCCTCAGCGTCTGAGGGGCAGGAAGCTGCCCACTGAGTATGCGCCGAGCAGGAAGAACTCGGCGGCCTCGTGAGGAGGGCTTCAGATCCTCAGCGTCTGATGGGCAGGAGGATGCCCGTTGGGGATGCGCCGAGCAGGAAGAACTCGGCGGCCTCGTGAGGAGGGTTTCAGATCCTCAGCGTCTGATGGGCAGGAGGCTGCCCACTGGGGATGCGCCGAGCAGGAAGAACTCGGCGGCCTCATGAGGAAGGCTTCAGGTCCTCAGCGTCTGATGGGCAGGAGGATGCCCGCTGGGGATGTGCCGAACAAGAAGAACTCGGCGGCCTCGCGAGAAGGGCTTCAGATCCTCAACATCTTATAGGCAGGAGGCTGCCCGCTGGGGATGCGCTGAGCAGGAAGAACTTAGCGGCCTCATGAGGAGGGCTTCAGATCCTCGGTGTTGCGAGGTAAGGAACTACCAGCCGGGCATAGCCGAGCAGGGTAGCCGCTGGGCTGCCTCTTGGTGAGGGCTTCGATCCCCGGCGTCGTGGGGTAGTGAACTACCAGCCGGGGATAGCCGAGCAGGGTAGTCGCTCGGCTGCCTCTTGATGAGGGATTCGATCCTTAGCGCGGGGGGCCGTAAAAGGCCTGCAAAGGATAGGCCGAGCAGGGTTGCTGCCCGATGCCTCTTGGCAAGGGCTTTGATCCCTGGTGTGTTAGGGTAGGGAGGTACCAGCCAGGGATAACTGAGCAAGGGCGGGCCCGGTTGTCTCTTGCGAGGGCTTTTGATCCTTAAGGACGGGCCGGGCAGGGTTGCTGCCCGATGCCTCTTAGCGAGGTCTTTAATCCCTGGTGTGTTGGGGTAGGGAGCTACCAGCCAGGGATAAGCGAGCAAGGGCGGGCCCGGTTGCCTCTTGCGAGGGCTTTTGATCCTTAGCGCGGGAGGGACCGTAAGAGGCCTACTAAGGACTGGCCGAGCAGGGTTGCTGCCCGGTGCCTCTTGGTGAGGGATTTGATCCTTAAGGATGGCCGAGCAGGGTTGCTGCCCGGTGCCTCTTGGCGAGGGCTTTGATCCCTGGCGTTGTGGGGTAAGGAACTACCAGCCAGGGATAGCCGAGCAGGGTAGCCGCTCGGCTGCCTCTTGGTGAGGGATTTGATCCCCGGTGTTGTGGGTAGGGAACTACCAGCCAGGGATAGCCGAGCGGGGTAGCCGCCGGGCTGCCTCTTGGTGAGGGCTTTGATCCCCGGCATTGTGGGTAGGGAACTACCAGCCAGGGATAGCCGAACGGGATAGCCGCTGGGCTGCCTCTTAGTGAGGGCTTAGATCCTTAGCGCTAGAGGGGCCGTGAGGGGCCTGCTAAGGACGGGCCAAACAATGAATCTGCTCAGTCGCCTCTTGGCGAGGGCTTTGATCCCTGACGTTATGGGTATAGAACTACCGGCCAGGGATAGCCGAGCAGGGTAGCCGCTCGGCTGCCTCTTGGTGAGGGCTTAGATCCCTGGTTTTGCAGGGTAGAGAACTACCGGCCAGGGATAGCCAAGCATGGTAGTTGCTGGGCTACCTCTTAGTGAAGGCTTAGATCCTTAGCGCTGGAGGGGCCGTATGAGGCCAGCTAAGGACGGATCGAGCAGTGAAGCTGCTCAGTCGTCTCTTGGCGAGGGCTTTGATCCCTGGCGTTGTGGGTAGAGAAATATCGACCAGGGATAGCCGAGCAGGGTAGCCGCTCGGCTGCCTTTTGGTGAGCGCTTAGATCCTTGGCGTTGCGGGGTAGAGAACTACCGGCCAGGGATAGCCGAGAAGGGTAGCTGCTGGGCTGCCTCTTAGTGAGGGCTTAGATCCTTAGCGCTGGAGGGGCAGTATAAGGCCAGCTAAGGACGGACCGAGCAGTTAAGCTGCTCAGTCGCCTCTTGGCGAGGGCTTTGATCCCTGGCGTTATGGGTATAGAACTACCGGCCAGGGATAGCTGAGCAGGGTAGCCACTTGGCTGCCTCTTGGTGAGGGCTTAGATCCCTGGCGTTGCGGGGTAGAGAACTACCGGCCAGGGATAGCCGAGCAGGGTAGCCGCTGGGCTTCCTCTTAGTGAGGGCTTAGATCCTTAGCGCTGGAGGGGTCGTACGAGACCAGCTAAGGACAGACCGAGCGGTGAAGCTGCTCAGTCGCTTCTTGGCGAGGGCTTTGAACCCTGGCGTTGTCGGTAGAGAACTACCGGCCAGGGATAGCCGAGCAGGGTAGCCGCTCGGCTGCCTCTTGGTGAGGGCTTAGATCCCTGGCGTTGCGGGGTAGAGAACTACCGGCCAGGGATAGCCGAGCAGGGTAGCCGCTAGGCTGCCTCTTAGTGAAAGCTTAGATTCTTAGCGCTGGAGGGGCCGTATGAGGCCAGCTAAGGACGGACCGAGCAGTGAAGCTGCTCAGTCGCCTCTTGGCGAGGGCATTGATCCCTGGCGTTGTAGGTAGGGAACAACCAGCCAGGGATAGCCGAGCGGGGTAGCCGCTGGCCGTAAGGGTCCTACTGAGGACGGGCCGAGCAGGATAGCCACTGGGCTGCCTCTTGGTGAGGTTGTTTTTGAGCTGCTGTGGCGAGTCTCACGTGTGTGACCCCGTCGAGGGAGGGGGTGCCGGTCATGCCTGGGAGCAGGAGAGCTGACCGTCACCGTCTCGGGGGGCACAGGAGTGCGACAAGACTCGGGGCTAAGCTCTCTTGCGTAAGACCTCGGAGTCAAGATATGCGGTGCCCATTGGGTCATCGAATATATCGGCCCGGAGGACCTGCGGCTGTTGGAGACAGCGAGGCGGTGGTCGGCAGTGCCGATGCAAGCAGAGTCTTCTTTCCTTCTGTAGGGGTCCCAGTCCCGAGGCGGGGGAGCGGCGACCTGGGGAGCTTGTCCCGCCGTTTGGAAAAAGATGAGCGCATCCACCATGGACGCGAGTCGATCTATCTGGACGGCTAGGGCGTCGATGGTGTTCGGAGGAGAAGATTCGTCCGCGCCCCCATTGTGGAGGACGGTGGCTAGTGCTTGGATCGTCGTGATGACCGCTCGCCATTTGGTTGAGACCTGAAGACGAACTTTTGTTTTTGTGGAATCAATATTTCCCACAGACGGCGCCAGCTGACGCGACCTGGATCACGCCAATATGTTGCCTTCCGTTGATCTGCTGATGGCGGCGATGGACGACTGAGATTGGATCTGAAGGCAGGCTCCTGAAGTGTGTGGATCTCAATGGGTTTGAGGTTGTTTGGGCCGAGCTACCTGCAAAGAAGTCCCGGGGTAGTTGTACCACCGAGGACCCTCCGACGGTCAAGTTAGAGAGGAAATCCGAGCAGAGTAACGGCTTAGTGGAGAAAAAATGGCTTACTTGAACCGTTTGAAGAAGGGGTTTATATAGCGGTGGCAGCAAGCAGGGCAGGTGCAAGAATCACGCCGGCCGTTACGTTCCCGACGTCACGCCCGCGTGATGAGCGGGATCTCCCATTAATGGCGAGACAGGCTCGTTAATGGAGGATCGTAATGGCGTGGAACGTGAGATGTGGCCGGCGGATATCTCGCGCATGGCGAGATTCGCGGGATGGCGGTTGCGCCTGTGAGCGGTGTCGTTGGTCGGTCGACGAGACCGAGGAAGATGAGTTTGGTTAGAGAGCTCGGGGATGAGCGGGAGGCCGAGCTATCTTGGTTCTGCCAGAGCCCAAAGGCGAGCTGAGAAGGTCGAGGAGGCCAGTTATGCATAGGGCTTGGGGATGAGCCAAAGGTTGTTTGTAGGACGGGCATGGGAGTGGTCTGGTCGGTCACTGTAGGTCCTTTCTTGCAAGTTTCGGGACACGTCATCTGCCGCGTGTCATGATGTAAGGAATTACCGTTATTGAGCATCATCAGGTCCATAGGATATACTAGTTTTTGGTGTGTTGATGTACCACTAACAGATTAATCTGCACTTTCTAATTGTTTTGCATATACAGCCCTTATCTTCTATCATGCCATGCACCAATCAAGTCATTTGATTTTTTATAGATTGTCGTTAAAAACCCAAATCTACAGCATTTTTATCTCGCTTGTTTGCCTTATTTTTTTGGTTGCAAAACAAATGGACCAAAAAACCCATTCTCGTTGATGCTAGAACTATTTGAGGAAATCCGATGTTTGAGCTATTTCTATGTACGAAAATCGATGTGGAAACAATTTCTATAATTGAAAACTGATGTGCAATCCATTTCTTTTCTTGTTTGTTTGAGGAAAATATACATAACAAACTTAATTCTATGTACTATTGCATTTTAAATATCTAAAATTGTATTGTAAATTGTTTGAACTGTATCACAAGTATCGGAGACCCACGAACTTGTCTCGAAAGCATTAAGTTGTGGCATCTTCCCCTTCTGGAGTGTTCGAACCTCGCACTCTCCCCAAAAGAAGATGTGCCCATACCTAGTGAGCTATTGCTCATGGGTCTTAAATTCTTTTATCAAAAAGAAGAGCCAATCAATTAATGGCATTAACTATAACCTTCTAGACTGCATTTGATGGAGGCGAGAATCTCCTTCAGATGTTGCTTTCCGTTGATTTGCTGATGGCTGCGATGGGTAGCTAAGATTGGATCTGGAGGCTGTCGCTCCTAAAGCGTATGGATCTCAATGGGTTTGAGATTGTGGTTGCCAAGTTACCTACAAGGAAGTCCCGGGGTGGTTGTACCACCGAGGACCCTCCGACGATCAAGTTAGTCTAGAGATCCGAGCAGAGTAACGGCTTAGTGGAGTAAAAATGGCTTACCTCGATCGTCTGAGAGAGGGGTTTATATAGCGGTGGCAGCAGGCGAGGTAGGCACGAGAATCACGCTGGCCGTTACACTCCCGACGTCACGCCCGCGTGATGAGCGGGACCTTCCATTAATGGCGAGACAGGCTCGTTAATGGAGGATCATAGTGGCGTGGAACGTGAGATGTGGCCGGCGGAGATCCCGCGCATGGCGAGATTTGCGGGATGGCGGTTACGCCTGCAAGCGGTGTTGTTGGTCGGTTAATGAGACCGAGGAAGATGACCTCGGCGGGAGAACTCGTGGACGAGCGGGAGAGCCGAGATATCTTGGTTCTGTGGTAGCTCGGAGACGAGTTGTGAGAAGCCGGTTATGCAGGGGGTCGGAGGCGAGCCAGCTTTGTTTGTAGGACGGGCACAGGAGTGGTCTGGTCGGCCACTGTAGGTCCTCTCTAGTGAGCTTCGGGACACGTCATCTGTCACGTGTCATGATATAAGGAATTACCGTTATTGAGCATCATCATTAGCCCCCCATTCTCATTCCGATCTATTTATGGGTCGGGTCGAGAGTGGACTGCTTGGTTCTTTCTGTGCGGCTTGGCGCTGGTAATTCCTTATGGTGGATTGTCCGGGGATGACACGGCATTCTTGTTGTCGCGCATCGAGTATGAGTCAAGCGAAGGACGAGTGTGGGAAGGTCAGTATCCTCCCTTTGCCGGAGTTGAGACAATGATCGCGTGTTGAGTATGAGTTATTCGGTGGGTCTTGGATCCGTGTCTTTATAGGGTAGGAAGCTACCCGCTGAGGATGCGCCAGCAGGAAGGGACTTGACGGCCTCGCGAAGAGAGCTTCAGATCCTCAGTGTCTGATGGGCAGGAGGCTGCCCGCTAGGGATGCGCCTAGCCGGAAGAAACTCGGCGGCCTCACAATGAGGGCTTCAGATCCTCAGCGTCTGATGGGCAAGAGGATGCCCACTGGAGATGCGCCGAGCAGGAAGGAACTCGACGGCCTCACGATGAGGGCTTGAGATCCTCAGCGTCTGATGGGCTGGAGGATGCCCGCTGGGGATGCGCCGAGCAGGAAGGAACTCCGGCAGCCTCGCGATGAAGGCTTCAGATCCTCAGCGTCTGATGGGCAGGAGGATGCCCGCTGGGGATGCGCCGAGCAGGAAAGAACTCGGCGGCCTCGCGATGAGGGCTTCAGATCCTTAGCATCTGATGGGCAGGAGGATGCCCGCTGGGGATGCGCCGAGCAGGAAGGAACTCGGTGGCCTCGCGATGAGGGATTTAGATCCTCAGTGTCTAATGGGCAGGAGGATACCCGCTGGGGATGCGCCGAGTAGGAAGGAACTCGGCAGCCTCACGATGAGGGCTTCAAATCCTCAGCATCTGATGGGCAGAGGGATGCCCGCTGGGGATGCACCGAGCAGGAAGGAACTCGATGGCCTCGCGATGAGGGCTTCAGATCCTCAGCGTATGATGGGCAGGAGGATGCCCGCTGAGGGAAGTTGAGCAGGGTAGCCGCTCGGCTGCCTCTTGGTGAGGGCTTTGATCCCTGGTGTTGTGGGGTAGGGAAGCTACCAGCCAGGGATAGCCGAGCGAGGTAGCCGCTCGGCTGCCTCTTAGTGAGGGCTTAGGTCCTTGGCGCTAGAGGGGTCGTGGGAGGCCTACTAAGGACGGGGCCGAGCAGGGTAGCTGTTCGGTGCCTCTTGGCGAGGGCTTTGATCCTTAGCGCGGGAGGGGCCGTGAGTGGCCTACTAAGGATAGCCGAGCAGGGTAGCTGCTCGGTGCCTCTTGGCGAGGGCTTTGATCCTTAGTGCGGGAGGGGTCGTGAGTGGCCAACTAAGGATGGCCGAGCAGGATAGCTGCTCGGTGCCTCTTGGCGAGGGCTTTGATCCTTAAGGACGGGCCGAGCAGGGTTACTGCCCGGTGCCTCTTGGCGAGGGCTTTGATCCCTGGTTTGGTAGGGAGCTACCAGCCAGGGATAACCGAGCAAGGGCGGGCCCGGTTGCCTCTTGGCGAGGGCTTTGATCCCTGGTTTGTTGAGGTAGGGAGCTACCAGCCAGGGATAACCGAGCAAGGGCAGGCCCGGTTGCCTATTTCGAAGGTTTTTCATCCTTAGTGCGGGAGGGGCCGTAAGTGGCCTACTAAGGATGATCGAGCAAGGTTACTGCCCGGTGCCTCTTGGTGAGGGCTTTTTGTCCTTAAGGGTGGCCGAGGAGGGTTGCTACCCAGTGCCTCTTGGTAAGGTCTTTCATCCCTGGCGTTGTAGGGTAGGGAAGCTACCAGTCAGGGATAGCCGAGCAGGGTAGCTGCTGTTAGTTATATGTATGCCCTAGAGGCCATTACTGTAAATTGGATGTATATTGTAGTGGATGCTGGGACATATATAGGGAGGACTTTCTTGCTCGACATGATAGTATGCTATCTGGTTGCTCTTTACCTTAACGTGTACACTGATAGTCTCTCTGTTACATGTTGGTAAAGCCCTTAGGATGTGTGCTTGACTACCTGGACTATGATGCAGATCATACTAGTGGGGACAGATAGTCTATAAGTACATCCTTCAAAGTCCCTAGTCGTGGGTGTATCGAGACGGGGCATCGATATACCAGAGTAGACTAGCGTATACCTTCTCGACCCATACAGATGGGCGATGGATGATCCCATATCCATTGGTGTTTGACATCAGAGATGATATACGGGTGCTCAGTAGAGACTGGGTACACTGGACGGACTCGCCGAGAACTCCCAGATGGTATTATACCTCACGTCAGATGGCAGTTCTCTGGTGACACTGGTACAGAGTAGTCTGTTGACCCGAGATCGTCATAGAGTCTTGTGTGGTTCCCACTGTGCTTTGATTTCCATCTTACCACGTCCAAGAGGGCGTGCAAAACGGTGGTTTTTGGGTACAGTCCCGAGTCACATGGAGGCAATGAGCGATAGGAGGGGATTCGTCTCTCCCGGTATAGGGAGTTGATGTTGCGCTGTGTTCGATTGGCTATAATAGGAAATCCCTGGCCAGGGTTGCTGAGATTTACTGGTAAGTGTTACCTGTAGTTTCTCGAAGTGTTATAGACCCCATATCGACACGACTTATTGAGCTATTGGGGTCTGACATTTACCACCCCTAGGCGAGATATGCGACATATCAGACGATCAGACCGGACTGTACGGTAGTGTTACTGGTTAGATTCACTGGAGTGTGAGCGGGCTTGCTCGTCGATCTTCAGATCGCTCAATACCCGGGTGGCCGTTACGTTTAGCAGACCGCTTGCGGCTTGTGGGTGTTTGATATGATCATCACCTGCTGCCGGCGTATTGATGAGTCTTTAGAGTCCTACACAGAGGTTTCCTGGCTCAAGCGAAACGAAATAGGAGCACGTATGAGATATGTGCGGGACCGAGAATAATGCGTGTATGTGATACCGTATTCTATTCTCGCGATGAATGTATCGATTGGTTGTATGCGATATAACCTAGTTATCGAATCAAGTATTGATTCGATAAGCCGATACATAGGATACTAGTCGGTTATATGCGATATGACCGGATCGTTAAATCAAGTGTTGATTTAATGATTTAATGTAGAATTATATATTTGATATATTAATTTGCATTAACTAGTATTGGTTCACTTTAAATGGATTTTCTCGCTCGGATGTGCACATTGTATATGTGATATACTTTTTGTGCACTTGCTTGTATCATGTTTGATGATACATACTCACTAGGGTTTGTATGAAGATTAAACCATGGTTGTATATAGGTTAGGGTTATGGTTTTCTTATTTATTTATTTATTCATTTATTCTCATTGGAAAATATTATGCATAAAGAGAAAATGGTGGCTTTCTTTGTTTGTACATTGAAGCTTCATGAAGCTTTGACCTTGTGACCATTTTGTCTTGATGCTTAACCCTAACCCTTCATTCTAACTATGGTTTATTCTCTACAACAAACTATGGTTGGCTTATGATAAGTATTCATATTATATTCTTTTTAGAAAAAGATAATTGAATACTTATCATCTTCTTCCTCTTCTTCTTCTTCATGAAGAAACCTTACTTCAACAATGGCAACTTGAGTATTTGAGTGAGAAATCCAATTCTAAAGTGTACCCACTTCCTATTTCTTCATCCTCTACCTCTTGCCAAGTAGTAGAGTGTGTTTTCTTCACAAGTTTCTTGACTTGGTGAAGTCGGAGCTTGATTTAGCGATGCCTCGACGTAGATCATCTTCGGCATGGACATCGATGACCTTGCCCGTCCATTCTCCGATGAAGCCGACGCTAGAGCCCAGGACTTGTTATGGACAGCAAGGAGACTTCATTGCGGAGCTATGGAGGTGGAGAACCGGATCTACAAAGGTTGTATTTCCGTATCTCTTAGTTAAGTGTTAACTAGTTTATTGTTTCGCCTAGATTTCTAGCCAACGATCCGTAGTCAGGTTTCGCGGAACCGCGGCGTTGAAATTGGCATGGTTGATGCCTTATGAGACCTCATTAGGATGCCTAGGAACCCTACAGCTGCAGGGCTGCCTCTTCTTAAGGGCTTTGATGCTTGGCGCTGGAGGGGCCATGGGAGGCCTACCAAGGATGAACGAGCAGGGTAGCTGCTCGGTGCCTCTTGGCGAGGACTTTGATCCCTGGCGTTGTGGGGTAGGGAAGCTACCAGCCAGGGATAGCCGAGCAGGGTAGCCGCTCGGCTACCTCTTGGTGAGAGCTTTGATCCCTGGCGTTGCGAGGTAGGGAGCTACCGTCCAGGGATAGCTGAGCAGGGTAGCTGCTCGACTGCCTCTTGGTGAGGGCTTTGATCCCTGGCGTTGCGAAGTAGGGAGCTACCGGCCAGGGATAGCCGAGCAGGGTAGCCGCTCGGCTGCCTTTTAGTGAGGGTTTTGATCCTTGGCGCTGGTGTTGGATATATGTATGCCCTAGAGGCCATTATATGTATAGTGGATGCTTGGACGTGTATATATGTATATTTGATATATGACTTTCTTGCTCGACATGATAGTATGTTATCTGGTTTTACTTTATCTGACATGTTTGCTTGATACTGTTCATTTAATACATGTTGATAAAGCCCTGAGGATATTTGCTTGACTTCCATGGCTATGATGGAGATCATACTAGTGGGGCATGTGCAGTCTATAAGCATATCCTTGATGTTCCTAGTCGTAGGTATATCGAGACAGGGCATCGATATTCCTAAGTAGACTAGCGTGTACGTTTCTTGACCCATATGACGGGCGATGGATGATCCAATATCCATTGGTGTTGTGACATCGAAGATTGTATACGGGTGCTCAGTGGAGACTGGGTACACTGAACGGACTCACAGAGAATTCCTATATGGTATTATATCTATCGTCGGATAGCAGTTCTCTGGTGACACTGGTACAGGTTAGTCTGTAGACCCGAAATCGTCATAGAGTCTTGTGTGTTCTCCAGCTGTACTTTGATTTCCACCCTACCACGGCTCTACTGAGTCGTGCAAACAGGTGGCTTTTGGGTATAGTCTCGAGACACATTGAGACAGTGAGCGATAGGAGGGGTTTCGTCTCTCCCGGTATTGGGAGTAGATGTTGTGCTATGTGTGATTGGCTCTGACTTAAAGTCCCTGGCCAGAGGTGATGAGATTTACTGATAAGTGTTATCAGTAGTTTCTCTATCGGTCATAGACCAAATCGACATGACTTATTGAGTTATTAGGGCTCGACGATTCCATCCCTAAACTTGATATGCAGCATATCAGACGAAGAGACCGAACTGTACGGTAAGTGTTGCCAATGGCTCGACGAGAGTTTTGACGGGTTCGCTTGTTTTTCTTCTGATCGCTCAATACCCGGGTGGCCGTAACGTTTAGCTGACCGCTTGCGGCTTGTAGGTGTTTTGATATGATCATCACCTACTGTCGGCGTATTGACGAGTCTTAGAGTCCCACACAGGATTTTTCTAGTTCAGGCGAAATGTTGTGTTGTGCATATGAGATATGCGCAGGAGCTCGATTAAATACGGATATATGATACCGTATTTTAATCGGACGTTCGATATTTGTTGGGTCGCATTTGATGTGACCGATTTATTAAATCAAGTGTTGATTTAATATTATCTTTAAGCTCACTTTTAATTAACCCTTTTTCTTTTGGATGTATGCATGTATGTTCACACATACACATGATGATGTGCATGCACACATACACAGATACATATGTGTCATGGTTGATGATACAAAGGAGATGGCAATATAAGACTCACATGGTTACTAAATATCTAGATTTTTGTTAATGGATTAAAGGAAAAAGGAAATTAAAATAATGACTCATTTTCTACACACTTCTTATTTGACCGTTGACTTTAACCATGGTTTAATTTCCTTTTGTTCTTTAACCCATCCAAATAATATCTAGATATTTAACCAACCATGGTTATATGTGAGAGTGTCTCATATATAATATTTTCATTTTTCATTTTTGAAAATAAGTTTTCATTATTCACACAAAAGCTTTTGCCATCTTCACCTTCCTCCATTTCCAAGCTCTCTTGAGTTTTGTTTTGAGTGAGGAAATTAAAAAGAAAGGGGTTTTGAGTGAGTTTACAAACCACACAACCATTCTATACTACCATAGCCCTTTAGTGTAGAGTGCTTGCTTCATTTTGTGAAGCTAAGATCTTGTTCTAGGAATCTCCGGGTAGATCATCGTAGACGATGAAGGACCTCGAGCGGAGTCGTTCCAAACCTTGTGCAAAGCCGCAGGAGTCCTAAAGACTGAAGGAGTTGGCTACAAAGGTTGTATTTCCTTTTCCTTTAGTTTAGACTTCACATAATGATGTTATTACCCTAATCTCTAGTTACGATTCGTAGTTCGTTTGTAATAGCCCTCTTTAAAATGAAAGTTCGCTACTTTATGATGTTGTAACCCAACTAGAGGCGCTACTACACACCAACATGGTATCAGAGCCTAGCTAGAGTTTTAGGGTAAGCCGGATGACGTTTAAAAACTCAATCAAACATTAAAAAAATGCGATTTTTACATGCTCACTGGAAATTTTTTGAAAAGTTGGAATTTTTGTAATTAAAAATACAAAGAAAATAGAGCAGGGTTTTCTATGGATCCCCAAGAAAAACGAGCGCCTAACTCGACATAACGACCGCGGAACTATGGCTAAATAGGTGTATTTGCAGCGGTTCCGCGGCGCCGTTGGTGAGGCTTAGACCGTACGCTCTTGCGTTGATCCGTAGGTACCATATATGCTCTCTGGGAATTCTTTTTATGCAGGTTCAAGTGTTGAGATCTGTTACAACAGTGGGTATGTTGATGTGTTGATTGATATATTTTAACGCCGTCTATGCTTTTCAATTGTTGATGTGATATGATGTATAGGATCGTCGTGATTGAATGGCCGGGGGGTTTTATGTGAGACGAGAGTTTGTCTTTTCATTCATGTAAAATTCATTGTTTATATTATTCTTTTATTGGGGCACGTCCGGATTGAGGATGATGTCTCCACTGATGTATATTTTACTTTTCCGCATTAGGATAGACCCAAGGAGGGGAGCACGAGTGACCGGGTTCTGGAGTTCAGTGGGAGGCCATCTTGAGGAGTCGAGACCGGATCTCCTAAACTCCAGAATTGGAAGGGTCACTTGCCGCTCTCATAGGGGTCTAAGGGCATGGGCTTGGCTATTCATCACGACCGTGGAATCCGTATTTTCTATTGTAGGCTAAATAGA
This sequence comes from Agapanthus africanus, assembly GCA_030015575.1. Classification (NCBI taxonomy): domain Eukaryota; kingdom Viridiplantae; phylum Streptophyta; class Magnoliopsida; order Asparagales; family Amaryllidaceae; genus Agapanthus; species Agapanthus africanus. The sequence continues at coordinate 403,445,027 of CM057346.1, forward strand.
AAATACGGAGTTCGTAGTATATCCTATATTTTCATATATCTGTTTCTGCTACTAATTATTCTGTGATGTGATTGCTTAATATCTTAGACGAATGTGATATTGTTATATATGTGATATGTAATACTGTTTTTTGTTTCTTTCTGTAATGGCTTAGGAAATTAAATGATGGGAATACATTAATGAGATTAATGTAAAAGAAAAGAAACCTAAAGATGTTGTAGAATCGGATTTGAAACACACTTGGCCCTTTTATGAAAAAGCAAGTTTCAAAAAATACGGAGCTTAAGCCACTCCTTTTCTAAAAACAATTTAGATTCTACAACGAAATCAAGTTCAAAGCGTTAAAGTTTTCATAAAAACCATCCGCAACCCTCCGTCATTTTAGGAATCAGAGTACTTAGCATTCGTGCTACGTATGTTGATTATAGTCAAGGCGTAGTGTACGGTAGCTAAGTGATGTCTTCCTGCAAAGCATATGATGCGATCAGTTAGGACATTCATGTGATTATGTTGATCATAGTCAAGGGTCATATGGATGGGTCTAGTTAATCTCGAAATTATGGGTAGAACTTGACTGGTGCTTATGATATGTTGACCATAGCCAAGGTCATAAGCATCTAGGGGTAAAAACTATATCGGGAGTTTCAAGAGTTGAGATTTGCAATGAGATTGCATACCATCTATATGATATTTGGATCCCTATCCCACTGTGAGTAAGAGTTACTCCCGGGAGAATTTTGCACTTTACAATTAGCTAATTCAGTAGGTATCTAGAAAGGTGTTAAACGAGGTTTGACCTCTGGGAAAAATGAGGTTTATTTCAATTAGGTCCGTGCGCAAGCACGGGGAACCTCCCTCAAAGTACCGACACTGGCCTGGCTGAACGGTTAGCAAAACTGTAGAATGCAATTAATCCTGGCTAGTTTTCTTTTTAGGTTTCAAAGAAAATTTGATAAAAGCAGTAGGAGACATCGATTAGATAAGATAAAAACCAATCTGATCTTTGCAAGAGCATTTCGCTGAGTTTATTCTTTTCTCTCTCCTAATGGCAGATACCGATGACGGGACTTAAGCTTCTTTTAGAGAAAAACAAACTGACTGGACCAAATTATAAAGAATGGTTGAGAAACTTGAACATTGCACTCACATATGATAAAGTATCATATGTCCTCACTACCAAAGCCCCACCCGTCTCAGGACCTGAATCATCTGTTTCGGATAAGGAGATCCGAAAAACATGGGATATTGATTGCAACACGGCCACGTGCCTCGCGCTTGCTTCTATGGACAGTATCCATCAGAAACAGCACGAGAAGATGGATATACAATCCATCTTTCTTCATACAAAGGAGATGTATGAAGAGCAATCTCGTACTTTACGCTACGACGCATCTCGAAAGCTATTTCAGATGCGGTTGGCCCCCGGTGCATCAGTAGGAGACCATGTTCTGAAGATGATTGCTCTTATAGAAGAACTTGAGGAACTGGGATGGACTATGGATAATGAGCAATATACAGATATTGTTCTACAGTCTCTCTCCCCCGCCTTTGCTCCGTTCATAGTGAATTTCAATATGAACGATTTGGAGAAATCATTGCCTGAACTTCTCAATATGTTGTGAAATGCAGAGAGCACGCTTAAGACAGCGAAAACTCCCGCTCTACTTTATGGGCCATCTTCCTCTTCAGTCCCAAAAGCCAAGGCCAAGGGAAAGAAGAAGAAGAATCCCACCAAGCCGAGAGGTGGAGTTGAAAAGGCGAAGGGGAAAGACAAATCTGGGACCGCGGGAAATGGGAAAGGAGAATGTTTTTACTTCCATAAGTCGGGACACTGGAAACGCAATTGTGCTTTGTACCTTGCAGATCTCAAGAAGAAGAAGTATGTTGATGCTTCCGCTTCAGGTGTGTTTGTAACTGAAAACTGTTTTTCATTAAACTCTACATCTTGGGTATTAGATACCAGTTCTGGTTCTCACATCTGTAATTGTATGCAGGGATTGAGAAATAGTAGAGTTTTGAAGACTGGGGACTACACTCTACGGGTTGGAAATGGTTCCAATGTACATGCTGTATCCGTAGGAGAGTATCATCCGGGGTTGCTTTCAGGATGTATTTTGGTTTTGAACCCTTGTTATTTTGTACCTGGTATGCTATGTAATATAATATCCGTATCTTTGTTGGACAATGAAGGATATCATTTTGTGTTGCAAAATAATGTTATGAACATTAACTTGAATCAACAGTTGATTGGGTATTGTACACTGAGTAACGGAATTTACGTCCTAAACCAACACACAGTATTCAATATACAACATACAAATAAAAGAAAGATTTCAGATATAAATGAATCTTTTCTTTGGCATTGTAGACTTGGTCATATTAATGAAACAAGACTAAACAAGCTAGATAAAGATGGATATTTAAAACCTTTTAAATATAAATCTTATGCAACTTGCCATTCTTGTATCAAAGGTAAAATAACCAAAACTCCGTTTATAGGACACGGGGAGAGAGCTACAGAACTCTTAAGCCTCATACATAGTGATGTATGCGGACTAATGTCTACACATGCTAGAGGCAGTTTTTCATACTTCATCACTTTTACTGATGATTTCTCAAGATTTGGACACGTGTTTTTATTGAAGCATAAATCCGAAGCTTTCGAGAAATTCAAGGAGTACAAACTTGAAGTAGAAAAACAAACTGGCTCGAGTATCAAGAAACTTCGATCAGATCGAGGTGGAGAGTATTTAAGCACTGAGTTTTCAGACTTCTTAAAAGAGAATGGGATTCTCTCTCAGCTCACTCCTCCGTACACACCACAGCACAACGGTGTGTCAGAATGGAGGAACCGTACCCTATTAAATATGGTACGGTCCATGATGAGTGATGTTGAGTTGCCACTTTCCTTTTAGGGACATGCATTAGAGACGGCAATTTATCTATTGAACAGGGTTCCATCAAAGACCATGTCTACCACTCCATATGAGATATGGTGTGGTAGGAGACCATCTCTTAAAAGAGTTAGGATTTGGGGTTGTCCGGCTTATGTCAAAAAGCAGAATCCGATAAACTCGAGACACGGTCGGTCATGTGTAAATTTGTGGGATATCCAAAACACTCGTATGGATATCTATTCTACCACGAGGAACAAAAGGTGTTTGTTTCTCAACATGCCACATTTTTGGAAAATGAAATCTTTACAGACAGTACTGATGGCAAAGTGGTAGAACTAGAAGAGGTTCTAGAGACACAAATTACTCAGGACGAATTGGTTGAAACTGATATTGCAGTAGAACTTCAAAAACCTCAGCCGCTCCGAAGATCTAGTAGAACTTCTCGCCCGCTGGAGAGATACTATGGGTTTCTCATTGATGGTAATAGAGAAGATTGCATCATAGATGATGATGACCCTACTAGTTTTCAGCAAGCTATCACGAGTGGTGACTCAGTGAAGTGGCTGGATGCCATGAGATCTGAAATGGAGTCCATGTACACCAATAAAGTATGGACTTTGGACGTTGCACCTCCTGGGATAAAACCCGTTGGGTGAAAATGGATCTTTAAGAGAAAGATTGGTGTAGATGGACATGTAGAGACCTATAAAGCAAGGCTTGTAGCGAAAGGTTTTCGTCAAAGACCAGGACTAGACTATGATGAAACTTTCTCTCCAGTAGCAATGCTTAAATCCATTCGGATCCTACTTGCTATTTCTGCTCACTACGACTATGAAATCTGGCAGATGGATGTTAAAACTGCATTTCTAAATGGTGATTTAGAAGAGTGCGTTTTTATGGATCAGCCAGAGGGCTTCATTGACAGTGGGAGCAGCAAAAAAGCGTGTAGGTTGCTCAAATCCATTTATGGATTAAAGCAGGCATCTCGGAGCTGGAACATCTGTTTTGATGATACAATCAAAGAGTTTGATTTTATCAAAAATATAGATGAACCATGCATTTATAAGAAGATTGTAGGGAGTACTGTCACTTTCCTCGTATTGTATGTAGATGGCATTCTCTTGATAGGAAATGATATTCCTATACTACAATCAATCAAATTATTCTTATCACAAAGGTTCTCCATGAAGGACCTGGGTGATGCCTCGTGCATTTTGGGCATAAGGATCTATCGAGATAGATCCAAAAGGTTATTGGGATTGTCCCAATCAAAGTACATTGATACCATCCTAAAAAGGTTTAGTATGGAAGATTCCAAGCGTGGTGTCTTGCCTGCTTGCCATGGAATCACTCTCTCTAAGGACTTCTGTCCGAAGACTGATGAAGAGAGAGCTCGCATGAGCATTATACCCTACGCTTCAGCCATAGGATCTATAATGTATGCGATGATATGTACTCGCCCTGATGTAGCTTATGCACTAGCTGTAGTAAGCAGGTATCAATCCAACTCAGGGGAGCAACACTGGATAGCCGTGAAGAACATTCTTAAGTACTTGCAAAGGACTAAAGAATTGTTCTTGGTGTATGGTAATGGGGATCTCCAAATGGAGGCCTTTACCGATTCTAGCTTCCAAAGTAATAAGGATGACAGTAAATCTATCTCAGGGTTTGTATTTACCCTCAATGGAGGGGCGGTATGTTGGAAGAGTTCCAAACAGGATACCATTGCAGACTCCACGATGGAAGCTGAGTATATTGCTGCAAATGATGCTGCCAAGGAAGCCGTCTGGATGAGGAAGTTCGTTGCGGAGCTAGGAGTAGTTCCAACCATTATTAATCCAATACCATTTTATTGTGATAATAATGGAGTGCGTTGACCAAAGAACCCAGATCCCATCAAAAGTCCAGACACATCCTCAGGCGATATCATTTGATCCGGGAGATAGTTGATTGCCAAGAGATCGAGATTCGGAGAGTAGATACAAAGGATAACACCGCAGATCCACTCACCAAGGTACTTCCACAGCCACAACATGAGGGACTTTTTGAGATGTTGGGTATGAGATACGCCAATAATTGGCCTTAGTGCAAGTGGGAGATTGTTGGATATATGTATGCCGTAGAGGCCATTATATGTATAGTGGATGCTTGGACGTGTATATATGTATATTTGATATATGACTTTCTTGCTCGACATGATAGTATACTATCTGGTTTTACTTTATCTGACATGTTTGCTTGATACTGTTGTAAGTCTACAGTAGCGCCCCGGCCGTCTTTCCGAGGCCAAAATGCGGAAACAAAACTTTTTCAAAACTAGAAACTGGCGCTATCGTATGCTTAAATCCCGGATCGAACCATTAACCTACTACTAGCTAACTAGAGAAAGGGTAGAGAGGCTATACCGTTCGATCTGTGTCCTTCGGTCTTTGGCCACCATCCTAAGCTCCTCGCGGCATCTCCGGTCTTGATCTCCTCGTCGGAAAGGGCACCACATCTATGAGTCTTTTTACGGGCTCCCGCTTCATTCGAAGCAACTCGGGCACGAAGTGTGCTAGCCGATGTGTCCAAGGTGATGTAGAGAATGTTTGTAATCACTTTGTCTCTTGCATCCATTGATTTGGATGGAGGTTAGAGATGAAGCCATTAATGGAGGCTATGAGCTAGAGGAAGAAGAAGGAGAAAAGAGCTTTTCTTTTCTTTTGCTATGATAAAATGAGAGTGAGAGAGTGTGTAAAAAATACAAGACCAAACCTCTCATTAGGCAGCCCCTCTCTCTCTCCTCTATCATATCAACACTAATCCATCATATAATGTGACACATGCACAAGAAAAGAGACCATGAGTCACCACTTGTGCATGTGTCACAATAAATGCTCCAAATCATGATATCTAGCTCATAATCACCATTTACAAACATTAATCCAAATGTTTTCAACAATAAAAAGATACAGCAACATCTAAACTAAACTCGTGACGGATCACAAGAATACCCCTCACCTGTATATACATACCTGCATCCGCATTCCGACTGAATGCGAATACGATGAGACTAAAGTAATCCAACAAATCTAATACTAGAATCCGGCTTAAACCAAAGCCCACTAGTATGATCCGTCCGATCATGATCCGTGCAATACCGCACGTATATGATCGGACCCTGCCATATATCATACGGCCTCTACAATGTTTCGCCCGAAACTTGAGAAACTGTCTGTGGGGGACTCTAAAGACTCGTTGATACTTTGGCTGTGGATTTAACCACTAGCACGTCAGAGGTATTAGCCGTACGTAACGAGCTACCAGATATTGACCAAAAGGGAGGTCGATGAGCGAACTCATCCTGACACCCTACTGAGCCTGTCAGTGACAATATCCATACAGTCCGGTCCTTTCGTCTATGAGCATCGCATGTCGGGCCTAGAGGGTTGGTAAAAGTCAGACCCCCAAAAGCGGTACAAGTCGTGTCGGAGTGTAGCCCAGAACACTCTGAGATACTACTGGAATACCTACCAGTAAATCTCCTGCCTTGGCCAAGGACTTCGTGTAATGGCTCTCCTAGACACAGCGCGATCTCACCCCCAATACCAGGAGAGACGAAACACCTGCTGATCCGCTCACTGCCTCCATGTGGCTCGGGACTGTACCCAACTAAAACCTGTTTGCACGACTCCTTTAAGCCGTGGTAGGGTAGTAATCAAAGCACAGTGGGAACCCACACGAGACAAATGACGATCTCAGGTCGATGAACTAACCTGTACACATGTCACCAGGGAACTGCTATCTGACGCTGGGTATAATACCAACTAGCATGTTCCTGGCGAGTCATGTCCGGTGTACTCATAACCCAATGTGCACCTGTACACATCTTAGGTGAACCAACTGACACCAATGGCTTGTGAGACTGGCCACCGCCCCTCGTCGGGGTCTCGACTATATACACTAGTCTACTAATGGAGTATCGATGCCCAGTCTCAAAACTCCCACGACTAGGGACCTTTTAAGGATGTGCTTATAGACTACCCAACTCTCACGTATATGATCGCCATCATAATGCTGGTAGTCAAGCAAGAATCCTAAGGGCTCTATCAACGTGTAATAGCGACATGTAAGGTCACCTAAAGCAGTACACGGTGATAAAGACAAACCATGGTAGCATACTATTCTCTATCAACGTGCAATAGTGAACTACAATGTCACCTAAAACATGTACACGATGATAAAGACAAACCAGATAGTATACAATCATCCTGAGTAAGATTGTCCTACCGGCATAGGTCCTCCCTCAATCATTGCAATCACGTGCCTGTGATCCAATAATTGACTCTGAGGGCACTATATCCAACAATCTCCCACTTGCACTCAAGGCTAATTATTGCGATGTCGCATACTCACAGCCCGTGTGATACCGAACACCCAACTCCTCTACTAATCAGTCTCACAAAGCTTGTTTACGAAACTATTGCGTTCGAGAAATAGCCTCAGCTAGTGGATCCGCCCTAATGTTTCTTTCTATGTCTCTCTTTATTTCAAGTTCGCGGAGAAAGCCATCTCCCAAAATGAGCAATACCTGTCTTAGAATATGTCTGGATATCTGATGGGACCTAGTCCATAAATGAACTCCAAATCCAAACTTCTTAGACTATATCGTCAACTGAAACCAATCAGTATCCTGCGCCATGCCTCCCTCAGTATCCGCTTGGACCACCTGTCCAAAATACTGCCCCTCGTCAGAGGGAAAACTATAACTCTGACAGCCACTCTGTCATCCAGGTCACCTTGGAAGCCTAGAATGATAACTGTCTCCTAAAAGAGGCTGTTGTTATCATATGCCTAGAACATCCACTTATGTTCTAAAACTGCTTCCGAATGTTTCTCCAGGATTGGATCAATGTCTACTTATTGCATCTCGTGCAAAACAATATCTGGTGTGGTACTTGACATCTCATGATTGACTCAATTGCCTAAGCAAGAGATCTGCTATTCATGCACATCCCTCTCCCCTTTAGTCTGTAAGATACCTTTAGAGAGGGTGACTCCATCACCTGCAGGTACACTACCGTACCAGGAGTCATCCATTCTAAAAGCTTTTAGAATACTGTCTAAGTACCCAGATTGGGAAACTACCCAAATCTAGATCTAAAACCATAGATCTAGTAATCAGAATGTCTGATATAATATCCAAATCCTATGTGGAGAAACCACTGTGTAACAACCAAAGTATAACCGATCGTAGTATAGGACTATCACTTCCTACTCTGTGTATGTCATCCAAATACCAGGACATCACACCCTACTACCTTCTTAACAGATCCATCCCCTATTCTGATGAAGTCAAACCTATGACTGTCACATCAGAAATAGATGATCTATCTCCGCTATATCTGCTTTAGTCTATAAATAGACATAAGCTACTTGTCCACTGTGCTTCCGCTGCTCCCACTGACTACGACAACCCTCTGGCAGAGTCATATACACGTGCACTTCTAAAGCTAGTTTAGAACGACGTTATACTCATCCTCCTGCCGGGTCTCATAGCCTGGAACAACAGTAGTGTCAAGTCTGGGTAAACAAGAACCTCCCTGTCACCGTCCACCGGAGTACCTCTCGGGTGCCTGAGGTTACCCACATATCTACGGAGTGGCCAATGGAATGTCAAACCAGATTGAATCTATAGGTTCTTGTCAAATTTTCAGTAATCGTTTGCGGTTCTGGAATCACTTTCAGTTCTACCATACTCCCACTACTGTTTTCTGAAAAAATCCATTTTTATTAAAAACTGTGGAGAGTCAAGAACAATATCACTATTGATCTTCCAGATGGTAGAAAATCAACCCTCGTCATAGCCCAGGTCAACCCACAAACAGCCATTACAGAAACGTGCCTTGAATTATCCAGAGTCTGGTTTTAAGCATAAGCTGGACAACTCCCCGTACCTTAACATTGTTAAGATATGAACTATTCTATATCCAATATAAAAACAGAGGCACTGATTTAATTGGAACCAGATTCAAATCATGCAGCTGTCTCCAGTGCATGTCAACTGAATTGAAAGAGGCCGATCAGTATTACTCAACTTAGGAGTGCTTCCAATTATGAGTAACCTGAAAGAGAAGCAAGTTCTCATAATCATTACTATCAACTGAATACCATACACAAGTATCCACATCTTCGATCACCTTGAAGAATCCTGATACTTGTTGCAATACCTGGTTCTCTACTTTATTCATATACCTATAACTTCTCAAAACTTGGACCTTGCATTTCTACGAAACACATGTCTAAGAACTAGAGAAGTCATAAGTAAACAGAATATAGTACGAGTACCAACCCCTCTGTCCTCATGGACACTGGACAACATACAATACTCTGTATAAGTCCCTTGAGTCCAATAACTCATTCCCTGTGTATCGTAGGTTGAAAACTGTACTTATGGTTAAGAAGAATTGCACCGCTGTTTAATGCTCCTTACCTAACCATCCACTGATATAGGTAAATATCATAAACATAATTTCAAAAAGTTATATCTCACTTCATAAAAATGAACGCACAGATATATCAATTTGAAATTGGTGCATAACAACGGATATTCAAAACCAAATATTTGCCGTCCGGCAAACAACACAGGCGATTTTCTCAAATATCACCAATTACAACGAATCCCGGTATAATGAGGATGATCACCCAATTCCCAATAACTTACTCCAACTCATCATCTGTAAAACCATACAGATGTGAGAATCAAACCTGGTAAATACATACCCTTGAGCAGGGACTAATAGGGAAATCAGTTTTCTTTTAACAATACACAGTGAAACTGAAACATGTAAATGTTTCGTAGGGGTATCCGGGTATTCTAAGTAATCCCTCTTCCATTATCAGATTCACAACTGTAACCGTATATTTCTTTACCATCTCTCCAAATCCCTTTATATATCTTTAGTCATTACCTTCTGTATACCCGCTTAGGCTAAATGGTTTTCTTCCTTCTCTACCATTCGGCACCAGCCTATGGTTTGGAAGAAAACTATCTAATAAACATAATAGGTGTACTGTCCTAATCCTAGGAGCACTCGTAACCTGAGAGAAGGTGAAGATAAAAGACAACTGAATAAATATTATTCCTGTTGGAGATAGTGCCCTCAGAGTCAATTATTGGATCACAGGCACGTGATTGCAATGATTGAGGGAGGACCTATACCGGTAGGACAGTCTTACTCAAGATGATAGTATGCTATCTGGTTTATCTTTATCATCGTGTACTGCTTTAGATGACCTTACAAGTCACTATTGCACGCTGATAGAGCCCCTAGGATTCTTGCTTGAATGCCAGCAGTATGAGGGCGATCATATACGTGGGAGCTGGGGTCTATAAGCACATCCTTAAAAGGTCCCTAGTCGTGGGAGTTTCGAGACAGGGCATCGATACTCTAGAGTAGACTAGTGTATACAGTCGAGACCCCGACGAGAGGCGGTGGTCGGTCTCACAAACCACTGGTGTCAGTTGGTTCACCTAAGATGTATACAGGTGCTCATTGGGTTATGAGTACACGGGACAGGACTCACCGGGAACATGCTAGTTGGTCTTATACCTGACGTCAGATAGCAGTTCCCTGGTGACATGTGTACATGTTAGTTCATCGACCTGAGATCGTCATTTGTCTCGTGTGAGTTCCCACTGTACTTTGATTACTACCCTACCACGCTCAAAGGAGACGTGCAAACAGGTTTTAGTTGGGTACAGTCCTGAGCCACATGGAGGCAGTGAGCGGATCTTCACGGGTTCGTCTCTCCCGGTATTGGGGGTGAGGTCGCGCTGTGTCTAGGAGAGCCATTACACGAAGTCCTTGGCCAAGGCAGAAGATTTACTGGTAGGTATTCCAGTAGTATCTCAGGGTGTTCTGGGATACACTCCGACACGACTTGTACCGCTTTTAGGGGTCTGACTTTTACCAACCCCCTAGGCCCGCCATGCGATGCTCATAGACAAACAGAACGGACTGTACGGATATTGTCACTGACAGGCTCAGTAGGGTGTCAGGATGAGTTCGCTCATCGATCTCCCTTTTGGTCAATACCTGGTAGCCTGTCACGTATGGCTAATACCTCTAACGTGCTAGTGGTTAAATCCACAGCCAAAGTATTGACGAATCTTTAGAGTCCCCCACAGACCAGTTTCTCAGGTTTCGGGCGAAACGCTGTAGAGGCCGTATGGAGATATGGCAGGGTTCGATCAGATACGTGCGGTATTGCACGGATCATGATCGGACGGATAATACTAGCGGGCTTTGGTTTAAGCCAGATCCTAGTGTTGTACAGTGTAGATTTTGTCTCTTTGCATTTGTATTCAGTGGGAATACAAATGCGGGCATGTATATGCAGTCGCGGGGTTTTCCTGTAATTTATTACGGGATCAGTTTTCTGAAGTTGCCAATTTGCATACCGTTCCGGCCAATTTTCTTTTGTTCCTTCACGGCCGGACTTTTGTGATGGGAGGGGCTAATTTGCAGTTGTGCAAATTAGCATTATGGAGGGGGTTTCTGGCAATTGGAAAGATTATGATAGCATCTTTTCTTTTCTTGCATCAATACTTGCATTAATGGTGAGGAGATTGAAGGGTTATTTGATGTGAGGCTTGCTTTTGGGTTGTGGTCACCTTTTTGCTTTTACTACACTCACCTCCCCTCATGGTTTGTTTTTCCTTTTCTCCTCCTCATTCTTGATAAGGGCCGGCCATAATTAGGAGGAGAGGGGGGTTGTTTTTGTGTGGGGAAATTTTCATCATCTCATTTCTCTACTTGCCACAAAAATTCCATATCTCCAATGTTCATCATTCCACCTCCATCAAATGGCAACTTCATACCCGCGAGAGATAAACCATCCTACACTTCATCTACAGCATCCTTGGGCACGTCGGCTCGCCAACTTCATGCCCGAGTTGCCTCGGTCCAGAGGTGGGAGCCCGTAAAAGAACCCGGTGTTGTGGTGCCCATTCCGACGAGGTAATGAAGACCGGAGATTCCGCGAGGAGATCGGAGTGGAGGCCGAAGACCGAAGGACACGGATCGCTCGGTATAGCATTCTACCCATTAGCTAGTTTGCTAGAGTTTGGTTAATGGCCCGATCCGGGATTTAGTGCGCGGTGGTGCCGGTTTTTAGTTTTTAGAAAAGTTTCGTTTCCGCATTCCGGCGTCGGATTGACGGCCGGGGCGCCGCCGTGCACTTACACTGGTATCAGAGCCACGCCATTAACCTTGTCTAGCTTGCTCTAATGTGTTTAGAACTTCGATCGATCGGATTTTCCAAAAAAAACCGTATTTTCTAGCATCAGTTTCTGTCGAATTATTTTTGGCTCGAAAAATTTTTCAGTACATTGCAGAAATACGTGCAGGAAATTTTAAGCATTCTGCAAAAATTTGGTTGGGTGTTGCTTCAGTATGACCGCGGAAATGCGGCTAAACCCCTGGTTTGGCCGCGGTTCCGTGGTGGAAACAAGTCAACGCCGTACCAAAATTTTACAGAGGGATTTCTACATGGAAATAGGGTTTTTGGAATGTTCTGTTTGGGCCCAGATTTTCTTCGAGTGCTACAGTTGTGCTTGGGGTTCACTTCGGTAAATTTGATCGATCGAAAATTTTAAACATGTTAGTTCACAGTATTTACATTATATCTGCGACCGTGAATGTCATTTGATCGGTAAATCCTGTCTAACTGCTATAGCCCTTTTAGACGGATTTGCGAACGTGACATTCACGTTGATGTTCTGTGTTGTGCTGTGATGTTGTGGATCTGTCGTGGTGGATAGCCTGGATGCAATGTTAGTACAGTTTTGTTCTATATGTACATTCTGTAGGGTTCCTAGGCACACTAATGAAGTCTCACAAGGCATCAAACTTGGCTAATTCAAATTTTACATGTGCCTACAAACCCTAATACGGATCGTTGACTAGATTTATAGGCTATGCGATGCAAGTTAACGACTTTAACTTAAAAGAGAAGGGGCTACAACCTTTGTAGATCCGGTCCACCACTTCCTAAGCTCCGCGATGATGTCCCTCCGCTGTCCAAATCGGATTCCGGACTCTAGCATCGGCTTCGTCGGAGAAATGATCGCGCTTGGTCGTCGGCTTCGATGCCGAAGATGATCTACGTCGAGGCATCACTAGATCAAGCTCCCACTTCAACAAGTCATGAAACTTGTGAAGAAAACACCCTATACTACTTGGCAAGAAGTAGAGGATGAAGAAATAGGAAGTGGGTTCACTTTAGAATTGGATTTCTCACTCATTTTCACTAGTTGCCATTGATGGTAGCTAGGTTTTCTTCATGTTGAAGATGAAGAAGAAGAAGAAAAGATATGATAAGTGTTATGAAAAAATAGAAAATAAAATCAACCCTTATCATTTTCTAACCTTGGTTAGGTGTAGAGAATGTACTAAGGTTAAGTGGAATGGTTAGGGTTAGGTATGAGACAAAATGGTCACTTTAGTCAAAGCTTCAAGAAGCTTCAAAGAAAAAACAAAACTAGCAACCATTTCATTTCTTATCTTTTCCAAAATAAATAAATAAATAAGTAAGAAAAAGAAAACCCTAATCATTAACTTAACCATGGTTTAATTCTTTACACTTAACCAAGTAAACATGTATCATCAAACATGATACAATCAAGTGCACAAAAGTATATCACATATACAACTTGTGATATTCAAGTGAGAAAATCCATTTAAAATGAACCAATACTAGTTAATGCAAAGTAATATATCAAATATATATATAATTATACATTAAATCATTAAATCAACACTTGATTTAACGATCCGGTCATATCGCATATAACCGACTAGTATCCTATGTATCGGCTTATCGAATCAATCCTTGATTTGACAACTAGGTTATATCGCATATAACCAATCGATACATTCATCGCGAGAATGGAATACGGTATCACATACACGAATTATTCTCGGTCCCGCACATATCTCATATGCGCTCCTATTTCGTTTCGCTTGAGCTAGGAAACCTCTGTGTAGGACTCTAAAGACTCGTCAATACGCCGGCAGCAGGTGATGATCATATCAAACACCCACAAGCCGCAAGCGGTCTGCTAAACGTAACGGCCACCCGGGTATTGAGCGATCAGAAGATCGACGAGCAAGCCCGCTCACACTCCTATGAATCCAACCAGTAACACTTACCGTACAGTCCGGTCTGATCGTCTGATATGTCGCATATCTCGCCTAGGGGTGGTAAACGTCAGACCCCAGTAGCTCGATAAGTCATGCCGACGTGAGGTCCATAACATGTGTGAAACTACTGATAACACTTACCAGTAGATCACTGCAACCCTGGCCAGGGATTTCCTGTTATGGCCAGTCGAGCATAGCGCAACATCAACCCCCAATACCGGGAGAGACGAATCCCCTCCTATCGCTCATTGCCTCCATGTGAATCGGGACTGTACCCAAAAAACCACCTGTTTGCACGACTCAGTAGAGCCGTGGTAGGGTGGAAATCAAAGCACAGTGGGAGACACACAAGACTCTATGACGATCTCGGGTCAACAGACTAAGCTGTACCAGTGTCACCAGAGAACTGCCATCTGACGTGAGGTATAATACCATCTGGGAGTTCTCGGTGAGTCCGTTCAGTGTACCCAGTCTCCACTGAGCACCCGCATACCATCTCTGATGTCAAACACCAATGGATATGGGATCATCCATCGCCCATCACATGGGTCGAGAAGATATACGCTAGTCTACTCTGGAATATCGATGCCCCGTCTCGATATTCCCACGACTAGGAACATTGAAGGATGTACCCATAGACTACCCAGGCCCCACTAGTATGATCTGCATCATAGTCCTGGAAGTCGAGTACACATCCTAAGAGCTTTATCAACATGTAACAGAGAGACAGAAAGTATACATGTTAAGATAAAGAGCAACCAGATAGCGTACTATCATGTCGAGCAAGAAAGTCCTACCTATATATGTCCCAGCATCCACTACAATATACATCCAATGTACAGTAATGGCCTCTAGGGCATACATATAACTAACAATCTCCCACTTGCACTAGGGCCATCTGTAGCAGTAGTTGTAGTATCTAATACTCAACCATCCCATATAAGTCTCTCTTTGGGAAAAAGCCTTTGTGAGTGGATCCGCCGTGTTGTCCTCTGAGTCTACTCTCCTAACCTCGATCATCCTGGAGAACATCTATCTCCATGATCAGGTGATGCTGCCTCAGAATATGTCTGGGTCACTGATGGGACCATGGTTCCTTGGCCAAAGCCACACTTCCATTGTCATACAATGGTAGGAACCTAGTTCATCTTATGAACCAATACACACCCAAACTGCCTCTTTGGTAGTATCTTTAATAGCGATGTTACCAGCCTTTATCGTCTAGTTTGCCACGGTATCTAGCTTGGAACTCTTCCAACATACCGTCCCTCCACAGAGGGTAAAGACAATGCCTGTGACTGACATTCAGTCGTCTTTATCACCCTGGAACCTTTCCAGTGATTCTCCCCAGGATCGACTGATACCATCTCACTACAATATAGTGAGAATCGTAATATCCAATTAGATCTATCTCATAGATGAAAACTCAGGATTTAGGAGGTATCACTTTGATCCTATTGGAGAATCCTTGTGATAAGTGGAGATTGACCGAGCGTAGTATAGGAAACTCCTTTCCTATCAAGAGTATGTTGTCCACATACAATACGAGGATGACCACCTTACTCTCTACTACCTTTTTGTATATACAAGGTTCATCTACCATTTTGATGAAGTCAAACACTTTGACTACCACATCAAAACAGACATTCCAACTCCGCGATGCCTGCTTTATTCAATAAAGCAACTTGCACACGTTTACGCTGCTCCCACTGTTTACGAAGCCCTCTGGCTGTGTTCTTATAGATGTTCTCTTCTAAATCACTATTTAGAAAAGTAGTCATGGCACCCAACCGCCAGATATCGTAGTCATGGTATGTAGCAATGGCAAGTAGGATCTGGATGGACTTAAGCATAGTCCCTAGAAAAGGTTTCATCATTATCCACACCTGGTTGATGACTAAAACCTTTAACAAGTCTAGCTTTGAAAGTCTCAACTTTTCCATCTACACCAAGTAATCTTCTCAAGATATACTTGCTCCTGATGGGAATTTAACCCTTCAGATAAAGCAGCCAAAGTCCATACTTTGTTGGTGTACATGGATTCCATCTCAGATCACTAAGCATCCAGCCATTCTTACAGAGTCCTACTCCCGATGGCCAGCTCGAAACTAGTTGGGTCATCATCTCATGATGCATTCCTCACTCCCAATGTCATCGAGAAACCGAAGTATCTCTCAGGCGGATGAGGAACCCTACCAGATCGGCGGAGAGGCTGAAGTTCGTCGGGAACTATTGAATCCTTCGGTTCTGTCAAATCATCAGCTGCAGTTTTGTATAGCTGGAACCTTTCCAGTTCTACAGATCTGACATTGCCTCGATCTTGTCCGGATTTAGCTTTTGACACAGGCCGGACAATCCCAAATCTTAAGTTACTTAAGAGATAGGCTCTTCCCATACCATATCTTATATGGAGTGGTAGGCACTGATTTGAATCGAACCCAATTCAATAGGTATGCAGCTTCATAAGTGCATAACTCCCAAAAGGAAATAGGTAACTCAGTAGTACTCATCATAAAGCACACCATATCATATAGGGTGTTATTGCTCCGCCCCGATATACCATCGTGCTATGGTGTATACGGAGGAGTAATGCTGAGAGAGAATCTCATTCTCTTTTAGAATAGTTCAGGAATTCTATGCACAAGTATTCTCCTCCTTGATCTCATCAAAGGACATAATACTTATACCCGTATTGGTTCTCTACTTCTAACTTATATTCTGTGAATATCTCAAAAGGTTCGGACTTGTGTTTCAGCAGGAACATATGACTGAATCATGAGAGATCATCAGAGAATGTAATGAAGTACAAAGAACCGGTCCTGGCATGTGTAGACAGGGGACCTTTATACATCAACATGCATCATCCCAAGAGTTCACCAACTCTTTCTCTGTTTCCAATAAACAGAGCTGGTGTCATTATATCTTTGTGACATGACTAGCAAGTTTCACAAGATGTAAATTCAAACTGATTTAAATATGCATCTACATGTAACTTCAGCTAGTCGGGTTGCATTGATATGACCTAATCTACAATGCCTCAAGAATGATTCGTTCATTGCTGAACTCTTCCTCTTGTGTGTGTTCTGTATACAAAAAACTGTAGTTTGATTTAGAACATTAATGCTTTTAGATAACGTGCCTGAACCAATCAACTTTTGATATAGGAAATGTTCAAAACATTATCCAACAATACAAAATTTTATCGTTTCTTTACTAATAAAGAGACAGATATGATTTTGTACATCAGGTTCGGTATCTAATAGCATTTGTTCAGAATCAAT
The DNA here is from genome assembly GCA_030015575.1 of Agapanthus africanus. Classification (NCBI taxonomy): domain Eukaryota; kingdom Viridiplantae; phylum Streptophyta; class Magnoliopsida; order Asparagales; family Amaryllidaceae; genus Agapanthus; species Agapanthus africanus. The sequence continues at coordinate 403,462,391 of CM057346.1, forward strand.
GTACTCAGGTAATACAGGATGACAGTGACCAACAGACTTGGCTGCAACACTTGCCCCGTTTTCTGTCTCATGAAACTTATCACCCGTTCTCAGTTTTCTACCTTTTTGTAGCCCTATGTAACAGATTACATATCTGGGATCCTGACCCGGTATCAAATACCTAGGATTCAGAGGATACTGAGAAACAGTTCTTTATAATGAACACACCCGAAGGAGATGCATCTCATGCACTTTCTTCGTTTGGGCGGCATAGGAATTCTGTTATTTCCCTATTTCCTGCTCTGTCTTATAACAATTATAAGTGGGAGCGGGACCAACGTTCCCCAGCTCAGTATAACAAGTAGGTTCGGTCAATAATATCCATATTATTATCTTGATTAAGGCGTGATATGGTCGCTACCTGGAGAGAGAGAGAAGAAAACACTCAGCGTGCGCTCTTGCAAGATCAGATTGGTTATATATTTTATCTAATCAGGATGGCTCCCACTGTTTTTATCAAATCTTCCTTCAAACCTTAAAAGGAAAGATTAGCCGGGATTAATTACACTCTACAAGTTCGCCAATCTTTCAGCCAGGCCAGTGTCGGTACTTTGAGGGAGGTTCCCCGTGCTTTTGCACGGACCTAATTACAGTAAACCTCGTTTTCCCAGAGGCGTAACCCCGTTGACACCTTTCTAGACACCAACTTGATCGGCTAATTGGAAAGTGCAAAACTCTCCCAGGAGTAACAATTACTCGCAGTGGGTATCGGGATCCAACTATCATATAAAAGGTATGCAATCTCATTGCAAGTTTCAACACTTGAAACTCCCGATAATGGTTTTTACCCCTAGCACCTATGACCTTGGCTAAGGTCAACAAATCATAGGTACTAGTCAAGTTCTATCCGTCATTTCATGATTAATTAGACCCACCCACATGACCCTTGGCTAAGGTCAACAAAGACACATGACTGTCCTAACTAATCGCATCATATGCTGTGTAGGAAGACATCACTTAGCTACCGCACACTACGCCTCGGCTATGGTCGACAAACGTAGCACGAATACTAAGTACTCTACTTCCTAAAATGACGGAGGGTTGCGAATGGTTTTTAAGAAAACCTTTAACGCTTTGAACTTGATCTCGTTGCGGAATCAAATGGTTTTTAAATGGAATGTTTTTTAGGCTTTTCTAGTTTTGCTAAAGGGGTCACTCCCGGTGAAAGGATCGTCGGCCCTTTCCTCGTCGAATGAGGTGCGGGATATATCATATATATCACTGTGAAAAGCGGAAACTATAGAAGCGATCAAAAGACAAACCGAGGGTTGTAGCATCTGCCAGTTATTGCTAAAGGAGTCACTCCCGGTGAAGGGATCTCGGTCCTTTCCTCATCGAATAAGGTGCAGGAAGTTCTATAAGAAACACCGCGATGCAAAGCAAGAACTGTAGCTACCTGTTTTATTTTTGAAATTCGATTCCACAACATCAATTAGGTTTATTTTCTTTCATTAATCTCATTAATGAATGTCCCATCATATAAGTCCACCTAAACATCACAGATAAATATAACGTACGCTTATGTCATCCGCATTCGCCTCGATGTCCCGTCTGCACCGTTAGGTTAGGTAACTAACGCCAGAACGAGGCCAGGCTAGCGCGGGTGTAAAACATAAGCAACGTCTATATAAAATATCATATATACTATATATAATATCTATCTGAACAAATCCCATGATCACATCACAGATAACACAGCAGAAGAATCATATGAAACATTGGATATACTAGGACGTCCGTGTTTTTAATACGAGCCAGTATAAAACACGGATTCCACGGTCATGATGAATAGCCAAACCCACACCCCTAGACCCCTACGAGAGCGGCAAGCAACCCTACCAATTCTAGGGTTAGGAGACCCAGACTCGACTCCTCGAGATGGTCTCCCACTGGACCCTAGAACCCGGTTACTTGTGCTCCCCTCCTTGGGTCTATCCTAATGCGGAAAAGTAAATAATATACAAAAGGTGACATCATCCGCAACCTGGAAGTGCCCCAATAAAAGAATATTACATATAAATTTTTACATGAATGAAAATGAAAAACACTCATCTCACATAAAAAACCCCGGCTATTCAAACACGACGATCCAATATAACATATCCAGCAACACATAACACCACATGTCATCAACGTAAGTAAATATGCGCATCCCAATTGTCGTTGACATATAGCAACGAAACCGGCGATATCACATATTACACTTACGGTCACAGAAAAGAAAGTGTAAAACTACAACAGTTGGAATCCGCAACCTACATAGACATCGCATGCCTAATCAAATGAATTCCTTAGACATCGCATGCCTAACAATTATAAACCCCGCATTTTAGTCTCATTATCAAAAACTCTTTTCAATATCGAGTCGGGCAATTCAACAAGATTCCCGACATCCTGATCGAATGCTCGTCGCAAACTTCAGTAGACGGCCGCACCCCCGATACCGTCGACGAAGTGCACCAAGGCGGAACACCGCTACCGCAAGCACCCGAACGGATGCTTTCGGCGACGGGGTTCTCCTACAGTCACTTGGTCGGGGTTAAGGGATGTAGCTGTCTAATAAGTTTACCCGGCGAGTATCCGCGTACGCTACGTGATTGCGACGGACTTTTGATCACATCAAAATTCCGTTGCAACCGATCAAGTGAGACTAAAGTGCTTGATTTATAACATTCATTCAGTTATCTCATAACTACTTGTGAATTCCAATTATTGTATCACATTCCAGATAAATAGAAAATGTTAAACTTTCCGATCGAACATTCAAACACCCAAGTTTTCCGAAACAGATCTACACATGAAATAAGTTTAAAAACATTCACTTCGTGCCTCAGTACCAATGGTCCAGCCGTAAAAGGGTCAAGCCAACGCCTCACATGTGGCACGCCGTACTGCCCCAAACCCTAAGGTTCAAAGGGCAGTTCAAGACGGTCACATAATCGAGTTAAGGTTTGTTGTCTTCTAGAGGGACCATCGCTTTACTTGTACTACTTAGAACGTCTTTAAACCATGGAAAAATCCAACACTTGGAAATTTCCCGGCAGGGGAAAAAGTGGGTATTTATATCCGGTCGAACTTTTTAACAGTTTCTAAAATATCCGGAAAAACATAAACGAAGTCAAATTATCTGATCAAATTAACGAATCCCCAATAAAACCCTAAAAAACTCAACACTTGAGTGGAATTAAAAAATTCACATAAAAAATTACCAAGAAACGACCTAAGAATAAATATATGAAATTTGAGGGACTAAGTCCAAATTTGGGCCGCGGACGTGCGGCCAAACCCCTGGTTTGGCCGCGGTTCCGCGGTCGAATTATGGAATTAGGGGCCCAAACTTCACAGTAATTCTTAGTTTTTCCTGCTTACTTTTCTTTATATTTTTAATTCACAAAATTCAACAGTTTTGAAAAATGTACAGAGAGCGATTTTGCAATGGGGTTTCGGTTCGATCGGATTTCTAACTCCGTCTACGCATCGCCTAAGGCTCTAGCTAGGCTCTGATACCACTGTAGGGTTCCTAGGCACACTAATGAAGTCTCACAAGGCATCAAACTTGGCTAATTCAAATTTTACATGTGCCTACAAACCCTAATACGGATCGTTGACTAGATTTATAGGCTATGCGATGCAAGTTAACGACTTTAACTTAAAAGAGAAGGGGCTACAACTTTTGTAGATCCGGTCCACCACTTCTTAAGCTCCGCGATGATGTCCCTCCGCTGTCCAAATCGGATTCCGGACTCTAGCATCGGCTTCGTCGGAGAAATGATCGCGCTTGGTCGTCGGCTTCGATGCCGAAGATGATCTACGTCGAGGCATCACTAGATCAAGCTCCCACTTCAACAAGTCATGAAACTTGTGAAGAAAACACCCTATACTACTTGGCAAGAGGTAGAGGATGAAGAAATAGGAAGTGGGTTCACTTTAGAATTGGATTTCTCACTCATTTTCACTAGTTGCCATTGATGGTAGCTAGGTTTTCTTCATGTTGAAGATGAAGAAGAAGAAGAAAAGATATGATAAGTGTTATGAAAAAATAGAAAATAAAATCAACCCTTATCATTTTCTAACCTTGGTTAGGTGTAGAGAATGTACTAAGGTTAAGTGGAATGGTTAGGGTTAAGTATGAGACAAAATGGTCACTTTAGTCAAAGCTTCAAGAAGCTTCAAAGAAAAAACAAAACTAGCAACCATTTCATTTCTTATCTTTTCCAAAATAAATAAATAAATAAGTAAGAAAAAGAAAACCCTAATCATTAACTTAACCATGGTTTAATTCTTTACACTTAACCAAGTAAACATGTATCATCAAACATGATACAATCAAGTGCACAAAAGTATATCACATATACAACTTGTGATATTCAAGTGAGAAAATCCATTTAAAATGAACCAATACTAGTTAATGCAAAGTAATATATCAAATATATATATAATTATACATTAAATCATTAAATCAACACTTGATTTAACGATCCGGTCATATCGCATATAACCGACTAGTATCTTATGTATCGGCTTATCGAATCAATCCTTGATTCGACAACTAGGTTATATCGCATATAACCAATCGATACATTCATCGCGAGAATGGAATACGGTATCACATACACGCATTATTCTCAGTCCCGCACATATCTCATATGCGCTCCTATTTCGTTTCGCTTGAGCCAGAAAACCTCTGTGTAGGACTCTAAAGACTCGTCAATACGCCGGCAGCAGGTGATGATCATATCAAACACCCACAAGCCGCAAGCGGTCTGCTAAACGTAACGGCCACCCGGGTATTGAGCGATCAGAAGATCGACGAGCAAGCCCACTCACACTCCTGTGAATCCAACCAGTAACACTTACCGTACAGTCCGGTCTGATCGTCTGATATGTCGCATATCTCGCCTAGGGGTGGTAAACGTCAGACCCCAGTAGCTCGATAAGTCATGCCGACGTTGTTAGTTATATGTATGCCCTAGAGGCCATTACTATACATAGGATGTATATTGTAGTGGATGCTGGGACATATATAGGGAGGACTTTCTTGCTCGACATGATAGTATGCTATCTGGTTACTCTTTACCTTAACGTGTACACTGATTGTCTCTCTGTTACATGTTGGTAAAGCCCTTAGGATGTGTACTTGACTACCTGGACTATGATGTGGATCATACTAGTGGGGACATGGTAGTCCATAAGTACATCCTTCAAAGTCCCTAGTCGTGGGTGTATCGAGACGGGGCATCGATATACCAGAGTAGACTAGCGTATACCTTCTCGACCCATACAGATGGGCGATGGATGATCCCATATCCATTGGTGTTTGACATCAGAGATGATATACGGGTGCTCAGTGGAGACTGGGTACACTGGACGGACTCGCCGAGAACTCCCAGATGGTATTATACCTTACGTCAGATGGCAGTTCTCTGGTGACACTGGTACAGAGTAGTCTGTTGACCCGAGATCGTCATAGAGTCTTGTGTGGTTCCCACTGTGCTTTGATTTCCACCTTACCACGTCCAAGAGGGCGTGCAAAACGGTGGTTTTTGGGTACAGTCCCGAATCACATGGAGGCAATGAGCGATAGGAGGGGATTCGTCTCTCCCGGTATAGGGGGTTGATGTTGCGCTGTGTTCGATTGGCTATAACCGGAAATCCCTGGCCAGGGTTGCTGAGATTTACTGGTAAGTGTTACCAGTAGTTTCTCAAACTGTTATAGACCTCATATCGACACGACTTATCGAGCTATTGGGGTCTGACGTTTACCACCCCTAGGCGAGATATGCGACATATCAGACGATCAGACCGGACTGTACGGTAAGTGTTACTGGTTGGATTCACAGGAGTGTGAGCGGGCTTGCTCGTCGATCTTCTGATCGCTCAATACCCGGGTGGCCGTTACGTTTAGCACACCGCTTGCGGCTTGTGGGTGTTTGATATGATCATCATCTGCTGCCGGCGTATTGACGAGTCTTTAGAGTCCTACACAGAGGTTTCCTGGCTCAAGCGAAACGAAATAGGAGCGCATATGAGATATGTGTGGGACCGAGAATAATGCGTGTATGTGATACCGTATTCTATTCTCGCGATGAATGTATCGAATGGTTATATGCGATATAACCTAGTTATCGAATCGAGGGTTGATTCGATAAGCCGATACATTGGATACTAGTCGGTTATATGCGATATGACTGGATCATTGAATCAAGTGTTGATTTAATGATTTAATGCATAATTATATATTTGATATATTACTTTGCATTAACTAGTATTGGTTCACTTTAAATGGATTTTCTCACTTGATGTGCACATTGTATATGTGATATATTTTTGTGCATTTGATTGTATCATGTTTGATGATACATGATAGTTTGGTGTATAGTTTAAACCATGGTTGGTCAATGGTTAGGGTTTCTTTTGCTTCATTTATTTATTCATTTATTTATCCATTTTGTTTATTTTAGCAAAAGAAAATGATGAAGAGAAAATGGTGGCTTTCTTTGTTTGTTTTTGAAGCTTCTTGAAGCTTTGACCTAGTGACCATTTTGTCTTCATGTTTAACCCTAACCCTTCCAATTAACCATGGTCTATTCTCTACACATAATCATGGTTGCCATATGATAAGTATTGATTTTATTATTCATTTTGGAAATACTTATCATAACATTTTCATCTTCTTCTTCTTCTTCTTGAAGAAGAAAGCTTGCTTCATCAATGGCAACTTGAGCTAATGAGTGAGAAATCTAATTCTAAAGTGAACCCACTTCCTATTTCTTCATCCTCTACCTCTTGCCAAGTAGTATAGGGTGTTCTCTTCACAAGTTTCATGACTTGGTGAAGTGGGAGCTTGATCTAGTGATGCCTCGACGTAGATCATCTTCGGCACGAAGCCGACGACCTTGCCCGCCCATTTCTCCGATGAAGCCGACGCTAGAGCCCGGGTTTCTATTTGGACAGTGAGGAGACTTCATTGCGGAGCTATGGAGGTGGAGGACCGGATCTACAAAGGTTGTATTTCCGTTCTCTTAGTAAAGTAGTTTACTAGTTGCATCTTTCGCCTAAATTTCTAGTTAACGATCCGTAGTCTAGGGTTTCTCGGCACCGTAAAATTTGAAATTGGCATGGTTGATGCCTTGTGAGACCTCTTGTGAGTGCCTAGGAACCCTACAGTGGTATCAGAGCCTAGCTAGAGCCTTAGGCGATGCGTAGACGAAGTTTGAAACCCGAACGAACCCGAAACCCTAACCCGATAATGCTCTCTGGACTTTTTTCAAATTTGTGGATTTTTGTCAATTAAAAATATGCAGAAAAATCAGCAGGGAATTTTAAGAATTACTGTGCAACACGTGTCCATGATTCCTCCAAAGTGCGGCAGAACCGCGGCAGAAGCCTGGCTTCTACGGCGGTTCCGCGGCCGTATGATGACGTCATCCTTCCCTGTTTGCACAGTAACTCCTATTTTATTATGCTGAGTTTTCTGGGAATTTTTAATTTGACTCAAGAGTTGAGTATTCTGGGGTTGTTTTGGGGATTCGATTATTCGATCGGATTATCAGATTTTGTCTATGTGGATTCCGGATAATTTTTGAATATGTTAAAAAGTTCGACCGGATATAAATACCCAATCTTTCCCCTGCCGGAAAATTTCCAAGTGTTGGATTTTTCCGAGGTTTAAAGACGTTCTAAGTAGTGCAAGTAACGCGATGGTCCCTCTAGAAGACAACAAACCTTAACTCGATTATGTGACCGTCTTGAACTGCCCTTTGAACCTTCGGGTTTGGGGCAGTACGGCGTGCCACATGTGAGGCGTTGCCTTGACCCTTCTACGGCTGGACCGTTGGTACTGAGGTATGAACTGGATGTTTTTAAACTTGTTTCATGTGTTGATCTGTTTCGGAAAACTTGGGTGTTCGAATGTTCGATCGGAAAGTTTAACATTTTCTGTTTATCCGGATTGTGATACAATAATTGGAATTCACAAGTAGTTATAAGATAACTGAATGAATGTTATAAATCTAGCGGTTTAGTCTCAATTGATCGGTTGCCACGGAATTTTGATGTGATCAAAAGTCTGTCGCAATCACGTAGCGTACGCGGATACTCGCCGGGTAAACTTAATAGACAGCCTCACTCCATAGCCCCGACCAAGTGACTGTCGGAGAACCCCGTCGCCGAAAGCATCCGTTCGGGTGCTCCCGGTAGCGGTGTTCCGCCTTAGTGCACTTCATCGACGGTATCGGGGGTGCGACCGTCTACTAGAGTTTGCGACGAGCATTCGATCAAAATGTCGGGAATCTTGTTGAATTGCCCGACTTGATATTGAAAAGAGTTTTCGATAATGAGACTAAAATGCGGGGTTTATAATTGTTAGGCATGCGATGCCTAAAGAATTCATTTGGTCAGGCATGCGATGTCTGAGGTGGTTGCGGATTCCAACTGTTGTAGTTTTACACTTTCTTTTCTGTGACCGTAAGTGTAATATGTGATATCGCCGGTTTCGTTGCTATATGTCAACGACAATTGGGATGCGCATATTTACTTACGTTGATGACATGTGATGTTATGTGTTGCTGGTGTAAGTCCGTGTTGCCCACCCCGGTGCTTACGGGGAGGCGGAAAACATAATAAAAATTTGATTTTTAATGACTTAGGCAACATGGACCTTGCTTGTGAGGATCTTTGCTAAACGAAAACTAGCTAAAGTAAACTAACAACTAACTAAGTTGTAGAAAGGTTATACATTTGGTCTTTAGTCCTTCTCTCCTTGCTCCTAGGAATGGTAGAAAGAGTTCACCTTGCTTGTCTTCTCCCGTCAAAGAAAGATCCACTTGAAAGCCACCACCTTTAGCTTCAACTCCAAGCTAGGAGTAACTGGAGTGCAAGAAATGCTAAGACTTGAACCCTAGAAGAGAGTAGAGAGGATCAAGTGAAGGTTTTTCTCAAGCTTTTTGTTTCTCAACACATGAGAGGGAGAGAGCTTGAGGGAGAGGATGAACAAGAGAGAGAAATGATATGAGAGAATGAGAAAAATAATAGAGCTCTTCTCACTAATATGTGTGAATTAATTTAATTGAATAATTAGCTAGATAATTATCATGGTAAATCATGACATGACCATTATCATTTCAAATTGCAAAGATCAAAAAGCATCTTCCAAAAGAAATTATGATGGTCAAAGTGTCAACCTTGGTCAACAAGTCAAAGAAGTCAAAAGGTCAACAACCACAACCATGGATAATTATTAAACTAATTACTAATTAACAATAACACACACATAAATATTAGGGTTAATAAAATAACAACAACCATTAACCCTAATCAATGTCCTCTCCCTCAATCTCAAGCAACTGTGCATACGCACCCGCATTCGTGATCCGAGGAACACGAACACAATGAGAAAAACCAATCTCAAATCATATACTAGGATCCGGCTTAAACCAAAGCCCGCTAGTATAAACTGTCCGGACAGCAAACGTGCACAAGTGCGCGAATGTGAACGAACCCTGTCGCAAAACCATGCGACCTCTACTCATTTTGCCTAAAGGCGAATAGCTCTCTGTGTGGGACTCTAAAGACTCGACACTACGCTGGCAGTGGGTTTAACCACAGACCGCAAGCGGCACTAGCTGTACGTAACGGTCCCCAGGTAGATGTCGATAAGAAGACTGACGAGGTGAACCCCATCTGCACTCCTACTGAGCCTGTATGTGACAGTCTCCGTACAGTCCGGTCTGTTCGTCTGATACATCGCATGGCGGGCCTAGGGGGGCGGTGAACGTCAGTCCCCTAATAGCGGTACAAGTCATGTCGGAGTGTAGCCTAGAACACCCTGAGATAACACTGGAAACCTACCAGTATATCTCGCTTGCCCTGGCCAGGGACTACTCGTGTAATGGCTCTCCTGGACACAGCGCGATGTCAACCCCCAATACCGGGAGAGACAAATCCTGTCTAACCGTCACTTCCTCCAAGTGCTTCGGGACTGCACCCAAAAACTACCTGTTTGCACGACTCCTTCAAGCTGTGGTAGGGTAGTAATCAAAGTGCAGTGGGAACACACTCGAGGCGAAGTGACAGTGTCAAGTCAACGGACTAAGCTGTACTCATGTCACCTGGGAACTGATAACTGACGATAGGTATATTACCAACCAACAGTTCCCGACGAGTCCTGTCCAGTGTACTCGTAACCTAACGAGCACCCGCATACTATCCCAAGTACGACGTACTAACGGCTGTGGGACAGACCGTCTCCCACACTGGGATGAGAAGCGCATACGCTAGTCTACTCCGGAGTATCGATGCCCTGTCTCGATAGTCCAACGACCAGAGACCTGTATAAGGATGTGCTTATAGATTACCCAGCTCCCACGAGTGCGAGCGCCATCACAACGCTGGTAATCAAGCAAAGATCCTAAGGGCTCTACTAATATGTATACCAGCAATATGCTAAAAGAAACACATGCACATATTAAAGCAGAGACAAACCAAGTAGCATACTACCATTTCGAGCAAGATTGTATATACAACTGTGAATATCCCAAGCTTCCATTAAGTAATATACAAACTAGTATGATACAGTAATGGCCTCTAGGGCATATACACTAACAATCTCCCACTTGCACTAAGGCCATGTACTGGCGTATCGAAGACCTATCATCTCGATCAGCCGCTCGAACTGAGTCTGGGGTAGGGCCTTTGTGAGTGGATCTGCAGTGTTATCCTCTGATGCAACTCTCCGGACCTCGATCTCCTGGCGATCCACGATCTCCCTGATCAGGTGATACCGCCTTAAGATGTGTCTGGATTTCTGATGGGACCTGGGTTCCTTCGCTAAAGCTATAGCCCCGTTGTTGTCGCAATACAGAGGTATTGGGTCAACAATGGACGGAACCACCTGAAGTTCTTTCAAGAACTTCCTCATCCAGACAGCTTCTTTTGCGGCATCAGATGCAGCGATGTATTCCGCTTCCATAGTCGAGTCAGCAACGGTTTCCTGTTTGGAGCTCTTCCAACACACCGCCCCTCCATTGAGGGTAAAGACAAAACCCGACATGGACTTGGAATCATCCTTGTCACTCTGGAAGCTGGAGTCAGCAAAGGCCTCAACCTGCAGGTCTTTTCCGCCATACACCAAGAACATCTCCTTAGTCCTTCTCAGGTACTTGAGAATGTTCTTTACTGCTATCCAATGTTTCTCCCCAGGGTTTGACTGATACCTGCTTACCACACTCAGTGCATAAGCCACATCCGGTCTGGTACACAACATCGCATACATTATAGAGCCTACCGCAGAAGCGTAGGGTATAATAGACATGCGATCCCTCTCCAAATCAGTCTTGGGAGACATCTCTTTGGAGAGGGTGATCCCGTGACAAGCCGGTAGATTACCGCGCTTGGAATCTTCCATACTGAATCTCTTCAGTATGGTGTCGATGTACCTGGACTGCGAGAGTCCTAATATCCTCTTGGATCTGTCACGGTAGATCCGGATACCCAGAATGTAGGAGGCATCACCCAGGTCTTTCATGGAGAACCTGTGTGACAAGAACCCCTTGACAGATTGTAGCATAGGAATGTCATTTCCTATTAAGAGAATGTCATCCACGTATAAAACGAGGAATACTACAGTTCTCGCTACAAATCTACAATAGATGCATGGTTCATCTGGATTTTTGATAAAGCCAAATTCTTTGACCGTCTCATCAAAACAGATGTTCCAACTCCGCGATGCCTGCTTGAGTCCATAAATGGACTTGAGCAACTTGCACACCTTTCCGCTGCTCCCACCCTGAATGAAACCCTCTGGCTGGTCCATATAGACACACTCCTCTAAATGACCATTTAGAAAAGCTGTCTTTACGTCCATCTGCCAAATCTCATAATCGTGGAAAGCAGCGATGGCAAGAAGGATCCGAATGGATTTCAGCATAGCTACTGGAGAAAAGGTTTCGTCATAGTCCAAACCAGGTCGCTGACGAAAACCCTTTGCTACCAGTCTAGCTTTATAGGTCTCAACCTGTCCAGTTACACCAATCTTCCTTTTGAAGATCCACTTGCATCCTACGGGTTTTACCCCGTCTGGAGCAATGTCCAACGTCCATACTTTGTTGGTGTACATGGACTCCATCTCGGTCCGCATTGCATCCAGCCATTTTACCGAGTCGACGCTCTGAATGGCTTGCTGGAAGCTAGTAGGCTCATCACAATCTATGATGCAGTCCTCTCTATCCCCGTCAATGAGAAAACCGTAGTACCTCTCGGGCGGATGAGACTGCCTACTACTCCTGCGGAGTGGCGTAGGAATGTCCTGTTCTTTTGAACCTTCTGGTTCCACTAAACTTTCAGTAATAGTTTGTGGTTCTGGAATTTCTTCCAGTTCTATTGCGCTCCCACTTATTTCCTTTTCTATGAACTGATGTTCTAGAAAGTGGGCATGGCGAGAAACAAGGACTTTTTGTTCCTCTTCGCAATAGAAGTAATATCCCTTGGAGTTCTTTGGATATCCCACAAACTTGCACTGTACTGAGCGTGCCTCGAGCTTGTCCGCATGCTGCTTTTTTACAAAAGCTGGACATCCCCATGTCTTAATGTGATTAAGATAGGGTTTCTTCCCACTCCATAACTCATATGGTGTGGTAGGCACAGTCTTAGTGGGAACACGGTTCAAAAGATATGCAGCTGTTTCTAGCGCATACCCCCAGAATGATCGCGGTAACTCAGCGTTACTCATCATGGACCGTACCATATCCAATAGGGTTCGGTTCCGTCTCTCCGATACACCGTTATGTTGCGGAGTGTATGGAGGAGTAAGCTGAGAGAGAATTCCATTCTCTTTTAAATAGTTCAGGAATTCGGCACTTAAGTATTCTCCTCCTCGATCCGATCTTAGGATCTTGATACTTTTGCCTGTTTGTTTTTCTACTTCATTCTTATATTCCTGGAATTTTTCAAAAGCCTCGGATTTATGTTTCATTAAGAAGACATAACCGTACCTTGAAAAATCATCCGTAAAGGTAATGAAGTAAGAATAACCGCTTCGCGCATGTGTAGACATTGGACCGCACACGTCGCTGTGTACGAGTCTCAAGAGCTCGCTCGCTCTTTCTCCGTGTCCAGAAAACGGAGCCTTTGTCATCTTTCCTTTGAGACAGGATTGACAAGTAGCATACGATTGATATTCGAACGAATCTAAATATCCTTCAGTATGTAACTTAGTCAATCTTCTCTCGTTGATGTGACCCAGTCTACAATGCCATAAGAAAGTTTTATTAATTTCTGGAGACTTTCTTTTGTGTGTATTCTGGATATTGAAAATCTGTGGTTGGTTTAAAACGTATATACCGTTGTTCAATGTACCTGACCCAATCAATACTTGATTAAGGTGAATGTTCACTACATTACTTACAAATGCAAATTCATAACCTTCTTTAGATAATAAAGATACAGAAATGATATTACAGGTTGCATTTGGTACATAATAACAACTACGCAAAACCAAAAAGTGTCCATCTGATAATCCCAGGTGATAGTCCCCCACGGCCTCAGCATCCATGCTAGCACCGTTCGCAACTCTGAGGGTCATGTCACCTGCCTTCAAAACTCTACGCTTTCTCAACGCCTGCAAAGAATTACAGATATGAGATCCCGATCCGGTATCCAATACCCAGGAAGTAGAGTTTATTGATAGACAGTTTTCAATAACATACACACCTGAAGCTGAAGCTGCAACTCGCTTCAAATCCTGTGTTCTGGCTTTCCAAGCCTTGCAATCTTGTTTCCAGTGACCACTTTTGTGACAATAGAAGCATTCTTCCTTCCCCACCAGCTTCCCCGCTACCTTTGTTGCTTTACCCTTTCCCTTCGTATCCACTTTACCGACACCGCCTCTTGGTTTGGCGGGGGCTTTCTTCTTCTTGCCCTTGGCTTTCGCCCTGGACCTAGAAGAGGAAGATCCTCCTACAAACAAAGTGGATGTCTCCCTACCCTTCTGTAGGGTGCCCTCAGCAGTCCTCAACATGTTCAGAAGTTCGGCAAGTTCAACCTCCTTTCCTTGCATGTTGAAGTTAAGAATGAACTGGGCGTAAGTGGAAGGAAGGGACTGGAGAATCAAATCGGTATAGAGTTCATTCTCCAACGTGGTCCCAAGGTCCGCGAGCTCCTCTATGTAGCCGATCATCTTAAGCACGTGGTCCGCTACCGATGATCCGACGGCCAACCTTGCCGAAAAGAGCTTCTTCGACACTTCGTATCTAGCGATAAGAGACTGCTCTCCATACAGTTCTTTTGTATGAAGAAATATGGACTCTAGGTCCATATTCTCGTGCCTCCTCTGATGTTCGTTGTCCATCGAGGCTAGTACGAGGCATCTGGCCCTCGCGCAATCTATCTCCCATGTCTTACGGATTTCAACATCCGCGACGCTGGAGGTGGGACCTGGGACAGGGGGAGCTTTGGTGGTAAGTATATACCCCAGCTTGTCATAAGTGATAGCCATCTTGACATTCCTGAGCCAATCTTTGTAGTTTGGCCCTGTCAATATGTTTTTATCTAATAGTAACTTAAGTCCGGTCATCTTGAATGGTCGCTGCAATTAGGAGAGAGAAAAGAAACACTTTAGCATGATGCTCTTGCAAGTTTAGAGTGGTTTTTAGTTTGTCTAAACTGGATGGCTCCCACTGTCTCTCGAATCCCTTCTCAAACCGTAAAGAAAAGGATTAGCCGGGATCATTCTCACCGTACAATACTTTCTTAACCGTTCAGCCAGGCCAGTGTCGGTACTTCGAGGGAGGTTTTCCAACGCTTTCGCGAAGTTCCTTAATTAAGTAACCTCTTTTCCCTGTGGGCGTAGCCCCGCTAACACCTTTCTAGGCACCTACTAGGTTTATAGCATTGATCGTTAAGTGAGAGTTTTCCCGAGGAGTAGCATATACTCACAGTAGGATCGGGATCCAAATATCATCGCGTGATAAAGCCGAAGGAATCCTACCAGAATTATCACACTCCAAATGGTATGCAACACTAGCAAGTTTCAGTACTTATGAAACTCCCGATGTGGATTTTTTTTTTTTTTTTTGCCCCATGCTCTTATGACCTTGACTTTGGCCAAAATATCATAAGTCACATGTCAAGTTCTACCCGTCATTCTCCTGGTTAATTTGGACCCACCCGTACCTACCCTTGACTTTGGCCAAAATGGCAGCACGACTGTCCCAAATCAACGCATCTATCTATGCTGCACATGAATACCCAAACGCTACCAATCACTATGCCTTGACTTTGGCCAAAATACATAGCTTGAATACTTTTTACCATTCATGTGGAATGACGGAGGGCTACGAATGGTTTTGGCGAAACCGTGAACGTAGTGAACTTGATATAATCGATGGAACGAGATAGCTTTTAAAAGGAGTGGTTCAAGCTCCGCGTTTAAAAGTTTAGTTTTGAAAAGAACCGAGTGGTTTTCAAAGTGTTCCAATCGACTTTTACTTGGTTTATTTCTTGCATTAGTCCTTTTAATGCGTCCCATCATTTAATCCTACCATTGCAGAAAACAACCAAAATATGACGTACGCTTATGCCATTCGCATTCGCCACGGGGCCCCGTCATCACCCGTTAGGTTACTTAACTAACGACAGAGCGGGGGCTGGGCTAGCGCGGCTGTAAAACATAAGCAACGCCTAAATAGTTATTATATATAAATATATAGCAATGATAGACATTACAGATCACAGATGAATACATTGGATATACTAGGAATCCGCAATGCGTTCGAGCCTGCAACGCAAAGCGGATTACACGGTCGCGGTGAATAGCCAATACCCCACCCAAGACCCCTACGGGTGCGGCAAACTACCCGCCAAGCACCCGAAGCGAAGCAACCTCCCTCACCACCGTGAGTAGGCCACTCGGCGCTTCGAGATACCCGGTAGTTTGTGCACCCCCTCCATGGGTCTATCCTAGGAGCAAAAACAGTAAAAAGAATTATACAATGACGGCTACAACCCCGACCCGGTTGTGCGGCCATACAAAGAATATTATTACATCAATTTACATGTTACAAATGAATGAAAGAAAAACAACGCTCATCTCACATCCACCCCGGCCATTCACCCGCGACAATCCAATCCATTCATATCCACAAACCAATAACAATCACAGATCATGTATAACCCCGACTAATCGTCTTATAGCGATTAGCCGACGTTCAATACATGCAAGCATTACAGATATAACCGATGTAGTTAAAGTGTAGTGAAGTTCCGAAAAATACGGATTTATAGGCCCCCAAAAGTAAATTTTAGTTCTGGAAAATCTGGGCACATATAATATATCCTAAAAATCCCAAAACCAACACAGAAACATACTACACCAAAAACGATGCAGAGAGGTGACAAGACGGCCGCGCTTCCGCGGCAAGAGCTTCCTTATGCCGCGGAAGCGCGGTCCTCTAGACTCCTCTCTGGTTCGTCTTTGGTGGTATTTCACACAAAACCCTGAGATAATTTTTGAAGTATAAAGTTTTTCATTTCGACCAGAAAAAAAATTAACAGAAACTAGGTTTTTGCGAGTTTGGTTTTTCGATTTTCCGGTTTCGAAACTTCGTTACACTTAACTACTTAGCTAGTTTAGGTTTAGTTAGGCTCTGATACCACTTTTAGTCCGTGTTGCCCACCCCGGTGCTTACGGGGAGGCGGAAAACATAATAAAAATTTGATTTTTAATGACTTAGGCAACATGGACCTTGCTTGTGAGGATCTTTGCTAAACGAAAACTAGCTAAAGTAAACTAACAACTAACTAAGTTGTAGAAAGGTTATACCTTTGGTCTTTAGTCCTTCTCTCCTTGCTCCTAGGAATGGTAGAAAGAGTTCACCTTGCTTGTCTTCTCCCGTCAAAGAAAGATCCACTTGAAAGCCACCACCTTTAGCTTCAACTCCAAGCTAGGAGTAACTGGAGTGCAAGAAATGCTAAGACTTGAACCCTAGAAGAGAGTAGAGAGGATCAAGTGAAGGTTTTTCTCAAGCTTTTTGTTTCTCAACACATGAGAGGGAGAGAGCTTGAGGGAGAGGATGAACAAGAGAGAGAAATGATATGAGAGAATGAGAAAAATAATAGAGCTCTTCTCACTAATATGTGTGAATTAATTTAATTGAATAATTAGCTAGATAATTATCATGGTAAATCATGACATGACCATTATCATTTCAAATTGCAAAGATCAAAAAGCATCTTCCAAAAGAAATTATGATGGTCAAAGTGTCAACCTTGGTCAACAAGTCAAAGAAGTCAAAAGGTCAACAACCACAACCATGGATAATTATTAAACTAATTACTAATTAACAATAACACACACATAAATATTAGGGTTAATAAAATAACAACAACCATTAACCCTAATCAATGTCCTCTCCCTCAATCTCAAGCAACTGTGCATACGCACCCGCATTCGTGATCCGAGGAACACGAACACAATGAGAAAAACCAATCTCAAATCATATACTAGGATCCGGCTTAAACCAAAGCCCGCTAGTATAAACTGTCCGGACAACAAACGTGCACAAGTGCGCGAATGTGAACGAACCCTGTCGCAAAACCATGCGACCTCTACTCATTTTGCCTAAAGGCGAATAGCTCTCTGTGTGGGACTCTAAAGACTCGACACTACGCTGGCAGTGGGTTTAACCACAGACCGTAAGCGGCACTAGCTGTACGTAACGGTCCCCAGGTAGATGTCGATAAGAAGACTGACGAGGTGAACCCCATCTGCACTCCTACTGAGCCTGTATGTGACAGTCTCCGTACAGTCCGGTCTGTTCGTCTGATACATCGCATGGCGAGCCTAGGGGGGCGGTGAACGTCAGTCCCCTAATAGCGGTACAAGTCGTGTCGGAGTGTAGCCCAGAACACCCTGAGATAACACTGGAAACCTACCAGTATATCTCGCTTGCCCTGGCCAGGGACTACTCGTGTAATGGCTCTCCTGGACACAGCGCGATGTCAACCCCCAATACCGGGAGAGACGAATCCTGTCTAACCGTCACTGCCTCCAAGTGCTTCGGGACTGCACCCAAAAACTACCTGTTTGCACGACTCCTTCAAGCCGTGGTAGGGTAGTAATCAAAATGCAGTGGGAACACACTCGAGGCGAAGTGACAGTGTCAAGTCAACGGACTAGTTATCAGTTCCCAGGTGACAGCTGGATATGTTATATTGGATCGTCGTGTTTGAATAGCCGGGGGTTTTTATGTGAGATGAGTGTTTTTCATTTTTATTCATATAAAAACTTGTATGTAATATTCTTTTATTGGGGCACTTCCTGGTTGCGGAAGATGTCACCCTTTGTATATTATTTACTTTTCCGCACTAGGATAGACCCAAGGAGGGGAGCACAAGTAACCGGGTTCTGGAGTCCAGTAGGAGACCAACTCGAGGAGTCGAGTCCGGGTCTCCTAACACTAGAATTGGTAGGGCTGCTTGCCGCTCTCGTAGGGGTCTAAGGGTGTGGGTTTGGCTATTCATCGCGACCGTAGAATCCGTGTTTTATACTGGCTCGTATTGAAAACACGGACGTCCTAGTATATCCAATGTTTCATATGTTTCTTCTGCTGCGTTATCTGTGATGTGATCATGTGATGTTCTGTGATGGATATTGTATATAGTATATATGATATATTATATAGGCGTTACTTATGTTTTACACCCGTGCTAGCCCTGCCCCGCTCTGCCGTTAGTTACCTAACCTAACGGTGCACGAGGGGACATCGAGGCGAATGCGGATGGCATAAGTGTACGTCGTATTTATCTGTGATGTTTAGGTACTTAAATGATGGGACTTCATTAATGTGATTAATGAAATAAAAGAAACCTAAGATGTTGTAGAATCGAATTTCAAAAATAAAACAGGTAGCTACAGTTCTTGCTTTGCACAGCGGTATATATGATATATCCTGCACCTTATTCGATGAGGAAAGGACCGAGATCCCTTCACCGGGAGTGACTCCTTTAGCAATAACTGGCAGATGCTACACACTCGGTTTGTCTTTTGATTGCTTTTAACAGTTTTTTGCTTTGCACAGTGATATATATGATATATCCCGCACCTCATTCGACGAGGAAAGGACCGACGATCCCTTCACCGGGAGTGACTCCTTTAGCAAAACTAGAAAAGCCTCAAAAACACTCCATTTCAAAATTCATTCGATCCTACAACGATATCAAGTTCATTACGCAATAGGTTTTCAGAAAAACCTGTCGTAGCCCTCCGTCATTTCAGATAAGTAGTAGTTAGTATTCGTGCTGCGTTTGTTGGCCTTTGTCAAGGCGCAGTGTGCGGTAGCTAACTGGTGCTTATCTGCTTATGCATATGATGCAAGTTGGATTAGGGTAGTCATGCGACCTTGTTGGCCTTTGTCAAGGGCCGTGCGGGTGGGTTTAATTCAATCAGGAAATGACGGGTTGAACTTGACTAGCATCCTATGGTTTGTTGGCCTTTGTCAAGGTCATAGGAGGTTAGGGGCAAAATATTATCGGGAATTTCAAGTGTTGAAATTTGCAATGAGATTGCATACCTTCTATGAGATAGTTGGATCCCGATACCCGCTGCGAGTAATTGTTACTCCTGGGAGAGTTTTACACATTACAATTAGCCGATCAAGTAGGTGTCTAGAAAGGTGTCAACGGGGTTACGCCTCTGGGAAAACGAGGTTTACATTAATTAGGTTCGTGCGAAAGCTCGGGGGACCTCCCTCAAAGTACCGACACTGGCCTGGCTGAAAGATTGGCGAACTTGTAGTGTGTAATTAATCCCGGCTAGTCTTTCCTTTTAGGGTTTGAAGGAAGATTTGATAAAAAGCAGTGGGAGCCATCCTGATTAGATAAGATAATAACCAATCTATTCTTGCAAGAGCGCACGCTGAGTGTTTTCTTCTCTCTCTCTCTCCTGGTAGCGACCATGTCACGCCTTAATCAAGATAATAATACGGAATATTGACCGAACCCGCTTATTATACTGAGCTGGGGAACGTTGGTCCCGCTCCACCTTATAATTGTTATAAGACAGAGCAGGAAATTGGGGAATACCAGAATTCCCGTGCCGCCCAAACGAAGAAAGTGCATGAGATGCATCATCTTCGGGTGTGTTCATTATACAGAACTGTTTCTCAGTATCCTCCGCATCCTTGGTATATGATACCGGATCAGGATCCCAGATATGTAATCTGTTACATAGGGCTACAAAAGGGTAGAAAAACTGAGAACGGGTGATAAGTTTCATGAGACAGAAAACGGGGCAAGTGTTGCAGCCAAGTCTGTTGGTCACTGTCACCCTGTATTACCAATACATTGATTCTGAACAAATGCTATTAGATACCGAACCTGATATACAAAATCATATCAGTCTCTTTATTAGAAAAGAAATGATAAAATTTTGTATTGTTGGATAATGTTTTGAACATTTCCTATATCAAAAGTTGATCGGTTCAGGCACGTTATCTAAAAGCATTAATGTTCTAAATCAAACTACAGTTCTTAGTATACAGAACACACACAAGAGGAAGAGTTCAGAAATGAACGAATCCTTCTTAAGGCATTGTAGACTAGGTCATATCAATGCGACCCGACTGGCTGAAGTTACATTTAGATGCATATTTTAATTAGTTTGAATTTACATCTTGTGAAACTTGCCAGTCATGTCACAGAGATAAGATGACCATAGCTCCGTTTACTGGAAATAGAGAAAGAGTTAGTGAACTCTTAGGATGATACATGTTGATGTATGTAAGGTCCCCTGTCTACACATGCCAAGACCGGTTCTTTGTACTTCATTACATTCTCTGATAATCTTTCGAGATTCAGACCTATGTTCCTGTTGAAACACAAGTCCGAACCTTTTGAGATATTCACAGAATATAAGTTAGAAGTAGAGAACCAAAAAATACGGGTATAAGTATTATGTCCTATGATGAGATCAAGGAGGAGAATACTTGAGCACGGAAATCCTGGACTATTCTAAAGGAGAATGAGATTCTCTCTCAGCATTACTCCTCCGTATACACCATAGCACGATGGTATATCGGGGCGGAGCAATAGCACCCTATGTGATATGGTGTGCTCTATGATGAGTACTACTGAGTTTCCTATTTCCTTTTGGGAGTTATGCACCTGAGAAGTTGCATACCTATTGAATACGGTTCCAATCAAATCAGTTGCCTACCGCTTCATATGTGATATGGAAAGGGAAGAGCCCATATCTTAAGTTAGTTAAGATTTGGGGTTGTCCGGCCTATGTCTAAAAGCAAAATCCGGACAAGCTCGAGGCAAGGTCTGTTATGTACAACTGGAAAGGCTCCAGCTATACAAACAGCAGCTGATGATTTGGTAGAACCGAAGGATTCAGTAGTAACCAACAAACTTCAGCCTCTCCGCCGATCTAGTAGGGTTCCTCACCCACCTGAAAGATACTTCTGTTTCTCTATGACAGTGGGAGCGAGGATTGCATCATGAGATGATGACCCAACTAGTTTCGAGCTGGCCATCAGGAGTGGGACTCTGTAAGAATGGCTGGATGCTTAGCGATCTGAGATGGAATCCATGTACTGTAGGGTTCCTAGGCACTCACAAGAGGTCTCACAAGGCATCAATCATGCCAATTTCAAAATTTACGGTGCCGAGAAACCCTAGACTACGGATCGTTAACTAGAAATCTAGGCGACCAAAGCAACTAGTTTACAGCTAAACTAAAAGAACGGAAATACAACCTTTGTAGATCCGGTACTCCACCTCCATGGCTCCGTGATGAAGTCTCCTCGCTGTCCAAATCGGATCTTGGGCTCTAGCGTCGGCTTCATCGGAGAAAAAGCGGGCTAGGTCATCGACGACGATGCCGAAGATGATCTACGTCGAGGCATCGCTAGATCAAGCTCCCACTTCACCAAGTCATGAAACTTGTGAAGAAAACACACTCTACTACTTGGCAAGAGGTAGAGGATGAAGAAATAGGAAGTGGGTAGACTTTAGAATTGGATTTCTCACTCTTTTCATCAAAACACCATTGATGGAATCAAGTTTTTCTTCTTCAAGAAGAAGAAGAAGAAGATGAAGAATATGATAAGAATATTAGAATAGAAAAGAAAAATCTATTCTTATCATAATTCAACCATGGTCAAGTGTAGAGAATAAACTAGGGTTAAATGGAGTGGTTAGGGTTAAGCATGAGACAAAATGGTCACTTTGGTCAAAGCTTCATGAAGCTTCATAATACAAACAAAGTTAGCAACCATTTTCTCTTTATGCTTTTCATTTTCCAAAAATCAATAGATAAATAAATAAGTGAATAAAACAAAACCCTAACCATTATCATGTAACCATGGTTTGATCTTTACACAAAAACCCTAGCTAACATGTATCATCAAACATGATACAATCAAGTGCACAAAAGTATATCACATATACAATGTGTACATCCGAGTGAGAATATCCATTTAAAGTGAACCAATACTTGTTAATGCAAAGTAATATATCAAATATATAATTATGCATTAAATCATTAAATCAACACTTGATTCAATGATCCGGTCATATCGCATATAACCGACTAGTATCCTATGTATCGGCTTACCGAATCAATCCTTGATTCGATAACTAGGTTATATCGCATACAACCATTCGATACAATCATCGCGAGAATGGAATACGGTATCACATACACGCATTATTCTCGGTCCCGCACATATCTCATATGCGCTCCTATTCGTTTCGCTTGAGCCAGGAAACCTCTGTGTAGGACTCTAAAGACTCGTCAATACGCCGGCAGCAGGTGATGATCATATCAAACACCCACAAGCCGCAAGCGGTCTGCTAAACGTAACGGCCACCCGGGTATTGAGCGATCAGAAGATCGACGAGCAAGCCCGCTCACACTCCTGTGAATCCAACCAGTAACACTTACCGTACAGTCCGGTCTGATCGTCTGATATGTCGCATATCTCGCCTAGGGGTGGTAAACGTCAGACCCCAATAGCTCGATAAGTCGTGTCGATATGAGGTCTATAACAATTCGAGAAACTACAGGTAACACTTACCAGTAAATCTCAGCAACCCTGGCCAGGGATTTCCGGTTATAGCCAATCGAACACAGCGCAACATCAACTCCCTATACCGGGAGAGACGAATCCCCTCCTATCGCTCATTGCCTCCATGTGATTCGGGACTGTACCCAAAAGCCACCGTTTTGCACGCCCTCTTGGACGTGGTAAGGTGGAAATCAAAGCACAGTGGGAACCACACAAGACTCTATGACGATCTCGGGTCAACAGACTACTCTGTACCAGTGTCACCAGAGAACTGCCATCTGACGTAAGGTATAATACCATCTGGGAGTTCTCGGCGAGTCCGTCCAGTGTACCCAGTCTCCACTGAGCACCCGTATATCATCTCTGATGTCAAACACCAATGGATATGGGATCATCCATCGCCCATCTGTATGGGTCGAGAAGGTATACGCTAGTCTACTCTGGTATATCGATGCCCCGTCTCGATATACCTACGACTAGGGACTTTGAAGGATGTACTTATGGACTACCATGTCCCCACTAGTATGATCCGCATCATAGTCCAGGTAGTCAAGTACACATCCTAAGGGCTTTACCAACATGTAACAGAGAGACAATCAGTGTACACGTTAAGGTAAAGATCAACCAGATAGCATACTATCATGTCGAGCAAGAAAGTCCTCCCTATATACGTCCTAGCATCCACTACAATATACATCATATGTACAGTAATGGCCTCTAGGGCATACATATAACTAACATGTACACCAGCAAAGTATGGACTTTGGCTGCTATATCTGAAGGGTTAAATCCCCATCAGGAGCAAGTAAATCTTGAGAAGATTACTTGGTGTAGATGGAAAAGTTGAGACTTACAAAGCTAGACTTGTTAAAGGTTTTCGTCATCAACCAGGCGTGGATAATGATGAAACCTTTTCAAGTATCTATGCTTAAGTCCATCCAGATCCTACTTACCACGGCTACATACCATGACTACGATATCTGGTGGTTGGGTGTCATGACTGCTTTTCTAAATGATGTTTTGGAAGAGAGCATCTATAAGTACACAGCCAGAGGGCTTCGTAGACAGTGGGAGCAGCGGAAACGTGTGCAAGATGCTTTATAGGATAAAGCAGGCATCGCGGAGTTGGAACATCTGTTTTGATGTGTTACTCAAAGAGTTTGACATCATCAAAATGGTAGATGAACCTTGTATAAACAAAAAGGTAGTAGGGAGTATGGTGGCGATCCTCGTAGAGTACGTGGATGACATACTCTTGATAAGAAAGAAGTTTCCTATGCTACGCTCGGTCAGTCTCCGCTTATCACAATGATTCTCCATAAAGGATTATAATGATACCTCCTAAATCCTGGGTTTTGGATCTATGAGATAGATCTAATTGGATGTTAGTATTCTCACTAGTTGTAGTGAGATGGTATCAACCGATCCTGGGGAGAATCACTGGAAGGGTTCCAGGGTGATAATGACGACTGAATGTCAGTCACAGGCATTGTCTTTACCCTCAGTAAAGGGACGGTATGTTGGAAGAGTTCCAAGCTAGATACCGTGACATACTAGACGATAAAGGCAGGATACATCGCTACTAAAGATGCTACCAAAGAGGCTGTTTGGGTGTATATTGGTTCATGAGATGAACTAGGTTCCTACCATTGTGTGACAATGGAGTTATGGCTTGTGCCAAGGAACGCAGGTCCCATCAGTGATCCAGACATATTCTAAGGCAGCATCACCTGATCATGGAGATGGTTGATCTCCAAGGAGATCGAGGTTTGGAGAGTAGACTCAGAGGACAACACAGCGGATCCACTCACAAAGGCCTGTTCCCAGAGAGAGATTTTTATGGGATGGTTGAGTATGAGATACTACAACCACTGCTATCATATGGCCATAGTGCAAGTGGGAGATTGTTAGTTATATGTATGCCCTAGAGGCCATTGCTATACATAGGATGTATATTGTAGTGGATGTTGGGACATATATAGGGAGGACTTTCTTGCTCGACATGATAGTATGCTATCTGGTTACTCTTTACCTTAACGTGTACACTGATTGTCTCTCTGTTACATGTTGGTAAAGCCCTTAGGATGTGTACTTGAATACCTGGACTATGATGCGGATCATACTAGTGGGGACATGGTAGTCCATAAGTACATCCTTCAAAGTCCCTAGTCGTGGGTGTATCGAGACGGGGCATCGATATACCAGAGTAGACTAGCGTATACCTTCTCGACCCATACAGATGGGCGATGGATGATCCCATATCCATTGGTGTTTGACATCAGAGATGATATACGGGTGCTCAGTGGAGACTGGGTACACTGGACGGACTCGCCGAGAACTCCCAGATGGTATTATACCTTACGTCAGATGGCAGTTCTCTGGTGACACTGGTACAGAGTAGTCTGTTGACCCGAGATCGTCATAGAGTCTTGTGTGGTTCCCACTGTGCTTTGATTTCCACCTTACCACGTCCAAGAGGGCGTGCAAAACGGTGGTTTTTGGGTACATTCCCGAATCACATGGAGGCAATGAGCGATAGGAGGGGATTCGTCTCTCCCGGTATAGGGGGTTGATGTTGCGCTGTGTTCGATTGGCTATAACCGGAAATCCCTGGCCAGGGTTGCTGAGATTTACTGGTAAGTGTTACCAGTAGTTTCTCAAACTGTTATAGACCTCATATCGACACGACTTATCGAGCTATTGGGGTCTGACGTTTACCACCCCTAGGCGAGATATGCGACATATCAGACGATCAGACCGGACTGTACGGTAAGTGTTACTGGTTGGATTCACAGGAGTGTGAGCGGGCTTGCTCGTCGATCTTCTGATCGCTCAATACCCGGGTGGCCGTTACGTTTAGCACACCGCTTGCGGCTTGTGGGTGTTTGATATGATCATCATCTGCTGTCGGCGTATTGACGAGTCTTTAGAGTCCTACACAGAGGTTTCCTGGCTCAAGCGAAACGAAATAGGAGCGCATATGAGATATGTGCGGGACCGAGAATAATGCGTGTATGTGATACCGTATTCTATTCTCGCGATGAATGTATCGAATGGTTATATGCGATATAACCTAGTTATCGAATCGAGGGTTGATTCGATAAGCCGATACATTGGATACTAGTCGGTTATATGCGATATGACCGGATCATTGAATCAAGTGTTGATTTAATGATTTAATGCATAATTATATATTTGATATATTACTTTGCATTAACTAGTATTGGTTCACTTTAAATGGATTTTCTCACTTGATGTGCACATTGTATATGTGATATATTTTTGTGCATTTGATTGTATCATGTTTGATGATACATGATAATTTGGTGTATAGTTTAAACCATGGTTGGTCAATGGTTAGGGTTTCTTTTGCTTCATATATTTATTCATTTATTTATCCATTTTGTTTATTTTAGCAAAAGAAAATGATGAAGAGAAAATGGTGGCTTTCTTTGTTTGTTTTTGAAGCTTCTTGAAGCTTTGACCTAGTGACCATTTTGTCTTCATGTTTAACCCTAACCCTTCCAATTAACCATGGTCTATTCTCTACACCTAATCATGGTTGCCATATGATAAGTATTGATTTTATTATTCATTTTGGAAATACTTATCATAACATTTTCATCTTCTTCTTCTTCTTCTTGAAGAAGAAAGCTTGCTTCATCAATGGCAACTTGAGCTAATGAGTGAGAAATCCAATTCTAAAGTGAACCCACTTCCTATTTCTTCATCCTCTACCTCTTGCCAAGTAGTATAGGGTGTTCTCTTCACAAGTTTCATGACTTGGTGAAGTGGGAGCTTGATCTAGTGATGCCTCGACGTAGATCATCTTCGGCACGAAGCCGACGACCTTGCCCGCCCATTTCTCCGATGAAGCCGACGCTAGAGCCCGGGTTTCCATTTGGACAGCGAGGAGACTTCATTGTGGAGCTATGGAGGTGGAGGACCGGATCTACAAAGGTTGTATTTCCGTTCTCTTAGTAAAGTAGTTTACTAGTTGCATCTTTCGCCTAAATTTCTAGTTAACGATCCGTAGTCTAGGGTTTCTCGGCACCGTAAAATTTGAAATTGGCATGGTTGATGCCTTGTGAGACCTCTTGTGAGTGTCTAGGAACCCTACAGACGTGAGGTCCATAACATGTGTGAAACTACTGATAACACTTACCAGTAGATCACTGCAACCCTGGCCAGGGATTTCCTGTTATGGCCAGTCGAGCATAGCGCAACATCAACCCCCAATACCGGGAGAGACGAATCCCCTCCTATCGCTCATTGCCTCCATGTGAATTGGGACTGTACCCAAAAAACCACCTGTTTGCACGACTCAGTAGAGCCGTGGTAGGGTGGAAATCAAAGCACAGTGGGAGACACACAAGACTCTATGACGATCTCGGGTCAACAGACTAAGCTGTACCAGTGTCACCAGAGAACTGCCATCTGACGTGAGGTATAATACCATCTGGGAGTTCTCGGCGAGTCCGTTCAGTGTACCCAGTCTCCACTGAGCACCCGCATACCATCTCTGATGTCAAACACCAATGGATATGGGATCATCCATCGCCCATCACATGGGTCGAGAAGATATACGCTAGTCTACTCTAGAATATCGATATTCCCACGACTAGGAACATTGAAGGATGTACCCATAGACTACCCAGGCCCTACTAGTATGATCTGCATCATAGTCCTGGAAGTCGAGTACACATCCTAAGGGCTTTATCAACATGTAACAGAGAGACAGAAAGTATACATGTTAAGATAAAGAGCAACCAGATAGCGTACTATCATGTCGAGCAAGAAAGTCCTACCTATATATGTCCCAGCATCCACTACAATATACATCCAATGTACAGTAATGGCCTCTAGGGCATACATATAACTAACACATTTGATATTGCGGGGCGAGCGTCCGACATGTGGACTGCCGTCACTGCCTGTTTGTATATTATTCTTTTGGGGCACGACCGGGCTAAGGTCGATGTACCCGTTGTATGTATATTTTACTTTCTGTACTAGGATTACCCCGCGGTGGGGTGCACGGATAGCCGGGTTCTTGAGGGCAACGAGCCCGCATCTCATGGCGTTGAGACGGAGGGGGCTTCACTCTAGAATTGGCGGGCTATTCGCCTCACTCGAAGGGGGTATAGGTTGACCCAGGAGAGGTGCCCAAGTTACCGGATTCCGTGAAGTGCTGGGTGGTCCATTCACGTTGTTGAAGGGAGATGCCTCGCTTCAGGTTTTGGCGGGTAACTTGCCGCGCCCGTAGGGGTCTAGGATTTCATTGCACAGGCTATCCACACGACCAGGGGAACGTCAGGTTTCAGTAGCGGCTCTATAAAACCCGGGGATCCCAAATATCTGTATTATTCTGTGATGCTTATTACACT
Organism: Agapanthus africanus; assembly: GCA_030015575.1. Taxonomy (NCBI): domain Eukaryota; kingdom Viridiplantae; phylum Streptophyta; class Magnoliopsida; order Asparagales; family Amaryllidaceae; genus Agapanthus; species Agapanthus africanus. The sequence continues at coordinate 403,490,883 of CM057346.1, forward strand.
TCTGTGATGTTGCATTTTATCACGCCTTGAGCGAATATTATATATTGATATATATACTAGTAGATGTTGTATATGTTTTGCATCCGCGCTAGTCCAGTCCCCGCTCTGTCGTTAGTTAAGTAACCTAACGGGTGATGACGGGACCCAGTGGCGAATGCGGATGGCATATACGTACATCATTATTTTCGTTCTTTTGTGGTGTGATCAATTGATGGGACTGCGTTGATTCGGATCAATGCAAGCTAAACAAACCTATTCTGATGTTGTTGGAACATTTTTCAAAAATCTGTTATTGCAAGGGCGTTCTCTTTTGTTTTGCACAGTGGTATTCGGTTATGAATATCCAGCACCTCAGTCGATGAGGCAAGGGCCGAGATCCCTTCTCCGGGAGTGACCCCTTGGACAGAAGTTTGCGTCAGGGTAATAACTTCACTATAGTCGATTACTTTTGCTTTGCATCATGGTATTCAGTTGGAATATCCAGCACCTCATTCTACGGGGAAAGAGCCGAGATCCCTTCACCGGGAGTGACCTCCTTAGCAAAGGTTTTCGCCACTATATTTTTATAAAGGTATCCGGTTCCTTCAACGATATCAAGTTCATTACGTTAAAGGTTTTTCGCCAAAAACCATTCGTAGCCCTCCGTCGTTTCATATGGATAGTCAATAGTATTCAAGCTGTGTTTGTTGGCCAAAGTCAAGGCACAGTGTTTGGTAGCTGTTGGGTATTCATATGCAGCATAGATAGATGCGTTGGTTTGGGACAGTCGTACTGCCTTGTTGGCCAAAGTCAAGGGTAGGTACGGGTGGGTTCAAATCAACCTGGAGAATGACGGGTAGAACTTGACATGTGACTTATGATTTGTTGGCCAAAGTCAAGGCATAAGAGCATGGGGTAAAAAAAAATCACTTCGGGAGTTTCTAAAGAAACTGAAACTTGCCAGATATGCGCATACCTTCTGGAGTGTGATAACGTGAGCGGATTCCGTCACGTTATCATACGATGATAGTTGGATCCCGATTCCCACTGATGAGTTGGTTCACTCCTCGGGTGATCCCGACTAATTCTTCTTTCAGGTTTGGAGGAGAATTTGACGGTACAGTGGGAGGTTTCCTGATTAGATAAAGTGATAACCATTCTGATCTAGGTTAGAGTGCACGCTGAGTGTTTTTTTTCTCTCTCTCTTTGGCAGCGACCATGGCCCAACCCTTGACTATGACTCGGTAACCAAGTTGACCGAACCTTCTTAAACACTGGCTTTTGGATTGTCAGAATTGCATACCTCATTACCACTCCTACTTTTACCCTTTTTTCTCCAGGACACCCCGTATTACTACGAACGTCCACTTCCATTAGATAAAACCATCGTATGGTTATATACGAACTCGAAGGAATTTATTCGAGGATGGTTTCCGGTTCTGGAGAAAACGAATAGGACTATTCAGTTGTCTTTTCCTTTTACCTTCTCTCAGGTTGCGAGTACTTCTTGGATTAGGACAGTACACCTATTACGCAAATTGGATAGTCTTCTTCCAAACCATAGGCAGGTGCCGACCGGTAGGGAATGAAGAAAATCAATTAGCCTAAACGGTATACAGAAGGTATTAAGTTAAGACATATAAAGGGATTAGAAGGAGGGCAAAGTAAATTGCGACTGCTATTCACGACCAAAACCAAGTATTTTCATTACCACACCCACTTCACCTTTGTATTTCTCCAGAACACTCCGTATCACTACGAAGATCCACAGTTTATTGGATACTCCATCGTATGGTTATATACAAACTCGAAAGGAACTTGTTCCAGTTTGGGGATGGATTCTGGTTCAGGAGAAATAGGAATAAGGTTTATTCAGGTGTCTTTTATCTTCACCTTCTCTCACATTGCGAGTGCTCCTAGGATTAGGACAGTATACCCATTATGCTTATTGGATAGTCTCCTTCCAAACCATAGGCTGGTGCCGAACGGTAGGGAAGGAAGAAAACCATTTAGCCTAAGAGGGTGTACAGAAGGTAATGACTAAAGACATATAAAGGGATCTGGAGAGATGGAAAAGAAATATACTGTTACAGTTGTGAATCTGGATAATGGAAGAGGCATTACTAGGAATACCAGGATACCCCATCGAAACATTTCAATGTTTCAGTTTCACTGTGTACTGTTAAAAGAAAACTGATTTCCCAATTAGCCCTTGCTCCAGGATATGTATTTACCAGGTATGATTCTCACATCTGTATGGTTTTACAGATGATGAGTGGGAGTAAGTTATTGGGAATTAGGTGATCATCCTCATTATATCGGGATTCGTTGTAATTGGTGATATTTGAGGAAGTCACCTAGGTTGTTTGCCGGATGGCAAATATTTGGTTTTGAATATCCGTTGTTATGCACCAATTTCAAATTGATATATCTGTACGTCTATTTTTTAGAGTGAGATATACCTTTTTGAAATTATGTCTATGACATTTACCTATATCAGTGGATGGTTAGGTAAGGAGTATTGAACAGCGGTGTAATTCTTCTTAACCATAAGTACAGTTTTCAACCTACGACACACAGTGAATGAGTCACTAGACTCAGGGGACTTATACAGAGTATTGTATATTGTCCAATGTCTATTAGGACAGAGGGGTTGGTCCTCGTACTATATTCGGTTTACTTATGACTTCTTTAGTTTTTAGACAAGTGTTTCGTAGAAACACAGGGTCCAAGTTTTGAGAAGTTACAGGTATAAGAGTAAAGTAAAGAACCAGGTATTGCAAGTATCGGGATTTTTCAAGGTAATCAAAGATGTAGATACTTGTGTGTGGTATTCAGTTAATAGTAATGATTAAAAGAACTTGCTTCTCTTTCAGGTTACTCATAATTGGAAGCATTCCTAAGTTGAGTAACGTTGATCGGCCTCCTTCCATTTAGTTGACATGCACTGGAGACAGCTGCATGATTTGAATCTGGTTTAATTAAATTAGTGCCTCTGTTTCTATATTGGATATAGAACAGTTCATATCTTAATGATGTTAAGGTACGGGGAGTTGTCCAGCTTATGCTTAAAACCAGACTCTGGATAACTCAAGGCACGTTTCTGTAATGGCTGTTTGTGGGTTGACCCAGGCTATGACGAGGGTTGACTTTCTACCATCTGGAAGATCAATAGTGATATTGTTCTAGACTCGCCACAGTTTTAATAAAAATGGATTTTTTCAGAAAACAGTTGTGGGAGTATGGTAGAACTGGAAGTGATTCCAGAACCGCAAACGATTACTGAAAATTTGATTAGAACCTAAAGATTCAATCTGGATTGACATTCCATTGGCCACTCCGCAGATAAGGTGGGTAACCTCAGGCACCGGAGAGGTACTCCGGTAGCCTCAAGGACGGTGGCAGGGAGGTTCTTGTTTACCCAGACTTTCCATTGCTGTTGTTCCAGACTGTGAGACCCGGCAGGAGGATGAGTATAGCGTCATTCTAAACTAGCTTTAGAAGTGTACATCTATATGACTCTGCCGGAGGGTTGTCATGGTCAGTGGGAGCAGCGGAAGCAAGTGGACAAGTGGCTTATGTCTATTTATAGACTAAAGCAGATATAGCGGAGATAGATCATCTATTTCTGATGTGACAGTCATAGGTTTGACTTCATAAGAATAGGGGATGGATCTGTTGAGAAGGTAGTAGGGTATGATGTCCTGGTATTTAGATGACATACACAGAGTAGGAAGTGATGTTCCTATACTACGATCGGTTATACTTTGGTTGTCACACAGTGGTTTCTCCACATGGGACTTGGATATAATATCAAGACATTCTGGTTACTAGATCTATGGTTTTAGATCTAGATTTGGGAAGTGTCCCAATCAGGGTACTTAGACAGCATTCTAAAGGTGTTTTGGAATGGACGACTCCTGGCATGGTAGTGTACTTGCAGTTGATGGAGTCACCCTCTCTAAAGGTGTCTTACAGACTAAAGGGGATAGGGATGTACATGATTGGCAGATCACTTGCTTAGATAATTGAGTCAATCATGAAATGTCAAGTACCACACCAAATTTTGTTTTTGCACGAGATGCAATAAGTTGATATTAATCCAATCCTGGAGAAACATTCGGAAGCAGTTTTAGAACATAAGTGGATGTTTTAGGGATATGATAACAACAGCCTCTTTGTAGAGACGGTTATCATTCCAGGCTTCCAAGGTGACCTGGATGACAGAGTGACTGTCAGAGTTATAGTTCTCCCTCTGAAGAGGGGCAGTATTTTGGACAGCTGGTCCAAGCGGATACTGAGGGAGGCATGGCGCAGGATACTGATTAAGTTCAGTTGATGATACAGTCTGAGAAGTTTGGATTTGGAGTTCATTTATGAACTAGGTCCCATCAGATATCCAGACCTACTCTAAGACAGGTATTGCTCATTTCGGGAGATGGCTTTCTCCGCGAACATGAGATAAAGAGAGACATAGAAAGAAACATCTGAGCTGATCCACTCACTGAGGCTATTCTTCGAACGCGTTAGTTTCGCAAACGAGCTTTATGAGACTGACTAGTAGAGGAGTTGGGTGTTCGGTATCACACGGGCTGTGAGTATGCGACATCGCAATAATTAGCCTTGAGTGCAAGTGGGAGATTGTTGGAGATAGTGCCCTCAGAGTCAATTATTGGATCACAGGCACGTGATTGCAATGATTGAGGGAGGACCTATACCGGTAGGACAGTCTTACTCAAGATGATAGTATGCTATCTGGTTTATATTTATCATCGTGTACTGCTTTAGGTGACCTTACAGGTCACTATTGCACGCTGATAGAGCCCCTAGGATTCTTGCTTGACTGCCAGCAGTATGAGGACGATCATATACGTGGGAGCTGGGGTCTATAAGCACATCGGTCCCTAGTCGTGGGAGTTTCGAGACAGGGCATCGATACTCCAGAGTAGACTAGTGTATACAGTCGAGACTCCGACGAGGGGCGGTGGCCGATCTCACAAGCCACTGGTATCAGTTGGTTCACCTAAGATGTATACAGGTGCTCATTGGGTTATGAGTACACCGGACAGGACTCGCCGGGAACATACTAGTTGGTCTTATACCTGACGTCAGATAGCAGTTCCCTGGTGACATGTGTACAGGTTAGTTCATCGACCTGAGATCGTCATTTGTCTCGTGTGAGTTCCCACTGTACTTTGATTACTACCCTACCACGCTCAAAGGAGACGTGCAAACAGGTTTTAGTTGGGTACAGTCCCGAGCCACATGGAGGCAGTGAGCGGATCTTCAGGGGTTCGTCTCTCCCGGTATTGGGGGTGAGGTCGCGCTGTGTCTAGAAGAGCCATTACACGAAGTCCTTGGCCAAGGCAGGAGATTTACTGGTAGGTATTCCAGTAGTATCTCAGGGTGTTCTGGGATACACTCCGACATGACTTGTACCGCTTTTGGGGGTCTGACTTTTACCAACCCCCTAGGCCCGCCATGCGATGCTCATAGACGAACGGACCGGACTGTATGGATATTGTCACTGACAGGCTCGGTAGGGTGTCAGGATGAGTTCACTCATCGACCTCCCTTTTGGTCAATACCTGGTAGCCCGTCACGTATGGCTAATACCTCTGACGTGCTAGTGGTTAAATCCACAGCCAAAGTATTGACGAGTCTTTAGAGTCCCCCACAGACCAGTTTCTCAGGTTTCGGGCGAAACGCTGTAGAGGCCGTATGGAGATATGGTATGGTTCGATCAGATACGTGTGGTATTGCACGGATCATGATCGGACGGATAATACTAGCGGGCTTTGGTTTAAGCCAGATCCTTGTATTGTACAGTGTAGATTTTGTCTCTTTGCATTTGTATTCAGTGGGAATACAAATGCGAGCATGTATATGCAGTCGCGGGGTTTTCCTGTAATTTATTACGGGATCAGTTTTCTGAAGTTGCCAATTTGCATACCGTTCCGGCCAGTTTTCCTTTGTTCCTTCACGGCCGGACTTTTGTGATAGGAGGGGCTAATTTGCAGTTGTGCAAATTAGCATTATGCAGGGGGTTTCTTGCAATTGGAAAGATTATGATAGCATCTTTTCTTTTCTTGCATCATTACTTTCATTAATAGTGAGGAGATTGAAGGGTTATTTGATGTGAGGCTTGCTTTTGGGTTGTGGTCACCTTTTTGCTTTTACTACACTCACCTCCCTTCATGGTTTGTTTTTCCTTTTCTCCTCCTCATTCTTGATAAGGGCCGGCCACAATTAGGAGGAGAGGGGGGTTGTTTTTGTGTGTGGAAATTTTCATCATCTCATTTCTCTACTTGCCACAAAAATTCCATATCTCCAATGTTCATCATTCCACCTCCATCAAATGGAAACTTCATACCCACGAGAGACAAATCATCCTACACTTCATCTACAGCATCCTTAGGCACGTCGGCTCGCCAACTTCGTGCCCAAGTTGCCTCGTTCCAGAGGTGGGAGCCCGTAAAAGAACCCGGCGATGTGGTGCCCGTTCCGACGAGGAAATGAAGACCGGAGATTCCGCGAGGAGATCGGAGTGGAGGCCGAAGACCGAAGGACACGGATCGCTCGGTATAGCATTCTACCTATTTTCTAGTTTGCTAGAGTTAGGTTAATGGCCCGATCCGGGATTTAGTGCGCAGTGGTGCCGGTTTCTAGTTTTTAGAAAAGTTTCGTTTCCGTATTCCGGCGTCGGATTGACGGCCGGGGCGCCGCCGTGCACTTACAATTCCTATTTCTCCTGAACCAGAATCCATCCCCGAACTGGAACAAGTTCCTTCGAGTTCGTATATAACCATACGATGGAGTATCCAAATAACTGTGGATCTTCGTATTGATACGGAGTGTCCTAGAGAAATACAAAGGTGAAGTAGGAGTGGCGATGAAATACTTGGTTTGGTCGTGAATAGCAGTCGCAATTTACTTTGCCCTTTTTCTAATCCCTTTATTTATCTTAACTTATTACCTTCTGTACACCATTGTTAGGCTAATTGGTTTTCTTCATTCCCTACCGTTCGACACCTGCCTATGATTTGGAAGAAGACTATCCAATAAGCATAATAGGTGTACTGTCCTAATCCAAGGAGCACTCGCAACCTGAGAGAAGGTAAAGGGAAAAGACAACTGAGTAGTCCTATTCATTTTCTCCAGAACCAGAAACCATCCTCGAATCTGGAACAAGTTCCTTCGAGTTCGTATATAACCATATGATGGTTTTATCCAATGGAAGTGGATGTTCGTAGTAATACGGGGTGTTCTAGAGAAAAGGGTAAAAGTAGGAATGGCAATGAGGTATGCAACTCTGACAATCCAAAAGCCAGTGTTTAAGAAGGTTCGGTCAACTTGGTCACTGAGTCATAGTTAAGGGTCGGGCCATGGTCGCTGCCAAAGAGAGAGAGAAAAGAAACACTCAGTGTGCACTCTAACCTAGATCAGAATGGTTATCAATTTATCTAATCAGGAAACCTCCCACTGCATCGTCAAATTCTCCTCCAAACCTGAAAGAAGAATTAGTCGGGATCACCCGAGGAGTAAACCAACTCATCAGTGGGAATCGGGATCCAACTATCATCGCATGATAATGTGATGGAATCCACTCACATTATCACACTCCAGAAGGTATGCGCATGCCTGACAAGTTTCAGTTTCTTTAGAAACTCCCGATGTGTGTTTTTACCCCTAGGACCCAAGTGACCTTGACAATGCCAACAAATCAAAGAGTCCTAGTCAAGTTCAACCCGTCATTATCTTGATTGTGTTAAACCCACCCGTACGAGTCCTTGACAATGCCAACATAACCATACGACTGTCCTAACCAATCCACATATTCATGCGACAGAAAAGTATTACAGAGCTACCGAACACTACGCCTCGGCAATGCACGACAAACGTAGCACGAATACTAAGCAATAATAATCTGAAATGACGGAGGGCTACGGCAGGTTTTTGGCGAAAAACCTTTTAACGTAATGAACTTGATATCGTTGAAGGAACCGGATAGCTTTTTATAAAATATAGTGGCGAAAACCTTTGCTAAAGAGGTCACTCCCGGTGAAGGGATCTCGACTCTTTCCCCGTAGAATGGGGTGCAGGATATTCCAACTGAATACCATGATGTAAAGAAAAAAGTAATCGGTTATAGTGAAATTATTACCCTGACGCAAACTTCTATCCAAGGGGTCACTCCCGGTGAAGGGATCTCGGCCCTTGCCTCGTCGACTGAGGTGCTGGATATTCATAACCGAATACCACTGTGCAAAACAAAAGAGAACGTCCTTGCAATAACAGCTTTTTTTTGAAAAATGTTCCAACAACATCAGAATAGGTTTGTTTAGCTTGCATTGATCCGAATCAATGCAGTCCCATCAATTGATCACACCAATAAAGAACGAAAATATGATATACGTATATGCCATCCGCATTCGCCACTGGGTCCCATCATCACCCGTTAGGTTGCTTAACTAACGACAGAGCGGGGACTGGACTAGCGCGGGTGTAAAACATATACAACATCTACTAGTATATATACAATATGTAATATTCGCTCATGGCGTGATAAAAATGCAACATCACAGAAATGTAATAAGCATCACAGAACAATACAGATAATCTGGGATCCCCGGGTTTCATAGAGCCGCTACAGAAACCCGACGTTCCCCTGGTCGTGTGGATAGCCTGTGCAATGAAATCCTAGACCTACGGGCGCGGCAAGTTACCCGCCAAAACCTGAAGCGAGGCAGCCCCCTTCAACAACATGAATGGACCACCCAGCACTTCACGGAATCCGGTAACTTGAGCACCCCTCCTTGGGTCAACCTGTACCCCCTACGAGTGCGGCGAATAGCCCGCCAATTCTAGAGTGAAGCCCCCTCTGTCTCAAAGCCATGAGATGCGGGCCCGTTGCCCTCTAGAACCCGGCTACCCGTGCACCCCACCGCTGGGTAATCCTAGTACAGAAAGTAAAATATACAACGGGTACATCGACCTCAGCCCGGTCGTGCCCCAAAAGAATAATATACAAACAGGCAGTGACGGCAGTCCACATGTCGGACGCTCGCCCCGCAATATCAAATGTACAAATATAACAAAACTGTACTACCATTGCATTCAGGCTATCCACCACGACAAATCCGCAACATCACAGCACAACACAGAACATCAACGTGAATGTCACGTTCGTAAATCCGTCTAAAAGAACTATAGCAATTAAACAGGATTTACCGATCAAATGACATTCACGGTCGCAGATATAATGTAAAAACTGTGAACTAAAATATTTAAAATTTTTGATCGACAAAATTTCTCGAAGTGGGCCCCAAGCACAATACCCAGTACTAAAATAAATCTGGGCCCACGATAAAATTACCAGAAACCCCTTTTCCAAGTCAGAGACCAACTGAAGAAATTTGGTGCAGTGTTGCTACAGTACGACCGCGGAACCGCGGCCAAAACGTGGGTACGGCCGCGGTTCCTCCGAGCTACAGTGCAATCAATGTACCAAATTTTCTCAGAACTCTTAAAAAACCCTGCCTGTTTTTCTGCAGCACACCAAAAAAAATTTTGACCACAGGAAAAATTCGACAGAAACTGATGACTTGGAAATGCAGTTTTTGAAAATTTCATTCGATCGAAATTCTAAACACGTTAGAGCAAGCTAGTAAAGATTAATGGCGTGGATCTGGTACTATGTAAGTCTACGGTAGCGCCCCGGCCGTCTTTTCGAGGCCAAAATGCGGAAACAAAACTTTTTCAAAACTAGAAACCGGCGCTATCGTATGCTTAAATCCCGGATTGAACCATTAACCTACTACTAGCTAACTAGAGAAAGGGTAGAGAGGCTATACCGATCGATCCATGTCCTTCGGTCTTTGGCCACCATCCTAAGCTCCTCGCGGCATCTCCGGTCTTGATCTCCTCGTCGGAAAGGGCACCACATCTACGAATCTTTTTACGGGCTCCCGCTTCATCCGAAGCAACTCGGGCACGAAGTGTGCTAGCCGACGTGTCCAAGGTGATGTAGAGAATGTTTGTGATCACTTTGTCTCTTGCATCCATTGATTTGGATGGAGGTTAGAGATGAAACCATTAATGGAGGCTATGAGCTAGAGGAAGAAGAAGGAGAAGAGAGCTTTTCTTTTCTTTTGCTATGATAAAATGAGAGTGAGAGAGTGTGTAAAAAATACAAGACCAAACCTCTCATTAGGCAGCCCCTCTCTCTCTCCTCTCATCATATCAACACAAATCCATCATATAATGTGACACATGAACAAGAAAAGAGACCATGAGTCGCCACTTGTGCATGTGTCACAATAAATGCTCCAAATCATGATATCTAGCTTATAATCACCATTTACAAACATTAATCCAAATGTTTGCAACAATAAAAATATACGGCAACATCTAAAGTAAACTCGTGACGGATTACAAGGATACCCCTCACCTGTATATACATACCTGTATCCGCATTCCGACTGAATGCGAATACGATGAGACTAAAGTAATCCAACAAATCTAATACTAGGATCCGGCTTAAACCAAAGCCCACTAATATGATCCGTCCGATCATGATCCGTGCAATACCGCACGTATATGATCGGACCCTGCCATATATCATACGGCCTCTACAACGTTTAGCCCGAAACTTGAGAAACTATCTGTGGGGGACTCTAAAAACTCGTCAATACTTTGGCTGTGGATTTAACCACTAGCACGTCAGAGGTATTAGCCGTACATAACGAGCTACCAGGTATTGACCAAAAGGGAAGTCGATGAGCGAACTCATCCAGACACCCTACTGAGCCTGTCAGTGACAATATCCGTACAGTCCGGTCCGTTCGTCTATGAGCATCGCATGTCAGGCCTAGGGGGTTGGTAAAAGTCAGACCCCCAAAAGCGGTACAAGTCGTGTCGGAGTGTAGCCCAGAACACCCTGAGATACTACTGAAATACCTACCGGTTGTTAGTTATATGTATGCCCTAGAGGCCATTACTATACATAGGATGTATATTGTAGTGGATGCTGGGACATATATAGTGAGGACTTTCTTGCTCGACATGATAGTATGCTATCTGGTTGATCTTTACCTTAACGTGTATACTGATTGTCTCTCTGTTACATGTTGGTAAAGCCCTTAGGATCTGTACTTGACTACCTAGACTATGATGCGGATCATACTAGTGGGGACATGGTAGTCCATAAGTATATCCTTCAAAGTCCCTAGTCGTGGGTGTATCGAGATGGGGCATCGATATACCAGAGTAGACTAGCGTATACCTTCTCGACCCATACAGATGAGCGATGGATGATCCCATATCCATTGGTGTTTGACATCGGAGATGTTATACGGGTGCTCAGTAGAGACTGGGTACACTGGACGGACTCGCCGAGAACTCCCAGATGGTATTATACCTCACGTCAGATGGCAGTTCTCTGGTGACACTGGTACAGAGTAGTCTGTTGACCCGAGATCGTCATAGAGTCTTGTGTGGTTCCCACTGTGCTTTGATTTCCATCTTACCACGTCCAAGAGGGCGTGCAAAACGGTGGTTTTTGGGTACAGTCCCGAGTCACATGGAGGCAATGAGCGATAGGAGGGGATTCGTCTCTCCCGGTATAGGGAGTTGATGTTGCGCTGTGTTCGATTGGCTATAACAGGAAATCCCTGGCCAGGGTTGCTGAGATTTACTGGTAAGTGTTACTAGTAGTTTCTCGAACAGTTATAGACCTCATATCGACACGACTTATCGAGCTATTGGGGTCTGACGTTTACCACCCCTAGGCAAGATATGCGACATATCAGACGATCAGACCGGACTGTACGGTAGTGTTACTGGTCGGATTCACTGGAGTGTGAGCGGGCTTGCTCGTCGATCTTCAGATCGCTCAATACCCGGGTGGCCGTTACGTTTGGCAGACCGCTTGCGGCTTATGGGTGTATGATATGATCATCGCCTGCTGCCGGCGTATTGACGAGTCTTTAGAGTCCTACACAGAGGTTTCCTGGCTCAAGCGAAACGAAATAGGAGCGCATATGAGATATGAGCGGGACCGAGAATAATACCAGTATCTGATACTGTATTCGATTCTCGCGATGTGACATTGATCGGTTATATGCGATATAGCCGGGTTATCGGATCAAGTGTTGATTCGATAAGTTGTTACTAATGATACCTGTCGGTTTTGTGCGACATGACCGGATCATTGAATCAAGTGTTGATTTAATGATTTAATGCATAATTGTATATTTGATATATTACTTTGCATTAACTAGTATCGGTTCACTTTAAAATGGATTTTCTCACTCGGGTGTGCGCATTGCATATGCGATATGGTTTTGTGCACTTGCTTGTATCATGTTTGATGATGCATGTTTCCTTGTGTTTTGTGTAAAGTTTAAACCATGGTTATGTAATGGTTAGGGTTTACATTTTCATATCTATTTATTTATTCATTCATTTATTTTGGGAAATGAAAAGCAAATGAGAAAATGGTGGCTTCTTTTGTTTTTTTCATGAAGCTTCATGAAGACTTTGACCAAGTGACCATTTTGTCTCATGCTTAACCCTAACCATCCCACTAACCATGATTTATTCTCTACACTTGACCATGGTTCAATTATGATAAGTATTCTATTTACTTTTTCTTTTTAGAAATTCTTATCATATAATTCTTCTTCTTCTTCCTTGCTTCAAGTGAAGAAAGCTTGCCTCCATCAATGGCAAGTGATGAATTTGAGTGAGAAATCCAAAACTAAAGTCTACCCACTTCCTATTTCTTCATCCTTTACCTCTTGCCAAGTAGTAGAGTGTGTTTCCTTCACAAGTTTTCATGGCAAGGTGAAGGTGGAGCTTGATCTAGCGATGCCTCGACGTAGATCATCTTCGGCATGGACATCGACGACCTAGCTCGCTTATTCTTCGACGAAGCCGACACTAGAGCCCGGGAGTTCACTTGGACAGCGAAGGTACTTCGTTGTGGAGCTATGGAGGTGGACAAACAGATCTACAAAGGTTGTATTTCCGTATTCCCTTAGTTAATTGTTAACTAGTTATCTTTTCGCCTAGATTTCTAGCCAACGATCCGTACACTAGGGTTTCTCGGCACCATAATTTTTGAAATTGGCATGTTCGATGCCTTGTGAGACCTCTTGAGAGTGCCTAGGAACCCTACAGTGGTATCAGAGCCTAGCTAGAGCCTTAGGCGAAGTCTAGACGCGATTTGAAGTCCGAACGACCCGAAAACCCAAACCGGAATATGCTCTCTGGACTTTTTCCGAAAATGCGGATTTTTGTGTATTAAAAATGCCTAAAAAATTCAATAAATAATTATAAGAATTACTGTGCAAACTCAGGCGAAAGATTCATCTAACAGAGCGCGGAACCGCGGCATAAGCACTGCTTATGCGGCGGTTCCGCGGCTAGGTGATGACATCACCTTCCACTTGTTGCACAGTAATTCCTATTTAATTATTATGGATTTTCTGGGAATATTTAAAATTTATTCCAGAGTTGAATGTTCTGAGTTGTTTTGGGGATTCGGTGTTTCGATCGGGGTATCAAATTTTGTCTATGTGGCTTTCCGGATAAATTTTTAGAATATGTTAAAAAGTTCGACCGGATATAAATACCCAATTTTTCCCCTGTCGGGAAATTTTCAAGTGTTGGATTTTTCCGTAGTTTAACGACGTTCTAAGTAGTGCAAGTAACGCGATGGTCCCTCTAGAAGACAACAAACCTTAACTCGATTATGTGACCGTCTTGAACTGCCCTTTGAACCTTCGGGTTTGGGGCAGTACGGCGTGCCACATGTGAGGCGTTGGCTTGACCCTTCTACGGCTGGACCGTTGGTACTGAGGTACGAACTGAATGTTGTTAGACTAGTTTCATGTGTTGATCTGTATCGGGAAAACTTGGGTGTTAGAATGTTCGATCGGAAAGTTTAACATTTTCTATTTATCTGGAATGGGATACAATAATTGGAATTCACAAATAGTTATGAGATAACTAAATGAATGTTATAAACATAGAAGTTTAGTCTCACTTGATCGGTTGCCACGGAATTTTGATGTGATCAAAAGTCCGTCGTAATCACGTAGCGTACGCGGATACTCGCCGGGTAAACTTAATAGACGGCTGCACCCCATAGCCCCGACCAAGTGACTGTAGGAGAACCCCGTCGCCGAAAGCATCCGTTCGGGTGCTCGCGGTAGCGGTGTTCCGCCTTGGTTCACTTCGTCGACGGTATCGGGGGTGCGGCCGTCTACTGAAGTTTGCGACGAGTATTCGATCAGCATGTCGGGAATCTTGTTGAATTGCCCAACTTGATATTGAAAAGTGTTTTCGATTTTGAGACTAAAATGCGGGGTTTATAATTGTTAGGCATGCGATGTCTAAGGAATTCATTTGATTAGGCATGCGATGTCTATGCAGGTTGCGGATTCCAACTGTTGTAGTTTTACACTTTCTTTTCTGTGACCGTAAGTGTAATATGTGATATCGCCGGTTTCGTTGCTATATGTCAACGACAATTGGGATGCGCATATTTACTTACGTTGATGACATGTGATGTTATGTGTTGCTGGATATGTTATATTGGATCGTCGTGTTTGAATAGCCGGGGGGTTTTATGTGAGATGAGTGTTTTTCATTTTCATTCATGTAAAAACTTGTATGTAATATTCTTTTATTGGGACACTTCCAGGTTGCGGAAGTAGTCACCGTTTGTATATTATTTACTTTTCCGCACTAGGATAGACCCAAGGAGGAGGGCACAAGTAACCGGGTTCTGGAGTCCAGTGGGAGACCAACTCGAGGAGTCGAGTCCGGGTCTCCTAACTCTAGAATTGGTAGGGTTGCTTGCCGCTCTCGTAGGGGTCTAGGGGTGTGGGTTTGGCTATTCATCGCGACCATGGAATCCGTGTTTTATACTGGCTCGTATTGAAAACACGGACGTCCTAGTATATCCAATATTTCATATGATTCTTCTGCTGCGATATCTGTGATGTGATCATGAGATGTTCTGTGATAGATACAGTATATAGTATATATGATATATTATATAGACGTCACTTATGTTTTACACCCGCGCTAGCCCTGCCCCGCTCTGTCGTTAGTTACCTAACCTAACGGTGCACGAGGGGACATCGAGGCGAATGCGGATGGCATAAGTGTACGTCGTATTTATCTGTGATGTTTAGGTATTTAAATGATGGGACTTCATTAATGTGATTAATGAAAGTAAAAGAAACCTAAAGATGTTGTAGAATCGAATTTCAAAATTAAAACAGGTAGCTACAGTTCTTGCTTTGCACAGCGGTATATGAGATATATCCTGCACCTTATTCGATGAGGAAAGGACCGAGATCCCTTCACCGGGAGTGACTCCTTTAGCAATAACTGGCAGATGCTACACACTCGGTTTGTCTTTTGATTGCTTTTAAGTGTTTTTGCTTTGCACAGTGATATATGTGATATATCCCGCACCTCATTCGACGAGGAGAGGACCGACGATCCCTTCACCGGGAGTGACTCCTTTAGCAAAACTAGAAAAGCCTCAAAAACACTCCATTTCAAAATTCATTTGATTCTACAACGATATCAAGTTCATTACGCAATAGGTTTTCAGAAAAACCTGTCGTAGCCCTCCGTCATTTCAGATAAGTCCTGTTTAGTATTCGTGCTGCGTTTGTTGACCTTGTCAAGGCGCAGTGTGCGGTAGCTAACCAGTATTTATCTGCTTATGCATATGATGCAGATTGGGTTAGGGTAGTCGTGCGGCCTTGTTGACCTTGTCAAGGGTCGTGCGGGTGGGTTTGATTCAATCAAGAAATGACGGGTTGAACTTGACTTGCGGTCTATGGTTTGTTGACCTTGTCAAGGTCATAGATCGTTCGGGGCAAAATATTATCGGGAATTTCAAGTGTTGAAATTTGCAATGAGATTGCATACCTTCTATGAGATAGTCGGATCCCGATACCCGCTGCGAGTAAGAGTTACTCCTGGGAGAGTTTTATACATTACAATTAGCCGATCAAGTAGGTGTCTAGAAAGGTGTTAACGAGGTTACGCCTCTGGGAAAACGAGATTTACATTAATTAGGTTCGTGCGAAAGCATGGGGGACCTCCCTCAAAGTACCGACACTGGCCTGGCTGAAAGATTGGCGAACTTGTAGTGTGTAATTAATCCCGGCTAGTCTTTCCTTTTAGGGTTTGAAGGAAGATTTGATAAAAAGCAGTGGGAGCCATCCTGATTAGATAAAATAATAACCAATCTATTCTTGACAGAGCGCACGCTGAGTGTTTTCTTCTCTCTCTCTCCAGGTAGCGACCATATCACGCCTTAATCAAGGTAATAATACGGAATATTGACCGAACCCGCTTGTTATACTGAGCTGGGGAACGTTGATCCCGCTCCAACTTATAATTGTTATAAGACAGAGCAGGAAATTGGGGAATACCAGATTTCCCGTGCCGCCCAAACGAAGAGAGTGCATGCTGATGCATCATCTTCGGGTGTGTTCATTACAGAGAACTGACAACGGGTGATAAGTTTCATGAGGCAGAAAACGGGGCAAGTGCTGCAGCCAAGTCTGTTGGTCACTGTCACCCTGTATTACCAATACATTGATTCTGAACGAATCTTATTAGATACCGAACCTGATATACAAAATCATATCAGTCTCTTTATTAGTAAAGAAAGGATATAATTTTGTATTGTTGGATAATGTTTTGAACATTTCCTATATCAAAAGTTGATCGGTTCAGGCACGTTATCTAAAAGCATTGATGTTCTAAATCAAACTACAGTTCTTAGTATATGGAACACACACAAGAGGAAGAGTTCAGAAATGAACGAATCCTTCTTGAGGTATTGTAGACTAGGTCAGATCAATGTGACCCGACTAGCTAGAGTTACATAAAGATGCATATTTAAATTAGTTTGAATTTACATCTTGTGAAACTTGCCAGTCATGTCACAAAGATAAGATGACCATAGCTCCGTTTACTGGAAACAGAGAAAGAGTTAGTGAACTCTTGGGATGATACATGTTGATGTATGTAGGTCCCCTGTCTACACATGCCAAGACCGGTTCTTTTACTTCATTACGTTCTCTGATGATCTTTCGAGTTTCTGACCTATGTTCCTGTTGAAACACAAGTCCGAACCTTTTGAGATATTCACAGAATATAAGTTAGAAGTAGAGAACCAAAATACGGGTATAAGTATTATGTCCTATGATGAGTTCAAGGAGGAGAATACTTGTGCATGGAATTCATGGACTATTCTAAAGGAGAATGAGATTCTCTCTCAGCATTACTCCTCCGTATACACCATAGCACGATGGTATATCGGGGCGGAGCAGATGCACCCTATTTGATATGGTGTGCTCTATGATGAGTACTGCTGAGTTACCTATTTCCTTTTGGGAGATATGCGCTTGAGAAGCTGCATACCTATTGAATAGAGTTCAAATCAAATCAGTTGCCTACCATTTCATATGTGATATGGAAAGGGAAGAGCCCATGTCTTAAGCTAGTTAAGATTTGGGGTTGTCCGGCCTATGTCTAAAAGCAAAATCCAGACAAGCTCGAGGCAAGATCTGTTATGTAGAACTGGAAATGTTCCAGCTATACAAACTACAGCAGATGATTTGAAAGAACCAAAGGATTCAAGAGTTACCAACGAACCTCGACCTCTCCGCCGATCTAGTAGGGTTCCTCACCCACCTGAGAGATACTTCGGTTCCTCTATGACAGTGGGAGCGAGGACTGCATCATGAGATGATGACCCAACTAGTTTCGAGCTGGCCATCAAGAGTAAGACTCTGTAAGAATGGCTGGATGTTTAGTGATCTGAGATGGAATCCTTATACACCAACAAAGTATGGACTTTGGTTGCTATATCTGAAGGGTTAAATCCCCATCAGGAGCAAGTATATCTTGAGAAGATTACTTGGTGTAGATGGAAAAGTTGAGACCTTCAAAGCTAGACTTGTTAAAGCTTTTCGTCATTGACCAGGCGTGGATCATGATGAAACCTTTTCAAGTGACTATGCTTAAGTCCATCCAGATCCTACTTGCCACGGCTACATACCATGACTGCGATATCTGGTGGTTGGGTGTCTTGACTGCTTTTCTAAATGATGATTTAGAAGAGAGCGTCTATAAGTACACAGCCAGAGGGCTTCGTAGATAGTGGGAGCAGCGGAAACGTGTGCAAGATGCTTTATAGGATAAAGCAGGCATCGCGGAGTTGGAATATTTGTTTTGATGAAGTGGTCAAAGAGTTTGACATCATCAAAATGGTAGATGAACCTTGTATATACAAAAAGGTAGTAGGGAGTATGGTGAAAATCCTCGTAGAGTACGTGGATGACATACTCTTGATAAGAAAGGAGTTTCTTATGCTACGCTCGATCAATCTCCGTTTATCACAAAGATTCTCCGTGAAGGATCAAAATGATACCTCCTAAATCCTGTGTTTTAATCTATGAGATAGATGTAATTGGATGTTAGGATACTCACTAGATGTAGTGAGATGGTATCAATCGATCCTGGGGAGAATCACTGGAAGGGTTCCAGGGTGATACAGACGACTGAATGTCAGTCGCAGGCATTGTCTTTACCCTCAGTAAAGGGACGGTATGTTGGAAGAGTTCCAAGCTAGATACCGTGACATACTAGACGATAAAGGCACGATACATCGCTACTTAAGATGCTACCAAAGAGGTTGTTTGGGTGTATATTGGTTCATGAGATGAACTATATTCCTTCCATTGTGTGACAATGGAGTTGTGGCTTATGCCAAGGAATGCCGGTCTCATCAGTGATCCAGACATATTCTAAGGCAGTATCACTTGATCATGGAGATGGTTGATCTCCAGGGTGATCGAGGCTTGGAGAGTAGACTCAGAGGACAACACAGCGGATCCACTCACAAAGGCCTGTTCCCAGAGAGAGATTTTTATGGGATGGTTGAGTATGAGATACTACAACCACTGCTATCAGATGGCCCTAGTGCAAGTGGGAGATTGTTAGTTATATGTATGCCCTAGAGGCCATTACTATACATAGGATGTATATTGTAGTGGATGCTGGGACATATATAGTGAGGACTTTCTTGCTCGACATGATAGTATGCTATCTGGTTGATCTTTACCTTAACGTGTATACTGATTGTCTCTCTGTTACATGTTGGTAAAGCCCTTAGGATCTGTACTTGACTACCTAGACTATGATGCGGATCATACTAGTGGGGACATGGTAGTCCATAAGTACATCCTTCAAAGTCCCTAGTCGTGGGTGTATCGAGACGGGGCATCGATATACCAGAGTAGACTAGCGTATACCTTCTCGACCCATACAGATGGGCGATGGATGATCCCATATCCATTGGTGTTTGACATCGGAGATGTTATACGGGTGCTCAGTAGAGACTGGGTACACTGGACGGACTCGCCGAGAACTCCCAGATGGTATTATACCTCACGTCAGATGGCAGTTCTCTGGTGACACTGGTACAGAGTAGTCTGTTGACCCGAGATCGTCATAGAGTCTTGTGTGGTTCCCACTGTGCTTTGATTTCCATCTTACCACGTCTAAGAGGGCGTGCAAAACGGTGGTTTTTGGGTACAGTCCCGAGTCACATGGAGGCAATGAGCGATAGGAGGGGATTCGTCTCTCCCGGTATAGGGAGTTGATGTTGCGCTGTGTTCGATTGGCTATAACAGGAAATCCCTGGCCAGGGTTGCTGAGATTTACTGGTAAGTGTTACTAGTAGTTTCTCGAACAGTTATAGACCTCATATCGACACGACTTATCGAGCTATTGGGGTCTGACGTTTACCACCCCTAGGCAAGATATGCGACATATCAGACGATCAGACCGGACTGTACGGTAGTGTTACTGGTCGGATTCACTGGAGTGTGAGCGGGCTTGCTCGTCGATCTTCAGATCGCTCAATACCCGGGTGGCCGTTACGTTTGGCAGACCGCTTGCGGCTTGTGGGTGTATGATATGATCATCGCCTGCTGCCGGCGTATTGACGAGTCTTTAGAGTCCTACACAGAGGTTTCCTGGCTCAAGCGAAACGAAATAGGAGCGCATATGAGATATGTGCGGGACCGAGAATAATACCAGTATCTGATACTGTATTCGATTCTCGCGATGTGACATTGATCGGTTATATGCGATATAGCCGGGTTATCGGATCAAGTGTTGATTCGATAAGTTGTTACTAATGATACCTGTCGGTTTTGTGCGACATGACCGGATCATTGAATCAAGTGTTGATTTAATGATTTAATGCATAATTGTATATTTGATATATTACTTTGCATTAACTAGTATCGGTTCACTTTAAAATGGATTTTCTCACTCGGGTGTGCGCATTGCATATGCGATATGGTTTTGTGCACTTGCTTGTATCATGTTTGATGATGCATGTTTCCTTGTGTTTTGTGTAAAGTTTAAACCATGGTTATGTAATGGTTAGGGTTTACATTTTCATATCTATTTATTTATTCATTCATTTATTTTGGAAAATGAAAAGCAAATGAGAAAATGGAGGCTTCTTTTGTTTTGTTCATGAAGCTTCATGAAGACTTTGACCAAGTGACCATTTTGTCTCATGCTTAACCCTAACCATCCCACTAACCATGATTTATTCTCTACACTTGACCATTGTTCAATTATGATAAGTATTCTATTTACTTTTTCTTTTTAGAAATTCTTATCATATAATTCTTCTTCTTCTTCCTTGCTTCAAGTGAAGAAAGCTTGCCTCCATCAATGGCAAGTGATGAATTTGAGTGAGAAATCCAAAACTAAAGTCTACCCACTTCCTATTTCTTCATCCTCTACCTCTTGCCAAGTAGTAGAGTGTGTTTCCTTCACAAGTTTTCATGGCAAGGTGAAGGTGGAGCTTGATCTAGGGATGCCTCGACGTAGATCATCTTCGGCATGGACATCGACGACCTAGCTCGCTTATTCTTCGACGAAGCCAACGCTAGAGCCCGGGAGTTCACTTGGACAGCGAAGGTACTTCGTTGCGGAGCTATGGAGGTGGACAAACGGATCTACAAAGGTTGTATTTCCGTATTCCCTTAGTTAATTGTTAACTAGTTATCTTTTCGCCTAGATTTCTAGCCAACGATCCGTACACTAGGGTTTCTCGGCACCATAATTTTTGAAATTGGCATGTTCGATGCCTTGTGAGACCTCTTGAGAGTGCCTAGGAACCCAACACCGGTAAATCTCCTGCCTTGGCCAAGGACTTCGTGTAATGGCTCTCCTAGACACAGCGCAATCTCACCCCCAAAGAGACGAAACCCCTGCCGATCCGCTCACTGCTTCCATGTGGCTCGGGACTGTACCCAACTAAAACCTGTTTGCATGACTCTTTTGAGCCGTGGTAGGGTAGTAATCAAAGCACAGCGGGAACTGTTAGTTGTATGTATGCCCTAGAGGCCAGTATTGTACAGATGATGTATATTATATTGGATGCTTGGACATATATAGAGATGACTTTCTTGCTCGATATGATAGTATGCTATCTGGTTGCTCTTTATCTTAACATGTACACTTGTCTCTTTAAACTGTCTTATAGTTACATGTTGGTAAAGCCCTTAGGATGTGTACTTGACTACCTGGACTATGATGCAGATCATACTAGTGGGGACATGGTAGTCCATAGGTACATCCTTCAAGGTCCCTAGTCGTGGGTGTATCGAGACGGGCATCGATATACCAGTGTAGACTAGCGTATACGTTTCTCGACCCATAAGATGGGCGATGGATGATCCCATATCCATTGGTGTTTGACATCAGAGATGGTATACGGGTGCTCAGTAGAGACTGGGTACACTGGACGGACTCACCGAGAACTCCCAGATGGTATTATACCTCACGTCAGATGGCAGTTCTCAGGTGACACTTGTACAGGTTAGTCTGTAGACCCGAGATCGTCATAGAGTCTTGTGTGATTCCCACTGTGCTTTGATCTCCACCTTACCACGTCCATGAGGGCGTGCAAAACGGTGGTCTTTGGGTACAGTCCCGAGTCATATGGAGGCAATGAGCGATAGGAGGGGTTTCGTCTCTCCCGGTATTGGGGGTTGATGTTGCGCTGTGCTCGATTGGCCGTAACAGGGAAGTCCCTGGCCAGGGCTGATCAGAGATTTGCTGGTAAGTGTTACCAGTAGTTTCTCGACCCGTTATGAGCCTCACATCGGCACGACTTATCGGTTATTGGGGTCTGACGTTTACCACCCCTAGACTTGATATGCGACATATTAGACGAACAGACCGGACTGTACGGTAAGTGTTACTGGTTGGATTCACAGGAGTGTGAGCGGGCTAGCTCGTCGATCTTCTGATCGCTCAATACCCGGATGGCCGTTACGTTTAGCAGACCGCTTGCGGCTTGTGGGTGCTTGATATGATCATCATCTGCTGCCGGCGTATTGACGAGTCTTTAGAGTCCTACATAGAGGTTTCCTGGCTCAAGCGAAACGAAATAGGAGCGCATATGAGATATGTGCAGGACCGAGAATAATGCGTGTATGTGATACCGTATTCCATTCTCGCGATGAATGTTTCGATTGGTTGTATGCGATATAACCTAGTTATCGAATCATTGATTCGATAAATCGATACATTGTATACTAGTCGGTTATGTGCGACATGACCGGATCATTGAATCAAGTGTTGATTTAATGATTTAATGTATAATTATATATTTGATATATTACTTTGCATTAACTAGTATTGGTTCACTTTAAAGGGATTTTCTCACTTGTTTAGCACATTGTATATGTGATATATTTTGTGTGCACTTGATTGTATCATGTTTGATGATACATTCTCACTTGGATTTGTGTAAAGACTTAAACCATGTTTAGTGAATGGTTAGGGTTTCTTATTTTCACTTAATTATTTATCTTTTCCTTTTTGAGAAAAAGGTATAAGAAAACAAAATGGTTTCTTTTTATCATGAAGCTTGTTGAAGCTTCATGAAGCTTTGACCAAGTGACCATTTTGTCTTCATGCTTAACCCTAACCATTCCCACTTACCATGGTCTATTCTCTACACTTGACCTTAGTTAGGATATGATAAGTATTGATTTCTTTTCGATTATGAAATACTTTTATCATATTCTATCTTCATTTTCTCCTTCTTCTTCAAGAAAGAAAACTAGACTCCATCAATGGCATCTTGAGTTCTAAAGTGAGAAATCCAATTCTAAAGTGAACCCACCTCCTATTTCTTCATCCTCTACCTCTTTCCAAGTGGTTTTGGGTGTTTTCTTCACAAGTTTCACAACTAGGTGAAGTCGGAGCTTGATCCAGTGTAGCCTCGACGTAGATCATCTTCGGCTTCGAAGCCGACGACTAGTCCGCTCATTTCTCCGATGAAGCCGATGAGAGAGTTCGGGATTCGAGATGGACAGCGAGGGAACGACTACATGGAGCTAAGGAAGTGGATAACCGGATCTACAAAGGTTGTAGCTTTCTGCTTTTAGTTAAGTTGTTAACTAGTTTATTGTTTCGTCTAAAATTCTAGTTAACGATCCGTATTAGGGTTTCTCGGCACTCGTAAAATTTGAAATTGGCATGGTTGATGCCTTATGAGACTTCATTAGCGTGCCTAGGAACCCTACAGTGGTATCAGAGCCTAGCTAGAGCCTTAGGCGAAGTGTAGACGACGTTTGAAACCCGAATGAACATCGAAACCCTAAATCAAAATGCTCTCTGGACTTTTTTCAAAAACTGGGGTTTTTCCAGATTAAAAATGCTTAAAAAATTCAGCAGGGAATTCTAAGAATTACGGTGCAAAATTTTCCTGAAGATGTGTCAATAGTGCGGCGGAACCGCGGCAGAAGCATGGATTCTGCGGCGGTTCCGCGGCCAGATTGTGTGAACATGCTACCATTTTTGCACAGTAATTCTTATTTTATGATGCTGAGTTTTATGGGAATTTTTAATATTTATTCAAGAGTTGAATTTTCTGGGGTTGTTTTAGGGATTCGATGATTCGATCGGATTATCAGATTTTGTCTATGTGGATTCCGGATAATTTTAGAATATGTTAAAAAGTTCGACCGGATATAAATACCCAACTTTTCCCCTGCCGGAAAATTTCCAAGTGTTGGATTTTTCTGTGGTTTAAGGACGTTCTGAGTAGTGCAAGTAACGCGATGGTCCCTCTAGAAGACAACAAACCTTAACTCGATTATGTGACCGTCTTGAACTGCCCTTTGAACCTTCGGGTTTGGGGCAGTACGGCGTGCCACATGTGAGGCGTTGGCTTGACCCTTCTACGGCTGGACCGTTGGTACTGAGGCATGAAGTGAATGTCTTTGAACCTATTTCATGTGTTGAACGGTTTCGGAAAAACTTGGGTGTTCGAATGTTCGATCAGAAAGTTTAATATTTTCTATTTATCCGGAATGGGATACAATAATTGGAATTCACAAACAGTTATGAGATAACTGGATGAATGTTATAAATCTAGCGGTTTAGTCTCACTTGATATTGAAAAGTGTTTTCGATAAAGGGACTAAAATGCGGGGTTTATAAGTGATTAGGCATGCGATGTCTAAAGAGTTTGCGGATTCCAACTGTTGTAGTTTTACACTTTCTTTTCTGTGACCGTAAGTGTAATATGTGATATCGCCGGTTTCGTTGCTATATGTCAACGACAATTGGGATGCGCATATTTACTTACGTTGATGACATGTGATGTTATGTGTTGCTGGATATGTTATATTGGATTGTCGTGTTTGAATAGCCGGGGGTTTTTATGTGAGATGAGTGTTTTTTCATTTTCATTCATGTAAAAACTTGTATATAATATTCTTTTATTTGGGGCACTTCCAGGTTGCGGAAGCTGTCACCCTTTGTATATTATTTACTTTTCTGCACTAGGATAGACCCAAGGAGGGGAGCACAGGTAACCGGGTTCTAGGGTCCAGTGGGAGACCATCTCGAAGAGTCGAGTCCGGGTCTCCTAACCCTAGAATTGGAAGGGTTGCTTGCCGCTCTCGTAGGGGTCTAGGGGTGTGGGATTGGCTATTCATCACGACCGTGGAATCCGTATTTTATACTAGCTCGTATTGAAAACACGGACGTCCTAGTATATCCAATGTTTCATATGTTTCTTCTGCTGCGATATCTGTGATGTGATCATGTGATGTTCTGTGATAGATACAGTATATATGATATATGATATATTATATAGACGTTACTTATGTTTTGCACCCGCACTAGCCCTGCCCTGCTCTGTCGTTAGTTACCTAACCTAACGGTGCACGAGGGGACATCGTGGCGAATGCGGATGGCATAAGTGTACGTCGTATTTATCTGTGCTGTTTAGGTGACTTAAATGATGGGACTTCATTAATGTGATTAATGAAAGAAAAGAAACCTAAGATGTTGTAGAATCAAATTTTAAACAAAACAGGTAGCTACAGTTCTTACTTTGCACAGCGGTATATATGATATACCCTGCACCTTATTCGTTGAGGAAAGGACCGAGATCCCTTCACCGGGAGTGACTCCTTTAGCAATAACTGGCAGATGCTACACACTCGGTTTGACTTTTGATTGCTTCTACAGTTTCTGCTTTGCACAGTGATATATATGATATATCCCGCACCTCATTCGACGAGGAAAGGGCCGACGATCCCTTCACCAGGAGTGACCCCTTTAGCAAAACTAGAAAAGCCTCAAAATCACTCCATTTTAAAACTTCATTTGATCCTACAACGATATCAAGTTCATTACGCAATAGGTTTTCAGAAAAACCTGTCGTAGCCCTCCGTCATTTCAGATAAGAACTGTTTAGTATTCGTGCTGCGTTTGTTGGCCTTTGTCAAGACGTAGTGTGCGGTAGCTGAATAGTGCTTATTTGTTTGTGCATGTGATGCAGATTATTTCAGGGTAGTCGTACGACCTTGTTGGCCTTTGTCAAGGGCCGTGCGGGTGGGTTTGATTCAATCAAGAAATGACGGGTTGAACTTGACTAGCAGACTATGATTTGTTGGCCCTTGTCAAGGTCATAGGACGCTAGGGGCAAAATATTATCGGGAATTTCAAGTGTTGAAATTTGCAATGAGATTGCATACCTTCTATGAGATAGTTGGATCCCGATACCCACTGCGAGTAAGAGTTACTCCTAGGAGAGTTTTACACATTACAATTAGCCGATCAATTAGGTGTCTAGAAAGGTGTCAACGGGGTTACGCCTCTGGGAAAACGAGGTTTACATTAATTAGGTTCGTGCGAAAGCACGGGGGACCTCCCTCAAAGTACCGACACTGGCCTGGCTGAAAGATTGGCGAACTTGTAGTGTGTAATTAATCCCGGCTAGTCTTTCCTTTTAAGGTTTGAAGGAAGATTTGATAAAAACTAGTGGGAGCCATCCTGATTAGATAAGATAATAACCAATCTGATCTTGCAAGAGCATACGCTAAAGTGTTTTCTTCTCTCTCTCTCTACGTAGCGACCATGTCATGCCCTAATAAAGATAATAATATGGATGTATTGACCGAACCCGCATGTTATACTGTGCTGGGGAACGTTGGTTCCGTTCTTTCCTATAAGAGTTATAGGACTGAACAGGATATAGGGGAATACCAGGATTCCCATGCCACCCGAATGAAGAAAGTACATGATGATGCATTTTCTTCGGGTGTGTTCGTTACAGAGAACTGTTTCTCCATTTGCTCTACGTCCTGGGTATTAGATACCGGGTCAGGATCCCATATATGTAATCAGTTACATGGGCTTAGGAAAGGTAGATAACTTGGAGAAGGTGATAAAGACATTAGAGTTGGAAATGGTGCAATTGTTGCAGCTAAGACTGTCGGGGAATATCACCTTGTATTACCAACTGGTAATACATTGGTTCTGAACGAATGCTATTACATGCCGAACCTGATATGCAACATTATATCGGTTTCTTTATTGAGTAAAGAGGGATATAATTTTGTATTACAGGACAATGTTATGAACATTTTCCTTAACCAAAAGTTGGTTGGATCAGGCACGTTGTGCAATGGCATTTATGTTCTAAATCAATCAACAGTTCTGAGCATAACAAACACACACAAGAGGAAGAGTTCTGAACTGAACGAATCCTTCTTGTGGTATTGTAGACTATGTCACATCAATGCGACACGACTAGCTAAGTTGCATAAGGATGGATATTTAAATCCGTTTGAATTTTCATCTTATGACACTTGCCAGTCATGTCTCAAAGGCAAGATGACCAAAACTCCGTTTACGGGACATGGAGAAAGAGTTACCGAACTCTTGGGACTGATACATAGTGATGTATGCGGTCCTATGTCTACACATGCCAGGGATGGTTCTTCGTACTTCATTACATTCACTGATGATCTCTCTAGATTCGGATATGTGTTCCTGATGAAACACAAATCAGAAGCTTTTGAGAAATTTAGAGAATATAAACAAGAAGTCGAGAACCAAACCGGAAAAAGTATTAAAATCCTTCGATCTGATCGAGGAGGTGAATACTTGAGCAATGAATTCCTAGACTTCCTAAAAGAGAATGGGATTCTCTCTCAGCTGACTCCTCCATATACACCACAGCACAACGGTGTATCAGAACGGAGGAACCGCACCCTATTAGATATGGTGCGCTCTATGATGAGCACAGCTGAGTTACCTATTTCCTTCTGGGGATATGCGCTGGAAACAACAGCATACCTATTGAATCAAGTTCCAACTAAATCTGTACCTACCACACCATATGAGATATGGAGTGGGAAGAGACCATGTCTTAAAAGAGTTAAGATATGGGGTTGCCCGGCCTATGTAAAAAGGCAAAATCCGGACAAACTCGAGGCACGGTCAGTTCTATGCAAGTTTGTGGGATATCCCAAACATTCACATGGATATCTTTTCTACCGTACAGAGGAACAAAAAGTGTTTGTTTCTCGACATGCCACCTTTTTGGAAAAGGAATATCTTGCAAAAGAAATTAGTGGGGATAAGGTAGAACTGGAAGAAATTCCGGTTACACAAACTCAAACTGAAGATTTAGTGGAACCAGAAGATTCACAAGCTCCCGACGAACCTCAGCCTCTCCGTCGATCTAGTAGGGTTCCTCGCCCACCTGAGAGATACTACGGTTTTCTCATGGATGGTGGGAGCGAGGATTGCATCATGGAGGATGATGACCCAACTAGCTTCGAGCAGGCCATCACGAGTAGGGACTCAGTGAAATGGCTGGATGCAATGCGGTCCGAGATGGAATCCATGTACACCAACAAAGTATGGACTTTGGATGTTGCTCCTGAAGGGGTAAAACCCATCGGGAGCAAGTGGATCTTCAAGAAAAAACTTGGTGTAGATGGGAAAGTGGAGACTTTCAAAGCTAGACTTGTAGCAAAGGGTTTTCGTCAAAGACCAGGTGTGGACTATGACGAAACCTTTTCTCCAGTGGCTATGCTTAAATCCATCCGGATCATGCTTGCCATCGCTGCATATCATGATTACGAAATCTGGCAAATGGATGTTAAGACCGCCTTTCTAAATGGTGATTTAGAAGAGTGCGTGTACATGACTCGGCCAGAGGGCTTCGTAGACAGTGGGAGCAGCGGGAAGGTGTACAAGCTGCTTAAATACATTTATGGATTAAAGCAAGTATCGCGAAGTTGGAACATCTGCTTTGACGTCGTTATCAAAGAGTTTGATTTCGTCAAAAACCCAGATGAACCTTGTATCTACAAGAAGGTAGCAGAGAGTAAGGTGGTCTTCCTCGTATTGTACGTGGACGACATACTCTTGATAGGAAATGATATTCCTATGCTGCAATCGGTCAAGCTCTTCTTATCACAAAGATTCTCAATGAAAGATCTTGGTGATGCCTCCTGCATATTGGGAATAAGGATCTATAGAGATAGATCCAAACGGATATTGGGATTGTCCCAATCCAGGTACATTAAAGAGGTTTAGTATGGAAGAATCCAAGCGTGGGAACTTGCCCACGATCTCTGGAGTCACTCTCTCCAAAGAGATGTCTCCCAAGACTGATTTGGAGAGAGCTCTCATGCAAGGGATACCCTATGCTTCGGCTGTAGGCTCTATCATGTACGCGATGCTATGTACCAGACCCGATGTAGCATACTCACTAAGTGTAGTGAGAAGGTATCAAGCTGATCCTGGAGAGAGTCACTGGACAGCTGTGAAGAGCATTCTCAAGTACTTGCGAAGGACTAAAGAGATGCTCTTGGTGTATGGTAACGGAAAACTCCAAGTGGAGTCCTTTACCGATTCGAGCTTCCAGAGTGATAAGGACGACTCTAAGTCGCAGTCGGGATTTGACTTTACCCTTTACGGAGGGGCGGTTAGCTGGAAGAGTTCCAAGCAGGAAACCGTGGCAGACTCGATGATGGAGGCTGAATACATCGCTGCCAACGATGCTGCTAAAGAGGCTGTCTGGATCAAGAAGTTCATTATTGAACTTGGAGTGGTTCCATCCATTGAGCATCCAATACCTTTGTATTGCGATAATAATGGAGCGGTGGCTTTGGCCAAGGAACCTAGGTCCCATCAGCGATCCAGGCATATTCTGAGGCGGTATCACCTGATCCGGGAGATAGTTGATCGCCGGAAGATCGAGGTCAGGAGGGTTGACATGAAGAACAACACGGCGGATCCACTCACGAAGGCCATTCCCCAGATACAGTTTGAGAGACTCTTCGGGATGCTCGGTATGCGATACTACAGCAGCTAGCCCTAGTGCAAGTGGGAGATTGTTAGTTGTATGTATGCCCTAGAGGCCGGTATTGTACAGATGATGTATATTATATTGGATGCTTGGACATATATAGAGATGACTTTCTTGCTCGATATGATAGTATGCTATCTGGTTGCTCTTTATCTTAATATG
The DNA here is from genome assembly GCA_030015575.1 of Agapanthus africanus. Lineage (NCBI taxonomy): Eukaryota > Viridiplantae > Streptophyta > Magnoliopsida > Asparagales > Amaryllidaceae > Agapanthus > Agapanthus africanus. The sequence goes on from CM057346.1 coordinate 403,520,791, forward strand.
TACACTTGTCTCTTTAAACTGTCTTATAGTTACATGTTGGTAAAGCCCTTAGGATGTGTACTTGACTACCTGGACTATGATGCAGATCATACTAGTGGGGACATGGTAGTCCATAGGTACATCCTTCAAGGTCCCTAGTCGTGGGTGTATCGAGACGGGGCATTGATATACCAGTGTAGACTAGCGTATACGTTTCTCGACCCATGAGATGGGCGATGGATGATCCCATATCCATTGGTGTTTGACATCAAAGATGGTATACGGGTGCTCAGTAGAGACTGGGTACACTGGACGGACTCGCCGAGAACTCCCAGATGGTATTATACCTCACATCAGATGGCAGTTCTCAGGTGACACTTGTACTGGTTAGTCTGTAGACCCGAGATCGTCATACAGTCTTGTGTGATTCCCACTGTACTTTGATCTCCACCTTACCACGTCCATGAGGGCGTGCAAAACGGTGGTCTTTGGGTACAGTCCCGAGTCATATGGAGGCAATGAGCGATAGGAGGGGTTTCGTCTCTCCCGGTATTGGGGGTTGATGTTGCGCTGTGCTCGATTGGCCGTAACAGGGAAGTCCCTGGCCAGGGCTGATCAGAGATTTGCTGGTAAGTGTTACCAGTAGTTTCTCGACCCATTATGAGCCTCACATCGGCACGACTTATCGGTTATTGGGGTCTGACGTTTACCACCCCTAGACTTGATATGCGACATATTAGACGAACAGACCGGACTGTACGGTAAGTGTTACTGGTTGGATTCACAGGAGTGTGAGCGGGCTAGCTCGTCGATCTTCTGATCGCTCAATACCCGGATGGCCGTTACGTTTAGCAGACCACTTGCGGCTTGTGGGTGCTTGATATGATCATCATCTGCTGCCGGCGTATTGACGAGTCTTTAGAGTTCTACACAGAGGTTTCCTGGCTCAAGTGAAACGAAATAGGAGCGCATATGAGATATGTGCAGGACCGAGAATAATGCGTGTATGTGATACCGTACTCCATTCTCGCGATGAATGTTTCGATTGGTTGTATGCGATATAACCTAGTTATCGAATCATTGATTCGATAAATCGATACATTGTATACTAGTCGGTTATGTGCGACATGACCGGATCATTGAATCAAGTGTTGATTTAATGATTTAATGTATAATTATATATTTGATATATTACTTTGCATTAACTAGTATTGGTTCACTTTAAAGGGATTTTCTCACTTGTTTAGCACATTGTATATGCGATATATTTTGTATGCACTTGATTGTATCATGTTTGATGATACATTCTCACTTGGATTTGTGTAAAGACTTAAACCATGTTTAGTGAATGGTTAGGGTTTCTTATTTTCACTTAATTATTTATCTTTTCCTTTTTGAGAAAAAGGTATAAGAAAACAAAATGGTTTCTTTTTATCATGAAGCTTGTTGAAGCTTCATGAAGCTTTGACCAAGTGACCATTTTGTCTTCATGCTTAACCCTAACCATTCCCACTTACCATGGTCTATTCTCTACACTTGACCTTAGTTAGGATATGATAAGTATTGATTTCTTTTCGATTATGAAATACTTTTATCATATTCTATCTTCATTTTCTCCTTCTTCTTCAAGAAAGAAAACTAGACTCCATCAATGGCATCTTGAGTTCTAAAGTGAGAAATCCAATTCTAAAGTGAACCCACCTCCTATTTCTTCATCCTCTACCTCTTTCCAAGTGGTTTTGGGTGTTTTCTTCATAAGTTTCACAACTAGGTGAAGTCGGAGCTTGATCCAGTGTAGCCTCGACGTAGATCATCTTCGGCATCGAAGCCGACGACTAGTCCGCTCATTTCTCCGATGAAGCCGATGAGAGAGTTCGGGATTCGAGATGGACAGCGAGGGAACGACTACATGGAGCTAAGGAAGTGGATAACCAGATCTACAAAGGTTGTAGCTTTCTTCTTTTAGTTAAGTTGTTAACTAGTTTATTGTTTCGTCTAAAATTCTAGTTAACAATCCGTATTAGGGTTTCTCGGCACTCGTAAAATTTGAAATTGGCATGGTTGATGCCTTGTGAGACTTCATTAGCATGCCTAGGAACCCTACAGGAACTCACACGAGACAAATGACGATCTCAGGTCGATGAACTAACCTGTACACATATCACCAGGGAACTGCTATATGACGCTAGGTATAATACCAACCAGCATGTTCCCGGCGAGTCCTGTCCGGTGTACTCATAACCCAATGAGCACCTGTACACATCTTTGGTGAACCAACTGACACCAATGGCTTGTGAGACCGGCCACCGCCCCTCGTCGGGGTCTCGACTGTATACACTAGTCTACTAACGGAGTATCGATGCCCAGTCTCGAAACTCCCACGACTAGGGACATTTTAAGGATGTGCTTATAGACTACCCAACTCTCACGTATATGATCTCCATCATACTGCTGGTAGTCAAGCAAGAATCCTAAGGGCTCTATCAACGTGTAATAGCGACCTGTAAGGTCACCTAAAGCAGTACACGATGATAAAGACAAACCATGGTAGCATACTATTCTCTATCAACGTGCAATAGTGAACTACAATGTCACCTAAAACATGCACACGATGATAAAGACAAACCAGATAGTATACAATCATCCTGAGTAAGATTGTCCTACCGGCATAGGTCCTCCCTCAATCATTGCAATCACGTGTCTGCGATCCAATAATTGACTCTGAGGGCACTATATCCAATAACTGTTCATTTAATACATGTTGATAAAGCCCTGAGGATATTTTCTTGACTTCCATGGCTATGATGGAGATCATACTAGTGGGGCATGTGCAGTCTATAAGCATATCCTTGAAGTTCCTAGTCATAGGTATATCGAGACAGGGCATCGATATTCCAGAGTAGACTAACGTGTACGTTTCTTGACCCATATGATGGGCGATGGATGATCCCATATCCATTGGTGTTGTGACATCGAAGATTGTATACGGGTGCTCAGTGGAGACTGGGTACACTGAACGGACTCATAGAGAATTCCTATATGGTATTATATCTATCGTCGGATAGCAGTTCTCTGGTGACACTGGTACAGATTAGTCTGTAGACCCGAGATCGTCATAGAGTCTTGTGTGTTCTCCAGCTGTACTTTGATTTCCACCCTACCACGGCTCTACTGAGTCGTGCAAACAGGTGGCTTTTGGGTATAGTCTCGAGACACATTGAGACAGTGAGCGATAGGAGGGATTTCGTCTCTCCCGGTATTGGGAGTAGATGTTGTGCTATGTGCGATTGGCTCTGACTTAAAGTCTCTGGCCAGGGCTGATGAGATTTACTGATAAGTGTTATCAGTAGTTTCTCGACCGGTCATAGACCAAATCGACATGACTTATTGAGTTATTAGGGCTCGACGATTCCATCCCTAAACTTGATATGCAGCATATCAGACGAAGAGACCGGACTGTACGGTAAGTGTTGTCAATGGCTCGACGGGGGTTTTGATGGGTTCGCTTGTTTTTCTTCTGATCGCTCAATACCCGGGTGGCCGTTACGTTTAGCTGACCGCTTGCGGCTTGTAAGTGTTTTGATATGATCATCACCTACTGTCACGACTCGAAAGTACGGAACATGACCGGCACTTAAACTACAAACGTCTCGAGGCGTACGTAATCTAAGTAAACCGAAAACCCAAAAATCCAAACCAAGAAAAGATGTAGAGTGCAAGAAAAACCAACTTAAAGCAAGTAGTTTCAATAGCATAAGCCGAATTATGCGGTTTTTAAAAACATCAAAAATTTCCTGAAAATTTTGGCAGAGTCTCCTTTGTAAATACCGGCCCCCAAACGGGATACAACATGAATAGTATACGAAATCAAAAAAAAGGGCATCCCCAAGCGGGAGCTAGCTCTTCGTCAATCGACGGCCACAACCACACAAGCAATATAATATACAACGCGAACGGCGAGGATCAAAACTCAAAAGGAAACTCAAAACCACAAGAAAACCACAGAAAAATAACGCGCGACTCTAAGGTCGAAGGAATAACATCACTGGTCTCTATCTCAAAGTAAATACATGTTTGGTTGATGGAACTTCTAGATACAACTGAATAATAATATACAATGTATAATGATGGGTACGATACAAATAAACCCACCTACTAGCAAGTCACCCGAACGAAACTGTACCCGCAAAGCCGTAAAGAAACCTGTACGGCGAAACCTGCAAGAAACTGGGGCACAACGGGGTGAGTTGCCAACTAGTGAATAGAAAAACATCTACGAATAGAAATCGCATGTATGACGCAATCCTAGGTCATACGATCAATATATATAATCCTCAAATAAAACCAGCAGTCTATAACAATGACTAAGGTAAATATCTAATCCAAGTGTAATTCCATGTGCCCGTGCCAGTGCCTCAGGTAGCAATGTATCATATGAATGAGGTATGAATGCATGAAAACAGAATACATGTAAATGAAGAAACTGTTTTCATAAATTAATGAGATTTCCTTTGTATTTTTAAAATGAGGTATCATAAATGAAATCAGCATCAACAGTGTCTAGCATCGACACAAAACATAAATCTCAATGTCTCAAAGCCTCAGGCTCCGGCTATCCGGACCGGCCTGTATCATCAAATCTCAGTACCTCAATATCTCGAAATCTCAATGTCTCAATCTCAATATCTAGGGCGCCGTCAGTCCAGACCGGCCCGTACCATCCATCTCAAGACCACGACGGTATCCTCCGGATATCCGACGCGTCGGGTAAAATCACCGGTAGGTAGTCTCTCCCTGCTAGGCTCATCGTCATCACCACGAGCTTTTTGCCCCGGGGTACCTTACCGGGTCCACCATGTACCCAAAACGGTTCATCCAACTCCTCGAATCGGGTCTCGAAATCCATCAGCAAACTCATGGTGGACGACTCATACATCATGGGAAAACCGCACTTTTTATTTTAAAAGAGAGAAAAGGTTTATTTATGTTTTTGCGGTTTTCCTCCAAATCCAAGAAATCTCATGAAATCCGAATCCAAGTCATCAATAGCATGTAAACAGTGAATATAGGCATGAGAATCCATGAATGCGACACAACAGTGAATAATAACATGCATGAAGTAGTAGGCACTAACTACAATGTCTAACTAGCATATAAGGCAAGTACACTAATATCATGTCTAAACTATTAGCTAACAACCTATGTCAAATGAAATAGTATTTTCTAAAGTGTTCGTGACATGGCAATTACCGATGAAGATGTGTGTGAGCCGGCAACTAAGTGTACGTGGTACATACGCGTCATCGGTAATGGTGCTGGTGTCCTAACAGCATGATATTAATAATAGGAGTATGAAACATAATATAAGCATGCGATGCGAAGCGAACCACAATAATGAGCGGGAGCTGAATACTAGATGCAACTATAACTAATCTGCATTAATCTAATATAAGTCCTACAAATGGTGCCTTTTGAAATAACACGAATCATGGGTTTTTGAAAATAGGGGCTACGGTGTTTTTATGAAAAGATACGTCTTTTGAAATATCCGTAGGATCTCTTGAACTGTCTTTTAAAATACCCACGATTCGTTAGTTTTTGAAATAGGTAAGAATCGAATCTAATCTAACAACTAAACTAAACTAAAGGGCTAAGCTAACAAGCTGGACTACAGGTAAGGAAACCGCCTAACATCTGAGTCGATACATAACATACCTGTATATATATTAGTCGGTGATCCCGCCTCAATAATATCATATCCGATACCATATCTATAATCAGACATCCCAAGTCAAGAGTGCGGATCAATCATCAAAATATAGCTCGTACGTAAATCCGTCGTACGGCATCCCCAAATCTGGGTACGGGTTAATATCACATTCATCATACTATTCACCTGGTATCCTCTTTATCAAATATCATGATCGGGGTACTGATCTACGTCTAGTACAATACTGATACCGCCTAAGTATGCATGCACGTGTGTGAAACACTACGTCAAGGACCCGCTACAACGTCAGGTCGTATCTCAAATACGAACCCTGCTATATCACCGATCTCACGGCCTCAAATCAAATCTCATCGACTCATCATAAATCCCAAGTACTATCATCATTATCCATGCATGCGTATATGAATGTACATATGCATAGTCCCATACCCACGCATATATACATGTATACACATCCCAATCTGCGCACAAGAAAGTAAAGTATGCAAGTCTGTGTGTGCGTATGTGGGTATAACAACTACTATAGGGTTTCGCAACTAACCCAAAGCTAATCCATGAACACATAATCATAACATGAATAAACATTCTCGTATCATAAAACACCTATATAAACATATATATATAAGCTACACTACGGACTGCGGGGATGCTATACGCCATCCACCCGACTTCTCCCCGTAGATATAAATCTACTCACCTGGTCCTCGCTCGCCGGTGCAGACGTCGCCACGCGCTTGCTTGTCGTCTCGAAGTACACATGGGGGTACCTACATATCACAACGCATCGTATCGTACTAAAATCCGACTCATGACCAAAACGACACACGAATCCCACATAGGTCGAAACCTATGGTTGCTTTCACAAATCAACCCAAAAACTCTCGACGTCGGTGTACAAACGCCAGACTATCGAGAAAAACCCAAATACACTCATTTTCACATTCACGAACACTAATTTTAATATAAAATAGGTTAAAACTCACAAAAACCCCAATTTCACTTAAAAAGTCATTTTTCCGAAAATCTAGCAAGCACAATTCGCCGTTTTAGTACAAAACTCGATGTATAAACGAATCTAGCGGCCACAATATTCACTAAATATCTTGATTAAGTCATAAAAACAATTCCCATAATTTAATCTCATTAATTTCCATAAACGTTAAAATTCTAGTTTACAAAATACCTAAATTTTAACAATTTTATAGCAAAAATGCACAAACTACAATCTAGCTTGGATTTTCATGAACTAAAAGCATTAAACCACTCAATATAATCTTTATAATGACATGAAACCTAAATTTGAATTTTATCTCATAAGAATATAATTATTTAAAAAACCTAGTTTACCAATTATATAATTATCACTTTTAAATCAACAAATATGCAAACTAGCAAGTTAAATTGGATTTAGCATAACATTAATATGTCAATTATATCACATAAACTAAATCTCACAACACAAAACACCAATTTGAAATCAAACCCCTCTCTTGAATTTTAAATCATGCACCTGGAACTAATTAAAAACCTAATTAAACAATTAATTAAGCTAACCTAAGCAATTAACAACACATTAAGCAAAAAAGTTAGAATTTATACCCAAATAATTTGAAGATCCCACAAGCACACTTAGCCTCCCAAATTGAAATCTAAATCCCTAGATCCATGCTATGGTAGCCAAGGGAAAATGGGTAGGAGGTGGATTTTGATTTGGATTTTTGCTTGATTTTTTGTGGATTTTTCAAGCATTTTGATGAACTTTTTTAAAGAGAAGGAGATGAAGAATGAAGGGGCTGTTGTGGGTTCAGATTTTGGCCAGAATTGGTGGGGATTGGGTGAGGGAGGAGAGAGAGTGAGGTGGGGAAAGTCCACTCTAGTCAAAGTCCACTCTAATTCTATCATTTTCTACTCTTTTCTTTTTCTTTTCTTTTGAAAAAAGAAGTGATTGGAGAGAGGGAGAGGGGGAGGGCTGTCATGGTAGGGCCGGCCACATGGGTATAGGGTGAGGTGTGGGTGTGTGGGTTAGGAAAAAGATAAATGCTAAACCCCAATTCCCATTAACACTAATTTCACCGAAAAAAGCCTTTTTCTTCGATATTTTCTAAACCGTTTTGGCAAACGATTTCGTTTCAAAAACCACATGATAAAATTTTATTTAATGTTTTATGATGCACAAAATTTGTTTCAACTCATTCCAATTTGTAATTTTCCCTAATTAAATATATTAGTGACGGCTTAAAATAATAATAAAATAATTTTTTTTTCAGAAAATTTGAAATTTCACCAGTGGCTCAATAAACACAAAATACTAGCAATTATATAGCTAGAATATGTATATTTAATTTTTATAATAAGATATTTGTATTTTGACTTTTTACAGAAAACCCTCTTATTTTACCGATTTTTCGAAATTTCACCGAAACGATTTTCAAAACGTTACAATCTTCCCCCCTTAAAGAAATTCGGTCCCCGAATTTAAATTCAAACTCCCCCCAAATACAAAAACATCTAAGCAAAAACATCAAGTCGTCGGGGCTCCGAAATCATAAGTACATAAAACGCATCATAGCGCAATACATGCGCATGAGTAATGAGTAGATAATTCGAAATCAAACTCCGTCAAGCATCCCGCAATCATTGGAATCAAGGTGAAGACACGAATGCCAAATCTCAAGCAAGACCGATATGCCATAAATCGGAACTATACATGTAAATATCAGGAGGAAATGCATGCTAAATCCTTTAAGTTGCTGTGCAATGCACATAACACTGCACAGTGGCGGACGTCTATCATAAGAAAATAACTATATACATATATACCTTTGTTTGAAATGTACGTTCTGTTAGTGTATATGCCCTAGAGGCCATTACTGTATCATACTGGTTTGTATATTACTTAATGGATGCTTGGGATATTCACCTTGTATATACAATCTTGCTCAAAATAGTAGTATGCTACTTGGTTTGTTTCTACTTCAATGTGTACATGTGTTTATTTTAGTATATCGCCTATACACATTAGTAGAGCCCTTAGGATCTTTGCTTGATTACCAGCGATGTGATGGCCGTCACACTAGTGGGGCTGGGTAATCTATAAGCACATCCTTATGCAGGTCCCTGGTCGCAGGACTATCGAGACAGGGCATCGATACTCGGAGTAGACCAGCGCATGCGCTTCTCATCCCAGTGTGGGAGACGGTCTGTCCCACAGCCGTCAGTACGTCGTACTTGAGATAGTATGCGGGTGCTCGTTAGGTTACGGGTACACTGGACAGGACTCGTCGGGAACTGACTAGTTGGTATTATACCTATCGTCAGTTATCAGTTCCCAGGTGACATGAGTACAGCTTAGTCCGCTGACTTGACACTGTCACTTCGCCTCGGGTGTGTTCCCACTGTACTTTGATCACTACCCTACCACGGCTCAAAGGAGTCGTGCAAACAGGTGGTGGTTGGGTGCAGTCCCGAAGCACTTGGAGGCAGTGACGGTTAGACAGGATTCGTCTCTCCCGGTATTGGGGGTTGACATCGCGCTGTGTCTAGGAGAGCCATTACACGAGTAGTCCCTGGCCAGGGCAAACGAGATATACTGGTAGGTTTCCAGTGTTATCTCAGGGTGTTTTGGGCTTCGCTCCGGCACGACTTGTACCGCTATTGGGGGACTGACGTTTACCGCCCCCTAGGCCCGCCATGCGATGTATCAGACGAACAGACCGGACTGTACGGAGAATGTCACACTCAGGCTCAGTAGGAGTTCAGATGGGTTTCGCCTCGTCGGTCTTCTTGTCGGCATTACCTGGGGACCGTTACGCACAGCTAGTGCCGCTTGCGGTCTGTGGTTAAACCCACTGCCAGCGTAGTGTCGAGTCTTTAGAGTCCCACACAGAAAGCTTTTCGCCTTTAGGCAAAAGAGTAGAGGTCGCATGGTATTGCGACAGGTCGCATGGTTTTGCGACAGGGTTCGGTCACATCCGTGCACTTGTGCACGTACAGTGTCCGGACAGTTTACACTAGCGGGCTTTGGTTTAAGCCAGATCCTAGTGTACCTTATGGGATTGGATTTATCCAGTTTGCATTCGTGTTCCTCGGAACGCGGATGCGGGTGTGTATGCACAGTTGACAGGGAGGCAGAGGCAGCGGATTCTCATTAGGGTTGTTGACAGTTGACCGTTGACTTTTTGACTTTATGCTCAACCCTAATGAGAATATGATATGTGATTAACTATTATATTAATTAAGTATTATGGTGATATGGTTGTTGACTTGTTGACTTTTGTTGACTTGTTGACTTTGTTGACTTGTTGACTTTTGTTGACTTGTTGACCGGTTGACTAGGCTTAACTAGTTGACCATCATGATAACCATGGTTATCATTTCATGCCAAAGACTTTTACTTGCTTGTTCATTTGAGTAAAATGAGTGCATGACATGATAAGGTTATGGTTGCTTCAAACCATCACATAAGACTTTTTTGATATGATGAGTTATGATCACTTTGGATTATGAGAGGGTGAGAGACAAAATACTTGCTCATTCTTTCTTGCTCATTCTCTCTCTTGTTCTTGAGCTCTCCTCTTGCTCTCACCCTCAACCTCTTGCTCCCTCTCTTGATCTATGGTTCTCTTGTCTCATGAGTTGAGAATCAAGAACCATAGATAAAATCCCATTCTATTTCCTCTCTACTCATTCTAGTTCACTAGGTTTGGCAAACCAAGTGAACTAGTTTCTTCAAAGACCGAAGAAGGAGCTAAAGGTTGGAGCTTTCAAGTGGATCTATCTTCGGCGTACGGAGACGACGAGAAGGAGCCATCGGATCACCACCGGAGCTTGAAGAGAAGGAGTTCAAGACAAGCTAGGTATAACCATCTCTATCCGAGTAGCTAAATATCTTTAGCTTAGTATGCTAGTTTTAGTTTAGGTAAAGATCCCGACCTAGATTAGTCCATGTTGCCTCTTGCGTTAAAATTTTGATTTTATACCGTTTCCGCCTCCCCGTAAGAACCGGGGGTCGCAACGTGGACTTACAGTGGTATCAGAGCCTAACTAAACTTAAACTAGCTTGGTAGTGAAGTGTAATGAAGTTCGGAACCGGAAAAATCCAAAAACCAAACTTTTACAAAATCTGAGTTTCTGTTGAAATTTTTTCTGGTCAAAATGAAAAACTTTATACTCCTAAATTCGGCTCAGGGTTTTGTGAGAACACCCAAGAAAAACGATGCAGTAATTCCTCTAAACCGCCGCCCATCCGCCGCGTGAGCCTGGTATCCGCCGCGGAAGCGCCGCGCGTTGTAGTCCTCTGTGCATCGTTTTTCGTGCAGTGTGTGTCTGTGTTGGTTTTGGGATTTTTGGAATATATTATATGTGCCCAGATTTTCCAGAAAAGAAATTTCCTTTTGGGGTCCTATAATTCCGTATTTTTCCGAACTTCACTGCACTTTGACTATGATGGTTATATCTGTAATGTTTGCATGTATTGAACGTCGGCTAATCGCTATAAGTCGATTGGTCGGGGTTATACATGATCTGTAATGTGCTGGAATGTGTATATAAATATGTTGGATTGTCACGGGTGAATAGCCGGGGGTTGTGAGACGAGAGTTTTCTTTTCTTGCAATTCATGTAAATTTGTAAATTGATGTAATAATTATTTGTATGGCCGCACAACCGGGTCGGGGTTGTAGCCGTCATTGTATAATTTCTTTTTACTGTTTTTGCTCCTAGGATAGACCCATGGAGGGGTGCACAAACTACCGGGTATGCCGAAGTGTCGAGTGGCCTACTCATGGAGATGAGGGAGGTTGCTACGCTTCGGGTACTTGGCGGGTAGTTTGCCGCACCCGTAGGGGTCTTGGGTGGGGTTTTGGCTATTCACCGCGACCGTGTTATCTGTTTTTGTTACAGGCTCGTACAAATTACAGATTGCTAGTATATCCAATGTATTTATCTGTGATCTGAAATGTTTATCATTGCAGTATATCTATATATGATATTATTTAGGCGTTGCTTATGTTTTACAGACGCGCTAGCCCAGCCCCCGCTCTGTCGTTAGTTAAGTAACCTAACGGGTAATGACGGGCCCCGCGGCGAATGCGAATGGCATAAGCGTACGTCATATTTTGGTTGTTTTCTGCAATGGTAGGATTAAATGATGGGACGCATTAAAAGAACTAATGCAAGAATATCACGCATTAAAAGAACTAATGCAAGATAATAAACCAAGTTAAAGTCGTTGGAACACTTTCGAAAAACCACTCGGTTCTTTTCAAAACCAACTTTTAAATGCGGAGCTTGAGCCACTCCTTTTAAAAGCTATCTCGTTCCATCGACCAAATCAAGTTCACTACGTTCACGGTTTTGCCAAAACCATCCGTAGCCCTCCGTCGTTTCACATGAATAGTCAATAGTATTCAAGCTGTGTTTGTTGGCCAAAGTCAAGGCACAGTGATTGGTAGCTATTGGGTATTCATGTGCAGCATAGATAGATGCGTTGGTTTGGAACAGTCGTACTGCCTTGTTGGCCAAAGTCAAGGGTAGGTGCGGGTGGATTCAAATTAACCTGGAGAACGACGGGCCGAACTTGACATGTGACTTATGATTTGTTGGCCAAAGTCAAGGTCATAAGAGCATGGGGCAAAAATCCACATCGGGAGTTTCATAAGTACTGAAACTTGCTAGATTTGCATACCATTTGGAGTGTGATGATTCTGGTAGGATTCCTTCAGTTTCGTCACGCGATGATATTTGGATCCCGATCCTACTGTGAGTATATGCTACTCCTCGGGAAATTTCTCACTTAACGATCAATGCTATAAACCTAGTAGGTGCCTAGAAAGGTGTTAGCGGGGCTACGCCCCCAGGGAAAAGAGGTTCTTTAATTAAGGAACTTCGCGAAAGCGTTGGAAAACCTCCCTCGAAGTACCGACACCGGCCTGGCTGAACGGTTAAGCAAGTATTGTACGGTGGGATTGATCCTGACTAATTCTTCCTTTATGGTTTGAGGAGGGATTCGAGAAACAGTGGGAGCCATCCTGTTTAGACAAACTAAAAACCACTCTAAACTTGCAAGAGCATCATGCTGAGTGTTTCTTCTTCTCTCTCCTAATTGCAGCGACCAATCAACATGACTGGACTTAAGTTACTCCTAGATAAAAACAAACTGACAGGGCCAAACTACAAAGATTGGCTCAGGAATGTCAAGATAGCAATCACTTATGACAAGCTGGGGTATCTTCTTACCACCAAAGCTCCCCCTGTCCCTGGTCCAACTTCCAGCGTCGCGGATAAGGAAATCCGTAAGACTTGGGAGATTGATAGCGCGAAGGCCAAATGCCTCCTGCTTGCCTCGATGGACAACGAACATCAGAGGAGGCATGAGAATATGGACATGGAGTCCATATTGCTCCATACAAAAGAACTGTATGGAGAGCAATCACGTATCGCAAGATACGAAGCGTCGAAAAAGTTATTTTCGACAAGAATGGCCGTCGGATCATCAGTAGCCGAGCACGTGCTAAAGATGATCGGCTTCATTGAGGAGCTCGCTGACCTAGGGATCACATTGGAGAGTGAGCTATATACGGATATAGTTCTCCAGTCCCTTCCTTCCACTTACGCCCAGTTTATACTGAACTTCAACCTACAAGAAAAAGAGGTTGAACTATCAGAGCTCCTCAACATGCTGAGGAGCGCAGAGGGCACCCTACAGAAAGGTAGGGATACATCCACTTTGTTTGTAGGAGGATCATCTTCTTCTAGGTCCAAGGCGAAAGCCAAGGGAAAGAAGAAGAAGGCCCCCGCCAAACCAAGGGGCGGTGTTAGTAAAGTGGATACGAAGGGAAAAGGAAAAGCAACAAAGATAGCGGGGAAGCTAGTGGATAAGGAAGAATGCTTCTATTGTCATAAGAAAGGACACTGGAAGAATGATTGCAGGGCCTGGAAGGCCAGAACACAGGAATTGAAGCAGGTTGCAGCTTCAGCTTCAGGTGTGTATGTTATTGAAAACTGTCTTTCAATAAACTCTACTTCCTGGGTATTGGATACCGGATCAGGATCTCATATCTGTAATTCTTTGCAGGCGTTGAGAAACCGTAGTGTTTTGAAGGCAGGTGACATGACCCTCAAAGTTGCGAACGGAGCTAGCATGGATGCTAAAGCCGTGGGGGACTATCACCTGGGAATGTCAGATGGACATGTTTTGGTTTTGCGTAATTGCTTTTTTGTACCCAACGCAACTTGTAATATCATTTCTGTATCTTTAGTTTCTAAAGAAGGTTATGAATTTGCGTTTGTAAGTAATGTTGTAAACATTCACCTTAATCAAGTTTTGATTGGGTCAGGTACATTGAGTAATGGTATATACGTGTTAAACCAACCACAGATTTTCAACGTCCAGAATACACACAAAAGAAAGTCTCCGGAAATGAATCAGACTTTCTTATGGCATTGTAGATTGGGTCACATCAATGAGAGAAGGTTGACTAAGTTACATACAGAAGGATATTTGAATGCGTTCGAATATCAATCGTATGCCACTTGTCAATCTTGTCTCAAAGGAAAGATGACAAAGACTCCGTTTACTGGACAAGGAGTAAGAGCGAGCGAGCTCTTGTGACTCGTACACAGTGACGTGTGTGGTCCAATGTCTACACATGCCCGAAGCGGACATTCTTACTTCATTACTTTTACGGATGACTTCTCAAGGTACGGTTATGTCTTCTTGATGAAATATAAGTCCGAGGCCTTTGGAAAATTCCAGGAGTATAAGAATGAAGTAGAGAAACAGACCGGCAAAAGTATTAAGATTCTAAGATCGGATCGAGGTGGAGAATACTTAAGTGCCGAGTTCCTGGACTATTTAAAAGAGAACGGAATTCTCTCTCAGCTTACTCCTCCATACACCCCGCAACATAACGGTGTATCGGAGAGACGGAACCGCACGCTATTGGATATGGTGCGGTCCATGATGAGTAACGCTGAGTTACCGCGATCATTCTGGGGATATGCGCTAGAATCAGCCGCATACCTTTTGAACCGAGTTCCTACTAAGACCGTGCCTACTACACCATATGAGATGTGGTGTGGGAAGAGACCCTATCTTAAGCATATTAAGACATGGGGATGTCCAGCTTTTGTCAAAAAGCAGCATGCGGACAAGCTCGAGGCACGCTCAGTACAGTGCAAGTTTGTGGGATATCCAAAGAATTCCAAAGGATATTTCTTCTACTGTGAAGAGGAACAAAAAGTCCTTGTTTCCCGGCATGCCTACTTCTTGGAAACTGAGTTTTTGGAAAACCAGATAAGTGGGAGCACAATAGAACTGGAAGAAGTTCCAGAACCACAGACTGTTGCTGAAAGCTTAGTGGAACCAGAGGGTTCAACAGAACAGGACATTCCTACGCCGCTCCGCAGGAGTAGTAGGCAGACTCATCCGCCCGAGAGATACTACGGTTTTCTCATAGACGGGGATAGAGAGGATTGCATCATAGATTATGATGAGCCTACTAGCTTCCAGCAGGCCGTTCAGAGCGTTGACTCAGTGAAATGGCTGGATGCAATGCGGACCGAAATGGAGTCCATGTACACCAACAAGGTATGGACGTTGGACATTGCTCCAGACGGGGTAAAACCCGTAGGATGCAAGTGGATCTTCAAAAGGAAGATTGGTGTAGATGGACAGGTTGAGACCTATAAAGCTAGGCTGGTAGCAAAGGGTTTTCGTCAAAGACCTGGCTTGGACTACGACGAAACCTTTTCTCCAGTAGCCATGCTGAAATCCATTCGGATCCTTCTTGCCATTGCTGCCTTCCACGATTATGAGATCTGGCAAATGGACGTAAAGACAGCTTTTCTAAATGGAAATTTAGAGGAGTGTGTCTATATGGACCAACCAGAAGGTTTCATTCAGAGTGGGAGCAGCGGAAAGGTGTGCAAGTTGCTTAAGTCCATCTATGGACTAAAGCAGGCGTCGCGGAGTTGGAACATCTGCTTTGATGAGACGGTCAAGGAATTTGGCTTTATCAAAAATCCAGATGAACCATGTATCTATAGTAGATTTGTAGCGAGAACTGTAGTATTCCTCGTTTTATACGTGGATGACATTCTCTTAATAGAAAATGACATTCCTATGCTACAATCTGTCAAGGGGTTCTTGTCACACAGGTTCTCCATGAAAGACCTGGGTGATGCCTCATACATTCTGGGTATCCGGATCTACCGTGACAGATCCAAGAGGATACT
This sequence comes from Agapanthus africanus, assembly GCA_030015575.1. Lineage (NCBI taxonomy): Eukaryota > Viridiplantae > Streptophyta > Magnoliopsida > Asparagales > Amaryllidaceae > Agapanthus > Agapanthus africanus. The sequence continues at coordinate 403,536,737 of CM057346.1, forward strand.
AGGACTTTCACAGTCCAGGTACATCGACACCATACTGAAGAGGTTCAGTATGGAAGATTCCAAGCGCGGTAACCTACCGGCTTGTCACGGGATCACCCTCTCTAAAGAGATGTCTCCCAAGACTGATTTGGAGAGGGATCGCATGTCTATTATACCCTACGCTTCTGCGGTAGGCTCTATAATGTATGCGATGTTGTGTACCAGACCGGATGTAGCTTATGCACTGAGTGTAGTAAGCCGGTATCAGTCTAACCCTGGGGAGAAACACTGGATAGCGGTAAAGAACATTCTCAAGTACCTGAGAAGGACTAAGGAGATGTTCTTGGTGTATGGCGGAAAAGACCTCCAGATCGAGGCCTTTGCTGACTCCAGCTTCCAGAGTGACAAGGATGATTCCAAGTCCATGTCGGGTTTTGTCTTTACCCTCAATGGAGGGGCGGTGTGTTGGAAGAGTTCCAAACAGGAAACCGTTGCAGACTCGACGATGGAAGCGGAATACATCGCTGCATCTGATGCCGCAAAAGAAGCTGTCTGGATGAGGAAGTTCTTGAAAGAACTTCAGGTGGTTCCGTCCATTGTTGATCCAATACCTCTGTATTGCGACAACAACGGGGCTATAGCTTTAGCGAAGGAACCCAGGTCCCATCAGAGATCCAGGCACATCTTAAGGCGGTATCACCTGATCAGGGAGATCGTAGATCGCCAGGAGATCGAGGTTCGGAGAGTCGCTTCAGAAGATAACACTGCTGATCCATTCACCAAAGCCCTGCCCCAGACTCAGTTCGAGCGGCTGATCGAGATGATAGGTCTTCGATACGCCAGTACATGGCCTTAGTGCAAGTGGGAGATTGTTAGTGTATATGCCCTAGAGGCCATTACTGTATCATACTGGTTTGTATATTACTTAATGGATGCTTGGGATATTCACCTTGTATATACAATCTTGCTCAAAATAGTAGTATGCTACTTGGTTTGTTTCTACTTCAATGTGTACATGTGTTTATTTTAGTATATCGCCTATACACATTAGTAGAGCCCTTAGGATCTTTGCTTGATTACCAGCGATGTGATGGCCGTCACACTAGTGGGGCTGGGTAATCTATAAGCACATCCTTATGCAGGTCCCTGGTCGCAGGACTATCGAGACAGGGCATCGATACTCCGGAGTAGACCAGCGCATGCGCTTCTCATCCCAGTGTGGGAGACGGTCTGTCCCACAGCCGTCAGTACGTCGTACTTGAGATAGTATGCGGGTGCTCGTTAGGTTACGGGTACACTGGACAGGACTCGTCGGGAACTGACTAGTTGGTATTATACCTATCGTCAGTTATCAGTTCCCAGGTGACATGAGTACAGCTTAGTCCGCTGACTTGACACTGTCACTTCGCCTCGGGTGTGTTCCCACTGTACTTTGATCACTACCCTACCACGGCTCAAAGGAGTCGTGCAAACAGGTGGTGGTTGGGTGCAGTCCCGAAGCACTTGGAGGCAGTGACGGTTAGACAGGATTCGTCTCTCCCGGTATTGGGGGTTGACATCGCGCTGTGTCTAGGAGAGCCATTACACGAGTAGTCCCTGGCCAGGGCAAACGAGATATACTGGTAGGTTTCCAGTGTTATCTCAGGGTGTTTTGGGCTTCGCTCCGGCACGACTTGTACCGCTATTGGGGACTGACGTTTACCCGCCCCCTAGGCCCGCCATGCGATGTATCAGACGAACAGACCGGACTGTACGGAGAATGTCACACTCAGGCTCAGTAGGAGTTCAGATGGGTTTCGCCTCGTCGGTCTTCTTGTCGGCATTACCTGGGGACCGTTACGCACAGCTAGTGCCGCTTGCGGTCTGTGGTTAAACCCACTGCCAGCGTAGTGTCGAGTCTTTAGAGTCCCACACAGAAAGCTTTTCGCCTTTAGGCAAAAGAGTAGAGGTCGCATGGTATTGCGACAGGTCGCATGGTTTTGCGACAGGGTTCGGTCACATCCGTGCACTTGTGCACGTACAGTGTCCGGACAGTTTACACTAGCGGGCTTTGGTTTAAGCCAGATCCTAGTGTACCTTATGGGATTGGATTTATCCAGTTTGCATTCGTGTTCCTCGGAACGCGGATGCGGGTGTGTATGCACAGTTGACAGGGAGGCAGAGGCAGCGGATTCTCATTAGGGTTGTTGACAGTTGACCGTTGACTTTTTGACTTTATGCTCAACCCTAATGAGAATATGATATGTGATTAACTATTATATTAATTAAGTATTATGGTGATATGGTTGTTGACTTGTTGACTTTTGTTGACTTGTTGACTTTGTTGACTTGTTGACTTTTGTTGACTTGTTGACCGGTTGACTAGGCTTGACTAGTTGACCATCATGATAACCATGGTTATCATTTCATGCCAAAGACTTTTACTTGCTTGTTCATTTGAGTAAAATGAGTGCATGACATGATAAGGTTATGGTTGCTTCAAACCATCACATAAGACTTTTTTGATATGATGAGTTATGATCACTTTGGATTATGAGAGGGTGAGAGACAAAATACTTGCTCATTCTTTCTTGCTCATTCTCTCTCTTGTTCTTGAGCTCTCCTCTTGCTCTCACCCTCAACCTCTTGCTCCCTCTCTTGATCTATGGTTCTCTTGTCTCATGAGTTGAGAATCAAGAACCATAGATAAAATCCCATTCTATTTCCTCTCTACTCATTCTAGTTCACTAGGTTTGGCAAACCAAGTGAACTAGTTTCTTCAAAGACCGAAGAAGGAGCTAAAGGTTGGAGCTTTCAAGTGGATCTATCTTCGGCGTACGGAGACGACGAGAAGGAGCCATCGGATCACCACCGGAGCTTGAAGAGAAGGAGTTCAAGACAAGCTAGGTATAACCATCTCTATCCGAGTAGCTAAATATCTTTAGCTTAGTATGCTAGTTTTAGTTTAGGTAAAGATCCCGACCTAGCTTAGTCCATGTTGCCTCTTGCGTTAAAATTTTGATTTTATACCGTTTCCGCCTCCCCGTAAGAACCGGGGGTCGCAACGTGGACTTACACGTTCCGCCGTTTTGGGAAACAATTTAGAAGGGTTTTCCTTGTTTTAAACGTTTCGCGTCATATCAGACACGTAGATAAATACTGAGACTATAGCTCGCTTTTTGGAATTCCCTTCAATAGCTATCAATGCATGCAAAATACATTCAGGTACTATCCTCTGACTAGTCCTGCTTAGTACGAAAACACATCGCAATTATCACAAAAAAAACGTACTGCTCTATAAGAAATCAATCCCAAAATACGCGTATGAATACTACGTGCGTCTGGTGCGCACGACAATCAAAATCCATATACGTGCCATATAAGTGCACAGAAACAAGATCTAAGTGCATCGGGTGTGCACAAAGCATCTGTCGTAGGCAACGTGTGTGCCTGACAGCAAAATCAGGTGCATCTGACATGCACGAAAAAAAATCTCGATTTAGTGCATCTGGTGTGCACCAAAATCGCATCTCAAGACATGCGCTCAACATGCGCGAAAACCCAAAACCAGGGGCATCCATCATGCACGAAATCATGAAATCTAATATCAAGCGCCGAGCATGCGCAAAATCAAATCAGGTGCACAAGATGCACAAAACAAATATCGAGTATCACAATCGAAATCGAAGTCCAGTGCATCTAAGTGCACAAAAGGCGTATCACTGCACTGCAAGCATATATAAACTATACAGAGTGCAGGAACCAAATCGTGTGCGTGCATACGCACAAAATCAACTCAAATGCCTAAAACCGTAAAATCACAAACATGTGAAACCCAAGCACGAAAACGATATCAAGTGCAACACTGTGTAAAGATCGTAAATCCTCAATCATCAAAATCAAATCAGGCGAATAAATCACCCAAAACATCGAAATCAATAATGGCGGAATAGTACCGCTCAAGCGCATCCTCTAAGAATCTCGGGCCAATTGTCGCGGTCACTAGTGGGACGTCTCGTCGATGATCATGAACTCTGGCCTGCTGGTGTGCGTAACAATGACCACTCCTGGGTCAAGGTCTTCACTATGAATTACCAATCTCTCGGTCCATCGGCTCATCGGCCCTGTCAGGTGTGCCAACGGGGATGATCCCGTTCTGGCACTTCTCTGGTCATCTCTCGGTCAATCATCGCGACCACTCGTAAGACAGCATATCACTGGCGTCGGCCTCTGGCTCTCTGAATGTACGTGACACATCTGATCCTGGGTGCAAGTATCATTGCAGCAGTGTCCTGAAAGGAATCCTGCTCACGGTCTCTTCCATGTCTCGTCTCTGCCGACTGTCCGGAAGTCATCGTCCTTTCCTACATCTGCATCTTACTCTGGAACGGCTGCATGCCCATCGCGATTCCTTCTGGAAGGTATATCCAGTACTCTGCCTCGGCATGCGCATCGCATCTCTGATGTCGGCGGAGGGGAACGTCATCATATCCAGATCTTGTACGAACCTCTTACTCCATTTTTCTCTAATGTCGACCGCTTCGGACTCGTCTCGTCGTGGCTGCATGGACTGAGCTCCAACGGCTATCCTCGTATCGGGAGTCTCTCAAGAAATGCATCCCACCACCTAGCATCCGAATTAAGTCAAACCATCCAATCGATTGTCAAAACCTCATAATCCCCCAAGAGCTCAACATCTTGGGTACAGTTTAATAGTATCGAGTACGTACCACAGCATCGATGGTCCAGCCGTAGAAGGGCAAACCCAAGCCTCACTAATGGCGCCGCGGAACTGCCGCAAACCCGAAGGTTCAAAGGATTTCACACAGTCATTATGTCGAGTTAGGGTTTCATTCTTCTAGAGGGAACATAGAATTGCCTGCATGTCTTTCCGAATACTTTAAACTTGGAATAATAGGTTTCCGACATTCGATCGTCTCTGTCGACCCTCACGTCTCTGCGTGAAGTCGTCTCTATCTGGAATCAACCTATCTGATGACCTCGCATCGGGGTAGCGAACGAACCACATGTCCTAGTCATTCATCCTCGGTGACTAGTGACCTTCTATCATCTCTTAGTACAACTCGTACTGCAATAGCTCCAACATCTAGGGTGATATCTCGTCGTTCGCAGCAATAGCTGGCTCGCTCGTCTGCACGCTGAACAGTGCCTCGACCATCATGAATAAGCAATACACCAACGGTCATCAAAATCTGCTGGCCTCTATCATTGGCTCAATCCTCTAGTGTCGATCAGCACATCCGAGTAACCTCATAAAGGCGATCCGCCAAACGCTCGTGGCGCGGAAACACAGTAAAAAGACACATCTCCGCAATCGTGTGTCGCCGAATCATGCCCTGGTCAGTCCTTGTTCTTGACGAGCTCATGCTGACCGCAACTCTAGCCGTAGCTCTCCCTGCCCGTAATCGTAGCAGCAAACCATAACTGGTACTGATGAGGCTAGATCGGAATGAATATAATACTGAGCAAAGAAATGTACATCCTAAGGCTTCTTAAGTGGAGTAGCTATCGTAATTATGCCGCGAACATACCTATGGTACGTCACTCTACTTTAGTCACCTATTCCATCAACCAAGGGTCATCCTACGCTCCGAAGGTAAAACCTAACGCTTTGATACCAACTTTGTCACGACTCGAAAGTACGGAACATGACCGGCACTTAAACTACGAACATCTCGAGGCATACGTAATCTAAGTAAACCGAAAACCCAGAAATCCAAACCAAGAAAAGATGTAGAGTGCGGGAAAAACCAACTTAAAGCAAGTAGTTTCAATAGCATAAGCCGAATTATGCGGTTTTTAAAAACATCAAAAATTTCCTGAAAATTTCGGCAGAGTCTCCTTTGTAAATACCGGCCCCCAAACGGGATACAACATGAATAGTACACGAAATCAAAAAAAAGGGCATCCCCAAGCAGGAGCTAGCTCTTCGTCAATCGACGGCCACAACCACACAAGCAATATAATATACAACGCCAACGGCGAGGATCAAAACTCAAAAGGAAACTCAAAACCACAAGAAAACTACAGAAAAATAACGCGCGACTCTAAGGTCGAAGGAATAACATCACTGGTCTCTATCTCAAAGTAAATACATGTTTGGTTGATGGAACTTCTAGATACAACTGAATAATAATATATAATGTATAATGATGGGTACGATACAAATAAACCCACCTACTAGCAAGTCACCCGAACGAAACTGTACCCGCAAAGCCGTAAAGAAACCTGTACGGCAAAACCTGCAAGAAACTGGGGCACAACGGGGGTGAGTTGCCAACTCGTGAATAGAAAAACATCTACGAATAGAAATCGCATGTATGACGCAATCCTAGGTCATACGATCAATATATATAATCCTCAAATAAAACCAGCAGTCTATAACAATGACTAGGGTAAATATCTAATCCAAGTGTAATTCCATGTGCCCGTGCCGGTGCCTCAGGGAGCAATGTATCATATGAATGAGGTATGAATGCATGAAAACAGAATGCATGTAAATGAAGAAACTGTTTTCATAAATTAGTAAGATTTCCTTTGTATTTTTAAAATGAGGTATCATAAATGAAATCAGTATCAACAGTGTCTAGCATCGACACAAAACATAAATCTCAATGTCTCAAAGCCTCAGGCTCCGGCTATCCGGACCGGCCTGTATCATCAAATCTCAGTACCTCAATATCTCGAAATCTCAATGTCTCAATCTCAATATCTAGGGCGCCGTCAGTCCAGACCGGCCCCTACCATCCATCTCAAGACCACGACGGTATCCTCCGGATATCCGACGCGTCGGGTAAAATCACCGGTAGGTAGTCTCCCTCTGCCAGGCTCATCGTCATCACCACGAGCTTCTTGCCCCGGGGTACCTTACCGGGTCCACCATGTACCCAAAACGGTTCATCCAACTCCTCGAATCGGGTCTCGAAATCCATCAGCAAACTCATGGTGGACGACTCATACATCATGGGAAAACCGCACTTTTTATTTTAAAAGAGAGAAAAGGTTTATTTATGTTTTTGCGGTTTTCCTCCAAATCCAAGAAATCTCATGAAATCCGAATCCAAGTCATCAATAGCATGTAAACAGTGAATATAGGCATGAGAATCCATGAATGCGACACAACAGTGAATAATAACATGCATGAAGTAGTAGGCACTAACTACAATGTCTAACTAGCATATAAGGCAAGTACACTAATATCATGTCTAAACTATTAGCTAACAACCTATGTCAAATGAAATAGTATTTTCTAAAGTGTTCATGACATGGCAATTACCGATGAAGATGTGTGTGAGCCGGCAACTAAGTGTACGTGGTACATACGCGTCATCGGTAATGGTGCTGGTGTCCTAACAGCATGATATTAATAATAGGAGTATGAAACATAATATAAGCATGCGATACGAAGCGAACCACAATAATGAGCTGGAGCTGAATACTAGACGCAACTATAACTAATCTGCATTAATCTAATATAAGTCCTACAAATGGTGCCTTTTGAAATAACACGAATCATGGGTTTTTGAAAATAAGGGCTACGGTGTTTTTATGAAAAGATACGTCTTTTGAAATATCCGTAGGATCTCTTGAGCTGTCTTTTAAAATACCCACAATTCGTTAGTTTTTGAAATAGGTAAGAATCGAATCTAATCTAACAACTAAACTAAACTAAAGGGCTAAGCTAACAAGCTGGACTACAGGTAAGGAAACCGCCTAACATCTGAGTCGATACATATACATACCTGTATATATATTAGTCGGTGATCCCGCCTCAATAATATCATATCCGATACCATATCTATAATCAGACATCCCAAGTCAAGAGTGCGGATCAATCATCAAAATATAGCTCGTACGTAAATCCGTCGTACGGCATCCCCAAATCTGGGTACGGGTTAATATCACATTCATCATACTATTCACCTGGTATCCTCTTTATCAAATATCATGATCGGGGTACTGATCTACGTCTAGTACAATACTGATACCACCTAAGTATGCATGCACGTATGTGAAACACTACGTCAAGGACCCGCTACAACGTCAGGTCGTATCTCAAATACGAACCCTGCTATATCACCGATCTCACGGCCTCAAATCAAATCTCATCGACTCATCATAAATCCCAAGTACTATCATCATTATCCATGCATGCGTATATGAATGTACATATGCATAGTCCCATACCCACGCATATATACATGTATACACATCCCAATCTGCGCACAAGAAAGTAAAGTATGCAAGTCTGTGTGTGCGTATGTGGGTATAACAACTACTATAGGGTTTCGCAACTAACCCAAAGCTAATCCATGAACACATAATCATAACATGAATAAACATTCTCGTATCATAAAACACCTATATAAACATATATATATAAGCTACACTACGGACTGCGGGGGTGCTATACGCCATCCACCCGACTTCTCCCCGTAGATATAAATCTACTCACCTGGTCCTCGCTCGCCGGTGCAGACGTCGCCACGCGCTTGCTTGTCGTCTCGAAGTCTACATGGGGGTACCTACATATCACAACGCATCGTATCGTATTAAAATCCGACTCATGACCAAAACGACACACGAATCCCACATAGGTCAAAACCTATGGTTGCTTTCACAAATCAACCCAAAAACTCTCGACGTCGGTGTACAAACGCCAGACTATCGAGAAAAACCCAAATACACTCATTTTCACATTCACGAACACTAATTTTAATATAAAATAGGTTAAAACTCACAAAAACCCCAATTTCACTTAAAAAGTCATTTTTCCGAAAATCTAGCAAGCACAATTCGCCGTTTTAGTACAAAACTCGATGTATAAACGAATCTAGGGGCCACAATATTCACTAAATATCTTAATTAAGTCATAAAAACAATTCCCATAATTTAATCTCATTAATTTCCATAAACGTTAAAATTCTAGTTTACAAAATACCTAAATTTTAACAATTTTATAGCAAAAATGCACAAACTACAATCTAGCTTGGATTTTCATGAACTAAAAGCATTAAACCACTCAATATAATCTTTATAATGACATGAAACCTAAATTTGAATTTTATCTCATAAGAATATAATTATTTAAAAAACCTAGTTTACCAATTATATAATTATCACTTTTAAATCAACAAATATGCAAACTAGCAAGTTAAATTGGATTTAGCATAACATTAATATGTCAATTATATAACATAAACTAAATCTCACAACACAAAATACCAATTTGAAATCAAACCCCTCTCTTGAATTTTAAATCATGCACCTGGAACTAATTAAAAACCTAATTAAACAATTAATTAAGCTAACCTAAGCAATTAACAACACATTAAGCAAAAAGGTTAGAATTTATACCTAAATAATTTGAAGATCCCACAAGCACACTTAGCCTCCCAAATTGAAATCTAAATCCCTAGATCCATGCTATGGTAGCCAAGGGAAAATGGATAGGAGGTGGATTTTGATTTGGATTTTTGCTTGATTTTTTATGGATTTTTCAAGCATTTTGATGAACTTTTTTAAAGAGAAGGAGATGAAGAATGAAGGGGCTGTTGTGGGTTCAGATTTTGGCCAGAATTGGTGGGGATTGGGTGAGGGAGGAGAGAGAGTGAGGTGGGGAAAGTCCACTCTAGTCAAAGTCCACTCTAATTCTATCATTTTCTACTCTTTTCTTTTTCTTTTCTTTTGAAAAAAGAAGTGATTGGAGAAAGGGAGAGGGGGAGGGCTTTCATGGTGGGGCCGGCCACATGGGGAGAGGGTGAGGTGTGGGTGTGTGGGTTAGGAAAAAGATAAATGCTAAACCCCAATTCCCATTAACACTAATTTCACCGAAAAAAGCATTTTTTCGATATTTTCTAAACCGTTTTGGCAAACGATTTCGTTTCAAAAACCACATGATAAAATTTTATTTAATGTTTTATGATGCACAAAATTTGTTTCAATTCATTCCAATTTGTAATTTTCCCTAATTAAATGTATTAGTGACGTCTTAAAATAATAATAAAATAATTTTTTTTCAGAAAATTTGAAATTTCACCAGTGGCTCAATAAACACAAAATACTAGCAATTATATAGCTAGAATATGTATATTTAATTTTTATAATAAGATATTTGCATTTTGACTTTTTACAGAAAACCCTCTTATTTTACCGATTTTTCGAAATTTCACCGAAACGATTTTCAAAACGTTACACCTACTGCCGGCGTATTAACGAGTCTTAGAGTCCCACACAGGATTTTTCTAGTTCAGGCGAAATGTTGTGGTGTGCATATGAGATATGCGCAGGAGCTCGATTAAATACGGATATGTGATACCGTATTTTAATCGGACGTTCGATATTTGTCGGGTCGCATTTGATGTGACCGATTTATTAAATCAAGTGTTGATTTAATATTATCTTTAAGCTCACTTTTAATTAACTCTTTTTCTTTTGGATATATGCATGTATGTTCACACATACACATGATGATGTGCATGCACACATACACACATACATATGTGTCATGGTTGATGATACAAAGGAGATGGCAATATAAGACTCACATGGTTACTAAATATCTAGATTTTTTTTAATGGATTAAAAGAAAAAGGAAATTAAAATAATGACTCATTTTCTACACACTTCTTATTTGACCATTGACTTTAACCATGGTTGAATTACCTTTTGTTCTTTAACCCATCCAAATAATATCTAGATATTTAACCAACCATGGTTATATGTGAGAGTGTCTCATATATAATATTTTCATTTTTCATTTTTGAAAATAAGTTTTCATTATTCACACAAAAGCTTTTGCCATCTTCACCTTCCTCCATTTCCAAGCTCTCTTGAGTTTTGTTTTGAGTGAGGAAATTAAAAAGAAAGGGTTTTTGAGTGAGTTTACAAACCACACAACTATTCTACACTATCCTAGCCCTTTAGTGTAGAGTGTTTGCTTCATTTTGTGAAGCTAAGAGCTTGTTCTAGGAATCTCCGGGTGGATCATCGTAGACGACGAAGGACTTCGAGCGGAGTCGTTCCAAACCTTGTGCAAAGCCACAGGAGTCCTAAAGACCGAAGGAGTTGGCTACAAAGGTTGTATTTCCTTTTCCTTTAGTTTAGACTTCACATAATGATATTATTACCCTAATCTCTAGTTACGATTCGTAGTTCGTTTGTAATAGCTCTCTTTAAAATGAAATTTCACTAATTTATGATGTTGTAACCCAACTAGAGGCGCTACTACACACCAACAGCTGGAGGGGCCGTGGGAAGCCTGACAAGGATGAACGAGCAGGGTAGCTGCTCGGTGCCTCTTGGTGAGGGCTTTGATCCCCGGCGTTGCGAGGTAGAGGAGCTACCAACCAGGGATAGCCGAGTAGGGTAGCCGCTCGGCTGCCTCTTGGTGAGGGCTTTGATCCCTGGCGTTGCGAGGTAGGGAGGCTATCAGCCAGGGATAACCGAGCAGGGTACCCGCCCGGCTGCCTCTCGGTGAGGGCTTTGATCCCTGGCGTTGCGAGGTAGGGAGGCTACCAGCCAGGGATAGCCGAGCAGGGTAGCCGCTCGGTTGCCTCTCGGTGAGGGCTTTGATCCCTGGCTTTGCGAGGTAGGGGAGCTACCAGCCAGGGATAGCCGAGCAGGATAGCCGCTCGGCTGCCTCTTGGTGAGGGCTTTGATCCCTGGCGTTGCGAGGTAGGGAAGCTACCAGCCAGGGATAGCCGAGCAGGGTAGCCGCTAGGCTGCCTCTCGGTGAGGGCTTTGATCCCTGGCGTTGCGAGGTAGGGAGGCTACCAGCCGGGGATAGCCGAGCAAGGTAGCCGCTCGGCTACCTCTCGGTGAGGGCTTTGATTCCTAGCGTTGCGAGGTAAAGAGCTATCGGCCAGGGATAGCCGAGCAGGGTAGCCGCTCGGCTGCCTCTTAGTGAGGGCTTTGATCCCTGGCATTGCGAGGTAGGGAGCTACCGGCCGGGGATAGCCGAGCACGGTAGCCGCACGGCTGCCTCTTCGTGAGGGCTTTGGTCCCTGGCGTTGTGAGGTAGGGAGCTACCGGCCAGGGATAGCCGAGCAGGGTAGCCGCTCGGCTGCCTCTTGGTGAGGGTTTTGATCCCTGGCATTGTGAGGTAGGGAGCTACCGGCCAAGGATAGCCGAGCAGGGTAGCCGCTCGGCTGCCTCTTGGTGAGGGCTTTGATCCCTGGCATTGCGAGGTAGGGAGCTACCGGCTAAGGATAGCCGAGCAGGCTAGCCGCTCGGCTGCATCTTCGTGAGGGCTTTGATCCCTGGCGTTGCGAGGTAGGGAGCTACCGGCCAGGGATAGCCGAGCAGGGTAGCTGCTCGGCTGTCTCTGTTGTGCCACGGCAGCGCCCCGGCCGTCGATCCGAGGCCAAAATGCGGAATCAAAATTTTTCTTAACTTTAAACTGGCGCTACCGCGGACAATATACCCGGATCGTAACCATTAACCGATACTAGCAAATAAGAGAAAGGGTGAGAGATGTACCGAGTGATCCGAGTCCTCCGGTCTTCTCGTCATCGTCCCGATCTCCCGCGGAAACTCCGGTCGTCGCATCCTTGCCGGAAGGGCACCACATCGTCTGTATCTTTTACGGGCTCCCACCTCAATACCGAGGCAACTCAGGCGCAAAGTTGGCTAGCCGACGCGCCCAAGATTAGCTGTAGAATGTAGTGTAGAATCATAGTCTCTTTGGAGTAGTGAAGTTGCCATTGGTGATGGAGGAATAAGGTTAAGGAAAAATGGTGCTTTCATTTTTCCAAAAACAAGAAGAATGAGATGATGAAATGTGTGCTACACTAAAATGGAAATTTTTCTCATTCCTCATCAAAGAGGCCGGCCATCCAAGCTAGGAAATGGTGGAGGGAAAAGCATCACATATAAGGGAGGTGAGTGTAGGATAAATCAAGAGGTAACCACAAACAAACATCAACCATGCTTATTACTTACATCAAACCCATACCCTTTCTAATCTCATTAAATGCACCATCATGGATGAAAGATTCTAATCCTATCATAATGAATACATTTGCAAGAAACCCCTTCCACAAAAGTAATTTGCAAAACTGCAAATTACCCCCTCCATCGGAAAAGTCCGGCCGGGAAAGAACAAAGGAAAACCGGCCGGAACGAAAAGCAAACTGGCAACTCCAGAAAACTGGTCCCGTAATAAATTACAGGAAAACCCCGATACTGTGCATACACACCCGCATCTGTATTCCGACCGGATACAAATGCAATGAGACAAAATCTACACTGTACTAAACTAGGATCCGGCTTAAACCAAAGCCGGCTAGCAAAATCCGTCCGATCCTGATCCGTGCAATACCGCACGTATCAGATCGAACCCAGCCATATATCCATACGGCCATTAGTACAAACCGTCCGATCCTGATCCGTGCAATACCGCACGTATCTGATTGGACCCTGCCATATCTCCATACGGCCTCTACAGCGTTTCGCCCGAAAGCTTGAGTAACTGAAAGTGTGGTGGACTCTAAAGACTCGTCAATACTATGGCTGTGGATTTAACCACTAGCACGTCAGAGGTATAAGCCAATACGTGACGGGCCACCAACTATTGACCAAAAGGGGCGTCGATGAGCGAACTCATCCTGACACCCTACTGAGCCTGTCAGTGACAATATCCGTACAGTCCGGTCCGTTCGTCTATGAGCATCGCATGGCGGGCCTAGGGGGTTGGTAAAAGTCAGACCCCCAAAGGCGGTACAAGTCGTGTCGGAGTGTAGCCCAGAACGCCCTGAGATACTACTGGAATACCTACCAGTAAATCTCCTGCCTCGGCCGAGGGCTTTGCGTAATGGCTCTCCTAGACACAGCGCGACCTCACCCCCAATACCGGGAGAGACGAACCCCTGCAGATCCGCTCACTGCCTCCATGTGGCTCGGGACTGTACCCAACTAAAACCTGTTTGCACGACTCCTTTGAGCCGTGGTAGGGTAGTAATCAAAGCACAGTGGGAACTCACACGAGATAAATGACGATCTCAGGTCGATGAACTAACCTGTACACATGTCACCTGGGAACTGCTATCTGACGTCTGGTATAATCCCAACTAGCAGGTTCCCGGCGAGTCCTGTCCGGTGTATTCATAACCCAATGAGCACCTGTATACATCTTAGGTGAACCAACTGACACCAGTGGCTTGTGAGACCGGCCACCGCCCCTCGTCGGGGTCTCGACTGTATACACTAGTCTACTAACGGAGTATCGATGCCCAGTCTCGAAACTCCCATGACTAGGGACCTTTTAAGGATGTGCTTATAGACTATCAGCTCCCACGTATATGATCGCCATCATACTGCTGGTGGTCAAGCAAGAATCCTAGGGGCTCTATCAACGTGTAATAGCGACCTGTCAGGTCACCTAAAGCAGTACACGATGATAAAGGTAAACCAGATAGCATACTATCATCTCGAGTAAGACTGTCCTACCGGGATAGGTCCTCCCTCAATCATTGCAATCACGTGCCTGTGACCCAATAATTGACTCTGAGGGCACTATCTCCAACAATCTCCCACTTGCACTCAAGGCTAATTATTGCGATGTCGCATACTCACAGCCCGTGTGATACCGAACACCCAACTCCTCTACTAGTCAGTCGCACAAAGCCTGTTTGCGAAACTATTGCGTTCGAGGAATAGCCTCAGTGAGTGGATCCGTCTAGATGTTTCTTTCTATGTCTCTCTAAATCTCAAGTTCGCGGAGAATGCCATCTCCCGAAATGAGCAATACCTGTCTTAGAATGTGTCTGGATGTCTGATGGGACTTAGCTCATAAATGAACTCCAAATCCAAACTTCTTAGACTGTATCGACAACTGAACTTAATCAGTATCCTGCGCCATGCCTCCCTCAGTATTGCCTTGGATCACCTGTCCAAAATACTGCCCCTCGTCAGAAGGAAAACTATAACTCTGACAACCTCCTTGTCGTCCATGTCACCTTGGAAGCCTGGAGTGATAACCGTCTCCTAAAGGAGGCAGCCGTTATCATATCCCTAGAACATTCACTTATGTTCTAAAACTGCTTCCGACTGTTCCTCCAGGATTGGATCAATATCAACTTATTGCATCTAGTGCAAGAACAACATCTGGTGTGGTACTTGACATCTCATGATTGACTCAATTGCCTAAGCAAGTGATCTGCCAATCATGCACACCCCTCTCTACTTTAGTCTATAAGACACCTTTAGAGAGGGTGACTCCATTACCTGCAGGTACACTACCATGCCAGGAGTCGTCCATTCTAAATACTCTTAGAATGCTGTCAAAGTACCCTGATTGGGAAACCACCCAAATCTAGATCTAAAACCATAGATCTAGTAACCAGTATGTCTGATATAATGTCCAAGTCCCTTGTGGAGAAACCACTGTGTGACGACCAAAGTATAACCGATCGTAGTATAGGAATGTCACTTCCTACTTTGTGTATGTCATCCAAAACCCGGATATCACACCCTACTACCTTCTCAACAGATCCATCCCCTATTCTGATGACGTCAAACCTATGACTGTCACATCAGAAATAGATGATCTATCTCCGCTATATTTGCTTTAGTCTATAAATAGACATAAGCCACCTGTCCACCAATGCTTCCGCTGCTCCCACTGACTACGACAACCCTCTGGCAGAGTCATATAGACGTACACTTCTAAAGCTAGTTTAGAACGACGCTATACTCATCCTCCTGCCGGGTCTCACAGTCTGGAACAACAGCAATGGTAAGTCTGGGTAAACAAGAACCTCCCTGCCACCGTCCTTGAGCATACCGAAGTACCTCTCGAGTGCCTGAGGTTACCCACCATATCTGCGGAGTGGCCAATGGAATGTCAAATCAGATTGAATCTTTAGGTTCCTTATCAAATCTTCAGTAATCGTTTGCGGTTCTGGAATCGCTTCCAGTTCTACCATACTCCCACTACTGTTTTCTGAAAAATAACCATTTCTTTTTAAAATGTGGCGAGTTAAGAACAATATCATTATTGATCTTCCAGATGGTAGAAAGTCAACCCTCGTCATAGCCTGGGTCAACCCACAAACAGCCATTACAGAAACGTGCCTTGAGTTGTCCAGTGTCTGGTTTTAATCATAAGCCGGACAACTCCCCGTACCTTAACATCGTTAAGATATGAACTGTTCTATATCCAATATAGAACCAGAGGCACTGATTTAAATGAACCAGATTCAAATCATGCAGCTATCTCCTGTGCATGTCAAATAAATGGAAGGAGGCCGATCAGCGTTACTCAACTTAGGAATGCTTCCAATTATGAGTAACCTGAAAGAGAAGCAATTTCTCTTTATCATTACTATCAACTGAATACCATACACAAGTATCTACATCTTCGATCACTTTGAAGAATCCCGATACTTGCTACACCTGGTACTCTACTCTATTCAAATACCTATAACTCCTCAAAACTTAGACCCTGTGTTTCTACGAAACACATGTCTAAGAACTAGAGAAGTTAAAAGTAAACAGAATATAGTATGAGGACCAACCCCTCTGTCCTAATGGACACTGGACAACATACAATACTCTGTATAAGTCCGCTGAGTCTAACAACTCTTTCACTGTGTGTCGTAGGTTGAAAACTGTACTTATGGTTAAGAAGAATTACACCGCTGTTTAATGCTCCTTACCTAACCATCCACTGATATAGGTAAATGTCGTAGACATAATTTCAGAAAGGTATATCTCACTCTATGAAAATAGACGTACAGATATATCAATTTGAAATTGGTGCATAAAAGCGGATATTCAAAACCAAATATTTGCCGACCGGCAAACAGCCCAGGTGATCTCCTCAAATATCACCGATTACAACGAATCCCGATATAATGAGGATGATCACCCAATTCCCAATAACTTACTCCCACTCATCATCTGTAAAACCATACAGATGTGAGAATCATACCTGGTAAATACATACCCTGGAGTAAGTATCTAATCGGGAAATCAGTTTTCTTTTAACATTACACAGTGAACTGAAACATTGAAATGTTTCGATGGGGTATCCTGGTATTCCTAGTAATGCCTCTACCATTATCCAGATTCACAACTATAACCGTATAATTCTTTGCCACCTCTCCAAATCCCTTTATATGTCTTTAGTCATTACCTTCTGCACACCCCTTAGGCCAAATGGTTTTCTTCCTTCCCTACCGTTCGGCACCAGCCTATGGTTTGGGAGAAGACTATCCAATAAGCATAATGGGTGTACTGTCCTAATCCTAGGAACACTCGCAATGCGAGAGAAGGTGAAGATAAAAGACAACCGAATAAATCTTATTCCTATTTCTCCTGAACCAGAATCCATCCCCGAACTGGAACAAGTTCCTTTCGAGTTCGTATATAACCATACGATGGAGTATCCAATAAACTGTGGATCTTCGTAGTGATACGGAGTGTCCTGGAGAAATACAAAGGTGATTTAGGATTGGCGAATAAGTACTTGGTTTGGTCGTGAATAGTAGTCGCAATTTACTTTGCCCTCTTACTAATCCCTTTCTTTGTCTTAACTTAATACCTTCTGTACACCATCGTTATGCTAATTGTTTTTCTTCATTCCCCACCGTTCGGCACCTGCCTAAGGTTTGGAAGAAGACTATCCAATTTGCGTAATAGGTGTACTATCTCCTAAACCAAGGAGTACTCGCAATGAGAGAAAGTGAAAAGAAAAGACAACTGAATAATCCTATTCGTTTTCTCCAGAACCAGAAACCATCCTCGAAGTCCTTCGAGTTCGTATATAACCATACGATGGTTTTGTCCAATGGAAGTGGACGTTCGTAATAAAACGGGGTGTCCTGGAGAAAATGGTAAAAGTAGGAGTGGCAATGAGGTCTGCAACTCTGACAATCCAAAAGCCAGTGTTAAGAAGGTTCGGTTAACTTGGTCACTGAGTCATAGTCCAGGGTCGGGTCAATGGTCGCTGCCAAAGAGAGAGAGAAAAGAAACACTCAGCGTGCACTCTAACCTAGATCAGAATGGTTATCACTTTATCTAATCAGGAAACCTCCCACTGTACCTCAAATTCTCCTCCAAACCTGAAAGAAGAATTAGTCGGGATCACCCGAGGAGTAAACCAACTCATCAGTGGGAATCGGGATCCAACTATCATCGCATGACAACGTGACGGAATCCACTCACATTATCACACTCCAGAAGGTATGCGCATGTCTGGCAAGTTTCAGTTCTTTTGAAACTCCCGATGTGATTCTTACCCCTAGGACCCAAGTGACCTTGACACAGTCAACAAATCAAAGAGTCCTAGTCAAGTTCAACCCGTCATTATCCTGGATTGCATTAAACCCACCCGTACGAGCCCTTGACACAGTCAACAAGGCCGCACGACTGTCCTAACCAATCCCATTAATATGCTACAAACAAACACTACTTAGCTACCGCACACTACGCCTTGACACAGTCAACAAACGCAGCACGAATACTAAGTAATACTTGTAAGAAATGACGGAGGGCTACGTGTAGTTTTTGGCGAAAAACCTTTAACGTAATGAACTTGATATTGTTGAAGGAACTGCATAGCCTTTTTAGAAAATATAGTGACGAAAACCTTTACTAAAGAGGTCACTCCCGGTGAAGGGATCTCGGCTCTTTCCCCGTAGAATGAGGTGCAGGATATTCCAACTGAATACCATGATGCAAAGCAAAAGTAATCGGCTATAGTGAAGTTAATGCCCAAACTTCTGTCCAAGGGGTCACTCCCGGTGAAGGGATCTCGGCCCTTGCCTCGTCGACTGAGGAGCAGGATATTCCAAATGAATACCACTATGCAAAACAAAAGAGAACGTCCTTGCAATAACAGCTTTTTGAAAAAGTGTTCCAACAACATCAGATTAGGTTTGTTTTAGCTTGCATTGATCCGAATCAACGCAGTCCCATCAATTGATCACACCACAAAGAACGAAAATATACTGACGTACGTATATTCCATCCGCATTCGCCACTGGGTCCCGTCATCACCCGTTAGGTTAGCTAACTAACGGCAGAGCGGGGACTGGACTAGCGCGGATGAAAAACATATACAACATCTACTAATATATATACCAATATATAGTATTTCGCTCAAGGCGTGATAAAATGCAACATCACAGAAATGTACAGCATCACAGAACAATACAGATATCTGGAAGCCCCGGGTTTCACAGAGCCGCTGCTGAAACCCGACGTTCCCCTGGTCGTGTGGATAGCCTGTGCAATGAAAACCTAGACCCCTACGGGCGCGGCAAGTCACCCGCCAAAACCTGAAGCGAGGCAGCCCCCTTCAGCAACGTGAATGGACCACCCAGCACTTCACGGAATCCGGTAACTCGGGCACCCCTCCTGGGTCAACCTGTACCCCCTATGAGTGCGGCGAATAGCCCGCCAATTCCAGACTGAAGCCCCCTCCGTCTCAATGCCCTGAGATGCGGGCCCGTTGCCCTCTAGAACCTGGCTATCCGTGCACCCCTCCGCGGGGTAACCCTAGTACAGAAAGTAAAATATACATACACCGGGTACATCGACCGCAACCAGGTCGTGCCCCAAAAGAATAATATAATCAGGCAGTGACGGTAGTCCACATGTCGGACGCTCGCCCCGCAATATCAAATGTACATATAAAACAAAACTGTACTAGCATTGCAACCAGGCTATCCCCCACGACCGAACCGCAACAACACAGCATAAACACAGAACATCAACGTGAAAATCACGTTCGCAAATCCGTCTAACCGGGCTATAGCAGTTAGACAGGATTTACCGATCAAGTGATATTCACGGTCGCAGATATAATGTAAATACTGTGAAATAATGTGTTTAAAATATCCAATCGATCAAAAATTAACAAGTGGGCCCCCAAGTAATACTGTAGCACTCACAGAAATTCTGGGCCCAATTTTAATATTCCAAAACCCCTATTTTTAGCCCACAAGCCCACTGCAAAAAAATGATGACATGATCCCTCATTCATGCGGCGGATCCGCGGCCTCCAGAGTGGTAATGGCCGCGCTTCCGCGGTCGTACGGAGGGATCATGTTGTCGAATTTTCCCAGTGTTCTTAGAATTTCCAGTACATTAGTTTTTTACAACCTGAAAAATTTTTCGAGCAAGAAAAAAATCAACAGAAAACTGATGTACACAAAACGCGGTTTTTGGAATTTTGGTCGATCGGATAAGTAAAACGCATTAGAACAAGCTAGACAAGGTTAATGGCGTGGCTCTGATACCATGTTGTGCCACGGCAGCGCCCCGGCCGTCGATCCGAGGCCAAAATGCGGAATCAAAATTTTTCTTAACTTTAAACTGGCGCTACCGCGGACAATATACCCGGATCGTAACCATTAACCGATACTAGCAAATAAGAGAAAGGGTGAGAGATGTACCGAGTGATCCGAGTCCTCCGGTCTTCTCGTCATCGTCCCGATCTCCCGCGGAAACTCCGGTCGTCGCATCCTTGCCGGAAGGGCACCACATCGTCTGTATCTTTTACGGGCTCCCACCTCAATACCGAGGCAACTCGGGCGCGAAGTTGGCTAGCCAACGCGTCCAAGATTAGCTGTAGAATGTAGTGTAGAATCATAGTCTCTTTGGAGTAGTGAAGTTGCCATTGGTGATGGAGAAATAAGGTTAAGGAAAAATGGTGCTTTCATTTTTCCAAAAACAAGAAGAATGAGATGATGAAATGTGTGCTACACTAAAATGGAAATTTTTCTCATTCCTCATCAAAGAGGCCGGCCATCCAAGCTAGGAAATGGTGGAGGGAAAAGCATCACATATAAGGGAGGTGAGTGTAGGATAAATCAAGAGGTAACCACAAACAAACATCAACCATGCTTATTACTTACATCAAACCCATACCCTTTCTAATCTCATTAAATGCACCATCATGGATGAAAGATTCTAATCCTATCATAATGAATACATTTGCAAGAAACCCCTTCCACAAAAGTAATTTGCAAAACTGCAAATTACCCCCTCCATCGGAAAAGTCCGGCCGGGAAAGAACAAAGGAAAACCGGCCGGAACGGAAAGCAAACTGGCAACTCCAGAAAACTGGTCCCGTAATAAATTACAGGAAAACCCCGATACTGTGCATACACACCCGCATCTGTATTCCGACCGGATACAAATGCAATGAGACAAAATCTACACTGTACTAAACTAGGATCCGGCTTAAACCAAAGCCGGCTAGCAAAATCCATCCGATCCTGATCCGTGCAATACCGCACGTATCAGATCGAACCCAGCCATATATCCATACGGCCATTAGTACAAACCGTCCGATCCTGATCCGTGCAATACCGCACGTATCTGATCGGACCCTGCCATATCTCCATACGGCCTCTACAGCGTTTCGCCCGAAAGCTTGAGTAACTGAAAGTGTGGTGGACTCTAAAGACTCGTCAATACTATGGCTGTGGATTTAACCACTAGCACGTCAGAGGTATAAGCCAATACGTGACGGGCCACCAGCTATTGACCAAAAGGGACGTCGATGAGCGAACTCATCCTGACACCCTACTGAGCCTGTCAGTGACAATATCCGTACAGTCCGGTCCGTTCGTCTATGAGCATCGCATGGCGGGCCTAGGGGGTTGGTAAAAGTCAGACCCCCAAAGGCGGTACAAGTCGTGTCGGAGTGTAGCCCAGAATGCCCTGAGATACTACTGGAATACCTACCAGTAAATCTCCTGCCTCGGCCGAGGGCTTTGCGTAATGGCTCTCCTAGACACAGCGCGACCTCACCCCCAATACCGGGAGAGACGAACCCCTGCAGATCCGCTCACTGCCTCCATGTGGCTCGGGACTGTACCCAACTAAAACCTGTTTGCACGACTCCTTTGAGCCGTGGTAGGGTAGTAATCAAAGCACAGTGGGAACTCACACGAGATAAATGACGATCTCAGGTCGATGAACTAACCTGTACACATGTCACCTGGGAACTGCTATCTGACGTCTGGTATAATCCCAACTAGCAGGTTCCCGGCGAGTCCTGTCCGGTGTACTCATAACCCAATGAGCACCTGTATACATCTTAGGTGAACCAACTGACACCAGTGGCTTGTGAGACCGGCCACCGCCCCTCGTCGGGGTCTCGACTGTATACACTAGTCTACTAACGGAGTATCGATGCCCAGTCTCAAAACTCCCACGACTAGGGACCTTTTAAGGATGTGCTTATAGACTATCATCTCCCACGTATATGATCGCCATCATACTGCTGGTGGTCAAGCAAGAATCCTAGGGGCTCTATCAACGTGTAATAGCGACCTGTCAGGTCACCTAAAGCAGTACACGATGATAAAGGTAAACCAGATAGCATACTATCATCTCGAGTAAGACTGTCCTACCGGGATAGGTCCTCCCTCAATCATTGCAATCACGTGCCTATGACCCAATAATTGACTCTGAGGGCACTATCTCCAACAGTCTCTTGGTGAGGGCTTTGATCCCTGGCATTGGAGGGGTTGTGGGAGGCCTACCAAGGATGAACCAAGCAGTGAAGCTGCTCGGTCGCCTCTTTGTAAGGCTTTAGATCCCTGGCGTTGTGGGGTAGGCGAGCTATCGGCCAGGGATAGCCAAGCAGGGTAGCTGCTGGGCTGCCTCTTCGTGAGGGCTTTGGGGAGATGGGCAGTCGTGAGGGATAGCCGAAAGCGTGGAGGAGGCGAAGCGCCAGAGCCGCGTCTTCTCGATTTCGCATCGAGCGGCGCGATGTCTGCCGTGTGGCGGTACCATTGCGTGTGAAGCGAACGACTGTTGGGCTCCTGGGGCGTTGATGGCGTTCGGAGGAGAAGATTCGTCCGTGCCTCCGTTGAGGGGGAGGCGGTGACTGGTGATTGGCTCGTCGTGATGATCGCTCGCCATTTGGTTGATATCGGAAGACGAACTTTTGTTTTTATGGAATCTAGTTTCCCACAGACGGCGCCAGCTGATGGAGGCGAGAATCTCCTTCAGATGTTGCCTTCCGTTGATCTGCTGATTGCTGCGATGGGTGGCTAAGATTGGATCTGGAGGCTGTCGCTCCTGAAGCGTGTGGATCTCAATGGGTTTGAGATTGTGGTTGCCGAGTTACCTGCAAGGAAGTCCCGGGGTGGTTGTACCACCGAGGATCCTTCGACGATGAAGTTAGTCTAGAGATCCGAGCAGAGTAACGGCTTAGTGGAGTAAAAATGGCTTACCTCGATCGTCTGAGAGAGGGGTTTATATAGCGGTGGCAGCAGGCGAAGCAGACGCGAGAATCACGCCGGCCGTTACGCTCTCGACGTCACGCCCGCGTGATGAGCGGGACCTCCCATTAATGGCGAGACAGGCTCGTTAATGGGGGATCGTGGTGGCGTGGAACGTAGGATGTGGCCGGCGGAGATCCCGCGCATGGCGAGATTTGCCGGATGGCGGTTACACCTGCAGGCGGTGCTGTTGGTCGGTTGATGAGACCGAGGAAGATGACCTCAGCGGGAGAGCTCGTGGACGAGCGGGAGAGCCGAAGTATCTTGCTTTTGCGGTAGCTCGGAGACGAGTTGTGAGGCCGAGGAGGCCGGTTATGTAGGGGGTCGAAGGCGAGCCAGCTTTGTTTGTAGGACGGGCATGGGAGTGATCTGGTCGGCCACTGTAGGTCCTCTCTAGTGAGCTTCGGGACACGTCATCTGCCATGTGTCATGATATAAGGAATTACCGTTATTGAGCATCATCAGCATTATAAGATGACAAAGATGATGTGTGGTATTAAACCGAACTAGTATTTTGCAAGTGCGATGCACGTTTAGTGCTTTATCCTATTTAGAGTCCAAAAAAAATTATTGTGCCCATGTATAAATATAAAATGCGGTTTTTTGGTTTGAAATTATTTTGAATGTTAATAAATGAATAAAATAGTCATTTTAGTAACTTGGATCAAGAGTATTCTAGAAAATATTATAATATGTTATTTACCATATTTAAATAAAAAATGTAGTTATAAGTAAATGAAAGTAGAATTTGAAAAATTATAAGATTTAAAAAACTTCAAAAAAATTCTTTTTTGTCTTAAATTTAAATATAATGTAGATTAAATTTAGAATTCAAACTAATTTCTATAAAATTCTTTTTTTGTCTGAAGTTCTAGAAAGTTTCTTTTTTCTTTGTTTTTTCAAAAAATGGTGCGGAGGCTATAAGATTTGAGAAATTTTTTTCATTTTTTTTGTATTTCAAAAAATGGAGAAGTGGATTCTAACCAATACAATATGTATTATATACAGAGATAACACCAAATATAAGACTAAAAAGCACTGAAAGTTTGCAATATTAATTAAGATATGCCACTTCATGACATGGTATTTTATTGGCAAAGGTTGAAATGTCATAGTATTTTACTGAAATTTAGCCTTGTATCATAATATATACTTTACCCCCAAAAACTTAGAATATATATACAGAGAGAGGGGGTTTAATGGAGGAAAGGTGGCATAGGAGGGAATTTCCTTTTATAACGTTGGAAAAATTCTCCCTTCATGATTTTTTTCGACGATCGGCATACATCATCTCCATTTTTATCATCTAAGATATGGATACTCCAAATTTCATGTGATTATACCGTTTTTTCACCGTTGATTTAGTTGGTGCAAAATTAATGGTTTACCGACAATATAACCTTTTACATTGCTAATTCAACTGTGAAAAAATAGTGGAATCACATGAAATTTGGTGTATGCACATCTTAGATGATAACGATGAAGATGATAGATGTCAATCGTTAGAAAAAATGGTGGAGGTTGTATTTTTCCTTCCCTCCATTATTCTCCCCTCCTATGGCTTTTTCCCTCATTATTCTCATATATATAGAGAGAGAGAGAGAGGAAAGAGGCCATAGAAAGGGATTTCCTCCTATAGCATCGAAAAAATACAACGTTCACCATTTTTTCCGACGATCGTTATCCACCATCATCATCGTTATCATCAAAGATGTGCATACACCAAATTTCATGTGATTCCACCACCTTTTCACCGTTGAATTAGCAATGTAAAAAGTTCTATTATCGGTAAACCTTTAATTTTGCACCAACTAAATCAACGATGAAAAAATGGTATAATCACATGAAATTTGGTGTATCCACATCTTAGATGGTAAAGATGGAAGTGATGCAAGCCGATCGTCGAAAAAAATCATGGATGATGTATTTTTTGGACGCCAATCCCACCTATGAAGCCTTTCCTTTATTAACCTCATTATATCGCTCAAGATTTGGGTCTTTGACTTTTGAATTGAAGTCCCACCTTTTGCTTCTCATCCCATTGTTATATATAAGTTGACCTAAATAAATTAGAATATTCTCTAGGGTATATTTTTTGCTCTCCTCAAACAAACATGCACCCCACGTCTATAAAAAGAAAGCATGCGTTAGGGTTAAAGGCTTGGTTTAAAAACACGTACATCACAAACCTCGCCTCTTTTGAAGCACACAAAGTCCTAACAATAGCAAAACCATTTCACAAACCAACCCTCGACCCCATCCTTGTATCTCTTAGGCCCTTTTCCAATCAAGAGGGTCTCCTCTTCTCTTTTGATCCCTTCATCTCTTAACCAATCCTTAATCAATAGAAGAAGAAGGGGGGGAAAAATGTTCCGTCGACGATCCTCTTGCATCTTGTAATGGTTCGTTTACTGACGAAAAGACAGAGCCTCGGCAGTCGACGAACCGGATCGGTGGAAGCGATAGCAGCAGACGAGGAGGCAATGCACGAGGTTTCGGGACGGCAGGCGCATAGCCTGATCCTAGAAAGCGGAAGCGGCGGGAATGGAGGGGACGAACGGATGTTTAGAAGCCAAGGGTCAAGGACGAGCAGCTCGCTCGACGGACAGCAGATCGGGTGGGCCCTCGATCGATCGCCGAGCAAGATTATTCCCAGGTCGCGGCTTAGTAAGGACGCGGGCGGTGGGGCCACCTCACCCAGTGAAGCACGGAGCGCACCTTCAGGTAGTTAGTTGATGATTGAGAGGACACGGAGAATAGAGTGACGACCGTGCAAGAAATTTCCTTAATATTCACGTATTACTCAGAGCCACATGCATGCTTGTGGCTGCATCAGATGGTAACAAAATTAATTATCATAAGTTGTTCTTATTGATTTAGAATATATATATATATATATATATATATATATATATATATATATAGGAAAGATGCCATAGGAGGGGATTTACTCCTATGACGTGGAAAAAATACAACCTCCACCATTTTTTCTGACGATCGGCACCCATCATCATCATCGTTATCATCTAAGATGTGCCTACACCAAATTTCATGTGATTCCACAACTTTTTCACCGTTGATGTTGATTTAGTGGGTTCAAAATTCACGGTTTACCGACAATAGAATATTTTACATTGCTAAATCAACGGTGAAAAGATTGTAGAATCATATGAAATTTGGTGTATCCACATCTTAGATGATAACGATGAAGATGGTGGAGGCCGATCGTCGAAAAAATTGGTGAAGGTTGTATTTTTCCCACGCCATAGAAGGAAATTTCCTCTTATGCCCTCTTTTCTCCATTATTCTATATATATATATATATATATATATATATATATATATATAAGAACAATCGTATGATAATTAATGAGCATGTATTTAGGCGAACAGTACCAACATCAAAATGGATGGTGTAGATCATTAAAAAGAAAATTAAAAAATTTCTTTTCTTTTCTTTTTTTAATTTTTAAATTAACATTGTAATCATATATTAACTTATCAGGGTCCAGCCCTAGACCAAAATCTCATTAACTGAGGTCTCATAAAGCCTTCCATCCATAATATATAGAAATCTGAAGAATGCAAATTATATATATAATCGTTTTGGCCATATATATATATATATATATATGCATGTTCCTTAATATTAATTAATTTTTGTTTCTTCTTGAATGCTTTATCTTGATTTTGCAGATATTGACCTGTTAAAGGAGAGGTTTGCAAAGTTACTTTTGGGTGAAGATATGTCAGGGGGTGGAAAAGGAGTTTCATCTGCATTGGCTCTCTCAAATGCCATCACAAATCTTGCTGGTATCTATATATTACCCGATTTATTAACTATTTATGAATTAATTATTTTAGTCATTAATCGTGCTTTTGATATGATTTTCTCAAATCATTGCCCTTAGATTGTGGAAAATTTCTCCATTCGATAGCTTGGACCGTGGACTTTTTCTATTTCGTACTACCTTTTTTTTCTTCTTTTTCTCATTTTTGAGAGAGTATGATATCTAACAAATGCATACCTTACAACTTCATGTTCAAGGCTAAGAAAGTGGCAGCTCAAAAGAAACTAATCCAACAAAGTCGATCCAAAAATATCTTCCCTTATGCAGCCACACCGTCATTATCAGCTAAGCCTTTTTCCCATGAAAAAGAAAAGGAAAAAGAAAAAAAAATACCAGTTTGTGAAACAAAATTTGAGGAAAGACTTGACCCCTGCATCAACTCAGAGATAAATTCTTGGTCAATTAAAAACACCACGCCAAAATGATGGTTTGTCATAATCCTAAATGATCAGTTGGTATCCTTCAAATTCTCATGTATTATGAAAAGAGGTTTAAAAGGAAAAAATATAGTATTTTGCTCAACTGTAAGGCACTAATAAAGCAATAGCGAAATAGAAAATATTCCCAATTATCATAAATAAGTCAATAGAGAACCTAGCTAGAAGTAATGCTAAATACATTGCAGAACCCTAATGCTCTCTAATATATGTGGGATCCTAGTTAGAATCACATGGTTATTCTTAAGCTCGAACTAGAATTAATTATTATTTTTATTTTATTTTTATGGTTTTAGACATCTCACATGGAAGTAATTTAAGGTCTAATTCATAAATAATGCCCCAATATTGCACCAACTATACTTTTTATCTCTACGCACTTGGATTACTTTTTTTCGCTGCATTTGGATAACCTAAAGTAGAAATCATATGGACCCTTTTTTAAAATAGTGATGTATTTGTTGCTTAGAGAGTAAAATATTAACGGTTTGTTGTTTAAGGTATATAAGCGCAGCGAAAAAAATCAATAAGATATATAAGAAAGTAGATGAGACATTCAGATATTATTTAGCAATTAACCCATTAAATTCTATTGAATCTGCAAGCATTCATATTTGGAGGTTCTAATTCATTTTCCTTTTTCTCATTTCATCAGCATCTTGTTATGAAAACAAATCTCATATATGGAATCAAACAACACTAACATTAATGTTGATAAATTTCCTTCAGCTTCTGTATTTGGTGAACAATATAGATTGGAACCAATGTCAATTGAGAGAAAGACAAGATGGAGAAGGGAAGTTGATTGGCTTTTATCAGTAACTGATCACATTGTAGAATTTGTTCCTTCACAACAAGTGTCAAAGGATGGGACCACCATGGAGGTAACAATTGGCTCTCGCCCTCCTCTTTTCCTTTGACCACCATTTATCAATAGGGCTTAATTATGAAAAACCACCAAATACTTTGAACTAATTATGAAAAACTACCAAATTCTTATTAAATACCACAAGAAACTAGCACAAAACTTTCAAAAACTATGAGAAACTACCATAAATAAGGTCAGCAATAATTGTAAGAAACAATCACAAGACTTTCAAAGCATAATAGTTTCTTGTAATTTTGAGAGAATTTGATGGTTTCTCGTGACCGAGATAAAAAATTTGGTAGTTTTTTGCAAATAAGGTTTAAGTAAATACCATGTACTTAGTCAGAACTTAGTCATATGTAAGTAAATCCTATGAACTCTTAGAAATTCCTGATTTAGTATTATATCGTATTAATGACTAGTTAAGGAAACGACATGTTTTCAATTATGCTAAAAATTTATGGTATTTTCTTTCAGATGGCTAAGTTCATGGTCCGGTTGATAAACTTTTTGAAACTCATGTTAATATAGTTCAGGGTGTTAATTTTACTTCAATTTAGCCTTGGGAAATTCAGAGAGAAAAGTTGTGACAAATAAACAAAAATCGATTCGACGTGCTTTATTACCTGCATTCAAGTTGTGATATTCTCTTTCATCAGATAATGGTAACCCAGCAACGCAAAGATCTTCTCATGAATATACCCGCCTTGCGCAAGCTCGACGCCATGCTCATTGTAAGAGAAATTAAGCCTTATCCAACCGATTCTGAAATTTTATGCAGATAGATAAATAAAGAAGTTTCAATAATTAATATCTCTTCTTCTGTAATTGTTCGTTATCATTATGAAATAGGGATACCTCGACAACTTCAAAGATCAAAACGAGTTTTGGTACGTGAAAAAGGATGCCGACAATTCTTCTGATAGATCGAACTCGCAGCAAAACGACAAGTGGTGGCTCCCGATGGTGAAAGTGCCTCCAAATGGACTTTCCGAAGTCTCGAACAAATGGCTGCAGTTTCAGAAGGAGTCGGTGAATCAAGTGCTCAAGGCCGCTATGGCGATAAATGCACAGGTTTTGATGGAAATGGAGATCCCCGAATCATACATCGAATCTCTACCTAAGGTACCACCTCAGAAGTATTAAGAGTTGTTTCCCTTTTAGCTAAGTGTCAATAGATTACAGTAACTATATATTTGTAGTTTTCAGATAACTACATATACTTAGGAATGGCAAAGAAATAACATGAACTTAGCTTTTTCCTTTTGTTTTTAAAAAAAAAATGTCATGAGCTTTGGCATTTTCAGTTTGATGTCAAACACCGCTTTCAGCCAGAAATCTTTAAATGGTATATGGTATTGAACTGAAAATTTTTGAAAGCTTGTGGTACTTATTTAAACAACAAGCCTTCCAAACTATTGGAATCGGCTATATTAATCTTTTCCATCTGTTCTGCTATGTTAAGAATCGCGTTCAAAGTTATGCGACAGGCAAACCTAAGTTAGTTTCACCATTAAATGCAATCTTGATATGTTTACTAATTTGAGCATATATTGGCCTCGCACATGTCTGAACAATCTCATTAAATTTTTTCTTATTTTATCTTTCTATGGAAGCTGTAACCAGTTTCTTATCATCGCTTTTGCGCTAATTCGTTCAAATTTCTGGTCGACGGCAGAACGGGAGGGCAAGCCTTGGAGATGCAATATACCGGAACATAACAGTCGAACACTTCGACCCAGAACAGTTCCTGTCATCTATGGACCTGTCGACGGAGCACAAGGTCCTTGACCTCAAGAACCGGATCGAGGCATCTGTCGTTATTTGGAAGAGGAAGATGCACAACAAAGATAGCAAGTCTTCTTGGGGCTCGACCGTGAGCTTGGAGAAGAGAGAACAGTTTGAAGAGAGAGCAGAGACCATTTTGCATCTCATCAAGCATAGGTTTCCTGGGATTTCTCAATCAGCACTTGACATTAGCAAGATTCAATTCACCAGGGTAAGTGAAATTCCACCCTTATCTTATCTATAATTGGGGTTTTTCTTATCAAGACTAATGGCGTTGATCATATGGCAAAAAAGAAAAGAAAAAGACCTTTTAAGCCGTGCGCATGTAAGATTTCTTGTGCACGTACACATTTAAGTTTATGTTCCGATGTGCACACATAGCATTTTTCCGTGGATATGCACATACAAGTATGTGCGCACATTTAAAAAGTAAACCGACGCCATGTTCAAGTCCATCTATCTTGATCGGCATAGCATAAAAGATGGTTGAAGCAATTTTCATGTGATTGGATGTTTTAATCGTTGGATTGTAGAAAATAAAGGCATGTCAGCAAGAACGCATCACAACTCTAGATCAATGCGAAAAGTGCACTTGGAAATCGGTATAAAACATGCTTTATGCCATGCAGATAGAGAGGAATTGTGATCGATGATTAACCCAGAAAAGAATAAATAACTGACATTTAATCATGCACCCGGTAAGATTTGCCATTGCGTGTGTGCATGCATGAATAAAGAAAACTTATCCGCCATTTTTTTATGATCGGTTCTATCCATTTTGATACACATGATAAAGGTGTGGTTGCACAAATTTTCACATTATTCGGATTTGTTGTTGCATTGCACGGTTGCAAAAGTAATGGTGATTTATCATTAGAATTTATCTCAAAGCTAAATCAATTAGTGGGGAAACATCAGTCATAAAGATCAAGATGAACGGTATTCTTAATCAGCGCACATTATAAGATCTCCCGAACAGGTTACCAACAACATTAATGTCCGCCAATATATACATGCATTAGCATTCATGAAATTTCTTTCTATATACGTAGGACGTAGGGCAAGCTGTCCTCGAGAGCTACTCAAGAATTCTCGAAAGCTTGGCTCACACCGTAATGTCAAGAATTGAAGACGTACTATACGCGGATGGCCAAGCGAGCGGAGCTTCAGACAAAAGGCAGATGTCACACATGGACTCAATACCCTTGAAGAAACTGGACCCAAAGGAAGAGCTAGAGAAGCTCAACAACATGGAGGCGCCGAACTCGATGACGCTATCGGATTTCA
Organism: Agapanthus africanus; assembly: GCA_030015575.1. Taxonomy (NCBI): domain Eukaryota; kingdom Viridiplantae; phylum Streptophyta; class Magnoliopsida; order Asparagales; family Amaryllidaceae; genus Agapanthus; species Agapanthus africanus. The sequence goes on from CM057346.1 coordinate 403,568,193, forward strand.
TGGGTTGGCATTTGGATCAGGAGCAAGAAGGCGATGTGGAGGTAAAGAAGGAAACAACAGATAGTTTGGAGGAATTGAAGAAGCCACCTGCTAAAGTTGTTACTAACAAGAGGTTTTCTTATATAGAGAAGCTCGAGAACCTTGGAGGCTTGAGAAGTCCCACGTCTCGCCACTGATCGATAAACAACTGGCTGCAAAACTTTGGAGACAAGATCATCGGTGAGCTTGTGTTCAAGTGTATATAGAGATTAAGCAGTGCATGCAAAAGAGCTAGCCTTGATTGTTCTAAAATCGTTATGCCTGCTTTTTTGACAAAGAAAAGGCTACGCATGCTGCAGCTAAATTTCCTGTAATGATTCTCAGTGACCTTTTGTAGCTTCTGAACATAGTGAGCCTGACTTCAAAATCCCTTTCTTTATGAGCATTTTTTCCCTGAAAAGAATTTCGGGGATTGCCATGGATCCTTACTTGATGAGTTTTATATGCCAATGTCGAAAATCTCTTTATAAGTTCGACAATCTTGTCATACATGCAACATGTCCAAGGAACTTTCATATACTCATACATAGAACATTGCATTGCATTGAAAATGGGGAAGATATAATCATAAATTCATATTCGTATTTACGATGTTGCATTGCAAGGGCAATGATTCAAACTATCATTCCGTTGTTGATCTTGATATCAGTATTTGACAATAATTACTTTTGAACCAGAAATATGGATGTTACCACAAACCACGTCTCCTTCAAATGGCTAACAAGCAAAACATGCAACGATTGAGACATTAGAAAAACTTTCTGATACAACTAAGAGATGGAAGGCCAAATTCATTCAATAGTAGTCAATTTGATCATGGCGATGGCTTTTAAAATGGTGCCTCATTAGACCTAAAACAAGAGTACATTATATCAAAAATAACAGACTTCCCAAAAATAAAACAATATACATACAGCCGTGATGCACATAGAATTTAGGCAACGTCTCTAAACTCAAAATCCCCTGGAAGTCGGAGCAAGCTTTGAAGTTGAAAGAAACGAAAACATAGAAATAAGACAGGCTGGATAAAAATAGCTTTGATGCAAACGTTCTTTTGAAATAGGAATAAATCAGTCCAGTTTTACTCTGTCCAGCTCTCCGATTATTTCCTCAAACTGCAAAATGCCATTGTAGATCAATAGGTTAGAAATTGATGCCATAATGGTTGAATTGGTAATTATTAGTTTGTAAATACCTTTAAGATCTGCCTCAAGAAATAATCACCACAACGTTTTGCTGGCTTAGATTCAACGACATGAATAATGTCCTGCATTCGAAATATAAATTTCAGAAAAGAAAGCAAAATTTATAAGCTATATCATCTTCCCCTTCTCTATTGGAGAGCTTTGGAGGTTTGATGATCATTACAGATCTTTTTACTCTTTGGCTGCCTGCTGCTAGCAGGCTTTAATAAGTTCCGCAGTCCCCCTCAGTCATCCGTAGTTTTCAGCACGACGCCATAGGGTAATGAGGATATAAATAGCCAATAATTTTTAGAAAAAAACGTTCTCGTATTTAATATGCCAATATCAACCATAAAATTAAGTTCAATACAAATAGATAAAAGTTACCTCAATGATGTAGAAATCCACTTCCGCGTTGGAGATGATCTTTCCATCATTATCAACTGAATGCATTTTGTGCTTGTATGTCATCAAAATTGCTCTGTAAAAAAAATATTCTATGCGGTCGTAGAGGGGAAACAAAGGCTCAATAAAGCCAGAATTAGTTGACTAGACTACAGTCACAAATTTTAGTATTAAATATCTTTTTTCTAAAAGTGCCAGAAAGAAACACAACAAAAGTAAAACATCGATTAGAATACAATTTTACTTAATTAACGACATGTCGGTCACATTCAACATCGATTGTAATTAGTGATTATTTATGGAAATAAGGTTAAGCAACATGTTTACACACGTTGAATATGTGTCTACTCCGCTAAAAAGTTGAGTTGATTATTGCAATAATAACTAGTTACAAACTTGTTCCACTGGCTACCCGTGCACGATATTTTCCACAAATTTTTACTTAGGAAAAGAGAAGGATAATTTCTAATATATAAAAAATCTAATATATTTTTAGGATGAAAATGATACGCATGGAATCTGAGTCATCAAAGCTGTGGGAAAAAACGAAAAGAATGATTACTATGATAACCAAAATAGACAAAAGATCAATCTGTATTCCTCATATATTACAGCTGTGATAAATGAGGGTGTTTGTAAAGCTAAACACTATAGCTGAAGTGGAAGAAGTTCTTCTGGAGTGCCTCATCACTTGAGAAACCCCTTGGAGATGAATGAAGAATTTTGCTTGATGATTATAAAATCAGTCATATCAAACAATTAAGAAACATACTCAAAAATTTGAGTGCCAGGTGAAAATGATTAAATGAGGTGGATCGGATACCAGTACAATGTAACAAATTCAAGAAATCGGGATCATATCAGATGGGTGTTTTTAATATCAAATAGCGGATATCATACGATAAATTGGCGATATGAATTGATATCAGACGGTGATATTGAGTATCAATATCAGGCTTATTGGGCGACAATATTGAAAATTGCTACATACACTTTGGCAAGAGAAGTAATTTAATACAAAAATTAACTCACAGAACATACTAAATGACGCTTGCTAGCAACTTGAGAAGTGAGATAGATGCAGAATTGAACATTGAAACAAAGAGAAGTCTCATATCAGCCAATATTTGGCCGATATGTATAATCCAATATCTCGGTAGATATTTGAAAATAGCAGCCAATAATTAATTCAAACAATATTCTTCAAAAACAATGCTCGTATCTAAAAAGTGGTATGCCAATAACGTTATACCAGCCGATATGGCCGATTTAATTCACTAGACTTGGGAATGACACACTATAGCAATAGACCAATTGAAGAGAGCGCCCGCGCTGGTTAAGAGCAAATGACACTATGGCAATTACTAATTTAACAAACAAGCTAAACCAAAAATTTGGGATAAAGGAAAATTGCTAATGTTAGAAGACTGCTTGTCATACAACACCACCAAGACCGAAGAATAGAAATAATAAAACTCTAACCTCAAAGTGGGTTCATCCACTTCCATGTATGTGGCAAGCTTTCCAATAGATATGGTCGAATACAATTTTAGGAAGCTGCGTATACTCGCCAGTAGCTGTTGTTGCTTCACTTCATAAAGGAACAATTTCAGCTGTAGCCTATAAGCATCCTGCAATAACCAGAACCCCATCAGTATGCTTGCAAGGCAATGAACACATTCCAGCACTTATTTATGAGACATAAAACTAGGAATATATTACAGAACTGAAACGATAAATGATTTATGCTTTCAAGGTGCAATGCCAGCTGCTAATACAAATAGTGATGACAAATGATATGAGGATAGCACCAACAGAACATGGCCAATAATTTTTTCGCTTGAAATTCAGAGAACATTTTTACAAATAAGTACAATATATGATATAGTTAATTCATTGAAAGCCATGGGAGAACCATGGCCACCAAGTCACTCAAGTGCAGAAAATATCTGTCAACATTCCGATTAAACACAAATAATAGCGAGAAAAGTGATAAAAGACGAAGCAAGCTTCTTACAGATAAACTCAAACAAAAGCAGAGAAAGAAATTCAATTTGATCAAAATAAGGTGCAATTGTGGAAGAATATTATGATACCTGGTTGTAGTTTGCAAGGGGTTCTTCTAGAGAAGGAGTTGAAGGGGTAATAAATTTAGGGCAGGCATACGTAAAAAGCTCATCATAGACAGCATACGCTTCATCATCATATCTCTGCATCTTCAACATTTTGTCATTGTACTTCTCTTTCAATTGGGTGTTCACGTTCTCCTCTACAAGTTTTGTCTGGGGGCATAAAGAAAGGCAAATCGCTATCAAGGCATACATCTGCTCATTCTTTTTCAGTATTTGATCATACTGTGGAGACTTCTGATGGTACTGCTTATACTTCAAAATATAAAGGAGGATCTTATTGAATTCACGTATCGCCTCGGCATACCTTTCCAACAATAAACAAAAGGTCATGCAATCAGACATATTAACTAATGGTGTAGCGCAACTTGGAAGGAAAACAGCATACAACTAAAATATATAGCACGTATTCACACCGTCACCAAAGCCCCGTTAAAACAGAACTTTATTAACATTTAAGAAGAAAATTAACCAGAAAAAAAGAAAAAGAAAACATCCACCAGAAAAATTACTGCAGTAAGAAAAAGATAGGATGTGAAAAGAGGAAAGCATCCAGTCACAAGCAAACAATGGATAAAGTATACTAGATAATTATACAAGTCATAAAATACGATTAATAATAAGTGTCAAACCAACAAATCACTATAGCACAAGAGAGCACCTCCTATATATGGCGGAGAAACTTGCTAATCAACTGCGTTCCATCCAGATGAAGTTCACAAGACTATCAGAAATAAAATTTTCGCTTGTCCTGGTTGTCAATCTAGGAAGCCATCATTAATGGTCAATGTCTCAATTACTGCTGTTGAAATTTGATGTTTTGGTGATGGAAGGAAACCATAAAATTACAAGTTAGGGGGGGATGCAAACCAAAAAATCTTTCAGAAATTTAAACCAGAATAAAATGCACCCATCGGTGTTCTAAATGTCGGCCGACAGTGCCAAAATGTCAGCGACATGTCGGTTTTGGGAAGGAAACGACACAGATATGCATAATTATTTCGGTTATCGATATTTTGTAAATGTCAGCCGACATTTCGTGATGTCGGCATTTTACCCGACATTTACCAATATGCAGAAAAAAATTTAGGTAATTTTCAATCAGGTTTTGGACTTTGGGGTTTGTACATTAAGTAATCAACTCGGTCCATTGCAAAAATAAAGAACAAAAGACATCGGCATTGCCTTCGACCGTTCGCATAATAGGCAACCGCTCTGCTACTGAGCTATTGAGGAAGATGTAAATTTAATAAAACAAAAAATCTGAATAAGTCGGTATTTTCAATAAGTTATATAAATGATGTATGGTGAACCTACCGATGCTATTAATATGTACAGGCCTCATTCCGTTTGAGTCTTCTAACCTAATAAAAAAACAGGTGCCGACATCACCAAGATTTCTCAATCCTGTAGAACAACTTCTTTAATTGTTTTTGTAACATCATATAGTGAAATGTGTGGTAAACAATAATCTGAAAGTCCCTTAAAAGTTGGACTCTTGGAGACACTGCTTCGTATCATATTGAAATAAAGCATGCCGCTAACCATGGAGAGACAGCTCATGTATGGGGGGACAAGGGATCACAAAAATTATCTACTTAACCTTATAGTTATAAACAGTATTCATAAAGTCTCGAAAGAATCTTACAGAATAAAACATAATATACAAATAAAATATAAAATACAGGTCACTAGAAACCAGCTACTTTCTGATATTCTTGTCACCAGCAATTGCAATTTCCTAGACCTCAAATTTTCCTTCCAGATGTAATTGATTTTGGGAGCCAACAAATGACAAAGATAATTAGCGTCTAATTCAATTTGCATAAGCAATGTACTTCCTACACATAGGATCTACACGGTCCTGAAAGAAATCTGCAACAAAGACAATCTTAGATTTGTATCCATTTAAAGCTTTACAGACCCACTCAAAATACTGTTTTCATTTTCTGAATGAGTAAGTTTTTAATTTCAAGAGCAAAAGTGAAGTAATCCAAAATTTTTAGAGAGAGAATAAAAGCATGCTGGGAGGAAGGCCGTTTCATCTAAAATATACACCGCTAGAGGATATGTATAGATGTGTAACTTAAACGGGCAAAAGCATAACATCACGATATATGATTGTTACGAGTTATTAAAGAAAATAGAGACTACAAAACTATCTACTGCTTAAGTGTATGACATGATCGATAAGAAAGAGACACTCACCGTCGCAACATTAGGTTAGCAAATCCATAGTGATATATTGTAGAGATGTGGCTACCAATCACAATGGTGTAAACACCTTGTTGGCTGATGTCAATGGGAGCCAAACACTTCAGGCCAGTATGATAATCACCCAAAAGGCAGTGAACTCGCAGTAATCCAATCATGCTGTAATAACCCAGCATTTTCAAAACATTGCTTCCGCCTCCATAGTCATACCCATCAGTTGCAGTGAACTGTTCCAAGCCTTCTTTTTCCCTTTCCAAAATTTGGATAATCTGTGACTTCTCCACAAGAGCTTGCAGGTAGTTGAGAACACCATAAACATTCCATGCCTGGAAAACAACATAAAGACAATCACAGAAGTCGCCAAAAAATTCATGGCAAACAATATTGCACATACGGAAAACACAGAAACCCGCGAAGGAAAAGGCATCGGAATACATCCCATGTTAATATAATAGGGATATTTTAGATTGGGAGCAAGAGAGCAATCATGTGAAAACATTTTGTATGCAATTGAGCATAACATAAAGCCAATAAGGCTATTCAGAGATATAACCAAATGTCTAATAGTTCTAATGCTTATGTATAAACAACTAACATATAGGACAAATTAATTATAAATATAGCAAAACAGAAAGGAGATAGCCTCTTATTATCATGAAACCCTGAACACTAGGAAGTCAGCATAACAAAGTATAACAATTAACATGAATAGGCAATAATGTCACATGTTACAATCTCGTAATCATAAGTTCATTGCTCATAAGTCATAAATATGTGTCAAAGAATTCACACTGCGTAATTTACTCTAAAAATAAAGTATTTCTAATAGTAAAAGTTATCGTATTTGTTTATAGTCCGATTATATTCTCCCTCTATTTTTTTCCTGTACAAATTACCTATTCGTTCTATTTACAATTAAGAATTAGCATAAATTTAACATATAGAAGAGTGACATTAGCCTTTAATGCATAAGTAATAATCAATCATTTAATTAATTGATAATTAGTATGATTTCCTTTAAATAGATAGTCCATTAATTAGTATTATCATGAAACACCTAAAATTTTAGTATTAGCAAAAAACTTAATTTACTAACACTGGAGAATCCACTAGAAACAAGAGTCATAAAATCAATGTTTGGTTTAGAAATAAAAATTTTAATGCCATTGGTTTTTTAAACATGCCACATCAAGTTAATTTAAAAACAAAACTTTACAAGCTTCACTAGTTTCTAACCGCCCACATAAAGTTAAGTAAAAAATTGAGTTTCTTAATCATGCGGTGAATAATTAATGGCCGCAATATAGAGATGATGTTGCAGAGTTTTTACACGCAAATATTCATTAGAGTTGCCCATTCCTCATTATCCATTACAAACTTCAATCCCTTCACACTCAACTTCATAATAATTAATGTGCATTGAATGAAAAAATGCACCTACCTTGATTAATAAAGACACCTATATGAATAACATGCAATCATGTGTGCAGTTTCCTTCTTCCTTCCCACATCATCGTATTGAAAAAGGCAATCAACTTAGATGAGAAGCTTCTATATAGCTTCTACTCTATTAACAAATTCATCTTTGGAGTCCCATCCCTTCACCACCATAAGAGCAATTTCCAAGATGAGCATCTAATCACCATTGCGAGACTTCTTTTGTAACCCTCTAGGTGCTTTTCTATCTGCTTTAACGATCACAAATCGAGTTGGAGCATTGGGGAATCTAATCACAGCATAGAGATGTGTTTCGGAGGTTAGATTACATACCTATATATAATACATTTAGTATGCCTATCATATAAAATCATATGCCTAAAAATATATTTTTTTCATTTGAATTTGTTGGATTGGATTTGCATTTGTGCTTTTAGCTTTTATTTTGTTAGATTAGGGTCGGGTTGTAGTATTGTCTTTGGTTTTATTGAATTGGATGAAAGTCTATAATAAACTCTAACTTAATTAAATTGGCTTCTAATTTATGACTCATGATTGGTTTTAATTTATGAGATTGTTCTTTTGCTTCGTTAAAAATCAAAGCAAATTTGTTTTAGTTGGCAAAAGAATGTGGAATTTAACAAAAAGAAAGATATATTTGACAATTTGCAAATGCATATTTATTGAAAACCACCCTCAGATTTGGGCGCGTGACAAAAAACCACCATTACCTTTTAAAATTACAAAAAACTATCATAAGTTAACGGTCAACTTTAACGATGTTAAATTTCTTCTTAAAAGACCGGTTTGCCCTTATCATAAAACAAATACTTAATCATTAATATATTAATAATAAATATTCATAATTATTTACTATTATTTAAAGAAATTTATAATTTGGGCGATGGAGGGATTCGGAGATGGGTCCAAGGCGGTGGAGGGAGGGGAGGATGGCAGCAAGGCGGGGGTAGGGTGGGTGATGGACAAAGGAGATGGCAATGCAGAAAAGAAGAATATGGTGGTGGTGGTTTTGATGATGGTGGTTTTTGGGGAGGCGATGGCCGAAGGAGGTGATGATGAAGAAAAGAAGGTGGTGGTGGTGCTTGTGGCGGCATTGTAACGGTGGTGGTGATGATTTTTTAGGGAGGCGATGAGGACGGTGGGTGATGGCCAGAGGAGGTGATGAAGAAAAGAAGGTGGTGCTATTGGTGGTGGTGGTGAGGTCGGGGGTGGCGTCGACGCCGAAGTCGGTGGGGATGGCTGGAGGAGGAAGGGGTGGTTTTTTAAATATTTTTAATTAGAAATTAATGTTAGGGTTAGAGAGGGGTATTTTGGAGATTTTATATTTTTTGCTAACGTGGCAACTTGGTTGATGTGACACAGACGGTGCTAACGTGGCACCATTAACCATGATAGATTTCTATAATTTTGAAAGGTAATAATAGTTTTCTATCACGGACCCAAACCTGAGGAAAGTTTTCAGTAAATAAGCCTTTACCAAAAGGTTGTATTGATTTGGCAAAAAATCAAAAGGATTCAAATTTTGTGGGATATGGCAAAAAAGAAATCAAATTTTGCGGGAAATGGCAAAAAAACTATCTTGCTTTTTCTGTTAAAAGCTTGAATGATTTGGGGAAAAAACTAATCTACCTCAAATTTTTTGGGATTCTCCATTTAAAAAAATTTAGGCTTAAAAATAATACGATTTAAAATTTACGGTACTCATTAAGAAATAACAAGATTTGACAAATAAATTAATATCTTCGAAGCCGGTAGAAGTTGGAAGAAAGTTTTAGGTATAATTTTTTGCATGCAGGAACAAGTAAAGAGTTGCTTGGAATAATTATAATTATAATGCAAGAGTAGACTGGAGAGAACCAAAGAAAAAGTAGGAAAGAATAGCATAGATGATGGGATGTTTGTTTACAACAATATGAAATCTTGAGAACTTGAGTGCCGATCATCCATTTTAGCATAAAGTTGAGAAAAATACACGAAACTTCTATTACCTTTTAAAGCTTCAGCATGAAATGCCTGATCCTTTATTAACTTTTTCTCTACTAATAAAAAATCAAACGGACACAAGAATGTAAAAGAAGACAAACATAATACATGCTAAATCAACCCTATTAGGTCAGTTTTAACATGAACCTGACCCAGCCTGTAACTGCAAATAACCACTAAAAAGCATTAAAAAGAAAACCCCCGGATCAATATTCAACGGTGGCCTTTTCTCCCCAAGAATCCCCTAAAGCCATTTCTCCTCAAAGCTACCATGACCTTCCTCTTCCTGCCTCCAATGAAGACTCCCACCATTTTCAAATACTCACCTCAGCGCTAATTATTTAAAGAAAACCATGTTTATAATCAAGTATTAATTTTTCCACTAGAGTTTAAATGTTTTGTTTAATGGTTATATTTGATATAATTTTGTCATCGATCAACACGTGGTCAGCCTTCAGAACCAGCATTGTTAATTTGTTATTTGTTCAAATGAGTGATCAAGTGAGCATTATGCGCCATGTCACTTCCATTCCATAGTGTTCATTCAAGACAAAATTTCATTTCGAATGCAAATCTCCAAATGGGTTTCCATTCTAATTCTAAAGATTCCAAATTGCCAATCTCCAGGAGAGCTTGCATTACATTAGCAAACGCATAAATGTCATAAATTTCAGGCAGCATTCGTATCCCCCCCTCCCCAAAAAAAGTCGCCTTTAATTCCAAAATAATACCTGATCGTACTGCTTGAGAAGCTGCAGCTCCTCCTCGGTCTTCATCTTCAACTTGGCCCTATACTGGCAATAGCTCTGAAACTGGTAAACAAACTCATCCACCATATCCCACAGCCACTGATTCGGCAGCTGCATGTTGACGACCCCATGGAGCACGACCCCAAACAAGCTGCAGTAGTTGTCCCAGCTCTCGACCCGCTGCCTCGCCGTCGGGGCCAGCCGCGCGTAGACGTGGCGGAACCACATCTCGCGGTAGAGGAGGCAGAAGACGTGGTCGTTGTCGACGTAGGGGGCCACGGCCTCCACCGAGGGCCAGGGGCTCTCCCTGAACATGCGCTCGCTGAGCTTCTGGAACGAGGTCTCGTACGACTGGTGGATCTCGTAGACGTTCTTCTCGCGGATGTGGCGGTAGAGGTGGACGACGAAGGTCTTCACCGAGTCGGGCACGAAGTTGGGGTCGTATGGGAGGTCGCCGTCGCCCTTTTGCGTCGACGGCGGGTAGCGAGAGTCGTAGGAGTCCTCGTAGTCGTACGTCGCCATGGCTAGGGCTTTTTTGTTTTTGTTTGTTTGTTTTTTGGATCTAGGGTTTGTGAGAGGTTGAGGGGAGAGAGAGAGGCGAGATGGGGGCTTCTAGGGTTTTGATGATGGGAATGGATCGGGTGAGGCTGGGTTTTGATTTGTATCCGACCCGAATTCTTTCTCCTTTTTCTCTGGGAGGCTTGGACCCATTGGTGATCAAAGCCTACTTCATTTTCTATAAATTTTTCTTAAAAGGGTTGTAGAGCACAATAAATGAATTAATGGAATCTAGAAGACGAGTGATATGTTCATCTTATCAATTTAAGATGAGAAAAATAAAATATAGAAAATGTTGATTTTAACTATCAATCTATATATCAATCTATATGGTGTGCACGTCGAACCGGGGACCGCAAGGAACCCGCGAGTTCAGACTGCAGTGGTCTTTCACATGGGCCAGCGAGTTCAGACTGCAGTGGCCTTTCACATGGGCCAGCGAGACTCGCTGGCTATTTTGCAATTAGGCCCTTACACCCCACTGGACAATATGAGAGACCACTGCACTTTTTGGCATGCAGGGTCTGTATCATTTGACCTAATTTCTATTTCTTTCAAACCATTGTCCCAGAATGTCGTCTCCTACCGAAACCGTAACGGCTTCCTTGATTCTTACTTCAGATCTTTTGGTGTACCTCGCATGCTTTTCTACATCTAAGTTTCTTGTCTGTTTCAACCGAAAAGAGGGATTATAGAAAAACAACTATGACATCAGCACATATTGGCAAATCAACTATAGTTGAGGTTACTATCATTCACCAATATTATAGCAACCAAAAGAATGAGATGAGTAGTAAAAAGTTCCAAAATTCAAATCTTGATATTAATTAATTATAAATAAAATAGAGATACAAAAACTCTTTATAACTGATGTAACAATTTAACCAAGGAAAAGTATAATTGATCTTAACAACTTAACATAAATAAGAATGGATTTTCTAAAGTCATGGGTCTATCAAAACAATTTATCAATTAGGTTTCTATTTATAGAGCCCTAAGGTTCCCCTCTATAGCCACTGATGGTCGAAGCTTTGAATTAAAATTTATATTCTGAGGTAGAAAAATTGATGGTGGTTTTGTCTTCTCATAAAGAAAGAATATTGAACATAATAGGAGTAAGTTTTTAAATTTGAGGTGTAAGCAAGTATGAGGAGCTCCACCTAATCCTAAATGGGTTTTGGATACATGTCTTGCATTAATCCAACCCGCATCCAATAAATTCCCATGTTTATACCCCGATATATGCAAGGGGCATTACAGTCATTTCCACCTTCAAAGCCACACCTTTTGCATTTCTTCAGTCAGTCGTTTATATCCGTTATAAAAACTCCTCTCTCTTCTCATCCTCTTTTTTACACTACAGATGGATGGAATTCGGAGCTCCAATATTCACCCAAAAGGATCCGAAAGCCGAAGCCCGTCAAATCCCGCCGTCCCGGATATCCCCATCCTCTATCCCATTCTCATGGGAGCAGCAACCAGGCATTCCGAAGCTCAACATCCGGAACCTGGCAACAATCCAGTCTGACCCTTTTCTCCCTCCACCTCCACCTCTCCCGCTAAGACCAGCACCCGTTGTCCCCTGCCAAGACCATTTCATGATGCTCAATATTGATGACCCCCAAGATTAGGACATGTGGCAGATGACGTGTCCCAGAACTCAGAAGAAAGGGCCCACAGGGGCCGATCAGGCCACCCCTGTACCCGACTTGCAAGCACGAGCTGGCCCTCCTCAGGGCCCCCTGCAAATCGACCTCCTCGGCCCCTCAGCTCGTCCCGAGCTGCCACAAGACCAAGACTCCTCGACCTTCTCGCTCGTCCCCGAGCTCCCCAGCCGAGGCCGTCTTCCTCGGTCCTCCGACCAACTCCACAGCTCACAGGCGTAACCGCCGCTCCGCAAATCTCGCCATACGCAGATTCTCCGCTAGCAATATCCCACGTTCCACGCCATCACGATCCCTATTAATGGGCGATCCGCTCTCTACACGGGCGTGACGTTGTTCATAACATAATACTGCATTTTGTATTTCCCATTCTTATGCATTTAAGAATAAAAACAGGTGCTTTTGACCCATGTCTGCTACATGTTACAGGTTATAGGTTCTTGGTGCGAAAACAGTGAAAAACACAAAAGACGACATAAAAGAAGGATTTTTGACCAACAAATAGGAAGATCTTAGTAAAGCCCAGCAGAAGAACGGTTCACCATCAACAAGGCAACGCAAGATCCAAAAATTTGCGAGAAAAACGGTTAAAAGATCCATTGCAAAGTGTTCACTGAAGATCTGGAATTAATACAGAAGCCAAATTAATAAAAAGAATAAAGAACCAGGAAGCCCAAAAGATACCAAGGCAGACCAGGAAAAATGATGAAGTGAACTCATCATTGGGCCGCCGAACCGCGGCCCAAGCGCGCCCATGCCGCGGTTCCGCGGCCGTTTGAAGCCCTAGTGCGCAGGAAATTTTACCATAATTTTTTGCGGCTTTGGAAAGATTTTCTAGGGGTATATTTGTAATTGTAGACATGCGGTGCAATTGTAAACCTAAGGTTTCTATGTCCTATAAATAGAACCCAAAAGCTTTGTATTTTCTTATGCCTCTACTCATGAATAAAATTCTGTTTTCTTGAAGTTAGAGCGCATCAACAGTAAGTAGGTTATTTTCCTTGCAGTAGTTGTAGTTTTTCATATCTGCTCTTATTTTCTCGTCTTAGTTTAATTTAGTTTAGCTTTTATTAACTTGCAATCGATATTTTCTCTCTTTAATAAAATCATGTCTTTCTTCATCCCCTCAATGAGCGAGTAGTTTCCTCGCTTGTTAGGGTTAGGAATAGGGAAGGATTTGAGAGATGAAGATCTCTCATCTCTTTTCGTTGCCAAACTTTTATGAACATTAGAACTCCATGCATGCCTTCTTATTCCGCTCCCTACGGCACTTCTACCCTCGAGGTAGCGGTGATTCCGTAGTCTAAAGGCCCGGATTTTAAGGTTTTCCATGGAGGTTAGGGTAAAGATTAATAAAGGAAGGACAAGGATCTAGAGGAAGAATCAATCATCCCAATCATCCTAATCCCCTTTATAAATATTTACCATAACACTAATATGATAGATTTAATTAATGGCAATGGAAAGAGATTTAGATCTTTGTTTACCAAATTTTCCCTAAACCTAATCCTAGCAAGTTTCTAATCCTAGTATCATACAACTTCAATTTTTAGGTTTAATTATAAATCCAAACACCATTTGGAATTAACTCGTAAGAACTTAAAGGAGATTTACACATCCCTGTGGACCGACCCGTATTCACCGGCTAGTTTCAAGCGACGCCGTTCTTGATTGCGGTAAATATTTTTGATCGACAAAACATCTCTTAATCAAATGGCGCCGTTGCCGGGGATGGCGTAAAATTTTCTTTTTGTAATTTCAGGTTAATATAAAATCATAAAAAAATCATTAAAAAATTGAAAAAAATTCCAAAAAAAATAAAAATTTATCATCTTTTATTGTTTGAAGGGTCTCTTTGTGAATCTTTGCAGGGTTTGACGGATCTGAAATAACACAAAAGGAGAATCAGGAAAGGGTACATCATAACAGAGGGAGATTGCTACAGAAGAGCCGTACAAATTTTTCAGAGCACGATCCCTCCTTATCACCGCGGAACCGCGGCCTAGGGGTGTCATCTGCGGCGGAAACGCGGTCGTCTGGAGTCTTCTTTGCGCGAAAATTGCTTGGTTTGTTTCCTCATTCTCCCCTCTACAAATCCCCATATATCTTTTGCCAAATTTTCTGCAGGATTCTTTGCGCTAAAAATCTTCTTCCCCCTTCCAATAATTGATTTTCTGCAGGATTCTTTGCGCCGCGCTAAATAGCAAATTGATTGCAAGTGATTTACTGCTTTGCATACTTTAATCTGACTTTAAGGGGCTATTGACCAATTCAGATTAGGTGGGGATTTCATCACCCTTCCCAGGACCCCAGAAATCACTTAAAGCATTTGCATTGACCACTTTTAATTAAAAAAAATATTAGACTCAGCCCTAAGGATCTCGAGCTCAATAGGACAGAGGACTAGTATAGGCATCGGCCGTTTATCCTAACCGATATTGCGGTGTCTAGGCTAGTGGTTTTTAATTAGGCCCACTGTCGTGGTGGTTCCTTCCCACTTACCTGGCCGTACTTGTCCGTGAAGAGGCGGTTTGAGGTCCTATCTCTAGCCCTTTGGAACAGTTAGGAGCTGTCTAGCTGACCTAGGTGACCCTAGACTTAGGCCTGATTGTGCATGTGTGGTTAATTGCATTTGTGCCACGAGTCTCTTTTCAAAATCTTTTTGCAAAAGCTCACTTAAAAAGAAAAAGGAAAATCTTTTCAAAACTTGCAACTTGTCACTAAAGAATCTTTGCACTCACTTACACCACTTCTTCTAATTGACGTTTTCTTACCTTCACATTCTGTCTTTTATCTTTCGACTACACTAACCCTTTTAGTGTATGTCCGATTGGACTAGGGACCTTAGCGCTCGATTAGTCCGTGTTTCGTTGGTACCGACCGACGAACCTTTCGACTCCGAAGTCGAAATCTTGTCCACTTCTTCACTTTCACCATCACATTCTTCTTCTGAAGGTATGTCGGGATATGATCCTAACAACACCTTACCGACGGGAAGGATTCCACCTCCGTTAGGTGCGAATAATCCGAATCTTCCGCCTGTTGAAGCGCCCGCACGAGTCGCGCTCCAGGATCTTTTCTACCCCATCCGCACCGCCCTTCCTACTTGCCTTTCCCTCCCACCGGCTAATGGGGACAATTTTGAGATCAAACCCCACTTCATCAATATGCTGCCTAAGTTTCATGGTTTGGAATCCGAAGATGCATATATCTTTATCAACAAATTCCAAAACGTTTGCGCTATGATGAAAACTACCCAATTAAGTGATGACGCTATAAGGCTAAGGGTCATTCCTTTCACCTTATGTGACCTAGCCGAGAAGTGGCTATACAGCACCGCATCACACTCAATTAGAAATTGGGACGAGTTTGTGAAAGCTTTTCTTAAAAAGTTCTATCCTCATCACAAAACTGCTAAAATCCATAAGGAGATTATACAATTTTCACAGCTTCCTGCCGAACCATTTTGGAAATGTTTTGAAAGATTCAAAGACCTACTCGTTCAATGCCCTCACCATGGGATCGAAAGATGGCAACTTTGCCAAATATTATACGAGGGATTGAACCCGGCAACGAAGCAGTTGCTAGAAACCATTAGTCAAGGTTACTTTCTGTCCAAATCTAGTGAGGAAGCGTGGCAGTTTCTTGAGGATCTTAGTGAGCAAACAATTCAATGGGAGAGCACCAAGACCACATCATCATCTTCTTCTATTGGTCAACCTAGGGCAGGCATACATCAAGTAGAGATGTCAATTGCTATGAAGGCCGAGATGACTGCTCTTACGAAAAAGCTAGAAGCACTTGAGACCAAAATCTCAACACCTTCTCCTGCCCCTGTTGTGCCTCCACGAACTGTTTGTGCTTGTTGTTCGGATCCATCACATCTCACCGAAGAGTGTCCTTACACTGCATCCACTCAAGGACAAGATCAAGTCAATGCTGCCTTTCAGCAACGACAAAGAAATGATCCATACTCTTCAACATACAATCCGGGTTGAAAGAGCCACCCTAATTTCGCTTGGAACCAAAATCAACAACCCCAAGGAAACAACAATTTTCAAAGAGCTCCTCCTCCACAACAACAAGCACCTCCACAAACTCAATTTCAGCAACCTCTCCAACAGCAACCTTACCCTAATCAGATGAACAATTTTGTGCCCAACAATTTTGTTCCCCCTCAAAATGCTGTTAGCTCGCTCGAAAGAAGTCTAGAAGCATTCCTAAAGCAATCTGCACAGTCCACAGCTAGGATAGAGACTTCTGTCCAATCTTTGGTGCAAAACAGTGTCTCACACGATCAAAGTATCAAAGCTATTGAGGCACAAATTGCACAACTCAATGCAGCATTGAAAGAGCGAGAGAAAGGAAAGCTTCCGTCTCAACCACTCCCAACTGCTGGTCACGCACATGTTGCACATGAACAGCAGAATCATAACGTGAATGCTGTGACTACGTTGAGATCCGGAAAAGTGCTCCAAAACAATGTGGGTATTCACCATGACACCTCTGCCGGTGGTTCTTCATCTTCCTCTTCTTCTTCGTTAGAGCCTATTCTCCATCCTTCACATGGTTCTACTTCTTCTAGCTCGAACGGACCCTCTTCTCACAACACGAACACATCTACACGGGGTTCCGTTCCAACTCAACAATCTGATCCGCAAAAATTGGACTCAACAACTTTTCAAAATGTTCCTTTTCCAAATCGGTTGAGATCCAATAAACCAACTCCACAGATGGAGAAGATTGTAGAGTTGTTCAAACAGGTTAGCATAAATATTCCTCTTTTGGATGCAATCCAACAAGTTCCTTCATATGCAAAAATCTTAAAGGACTTATGCACCAAAAAGAGGAAGTCACAAGTACCAAAGAAAGTTTTCGTGGCTAGTGCTGTTAGTGATGCTCTTGTCAATTCTTTACCCCCAAAGCACAAGGCCCCGGTTGTCCTACTATTTCGATCACAATTGGGAACAAGACCATCAATAGAGCACTATTAGATCTTGGTGCTAGTGTCGATTTGCTACCTTATTCGGTGTACGAACAATTAGGCGTTGGAGAGCTTAAGCCCACTCATTGTACTCTCCAAATGGCCGACCGATCAATCACCCATCCTAGGGGAGAATTGGAGGATGTGTTAATTAGAGTAGGGGATTTCATTTTCCCCGTTGACTTTATTGTTATGGATACACAGCCTGTCGCTAACCCCCGTAATCAAATTCCGGTGATACTTGGTCGACCATTCCTCGCGACTTCTAACGCGATAATCAACTGTCGTAACGGTTCAATGAATCTATTTTTTAGCAAGATGACAGTTGAGCTTAACATTTTCAAGTTAGGAAGTCAGCCTTGCGAGCCTAATTCTAGCGTTCTTGATGTGTGCTCGATCGATGAGATCGAGGAGGAGGACTGTGAGTTCGAAAATTTTATGTTTGATCACAGTAATATAGACGCCACTAGTGCGTTTCTCCTAGAATCCGACACAGCTTTCACGACGGACAAAGATTATGAGTGTTTCACCTTTGTTAATGATCTTGAAGACTCTCCACCCGAGTTTGAGTCTTTTGCTTTTTCGGATGAGTTAGTTGAACCATCCGACTCGGTAGCGTACACTCAATTTGAACCTTTGATGGAATCCTTCGAGTTTGAAACTGTTACTCCATTGTTACCATCTATTGTTTCACCACCTAAACTCGAGCTAAAGCTTTTGCCGTTACACCTAAAATATGCTTATCTAGGTGAAAATGAGACCTTACCAGTTATCATATCGGCCTCTCTAGCTCTTGAGCAAGAGAAGGCTCTTTTAACGGTCTTATACGATAATTGGCAAGCTTTCGGCTGGTCTATGGCGGACATCAAGGGGATTAGTCCCCTCATAGTCGAACATCATATACACTTGATGAATGATGCCAAACCAGCAAGGGATCCACAAAGACGCCTCAACCCCATTATGAAAGAGGCGGTCAAGAAGGAGATTGTTAAGTGTCTTGATAGCGGTATCATTTACCCTATCTCGGATAGCCAATGGGTTAGCCCCATTCATGTCATGCCAAAGAAATCGGGAATCACGGTCATTACCAACGAGGCGAATGAGTTAATTCCCACTCGCACCCAAACTGGGTGGCGAGTTTGCATCGACTACCGGAAACTCAATGCCGCGACAAGGAAGGACCACTTTCCTTTACCATTCATTGACCAAATGCTAGAACGATTAGCGGGGCACGAATTCTACTGCTTTTTAGATGGCTATTCCGGTTATAATCAAGTCCCCATAGCCAAAGAGGATCAAGACAAGACTACATTTACTTGTCCCTTTGGCACTTTTGCTTATCGTCGCATGCCCTTTGGGTTATGCAATGCACCCGCTACATTTCAGCGGTGTATGATGGGGATCTTTTCGGACATGGTGGAGAAGTTTTTGGAAATCTTTATGGATGATTTCTCCATTTTTGGTGACTCCTTCGATGAGTGTTTACGACATCTTGACACAGTTCTCACCCGCTGTAGGGAAAAGAACCTGACTTTGAATTGGGAGAAATGCCACTTTATGGTACGAGAAGGCATTGTCTTAGGACGTGTCATCTCGCAAAACGGCATAGAGGTTGATAAAGCTAAAATCGAAGTCATTTCTAATCTTCCTCCTCCTAAATGCGTCAAAGATATCCGAGCTTTCCTTGGCCATGCCGGTTTTTATAGACGGTTCATCAGGGACTTTAGCAAGATTGCTAGACCCTTGACTCTCTTGTTGGCCAAGGACACTACTTTTGTTTTCGACTCAACTTGCATGGAAGCGTTCGAGTCTTTGAAACACTCACTCATTTCTGCGCCCATCCTTTCATCTCCAGACTGGACGCACCATTTTGAAATTATGTGCGACGCATCAGATTTTGCCATTGGTGCTGTTCTTGGACAGCACATTAACAAGATGCCGCATGTAATTTACTACGCTAGCCGAACATTAAATGAGGCCCAATTAAACTACACAACAACTGAAAAAGAGTTTTTAGCGGTTGTGTTTGCCCTTGAAAAATTTCGGCCTTATTTAATCGGCTCTCCAGTTATAGTGTACACGGATCACTCAGCTCTTCGCCACCTTTTTGCGAAGAAGGATGCTAAGTCTAGGCTAATACGTTGGATCCTTTTGCTGCAAGAATTTGACCTTGTTATAAGGGACAAAAGGGATGTGAAAACGTAGTGGCTGATCACCTTTCACGACTTCCTTCTTCGCCTACACTTGAACTTCCTATCACTGATGTTTTCCCCGATGAGCAACTTTTGACCATTTCTTGCGAACCATGGTTCGCCGATATTGTAAACTACTTAGCCACCGGCTTGATACCTAAAGATTGGTCGAAACAAGACAAACTACGATTTTTGTCCCAAGTAAAGCATTTTTACTGGGATGAACCTTATCTTTTTAAATACTGTTCCGACCAAATCATTCGTCGGTGTGTACCTGAAAATAAGGTTAAGAGTGTGCTGTCTTTTTGCCACGATCAAGCATGTGGCGGGCACTTTGGCCCAAAGAAGACAGCCGAGAAAGTTTTGCAGTGTGGTTTCTATTGGCCACGACTCTTCAAAGATGCATTCGAATACTGCAAAACTTGCTCCCGGTGCCAACACTTGGACCGGATATCGCGGAGAAACGAAATGCCACTCCAACCAATTTTGGTTGTAGACATTTTTGATGTTTGGAGTATAGATTTTATAGGACCATTTCCTAACTCTTTTGGAAATGTGTATATTCTTTTGGCTGTTGACTATGTTTCAAAGTGGGTCGAGGCTGTACCAAGTCGAACGAATGACAACAAGGTTGTCGTTCGATTTCTAAAAAAACACATCTTTTCTCGATTTGGGCAGCCTCGTGCGATAATAAGTGATAATGGTTCTCACTTTTGCAATAGGACTTTTGAGTCCTTAATACGCAAATACTCTATAACCCATAAGCTGTCAACGCCATACCATCCCCAAACATGTAGGCAAGCCGAGATCTCGAATCGACAAATTAAGCAAATCTTGGAGAAAACGGTTTCTAAAAACCGTAAAGATTGGTCACTAAAATTGATCGATGCACTATGGGCTTTCCGTACTGCGTACAAGACTGATCTTGGCATGTCTCCATACCGGCTTGTTTACGGGAAAGCTTGCCACCTTCCAGTAGAAATTGAGCACAAGGCATTTTGGGCCATTAAGGAGCTGAATCTATCTTTAGGAGATGCGGGCAGCAACCGAAAGCTACAGTTAAATGAACTAGAAGAGCTGCGGGATGAGGCATATGATAATGCCGTGATTGCCAAGATCCGAGCTAAGGTATTTCATGATAAAAACCTTTTGCGAAAGACATTTAAACCGGGTCAACAGGTTTTATTATATGATACTCGGTTACATTTTCATCCCGGCAAGCTCCGGTCCCGATGGAGAGGACCTTTTGTAGTCCGCACCGTTTATCCGCACGGTACGGTTGATCTGGAAAATCCAGAAGACGGTATTTTATTCAAAGTAAATGGACATCGATTGAAACCGTTCTTCTCAGCGGACCATTCGGAGGAGCTCTTGTTTTTACAGGAGCCGATTTACACTGATTGATTTTCCTCCACCTTCACCCTCGAATTTCCATTTTTCCAAAACTTTATTTCAAATAAGTTTGGGGGTGTGTATAATATGTAAATATAATAATAAGCAGGAACTCGCCGATATTATCAACCCACTTGGTGCAGCATGACAGTGAATACACTGTCCATTGTAAGTTTGGGGTATGTTCGGTAAGTTTTTCCTTTTTGCATTCATATGTATATTTCTGCATTGCATCTTTATATAAAAATCATAAAAATTTGAAATTTTGAAAAATAAAAAAAAATTAGAAAAAGAAAAACCCATAAAAATTGAAAAATTCTAAAATTCTAAAAATTAATGTATTCAATTCTGGTTAATTGACTTGAGTTTGATAAATAGGTTAACTGGCTAGGAAAAACTAAATCTTAGACTTAGCAAATTAAAAACCCTAAAAATAACCTTTCTTAGAGTTTAACGGTAGAAAGTATATGTCTTTGTAGATTATTTAGAAATAGGCAAATTTTGGGTTCACTTCTTGGGCTAAGTCGAAACGAAGGAAAAGTATTAAAACTTTTATTAGAGTATAAGTTTGAAAAATAGTTCCTAACTTAAGTCTAGATTCTGAAAACATGTACCCTACAAAATGCACAAACACGCACCTTGAAACTTGGATTAGTAGAAGAGACCTTGAAATACTCTTATCTAAAATCCTTAGCGCAATGAAAATAAAAAGAAAAAAAAAGTGAATAAAGAAAAAAATGGATACTGGTTTTTGTGATTACTTAAGGCGGTAAAAATAGAAAAATATTTAGCGAGGGTGCTTCATCACCTAGTGCCTTAGACCAACTGGTTTGGGAGCCACTGCTAAAAGCCTTGGGTGTTGCAAAACTAGGAAGTACGCTTTAAAACGCTAACGCATCTTGTAATCGGTTGTTGGTACCTCAAGAAGTATTAACAGTCGCATGAAGGATGTGAAAGCGAAAATTCACCAATTAATAAGTGCTTTGGACAATGGATGAGAGTACGATTGCTTGATTTGAATTTCCAAGTGTAAGGGTGATAGTTACACACGTGGGGATATGTGATTAGAGTTTAGATAAGAGAAAGGAATGAAGAATAGAACTTGTATCTTTATTAGAGTTGATAGAAATTCCTAAGTGGAGTTGGAACCCTGGAAGGAAAACTTAAGAAATGCCGAAAGCTGAGTAATTCTATAGAACATATATAATCTTAAGTTAAATAATGAGGAAGTGTGAAAAATATGGGTGGATAATTTGAGGGTCAACGATAATAGAATTCCTTGTTAGAAAACATAATTAGAGAACAAAAGTCGAAAAAACCAAATTGATAGGATTTTGTGGGTGTAATCCGCTGAAAACCCTCAGGAGACAACACTCCTCCTACTAGGGACACCTAGAGGTTTAACGGCTTGTTGCACGTGCTCAGTGCAATCGCGTTTCCCTGCGAAAGTGTGGCTAGGTTAGATTTTTATCAAGAATAAATAAAATAATAAGTTTGCTCGAGGGCGAGCAAAAGATAAGTTTGGGAGTATTTGTTCATAACATAATACTGCATTTTGTATTCCCCATTCTTATGCATTTAAGAATAAAAACAGGTGCCTTTGACCCATGTCTGCTACATGTTACAGGTTACAGGTTCTTGGCGCGAAAACAGTGAAAAACACAAAAGACGACACAAAAGAAGGATTTTTGACCAACAAATAAGAAGATCTTAGTAAAGCCCAGCAGAAGAACGGTTCACCATCAACAAGGCAACGCAAGATCCAAAAATTTGCGAGAAAAACGGTTAAAAGATCCATTGCAAAGTGTTCACTGAAGATCTGGAATTAATACAGAAGCCAAATTAATAAAAAGAATAAAGAACCAGGAAGCCCAAAAGATACCAAGGCAGACCAGAAAAAATGATGAAGTGAACTCACCATTGGGCCGCGGAACCGCGGCCCAAGCGCGCCCATGCCGCGGTTCCGCGGCCGTTTGAAGCCCTAGTGCGCAGGAAATTTTACCATAATTTTTGGCGGCTTTGGAAAGATTTTCTAGGGGTATATTTGTAATTGTAGACATGCGGTGCAATTGTAAACCTAGGGTTTCTATGTCCTATAAATAGAACCCAAAAGCTTTGTATTTTCTTATGCCTCTACTCATGAATAAAATTCTGTTTTCTTGAAGTTAGAGCGCATCAACAGTAAGTAGGTTATTTTCCTTGCAGTAGTTGTAGTTTTTCATATCTGCTCTTATTTTCTCGCCTTAGTTTAATTTAGTTTAGCTTTTATTAACTTGCAATCGATGTTTTCTCTCTTTAATAAAATCATGTCTTTCTTCATCCCCTCAATGAGCGAGTAGTTTCCTCGCTTGTTAGGGTTAGGAATAGGGAAGGATTTGAGAGATGAAGATCTCTCATCTCTTTTCGTTGCCAAACTTTTATGAACATTAGAACTCCATGCATGCCTTCTTATTCCGCTCCCTACGGCACTTCTACCCTCGAGGTAGCGGTGATTCCGTAGTCTAAAGGCCCGGATTTTAAGGTTTTCCATGGAGGTTAGGGTAAAGATTAATAAAGGAAGGATAAGGATCTAGAGGAAGAATCAATCATCCCAATCATCCTAATCCCCTTTATAAATATTTGCCATAACACTAATATGATAGATTTAATTAATGGCAATGGAAAGAGATGTAGATCTTTGTTTACCAAATTTTTCCTAAACCTAATCCTAGCAAGTTTCTAATTCTAGTATCATACAACTTCAATTTTTAGGTTTAATTATAAATCCAAACACCATTTGGAATTAACTCGTAAGAACTTAAAGGAGATTTACACATCCCTGTGGACCGACCCGTATTCACCGGCTAGCTTCAAGCGACGCCGTTCTTGATTGCGGTAAATATTTTTGATCGACAAAACATCTCTTAATCAGACGTCGGGAGCATAACTGCCGGCAAGATTCTCGCGCCTGCTTCTGCGTGCTACCACCGCTATATAAACCCCCATCACAGAGGGGTCAAGTAAGCCATTTTTACTCCACTTAGCCGTTACGCTGCTCGGATCTAATACTAACTTGATCGTCGGAGGGTCCTTGGTGGTACCAAACCACCTCGGGACTTCCTTGCAGGTACTCGGCGTTAAGCCCCTCAAATCACCAACCTCCTCAAAACCCATTGAGACCCACACGCAACAAGAGATCACCTCCAAAATCCACCGAGAGATCGACGGAAGACAACATCTGAAGGAGACCCGAAAAGGACCTCCATCAGTTGGCGCCGTCTGTGGGAAAGCAAACTCCACAAAAACAAAGTTGGCCTTCCGATCTCCGTCCATGTAGCAAGCAACCATCCTGAAGATTCGGGTACCAGCCGCCACCTCCCCCTCACCGGAGGCGCGGATGAACCTCCTCCGGCGACCATCATCAACGCCCTCGCCAGCCGAATAGATTGGCTACAGTCCCTTGTAGAGGCGCTCGTCCGCGTTTAAACGGTCGGGCTTGAGCCCCAGATCGCCGCTCCTCCGCCTCCAGAATGCTCTGCCCTCGTCGGCACGGCTGACCGCCGGCAGGCTACGACTCCTGACCACAGATCTTACGGGGCCGATACTCCCTGTGGCCCGTTGGGCGCCCCACGGCTCTACACCAAGATCCGCCGCCGGAGCGCCTCATCTCGAGCCTCCTCGCGACCCTTAACCCCCTGAGGAGATGTTGGTCACCTCGCCTATCCACAGGCATGACCGACACCCCCTCCCTCGACGGGGTCGCACAGAAGGGGCTCGCCACGACGGCTCGAGAGTCACCTCGCCCGGTGATCTGAGGAACCTCATCGAGAGGAACCGGGGCCGTGCCCAGACGCAGGTCTCCCACAGCAGATGTAAGTCCATGTTACCCACCCCGGTAGTTACGGGGAGACGGAAAGAGTAAAAAACGGATTTTTAACACAAGGTAACATGGACTAAAATTAGAGGATCTTTGTTAAACAAAAACTAACAAACTAACTACAAGTTATAGCTACTGTGTTAGATGGTTATACCTAGATCTTGAACTCCTTCTATTCTTGTTGTGGTCCTCCTTCTTGCTTGCTCCTTGGAGTAGTATAGACGGCTCCTCCTCTTCGTCTTCTCTTTGCTGAAGAAAGATCCACCCGAAGGCCTCTACCTTGAGCTCCTACCTCAACCAAGAGATAACTAGAGTGCTTGGCTTGCTAAACTAAGAACCCTAGAATGAGTAGAGAGATATCTTGATGGTTTTATCTCACAAAGCTCATAGTTTTCAACACATGAAAGAAGAGAGCTTTGAGAGAGGAAGAGGGAGAGCTTTGCATGAGAGATAAAGAGCAAGAATAACACAACCATGCACTCATATGAGAATAATAATAATAATAATAACAACAACTAAAGAAAATTGTGATGGTTAGTTGAAATGACCATTATCATTTCACATTTAATACAATTTGCAAAAATCAAGAAGCATCTTGCAAAAGAAATGATCATGGTCAAATGGTCAACAAAAGTCAAATGGTCAACCCAACCTCATCCATGGCACAATTATCCTTAATTAATATTATTAATCATATTTCTCATTCTCATTAGGTTTAGAAAAAGTCAACGGTCAACAACCCTAATGAGGTTCCTCTGCCTCTGTCAACTGTGTATACACACCCGCATCCGTGTTCCGAGGAACACGAATACAATGAGACAAAACCAATCCCAAAACAAATACTAGGATCTGGCTTAAACGAAAGCCCGCTAGTAATAACTGCCCGGACACCAAACGTGCATAAGTGCGCGGATGTGAACGAACCCCGTCGCAAAACCATGCAACCTCTACTCTGTTTTGCCCAAAGGCGAACAACCCTCTGTGTGGGACTCTAAAGACTCGACAGTATGCTGGCAGTGGATTTAACCACAGGCCGCAAGCGGTACTAGCTGTACATAACGGTCCCCAGGAAGATACCGATAAGAAGACCGATGAGGTGAACCCATCCGAACTCCTACCGAGCCTGAATGTGACAATCTCCGTACAGTCCGGTCTGTTCGTCTAAGAGTATCGCATGTCGGGCCAAGGGACGGTAAACGTCAGACCCCTAATAGCGATACAAGTCGTGCTGGAGTGTAGCTCAGAACACCCTAAGAAACTACTAGAAACACTACCAGCAAATCTCGCTTGCCCTGGCTAGGGACTTTGTGTAATGGCTCTCCTAGAAACAGCGCGATATCAACCCCCAATACCGGGAGAGACGAATCCTATCTAACCGCTACTGCCTCCAAGTGCTTCGGGACTGCACCCAACTACTACCTGTTTGCACGACTCCTTTGCGCCGTGGTAGGGTAGTAATCAAAGTACAGTGGGAACACACTCGAAGCGAAGTAGCAGTATCAAGTCGATGGACTAAGCTGTACTCCTGTCACCTGGGAATTGTTATCTGACGATAGGTATGGTACCAACCAACAGTTCCCAGCGAGTCCTGTCCAGTGTACTCGTAACCTAACGAGCACCCGCATACTATCTCTAGTACGACGTACTAATGGCTGTGGGACAGACCATCTCCCCTGCTGGGATGAGAAGCGCATACGCTAGTCTACTCCAGAGTATTGATGCCCCGTCTCGATAATCCTATGACTAGGGACCTGCATAAGGATGTGCTTGTAGATTACCTGGCCCCCACTAGTGTGACTGCCATCACAACGCTGGTAATCAAGCAAAGATGCTAAGGGCTCCACTAATATGTATAAGCGATATGCTAAAAGAAACACATGCACATATTAAAGTAAAAACAAACCAAGTAGCATACTATCATTTTGAGCAAGATTGTCTATACAACTGTGAATATCCCAAGCTTCCATTAAGTAATATACAAACTAGTATGATACAGTAATGGCCTCTAGGGCATATACACTAACAATCTCCCACTTGCACTAGGGTTATGTACTGGCGTATCGAAGACCTATCATCTCGATCAGCTGCTCGAACTGAGTCTGGGGTATGGCCTTCGTGAATGGATCTGCAGTGTTATCTTCTGTAGCAACCCTCCGAACCTCGATCTCACGGTGATCCACGATCTCCCTGATCAGGTGATACCGCCTCAAGATGTGTTTTGGATTTCTGATGGGACCTGGGTTCCTTTGCTAAAACTATAGCCCCGTTGTTGTCACAATACAGAGGTATTGAATCAACAATGGATGGAACCACCTAAAGTTCTATCAAGAACTTCTTCATCCAGACGACTTCTTTTGCGGCATCAGATGCTGCGATATATTCCGCTTCCATCATCGAGTCAGCAACGGTTTCCTGTTTGGAACTCTTCCAACACACCGCCCCTCTATTGAGGGTAAAGACATAACCCGACATGGATTTGGAGTCATCCTTGTCACTCTGGAAGCTGGAGTCAGCAAAGGCCTCGATCTGGAGGTCTTTTCCGCCGTAAACCAAAAACATATCATTAGTCCTTCTCAGGTACTTCAGAATATTCTTTACCGCTATCCAGTGCTTCTCCCTAGGGTTTGACTGATACCGGCTTACTACACTCAGTGCATAAGTTACATCTGGTCTGGTACACAATATCGCATATATTATAGAGCCTACCGCAGAGGCGTATGGTATAATAAACATGCGATCCCTTTCTAAATCAGTCTTAGGAGACATCTCTTTAGAGAGGGTGATCCCGTGACAAGCTGGTAAATTACCGCGCTTGGAATCTTCCATACTGAATCTTTTCAGTATGGTGTCGATGTACCTGGACTGTGAAACTCCTAATATCCTCTTGGACCTATCACGATAGATCCGGATCTCCAGAATGTAAGAGGCATCACCCAGGTCTTTCATGGAGAACCTGTGTGACAAGAACCCTTTGACAGATTGTAGCATAGGAATATCATTTCCTATCAAGAGAATGTCATCCACGTATAAAATGAGGAATACGACAGTTCGTTCTACAATTTTATTATAAATACATGGTTCATCTGGATTTTTGATAAAGCCAAATTCTTTGACCGTCTCATCAAAACAGATGTTCCAACTCCGCGATACCTGCTTTAGTCCATAAATGGACTTAAGCAACTTACACACCTTCCCGCTACTCCCACTCTGAATGAAACCCTCTGGCTGGTCCATATAGACACACTCCTCTAAATTTCTATTTAGAAAAGTAGTTTTTACGTCCATTTGCCAAATCTCATAATCGTGGAAGGCAGCAATGGTAAGAAGGATCCGAATGGATTTGAGCATAGCCACTGGAGAAAAGGCTTCGTCATAGTCCAAACCAGGTCTTTGACGAAAACCCTTTGCAACAAGTCTAGCCTTATAGGTTTCAACCTATCCATCTACACCAATCTTCCTTTTGAAGATCCATTTGCAGCCTATGGGTTTTACCCCTTCTGGTGCAACGTCCAATGTCCATACTTTGTTGGTGTACAAGGACTCCATCTCGGTCCGTATTGCATCCATCCATTTTACCGAGTCAGTGCTCTGAATGGCCTGCTGGAAGCTAGTCGGCTCATCATTATCAATGATGCAATCCTCTCTATCCCCGTCTATGAGAAAACCGTAGTATCTCTCGGGCGGATGAGACTGCCTACTACTCCTGCGGAGTGGCGCAGGAATGTCCTATTTTTTCGAACCTTCTGGTTCTACTAAACTTTCAGTAATAGCTTGTGGTTCTGGAATTTCTTCCAGTTCTATTGCGTCCCCACTTATCTGATTTTCTAAAAATTCAGTTTCCAAGAAGCAGGCATGATGAGAAACAAATACCTTTTGTTCCTCTGCGTAATAGAAGAAATATCCCTTGGAGTTCTTTGGATATCCCACAAACTTGCACTGTACTGAGCGTGCCTCGAGTTTGTCCGCATGCTGCTTTTTTACAAAAGCTGGATATCCCCATGTCTTAATGTGTTTAAGACAGGGTTTCTTCCCACTCCACATCTGATATGGTGTGGTAGGCACTGACTTAGTTGGAACTCGGTTCAAAAGATATGCAGCTGATTCTAGTGCATATCCCCAGAAAGATTGCGGTAACTCAGCGTTACTCATCATGGAACGTACCATATCCAATATGGTTTGGTTCCGTCTCTCCGATACACCGTTATGTTGTGGAGTGTACGGAGGAGTAAGCTGAGAGAGTAATCCAGGAACTTGGCACTTAAGTATTCACCACCTCGATCAGATCTCAGTGTCTTTATACTTTTGCCTGTTTGTTTTTCTACTTCATTCTTGTATTCCTGAAACTTTTCAAAGGCTTCATATTTATGCTTCATTAAGAAGACATGTCCATACCTTGAAAAATCATCCGTAAAAGTAATGAAGTAAGAATAACCACTTCGCGCATGTATAGACATTGGACCACATACATCGCTGTGTACGAGTCCCAAGAGCTCGCTCGCTCTTACTCCGTGTCCAGTGAACGGAGTCTTTGTCATCTTTCCTTTGAGACATGATTGACAAGTTGCATATGATTGATATTCGAACGGGTCCAAATATCCTTCTTTATGCAACTTAGTTAACCTTGTCTCATTGATGTGTAACGTTTTGAAAATCGTTTCGGTGAAATTTTGGAAAAATCCGTAAAATAAGGGGGTTTTCCGTAAAAAGTCAAAATATAAATATCTTTTAATATAAAATTAAATATACATATTCTAGCTATGTAATTGGTAGTATTTGGTGTTTATTGAGCCACTTGTAAAATTTCCAATTTACTGAAAAAATTTCCGAAATTTATTATTTTAATATTATTTTAAGCCGTCACTAATACATTTAATTAGGAAAAATTACAAATTGAAATGGGTTAATACAAATTCTGTGAACCACAACAACCTAGAATCTAGTTTCTAACATATTCGTTCTTCTAAAATTTTTCTCATGGTTATAGATATTTTTAGAATGCTAGGTTAAAAAAAATTAGAATAGAAATTTATGTGAGGTGCAATAATGAGTTGTGAAGGGGTTTTTTTGACTTGGGAAAATTTTACAAACACCAACACAACCCCATTTCCCTCCTTGGCTGAAACAACCAGCAGCCCAATCCCCCCATTTGCCCCACTTCAAAAGTCAAAAGAAGAAATGAAATGAAAAGAATAAAAGGATGGCATGGGATTTAATTAGTGAGGTATGGGCTTTGTTTTTTCTTTGTTTCCTTGACCTCACAACACTCATCTCACCCTTTCTCATCACCTCAAAAATTGTGGCCGAGCCTCCCCATAGTGCTGTCCCAAATTTCCCCACCCCATTTCATACACAAAATCTTAAGGAAATGCATCAAAAATCCATCAAAAATCCCACAAACTCCAAATCCCACTCCTACCCATTTTTCCTTAGCCTATCAAGCATGGATTGTGATGAAAAGAGAGCATTTTGGGATGGCTAAGTTGCGAGCTAGATCTATGGTTTGTGAGGTATAAATCATAACTAAATTGTTTAATGAGTTGCTAATTACTTCAATTTATTTAATTTGATGTTTAAATTGGGTTCTAACTTCAATCTTGAAATTGAAGAATATGGTTTGAAGTTGATTAGGATTTGATTATTGGACTATGGTTGTGATGGGTAGATTAACATGTAATTGCTTGCTAAAATTAATCTAGTTGCTCGTTTGCATTTTTGTTAAATTATTGTTAAAATTGGTTAATTTGTAAACTAGAATTTTGGGGCTAATGAAATTTAATGAGATTAAATTATGGAAATGGTTTTTATGACTTATTTAAGATGTTTAATAAGTATTATGGCCATTAGAATTGTTAAAATATCAAGTTTTGTACTAAAACGGTAAATTTTTGCTTGCTAGATTTTCGGAAAAACGGCTTTTAAAGTGAGTTTAGGGTTTTTGTGAATTTTAACCTATTTTATATTATAATTAGTGTTCGTGAATGTGCAAATGAGTGTGTTTGGGTTTTTCTCGACGGTTTGACGTTATACATCGACATCGAGGGTTGGTATGGCTATTCTTGCATGCGTAGGCGATAGGTTTTGACCTATGCGTGATACACGTGCCGATTTGATTTTCATATGCCGTTTTGATTTCGAATTTGGTTTTTAATACGATACGGTGCGTTATGACATGTAGGTACCCCATGTGGACTTCGAGACGACAAGCAAGCGCGTGGCGACGTCGGCACCGGCGAGCGAGGACCAGATGAGTAGATTTATATCTACGGGGAGAAGTCGGGTGGATGGCGTATAGCACCCCCACAGTTCGTGGTGATGTATACGAATGCGTATACACACATATATTGATTATATATTGTTTGAGGTTATTGATGCTAAATATGGATATTTGGTGTGCTTGGATGATTTAGTGTCGCGAAACCCTAGAGTAGTGGTCGCACCACACATGCACACACACACACACCCATACTTGCATTCATTCTTCTTTCATATGCGCTTATATGGGATTCTATATAGTTATGTGTTCATATGGGTATGGGACTATATGTTCATATACTGGATTTGAGATGAGTCGATGAGATTTGAGTTGAGCCCGTGAGATCGGTGATACGGCAGGATTCGTACTTGAGATATGTCCTGATGTTATAGCGGATCTTTGGATGACAATGCCATGTGAATAGTGATATTAGTAGTGTACTAGACGTAGGTCAGTACCCCAGATGATGATCTTGATAAAGAGGATACCAGATGAACAGTGTGATGAGTATGATATTGACCCGTACCCAGATTTGGGATGCCGTACGATGGATTTACGTACGAGCTATATATTGATGATTGATCCGCACTCTTGACTTGGGATGTCTGATTATAGATATGGTACCGGATATGATATTATTGAGGCGGGATCACCGACTAATATATATACAGGTATGTATACGTATCGACTCAGATGTTAGGCGGTTTCCTTACCTGTAGTTCAGCTTGTTAGTTCAGCCGTATAGTTTAGTGTAGTTGTTAGACTAGATTAGACTCCTACCTATTTCAAAACTAGCGGATCGTGGGTATTTTAAAAGACAGGTCAAGGGATCTACGGATATTTCAAAAGACGTATCCTTTCTTAAAACCACCGTAGCCCTTATTTTCAAAACCCCACGATTCGTGTTATTTCAAATGGCACCATTGTTTAATATTTAGCTCCCGCTCATTATGGTTGCTCGCTCCGCATCGCATACTTACATTGTTATTTCATATTGCATTGTTGATATTATGTTGTTAGGACACCAGCACTATTACCGATGATGCGTATGTACCACGTACACTTACTTGCCGGCTCACACACATCTTCATCGGTAATTGCCATGTCACGTACACCTTAGAAAATATTATTGTTTAACTTAGCTTGATAGCTAGTAGTTTGACATGATATTAGTGTACTTACCTTATATGCCAGCTTAGATATTGTAGTTGTTACTTGTCACTTCATGCATACTGTTATTCATTGTTATGCCGTATGCATGGATTCTCATGCCTATATTCATGGTTTTACATGCTATTGATAATTTGGATTCGGATTTCCATGAGATTTTCTGGATTTGGGGGAAAACCGCAAAACTTGTATAAGCTTCTTTCCTCTCTTTTAAATAAAAAGTGTGGTTTTCCCATGATGTATGAGTCGTCCACCATGAGTTTGCTGATGGATTTCGAGACCCGATTCGAGGAGATGGATGGACTGTTTCGGGTACATGGTGGGCCCGGTGCGGTACCCCGGGGCAAGAAGATCGTGTTGTTGACGTTGAGCCTGTGCAGGGGATCACGACCGACCGGTGATATTACCCGACACGTCGGATATCCGGAGGATACCGTCGTGGTCTTGAGATTGATGGTAGGGGCCGGTCTGGACTGACGGCGCCCTAGATAGTGAGATTGAGACATTGAGATTTTGAGATATTGAGGTACAGAGATTGCGACACAGAGATATCGAGATATTTGGATACTTGTTTTGTGTCGATGCTAGATACTGTTTATGCTGATTTCATTTATGATACCTCGTTTTTCAAAAAAAGATACAGAAATCTCACTAAATTACGAAAGCAGTTTTCTTCAGTACATGCATTCTATTTCATGCATTCATACATCATCCATATGATATATTGCTACCTGAGGCACTGACACGGGCACATGGGATTACACTCGGGTTAGATATTTACCCTAGCTATTGTTATAGGCTGCATGTTATATATTATGATCGTTGACCTAGGATTGCGTTGTTCATGCGATTTCTATTCGTAGATATTTTTCTATTCACGAGTTGGCAACTCACCCCCGTTGTGCCCCAGTTTCTTGCAGGTTTGCCGTACAGGTTTCATTACGGCTTTACGGGCACAGTTTCGTTCGGGTGACTTGCTAGTAGGTGGGTTTATTGGTATCGTACACATCATATTACCTTGTATAATATTATTCAGTTGTATCTAGTAAATTCCATCAACCAAACATGTATTTATTTTGAGATAGAGACCAGTGATGTTATTCTTTCGACCTTAGAGTCGCGCGTTATATTTCTGTGGATTTCTTGTGGTTTTGAGTTTCCTTTTGAGTTTTTGATCCTCTCCCTTGGCGTTGTATATTATATTGCTTGTGTGGTTGTGACCGTCGATTGACGAAGAGCTAGCTCCCGCTTGGGGATGCCTTTTATTGATTTCGTATACTATTCATGTTGTATCCCGTTTGGGGGCCAGTATTTACAAAGGAGACTCTGCCGAAATTTTCAGGAAATATTTGATGTTTTTAAAAACGCATAATTCGGCTTATGCTAATAAAACTACTTGATTTAAATTGGTTTTTCCTTCACTCTCCTACTTTTCTTGGTTTGGATTTCTGGGTTTTCGGCTTACTTAGATTACGTACGCTTCGAGGCGTTTCGTAGTTTAAGTGCCGGTCATGTTCCGTACTTTCGGGACGTGACAAAGTTGGTATCAGAGCGTTAGGTTTTACCTTCGGAGCGTAGGATGACCCTTGGTTGATGGAATAGGTGACTAAAGTAGAGTGACGTACCGTGGGTATGTTCCGCGGCATACTTACGATACGCTACTCCACTTAAGAAGCCTTAGGATGTACATTTCTTGTTCAGTATTATATTCATTCCTGATTTAGCCTCATTGTTACCAGTTATGGTTTTACTGCCACTATTACGGGCAGGGAGAGCTACGGCTAGAGTTGCGGTCAGCACGAGCTCGTCACGAACGAGGACTGACTAGGGCGTAATTCCGGCGACATACGATTGCGGAGATATGTCTTTTTACTGTGTTTTCGCGCCATGAGTGTTTGGCGGATCGCTTTTACGAGATTTCTCGGACGTGCCGATCAGTACCAGAGGATTGAGCCAATGATAGTGGCCAGCCAGATTTTGATGGCCGTTGGCATATTAATTATTCATGATGATCGAGGCACTGTTCAGCGTGCAGACGAGTGAGCCAGTTATTGCTGCGAACGACGAGATATCGTCCCAGATGTTGGAGCTATTGCAGTACGAGTTGTACTAAAGAGATGATAAAAGGTCGCTAGTCACCAAGGATGAATGACTAGGACATGTGGTTCGTACACTACCCCGATGCGAGGTCATCAGATAGATTGATTCCAGCTAGAGACGACTTCACGCGGAGACGTTGAAAGTCGACAGAGACGATCGAATGTCAGCAACCTATTATTCCAAGTTTAAAGTATTCGGAAAGACATGCAGGCAATTCTATGGACCCTCTAGAAGAATGAAACCCTAACTCGACTTAATGACCGTGTGAAACCCTTTGAACCTTAGGGTTTGCGGCAGTTCCGCGGCGCCATTAGTGAGGCTTGGGTTTGCCCTTCTACGGCTGGACCATCGATGCTGTGGTATGTACTCGATACTGTTAAATTGTACCCAAGATGTTGAGCTCTTGGGGGATTATGAGATTTTGACGAATCGATCGGATGGTTCGACTTCATTCGGATGCTAGGTAGTGAGATGCATTTCTTGGGAGACTCCAGATACGAGGATAGCCGTTGGAGCTCAGTCCATGCAGCCACGACGAGACGAGTCCAAAACAGTCAACATTAGAGAAAGTGGAGTAAGAGGTTCGTACGAGATCTTGATGAGACGACGTTCCACTCCGCCGACATCAGAGATGCGATACGTATGCCGCGGCATTGTACTTGGATATACCTTCTAGAAGGAGTCACGATGAGTATGCAGCCGTTCCGGAACGAGAACAAATCTAGTAAGGGACGATGACTTCCGGACAGTTCGGCAGAGACGAGATTTAGGAGAGACCTCGACAGGACCCTTATGGAATAAATTACGAGGAGACTTGGACCCAGGAGTGGTCATGTTACGCACACCAGCAAGCCAGATTTCAGGATCGTCGACGAGATATGCTATGAGTAACCAGGATAGTGGCCAGAGATTCTTGGAGGATGTGCTTGAGCGGGACTATTCCGCCATACTTGATTTCGGTATTTTGGGCGATCTATTCGCATGATTGATTTTGATGATTGAGTTTCATGATATTTGTTTTCATGGACCATGGTTGCACCTGCTGAGTATTTGCGATTTTTGCACAGTTGTTGCACTTGATATCGTTTTCGTGCCTTGGTTTTTCACGTTTATGATTTTATGGGTTTCATACAGTTGAGTTGATTTTTTTGCGTATAAACGCACACGATTTGGTTTTTGCACTCGGTATGATTCACATATGCTTGTAGTGCAGTGATACGCATTTTGTGCACTTAGATGCACTGGACTTCGATTTCGATTGTGATACTCGATATTTGTTTTGTGCACCTTGTGCACCTGATTTGATTTTGCGCATGTTCGGCGCTTGATATTGGATTTCATGATTTCGTGCATGATGGATGCATCTGATTTGGATTTTCGCGCACGTTGAGCGCATGTATTGAGATACGATTTTGGTGCACACCAGATGCACTAAATCGAGATTCTTCGTGCAAGTCAGATGCACCCGTTTTTGCTGTCAGGCACACCTGTTGCCCTTGACAGATGTTTCATGCACACCCGATGCACTTAGATATTGTTTCTGTGCGCATATATGGCACATTCATGGATTTTGATTTCCGTGCGCACCAGACCCACATGGCATTCATATATATATTTGGGACTGATTTATGTTGGAGCAGTACGTTTTTATGATATTTGCTATGTGTTTTCGTACCGAGCATGACTAGTCAGAGGATAGTACCTGAATGTATTTTGCATGCATTGATAGCTATCGAAGGGAATTCCAAAAGTGAGCTATAGTCTCAGTATTTACCTACGTGTCTGATATGACACGAAACGTTTAAAACAAGAAAACCCTTCCAAATTGTTTCCCAAAATGGCGGAACGTACAGTTCAAACAAAAGGTATATATGTATATGATTATTTTCTTATGATAGACGTCCGCCACTGTGCAGTTTTATGCGCATTGCACAGCGACTTTAAGAGATTTGGCATGCATTCCCTTCAGATATTTACTGTTGGTTGTATGTATGTCCTAGAGGCCAGTATTGTACAGATGATGTATATTATATTGGATGCTTGGACATATATAGAGATGACTTTCTTGCTCGATATGATAGTATGCTATCTGGTTACTCTTTATCTTAACATGTATACTAGTCTCTTTATACTGTCTTATAGTTACATGTTGGTAAATCCCTTAGGATGTGTACTTGACTGCCTGGACTATGATGCAGATCATACTAGTGGGGACATGGTAGTCCATAAGTACATCCTTCAAGGTCCCTAGTCGAGGGTGTATCGAGACGGGGCATCGATATACCAGTGCAGACTAGCGTATACGCTTCTCGACCCATGAGATGGGCGATGGATGATCCCATATCCATTGGTGTTTGACATCAGAGATGATATACGGGTGCTCAGTGGAGACTGGGTACACTGGACGGACTCGCCGAGAACTCCCAGATGGTATTATACCTCACGTCAGATGGCAGTTCTCAGGTGACACTTGTACAGGTTAGTCTGTAGACCCGAGATCGTCATAGAGTCTTGTGTGATTCCCACTGTGCTTTGATCTCCACCTTACCACGTCCATGAGGGCGTGCAAAATGGTGGTCTTTGGGTACAGTCCCGAGTCACATGGAGGCAATGAGCGATAGGAGGGGTTTCGTCTCTCCCGGTATTGGGGGTTGATGTTGCGCAGTGCTCAATTGGCCGTAACAGGGAAGTCCCTGGCCAGGGCTGATCAGAGATTTGCTGGTAAGTGTTACCAGTAGTTTCTCGACCCGTTATGAGCCTCATATCAGCACGACTTATCGGTTATTGGGGTCTGACGTTTACCACCCCTAGACTTGATATGCGACATATCAGACAAACAGACCGGACTGTACGGTAAGTGTTACTGATTGGATTCACAGGAGTGTGAGCGGGCTAGCTCGTCGATCTTCTGATCGCTCAATACCCGGATGGCCGTTACGTTTAGCAGACCGCTTGCGGCTTGTGGATGCTTGATATGATCATCATCTGCTACCGGCGTATTGACGAGTCTTTAGAGTCCTACACAGAGGTTTCCTGGCTCAAGCGAAACGAAATAGGAGCGCATATGAGATAAGTGCAGGACCGAGAACAATACGTGTATGTGATACCGCATTTCATTCTCGCGATATATGTTTCGATTGGTTATATTCGATATGACCTAGTTAGCGAATCATTGATTCGATAAATCGATACATTGGATTCTAGTCGGTTATGTGCGACATGACCGGATCATTGAATCAAATGTTGATTTAATGATTTAATGTATAATTATATATTTGATATATTACTTTGCATTAACTAGTATTGGTTCACTTTAAATGGATTTTCTCACTTGATGTACATGTTGTATATGTGATATATTTTTTTGTGCACATCTTTGTGTCATGTTTGATGATGCATGTAGTTTGGTTTTGTGTTAAGACTTAAAACCATGGTTATGATAATAGTTAGGGTTTTTATTTATTTACTTATTTATTTATCTATTCTTTTTTGATAAATAAATAAAAGATAACAAAATGGTTTCTTTCATGAAGCTTGATGAAGCTTCATGAAGCTTTGACTAAAGTGACCATTTTGTCATCATCCTTAACCCTAACCATTCTCATTTGACCATGGTTTATTCTCTACACTTAACGAAGGTTAGAAGATGATAAGTATTGAATTATTATTCATTTTAACTAAATACTTATCATATTCTATCTACTTCTTCTTCTTCATCTTCAAGAGAGAAAGCTTGATGCCATCAATGGCATCTTGAGTTCCAAAGTGAGAAATCCAATTCTAAAGTGAATCCACCTCCTATTTCTTCACCCTCTACCTCTTGCCAAGTTGTTTTGGGTGTTTTCTTCACAAGTTTCACAAATTTGTGAAGTCGGAGCTTGAACTTGTGATGCCTCGACGTAGATCATCTTCGGCACGAAGCCGACGACCTAGTCCGCCCATTTTCCCGATGAAGCCGACGATTGAGTTCGGGATTCAAGATGGACAGCGAGAGGACGCCTACGTGGAGCTAAGGAAGTGGATATCCGGATCTACAAAGGTTGTAGCTTCTGATCTTTAGTTAATTTGTTAACTAGTTCCGTTTATCGCCTAGATTTCTAGTCAACGATCCGTATTAGGGTTTCTCGGCACCCATAATTTTTGAAATTGGCATGGTTGATGCCTTGTGAGACCTCTTGAGAGTGCCTAGGAACCTTACAGTAGTATCAGAGCCTAGCTAGAGCCTTAGGCGAAGTCTAGACGTCGTTTGAAACCCGAACGAACCCGAAACCCTAAAACCCAAGTGCTCTCTGGACTTTTTCTAAAAACTGGGATTTTTCAAGATTAAAAATGCTTAAAAAATTCAGCAAGGAATTCTAAGAATTACGGTGCAAATTTTTTCCAATGAACAGTAAATTGTGCGGCGGAACCGTGGCAGAAGCATGGTTTCTGCGGCGGTTCCGCGGCCTATTGATGACGTCAGCCCTCCTGCTTTGCACAGTAATTCATCATTTCAGCAGCTGAGTTTTTTGGGTATTTTTAATATTTATTCCAGAGTTGAATTTTCTGGGGTGTTTTAGAGCTTCGATGTTTCGATCGGATTATCAAATTTCATCTTTGTGTTTTTCCGGATCACTTTAGAATATGTTAAAAGGTTCGACCGGATATAAATACCCAACTTTTCCCCTGCCGGAAAATATCCAAGTGTTGGATTTTTGTGTGGTTTAAGGACGTTCTAAGTAGTGCAAGTAATGCGATGGTCCCTCTAGAAGACAACAAACCTTAACTCGATTATGTGACCGTCTTGAACTGCCCTTTGAACCTTCGGGTTTGGGGCAGTACGGCGTGCCACATGTGAGGCGTTGGCTTGACCCTTCTACGGCTGGACCGTTGGTACTGAGGCATGAAGTGAATGTCTTTGAACCTATTTCATGTGTTGAACGGTTTCGGGAAAACTTGGGTGTTCGAATGTTCGATCGGAAAGTTTAATATATTCTATTTATCCGGAATGGGATACAATAATTGGAATTTACAAACAGTTATGAGATAACTGAATGAAAGTTATAAATCTAGCAGTCTAGTCCCACATGATATTGAAAAGAGTTTTCGATAATGAGACTAAAATGCAGGGTTTATAACTGTTAGGCATGTGATGTCTAAGTATTTCATTTGATTAGGCATGTGATGTCTAAAAGGATTGCGGATTCCAACTGTTGTAGTTTTACACTTTCTTTTCTGTGACCGTAAGTGTAATATGTGATATCGCCGGTTTCGTTGCTATATGTCAACGACAATTGGGATGCGCATATTTACTTACGTTGATGACATGTGATGTTATGTGTTGCTGGATATGTCATATTAGATTGTCGTGTTTGAATAGCCGGGGGTTTTTATGTGAGATGAGTGTTTTTCATTTTCATTCATGTAAAAACTTGTATGTAATATTCTTTTATTTGGGGCACTTCCAGGTAGCGGAAGTTGTCACCCTTTGTATATTATTTACTTTTCTGCACTAGGATAGACCCAAGGAGGGGAGCACAAGTAATCGGGTTCTGGGGTCCAGTGGGAGACCAACTCGAGGAGTCGAGTCCGGGTCTCCTAACCCTAGAATTGGCAGGGTTGCTTGCCGCTCTCGTAGGGGTCTAGGGGTGTGGGATTGGCTATTCATCATGACCGTGAAATCCGTGTTTTATACTGGCTCGTATTGAAAACACGGACGTCCTAGTATATCCAATATTTCATATGTTTCTTCTGCTGCGATTTCTGTGATGTAATCATGTGATGTTCTATGATGGATACAGTATATAGTATATATGATATATTATATAGACGTTACTTATGTTTTACACCCGTACTAGCCCTGCCCCACTCTGCCGTTAGTTACCTAACCTAACGGTGCACGAGGGGACATCGAGGCGAATGCGGATAGCATAAGTGTACGTCGTATTTATCTGTGATGTTTAGGTACATAAATGATGGGACTTCATTAATGTGATTAATGAAAGTAAAGAAACCTAAGATGTTGTAGAATCAAATTTTAAATAAAACAGGTAGCTACAGTTCTTGCTTTGCACAGCGGTATATGTGATATATCCTGCACCTTATTCGATGAGGAAAGGACCAAGATCCCTTCACCGGGAGTGACTCCTTTAGCAATAACTGGCAGATGCTACACACTCGGTTTGCTTTTGATTGCTTCTATAGTTTATGCTTTGCACAGTAATATATATGATATATCCCGCACCTCATTCGACGAGGAAAGGGCCGACGATCCCTTCACCGGGAGTGACCCCTTTAGCAAAACTAGAAAAGCCTCAAAAACACTCCATTTCAAAACTTCATTTGATTCTACAACGATATCAAGTTCATTACGCAATAGGTTTTCAGAAAAACCTGTCGTAGCCCTCCGTCATTTCAGATAAGTCCTATTTAGTATTCGTGCTACGTTTGTTGACCTCCGTCAAGGCGTAGTGTGCGGTAGCTAACTAGTATTTATCTGCTTATGCATATGATGCAGATTGGATTAGGGTAGTCGTGCGGCCTTGTTGACCTCCGTCAAGGGTCGTGCGGGTGGGTTTAATTCGATCAAGAAATGACGGGTTGAACTTGACTAGTAGCCTATGGTTTGTTGACCTCCGTCAAGGTCATAGGGTGCTAGGGGCAAAATATTATCGGGAATTTCAAGTGTTGAAATTTTCAATAAGATTGCATACCTTCTATGAGATAGTTGGATCCCGATACCCGCTGCGAGTAAGAGTTACTCCTGGGAGAGTTTTACACATTACAATTAGCCGATTAAGTAGGTGTCTAGAAAGGTGTCAACGGGGTTACGCCTCTGGGAAAACGAGGTTTACATTAATTAGGTTCGTGCGAAAGCACGGGGGACCTCCCTCAAAGTACTGACACTGGCCTGGCTGAAAGATTGGCGAACTTGTAGTGTGTAATTAATCCCGGCTAGTCTTTCCTTTTAGGCTTTGAAGGAAGATTTGATAAAAAGCAGTGGGAGCCATCCTGATTAGATAAGATAATAACCAATCTGATCTTGCACGAGCATACTCTAAAGTGTTTTCTTCTCTCTCTCTCCAGATAGCGACCATTTCATGCCCTAATGAAGATAATAATATGGATGTATTGACCGAACCCGCATGTTATACTGTGCTGGGGAACGTTGGTTCCGTTCCTTCTTATAAGAGTTATAGGAATGAACAGGAAATAGGGGAATACCAGGATTCCCATGCCACCCGATTGAAGAAAGTACATGTTGATGCATTTTCTTCGGGTGTGTTCGTTACAGAGAACTGTTTCTCCATTTGCTCTACGTCCTGGGTATTAGATACCGGGTCAGGATCCCATATATGTAATCAGTTACATGGGCTTAGGAAAGGTAGAGAACTTGGAGAAGGTGATAAAGACATTAGAGTTGGAAATGGTGCAATTGTTGCAGCTAAGACTGTCGGGG
Organism: Agapanthus africanus; assembly: GCA_030015575.1. NCBI lineage: Eukaryota > Viridiplantae > Streptophyta > Magnoliopsida > Asparagales > Amaryllidaceae > Agapanthus > Agapanthus africanus. The sequence continues at coordinate 403,609,961 of CM057346.1, forward strand.
AATATCACCTTATATTACCAACTGGTAATACATTGGTTCTGAACGAATGCTATTACATGCCGAACCTGATATGCAACATTATATCGGTTTCTTTATTGAGTAAAGAGGGATATAATTTTGTATTACAGGATAATGTTATGAACATTTTCCGTAACCAAAAGTTGGTTGGATCAGGCACGTTGTGCAATGGCATTTATGTTCTAAATCAATCAACAGTTCTGAACATAACAAACACACACAAGAGGAAGAGTTCAGAACTGAACGAATCCTTCTTGTGGCATTGTAGACTGGGTCACATCAATGCGACACGACTAGCTAAGTTGCATAAAGATGGATATTTAAATCCGTTTGAATTTTCATCTTATGACACTTGCCAGTCATGTCTCAAAGGCAAGATGACCAAAACTCCGTTTATGGGACACGGAGAAAGAGTTACCGAACTCTTGGGGCTGATACATAGTGATGTATGCGGTCCCATGTCTACACATGCCAGGGATGGTTCTTCGTACTTCATTACATTCACTGACGATCTCTCAAGATTCGGATATGTGTTCCTGATGAAACACAAATCAGAAGCTTTTGAGAATTTAGAGAATATAAACAAGAAGTCGAGAACCAAACCGGAAAAAGTATTAAAATCCTACGATCTGATCGAGGAGGTGAATACTTGAGCATTGAATTCCTGGACTTCCTAAAAGAGAATGGGATTCTCTCTCAGCTAACTCCTCCATATACACCACAGCACAACGGTGTATCAGAACGGAGGAACCGCACCCTATTAGATATGGTGCGCTCTATGATGAGTGTAGCTGAGTTACCTGTTTCCTTCTGGGGATATGAGCTGGAAACAGCAGCATACCTACTGAATAGGGTTCCCACCAAATCTGTGCCTACCACACCATATGAGATATGAGAAGGGAAGAGACCATATCTTAATTTCATAAAGATATGGGGTTGTCCAGCTTATGTCAAAAGACAAAAACCGGACAAACTCGAGGCAAGGTCTGTATTGTGTAAATTTGTTGGATATCCCAAACATTCGCGAGGGTATATCTTCTACCACAGTGAGGAACAAAGAGTATTTGTTGCTCAACATGCCACCTTTTTGGAAAAGGAATTTCTTGCAAAAGAGATTAGTGGCTCTGAGGTAGAACTGGAAGAGGTTCCAGCTGAACAAAACACAACAGAAGATCTAGTGGAACCAGAGGATTCAGTAGTACCCGATGAACCCTAGCCTCTCCGCCGATCTAGTAGGGTTCCTCGCCAACCTGAGAGATACTACGGTTTTCTCATGGACGGTGGGAGCGAGGATTGCATCATGGAGGATGATGACCCAACTAGCTTCGAGCAGGCCATCACGAGTGGGGACTCAGTGAAATGGCTGGATGCTATGCGGTCCGAGATGGAATCCATGTACACCAACAAAGTATGGACTTTGAAAATTGCTCCTGAAGGGGTAAAACCCATTGGGAGCAAATGGATCTTCAAGAAAAAACTTGGTGTAGATGGGAAAGTGGAGACTTTCAAAGCTAGACTTGTTGCAAAAGGTTTTCGCCAAAGACCAGGTGTGGACTATGACGAAACCTTTTCTCCAGTGGCTATGCTTAAATCCATCCGGATCATGCTTGCCATCGCTGCATACCATGATTACGAAATCTGGCAAATGGATGTTAAGACCGCCTTTCTAAATGGTGATTTAGAAGAGTGCGTGTACATGACTCAGCTAGAGGGCTTCGTAGACAGTGGGAGCAGCGGCAAGGTGTGCAAGCTGCTTAAATCCATTTATGGATTAAAGCAAGCATCGCGGAGTTGGAACATCTGCTTTGACGTCGTTATCAAAGAGTTTGATTTCGTCAAAAACCCAGATGAACCTTGTATCTACAGGAAGGTGGCAGAGAGTAAGGTTGTCTTCCTCGTATCATACGTGGACGACATACTCTTGATAGGAAATGATATTCCTATGCTGCAATCGGTCAAGCTCTTCTTATCACAAAGATTCTCAATGAAAGATCTTGGTGATGCCTCATGCATATTGGGGATTAGGATCTATAGAGATAGATCCAAACGGATATTGGGATTGTCCCAATCCAGGTACATTGACACCATACTAAAGAGCTTTAGTATGGAAGAATCCAAGCGTGGGAACTTGCCCACGATCTCTGGAGTCACTCTCTCTAAAGAGATGTCTCCCAAGACTGATTTGGAGAGAGCTCGCATGCAAGGGATACCCTATGCTTCGGCTGTGGGCTCTATCATGTATGCGATGCTATGTACCAGACCCGATGTAGCATACTCACTAAGTGTAGTGAGCAGGTATCAAGCTGATCCTGAAGAGAGTCACTGGACAGCTGTGAAGAGCATTCTCAAGTACTTACGAAGGACTAAAGAGATGCTCTTGGTGTATGGTAACGGAGAACTCCAAGTGGAGTCCTTTACCGATTCGAGCTTCCAGAGTGATAAGGACGACTCTAAGTCGCAGTCGGGATTTGTCTTTACCCTTTACGGAGGGGCGGTTAGCTGGAAGAGTTCCAAGCAGGAAACCGTGGCAGACTCGACGATGGAGGCTGAATACATCGCTGCCAACGATGCTGCCAAAGAGGCTGTCTGGATCAAGAAGTTCATTACTGAACTTGGAGTGGTTCCATCCATTGAGCATCCAATACCTTTGTATTGCGATAACAATGGAGCGGTGGCTTTGGCCAAGGAACCCAGGTCCCATCAGCGATCCAGGCATATTCTGAGGCGGTATCACCTGATCCGGGAGATAGTTGATCGCCGGGAGATCGAGGTCAGGAGAGTTGACACGAAGAACAACACGGCGGATCCACTCACGAAGGCCATTCCCCAGATACAGTTTGAGAGAGTCTTCGGGATGCTCGGTATGCGATACTACAGCAGCTGGCCCTAGTGCAAGTGGGAGATTGTTAGTTGTATGTATGCCCTAGAGGCCAGTATTGTACAGATGATGTATATTATATATGATGCTTGGACATATATAGAGATGACTTTCTTGCTCGATATGATAGTATGCTATCTGGTTACTCTTTATCTTAACATGTATACTAGTCTCTTTATACTGTCTTATAGTTACATGTTGGTAAAGCCCTTAGGATGTGTACTTGACTGCCTGGACTATGATGCAGATCATACTAGTGGGGACATGGTAGTCCATAAGTACATCCTTCAAGGTCCCTAGTCGAGGGTGTATCGAGACGGGGCATCGATATACCAGTGTAGACTAGCGTATACGCTTCTCGACCCATGAGATGGGCGATGGATGATCCCATATCCATTGGTGTTTGACATCAGAGATGATATACGGGTGCTCAGTGGAGACTGGGTACACTGGACGGACTCGCCGAGAACTCCCAGATGGTATTATACCTCACGTCAGATGGCAGTTCTCAGGTGACACTTGTACAGGTTAGTCTGTAGACCCGAGATCGTCATAGAGTCTTGTGTGATTCCCGCTGTGCTTTGATCTCCACCTTACCACGTCCATGAGGGCGTGCAAAACGGTGGTCTTTGGGTACAGTCCCGAGTCACATGGAGGCAATGAGCGATAGGAGGGGTTTCGTCTCTCCCGGTATTGGGGGTTGATGTTGCGCAGTGCTCGATTGGCCGTAACAGGGAAGTCCCTGGCCAGGGCTGATCAGAGATTTGCTGGTAAGTGTTACCAGTAGTTTCTCGACCCGTTATGAGCCTCATATCAGCATGACTTATCGGTTATTGGGGTCTGACGTTTACCACCCCTAGACTTGATATGCGACATATCAGACGAACAGACCAGACTGTACGGTAAGTGTTACTGGTTGGATTCACAGGAGTGTGAGCGGGCTAGCTCGTCGATCTTCTGATCGCTCAATACCCGGATGGCCGTTACGTTTAGCAGACCGCTTGCGGCTTGTGGATGCTTGATATGATCATCATTTGCTACCGGTGTATTGACGAGTCTTTAGAGTCCTACACAGAGGTTTCCTGGCTCAAGAGAAACGAAATAGGAGCGCATATGAGATATGTGCAGGACCGAGAACAATGCGTGTATGTGATACCGCATTTCATTCTCGCGATATATGTTTCGATTGGTTATATTCGATATGACCTAGTTATCGAATCATTGATTCGATAAATCGATACATTGGATTCTAGTCGGTTATGTGCGACATGACCGGATCATTGAATCAAATGTTGATTTAATGATTTAATGTATAATTATATATTTGATATATTACTTTGCATTAACTAGTATTGGTTCACTTTAAATGGATTTTCTCACTTGATGTACATGTTGTATATGTGATATATTTTTTTGTGCACATCTTTGTGTCATGTTTGATGATGCATATAGTTTGGTTTTGTGTTAAGACTTAAAACCATGGTTATGATAATAGTTAGGGTTTTTATTTATTTACTTATTTATTTATCTATTCTTTTTTGATAAATAAATAAAAGATAACAAAATGGTTTCTTTCATGAAGCTTGATGAAGCTTCATGAAGCTTTGACTAAAGTGACCATTTTGTCATCATCCTTAACCCTAACCATTCTCATTTGACCATGGTTTATTCTCTACACATAACCAAGGCTAGAAGATGATAAGTATTGAATTATTATTCATTTTAACTAAATACTTATCATATTCTATCTACTTCTTCTTCTTCTTCATCTTCAAGAGAGAAAGCTTGATGCCATCAATGGCATCTTGAGTTCCAAAGTGAGAAATCCAATTCTAAAGTGAACCCACCTCCTATTTCTTCACCTTCTACCTCTTGCCAAGTTGTTTTGGGTGTTTTCTTCACAAGTTTCACAAATTTGTGAAGTCGGAGCTTGAACTTGTGATGCCTCGACGTAGATCATCTTCGGCACGAAGCCGACGACCTAGTTCGCCCATTTTCCCGATGAAGCCGACGATTGAGTTCGGGATTCAAGATGGACAGCGAGAGGACGCCTACGTGGAGCTAAGGAAGTGGATATCCGGATCTACAAAGGTTGTAGCTTCTGATCTTTAGTTAATTTGTTAACTAGTTCCGTTTATCGCCTAGATTTCTAGTCAACGATCCGTATTAGGGTTTCTCGGCACCCATAATTTTTGAAATTGGCATGGTTGATGCCTTGTGAGACCTCTTGAGAGTGCCTAGGAACCTTACAGTTACATATATAGATTTGATATTACATGTATAGTTTCGAGTTATATCATATTGGTTTTGTATTGGATTTGACATTTGTGTCTTTACCATGACTCCGATGATTGCGGGATGCTTGACGGAGTTTGATTTTGAGTTATATGCACATTTTTCATGCGCATGCGCCGCGCTACGATTTGTTTTATGTATTTACGATTTCGGAGCCCCGACGACTTGATGGTTTTGCTTAGATGTTTTAGTATTTGGGGGGAGTTTTAATTTAAATTCGGAGACCGAATTTCTTTAAGGGGGGAAGATTGTAACGTTTTGAAAATCGTTTCGGTGAAATTTTGGAAAAATCCGTAAAATAAGGGGGTTTTCCGTAAAAAGTCAAAATATAAATATCTTTTAATATAAAATTAAATATACATATTCTAGCTATATAATTGCTAGTATTTGGTGTTTATTGAGCCACTTGTAAAATTTCTAATTTACTGAAAAAAATTCCGAAATTTATTATTTTAATATTATTTTAAGCCGTCACTAATACATTTAATTAGGAAAAATTACAAATTGAAATGGGTTAATACAAATTCTGTGAACCATAACAACCTAGAATCTAGTTTGTAACATATTCGTTCTTCTAAAATTTTTCTCATGGTTATAGATATTTTTAGAATGCTAGGTTAAAAAAAATTAGAATAGAAATTTATGTGAGGTGCAATAATGAGTTGTGAAGGGGTTTTTTTGACTTGGGAAAATTTTACAAACACCAACACAACCCCATTTCCCTCCTTGGCTGAAACAACCAGCAGCCCAATCCCCCCATTTGCCCCACTTCAAAAGTCAAAAGAAGAAATGAAATGAAAAGAATAAAAGGATGGCATGGGATTTAATTAGTGAGGTATGGGCTTTGTTTTTTCTTTGTTTCCTTGACCTCACAACACTCATCTCACCCTTTCTCATCACCTCAAAAATTGTGGCCGAGCCTCCCCATAGTGCTGTCCCAAATTTCCCCACCCCATTTCATACACAAAATCTTAAGGAAATGCATCAAAAATCCATCAAAAATCCCACAAACTCCAAATCCCACTCCTACCCATTTTTCCTTAGCCTATCAAGCATGGATTGTGATGAAAAGAGAGCATTTTGGGATGGCTAAGTTGCGAGCTAGATCTATGGTTTGTGAGGTATAAATCATAACTAAATTGTTTAATGAGTTGCTAATTACTTCAATTTATTTAATTTGATGTTTGAATTGGGTTCTAACTTCAATCTTGAAATTGAAGAATATGGTTTGAAGTTGATTAGGGTTTGACTATTGGACTATGGTTGTGATGGGTAGATTAACATGTAATTGCTTGCTAAAATTAATCTAGTTGCTGGTTTGCATTTTTGTTAAATTATTGTTAAAATTGGTTAATTTGTAAACTAGAATTTTGGGGCTAATGAAATTTAATGAGATTAAATTATGGAAATGGTTTTTATGACTTATTTAAGATGTTTAATAAGTATTATGGCCATTAAAATTGTTAAAACATCAAGTCTTGTACTAAAACGGTAAATTTTTGCTTGCTAGATTTTCGGAAAAATGGCTTTTAAAGTAAGTTTGGGGTTTTTGTGAATTTTAACCTATTTTATATTATAATTAGTGTTCGTGAATGTGCAAATGAGTGTGTTTGGGTTTTTCTCGATGGTTTGACATTTATACATCGACATCGAGGGTTGGTTTGGCTATTCTTGCATGCGTAGGCGATAGGTTTTGACCTATGCGTGATACACGTGCCGATTTGATTTTCGTATGCCATTTTGATTTCGAATTTGGTTTTTAATACGATACGGTCCGTTATGACATGTAGGTACCCCATGTGGACTTCGAGACGACAAGCAAGCGCGTGGCGACGTCGGCACCGGCGAGCGAGGACCAGGTGAGTAGATTTATATCTACGGGGAGAAGTCGGGTGGATGGCGTATAGCACCCCCGCAGTTCGTGGTGATGTATACGAATGCGTATACACACATATATTGATTATATATTGTTTGAGGTTATTGATGCTAAATATGGATATTTGGTGTGCTTGGATGATTAGTGTCGCGAAACCCTAGAGTAGTGGTCGCACCACACATGCACACACACACACACCCATACTTGCATTCGTTCTTCTTTCATATGCGCTTATATGGGATTCTATATAGTTATGTGTTCACATGGGTATGGGACTATATGTTCATATACTGGATTTGAGATGAGTCGATGAGATTTGAGTTGAGGCCGTGAGATCGGTGATACGGCAGGATTCGTACTTGAGATATGTACTGATGTTATAGCGGATCTTTGGATGACAATGCCATGTGAATAGTGATATTAGTAGTGTACTAGACGTAGGTCAGTACCCCAGATGATGATCTTGATAAAGAGGATACCAGATGAACAGTGTGATGAGTATGATATTGACCCGTACCCAGATTTGGGATGCCGTACGACGGATTTACGTATGAGCTATATATTGATGATTGATCCGCACTCTTGACTTGGGATGTCTGATTATAGATATGGTACCGGATATGATATTATTGAGGCGGGATCACCGACTAATATATATACAGGTATGTATACATATTGACTCAGATGTTAGGCGGTTTCCTTACCTGTAGTTCAGCTTGTTATTTCAGCCGTATAGTTTAGTATAGTTGTTAGACTAGATTAGACTCCTGCCTATTTCAAAACTAGCAGATCGTGGGTATTTTAAAAGACAGGTCAAGGGATCTACGGATATTTCAAAAGACGTATCCTTTCTTAAAACCATCGTAGCCCTTATTTTCAAAACCCTACGATTCGTGTTATTTCAAATGGCACCATTGTTTAATATTTAGCTCCCGCTCATTATGGTTGCTCGCTCCGCATCGCATACTTACATTGTTATTTCATATTGCATTGTTGATATTATGCTGTTAGGACACCAGCACTATTACCGATGATGCGTATGTACCACGTACACTTACTTGCCGGCTCACACACATCTTCATCGGTAATTGCCATGTCACGTACACCTTAGAAAATATTATTGCTTAACTTAGCTTGATAGCTAGTAGTTTGACATGATATTAGTGTACTTACCTTATATGCCAGCTTAGATATTGTAGTTGTTACTTGTCACTTCATGCATACTGTTATTCATTGTTATGCCGTATGCATGGATTCTCATGCCTATATTCATGGTTTTACATGCTATTGATGATTTGGATTCGGATTTCCATGAGATTTTCTGGATTTGGGGGAAAACCACAAAACTTGTATAAGCTTCTTTCCTCTCTTTTAAATAAAAAGTGTGGTTTTCCCATGATGTATGAGTCGTCCACCATGAGTTTACTGATGGATTTCGAGACCCGATTCAAGGAGATGGATGAACCGTTTCGGGTACATGGTGGGCCCGGTGCGATACCCCGGGGCAAGAAGATTGTGTTGTTGACGTTGAGCCTGTTCAGGGGAGCACGACCGACCGGTGATATTACCCGACACGTCGGATATCCGGAGGATACCGTCGTGGTCTTGAGATTGATGGTAGGGGCCGGTCTGGACTGACGGCTACCTAGATAGTGAGATTGAGACATTGAGATTTTGAGATTTTGAGGTACAGAGATTGCGACACAGAGATATCGAGATATTTGGATAATTGTTTTGTGTCGATACTAGACACTGTTTATGCTGATTTCATTTATGATACCTCATTTTTCAAAAAAAGATACAGAAATCTCACTAAATTACGAAAGCAGTTTTCTTCAGTACATGCATTCTATTTCATGCATTCATACATCATCCATATGATATATTGCTACCTGAGGCACTGACACGGGCACATGGGATTACACTCGGGTTAGATATTTACCCTAGCCATTGTTATAGGCTGCATGTTATATATTATGATCGTTGACCTAGGATTGCGTTGTTCATGCGATTTCTATTCGTAAATGTTTTTCTATTCACGAGTTGGCAACTCACCCCCGTTGTGCCCCAGTTTCTTGCAGGTTTGCCGTACAGGTTTCATTTCGGCTTTGCGGGCACAGTTTCGTTCGGGTGACTTTCTAGTAGGTGGGTTTATTGGTATCGTACCCATCATATTACCTTGTATAATATTATTCAGTTGTATCTTGTAAATTCCATCAGCCAAACATGTATTTATTTTGAGATAGAGACCAGTGATGTTATTCTTTCGACCTTAGAGTCGCGCGTTATATTTCTGTGGATTTCTTGTGGTTTTGAGTTTCCTTTTGAGTTTTTGATCCTCTCCCTTGGCGTTGTATATTATATTGCTTGTGTGGTTGTGACCGTCGATTGACGAAGTGCTAGCTCCCGCTTGGGGATGCCTTTTATTGATTTCGTATACTATTCACGTTGTATCCCGTTTGGGGGCTAGTATTTACAAAGGAGACTCTGCCGAAATTTTCAGGAAATATTTGATGTTTTTAAAAACGCATAATTCGGCTTATGCTAATAAAACTACTTGATTTAAATTGGTTTTTCCTTCACTCTCCTACTTTTCTTGGTTTGGATTTCTGGGTTTTCGGCTTACTTAGATTACGTACGCTTCGAGGCGTTTCGTAGTTTAAGTGCCGGTCAAGTTCCGTACTTTCGGGACATGACATGATGTGACCCTGTCTATAATGCTATAAGAGAGCATGATTTATTTCTGGAGACTTTCTTTTGTGTGTATTCTGGATATTAAAAATCTGCGGTTGGTTTAATACGTATATACCGTTGCTTAATGTACCCGACCCAATCAAAACATGATTAAGGTGAATGTTTACAACATTGCTTACAAATGCAAAATCATAACCTTCTTTAAACATTAAAAATACAGATATGATATTACAAGCCGACTGGGTACAAAATAACAGTCACGTAAAACCAAAACATGTCCATCTGTCAATCCCAAGTGATTGTCCCCAACGGACTTAGCATCCATGCCTGCTCCGTTTGCAACTCTGAGGGTCATATCACCTGCCTTCAAAACTCTACGCCTTCTTAGTGCCTGCAAAGAATTACAGATATGAGATCCCGATCTGATATCCAATACCCAGGAAGTAGAGTTGATTGATAGACAGTTTTCTATAACATACAACCTGAAGCCGAAACCACAACTTGCTTCGGGTCCTGGTTCTTGGCCTTCCAAGCCCTGCAATCTTTCTTCCAGTGTCTTTTCTTGTGACAATAAAAACACTCTTCCTTTCCCACAAGCTTTCCCGCTACCTTTGCTACTTTTGCCTTTCCCTTGGCTTCCATTTTACTAACACCGCCCCTTGGTTTGGTGGGGGCCTTCTTCTTCTTTCCTTTGGCTTTTGCCTTGGACCTAGAAGAGGAAACTCCTCCAACAGACAAAGCGGGTGTTTTCCTAACTTTCTGTAGGGTGCCCTCTGCACTCCTTAATAGGTTGAGGAGTTCCGGAAGTTCAACTTCTTTTCCTTGCAAGTTGAAGTTCAGGATAAACTGGGCGTAAGTGGAAGGAAGGGACTGGAGAATCAAGTCAGTGTAGAGCTCGTTCTCTAACGTGGTCCCAAGGTCCGCGAGCTCCTCAATGTAGCCAATCATCTTAAGCACGTGTTCCGCTACAGATGATCCGACGGCCAACCTCGCTGAAAACAACTTTTTCGAGGTTTCGTATCTGGCGATACGAGATTGCTCTCCATAAAGATCCTTAGTATGGAGAAATATGGATTCAAGGTCCATATTCTCGTGCCTCCTCTGATGTTCATTGTCCATATAGGCAAGCACGAGGAACTTGGCCTTCGCGCAGTCAATTTCCCAGGTCTTACGGATTTCCTTATCCGCGACACTGAATTTTGGACCTGGGACAGCGGAGGCATTAGTGGTAAGGAGATACCCCAACTTGTCATAAGTGATTGCCATTTTGATATTCCTGAGCCAATCTTTGTAGTTTGGCCCTGTCAGTATATTTTTATCTAGTAGTAACTTAAGGCCGGTCATGATGTTTGGTCGCTGCAATTAGGAGAGAGAGAAGAAACACTTTAGCATGATACTCGTGCAAGTTTAGAGTGGTTTTTAGTTTGTCTAAACAGGATGGCTCCCACTGTTTCTCGAATCCTTCCTCAAACCATAAAAGAAGAATTAGTTGGGATCAATCTCAACGTACAATACTTGCTTAACCGTTCAGCCAGGCCAGTATCGGTACTTCGAGGGAGGTTTTACGACGCTTTCGCGAAGTTCCTTAATTAAATAACCTCTTTTCCCTGTGGGCGTAGCCCCGCTAACACCTTTCTAGACACCTACTTGGTTTATAGCATTGATCGTTAAGTGAGAAAGTTTCCCGAGGAGTAGCATATACTCACAGTAGGATCGGGATCCAAATATCATCGTGTGATAAAGCTGAAGGAATCCTACAAAAATCATCACACTCCAAATGGTATGCAGCACTAGCAAGTTTCAGTTTCTTTTGAAACTCCCGATGTGGATTTTTGGCCCATGCTCTTATAACCTTGACTTTGGCCAACAAATCATAAGTCACATGTCAAGTTCTACCCGTCATTATCCAGGTTAATTTGAACCCACCCGTACCTACCCTTGACTTTGGCCAACAAGACAGTACGACTGTCCCAAACCAACGCATCTATCTATGCTACATATGAATATCCAACAGCTACCAATCACTATGCCTTGACTTTGACCAACAAACATAGCTTGAATACTATTGACTATCCATACGAAATGATGGAGGGCTACGAATGGTTTTGGCGAAACCGTGAACGTAGTGAACTTGATATAATCGAAGGAACCTGATAGCTTTTAAAAGGTGTGGTTTAAGCTCCGCGTTTTTAAAAGTTTTTCTGTTTTGAAAAAACCGAGTGGTTTTGAAATTGTTCCAACGATTTAACTTTTGTTTGTTTTCTTTGCATTAATTTAATGCGTCCCATCAATTAATCTTACCATTGCAGAAGACGAAAATATAACGTACGCTTATACCATCCGTATTCGCCACTGGGTCCCATCATCACCCGTTAGGTTACTTAACTAACGTCAGAGCGGAGGCTGGACTAGCGCGGATGCAAAACATAAGCAACGCCTACTAGATATCATATATAGATATATACATTTGTCAGATGTAATGATAGCCATTCCAGATCACAGATGAACACATTGGATATGCTAGGAATCCGCGTTTCGTTCGAGCCTGCAATGAAAGACGGATTATACGGTCGCGAATAGCCAAACCCCACCCTAGACCCCTACGGGTGCGGCAAACTACCCACCAAGTACTCGAAGTGAAGCAACCTCTCTCAACAACGTGAGTAGGCCACTCGGCACTTCAAAGTACCCGGTAGTTTGTGTACCCCACCTTGGGTCTATCCTAGGAGCAAAAACAGTAAAAGAAATAATATACAATGGCGGCTACAACCTCAACCCGGATGTGCGGCCATAAAAATAATATTACATTAATTTACAATTTACATCAAATGAAAGATAAATAAACTCTCATCTCACAAACCCCGGCTATTCATCCGCGACAATCCAACAAGTTCATATACACAATCCATCATCACAGATCACAGATATGTACAACCCCCACTAATCGACGTATAGCGACTAGTCGACGTTCAGCACATATATCACATTACAGATATAACCAATTAGCTAAAGTTTATAGAATTTCGATCAATATACCAATTTGTAACTACCCCAAACATAACACTGTTCTCTGAAGAATCTGGGCAGAAACAAAATATCTTAAAAATCACAAAACACCAAGCTGAACACACAGCAGGAAAAACGAGTCACGACCGAGTCGACTCGGCCATGGATCCGCGGCGAAACGCTTGGTTTTGCCGCGCTTCCGCGGCGGTCTGATCGAGTCATGGGCTCATTTTTCTTGGTTGTTCCTAAAAACCCTGCACGTATTTTTCAGGTGTGTGGAAATATTTTTAGGCCGGTTTTTAAAAATGGCAGAAAGTACAAGATTTTGATGTATTTTGCGATTTTTTTCTGGATCGAAGTTCTAAACACTTTGCTAACATGTTAGTTGTTGTTTAGCCAGGCTCTGATACCATTGTAAGTCCACGTCACCCACCCCGGTAGTTACGGGGAGGCGAAAAGAGTAAAAAACGGATTTTTAACACAAGGTAACATGGACTAAAATTAGAGGATCTTTGCTAAACAAAAACTAACAAACTAACTACAACTTCTACCTACTGTGTTAGATGGTTATACCTAGATCTTGAACTCCTTCTCTTCTTTTTGTGGTCCTCCTTCTTGCTTGCTAATTGGAGTGGTGTAAACTGCTCCTCCTCTTCGTTTTCTCTTTGCCGAAGAAAGATCCACCCGAAGGTCTCTACCTTGAGCTCCTATTTCAACCAAGAGGTAACTAAAGTGCTTAGCTTGCTAAACTAAGAATCCTAAAATGAGTAAAGAGATGTCTTGATGGTTTTATCTTACAAAGCTCATGGTTTTCAACATATGAAAGAAGAGAGCTTTGAGAGAGGAAGATGGAGAGCTTTGCATGAGAGATAAAGATCAAGAGAGAATGAGCAAGAATAACACAACCATGCTCTCATATGAGAATAATAATAATAATAATAATAATAACAACAACAACTAAAGAAAATTGTGATGGTTAGTTGAAATGACTATTATCATTTCACATTTAATGCAATTTGCAAGAATCAAGAAGTATCTTGCAAAAGAAATGATCATGGTCAAATGGTCAACAAAAGTCAAATGGTCAACCCAATCTCAACCATGGCACAATTATCCTTAATTAATATTAATAATCATATTTCTCATTCTCATTAGGGTTTAGAAAAAGTCAACGGTCAACAACCCTAATGAGGTTCCTCTGCCTCTGTCAACTGTGTATACACACCCGCATCCGTGTTCCGAAAAACACGAATACAATAAAACAAAACCAATCCCAAAACAAATACTAGGATCTGGCTTAAACGAAAGCCCGCTAGTAATAACTGCCCGGACACTAAACGTGCACAAGTGCGCGGATGTGAACGAACTCCGTCGCAAAACCATGCGACCTCTACTCTGTTTTGCCCAAAGGCGAACAACCCTCTGTGTGGGACTCTAAAGACTCGACACTACGCTGGCAGTGGGTTTAACCACAGGCCGCAAGCAGTGCTAGCTGTACGTAACGGTCCCCAGGTAGATGCCGATAAGAAGATCGATGAGGTGAACCCATCCGAACTCCTACTGAGCCTGAATATGACAATCTCCGTACAGTCCGGTCTATTCGTCTGAGAGTATCGCATGTCGGACCCAGGGGGCGGTAAACGTCAGACCCCTAATAGCGGTACAAGTCATGCCGGAGTGTAGCCCAGAACACCCTGAGAAACTACTGGAAACACTACCAGCAAATCTCGCTTGCCCTGGCCAGGGACTTTATGTAATGGCTCTCCTAGACACAGCGCGATATCAACCCCCAATACCGGGAGAGACGAATCCTATCTAACCGCTACTGCCTCCAAGTGCTTCGAGACTTGATTGGTAGAGATTCTGCGTGTTCAAGTTTAGTTAATTACCGCAATCAAGACGGTTTCGCTTGTAGCTAGCCGGTTGAGTACGGGTCGTCTGCAGGGAGATGGAAATCTTTTTCTATGTGTTTTAACGAGTTAAGTCCGAAGGTCCAGATTTGTTTGTGATTAACTAAGTGTTAAAATGATATGTAAAGAGAGCTTGCTAGGGTTAGGATTAGGTTAGTTTGAGTTAGGAGTCGCTCACTTCTTTCGTTGCCACTCTTAATATCGGTGTTACGGTAATCGGCAACAACGGGGATTAGCACGACTAGGAAGGAACTTGCGAGTATAAGCTAGGATTTCCAACGCTTAAGTTCTTCCTTTTGGTGCTTGTCCGTCCGTTCTTGGCTCTTAGCCATAACCTCCGGTTAATTCAACCACAACCGGTCTCACTACGGAATCACCGCTATCATGTAGGATAGGGTGCCGTAGGGAGCGGATTGTGGTTCAATTAACGGGAGTCGATTTAAGATGTTGGGCAAGGAAAGAGTGAGAGAGATTTCCTTCTCTCAAACTTCCCTTATCCTACCCTAACAAGTATGGAAACTACTCACACAGCATAACGAAAAGAAAACAAAACAAAAGAGGAAGATAGAAAGAAGGAGATTAGAAGATAACAACTAGCTATTTGCGACCTCACCTTGGCAAGGATCAAGCGTAAGCATCATGGTTGTTTTAAGGATAACGAAAAAGAGAAAGAAAGAAACAACAAGAAATAACAACAACTAAGTTAACAAATGGAAATTACAAGCATTTAACATAAGAGCAAGACAAGTATGATAATAAAATGAACTTCTTTATTCATCATTCTTCACTCACAAAAGCTCACTACAAGTTTTTCAATGGAGAAGAGATGAGAAGAGGAAGAAGAAACAAGTATTCTAAACCTAGAAAAATACAAGATTATGCACCCTTGGCTTCATAAGGTTCTGGGGTATTTATAGGCTGGAAAATGAAAACCTAGGGCAACATTCAGAACTAAAATGAAAAGACCAAAACATCCACAAAAATTGGTCAACTGCCGCCACTATACGGCCGCGGAACCGCGGCCTAAGCCTGCTTATGCCGCGGAACCGCGGCCCTTTAGTGGAGTTAGGTGACCAATTTTTGTAGAGTTCCCTGGTTTGCTGTTCCCATGAGTCTGGTATATATCTTTTCTCAGATTTTCCTCACGATTTTTCCAGAATTTCTGTTGAGCAAAAGGTGATTTGATGTGGATCTTTTTGTCATGATTTCCTCGAGCTCCGTGTAGATTTCTTGGATCTTGTGTTGCCATTGAGCCTTGTGCATGAAAACGACATTGATTTGCCATTTTGTCTCTTAAACTGGTATGCGGCAACAGACGGATAAAGAGCGGAGATCCGTGTTTTATCTGTGGTTAGCAGGAGCCCGGGTTTTGTCGTGTTTTTCCATGAATTTCACCGTTTAGAGCCGAGAACCTGTATCCTGCAATTGACTAGCAAACACGGCTCAAGAGTACCTACCGATATGCAATGTGATAAAAATTGGGCGGTATGAAAATGCAAAAATCTGATATGAACAAATACCCCCAAACTTATCATTTGCTCGTCCCGAGCAAAGCCAATTTATTCACAAAAAATTTCCTAACCTCACTTTCGCAGGGAACGCGATTGCACTGAGCATGTGCAACAAGCCGTTAAACCTCTAGGTGTTCCTAGTAGGAGGAGTGTTGTCTCCTGAGGGTTTTCAGCGGATACTACCCACAAAATCCGGTCAAGCTAGTTTTGTAAAATAACTAAGATTCAAACCCTAAAGTTTTGTTTCAGAAAATAACAATTCTATTATCCTTAGTCTAGACTATCGAACCTTTATTTTTCACACCTCGCTTCTTATTTAACTACAGATTTTATATGTTTTTACGTGCAGTGCAAATAGTGTCGTTAAGTTCCAGAAGGATCGAATAAAGTCATTATATCATACAATAAGTCCAGATAATTTTTTTTTAAAAGGATCACATAAGTTTTATAAAGAGTTAAGCATTTTTCAAGTTTCGTTTTCCAGTAAGGTTTCAACTTCAGAATTTCTATCTTCCCTAATAGGAAACTAAGTCTTATTTTTCACTCCACCTTTTTCTTGTTTTCATTTCATACACACCTCTGTGAACGTGCAATAATCTTTATCATAGAATAAAACCTTCATATCTCCGCTAAAATTTTTATAAAAGCCTGTCTTTTATCAAGATTATTCTCACACAAAGAACCGTTAGGAATTTTAACTCGGAGAGAACACTTGCTTGACTTTGTTTTAATCTGGACTTTCTAGGCTTCTTAGCGAGTTTTGGGCCAATGCTCCCAAACCAGTTGGTTTTAGGGCATTAGGTGTAAAAACACCCCAGCGGACTTAATTACTCAAGTTACCTAGGTCCAAAAACAAAAGACAGTTTGGCGTGAAAATCATGATGATTCAATACGACGGAGACATAACCGGCAGTTCAATTATTTTTTGGATAAAAGACGTGTTTAGTGGGTTCGGTGTGTAATCATTCCAATCAAGTTTCAGATGGGTTATTTTCAGACTTAGTTCCAATTAAGGCATCAATAACATTCCTTCATATTCACCTCACTTCATAAACTATTCTTGATATTACTTATTTCCGAACAAACCTATTTGATCCTCAGAAAATCATTTATCCATTTAAAAGTTTTTAGACATAAAAAGACTTGTCATCTAATTTCCAAAACTCACGACACGTGTAGTGTGATGTAAAGACGTATATCAGCTATAGTTAACTTCAAAGGAGAGTTATCTTTCAGATTTTCAAAATCTAAACATAAGATTTAGTTATTCTTATCTTATCAAACAAAACCGTCGAAATGTTGAATCAGAGTCCTCCCACTAGCTAACTTGACAAAAAAGTTTTTATGTTTTTAGAAAATTTTCAGATTTTTATGGATTTTATGGATTTAGTATGCAGATGTAAAATATACATATGAATGTGAAGGTTAGAAATGCGTACCGAGCGTACCCCCAAACTTAAACTGGACAGTATCCTCACTGTTATTGCATGAAGAGATCATTTGAAGGGTCAAAAATGTCGGTTAGCGATACAATTTTTTTTTTGTTTGTGAAGAAAAGAAAAAGAAAAAGAATATACACAAATATATACAAAATGGTTTATACATACCCCCAAACTTATTTGGAACAGTGTCCACTGTTCTTGGCTGGATAACCGAAGTTTGGAGGTAGGCAGGGGAAGATTAGGCAGGGTAAACCGGCTCCTGTAAGAACAAGAGCTCCTCTGTTGGTTCGGCGCTAAGGTACGGTTTTAGTCGGTGTCCGTTCACTTTGAAAAATGAACCGTCCTTTGGATTCTCCAAATCCACAGCGCCCTGCGGATATACATTCCGCACAAAATACGGCCCTTTTCCAGCGAGATCTGAGCTTTCCTGGATGGAAGTGTAGTCGGGTGTCGTAAAGCAGTACCTGCTGACCAGGTACGAAGGTTTTGCGCAAAAGGTGTTTATCGTGAAACACCTGCGTTCGATTCTTAACGACAACCGCGTTATCATAAGCCTCATCCCTAAGCTCGCTTAATTCGTTCAACTGCAGCTTCCGTTGGCTGCCCGCATTTTCGAGAGACAGATTCAGCTCCTTTATCGCCCAAAATGCGCGATGCTCTATTTCGACAGGTAGGTGGCAAGCTTTTCCGTACACAAGCCGATAGGGAGACATGCCAAGGTCGGTCTTATAAGCGGTTCGAAAGGCCCAAAGGGCATCATTGAGTTTCAGCGACCAATCCTTACGGTTCTTGGAAACCGTCTTCTCTAGTATCTGCTTGATTTGTCGATTTGAAACTTCGGCCTGCCCGCAGGTTTGGGGGTGATAGGGCGTAGAGAGCTTATAATTAATGGAATATTTCCGCATCAAGGCCTCGAAAGTCTTATTGCAGAAATGACTTCCATTGTCGCTAATGATCGCTCGGGGGTGCCCAAACCGGGAGAAAATGTTTTCTTTAAGAAACCTAACGACAACCTTGTTGTCGTTAGTCCGGCTGGGCACAGCCTCGACCCATTTAGAGATGTAATCAATAGCGAGAAGAATGTACAAGTTCCCGAAAGAGCTGGGAAACGGCCCCATGAAATCTATCCCCCAAACATCGAAAATCTCCACAACCAAGATCGGTTGGAGCGGCATCTCGTTCCTCTAGGATATCCGGCCCAAGTGTTGGCACCGGGAGCAAGTCTTGCAATAGTCATGAGCGTCTTTGAAGAGTTGTGGCCAGTAGAAACCACATTGCAAGATCTTCTCAGCTGTCTTTCTGGGGCCAAAATGCCCGCCACACACTTGATCGTGGCAAAATGACAGCACACTCTTGAATTCCTCGTCAGGGACACACCGACGAATAATCTGGTCGGGACAGTACTTGAACAAATAGGGTTCGTCCCAGTAAAAGTGTTTTACTTGGGATAAGAAGCGAAGTCTGTCCTGACTTGACCATTCAGTCGGTAGTAATCCCGTGGCCAAATAGTTCACAATATCTGCGAACCAGGGTTCGCAAGATACTGTCAAGAGCTGTTCATCCGGGAAAACGTCGTTGATCGGAATTGGAAGCGAAGGCGAAGAAGGAAGTCGTGAGAGATGGTCGGCAACTACGTTTTCACATCCTCGTTTGTCCTTAATGACAAGGTCAAATTCTTGAAGCAAGAGGATCCAACGTATTAGCCGAGATTTTGCATCTTTCTTCGCAAAAAGATGGCGCAGAGCAGAATGGTCGGTGTAGACAATGACTGGAGAGCTGATGAGGTAGGGCCTGAACTTTTCTAAAGCAAATACAACAGCCAAGAATTCCTCCTCAGTTGTTGTATAATTGAGTTGGGCGTCGTTCAGGGTTCGGCTCGCATAATAGATTACGTGCGACATCTTGTTGATGTGTTGTCCAAGGACAGCACCAATGGCAAAGTCGGATGCATCGCACATAATCTCAAATAGGTGTATCCAGTCAGGCGAAGAAAGAACGGAAGCAGAAGTGAGTGAGCTTTTCAATGACTCGAATGCAGTCACACAGCTCGAGTTGAAGTCGAATGGCGTATCCTTGGCCAGCAAAAGAGTCAAGGGCCTAGCAATCTTGCTAAAGTCCTTAATGAACCGTCTATAGAAACCGGCATGGCCAAGGAAGGCTCGGATATATCTGACGCATCGGGGAGGAGGGAGATTGGATATGACCTCAATCTTTGCTTTGTCAACCTCTATGCCATTTTGCGAGATGATATGTCCTAAGACAATACCTTCGCGCACCATGAAGTGACACTTCTCCCAATTCAAAGTGAGATTCTTGTCCTTACATCGGGTAAGGACAGCGTCAAGATGCAGCAAACACTCATTGAAGGAATCGCCGAAGATGGAGAAATCATCCATGAAAATCTCCAAAAATTTTTCCACCATGTCTGAGAAGATTCCCATCATACACCGCAGGAAGGTAGCGGGCGCATTGCATAACCCAAAGGGCATGCGACGATATGCAAACGTGCCGAAAGGACAAGTGAAAGTGGTCTTGTCCTGGTCTTTTTCGGCGATGGGAATTTGATTATAGCCGGAGTAGCCATCAAGAAAGCAGTAGTACTCGTGTCCGGCCAATCGTTCAAGCATCTGGTCAATGAAAGGTAGCGGAAAGTGGTCTTTCCGCGTTGCGGCGTTGAGTTTTCTGTAATCAATGCATACTCGCCACCCAGTTTGGGTGCGAGTAGGGATTAACTCGTTCGCCTCGTTGGTTATGACCGCGATGCCCGACTTCTTGGGGACAACATGAATGGGGCTCACCCACTGGCTATCAGAGATAGGGTAAATGATACCACTATCTAGACATTTTACGATCTCCTTCTTCACAGCCTCTTTCATGACTGGATTGAGCCATCTTTGTGGATCCCGGGCTGGTTTGGCATCATCCATCAGATGAATGTGATGCTCAACGATCAGGGGACTAATCCCCTTGATGTCCGCCATGGACCAGCCAAAAGCTTGCCTGTTGCTGTGCAAGACTGCGAGAAGGGCTTTCTCTTGCTCCAGAGCTAGAGAAGCCGCGATGATGACAGGGAGGGTCTCGTTCTCACCTAAGTAAGCGTACTTAAGGTGAGACGGCAAAGGCTTGAGTTCGAGTGTCGGAGGTGAAACGATTGAAGGCAAGATTGGTGCAGAGGTCTCGAACTCAAAGGACTCCAGCAAAGGTTCAAAACGAGTGTAAGCGACCGAGTCGGATGGTTCAGGTAACTCATCCGGAAATTTGAAGGATTCAAACTCGGGTTGCGAGCGGCTAAGATCGTTCAAGAATGTAAAACACTCATAGTCATTGTCGGACGCAGAAACAGCAGCAGGTTCGAGGAGGAACGCACTAGTGGCGTCAAGATTATCGTGATCAAACAGAAACTCCTCGAATTCACATTCTTCTGGGGTGATCTCCTGGATCGAGCAGACGTCCAGTATATGAGCATTAGGTTCGGAGGGCTGATTCCCCAACCTAAAAATGTTGAGTTCAATTGTCATATTTCCAAAAGAGAGGTTCATCGAACCATTGCGACAATTGATCACAGCATTTGAGGTTGCAAGGAATGGGCCACCGAGTATCACCGGAATTTGATTCCAGGGGTTAGCTACAGGCTGTGTGTCTAATACAATGAAGTCAATGGGGAATATGAAGTCCCCGACTTTGATTAACACATCCTCTAGCTCACCCCTAGGATGGGTGATCGATCGGTCGGCCATTTGGAGAGTACAGTGTGTGGGTTTCAGCTCTCCTACGCCTAATTGCTCGTATACTGAGTACGGAAGCAGGTTAACACTGGCACCAAGATCTAATAGTGCACGGTTGATGTTCTTATCCCCAATGGTAATGGAAATCGTAGGACAGCCAGGGTCCTTCCGTTTTTGTGGTAAAGATTGGGTAAGAGCATCACTCACAGCACTAGCCAAGAAAACTTTCTTTGGTACCTGAGACTTCCTCTTTTTCGTGCACAAGTCCTTTAAGATTTTCGCGTATGATGGGACTTGTTGGATGGCATCTAAAAGAGGAATGTTAATGTTAACCTGCTTAAATAACTCCAGAATCTTCTCCATTTGAGGATTTTGTTTATTAGACCTCAACCGGTTTGGAAATGGGACGTTTTTAAAATTGGTTGAGTCTAATGCTTGTGGAGGAGATTGTGGAGTAGGAACGGATCCCAGAACAGGTGTTTTCGTGGAGTGAGAAGTGGGTCCATTCAAAGCAGAAGAAGAGGAAGGAGAGCCTTGTGAAGAACGGAGAATAGGCTCAGAAGACGAAGAAGCAGGAGACGAAGAAGAAGAAGAAGTAGAAGAAGAAGCGGCGGCCGGGGTGTCATCGTTGATCCGTGTGCCAATGTTGTTTTGCAGCATCCTTCCCGATCTCAATGTGGTCACGGCACTCACATTATGGTTCTGTTGTTCAAGAGCAACATGTACATTCTGTGGGTGATCGGGATTTGGGAGTGGCTGGGACGGGAGCTTCCCCTTTTCTCGCTCGCTTAAGGCCGCATTCAGTTGTGCAATCTGGGCCTCGATGGTTTTGATGCTTTGCCCGTGAGCGGCAGTGTGTTGCACTAAGGACTGAATGGAAGACTTGATGTTGGCGGTGGATTGAGTCGATTGTTTAACGAACGCCTCCAGACTTCGTTCGAGCGAGGAAACCTTATCGTTGTTCGACGGAACAAAGTTGTTTGGTGGAAAAGAATTGTTGGGTGCAAAGTTGTTCGTCTGATTTTGAAAAGGTTGGGGTTGGAAGGGCTGCTGAAATTGATGTTGAGTTTGTTGTTGCGCTTGTTGTTGCGGCGGAGGGGGCCTTTGGAAATTGTTGCCTTGGAATTGATTCTGATTCTGATTCCAGGCAAAATTGGGGTGGTTCCTCCAACCGGGATTGTAGGTGGAAGAGTATGGATCATTCCTCGGTCTTTGCTGGAATGCAGCATTAACCTGATCCTGTCCTTGCGATGGTGGATTGTAAGGACACTCTTCGGTTAAGTGAGAAGGATCGGAACAACAAGCGCAGGTGGTACGAAGGGGAAGAACAGGGGCAGGAGCAGGAGAAGAAAATTTGCTTTCTATCGCTTTAAGCTTTCTCGTTATTGCGGCCATTTCAGCTTTCATCGCAATAGAGACGTCAAGTTGGTGAATTCCTACCCTAGACTGACCGGTAGAAGTGGAGGTAGAAGAAGAAGTCATCGGTCTGGTGCTCTCCCATTGTAGCGTTTGCTCCGCAAGGTCGTCAAAGAATTGCCACGCTTCCTCGTCAGATTTGGATAGGAAGTGGCCCTGACAGATGGTTTCCAACAACTGCTTCGTTGCTGGGTTCAGGCCCTCGTATAAGGTTTGGCAAAGTTGCCATTTCTCTATACCGTGGTGAGGACACTGAACAAGAAGGTCTTTGTACCGATCAAAGCACTTCCAGAAGGGTTCAGAAGGAAGCTGAGAGAATTGGTTGATTTCATTGCGAATCCTTGCGGTTTTATGATTCGGATAAAATTTCTTTAGAAACGCTTTTACAAACTCGTCCCAACTGGTTATGGAGTGGGATGCGGTGCTATACAGCCATTTTTCAGCAAGACCGCATAAAGTGAACGGAATGACCCGTAGACGTATAACATCGTCCGACAGTTGGGTGGTTTTCATCATGGCACAAACGTTTTGAAATTTATTGATGAAGATATAGGCATCTTCAGATTCAAGCCCATGAAATCGTGGAAGCATGTTGATGAAGTGGGGCTTAATTTCAAAATTATCCCCATTGGCCGGTGGAAGAGAAAAGCAGGTGGGAAGTGCAGAACGGGTGGGATAGAAACGATCCTGGAGCGCGATTCGCTGCGGCGCTACAACAGGCGGTGGTGGTGGGTTATTGGTCTCCGTAGGAGGTGGAGCCAATCCAGGGGTAGTCAAAGAGATGTTCGGATTAAATCCTGACATCGCGGAAGAAGAGGTTGGAGATGGTGAAGGTGAAGATGTATGAACAGAATTCCGGTCAACGTCGGAGTTGGTTGGCAAAGGTAAAGGTGAAAGAGGAGTGGACGGAGTTTCGACGTCTGAGTCGATCGCGTAGTCGGCAGCGACTAACGTAACGCGGACTAGACGGGCGCTAGTGTCCCGAGTCCAAGCGGACATACACTAAACGAGTTTAGTATAGTTAAAGCAGAGAAGGTGAGGGTAAGAAAACGTCAATGGAGAAAGGCGATGGGTGGTGGGTGAAAAATGGATTTTGGCGACAAAGGGCAAGTTTTTATAAAAGTTTTTGATTTTTTCCCTTTTTTTTTATTTTTAGGAAGAGCTTTACAGAAATATGTACGGATTTACGGCTTTAAGCAATCACAAACAAGATATGCACAATCACACCTAGATCTAGGGTCACCTAGGTCAGCTAGACAGCTCCTAACTGTTCCAAAGAACTAGAAACAGGACCTCAAACCGCCTCTTCTCCGCCAATTGCGGCCAGATAAGTGCCAGGTAAGTGGGAGGTTGTCCAACGCTTTCGCGAAGTTCCTTAATTAAATAAGCACTTGCCTTCGTCACACTTGCCTAGACACCGCAAAGTCAGGATAGGATAAATGGACGATGCCTGTAATTAGTCCTCTGTCCTATTGAGCGCGAAGTCCTTAGGGCTGAGTCTAGTATTTTTTAATTTAACAATGGTCAATGCATATGCTTTTTGTGATTTCTGGGGTCCTGGGAAGGGTGATGAAATCCCCACCCAATCTGAATTGGTTTCAAGCCCCTTAAGTCCGTATTAATGAATGCAAAGCGGTAACAAATCAACTGCAAACAATTTTTATTTTTTAGCGCGGCGCAAAGAATCCTGCACAAGAACAGTTTATTGGAAGGGGGAAGAGAGTTTGCGCAAAGAATGCTGCAGAAAACACAATTTATTGGAGTCCAGAGGAGTGGGGGAGGAGAAGAGAGACTTACCCAGAGATTTTGGCCCCCTGAAGACACTATATGGCCGCGGTTCCGCGGCCTAAGCTAGCTTATGCCGCGGTTCCACGGCACAATAGTGGGATTGGGCCTTCAATTTTGTTGGTTGGGTTCTGTTGGGTTTCTTCTTCTGTTCCAAGGCCCTTGAATCTGTAATTGCTTACTGGAACTGCTCCAGAATCTCACAGTAGACCGTTTGCTTCGTTTTGATCCGTCGCGGTGTAGCCGCGAAATGTGGGTCTATCTTCCCACGTCTTTGGCACTGAACTTGAACTCCGTATATCCCACTTCTTTGGCACTGAACTCGAACTTCGTATTATCCTGCACATTTGCACAAAAACTAATCAAAAATAACAAAATGAGTTTTTTTACAATGTATATATTTTTTTGTTTTAGTTATATTTATATTCACAAGTTAACCCGAAATTACACAAAGAAATAAACTACCGTCTCCCCGGCAACGGCGCCATTTGATTGGTAGAGATTCTGCGTGTTCAAGTTTAGTTAATTACCGCAATCAAGACGGTTTCGCTTGTAGCTAGCCGGTTGAGTACGGGTCGTCCGCAGGGAGATGGGAATCTTTTTCTATGTGTTTTAACGAGTTAAGTCCAAAGGTCCAGATTTGTTTGTGATTAACTAAGTGTTAAAATGATATGTAAAGAGAGCTTGCTAGGGTTAGGATTAGGTTAGTTTGAGTTAGGAGTCGCTCACTTCTTTCGTTGCCACTCTTAATATCGGTGTTACGGTAATCGGCAACAACGGGGATTAGCACGACTAGGAAGGAACTTGCGAGTATAAGCTAGGCTTTCCAACGCTTAAGTTCTTCCTTTTGGTGCTTGTCCGTCCGTTCTTGGCTCTTAGCCATAACCTCCGGTTAATTCAACCACAACCGGTCTCACTACGGAATCACCGCTATCATGTAGGATAGGGTGCCGTAGGGAGCGGATTGTGGTTCAATTAACGGGAGTCGATTTAAGATGTTGGGTAAGGAAAGAGTGAGAGAGATTTCCTTCTCTCAAACTTCCCTTATCCTACCCTAACAAGTATGGAAACTACTCACACATCATAACGAAAAGAAAACAAAACAAAAGAGGAAGATAGAAAGAAGGAGATTAGAAGATAACAACTAGCTATTTGCGACCTCACCTTGGCAAGGATCAAGCGTAAGCATCATGGTTGTTTTAAGGATAACGAAAAAGAGAAAGAAAGAAACAACAAGAAATAACAACAACTAAGTTAACAAATGGAAATTACAAGCATTTAACATAAGAGCAAGACAAGTATGATAATAAAATGAACTTCTTTATTCATCATTCTTCACTCACAAAAGCTCACTACAAGTTTTTCAATGGAGAAGAGATGAGAAGAGGAAGAAGAAACAAGTATTCTAAACCTAGAAAAATACAAGATTATGCACCCTTGGTTTCATAAGGTTCTGGGGTATTTATAGGCTGGAAAATGAAAACCTAGGGCAACATTCAGAACTAAAATGAAAAGACCAAAACATCCACAAAAATTGGTCAACTGCCGCCACTATACGGCCGCGGAACCGCGGCCTAAGCCTGCTTATGCCGCGGAACCGCGGCCCTTTAGTGGAGTTAGGTGACCAATTTTTGTAGAGTTCCCTGGTTTGCTGTTCCCATGAGTCTGGTATATATCTTTTCTCAGATTTTCCTCACGATTTTTCCAGAATTTCTGTTGAGCAAAAGGTGATTTGATGTGGATCTTTTTGTCATGATTTCCTCGAGCTCCGTGTAGATTTCTTGGATCTTGTGTTGCCATGGAGCCTTGTGCATGAAAACGACATTGATTTGCCATTTTGTCTCTTAAACTGGTGTGCGGCAACAGACGGATAAAGAGCGGAGATCCGTGTTTTATCTGTGGTTAGCAGGAGCCCGGGTTTTGTCGTGTTTTTCCATGAATTTCACCGTTTAGAGCCGAGAACCTGTATCCTGCAATTGACTAGCAAACACGGCTCAAGAGTACCTACCGATATGTAATATGATAAAAATTGGGCGGTATGAAAATGCAAAAATCTGATATGAACAGGACTGCACCCAACTACTACCTGTTTGCATGACTCCTTTGAGCCGTGGTAGGGTAGTAATTAAAGTACAGTGGGAACACACTCGAGGCAAAGTAGCAGTGTCAAGTCGACGGACTAAGCTGTACTCCTGTCACCTGGGAACTGTTATCTGACGATAGGTATAGTACCAACCAACAGTTCCCAGCGAGTCCTGTCCAGTGTACTCGTAATCTAACGAGCACCCGCATACTATCTCCAGTACGATGTACTAATGGCTATAGGATAGACCATCTCCCCTGCTGGGATGAGAAGCGCATACGGTAGTCTACTCCGGAGTATCGATGCTCCGTCTCGATAATCCTATGACTAGGGACATGTATAAGGATGTGCTTGTAGATTACCCAGCCCCCACTAGTGTGACTGCCATCACAATGCTGGTAATCAAGCAAAGATCCTAAGGGCTCCACTAATATATATAAGCGATATGCTAAAAGAAACACATGCACATATTAAAGTAGAAACAAACCAAGTAGCATACTACCATTTTGAGCAAGATTGTCTATACAACTGTAAATAGCCCAAGCTTCCATTAAGTAATATACAAACTAGTTTGATACAATAATGGCCTCTAGGGCATTATACACTAACAGCAGAGGCCAGGGATCACGAGGCGCCGAGTCCTCGGGGTACCATGGCCGACTCAACGCACTCGAGAAGAAGATCGAGGGCATGCGCCGGGAAGGTCACCTCTCGACCGACGGTGCTGAGTACGCCGCCGACTCGCTCACCAAACCGTTTACCGAGGTACTGCTTACTGTCCACGTCTCCTCGTGCTACAAGCCCCCGAAGGTCTCTCTGTTTGACGGGAAAACTGACCCCAAAGACCGTTTGGATTCCTTCACCGTGGGGATGAGCTTTCAGGATCATTCCGTCGCCTCACACTACAGAGCCTTCCTAGCCATCCTCATCCGCGAAGGTCGGGACTGGTTCCGAGGGTTCAAGCTTCGCTCAATCTCGACCTTCGACGAGCTGGCTACTCAGTTCCTCAGCCACTTCATTGGGAACCGTCGGCAGAAGCGCACGGTCGACTACCTCTTCACAATAAAGAGCGGGGACAAGAAGACGTTCAAAGCTTACATCACCCGCTTCTACAACGCCCTCCTTGAGGTCCCCGAGTACCGGGACGAGACCGTCATCACGGCACTCAGATCTGGGCTTAGGAACAAGGAGTGGTTACACTCCTTTGCGTTGGCACAGCCTAAGACCATGGCCGAGGTCAAGGCGTGGACCGAGCGCGAGGTTCAGCTGGAGTCCGAGGTGAACGCAAACCTCCACCGAGCAGAACAAACCGACCAGAAGAAGAGGGCTCGGGAAGAGAGGCAGGAGCGTCAGCAGCCCTATCACCCGAAGTTCCAGGAGTACACCCCACTCAACGTCTCCCTCGCAGTATTACTAGAGGAGGCCCAGGATGAAGGGTTCTTCAAGTTCCCTCCAATCCCGTGTCAGGCCTCGAAGCAAACCCGGGGCCCTTACTGCGCCTTCCATCGGACGCTGGGCCATGCCACGGAGGATTGTAAGCAACTACTGGACTATATCGAGGAGCTCATCCAATCGGGGCACCTCACCGCCTACCTGAGGGACAAACGGCAGGCCGACCGCTAGCAGGAGCAGCGTCCTCCTCCCGCCAAGCTGACCATCGGCCAGATCATGCTCGTTTCAACAGACGATCAATCCGGCGCTCAGAGAGCCCCGTGCCCGGTGCCGAGCACGAGACCAACAAGCCTCCGGGGAGCTCAGGCCACGCTAATAAGGTCGTCTATTAGCATGAACTTTTCTTCTAGGGCAATGTAAACTTTTCCTAGGATCTGTTGTTAATTTAATAAAGATCAATGGAATACTGCGAAAAGAAGGAAAGATCTCATTTATTCAAAAAAGGTATTATAGGCTCCTCAGCCATACATACAAAAAGAAAAAAAAAGAAGAAGAAGAGAAAATTACAACAGTGGGGGAAGGGGGTGCAGAGAGCACTGCTCGTGATACTCGGTAAAGATTTCCGCCAGCCGAGGCCCCGCGAGACCTCTGCCCCCGGTTCCCCCGCGCATGTCGACCCCGAGCCTCAGCTTATAGCACTCACGGACGAGTGCCTCCGAGCAAGCCAGCCGGTTCGCGGAGATCAGGCCGAAGCACCTCAGAGACCGCAGCTTGCCCACGGCCTCGTCATAGAGCTGTTCGGACAGGGGTTGTAAAGCCCTGGCGACTCCCTCCAGATGGAGTACATCAGCAGCTGCAGCAGGGAGGAGCGTCGGTGGAGCAACTGGACGAAGTGGTCCTCGATGCTCCCATTGACCAACTGCACCGTGTCCTCGGTGCAGTTCTGGTCATAAAGGTATACGTCTTCGAAGCGGATGATATTGGGGATGGTAAAGGGGAAGTCTTGCATTCTCGACGATCTGTTTATGAACGAAGAAAGGACCAGTGCTCCTTCAGCTTTATATTGCCCACTGCGCCCCAACGAAGTTCAACGGTCGCTCGCTTTCACCCAACAAGTCGCCGCCACGCGGCGATCATCAAACCTTCTCTGGCAGAATCGAAACGACCTGACCCTGGCGCTTCGCCTCCCCCCACATTCAATGCACATGCTACGCGCACGGTCGCCGCGCCCGTTCTTGTTCCCTATGCCTACAACTGGATGGTCGGGCTAAACCTCATGAAAAATTAGCCGAGTGTCTACCCTGCTCGGCTATACCTGGCCGGTAGCTTCCCTACTCGCAACGCCAGGGATCAAAGCCCTCGCCAAGAGGCAGCCGCGCAACTTCACTGCCCGGTTATCCTTAGCAGGCCTCCTACGACCCCTCCAAAGCTAAGGATCCAAGTCCTCCTTAGAGGTAGCTCAGCAGCTATCCTGCTCGGCTATCCCTGGCCGGTAGCTTCCCTACTCGCAACGCCAGGGATCAAAGCCCTCGCCAAGAGGCAACCGCGCAGCTTCATTGCCCGGTTATCTTTAGCAGGCCTCCCACGGCCCTTCCAATGCTAAGGATCCAAGTCTTCCTTAGAGGCAGCTCAGCAGCTATCCAGCTCCGCTATCCCCGGCTGGTAGCTTCCTACCACGACCGATAGGGATCAAAAGCCTTCTCAGAGGCAGTCGAGCCCGAGGATCCCTCACTCGGCTATCCTTTAGGACAAAAGCCCTTTCCAAGAGGCACCGGGCAGTAACCCTGCCCGGCCAAGGGTCCTTGGTAGGCTTCTTACAGCCCCTCCCGCGCTAAGGACCAAAGTCCTCCCAGAGGCAGTCGAGCCCTTGCTCGGCTATCCCCGGCTGGTGGCTTCCTACCACAACCGACAGGGATCAAAGTCCTCGCCAAGAGGCACTAGGAAGGAACCCTACTCGGTCCCCATCCTGAAGGATCAAAGCCCTCGTAAGAGGCAACCGAGCAGCTACCCTGCTCGACCATCTCCGGCTGGTCGCTACCCATGATGCCAGGGATTGAAGCCCCCACAAGAGGCACCCGAGTGGCTACCCTGCTCATTCATCCCAGGCTGGTAGTTGCCTACCCACAACGCCAGAGAACTAAGCCTTCGCCAAGAGGCAACCGCGCAGCTTCACTGCCCGATTATCCTTAGTGGGCTTCTTACAGCCCCTCCAATGCTAAGGACCCGAAGTCCTCCCAGAGGCAGTCGAGCCCGACCCTCGCTCGACTAGCCCCGGCTAGGGGTCGTTACTCGCGACGCCAGAAGTGAAAGGCCCTCGCCAAGGGATAACTGAGCAGCTTCCCATTCATGCTCAGCGACAACACGACGGTTGCATATGACGGGCAGAGATATTTTACAAGCATTCTTCATGAACAAAAGACAAAGTGCAAACCGATGAAACCAAAGAAAAAGTTTTATTACAAAAAAGCAAAGTCTTTACAAAGGGTATTTTGGGCTCCCCAGCCTTACAAAATGCCTGGAGGCTTACAAAATTCCAGAAGCAACAAAATAAAAGGAGGAGGAAGACGGGGGCTTTAGGCCTCGGGGCCAGGAGCGACCTCGGGGCCCTCGACATTCACCACGAGACGAGCTGGGTCCTCGATGACTTCCTCGCCAGGAATCTCCTGCCCCTGCTCATCGGCGTCCATGAGGGGGTATTCGGCCCAGAGCTCTTCGTCGGGGAACCCCGGCATCCGGGCCTTAACGGCTTCGAGGGCCTCGTGCCAGATGAGGGTCATGGGAACGGCCAGGTCATCATAGAAGTCCTTCGACTTCTTGTAGCCCTCCACCGCCTTCGCTGCTGAGAGGTCGGCCAACTTTGCCGCTCTTAAGTCGGCCGACTTCGCCGACTCGGCCGCTGCCCCCAGCTCCTTTCGGTGGGTTTTCACCGTCTTCTTTAGGTTGCCGGCAAGCACCTGAGCGTCCTCGAGCTTGGCCTCTATAGCTGCGGCGGCCTCATGGTACCGGGCGACCTCCCGCTTCCCAGCCTCCACCTCGCCCTCCAGGGCGGCGACCCTCGCCATCACCGCCTCCAGCTCCCGCTCGGAGCTCTCTTCCAGCGAGGCGAGCTGGCCCGCAGCCTTCATCGCCGGGGCTATCACCTCGGCCTCCATGCGTAAGGCAAGGGCAATGTACTGGAGAACCTGAAAGACAGGAAAAAAATCAGAAAGACGAAGAAGGCACCGAATCTCGCCAAAAAACCAAACACTCACCTGCACGGACTCCTGGACGATGGACGCCAGCTGAGCCCTGAAAGTCCCCCCGGGGACTCTACCCCCAGCCGATGTCTCTATTTCATGCAGCAGGCTATCCACGATGGATAGCCCCGAAGGCACCGCGAACTGGAGGCCCCCTTCCTCTACCATGATTGGGACGGGCCTCGGGAAGATCTCTGGGAACTCCTCTTGAGCGGCTCTGAGGGAGAGCCGATCTCCTCCTCCGAGGCCGGGTCCTCCAGAATCTGAGCCCGCTTCCGGCTCGACACTCTGCTAGGCCCCAGGGCGGGATCCACCCCCGAACGCTCACGAGACGCGACCACCGGAGGAGAAGGAGCCGAGGCAGGCTTTGAGCGAGAAGATCTGGCGCCCCCAGCCTTCGTGACGTTCCTCGGCTGGCGCATGGAAGATCGGAGCGAGTCCATGTCCATGGGTTCTACACAAAACCAAATGCAAAGAAGTCAGCGACACAGGCAATATACAAGCCAAAAAGCAAGCCTAAACTTACCGACGAACTCAACGGGGCTGAGCCCGGCCCAACTCAGGACCCTCTCAGACAGCAGCATGTCGAAACGGGGATAGGCTCCCACAACGCTGTTAGTGTGATATGCCCTAGAGGCCATTATTGTATAGTACTAATTTGTATATTACATTTTGGAAGCTTGAGATATATACAAGGATTGACATTCTTTCTCAATATGGTAGTATGCTACTTGGTTTGTATCTATCTTAATATGTGTATGTGTTTCTTTTGACATATTGCTAATACATATTGATAGAGCCCTTAGGATCTTTTGCTTGACTACCAGCGTTGTGATGGCAGTCACACTAGTGGGGGCTGGGTAGTCTATAAGCACATCCTTATATAGGTCCCTGGTCATAGGATTATCGAGACAGGTCATCGATACTCCAGAGTAGACTAGTGTATACGCTTCTCATCCCAGGAGGGGAGATGGTCTGTTCCACAGCCATCAGTACGTCGTACTGGAGATAGTATGCGGGTGCTCGTTAGGTTACGAGTACACTAGACAGGACTCGCTGGGAACTGTTGGTTGGTATTATACCTATCGTCAGTTATCAGTTCCCAGGTGACATGAGTACAGCTTAGTCCGTTGACTTGACACTGTCACTTCGCCTCGAGTGTGTTCCCACTGTTCTTAGATTACTACCCTACCACGGCTCAAATGAGTCGTGCAAACAGGTAGTAGTTGGGTGCAGTCCCGAAGCACTTGGAGGCAGTGATGGTTAGACAGGATTCGTCTCTCCCGGTATTGGGAGTTGATACGCGCTGTGTCTAGGAGAGCCATTACACAAAGTCCCTGGCCAGGGCATGCGAGATATATTGGTAGCGTTTCCAGTGGTTTCTCAGGGTGTTCTGGGCTACAATCCGACACGACTTGTACCGCTATTAGGGGACTGACGTTTACCGCCCCCTAGGCCCGACATGCGATACTCTCAGACGAACAGACTGGACTGTACGGAGATTGTCACATTCAGGCTCAGTAGGAGTTCGGATGGGTTCGCTTCATCGGTCTTCTTATCGGTATCTACCTGGGGACCGTTACGTACAGCTAGTACTGCTTGCAGCCTGTGGTTAAACCCACTTGTTCCCCTCCGAACGGCAGCCAAGACAGGGACGTCTTGCCTGTGATTCGGGGCAGATGCTATTTGGTTTTATCCGTCCACCTCTCCGAAGATGCCAAGTTGATTTATGGCACCGTGTATCGGAGGTTTAAACGGATGCGGCCGATGTAGCAGACTTCGTCAGATTCCCCCTTGCTTGAGGGGTTTTTGATTGTGGGGATGCTCTTCCCTGCAGGCGCAAGCCCCTGCAGTTAATTACGCTACCGCATCGCGGTAGCAACTTTCTCCTTCTCCAGAATTTCACTTCGTGTCGTGGGTGTTTGTTTTGTTTGTGGTTGCCCGTGGATTGTATACGGAGACTAATTTATGTCGTCGCCTGTAGGACGTGGATTAATCCAAATCCGTATTTTCTTAGATTTAGGTTTGGTGTTTTGGTTTAAGGATATGTTAACCCTATTTAAGGCTAAGATCAACTTAAACCTTTGTTAAGGCTACGTTAGCCTAATCTCCACACTAAGATCAACTTAACGGGATCGTTTGGATCCGCCAAGAGAGCAATTGGCTCTATTGTTTAGTTTAATGACATTGCGGTCGACTCCCAGTTTAGGGACATGGTGGTCCATCATTCCCATTTGGGGACGAACATTAGTTTAAGGACATTTCGGTCCAACGTTCCTATTTTGGGACGAATATTAGTTTAAGGACGTTTCGGTCCACGAGTTTAAGGAACCCGCAGTCCGTATCGATGTGTGGTTGTCGGGACCCGTCACCTCTTTGAAGACGTTGAAGGATTACAATGACAGATGTCAGAGGAGTTCGGAGATGTGTCCTTGAACCAGGTGTAAATTGATTTAAGAGAGCAGTTGTGCTCAGCTCAATTTAATTTGAGGACTTACGGCCAGTATTGAGCCAAGTCCAGTTGAGAATATTCAACAATTTTTTGTTTGTCTGGCCTGTTAGGCCTTTGATTGGGCTCTGCCCTTGTTTAATAATGCATGGCATTTTGTTTGGTCTATTAGACCTTTATTTGGGCTCTGCCCTTTTTTAAATGATGCACAGCATCTGTTTTGGTCTGACAGACCCTTATTTGGGCTCTGCCCCTCTTTTAATAATGCATTGCATTAATTAGTCTGACAGAGCGCCACGTGGCTTGTCAGGCGCTTTGCGCCATTTGAGGAGCGCAAGGCGCAAGTCCATGTGGAGGTGACACGTGTCACGCTCTGGTGAGCGCAAGTCTGCTAGCGCAGTGCGCTGCGCTTTTGCGCTGCTAACACGTGGCGCGCTCTGGTGACTTGCGCTAATTTAAGAGAGCAGTGCTCTGTTTTAGAAGCGCATAGCGCAGTCTGTTCTGGGGCTGACACGTGGCGCTCTCTGGTGGTTTGCGCTAACCCGAGAGTGCAACAGTGCGATTTTTTCAAGTGCAGGGCACTGTCCAATATCTTGATCCAATTTTGGATCAAAGAAGAGAATCTTCTAAGATTTCAGAACCAATGGTTCATCAAAAGGCAATGCCTTTATGTAGATCAAATGATCTGTGAAGTAATACTTCTTTTATCTTTTTGTGATTGGATCTTTTTGATCTTTTTTCTTTTTAATTGAAGATTATGATCTTGTTCTTAGATCATTGATCTTTATAGAAGAAAATTCTTCTTTTTATTCAAAGGTTTTTACCTTTTTTTCTTTTCTCTGAGCTTTTTCTCAAAATTTTCTTTAGAGGAGTTCTCTCTTTTTTCTCCCTCTATTCCTCCGTTTTAGACTTGGAGTCTAGGGGCCTTTTTATAGTGCCAATTGATTTGTTAAATCAGTTAAAGAGATTTTTCTCTGAGTGATTTAGGGATTTTTCCCCACCGTTGGATCTTTGATCCAAGGGCTCCTGTTTTACAGGAGAGAATCTTATTGTTTTAATAAGATCAGAAAGATCTTTCTGGAATTTTAATTCTGTTTTTAGTGCTGGCACAGTTGGCGCAAGCGCATCTGCGCTTGACACGTATCGTGCAGCGCAGAGCGCAGCGCAACCGCGCAGCCACGTGTCGCCACGTGTCGTACAGCGCAGAGCGCAGTCCAGCTAAAGCGCTGCTTCCTTTAAAATTTGAATTTTAAACAGAGTTTTGCTCTGATTGGGGGAAACAGAAGCGTTGCTTTGTTTCCCGCCTTGGAATTTGAACAGAGCTTTACTCTGAAAGGGAGATTTTCTCCTTTATTATTATTTATTTATTTATTTATTTATATTTTATTTTATTGTTATTATTTTATACGGAGCGGGTTTTGAACCAAAATTTTGGCGGGAACACCACTGCCAGCGTAGTGTCGAGTCTTTAGAGTCCCACACAGAGGGTTGTTCACTTTTGGGCAAAACAGAGTAGAGGTCGTATAGTTTTACGACGGGGGTTCGTTCACATATGTGCACTTGTGCACTTTTGGTGTCTGGGCAGTTATTACTAGTGAGCTTTGGTTTAAGCCAGATCGTAGTATTTATTTTGGGATTGGTTTTGTCTCATTGTATTCATGTTCCCCGGAATACGGATGCGGGTGTGTATACATAGTTGACAGAGTCAGAGGAACCTCATTAGGGTTTTGACCATTGACTTGATTAAAACCAAAATGAGATTGAGGAAATTGATTAATGAGTTTTAATTAGTGATAATTGTATCATGGTTAATTAGGTTTGACCCTTTGACCAAATTGACCCATATTGACTTGGATATTTTTGTGAGCATGCTTAGCATTTATTATGATATGATAAGGGTCAAATCAATATCAACCATGACAATTTATCCTAATTAAAATTATCATTATTCTTTTTGTTCATATGAGAGAAAGGTTCACATTATTCTCATTCTCTCGTGCTCTTTCTCTCTCTTGCAAAGCTCTCTCCTCTCCCTCTCTCAAAGCTCTCTTATTTCATGAGTTGAAAAACATGAGTTTTGTGAGATAAAACCATCAAAACACCTCTCTACTCATTCTAGGGTTCTTAGTCTAGCAAGCCAAGCACTCTAGTTACTTCTTGGTTGAGGTAGGAGCTCAAGGTAGAGGCCTTCAGGTGGATCTTTCTTCGGCAAAGAGAAGACGAAGAGGAGGAGGCGTCTACACCACTCCAAGGAGCTAGCAACAAGGAGGACCACAATAAGAAGAGAAGGAGTTCAAGAACTAGGTATAACCATCGTAGCTAGAACTTGTAGTTAGTTTGTTAGTTTTTGTTTAGCAAAGATCCTTCATGGTTAGTCTATGTTTCCTTATGATAAAAATCTGATTTTTACTCTTTCCACCTCCCCGTAAGTACCGGGGTGGGTAACATAGACTTACAGTGGTATCAGAGCCTAGCTAAACAACAACTAACATGTTAGCAAATTGTTTAGAACTTCGATCCCGAAAAAAATCGCAAAATACATCAAAATTTTATGTTTTCTGCCGATTTTAAAAACAGGTCTAAAAATATTTCTAGAGACCTAAAAAATACATGCAGGGTTTTTTAGGAACACCCAAGAAAAACGAGCTCATGACTCGGTCGGACTGCCGCGGAAGCGCGGCGAAACCAAGCGTTTCGCCGCGGATCCGCGACCGAGTCGACTCGGAGTCAACTCGTTTTTCCTGCAGTGTGTTGTTCCCCCAATCAGAGCAAGGCTCTGCTTGAATTTGAAAATTCAAATTTTGAAGCAACGCTTCAGTTCCCATGCGCTGCGCGCAACGCGCTACGTGTCAGAAGTTGACACGGCAGCACAACGCACAAGGCAGTACGTCCAATCAGAGAAAGGCTCTTTAAAAAACATAAGCAACGTTCAACTGCGCAAGCGCACGGCTGTGCGACACGTGTCTGCGCAGTTGCGCAAGCACAACTGCGCAAGCGCACGGCTGTGCGACACGTGTCTGCGCACAACTGCGCAAGCGCACGATTGCACGACACGTGTTTGCGCAGTTGCGCAAGCACAACTGCGCAAGCGCACCGCTGCGTGACACGTGTCTGCGCAGTTGCGCAAGCGCACCGCTGCGCGACACGTGTCTGCGCAGTTGCGCAAGCGCTGTTGCGCAAGTGCTTCACTGCGCGACACGTGTCTGCGCAGTTGCGCAAGCGCCTCACTGCGCGACACGTGTCACACGCTGGTGAGTTGCGCAACAACAGAGTGAAGATTTAAGGATATTTTTCTGTTCTTGTTTAAACAAGAAGATTTCTTCTGTAAAACAGGGGGCTTTGGATCAAAGATCCAACGGTGGGGAAAATTCCCCAAATCACTCAGAAAAGATCTTTTTAACAAATTTAACTGATTTTTGAGCACTATAAAAAGGACCCCAGACCCCATTTCAAAAGAGATAGACAATTGGATTAAAAAAAAGGAGAAGAAGAGAACTTCTTGAGAACACAAAGAAGAATGTAAAAAACCTTTGAAATAAGAGAAAATTCTCTTGGGAATAGATCATTGATCTAAAAGACAAAATCAGTGATCTTCAATAAATAAATAAATAAATAAAAATAATAAAAAAATAGTGCCTTGCACTTGCTAGAGAACCTCTGGTTCTCTGAGATAGAAAGAAAGAAAAGATTTTTCTTCTTCTCTTTGATCTAAATTTAAGATCAAGAAATTAAAAAGTGCTCTGCACTCCTTTCCTTGAATCTAAAAGATTCTTGGTGCTTTGCACAAATGCAATGCATTACTTGAAGGGCCAGGCCCAAATCAAAAAGACCTAGCAGGCCAAAATAAATTGCAAAGCAATAAAAGGGCTGAGCCCAAATAAAATTGATGCTCTGCATCATTCATAAAGAACAGAGCCCAAAACAAATTGATGCCCTGCATCTTTTCTGGGCAAAGCCCAAATAAAAATAAAATGAAATGCAAAAGCAATGTTGGGCATTTTTTTTACTGGACTTAGCCCAATCGTGGCCATAAGTCCTTAAATTAAATTGGCTGAGCAAAATGGCTCTCCTAAATCAATCTACATCCGGTTCGAGGGTACATCTCCGAACTCCTTTGACATCCATCGTTGTAATTCCTCAACGACGTCAAAGAGGTGACGGGTCCCAACGGCCACACACCCAACATCGGACCGAAACGTCTCTAAACTAACATCGGACCGAAACGTCCCTAAATTAATAATGGACCGAAACATCCATAAACTAATATTGGACCGAGACGTCCTTAAACTAATAATGGATCGAAACGTCCATAAACTAATATTGGACCGAGACGTCCTTAAACTAATATTGGACCGAAACGTCCCTAAACTAATACCGGACCGAAACGTCCCTAAACTAATATCGGACCGAAACGTCCCTAAACTAATAATGGACCGAAACGTCCTTAAACTAATATTGGACCGAGACGTCCTTAAACTAACATTGGACCGAAACGTCCTTAAACTAATATTGGACCGAAACGTCCCTAAACTAATATCGGACCGAAACGTCCCTAAACTAATATCGGACCACCATGTCCTTAAACTGGCACAATAGAGCCCAAATGCTCTTTTGTCGGATCTAAACGGTCCCGTTAAGTTGATCTTAGTCTCAAACTGGACTAACGTATCCTTAACAAACGTTTAAGTTGATCTTAGCCCCAAACACGGCTAACGTATCCTTAAATATTCAAATGGATTATAAAACTCCCAATCAACTCTGGTTCGAGGGTACATCTCCGAGCTCCTTTGATACATGTCGTTGTAATCCTTCAACGACGTCAGAGAGGTGACGAGTCCCGATGGCCATACATTAAATTAATCACTACGTTGAGCTGATCTTAGTCTAAAACAGGACTAACGTATCCTTAACGAACGTTTAAGTTGATCTTAGCCGCAACGCGACTAATGCATCCTTAAACTGAAAACACCAAACCCAAATCTAAGTAAATACGGATTTGGACTAATCCACGTCCTACGGGCGACGGCATTACTCAGTCTCCGTATACAATCCACGGGCAACCACAAACAAAATGAACACGCACGACACGAAGTGAAATTCTGGAGAAAGAGAAAGTTGTTACCGCGATGCGGTAGCGTAATTAACTGCAGGGGCTTGCGCCTGCAGGGAAGAGCGTCCCCATAATCAAAAACCCCTCATCCTAAGGGGGAATCTAACGAAGTCTGCTACATCGGCCGCTTCCGTCTAAACCTCCGATACACGGTGCCATAAATCAACTTGGCATCTTCGGAGAGATAAACGGATAAAACCAAATACCATCTGCCCCGAACATAAGGCATGGACGCCAAGTCTAAGCCGCCATTCGGAGGGGAACAGAATCTGGCACGCCCGGTGGGACCTCTTCCTCTTTCCACTTCACACTTCGTGTGTCGTCTTCGCGAACCAATCGTGGTTCGTTAAATGGTTGTCTTCGGATTTCAAGTTACTAAGATTTGGTCTTTTACCTGGCGCAGAATTCAAGATTTAATGGCCTCTAGCTGTACCAACTGCTCGAAATGCCGCTGCAACGGACGCTCCACCTCACCAGGAGGTGTAGCATATGGGCCCCAAGCGGCTTCCTTCCTTACTCTGCCGGTAGACCAGGTGACCCAAGCCACCACTGGCTTATTCTTCGGGACTATGATCCCACCTGCAAGCTTTTCTGCACCAATACCTGCACCGGAAGTGGGTAA
Source organism: Agapanthus africanus (assembly GCA_030015575.1). Classification (NCBI taxonomy): domain Eukaryota; kingdom Viridiplantae; phylum Streptophyta; class Magnoliopsida; order Asparagales; family Amaryllidaceae; genus Agapanthus; species Agapanthus africanus. Next base: position 403,649,409 of record CM057346.1, read on the forward strand.
AAAGTCGGTCTTCAACCGGCTCACTGTTCCGACAGCCCCTGTCAACGGGTCGCCCGCTACTAAACCGACAGCCTCCGTTTTCACCAGGCTAGGTCAGAACTATAAAGTGGCCGTCCCAAAGAGGGCAACGGCCGCTGCTTCGGAAGTCGTTAAAGCGGCCTCTCCTATCAGAGAGTCGGTCTTCACAAGATTGACGGTTCCCACTCCTCCCCCAGCTGGTCAAAAGGCATCAGTCTTCGACAGGCTGACATCGGCAGTTACCCCACACTCAAACAGGGGGCAACAAGAAACCATCTCGATTTCCGAGCCAGTCCCAACGGCTCGTCGTGCGCGACGTCGCCATTGGCGACGAGTGAGGAAAGCAGGGGGCAACTCCCCCTCAGGGATAACTCCGCCCGCTCCAATGGTGGAAGTCAACGCTGCTGTTCCAACTGGGAACAGCTTTGAACTACTGAGGAGAGTGCGTAAGAACTCTCCAACCGCTACCTTGAAAAGATCTCCTCCACCTGCGGAGAGAGTTCCAGAAACAAAACAAGAACAGCCCCCTCAACGGCTATCGTCAAAGATATACAAGGTTTGGCGGAGGGTTCAAGACTCTGTGATTGACCCAGATCACTTTCATCGCCAGAAAAAGGCAAAGGTGGAAAAGGACAAAACCCGCCCCGTTAAACAGCAGGGGGCAACAATTGCTAGCAGGCCCATTTTAACGGCTCCTTGAACCTCGATGGCCCACAAAAGAAGGAGGCCAGAGAAAGCTCCCGTGTCAGCGGCAAAGTTTAAAGGCGGTGAACCTAAACCTCCAAAGTCAGGGGGCATAACAGTTCATACGATTTATATGGCTTCTGGAAGGGAAGAAAGCCGCACTTCTACGGGTCACCGACCGCTCACCCGATCAGTGACCAAGGCTCAGGAGCAGCAACAAAAGCTCCAGGAGATGATGACCACAATGGCTGCACTCACTGGGCCAAAAGAGAACCCTGAGGCGTCTTTAGATGAGCGCCAGGAGGAAGAGACTGACGCCGAGTTCCTTCGCCGAGTACTGGAAAAGAGGGACAAAGAGGCTGCTGAACAAGCGGCCAACATACAGCGGATGGGCCTCTTCTTCCAGGACATGATAAGGATGATGATACAACAAGATCCTCCCGCTGAAGAACCCCTAACCGTCCTTGGAGATGATAAGGGAGATACATTAAATCCGCAGCCCGCTCTATTAACAGCTAAAGAGGATACAATCTCTAAGACTGATCTGGACGAATACATAGCCCAGCAAATAAAGGTTCATCATGCGGCCGAAGCAGCCGGCCACGTCGTAAAAACGGGGCGACCATATCCAGGCTGGTATGACCAAATTAAGTACCCGCCGGGTTACACAATTCCCAAGTTTCATGTCTACAAAGGGACTGGCAATCCCCATCAGCATGTCGCCCAGTTCAGGGCGCTTTGCGGTAACACCGGCGGCGATGACAAGCTTTTGCTCCGCCAGTTTGTCGGAAGTCTATCAGATACGGCGTTCGAGTGGTACTCTGAACTCCCTAATGATTCTATTAAAACCTTCGCAGAGATGGAGCTGCTGTTTACCCAACGCTTTGCAAGTGCCAGTGAACGTACCCCGATGACGGCACTGATTAACGCTAGGGTAAAACCCGGCGAGACATGGGTTCAGTACGCTATACGGTGGCGTAATCTATGGTCAAAGTGTGAGCAGCGCATAGAAGAAGCCCCTGCGGTGGGAATGTTTGTTGGAACCCTTGATCCATAGGCAACCATCTCACAGTTTATGATGTTTTTCAAGCCGACTTCCTTCCAGGCTTTGATTGACAAACTAGCGCAAATGGACCAGATGGGTCATAAACCCCCTCTCCCAAAGCCAGATTCCCGAACTGACAAAGGAAAGGGAAAAGCGATCATTGTCGCTAATGCTCAACAACAACCGAACGACTTGAAGCCGGTTGCTCGTCCAAACAATACGCGCCCTTACGTACCCCTTGAGGATAGGATGGGACGTCCTTATTCCTTTCCCCGCGATAAAACGAAGAGGTTATTCGAGCTGGCATTACGCAACAGACTCATAAATCTGCCAGATCCAAAACGTCCGTTGCAACCAAGTGACGTCAACGAACCTAATTACTGCCCCTATCATCGAGTGCTAGGCCATCCGATTGAGGACTGCTACGTTTTCAAAAATTGGCTTGAAAACCAGTATAGACAGGGAAAATTTGCGTTATTTGACAAATGGAAGGTGAATCCCCCGCAGCCCCACACCTCTAAAGGGACGAATACGCCGGGGGCAACATGCTCTGTCATTGAAGAAACTCCGTGGGAGGTTGTATTATCATCAAAAACGAAGAGGATGCTAAATGATCTTCGGACATGTCCGGCGATCAAGTGGAAAAGCCCATTGGAACCACAGGTCGTTGAGGGGATGTTAAAGCCACGTCCAACTCCAAAGACCAATGATGGAGGTTCAAGCACTAGTAGCCAGTCGTCAAAGTCTTCGAAGAAAAAGAAGAAAGCCAAGAAACCGGTGAAGCCTAGCAATAAGCGCACGGACTTGCAAAAGCAAATTGACGCGCTGGAAGAGTACAACCAGAAGGCGCGGACTCCCGTCACATTGCAAGAGTTCCTCAACCACGTCTTCCAAGCAGAAGATGAGGGAGGTAGTTCGTCAAATGAATCTGAAGAACATGTAGCAAGTTGCCATGTGATTTCCCATTTGTCCACAAGCGATGAGGAGACTCCTCGCGCTGAAAAGCTGGGGGCAGAGCCTGCACTAAAAATCCTGGAGCCGTCGGATGAAGCGATTGATGCATTCTTAAATCAGGCGTTTTTAAAGGGCAAAGCTGATCGGGATAACGAAACGGTTATATTCGAAAGGGCCAAACGCCAGCGTCTTGACGAAAGAATTGCGGTACTCCCGCTAGAACAAAATATACCCACCACAGATAAAATCAAGTTCAAGATAAAGAAGAGATTCGCTAAGGCTGTGTCGATGGGTATAAAGCTACCACCCTCCAAGAAAAACATTACGGGTGAAATGGAAAACCACCCCTCCTATTGCTTGTACCATCGGAAGGTGTCGCATCCCACCGAAGAGTGCAAAGCTTTCGGTAAGTGGTGGCAAGGATATGTTACTCACCGGCAACAGTTTAAGCGGGAAAAGCGCAAAGCCCGCCGAGAGCAGAACGGAATGGTCAAAGTGCTTGATAAAACTAGCAGTGGTTGTTGCATGATTGACGCCGGTAGATCACAAGTGCCTACATTCGGGAGTGATTCTGATGAAGAGCTAGAACTTGCCCCTCTCTTTAAAGAGTCCGCTTCAGCAAAAGAAGAAGAACCGAAGGTCTGCGAAAATATCCGGCTGCGAAATCGGACGCTGCCTGAAAAGAACCTCGGACCCTTGAACAGAAAAGATAAAGGGAAAGAAAAGGTCTCTGAGGATATTACTCTCGATGACCAAGTTGCGGAAGAGTTAACCGCTAATAACCCACTAAAGAAGAATAAGGTGGATTACAACGTTTTAGCACATCTGAGGAAACTGCCCTCGCAGCTCAGCATTCTTGACGCCCTTTTGCTATCAAAAGAGGCGAGAGATTCATTGATTAAGGCACTCCAAGACCCGGAACAATTCCAAGCATGCCTGGCCGAGGAAAAGATGAAGGATGAGTTGGAGGAAGTACACACGGCTGATGTTACTTTTGGCGATGAGGACCTTCTACTTGGGACTTGCGAACACAATCGCCCTCTCTACGTTTCAGGATACTGCCATGATATAAAGATAGGCAAAATTCTGAAAGATAACGGGTCGTCTGTTAACCTACTCAACGTGCAGGTGTTGAAGGAAATCTGCATGAGCGTCCAGCACCTTGCTCGGGACAAGATCACCATATCCGGGTTCGACTCCCAATCGTCAAAGACTCTTGGATCTGTGATACTAACGCTACGCTTCGGATTACTCGTCACGGACATTAAGTTCCACGTCATAGATGCCAAGACATGCTACAACGCTTTGCTCGGCCGACCATGGTTACACGAGTACAACATCATCCCTTCTACACAACATCAGTGTATGAAGTATTTTAAGGATGGTTTCGAATATACCGTGACGGGAGAACTGAACCCGTTCTCTGTGAACGAGGTCCGCAAATACGAAGATGCCAAATACTTTTTGCCGGATTTCGAAGACACGGAGAAGTGTCACAAGCCGGAAAATAAAACTAACGCCACCATCCCTGTCTTCGGCAGTGATACCGAGGAAGAAGAAGAGATCGTTTATTCTGGTCCGCCCCAACATAACAAGCCAGGACCGTCCACTCCTACATTGGTCTTTGGTAGTGACTCGGAGGATGAGGTCCATGTCGTATTCTCTGCTCGACCTTCAATACAAGCTTCCGCTGACGAAGAGCAAAGTCTGCAAGTCACCATGGTGCCGCCTAAACATCATAAAGAACTGAACGCACTTAATATCTACAGCGTAGAAGAGCTGCGGACATTCTATATCCCTCCCAGGCGAGAAAACGAGAAGGCAATCCTATTCTACCGTTCTGAAGAAAACAAGGTGGAAAAAGAAGTTTGGCATGGCGTGGATCCCATGCTCGACAGGCTTCAGCCTATCCGTCTTCCCAGATATTATACCGAAGGTTTGAAGAAACTGCTGAAACGCCAGGGGATATCCTTCAGACAGACCGTTAGAGAGGACAAATTCTATGACAGGGTCTGGGATGTTCCCGGGACCCAACGCAAACTGCCTAACGGGAGAATGGAAACAAAAGGGATTGGGTACATCCGGCTAAAGAAACGAGAGCTAGTAAATAGCTGTTATGTCATGTATGACTTCGATGAAGATGCGGACGCTCAATGGGAGGACGCTAATCCTAAGCCAGTAAAAGTTCCTGATGAAAAAGTGCCCGGTCCATCATTTGAAGAACAAATGGACAGGCTTATAAGGGAAGCTGGTCAAAAAGTCCGAGATGACCACAATCGCGAGACGGCCATCTATGAGAAAGCCAAGACGCAACGCCTTCTCCGACAGGCCGTGAAGGATGAAAAGGCCGCTCCTTGTCAACCTGCTACAAAAAAGGTTCGACGCGAAAGCAAAAACAAGTCAGAGGACAGAAAAGACGCTCAACAACCACAAGGCAGAGCTAAGAAACCACGTATCCGAGAGTCGAGCGTTACTGACTTAGCCCTCATGAAGAAAATGGGTCGAGCATACTCATTTCCTCGGAACAAAACAAGGAAGATATTTGATCTAGCTCTAAAACATCAAATGCTTACGCTGCCAGAGTCCAAGCACCCCGAGCACGCGGGCGAGGTATTCAACCCAAATTATTGCTTTTATCATCGAGTAGTAGGTCATCCTCTTGAAGATTGCTTCACCTTCAAAAATTGGGTCGAAGATCAATATCAGCTTGGTAAATTCGCTCTGTCCAACAACTGGAGGGTAGCACCACCACAAAAGCACGAGCCTAAGGCCACGAAAGAAGAACCAGTTCTACATTGGGATTGGCAGAAAATTCGCACCTGTCGTATGACAACGATATTAAAAGAAGAGTCCGAGAATGTGGACAGCCTTCCCTGGTGCTTCGAAAACAGCAATGATGAGGTGATCTCAGAATTTCCCCCAGCTCCGAAAGAACTGGAGGACGGCATACATACCACTGCGGATAACCTCAAGAAAATTGAGTTGGGGACGATAAACGATCCGCGACCGACATTCGTCAGCGAACTGCTGTCCGAGGAAAAGGTGGCTGCCTTAAAGGACGTCCTTGTACAGCATAAAGATTGCTTCGCATGGAACTATTCCGAGATGCCGGGACTTGATCCAGAAGTTGCTGTACATAGACTGGCAATATCCCCGAGTGTCAAGCCGGTCAAACAAGCGCCGAGAAGAATGCGACTTGAGCTCGAAATGAGCATCAACGCAGAAGTCAAAAAGCTGATAGACTCCGGCTTTATCCAAGAGGTTCAATACCCTGAATGGATTGCTAACATCATCCCAGTGATGAAGAAAAATGGTACGGTGCGCATATGCGTGGACTTTCGGGATCTCAACAAAACCTGCCCGAAGGATGATTTCCCAGTACCAGTCACCGAACTAATGATAGACAATACGTCCACGCATGAGATTTTCTCATTCATGGACGGCTCATCAGGATATAATAAAATAAAAATGCACCCTGAAGACCAGAAACATACGGCTTTCCGGACTCCTTTGGGAATATTCTATTACAAGGTGATGCACTTCGGTTTAAAGAACGCCGGTGCAACCTACCAAAGGGCCATGACGAAGATTTTCGATAACCTTATACACGAAATTGTTGAATGCTATATCGACGACCTCGTTGTTAAAAGCAAATCATATGAGGAACATCTCGAGCATCTGAAGACCGTATTTCAACGTCTTCGACAATACAACTTGAAGATGAACCCTCTGAAATGTGCATTCGGGGTTTCCTCGGGCAAATTCCTGGGATTCGTCGTTAGACACCGAGGTATCGAGATAGATCCGTCCAAGATCAAGGCAATCATAGGAATGCCTCTGCCGAGAACTCTCAAACAGCTGCGGTCTCTCCAAGGGAAGCTCGTGTACATACGGCGATTTATAGCCAACCTCTCGGGAAAGTGCCGCCCTTACAGCCACCTGATGAAGAAGGGAACCCCGTTCGTCTGGGATCAAAAGTGCCAAAGCGCTCTAGACGAGATCAAACAGTACCTGCAAAACCCTCCAGTGTTGGCTGCTCCAGTGAAGGGAAAGCCTCTCATTCTTTACACGGCCGCCCTTGAAGGTTCTTTGGGCGCATTATGGGCACAAGAGAATGACCAAGGGAAAGAAAGAGCACTTTACTATTTAAGTCGAGTGCTGCTGGGGGCAGAGAGCAATTATTCCCCCATTGAAAAACACTGCCTGGCGTTGATCTTCGCAATAACAAAGCTTAGACATTACGTATTAGCGCATGAAGTCTATCTCATTTCAAAGGTGGACCCTCTCAAATATCTAATGTCAAAGGCCATATTGACAGGACGACTCGCTAAATGGGCCCTACTCTTAATGGAGTTCTCGATAGCATATCGACCACTCAAAGCAGTAAAAGGCCAGGCCATCGCCGACTTCCTTGCTGAGCACCCGATACCAGCCGACTCTCCTTTAAACTGCGATCTTCCAGACGAACAGGCGTTTGATGCGATCGATGGTGATAATACCCGATGGGAGCTTTATTTTGACGGAGCATCTTCCGTGAAGAAGCGCAAACAAAGTACCCCTATAATCAAATCGGGGGTAGGACTCATCTTTATAACTCCACAAGGAGGGATAATGCACTACGCGTTCTCCCTGACGGAACCGAGGACAAACAACGAAGCCGAATACGAAGCTCTGATAGCAGGCCTCGAGATCGCCATTGACATGGGAATTGAAAACCTCCTCATATATGGAGATTCGCAACTGGTCGTTAGTCAAGTAAACGGCGATTACCAAACATGCAAACCGGAGTTAGTAAAATACGGTGAAAAGGTGCAACGACTGCTAACCCAAATTCCCTCCTATACTTTGGAGAGCATACCACGCGCGGATAACAGCAAAGTGTAGGGTTCCTAGGCATCCTAATGAGGTCTCACAAGGCATCAACCATGCCAATTTCAAAAATACGGTGCCGAGAAACCCTAGACTACGGATCGTTAGCTAGATGTCTAGGCGAAAATGCAAACTAGTTAACACTTAACTAAGAGATACGGAAATACAACCTTTGTAGATCCGGTTCTCCACCTCCATAGCTCCGCAATGAAGTCTCCTCGCTGTCCATAACAAGTCCCGAGCTCTAGCGTCGGCTTCATCGGAAAATGGACGGGCTAGGTCATCGATGTCCATGCCGAAGATGATCTACGTCGAGGCATCGCTAAATCAAGCTCCGACTTCACCAAGTCAAAAAACTTGTGAAGAAAACACACTCTACTACTTGGCAAGAGGTAGAGGATGAAGAAATAGGAAGTGGGTAGACTTTAGAATTGGATTTCTCACTTGTTTCATCAATCCACCATTGATGAGGCTTGCTTTCTTCAAGTGAAGAAAGGAAGAAGAAGATAGAAATTGTTATGATAAGTTATTCCAAAAAAAATGGAAAATAAATGGAATGTTTATCATAATCTAACCATGGTAATGTGTAGAGAATTAACCAAAGTTAGTTGAATGGTTAGGGTTAAGAATGAGATAAGAATGGTGGACATTGGTCAAAGCTTCATGAAGCTTCAACTAAACTACAAATAAAGCCACCATTCTTTCTCTTTATTCTTATTTATTTCAAAATGAATAAATGAAATAAATAAATGAGAAAAGGAAATGAAACCCTAACCACTTAAGTAACCATGGTTTAATTCTTTACACAAACCCAAACTAGCATGTATCATCAAACATGATACAATCTTGTGTACAAAAGTATATCACATATACAATGTGCACAAAAAGTGAGAAAATCCATTTAAAGTGAACCAATACTAGTTAATGCAAAGTAATATATCAAATATATAATTATGCATTAAATCATTAAATCAACACTTGATTCAATGATCCGGTCATGTCGCACACAACCGACTAGTATACAATGTATCGGCTTATCGAATCAATCCTTGATTCGATAACTAGGTTATATCGCATACAACCATTCGACACATTCATCGCGAGAATGAAATACGGTATCACATACACGCATTATTCTCGGTGCCGCACATATCTCATATGCGCTCCTATTTCGTTTCGCTTGAGCCAGGAAATCTCTGTGTAGGACTCTAAAGACTCGTCAATACGCCGGCAGCGGATGATGATCATATCAAACATCCACAAGCCGCAAGCGGTCTGCTAAACGTAACGGCCACCCGGGTATTGAGCGATCTGAAGATCGACGAGCAAGCCCGCTCACACTCCAGTGAATCCAACCAGTAACACTACCGTACAGTCCGGTCTGATCGTCTGATATGTCGCATATCTCGCCTAGGGGTGGTAAACGTCAGACCCCAATAGCTCGATAAGTCGTGTCGATATGAGGTCTATAACTGTTCGAGAAACTACTGGTAACACTTACCAGTAAATCTCAGCAACCCTGGCCAGGGATTTCCTGTTATAGCCAATCGAACACAGCGCAACATCAACCCCCTATACCGGGAGAGACGAATCCCCTCCTATCGCTCATTGCCTCCATGTGACTCGGGACTGTACCCAAAAACCACCGTTTTGCACGCCCTCTTGGACGTGGTAAGATGGAAATCAAAGCACAGTGGGAACCACACAAGACTCTATGACGATCTCGGGTCAACAGACTACTCTGTACCAGTGTCACCAGAGAACTGCCATCTGACGTGAGGTATAATACCATCTGGGAGTTCTCGGCGAGTCCGTCCAGTGTACCCAGTCTCTACTGAGCACCCGTATATCATCTCCGATTTCAAACACCAATGGATATGGGATCATCCATCGCCCATCTGTATGGGTCGAGAAGGTATACGCTAGTCTACTCTGGTATATCGATGCCCCATCTCGATACACCCACGACTAGGGACTTTGAAGGATGTACTTATGGACTACCATGTCCCCACTAGTATGATCCGCATCATAGTCCAGGTAGTCAAGTACAGATCCTAAGGGCTTTACCAACATGTAACAGGGAGACAATCAGTGTACACGTTCAGGTAAAGATCAACCAGATAGCATACTATCATGTCGAGCAAGAAAGTCCTCCCTATATATGTCCCAGCATCCACTACAATATACATCCTATGTATAGTAATGGCCTCTAGGGCATACATATAACTAACACAAAGCGGACGCGTTGGCCAAACTCGTTAAAGAAATGGCTGACGAGAACCTCGATGACGTTAGAATCATGGTACAAAGTCGTCAGGTGCTCGCCCCCGCAGAAATACCTTCGGAATCATCCGAAGAGAAGGGAGTGACTAGACAAGCGACCTTGCAAATAAAAGAACATGAGAAGGTTGAGGATTGGAGGGAAGTCTTTATAGACTACTTCAAGTCCCACCAAATGCCCGAAGATGCGTCCGCAAGACATCAACTCATAAAACGAGCTCTGTCCTTCGCCTTCGTCAATGATACTCTCTATAAGAGGTCATTCGATTCTCTGTGGCTGAGATGCTTAGGACCGGACGAATCAGAAAGAGTCGTTCAGGAAATTCATGACGGAATCTGCGGTTCTCACCAAGCAGGTCCAAAGATGAAGTTGAAGATCAAACGGATGGGCTATTACTGGCCCATGATGATTCAAGACTGCATCGAATATGCGAAGCAATGTCACTCATGCCAGATTCATGGGGACTTCATCCACCAGCACCCAAATCCGCTGCATCCAACGGTAGCTAGCTGGCCATTCGAAATGTGGGGGACTGATATAGTCGGCCCCATCGAGCCAGCATCGTCTAAAGGACATCGTTTCATCCTAGCGACGACTGACTACTTCTCTAAGTGGGCAGAAGCAGTACCATTGAGAGAATTGAAGACGGAGAATATCCTCCATTTCTTCAAAACGCACGTCATATATCGGTTTGGAACTCCGAGGCGGATCATCTCCGATAACGGGCCAGCTTATCGAAGTCATAAAATCAGCCGCTTCGCACAGCAGCATAACATAGACTGGAGATATTCCTCAGTCTATAATCCACGAGCTAACGGTCTCGCCGAGGCCTTCAACAAGACCTTGACGAAAATTATAAAGAAAACAGTGTCCCGAAATAAGAAAGACTGGCATGAGAGACTGCAAGAAGCTCTTTGGGCGTATCGAACCACGTTCAAGACAGCCACAAACACAACGCCATACGCGTTGGTGTTCGGCACGGAAGCAGTACTCCCTCTCGAGATAGAGTTACCCTCTCTACGAGTGGCAGTTCACCACGAGCTAACGAACGAAGAAAATGCTCACCTTCGGCTTGAGGAGCTTGACGCCCTTGATGAAACTAGGCTCATAGCGCAACAAAATCTGGAAGCTTATAAAGCAAAGATGATGCGCTCATACGAAAGATTGACCCGACCAAGGACATTCCACCAAGGCGAACTCGTGCTAGTGGTCAAAAGGCCTATGATCCCCAATCGCGCCAAGCGGGGAAAATTCGAGCCGAACTATGAAGGCCCGTACATCATAGATAAAGTTTACCAGGGTGGGGCCTATCTACTCATGGACATGCACGGTGAAAGGCCTTTCAGGCCGATAAACGGTCGCTTCCTAAAGAAATACTACGCTTAATGAGCCACAGCCTAGGTCAACGATAGATGACGACGACTATGTCCGCTCGCTATCTTCATAAGCTCAAACTTTATAAGCAGTAGCCAGCTTCTCAACAGCGGACTGAAATGTCCTTAAACTAATAGCGGACCGAAATGTCCCTAAACTAACAGCGGACCGAAATGTCCTTAAACTAACAGCGGACCGAAATGTCCTTAAACTAATAGCAGACCGAAACGTCTTTAAACTACTACCGCAGCATCTTTAGACTGACGAGATAAAAAAAAAATATAAAAATAAAATAAAATAAAATAAAAACGGTATGTCCATAAGCAAAAAAGGGCACGGATGAAAACCCGAAAGGGCTCCGTGAGTAAAAACAGCAGGGCTACCGGCGAGTGTTCGTGAAAAACCCGAAAGGGCGCGACCTCGTAAAAAAAAAAGAGAAAAAGGAAATAAAAAGAATAAAAAAATGGTATGTCCATAAGCAAAATGGGCACGGATGAAAACCCGAAAGGGCTCCGTGAGTAAAAACAGCAGGACTGCCGGCGAGTGTTTGTGAAAACCCGAAAGGGCGCAACCTTGTTAAAAAACACTTACAAGATCATCTCAACCTTGTAAGGAGAAACCACCCGTGTGAGATCCTTACGACTCACAAGGGAGCAACACACTTAGGGATCCCCACGATTCCTAAGGAGAAAATACACTTGCGAGATCCTCATGACTCGTAAGGAGAATTCTCTTATGGGACCCTCACGGCCCGTAAGGTTTGAAAGTCTTAAGTTACAGAGATCTAAACCTGTGCTTAAGCAACCCCCACAACTTTCGATATTTCCCTACAAGTGGCTCAATACTGACCCTTGTATACAATCCACGGGCGCGAATAAACATTTCCCTAACCAAGGTTCATCCGTGACTGGGGATATGTTCGTATAACTCTTGTAAATCCTCTCGATTTGCAAAGAGAAAATCCTCCTGTAGGATCCTTACGACTTACAAAGGAATAAAACACTTAGGAACCCTCACGATTCCTAAGGAGAAAATACACCTATAAGATCCTGACGACTTATAGGGAGAAATTGCTTTGTGAGACCCTTACGGCTCATAAAGTCAAAAGCCTTAGTCGACAGAACCCTAACCCCGGTCGCTAAGCCTCCTTTGTTCGACAATGACAGAAGCAAATGATGATTCGCTCTTGGCAACATCCCAGTTGTAGCGGTGCTGATGCCAAAATCAGTGTCCAAGTTCAGGTTCACGGCGAAAAGCCAGTAGACCGTACATGCATACGAAATAGCCGAAATGATGGGGCAACTTGCAATAAAAAAACAGCAAGTAAAAATATATGCATGAAGAAATAACCGAAATGATTGGGCAACTCGCAATAAAAAGCAGCGAGTGGAAATAAAATAAACAGCCGAAATGATTGGGCACCGCGAAAAATAGCCGAAATGATTGGGCGATCGCGACCTTCGCGATATAAAAGCTGAAATGATAGAGCATCGCGGAAATAAAACAAAAAATGATGATAAAATTTTGGCCCTACAGTTAAGATCACATCGATCCCTGTATACAATCCAAGGGCGTAAACAAAGAGGGAGCCATACCCTCCCAACAAACTCCTCGACTCACGGATACAAACACTCCTTGACGAGAGCCTCCTGATCCGCGTCGACCCGCAGAGCCACCAGTGCCTTCGTAGGAATCCTCGACTCGTTTCAAACCCCAAGGAAATAAATAATCCTTGGCGCTTAGGAAACAAATAATCCCTAGCAAAACTTCTCGACTCACGGATACAAACACTCCTTGACGAGAGCCCCCTGATCCGCGTCGACCTGCAGAGCCACCAGCGCCTCCGTGGGAATCCTCGACTCGTTTCAAACCCCAAGGAAACAAATAATCCTTGGCACTCGGGAAACAAATAATCCCTAGCAAATCTCTCGACTCACGGATACAAACACTCCTTGACGAGAGACTCCTGATTCGCGTCGACCCGCCGAGCCACCAGCGCCTCCGTGGGATTCCTCGACTCGTTTCAAACCCCCAAGGAAACAAATAATCCTTGGTGCTCGGGAAACAAATAATCCCTAGCAAACTCCTCGATTCACGGATACAAACACTCCGTGATGAGAGCCTCTTAACTCATGTCAACTCGCAGAGCCATCACCCTCTCCGCGAGCAAATTCCTGATTCGTCTCAATTTGTAAGAAGAAGTCTCAGACAGCAAGGATGGAAAAGCTTGCTTCTTGAGCAATGGGGCCCTGCAAGTCAATCCAAAATGGTCTCTTGCATACTATTCACGGGTCTCACTCTCCGAAGTCGAATTTCGACGAGGAGGGAAACAACCGCTTACGAATTCTCTTGACTCGTAAGAGGGAAAATTCTCTTATAAGATCCCTACGACTTATAAGAGAAAACCACACTTAGGAATCCTCACGATTCCTAAGGAGAAAATCCACCTATGAGATCCTCTCGATCCGTAGGGAGAAAAGCCTCTATGAGACCCTCACGGCTCATAGAATTGAAAAGTCTTAGGCGGTAAACCTGACCTGCGGCCTAAGCCATCGCTATTTCCTGAGGAAGTCAGAATACTCGTTTTAGACATCCATCAACCATGATTATTAAGACAGCCTACTGACATTAAAAGAAAGAAGATGACAGAAAGAATATCCGTTCTACATTTGATCTGGCATGCGTGACGCATTCATTTATGCATGGATAGAAGACTCAGGACGAGAAATAAGATAAGCTGAAATAGAAAAGGGGAGGGTTTTCATTCATACCGCTAAAAGTTTTTACAAGCATAAGAATAATGCATAAGAAACATTGTTCAAAATATTACAACGGTATAACCTCGGATCCGGGGCACGGATTGAGGAAATCAAAAGTAAGGCTATCCAGAGTTCTTCTGGCCTTTCTAATTATTCTTATGCGCAGTCTTTCGCGCTCCTCGGTGTCGATATCATCGGCAAGCCCTTCCGGCCTTTGATAAGCAGCAACGATCGTCGTCTGCTGAAACACTTGATGCAGGATGTCAACGAGGTCGTTCCGTCGCTTCTTTGAGATCAACCCTGTCAGGTGCACTGAATGCACCTTGTCCTCGGCATCATCCAGCGCATTGAGTGGTAGGGCCTCGTGAAGACCCGGAAGTGCCCTCCATATTGCTCCCAGCATGACTTTCAAAAGAACCGAACGCCGAGGCAACAGCCAACCACCACTTGCGTTCAGACGACCCATAACTTCTGCACATTCGGCGTCTGTAAACTCCTGGTTTTGTTGACGACCCTGAGCGCGGATATCGTCGTAGATAATGAACTCGTGCAGACTGTATAGATGCACCGCCGCCATTATGCCTGGATAAAATATTACAGGAAGATCAACAATAGAAAAGCAATAATATACATGGATGACTAAATTCCTAGAGAGCAAAACTATGTTCAAAGATGAAACCCACTAGACGAGAGCTCTGCTATTTCAGATTGATCTAAGAATCGATTTTACCTGAAGTTCTTCTTAAAAACTTTAAAAAAAGGGAGCAAGGCACCGGAGTTCTTAAAGGCAAGAACAAAGCTCTGAAGTCTTCAAAAATGGAAATCTGGAAGAGGATAAGTATCTGGAGGGGGGACCAAAGGTCCTATTTATAGGCCTCAAGTGCCTCTTCGACTCCCAAGAGTCGTCACGGCAGTTTACCCTAATTGGAGCGAATTTCCGTTCGAATTTCGAGACAGGAGATGAAGCAACGCTTCATCCTCCCCCGATTAGAGCAAAGCTCTGTCTTGAAGAAGCGACGCTTCAGCACGGAAGCGCTAGCGCAGTTGCGTTGCGCTGCGCGCTACACGCCACGTGTCCAGCGCAAACGCATCAGCGCAGCACCCCAAAGCAGCGCACCCAGCCAAAGCAAAGCTCTGTGTCAAGCAAAACCAAGGGAAGCAACGCTTCAGCGGCGTATGCGTCGTGCGCTGCATGACACGTGTCGGCGTAGATGTGCTAGCGCAGTTGCGCTGCACTGTGTGCTGTGCGACACGCGTCATATCCTGGAGCATTCGCGCTAAACAAAAAGGTTCTGAAGAAATCTTTTCGGTTATTATCTTCTGTAAAACAGAAGCCCCTAGATCAAAGATCCGATGGTAGGGGAAATCCTGCCAAATCTTTCAGAAAAGGGATTTCTTCAACAAATTGAACTTGCTTCTTAATCTGCAAGATGAAGTCTCAGACAGTAAGGACTGAAAAGCTTGCTTCTTAAGCAATGGGGCCCTGCAAGTCAATCCAAAATGGTCTCTTGCATACTATTCGTGGGTCTCACTCTCTGAAGTCGAATTTCGACGAGGAGGGAAACAACCGCTTACGAATTCTCTCGACTCGTAAGAGGGGAAAATTCTCTTATAAGATCCTTACGACTTATAAGAGAAAACCACACTTAGGAATCCTTACGATTCCTAAGGAGAAAGCCCGCCTACGAGATCCTCTCGATCCGTAGGAAGAAAAGTCTCTATGAGACCCTCACGGCTTATAGAGTTGAAAAGTCCTAGGCGGCAGATCTGAACCTGCAGTCTAGGCCATCGTTATCTCTGGGAGAAATGAAGTTATCTGTCAATGAGGTGTATTAAATATGTCATGCTGAAAAGAATGAAAAAGGCGAAGAAATGACACAGGACGTTACAAAAATGTGTATCTTTTATTCATGAACATTGACTGGGTACAGGATACATTGTACTAAAGAATAAAAAAAAATATATACATATATTTTACAAGTACAAATGATACAAGGAGAAATTACTGGGAAGGAAGCGTCTTGCATAGATTTAACAATTGCTCGCATATTTCCTTCCACGTCTTCTCTCGATCGGCTACCACCGCCAGCTCTGCCTCCACTTGGGCTCGCTGCTGCAAGACCGACGCAAGCTGCTCCCTGACAACCTGATAGGCAGCTTCCCGACTTGGGGTGTTGCGCTCAGCTACGTCAAGCTTCCGCTTCAAGTTTAGCCCATGGGAGATACGCTCCAAGAGACCCTCGAAGATAGTCTTCACTTGGGCAGCATTTGCCTCAACCTCAACGCGCAGATGGGCCGTTTCGTTCGAGGTCTTTTGGCATTCCTTTAGTCTTGAAGCTGCTTCTTGTTCCAAGTGGCGGAGGTGCGAAGTGCTTTGCTCGAGCCAAGTTGTGCGTTGGGTGCTCAGAGCTAAAACTTCGGGAGAAGGGCGCGTCGACTCCAGCTGATATAGACAGGCCTCGATCCCCCTGCAGTGGTTAACCCAAGATTCGATGACGCCTTCGTTATGAAAATTTACGAGCGCCGCCAACATCGGGTTAACCTCCGCAGCAAAATCTACGGCAGAAGGGAGAGCGTCCATATTGAGCTCTTCAATGTACCCGCTCAGCATGCCCAAACTCATCACAGCACCCTTGGAAGATGGACGTCTCAAGAAAGGGCCTGCCAGTGAAAGGACGCGAGCCTCAAAGGGGATCGGAGCCGGAACAATAGTTGCAAAACAAAACATGGTTAAACGATGGTTCAGAAGATGTTGAAGGGTTACCAAAAAAGGAAATTTACTATACCAGCTGCAACGGACGGCAAAGCCGGAAGGGCAGGTAGCACGGCAGGTCTTGCATCCCCTCCTTCGATTTGTGGCACTGCAATAAAGAAAAGGAAAAGTCAGAAATTATCCCATTGCTAGAAAAAAGGGGGTAAGTAAAGATATTATAGTGAAGGTATACTCACCGGCGCCACCAGAAGGAGAAGCGAGCTCGGATGGGAAAGAGAAGCGAGGGAGCAACACTTGATATAAATGATCGAAGAGCACTCCTGCAAAGGCACAATGGTATAACGTTAGTACAAAGCTACATTTTTGAAAGATTAATGCATGAGTCGTGAATCCATACCTTCTAACATCCGTGATGGTACAAGGGAAGGCGGGGAGGTGACCACCGCCAAAGCAGTAGTCGACGGTGCCCCCTCGAGCAAAGGAGCATCGGCACTGGCCGCACCTGCAAAGACAAGCTTGTCAGAAGAGATTGCAAGATATATAAAAAAGGGGGGAACGCTGGTGACAAAAAAAAAATTTACCTGACGAGCTACCAGCAGAAACTGAAGCAATCCCCTCATCCATCGACATGAGACCACCGCCCGTAGCCTCATCACCCGACTCGATGGGAACCGTTGTTGTGCTCGCGAGCCCGGGAGACGGCAAGGAACCATACGCGGGGAGGGCTATGATCGGAGTATTACCAGATTCCTGAGAAAGAGCGGTTCGCTCCTCCTCAGGAATCGTGGCCGCCTCACCCGATACTCCCTCGGTTTCTGCGGTCACGGTTGTCTCGTCCATCGGCACCGTGACGTTTCCAGCCTCAAGCGCCTCGACTTCTACTGCCTTCGGCTCGACAATCATCTCATCTGCCGCCACTTCAGACGCGGCATCAATGACCTTCTCGGCGGCGGATCCTTCAACTTCTGTTTCAGGCACCGTGGCCCCGACGACGGTGCCCACCGTCAGCTCAGGTTCGGCAGGCGCCGCTTCCGCCGTTTCCTAGGGTCCAACGGTCTCCGCCTCCCCCTCAGGCGGACTTGGTCCTGCAAGATGGAATGCATATGAGCCAATGGCTTTATAATAATTCTTACAACAAGGTTCTGAAAGAGATGCTACCTGAAGGGGATTTATTGTTTGCACTTCGGGCCGCGCGCGCCACTTGCCTATAAGCAGTAGACAGGGCGACAGGGGCCTCTCCAGAAGGAGTGTCAGCGCGAGGAATGGTACTGGGACCCGCTCCCACGGCCAAAGCAGCTCTACGCGCCTTTGCTTCGCGTCTCAACCGCTTTCGCTCCTCCCGAGCCGTTGAGACGGATGCCACTAGAGCTTCCCTAATTGAGGTGTCCTCGTCCGTAAATAGGGAAGCCTCTAAGGTTTTCAGGGCATCCCTCGTCGTTTTGTCAAGCCGAGGCTCTTGCGGCAACTTTGACGAAGCCGGGACTTCAGTAACAGGCTCGGGAAGGATCCCCGCATCAACTGATATAACCCCTGCTAAGAAACAAAAAAAAAGGGTTAGGTTGACCATCATAAAAAGACAACAAACTTTCCTTATAAAAGAGAGAGGGGTGAACATACCAGTGCCTGCTAGGGCACGCTTCTCCTCCTCCTCCTGGAAGGTTTTCAGGGAGGCAGCAATAGCCTCTTCAGTAGAGACACCTGTTGAAAATGGAGCAAATGTTAGTTAAATATAACAATACAAAGTGCAATAAAACGAAAAATAAAGCGTCTGATGATTACCGGACTCAGCGAGTTTGCTTAACATCGCTTCAAGCCTCGCCGATCGCTCCGAAGCTGCAATGGCGGCAGCCAAATTGGTGTCCGCAGGGTCTACCACGAAGCCCTCATTGCTGCCATACTCACATATGGCCTCGGCAGGAGGAGCCGCAGGCTTTAAGCTAAGGATCGCGTCGAGGGATAGGGTGGACTTCTTCTTCTTCTGTCCGCCAGCTTTAGATCCACCCGGAGCAGCTTTGCGCTTGGCAGTCACTTTAGGGCGGCGAGTCCCGATATCCGCTCCTGCGCCAGACTCTGGCGATACCACTTTAACCGTCTTTGTGGGAGCACGGGGCGCCGGTGGTGCATCCACCGTAGTAGGCAGTGGCAATCCACGCGGGGGGGCCAACACGCGTGGTCGGTCAGCTCCGACATCTTTCATCGGGAGGGTGACCTGGATCCTTGGCTGCAAGGGAGCCTTGCGATCACCACCAGGAGGCGCACCCCTACGGTCAACCAGCAAGCGTTTCTCCATTAAAATGATTGGGCCCATAGCATGCGCATACCAGGCTACATACGGATGGATTATTTTAGGGGCACAGCTAGGCTCACTGATAAAAAAATAAGAGCCTGTATTGAGCCGGGTGAAATGATGCATAGCATTCCTTATTCCCCCTTGGTTGGCCGCGGGTGTCTCCAGAAAGGCTTCCATCGGGATCCCTTGATTGTAACTCGATTGTCGGGCAAATCGATGTGGGTTATACCTCATAAAGAGAGCCGTCTCATTCTGCCTAAATACTAGGTAGCCCGGCCGAATGGAGTAAAGGTGAAGGATTTCCCGAGCCTTCAGTACAGAAACCCCCCCTTAAAGTCATCACGCAGCGACACCACTGACTTAGTGGTCTCGGAGCCTATGGTGATGACTTTATCCACAAAAGATGTCTTCGCTCCGACTAGATGTGAACGCAGGAGCAGTCCCCTAGACTCCCGCGGAGGTGCGACCACAATTGAAGCCCCGACCAACCGCATGATTCTTGGGAGTCTGTATTTCTCAAAAAACGGAGGAGTCTTATGGGCACCAAACACCCCTCGCACATGCAGCTCCATCCAAGAAGTGAAGTAGTGCATCGGGAAGTTAGCAGGCTGTACCCCAGGCTCATTAGCATCCGCCGCTACGCTAAGTCCATTGTAGAGGTAAGCCAGCCCGGCGATCCCTACTGATAAATGTAAACCAGCCGCCATTCGATGCGCCGGGTAAAAGACAGAGGACCGCATGAGGCGTGGGTGCATGGGAAGCGCGAAGCTGCATAGCCATAGACCCAAGAACCCTATGAAAAAAGTCTCCTCGTCCATGCCAGGAACGGCGATCTCTGAGAAAGGGACGCTGGCAGTGCCGGGGAAATAAAAATCCCGCTGGTCATTTTCCGATGAAGGTCGGCGGTCCAAGCCGAAACCAAAGGGGTCAGCAAGCTGAGCGAACTTCTCGCCCTGCTCTGATAGGAACTCCGGGCGGATAAAACGAGCAATGAAATCCGTGAAACTGACGCCCCGGTCGCCCGATTCCAAATGGAGTTCCTCATAAATCTCCAACACCTTCACCAAGCCCGGGTGCTGATGCTGAATGGCATTTTCCGGAGTTAAGTCAAATACAAGCTGCTTGGTGGCGAAGACATACTCATCAGGAGGAAGCAGCTCCTCGTAGTGTTCTTCCCTCATTGGCAGACCTGAAATCTCAGCAAACTCCTCCAGAGAGATGGAGACTTCCCTATCCGCTGTCAGGAAGGTATGGGTGGGGATATTCCATTGTTCGATGAAGGCCTTTATCCACCACGTCGGAGGAGAGGGATACTCGAAAAGCGAGACGTAGACAGCTGAGTATAAACCAATCGTCGTCAGGAGAGCCCTCTTCATCGCCAAAATGTAACGGGCCCATTGCAAATATCCGGCAAGCGGCCGCGGGATCAATCCAATGTTATAAACCTGTCCCCAAGGGCGTGCTTCACCCTGACAGATTCGCCTCCCCAAGATATCTATAGCCGGCGGCGGTTGCACCGGAATGGCACCGATTGCAGGCTGAAGGAGGTCGTCGGCATTCCAATTTTTAACCTCCACGGCATACTCCACCGGGGGCTTGTCCGCATAAGGGATCGTAACTATGGGCTCAGAAGGCGAAGCGGAGCTGAAGCTGCGACGGCCTTGGATGATTTGGCTGTACTACCTTCCCCACAGGTGAAGCCTCTTGCACTCTGGATCGTGATCTTTAATCAAGGCGAACACCACCCGGTCCATCGGCGAATGGGGGAACCCTCCTTCCGAGCGAACAAAGGGGAAAGATAAGTCGTCAGACATGTTTCCTGTAGAAAGATAAAAATAACCGTTAGTGTTCTGACACTTGGCATTTTGAAATCTTACTCAACACTGTGATGTAATGGGTAGGGAACAAAAAGAGGGACCCACAAAATCTGGATGACGGTACATCATTTAATAAGACAACCCCATCATTAGATGAGACTGTCAATTAATGAAAAGGTCCCCAAAAGAATATCCTCACTGATGGGAAATCCCTAGAGACAAGGAGAAATATTCTCTTTCAGAGCAAAGCTCTGTCACAGAGTGACATTTGTCAAACTCTGGTCTCAGGAGAACAAGATTCCTTAAAAGAGCATAGCTCTATGGTAATGGTGGAAAGATCCATCAATTTTATCTTTAGAATTTTGGAATCTTGAAAAATCCATGAAAACTTATAAAACAAAATTTTTCTCCGTTTATCAGATCTAAAAAGATCTACATTTGATCTAAGAGCAATGCTCTGTTCATGGGTTAGAACCCCTGGATCAGATCTCTGTAAATCTGTAAATTTTTTTAGAGCAAGGCTCTGTTGAAGAAACCCCAAAGGGGTTTTCCTTTAGATCAAAGATCTATAAGAGCAAGGCTCTGTCAATTAAATTTAATTTAAAGTAATTTAATTTAATTAATTTTAGCTATAGTGATTCTAAAACTAGAACTTTGAAGTTCTCACAAGAGCAAGGCTCTGGAAGTTCTTAAGCAAGAGCAAGGCTCTGAAATTCAAATTCTTGAAATTAGTAAAGAATTACCAAGGACCAAGGGTCCTATTTATAGACGCCTGCGTCTCTTCACCTGACCTCAATGATCCAACGGTCGGGGTCTTGCCACCGCTGCACTCACGTGCGCGCCACGTGAGCGCAACGGTGGGGGGGCATTTGTTCCCCCAATCAGAGCAAGGCTCTGCTTGAATTTGAAAATTCAAATTTTGAAGCAACGCTTCAGTTCCCATGCGCTGCGCGCAACGCGCCACGTGTCAGAAGTTGACACGGCAGCACAACGCCCAAGGCAGTACGTCCAATCAGAGCAAGGCACTTTAAAAAACATAAGCAACGTTCAACTGCGCAAGCGCACGGCTGCGCGACACGTGTCTGCGCAGTTGCGCAAGCACAACTGCGCAAGCGCACGGTTGCACGACACGTGTCTGCGCAGTTGCGCAAGCACAACTGCGCTTGCGCAACTGCGCAAGCGCACCACTGCGCGACACGTGTCTGCGCAGTTGCGCAAGCGCACCGCTGCGCGACACGTGTCTGCGCAGTTGCGCAAGCGCTGTTGCGCAAGTGCTTCACTGCGCGACACGTGTCTGCGCAGTTGCGCAAGCGCCTCACTGCGCGACACGTGTCTGTTCTTGTAGTGAGTTGCGCAACAACAGAGTGAAGATTTAAGGATATTTTTCTGTTCTTGTTTAAACAAGAAGATTTCTTCTGTAAAACAGGGGGCTTTGGATCAAAGATCCAACGGTGGGGAAAATTCCCCAAATCACTCAGAAAAGATCTTTTTAACAAATTTAACTGATTTTTGAGCACTATAAAAAGGACCCCAGACCCCATTTCAAAAGAGATAGACAATTGGATTAAAAAAAAGGAGAAGAAGAGAACTTCTTGAGAACACAAAGAAGAAGGTAAAAAACCTTTGAAATAAAAGAAAATTCTCTTGGGAATAGATCATTGATCTAAAAGACAAAATCAGTGATCTTCAATAAATAAATAAATAAATAAAAATAATAAAAAAATAGTGCCTTGCACTTGCTAGAGAACCTCTGGTTCTCTGAGATAGAAAGAAAGAAAAGATTTTTCTTCTTCTCTTTGATCTAAATTCAAGATCAAGAAATTAAAAAGTGCTCTGCACTCCTTTCCTTGAATCTAAAAGATTCTTGGTGCTTTGCACAAATGCAATGCATTACTTGAAGGGCCATGCCCAAATCAAAAAGACCTAGCAGGCCAAAATAAATTGCAAAGCAATAAAAGGGCTGAGCCCAAATAAAATTGATGCTCTGCATCATTCATAAAGAACAGAGCCCAAAACAAATTGATGCCCTGCATCTTTTCTGGGCAAAGCCCAAATAAAAATAAAAGGAAATGCAAAAGCAACGTTGGACATTTTTTTTACTGGACTTAGCCCAATCGTGGCCATAAGTCCTTAAATTAAATTGGCTGAGCAAAATGGCTCTCCTAAATCAATCTACATCCGGTTTGAGGGTACATCTCCGAACTCCTTTGACATCCATCGTTGTAATTCCTCAACGACGTCAAAGAGGTGACGGGTCCCAACGGCCACACACCCAACATCGGACCGAAACGTCCCTAAACTAACATCGGACCGAAACGTCCCTAAACTAATAATGGACCGAAACGTCCATAAACTAATATTGGACCGAGACGTCCTTAAACTAATATTGGACCGAGACGTCCTTAAACTAATATTGGACCGAAACGTCCATAAACTAACATCGGACCGAAACGTCCCTAAACTAATAATGGACCGAAACGTCCATAAACTAATATTGGACCGAGACGTCCTTAAACTAACATTGGACCGAAACGTCCTTAAACTAATATTGGACCGAAACGTCCCTAAACTAATATCGGAGCGAAACGTCCCTAAACTAATATCGGACCACCATGTCCTTAAACTGGCACAATAGAGCCCAAATGCTCTTTTGTCGGATCTAAACGGTCCCGTTAAGTTGATCTTAGTCTCAAACTGGACTAACGTATCCTTAACAAACGTTTAAGTTGATCTTAGCCCCAAACACGGCTAACGTATTCTTAAATATTCAAATGGATTATAAAACTCCCAATCAACTCTGGTTCGAGGGTACATCTCCGAGCTCCTTTGATACATGTCGTTGTAATCCTTCAACGACGTCAGAGAGGTGACGAGTCCCGATGGCCATACATTAAATTAATCACTACGTTGAGTTGATCTTAGTCCAAAACAGGACTAACGTATCCTTAACGAACGTTTAAGTTGATCTTAGCCGCAACGCGACTAATGCATCCTTAAACTGAAAACACCAAACCCAAATCTAAGTAAATACGGATTTGGACTAATCCACGTCCTACGGGCGACGGCATTACTCAGTCTCCGTATACAATCCATGGGCAACCACAAACAAAATGAACACGCACGACACAAAGTGAAATTCTGGAGAAAGAGAAAGTTGTTACCGCGATGCGGTAGCGTAATTAACTGCAGGGGCTTGCGCCTGCAGGGAAGAGCGTCCCCATAATCAAAAACCCCTCATCCTTAGGGGGAATCTAACGAAGTCTGCTACATCGGCCGCATCCGTCTAAACCTCCGATACACGGTGCCATAAATCAACTTGGCATCTTCGGAGAGATAAACGGATAAAACCAAATAGCATCTGCCCCGAACATAAGGCATGGACGCCAAGTCTAAGCCGCCATTCGGAGGGGAACATGTGTCCAGATTGATGTTTTGTGATTTTTCAGATGCTTTGTTTCTGCCCAGATTCTTCAGAGAACAGGGTTGTATTTGGGGTAGTTTCAAATTAGAATATTGATCGAAGTTCTATAAATTTTAGCTAATTGATTATATCTGTAATGTGATATATGCAAAGAAAATAAACCGAAGTTAAATCGTTGGAACAATTTCAAAACCACTCAGTTTTTTTTCAAAAACAAAAAACTTTTAAAAAACGCGGAGCTTAAACCACTCCTTTTAAAAGCTATCAGCTTCCTTCGATTATATCAAGTTCACTACGTTCACAGTTTCGCCAAAACCATTCGTAGGCCCCCGTCGTTTCATATGGATAGTCAATAGTATTCAAGCTATATTTGTTGGCCAAAGTCAAGGCATAGTGATTGGTAGCTATTGGATATTCATATGTAGTATAGATAGATGCGTTGGTTTGGGACAGTCGTACTGCCTTGTTGGCCAAATCAAGGGTAGGTACGGGTGGGTTCAAATTAACCTGGAAAATAACGGGTAGAACTTGACATGCGACTTATGATTTGTTGGCCAAAGTCAAGGTCATAAGAGCATGGGGCAAAAATCCACATCGGGAGTTTCTAAAGAAACTGAAACTTGCTAGTGTTGCATACCATTTGGAGTGTGATGATTTTGGTAGGATTCCTTTAGCTTTATCACGCGATGATATTTGGATCTCGATCCTACTGTGAGTATATGCTACTCCTCGGGAAATTTTCTCACTTAACGATCAATGCTATAAACCAAGTAGGTGTCTAGAAAGGTGTTAGCGGGGCTACGCCCACAGGGAAAAGAGGTTATTTAATTAAGGAACTTCGTGAAAGCGTCGTAAAACCTCCCTCGAAGTACCGACACTGGCCTGGCTGAACGGTTAAGCAAGTATTGTACAGTGAGATTGATCCCGACTAATTCTTCTTTTATGGTTTGAGGAAGGATTCGAGAAACAGTGGGAGCCATCCTGTTTAGACAAACTAAAAACCACTCTAAACTTGCAAGAGCATCATGCTAAAGTGTTTCTTCTCTCTTTCCTAATTGCAGCGACCAAACATCATGACCGGCCTTAAATTACTACTAGATAAAAATATACTGACAGGGCCAAACTATAAAGTTGGCTCAGGAATATCAAAATGGCGATCACTTATGACAAGTTGGGGTATCTCCTTACCACTAAAGCCCCCGCCGTCCCAGGTCCAGAATCCAGTGTCGCGGATAAAGAAATCCGTAAGACCTGGGAGATTGACTGCACGAAGGCCAAGTGCCTCGTGCTTGCCTCTATGGACAATGAACATCAGAGGAGGCACGAGAATATAGACCTTGAATCCATATTTCTCCATACCAAGGAACTATACGGAGAGCAATCTCGTATCGCCAGATACGAAACCTCGAAAGAGTTGTTTTCAGCGAGGTTGGCCGTCGGATCATCTGTAGCGGAACACATGCTTAAGATGATTGGCTATATTGAAGAGCTCGCAGACCTCGGGACCACGTTAGAGAACGAGTTCTACACTGACTTGATTCTCCGGTCCCTTCCTTCCACTTACGCCCAGTTTATCCTGAACTTCAACATGCAAGGAAAATAAGTTGAACTTCCAAAACTCCTCAACATGTTGAGGAGTACAGAGGGCACCCAACAGAAAGTCAGGGAACACCCGCTTTGTTTGTTGGAGGAGCTTCTTCTTCTAGGTCCAAAGCGAAAGCCAAAGGAAAGAAGAAGAAGGCCCCCACCAAACCAAGGGGCGGTGTTAGTAAAGTGGAAGCCAAGGGAAAGGCAAAGGTAGCAAAGGTAGCGGGACAGCTTGTGGGAAAGGAAGAGTGCTTTTATTGTCACAAAAAAGGACACTGGAAGAAAGATTGCAGGGCTTGAAAGGCCAAGAACCAGGACCCAAAGCAAGTTGTGGCTAAAGCTTCAGGTGTGTATGTTATTGAAAACTGTCTATCAATCAACTCTACTTCCTGGGTATTGGATACCGGATCGGGATCTCATATCTGTAATTCTTTGCAGGCACTGAGAAGGCATAGAGTTTTGAAGGCAGGTGATATGACCCTCAGAGTTGCAAACGGAGCAGGCATGGATGCTGAGTCCGTGGGGGACTATCACTTGGGATTGACAGATGGACATGTTTTGGTTTTACGCGACTGTTATTTTGTACCCATGTAACGTTTTGAAAATCGTTTCGGTGAAATTTCGAAAAAATCGGTAAAATAAGGGGGTTTTCTGTAAAAAGTCAAAATACAAATATCTTATTATAAAAATTAAATGTACATATTCTAGCTATGTAATTGCTATTATTTGGTGTTTATTGAGCCGCTGGTGAAATTTCAAATTTTCTGAAAAAAATATTATTTTATTATTATTTTAAGCCGTCACTAATACATTTAATTAGGGAAAATTACAAATTGGAATGAGTTGAAACAAATTTTGTGCATCATAAAACATTAAATAAAATTTTATCATGTGGTTTTTGGAACGAAATCATTTGCCAAAACGGTTTAGAAATTATTGAAGAAAAAAGACTTTTTTTTAGCGTAAATGGATGTTTGGGGTATTGTATTTATCATTTTTCATCACCCCACACCCATACCCACACTCACACACCCCCATTTTTTCCTTCCCTATGGCTGATTTCAGCAGTCCCCCCCTCAATTTTCCCCACTTGTGTTGCAAAAGAAAAGAAAGAAAAGAAAAGAGAATGATAGAAGTAAAATGTTGACTTTTTGATCACATTCTCTCTCCAATCACCTCACACTCTCTTCTCTCCCCTCATTAGCCGAGCCCTTGCTGATTTCCTGCAGCCCTCCTCTCTCTTTACCTCATCTCATCTCTTCTCCAAAAATCCCACCCTTTTTACCTTCAAAAATTCATCAAATTCCACCCAAAATCAAAATCCAACTCCTACCCATTTTTCATTTGCCTATCTAGCATGGATCTAGGGAATAAGATTTCAATTTGGGAGGCTATGGGTGCTTGTGGATCTTCAAATGTTTTTGGGTATAATTTCTAAACCTTTTGCTTAATTTGTTAGTTAATTTCTTAAAGCTAATTTATTTAAGTGTTAATTAGGCTTTAGTTGCAAGTTTGGAAATTCTAGAATTGGGTATGGATCAAGTTAGGGTTTTAAATCACTTGATCATGGTTTAAGTGTATAATTTAACATATTATGGCATGTAAAATCTTACCTAGTAACTAGTTTGCTAATTGTTATTTTAAAATTTGTCTAATTAAGCTTTTTGTTGCAAACTAGGTTTTTTGATTTAATTCGAAAAATGAGATTAAAAATATGGTTAGGGTTTTTATCATATTATTAACTCTATTAAGTGTAGTTTAACACTTTAGTTCATGGAAATCCAACCTAAATTGTAGTTTGTGCATTTTGCTATGAAATTATTAAAAAAGGTATTTTGTAAACTAGAATATTAGGGTTTTTGGAATTTAATGAGATTAAATTCCGGGAATTGTTTATATGACTTATTTAAGATATTTAATAAATATATTGGCCGCTACATTCATTTAAACATCATGTTTTGTACAAAAACGGCGAATTGTGCTTGCTAGATTTACGGAAAAATGACTTTTTAAGTGAAATTGGGGTTTTTGTGAGTTTTAACCTAGTTTATATTAAAATTAGTGTTCGTGAATATGCAAATGAGTGTGATTGGATTTTTCTCGATGGTTTGACGTTTGTACATCGACATCGAGGGTTGGTTTGACTATTCTTGCATGCGTAGGCGATAGGTTTGGACCTATGCGTGATACGCGTGCCGATTTGATTTTCGTATGCCGTTTCGATTTCGAATTTAGTTTTAATGTGATACGGTGCGTTATGATATGTAGGTACCCCATGTGGACTTCGAGACGACAAGAAAACGCGTGGCGACGTCGGCACCGGCTTAGCGAGGACCAGGTGAGTAGATTTATATCTACGGGGAGAAGTTGGGTGGATGGCGTATAGCACCCCCGCAGTCCGTGGTGGTGTATACGGATGCGTATACACACCAACATTTATTATATGTTATTTGGGATTAATAACGTTGCTTAGGATGGATATTGGTGTGTTGGATTACCTTAGTGTTGCGAACCCTAGGGTAGTGTTGCACTACACATACACACATATATACTTGCATACATTCCTATTGATATGTGCTCATAGGATTCTTTATAGTTATGTGTTCACATGGGTATGGGACTATGTGTTCACATACGGATTGAGGATGATACTTGGGATTGAGCTGAGTCGATGAGATTCGATTTGAGGCCGTGAGATCGGTGATATAGCAGGGTTCGTATCTTAGATACGACATGACGTTGTAGCGGGTCCTTGACGTAGTGTTTCACACACGTCCATGCATACGTAGGCGGTATCAGTATGGTACTAGACGTAGATCAGTACCCCGATCATGATATTTGATAAAGAGGATACCGGGTGAATAGTATGACGAATGTGATATTGACCCGTACCCAGATTGGGATGCCGTACGACGGATTTACGTACGAGCTATATTGATGATTGATCCGCACTCTTGACTTGGGATGCCTGATTATAGATATGGTATCAGATATGATATTATTGAGGCGGGATCACCGACTATACATATACAGGTATGTATATGTATCGACTCAGATGATAGGCGGTTTCCTTACCTGTAGTTCAGCTTGTTAGTTTAGCCGTATAGTTTAGTGTAGTTGTTAGATTAGATTAGACTTCTTACCTATTTCAAAAACTAACGAATCGTGGGCATTTTTAAAGACAGCCCAAGGGATCCTACGGATATTTCAAAAGACGTATCTTTTCATAAAAACACCGTAGCCTCTATTTTCAAAACCCCATGATTCGTGTTATTTCAAAAGGCACCATTTATAGGACTTATATTAGTTTAATACTGATTAGTTATCGTTGTGTCTAGTATTCTGCTTCCGCACATTATTGCTGTTCGCTCTGCCCCGCATACTTATTTTGCTGCATACTCCATTATTGATATCATGCTGTTAGGACACCAGCACCATTACCGATGATGCGTATGTACCACATACACTTACTTGCTGGCTCACACACATCTTCATCGGTAATTGCCATGTCATGTACACTTAGAAAATACTATTGCTTGGCTTAGCTTGTTAGTTAGTAGTTGATACGATATTAGTGTACCTGGGTTATATGCCAGTTTAGACATTGTAGTTATTACTTGTCACTTCATGCATACTGTTATTCCATTGTTCATGCCTAGTTATTAATCATACATTGCAACTTGGTTATTGATACCATATACATTCATTAGCATTGACATATGCACTTGTGATGACTTCTTGAGATTTATGATATTTCTAGATTTCGGGGGAAAGCCGCAAAATTTCTAAACGTATTAACCTTTTAAAATATGTAAATTGCGGTTTTCTAGTGATGTAAGTGTCGTCCACCATGAGTTTGCTGTGGTTTTCGAGATCCGTGTCGAGGAGTGGAGGAACCGTCACGGGTACATGGTAGGCCCGGTATGGTACCCCGGGGCAAGATGAATGTGGTGTTGACGTTGAGCCTGGCAGGGGACAGATTACCTACCGGTGATATTACCCGACGCGTTGGATATCCGGAGGATACCGTCATGGTCTTGAGATGGATGGTAGGGGCTGGTCTGGACTGACGGCGCCCTAGATATTGAGATTGAGACATTGATATTTCGAGACAGTGAGATTTATGTTTTGTGTCGATGCTAGACACTGTTGATACTGATTTCATTATGATACCTCATTTCTTTTAAAAATACGAAGGAAATCTCACTAATTTATGAAAACAGTTTCTTCATTTACATGTATTCTGTTTTCATGCATTCATACCTCATTCATATGATATATTGCTACCTGAGGCACCGACACGGGCACATGAGATTTCACTCGGTTAGATATTATCCTAGCCATTGTTATAGGCTGCATGTTATTCATATATTTGAGGATATATTATGATCATTGACCTAGGTTGCGTTATTTATGCGATTTCTGTGCGTAGATGTTTTTCTATTCACGAGTTGGCAACTCACCCCCGTTGTGCCCCAGTTTCTTGCAGGTTTGCCGTACAGGTTTCATTACGGCTTTGCGGGCTCAGTTTCATTCGGGTGACTTGCTAGTAGGTGGGTTTTTCTTGTATCGTACCCATCATATTACCTTGTATAATATTATTCCGTTGTATCTAGTAAATTCCATCAACCAAACATGTATTTTTGAGATAGAGACCAGTGTTGTTTATTCTTTCGACCTTAGAGTCGCTCGTTATGTTTCTGGTGGTTTTGAGTTTCCTTTTGAGTTTTGATCCTCGCCGTTGGCGTTGTATATTATATTGCTTGTGTGGTTGTGACCGTCGATTGACGAAGAGCCAGCTCCCGCTTGGGGATGCCTTTTTCTTGATTTCGTATACTATTCATGTTGTATCCCGTTTGGGGGCCTGTATTTACAAAGGAGACTCTGCCGAAATTTTCAGTAAATTTTTGATGTTGTTAAAAACCGCATAATTCGGCTTATGCTATTGAAACTACTTGCTTTAAGTTGGTTTTTCCTGCACTCTACTACTTTTCTTGGTTTGGATTTCTGGGTTTTCGGTTTACTTAGATTACGTACGCCTCGAGACGTTCGTAGTTTAAGTGCCGGTCATGTTCCGTACTTTCGGGTCGTGACAAAGTTGGTATCAGAGCGTTAGGTTTTACCTTCAGAGCGTAGGATGACCCTTGGTTGATGGAATAGGTGACTAAAGTAGAGTGACGTACCGTTGGTATGTTCCGCGGCATATTTACGATACGCTACTCCACTTAAGAAGCCTTAGGATGTACATTTCTTTGCTCAGTATTATATTCATTCCGATCTAGCGTCATCAGTACCAGTTATGGTTTTGCTGCTACGATTACGGGCAGGGAGAGCTACTGCTAGAGTTGCGGTCAGCACGAGCTCGTCACGAACGAGGACTGACCAGGGCGAAATTCCGGCGACACACGATTGCGGAGATGTAAGTACACGGCGGCGCCCCGGTCGTCAATCCGACGGCCAAATGCGGAAACGGTGATAAACTTTAATTTTGCGAACTTAGCAAACCGGCACCACCGCGCACTAAACTACGGATCGGGCCATTAAACTAGTTCTAGCAAAGTAACAAGATGGGAAGAGATATACCGAGTGATCCGAGTCCTCCGGTCTTCTCGTCATCGTCCCGATCTCTCGCGGAAACTCCGGTCGTCACCTCCTTACCGGAAGGGCACCACATCGCCTGTTTCTTTTACGGTCTCCCGCCTCTATACCGAGGCAACTCGGGCATGAAGCTGGCAAGTCGACATGCCCAAGAAGTGCTATAGAATGTAGTGTAGAGGCTATGTCTCATTAGGGGTAATGAAGTTGCCATTGGATGGAGGGAAGTGATGAACAAAATGGAGATGAACTTTGGTGTATCAAAATGAGATGATAATTTTCCCACTTCACAAAATAAAAATCCCTCACACTCCTCACTCAAGTGGCCGGCCATATAGGTGTGAGAATGGTGGAGGAAAAACCAAAACACAAGAAGGGAGGTGAGTGTAGGATAAAGCAGGAGGTGACCACAACATCAACCATAGTCCATTCACATCAAACCCATACCCTCTCTTTAAACACAATTAATGCAAGAGAATCAAAATGATGGTGGAAAAGAAAAGATGCCATCATAATCAAAACATTTGCAAGAAACCCCTCCACAAAGTGTTATTTGCAAACTTGCAAATAACCCCCCTCCATCGGAAAAGTCCGGCCGGGAAAGAACAAAGGAAAACCGGCCGGAACGGAATGCAAACTGGCAACTCCAGAAAACTGGTCCCGAAATAAATTACAGGAAAACCCCGATACAGTGCATACACACCCGCATCTGTATTCCGTCCGGATACAAATGCAATAAGACAAAATCTACACTGTACTAAACTAGGATCCGGCTTAAACCAAAGCCGGCTAGTAATATCCGTTCGATCCTGATCCGTGCAATGCCACACGTATCCGATCGAACCTTGCCATATATCTATACGGCCTCTAGTACAAACTGTCCAATCCTGATCCGTGCAATACCGCACGTATCTGATCGGACCCTGCCATATCTCCATACGGCCTCTACAGCGTTTCGCCCGAAAGCTGAGTAACTGAAAGTGTGGTGGACTCTAAAGACTCGTCAATACTATGGCTGTGGATTTAACCACTAGCACGTCAGAGGTATAAGCCAATACGTAACGGGCCACCAGCTATTGACCAAAAGGGACGTCGATGAGCGAACTCATCCTGACACCCTACTGAGCCTGTCAGTGACAATATCCGTACAGTCCGGTCCGTTCGTCTATGAGCACCGCATGGCGGGCATAGGGGGTTGGTAAAAGTCAGACCCCCAAAAGCGGTACAAGTCGTGTCGGAGTGTAGCCCAGAACACCCTGAGATACTACTGGAATACCTACCAGTAAATCTCCTGCCTTGGCCAAGGACTTCGTGTAATGGCTCTCCTAGACACAGCGCGACCTCACCCCCAATACCGGGAGAGACGAACCCCCGAAGATCCGCTCACTGCCTCCATGTGGCTCGGGACTGTACCCAACTAAAACCTGTTTGCACGACTCCTTTGAGCCGTGGTAGGGTAGTAATCAAAGCACAGTGGGAACTCACACGAGACAAATGACGATCCCCAGGTCGATGAACTAACCTGTACACATGTCACCTGGGAACTGCTATCTGACGTCAGGTATAAGACCAACTAGCATGTTCCCGGCGAGTCCTGTCCGGGGTACTCATAACCCAATGAGCACCTGTATACATCTTAGGTGAACCAACTGACACCAGTGGCTTGTGAGACCGGCTACCGCCCCTCGTCGGGGTCTCGACTGTATACACTAGTCTACTCTGGAGAATCGATGCCCTGTCTCGAAACTCCTACGACTGGGGACCTTTTAAGGATGTGCTTATAGACTCCAGCTCTCACTTATATGATCGCCCTCATACTGCTGGCAGTCAAGCAAGAATCCTAGGGGCTCTATCAATGTGCAATAGCGACCTGTCAGGTCACCTAAAACAGTACACGATGATAAAGGTAAACCAGATAGCATACTATCATCTCGAGTAAGACTGTCATACCGGGATAGGTCCTCCCTCAATCATTGCAATCACGTGCCTGTGATCCAATAATTGACTCTGAGGGCACTATCTCCAACAGGAGATGTTTCTTTTTACTGTGTTTCCACGCCACGAGCGTTTGGCGGATCGCCTTTATGAGGTTACTCGAATGTGCTGATCGACACTAGAGGATTGAGCCAATGATAGAGGCCAGCCAGATTTTGATGACCGTTGGTGTGTTGCTTATTCATGATGATCGAGGTACTGTTCAGCGTGCAGACGAGCGAGCCAGTTAATGCTGCGAACGACGAGATATTGCCCCAGATGCTGGAATTAGTGCAGAACGATTGTACTAAGAGATGATAGAAGGTCGCTAGTCATCGAGGATGAATGACTAGGACATGTGGATCGTTCGCCTACCCTGATGCGAGGTCATCAGATAGATTGATTCCAGCTAGATACGACTTCACGCGGAGACGTTGGGAGTCGACCGAGACGATCGAATGTCAGAAACCTATTATTCCAAGCTTAAAGTAGTCGGAAAGACATGCAGGCAATTCTATGGTCCCTCTAGAAGAATGAAACCCTAACTCGACTTAATGACCGTGTGAAAGCCTTTGAACCTTCGGGTTTGCGGCAGTTCTACGGCGCCATTAGTGAGGCTTGGATTTGCCCTTCTACGGCTGGACCACCGATGCTGTGGTATGTACTCGATACTATTAAACTGTGCCCAAGATGTTGAGCCCTTGGGGGATTATGAGGTTTTGATAATCGATTGGATGGTTCGACTTAATTCGGATGTTAGGTGGTGAGATGCATTTCTTGGAAGACTCCCGATACGAGGATAGCCGTTGGAGCTCAGTCCATGCAGCCACGATGAGACGAGTCCGAAGCGGTCGACATTAGAGAAAAGTGAAGTAAGTTGTTCGTACCAGATCTAGATGAGATGACGTTCCACTCCGCCGACATCAGAGATGCGATGCGCATGCCGAGGCATAGTACTTGGATTTACCTTCCAGAAGGAGTCGCGATGAATATGCAGTCATTCCAGAGCAAGATGCAGATATAGGAAAGGGCAATGTGTAGCGTTTTGAAAATCGTTTCGGTGAAATTTCGAAAAAATCGGTAAAATAAGGGGGTTTTCTGTAAAAAGTCAAAATACAAATATCTTATTATAAAAATTAAATATACATATTCTAGCTATGTAATTGCTATTATTTGGTGTTTATTGAGCCGCTGGTGAAATTTCAAATTTTCTGAAAAAAATATTATTTTATTATTATTTTAAGCCGTCACTAATACATTTAATTAGGGAAAATTACAAATTGGAATGAGTTGAAACAAATTTTGTACATCATAAAACATTAAATAAAATTTTATCATATGGTTTTTGGAACGAAACCATTTGCCAAAACGGTTTAGAAATTATTGACGAAAAAAGGCTTTTTTTTTAGCGTAAATGGATGTTTGGGGTATTGTATTTATCATTTTTCATCACCCCACACCTGTACCCACCCCCACACACCCCCACTTACTCCCTCCCATGGCTGAATTCAGCAGCCCCCTCTCTTGTCCCCACTTGGTTTTCAAAGGAAAAGAAATGAAAGAAAAGAAAAGAAAATGGATAAATTAGTTAGACTTTTGACCTTGAATTGACTTTGACTTTCTCCCCATTTTTCTCCACCTCCCTCTCTCTCCTCCCCTACTCATTTTCTGGCCAAAATCTGAACCCCAACAGCCGTTCATTCTTCATCTCCTTCTCTTTAAAAAAGTTCTTCAAAAATGCTTGAAAAATCCACAAAAAATCAAGCAAAAATCCAAATCAAAATCCACCTCCTACCCATTTTCCCTTGGCTACCATAGCATGGATCTAGGGATTTAGATTTCAATTTGGGAGGCTAAGTGTGCTTGTGGGTTCTTCAAATTATTTGGGTATAAATTCTAACCTTTTTGCTTAATGTGTTGTTAATTGCTTAGGTTAGCTTAATTAATTGTTTAATTAGGTTTTTAATTAGTTTTAGGTGCATGATTTAAAATTCAAGAGAGGGGTTTGATTTTAAATTGGTATTTTGTGTTGTGAGATTTAGTTTATGTGATATAATTGACATATTAATGTTATGCTAAATCCAATTTAAGTTGCTAGTTTGCATATTTGTTAATTTAAAAGTGATAATTATATAATTGCTTACTAGGTTTTTGAAATTTGTTAAATTCTTGGGATTAAAAATGTGATTAGGGTTTTCTTGGCTTCATTAACTTTATTAAGTGTGGTTTAATGCTTTGGATCATGCAAATCTAAGCTAGATTGTAGTTTGTGCATTTTTTCTTTGAAATTGTTAAAAAGGGGTATTTTTGTAAACTAGAATATTAGGATTTTTGGAATTTAATGAGATTAAATTCCGGAAATTGTTTATACGACTTATTTAAGATATTTAATAAGTATATTGGCCGCTACTTTCATTTAAACATCATGTTTTGTACAAAAACGGCGAATTGTGCTTGCTAGATTTTCGGAAAAATGACTTTTTAAGTGAAAATGGGGTTTTTGTGAGTTTTAACCTAGTTTATATTAAAATTAGTGTTCGTGAATGTGCAAATGAGTGTGATTGGATTTTCTCGATGGTTTGACGTTTGTACATCGACATCGAGGGTTGGTTTTACAATTCTTGCATGCGTAGGCGATAGGTTTGGACCTATGCGTGATACGCGTGCCGATTTGATTTTCGTATGCCGTTTCGATCTCGAATTTGGTTTTAATGCGATATGGTGCGTTATGATATGTAGGTACCCCCACGTGGACTTCGAGACGACAAGCAAGCGCGTGGCGACGTCGGCACCGGCGAGCGAGGACCAGGTGAGTAGATTTATATCTACGGGGAGAAGTCGGGTGGATGGCGTATAGCACCCCCGCAGTTCGTGGTGATGTATACGAATACGTATACACACACTTATATATATTTTGACTATAATTTGTTTGATATTATCGATGATATAGATATTTGGTGTTCTTGGATGATTTAGCGTCGCGAAACCCTAGAGTAGTGGTCGCACCACACATGCACACACACACCCATACTTGCATACTTTCTTCTTTCATTTGCGCTTATACGGGATTATATAGTTATGTGTTCACGTGGGTATGGGACTATGTGTTCACATACGGATTGAGGATGATAGTACTTGGGATTTATGATGAGTCGATGAGATTTGATTTGAGGCCGTGAGATCGGTGATATAGCAGGGTTCGTATCTTAGATACGACATGACGTTGTAGCGGGTCCTTGACGTAGTGTTTCACACACGTCCATGCATACGTAGGCGGTATCAGTATGGTACTAGACGTAGATCAGTACCCCGATCATGATATTTGATAAAGAGGATACCAGGTGAATAGTATGATGAATGTGATATTGACCCGTACCCAGATTGGGATGCCGTACGACGGATTTACGTACGAGCTATATTGATGATTGATCCGCACTCTTGACTTGGGATGCCTGATTATAGATATGGTATCGGATATGATATTATTGAGGCGAGATCACCGACTATACATATACAGGTATGTATATGTATCGACTCAGATGATAGGCGGTTTCCTTACCTGTAGTTCAGCTTGTAGTTCAGCCGTATAGTTTAGTGTAGTTGTTAGATTAGATTAGACTTCTTACCTATTTCAAAAACTAACGAATCGTGGGCATTTTTAAAGACAGCTCAAGGGAATCTACGGATATTTCAAAAACGACGTATCTTTTCATAAAAAACACCGTAGCCCCTATTTTCAAAACCCCATGATTCGTGTTATTTCAAAAGGCACCATTTGTAGGACTTATATTAGATTATTGCAGATTAGTTATCGTTGTGTCTAGTATTCAGCTCCCGCACATTATTGCTGTTCGCTCTGCCTCGCATATTTATTTTGCTGCATATTCCATTATTGATATCATGCTGTTAGGACACTAGCACCATTACCGATGATGCGTATGTACCACGTACACCTACTTGCCGGCTCACACACATCTTCATCGGTAATTGCCATGTCACGTACACTTTAGAGAATATAATTGCTTGACTTAGATTGTTAGCTAGTAGTGTTGACATGATATTAGTGTACTTCCCTTATATGCCATATTAGACATTGTAGTTATTACCTACCACTTCATGCATACTGTTATTCAGTTGTTCATGCCTAGTTCATTATCATTGACATATGCACTTGTGATGATTTCTTGAGATTTATGATATTTCTGGATTTCGGGGAAAGCCGCAAAATTTACAACTTATGATCTTTTAAAATATAAAATATTGCGGTTTTCTAGTGATGTAAAGTGTCGTCCACCATGAGTTTGCTGTGGTTTTGGAGATCCGTGTCGAGGAGTGGAGGAACCGTCACGGGTACATGGTGGGCCCGGTATGGTACCCCGGGGCAAGAGGAATGTGGTGTTGACGTTGAGCCTGGCTGGGGAGCACTACCTACCGGTGATATTACCCGACGCGTCGGATATCCGGAGGATACCGTCGTGGTCTTGAGATGGATGGTAGGGGCCGGTCTGGACTGACGGCGCCCTAGATATTGAGATTGAGACATTGATATTTCGAGACAGTGAGATTTATGTTTTGTGTCGATGCTAGACACTGTTGATGCTGATTTCATTTATGATACCTCAGTTTAAAAATACGAAGGAAATCTCACTAATTTATGAAAACAGTTTTTTCATTTACATGTATTCTGTTTCATGCATTCATACCTCATTCATATGATATATTGCTACCTGAGGCACTGACACGGGCACATGAAATTATACTCGGGTTAGATATTACCCTAGACATTGTCATAGGCTGCCTGTTATACATATATTGGAGGATATATTATGATCATTGACCTAGGATTGCGTTATTTATGCGATTTCTGTGCGTAGATGTTCTTCTATTCACGAGTTGGCAACTCACCCCCGTTGTGCCCCAGTTTCTTGCAGGTTTTGCCGTACAGGTTTCATTACGGCTTTGCGGGCTCAGTTTCATTCGGGTGACTTGCTAGTAGGTGGGTTTTTCTTGTATCGTACCCATCATATTACCTTGTATAATATTATTCAGTTGTATCTAGTAAATTCCATCAACCAAACTTGTATTTATTGAGATAGAGACCAGTGTTGGTTATTCTTTCGACCTTAGAGTCGCTCGTTATTTTTCTGGTGGTTTTGAGTTTCCTTTTGAGTTTTGATCCTCGCCGTTGGCGTTGTATATTATATTGTTTGTGTGGTTGTGACCGTCGATTGACGAAGAGCTAGCTCCCGCTTGGGGATGCCCTTTTCTTGATTTCGTATACTATTCATGTTGTATCCCGTTTGGGGGCCAGTATTTACAAAGGAGACTCTGCCGAAATTTTCAGTAAATTTTTGATGTTTTAAAAACCGCATAATTCCTCTTATGCTATTGAAATTACTTGCTTTAAGTTGTTTTTCCTGCACTCTACTATTTTCTTGGTTTGGATTTCTGGGTTTTCGGTTTACTTAGATTACGTACGCCTCGAGACGTTCGTAGTTTAAGTGCCGGTCATGTTCCATACTTTCGGATCGTGACAAATTTGGTATCAGAGCGTTAGGTTTTAACCTTCGGAGCGTAGGATGACCCTTGGTTGATGGAATAGGTGACTAAAGTAGAGTGACGTACCGTTGATATGTTCCGCGGCATATTTACGACACGCCACTCCACTTAAGAAGCCTTAGGATGTACATTTCCTTGTTCAGTATTATATTCCTTCCTGATCTAGGCTCGTCGGTACCAGTTTGGTTTTGCTGCTACGGTTACGGGCAGGGAGAGCTACGGCTAGAGTTGCGGTCAGCACGAGCTCGTCACGGACGAGGACTGACCAGGGCGAAATTCCGGCGACACACGATTGCAGAGATGTGTCTTTTTACTGTGTTTCCGCGCCACGAGCGTTTGGCGGATCGCCTTTATGAGGTTACTCGGAGGTGCTGATCGACACTAGAGGATTGAGCCAATGATAGAGGCCAGCCAGATTTTGATGACCGTTGGTGTGTTTCTTACTCCTGATGATTGAGGTACTGTTCAGCGTGCAGACGAGCGAGCCAGTTGTTGCTGCGAGCGACGAGATATCGCCCCGTATGTTGGAGCTATTGCGGGACGAGTTGTACGAATAAATGATAGAAGGTCGCTAGTCACCCGATGATGAATGACTAGGACAGGTGGTTAGTTCGCTTACCCCGATGCGAGGTCATCAGATAGATTGATTCCAGCTAGAGACGACTTCACGCGGAGACGTTGGGAGTCGACAGAGGCGATCGAATGTCAGAGACCTATTATTCCAAGTTTAAAGTAGTCGGAAAGACATGCAGGCAATTCTATGGTCCCTCTAGAAGAATGAAACCCTAACTCGACTTAATGACCGTGTGAAAGCCTTTGAACCTTCGGGTTTGCGGTAGTTCTACGGCGCCATTAGTGAGGCTTGGGTTTGCCCTTCTACGGCTGGACCACCGATGCTGTGGTATGTACTCGATACTATTAAACTGTGCCCAAGATGTTGAGCTCTTGGGGGATTATGAGGTTTTGACGACTCGATCGGATGGCTCGACTTAATTCGGATGCTAGGTGGTGAGATGCATTTCTTGGGAGACTCCCGATATGATGATAGCCGTTGGAGCTCAGTCCATGCAGCCGCAACGAGATGAGTCCAAAGCAGACGACATTAGAGAAAAATGGAGTAAGAGGTTCGTATAAGATCTGGATATGATGACGTTCCCCTCCGCCGACATCAGAGATGCGATGCGCATGCCGAGGCAGAGTACTGGATATACCTTTCAGAAGGAGTCGCGATGGGTATGCAGCCGTTCCAGAGCAAGATGCAGATATAGGAAAGGACAATGACTTCCGGACAGTTGGCAGAGACGAGACATGGAGTAGACCGTGAGCAGGATTCCTTCCAGGACACTGCTGCAATGATACTTGCACCCAGGATCAGATGTGTCATGTACATTCAGAGAGCCAGAGGCCGACGCCAGTGATATGCTGTCTTATGAGTGGTCGTGATGATTGACTGGGAGATGACAAGAGATGTGCAAGAACTGGATCATCCCCGTTAGCACACCTGACAGGGCCGATGAGCCGATGGACCGAGAGATTGGTAATTCACAGTGAAGACCTTGACCCAGGAGTGGTCATGGTTACGCACACCAGCAGGACAGAGTTCATGATCATCGACGAGACGTCCCACTAGTGACCGTGACAGTTGGCCGAGATTCTTAGAGGATGCGCTTGAGCAGTACTATTCCGCCATTATTGATTACGATGTTTTGGGTGATTTATTCGTATGATTTGATTTTGATGATTGAGGATTTACGATCTTTGCACAGTGTTGCACTTGATATCGTTTTCTTGCTTTAGTTTCACATGTTTGTGATATTACGGTTTTAAACAGTTGAGTTGGTTTTGTGCGTATGCATGCACACGATTTCGTTTCTGCACTCGGTATAGTTTATATATGCTTGCAGTGCAGTGATACGCCTTATGTGCACTTAGATGCACTGGACTTCGATTTCGATTATGATACTCGATATTTGTTTTGTGCACCTTGTGCACCTGATTGATTTTGCGCACGTTCGGCGCTTGATATTGGATTTCATGATTTCGTGCACGATGGATGCACCTGATTTGGATTTTCGCGCATGTTGAGTGCATGTCTTGAGATGCGATTTTGGTGCACACCAGATGCACTAAATTGAGATTTTTCGTGCATGTCAGATGCACCTGATTTTGCTGTCAGGCACACATGTTGCCTACGACAGATGTTTCGTGCACACCCGATGCACTTAGATGTTGTTTCTATGCGCATGTATGGCACATTCATGGATTTTGATTTCCGTGCGCACCAGACGCACGTAGCATTCATGTGCATATTTTGGGGATTGATTTCGTATAGAGCAGTACGTTTTTATGATATTGCTATGTGTTTTCGTACTGAGCAGGACTAGTCAGAGGACAGTACCTGAATA
Organism: Agapanthus africanus; assembly: GCA_030015575.1. Classification (NCBI taxonomy): domain Eukaryota; kingdom Viridiplantae; phylum Streptophyta; class Magnoliopsida; order Asparagales; family Amaryllidaceae; genus Agapanthus; species Agapanthus africanus. The sequence continues at coordinate 403,690,754 of CM057346.1, forward strand.
TATTTTGCATGCATTGATAGTTATTGAAGGGATTTCCAAAAAAAAAAAGCGAGCTATAGCCTCAGTATTTACCTACGTGTCTGATATGACACGAAATGTTTAAAACAAGGAGACCCTTCTAAATTGTTTCCAAAACGGCGGAACGTACATTTCAAACAAAGGTATATATGTATATAGTTATTTCCTTATGTTAGACGTCCGCCACTGTGCAGTGTTATACGCGTGCACAGCGACATAAAGAGATTTGGCATGCATTTCCTTCAGATACTTACATATATAGATTCGATATTTACATGTATAGTTTCGAGTTATGTCATATTGGTTTTGATTTGGATTTGGCATTGATGTCTTCTCCATGACTCCGATGATTGCGGGATGCTTGACGGAGTTTTGATTTGAGTTATATGCTCATTTTTCAAGCGCATGCGCTGCGCTACGATTTGTTTTATGTATTTACAATTTCGGAGCCCCGACGACTTGATGGGTTTTCTTAGATGTTTTAGTATTTGGGGGAGTTTGAATTTAAATTCGGGGACCGAATTTCTTTAAGGGGGGAAGATTGTAGCGTTTTGAAAATCGTTTCGGTGAAATTTCGAAAAAATCGGTAAAATAAGGGGGTTTTCTGTAAAAAGTCAAAATACAAATATCTTATTATAAAAATTAAATATACATATTCTAGCTATGTAATTGCTATTATTTGGTGTTTATTGAGCCGCTGGTGAAATTTCAAATTTTCTGAAAAAAATATTATTTTATTATTATTTTAAGCCGTCACTAATACATTTAATTAGGGAAAATTACAAATTGGAATGAGTTGAAACAAATTTTGTACATCATAAAACATTAAATAAAATTTTATCATGTGGTTTTTGGAACGAAACCATTTGCCAAAACGGTTTAGAAATTATTGACGAAAAAAGGCTTTTTTTTTAGCGTAAATAGATGTTTGGGGTATTGTATTTATCATTTTTCATCACCCCACACCTGTACCCACCCCCACACACCCCCACTTACTCCCCCCCATGGCTGAATTCAGCAGCCCCCTCTCTTTTCCCCACTTGGTTTTCAAAGGAAAAGAAATGAAAGAAAAGAAAAGAAAATGGATAAATTAGTTAGACTTTTGACCTTGAATTGACTTTGACTTTCTCCCCATTTTTCTCCACCTCCCTCTCTCTCCTCCCCTACTCATTTTCTGGCCAAAATCTGAACCCCAACAGCCCTTCATTCTTCATCTCCTTCTCTTTAAAAATGTTCTTCAAAAATGCTTGAAAAATCCACAAAAAATCAAGCAAAAATCCAAATCAAAATCCACCTCCTACCCATTTTCCCTTGGCTACCATAGCATGGATCTAGGGATTTAGATTTCAATTTGGGAGGCTAAGTGTGCTTGTGGGTTCTTCAAATTATTTGGGTATAAATTCTAACCTTTTTGCTTAATGTGTTGTTAATTGCTTGGTTAGCTTAATTAATTGTTTAATTAGGTTTTTAATTAGTTTTAGGTGCATGATTTAAAATTCAAGAGAGGGGTTTGATTTTAAATTGGTATTTTGTGTTGTGAGATTTAGTTTATGTGATATAATTGACATATTAATGTTATGCTAAATCCAATTTAAGTTGCTAGTTTGCATATTTGTTAATTTAAAAGTGATAATTATATAATTGCTTACTAGGTTTTTGAAATTTGTTAAATTCTTGGGATTAAAAATGTGATTAGGGTTTTCTTGGCTTCATTAACTTTATTAAGTGTGGTTTAATGCTTTGGATCATGCAAATCTAAGCTAGATTGTAGTTTGTGCATTTTTGCTTTGAAATTGTTAAAAGGGGGTATTTTTGTAAACTAGAATATTAGGATTTTTGGAATTTAATGAGATTAAATTCCGGAAATTGTTTATACGACTTATTTAAGATATTTAATAAGTATATTGGCCGCTACTTTCATTTAAACATCATGTTTTGTACAAAAACGGCGAATTGTGCTTGCTAGATTTTCGGAAAAATGACTTTTTAAGTGAAAATGGGGTTTTTGTGAGTTTTAACCTAGTTTATATTAAAATTAGTGTTCGTGAATGTGCAAATGAGTGTGATTGGATTTTCTCGATGGTTTGACGTTTGTACATCGACATCGAGGGTTGGTTTTACAATTCTTGCATGCGTAGGCGATAGGTTTGGACCTATGCGTGATACGCGTGCCGATTTGATTTTCGTATGCCGTTTCGATCTCGAATTTGGTTTTAATGCGATATGGTGCGTTATGATATGTAGGTACCCCCACGTGGACTTCGAGACGACAAGCAAGCGCGTGGCGACGTCGGCACCGGCGAGCGAGGACCAGGTGAGTAGATTTATATCTACGGGGAGAAGTCGGGTGGATGGCGTATAGCACCCCCGCAGTTCGTGGTGATGTATACGAATACGTATACACACATATATATATATTTTGACTATAATTTGTTTGATATTATCGATGATATAGATATTTGGTGTTCTTGGATGATTTAGCGTCACGAAACCCTAGAGTAGTGGTCGCACCACACATGCACACACACACCCATACTTGCATACTTTCTTCTTTCATTTGTGCTTATACGGGATTATATAGTTATGTGTTCACGTGGGTATGGGACTATGTGTTCACATACGGATTGAGGATGATAGTACTTGGGATTTATGATGAGTCGATGAGATTTGATTTGAGGCCGTGAGATCGGTGATATAGCAGGGTTCGTATCTTAGATACGACATGACGTTGTAGCGGGTCCTTGACGTAGTGTTTCACACACGTCCATGCATACGTAGGCGGTATCAGTATGGTACTAGACGTAGATCAGTACCCCGATCATGATATTTGATAAAGAGGATACCAGGTGAATAGTATGATGAATGTGATATTGACCCGTACCCAGATTGGGATGCCGTACGACGGATTTACGTACGAGCTATATTGATGATTGATCCGCACTCTTGACTTGGGATGCCTGATTATAGATATGGTATCGGATATGATATTATTGAGGTGAGATCACCGACTATACATATACAGGTATGTATATGTATCGACTCAGATGATAGGCGGTTTCCTTACCTGTAGTTCAGCTTGTAGTTCAGCCGTATAGTTTAGTGTAGTTGTTAGATTAGATTAGACTTCTTACCTATTTCAAAAACTAACGAATCGTGGGCATTTTTAAAGACAGCTCAAGGGAATCTACGGATATTTCAAAAACGACGTATCTTTTCATAAAAAACACCGTAGCCCCTATTTTCAAAACCCCATGATTCGTGTTATTTCAAAAGGCACCATTTGTAGGACTTATATTAGATTATTGCAGATTAGTTATCGTTGTGTCTAGTATTCAGCTCCCGCACATTATTGCTGTTCGCTCTGCCTCGCATATTTATTTTGCTGCATATTCCATTATTGATATCATGCTGTTAGGACACCAGCACCATTACCGATGATGCGTATGTACCACGTACACCTACTTGCCGGCTCACACACATCTTCATCGGTAATTGCCATGTCACGTACACTTTAGAGAATATAATTGCTTGACTTAGATTGTTAGCTAGTAGTGTTGACATGATATTAGTGTACTTTCCTTATATGCCATATTAGACATTGTAGTTATTACCTACCACTTCATGCATACTGTTATTCAGTTGTTCATGCCTAGTTCATTATCATTGACATATGCACTTGTGATGATTTCTTGAGATTTATGATATTTCTGGATTTCGGGGAAAGCCGCAAAATTTACAACTTATGATCTTTTAAAATATAAAATGTTGCGGTTTTCTAGTGATGTAAAGTGTCGTCCACCATGAGTTTGCTGTGGTTTTGGAGATCCGTGTCGAGGAGTGGAGGAACCGTCACGGGTACATGGTGGGCCCGGTATGGTACCCCGGGGCAAGAGGAATGTGGTGTTGACGTTGAGCCTGGCTGGGGAGCACTACCTACCGGTGATATTACCCGACGCGTCGGATATCCGGAGGATACCGTCGTGGTCTTGAGATGGATGGTAGGGGCCGGTCTGGACTGACGGCGCCCTAGATATTGAGATTGAGACATTGATATTTCGAGACAGTGAGATTTATGTTTTGTGTCGATGCTAGACACTGTTGATGCTGATTTCATTTATAATACCTCAGTTTAAAAATACGAAGGAAATCTCACTAATTTATGAAAACAGTTTTTTCATTTACATGTATTCTGTTTCATGCATTCATACCTCATTCATATGATATATTGCTACCTGAGGCACTGACACGGGCACATGAAATTATACTCGGGTTAGATATTACCCTAGACATTGTCATAGGCTGCCTGTTATACATATATTGGAGGATATATTATGATCATTGACCTAGGATTGCGTTATTTATGCGATTTCTGTGCATAGATGTTCTTCTATTCACGAGTTGGCAACTCACCCCCGTTGTGCCCCAGTTTCTTGCAGGTTTTGCCGTACAGGTTTCATTACGGCTTTGCGGGCTCAGTTTCATTCGGGTGACTTGCTAGTAGGTGGGTTTTTCTTGTATCGTACCCATCATATTACCTTGTATAATATTATTCAGTTGTATCTAGTAAATTCCATCAACCAAACTTGTATTTATTGAGATAGAGACCAGTGTTGGTTATTCTTTCGACCTTAGAGTCGCTCGTTATTTTTCTGGTGGTTTTGAGTTTCCTTTTGAGTTTTGATACTCGCCGTTGGCGTTGTATATTATATTGTTTGTGTGGTTGTGACCGTCGATTGACGAAGAGCTAGCTCCCGCTTGGGGATGCCCTTTTCTTGATTTCGTATACTATTCATGTTATATCCCGTTTGGGGGCCAGTATTTACAAAGGAGACTCTGCCGAAATTTTCAGTAAATTTTTGATGTTTTAAAAACCGCATAATTCGGCTTATGCTATTGAAATTACTTGCTTTAAGTTGTTTTTCCTGCACTCTACTATTTTCTTGGTTTGGATTTCTGGGTTTTCGGTTTACTTAGATTACGTACGCCTCGAGACGTTCGTAGTTTAAGTGCCGGTCATGTTCCATACTTTCGGATCGTGACACAGTAACTTCCGGACAGTTGGCAGAGACGAGACATGGAAGAGACCGTGAGCAGGATTCCTTCCAGGACACTGCTGCAATGATACTTGCACCCAGGATCAGATGTGTTACGTACATTCAGAGAGCCAGAGGCCGACGCCAGTGATAGGCTGTCTTACGAGTGGTCGCGATGATTGACCGAGAGATGATCAGAGAAGTGCCAGAACGGGATCATCCCCGTTAGCACACCTGACAGGGCCGATGAACCGGTGGATCGTGAGATTGGTAATCCACAAGGAAGACTTGAAACCAGGAGCGGTCATGTTACGCACACCAGCAGGCCAGAGTTCAGGATCGTCGATGAGACATGCTATGAGTGACCACGACAGTTGGCCAGAGATTCTTGGAGGATACGCTTGAGCGGGACTATTCCGCCATTGTTGATTACGATGTTTTGGGTGATTTATTCGTATGATTTGATTTTGATGATTGAGGATTTACGATCTTTGCACAGTGTTGCACTTGATATCGTTTTCGTGCTTCAGTTTCCCATGTTTGTGATTTTACGATTTTAAACAGTTGAGTTGGTTTTGTGCGTATGCATGCACACGATTTCGTTCCTGCACTCGGTATAGTTTATATATGCTTGCAGTGCAGTGATACGCCTTTTGTGCACTTAGATGCATTGGACTTCGATTTCGATTGTGATACCCGATATTTGTTTTGTGCACCTTGTGCACCTGATTGATTTTGCGCACGTTCGATGCTTGATATTGGATTTCATGATTTCGTGCACGATAGATGCACCTGATTTTGCTGTCAGGCACACATGTTGCCTACGACAGATGTTTCGTGCACACCCGATGCACTTAGATGTTGTTTCTGTGCGCATGTATGGAACATTCATGGATTTTGATTTACGTGCACACCAGACGCACGTAGCATTCATGTGCATATTTTGGGATTGATTTCGTATAGAGCAGTACGTTTTTATGATATTGCTATGTATTTTCGTACTGAGCAGGACTAGTCAGAGGACAGTACCTGAATATATTTTGCATGCATTGATAGTTATTGAAGGGATTTCCAAAAAGCGAGCTATAGCCTCAGTATTTACCTACGTGTCTGATATGACACGAAATGTTTAAAACAAGGAGACCCTTCTAAATTGTTTCCAAAACGGCGGAACGTACATTTCAAACAAAGGTATATATGTATATAGTTATTTTCTTATGATAGACGTCCGCCACTGTGCAGTGTTATACGCGTTGCACAGCGACTTAAAGAGATTTGGCATGCATTTCTTTCAGATACTTACAGATATAGATTCGATATTTACATGTATAGTTTCGAGTTATGTCATATTGGTTTTGATTTGGATTTGGCATTGATGTCTTCTCCATGACTCCGATGATTGCGGGATGCTTGACGGAGTTTTGATTTGAGTTATGTACTCATTTTTCAAGCGCCTGCGCTGCGCTACGATTTATTTTATGTATTTACAATTTCGGAGCCCCGACAACTTGATGGTTTTCTTAGATGTTTTATTATTTGGGGGAGTTTGAATTTAAATTCGGGGACCGAATTTCTTTAAGGGGGGAAGATTGTAACGTTTTGAAAATCGTTTCGGTGAAATTTCGAAAAAATCGGTAAAATAAGAGGGTTTTCTGTAAAAAGTCAAAATACAAATATCTTATTATAAAAATTAAATATACATATTCTAGCTATGTAATTTCTATTATTTGGTGTTTATTGAGCCGCTGGTGAAATTTCAAATTTTCTGAAAAAAATATTATTTTATTATTATTTTAAGCCGTCACTAATACATTTAATTAGGGAAAATTACAAATTGGAATGAGTTGAAACAAATTTTGTGCATCATAAAACATTAAATAAAATTTTATCATGTGGTTTTTGGAACGAAATCATTTGCCAAAACGGTTTAGAAATTATTGAAGAAAAAAGGCTTTTTTTTAGCGTAAATGGATGTTTGGGGTATTGTATTTATCATTTTTCATCACCCCACACCCATACCCACACTCACACACCCCCATTTTTTTCTTTCCTATGGCTGATTTCAGCAGTCCCCCCCCCTCAATTGTCCCCACTTGTGTTGCAAAAGAAAAGAAAGAAAAGAAAAGAGAATGATAGAAGTAAAATGTTGACTTTTTGACCACATTCTCTCTCCAATCACCTCACACTCTCTTCTCTCCCCTCATTAGCCAAGCCCTTGCTGATTTCCTGCAGCCCTCCTTCTCTTTACCTCATCTCATCTCTTCTCCAAAAATCCCACCCTTTTTACCTTCAAAAATTCATCAAATTCCACCCAAAATCAAAATCCAACTCCTACCCATTTTTCATTTGCCTATCTAGCATGGATCTAGGGAATAAGATTTCAATTTGGGAGTTTATGGGTGCTTGTGGATCTTCAAATATTTTTGGGAATAATTTCTAAACCTTTTGCTTAATTTGTTAGTTAATTTCTTAAAGCTAATTTATTTAAGTGTTAATTAGGCTTTAGTTGCAAGTTTGGAAATTCTAGAATTGGGTATGGATTAAGTTAGGGTTTTAAATCACTTGATCATGGTTTAAGTGTATAATTTAACATATTATGGCATGTAAAATCTTACCTAGTAACTAGTTTGCTAATTGTTATTTTAAAATTTGTCTAATTAAGCTTTTTGTTGCAAACTAGGTTTTTTGATTTAATTCGAAAAATGAGATTAAAAATACGGTTAGGGTTTTTATCATATTATTAACTCTATTAAGTGTAGTTTAACACTTTAGTTCATGGAAATCCAACCTAAATTGTAGTTTGTGCATTTTGCTATGAAATTGTTAAAAAAGGTATTTTGTAAACTAGAATATTAGGGTTTTTGGAATTTAATAAGATTAAATTCCGGGAATTGTTTATATGACTTATTTAAGATATTTAATAAATATATTGGCCGCTACATTCATTTAAACATCATGTTTTGTACAAAAACGGCGAATTGTGCTTGCTAGATTTACGGAAAAATGACTTTTTAAGTGAAATTGGGGTTTTTGTGAGTTTTAACCTAGTTTATATTAAAATTAGTGTTCGTGAATGTGTAAATGAGTGTGATTGGATTTTTTCTCGATGGTTTGACATTTGTACATCGACATCGAGGGTTGGTTTGACTATTCTTGCATGCGTAGGCGATAGGTTTGGACCTATGCGTGATACGCGTGCCGATTTGATTTTCGTATGCCGTTTCGATTTCGAATTTAGTTTTAATGCGATACGGTGCGTTATGATATGTAGGTACCCCATGTGGACTTCGAGACGACAAGAAAGCGCGTGGCGACGTCGGCACCGGCTTAGCGAGGACCAGGTGAGTAGATTTATATCTACGGGGAGAAGTCGGGTGGATGGCGTATAGCACCCCCGCAGTCCGTGGTGGTGTATACGGATGCGTATACACACCAACATTTATTATATGTTATTTGGGATTAATAACGTTGCTTAGGATGGATATTGGTGTGTTGGATTACCTTAGTGTTGCGAACCCTAGGGTAGTGTTGCACTACACATACACACATACATACTTGCATACATTCCTATTGATATGTGCTCATGGGATTCTTTATAGTTATGTGTTCACATCGGTATGGGACTATGTGTTCACATACGGATTGAAGATGATACTTGGGATTGAGCTGAGTCGATGAGATTTGATTTGAGGCCGTGAGATCGGTGATATAGCAGGGTTCGTATCTTAGATACGACATGACGTTGTAGCGGGTCCTTGACGTAGTGTTTCACACACGTCCATGCATACGTAGGCGGTATCAGTATGGTACTAGACGTAGATCAGTACCCCGATCATGATATTTGATAAAGAGGATATCAGGTGAATAGTATGACGAATGTGATATTGACCCGTACCCAGATTGGGATGCCGTACGACGGATTTACGTACAAGCTATATTGATGATTGATCCGCACTCTTGACATGGGATGCCTGATTATAGATATGGTATCGGATATGGTATTATTGAGGCGGGATCACCGACTATACATATACAGGTATGTATATGTATCGACTCAGATGATAGGCGGTTTCCTTACCTGTAGTTCAGCTTGTTAGTTCAGCCGTATAGTTTAGTATAGTTGTTAGATTAGATTAGACTTCTTACCTATTTCAAAAACTAACGAATCGTGGGCATTTTTAAAGACAGCCCAAGGGATCCTACGGATATTTCAAAAGACGTATCTTTTCATAAAAACACCGTAGCCTCTATTTTCAAAACCCCATGATTCGTGTTATTTCAAAAGGCACCATTTGTAGGACTTATATTAGTTTAATACTGATTAGTTATCGTTGTGTCTAGTTTTCTGCTTCCGCACATTATTGCTGTTCGCTCTGCCCCGCATACTTATTTTGCTGCATACTCCATTATTGATATCATGCTGTTAGGACACCAGCACCATTACCGATGATGCGTATGTACCACATACACTTACTTGCCGGCTCACACACATCTTCATCGGTAATTGCCATGTCACGTACACTTAGAAAATACTATTGCTTGGCTTAGCTTGTTAGTTAGTAGTTGATACGATATTAGTGTACCTGGGTTATATGCCCATTTAGACATTGTAGTTATTACTTGTCACTTCATGCATATTGTTATTCCATTGTTCATGCCTAGTTATTAATCATACATTGCAACTTGGTTATTGATACCATATACATTCATTAGCATTGACATATGCACTTGTGATGACTTCTTGAGATTTATGATATTTCTGGATTTCGGGGGAAAGCCGCAAAATTTCTAAACGTATTAACCTTTTAAAATATGTAAATTGCGGTTTTCTAATGATGTAAGTGTCGTCCACCATGAGTTTGCTGTGGTTTTCGAGATCCGTGTCGAGGAGTGGAGGAACCGTTACGGGTACATGGTGGGCCCGGTATGGTACCCCGGGGCAAGATGAATGTGGTGTTGACGTTGAGCCTGGCAGGGGACAGATTACCTACCGGTGATATTACCCGACGCGTTGGATATCCGGAGGATACCGTCATGGTCTTGAGATGGATGGTAGGGGCCGGTCTGGACTGACGGCGCCCTAGATATTGAGATTGAGACATTGATATTTCGAGACAGTGAGATTTATGTTTTATGTCGATGCTAGACACTGTTGATACTGATTTCATTATGATACCTCATTTCTTTTAAAAATACGAAGGAAATTTCACTAATTTATGAAAACAGTTTCTTCATTTACATGTATTCTATTTTCATGCATTCATACCTCATTCATATGATATATTGCTACCTGAGGCACCGACACGGGCACATGAGATTTCACTCGGTTAGATATTACCCTAGCATTGTTATAGGCTGCATGTTATTCATATATTTGAGGATATATTATGATCATTGACCTAGGTTGCGTTATTTATGCGATTTCTGTGCGTAGATATTTTTCTATTCACGAGTTGGCAACTCACCCCCGTTGTGCCCCAGTTTCTTGCAGGTTTGCCGTACAGGTTTCATTACGGCTTTGCGGGCTCAGTTTCATTCGGGTGACTTGCTAGTAGGTGGGTTTTTCTTGTATCGTACCCATCATATTACCTTGTATAATATTATTCCGTTGTATCTAGTAAATTCCATCAACCAAACATGTATTTTTGAGATAGAGACCAGTGTTGTTTATTCTTTCGACCTTAGAGTCGCTCGTTATGTTTCTGGTGGTTTTGAGTTTCCTTTTGAGTTTTGATCCTCGCCGTTGGCGTTGTATATTATATTGCTTGTGTGGCTGTGATCGTCGATTGACGAAGAGCTAGCTCCCGCTTGGAGATGCCTTTTTCTTGATTTCGTATACTATTCATGTTGTATCCCGTTTGGGGGCCTGTATTTACAAAGGAGACTCTGCCGAAATTTTCAGTAAATTTTTGATGTTGTTAAAAACCGCATAATTCGGCTTATGCTATTGAAACTACTTGCTTTAAGTTGGTTTTTCCTGTACTCTACTACTTTTCTTGGTTTGGATTTCTGGGTTTTCGGTTTACTTAGATTACGTACGCCTTGAGACGTTCGTAGTTTAAGTGCCGGTCATGTTCCATACTTTCGGGTCGTGACAACCCAGTTCGACTTGTAATATCATATCTGTATCTTTAATGTCTAAAGAAGGTTATGATTTTGCATTTGTAAGCAATGTTGTAAACATTCACCTTAATCATGTTCTGATTGGGTCTGGTATATTAAGCAACGGTATATACGTATTAAACCTGTAGGGTTCCTGGGCACATTCAAGAGGTTCCACAAGGTATCAACCATGCCAAAATCAAATTTTTACATATGCCGAAGAACCCTATGCTAGATCGTTTACTAGAGGTAAGGCGAAAAACATGCAAGTTAACAATTTTAACTACAAGTGAAAGGGATTACAACCTTTGTAGATCCGGTCCTCCACTTCTAAAGCTCCGTGTTGACGTCCCTACGCTGCGATCATCGGGATCCCGGACTCTAGCGATGGTTTCTTTGGAGAAATGAGCGGGCTAGGTCGTTGACTTCGATGCCGAAGATGATTTACGTCGAGGCGACTCAAACTCAAGCTCCATCTTCACTAGGTCATGAACTTTGTGAAGAGAACACACTCTACTACATGGCAAGTGGTAGAGGATGAAGAAATAGGAAGTGGGTTCACTTTGGATTTGGATTTCTTACTTGGTTTCTTCACTTGAAATTTTCTAGCAAGCTTTCTTCACTTCATGAAGAAGAAGAAGAAGGAAGTGAAAAAGAATTAATCAAAATAATAAATCAAGTGAAGTCTATCTTATTGCAACCATGGGTGAGTTTTCTTTTGTAGAGAGTAAACTAGGGTTTAGGTAATGGTTGGGTTAAAGAACAAAACAAAATGGTTAGACTTTTTCAAAGATGCTTGAAGTATCATGAAGCTTCTAGCAAAGATAAAGAAAAGCACCATTTTGTTTTAACAAAATAAATAAGATAAATAAAACCCTAACCATTAACCTAAACATGGTGTAAATCATACACACACCCAAGTTTGCATGTATCATCAATCATGATACAAACTAGTGCACAAACATATATCATATATACAACTTGTGCACATCAAGTGAGAAAATCAATCTTAAGTGAAAAATACTAGTCAATGCAAAGTAATATATCCAATATATAATTATACATTAAATCATTAAATCAACACTTGATTTAATGATCCGGTCATACTGCATATAACCGACTAATATCAAGTGTATCAATATATCGAATCAACATTTGATTCGGTAACCCGGCTATATCTTATATAACCGTCCGATGATACAAATCGTGAGAATAGAATTCAGTATCACATACTGGTATTATTCTCGGTCCTGCACATATCTCATATGCGCTCCTATTTCGTTTCGCTTGAGCCAGGAAACCTCTGTGTAGGACTCTAAAGACTCGTCAATAAGCCGGCAGTAGGTGGTGATCATATCAAACACCCACAAGCCGCAAGCGGTCTGCTAAACGTAACGGCCACCCGGGTATTGAGCGATCAGAAGATCAACGAGCAAGCCCGCTCACACTCCTGTGAATCCAACCAGTAACACTTACCGTACAGTCCGGTCTGTTCGTCTGATATGTCGCATATCTCGCCTAGGGGTGGTAAACGTCAAACCCCAGTAGCTTGATAAGTCATGCCGATGTAAGGTCCATAACAAGCGTGAAACTACTGATAACTCTTACCAGTAAATCACTGCAATCCTGACCAGGGATTTCCAGTTATGGCCAGTCGAGCATAGCGCAACATCAACCCCCAATACGTGGAGAGACGAATCCCCTCCTATCGCTCATTGCCTCCATGTGAACCGGGACTGTACCCAAAAACCACATGTTTGCACGACTCAGTAGAGCCGTGGTAGGGTGGAAATCAAAGCATAGTGAGAGACACACAAGACTCTATGACGATCTCGGGTCAACAGACTAAGCTGTACCAGTGTCACCAGAGAACTGCCATCTGACGTGAGGTATAATACCATCTGGGAGTTCTCGGCGAGTCCGTTCAGTGTACCCAGTCTCCACTGAGCACCCGCATACCATCTCTGATGTCAAACACCAATGGATATGGGATCATCCATCTCCTATCACATGGGTCGAGAAGATATACGCTAGTCTACTCTGGAATATCGATGCCCCGTCTCGATATTCCCACAACTAGGAATATTGAAGGATGTACTCATGGACTACCCAGGCCCCATTAGTATGATCTACATCACAGTCCTGGAAGTCGAGCACATATCCTAAGGGCTTTATCAACATGTAACAGAGAGACAGAAAGTATACATGTTAAGATAAAGAGCAACCAGATAGCGTACTATCATGTCGAGCAAGAAAGTCCTACCTATATATGTCCCAGCATCCACTACAATATACATCCTATGTACAGTAATGGCCTCTAGGGCATACATATGACTAACAATCTTCCACTTGCACTAGGGCCATCTGTAACAGTGGTTGCAGTATCTCATACTCAACCATCCAATAATAGTCTCTCTCTGGGAAAAGGCCTTTGTGAGTGGATCCACCGTGTTGTCCTCTGAGTCTACTCTCCTAACCTTGATCACCCTGGAGATCAACTATCTCCATGATCAGGTGATGCTGCCTCAGAATATGTCTGGGTCACTGATGGGACCAGGGTTCCTGGGCCAAAGCCACACTTCCATTGTCACACAATGGTAGGAACCTAGTTCATCTCATGAACTAATATACACCCAAACTGCCTCTTTGGTAGTATCTTTGATCGCGATGTCACCAGCCTTCATCGTCTAGTCTGCCCCGGTATCTAGCTTGGAACTCTTCCAACATACCGTCCCTCCACTGAGGGTAAAGACAATGCCTGCGACTGAAATTCAGTTGTCCTTATCACCCTGGAACCTTTCCAGTGATTCTTCCCAGGATCGATTGATACCATCTCACTATATCTAGTGAGAATCCTAATATCCATTTAGATCTATCTCATAGATCCAAAACCTAGGATTTAGGAGGTATCACCTTTATCCTATATGGAGAATCTTTGTGATAAGCGGAGATTGACAGTGCATAGCATAGGAAACTCTTTTCCTATCAAGTGTATGTTGTCCACGTACAATACGAGGATGACCACCATACTCCCTACTACCCTTTTGTATATACAAGGTTCATCTACCATTTTGATGAAGTCAAACTCTTTGACTACCACATCAAAACAAATGTTCCAACTCCGCGATGCCTGCTTTATTCTGTAAAGCAACTTGCACACGTTTCCGCTGCTCCCACTGTTTACGAAGCCCTCTGGCTGTGTACTTATAGACGTTCTCTTCTAAATCAGTATTTAGAAAAATAGTCATGACACCCAACCACCAGATATCGTAGTCATGGTATGTAGCAATGTCAAGTAGGATCCGGATGGATTTAAGCATAGCCACTGGAAAAGGTTTCATCATTATCCACTCCTGGTCGATAACGAAAACCTTTAACAAGTCTAGCTTCGAAAGTCTCAACATTTCCATCTACACCAAGTAACCTTCTCAAGATATACTCGCTCCTGATGGAGATTTAACCCTTTAGATATAGCATCCAAAGTCCATACTTTGTTGGTGTACATGGATTCCATCTCAGATCGCTAAGCATCCAGCCATTCTTATAGAGTCCCTACTCTCGATGGCCTGCTCGAAACTAGTTGGGTCATCATCTCATGATGCATTCCTCGCTCCCACTGTCATCGAGAAACTGAAGTATCTCTCAGGCGGATGAGAAACCCTGCTAGATCGGCGGAGAGCCTGAGGTTCGTCGGAATCTATTGAATCCTTTTGTTCTGTCAAATCATCAGCTGTAGTTTGTATAGCTGGAAATCCTTCTAGTTCTACAGAACTGACCTTGCCTCAATTTTGTCCGGATTTTGCTTTTGACATAGGCCGGACAACCCCAAATCTTAACTTGCTTAAGAGATGGGCTCTTCCCATACCATATCTCATATGGAGTGGTAGGCACTGATTTGATTCGAACCCAATTCAATAGGTATGCAGCTTCTCAAGTGCATAACCCCCAAAAGGAAATAGGAAACTCAGTAGTACTCATCATAGAGCGCACCATATCTAATAGGGTGTGATTGCTCCATCCCGATACACCGTTGTGCTATGGTGTATACGGAGGAGTAATGCTGAGAGAGAATCTCATTCTCCTTTAGAATAGTCCAGGAATTCCATGCACAAGTATTCTCCTCCCTGATCTCATCATAGGACATAATACTTATGCCCGTATTGGTTCTCTACTTCTTTCTTATATTTTTTGAAGTTCTCAAAAGTTTCAGACATGTGTTTCAATAGGAACATGTGTCCGATTCTTGAGAGATCATCAGTGAATGTAAGGAAGTACAAAGAATCAGTCCTGGCATATGTAGACTGGGGACCTTTATACATCACTATGTATCGGTCCCAAGAGTTTACTAACTCTTTCTCTGTTTCCAGTAAACGGAGCTATGGTCATCTTATCTTTGTGACATGACTGGAAAGTTTCATAAGATGTAAATTTAAACTGATATAAATATGCATCTAAATGTAACTTAGCCAGTCGGGTCGCATTGATATGACCTAGTCTACAATGCCTCAAGAAGAATTCGTTCATTTCTGAACTCTTCCTCTCGTGTGTGTTTTGTATACTAAGAACTGTAGTTTGATTTAGAACGTCAATGCTTTTAGATAACGTGCCTGAACTGATCAACTCTTGATATAGGAAATGTTCAAAACATTATCCAACAATACAAAATTATATCCTTTCTTTAACAATAAAGAGACTGATATGATGTTGTATATCAGGTTCGGTATCTAATAACATTCGTTCAGAATCAATGTATTCTGGTAATACAGGGTGATAGTGACCAACAGACTTGGCTGCAACACTTGCACCGTTTTCTGTCTCATGAAACTTATCACCCGTTCTCAGTTCTCTACCTTTCTTTAGCCCATGTAACAGATTACATATGCGGGATCCTGATCTGGAATCTAATACCCGGGACGCAGAGGATACTGAGAAACAGTTCATTGTAATGAACACACCCGAAGAAGATGCATCTCATGCACTTTCTTCGTTTGGGCGGCATGAGAATTCTGGTATTCCCCTATTTCCTGCTCGGTCTTATAACAATTATAAGTTGGAGCGGGACCAACGTTTCCCAGCTCAGTATAACAAGCGGGTTCGGTCAATACATCCATATTATTATCTTGATTAAGGCGTGACATGGTCGCTACCTGGAGAGAGAGAGAAGAAAACATTCTGCGTGCGCTCTTACAAAATTAGATTGGTTATATATTTTATCTAATCAGGATGGCTCCCACTGTTTTTATCAAATCTTCTTTCAAACCCTAAAAGGAAAGACTAGCCGGGATTAATTACACTCTACAAGTTCGCCAATCTTTCAGCCAGGCCAGTGCCGGTCCTTTGAGGGAGGTTCCCCATGCTTTCGCACGGACCTAATTAAAGTAAATCTCGTTTTCCCAGGGGCGTAACCCCGTTGACACCTTTCTAGACACCTACTTGATCGGCTAATTGTAAAGTGCAAAAATCTCCCAGGAGTAACAATTACTCGCAGTGGGTATCAGGATCCAACTATCATATAGAAGGTATGCAATCTCATTGCAAATTTCAACACTTGAAACTCCCGATAAAGGTTTTTACCCCTAGCACCTATGACCTTGGCTATGGTCAACAAATCATAAGCACTAGTCAAGTTCTACCCGTCATTTCGTGATTAATTAGACCCACCCACATGACCCTTGGCTAAGGTCAACAAAGTCACATGACTGTCCTAATTAATCGCATCATATGTGGTGTAGGAAGACATCACTTAGCTACCGTACACTGTGCTTTGACTATGGTCAACAAACACAGCACGAATGCTAAGTACTCTACTTCCTAAAATGACGGAGAGTTGCGGATGGTTTTTTAAGAAAACCTTTAACGCTTTGAACTTGATCTCGTTGCGGAATCAAATGGTTTTTAAATGGAGTGTTTTTTAGGCTTTTCTAGTTTTGCTAAAGGGGTCACTCCCGATGAAGGGATCGTCGGCCCTTTCCTCATCGAATAAGGTGCAGGATATATCATATATACTGCTGTGCAAAGCAAAAACTATAGAAGCAATCAAAAGACAAACCGAGGGTTGTTGCATCTGCTAATTATTGCTAAAGAGGTCACTCCCGGTGAAGGGATCGTCGGCTCTTTCCTCATCGAATAAGGTGCTGGATGTTCTACAAGGAACATCGCTATGCAAAGCAACAACTAGAGCTACCTAATTTTTTGAAATTCGATTCCACAACATCTTTTAGGTTTATTTTCTTTCATTAATCTCATTAATGAATGTCCCATCATTTAAGTCCACCTAAACATCACAGATAAATACAACGTACACTTATGCCATCCGCATTCGCCTCGATGTCCCGTCTGCACCGTTAGGTTAGGTAACTAACGGCAGAGCGGGGCAGGGCTAGCGCGGGTGTAAAACATAAGCAACGTCTATATAATATATCATATATACTATATACAGTATCAATCTGAACATATCACATGATCACATCACAGATAACGCAGCAGAAAATATCATATGAAATATTGGATATACTAGGACGTCCGTATTTTATTTTGAGCCTGTATAAAACACGGATTCCACGGTCGTGATGAATAGCCAATCCCACACCCCTAGACCCCTACGAGAGCGACAAGCAACCCTACCAATTCTAGAGTTAGGAGACCCGAACTCGACTCCTCGAGATGGTCTCCCACTAGACCCTAGAACCCGGTTACTTGTGCTCCCCTCCTTGGGTCTATCCTAATGCGGAAAAATAAATAATATACAATGGTGACATCATCCTCAACCCGGAAGTGCCCCAATAAAAGAATATTACATACAAGTTTTTTACATGAATGAAAATGAAAAACACTCGTCTCACATAAAAAAAAACCCGGCTACTCAAACACGACGATCCAATATAACATATCCAGCAACACATAACATCACATGTCATCAACGTAAGTAAATATGCCCATCCCAATTGTCGTTGACATATAGCAACGAAACCGGCGATATCACATATTACACTTACGGTCGTAGAAGAGAAAGTGTAAAACTACAACAGTTGGAATCCGCAACCTCCTTAGACATCGCATGCCTAACAATTACAAACCCTGCATTTTAGTCTCATTATCGAAAACACTTTTCAATATCAAGTTGGGCAATTCAACAAGATTCCCGGCATCCTAAACGAATGCTCGTCGCAAACTTTAGTAGACGGCCGCACCCCCGATACCATCGACGAAGTGCACTAAGACGGAACACCGCTGCCGCGAGCACCCGAACGGATGCTTTCGGCGACGGGGTTCTCCTACAGTCACTTGGTCGGGGCTATGGGGCATGGCTATCTAATAAGTTTACCTGGCGAGTATCTGCGTACGCAACGTGATTGCGAAGGACTTTCGATCACATCAAAATTCCGTGGCAACCGATCAAGTGAGACTAAACTGCTAGATTTATAACATTCAAATTAGTTATCTCATAACTACTTGTGGATTCCAAATATTGTATCACATTCCAGATAAATAGACAATGTTAAACTTTCCAATCGAATAATCAAACACCCAAGTTTTCCCGAAAAGCTCAACACTTGAAATAAGTTTAAAAACATCCACTTCATGCCACAGTACCAACGGTCCAGCCGTAGAAGGGTCAAGCCAACGCCTCTCATATGGCACGCCGTACTGCCCCAAACCCTAAGGTTCAAAGGACAGTTCAAGACGGTCACATAATCGAGTTAAGGTTTGTTGTCTTCTAGAGGGTCCATCGCGTTACTTGCACTACTTAGAACGTTCTTAAACTACGGAAAAATCCAACACTTGGAAATTTCCCGGCAGGGAAAAAAGTGGGTATTTATATCCGGTCGAACTTTTTAACATGTTCTAAAATTACCCGGAAAAAAATAAACAAAGTTAAATAATCCGATCGAATCATCGAGTCCCCAATACAACCCAAAAAACTCGACTTTTGAGTATAAATTAAAAAATTCCCAGAAAACACAGGAAACAGCTACGGGTATAACTGTAGAAAATTGAGTCCCCAACCATCACATACGGCCGCGGAACTGCCGCCCAAAGCAGGGTATGGCCGCGGTTCCGCGGCTCTACAGTAGATTCAGGTTGTCATTTTCTGTAGTTTACCTTATATTTCCCTGCATTATTTTCTGAGCATTTTTAATTCACAAAAATCCACAATTTCAGAAAATGTACAGAGAGGGGTATCGATTAGGGTTTCGGGGTTCGATCGGGTTTCTAACTTCGTCTACATATCGCCTAAAGCTCTAGCTAGGCTCTGATACCACTATAGGGTTCCTAGGCACACTCAAGAGATTCCACAAGGTATCAACCATGCCAAAATCAAATTTTTACATATGCCGAAGAACCCTATGCTAGATCGTTTACTAGAGGTAAGGCGAAAAACATGCAAGTTAACAACTTTAACTACAAGTGAAAGGGATTACAAGCTTTGTAGATCCGGTCCTCCACTTCTAAAGCTCCGTGTTGACGTCCCTCCGCTGCGATCATCGGGATCCCGGACTCTAGCGATGGTTTCTTCGGAGAAATAAGCGGGCTAGGTCTTTGACTTCGATGCTGAAGATGATCTACGTCGAGGCGACTCAAACTCAAGCTCCATCTTCACTAGGTCATGAACTTTGTGAAGAGAACATACTCTACTACATGGCAAGTGGTAGAGGATGAAGAAATAGGAAGTGGGTTCACTTTGGATTTGGATTTCTCACGTGGTTTCTTCACTTGAAATTTTTTAGCAAGCTTTCTTCACTTCATGAAGAAGAAGAAGAAGGAAGTGAAAAAGAATTAATCAAAATAATAAATCGAGTGAAGTCTATCTTATTGCAACCATAGGTGAGTTTTCTTTTGTAGAGAGTAAACTAGGGTTTAGGTAATGGTTAGGTTAAAGAACAAAACAAAATGGTTAGACTTTTTCAAAGATGCTTGAAGTATCATGAAGCTTCTAGCAAAGATAAAGAAAAGCACCATTTTGTTTTAACAAAATAAATAAGATAAATAAAACCGTAACCATTAACCCAATTTTGCATGTATCATCAATCATGATACAAACTAGTGCACAAACATATATCACATATACAACTTGTGCACATCAAGTGAGAAAATCAATCTTAAGTGAACAATACTAGTCAATGTAAAGTAATATATCCAGTATATAATTATACATTAAATCATTAAATCAACACTTGATTTAATGATCCGGTCATACTGCATATAACCGACTAATATCAAGTGTATCAATATATCGAATCAACATTAGATTCGGTAACCCGGCTATATCTTATATAACCGTCCGATGATACAAATCGCGAGAATAGAATTCAGTATCACATACTGGTATTATTCTCGGTCCCGCACATATCTCATATGCGCTCCTATTTCGTTTCGCTTGAGCCAGGAAACCTCTGTGTAGGACTCTAAAGGCTCGTCAATACGCCGGCAGTAGGTGGTGATCATATCAAACACCCACAAGCCGCAAGCGGTCTGCTAAACGTAACGGCCACCCGGGTATTGAGTGATCAGAAGATCAACGAGCAAGCCCGCTCACACTCCTGTGAATCCAACCAGTAACACTTACCGTACAGTCCGGTCTGTTCGTCTGATATGTCGCATATCTCGCCTAGGGGTGGTAAACGTCAAACCCCAGTAGCTTGATAAGTCATGCCGATGTAAGGTCCATAACAAGCGTGAAACTACTGATAACTCTTACCAGTAAATCACTGTAACCCTGGCCAGGGATTTCCAGTTATGGCCAGTCGAGTATAGCGCAACATCAACCCCCAATACCGGGAGAGACGAATCCCCTCCTATCTCTCATTGCCTCCATGTGAATCGGGACTGTACCCAAAAACCACCTGTTTGCACGACTCAGTAGAGCCGTGGTAGGGTGGAAATCAAAGCATAGTGGGAGACACACAAGACTCTATGACGATCTCGGGTCAACAGACTAAGCTGTACCAGTGTCACCAGAGAACTGCCATCTGACGTGAGGTATAATACCATCTGGGAGTTCTCAGCGAGTCCGTTCAGTGTACCCAGTCTCCACTGAGCACCCGCATACCATCTCTAATGTCAAATAGCAATGGATATGGGATCATCCATCTCCCATCACATGGGTCGAGAAGATATACGCTAGTCTACTCTGGAATATCGATGCCCCGTCTCGATATTCCCACAACTAGAAACATTGAAGGATGTACTCATGGACTACCCAGGTCCCACTAGTATGATCTACATCACAGTCCTGGAAGTCGAGCACATATCCTAAGGGCTTTATCAACATGTAACAGAGAGACAGAAAGTATACATGTTAAGATAAAGAGCAACCAGATAGCGTACTATCATGTCGAGCAAGAAAGTCCTACTTATATATGTCCCAGCATCCACTACAATATACATCCTATGTACAGTAATGGCCTCTAGGGCATACATATCACTAACAAAACCAACCGCAGATTTTCAATATCCAGAATACACACAAAAGAAAGTCTCTAGAAATAAATCATGCTTTCTTATGGCATTGTAGATTGGGTCACATCAATGAGACAAGGTTAACTAAGTTGCATAAAGAAGGATATTTGGATCCATTCGAATATCAATCATATGCAACTTGTCAATCATGTCTCAAAGGAAAGATGACAAAGACTCCGTTCATTGGACACGGAGTAAGAGCGAGTGAGCTTTTGGGACTCGTTCACAGCGATGTATGTGGTCCAATGTCTACACATGCGCGAAATGGTTATTCTTACTTCATTACTTTTACGGATGATTTTTCAAGGTATGGACATGTCTTCTTAATGAAGCATAAATCTGAAGCCTTTGAAAAATTTCAAGAATACAAGAATGAAGTAGAAAAACAAACAGGCAAAAGTATCAAGACACTGAGATCTGATCGAGGTGGTGAATACTTGAGTGCCGAGTTCCTGGATTACCTAAAAGAGAATGGAATTCTCTCTCAACTTACTCCTCCGTACACACCACAACACAATGGTGTATCGGAGAGACGGAACCGAACCCTATTGGATATGGTACGTTCCATGATGAGTAACGCTGAGTTACCGCGATCTTTCTGGGGATATGCACTAGAATCAGCTGCATATCTTTTGAACCGAGTTCCAACTAAGTCAGTGCCTACCACACCATATCAGATGTGGAGTGGGAAGAAACCCTATCTTAAACACATTAAGACATGGGGATGTCCAGCTTTTTTTAAAAAGCAGCATGCAGACAAACTCGAGGCACGCTCAATACAGTGCAAGTTTGTGGGATATCCAAAGAACTCCAAGGGATATTTCTTCTATTACGCAGAGGAACAAAAGGTATTTGTTTCTCGTCATGCCTGCTTCTTAGAAACTGAATTTTTAGAAAATCAGATAAGTGGGAGCGCAATAGAACTGGAAGAAATTCCAGAACCACAAGCTATTATTGAAAGCTTAGTAGAACCAGAAGGTTCGAAATGACAGGACATTCCTGCGCTACTCCGCAGGAGTAGTAGGCAGTCTCATCCGCCCGAGAGATACTACGGCTTTCTCATAGACGGGGATAGAGAGGATTGCATCATTGATAATGATGAGCCGACTAGCTTCCAGCAGGCCATTCAGAGCACTGACTCGGTAAAATGGCTGGATGCAGTGCGGACCGAGATGGAGTCCATGTACACCAACAAAGTATGGACTTTAGACGTTGCTCCAGAAGGGGTAAAACTCGTAGGCTACAAATGGATCTTCAAAAGGAAGATTGGTGTAGATGGACAGGTTGAGACCTATAAGGCTAGACTTGTTGCAAAGGGTTTTCGTCAAAGACCTGGTTTGGACTATGACAAAACCTTTTCTCCAGTAGCTATGCTCAAATCCATTCGAATCCTTCTTGCCATTGCTGCCTTCCGCGATTATGAGATTTGGCAGATGGACGTAAAAAACCACTTTTCTAAATGGAAATTTAGAGGAGTGTGTCTATATGGATCAGCCAGAGGGTTTCATTCAGAGTGGGAGCAGCGGGAAGGTGTGCAAGTTGCTTAAGTCCATTTATGGACTGAAGCAGGCATCGCGGAGTTGGAACATCTGTTTTGATGAGACGGTCAATGAATTTGGCTTTATCAAAAATCCAGATGAACCATCTATTTATAGTAAGATTGTAGCACGAACTATCGTATTCCTCATTTTATACGTGGATGACATTCTCTTGATGGGAAATGACATTCCTATGCTACAATCTGTCAAAGGGTTCTTGTCACACAGGTTCTCCATGAAAGACCTGGGTGATGTCTCTTACATTATGGGGATCCGGATCTATCGTGATAGGTCTAAAAAGATATTAGGACTTTCACAGTCCAGGTACATCGACACCATACTGAAAAGATTCAGTATGGAAGATTCCAAGCGCGGTAATTTACCGGCTTGTCACGGGATCACCCTCTCCAAAGAGATGTCTCCCAAGACTGATTTGGAAAGGGATCACATGTCTATTATACCCTACGCCTCTGCGGTAGGCTCTATAATGTATGTGATGTTGTGTACCAGACCAGATGTAGCTTATGCAATGAGTGTAGTAAGCCGGTATCAGTCAAACCCTGGGAAGAAGCACTGGATAGCGGTAAAGAACATTCTGAAGTTCCTGAGAAGGACTAAGGATACGTTTTTGGTTTACGGCGGAAAAGACCTCCAGATCGAGGCCTTTGCTGACTCCAGCTTTCAGAGTGACAAAGATGACTCCAAATCCATGTCGGGTTATGTCTTTACCCTCAATGGAGGGGCGGTGTGTTGGAAGAGTTCTAAACAGGAAACCGTTGCTGACTCGACGATGGAAGCGGAATATATCGCAGCATCTGATGCCGCAAAAGAAGCCGTTTGGATGAGGAAGTTCTTGACAGAACTTCAGGTGGTTTCATCCATTGTTGATCCAATATCTCTGTATTGTGACAACAACGGGGCTATAGCTTTAGCAAAGGAACCCAGGTCCCATCAGAAGTCCAGACACATCTTGAGGCGGTATCACCTGATCAGGGAGATCGTGGATCGCCGGGTGATCGAGGTTCGGAGGGTTGCTACAGAAGATAACACTGCAGATCCATTCACAAAGGCCATTCCTCAGACGCAGTTTGAGAGGCTATTCGAGATGATAGGTCTGCGATATGCCAGCACATGGCCTTAGTGTAAGTGGGAGATTGTTAGTGTGATATGCCCTAGAGGCCATTATTATATATTACTAGTTTGTATATTACATTTTGGAAGCTTGGGATATATACACGGATTGATATTCTTGCTCAATATGGTAGTATGCTACTTGGTTTGTATCTATCTTAATATGTGTATGTGTTTCTTTTGACATATTGCTAATACATATTTGATAGAGCCCTTAGGATCTTTTGCTTGACTACCAGCGTTGTGATGGCAGTCACACTAGTGGGGGCTGGGTAGTCTTTAAGCACATCCTTATACAGGTCCCTGGTCGTAGGATTATCAAGACAGGGCATCAATACTCCAGAGTAGACTAGTGTATACGCTTCTCATCCCAGGAGGGGAGATGGTCTGTCCCACAGCCATCAGTACGTCGTACTGGAGATAGTATGCAGGTGCTCGTTAGGTTATGAGTACACTGGACAGGACTCGCTGGGAACTGTTGGTTGGTATTATAGCTATCGTCAGTTATCAGTTCCCAGGTGACATGAGTACAGCTTAGTCCGTTGACTTGACACTGTCACTTCGCCTCGAGTGTGTTCCCACTGTTCTTAGATTACTACCCTACCACGGCTCAAATGAGTCATGCAAACAGGTAGTAGTTGGGTGCAGTCCCGAAGCACTTAGAGGCAGTGACGGTTAGACAGGATTCGTCTCTCCTGGTATTGGGAGTTGATATCGCGCTGTGTCTAGGAGAGCCATTACACAAAGTCCCTGGCCAGGGCAAGCGAGATATACTGGTAGCGTTTCTAGTGGTTTCTCAGGGTGTTTTGGGCTATACTCCTGTAGGGTTCCTAGGCACACTAAGGAGGTCTCACAAGGCATCAACCATGCCAATTTCAAATTTTACGGGTGCCGAGAAACCCTAATACGGATCGTTAACTAGAATATTAGGCGACAAATGAAACTAGTTAACAACTTAACTACAAGAACGGAAATACAACCTTTGTAGATCCGGTCGTCCACCTCCATAGCTCCGCAATGAAGTCTCCTCGCTGTCCAAATCGAATCCCGGGCTCTAGCGTCGGCTTCATCGGAGAAATGGACGGGCTAGGTCATCGGCTACGATGCCGAAGATGATCTACGTCGAGGCATCACAAGATCAAGCTCCCACTTCACCAAGTCATAAAACATGTGAAGAAAACACCTTATACTACTTGGCAAGAGGTAGAGGATGAAGAAATAGGAGGTGGGTTCACTTTAGATTTGGATTTCTCACTCTTTTTCATCAATCACCATTGATGGAAACTAGGTTTTCTTCTTCAAGAAGAAGAAGAAGAAGATGAATATATTATGACAAGTTATTTTCAAAATAGAAAATAAATGAATACTTATCATAATCCAACCATGGTCAAGTGTAGAGAATGAACTAGGGTTTAGTGGAATGGTTAGGGTTAAGCATGAGACAAATATGGTCACTTAGTCAAAGCTTCATGAAGCTTCAACTAGCATCCAAAGAAAGCCACCATTCATTTATTTTGCAAAATAAATAAACAAAATAAATAAATGATAAAGAAAAAGAAAACCCTAACCATTACACAACCATGGTTTAAACTTTACACAAACTCAAGTTAGCTTGTATCATCAAACATGACACAAACTAGTGTACAAAAGTATATCACATATAAATTGTGCACTTCAAGTGAGAAAATCCCTTTAAAATGAACCAATACTAGTTAATGCAAAGTAATATATCAAATATATAATTATACATTAAATCATTAAATCAACACCTGATTTAACGATCCGGTCATATCGCATATAACCAACTAGTATCCAATGTATCGGCTTATCGAATCAATCCTTGAATCGATAACTAGGTTATATCGCATACAACTAATCGATACATTCATCGCGAGAATGGAATACGGTATCACATACACGCATTATTCTCTGTCCTGCACATATCTCATATGCGCTCCTATTTCGTTTCGCTTGAGCCAGGAAACCTCTGTGTAGGACTCTAAAGACTCGTCAATACGCCGGCAGCAGATGATGATCATATCAAACACCCACAAGCCGCAAGCGGTCTGCTAAACGTAACGACCACCCGGGTATTGAGCGATCAGAAGATCGACGAGCAAGCCCGCTCACACTCCAGTGAATCCAACCAGTAACACTTACCGTACAGTCCGGTCTCGTCGTCTGATATGTCGCATATCTCGCCTAGGGGTGGTAAAACGTCAGACCCCAATAGCTCGATAAGTCGTGTCGATATGAGGTCTATAACAGTTCGAAAAACTACTGGTAACACTTACCAGTAAATCTCAGCAACCCTGGCCAGGGATTTCTGGTTATAGCCAATTGAACACAGCGCAACATCAACTCCCTATACCGGGAGAGACGATTCCCCTCCTATCGCTCATTGCCTCCATGTGATTCGGGACTGTACCCAAAAGCCACCGTTTTGCACGCCCTCTTGGACGTGGTAAAGTGGAAATCAAAGCACAGTGGGAACCACACAAGACTCTATGACGATCTCGGGTCAACAGACTACTCTGTACCAGTGTCACCAGAGAACTGCCATCTGACGTAAGGTATAATACCATCTGGGAGTTCTCGGCGAGTCCGTCCAGTGTACCCAGTCTCCACTGAGCACCCGTATATCATCTCTGATGTCAAACACCAATGGATATGGGATCATCCATCGCCCATCTGTATGGGTCGAGAAGGTATACGCTAGTCTACTCTGGTATATCGATGCCCCGTCTCGATACACCCACGACTAGGGACTTTGAAGAATGTACTTATAGACTATCTGTCCCCACTAGTATGATCTGCATCATAGTCCAGGTAGTCAAGTACACATCCTAAGGGCTTTACCAACATGTAACAGAGAGACAAGCAGTATACACGTTAAGGTAAAGAGCAACCAGATAGCATACTATCATGTTGAGCAAGAAAGTCCTCCCTATATATGTCCCAGCATCCACTACAATGTACATCCTATGTACAGTAATGGCCTCTAGGGCATACATATAACTAACAATCTCCCACTTGCACTAGGGCCATCTGTAGCAGTGGTTGCAGTATCTCATACTCAACCATCCCATAAAAATCTCTCTCTGGGAATAGGCCTTCGTGAGTGGATCCGCCGCGTTGTCCTCTGAGTCTACTCTCCTAACCTCGATCATCCTGGAGATCAACCATCTCCATGATCATGTGATACTGCCTTAGAATATGTCTGGATCACTGATGGGACGGGCGTTCCTTGGCATAAGCCACAACTCCATTGTCACACAATGGGAGGAACTAAGTTCATCTCATGAACAAATATACATCCAGACTGCCTCTTTGGTAGCATCTCAAGTAGCGATGTATCCTGCCTTTATCGTCTAGTTAGCCATGGTATCTAGCTTGGAACCTTTCCAACATACCGTCCCTTTACTTAGGGTAAAGACAATGCCTGTGACTGACATTCAGTCGTCTTTATCACCCTGGAACCCTTCCAGTGATTCTCCCCAGGATCGATTGATACCATCTCACTACAACTAGTGAGAATCCTAACATCCAATTAGATCTATCTCATAGTTCCAAAACCCAGGATTTAGGAGGTATCACTCTGATCAATTATGGAGAATCATTGTGATAAGAGGAGATTGACCGAGCGTAGCATAGGAAACTCCTTCCCTATCAAGAGCATGTCATCCACGTACTCTATGAGGGTCATCACTATACTCCCTACTACCTTTTTGTATATACAAGGTTCATCTACCATTTTGATGATGTCAAACTCTTTGACTAACACATCAAAACAGATGTTCCAACTCCGCGATGCCTGCTTTATCCTATAAAATATCTTGCACACGTTTCCGCTGCTCCCACTGTCTATGAGGCCCTCTGGCTGTGTACTTATAGACGCACTCTTCTAAAACATCATTTAGAAAAGCAGTCATGACACCCAACCGCCAGATATCGTAGTCATGGTATGTAGCCGTGGCAAGTAGTATCTGGATGGACTTAAGCATAGGTACTGGAAAAGGTTTCATCATTATCCACGCCTGGTCGATGACGAAAACCTTTAACAAGTCTAGCTTTGAAAGTCTCAACTTTTCCATCTACATCAAGTAATCTTCTCAAGATTTACTTGCTCCTGATGGGGATTTAACCCTTCAGATATAGCAACCAAAGTCCATACTCTGTTGGTGTACATGGATTCCATCTCAGATCACTAAGCATCCAGCCATTCTTACAGAGTCCCTACTCTCGATGGCCTGCTAGAAACTAGTTGAGTCATCATCTCATGATGCAATCCTCGCTCCCACTGTCATAGAGAAATAGAAGTATCTCTCAGGTGGGTGAGAAACCCTACTAGATCGGCGGAGAGGCTGAGGTTCGTTGGTTACTATTGAATCCTTCGGTTCTACCAAATCATTTGCTATAGTTTGTATAGCTGAAACACTTCCAGTTCTACATAACTGACCTTGCCTCGAGCTTGTCCGGATTTTGCTTTTAGACATAGGCCGGACAACCCTAAATCTTAACTAACTTAAGAGATGGGCTCTTCCCCTATCATATCAAATATGAAGTGGTAGGCAACTGATTTGATTGGAATCTTATTCAATAGGTACGCAGCTTCTCAAGTGCATAACTCCCAAAAGGAAACAGGTAACTCAGTAGTACTCATCATAGAGTACACCTTATCACATAGGGTGTTTTTGCTCCGCCCCGATATACCATCGTGCTATGGTGTATACGGAGGAGTAATGCTGAGAGAGAATCTCATTCTCCTTTAGAAAAGTCCAAGAATTCCGTTCTCAAGTATTCTCCTCCTTGATCTCATCAAAGGACATAATACTTTTACCCGTATTTTGGTTCTCTACTTCTAACTTATATTCTGTGAATATCTCAAAAGGTTCGGACTTGTGTTTCAACAGGAACATATGTCTGAATCTTGAGAGATTATCAGAGAATGTAATGAAGTATAAAGAACCGGTCTTGGCAAGTGTAGACAGGGGACCTACATACATCAACATGTATCATCCCAAGAGTTCACTAACTCTTTCTCTGTTTCCAATAAACAGAGCTATGGTCATCTTATCTCTGTGACATGACTGGCAAGTTTCATAAGATGTAAATTCAAACTAATTTAAATATGCATCTACATGTAACTTCAGCTAGTCGGGTCGCATTGATATGACCTAGTCTACAATGCCTCAAGAAGGATTCGTTCATTTCTGAACTCTTCCTCTTGTGTGTGTTCCGTATACTAAGAACTGTAGTTTGATTTAGAACATCAATGCTTTTAGATAACGTGCCTGAACCGATCAACTTTTGATATAGGAAATGTTCAAAACATTATCCAACTATAAAAATTTTATCATTTCTTTACTAATAAAGAGATTGATATAATTTTGTATATCAGGTTCGGTATCTAATAACATTCGTTCAGAATCAATGTATTGGTAATACAGGGTGACAGTGACCAACAGACTTGGCTGCAACACTTGCCCCGTTTTCTGCCTCATGAAACTTATCACCCGTTCTCAGTTCTCTACCTATCTGTAGCCCTATGTAACAGATTACATATCTAGGATCCTGAACCGGTATCAAATACCCACGACGTAGAGGACATTTGAGAAACAGTTCATTGTAATGAACACACCCGAAGATGATGCATCAGCATGCACTCTCTTCGTTTGGGCGGCATGGGAATTCTGGTAATCCCCAATTTCCTACTCTGTCTTATAACAATTATAAGTTGGAGCGGGACCAACGTTCCCCAGCTCAGTATAACAAGCGGGTTCGGTCAATAATCCGTATTATTATCTTGATTAAGGCGTGATATGGTCGCTACCTAGAAAGAGAGAGAAAAGAAAACACTCAGCGTGCGCTCTTGCAAGAATAGATTGGTTATTATTTTATCTAATCAGGATGGCTCCCACTGTTTTTATCAAATCTTCTTCAAACCCTAAAAGGAAAGACTAGCCGGGATTAATTACACACTACAAGTTCGCCAATCTTTCAGCCAGGCCAGTGTCGGTACTTTGAGGGAGGTCCCCCGTGCTTTCGCACGAACCTAATTAATGTAAACCTCGTTTTCCCAGAGGCGTAACCTCGTTAACACCTTTCTAGACACCTACTTGATCGGCTAATTGTAATGTGTAAAACTCTCCCAGGAGTAACAATTACTCGCAGCGGGTATCGGGATCCAACTATCTCATAGAAGGTATGCAATCTCATTGCAAATTTCAACACTTGAAATTCCCGATAATTTTGCCCCTAGCGTCCTATGACCTTGACGCAGGCCAACAAACCATAGCGCGCTAGTCAAGTTCAACCTGTCATTTCCTGATTGAATTAAACCCACCCGCACGACCCTTGACGCAGGCCAACAAAGTCGCACGACTACCCTAATCCAATCTGCATCATATGCATAAGCAGATAAATACTAGTTAGCTACCGCACACTACGCCTTGACACAGGCCAACAAACGTAGCACGAATACTAACTAGGACTTATCTGAAATGACGGAGGGCTACGACAGGTTTTTCTAAAAACCTATTGCGTAATGAACTTGATATCGTTGTAGAATCAAATGGTTTTTTAAAATGGAGTGCTTTTGAGGCCTTTGTAGTTTCGCTAAAGGGGTCACTCCCGGTGAAGGGATCGTCGGCCCTTTCCTCGTCGAATGAGGTGCGGGATATATCATATATATCACTGTGCA
This sequence comes from Agapanthus africanus, assembly GCA_030015575.1. Lineage (NCBI taxonomy): Eukaryota > Viridiplantae > Streptophyta > Magnoliopsida > Asparagales > Amaryllidaceae > Agapanthus > Agapanthus africanus. The sequence goes on from CM057346.1 coordinate 403,721,740, forward strand.
AAGCAAAAACACTTAAAAGCAATCAAAAGACAAACCGAGTGTGTAGAATATGCCAGTTATTGCTAAAGGAGTCACTCTCGGTGAAGGGATCTCGGTTGTTTCCTTGTCGAATAAGGTGCAGGATATAACACATATACCGCTGTGCAAAGCAAGAACTGTAGCTACCTGTTTTATTTTTGAAATTCGATTCCACAACATCTTAGGTTTCTTTTATTTTCATTAATCACATTAATGAAGTCCCATCATTTAAGTACCTAAACATCACAGATAAATACGACGCACACTTATGCTATCCGCATTCGCCTCGATGTCCCCTCGTGCACCGTTAGGTTAGGTAACTAACGACAGAGCGGGGCAGGGCTAGCACGGGTGTAAAACATAAGTAACGCCTATATAATATATCATATATACTATATAAAGTATCCATCACAGAACATATCACATGATCACATCACAGATATCGCAGCAGAAGAATCATATGAAATATTGGATATACTAGGACGTCCGTATTTTCAATACGAGCCAGTATAAAACACGGATTCCACGGTTGTGATGAATAGCCAAACCCACACCCCTAGACCCCTACGAGAGCGGCAAGCAACCCTACCAATTCTAGAGTTAGGAGACCCGGACTCGACTCCTCGAGTTGGTCTCCCACTGGACTCCAGAACCCGGTTACTTGTGCTCCCCTCCTTGGGTCTATCCTAGTGCGGAAAAGGAAATAATATACAAAGGTGACATCTTCCGCAACCTGGAAGTGCCCCAATAAAAGAATATTACATAAAAGTTTTTACATGAATGAAAATGAAAAACACTCATCTCACATAAAAACCCCCGGGCTATTCAAACACGACGATCCAATATAACATATCCAGCAACACATAACATCACATGTCATCAACGTAAGTAAATATGCGCATCCCAATTGTCATTGACATATAGCAACGAAACCGGCGATATCATATATTACACTTACGGTCACAGAAAAGAAAGTGTAAAACTACAACAGTTGGAATCCGCAATCTCTTTAGATATCGCATGCCTAATCAAATGAATTACTTAGACATCGCATGCCTAACAATTATAAACCCCGCATTTTAGTCTCATTATCGAAAACACTTTTCAATATAAAGTCGGGCAATTCAACAAGATTCCCGACATCCTGATCGAATGCTCGTCGCAAACTTTAGTAGACGGCCGCACCCCCGATACCGACGACGAAGTGCACCAAGGCGGAACACCGCTGCCGCGAGCACCCAAATGGATGCTTTCGGCGACGGGGTTCTCCTACAGTCACTTGGTCGGGGCTATGGAGTGAGGCTGTCTATTAAGTTTACCAGGCGAGTATCCGCGTACGCTACGTGATTGCGATGGACTTTTGACCACATCAAAATTCCGTGGCAACCGATCAAGTGAGACTAAACTGCTATGTTTATAACATTCATTCAGTTATCTCATAACTACTTGTGAATTCCAAATATTGTATCCCATTCCAGATAAATAGAAAATGTAAACTTTTCGATCGAGCATTCGAATACCCAAGTTTTCCCGAAAGAGATCAACACATGAAACAAGTTTAAAAACATCCAGTTCATGCCTCAGTACCGACGGTCCAGCCGTAGAAGGGTCAAGCCAACGCCTCACATGTGGCACGCCGTACTGCCCCAAACCCTAAGGTTCAAAGGGCAGTTCAAGACGGTCACATAATCGAGTTAAGGTTTGTTGTCTTCTAGAGGGACCATCGCGTTACTTGCACTACTTAGAACGTTATTAAACCAAGGAAAGATCCAACACTTGGAAATTTCCCGACAGGGGAAAAGTTGGGTATTTATATCCGGTCGAACTTTTTAACATATTCTAAAATATCCGGAAAGCCACACAGACAAAATTAGACAATCCGATCGAAACACCGAGTCCCCAATACAACCCAGAAAACTCAACTCTTGAGTTCAGAAAAAAAATATCCCAGGAAAACCAGCACTGCAAAATAGGAATTACTGTGCAAAATTCAATGGGAGAAGAGACAAAATGGCCACGGAACCGCCGCATTAGCACGCTAATGCCGCGGTTCCGCCGCACTTTAGACAGATCATTAGGTAATTTTTGCACCGTAATTCTTAGAATTTCCTGCTGAATTTTCTGCATATTTTTAATATGGAAAAAACCCAATTTTTGGAAAAAGTCCAGAGAGCAAATTTGTGTTAGGGTTTCGGTTTAATCGGACTTCTAACTTCGTCTACGCATTGCTTAAGGCTCTAGCTAGGCTTTGATACCACTGTAGGGTTCCTAGGCACACTAAGGAGGTCTCACAAGGCATCAACCATGCCAATTTCAAATTTTACGGGTGCCGAGAAACCCTAATACAGATCGTTAACTAGAATATTAGGCGACAAATGAAACTAGTTAACAACTTAACTACAAGAACGGAAATACAACCTTTGTAGATCCGGTCGTCCACCTCCATAGCTCCGCAATGAAGTCTCCTCGCTGTCCAAATCGAATCCCGGGCTCTAGCGTCGGCTTCATCGGAGAAATGGACGGGCTAGGTCATCGGCTACGATGCCGAAGATGATCTACGTCGAGGCATCACAAGATCAAGCTCCCACTTCACCAAGTCATAAAACTTGTGAAGAAAACACCCTATACTACTTGGCAAGAGGTAGAGGATGAAGAAATAGGAGGTGGGTTCACTTTAGATTTGGATTTCTCACTCTTTTTCATCAATCACCATTGATGGAAACTAGGTTTTCTTCTTCAAGAAGAAGAAGAAGAAGAAGATGAATATATTATGATAAGTTGTTTTCAAAATAGAAAATAAATGAATACTTATCATAATCCAACCATGGTCAAGTGTAGAGAATGAACTAGGGTTTAGTGGAATGGTTAGGGTTAAGCATGAGACAAATATGGTCACTTAGTCAAAGCTTCATGAAGCTTCAACTAGCATCCAAAGAAAGCCACCATTCATTTATTTTGCAAAATAAATAAACAAAATAAATAAATGATAAAGAAAAATAAAACCCTAACCATTACACAACCATGGTTTAAACTTTACACAAACTCAAGTTAGCTTGTATCATCAAACATGACACAAACTAGTGTACAAAAGTATATCACATATAAATTGTGCACTTCAAGTGAGAAAATCCCTTTAAAATGAACCAATACTAGTTAATGCAAAGTAATATATCAAATATATAATTATACATTAAATCATTAAATCAACACTTGATTTAACGATCCGGTCATATCGCATATAACCAACTAGTATCCAATGTATCGGCTTATCGAATCAATCCTTGAATCGATAACTAGGTTATATCGCATACAACCAATCGATACATTCATCATGAGAATGGAATACGGTATCACATACACGCATTATTCTCTGTCCTGCACATATCTCATATGCGCTCCTATTTCGTTTCGCTTGAGCCAGGAAACCTCTGTGTAGGACTCTAAAGACTCGTCAATACGCCGGCAGCAGATGATGATCATATCAAACACACACAAGCCGCAAGCGGTCTGCTAAACGTAACGGCCACCCGGGTATTGAGCAATCAGAAGATCGACGAGCAAGCCCGCTCACACTCCAGTGAATCCAACCAGTAACACTTACCGTACAGTCCGGTCTCGTCGTCTGATATGTCGCATATCTCGCCTAGGGGTGGTAAAACGTCAGACCCCAATAGCTCGATAAGTCGTGTCGATATGAGGTCTATAACAGTTCGAAAAACTACTGGTAACACTTACCAGTAAATCTCAGCAACCCTGGCCAGGGATTTCTGGTTATAGCCAATCGAACACAGCGCAACATCAACTCCCTATACCGGGAGAGAAGATTCCCCTCCTATCGCTCATTGCCTCCATGTGATTCGGGACTGTACCCAAAAGCCACCGTTTTGCACGCCCTCTTGGACGTGGTAAGGTGGAAATCAAAGCACAGTGGGAACCACACAAGACTCTATGACGATCTCGGGTCAACAGACTACTCTGTACCAGTGTCACCAGAGAACTGCCATCTGACGTAAGGTATAATACCATCTGGGAGTTCTCGGCGAGTCCGTCCAGTGTACCCAGTCTCCACTGAGCACCCGTATATCATCTCTGATGTCAAACACCAATGGATATGGGATCATCCATCGCCTATCTGTATGGGTCGAGAAGGTATACGCTAGTCTACTCTGGTATATCGATGCCCCGTCTCGATACACCCACGACTAGGGACTTTGAAGAATGTACTTATAGACTATCTGTCCCCACTAGTATGATCTGCATCATAGTCCAGGTAGTCAAGTACACATCCTAAGGGCTTTACCAACATGTAACAGAGAGACAAGCAGTATACACGTTAAGGTAAAGAGCAACCAGATAGCATACTATCATGTTGAGCAAGAAAGTCCTCCCTATATATGTCCCAACATCCACTACAATGTACATCCTATGTACAGTAATGGCCTCTAGGGCATACATATAACTAACAACTCCGACACGACTTGTACCGCTATTAGGGGACTGATGTTTACCACCCCCCTAGGCCCGACTTGCGATACTCTTAGACGAACAGACCGGACTGTATGGAGATTGTCACATTCAGGCTCAGTAGGAGTTCGGATGGGTTCGCCTCGTCGGTCTTCTTATCGGCATCTACCTGGGGACCGTTACGTATAGCTAGTACCGCTTGTGGCCTGTGATTAAACCCACTGCCAGCGTAGTGTCGAGTTTTTAGAGTCCCATACAGAGGGTTGTTCACCTTTGGGCAAAACAGAGTAAAGGTCGTATAGTTTTACGATGGGGTTCGTTCACATACGCGCACTTGTGCACTTTTGGTGTCCGGGCAGTTATTACTAGCGGGCTTTGGTTTAAGTTAGATCCTAGTATTTGTTTTGGAATTGGTTTTGTCTCATTGTATTCATGTTCCTCGGAACATGGATGCGGGTGTGTATACACAGTTGACAGAGGCAGAAGAACCTCATTAGGGTTTTGACCATTGACTTGATTAAAACCAAAATGAGATTGAGGAAATTGATTAATGAGTTTTAATTAGTGATAATTGTATCATGGTTAATTAGGTTTGACCTTTTGACCAAGTTGACCCATGTTGATATGGATATTTTTGTGAGCATGCTTAGCATTTATTATGATATGATAATGGTCAAATCAACATCAACCATGACAATTTATCCTAATTAAAATTATCATTATTCTTTTTGTTCATATGAGAGAAAGGTTTACATTATTCTCATTCTCTCATGCTCTTTCTCTCTCTTGCAAAGCTCTCTCCTCTCCCTCTCTCAAAGCTTTCTTGTTTCATGAGTTGAAAAACATGAGCTTTGTGAGATAAAACCATCAAAACACCTGTATACTCATTCTAGGGTTCTTAGTCTAGTAAGCCAAGCACTCTAGTTACTTCTTGGTTGAGGTAGGAGCTCAAGGTAGAGGTCTTCGGATGGATCTTTCTTCGGCAAAGAGAAGACGAAGAGGAGGAGCCGTCTACACCACTCTAAGGAGCTAGCAACAAGGAGGACCACAACAAGAAGAGAAGGAGTTCAAGAATTAGATATAACCATCTAACCTAGTAGTTAGAACTTGCAGTTAGTTTGTTAGTTTTTGTTTAGCAAAGATCCTTCATAGTTAGTCTATGTTTCCTTGTGATAAAAATCTGATTTTTACTCTTTCCGCCTCCCCATAAGTACCGGGGTGGGTAACATAGACTTACAGACACCACTCTCACCACGACGGGGTCACTGGACTGGTTCCCCGGCAAGCATTTCTCCCTCGACTGCTTTGTAGGCACGGGTCAGTCCTCTCCCTCGAGAAGGGAAACGAAGAAGAACTTCTTCTTCCAGTCGTGAATGGAAGAACTTCTTCTCCTGGCAGGGCCCCCCTGTCGCTTTCTAAAAGAAAGGTAGACCCTTCTCGGGTCGCCCGCTCGACCACCAGGGTGATTTTTGAAGACGAGGGAAGAATCAAGGAGGGAGAGGCTGAAGGGAATCTCCTGTAACTTCAGGCGGATCAGGAACCCGAGGAGAATCCTCCACGAGTTCGGCACTAACTGGCCAGGGGCTAACCCGAAAAAGTTCAGCTCTTTGACGATCTCGGGAGAGAAGGGCAGGCGCATTCCACCCCCAAAAAGCTTCCAAATGCAGGGCGATCTCCCTGCCCCATACTTGGTCTGCCCTCTTTCCCTCCTTGGCCAGACGAAGCGTATAACACGGGGGGGGGATATGGAAGCGAGCTTGAGCATTGGCGAGCTCGTCCTTATGACTCACCCAACACGAGGTGCCGGGGGCAGCGTCTACCGCCTCCTCCCTGGAGGCTGCGCCTGCCACATAATTCCGGGAAGAGGGCCCGACCTCTGCTCCCCGGGGGGACTCAGGCTCACCTAAAGGGTCCCTAGAACCTACTCCAACGGCATCTACTGACTCGACAAAGGAAGACATCTAACCTTGAGAAGAAGGGTCGTCGGGAAACGAAAGCGGAAGAAAGAAGATGAGCGCCGAGCAACCAGGACTTAGAACGGGAAAATATGAAGGAGTAGGGGCCTTGGAACGGGCCCCACCCTTATTTATCACCGTGAGCGACCTCATCCAACGGCGTCCTTCGTCTTCCGTTAAAACGCCTCCTCACGTCCAACGCCTCCAATTGCTCCACTTGTTGTTCCCACACTGGACTGCAACCCTTCAAGCGTCGCAGGTCTGCACACGTCGCGTCGGCCAACCGATACTTGACACGTAGACCGTCACTTCAATGGCAGGATGCACGAACCGGCGCACCTTCCTTAAATGCAGAGATCTCACCCTGATTCGCTGATAGAAAAGACAGCTGACAACCCGGGGACACAACCCGACGAACCTTAGGAGGGAGCTCACCCTGGGCGGCCCGGCAGTCCACTCCTGACCCGACCCGCTAGCCAGTCGGGACAAGAGTGGGGGGCTAATGATGATGCTCAATATTTGATGACCCCCAAGATCAGGACACGCGGCAGATGACGTGTCCCAGAACTCAGAAGAAAGGGCCCACATGGGCTGATCAGGCCACCCATGTACCCGCCTTGCAAGCACGAGCTGGCCCTCCTCAGGGCCCCCTGCAAATCGGCCTCCTCAGCCCCTCAGCTCGCCCTAAGTTGCCACAAGACCAAGACTCCTCAACCTTCTCGCTCGTCCCCGAGCTCCCCAGCCGAGGCCGTCTTTCTCGGTCCTCCGACTAACTCCATCGCTCACAGGCGTAACCGCCGCTCCGCAAATCTCGCCATGCACAGATTCTCCGCCAGCAACATCCCACGTTCCATGCCATCACGATCCCCATTAATGCGGGATCCGCTCTCTACGCGGGCATGACGTCGGGAGCATAACTGCCGGTGAGATTCTCGCACCTGCTGCTGCGTGCTACCACCGCTATATAAACCCCCATCACAGAGGGGTTAAGTAAGCTATTTTTACTCCACTTAGCCGTTACGCTGCTCGGATCTAATATTAACTTGATCGTAGGAGGGTCCTCGGTGGTACTAAACTACCTCGGGACTTCCTTGCAGGTACTCGGCGTTAAGCCCCTCAAATCACCAACCTCTTCAAAACCCATTGAGACTCACACGCAACAGGAGATCACTTCCAAAATCCACCGGAAGATCGATAGAAGACAACATCTGAAAGAGATCCGAAAAGGACCTCCATCAGACCCGTTCACGCACGCACTGGCGAAGTGCACTAAGAGCAAGCTCCATCCGGTTATCTTTGGAGGCGGAAATGTCCACGTGATGGAAGTTGGGAGGAGGAGAGGGAGGAAGGTTATAGGGCACACGTCGGTTATCGGGTTAATGGATCTTTTCGGGTCATGCAAGGCGGCGGTGTCCTCTATGAGCTAGTCGACGGTTTATGTTCCTTGGTCGAATGTGGGTTATGCACCGTTGAATCGCCGGACTGGGTATAATTATGGGTAAATTGCAGTAAATTACCCTTGACTCCCACTGTTATTCACTAAACTGCCTTAAAGTATATCTATTACAGAAAGCCCCTTAAACCTGTTTTTTCCCAATATGTGCTAGTTGTAACTTATCTCAACAAACTCGATGTACATTATTTTCCGCATATTATTCAAGGGTAAATTTCACTAAAATAGCTTTAAATATTAGAGTAAAACTCAAATATGTTGATTCTGACCGACGCACCAAAAGTTGGTCACCAACAAGCCGTCGGTCTTCTGCTGCTCAACTATACATATGCAATGAAAAAGCAAGCCAATCTTAATAAGACTTGATCTGATTCATAGTTAGAATCCAAGTTCGTTCAATGAGGGCCTCCGCGAAAGTCATCGAATGGGTCTCGTCCGCCTTTTCGTGATCTTTGTCTCATATTCAAAAAGAAAGGCATGGGAGAACACTGCAGATGTCTAGAACATACACGACTTCTTCTAACGCTATACGTCCATAGGTAGACATGCGGGACCTTAGCATGTCGTGAAAGAGGCATACTCGACGGGCGTGCTTTGATCGTATCTCCGATGCACGGTTGAATGTAGATATCATGAACGCGAGGTGCGGGACACATGGCCGAAAACCCGGGCAAGCGCGCCCTTAATGTGCCGATCACTAGTGCATCCAGGGTCATTTTCCTTCTTTCATGGTATCGGAAATTTTACCCATATAGGTAAATTTTGTTTTCTTTTTGCATGGCCGAGGCTGAAGCAACTACTCTCAAAGTAAAAGAAAGAAAAGCATCGACTATATTTTCACTATAAATTATGGATATATACCTTAAAGTATACATTTACTAAAGATGCCATCAACCGAGCTTGGCATTTTACCATTGTTCCCTTAAATTTTAAAAAGCTAATCTTCACAGTTAATAAAAAAACATCTAATGCCCTAACTCTAATGTTTAAACCTTAACAACTTTCAAGAAAATGATGTTATACCAAAACTTCAGAAAGAGAACAAAGAAGAGAAAAGAAGATGGAAGCAGATGGTGGGAATTGAGAAAAAGAAGGAATACCAAGGAGTAAAGGAAATTATATGAATGAAGAATAGAAATAGCAGGGGGAAATGAGGGGAAATCCCACATAAACAATTCGGCAGAGATATTTTCTTCTTTAAAGGAGCCATATTATCCCCAATCCAACAAACTAAATGGAAAATTGATGAAGGGTAACTTGAGTTAAAAAAAAAATCGGAGAAGGTTTAAGGTGTATATATGTAATTTACCAACTTTAAGATATTTTAGTGAAAACTGCTAACTAATTTGCCCTATTATTCAATGCAACAAAGCCCAAGAGAAGGAAATTCTAATTTTTACATATACTAAATAGGGTCGATCAACAAATATAAAGCTCGACTGGTTGCAGAAGGCTTTTGCCACCTGATATGGATTTAGTGAACACATTTAGTCATTTGTCATCCTAACCATTGCAATAAGAAATAACCAGAGTCTCCACCAACTTGACTATGATTCACAAGAAGTTTACATACCATCCTCCTTATGTGTCCCATGCTGATAATGCTCGATATTGGCGACCTCCAAGATCAGGACACGTGGCAGATGACGTGTCCCAAGACTCAGAAGAAAGGGCCCACAGGGGCCGACCAGACCACCCTGTGCCCGACCTGCAAGCGCAAACTGGCCCACCTTAGGGCCCCCTGCGAATTAGCCTCCTCGGCCCCTGCCCCGAGCTGCTACCAAGACTCCTCGGCCTCCTCGCTCATCCCCGAGCCCCTGGCCGAGGCCGCCTTCCTCGGCCCTCCGATCAACTCCACCACTCACAGGCGTAACCGCCGCTCCGCGAATCTCGCCATGAGCAGATTCTACGCCAACAACACCCCACGTTCCACGCTATCATTGAAAGGTTTACCTAGCACCTCATGAAGGGTTTGGAAGCATCACATGTACCAAAGGTGGAGTCTTTAGGGTGCTAAGTTAACAAATATCGGATCGTTCCTAGAAAATTAGGGTTTCTAAAACTTGCATATCATCATATGAAAGAAAAGCTAGGGTTTAGAGAGTACAACCTTTGTAGCTCCCTACGCTAGACTCCTCGGCTACTTGGGGTTTGATAAAGCTCCGCTTGAACTTCTCTAGGTCACCGATGATCCACCCGGAGTCCGCTTTGTCCAAGCTTGCAACTTCACCCGGTCAAGAGAACGAAATGAAGCTAACACTCCAAACAAGTGGGCTAGACTTGTGTAGAATGGTGTTGTGGTTCTCTTTCTCACTTCAAAATCCTAACTTGATGAATATATTGCTCACTACAACAATCTAGAGAGCAAAATGAGAGAGGAAGAAGAAGATGATGGCTATATTTTTTTAACAAGAGTGAAAAGAATAACCCTTGTTCAAGGAAAAAGAAAATATATCAATATATATTTTCTTGTTCTCATCTCAAACCATGGTTTAAACAATGAATATATTATTAAACTTGAGTTAAAACACAAAAGGAAAGTTTACCCAAGGTTAAAAGGTGGGTGAGAATGGTTAGGTTAAAAGAAGAGTGTAGAAACAAATGAATCATAACCATTTTCTTTTTCCTTTTTGTTTTAAATCAAATGTAATAAAATCCATATTTAAAACCATGGTGTGAGTCTTATATTGCCACCATTTCCATGTATATACAACCATGAAGGATGTATGTATGTATGTATGTATGTGTGAATGTACATCCATATGTGCATGAATCTAAAAAGAGAACATACATGCATGCATACATCCATCAAATACAAGAAAGGATTTCTAGTGAGAAACTAATGGTTAAATAATAAATCAACACTTGATTTATTAATCCGGTCATATCACATATGACCATAACCAAAAGCAAGCCGCCCGATCAATATACGGTATCCTATACTCGCATTTTAATCGGGTCCATGCGCATATCGCATACGCGCACCACAACGTTTCGCCTGGACTAGGTAACTCCATTGTGGGACTCTAAAACTCGTCAATACGCTGGCAGTGGGTGATGATCATATCAAGCACCCCCAAGCCGCAAGCGGTCAGCTAAACGTAACGGCCACCCGGGTATTGAGCGATCAGAAGAGAACAAGCGAACCTTCTACAACTCCCGTCGAGCCAACCGGCAACACTTCTCGTACAGTCCGGTCTCCTCGTCTGATATGTCGCATATCAGGTCTAGGGGTGGTAAACGTCAGACCCCAATAACCGATAAGTCGTGCCGATGTGAGGCTCATAACGGGTCGAGAAACTACTGGTAACACTTACCAGCAAATCTCTGAATCAGCCTTGGCCAGGGACTTCCCTGTTACGGCCAATCGAGCACAGCGCAACATCAACCCCCAATACCGGGAGAGACGAAACCCCTCCTATCGCTCATTGCCTCCATGTGACTCGGGACTGTATCCAAAAACCACCGTTTTGCACGCCCTCATGGACGTGGTAAGGTGGAGATCAAAGCACAGTGGGAATCACACAAGACTCTATGACGATCTCGGGTCTACAGACTAACCTGCACAAGTGTCACCTGAGAACTGCCATCTGACGTGAGGTATAATACCATCTGGGAGTTCTCGGCGAGTCCGTCCAGTGTACCCAGTCTCCACTGAGCACCCGTATACCATCTTTGATGTCAAACACCAATGGATATGGGATCATCCATCGCCCATCTCATGGGTCGAGAAGCGTATATGCTAGTCTACACTGGTATATCGATGCCCCGTCTCGATACATCTACGACTAGGGACCTTGAAGGATGTACTTATGGACTACCATGTCCCCACTAGTATGATCTGCATCATAGTCCAGGTAGTCAAGTACACATCCTAAGGGCTTTACCAACATGTAACTATAAGACAGTTTAAAGAGACTAGTATACATGTTAAGATAAAGAGCAACCAGATAGTATACTATCATATCGAGCAAGAAAGTCATCTCTATATATGTCCAAGCATCCAATATAATATACATCATCTGTACAATACTGGCCTCTAGGGCATACATACAACTAACAATCATGATCCCCATTAATGGGCGATTCGCTCTCTGCGCGGGCGTGACGTCGGGAGCGTAACTGCCGGTGAGATTCTCGCACCTGCTGCTGCGTGCCACCACCGCTATATAAACCTCCATGTCAGAGGGGTCAAGTAAGCCATTCTTTACACTTACGCCGTTACTCTGCTCGGATCTCATCACTAACTTGAGCGTCGGAGGGTACTCGGTGGTACCAAACCACCCCGGGATTTCTTTGCAGGTACTCGGCGACAGCCTCCTCACCCCACCTTCTCCTCTCAAAACCCATTGAGACCCACACGCAACTGTCACGTCCCGAAAGTACGGAATATGACCGGCACTTAAACTACGAACGTCTCGAGGCGTACGTAATCTAAGTAAGCCGAAAACCCAGAAATCCAAACCAAGAAAAGTAGTAGAGTGAAGGAAAACCAATTTAAAACAAGTAGTTTTAATAGCATAAGTCGAATTATGCGGTTTTAAAAAAAAACATCAATATTTCCCAAAAATTTCGGCAGAGTCTCCTTTGTAAATACTGGCCCCCAAACGGGATACAACATGAATAGTATACGAAATCAATAAAAGGCATCCCCAAGCGGGAGCTAGCTCTTCGTCAATCGACGGTCACAACCACACAAGTAATATAATATACAACGCCAACGGCGAGGATCAAAATTCAAAAGGAAACTCAAAACCACAAGAAAACCACAGAAATATAACGCGCGACTCTAAGGTCGAAGGAATAACATCACTGGTCTCTATCCCAAAATAATTACATGTTTGGTTGATGGAACTTCTAGATACAACAGAATAATGATATACAAGATATATAATGGGGGTACGATACAAGTAAACCCACCTACTAGCAAGTCACCCGAAGGAAACTATGCCCGCAAGCCGTAAAGAAACCTGTACGGCAAACCTGCAAGAAACTGGGGCACAACGGGGGTGAGTTGCCAACTCTGAATAGAAAAATATCTACGAAAAGAAATCGCGTAAATAACGCACTCCTAGGTCAATGATCATAATATATCCTCAATTATATATATAATATGCAACCTATAATAAGGCTAGAGTAAATATCTAACCCGAGTGTAATCTCATGTGCTCGTGTCAGTGCCTCAGGTAGCAATATATCATATGAATGAGGTATGAATGCATGAAAATAGAATACATGTAAATGAAGAACTGTTTTCATAATTTAGTGAGATTTCCTTTGTATTTTTAAAATGAGGTATCATAAATGAAATCAACATAAAACAGTGCCCAGCATCGACACAAAACAAGTGTCCAAATATCTCGATATCTCTGTATCACAATCTCTGTACCTCAATATCTGAAAATCTCAATATCTCAATCACAATATCTAGGGCGCCGTCAATCCAGACCGGCCCCTACCATCCATCTCAAGACCACGACGGTATCCTCCGGATATCCGACGCGTCGGGTAAAATCACCGGTAGGTAGTGCTCCCTGCCAGGCTCACATCGTCATCATCACGTGCTTCTTGCCCCGGGGTACCTTACCGGGTCCACCATGTACCCGAAACGGTTCATCCGTCTCCTCGAATCGGGTCTCGAAATCCATCAGCAAACTCATGGTGGACGACTTATACATCATGGAAAAAACCGCACTTTTTATTTAAAAAGAGAGAAATCAGTTTATATAAGTTTTGCGGTTTTCCCCCCAAATCCAGAAAATTTCATGGAAATCCGAATCCAAATCATCAATAGCATGTAAAACCATGAATATAGGCATAACAATGAATAACAGTATGCATGAAGTAGCAGGTAATAACTACAATGTCTAAACTAACATATGAGGCAAGTAAACTAATATCATGTCTAAACTATTAGCTAACAGGCTATGTCAAGCAATAATATTTTCTAAGGTGTACATGACATGGCAATTACCGATGAAGATGTGTGTGAGCCGGCAAGTAAGTGTACGTGGTACATACGCATCATCGGTAATGGTGCTGGTGTCCTAACAGCATGATATCAATAACAGTGTATGAAACATAATATAAGCATGCGATGCGAAGCGATCCACAATAATGAGCGGGAGCTGAATACTAGACGCAACTATAACTAATCTGCATTAATCTAATATAAGTCCTACAAATGGTGCCTTTTGAAATAACACGAATCATGGGGTTTTGAAAATAGAGGCTACGGTGTTTTTATGAAAAGATACGTCTTTTGAAATATCCGTAGGATCCCTTGGGTTGTCTTTTAAAATACCCACGATTCGTTAGTTTTTGAAATAGGTAAGAATCGAATCTAATCTAACAACTAAACTAAACTAAAGGGCTAAGCTAACAAGCTGGACTACAGGTAAGGAAACCGCCTAACATCTGAGTCGATCCATATACATACCTGTATATATATTAATCGGTGATCCCGCCTCAATAATATCATATCCGATACCATATCTATAATCAGACATCCCAAGTTAAGAGTGCGGATCAATCATCAAAATATAGCTCGTACGTAAATCCGTCGTACGGCATCCCCAAATCGGGGTAGGGTTAATATCATATTCATCACACTATTCATCTGGTATCCTCTTTATCCAAGATCATAGTCCAGGGTATTGACCTATGTCTAGTACCATACTAATATCCTCAATATAGTCATGATCTGACTACTGATCGACAGTCTCGTACAAACCGATATCACAACCACAAAACAAATCTCATCGACTCAGCTCAATCCCAAGTATCGTCCTCATATCCGTATGTGAACACATAGTCCCATACCCATGTGAACACATAACTATAAAGAATCCCATGAGCACATATAAATAGGAATGTATGCAAGTATGTATGTGTGTATGTATGTGTGTATGTGTAGTGCAACACTACCCTAGGGTTCGCAACACTAAAGTAATCCAACACACCAATATCCATCCTAACATCGTTATTAATCCCAAATAACATATAATAATTGTTGGTGTGTATACGCATCCGTATACACCACCACGGACTGCGGGGGTGCTATACGCCATCCACCCGACTTCTCCCCGTAGATATAAATCTACTCACCTGGTCCTCGCTCGCCGGTGCCGACGTCTCCACGCGCTTGCTTGTCGTCTCGAAGTCCACATGGGGTACCTACATATCATAACGCGCCGTGTCGTATTAAAATCCGACTCATGACCCAAAAACGACACGTGAATCCCACATAGGTCAAAACCTATGGTTGCTTTCACAAATCAACCCAAAAACCCTCGACGTCGGCGTACAAACGCCAAACCATCGAGAAAAACTCAAACGTATCAATCATGATTTCATAAATCACTAAAAATATATGAAATACGATGCAAATCATCAAAACCAATAAATTGATCAAATCGGTTTATTTCACAAAACCTAGAAAACACTTAATTACCGTTTTAATTCGAAACTTGACGTTTTAACAAAACTAATGGCCATAATATCCACTAAATATCATAACTAAGTTATATAAACCATTTCAATAATTTATTCTCATCAATTTGTATAAATTCTAAATTCCTAGTTTGAAAAATATCCGATTTAACATTTTTTAGCGCAAAATTCACAATTTAACAATTAAGCTTGGTTTTGCATATACTAAAGTATTAAACCACAATTTATAATGTTAATAATGTCATGAAAACCCCATCTAGATTTTCATCTCAATTATATTCATAGTTTATAAAATCCTAGTTTGCAAAAAATATGATTTAGACAAATTAAAAGTATCAATTTGCAAACTAGCAACTAGTTTAAATTTATCATTTCCTTAAGATGATAATTTACACTTTGTAACCATGATTACACGATAAGAACCCTAATTTGCATTCAAAACCCCTTTCTTGAAATTTTAATTTAGCAATTAGAACCATAATTAAACACCGAAATTCATTAAATTGAGGTAATTAAATATCAAGTAACAATTGGTTTAAGATTATACCTCAAAAACATGAGATCAAACATCCAACTTGATCTCCAAAATGCTAATTTTGCTCCAAGATCCAAGCTTGTTTGGCCAAAGAATAATGGGTAAGGAATGGATTAGGAAATTAGTGAGGTTTTAGTTTGGATTTTGATGGAAATTTTAAGAGATTTTTAAGTGGAAATTGGGATGAAGAATTAGGGTGCTGTTTTTGGGGAGGGCTCGGCCACAGCAAGTGGAAAAAGAGAGAGAGAAAGTGAAGAGTGAGGATGGGTATAGAAATGTGTAGAAAACATCCCCAACACATCACATATTAAACCCCTTTTTAAATTCTTTTCTTTTAATTTTGTGAAGTGACAATGAGACAAGAATTGTGAAGAGAGGGGGGGCTGCAAAATTCGAATGTGGGGAGAGAGAGAAAGTGGTGTGTGTGTGTAAAGGAGGTGACCATACCTCAATTAATTGCTTGCATGCTTCATGCTTCATTTTCTATCTTTTTTTTTTCTTACCTTTGTGATTGGAGAGAGAGAAGGGGAGGGCTGTCATGGTGGGGTCGGCCACATGGGGAGAGGGTGAGTTATGGGTGTATGGGTTAGGCAAAAAGATAAATGTATTACCCCAATTCCCATTAACACTAATTTCACCGAAAAAAGCCTTTTTCTTCGATATTTTCTAAACCGTTTTGGAAAACGATTTCGTTTCAAAAACCACATGATAAAATTTTATTTAATGTTTTATGATGCACAATATTTTTTTCAACTCATTCCAATCTGTAATTTTCCCTAATTAAATATATTAGTGACGGCTTAAAATAATATTAAAATAATTAATTTCGGAAAAATTTTCAAAAAATTTGAAATTTCACCAGTGGCTCAATAAACACCAAATACTAGCAATTACATAACTAGAATATGTATATTTAATTTTATAATAAAGATATTTGCATTTTGAGTTTTTACAGAAAACCCCCTTATTTTACCGTTTTTTCGAAATTTCACCGAAACGATTTTCAAACGTTACAATCTTCCCCCCTTAAAGAAATTCGGTCCCCGAATTTAAATTAAAACTTCCCCCAAATAATAAAATATTTCAGCCAAAACCATCAAATCGCCGGGGCTCCGAAATCATAAATATATAAAACAAATCGTAACGCAACGCATGCGCATGAAAAATGAGCATATAACTCAAATCAGAACTCTGTCAAGCATCCCGCAATCATCGGAGTCATGGAGAAGACATCAATACCAAATCCAAAGCAAAACCAATATGATATAACTCGAAACTATACATGTAAAATATATTCAGGTACTGTTCTCTGACTAGTCCTGCTCAGTACGAAAACACATAGCAATATCATAAAAACGTACTGCTCTATAAGAAAAATCAATCCCAAAATACGCGTATGAATACTACGTGCGTCTTGTACGCACGGAAATCAAAATCCAAATATGTGCCATACATATGCACAGAAACAACATCTAAGTGCATCGGGTATGCATGAAACATCTGTCGTAGGCAACATGTGTGCCTGACAGCAAAATCAGGTGCATCTGACATGCACGAAAAATCTCAATTTAGTGCATCTGGTGTGCACCAAAATCACACTTCAAAACATGCGCCCAACATGCACGAAAATCCAACTCAGGTGCATCCATCGTGCACGAAATCATGAAATCCAATATCAAGCGCCGAACATGCGCAAAATCAAATCAGGTGCACAAGGTGCACAAAACAATTATCGAGTATCACAATCGAAATCAAAGTCCAGTGCATCTAAGTGCACAAATGGCGTATCACTGCACTGCAAGCATATATAAACTATACAGAGTGCAGGAATCAAATCGTGTGCGTGCATACGCACAAAACCAACTCAAATGTCTAAAACCGTAATATCACAAACATGTGAAACCAAAGCACGAAAACGATATCAAGTGCAACACTGTGCAAAGATCGTAAATCCTCAATCATAAAAATCAAATCATGCGAATAAATCACCCAAAATATCGAAATCAATAATGGCGGAATAGTACCGCTCAAGTGCATCCTCTAAGAATCTCGGGCCAACTGTCGCGGTCACTAGTGGGACGTCTCGTCGATGATCATGAACTCTAGCCTGCTGGTGTGCGTAACAATGACCACTCCTGGGTCAAGGTTTTCACTGTGAATTACCAATCTCTCGGTCCATCGGCTCATCGGCCCTGTCAGGTGTGCTAATGGGGATGATCCCGTTCTGGCACTTCTCTGGTCATCTCTCGGTCAATCATCGTGACCACTCGTAAGACAGCATATCACTGGCGTCGGCCTCTGGCTCTCTGAATGTACATGACATATCTGATCCTGGGTGCAAGTATATTGCAGCAGGGTCCTGGAAGGAATCCTGCTCACGGTCTCTTCCATGTCTCGTCTCTGCCAACTGTCCGGAAGTCATCATCCTTTCCTATATCTGCATCTTGCTCTGGAACGACTGCATACTCATCGTGACTCCTTCTGGAAGGTAAATCCAAGTACCATGCCTCGGCATGCGCATCGCATCTCTGATGTCGGCGGAGTGGAACGTCATCTCATCTAGATCTGGTACGAACCTCCTACTTCACTTTTCTCTAATGTCATCTACTTTGGACTCGTCTCGTCGTGGCTGCATGGACTGAGCTCCAACGACTATCTTCGTATCTGGAGTCTCCCAAGAATGCATCTCACCACCTAGCATCCGAATTAAGTCGAGCCATCCGATCGAGTTGTCAAAACCTCATAATCCCCCAAGAGCTCAACATCTTGGGCACCGTTTAATAGTATCGAGTACATACCACAGCATCGGTGGTCCAGCCGTAGAAGGGCAAACCCAAGCCTCACTAATGGCGCCGCAGAACTGCCGCAAACCCGAAAGTTCTAAGGCTTTCACACGGTCATTAAGTCGAGTTAGGGTTTCATTCTTCCAGAGGGACCATAGAATTGCCTGCATGTCTTTCCGACTACTTTAAATTTGGAATAATAGGTTTCTGATATTCGATCATCTCTGTCGACTCTCAACGTCTCCGCATGAAGTCGTCTCTAGCTGGAGTCAATCTATCTGATGACCTCGCATCGGGATAGGAGAACGATCCACATGTCATAGTCATTCATCCTCGATGACTAGCGACCTTCTATCATCTCTTAGTACAACTCATTCTACACTAACTCCAGCATCTGGGGCAATATCTCATCGTTTGCAGCAATAACTGGCTCGCTCGTCTGCACGCTGAACGGTGCCTCAATCATCAGGAGTAAGCAACACACCAACGGTCATCAAAATCTGGCTGGCCTCTATCATTGGCTCAATCCTCTAGTGCTGATCGGCATGTTCAAGTAATCTCATATAACGATCCATCCAACGCTCGGGGCGCGAAATCACAATCAAAAGACACATCTCTACAATCGTGTGTCGCCGGAATTATGTTCTGGTTAGTCCTCGTTCGTAACGAGCTCGTGCTGACCGCAACTCTAGCCGTAGCTCTCCCTGCCCGTAATCGTGGCAGCAAAACCATAACTGGTACTGATGAGGCTAGTTCGGAATGAATATAATACTGAGCAAAGAAATGTACATCCTAAGGCTCCTTAAGTGGAGTGGCGCGTCGTAAGTATGCCGCGGAACATACCCACGGTACGTCACTCTAATTTAGTCACCTATTCTATCAACCAAGGGTCATCCTACGCTTTGAAGGTAAAACCTAACGCTCTGATACCAACTTTGTACGTCCCGAAAGTACGGAATATGACCGGCACTTAAACTACGAACGTCTCGAGGTGTACGTAATCTAAGTAAGCCGAAAACCCAGAAATCCAAACCAAGAAAAGTAGTAGAGTGAAGGAAAACCAATTTAAAACAAGTAGTTTTAATAGCATAAGCCGAATTATGCGGTTTTAAAAAAAAACATCAATATTTCCCAAAAATTTCGGCAGAGTCTCCTTTGTAAATACTGGCCCCCAAACGGAATACAATATGAATAGTATACAAAATCAATAAAAGGCATCCCCAAGCGGGAGCTAGCTCTTCGTCAATCGACGGTCACAACCACACAAGTAATATAATATACAACGCCAACGGCGAGGATCAAAAATCAAAAGGAAACTCAAAACCACAAGAAAACCACAGAAATATAACGCGCGACTCTAAGATCGAAGGAATAACATCACTGGTCTCTATCCCAAAATAATTACATGTTTGGTTGATGAAACTTCTAGATACAACAGAATAATGATATACAAGATATATAATGGGGGTACGATACAAGTAAACCCACCTACTAGCAAGTCACCCGAAGGAAACTATGCCCGCAAGCCGTAAAGAAACCTGTACGGCAAACCTGCAAGAAACTGGGGCACAACGGGGATGAGTTGCCAACTCGTGAATAGAAAAACATCTACGAAAAGAAATCGCATAAATAACGCACTCCTAGGTCAATGATCATAATATATCCTCAATTATATATATAATATGCAACCTATAACAAGGCTAGAGTAAATATCTAACCCGAGTGTAATCTCATGTGCCCGTGTCAGTGCCTCAGGCAGCAATATATCATATGAATGAGGTATGAATGCATGAAAACAGAATACATGTAAATAAAGAACTGTTTTCATAATTTAGTGATATTTCCTTTGTATTTTTAAAATGAGGTATCATAAATGAAATCAACATAAAACAGTGCCCAGCATCGACACAAAACAAGTGACCAAATATCTCGATATCTCTGTATCACAATCTCTGTACCTCAATATCTCAAAATCTCAATATCTCAATCACAATATCTAGGGCGCCGTCAATCCAGACCGGCCCCTACCATCCATCTCAAGACCACGACGGTATCCTCCGGATATCCGACGCGTCGGGTAAAATCACCGGTAGGTAGTGCTCCCCTGCCAGGCTCACATCGTTATCATCACGCGCTTCTTGCCCCGGGGTACCTTACCGGGTCCACCATGTACCCGAAACGGTTCATCCGTCTCCTCGATTCGGGTCTCGAAATCCATCAGCAAACTCATGGTGGACGACTCATACATCATGGGAAAAACCGCACTTTTTATTTAAAAAGAGAGAAATCAGTTTATATAAGTTTTGCGGTTTTCCCCCCAAATCCAGAAAATTTCATGGAAATCCGAATCCAAATCATCAATAGCATGTAAAACCATGAATATAGGCATAACAATGAATAACAGTATGCATGAAGTAGCAGGTAATAACTACAATGTCTAAACTAACATATGAGGCAAGTAAACTAATATCATGTCTAAACTATTAGCTAACAGGCTATGTCAAGCAATAATATTTTCTAAGGTGTACGTGACATGACAATTACCGATGAAGATGTGTGTGAGCCGGCAAGTAAGTGTACGTGGTACATACGCATCATCGGTAATGGTGCTGGTGTCCTAACAGCATGATATCAATAACGGAGTATGAAACATAATATAAGCATGCGATGCGAAGCGATCCACAATAATGAGTGGGAGCTGAATACTAGACGCAACTATAACTAATCTGCATTAATCTAATATAAGTCCTACAAATGGTGCCTTTTCAAATAACACGAATCATGGGGTTTTGAAAATAGGGGCTACGGTGTTTTTATGAAAAGATACGTCTTTTGAAATATCCGTAGGATCCCTTGGGCTGTCTTTTAAAATACCCACGATTCGTTAGTTTTTGAAATAGGTAAGAATCGAATCTAATCTAACAACTAAACTAAACTAAAGGGCTAAGCTAACAAGCTGGACTACAGGTAAGGAAACCGCCTAACATCTGAGTCGATCCATATACATACCTGTATATATATTAATCGGTGATCCCGCCTCAATAATATCATATCCGATACCATATCTATAATCAGACATCCCAAGTTAAGAGTGCGGATCAATCATCAAAATATAGCTCGTACGTAAATCCGTCGTACGGCATCCCCAAATCTGGGTACGGGTTAATATCATATTCATCACACTATTCATCTGGTATCCTCTTTATCCAAGATCATAGTCCAGGGTACTGACCTATGTCTAGTACCATACTAATATCCTCAATATAGTCATGATCTGACTACTGATCGACAGTCTCGTACAAACCGATATCACAACCACAAAACAAATCTCATCGACTCAGCTCAATCCCAAGTATCGTCCTCATATCCGTATGTGAACACATAGTCCCATACCCATGTGAACACATAACTATAAAGAATCCCATGAGCACATATAAATAGGAATGTATGCAAGTATGTATGTGTGTATGTATATGTGTATGTATAGTGCAACACTACCCTAGGGTTCGCAACACTAAAGTAATCCAACACACCAATATCCATCCTAACATCGTTATTAATCCCAAATAACATATAATAATTGTTGGTGTGTATACGCATCCGTATACACCACCACGGACTGCGGGGGTGCTATACGCCATCCACCCGACTTCTCCCCGTAGATATAAATCTATTCACCTGGTCCTCGCTCGCCGGTGCCGACGTCTCCATGCGCTTGCTTGTCGTCTCGAAGTCCACATGGGGTACCTACATATCATAACGCGCCGTGTCGTATTAAAATCCGACTCATGACCCAAAAACGACACGTGAATCCCACATAGGTCAAAACCTATGGTTGCTTTCACAAATCAACCCAAAAACCCTCGACGTCGGCGTACAAACGCCAAACCATCGAGAAAAACTCAAACGTATCAATCGTGATTTCATAAATCACTAAAAATATATGAAATACGATGCAAATCATCAAAACCAATAAATTGATCAAATCGGTTTATTTCACAAAACCTAGAAAACACTTAATTACCGTTTTAATTCGAAACTTAACGTTTTAACAAAACTAATGGCCATAATATCCACTAAATATCATAACTAAGTTATATAAACCATTTCAATAATTTATGCTCATCAATTTGTATAAATTCTAAATTCTTAGTTTGAAAAATATCCGATTTAACACTTTTTAGCGCAAAATTCACAATTTAACAATTAAGCTTGGTTTTGCATATACTAAAGTATTAAACCACAATTTATAATATTAATAATGTCATGAAAACCCCATCTAGATTTTCATCTCAATTATATTCATAGTTTATAAAATCCTAGTTTGCTAAAAATATGATTTAGACAAATTAAAAGTATCAATTTGCAAACTAGCAACTAGTTTAGATTTATCATTTCCTTAAGATGATAATCTACACTTTGTAACCATGATTACATGATAAGAACCTAATTTGCATTCAAAACCCCTTTCTTGAAATTTTAATTTAGCAATTAGAACCATAATTAAACACCGAAATTCATTAAATTGGGGTAATTAAATATCAAGTAACAATTGGTTTAAGATTATACCTCAAAAACATGAGATCAAACATCCAAATTGATCTCCAAAATGCTAATTTTGCTCCAAGATCCAAGCTTGTTTGGCCAAATAATAATGGGTAAGGAATGGATTAGGAAATTGGTGAGGTTTTAGTTTGGATTTTGATGGAAATTTTATGAGATTTTTAAGTGGAAATTGGGATGAAGAATTAGGGTGCTGTTTTTGGGGAGGGCTCGGCCACAGCAAGTGGAAAAAGAGAGAGAGAAAGTGAAGAGTGAGGATGGGTATAGAAATGTGTAGAAAACATCCCCAACACATCACATATTAAAACCCTTTTTAAATTCTTTTCTTTTAATTTTGTGAAGTGACAATAAGACAAGAATTGTGAAGAGAGGGGGGGCTGCAGAATTCAAATGTGGGGAGAGAGAGAAAGTGGTGTGTGTGTGTAAAGGAGGTGACCATACCTCAATTAATTGCTTGCATGCTTCATGCTTCATTTTCTTTCTTTTTTTTTTCTTTCCTTTGTGATTGGAGAGAGAGAGGGGGAGGGCTGTCATGGTGGGGTCGGCCACATGGGGAGAGGGTGAGTTATGGGTGTATGGGTTAGGCAAAATGATAAATGTATTACCCCAATTCCCATTAACACTAATTTCACCGAAAAAAGCCTTTTTCTTCGATATTTTCTAAACCGTTTTGGAAAACGATTTCGTTTCAAAAACCACATGATAAAATTTTATTTAATGTTTTATGATGCACAAAATTTGTTTCAACTCATTCCAATTTGTAATTTTCCCTAATTAAATATATTAGTGACGGCTTAAAATAATATTAAAATAATTAATTTCGGAAAAAATTTCAGAAAATTTGAAATTTCACCAGTGGCTCAATAAAAACCAAATACTAGCAATTACATAGCTAGAATATGTATATTTAATTTTATAATAAAAATATTTGCATTTTGACTTTTTACATAAAACCCCCTTATTTTACCGTTTTTTCGAAATTTCACCGAAACGATTTTCAAACATTACAGCAACGAAGGATAATAAGTCAAGTTCACCTCGAGATCAATGGAAGACAACATTTGACGGAGGCTCGAGAAGGAGCTCCATCAGTTGGCGCCGTCTGTGGGAAGCTCCGAGGAGGGCTTCGTACTCCGCCGAGTTGTTCGATGCTTTAAAACCGAGCCTCAAGGAATACTCCATCTCGGCTTCGTTCGGGCCCCTAATGATGAAATACCTAGACGAGATGAGGAAGCTCTGAAAAAACTTCGGCGAAGTCCAGGTGGAATAAATACCCAGACAAATGAATGCTCAAGCGGACGTCCTGAGCAAGTTGGCTTCATCATACTCGGCCAGCAACAGGCGGTCGATACTCTTCGAAACCTTGGCCTGACCCAGCGTTGGAGACGAGGCGGCGACACTCCAAGTGTACACGACACAGGAGAATGACCCAGATTGGAGGAAGCCCCTCGTGGAATTCCTGAAAGACGCCACGCTCCCGAAAGACAGAGCAGCCGCTCGCCGCCTCCGGGCCAGAGCCACCCACTTCGTCTGGAGCAACGGGAACCTCTACAAGAAGGCCTTTACTCAGCCCCTGCTCCGGTGCATTGACCCCGACGAGGACGACTACGTCCTTTAGGAAATCTATGAAGGGGTGGGCGGCGCACACCAGGGGGCTCGAACCTTGATCCAAAAGGCACTACTTTAGGGGTACTATTGGCCCACCATGCACGAAGACGCCCTGAAGCTGGTCAGGAGGTGTAAGAGATGCCAACTCCACGGCAGTATCCCCCGCCTCCCGGCTACTGAGCTAACGGCCCTGACGTCCCCATGGCCATTCGCCCAATGGGGATTGGATATGATTGGCCAGTTCCCCACAGGAACCGGCAGACATAAATACGTCTTCGTCGCGGTGGACTACTTCACCAAATGGATCGAGGCCGTTCCCATCAAGAAACCGGACGCCGCCATAACCATCAAGTTCCTCCAAAACAACCTGATTCACCGGTTCGGGATCCTAAGGTGCATCATCACCGACCATGGGACGAACTTCGAGAACAAGAAAGTAAGGGACTTCTGCAAAGAATACCACATCCTCATGAAGTTTGCCGCGGTTGCGCACCCCCAATGTAACGGGCAGGCCGAGGTCGCTAACCGGGACGTCCTCAGGGGCCTCCGAACCCGCCTGGAAGGGAGGCAAGGCGGTTGGGTTGAGGAACTACCCCGGGTCTTATGGGCCCTGCGCACGTCAAAAAATAATCTAACCGGGGAGACCCTTTTCATCCTCTGCTGCGGGACCGAAGCAATGGTCCCGGTGGAGATCGGGCTACCCAGCCACCAAGTCGAGCACTTTGACGATGAAGCAAACACCATGGCACTACGAACCAACCTCGACGTATTGTTGGAGAAAAGGGATCGGGCCCAGATCAGAGCCGCCGCCTACCAACAGCAGACGGCCCGGTACTACAACGCTCGGGTAAAACACCGATCCTTCAAGGCCGGGGATCTGGTCCTGCGGCGGAACGAGTTCGTCGACCAAGACAGGCTTCACAAGTTCTCCCCAAAGTGGGAAGGTCCCTTCCTCGTCTTCGAAGCGCTCCCTGGCGGAGCTTACCGCCTGCAAGACGCGGACGGACGGAAGCTCCCTCGGCCTTACAATGCGGAGAAGCTCAAGCTATACCTATGAAGTCAAGACTAGCAAAGCGCCGCACCCCGGCTACCACTCAAGATCTCCTTTTGAAATGATGATGTATAGCGTTGTCTAGGATTCCTATCCATACGAATAAAGAAACTTTCGAACCTTCTTTCCCAGTAGGGTTCCCCCTGTACAACGAGAAGGGTCTCCCAGAGACGGTCGGGCCTGAGGTTCCCTCGCTCGGCTATCCCCAGCTTGCAGCTTCCCTGCCACAACGCCGGGGATCACAAAGTCCTCCTGGAGACGGTCGAGCCAGAGGTTACCTTGCTCGGCTATCACCCGTGGGCAGCTTCCCTGCCACAGCGCCAGGAATCAAAAGCCCTCTCAGAGGCAGTCGAGCCCAAGGTTCCCTCGCTCGGCTATCCTCGGCGGGCAGCTTCCCTGCCACAACGCCGGGGATCAAAAAGTCCTCTCAGAGGTGGTCAAGCCCGAGGTTCCCTCGCTCGGCTATCCCCAACGGGCAGCTTCCCTGCCACAACGCCAGGGATCAAAAGCCCTCTCAGAGGCAGTCGATCCTGAGGTTCCCTCGCTC
This sequence comes from Agapanthus africanus, assembly GCA_030015575.1. Classification (NCBI taxonomy): domain Eukaryota; kingdom Viridiplantae; phylum Streptophyta; class Magnoliopsida; order Asparagales; family Amaryllidaceae; genus Agapanthus; species Agapanthus africanus. The sequence goes on from CM057346.1 coordinate 403,748,169, forward strand.
GGCTATCCCCGGCGGGCAGCTTCCCTGCCACAACGCCAAGGATCAAAAGCCCTCTCAGAGGCAGTCGAGCCCGAGGTTCCCTCGCTCGTCTATCATTCAGGACAAAAGCCCTCGCCAAGAGGCACCGGGCAGTGACCCTGCCCGGCTAAGGGTCCTTGGTGGGCTTCTTACAGCCCTATAGCTCTTCCCGCCCAAGGACCAAAGGCCTCCCAGAGGAAGTCGGGTCCTCGCTCGGCTATCCCCGGCTGGTAGCTTCCTACCACAACCGACAGGGATCAAAGTCCTCGCCAAGAGGCACTGGGCAGTAACCCTGCTCGGTCCCCGTCCTGAAGGATCAAAAGCCCTCGCAAAAGGCGACCGAGCAGCTACCCTGCTCGTCAAAAACTTCGGCTGGTAGTTGCCTGCCCATGACGCCAGAGATCAGGTCCCTCACCAAGAGGCAACCACGCATCCTCATGATCCGGTCATTCTTAGTGGCCCTCAGCAGCCCAAAGTCCTCACAGCGGCAACCAAACGGCCACCCTGCTCGGCCAAGCCCGGCCGGTTGCCCTGTGGTCGTGCTTAAGGATCCGAGACACCCGGAAGGACGGCTGGTTCATCCAAATCTGAATGATCTCCCATCGACCTACGGGGTACATGAGGATACCTCCGAGGCATACATGAGGATACCTCCGCGGCAGTGCCTGGCACCCTCGCCGGCTGGCAAACTCGACAGGAGATCGCCGGACATATGGCCAACCTTACACGAAAACACAACAATACAAGCAAGGACATCCTACGAACGTCCTTCACACAAAAAAAAAAGAGAAAAAATACAAACCGACGAATCAAGGGTTCTTTTTTCTTTTATTGCCAAAATCAAGATCTTTACAAAGGGTACTCTAGGGCCCCCAGCCCTACAAACTGCCCGGAGGCTTACTTTGGCCACTTCATCGTTGGCGTCACGGCCCAAGGCCTTATCACCGAAGACTTTGCCACTAAGGGCGCGCCCGGCTTCCCTCATCATCCCTCGCCGGAGACCTCGGCGCCGGAAGCGGAACCCGAGCGTGGAGTTCGCCATCGTCGAACTCAAGAAGCTGTTCCTTCACGGCGTCCAAAGCCTTATTCCACGCAACGGCAGAATACTCCCCAAGCTCGGCATAAAACTGCTCCGATGCCTTATACTCGGCCACAACTTTCTTAGCCTGAGCCTCGGCAACCTGGGCCTTCAGCAGCGCCGCCTTAGCATCCCCCCTGCTGGCGTCCCTCTCCTTTTCCAGTGCCGCAAAGCGTTCGGCCATGTCCGCCAGCTTCCTATCGGCAACCCGGAGAGACACGTTCAGACGGCAAAGGGCACTCCGAGTCGCCGAGTTGGCGAGCTCCGCAGCCTCCACCCGGCCCGCCACGACGTCGGCCTTATCCCTCTCCCGGCGCAGGTCACGTTGCAAGATCTCGACCTCCGAAGGAAACACCTCCACTGGCCTCGGGGCGTGGAACACCCCCTCGGCCTCCATGCGAATGGCAAGGGCACAGTACTGAAGAACCTGACAGAAAGCCGATGAGAAACCAGGAAGCATCCGAACCAAGGAAAGGCATGCTAAGGCAAATGCGCGTAGAGAGATTCGTACCTGGACCGCCCCTTGGGCTATGGCCTCCAATTGATCCCTCAAGGAGCCACACGGGAGCTTTCCCCCAGCCGATTCGTCCATCCCGGCGAGCAGACCAGTAGCAACGGAAAGCCCAGACGGAACAGTGAAGACGGAGCCCCCTTCCCGCACGAGAATCCCTTCGGGGGCCTTCGACGGCGGCACACGAGAAACTGTCCTTTTCCTCTTAGGAAGGGGCCGGCCCTCGCTCTTCCTCCCATCACCAGCCTGGGACTCGGGTAACGGCTGACGACTCCTGCTGCCGCCAGAGAAACTCCCAGATGCTGCCGACGAAATTGATGGCCTTGCCGTCGGCGGAGAATCCGGCGGAGGGCGCTAGTTGGCTGGGGGCTCGGCTACACCACTAGCTTCCTCCCGGCGCGAGCCGTCCGAAAAGTGGGAGCGAACCATGTATCACGAAGGAGGAAGAACGCCGAGCGACAACGACTCGAGGAAGAAGGGAGATGAAAGGTTGGGGGCCTTGGGGCGGGCCCCCGCCCCCGTTTTATCACCGCATCCAACGGCGCCCGTCAACTCCCGCCGAAACGACTCCTCATGCCCAGCGGCTCCGATCGCTCCACGTGTCGGTCCTGTACTGGACTGCATCCAATCGGGCGCTGTAGGCCCGCATACGTTGTACCGGCCAGTCGTCCTTTGACACGTGGACCATTGCTTCAGTTATATAGTGCACGAACCGGCACACCCTCTTTAAGGTACGGAGACCTCGCCTTAGTTCGCTAGCAGAAAAGACAACCAATGGACCGAGGGTTCGCCCCGACGAAACCATAGAGGGATCTCACCTCAGGAGGCCCAGCAGTCCACTCCTGACCCGACCACTAGCTGGTCGGGACAAGAGTGAGGAGCTAATGATAATGCTCGATATTGGTGACCTCCAAGATCAGGACACGTGGCAGATGACGTGTTCCGAGACTCGGAAGAAAGGGCCCACAGGGGCCGACCAGGCCACCCTGTGCCCGACCTACAAGCGCAAACTGGCCCACCTTGGGCCCCCCTGCGAATTAGCCTCCTCGGCCCCTCAGCTCGCCCCGAGCTGCCACAAGACCAAGACTCCTCGGCCTCCTCGCTCGTCCCCGAGCCCCCGGCCTAGGCCGCTTTCCTTGGCCCTCCGATCAACTCCACCACTCACAGGCGTAACCGCCGCTCCGCGAATCTCGCCATGCGCAGATTCTACACCAACAACATCCCACGTTCCACGCTATCACGATCCCCATTAATGGGCGATCCGCTCTCTGCGCGGGCGTGACGTCGGGAACGTAACTGCCGGCGAGATTCTCTCGCTTGCTGCTGCGTGCCACCACCGCTATATAAACCTCCATCTCAGAAGGTTCAAGTAAGCCATTCTTTAAACTTACGCCGTTACTCTGCTCGGATCTCATCACTAACTTGAGCGTCGGAGGGTCCTCGGTGGTACCAAACCATCCCGGGACTTCTTTGAAGGTACTCGGCGACAGCCTCCTCACCCCACCTTCTCCTCTCAAAATCCATTGAGACCCACACGCAACGAAAGATAATCAGTCAAGTTTATCTCGAGATCAACGGAAGACAACATATGACGGAGGCCTGAGAAGGAGCTCCATCACATGCAATCTATTTTCAGACTTTGTCAAGCACCACGAGCCAGGTATGAAAAACTTGCTTCTCAACTTGTTGCATTAAGACCATTCTAACTACGATCCCTCTTTGTTCATCCATCATAGTCCCTATTGTACGACCTAACTTCTTTTGTAAGTTGTGTTATTCTAACGAGAGGGATCAAACTAAACTCATCTCTCTCTTAGGCATTAATATCAAAATGAAGGACATGGCCCACTCACTTATTTCTTAATGATCGAAGCTTATAGGAATTCCTTCGGTTTATTTTTATCCCAAACAAGATATTAATCTCCTGCAATGAACGGTCGCCGTGGGAATATCCGTTTAAGATAGTAGCAGTAAGGAAGTGTACCGATGAGCTCAAGATCCTACAGAAAAAGAGGAGGGAGAGGGACCATGCTCAAGTGTTCACTGGCATCATCCCTCCGACACTCAAGTTAATAATGGATATTTGATGTGAAGATAAGGTTTATTGTAAAAGCGAGATTCTTTGTCCCTTCTAGGACTTTCTCTCCCTCTTATATATCCTATGTTGAAGGCGAGATTCTTTGTCCCTTTTTGACAACAAATTTGAGGTGGAGCCCTTCAAAACCCGCTGGTGACGGTCTTTTGACAAGTTATATTCTTCATCTATTAATGGGCCTAACTTGAACTAGAGCCCATGATGGGCCTCCTTCGGAACTTCTTATATTTGGTTCTTGGGCCTTCTATTCCTAGCGGTCTCCCTTAAATGTACTAATGGTCATATCTCTACTATTATAATGTTATAGGTAGCAGATTATAAATTTGCTGAAATTAAGTCTCTAATTTTATGCTGTCGTAGCCTTTGTTGATGTATCAAAATATTACTAAAATATCTAATTTTATGCCATATAGACTTTATCTCTAAAACTAGTCATATGATTTTAAAAATAATTACTAACATATTAATTGATTAATAAGCATCGATTTGTATAAAAACGTGAGTCTCAAGTGCACAGTACCGGTGTACTTTAGCCTAAAAGAGGCTAGATAGGTGCCTATTTACTATTAAGCACTGGTATACATACCATTTGACTATAACAAGACTCAATTATGTGACATAATCCCCACAAATTGCAATGATTTTGCGGAAGCAGCAGCTGCAAAAAAGAAAGAACAGAAACGTATCAGAGAAAAATAAATTGGATTCAGTATCAAGAAAGAACAATATCGTCCATATAATTGGAAATATAATGATAAACGCATAATCTAAAAATTGGGTTATTGCAAGCCACCGCCAAAGGAAAGCACCCAAGAAAAAAACATAGAATTGAATAAAATACATGTGTTTGGAACAGCTTGTCAGTTTACGGACCCGGAAAATAACAATGAAAAACAAAAACAAGAAGAAGGCTTATGAGCTAGCTTTCAATGCGCACTATATCTCAATAGAAGGCCGAGCTCCATAATATCCAATCCGCAATCAATTAATGATTTAGGGTTCAAAACCTGCAATAACCTGCATATTGAAAGTCGGTTAACGAGTTATTATTCAACGCATTATGTTATCCTCCGCTCAGTTTATAGTGGGGAAAAACAGTATACAGTGAGGTATACGGTGAAGAAAAATCATGTAAGAAATAAGAAGAGATGCGCATGTACTAAAGAATACAACATAATTAACATATAGTATAATCGGTTAGATCCACTGTGCAAACAGATATCAAACGAAAGCTTTTTACAAACAAATCAAATAGATTGTTCCACCAAAAGGACAACAGTTTGGCATCATAAAAACCTCGAGAGTGGTACATTCTCCACCAAGAATCTGGTGAGTCAATTCCCAAACTTTATCTTCTTTGCGAGGATGGTAGTACCAGTTATGGAATATATCAAAGTAATGCTGACTTGATAATTATACTTTCCGGTATAATCGCGCACACGCACGCACGCACGCATGCAAATGGACTTGCTGCCTTTGCACAAGTCAGAAACTTGAAAAGATTGCCATAATAGAAGCCAAAGAAAATCCTAAGAAACAGCAATCTCTGTAATTTTTAACAAATATTCCACTTTTTACTTAAACCTAAACCATTGATAAGCGAGGAGGAGAAAATAGTGAAGAAATAAAAACAAAGGCAGCTGGAGGCTATCAAGGGTCAAAGGAAACTAACTATATATAGCTATCAGCTACAAGGGTGAAGGACTTGGTATTAAATATATTCGACTAATCTGTTTGTATGGTAAAACTATTTTCAGGGTGAGAATGTTGACCTGCCTCAATTTACGTTATAGCCATCTACATCTCTCTGGTATGACTCCAAAGATATTGGCTATATTCTTTGTTGCTACTATTGCTGCTGCCTCACAACTGCTACCAGTATCGATTACACAATAATCTGAAACCTAGCTCAAGGTAGGGGGTATCAGCCAGGTGATACAGAGAAAGTGATCACACGCTTACTATTAAACTAAAGCATCAGATTCAAAGAAAACTTGGGGAGTTTCAAAGTCCTTTACCTGAAAATTTTAACACAAGTTCACAGGGAGCAATGAGCACGTCTTAATTCGCCGAGTTAAAACAACAATTCTGTGATATCTGACTAGTTAACCATTAAGCTCTCAGGATGCCACAAACGGAGAAGCTGGTCATAAAATGAGCATGTAGCAACCGAAGGCTTCGACCCCTTTCTGTCTCCATCTTCTTCTGCTCCTCTTTGCCAGTCAGCACCATATGCTAAAGACTCATGCTTGGCATGCATAAGATTCCACCACAACTGCATTTTTATCTCCAACCTCAACAAGGGCAAAACCGTTGTGCATGCATGCTGCCAAAACTAGGCCTTGTATCGAGGGATGGTGTTTAACTCTCCAAACTCCTCCCCCTAAACTAATTGAATACCTGCTCATGGGTTTCGATGTCGATCAAAGATCCCACACTCTAAGGAACTCGTCATAGCTTCCAGTGAGAAGCATATTAGGAGTCATTGGATTCGGAGCAATACAGCATACACCTCTGATGTGACTGTGTCTTGTAACGGTGATGATGATGGATTCTGTCGTAAATCCCAACCACTGAAACGACAGTCATCTGAGCCACTGTAGAGAAACTGTGGTGAGCAAATATCAAAAGCTGTTGACCAAACTTCATAGCCGTGTGCCTCCCATGATCGAGAAATCTCAAGTTGGGCCTCCCTCATAGAGACAACAGATAAAGAACCATCAGAAAGACCAACTGAAATCGAAGTTGAGGATGCATTCCAGCCCACACACAGGCACAATGCTGCACTTACTTTCTGATGATGCTCGATACTGAAAACTCCCCCGCTCATGACACGTGGCAGATGGCGTGTCCCGATGCTTACGATAAAGGAGCAAGAACGGTATATTGGAGGCATACACCGGGCCTTCGATCCGAGGATGTTCTCGACCTTCGATGACCTCCCAGAACACTCACGTGCTCGTCCCATAAACAATCATTGGCTCACCCCGAGCCCTCCTGCACGCTGGGCCTCCTCAGCCCTCCCAGCTTGCCTCCAAGCTATCACAGAACCAAGCTCGCTCGGCCTCCCGCTCGCCTCTGAGCCTCCCGCCGAGCTCAGCTTTCTCGGTCTCATTGACCGACCCAGAGCACAGATCATCAGCATCCTGGACATGGCCCCGCGAATCTCGCCATACGCGAGATATCCGCCGTCCCATGATCCCGCGTCCCACGCCATCGCGTTCCCCCATTAACGAGCGTATCTCGCCATTAATGAAGGATCCCGCCATTTTCGCGGGCGCGGCTCTAAGGACATAACGACCGGCGTAAATCTCGCACCCGCCAGCCCATGGCTGCCACTATATAAACCCCTTCTCAGACGACTCAGGTAAAGAAATTATTATCCAATAGGCCGCTACGCTGCCCAAATATCTCAACTACTTGATCGTCGTAGGGTCCACGGTAGTACAACCATCTCGGGACTTCCTTGCAGGTAGCTCGGCTTCATTCCAAATCAAGCCACTGAGATCCACACGCTTCAAGAGGCAACCCTCAAACCCAATCTCAACCATTCGTCAACGCTCGCAGCAGATCAACGGAAGACAACATCTGAAGGAGATCCAGACCTTCATCAATTGGCGCCGTCTGTAGGAAACATCGAAAATTCTGCTCAATGAAAGTTGATCTTCTGATCTCGAACTCATTCCGAATGATCACCGTGACGATCCAAGCACTAGCCGCCGTCCTCCCCACAACGGAGGCGCGAATGGATCCCCTTCTCCCCCGAACGCAATTCACGCACTGTCTGCACGAATAGATTGGCTCGCTGTTAGTTGTATGTATGCCCTAGAGGCCAGTATTGTACAGATGATGTATATTATATTGGATACTTGGACATATATAGAGATGACTTTCTTGCTCGACATGATAGTATGCTATCTGGTTGCTCTTTATCTTAACATGTACACTAGTCTCTTTATACTGTCTTATAGTTACATGTTGGTAAAGCCCTTAGGATTTGTACTTGACTACCTGGACTATGATGCAGATCATACTAGTGGGGACATGGTAGTCCATAAGTACATCCTTCAAGGTCCCTAGTCGTGGGTGTATCGAGACGGGGCATCGATATACCAGTGTAGACTAGCGTATACGCTTCTCGACCCATGAGATGGGCGATGGATGATCCCATATCCATTGGTGTTTGACATCAGAGATGGTGTACGGGTGCTCAGTGGAGACTGGGTACACTGGACGGACTCGCCGAGAACTCCCAGATGGTATTATACCTCACGTCAGATGGCAGTTCTCAGGTGACACTTGTACAGGTTAGTCTGTAGACCCGAGATCGTCATAGAGTCTTGTATGATTCCCACTGTGCTTTGATCTCCACCTTACCACGTCCATGAGGGCGTGCAAAACGGTGGTCTTTGGGCATAGTCCCGAGTCACATGGAGGCAATGAGCGATAGGAGGGGTTTCGTCTCTCCCGGTATTGGGGGTTGATGTTGCGCAGTGCTCGATTGGCCATAGCAGGGAAGTCCCTGGCCAGGGCTGATCAGAGATTTGCTGGTAAGCGTTACCAGTAGTTTCTCGACCCGTTATGAGCCTCACATCGGCACGACTTATCGAGTTATTGGGGTCTGACGTTTACCACCCCTAGACTTGATATGCGACATATCAGACGAAGAGACCGGACTGTATGGTAAGTGTTACTGGTCGGATTCGCAGGAGTGTGAGCGGGTTAGCTCGTCGATCTTCTGATCGCTCAATACCCGGGTGGCCGTTACGTTTAGCAGACCGCTTACGGCTTGTGGGTGTTTGATATGATCATCATCTGCTACCGGCGTATTGACGAGTCTTTAGAGTCCTACACAGAGGTTTCCTGGCTCAAGCGAAACGAAATAGGAGCGCATATGAGATATGTGCAGGACCGAGAATAATGCGTGTATGTGATACCGTATTCCATTCTCGCGATATATGTATCGAATGGTTATATTCGATATAACCTAGTTATCGAATCGAAGATCGATTCGATAAGCCAATACATTGGATACTAGTCGGTCATGTGCGACATGACCGGATCATTGAATCAAGTGTTGATTTAATGATTTAATATATAATTATATATTTGATATATTACTTTGCATTAACTAGTATTGGTTCACTTTAAACGGATTTTTCTCACTTGATGCACATTGTATATGTGATATGCTTTCGTGCACATTTTTGTATCATGTTTGATGATACTTGATCATTTAGTTAAGTGTATAGAATTAATCCATGGTTAATTTGATAATTAGGGTTTTGCATATTCATTTATTTATTTATTTGTTTATTTATTTATTTGAAATGGATTAAGATAAGAATGGTGGCTTTATTTGTTTTATGTTGAAGCTTCATGAAGCTTTGACTTTGCTAACCATTCTTGTCTTCATGCTTAACCCTAACCCACTCAAATGACCATGGTTTATTCTCTACACTTAACCCTAGTTTAAGTTATGATAAGTATTGATTTTCTATTTTCTTTTTACAAGAACTTATCATAACCATCATCTTCTTCTTCTTCTTCAAGCTTGCTACATCAATGGCAACTTGAGTTTTAGTGAGAGAAATCCAAATTAAAAGTGAACCCACCTTCTATTTCTTCATCCTCTACCTCTTGCCAAGTGGTTTTGGGTGTTTTCTTCACAAGTTTCACTACTTGGTGAAGTCGGAGCTTGAACTAGTGCAACCTCGACGTAGATCGTCTTTGACACGAAGCCGTCGAAATATTCCGCTCACTTCTCCGATGAAGCCGTCGCGAGAGTCCGAGGTTCGTGATGGACAGCGAGGGGACGACCACATGGAGCTAAGCAAGTGGATATCCGGATCTACAAAGGTTGTAGTTTCCGACCTTTAGTTAATTTGATAACTAGTTTAGTTTTTCTCCTAGAATTCTAGTCTACGATCCGTGTTAGGGTTTCTCGGCACCATTTTTTTTTTGAAAATGGCATGGTTGATGCCTTGTGAGACTTCATTAGGATGCCTAGGAACCTTACACTCGCGTCCGTCGTGGATGCGCTTGTTCGTGTCTAAACGGCGGGACAAGCTCCCCAAGTCGCTGCTCCCCTACCTCAGGAGTGACACATAGGGAGAGAAGACACTGCCCGTGCCGGCACATCCGAGCACCGCCTCGCTATCTCCGGAGACCACAGATCCCCCATGGCGACCAATTCGATGGCCCGATAGGCACCTCACAGCTCGACACTGAGGTCTTATGAAAGAGCGTCCTGCCCTGAGGCCCATCGCAATCCTGTCCCTCCTGAGGAGGTATCGGTTAGCTCGCCTGCTCCCAGGCATGGCCGGCGCCCTCTCCCTCGACAGGTTCGCGCGGACGAGACTCACCACGGTAGCTCGAGGAGGACCTTGCCAGGGGACCTGAGGAACCTCATCGAACGGAACCGGAACCGCAGTCAGGCACAGGTCTCCAGCAGCAGGGGCCATAAATCTGAATATACCGGATCCTCGGGATACCACGATCGACTCGATGCCCTCGAAAAGAAGATCGAGGGTATAAATCGAGAGAGTCGTCCTTCAAGCGACGGGGCTAGATATGCCGTCGGCTCGCTTATGAGGCCTTTCACTGAAGAGCTGCTCACTGTCCACGTCTCTTTCAGGAACAAGCCTCCAGAGGTATCACTCTTCGACGGAAAAGTCCAACACGAAAGACCACTTGGACGCGTTCACGACAGGGATGAGCTTCCAGGACAACTCCGATGCTGCACAATGCCGTGCATTCTCCGCCATTCTTATCCGCTCTGGACGAGACTGGTTCCCAGGACACACGCCACGCTTCATCTCTAAGGAGGGTACTACCCTCAGCCTCCGCCACAAAATCCTTATTACCCTAACTCTTCGCCACAGGAATCGTATAACTCTGATCAACCGACCCCACAGGGAGGGTTATTAGATAACTTTTTTTACCGGAGGACTTCGACGATATGAATCAATACTATTCAAGGCGAGCTTTTGGTGGCGATGGTAGCGGTGGGAGTTAGTGAGGTACGTATAGTTGTTATTTATAGAAATTTGAGCATACAATTAAACTGTGTTAAGTTTTGTTGTTTAAAATTTATGCTGTGTATTCGTAGGATTTTTATAAGTTAACGACGAAAGTATTATGTTTTGATGATGGAAGTGGCGGAAGTTAGTGAGATAAGCATATATATGGATTAGTATAGCTAACATTGTTTCCTAGATTATGATTTGAGTTCATATATTTATATATTTCGATTCACAGGGTTGAGTGAGCTGCGATTGCGACTGATTTGGAGATTTTTTCGTATTGTTGGACATATATATAGCGTATGTATTGTGTTGTTCATATTCAAAACAATTTAGTTTATGTATGCTTGTTTATTAAAAATTTAGTTCATATGTGTTTGATTGAGTTGTTGATATTGGTGGATATATCGTGGATAATGTTTATATGTTGGTTTGTATGCGTATGTGTTCGTATTTGTTGTTGATCTTGTTCGATATATTGTGGATTGTGCATATATATTGATTTGTATGCGAAACACTATTGTGACGTAATATATTGTGATATTGTGTATTATTGTATTGAATATAACATTTTTCTGTAATTTTTTTCAGGAAAAATAGTTATTAGCGACCGTATAAGCTACAGGAACGGTTGCTTATACCTCATCAGTGACCGTTGGCTGATATTAGGAAACAGGTAAATTCGTTGAGAAGTCCATGTGTCTGCTTATTAGCGACCGGTGGAAACGATCCCTAATACATCTATTAGCGACCGTTCTTATTAAAGACGGTTCATTAACGATCGCTAATATATGTATCGACGACTGTTTTTTAGTGACCGTTTAAAATATAAACGGTCGCTGGTATACATTAGTGTCCGCTCATTATTTTTTGGAGACCGTCCCATGCAGTCTCTAATAATGACTGTATGTAGTGGTGTTTATATAATTTGTATTTTTGAAAAAAATATTAACTTATTAAGATTTTTATTAGATTTGTATCTTCCTCGATAGTGGAAAGAGTGAATGGAGACAGAGGGAGTGCTTGACGGGAAGAGAAAGAGTGGAGGGGGGGGGGGAGATTGAAGATGGGAAAGAATGCTCAATGGTAGTGGTGATGGCTCGAGGAGAGAGAGAAAGAGATAGACCTGGAGGCGATAGCGACTAAGGCTTGCTGGAGGCGATGGATGAAACGGGACGATGGGGTAATTACTTAATTGCTGCTGTGACTTTTGTCCATTACTTTTGCAGTTGACCGGATTAATTACTTAATGTATGAAGCCCGAAACCTTAAACTCGAAAGAAAATTACCTAAAAAATTTTCTGCACATATCAATAAATGTAGGATAAAACGGTGACATCACGAAATGTCACCCGACATTTACCAAATATCGGTAACCGAATAATTTTGCAAATCTGTGTCGTTTTCTTCTCAAAACCGACATGTCGCCGACATTTCGGTGATGTCGGCCCACATTTAGAACACTGGATAAGGCTACATTTACTTTTCTTCCAGTTTATCTTTTAGAATTGTATTGATGTCTGTATGTAATTTTGTTCTTCCCGATTCTCTTTAAACTCGTACCTTTTCTTTGAAATAAAATGCATGGATATAAAATAAATATCAAATGGATTGTGCATTTGCTGAAAAATTAAGGAAAATAATTTGAGAATCCTTTTAATAAAAACTTTGATACATCATGAGGGAAAATGAAAAAGGAGTGCATCATAGGAATATTCTAGCCCGGTAAAAAAGATTTTTTTTCCTTTTTTCGACAGTTTCGGGATCTATGAAGAAATATTTAGTTCAAAAATATATTTTTAAATTTTGGTGCATGTAAATTATGGGTTGATTTTGGTTTTTTTAAGATAGATTAAAACCCCTTTCTTGTTTAAGTATCAATGAATGCAATTTCTTACTTTGTGAAAGATCAATTACTATTATAATAGACAATTCTTTATGATTGTTGTTAGCTAATATCTCATTTTGGTGCTTCTAATTTGTGACTTGGTTGCCAAGAATTTAAGTTGTATTTACTTATATTATTCACATTTAAAAAGTAGCTTGGATAATAGGTAACATTGTGGATCGATGATGGATGAAGTGAGAAAAGAATATTAGGGAGGAGAGAGAAAGGGTTTGACAAAAGAGAGAGTGCAGGATTTGGAAGAAAAATATTCTATGCTTTTCTTCTCACTTCATCTTTAGTGACTCGATTATTTTTGAAGAGACATCTTGCTGGGTTCACTAGGCGGCCGCTGGGTTTCGAGAGGTATCGACCATGCCGTTTCCAAAAAAAATTGGCGTGCTAAAGAACCCTAACGCTAGAATCTAAACTAGAGAATTAGACGAACAAGAATGTAAATATCTTTACATCTAAGTGAACGAGGAATACAACCTTTGTAGACCGGTCCTTCACTTCAATAGCTCCGTGTAGTAGTCCCTTCGCTCCAATTAGTGATCTCCCGGACTCTAGTGAGGCTTCACAAGGTGAAATGAACAAACTTGCTTGAAGTCTTCGAGGCCGAAAATAATCTACGCCGAGAAGACACTAACTCAAGCTACCTCTTCACTAAGTGATGATCTAATGAAGAAACAACACAATTTAAATGGCTAATAGAGAAGAGGTTGATGAAGTAGGAATTTTTCTCACTTTAGAAATTATTTTCTCACTAATTTTCTTCACCTCTCATGAAGCTAGAAAGCTTTTGGAGATGAGGAAGAAGATGAAGTGTGAATGGAATAATTGAGTGAGAATAACAACCATGGGTGATTTAGTATCATATACTAACTCATGTAGAGACTAAACCATGGCTAAACAATAATGGTTGGGTTAATAAATATCTTCAAGTAAAACAAAATGAGTGGACTTGGTCAATGGTTCCATAAGCTTCAACCATGTGACTAAATTCCAACTAATTTGATTTACTTTAAATAAATAAAACCCACCATTATTATAAGCATGGTGTGAGTCTCATACACCCATGTAGCATGTGACATCAAGTATGACACAAAATAACATACATTAATATATATCCATAAATACTAAGTGTACACAAGTGAGAAAAAAAAATCTTAAGTGAGCTAATATTAGTTAATGTAATATAATATATCAAATATATAATTATACATTAAATTATTAAATCAACACTTGATTTAATAATCTGCCTATATCACATACAACCAACTAATGTCAAATGTATAAACTTATCGAATCAACACTTGATTCGACAGCCCGGCTATATCACATATAACTGTCCGATATCACATATCGCGAGAATAGAATACGGTATCACATACGCGTATTAATCTCGGTCCCGCACATATCATATATATGCTTCTACTTCGTTTCGCTTGAGCCAGGAAACCTCTGTGTAAGACCCTAAAGACTCGTCAATACGCCGGCAGTGGCTGGTGATCATATCAGCCACCCATAAGCCGCAAGCGATCCGCTAAACGTAACGACCATCCGGGTATTGAGCGATTAGAAGATCAACAAGCAAGCCTGCTCATACTCCTGCGAATCCATCAAGTAACACTACCGTACAGTCCGGTCTTTTCGTCAGATATGTCGCATATCACAGCCTGGGGGTGGTAATCGTCAGACCCTAATAGCCTGATAAGTCATGCCGATGTGAGGCTCATAACGGTTCGAGAAACTACTGATAACACTTACTAGTAGATCTCAGCAATCCTGGCCAGGGATTTCCTATTATGGCCAATCGAGCATAGCGCAACATCAACTCCCAATACCAGGAGAGACGAATCCCCTCCTATCGCTCATTGCCTCCATATGACTCGGGACTGTACCCAAAAACCACTATTTTGCACGATCTCTTGAACGTGGTAAGGTGGAAATCAAAGCACAGTGGGAATCACACAAGACTCTATGACGATCTCGGGTCTACAGACCAACCTATACCAGTGTCACCAGAGAACTGCTATCTGACGATAGATATAATACCATCTAGGAGTTCTCGGCGAGTCCGTTCAGTGTACCCAGTCTCCACTGAGCACCTGTATACCTTCACTGATGTCAAACACCAATGGATGTGGGATCATCCATCGCCCATCATATGGGTCAAGAAGTATATACGCTAGTCCACTTTGGAATATTGATGCCCTGTCTCGATACTCCTACGACTAGGAACATTTGAAGGATATACTTACTGACTACCTCTGCCCCACTAGTATGATCTGCATCATAATCCTGGTAGTCAAGTACTCATCCTAAGGGCTTTATTAATGTTGGAGATAGTGCCCTCAGAGTCAATTATTGGATCACAGGCACGTGATTGCAATGATTGAGGGAGGTCCTATCCCGGTAGGACAGTCTTACTCGAGATGATAGTATGCTATCTGGTTTACCTTTATCATCGTGTACTGCTTTAGGTGACCTGACAGGTCGCTATTGCACGTTGATAGAGCCCCTAGGATTCTTGCTTGACTGCCAGCAGTATGAGGGCGATCATATAAGTGAGAGCTGGAATCTATAAGCACATCCTTAAAAGGTCCCTAGTCGAGGGAGTTTCGAGACAGGGCATCGATTCTCCAGAGTAGACTAGTGTATACAGTCGAGACCCCGACGAGGGGCGGTGGCCGGTCTCACAAGCCACTGGTGTCAGTTGGTTCACCTAAGATGTATACAGGTGCTCATTGGGTTATGAGTACACCGGACAGGACTCGCCGGGAACCTGCTAGTTGGGATTATACCAGACGTCAGATAGCAGTTCCCAGGTGACATGTGTACAGGTTAGTTCATCGACCTGAGATCGTCATTTGTCTCGTGTGAGTTCCCACTGTGCTTTGATTACTACCCTACCACGGCTCAAAGGAGTCATACAAACAGGTTTTAGTTGGGTACAGTCCCGAGCCACATGGAGGCAGTGAGCGGATCTTCAGGGGTTCGTCTCTCCCGGTATTGGGGGTGAGGTCGCGCTGTGTCTAGGAGAGCCATTACGCAAAGCCCTCGGCCGAGGCAGGAGATTTACTGGTAGGTATTCCAGTAGTATCTCAGGGCGTTCTGGGCTACACTCCGACACGACTTGTACCGCCTTTGGAGGTCTGACTTTTACCAACCCCCTAGGCCCGCCATGCGATGCTTATAGACGAACGGACCGGACTGTACGGATATTGTCACTGACAGGCTCAGTAGGGTGTCAGGATGAGTTCGCTCATCGACGTCCCTTTTGGTCAATACCTGGTGGCCCGTCACGTATTGGCTTATACCTCTGACGTGTTAGTGGTTAAATCCACAACCATAGTATTGACGAGTCTTTAGAGTCCACCACACTTTCAGTTACTCAAGCTTTCGGGCGAAACGCTGTAGAGGCCGTATGGAGATATGGCAGGGTCCGATCAGATACGTGCGGTATTGCACGGATCAGGATCGGACGGTTTGTACTAGTAGCCGTATGGATATATGGCGGGGTTCGATCAGATACGTGCGGTATTGCACGGATCAGGATCGAACGGATAAATACTAGCCGGTTTTGGTTTAAGCCGGATCCTAGTTTAGTACAGTGTAGATTTTGTCTCATTGCATTTGTATCCGGTCAGAATACAGATGCGGGTGTGTATGCACGGTATCGGGGTTTTCCTGTAATTTATTACGGGACCAGTTTTCTGGAGTTGCCAGTTTGCATTCCGTTCCGGTCAGTTTTTCTTTGTTCTTTCCCGGCCGGACTTTTCCGATGGAGGGGTTAACACATTGTGGAGGGGTTTTCTTGCAAATGCTTTGATTATGATAGCATCTTCTCTTTTCCACCATCATTTGCATTAAATGAGATTTGAGTGGGTATGGGTTTGATGTAAGTAATAAGCATGGTTGATGTTTGTTTGTGGTCACCTCTTGATTTATCCTACACTCACCTCCCTTCATGATTTATTCTTTCCCTCCACCATTTCCTAGCATGGGATGGCCGGCCACTTGAGTGAGAAATGAGAGAAATTTCCATTTCTAGTGTAGCACATATTTCATCATCTCATTCTTCTAGTTTTGGAAAAATGAAAGCACCATTTTTCCATAACCTTATTCCTCCATCAAGGCAAGTACAAACCCCAAATGAGACAAGCATCATCTACACTACATTCTACAGCAAATCTTGGGCACGTCGACTAGCCAGCTTCGTGCCCGAGTTGCCTCGGTATTGAGGTAGGAGCCCGTAAAAGATACAGACGATGTGGTGCCTTTCCGGCAAGGATGCGACGACCGGAGTTTCCGAGGGAGATCGGGACGATGACGAGAAGACCGGAGGACTCAGATCACTCGGTATATCTCAAACCCCATCTCTAGTTAGCTAGTATAGGTTAATGGTTTCGATCCGGGTATATTGTCCGCGGTAGCGCCAGTTTAAAAGATAAGAAAATTTTGATTCCGCATTTTGGCCTCGGATAGACGGCCGGGGCGCTGCCGTGGCGCAACAATTAACATGTAATAGAGAGACAATAAGTGTACATGTTAAGATAAAGTGCAACCAGATAGCATACTATCATGTCGAGCAAGAAAGTCCTCCCTATATATGTCCAAGCATCCACTACAATATACATCGCATGTACAGTAATGGCCTCTAGGGCATATATATAACTAACAATCTCCCACTTGCACTAAGGCCATTTGGTATAGTATCTCATACTCAACGTCCTATAGAAGTCTCTCTAGGGAAAGGCCTTTGTGAGTGGATCCGCCGTGTTATCCTTCACGTCAACTCTCCTGATCTCGATCCCTTGGAGATCAACCATCTCCCTGATCAGGTGATACTTTCCTCAGAATATGTCTGGATCGCTGATGGGACCGGCGTTCCTAGGACAAAACCACAACTCTATTGTTGTCACAATAACAGTTATTGGACACTCAATGGTAGGAACCATGTTCATCTCATGAACAAGAAATGCCCAGACAACCACTTTGGCAGCATCATTGGTAGCGATGTATTCAGCCTTTATCGTCTAGTATGCCACGGTATCTAGTTTGGAACTCTTCCAACATACCGTCCCTCCATTGAGGGTAAAGACAAATCCTGTGACTAACTTTCAGTCGACCTTATCACTCTGGAAGCTTGAATTGGTAAGGACTCCCTCTGGAGTTCACCGTTACCAAAACCCCAAGAACATCTCTTTAGTGCTTCTCAAGTACTTAAGAATGTCCTTCATAACTGTCCAGTGATTTTTCCAAGATCCGATTGATTCCTGATCACTACACCTAGTGACTTAGCTATATCTGATCTGATACATAATATCGCATACATGATAGAGCTTAGTGCCGAAGCATAGGGTATCCTTTGCACGCGATCTCTTTCCAAATCAGTATAGGAAGACATCTTTTTGGAGAGAGTGATTCCTTAGTAAGTGGGCGAACCACCACGCTTAGAATCTTCCATACTAAACCCCTTTAGTACGGTGTTAATGTACCTGGATTTGGGACACTCCCAACATCCACTTAGATCTATCATCATAGATCATAATCCACAAGATGTAGCAGGTATCATCCAGATCTTCCATGGAGAATCCTCGTGATAAGAGGAGCTTGACCGAGTGTAGCATAGGAAACAATTTCCTATCAAGAGTATGTCATCTAAGTACAATTCGTGGAAGACAACCTTACTCTCTACAACCTTCTTATATATATAAGGTTCATCTATCTTTTTGATGAAGTCAAACTCTTTGACTGCCACATCAAAACAGATGTTCCAACTTCGCGATGCCTGCTTTAATCCCGATGGACTTAAGCATAGGCAAGGGAGAAAAGGTTGCATCATAAACCACACCTGGTTATTGACGATAGCCTTTTTACTACAAGTCTAGCTTTGAAAGTCTCAACTTTTCCATTTACACCAAGAATCTTCTCAAGATCCATTTGCTCCCAATGGGTTTTACCCCTTCAGGTGCAACATTCAAAGTCATACTTTGTTGGTGTATTGATTAATCTTAAAAATATCTAGTAACCGCAATCAAGAACGGCGTCGCTTTGCAGCTAGCCGGTGAGTACGGGTCGGTCCACAAGGATTTTGTGAATTTCCTAGTTGCTCTTACGAGTTAATTCCAAACGGCGTGAATGGATCAATTAAATCTAAAAGCTAAATTAATCTAGATCTAAATCTTGCTAGGGTTAGGTTTAGATTAAGTTTGGAAAGTCAATAAATCTCACCGCTTTTTATACCCATATGAAGATCTATTAGGAGTTATGGTAATTATTAATAGAGGGGATTAGAACCATTTGGAAAGATATTTCTTTCTCTAGGTTCTTGTCCTTCCTTTATCAATCCTTACCCTAACCTCCATGGAAAACACGCTCAACCGGGCCTTTATACTACGGTATCACTGCTACCTCGTGTGATAGGGTGCCGTAGGGAGCGGTATGTGCATGTATTCATGAAGTCCTATGAAAATATATGATGGGCAAGAAAGGGGTGAGAGATCTTCATCTCTCAAACCTTCCCCAAATCTAACCCTAACAAGCGAGGAGACTACTCACTCATTAGGGAATTGAAGAACATTTATCTAGGGCAGAGAATAAAAGATCTAACTATCTAACTAGGGTAAGGAATTAAAATTACCTAGGGTAAGGAATAGAAATTACCTAGGGCAGATAAGAAATTTAACCTAAGGCAGAAAAATAAATCAAGAACTTACAAATTGATGCTCTCCAAAGAAATCTGAATTTTATTAATGAAGGGAGGAATGAACTAATACAAGAAATTGGGATTTTATTTATAGGACATAGAAAACCCTAGGTTTACAATTGCCGCACGTCTGCATTTACCAAAATACCCCTAGGTTGACTAGTCAGAGCCGCAAGAAATTATGGTAAAAAAATATTTCTCTTTGGGCTCTAGACGGCCGCGGAACCGTGGCTGCAGCAGGGGTTGGGCCGCAGTTCCGCGGCCCAATGGAGAGTTTATGTCTTCATTTTTCTTCTTCTGACTTTGGGCTTCCTTATTCTTTGGTTCTTTTATTAAAATAGCTTCTGTGTTTCTTCCAGATCTCCAGTGAACAATTGCATTGGACTTTTAACCGTTCGCTTTGTAATCTTGGACCTTGCGCTGCCTTATGCTTTATGAACTTTATCTTTGTGTAGGCTTGATTAAGATCCTTCTATTTGTTGGTCAAAGCCCCTCTTTTGTATCGTCTTTTATCTTTCTCACTGTTTTCGCTCCAAGAACCTGTAACCTATACTATGTAGCAGACATGGGTCAAAAGCACCTGTTTATTTGTAAAAAGAATAAGAATGGGGAATATAATAATACAATATTATGATATGAACATGTATATGGATTCCATCTCTGATTGCACAACATCCAGCCGTTTTACAGAGTCCGCACTCGTGATGGCCTGCCTGAACCTGGTTGGGCCATCATCAACCATGATGCAATCCTTGCTTCCACCGTCACCGAGAAAACCGTAGTATCTCTCAGGTGGATGAGAAACCCTACTAGATTCGCGGAGAGGCTGAGATTCGTTGGAGACTATTGAATTCTTTGGTTTCACCAAATCATCAGCTGTTAGTTTGTCCAGCTAGAACTCCTTCCAGTTCAACCTTATGACCACTAATTTCTTCATAAGAAATTCCTTTTCTAAAAAGGTGGCATGCTGAGAAACAAAACATCTTTTGCTCCTCGGTGTGGTAGAAGATATTCCCTCGCAAATGTTTGGGATATCCAACAAACTTATATAGAACTGAACTTGCCTCGAGCTTGTCCGGATTTTGTTTTTCAACATAGGCCGGACATCCCCATATCTTAACTCGTTTAAGAGATGGTCTCTTCCCATTCCATATCTCATATAGAGTGGTAGGCGCTGATTTGGATGGAACCCCATTCAATAGGTATGCAGCTTCTCAAGTGCATAACACCAAAAGGAAACAGGTAACTCAGCAGTACTCATCATAGAGCGCACCATATCTCATAGGGTACGATACCTCCGCCCTGATACACCGTTGTGCTGTGGTGTACTTGAAGGAGTAAGCTGAGAGAGAATCACATTCTCCTTTAAATAATCCAGGAACTCCATGCCCAAGTATTCTCCTCCTCGATCACATCGAAGGACTTTAATACTTCTACCCGTCTGGTTCTTAACTTCAGCTTATATTCCTTGAATTTCTCAAAAGTTTCAAACTCGAGTTTCAACAGAAACACATGTCAGAATCTTGAGAGATCGTCGATGAATGTAATGAAGTACAAAGAACCAACCCTGTCATTTATAGACATAGGACCGTACACATCATCATGTATCCGTCCCAAGAGTTCAGTAACTCTTTCTCTGTTTCCAGTAAACGGAGTATTGGTCACTTTACCTTTGTGATAAGACTGGCAAGTATCATAAGATGAAAATTCGATCAAATTCAAATATTCATCCTTATGTAACTTATCTAGTTGTGTCGCATTGATATGACCTAGTCTACAATACCACAAGAAGAATTCGTTCATTTCTGAACTACTTCTCTTGTGTGTGTTCTAGATACTTTGATCTGTGGTTTGATTTAGAACGTATATGCTATTATATAACGTGTCTGATCCAATCAACTCTTAATTAAGGAAAATGTTCACAACATTATCCTCCAATAGATAATTATATCCTTCTTTAATTTAATAAAGAATCTGATGTAATGTTGTATATCAGGTTCGGTATGTAATAACATTTGTTCAGAATCAATGTATTTACCTTTTGGTAATACAAGGTGATATTTGCCAACTGATTTGGCTGCAACAATTGTACCATTCTCTAACACTTAGAGACATATCACCCAATCCCAGTTCTCTTCCTTTCTGCAGCCTATGATACAGATTATATATGTGGGATCCTTATCCGGTATCTCATACCTAGGACGTAGAGAATACTAAGAAATAGTTCTTGGTAATGAACACACCCGAAGAATATGCATCATCATGCTCATTCCTCGATTGGGTCGCGTAGGAATCCGAATATTCTCCTATTTCCTGCGCGGACTTATAACAATTATAAGATAGAGCGGAACCAACGTTCCCTAACACAGTATAATAAGCAGGTTCGATCAATACATCCATATTATTATCTTGACTAAGGCGTGACATGGTCGCTACCAGGAGAGGGAGAGAAGAAAACACTCCGCGTGCGCTCTTATAAGATCAGATTGGTTATTATTTTATCTAATCAGGATGGCTCCCACTGTTTTTATTAAATCTTCCTTCAAACCCTAAAAGGTAAGATTAGTCGGGATTAATTACACCCTATAAGTTTGCCAATCTTTCGGCCAGGCTAGTGTTGATACTTTGAGGGAGGTTTCCCGTGCTTTCGCACGGACCTAATTAAAATAAACCTCATTTTCCCAGGGGCGTAACCCCGTTAATATCTTTCTAAACACCTACTTGATCGGCTAATAGTAATGTGCAAAACTCTCGCAGGAGTAACACTTACTCGGAGTGGGTATCGGGATCCAACTATCTCATAAAAGGTATGCAATCTTATTGCAAATTTCAACACTTGAAATTCCCGATAATATTTTACCCCTAACGTCCTATGACCTTGACGGAGGCCAACAAACCATAGGCTGCAAGTCAAGTTCAACCCGTACATTTCATAATTGAATTAAACTCACTCGCACGACCCTTGACAGAGGCCAACAAAGTCGCACGACTACCCTAATCCAATCTCATCTTATGTTGCAGATAAGCACTAGTTAACTACCGCACACTACGTCTTGACGGAGGCCAACAAACGTAGCACGAATACTAAGTAGTAGTTATCTGAAATGACGGAGGGCTACGACAGATTTTTAAGAAAACCTTTTGCTTAATGAACTTGGTATCGTTGTAGAATCGAGTGTTTTTGAGGCTTTTGGTAGTTTTGCTAAAGAGGCCACTCTCGGTGAAAGGATATCGACTCTTTCCTCATCGGATGAGGTGCTGGATATTTCACAAATACCACTATGCAAAGCATAAACTAAAAAAAAAACAATCAAAAACAAAACCGAGTGGGTTGTAGCATCTGCCAGTTTTGCTAAAGAGGTCACTCCAGGTGAAGGGATCTCGGCTCTTTCCTTATCAAATAAGATGCTGGATATTCTACAAGGAATACCGCTATGCAAAGTAAGAACTAGAGCTACCAGTTTTTAAAACAAGTTTTTACAACATTTTTAAGTTTCTTTTATTTCATTAATCTCATTTATGAAGTTACATCAATTATGCTTTCTAAGCATCACAGAAGAAACGATAGCAGCAATATTTATTATATATCATATATATAATATAAGCATTCGTCTCAACATATAAAGTGATCATATCACAGAATATCAGCAGCAACAGAACACATATGAAATATTGGATATACTAGGAATTCTGTGTTTTAATTAAGCCAATAAAAAAAGCGGATTCCACGGTTGTGATGAATAGCTAAACCCACATCCCTAGACCCCTTACGAGAGCGGCAAGCAACCCTACCAATTCTAGAGTTAGGAGACCCGGTCTCGACTCCTCGAGATGGTCTTCCACTGGACCCTAGAACTCGGTTACTTGTGCTCTCCTCCTTGGGTCTATCCTAATGCGGAAAATAAATAATATACATCAATGGTGACATCATCCTCAACCCGAAAGTGCCCCAATAAAAGAATATTACATACAAGTTTTTATATGAACGAAAATGAAAAACTCTCATCTCACATAAAAAAACCCGGCTATTCAAAAACACGACGATCCAATATAACATATCACAGCAACACATAACATCCCATGTCATCAACGTAAGTAAATATGCGTATCCCAATTTTCATTGATATATAGCAACGAAGACGATACACCACATGTTACACTTACAGTCGCAGAAAAGAAAGTGAAAAACTACAACAATTGGAATCCGCAACCACGTTAGACATCATAAACCCAATGTATCACATACTTTGGATTTCATGCCTAACTAAATGAATTCCTTAGACATCACATGCCTAACAATTATG
Organism: Agapanthus africanus; assembly: GCA_030015575.1. NCBI lineage: Eukaryota > Viridiplantae > Streptophyta > Magnoliopsida > Asparagales > Amaryllidaceae > Agapanthus > Agapanthus africanus. Next base: position 403,771,800 of record CM057346.1, read on the forward strand.
AACCCCGCATTTTAGTCTCGATATTGAAAACACTTTTCAATAACCAGTCGGGTAATTCAACAAGATTCCCGACAATCGAATGCTCGTTGGAAACTTTAGTAGACGGCCGCACCCCCGGTGCCGTCGACGAAATGCACTCAGGCGGAACACCGCGGCCGCGAGCACCCGAACGGATACTTTTGGCGACGGAGTTCTCCTACAGTCACTTGGTCGGGGCTGTAGGGCGTGGCTATCTGGTAAGGTTTGTAGGGTTCCTAGGCACACTATAGAGGTCTCACAAGGCATCGAACATGCCAATTTAAAATTTTATGGGTGCCGAGAAACCCTAATACGGATCGTCGGCTAGATTTCTAGGCGAAACAATAAACTAGTTAACACTTTAACTAAAAGTTAGATGCTACAACCTTTGTAGATCCGGTTCTCCACTTCCTTAGCTCCACGTGGGTGTCCTCTCGCTGTCCATCATGAATCCCGAACTCAATCGTCGGCTTCATCGGAGAAACGGGCGAGCTAGGTCGTCGGCTTCGTGTCAAAGACGATCTACGTCGAGGCATCACAAGTTCAAGCTCCGACTTCACAAAGTTGTGAAACTTGTGAAGAAAACACCTAAAACAACTTGGCAAGAGGTGGAGGGTGAAGAAATAGGAGGTGGGTTCACTTTAGAATTGGATTTCACTCACTTTTGCTCAAGTTGCCATTGATGGCATCTAGTTTACTCTCTTGAAGAAGAAGGAGAAGATGAAGCTAGAATATGATAAGTGTTGTGCATAATAATAAAATAAATCAATACTTATCATATCTTAACCAAGGTTAAGTGTAGAGAAAAGACCATGGTAAATGAGAAGGGTTAGGGTTAAGCTAGAAGACAAAATGGTTTCTTTAGTCAAAGCTTCATGAAGCTTCAACAAGCTTCATGATGAAAAGAAACCATTATGTTTTCATTTATCCATTTAAATAAATAAAGAATGGATAAATAAATGAGAGAATAAATCAAAACCCTAATTATCTTCTTAACCATGGTTTAATTCTTTACACTTAACCATGTGAGCAAGTATCATCAAACATGATACATATATGTGCACAAAAGTATATCACATATACAACTTGCACATCAAGTGAGAAAATCCGTGTAAAGTGAACCAATAATAGTTAATGCAAAGTAATATATCAAATATATAATTATACATTAAATCATTAAATCAACATTTGATTCAATGATCCGGTCATGTCTCACATAACCGACTAGTATTCAATGTATCGATTTATCGAATCAATGATTCGATAACTAGGTCATATCGAATATAACCAATCGAAAAATTTATCGCGAGAATGAAATGCGGTATCACATACACGCATTATTCTCGCTACCGCACATATCTCATATGCGCTCCTATTTCGTTTCGCTTGAGCCAGGAAACCTCTGTGTAGGACTCTAAAGACTCGTCAATACGCCGGTAGCAGATGATGATTATATCAAGCACCCACAAGCCGCAAGCGGTCTGCTAAACGTAACGGCCATCCGGGTATTGAGCGATCAGAAAATCGACGAGCTAGCCCGCTCACACTCCTGTGAATCCAACCAGTAACACTTACCGTACAGTCCGGTCTATTCGTCTGATATGTCGCATATCAAGTCTAGGGGTGGTATACGTCAGACCCCAATAACCGATAAGTCGTGCCGATGTGAGGCTCATAACGGGTCGAGAAACTACTGGTAACACTTACCAGCAAATCTCTGATCAGCCCTGGCCAGGGACTTCCCTGTTACGGCCAATCGAGCACAGCGCAACATCAACCCCCAATACCGGGAGAGACGAAACCCCTCCTATCGCTCATTGCCTCCATGTGACTCGGGACTGTACCCAAAGACCACCGTTTTGCATGCCCTCATGGACGTGGTAAGGTGGAGATCAAAGCACAGTGGGAATCACACAAGACTCTATGACGATCTCGGGTCTACAGACTAACCTGTACAAGTGTCACCTGAGAACTGCCATCTGACGTGAGGTATAATACCATCTGGGAGTTCTCGGCGAGTCCGTCCAGTGTACCCAGTCTCCACTGAGCACCCGTATACCATCTCTGATGTCAAACACCAATGGATGTGGGATCATCCATCGCCCATCTCATGGGTCGAGAAGCGTATACGCTAGTCTACTCTGGTATATCGATGCCCCGTCTCGATACACCCACGACTAGGGACCTTGAAGGATGTACTTATGGACTACCATGTCCCCACTAGTATGATCTGCATCACAGTCCAGGTAGTCAAGTGCATATCCTAAGGGCTTTACCAACATGTAACTGTAAGACAGTATAAAGAGACTAGTGTACATGTTAAGATAAAGAGTAACCAGATAGCATACTATCATATCGAGCAAGAAAGTCATCTCTATATATGTCCAAGCATCCAATATAATATACATCATCTGTACAATACTGGCCTCTAGGGCATACATACAACTAACAAGGTTACCCGGCGAGTATCCGCATACACTACGTAATTACGACGGACTTTTGATCAACATCAAAATCCCGTGGAAACCGATCAAATGAGACTAAATTGCTAGATTTATAAAATTCAATTTAGTTTTCATAAAACTAAATTTTGTGGATTCCAAATATTCTATCACAATCACAGATAGCTAGACGATTTTAAACTTTTCGATCGAATCAACAAACTCCCAAAATTTCCCAAAGAGCTCAACACTTGAGCGGAGTTTAAAAAGTACCCAGAATATACCACGGAACCTATGGACCAACCGTAGAAGGGTCAACCCTTGCCTTTGTTCCCGCCAAAAAATTTCTGCGCAAAAGAGCCCAAGGTATCAAATGGCAGCGATACGTTTAAGAAAATGTGAACCAGTATTTTCCGGGCTGTATTTTGACAAACTCCCGAATGAGAAACAGCTAAATTCTGATGGTATCGAAAACATCTCAAAAAAGCCTTCGATTTGATATATTATGGGCCTCATAATTCATCCGGGATCAAAAGTTATGAGGCATCACGTGCTCACACGTGACCGGGCATCACGTGCCCACACGTGACCGGGCATCACGTGCAGACACGTGACCATTTACAGGCAAAGCCTGTAGGCACTGAATAAAATAAATAATTGAAAATAATTAATTAGTGGGGTCACGTGCCAACACGTGATGGGCCTTTAAACCCACTGAAAAGAATTAAACGTATAATAAAATAACAAGGAAAAACCCCAATGGGGCATCACGTGCCAACACGTGACCAAGGGTCACGTGCTGACACGTGATAATTCCCGAGTTCTTTAAAACAACGGAATTAAATTCTGGTCAAATGCTTAATCAGGGGGTTACGTGCCAACACATGATGGGTTCCTAAAGATCTATGAAATAATAGAATTAAATTCTAATTAAGGGAAATCAAAGACCCTAAGTGGGAAAATATTTCTTTAAATCTTTCCAAACAAAAAAGATGGTGCTCTGTAAATTAGAACACCATTGGATTAAAAATCCAATGGTGATTAAAAATCACCAATTTATGGAAAGATTTTATACAAGGAAAGATTTCCCTAAAATTCACCAAGAATAACAGATAGAATATCTTTTGGATTAAAAATCCAATGGTGAATAAAATTCACTGAGTGATCTAAAAGATCATGTTGGTTACAAAAACAATCAAAATCTTTCAATGAAAGATTGACAAAACAAATTGATTCTTTTCTTTCTCCTATAAATAGGAGCCAAGAAGAGAAGAGAGGAGGATCGACTTTTTTTGGGAAATATACAACAACAGAGAGAAAAAAGAGAGGAGAATTTAATTCTCAAGAGAGAAAAAGATCTCTTCAGAAAAAAACCCTAGGCGAGAATGGGAAAGAGATCTAAGCTCCATAAAACAAAAAGAGAATTTAATTCTCAAATTAAGAGTTTAACTCTTCCGAATAAGAACTTAGTTCTTCCTTTGGTTGAAGATCTGTAGAAGCAGATCTCCCCACAAGTTAAGAATTTAATTCTCATCGGGGAGATTCTACCATGCAGATCCAAAACTTAGAGGGAGAATTGAGTTTAGGGAATTTAATTCCTACAAATTCATAGGAATTTAATTCCTCCAAATGAAACTAGGGTTTAACCCTATATGAGAATTTAATTCTCCCAAAACTCATAGAAATTCAATTCCTCCAAATAAAACTAAGGTTTAACCGTACATAAGAATTTAATTCTTCTATATACATAGGAATTTAATTCCTCAAAACAGAATTAGGGTTTAACCCTACCAAAGAATTTAATTCTCAAACAAAGGACTTAAATTATCCATGCATGTAAATGTGGTCACGTGGTAACACGTGACCCTTCCTTTAATGATCAGAAAAGAATGAATGAGACATGGTCACGTGCCCCCACGCGACCCTCAAACAGACTCCTCAAAATGAGAAAGAAAAAACTTGGAGGCAATGCCTCACGTGCTCACACATGACCCTCAAAACAAAAGGGAACAAATCCAAGAGTAGAATCAATTTTGGGTGCCTTCACGTGTCCCCATGTGACCCCTAATAAACACTTTAGTAATCAATACATGGATACCCATCACGTGCCAACACGTGATGGCCTGAAGATTAAAGTGTTTAACACTTATTTGAATATTCTGATAATAAAATAAAGGAGGTATGGCCCTATCTTCAGGCACCTCACGTGACCCCACGTGACCCCTTCTTTTCTAGTGTTTAACACTATTTTGAGCATTTTGTCTCCAGTGTTTAAAACTGTTTTAAATACATCACGTGAGGACACGTGACCGCCAAATGTCCTTTAGTGTTTAACACTATTTTAAAACCAGCTTAGCCCAAATTGGCTAAGTTTTCCAGAGGCAAATCTCCCCTTCAAATGGGCCTTAAAATCCAGAGCTATAATGTTTAAGTGCTCAGCCAAAGACAAAATGTTATCAGAGCCCTCAAACACTTGTTTAGCATTGCTAAATAATGAGGGGCTGAACCCAGACAAATGTTCAATAGTCCAATAAAGGGCCAACATTTCAAACTTAATTGGACTTAGCCCAAATTGGCCATAAGTCCCCAATTCAGATTTAACTGAGCCAATGTGCTCATAATCAATTAATTGATCTTAGTTCCAAATTGGACTATAGATCTCCCAATTAACTTTGGAGGGTACATCTCTGAACTCCTCTGATATTTGTCGTTGTAATCCTTCAATGTCTTCAGAGAGGTGACGGGTCCCGACAGCCATACATTTCATAGACTATGACGTCTTTAAACTGGACTGTGGGGTCCTTAAACTCATGGACTATGATGTCCTTAACCTCGGACTGTGGGGTCCCTTTAAACCCATGGACTATGATGTCCTTAACCTTGGACGGAGATGTTCTTAAACTAACATTGGACCACCATGTCCCTAAACTGGTAATTGACCGCAAAGTCCCTAAACTAGAACAATAGAGCCTAAATGCTCTTTTGTTGGATCTAAATGATCCCGTTAAGTAGATCTTAGTCTAAAATTAGACTAACGTATCCTTAACAAATGGTTAAGTTGACCTTAGATTAAAATTAGACTAACGTGTCCTTAACAAACTGTTAAGTTGATCTTAGTCTAAAATTAGACTAACATATCCTTAACAAACGTTTATGTTAATCTTAGTCTCAAATGAGACTAACGTATCCTTAAACCCAAACCCGAAACCCAAATCTAAGAAAATACGGATTTGGACTAATTCACGCCCTACGGATGACAACATAAATTAGTCTCCGTATACAATCCACGGGCAACCAAAAACAAAACAAACACACACGACATGAAGTGACCATCTGGAGAAGGAGAAAGTGGTTACCGCGATGCGGTAGCGTAATTAACTGCAGGGGCTTGCGCCTGCAGGGAAGAGCGTCCCCACAATCAAAAACCCCTCATCATGAGGGGGAATCTGATGAAGTCTGCTACATCGGCCGCATCCGTTTAAACCTTCGATATACGGTGCCATAAATCAACTTGGTGTCTTCGGAGAGGTGGATGGATAGCATCAATTAGCATCTGCCCCCAAATTCAGGCAAGACGGACCTACGCGGTCTCGTCTTCGGTTTTCAGTGCGGAACAGATTCTGGCACGCCCGGTGGGACCTTTTCCTCTTTCCACTCCACAATTCTTTTGTCGTGATTCGTGAACGAATCGCGGTTTGCTATGGTTGCCCTTGGGTTCGAGGTACTAAGATTTGGTGTCTTGCTTGGTGCAGAAAACGAGAGAGCAATGGCGTCTACCTGCACAAAATGCTCCAGCTGCAACTACAACTCCCGTTCCGCTTCATCTGGAGGTGTAACTTACGGGCCCCAGGCGGCCTCCCTTTTGACAATGCTAGTAGAGCAGGTAATGCAGGCTACCACCGGATTGTTCTTCGGGACCATGCTCCTACCAGTGAGCGTTAACATCCCGCTGCCGCAAGAAGCGCAGAAGAAGTCGGTCTTTGATCGGCTCACTACCACCACGGCCCCTCTCAACGGGTCATCCAATGCCAAGCCAACAGCATCAGTCTTCGATAGGCTGAGCCTGAACTCCAATGGGCCTGTCAAGAAGCCCACGATACCTGAAGCGGCCATCCAAAAACGGATAGCCATTCCTGCTCTCGAGGTCACCAAAGTAGCTTCTCCTGACAAGAAGTCAGTCTTCACAAGGCTGGCCACTCCGGCTCCCGCACCGGGCGAAGCTACCTCTGCCCAGAGATCTGTATTCGATAGGTTGGACATTACTTCTCAGCGAACATCGGTCTTTAAGAGGCTGACGCCAGTGACAACCCTCCGCCAAGACAGGGGGCATGACGAAGCCTCTCCTAAAGCTGAGACAATCCCGTCCGCACGACATGCTCGACGTCGCCACTGGCGCCGAGTAAAGAAGGCTGGGGGCAACTCTCCTTCTGGACTGACTCCGTCGGCTCCAACGGTGGAAATCGATGCTGCTGTTCCAACTAGGAACAACTTTGAACTACTTAACAGGGTGCGCAGGAACTCACCAGCTGCTGTTCTAAAAAAGTTTCCTCCGCCTGTGGAGAATGCCACAAACGCGAATCTCGAACAGCCCCCTTAGCGGCTGTCCTCTAAAATTTACAAAGTCTGGTGTCAAGTCCTAAGACTTGGTAATTGATCAAGACTATCCCCGCCGACAGAAAAAGATGAAGGTTCGGCAAGAAGAGGATCACCCTGCCAAACTACAGAAAGCGACAGCTACTTGGGTGCCCACTGCAACGACCCCTTCAACCTCTACTGCTCACAAGAAGAGAAAGCTGGAGAAAATCCCGTTGTCTGCGATGAATCGCAGGAACACTGAGTCTAGACGCCCCGAGTCTGGGGGCATGGTGGTACATACTATCTATATGGCATCCGGAAAAAAGGATAGCCGTATCTCCAGAGGTCATCTACCGCTTACGCGATCAGTGACTAAGGCCCATGAGCAACAACAGAAGCTCCAGGAAATGCTAACGCAAATGGCCGCACTCACGGGACTGAAATCAAGCCCGGAGACATCCTCGGAGCAGCGCCGTGAGCAGGAAACTGATGCTGAATTCCTTCGGAGAATACTTGAGAAGAAAAACAAAGAGGCTGCGGTACAAGCGGCCAACATAAAACAAATGGCCCTTCTATTCCAAGATATGGTGGGCATGATGATCCAGCCGGATCCCCCAGCCGAAGATCCTCCAGTAATAATTAAAGATGATAGAGGAGAAATATCAAATCCTCTGCCGGCTCTGTCAACAGCCAAGGAGGAGACAATCTCCAAAGCTGCCCTGGATGATTACATCGCTCAGCAGATACGAGTTCACCAGGCGAATGAAGCGGCTGGGAAAATTGTAAAGACCCGACGACCCTACCCGGGCTGATACGACCAAATAAAGTACCCGCCGGGATACATGATCCCCAAATTCCACGTATATAAGGGGACTGGAAATCCGCATCAGCACGTTGCTCAATTTAGGGCTCTTTGCGGCAATACCGGAGGTGACGAAAAATTGTTACTTCGTCAGTTCATCGGCAGCTTGGCGGAAACGGCCTTCGAATGGTATTCAGAGCTTCCCAACTATTCCGTCAAGACATTTACGGAGATGGAGTTGCTATTCGCCCAGCACTTCGCAAGTGCTAGCGAACGCACCCCAATCATGGCATTGATCATTGCCAGGGTGAAACCAGGCGAAACTTGGGTCCAATACGCCATACGGTGGCGGAATCTATGGTCGAAATGCGAGCAGCGCATTGAAGAAGTGCCTGCGGTAGGCATGTTCGTGGGGACCCTCGACCTTCAGGCGACCATTTCACAGTTTATGATGTTCTTCAAGCCGACCACTTTCCAGGCCTTGATTGATAAGCTGGCCTAAATGGACCAGATGGGCCATAGACCGTCCTCCTCGAAGATGGAGCCTCAAAATGAGAAGGGCAAAGGGAAAGCAATTTTCGTTGCCAATGCTCAACAACAACCGAGTGGCCCGAGACCGGTTGTTCGCCAAAGCAACAAGCGGCAATCTCTCGGTGAGAAGTTAAGACGTCCTTACTCATTTCCCAGGGATAAAATAAGAAAACTGTTCGAGCTAGCAGTGCGCAACGGGCTCATCACTCTACCAGAGTCGAGACACCCACCGCAACCGAACGACGTCAGTAATCCTAATTACTGCCCCTACCATCGACTATTGGGCTATCCACTCGAAGATTGCCACGTTTTCAAAAATTAGGTTGAAGACCAATACCAGCAAGGCAAATTCGCGTTGTCTGAAAACTAGAAAGTGAACTCTCCACAACCACATGCTCCGAAAAAGATGGACATGCCGGGGGCATCATGCTCATTCATAAAGGAAGCTTCATGGGAAGTTGTTCTTTCGGCAAAAACTTAAAAAATGCTGAAAGATCTTCAAACATGTCCGGCGATCAGGTGGAAAAGTCCACAAGAACCGGAGATTATCGAGGGGATGCTGAAACTACGCCCAACATTGGGAGTTAATAGTGATGGTGGACAAAACATTCAGGCCCAGCCGTCAAAGTCTTCGAAGAAAAAGAAGAAGACCAAAAAGCCCGCACAATTTGATGACAAGCACACAGACTTGCAAAAGCATATTGACGCGCTGGAGGAATACAACCAAAAGGCGCGAACCCCAGTCATACTCCAAGAATTTCTCAACCATATCCTGGAGGTCGGAGATAGCGACAATGATGAGGGAGACAACTCGTCACAGGAACCAGAAGATTATGTGGCAAGTTGCCACATGATCTCTCATTCGTCACTAAATAACAAAGAAGCTCACTCGGCATCAGAAGATAATGTAGAGGAGCTGAGGGCAGGATCGAAGCCAAAACCCTTGGAACCGTCTGACGAGATGATCGACTTGCTACTGAACGAAGCCCGTCAGAAAAGTAAAACCAATCGAGAGCGCGAACTGGCTATATTCGAAAAAGCCAAACGCCGATGACTGGATGAAAATGTCGAGGCACCCCAACCGGATCGAAGCATCCCTATCGCCAGCAAAAGCAAACTTAAAGTAAAGAAACGATTCGCTAAGGCCCTGTCAATAGGAATGAAGTTGCCCTCTCTTAGAGGAAATTCTCCTGGCGGTATAAATCTTGATAAAGCGGACATACATCCTAACTTCTGTATATACCATCAGAGGATTGCACACCCTATCGAGGAGTGCATAGCCTTTAAAAACTGGTGGCAGGGATATGTTGCCCACCGATAACACGTTCAACGAGTGAAGCGCAAGGCTCGTCGGGAACAGAAAAGCACGACAGATGAGCGCAAAAGAGCCGCTGGCAACTATCATATAGTCGACACCAAGGGATCGCAAGTCATCACCTTTGGAAGTGACTCTGACGAAGAAATGGCCCTCAGCTCTCTCTTTAAGGAATCCACCTCCGACACAAAAGATGCGAAGATTTGCGAGGAAATCTAGCCGCGTAATCGTTTGTTGCCCGAAGAATCTCGGACCTATGACCGAAACGTCGTTAAACTACTACAAACCGCGGTGTCCCCAGGCCGACGTGGTAAAATAAAAACGATACACCCACAAGCGAGATGGGCACAGATGAAAACCCGAAAGGGCTCCGTGAGTAAAAACAGCAGGGCTACCGGCGAGTTTTGTGAAAACCTGAAAGGGCGCAATCTCGTTAAAAGACATTTGCAAGGTCCTCTCAACCTTGTGAGGAGAAAATGCCTGCGTGAGATCCTTACGACTCACAAGGGAGCAACACACTTAGGGATCCCCATGATTCCTAAGGAGAAATTACACTTACGAGATCCTCACGACTCGTAAGGAGAATTCCCCTTTGAGACCCTCACGGCTCATAGGATTCAAAAGCCTTAAGCTACAGAGATCTGAATCTGTTCTTAAGCCATCACAATCTCCAATGCTGCCCTATAAGTGTCAATATTGACCCTTGTATACAATCCACGGGCACGGATAAACATTTCCCTAACAGAGTCCCACCCGCGACTAGGGATATGTTCACACAGTGGACAACCCTTATAAGTCCTCTCGACTTATAAGGAGAAAACACTTTTGTAAGATCCTTACGACTTATAAGAGAATGCACACTTAGGAATCCTTACGATTCTTAAGGAGAAAATGCACTTACGAGATCCTCACGACTCGTAGGGAGGAATACTTTCATAAGACCCTTACGATTCATGAAGTTAAAAGCCTTAGTCGACAGGATCCTAACCCTGTTCGCTAAGCCACCTTTGTTCGACATCGACAGAGGAAAATGATGATTCGCTCCTGGCAATATCCCAGTTGTAGCAATGCTGATGCCTAAATCGGTATCAAATCCCAAACTCGCAGCGAAAACCCAGCGAGCCACAAATGCATATAATATAGTTGAAATGATGGGGCAGCTTGCAACAAAATCAGCAAGTAAAATATATGCATATGAAATAGCCGAAATGATTGGGCAACTCACAATAAAAAACAGCGAGTAAAAAGAAAAAATAGCCGAAATGATTGGGCACCGCGAAAAATAGCCGAAATGATTAGGCAATCGCGATATAAAATCTGAAATGATAGAGCATCGCGGAAATAAAAAAAAATGAAAGAATAAAACTTTTGCCATGCAGGTGAGTCACATTGACCCCTATATACAATCTATGGGCACAAACAAGAAGGGAACCATATCGTCCTACCAGGGTTCGTCGAAGCGAAGCCAAATCTCGACGGTTCATAGACAACCTAGAGACAATCTCGATATTCGTCACAATATTGCAGACACAATGTCAACAAACGGAGTGAAGGAAGATCCTTAGCTTCAGGGTCTCGACGTCAACATCGATAATTTAGAGACCACCTCGACGTTCGTCTCGATACAGCAGACGCGATGTCACCCCAGCGTTCTTCCTCCAACAAGATGCAGACGCGACACCAACAACGGAGCCATGGCAAAGTCCCTAGTTCTAACCCTCGACGGTTCACCAACAACCTAGAGACAACCGCGACATTCGTCTCGATACAGCAGACGCAATGCCAGCAAATGAAGCGAAGGCCAAATTTCTAACTTCAGGGTCTTGACGGTGACTCATATAAAACCTGAAAGACTACCGGAGATCATCCCACATAGAGTGGTCACCACCTCGACGTTCGTCTCGATACAGCAGACGAGATGTCACCACAGCGTTCTTCCGCCAGTATGATTTAGACACGACAATCAAACAACGGAGCCACGGCAAAATCCCTAGTTCCAAACTGTAGCGTTTTGAAAAATCGTTTCGGTGAAATTTCGGAAAATCGGTAAAATAAAGGGGTTTTCTGTAAAAAAGTCAAAATGCAAATATCTTATTATAAAAATTAAACATACATATTCTATCTATGAAATTGCTAGTATTTGGTGTTTATTGAGCCACTGGTGAAATTTCAAATTTTCTGAAAAAAATTTATTTTATTATTATTTTAAGCCGTCACTAATACATTTAATTAGGGAAAATTACAAATTGGAATGAGTTGAAACAAATTTTGTGCATCATAAAACATTAAATAAAATTTTATCATGTGGTTTTTGAAACGAAATCGTTTGCCAAAACGGTTTAGAAAATATCGAAGAAAAAGGCTTTTTTTTAGTGTAAATGGATGTTTGGGGTATTGTATTTGTCATTTTCCATCACCCCACACCCATACCCACACTCACACACCCCCATTTACTTCTCCCCTTGGCTGAATTCAGCAGCTCCCACCTTTTTCCCCACTTGAATTTCAAAGAAAAGAAATGAAAGAAAAGAAAAGAAAATGGATAAAAGAGTTGACCTTTTGTTGATTTGGACTTTTCCCTCACCATACCTCACACCACACCCCCTCTCTCCTCTCCCCCACATGCATTTGGCTGGCCCTTCCAGCAGCAGCCCCCTCCCCCTTTTCTCCTCTCATTCCTCTTCAAAAATGCTTAAAAATTGCCTCAAAATCCATCAAATAAATCCCAAAATCCAAATCCAACTCCTACCCATTTCTCATTAGCCATTCTAGCATGGATCTAGGGATCAAAATGGCATCTTAGGAGGCTAGATCTTGAGCTTGATCTCATCATGGGAGGTATAATCTCATGCTTTTGTTAAAATTTGTTATCTAGTTGCTTTAATCTAAGTTAACTAAGTGCTTAATTAGGTTTTGATGAGTTTAATTGCATGATTAAAGATTTCAAGTTAGGGTTTTGTTGTGGAAATGGGTTATGATAAATTGTGCATGGTTTTGTGTTGTGGATTAACATCTTAAGTTTATAGAAAGCTAATTTAGTTGTTAATTCCAAACCATTACTTATAAAATGCCCTAATTAAGTTATTTTGCTAACTAGAGTTTTGGAAAATTGTTAAATGCTTTAGATTAAAATATAATTATGGTTTCATGTCATTATTAATATTATAATGAGTGGTTTAATGACTTTGGATCATGCAAAACCAAGCTTAATTGTTAAATTGTGAATTTTTCTTTAAAAAGAGTTAAAATCGGTATTTTTGCAAACTAGTTTTTTTTGAACATATATGGTTTGGTGAAATTAAATTATGGAAACGATTTATATGACTTATTTAAGATATTTAATAAGTATATTGGCCGCTACATTCATTTAAACGTCGAGTTTTGTACTAAAACGGGTAATTTTTGCTTGCTAGATTTTCGGAAAAATGGCTTCCAAAGTGAATTTGGGATTTTTTGTGAATTTTAACCTATTCTATATTTAAATTAGTATTCGTGAATGTGCAAATGAGTGTACTTGGGTTTTTCTCGATGGTCGGGGGTTTGCACGCCGACGTCGAGGGTTTTTGGGTTGGTTTGTAAGAGCAACCATAGGTTTTGACCTATGTGGGATTCGTGCGTCGTTTTGGTCATGAGTCGGATTTTAATGCGATATGGTGCATTTTGATATGTAGGTACCCCATGTGGACTTCGAGACGACAAGCAAGTGCGTGGCGACGTCGGCACCGGCGAGCGAGGACCAGGTGAGTAGATTTATATCTACGGGGAGAAGTCGGGTGGATGGCGTATAGCACCCCCGCAGTCCGTGGTGGTGTATACAGATGCGTATACACACCAACATTTATTATATGTTATTTGGGATTAATAACGATGTTAGGATGGATATTGGTGTATTGGATTACTTTAGTGTTGCGAACCCTAGGGTAGTGTTGCACTACACATACACACATACATACTTGCGTACATTCCTATTTATATGCGCTCATGGGATTCTTTATAGTTATGTGTTCACATGGGTATGGGACTATGTGTTCACATACGGATTTGAGGATGATATTGGGCTTGAGCTGAGTCGATGAGATTTGTTTTGTAGTTGCGATATCAGTGATATGGCAGGATTCGTACTTGAGGTACGTCCTGGGGTTATAGCGGATCTTGAGGCGGCGATACGGGTGAATAGTGTTATAAATAAAATGGTCGACATGTGATCGTGATATAAGATATGATATGCTAGGATATTGATATTAGGCCGTATCGGGCGATGTATACCCCTTGATGATGATATGTGCTGACGATATCGGTTTGTACGAGATTGTCGATCAGCAGTCAGATCATGAGTATATTGAGGATATTAGTATTGTACTAGACATAGGTCAGTACCCTAGACTATGATCTTGGATAAAGAGGATACCTGAGGAATAGTGTGAGGAATATGATATTGACCCCTACCCAGATTTGGGGATGCCGTACGACGGATTTACGTACGAGCTATATTTTGATGATTGATCCGCACTCTTGACTTGGGATGTCTGATTATAGATATGGTATCGGATATGATATTATTGAGGCGGGATCACCGACTAATATATATACAGGTATGTATATGGATCGACTCAGATGTTAGGCGGTTTCCTTACCTGTAGTCCAGCTTGTTAGCTTAGCCCTTTTGTTTAGTTTAGTTGTTAGATTAGAGTCGATTCTTACCTATTTCAAAAACTAACGAATCGTGGGTATTTTAAAAGACAGCCCAAGGGATCCTATGGATATTTCAAAAGACGTATCTTTTCATAAAAACACCGTAGCCCTATTTTCAAAACCCCATGATTCGTGTTATTTCAAAAGGCACCATTTGTAGGACTTATATTAGATTAATGCAGATTAGTTATAGTTGCGTCTAGTTTTCAGCTCCCGCTCATTTTTGTGGTCCGCTTCGCATCGCATGCTTATTTTATGTTTCATACTCCATTATTGATATCATGCTGTTAGGACACCAGCACCATTACCGATGATGCGTCTGTACCACGTACACTTAATTGCCGGCTCATACACATCTTCATCGGTAATTGCCATGTCACGTACACCTTAGAAAATATTATTGCTTGACATAGCCTGTTAGCTAATAGTTAGACATGATATTAGTGTACTTGCCTTATATGTTAGTTTAGACATTGTAGTTATTACCTGCTACTTCATGCATACTGTTATTCATTGTTATGCCGCATTCATGGATTCTCATGCATATATTCACTATTTTACGTGTTATTGAGGTTTTGGATTCGGATTTCCATGAGATTTTCTGGATTTGGAGGAAAACCGCAAAAACTTATATAAACTGATTTCTCTCTTTTTAAATAAAAAGTGCGGTTTTCCCATGATGTATGAGTCGTCCACCATGAGTTTGCTGATGGATTTCGAGACCCGATTCGAGGAGACGGATGAACCGTTTTGGGTACATGGTGGACCCGGTAAGGTACCCCGGGGCAAGAAGCGCGTGATGATGACGATGTGAGCCTGGCAGGGGAGCACTACCTACCGGTGATTTTACCCGACGCGTCGGATATCCGGAGGATACCGTCATGGTCTTGAGATGGATGGTAGGGGCCGGTCTGGACTGACGGCGCCCTAGATATTGTGATTGAGACATTGAGATTTCGAGATATTGAGGTACAGAGACTGTGATACAGAGATATCGAGATATTGGGATTACGTTTTGTGCCGATGCTAGGCACTGTTTTATGCTGATTTCATTGTGATACCTCATTTTAAAAATACAAAGGAAATCTCACTAAATTATGAAAACAGTTCTTCATTTACATGTATTCTGTTTCCATGCATTCATACCTCATTCATATGATATATTGCTACCTGAGGCACTGACACGGGCACATGAGATTACACCCGGGTTAGATATTTACCCTAGCCTTGTTATAGGTTGCATGTTATATATATAATTGAGGATATATTATTATCTTTGACCTAGGTTGCGTTATTTATGCGATTTCTTTCCGTTGATGTTTTTCTATTCACGAGTTGGCAACTCACCCCCGTTGTGCCCCAGTTTCTTGCAGGTTTGCCGTACAGGTTTCTTTACTTCTTGCGGGCATAGTTTCCTTCGGGTGATTTGCTAGTAGGTGGGTTTACTTGTATCGTACCCCCCATTATATATCTTGTATATTATTATTCTGTTGTATCTAGAAGTTCCATCAACCAAACATGTATTTATTTTGAGTTAGAGACAGTGATGTTTTTCTTTCGACCTTAGAGTCGCGCGTTTTATTTCTGTGGTTTTCTTATGGTTTTGAGTTTTTGATCCTCACTGTTGCCGTTGTATATTATATTGCTTGTGTGGTTGTGACCGTCGATTGACGAAGAGCTAGCTCCCGCTTGGGGATGCCCTTTTATTGATTTCGTATACTATTCATGTTGTATCCCGTTTGGGGGCCAGTATTTACAAAGGAGACTCTGCCGAAATTTTCAGGAAATATTTGATGTTTTTTTAAACGCATAATTCGGCTATGCTATTAAAACTACTTGATTTAAATTGGTTTTTCTTCACTCTACTACTTTTCTTGGTTTGGATTTCTGGGTTTTCGGTTTACTTAGATTACGTACGCCTCGAGACGTTTCGTAGTTTATGTGCCGGTCATGTTCCATACTTTCGGGTCGTGACAAAGTTGGTAACAGAGCGTTAGGTTTTACCTTCGGAGCGTAGGATGACCCTTGGTTGATGGAATAGGTGACTAAAGTAGAGTGACGTACCGTGGGTATGTTCCGCGGCATACTTATGATATGCTACTCCACTTAAGAAGCCTTAGGATGTACATTTCTTTGTTCAGTATTATATTCATTCCTGATCTAGCTTCGTCGGTACCAGTTACGGTTTGCTGCCACGATTACGGGCAAGGAGAGCTACGGTTAGAATTGCGGTCAGCACAAGCTCGGCACGAACGAGGACTGTCCAGGGCGTAATTTTGGTGACACACGATTGCGGAGATGTGTCTTTTTTCTGTGTTTCCGCGCCACGAGCGTTTGGCGGATCGCCTTTATGAGATTTCTCGGACGTGCCGATCAGTATCAGAGGATTGGGCCACTGACAGAGGCCAGCCAGATTTTGATGACCGTTGGTGTGTTGCTTATTTATGATGGTCGAGGCACTGTTCAGCGTGCAGACGAGCGAGCCAGTTATTGCTGCGAACGACGAGATATTGCCCCAGATGCTGGAGTTAGTGCAGAATGAGTTGTACTAAGAGATGATAGAAGGTCGCTAGTCACCCGAGGATGAATGACTAGGACAGGTGGTTCGTTCGCCTACCTCGATGCGAGGTCATCCGATATATTGATTCCAGCTAGAGACGACTTCACGCGGAGACGTTGCGAGTCGACATAGACGATCGAATGTCAGAAACCTATTATTCCAAGTTTAAAGTAGTCGGAAAGACATGCAGGCAATTCTATGGTCCCTCTAGAAGAATGAAACCCTAACTCGACTTAATGACCGTGTGAAAGCCTTTGAACCTTCGGGTTTGCGGCAGTTCTACGGCGCCATTAGTGAGGCTTGGGTTTGCCCTTCTACGGCTAGACCACCGATGCTGTGGTATGTGCTCGATACTATTAAACTGTGCCCAAGATGTTGAGCTCTTGGGGGATTATGAGGTCTTGACGACTCGATCGGATGGCTCGACTTAATTTGGATGCTAGGTGGTGAGATGCATTTCTTGGAAGACTCCAGATACGAGGATAGTCATTGGAGCTCAGTCCATGCAGCCACGACGAGACGAGTCCAGAGCAGTCGACATTAGAAAAATGGAGTAAGAGGTTCGTACAAGATCTGGATATGATGACGTTCCCCTCCGCTGACATCAGGGATGCGATACGTATGCCGAGGCATTGGATATACCTTCCAGAAGGAGTCGCGTTGAGTATGCAGCCGTTCCAGAACGAGAACAGATCTAGTAAGGGACGATGACTTCCGGACAGTTCGGCAGAGACGAGATTTGGGAGAGATCTCGATAGGACCTTTCTGGAATAAATTACAAGAAGACCTTGACCCAGGAATGGTCATTGTTACGCACACCAGCAGGCCAGAGTTCATGATCATCGACGAGACGTCCCACTAGTGACCGCGACAGTTGGCCCGAGATTCTTAGAGGAAGTGCTTGAGCGGAGACCATTCCGCCATTATTGATTTCGATGTTTTGGGTGATTTATTCGCATGATTTGATGTTGATGATTGAGGATTTACGATCTTTGCACAGGGTTGCACTTGATATCGTTTTCGTGCTTGGTTTCACATGTTTGTGATTTTACGGTTTTAGGCATTTGAGTTGATTTTGTGCGTATATACGCACACGATTTGGTTTTTGCACGCGGTATAGTTTATATATGCGTACAGTGCAGTGTTACGTATGTTGTGCATTTAGGTGCCCTGGACTCTGATTTCGATAGTGGTGTTCGATATTTGTTTTGTGCACCTTGTGCACCTGATTTGATTTTGCACATGTTCAGCACTTGATATCGGATTTCATGATTTCGTGCACGATGGATGCACCTGATTTGGATTTTCGCACATGTTGGGCACATGTTTTGAAGTGTGATTTTGGTGCACATTAGATGCACTAAATCGAGATTGTTCGTGCATGTCAGATGCACCTGATTTTGCTGTCAGGCACACATGTTGCCTATGACAGCTGTTTCGTGCACACCCGATGCACTTAGATGTTGTTTCTGTGCATATGTATGGCACATATTTGGATTTTGATTTCCGTGCGCACCAGACGCACGTAGTATTCATACGCGTATTTTGGGATTGATTTTTCTTATAGAGCAGTACGTTTTTATGATATTGCTATGTGTTTTCGTACTGAGCAGGACTAGTCAGAGGACAGTACCTGAATATATTTTACATGTATAGTTTCGAGTCATATCATATTGGTTTTGCTTTGGATTTGGTATTGATGTCTTCCCCATGACTCCGATGATTGCGGGATGCTTGACGGAGTTTTGATTTGAGTTATATGCTCATTTTTCATG
This sequence comes from Agapanthus africanus, assembly GCA_030015575.1. Lineage (NCBI taxonomy): Eukaryota > Viridiplantae > Streptophyta > Magnoliopsida > Asparagales > Amaryllidaceae > Agapanthus > Agapanthus africanus. Next base: position 403,790,509 of record CM057346.1, read on the forward strand.
CACATGCGCTGCGCTACGATTTGTTTTATGTATTTACAATTTCGGAGCCCCGACGACTTGATGGTTTTGGTTTAGATGTTTTAGTATTTGGGGGGAGTTTTACTTTAAATTCGGGGACCGAATTTTTTTAAGGGGGGAAGATTGTAGCGTTTTGAAAAATCGTTTCGGTGAAATTTCAGAAAATCGGTAAAATAACGGGGTTTTCTGTAAAAAAGTCAAAATGCAAATATCTTATTATAAAAATTAAATATACATATTCTAGCTATGAAATTGCTAGTATTTGGTGTTTATTGAGCCACTGGTGAAATTTCAAATTTTCTGAAATTTTTTTATTTTATTATTATTTTAAGCCGTCACTAATACATTTAATTAGGGAAAATTACAAATTGGAATGAGTTGAAACAAATTTTGTGCATCATAAAACATTAAATAAAATTTTATCATGTGGTTTTTGAAACGAAATCGTTTGCCAAAACGGTTTAGAAAATATCGAAGAAAAAGGCTTTTTTTTTAGTGTAAATGGATGTTTGGGGTATTGTATTTGTCATTTTCCATCACCCCACACCCATACCCACACTCACACACCCCCATTTACTTCTCCCCTTGGCTGAATTCAGCAGCCCCCACCTTTTTCCCCACTTGAATTTCAAAGAAAAGAAATGAAAGAAAAGAAAAGAAAATGGATAAAAGAGTTGACCTTTTGTTGATTTGGACTTTTCCCTCACCATACCTCACACCACACCCCCTCTCTCCTCTCCCCCACATGCATTTGGCTGGCCCTTCCAGCAGCAGCCCCCTCCCCCTTTTCTCCTCTCATTCCTCTTCAAAAATGCTTAAAAATTGCCTCAAAATCCATCAAATAAATCCCAAAATCCAAATCCAACTCCTACCCATTTCTCATTAGCCATTCTAGCATGGATCTAGGGATCAAAATGGCATCTTAGGAGGCTAGATCTTGAGCTTGATCTCATCATGGGAGGTATAATCTCATGCTTTTGTTAAAATTTGTTATCTAGTTGCTTTAATCTAAGTTAACTAAGTGCTTAATTAGGTTTTGATGAGTTTAATTGCATGATTAAAGATTTCAAGTTAGGGTTTTGTTGTGGAAATGGGTTATGATAAATTGTGCATGGTTTTGTGTTGTGGATTAACATCTTAAGTTTATAGAAAGCCAATTTAGTTGTTAATTCCAAACCATTACTTATAAAATGCCCTAATTAAGTTATTTTGCTAACTAGAGTTTTGGAAAATTGTTAAATACTTTAGATTAAAATATAATTATGGTTTCATGTCATTATTAATATTATAATGAGTGGTTTAATGACTTTGGATCATGCAAAACCAAGCTTAATTGTTAAATTGTGAATTTTGCTTTAAAAAAAGTTAAAATCGGTATTTTTGCAAACTAGTTTTTTTTGAACATATATGGTTTGGTGAAATTAAATTATGGAAATGATTTATATGACTTATTTAAGATATGTAATAAGTATATTGGCCGCTGCATTCATTTAAACGTCGAGTTTTGTACTAAAACGGGTAATTTTTGCTTGCTAGATTTTCGGAAAAATAGCTTCTAAAGTGAATTTGGGGTTTTTTGTGAATTTTAACCTATTCTATATTTAAATTAGTATTCGTGAATGTGCAAATGAGTGTACTTGGGTTTTTCTCGATGGTCGGGCGTTTGCATGCCGACGTCGAGGGTTTTTGGGTTGGTTTGTGAGAGCAACCATAGGTTTTGACCTATGTGGGATTCGTGCGTCGTTTTGGTCATGAGTCGGATTTTAATGCGATATGGTGCGTTTTGATATGTAGGTACCCCATGTGGACTTCGAGACGACAAGCAAGCGCGTGGCGACGTCGGCACCGGCGAGCGAGGACCAGGTGAGTAGATTTATATCTACGGGAAGAAGTCGGGTGGATGACGTATAGCACCCCCGCAGTCCGTGGTGGTGTATACGGATGCGTATACACACCAACATTTATTATATGTTATTTGGGATTAATAACGATGTTAGGATGGATATTGGTGTATTGGATTACTTTAGTGTTGCGAACCCTAGGGTAGTGTTGCACTACACATACACACATACATACTTGCATACATTCCTATTTATATGCGCTCATGGGATTCTTTATAGTTATGTGTTCATATGGGTATGGGACTATGTGTTCACATACGGATTTGAGGATGATATTGGGCTTGAGCTGAGTCGATGAGATTTGTTTTGTGGTTGTGATATCAGTGATATGGCATGATTCGTACTTGAGGTACGTCCTGGGGTTATAGCGGATCTTGGGGCGGCGATACGGGTGAATAGTGTTATAAATAAAATGGTCGACATGTGATCGTGATATAAGATATGATATGCTAGGATATTGATATTAGGCCGTATCGGGCGATGTATACCCCTTGATGATGATATGTGCTGACGATATCGGTTTGTACGAGATTGTCGATCAGTAGTCAGATCATGAGTATATTGAGGATATTAGTATTGTACTAGACATAGGTCAGTACCCTAGACTATGATCTTGGATAAAGAGGATACCTGAGGAATAGTGTGAGGAATATGATATTGACCCCTACCCAGATTTGGGGATGCCGTACGACGGATTTACGTACGAGCTATATTTTGATGATTGATCCGCACTCTTGACTTGGGATGTCTGATTATAGATATGGTATCGGATATGATATTATTGAGGCGGGATCACCGACTAATATATATACAGGTATGTATATGGATCGACTCAGATGTTAGGCGGTTTCCTTACCTGTAGTCCAGCTTGTTAGCTTAGCCCTTTTGTTTAGTTTAGTTGTTAGATTAGAGTCGATTCTTACCTATTTCAAAAACTAACGAATCGTGGGTATTTTAAAAGACAGCCCAAGGGATCCTACGGATATTTCAAAAGACGTATCTTTTCATAAAAACACCGTATCCCTATTTTCAAAACCCCATGATTCGTGTTATTTCAAAAGGCACCATTTGTAGGACTTATATTAGATTAATGCAGATTAGTTATAGTTGCGTCTAGTTTTCAGCTCCCGCTCATTTTTGTAGTCCGCTTCGCATCGCATGCTTATTTTATGTTTCATACTCCATTATTGATATCATGTTGTTAGGACACCAGCACCATTACCGATGATGCGTATGTACCACGTACACTTAATTGCCGGCTCACACACATCTTCATCGGTAATTGCCATGTCACGTACATCTTAGAAAATATTATTGCTTGACATAGCCTGTTAGCTAATAGTTAGACATGATATTAATGTACTTGCCTTATATGTTAGTTTAGACATTGTAGTTATTACCTGCTACTTCATGCATACTGTTATTCATTGTTATGCCGCATTCATGGATTCTCATGCATATATTCACTATTTTACGTGTTATTGAGGTTTTGGATTCGGATTTCCATGAGATTTTCTGGATTTGGAGGAAAACCGCAAAAACTTATATAAACTGATTTCTCTCTTTTTAAATAAAAAGTGCGGTTTTCCCATGATGTATGAGTCGTCCACCATGAGTTTGCTGATGGATTTCGAGACCCGATTCAAGGAGACGGATGAACCGTTTCGGGTACATGGTGGACCCGGTAAGGTACCCCGGGGCAAGAAGCGCGTGATGATGACGATGTGAGCCTGGCAGGGGAGCACTACCTACCGGTGATTTTACCCGACGCGTCGGATATCCGGAGGATACCATCGTGGTCTTGAGATGGATGGTAGGGGCCGGTCTGAACTGACGGCGCCCTAGATATTGTGATTGAGACATTGAGATTTCGAGATATTGAGGTACAGAGACTGTGATACAGAGATATCAAGATATTGGGATTATGTTTTGTGCCGATGCTAGGCACTGTTTTATGCTGATTTCATTGTGATACCTCATTTTAAAAATACAAAGGAAATCTTACTAAATTATGAAAACAGTTCTTCATTTACATGTATTCTGTTTCCATGCATTCATACCTCATTCATATGATATATTGCTACCTGAGGCACTGACACGGGCACATGAGATTACACTCGGGTTAGATATTTACCCTAGCCTTGTTATATGTTGCATGTTATATATATAATTGAGGATATATTATGATCTTTGACCTAGGTTGCGTTATTTATGCGATTTCTTTCCGTAGATGTTTTTCTATTCACGAGTTGGCAACTCACCCCCGTTGTGCCCCAGTTTCTTGCAGGTTTGCCGTACAGGTTTCTTTACGGCTTGCGGGCATAGTTTCCTTCGGGTGATTTGCTAGTAGGTGGGTTTACTTGTATCGTACCCCCCATTATATATCTTGTATATTATTATTCTGTTGTATCTAGAAGTTCCATCAACTAAACATGTATTTATTTTAAGTTAGAGACCAGTGATGTTTTTCTTTCGACCTTAGAGTCGCGCGTTTTATTTCTGTGGTTTTCTTGTGGTTTTGAGTTTTTGATCCTCGCCGTTGGCGTTGTATATTATATTGCTTGTGTGGTTGTGACCGTCGATTGACGAAGAGCTGGCTCCCGCTTGGGGATGCCCTTTTATTGATTTCGTATACTATTCATGTTGTATCCCGTTTGGGGGCCAGTATTTACAAAGGAGACTCTGCCGAAATTTTCAGGAAATATTTGATGTTTTTTTTAAACGCATAATTCGGCTATGCTATTAAAACTACTTGATTTAAATTGGTTTTCCTTCACTCTACTACTTTTCTTGGTTTGGATTTCTGGGTTTTCGGTTTACTTAGATTACGTACGCCTCGAGACGTTTCGTAGTTTAAGTGCCGGTCATGTTCCGTACTTTCGTGTCGTGACACAAACCTCGACGGTTCACCAATAACCTAGAGACAACTGCGACATTCGTCTCGATACAGCAGACACAATGCCAGCAAACGAAGCGAATGCTAAATTCCTAGTTTCAGGGTCTTGACGGTAACTCATATAAAACTTGAAAGACTACCGGAGATCATCCCATATGGAGTGGTTACCACCTCGACGTTCGTCTCGATACAGCAGATGAGATGTCACCACAGCGTTCTTCCGCCAGCAGGATTCAGACGCGACAATCAAACAATGGAGCCACGACAAAATCCTTAGTTCCAAACCTCGACGGTTCACCAACAACCTAAAGACGACCGCGACACTCGTCTCGATACAGCAGACGCAATGCCAGCAAACGAAGCAAAGGCCAAATTCCTAGCTTCAGGGTCTTGACGGTAACTCATATAAAACCTGAAAGACTATCGGAGATCATCCCACACCAGCGTGGAGTGGTTATGACTCATCGGGGCTCCCCTAACTGAGCCTAGCCTCAAATAAAAAGCGGCATGGCGAAATTCCTAATGCTTGCTCTTTCGACGGTCAGACTGCCTAGGAAGATTGCTTGAAAACGTCTTGTCTAGCCCCCGAAGGGATCAGAGACACGACAGTCGCAAGGCTACTCGAACAGCAAGATTACCTATCGAGGAATACATCAGCCAACGCGACGGTATGAAGGGCAAAGCCCTAGTACCACAGACCCTAACGGACTTCTGTCGTAAAGAGCAGAGGTTAACTGTGACTTTAGGACATTCTTGCGAGAATACCTCGATTCGTCTCAACTCTAGGGAAATCAGTGTCCTTGGCAACCTTCTCGATTCAGGGAAATCAGCGTCCTTGACGAGAGCATCTCGATTCGCGTCGACCCGCAGAGAAATTAGTGTCTTTGCAGGAATACCTCGATTCGTCTCAACCCCAGGGAAATCAGTGTCCTTGGCAACCTCCTCGATTCAGGGAAATCAGCGTTCTTGACGAGAGCATCTCGATTCGCGTCGACCCGCAGAGAAATCAGCGTCTTTGCAGGAATATCTCAATTCGTCTCAACCCCAGGGAAATCAGTGTCCTTGGCAAAAACCTCGCCTCAGGGAAATCAACGTCCTTGATGAGAACACCTCGATTCGCGTCGACCCGCAGAGAAATCAGCGTCTTTGCAGGAATACCTCGATTCATCTCAACCCCAGGGAAATCAGTGTCCTTGGTAACTTTCTCGATTCAGGGAAATTAGGGTCCTTGATAAGAGCATCTCGATTCGCGTCGACCCGCAGAGAAATCAACGTCTTTGCAGGAATACCTCGATTCGTCTCAACCCCAGGGAAATCAGTGTCCTTGGAAACTTCCTCGATTCAGGGAAATTAGCGTCCTTGACGAGAGCATCTCGATTCGCATCGACCCGCAGAGAAATCAGCTTCTTTGCAGGAATATCTCGATTCGTCTCAACCCCATGGAAATCAGTGTCCTTGGCAAAAACCTCGATTCAGGGAAATCAGCATTCTTGATGAGAGCATCTCGATTCGCATCGACCCGCAGAGAAATCAGCGTCTTTGCAGAAATACCTCGATTCGTTTCAACTTCGAGGAAATCAGTGTCCTTGGTAAAAACCTCGATTCAGGGAAATCAGCGTCCTTGACGAGAGCATCTCGATTCGCATCGACCCGCAGAGAAATCAGCGTCTTTGCAGGAATACCTCGATTCGTTTCAACTCCAGAGAAATAAGTGTCCTTGGCAAAACCCTCGATTCAGGGAAATCAGCGTTCTTGATGAGAGCATCTCGATTTGCATCGACCCGCAGAGAAATCAGCGTCTTTGCAGGAATACCTCGATTCGTTTTGACTCCAGGGAAATCAGTGTCCTTGGCAACCTCCTCGATTCAAGAAAATCAGCGTCCTTGACGAGAGCATCTCGATTCGCGTTGACCTGCAGAGAAATCAGCGTCTTTGCAGGAATACCTCGATTCGTCTCAGCCCCAGGGAAATCAGTGTCCTTGGCAACCTCCTTGATTCAGGGAAATCAGCGTCCTTGACGAGAGCATCTCAATTCACATCGACCCGCAGAGAAATCAGTGTCTTTGCAGGAATACCTCGATTCGTCTCAACTCCGAGGAAATCAGCGTCTTTGACGAGAGCATCTCGATTCATATCGACCCGCAGAGAAATCAGCGTCTTTGCAGGAATACCTTGATTCGTTTCGACTCCAGGGAAATCAGTGTCCTTGGAAACCTTCTTGATTCAGGGAAATCAGCGTCCTTGACGAGAGCATCTCGATTTGCATCGACCCGCAGAGAAATCAGCGTCTTTGCAGTAATACCTCGATTCGTTTCGACTCCAGGGAAATCAGTGTCCTTGGCAACCTCCTCGATTCAGGGAAATTAGCGTCCTTGACGAGAGCATCTCGATTCGCGTCGACCCGCAGAGAAATCAGCGTCTTTGCAGGGATACCTCAATTCGTCTCAACCCTAGGGAAATCAGTGTCCTTGGCAACCTTCTCGATTCAGGGAAATCAGCGTTCTTGACGAGAGCATCTCGATTTGTATCAACCCACAGAGAAATTAGTGTCTTTGCAGGAATACCTCGATTCGTCTCAACTCCGAGGAAATCAGCGTCCTTGGCAAAAACCTCGATTTAGGGAAATCAGCGTCCTTGACGAGAACATCTCGATTCGCACCGAACCGTAGAGAAATCAGTGTCTCTGCAGGAATATACAACGTCAGCAAAGCGGAGCCGCGGCAAAGTTTCCAGTTCCATGACCCAGCGGTGTATAGACAAACCAAAGTCGACCCTCGACCTCCCTGTTGAAGCAATGCTTTGACTCGGAAGTAGGTCAACTCATCAATCACTTACGAGTCCTCTCGACTTATAAGGAAGAAAATTCTCTTGTGAGATCCTTACGACTCTCAAGAGAAAACACACTTAGGAATTCTCACGATTCCTAAGGAGAAAATACACCTACGAGATTCTCTCGACTCGTAGGGAGAAAAAATCTTTATGAGATCCTCACGGCTCATAAAGTTGAAAAGTCTTAGGCAACAGATCTGAACCCGTTTCCTAAGCCATCGCTTCTTATCTCAATTCAGGGAAATCAACATCCTTGGCGAGAACATCTCGATTCGTTTCGACCCGCAAGGAAATCAGTGTCTTTGTGAGAATCTCTCGACTCGTCTCAACTTGCGGGGAAATTAGTGTCCCTACACATAAAGAAAATTCTCTTGTAGGATCCTTACGATTCTCAAGAGAAAACGCACTTAGGAGTCCTTACGACTCCTAAAGAGAAAAGACACCTACGAGATCCTCACGATTCGTAGGGAGAAAAGCCTTTGTGAGACCCTCACGGCTCATAAAGTTGGAAAGTCTTAGGCAACAGATCCTATGTCTGTTTCCTAAGCCATCGCTACCTTATAAAGAGTTCAAGATGAACTGTTATCTACCATCTATGGGCCACATTTGCCAAAGCTACATGCCACTGAAATGGAGAAGTTACTCATGAGCATATAAACTACTTCATGCCAGAGTAAAACATAAAGAAATAGAAGGGTGCGGCTCATGGAGCTGAGGGTTTGGAACTATGTCCCTTAAGAGTCGAGATTTGAGTCAATGATAAATGACGACGCTTGTGTCCGCTCGTTATCTTCTCAGATTAAGATTCTAAAAATTATATACCAACCCGAAACTGGTCATACGCTATGAATTACTCTGCACTATTTCACCTACGTATATACTTACGTGGGGAAAGTAGTGGGGGGCATTTATTCCCGCCAAAAAATTTCTGCGCAAAAGAGCCCAAGGTATCAAATAGCAGCGATACGTTTAAGAAAATGTGAACCAGTATTTTCCGAGCTGTATTTTGACAAACTCCTGAATATGAAACAGCTAAATTCTGAAGGTTTCGAAAGCGTCTCGAAAAAGCCTTCGATTTGATATGTTATGGGCCTCATAATTCATTTGGGATCAAAAGTTATGAGGCATCACGTGCTCATACGTGACCGGGCATCACGTGCCCACACGTGACCGGGCATCACGTGCAGACACGTGACTATTTACAGGCAAAGCCTGTAGGCACTGAATAAAATAAATAATTGGAAATAATTAATCAGTGGGGTCACGTGCCAACACGTGATGGGCCTTTAAACCCACTGAAAGAATTAAAGGTATAATAAAATAACAAGGAAAAACCCCAATGGGGCATCACGTGCCAACACGTGACCAAGGGTCACGTGCTGACACGTGATAATTCCTGAGTTCTTTAAAACAACAGAATTAAATTCTGGTCAAATGCTTAATCAGGGGGTCACGTGCCAACACGTGATGGGTTCCTAAAGATCTATGAAATAATAGAATTAAATTCTAATTAAAGGAAATCAAAGACCCTAACTGGGAAAATATTTCTTTAAATCTTTCCAAATAAAAAAGATGGTGCTCTATAAATTAGAGCACCATTGGATTAAAAATCCAATGGTGATTAAAAATCACCAATTTAAGGAAAGATTTTATACAAGGAAAGATTTCCCTAAAATTCACCAAGAATAACAGATAGAATATCTTTTGGATTAAAAATTCAATGGTGAATAAAATTCACTGAGTGATCTAAAAGATCATGTTGGTTACAAAAACAACCAAAATCTTTCAATGAAAGATTGACAAAACAAATTGATTCTTTTCTTTCTCCTATAAATAGGAGCCAAGAAGAGAAGAGAGGAGGATCGACTTTTTTTTGGGAAATATACAACAACATAGAGAAAAAAGAGAGGAGAATTTAATTCTCAAGAGAGAAAAAGAAGATCTCTTAAGAAAAAAACCCTAGGTGAGAAAGGGAAAGAAATCTAAGCTCCATAAAACAAAAAGAGAATTTAATTCTCAAATTAAGAGTTTAACTCTTCTGAATAAGAACTTAGTTTTTCTTTTGGTTGAAGATCTGCAGAAGCAGATCTCCCCACAAATTGAGAATTTAATTCTCATCGGGGAGATTATGCCATGCAGATCCAAAACTTAGAGGGAGAATAGAGTTTAGGGAATTTAATTCCTCCAAATTCATAGGAATTTAATTCCTCTAAATGAAACTAGAGTTTAACCCTATATGAGAATTTAATTCTCCTAAATTCATAACAATTTAATTCCTCCAAATGAAATTAGGGTTTAACCCTATATGAGAATTTAATTCTCCCAAAACTCACAGGAATTCAATTCCTTCAAATAAAACTAGGGTTTAACCCTACATAAGAATTTAATTATTCCATACACATAGGAATTTAATTTCTCAAAAACAGAATTAGGGTTTAACCCTACCAAAGAATTTAATTCTCAAACAAAGGACTTACATTATCCATGCATGTAAATGTGGTCATGTGGCAACACGTGACCCTTCCTTTAATGATCAGAAAAGAATGAATGAGACATGGTCACGTGCCCCCACGCGACCCTCAAACAGACTCCTCAAAATGAGAAAGAAAAAGCTTGGAGGCAATGCCTCATGTGCTCACACGTGACCCTCAAAACAAAAGGGAACAAATCCAAGAGTAGAATCAATTTTGAGTGCCTTCACGTGTCCCCACGTGACCCCTAATAAACACTTTAATAATCAATACATGGATACCCATCACGTGCCAACACGTGATGGCCTAAAGATTAAAAGTGTTTAACACTTATTTGAATATTCTGATAATAAAATAAAGGAGGTATGGCCCCATCTTCAGGCACCTCACGTGACCCCGTGACCCCTTTCTTTCTAGTGTTTAACACTATTTTGAGCATTTTGTTTCCAGTGTTTAACACTGTTTTAAATACATCACGTGAGGACACGTGACCGCCAGATGTCCTCTAGTGTTTAATACTATTTTAAAACCAGCTTAGCCCAAATTGGCTAAGTTTTCCAGAGGCAAATCTCCCCTTCAAATGGGCCTTAAAATCCAGAGCTATAATGTTTAAGTGCTCAGCCAAAGACAAATGTTATCAGAGCCCTCAAACACTTGTTTAGCATTGCTAAATAATGAGGGGTTGAACCCAGACAAATGTTCAATAGTCTAATAAAGGGCCAACATTTCAAACTTAATTGGACTTAGCCCAAATTGGCCATAAGTCCTCAATTCAGATTTAACTGAGCCAATGTGCTCATAATCTAATTAATTGATCTTAATTCCAAATTGGACTACAGATCTCCCAATCAACTTTGGTTCAAGGGTACATCTCTGAACTCCTCTGATATTTGTCGTTGTAATCCTTCAATATCTTCAGAGAGGTGACGGGTCCCGACAACCATACATTTCATAGAGTATGACGTCTTTAAACTGGACTGTGGGGTTCTTAAACTCATGGACTATGATGTCCTTAATCTCGGACTGTGGGGTCTCTTTAAACCCATGGACTATGATGTCCTTAACCTTGGACCGAGATGTCCTTAAACTAACATTGGACCACCATGTCCTTAAACTGGTAATTGACCGCAAAGTCTTTAAACTAGAACAATAGAGCCCAAATGCTTTTTTGTTGGATCTAAATGATCCCGTTAAGTAGATCTTAGTCTAAAATTAGACTAACGTATCCTTAACAAATGGTTAAGTTGATCTTAGATTAAAATTAAACTAACGTGTCCTTAACAAACTGTTAAGTTGATCTTAGTCTAAAATTAGACTAACGTATCCTTAACAAACGTTTAAGTTGATCTTAGTCTCAAATGAGACTAACGTATCCTTAAACCCAAATCTAAGAAAATACGGATTTGGACTAATCCACGCCCTACGGGCGACAACATAAATTAGTCTCCGTATACAATCCGTGGGCAACCAAAAACAAAACAAACACACACGACATGAAGCGACCATCTGGAGAAGGAGAAAGTGGTTACCGCAATGCGGTAGCGTAATTAACTGCAGGGGCTTGCGCTTGCAGGGAAGAGCGTCCCCACAATAAAAAACCCCTCATCATGAGGGGGAATCTGACGAAATCTGATACATTGGCCACATCCGTTTAAACCTTCGATATACGGTGCCATAAATCAACTTGGCATTTTCGGAGAGGTGGACGGATAGCACCAATTAGTATCTGCCCCCAAATTCAGGCAAGACGGTCCTACGCGGCCGCGTCTCCGGTTTTCGGCGGGGAACAGCCTTGCCTGTTGCGCTACGGAACTACCACAAACCCTAGGGTTTGTTGGCGGTTCCGATGGTCACAGAATCGAGTTAAGGTTTCGTTCTTCTATAGGGTCCATAGAATACGCCTGCACGATTTTCTGAAGATTTTAAACTTGGAAAAAATCCAACTCTTGGAAAATTTCCAGCGAGGGAAAAAATGAGTTATTGATACCCGTTTGAACTTTTTAACGTCATCTAAAGTACCCGAAATGAGTTAGAATTACGATTACGAAATACTCCGAATTGCCTTTGCACAAAGATAACATAACATGCAATTTTAGCAAAAACAAGCAATACCTGAAACACCAAAACCTAGAGACTGGAACACGTTAAAAATTTAAAGCCCAGAACAATTCCCAAAACCGGCCAGGCCGGATTTTCATGCAATGTGGCCGGCCATTTTTCGGCGAGAAGGGTTCAAATTTCTACTGTGTTCATGTTACATCTCATATAACATTCTGCAACTGCTTAAAAAAATTTTAGACACTATGAAAAATTCGACAGAAACTGGGTATATGTTTCGAGTGTTTCGGAGTTGTTTCGGTTTTGTAATACTATAATATCGTCTAATTCTCTAGCATGGTTCTGATACCACTGCTCGGTTCCCTAGGTGGCCGCTGGGTTTCGAAAGGTATCGACCATACCGTTTTGAAAAAAAAATTGGCGCACTAAAGAATCCTGACGCTAGAATCTAAACTAGAGAATTAGACGAATAAGAATTTAAACATCTTTACATCTAAGTGAACGAGAAATACAACCTTTGTAGACCGGTCCTTCACATCAATAGCTCCGAGTAGTAGTCCCTTCGCTCCAAGTAGTGATCTCCCGGACTCTAGTGAGGCTCCACAAGGTGAAATGAACAAGCTTGCTTGAAGTCTTCGAGGTCGAAGATGATGTTAGTGTATATGCCCTAGAGGCCATTACTGTATCATACTAGTTTGCATATTACCTGATGGAAGTTTGGGATATTCACAGTTGTATAGACAATCTTGCTCGAAATGGTAGTATGCTACTTTGTTTGTTTCTACTTTAATGTGTGCATGTGTTTCTTTTAGCATATCGCCTATACACATTAGTGGAGCCCTTAGGATCTTTGCTTGATTACCAGCGTTGTGATGGCAGTCACACTAGTGGGGGTTGGGTAATCTACAAGCACATCCTTATACATGTCCCTAGTCATAGGATTATCGAGACAGGGCATCGATACTCCGGAGTACACTAGCGTATATGCTTCTCATCCCAGCAGGGGAGACGGTCTGTCCCAACGCCGTCAGTACGTCGTACTTGAGATAGTATGCGGGTGCTCGTTAGGTTACGAGTATACTGGACAGGACTCGTCGGGAACTGTTGGTTGGTACTATACCTATCGTCAGTTATCAGTTCCCAGGTGACATGAGTACAGCTTAGTCCGCTGACTAGACACTGTCACTTCGCCTCGAGTGTGTTCCCACTGTTCTTAGATTGCTATCCTACCACGGCTCAAATGAGTCGTGCAAATAGGTAGCAGTTGGGTGCAGTCCCGAAGCACTTGGAGGCAGTGACGGTTAGATAGGATTCGTCTCTCCCGGTATTAGGGGTTGATATCGCGCTGTGTCTAGGAGATCCATTACACATAGTCGTCCCTGGCCAGGGCAAGCGAGATATACTGGTAGGTTATCCAGTGTTGTCTCAGGGTGTTCTGGGCTACACTCCGACATGACTTGTACCGCTATTAGGGGACTGATGTTTACCACCCCCTAGGCCCGACATGTGATATTCTCAGACGAACAGACCGGACTGTACAAAGATTGTCACATTTAGGTTCAGTAGGAGTTCGGATGGGTTCACCTCATCAGTCTTATTATCGGCATCTACCTGGGGACCGTTATGTACAGCTAGTACCGATTGCGGCCTGTGGTTAAACCCACTGCCAGCGTAGTGTTGAGTCTTTAGAGTCCCACACAGAGAGCTATTCGTCTTTGGGCAAAACAGAGTAGAGGTCGCATGGTTTTGCGACAGGGTTCGTTCACATCCGCGCACTTGTGCACGTTTGGTGTCCGGGCAGTTATTACTAGCGGGCTTTGGTTTAAACCAGATCCTAGTATATGTTTTGGGATTGGTTTTATCTCGTTGTATTCGTGTTCCTCGGAACACGGATGCGGGTGTATATGCACAGTTGACTGAGGCAGAGGCAGAGGATTCTCATTAGGGTTGTTGACCGCTGACTTTTTTCTAAACCCTAATGAGAATAAGAAATATGACTAATAATATTAATTAAGTATCATTGTACCATTGTTGAGTTAAACATTTGACTTTTGTTGACTTTTTGACTTTGTTGACCGGTTGACCATTGTGGACTTGTTGACCATCATCATTTCATTGCTATGACTTTTGTTTACTTGTTGTTCTTTACAAAATGCATTAAATGCATGAAATGATAATGGTCATTGAAACTAACCATCACAGTTCTTAATTATTATTATTATCATGATTATTCTTGCTTTTGTGAGCATGGTTGTAAATTATTGAGCTCATTCTATCATTCTCATTCTCTCTCATCCAAAGCTCACCCTCTTCCTCTCTCTCAAGGCTCTCATGTCTCATGTATTGAGAAGCATGAGCCATTGAGATAAAACCCTTAAAACTCTTCTCTACTCACTCTAGAGTACAAGGTCTAGCAAGCCAAGCACTTTAGTTTCCTCTCGGTTGAGGTAGGAGCTCAAGGTAGAGGCTTTCGGGTGGATCCTTCTTCGACAACAAGGGGACTACGAGGTGGAGCCGATCCAACCACTCCAAGGAGCAAGAAGAGAAGGAGTTCAAGACCTAGGTATAACCCTCTAACATAGTAGTTAAACTTCTAGTTAGTTTGCTAGGTTTTTGTTTAGCAAAGATCCTATTTTCTAGTCCATGTTACCTTACCATAAAATCGTTTTTTACCGTTTCCGCATCCCCGTAAGAACCGGGATGGGTAACGTGGACTTACAGTGGTATCAGAGCCTGGCTAAACAACAACTAGCATGTTGGCAATGTATTTAGAATTTCGATCGGAGAAAAAAAATCGCAAAACACGTCCAAGAACTGAACTTTCTGCTGATTTTAAAACTGTTCAAAAAATAATTCCACATACACTAAAAATCGGCTCAGGGTTTTTTAAGAATACTCAGCAAAAACGATCCACTGACTCGTTCAACGCGCCGCGGAACCGCGGCGAGAACATGCTTCTTGCCGCGGATCCACGGCCGAGTTGACTCGGCCGTGACTCATCTTTGCTGCAGTTTCATTAGTGTTCTGTTTTGGGATTTTTAGCATATTTTGTTTCTGCCCAGATTTTCCAGAGAACAAAGTTGTGTTTGGGGTAGTTACAAATCCGTATTTTTGATCGAAGTTCTGTAGACTTTAGCTAATGGGTTATATCTGTGATGTGATATATGTATTAAACGTCTGCTAATCGCTATACGTCGATTGGTGGGGGTTATACATATCTGTGATCTGTAATGTTGATTGTTTGTGTATATGAACTCGTTGGATTGTCGAGGATGAATAGCCGGGGGGTTGTGAGATGAAAGTTTTCTTTATCTTTCATTTGATGTAATATATAAATTGATGTAATATTATTTGTATGGCCGCACATCCGGAATGTGGTTGTAGCCGCCATTGTATATTATTTCTTTTACTGTTTTTGCTTCTAGGATAGACCCAAGGTGGGGTGCACAAACTACCGGGTACGTCGAAGTGCCGAGTGGCCTACTCACGTTGTTGAGAGAGGTTGCTTCACTTCGGATACTTGGCGGGTAGTTTGCCACACCCGTAGGGGTCTAGGGTGGGGTCTTGGCTATTCATCGCGACCGTGTAATCCGCTTTTCGTTGCAGGCTCGAACGAAACGCTGATTCCTAGTATATCCAATATGTTCATCTGTGATCTGGAATAGCTATCATTGCATCTGACGAATGTATATATCTATATATGATATCTAGTAGGCGTTGCTTATGTTTTGCATCCGCGCTAGTCCATCCCCCGCTCTGTCGTTAGTTAAGTAACCTAACGGGTAATGACGGGCCCCGTGGCGAATGCGGATGGCATAAGCGTACGTCATATTTTCGTTGTTTTCTGCAATGGTAGGATTAAATGATGGGACATATTAAATTAATGCAAGAAAATAAACCAAAGTTAAAGTCGTTGGAACAATTTCAAAAACCACTCGGTTTCTTTTCAAAAACAACTTTTAAACGCGGAGCTTGAACCACTCCTTTTAAAAGCTATCACGTTCCATCGATTATATCAAGTTCACTATGTTCACGGTTTCGCCAAAACCATTCGTAGCCCTCCGTCATTTCATATGGATAGCCAATAGTATTCAAGCTGTGTTTGTTGGCCAAAGTCAAGGCATAGTGATTGGTAGCTATTGGATATTCATATGTAGCATAGATAGATGCGTTGGTTTGGGACAGTCGTACTGCCTTGTTGGCCAAAGTCAAGGGTAGGTACGGATGGGTTCAAATTAACCTGGAGAATGACGGTAGAACTTGACATGTGACTTATGATTTGTTGGCCAAACTCAAGGTCATAAGAGCATGGGGCAAAAATCCACATCAGGAGTTTCTAAAGAAACTGAAATTTGCTAGCGCTGCATACCATTTGGAGTGTGATGATTCTGGTAGGATTCCTTCAGTTTTGTCACATGATGATATTTGGATCCCGATCCTACTGTGAGTATATGCTACTCCTCGGGAAATTTCTTACTTAACGATCAATGCTATAAACCAAGTAGGTGTCTAGAAAGGTGTTAGCGGGACTACGCCGACAGGGAAAAGAGGTTACTTAATTAAGGAACTTCGCGAAAGCGTTGGAAAACCTCCCTCGAAGTACCAACACTGGCCTGGCTGAACGGTTAAGCAAGTATTGTACGGTGAGATTGATCCCGACTAATTCTTCCTTTTTGGTTTGAGGAAGGATTCGAGAAACAGTGGGAGCCATCCTGTTTAGACAAACTAAAAACCACTCTAAACTTGCAAGAGCATCATGATAAAGTGTTTCTTCTCTCTCTCCTAATTGCAGCGACTAATCGTCATGACCAGACTTAAGTTACTACTAGATAAAAATATACCGACAGGGCCAAACTACAAAGATTGGCTCAGGAATGTCAAAATGGCAATCACTTATGACAAGTTGGGGTATCTTCTTACCACCCAAGCTCCCCCTTTCTCAGGTCCCACTTCCAGCATCGCAGATAAGGAAATCCGTAAGACCTGGGAGATCGATTGCGCGAAGGCCAAGTGCCTCGTGCTTGCCTCTATGGACAATGAACATCAGAGGAGGCATGAGAATATGGACCTAGAATCCATATTTCTCCATACTAAGGAACTATATGGAGAGCAATCCCGTATCGCCAGATACGAAGTCTCAAAAAAGTTATTTTCGGCGAGATTGGCCGTCGGATCATCGGTAGCGGAACACGTGCTTAAGATGATTGGCTTCATTGAAGAGCTCGTGGACCTTGGGACCACGTTAGAGAACGAGCTCTACACTGACTTGATTCTCCAGTCCCTCCCTTCCACTTACGCCCAGTTTATTCTGAACTTCAACATGCAAGGAAAAGAAGTTGAACTTCCGGAGCTCCTCAACATGTTGAGGAGTGCAGAGGGCACCTTACAGAAAGTAAGGGAAACACCCGCTTTGTCTGTAGGAGGACCTTCCTCTTCTAGGTCCAAGGCGAAAGCCAAGGGAAAGAAGAAGAAAACCCCCACCAAACCAAGGGGCGGTGTTAGTAAAGTGGAAGCGAAGGGAAAGGCAAAGGCAACAAAGATAGCGGGACAGCTTGTAGGGAAGGAAGAATGCTTCTATTGTCATAAGAAAGGACACTGGAAAAAGGATTGCAGGGCTTGGAAGGCCAAGAACCAGGACCCGAAGCAAGTTATGGCTTCGGCTTCAGGTGTGTATGTTATTGAAAACTGTCTATCAGTAAACTCTACTTTCTGGGTATTGGATACCGGATCAGGATCTCATATCTGTAATTCTTTGCAGGCACTGAGAAAGCGTAGGGTTTTGAAGGCAGGTGATATGACCCTCAGAGTTGCAAACGGAGCTGGCATGGATGCTGAGTCCGTGGGGGACTCTCACTTGGGATTGTCAGATGGACATGTTTTGGTTTTGCGTGATTGTTATTTTGTACCCAGTGCGACTTGTAATATCATATCTGTATCTTTAATGTCTAAAGAAGGTTATGATTTTGCATTTGTAAGCAATGTTGTAAACATTCACCTTAATCATGTTCTGATTGGGTCGGGTACATTAAGCAACGGTATATACGTATTAAACCAACCACAAATTTTCAATGTCCAGAATACACACAAAAGAAAGTCTCCAGAAATAAATCATGTTTTCTTATGGCATTGTAGACTGGGTCACATCAATGAGAGAAGGTTGACGAAGTTACATACAGAAGGATATTTGGATCCGTTCGAATATCAATCATATGCAACTTGTCAATCCGGTCTCAAAGGAAAGATGACAAAGACTCCGTTCACTGGACACGGAGTAAGAGCGAGCGAGCTCTTGGGGCTCGTACACAGCGATGTGTGCGGTCCAATGTCTACACATGCGCGAACGGTTATTCTTACTTCATTACTTTTACGGATGACTTTTCAAGGTACGGATATGTCTTCTTAATGAAACATAAATCTGAAGCCTTTGGAAAATTCCAGGAATACAAGAATGAAGTAGAAAAACAAACAGGCAAAAGTATCAAGACACTGAGATCTGATCGAGGTGGTGAATACTTGAGTGCCGAGTTCCTGGATTACCTAAAAGAGAATGGAATTCTCTCTCAGCTTACTCCTCCATACACTCCACAACATAACGGTGTATCGGAGAGACGGAACCGAACCCTATTGGATATGGTACGTTCCATGATGAGTAACGCTGAGTTGCCGCGATCATTCTGGGGATATGCACTAGAATCAGCTGCGTACCTTTTGAACTGAGTTTCCAACTAAGACAATGCCTACCACACCATATCAGATGTGGAGTAGGAAGAAACCCTATCTTAAGCACATTAAGACATGGGGATGTCCAGCTTTTGTCAAAAAGCAGCATGCGGACAAACTCGAGGCACGCTCAGTACAGTGTAAGTTTGTGGGATATCCAAAGAATTCCAAGGGATATTTCTTCTATTGCGAAGAGGAACAAAAGGTTTTTGTTTCTCGTCATGCCTGCTTCTTGGAAACTGAATTTTTGGAAAATCAGATAAGTGGGAGCGCAATAGAACTGGAAGAAATTCCAGAACCACGAGCTATTACTGAAAGCTTAGTAGAACCAGAGGGTTCGAAAGAACAGGACATTCCTGCGCCGCTCCGCAGGAGTAGTAGACAGTCTCATCCGCCCGAGAGATACTACGGTTTTCTCTTAGACGGGGATAGAGAGGATTGCATCATTGATAATGATGAGCCGACTAGCTTCCAGCAGGCCATTCAGAGCGTTGACTCGGTAAAATGGCTGGATGCAATGCGGACCGAAATGGAGTCCATGTACACCAACAAAGTATGGACTTTGGACGTTGCTCCAGAAGGGGTAAAACCCGTAGGCTGCAAATGGATCTTCAAGAGGAAGATTGGTGTAGATGGACAGGTTGAGACCTATAAGGCTAGACTTGTTGCAAAGGGTTTTCGTCAAAGACCTAGTTTGGACTATGACGAAACCTTTTCTCCAGTGGCTATACTGAAATCCATTCGGATCCTTCTTGCCATTGC
The DNA here is from genome assembly GCA_030015575.1 of Agapanthus africanus. Lineage (NCBI taxonomy): Eukaryota > Viridiplantae > Streptophyta > Magnoliopsida > Asparagales > Amaryllidaceae > Agapanthus > Agapanthus africanus. The sequence continues at coordinate 403,810,164 of CM057346.1, forward strand.
TTCCTTCCACGATTATGAAATTTGGCAGATGGACGTAAAGACCACTTTTCTAAATGGAAATTCAGAGGAGTGTATCTATATGGACCAGCCAGAGGGTTTCATTTAGAGTGGGAGCAGCGGGAAGGTGTGTAAGTTGCTTAAGTCCATTTATGGACTGAAGCAGGCATCGCGGAGTTGGAACATCTGTTTTGATGAGACGGTCAAAGATTTTGGCTTTATCAAAAATCCAGATGAACCATGCATCTATAGTAAAATTGTATACGTGGATGACATTCTCTTGATAGGAAATGATATTCCTATGCTACAATCTGTCAAAGGGTTCTTGTCACACAGGTTCTCCATGAAAGACCTGGGTGATGCCTCTTACATTCTGGGGATCCGGATCCATCGTGATAGATCCAAGAGGATATTAGGACTTTCACAGTCCAGGTACATCGACACCATAATGGAAAGATTCAGTATGGAAGATTCCAAGCGCGGTAATCTACCGGCTTGTCACGGGATCACCCTCTCCAAAGAGATGTCTCCTAAGACTGATTTGGAAAGGGATCGCATGTCTATTATACCCTACGCTTCTGCGGTAGGCTCTATAATGTATGCGATGTTGTGTACCAGACCAGATGTAGCTTATGCACTGAGTGTGGTAAGCCGGTATGAGTCAAACCCTGGGGAGAAGCACTGGATAGCGGTAAAGAACATTCTGAAGTACCTGAGAAGGACTAAGGACATGTTTTTAGTTTACGGTGGAAAAGACCTCCAGATGGAGGCCTTTGCTGACTCCAGCTTCCAGAGTGACAAGGATGACTCCAAGTCCATGTCGGGTTATGTCTTTACTCTCAATGGAGGGGCGGTGTGTTGGAAGAGTTCCAAACAGGAAACCGTTGCTGACTCAACGATGGAAGCGGAATATACCGCTGCATCTGATGCCGCAAAAGAAACCGTCTGGATGAGAAAGTTCTTGACAGAACTTCAGGTGGTTCCGTCCATTGTTGGTCCAATACCTCTGTATTGTGACAACAACGGGGCTATAGCTTTAGCGAAGGAACCCAGGTCCCATCAGAAGTACAGACACATCTTGAGGCGGTATCACCTGATCAGGGAGATCGTGGATCGCCGAGAGATCGATGTTCGGAGGGTTGCTACAGAAGATAACACTGCAGATCCATTCAAGAAGGCCTTACCCCAGACTCAGTTCGAGCGGCTGATCGAGATGATAGGTCTTCGATACGCCAGTACATGGCCTTAGTGCAAGTGGGAGATTGTTAGTGTATATGCCCTAGAGGCCATTACTGTATCATACTAGTTTGTATATTACTTGATGGAAGCTTGGGATATTCACAGTTGTATAGAAAATCTTGCTCGAAATGGTAGTATGCTACTTGGTTTGTTTCTACTTTAATGTGTGCATGTGTTTCTTTTAGCATATCGCCTATACACATTAGTGGAGCCCTTAAGATCTTTGCTTGATTACCTAAGTTGTGATGACAGTCACACTAGTGGGGGCTGGGTAATCTACAAGCACATCCTTATACAGGTCCCTAGTCGTAGGATTATCGAGACAGGGCATCGATACTCCGGAGTAGACTAGCGTATGCGCTTCTCATCCCAGCAGGGGAGACGGTCTGTCCCACAGCCGTCAGTACGTCGTACTTGAGATAGTATGCGGGTGCTCGTTAGGTTACGAGTACACTGGATAGGACTCGTCGGGAACTGTTGGTTGGTACTATACCTATCGTCAGTTATCAGTTCCCAGGTGACATGAGTACAGCTTAGTCCGCTGACTTGACACTATCACTTCGCCTCGAGTGTGTTCCCACTGTTCTTAGATTGCTACCCTACCACGGCTCAAATGAGTCGTGCAAATAGGTAGCAGTTGGGTGCAGTCCCGAAGCACTTGGAGGCAGTGACGGTTAGACTGGATTCGTCTCTCCCGGTATTGGAGATTGATATCGCGCTGTGTCTAGGAGACCCATTACACATAGTCGTCCCTGGCCAGGGCAAGCGAGATATACTGGTAGGTTATCCAGTGTTGTCTCAGGGTGTTTTGGGCTACACTCCGACACGACTTGTACCGCTATTAGGGGACTGACGTTTACTACCCTCTAGGCCCGACATGCGATATTCTCAGACGAACAGACCGGACTGTACAAAGATTGTCATATTCAGGCTCAGTAGGAGTTCGGATGGGTTCACCTCATCAGTCTTCTTATCGGTATCTACCTGGGAACCGTTACGTACAGCTAGTACCGCTTGTGGCCTGTGGTTAAACCCACTGCCAGCGTAGTGTCGAGTCTTTAGAGTCCTACACAGAGAGCTATTCGCCTTTGGGCAAAACAGAGTAGAGGTCGCATGGTTTTGCGACAGGGTTCGTTCACATCCGCGCACTTGTGCACGTTTGGTGTCCGAGCAGTTATTACTAGCGGGCTTTGGTTTAAGCCAGATCCTAGTATATGTTTTGGGATTGGTTTTATCTCGTTGTATTCGTGTTCCTCGGAACACGGATGCGGGTGTGTATGCACAGTTGACTGAGGCAGAGGCAGAGGATTCTCATTAGGGTTGTTGACCGTTGACTTTTTTCTAAACTCTAATGAGAATAAGAAATATGACTAATAATATTAATTAAGTATTATTGTGCTATGGTTGAGTTAAACATTTGACTTTTGTTGACTTGTTGACTTTGTTGACCGGTTGACCATTGTGGACTTGTTGACCATCATCATTTCATTGCTATAACTTTTGTTTACTTGTTGTTCTTTACAAAATGCATTAAATGCATGAAATGATAATGGTCATTGAAACTAACCATCACAATTCTTAATTATTATTATTATCATGATTATTCTTGCTTTTGTGAGCATGGTTGTAGATTATTGAGCTCATTCTATCATTCTCATTCTCTCTCATCTAAACCTCATCCTCTTCCCCTCTCTCAAGGCTTTCATGTCTCATGTGTTGAGAAGCATGAGACATTGAGATAAAACCCTCAAAACTCTTCTCTACTCACTCTAGAGTACAAGGTCTAGCAAGCCAAGCACTTTAGTTTCATCTCGGTTGAGGTAGGAGCTCAAGATAGAGGCTTTCGGGTGGATCCTTCTTCGACAACAAGGGGACTACGAGGTGGAGCCGATCCAACCACTCCAAGGAGCAAGATGAGAAGGAGTTCAAGACCTAGGTATAACCCTCTAACATAGTAGTTAAACTTCTAGTTAGTTTGCTAGGTTTTTGTTTAGCAAAGATCCTATTTTCTAGTCCATGTTACCTTACCATAAAATCGTTTTTTACCGTTTCCGCATCCCCGTAAGAATCGGGACGGGTAATGTGGACTTACAGATGATCTACGTCGAGGAGACACTAACTAAAGCTACCTCTTCACTAAGTGATGATCTAGTGAAGAAATAACACAATCTAAATGGCTAATAGAGAAGGGGTTGATGAAGTAGGAATTTTGCTCACTTTAGAAATTGTTTTCTCACCAATTTTCTTCACCTTTAATGAAGCAAGACAGTTTTTGGAGATGAAGAAGAAGATGAAGTGTGAATGGAATAATTGAGTGAGAATATCAACCATGGGTGAGTTAGTAACATATACTAACTCATGTAGAGACTAAACCATGGCTAAACAATAATGGTTGGGTTAATAAATATCTTCAAGTAAAACAAAATGGGTGGACTTGGTCAATGGTTCCACAAGCTTCTATAAGCTTCAACCATGTGACTAAATTCCAACTAATTTGATTTACTTTAAACAAATAAAACCCATCATTATTATAAGCATGGTGTGAGTCTCATACACCCATGTAGCATGTGGCATCAAGTATGACACAAAATAATATAAATTAATATATATCACATATATACTAAGTATACACAAGTGAGAAAAAGAAATCTTAAGTGAGCTAATATTAATTAATGTAAGATAATATATCAAATATATAATGTAGGGTTCCTAGGCACTCTAACAAGGTTCTACAAGGTATCAACCATGCCCGATTCAAAAAAAATTAGACGTGCCGAACAACCCTAATCTAGATCGTTTACTAGAGATAAGGTGAAAACTAGCAAGTTAACAACTTTAACAATAAGTGAAAGGGATTACAACCTTTGTAGATCCGGTCCTTCACTTCTAAAGCTCCGTGTTGACGTCCCTTCACTGCGATCATCGCGATCCCGGACTCTAGTGACGGTTTCCTCGGAGAAATGAACGGGCTAGGTCGTTGACTTCGAGGCCGAAGATAATCTACGTCGAGAAGACTCAAACTCAAGCTCCATCTTCACTAGGTCAAGAACTTTGTGAAGAGAACACCCTAAACTAAATGGCAAGTAGTAGAGAATGATGAAATAGGAAGTGAATTCACTTTGGATTTGGATTTCTCACTCTAATTCTTCACTTGAAAATTTCTAGCAAGGTTTTTCTTCTTCTTGAAGAAGAAGAAGAAGAAGAAGAAGAAAGAAAAGGAATATGAATTAATTAAAAGGAATAATCAAGTGAAGTCTATCATAATGCAACCATGGGTGAGTTAACCTTTGTAGAAACAAAACTAGAGTTTAAGTTAATGGTTAGGTTAATGAAAATCTCATGCAAAACAAAATGGTTAGACTTTGTCAAAGATGCTTGAAAGCTTCATGAAGCTTCAAGCAAAGACAAAGAAAACCACCATTTTGTTTTACCAAAATAAATAAAAACCTAAACCATTAACCTAAACATGGTGTAATTCATACACACACCCAAGTTTGCATGTATCATCAATCGTGATAGAAACTAGTGCACAAACATATATCATATATACAACTTGTGCACATCAAGTGAGAAAATCAATCTTAAGTGAACCAATACTAGTTAATGTAAAGTAATATATCAAATATATAATTATACATTAAATCATTAAATCAATACTTGATTTAATGATCCGGTCATATCGCATATAAGCGACTAATATCTAGTATATCAATATATCGAATCAACACTTGATTCGGTAACCCGGCTATATCACATATAACCGACCGATGATACAAATCACGAGAATAGAACACAGTATCACATACTGGTATTATTCTCGGTCCCTCACATATCTCATATGTGCTCCTATTTCGTTTCGCTTGAGCCAGGAAACCTCTGTGTAGGACTCTAAAGACTCGTCAATACGCCGGCAGTAGGTGGTGATCATATCAATCACCCACAAGCCGCAAGCGGTCTGCTAAACGTAATGGCCACCCGGGTATTGACCGATCAGAAGATCAACGAGCAAGCCTGCTCACACTCCTGCGAATCCAATCAGTAACACTTACTGCACAGTCCGGTCTGTTCGTTTGATATGTCGCATATCTCGCCTAGGGCTGGTAAACGTCAGACCCCAGCAGCTTGATAAGTCATGCCGATATAAGGTCCATAACAAGCATGAAACTACTGATAACACTTACCAGTAAATCAGTGCAACCCTGGCTAGGGATTTCCAGTTATGGCCAGTCGAGCATAGCGCAACATCAACCCCCAATACCGGGAGAGACGAATCCCCTCCTATCGCTCATTGCCTCCATGTGAATCGGGACTGTACCCAAAAACCACCTGTTTGCACGACTCAGTAGAGCCGTGGTAGGGTGGAAATCAAAGCACAGTGGGAGACACACAAGACTCTATGACGATCTCGGGTCAACAGACTAAGCTGTACCAGTGTCACCAGAGAACTGCCATCTGACGTAAGGTATAATACCATCTGGGAGTTCTCGGCAAGTCCGTTCAGTGTACCCAGTCACCACTGAGCACCCGCATACCATTTCTGATGTCAAACACCAATGGATATGGGATCATCCATCGCCTATCACATGGGTCGAGAAGATATACGCTAGTCTACTCTGAAATATCGATGCCCCGTCTCGATATTCCCACGACTAGGAACATTGAATGATGTACACATGGACTACCCAGGCCCTACTAGTATGATCTACATCATAGTCCTGCAAGTCGAGTACACATCCTAAGGGCTTTATCAACATGTAATAGAGAGACAGTCAGTGTACATGTTAAGATAAAGAGCAACCAGATAGCGTACTATCATGTCGAGCAAGAAAGTCCTACCTATATATGTCCCAGCATCCACTACAATATACATCTCATGTACAGTAATAGCCTCTAGGGCATACATATAACTAACAATTTCTCACTTGCACTAGGGCTATCTGTAGCAGTGGTTGCAGTATCTCATACTCAACCATCCCATAAAAGTCTTTCTCTGGGAAAAAGCCTTTGTGAGTAGATCCGCCGTGTTGTCCTCTGAGTCTACTCTCCTAACCTCGATCACCCTGGAGATCAACTATCTCCTTGATCAGGTGATGCTGCCTCAGAATATGTCTGGGTCATAGATGGGACCGGGGTTCCTGGGCCAAAGCCACACTTCCATTGCCACATAATGGTAGGAACCTAGTTCATCTCATGAACTAATATACACCCAAACTTCCTCTTTGGTAGTATCTTTGATAACGATGTCACCAGCCTTTATTGTTTAGTTTGCCACAGTATCTCGCTTGGAACTCTTCCAACATACCGTCCCTCCACTGAGGGTAAAGACAATGCCTGCGACTGACATTCAGTCGTCCTTATCACCCTGGAACTTTTCCAGTGATTCTCCCCAGGATCAACTGATACCATCTCACTACAACTAGTGAGAATCCTAACATCCAATTAGATTTATCTCATATATCCAAAATCCAGGATTTAGGAGGTGTCACTTTGATCCTATATGGAGAATCCATGTGATAAGAGGAGATTTACCGAGCGTAGTATAGGAAACTCTTTTCCTATCAAGAGTATGTTGTCCACGTACAATACGAGGATCACCACCTTGCTCTCTACTACCTTTTTTGTATGTACAAGGTTCATCTACTATTTTGATGAAGTCAAACTCTTTGACTACCACATCAAAATAGACGTTCCAACTCCGCGATGCCTGCTTTATTCTGTAAAGCAACTTGTACACGTTTTCGCTGCTCCCACTGTCTACGAAGCCCTCTGGCTGTGTACTTATAGACGCTCTCTTTTAAATCAATATTTAGAAAAGCAGTCATGACACCCAACAACCAGATATCGTAATCATGGTATATAGCAATGGCAAGTAGGATCCGGATGGACTTAAGCACAGCCACTGGAAAAGGTTTCATCATTATCCACGCCTGGTCGATGACGAAAATCTTTAACAAATCTAGTTTTGAAAGTCTCAACTTTTCCATTTACACTAAGTAATCTTCTCAAGATATACTTGCTCCTGATAGGGATTTAACCCTTCAGATATAGCATCCAAAGTCCATACTTTGTTGGTGTATATGGATTCCATCTCAGATTTCTAAGCACCCAGCCATTCTTACAGAGTCCCTACTCTTGATGGCCTGCTCGAAACTAGTTGGGTTATCATCTCATGATGCAATCCTCGCTCCTACTGTCATCGAGAAACCGAAGTATCTCTCAGGCGGATGAGGAACCCTGCTAGATCGGCGGAGAGGCTGAGGTTCGTCGGAGACTATTGAATCCTTTGGTTCTATCAAATCATCAGCTGTAGTTTGTATAGCTGGAAATCCTTCCAGTTCTACAGAACTGACCTTGCCTCGATCTTGTCCGGATTTTGCTTTTGACATAGTCCGGACAACCCCAAATCTTAACTTGCTTAAGAGATGGGTTCTTCCCATGCCATATCTCATATGGAGTGGTAGGCACTGATTTGATTCGAACCCAATTCAATAGGTATGCAGTTTCTCAAGTGCATAACCCCCAAAAGGAAACAGGTAACTCAGTAATATTCATCATAGAGCACACCATATCCAATATGGTGTGATTGCTCCGCCCCGATACGCCTACGTGCTGTGGTGTATATGGAGGAGTAATGCTGAGAGAGAATCTCATTCTCCTTTAGAATAGTCCAAGAATTCCATGCACAAGTATTCTCCTCCCTGATCTCATCATAGGACATAATACCTATACCTCTATTGGTTCTCTACTTCTGACTTATATTCTTTGAATTTCACAAAAGCTTCAGACATGTGTTTCAACAGGAACATGTGTCCGAATCTTGAGAGATCATCAGAATGTAAGGAAGTACAAAGAACCAGTCCTGGCATATGTAGACTGGGGACCTTTATACATCACTATGTATCAGTCCCAAGAGTTTACTAACTATTTCTCTGTTTTGAGTAAACAGAGCTATGGTCATCTTATCTTTGTGACATGACTAGCAAGTTTCATAAGATGTAAATTCAAACTGATTTAAATATGCATCTAAATGTAACTTTAGCTAGTCGGGTCACATTGATATGACCTAGTCTACAATACCTCAAGAAGGATTCGTTCATTTCTGAACTCTTCCTCTTGTGCGTGTTCTGTACGTTAAGAACTGTGGTCTGATTTAGAATGTATATGCTTTTAGATAACGTGCCTGAACTGATCAACTCTTGATATAGGAAATGTTCAAAATATTATCCAACAATACAAAATTATATCCTTCTTTAGTAAATAAAGAGACTGATATGATGTTGTATATCAGGTTCGGTATCTAATAACATTCGTTCAGAATCAGTGTATTCTGGTAATACAGAGTGATAACTGCCAACACTTTGGCTGCAACAATTGCACTGTTTCCAATTCTTGAAATTTATCACCCGTTCTCAGTTCTCTACCTATCTGTAGCCCATGTAGCAGATTACATATACGGGATCCTGATCCGGTATCTCATACCCAGGACGTAAAGGATACTGAGAAACAGTTCTATATAATGAACACACCCGAAGAAGATGCATCATCATGCACTTTTTTCGTTTGGGCGGCACGGGAATTCTGGTAATCCCCAATTTCCTGCTCTGTCTTATAACAATTATAAGTTGGAGCGGGACCAATGTTCCCCAGCTCAGTATAATAAGCGGGTTCGGTCAATACATCCATATTATTATCTTGATTAAGGCATGACATGGTCGCTACCTGGAGAGAGAGAGAAGAAAACACTCTGCGTGCGCTCTTGCAAGATTAGATTAGTTATATATTTTATCTAATCAGGATGGCTCCCACTATTTTTATCAAATCCTCCTTCAAACCCTAAAAGGAAAGACTAGCTGGGATTAATTACACTCTACAAGTTTGCCAATCTTTCAGCCAGGCCAATGCCGGTACTTTGAGGGAGGTTCCCCGTGCTTTCGCACGGACCTAATTAAAATAAACCTCGTTTTCCCAGGGGCGTAACCCCGTTGACACCTTTCTAAACACCTACTTGATCGGCTAATTGTAAAGTGCAAAACTCTTCCAGGAGTAACAATTACTCGCAGTGGGTATCGGGATCCAACTATCATATAGAAGGTATACAATCTCATTGCAAATTTCAACACTTGAAATTCCCGATAATATTTTACCCCTAACAGCTATATGACCTTAACATAGTCAACAAATCATAAGTGCTAGTCAAGTTCAACCCGTCATTTCTCGATTGAATTAAACCCACCCGCACGACCCTTAACATAGTCAACAAAGTCGCACGACTACCCTAATCCAATCGCATCATATGCTTATACAGATAAGCACTAATCAGCGACCGCACACTACGCCTTAACATAGTCAACAAACGTAGCACGAATACTAACTAGTACTTATCTGAAATGACGGAGGGCTACGACAGGTTTTTAAGAAAACCCTTTGTGTAATGAACTTGATATCATTGTAGAATCGAGTGAATTTTAAATGGAGTGTTTTTGAGGCTTTTCTAGTTTTGCTAAAGGGGTCACTCCCGGTGAAGGGATCGTCGGCCCTTTCCTCATCGAATAAGGTGCAGGGAATATCATATATACCACTATGCAAAGCAAAACTATAGAAACAATCAAAAGACAAACCGAGTTTGTAGCATCTGCAATTTTCACTAAAGAGGTCACTCCCGGTGAAGGGATCTCGGCTCTTTCCTTATCGAATACAAGGAACACCGCTATGCAAAGCAAGAACTAGAGCTACCAGTTTTTAAACAAGTTTCTATAAGATCTTTAGGTTTCTTTTATTTCATTAATCTCATTAATGAAGTCCCATTTTATTATGCTTCACAAGCATCACATTTGAAACGAAATCTGCAATATAACATATATCTCATATATATAATATAAACATTCGTCTCAGGCATGATCTCATCACAGAACATTGCAGCAGAAGAACATATATGAAATATTGGATATACTAGGACGTCCGTGTTTTTAATACGAGCCTGTATAAAACACGGATTCCACGGTCGCGATGAATAGCCAAACCCACATCTCTAGACCCCTACGAGAGCGGCAAGCAACTCTGCCAATTCTAGGGTTAGGAGACCCGGTCTCGACTCCTCGAGATGGTCTACCACTGGACCCCAGAACCCGGTTACTTGTGCTCCCCGTCTTGGGTCTACCTAATGCGGAAAAGTAAATAATATACAATGGTGACATCATCCTCAGCCCGGAAGTGCCCCAATAAAAGAATATTACATACAAATGAATTTTACATGAATGAAAAAGAAAAATCTCTCATCTCACATAAAACCCCCGGCTATTCAGAAACGCGACGATCCAATATAACATATCACAGCAACACATAATATCTCATATCATCAACGTAAGCAAGTATGCGTATCCTGATTATCGTTGATGTATAGCAACGAAGCCAGCGATACACCACATACTACGCTTACGGTCACAGAAAAGAAAGTGTAAAACTACAACAGTTGGAATCCACAACCTCCTTAGACATCGCATGCCTAACCAAATGAATTCCTTAGACATTGCATGCCTAACAATTATAAACCCCGCATTTTAGTCTCATTATCGAAAACTCTTTTCAATATTAAGTCGGCATTTAAACAAGATTCCCGACATACTGATCGAATGCTCGTCGCAAACTTTACTAGACGGCCGCACCCCCGGATGCCGTCGACGAAGTGCACTAAGGCGGAACACCGCTGCCGCGAGCACCCGAACGGATGCTTTTGGTGACGGTGTTCTCCTACAGTCACTTAGTCGGGGCTATGGGGCGTGGCTGTCTATTAAGTTTACCCGGCGAGTATCCGCGTACGCTACGTGATTGCGACGGACTTTCGATCACATCAAAATTCTGTGGAAACCGATCATCTGAGACTAAACTGCTAGATTTATAATATTCAAATTAGTTATCTCATAACTACATGTGGATTCTAAATATTGTGTCACATTCCAGATAAATAGACAGTGTTAAACATTCCGATCGAATAATCAAACACCCAAGTTTTCCCCAATATATCTCAACACTTGAAATCAGTTTAAAAACTTCCATCACATGCCACAGTACCAATGGTCCAGCCGTAGAAGGGTCAAGCCAACGCCTCACATGTGGCACGTCGTACTGCCCCAAACCCTAAGGTTTATAGGCAGTTCAAGACGATCACATAATCGAGTTAAGGTTTGTTGTCTTCTAAAGGGTCCACCGCGTTACTTGCATGACTTTACGAAAGTTTCAAACACGAGAAAAAATCTAACTTTTGAAAATTTTCCGACAGGGGAAAAAGTGAGTTATTGATATCCGTTCGAACTTTTTAACAGTTTCTAAAAATTACCCGGATAAAACTAAACGAAGTTAAATTATCCGATCGAATCAACGAGTCCCCAATACAACCTAAGAAAACTCAACACTTGAGTGGAATTAAAATATTCTCATAAAAAAATAACAAGAAAAGACCTAAGAATAAATATATGAAATGCGAGGAACCAAATCATAATTTTGGCCGCGGAACCGCCGCCAAACCATTGGTGACCTAAGAATAAATATATGAAATGCGAGGAACCAAATCATAATTTTGGCCGCGGAACCGCCGCCAAACCCTTGGTTTGGCCGCGGTTCCGCGGTCATATGAGCGAATTAGTGGGCCGTACTTCACAGTAATTCTTAGTTTTTCCTGCTTGTTTTTCTGAGTATTTTTAATACTGAAAAAGTCACATTTTTAGAAAATGTACAGAGAGGAGTATAAACCGGGTATTCGGAGTTCGATCGGACTTTAAACTTCACCTAGACTTCGCCTAAAGCTTTAGCTTGGCTCTGATACCACTGTAGGGTTGCTAGGCACACGCACAAGGGTCTACGAGGCATCAACCATGCCCGATTGAAATTTTAGCCGTGCCGAACAACCCAAAGCCGGATCTTTAAACTAGGGTTTAGGCGAAAATAAGCATGTTAAACTCTTTAACACTAAGTGAAAGGGATTACAACCTTTGTAGATCCGGTCCTTCACTTCTAAAGTTCCGTGTTAACGTCCCTTCGCTGCGATCATCGCGATCCTGGACTCTAGTGACGGTTTCCTCGGAGAAATGAACGGGCTAGGTCGTTGGCTTCGAGGCCGAAGATGATCTACGTCGAGAAGACTCAAACTCAAGCTCCATCTTCACTAGGTCAAGAACTTTGTGAAGAGAACACCCTAAACTAAATGGCAAGTAGTAGAGGATGATGAAATAGGAAGTGGGTTCACTTTGGATTTGGATTTCTCACTCTAATTCTTCACTTGAAAATTTCTAGCAAGGTTTTTCTTCTTCTTGAAGAAGAAGAAGAAGAAAGAAAAAGAATATGAATTAATTAAAAGGAATAATCAAGTGAAGTCTATCATAATGCAACCATGGGTGAGTTAACCTTTGTAGAGACTAAACTAGAGTTTAAGTTAATGGTTAGGTTAATGAAAATCTCATGCAAAACAAAATGGTTAGACTTTGTCAAAGATGCTTGAAAGCTTCATGAAGCTTCAAGCAAAGACAAAGAAAACCACCATTTTGTTGTACCAAAATAAATAAAAACCTAAACCATTAACCTAAACAAGGTGTAAGTCATACACACACCCAAGTTTGCATGTATCATCAATCATGATAGAAACTAGTGCACAAACATATATCATATATACAACTTGTGCACATCAAGTGAGAAAATCAATCTTAAGTGAACCAATACTAGTTAATGTAAAGTAATATATCAAATATATAATTATACATTAAATCATTAAATCAATACTTGATTTAATGATCCGGTCATATCGCATATAACCGACTAATATCTAGTGTATCAATATATCGAATCAACACTTGATTCGGTAACCCGGCTATATCACATATAACCGACCGATGATACAAATCGCGAGAATAGAACACAGTATCACATACTGGTATTATTCTCGGTCCCGCACATATCTCATATGCGCTCCTATTTCGTTTCGCTTGAATCAGGAAACCTCTGTGTAGGACTCTAAAGACTCGTCAATACGCCGGCAGTAGGTGGTGATCATATCAATCACCCACAAGCCGCAAGTGGTCTGCTAAACGTAACGGCCACCCGGGTATTGAGCGATCAGAAGATCAACGAGCAAGCCTGCTCACACTCCTGCGAATCCAATCAGTAACACTTACCGCACAGTCCGGTCTGTTCGTCTGATATGTCGCATATCTCGCCTAGGGGTGGTAAACGTCAGACTCCAGCAGCTTGATAAGTCATGCCGATATAAGGTCCATAACAAGCATGGAACTACTGATAACACTTACCAGTAAATCAGTGCAACCCTGGCCAGGGATTTCCAGTTATGTCTAGTCAAGTATAGCGCAACATCAACCCCTAATACCGGGAGAGACGTATCCCCTCCTATCGCTCATTGCCTCCATGTGAATCGGGACTGTACCCAAAAACCACCTGTTTGCACGACTCAGTAGAGCCGTGGTAGGGTGGAAATCAAAGCACAGTGGGAGACACACAAGACTCTATGACGATCTCGGGTCAACAGAGTAAGCTGTACCAGTGTTACCAGAGAACTGCCATCTGACGTAAGGTATAATACCATCTGGGAGTTCTCGGCGAGTCCGTTCAGTGTACCCAGTCACCATTGAGCACCCGCATATCATCTCTGATGTCAAACACCAATGGATATGGGATCATCCATCGCCCATCACATTGGTCGAGAAGATATACGCCAGTCTACTCTGGAATATCGATGCTCCGTCTCGATATTCTCACGACTAGGAACATTGAAGGATGTACTCATGGACTACCCAGGCCCCACTAGTATGATCTACATCATAGTCCTGCAAGTCGAGTACACATCCTAAGGGCTTTATCAACATGTAATAGAGTGACAGTCAGTGTACATGTTAAGATAAAGAGCAACCAGATAGCGTACTATCATGCCGAGCAAGAAAGTCCTACCTATATATGTCCCAGCATCCACTACAATATACATCTCATGTACAGTAATGGCCTCTAGGGCATACATATAACTAACATATAATTATACATTAAATTATTAAATCGACACTTGATTTAATAATCCGGCTATATCACATACAACCGACTAATATCAAATGTATAAACTTGTTGAATCAACACTTGATTCGACAGCCTGGCTATATCACATATAACTGTCCGATATCACATATCGCGAGAATAGAATACGGTATCACATACGCGTATTAATCTCGGTCCCGCACATATCACATATGTGCTCCTACTTCGTTTCGCTTGAGCCAGGAAACCTCTGTGTAGAACTCTAAAGACTCGTCAATACGCCGGCTGTAGGTGGTGATCATGTCACGCCCCGCTTCCCAAAAGAAGGTGAAGGATGACGTGGCAAAGTCCGCGACCTAACTGTATTGAAGGTGGTCTATTCAATACAGTTACGTTAAGTGTATGAATATATAACATGCAGGATGTGTATTAAAACAAAAATAATAAAAGCGAAAGGCATTTATTTCCATTAACCAAACTTTATTACATCCCAAAAGAAAGAGTAAAATAAACTAAGTAGTTTAATTACATCGAGAAGAAAAAAAAGCCCTAAACATGTGGGCAAACAGCAAAAATTAAATCTAGCCAATCTTCTGTCGTCCAGTCTGCATAATCTTCATAAGTTGGCTTCACACATTGATCTTCGCTATAATACTCATTCTTATCTGACAGACGTTCCAAAGATACAGGAAGAAAAGGAAGGTCCGTCAGCGAGTTATACTCGGGTAGGATTGCCTCATAAGAAAATAGGAGTATAAAAATGAACAGGTGTATATAAGAGTATGATGTCTGCATGCAGACATAAAGTAAGGGGTGTAAATGCACAAACTTAAGACGTTTTGAAGAGAGGTATATATGAGCATGAGTATGTTGTAAGTTATATGTAGATGAGTAGTTGGAAGTATAGGTGAAGGTAAAAGTTCGTATTAGTTTGTTAAACAAGGGTCCGGATACTCGCGATTATTCCGTTATGGCCACGGAACAACAACTGGGGAAGTGAAAGGTACCGCTTCACTTCCCGAGATCATGATCGAGTAGTAGAGGAATCCGAGTTCCGAATTATCCTTGCTTAATCAAATTACCCATCCCCGTGATTCAGTATAAAGGTTCGGACGAATTAGAGTTAGTGCGTATACTTCTAGGCATGGAATTTCCACATTGTATAGTCGTCCATATTTTTGACTGGTCACCCGGAATATCGGGATCTTCATATTTGTATAGTCGCCCATATATTGGACTGGTCACCCGGAATATCGGGATCTTCATATTTGTATAGTCGCC
Organism: Agapanthus africanus; assembly: GCA_030015575.1. Classification (NCBI taxonomy): domain Eukaryota; kingdom Viridiplantae; phylum Streptophyta; class Magnoliopsida; order Asparagales; family Amaryllidaceae; genus Agapanthus; species Agapanthus africanus. The sequence goes on from CM057346.1 coordinate 403,825,707, forward strand.
CATATATTGGACTGGTCACCCGGAATATCGGGATCTTCATATTTGTATTCCATACCTAGGTCCGCGCATTCTAACCCTAACCGTATCATGTTTTGTATATGTCATATTGTCATAAACTGAAAATTTAAAAAGTATTGATCTCGTTTAGTATGGCCTTCCACAACTACTCATTTTATTTTATAATGTTCGTAAAGTACTTCGTGTCATCTTAGGGAATGCTTAGTAAAAAGAATAATAGTGTTTAATTATCTTTTATTACTTCTAAGAAAAACCATGAGATTTGGGATATTTATCATTTTGGAAAAACATAATATTTTATGGAAAAATATCCTTTCGATAAAAGGTCGTGGTGTTTATTTGAAAATCTTTTACAAGAGATTTTTATAAGGACAAGTTGCAAGAGGTTTTTATTTGAAAATCTAGACTGCTCCAAACTGTTCCAAAAGGGCAAGTTGAGAAATCCTCAAATCGCCTCTTCACCGCCAATTGTGGCCAGGTAAGCACAAGTGAAGAAAGGAGGGATCCACTCACGAATCACCGTGAGACGGGCCTTTTAAAATTACCTTTCCCACTTGTCTATCTCAGGCACCATAAAGTCTGGTTTAGATAAACGACCGATGCCTACAACCTTTCCTTTGTCCTAAATTGGTGTTATTTTAAAATTACCTTTTAATAAGGTACTAGATATTCCTTTTGAAAAGATATCGTTATACGGATTATGATTCTTGTTAAAAATGGCCCTTCAATAAAGGTCGAGATATTTAAATGAAATTAATAATTTTTATGAAATTATAGTGTTTTAGATTCGGGGAAACGTTTTAGAAAATACGTTTGTTTTGGAAAAACCATAAGTCGTTATTTAAATTTAGTATTTTCTTCTTTAAAAAGGTTGAAGGGGGTTTAACAATATTATAGTAGTTGATGGAAAAGTGTAAGTAAAATATACGTATGTCGTATCTAAAATATTTATTTTACATATCTTATCTCTTATGGAATTTTAAACAAATATAATATTTTAATTAAACGAGTGTATTTTTTGGAAGTAACCTATTTCGAGATCGTTTTGATAGTATGGGTAAGTGTGGGTATGTCAGAGGTGAATTGACAATTCATGGGTTATGACATTAAGCATATCAGATTCCAGGTAGTATGAGAGTACAATATATTTTTGTGTACAGAGGAAATTAAACACCGTTTTAAAACATGGGTTAACATTATCATTATTGAGGGTACAAGGAATAGGTATGCACAAATATTATAACAACATTTTAAATAGAGGGTTGGAACTAGGTTATTGAGAAAGAAGAAGGTGACAGGAAAAGGGGAGAGAGGCGGATCCTACCTTTGGTTTGAGTTGGATGCCGACGGTTGAAGACGTAGGCTTGTGCAAAATTCCTCAATAGCTCCGCGTCCAGATTTTTCCTCGGCGATTGGGTGGAGCCGTAGCGTCGGTGTCATCGATACGAAGGCGTTGGTATTTTTTTTCAGAATTTTTGAAGTTCTGAGGTGTGAGAAATCAGTGTTTGAAGGTGTCTATTTATAGGGTTTCATTACCAACCAAAAAAAATCCAAAAACCGTTAAAAAATCACAAAAATCCGTGCCCCCAATCATTTCAGAATCATTGGCTCATGATTGCCGCCGCCACCAGAGCTTCATGGCCGTTGGATCTGCATCCAACGGCTCACAAGCCGCCGTCCCAGCGCCGCCCTCCGCCACGTGTCATGCGTGGAGGAATCACGCGGTTTCGCGTGGTCCCCACCACGTGGCGCGTCGGTGGGTTTCTGGCATTGGATCTTATGATCCAACGGTCCAGGATCAAGGGGAATTTTTTTTAAAAATATATATATATATTTTTAATAAAAATAATAACTGTTTATTATTTTAAAAATTGAATTTGGCTTTAAAAAAATTGTTAAAAATAGTTAAAAATAAGGGAAAATTATGGAAAAATTTCAGAAAATATATTTTATTGTTATCTTTAGTATAAAAATAATTTTGGGCTAAAACTAAATAATATATCTATTCTTATAGTTTTAGCTAGTTATTAAAATTATATAATATCTAGTTTATCCTTTAAAATATTTTTAATTACGAATTAATTACTTTAATTGATAACAAAAATTTGTAGATTATTTTAAGGCATTATAAAATTTTATTAAAATATTTTAAGCCTATAAAAACAATAAATAGATTTTAGAAAATTCTTTTAATCCTATTCAATACTTTGAAAATTATTAATACCAATTTCTTAAAAAAAAAATTCTTTTACCCACAAAATACGTAAATAACCACTCGACTCTAGGAATATAAAATAAGAGTTATTTTATTATAAATCTCGACCGTTACAGATCATATCAGTCACCCACAAGCCGCAAGCGGTCTGCTAAACGTAACGGCCACCCGGGTATTGAGCGATCAGAAGATTAACAAGCAAGCCTGCTCATACTCCTGCGAATCCATCAAGTGACACTACCGTACAGTCCGGTCTCTTCGTCAGATATGTCGCATATCACAGCCTGGGGTGGTAATTGTCAGACCCCATTAGCCTGATAAGTCATGCCGATGTGAGGCTTATAACGGTTCGAGAAACTACTGATAACACTTACCAGTAGATCTCAACAACCCTGGGAAGGGATTTCCTGTTATGGCCAATCGAGCATAGCGCAACATCAACCCCCAATATTGGGAGAGACGAATCCCCTCCTATCGCTCATTGCCTCCGTGTGGCTCGGGACTATACCAAAAAACCACTGTTTTGCACGATCTCTTGAACGTGATAAGGTGGAAATTAAAGTATAGTGGGAATCACACAGGATTCTATGACGATTTCGGGTCTACAGACTAACTTGTACCAGTGTCACCAGAGAACTGCTATCTGACGATAGGTATATGTAACGTTTTAAAAAAAAAAATAAAAAAATAATAAAAAAATAATTAAATAAATAAAATCCTTTAGGTGAATTTTCTGATAATCGGTAAAATAAACCGTATTTTCCGTAAATCTTAACTATAATTATTTTTCAATATAGATTTAAATACGCCTATTTTAACTATATAATTGCTAGTATTTGGTATTTATTTAGTCACTTATAAATTATTAATTTACTTAAATATTTTTCCTTAATTAATTATTTCTAATATTAATATAAACTTTTAATTATACATTAAATTAGTACAAATTATAAATTGGAGTGGGTTAATTTTACAAAAGTGAACCATGACATATTAGAATTAGGTTTGTAGCATGCTCTTCTCTTTTTGGATTTGTCTTCAAAATTCTAGACTTTTCTAGGATTGTTTAGAAAAGAAAATTTATTAAATAAAGAAATTATTGAAAAGACTTAAAAGAGGTAATTATTTGGGAAGTTTCTACACAAAATCACCCACACCCACACCTCTCTCTCCCCCTTTTCTAAACTGGCTGAGCCCTCCTCCTTGATTCCCAAAAATTTTGCCACTTCAATTCTTCTCAAAAACTCTTCAAAAATTCATGAAAAATCCAAAATAAAACATCATAAATTCCTAATTTAAATCCTACCCATTATTCTTTGGCCTATCTAGCATGGAACTTGGAGCAAAGTTAGCATTTTTGGGAGGCTTGGGTGCATATTTGATCTCATGTTTATTAAGGTATAATCCTAACCTTAGTGTTAATTGTAGGTTAATTACTTTAATTTAATGGATTTCGGTGTTTAATTATGGATCTAATTGCTAAATTAAAAATTCAAGAAAGGGTTTGTGATCAAGTTAGGGTTTTTATCAATTATTCATGATTTTAATGGGTAGATTAACATGTTAATGGAATGCAAAACCTAATATAGTTACTAGTTGCTAATTGTTAGTTTAAAATTATGCTAATTATGCTAATGTTGCAAACTAGGTTTTTAGAAATTAATTAATTAATTGAGATTAAAATCTAATTAGGATTTTCATGACATTATTAACATTTTAATTTGTTATTTAGCAACTTAGATCATGTAAAACTTAGTTTAGTTGATGATTTGTGAATTTTTGCTTTAAAAGTGTTAAAATTGGATAATTTTGCAAACTAGAATTTTGGATTTAATGAAAATTGATGAGATTAAATTTAAGTAATGGTTTGTATGATCTACTTATGATATTTAGTGAAAATTATGGCCACTATTTTTGTTAAAACATCATGTTTCGAATTAAAACGGTTATTTGATACTTTCTAGGTTTTCGGAAATAAATCGATTTGATTTATTTTGAGGTTTTGATGAGTTACAATCTATTTCATATTATAATTAGTGATTTGTGAAACCACGATTGGTACATTTGGGTTTTTCTCGATCAATTGGTGTTCCTACGTCGATGTCGAGGGTTATTTGGTTCTTTTGCATGAGCGGGTCATAGGTTTTAACCTATGTGCGTTTCGTTTGCCGTTTTGGGTTTTATCCGCGATTTCGGTTTACGATATATATATATATGTTTGCATATAGGTACCTCTCACGTGGACTTTGGACGATGAAGAAGAGGATGGCGGTATCGACTTCGGTAAGCGAGGACCAGGTGAGCAGATTTATGTTTACGGGGGGAAGTCGGGTGGATGGCGTATAGCACCCCCGCAACTTCGTAGGATATGACATGGTATTGAGATATTTATATATAGATATGCTATTGTGAGATACGAATACAGAGCAAGAAAGGTTTTATGAGACTACGGATCGGAATTTGTGTAAGTTGGATGATAGTGCTTTTAGTCTAGTTCTTAGTCGCGAGACCCTAGAGTATAGGTTGACACATACACACACACGCACACACATACACTTGACTTGGAGGTATATGTGTGTGTGTGTGTGTGTGTGTGTGTGTGTGTGTGTGTGTGTGTATGAATGTGTGTAGACACACACACACACAACATATACGCGTGATATGAGGATGTATATGATACTTGGGGATGAGTCGATATGATCGGGCATGATGCCGTGAGATATTTAATATGTGACCGAGTTATGATATGAAATATATTATGATATTATAGCGGATCGTTGGACGATGATACCATGTGATTGATGATATATATGATAGTTGACATATGACCGAGTTATAATATGAGATATGTTATGATATTATAGCGGATAGTTGGACGATGATACTATGTGATTGATGATATATATATGATAGTTGACATACGATCGAGTTATGATATGAGATATGTTATGATATTTATAATAGATCGCTTGTGTGATGTATACTCATATATGATGATATGTGTTGATGACATCGGATTGCACGAGACTTTAAATCAGTAACCAGATCATGATATTGTTTGACGATGATATTATATGAATGATGATATATATTTGATATTTGACCTGTACCATGATTTTAGGATACCGTACGATGGATTTTACTGTACGAGATATATATGTGATGATTGATCCGCACTCTTGACTTGAGGAAGTCGTACTTTATACGTAACGCTATTGAGGCTGGATCGCCGACAACTAGAAATATCGACTCGAACTTTAGGTGGATTCTTCTTACCTATCGACTAGTTCTTTAGTTTAGTTCCTTAGTTGATTAGGTAGATGTTAGTTTAGGCTCGAGTCATACTTATTTTTTCAAAACTAATGAACCGTGCGCATTTTTAAAAACAGCCTGAGAGATACTACGGATTTTTTCAAAGGTCGTATCTTTTCTCAAAAAAATACCATAGCCCCTGTATTTCTAAAAATCACGATTCGTGCTTTTTTCAAACACCAAAACGGTATGCCTCGTATTGTAGAAAAGTATATTCTTCGGTATTGCGGTTATTACTCCCTCTCTGTTATATTCATGTTATTCTCATTATACTGCATATTTATACATATGTTCCTTAACTGTTATGATTCCATCTGTTAGGACACCAGCACCATTGCCGATGATGCGCATGTTCCATGTACACATATTTGCCGGCTCACACACATCATCATCGATAATTGCCATGTCACGTACATTTTGGAAAATATTATCTCATCAATATAGTCAGCTAAATGCTAGTTACCACATAATACTTGTGTGATTGCTCTCATGTGTTAACCTAGAGATTGCATTCTTTACATAGATACTTCATGCATTCATATAGTCATTCATGTACTATTCTGGGGCTTTATGCCGATATTCACTGTTTACTTACTCTTGATTATTGGATTTCGGATTTCCATGAGATTTCTGGATTTGGGGGAAAACCGCAAGAATTTATAATAACTTCTCTCTCTCTATCTCTTATTTAAAATACCAGTTGTGGTTTTCTCGTGATGTATGTGTCGTCCACCATGAGCTTTCATGATTGCTGTTGTATTTCGAGACCCGATTCGAGGAGTAGGATGAACCGTTTCGGCTACATGGTGGGCCCGGTAAGGTACTCCGGGGTAAGAAGCTCGAGTTGTAGACGATGAGCCTGGCAGGGGAAGACTACCTACCGGTGATGTCTGGCGCGGCGGATATCTGGAGGATACCGACCGTTATCGTGAGATTTGATGATATGGGCTGATCCGGACTGACAGAGCCCGAGATATTGAGACATTGAGACTTTGAGATATTGAGATATTGTGTCGATACTTGACACGGGCTTTCTGTCGATTTCACTGATGATGTTTCAGTTTTATTATACAAGTTTTACTGATGATTTCTTTATATCATATTTTTCAGATTTCGTGGTGGATTTTCTCATTCATGATGCATTCATACATCAGATATATGATTTAGTAATGTTTAGTGACACTGACACGAGCACTGAGTATTGCACTTATGCATAGATTATTACCCTGTCACTACTAGATGTTTAGTATTATGTTAAGTATATTATTATGGCCTAGGAGATCGTCGTGCATGCGATTTCTACCCGCAGATGTCTTCTACTCACGAGTTGACAACTCACTCCCATTGTGCCAAATTTTCTTACAGGTTCAGATGTACAGGTTCCCTTGGCGACTTGCTGGCATACCATTTCATTCAGGGTGATTGCTTGGTAGGTTGGTTCACTTGTATCATGACCGCTGTTGTACTTTTATTTATTCCAGTTGTATCTAGTAAGCTCCATCAACCAGACTTGTATTACTTGATAGATTTAGAAGACCAGTTGTTTATTCTTTCGACCTTAGAGTTGCGCTTGTATTATTATGGTTTTCTGGTGGAATTTGGTTTTTTTTCCTGAGTTTTGTTCCTCGCCCTTCGGCATTGTATATTATATTGCTTGCGTGGTTGTGACCGCCAATTGGCGAAGAGCTAGCTCCCACTTGGGGATGCCTTTATTATTGCTTGTGTATATATTTCTTGTTTGTACCCGTTTGGGGCCAGTTTTTACAAAGGAGACTCTGCCGAAATTTTTGAAAAAATTTGATGTTGCTTTTAAACATATTTTCCTACACTTCTTCTTTAAATGGTTTAGATTTCTGGGTTTCGGCTTGCTTAGATTACGTTACGCTTCTAGACGTTTCATAATTTAAGTGCCGGTCACGTTCCGTACCTTTGGGTCGTGACAGTATAATATCATCTAGGAGTTCTCGGTGAGTCCGTTCAGTGTACCCAGTCTCCACTGAGCACCCGTATACCTTCTCTGATGTCAAACACTAATGGATGTGGGATCATCCATCGCCCATCATATGGGTCAAGAAGCGTATACGCTAGTCTACTCTGGAATATCGATGCCCTGTCTTGATACTCCCACGACTAGGAACATTTGAAGGATGTACTTACCGATTACCTCTGCCCCACTAGTATGATCTGCATCATAATCCTGATAGTCAAGTACTCATCCTAAGGGTTTTATCAACATATAATAGAGAGACAATAAGTGTACATGTTAAGATAAAGTGCAACCAGATAGTATACTATCATATCGAGCAAGAAAGTCATCTCTATATATGTCCAAGCATCCACTACAATATACATCGCATGTACAGTAACGGCCTATAAGGCATACATATAACTAACACATCTTTATAATTAATTTTAATTTAGTGTTGATCGCTACTTTTAATTTTTCCTTCCAATTTTATTTAATACTAATTTTATAAATAGTTTTTATTTTATTTGACTAGTACGATATAAAGCAAGAAATGAACTATCATTTAAATTTGAGTCCTTGATTTTTATCCCCGTAAAACAATTGAAACTGAATTTTCTATCAAGTTCGTCAATAACTGTTTAATTTATTGTAGATGGGTGATGGTGTCTATTTGCATAACTGAACTTAGTAGCTAAAGTAAATGTTGTAATATTAGGAAAACTTGGTTTTGAGGTCGGAATTTTGTTCACCCCGTCAAAATCATTGGACCTACCATCCTAATGCATGGTGGGCAGCCACAAATTCATCTTGCTACGACGTGATAGCATTGAAAGGGATAATCACTGCTATAATATTGTTTCGGCTCTCATATGTTAAGCGGTAAGAGATCATACGGCTGTATGGATATGGTGCCGAGGCCAATCAACAAATAGGAGCGGCGATGATTACGAACAAATTAATCAAGCTACAGATTCGTGGGTTTAGGATTGACTCTGATTTTACGTTCATGACGATTTATGTTCCTTATCGTGGTTGTGAAATATCAAAGATTTGCTTGATCAGCTCCTTGGGGAAGATGATATCAGAGATTTCTTAATGTGTTTATCCCTTGGAGCCGTCTATTTAGTATTGTGTTTAAGTTTAATATTGTATTTGCGTAGTTTTCTTTTTCTTGTTTTTAAGTAGTAGTATGTATGTATGTCAAGAAGGAAAAAAGCTAAATGGTGAACTTCAAAACTTAATCGAATGATTATGTTGCAAGATCAAATATTAAGTTTTGCCCTTGTAATATAATAATTCTATTAAGTTTTGAGCTCTACAATACAAACTTCTTCTTTCTTGATACATATACATATTACTACTTAAAAACAAGAAAAAGAAAACTACGCAAATACAGTATTAAACTTAAACATAATACTAAATAGACGGCCCTAAGGAATGAACACATCAAACAAAAGCTCCGATACCCATCTTTCCTGAAAAGCCGAAACAAGCAAACCTTTGATATTTCACAACCACAATGATGAAAATACAGGCAAAAGTTAATGCAAATAGAATTAATCCTATAGTGAGGCAAATGTAGTTTAATTAATTTTTTTGTTATCCTGGACGCATCCATTTGCTGATTGGCCTCGGCACCGTGGCTACACAACTGTATGATCTCATACCGCTTAACACATGAGAGACAAAACGATATTATAACGACTATCCCTGTCAATGCTATCATGCATAGCAAGGTCAATTCGTGGCTACTTGCAATGCATTCGAAAGATGAGTCCAGTGATTTTAACGGGATAAACGAAATTCCGACTCCAAAACCTAGTACTCCTAATACTACAACATTTACTTTTGTTACTAAGTCAGGTGTATCCAAATAGACTACGTTCAGCTATCTACAACACATTAAATAAAATTAATCAATTGCTAACATACTTAATAGGAATATCGGTTACAATTATTTTACAAGGAAAAAAAATCAAGGATTGGAATTTGAATGATAGTTCATTTCCTAGTCCATAACGTATTAGTCAAATAAAATAAAAACTACTACAAAATTAGAATTAAATAAATTTGGAAGGAAAAAATTTAAAACAGTGATCAACCAAATTATATTAGAAATAATTGTGGAGATCTCTCTTAAAGAAAGATCGAGAATCGAGTCACAAAAGATGATTTGAGAAGGCTTGGAATATTTCTTTCTAAAATCTTGCACTCTCCTTCTTTTGTCACTCTTTCTCTCTCCTCCTTACTTCTCACTTCATCTTCACCAGCATCCTCTATCCACCATGTTACCTATAATCCAAGCTACTTTTTAATGCAAATAACACAAGTAAATACAATTTAAATTCTTGGAAACTAAGTCATAAACTAGAAGACCCAAAATGGGATATTAGCTAACAATAAAAAACTTTGAAGATGAAGATGTCACGCTGTGACTAACTAGATCGCATGGGATATGACGACACATGCAACACACATGGCAACGAAGTCTCGAAGCAAAATAACCAGAACTTCAAAAATGGACAAGTCATACTAAAATATGAAAAAACAAGTCACATCGAACACAATAGTGCATACGATGTGCATGCCAACAAAGTCTCGAAGTAAATAAATAGAAGCATCCTAAAATACACATGTCCGAACCATCGACATTGAACGGAATTCTCTCGAGCTAATTTTACTCGAACTACTGAATCCATGATTATCCAAAGGACACAAGACACGAACAAATCTCCACCTTGGATCACATCTGAGCCTAAGGTCAACACTAGAAGGAGTTGGTGCCTAATCAGCTCTGTCGGAGATGAAACATGTCACACGTTTAATGAAATCCAAAATTGCACTGAATATGATAACTCATGCGATACTAATAGGATAAAGAACTCCAGATTCAACTCAACTCCGCACGGTAATAGAGTCTCGAAGTAATAACATATTGGAGATAGTGCCCTCAGAGTCAATTATTGGATCACAGGCACGTGATTGCAATGATTGAGGGAGGACCTATACCGGTATGACAGTCTTACTCAAGATGATAGTATGCTATCTGGTTTATCTTTATCATCGTGTACTGCTTTAGGTGACATTACTGATCACTATTGCACGTTGATAGAGCCCCTAGGATTCTTGCTTAACTGCCAGCAGTATGAGGGCGATCATATACGTGGGAGCTGGGGTCTATAAGCACATCCTTAAAAGGTCCCTAATCGTGGGAGTTTCGAGACAGGGCATCGATACTCCAGAGTAGACTAGTGTATACAGTCGAGACCCCGACGAGGGGCGGTGGCCGGTCTCACAAGCCACTGGTGTCAGTTGGTTCACCTAAGATGTATACAGGTGCTCATTGGGTTATGAGTACACCGGATAGGACTCGCCGGGAACATGCTAGTTGGGATTATACCAGACGTCAGATAGCAGTTCCCTAGTGACATGTGTACAGGTTAGTTCATCGACCTGAGATCGTCATTTGTCTCGTGTGAGTTCCCACTGTACTTTGATTACTACCCTACCATGGCTCAAAGGAGTCGTGCAAACAGGTTTTAGTTGGATACAGTCCCGAGCCACATGGAGGCAGTGAGCGGATCTGCAGGGGTTCGTCTCTCCCGGTATTGGGGGTGAGGTCGTGCTGTGTCTAGGAGAGCCATTACACGAAGTCCTTGGCCAAGGCAGGAGATTTACTGGTAGGTATTCCAGTAGTATCTCAGGGTGTTCTGGGCTAAACTCCGACACGACTTGTACAGCTATTGGGGGTCTGACTTTTACCAACCCCCTAGGCCCGCCATGCGATGCTCATAGACGAACGAACCGGACTGTACGGATATTGTCACTGACAGGCTCAGTAGGGTGTCAGGATGAGTTCGCTCATCGACGTCCCTTTTGGTCAATACCTGGTAGCCCATTACGTATGGCTAATACCTCTGACGTGCTAGTGGTTAAATCCACAGCCAAAGTATTGACGAGTCTTTAGAGTCCCCCACAGACAGTTTCTCAAGTTTCGGGCGAAACGCTGTAGAGGCCATATGGATATATGGCAGGGTTCGATCTTATACGTGCGGTATTGCACGGATCATGATCGGACGGATAATACTAGCGGGCTTTGGTTTAAGCCGGATCCTAGTATTGTACAGTGTAGATTTTATCTCATTGCATTTGTATTCGGTCGGAATACAAATGCGGGTATATATATACGGTCGCGGGGTTTTCCTGTAATTTATGACGGGATCAGTTTTTTGAAGTTGCCAGTTTGTATTCCGTTTCAGCCAGTTTTCCTTTGTTCCTTCACGGCCGGATTTTTCTGATGGAGGGGCTAATTTGCAAATGTGCAAATTAGCTATTTGGAGGGTGTTATTTGTAAATGGAGGCATTATGATGGGTATAACATCTTTAAATTCTTTTTAGTTCATCATGGTGTGCATTTATGAGAAGGGATTTGTGAAAGGATTAGATTAGAAATTGATGTGATCTTTATTCCTCTTTATCACACATTTCCCACTTGCTTCATTATTGTATTTTTCCTCCACCATTTTTGTATGGGGCCAGCCACATTGAGAGGGAAAGAAAAGAGGTGTGAAAAAATCATCTCATTCTCATTTTTTGCATCAAAGTTCATAGCTCCATTTCAAACCTCTCTTCAAAGTTCATTTTTTCTCCACCACATCTATTATGGCAACTTCAATTACCCCATAGAGACAAACTATTCTACACTAGCCTATAGCATTCTTGGACACGTCGGCTCGCCAACTTCGTGCCCGTGTTGCCTCGGTCCAGAGGTGGGAGCCCGTAAAAGAACCCGGCGATGTGGTGCCCTTTATGATGAGGAGATGAAGACCGGAGATTCCGCGAGGAGATCGGGATGGAGGTCGAAGACCGAAGGACACGGATCGCTCGGTATAGATTTCTACCAATTCTCTAGTTTGCTAGCATTAGGTTAATGGCCCGATCTGGGTTTTTAGTACGCGGTAGCGCCAGTTTAAAAGTTAAAAGAAAAGTTTAGTTTCCGCATTTTGGCCTCGGAATGACGGCCGGGGCGCTACCGTGCACTTACATTGGTATCAGAGCCACGCCATTAACCTAGTCTAACTTGCTCTAACGTATTTACAAGTTCGATCGAACGGATTTTCCAAAAACCGCGTTTTCATGTCACAGTTTCTGTCGAATTTTTGCAGTGCTTAAAAAAATTATTTGGTACATTGTAAAAATACGTGCAGAGTTTTTTAAGGAATCTATAAAAATTTGGTCGCCTAATATCACTGTTCCACTGCGGAACCACGGCCAAACCCATGCGTTGGCCGCGGTTCCTCGGCCATTGTAGGTTCTTGCTGCACCAAAGTTTTACAGTGGCTCTCTGACATGGAAATAGGGTTTTTGGTATATTCTGTTTGGGCCCAGATTTTCTTTGAGTGCTACAGTTGTGCTTGGGGCCCACTTCGGGAAATTTAGTCGATCGGAAATTTTAAACATGTTAGTTCACAGTATTTACAATATATCTGCGACCGTGAATGTCATTTGATCGGTAAATCCTGTCTAACTGCTATAGCCCTTTTAGACGGATTTGCGAACGTGACATTCACGTTGATGTTCTGTGTTGTGCTGTGATGTTGCGGATTTGTCGTGGTGGATAGCCTGGATGCAATGGTAGTACAGTTTGGTTGTATATGTACATTTGATATTGCGGGGCGAGCGTCCGACATGTGGACTGCCGTCACTGCCTGTTTGTATATTATTCTTTTGGGGCACGACCGGGCTGAGGTCGATGTATCCGTTGTATATATTTTACTTTCTGTACTAGGATTACCCCAAGGTGGGGTGCACGGATAGTCGGGTTCTAGAGGGCAACGGGCCCGCATCTCATGGCGTTGAGACGGAGGGGGCTTCACTCTAGAATTGGCGGGCTATTCGCCGCACTCGTAGGGGGTATAGGTTGACCCAAGGAGGGGTGCCCAAGTTACCGGATTCCGTGAAGTGCTGGGTGGTCCATTCACGTTGCTGAAGGGGGCTGCCTCGCTTTAGATTTTGGCGGGTAACTTGCCGCGCCTGTAGGGGTCTAGGATTTCATTGCACAGGCTATCCACACAACCAGGGGAACGTTGGGTTTCAGTAGCGGCTCTATGAAACCCAGGGATCCCAGATATCTGTATTGTTCTGTGATACTTATTACATTTCTGTGATGTTGCATTTTATCACGCCTTGAGCGAATATTATATATTGATATATATATACTAGTAGATGTTGTATATGTTTTGCATCCGCGCTAGTCCAGCCCCGCTCTATCATTAGTTAAGTAACCTAACGGGTGATGACGGGACCCAGTGGCAAATGCGGATGGCATATACGTACATCATTATTTTCGTTCTTTATTGGTGTGATCAATTGATGGGACTGCATTGATTCGGATCAATGCAAGCTAAACAAACATATTCTGATGTTGTTGGAACATTTTTAAAAAAAAAGCTGTTATTGCAAGGACGTTCTCTTTTGTTTTGCACAGTGGTATTCGGTTATGAATATCCAGCACCTCAGTCGACGAGGCAAGGGCCGAGATCCCTTCACCGGGAGTGACCCCTTGGATAGAAGTTTGCATCAGGGCAATAACTTCACTATAGTCGATTACTTTTGCTTTGCATCGTGGTATTCAGTTGGAATATCCTGCACCTCATTCTACGGGGAAAGAGCCGAGATCCCTTCACCGGGAGTGACCTCTTTAGCAAAGGTTTTCGCCACTATATTTTTATAAAAGCTATCCGGTTCCTTCAACGATATCAAGTTCATTACGTTAAAGGTTTTTCGCCAAAAACCGTTCGTAGCCCTCCGTCATTTCAGACGGGTAGCCCGTAGTATTCATGCTATGTTTGTTGGCCTTAGTCAAGGCATAGTGTATGGTAGCTGCTTGTTACCTTTCTGCTGCATAGATAGATGCGTTGGTTTGGGACAGTCGTATAGCCTTGTTGGCCAAAGTCAAGGGCTTGTACGGGTGGGTTCAAATTAACCTGGACAATGACGGGTAGAACTTGACATGTGACTTATGATTTGTTGGCCTTAGTCAAGGTTATAAGAGCATGGGGCAAAAATCACATCGGGAGTTTCTAAAGAAACTGAAACTTGCCAGATATGCGCATACCTTATGGAGTGTGATAACGTGAGCAGATTCCGTCACGTTATCATGCGATGATAGTTGGATCCTGATTCCCACTGATGAGTTGGTTTACTCCTCGGGTGATCCCGACTAATTCTTCATTCAGGTTTGGAGGAGAATTTGAGGTTACAGTGGGAGGTTTCCTGATTAGATAAAGCGATAACCATTTTGATTTAGGTTAGAGTGCACGCTGAGTGTTTCTTTTCTCTCTCTCTTCGGCAGCGACCATGACCCGACCCTTGACTATGACTCAGGGACCAAGGTTGACCGAACCTTCTTATAACACTGGCTTTTGGATTGTCTGAGTTGCATACCTCATTGCCACTCCTACTTTTACCCTTTTTCTCCAGAACACCCCGTATTACTACGAACGTTCACTTCCATTGGATAAAACCATCGTATGGTTATATACGAACTCGAAGGAATTTATTCGAGGATGGTTTCCGGTTCTGGAGAAAACGAATAGGACTATTCAGTTGTCTTTTCCTCTTACCTTCTCTCAGGTTTCGAGTGTTCCTTGGATTAGGACAGTACACCTATTACGCAAATTGGATAGTCTTTTTCCAAACCATAGGCAAGTGCCGAACGGTAGGGAATGAAGAAAACCAATTAGCCTAAACGGTGTACAGAAGGTATTATGTAAAGACAAATAAAGGGATTAGTAAGAGGGCAAAGTAAACTGCGACTGGTATTCACGACCAAACCAAGTATTTCATTACCACTCCCACTTCACCTTTGTATTTCTCCAGAATACTCCGTATCACTATGAAGATCCACAGTTTATTGGATACTCTATCTTATGGTTATATACGAACTCGAAAGGAACTTGTTCCAGTTCGGGGATGGATTCTGGTTCGGGAGAAATAGGAATAAGGTTTATTCGGTTGTCTTTTATCTTCACCTTCTCTCGCATTGCGAGTGCTCCTAGGATTAGGACAGTACACCCATTATGCTTATTCGATAGTCTTCTTCCAAACCATAGGCTGGTGCCGAACGGCAGGGAAGGAAGAAAACCATTTGGTCTAAAGGGGTGTACAGAAGGTAATGACTAAAGACATATAAAGGGATTTGGAGAGATGGCAAAGAAATATACGATTACAGTTGTGAATCTGATAATGGAAGAGGCATTACTAGGAATACCCGAATACTCCATCGAAACATTTCAATGTTTCAGTTTCACTGTGTACTGCTAATAGAAAACTGATTTCCTAATTAGACACTTGCTCCAGGGTATGTATTTACCAGGTATGACTCTCACATCTGTATGGTTTTACAGATGATGAGTGGGAGTAAGTTATTGGGAATTAGGTGATCTTTTTCATTATATCGGAATTCGTTGTAATTGGTGATATTTGAGGAAATCGCCTGGGTTGTTTGCCGGACGGCAAATATTTGGTTTTGAATATCCGTTGTTATGCACCAATTTCAAATTGATATATCTGTACGTCTATTTTTATAGAGTGAGATATACCTTTTTAAAATTATGTCTATGACATTTACCTATATCAGTGGATGGTTAGGTAAGGAGCATAAAACAGCGGTGTAATTCTTCATAACCATAAGTACAGTTTTCAACCTACAACACACAGGGAATGAGTTATTAGACTCAAGTGACTTATACAGAGTATTGTATGTTGTCCAGTGTCCATTAGGACAGAGGGGTTGGTACTCGTACTATATTATGTTTACTTGTGACTTCTCTAGTTCTTAGACATGTGTTTCGTAGAAACACAAGGTCTGAGTTTTGAGAAGTTATAGGTATAAGAATAAAGTAGAGAACCAGGTGTTGAAAGTATCAGGATTCTTCAAGGTGATCGAAGATGTAGATACTTGTGTATGGTATTCAGTTGATAGTAATGATTAAGAGAACTTGCTTCTCTTTCAGATTACTCATAATTGGAAGTATTCCTAAGTTGAGTAATGTTGATCGGCCTCTTTCCATTTAGTTAACATGCACTGGAGACAGTTACATGATTTGAATCTGGTTCCAATTAAATCTGTGCCTCTGTTTCTGTATTGGATATAGAATAGTTCATATCTTGACATTGTTAAGGTACGGGGAGTTGTCCAGCTTATGCTTAAAACCAGACACTGGACAACTCAAGGCACGTTTCTGTAATGGCTGTTTGTGGGTTGACCCGGGCTATGACGAGGGTTGATTTTCTACCATCTGGAAGATCAATAGTGATATTGTTCTTGACTCTCTACAGTTTTAGTAAAATGGATTTTTTCAGAAAACAGTAGTGGGAGTATGGTAGAACTGGAAGTAATTCCAGAACCGCAGACGATTACTGAAAGTTTGATAGGAACCTAAAGATTCAATCTGGTTTGACATTCCATTGGCCACTCCGCAGATATGGTGGGTAACCTCAGGTACTCGAGAGGTACTTCGGTATGCTCAAAGACGGTGACAGGGAGGTTCTTGTTTACCTAGACTTGCCATTGCTGTTGTTCCAGACTATGAGACCCGGCAGGAGGATGAGTATAGCGTCTTTCTAAACTAGCTTTGGAAGTGCACGTGTATATTATTCTGCCAGAGGGTTGTCGTAGTCAGTGGGAGCAGCGGAAGTATAGTGGATAAGTGGCTTATGTCTATTTATAGACTAAAGCAGATATAGCGGAGATAGATCATCTATTTCTGATGTGACAGTCATAGATTTGACTTCATCAGAATAGGGGATGGATCTGTTAAGAAGGTAGTAGGGTGTGATGTCTTGGTATTAGGATGACACACACAGAGTAGGAAGTGAAATTCCTATACTACGATCGGTTATACTTTGGTTGTCACACAGTAGTTTCTCCACATAGGGATTGGATGTTATATCAGACATTCTGGTTACTATATCTATGGTTTTAGATCTAGATTTGGGAAGTGTCCCAATCAGGGTAATTAAACAGCATTCTATAAGTATTTAGAATGGACGACTCCTGGCACGGTAGTGTACCTGCAGGTGATGGAGTCACCCTCTCTAAAGGTGTCTCACAGACTAAAGGGGAGAGGGATATGCATGATTGGCAGATCACTTGCTTAGGCAATTGAGTCAATCATGAGATGTCAAGTACCACATCAGATGTTGTTTTGCACGGGATGCAATAAGTTGATATTGATCCAATCCTGGAGAAACATTTGGAAGCAGTTTTAAAACATAAGTGGATGTTCTAGGGATATGATAACGTCAGCCTCATTCAGGTGACGGTTATCATTCCAGGCTTCCAAGGTGACCTGGATGACAGAATGACTGTCAGAGTTATAGTTTTCCCTCTGACGAGGGGCAGTATTTTGGACAGGTGGTCCAAGGGGATACTGAGGGAGGCATGGCACAGGATACTGATTAAGTTCAGTTGACGATACAGTCTAAGAATTTTGGATTTAGAGTTCATTTATAAGCTAGGTCCCATCGATATCCAGACACAGTCTAAGACAGGTATTGCTTATTTCGGGAGATGGATTTCTCCGTGTTAGTGTATATGCCCTAGAGGCCATTACTGTATCATACTAGTTTGTATATTACTTAATGGAAGCTTGGGATATTCACCTTGTATAAACAATCTTGCTCAATATAGTAGTATGCTACTTGGTTTGTTTCTACTTCAATGTGTACATGTGTTTATTTTAGTATATCACCTATACGCATTAGTGGAGCCCTTAGGATCTTTGCTTGATTACCAGCGTTGTGATGGCAATCACACTAGTGGGGGCTGGGTAATCTGTAAGCACATCCTTATACAGGTCCCTAGTCGCAGGACTATCGAGACAGGGCATCGATACTCCGGAGTAGACTAGCGTATGCGCTTCTCATCCCAGTGTGGGAGATGGTCTGTCCCACAGCCATCAGTACGTCGTACTGGAGATAGTATACGGGTGCTCGTTGGGTTACGAGTACACTGGACAGGACTCGTCGGGAACTGACAGGTTGGTATTATACCTATCGTCAGTTATCAGTTCCCAGGTGACATGAGTACAGCTTAGTCCGCTGACTTGACACTGGCACTTCGCCTCGAGTGTGTTCCCACTGTACTTTGACTACTACCCTACCACGGCTCAAAGGAGTCGTGCAAACAGGTGGTAGTTGGGTGCAGTCCCGAAGCACTTGGAGGCAGTGCCGGTTAGACAGGATTCGTCTCTCCCGGTATTGGGGGTTGACATCGCGCTGTGTCTAGGAGAGCCATTACACGAGTAGTCCCTGGCCAGGGCAAGCGAGATATACTGGTAGGCTTCCAGTGTTATCTCAGGGTGTTTTGGGCTTCACTCCAACACGACTTGTACCGCTATTGGGGGACTGACGTTTACCGCCCCCTAGGCCCGACATGCGATGTATCAGACGAACAGACCGGACTGTACGGAGAATGTCACATTCAGACTCAGTAGGAGTTCAGATGGGTTTTACCTCATCAGTCTTCTTATCGGCATCTACCTGGGGACCGTTACGTACAGCTAGTGCCGCTTGCGGTCTGTGGTTAAACCCACTGCCAGCGTAGTGTCGAGTCTTTAGAGTCCCACACAGAGGGTATTCGCCTCTGGGCAAAATAGGGTAGAGGTCGCATGGTTTTGCGACAGGGTTCGTTCTCATCCGCGCACTTGTGCACGTTTGGAGTCCGGACGGATATTACTGGCTGGCTCTGGTTTGAGTCAGATACTGGTATATGTTTTGGGGTTGCTTTTATCTCTCAGTATTCTTGTTCCTCGGAACGAGAATGCAAGTGTGTATGCACAGTTGTTTGAGGCGGAGGAAGAGGTTTTTCATTAGGGTTTCGGAACGGGTGCGTATGCACAGTTGACAGTCGTCTTTTTCCAAACCCTAATGGATTTATGAAATATCAATTAATAATAGTAATTAAATGAAATTGTGTCATGGTTGATTTTGTTGACTTGTTGACCATGGTTGACTTGTTGACCATGGTTGAATGTTTGACCATCATCATTGCTTTGCAAGGATACTCCTTGATTCTAGCTTACATTCATTTAATGAAGTGATGATAATGGTCATTCCAAATACAACCATCAACTATTTCATTTGAATTATTATTATTAATTAGATAATTCTTTTTCTTTTGTTATGGTTGCAAAAGGAAAAGATAGCTCATTCTATCATATTCATTCTCTCTCCTCACTTCATCTTCTTCTTCCTCAAGCTCAAGGAGAATCCTTCTCATGTGTTGAGAATCCCTCTCCTTGAAAAGAAAACACCCCATAGATACTCTCTACTCTCTCTAGGGTTCAAGGTTTAGCAAGCCGGAGATCCTAGTTCACTCTAAGTTCGAGAAAGAGCCCAAAAGTTGAACCCTCAGGTGGATCCATCTTTGACGGAAGAAGGCGACGAGGAGAGAACCATCAACCTCTACTAGGTTTCAAGAAGAAGGAGTTCAAGTTAGGTATAACCACTTTGCCGAGTAGTTAACTCTCCTTTGCATGTTTGCTAGTTTAGTTTAGAAAAGATCCCGACTTTGTTAGTCCATGTTGCCCCATGCGCTAAAAATTTGATTTTTATACCGTTTCCGCCTCCCCGTAAGAATCGGGGGTCGCAACGTGGACTTACAGTGGTATCAGAGCCTAACTAAACTTAAACTAGCTTGGTAGCGAAGTGTATGGAAGTTCGAAACGGAAAAATCGCAAAACTGGAAATTCTAAAACCCTAAGTTTCTGTTGAAATTTTTTGTGCTCTAAAAGTAAAAAGTTTTACTCCTAAAATCGGCTCAGGGTTTTGTGAGAACACCCACCAAAAACGATCCCATGAATCCTTCAAACCGCCGCGGATCCGCGGCCATAGCTATTCTTGTTGCCGCGGATCCGCCGCCGTTTGGGCTCTTCATGTGATCGTGTTTTGTGCAGTGTTCTTCTGGTAGGGTTTTGGGATTTTTCAAATATGTTATATGTGCCCAGATTTTCCAGAAAAGAAATTTACTTTTGGGGTCCTATAAATCCGTATTTTTTTCGAACTTCGCTACACTTCGGCTATATTGGTTATATCTGTGATGTTTGTATGTATTGAACGTCGGCTAATCGCTATAAGTCGATTAGTCGGGGTTATACATCTTTGTGATCTGTGTTTGGTTATTGGAATGTGTATATGAATGTGTTGGACTGTCGCGGGTGAATAGCCGGGGTGGATGTGAGATGAGCTTTTGTTTTTCTTTCATTCATTTGTAATATGTAAATTGATGTAATAATATTATTTGTATGGCCGCACAACCGGGTCGGGGTTGTAGCCGTCATTGTATAATTCTTTTTACTGTTTTTGCTCTTAGGATAGACCCATGGAGGGGTGCACAAACTACCGGGTACTTGGCGGGTAGTTTGCCGCACCCGTAGGGGTCTTGGGTGGGGTATTTGCTATTCACCGCGACCGTGTAATCCGCTTTTCGTTGCAGGCTCGAACGGATTGCGGATTCCTAGTATATCCAATGTATTCATCTGTGATCTGTAATGTTTATCATTGCTATATATTTATAACTATTTAGGCGTTGCTTATGTTTTATAGCCGCGCTAGCCCAGCCCCCGCTCTGTCGTTAGTTAAGTAACCTAACGGGTGATGACGGGACCCCGTGGCGAATGCGAATGGCATAAGCGTACGTCATATTTTGGTTGTTTTCTGCAATGGTAGGATTAAATGATGGGACGCATTAAAAGAACTAATGCAAGAATATCACGCATTAAAAGAACTAATGCAAGATAATAAACCAAGTTAAAGTCGTTGGAACACTTTCGAAAAACCACTCGGTTCTTTTCAAAACTAACTTTTAAAAGCGGAGCTTGAGCCACTCCTTCTAAAAGCTATCTCGTTCCATCGATTATATCAAGTTCACTACGTTCACGGTTTTACCAAAACCATTCGTAGCCCTCCGTCGTTTCGCATGAACAGGCAATAGTATTCAAGCTATGTATGTTGGCCAAAGTCAAGGCATAGTGATTGGTAGCTATTGGGTGTTCATGTGTAGCATAGATAGATGCGTTGGTTTGGGACAGTCGTACTGCCATTTTGGCCAAAGTCAAGGGTAGGTACGGGTGGATCCAAATTAACCTGGATAGTGACGGGTAGAACTTGACATGTGACTTATGATATTTTGGCCAAAGTCAAGGTCATAAGAGCATGGGGCAAAAATCCACATCGGGAGTTTCATAAGTACTGAAAATTGCTAGATTTGCATACCATTTGGAGTGTGATGATTCTGGTTGGATTCCTTCAGTTTCGTCACGCGATGATATTTGGATCCCGATCCTACTGTGAGTATATGCTACTCCTCGGGAAATTTCTCACTAAACGATCAATGCTATAAACCTAGTAGGTGCCTAGAAAGGTGTTAGCGGGGCTAC
Organism: Agapanthus africanus; assembly: GCA_030015575.1. NCBI lineage: Eukaryota > Viridiplantae > Streptophyta > Magnoliopsida > Asparagales > Amaryllidaceae > Agapanthus > Agapanthus africanus. The sequence continues at coordinate 403,847,665 of CM057346.1, forward strand.
GCCCCCAGGGAAAAGAGGTTCTTAAATTAAGGAACTTCGCGAAAGCGTTGGAAAACCTCCCTCGAAGTACCGACACTGGCCTGGCTAAACGGTTAAGCAAGTATTGTGCGGTGGAATTGATCCCGGCTAATTCTTCCTTTATGGTTTGAGGAGGGATTCGAGAGACAGTGGGAGCCATCCTGTTTAGACAAATTAAAAACCATTCTAAACTTGCAAGAGCATCGTGCTGAGTGTTCCTTCTCTCTCTCCTAATTGCAGCGACCATTCAACATGACTGGACTTAAGTTACTCTTAGATAAAAACATACTGACAGGGCCAAACTACAAAGATTGGCTCAGGAATGTCAAAATGGCAATCACTTACGACAAGCTGGGGTATCTTCTTACCACCAAAGCTCCCCCCGTCCCAGGTCCCACCTCCAGCGTAGCGGATAAGGAAATCCGTAAGACTTGGGAGATTGATTGCGCGAAGGCCAGGTGCCTCGTGCTTGCCTCTATGGACAACGAACATCAGAGGAGGCACGAGAATATGGACTTGGAATCCATATTTCTTCATACAAAAGAACTGTATGGAGAGCAGTCTCGTATCGCAAGATACGAAGTGTCGAAGAAGTTATTTTCGGCAAAGTTGGCCGTCGGATCATCGGTAGCGGACCACGTGCTTAAGATGATTGGCTACATTTAGGAGCTCGCAGAACTTGGGACCACGTTGGAGAGTGAGCTCTATACGGACTTAGTTCTCCAGTCCCTTCCTTCCACTTACGCCCAGTTCATACTGAATTTCAACTTGCAAGAAAAGGAAGTTGAACTTTCAGAACTCCTCAACATGCTGAGGAGCGCAGAGGGCACCCTACAGAAAGGTAGGGAAAAACCCACTTTGTTTGTAGGAGGATCTTCTTCTTCTAGGTCCAAGGAGAGAGCCAAGGGAAAGAAGAAGAAAGCCCCCGCCAAACCAAGGGGCGGTGTTAGTAAAGTGGGAAAGAAGGGAAAAGAAAAAGCAACAAAGTTAGCGGGGAAACTGGTGGGTAAAGAGGAATGCTTCTATTGTCACAAGAGTGGACACTGGAAGAAGGATTGCAGGGCTTGGAAAGCCAGGACACAGGAACTGAAGTAGGTTACGGCTTCAGCTTCAGGTGTGTATGTTATTGAAAACTGTCTTTCGATAAACTCTACTTCCTGGGTATTGGATACCGGATCAGGATCTCATATCTGTAATTCTTTGCAGGCGTTGAGAAACCGTAGGGTTTTGAAGGCAGGTGACATGACCCTCAGAGTTGCGAACGGAGCTAGCATGGATGCTAAAGCAGTGGGGGACTATCACCTGGGAATGTCAGATGGGCATGTTTTGGTTTTGCGTAATTTCTTTTTTGTACCCAACGCAACTTGTAATATCATTTCTGTATCTTTGGTTTCTAAAGAAGGTTATGAATTTGCGTTTGTAAGTAATGTTGTAAACATTCACCTTAATCAAGTTCTGATTGGGTCAGGTACACTGAGCAATGGTATATACGTATTGAACCAACCACAGATTTTCAATATCCAGAATACACACAAAAGAAAGTCTCCGGAAATCAATCAGACTTTCTTATGGCATTATAGACTGGGTCACATCAATGAGAGAAGGTTGACTAAGTTACATACAGAAGGATATTTGGATCCGTTCGAATATCAATCGTATGCCACTTGTCAATCCCGTCTCAAAGGAAAGATGACAAAGACTCCGTTCACTGGACACGGAGTAAGAGCGAGCGAGCTCTTGGGACTCGTACACAGCGACGTGTGCGGTCCAATGTCTACACATGCGCGAAGCGGTTATTCTTACTTCATTACTTTTACGGATGATTTTTCAAGGTACGGTTATGTCTTCTTAATGAAACATAAGTCCGAAGCCTTTGAAAAATTCCAGGAATATAAGAATGAAGTAGAAAAACAGACCGGCAAAAGTATCAAGATTCTAAGATCGGATCGAGGTGGAGAATACTTAAGTGCCGAGTTCCTGAATTATTTAAAAGAGAACGGGATTCTCTCTCAGCTTACTCCTCCATACACTCCGCAACACAACGGTGTATCGGAGAGACGGAACCGAACCCTATTGGATATGGTACGGTCCATGATGAGTAACGCTGAGTTACCGCGATCATTCTGGGGGTATGCGCTAGAATCAGCTGCGTACCTTTTGAACCGAGTTCCTACTAAGACTGTGCCTACTACACCATTTGAGATGTGGTGTGGGAAGAGGCCCCATCTCAGTCACATTAAGACTTGGGGAAGTCCAGCTTTTGTTAAAAAGCAGCATGCGGACAAGCTCGAGGCACGCTCAGTACTGTGTAAGTTTGTGGGATATCCAAAGAATTCCAAGGGATATCTCTTCTACTACGAAGAGGAACAAAAAGTTCTTGTTTCTCGTCATGCCCACTTTCTAGAACACCAGTTCTTAGAAAAAGAATTAAGTGGGAGCGCAGTAGAACTGGAAGAAATTCCAGAACCACAGACTATTACTGAAAGCTTAGTGGAACCAGAGGGTTCAAATGAACAGGACATTCCTACGCCACTCTGCAGGAGTAGTAGGCAGTCTCATCCGCCCGAGAGATACTACGGTTTTCTCATAGACGGGGATAGAGAGGATTGCATCATAGATTATGATGAGCCTACTAGCTTCCAGCAGGCCGTTCAGAGCGTTGACTCGGTAAAATGGCTGGATGCAATGCGGACCGAAATGGAGTCCATGTACACCAACAAAGTATGGAGGTTGGACATTGCTCCAGACGGGGTAAAACCCGTAGGATGCAAGTGGATCTTCAAAAGGAAGATTGGTGTAGATGGACAGGTTGAGACCTATAAAGCTAGACTTGTAGCAAAGGGTTTCCGTCAAAGACCTGGCTTGGACTATGACGAGACCTTTTCTCCAGTGGCTATGCTGAAATCCATTCGGATCCTTCTTGCCATTGCTGCCTTCCACGATTATGAGATTTGGCAGATGGACGTAAAAACCGCTTTTCTAAATGGAAATTTAGAGGAGTGTGTCTATATGGACCAGCCAGAGGGTTTCATTCAGAGTGGGAGCAGCGGAAAAGTGTGCAAGTTGCTTAAGTCCATCTATGGACTAAAGCAGGCATCGCGGAGTTGGAACATCTGCTTTGATGAGACGGTCAGGGAATTTGGCTTTATCAAAAATCCAGATGAACCATGCATCTATAGTAGATTTGTAGCGAGAACTGTAGTATTCCTCGTTTTATACGTGGATGACATTCTCTTAATAGGAAATGACATTCCTAATTTACTATCTGTCAAGGGGTTCTTGTCACAAAGGTTCTCCATGAAAGACCTGGGTGATGCCTCATACATCCTGGGGATCCGGATCCATCGTGATAGATCCAAGAGGATATCAGGACTTTCACAGTCCAGGTACATCGACACCATACTGAAAAGATTCAGTATGGAAGATTCCAAGCGCGGTAACCTACCGGCTTGTCACGGGATCACCCTCTCTAAAGAGATGTCCCCCAAGACTGATTTGGAGAGGGATCGCATGTCTATTATACCCTACGCTTCTGCGGTAGGCTCTATAATGTATGCGATGTTGTGTACCAGACCGGATGTAGCTTATGCACTGAGTGTGGTAAGCCGGTATCAGTCAAACCCTGGGGAGAAACACTGGATAGCAGTAAAGAACATTCTCACGTACCTGAGAAGGACTAAGGAGATGTTCTTGGTGTATGGCGGAAAAGACCTCCAGATCGAGGCCTTTGCTGACTCCAGCTTCCAGAGTGACAAGGATGATTCCAAGTCCATGTCGGGTTTTGTCTTTACCCTCAATGGAGGGGCGGTGTGTTGGAAGAGTTCCAAACAGGAAACCGTTGCAGACTCGACGATGGAAGCGGAATACATCGCTGCATCTGATGCCGCAAAAGAAGCTGTCTGGATAAGGAAGTTCTTGAAAGAACTTCAGGTGGTTCCGTCCATTGTTGACCCAATACCTCTGTATTGCGACAACAACGGGGCTATAGCTTTAGCAAAGGAACCCAGGTCCCATCAGAGATCCAGGCACATCTTGAGGCGGTATCACCTGATCAGGGAGATCGTGGATCGCCAGGAGATCGAGGTTCGGGGAGTCGCTTCAGAAGATAACACGGCAGATCCATTCACCAAGGCCTTACCCCAGACTCAGTTCGAGCGGCTGATCGAGATGATAGGTCTTCGATACGCCAGTACATGGCCTTAGTGCAAGTGGGAGATTGTTAGTGTATATGCCCTAGAGGCCATTACTGTATCATACTAGTTTGTATATTACTTAATGGAAGCTTGGGATATTCACCTTGTATAAACAATCTTGCTCAATATAGTAGTATGCTACTTGGTTTGTTTCTACTTCAATGTGTACATGTGTTTATTTTAGTATATCACCTATACGCATTAGTGGAGCCCTTAGGATCTTTGCTTGATTACCAGCGTTGTGATGGCAATCACACTAGTGGGGGCTGGGTAATCTGTAAGCACATCCTTATACATGTCCCTAGTCGCAGGACTATCGAGACAGGGCATCGATACTCCGGAGTAGACTAGCGTATGTGCTTCTCATCCCAGTGTGGGAGATGGTCTGTCCCACAGCCATCAGTACGTCGTACTGGAGATAGTATACGGGTGCTCGTTGGGTTACGAGTACACTGGACAGGACTCGTCGGGAACTGACAGGTTGGTATTATACCTATCGTCAGTTATCAGTTCCTAGGTGACATGAGTACAGCTTAGTCCGCTGACTTGACAATGGCACTTCGCCTCGAGTGTGTTCCCACTGTACTTTGACTACTACCCTACCACGGCTCAAAGGAGTCGTGCAAACAGGTGGTAGTTGGGTGCAGTCCCGAAGCACTTGGAGGCAATGCCGGTTAGACAGGATTCGTCTCTCCCGGTATTGGGGGTTGACATCGCGCTGTGTCTAGGAGAGCCATTACACGAGTAGTCCCTGGCCAGGGCAATCGAGATATACTGGTAGGCTTCCAGTGTTATCTCAGGGTGTTTTGGGCTTCACTCCGACACGACTTGTACCGCTATTGGGGGACTGACGTTTACCGCCCCCTAGGCCCAACATGCGATGTATCAGACGAACAGACCGGACTGTACGGAGAATGTCACATTCAGACTCAGTAGGAGTTCAGATGGGTTTTACCTCGTCAGTCTTCTTATCGGCATCTACCTGGGGACCGTTACGCACAGCTAGTGCCGCTTGCGGTCTGTGGTTAAACCCACTGCCAGCGTAGTGTCGAGTCTTTAGAGTCCCACACAGAGGGTATTCGCCTCTGGGCAAAACAGGGTAGAGGTCGCATGGTTTTGCGACAGGGTTCGTTCTCATCCGCGCACTTGTGCACGTTTGGAGTCCGGACGGATATTACTGGCTGGCTCTGGTTTGAGTCGGATACTGGTATATGTTTTGGGGTTGCTTTTATCTCTCAGTATTCTTGTTCCTCGGAACGAGAATGCAGGTGTGTATGCACAGTTGTTTGAGGCGGAGGAAGAGGTTTTTCATTAGGGTTTCGGAACGGGTGCGTATGCACAGTTGACAGTCGTCTTTTTCCAAACCCTAATGGATTTATGAAATATCAATTAATAATAGTAATTAAATGAAATTGTGTCATGGTTGATTTTGTTGACTTGTTGGCCATGGTTGACTTGTTGACCATGGTTGAATGTTTGACCATCATCATTGCTTTGCAAGGATACTCCTTGATTCTAGCTTACATTCATTTAATGAAGTGATGATAATGGTCATTCCAAATACAACCATCAACTATTTCATTTGAATTATTATTATTAATTAAATAATTCTTTTTCTTTTGTTATGGTTGCAAAAGGAAAAGATAGCTCATTCTATCATATTCATTCTCTCTCCTCACTTCATCTTCTTCTTCCTCAAGCTCAAGGAGAATCCTTCTCATGTGTTGAGAATCCCTCTCCTTGAAAAGAAAACACCCCATAGATACTCTCTACTCTCTCTAGGGTTCAAGGTTTAGCAAGCCGGAGATCCTAGTTCACTCTAAGTTCGAGAAAGAGCCCGAAGGTTGAACCCTCAGGTGGATCCATCTTTGACGGAAGAAGGCGACGAGGAGAGAACCATCATCCTCTACTAGGTTTCAAGAAGAAGGAGTTCAAGTTAGGTATAACCACTTTGCCGAGTAGTTAACTCTCCTTTGCATGTTTGCTAGTTTAGTTTAGAAAAGATCCCGACTTTGTTAGTCCATGTTGCCCCATGCGCTAAAAATTTGATTTTTATACCGTTTCCGTCTCCCCGTAAGAACCGGGGGTCGCAACGTGGACTTACACTCCGCGAACTTGAGATAAAGAGAGACATAGAAAGAAACGTCAGAGCGGATCCACTCACTGAGGCTATTCCTCGAACGTAATAGTTTCGCAAACGAGCTTTGTAAGACTGACTAGTAGAGGAGTTGGGTGTTCGGTATCACACGGGCTGTGAGTATGCGACATCGCAATAATTAGCCTTGAGTGCAAGTGGGAGATTGTTGGAGATAGTGCCCTCAGAGTCAATTATTGGATCACAAGCACGTGATTGCAATGATTGAGGGAGGACTTATACCGGTAGGACAGTCTTACTCAAGATGATAGTATGCTATCTGGTTTATCTTTATCATCGAGTACTGCTTTAGGTGACATTACTGATCTCTATTGCACGTTGATAGAGCCCCTAGGATTCTTTCTTGACTGCCAGCAGTATGAGGGCGATCATATACGTGGGAGCTGGGGTCTATAAGCACATCCTTAAAAGGTCCCTATTCGTGAGAGTTTCAAGACAGGGCATCGATACTCCAGAGTAGACTAGTGTATACAGTCGAGACCCCGATGAGGGGCGGTGGCCGGTCTCACAAGCCACTGGTGTCAGTTGGTTCACCTAAGATGTATATAGGTGCTCATTGGGTTATGAGTACACCGGATAGGACTCGCCGGGAACATGCTAGTTGGGATTATACCAGACGTCAGATAGCAGTTCCCTGGTGACATGTGTATAGGTTAGTTTATCGACCTGAGATCGTCATTTGTCTCGTGTGAGTTCCCACTGTACTTTGATTACTATCCTACCACGGCCCAAAGGAGTCATGCAAACAGGTTTTAGTTGGGTACAGTCCCGAGCCACATGGAGGCAGTGAGTGGATCTGCAGGGGTTCGTCTCTCCCGGTATTGGGGGTGAGGTCATGCTGTGTCTAGGAGAGCCATTACACGAAGTCCTTGGCCAAGGCAGGAGATTTACTGGTAGGTATTCCAGTAGTATCTCAGGGTGTTCTAGGCTACACTCCGACACGACTTGTACTGCTATTGGGGGTCTGACTTTACCAAGCCTCTAGGCCCGCCATGCGATGCTCATAGACGAACGGACCGGACTATACGGATATTGTCACTGACAGGCTCAGTAGGGTGTCAGGATGAGTTCTCTCATCGACGTCCCTTTTGGTCAATACCTGGTAGCCCATTACGTATGGCTAATACCTCTGACGTGCTAGTGGTTAAATCCACAGCCAAAGTATTGACGAGTCTTTAGAGTCCCTTACAGACAGTTTCTCAAGTTTCGGGCGAAACGATGTAGAGGCTATATGGATATATGGCAGGGTTCGATCTTATACGTGCGGTATTGCACGGATCATGATCGGACGGATAATACTAGCGGGCTTTGGTTTAAACCGGATCCTAGTATTGTACAGTGTAGATTTTGTCTCATTGCATTTGTATTCGGTCGGAATACAAATGCGGGTATGTATATACGGTCGCGGGGTTTTCCTGTAATTTATTACGGAATCAGTTTTTTGAAGTTGCCAGTTTGTATTCCGTTTCAGCCAGTTTTCCTTTGTTCCTTCACGTCCGGATTTTTCTGATGGAGGGGCTAATTTGCAAATGTGCAAATTAGCTATTTAGAGGGTGTTATTTGTAAATGGAGGCATTATGATGGGTATAGCATCTTTAGATTTTTTTTAGTTCATCATGGTGTGCATTTATGAGAAGGGATTTGTGAAAGGATTGGATTAGAAATTGATGTGATCTTTATTCCTCTTTATCACACATTTCCCACTTGCTTCATTATTGTATTTTTCCTCCACCATTTTTGTATGGGGCCGGCCACATTGAGAGGGAAAGAAAAGAGGTGTGAAAAAATCATCTCATTTTCATTTTTTGCATCAAAGTTCATAGCTCCATTTCAAACCTCTCTTCAAAGTTCATTTTTTCTCCACCACATCTATTATGGCAACTTCAATTACCCCATAGAGACAAACTATTCTACACTAGCCTACAGCATTCTTGGACACGTCGGCTCGCCAACTTCGTGTCCGAGTTGCCTCGGTCCAGAGGTGGGAGCCCGTAAAATAACCCGGCGATGTGGTGCCCTTTACGACGAGGAGATGAAGACCGGAGATTCCGCGAGGAGATCAGGATGGAGGCCGAAGACCGAAGGATACGGATCGCTCGGTATAGCTTTCTACCCATTCTCTAGTTTGCTAGCATTAGGTTAATGGCCCGATCCAGGTTTTTTGTACGCGGTAGCGCCAGTTTAAAATTTAAAAGAAAAGTTTCGTTTCCGCATTTTGGCCTCGGAATGACGGCTGGGGCGCTACCGTGCACTTACATAACAGACATCCATGACTTTAACAGAATTCTCTAGAGCTAATTTTACTCGAACTACTGAATCCATGATTAACCAAAGGATGCGAGACAAACAATAAATCACCACTTTAGATCACATCCGAGCCGAAGGGTAATACTGGAAGGCGACAGTGCCTCTGTCACGCCCCGCTTCCCGGTATACGGTGAAGGAGACACGACTGGTCCGCTATGTATTTACTCAGAAGCAAATACGCTAAGCGTAGCTAAGCAATATAAAAGAAAATATACAAAAGAGACAAGGTATAATAAAAACAACAACTTTATTTATTAACATTCTTTTGTACAATGCATGAAAAGAAAATACAACTGAAATAAAAGCAATGCCTAAACAATGGCATGACAAGAAATTAAAGGCACTGAAAAGAAAATGTACAATGTCTAGAGCTCAGGGTCTTCGTTGTACTGATCCAAGTCTTCTGCAGTTAGCTCGATCTCTGACGGTTCCAAATCACCTGACGACATTCAAAGAAGAAAGAAATAGAATGTCGTCAGCGAACAGATCACTCGGTAAGTCCCAAAGATAAGAGGAGAAATAGAATGGACAGAGAGTAAGAGAGAGAGAGAGAGTAGCTTTTACAGTTGTATTATATTGTTGTATTTAGTGTTAACGCTGTTGTTTGTAAGTTGGTACAGAAGGATGCCAGTGTATACGAGAGGAGTCTTATTTGCCCCGGAGACTAAGGTATAAGGAACTCAAGGAACCGTTATGCCACGGTACAATAGCAACGGAATATAGGTTAGGTGTATTAATCTTACCGTCTCGTGCTACTTTTAACACCTTTCGTACCAATCTACCCTTTAAACCCCGTAGTGTTTTGATTGTATTGTTTGATTGTATAATTGGTTGACTGACCGAAATCATGATATCAGTAAATGGATGTAACCGTAAAATCATGTAAATGGATGTAAACTGGAGATCATGTAAATGGAATGTATATCCATGGTTCGGTTCGGTCAAGTTGTATAGGTTGATAATTGGATTCATGGATTCATGTTGAATTGTAATATTGAAAATTGTAGATTGTACTTGAATCATATTCAAGTCAGATTATACTGAGACTCAAACCGAGTCAGACAATCAGCAAAGTAAATTGAAGTCCTGATTGTTTTTATTAATTTGTCTACCTTAGATAGGCAAGCACCCACTTCTCCGGCTCCCCGAGGCTCAAGAGATTGGTTCCGCTTAAACCTATGTTTACTAGGGTCCTTAGGGTAATTTATAGAACTTGAGGCGGTTTTATGTAAAAATACTTTTATATACTTTTCAAAATATACCCCAAGTATTTATTATTCGTCTTTAAGGTTGTAATGAGTATAGATTTTATATTGTGATATTTCTAATGAAAATATTCTAAATTCAGAAATAAAGGTATTTATTTGTAATATTGATTTGTGTGGAATTCATGGTATTTTAGTGTAAACTTGATTCTTGTGATTTTTAGAAAAAATGTGGAATATTTATATCATAACAAAATATGTATTTTAATGATAATTATACATATATTTATACAAAAATAGTTTTAATATTTTTTTTATATTCTAAAAATATTATTTTCTTAAGATGTCGTAATTTTAAATCTTTCGAGACCGAATGCTCCTTGCGGAGGTCTGAATCTCGCACTACTAAACCCGAGGATGTGCGATAATTCACACCATCCAGAACGGGTTCCCCAAAATGGGTTGTAGCGGCGCTTTACAAAAATTGTATAAATACTAATCTTTTAGAAAACGGTTTTATGAAGTAAGTGGTATTTATTTGTAAAGATGTCAATTTTCTGTATTCTATATTCTAGGGTCTCCTAAGTCAACTAGACTATTCCTAACTGGTCCAAAACGACAAGTTGTGAGATACCTCAAATTGCCTCTTCACCGCCAATTGTGGCCAGGTAAGTACAAGTGAAGAAAGGAGGGGTCCGCTCACGAATCACCGTGAGACGGGCCTTTTAAAGTTACCTTTCTCACTTGCCTAGCCTAGACACCACAAAGTCAGGTTTAGATAAACGACCGATGTCCACAACTTATCCTATTTTCATAATAAGTGGTATTTATTTAAAAAGTGTATCAATACTAAATCTTTTAGAAATGGCTTTATTTAGTAAAGGGTATTTAAATGAAAATGTTTGTTTTTCCCGTTATTCTAAGTTTTCGATGGTATCGTGTTAGGTTGTATATGAGTGTGTGAGGAGGTAGGTCGTTACCTCGTGCTCTACTTTAAAGGTATAGTAAGTTTAATGGAGTTAAATGTAGAATTGAAACAATATGGTATTTAAGTGAAAAATGCGATAAATTGAAATAGCCACCATTTCATGTGATGAAACTTGATCAATTTGGTTGATTAGTATTTAATAATCAACATGAGAAAGTTTAAGTATGATTGTATTAGTGAGAAGTGGAATTTTATAAGAAACCGAATCGAAAATCGGATTTGTTCCGATTCCGTTGGGTTTTGTAAAACCGTATTTTTTTGATAGAAGAGATAGGTAGGAATTGGGACTTACGGGTTTTAGATCACACAAGAGAGTGAGTGAGAAGTAGAGGAATCGCCGAGGTGTTGCGTCGTCACCGGTAGTTTCTAAAACGATCGCCGGAAGTTTGCCGTAGATTTCGCCGGAGCTTCGCCTCGAGCTTGTTTTCAAAGTACACAAGTTTTCTTGGAATTTTGAGAGAGTGGGCTCAAAATTTTGGGGTGAGAGGGTAGAGGGTAGGGGTGGTATTTATAGGGTTAGGCTAGGGTTAGGGTAGGTGAAAGGTTAAAATGAAAAATGTGATAAAGTGTATTAAAAATATATTAAAAGTGGAGTAATTGGGGTTTTAAAAGAGCTCTGGAAATGGTCTGAGGCTGAAATTTTGTAGGTGCATAGAGAATATGAAAAGACACAACTTTCATGTTGGGGTCGTCATCGGAATCGGCCGTGACTCGGTCGGAGGACTGAGTCGGCCGAGTCGGGGACGATTTGGCCGATTCCTGGCCGAGTCAGGCCGCCGGGATCCCCCCCGATGGTTCATCTATCCTTTGGCAATGTTACATTTTTGGGTGTAGTGGGGTTTTGGTGAGATATGCACGTGTAAACTCTTGGTATTCTAAAGGTTCAAAATAAAAACAATATTAATAATAATGTGGGGTATGGGATTTGAACTCTGGTGGCTTGGTTCAGCAGTGCAAGGTATTACCAATGAGCTACAAGCTCCTTCTTGTGATTATGGAGCTAATTAATTACTTAAAATAATAACAGTAAATGTAAATACCCCAAGTATACATTAATTTTAAAGCAAATTTTTGTACACTAAAAATGGAGTTGTTACATTCTTTTAACTTGTAATTAAAAAGCAAAATAATTACTTATAACTTGTGCTCAGGATAAAATACCCCTTTATGGATTTTTTGAATTTTTTTTGTAAAAACTTGTATTGGAAATTTGGGGTTGTTACATTCTACCCTCCTTATAAAAATTTCGTCCTCGAAATTTGTAAAAGGAAAGTGTAAGAGATTCAAGAAAGTTTAGTGACTGAAGTACTGACAGTGTGTGAGAAAATAACAAAGTGGTGCAAGGGTTTTAAAAATGTAAAAAGGCTTACCGATATTATCTTGACCTACAGTCTCGGCTTCTACGGCTGCTAATGTGAAAGTCTATCGCCGTGGTACCTTCCTTCTAGCTGGAGGCACATTCTGTCCTTGGGGCTTGTTTCTCTGCCCTCGAGGCTTGTTCCGCATTGCCTTTTGGAATTGGCGAGTAGGCTGTGCAGGAGTTCTGTGTGGAGGTGGTGTTGGGAGTGCAGGACGAGTTTCAGGAGCCTGAATAGCTGGCCGCTGCGGGTAGTTGGTAGGTGTGTGAGCTGAGTTGTATCTATATGGACAGGTCTCAATTCTGTGATTAGACGCGCCACAAACTAGGCACAGGCCTTTTGCGCGCCTACAGTCCTTTACCAAATGTCCATCTCTATTGCAATGGAAACAGAAATGTGGTCTTGGCTGGTTATTGGGTTCTTCAGTTCTGCTGGGTTCGAACGTTGGCCTGTAAGAGGCTCCTCCTGCCATTTGAGTGGCATGGCGTTTCAACCGGCAGATTGAGGTCTGCCCCTTGCTTTTATCACTGCCTCATAACTGCGGGCAGTTTTCAGAGCATCCTCATGAGTTGGAAATTTCCCTGTGGTTAGTGCAGCCTGAATTTCCGTGTCCAAACCTTGTTGAAAACGACGGGCTCTGATTTCGTCCGTCGGTATCAAATGTGCCACAAATCTGTTACGGTCTTGTGTTAGCTGTGTAGTATGTGATATTAAAAATTTGAAATACTGTGACATATCTTACCGACTGGGCATGGTGAATTCAGCGTCATACTCATCTACTGACTTGTCCTACATCGAACCTTGTTGTAGATGAATGAACTGTTGTTCCATGGCAAACCTGGCAGTCACAGGGAAGTACTTCGCGTCGAACTTATCGTGAAAAGTCTTCCATTCAATGGGCTAATCAAGACGGCTTTCTTCCTCCTTCCACCAGTTCCGTGCATTGTCTGTGAGTTGCAGCTTCGCAACTCAGACCCAAGCTATTTCTGGCACTTGTGTTACTGCCAGATCATCCTCGATACTTTGAGCCCATTCCTCAGCTTCCAGTGGGCTCCCCTTTCCTCAGAACTGTTTGGGATGTAAAGCTCTGAATTGCTTCACCCCCGGTGCTTCAGTCTTGGAATGGTTCAAGAGTTGCTGTTGTCCCTCTAGGAGGCTGCGGATTGCCTCAAGTAGAACCGTTTGCTCGTTGAGTGGCGTAGGAACAGCAGGTGTGAAAGGTAGTGGTGGAGGTGTGTTGTTGACATCGGTGCTGGTGTTGTTTGGTGAATTCATAACCTTGAATGAAAAATTTAGGTTAGGACAGATTCAAAGTATATGAAATGATAAGATTCAAGGAATATGAAATTGTAGGATTTAAGGAACATGAATTGTAAAGAATGTTTTAGTTGCTGGTTCTTGTATTATGTTGCTTAGGTTTGTTCATGCAGAACAGAACTGCATAATAGGGTGATCTTCGTGAAAAGGAGAAACGAGCAAGGAGATGGTCAGCTGGAAGTATGGGGCAATAAGAGACAGAATCATAGCTACTTGGCCGGCTGATACAAATAGGGTCGCTGGGAAGGATAGAGATGGGGTACAATGAAAGCAAAGTCAGAATGAGAAGGGTTGAACGAGAAGAAGGGGTTGTGAAGCTTTAGTTTGGCTTGGTTGGTCTTCATGGCATGAGGAACTCGAAACATCGGTTCATACAACTTCACATAAAGGTACAGACGATAAGGATGTAAATGGCGCTAGGCAAAACTGAGCGGTTGGGGTACCGTCTAACGCTTAGCCGCCTAGGCGCGGCTTAAGCGTCACCTATGCGGTTTTTTAAATTTTAGTTAAAATTATATTTAATATATATACATGTTGAAATTTCAGCAATATATTCACTTCAACATAGAAAACAATAATGTATTGCAATTTCAACAATAGAAACATAAATTTATTGATAATTCAGCATAATAACCGTAACATATTGATACTTTAATATTAAATTTATTAAGTATGATGATGGATATCTCAGCGTGTAATGTTCATTAAGTATGGGTTTGCTAGGTATGGTGAAAAGTGAACAAACCTGACCTGTGATGCTTCAAAAATGACTAACTTTTTTTCATTAAGCGTGCTGGGCAACTTAAGCTACTTAATTAAGTCGCCTAGGGGTGAAGCGGAGCAGTTTCGCACCGCTTCCGTTTAGACCGCTTTTTAGAACACTGGGTATAGAGAGTTAGCTAAGCTTCTCTCTTGAATAGCATCCAACCGGTCAAACAATTACATGAGTAGCAAATGGAAGGAGAAAGGTAGCCTATAAAAAACACACGGCTCGTATGCATGCCAAAAGTATATGCAACCAAGGAAATTCTATAAGTTTCCTCCTTGCACAAAAGGATGTTGCCGTCACCTCACAAAACCTTGATCTAGATCGAAACTCAACGCGAGTACTGTTGGTACAGATGTTGATCTAGATCGAAACTCAACGCGAGTACTGTTGGTACAGATGTTGATCCTAACGCCGGCATAACATTGAGCCGCCATCACCTCGACCATGCCACCATATCCGATATACCCTACAAACATCAAACATTGGATCTATCTTTATAAGAGCCTTGAAGTTTCTTTTATAGCTAGTACTTGGAAACAAACAATGACATTACTAAGGGTACGTGAAAGGGAAAAACTTCTGATTTAGAATGTCAGCATTCTCATAGTATGCCGCATATTTGCGAACATTGCCATAACTCTGAATTGCATCTTCATGTAGAATAGTTCTAAAATTGTCAGTCATTTGCAAGCAGTTATTTCAAAGACATAGATAGGTAAATACATCATCGGGTGGCTTATACCCAGTTTTGCTTTTGGTTTTTTCTCGCCACCAGCTTGTTTGATTGGTTGTAGTTTCTAATCAAATTTTAAAATGGTGACAATGTATATATCATGTTGTCATTATACATGCTTTATCTTCAATTACACTGATGTGATGTGATCGTGGAATTTTTTTCTATTGTATCAAGAAGAGTTTATCAGAAGAATTAGTGTTACAACCCCAATCTAAGTAGTAGCTAGGTGGTCTTCACTCCTCAAGCAAGCTATGAAGCTTGAATGATTTCAACTGATAATTAGATATTTGTTCAACACCAGATCAAAGTAAGCTAAGCATAGATCGATGCACAAAAATACATGGAAGGGATAAAGCAAAAGCAGCTGACTGTTTTCCTCTTCTCAGAATCACACCAATTCACAGGATAAATTCCAACAAAATTTGTGGAATAAATTACTTTTATTTGACAATAATTAGGTAATGATCAAAGTAAATTTGAAATATTGCAGATTGAAATACATATACACACATCAAAAGCAAAAATCATAAAGGAAGCGCCTTTGCCTCGAATTCGTTTCTTCTGCAACTCTTCAATGGAGATCACGAGAACTCATCAGTTTTCTCCTTTGATTCTCTAATAGCAATCAAGATCAAGGTTTTGCTTCAAATTTTTCTCCCAAACTTTTTTCTTCTCATCCTTTAGACAAAATTTAGGATTAGTCATTGATTAGAAACTAATTAGGGATTTAACTTACTTTTAAAACTATTTAGAAAATTAGCACATTTGAGTCAAATTAAGGATACGTAGACAACACGTAGAATTGACAATTAGCAAATGGGGCGAGTTTTAAGTCGTACTTTCAAAGTGCGGCTTATAATTGGGTCTCTGAAAGAGTCCAAGTATTAATCCGCACTTTGCAAGTGCGGATTAGACTTGTGTCTCCCCTAGAGACCCAAGTTAACCATAGCGGATTATTCCGCACTTTGAAAATGCGGAATAAAGCCCCAACCAATTCAGAGACTTAGCTCTCAACCAGAGAGCCAAGTCTTGGGTCTCTGGTTGGGGGCCAAGCCATATTCCTCACTTGCAAAGTACGGAATAGACTGGCCAATCCAACCAGAGACTTAGCTATCAGACTTGGCTCTTTGGTTAGGGGGCCAAGTCTTATTCCGCACTTGCAAAGTGCGATATAAACTGGCACTTCCTTCAGCCGCCAAACCAGAAAGCCTTCGCCTTCTCCTTAGTTTCAACGTTCAATTTGTAAATTTTTGCAACCAGACAAGCTGAATTGGACTTCAATTTTTGCACATTAAACCAAAAACTCACGGTTTAAAAGTTCAAACAAAACACAAACATCACCCTACTTTATAAATTTTGAATAAATTCATGTACAACATCAATAAAATAAACGCTACCCAACACGGGAGCTAACTTGATTCCAAACACGGCGATGACACAATCCATGCAAAATATACGACGCCTAAAGGTGAAGAACAACAAGCGGAATGCAATACACAATATATATAAATAAATACATACATCTCATGAGATTCGATAAAAACAAATACAAAAGATAGCGTCACATCAAGCATGACAAAGCCCGTGGAATCCTAAATCGGCCGTGGCGGCTCTGAGATGGACCAGGTATATCCTCCGGTTGCGTGGCTGGCTGTGAGGGTCCAGGTTGGTTCGTAGCTCTAGAAGGACCAACTTCGCCACTGTGTCGACGACGTTGGCATTGATAAGTCATGTTCATCAGTGCTCGAGGGGGGAAGGAGGAGGATCCAGACGATGTATTGGACGCCGTTGGAAAAAATGACTAACCGATCTCCAATGTCTTTGATCCCATTAACAGATGTCGTATGTCTGCCTATTACGCTATACATTGAAAAAAACGACTAACCCACTCGCCTCCGACCCTCCCACCGAGCTCAGTTTCCTCGATCTCATCGACCGACCCAGAGCATAGATCATCAACGTCTTTGACATGGCCCCGTGAATATCGCCATACGCGAGATATCCGCCGCCCCACGATCCCGCGTCCCACGCCATCGCGTTCCCCCGTTAATGGGCATATCTCGTTATTAATGGAGGATCCCGCCATACGCGCGAGCGCAGCTCTAAGGGCGTAACGGCCAGCGTAAATCTCGCACCCACTAGCCCATGGCTGCCACTATATAAACCCCCTCTCAGACGACTCAGGTAAAGGAATTATTATCTAATAGGCCGCTACTCTGTCCAAATACCTCGACTAACTTGATCGTCGGAGGGTCCACGATGGTACAACCACCCTGGGACTTCCTTGCAAGTAGCTCGGCTTCATTCAAAATCAAGCCCACTGAGATCCACATGCTTCAAGAGGCAACTCTCAAACCCAATCTCAGCCATTCATTAACGCTCGTAGCAGATCAACGGAAGACAACATCTGAAGGAGATCCAGACCTTCATCAGTTGGCGCCGTCTGTGGGAAACATCGAAAATTCTGCTCAACGAAAGTTGATCTTCCGATCTCGAACTCAAGACGAGTGATCACCGCGACGATCCAAGCACTAGTCACCATCCTCCCCACAACGGAGGCGCGGATGGATCCCCTCCTCCCCCGAACGCCATTCACGCACTGTCTGCGCGAATAAATCGGCTCGCGTCCGTCGTGGATGTGCTTGCCCGTGTCTAAACGGCGCGATAAGCTCTCCAAGTCGATGCTCCCCCACCTCGGGAGCGACACATAGGGAGAGAAGACATTGCCCGTGCCGGCACATCCGAGCACCGCCTCGCTATCTCCGGCGGCCACAGATCCTCCATGGCGACCAATTCGATGAACCGGTAGGCACCTCATAGCTCGACGCTGAGGTTTTATGAAAGAGCGCCCCGCCCTGAGGCCCATCGCACTCATGTCCCTCCCGAAGAGGTGTCGGTCAGCTCGCCTGCTCCCAGGCATGGCCGGCGCCCTCTCCCTCGACAGGTTCGCGCGGATGTGACTCACCACGGTAGCTCGAGGACAACCTCGCCAGGGGACCTAAGGAACCTCATTGAACGGAACCGGAACCGCGGCCAGGCGCAGGTCGCCAGCAGCAGGGGCCATAAATCCGAGTATGCCGGATACTCGGGATGTAAGTCCACGTTACCCTTCCCGGTTCTTTCGGGGATGCGGAAATGGTGAAAAATGATTTTTTCGGTGGAGGTAACATGGACTCAAAAAAACGGATCTTTGCTAAACAAACTATCTAACAACCTAACTAAGAGTTTAACTACTATGTTAGGGGTTATACCTTAACTTGAACACCTTCTCTTCGACTCCTTATGGTGGTCGGATCGGCCTCACCTCGTCGTCTCCTTGTGCCGAAGATGGATCCACCCGAAAACTTCTACCTTTGGCTCCAACCTCAATCTAGAGGAAACTGGAATACTTCGCTTGCTAGACCTTGTACACTAGGATGAGTAGAGAAGTGTTTTGGGTTTTATCTCTATGGTTCTTGTTTCTCAACTCATGAGACAATAGAACCATGAGCAAGAGAGAGAGAGCAAGAGGAAGAGGGAGAGGTTGAGGATGAGAGAGAATCAATATGATAGAATGAAGAAGACTTTTTACAACCATGCATTCATAACACAAAATAATCATGATAATAATAATAATTGAGTATTATGTGATGGTTCATGTCAATGGCATAATCATTTCGTGTATTTAATGCATTTTGTGAACAAACAAGCAAGCAAAAGTCATAGCCATGAAATGATAGCCATTGTCATGATGATGGTCAACAAGTCCAAACTAGTCAACCGGTCAACAAAGTCAACAAGTCAACAAAGTCAACCATTCAGCCCAACCATGGCACAATAATACTTAAATAATATTATTATTAATCATATTTCTTATTCTCATTAGGGTTTGGCAAAAGTCAAAAGTCAACAACCCTAATGAGAATACTCTGCCTCTGTCTCTGTCAACCGTGCATACACACCCGCATCCGCATTCCGAGGAACACGAATACAAATGAAATAAAACCAATCCCAAAACGTATACTAGGTTCTGGCTTAAACCAAAGCCCGCTAGTAATAACTGCCCGGACACCAAACGTGCACAAGTGTGCGGATGTGGCCGAACCCTGTCGCAAAACCATGCGACCTCTACTCTTTTGCCTAAAGGCGAATAGCTCTCTGTGTGGGACTCTAAAGACTCGACACTACGCTGGCAGTGGGTTTAACCACAGACCGCAAGTGACACTAGCTGTGCGTAACGGCCCCCAGGTAGATGCCGATAAGAAGACTGACGAGGTGAAACCCATCTGAACTCCTACTGAGCCTGAATGTGACAGTCTCCGTACAGTCCGGTCTGTTCATCTGAGAATATCGCATGGCGGGCCTAGGGGGCGGTAAACGTCAGTCCCCTAATAGCGGTACAAGTCGTGTCGGAGTGTAGCCCAGAACACCCTGAGATAACACTGGAAACCTACCAGTATACCTCGCTTGCCCTGGCCAGGGACGACTATGTGTAATGGCTCTCCATGACACAGCGCGATATCAACTCCCAATACCGGGAGAGACGAATCCTATCTAACCATCACTGCCTCCAAGTGCTTCGGGACTGCACTCAACTACTACCTGTTTGCACGACTCCTTTGAGCCGTGGTAGGGTAGTAATCAAAGTACAGTGGGAACACACTCGAGGCGAAGTGACAGTGTCAAGTCAGCGGACTAAGCTGTACTCATATCACCTGGGAACTGATAACTGACGATAGGTATAATACCAACTAACAGTTCCCGACGAGTCCTGTCCCTGTACTCGTAACCTAACGAGCACCCGCATACTATCTCAAGTACAACGTACTGACGGCTGTGGGACATACCGTCTCCCCTGCTGGGATGAGAAGCGCATACGCTAGTCTACTCCGGAGTATCGATACCCTGACTCTATAGTCCTACAACTAGGGACCTGTATAAGGATGTGCTAGTAGATTACCCAGCCCCTACGAGTGTGACTGCCATCACAACGCTGGTAATCAAGCAAAGATCCTAAGGGCTCCACTAATGTGTATAGGTGATATACTAAAAGAAACACATGTACACATTAAAGTAGAAACAAACCAAGTAGCATACTACTATTTTGAGCAAGATTGTCTATACAACTGTGAATATCCCAAGCTTTCATTAAGTAATATACAAACTAGTATGATACAGTAATGGCCTCTAGGGCATATACATTAACAATCTCCCACTTGCACTAAGGCCATGTACTGGCGTATCGAAGACCTATCATTTCGATCAGTCGCTCGAACTGAGTCTAGGGTAAGTCCTTCGTGAGTGGATCAACAGTGTTATCTTTCGTAGCAACCCTCCAAACCTCGATCTCCTGGCGATCCACGATCTCCCTGATCAGGTGATACCGCCTCAAGATGTGTCTGGACTTCTGATGGGACCTGGGTTCCTTCGCTAAAGCTATAGCCCCATTGTTGTCGCAATACAGAGGTATTTGATCAACAATGTACGGAACCACCTGAAGCTCCGTGAGGAACTTCTTCATCCAGACAGCTTCCTTTGCGGCATCGTAAGCAGCGATATATTCCGCTTCCATTGTCGAGTCAGCAACGGTTTCCTGTTTGGAACTCTTCCAACACACCACCCCTCCATTGAGGGTAAAGACATAACCTGACATGGACTTGGAATCATCCTTATTACTCTGGAAGCTGGAGTTAGCAAAGGCTTCGATCTGGAGGTCTTTTCCGCCATACACTAAGAACATCTCCTTAGTCCTTCTCAGGTACTTGAAAATGTTCTTTACCGCTATCCAGTGCTTCTCTCCAGGGTTTGACTGATACCGACTTACCACACTCAGTGCATAAGCTACATCTGGTCTGGTATACAACATCACATACATTATAGAGCCTACCGCAGAAGCGTAGGGTATAATAGACATGCGATCCCTTTCCAAATCAGTCTTGGGAGACATCTCTTTGGAGAGGGTGATCCCGTGAGAAGCCGGTAGATTACCGCGCTTGGAATCTTCCATACTGAATCTTTTCAGTATGGTGTCGATGTACCTGGACTGTGAAAGTCCTAATATCCTCTTGGATCTATCATGATGGATCCGGATCTCCAGAATGTAAGAGGCATCACCCAGGTATTTCATGGAGAACCTGTGTGACAAGAACCCTTTAACAGATTGTAGCATAGGAATGTCATTTCCTATCAAGAGAATGTCATCCACGTATAAAACGAGGAATACGACAGTTCTTGCTACAAATCTACTATAGATGCATGGTTCATCTGGATTTTTGATAAAGCCAAATTCTTTGACCGTCTCATCAAAACAGATGTTTCAACTCCGCGATGCCTGCTTTAGTCCATAGATGGACTTAAGCAACTTGCACACCTTTCCGCTGCTCCCACTCTGAATGAAACCCTCTGGCTGGTCCATATAGACACACTCCTCTAAATTTCCATTTAGAAAAGCGGTCTTTACGTCCATCTGCCAAATCTCATAATCGTGGAAGGCAGTAATGGCAAGAAGGATCCGAATGGATTTCAGCATAGCCACTGGAGAAAAGGTTTCGTCATAGTCCAAACCAGGTCTTTGACGAAAACCCTTTGCAACAAGTCTAGCCTTATAGGACTCAACCTGTCCATCTACACCAATCTTCCTCTTGAAGATCCACTTGCATCCTACGGGTTTTACCCTATCTGGAGCAACATCCAAAGTCAATACTTTGTTGGTGTACATGGACTCCATTTCGGTCCGCATTGCATCCAACCATTTTACTGAGTCAACGCTCTGAATGGCCTGCTGGAAGCTAGTCGGCTCATCATTATCAATGATGCAATCCTCTCTATCCCCGTCTATGTGAAAACCATAGTATCTCTCGGGCGGATGAGACTGCCTACTACTCCTGCGGAGCGGCGTAGGAATGTCCTGTTCTTTCGAACCCTCTGGTTCTTCTAAGATCTCAGTAATAGCTCGTGGTTCTGGAATTTCTTCCAGTTCTATTGCGCTCCCACTTATCTGATTTTCCAAAAACTCAGTTTCCAAGAAGCAGGCATGACGAGAAACAAAAACCTTTTGTCCCTCTTCGCAATAGAAGAAATATCCCTTGGAGTTCTTTGGATATCCCACAAACTTGCACTGTACTGAGCGTGCCTTGAGTTTGTCCGCATGCTACTTTTTGACAAAAGCTGGACATCCCCATGTCTTAATGTGCTTAATATAGGGTTTCTTCACACACCACATCTGATATGGTGTGGTAGCACAGTCTTAGTTGGAACTCGGTTCAAAAGGTATTCAGCTGATTCTAGTGCATATCCCCAGAATGATCGCGACAACTCAGCGTTACTCATCATGGAACGTACCATATCCAATAGGGTTCGGTTCCGTCTCTCCGATACACCGTTATGTTGCGGAGTGTATGGAGGAGTAAGCTGAGAGAGAATTCCATTCTCTTTTAGGTAATCGAGGAACTTGGCACTCAAGTATTCACCACCTCGATCAGATCTCAGTGTCTTGATACTTTTGCCGGTTTGTTTTTCTACTTCGTTCTTATATTCCTGGAATTTTCCAAAGGCTTCAGATTTATGTTTCATTAAGAAGACATATCCGTACCTTGAAAAATCATCCGTAAAAGTAATGAAGTAAGAATAACCGTTTCACGCATGTGTAGACATTGGACCGCACACATCGCTGTGTACGAGCCCCAAGAGCTCGCTCGCTCTTACTCCGTGTCCAGTAAACGGAGTCTTTGTCATCTTTCCTTTGAGACAGGATTGAAAAGTTGCATATGATTGATATTCGAACGGATCCAAATATCCTTCTGTATGCAACTTCGTCAACCTTCTCTCATTGATGTGACCCAGTCTATAATGCCATAAGAAAGCATGATTGATTTCTGGAGACTTTCTTTTGTGTGTATTCTGGACATTGAAAATCTGTAGTTGTTTTAATACGTATATTCCATTGCTTAATGTACCTGACCCAATCAAAACTTGATTAAGGTGAATGTTCACAACATTGCTTACAAATGCAAATTCATAACCTTCTTTAGATAATAAAGATACAGATATGATATTACAAGTTGCATTGGGTACAAAATAACAATCACGCAAAACCAAAACATGTTCATCTGACATTCCCAAGTGATAGTCCCCCACGGACTCAGCATCCATGCCAGCTCAGTTTGCAACTTTGAGGGTCATATCACCTGCCTTCAAAACCCTACGCTTTCTCAGTGCCTGCAAAGAATTACATATATGAAATCCTGATCCGGTATCCAATACCCAGGAAGTAGAGTTTATTGATAGACAGTTTTCAATAACATACACACCTGAAGCCGAAGCCGCAACTTGCTTCGGGTCCTGGTTCTTGGCCTTCCAAGCCCTGCAATCCTTTTTCCAGTGTCCACTCTTATGACAATAAAAGCACTCTTCTTTCCCCACAAGCTTTCCCGCTACCTTTGCTGCTTTTGCTTTTCCATTCGTTTCCACTTTACTAACACCGCCCCTTGGTTTGGTGGGGGTTTTCTTCTTCTTTCCCTTGGCTTTCGCCCTGGACCTAGAAGAGGAAGGTCCTCCAACAAACAAAGTGGATGTTTCCCTACCTTTCTGTAGGGTGCCCTCTATACTCCTCAGCAGGTTGAGGAGTTCTGAAAGTTCAACTTCTTTTTCTTGCAAGTTGAAGTCCAGGATAAACTGGGCGTAACTGGAAGGAAGGGACTGGAGAATCAAGTCAGTATAAAGCTCGTTCTCTAACGTGGTCCCAAGGTCCGCGAGCTCTTCAATATAGCCAATCATCTTAAGCACGTGTTCCGCTACCGATGATCCGACGGCCAATCTCGCCGAAAACAGCCTTTTTGAGACTTCGTATTTGGCGATACGGGATTGCTCTCCATACAGTTCTTTTGTATGGAGAAATATGGATTCAAGGTCCATATTCTCGTGCCTCCTCTGATGTTCATTGTCCATAGAGGCAAGTACGAGGCACTTGGCCTTCGCGCAGTCGATCTCCCAGGTCTTACGGATTTTCTTATCCGCGACGCTGGAGGTGGGACCTGGGACAGGGGGAGCTTTGGTGGTAAGAAGATACCCCAGCTTGTCATAAGTGATTGCCATTTTGACATTCCTGAGTCAATCTTTGTAGTTTGGCCCTGTCAGTATATTTTTATCTAGTAATAACTTAAGTCCGGTCATGACGATTGGTCGCTGCAATTAGGAGAGAGAGAAGAAACACGTTAGCATGATGCTCTTGCAAGTTTAGAGTGGTTTTTAGTTTGTCTAAACAGGATGGCTCCCACTGTTTCTCGAATTCCTCCTCAAACCAAAAAGGAAGAATTAGTCGGGATCAATCTCACCGCACAATACTTGCTTAACCGTTCAGCCAGGCCAGTGTTGGTACTTCGAGGGAGGTTTTCCAACGCTTTCGCGAAGTTCCTTAATTAAATAACCTCTTTTCCCTGGGGGCGTAGTCCCGCTAACACCTTTCTAGACACCTACTTGGTTTATAGCATTGATCGTTAAGTGAGAAATTTCCCGAGGAGTAGCATATACTCATAGTAGGATCGGGATCCAAATATCATCGTGTGATAAAACTGAAGGAATCCTACCAGAATCATCACACTCTAAATGGTATGCAGCACTAGCAAGTTTCAATTTCTTTAGAAACTCCCGATGTAGATTTTTGCCCCATGCTCTTATGACCTTGACTTTGGCCAACAAATCATAAGTCACATGTCAAGTTCTACCCGTCATTCTCCAGGTTAATTTGAACCTACCCGTACCTACCCTTGACTTTGGCCAACAAGGCAGTACGACTGTCCCAAACCAACGCATCTATCTATGCTGCATATGAATACCCAATAGCTACCAAACACTGTGCCTTGACTTTGGCCAACAAACACAGCTTGAATACTATTGACTACCCATATAAAATGACGGAGGGTTACGAATGGTTTTGGCAAAACCGTGAACGTAGTGAACTTGATATAATCGATGGAACGAGATAGCTTTTAAAAGGAGTGGTTCAAGCTCCGCGTTTAAAAGTTGTTTTTGAAAAGAAACCGAGTGGTTTTGAAAGTGTTCCAACGACTTTACTTGGTTTATTTTCTTGCATTAATTTTAATGCGTCCCATCATTTAATCCTACCATTGCAGAAAACAACGAAAATATGACGTACGCTTATGCCATCCGCATTCGCCACGGGGCCCCGTCATTACCCGTTAGGTTACTTAACTAACGATAGAGCGGGAGCTGGACTAGCGTGGATGCAAAACATAAGCAGTGCCTAAATAGATATCATATATAGATATATACACATTCGTCAGATGCAATGATAGCCATTCCAGATCACAGATGAACACATTGGATATACCAGGAATCCGCGATTTGTTCGAGCCTGCAACGAAAAGCGGATTACACGGTCGCAATGAATAGCCAATACCCCACCCTAGACCCCTACGGGTGCGGCAAACTACCCGCCAAATACCTGAAGTGAAGCAACCTCCCTCAACAGCGTGAGTAGGCCACTCGGCACTTCGAGGTACCCGGTAGTTTGTGCACCCCCTCCTTGGGTCTATCCTAGGAGCAAAAACAGTAAAAGAAATTATACAATGGCGGCTACAACCTCATCCTGGATGTGCGGCCATATAAATAATATTACATCAATTACAAATTACATGAATTGAAAGATAAATAAAACTCTCATCTCACAACCTCCTGGCTATTCATCCGTGACAATCCAATGAATTCATATACACAAACCATCAACATTACAGATCACAGATATGTATAACCCCCACTAATCGACGTATAGCGATTAGCAGACGTTCAATACATATATCGCATCACAGATATAACCCGTTAGCCAAAATCTAGAGAAGTTCGATCAAAATACTGATTTGTAACCACCCCAAAAACAAATTTGTTCTCTGGAAATTCTGGGCAGAAACAAACCATCCTAAAAATCACAAAACACCATTATAAGTACACTGCAGGAGAAACAACCCACGGCCGAGTCAACTCGGCCGCGGATCCGCGGCAAGAGCATGCTCTTGCCGCGTTTCCGCTGCGCTTTGACCGAGTCACTGGATCGTTTTTCTTGGGTGTTCTTCAAAAACCCTGAGCCGATTTTTAGTACATAATTTATTATTTTTTGAACAGAAATAAAAATCGGCAGAAAGTTCACTTTTTCGGGGTGTTTTGCGGTTTTTTCTCCGATCAAAATTCTAGATACTTTGCTAACATGTTAGATAGTGTTTAGCCTGGCTCTGATACCACTGTAAGTCCACGTTACCCTTCCCGGTTCTTTCGAGGATGCGGAAATGGTGAAAAACGATTTTTTCGGTGGAGGTAACATGGACTCAAAAAACGGATCTTTGCTAAACAAACTATCTAACAACCTAACTAAGAGTTTAACTACAATGTTAGGGGTTATACCTTAACTTGAACTCCTTCTCTTCGACTTCTTGTGGTGGTCGGATCGGCCTCACCTCGTCGTCTCTTTGTGCCGAAGATGGATCCACCCGAAAGCTTCTACCTTTGGCTCCAACCTCAATCTAGAGGAAACTAGAATACTTGGCTTGCTAGACCTTGTACACTAGGATGAGTAGAGAAGTGTTTTGGATTTTATCTCTATGGTTCTTGTTTCTCAACTCATGAGACAATAGAACCATGAGCAAGAGAGAGAGCAAGAGGAAGAGGGAGAGGTTGAGGATGAGAGAGAATCAATATGATAGATTGAAGAAGACTTTTTACAACCATGCTCTCATAACACAAAATAATCATGATGATAATAATAATTGAGTATTATGTGATGGTTCATGTCAATGGCATTATCATTTCATGCATTTAATGCATTTTGTGAACAAACAAGCAAGCAAAAGTCATAGCCATGAAATGATAGCCATTGTCATGATGATGGTCAACAAGTCCAAACTAGTCAACCGGTCAACAAAGTCAACAAGTCAACAAAGTCAACCTTTCAACCCAACCATGGCACAATAATACTTAAATAATATTATTATTAATCATATTTCTTATTCTCATTAGGGTTTGGCAAAAGTCAACAGTCAACAACCTTAATGAGAATCCTCTGTCTCTGTCTCTGTCAACCGTGCATACACACCCGCATCCGCATTCTGAGGAACACGAATACAAACGAGATAAAACCAATCCCAAAACGTATACTAGGTTCTGGCTTAAACCAAAGCCCGCTAGTAATAACTGCCCGGACACCAAACGTGCACAAGTGCGCGGATGTGACCGAACCCTGTTGCAAAACCATGCGACCTTTACTCTTTTGCCTAAAGGCGAATAGCTCTCTGTATGGGACTCTAAAGACTCGGCACTACGCTGGCAGTGGGTTTTACCACAGACCGTAAGCGGCACTAGCTGTGCGTAACGGCTCCCTGGTAGATGCCGATAAGAAGACTGACGAGGTGAAACCCATCTGAACTCCTACTGAGCCTGAATGTGACAGTCTCCGTACAGTCCGGTCTGTTCGTCTGAGAATATCGCATGGCGGGTCTAGAGGGCGGTAAACGTCAGTCCCCTAATAGCGGTACAAGTCGTGTCGGAGTGTAGCCCAGAACACCCTGAAATAACACTGGAAACCTACCGGTATACCTTGCTTGCCCTGGCCAGGGACGACTATGTGTAATAGCTCTCCATGACACAGCGCGATATCAACTCCCAATACCGGGAGAGACGAATCCTATCTAACCATCACTGCCTCCAAGTGCTTCAGGACTGCACCCAACTACTACCTGTTTGCACGACTCCTTTGAGCCGTGGTAGGGTAGTAATCAAAGTACAGTAGGAACACACTCGAGGAGAAGTGACAGTGTCAAGTCAGCGGACTAAGCTGTACTCATGTCACCTGGGAACTGATAACTGACGATAGGTATAGTACCAACCAACAGTTCCCAACGAGTCCTGTCCAGTGTACTTGTAACCTAACGAGCACCCGCATACTATCTCAAGTATGACGTACTGACGGCTGTGGGACAGACCGTCTCCCCTGCTGGGATGAGAAGCGCATACACTAGTCTACTCCAGAGTTTCGATGCCCTATCTCGATAGTCCTATGACTAGGGACCTGTATAAGGATGTGCTTGTGGATTACCCAGCCCCCACGAGTGTGACTGCCATCACAACGCTGGTAATCAAGCAAAGATCCTAAGGGCTCCACTAATGTGTATAGGTGATATACTAAAAGAAACACATGTACACATTAAAGTAGAAACAAACCAAGTAGCATACTACTATTTTGAGCAAGATTGTCTATACAACTGTGAATATCCCAAGCTTCCATTTAGTAATATACAAACTAGTATGATACAGTAATGGCCTTTAGGGCATATACATTAACACGGGATGCCACGACCGACTCGATGCTCTCGAAAAGAAGATCGAGGGTATAAATCGGGAGAGTCGTCCTTCAAGCGACGGGGCTAGATATGCCGCTGAATCGCTTACGAGGCCCTTCACTGAAAAGCTGCTCACTGTCCACGTCTCTTCCAAGAACAAGCCTCCAAAGGTATCACTCTTCGACGGAAAGTCTGACCCGAAAGACCACTTGGATGCGTTCACGGCAGGGATGAGCTTCCAGGAAAACTCCGACGCCGCATAATGCCGTGCATTCCCCGCCACTCTCATCCGCTCTGGACGAGACTAGTTCCGAGGACTCATGCCACGCTCCATCTCTACCTTTGATGAGCTGGCCATCCAATTCCTCGGTCATTTTGTTGAGAACAGGCGGCAGAAGCGGACCGCCGACCACCTCTTCACTATAAAGAGCGGGGATAGGGAGTTGTTCAAAGGATACGTCACCCGCTTCTACAACACTCTTCTTGAGGTCCCAGAGCACCGGGACGAGACGGTCATCACGGCCTTTAGGTCGGGTCTTAGGCACACGGAGTGGCTCCGCTCCTTTGCATTAGCGCAACCTAAGACCATGGCCGAGGTAAAAGACTGGACTGAGCGAGAGTTCCAGCTCGAGTCCGAGGTGAACGCGAACCTACCCCGGACCGACCAGGCCGATCAAAAGAAGAGGGCCAGATAAGAGAAAAAGAAGATTGACCAGCCAAAGCCATACTCCCCGAAGTTTCAGGAGTATACCCCACTCAACATCTCCCAGACAGAGTTGTTGGAGGAGGCAAAGGGCGAGAGATTCTTCAAACTCCTTCCGGTCAACAATAAGGCGGCCAAACGGACACGAGACCCCTATTGGGCTTTCCACAAGTCGCGAGGACACCCCACCGAAAACTGCAAACAACTCCGAGACTACATTGAGGAGTTAATTCGCTCAGGGCACCTGGCAAAAAACTTGCGGTAAAAGCCACAAACAAACCGAGAGCAAGAGCAGCGTCCCCTCCCGGCGAGTTGACGATTGGCCAAATCATGGTCGTATCAGCAGGGGGTGCGCCTGGAGCCGGTGAGATCCGACGCCTCCTGCCGGTCGAAGGGACAAGCAGCCAGTCCATGAAGAGGACCAAAGCAACCGAGCCCATCACCTTTACCGACGAGGATCTCCATGGGATATCCTTGCCTTACAACGACCCCCTGGTGATTACAACGCGGGTCCACCGCTGCGAGGTTCAAAGGATACTGGTTAACTCGGGAAGCTCGGCAGACATCCTCTTCTACGACTGCTTCCTACGTATGGGGCTTAGCCCGTAGGACCTAAGGCCGACCGTCCACATCCTGTCGGGGTTTACTAACCACTCCATCCCGGTGGAAGGACTGGTCACCCTCCTACTTAACATCGGAGAGGCAGGCCATACACGTACCGTGCCTATGGAGTTCATCGTCGCCAGAATTCCATCGGCCTACAATATCCTCCTGGGACGCCCGACGGTAAACTTCCTCCGGGCCCAGATATCGACCTACCACCTCGCGATCAAGTTTCCACTCGACCAAGGTCGAATAGGTCGGGCCTACGGGAACTAGCAAACAGCAAAAATTGGCTTCACAACGACATCTATGCCTAAGGAGCGAGGCGAAGACCTTGAAGGCACGGAGGATTTCGGGGGGTCCTTGGATACTCGGGACGAGCAAAAAAAGATCCGAGGAGCCCCGGTGGAGCCGCTAACGGAGGTTCCCTTCGTTGAAGGGGACAATGAACGAACCATCTAAATTGGGTCGCTTTTAACAAGGGCCCGACGCGAAGATCTTGTCCGCTTCCTCAGAGGGAACTCGGACGTGTTCGCTTGGGCGCCCGCCAACATGCCTGAGATCGACCCTAAAGTAATCTCACATAATCTCGGGTCGATCCGACTGTCCGACCTATCAGGCAAAAGAAACGAAGTTTCGCCCTGATCAAACAAAAG
Organism: Agapanthus africanus; assembly: GCA_030015575.1. Taxonomy (NCBI): domain Eukaryota; kingdom Viridiplantae; phylum Streptophyta; class Magnoliopsida; order Asparagales; family Amaryllidaceae; genus Agapanthus; species Agapanthus africanus. Next base: position 403,877,995 of record CM057346.1, read on the forward strand.
GCGATCGAGGACGAGGTTGAAAGATTGTCGCAGCCAACTTCATTCGAAACTTGGCCTACTCAGAATGGCTGGCGAATGTGGTAATGGTTAAAAATGTGAGTGGGAAGTGGCACATGTGCGTCGACTTCCCGAAAGACAACTATCCCCTCACCCGGATAGATCAGCTTGTCGACAGCTCGGCAGGCCACGAGTTACTCAGCTTCATGGATGCTTTCTTCGGCTACAACCAGATCCGTATGAATCCGGCAGATGAAGAACTCACCGCATTCATAATGGACCGGGGGGTATACTGCTATAAAGTGATGCCCTTCGGCCTCAAAAATGCCAGGGCTATATACCAACGCTTGGTTAACAGGATGTTCAAACCACAGATCGGGATGAACATGGAGGTTTACGTCGACGGCATGCTCGTTAAATCGACCTCGTCAGAGGAACACGCTAAAAATCTTCGCGAGACTTTCGACGTCCTCCGCAAATACAAAATGAAGCTGAATCCCGCCAAGTGCGCGTTCGGGGTGTTAGTTATATGTATGCCCTATAAGCTATTATTGTACATATGATGTATATTATAGTGGATGCTTGGACATACATAGGGAGGACTTTCTTGCTCGACATGATAGTATGCTATCTGGTTACTCTTTATCTTAACATGTATACTGATTGTCTCTCTGTTACATGTTGATAAAGTCCTTAGGATGTTTACTTGACTACCTGGATTATGATGCGGATCATACTAATGGGACAAAGGTAGTCTGTGAGTACATCCTTTAATATCCCTAGTCGTGGGTGTATCGAGACGGGGCATCGATATACCCGAGTAGACTAGCGTATACCTTCTCGACCCATGTAGATGGGTGATGGATGATCCCATACCATTGGTGTTTGACATCAGAGATGATATACGGGTGCTCAGTGGAGACTGGGTACACTGGACGGACTCGGCGAGAGCTCCTAGATGGTATTATACCTCACGTCAGATGGCAGTTCTCTGGTGACACTGGTACAGGTTAGCCTGTCGACCCGAGATCGTCATAGAGTCTTGTGTGATTCCCACTGTGCTTTGATTTCCATTTACCACGTTCAAGAGAACGTGAAAAACGGTGGTTTTTGGGTAAAGTTCCAAGTCATATGGAGGCAATGAGCGATAGGAGGGGATTTCGTCTCTCCCGGTATTGGGGGTTGATGTTGCGCTGTGCTCGATTGGCTATAACAGGAAGTCCCTGGCCAGGGCTGTTTATGAGATTTACTGGTAAGTGTTATCAGTAGTTTCTCGACCCGTTATGAGCCTCACATCGGCATGACTTATCAAGCTATTGGGGTTTGACGTTTACCACCCCCAGGCGAGATATGCGACATATCTGATGAAGAGACCAGACTGTACGGTAGTGTTACTGATTGGATTCGCAGGAATATGAGCAGGCTTTCTTGTTGATCTTCTGATCTCTTAATACCCGGGTGGCCGTTACGTTTAGCGGACCGCTTGCGGCTTGTGGATGTTTGATATGATCATCACCTACTGCCGGCGTATTGATGGGTCTTTAGAGTCCTACACAGAGGTTTCCTGGTTCATGCGAAACGAAGTATGAGTACATATGTGATATGTGCGGGACCGAGATTAATGCGCGTATGTGATACCGCATTCTATTCTCGCGATATGTGATATCGGTCAGTTATATGTGATATAGCCGGCTTATCGGATCAAGTGTTGATTCGATAGATTGTTACATTCGATATTAGTCGGTTATATGAGATATAGCCGGATTATTAAATTAAGTGTTGATTTAATAATTTAATATATAATTATATATTTGATATATTAACATACATTAACTAATATTAGCTCACTTAAGATTTCTTTTCTCACTTGTGTGCATATAGTATATATGTGATATTAATTAATGTACATCTTTTGTGTCATGCTAGATGCTACATGCTTCATGGGTGTATGAGACTCACACCATACTAATAATAATGATAAGGTTTTATTTATTTAAAGTAAATCAAAATTAGTGGAATTAAGTCACATAGTTGAAGCTTGTGGAACCATTGACCAAGTCCACTCCTTTTGTTTTACTTATAGATATTTATTAACCTAACCATTATTGTTAGCCATGGTTAATCTCTACATGGGTTAGTGTATGACACTAACTCACCCATGGTTGTTATTCTCACCTCATGAGTTCATTCTCATTCTTCACTTGTTCTTCTTCTTCCTCATTGAGAAAGCTTGCTAGATTTTCTCAAGGTGAGAAAATATTGTGAGAAAAACAAATCTAAAGTGAGCCCATTTCCTACTTCATCATCCTCTACTATTAGCCATTTAGTTTAGGGTGTTTGCTTCACTAATTTCACCATTAGTGAAGAGGTAGCATGAACTTGAGTCTCCTCGACGTAGATCATCTTCGGCCTCAAAGACATTGAGCAAGCTTGTTCATTTCTTCATGTAAACCTTCTCTAGAGTCCGGGAGTTCACTACTTGGAGCGAAGGGACTATTACACGGAGCTTTAGAAGTGAAGGACCGGTCTACAATGGTTGTATTTCTCATTCACTTGTATGTAAAGTTGTTTACATGTCGTTTCGTCGGATTTTCTAGTTAGGATTCTAGGGTTAGGGTTAGCTAGGACGACAACTTTTTGAAAATGGCATGGACGATGCCTCCTGAAACCTTGTTGCCGTGCTAGGCAACCCTGCAGTGGTATCAGATCCATGCTAGAAAATTAGATGATATTTGTTAGATTACGAAACCGAAACGACTCGGAAACTTGAAACAAAACAACCCAGTTTATGTCGAATTTATAAAGTCTTCAAAATTTTTTTAAACAAGTACAGAATGGGTTATGGGATACAACATGAACACTACCAAAATTTGGTCCAATTTCACTTCAAAGTGGCCGGCCACATCATGGTTAAAACCGGCCAGCTCGGGTCAATTTTGGAGTTTGGGCTTTAAATTTTCATGGCGTTCCAGTCTCAGGATTTTGGTGTTTCAGGTGTTGTTTGTTTTTGCTAAATTTGCATATGATGTTAACTTTCTGCAAAGGCAATTCGGAGTGTTTTGCACTCGTAATTCTAACATGTATTCGGGTTATTTAGACGATCTTAAAATTTTTGAACGGATATCAATAACCCATATTTTCCCTCACTGAAATTTTCCAAGAGTTGAATTTTTCCGAGTTTAAAATTTTCAGAAAATCGTGCAAGCGATTCTGTGGAGTCTCTAGAAGAACGATACCCAAACTTGACTTTTTGGATCACGGAACCACAGTCATACCCTAGGGTTTTCCGCAGTTCCGTGGCAACATGAGTGAGGCATGGGTCGGCCCTTCTATGGATGGTTCATAAGAGCCGTGGCAGTTTGTGGGAACTTTTTGAACTCCGCTCAAGTGTTGAGCTTGTTGGAAAATTTTGGGTGCTTGCTTATTTGATCGAAAAAATTAAATTCGTTTAGCTATCTGTGATTGTGATACAATAATTGGAATCTATTTAGTTGCGTGCAAGTTTAACATTTCGGTCTCGGGTGAAATCGGGAATCTTGTTGAATTACCCGACTTCTTTTGAAAAGTGTTTTCATAGTTGAGACCTAAATGTAAGATTTGCATTGTTAGGCATGAAATCTGGAATATATGATATTCCGGGTTTATGATGTCTAAGGGCAGTGACGATTCCAATTGTTGTAGTTTTTCACTTTATTTTATGTGACCGTAAGTGTAATATGTGGTGTATCGCCGTTTCCGTTGCTATTTGTCAACAACAATTGGGATACACATATTTACTTATATTGATGACATATGATGTTATGTGTTGTTGTGATATGTTATATTGGATCGTCGTGTTTGAATAGCCGGGGTTTTTATGTGAGATGAGAGTTTTTCATTTTCATTCATGTAAAAACTTGTATGTAATATTCTTTTATTGGGGCACTTCCGGATTGAGGAAGATGTCACCATTGATGTATATTATTTACTTTTCCATATTAGGATAGACCCAAAGAAGGGAGCACAAGTAAACGGATTCTAGAGTCCAGTGGGAGACCATCTCGAGGAGTCGAGTCCGGGTCTCCTAACTCTAGAATTGGTAGGGTTGCTTGCCGCTGTCGTAGGGGATTAGGGATGTGGGTTTGGCTATTCATCACGACCGTGGAATCCGTGTTTTATACTGGCTTAATATAAAACCCGGAAATCCTAGTATATCCAATATTTCATATGTTGATTTTTGCTGCGATATTCTATGATGTGATAACTTGATATGATGAGATAGATACTGTAAACAGTATATATGATATATTATATAGACGTTGCTTATGTTTTTCACCCGCGCTAGCCCTGCCCCACTCTGCCGTTAGTTACCTAACCTAACGGTGCATGACGAGACATCGAGGCGAATGCGGATGGCATAAGCGTACGTTGTATTTATCTGTGATGCTTAGATAACTTAAATGATGGGACTTCATTAATGAGATTAATGAAAGAAAAGAAACCTATAAGATGTTGTAGAATCAAATTTTCAAAAACAGGCAGCTCTAGTTGTTGCTTTGCATAGCGGTATTCCTTATAGAATATCCTGCACCTTATTCGATAAGGAAAGAGCCGAGATCCCTTCACCGGGAGTGACCTCTTTAGCCATAACTGGCAGATGTTGCAACCCTCAGTTTCGTCTTTTGATTGATTTTCTAGTTCTTGCTTTGCATAGTGGTATTGTCAATATCCTGCACCTAATTCGACGAGGAAAGAGCCGAGATCCCTTCACCGGGAGTGACCTCTTTAGCGAAACTAGCAAAGGCCTAAAAAACACTCCATTTCAAATCATTTGATTCTACAACGATATCAAGTTCATTACGCAAAAGGTTTTCTTAAAAATCTATCGTAGCCCTCCGTTATTTCAGATAAATAGTATTTAGTATTCGTGCTACAGTAGTTGTAGGGTTACTAGGCACTCTAATAAGGTTCTACAATGCATCAAACATGCCCGTTTAAAATTTTAGCCGTGCCGAATAACCCTAAACAAGATCGTTGCTAGAGAATTAGGGTTTCATATGCTAGTAAACTATGTTTACGACTAAGTGAATACGAAATACAACCTTTGTAGATCGGTCCTTCACTTCTAGGGCTCCTTGTCGTAGTCCCTTCGCTGCGATCATGGTTCTCCCGGGCTCTTGCATGGCTTCACGAGGCGAAAGATGCGTCCTTGCTTGAAGTCTCCGAGGCCGAATATGATCTACGTCGAGGGAATTCCGACTCAAGCTACTACTTCACTAACTTGAGAATTAGTTAAGCAAACACCCTATACTAAAGTGCTAGTCTAGCAGAGGATGGAGAAATAGGATGTGGGTTCTCTTTGGATTTTTATTTCTAACAATATTTCTCACTTTGGATCAAACCCTAGCAAGCTTTTCTTTTGAACAATGAAGAAGATGAACAAAAGAAAGAGATGAGGATAATGATCAAGTGTGTGAGCTAACCATGGTGAGTGAGTATTATATACTAACTCTTGTAGAGACTTAACCCATGGCTAATTGTTATGGTTGGGTTAATAAATATCCATAGTAAAAACAAACTCAAGTGGAATTAGTCAATGCATCCACAAGCTTCCACAAGCTTCATGCATTTTCTAATCCTCCACTTGATTTTGTAATTACTTTAAATATTAAAACCCAAACTAAAATTTAGCATAGTGTAAGTCTCATACACCCATGGATGATGTGTCATCAACCATGATACAAAAAGATAACACATTTTAATATATATCACATATATATTAAAGTTGTGTACATGTGAGAAAAAACCCTAAGTGAACATGTGTTAGTTAATGTAAACTAGTATATCAAATATACAATTATACAATAAATTATTAAATCAACACTTGACTTAATAATCCGGTCATATCACATATAACCGACTAACATCCAATGTATCGACTTATCGAATCAACACTTGATTCGATAACCCGGCTATATCATATATAATCGACCGATACAGAAAGTCGCGAGAATAGAATACGGTATCACATATACGCATTATTCTTGGTCCCACACATATCACATATGCGCTCCTATTTCGTTTTGCCTGAGCCAGTAAAACTTCTATGTAGGACTCTAAAGACTCGTCAATACGCCGACAGCAGGTGATGATCACATCAAACACCCACAAGCCGTCAGCAGTACTAGCTGGACGTAACGGCTACCCGGGTATTGAGCGATCAGAAGATCAGCAAGCAAGCCCGCTCCAACTCCTGTAAAAGCCTGCCGATAACACTTCCCGTACAGTCCGGTCTCCTCGTCTGATATGTCGCATATCAAGTCTAGGGGTGGTAAACGTCAGACCCCAATAACCGATAAGTCATGCCGATGTGAGGCTCATAACGGGTCGAGAAACTACTGGCAACACTTACCAGTAAATCTCTGAATCAGCCCTGGCCAGGGACTTCCCTGTTACGGCCAATCGAGCACAGCACAACATCAACCCCCAATACCGGGAGAGACGAAACCCCTCCTATCGCTCATTGCCTCCATGTGACTCGGGACTGTACCTAAAAACCACCGTTTTGCACGCCCTCATGGACGTGGTAAGGTGGAAATCAAAGCACAATGGGAATCACACAAGACTCTATGACGATCTCGGGTCTACAGACTAACCTGCACAAGTGTCACCAGAGAACTGCCATCTGACATAAGGTATAATACCATCTGGGAGTTCTCGGCGAGTCCGTCCCGTGTACCCAGTCTGCACTGAGCACCCGTATACCATCTCAGATGTCAGACACCAATGGATATGGGATCATCCATCGCCCATCTCATGGGTCGAGAAGCGTATATGTAACGTTTTGAAAATCGTCGGTGAAATTTCAAAAAAACGGTAAAATAAGGGGGTTTTCTGTAAAAAGTCAAAATGCAAATATCTTTATTATAAAATTAAATATACATATTATAGCTATGTAATTGCTAGTATTTGGTGTTTATTGAGCCACTGCTGAAATTTCAAATTTTCTGAAATTTTTTCCGAAATTAATTATTTTAATATTATTTTAAGCCGTAAGAAAATACATTAAATTAGCGATAAATATAAATTTAAATGGGCTAATTTTAATCTTTAAAATCATGTTAATTAAAATCTAGTTGTAATATAATTTTTTAGTATTTTATTTCAAGTTTTAATTGATTTATTTTGTGGAAAACAAAAATATAGTTATTTTGAACTAAAATTTGCAAATATGGTATTGTGGGGGGTCTTTTTGCATAGAATTTTTTTGTAAAGTCTCTCACACTCACCCTCACTCCCCTTGGCCGGCCCCACACTATTGTAGCAGCCCAAGAATTTTATTTCCCTCTTTTTGACCTTAAATCATGTGAGAAATGGGTTAAAATAAGGTTTTTATATATAGTAAAGTAGGTGGGGGTATTATGGTAATTTGGGAGGGGCTTTGACTTGGATTCTTTTCCACAACTCCCCCACACCTCTCCCCACTCCCTCCTCAGCCGAAATTCCTGCAATAAACAGCCCCAAAATTTCCCCTCTCATTTTTCTTCTAAACTCATCAAAATTCCATTTAAACTTCATAATTTCAAGCCCATCCTTCATCCATTCTTCTTAACCTTTCTTGCATGGATTTTGGATGCTAGGAGGCCATCTTTGGAGTCAAAATTTCTTGCTAGATTTCTAGATCTAGAGGTATAATTCTTACCCATTTAAATTCTTATGGTTAGATTTCTTTAAATGAGTTGTTTTAGTGTTAATATTGGTGCTATTTTCATCTAGGATCTTCAAGAGAATGGTTTGAGTTAAACTAGGGTTTTTAGCACACCATTATTAAGTTAATTATTCTATTTTGCTATCTAGTGTTTTATACAAACCAAATCTAAGAGTTTAACTTGCTTTTTGGGCTTCAAATTAGTGCTAATTTAGTGTTTCATGTATAGTTTGGGTTGGATTTTGTTAGTTATAAAATTCAAGAAAGGGCTTGAATGCAAGTTAGGGTTTTGTGAAATTGGTGTATGGTTGTGTAATGTATTAGGCTCTTATGGCTTGTTAAAACAAAGTTAGTAGCTAGTTGTTAATTGTTAGTTTAAAAATTATGATAATTACGCTAATTTGCTAACTAGCTATTTAAAATTGGTTAAATAATTGGGTTAAAAATGTAATTATGTTTTTATGACATCATTAACATTATTATGAGTGGTTTAATATCTTAGGTTATGCAAAACCAAGCTTAATTGTTGAATTGTGAATTTTGCTTTAAAAGGTGTTAAAAATTGATATTTTTGCAAACTAGGATTTTGGAATTTATGCAAATTGATGAGAATAAATTATAGGAATGGTTTATATGACTTTGTTATGATATTTAGTGAATATTGTGGATGCTAGGTTCGTTTATACATCGAGTTTTGTACTAAAACGGTGATTTGTGCTTGCTAGATTTTCGGAAAAATGACTTTTTAAGTGAAATTGGGGTTTTTTGTGAATTTTAAGCTATTTTATATTATAATTAGTGTTTGTAATTGTACAAATGAGTGTGTTGGGAGTTTTCTCGATGGTTTGGCGTTTGTACGCCGACGTCGAGGGTTTTTGGGTCGATTTGTGAAAGCAGCCATAGGTTTTGACCTATGTGGGATTCGTGCGTCGTTTTGGTCATGAGTCGGATTTTAATGCGGTATGGTGCGTTATGATATGCAGGTACCCCATGTGGACTTCGAGACGACAAGCAAGCGAATGGCGACGTCGGCACCGGCGAACGAGGACCAGGTGAGTAGATTTATATCTACGGGGAGAAGTCGGATGGATGGCGTATAGCACCCCCGCAGTCTGTGGTGGTGTATACGGATGCGTATAAACACCAACAATTTATTATATGTTATTTGGGATTAATAACGATGTTTAGGATGGATATTGGTGTGTTGGATTATTTTAGTGTTGCGAACCCTAGGGTAGTGTTGCACTACACATACACACCTACATACTTGCATACATTCCTATTTATATGTGCTCATGGGATTCTTTATAGTTATGTGATCACATGGGTATGGGAGTATGTGTTCACATACGGATTTGAGGATGATACTTGGGATTGAGCTGAGTCGATGAGATTTGTTTTGTGGTTGTGATATCGGTGATATGGCATGATTCGTACTTAAGGTACGCCCTGGTGTTATAGCGGATCTTGGGGCGGCGATACGGGTGAATAGTGTTATAAATAAAATAGTCAACATGTGATCGTGGTATGAGGCATGATATGCTAGGATATTGATATTAGGCCGTATCGGGCGATGTATACCCTTGATGATGCTATGTGCTGACGGTATCGGTTTGTACGAGATTGTCGATCTGTAGTCAGATCATGAGTATATTGAGGATATTAGTATTGTACTAGACATAGGTCAGTACCCTAGACTATGATCTTGAATAAAGAGGATACCAGAGGAATGGTGTGAGGAATATGATATTGACCCGTACCCAGATTTAGGGATGCCGTGCGACGGATTTACGTACGAGCTATATCTTGATGATTGATCCGCACTCTTGACTTGGGATGGCTGATTGTAGATATGGTATCGGATATGATATTATTGAGGCGGGATCACCGACTAATATATATACAGGTATGTATATGGATCGACTCAGATGTTAGGCGGTTTCCTTACCTGTAGTCCAGCTTGTTAGCTTAGCCCTTTAGTTTAGTTTAGTTGTTAGATTAGATTCGATTCTTACCTATTTCAAAAACTAACGAATCGTGGATATTTTAAAAGACAGCCCAAGGGATCCTATGGAAATTTCAAAAGACGTATCTTTTCATAAAAACACCGTAGCCCCTATTTTCAAAACCCCATGATTCGTGTTATTTCAAAAGGCACCATTTGTAGGACTTATATTAGATTAATGCAGGTTAGTTACAGTTACGTCTAGTATTCAGCTCCCGCTTATTATTGTGGTTCGCTTCGCATCGCATACTTATGTTATAATTTCTTATTGCAATGTTGATATCATATTGTTAGGACACCAGCACCATTACCGATGATGCGTATGTACCACGTATACTTACTTGCCAGCTCACACACATCTTCATCGGTAATTGCCATGTCACGTACACCTTAGAAAATATTATTGCTTGACTTAGCTTGTTAGTTAGTAATTTGACATGATATTAGTGTACCTGCCTTATATGCCAGCTTAACATTGTAGTTATTACTTGTCACTTCATGCATACTGTTATTCATTGTTATGCCTATATTCATGGTTTTTACATGCTATTGATGATTTGGATTCGGATTTCCTTGAAATTTTCTGGATTTGGGGGGAAAACCGCAAAACTTATATAAACTGATTTCTCTCTTTTTAAATAAAAAGTGTGGTTTTTCCCATGATTTATGAGTCGTCCACCATGAGTTTGCTGATGGATTTCGAGACCCGATTCGAGGAGACGGATGAACCGTTTCGGGTACATGGTGGACCCGGTAAGGTACCCCGGGGCAAGAAGCGCGTGATGATGACGATGTGAGCCTGGCAGGGGAGCACTACCTACCGGTGATTTTACCCGACGCGTCGGATATCCGGAGGATACCGTCGTGGTCTTGAGATGGATGGTAGGGGCCGGTCTGGACTGACGGCGCCCTAGATATTGTGATTGAGACATTGAGATTTCGAGATATTGAGATACAGAGACTGTGATACAGAGATATCGAGATATTGGGATTACGTTTTGTGCCGATGCTAGGCACTGTTTTATGCTGATTTCATTATGATACCTCATTTTAAAAATACAAAGGAAATCTCACTAAATTATGAAAACGGTTCTTCATTTACATGTATTCTGTTTTCATGCATTCATACCTCATTCATATGATATATTGCTACCTGAGGCACTGACACGGGTACATGAGATTACACTCGGGTTAGATATTTACCCTAACCTTGTTATAGGCTACGTGTTATTCATATATTTGAGGATATATTATGATCATTGACCTAGGTTGCGTTATTTATGCGATTTCTGTGCGTAGATATTTTTCTATTCACGAGTTGGCAACTCACCCCCGTTGTGCCCCAGTTTCTTGCAGGTTTGCCGTACAGGTTTCTTTACGGCTTGCGGGCATAGTTTCCTTCGGGTGATTTGCTAGTAGGTGGGTTTACTTGTATCGTACCCCCATTTTATATCTTGTATATTATTATTCTATTGTATCTAGAAGTTCCATCAACCAAACATGTATTTATTTGAGATAGAGACCAGTGATGTTTATTCTTTCGACTTTAGAGTCGCGCGTTGTATTTCTGTGGTTTTCTTGTAGTTTTTGAGTTTCCTTTGGAATTTTGATCCTCGCCCTTGGCGTTGTATATTATATTGCTTGTGTGGTTGTGACCGTTGATTGACGAAGAGCTAGCTCCCGCTTGGGGATGCCTTTTTATTGATTTCGTATACTATTCATGTTGTATCCCATTTGGGGGCCAGTATTTACAAAGGAGACTCCGCCGAAATTTTCGGGAAATTTTTGACTTTTTTAAAACCGCCTAATTCGGCTTATGCTATTGAAAGTACTTGCTTTAAGTTGGTTTTTCCTGCATTCTACATCTTTCTTGGTTTGGATTTCTGGGTTTTCGGTTTACTTAGATTACGTACGCCTCGAGACGTTCGTAGTTTAAGTGCCGGTCATGTTCCGTACTTTCGGGTCGTGACAAAGTTGGTATCAGAGCGTTAGGTTTTACCTTCGGAGCGTAGGATGACCCTTGGTTGATGGAATAGGTGACTAAAGTAGAGTGACGTACCGTGGGTATGTTCCGCGGCATATTTACGATACGCTACTCCACTTAAGAAGCCTTAGGATGTACATTTCTTTGCTCAGTATTATATTCATTCCGATCTAGCCTCATCAGTACCAGTTATGGTTTTGCTGCCACGATTACGGGCAGGGAGAGCTACGGCTAGAGTTGCGGTCAGCACGAGCTCGTCACGAACGAGGACTGACCAGGGCGAAATTCCGGCGACACTCGATTGCGGAGATGTGTCTTTTTACTGTGTTTCCGCGCCATGAGCGTTTGGCGGATCGCCTTTATGAGATTTCTCGGACGTGCCGATCAGTATCAAAGGATTGGGCCACTGACAGAGGCCAGCCAGATTTTGATGACCGTTGGTGTGTTGCTTATTCATGATGGTCGAGGCACTGTTCAGCGTGCAGACGAGCGAGCCAGTTATTGCTGCGAAGGACGAGATATTGCCCCAGATGCTGGCGTTAGTGCAGAACGAGTTGTACTAAGAGATGATAGAAGGTCGCTAGTCATCGAGGATGAATGACTAGGACATGTGGATCGTTCGCCTACCCCGATGCGAGGTCATCAGATAGATTAATTCCAGCTAGAGACGACTTCACGCGGAGACGTTGGGAGTCGACAGAGACGATCGAATGTCAGAAACCTATTATTCCAAGTTTAAAGTAGTCGGAAAGACATGCAGGCAATTCTATGGTCCCTCTAGAAGAATGAAACCCTAACTCGACTTAATGACCGTGTGAAAGCCTTTGAACCTTCGGGTTTGCGGCAGTTATACGGCGCCATTAGTGAGGCTTGGGTTTGCCCTTCTACGGCTGGGCCACCGATGCTGTGGTATGTACTCGATACTATTAAACTGTGTCCAAGATGTTGAGCTCTTGGGGGATTATGAGGTTTTGACGACTCGATCGGATGGCTCGACTTAATTCGGATGCTAGGTGGTGAGATGCATTTCTTGGGAGACTCCAGATACGAGGATAGCCGTTGGAGCTCAGTCCATGCAGCCGCGACGAGACGAGTCCAAAGAAGACGACATTAGAGGAAAGTGAAGTAAGAGGTTCGTACCAGATCTAGATGAGATGAAGTTCCACTCCGCCGACATCAGAGATGCGATGCGCATGCCGAGGCAGGTACTTAGATTTACCTTCCAGAAGGAGTCGTGATGAGTATGCAGCCGTTCTGGAACGATAACAGATCTAATAAGGAACGATGACTTTCGGACAGTTCGGCAGAGGCGAGATTTGGGAGAGACCTCGACAGGACCTTTCTGGGACAAATTACGAGAAGACTTGGACCCAGGAGTGGTCGTGTTACGCACACCAGCAGGCCAGAGTTCATGATCATCGACGAGACGTCCCACTAGTGACTGCGACAGTTGGTCCGAGAATCTTAGAGGATGCACTTGAGCGGTACTATTCCGCCATTATTGATTTCGATGTTTTGGGTGATTGATTCGCATGATTTGATTTTGATGATTGAGAATTTACGATCTTTGCACAGTGTTGCACTTGATATCGTTTTCGTGCTTGGTTCCACATGTTTGCGATTTTACGGTTTTAGACATTTGAGTTGATTTTGTGCGTATATACGCACACGATTTGGTTTTTGCACGCGGTATAGTTCATATATGCTTGCAGTGCAGTGTTACGTATGTTGTGCATTTAGATGCCCTGGACTTGTGATGTTCGATATTTGTTTTGTGCACCTTGTGCACCTGACTTGATTTTGCGCATGTTCGGCACTTGATATTGGATTTCATGATTTCGTGCACGATGGATGCACCTGATTTGGATTTTTGCGCATGTTGGGCGCATGTTTTGAAGTGTGATTTTGGTGCACACCAGATGCACTAAATCGAGATTTTTTGTGCATGTCAGATGCACTAAATCGAGATTTTTCGTGCATGTAAGATGCACCTGATTTTGCTGTCAGGCACACATGTTGCCTATGACAGATGTTTCGTGCACACCCGATGCACTTAGATGTTGTTTCTGTGCATATGTATGGCACATATTTGGATTTTGATTTCCGTGCGCACAAGACGCACGTAGTATTCATACGCGTATTTTGGGGATTGATTTTTCTTATAGAGCAGTACGTTTTTATGATATTGCTATGTGTTTTCTTACTGAGCAGGACTAGTCAGAGGACAGTACCTGAATATATTTTACATGTATAGTTTCGAGTTATATCATATTGGTTTTGCTTTGGATTTGGTATTGATGTCTTCCCCATGACTCCGATGATTGCGGGATGCTTGACGGAGTTCTGATTTGAGTTATATGCTCATTTTTCATGCGCATGCGTTGCGCTACGATTTGTTTTATGTATTTATGATTTCGGAGTCCCGGCGATTTGATGGTTTTGGCTGAAATATTTTAGTATTTGGGGGAAGTTTTAATTTGAATTCGGGGACCGAATTTCTTTAAGGGGGGAAGATTGTAACGTTTTGAAAATCGTTTCGGTGAAATTTCGAAAAAACGGTAAAATAAGGGGGTTTTCTGTAAAAAGTCAAAATGCAAATATCTTTATTTTAAAATTAAATATACATATTCTAGCTATGTAATTGCTAGTATTTGGTGTTTATTGAGCCACTGCTGAAATTTTAAATTTTCTGAAAATTTTTCCGAAATTAATTATTTTAATATTATTTTAAGCCGGTAAGAAAATACATTAAATTAGCGATAAATACAAATTTAAATGGGCTAATTTTAATATTTAAAATCATGTTAATTAAAATCTAGTTGTAATATAATTTTTTAGTATTTTATTTCAAGTTTTAATTGATTTATTTTATGGAAAACAAAAATATAGTTATTTTGAACTAAAATTTGCAAATATGGTATTGTGGGGGGTCTTTTTGCATAGAATTTTTTTGTAAAGTCTCTCACACTCACCCTCACTCCCATTGGCCGGCCCCACACTATTGTAGCAGCCCAAGAATTTTATTTCCCTCTTTTTGACCTTAAATCATGTGAGAAATGGGTTAAAATAAGGTTTTTATATATAGTAAAGTAGGTGGGGGTATTATGGTAATTTAGGAGGGGCTTTGACTTGGATTCTTTTCCACAACTCCCCCACACCTCTCCCCACTCCCTCCTCAGCCGAAATTCCTGCAATAAACAGCCCCAAAATTTCCCCTCTCATTTTTCTTCTAAACTCATCAAAATTCCATTTAAACTTCACAATTTCAAGCCCATCCTTCATCCATTCTTCTTAACTTTTCTTGCATGGATTTTGGATGCTAGGAGGCCATCTTTGGAGTCAAAATTTCTTGCTAGATTTCTAGATCTAGAGGTATAATTCTTACCCATTTAAATTCTTATGGTTAGATTTCTTTAAATGAGTTGTTTTAGTGTTAATATTGGTGCTATTTTCATCTAGGATCTTCAAGAGAATGGTTTGAGTTAAACTAGGGTTTTTAGCACACCATTATTAAGTTAATTATTCTATTTTGCTATCTAGTATTTTATACAAACCAAATTTAAGAGTTTAACTTGCTTTTTGGGCTTCAAATTAGTGCTAATTTAGTGTTTCATGTATAGTTTGGGTTGGATTTTGTTAGTTATAAAATTTAAGAAAGGGTTTGAATGCAAGTTAAGGTTTTGTGAAATTGGTGTATGGTTGTGTAATGTATTAGGCTCTTATGGCTTTTTAAAACAAAGTTAGTAGCTAGTTGTTAATTGTTAGTTTAAAAATTATGATAATTACGCTAATTTGCTAACTAGCTATTTAAAATTGGTTAAATAATTGGGTTAAAAATGTAATTATGTTTTTATGACATCATTAACATTATTATGAGTGGTTTAATATCTTAGGTTATGCAAAACCAAGCTTAATTGTTGAATTGTGAATTTTGCTTTAAAAGGTGTTAAAAATTGATATTTTTGCAAATTAGGATTTTGGAATTTATGCAAATTGATGAGAATAAATTATAGGAATAGTTTATATGACTTTGTTATGATATTTAGTGAATATTGTGGATGCTAGGTTCGTTTATACATCGAGTTTTGTACTAAAACGGTGATTTGTGCTTGCTAGATTTTCGGAAAAATGACTTTTTAAGTGAAATTGGGGGTTTTTGTGAATTTTAAGCTATTTTATATTATAATTAGTGCTTGTAATTGTACAAATGAGTGTGTTGGGAGTTTTCTCGATGGTTTGGCGTTTGTACGCCGACGTCGAGGGTTTTTGGGTCGATTTGTGAAAGCAGCCATAGGTTTTGACCTATGTGGGATTCGTGCGTCGTTTTGGTCATGAGTCGGATTTTAATGCGGTATGGTGCGTTATGATATGTAGGTACCCCATGTGGACTTCGAGACGACAAGCAAGCGCGTGGCGACGTCGGCACTGGCGAACGAGGACCAGATGAGTAGATTTATATCTACGGGGAGAAGTCGGGTGGATGGCGTATAGCACCCCCGCAGTACAAGCACTAATTATAATATAAAATAGCTTAAAATTCACAAAAACCCCAATTTCACTTAAAAAGTCATTTTTCCGAAAATCTAGCAAGCACAAATCACCGTTTTAGTACAAAATGAGTGTGTTGGGAGTTTTCTCGATGGTTTGGCGTTTGTACGCCGACGTCGAGGGTTTTTGGGTCGATTTGTGAAAGCAGCCATAGGTTTTGACCTATGTGGGATTCGTGCGTCGTTTTGGTCATGAGTCGGATTTTAATGCGGTATGGTGCGTTATGATATGTAGGTACCCCATGTGGACTTCGAGACGACAAGCAAACGCGTGGCGACGTCGGCACCGGCGAACGAGGACCAGGTGAGTAGATTTATATCAACGGGGAGAAGTCGGGTGGATGGCGTATAGCACCCCCGCAGTCCGTGGTGGTGTATACGGATGCATATACACACCAACAATTTATTATATGTTATTTGGGATTAATAACGATGTTTAGGATGGATATTGGTGTGTTGGATTATTTTAGTGTTGCGAACCCTAGGGTAGTGTTGCACTACACATACACATCTACATACTTGCATACATTCCTATTTATATGTGCTCATGGGATTCTTTATAGTTATGTGATCACATGGGTATGGGAGTATGTGTTCACATACGGATTTGAGGATAATACTTGGGATTGAGCTGAGTCGATGAGATTTGTTTTGTGGTTGTGATATCGGTGATATGGCAGGATTCGTACTTAAGGTACGCCCTGGTGTTATAGCGGATCTTGGGGCGGCGATACGGGTGAATAGTGTTATAAATAAAATGGTCGACATGTGATCGTGATATGAGGCATGATATGCTAGGATATTGATATTAGGCCGTATCGGGCGATGTATACCCTTGATGAGGCTATGTGCTGACGGTATCGGTTTGTACGAGATTGTCGATCTGTAGTCAGATCATGAGTATATTGAGGATATTAGTATTGTATTAGACATAGGTCAGTACCCTAGACTATGATCTTGAATAAAGAGGATACCAGAGGAATGGTGTGAGGAATATGATATTGACCCGTACCCAGATTTGGGGATGCCGTGCGACGGATTTACGTACGAGCTATATCTTGATGATTGATCTGCACTCTTGACTTGGGATGGCTGATTGTAGATATGGTATCGGATATGATATTATTGAGGCGGGATCACCGACTAATATATATACAGGTATGTATATGGATCGACTCAGATGTTAGACGGTTTCCTTACCTGTAGTCCAGCTTGTTAGCTTAGCCCTTTAGTTTAGTTTAGTTGTTAGATTAGATTCGATTCTTACCTATTTCAAAAACTAACGAATCGTGGGTATTTTAAAAGACAGCCCAAGGGATCCTATGGATATTTCAAAAGACGTATCTTTTCATAAAAACACCGTAGCCCCTATTTTCAAAACCCCATGATTCGTGTTATTTCAAAAGGCACCATTTGTGGGACTTATATTAGATTAATGCAGGTTAGTTACAGTTGCGTCTAGTATTCAGCTCCCGCTTATTATTGTGGTTCGCTTCGCATCGCATACTTATGTTATAATTTCTTATTGCAATGTTGATATCATATTGTTAGGACACCAGCACCATTACCGATGATGCGTATGTACCACGTACACTTACTTGCCGGCTCACACACATCTTCATCGGTAATTGCCATGTCACGTACACCTTAGAAAATATTATTGCTTGACTTAGCTTGTTAGTTAGTAATTTGACATGATATTAGTGTGCCTGCCTTATATGCCAGCTTAACATTGTAGTTATTACTTGTCACTTCATGCATACTGTTATTCATTGTTATGCCTATATTCATGGTTTTTACATGCTATTGATGATTTGGATTCGGATTTCCTTGAAATTTTCTGGATTTGGGGGGAAAACCGCAAAACTTATATAAACTGATTTCTCTCTTTCTAAATAAAAAGTGCGGTTTTTCCCGTGATTTATGAGTCGTCCACCATGAGTTTGCTGATGGATTTCGAGACCCGATTCGAGGAGGCGGATGAACCGTTTCGGGTACATGGTGGACCCGGTAAGGTACCCCGGGGCAAGAAGCGCGTGATGATGACGATGTGAGCCTGGCAGGGGAGCACTACCTACCGGTGATTTTACCCGACGCGTCGGATATCCGGAGGATACCGTCGTGGTCTTGAGATGGATGGTAGGGGCCGGTCTGGACTGACGGCGCCCTAGATATTGTGATTGAGACATTGAGATTTCGAGATATTGAGATACAGAGACTGTGATACAGAGATATCGAGATATTGGGATTACGTTTTGTGCCGATGCTAGGCACTGTTTTATGCTGATTTCATTATGATACCTCATTTTAAAAATACAAAGGAAATCTCACTAAATTATGAAAACGGTTCTTCATTTACATGTATTCTGTTTTCATGCATTCATACCTCATTCATATGATATATTGCTACCTGAGGCACTGACACGGGCACATGAGATTACACTCGGGTTAGATATTTACCCTATCCTTGTTATAGGCTACGTGTTATTCATATATTTGAGGATATATTATGATCATTGACCTAGGTTGCGTTATTTATGCGATTTCTGTGCGTAGATATTTTTCTATTCACGAGTTGGCAACTCACCCCCGTTGTGCCCCAGTTTCTTGCAGGTTTGCCGTACAGGTTTCTTTACGGCTTGCGGGCATAGTTTCCTTCGGGTGATTTGCTAGTAGGTGGGTTTACTTGTATCGTACCCCTATTTTATATCTTGTATATTATTATTCTGTTGTATCTAGAAGTTCCATCAACCAAACATGTATTTATTTGAGATAGAGACCAGTGATGTTTATTCTTTCGACCTTAGAGTCGCGCGTTGTATTTCTGTGGTTTTCTTGTAGTTTTTGAGTTTCCTTTTGAATTTTGATCCTCGCCCTTGGTGTTGTATATTATATTGCTTGTGTGGTTGTGACCGTCGATTGATGAAGAGCTAGCTCCCGCTTGGGAATGCCTTTTTATTGATTTCGTATACTATTCATGTTGTATCCCATTTGGGGGCCAGTATTTACAAAGGAGACTCTGCCGAAATTTTCGGGAAATTTTTGATGTTTTTAAAACCGCCTAATTCGGCTTATGCTATTGAAACTACTTGCTTTAAGTTGGTTTTTCCTGCACTCTACATCTTTCTTGGTTTGGATTTCTGGGTTTTCGGTTTACTTAGATTACGTATGCCTCGAGACGTTCATAGTTTAAGTGCCGGTCATGTTCCGTACTTTCGGGTCGTGACAAAGTTGGTATCAGAGCGTTAGGTTTTACCTTCGGAGCGTAGGATGACCCTTGGTTAATGGAATAGGTGACTAAAGTAGAGTGACGTACCGTGGGTATGTTCCGCGGCATATTTACGATACGCTACTCCACTTAAGAAGCCTTAGGATGTACATTTCTTTGCTCAGTATTATATTCATTCCGATCTAGCCTCATCAGTACCAGTTATGGTTTTGCTGCCACGATTACGGGCAGGGAGAGCTACGGCTAGAGTTGCGGTCAGCATGAGCTCGTCACGAACGAGGATTGACCAGGGCGAAATTCCGGCGACACTCGATTGCGGAGATGTGTCTTTTTACTGTGTTTCCGCGCCACGAGCGTTTGGCGGATCGCCTTTATGCGATTTCTCGGACGTGCCGATCAGTATCAGAGGATTGGGCCACTGACAGAGGCCAGCCAGATTTTGATGACCGTTGGTGTGTTGCTTATTCATGATGGTCGAGGCACTGTTCAGCGTGCAGACAAGCGAGCCAGTTATTGCTGTGAACGACGAGATATTGCCCCAGATGCTGGCGTTAGTGCAGAACGAGTTATACTAATTGATGATAGAAGGTCGCTAGTCATCGAGGATGAATGACTAGGACATGTGGATCGTTCGCCTACCCTGATGCGAGGTCATCAGATAGATTGATTCCAGCTAGAGACGACTTCACGCGGAGACGTTGGGAGTCGACAGAGACGATCGAATGTCAGAAACCTATTATTCCAAGTTTAAAGTAGTCGGAAAGACATGCAGGCAATTCTATGGTCCCTCTAGAAGAATGAAACCCTAACTCGACTTAATGACCGTGTGAAAGCCTTTGAACCTTCGGGTTTGCGGCAGTTCTACGGCGCCATTAGTGAGGCTTGGGTTTGCCCTTCTACGGCTGGACCACCGATGCTGTGGTATGTACTCGATACTATTAAACTGTGCCCAAGATGTTGAGCTCTTGGGGGATTATGAGGTTTTAACGACTCGATCGGATGGCTCGACTTAATTCGGATGCTAGGTGGTGAGATGCATTTCTTGGGAGACTCCAGATACGAGGATAGCCATTGGAGCTCAGTCCATGCAGCCGCGACGAGACGAGTCCAAAGAAGACGACATTAGAGGAAAGTGAAGTAAGAGGTTCGTACCAGATATAGATGAGATGACGTTCCACTCCGCCGACATCAGAGATGCGATGCGCATGCCGAGGCATGGTACTTAGATTTACCTTCCAGAAGGAGTCGTGATGAGTATGCAGCCGTTCTGGAACGAGAACAGATCTAGTAAGGAACGATGACTTTCGGACAGTTCGGCAGAGGCGAGATTTGGGAGAGACCTCGACAGGACCTTTCTGGGACAAATTACGAGAAGACTTAGACCCAGGAGTGGTCGTGTTACGCACACCAGCACGCCAGAGTTCATGATCATCGACGAGACATCCCACTAGTGACCGCGACAGTTGGTCCGAGATTCTTAGAGGATGCACTTGAGCGGTACTATTCCGCCATTATTGATTTCGATGTTTTGGGTGATTGATCGCATGATTTGATTTTGATGATTGAGGATTTACGATCTTTGCACAGTGTTGCACTTGATATCGTTTTCGTGCTTGGTTCCACATGTTTGCGATTTTACGGTTTTAGACATTTGAGTTGATTTTGTGCGTATATACGCACACGATTTGGTTTTTGCACGCGGTATAGTTCATATATGCTTGCAGTGCAGTGTTACGTATGTTGTGCATTTAGATGCCCTGGACTTTGATTTCGATGGTGATGTTCGATATTTGTTTTGTGCACCTTGTGCACCTGACTTGATTTTGCGCATGTTCGGCACTTGATATTGGATTTCATGATTTCGTGCACGATGGATGCACCTGATTTGGATTTTTGCGCATGTTGGGCGCATGGTTTGAAGTGTGATTTTGGTGCACACCAGATGCACTAAATCGAGATTTTTCGTGCATGTCAGATGCACCTGATTTTGCTATCAGGCACACATGTTGCCTATGACAGATGTTTCGTGCACACCCAATGCACTTAGATGTTGTTTCTGTGCATATATATGGCACATATTTGGATTTTGATTTCCGTGCGCACAAGACGCACGTAGTATTCATACGCGTATTTTGGGGATTGATTTTTCTTATAGAGCAGTACAATTTTATGATATTGCTATGTGTTTTCATACTGAGCAGGACTAGTCAGAGGACAGTACCTGAATATATTTTACATGTATAGTTTCGAGTTATATCATATTGGTTTTGCTTTGGATTTGGTATTGATGTCTTCCCCATGACTCCGATGATTGCGGGATGCTTGACGGAGTTCTGATTTGAGTTATATGCTAATTTTTCATGCGCATGTGTTGCGCTACGATTTATGTTATACACTAACAAGATGCATATTTAAATCAGTTTGAATTTACATCTTATGAAACTTATCAGTCATGTCACAAAGATAAAATGACCATAGCTCCGTTTACTGGAAACAAAGAAAGAGTTAGTGAACTCTTTGGATTGATACATGATGATGTATGTAGGTCCCCTGTCTACACATGCCAGGACTAGTTCTTTGTACTTCATTACATTCACTGATGATCTCTCAAGATTCAGACATATGTTCCTATTGAAACACAAGTTTGAAGCTTTTGAGAAATTCAATGAATATAAGTCAGAAGTAGAGAACCAAAATGGGTATACGTATTAAGTCCTTTGATATGATCAGGGAGGAGAATACTTGAGCATGGAATTCCTGGACTATTCAAAAGGAGAATGAGATTCTCTCTTAGCATTACTCCTCCATATACACCACATCACAACGGTGTATCGGGGCAAAGCAATTGCACCCTATTAGATATGCTGCGCTCTATGATGACTACTAATGAGTTGCCTATTTCCTTTTTGGGAATTATGCGCTTGAGAAGTTGTATACCTATTGAATAGGGTTCCAACCAAATCAGGTGCCTACCACTCCATACGTGATATGGTATGGGAAGAGCCCATGTCTTAAGTAAGTTAAGATTTGGGGTTGTCCGGCCTATGTTTAAAAGCAAAATCTGGACAATCTCGAGGTAAGGTCAGTTGTGTAGAAGTTTGTTGGATATCCCAAGCATTCGCAAGAGAATATCTTCTACCACACCGAGGAACAAAAGGCGTTTTATTTCTCGGCATGCTACCTTTTTAGAAAAGGAATTTATTTTGGAAAGAAATTTGTGGTCATGAGGTAGAACTGGAAGGAGTTCCAGCTATACAAACTATAGCTGACGATTTGGTAGAACCAGAGGATTCAATAGCTCCCGATGGACCTCAGCCTCTCCGCCGATCTGGTAGGATTCCTTATCCGCCTGAGAGATACTTCGGTTTTCTCAATGACAGTAGGAGCGAGGATTGCATCTTGAGATGATGACCCAACTAGTTTCAAGCAGGCCATCAGGAGTGGGGACTCTGTAAGAATGGATGGATACTATGCGATCTGAGATGGAATCTATGTACACTAACAAAGTATGGACTTTGGTTGCTATATCTGAAGGGTTAAATCCCCATCAGAAGCAAGTATATCTTGAGAAGATTACTTGGTGTAGATGGAAAAGTTAAGACTTTCAAAGCTAGACTTGTTGTACAAGGTTTTCGTCATCGACAAGGTGTGGATTATGATGAAACCTTTTCTCCAGTTGCTATGCTTAAGTCCATCCGGATACTACTTGCGATTGCTACATACCATGACTATGATATCTGGTGGTTGGGTGTCATGACTGTTTTTCTAAATAGTGATTTAGAAGAGAGCGTCTATAAGTACACAGTCTGAGGGCTTTGTAGACAGTGGGAGCAGCGGAAACGTGTGCAAGTTGCTTTTCGGGTTAAAACATGCACCGCGGAGTTAGAACATCTGTTTTGAAATGGTAGTCAAATCATTTGACTTTATCAAAATGGTAGATGAACCTTGTATATACAAAAAGGTAGTAGAGAATAAAGTGGTCTTTCTCGTATTGTACGTAGATGACATACTCTTGATAGGGAAGGAGTTTCCTATGCTACACTCAGTCAATCTACTCTTATCACAAAGATTCTCCATAAATGATCAAGGTGATACATCCTAAATCCTGTGTTTTGGATCTATGAGATAGATCTTGTTGGGTTTTCATAGCACCTCATCATGGTTTGGGTTGCATCAAGCATGCTACAATAAAAATTTTGGGGTGGTAAGTAAACCTACCTAGGATCAAACTAGAAATTAGGGTAGCAAAAACATAGTATCACATGCTAAAGTGAGTCTAACACTAAGAGATGAGAAATACAACCTTTGTAGATCTCCCCTTTGTGACTCCTTGGATCAATAAGAGTTTGAACCGGTCCGCTTGAGTCCTTCGTTGTCCATGACGATCCACCCGGAGTTCCTTTGCTCAAGCTCCAAGCTCCACTTGATCAAGGATGCAAATAAAGCAGACACTCCACACTAGTGGGCTAGACTAAAGTAAAATGGTGATGTGGGTTTGGATCTCACTCAAAAACCTTTTCTTTTTATTCTTTCTCTTTCTTTTAAAAACCCTAGAGAGCTTTGAAGAGAGAGGAAGAAGGAGATGGGAGCTTAACTTGACTCAAGTGAAAAAAATATGAGACATAATCCCATAATGAGAATAATAATCCTCATGCTAAACTATGCTTACAAAATATCTAGATATTTTATGACTTGAGGTTAAACAAAAACCATGCGCTACAAAACCATGGGCAACAAAACCATGGTATTGACTTTGGTCAACACAAGAGAAAGGAGTTGACTAGTCAACCATGATTTTGTCCCCATTTTACTTTTCTCAAATAAACAAAATATATAAATATATGTAACCATGTGAGTATTGTATTGCCACCACCATTGTATCATCAACCATGACATATGTATGCTTGCATGTGTGCATCCATATCAACATATACATACACTCATGCATGTATCATAAAGAAATAGGTTTTAAGTAAAATGTAATGGTCATTAATATTAAATCAACAATTGTTTTAATAAACCGGTCATATCTCATACGACACGACTAATAGAAACTGCCAGATTATAATGCGGTATCATATACACGCATTCAATCAAGCATCCACGCATATCACCATATGCACCCCACATCGTTTCGCCTGAGCTAGGTAACCCCTTTGTGGGACTCTAAGACTCGTCAATACGCTGGCAATAGGTGATGATCACATCAAATACCTACAAGCCGCAAGCGGTCAGCTAAACGTAATGACCACCTGGGTATTGAGCGAGCAGAAGAAAAACAAGCGAACCTGTCAAAACTCCTGTCGAGCTAACCGGCAACACTTACCGTACAGTCTGGTCTCTTCGTCAGATATGCTGCATATCGAGTCTAGGGATGGCATCGTCGACCCCAATAACTCAATAAGTCATGCCGATGTATGGCCTATAACAGATCGAGAAACTACTGATAACACTTATCAGTAAATCTCATCAGCCCTGGCCAGGGACTTGCTGATATAGCCAATCGAGCACAGCGCAACATCAACCCCTAATACCGGGAGAGACGAAACCCATTCTATCGCTTATTGCATCCATGTGTCTCGGGACTTTACCCAAAAGCCACCTGTTTGCACGACTTAGTAGAGCCGTGGTAGGGTGGATATCAAAGCGCAGTGGGAGAACATACAAGACTCTATGACGATCTCGGGTCTACAGATTAACCTGTACCAGTGTCACTTGAGAACTGCTATCCGACTATAGATATAATACCATATAAGAGTTCTCGGCGAGTCCGTCTAGTGTACCCAGTCCTCGCTGAGCACCCGCATATAATCTTGGTGTCAAACACCAATGGATATGGGATCATCCATCACCCATCTCATTGGTCAAGAATCGTATACGCTAGTCTACCCTGGAATATCGATACCCCATCTCGATACACCCACGACTAGGGACATTTCAGGATATGCTTATAAACTACACACGTCCCACTAGTATGATCTGCATCATAATCACAGTAGTCAAGCAAATATCCTCAGGGCTTTATCAACATGTACCAAATGAATAAAAGCATGATCAAATGAACATGTCAAGATAAAGAGTAACCAGATAGCATACTATCATATTGAGAAAGAAAGTCTCCTGAATATATATATATATATATATATATATATATATCTATAGCTCTCTCTATATATATATATACACACACACACACACACACACACATGTAAAAATACATCCACTATCAAATAATGGCCTTTAGGGCACACATATATCCAACAATCTCCCACTTGCACTAATGCCAATTATTGGCGTATCTCATACCCAACATCTCAAAAAGTCGCTCATACTGCGGCTGAGGGAGGGCCTTGGTGAGTGGATCCGCGGTGTTATTCTTTGTATCTACTCTCCGAAACTCGATCTCGTGGCGATCAACTATCTCCCGGATCAGATGAAATCGCCTCAGGATGTGTCTGGATAGCTGATGGGACCTGGGATCCTTGGCTAACGCCATAGCTCCATTATTGTCACAATACAATGGTATTGGATCAATAATAGTAGGAACTACTCCTAGTTCCGAGACGAACTTCCTCATCCAGAAGGCTTCCTTTGTGGCATCATTTGCAGCAATATATTCAGCTTCCATCGTAAAGTTTGCAATGGTATCCTGTTTGGAACTCTTCCGACACACCGCCCCTCCATTGAGGGTAAATACAAACCCAGGGATAGATTTGTTGTCGTCCTTATCACTCTGGAAGCTCGAATCGGTAAAGGCCTCCATTTGGAGATCTCCATTACCATACACCAAGAACAATTCTATAGTCCTTCGTAAGTACTTAAGAATGTTCTTCACAGCTGTCCAGTGATTCTTCCCTGGGTTGGACTGATACCTGCTTACTACACCTAGTGCATAAGCTACATCAGGGCGTGTACACAACATCGCATACATTATAGATCCTACGGCCGAAATGTAGGGAATAATGCTCATGCAAGCTCTCTCTTCATCAGTCTTTGGGAAAAAGTCCTTAGAGAGATTAACTCCATGGCAAGCGGGTAAGGCACCCCGCTTGGAGTCTTCCATACTAAACCTCTTTAGGACGGTGTTGATATACCTGGTTTGGGACAATCCCAATAACCTTTTAGATCTATCCCTATAGATCTGAATGCCCAATATGTACGTGGCATCACCCAGGTCCTTCATGGAGAATCTTTGTGATAAGAATGATTTGACCGACTGTAGCATAGGGACATCATTTCCTATCAGAAAAATGTCATCCACGTACAATACGAGGAGTGCGACAGTTCTCCCTACAGTCTTCTTATAAACACAAGGTTCATCTGGATTTTTGATGAAATCAAACTCTTTAATAACATCATCGAAACGGATGTTCCAGCTCCGTGATGTCTGCTTTAATTCATAAATGGATTTAAGTAATCTACATGCTTTCCCGCTGCTCCCACTGTCAATGAAGCCCTCTGGTTGATCCATATAAACGCATTCTTCTAAATCACCATTTAGAAATGCAGTTTTAAAGTCCATCTGCCAAATTTCATAGTCGTAGTGAGCAGAAATAGTAAGTAGGATCCGAATGGATTTAAGCATGGCTACCGGAGAAAAAGTTTCGTCATAGTCCAGACCCGGTCTTTGACGAAATCCTTTTGCCACAAGTCTTGCCTTATAGGTCTCCACCTGCCCATTTACACCAATCTTTCTTTTAAAAATCCATTTGCATCCTACGAGTTTTACCCCAGTGGGTACAACGTCCAAAGTCCATACTTTTTTGGTGTACATAGACTCCATTTCGGATCTCATGGCATCCAGCCACTTCACTGAGTCACCACTCGTGATAGCTTGCTGAAAACTAGTAGGATCATCATCTTCCATGATGCAATCTTCTCTATCACCATCAATGAGAAAACTGTAGTACCTCTTCGGTAGGCGAGAAGTCCTACTAGATCTACGGAGTGGCTGAGGTTCATTAGTTTTTGTTGCAACATTAGGTTCAACCAAGTCGTCATTTGTAACTTGTGTCTCTAGAACCTCTTCTAGATCCACCACATTGCCATCAGTATCATTTGGAAAAATCTCATTTTCTAAAAATATGGCATACCAAGAAACAGACACCTTTTGTTCCTCCTTATGGTAGAAAAGATAACCAAACGAATGTTTCGGATATCCCACAAATATACATTTGACTGATCGTGTCTCGAGTTTGTCTGGATTCTGCTTTTTGACAAAATCCGGACAACCCCAAATCATAGCTCGTTTAAGATATGGTCTCTTCCCATACCATATCTCATATGGAGTGGTAGACACGGTCTTGGTGGGAACTTTGTTCAACAGAAAATCTACAGTCTCCAATGCATGCCCCTAGAATGAGACAGGTAACTCAGCATCAGTCATCATGGAACATACCATATCTAATATGGTCCGATTCCGTCGTTCTGACACACCGTTGTGCTGTGGTGTGTAAGGAGGTGTGAGCTGAGAGAGAATCCCATTCTCTTTTAGAAAGTCTAAAAACTCTGTACTGAGATACTCTCCACCTCGATCCGATCGAAGTATCTTGATGCTCATTCCTGTTTATTTTTTTACTTCAAGTTTGTACTCCTTGAATTTCTTGAAAACTTCAGACTTATGCTTCAATAAAAACACATGACCGAATCTTGAGAAATCATCAGTAAAAGTTATGAAGAATAACCGCCTCTTGCCTTTGTAGACATTGGCCTACATACATCACTATGTATGAGACCTAAGAGCTCAGAAGCTCTTTCTCTGTGTCCTGTAAACGGAGTTTTGATCATTTTACCCTTGATACAAGACTGACAAGTCGCATAAGGTTTATATTCAAAAGGATTTAAATATCCATCTTTATGTAGCTCGTGTAGTTTTGTTTCGTTAATATGACCAAGTCTACAGTGCCAAAGAAAAGCTTCATTTATATCTGAATTTTTTTTATTAGTATGTTGTATGTTGAAAACTGTGTGTTGATTTATGACGTATATCCCGTTATTAAGTGTACCATACCCAACCAACATTTGATTCAGGTTAATGTTCATAACATTGTTCTGCAATACAAAATTATATCCTTCATTGTCTAACAAAGAAACGGATATTATATTACAAAGTATACTAGGTACATAATAACATGGGTTCAAAACCAATATACACCCTGATGGCAACCCCAGGTGATACTCTCCCACTGAAACCGCATGTACATTGGAACCATTGCCAACTCGGAGAGTATGATCACCTGTCTTCAAAACTCTGCTATTTCTCAGCCCCTGCATAGAATTGCATATGTGAGAACCTGAACCGGTATCTAATACCCAGGAAGTAGAGTTTATAGAAAAACAGTTTTCTGTCACAAACACACCTGAAGCGGAAGCATCACCATGCTTCTTCTTCTTGAGATCCAGGTATGTCAGTGATCTTAATATTAGTTAATAATATAATATATCAAATATATAATTATACATTAAATTACCAAATCAACTCTTGATTTAATAATCCAGCTATATCATATATAATCGACTAATACTGTATGAATCAACTTATCGAATCAACACTTGATCCGATAACCCGGCTATATCATATATAACCGACCGATATCACATATCGCGAGAATATAATACGGTATCTCATATCGTATCAACCTCAGTCCCGCACATATCACATATGTGCTCCTACTCCGTTTCGCTTGCGCCAGAAAACCTCTTTGTAGGACTCTGAAGACTCGTCAATACGCCGGCAGTAGGTGATGATCATATCAAACACTCATAAGCCGCAAGCGGTCTGCCAAATGTAACGGCCACCCCGGTATTGAGCGATCAGAAGATCAACAAGCAAGCCTGCTCGTACTCCTGTGAATCCAATCAGTAACACTACCATACAGTCCGGTCTCTTCGTCTGATATGTCGCATATCACAGCCTGGGGGTGGTATAATGTCAGACCCCAATAGCCTGATAAGTCATGCCAATACAAAGGTCTATAACGGTTCGAGAAACTACTGATAACACTTACCAGTAGATCGCAACAACCCTGGCCAGGGATTTCATGTTATGGCCAATCGAGCATAGCGCAACATTAACTCCCTATACCGGGAGAGACGAAACCCCTCCTATCGCTCATTGCCTCCATGTGACTCGGGACTGTACCCAAAAGCCACCGTTTTGCATGTTCTCTTGAACGTGGTAAGGTGGAAATCAAAGCACAGTGGGAATCACACAAGACTCTATGACGATCTCGGGTCTACAGACTAATCTGTACCAGTGTCACCAGAGAACTGCTATCCGACGATAGGTACAATACCATCTAGGAGTTCACGGCGAGTCCGTCCAGTGTACCCAGTCTCCACTGAGCACCTGCATACCTTCTCTGATGTCAAACACCAATGGATATGGGATCATCCATCACCCATCATATGGGTCGAGAAGCGTATACGCCAGTCTACTCTGCTATATCGATGCCCTGTTTCGATACACCCTCGACTAGGAACATTTGAAGGATGTACTTAACGACTACTCTGTCCCTACTAGTATGATCTACATCATAGTCCTGGTAGTCAAGTACTCATCCTAAGGGCTTTATCAACATGTATTATAGAGACAATCAGTGTATATGTTTAGATAAAGAGCAACCAGATAGCATACTATCACGTCGAGCAAGAAAGTCCTCCCTATATATGTCCAAGCATCCACTACAATATACATCGTATGTACAGCAATGGCCTTTAGGGCATACATATTACTAACAGCAAGCACGAGGCATTTGGCCGTGGCACAGTCAATATCCCATGTTTTGTGGATCTCCCAATCCGCAACTGAAGATTCAGGGCCTGGGACGGGTGGGGCTGGAGCTGTGAGGACATATGATACCTTATCATAAGTTTGGACAATGTTAATGTTCCTCAGCCAGTCTTTATAATTGGTCCCATTCAGTTTATTTTTCTCCAGTAGAAGCTTAAGTCCTGTCATTGGTATTTGCCATTAAGAGAGAGAAAAGAATACACTCAGCGAAAGCTCTTGCAAAGATCATATTGGTTATTATCTTATCTAATCGATGCCTCCTACTGTTTTTATCAAATTTTCCTTCAAACCTTAAAAAGAAAACTAGCCAGGATTTATTACATTCTACAATTTCGCTAACCGTTCAGCCAGGCCAGTGTCAGTACTTTGAGGGAGGTTCTTCGTGCTTTCGCACGGACTTAATTAAAATAAACCTCGTTTTTCCAGAGGCGTAGCCCCGTAGACACCTTTCTAAACACCTAATGAGTTAGCTAATTGTAAAGTGCAAAACTCTCATTGGATCAACTCTTGCTCACAGTGGGATCGGGATCCAACCATCATATGGAAGGTATGCAATCTTATTGTGAATTTCAATTCTTGAAACCCCCGATGAGGTTTTTACCCCTAGCACTCATGACCTTAACTATAGTCAACATATCATAAGTACTAGTCAAGTTCTTCCCGTCATTTCGTGATTACCTAGACCTACCCATATGATCCTTAACTATTGTCAACATAATCATATGAATGTCCTAATTAATCGCATCATATGCGGTGTAGGAAGACATCACTTAGCTACCGTACAATGCGCGTTAACTATAGTCAAAATACGCAGCACGAATACTAAGTACTCTACTTCCTAAAATGACGGAGGGCTGCGAATAGTTTTTAAGAAAACCTTTAACGCTTTGAACTTGATATCGTTGTAGAATCAAATGGTTTTCAAAAGGAGTGGCTTAAGCTCCGCAATTTTGAAATGTAGCTTTTTCGTAAAAAGCCGAGTGGGTTTCAAATTCGATTCTAGAACATCTTTTAGGTTTATTTTCCTTTACATTAATCAAATTAATGTAGTCCTATCATTTAAGTCCTTAAGCCATCACAGAAAAGAAACGAAAATAGAACGTACGCTTATACCATTCGCATTCGCCACAGTGTCCCGTTATGCACCGTTAGGTTACTTAACTAATGACATAGCGGGGCGGGACTAGCGCGGATGAAAAACATAAGCAACGCTTATTATATATCATATATATAATAATATCATTCATCTCATCATATAAAGTGATCACATCACAGAATATCAACAGCAGAAGCACATATATGAGCATATAGGATATACTAGGATTTCCGTATTTTGTATTTAGCCAACGATAGAAAATACGAATTCCACGGTCATGATGAATAGCCAATCCCACACCCTAGACCCCTATGAGAGTGGCAAGTGACCCTGCCAATTCTAGAGTTAGGAGACCCGGTCTCGACTCCTCGAGATGGCTTCTGTTCCCCTCCGAACGGCGGCCAAGACGACGTAGGGACGTCTTGCCTGAGATTCGGGGCAGATGCTATTTGGTTTTACCCGTCCACCTCTCTGAAGATGCCAAGTTGATTTATGGCATCGTGTATCGGAGGTTTGAATGGATGCGGCCGATGTAGCAGACTTCGTCAGATTCCCTCTCGCTTGAGGGTTTTTTGATTGTGGGGACGCTCTTCCCTGCAGGCGCAAGCCCCTGCAGTTAATTACGCTACTGCATCGCGGTAGCAACTTTCTCCTTCTCCAGAATTTCACACTTCGTGTCGTGTGTGTTTGTTTTGTTTATGGATGCCCGTGGATTGTATACGGAGACTAAGTTATGCCGTCGCCCGTAGGACGTGGATTAGTCCAAATCCGTATTTTCTTAGATTTGGGTTTGGGGTTTTGGTTTAAGGATACGTCAGCCCTATTTGAGGCTAAGATCAACTTAAACTTTTGTTAAGGATACGTTAGCCTAATCTCCAGACTAAGATTAACTTAACGGGATCGTTTGGATCCGACAAGAGAGCAATTGGCTCTATTGTTTAGTTTAATAACATTGCGGTCGATTCCCAGTTTAGGGACATGGTGGTCCATCATTCCCATTTGGGGAAGAACATTAGTTTAAGGACATTTCGGTCCAACATTCCTATTTTGGGACGAATATCAGTTTAAGGACGTTTCGGTCCACGAGTTTAAGGACCCGCAGTCCGTATCAATATGTGGTTGTCGGGACCCGTCACCTCTCTGACGACATTGAAGGATTACAACGACAAATATCAGAGGAGTTCGGAGATGTACCCTTGAACCGGGTGTAAATTGATTAAGAGAGCAATCATACTCAGTCGATTTAATTTGAGGACTTACGGCCAGTATTGGGCTGAGTCCAGTTGAAAATGTGCAACATTTTATTTGCATTTGGCCTATTAGGCCTTTATTAGGGCTCTGCCCCTGCACTGCATTTTATTCTGGCCCGTTAGGCTTTTTAAATTAGGCTCTGTCCCCTTTTTTATAATGCAGAGCATTTGTTTTGGTCCATTGGGCCTCTTAATTGGGCCCTGCCCTTTAATAATGCGCTGCATTAATTAGTCTGACAAAGCGCCACGTGGCTTGTCAGGCGCTTTGCGCCAATTGAGGAGCGTAAGACGCAAGTCCATGTGGAGGTGACACGTGCCACGCTCTGGTGAGCGCAAGTCTGCTAGCTCAGTGCGCTGCGCTGTTGTGCTGCTGACACGTGGCGTGCTCTGATGGCTTGCGCCAATTCATGAGAGCAGTGCTCTATTTTAGAAGCGCATAGCGCAGTCTGTTCTGGGGCTGACACGTGGCGCTCTCTGGTGGCTTGCGCCAACCCGAGAGCGTAACAGTGCAATTTTTTCAAGTGCAGAGTACTGTTTAATATCTTGATCCGATTTTGGATCAAAGAAGAGAATCTTTTAAGATTCCAGAACCAAAGGTTCATCAAAAGGCAATGCCTTTATGTAGATCAAATGATCTGATAAAGAAGTAAATTACTTCTTTTCATTAATATTATCATTTTTTATTGAAGATCTTTGATCTTGTTCTTAGATCATTGATCTTTTCAGAAGAAAATTCTTCTTTTTCTAAAGGTTTTACCCTTTTCTTTCTTTCTTTCTGAATTCTTCTCAAAATTCTTAGAAGAGCTCTGTGAATTTTCTGTGTGCTAATCTCTTTTATACTTGGAGTCTAGGGGGCTTTTTATAGTGCTATTTGATTTGTTAAATCAGTTGAGGAGATCTTTCTCTGAGTGGTTTAGGGATTTTTCCCTATCGTTGGATCTTTGATCCAAGGGCTCCTGTTTTACAGGAGAGAATCTTATTGTTTTAATAAGATCAGAAAGATCTTTCAGAATTTTTCTGTTTGGCGCAAGCGCACCTGCGCTTGACACGTGTCGAGCAGCGCAGAGCGCAGCGCAACTGCGTTAGCGCAGCGCAACTGCGTTGCCACGTGTCGCGCAGCGCAGAGCGCAGCGCAACTGCGCTAGCGCAACTGTGCTAGCGCGTGTCACGCAGCTGAGAGCGCAGCGCAACTGCGCTGACACGTGTCGCGCAGCGCAGAGTGCAACTTGTCTGAAGCATTGCTTCATTTATTTTTTATTTAAAATAGAGCCTTGCTCTGATTGGGTGCGCCGCGCTCCTTGCGCTGGCGTGCCTGATTTTGACACGTGGCGCGTTGCGCCCAGCGCAAGGAATCTGAAGCGTTGCTTCTTTAACTTTAATTTCAAAGCAGAGCTTTGCTCTGATTGGTGGAAACAGAAGCGTTGCTTCATCTCCCACCTTGGAATTTGAATAGAGTTTTGCTATGATTGGGGTAAACAAATGCCCCCCCACCGTTGCTCTTACGTGGCCCCAAACGTGAGCGCAGCGGTGACAGAATTCCAACCGTCGCGCCATCCCTTGGAAGTTGAAACGGCCCTTCAATGCTTATAAATAGGACCTTTGGTCCCTTAGATGATTTTCATCTCTTCATAAGAATTTTGTTTAGAGCCCTACTCTTTTGTTCAAGCACTTTTAAGAGTTAAAACTCTAGAAAATTTTTAGGTAAAAATTAATTTGGATTAAATTAATTTTAAGAGCCTTGCTCTCAATAGATCCCTGATCTAAAGAAGACCCATTTAGGGTTTCATTTAGCAGAGCCTTGTTCTAAAAGGATCTAAAGAGAGCTAAGGAGAACCTTATTAGAGTTCCATTAATAGAGCTCTGCTCTCTAAAAGATTTTCCTTGTATTTTCTTAATTCATTAATGAAGCTTTGCTCCCTCCAAATCATATAGAAGAATTCTTAAGAGTTTTTTCATGGATCTTGGAGGTTAAAGATGGCATTTTATATTATTATTATTATCATATCATCTTTTCAGAGCAAAGCTCTCAATGTTCTTAGGGGATTTTCTTCAAATTTTCCTCATAACTGATTTTGACAGGTGTCACTCCTGTCTGCAGAGCATTGCTCTCGAGGAGTTTAACTCCCTGTGTCTTTTTTCTCATTGCTAATCTTCCAATGATGTTTCCTTTAGGCATTATGGCTGTTCATCTATACAGTCTACACGAATTCATCACCTATGAGGATATCCACGTACAGGGCCGTCACTAAAACCAGGAGTTTACAGATCCCCAGTGTGCGGAGGTTATGGGTCGTCTGAACGCACGCGTTGGTTGGCTGCTTCCTCGCCGTTTTGCTCTCTTGAAAGTCGTGCTGGGAGCAATTTGGAGAGCACTCTCGGGGTTTCACGAGGCCATGCCGCTTAATGCGCTGGATGATGCCGAAGACAAGGTGCATTCAGTGTACCTGTCGGGGCTGATCTCGAAGAAACGACGAGATAGCCTCATCGACATTCTGCATCAAATCTTTCAACGGACGACGATAATTGCTGCTTATCGAAGGATGGGGGGCCTTGCCGAAGTCCTTGACACACGTGAGCGCGAGAGGCTGCGCACGAGAATGATCAGAAAGGCCAGAAAGACCCTAGATGGCTTTACTTTCGACATCCTTAACCCATGTCCTGGATCTGAGGTTTTGCCATTGTAATCATTTGGATAATGTCTTTGTTTATTTCTTTATGATTGTAAGAACCCTTTGCAATATGAATGGAATTTTTTTTTATTTCAGCTTGTCTTATTTCTCGTTCTGAGTCTTTTGCACATGCATGAATGAGTGTGTCTCGAATGCTTGATCAAGTGCAAATCGGATGTTTTTTTTTCTGTCGCTTCTTTCTTTCTTTTATTATCAACATGTTACCTTAGCAATCATGGTTGACAGATGATAGAGCGAGCATCCTGTCTTGGCTTCTTCAAGAGGTAGTGATGGCTTAGGAGGTAGGTTTAGATCTGCTGCCTAAGACTTTTCAACTTCATGAGCCGTGAAGGTCTCATAAAGACTTTTATCCCTACAGATCGAGAGGATCTCGTAGGTGTATTTTCTCCTTAGGAATGGTGAGGATTCCTAAGTACGTTTTCTCTTATAAGTCGTAAGGATCTTATAAGAGAATTTTCCCTCTTACGAGTCGAGAGGACTCGTAAGCCGTCGTTTCCCTCCTCGTCGAGATTCGACTTCGGAGAGTGAGACCCGTGGATAGTATGCAAGAGACCGTTTTAGACCGACTTGCAGGGTCCCAGTGCTTAGGAAACAAACTTTTTAATCCCTGCTGCCTGAGGCTTTATCTTGCAAGTTGAGATGAATCGGAAAGTCCTCGTGAAGACACTAATTTCCTCACGAGTTGAGACGAATCGAGCAGTTCTTGTCAAGGACACTAATTTTCCTGAGTCGAAGTATTTTGCCGAGGACACTGGTTTCCTCGAGGTTGAAACGAATCGGAGTGTAAAGACACCGGTTTCTCTGCGGGCCGACGCGAATCAAGAAGCTCTCATCAAGGACGCTAGTTTCCCTGAATTGAGGTATTTGCCAAGGACACTGATTTCCCTGGGGTTGAAATGAATCGGGGTATTTCTGCAAAGATGCTGGTTTCTCTGCGGGCCGATGTGAATCAAGATGTTCTCGTCAAGGACACTGGTTTCCCTGAGTTGAAGTATTTTGCCGAGGACACTGGTTTCCTCGAGGTTGAAACGAATCAGAGTGTTCCTACAAAGACACTGGTTTCTTTGCGGGCCGACGTGAATCAAGAAGCTCTCATCAAGGACGCTAGTTTCCCTGAATTGAGGTATTTGCTAAGGACACTGATTTCCCTGGGGTTGAAACGAATCGAGGTGTTCCTGCAAAGACACTGGTTTATCTGCGGGTCGACGCGAATCGAGGTGCTTTCGTCAAGGACACTGGTTTCCCTGAGTCGAGGAGGTTGCCAAGGATACTGATTTCCCTGGGGTTGAAACGAATCGGGATATTCCTGCAAAGACACTGGTTTCTCTGCGGGCCGACACGAATCAAGAAGCTCTCATCAAGGATGCTAGTTTCCCTGAATTGAGGTATTTGCCAAGGACACTGATTTCCCTGGGGTTGAAATGAATCGAGGTGTTCCTGTAAAGACGCTGGTTTCTCTGCGGGTCGACGCGAATCGAGGTGCTCTCGTCAAGGACACTGGTTTCCCTGAGTCGAGGAGGTTGCCAAGGAAACTAATTTCCCTGGGGTTGAAACGAATCGGGGTATTCCTGCAAAGACACTGGTTTCACTGCGGGCCGACACGAATCAAGAAGCTCTCATCAAGGACGCTAGTTTCCCTGAATTGAGGTATTTGCCAAGGACAATGATTTTCCTGGGGTCGAAATGAATCGAGGTGTTCCTGCAAAGATGCTAGTTTCTCTGCGGGTCGACGCGAATTAAAGTGCTCTCGTCAAGGACACTGGTTTCCCTAAGTCGAGGAGTGATTGGTAGGGTTTTCGCATGCTTAAGTTTAGTTAATTACCGCAATCAAGACGGTTTCGCTTGTAGCTAGCCGGTTGAGTACGGGTAGTCCGCAGGGAGATGGGAATCTTTTTCTATGTGCTTTAACGAGTTAAGTCTAAATGTCCAGATTTGTTTTGAGATTAACTATGTGCTAAAATGATATGTAAAGAGAGCTTGTTAGGGTTAGGATTAGGTTAGTTTGAGTTAGGAGTCGCTCACTTCTTTTGTTGCCACTCTTAATATCGGTGTTACGGTAATCGGCAACAACGGGGATTAGCACGACTAGGAAGGAACTTGCGAGTATAAGCTAGGCTTTCCAACGCATAAGTTCTTTCTTTTGGTGCTTGTCCGTCCGTTCTTGGCTCTTAGCCTTAACCTCCGGTTAATTCAACCACAACCGGTCTCACTACGGAATCACCGCTATCATGTAGGATAGGGTGCCGTAGGGAGCGGATTGCGGTTTAATTAACGGGAGTCCGAATTAAGATGTTGGGCAAGGAAAGAGTGAGAGAGATTTCCTTCTCTAAAACTTCCCTTATCCTACCCTAACAAGTTAGAAAACTACTCACCCATTATAAGAAAAAGAAAATAAAACAAAGGAGGAAGGTAGAAAGAAAGAGGTTAGAAGATTACAACTAGCTATTTGCGACCTCACCTCGGCAAGGATCAAGCGTAAGCATCATTGTTGTTTAAGGATAAAGAAAAAGAGAACAAGAAAGAAACAAACAACAAATAACAACAACTAGATTAGCAAAGAAAAATTACAAGCAAATATAATTAACAATTACAACAAGATAAGCATGGTAAGAACAAGAACTCCTTTATTCATTCTTCACTCACAAAAGCTCACTACAAGTTTTTAATGGAGAAGAGATGAGAGGAGGAAGAAGAACAAAACATGTATTCTAAAATCTAAATAAAAAATAAGCACCCTTGGCTTTGGCAAGTTCTGGACTATTTATAGGCAGGGAGCTGGAAACCTAGGGCAACATTCTGAACAAAAATGAAATGACCAATCTGCCCCCAAAAAGTCTCCTTCTGAGGAGCCTGTACGGCTGTGGATCCGCGGCCTAGACCCCCTATTGGCCGCGGATCCGCGGCCCTATAGGGGAGTTGGGTCCTCCGGTTTTTTGTGCTTCCCTGGTCTTCTTTTGTCTGTAGTTTGGCATATGTTGTTTCTGATAATCTTTTCACATTTCTTCCAGAATTTTAGTAGATCCAAAGATGATTGGATGTGGATCTTTTGTCATGATTTTCTTGAGCTCCGCGTAGATTTCTTGGACTTTGTGTTGCCATTGTGCTTTGTGCATGAAGATGACAATCGATTTGCCCTTTTGTCTTCTTAAACTGGTGTGTGGCAACATACGGATAGAGAGCGGAGACCCGTGTTTTATCTGTGTTTGGCAGAAATCCGGAATTTGTCATGCTTTTCCATGAATTTCACCGTTTGGAGCCGAGAACCTGTATCCTGCAATTGACTAGCAAACACGGCTCAAGAGTACCTACCGATAAGCAATATAATAAAAATGGGGCGGTATAAAAATGCAAAAACTGATGTGAACAAATACCCCCAAACTTATCATTTGCTCGTCCCGAGCAAAGCCAATTTATTCACAAAAAATTCCTAATCTCACTTTCGCAGGGAACGCGATTGCACTGAGCATGTGCAACAAGCCGTTAAACCTCTAGGTGTCCTTAGTAGGAGGAGTGTTTTCTCCTGAGGGTTTTCAGCGGATACTACCCACAAAATCCGGTCAAGCTAGTTTTGCAAAATAACTATGATTCAAACCATAAAGTTTTGTTTCAGAAAATAACAATTCTATGATCCTAAGTCTAGACTATCGAACCTTTATTTTTCACACCCCGGTTCTTATTTAACTTAAGATTTTATATGTCTTTACGTGCAGTGCAAATAGTGTCGTTAAGTTCCAGAAGGATCGAATAAAGTCATCATGTCACACAATAAAGCCCAGATAAAAATTTTAAAAGGATCACATAAGTTTTATAGAGAGTTAAGCATTTTTCAAGTTTCGTTTTTCAGTAAGGTTTCAACTTCAGAATTTCTATCTTCCTTAACAGGAAACTAGGTCTTATTTTTCACTCCACCTTTTTCTTTTTTTCATTTCATACACACCTCTGTGAACGTGCAATAGTCTTTATCATAGAAAAAAACCTTCATATCTTCGCTAGAAATATTTTTTTATAAAAACTTGTCTTTTGTCAAGATTATTCTCACACAAAGAACCGTTAGGAATTTTAACTCGGAGAGAACACTTGCTTGACTTTGTTTTAATCTGGACTTTCTAAGCTTCTTAACGAGCTTTTGGCCAATGCACCCAAACCAGTTGGTTTTAGGGCATTAGGTGTAGAGACACCCCAGCGGACTTAATTACTCAAGTTACCTAGGCCCAAAAACAAAAGACAATTTTAGCGTGAAAATCATGATAATTCAATGCGAACGGAGATATAACCGGCAGTTCGATTATTTTTTGGATAAAAGACGTGTTTAGTGGGTTCGGTGTGTAACCATTCCAATTAAGTTCCAGATGGGTTATTTTTCAGACTTAGTTCCAATTAAGGCATCAATAATATCCCTTCATATTCACTTCACTTCATAAACTATTCTTGATATTACTTATTTCAGAACAAATCTATTTGATCCTCAGAAAATCATTTATCCATTTAAAAGTTTTTAGACATAAAAGACTTGCCATCTAATTTCCAAAACATACGACATGTGTAGTGTGATGTAAAGACGTATATCAGCTATAGTTAACTTCAAAGGAGAGTTATCTTTCAGGTTTTCAAAATCTAAAAATAAGATTTAGTTATTCTTATCTTATCAAACAAAACCGTCGAAGTGTTGAATCAGAGTTCTCCCACTAGCTAACTTGACGAAAAGTTTTTATGTTTTTAGAAAATTTTCTGATTTTTATGGATTTTATGGATTTTAGTATGCAGATGCAAAATATACATATGAATGCGAAGGTTAGAAATGCGTACCGAGCGTACCCCCAAATTTAAACTGGACAGTGTCCTCACTGTCATTGCATGAAGAGATCATTGAAGGGTCAAAATTGTCGGTTAGATATACACAATTTTTTTTTGTTTTTAAAGAAAAGAAAAATAGTAAAAATGGAAAAAAATATCTACAAATATAAACAAGATAGTATATACATACCCCCAAACTTATTTGGAATAGTGTCCACTGTT
This sequence comes from Agapanthus africanus, assembly GCA_030015575.1. Taxonomy (NCBI): domain Eukaryota; kingdom Viridiplantae; phylum Streptophyta; class Magnoliopsida; order Asparagales; family Amaryllidaceae; genus Agapanthus; species Agapanthus africanus. The sequence goes on from CM057346.1 coordinate 403,918,288, forward strand.
CTTGGCTGGATAACCGAAGTTTGGTGGTAGGCAGAGGAAGATTATGCAAGGTAAACCGGCTCCTGTAAGATCAGGAGCTCCTCTGTTGGTTTGGCGCTAAGATACAGTTTAAGTCGGTGTTCGTTTACTTTGAAAAATGAACCGTCCTTAGGATTCTCCAAATCCAAAGCGCCATGCGGATACACATTCCGCACAAAATACGGCCCTTTCCAGCGAGATCTGGGCTTTCCTGGATGGAAGTGTAGCCGGGTGTCGTAAAGCAGTACCTGTTGACCAGGTACGAAAGTTTTGCGCAAAAGGTGTTTATCGTGAAACACCTTCGTTCGATTCTTAACGACAACCGTGTTATCGTAAGCCTCATTCCTAAGCTCGCTCAATTCGTTCAACTGCAGCTTCCGATGGCTGCCCGCATCTTCGAGAGACAGATTCAGCTCCTTTATCGCCCAAAATGCGCGATGCTCTATTTTGACAGGGAAGTGGCAAGCCTTTCCGTACACAAGTCGATATGGAGACATGCCAAGATCGGTCTTATAAGCGGTTCGAAATGCCCAAAGGGCATCAGTGAGTTTCAGCGACCAATCCTTACGGTTCTTGGAAACCGTCTTCTCCAATATCTGCTTGATTTGCCGATTTGAAACTTCGGCTTGCCCAGAGGTTTGGGGATGGTAGGGCGTAGATAGCTTATGATTAATGGAATATTTCCGCATCAAGGCCTCGAAAGTCTTATTGCAGAAATGAGTTCCATTGTCGCTAATGATCGCTCGGGGGTGCCCAAACCGGAGAAAATGTTTTCCTTAAGAAATCTAACGACAACCTTGTTGTCGTTAGTCCGGCTGGGCACAGCCTCGACCCACTTAGAAACGTAATCAACAGCGAGAAGGATGTACAAGTTCCCAAAAGAGCTGGGAAACGGCCCCATGAAATCTATCCCCCAAACGTCGAAAATCTCCATAACCAAGATTGGTTGGAGCGGCATCTCGTTCCACCGGGATATCCGGCCCAAGTGTTGGCACTGGGAGCAAGTCTTGCAATAGTCATGAGCGTCTTTGAAGAGTTGTGGCCAGTAGAAACCACATTGCAAGATCTTCTCAGCTGTCTTTCTGGGGCCAAAATGCCCGCCACATGCTTGATCGTGGCAAAATGACAGCATACTCTTGAATTCATCGTCAGGGACACACCGACGAATAATCTGGTCGGGACAGTACTTGAACAGATAGGGTTCGTCCCAGTAAAAGTGTTTTACATGGGATAAGAATCGAAGTCTGTCCAGATGTGACCATTCAGTCGGTAGTAATCCTGTGGCCAAATAGTTCACAATATCTGCGAACCATGGTTCGCAAGATACTGTCAAGAGTTGTTCATCCGGAAAAACGTCGTTGATCGGAATATGAAGCGAAGGAGAAGAAGGAAGTCGTGAGAGATGGTCGGCGACTACGTTTTCATATCCTCTTGTTAGTTATATGTATGCCCTAGAGGCCATTACTGTACATAGGATGTACATTGTAGTGGATGCTGGGACATATATAGAGAGGACTTTCTTGCTCAACATGATAGTATGCTATCTGGTTGCTCTTTACCTTAACGTGTATACTGATTGTCTCTCTGTTACATGTTGGTAAAGCCCTTAGGATGTGTACTTGACTACCTGGAATATGATGAAGATCATACTAGTGGGGACAGATAGTCTATAAGTACATCCTTCAAAGTCCCTAGTAGTGGGTATATCGAGACGGGGCATCGATATACCAGAGTAGACTAGCGTATACCTTCTCGACCCATACAGATGGGCGATGGATGATCCCATATCCATTGGTGTTTGACATCAGAGATGATATACGGGTGCTCAGTGGAGACTGGGTACACTGGACGGACTCGCCGAGAACTCCCAGATGGTATTATACCTTACGTCAGATTGCAGTTCTCTGGTGACACTGGTACAGAGTAGTCTGTTGACCCGAGATCGTCATAGAGTCTTGTGTGGTTCCCACTGTGCTTTGATTTCAATCTTACCACGTCCAAGAGGACGTGCAAAACGGTGGTTTTTGGGTACAGTCCCGAATCACATGGAGGCAATGAGCGATAGGAGGGGATTCGTCTCTCCCGGTATAGGGGGTTGATGTTGCGCTGTGTTCGATTGGCTATAACCGGAAATCCATGGCCAGGGTTGCTGAGATTTACTGGTAAGTGTTACCAGTAGTTTCTCGAACTGTTATAGACCTCATATCGACACGACTTATCGAGCTATTGGGGTCTGACGTTTACCACCCCCAGGCGAGATATGCGACATATCAGACGATCAGACCGGACTGTACGGTAAGTGTTACTGGTTGGATTCACAGGAGTATGAGCGGGCTTGCTCGTCGATCTTATGATCGCTCAATACTCGGGTGGCCGTTACGTTTAGCAGACCGCTTGCGGCTTGTGGGTGTTTGATATGATCATCACCTGCTGCCGGCGTATTGACGAGTCTTTAGAGTCCTACACAGAGGTTTCCTGGCTCAAGCGAAACGAAATAGGAGCGCATATGAGATATGTGCGGGACCGAGAATGATACCAGTATGTGATACTGTATTCGATTCTCGCGATATGTAACATTGATCGGTTATATGCGTTATAGCCGGGTTATCGGATCAAGTGTTGATTCGATAAGTTGTTACTATTGATATTAGTCGGTTATATGCGATATGACTGGGTCGTTAAATCAAGTGTTGATTTAATGATTTAATGTATAATTATATATTTGATATATCACTTTACATTAACTAATATAGGTTCACTTAAATGGATTTTCTCACTACAAGTTCACAAGTTGTATATGTGATATACTTTTGTGCACTTGATTGTATCATGTTTGATGATACATGTTAACTTGGTTAAGTGCAAAGATTAAACCATGGTTAAGTTAATGATTAGGGTTTTGCTTTTCTTTCTTATTTATTTATTTATTTATTTTGGAAAGAATAAAGAGAAAATGGTGGCTTTCTTTGTTTGTAGTTGAATCTTCATGAAGGTTTGACTTTGTAACCATTTTGTCTTCATGCTTAACCCTAACCATTTAAACAAACCATGGTCTATTCTCTACACTTAACTAGGGTTAGGATATGATAAGTATTCATATTATTTTCTATTTTGGAAATACTTATGATATTCTTTCTTCTTCTTCTTCATCTTCTTCAAAGATGAAGAACCTTGACTTCATCAATGGTGATTGATGAAAATGAGTGAGAAATCCAATTCTAAAGTGAACCCACTTCCTATTTCTTCATCCTCTACCTCTTGCCAAGTAGTATAGGGTGTTTCCTTCACAAGTTTTCATGGCTTGGTGAAGGTGGAGCTTGATCTAGTGATGCTTCGACGTAGATCATCTTCGGCACGAAGCCGACGACCTTGCCCGCTCAATTCTCCGATGAAGCCGACGCTAGAGCCCGGGTTTCCATTTGGACAGTGAGGAGACTTCATTGCGGAGCTATGGAGGTGGAGGACCGGATCTACAAAGGTTGTATTTCCGTACTCTTAGTTAAAGTAGTTAACTAGTTGCTTTGTCGCCTAAATTTCTAGTTAACGATCCGTATTAGGGTTTCTCGGCACCCGTAAAATTTGAAATTGGTATGGTTGATGCCTTGTGAGACCTCTTGAGAGTGCCTAGGAACCCTACAGTGGTATCAGAGCCTAGCTAGAGCCTTAGGCGATGCGTAGACGGAGTTTGAAGTCCGATCGAACCGAAAACCTACATCCAAAATGCTCTCTGGACATTTTTGAAATTCGGGGATTTTTCAGAATTAAAAATATGCAGAAAAACCAGCAGGAATTTATAAGAATTACTGTGAAGTTCGATGACCTAATTCCATAAAAGTGCGGCGGAACCGCGGCATTAGCGTGCTAATGCGGCGGTTCCGCGGCCCTTTTGTCTCTTCTCCCATTAAATTTTGCACAGTAATTCCTATTTGGCAGTGCTGGTTTTCCTGGGAAGTTTTAATCTGAAATAAAGAGTTGAGTATTTTGGGTTGTATTGGGAGTTCGTTTATTCGATCGGATTGTCAAACTCTGTCTATGTGTCTTTCCGGATGATTTTTGAATATGTTAAAAAGTTCGACCGGATATAAATACCCAACTTTTCCCCTGCCGGAAAATTTCCAAGTGTTGGATCTTTCCGTGGTTTAAAGACGTTCTAAGTAGTGCAAGTAACGCGATGGACCCTCTAGAAGACAACAAACCTTAACTCGATTATGTGACCGTCTTGAACTGCCCTTTGAACCTTAGGGTTTGGGGCAGTACGGCGTGCCACATGTGAGGCGTTGGCTTGACCCTTCTACGGCTGGACCGTTGGTATTGAGGCACGAACTGAATGTTTTTGAACTTGTTTCATGAGTTGATCAGTATCGGGAAAACTTGGGTGTTTGAATGTTCGATCGGAAAGTTTAACATTTTCTAATTATCTGGAATGTGATACAATAATTGGAATTCACAAGTAGTTATGAGATAACTGAATGAATATTATAAATCTAGCGGTTTAGTCTCACTTGATCGGTTGCCACGGAATTTTGATGTGATCAAAAGTCCGTCGCAATCACGTAGCGTACGCGGATACTCGCCGGGTAAACTTAATAGACACGACCAAGTGACTGTAGGAGAACCCCGTCGCCGAAAGCATCCGTTTGGGTGCTCCCGGTAGCGGTGTTCCGCCTTGGTGCACTTCGTCAACGGTATCGGGGGTGCTGCCGTCTATTGAAGTTTGCGACGAGCATTCGATCAGGATGTTGGGAATCTTGTTGAATTGCCCGACTTGATATTGAAAAGTGTTTTCGATTTTGAGACTAAAATGCGGGGTTTATAATTGTTAGGCATGTGATGTCTAAGGTATTTATTTGATTAGGCATGCGATGTCTAAAGAGGTTGCGGATTCCAACTGTTGTAGTTTTACACTTTCTTTTCTGTGACCGTAAGTATAATATGTGATATCGCCAGTTTCGTTGCTATATGTCAACGACAATTGGGATGCGCATATTTACTTACGTTGATGACATGTGATGTTATGTGTTGCTGGATATGTTATATTGGATCGTCGTGTTTGAATAGCCGGGGGGTTTTATGTGAGATGAGTGTTTTTCATTTTCATTCATGTAAAAACTTGTATGTAATATTCTTTTATTGGGGCACTTCCAGGTTGCGGAAGATGTCACCTTTTGTATATTATTTACTTTTCCGCACTAGGATAGACCCAAGGAGGGGAGCACAAGTAACCGGGTTCTGGAGTCCAGTGGGAGACCAACTCGAGGAGTCGAGTCCGGGTCTCCAAACTCTAGAATTGGTAGGGTTGCTTACCGCTCTCGTAGGGGTCTAGGGGTGTGGGTTTGGTTATTCATCATGACCATGGAATCCGTGTTTTATACTGGCTCGTATTGAAAACACGGACGTCCTAGTATATCCAATATTTCATATGTTTCTTCTGCTGCGATATCTGTGATGTGATCATGTGATGTTCTGTGATAGATACTGTATATAGTATATATGATATATTATATAGACGTTACTTATTTTTTACACCCGTGCTAGCCCTGCCCCGCTCTGCCGTTAGTTACCTAACCTAACGGTGCACGAGGGGACATCGAGGCGAATGCGGATGGCATAAGTGTACGTCGTATTTATCTGTGATGTTTAGGTACTTAAATGATGGGACTTCATTAATGTGATTAATGAAAGAAAAAGAAACCTAAGATGTTGTAGAATCGAATTTCAAAATAAAACAGGTAGCTACAGTTCTTGCTATGCACAGAGGTATATGTGATATATCCTGCACCTTATTCGATGAGGAAAGGACCGAGATCCCTTCACCGGGAGTGACTCCTTTAGCAATAACTGGCAGATGCTACACACTCGGTTTGTCTTTTGATTGCTTTTAATAGTTTTTGCTTTGCACAGTGATATATATGATATATCCCGCACCTCATTCGACGAGGAAAGGACCGACGATCCCTTCACCGGGAGTGACTCCTTTAGCAAAACTAGAAAAGCCTCAAAGACACTCCATTTCAAAATTCATTCGATCCTACAACGATATCAAGTTCATTACGCAATAGGTTTTCAGAAAAACCTGTCGTAGCCCTCCGTCATTTCAGATATGTACTGGTTAGTATTCGTGCTACGTTTGTTGACCTCTGTCAAGGCGTAGTGTGCGGTAGCTGATTAGTGCTTATCTGTATAAGCATATGATGTGATTGATTTAGGGTAGTCGTGCGACCTTGTTGACCTCTGTCAAGGGTCGTGCGGGTGGGTTTACTTCAATCAGGAAATGACGGGTTGAACTTGACTAGCAGCCTATGGTTTGTTGACCTCTGTCAAGGTCATAGGACGCTAGGGGCAAATTATTATCGAGAATTTCAAGTGTTGAAATTTGCAATGAGATTGCATACCTTCTATGAGATATTTGGATCCCGATACCCGCTGCGAGTAATTGTTACTCCTGGGAGAGTTTTACACATTACAATTAGCCGATCAAGTAGGTGTCTAGAAAGGTGTTAACGAGGTTACGCCTCTGGGAAAACGAGGTTTACGTTAATTAGGTTCGTGCGAAAGCACGGGGGACCTCCCTCAAAGTACCGACACTGGCCTGGCTGAAAGATTGGCGAACTTGTAGTGTGTAATTAATCCCGGCTAGTCTTTCCTTTTAGGGTTTGAAGGAAGATTTGATAAAAACAGTGGGAGCCATCCTGATTAGATAAAACAAAACCAATCTATTCTTGCAATAGCGCACGCTGAGTGTTTTCTTCTCTCTCTCCAGGTAGCGACCATATCACGCCTTAATCAAGATAATAATACGGATAAATTGACCGAACCCGCTTGTTATACTGAGCTGGGGAACGTTGGTCCCGCTCCAACTTATAATTGTTATAAGATAGAGCAGGAAATTGGGGATTACCAGAATTCCCGTGCCGCCCAAACGAAGAAAGTGCATGTTGATGCATCATCTTCGGGTGTGTTCGTTACAAAGAACTGTTTCTCTGTATCCTCTACGTCCTGGGTATGTGATACCAGATCAGGATCCCAGATATGTAATCTGTTACATAGGGCTACAGCTAGGTAGAGAATTGAGAACGGGTGATAAGTTTCATGAGGCAGAAAACGGGGCAAGTGTTGCAGCCAAGTCTGTTGGTCACTGTCACCCTGTATTACCAATACATTGATTCTGAACGAATGTTATTAGATACCGAACCTGATATACAAAATCATATCAGTCTCTTTATAAGTAAAGAAATGATAAACTTTTGTATTGTTGGATAATGTTTTGAACATTTCCTATATCAAAAGTTGATCGGTTCAGGCACGTTATCTAAAAGCATTGATGTTCTAAATCAAACTACAGTTCTTTAGTATACGGAACACACACAAGAGGAAGAGTTCAGAAATGAACGAATCCTTCTTGAGGCATTGTAGACTAGGTCATATCAATGCGATCCGACTGGCTGAAGTTATATTTTAGATGCATATTTAAATCAGTTTGAATTTACATCTTGTGAAACTTGCCAGTCATGTCACAGAGATAAGATGACCATAGCTCCGTTTACTGGAAACAGAGAAAGAGTTAGTGAACTCTCAGGATGATACATGTTGATGTATGTAAGGTCCCCTGTCTACACATGCCAAGACCGGTTCTTTGTACTTCATTACATTCTCTGATGATCTCTTTAGATTCAGACATATGTTCCTGTTGAAACACAAGTCCGAACCTTTTGAGATATTCACAGAATATAAGTTAGAAGTAAAGAACCAATACGGGTATAAGTATTATGTCCTTTGATGTGATCAAGGAGGAGAATACTTGAGCACGGAATTCCTGGATTATTCTAAACGAGAATGAGATTCTCTCTCAGCATTACTCCTCCGTATACACCATTGTACGATGGTATAACGGGGCGGAGCTATTGCACCCTATATGATAAGGTGTGCTCTATGATGAGTACTACTGAGTTACCTATTTCCTTTTGGGAGTTATGCACTTGAGAAGCTGCATACCTATTGAATTGGATTCGAATCAAATCTATGCCTACCGCTTCATATGTGATATGGTATGGGAAGAACCCATGTCTTAAGCTAGTTAAGATTTGGGGTTGTCCAGCCTATGTCTAAAAGCATAATCCAGATAAGCTCGAGGCAAGATCTGTTATGTAGAACTGGAAATGTTCCAGCTATACAAAACTGCAGCTGATGATTTGAAAGAACCAAAGGATTCAATAGATACCAACGAACCTCAGCCTCTCCGCCGATCTAGTAGGGTTCCTTACCCACCTGAGAGATACTTCGGTTTCTCTATGACAGTGGGAGCGAGGATTGCATCATGAGATGATGACCCAACTATTTTCGAGCTGGCCATCAGGAGTAAGACTCTGTAAGAATGGCTGGATGCTTAGCGATCTGAGATGGAATCCATGTACACCAGCAAAGTATGGACTTTGGTTGCTATATCTGAAGGGTTAAAACCCCATCAGGAGCAAGTATATCTTGAGAAGATTACTTGGTGTAGATGGAAAAGTTGAGACTTTCAAAGCTAGACTTGTTAAAGCTTTTCGTCATCGACCAGGCGTGGATAATGATGAAACCTTTTCAAGTGGCTATGCTTAAGTCCATCCAGATCCTACTTGCCACGGCTACATACCATGACTACGATATCTGGCGGTTGGGTGTCATGACTGCTTTTCTAAATGATGTTTTAGAAGAGAGCGTCTATAAGTACACAGCCAGAGGGCCTCGTAGACAGTAGGAGCAGCGGAAACGTGTTCAAGATGCTTTGTAGGATAAAGCAGGCATCGCGGAGTTGGAACATCTGTTTTGATGTGTTAGTCAAAGAGTTTGACATCATCAAAATGGTAGATGAACCTTGTATAAACAAAAAGGTAGTAGGGAGTATGGTGATGATCCTCGTAGAGTATATGGATGACATGCTCTTGATAGGGAAGGAGTTTCCTATGCTACGCTCGGCCAATCTCCGTTTGTCACAATGATTCTCTATAGGATCAAAGTGATACCTCCTAAATCCTGAGTTTAGATCTATGAGATAGATCTAATTGGATGTTAGGATTCTCACTAGTTGTAGTGAGATGGTATCAACCGATCCTGGGGAGAATCACTGGAAGGGTTCCAGGGTGATAAGAACGACTGAATGTCAGTCACAGGTATTGTCTTTACCCTCAGTGGAGGGACGGTATGTTGGAAGAGTTCCAAGCTAGATACCGTGGCATACTAGACGATAAAGGCTGGATACATCGCTACTTAAGATGCTACCAAAGAGGCAGTCTGGATGTATATTTGGTCATGAGATGAACTTAGTTCCTCCCATTGTATGACAATGGAGTTGTGGCATATGCCAAGGAACGCCCGTCCCATCAATGATCCAGACATATTCTAAGGCAGTATCACCTGATCATAGAGATGGTTGTTCTCCAGGGTGATCGAGGTTAGGAGAGTAGACTCAGAGAACAACACGGCGGATCCACTCACAAAGGCCTTTTCCCAGAGAGAGACTTTTATGGGATGGTTGAGTATGAGATACTGCAACCACTGCTACAGATGTCCCTAGTGCAAGTGGGAGATTGTTAGTTATATGTATGCCCTAGAGGCCATTACTGTACATAGGATGTACATTGTAGTGGATGCTGGGACATATATAGAGAGGACTTTCTTGCTCAACATGATAGTATGCTATCTGGTTGCTCTTTACCTTAACGTGTATACTGATTGTCTCTCTGTTACATGTTGGTAAAGCCCTTAGGATGTGTACTTGACTACCTGGAATATGATGAAGATCATACTAGTGGGGACAGATAGTCTATAAGTACATCCTTCAAAGTCCCTAATCGTGGGTATATTGAGACGGGGCATCGATATACCAGAGTAGACTAGCGTATACCTTCTCGACCCATACAGATGGGCGATGGATGATCCCATATCCATTGGTGTTTGACATCAGAGATGATATACGGGTGCTCAGTGGAGACTGGGTACACTGGACGGACTCGCCGAGAACTCCCAGATGGTATTATACCTTACGTCAGATGGCAGTTCTCTGGTGACACTGGTACAGAGTAGTCTGTTGACCCGAGATCGTCATAGAGTCTTGTGTGGTTCCCACTGTGCTTTGATTTCCATCTTACCACGTCCAAGAGGGCGTGCAAAACGGTGGTTTTTGGGTACAGTCCCGAATCACATGGAGGCAATGAGCGATAGGAGGGGATTCGTCTCTCCCGGTATAGGGGGTTGATGTTGCGCTGTGTTCGATTGGCTATAACCGGAAATCCCTGGCCAGGGTTACTGAGATTTACTGGTAAGTGTTACCAGTAGTTTCTCGAACTGTTATAGACCTCATATCGACACGACTTATCGAGCTATTGGGGTCTGACGTTTACCACCCCTAGGCGAGATATGCGACATATCAGACGAACAGACCGGACTGTACGGTAAGTGTTACTGGTTGGATTCACAGGAGTATGAGCGGGCTTGCTCGTCGATCTTATGATCGCTCAATACTCGGGTGGCCGTTACGTTTAGCAGACCGCTTGCGGCTTGTGGGTGTTTGATATGATCATCACCTGCTGCCGGCGTATTGACGAGTCTTTAGAGTCCTACACAGAGGTTTCCTGGCTCAAGCGAAACGAAATAGGAGCGCATATGAGATATGTGCGGGATCGAGAATGATACCAGTATGTGATACTGTATTCGATTCTCGCGATATGTAACATTGATCGGTTATATGCGTTATAGCCGGGTTATCGGATCAAGTGTTGATTCGATAAGTTGTTACTATTGATATTAGTCGGTTATATGCGATATGACCGGGTCGTTAAATCAAGTGTTGATTTAATGATTTAATGTATAATTATATATTTGATATATCACTTTACATTAACTAATATAGGTTCACTTAAATGGATTTTCTCACTACAAGTTCACAAGTTGTTTATGTGATATACTTTTGTGCACTTGATTGTATCATGTTTGATGATACATGTTAACTTGGTTAAGTGCAAAGATTAAACCATGGTTAAGTTAATGATTAGGGTTTTGCTTTTCTTTCTTATTTATTTATTTATTTATTTTGGAAAGAATAAAGAGAAAATGGTGGCTTTCTTTGTTTGTAGTTGAATCTTCATGAAGGTTTGACTTTGTAACCATTTTGTCTTCATGCTTAACCCTAACCATTTAAACAAACCATGGTCTATTCTCTACACTTAACTAGGGTTAGGATATGATAAGTATTCATATTATTTTCTATTTTGGAAATACTTATGATATTCTTTCTTCTTCTTCTTCATCTTCTTCAAAGATGAAGAACCTTGACTTCATCAATGGTGATTGATGAAAATGAGTGAGAAATCCAATTCTAAAGTGAACCCACTTCCTATTTCTTCATCCTCTACCTCTTGCCAAGTAGTATAGGGTGTTTCCTTCACAAGTTTTCATGGCTTGGTGAAGGTGGAGCTTGATCTAGTGATGCTTCGACGTAGATCATCTTCGGTACGAAGCCGACGACCTTGCCCGCTCAATTCTCCGATGAAGCCGACGCTAGAGCCCGGGTTTCTATTTGGACAGCGAGGAGACTTCATTGCGGAGCTATGGAGGTGGAGGACCGGATCTACAAAGGTTGTATTTCCGTACTCTTAGTTAAAGTAGTTAACTAGTTGCTTTGTCGCCTAAATTTCTAGTTAACGATCCGTATTAGGGTTTCTCGGCACCCGTAAAATTTGAAATTGGCATGGTTGATGCCTTGTGAGACCTCTTGAGAGTGCCTAGGAACCCTACACCTCTTTTGTCCTTGATGACAAGGTCAAACTCTTAAAGCAAGAGGATCCAACGTATCAGCCGAGATTTTGCATCTTTCTTCGCAAAAAGATGGCGCAGAGCAGAATGGTCTGTGTAGACAATGACTGGAGAGCCGATGAGGTAGGGCCTGAACTTTTCTAAAGCAAATACAACAGCTAAGAATTCTTTCTCAGTTGTTGTATAATTAAGTTGTTCGTCGTTCAGGGTTCGGCTAGCATAATAGATCACGTGCGGCATCTTGTTGATGTGTTGTCCAAGGACAGCACCAATGGCAAAGTCGGATGCATCGCACATAATCTCAAATGGGTGCGTCCAGTCAGGTGAAGAAAGAACGGGAGCAGAAGTGAGTGAGCTTTTTAATGACTCGAACGCAGTCACACAGCTCGAGTTGAAGTCGAATGGCGTGTCCTTGGCCAGTAGAAGAGTCAAGGGCCTAGCAATCTTGCTAAAGTCCTTGATGAGCCGTCTATAGAAACCGGCATGGCCTAGGAAGGCTCGGATGTCTCGGACGCATCTGGGAGGAGGGAGATTGGAAATGACCTCAATCTTTGCTTTGTCAACCTCTATGCCATTTTGCGAAATGATATGTCCTAAGACAATACCTTCGCGCACCATGAAGTGGCACTTCTCCCAATTCAAAGTGAGGTTCTTGTCCTTACATCGGGTAAGGACAACGTCGAGATGCAGCAAACACTCATTGAAGGAATCGCCGAAGATGAAGAAATCGTCCATGAAGATCTCCAAGAATTTCTCCACCATGTCTGAGAAGATTCCCATCATACACCGCTGGAAGGTAGCGGGCGCATTGCATAACCCAAAGGGCATGCGACGATATGCAAACGTGCCGAAAGGACAAGTGAATGTGGTCTTGTCCTGGTCCTTTTCGGCGATGGGAATCTGATTATAGCCGGAGTAGCCATCAAGAAAGCAGTAGTACTTGTGTCCGGCCAATCGTTCAAGCATTTGGTCAATGAAAGGTAGCGGAAAGTGGTCCTTCCGCGTTGCGGCGTTGAGTTTTCTGTAATTGATGCATACTCGCCACCCAGTTTGGGTGCGAGTAGGGATTAACTCGTTCGCCTCGTTAGTGATGACCGTTATGCCTGATTTCTTGGGGACAACGTGAATAGGGCTAACCCACTGGCTATCAGAGATAGGGTAAATGATACCACCATCTAGACACTTTACGATCTCCTTTTTCACAGCCTCCTTCATCACTGGGTTGAGTCGCCTTTGTGGATCCCTGGCTGGTTTGGCATCATCCATCAGATGAATGTGATGTTCAATGATCAGGGGACTAATCCCCTTGATGTTCGCCATGGACTGGCCAAAAGCTTGCCTATTGCTGTGCAAGACCGCGAGAAGGGCTTTCTCTTGCTCTTGAGCTAGAGAAGCCGAGATGATAACCAGGAGGGTCTCGTTCTCACCCAAGTAAGCGTACTTAAGGTGAGATGGCAACGGCTTGAGTTCGAGCGTGGGAGGTGAAAAGGTCTCGAACTCAAAAGATTCCAGCAAGATTGGTGAAAAGGCCTCGAACTCAAAAGATTCCAGCAAAGGTTCAAAATAAGTGTAAGCGACCGAGTTGGATGGTTCAGGTAACTCATCCGGAAATTCGAAGGATTCAAACTCGGGTGGTGAGTGGCTAAGATCGTTCGAGAAAGTGAAACACTCGTAGTCATTGTCGGGCGCAGAAACAGCAGCAGGTTCGAAGAGGAACGCACTAGTGGCGTTAAGGTTATCGTGATCGAACAAAAACTCCTCGAATTCACACTCTTCTGGGGTGATCTCCTGGATCGAGCAGATGTCTAGTATATGAGCATTAGGTTCGGAGGGCTGATTCCCCAACCTAAAAATGTTGAGTTCAATTGTCATGTTTCCAAAAGATAGGTTCATCGAACCATTTCGACAATTGATCACAGCATTTGAGGTCGCAAGGAATGGGCGACCGAGTATCACCGGAATTTGATTCCGGGGGTTAGATACAGGCTGTGTGTCTAAAACAATGAAGTCAACGGGGAATATGAAGTCCCCAACCTTGATTAACACATCCTCTAGCTCACCCCTAGGATGGGTGATTCATCGGTCGGCCATTTGGAGAGTACAGTGTGTGGGTTTCAGCTCTCCTACACCTAATTGCTTATATACTGAGTACGGAAGCAGGTTAACACTGGCACCAAGATCTAATAGTGTGCGGTTGATATTCTTATCCCCAATGGTAATAGAAATCGTAGGACAGCCAGGGTCCTTCCGTTTTTGCGGTAAAGATTGGGTAAGAGCATCACTCACAGCACTAGCCAAGAAAACTTTCTTGGGTACCTGAGACTTCCTCTTTTTCGTGCACAAGTCCTTTAAGATTTTCGCGTAGGACGGGACTTGTTGGACAACATCTAAAAGGGGAATGTTGATGTTAACTTGCTTAAACAACTCCAGAATCTTCTCCATTTGTGGATTTTTTTTATTAGACTTCAACCGGTTTGGAAATGGAACTTTTTTAAAATTGGTCGAGTCCAATGCTTGTGGAGTTGGAGCGGATCCCAGAGATGGTGTTTTCGTGGAGTGAGAAATGGGTCCATTTAGAGCAGAAGAAGAGGAAGAGCCTTTTGAAGAATGGAGAATAGGCTCAGAAGACGAAGGAGAAGACGAAGAAGAAGAAGAAGCGGCCGGGGTGTCATCGTCGATCCGTGTGCCAATGTTGTTGTGCAGCATCCTTCCCGATCTCAATGTAGTCACGGCACTCACATTATGGTTATGTTGTTCAAGAGCAACATGTACATTATGTGGGTGACCGGGATTTGGGAGTGGTTGAGATAGAAGCTTCCCCTTCTCTCGCTCGCTTAAGGCCGCATTCAGTTGTGCTATCTGGGCTTCGATGGTTTTGATGCTTTGCCCGTGAGCGGCAGTGTGTTGCACCAAGGACTGAATGGAAGACTGGATATTGGCGGTGGATTGTGTCGATTGTTTAACGAACGCTTCCAGACTTCGTTCTAGCGAGGAAACCTTATCGTTGTTTGACGGAACAAAGTTGTTTTGCGGAAAAGAATTGTTGGGTGCAAAGTTGTTCGTCTGATTTTGAAAAGGTTGGGGTTGGAAGGGCTGTTGAAACTGATGTTGAGTTTGTTGTTGCGCTTGTTGTTGCGGCGGAGGGGGCCTTTGGAAATTGTTGCCTTGGAATTGATGCTGATTCTGATTCCAGAAGAAATTGGGGTGGTTCCTCCAACCAGGATTGTAGGTGGAAGAGTATGGATCATTTCTCGGTCTTTGCTAAAATGCAGCATTAACCTGATCCTTTCCTTGAGATGGTGGATTGTAAGGACACTCTTCGGTCAAGTGAGAAGGATCGGAACAACAAGTACAAATGGTACGAAGGGGAAGAACATGGGCAGGAGCAGGAGATGAAAATTTGCTCTCTATCGCTTCAAGTTTTCTCGTTATTGCAGCCATTTCAGCTTTCATCGCAATAGAGACATCGAGTTGGTGAATTCCTACCCTAGACTGACCGGTAGAAGTGGAGGTAGAAGAAGAAGAAGTCGGTCTGGTGCTCTCCCATTGTAGCGTTTGTTCCGCAAGGTCGTCGAAGAATTGCCACGCTTCCTCGTCAGATTTCGATAGGAAGTGGCCCTGACAAATGGTTTCCAACAACTGCTTGGTTGCTGGGTTCAGGCCCTCGTATAAGGTTTGGCAAAGTTGTCATTTCTCAATACCATGGTGAGGGCACTGAACAAGAAGGTCTTTATACCGGTAAAAGCACTTCCAGAAGGGTTCAGTAGGAAGCTGGGAGAATTGGTTGATTTCGTTATGGATCCTCGCGGTTTTATGATTCGGATAGAATTTCTTGAGAAACGCTTTCACAAACTCGTCCCAACTGGTTATGGAGTGGGAAGCGGTGCTATACAGCCATTTTCAGCAATATCGCACAAAGTGAACAGAATGACCCGTAGCCATATAGCATCGTCCGACAGCTGGGTGGTTTTCATCATGGCACAAACGTTTTGAAATTTGTTGATGAAGATATAGGCATCTTCAGATTCAAGCCCATGAAATTTTGGAAGCATGTTAATGAAGTGGGGCTTAATTTCAAAATTATCCCCATTGGCCGGTGGAAGGGAAAGACAGGTGGGAAGTGCAGAACGGGTGGGATAGAAACGATCCTGGAGCGCGATTCGCTGTGGCGCTACAACAGGCGGTGGTGGTGGGTTATTCGCATCCATAGGAGGTCGAATCAATCCTGGGGGAGTTGTAGGGATGTTTGGATTAAATCCTGACATCGCGGAAGAAGAGGTTGGTGATGGTGAAGGTGAGGATGTATGAACAGAATTCCGGTCAACGTCGGAGTTGGCCGGCAAAGGTAAGGGTGAATGAGGCGTGGACGGAGTGTCGACGTCTGAGTCGATAGCGTAGTCGGTAGCGAGTAACGTAACGCGGACTAGGCGGGTGCTAGTGTCCCGAGTCTAAGCAGACATACACTAAACGAGTTTAGTATAGTCAAAGCGGAGAAGGTGAGGGTAAGAAAACATCAATGGAGAAATACGATGCGTGGTGGGTGAAAAATAGGATTTGGGCGACAAAGGGCAAGTTTTTATAAAAGTTTTTGATTTTTTCCTTTTTTTTTAAGAAAGAGCTTTACAGAAGTATGTACGGACTTACGGCTTTAAGCAATCACAAACAAGATATGCACAATCATACCTAGATCTAGGGTCACCTAGGTCAGCTAGACAGCTCCTAACTGTTCCAAAGGGCTGGAAATAGGACCTCAAACCGCCTCTTCTCCGCCAATTGCGGCCGGGTAAGTGCCAGGTAAGTGGGAGGCTCCCCACTACGTAAGTAGTGGTCCTAATTAAGTAACCACTTGCCTTGGACACACTTGCCTAGACACCGCAAAGTCAGGATAGGATAAACGGCCGATGCCTGTAACTAGTCCTCCGTCCTATTGAGCGCGAAGTCCTTAGGGCTGAGTCTAGTATTTTTTAATTAAACAATGGTCAATGCATATGCTTTTTGTGATTTCTGGGGTCCTGGGAAGGGTGATGAAATCCCCACCCAATCTGGATTGGTTTCAAGCCCCTTAAAGTCCGTATTAATAAATGCAAAGCAGTAAGAAATCAACTGCAATCAATTTTTATTTTTTAGCCCGGCGCAAAGAATCCTGCACAAAAACAATTTATTGGAATGGGGAAGAGAGTTTGTGCAAAGAATGCTGCAGAAAACACAGTTCAGTGGAGTTCAGAGGAGTGGGGGAGAAAAAAGAGACTTACCAAAAAAATTTAGCACCCTGAAGGCACTAAGTGGCCGCGGTTCCGCGGCGGTTTGTTGGCCTTGGCGCTTGATTTTTCTTGTCGGTGCTTCTTTGGTTGTCCTCTGCTTGTCTGGATTTCCTGAATCTTGATTTACTCACTTTATCTGCTCCAGATTTTTACAGTAGACCGTTGGTTTCGTCTTGATCCGTCGCGGTGTAGCCGCGAGATGTGGGTCTAACTTCCCACGTCTTTGGCACTGAACTCGACCGTCTTTTTATCCTGCACACTTGCACAAAAACTAATCAAAAATAACAAGATGGTTTTTTTTACAATGTATATTTTTTTTGTTTTGTTTTTTTTCGGTTATATTTATATTCACAAATTAACCCGAAATTACACAAAGAAATAAACTACCGTCTCCCCGGCAACGGCGCCATTTGATTGGTAGGGTTTTCGCGTGCTTAAGTTTAGTTAATTACCGCAATCAAGACGGTTTCACTTGTAGCTAGCCGGTTGAGTACGGGTCATCCGCAGGGAGATGGGAATCTTTTTCTATGTGCTTTAACGAGTTAAGTCCAAATGTCCAGATTTGTTTTGAGATTAACTATATGCTAAAATGATATGTAAAGAGAGCTTGTTAGGGTTAGGATTAGGTTAGTTTGAGTTAGGAGTCGCTCACTTCTTTCGTTGCCACTCTTAATATCGGTGTTACGGTAATCGGCAACAACGGGGATTAGCACGACTAGGAAGGAACTTGCGAGTATAAGCTAGGCTTTCCAACGCATAAGTTCTTCCTTTTGGTGCTTGTCCGTCCGTTCTTGGCTCTTAGCCTTAACCTCCGGTTAATTCAACCACAACCGGTCTCACTACGGAATCACCGCTATCATGTAGGATAGGGTGCCGTAGGGAGCGGATTGCGGTTTAATTAACGGGAGTCCGAATTAAGATGTTGGGCAAGGAAAGAGTGAGAGAGATTTCCTTCTCTCAAACTTCCCTTATCCTACCCTAACAAGTTAGAAAACTACTCACCCATTACAAGAAAAAGAAAATAAAACAAAGGAGGAAGGTAGAAAGAAAGAGGTTAGAAGATTACAACTAGCTATTTGCGACCTCACCTCGGCAAGGATCAAGCGTAAGCATCATTATTGTTTAAGGATAAAGAAAAAGAGAACAAGAAAGAAACAAACAACAAATAACAACAACTAGATTAGCAAAGGAAAATTACAAGCAAATATAATTAACAATTACAACAAGATAAGCATGGTAAGAACAAGAACTCCTTTATTCATTCTTCACTCACAAA
Organism: Agapanthus africanus; assembly: GCA_030015575.1. NCBI lineage: Eukaryota > Viridiplantae > Streptophyta > Magnoliopsida > Asparagales > Amaryllidaceae > Agapanthus > Agapanthus africanus. The sequence goes on from CM057346.1 coordinate 403,936,633, forward strand.
AGCTCACTACAAGTTTTTAATGGAGAAGAGATGAGAGGAGGAAGAAGAACAATACATGTATTCTAAAATCTAAATAAAAAAATAAGCACCCTTGGCTTTGGCAAGTTCTACTATTTATAGGCAGGGAGCTAGAAACCTAGGGCAACATTCTGAACAAAAATGAAATGACCAATTTGCCCCCAAAAAGTCTCCTTCTGAGGAGCCTGTACGGCTGTGGATACGCGGCCTAGACCCCCTATTGGCCGTGGATCCGCGGCCCTATAGGGGAGTTGGGTCCTCCGGTTTTTTGTGCTTCCCTGGTCTTCTTTTGTCTGTAGTTTGGCATATGTTGTTTCTGATAATCTTTTCACATTTCTTCCAGAATTTTAGTAGATCCAAAGGTGATTGGATGTGGATCTTTTGTCATGATTTTCTTGAGCTCCGCGTAGATTTCTTGGACTTTGTGTTGCCATTGTGCTTTGTGCATGAAGATGACAATCGATTTGCCTTTTTGTTTTCTTAAACTGGTGTGTGGCAACATACGGATAGAGAGCGGAGACCCGTGTTTTATCTGTGGTTGGCAGAAATCCGGAATTTGTCGTGCTTTTCCATGAATTTCACCGTTTGGAGCCGAGAACCTGTATCCTGCAATTGACTAGCAAACACGGCTCAAGAGTACCTACCGATAAGCAATATGATAAAAATTGGGCGGTATAAAAATGCAAAAATCTGATATGAACAGGGAGGTTGCCAAGGACACTGATTTCCCTGGGGTTGAAACGAATCGGGGTATTCCCGCAAAGACGCTAGTTTCTCTGCGGGCCGACGCGAATCGAGGAGCTCTCATCAAGGACGCTAGTTTCCCTGAATTGAGGTATTTGCCAAGGACACTGATTTCCTTGGAGTTGAGATGATCTCTGGTGGTCTTTCAGGTTTTATATGAGTTGCCGTCAAGACCCTGAAACTAGGAATTTGGCCTTTGCTTCGCTTGCTGTGGTGTGTCCGAATCCTGTTGGAGGAGGGACGCTGTAGTGACATTTCGTCTGTTGTGTAGAGATGAACGATGAAGTGGTGATCACTCCACGCTGGGGTGAGATGATCTCCGATTGTCTTCAGGCTTTATATGAGTTGCCGTCAAGACTTGGCTCCGTTTCCTGATGGAGCATGGGGAGGAAAGATGTGTTTCCTTCTTTGTTTACGCCCCTGGATTGTATACAGGGATTGCTGTGATATCGCCTGTAGGGCATAAATTTCATTCATTTCATTTTTTTTATTATTTTATTTCCACGATGCTCTATCATTTCAGCTTTTATGTCGCGAAGGTCGTGATTGCCCGATCATTTCGACTATTTTTCGTGGTGCCCAATCATTTCGGCTATTTATTTTATTTTTACTCGCTGCTTTTTATTGCGGGTTGCCCAATCATTTCGGCTATTTTGTATGCATACATTTTTTTTTCTTGCTGATTTTGTTGCAAGTTGCCCTATCATTTCGGCTATTTCGTATGCATGTGTGGCTCGCTGTCTTTTCGCTGTAAGCTTGGGATTAGACACCGATTTCGGCATCAGCATCGCTACAACTGGGATATTTCCAGGAGCGAATCATCATTTGCCCTCGTCAATGTCGAACAAAGGTGGCTTAGTAAACAGGGTTAGGATCCTGTCTACTAAGGCTTTTGGCTTTATGAGCCGTAAGGGTCTAACAAAGGTATTTCTCCCTACAAGTCATGAGGATCTCGTAGGTGTGTTTTCTCATTAGGGATCATGAGGATTCCTAAGTGTATGTTCCCCTGTAAGTCGTAAGGATCCTACAAAAGGGTTTTCTCCTTATAAGTCAAGAGGCCTTACAAGGGTTGTTCATCGTATGGACATATCCCCAGTCACGGGTGAGACTTGGTTAGGGAAATGTTTATTCGCGCCCGTGGATTGTATACAAGGGCCAGTATTGAGCCACTTGTAGGGCACTATAGAAGGTTGTGGGGGGTTGCTTAAGTACAGGTTTAGGTCTCTGTAACTTAAGACTTTCAAATCTTATGAGCCGTGAGGGTCCCATAAAAGAGTTCTCCTTATGAGTCGTGAGGATCTTGTAAGTATAATTTCTCCTTAGGAATCGTGAGGATCCCTAAGTGTGCTGCTCCCTGTGAGTCGTAAGGATCTCACGCGGGTGGTTTCTCTTTACAAGGTCGAGAGGATCTTGCAAGTGTCTTTTTAATGAGGCTGCGCCCTTTCGGGTTTTCACAAACACTCGCCAGTAGTCCTGCTGTTTTTACTCATGGAGCCCTTTCGGGTTTTCATCCGTGCCCATTTTGCTTATGGACATACCGTTTTTTTATTACTCTTTCTATTCTATTTTTTTTAAAAATGAGGTCGCGCCCTTTCGGGTTTTCACGAACACTCGCCGGTAGCCCTGCTGTTTTTACTCACGAAGCCCTTTCGGGTTTTCATCCGTGCCCATTTCGCTTATGGACATACCGTTTTTTTTATTACTATTTTTTTTATTCTTCTTTTGTTTTATCTCGTCAGCCTGAGGATGCTGCGGTAGTAGTTTAAAGACGTTTCGGTCATCAGCTAGTTTTAGGACGTAGTGGTCCGTCATTAGTTTAAGGACGTTTCGGTCCGTTGCTGAAGAAGGCCGGTTACTACTTATAGAGTTTAGGCTTAGGAAGATAGCGAGCGGACATAGTCGTCGTCATCTATCATTGACCCAGGCTGTGACTCGTTAAGCGTATTATTTCTTTAGGAAGCGACCGTTTATTGGCCTGAAAGGTCTTTCCCCGTGCATATCCATGAGTAGATAGGCTCCACCCTGGTAGACCTTGTCTATGATGTACGGGCCTTCATAGTTCGGTTCGAATTTTCCCCGCTTGGCGCTATTGGGGATCATAGGTCTTTTAACCACTAGCACGAGTTCGCCTTGGCGGAATGTCCTCGGCCTGGTCAATCTTTCATATGAGCGCGTCATCTTTGCTTTGTAAGCCTCCAGATTTTGTTACACTATGAGCCGGGTTTCATCAGGGCATCGAGCTCCTCAAGCCGAAGGTGAGCATTTTCTTCGTCCGTCAGCTCGTAGTGGACTGCCACTCGTAGAGAAGGTAATTCTATTTCGAGGGGGAGTACTGCTTCTGTACCAAAGACTAACGCGTACGGCGTTGTGTTCGTAGCCGTCTTGAACGTAGTTCGATACGCCCAGAGAGCTTCTTACAGTCTCTCGTGCCAGTCCTTCTTATTTCGGGACACCGTCTTCTTCACAATCTTCGTCAAGGTCTTGTTGAAAGCCTCAGCTAGACCGTTAGCTCGGGGATTATAAACTGAGGAGTATCTCCAGTCTATGTTGTGCTGTTGTGCGAAGCGGCTGATTTTGTGGCTTCTGTAGGCTGGCCCGTTATCGGAGATGATCCGTCTCGGAGTTCCAGAACGATAAATGACGTGCGTCTTGAAGAAATGGAGGATATTCTCCGTCTTCACTTCCCTCAGCGGTATTGCTTCTGACCATTTGGAGAAGTAGTCAGTTGTCACCAAGATGAATCGATGTCCCCTGGACGATACTGGTTCGATGGGGCCGATTACGTCAGTCCCCCATATTTCGAACGGTCAGCTGGCCACTGTTCGATATAGAGGATTTGGGTGCTGATGGATAAAGTCCCTATGAATCTGGCATGAGTGGCATTGCTTCGCATATTCGAGGCAGTCCTGAATCATCGTGGGCCAGTAGTAGCCTATCCGTTTAATTTTCAACTTCATCTTCGGGCCTGCTTGGTGAGAACCGCAGAGTCCATCGTGAACTTTCTGAACGACTCTTTTCGCTTCGTCAGGTCCCAGACATCTCAACCATAGAGAAGCAAACGATCTCTTGTACAGAGTATCATTGACGAAGGCGAAAGACAGAGCTCGTTTAATGAGCTGATGTCTTGAAGACGCATCTTCGGGCGTTCGACGGTATTTGAAGTAGTCTATAAAGACTTCTCTCCAATCTTCAGCCTTTTCCGGGTCTTTTATTTGCAGAGCCGTCTGCTCAGTCGCTCCCTTTTCTTCGTATGATTCCAGAGATATTTCTGCTGGGGCAAGCACCCGATGGCTTTGTACCACGATTCTTACGTCATCAAGATTTTCATCAGCCAGTTCTTTAGCGAGCTTGGCTAATGCATCCGCTTTGCTGTTTTCCGCGCGCGGTATGCTTTCCAGCATGTAGGAGGGGATTTAGGTCAAGAGTTGTTGCACCTTTTCGCCATACTTCACCAACTCTGGTTTGCACGTTTGGTAGTCGCCATTTACTTGACTGATGATCAGTTGAGAATCTCCGTATATAAAAAGGTTTTCAATTCCGATGTCGATGGCGATCTCGAGGTCTGCTAACAAAGCTTCGTATTCGGCTTCATTATTCGTCCTCGGCTCTGTTAAGGAGAAAGCAAAGCGCATTATCCCTCCTTGTGGAGTTACGAAGATGAGGCCTACCCCCGATTTGATTATAGGGGTACTTTGTTTGCGCTTCTTCATGGAGGACGCTCCATCGAAATAAAGGTCCCACCGGGTACCACTACCATCGATTGCATCAAACGCATGTTCGTCTGGTAGTTCGCAATTAAGAGGGGAATCAGCTGGTATCGGATGCTCAGCGAGGAAGTCGGCGATGGCCTGGCCTTTCACTGCTTTAAGAGGCTGATAAGTTATCGAAAACTCCATTAAAAGCAAGGCCCATTTAGCGAGTCTCCCTGTTAATATGGCCTTTGACATTAAATATTTAAGGGGGTCCACCTTCGAAACGAGACGGACTTCATGCGCCAACGCATAATGCCTGAGCTTTGTTATCGCGAAGATCAACGCTAGGCAGTGTTTTTCGATGGGGGAGTAGTTGCTTTCTGCCCCCAGCAGAACTCGACTTAAATAGTAGAGTGCTCTTTCTTTCGCTTGATCGTTCTCTTGCGCCCATAATGCGCCTAAGGAACCTTCAAGGGCTGTTGTATAAAGGATGAGAGGCTTTCCCTTAATCGGAGCAGTCGGCACTGGCGGATTCTGCAGGTACTGCTTGATTTCGTCCAGCGCGCTCTGGCATTTGTGATCCCAAACGAAAGGGGCTCCCTTCTTCATCAGGTGACTGTAAGGGCGACACTTGCCTGAAAGGTTGGCTATAAATCGCCGAATGTACGCGAGCTTCCCTTGGAGAGACCGCAATTGCTTGAGAGTCCTTGGCGGAGGCATTTCCATGATCGCCTTGATCTTTGACGGATCTATCTCGATACCTCGGTGTCGAACGATGAATCCTAGGAATTTGCCCGAGGAAACTCTGAATGCGCACTTGAGAGGGTTCATCTTCAAGTTGTATTGCCGAAGGCGTTGAAACACGGTCTTCAGATGCTCTAAGTGCTCCTCGTATGATTTGCTCTTAACCATGAGGTCATCGATATAGTATTCGACGATTTCATGTATAAGGTCATCGAAGATCTTCGTCATGGCCCTTTGGTAGGTGGCACCGGCGTTCTTTAGACCGAAGGGCATCACCTTGTAGCAGAATATACCCAAAAGGGTCCGAAAAGCGGTATGCTTCTGGTTTTCGGGATGCATCTTTATCTGATTATATCCTGATGAGCCGTCCATGAAGGAGAAAACCTCGTGAGTCGACGTGTTATCTATCATCAGCTTGGTGACTGGCACTGGGAAATCGTCCTTCGGGCAGCCTTTATTGAGATCCCGAAAGTCTACATATATGCGCACCGTCCCATTTTTCTTCATTACCGGGACAATGTTGGCGATCCAATCGGGATACTAAACTTCTTGGATAAACCCAGAGTCGATCAGCATCTTGACTTCGGCGTTAATGCTCATCTCAAGCTCGAGCCGCATTCTTCTCGGTGCTTGTTTGATTGGTTTAACGTCCGGGGATATCGCCAATTTATGCACAGCAATTTCTGGATCTAGTCCTGGCATTTCGGAATAGTTCCACGCGAAGCAATCTCTATACTGCATAAGCACGTCTTTTAATGAAGCCACCCTTTCTTCAGATAGCAGCTCACTAACGAACGTCGGTCGCGGGTCGTTTTCTGTCCCCAACTCAATTTTCTTGAGGTTATCCGCAGTGGTGTGTATTCCATCTTCCAGCTCTTTCGGCGCTGGTGGAAATTCCGAGATCACCCCGTCATTGCTGCTTTCGAAACACCAGGGAAGGTCATCCATATTCTCGGGCCCTTCTTTTGATATTGTTATCATATAACAAGTACGAGCTCGCTTCCAAAACCGATGTGGATCTGGTTCTGGTCTCGTGGCTTTAGGTTCATGCTTCTGTGGTGGCTGTAGGGTTCCTAGGCACTCTAATGGAGTCTCACAAGTGATCAAACATGCACAAATCAAATTTTACGGGTGCCTACAAACCCTAATACGGATCGTTGGCTAGAAATCTAGACGAAAATGAAACTAGTTAACAACTTAACTAAAGTTTAAACGGAAATACAACCTTTGTAGATCCGGTGCTCCACCTCCATAGCTCCGCAACGAAGTCCCCTCGCTGTCCAAATAAATTCCCGGGCTCTAGCGTCGGCTTTGTCGGAGAAATGGCGAGCTAGGTCGTCGATGTCCATGCCGAAGATGATCTACGTCGAGGCATCGCTAGATCAAGCTCCAACTTCACCAAGCCTTGAAAACTTATGAAGTAAACACCCTATACAACTTGGCAAGAGGTAGAGGATGAAGAAATAGGAAGTGGGTAGACTTTAGAATTGGATTTCTCACTTGATTTCACAAGTTGCCATTGATGGTCACTAGCTTTCTTCATGGAAGAAGAAGATGAAGAAGATGAAGATATGATAAGTATTGTATTAAAAATGAAAAAGAATTAAATCTTATCATACTTTCAACCTTAGTTAGGTGTAGAGAAAAGACCATGGTTAAAAGGATGGTTAGGGTTAAGCATAAGAACAAAAGAGTGACTTAGTCAAAGTTTCAAGAAACTTCAACTAAAAAAAAAACATTCAACCATTCATTTATCCTTTTCTTTTTCCAAAATGAATAAATAAGAAAGATAAATGAATAAATAATCAAAACCCTAATCATTAACTTAAACCATGGTTTGATTCTTTACACTTAACCAAGTAAGCATGTATCATCAAACATGATACAAACATGTGCACAAAACTATATCGCATATACAATGTGTACAATTCAAGTGAGAAAATCCTTTTAAAGTGAACCAATACTAGTTAACGCAAAGTAATATATCAAATATATAAATATGCACTAAATCATTAAATCAACACTTGATTTAACGATCCGGTCATATCGGATATAACCGACTAGTATCATATGTATCGGCTTATCGAATCAATCCTTGATTCGATAACTAGGTTATATCGCATATAACCAATCGATACATTGATCGCGAGAATGGAATACGGTATCACATACTCGAATTATTCTCGGTCCCGCACATATCTCATATGCGCTCCTATTTCGTTTCGCTTGAGCCAGGAAACCTCTGTGTAGGACTCTAAAGACTCGTCAATACGCCGGCAGCAGATGATGATCATATCAAGCATCCACAAGCCGCAAGCGGTCTGCTAAACGTAACGGCCACCCGGGTATTGAGCGATCAGAAGATCGACGAGCAATCCCGCTCACACTCCTGCGAATCCAACCAGTAACACTTACCGTACAGTCCGGTCTGTTCGTCTGATATGTCGCATATCTCGCCTAGGGGTGGTAAACGTCAGACCCCAATAGCTCGATAAGTCATGCCGACTTGAGGTCCATAACATTCGTGAAACTACTGATAACTCTTACCAGTATATCACAGCAACCCTGGCCAGGGATTTCCGGTTATGGCCAGTCATGCATTGCGCAACATCAACCCCCAATACCGGGAGAGACGAATCCCCTCCTATCGCTCATTGCCTCCATGTGAATCGGGACTGTACCCAAAAACTGTTAGTTATATGTATGCCCTAGAGGCCATTACTGTACATAGGATGTATATTGTAGTGGATGCTGGGACGTATATAGGGAGGACTTTCTTGCTCGACATGATAGTATGCTATCTGGTTGAACTTTACCTTAACGTGTATACTGATTGTCTCTCTGTTACATGTTGGTAAAGCCCTTAGGATGTGTGCTTGACTACCTGGACTATGATGCAGATCATACTAGTAGGTACATGGTAGTCCATAAGTACATCCTTCACAGTCCCTAGTCGTGGGTATATCGAGACGGGGCATCGATATACCAGAGTAGACTAGCGTATACCTTCTCGACCCATACAGATGGGCGATGGATGATCCCATATCCATCGGTGTTTGACATCAGAGATGGTATACGGGTGCTCAGTAGAGACTGGGTATACTGGACGGACTCGCCGAGAACTCCCAGATGGTATTATACCTCACGTCAGATGGCAGTTCTCTGGTGACACTGGTACAGAGTAGCCTGTTGACCCGAGATCGTCATAGAGTCTTGTGTGGTTCCCACTGTGCTTTGATTTCCATCTTACCACGTCCAAGAGGGCGTGCAAAACGGTGGTTTTTGGGTACAGTCCCGAGTCACATGGAGGCAATGAGCGATAGGAGGGGATTCGTCTCTCCCGGTATAGGGGGTTGATGTTGCGCTGTGTTCGATTGGCTATAACAGGAAATCCCTGGCCAAGGTTGCTGAGATTTACTGGTAAGTGTTACCAGTAGTTTCTCGAATAGTTATAGACCTCATATCGACACGACTTATCGAGCTATTGGGGTCTGACGTTTACCACCCCTAGGCGAGATATGCGACATATCAGACGATCAGACCGGACTGTACGGTAGTGTTACTGGTTGGATTCACTAGAGTGTGAGCGGGCTTGCTCGTCGATCTTCAGATCGCTCAATACCCGGGTGGCCGTTACGTTTAGCAGACCGCTTGCGGCTTGTGGGTGCTTGATATGATCATCACCTGCTGCCGGCGTATTGACGAGTCTTTAGAGTCCTACACAGAGGTTTCCTGGCTCAAGCGAAACGAAATAGGAGCGCATATGAGATATGTGCGGGACCGAGAATAATGCGTGTATGTGATACCGTATTCCATTCTCGCGATGAATGTATCGAAAGGTTGTATGCGATATAACCTAGTTATCGAATCAAGGGTTGGTTCGATAAGCCGATACATAGAATACTAGTCGGTTATATGCGATATGACCGGATCGTTAAATCAAGTGTTGATTTAATGATTTAATGCATAATTATATATTTGATATATTACTTTGCATTAACTAGTATTGGTTCACTTTAAATGGATTTTCTCACTCGGATTGTACACATTGTATATGTGATATACTTTTGTGCACTTGATTGTATCATGTTTGATGATACATGTTATGCTAGGGTTTTTGTGTAAAGATCAAACCATGGTTACATGATTATGGTTGGCGTTTTGTTTTATTCACTTATTTATTTATCCATTTCATTTTGGAAAATAAATGAGAAGAGAAAAGAATGGTGGCTTTATTTGTTGTTTAGTTGAAGCTTCATGAAGCTTTGACTTTGTCCACCATTCTTATCTCATCCTTAACCCTAACCATTCCTTTAACCCTTGGTTAATTCTCTACACATAACCATAGTTAGAGTTATGATAAGTTTTGTTTTTCTATTCTTTTGATTATCTTATCATATATCATTTTCTTCTTCTTCTTCCTTCAACTCAAGAAGAAAACCTAAGGTCCATCAATGGTGATTGATGATTAAGAGTGAGAAATCCAAATCTAAAGTCTACCCACTTCCTATTTCTTCATCCTCTACCTCTTGCCAAGTAGTAGAGTGTGTTTCCTTCACAAGTTATCATGGTTTGGTGAAGGTGGAGCTTGATCTAGCGATGCCTCGACGTAGATCATCTTCGGCATGGACATCGACGACCTAGCTCGCTTATTCTTCGACGAAGCCGACGCTAGAGCCCGGGAGTTCACTTGGACAGCGAAGGGACTTCGTTGCGGAGCTATGGAGGTGTACAAACGGATCTACAAAGGTTGTATTTCCGTATTCCCTTAGTTAATTGTTAACTAGTTCACTTTTTCGCCTAGAAATCTAGCCAACGATCCGTTCTAGGGTTTCTCGGCACCGTTTAAATTTGAAATTGGCATGGTTGATGCCTTGTGAGACCTCATTAGGGTGCCTAGGAACCCTACAGTGGTATCAGAGCCTAGCTAGAGCCTTAGGCGAAGTCCAGACGAAGTTTGAAACCCGAACGAACCCGAAACCCCAACTCAAATGTGCTCTCTGTACTTTTTCTAAAAACAGGGATTTTTCAGTATTAAAAATATGCAGAAAAATAATCAGGGTTTTCTAAGAATTACGGTAAAAAATTTTGGTCGTAATTCCATCAAACAGCCGCGGAACCGCGGCCTTAGCCCACGTGGCGCGGCGGTTCCGCGGCAACACTATTGCATCGTTGACCAAAATTTGCACAGTAATTATTAGTTTTCTGTGCTGAGTTCTCTGGGAATTTTTAATATTTATTCAAGAGTTGAATTTTCTGGAGTTGTTTTGGGGATTCGGTGTTTCGATCGGAGTATCAAATTTTGTCTGTGTGGCTTTCCGGATAAATTTTAGAATATGTTAAAAAGTTCGACCGGATATAAATACCCAATTTTTCCCCTGTCGGGAAATTTCCAAGTGTTGGATTTTTCCGTAGTTTAACGACGTTCTAAGTAGTGCAAGTAACGCGATGGTCCCTCTAGAAGACAACAAACCTTAACTCGATTATGTGACCGTCTTGAACTGCCCTTTGAACCTTCGGGTTTGGGGCAGTACGGCGTGCCACATGTGAGGCGTTGGCTTGACCCTTCTACGGCTGGACCGTTGGTACTGAGGCACGAACTGAATGTTGTTAGACTCTTATTTCATGTTTTGAACTGTATCGGGAAAACTTGGGTGTTCGGATGTTCGATCGGAAAGTTTAACATTTTCTGTTTATCTGGAATGGGATACAATAATTGGAATTCACAAGTAGTTATGAGATAACTGAATGAATGTTATAAACGTAGCACTTTAGTCTCACTTGATCGGTTGCCACGGAATTTTGATGTGATCAATAGTCCGTCGCAATCACGTAGCGTACGCGGATACTCGCCGGGTAAACTTAATAGACAGCCTCACTCCATAGCCCCGACCAAGTGACTGTAGGAGAACCCCGTCGCCGAAAGCATCCGTTCGGGTGCTCGCGGTAGCGGTGTTCCACCTTGGTGCACTTTGTCGACGGTATCGGGGGTGCGGCCGTCTACTGAAGTTTGCGACGAGCATTCGATCAGGATGTCGGGAATCTTGTTGAATTGCCCGACTTGATATTGAAAAGTGTTTTCGATAATGAGACTAAAATGCGGGGTTTATAATTGTTAGGCATGCGATGTCTAAGTAATTCATTTGGTCAGGCATGCGATGTCTGAGGTGGTTGCGGATTCCAACTGTTGTAGTTTTACACTTTCTTTTCTGTGACCGTAAGTGTAATATGTGATATCGCCGGTTTCGTTGCTATATGTCAACGACAATTGGGATGCGCATATTTACTTACGTTGATGACATGTGATGTTATGTGTTGCTGGATATGTTATATTGGATCGTCGTGTTTGAATAGCCGGGGGTTTTTATGTGAGATGAGTGTTTTTCTTTTTCATTCATGTAAAAACTTGTATGTAATATTCTTTTATTGGGGCGCTTCCAGGTTGCGGAAGTTGTCACCGTTTGTATATTATTTACTTTTCCGCACTAGGATAGACCCAAGGAGGAGGGCACAAGTAACCGGGTTCTGAAGTCCAGTGGGAGACCAACTCGAGGAGTCGAGTCCGGGTCTCCTAACTCTAGAATTGGTAGGGTTGCTTGCCGCTCTCGTAGGGGTCTAGGGGTGTGGGTTTGGCTATTCATCGCGACCGTGGAATCCGTGTTTTATACTGGCTCGTATTGAAAACACGGACGTCCTAGTATATCCAATATTTCATATATTTCTTCTGCTGCGATATCTGTGATGTGATCATGTGATGTTCTTTGATAGATACAGTATATAGTATATATGATATATTATATAGACGTTACTTATGTTTTACACCCGTGCTAGCCCTGCCCTGCTCTGCCGTTAGTTACCTAACCTAACGGTGCACGAGGGGACATCGAGGCGAATGCGGATGGCATAAGTGTACGTCGTATTTATCTGTGATGTTTAGGTATTTAAATGATGGGACTTCATTAATGTGATTAATGAATTAAAAGAAACCTAAGATGTTGTAGAATCGAATTTCAAAATAAAACAGGTAGCTACAGTTCTTGCTTTGCACAGCGGTATATGTGATATATCCTGCACTTTATTCGATGAGGAAAGGACCGAGATCCCTTCACCGGGAGTGACTCCTTTAGCAATAACTGGCAGATGCTACACACTCGGTTTGTCTTTTGATTGCTTTTAAGAGTTTTTGCTTTGCACAGCGATATATATGATATATCCCGCACCTCATTCGACGAGGAAAGGACCGACGATCCCTTCACCGGGAGTGACTCCTTTAGCAAAACTGGAAAAGCCTTAAAAGCACTCCATTTTAAAATCATTTGATTCTACAACGATATCAAGTTCATTACGCAATAGGTTTTCAGAAAAACCTGTCGTAGCCCTCCGTCATTTCAGATAAGTACTAGTTAGTATTCGTGCTACGTTTGTTGACTATGTTAAGGCGTAGTGTGCGGTAGTTAATTAATGCTTATCTGCATAAGCATATGATGTGATTGGATTAGGGTAGTCGTGCGACTTTGTTGACTATGTTAAGGGTCGTGCGGGTGGGTTTAATTCAATCGGGAAATGACGGGTTGAACTTGACTAGCACTTATGATTTGTTGACTATGTTAAGGTCATATAGCTGCTAGGGGAAAAATATTATCGGGAATTTCAAGTGTTGAAATTTGCAATGAGATTGCATACCTTCTATGAGATAGTTGGATCCCGATACCCGCTGCGAGTAATTGTTACTCCTGGGAGAGTTTTATACATTACAATTAGCCGATCAAGTAGGTGTCTAGAAAGGTGTCAACAAGGTTACGCCTCTGGGAAAACGAGGTTTACATTAATTAGGTTCGTGCGAAAGCACGGGGGACCTCCCTCAAAGTACCGACACTGGCCTGGCTGAAAGATTGGCGAACTTGTAGTGTGTAATTAATCCCGGCTAGTCTTTCCTTTTAGGGTTTGAAGGAAGATTTGATAAAAAGCAGTGGGAGCCATCCTGATTAGATAAAATAATAACCAATCTATTCTTGACAGAGCGCACGCTGAGTGTTTTCTTCTCTCTCTCTCCAGGTAGCGACCATATCACGCCTTAATCAAGATAATAATACGGAATATTGACCGAACCCGCTTGTTATACTGAGCTGGGGAACGTTGGTCCCGCTCCAACTTATAAATGTTATAAGACAGAGCAGGAAATTGGGGAATACCAGATTTCCCGTGCCGCCCAAACGAAGAGAGTGCATGCTGATGCATCATCTTCGGGTGTGTTCATTATACAGAACTGTTTCTCAGTGTCCTTTACGTCCTGGGTATTTGATACCGGATCAGGATTCCAGATATGTAATATGATTACATGGGGCTACAGAAAGGTAAAGAACTGAGAACGGGTGATAAGTTTCATGAGGCAGAAAACGGGGCAAGTGTTGTAGCCAAGTCTGTTGGTCACTGTCACCCTGTATTACCAATACATTGATTCTGAACGAATGTTATTAGATACCGAACCTGATATACAAAATCATATCAGTCTCTTTATTAGTAAAGAAAGGATATAATTTTGTATTGTTGGATAATGTTTTGAACAATTCCTATATCAAAAGTTGATCGGTTCAGGCACGTTATCTAAAAGCATTGATGTTCTATATCAAACTACAGTTCTTAGTATATGGAACACACACAAGAGGAAGAGTTCAGAAATGAACGAATCCTTCTTGAGGCATTGTAGACTAGGTCATATCAATGCGACCCGACTAGCTGAAGTTACATGTAGATGCATATTTAAATCAGTTTGAATTTACATCTTGTGAAACTCGCCAATCATGTCACAAAGATAAGATGACCACAGCTCTGTTTATTGGTAACAGAGAAAGAGTTAATGAACTCTTGGGACTGATACATGATGATGTATGTAAGGTCCCCTGTCTACACATGCCAAGACTAGTTCTTTGTACTTCGTTACATTCTCTGATAATCTCTCAAGATTCAGACCTATGTTCCTGCTGAAACACAAGTCCGAACCTTTTGAGATATTCACAGAATATAAGTTAGAAGTAGAGAACCAAAATACGGGTATAAGTATTATGTCCTTTGATGTGATCGAGGAGGAGAATACTTGAGCACGGAAATCCTGGTTTATTCTAAAGGAGAATGAGATTCTCTCTCAGCATTACTCCTCCCATTGTGTGACAATGGAGTTGTGGCTTTTGCCAAGGAACGCCGGTCCCATCAGTGATCCAGACATATTCTAAGGCAGTATCACTTGATCATGGAGATGGTTGATCTCCAGGGAGATCGAGGTTAGGAGAGTAGACTCAGAGGACAACACAGCGGATCCACTCACAAAGGCCCGTTCCCAGAGAGAGACTTTTATGGGATGGTTGAGTATGAGATACTACAACCACTGCTATAGATGGCCCTAGTGCAAGTGGGAGATTGTTAGTTATATGTATGCCCTAGAGGCCATTACTGTACATAGGATGTATATTGTAGTGGATGCTGGGACGTATATAGGGAGGACTTTCTTGCTCGACATGATAGTATGCTATCTGGTTGAACTTTACCTTAACGTGTATACTGATTGTCTCTCTGTTACATGTTGGTAAAGCCCTTAGGATGTGTGCTTGACTACCTGGACTATGATGCGGATCATACTAGTGGGGACATGGTAGTCCATAAGTACATCATTCACAGTCCCTAGTCATGGGTATATCGAGACGGGGCATCGATATACCAGAGTAGACTAGCGTATACCTTCTCGACCCATACAGATGGGCGATGGATGATCCCATATCCATCGGTGTTTGACATCAGAGATGGTATATGGGTGCTCAGTAGAGACTGGGTACACTGGACGGACTCGCCGAGAACTCCCAGATGGTATTATACCTCACGTCAGATGGCAGTTCTCTGGTGACACTGGTACAGAGTAGTCTGTTGACCCGAGATCGTCATAGAGTCTTGTGTGGTTCCCACTGTGCTTTGATTTCCATCTTACCACGTCCAAGAGGGCATGCAAAACGGTGGTTTTTGGGTATAGTCCCGAGTCACATGGAGGCAATGAGCGATAGGAGGGGATTCGTCTCTCCCGGTATAGGGGGTTGATGTTGCGCTGTGTTCGATTGGCTATAACAGGAAATCCCTGGCCAGGGTTGCTGAGATTTACTGGTAAGTGTTACCAGTAGTTTCTCGAATAGTTATAGACCTCATATCGACACGACTTATCGAGCTATTGGGGTCTGACGTTTACCACCCCTAGGCGAGATATGCGACATATCAGACGATCAGACCGGACTGTACGGTAGTGTAACTGGTTGGATTCACTGGAGTGTGAGCGGGCTTGCTCGTCGATCTTCAGATCGCTCAATACCCGGGTGGCCGTTATGTTTAGCCGACCGCTTGCGGCTTGTGGGTGCTTGATATGATCATCACCTGCTGCCAGCGTATTGACGAGTCTTAAGAGTCCTACACAGAGGTTTCCTGGCTCAAGCGAAACGAAATAGGAGCGCATATGAGATATGTGCGGGACCGAGAATAATGCGTGTATGTGATACCGTATTCCATTCTCGCGATGAATGTATCGAAAGGTTGTATGCGATATAACCTAGTTATCGAATCAAGGGTTGGTTCGATAAGCCGATACATAGAATACTAGTCGGTTATATGCGATATGACCGGATCGTTAAATCAAGTGTTGATTTAATGATTTAATGCATAATTATATATTTGATATATTACTTTGCATTAACTAGTATTGGTTCACTTTAAATGGATTTTCTCACTCGGATTGTACACATTGTATATGTGATATACTTTTGTGCACTTGATTGTATCATGTTTGATGATACATGTTATGCTAGGGTTTTTGTGTAAAGATCAAACCATGGTTACATGATTATGGTTGGGGTTTTGTTTTATTCACTTATTTATTTATCCATTTCATTTTGGAAAATAAATGAGAAGAGAAAAGAATGGTGGCTTTATTTGTTGTTTAGTTGAAGCTTCATGAAGCTTTGACTTTGTCCACCATTCTTATCTCATCCTTAACCCTAACCATTCCTTTAACCCTTGGTTAATTCTCTACACATAACCATAGTTAGAATTATGATAAGTTTTGTTTTTCTATTCTTTTGATTATCTTATCATATATCATTTTCTTCTTCTTCTTCCTTCAACTCAAGAAGAAAACCTAAGGTCCATCAATGGTGATTGATGATTAAGAGTGAGAAATCCAAATCTAAAGTCTACCCACTTCCTATTTCTTCATCCTCTACCTCTTGCCAAGTAGTAGAGTGTGTTTCCTCCACAAGTTATCATGGTTTGGTGAAGGTGGAGCTTGATCTAGCGATGCCTCGACGTAGATCATCTTCGGCATGGACATCGACGACCTAGCTCGCTTATTCTTCGACGAAGCCGACGCTAGAGCACGGGAGTTCACTTGGACAGCGAAGGGACTTCGTTGCGGAGCTATGGAGGTGTACAAACGGATCTACAAAGGTTGTATTTCCGTATTCCCTTAGTTAATTGTTAAATAGTTCACTTTTTCGCCTAGAAATCTAGCCAACGATCCGTTCTAGGGTTTCTCGGCACCGTTTAAATTTGAAATTGGCATGGTTGATGCCTTGTGAGACCTCATTAGGGTGCCTAGGAACCCTACAGAAACCACCTGTTTGCACGACTCAGTAGAGCCGTGGTAGGGTGGAAATCAAAGCACAGTGGGATACACACAAGAATCTATGACGATCTCGGGTCAACAGACTATGTTGTACCAGTGTTACCAGAGAACTGCCATCTGACGTGAGGTATAATACCATCTGGGAGTTCTCGGCGAGTCCGTTCAGTGTACCCAGTCTCCACTGAGCACCCGTATACCATCTCTGATGTCAAACATCAATGGATATGGGATCATCCATCGCCCATCGCATGGGTCGAGAAGATATGCGCTAGTCTACTCTGGAATATCGATGCCCCGTCTCGATATTCCCTCGACTAGGAACATTTCAAGGATGTACTCATGGACTATCCAGGCCCCACTAGTATGATCTACATCATAGTCCAGGAAGTCGAGTACACATCCTAAGGGCTTTATCAACATGTAACAGAGAGAGACAGAAAGTATACACGTTAAGATAAAGAGCAACCAGATAGCGTACTATCATGTCGAGCAAGAAAGTCCTACCTATATATGTCCCAGCATCCACTACAATATACATCCAATGTACAGTAATGGCCTCTAGGGCATACATATAACTAACAATCTCCCACTTGCACTAGGGCCATCTGTAGCAGTGGTTGCAGTATCGCATACTCAACCATCCCCTAAAAGTCTCTCTTTGGGAAAAGGCCTTCGTGAGTGGATCCGCCGTGTTGTCCTCTTAGTCTACTCTCCTAACCTCGATCACCCTGGAGATCAGCTATCTCCATGATCAGGTGATGCTGCCTCAGAATATGTCTGGGTCACTGATGGGACCATGGTTCCTTGGCCAAAGCCACAGTTCCATTGTCACACAATGGTAGGAACCTAGTTCATCTTATGAACCAATATACACCCAAACTGCCTCTTTGGTAGTATTTTTAATAGCGATGTTACCAGCCTTTATCTTCTAGATTGTCACGGTATCTAGCTTGGAAATCTTCCAACATACCGTCCCTTTACTGAGGGTAAAGACAATGCCTGCGACTGACATTCAGTCGTCCTTATCACTCTGGAACACTTCCAGTGATTCTCCCCAGGATCGATTGATACTATCTCACTACAACTGGTGAGTATCTTAACATCCAATTAGATCTATCTCATAGATCCAAAGCTTAGGATTTAGTATGTATCACTTTGATCCAATATGGAAAATCATTGTGATAAGCGGAGATTGATCGAGCGTAGCATAGGAAACTCTTTCCCTAACAAGAGTATGTCATCCACGTACTCTACGAGGATCGTCACCATACTCCCTACTACCTTTTTGTTTATACAAGGTTCATCTACCATTTTGATGATGTCAACTTCTTTGACTAATCCATCAAAACAGATGTTCCAACTCCGCGATGCCTGCTTTATCCTATAAAGCATCTTGCACACGTTTCCGCTGCTCCCACTGTCTACGAGGCCCTCTGGCTGTGTACTTATAGACGCACTCTTCTAAAACATCATTTAGAAAAGTAGTCATGGCACCCAACCACCAGATATCGTAGTCATGGTATGTAGCCGTGGCAAGTAGGATCTGGATGGACTCAAGCATAGTCCCTAGAAAAGGTTTCATCATTATCCACACCTGGTTGATGACTAAAACCTTTAACAAGTCTAGCTTTGAAAGTCTCAACTTTTCCATGTACACCAAGCAATCTTCTCAAGATATACTTGCTCCTGATGGGGATTTAACCCTTCAGATATAGCAACCAAAGTCCATACTTTGTTGGTGTATAAGGATTCCATCTCAGATCACTAAGCATCCAGCCATTCTTACAGAGTCCCTACTCTCGATGGCCTGCTCGAAATTGGTTGGGCCATCATCTCATGATGCAATCCTCGCTCCCACTGTCATCGAGAAACCGAGGTATCTCTCAGGCAGGCGAGGAACCCTACCAGATCGGCGGAGAAGCTGAGGTTCGTCGGGGACTATAGAATCCTTTGGTTCTGTCAAATCTTCAGTTGTAGTTTCGTATAGCTGGAACCTTTCCAGTTCTACACAACTGACTTTACCTCGATCTTGTCCGGATTTTGCTTTCGACATAGGCCGGACAATCCCAAATATTAACTAACTTAAGAGATAGGCTCTTCCCATACCATATCTCATATGGAGTGGTAGGCACTGATTTGAATCGAACCTTATTCAATAGGTATGCAACTTCATAAGTGCGTAACTCCCAAAAGGAAATAGGTAACTCAGTAATACTCATCATAGAGCACACGATATCTAATATTGTGTGATTGCTCCGCCCCAATACACCGTTGTGCTGTGGTGTGTTCAGAGGAGTAATACTGAGAGAGAATCTCATTCTCCTTTAGAATAATCCAGGAATTCCGTGCTCAAGTATTCTCCTCCTCAATCACATCAAAGGACATAATACTTATACCCGTATTTTGGTTCTCTACTTCCAACTTATATTCTGTGAATACCTCAAAAGCTTCGGACTTTTGTTTCAACAGGAACATACGACTGAATCTTGAGAGATTATCAGAGAATATAATGAAGTATAAAGAACCAGTCCTGGCATGTGTAGACTGGGGACCTACATACATCAACATGTATCATCCCAAGAGTTCACTAACTCTTTCTCTGTTTCCTTTAAACAGAGCTATGGTCATCTTATCTTTGTGACATGACTGGCAAGTTTTCACAAGATGTAAATTCAAACTGATTAAATATACATCTAAATGTAACTTCAGCCAGTCGGGTCGCATTGATATGACCTAGTCTACAATGCCTCAAGAAGAATTTGTTCATTTCTGAACTCTTCTTCTTGTGTGTGTTCAATATACAAGGAACTGTAGTTTGATTTAGAACGTCAATGCTTTTAGATAACGTGCCTGAACCGATCAACTTTTGATATAGGAAATGTTCAAAACATTATCCATCAATACAAAATTATATCCTTTCTTTAGTAATAAAGAGACTGATATGATTTTGTATATCAGGTTCGGTATCTAATAGCATTTGTTCAGAATCAATGTATTCGTAATACAGGGTGACAGTGACCAACAGACTTGGCTGCAACACTTGCCCCGTTTTCTGTCTCATGAAACTTATCACCCGTTCTCAGTTTTTCTACCTTTTTGTAGCCCTATGTAACAGATTACATATCTGGGATCCTGATCCGGTATCATATACCCAGGATGCAGAGGATACTGAGAAACAGTTCTTTGTAATGAACACACCCGAAGGAGATGCATCATATGCACTTTCTTCGTTTGGGCGGCATAGGAATTCTGGTATTCCCCAATTTCCTGCTCTGTCTTATAACAATTATAAGTTGGAGCGGGACCAACGTTCCCCAGCTCAGTATAACAAGCGGGTTCGGTCAATACATCCATATTATTATCTTGATTAAGGCGTGATATGGTCGCTACCAGGAGAGAGAGAGAAGAAAACACTCTGCGTGCGCTCTTGCAAGATCAGATTGGTTATATATTTTATCTAATCAGGATGGCTCCCACTGTTTTTATCAAATCTTCCTTCAAACCCTAAAAGGAAATACTAGCCGGGATTAATTACACTCTACAAGTTCGCCAATCTTTCAGCCAGGCCAGTGTCGGTACTTTGAGGGAGGTTCCCCGTGCTTTCGCACGGACCTAATTACAGTAAACCTCGTTTTCCCAGAGGCGTAACCCCGTTGACACCTTTCTAGACACCTACTTGATCGGCTAATTGCAAAGTGCAAAACTCTCCCAGGAGTAACAATTACTCGCAGTGGGTATCGGGATCCAACTATCATATAGAAGGTATGCAATCTCATTGCAAATTTCAACACTTGAAACTCCCGATAAAGGTTTTTACCCCTAGCACCTATGACCTTAACTACGGTCAACAAATCATAAGTACTAGTCAAGTTCTACCCGTCATTTCGTGATTAATTAGACCCACCCACATGACCCTTAACTAAGGTCAACAAAGTCACGCGACTGTCCTAACTAATCGCATCATATGCGGTGTAGGAAGACATCACTTAGCTACCGTACACTGTGCCTTGACTATGGTCAACAAACACAGCACGAATACTAAGTACTCTACTTCCTAAAATGATGGAGGGTTGATAATGGTTTTTATGAAAACCTTTAACGCTTTGAACTTGATCTCGTTGCGGAATCAAATGGTTTTTAAATGGAATGTTTTTGAGGCTTTTCTAGTTTTGCTAAAGGGGTCACTCCCGGTGAAGGGATCGTCGGCCCTTTCCTCGTCGAATGAGGTGCGGGATATATCATATATATCACTGTGCAAAGCAGAAACTATAGAAGCAATTAAAGGACAAACCGAATGTGTAGAATCTGCCAGTTATTGCTAAAGGAGTCACTCCCGGTGAAGGGATCTCGGTCCTTTCCTCATCGAATAAGGTGCAGGATGTTCTATAATGAACACCGCGATGCAAAGCAAGAACTGTAGCTACCTGTTTTTATTTTGAAATTCGATTCCACAACATCAATTAGGTTTATTTTCTTTCATTAATCTCATTAATGAATATCCCATCATTTAATTCCACCTAAACATCACAGATAAATATAACGTACGCTTATGCCATCTGCATTCGCCTCGATGTCCCGTCTGCACCGTTAGGTTAGGTAACTAACGGCAGAGCGGGGCAGGGCTAGCGCGGGTGTAAAACATAAGCAACGTCTATATAATATATCATATATACTATATACAATATCTGTCACAGAACATCACATGATCACAGATAAATCACAGCAGAAGATACATATGAACTATTGGATATACTAGGACGTCCGTGTTTTCAATACGAGCCAGTATAAAACACGGATTCCACGGTCGTGATGAATAGCCAATCCCACACCCCTAGACCCCTACGAGAGCGGCAAGCAACCCTACCAATTCTAGGGTTAGGAGACCCGGACTCGACTCCTTGAGATGGTCTCCCACTGGACCCTAGAACCCGGTTACTTGTGCTCCCCTCCTTGGGTCTATCCTAGTGCAGAAAAATAAATAATATACAAGTGGTGACAACTTCCGCAACCTGGAAGTGCCCCAATAAAAGAATATTACATACAAGTTTTTACATGAATGAAAATGAAAAAACACTCATCTCACATAAAAAAACCCCAGCTATTCAAACACGACGATCCAATATAACATATCCAGCAACACATAACATCACATGTCATCAACGTAAGCAAACATGCGTATCCCAATTGTCGTTGACATATAGCAACGAAACCGGCGATATCACATATTACAATTACGGTCACAGAAAAGAAAGTGTAAAACTACAACAGTTGGAATCCGCAACCACCTCAGACATCGTATGCCTGATCAAATGAATTCTTTAGACATCGCATGCCTAAGATTTATAAACCCCGCATTTTAGTCTCATTATCGAAAACACTTTTCAATATCAAGTCGGGTAATTCAACAAGATTCCCGATATCCTGATCGAATGCTCGTCACAAACTTTAGTAGGCGGCCGCACCCCCGATGCCGTCGACGAAGTGCACCAAGGCGGAACACCGCTGCCGCGAGCACCCGAACGGATGCTTTCGGCGACGGGGTTCTCCTGCAGTCACTTGGTCGGGGCTATGGAGTGAGGCTGTCTATTAAGTTTACCGGCGAGTATCCGCGTTCACAACGTGATTGCAACGGACTTTTGATCACATCAAAATTCCGTGGCAACCGATCAAGTGAGACTAAAGTGCTATGTTTATAACATTCATTCAGTTATCTCATAACTTATTGTGAATTCCAATTATTGTATCACATTCCGGATAAGATAGAAAATGTTAAACTTTTCGATAGAACAATCGAACACCCAAGTTTTCCTGATCAACCGAATGAAATAAGTTCAAAGACATTCACTTCATGCCTCAATACCAACGGTCCAGCCGTAGAAGGGTCAAGCCAACGCCTCACATGTGGCACGCCGTACTGCCCCAAACCCTAAGGTTCAAAGGGCAGTTCAAGACGGTCACATAATCGAGTTAAGGTTTGTTGTCTTCTAGAGGGACCATCGCGTTACCTGCACTACTCAGAACGTCCTTAAACCACGGAAAAATCCAAGACTTGGAAATTTTCCGGCAGGGGAAAAAGTGGGTATTTATGTCCGGTCGAAATTTTTAACATATTCTAAAATATCCGAAAAACACATAGACAAAATTAGACAATCCGATCGAATGTACGAACTCCTAATACAACCCAAAAAACTCAACTCTTGATTTCAGATAAAAAAAAATTCCCAGGAAAACCAGCACTGCAAAATAGGAATTACTGTGCAAAATTGAATGCCTAATAAGACAAAACGGCCGTGGAACCGCCGCATTAGCATGCTAATGCCGCGGTTCCGTCGCACTTTTGAGGGATCATTAGTTACTTTTTGCACCGTAATTCTTAGAATTTCCTGCTGATTTTTCTGCATATTTTTAATTCTCAAAAATCCACGGAAACGGAAAATGTCCAGAGAGCACTTTCAAGTCGGGGTTTCGGGTCGATCGGACTTCTAACTCCGTCTACGCATCGCCTAAGGCTCTAGCTAGGCTCTGATACCACTGTAGGGTTCCTAGGCACTCTAATGGAGTCTCACAAGTGATCAAATATGCACAAATCAAATTTTACGGGTGCCTACAAACCCTAATACGGATCGTTGGCTAGAAATCTAGGCGAAAATGAAACTAGTTAACAACTTAACTAAAGTTTAAACGGAAATACAACCTTTGTAGATCTGGTGCTCCACCTCCATTGCTCCGCAACGAAGTCCCCTCGCTGTCCAAATGAATTCCCGGGCTCCAGCGTCGGCTTCGTCGGAGAAATGGCGAGCTAGGTCGTCGATGTCCATGCCGAAGATGATCTACGTCGAGGCATCGCTAGATCAAGCTCCAACTTCACCAAGCCTTAAAAACTTGTGAAGTAAACACCCTATACAACTTGGCAAGAGGTAGAGGATGAAGAAATAGGAAGTGGGTAGACTTTAGAATTGGATTTCTCACTTGATTTCACTAGTTGCCATTGATGGTCACTAGCTTTCTTCATGGAAGAAGAAGACGAAGAAGATGAAGATATGATAAGTATTGTATTAAAAATGAAAAAGAATTAAATCTTATCATACTTTCAACCTTAGTTAGGTGTAGAGAAAAGACCATGGTTAAAAGGATGGTTAGGGTTAAGCATAAGAACAAAAGAGTGACTTAGTCAAAGTTTCAAGAAACTTCAACTAAAAACAAAACATTCAACCATTCATTTATCCTTTTCTTTTTCCAAAATGAATAAATAAGAAAGATAAATGAATAAATAATCAAAACCCTAATCATTAACTTAAACCATGGTTTGATTCTTTACACTTAACCAAGTAAGCATGTATCATCAAACATGATACAAACATGTGCACAAAACTATATCGCATATACAATGTGTACAATTCAAGTGAGAAAATCCTTTTAAAGTGAACCAATACTAGTTAACGCAAAGTAATATATCAAATATATAAATATGCACTAAATCATTAAATCAACACTTGATTTAACGATCCGGTCATATCGGATATAACCGACTAGTATCATATGTATCGGCTTATCGAATCAATCCTTGATTCGATAACTAGGTTATATCGCATATAACCAATCGATACATTGATCGCGAGAATGGAATACGGTATCACATACTCGAATTATTCTCGGTCCCGCACATATCTCATATGCGCTCCTATTTCGTTTCGCTTGAGCCAGGAAACCTCTGTGTAGGACTCTAAAGACTCGTCAATACGCCGGCAGCAGATGATGATCATATCAAGCATCCACAAGCCGCAAGCGGTCTGCTAAACGTAACGGCTACCCGGGTATTGAGCGATCAGAAGATCGACGAGCAAGCCCGCTCACACTCCTGCGAATCCAACCAGTAACACTTACCGTACAGTCCGGTCTGTTCGTCTGATATGTCGCATATCTCGCCTAGGGGTGGTAAACGTCAGACCCCAATAGCTCGATAAGTCATGCCGACTTGAGGTCCATAACATTCGTGAAACTACTGATAACTCTTACCAGTATATCACAGCAACCCTGGCCAGGGATTTCCTGTTATGGCCAGTCGTGCATTGCGCAACATCAACCCCCAATACCGGGAGAGACGAATCCCTTCCTATCGCTCATTGCCTCCATGTGAATCGGGACTGTACCCAAGAACCAGCTGTTTGCACGACTCAGTAGAGCCGTGGTAGGGTGGAAATCAAAGCACTGTGGGAGACACACAAGACTCTATGACGATCTCGGGTCAACAGACTAAGCTGTACCAGTGTCACCAGAGAACTGCCATCTGACGTGAGGTATAATACCATCTGGGAGTTCTCGGCGAGTCCGTTCAGTGTACCCAGTCTCCACTGAGCACCCGTATACCATATCTGATGTCAAACACCAATGGATATGGGATCATCCATCGCCCATCGCATGGGTCGAGAAGATATGCGCTAGTCTACTCTGGAATATCGATGCCCCGTCTCGATATTCCCTCGACTAGGAACATTTCAAGGATGTACTCATGGACTACCCAGGCCCCACTAGTATGATCTACATCATAGTCCTGGAAGTCGAGTACACATCCTAAGGGCTTTATCAACATGTAACAGAGAGAGACAGAAAGTATACACGTTAAGATAAAGAGCAACCAGATAGCGTACTATCATGTCGAGCAAGAAAGTCCTACCTATATATGTCCCAGCATCCACTATAATATACATCCAATGTACAGTAATGGCCTCTAGGGCATACATATAACTAACAGCGGCATTACCCTCCAGCTATCAGACAGAGCGAACTTGCCGAGCTGATACTGATCTTCGACCCAATTCTTGAAGGTGAAGTAATCTTCGAGAGGGTGTCCTATTACCCGATGATAAGAGCAATAGTTCGGGTGTGAGACTTCGCCTGCTTGTTCGGGGTGCTTGGACTCCGGCAGTGTAAGCATTTGATGTTTTATAGCGAGATCAAGTATCTTCTTTGTCTTGTCTTGAGGAAAAGAGTATGCTCGACCCATCTTCTTCATAAGGGATAGATCAGGACCGCTCGATTCCCGACTGCGTGGCTTCTTAGTCCCGCTTTGTCATTGCTGAATACCTTTTCTGCTTTTTGACTTGTTTCTGCCTCTGCGTCGAGCTTTTTTTGCAACAGGTTGACAGGGAGCGACATTTTCATCTTTCTCAGCCTATTGAAGGAGGCGTTGCGTCCTGGCTTTCTCGTAGATGGCCATTTTGCGGTTGTGGTCGTCTCGAACTTTTTAACTGGCTTCCCTTATAAGCTTGTTCATTTGTTCTTCGAATGACGGACTGGGGATTTTTACGTCGGGGACTTTTTCCGGCTTAGGACAAGCATCTTCCCATTGAGCATCTCTTTCTTCATCAAAGTTATGCACGACATAGCAGTCGCGAAGTAGCTCCCATTTCTTGGACCGAACATATCCAAGCCCGATTGTTTCCATTCTCCCATCGGGCAATTTGTGCCGAGTTCCGGGAACGTTCCAGATCCTATCATAGAACTTAGCTTTTCGAGCGGTCTGTTTGAAGGATATCCCTTGGCGCTTCAAGAGTCTCTTTAGTCCGTCCGTGTAGTATCTGGGCAAATGGATAGGCTGGAGCCTATCGAGCGTAGGATCCGCACCGTGCCAGATTTCTTTTTCCACTTTGGTTTCCCCGAAGCGGTAGAATAGGATCACTTTTTTGCCTTCTCACCTGGGAGGGACATAGAACGTTTGCAGCTCTTCTACACTGTAGGTATCGAGCGCATCCAGTTTTTTATGATGTTTAAGTGGAACCATGGAGACCTGCAGACTTTGCTCTTCATCAGCGAAAGTTTGTATTGAAGGCCGAGCGGAAAATATAGCATGGACTTCATCTTCCGAGTCACTGCCTAAGATCAACGTAGGAGCGGATGGTCCCGGCTTGTTGTATTGGGGTGGCCCGGAATAGACTATCTCTTCGTCCTCCTCGGTATCGCTCCCGAAGACCGGAATGGTGGCATTAGCTTTGTTCTCCGGCTTGTGACACCTCTCTGTATCTTCGAAATCCGGTAAGAAGTATTTTGCATCTTCATATTTGCGGACTTCGTTCACGGAGAATGGGTTCAGTTCTCCCGTCACGGTATACTCAAGACCATCCTTAAAATATTTCATACACTGATGCTGTGTAGAAGGGATGATGTTGTACTCGTGTAACCATGGCCGGCCGAGCAGAGCATTATAGCATGTCTTGGCGTCGATTACGTGGAATTTAATGTCCGTGACAAGCAGTCCGAAGCGTAGCGTCAGTATCACAGACCCAAGAGTCCGTGATGATTGAGAGTCGAACCCGGAGATGGTGATCTTGTCTGGAGCGAGGTGCTGGACGCTCATGCAGATTTCCTTCAATACCCGTACATTGAGGAGATTGACGGAAGACCCATTGTCAACTAAGATTTTGCCTATCTTTATATCGTGGCAGTACCCCGAGACATAGAGGGGCCGATTGTGTTCGCATGTCCCAAGGAGGAGGTCTTCATCACCGAAAGTGACATCGGCAGTGTGCACTTCTTCCAGCTCGTCCTTCATCTTTTCTTTGGAGAGAAAAGCTTGGAATTGCTCTGGGTCCTGTAGCGCTTTGATCAGTGAATGCTTCTTTTGATAATAAGAGGGTGTCAAGAATGCTGAGCTGCGAAGGTAGTTTCCTCAAATGTGCCAGAACGTTGTAGTCCACTTTATTTTTCTTTGGCGGGTCTTTGGCAGTTAGCTCTTCCATGACTTGGTCATCCAGGGCGATATCCTCAGAGACCTTTTCTTTTTCCTTGTCTTTTTTATTTGAGGGTCCGAGATTCTTTTCGGGTAGCGTACGATTACGAAGCCAAATATTTTCGCAGGCCTTCAGCTCTTCCTCTTTTCCTGAGGTGGACTCTTTAAAGAGAGGGCTAAGAACCATTTCCTCGTCAGAGTCGCTCCCGAATGTAAGAACTTGCGCTTTCCCGGCGTTAACCATGTGACAATTGTCGGTAGTTCTTCTAGGCTCCTCGGTCGTACTTTTCCGCTCCTGACAAGTTTTGCACTTCTCCCGCTTAAAATGTTGCCGGTGAGCGACATATCCTTGCCACCATTTATTGAAAGCTTTGCACTCTTCGGTGGGGTGCGAAACCTTTCGATGATATAAGCAATAGGAAGGGTGCATTTCTGCTTTGCCGGCACTGTTTTCTTCAAAGGGTGATAGCTTCATACCCATTGATATGGCTTTAGCAAATTTTTTCCTCGTCTTGAATTTGATTTTGTCTGCAATGGATGTATCTTGATTTGACGGGAGTGCCTCAACCCTTTCGTCTAATCGCCGGCGCTTGGCCTTTTCAAATAGGACCGTCTCGCGTTCCTGATCATCCTTACTTTTCAGCAGAGTTTCATTAAGGAATGCGTCAATTGTTTCATCCGATGGCCCCAGAAGTTCTGGTTTAGGATCTGCCCTCAGCTTCTCGGTGCAAAGAGTTTTCTCATCGTCCGTAAACGAGTGAGAGATTATATGACAACTCGCCACGTATTCCTCGGATTCATCTGACAAGCTTTCTCCGTCATCTTCCTCTTGAAAGACGTGGTTGAGGAACTCCGGGAGTGTGATGGGAGTCCGTGCCTTTTGATTGTATTTCTCCAGCACGTCAATTTGTTTTTGTAGATCCGTGCGCTAGTCGCCAGGCTTCACGGGCTTTTTGGACTTCTTCTTCTTCTTCGAAGATTTTGATGACTGGGTGTGAGTGCTTGGGCCTTCACCACCGATCTTTGGAGTCGGGTGCGGCTTCAGCATCCCTTCGATGATCTCAGGTTCCAACGGGTTCTTCTATCTGATTGCCGGGCATGTCTTGAGATCATTCAGCATCTTCTTGGTCTTGGCTGATAGCATAACCTCCCACAGAGCTTCTTCAACAAGGGAGCACGTTGTCCCCAGCATATTCACCTTTTTAGAGGTATGAGGTTACGGTGGGTTCACCTTCCATTTTTCGGATAACGCGAACTTCCCTTGTTGGTATTGATTCTCAATCCAGTTTTTGAAGACGTAACAATATTCGATCGGATGACCCAACACTCGGTGATAGGGACAGTAATTGGGATCATTAACGTCGTTTGGCTGCGACGGA
This sequence comes from Agapanthus africanus, assembly GCA_030015575.1. Taxonomy (NCBI): domain Eukaryota; kingdom Viridiplantae; phylum Streptophyta; class Magnoliopsida; order Asparagales; family Amaryllidaceae; genus Agapanthus; species Agapanthus africanus. Next base: position 403,965,589 of record CM057346.1, read on the forward strand.
CATCTTGACTCCGGCAGATTAATGAGTCTGTTTCGCAATGCCAGCTCAAACAGTCTTCTCGTTTTATTTTGAAGGAAGGAGTAAGGACGTCCCGGCCTCTCCTCGAGGGATAGGTGTGGACGCATACTGTTTTGACGGACAACCGGCTTCAAGTTGCTTGGCTGTTGTTGAGCATTGGCGACGATGATCGCTTTTCCTTTCCCCTTCTCATTTCGAGAGTCCGTCTTTGGAGGAGACGGCTTATGGCCCATCTGGTCCATCTGAACTAGCTTGTCGATCAGGGCCTAGAATGTGGTTGGTTTAAAGAACATCATGAACTGTGAAATAGTTGCATGAGGATCTAAGGTGCCTACGAACATGCCCACCGCCGGCGCTTCTTCAATGCGTTGTTCGCATTTTGACCACAAGTTCGCCATCGGATTGCATATTGAACCCAAGTCTCGCCTGGCTTTACTCTCGCATTAATCAGAGCTGTGATTGGGGTACATTCGCTGGCGCTTGCGAAGCGCTGGGTAAACAACAACTCCATTTCAGCGAAGGTCTTGACGGAGTCATTTGGGAGTTCGGAGTACTACTCAAATGCCGTCTCTAATAAGCTACCGACGAACTGGCGAAGCAACAATTTATCATCACCGCCGGTGTTACCGCAAAGAGCCCTGAACTGGGTAACATGTTGATGGGGATTGTCGGTCCCCTTATAAACATGGAATTTCGGTATAGTATAGCCCGGCGGGTACTTGATCTGATCATACCAGCTCGGATATGGTCTCCCTGTCTTGACAACTTGACTGGCTACTTCAGTTGCCTGATGAACCCGTATCTGCTGAGCTATATATTCATCTAGGGCGGCTTTAGAAATTGTCTCCTCCTTGGCTGTTGATAGAGCTGGTGGTGGATTCGACGTTTCTTCTCTGTCATCTTCAAAGACGATCGGAGGATCTTCAGCTGGAGGATCTTGCTGGATCATCATACCCACCATGTCCTGGAACAGGAGGGCCATTCGTTTTATATTGGTTACTTGTTCTGCAGCCTCTTTGTCCTTCTTCTCCAATATTCTGCGAAGGAATTCGGCGTCGGTTTCTTGCTCCTGGCGCTGATCCGAGGACGCTTCGGGGCTTTCTTTTGGCCCAGTGAGTGCGGCTATCGCATTCATCATTTCGTGGAGCTTCTGCTGCTGCTCCTGAGCTTTAGTCACCGATCGCGTAAGCGGTCTATGACCTGTAGATGTATGGCTATCCTCTTTCCCGGACGCCATATAGACGGTGTGTACGACAATGCCCCCGGACTTAGGGTGTTTGGGCTCACTGCCTTTGACATTCGCCGCAGGCGTGGAGACTTTCTCCGGCCTTCTTCTCTTATGGGCAGCCGAAGTAGAGGGGGCCATTGTAGTGGGCACCTGAATATTTGTCGTCCTTTGCGGTTTGACAGGGCGGTTACTTTCTTTCTGCACTTTCATCCTCTTCTGCCGGCGAGAGTGATCTCGGTCGATTACTGAGTCCTGATCCCGTCGCCAGACCTTGTAAATTTTGGAAGACAGCCGTTGAGGGGGCTGCTCCGGCTTTGTTCCCGCAGCACTCTCCGCAGGTGGAGGAGATCTTTTTTGCGTAGCAGTCGGAGAGTTCTTGCGTACCCTCCTTAGCGGTTCAAAGCTGTTCCCAGTTGGAACAGCAGCATTAATTTCCACCATTGGGCTGGTGGAGTTAACCCAGAGAGGGAGTTGCCCTCGGCCTTCCTTACTCGGCGCCAGTGACGACGTCGAGCGTGTCGAGCTGTTGGGGCTGGTTCGGCGATAGGGATGGTTTCATCTTGCCCCCTGTCTAGACGAGGCGCCGCTGGCACCAGCCTCTTGAAAACTGATGTCTGTTGAGTAGCGGTATCCAATCTGTCAAAGACAGACCTTCGAGCGGGAACGGGAGCCAGAATAGTCAGTCTTGTGAAGACTGACCCCTTGGCAGGAGAAGCCGCCTTGATGACTTCGGGAGTAGGGTTGGTTACTCTCTTCGGAATAACCTTCTCTGGGATTGCAGGCTTCATTGTGGGACAACAGGAATTTTGGCCCAATCTGGAGAAAACCGAGGTGTTGGAGCTGGACGACCCGTTGAGAAGGGCCGCAGTAGCTGTAAGGCGATCAAAGACCGACTTCTTGGGAGCTTCTGGTGCGGGCACAGGGGTGCTGAAGCTCATCGGAGGAAGCATGGTTCCGAAAAACAATCCTGTGGTGGCTTGAGTGACCTGTTCCATGGGCATCGTGAACAGGGAAGCCGCTTGGGGAACGTAGGCTATGCCTCCAGATGAGGCAGAGTGCGAATTGTAGTTGCATGTGGAACACTTTGAGCAGGTGAACGCCATTGATCCTTTGCTTTCTGCTCCGAGCAAAATGCCAAATCTTAGTACCTCGAAACCCAAGGGCAACCATTAACAAACCGCGATTGGTTCGCGAACACGACATATGAAGTGTGGAGTGGAAAGAGGAAAAGGTCCCACCGGGCATGCAAGAATCTGTTCCCCTCCGAACGGCGGCCAAGACGACGTAAGGACGTCTTGCCTGAGATTTGGGGCAGATGCTATTTGGTTTTACCTGTCCACCTCTCCGAAGATGCCAAGTTGATTTATGGCACCGTGTATCGGAGGTTTGAACGGATGCGGCCGATGTAGCAGACTTCGTCAGATTCCCCCTCGCTTGACGGGTTTTTGATTGTGAGGATCTCTTCCCTGCAGGCGCAAGCCCCTGCAGTTAATTACGCTACCGCATCGCGGTAGCAACTTTCTCCTTCTCTAGAATTTCACTTCGTGTCGTGTGTGTTTGTTTTGTTTGTGGATGCCCGTGGATTGTATACGGAGACTAAGTTATGCCGTCGCCCGTAGGATGTGGATTAGTCCAAATCCGTATTTTCTTAGATTTGGGTTTAGGGTTTTGGTTTAAGGATACGTCAGCCCTATTTGAGGCTAAGATCAACTTAAACTTTTGTTAAAGATGCGTTAGCCTAATCTCCAGACATAGATCAACTTAACGGGATCGTTTGGATCCGACAAGAGAGCAATTGGCTCTATTGTTTAGTTTAATGACATTGCGGTCGATTCCCAGTTTAGGGACATGGTGGTCCATCATTCCCATTTGGGGACGAACATTAGTTTAAGGACATTTCGGTCCAACGTTCCCATTTTGGGACGAATATTAGTTTAAGGACGTTTCGGTCTGCGAGTTTAAGGACCCCGCAGTCCGTATCAATATGTGGTTGTCGGGACCCGTCACCTCTCTGACGACGTTGAAGGATTACAACGACAAATATCAGAGGAGTTCGGAGATGTACCCTTGAACCGGGTGTAAATTGATTAAGAGAGCAATCATACTCAGTCGATTTAATTTGAGGACTTACGGCCAGTATTGGGCTAAGTCCAGTTGAAAATGTGCAACATTTTATTTGCATTTGGCTTATTAGGCCTTTATTAGGGCTCTGCCCCTACACTGCATTTTATTCCGGCCCGTTAGGCTTTTTAAATTGGGCTCTGTCCCCTTTTTTATAATGCAGAGCATTTGTTTTGGTCCATTGGGCCTCTTAATTGGGCTTTGCCCTTTAATAATGCGCTGCATTAATTAGTCTGACAAAGCGCCACGTGGCTTGTCAGGCGCTTTGCGCCAATTGAGGAGCGTAAGGCGCAAGTCCATGTGGAGGTGACATGTGTCACGCTCTGGTGAGCGCAAATCTGCTAGCGCAGTGCGCTGCGACAGTGCGCTGCGCTGTTGCGCTGCTGACACGTGGCGTGCTCTGATGGCTTACGCCAATTCATAAGAGCAGTGCTCTGTTTTAGAAGCGCATAGCGCAGTCTATTCTGAGGCTGACACGTGGTGCTCTCTGGTGGCTTGCGCCAACCCGAGAGCGCAACAGTGCAATTTTTTCAATTGCAGGGCACTGTTTAATATCTTGATCCGATTTTGGATCAAAGAAGAGAATCTTTTAAGATTCCAGAAACAAAGGTTCATCAAAAGGCAATGCCTTTATGTAGATCAAATGATCTGATAAAGAAGTAAATTACTTCTTTTCATTAATATTATCATTTTTTATTGAAGATCTTTGATCTTGTTCTTAGATCATTGATCTTTTCTGAAGAAAATTCTTCTTTTTCTAAAGGTTTTACCTTTTTCTTTCTTTCTTTCTGAATTCTTCTCAAAGTTCTTAGAAGAGCTCTGTGAATTCTCTATATGCTAATCTCTTTTAGACTTGGAGTCTAGGGGGCTTTTTTTAGTGCCATTTGATTTGTTAAATCAGTTGAGGAGATCTTTCTCTGAGTGATTTAGGGATTTTTCCCTACCGTTGGATCTTTGATCTAAGGGCTCCTGTTTTACAGGAGAGAATCTTATTGTTTTAATAAGATCAGAAAGATCTTTCAGAATTTTTCTGTTTGGCGCAAGCGCACCTGCGCTTGACACGTATCGAGCAGCGCAGAGCGCAGCGCAACTGCGCTGCCACGTGTCGTGCAGCGCACTGCGCAGCGCAACCGCGCTAGCGCAACTGCGCTGACACGTGTCGCGCAGCGCAGAGCGCAACTTGTCTGAAGCATTGCTTCATTTATTTTTTATTTAAAATAGAGCCTTGCTTTGATTGGGTGCGCTGCGCTCCTTGCGCTGGCGTGCCTGATTTTGACACGTGGCGCGTTGCGCCCAGCGTAAGGAATCTGAAGCGTTTCTTCTTTAACTTTAATTTCAAAGCAGAGATTTGCTCTGATTGGAGGAAACAGAAGCGTTGCTTCATCTCCCACCTTGGAATTTGAATAGAGCTTTGCTCTGATTGGGGTAAACAGCCTCCCACTGGACTCTAGAACCCAGTCACTTGTGCTCCCCACCTTGGGTCTATCCTAATGCGGAAAAGTAAATAATATACATCAACGGTAACATCATCCTCAATCCGGATGTGCCCCAATAAAAGAATATTACATACAATGAATTTTACATGAATGAAAAAGAAAACTCTCATCTCACATAAACCCCCGGCCATTCAATCACGACGATCCTATACATCATATCACAACAACACATAACATCACATGTCATCAACGTAAGTAAGTATGCGTATCCCAATTGCCGTTGACATATAGCAAAGAAACCGGCGATACACCACATACTACACTTACGGTCGCAGAAAAAAGAGAGTGAAAAAGCTATAATAATTGGAATTCGCAACAACCATAGACATCACATGCCTAACAATTATAAACCCCATATTTTAGTCTCGATATCGAAAACACTTTTCAATATCAAGTCGGGCTATTCAACAAGATTCCCGACATCCTGGTTGAATCCTCGTCGGAAACTTTAGTAGACGGCCGCACCCCCTGATACTACCGACGAAGTGTACTTAGGAGGAAGACCGCGGCCGCGATCACCCGGACAGACGCTTTTGGCAATGGGGTTCTCCTATAGTCACTTGGTCGGGGCTATGGGGCGTGGCTATCTATTAATGTTATCCGATGAGTATCCGCGTACGTAATGTGACTGCGACGGACTTTTGATCCATATCAAAATTCCATGGCAACCGATAAATTGAGACTAAATGTCACGACCCGAAGGTACAGAACGTGTCTAACACTTAAATTACGAAACGTCTAAAAACGTAACGTAATCTAAGTAAGCCAAAGCCCAGAATTCTAAACCAAAAATAGAAGTAGAGTGAAGGAAAACTTGTTAAAAGAAAGCGATTTTAACCAAAACAAGTCGCATTAAACATTATATTAAAACAACAATTTTTCCCGAAAATTTCGGCAGAGTCTCCTTTGTAAATACTGGCCCCGAAATGGGTACAAACAAGAGAAATACATATATATCAATAATAAGGTATCCCTAAGCAGGAGCTAGCTCTTCACCAGAGGCGGATCACAACCACATACAATATATATATATATCATCAAATGCGAAAACAAGTATATGAAAGCATGAAAGTAAGAAAACAACACGTCGGCTCAAGTGAGCATCGACACCAGAAATAGAATACGTACAAATCTCACAATCTCACCATCTAAGTCCAATGTACGAAGGGTAGATGGAGTATACTAGATACAAATAAAATATACGGTGGGAACAACAGAAAATCCTCCAAACCCACCTATAAGCAAGCTGCAATCCGAAGCAAACGAAGCAGAATAGAAGGTACACCCGCCGGAACTGTACTGATGGGTCGGACCTACAAGATACCGTGGCACAACGGGGGTGAGTTGCTAACTCGTGAGTAGTAAGAAACATCTAATAAGTCTATCGTAAGCATGTACGCAAATGCGTCACAACCTACGCATATACTAATATAATGCAATGCAATAACATGTATGCAACGTGTGCATAATCAACATGAAACCTGAGTATGTTTGGTATGAGAAAATCTTTATTTTTATCTTAGAAATCTCATGTGAAATAACTGAAGTAATATCAATGAAATCAATAGAAATCCGTGTCAAGTATCGACACAACATATGTATATCTCAATGTCTCAATATCTCATATCTCTGTATCTCAGATCTCATTATCTCTGTATCTCAAATCTCAATATCTCAATATCTCAAATCTCAATATCTCAATATCTCGGGCTCCGGCAGTCCGGATCGGCCCTTATCATCAAATCGCACGACTACGGTTATCCTCCGGATATTCGCCGCGTCACAAATAACCGGTAGGTAGTGCTCCCCTGCCGGGCTCAACGCCATCATCTACGATCTTCTTGCCCCAAGGTACCATACCGGGTCCACCATGTACCCACAGACGGTGCATCCCCCTCCTCGAATCGGGTATATGATACTGCTCAAGAATTGAGAAAACTCATGGTGGACGCTACACACATCACATCACGAGAAAACCGCAACTTGCATATTTTAAAAAGGATAATAAGTTTATAAATTCTTGCGGTTTTCTCCAAAATCCAGAAATCTCATCAATACAGAAATCCTCAAGAAGAATCACAATACATGATTATGTAGGAAAATGATAATGTCTATGATATCCATATCATGAAATGCGATTATAACTAGAAAACTATGTATGAGTAATGATGAAATGCGGTATATGTACGACTAGCAATCCTTAGTGTCAATCTTGATGAGATGGAAAATACAACTACCAGTTTAAATATCATATATGATGCAAATATCTTCGATACTAATCTAAGCAGGTCCTATAGTGTTCGTGACATAGCAATTACCAATGGCGTGTGTGTTCGCATAAATAGTGCACGTGTAGCAGGAACCAATGGTAATGGTGCAAGTGTCCTATGAGATGATATCACACACACACACACACATACATACATATATATATAACGATGCGATACAATGAGATGGCTAACTAAGACACTACGCATATAATGCAAATACTATAAGTAATATTAAACCATCGGGCGCCTCGCGACATCCAGACGATCCCCCCATAGATGTATACATCTACTCAACGGGATGCCTCGGCTACTCTGATTCGATCTCCTCTTTCCGCGCCGCGTCCGACGCCTCAGCAACCGATCCTAGAATCGCACACAAGTAATTAAGAGGATAAATAAATGATAGTCGCGGAACAAACGACACAAGTCAAATATCGCGCGCTAATTAAACGCGCACGCACCTGGCGCACAAACGTGCTCGCGACAACACCACAAACTAGAGCTAGGGTCACTATACATAAAAACCACCCATCCTAGTACCCATTCGCACCAATTGCGCATTCATAACTCATTAAATATCTTAGGAATTTTAGTTATAGGTCAACAAAGTCTTAACTTAATTCAAATCGATTAATTTCCAAAACCTAGTAAGCTTAAAATTCCATTTTAGTTCAAAACTTGATGTTTTAATCAATCTAAATATTTTAACAATTCTAGTGGTCATAATGCTCATTAAACATCTTAACTAAGTCACACAAACCATTACTATAATTTTATCTCACCTCTTTATATTAATTATAAAAATCTAGTTCGCAAAAATCACAATTTGGGCAAATTAAACGTAACAATTAACAAATTAGCTACTAGATTAGGTTTTGCATTAGCTAACATGTTAAACTACTCATTAAGACCAGAATCTAATGATAAAAACCCTCACTTAATCACAAACCCTTTTCGTGAATTTTCAAGTTTGAAATCAGAACCCAAATTAATATCAAAATTAAATAAATTGAAGTAATTAGCAACCCATTAAACATGGGGTTAGGATTTATACCTCTAAAATTTGAGATCACACTTGCAACTTGACCTCCAAAGATGCTTCCTTGCTCCAAGATTTAAGCTAATTTGGATAAAAGAAAAATGGGTGGAGATTTAATGAAGAATTTGTGAGATTTTTCGTTGATTTTTTGATGGAAAAAGAATAATTTTTTTGAAGAGAATTGGATTGGAGAATGGGAGGCTGCTGCTGGCCTGCAAAATGAGGGAGGAGAGAGGGAAAGAAGTGAGTGGAGATGTGTAGAAACTTCACTAATTAATACCCTTTTAAACTTATTTAATAATTCCCTTTTTATATTAAGTTTTATAAGTGAGAAAGAGATGAAAATTTGTGAGGAGAGAGAGGGGCAGCCAATACAAGGCTCGGCCTCAATTATGGAGGGAGAGAGTGTGTGTGTGAGGTTTGTGTAGAATTTTAGTGAAGAAAAACCCATCCAAACTCATTAATTGCATTTCACATCATTTTCAATTTTCATTTTAATTTATTTTCTAATTAACTAGAATTTTCTAGAACCATTTAGGTCAAATGTAAAAGATTAAGCATATTATAAACTAGGTTATAAGTGGTCATGGTTTACTAATGAAGGATTAACCCATTCCAATTTGTAATTTACACTAATTTAAGGTATAAATGAAAGCTTATAATAATATTTAAATTAATTAATTTAGGAAAAATATTTAATTAAACTAACAATTTATAAGTGACCAAATAAATAACAAATACTAGTAATTACATAGTTAAAATAGACGTATTTAAGTCTATATTGAAAAATAATTATAGTTGAGTTTTACGGAAAATACGGTTTATTTTACCGATTATCAGAAAATTCACGTAAAGGATTTTATTTATTTAATTATTTATTTATTTATCTTTGAAACGTTACACTAAATCGCTAGATTTATAAAATACAGATCAGTTTTCACAAATCCGATTATTGTGGATTCCAAATATTGTATCATAATCACAGAAAACTAGACGACGTTAAATAATTTGATCGAATCAATGAATTCCTAATATTCCCATAGAGCTCAACACTTGAGCAGTATTAGAAATAACCAGAGAAATACCCCAGTACCTATGGACCAGCAGCTGAAGGGCCGTCCCTTGCCTCCATAGTGGCGCCGCGGAACCGCCGCCAAAACCATGTTTTGGCCGCGGTTCCACGGTCACTAAAGCGAGTTAGGGACTCGTTCTTCAGGTGGGTCCATAAAATAACCTGCATGATTTTCTGAGAATTTTTAACATGAAAAAATCCAAACTTTTTGAATATTTCCAGAGAGCGGGTAACAATGGTTATGCGGAGTTCGTTTTGAACTTTTAACTTCGTCTAGACTACACCTAATGATCTAGCTTGTCTCTGATACCACTGTTGGGTTTTCATAGCACCTCATCATGGTTTGGGTTGCATCAAGCATGTTACTATAAAAATTTTGGGGTGCTATGTAAACCTACCTAGGATCAAACTAGAAATTAATGTAGCAAACACATAGTATCACATGCTAAAAGTGAGTCTAACACTAAGAGATGAGAAATACAACCTTTGTAGATCTCCCCTTTGTGACTCCTTGGATCAATAAGAGTTTGAACCGATCCGCTTGATTCCTTCATTATCCACGACGATCCACCCAGAGTTCCTTTGCTCAAGCTCTAAGCTCCACTTGATCAAGGATACAAATAAAGCAAACACTCCACACTAGTGGGCTAGACTAAAGTAAAATGGTGATGTGGGTTTGGATCTCACTCAAAAACCTTTTCTTTTTATTCTTTCTCTTTCTTTTAAAAACCCTAGAGAGCTTTGAAGAGAGAGAGGAAGAAGGAGATGGGAGCTTAACTTGACTCAAGTGAAAAAAATATGAGACATAATTCCATAAAGAGAATAATAATCCTCATGCTAAACTATGCTTACAAAATATCTAGATATTTTATGACTTGAGGTTCAGCAAAAACTATGGGCTACAAAACCATGGACAACAAAATCATGGTATTGACTTTGGTCAACACAAGAGAAAGGAGTTGACTGGTCAACCATGATTTTGTCCCCATTTTGCTTTTCTCAAATAAACAAAATATATAAATATATGTAACCATATGGTCTTGTATTGCCACCACCAATGTATCGTCAACCATGACACATGTATGCTTGCATGTGTGTATCCATATTAACATATACATACACTCATGCATGCATCATAAAGAAATAGGTTTTAAGTAAAAAGGCTAATGGTCATTAATATTAAATCAACAATTGATTTAATAAGCTGGTCATATCTCATACGACCCGACCAATAAAAACTGGCAGATTATAATACGGTATCATATACACGCATTCAATCAAGCACCCACACATTTCACCATATGCACCCCACATCGTTTCGCCTGAACTAGGTAACCCCTTGTGGGACTCTAAGACTCATCAATACGCCGGCAGTAGCTGATGATCACATCAAACACCTACAAGCCGCAAGCGGTCAGCTAAACGTAATGGCCATCCAGGTATTGAGCAAGCAGATGAAAAACAAGCGAACCTGTCAAAACTCCTGTCGAGCCAACCGGCAACACTTACCGTACAGTCCGGTCTCTTCGTCAGATATGCTGCATATCGAGTCTAGGGATGGCATCGTCGATCCCAATAACTCAATAAGTCATGCCGATGTATGGCCTATAACAGATCAAGAAACTACTGATAACACTTATCAGTAAATCTCATCAGCCCTGGCCAGTGACTTGCTGATATACCCAATCGAGCACAGCACAACATCAACCCCCAATACCGGGAGAGACGAAACCCCTCCTATCGCTCATTGCCTCCATGTGTCTCGGTACTGTACCTAAAATCCACCCGTTTTCACGCTCAGTAGAGCCGTGGTAGGGTGGAAATCAATGCACAGTAGGAGAACACACAAGACTCTATGACGATCTCGGGTCTACAGACTAACCTGTATCAGTGTCACTTGAGAACTGCTATCCGACGATAGATATAATACCATATAGGTGTTCTCGGCGAGTCCTTCCAGTGTACCAGTCCCCACCGAGCACCCGCATACAATTTTGGTGTCAAACACCAATGGATATGGGATCATCCATCGCTTATCTCATGGGTCAAGAATCATATACGCTAGTCTACTCTAGAATATCGATGCCCCATCTCGATACACCCATGACAAGGGACATTTCAGGATATGCTTATAAACTACACACGTCCCACTAGTATGATCTGCATCATAATTACAGTAGTCAAGCAAATATCCTCAGGGCTTTATCAATATGTACAAAATGAATAAAAGCATGATCAAGTGAACATGTCAAGATAAAGAGTAACCAGATAGCATACTATCATATCGAGCAAGAAAGCCTCCTGAATATATATATATATATATATATATATATATATATATATATATATATATATATATACACACACACATATATACACACACACACACACATCCACTATCAAATAATGGCCTCTAGGGCATACATATATCCACGCACATTAATCTCGACCCATGTAGCTGGGCGATGGATGATCCCATATCCATTGGTGTTTGACATCAGTGATGATATACGGGTGCTCAGAGGAGACTGGGTACACTTGACGGACTCGCTGAGAGCTCCTAGATGGTATTATACCTCACGTCAGATGGCAGTTCTCTGGTGACACTGGTACAGGTTAGTTTGTAGACCCGAGATCGTCATGGAGTCTTGTGTGATTCCCACTGTGCTTTGATTTCCACCTTACCACGTTCAAGAGAACGTGCAAAACGATGGTTTTTGGGTACAGTCCCCATTCACATGGAGGCAATGAGCGATAGAAGGGGATTTCGTCTCTCCCGGTATTGGGGGTTGATGTTGCGCTGTGCTCGATTGGCTACAATAGGAAGTCCCTGGCCAGGGGTGTTTATAAGATTTACTGGTAAGTGTTATCAGTAGTTTCTTGACCCGTTATGAGCCTCACACCGGCAAGACTTATCAAGCTATTGGGGTCTGACGTTTACCACCCCCAGGCGAGATATGCGACATATCTGACGAAGAGACCGGACTGTACGGTAGTGTTACTGATTGGATTCGTAGGAGTATGAGCAGGTTTTCTTGTTGATCTTCTGATCGCTCAATACCCGGGTGGCCGTTACATTTAGCAGACCGCTTGTGACTTGTGGGTGTTTGATATGATCATCACCTACTGCCGGCGTATTGACGGGTCTTTAAAGTCCTACACAGAGGTTTCCTGGTTCATGCAAAACGAAGTAGGAGCACATATGTGATATGTGCGGGACCGAGATTAATGCACGTATGTGATACTGCATTCTATTCTCGCGATATATGATATCGGTCGGTTATATGTGATATAGCCGGGTTATCGGATCAAGTGTTGATTCGATAGATTGTTACATTTGATATTAGTCGGTTACATGAGATATAGCCGGATTATTAAATCAAGTGTTGATTTAATAATTTAATGTTTAATTATATATTTGATATATTAATATATATTAACTAATATTAGCTCACTTAAGATTTCTTTTCTCACTTGTGTACATATAGTATATATGTGATATATATTAATGTACATCTTTTGTGTCATGCTAGATGCCACATGCTTCATGGGTGTATGAGACTCACACCATACTAATAAAAATGATAAGGTTTTATTTATTTAAAGTAAATCAAAATTAGTGGAATTAAGTCACATGGTTGAAACTTGTGGAACCATTGACCAAGTCCACTCCTTTTGTTTTATTTATAGATATTTATTAACCTAACCATTATTATTAGCCATGGTTGTCGGGGTAAAAATTTACACCCCGGTTGACCAAGTCAAAATTAAAGTCAACCCCAAGCCAAGTGGGCCCAAGCCCAGATCCAGTGGGCCCATGCCCGGGTCGAGCCAGAACATGAAGCGGCCGGCCTCCCCCCATGCCAAGATAAAAATTTTGTAATAAATAATTTTGTTGCATTTCTTTTATGGATAAATGTAAGAAAAATAGGCATAAAGCCCATGGCTTATGTGCAAAAAGAAATGGCACATGAGCCATGGGATAGGCAAAATGCCATTTTGTGAAGCCCAAGGGGCTATGTGTAAAATGTATAGCCTATAAAGGCAAAAGATAATGAAAATATCTCATAACTTTTTTTCTCTCTCTCAAATTTTTTCTTCAGATCTGAGATCTTTTCTCCTTCTTCAAGGTTCCAAAACCTTCCTTTTTCTCTTGAATTAAACCAAGAGTTTTACTCTTCTTTTTATAAGACAAATTAGTTTTTCACCACAAAACCCATAAAGGGGAACTCAGATCTTCCATTAGATCTCAAAAAGAAGAGATTTTTAGAAATCCCATATCTCTTGATCTTCAAGATCCAGCTAACAGAGGAGGAGGAGGAAGAACATCGTTCACTAAACCAAAAAAAAAAACACACTCAGGAGTCCAACTCCTCTCTAATTTCTCTTCTGAGAATTTTTTTTTTAGGCTAAAAGCCTCTTTTTCTCGCCGGCGCTCAAGCGCAGAGCGCCCGCGTGCCAACACGTGGCGCGCTTGCACTCAAGCGCAAGCGCTCGAGCGCAAGTCGCCCCCGTGCCGACACGTGGCGCGCTTACGCTCAAGCGCTTGCGCTCCAGTGCTTGCGCTCCGGCACAAGTCTCCCCCGTGCCGACACGTGGCGCGCTTGCGCTCCAGCGCAAGCGCTCGAGCGCAAGTCTCCCGCGTGCCGACATGTGGCGCGCTTGCGCTCAAGCGCAAGCGCTCGAGCGCAAGTCGCCCCCGTGCCGACACGTGGCTCGCTTGCGCTCCAGCGCAAGCGCTCGAGCGCAAGTCGCCCCCGTGCCGACACGTGGCGCGCTTGCGCTCAAGCGCAAGTGCTCGAGCGCAAGTCGCCCCCGTGCCGACACGTGGCGCGCTTGCGCTCCAGCGCAAGTCGCCCCCGAGCCGACACGTGGCGCGCTTGCGCTCCAGCGCCCAGCGCTCAAGCGCAGAGCGCCCACGTACCGACACGTGGCACTCTAGTGCCTGAGCGCACAGCACCTAGGCGCACAGCGCCCAAGGTGCTGTCCCCATGCATCCTTTGGACGTCTTTTCCGCAAGGGGGCTGCTAGCCCCCTTGACCCCCAGCCCGCTATCCGGGTAGCGGGACCCCCGTAAAAACTCTGCATGGCTCCCGATATATCCAAAACCCCCCTTCAAAACACAACACACGTACACTGCACATCTTGTTCGCATGACCAGTTTAACCCGTCAATCGGAGGTTCCTTCGCTCCAAAGACGAGGGGTAATTAACGGCAGCTTAGTCCGCGGCTGCCGGAGATTCGGATCCCCACAATCAATAAACCCCCGCCTACCCTAGGCAGGGGGAATCTGTAGTACGCCTGATAAACGCGCGCGTATTCCCATCTCAATGGGGTGACGAAAAACACCCTACAGATTCTGGCACGCCCGGTGGGACCCTTCTCTCCTCCCATATTTTGGGTTAAACGTTCATACGAACTCAATCAATATACATATCGATTGCCTATACTGAAATGATGTTCTTTTTTCCATGAAGCAATCAACCTTCGACGACCATGTGTCCCCAGACGAATTCAGCTTCCAACATGACCCCGATTCCGTACGTGGTCAAGATCAACGCTCGTGTGATTCTCCCCGCAAGCCTCAGTCGACAGTGGGAGGAACCGCCCCGCCAGTTTGGCTCCGTCATCATCTACCCTGCTTGAAGCGCTCATCTAGCGGAAATCCCGGCGGAACAGGTGGCCAAGCCGGTCTCAAGGGGTAAGAGGCCGAATGTCGTGATCGCCAAGGCACCACAACCGAAACTTAAGATGGTGTCTGAATGACTCCCTGGCGCTCTAGCTGGGGGCAAGAACTTCGGTACAAAGGGCAACATCAAATGTTGCGGACGAGCTCAGGCGATGACTCTAACAAATGCACAATCGAGCGTATCTCCAAGGCCCTCCATCAACCGGTCTGCGGCGTCTTCCCAAAGAGCCAAAGTCTGCCAGATGCTTAGAACAGAAAAGTTAAGGCAGAAGCGGCTCAGGTATCGAGCCAACAAAAGGGCCAAGGCTTCGGCTAAATGGAATCGTGTGAAGTTCCAAGTGCAGGGTTGTCCCGCGACGACGGCTGAGTCGGACGTAAGAATCAGCAATTCCTTCGAGCCTCTGAAGTGGGTTCAGAAAAATGCCATGACCGCTAGAATCAAGAAGACAGCGGTCCGAACAATGTTACAAAGAGACGTGTCCCGGCCCCAACAGAAAAGGTATGACACTATCTCTTCAAGAGTCTATCAAGCACTCTGTGCCGCACGAAAGCAGTGGGGCAAACCCAGAAAAGAAGCGCCGGCACCATTCAAGAACCTAGTTAGGCCAGCCGCCTTCAATCGACTACCAGCTACCGAAACAAGTGGGTCAAGACAGCGATCCGTGAAATCAGCTGCCAATGATAGAAAGACGGCCGGATATATCATCCATACGGTCTGTATGGCGGGCGGGCGCCCCAGCGACAACCTTCGCAGCAAAAGCAAGGATGGGGCCACCACATCCCAAGCCCAATCTAGCCTGAATGTGGTTGCCGCTGCCCAAGAACAGCCGCCCCCGCTGGATGAAGAAAACCCTCTCGATGAGGATGATAGGCCGAAAGACCCCTCGGTCCATGCAGAGTCAAGCTCGGACAGCGAGGAAGAGCCGACTTTCCGCCCCAGGACTGCGGAGCAAGAGCCGCTTCAAGAGCTTCGAAAACAGCTTAGGAGCAAACTTAGGAGCAAAGACAAAGAGATGGCCAAGCTCTATTCGAAGTTTGATGATTTAACAAACGTGGTAATGCAGCTCACGGCTCAAATTGCTCGAGCGCCTCTCAATCAAGAACAAGCCACTACTAATCAGCCGGGTGATGACAATCCGAGGCAGCCAATGCCTGTTCCTTTGGGACCCAGACTGGTCGAGCCGCATGAAAGCCGGCCACATTCCGCTTCTGGGGACGCCTTGGCCCCAGATAACACTATCCCGCTAACACAGGATCGGATAATGGATTTGGTCACCAACAAGGTTAAAACATTGGTGGCCGAAGCTGAAGCTCAGAAAGAAATCGGCAGTAGCGGGCAGCCATATCCCGCGCAGTACGATCTGATTGAGTTCCCAAGCGGCTATGTTATTCCTAAGTTCGGAAGATTTGATGGAACGGGGAATGCAAATCAGCACGTCGCCCACTTCAAAGCATCGTGCGGAAATACAGGGGGCAATGACGCGCTCCTTCTTCGTCAGTTTGTCAACAGCCTGACCGGTGTCGCCTTCGACTGGTATGCGAGTATATCGGACGGGTTCGTCATTACCTTTGCCTAAATGGAGTCCCTGTTTCGGCAAAGGTTCATGAGTGTCAGTGATAAAATCTCCATTGCCGACCTTGTGAGGACCAAGCCGGGGAAGAATGAAAGCAACACCGACTTTATTGCCCGATGGCGTAATCTCACGGTCAAGTGCGAACCGCCGCTGGAGCAGGACCAGTCCGTCAGCCTTCTCATTGGGAACCTCAGCAATTGGATGGTCCCATTCTTGTGTACAGCAGGCCTCAAGACGTTTCAAGAGCTAACTAAGAAAGTCCAAATGCTGGAACGCTCAAAGCAAGAGTCCCCGCCGGACTCTCAGAGAGACAAAACTTGGAAAAGCAAGCGGGACGACAGCCGTAGAAGCGGGAGTTCCAGCAGTGCCAATGTCTTCAATGCGTCCGACAATGAAGAAAAGCGAAGGGCGGGTGAATCCAAAACTAACCGGTCTCGAAAGCCATTGCTGGGAGGAGATGGGCCTTCCCTAGAGGAGAAGAAGAACAAGGTTTACTCTTTCAGAAGGGACAAGGTCCGTAAGATATTTAAAGATGCCTTGAACAACGGCCTACAATTGCCGGAGTCGAAAAGACCCCAAGAAGCAAAAATGACCGACAATCCCCTGTATTGCCCGTACCACCGAGTAGTGAGCCATGCGATCGAGGATTGCTATATCTTCAAAGACTGGGTCGAGAAGCAGTACAAGGCTGGAGAGATCGAGCTGTCCAAAAGCGTGTTGGTGAACAATCAAGTTGCAACCGCCAACTTTATACAGACAGAAGTTGAAGCCTTCTGGGAGCAGACAGCTGAACCTGCTGCCCTGACAAACGAAACTGACTCATCGCGGCCTCCGTGGAGTACTCACATATCTAATATGACGAAGAAGATGCTAAAGCTACTTCAGAAAGAGCCCAGGATGGAATGGGAAGGACAGAAGAAGCCTACCAGTCCAGCTGCCAATGCGGCTCCATCAGGCTCAAAATCCAAGAAGCTCAAGAAGAAGAAATGTGCAGCTCGGAGCGGAAAAGAGTCTGCAGGGAAATCGACCATTCAAAAATATATCGATTCCCTCGAAGAATATGAACAAAAGGAAAGAACATTGATTCAATTGAAGGAGTTCTTCCCTGTACAAGCGGCTGGAATTCTGGAGGAGTTAGAAGAAGACCCCAATGAAGAGATCCCAGTAGTGACCTGCTACGCCATCCATCTTGGCAGCGACTCGGAAGAGGAGCTCTGTTTTCCCGAAGAGGACGAAGAGCTCGCCACAACGGCCAATCAAATCCAGCTCAGAAGCGGCAGGGCTCTACCGCCAAATCAGGGCAACGCCCCAAAAGAGAAGGAAAAACAAGTCGCTAATGAAGAAGATGGCAGAGAACCGGCCGATGAAAACATAAGTCCTTCCTCGGTGGACTATAATGTCTTGGCACATCTCCGGAAGCTTCCGTCTCTCCTGAGCATCTATGACGCCTTGGTCCTGTCTAAGGAGCTTAGAGATGTTCTCATTCACGCTCTACAAAACCCCAAGCGGTATCAGGCTCACTTTGCGGAAATTAATATGAAAGAAGCCCAGCACGCTTTGCATGCCGCCGCAGTCACATTTAAGGATGAAGACATGCTACTGGGAACGGCTGAGCATAATCGGTCGCTTTACGTGACCGGGTACAGCGACGGAGATCGAATTAATCGCATATTGATTGATCCGGGGTCCTCAGTGAACATCATGAACTTGCGAACTCTGAAGAGTTTGTCAATGGACGTCCGACACCTGTCAAGGGAAAGGATTGTCATTCAAGGCTTCAACCAAAATTGCCAGCAAGTTCTGGGGTCTATAGCTTTGCCAATCAAATTCGGGGATCTGCAGACCGAAGCTAAGATATACGTGATCGATGCCGACACGTCTTATAAGATTCTCTTGGGACGGCCGTGGCTCCACGATTATGGCATTGTTCCGTCAACTCTCCATCAATGCATGAAGTATACTAAAAATGGCGAAGAAAAACGCATCAACGGATACATCCAGCCATTCGGTGTGCATGAAGTCCGCTATGAAGATTCTCGGTACTTTATGAACCACCAAAATGCTAAGCCACAACTGACTGAGGATAGACCGGCCCCAAGACTCAAAAGCAAATCTGCGCCGGCTGTCACTTTCAAAAGCAAAAACGCCCAAGTGCGCCCGCATTTCGGTAGCGACACTGATGAGTCTGATGCTGGAAGCCCGTCCTTCTGTAAAACTCGCCCTCGTTTCGGCAGCGATACGGACGAATCTGTTACTGAAGGCCCATCTAGCAGCAAAGTCTGCCCTCATCTTGGCAGTGACACTGAAGAGTCGGAGGAAGAGGACCTGCCGTGCAATAGCGATGCAGATTGGACCCCTATGCAACAAGCGAAACTACGAGAGACCTTCGAAGTTACAGAAGGGTCCTTAGCCGTCACAAGGGTACCAGAGCAGATGTGCAAAGAGCTCGATGCGTTATCAGTCTCCACCGTGGACCAGCTGAAAACTTTCTACGTTCCCGGGAGGAAAAGTGGACAGAAAGGCATCCTGTTTTATAGGTCAAACCCCGTTGTGCACCCGGACGATTTGTCTGTCGCGTGCCTTCCATATGAGAGAGGCATAAGAGCCTTCCTCAATCCCAGATACTATGCGCCCGAGATGCGGGAATACTTTAAGAAGTGCGGATGCCGGTTATATCAAACGGAGTCCGAAGCAAAGTTTTACGAAGGGCTATGGTATCCGCCCCAGGTCCGAGCACTCATCGATGGACGAATTCCAGATAGACGGGGCATAGACTACATTCAACCTGATTCCAAAGCGTGCTACATGATCCATGTTGGTGAGGCCAGCGAAAGATTAAATGGTGATGACGAGATAGCCGAGCCAGAAGAAGCTCCTCAAGAGCTCGAAGATGGTGGACAAGCAACCTTTGACGAGCTAACCGAGATTGACTTAGGAACGCCCGATAATCCAAGGCCGACCTACATCAGCTCGCTTTTGTCAGAGGAAATGAAAGCGCAAATAATTGCCCTGCTGCATGAGTTCGTCGACTGCTTCGCGTGGACATACAAAGAAATGCCTGGCCTTTCCCCTGAAGTGGTCGTACATAAGTTGGCTATATCTCCTGATGCTAAGCCAGTCAAACAAGCTCCTCGAAGAATGAGAAGGGAACTAGAAGAAAAGGTCATCGAGGAAACTAAGAAGCTCATCGATGCCGGCTTCATCAGGGAAGAGAAATATGCGGACTGGATCGCATGCATAGTCCCAGTGAAGAAGAAAAATGGGCAGATCCGAGTTTGTGTCGATTTCTGGGACCTCAACAAGGCATGTCCTAAAGACGACTTCCCGCTACCGGTCATGGAAATGATGGTCGATGACACCTCAAATTACGAGCTGTTCACCTTTAGGGATGGCTCGTCTGGATACAATCAGATCAAGATGTCGCCTGAGGATGAGAAGCACACAGCATTTCGAACCCCGATCGGAATATACTGCTACAAAGTGATGCCGTTCGGACTAAAGAACACAGGCGCTACATATCAAAGGGCAATGACTAATATCTTTGATGACCTAATCCATAAAGTCGTTGAATGCTATGTTGATGATCTGGTCATCAAAACTAAAGCCAAGGCCGACCACATCCAAGATCTTAGGACCGTTCTCACCAGACTGAGGGAATACGATATGAAGATGAATCCTCTGAAGTGTGCTTTTGGCGTGTCATCGGGAAAATTTCTGGGCTTTATAGTCCGGCATCGACGGATCGAAGTTGACCCATCAAAGATAAAGGCCATCATGGAGATGCCCCCTCCGAAGAGTCTGACGCTGCTAAGGTCTTTTCAAGGAAAGCTTGCTTATATACGGAGGTTTATCTCAAATTTATCGGGGAGATGTAGGCCCTTCTTGAAGCTCATGAAGAAAGGAGCTCCTTTTATCTGGGATGCTGAATGTCAAGCAGCGTTCGAAAGCATCAAACAGTACTTGTTGCACCCTCCAGTGCTGGCCGCTCTCATTCCAAATAAACCGCTGATTCTCTACACTGCCGCGCTGGATGAGTCACTCGGTACGCTCCTTGCCCAGAACAATGAGGAGGGAAAAGAAAATGCCCTCTACTACCTCAGTCGAACTCTAGTCGGGGCGGAACACAACTATTCCCCAATCGAAAAGCAATGTCTGGCTCTGATATTTGCTGTGAAGAAACTGAGGCACTATCTGCTCGCTCATCAGGTTATGCTGATCTCCAAGGTCGACCCGCTCAAACACTTGATGACCAGAGCAAGCCTAGCCGGCAGAATGGCAAGATGGTCTGTTATGCTACTTGAGTTTGACATAGTTTACACTCCTCAGAAAGCAGTAAAAGGGCAAGCTCTTGCATACTTTCTCGCTGCTCATCCCATACCAGAAGGGTCGCCGCTAAATTGTGAGTTACCCGACGAACAAGTGCTGCACCTTGAGGAAGATGAGCCATGTTGGGAGCTCTACTTCGATGGAGCCTCATCAATAAGGACCTCCAGTAAATCAAGCGTCCCGGAGATAAAAGCAGGGATAGGATTGGTGTTTATCACACCATCAATGGGAACCCTACGGCGTTCTTTCGCTCTCACCGAGCCTCGAACGAACAACGAAGCTGAGTATGAAGCCCTGATAGCTGGTTTGGAACTCGCCATAGAAATGGAAATCCGTCGGCTACGGGTTTACGGTGACTCCCAGCTTGTCGTCAACCAAGTAAGCGGCGACTATAAGATATACAAACCCGAGTTAGCTCGGTACAGAGGCCGAGTGGTGGAACTCATGAAACGGTTCACTCACATTGAACTAATGAGAATCCCTAGAGCATTGAACGGAAAAGCCGACATACTCGCTCGCCTAGCCAAGGAGCTGGCTGATCCTGACATGGACCAAATTCTGATCACAGTCAGGAGCCGACAAATTCTACCCCCAGACTCTCTACGAGAAGAGGAAAGCGCGGAACAGAAGAGCAGTCCTGCCGAAGAAACTTCGATTATCCAAAATGAGCCCGATTGGAGAGAACCCTTCATAGAGTACCTCCGATACGACAAGCTGCCCGAAGAAAAATCTGCGAGGATTCAGCTGAAGAAAAGAGCTCTCCGATACGTGTTTGTAAATGACACGTTATACCGCAGGTCATATGACCAACTCTGGCTCAGGTGCCTGTCATCGGCCGAAGCCCAAAAAGTCATGAAAGAAGTTCACTCAGGCGTTTGCGGTGCTCACCAATCTGGCCCCAAGATGCGACTGCAAATTAAACGGTTTGGGTATTACTGGCCCACCATGATACGGGATTGCAGAGAGCATGCAAAGAAATGTTATATCTGCCAAATTCACGGTGATGCACAAGCATCCCAATCCATTGCATCCTACGGTGACGTCGTGGCCCTTCGAAGTCTGGGGCACCGACATTGTTGGCCCAATTGATCCTCCATCATCCAAAGGCCATCGGTTCATACTGGCCGCGACAGATTACTTCTCCAGATGGGCTGAAGCTGTCCCGCTAAAAGAAGTCAAGACAAAAGATATTCTGACATTCTTCCAGCATAATATTCTATACCGCTTCGGTACACCAAGAAGAATCATTTCTGACAATGGGCCTTCTTTCAAGAGCTTCGATGTCTCAAGGTTCGCTACTCAGCATAAGATAGACTGGAGATATTCCTCCATCTATAATCCAAGAGCCAATGGGCTAGCCGAAGCCTTCAATAAGACTCTATGCAAGCTCCTGAGGAAAAATGCTTCAGCCAACAAGAGAGACTGGAATCTCAAACTTCACGAGGCGTTGTGGGCATATCGTACCACGCACCGTACTCCAACTCAGTCCACTCCATACTCATTGCTCTTCGGAGTGGAGGCGATCCTCCCCCTCGAAGTTGAAGTTCCAAGCTTAAGAATGGCCGTCCAACATGAGTTGACGGAGGAAGAAAACGTGCTCCTTCGACTTGAAGAACTCGATGCCCTCGAAGAAAAGAGGCTCGCGGTGCAGCAAAATCTGGAGCTATACCGAGCCCAAATGTTACGGGCCTATGACAAAATAACCCGTCTCCGTGCTTTCAAGAAAGGTGAATTGGTGTTGGTCCTCAAAAGACCGATCATCCCCAATCGACATGCCAATGGAAAATTCGAGCCGAATTGGGAAGGACCATACGTCATCGAGAAAGTGTTCGACGGAGGATCCTACCAACTAATAAGTGCCGAGGGAGAAAGGCCCATGCCACCCATCAATGGCCGATATCTCAAGAAATACTACACATGAATGCGCCAAGTCGCAGGCGAATTGAGCACATCAGCCCTATGGTCTGGATCAGACATCCTGCAAAACCGTATACAATCCACGGGCGTAAATGACCCCTATTTCTCCCAAATCCTGCCGGTGAGACTACTTTTAAAGTCCCACCAGCGGCAAAAAAAAAAAAGAAAAAAGAAAGAAAAAGAAAAAAAAAAGAAGAAGAAATAAACGGTATGTCCATAAGCAAAACAGGCACGGATGAAAACCCGAAAGGGCTCCGTGAGTAAAAACAGCAGGACTACCGGCGAGTCTGTGAAAACCCGAAAGGGCGCAAACTCGTGAAAAGAGATGAAATACACTCGCAAAGTCCTCTCGACCTTGTGAGGAGAAAACCCTTGCGTGAGATCCTTACGACTCACAATGGAGCAACACACTTAGGAATCCTCACGATTCCTAAGGAGAAAATACACCTGCGGGATCCTTACGACTCGTAGGGAGAAAATGCTTTATGGGACCCTCACGACCCATAAAATTGAAAAGCCTTAGATGATAGGGACCCAAACCTATCTCCTAAGCCATCGTTCCCCAACGGGCAACGGCAAATGATGAGTCGCTCCTGGCATTTCTCTTCAGTGTTAGCGGTGCTGATGCCGACCAAAAACCCAAATCCCAAGTCCTCCCAAGGCAAATGATGAGTTGCTCCTGGCATTATTCCAGTGCAGTAATGCTGATGCCAAACAAGATCCAAATTCCAAGTCCCCAACCCTAAAGTGGCGAATGATGAGTCGCTCCTGGCATTATTCCTGTGTAGCGATGCAGACGCCAACCAAATTCTAAATCCCATACCCCAACGGCGAATGATGAGTCGCTCCTGGTACCACATTTCAGTCCAGCGATGCAGACGCCAACAAAGCCCTGAAATTTTTCCGGCCTACGGTCTGGATCATACATCCTGCAAAACCGTATACAATCCACGGGCGTAAAACAATCCCAAGCTCTCCCAAGTCCTACCGGTTAGACCACATTCAAAGTCCCCCCCCCAAAAAAAAAAATCCTCCCGGGGCTAATGATGAGTTGCTCCTGGCATTATACCAGTGCAGTAATGCAGATGCCAAACAAAAACCAAAATCCCAAAATCCTCTAAATGACAGATGATGATTCGCTCCTGGTACCATATTCCAGTATAGCGATGCTGATGTCAACCTAAATCAAAATCAACAAGTCAACTTTCACTCCGACACCGCCAAAAGCGGAGCAAGTCAGAATCCAATCTCGACGCCACAAGAAGCAGAGCAAGTCAAGTCTACCCCTGACACTGCAAGAAGCAGAGCAAGTCAAATCAAGCACCGACTGTCCAAGTCGCTAAAAGGGCAGTATCGACCGTCCAAGTTGCAAAAAGGGCAGCATCGACCGTCCACGTCGCAAAAAGGGCAGAACCGACCGTCCACGTGCTAAAAGGGCAGCACCGACCATCCAAGTCGCTAAAAGGGCAGCATCGACCGTCCAAGTCGCAAAAAGGGCAGCATCGACCGTCCACGTCGCAAAAAGGGCAGAACCGACCGTCCACGTCGCTAAAAGGGCAGCACCGACCGTCCAAGTCGCTAAAAGGGCAGCATCGACCGTCCACGTCGCTAAAAGGGCAGCATCGACCGTCCAAGTCGCAAAAACGGCAGAACCGACCGTCCACGTCGCTAAAAGGGCAGCACCGACCGTCCACGTCGCAAAAAGGGCAGAACCGACCGTCCACGTCGCTAAAATGGCAGCACCGACCGTCCACGTCGCTAAAATGGCAGAACCGACCGTCCACGTCGCTAAAATGGCGAGTACCGACCGTCCAAGTCGCAAAAATGGCAGCACCGACCGTCCAAGTCGCTAAAAGGGCAGCATCGACCGTCCAAGTCGCAAAAAGGGCAGCATTGACCGTCCATGTCGTAAAAAGGGCAGTGCAGGATTCCTACAAAGCGGGAACCAGATTACTCCGGGCCAAGTAAACGTCTATCACGGACACTCCGTCTCGAAGACATGTCAAGCAACGACCGTCCATGTTGTAAAAAAAGGGCAGTGCCAGCTTCCCAAAAAGCGGGAATGAAATCAGGTTGCCTCCAAGTAAAAGAAGATCCATCAATTTCATGCACACGACCCACATATGTGGTGTGCATTTATTGATGGGGGGCAATTTGTCGGGGTAAAAATTTACACCCCGGTTGACCAAGTCAAAATCAAAGTCAACCCCAAGCCAAGTGGGCCCAAGCCCAGATCCAGTGGGCCCATGCCCGGGTTGAGCCAGAACATGAAGCGGCCGGCCTCCCCCCACGCTAAGATAAAAATTTTGTAATAAATAATTTTGTTGCGTTTCTTTTATGGATAAATGTAAGAAAAATAGGCATAAAGCCCATGGCTTATGTGCAAAAAGAAATGGCACATGAGCCATGAGATAGGCAAAATGCCATTTTGTGAAGCCCAAGGGGCTATGTGTAAAATGTATAGCCTATAAAGGCAAAAGATAATGAAAATATCTCATAACTTTTTCTCTCTCTCTCAAATTTTTTCTTCAGATCTGAGATCTTTTCTCTTTCTTCAAGATTCCAAAACCTTCCTTTTTCTCTTGAATTAAACCAAGAGTTTTACTCTTCTTTTTATAAAACAAATTAGTTTTTCACCACAAAACCCATAAAGGGGAACTCAGATCTTCCATTAGATATCAAAAAGAAGAGATTTTTAGAAATCCCATATCTCTTGATCTTCAAGATCCAGCTAACAGAGGAGGAGGAGGAAGAACATCGTTCACTAAACCAAAAAAAAAAAAAAACACACTCAGGAGTCAAACTCCTCTCTGATTTCTCTTCTGAGAATTTTTTTTTTTAGGCTAAAAGCCTCTTTTTCTCGCCGGCGCTCAAGCGCAGAGCGCCCGCGTGCCGACACGTGGCGCGCTTGCACTCAAGCGCAAACGCTCGAGCGCAAGTCGCCCGCGTGCCGACACGTGGCGCGCTTGCACTCAAGCACAAGCGCTCGAGCGCAAGTCGTCCCCGTGCCGGCACGTGGCGCGCTTGCGCTCAAGCGCTTGCGCTTGAGCGCAAGTCTCCCCCGTGCCGACACATGGCGCGCTTGCGCTCAAGCGCAAGCGCTCAAGCGCAAGTCTCCCCCGTGCCGACACGTGGCGCGCTTGCGCTCCAGCGCAAACGCTCGAGCGCAAGTCGCCCCCATGCCGACACGTGGCGCGCTTGCGCTCCAGCGCAGAGCGCCCACGTACCGACACGTGGCACTCTAGCGCCTGAGCGCACAACACCTAGGCGCACAGCGCCCAAGATGCTAGCCCCCTTGACCCCCAGTCCGCTATCCGGGTAGCGGGACCCCCGTAAAAACTCTGCGTGGCTCCCGATATATCCAAAACCCCCCTTCAAAACACAACACACGTACACTGCACATCTTGTTCGTATGACCAGTTTAACCCGTCAATCGGAGGTTCCCTCGCTCCAAAGGCGAGGGGTAATTAACGGTAGCTTAGTCCGCGGCTGCCGGAGATGCGGATCCCCACAATCAATAAACCCCCGCCTACCCTAGGCAGGGGAATCTGTAGTACGCCTGACAAGCGCGTGTGTATTCCCATCTCAATGGGGTGACGAAAAACACCCTACAATGGTTTAATCTCTACATGGGTTAGTGTATGGCACTAACTCACCCATGGTTGTTATTCTTACCTCATGAGTTCATTCTCATTCTTCACTTGTTCTTCTTCTACCTCATTGAGAAAGCTTGCTAGCTTTTCTCAAGGTGAGAAAATATTGTGAGAAAAATAAATCTAAAGTGAGCCCATTTCCTACTTCATCATCCTCTAGTATTAGCCATTTAGTTTAGGGTGTTTGCTTCACTAATTTCACCATTAGTGAAGAGGCAACATGAGCTTGAATCTTCTCGACGTAGATCATCTTCGGCCTCGAAGATATTGAGCAAGCTTGTTCATTTCTTCATGTGAACTCTCTCTAGAGTCCGGGAGTTCATTACTTGGAGCGAAGGGACTACTACACGGAGCTTTAGAAGTGAAGGATCGGTCTACAAAGGTTATATTCCTCATTCACTTGTATGTAAAGTTGTTTACATGTTGTTTCGTCGGATTTTCTAGTTAAGATTCTAGGGTTAGGGTTAGCTAGGACGGCAAATTTTTGAAAATGGCATGGACGATGCCTCCCGAAACCTTGCTGCCGTGCTAGGCAACCCTGCACGGGGTCACTAGTGAAAAGTTCCTCGGATTCATGGTTACCCACCAAGGAATCGAGGCTAACCCGGAGAAAATCAACGCTATCCTCAACATGGCCGCGCCAAAGACCAACGTCGAAATCATGCGGCTCACAGGGAGGGTAGCCGCTCTGAGTCATTTCATGTCAAGATCCGGGGAAAAGTGCCTCCCATTTTTCAAAGCCCTAAGGAAGATCCCAAGATTCGAATGGTCGAAGGAGTGTCAGATCGGTTTTGAACAATTGAAAACGCACCGGGCAACTCCCTTATTGCTCACCCGGCCAGTTGAATAAGACGAGCTATCGCTGTATCTGGCGGTGTCCGATCAAGCTGCAGGCTCGGTGCTCGTCTGAGAGGTCGAAGGAGTCCATAGGCCGGTCTACTATGTAAGCCACATCTTTAAGGATGCGGAAACAAGGTACCCGACCATAGAGAAGATTGTCCTGGCGCTTATAGTGGCCTCAAAGAAACTACGGCACTACATCCAGGCACACACCATCCTCGTTCTCACCAAGCACCCTTTAGGGGCTATTCTCACCTCCCTCGAGTCTTCTAGTCGTTTGGAGAAGTGGAGATGGGAGTTTTCCCAATTTGACATCAAGTACCGCCCGTGGCAGGCTATCTAGGCACAGGTCTTGGCCGATTTTATCGTCGAATGCACTATCCCCAACAAAGAGGCAGTGTCCGTGCCGGCCTCCGGATCTCAACCTTCGATCAAAGAGGGGCCCGACTCCATTCCCGACTGGGTCCTTTACGTCGACGGGTCATCAACCGAGGAAGGATATGGTGCCGGCCTCATCATTCGGGGCCCGAATGAGGTATAGATGGAACATTCCTTAAAGCTCGAGTTCAGAACCTCAAACAACGCCGTGGAGTACGAGGCTTTGCTCGCTGGACTATGAATCGCCTCTGGAGTGGGGCCGAAGACGATCCAAATCCGCAGCGACTCCGCCCTAGTCGTAGGCCAGGTGACCGGCCGTTTCGAGGCAAAGGAACCTCTGATGGTAAAATATTTGGCCGAGTTAAGAAGACTACGGAAGGACTTCGATGAAGTTTAAGTGGAGCGGATCCCCCAACACCTAAACGCCCAGGCCGACGTTCTGAGCAAGCTAGCTTCCTCCTATACGGTCAACAACAAGAGAAACATACTCTTCGAGGTCTTGCCACGGCTAAGCATGGAGGATAGAGCGACATCACTCCAAGTTTACACGGCCCGGGAAGAAGGCCGGGATTAGAGGCAGCCCCTCGTGGAATTCCTGAAAGAGGGTACACTCCTCGGAGATCGAGGGGAGGCCCACCGCCTCCGAGCCAAAGCCCGCCATTTCGTCTGGAACAAGGGGAACCTCTACAAGAAATCCTTCACTCAACCCTTGCTTCGGTGCGTCGATCCCCACGAAGCCGACTACGTCCTCCGTGAGGTTCATGAAGGGGTCGGTGGAGCACATCAGCAGGCCCGCACCTTAGCCTAGAAGACACTCCTTCAAGGGTATTATTGGCCGACCATCTATCAGGACGCTCAGAAACTCGTCAGAAAGTGCAAGAGCTGTCAACTCCATGGCAGCATACCCTACCTTCTGGCTACCGAGCTAACGGCCCTCACCTCCCCCTGGCCGTTTGCCCAGTAGGGAATGGACATGATAGACCAAGTCCCTACAGGTACGGGTGGGTACAAATACATCCTCGTCGTGGTGGACTACTTTACGAAGTGGATCGAGGTCATCCCCATCAGGAAACCGGACACCACCACGTCCATCAAGTTCCTGCAGAACAACATAATATACCGGTTCGGGATCCTAAGGTGTCTCATCACCAACCATGGGATGAATTTTGATAACGAAATAGTCAAAGGATTCTGCAGCGAATACCATATACTGATGAAGTTCGCCGCGGTCGCGCACCCCCAGTGCAACGGGCATGCCGAGGTCGCTAACCGGGATGTCATTCAAGGTCTTCGAGCTCTCTTAGAGGGACGACAGGGCAGTTGGGTCGATGAGTTACCCTGGGTCTTATGGGCCTTGCGCACGTTGAAGAAGACCCCCACTGGAAAGACCCCCTTCAGCCTCTGCTACGGCATCGAGGCGATGGTCCCAGCAGAGATCGAGCTGCCCAGTTACAGGATCGAGCACTTCGACGACGAAGCAAACAGCTCGGCCCTCCGGACTATTTTGGACATCTTGTTGGAGAAGCCGGACCAGACACAGATCAGGGCCGTCGCCTACCAATAACAGACTGCCCGCTACTACAACGCACGAGTCAAGTATCGTACCTTCAAAACTGGAGATTTGGTCCTAAGGCGGAACGGGTTCGTTGATCAGGGCAAGTTATACAAGTTTTCTCCGAAGTGGGACGGCCCCTTCCTCATCTCTGAAGTCTTGCTCGGCGGGGCCTATCACTTACAAGACGCTGCGGGTCACAAATTTCCACGGCCTTACAATGCCGAGAAGCTCAAGTTGTACCTTTGAAAGTATATCTATAGACACATGTTTCTTCTTTGACAAAGCGATGTAAATTTTTTCTCAGTTTCTTAATAATAAGAAGGATCTTCCCCTATGTGTTTCCCTCTTCCTCGGATCAAAGCTTACGGATTTCATTTCGCAAAAATACTCAAATGCACCCTGAAGACAAAAAGGAAACAATAGAACATCACAAAAAGGAGAACTTTATTTATCAAAAGGTATTATGGGGTCCTCAGCCTTACATAAAAATTGAAATTACAAAAGAGGGGAACGCGGTCAAGGAAGCATTGCTGGTGATACTCTGTAGAGATCTCCGCCAGACGGGCCCTTGCCTCTTCAGCCCGCTTCCGCTGATGCTGCCCACGAACTCGGGATGCCACGGAAACGCCGGGCCCTCCATCTGCCAAGCCCTGGCTTACGATCTGTCTCTTTTGGAAGCACTCCAAAATAAGGGCCACAGATTGGTCGTGCCTGCTCTTCGAGATGAGGCTAAGCACGTAGATCGTACGCGTCTTGTTGAGCGCTTCGTCCAGCAACTCTTCAGAGAGGGGGTTGTACAACCCCGGGGACCTCCAGATTGCGTACATCAGCAATTGGAGGAGGGACGACCAGCGAGGAAGGAAACGGCCGATATGGTCCTTGATGCGCTGGACCACTCCTTGGTACCTCTCCTTGGAAACGGACTGGTCGTATAGATAGATGTCATCGGGAGTAATGATCTCTTCGATCGCATAGATACGCCTGGCCATCTCAAAAAAGCAATGCCGAAAAGTTGGCATCTCCTCCTCTATTTATAGCCTCCACATAATCCCCAAGAGCCCAAATATATGCGCGCATGGGCGCGAATCGTGGGATTCGCTCAATTCTTCCAATCCTGGGATTCTCTCAATTCTCGGTGAATCGAAGTTGGAACGACGCGGATCTTGGAACACCTCGCCTCACCTATGCGTTTCTGCCGCGTGTCGCCCACGACGGTCACTCTTCTAGTATTCACACATCCAGGAAGGCCGGGCAAAACTGTGCAACTTCCCTGATCGGTCCATCCTTGGCTGGTAATTTACTACCCACTGACACCAAGGATCGAAGCCCTCGTCAAGAGGCCATCGAGCAGCTTCCCTGCTCGGTCCATCCTTGGCTGGTAGTTTACTACCAACCGACACCAAGGATTGAAGCCCTCGTCAATAGGTCACCGAGCAGCTTCCCTGCTCGGTCCATCCTGGCTCGTAGTTTACTACCCACCGACGCCAAGGATCGAAGCCCTCATCAAGAGGCCACCGAGTAGCTTCCCTGCTCGGTCCATCCTTGGCTAGTAGTTTACTACCCACCAACGCCAAGGATCGAAGCCTTCATTAAGAGGCCACCGAGCAGCTTCCCTGCTCGGTCCATCCTTGGCTGGTAGTTTACTACCCACCAACGCCAAGTATCAAAGCCCTCATCAAGAGGCCATCGAGCAACTTCTCTGCTCGGTCCATCCTTAGTGGGTAACTTCTTACCCATCTACGCTAAGGATCGAAGCCCTCGTTAAGAGGCTGAAAGTCTACCTTAACACCACCATGAGGTTCTAGAGGCATCAAGCATGCCACATTTTAATTTTTATTACGTGCTAAGTTAGACTAACAAGATCATTACTAGATTATTAGGGTTAGTCTTTGTGATGTGATGAACTAAAGTGAAGAAAAGAGCATACAACCTTTGTAGTTCGAGTCCTTTTCTTCAATAGCTCCGGGTTGAAGTCCACGCGACTCTACTAGGCTCCTTTTCGAGGTGAACGAACCTCCTTCGTGATCTTCGCGCCAAATACAATCCACCCGAAGTCCACAAGCTCAAGCTACCCCTTCACTAATCTCATTAGTGAAGGCAACACTCCACATCAAACTGCTAATCTAATGTGTGATGGTGAAGTAGGGGTTTAATTTGCTCACTAGTTTGTGTTCAAGCTTCATGGTTCACATCACATGTGAGGGTTGAAACTTCAACCATGGGATTGAGGGAGAAGAAGAAGCTAGAGAGCAACCATGGGAGCAAAGCAAGCAAAAATGGCTAAGTGTTGAGTATGAGACTAGAATGAATGGCAACTCTTGACCCCCACTCATTCAAGCATGCAATTTTGCAATATAAAATTGCAACCATGCTTGAATAGTGAGTCAAGATGAATAAACTATGAATAAAGCCCATGCTTGCAACCATGCTCTCATTTTCCACCTCTTTTCTATTTTTCTCAAAAATAGAAATCATGCCATGCTTCATTATTATTATTATTATTATATATATATATCATATATATATATATATTAATATATCACATTATTAAATCAACACATGATTTAATAATCCGGTTATATCACATATGACCGACTAATATCATTCATCTGTATATCACATTATCAAATCAACACTTGATTCGACAATCTGGTTATATCATATATAACCGAACCGATAACAGATAACTGCCAGATTACAATACGGTATCTCATACTCATATTTAATCAGGCCCACACACATATCAACATAGGTGCCCTACTTTGTTTCACTCGAACCAGGAAACTTCTGTGTGGGACTCTAAAGACTCGTCAATACGCCAGTAGTAGGTGATGATCACATCAGTCACCTACAAGCTGTCAGCGGTACTAGCTGGACAAAACGGCTACCCGGGTATTGAGCAATATGAAGATCAACAAGCAATCTTGTCCATAGTCTCCATGAAGCCTATCAGTAACACTACCGTACAGTCCGGTCTCTTCGTCTGATATGTCGCATATCATGTCTAGGGGTGGTAAACGTCAGGCCCCAGTAACGTGATAAGTCATGCCGATGTCGGCCTATAACGGTTTGAGAAACTACTGATAACTCTTATCAGTAAATCTCAGCAGCAGCCCTGGCCAGGGACTTCCAGTTATAGCCAATCGAGTATAGAGCAACATAAACCCAATACCGGGAGAGACGAAACCCCTCCTATCGCTCATTGCCTCCATGTGACTCAGGACTGTACCTAAAATCCACCTGTTTGCATGACTCCTTTGAGCTGTGGTAGGGAGGAAATCAAAGAACAGTGGGAGCCACACAAGACTCCATGACGATCTCGGGTCTACAGACTAACCTGTACCAGTGTCACCAGAGGACTGCTATCTGATGATAGGTATACTACCATATAGGAGTCTTCGGTGAGTCCTGTTTAGTGTACCCATTCTCTAATGAGCACCTGTGTACAATCTTTGATGTCACACACCAATGGTTGTGGGATCAACCATCGCCCTCTAAGGGACAAGAAACGTACACACTAGTCTACACTGGAATATCGATGCCCTAGTCTCGATATTCCCACAACTAGGAACTGATTAAAGGATGTACTTGTGGACCACCCTGGCCCCACTAGTATAATCTCATCATAATCTTGGTAGTCAAGTACATATTCTAAGGGTTTTATCAACATGTGAGAGTAAGACAGTAAAGAATACTAGTCAACATGTTAAGATAAAGAGTAACCAGATAGAATACTATCATACCGAGCATGAGAGTCCTCTATATATATATGTCCAAGCATCCACTATAATATACATCACATGTAAAATAATGGCCTCTAGGGCATACATATATCTAACAATTTCCCACTTGCACTAAGGCCATGTGTTGTAGTATCTCATACCCAACATCCCAAAAAGCCTCTCAAATTGCATCTGGGGGATGGCCTCGGTGAGTGGATCCGTTGTGTTAACCTCTGTGTCAACTCTCCTGACCTCGATCTCCCGGAGATCAATTATCTCCCTGATCAGGTGATACTGTCTAAGAATATGTCTGGATCACTGACGGGACCGAGGTTTCTAGGCCAAAGCCACAGCTCCATTGTCATCACAATACACAGGTATTGGATGCCTAATGGTAGGAACCTAGTTCATCTCATGAACGCTATTCATCCAGACAACCTCTTTGGCAGTATTGTTGGTAGCGATGTAATTAACCTCTATCAATGAGTCTGCTACGGTATATAGCTTGGAACCCTTCCAACATACCATCCCTCCACTGAGGGTAAAGACAAAACTCGAGACTGACTTTCAGTCGTCCTTATCACTCTGGAAGCTCGAATCGGTAAAGGACTCCATCTGGAGTTCACCGTTACCTTAC
The DNA here is from genome assembly GCA_030015575.1 of Agapanthus africanus. Lineage (NCBI taxonomy): Eukaryota > Viridiplantae > Streptophyta > Magnoliopsida > Asparagales > Amaryllidaceae > Agapanthus > Agapanthus africanus. Next base: position 403,999,124 of record CM057346.1, read on the forward strand.
ACCAAGAACATCTCTTTAGTCCTTCTTAAGCACTTAAGAATGTTCTTCAGCTATCCAGTGGTTTTCCCAAAGATCTTTTCGATACTTATTCACTACACCTAGTGAGTAAGCTACATCTGGTCAGTACATAACATCGCATACATGATTGACCCGTCTTCCAAAGCATAGGGTATCCCTTGTATGCGAGCCCTCTCCAAATCAGTCTCGAGAGACATCTATTTGGAGAGAGTGGTTCCTGAACAAGCTGGTACATTACCATGCTTAGAATCATCCATACTAAACCCCTTTAGCATGGTGTCCATGTACCTGGATTGGGACAATCCCAAATCCATTTAGATCTATCTTTATAGATCTATATCCCTAGGATGTAGGAGACATCAGTTAGATCTTTCATGGAGAACCTATGTGATAAGAGGTGCTTGACCGAGTGTAGCATAGGAACACCCTTTCCTATCAAGAGTATGTCATCCGTGTACAATACGAGGAAGACAACCATACTCTCTACAACCTTCTTATTTATACATGGTTCATCTATCTTTTTGATGAAGTCAAACTCTTTGACAGCTTCATTAAAATAGATGTTCCATCTCCGTGATGCCTGCTTTAAACATGCTTTCGCTGCTCCCACTGTCTACGAAGCCTTTTGGCAGTGTCATATACATGCTCTCTTCTAAATCACCATTTAGAAAAGCGGTTTTGACGTGCAGTCTGCCAGATATCGTAGTCATGGTATGCATCAATAGCAAGTAGGATCCTGATAGACTTAAGCTTAGCGACAAGTCAAGCTTTGAAAGTCTTAAATTTTCCATCTACACCAAATTATCTTTCTCAAAGATCTTCTTGCTCCTGATGGGTTTCACCCCTTCAGGAGCAACATGCAAAGTCAACACTTTTGCTGGTGTACATGGATTACATCTCTGATCGCATAGTATCCAGCCTTTTCACATAGTCTCCACTTGTGATGGCCTGTTCGAAACTAGTTGGGTCATCATCTCCATGATGCAATCCTCGCTCCCACCGTCTAAGAGAAAATCGTAGTATCTCTCAGGTGGATGAGGAACCCTACTAGATCTGCGGAGTGGCTTCGGTTCGTCAAGAACTATTGAATCCTCCGGTTCTAACAAATCGTCAGTTATAAATTGTGTTTGTTGGAACTACTTCCAGTTCTACCTCATCGCCACCAATTTCTTCCACAAGAAATTTCTTTTCTAAAAAGGTGGCATGTCGAGAAAAAAAAATCTTTTATTCCTCGGTGTGGTAGAAGATATACCCTCGCGAATGGTTAGGATATCCTACAAACTTGCACAGAACCGACCTTATCTCGAGCTTGTCTGGATTTTGCTTTTCAATATAGGCCGGACAACCCCATATTTTAACTCGTTTAAGAGATGGTCTCTTCTCATTCCATATCTCATATGGAGTGGTAGGCAACATATTTGATCAAAACTCTATTCAATAGGTATGCATCTTCTCAAGTGCATGTCCCTGAAAAGAAATAGGCAACTCAACAGTACTCATCATAGAGCGCACCATATCTCATAGGGTGAGATTCCTCCGCCCCGATATATCGTTGTGCTGTGGTGTATACGGAGGAGTAAACTGAGAGAGAATCTCATTCTCTTTTGAATAGTCTTGGAATTTTGTGCTCCAGTATTCTTCTCCCCGATCATATCGTTGGATTTGAATACCTTTACCCATCTGGTTCTCATCTTCGTACTTATATTCCTTGAAATTCTTAAAAGATTCAGATTTGTGTTTCAACAAGAACACATGTCCGTATCTTAAGAGAACATCAGTGAATGTTGTTGGCTATAGTGCCCTCAAGTCAATTAATGGATCGCAGGCACGTGATTGCAATGATTGGGGGTGGACCTATACCGGTAGAACAGTCTTACTCGAGATGATAGTATGCTATCTGGTTTGTCTTTATCATCATGTATATGCTTCAGGTGACATTACAGATCACTATTACATGTTGATAGAGCCCATAGGATTCTTGCTTGACTACCAGCAGTATGATGGCGATCATATACGTGAGAGTTGGGTAGTCTATAAGCACATCCTTAAAGTGTCCCTAGTCGAGGGAGTTTTGAGACTGGGCATCGATACTCCAAGAGTAGACTAGTGTATACGGATCGAGACCCCGACGAGGGCGATGGCCGGTCTCACAAGCCATTGGTGTCAGTTGGTTCACCTAAGATGTATACAGGTGCTCATTGGGTTATGAGTACACCGGACGGACTCGCCGGGAATATGCTAGTTAGTATTATATCTATCGTCAGATAGCAGTTCCCTGGTGACATGTGTATAGGTTAGTTTATTGACCTAATATCGTCATTTGTATCGTGTGAGTTCCCACTGTGCTTTGATTACTACCCTACCACGGCTTAAAGGAGTCGTGCAAACAGGTTTTAGTTGGGTACAGTCCCGAGCTACATGGAGGCAGTGAGCGGATCGTCAGGGGATTCGTCTCTCCCGGTATTGGGGGTTGATATCGCGCTGTATTTAGAGAGCCATTACACAAAGTCCCTAGCCAGGGCAAGTGAGATTTACTGGTAGGTATTTTAGTAGTATCTCAGGGTGTTCTGGGCTACACTCCGACATGTCTCATACCGCTATTAGGGGTCTGACGTTTACCATCCCCCTAGGCCCGATATGCGATACTCATAGACAAACGAATCGGACTGTATGAATATTGTCACAGTCACGCTCAGTAGGGTTTCAGGATGAGTTCGCTCGTCGGCCTCCTTTTCGCTCAATACCTGGGCAGCCGTTACGTTCAGCTAGTGCCACTGACGTGCTTGTGGTTAAAACCACTGCCAGTGTATTGATGAGTCTTTAGAGTCCCACATAGAGGGTTTCCCTAGTTCGGGTGAAACGTTGTAGAGGCCGTATGGTTTTATGGTAAGGTTTGATCAGATATGTGCACTTGTGCACGGATCATGATCAGACGGATCATACTAGTGGGCTTTGGTTTAAACCAGATCCTAGTATTAGATTGTTGGATTATTTTCGTCTCGTTGTATTCGTATTCAGCCGGAATACGAATGCAGGTATGTATATACAGATGAAGGGTATTCTTGTGATCCGTTACGAGTTAAGTTTAGAAGTTAACATTCTCTTTTTTATTAAACATTTAGTTTATTGTTTAATTGTGTGGAAATTGTGAGTGCAAGTTTTGACCTAGGGCATTGGACGTGGCATATGCATTTTTGGTGACTCATGGTGTGTTTACTTGTGCCATGTCTATTTCTTTATTGATTTATTGTGTGGGATATTTGTGGAGAGAGAGAGGGAAACCACTTGAGGCCAAGGGATTTTTCTTGAGTTGGTTTTATATATGCTCACAATATATCTCACACAATAACTCATGCCATTTTTCTTCACTGGCTTTTTTCTTGAGCTCATACTTTCCATCAATGGCTTCTTCTTCAACCTCCACCCATCCCTCTCATGTGTTGAGAATCATTGGGTGTTTTGAGACAAAGTATTCACAAACTATATCTACTTCATCTTGGGCACCTAGGTTAGTAAACTAGTTGTTCGAGTTGCTTCAGTTTTTGAAGCGGGAGCCCGTATTACTAATCCTCGACGTGGATCGTCTTCGACGAGAGAAACCGGAGAGCGAAATACATCGGGGTAGCCGTGAGGAGCTTAGGCAAAGGTTGAAGTGTTGGAGATAGTGCCCTCAAAGTCAATTATTGGATCGCAGGTACGTGATTGCAATGATTGAAGCAGGACCTATACCGATATAACAGTCTTGCTCGAGATGATAGTATGCTATCTGGTTTGTCTTTATCATCGTATACATGCTTTCGTTCACTATTGCATGATCATAGAGCCCATAGGATTCTTTCTTGACTACCAGCAGTATGATGGCGATCATATACGTGGGAGATGGGGTCTGTAAGCACATCCTTAAAAGTGTCCCTAGTCATGGGGGTTTCGAGACAGGGCATCGATACTACAGAGTAGACTAGTGTATACAGTCGAGACCCCGACGAGGGGCGGTGGCCGGTCTCACAAGCCACTGGTGTCAGTTGGTTCACCTAAGATGTATACAGGTGCTCATTGGGTTATGAGTACACCGGACAGGACTCGCCGGGAATCTGCTAGTTGGTATTATACATATCGTCAGATAGCAATTCCCTGGTGACATGTGTACAGGTTAGTTCATCAACCTGAGATCGTCATTTGTCTCATGTGAGTTCCCACTGGGCTTAGATTACTACCCTACCACGCTCAAAGGAGTTGTGCAAACAGGTTTTAGTTGGGTACAGTCCTGAGCCACATTGGAGGCAAGTGAGCGGATCGTCGGGGATTCGTCTCTCTCAGTATTGGGGGTTGATATCGCGTAGTGTACGGGTGGCCATCACTAGGAATCCTCAGCCGAGGTAGTAGAGAATTACTGATTTGGATCAGTAGTTTCTCAGGTGGTGATGGGCTTCATACCGACACGATTTATCGCGTTATTAGAGGTCTGACTTTATCCACCCCCATAGACTCGATATGCGATACTCTTTAGACGAATGGACCGGACTGTATATACATTGTCACCGTCAGGCTCAGTAGGGTTTATAGATGAGTTTGCTCGTCAGCTTCCCTTCCAATCAATACATAGGCAAACCATTACGTACAGCTTGTGCCTCTGACGTGCTAGGGGTTATACCCAGTGCCAGTGTGTTGATGAGTCATTAGAGTCCCCCCACAGACACTTTTCCAAGTTTGGGCGAAACGTTGTAGAGGCCGTATGGGTTTATGGCAAGGTTCGGAAAAAGCACGTGCGTTTTCGCACGTGTCGTTTTTCGGGCAGATAATACTGGTAGGCTTTGGTTTAAGCCGGAACCCAATATTATACCGTGTAGATATAATATCTTTGTCTCAGATGCATTTGTATTCGGTTGTAATACAAATGCGGGTATGTTTATACCATTACGGGGTTATCCTGAAATTCGTTTCAGGATCACTTTTGGAAGTTGCCATCCAGTTTTTTATCTGCCGTATTTTGACATTCGGTTAAATGCGGATTTATCTTTTCTTGATGAGGGTGAGTCATGGTTCTAGAAGGTTCTAGATTTGGTGACAAGGCTTGATGATTCATTGTTAGCATTAATTGTTCCATTAATGTTTCGATGACTATGGTTAATGAGTCATGCTTTACATTATTGTGTTCATACTAGGTGTTATGATAAGTTTGTGCTTATGGTCACCTTCCCCCTCCTACACTCATCTCCCGCCCTCTCTATAAGCGGCCGGCCTCCCCCTTCTCTTGGCTAATGGTTGTTGATCACTAGGAAAAAGATTATGATAGATTCGGGTTCATGAAAATTAGATAGCCTCTTTCTCATTTCACCCGATCCAAAAGGCAACTTCCATAACCGTTCGTCCATAGCCTTGGACGTAACGAGACAAAATGTTCTACTCATTCTCTACTTCATCTTGGTCGTCTCTTTTAGTAAACATGACGATCGAGTTGGCTCGGTTCAGAGGAGGGAGCCCGTTTAAAGATCCGTCGACGTGGTGCCACCTGGACGACAAGATTGGAGATCGAGGAGATCGGAGCAGCCGCAACAAGCGTGGGATGATGGTTGAAGACCGAAGGACTCGGATCGTTCGGTATAACTCTTCTACCCACTTTGTAGTTTGTTAGTTTAGCTTTAATGGCAGATCCGGGTTACGGTACACGATAGCGCCAGTTGTAAAAAGTTTTTATTCCGCATTTGGCGTCTATTAGACAGCCGGGGCGCTACCGTGGACTTACAGTGGTATCAGAGCCTCACCATTAAGCTATACTAACTTGTGCTAACGCGTTTAAAACATCGATCGAACGGATTTCACAAAACTACAATTTTCTGTTCAAGGTTTCTGTCGTTTTTAAATCAGGTCTAAAAAATTATTTGACATATCACAGAAAACTAGGCAGGAAATTCTAAGCAAACTGGTGAAATTTGGTCACGTGATCCCGCATAACGGCCGCGGATCCGCGGTCCAAACCAGGGTTGGGCCGCTGATCCACCGCGCTTTTGTGGGAACAGTGCCCCAAATTTTTCCAGTGAGTTTAACATGGGAAATTGTGGTTTTTGGTGTATGTTTTTTTGGCCCAAATTTTGTTACTGTACACCAGATGTACGTGGGGCCCACTTCGGGAAATTTAGTCGATCGAAATTTTAAACTTGTTAGTATGCAGTATTTACATTATATCTCCGACCGGGAATGTCATTTGATCGGTAAACCACGTCTGATTGCTATAGTTCTTTTAGACGGGTTTGCGAACGTGACTTTCGCGTTGATGTTCTGTGTTGTGCTGTGATGTTGCGGATATGTCGTAGTGGATAGCATGGTGCAATGATAGTGCAGTTTAGATTTATTTGTACATTTTATATTGCGGGGCGAGCGTCCGACATGTGGACTGCCGTCACTGCCTGTTTGTATAATATTCTTTTGGGGCACGACCGGGTCGAGGTCGATGTACCCGTTGTATATATTTTTATTTCTGTACTAGGTTTATCCCGCGAAGGAGTGCATGGATAGCCGGGTTCTGGAGGGTAACGGGTCCGTATCTCATGGCTTTGAGAGGCAAAGGGACCTCACTCTAGAATTGGCAGACTATTCGCCGCACTCGTAGGGGGTACAGGTTGACCCAAGGAGGGGTGCTCAATTTACCGGATTCCGTGAAGTGCCGGGTGTTCCATTCACTATATTGTGGGGACCACCTCGCTTCAGGTTTTGGCGGGTAACTTGCCGCACCCATAGGGGTCTAGGTTTCATTGCACAGGCTATCCACACGACCAGGGGAACATCGGGTTTCAGCAGCGGCTCTGTGAAACTCGGGGATCCCAGATTATCTGTATTGTTCTGTGATGCTTATTACTTTTCTGTAATGTTGCATATTATCACGCCTGGAGCGATTATTGTATATTGGTATATATACTATTAGATGTTGTATAGGTTTTACACCCGCGCTAGTCCAGCCCCCGCTCTGTCGTTAGTTAAGTAACCTAACGGGTGATGACGGGACCCAGTGGCGAATGCGGATGGCATTTACGTACATTTTATTTTCGTTCTTTTCTGGTGTGATTGATTGATGGGACTGCATTGATTCTTATCAATGCAAGGAAAAAACAAACCTATATTTGATGTTGTTGGAACAAATTTTAAAAAGTGTTATTACAAAAATGTTTACTTTTGTTTTGTATAGTGATATTCAGTTAGAATATCCCGCACCTCATTCGACGAGGCAAGGGCCGAGATCCCTTCACCGGGAGTGACCCCTTGGGCAGAAGTTTACGTCAGGGTAACAACTTCAATATAGTCGATTACAAGTTGTTTTGCATCGTGGTATTCAGTTGGAATATCCTGCACCTCATTCCATGAGGAAAGAACCGAGATCCCTTCACCGGGAGTGAGCTCTTTAGCAAAGGTTTTTCGCTACTATATTTTTATAAAAAGCTATCAGGTTCCTTCAACGAGATCAAGTTCATTACGTTAAAGGTTTTTCGCCAAAAACTAGTCGTAGCCCTCCGTCGTATCTTATGGATGGTCAGTAGTATTTAAGCTATGTTTTTTGACTTTCGCCAAGGCATAGTGCTTGGTAGCTGCTGGGGTATTCATTTGTAGCATAGATAGATGTGTTGGTTTGGGACAATCGTATTACCTTGTTGGCTTTCGTCAAGGGTATGTACGGGTGGGTTCAAATTAACCTGGACAATGACGGGGAGAACTTGACATGTGACTTATGATTTGTTGGCTTTCGTCAAGGTCATAAGAGCATGGGGCAAAAATCACATCGGGAGTTTCAAACATACAGTAAACTTGCCAGGTATGCGCATAGCTTCTGGAGTGTGATAACTTGAGTGGCTTCCATCAAGTTATCATGAGATGATAGTTGGATCCCGATTCTCACTGATGAGTTGGTTTACTCTTCGGGTGATCCCGACTAATTCTTCTTTCAGGTTTGGAGGAGAATTTGAGATTACAGTGGGAGGTTTCTTGATTAGATAAAGTGATAACCATTCTGATCTAGATTAGAGTGCACGCAGAGTGTTTCTTTTCTCTTTCTCTTTTTGGCAGCGACCTTTGACCGACCCTAGACTATAACTCAGTGACCAAGTTGACCGAACCTTCTTAAAAGTCAATTATTGGATCGCAGGTACGTGATTGCAATGATTGAGGCAGGACCTATACCGATATAACAGTCTTGCTCGAGATGATAATATGCTATATGGTTTGTCTTTATCATCGTATACATGCTTTAGTTCACTATTGCATGATGATAGAGTCCATAGGATTCTTGCTTGACTACCAGCAGTATGATGGCGATCATATACGTGGGAGCTGGGGTCTGTAAGCACATCCTTAAAAGTGTCCCTAGTCGTGGGAGTTTCGAGACAGGGCATCGATACTCCAGAGTAGACTAGTGTATACAGTCGAGACCCCGACGAGGGGCGGTGGCCAGTCTCATAAGCCACTGGTGTCAGTTGGTTCACCTAAGATGTATACAGGTGCTCATTGGGTTATGAGTACACCGGACAAGACTCGCCGGGAATCTGCTAGTTGGTATTATACATATCGTCATATAGCAATTCCCTGGTGACATGTGTTCAGGTTAGTTCATCGACCTGAGATCATCATTTGTCTCATGTGAGTTCCCACTGTGCTTAGATTACTACCCTACCACGCTCAAAGGAGTTGTGCAAACAGGTTTTAGTTGGGTACAGTCCCGAACCATGATCGCACGCTTTCGGCGTGTCGGAAGTTCAAAGTTCTAAAGTTTACCGCGATCAGGACAGTGTCGCTATGCAGCTAGCCGGTTGAGCACGGGTCGATCCACAGGGAGATGGTTGTATCTTACCTTCTTGTCTTAGACGAGTCAATAAAGAATCTGTATGTGTGTTTGATCTAACCTATGTGTTTATTTGCAAGTATAAAGTTGTTAAGAAGAAAATACGAGATTGTAAGCTAAAGAAATCTGTACTCAAAACCTTTGAGCCGAGTCTTGACCAATTGAAGCTCAAGCAATCGGCAACAACGTGGATTAGGGGATTTAAGCGCGGTATTCATGGAATCCGGCTTATTTACCCTTGTCCTTCCGTTCTTGTCTCTTGCTTTCGCCTCCGGCCAAACCGAACGCAACCGGTCGCGGTTAGGAGTCACCGTTACCTTGTCAGGGTACGGTGCCTAACGGAGCGCTTGCGTATGGTTTGGGCGGAGTTCAATGGAAAATAACGGGAAAAGGAAAAGAGCAAAGAAATGTTAACTTACAATATCATATGGATTCTTAACAACAACAATAATTACAACATTCACAAAATGAACAAAAGAGAACAAAAAGAAAAGAACAAAGAAAAGAATACAAGTAATTAAGTGCATGAATATAAATTGCAAGTAATTAAAGTGCATGGAAATAAATTGCAAGTAATAAAAAGCAATAAAAAGAACAAGAAAGTAGAACTCAAAACAAGCATGAGATCAATAGCCAACCCTTAAACTTGCAAGCTCAATCAAGAGGTTGCAAGATCAAGAGAAGGGTAGAGAACGCATGTGAATTGAAGTGCTAATTCCATAAGAAAATACGACCCTTGAGATCAATAACTAACCCTTAACCATTCAAGCTCAATGAAGAGGTTGAATGATCAAGAGAAAGCAAGAATCTCAAGGGGAAGAAAGAACAAAAGAGAATGATACAAAAGCCTCATCTTCATTAATCTTCCACTCAAAAAGCTCTCACTACAATTTTAATGGAGAAAGAATGAAGAAGAAGAAGAAGAACTATACAAAAGACTACAAAAGAGTGGACACAAAATTGGACCCTTGGCTTAGCTCAAATCTGCTGTATTTATAGGCAGGGAGTTGAAGATCTAGGGCAACAAACTGGACCCATGTGAAAAGACCATCCTACCCCCCAAAGCCCATGCCCTGAAGCGCCTGTACGGCCGCGGATCCGCCGCCAATACCCCCTATTGGCCGCGGATCCGCGCCCCTACAGTAGGGTTAGGGTGTGGGCAACTTGGTACTTCCCTGGTCTGCTGTCCCCTGTTGTCTGGTACATGTATTTTCTGATAATATTTCCAGAATATCTTCAGAATTCCTAGTCCAAGATTGCTATCTTTTCTTCACTTTTTGACTTTATCTCTCTTGAGCTCCGCGCACCCATTGATTCTTGTGCTGCCCCCCTCATGCTCTGTGCTTGTCCGAGACACGAATGACCGCTGTCATATGCCTTGTCCCTGGAACCGGTACGCAGCATCGGACGGATAAGGATGACCGGAACCCGGCTTTTATCTGTTGTCAACAGATGTTCTGTATTTGGTGTAACTGTGGAGATTTTGTCTTGAATTGCAATATTTGTACTGGAAACCTGTATTATGTAAATATGTAACAAACACGGATTAAAAGTACCTACCTATAAACACACGAGCATAAGAATGGGCGGTATAAAATGCAGTATTCTGTGATGAACAAATACCCCCAAACTTAACTTTTGCTCGTCCCGAGCAAAACCAATTATTCTCAAAAAAAGAAAATCCTAACCGCACTTTCGCAGGGAACGCGATTGCACTGAGCATGTGCAACAAGCCGTTAAACCTCTAGGTGTCCCTAGTAGGAGGAGTGTTGTCTCCTGAGGGTTTTCAGCGGATTACACCCACAAAATCCGGTCAAGTTGGTTTTGTAAAATAACTAAGATTCAAACCCTAAAGTTTTGTTTTAGAAAATAGCAATTCTATAATCCTAAGTCTAGACCATCGAACCTTTATTTTTCACACCTCGCTTCTTATTTAACTACAGATTTTATATGTCTTTACGTGTAGTGCAAATAGTGTCGTTAAGTTCCATAAGGATCGATTAAAGTCATCATGTCGCACAAAAAAGCCCAGATAACAATTTTAAAAGGATCACATAAGTTTTATAAAGAGTTAAGCATTTTTCAAGTTTCGTTTTCCAGTAAGGTTTCAACTTCAGAATTTCTATCTTCCTTAACAGGAAACTAAGTCGTATTTTCCACTCCACCTTTTTCTTGTTTTTATTTCATACACACCTCTGTGAACGTGCAATAGTCTTTATCATAGAATAAAACCTTTATATCTCCGTTAAATTTTTTTTTTATAAAAGCCTGTCTTTTATCAAGATTATTCTCACACAAAGAACCGTTAGGAATTTTAACTCGGAGAGAACACTTGCTTGACTTTGTTTTAAACTGGACTTTCTAGGCTTCTTAGCGAGCTTTGGGCCAATGCACCCAAACCAGTTGGTTTTAGGGCATTAGGTGTAGAAACACCCCAGCGGACTTAATTACTCAAGTTACCTAGGTCCAAAAACAAAAGACAGTTTGGCGTGAAAATCAGATGATTTAATACGAACGGAGATATAACCGGCAGTTCAATTATTTTTTTTGGATAAAAGACGTGTTTAGTGGGTTTGGTGTGTAATCATTCCAATCAAGTTTCCGATGGGTTATTTTTCAGACTTAGCTCCAATTACGGCATCAATAACATTCCTTCATGTTCGCTTTACTTCATAAACTATTCTTGACATTACTTATTTCAGAACAAACCTATTTGATCCTCAGAAAATCATTTATCTATTTAAAAGTTTAAACATGAAAGACTTGTCATCTAATTCCCAAAATTCACGACACGTGTAGTGTGATGTAAAGACGTATATCAGCTATAGTTAACATCAAAGGAGAGTTATCTTTCAGGTTTTCAAAATCCAAACATAAGATCTAGTTATTCCTATTTTTTCAAACAAAAACCGTCGAAATGTTGAATCAGAGTTCTTCCACAAGCTAACTTGACAAAAAGTTTTTATATTTTTAGAAAATTTTCAGATTTTTATGGGTTTTATGGATTTTATATGCAGATGCAAAATATACATATGAATGCGAAGGAAGAAAGCTTACCGTGCACACCCCCAAACTTAAACTTGACAGTGCCCTCACTGTCAGGCTATACCAAGAGGGTAAAAAATTGCCGGCGCTCCCTAGAAACAAATTATATACAAAACAAAAAGGAAAACAAAAATATATACAAAAAAGTGTCCCCCCCAAACTTAAGTAAAACAGTGTTTCCACTGTTACGCGTTGAAATTCAGGATTTAGGGGGGAAAGAACAGTATCAAGCTATACAAGGCCTTACACAGGCCAAAAGTGAGCACCAACCATTCAAAGATTTTATCGCTATAATGTACAGGTTGGTGGAAGAAGGCGTAGAGAAAAGAGAAGGACAATACGCGAGACCGTATGCGAAGAGAAGCAGGATACGGTCTCGGTATATGAGAGGAAGAAGAATGGCGGAAGGGAAAAAGAAGTGGAATACGAACTTGAGGGTGCCAATGGAGTAAATAGATTAGCACAATTTGTGATGACCGATGTGTGAAAAGCGATTGTGCTAATATATTTACCCGTCGAGAAATGGGGTCAAATCCCTCAAGGTTCGTGAGAAACCATGGGTACGCCGAACCTGGTAAACCAGACATAGTAAATGAAAGTGAGACGGGTTCTTGCAAGGTCGGAAAGATGGAAAGGATGGAGGGAAGTGGTTGAGGAAGGGTATCGGTTAAAGGTTCTGGAGGGTGTACACAGTCAGTGAAAGGAACAGGATGAATTGGAAAATCCGACTCATCATCTAGAACTGTTTCATCCTCAAAAATATCCTCAAAATTCTCCTCAAAGTTAAGCTCATCCATGCTCTTCTCTTCAAAGTCCAGACGCATATGGGGTTCGGGAAAAACATTTAATGACTCGGGATGATGATTTGAAGAGACAAACTCAGCCAAATCTACGGGTTCATCATCCAAAATATCCCCAGCGTCAATATCCTCAATCAAGTGAAAATCAAAATTCTCTGACACCTCATCAAAAGCATGGATATTAATCGATTCTGGTTCTAAGATATAGGTGTAGAGGTCAAAAGGATTAGGTATGGTTTCACTTGGAAGGGACCCTTCACAATCGGGCAAATCAAACACTACGAAGTCGCACAACTCATTCATCATTCTATCTTCAATTGATAAATCATGTGGAACACTAGATAGACATTCAAAATCAGAGTTGTGGGAGTCAAGTTGAAACGGGTAGGTTTGATATGGAAGGGTATACATCTCACTCTTTCCACTCAAATTCACAGCCTGTCCTACCGCCTCTTCATACATTGGAAAATTTGGAGCTAGTTGAAAACTAGCTACCGGGTCACTAGGTTGTATGAGGGCGGCCATGGACGCATTCAAATCCATCATCTGTTGGCTTGACGCTACCCTAAAGTCTTCCAACGACTGTTCTAGACTAGACATTGGTTGTGAAGGGGTTTCAGTAAAAGATTCAAAGTTGTTTGGATATTGAAAATTCCCAAAAGGCTGTGTAGAAGCAATGTCTAGGGAAGGTGCAAAAGTTGGGTAGGACTGGTAGGAATTGAATGGCTGGACAGGAGTGGGATCAACATTGGGATAAGAAGGTGAATGGAATTGTTGATCCCAAGAATTTGTAGTGGTGAAAGGAGTGAAAGATCGGCTACGAGATTGTTCAATACGTTCAGCAATAGACATTGGTCTCGGGGTTACAACTGGATTTTCAAAAGGGGTATCAACGCAAGAAGGTGTGAATGTTTGAAACGGTTGATACAAAGTGGATTGCGGGGTCCAGTTGTTCGTCCTAGACGTGTCTATCCGATCTTTCAAAGAAATTTTTGGCATGGATGGATCGTTCGAAGTTCGACCAAAACAAGAACCGTAGGAAGTAATGTCTGGTTGTGGGTACCAAAGTTCGGCAAGAGTTTTGCGAGGTGGAGTACCCATGATATGAAGAGAGAGAGAAAAAGGTAGAGAAAAGGAAGGGAAAAAATGTGATATTTTTTTAATTTTTTTTTTAAATATTAACAAAAGAATGAAGTATACAAAAAAAAAAAATCTGGACAAAAACAATCACGACACAAAAATACCACACACCTAATCGGTCTAGGGTTCACCTAAGTCAACTAGACCTGCTCCAGAACTTGATTGTCGAAGTAAAACTGTGTCGAGAAATGGGCTCAAGATACACTGATCACGAGGCCAGGTAAGTGCAGAGATAAGGGGAGGTTTTCCAACGCTTTCGCGAAGTTCCTTAATTAAATAACCCTTTCTCTTTTGGAGGTTTCGCCGTTAACACTTTCCTAGACACCCCGTAAACAATATACCGTTAAGCGAGGTTCTAAACACAGTTAACTTCTCCTAGTGAGCGCGAAGTCCTTAAGGCTTAAAGTCTAGTTTCTTTTAAATTTTGTGCGGGTAACGTTATGCTCAAGTTCGTGATTTGTGGGCCACGGAAAAGGTGATGAAATCCTTTACCGTATGTTGTGGGGTTCGCTTGCCCTTAAATCCGTATTAATGTATGCAATGCGCAATTCAATAAAAATTCTATAAAGAATCAAAAAAATCGTTTTTTAGTTTAAGCGCGGCACTGCAACAAATACGGGTTAGTCAATTTTTAGCGTTTGCTAGCGAACTTGCAAAGAATCCTGCAAAGAATAGTCTATTAGAAGCGTCGGATTTGAGAATAAGGTGTTAGTAAAGTACGTACCGTTAAGTTGTGGGTTAGGAAACCCCCGTTGAATCAAATCCGGTAAGCTTGAAAAGTTCGCTTGCGCGGGTCAAACTACCCGGATCTTTGGCACTGTACTTCGTAAATTACCCTTGTCTTGAATGCACACTTTGCTCCCCACAATCGCAGTTTGCAAACTTGTAAAAAGCTGTACACTTGCCCACAAAAATTATCAAAAAAAACAAAAAACAAAAAGAATTTTTTTTTTAGATATATATACAAAAAGAATATTAACCCGAATAACAAGAAAGAAAATACGCTACCGTCTCCCCGGCAACGGCGCCATTTGATCGCACGCTTTCGGCGTGTCAGAAGTTCAAAGTTCTAAAGTTTACCGCGATCAGGATGGTGTCGCTATGCAGCTAGCCGGTTGAGCACGGGTCGATCCACAGGGAGATGGTTGTATCTTACCTTCTTGTCTTAGACGAGTCAATAAAGAATCTGTATGTTTGTTTGATCTAACCTATGTGTTTATTTGCAAGTATAAAGTTGTTAAGAAGAAAATACGAGATTGTAAGCTAAAGAAATCCGTACTCAAAACCTTTGAGCCGAGTCTTGACCAATTGAAGCTCAAGCAATCGGCAACAATGTGGATTAGGGGATTTAAGCGCGGTATTCGTGGAATCCGGCTTATTTACCCTTGTCCTTCCGTTCTTGTCTCTTGCTTTCGCCTCCGGCCAAACCGAACGCAACCGGTCGCGGTTAGGAGTCACCGTTACCTTGTCAGGGTACGGTGCCTAACGGAGCGCTTGCGTATGGTTTGGGCGGAGTTCAATGGAAAATAACGGGAAAAGGAAAATAGCAAAGAAATGTTAACTTACAATATCATATGGATTCTTAACAACAACAATAATTACAACATTCACAAAATGAACAAAAGAGAACAAAAAGAAAAGAACAAAGAAAAGAATACAAGTAATTAAGTGCATGAATATAAATTGCAAGTAATTAAAGTGCATGGAAATAAATTTCAAGTAATAAAAAGCAATAAAAAGAACAAGAAAGTAGAACTCAAAACAAGCATGAGATCAATAGCCAACCCTTAAACTTGCAAGCTCAATCAAGAGGTTGCAAGATCAAGAGAAGGGTAGAGAACGCATGTGAATTGAAGTGCTAATTCCATAAGAAAATACGACCCTTGAGATCAATAACTAACCCTTAACCATTCAAGCTCAATGAAGAGGTTGAATGATCAAGAGAAAGCAAGAATCTCAAGGGGAAGAAAGAACAAAAGAGAATGATACAAAAGCCTCATCTTCATTAATCTTCCACTCAAAAAGCTCTCACTACAATTTTAATGGAGAAAGAATGAAGAAGAAGAAGAAGAACTATACAAAAGACTACAAAAGAGTGGACACAAAATTGGACCCTTGGCTTAGCTCAAATCTGCTGTATTTATAGGCAGGGAGTTGAAGATCTAGGGCAACAAACTGGACCCATGTGAAAAGACCATCCTACCCCCCAAAGCCCATGCCCTGAAGCGCCTGTACGGCCGCGGATCCGCCGCCAATACCCCCTATTGGCCGCGGATCCGTGCCCCTACAGTAGGGTTAGGGTGTGGGCAACTTGGTACTTCCCTGGTCTGCTGTCCCCTGTTGTCTGGTACATGTATTTTCTGATAATATTTCCAGAATATCTTCAGAATTCCTAGTCCAAGATTGCTATATTTTCTTCACTTTTTGACTTTATCTCTCTTGAGCTCCGCGCACCCATTGATTCTTGTGCTGCCCCCCTCGTGCTCTGTGCTTGTCCGAGACACGAATGACCGCTGTCATATGCCTTGTCCCTGGAACCGGTACGCAGCATCGGACGGATAAGGATGACCGGAACCCGGCTTTTATCTGTTGTCAACAGATGTTCTGTATTTGGTGTAACTGTGGAGATTTTGTCTTGAATTGCAATATTTGTACTGGAAACCTGTATTCTGTAAATATGTAACAAACACGGATTAAAAGTACCTACCTATAAACACACGAGCATAAGAATGGGCGGTATAAAATGCAGTATTCTGTGATGAACAAATACCCCCAAACTTAACTTTTGCTCGTCCCGAGCAAAACCAATTATTCGCAAAAAAAGAAAATCCTAACCGCACTTTCGCAAGGAACGCGATTGCACTGAGCATGTGCAACAAGCCGTTAAACCTCTAGGTGTCCCTAGTAGGAGGAGTGTTGTCTCCTGAGGGTTTTCAGCGGATTACACCCACAAAATCCGGTCAAGTTGGTTTTGTAAAATAACTAAGATTCAAACCCTAAAGTTTTGTTTTAGAAAATAGCAATTCTATAATCCTAAGTCTAGACCATCGAACCTTTATTTTTCACACCTCGCTTCTTATTTAACTACAGATTTTATATGTCTTTACGTGTAGTGCAAATAGTGTCGTTAAGTTCCATAAGGATCGATTAAAGTCATCATGTCGCACAAAAAAGCCCAGATAACAATTTTAAAAGGATCACATAAGTTTTATAAAGAGTTAAGCATTTTTCAAGTTTCGTTTTCCAGTAAGGTTTCAACTTCAGAATTTCTATCTTCCTTAACAGGAAACTAAGTCGTATTTTCCACTCCACCTTTTTCTTGTTTTTATTTCATACACACCTCTGTGAACGTGCAATAGTCTTTATCATAGAATAAAACCTTCATATCTCCGTTAAAATTTTTTTTTTATAAAAGCCTGTCTTTTATCAAGATTATTCTCACACAAAGAACCGTTAGGAATTTTAACTCGGAGAGAACACTTGCTTGACTTTGTTTTAAACTGGACTTTCTAGGCTTCTTAGCGAGCTTTGGGCCAATGCACCCAAACCAGTTGGTTTTAGGGCATTAGGTGTAGAAACACCCCAGCGGACTTAATTACTCAAGTTACCTAGGTCCAAAAACAAAAGACAGTTTGGCGTGAAAATCAGATGATTTAATACGAACGGAGATATAACCGGCAGTTCAATTATTTTTTTTGGATAAAAGACGTGTTTAGTGGGTTTGGTGTGTAATCATTCCAATCAAGTTTCCGATGGGTTATTTTTCAGACTTAGCTCCAATTACGGCATCAATAACATTCCTTCATGTTCGCTTTACTTCATAAACTATTCTTGATATTACTTATTTCAGAACAAACCTATTTGATCCTCAGAAAATCATTTATCTGTTTAAAAGTTTAAACATGAAAGACTTGTCATCTAATTCCCAAAATTCACGACACGTGTAGTGTGATGTAAAGACGTATATCAGCTATAGTTAACATCAAAGGAGAGTTATCTTCAGGTTTTCAAAATCCAAACATAAGATCTAGTTATTCCTATTTTTTCAAACAAAAACCGTCGAAATGTTGAATCAGAGTTCTTCCACAAGCTAACTTGACAAAAAGTTTTTATATTTTTAGAAAATTTTCAGATTTTTATGGATTTTATGGATTTTATAAAAAACCATAATACAAATGCGGGTATGTTTATACCATTACGGGGTTATCCTGAAATTCGTTTCAGGATCACTTTTGGAAGTTGCCAGTTTCCAGTTTTCTATCAGCCGTATTTTGACATTCAGTTAAATGCGGATTTATCTTTTCTTGATGAGGGTGAGTCATGGTTCTAGAAGGTTCTAGATTTGGTGACAAGGCTTGATGATTCATTGTTAGCATTAATTGTTCCATTAATGTTTTGATGACTATGGTTAATGAGTCATGCTTTACATTATTGTGTTCATACTAGGTGTTATGATAAGTTTGTGCTTATGGTCACTTTCCCCCTCCTACACTCACCTCCCCCCTCTCTATAAGTGGTCGGCCTCCCCCTCTCTTGGCTAATGGTTGTTGATCACTAGGAAAAAGATTTTGATAGATTCTGGTTCATGAAAATTAGATAGCCTCTTTCTCATTTCACCCGATCCAAAAAGCAACTTCCATAACCGTTCGTCCATAGCCTTGGACGTAACGAGATAAAGTGTTCTACTCATTCTCTACTTCATCTTGGTCGTCTCTTTTAGAAAACTTGACGATCGAGTTGCCTCGGTTCAGAGGCGGGAGCCCATTTAAAGATCCGTCGACGTGGTGCCACCTGGACGACAAGATTGGAGATCGAGGAGATCGGAGCAGCCGCAACAAGCGTGGGACGATGGTTGAAGACCGAAGGACTCGGATCGTTCGGTATAACAATTCTACCCACTTTGTAGTTTGTTAGTTTAGCTTTAATGGCAGATCCGGGTTACGGTACACGATAGCGCCAGTTGTAAAAAGTTTTTATTCCGCATTTGGCGTCTGTTAGACAGCCGGGGCGCTACCGTGGACTTACATGAAGACCGAAGGACACGGATCGATCAGTATAACCTCTCCAAACTCTTTTTAGATAACTAGTATAGGGTTAATGGCACGATCCGTTGATTTGGGTTGCGTTAGCGCCAAGTTTAAAAGTTTTTTTTCCGCATTTGGCCACGGATTGATAGCCGGTGTGCTTGCGTAGCCTTGCATGGTATCAGAGCCAACCCATTAACCGTATACTAGTTGGTTTAGACAATGTTACTATCGAAACCAAAACAACTCCAATTCACTGCCCTGAACATTCCAGGTTCTGTCGATTTTTAAAGTGTCTTCAAAAATTATTTTAGTAGCTGCAGAAGACTATTGACATGAACACTTGACCATACCCTAAATACGAACCCAATCCACCAAAATTTGGCCGAGCACAATGCTCCCAAAACCGAGGAGGCCAGCCACTTTGAGGCTTCAGGGTTTTGTTTTTTGGGTGTGGTTTTGTGTCTGGAATGTTGGTTTAGTGGTATTGTTTGTTTAGCCCAGTTTTGATATGGTTTTATCTAGTTGTTTCGGGCTATTCGGGGTTATTTCGAACTCGATAATTTCTAACATTGTTTAAAGTTTATAGTACTTACATTAATATCTGCGATCGTGAATGTCATTCGAGCGGTACAACTTGTCTAATTGCTGTAGTTCTTTTAGACGGGTTTGCGAACGTGGCATTCACGTTGATGTTCTGTGTTGTGCTGTGTTTGTTGCAGATTCTTCATGGTGGATAGCTTGGATGCAATGTTAGTACAGTTTAGTTTTATTTGTACATTTAATATCGCGGGGCGAGTGTTCGACATGCGAACTGCCGTCACCGCCTGCTTGTATATTATTTGTTTGGGGAACGACCGGGTTGAGGTCGATGTACCCGTTGTATATATATTTTACTTTCTGTACTAGGATTACTCCGCGGTGGGGTGCACAGATAGCCGGTTTCTAGAGGATAACGGGCCCGCATTTCATGGCTTTGAGACGGAGGGGGCTTTACTCTAGAATTGGCGGGCTAGTCGCTGCACTCGTAGGGGTATAGGTTGACCCAAGGAGGGGTGCTCAAGTTACCGAATTCCGTGAAGTGTTGGGTAACCCATTCACTTTGTTGAAGGGGGCTGCCTCTCTTCTGGTTTTGGTGGGTAACTTGCCGCACTCGTTAGGGTCTAGGTTTTCATTGCACAGGCTATCCACACGACCGGGGGAACGTCGGGTTTCACTTGCGGCTCAAAAGAAACCCGGGGCTCCCAGATTATCTGTATTGTTCTGTAATGCTTATCGCTTGTTTGTGATGTTGCATTTATCATACCTGGAGCGATTATTATATATTACTGTATATATACTAGTAGATGTTGTATATGTTTTATACCCGCGCTAGTCCAGTCCCCGCTCTGTCGTTAGTTAAGTAACCTAACGAGTGATTACGGGACCCAGTGGTGAAGGCGGATGGCATATACGTACGTCATATTTTCGTTCTTTTTGGTGTGATTAATTGATGGGACTGTATTGATTCTGATCAATGTAAGAAAAACATAACTAACTGATGTTGTTGGAACAATTTTTAAAAAGCTGTTATTAAAAGAACGTTCTCTTTTGTTTTGCACAGCAGTATTCGGTTATGAATATCCAGCACCTCATTCGACGAGGCAAGGGCCGAGATCCCTTCATCGGGAGTGACCCCTTGTGCAGGAGTTTGCGTTAGGGTAATAACTTCACTATAGTCGATTACTTTTTGCTTTGCACAGTGGTATTCGGTTATGAATATCTAGCACCTCATTCTACGAAGAAAGAGCCGAGAACCCTTCACCGGGAGTGACCTCTTTAGCAAAAGTTTTCGCCACTATAAATTTATAAAAAGCTATACGATTCCTTCAACGATATCAAGTTCATTACATTAAAGGTTTTTCGCCAAAAAACATTCGTAGCCTTCCGTCATTTCAGACGGGTAGCACTTTGTATTCATGCTATGTTTGTTGGCCTTCGTCAAGGCGTAGTGTATGGTAGCTGCTTGTTACCTTTCTATTGCATAGATAGATGCGTTGGTTTGGGACAGTCATACTACTATTTTGGCCTTCGTCAAGGGTATGTACGGGTGGGTTCAAATTGACCTAGACAATGACGAGTAGAACTTAACATGTGACTTATGATATGTTGGCTTTTGTCAAGGTCATAAGAGCATGGGGTAGAAATCACATCTGGAGTTTCAAACATACAGGAAACTTGCCAGGCATGCACATACCTTCTGGAGTGTGATAACGTGAGTGGATTTCATCAGGTTATCATGCGATGATAGTTGGATCTCGACACCCACTGATGAGTTGGTTTACTCCTCGGGTGATCCCGACTAATTCATCTTTCAGGTTTGGTGGAGAATTTGAGGATACCGTGGGAGACATCCTGATTAGATAAAGTGATTAACCATTCTGATCTAGATTAGAGTGCACGCTGAGTGTTTCTTTTCTCTCTCTCTTTGGCAGCGACCATATCCCGACTCTAGACTATAACTCAGTGACCAAGTTAACTGAACTTTCTTAAAACACTAGCTTTTGGATTTCCAGAGTTGCATACTTCATTGCCTCTCCTACTTTTACCTTTTACTTTTCTCCGGAACATTCCGTATCACTATGAAGATCCGCATTTATTGGATATGACCATCGTATAGTTACATACAAACTCAAAGAAACTTGTTTCAGATTCGAGGATGGTTTCCGGTTCTGGAGAAATTGAATAGGACTATTCAGTTGTCTTTTCCTTTTACCTTCTCCCAGGTTGTGAGGGCTCCTAGGATTAGGAGAGAGTACACCTATTGCGCTTATTGGATAGTCTTCTTCTAAACCATAGGCGGGTGCCGAAAGGTGGGGAAGGAAGAAAACCAATTAGCCTAAGGGTGGTGTACAGAAGGTAATGAGTAAAGACAAATAAAGGGATTAGAAAGAGGGCAAAGTAAATTGTGACTGTTATGATTCATGACCAAACCGCGTATATCATCGCCACTCCTATTTCACCTTTGAATTTCTCCAGAACACCCCGTATCACTACGAAGATCCACAGTTATTGGATAATCCATCGTATGGTTATATACGAACTCAAAGGAACTTGTTCCAGTTCGAGGATGGATTATGGTTTAGGAGAAATAGAATAAGGATTATTCAGTTGTCTTTTATCTTTACCTTCTCTCGGGTTGCGAGGGCTCCTAGGATTAGGAGAGTACACCTATTATGCTTATTGGATAGTCCTTTTCCAAACCATAGGCTGTTGCCGAACGGTAGGGAGGGAAGAAAACCATTTAGCCTAAGGGTGGTGTACAGAAGGTAATGAGTAAAGACAAATAAAGGGATTTGGAGAGATGACAAGGAAATATACGATTACAGTCATGAATCTGGATAGTGGAAGAAGCATTACTAGGAATACCCGGATACCCCTTCGAAACATTTTCATTTTTCAATTTCACTATACGTTGTTAATTGAAAACTGATTTCCCAATTAGATCATTACTCCAGGGTATGCATTTACCAGGTATGATTCTCACATCTGTATGGTTTTATAGATGATGAGTAGGAGTATGTTATTAGGAATTAGGTGATTATATCCTCATTATATCGGAATTCGTTGTAATTGGTGATATTTGAGGAAATCACCTGGGGTTTTGCCTGACGGCAAATTTTTGGTTTTGAATATCCGTTGTTATGCACCAATTTCAAACTGATATATTTGTACATTTATTTTATAAAGTGAGATATAACTTTTTAAAATTATGTCTATGACATTTACCTATATCAGTTGATGGTTAGGTAAGGAGCATTAAATAGCGGTTTTATTCTTCTTAACCATAAGTACAGTTTTCAACCTACGACGCACAGGGTATGAGTTATTAAACTCAAGGGACTTATACAAAGTATTGTATGTTGTCCAATGTCCATTAGGACAGAGGGGTTGGTCCTCGTACTGTATTCTGTTTACTTGTGACTTCTAAAGTTTTAGACACGTGTTTCGTAGAAATACAAGGTCCAAGTTTTGAGAAGTTATAGGCACAAGAATAAAGTAGAAAACCTGAAAGTCTATCTTAGCACCAACATGAAGTTCAAGAGGCATCAAGCATGCTAAACTTTAATTTTATTGGGTGCTAAGTTAGTCTAACAAGATCTTAACTAGAATATTAGGGTTAACAACAAGAAGGGATGAAGCATACAACATTTGTAGTTTGAGTCCTTCTCTTCTAAATCTCCGGATTGAAGTCCACGCGACTCTACAAGGCTTCTCTTCAAGTTGAACGACCCTCCTTCATGATCTTCGCGCCAAAGACGATTCACCCGAAATTCCTCTAGATCAAGCTAACTCAACACTAAACTTCTTTAGTGTATGAAACACAACACACTAAATTGCTAGTTTGGTGTGGGATGGTGAAGTAGGGGATTTGATAAGCTCACTTGGTGTCTCATAAGCTCAATGATTCACATCTCATGTGAGGGTTTGAGCTTGGAGGTGAGATGAATAAATTATAGAGATTAAGAGGAAGAAGAAGCTCAAGGAAAATGGCTAAGGAATTAAGCATGAAGCAAGTGTAGAAACAATAATATGAATCATCTCTCTCCTCACTCATTCAAGTATGGAATAAATTGCAATTCTAAATTGCAATCATGCTTGAATAGTGAGTCAAGACTAATAAAAAACCATATAAGCCCATGCCTCATCCATACCCAAAATATCTCCACAATTTACACCTCATTTTTCCATTTTCTAAAAATAGAAAAATATGCCATGCTTCATATATATATATATATCAAATATCCATTAATATATTCATATATATAAATAAAGCAATTAGTGAGCTAATGATATTAGTTAAGATATAATTATATCACATATAATATATATCACATTATTAAATCAACACTTGATTCGATAATCCAGTCATATCATATATAACCTAACCGATATCAGATAACTACCAGATTACAATACTGTATCATATACATGTATTTAATCAGGCCCACGCACATATCACACATGTGCCCTACTTCATTTCGCTCGAACCAAGAAACTTCTGTGGGACTCTAAAGACTCGTCAATACGGCGGCAGTAGGTGATGATCACATCAGTTACCTACAACCCGTCAGCGGTACTAGCTGGACGTAACGGCTACCCGGGTATTGAGCGATATGAAGATCAACAAGTAATCTCGTCCATACTCTCCATGAAGCCTATCAGTAACACTACCGTACAGTCCGGTCTCTTCGTCTGATATGTCGCATATCATGTCTGGGGTGGAAATCGTCAGACACCAGTAACGTGATAAGTCATGCCGATGTGAGACTCATAACGGGTTGAGAAACTACTGATAACACTTATCAGTAGATCTCCATATCAGCCCTGGACAGGGACTTCCAGTTATAGCTAATCGAGCATATCGCAACATCAACCCCCAATACCCGGGAGAGATGAAACCCCTCCTATCGCTCATTGCCTTTATACGACTCGAGACTGTACCCAAATTCCACCTGTTTGCACGTCTCTTTTGAGCGTGGTAGGAAGAAATCAAAGCATAGTGGAAGCCGCACAAGACTCTATAACGATCTCGGGTCTACACACTAACATAGACCAGTGTCACCAGAGGACTGCTATCCTGTTCAGCGTACCCAGTCTTCACTGAGCACCCGTATACCATCTTTGATGTCAAACACCAATGGATGTAAGATCATCCATCGCCCGTCATATGGGTCAAGAAGCGTATACGCTAGTTTACTCTGGAATATCGATGCCATGTCTCGATGTTCCCTTCGACTAGGAGCAATTAAAGGATGTACTTGTGAACTACCCTGGCTCCACTAGTATGATCTCCATCATAGTCTTGGTAGTCAAGTACATATCCTAAGGGCTTTATCAACATGTGAGAGCAAGACAGTATCACAATACATGTCTACATGTTAAGACAAAGATAACCAGATAGCATACTATCATGTCGATCAAGAAAGTCTTCTCTATATATGTCCAAGCATCTACTATAATATACATCATATATACAATAATGGCCTCTAGGGCATACATATAACTAACAATCTCCCACTTGCACTGAGGCCATGTGTTGTATTATCTCATACCCAACATCCCAAAAAGTCTTTCAAATTGTGTCAGGGGGAAGACCTTTGTGAGTGGATCCGCTACGTTGTCCTTCGTGTCAACTCTCCTGACCTCGATCTCCCGGCAATCAACTATCTCCCGGATCAGGTGATACCGCCTAGAATATGTCTGGATCTCTGATGGGACCTGGGTTCCTTGGCCAAAGCCACTGCTCCATTGTTATCATAATACACAGGTATTGGATGCTCAATGGATGGAACCACACTAAGCTCAGTAATGAACTTCTTCATCCGGACAGCTTCTTCGGCAACATCATTGGCAGCGATGTATTCAGCCTCCATCGTCGAGTCTGCAACGGTGTCTTGCTTGGAACTCTTCCAACACACTGTCCCTCCGTTGAGGGTAAAGACAAAACCCAAGACCGACTTACTGTCGTCCTTATCACTCTGGAAGCTCAAGTCGGTAAAGGAATCCACTTGGAGTTCACCGTTACCATACACCAAGAACATCTCTTTAGTCCTTCTCAAGTACTTGAGAATGTTCTTCACAGCTGTCCAGTGATTCTCTCCTGATCTTCTTGATACATACTCACTACACTTAGTGGGTACACTACATCGGGTCTGGTACATAACATCGTGTACATGATAGAGCTTACTGCCGAAGCATAGGGTATCCCTTGCATGCGAGCTCTCTCCAAATCAGTCTTGGGAGACATCTTTTTAGAGAGAGTGAGTCCTAAGATCGTGGGTATATTCCCACGCTTGGAATCTTCCATACTAAAGCTCTTTAGTACGGTGTCAATGTACCTGGATTGGGACAATCCCAGCTGTTGGATATAATGCCCTCAGAGTAAATTATTGGATCACAGGCACGTGATTGCAATAATTGAGGGAGGACCTATACCGGTAGGACAGTCTTACTTGAGAGGTTAGTATACTATCTGCTTTGTCTTTATCATCGTGTACATGCTTTAGGTGACATTGTGGTTCACTATTACACGTTGATGGAGAATAGTATGCTACCATGGTTTGTCTTTATCATCGTATACTGCTTTAGGTGACATTACAGGTCGCTATTGCACGCTGATAGAGCCCTTAGGATTCTTGCTTGACGAACAACAGTATGATGGCGATCATATACGTGGGAGCTAGAGTCTATAAGCACATCCTTAAAAGGTCCCTAGTCGTGGGAGTTTCGAGACGGGGCATCGATACTCCATTAGTAGACTAGTGTATACAGTCGAGATCCTGACGAGGGGCGGTGGCCGGTCTCACAAGTCATTGGTGTCAGTTGGTTCACCTAAGATGTATACAGGTGCTCATTGGGTTATGAGTACACCGGACAGGACTCGCCGGGAGCATCCTAGTTGGTATTATACCTGACGTCAGATAGCAGTTCCCTGGTGACATGTGTACAGGTTAGTTCATCGACCTGATACCGTCATTTTTCTCGTGTGAGTCCCCACTGTGCTTTGATTACTACCCTACCACGGCTCAAAGGAGTCGTGCAAACAGGTTTTAGTTGGGTACAGTCCCGAGCCACATGGAGGCAGTGAGCGGATCGGCAGGGGTTCGTCTCTCCCGGTATTGGGGGTGAGGTCGCGCTGTGTCTAGGAGAGCCATTACACGAAGTCCTTGGCCAAGGCAGGAGATTTACTGGTAGGTATTCCAGTAGTATCTCAGGGTGTTCTGGGCTACACTCCGACACGACTTGTACCACTTTTGGGGGTCTGACTTTTACCAACCCCCTAGGCCAGACATGCGATGCTCATAGACGAACGGACCGGACTGTATGGATATTGTCACTGACAGGCTCAGTAGGGTGTCAGGATGAGTTCGCTCATCGACCTCCCTTTTGGTCAATACCTGGTAGCCCGTTACGTACAGCTAGTACCTCTGACGTGCTAGTGGTTAAATCCACAGCCAAAGTATTGACGAGTCTTTAGAGTCCCCCACAGACAGTTTCTTAAGTTTCGGGCGAAACGTTGTAGAGGCCGTATGATGTATGGCAGGGTTCGATCATATACGCGTGGTAGTACACGGATCATGATCGGACGGATCATACTAGTGGGCTTTGGTTTAAGCCGGATCCTAGTATTAGGTTTGTTGCATTACTTTAGACTCATCGCATTCGCATTCGGTCGGAATGCAGATGCAGGTATGTATATACAGGTGAGGGGTACTCTTGTGATCCGTCACGAGTTTACTTTAGTAGATGCCATTCTCTTTTTATTGTTGCAAACATTTGGATTAATGTTGGCATAAGAAAATAATGAGCTCAAAATCATGATTAGGAGCATTTAATGTGACACATGCACAAGTGATGAGTCATGGTCTCTTTACTTGTGCATATGTCACATTATGTGATGTTTTGGTGAGTTGAAATGATAAGAGGAGAGAGAGGGGCAGCCATATGATGGTGGTTAGCTCTTGTATTTTTTGCTTCTTGATCTCACTCTCTCACTTTATCATTTGCAACAACACAAAAAGAAAAAGATGAGGAAACTTCTTCTTCTTCCTCTTCTTTGAGCTCACTATCTCCTCACCAATGGCATCCACTAAATCCTCAAGAGACAAAGTTGTCACAAACATTCTCTACATCACCTTAGACACGTCGGCTAGCACACCTTGTGCCCGAGTTGCTTTGGATGAAGCGGGAGCCCGTAAAAAGACTCGTAGATGTGGTGCCCTTTCCGACGAGGAGATCAAGACCGGAGATGCCGCGAGGAGTTTGGGATGGTGGCCAAAGACCGAAAGGACACGGATCGATCGGTATAGCATTTCCAACCCTCTCTCTAGATAGCTAGTTGTAGGTTAATGGTTCGATCCGGGTTTTAAGCATACGATAGCGTCGTTTTTCTAGTTTGAAAAAGTTTTCGTTTCCGCATTTTTGTCTCGGAAAGACGGCCGGGGCGCTACCGTAGACTTACATGGTATTAGAGCTACGCCATTAACCTTTACTAGCTTGCTCTAACGTGTTTAGAACTTCGATCGAACGAAAATTCCGAAACCGCGATTCCAAGTCATGAACTTTCTGTCGAATTTTTTTTGTGCTCGAAAAATTATTTGGTGTATTGCAGAAATTCGTGCAGGGTTTTTTAAGAATTCTGTGAAATTTGGTAATGTGTTTCTACAGTAAGGCCGCGGAACCGCGGCCAAACTGATTTTCTGGCCGCGGTTCCGCCTCAGTCAAGTGTCATCACTGTACCATTTCTTCTACAGTGGTCTTTAAACTTGGAATTGGAGTTTATGGTATATTCTGTTTGGGCTCAGATTTATTTGAGTACTGGGTATTGTGCTTGGGGCCCACTTCGGGAATTTTTGTCGATCGAAAATTTTAAACATGTTAGTTCACAGTATTTACATTATATCTGCGACCGTGAATGTCATTCGAGCGGTAAATCCTGTCTAATTGCTATAGTTCTTTTAAACGGATTTGCGAACGTGACATTCACGTTGATGTTCTGTGTTGTGCTGTGTTGTTGCGGATTTGTCATGGTGGATAGCCTGGATGCAATGGTAGTACTGTTTGGTTGTATTTGTACATTTCATATTGCGGGGCGAGCGTCCGACATGTGGACTGCCGTCACTGCCTGTTTGTATATTATTCTTTTGGGGCACGACCGGGCTGAGGTCGATGTACCCGTTGTATATATATTTTACTTTCTGTACTAGGATTACTCCGCGGTGGGGTGCACGGATAGCCGGGTTCTAGAGGGCAACGGGCCCGCATCTCATGGCTTTGAGACGGAGGGGGCTTTACTCTAGAATTGGCGGGCTATTCGCCGCACTCGTAGGGGGTACAGGTTGACCCAAGGAGGGGTGCTCAAGTTACCAGATTCCGTGAAGTTCTGGGTGGTCCATTCACGTTATTGAAGGGGGCTGCCTCGCTTCAGGTTTTGGCAGGTAACTTGCCGCGCCCGTAGGGGTCTAGGATTTCATTGCACATGCTATCCACACGACCAGGGGAACGTCGGGTTTCATTAGCGGCTGTATGAAACCCGGGGATCCCAGATTATCTGTATTGTTCTGTGATGCTTATTACATTTCTGTGATGTTGCATTTTTATCACACCTTGAGCGAATATTATATATTGATATATATACTAGTAGATGTTGTATATATTTTACACCCGCTCTAGTCCAGTCCCCGCTCTGTCGTTAGTTAAGTAACCTAACGGGTGATGACGGGACCCAGTGGCGAATGCGGATGGCATATACGTACATCGTATTTTCATTCTTTATTGGTGTGATCAATTGATGGGACTGCATTGATTCGGATCAATGCAAGCTAAACAAACCTATTCTGATATTGTTGGAACATTGTTCAAAAAGCTGTTATTGCAAGGACGTTCTCTTTTGTTTTGCACAGTGGTATTCGGTTATGAATATCCAGCACCTCAGTCGACGAGGCAAGGGCCGAGATCCCTTCACCGGGAGTGACCCCTTGGACAGAAGTTTGCGTCAAGGTAATAACTTCACTATAGCCGATTGCCTTTTTGCTTTGCATCGTGGTATTCAGTTGGAATATCCTGCACCTCATTCTACGAGGAAAGAGCCGAGATCCCTTCACCGGGAGTTACCTCTTTAGCAAAGGTTTTCGCCACTATATTTTTATAAAAAGCTATCCGGTTCCTTCAACGATATCAAGTTCATTACGTTAAAGGATTTTTGCCAAAAACCATTCGTACCCCTCCGTCTTTTCAGAGAGGTAGCACTTAGTATTCATGCTATGTATGTTGGCCTTCGTCAAGGCATAGTGTATGGTAGCTATTTGTTACTTTTCTGCTGCATAGATAGATGCGTTGGTTTGGGACAGTCGTACTATTATTTTGGCCTTCGTCAAGGGTATGTACGGGTGGGTTCAAATTAACTTGGATAATGACGGGTAGAACTTGAAATGTGACTTATGATATGTTGGCCTTCGTCAAGGTCATAAGAGCATGGGTTAAAAATCACATCGGGAGTTTCTAAAGAAACTGAAACTTGCCAGATATGCGCATACCTTCTGGAGTGTGATAACGTGAGTGGATTCCATCACGTTATCATGCGATGATAGTTGGATCCCGATTCCCACTGATGAGTTGGTTTACTCCTCGGGTGATCTCGACTAATTCTTCTTTCAGGTTTGGTAGAGAATTTGAGGTTACAGTGGGAGGTTTCTTGATTAGATATGATAACCATTCTGATCTAGGTTAGAGTGCACGCTGAGTGTTTCTTTTCTCTCTCTCTTTGGCAGCGACCATGGCCCGACCCTTGACTATGACTCAGTGACCAAGTTAACCGAACCTTCTTAAAACACTGGCTTTTGGATTGTCAGAGTTGCATGTCTTATTGCCACTCCTACTCTTACCCTTTTCTCCAGGATACCCCGTATTACTACGAACGTCCATTTCCATTGGATAAAACCATCGTATGGTTATATATGAACTCGAAGGAACTTGTTCCAGATTCGAGGATGGTTCCGGTTCTGAAGAAAACGAATAGGACTATTCAGTTGTCTTTTCCTTTTACCTTCTCTCAGGTTGCGAGTGCTCCTTGGATTAGGACGGCACACCTATTACGCTAATTGGATAGTCTTCTTCCAAACCATAGGCAGGTGCCGAACGGTAGGGAATGAAGAAAACCAATTAGCCTAACGATGGTGTACAGAAGGTATTAAGTAAAGACAAATAAAGGGATTAGTAAGAGGGCAAAGTAAATTGCGACTGATATTCACGACCAAACCAAGTATTTCTTCGCCAATCCTACATCACCTTTGTATTTCTCCAGAACACTCCGTATCACTACGAAGATCCACAGTTATTTGGATACTCCATCGTATAGTTATATACGAACTCGAAGGAACTTGTTCCGGTTCGGGGATGGATTCTGGTTCAGGAGAAATAGGAATAAGGTTTTATTCAGTTGTCTTTTATCTTTACCTTCTTTCGGGTTGCGAGTGCTCCTAGGATTAGGACAGTACACCCATTATGCTTATTAGATGGTCTTCTTCCAAACCATAGGCTGGTGTCGAACGGTAGGGAAGGAAGAAAACTATTTGGCCTAAAGGGGTGTACAGAAGGTAATGACTAAAGACATATAAAGGGATTTGGAGAGATGGTGAAGAAATATACGGTTACAGTTGTGAATCTGATAATGGAAGAGGCATTACTAGGAATACCCGGATACCCCTTCGAAACATATTCATGTTTAGTTTCACTGTGTACTGTTAAAAGAAAACTGATTTCCCAATTAGTCCTTGCTCCAGGGTATGTATTTACCAGGTTTATTTCCCACATCTGTATGGTTTTACAGATGATGAGTGGGAGTAAGTTATTCGGAATTGGGTGATCATCCTCATTATATCAGGATTCGTTGTAATTGGTGATATTTGAGGAAATCGCCTGGGTTGTTTGCCGGACGACAAATATTTGGTTTTGAATATCCGTTGTTGTGCACCAATTTCAAATTGATATATCTGTACGTTTATTTTTATAAACTGAGATATTACTTTTTGAAATTATTTCGATGACATTTACCTATACCAGTGGATGGTTACGTAAGCAGCATTAAACAGCGGTGTAATTCTTCTTAACCATAAGTACAGTTTTCAACCTACGACACACAGGGAATGAGTTATTAGACTCAGGGGACTTATACAGAGTATTGTATGTTGTCCAGTGTCCATGAGGACAGAGGGGTTGGTACTCGTACTATATTCTGTTTACTTATGACTTCTCTAGTTCTTAGACATGTGTTTCGTAGAAATGCAAGGTCTAAGTTTTGAGAAGTTATAGGTATAAGAATAAAGTAGAGAACCAGGTATTGCAAGTATCGGGATTTTTCAGGTGATCGAAGATGTAGATACTTGTGTATGTTATTCAGTTGATAGAAATGATTAAGAGAACATGCTTCTCTTTCAGGTTACTCATAATTGGAAGCACTCCTAAGTTGAGTAATGCTGATCGGCCTCTTTCCATTTAGTTGACATGCACTGGAGACAGTTGCATGATTTGAATATGGTTCCAATTAAATCAGTGCCTCTATTTCTATATTGGATATAGAATAGTTCATATCTTAACATTGTTAAGGTACGGGGTGTTGTCCGGCTTATGCTTAAAACCAGACTCTGGATAACTCAAAGCACGTTTCTGTAAAGGCTGTTTGTGGGTTGACCCGGGCTATGACGAGGGTTGACTATCTACCATCTGGAAGATCAATAGTGATATTGTTCTTGACTCGCCACAGTTTTAGTAAAATGGATTTTTTCAGAAAACAGTAGTGGGAGTATGATAGAACTGGAAGTGATTCCAGAACCGCAAATGATTACTGAAAATTTGATAAGAACCTAAATATTCAATCTGGTTTGACATTCCATTGTCCACTCCGCAGATATGGTGGGTAATCTCAGGCACCCGAGAGGTACTCCGGTAGCCTCAAGTGTTGGATATAGTGCCCTCAGAGTCAATTATTGGATCACAGGCACGTGATTGCAATGATTGAGGGAGGACCTATGCCGGTAGGACCGTCTTACTCGAGATGATAGTATGCTATCTGGTTTATCTTTATCATCGTGTACTGCTTTAGGTGACCTTACAGGTCGCTATTGCACGCAGATAGAGCCCTTAGGATTCTTGCTTGACGAACAACAGTATGATGGCGATCATATACGTGGGAGCTGGGGTCTATAAGCACATCCTTAAAAGGTCCCTAGTCATGGGAGTTTCGAGACTGGGCATCGATACTCCATTAGCAGACTAGTGTATACAGTTGAGAACCCGACGAGGGGCGGTGGCCGGTCTCACAAGTCATTGGTGTCAGTTGGTTCACCTAAGATGTATACAGGTGCTCATTGGGTTATGAGTACACCGGACAGGACTCGCCGGGAACCTGCTAGTTGGGATTATACAAGACGTCAGATAGCAGTTCCCGGGTGACATGTGTACAGGTTAGTTCATCGACCTGAGATCGTCATTTGTTTCGTGTGAGTTCCCACTATACTTAGATTACTACCCTACCACTCTCAAAGGAAACGTGCAAACAGGTTTTAGTTGGGTACAGTCCCGAGCTACATGGAGGCAGTGAGCGGATCTGCAGGGGTTCGTCTCTCTCGGTATTGGGGGTGAGGTCGCGCTGTGTCTAGGAGAGCCATTACACAAAGCCCTCGGCCGAGGCAGGAGATTTACTGGTAGGTATTCCAGTAGTATCTCAGGGTGTTCTAGGCTACACTCCGACACGACTTGTACCGCTTTTGGGGGTCTGACTTTTACCAACCCCCTAGGCCCGCCATGCGATACTCATAGACGAACGGACCGGACTGTACGGATATTGTCACTGACAGGCTCAGTAGGGTGTCAGGATGAGTTCGCTCATCGTTTTCCCTTTTGGTCAATACCTGGTAGCCCGTTACGTATAGGCTAATACCTCTGACGTGCTAGTGGTTAAATCCACAGCCAAGGTGTTGACGAGTCTTTAGAGTCCCCCACAGACCGTTTTCTCAAGTTTCGGGCGAAACACTGTAAAGACCGTATGGAGATATGGCAGGGTTCGATCAGATACGTGCGGTATTGCATGAATCGTGATCGGACGGATTTTACTAGCGGGCTTTAGTTTAAGCCGGATCCTAGTATTAGACAGTGTAGATTTTGTCTCTTTGCATTTGTGTTCAGTGGGAATACTAATGCGGGCATGTATATGCAGTAGCGGGGTTTTCCTGTAATTTATTACGGGATCAGTTTTCTGAGGTTGCCAGTTTGCATTTCGTTCCGGCCGGTTTTTCTTTGTTCCTTCCCGGCCGGACTTTCCGATGGAAGGGAGTTATTTGCAAGTTTGCAAATAACATTTGTGGAGGGGGTTTCTTGCATTTGTGGCTTCATCATGATGAGATTCCTTTTCCATCACTTGTTTGCATTAAATGAGATGGTACTTTGATTTGATGAGATTAGAAATGGTGTGACCATTTTTCCTTCTCATTTTTTGCTTACCTTTTCTTCTCTTGATTAATCCATTCTTTTTCCCCACCCATCACAAGATGAGGCCGGCCACTTTGAGGGGGTGAGATGAGAGATTTCATTTTGTGTGAAGTGGGGAAATTATCATCTCATTCTTTGTACACCAAAGTTCATCTCCATTGTTCATTATTTCCCTCCATCCAAAGGCAACATAAACCCCAAAGAGACAATAGATTCTACACTAGCCTACAGCACTTCTTGGGCACGTCGACTCGCCAGCTTCGTGCCCGAGTTGCCTCGGTCCAGAGGTGGGAGCCCGTAAAAGAACCCGGCGATGTGGTGCCCGTTTCGACGAGGAGGCGACGACTGGAGGTTAAAAGTGCTCGACGGTTTTTGGTATATCTCTCTACCCCATCTTTTAGTTTGCTAGAGTTAGGTTAATGGTCCGATCCGGGTTAAAAGTGCGCGGTGGTGCCGGTTTTCAAGTTTCGCAAAGTTTTTCGTTTCCGCGTTTCCGGCGTCGGATCGACGGCCGGGGCGCCGCCGTGCACTTACATTGGTATCAGAGCCACGCCATTAACCTAGTCTAGCTTGGTCTAACGTGTTTACATTTCCGATCGATCAAAAATCCTAAAAACCGTATTTTTCCTTGCATCAGGTTTCTGTCGAAAGTTTTTTTGCTCCAAAAATTTTTCAGGTTGTTGCAGAAACATGTGCAGGAATTTCTAAGAAATCTGGGAAAATTTGATGCAGTGTTGTTGCCATTCCACCGCGGAACCGCGGCCTTAACCCTACTTTGGCCGCGGTTTCGCCGCAGTATAGTGAGTTCACTGCACCATATTTTTTTCAGTTGGCTTCTGGTTTGGAAATAGGGGTTTAGGATATTCTGTTTGGGCCCAGATTTTCTGTGTGTGCTACAGTAGTGTTTGGGGCCCACTTCGGTAAATTTGTTCGATCGGATATTTTAAACATGCTAGTTTACAGTATTTACATTATATCTGTGACCGTGAATGTCATTTGATCGGTAAATCCTGTCTAACTGCTATAGCCCTTTTAGACGGATTTACGAACGTGACATTCATGTTGATGTTCTGTGTTGTGCTGTGATGTTGCGGATTGGTCATGGGGGATAGCCTGGTTGCAATGTTAGTACAGTTTCGTTTTGTAAGTACATTTGATATTGCGGGGCGAGCGTCCGACATGTGGACTGCCGTCACTGCCTGTTTGTATTATTCTTTTGGGCAACGACCGGGTCGAGGTCGATGTACCTGTTGTATGTATATTTTTACTTTCTGTACTAGGATTACCCCGCGGAGGGGTGCACGGATAGCCGGGTTCTAGAGGGCAACGAGCCCGCATCTCATGGCATTGAGACGGAGGGGGCTTCACTCTAGAATTGGCAGGCTATTCGCCGCACTCGTAGTGGGTACAGGTTGACCCAGGAGGGGTGCCCAAGTTACCGGATTCCGTGAAGTACTGGGTAGTCCATTCACGTTGCTGAAGGGGGCTGCCTCACTTCAGGTTTTGGCGGGTAACTTGCCGCGCCCGTAGGGGTCTAGGATTTCATTGCACAGGCTATCCACACGACCAGGGGAACGTCGGGTTTCAGTAGCGGCTCTATGAAACCCGGGGATCCCAGATATCTGTATTGTTCTGTGTTGCTGGTTACATTTCTGTGATGTTGTTTCTTATCACGCCTTGAGCGAATATTATATATTGATATATATACTAGTAGATGTTGTATATGTTTTGCATCCGCGTTAGTCCAATCCCCGCTCTGTCGTTAGTTATGTAACCCAACGGGTGATGACGGGACCCAGTGGCGAATGCGAATGGCATATACGTACATCATTATTTTCGTTCTTTATGGTGTGATCAGTTGATGGGACTGCGTTGATTTGAATCAATGCAAGATAAACAAACCTATTCTGATGTTGTTGGAACATTTTTCAAAAAGCTGTTATTGCAAGGGCGTTCTCTTTTGTTTTGCACAGTGGTATTCAGTTGGAATATCCTGCTCCTCAGTCGACGAGGCAAGGGCCGAGATCCCTTCACCGGGAGTGACCCCTTGGACAGAAGTTTGCGTCATGGCAATAACTTCACTATAGCCGATTACTTTTGCTTTGCATCGTGGTATTCAGTTGGAATATCCTGCACCCCATCTTACGGGGAAAGAGCCGAGATCCCTTCACCGGGAGTGACCTCTTTAGCAAAGGTTTTCGTCACTATATTTTTATAAAGCTATCAGTTCCTTCAACGATATCAAGTTCATTACATTAAAGGTTTTCGCCAGAAACCATTCATAGCCCTCCGTCGTTTCATATGGATAGTCAATAGTATTCAAGCTGTGTTTGTTGGCCAAAGTCAAGGCACAGTGTTCGGTAGCTATTGGGTATTCATATGCAGCATAGATAGATGCGTTGGTTTGGTACAGTCGTATAGCCTTGTTGGCCAAAGTCAAGGGCTTGTGCGAGTGGGTTCAAATCAACCTGGAGAATGACGGGTAGAACTTGACATGTGACTTATGATTTGTTGGCCAAAGTCAAGGTCATAAGAGCATGGGGCAAAAATCACATCGGGAGTTTCTAAAGAAACTGAAACTTGCCAGATATGCGCATACCTTCTGGAGTGTGATAACGTGAGCGGATTCCGTCACATTATCATGTGATGATGGTTGGATCCCGATTCCCACTGATGAGTTGGTTTACTCCTCGGGTGTTCCCGACTAATTCTTCTTTCAGGTTTGGAGAAGAATTTGACATTACAGTGGGAGGTTTCCTAATTAGATAAAGTGATAACCATTCTGATCTAGGTTAGAGTGCACGCTGAGTGTTTCTTTTCTCTCTCTCTTTGGCAGCGACCATTGACCCGACCCTAGACTATGACTCAGTGACCAAGTTGACCGAACCTTCTTAAACACTGGCTTTTTGATTATCAGAGTTGCATACCTCATTGCCACTCCTACTTTTACCCTTTTCTCTAGAACACCCCGTATTACTACGAACGTCCACTTCCATTGGACAAAACCATCGTATGGTTATATACGAACTCGAAGGGATTTATTCGAGGATGGTTTCTGGTTCTGGAGAAAACGAATAGGACTATTCAGTTGTCTTTTCCATTTACCTTCTTTCAGGTTGCGAGTGCCCCTTAGATTAGAGGATAGTACACCTATTATGCTTATTGGATAGTCTTCTTCCAAACCATAAG
The DNA here is from genome assembly GCA_030015575.1 of Agapanthus africanus. Lineage (NCBI taxonomy): Eukaryota > Viridiplantae > Streptophyta > Magnoliopsida > Asparagales > Amaryllidaceae > Agapanthus > Agapanthus africanus. Next base: position 404,036,191 of record CM057346.1, read on the forward strand.
CAGGTGCCGACTGGTAAGGAATGAAGAAAACCAATTAGCCTAAACGGTGTACAGAAGGTATTAAGTTAAGACAAAGAAAGGGATTAGAAGGAGGGCAAAGTAAATTGCGACTGATATTCACGACCAAACCAAGTATTTCGTTACCACTCCCACTTCACCTTTGTATTTCTCCAGGACACTCCGTATCACTACGAAGATCCACAGTTTATTGGATACTCCATCGTATGGTTATATACGAACTCGAAAGGAACTTGTTCCAGTTCGGGGATGGATTCTGGTTCAGGAGAAATAGGAATAAGGTTTATTCGGTTGTCTTTTTTCTTCACCTTCTCTCGCATTGCGAGTGCTCCTAGGATTAGGACAGTACACCCGTTATGCTTATTGGATAGTCTTCTTCCAAACCATAGGATGGTGCCGAACGGTAGGGAAGGAAGAAAACCATTTGGCCTAAGAGGGTGTACAAAAGGTAATGACTAAAGACATATGAAGGGATGTGGAGATGTGGCAAAGAAATCTACGGTTACAGTTGTGAATCTGGATAATGGAAAAGGCATTACTAGGGATACCAGGATACCCCATCGAAACATCTCAATGTTTCAGTTTCACTGTGTACTGTTAATAGAAAACTGATTTCACAATTGGACACTTGCTCCAGGGTATGTATTTACCAGGTATGATTCTCACATCTGTATGGTTTTACAGATGATGAGTGGGAGTAAGTTATTGGGAATTGGGTGATCATCCTCATTATATCGGAATTCGTTGTAATTGGTGATATTTAAGGAAGTCACCTGGGTTGTTTGCCGGACGGCAAATATTTGGTTTTGAATATCCGTTGTTATGCACCAATTTCAAATTGATATATCTGTACGTCTATTTTCATAGAGTGAGATATACCTTTTTGAAATTATGTCCGTGACATTTACCTATATCAGTGGATGGTTAGGTAAGGAGCATTAAACAGCGGTGTAATTCTTCATAACTATAAGTACAATTTTCAACCTACGACACACAGTGAATGAGTTATTAGACTCACGGGACTTATACAGAGTATTGTATGTTGTCCAGTGTCCATTAGGACAGAGGGGTTGGTCCTCATACTATATTCTGTTTACTTATGACTTCTCTGGTTCTTAGACAAGTGTTTCGTAGAAACACAAGGTCTAAGTTTTGAGAAGTTATAGGTATATGAATAAAGTAGAGAACCAGGTGTTACAAGTATCGGGATTCTTCAAGGTAATCGAAGATGTAGATACTTGTGTATGGTATTCAGATGATAGTAATGATTTTGAGAAACTTGTTTCTCTTTCAGGTTACTCATAATTGGAAACATTCCTAAGTTGAGTAACGCTGATCGGCCTCTCTCCATTTAGTTGACATGCACTGGAGACAGCTGCATGATTTGAATCTGGTTCAATTAAATCGGTGCCTCTGTTTCTGTATTAGATATAGAACAGTTCGTATCTTAACGTTGTTAAGGTACGGGGAGTTGTCCGGTTTATGCTTAAAACCAGACTCTGGATAACTCAAGGCACGTTTCTGTAATGGCTGTTTATGGGTTGACCCAGGCTATGACGAGGGTTGGCTTTCTACCATCTGGAAAATCAATAGTGATACTGTTCTTGACTCGCCACAATTTTAAAAGAAATGGATTTTTTCAGAAAACAGTAGTGGGAGTATGGTAGAACTGGAAGTGATTCCAGAACCGCAAACGATTACTGAAAAGTTGATAGGAACCTAAAGATTCAATCTGGTTTGACATTCCATTGGCGACTCCACAGATAAGGTGGGTAACCTCAGGCACCCGAGAGGTACTCCGATAGCCTCAAGGACGGTGACAGGGAGGTTCTTGTTTACCCAGACTTGCCATTGCTGTTGTTCCAGACTGTGAGACCCGGCAGGAGGATGAGTATAGCGTCATTCTAAACTTGTTTTAGAAGTGTACGTCTATATGACTCTGCCAGAGGGTTGTCGTAGTCACTGGGAGCAGCGGAAGCATTGGTGGACAGGTAGCTTATGTCTATTTATAGACTAAAGTGAATATAGCGGAGATAGATCATCTATTTCTGATGTGACAGTCATAGGTTTGACTTCATCAGAATAGGGGATGGATCTGTTAAGAAGGTGGTAGGGTGTGATGTCCTGGTATTTGGATGACATACACAAAGTAGGAAGTGATATTCCTATGCTACGATCGGTTATTCTTTGGTTGTCACACAGTGGTTTCTCCACATAGGACTTGGATATTATATCAGACATTCTGGTTACTGGATCTATGGTTTTAGATCTAGATTTAGGAAGTATCCCAATATGGGTACTTAAACAGCATTCTATGAGTATTTAGAATGGACGACTCGTGGCACGGTAGTGTACCGGCAGGAAATGGAGTCACCCTCTCTAAACGTGTCTTATAGACTAAAGTAGAGAGGGATGTGCATCATTGGCAGATCACTTGCTCAGGCAATTGAGTCAATCTGAGATGTCAAGTACCACACCAGATGTTGTTCTTGCAGTAGATGCAATAAGTTGATATTAATCCAATCCTGGAGAAACGATCGGAAGCAGTTTTAGGATATAAGTTGATATTCTAGGGATTTGATAACGGCAGCCTCCTTTAGGAGATGGTTATCATTCCAGGCTTCCAAGGTGACCTGGACGGCAGAGTGGCCGGCAGAGTTTTAGTTTTCCCTCGGACGAGGGGCAGTATTTTGGACAGGTGATCCAAGCAGATACTGAGGGAGGCATGGCGCAGGATACTGATTAAGTTCAGTTGACGATATAGTCTAAGAAGTTTGGATTTGGAGTTCTTTTATGAGCTAGGTCCCTTCAGATATCCAGACATTCTAAGACAGGTATTGCTTATTTCGGGAGATGGTTTTCTCCGTGGACATGAGATATAGAGAGACATAGAAAGAAACATCAAAGCGGATCCGCTCATAGAGGCTATTCCTCAAACGCAATAGTTTCGCAAATGAGCTTTGTGAGACTGATTAGTAGAGGAGTTGGGTGTTCGGTATCACACGGGCTGTGAGTATGCGACATTGCAATAATTAGCCTTGAGTGCAAGTGGGATATTGTTGGATATAGTGCCCTTAGAGTCAATTATTGGATCACAGGCACGCGATTAAAATGATTGAGGGAGGACCTATGCCGGTAGGACAGTCTTACTCGAGATGATAGTATGCTATCTGGTTTATCTTTATCATCGTGTACTGATTTAGGTGACCTTATAGGTCGCTATTACACGTTGATAGAGCCCCTAGGATTCTTGCTTGACTACCAGCAGTATGAGGGCGATCTAATACGTGGGAGCTGGAGTCTATAAGCACATCCTTAAAAGGTCCCTAGTCGTGGGAGTTTCGAGACAGGGCATCGATTCTCCAGAGTAGACTAGTGTATACAGTCGAGACCCCGACGAGGGGCGGTGGCCGGTCTCACAAGCCACTAGTGTCAGTTGGTTCACCTAAGATGTATACAGGTGCTCATTGGGTTATGAGTACACCGGACAGGACTCGCCGGGAACCTGCTAGTTGGGATTATACCAGACGTCAGATAGCAGTTCCCAGGTGACATGTGTACAGGTTAGTTCATCGACCTGAAATCGTCATTTGTCTCGTGTGAGTTCCCACTGTACTTAGATTACTACCCTACCACGCTCAAAGGAGACGTGCAAACAGGTTTTAGTTGGGTACAGTCCCGAGCCACATGGAGGCAGTGAGCGGATCTGCAGGGGTTCGTCTCTCCCGGTATTGGGGGTGAGGTCACGCTGTGTCTAGGAGAGCCATTACACAAAGCCCTCGGTCGAGGCAGGAGATTTACTGGTAGGTATTCCAGTAGTATCTCAGGGTGTTCTGGGCTACACTCCGACACGATTTGTACCGCTTTTGGGGGTCTGACTTTTACCAACCCTCTAGGCCCGCCATGCGATACTCATAGAGGAACGGACCGGACTGTACGGATATTATCATTGACAGGCTCAGTAGGGTGTCAGGATGAGTTCGCTCATCGATGTCCCTTTTGGTCAATACCTGGTAGCCCGTTACGTATAGGCTAATACCTCTGACGTGCTAGTGGTTAAATCCACAGCCAAGGTGTTGACGAGTCTTTAGAGTCCCCCACAGACCGTTTTCTCATGTTTCGGGCGAAACGCTGTAGAGGCCGTATGGAGATATGGCAGGGTTCGATCAGATACGTGCGGTATTGCACGAATCGTGATCGGACGGATTTTACTAGCGGGCTTTAGTTTAAGCCGGATCCTAGTATTAGACAGTGTAGATTTTGTCTCTTTGCATTTGTGTTCAGTTGGAATACTAATGCGGGCATGTATATGCAGTAGCGGGGTTTTCCTGTAATTTATTACGGGATCAGTTTTCTGAGGTTGCCAGTTTGTATTCCGTTCCGGCCGGTTTTTCTTTGTTCCTTCCCGGCCGGACTTTCCGATGGAAGGGAGTTATTTGCAAGTTTGCAAATAACATTTGTGGAGGGGGTTTCTTGCATTTGTGGCTTCATCATGATGAGATTCCTTTTCCATCACTTGTTTGCATTAAATGAGATGGTACTTTGATTTGATGAGATTAGAAATGGTGTGACCATTTTTCCTTCTCATTTTTTGCTTACCTTTTCTTCTCTTGATTAATCCATTCTTTTTCCCCAACCATCACAAGATGAGGCCGGCCACTTTGAGGGGGAGAGATGAGAGATTTCATTTTGTGTGAAGTGGGGAAATTATCATCTCATTCTTTGTACACCAAAGTTCATCTCCATTGTTCATTATTTCCCTCCATCCAAAGGCAACATAAACCCCAAAGAGACATTAGATTCTACACTAGCCTACAGCACTTCTTCGGCACGTTGACTCGCCAGTTTCGTGCCCGACTTGCCTCGGTCCAGAGGTGGGATCCCGTAAAAGAACCCGGCGATGTGGTGCCCGTTTCGACGAGGAAGCGACGACCGGAGGTTCCGTGAGGAGATCGGAGTAGAGGCGAAGACCGAAGGACACATATCGCTTGGTATATCTCTCTACCCCATCTTTTAGTTTGCTAGAGTTAGGTTAATGGCTCGATCCGGGTTAAAAGTACGCGGTGGTTCCGGTTTGCAAGTTTCGCAAAGTTTTTCGTTTCCGTGTTTCCGGCGTCGGATCGACGGCCGGGGCACCGCCGTGCACTTACATGAAGGACGGTGACAGGGAGGTTCTTGTTTACCTAGTCTTGACACTACTGTTGTTCTAGGCTATGAGACCCGGCAGGAGGATGGGTATAGCGTCGTTCTGAACTAGCTTTAGAAGTGCATGTGAATATGACTCTGCCAGAGGGTTGTTGTAGTCAGTGGGAGCAGCGGAAGCATAGTGGACAAGTAGCTTATGTATATTTATAGACTAAAGCAAATATAGCGGAGATAGATCATCTATTTCTGATGTGACAGTCATAGGTTTGACTTCATCAGAATAAGGGATGAATCTGTTAAGAAGGTAGTAGGGTGTGATGTCCTGGTATTTTGATGACATACATAGAGTAGGAAGTGAAATTCTTATACTACGATCGGTTATACTTTGGTAGTCACACAGTGGTTTCTCCGCATAGGATATGGATATTATATCAGATATTCTGGTAACTAGATCTATGGTTTTAGATCTAGATTTGGGTAGTTTCCCAATCTGGGTACTTAGACAGCATTCTACAGGTATTTTAGAATGGATGACTCCTGGCATGGTAGTGTACCTGCAGGTGATGGAGTCACCCTCTCTGAAGGTGTCTTACAGACTAAAGGAGAGAGGGATGTGCATGATTGGCAGATCACTTGCTTAGGCAATTGAGTCAATCATGAGATGTCAAGTACCACACCAGATATTTTTTTGCACGAGATGCAATAAGTAGATATTGATCCAATCCTGGAGAAACATTCGGAAGCAGTTTTAGAACATAAGTGGATGTTCTAGGGATATGATAACAACAGCCACTTTTAGGAGACAGTTATCATTCCAGGCTTCCAAGGTGTTAGTATATATGCCCTAGAGGCCATTACTGTATCATACTAGTTTGTATATTACTTAATGGAAGCTTGGGATATTCACCTTGTATATACAATCTTGCTCAAAATAGTAGTATGCTACTTGGTTTGTTTCTACTTCAATTTGTACATGTGTTTATTTTAGTATATCGCCTATACACATTAGTGGAGCCCTTAGGATCTTTACTTGATTACCAGCGTTGTGATGGCTGTCACACTAGTGGGGGCTGGGTAATCTATAAGCACATCCTTATGCAGGTCCCTAGTCGCAGGACTATCGAGACAGGGCATCGATACTCCGGAGTAGACTAGCGCGTGCGCTTCTCATCCCAGTGTGGGAGATGGTCTGTCCCACAGCCATCAGTACGTCGTACTGGAGATAGTATGCGGGTGCTCGTTAGGTTACGAGTACACTGGACAGGACTCGTCGGGAACTGACCGGTTGGCATTATACCTATCGTCAGTTATCAGTTTCCAGGTGACATGAGTACAGCTTAGTCCGCTGACTTGACACTATCACTTCGCCTCGAGTGTGTTCCCACTGTATTTTGATTACTACCCTACCACGACTCAAAGGAGTCGTGCAAACAGGTAGTAGTTGGGTGCAGTCCCGAAGCACTTGGAGGCAGTGACGGTTAGACAGGATTCGTCTCTCCCGGTATTGGGGGTTGACATCGCGCTGTGTCTAGGAGAGCCATTACACGAGTAGTCCCTGACCAAGGCAAGCGAGATATACTGGTAGTTTTCCAGTGTTATCTCAGGGTGTATTGGGCTTCACTCCGACACGACTTGTACCGCTATTAGGGGACTGACGTTTACCGCCCCCTTAGGCCCGCCATGCGATGTATCAGACGAACAGACCGGACTGTATGGAGATTGTCACATTCAGGCTCAGTAGGAGTTCAGATGGGTTTCGCCTCGTCAGTCTTCTTGTCGGCATCTACCTGAGGACCGTTACGCACAGCTAGTGCCGCTTGCGGTCTGTGGTTAAACCCACTGCCAGCGTAGTGTCGAGTCTTTAGAGTCCCACACAGAAAGCTATTCGCCTTTAGGTAAAAGAGTAGAGGTCGCATGGTTTTGCGACAGGTCGCATGGTTTTGCGACAGGGTTCGGTCACATCCGTGCACTTGTGCACGTACAGTGTCCGGACAGTTTACACTAGCGGGCTTTGGTTTAAGCCAGATCCTAGTGTACGTATTGGGATTGGTTTTATCTAGTTTGCATCCGTGTTCCTCGGAATGCGGATGCGGGTGTGTATGCACAGTTGACGGAGAGACAGAAGCAGAGGATTCTCATTAGGGTTGTTGACCGTTGACCGTTGACTATTGACTTTTTGCTCAACCCTAATGAGAATATGATATATGATTAACAATTATATTAATTAAGTATTATGGTGACATGGTTGTTGAGGGGTTGACTTTGTTGACTTGTTGACTTTGTTGACCGGTTGACTAGGCTTGACTAGTTGACCATCATGATAACAATAGCTATCATTTCATGGCAAAGACTTTTGCTTGCTTGCTCTCTTGTGCAAAATGAGTGCATGAAATGATATGGCTATTGTTGCTTAAACCATCACATAATACTTGATTGCTATGATGTGTTATGATGGTTATGGATTATGAGAGCCAAATGAGAAAAGTCTTCTCTCATTCTATCATTCCCATTCTCTCTCTTGTTCTTGAGCTCTCATCTCCTTCCTCTTGCTCTCCCTCTCTTAGTCTATGATTCACTTGTCTCATGTGTTGAGAACCAAGAACCATAGAGAAAATCCCAACACACTCTTCTCTACTCATTCTAGTTCATAAGGTTTGGCAAATCAAGTGAACTAGTTTCTTCAAAGACCGAAGAAGAAGCCAAAGGTAGAAGCTTTCGAGGTGGATCTATCTTCGGCGCAAGGAGATGACGGAGTGAAGCCGATCCGGACAACCATCGAGGCTTGAAGACGAAGGAGATCAAGAAAGAAAGGTATATCCCCCTAACCGAGTAGTTAACAACTCCTAGTTAGGTTGTTAGTTAGATGTTTAACAAAGATCCGGTTTTGAGTCCATGTTACCACCTCTAGAAAATTGTTTTTCACCAAATTCCGCATGGTCGAAAGTACCGGGAGAGGTAGCATGGACTTACAGTGGTATCAGAGCCTGGTTAAACTCTATCTAACATGTTAGCAAAGTAACTAGAAGATCGATCAAAGAAAAAGTCACGAAACGAACCCGAGTTGTCAAGTTTCTGCCGATTTTTTTCTGTTCAAAAGTTGATAAATTTTCATCTTAAAAATCGGCTCAGGCTTTTGTATGAATAACCACCAAATTTGGTCCCACGAACCGTTCAAAGAGCCGCGGAAACGCGGCGGGAGCACGCTCCCGCCGCGGTTCCGCGGCCGAGTTGACTCGGCCGAGGTCCAAATTTGGTGCAGTGTATTTCTGGGGTTGTTTTGGGATTTTTGGTATATGTATTTTCTGCCCAGATTTTCCAGAACGAAAATTTTGTGTTTGGGGCCTATAAATCCGTATTTTTGATCGAACTTCTAAAAGACTTAAGCTGACGGGTTTTTCTGTGATGTGATATTTGTATTGAACGTCTGCTAATCGCTATATGTCGATTAGTGGGGGTTATACAAATCTGTGATCTGTAATGTTATTGGAATGTGTATATGAATTAATTGGATTGTCGCGGGTGAATAGCCGGGGGTTGTGAGACGAGAGTTTTCTTTTCTTTCAATTCATGTAAATTTGTAAATTGATGTAATAATTATTTGTATGGCCGCACAACCGGGTCGGGGTTGTAGCCGTCATTGTATAATTTCTTTTTACTGTTTTTGCTCCTAGGATAGACCCATGGAGGGGGTGCACAAACTACCGGGTATGCCGAAGTGCCGAGTGGCCTACTCACGGAGTTGAGGGAGGTTGCTTCGCTTCGGGTACTTGGCGGGTAGTTTGCCGCACCCGTAGGGGTCTTGGGTGGGGTATTGGCTATTCACCGCGACCGTGTAATCTGCTTTTCGTTACAGGCTCGTACGAATTGCGGGTTCCTAGTATATCCAATGTGTTCATCTGTGATCTGAAATGGCTATCATTGCAATATATCTATATATGATATTATTTAGGCGTTGCTTATGTTTTACAGCCGCGCTAGCCCAGCCCCCGCTCTGTCGTTAGTTAAGTAACCTAACGGGTAATGACGGGGCCCCGTGGCGAATGCGAATGGCATAAGCGTACGTCATATTTTGGTTGTTTTCTGCAATGGTAGGATTAAATGATGGGACGCATTAAAAGAACTAATGCAAGAATATCACGCATTAAAAGAACTAATGCAAGAAAATAAACCAAGTTAAAATCGTTGGAACACTTTCGGAAAACCACTCGGTTCTTTTCAAAACTAACTTTTAAATGCGGAGCTTGAGCCACTCCTTTTAAAAGCTATCTCGTTCCATCGATTATATCAAGTTCACTACGTTCACGGTTTTGCCAAAACCATTCATAGCCCTCCGTCGTTTCACATGAATAGTCAATAGTATTCAAGCTGTGTATGTTGGCCAAAGTCAAGGCATAGTGATTGGTAGCTATTGGGTATTCATGTGTAGCATAGATAGATGCATTGGTTTGGGACAGTCGTACTGCCATTTTGGCCAAAGTCAAGGGTAGGTACGGATGGATCCAAATTAACCTGGAGAATGACGGGTAGAACTTGACATGTGACTTATGATATTTTGGCCAAAGTCAAGGTCATAAGAGCATGGGGCAAAAATCCACATCGGGAGTTTCAAAAGAACTGAAACTTGCTAGTGTTGCATACCATTTGGAGTGTGATGATTCTGGTAGGATTCCTTCAGTTTCGTCACGCGATGATATTTGGATCCCGATCCTACTGTGAGTATATGCTACTCCTCGGGAAATTTCTCACTTAACGATCAATGTTATAAACCAAGTAGGTGTCTAGAAAGGTGTTAGCGGGGCTACGCCCCCAGGGAAAAGAGGTTATTTAATTAAGGAACTTCGCGAAAGCGTTGGAAAACCTCCCTCGAAGTACCGACACTGGCCTGGCTGAACGGTTAAGAAAGTATTGTACGGTGAGATTGATCCTGACTAATTCTTCCTTTTTGGTTTGAGGAGGGATTCGAGAAACAGTGGGAGCCATCCTGTTTAGACAAATTAAAAACCATTCTAAACTTGCAAGAGCATCATGCTGAGTGTTTCTTCTCTCTCCTAATTGCAGCGACCAATCGACATGACTGGACTTAAGTTACTCCTAGATAAAAACATACTGACAGGGCCAAACTACAAAGATTGGCTCAGGAATGTCAAGATGGCAATCACTTACGACAAGCTGGGGTATCTTCTTACCACCAAAGCTCCCCCTGTCCCAGGTCCCAAAACCAGCGTCGCGGATAAGGAAATCCGTAAGACATGGGAACTAGATTGCGTGAAGGCCAAGTTCTTCGTGCTTGCCTCTATGGACAACGAACATCAGAGGAGGCACGAGAATATGGACCTCGAATCCATATCCATACAAAAGAACTGTATGGAGAGCAGTCTCGTATCGCAAGATACGAAGTGTCGAAGAAGTTATTTTCGGCAAGGTTGGCCATCGGATCATCGGTAGCGGAACACGTGCTTAAGATGATTGGCTTCATTGAGGAGCTCGCGGAACTTGGGACCACGTTGGAGAATGAGCTCTATACTGACTTGATTCTCCAGTCCCTTCCTTCCACTTACGCCCAGTTTATACTGAACTTCAACTTACAAGAAAAATAAGTTGAACTTTCAGAACTCCTCAACATGCTGAAGAGTGCAGAGGGCACCCTACAGAAAGGTAGGGAAACATCCACTTTGTTTGTAGGAGGATCTTCCTCTTCTAGGTCCAAGGCGAAAGCCAAGGGAAAGAAGAAGAAAGCCCCCGCCAAACCAAGGGGCGGTGTTAGTAAAGTGGATACGAAGGGAAAAGCAAAAGCAACAAAGAAAGCGGGAAAGCTTGTGGATAAGGAAGAATGCTTCTATTGTCATAAGAAAGGACACTGGAAGAATGATTGCAGGGCTTGGAAATCCAGGACACAGGAATTGAAGCAGGTTGCGGCTTCAGCTTCAGGTGTGTATGTTATTGAAAACTGTCTTTCAATAAACTCTACTTCCTGGGTATTGGATACCGGATCAGGATCGCATATCTGTAATTCTTTGCAAGCATTGAGAAACCGTAGGGTTTTGAAGGCAGGTGACATGACCCTCAGAGTTGCAAATGGAGCTAGCATGGATGCTAAGGCCGTGGGGGATTATCACCTGGGGTTGTCAGATGGACACATTTTGGTTTTGCGTAATTGCTATTTTGTACCCAACGCAACTTGTAATATCATTTCTGTATCTTTGACTTCTAAAGAAGGTTATGAATTTGCGTTTGTAAGTACTGTTGTAAACATTCACCTTAATCAAGTTCTGATTGGGTCAGGTACATTAAGCAATGGTATATACATATTAAACCAACCACAGATTTTCAATGTCCAGAATACATACAAAAGAAAGTCTCCGGAAATAAATCAGACTTTCTTGTGGCATTGTAGACTGGGTCACATCAATGAGAGAAGGTTGACGAAGCTACATACAGAAGGATATTTGAATGCGTTCGAATATCAATCGTATGTCACTTGTCAATCCTATCTCAAAGGAAAGATGACAAAGACTCCGTTCACTGGACACGGAGTAAGAGCGAGCGAGCTCTTGGGACTCGTACACAGCGACGTGTGCGGTCCAATGTCTACACATGCGCGAAGCGGTTATTCTTAGTTCATTACTTTTACGGATGACATTTCAAGGTACGGTTATGTCTTCCTAATGAAACATAAGTCCGAAGCCTTTGGAAAATTCCAGGAATATAAGAATGAAGTAGAAAAACAAACCGGCAAAAGTATCAAGATCCTAAGATCGGATCGAGGTGGTGAATACTTGAGTGCCGAGTTCCTGGACTGTTTAAAAGAGAATGGAATTCTCTCTCAGCTTACTCCTCCATACACTCCGCAACATAACGGTGTATCGGAGAGACGGAACCGAACCCTATTGGATATGGTACGGTCCATGATGAGTAACGCTGAGTTACCGCGATCATTCTGGGGGTATGCGCTAGAATCAGCTGCATACCTTTTGAACCGAGTTCCCACTAAGACTGTGCCTACTACACCATATGAGATGTGGTGTGGGAAGAGACCCTATCTTAATCACATTAAGACATGGGGAAGTCCAGCTTTTGTCAAAAAGCAGCATGCGGACAAGCTCGAGGCACGCTCAGTACAGTGCAAGTTCGTGGGATATCCAAAGAACTCCAAGGGATATTTCTTCTATTGCGAAGAGGAACAAAAGGTTTTTGTTTCTCGTCATGCCCATTTTCTAGAACACCAGTTCTTAGAAAAGGAAATTAGTGGGAGCGCAGTAGAACTGGAAGAAATTCCAGAACCACGAGCTATTACTGAAAGCTTAGTGGAACCAGAGGGTTCAAAAGAACAGGACATTCCTACGCCGCTCCGCAGGAGTAGTAGGCAGTCTCATCCGCCCGAGAGATACTATGGTTTTCTCATAGACGGGGATAGAGAGGATTGCATCATAGATTATGATGAGCCTACTAGCTTCCAGCAGGCCGTTCAGAGCGTTGACTCGGTAAAATGGCTGGATGCAATGCGGACCGAAATGGAGTCCATGTACACCAACAAAGTATGGACGTTGGACATTGCTCCAGACGGGGTAAAACCCGTAGGATGCAAGTGGATCTTCAAAAGGAAGATTGGTGTAGATGGACAGGTTGAGACCTATAAAGCTAGACTTGTTGCAAAGGGTTTCCGTTAAAGACCTGGCTTGGACTATGACGAAACATTTTCTCCAGTGGCTATGCTGAAATCCATTCGGATCCTTCTTGCCATTGCTGCCTTCCACGATTATGAGATCTGGCAAATGGACGTAAAGTCCTCTTTTCTAAATGGAAATTTAGAGGAGTGTGTCTATATGGACCAACCAGAGGGTTTCATTCAGAGTGGGAGCAGCGGAAAGGTGTGCAAGTTGCTTAAGTCCATCTATGGACTAAAGCAGGCATCGCGGAGTTGGAACATCTGCTTTGATGAGACGGTCAAGGAATTTGGCTTTATCAAAAATCCAGATGAACCATGCATCTATAGTAGATTTGTAGCGAGAACTGTAGTATTCCTCGTTTTATACGTGGATGACATTCTCTTAATAGGAAATGACATTCCTATGCTACAATCTGTCAAGGGGTTCTTGTCACACAGGTTCTCCATGAAAGACCTGGGTGATGTCTCATACATCCTGGGGATCCGGATCCATCGTGATAGATCCAAGAGGATATTAGGACTTTCACAGTCCAGGTACATCGACACCATACTGAAAAGATTCAGTATGGAAGATTCCAAACGCGGTAACCTACCGTCTTGTCACGGGATCACCCTCTCTAAAGAGATGTCTCCCAAGACTGATTTGGAGAGGGATCGCATGTCTATTATACCCTACGCTTCTGCGGTAAGCTCTATAATGTATGCGATGTTGTGTACCAGACCGGATGTAGCTTATGCACTGAGTGTGGTAACCCGGTATCAGTCAAACCCTGGGGAGACACACTGGATAGCGGTAAAGAACATTCTCAAGTACCTGAGAAGGACTAAGGAGATGTTCTTGGTGTATGGCGGAAAAGACCTCCAGATCGAGGCCTTTGCTGACTCCAGCTTCCAAAGTGACAAGGATGATTCCAAGTCCATGTCGGGTTTTGTCTTCACCCTCAATGGAGGGGCGGTGTGTTGGAAGAGTTCCAAACAGGAAACCGTTGCAGACTCGACGATGGAAGCGGAATACATCGCTGCATCTGATGCCGCAAAAGAAGCTGTCTGGATGAGGAAGTTCTTGAAAGAACTTTAGGTGGTTCCGTCCATTGTTGATCCAATACCTCTGTATTGCGACAACAACGGGGCTATAGCTTTAGCGAAGGAACCCAGGTCCCATCAGAGATCCAGACACATCTTGAGGCGGTATCACCTGATCAGGGAGATCGTGGATCGCCAGGAGATCGAGGTTCGAAGGGTTGCTTCAGAAGATAACACTGCAGATCCATTCACCAAGGCCTTGCCCCAGACTCAGTTTGAGCGGCTGATCGAGATGATAGGTCTTCGATACGCCAGTACATGGCCTTAGTGCAAGTGGGAGATTGTTAGTGTATATGCCCTAGAGGCCATTACTGTATCATACTAGTTTGTATATTACTTAATGGAAGCTTGGGATATTCACCTTGTATATACAATCTTGCTCAAAATAGTAGTATGCTACTTGGTTTGTTTCTACTTCAATGTGTACATGTGTTTATTTTAGTATATCGCCTATACACATTAGTGGAGCCCTTAGGATCTTTGCTTGATTACCAGCGTTGTGATGGCTGTCACACTAGTGGGGGCTGGGTAATCTATAAGCACATCCTTATGCAGGTCCCTAGTCGCAGGACTATCGAGACAGGGCATCGATACTCCGGAGTAGACTAGCGCGTGCGCTTCTCATCCCAGTGTGGGAGATGGTCTGTCCCACAGCCATCAGTACGTCGTACTGGAGATAGTATGCGGGTGCTCGTTAGGTTACGAGTACACTGGACAGGACTCGTCGGGAACTGACCGGTTGGCATTATACCTATCGTCAGTTATCAGTTCCCAGGTGACATGAGTACAGCTTAGTCCGCTGACTTAACACTATCACTTTGCCTCGAGTGTGTTCCCACTGTACTTTGATTACTACCCTACCACGACTCAAAGGAGTCGTGCAAACAGGTAGTAATTGGGTGCAGTCCCGAAGCACTTAGAGGCAGTGACGGTTAGACAGGATTCGTCTCTCCCGGTATTGGGGGTTGACATCGCGCTGTGTCTAGGAGAGCCATTACACGAGTAATCCCTGGCCAGGGCAAGCGAGATATACTGGTAGTTTTCCAGTGTTATCTCAGGGTGTATTGGGCTTCACTCCGACACGACTTGTACCGCTATTAGGGGACTGACGTTTACCGCCCCCTTAGGCCCGCCATGCGATGTATCAGACGAACAGACCGGACTGTACGGAGATTGTCACATTCAAGCTCAGTAGGAGTTCAGATGGGTTTCGCCTCGTCAGTCTTCTTGTCGGCATCTACCTGGGGACCGTTACGCACAGCTAGTGCCGCTTGCGGTCTGTGGTTAAACCCACTGCCAGCGTAGTGTCGAGTCTTTAGAGTCCCACACAGAAAGCTATTCGCTTTTAGGCAAAAGAGTAGAGGTCGCATGGTTTTGCGACAGGTCGCATGGTTTTGCGATAGGGTTCGGTCACATCCGTGCACTTGTGCACGTACAGTGTCCGGACAGTTTACACTAGCGGGCTTTGGTTTAAACCAGATCCTAGTGTACATATTGGGATTGGTTTTATCCAGTTTGCATCCGTCTTCCTCGGAACGCGGATGCGGGTGTGTATGCACAGTTGACGGAGAGACAGAGGCAGAGGATTCTCATTAGGGTTGTTGACCGTTGACCGTTGACTATTGACTTTTTGCTCAACCCTAATGAGAATATGATATATGATTAACAATTATATTAATTAAGTATTATGGTGACATGGTTGTTGAGGGGTTGACTTTGTTGACTTGTTGACTTTGCTGACCGGTTGACTAGGCTTGACTAGTTGACCATCATGATAACAATAGCTATCATTTCATGGCAAAGACTTTTGCTTGCTTGCTCTCTTGTGCAAAATGAGTGCATGAAATGATATGGCTATTGTTGCTTAAACCATCACATAATACTTGATTGCTATGATGTGTTATGATGGTTATGGATTATGAGAGCCAAATGAGAAAAGTCTTCTCTCATTCTATCATTCTCATTCTCTCTCTTGTTCTTGAGCTCTCATCTCCTTCCTCTTGCTCTCCCTCTCTTAGTCTATGGTTCACTTGTCTCATGTGTTGAGAACCAAGAACCATAGAGAAAATCCCAACACACTCTTCTCTACTCATTCTAGTTCATAAGGTTTGGCAAACCAAGTGAACTAGTTTCTTCAAAGACCGAAGAAGAAGCCAAAGGTAGAAGCTTTCGAGGTGGATCTATCTTCGGCGCAAGGAGACGACGGAGTGAAGCCGATCCGGACAACCATCGAGGCTTGAAGACGAAGGAGATCAAGAAAGAAAGGTATAACCCCCTAACCGAGTAGTTAACAACTCCTAGTTAGGTTGTTAGTTAGATGTTTAACAAAGATCCAGTTTTGAGTCCATGTTACCACCTCTAGAAAATTATTTTTCACCAAATTCCGCATGCCCGAAAGTACCGGGAGAGGTAGCATGGACTTACACAAGGTGACCTGGATGACAGAGTGGCTGTCAGAGTTATAGTTTTCCCTCTGACGAGGGGCAGTATTTTGGACAGGTGGTCCAAGCGGATACTAAGGGAGGCATGGCGCAGGATACTGATTGGTTTCAGTTGACGATACAGTCTAAGAAGTTTGGATTTGGAGTTCATTTATGAACTAGGTCCCATCAGATATCCAGACATATTCTAAGACAAGTATTGCTCATTTCGGGAGATGGCTTTCTCCGCGAACTTGAGATAAAGAGAGACATAGAAAGAAACATCAGGGCGGATCCACTAGCTGAGGCTATTTCTCGAACGCAATAGTTTCGCAAACGTGCTTTGTGAGACTGATTAGTACAGGAGTTGGGTGTTCGGTATCACACGGGCTGTGAGTATGCGACATCGCAACAATTAGCCTTGAGTGCAAGTGGGAGATTGTTGGATATAGTGCCCTCAAAGTCAATTATTGGATCACAGGCACGTGATTGCAATGATTGAGGGAGGACCTATACCAGTAGGACAGTCTTACTTGAGAGGTTAGTATACTATCTGGTTTGTCTTTATCATCTTGTACATGCTTTAGGTGACATTGTGGTTCACTATTACACGTTGATGGAGAATAGTATGCTACCATGGTTTGTCTTTATCATCGTGTACTGCTTTAGGTGACCTTACATGTCGCTATTGCACGCTGATAGAGCCCTTAGGATTCTTGCTTGATGAACAGCAGTATGATGGTGATCATATACGTGGGAGCTAGGGTCTATAAGCACATCCTTAAAAGGTCCCTAGTCGTGGGAGTTTCGAGACTGAGCATCGATACTCCATTAGTAGACTAGTGTATACAGTGAAGACCCCGACGAGGGGCGGTGACCGGTCTCACAAGCTATTGGTGTCAGTTGGTTCACCTAAGATGTATACAAGTGCTCATTGGGTTATGAGTACATCGGACAGGACTCGCCGGGAGCATGCTAGTTGGTATTATACCTGACGTCAGATATCAGTTCCCTGGTGACATGTGTACAGGTTAGTTCATCGACCTGAGACCGTCATTTGTCTCGTGTGAGTTCCCACTGTGCTTTGATTACTACCCTACCACGGCTCAAAGGAGTCGTGCAAACAGGTTTTAGTTGGGTACAGTCCCGAGCCACATGGAGGCAGTGAGCGGATCGGCAGGGGTTCGTCTCTCCCGGTATTGGGGGTGAGGTCGCGCTGTGTCTAGGAGAGCCATTACACGAAGTCCTTGGCCAAGACAGGAGATTTACTGGTAGGTATTCCAGTAGTATCTCAGGGTGTTCTGGGCTACACTCCGATACGACTTGTACCGCTTTTGGGGGTCTGATTTTTACCAACCCCCTAGGCCCGACATGCAATACTCATAGACAAACGGACCAGACTGTATGGATATTGTCACTGACAGGCTCAGTAGGGTGTCAGGATGAGTTCGCTCATCGACCTCCCTTTTGGTCAATACCTGGTAGCCCGTTACGTACAGCTAGTACCTCTGACGTGCTAGTGGTTAAATCCACAGCCAAAGTATTGACGAGTCTTTAGAGTCCCCCACAGACAGTTTCTCAAGTTTCGGGCGAAACGTTGTAGAGGCCGTATGATATATGGCAGGGTTCGATCATATACGTGCGGTAGTGCACGGATCATGATCGGACGGATCATACTAGTGGGCTTTGGTTTAAGCCGGATCCTAGTATTAGATTTGTTGGATTAATTTAGTCTCATCGCATTCGCATTCGGTCGGAATGCGGATGCAGGTATGTATATACAGGTGAGGGGTACTCTTGTGATCCGTCACGAGTTTACTTTAGTAGATGCCATTCTCTTTTTATTGTTGCAAACATTTGGATTAATGTTGGCATAAGGAAATAATGAGCTCAAAATCATGATTAGGAGCATTTAATGTGACACATGCACAAGTGATGAGTCATGGTCTCTTTACTTGTGCATATGTCACATTATGTGATGTTTTAGTGAGTTGAAATGATAAGAGGAGAGAGAGGGGCAGCCATATGATGGTGGTTAGCTCTTGTATTTTTTGCTTCTTGATCTCACTCTCTCACTTTATCATTTGCAACAACATAAAAAGAAAAAGATGAGGAAACTTCTTCTTCTTCCTCTTCTTTGAGCTCATTATCTCCTCACCAATGGCATCCATTAAATCCTCAAGAGAAAAAGTTGTCACAAACATTCTCTACATCACCTTGGACACGTCGGCTAGCACACTTCATGCCCGAGTTGCTTTGGATGAAGCAGGAGCCCGTAAAAAGACTCGTAGATGTGGTGCCCTTTCTGACGAGGAGATCAAGACCGGAGATGCCGCGAGGAGATTGGGATGGTGGCCAAAGACCGAAGGACACGGATCGATCGGTATAGCATTTCCAACCCTCTCTCTAGATCGCTAGTTGTAGGTTAATAGTTCGATCCGGGTTTTAAGCATACGATAGCGCTGTTTTTCTAGTTTGAAAAAGTTTTCGTTTTCGCATTTTGGCCTCGGAAAGACGGCCGGGGCGCTACCGTAGACTTACACCAGTATCCATTTATATCTATCTCTATACATCTTAATCCCTAAGATGTAGGAGGTATCACCTAGATCTTTCATTGAGAATCTTTGTGATAAGAAGAGCTTGACCTAGTGGAGCATAGGAACATCATTTCCTATCAAGAGTATGTCATCCACGTACAATACGAGGAAGACGACCTTACTCTCTACGACCTTCTTGTATATACAAGGTTCATCTACGTTTTTGATGAAGTCAAACTCTTTGACTACCTCATCAAAACAAATGTTCGAACTCCGTGATGCCTGCTTCAACCCGAAAATTGATTTAAGCAGCTTGCACACCTTTCTGCTGCTCCCACTGTCTACGAAGCCCTCTGGCTGAGTCATGTACACGCTCTCTTCTAAATCACCATTTAGAAAAGCGGTCTTGACGTCCATCTGCCAGATTTCGCAGTCATGGTATGCAGCAATGGAAAGTTGGATCCTGATGGACTTAAGCATAGCGACAGGAGAAAAGGTTTTATCATAGTCGACGCCAGGTTGTTGACGAAAACCTTTTGCTACAAGTCTAGTTTTGAAAGTCTCAACTTTTCCATCTACACCTATCTTCTTTTTGAAGATCCACTTGCTCCTAATGGGTTTTACCCCTTCAGGAGCAACTTCTAAAGTTCATACTTTGTTGGCGTACATGGATTCCATCTCAGATCGCATAGCATCCAGCCATTTCACAGAGTCCCCACTCGTGATGGCCTGCTCGAAACTAGTCGGGTCATCATCTTCCATGATGCAATCCACACTTCCACCGTCTATGAGAAAACCGTAGTATCTCTCTGGTGGATGAGGAACCATATCTGCGGAGTGGTTGGGGTTCGTTGGGTACTATTGGATCCTTTGGTTCCACCAAATCGTCGGTTGTAGTCTGTGCTGCTGGAACTTCTTCTAGTTCTACCACACCACCACTAATTTCTTTTACAAGAAATTCCTTTTCTAAAAAGGTGGCATGTTGAGCAACAAACACCTTTTGTTCCTCGGGGTGGTAGAAGATATGCCCTCGCGAATGTTTGGGATATCCTACAAATTTGCACAGAACTAACCTTGCCTCGAGTTTGTCCGGATTTTGCTTTTTGATATAGGCCGGACAACTCTTAATGAAATTAAGACATGGTCTCTTCCCATTCCATATCTCATATGGAGTGGTAGGCACAGATTTGGTCGGAACTCTATTCTATATGTATACAGCTGTCTCAAGTGCATAACACCAAAAAGAAATAGTTAACTCAGCATTACTCATCATAGAGCGCACCATATCTAATAGGGTGTGATTTCTCCACTCCGATACACCGTTGTGCTGTACTGTATACGGAGGAGTAAGCTGAGAGAGAATCCCATTCTCTTTTAAATAGTCTCGGAATTCCCCGCTCAAGTATTCACCTCCCCGATCAGATCTTAGGATTTTAATACTTTTGCCCGTCTGGTTTTCTACTTCGCACTTATATTCCTTGAATTTCTCAAAAGCTTCAGACTTGTGTTTCAACAAGAACACATGTCCGAACCTTGAGAGATCATCGGTGAATGTAATGAAGTACGAAAAACCATTCCTGGCATGTGTAGATATAGGACCGCATACATCACTATGTATGAGTCCCAAGAGTTCCAAAGCACTTTCTCCATGTCCAGTAAACGGAGTTTTGGTCATCTTTCCTTTGAGATATGACTGGCAAGTTTCATAAGATGAAAATTCGAACAGATTCAAATATCCATCCTTATGTAACTTAGCTAGTCATGTCGCATTGATATGACCAAGTCTACAATACCACAAGAAGGATTCATTCATTTCTGAACTTTTCCTCTTGTTTGTGTTCTGTACGTTAAGAACTGTGTTTTGATTTAGAACGTATAAAGCGTTACATAACGCACCAAACCCAATCAACACTTGATTTAGGTAAATGTTCATAATATTATTCTCTACTATAAAGTTATATCTTTCTTTATCTAATAAAGAAATTGATATTAAATTGCATATCATAGAGGGTACGTAATAACATTCGTTCAAGATCAAAGTATTCCCTTTAGGAAATAGTAGGTGATATTCACCAACTGCCTTGGCTACAACACTTGCACCATTCCCTACTTTTAGGGAATGATCACCTTTTCCTAGTTCTCTACCTTTCTTTATCCCATGCAACATATTACATATGTGGGATCCCGATCCAGTATCTAATACCCAGGACGTAGAGTGTACTGAGAAACAAATCTCGGTAACTAACACACCTGAAGAAGATACATTAACATGCTTATTCTTCGTTAGGGTGGCATATGAATCCGGATATTCTCTTATTTCCTGCTCAGACTTATAAGACTTATAAGTTGGAGCGGAACCAATGTTCCCCTGCTCAGCATAACAAGCGGGTTTGGTCAATACATCCATATTATTATCTTAATTAAGGCATGCCATTGGTTGTTGCCTGGAGAGAGAGAGAAGGAACGCATTAGCGTGCGCTCTTTGCAAGATTAGATTGGTTATTATCTTATCAAATCAGGATGGCTCCCACTGTTTTTATCAAATCTTCCTTCAAACCATAAAATATAAGATTAGCCGGGATTATTTACACCTTACAAGTTCGCCAATCTTTCAGCCAGACCAGTGTTGGTACTTTAAGGGAGGTTCCCCATGCTTTCGCACGGACCTAATTAGAATAAACCGCATTTTCCCGGAGGCATAACCCCGTTAACACCTTTCTAGACACCTATTTGATCGGCTAATTATGATGTGTAAAACTCTTCAAGGAGTAACTCTTACTCGCAGTGGGTATCGGGATCCAACTATCTCATAGAAGGTATGCAATCTCATTACAAATTTCAATACTTGAAATTCCCAATAATACTTTTACTCCTAGCTTCTTATGACCTTGACGGAGGTCAACAAACCATAGGCCGCTAGTCAAGTTCAACTCGTTCATTTCTTGATTGAATTAAACCCACCTGCATGACCCTTGACGGTGGTCAACAAGGCCATACGACTACACTAATCCAATCGCATCACATGCGGAAGATAAGCACTAATCAGCTACCGCACACTACGTCTTGACGGAGGTCAACAAACGCGGTACAAATACTAAATAGTACCTATCTGAAATGACGGAGGGCTACGCAGGTTTTTAAGAAAACCATGAGCGTAATGAACTTGATATCGTTGTAGAATCTAGTGATTTTGAAAAGGAATGTCTTTTAGGCTTTTCTAGCTTTGCTAAAGAGGTCACTCCCGGTGAAGGGATCTCGGCTTTTTCCTTATCGAATAAGGTGATGAATATTCTACAAGGAATACCGCTATGCAAAGCAAGAACTAAAATGCCAATCAAAAACAAAACTGAGTGGGTTGTAGTATCTTCTAGTTTTGCTAAAGAGGTCACTCCCGGTGAAGGGATCTCGGCTCTTTCCTTATCGAATAAGGTGCCGGATATTCTACAAGGAATACCGCTATGCAAAGTAAAAACTAGAGCTACCCTTTTTGAAAATTTGATTCTACAACATCTTTTAGGTTTCTTTTCTTTTATTACTCTCATTAATGAAGTCCCATCAATTATGCTTCCTAAGCATCACAGAAGAAACAAAAATACAACGTACGCTTATGCCATCCGCATTCGCCACAGTGTCCCGTTATGCACCGTTAGGTTACTTAACTAACGGCATAGCGGGACGGGACAAGCGCGGGTGCAAAACATAAGCAGCGTTTATTATATATCATATATACAATAATAAAGCATTCGTCTCATGCATATAAAGTGATCACATCACAGAATATCAGCATCAGAAGAGAACATATGAAATATTGGATATACTAGGAATTCATTGTTTTAAGTTAAGCCAGTATAAAACACGGATTCCACAGTCGCGATGAATAGCCAAACCCACATTCCTAGACCCCTACGAGAGCGGCAAGCAACCCAACCAATTCTAAAGTTAGGAGACCCGGACTCGACTCCTCGAGATGGTCTCCCACTAGACTCTAGAACCCGGTCACTTGTGCTCCCCGCCTTGGGTCCATCCTAATGCGGAAAAGTAAATAATATACAACAATGGTGACATCATCCTCAACTTGGAAGTGCCCCAATAAAAGAATATTACATACAATGAATTTTACAAGAATGAAAATAAAAACTATCTCATATAAAAACCCCGGCTATTCAAAACATGACGATCCAATATAACATATCCAAGCAACACATAACATCACATGTCATCAAATAGCTAGACGATGTTAAATATTTCGATCGAATCAACAAACACCCAAAATTTCCCAAAAAGCTCAACACTTGAGCACAGTTTAAAAATACTCAGAACATGCCGCAGTACCTATGGACCAACCGTAGAAGGACCAACCCTTACCTCACCTATGGCACCGCGGAACTACCGCAAACCCGAGGGTTTGGCAGCGGTTCTTACGATCATAGAATCGAGTTAGGGTTTCGTTCTTCTAGAGGGTCCATTGAATCACTTGCATGATATTTGAGTGTTTTTTAACTTTGAAAAAATCCAACTCTTGGAAAATTTTCCAACGAAGGTTAATGTGAGTATTTGATATCTGTTCGAACTTTTTAACACCGTCTAAATAACCTGAAATATAGTTAGAATTACGACTACGAAACACTCCGAATTGCCTTTATAGAAAATTAACATCTCATGAAATTTTAGCAAAACCAAACAACACCTGAAACACCAAAACCCAGAGCCTGGAACACAAAAAAAATTTGAACCCAAAATTCCCAAAAGGGGCCGGCCTGCTCGGATTTCAGGGGCATGTGCTCGGCCAAAAACCGGCCAAATGAGTTCAAATTTCTTCTGTGTTTATGTTATATCTCATATAACATTTTGCAGTTGTTTAAAAAAATTTTAGGGTCCATTTAAAAAACGACAGAAACCGGGTTTTAAGTTTCGGAGCAGTTTCGGTTTCGTAATTCTACAATCATCGCCTAATACTCTAGCTTGCTTCGATACCATGAAAGTCTACCTTAGCACCAGCATGAAGTTCAAGAGGCATCAAGCATGCCAAATTTTAATTTTATTACGTGCTAAGTTAGTCTAACAAGATCTTAACTAGAATATTAGGGTTAACAACAAGAAGGGATGAAGCATACAACCTTTGTAGTTCGAGTCCTTCTCTTCTAAAGCTCCGGGTTGAAGTCCACGCAACTCTACAAGGCTCCTCTTCAAGTTGAACGACCCTCCTTCGTGATCTTCACACCAAAGACGATCCACCCGAAGTTTCTCTAGATCAAGCTAACTCTACACTAAACTTCTTTAGTATATAAAACACACCACACTGAATTGTTAGTTTGGTGTGGGATGGTGAAGTAGGGGATTTGATAAGCTCACTTGGTGTCTCACAAGCTCAATGATTCACATCTCATGTGAGGGTTTGAGCTTGGAGGTGAGATGAATAAATTGTAGAGATCAAGAGGAAGAAGAAGCTCAAGGAAAAATGGCCAAGGCATTAAGCATGAAGCAAGTATAGAAACAATAATATGAATCATCTCTCTCCTCACTCATTCAAGCATGGAATAAATTGCAATTCTAAATTGCAACCATGCTTGAATAGTGAGTCAAAACTAATAAAAAACCATATAAGCCCATGCCTCATCCATACCCAAAATATCTCCACAATTTACACCTCATTTTTCCATTTTCTAAAAATAGAAAAATATGCCATGCTCCATATAATATATATAAATATATATCAAATATACATTAATATATACATATATATAAATAAAGCAATTAGTGAGCTAATGATATTAGTTAAGATATAATTATATCACATATA
Organism: Agapanthus africanus; assembly: GCA_030015575.1. Lineage (NCBI taxonomy): Eukaryota > Viridiplantae > Streptophyta > Magnoliopsida > Asparagales > Amaryllidaceae > Agapanthus > Agapanthus africanus. The sequence continues at coordinate 404,060,860 of CM057346.1, forward strand.
ATATATATCACATTATTAAATCAACACTTGATCTAATAATTCGGTTATATCACATATAACCGACTAATATCATTAATCTGAATATCACATTATCAAATCAACACTTGATTCGATAATCCGGTCATATCATATATAACCTAACCGATATCAGATAACTGCCAGATTACAATACGGCATCACATACACGTATTTAATGAGGTCCATGCACATATCACACATGTGCCCTATTTCATTTCGCTCGAACCAGAAAACTTCTGTGTGGGACTCTAAACACTCGTCAATACGCCGGCAATAGGTGATGATCACATCAGTTACCTACAACCCGTCAGCGGTACTAGCTGGACGTAACGGCTACCCGGGTATTGAGCGATATGAAGATCAACAAGCAAGCTCGTCCATACTCTCCATGAAGCCTATCAGTAACACTACCGTACAGTCCAGTCTCTTCGTCTGATATGTCGCATATTATGTCTAGGGGTGGAAATCGTCAGACCCCAGTAACGTGATAAGTCATGCCGATGTGAGACTCATAACGGGTCGAGAAACTACTGATAATACTTATCAATAGATCTCCATATCATCCCTGGCTAGGGACTTCCAGTTATAGCCAATCGAGCACAGTGCAACATCAACCCCCAATACCGGGAGAGACGAAACCCTTCCTATCACTCATTTCCTCCATACGACTCGGGACTGTACCCAAAATCCACCTGTTTTCACGTCACCTTTGAGCGTGGTAGGGAGGAAATCAAAGCACAGTGGGAGCCGCACAAGACTCTATGACGATCTCGGGTCTACAGACTAACCTGTACCAGTGTCACCAGAGGACTGCTATCTAACGATAGGTATACTACCATATAGGAGTCCTCGGCGAGTCCTGTTCAGTGTACCCAGTCTCCACTGAGCACCCGTATACCATCTTTGATGTCAAACACCAATGGATGTGGGATCATCCATCGCCCATCATATGGATCAAGAAGCGTATACGCTAGTCTACTCTGGAATATCGATGCCCTATCTCGATGTTCCCTCGACTAGGAATAATTAAAGGATGTACTTGTGAACTACCCTGGCCCTACTAGTATGATCTCCATCATAGTCCTCGTAGTCAAGTACATATCCTAAGGGCTTTATCAACTTGTGAGAGCAAGACAGTATCGCAATACAAGTCTACATGTTAAGACAAAGATAACCAGATAGCATACTATAATATCGAGCAAGAAAGTCCTCTCTATATATGTCCAAGCATCCACTATAATATACATCATATATACAATAATGGCCTCTAGGGCATACATATAATTAACAAAACCATGTGTTGCAAGTATTAGGATTCTTCAAGGTGATCGAAGATGTAGATACTTGTGTTTGATATTCAGCTGATAGTAATGATTTTGAGAACTTGCTTCTCTTTCAGCTTACTCATATATGGATGCACGCCTAGTTGAGTAATGCTGATCGGGCTCCTTCCATTTAGTTGACATGCACTGGAGACAGCTGCATGACTTGAATCTAGTTTCAATTAAATCAGTGCCTCTGTGTCTATAGAATGGTTCATATCTTAACGATATTAAGGTATATGGAGTTGTCCGGTTTATACATAAAACTAGACTCTGGATAACTCAAGGCACGTTTCAGTAATGGCAGTTTGTGGGTTTTCCCAGGCTATGATGAGGGTTAACTTTCTACCATCTGGAAGATCAATATAAATATTGTTCTTGACTCGCCACAGTTTTAGTAAAATGGACTTTTTTAGAAAACAGTAGTGGGAGTATGATAGAACTGGAAGAGATTCTAGAACCATAAACAACCACTGAAAATTTAATAGGACCAAAAGATTCAATCAGGTTTGACATTCCATTAGCTACTCCGCAGATATGGTGGGTAACCTCAGACGCCCTAGAGGTACTTCGGTATCCTCAAAGACAGTAAAAGGGAGGTTCTTGTTTACCCAGACTTGACACTACTGTTGTTCCATACTATGAGTCCCGGCAGGAGGATGAGTATAGCGTCGCTCTAAACTAGCTTTTGAAGTGCACGTTTATATGACTCTGCCAGAGGGTTGTTGTAGTCAGTGGAAGCAACGAAAGCATAGTGGACAAGTAGCTTACGTCTATTTATAGACTAAAGCAGATATAGCGGAGATAGATCATCTATTTTTTTTATGTGAAGTCATAGGCTTTGACTTCATCAGAATAGGAGATGGATCTGTTAAGAAGGTAGTAGGGTGTGATGTCCTGGTATTTGGATGACAAGCACTTTATAGGAAGTAAAATTCCTATCCTAAAATCGGTTATACTGTGGCTGTCACACAGTGGTTTCTCCACATAGGCTATGGATATAATATTAGACATTCTGGTCACTAGATCTATTGTTTTAGATCTAGATTTGGGAAGTGTCCCGATCTGGGTACTTAAACAGCATTCTAAATGTGTTTTAGAATGGACGACTCCTAGCATGGTGGTGTACCTGTAGGTGATGGAGTCACCCTCTCTAAAGGTGTCTTATAGACTAAAGTGGAGAGGAATGTGTATGATTGGCATATCACTTGCTTAGGCAATTGAGTCAATCATGAGATATCAAGTATCACACCAGATGTTGTTTTTGCACTAGCTGCAATAAGTTTATATTAATCCAATCCTGGAGAAACATTCGGAAGCAGCTTATGAACATAAGTGGATGTTCTAGGGATATGATAACGGCAGGCTCATTCGGGAGACGGTTATCATTCCAGAATTCCAAGGTGACCTGGATGACAGAGTGACTGTCCGAGTTATAGTTTTCCATCTGACAAGGGGCAGTAGTTTGGACAGGTGGTCCAAGCGGATACTGAGGGAGGCATGACGCAGGATACTGATTAAATTCAGTTGACGATACAGTCTAAGAAGTTTGCTGGATTTAGAGTTCATTTGTGAACTGGGTCCCATCAGATATCCAGACATATTCTAAGACAGGTATTGCTCATTTTGGGAGATGGTTTTCTCCGCGAACATGAGATAAAGAAAGACATAGAAAGAAACATCTGAGCGGATCAACTCACTGAGGCTATTTCTCGAACACAAGAGTTTCACAAACAGGATTTGTGAGACTGATCAGTAGAGAAGTTGGGTGTTCGGTATCACACGGGCTGTGAATATGCGGCATCGCAATAATTAGCCTTAAGTGCAAGTGGGAGATTGTTGGCTATAGTGCCCTCAAGTCAATTATTGGATCGCAGGTACGTGATTGCAATGACTGAGGGAGGACCTATGCCGGTAGAACAGTCTTACTCGAGATGATAGTATGCTATCTGGTTTGTCTTTATCATCATGTACAAACTTCAGGTGACATTACAGATCACAATTACATGTTGATAGAGCCCATAGGATTCTTGCTTGACTACCAGCAGTATGATGGTGATCATATACGTGAGAGTTAGGTAGTCTATAAGCACATCCTTAAAGTGTCCTTAGTCGAGGGAGTTTCGAAACTGGGCACCGATACTCTGAGAGTAGACTAGTGTATATGGATCGAGACCTTGACGAAGGGCGATGGCCGGTCTTACAAGCCATTGGTTTCAGTTGGTTCACCTAAGATGTATACAGGTGCTTATTGGGTTATGAGTACACCGGATGGACTTGCTGGGAACATGCTAGTTGGTATTATACTGTTTCCCCTAATCAGAGCAAAGCTCTATTCAAAATTCAAATTATGAAATGAAGCAGTGCTTCAGAAACAGCGTCAAGTGCGCTGCGACCTAAACAGCGCACCACATGCAAAGTACGTGTGCACTAGCGCTAAGAGAGCTGCACTATAAGCAGCGCATCACATGCAAAGCACATGAGCGCTAGCGCCGAAAGCATCTCATTCTTGCAAAGCTATCTGTGCCTATTTTATACCAGTTTCAGTTTTAACAGCGCACATGCATACATTAAGAGAAGAATAGGAATTAAAAGGAAGCACTTGGCGGTTAATGACAAAAAGCAGAAAGCATTTAATTAAACATTTATTCTACACGAAATAGATTGCCAAACATGGGATCGAAAGTACAGGGATTTGCAAACATATAGATAAAATTATCTAGTTCCTTATTTGTCTTTTCCACCATGTCAAAGCGACGATCTTCGCGAGAAGTAGCTAACCATCGGTTAGCACCGCATTCACCAGCGAAAGCAGAAATGACGGCCCGATGAGCCCGTATTTGGCTCAGCAACTGAACAGAGCAATCCCTCAGAGTTTTGGTGATCAAATGCGCTTCGTGGAAACACTCAATCTTGTCTTCTGCGGCGCTGAGCATCGCCGAGGTCATCTCCGCCGGAGGAAAGGGAATATCATCGAGCACGGACAAAAGGATCATCCGGAGCCAGATAGAACCAACGGGGAGAGGAGATCTTACACGAGTCAAGAGCTCGTGCAGCGCTGCGTCACATTGGTCATCCGTTAAGTAGGATTCACCAAGCGCGCAGCGAAACGAGGAACGATGTCCTCAATAGGCACCTCTCACGGCTGCCGGCGAGCATGGGGACGGTTACAGGCCATAACTCTTCTTCAACAAGAATGATTCTCTAAAAAAGTAAGAGAGAAGAGAAGCACTGCTTCAAATTTTAAATGAAGAACATTTAAGTCTAGGCATAGAAAATGCTGTGCATGATGGAACTATTTCCAAGATCTGGAAAAGGGAAAGTTTGACTCAGAAAGAAGGTGAAAAGACACCTTCAGCGTGAAGCAACGCTTCATAGCAGCGCCAGCGCTGAGAGTCAAAGACTCTAATGCAGCGCGCTACGTGCAAAGCACGTGTGCGCTAGCGCTAGGTGCGCTGCGCTCTAAGCAGCGCACCACATGCAAAGCACGGGTGCGCTAGCGCAGGAACTAAAAGCTCCCCACCGTCAGATCAAAGATCTAATAATAATGATAAATCATTAATTAATCAGAAACAAAATTCTGTTAAGGAAAGATTCTTCAAAATCTTTCCAAACAACAAGATTGTGCTCTATAGATCAGAGCGCCGTTGGATCAATGATCCAATGGTGATTAAAAATCACTAAAGGTACAGAATAAATTCTGTATGGAAAGATTTCCCAATCTTGTTAAAAACAAGAAGATTTCCTTCTGTAAATAAGAAGCCCTTGGATCAAAGGCCCAATGGTGGGGAATTCCTAAATCAATTGAAGAAAAGATCTCCTTAACTGATTGAACAAATCAGCTTGCCCTATATAAAGGCCCCAAGACTTCAAGTCTCAAGGAGACAAAAACAAAGAGAGGAACCCCCCATAAGCTTCGAGAGATCTGAGAAAGAAGAGCCAAGCTCTCAGAAAAAGAAGATTTTCTTCAAGGTAAAAAAATGATCTCATAATTAAGAAGAAGAATTCACTTCTTTCTTTAAGATCATAGATCTACAAGACTTAGGTCTTTTATACAAAGAGATCATGAACATCTCATTATAAAAAGGGGGGAGAATAATTCAATTCTCTTAAGGATCATAGATCCATAAAAGCAAAGCCTTTCATCAATACAAGAGATTGAAAGCATCTCCTATAAAGTAAGAACTTTTGTTCTTAGAATCTTGAGACAAAGTCTCTTATAAAAAGAGAATTTAATTCTCAGAGCGCAAAACTGATTTAAGTTGTATAAAAGAAGAGCCTTGGCGCTCCTAATCAAAAAGAGCCTCAGCGCTCCACATCTAGCGCAAAGTGCTGCAAAGTCTTGGTGCTCTTAATTTTGAAGAGCCTTAGCGCCCCAAATATAGCGCACTGCGCTTATTATCTGGCGCTTAGCGCCAATCGCGCCACGTGCTCCTCACGTGTGCGCTACTTAAAAGAAGCATCTCAGCGCTCCTGATCTGGTGCTCAGCGCCGAGCGCACCACGTGCTCCTCACATGTGCACCACTGAACCAATAGCGCTTTGCGCTCATAAATCAGCGCAATGCGCTCATAGACTGGCGCTCAGCGCCAAGCGCACCACGTGTCCCTCACGTGTGCGCTACTCGGCAGAAGTGCACTGCGCTCGTTGATTGGCGCAAAGCGCCAAGCGCACCATGTGCTGCACTGATAGACCATAAATTGTTCTTTAATAAGCCCCAGAGCTATGATGAATGCTCAGCATTCAATAAAAGACAAAATATTTTCAGAATTCAAATCAATGCTCAGCATTGTTAAAAGGGCCAAGCCCAAATAAATGCTCAACAGCCCAAAATAAATGTTAAAAATTTTAACTTGATTGGACTTAGCCTAAGATTGGCCATAAGTCCTCAATTCAGATTAACGGAGCCCATATGCTCACAAATCTTTTGATCTTAGTCTCAAATTGGACTACAGATCTCCCAACCAAAATCGGTTCAAGGGTACATCTCTGAACCCTTCTGATATATGTCGTTGTAATCCTTCAACGTCTTCAGAGAGGTGACGGGTCCCGACAACCATAAATTTCATGGACTATGATGTCCTTGACCTTGGACTATGGGGTCCTTAAACCCATGGACTATGATGTCCTTAACCTCGGACTGTGGGGTCTTTAAGCCCATGGACTATGATGTCCTTAACCTTGGACCGTAATGTCCTTAAACTAATTATATACCGCAATGTCCCTAAACTAAATAATAGAGCCCAAATGCTCTCTTGTTGGATTTAAACGATCCCGTTAAGTTGATCTTAGTCTAAAATTAGACTAACGTATCCTTAACAAACGTTTAAGTTGATCTTAGTCCCAAATGAGACTAATGTATCCTTAAACCCAACCCCCAAACCCAAATCTAAGAAAATACGGATTTGGACTAATCCACACCCTACGGGCGACAACATGAATTAGTCTCCGTATACAATCCACGGGCAACCAAAAACAAAACAAACACCCACGACACGAAGTGACCATCTGGAGAAGGAGAAAGTGGTTACCACGATGCGGTAGCGTAATTAACTGCAAGAGCTTGCGCCTGCAGGGAAGAACGTCCCCACAATCAAAAACTCCTCGATGAGGGGGAATCTGAAAAAGTCTGCTACATCGGCCACATTCGTCTAAACCTCTGATACACGGTGCTATAAATCAACTTGGTATCTGTAGAGAGGTGGACGGATAGCACCAATTAGCATATGCCCCCAAATTCAGGCAAGACGGACCTACGCAGTCTCGTTCCCGTGTTTTCGGCGGAGAACATATACCTATCATCAGATAGCAGTTCCCTGGTGACATATGTACAGGTTAGTCTATCGACCTGAGATCGTCATTGGCTCGTGTGAGTTCTCACTGTGCTTTGATTACTACCCTACCACGGCACAAAGGAGTCGTGCAAACATGTTTTAGTTGGGTATAGTCCCGAGCCACATGAAGGCAGTGAGCGGATCGTCAGGGGATTCGTCTCTCCCGGTATTAGGGGTTGATATCGCGTTGTGTTTGGAGAGCCATTACACAAAGTCCCTGGCCAGGGCAAGTGAGATTTACTGGTAGGTATTCCAGTAGTATCTCAGGGTGTTCTGGGCTACACTCCGATACGACTTATACCGCTATTAGGGGTTTGACATTTACCATCCCCCTAGGCCCGATATGCGATACTCATAGATGAATGGACCAGACTGTACGGATATTGTCACTGTCAGGCTCAGTAGAGTTTCAGGATGAGTTCGCTCGTCGGCCTCCCTTTCGCTCAATATCTGGGCAGCCGTTACGTACAGCTAGTACCACTGACGTGCTTGTGGTTAAACCCACCGCCAGCATATTGACGAGTCTTTAGAGTCCCACACAGAGGGTTTCCCTAGTTCGGGTGAAACGTTGTAGAGGCCGTATGGTTTTATGACAGGGTTCGATCATATATGTACACTTGTGCACGGATCATGATCGGACGGATCATACTAGTGGGATTTGGTTTAAGACGGATCCTAGTATTAGATTGTTGGATTATTTTCTTCTCGTTGTATTCGTATTCATTCTGAATACGGATGCATGTATATATATATATATATATATATATATATATATATAGATGTGGGGTATTCTTATGATCCGTTATGAGTTTACTTAGAAGTTGCCATTCTCTTTTTTATTAAATATTTAGTTTAATGTTTAATTGTGTGGAAATTGTGAGTGCAAGTTTTGACCTAGGGCATTGAATGTGGCATGTGCATTTTTGGTGACTCATGGTGTGTTTACTTGTGCCATGTCTATTTCTTTATTGATTTATTGTGTGGGATATTTGTGGAGAGAGAGAGGGCAGCCACTTGAGGCCAAGGGATTTATCTTGAGTTGGTTTTATATACGCTCAAAATATATCTCACACAATAACTCATGCCATTTTTCTTCACTAGCTTTTTTCTGGAGCTCATACTTTCCATAAATGGCTTCTTCTTCAACCTCCACCCATCCCTCTTATGTGTTGAGAATCATTGGGTGTTTTGAGACAAAGTATTCACACGCTATCTCTACTTTATCTTGGGCACCTAGGTTAGCAAACTAGTTGTTCGAGTTGCTTCGGTTTTTGAAGCAGGAGCCCGTATTACTAATCCTTGACGTGGATCGTCTTCGATGAGAGAGACCGGAGGGCGAACTACATCGGGACAGCCGCGAGGAGCTTGGACAGAGGTTGAAGGCCGAAGGAAACGGATCGATCGGTATAACCTCTCCAAACTCTTTTTAGATAACTAGTATAGGGTTAATGGCACGATCCATTGATTAGGGTTACGTTAGCGCCAAGTTTAAAAGTTTTTGTTCCGCATTTGGCCATGGATTTATGGCTGGGGCGCTGGCGTAGCCTTACAAATGTAATAAAGTATGTGGAACCATCCCTAGCATATGTAGACATAAGACCGCATATATCACCATGTATCTGTCCAAGAGTTCAGTAGCTCTTTCTCCGTTTTCAGTAAATGGAGATTTGGTCACCTAATCTTTGAGACATGACTGGCAAGTTTCATAAGATGTAAATTTGAACGGATTCAAATATGCATCCTTATGGAACTTCAGCTAGTCTTGTTTCCTCGATATGACCCAGTCTACAATTCCACAAGAAGACTTCGTTCATTTCTGAACTGTTCCTCTTGTGTGTGTTATGTACGTTAAAAACTGTAGTTTGATTCAGAACGTGTACACTGTTATACAACATACCTTACCCAATCAATACTTGATTTAGGAAAATATTCATAATATTATTGGTATGAAATAACAGTCGCTAAGAATCAATGAATTACCAGTTGGTAACACCAGGTGATATCTGTCAACTTCTTTGGCTGCAACAATTGCACCATTCTCTACTGCTAGAGATATATCACCCTTTTCCAGTTCTCCGCCTGTCTTTAGCCCATGTAACAAATTACATGTGTGGGATCCTGATCCGGTATCCAATACCCAGGACGTAGAGGTAACTGAGAAACAGTTCTTGGTAACAAACACACCCGAAGACGATACAACAACATGCTTTTTCTTCGTTTGGGTGGCGAGGGAATCCGGATATTCCCCTATTCCTTACTTAGACTTATGACAATCATAAGGTAGAGCGGAACCTAGCATAGTATAATAAGTAGGTTCGATCAATACATCCATATTATTATCTTGATTAAGGCATTTCATTGGTCGCTACCAGGAGAGAGAGAGAAGGATAATCACTTTGCGTGCGCTTTTTGCAAGATTAGATTGATTATTTTATCTAATCAGGATGGCTTCCACTGTTTTTATCAAATCTTCTTTCAAACCCTAAAAGGTAAGACTAGCCGGGATTAATTACACCCTACAAGTTCGCCAAGCTTTCAGCCAGGCCAGTGTCGGTACTTTGAGGAAGGTTCCCCGTGCTTTCGTACGGACCTAATTAAAAAAAACCTCATTTTCCTAGGGGTGTAACCCCGTTAACACCTTTCTAGTTACCTACTTGATCGGCTAAGTGTGATGTGTAAAACTCTCCCAGGAGTAACTCTTACTCGCAGTGGGTATCTGGATCCAACTATCTCATAGAAGGTATGCAATCTCATTGCAAATTTCAACACTTGAAATTCCCGATAATATTTTGCCCCTAGCGTCCTATGACCTTGACGAAAGCCAACAAACCATAGTCCGCTAGTCAAGTTCAACCCGTACATTTCATGATTGAATTAAACCTACCCGCATGACCCTTGATGAAAGCTAACAAAGTTGTATGACTACCCTAATCCAATCGCAGCATATGCAGCAGATAAGCAGTAAATAGCTACCGCACACTACGCCTTGACGTAAGCCAGCAAACGTAGCATGAATACTAAATACTACTTATCTGAAACGACGGAGGGATATGCCAGGTTTTTAAGAAAACCTTTTGCATAATGAACTTGATATCATTGCATAATTGAGTGATTTTAAAAAGGAGTGTTTTTGAGGTTTTTGCTAGTTTCGCTAAAGAGGTCACTCCCGGTGAAGGGATGTCAGCTCTTTCCTCATCGAATGAGGTGCAGGATATTCAGCAATACCACTATGCAAAGCAGGAACTAAAGAAGCTATCAAAAACAAAACCGAGTGAGTTGTAGTATTTTCTAGTTTCGCTAAAGAGGTCACTCACGGTGAAGGGATCTCAGCTCTTTCCTCATCGAATGAGGTACTGAATATTCATCAAGGAATACCACTATGCAAAGCAAAAACCAGAGCTACCATTTTTGAAAATTTGATTCTACAATATCTCTTGGTTTCTTTCTTTTCATTAATCTCATTAATGAAGTCCCATCAATTAATGTTTCCTAAACATTACAGAAAAATGAAACGAAAATACAACGTACGCTTATACCATCCGCATTCGCCACGGGGCCCGTCATGCACCGTTAGGTTACTTAACTACCGGCAGAGCGGGGGCTGGACTAGTGCGGGTGCAAAACATAAGCAACGTTTATTATATCATATATATAATATTACATTCGTCTCACGCAGTTATATGATCAACATCACAGGATCAAGTAGCAGAAGCAACATATGAAATATTGGATATACTAGGATGTCCGTGTTTTAAATTTATCCAATAATGTAAAATACGGATTCCACAGTCGTGATGAATAGCCAGACCCACATCCCTATACCCCTACGAGAGCGGCAAGTAACCCTGCCAATTCTAAAGTTAGGAGATCCTGTCTCAACTCCTTGAGATGGTCTCCCACTGGACTCTAGAACCCGGTTACTTGTGCTCCCCGCCTTGGGTCTATCCTAATGCGGAAAAGTAAATAATATACAACAGCGGCGACATCATCATCAACCCGGAAGTGCCCCAATAAAAGAATATTACTGTCACGACCCAAAAATGGCACGTGAGTGGCACTTGAATCATATGAAGTCTATAGGGCTCCATCTAATTCAAGTAAGCCAAAATCCCAGAAATCTAAACCATTTTTAAAGAAAGTGTTTCATAAAATAAGCCGAATATGCGTTTTTAAAACATCAAGTCTTTTCTAAAAATTTCGGCAGTGTTTCCTTTGTAAATACTGGCCCGAAACGGGGTACAACAAGATACATATATACATGAATGATAAAAGGCATCCCCAAGCGAGAGCTAGCTCTTCGTCAATAGACGGTCACAACCACGCAAGCAATATAATATGCAACGCCGAAGGGCGAGGATCAAAACTGAAAAGGAAACTCAAAACAACATGAAATCCATAATAATACAACGCGCGACTCTAAGGTCGAAAGAATAAACAACTCTAGTCTCTAAGTCTGAAATAAATACATGTCTGGTTGATGGAGTTTCTAGATACAACTAAATAAAATAAGTACAATGGTGGTCACGATGCAAGTGAACCCACCTACCAAAGCAAATCACCCGTAATGGAAGCAGTGTTCCAGCAAAGCCGTAATGAAACCTGTACGGCAAAACCTGCAAGAAACTGTGGCACAAAGGGGGTGAGTTGCCAACTCGTGAGTAGAAAACATGTTAGTGATATGTATGTGTTAGTGTATATGCCCTAAAGGCCATTACTGTATCATACTAGTTTGTATATTACTTAATTGAAGCTTGGGATATTCACCTTGTATGTACAATCTTGCTCAAAATAGTAGTATGCTACTTGGTTTGTTTCTACTTCAATGTGTACATATTTTTGTATATCGCTTATACACATTAGTGGAGCCCTTAGGATCTTTGCTTGATTACCAGCGATGTGATGGCCGTCACACTAGTGGGGCTGGGTAATCTATAAGCACATCCTTATGCAGGTCCCTGGTCGCAGGACTATCGAGACAGGGCATCGATACTCCGGAGTAGACCAGCGCATGCGCTTCTCATCCCAGTGTGGGAGACGGTCTGTCCCACAGCCGTCAGTACGTCGTACTTGAGATAGTATGCGGGTGCTCGTTAGGTTACGGGTACACTGGACAGGACTCGTCGGGAACTGACTAGTTGGTATTATGCCTATCGTCAGTTATCAGTTCCCAGGTGACATGAGTACAGCTTAGTCCGCTGACTTGACACTGTCACTTCGCCTCGAGTGTGTTCCCACTGTACTTTGATCACTACCCTACCACGGCTCAAAGGAGTCGTGCAAACAGGTAGTGGTTGGGTGCAGTCCCGAAGCACTTGGAGGCAGTGACGGTTAGACAGGATTCGTCTCTCCCGGTATTGGGGGTTGACATCGCGCTGTGTCTAGGAGAGCCATTACACGAGTAGTCCCTGGCCAGGGCAAACGAGATATACTGGTAGGTTTCCAGTGTTATCTCAGGGTGTTTTGGGCTTCGCTCCGGCACGACTTGTACCGCTATTGGGGGACTGACGTTTACCGCCCCCTAGGCCCGCCATGCGATGTATCAGACGAACAGACCGGACTGTACGGAGAATGTCACACTCAGGCTCAGTAGGAGTTCAGATGGGTTTCGCCTCGTCGGTCTTCTTGTCGGCATTACCTGGGGACCGTTACGCACAGCTAGTGCCGCTTGCGGTCTGTGGTTAAACCCACTGCCAGCGTAGTGTCGAGTCTTTAGAGTCCCACATAGAAAGCTTTTCGTCTTTAGGCAAAAGAGTAGAGGTCGCATGGTACTGCGATAGGTCGCATGGTTTTACGACAGGGTTCGGTCACATCCGTGCACTTGTGCACGTACAGTGTCCGGACAGTTTACACTAGCGGGCTTTGGTTTAAGCCAGATCCTAGTGTACCTTTTGGGATTGGATTTATCCAGTGTGCATTCGTGTTCCTCGGAACGCGGATGCGGGTGTGTATGCACAGTTGACAGGGAGGCAGAGGCAGCGGATTCTCATTAGGGTTGTTGACAGTTGACCGTTGACTATTTGATTTTTTGCTCAACCCTAATGAGAATATGATATGTGATTAACTATTATATTAATTACGTATTATGGTGACATGGTTGTTGACTTTTGTTGACTTTGTTGACTTGTTGACTTGTTGACTTTGTTGACCGGTTGACTAGGCTTGACTAGTTGACCATCATGATAACCATAGCCATCATTTCATGGCAAAGACTTTTTCTTACTTGCTCATTTGTGTAAAATGAGTGCATGAAATGATATGGTTATGGTTGCTTCAACCATCACATAAGACTTTTTTTGGTATGATGAGTTATCATGACTTTGGATTATGAGAGGGTGAGAGACAAAAGACTGCTCATTCTTTCTTGCTCACTCTCTCTCTTGTTCTTGAGCTCTCTTGTTTTGCTCTCACCCTCAACCTCTTGCTCCCTCTCTTGACTCTATGGTTCTCTTGTCTCATGAGTTGAGAATCAAGAACCATAGATAAAATCCCACACAAACTCTTCTCTACTCATTCTAGTTCACAAGGTTTAGCAAACCGAGTGAACTAGTTTCTTCAAAGAACGAAGAAGGAGCCAAAGGTTGGAGCTTTCAGGTGGATCTATCTTCGGCGTACGGAGACGACTGGAAGAAGCCAATCCGGACCACCATCGGAGCTTGAAGATGAAGGAGTTCAAGACAAGCAAGGTATAACCCCCTAACCGAGTAGCTAGAAACTCGTAGTTAGGTTGTTAGATAGATGTTTAACCATGATCCGGGTTTTAGGTCCATGTTACCACCTCTATAAAAATCGTTTTTTACCAAATTCTGCATTCCCGAAAGTACCGGGAGAGGTAGCATGGACTTACAGTGGTATCAGAGCCTAGTTAAACTCTATCTAACATGTTAGCAAGTAACTAGAAGATCGATCAAAGAAAAAGTCCCGAAAATGAACCCCAAAAATTCGAGTTTCTGTCGATTTTTATACTGTTCAAAAGTTGATTATTTTCACACCTAAAATCGGCTCAGGGTTTTTAAAAGCCACTGTACAAAAATCACCAAGAGATCCCCCTAAACGACCGCGGAAACGCGGCAATAGCTTCCTATTGCCGCGGTTCCGCAGCCTCCTTGGCCCCTCTCTGGTGTTTCTTTGCTACAGTGTACTTGCAGGGGTATTTTGGGATTTTTGGAATATATATTTTCTGCCCAGATTTTCCAGAACGAAAATTTTATTTTGGGGTCCCGAAAATCCGTATTTTTGATCGAACTTCTAAAAGACTTAAGCTAACGGGTTTTTCTGTAATGTGATATTTGTATTGAACGTCTACTAATCGCTATATGTCGATTAGTGGGGGTTATACAAATCTGTGATATGTAATGTTGCTGGAATGTGGATATGAATATGTTGGATTGTCGCGGGTGAATAGCCGGGGGTTGTGAGACGAGAGTTTTCTTTTCTTTCAATTCATGTAAATTTGTAAATTGATGTAATAATTATTTGTATGGCCGCACAACCGGGTCGGGGTTGTAGCCGTCATTGTATAATTTCTTTTTACTGTTTTTGCTCCTAGGATAGACCCATGGAGGGGGTGCACAAACTACCGGGTATGCCGAAGTGTCGAGTGGCCTACTCATGGAGATGAGGGAGGTTACTACGCTTCGGGTACTTGGCGGGTAGTTTGCCGCACCCGTAGGGGTCTTGGGTGGGGTATTTGGCTATTCACCGCGACCGTGTAATCTGTTTTTCGTTACAGGCTCGTGCGAATTACAGATTCCTAGTATACCCAATGTATTCATCTGTGATCTGAAATGTTTATCATTGCAGTATATCTATATATGATATTATTTAGGCGTTGCTTATGTTTTACAGCCGTGCTAGCCCAGCCCCCGCTCTGTCATTAGTTAAGTAACCTAACGGGTAATGACGGGGCCCCGTGGCGAATGCGAATGGCATAAGCGTACGTCATATTTTGGTTGTTTTCTGCAATGGTAGAATTAAATGATGGGACGCATTAAAAGAACTAATGCAAGAATATCACGCATTAAAAGAACTAATGCAAGATAATGAACCAAGTTAAAGTCGTTGGAATACTTTCGAAAAACCACTCGGTTCTTTTCAAAACCAACTTTTAAATGCGGAGCTTGAGCCACTCCTTTTAAAAGCTATCTCGTTCCATCGACCAAATCAAGTTCACTACGTTCACGGTTTTGCCAAAACCATTCGTAGCCCTCCGTCGTTTCACATGAATAGTCAATAGTATTCAAGCTGTGTTTGTTGGCCAAAGTCAAGGCATAGTGATTGGTAGCTATTGGGTATTCATGTGCAGCATAGATAGATGCGTTGGTTTGGAACAGTCGCACTGCCTTGTTGGCCAAAGTCAAGGGTAGGTGCGGGTGGATTCAAATTAACCTGGAGAACGACGGGTAGAACTTGACATGTGACGTATGATTTGTTGGCCAAAGTCAAGGTCATAAGAGCATGGGGCAAAAATCCACATCGGGAGTTTCATAAGTGCTGAAACTTGCTAGATTTGCATACCATTTGGAGTGTGATGATTCTGGTAGGATTCCTTCAGTTTCTTCACGCGATGATATTTGGATCCCGATGTTGCGCCACGGCAGCGCCCCGGCCGTCTTACCGAGGCCAAAATGCGGAATCAAAAATTTTCCTTACTTGGAAACCGGCGCTACCGCGGACAATGAAAAACCCGGATCGTTAACCATTAACCTATACCAGCTAACAAGAGATGGAAAGAGAAGTATACCGAGTGATCCGAGTCCTCCGGTCTTCTCGTCATCGTCCCGATCTCCCGCGGAAAGTCTTGTCTCCACATCGTCGCCTCGTCGCCGGAAGGGCACCACATCGCCTGCGTCTTTTACGGGCTCCCGCCTCAATACCGAGGCAACTCGGGCATGAAGCCGGCAACTCGACATGCTCAAGATATGCTGTAGAATGTGTAGTGTAGAGGCTATGTCTCATTTGGGGTTTGTTGCCTTTGAAGATGATGGAGGAATCAAGACTAGAAAAATGGTGCTTGCATTTTTCTAGCATGAAAATGAGATCAAGAAAATGAAACTCTCAAGAATGAAAACTCTCATCTTTTTCTTTCTCTCAACCATGAAAAACTTATCATCTTAGAAAAATGGTGGAGGAAAGAATATGAAGCATGAAGGGAGATGATGGTAGGAGCACAAGTGGTGACCACACCCAAACATTATGATTACAAACTCAAATCAACTTATCATCCATTTCAAATCACAATCAATCCAAGAAAAGGTGATGGAAAAAGAATATAATGATGATGGAAAAGAATGGTATCTAAAGATGCTATCATAATAAATCATCTTACAAATAAACCCTCCACAAAATGTTATTTGCAAACTTGCAAATAACACCCTCCATCGGAAAAGTCCGGCCGGAAAAGAACAAAGGAAAACCGGCCGGGACAGAATGCAAACTGGCAACTCCAGAAAACTGGTCCCGTAATAAATTACAGGAAAACCCCGACACTGTGCATACACACCCGCATCTGTATTCCGACCGGATACAAATGCAATGAGACAAAATCTACACTGTACTAAACTAGGACCGGCTTAAGCCAAAGCCGGCTAGTAAAATCCGTCCGATCCTGATCCGTGCAATACCGCACGTATCTGATCGGACCCTGCCATATCTCCATACGGCCTCTACAGCGTTTCGCCCGAAAGCTTGAGTAACTGAAAGTGTGGTGGACTCTAAAGACTCGTCAATACAATGGCCGTGGATTTAACCACTAGCACGTCAGAGGTATTAGCCAATACGTGACGGGCCACCAGCTATTGACCAAAAGGGACGTCGATGAGCGAACTCATCCTGACACCCTACTGAGCCTGTCAGTGACAATATCCGTACAGTCCGGTCCGTTCGTCTATGAGTATCGCATGGCGGGCCTAGGGGGTTGGTAAAAGTCAGACCCCCAAAAGCGGTACAAGTCGTGTCGGAGCGTAGCCCAGAACGCCCTGAGATACTACTGGAATACCTACCAGTAAATCTCCTGCCTCGGCCGAGGACTTTGCGTAATGGCTCTCCTAGACACAGCGCGACCTCACCCCCAATACCGGGAGAGACGAACCCCTGCAGATCCGCTCACTGCCTCCATGTGGCTCGGGACTGTACCCAACTAAAACCTGTTTGCACGACTCCTTTGAGCCGTGGTAGGGTAGTAATCAAAGAACAGTGGGAACTCACACGAGACAAATGACGATCTCAGGTCGATGAACTAACCTGTACACATGTCACCTGGGAACTGCTATCTGACGTCTGGTATAATCCCAACTAGCAGGTTCCCGGCGAGTCCTGTCCGGTGTACTCATAACCCAATGAGCACCTGTATACATCTTAGGTGAACCAACTGACACCAGTGGCTTGTGAGACCGGCCACCGCCCCTCGTCGGGGTCTTGACTGTATACACTAGTCTACTAATGGAGTGTCGATGCCCTGTCTCGAAACTCCCACGACTAGGGACCATTTAAGGATGTGCTTATAGACCCCAGCTCCCACGTATATGATCGCCATCATACTGCTGGTCTTCAAGCAAGAATCCTAGTGGCTCTATCAACATGTAATAGCGACCTGTCAGGTCACCTAAAGCAGTACACGATGATAAAGATAAACCAGATAGCATACTATCATCTCGAGTAAGACTGTCCTACCGGGATAGGTCCTCCCTCAATCATTGCAATCACGTGTCTGTGATCCAATAATTGACTCTGAGGGCACTATCTCCAAAAATCTCCCACTTGCACTCAAGGCTAATTATTGCGATGTCGCATACTCACAGCCCGTGTGATACCGAACACCCAACTCCTCTACTAGTCAGTCTCACAAAGCTCGTTTGCGAAACTATTGCGTTCGAGGAATAGCCTCAGTGAGTGGATCCGCTGTGATGTTTCTTTCTATGTCTCTCTATATCTCAAGTTCGTGGAGAAAGCCATCTCCCGAAATGAGCAATACCTGTCTTGGAATGTCTGGATGTCTGATGGGACCTAGTTCATAAATGAACTCCAAATCCAAACTTCTTAGACTGTATCGTCAACTGAACTTAATCAGTATCATGCGCCATGCCTCCCTCAGTATCTACCTGGATCACCTTTCCAGAATACTGTCCCTCGTCAGAGGGAGAACTATAACTCTGACAACCTCCTTATCGTCCATGTCACCTTGGAAGCCTGGAGTGATAACCGTCTCCTAAAGGAGGCAGCTGTTATCATATCCCTAGAACATTCACTTATGTTCTAAAACTGCTTCTGACTGTTCCTCCAGGATTGGATCAATATCAGCTTATTGCATCTAGTGCAAGAACAACATCTGGTGTGGTACTTGACATCTCATGATTGACTCAATTGCCTAAGCAAGTGACCTGTCAATCATGCGTATCCCTCTCCCCATTAGTCTGTAAGACACCTTTAGAGAGGGTGACTCCATTACCTGCAGGTGTACTACCGTGCCAGGAGTCGTCCATTCTAAATACTCATAGAATGCTGTCAAGGTACCCAGATTAGGAAACCACCCAAATCTAGATCTAAAACCATAGATCTAGTAACCAGAATGTCTGATATAATATCCAAGTCCTGTGTGGAGAAACCACTGTGTGACAACCAAAGTATAACCGATCGTATTCTAGGAGTTTCCTTTCCTACTCTGTGTATGTCATCCAAAACCAGGACATCACACCCTACTACCTTCTTAACAGATCCATCCCCTATTCTGATGACGTCAAACCTATGACTGTCACATCAGAAATAGATGATCTATCTCCGCTATATCTACTTTAGTCTATAAATAGACATAAGCCTGATGTCCACCAATGCTTCCGCTGCTCCCACTGACTACGACAACCCTCTGGCAGAGTCATATAGACACGCACTTCTAAAGCTAGTTTAGAACGACGCTATACTCATCCTCCTGCCGGGTCTCGCAGCCTGGAACAACAACAATGGCAAGTGTGGGTAAACAAGAACTTCCCTGTCACCGTCCTTGAGGCTACCGGAGTACCTCTCGGGTGCCTGAAGTTACCCACCTTATCTGCGGAGTGGCCAATGGAATGTCAAATCAGATTGAATCTTTAGGTTCCTTATCAAATCTTCAGTAATCGTTTGCGGTTCTGGAATCACTTCCAGTTCTACCATACTCCCACTGCTGTTTTTGAAAAAAAAACATTTTTAATAAAACTGTGGCGAGTCTAGAACAATATTTCTATTGATCTGCCAGATGGTAGAAAGTCAACCCTCGTCATAGCCTGGGTCAACCCACAAACAGCCATTACAGAAACGTGCCTTGAGTTGTCCAGTGTCTGGTTTTAAGCATAAGCCGGACAACTCCCCGTACCTTAACAATGTCAAGATATGAACTGTTCTATATCCAATATAGAAACAGAGGCACTGATTTAATTGAACCAGATTCAAATCATGCAGCTGTCTCCAGTGCATGTCAACTAAATGGAAGGAGGCCGATCAGCGTTACTCAACTTAGGAATGCTTCCAATTATGAGTAACCTGAAAGAGAAGCAATTTCTCTTTATCATTACTATCAACTGAATACCATACACAAGTATCTACATCTTCAATCACTTTGAAGAATCCCGATACTTGCTATACCTGGTTCTCTACTCTATTCAAATACCTATAACTCCTCAAAACTCAGACCCTGTGTTTCCACGAAACACATGTCTAAGAACTAGAGAAGTTAAAAGTAAACAGAATATAGTATGAGGACCAACCCCTTTGTCCTAATGGACACTGGACAACATACAATACTCTGTATAAGTCCGCTGAGTCTAACAACTCTTTCATTGTGTGTCGTAGGTTGAAAACTGTACTTATGGTTAAGAAGAATTACACCGCTGTTTGATGCTCCTTACCTAACCATCCACTGATATAGGTAAATGTCATCGACATAATATCAAAAGGTATATCTCACTCTATGAAAATAGACGTACAGATATATCAATTTGAGATTGGTGCACAACAGCGGATATTCAAAACCAAATACTTGCCGACCGGCAAACAGCCCAGGTGATCTCCTCAAATATCACTGATTACAACGAATCCCGATATAATGAGGATGATCACCCAATTCCCAATAACTTACTCCCACTCATCATCTGTAAAACCATACAGATGTGAGAATCATACCTGGTAAATACATACCCTAGAGTAAGTGTCTAATCGGGAAATCAGTTTTCTTTTAACAGTACACAGTTGAACTGAAACATTGAAATGTTTCGATAGGGTATCCTGGTATTCCTAGTAATGCCTCTACCATTATCCAGATTCACAACTGTAACCGTATATCTCTTTGCCATCTGTCCAAATCCCTTTATATGTCTTTAGTCATTACCGTCTGTACACCCCTTTAGGCCAAATGGTTTTCTTCTTTCCCTACCATTCGGCACCAGCCTATGGTTTGGAAGAAGACTATCCAAAAAGCATAAAGGGTGTACTGTCCCAATCCTAGGAGCACTCGCAACGCGAGAGAAGGTGAAGATAAAAGACACCTGAATGTACTTTATTCCTATTTCTCCTGAACTAGGATCCATCCCCGAACTGGAACAAGTTCCTTTCGAGTTCGTATATAACCATACGATGGATTATCCAATAAACTGGGATCTTCGTAGTAATACGGAGTGTCCTGGAGAAATACAAAGGTGATTTAGGATTGGCGAAGAAATACTTGGTTTGGTCGTGAATATCAGTCGCATTTTACTTTGCCCTCTTACTAATCCCTTGCTTTGTCTTAATCATAATACCTTCTGCACATCGTTTAGGCTAATTGGTTTTCTTCATTCCCTACCGTTCGGCACCAGCCTAAGGTTTGGAAGAAGACTATCCAATTTGCATAATAGGTGTACTATCTCCTAAACCAAGGAGTACTCACAATGAGAGAAGGTGAAAAGAAAAGACAACTGAATAATCCTATTCGTTTTCTCCAGAACCAGAAACCATCCTCGAAGTCCTTCGAGTTCGTATATAACCATACGATGGTTTTGTCCAATGGAAGTGGACGTTCGTAGTAATACGGGGTGTCCTGGAGAAAAGGGTAAAAGTAGGAGTGGCAATGAGGTTTGCAACTCTGACAATCCAAAAGCCTGTGTTAAGAAGGTTCGGTCAACTTGGTCACTGAGTCATAGTCTTAGGGTCGGGTCAATGGTCGCTGCCAGAGAGAGAGAAAAGAAACACTCAGCGTGCACTCTAACCTAGATCAGAATGGTTATCACTTTATCTAATCTGGAAACCTCCCACTGTACCTCAAATTCTCCTCCAAACCTGAAAGAAGAATCAGTCGGGATCACCCGAGGAGTAGACCAACTCATCAGTGGGAATCGGGATCCAACTATCATCGCATGATAACATGACGGAATCCACTCACGTCACCACACTCCAGAAGGTATGCGCATGTCTGGCAAGTTTCAGTTCTTTTGAAACTCCCGATGTGATTTTTACCCCGAGGACCCAAGTGACCTTGACGAATAATCAACAAATCAAAAGGTCCTAGTCAAGTTCAGCCCGTCATTATCTTGATTGCGTTAAACCCACCCGCACGACCCTTGACGAATAATCAACAAAGTCGTACGACTGTCCTAACCAATCCACATATCCATGCGACAGAATAGCACAACAAAGCTACCGCACACTACGCCTCGGCGAATAGCAACGACAAACGTAGCGCGAATACTAAGCAATACTAATCTGAAATGACGGAGGGCTACGACTAGTTTTTGGCGAAAAACCTTTAACGTAATGAACTTGATATCGTTGAAGGAACTGGATAACTTTTTATAAAAATATAGTGACGGAAACCTTTGCTAAAGAGGTCACTCCCGGTGAAGGGATCTCGGCTCTTTCCCCGTAGAATGAGGTGCAGGATATTCCAACTGAATACCACGATGCAAAGCAAAAGTAATCGGCTATAGTGAAGTTAATGCCCTGACGCAAACTTCTGTCCAAGGGGTCACTCCCGGTGAAGGGATCTCGGCCCTTGCCTCGTCGACTGAGGAGCAGGATATTCCAAATGAATACCACGATGCAAAACAAAAGTGAACGTCCTTGCAATAACAGCTTTTTGAAAAATGTTCCAACAACATCAGAATAGGTTTGTTTATCTTGCATTGATCCGAATCAACGCAGTCCCATCAATTGATCACTCCACAAAGAACGAAAATATACTGACGTACGTATATGCCATCCGCATTTGCCACTGGGTCCCGTCATCACCCGTTAGGTTAGCTAACTAACGGCAGAGCGGGGACTGGACTAGCGCGGATGAAAAACATATACAACATCTACTAATATATATACCAATATATTATATTCGCTCAAGGCGTGATAAAAGGCAACATCACAGAAATGTACAGCATCACAGAACAATACAGATATCTGGAAGCCCCGGGTTTCACAGAGCCGCTGCTGAAACCCGACGTTCCCCTGGTCATGTGGATAGCCTGTGCAATGAAATCCTAGACCCCTACGGGCGCGGCAAGTCACCCGCCAAAACCTGAAGCGAGGCAGCCCCTTTCAGCACCGTGAATAGACCACCCAGCACTTCACGGAATCCGGTAACTTGGGCACCCCTCCTGGGTCAACCTGTACCCCCTATGAGTGCGGCGAATAGCCCACCAATTCCAGACTGAAGCCCCCTCCGTCTCAATGCCCTGAGATGTGGGCCCGTTGCCCTCCAGAACCCGGCTATCCGTGCACCCCTCCGCGGGGTAACCCTAGTACAGAAAGTAAAATATACATACAACGGGTACATCGACCGCAACCAGGTCGTGCCCCAAAAGAATAATACAAACAGGCAGTGACGGCAGTCCACATGTCGGACGCTCGCCCCGCAATATCAAATGTACATATAAAACAAAACGGTACTAGCATTGCATCCAGGCTATCCCCATGACCGATCCGCAACAACACAGCATAAACATAGAACATCAACGTGAAAGTCACGTTCGCAAATCCGTCTAACCGGGCTATAGCAGTTAGACGGGATTTACCGATCAAGTGACATTCACGGTCGCAGATATAATGTAAATACTGTGAAATAATGTGTTTAAAATATCCGATCGATCAAACAATTAACAAGTAGGCCTCCAAGCAATACTGTAGCACTCACAGAAAATCTGGGCCCAAATTTAATATCCCAAAACCCCCAAAATCAGCCCACAAGCCCACTGTAAAAATTGGACACAGTGAGGACAGTAAAGTGCGGCGGAACCGCGGCCCAAGGAGGGGTTTGGCCGCGGTTCCGCGCTTCATCCATCGACTGAGTGCGTCGAATTTTTACAGCAGTCTTATAATTTCCAGTACATTAGTTTTATACAACCTGAAAAATTTTTAGACACCAAAAATTTTCAACAGAAAACTGATGTGAGCTAAAATGTAGTTTTTGGAATTTTGGTCGATCGGAAATGCAAAAACACATCAAACAAAGCTAGAAAAGGTTAATAACCTGGCTCTGATACCATGTTGCGCCACGGCAGCGCCCCGGCCGTCTTACCGAGGCCAAAATGCGAAATCAAAAATTTTCCTTACTTGGAAACCGGCGCTACCGCGGACAATGAAAAACCCGGATCGTTAACCATTAACCTATACTAGCTAACAAGAGATAGGAAGAGAAGTATACCGAGTGATCCGAGTCCTCCGGTCTTCTCGTCATCGTCCCGATCTCCCGCGGAAAGTCTTGTCTCCACATCGTCGCCTCGTCGCCGGAAGGGCACCACATCGCCTGCGTCTTTTACGGGCTCCCGCCTCAATACCGAGGCAACTCGGGCATGAAGCCGGCAACTCGACATGCTCAAGATATGCTGTAGAATGTGTAGTGTAGAGGCTATGTCTCATTTGGGGTTTGTTGCCTTTGAAGATGATGGAGGAATCAAGACTAGAAAAATGGTGCTTGCATTTTTCTAGCATGAAAATGAGATCAAGAAAATGAAACTCTCAAGAATGAAAACTCTCATCTTTTTCTTTCTCTCAACCATGAAAAACTTATCATCTTAGAAAAATGGTGGAGGAAAGAATATGAAGCATGAAGGGAGGTGATGGTAGGAGCACAAGTGGTGACCACACCCAAACATTATGATTACAAACTCAAATCAACTTATCATCCATTTCAAATCACAATCAATCCAAGAAAAGGTGATGGAAAAAGAACATAATGATGATGGAAAAGAATGGTATCTAAAGATGCTATCATAATAAATCATCTTACAAATAAACCCTCCACAAAATGTTATTTGCAAACTTGCAAATAACACCCTCCATCGGAAAAGTCCGGCCGGAAAAGAACAAAGGAAAACCGGTCGGGACAGAATGCAAACTGGCAACTCCAGAAAACTGGTCCCGTAATAAATTACAGGAAAACCCCGACACTGTGCATACACACCCGCATCTGTATTCCGACCGGATACAAATGCAATGAGACAAAATCTACACTGTACTAAACTAGGACCGGCTTAAGCCAAAGCCGGCTAGTAAAATCCGTCCGATCCTGATCCGTGCAATACCGCACGTATCTGATCGGACCCTGCCATATCTCCATACGGCCTCTACAGCGTTTCTCCCGAAAGCTTGAGTAACTGAAAGTGTGGTGGACTCTAAAGACTCGTCAATACAATGGCCGTGGATTTAACCACTAGCACGTCAGAGATATTAGCCAATACGTGACGGGCCACCAGCTATTGACCAAAAGGGACGTCGATGAGCGAACTCATCCTGACACCCTACTGTGCCTGTCAGTGACAATATCCGTACAGTCCGGTCCGTTCGTCTATGAGTATCGCATGGCGGGCCTAGGGGGTTGGTAAAAGTCAGACCCCCAAAAGCGGTACAAGTCGTGTCGGAGCGTAGCCCAGAACGCCCTGAGATACTACTGGAATACCTACCAGTAAATCTCCTGCCTCGGCCGAGGGCTTTGCGTAATGGCTCTCCTAGACACAGCGCGACCTCACCCCCAATACCGGGAGAGACGAACCCCTGCAGATCCGCTCACTGCCTCCATGTGGCTCGGGACTGTACCCAACTAAAACCTGTTTGCACGACTCCTTTGAGCCGTGGTAGGGTAGTAATCAAAGCACAGTGGGAACTCACACGAGACAAATGACGATCTCAGGTCGATGAACTAACCTGTACACATGTCACCTGGGAATTGCTATCTGACGTCTGGTATAATCCCAACTAGCAGGTTCCCGGTGAGTCCTGTCCGGTGTACTCATAACCCAATGAGCACCTGTATACATCTTAGGTGAACCAACTGACACCAGTGGCTTGTGAGACCGGCCACCGCCCCTCGTCGGGGTCTCGACTGTATACAGTAGTCTACTAATGGAGTGTCGATGCCCTGTCTCGAAACTCCCATGACTAGGGACCATTTAAGGATGTGCTTATAGACCCCAGCTCCCACGTATATGATCGCCATCATACTGCTGGTCGTCAAGCAAGAATCCTAGGGGCTCTATCAACGTGTAATAGCGACCTGTCAGGTCACCTAAAGCAGTACACGATGATAAAGATAAACCAGATAGCATACTATCATCTCGAGTAAGACTGTCCTACCGGGATAGGTCCTCCCTCAATCATTGCAATCACGTGCCTGTGATCCAATAATTGACTCTGAGGGCACTATCTCCAACACCCGATCCTACTGTGAGTATATGCTACTCCTCGGGAAATTTCTCACTAATCTATCAATGCTATAAACCTAGTAGGTGCCTAGAAAGGTGTTAGCGGGGCTACGCCCCCAGGGAAAAGAGGTTCTTTAATTAAGGAACTTCGCGAAAGCGTTGGAAAACCTCCCTCGAAGTACCGACACCGGCCTGGCTGAACGGTTAAGCAAGTATTGTGCGGTGGGATTGATCCCGACTAATTCTTCCTTTATGGTTTGAGGAGGGATTCGAGAAACAGTGGGAGCCATCCTGTTTAGACAAACTAAAAACCACTCTAAACTTGCAAGAGCATCATGCTGAGTGTTTCTTCTTTTCTCTCCTAATTGCAGCGACCAATCGACATGACTGGACTTAAGTTACTTCTAGATAAAAACAAACTGACAGGGCCAAACTACAAAGATTGGCTCAGGAATGTCAAGATAGCAATCACTTACGACAAGCTGGGGTATCTTCTTACCACCAAGCTCCCCCTGTCCCTGGTCCCACTTCCAGCGTCGCGGATAAGGAAATCCGCAAGACTTGGGAGATTGATAGCGCGAAGGCCAGGTGCCTCGTACTTGCCTCAATGGACAACGAACATCAGAGGAGGCACGAGAATATGGACCTTGAATCCATATTTCTCCATACAAAAGAACTGTATGGAGAGCAGTCACGTATCGCAAGGTACGAAGCGTCGAAAAAGTTATTTTCGGCAAAGATGGCCGTCGGATCATCAGTAGCCGAGCACGTGCTAAAGATGATCGGCTACATTGAGGAGCTCGCGGACCTAGGGACCACATTGGAGAGTGAACTCTATACGGATATAGTTCTCCAGTCCCTTCCTTCCACTTACGCCCAGTTTATACTGAACTTCAACTTACAAGAAAAAGAGGTTGAACTTTCAGAGCTCCTCAACATGCTGAGGAGCGCGAGGGCACCCTACAGAAAGGTAGGGAAAAATCCACTTTGTTTGTAGGAGGATCATCTTCTTCTAGGTCCAAGGCGAAAGCCAAGGGAAAGAAGAAGAAAGCCCCCGCCAAACCAAGGGGCGGTGTTAGTAAAGTGGATACGAAGGGAAAAGCTAAAGCAACAAAGGTAGCGGGGAAGCTTGTGGATAAGGAAGAATGCTTCTATTGTCATAAGAAAGGACACTGGAAGAATGATTGCAGGGCCTGGAAGGCCAGAACACAGGAATTGAAGCAGGTTGCAGCTTCAGCTTCAGGTGTGTATGTTATTGAAAACTGTCTTTCAATAAACTCTACTTCTTGGGTATTGGATACCGGATCAGGATCTCATATCTGTAATTCTTTGCAGGCGTTGAGAAACCGTAGGGTTTTGAAGGCAGGTGACATAACCCTCAGAGTTGCGAACGGAGCTAGCATGGATGCTAAAGCCGTGGGGGACTATCACCTGGGAATGTCAGATGGACATGTTTTGGTTTTGCGTAATTGCTTTTTTGTACCCAACGCAACTTGTAATATCATTTCTGTGTCTTTAGTTTCTAAAGAAGGTTATGAATTTGCGTTTGTAAGTAATGTTGTAAACATTCACCTTAATCAAGTTCTGATTGGGTCAGGTACATTGAGTAATGGTATATACGTATTGAACCAACCACAGATTTTCAATGTCCAGAATACACACAAAAGAAAGTCTCCAGAAATAAATCAGACTTTCTTGTGGCATTGTAGACTGGGTCACATCAATGAGAGAAGGTTGATTAAGTTACATACAGAAGGATATTTGAATGAGTTCGAATATCAATCGTATGCCACTTGTCAATCTTGTCTCAAAAGAAAGATGACAAAGACTCCGTTTACTGGACATGGAGTAAGAGCGAGCGAGCTCTTGGGACTCGTACACAGTGACGTGTGCGGTCCAATGTCTACACATGCGCGAAGCGGCTATTCTTACTTCATTACTTTTACGGATGACTTCTCAAGGTACGGTTATGTCTTCTTAATGAAACATAAGTCCGAAGCCTTTGGAAAATTCCAGGAGTATAAGAATGAAGTAGAGAAACAGACCGGCAAAAGTATTAAGATTCTAAGATCGGATCGAGGTGGAGAATACTTAAGTGCCGAGTTCCTGGACTATTTAAAAGAGAACGGAATTCTCTCTCAGCTTACTCCTCCATACACTCCGCAACATAACGGTGTATCGGAAAGACGGAACCGCACCCTATTGGATATGGTGCGGTCCATGATGGGTAACGCTGAGTTACCGCGATCATTCTGGGGATATGCGCTAGAATCAGCCGCATATCTTTTGAACCGAGTTCCTACTAAGACTGTGCCTACTACGCCATATGAGATGTGGTGTGGGAAGAGACCCTATCTTAAGCACATTAAGACATGGGGATGTCCAGCT
Organism: Agapanthus africanus; assembly: GCA_030015575.1. NCBI lineage: Eukaryota > Viridiplantae > Streptophyta > Magnoliopsida > Asparagales > Amaryllidaceae > Agapanthus > Agapanthus africanus. Next base: position 404,089,050 of record CM057346.1, read on the forward strand.
TTTGTCAAAAAGCAGCATGCGGACAAGCTCGAGGCACGCTCAGTACAGTGCAAGTTTGTGGGATATCCAAAGAATTCCAAAGGATATTTCTTCTACTGTGAAGAGGAACAAAAAGTTCTTGTTTCTCGTCATGCCTACTTCTTGGAAACTGAGTTTTTGGAAAACCAGATAAGTGGGAGCGCAGTAGAACTGGAAGAAATTCCAGAGCCACGGACTATTACTGAAAGTTTAGTGGAACCAGAGGGTTCGGAAGAACAGGACATTCCTACGCCGCTCCGCAGAAGTAGTAGGCAGACTCATCCGCCCGAGAGATACTACGGTTTTCTCATAGACGGGGATAGAGAGGATTGCATCATAGATTATGATGAGCCTACTAGCTTCCAGCAGGCCGTTCAGAGCGTTGACTCAGTGAAATGGCTGGATGCAATGCGGACCGAAATGGAGTCCATGTACACCAACAAGGTATGGACGTTGGACATTGCTCCAGACGGGGTAAAACCCGTAGGATGCAAGTGGATCTTCAAAAGGAAGATTGGTGTAGATGGACAGGTTGAGACCTATAAAGCTTGGCTGGTAGTAAAGGGTTTTCGTCAAAGACCTGGCTTGGACTATGACGAAACCTTTTCTCCAGTAGCCATGCTGAAATCCATTCAGATCCTTCTTGCCATTGCTGCCTTCCACGATTATGAGATCTGGCAAATGGACGTAAAGACAGCTTTTCTAAATGGAAATTTAGAGGAGTGTGTCTATATGGACCAGCCAGAGGGTTTCATTCAGAGTGGGAGCAGCAGAAAGGTGTGCAAGTTGCTTAAGTCCATCTATGGACTAAAGCAGGCATCGCGGAGTTGGAACATCTGCTTTGATGAGACGGTCAAAGAATTTGGCTTTATCAAAAATCCAGATGAACCATGCATCTATAGTAGATTTGTAGCGAGAACTGTAGTATTCCTCGTTTTATACGTGGATGACATTCTCTTAATAGGAAATGACATTCCTATGCTACAATCTGTCAAGGGGTTCTTGTCGCACAGGTTCTCCATGAAAGACCTGGGTGATGCCTCATACATCCTGGGGATCCGGATCCATCGTGATAGATCCAAGAGGATATTAGGACTTTCACAGTCCAGGTACATTGACACCATACTGAAAAGATTCAGTATGGAAGATTCCAAGCGCGGTAACCTACCGGCTTGTCACGGGATCACCCTCTCTAAAGAGATGTCTCCCAAGACTGATTTGGAGAGGGATCGCATGTCTATTATACCCTACGCTTCTGCGGTAGGCTCTATAATGTATGCGATGTTGTGTACCAGACCGGATGTAGCTTATGCACTGAGTGTGGTAAGCCGGTATCAGTCAAACCCTGGGGAGAAACACTGGATAGCGGTAAAGAACATTCTCAAGTACCTGAGAAGGACTAAGGAGATGTTCTTGGTGTATGGCGGAAAAGACCTCCAGATCGAGGCCTTTGCTGACTCCAGCTTCCAGAGTGACAAGGATGATTCCAAGTCCATGTCGGGCTTTGTCTTTACCCTCAATGGAGGGGCGGTGTGTTGGAAGAGTTCCAAACAAGAAACCGTTGCAGACTCGACGATGGAAGCGGAATACATCGCTGCATCTGATGCCGCAAAAGAAGCTGTCTGGATGAGGAAGTTCTTGAAAGAACTTCAGGTGGTTCCGTCCATTGTTGATCCAATACCTCTATATTGCGACAACAAAGGGGCTATAGCTTTAGCGAAGGAACCCAGGTCCCATCAGAGATCCAGGCACATCTTGAGGTGGTATCACCTGATCAGGGAGATCGTGGATCGCCAGGAGATCGAGGTTCGGAGAGTCGCTTCAGAAGATAACACTGCAGATCCATTCACCAAGGCCCTGCCCCAGACTCAGTTCGAGCGGCTGATCGAGATGATAGGTCTTCGATACGCCAGTACATGGCCTTAGTGCAAGTGGGAGATTGTTAGTGTATATGCCTTAGAGGCCATTACTGTATCATATTAGTTTGTATATTACTTAATGGAAGCTTGGGATATTCACCTTGTATGTACAATCTTGCTCAAAATAGTAGTATGCTACTTGGTTTGTTTCTACTTCAATGTGTACATATTTTTGTATATCGCCTATACACATTAGTGGAGCCCTTAGGATCTTTGCTTGATTACCAGCGATGTGATGGCCGTCACACTAGTGGGGCTGGGTAATCTATAAGCACATCCTTATGCAGGTCCCTGGTCGCAGGACTATCGAGACAGGGCATCGATACTCCGGAGTAGACCAGCGCATGCGCTTCTCATCCCAGTGTGGGAGACGGTCTGTCCCACAGCCGTCAGTACGTCGTACTTGAGATAGTATGCGGGTGCTCGTTAGGTTATGGGTACACTGGACAGGACTCGTCGGGAACTGACTAGTTGGTATTATGCCTATCGTCAGTTATCAGTTCCCAGGTGACATGAGTACAGCTTAGTCCGCTGACTTGACACTGTCACTTCGCCTCGAGTGTGTTCCCACTATACTTTGATCACTACCCTACCACGGCTCAAAGGAGTCGTGCAAACAGGTAGTGGTTGGGTGCAGTCCCGAAGCACTTGGAGGCAGTGACGGTTAGACAGGATTCGTCTCTCCCGGTATTGGGGGTTGACATCGCGCTGTGTCTAGGAGAGCCATTACACGAGTAGTCCCTAGCCAGGGCAAACGAGATATACTGGTAGGTTTCCAGTGTTATCTCAGGGTGTTTTGGGCTTCGCTCCGGCACGGCTTGTACCGCTATTGGGGGACTGACGTTTACCGCCCCCTAGGACCGCCATGCGATGTATCAGACGAACAGACCGGACTGTACGGAGAATGTCACACTCAGGCTCAGTAAGAGTTCAGATGGGTTTCGCCTCGTCGGTCTTCTTGTCGGCATTACCTGGGGACCGTTACGCACAGCTAGTGCCGCTTGCGGTCTGTGGTTAAACCCACTGCCAGCGTAGTGTCGAGTCTTTAGTGTCCCACAGAGAAAGCTTTTCGCCTTTAGGCAAAAGAGTAGAGGTCGCATGGTACTGCGACAGGTCGCATGGTTTTGCGACAGGGTTCGGTCACATCCGTGCACTTGTGCACGTACAGTGTCCGGACAGTTTACACTAGCGGGTTTTGGTTTAAGCCAGATCCTAGTGTACCTTTTGGGATTGGATTTATCCAGTGTGCATTCGTGTTCCTCGGAACGCGGATGCGGGTGTGTATGCACAGTTGACAGGGAGGCAGAGGCAGCGGATTCTCATTAGGGTTGTTGACAGTTGACCGTTGACTATTTGATTTTTTGCTCAACCCTAATGAGAATATGATATGTGATTAACTATTATATTAATTAAGTATTATGGTGACATGGTTGTTGACTTTTGTTGACTTTGTTGACTTGTTGACTTTTGTTGACTTGTTGACTTTGTTGACCGGTTGACTAGGCTTGACTAGTTGACCATCATGATAACCATAGCCATCATTTCATGGCAAAGACTTTTTCTTACTTGCTCATTTGTGTAAAATGAGTGCATGAAATGATATGGTTATGGTTGCTTCAACCATCACATAAGACTTTTTTTGGTATGATGAGTTATCATGACTTTGGATTATGAGAGGGTGAGAGACAAAAGACTTGCTCATTCTTTCTTGCTCACTCTCTCTCTTGTTCTTGAGCTCTCTTGTTTTGCTCTCACCCTCAACCTCTTGTTCCCTCTCTTGACTCTATGGTTCTCTTGTCTCATGAGTTGAGAATCAAGAACCATAGATAAAATCCCACACAAACTCTTCTCTACTCATTCTAGTTCACAAGGTTTAGCAAACCGAGTGAACTAGTTTCTTCAAAGAACGAAGAAGGAGCCAAAGGTTGGAGCTTTCAGGTGGATCTATCTTCGGCGTACGGAGACGACGGGAAGAAGCCAATCCAGACCACAATCGGAGCTTGAAGACGAAGGAGTTCAAGACAAGCAAGGTATAACCTCCTAACCGAGTAGCTAGAAACTCGTAGTTAGGTTGTTAGATAGATGTTTAACCAAGATCCGGGTTTTAGGTCCATGTTACCACCTCTATAAAAATCGTTTTTTAAGAAATTCCGCATTCCCGAAAGTACCGGGAGAGGTAGCATGGACTTACAGTATGCCCTAGAGGCCATTACTGTACATACGATGTATATTGTAGTGGATGCTTGGACATATATAGGGAGGACTTTTTTGCTCAACATGATAGTATGCTATATGGTTGCCCATTATCTTAATATGTACTCTGATTGTCTCTATGTCACATGTTGATAAAGCCCTTAGGATGAGTACTTGACTACCAGGACTATGATGCAGATCATACTAGTGGGGACAGTGTAGTCGCCAAGTACATCCTTCAAATGTTCCTAGTCGTGGGAGTACCGAGACAGGGCATCGATACTCCATACTAGACTAGCGTATGCGCTTCTTGACCCATATGATGGGCGATGGATGATCCCATATCCATTGGTGTTTGACATCAGAGAAGGTATACAGGTGCTCAGTGGATACTGGGTACACTGGACGGACTCACCGAGAACTCCCAGATGGTATTATACCTCACGTCAGATGGCAGTTCTCTGTTGACACTGGTACAGGTTAGTCTGTAGACCCGAGATCGTCATAGAGTCTTGTGTGATTCCTACTGTGCTTTGATTTCCATCATACCACATTCAAGAGGGCGTGCAAAACGGTGGCTTTTGGGTACAGTCCCGAATCACATGGAGGCAATGAGCGATAGGAGGGGTTTCGTCTCTCCCGGTATAGGGAGTTGATGTTGCGCTGTGTTCGATTGGCTATAACTGGAAATCCTGGCCAGGGTTGCAGAGATTTACTGGTAAGTGTTATCAGTAGTTTCTCAACCTGTTATGGACCTCATATCAACACGACTTATCAAGCTACTGGGGTCTGACGTTTACCACCCCTAGGCGAGATATGGGACATATCAGACGAAGAGACCGGACTGTACGGGAGTGTTACTGGTTGGATTCACAGGAGAATGTACAGGCTTGCTTATTGATCTTCTGATTGCTCAATACCTGGGTGGTTGTTACGTTTAGCTGACCGCTTGCAGCTTGTGGGTGTTTAATATGATCATCACCTATTGCCGGCGTATTGATGATTCTTTAGAGTCCTACACAGAGGTTTCTTGGCTCAGGAAAAACGGAGTAGGAGCACATATGTGATATGTGCGGGACCGAGAATATTACGATATGAGGTATCGTATTCCATTCTCGCGATATATGATATTGGGCTGGTATATGTGATATAGCCAGGTCATCGGATCAAGTGTTGATTCGATGAATCGGTACATGTTATATTAGTCGGTTATATGTGATATAGCCAGATTATCGGATCAAGTGTTGATTCGATAATTTAATGTATAATTATATATGTGATATATTAAGTTACATTAACTAATATAAGCTCACTTAAAGATTATTTTTCTCACTTGGATAATACATTGATATATATGTGATATATGTTAATTGTATTATTTTATTTTGTTACAAAAATATATTATATATGTGATATATAATATTGTAACAAGTTAGGGTTACAAATGCAACATGTTTTGTGGAGATTAAACAAGTTAGGGTTTGATTTGGGTTAGCATTTGGGTTAGCTTTTTCATGAAGCTTCTAGAAGCTTTATTTTGTTTTAAGCTAAGATATTTTGTATAGATATTTTCTAACCCAACCCAAACCCTTTACTCAAGTTAACTCTCTACATAGGTTAAGTCTTCATTCTTAACCCATGGTTGATTTGTAACCATAACAAATTTTTTTCATTATTCATCATAAATGACTTTCTTCATTCTTCTTGCATGAAAAAGCTTTCTAGCTTTTTGACATGTGATGATAATGAGTGAGAAATTGAAAACAAATGAGAGCTAAATTTCTACTTCATCGTCCTCATCTATTCTAGCCACTTAGATTAGGGTGTTTGCTTTGCTAATACTTTATTAGTGAAGCAATAGCTTGGGTTTGAGATTCTTTAAGGTAGATCATCTTAGTTGTTGAAGATTGGAAGTAAACTTGCATCTTTCTTTTCATGGAGCCTCTCTTGAGTCCGGGTACTCGATGATCGCAGTGAAGGGACCTCAACACGGAGCTTTTGAAGTGAAGGAATGGACTACAAAGGTTGTAATCCCTAACTCATAGATGTAAAGTTGTTTACATGCTTTTTTTCCTAATACTCTAGTTAAGATCTTGGTTAGGGTTTGTTTAGCACCCTAAAAATTTTAAAGTAGCATGTTCGATACTTGCCAAAACCTTGCTAAGGTGGTAAACTAACCCTACAAAACATCACCGAGCAGAAATCGCATGTATGACACAATCCTAGGTCAATACGATCAAATATATATATAATCCTCAAATGATAAAATCTGAAGCATGATAAGGTGGCATGGGTAAACATCTATACATAAGTGTAATCCCACGTGCTCGTGTCAATGCCTCAGATAGCAATATGTCATATGAATGAGGTATGAATGCATGAAAACAGAATACATGTAAATGAAGAAACTGCTTTCATAACTTAGTGAGATTTCTGTATATTTAAAACGAGGTATCATCAATGAAATCAACATAATCAGTGTCTAGCATCGACATAAAACATAAATCCTAATATCTCAATATCTCAGGCTCCGGCTATCCGGACTGGCCTGTATCATCAAATCTCAATACCTCAATATCTCAAATCTCAAAATCTCGGTGTCTCAAATCTCAATATCTAGGGCTCCGTCAGTCCGAATCGGCTCATATCATCAATCACACGACCACGAATGGTATCCTCCGGATATCCGACGCGCCAGGTAAAATCACTGGTAGGCAGTCTACCCCTGCCAGGCTTATCATCCTCCATGAAATCACTCTCGCCCCGGGGTACCATACCGGGTCCACCATGTACCCGAGACGGTTCATACGTCTCCTCGAATCGGGTCTCGAAATCCATCTCATAACCGAGAAAACATCATGGTGGACGACTCATACATCACGAGAAAACTGCACTTTTCATTTTGAAGAGAGAGAGAGAAGTTTATATATATTCTTGCGGTTTTCCCCCAAATCCAGGAATCTCATGGAAATCCGAAATCCAATCATCAATAGCAAGTAAACAGTGAATATCGGCATAAAACTCCATAATACTGCATAACAGTGAATAATAATATGCATGAAGTAGCAAGTAATAATTGCAATATCTAAACTAGCATATAAAGACAAGTACGCTAACACCATGTAGAACTATCAGTTACAAGCTATGTCAATGAGTAATATTCTCTAAAGTGTACGTGACATGGCAATTACCGATGATGATGTGTGTGAGCCGGCAAGTAAGTGTATGTGGAACATACACATCATCGGTAATGGTGCTGGTGTCCTGACAGCATGATCTCAATAATGGCATATGAAAAACACAATATAAGCATGCAATGCAAACTGTAATAATATGCGGGAGCTGAATAATAAACACAATGACAACTAATCTGCATTTATATAAATATGAGTCATACAGTTTTGCCATTTGAAATAACACGAATCGTGGTGTTTTGAAAATAAGGGCTACGGTGTTTTTAAAAAAAGATACGTCCTTTGAAATATCCGTAGAATCCCTTGGCCTTTCATTAAAATACTCACAATTCGTTAGTTTTGAAATAGGTATGACTCGAGTCTAATTTATCATTTACAAGTAACTACAGGCTGATCGAAAGGTAAGGAAACCGCCTAGCATCTGAATCGACACACACACACACACATAACAGTCGGTGATCCCGTCTCAATAGTATCACATAAGATACCCTAATATAATATGAAATTCTCGAGTCAAGAGTGTGGATCTATCATCAATATATATAGCTCGTACGGTAAATCCGTCGTACGGCCTCCCAAATCTGGGTACGGGTCAAATGTCACCTCTATCACATTATTCGTCTGGTATCCTCTTTATCAAATATCATGATCCGAGGTACCTATAGGGTTCCTAGGCACACTCATAAGGTTCTATAAGGCATCAACCATGCCAAAATCAAATTTTTATGTGCCGAACAACCCTATGCAAGATCGTTTACTAGAGATAAGGCGAAACTAAAAGCAAGTTAAACATTTTAACTACAAGTGAAAGGGATTACAACCTTTGTAGATGCGGTCCTTCACTTCTAAAGCTCCGTGTTGACGTCCCTTCGCTGCAATCATCGGGATCCCGGACTCTAGCGATGGTTTCTTTGGAGAAATGAGCGGGCTAGGTCATTGACTTCGAGGCCGAAGATGATCTACATCGAGGAGACTCAAACTCAAGCTCCATCTTCACTTGGTCATGAACTTTGTGAAGAGAACACCCTATACTATATGGAAAGTGGTAGAGGATGAAGAAATAGGAAGTGGGTTCACTTTAGATTTGGATTTCTCACTCTTTTTCTTCACTTGAATTTTTCTAGCAAGCTTTCTTCTTCTTCTTCTTGAAGAAGAAGAAGAAGAAGAAAAGAATATGAATGAATAATGAATTAACTAAAATGAATAATCAAGTGAAGTATATCATAATGCAACCTTGGGTGAGTTAACCTTTGTAGAGACTAAACCCTAGTTTAAGTTAATGGTTAGGTTATGAAAATCTCATGCAAAACAAAATGGTTGGACTTTGTCAAAGATGCTTGAAAGCTTCATGAAGCTTCAAGCAAAAAACAAAGAAAGCCACCATTTTGTTTTTGCCAAAATAAATAAAATAAATAAAACCCAACCATTAACCTAAACATGGTGTAAGTCATACACACACCCAAGTTTGCATGTATCATCAATCATGATACAAACTAGTGCACAAACATATATCATATATACAACTTATGCACATCAAGTGAGAAAATCAATCATAAGTGAACAAATACTAGTTAATGTAAAGTAATATATCAAATATATAATTATACATTAAATCATTAAATCAATACTTGATTTAATGATCCGGTCATATCGCATATAAGCGACTAATATCTAGTGTATCAATATATCGAATCAACACTTGATTCGGTAACCCGGCTATATCACATATAACCGTCGGATGATACAAATCGTGAGAATAGAACACAGTATCACATACTGGTATTATTCTCGGTCCCGCACATATCTCATATGCGCTCCTATTTCGTTTCGCTTGAGCCAGGAAACCTCTGCGTAGGACTCTAAAGACTCGTCAATACGCCGGCAGTAGGTGGTGATCATATCAATCACCCACAAGCCGCAAGCGGTCTGCTAAACGTAACAGCCACCCGGGTATTGATCGATCAGAAAATCAACGAGCAAGCCTGCTCACACTCCTGTGAATCCAATCAGTAACACTTACCGTACAGTCCGGTCTGTTCGTCTGATATGTCGCATATCTCGCCTAGGGGTGGTAAACGTCAGACCCCGGTAGCTTGATAAGTCATGCCGATGTAAGGTCCATAACAAGCATGAAACTACTGATAACACTTACCAGTAAATCAGTGCAACCCTGCCCAGGGATTTCCAGTTATGGCCAGTCGAGCATAGCGCAACATCAACCCCCAATACCGGGAGAGACGAATCCCCTCCTATCGTACATTGCCTCCATGTGAATTAGGACTGTACCCAAAAACCACCTATTTGCACGACTCAGTAGAGCCGTGGTAGGGTGGAAATCAAAGCATAATGGGAGACACACAAGACTCTATGACGATCTCGGGTCAACAGACTAAGCTGTACCAGTGTCACCAGAGAACTGCCATCTGACGTGAGGTATAATACCATCTAGGAGTTCTCGGCGAGTCCGTTCAGTGTACCCAGTCACCACTGAGCACCCGCATACCATCTCTGATGTCAAACACCAATAGATATGGGATCATCTATCGCCCATCACATGGGTCAAGAAGATATACGCTAGTCTACTCTGGAATATCGATGCCCCGTCTCGATATTCCCAAGACTAGGAACATTGAAGGATGTACTCATTGACTGCCCAGGCCCCACTAGTATGATCTACATCACAGTCCTGGAAGTCGAGTACACATCCTAAGGGCTTTATCAACATGTAACAGAGAGACTATAAGTATACATGTTATGATAAAGAGCAACCAGATAGCGTACTATCATGTCGAGCAAGAAAGTCCTACCTATATATGTCCCAGCATCCACTACAATATACAACTCAAAACATCAATTTTGAAACTGTTTTCATCTGCAGTTTTTGCGCGACAAAAACGGCGGATTTCTAACGTCGCTATAAGTTACCCTAATGTTCTAGCCTGGCTCTGATACCATGAAAGCCTACCTTAACACCACCATAAGGTTCTAGAGGCATCAAGCATGCCACATTTTAATTTTTATTATGTGCTAAGTTAGACTAACAAGATCATTACTAGATTATTAGGGTTAGTCTTTGTGATGTGATGAACTAAAGAGAAGAAAAGAGCATACAACCTTTGTAGTTCGAGTCCTTCTCTTCAATAGCTCCGGGTTGAAGTCCACGTGACTCGCTCCTCTTCGTGTTGAACGAACCTCCTTCATGATCTTCGCGCCAAAGACGATCCACCCGAAGTCCACAAGCTCAAGCTAACCCTTCACTAATCTCATTAGTGAAGGCAACACTCCATATCAAATTGCTAATCTAATGTGTGATGGTGAAGTAGGGGTTTAATTTGCTCACTAGTTTATATTCAAGCTTCATGGTTCACACTACATGTGAGGGTTGAAACTTGAACCATGGGATTGAGGAAGAAGAAGAAGCTAGACAGTAACCATGGGAGCAAAGCAAGCAAAAATAGCTAAGTGTTGAGAATGAGACTAGAATGAATGGCAACTCTTTACCCCCACTCATTCAAGCATGCAATTTTGCAATATAAAATTGCAACCATGCTTGAATAGTGAGTCAAGATGAATAAACTATAAATAAAGCCCATGCTTGCAACCATGCTCTCATTTTCCACCTCTTTTTTATTTTTCTCAAAAATAGAAATCATGCCATGCTTCATTATATATATATATATATATATATAATGAAGAATAACTAGTGAGCTAATGATATTAGTTAAGATATAATTATATCACATATAATATATATCACATTATTAAATCAACACTTGATTTAATAATCCGGTTATATCACATATGACCGACTAATATCATTCATCTGTATATTACATTATCAAATCAACACTTGATTCAACAATCTGGTTATATCATATATAACCGAACCGATAACAGATAACTGCTAGATTACAATACAGTATCACATACTCATATTTAATCAGGCCCACGCACATATCAACATATGTGTTCTAGTTTGTTTCGCTCGAACCAGAAAACTTCTGTGTGGGACTATAAAGACTCGTCAATACGCCAGCAGTAGGTGATGATCACATCAGTCACCTACAAGCCGTCAGCGGTACTAGCTGGACGTAACGGCTACCCGGGTATTGAGCGATATGAAGATCAACAAGCAAGCTTGTCCATAGTCTCCATGAAGCCTATCAGTAATACTACCGTACAGTCCGGTCTCTTCGTCTGATATGTCGCATATTATGTTTAGGGGTGGTAAACGTCAGGCCCCAGAAACATGATAAGTCATGCCGATGTCTGGCCTATAACGGTTTGAGAAACTACTGATAACTCTTATCAGTAAATTTCAGCAGCAGCCCTAGCCAGTGACTTCTAGTTATAGCCAATCAAGTATAGCGCAACATCAACCCCCAATATCGGGAGAGACGAAACTCCTCCTATCGCTCATTGCCTCCATGTGACTCGGGACTGTACCCAAAATCCACCTGTTTGCACGACTCCTTTGAGCCGTGGTAGGGAAGAAATAAAAGCACAGTGGGAGCCACACAAGGCTCTATGACGATCTCGGGTCTACAGACTAACATGTACCAGTGTCACCGGAGGACTGCTATCTGACGATAGGTATACTACCACATATGAGTTCTCGGTGAGTCCTATTCGGTGTACCCTTTCTTCAATGAGCACATGTGTACAATCTTTGATGTCACACACCAATGGTTGTGGGATCAACCATCGCCCTATAAGAGACAAGAAACGTACACACTAGTCTACACTGGAATATCGATGCCCTGGTCTCAATAATCCCACGACTAGGAACTGATTAAAGGATGTACTTGTGGACCACCCTGGCCCCACTAGTATGATCTCATCATAATCCCAGTAGTCAAGTACATATCCTATGGACTTCATCAACATGTGAGAGTAAGACAGTAAAGAATACCAGTCAACATGTTAAGATAAAGAGTAACCAGATAGCATACTATCATGTCGAGCAAGAAAGTCTTATGTGTGTGTGTGTGTGTGTGTGTCCAAGCATCCACTATAATATACATCACATGTACAATAATGACCTCTAGGGCATACATATAACTAACAGAGGCCACCAAGCCGCTCCCCTGCTCGTTCCATCCTTGGGTGGTAGTTTACTACCCACCGACGCCAAGGATCGAAGTCCTTGTCAAGAAGCCACCGAGCAGCTTCCATGGTCGGTCCATCTTTGGCTGGTAGTTTACTACCCACTGACGCCAAGGATCGAAGCCCTCGTCAAAAGGCCACCGAGCAGCTTCCCTACACATTCCATCCTTAGTGGGTAACTTCTTACCCATCTACGCTAAGGATCGAAGCCCTTATCAAGAGGCCACCGAGCAGCTTCCCTGCTCGGTCCATCCTTGGCTGGTAGTTTACTACCCAGCGACGCTAAGGATCGAAGCCCTCATCAAAAGGCCACCGAGCAGCTTCCCTGCTCAGTCCATCCTTAGCTGGTAGTTTACTACCCACCGACACCAAGGATCGAAGCCCTCGTCAAGATGTCACCGAGCAGTTTCCCTACTCGGTCCATTCTTAGTGGGTAACTTCTTACCCATCTACGCTATGGATCAAAACCCTCGTCAAAAGGCTACCGGGCAGCTTCCCTGCTTGGTCCATCCTTGGCGGGTACTTTACTATCCACCGACGCCAAGGATCGAAGCCCTCATCAAGAGTCCACCGAGCAACTTCCCTGCTCGGTCCATCCTTAGTGGGTAACTCCTTACCCGTCTACGCTAAGGATCGAAGCCCTCGTCAAGAGGCCTCCGAGCATCTTCCCTACTCGGTCCATCCTTGGCTGGTAGTTTACTACCCACCGACGCCAAGGATCGAAGCCCTCATCAAGAGGCCCCCGAGCAGCTTCCCTGCTCGGTCCATCCTTAGTGGGTAACTTCTTACCCATATGTGCTAAGGATCTAAACCCTCCCAAGAGGTCATCGAGCAGCTTCCCTGCTCAATCTATCCTTAGTGGGTACCTCCCTACCCATCTATGTTGAGGGTCAGAATCCCTCAACCTCGTCTACGCCGACCTATCTTCAGAAAGATGCTCGCCGGTCCAACTCGAAGAAACGGGCGAGTCTACGCCTTTCTACTCAGAGGTACCAACCGACATACCTTCAACGTGCGATCGCCACCTCGACTTCAGGGCCATAACAATGCCGACCTTACACCGGCCATAGTACACCGACAAATAATTGGGTTTAACTCGACGCATGATCGCCAACTAAAGGATCGGTCGCCGGCCTAACGCTCATCAGGCGAGCAAGATGAAGACATTATCGCGAAATGGAAACATTGCCACAAAAATTTCTGCAAAAGGGTTTTATTTACAAAGGTATTGTGGGCTGCCCAGCCTTACAAAATCGCCCGAAAGCTTACAAAATTCCAAAACAAGAAAAAAAAAATAAAAGAAGAAGAAGGCAGGGAGACTAAAGCCTCGGGGCCGGGGAGGACCTCGATGTGCTCCACAGCAGCGTCGGGAGCCGAGGTTGTGGCTTGAAGGTCGGCGCCCACAGCAGGAGCTTCGGCACTGGGAGCTAGGGTGACCGACTTCTCCCCAACGCCCCCACCAGGGGCCTTCCTCCCGACGACGCTTCCGGTGACATCCCCCTGCACCTCACCCTTGAGGGGGTACTCGAGCCGGAGCTTATCGTCGGGAAACTCCGGCATCAGCGCCTTGATGGCATCGAGGGCGTCATGCCAGACGAGGGCCAAGGCATCAGCGAGGTCGGCGTAGAATTGATTCGACGTCTTGTAGCTCTCCACCGCCTTCGCAGCCCGGAGGTCGGCACGCCTCATCCATTCCTTCAGCGTTTGTTTTCCCTTTTTAGGGTGTCGCGTGTCTTCTTCAGAGTGGCGGCGAGCACCCTGGCATCCTCCAACTTGGCCTCAACGACCTTGTTGGACTCCATCAAAGCTCGGATGGACTCTCGGCAGTTGGCGTTCACCCCCTCCTCAGCAGACACCTGGTCTTCGAGGGCGGCGATCCTCTCTCTCGCTTGACGCAGCTCCCGGCTCAGGCTCTCCTCCCGCGAGGAAGACTCGCCCGCTAGCTGCAGCGCCGGGGTAATTTCCTCGTGCTCCATGTTGGCGACGAGGGCGCGGTACTGGAGAACCCGAGGAAAACAAAAGGAGGGTTAAGAAGGTATACGATGAAAACCCGAACGGGAGGCAGACACTAACCTGCACGGCCTCCTGAGTTATGGCCGCAATTTGGTCCTTGAGGGTCGCCCAGGGGATTCTACCCCCCAGTCGATCGCTCTATCTCGGAGAGCAAGCTATCAGCGACAGAAAGCCCCGAGGGCACCTTATAGAGAAGATCCCCTCTTGCACGAAGATCGGGGAAGACGGGGCTCGGGACACTGTCCTCTTACGCCGCTTGAGGGGGGCCATGGTAGGGTCGGCCTCATCCGCCACATCCAGGACGTGGGGTTCCTGCTCCCGAGCATGTTTGCAGCTCTCCCCAAGATTGGTCTCCAGAGCCCGGGGAGTAGTGGAACACCTAGCCAAAGCGGCCGCCGACGGGGCTGGGCTTGCAGCGGTGCGTGACGGACCGACGCTTCCGTCCTCCCTCCCTCCCTTTCTTCTCGGCCATGGCAGCCTAAAATTTAGATCGGTCCATCGGTTCTGCAAAAAAAAGTGAAAATACAAAGAGGAGATTAGCAATGCCAGAAAGAATAGAAGAATACACAAGTCTAAACAGGTCGCTTAAGCTCTTAACTTACCCGCAAACTGAGCGGGGCTGAGCCCGGCCCAACTGAGGGCCTGCTTGGACAGCAACACATCGGCCCGTTGGATGGGCTCCCACGCCGACACTGCCCTCACATCAGGATCGGATGACCGCTTCACCCGTAGGCAGTTGGCCCTGTGCTACTGAACAGGCATAGGCCAATCATTACCTTCGGGTGGCCTGACAAACAAGAACTTCTCCTTCCATTCATGAATGGAAGAAGGTACTGCTACGACCCCCGACCCGGCCGCCCCTCCTCTGTGTTTTCTAAAAGAAACGTATACTCAGCTAGGCTCGTCCTTATGAGTTCCGAGGTGATTTTTGTAGCAGAGGGAGGAAAGGAGAAGGTTCAGGCTGAAAGGGATCTCCTGCAGTCTCAACCGGACCAAGAACCTGAGGAGAATCCTCCACGAGTTCGGCACTAGCTGGCCTGAGGCTAATTGAAAGCAACGCAGCGCCGCACTCACCTCGGGGGAGAAAGGCAGATGCATTCTGGCCCAAAAGGCTTCCAAGAACAAGGCAATCTCCTTGCCCCATATCTGGTCTTCCCTCTCTCCCTCCCCGGCCAAGCGAAGCGAGTAGCCGGGAGGAATGTGGAAGCAAGCCCAGATTATGGTGAACTCGTCCACGTGCCTCAGGAGGGAAGGCGAGTCATAGACAATCCTGACACGCGCTTTGGGGACCGTCCCCGCCGCGTGACTTCGGGTGGCCTGACTAACCCTAACTCCCCGGGGGGATTCTAACTCTGACGAGGAAGAGGAAGAAGCAGAGGAAGATGCGGCAGAAGACTCCCTAGACTCTATCTCTAATATCTCAACAGACTTTCCAGAGGAAGACATCTAACCTGAGCAATGGAAGGAGACGTCCGAGAAAAGAACGCAAGAAATCCGACATAAAGGGAAGAGCGCCGAGCTAACACACGCAGCGATGTGGAAATTATAGCAAAGTGTGGAACCTGGGGGGTCCCGACTCTGTTTATAGCATTCAGCAAGCACATCCAACGGCGCCGATCGATTCCCGCTAAAACAGACGCTTCGAGTTCAACGGCCATCAAGTTTCCACGTGTCACAAGAGCATTGGTCATGTCCCTTTAAGCACCAAGGACACTGGCGGCCTGTCACGTCATCCAACCAACGCCAGACGTATGGCCTGGCACCTCAACGAACGTACGATCGAATCGGCGCTTCCTCTTTAATGCACAATCTCTTCTCTGATCCGCTGACGTCTTCAAAAAATACGACTAATTGCCCGGGAATCCGCGCTGATGATGTATTCAAATAAGAACTTAGTTCGGATGACCGATCAGACCACTCTTGACCCGACCCATAAATAGGTCGGAGCAGGAGTGAGGGGCTAATGATGATGCTCGATACTGAAAACTCCCCAGATCATGACACATGGCAGATGACGTGTCCCAAGGCTTACGAGAAAGGAGCAAGAACGGTACATCGGAAGCATACCCCGGGCCTTCGACCCGAAGATGTTCTCGACCTTTGATGACCTCCCAGAACACTCCTGTGCTCGTCCTACAAACAACCATTGGCTCACCTCCGAGCCCTCCTGCACGATGGGCCTCCTCAGCCCCCCAGCTCGCCTCCGAGCTATCACAGAACCAAGCTCGCTCGGCCTTCCGCTCGCCTTCGAGCCTCCCGCCGACCTCAGCTTCCTTAGTCTCATCGACCGACCCAGAGCACAGATCATCAGCGTCCTGGATATGGCCCCGCGAATCTCGCCATACGCGAGATATCCGCCGCCCCATGATCCCGCGTCCCACGCCATCGCATTCCCCCGTTAACGGGCGTATCTCGCCATTAATAGAGGATCCCGCCATTCGCGCAGACGCGGCTCTAAGGACGTAACGGCCAGCGTAAATCTCGCACCCGCCAGCCCATGGCTGCCACTATATAAACCCCCTCTTAGACGACTCAGGTAAAGGAATTATTATCCAATAATCCGCTACTCTGCCCAAATATCTCGACTAACTTGATCGTCGGAGGGTCCACGGTGGTACAACCACCCCGGGACTTCCTTGCAGGTAGCTCGGCATCATTCCAAATCAAGCCCACTGAGATCCACACTCTTCAAGAGGCAACCCTCAAATTCAATCTTAGTTATTCGTCAACGCACGCAGCAATTAAATAGATGACAACATCTGAAGGAGATCCTGTAACACCTTAGGATGTGATTAGTGGCTAATAATACTTTAATATATGGTTTTTAATAAAAAGTTTACCAAAACGATTTTCAAATATTTTATCAAAATTAATAAATATTTTATTAGAATTTATTTAGGCTTGCACACACTTGTGCATGTAAACTAGGGTTAAATTAGGGTTAAACCATGCTTAGCAACCATGGTAGACTAACCCATTCTTTTTAAGCTAAATTGATTTTAATTAAGGGTATTTTTTTTTTGGAAAATGAATTATTGTTTTGTGGCTGACTTGGGGAGAGAGAGAGAGTGCATGATGGGCTTGCCCATGCTTGCATTAAATGAGGTGAGAGAGAGGGGGGTTTGACTCTCTCATAACACTCATTTCATTCTTTTTTCATCACTCATTTCTCATATCTCTCTCCCTCTCTCTCTCTCACGCACACACACACAACACCAACTTCAGCAACAGCAGCAGCTGCAGAACCAACAGCAACAGTAGCAGAAGTAGCAGCAGCAGCCCTTTCAACAACAACAGCTGCAGCATCTGGGGCAGCAGTAGCAACACCAACAACACCGGGTAGCAACACCTGTTAGTTATATGTATGCCCTAGAGGCCATTGCTATACATAGGATGTATATTGTAGTGGATGCTGGGACATATATAGGGAGGACTTTCTTGCTCGACATAATAGTATGCTATCTGGTTGATCTTTACCTTGACGTGTATACTGATTGTCTCTCTGTTACATGTTGGTAAAGCCCTTAGGATGTGTACTTGACTACCTGGACTATGATGCGGATCATACTAGTGGGGACATGGTATTCCATAAGTACATCCTTCAAAGTCCCTAGTCGTGGGTATATCGAGACGGGGCATCGATATACCAGAGTAGACCAGCGTATACCTTCTCGACCCATACAGATGGGCGATGGATGATCCCATATCCATTGGTGTTTGACATCAGAGATGATATACGGGTGCTCAGTGGAGACTGGGTACACTGGACGGACTCGCCGAGAACTCCCAGATGGTATTATACCTTACGTCAGATGGCAGTTCTCTGGTGACACTGGTACAGAGTAGTCTGTTGACCCGAGATCGTCATAGAGTCTTGTGTGGTTCCCACTGTGCTTTGATTTCAATCTTACCACGTCCAAGAGGACGTGCAAAACGGTGGTTTTTGGGTACAGTCCCGAATCACATGGAGGCAATGAGCGATAGGAGGGGATTCGTCTCTCCCGGTATAGGGGGTTGATGTTGCGCTGTGTTCGATTGGCTATAACCGGAAATCCATGGCCAGGGTTGCTGAGATTTACTGGTAAGTGTTACCAGTAGTTTCTCGAACTGTTATAGACCTCATATCGACACGACTTATCGAGCTATTGGGGTCTGACGTTTACCACCCCTAGGCGAGATATGCGACATATCAGACGATCAGACCGGACTGTACGGTAAGTGTTACTGGTTGGATTCACAGGAGTGTGAGCGGGCTTGCTCGTCGATCGTCTGATCGCTCAATACCCGGATGGCCGTTACGTTTAGCAGACTGCTTGCGGCTTGTGGGTGTTTGATATGATCATCATCTGCTGCCGGCGTATTGACGAGTCTTTAGAGTCCTACACAGAGGTTTCCTGGCTCAAGCGAAACGAAATAGGAGCGCATATGAGATATGTGCGGGACCGAGAATAATGCGTGTATGTGATACCGTATTTCATTCTCGCGATGAATGTATCGAATGGTTGTATGCGATATAACCTAGTTATCGAATCAAGTATTGATTCGATAAGCCGATACAAAGGATACTAGTCGGTTATATGCGATATGACCGGATCGTTAAATCAAGTGTTGATTTAATGATTTAATGTATAATTATATATTTGATATATTACTTTGCATTAACTAGTATCGGTTCACTTTAAATGGATATTCTCACTCGGATGTGCACATTGTATATGTGATATACTTTTGTGCACATGATTGTATCATGTTTGATGATACATGATTGCTAGGGTTTGTGTAAAGAATTAAACCTTGTTTAAATAAATGGTTAGGGTTTTTATTTGATTATTCATTCATTTATTTATTTGTTTTTGGATTAAAGATAAGAGAAAAGAAAAACAAAAGGTTTCTTTCTTTCATGAAGCTTGTTGAAGCTTCATGAAGTTTTGACCAAAGAAACCCTTTTGTCTTCATCTCATTAACCCTAACCATTCATTTAACCTTAGTCAATTCTCTACACATTACCATGGTTAATATTATGATAAGAATGGATTTTTCTATTCTATTCTAATAACTTATGATAATATTTCTATCTTCTTCTTCTTCTTGTTGAAGAAGAAAACCTAGACTTCATCAATGGTGATTGATGAAAAAGAGTGAGAAATCCAATTCTAAAGTCTACCCACTTCCTATTTCTTCATCCTCTAACTCTTGCCAAGTAGTAGAGTGTGTTTTCTTCACAAGTTTCATGACTTGGTGAAGTTGGAGCTTGATCTAGCGATGCCTCGACGTAGATCATCTTCGGCATCGTCGTCGATGACCTAGCCCGCTTTTTCTCCGATGAAGCCGACGCTAGAGCCCAAGATCCGATTTGTACAGCGAGGAGACATCATCACGGAGACATGGAGGTAGAGAACCGGATCTACAAAGGTTGTATTTCCGTTTACTCTTAGTAAAATAGTTTACTAGTTCTTTTTCGCCTAGACATCTAGTTAACGATCCGTAGTCTAGGGTTTCTCGGCACCTCTAATTTTTGAAATTGGCATGGTTGATGCCTTGTGAGACCTCTTGAGAGTGCCTAGGACCCCTACAACACCAATAGCAACAGCACAACAACAACACCAACTTCAACATCAGCAGCAGCACTTGCAGCGCAGCAACACCTGGAGCAGCAGCAGCAGCAGCAACACCAGCAACAACAACAGCAAGGCAGCAGCAGCCACAACACCTCCTCTTCCTCTTCTTCTTCTCCTTCTTCTTGCACGTAGGATCTAGTGAGGTATAATTTCCTAAGCCCAACTTCTTTGTTTGCTAGACTTGTAGTTGTTAGCTTAAATTAGTGTTTTATGTGGTCATTAGTGCTAGATTTGTGTTTTAAGTGGGGTTTAAGCAAAGTTAGGGTTATTATAGCTTAATGAACCTAATTAAGTGTTAATATTGCTGTTTAGACCTATTAGTTTCACTAGATTTCACTAAATCGCCTTAAAGTCTAAAACTTGAAATTTAAAATACTGTTTTGAGGCAAACTGTAGGATTTTAGTGATCAGCTACAACTGTGATCCTTTTCTAGCTTAGCAAACAACTTCAGAATAGTATGCAGGCCCTTCTGAGCGTTGTGTTGAAATTCGAGCCAAACCCCTTCCCAAAAATCCGGCGACCTACCCCCAAATTCCGGCGTCGCCGGCCCCCATGATGAGTTAGGTGTTGGTGCTTGGGCTAGTGGTGTCTGTGGGATTTTGTCCGGGAATGGTGTTATTTATTTTCTCTATTTGTCTGCAAGTTGAAATCTGGGTTTGTTTAGCTAAGTTTAGTGTTTGTAATGAGTGTTATTGCTAAAACTTATGGTTTGACTGTGAAATAGGATGATTCAGGGTGATTATAGTTAGATTAGCTCTAGTTTGTGCTGGTGGTATCACTTAAGTCTAGTAATTTCAACTAATTTCACTTGTGGCCTATTGTGCAGACTTAGTGTTTTGAAACGGTTTAAATCTAAACCTTAGGATACATGGAATCTGCTGTTACTAGGGCAGTAATTTTAGTAAACAAACATATACACTGTAGGGTTCCTAGGCACTCTAATGAGGTCTCACAAGGCATCAACCATGCCAATTTCAAATTTTACAAGTGCCGAGAAACCCTAATACGGATCGTTAACTAGATTTTAGGCGAAAACTATAACTAGTAAACTGCTTTACTAATAAGTGAACGTAAATACAACCTTTGTAGATCCGGTCCTCCACCTCCATAGCTCCGTGATGATGTCTCCTCGCTGCGATCATCGGATCCCGGACTCTAGCATCGGCTTCATCGGAGAAATGGGCGGGCTAGGTCGTCGACTTCGATGCCGAAGATGATCTACGTCGAGGCAACACAAGATCAAGCTCCAACTTCACCAAGCCATGAAACTTGTGAAGAAAACACCCTATACTACTTGGCAAGTGGTAGAGGATGAAGAAATAGGAAGTGGGTTCACTTTAGAATTGGATTTCTCACTCTTTTTCTCAAGTTGCCATTGATGGAGGCAAGCTTTCTTCCTTTGTTGAAGAAGAAGAAGATGAAGAAAAGAATATGATAAATTCCTTTTTAAAAGGAAAATAATATGAATACTTATCATATTCTAACCTTGGTTAGGTGTAGAGAATAGACTATGGTTAATTTGAATGGTTAGGGTTAAGCATGAGACAAGAATGGTGGACTTGTTCAAAGCTTCATGAAGCTTCAACAAGCAAACAAAGAAAGCCACCATTCCTTATTTATCTTTTCCAAAATGAAAAAAATAAATAAATGAATAAGAAAAATGTAAACCCTAATCATTAACTTAACCATGGTTTAATTCTTTACACAAACCCAAGTGAGCATGCATCATCAAACATGATACAAACAAGTGCACAAAAGTATATCACATATACAACTTGTGAACTTCAAGTGAGAAAATCCATCTTAAAGTGAACCAATACTAGTTAATGCAAAGTAATATATCAAATATATAATTATGCATTAAATCATTAAATCAACACTTGATTTAACGATCCGGTCATATCGCATATGACCGACTAATATTCAATGTATCGGCTTATCAAATCAATCCTTAATTCGATAACTAGGTTATATCGCATACAACCAACCGATACATTCATCGCGAGAATAGAATACGGTATCACATACACGCATTATTCTCGGTCCCGCACATATCTCATATGCGCTCCTATTTCGTTTCGCTTGAGCCAGGAAATCTCTGTGTAGGACTCTAAAGACTCGTCAATACGCCGGCAGCAGATGATGATCATATCAAGCACCCACAAGCCGCAAGCGGTCTGCTAAACGTAACGGCCACCCGGGTATTGAGCGATCAGAAGATCGACGAGCAAGCCCGCTCACACTCCTGTGAATCCAACCAGTAACACTTACCGTACAGTCCGGTCAGTTCGTCTGATATGTCGCATATCTCGCCTAGGGGTGGTAAACGTCAGACCCCAATAGCTCGATAAGTCGTGTCGATATGAGGTCTATAACAGTTCGAGGAACTACTGGTAACACTTACCAGTAAATCTCAGCAACCCTGGCCAGGGATTTCCGGTTATAGCCAATCGAACACAGCGCAACATCAACTCCCTATACCGGGAGAGACGAATCCCCTCCTATCACTCATTGCCTCCATGTGATTCGGGACTGTACCCAAAAACCACCGTTTTGCACGCCCTCTTGGATGTGGTAAGGTGGAAATCAAAGCACAGTGGAAATCACACAAGACTCTATGACGATCTCGGGTCAACAGACTACTCTGTACCAGTGTCACCAGAGAACTGCCATCTGACGTAAGGTATAATACCATCTGGGAGTTCTCGGCGAGTCCGTCCAGTGTACCCAGTCTCCACTGAGCACCCGTATATCATCTCTGATGTCAAACACCAATGGATATGGGATCATCCATCGCCCATCTGTATGGGTCGAGAAGGTATACGCTAGTCTACTCTGGTATATCGATGCCCCGTCTCGATACACCCACGACTAGGGACCTTGAAGGATGTACTTATGGACTACCATGTCCCCACTAGTATGATCCGCATCATTGTCCAGGTAGTCGAGTACACATCCTAAGGGCTTTACCAACATGTAATCAGAGAGACAATCAGTATACACGTTAAGGTAAAGAGTAACCAGATAGCATACTATCATGTTGAGCAAGAAAGTCCTCCCTATATATGTCCCAGCATCCACTACAATATACATCCTATGTACAGTAATGGCCTCTAGGGCATACATATAACTAACAATCTCCCTCTTGCACTAGAGCCATCTGTAGCAGTGGTTGTAGTATCTCATACTCAACCATCCCATAAAAGTCTCTCTCTGGGAATAGGCCTTCGCGAGTGGATCTGCCGTGTTGTCCTCTGAGTCTACTCTCCTTACCTCGATCTCCTTGGAGATCAACCATCCCCAAGATCAGGTGATGCTTCCTCAGAATATGTCTGGATCACTGATGGGACAGACGTTCCTTGGCATAAGCCACAACTCCATTGTCACACAATGGGAGGAACTAAGTTCATCTCATGAACAAATATACATCCAGACTGCCTCTTTGGTAGCATCTTAAGTAGCGATGTATCCAGCCTTTATCGTCTAGTATGCCACGGTATCTAGCTTGGAACTCTTCCAACATACCGTCCCTTTACTAAGGGTAAAGACAATGCCTGTGACTGACATTCAGTCGTCCTTATCACCCTGGAACACTTCCAGTGATTCTCTCCAAGATCGATTGATACCATCTCACTTCAACAAGTGAGAATCCTAACATCCATTTAGATCTATCTTATAGGTCCAAAACCCAGGATTTAGTAGGTATCACTTTGATCCTATGTGGAGAATCATTGTGATAAGCGGAGATTGATCGAGCGTAGCATAGGAAACTACTTCCCTATCAAGAGTATGTCATCCACGTACTCTACGAGGATCACCACCATACTCCCTACTACCTTTTTGTTTATACAAGGTTCATCTACCATTTTGATGATGTCAAACTCTTTGACTAATCCATCAAAACAGATGTTCCAACTCCGCGATGCCTGCTTTATCACATAAACCATCTTGCACACGTTTTCGCTGCTCCCACTGTCTACGAAGCCCTCTGACTGTGTACTTACAGACTCTCTTTTCTGAAACATCATTTAAGAAAAGCAGTCATGACACCCAACCGCCAGATATCGTAGTCATGGTATGAAGCCGTGGTAAGTAGGATCTGAATGGACTTAAGCATAGCTCCTTAGAAAAGGTTTCATCATGATCCATACCTGGTTAATGATGCAAACCTTTAACAAGTCTACCTTTGAAAGTCTCAACTTTTCCATGTACACCAAGTAATCTTCTCAAGATATACTTGCTCCTGATGGGGATTTAACTCTTTAGATAAAGCAACTAAAGTCCATACTTTGTTGGTGTATAAGGATTCCATCTCAGATCACTAAGCATCCAGCCATTCTTACAGAGTCCCACTCCTGATGGCCAGCTCGAAACTAGTTGGGTCATCATCTCATGATGCAATCCTCGCTCCCACTGTCATAGAGAAACAGAACTATTTCTCAGGTGGGTAAGAAAACCCTACTAGATCGGCGGAGAGGCTGAGGTTCGTTGGTAACTATTGAATCCTTTGGTTTTATCAAATCATCTGCTGTAGTTTGTATAGCTGGAACCATTCCAGTTCTACATTACAGACCTTGCCTCGAGCTTGTCCGGATTTTGCTTTTAGACATAGCCCGGACAACCCCAAATCTTAACCAACTTAAGATATGGGTTCTTCCCTTTCCATATCACATATGAAGCTGTAGGCAACTGATTTGATTGGAACCCAATTCAATTGGTATGCAGCTTCTCAAGTGCATAACTCCCAAAAAGAAATAGGAAACACAGTAGTACTCATCATAGAGCACACCTTATCTCATAGGGTGCTATTGCTCCGCCTCGATATACCATCGTGCTATGGTGTATACGGAGGAGTAATGCTGAGAGAGAATCTCATTCTCCTTTAGAATAGTCCAGGAATTCTATGCACAAGTATTCTCCTCCCTGATCTCATCATAGGATATAATACTTATACCCGTATTTTTGGTTCTCTACTTCTAACTTATATTCTGTGAATATCTCAAAAGGTTCGGACTTGTGTTTCAACAGGAACATATGTCTGAATCTTGAGAGATCATCAGAGAACATAATGAAGTATAAAGAATCGGTCCTGGCATCTGTAGACAGGAGACCTTACATACATCATCATGTATCAGTCTCAAGAGCTCACTAACTCTTTCTCTGTTTTCAGTAAACAGAGCTATGGTCATCGTATCTTTGTGACATGACTGGCAAGTTTCACAAGATGTAAATTCAAACAGTTTTAAATATGCATCTATGTGCAACTTAGCTAGTCGGGTCGCATTGATATGACCTAGTCTACAATACCTCAAGAAGGATTTGTTCATTTCTGAACTCTTCCTTTTGTGTGTGTTCTGTATACTAAGAACTGTAGTTTGATTTAGAACATCAATGCTTTTAGATAACGTGCCTGAACCGATCAACTTTTGATATAGGAAATGTTCAAAAAATTATCCAACAATACAAAATTTTATCATTTCTTTACTAATAAAGAGACTGATATGATTTTGTATATCAGGTTCGGTATCTAATAACATTCGTTCAGAATCAATGTATTGGTAATACAGGGTGACAGTGACCAACAGACTTGGCTGCAACACTTGCCCCATTTTCTGCCTCATGAAACTTATCACCCGTTCTCAGTTCTCTACCTTTCTGTAGCCCTATGTAACAGATTACATATCTGGGATCCTGATCTGGTATCACATACCCAGGACGTAAAGAATACTGAGAAACAGTTCTGTATAATGAACACACCCGAAGATGATGCATCAGCATGCACTTACTTCGTTTGGGCGGCACGGGAATTCTGGTAATCCCCAATTTCCTGCTCTGTCTTATAACAATTATAAGTTGGAGGGGGACCAACGTTCCCCAGCTCAGTATAACAAGCGGGTTCGGTCAAATATCCATATTATTATCTTGATTAAGGCGTGATATGGTCGCTACCTGGAGAGAGAGAGAAGAAAACACTCAGCGTATGCTCTTGCAAGATCAGATTGGTTATTATTTTATCTAATCAGGATGGCTCCCACTGTTTTTATCAAATCTTCCTTCAAACCCTAAATGGAAAGACTAGCCGGGATTAATTACACACTATAAGTTCGCCAATCTTTCAGCCAGGCCAGTGTCGGTACTTTGAGGGAGGTCCCCC
Organism: Agapanthus africanus; assembly: GCA_030015575.1. Lineage (NCBI taxonomy): Eukaryota > Viridiplantae > Streptophyta > Magnoliopsida > Asparagales > Amaryllidaceae > Agapanthus > Agapanthus africanus. The sequence goes on from CM057346.1 coordinate 404,115,266, forward strand.
GTGCTTTCGCACGAACCTAATTAATGTAAACCTCATTTTCCCAGAGGCGTAACCCCGTTGACACTTTTCTAGACACCTACTTGATCGGCTAATTGTAATGTGTAAAACTCTCCCAGGAGTAACAATTACTCGCAGCGGGTATCAGGATCCAACTATCTCATAGAAGGTATGCAATCTCATTGCAAATTTCAACACTTGAAATTTCCGATAATTTTGCCCCTAGCGTCCTATGACCTTGACGCAGGCCAACAAACCATAGTGCGCTAGTCAAGTTCAACCCGTCATTTCCTGATTGAATTAAACCCACCCGCATGACCCTTGACGCAGGCCAACAAAGTCGCACGACTACCCTAATCCAATCTGCATCATATGCATAAGCAGATAAATACTAGTTAGCTACCGCACACTACGCCTTGACGCAGGCCAACAAACGTAGCACGAATACTAACTACTACTTATCTGAAATGACGGAGGGCTACGACAGGTTTTTCTGAAAACCTATTGCGTAATGAACTTGATATCGTTGTAGAATCAAATGATTTTAAAATGGAGTGTTTTTGAGGCTTTTCTAGTTTTGCTAAAGGAGTCACTCCCGGTGAAGGGATCGTCGGTCCTTTCCTTGTCAAATGAAGTGCGGGATATATCATATATATCACTGTGCAAAGCTGAAACTATAGAAGCAATAAAAAAGAAAAACCGAGGGTTGTAGCATCTGCCAGTTATTGCTAAAGGAGTCACTCCCTGTGAAGGGATCTCGGTCCTTTCCTCATCGAATAAGGTGCAGGATATATCACATATACCTCTATGCAAAGCAAGAACTGTAGCTACCTTTTTTTTTATTTTGAAATTCGATTCTACAACATCTTTAGGTTTCTTTTACTTTCATTAATCACATTAATGAAGTCCCATCATTTAAGTACCTAAACATCACAGATAAATACGACGTACACTTATGCCATCCGCATTCGCCTCGATGTCCCCTCGTGCACCGTTAGGTTAGGTAACTAACGGCAGAGCGGGGCAGGGCTAGCGCGGGTGTAAAACATAAGTAATGCCTATATAATATATCATATATACTATATACAGTATTTATCACAGAACATCACATGATCACATCACAGATATCGCAGCAGAAGAAACATATGAAATATTGGATATACTAGGACGTCCGTGTTTTCAATACGAGCCAATATAAAACACAGATTCCACGGTCGCGATGAATAGCCAAACCCACACCCCTAGACCCCTACGAGAGCGGCAAGCAACCCTACCAATTCTAGAGTTAGGAGACCCGGACTCGACTCCTCGAGTTGGTCTCCCACTGGACTCCAGAACCCGGTTACTTGTGCCCTCCTCCTTGGGTCTATCCTAGTGCGGAAAAGTAAATAATATACAAAGGGTGACATCTTCCGCAACCTGGAAGTGCCCCAATAAAAGAATATTACATACAAGTTTTTACATGAATGAAAATGAAAAACACTCATCTCACAGAAAAAAACCCCGGCTATTCAAACACGACGATCCAATATAACATATCCAGCAACACATAACATCAAATGTCATCAACGTAAGTAAACATGCGCATCCCAATTGTCGTTGACATATAGCAACGAAACCGGCGATATCACATATTACACTTACGGTCACAGAAAAGAAAGTGTAAAACTACAACAGTTGGAATCCGCAACCTCCTTAGACATCACATGCCTAAACCAATGAATTCCTTAGACATCACATGCCTAACTATTATAAACCCCACATTTTAGTCTCATTATCGAAAACACTTTTCAATATCAAGTCGGGCAATTCAACAAGATTCCCGACATCCTGATCAAATACTCGTCGCAAACTTTAGTAGGCGGCCGCACCCCCGACGCCATCGACGAAGTGCACCAAGGTGGAACACCGCTACCGCGAGCATCCGGACGGATGCTTTCGGCGATGGGGTTCTCCTACAGTCACTTGGTCAGGGCTAAGGGGTGTAGCTGTCTATTAAGTTTATCCGGCGAGTATCCGCGTACGCTACGTGATTGCGACGGACTTTTGATCACATCAAAATTCCGTAGCAACCGATCAAGTGAGACTAAACTGCTATGTTTATAACATTCATTCAGTTATCTCATAATTACTTGTGAATTCCAATTATTGTATCACATTCCAGATAATTAGAAAATGTTAAACTTTCCGATCGAACATTCAAACACCCAAGTTTTCCCGATACATATCAACACATGAAATAAGTTTAAAAACATTCACTTCATGCCTCAGTACCAACGGTCCAGCCGTAGAAGGGTCAAGCCAACGCCTCACATGTGGCACGCCGTACTGCCCCAAACCCTAGGGTTCAAAGGGCAGTTCAAGACGGTCACATAATCGAGTTAAGGTTTGTTGTCTTCTAGAGGGTCCATCGAGTTACTTGCACTACTTAGAACGTCTTTAAACCACGAAAAAATCCAACACTTGGAAATTTCCCGACAGGGGAAAAGGTGGGTATTTATATCCGGTCGAACTTTTTAATATATTCTAAAATATCCGGAAAGCCACATAGACAAAGTCTGATAATCCGATCGAATCATCGAAGCTCCAAAACACCCAAGATAACTCAAATCTTGAGTTCAGATTAAAAACTCCCAGAAAACTCAGAACCTCAAGAAACAAATTACTGCGCAAAATTGGAAGGCTGACGTCATCAAATGGCCGCGGAACCGCCGCAGAAGCCAGGCTTCTGCCGCGGTTCCGCCGCGGTTTAGACGTATCATTTGGTAATTTTTGCACCGTAATTCATTGAACTTCCTGCTGAATTTTTAAAGAATTTTTAATCTGGAAAAAACCCAGTTTTTAAAAAATGTCCAGAGAGCATTTTGGATTTAGGGTTTCGGTTCGATCGGACTTCTAATTCCGTCTACGCATCGCCTAAGGCTCTAGTTAGGCTCTGATACCACTGTAGGGTTCCTAGGCACTCTAATGAGGTCTCACAAGGCATCAACCATGCCAATTTCAAATTTTACAAGTGCCGAGAAACCCTAATACGGATCGTTAACTAGATTTTAGGCGAAAACTATAACTAGTAAACAGCTTTACTAATAAGTGAACGGAAATACAACCTTTGTAGATCCGTTCCTCCACCTCCATAGCTCCGTGATGATGTCTCCTCGCTGCGATCATCGGATCCCGGACTCTAGCGTCGGCTTCATCGGAGAAATGGGCGGGCTAGGTCGTCGACTTCGATGCCGAAGATGATCTACGTCGAGGCAACACAAGATCAAGCTCCAACTTCACCAAGCCATGAAACTTGTGAAGAAAACACCCTATACTACTTGGCAAGTGGTAGAGGATGAAGAAATAGGAAGTGGGTTCACTTTAGAATTGGATTTCTCACTCTTTTTCTCAAGTTGCCATTGATGGAGGCAAGCTTTCTTCCTTTGTTGAAGAAGAAGAAGATGAAGAAAAGAATATGATAAGTTCCTTTTTAAAAGGAAAATAATATGAATACTTATCATATACTAACCTTGGTTAGGTGTAGAGAATAGACTATGGTTAATTTGAATGGTTAGGGTTAAGCATGAGACAAGAATGGTGGACTTGTTCAAAGCTTCATGAAGCTTCAACAAGCAAACAAAGAAAGCGACCATTCCTTATTTATCTTTTCCAAAATGAAAAAATAAATAAATGAATAAGAAAAATGTAAACCCTAATCATTAACTTAACCATGGTTTAATTCTTTACACAAACCCAAGTGAGCATGCATCATCAAACATGATACAAACAAGTGCACAAAAGTATATCACATATACAACTTGTGAACTTCAAGTGAGAAAATCCATCTTAAAGTGAACCAATACTAGTTAATGCAAAGTAATATATCAAATATATAATTATGCATTAAATCATTAAATCAACACTTGATTTAACGATCCGGTCATATCGCATATGACCGACTAATATTCAATGTATCGGCTTATCAAATCAATCCTTGATTCGATAACTAGGTTATATCGCATATAACCAATCGATACATTCATCGCGAGAATAGAATACGGTATCACATACACGCATTATTCTCGGTCCCGCACATATCTCATATGCGCTCCTATTTCGTTTCGCTTGAGCCAGGAAACCTCTGTGTAGGACTCTAAAGACTCGTCAATACGCCGGCAGCAGATGATGATCATATCAATCACCCACAAGCCGCAAGCGGTCTGCTAAACGTAACGGCCACCCGGGTATTGAGCGATCAGAAGATCGACGAGCAAGCCCGCTCACACTCCTGTGAATCCAACCAGTAACACTTACCGTACAGTCCGGTCAGTTCGTCTGATATGTCGCATATCTCGCCTAGGGGTGGTAAACGTCAGACCCCAATAGCTCGATAAGTCGTGTCGATATGAGGTCTATAACAGTTCGAGGAACTACTGGTAACACTTACCAGTAAATCTCAGCAACCCTGGCCAGGGATTTCCGGTTATAGCCAATCGAACACAGCGCAACATCAACTCCCTATACCGGGAGAGAAGAATCCCCTCCTATCGCTCATTGCCTCCATGTGATTCGGGACTGTACCCAAAAACCACCGTTTTGCACGCCCTCTTGGATGTGGTAAGGTGGAAATCAAAGCACAGTGGGAATCACACAAGACTCTATGACGATCTCGGGTCAACAGACTACTCTGTACCAGTGTCACCAGAGAACTGCCATCTGACGTAAGGTATAATACCATCTGGGAGTTCTCGGCGAGTCCGTCCAGTGTACCCAATCTCCACTGAGCACCCGTATATCATCTCTGATGTCAAACACCAATGGATATGGGATCATCCATCGCCCATCTGTATGGGTCGAGAAGGTATACGCTAGTCTACTCTGGTATATCGATGCCCCGTCTCGATACACCCACGACTAGGGACCTTGAAGGATGTACTTATGGACTACCATATCCCCACTAGTATGATCCGCATCATAGTCCAGGTAGTCGAGTACACATCCTAAGGGCTTTACCAACATGTAATCAGAGAGACAATCAGTATACACGTTAAGGTAAAGAGTAACCAGATAGCATACTATCATGTCGAGCAAGAAAGTCCTCCCTATATATGTCCCAGCATCCACTACAATATACATCCTATGTACAGTAATGGCCTCTAGGGCATAGATATTTCGACTCGTGACCAGCACTTAACCACGCTACGTCTACAGGCGTAACGCGACTAAGTAAGCCGAACCCAGAAATCAAAACCATTTAAAATAGTGAGTGTTGAAAACATTTAGTTAAAGCATTTAGAAAACCTTAAATAATTCAATAAGTTCTTTTTAAAGTTACTTAATCATTTAAATAATTTTGGCAGCATTTCCTTTGTAAAAGTAGCCCCGAGACCGGGTATAAAAGAGGATATGGGTAAAAATGAGATATAATGAAACAAAACATTCCCAAACGGGAGCAATCACGCCCAACGGCGGAAACCATCATCACAAGAGTAATATACGACGCCGTAGCGAAGAATGAGCAATAAGTAAACATCACAGAATATAAACTGCACATAAAAATAGTCGGCTCCCACGAGCTCGACACCAGAATACAAAATACACAACATCGTCCTCACACAGTATCTAAGTCCAGTACATAAATGGTAGATGGAGAATACTAGATACAAAAGGAGTACAATAAAAGTAATCAGATACCACAACCCACCTAAAATGCAAAACAGCTCTCACACCAACGGTAGTGGCATCTATAGCCAAAAGATGCAAAAGGCAGCCTGCCGCGACTACTCTGAAGGGTAACCTGCAAATACTGTGGCACAACGGGGGTAAGTTGCCAACTCGTGAATAGAGATAACAAATAAAGGTAATCGCGAGCATGCACGTACTGCGCTACTCTATCAAATGCCAGCAAGCAAGATCTATATGCGACAAGCAGTAGGTGCAATAATCATGCAAATGCTCTGTCGGGTAAAATAACTATAGGATGAGATATATGACAATCAATGCTGAGCATGGGATAAACAACATCTACATGGAATATCAACGTGGAAAATAATCGGTGCCCACAACTGCACCCAAATCCCAAATAACTCAGGCGCCGGCACACCCATCGGCCCTCAAATCCTGTAAATCTCTGAGAAATCACGAGTGCCCAACATCGGCACTCAAAATATCATAAAATACTCGTGTCCAGCATCGACACGCAAATCCTCATATATCGGGCTCCGTCAGTCCGGATCGGCCCACGGGCTCCGTCTGCGGTATCGGCCCTAGGCCCCGGCAGTACGGATCATCCCGCATCCATCTCTCGACTCTGGTCAGTATCCTCCGGATAACCGCCAGGTCCAACCAATCACCGGTAGGTACTCGCCACCCTGCTAGGCTCATCGTCTACTTCACGAAAAACATTTCTCGCCCCGGGGAACCATATCGGGTCCACCACGAACCCGCAAACGGATCATCCAACTCCTCGAATCGGGTTTCAAGCACACATCTCAGCACCGAGAAAACGCGTGGTGGACGCACCAAAATATCATATCACGAGGAACCGGGTTTTCAAATAGTGCATCTTTTCTTAAAAATCCCACGGTCCTCAAAACCAGAAATCACATGAAAATCCAACACCAAGAAGTAAATCCAATGCGATGTGCTATGTACATCAATCCATGATATAGGTATAAGGGAAAACCGCTTTTAAAAATAGTTTCCGTTTTTAAAGATATCATGCGGCTCCCAATTTCCATGAAAATCATATCGAATCATATGTGAAATGAACTACAGCAATATAATCATGGCAGTTCTACAGTGAGTGTGTCATGGCAATTACTAACGGTGTGTGTGTAACATGCATAGTAGTGCAACATGAACCGTTAGTAATAGTGCGGTGTTCTATCAATTCTAAGCATATATACAGCAGGGAATGCAATATGCAATGACAGTCCATGAGGTAAATGCAACATATAATAATAAGGTCCTATCAGCCCTGACGCATAACGCCATGTGGGCGATATCCCCGTAGATGTTAAATCTACTCACCGAAGTCTCGCGCTAAGTGTAGCCGACGACTTGCTTTCCCTTCTTCGCCGCATCCGTCTCACTCGCCTGCGAACCTAGAATCACACAATATATCATACATGAGCTCACATCCATAAAAACGTGATTATTAAGGTCAAACTAGAACCCGTGTCGCAAACCAATCGCGCGTGTGCGCGATATGCTAAAACGTGTGATTACGCGCCTGAAACCACCCTAACGCATCGCGATACGCAGAAACCCCAAACCCATACGCGTATCACGCATGTCGCGAAGGTTTAAAATACGAGAAATATGTATATAGTTCCAGATTTTTCTGCAGCAAGAATCAAATAAAATTATACATGCCAGGAGTCTAAGGGTTGCAACAGACACCTATAGGACCAAACCCTAACCCATTCCCTCCCCATCTGGCCGCAATTTGCGGCCAGAAACAATATTCCGGCGGCTTGAACATGAAGCATGGGGGTAGGGTTCTACCTGGGGGATCAGCACCTAACAACTATACTGCAGTCTTCTCAAAATTATTCTGAACTCATCGGGTCGATAGCAGTTTACAGAAACTCAAATTTTGCTTAAAAACGATGAATTCGCATCAATAAGGAATCTGGTGGTATTTTAGTGCAATGGGGGCTAAGCTGGGTTAATATGGCCCTAACAACACTCCATCAACTTACTAAAACCAGATCATACATCACTTGCTCAAGGTTCCCACTAATCACCACATATCGCACTAAATCGCACCAATAAACACTAACCGAAGCAAAACTTCACTAAAACTAAGGAGTAAGTTCAGGAAATATACCCCACACTCGACCCTAGGGAGCTGGAGGAAGAAGAAGAAGTGGAGGGAAGGAGCTGCAGCTGGAGTTGCTGCTGTTGCTGCTGTAAACTGCTGCTACTGCTGCTCACTGATGCTGTTGCTGCTGCTGGAATGCTTGCTGCTGCTGCTGTGATGCCTGTTGCTGCTGCTGGGGATGCTGGCTGCTGCTGCTGCTGCTGGGAAGGTAAGTGTGTGTGTGTGTGTGAGTGAGGTAGAGAAAAAAAGAACAAAAGAATGAGAGGAATCATAACCCCAATTGTCAACCCCTCTACTCTCTCTCTTCATTAAATGCAAGCATGGCTTTTGCCATAATGCATTCTCTCTCTCTCTCTCTCAAGTCAACACCCAAAGGAAATTCAAATTAAAGCAACCATTAAACAACTAATTAAACTTAATTAAAACCCAAAAGACTTAATCCCCATGATTAACCCACCATGGTTACTAATCATGGTATTATCTCATTTAAAAACCCTAGTTTACATGCACATGTGTGTGCAAGCCTAGGAAAATTCTAGAAAAATATTTATTAAATTAGGAAAAATACTTGAAACACAATTTGGTAAACTTTTTATTAAAAACCCTTTATTTAAATATAATAGTCACTAAACACATCCTAAGGTGTTACAGGTAGGCACCGATTGCGGGTACATGGTGGACCCAGTATGGTACCCCGGGGCAAGAAGACTCGTATTGTTAGACGGTGAGCCCGGCGGAGGGACTACTACCTACCGGTGATTGGTTGGACCTGGCGGTCATCCGGAGGATACTGACCAGCGCTGAGAGATGGATACGGGCCGACCCGTACTGCCGGGGCCGAGGGCCGATTCCGCAGACGGAGCCAGTGGGCCGATCCGGACTGACGGAGCCCGATACATGAGGATTTGCGTGTCGATGCTGGACACGATTATTTATGATATTTTAAGTGTCGATGTTGGGCACTCACGATTCTATGAGATTTACAGGATTTGAGGGCCGATTAGAGCGACAGCGTCTGAGTTTTACTGGGATTTGGGTGTATTGATGGACACCGGTTATTTTCCACGTTGACATTCCGTGTAGATGTTATTTATTCTCATGCTCGGCATTCAGTGTTATACATCTCATCCTGTATCTGTAGTACCTGATAGATTGCACATACTATGCATGATTATTGCATACCCTGCTCACCCTATATAGATGTTATTAGATTGCACATGTTATGCACGATTATTGCATACCCTGCTCATCCTATATAGATGTTATTAGATTGCACATGCTTTGCACGATTATTGCATACCCTGCTCATCCTATATAGATGTTATTAGATTGCACATGCTATGCACGATTATTGCATACCCGGCTCATCATATGTAGATGTTATTAGATCACACTTGTTGCATGATTATTGCGCATCCAGCTCATCATATAGATGTTATCTGTTGGCATAGGTTAGAGTATCGTAGTACGTGCATACTCGCGATTACCTTTATATGTTATCTACTAATCACGAGTTGGAAACTCACCCCCATTGTACCACAGTGTTTGCAGGTTACCCCTCAGAGTAGTCGCGGTAGGCTGCTTTCTTGCATCTTTTGTTACAAATACCACTGCAGTTGGCGCGTGAGCCCTTTTGCTGATAGGTGGGTTTTTGCACTATCTGTTTATTTTCCAGTTGTATACACTGTTGTATCTAGTACTCTCCATCTACTACTTATGTATTGACTTAGAGACCAGTTGTGATGATGATGTATATTATTTTGTACTCTGGTGTCGAGCTCGTTGTGAGCCGACTTTATTTATGCAGTTTTATATTTCCTGTTGTCTTCACTTATTTTTGCACATTCTTCGCTATGGCGTCTATTGGATATATATGCCCTAGAGGCCTTCATTGTATAGGATGCTAGGGATATGTATGTACATGACAATCTTGCTTGATATGATAGTACGCTATTTGGTTTGTCTTTATCTTAACGTGTGATATATTTTACTTTGTATTTATATACATGTTGATAAAGCCCGTAGGGTGTTTGCCTGACTACCGGCGTTGTGATGGCAGTCATACTTGTGGGAGCTGGATAGTCAATAGGCACATCCTTAAATGTCCCTAGTCGCAGGAGTATCAAGACTGGGCATCGATGCTCCAGAGTAGACTAGTGTATACATATCTAGACCCTGACGAGGGGTGATGGATTGGTCCCGCAGCCATTGGTGATGTGCACCTAAGATTGTATACAGATGCTCACTGAGTGTGAGTACACCGGACAGGACTCACCGAGAACTGGCTGGATGGTATTATACCTAACGTCAGATAGCAGTTCTCAGGTGACATGTGTGCAGATAGTCTGTCGACTTGAGGTCGTCATTTGTCTTGTGTGAGTTCCTATTGTACTTTGATTACTACCCTACCACGGCTCAAAGGAGTCGTGCAAACAGCTTTTAGTTGGGTACAGTCCCGAGCCACATGGAGGCAGTGAGCGACTGTTAGGGATTCGTCTCTCCCGGTATAGGGAGTCGATATCGCACTGTGATCGGTTGGTCATTACCATAAGTCCCTGGCCAAGGCTGATAGAGAATTACTGGTGGACTGACCAGTAGATTCTCGGATGGTCTTGAGCCACACCGGCACGACTTGTACGGTTGTTAGGAATCTGACGTTTACCACCTCCCTAGACCATGCATGCGATACTCTCAGACGAACAGACCGGACTGCACGGATATTGTCACGGACAGGCTCAGTAGGGGTTACGGACGAGTTCGCTCGTCGGCCTCCATTTCAACACGTACCTGGGTTGCCGTTACGTACAGCTAGTGCCACTGACGGACTTGTGGTTAAACCCACTGCCAGCGTACTGTCGAGCCTTTAGAGTCCCACACAGAGGGTTTTCCTGGATCTGGCGAGACGATGTAGACGCCGTATGGTCTTACGGCAGGGTTTCAATCGCATTCGTGTACTGCCTACTCGAATGACAATCGGACGGATTATACTGGTAGGCTTTGGTTTAAGCCGGATATTAGTATTGTAGTATTGGATTATACTGATCTCGGTGTATCCAAATTTTTCGGAATGCGGATACGGGTATGAAAATACGGAAAAGGGCATTCTTGTAAATTCACAAGATTGACCTTCTAGAAGGAGACACCTCATTATTGTTTTATTCTTTTTCATTAAAGAATTAATGAGGTGGAAATTATGAGAGTTATGAGGCATGGGTTGAAAGCATGGCTAAGCATTTGTTTATTCACTTTGGAGTTACTATTCAAGTAAGGTTGTAATTTGTGAGATTAAATAATTCCATGGTTGAATTATTATCAAAATACTTATCCATTCTCACAACTCATTCTCTTCTCATTCTATCAAAAGCTTTCTCTCTTCTAGGTTTTCTTCTCTCTTTCTTCCTCAAGCTCATACACTTGCATGTGTTGCAAAACAATGAGCTTTGAGATCAATTAATCCAATACACTCACTCTACATCAACTTAGTCTTCTCTCTTTGCAAGTTTGATCACTAAGTTATCTCATGGAGGTTGGAGCTTGACCATAGGTCCTCGGGTGGATCCATCTTCGACACAAAGGAGACCGGCGACCGATTTCGTTCAAGAAGCCAAAGTAAGGAGATCAAGAACAAGGAGCAAGAAACAACTTGAAGAACCGAAGGACTAGACACGAGGGTATAACTTCTTAACCTAGTAGTTAGCACTCTCTTGTAGTTCAATTTTGTTAGCTAAGATTTAAACAAGATCCAAAAGTGGAACAAGTTCATGATGCAAACCTAAAACAAGTATTCTTTATGTGGTGAGAAAAACGTTTTTCAAGTATTCCGCCTCCCTGCAAGCCATGGGGTGTGCATCATGGACTTACACTGGTATCAGAGCCTATTTAAACCTTAACTAACTTGTTAGCAAATTGTTAGAAATTCGATCGCCGAAAAAATCCCGAAATCGCGTCCAAAAAAGCAAGTTTCTGTCGATTTTGAAATCTGGTCGTAAAATTTTTTCAGAAGGCTTAAAAATACAGGCAGGCTTTTTTAAGAACACAGAAGAAATTTGGGCTCCTGAATCGGTCAGACCACCACGGATCCGCGGCAGAACCCAGCGTTCCGCCGCGGATCCGCGGCTGAGTCGACTCCGATTCAACCCAAATTTATTCTGTTATTCTTATTTTCTGGATTTGTGATTTTTGGGATATTTTGATTCTGCCCAGATATTTTGTGTACTCTGTGGAACTTGGGGTAGACTCAAATTTGCTTAATCGATCGAAATTCTAATTGCTTTAGCTAATCGGTTCTTCTGTAATGTTATGTGTGTTTTGAAACGTCTGCTAATCGCTATACGACGATTAGTGGGGTTTGCACATATCTGTGATGATTGGTTTGTGTATATGAATCTTATTGGATTGTCGATGATGAATAGCCGGGGGTGTGAGATGAGTGTTTTTTTTCTATCATTCAATGTAATTTGTAAAATTGATGTAATATTATTTTTACGGGGCACATCCGGGATGAGGTTGTAGCCACCGTTGTATTATTTCTTTTACTGTTTTTGCTCCTAAGATAGACCCAAGGAGGGGTGCACAAACTACCGGGTATTTTGAAGTGCTTAGTGGCATACTCACGTTGTTGAGGGAGACTGCTTCACTTCTGGTACTTGGCGGGTAGTTTACCGCACCCGTAGGGATCTAGGGTGGGGTTTTGGCTATTCATCACGACCGTGGAACACGTCCTTCGTTATGGGCTTAAACGAAGTGCGGAATTCCTAGTATATCCAATATGTTCATCTGTGATCTGGAATGCTTATTATTGCGTGCGATGAATGGATATATCTATATATGATATTTTTAGGCGTTGATTATGTTTTACACCCGCGCTAGTCCAGCCCCCGCTCTGTCGTTAGTTAAGTAACCTAACGGGTGATGACGGGGCCCAGTGGCTGCGGATAGCTTAAGCGTACGTTGTATTTTCGTTGTTTTCTGCAATGGTAGGATTAAATGATGGGACATCATTAATTCATTAATGCAAAGAAAATAAACCTAAACTAAATCGTTGGAACAATTTCAAAAACCACTCGGTTTTCTTCAAAAAAGAAAATTTTAAATGCGGAGCTTAAACTACTCCTTTTAAAAAGCTATCTTGGTTCCTTCGATCATATCAAGTTCACTACGTTAACGGTTTCGCCAAAAACCAGCCGTAACCCTCCGTCGTTTCAAATAAACAGCACATCGTATTCATGTTATATTTGTTGGCCTACGACAAGGCATAGTGTATGGTAGCAATGTGTTGCTTATTTGTTGCATAGATAGATGCATTAGTTTAGGACAGTCGTACAGCCTTGTTGGCCTACGTCAAGGGTGAGTACGGATAGATCTAAATTAATCAGGACAACGACGGGTAGAACTTGACTTGCATCTTATGATTTGTTGGCCTACATCAAGATCATAAGAGCTTGGGGTAAAAATCACATCGGGAGTTTCAAACATAAAGAAAACTTGCAGATTTAGCATACCTTCTGGAGTGTGGTGACTAGAGTGGCTTCCATTTAGGGCATCATACGATGATAGTTGGATCCCGATCCCACTGATGAGTAGGATTACTCTCGGGAGATTTTCTCACTTAACAATCAATGCTATAAACCAAGTAGGTGTCTAGAAAGGTGTTAGTGGGGCTACGCCTCCAGGGAAAAGAGGTTATATAATTAAGGAACTTCGCGAAAGCGTTGGAAAACCTCCCTTGAAGTACCAACACTGGCTAGGCTGAAAGGTTAAGCAAGTATTGTGACGTGTGATTAATCCTGACTAATTCTTCTTTTAGGGTTTGAAGAAGGATTTGAGGAAACAGTGGGAGCCATCCTGTTTAGATAAACTAATAAACCAATCTAAACTTGCGAGTGCATATACTGAGTGTTTCTTTTCTCTCTCTCCGGCAGCTACTATGACGGGACTAAAACTATTACTTGAAAAGAATACACTGACCGGGCCAAACTTTAATGATTGGCTAAGGAACGTCAACATTGCACTGACTTATGAAAAAGTTGCATATGTTACCACCGCTGTTCCTCCCCCTATCCTAGGACCAAATTCCTCAGTTGCGGACAAGGAGGTTCGCAAAACTTGGGATCTAGACTGTGAGAGAGCTAAGTGTATCGTGCTGGCGTCCATGAACAATGAACTCCAGAAACAGCACGGGAGTATGGATATTATGTCCATCTTTCTCCATTGCAAGGATATGTATGGAGAGTACTCCCGTATCGCGAGGTACGAGACTTCAAGGAAACTGTTCCAGATGAGGTTAGCTCCAGGATCACCTGTAGGAGAGCACGTCCTGAAAATGATCAGCCCCATTGAGGAACTCGCAAACCTGGGATGCGTAATAGAGAATGATTTGTACATCGACTTGATTTTGCAGTCCCTTCCCCACACCTTCTCTCAGTTCGTGCTGAACTTCAATATGCACGAAATGGAAGCTGATCTTCCAAAGCTCCTCAACATGCTGAGGGTAGCAGAGACCTCCTTGAAAAAGGAGAAGACCCACATTCTGTATGTTGGCCAATCATCTTCTTCTAAATCTAAAGCGAAAGCTAAAGGGAAGAAGAAGATGAAAGCTACCAAACCGAAAGGCGGGGTCAAGAAGGTGCAAGGAACGAACAAGGCAGGAAAGGTGAAGGCGGATAAGAACGAATGCTACTATTGTCACAAGCAAGGGCACTGGAAGAAGGATTGCATGGCTTTCAAAGCCAAGGACACGAAGCAAGCTGCTGCTTCTGCTTCAGATGTGTTTGTAATCGAAAATTGTTTTTCAGTAAACTCTACATAATGGGTACTTGATACCGGTTCTGGTTCTCACATCTGTAATTCTTTGCAGGCTCTGAGAAACCGTAGAGCGCTGAAGACAGGTGATATGACTCTCCGGATGGGCAATGGAATGCACGTAGATGTTGTTGCAATGGGGGAATATCACTCGGGGTTGACTAGTGGGCACATTTTGGTGTTATACAGCTGTTTTTGTATTCCCAGTATGCTGTGTAATATTATATCAGTATCTTTGTTATCTAATGAAGGATATAATTTTGCACTTGAAAGAAATGTCATGAACATTCTCCTAAATCAAGAAATGATTGGGTTTGGCACACTGGAAAATGGCATATACATACTTAATCAACCTCAAGTTTTCAATATTCAAAACACGCTTAAAAGGAAGGCTCCAGATTCAAACCAAGCCTTCCTATGGCATTGTAGACTTGGTCATATAAATGAAACAAGGTTGACTAAGTTACATAAAGATGGATATTTAGATCCATTTGAATATTCATCGTATGCAACTTGTCAATCATGTATCAAAGGAAAGATGACCAAATCTCCGTTCACCGGACACGAAGAAAGAGCCACGGAACTCTTGGGACTTGTACACAGTGATGTATGTGGTCCAATGTCTACACATGCACGAAGCGGTCACGCCTACTTCATCATTTTTACAGATGACTTCTCTAGGTATGGACATGTGTTTTTAATGAAGCATAAATCCGAGGCTTTTGAGAAGTTTAAGGAGTATAAAAATGAAGTAGAGAAACAGACTGATAAAAGCATCAAGACACTTCGATCTGATCGAGGTGGAGAATACTTAAGTACCAGTTTCCTTTGATGGTTAAAAAAGAATGGAATTCTCTCTCAGCTTACTCCACCATATACACTGTAAGTCCACGTTACCCGTCCCCGGTTCTTTGGGGCTGCGGAAGTGATGAAAAACGATTTTTTCGATGGAGGTAACATGAACTCTAAAAATGGATCTTTGCTAAACAAACTATCTAACAACCTAATTAAGAGTTTAAGTACTATGTTAGGGGTTATACCTCAACTTGAACTCCTTCTCTTCGACTCCTAGTGGTGGTCGGATCGACCTCACCTCGTCGTCTCCTTGTGCCGAAGATGGATCCACCCGAAAGCTTCCACCTTTGGCTCCAACCTCAATCTAGAGGAAACTAGAATACTTGGCTTGCTAGACCTTGTACTCTAGGATGAGTAGAGAAGTGTTTTGGGTTTTATCTCAAAGGAAATGGTTCTCAACTAATGAGAGGGAATTTCCTTAAGCTAGAGAGAGAGCAAGAGGAAGAGGGAGAGCTTTAGACGAGAGAGAATGAGAATGATAGAATGAGGAAGACTTTTTGCAACCATTCTCTCATAATACAAAATAATCATAATAATAATAATAATAATTAAGCCTTTTGTGATGGTTCATGTCAATGGCTTTATCATTTCATGCACTCATTTTGTAAAGAACAACAAGCAAGCAAAGTCATACCCATGAAATGATAGCCATTGTAATGATGACGGTCAACAAGTCCAAGCTAGTCAACCGGTCAACAAAGTCAACAAGTCAACAAGGTCAAACTTTCAACCCAACCATGGCACAATAATACTTAATTAATATTATTATTAATCATATTTCTTATTCTCATTAGGGTTTAGAAAATGTCAACAGTCAACAACCCTAATGAGAATCATCTGCCTCTGTCTCTGTCAACTGTGCATACACACCCGCATCCGTGTTCCGAGGAACACAAATACAAAGAGATCCTCTACCTCTGTCTCTGTCAACTATGCATACACATCCGCATCCGCGTTCCGAGGAACACGAATACAAAGAGATAAAACCAATCCCAAAACGTATACTAGGATCTGGCTTAAACCAAAGCCCGCTAGTAATAACTGCCCGGACACCAAACGTGCATAAGTGCACGGATGTGACCGAACCCTGTCGCAAAACCATGCGACCTATACTCTTTTGCCTAAAGGCGAATAGCTCTCTGTGTGGGACTCTAAAGACTCGACACTACGCTGGCAGTAGGTTTAACCACAGACCGCAAGCGGCACTAGCTGTGCGTAACGGCCCCCAGGTAGATGCCGATAAGAAGACTGACGAGGTGAAACCCATCTGAACTCCTACTGAGCCTGAATGTGACAGTCTCCGTACAGTCCGGTCTGTTCGTCTGAGAATATCGCATGGCGGGCCTGGGGGGCGGTAAACGTCAGTCCCCTAATAGCGGTACAAGTCGTGTCGGAGTGTAGCCCAGAACACCTTGAGATAACACTGGAAACCTACCAGTGCATCTCGCTTGCCCTGGCCAGGGACGACTGTGTGTAATGGCTCTCCTTGACATAGAGCGATATCAACTCCCAATACCGGGAGAGACGAATCCTGTCTAACCGTCACTGCCTCCAAGTGCTTTGGGACTGCACCCAACTACTACCTATTTGCACGACTCCTTTGAGCCGTGGTAGGGTAGTAATCAAAGTACAGTGGGAACACACTCGAGGCGAAGTGACAGCGTCAAGTCAGCGGACTAAGATGTACTCATGTCACCTGGGAACTGATAACTGACGATAGGTATAGTACCAACCAATCAGTTCCCGACGAGTCCTGTCCAGTGTACTCGTAACCCAACGAGCACCCGCATACTATCTTAAGTACGACGTACTGACGGCTGTGGGGCAGACCGTCTCCCCTGCTGGGATGAGAAGCGCATACGCTAGTCTACTCCGGAGTATCGATGCCCTGTCTCGATAGTCCTACGACTAGGGACCTGTATAAGAATGTGCTTGTAGATTACCCAGCCCCCACAAATGTGACTGCCATCACAACGCTGGTAATCAAGCAAAGATCCTAAAGGCTCCACTAATGTGTATAGGCGATATGTTAAAAGAAACACATGTAGACACATTGAAGTAGAGACAAACCAAGTAGCATACTACTATTTTGATCAAGATTGTCTATACAAATGTGAATATCCCAAGCTTCCATCAAGTAATATACAAACTAGTATGATACAGTAATGGCCTCTAGGGCATATAAACTAACATACACCTCAGCATAATAGTGTATCAGAAAGGAGGAATCTCACGCTACTAGACATGGTGCGTTCAATGATGAGTAGTGCTGAGTTGCCTCTTTCCTTCTGAGGTTTTGCGCTAGAATCAGCAGCATACCTATTGAATAGAGTTCCGACTAAGTCTGTGCCTACCACTCCATATGAAATATGGAGCGAGAAGAGACCATGTCTCAAGTATATCAAGATATGGAGGTGTCCGGCATTTTTTAAAAAGCATAATCCAGACAAGCTCAAGGCACGATCGGTTTAGTGCAAGTTTGTGGGATACCCCAAGCATTCAAGGGGATATATTATCTACCACACTGAAGAACAAAAGGTGTTTGTCGCTCGCCACATTGTCTTCTTAGAGAGCGAATTTCTTGCAAAAGAAATTAGTGGGAGCGCGGTAGAGCTGGAAGAAATTCCAGAATCTCAAACTACTGCCGAGGACTTAGTAGAACCTCAGGTTTCAAAAGAGCCCGATGAACCAACGCCGCTCCGTAGATCTGGTAAGCTTTCTCGTCCTCCTGAAAGATACTATGGGTTTCTTGTAGATGGGGATCGAGAGGATTGCATCATCGATGATGATGAGCCTACTAATTTTCAGCAGGCTATCACGAGTAAAGACTCGGTGAAGTGGCTGGATGCTATGAGATCCGAAATAGAATCCATGTACACCAATAAAGTATGGACTTTAGAAGTTGCTGTGAAACCAGTTGGATGCAAATGGAACTTCAAAAAGAAGATTGGTGCATTTAAACAAGTGGAAACCTACAAAGTTAGACTCGTTGCAAAAGGTTTCCGTCAAAGACCAGGATTGGACTATGATGAAACATTTTCCCCAGTAGCTATGCTTAAATCCATTCGGATCCTGCTTGCCATTGCTGCCTTCCATGACTATGAAATCTGGCAGATGGACGTAAAAACAGATTTTCTAAATGGACATTTAGAAGAAAGTGTTTACATGGATCAACCAGAAGGTTTCTTAGACAGTGGGAGCAGCGGAAAGGTGTGCAAGTTTCTTAAATCCATTTATGGATTAAAGCAAGTATCGCGGAGTTGGAACATCTGCTTTGATGAGACGGTCAAAGAATTTGACTTTATCAAAAATGTAGATGAACCATGCAGTTATAGAAAGATTGTAGAAGGAGCAGTAGTTTTCCTCGTTTAATACGTCGACGACATACTACTGATAGGGAATGATGTCCTATGCTACAATCAGTAAAGCTTTTCTTGTCACAGAAATTCTCCATGAAAGACTTGGGAGATGCATCCTACATTCTGGGCATTAAGATCTATCGTGATAGATCCAAAAGGATGTTGGGACTTTCACAGTCCGGGTATATTGACACTATACTAAAGAGATTTAGTATGGAAGATTGCAAGCGCGGTAATTTACCCGCTTGTCACGGGATCACCCTAGAGATGTCTCCAAAGACTGATGAAGAGAGGGCTCGCATGGGCATTATACCCTACGCTTCGGCAGTAGGATCCATAATGTATGCGATGTTATGTACCAGACCAGATGTAGCTTACGCACTTAGTATGGTAAGCAGGTATCAGTCTGACCCAGGTGAGAAGCATTGGATAGCGGTAAAGAACATTCTCTAGTACCTGAGAAGGACTAAGGAGATGTTCTTGGTTTACGGTAATGAGGACCTCCAGGTCGAGGCTTTTACCGACTCCATCTTCCAAAGTGACAAAGATGACTCTAAATCCGTTTCGGGTTTTGTGTTTACCCTCAATGGAGAGGCGGTATGTTGGAGGAGCTCCAAATAGGATACCGTCGCAGACTCAACTATGGAGGCTGAGTATATAGCTGCTAACGATGCCACAAAAGAGGCTGTCTGGATGAAGAAGTTCATCTCTGAACTTCAGGTGGTTCCGTCCATTGCCAATCCAATACCTTTGTATTGTGATAACAATGGGGCTATAGCATTAGTGAAGGAACCAAGGTCCTATCAGAAATCCAGGAATATCTTGAGGCGGTATCACCTGATCAGGGAGATTGTGGATCGACGGGAGATCGAGGTGCGGAGAGTGGACACAAAAGACAACACGGCAGATCCATTCACCAAGGCCATCCCTCAAGTCCAGTTCGAGAGGCTGTTTTAGATGTTGGGCTTGCGGTACGCCAGCAACTGTATCTAGTGTAGACAGTGGGTACTCATTGCGCCAATTACAGGCCTTAGTGCAAGTGGGAGATTGTTGGATATATATGCCCTATAGGCCTTCATTGTATAGGATGCTAGGGATATGTATGTACATGACAATCTTGCTTGATATAATAGTACGCTATTTGGTTTGTCTTTATCTTAACGTGTGATATATTTTACTTTGTATTTATATACATGTTGATAAAGCCCGTAGAGTGTTTGCCTGACTACCGGCGTTGTGATGGCAGTCATACTTGTGGGAGCTGGATAGTCAATAGGCACATCCTTAAATGTCCCTAGTCGCAGGAGTATCGAGACTGGGCATCGATGCTCCAGAGTAGACTAGTGTATACATATCTAGACCCTGATGAGGGGTGATGGATTGGTCCCGCAGCCATTGGTGATGTGCACCTAAGATTGTATACAGATGCTCACTGAGTATGAGTACACCGGACAGGACTCGCCAAGAACTGGCTGGATGGTATTATACCTAACATCATATAGCAGTTCTCAGGTGACATGTGTGTAGATAGTCTGTCGACTTGAGGTCGTAATTTGTCTCGTGTAAGTTCCTACTGTACTTTGATTACTACCCTACCACGGCTCAAAGGAGTCATGCAAACAGGTTTTAGTTGGGTACAGTCCCGAGCCACATGGAGGCAGTGAGCGAATGTTAGGGATTCGTCTATCCCGGTATAGTGAGTCGATATCGCACTGTGATCGGTTGGTCATTACCATAAGTCCCTGGCCAGGGCTGATAGAGAATTACTGGTGGACTGACCAGTAGATTCTCGGATGGTCTTGAGCCACACCGGCACGACTTGTACGGTTTTTAGGGGTCTGACGTTTACCGCCTCCCTAGACCATACATGCGATACTCTCAGACGATCAGACCGGACTGCACGGATATTGTCACGGACAGGCTCAGTAGGGGTTACGGACGAGTTCGCTCGTCGGCCTCCTTTTCGACACGTACCTGGGTTACCGTTACGTACAGCTAGTGCCACTGACGGACTTGTGGTTAAACCCACTGCCAGCATACTGTCGAGTCTTTAGAGTCCCACACAGAGGGTTTCCCTGGATCAGACGAGATGATGTAGACGCCGTATGGTCTTACGGTAGGGTTTCGATCGCATTCGTGTACTGGCTACTCGAATGAAAATCGGACGGATTATACTGGTAGACTTTGGTTTAAGCTGGATACTAGTATTTTAGTATTGGATTATACTGATTTCGGTGTATCCGTATTTTTCGGAATACGGATACGGGTATGAAAATACGGAAAAAGGGCATTCTTGTAAATTCACAAGATTGACCTTCTAGAAGGAGACACCTCATTATTGTTTTATTCTTTTTCATTAAAGAATTAATGAGGTGGAAATTAGGAGAGTTATGAGGCATGGGTTGAAAGCATGGCTAAGCATTTGTTTATTCACTTGGGAGTTTCTATTCAAGTAAGGTTGTAATTTGTGAGATTAAATAATTCCATGGTTGAATTATTATCAAAATACTTAGCCATTCTCACAACTCATTCTCTTCTCATTCTATTAAAAGCTTTCTCTCTCCTAGTTTTTCTTCTCTCCTTTCTCAAGCTCATACACTTGCATGTGTTGCAAAACAATGAGCTTTGAGATCAATTAATCCAATACACTCACTCTACATCAACTTAGTCTTCTCTCTTAGCAAGTTTGATCACTAAGTTATCTCATGGAGGTTGGAGCTTGACCATAGGTCCTCGGGTGGATCCATCTTCGACACAAAGGAGACCGGCGACCGATTTCGTTCAAGAAGCCAAAGCAAGGAGATCAAGAACAAGGAGTAAGGAACAACTTGAAGAACCGAAGGACTAGACACGAGGGTATAACTTCTTAACCTAGTAGTTAGCACTCTCTTGTAGTTCAATTTTGTTAGCTAAGGTTTAAACAAGATCCCAAAGTGGAACAAGTTCATGATGCAAACCTAAAACAAGTATTCTTTACGTGGTGAGAAAAACGTTTTTCAAGTATTCCTCCTCCCCACAAACCGTGGGGTGTGCATCATGGACTTACAGCGTCGTATAATATTATCGTGGTGATTGTTTCCACCGTTGGGCGTGATTGCTCCCATTTGCGATGCTTTATTCTTATTTCATATCATTTTACTCAGATCTTGTCTTGTACCTGATTTCGGGGCTAGTTTTTACAAAGGAAATGCTGCCAAAATTTTTAAGATAACAACTTAAATTTTAAAGAATTTTACTAATTTACTAAGGTTTTCTAAATGTTTTAACAAATATTTCTATTAAATGTTTTAACACTCATTACTTTTAATGGTTTGATTTCTGGGTTTCGGCTTACTTAATCGCGTTGCGCCTGTAGACGTTACGTGGTTAAGTGCCGGTCACGGGCCGAATTTTGGGTCCTGAAAGATCCAGACCTCTATCAATTTCTTTGTACATTTTTGTCTTAGAACAGCCCCTGCATTCCAATGGCATCAACGTCATGCAACTTGATGATATATTGCTCATATTCCAAGTAATATGTTTACAAGCAAAAAAAATAAGGTTGAAGTAAAAGTGGTTCTAAGGACGTTGAAGATGACAACACAAGCTCTTAGTCATAAGGTTGTCAACTGACAGAGTGATACATGGGTAATGATCACATAAAAAATCCTTAAGTAGAAATATGATGATCATGTGGACGTACATCATTATAACAAAACGACAATCTTTGTTGTAAGTGACAAAGAACTATGATGACAAAAAGGTGGTGGGATTCAAGTATACAATAATCAATCATGAATTTATGATCACAAGTAAGATATTGAAAGGGGAAGAAAAGAGTTATGAAATTGTAAGTATACCTCGAGCTTTTGTTTCCTCTGTCAAGTGTAAAGCTATGAAGAGTCAAACAGCCATCAGCGTCAGCTTGAGCAAGTAAAGGATGCAGAATAGATCCTGCAGGAGGGTTCCATTTTACATCAAAAACACGAACCGTCTGTATGCGATGAAGTAACTCTAGACCTGATTGAGTATCGGCATCAGCAGAGTAAAGGAAAATACTTCTGGAACGAGTTGGTCGAATGCCCTCTTCCAGTGTGTATGTTGCAGAAGCCAAAATATGGTGGAAAGATAGATAAGTGAAAACAATAATCAAACACTTCTCGTCATATATGAGCCCTGAAGTATCTTTAAAAGCTGGTATTAGGAAATAGACGATGACATTATTAAGATAAGATAAGTGAAACGGAATAACTTCTGATCTAGAATGTCAACAAACTCATAGTCTGCCGCATATTAGAGATGATTATAATATCTTTGAATTGCATCTTCCTTTGGAATAGTTCTAGAATTGTTAGTCATTTGCAGGAAATTATTTCGAATAAACTGATAGGTTGATTCATCATAAGGACAAGCTTACCATGATCACAGATATATATAACAAATGATACATTTACGCCAAGATTAAACCAAATGTGCTAGAATTAGCCATCTCATAAAATAATAGGTTACATTAGAAAAAGATGTCGAGAGAAGAATTAGAATTTAAGCTTAACTTAGACTCTCGGTTGCCAAATTTTATTCTAAAGAAAACATGTTTCCTTGTCCAGTATACTGATCTATTTTAAAACCCACAAAGTTTTGAAGTTGTCAGGAAACTGAAGAATGTGTTATTTAATTGGTCATAAATCCAATCTACATAAATCAATATGGTATTTTGATGTTAATACCTTTCTTCTTTTTTCAGACATTAGTATACAACAACAAGAAGCCTTTATACTATGAAGCACTGACACGGACACGGGTACGAAACACAACAAAGTTGTAAAGAGGACAAATTTGAAAGGACACGGAAACACAACTATATTATTTTATGTATTTAATTATATCTATATTAAACAAATTAGAAATAAACTACGAGAAGATACTTATACCAGAGTAACATGAAAAAACACAATAGAAATAGAGTCAAGGTTATACTTCATCCGTAACTATAAGTTTTCTTGAGCACAAACGGATACACATATAAAACTAAAAGTAAAACACACAAAAATATAATTATTAAAAGTTATAACAAACAAAATATTAACACTTTTAATTCAGCCGTCTTTCAAAGGCTCGACTTCACCATTTGTGTCGATTTGAACCTTTACTCCTAAATCTAGTCTGTCGGGATGAGAAATTTAAATAATTCAACATTTTTGGATCTTCAAAGGTATCAAAATTGTCCGATACGTGTCGGGCTAGGCAATCAAATATAAGTGTCTATGCTCCCTGGCTTTTTATCCCAAATTTTTGAGTTCGGTTATATGAATCATGCAGTTGTATATATATCTCTATAGGAGGGTCAGGAGGTCTCATTCGTTAATCCTATTCTGTGGACGCACCTCCACCTCACTATGAACCGGGACGGGAAGAGAAAGACTTGGATTTTTCCTTAAGGCTTGATCGAATCTAGCCAAAGACACTACAAGACAAGGCTGCAGGCTGTTGGGAAGGGGACATGATCAATAGAACCTGGCTGAATCCGGGCTGGGTGTAACATTTCAGAAAATATAAAATATTATTTTTGAAATTTAATATTAAAATAATATATTTCCCGAAAACGACCCAATTTGCGAAATTATGGTTTTTGAAAAAGAGTATAAATATATACCAATATTTGTAAAATAATTGGAGATTAAAATTATTTATTCATTTAAAAATATATTTAAATGATTTGGTATTTTAAAAAAATCAATTATATGTCATTTAAAATTTAACCCGATTAGTGTACTACTAATCGCGATTAAGCCAAATCCGGATTTCTACAGTTTTCCCATGGCTGGTGTATCATGTCATGTTGCATTTTGATTACATGTTGTTTATTGTGTTGTTTTGGGATATTATGTAGTTTGGTTTTAAAAAGAAAAGAAAAAGAAAAGAGGGTAAAAGTTTAGAATGAATGGAGAGAGGGAGAGAGAGGGAGAATAAGTGAGAGAGAGGGGGGGCTGCCTCATTCATTTCCCCCCATCATTTTCTTCTCCTTCTTCTTCCTCACTTCCCTCCACCTTCAATCCTAAGATCCATCTCAAAAACCTTATCAAAACCCTATACCCCTTTCACAAAAAACGATCATCTCTTCATCCTCTACTCAATGGACCAAGCAAAGTGGGATTTTGATGACATAGAGAAGCCATGGTTTTTCTTGAGTTGCCCAAATGAGGTATAGCTTCTCCCATTTAGTTTAGTTTGAGTTTCCTTGTATTTTAGTTTAGTTTAGAATTTGTTTAGTGGTGGATTTGTGAACTTGGAAAATTCTAGAGAAAGGTTTGGGTAATTGTTTGGAATTGATGATGAGTAGTGGCTGTTAACAAGACTTTAGATGTGATTCTTGACCTGGACCATAGCATAGAACCCTAAATACAGATTTAGGAATTCATTCATGTCGGTTTTGTGTTAAATTGTGAGCCTACAGGGAATCTGGGGCGATCCGGAGAGTTTCTGAGTTAAACAAACAACTCTAGAGACCAAATTGGAACAATATGAGACCACCCTGACCAAACGAACCAGAACGGAGCACTTAGGGCCGAGGAGGCCGGATTTTTAGCCATTGTGGCCGGCCACATTGTGGATTTAGGGTCCCAGGTTGGTTCTGCAGCTCATATACTTCCTATACAACATCCCAGTATTGTTTGTTTAGCTTGATTTCACCTGACTGAACATCTGGGAGCTCATTGGTGTGATTTTTGGATACGTTTTCCGTATTTTGAATGCTTGGTTTTAGTATTTGGTATTGTATTTGGTTGTTGGGCGTTTGTACGTCAACAAGGGTTGGTTGATTGTTTTGCATGCGCAGGCTATAGGTTCTAACCTATGAGCGCACCGTGTGCCGTATTGGTTTTTCGGACTTGATTTTAATACTATTGCGACTGTGTATATATTGTATCTACCTTCGCATGGATTCCGAGACAACGGAGCATGGCGTCATCGACTTCGGCAAGCAAGGATCAATGTGAGTAGATCTATATCTATGGGGGAAGTCGGGTGGATGGCGTATAGCACCCCCGCAAAGTTTGATGGAAACGGATATATATATAGAGTATGGTTAAGGTAACCGTGTTAGGAACTCATAAATAGGGTTAAGAATTAGTAGGAGATAAGATATACCGTGACTTAAAGTTATAGCTTATGGTTTAGGTGACATGGTATGATAGGAAAGATATCCCGAATTGATGTTTAAGGATGCGAATTACTATAGATATAGATAAGTAGTTGCATAGAGAATCAATAGAAGTTTATAGTAGCATGTTATGAGGTTGATAAATATGACTTTAGACTAATAAGATGACTGATATGAGATTAATGAGTTAGAGATGATATGAATGATTGAGTATATCTATTGGGATATGAAATGAAAGCTTAGAGATATGAATAGTGAAGGTGACCCACGACTTATAGATAGGTAGTTATCCTAGAATAGGTTTGAGTTTTAGAGTTGAATGATATTTGATGTATAAGGTATAATGTATATATAAAATTGACTTGATGTAAGATGACTTAATAAAATGAAAAGAATATTCGATGTGATATGATGATTTGATGATATGTTGGTATACAGATGCGGGTCGATTGAGATGATTGATACCTTGCCGGTTCCCAGATATGAGATTGTTATGGATGTGGCCTGGGATATTGGTATGTATGTGTATATAAATGTTGTGAATCATGAGTGATATGCCGTACGAGACGTTATGTCCGTACACTCTTTGTCTTATAGGTTGATAGGATCCCTGATGGTTTAATGCCGCAGTACGATGATTTTCCGTACGTGATGAGTTTTATGATGATTGATCCATACCCTTGACTAGAAGATACCGTACGATGGATTATACCATACGTAATGTTGTGAGGCTGGATGCCGATTGCTAGATTCACCGACTCGGTCATGTTAGATACGTATATCATATAGCATTTAGCTGGCAATTTACTTTATGTTGCCTTCATGTCATTCTCATTGCATCATATATATACCTGTGCTAGTACACCTACACCATTATCGATGATGCGTATGCTACACTTACACAGATTGGCCGGCTCACACACTTCATCATCGATAATTGCTATTTCACTTACACAGTAGAATCGCTGCATTAGGATATGACTCCTTGCATGATATACTTGCGTACATATATATTGTACACCCATACTTGCGTACATACATATTGTATACCCATACTTGCGTACATACACATATGCACCTTTTGTTGGAGATAGTGCCCTCATAGTCAATTATTGGATCGCAGGTACGTGATTGCAATGATTACGGAGGACTTATACCGGTAGGACAGTCTTACTCGAGATGATAGTATGCTATCCGGTTTGCCTTTATCAGTCGTGTACATGTTCAGGTGAATGATTACATGTTACACTTTGATAGAGCCCTTAGGATCTTGCTTTACTACCAACTGTATGATGGCGATCATATACATGAGAGTTGGGTAGTTTATACGCATATCCTTAATTGTGGTCCCTAGTCGTGGGAGTTTCGAGACAGGGCATCGATACTCCGGAGTAGACTAGTGTATACAGTCGAGACCCCGACGAGGGGCGGTGGCCGGTCTCACAAGCCACTGGTGTCAGTTGGATCACCTAAGATGTATACAGGTGCTCATTGGGTTATGAGTACACCGGACAGGACTCGCCGGGAATCTGCTAGTTGGTATTATACATATCGTCAGATAGCAGTTCCCTGGTGACATGTGTACAGGTTAGTTCATCGACCTGAGGTCGGCATTTGTCTCGTGTGAGTTCCCACTGTGCTTTGATTTCTACCCTACCACGGCTCAAAGGAGTCGTGCAAACAGGTAGTTTTTGGGTACAGTCCCGAGCCATATGGAGGCACGTGAGCGGATCGGCAGGAGATTCGTCTCTCCCGGTATTGGGGGCGAGGTCATCTGTGTCTAGGAGAGCCATTACACATAGCCCACGGCCGTGGCAGGAGATTTACTGGTAGGTACTCCAGTAGTATCTCAGGGTGTTATTGGGCTACACTCCGACACGACTTATACTGCTATTGGGGGTCTGACGTTACTAGCCCCCTAGGCAGATATGCGATACTCATAGACGAACGGACCGGACTGTATATACATTGTCACTGTTAGGCTCAGTAGGATTTCCGGATGAGTTCGCTCATCGGCCTCCCTTGAGGTCAGTCCATGGGCAGCCGTTACGCATTGCTAGTGCCGCTGACGGTTTTGTGGTTAAACCCACTGCCAGGGTACTGACGAGTCATTAGAGTCCCCCACAGACAGTTTCCCAAGTTCGGGCGAAACGTTGTAGAGGCCGTATGGTTTTATGGCAGGGTTCGGAAAATGCACGTGCGTTTACGCACGTGTCGGTTTTCGGGCAGATGATACTGGTCGGCTTTGGTTTAAGCCGGATCCGAGTATTATATTGAGTAGATATAATATCTTTGTCTCAGTTGCATTTGTATTCGGTCGTAATACAAATGCGGGTATATTTATACAGTTGCGGGGTTATCCTGAAATTCGTTTCAGGATCACTTTTGGAAGTTGCCAGTTTCAAGTTTTCTATCGCCCGTCTTTTAACATTCGGTTAAAGACGGATTTATCTTTTCTTTGAATGAGTGTGGATGCTTCTAGAAGTTTCTAGATGAGATGACTAGGATGGTGACTAGGTTCATGAACCTTAAGTTTGCATTAATGAATGGATGACTAGGTTTAGTGAGTCATTCATTTCATTAATGTGTTTTGTTTTGCCACAGATTTTTTCTCTTGATCTTTTCTTCTTGTGGTCACCTCCTCCCTCCTACACTCACCCCTTCTTGATATAAGTGACCGGCCCCCTCTCCTCCTCCACTCACTCACTTGAAAAAATTATGGTTGATAAAAAGAAAAGACTAAAGTTTTGGATACATGGAAATTTCATAGTTCATTTCTCGTTCCATTTCATTTCCATTGGCAACTTCATTAACCGTTCGTCCATAGCTTTGGACGGAACGAGACAAAGTCTTCTACTCATTCTCTACATCAATCTTGGTCGTCTCTTTTAGCAAACTTGACGACCGAGTTGCCTCGAGTCAGAGGCGGGAACCCGTTTAAAGAATCGTCGACGTGGTGCCACCTGGACGAGAAGATCGGAGATCGAAGAGATCGGAGCAGCCGCAACGGAGCGTGGGATGATGGTTAAAGAACGAAGGACTCGGATCGTTCGGTATAACCTTTCTACACTCTTTACAGTTTGTTAGTTTAGCAATAATGGCAGATCCGGGTTAAAGTATACGAAGCGCCAGTTAAAAAGTTTTTGTTCCGCATTTGGCGTCTGTAGACGGCCGGGGCGCTACCGTAGACTTACAGTGGTATCAGAGCCTCACCATTTTTCTATACTAACTTATGCTAACGCGTTTAAAATATCGATCGAACCGGATATCGAAAAACACAATTTTCAAGCTTCACAGTTTCTGTCGATTTTAAATGATGTCCTAAAATTATTCTACATATCACAGAAAGTTGTGCAGGGTTTCAGAAGCACACCGACCAAATTTGAGCACGTTATTCCACCAAACTGCCGCGGAAACCCGGCCAAACCCATGGTTTGGCCGCGCATCCGCGGCCGTTCTATTGAATCAGTGCACCAAATTTGCACAGTGTCTTCTCTGTTGGAATTTGGGGTTTTTGGTATATATCTTTTGGGCCCAGATATTGTTACTGTTCACCAGTTGTTCGTGGGACCCACTTTGTGATATTTAGTCGATCGAAATTTAAACATGTTAGTTTACAGTACTTGCATTATATCTCCGACCGGGAATGTCATTTGATCGGTAAACCGCGTCTGATTGCTATAGTTCTTTTAGACGGGTTTGCGAACGTGACATTCGCGTTGATGTTCTGTGTTGTGCTGTGATGTTGCGGATTTGTCGTGGTGGATAGCAGTGTGCAATGGTAGTGCAGTTTGGATTTATTTATACATTTGATATTGCGGGGCGAGCGTCCAACATGTGGACTGCCGTCACTGCCTGTTGTATAATATTCTTTTGGGGTACGACTAGGTTGCGGTCGATGTACCTGTTGTACTATTTTTCATTATTGTACTAGGTTTTGCCCCGCGACAGAGTGCACGGATAGCCGGGTTCTGGAAGGCAACGGGTCCGCATCTCATGGCTTTGAGAGGCAGAGGGGCCTCACTCTAGAATTGGCAGACTATTCGCCGCACTCGTAGGGGGTACAGGTTGACCCAAGGAGGGGTGCCCAAGATTACCGGATTCCGTGAAGTGCAGGGTGGTCCATTCACTTTGCTGTAGGGGGCTGCCTCGCTTCAGGTTTTGGCGGGTAACTTGCCGCACCCGTAGGGGTCTAGGTTTCATTGCACAGGCTATCCACACGACAAGGGAACGTCAGGTTTCAGCAGCGGCTCTGTGAAACCCGGGGATCCCAGATTATCTGTATTGTTCTGTGATGATTATTACTTTTCTGTAATGTTGATATTATCACGCCTGGAGCGATTATTGTATATTGGTTTATATACTATTAGATGTTGTATATGTTTTACACCCGCGCTAGTCCAGTCCCCGCTCTGTCGTTAGTTAAGTAACCTAACGGGTGATGACGGGACCCAGTGACGAATGCGGATGGCATATACGTACATTTTATTTTCGTTCTTTTCTGGTGTGATTGATTGATGGGACTGCATTGATTTTGATCAATGCAAAGTAAAGCAAACCTGTTTACAGTTGTTGGAACAAATTTAAAATGAGTTATTGCAAAGATGTTTCCTTTTGTTTTGCATAGCGGTATTCAGTGGAATATCCTGCACCTCATTCGACGGGGCAAGGGCCAATATCCCTTCACCGGGACTGACCCCTTGGGCAGAAGTTTGCGTCAGGGTAATAACTTCACTATAGTCGATTACAAGTTGCTTTGCATCGCGGTATTCAGTGGAATATCCTGCACCTCATTCCACGAGGAAAGAGCCGAAATCCCTTCACCGGGAATGACCTCTTTAGCAAAAGGTTTTCGCCACTATATTTTAAAAAGCTATCAGGTTCCTTCAGCGATATCAAGTTCGTTACGTTAAAGGTTTTTCGCCAAAAACCAGCTGTAGCCCTCCGTCACTTCTTTTGGGTATTCAGTAGTATTCAGGCTATGCATTTTAGCCAAAGTTAAGGCATAGTGTTTGGTAGCTGCTGGGTATTCATTTGTTGCATAGATAGATGAGTTAGTTTGGGACAGTCGTTCTGCCGATTGGCCAAAGTCAGGGGCATGTGCGGGTGGGTTCAAATTGACAAGATAGTGACGGATAGAACTTGGCATGTGACTTATGACATTTTGACCAAAGCCAAGGTTATAAGAGCATGGAGCAAAAATCTTATCGGGGGTTTCTAAAGAAACTGAAACTTGCCAAATATGCGCATACCTTCTGGAGTATGAGTAACGTGGATGCATTCCATCATGTTATCATGCGATGAGAGTTGGATCTCGATTCCCACTGATGAGTTAGTTTACTCTTTCGGGTGATCCCGATTGATTCTTCTTTTAGGTTTGGGGGAGAATTTGACAGGACAGTGGGAGGTTTCCGGATTAGATAAAGTGATAACCATTCTGATCTAGGTTAGAGTGCACGCAAAGTGTTTCTTTTCTCTCTCTTCTTGGCAGCGACCTTTGACCGACCCTAGACTATGACTCAGTGACCATGTTAACCGAACCTTCTTAAAATACTGGCTTTTGGATTGTCTGAGTTGCATAAGTCATTGCCACTCCTTCTTTTACCCTTTGCATTTCTCAGAACACCCCGTATTACTACGGACATCCACTTCCATTGGATAGATCCATCGTATGGTTATATACGAACTCGAAGGGACTTCTTCGAGGATGGATCAAGGTTCAGGAGAAATAGAATTAGTTTATTCAGTTGTCTTTTATTATCACCTTCTCTCAGGTTGCGAGGGCTCCTTGGTTTAGGAGAGTACACCTATTACGCTTATTGGATAGTCTTATTCCAAACCATAGGCAGGTGCCGAAAGGTAGGGAATGAAGAAAACCAATTAGCCTAAGTAGGATGTGCAGAAGGTAATATGTAAAGACAAAATAAAGGGATTAGAAAAAGGGCAAAGTAAATTGCGACTAATATCATTCACGACCAAACCGCGTACTTCATCGCCACTCCTATTTCACCTTTAAAGGAATAAGGTATTATTCAGTTGTCTTTTATCATCACCTTCTCTCAGTTGCGAGAACTCCTTGGTTTAGGAGGGTATACCTATTATGCTTAATGGATAGTCTTCTTCCAAACCATAGGCTGGTGCCGAACGGTAGGGAAGGAAGAAAACCATTTAGCCTAACGATGGTGTACAGAAGGTAATGACTAAAGACAAATAAAGGGATTTGGAGAGATGGCAATAAAATATACGGTTGAAGTCATGAATTGGATTATGGAAGAGGCATTGCTATGAATACCAGGTTACCCCTACGAAACATTTTCATGTTTCAGTGCATTGTTAAAAGAAAACTGTTTTCCCGATTAGATACTTACTCCAAGGGTATGTATTTACCAGGTTTCATTCTCATATCTGTATGGTTTTACAGATGATGAGAGGGAGTAAGTTATTGGGAATTAGGTGATCATCCTCATTATATCGGAATTCGTTGTAATTGGTGATATTTGAGGAAATCGCCAGGGTACAGTTTTTCAACCTACAACGCACAGGTTATGAGTTGTTTAACTCAGCGGACTTATGCAGAGTATTGTATGTTGTCCAAGTGTCCTTCAGGACAAAGGGGTAGGTCCTCGTACTATATTCTGTTTACTTATAACTTCTCTAGTTTTTAGACAAGTGTTTCGTAGAAATACATGGTCTAAGTTTTGAGAAGTTGTGGGTATAAGAATAAAGTAGAGAACCAGGTATCACAAGTATCGAGATTCTTCAAAGAGATCGAAGATGTAGATTCTTGTGATTGGTATTCAGATGATAGTAATGGTTTTGAGAAACATATTTCTCTTTCAGGTTACTCATAATTGGATGGATTCCTAAGTTGAGTAATGCTGATTAGCCTCTTTCTATTAAGTTGATATGCACTGGAGACAGCTGCATGATTTGAATCTGGTTCCAATTAAATAAAGTGCCAAAGTTTCTATATTGGATATAGAATGGTTCATATCTTAAAAGATGTTAAGGTACGTGGAGTTGTCCAGCTTATGCTTAAAACCAGACTCTGGATAACTCAGGGCACGTTTCTGTAATGGCTGTTTGTGGGTTGACCCTGGCTATGACGAGGGTTGATATTCTACCATTTCGAAGATCAATAGTGATATTGTTCTTGTCTCGCCACAGTTTTAGTAAAATGGATTTTTTTTTCAGAAAACAGTAGTGGGAGTATGGTAGAACTGGAAGTGATTCCAGAACCGCAAACGATTATAGAAAATTTAATAGGACCTATATATTCAATCAGGTTTGACATTCCATTAGCCACTCCGCAGATACGGTGGGTAACCTCAGACACCCGAGAGGTACTTCGGTAGCCTCAAGGACGGTGACAGGGAGGTTCTTATCTACCCAGACTTGACACTACTGTTGTTCCAGGCTATGAGACCGGGTAGGAGGGTTGTCGTAGTCAGTGGGAGCAGCGGAAGCATAGTGGGCAAGATGCTTATATCTATTTATAGACTTGAGCAGTTATAACGGAGATAGATCATCTAATTTTGATGTGACAGTCATGGGTTTGACTTCAATCAGAATAGGGGATGGATCTGTTAAGAAGGTAGTAGGGTGTGATGTCATGGTATCTGGATGACATACACAGAGTAGGAAGTAAAATTCCAATACTACGATCGGTTGTACTGTGGTCGTCACACAGTTGTTTCTCCAGATAGGATATGGATATAATATTTGACATTCTGGTTTCTGGATCTATGGTTTTAGATCTGGATTTGGGTAGTTTCCCAATGTGGGTACTTTGACAGTATTCTAATGGTTTTTAGAATAGATGACTCCTAGCATGGTGGTGTACCTGCAGGTGATGGAGTCACCCTCTCTAAAGGTGTCTTACAGACTAAAGGGGAGAGGGCTGTGCATGATTGGCAGATCACTTACTTAGGCAATTGAGTCAAT
Organism: Agapanthus africanus; assembly: GCA_030015575.1. Taxonomy (NCBI): domain Eukaryota; kingdom Viridiplantae; phylum Streptophyta; class Magnoliopsida; order Asparagales; family Amaryllidaceae; genus Agapanthus; species Agapanthus africanus. Next base: position 404,149,170 of record CM057346.1, read on the forward strand.
CGTGAGGTGTCAAGTACCACACCAGATGTTGTTTTTGCACTAGATGCGATAAGTTTGTATTAATCCAATCCTGGAGAGACATAAGGAAGCAGTTTTAGAACATAAGTGGATGTTCTACGGATTTGATGACGGCAGCCTCCTTCGGGAGACGATTATCATTCCAGGCTTCAAAGGTGATGTGGATGACAGAGTGATTGTCAGAGTTTTAGTTTTCCCTCTGACGAGGGACAGTATTATGGACAGGTGGTCCAAGAGGATACTGAGGGTGGCTCGGTGCAGGATACTGATTAGGTTCAGAGATCGATACAGTCTAAGAAGTTTGGATTTAGAGTTCATTTATGAACTAGGTCCCATCAGATATCCAGACATATTCTTAGACAAGTATTACTCAATTAGGGAGATGGCTTTCTCCGCGAATTTGAGATTAAGAGAGATATAGAAAGAAACATCTAGGCGGATCCACTCACTGAGGCTATTTCTCGAACACAATAGTTTTACAAACGGGCTTTGTGAAACTGATTAGTAGAGGAGTTGGATGTTCGGTTTTACACGGGCTGTGAGTAGTCGACATCGCAATAATTAGCCTTGAGTGCAAGTGGGAGATTGTTGGAGATAGTGCCCTCATAGTCAATTATTGGATCGCAGGTACGTGATTGCAATGATTACGGAGGACCTATACCGGTAGGACAGTCTTACTCGAGATGATAGTATGTTATCTGGTTTGCCTTTATCAGTCGTGTACATGTTCAGGTGAATGATTACATGTTACACTTTGATAGAGCCCTTAGGATCTTGCTTTACTACCAACTGTATGATGGGGATCATATACGTGAGAGTTGGGTAGTTTATACGCATATCCTTAATTGTGGTCCCTAGTCGTGGGAGTTTCGAGACAGGGCATCGATACTCCGGAGTAGACTAGTGTATACAGTCGAGACCCCGCCGAGGGGCGGTGGCCGGTCTCACAAGCCACTGGTGTCAGTTGCATCACCTAAGATGTATACAGGTGCTCATTGGGTTATGAGTACACCGGACAGGACTCGCCGGGAATCTGCTAGTTGGTATTATACATATCGTCAGATAGCAGTTCCCTGGTGACATGTGTACAGGTTAGTTCATCGACCTGAGGTCGTCATTTGTCTCGTGTGAGTTCCCACTGTGCTTTGATTTCTACCCTACCACGGCTCAAAGGAGTCGTGCAAACAGGTAGTTTTTGGGTACAGTCCCGAGCCATATGGAGGCACGTGAGCGGATCGGCAGGAGATTCGTCTCTCCCGGTATTGGGGGCGAGGTCGTGCTGTGTCTAGGAGAGCTATTACACATAGCCCACGGCCGTGGCAGGAGATTTACTGGTAGGTACTCCAGTAGTATCTCAGGGTGTTATTGGGCTACACTCCGACACGACTTATACTGCTATTGGGGGTCTGACGTTACTAGCCCCCTAGGCAGATATGTAATACTCATAGACGAACGGACCGGACTGTATATACATTGTCACTGTTAGGCTCAGTAGGGTTTCCGGATGAGTTCGCTCATCGGCCTCCCTTGAGGTCAGTCCATGGGCAGCCGTTACGCATTGCTAGAGCCGCTGACGGTTTTGTGGTTAAACCCACTGCCAGGGTACTGACGGGTCATTAGAGTCCCCCACAGACAGTTTCCCAAGTTCGGGCGAAACGTTGTAGAGGCCGTATGGTTTTATGGCAGGGTTCGGAAAATGCACGTGCGTTTACGCACGTGTCGGTTTTCGGGCAGATGATACTGGTCGGCTTTGGTTTAATCCGGATCCGAGTATTATATTGAGTAGATATAATATCTTTGTCTCAGTTGCATTTGTATTCGGTCGTAATACAAATGCGGGTATATTTATACAGTTGCGGGGTTATCCTGAAATTCGTTTCAGGATCACTTGTGGAAGTTGCCAGTTTCCAGTTTTCTATCGCCCGTCTTTTAACATTCGGTTAAAGACGGATTTATCTTTTCTTTGAATGAGTGTGGATGCTTCTAGAAGTTTCTAGATGAGGTGACTAGGATGGTGACTAGGTTCATGAACCTTAAGTTTGCATTATTGAATGGATGACTAGGTTTAGTGAGTCATTCATTTCATTAATGTGTTTTGTTTTGCCACAGATTTTTTCTCTTGATCTTTTCTTTTTGTGGTCACCTCCTCCCTCCTACAGTCACCCCCTCTTGATATAAGTGGCCGGCCCCCTCTCCTCCTCCACTCACTCACTTGAAAAAATTATGGTTGATAAAAAGAAAAGACTAAAGTTTTGGATACATGGAAATTTCATAGTTCATTTCTCGTTCCATTTCATTTCCATTGGCAACTTCATTAACCGTTCGTCCATAGCTTTGGACGGAACGAGACAAAGTCTTCTACTCATTCTCTACATCAATCTTGGTCGTCTCTTTTAGCAAACTTGACGACCGAGTTGCCTCGAGTCAGAGGCGGGACCCGTTTAAAGAATCGTCGACGTGGTGCCACCTGGACGAGCAGATCGGAGATCGAAGAGATCGGAGCAGCCGCAACGGAGCGTGGGATGATGGTTAAAGAACGAAGGACTCGGATCGTTCGGTATAACCTTTCTACACTCTTTACAGTTTGTTAGTTTAGCAATAATGGCAGATCCGGGTTAAAGTATGCGATAGCGCCAGTTAAAAAGTTTTTGTTCGGCATTTGGCGTCTGTAGACGGCCGGGGCGCTACCGTAGACTTACACCTTTATACGATATTTCATTCAATTTTGGAGATTTGGGAACCGCATGATATATTTTAAAACTGGATTCATTTAAAAGAGCGGTTTTCCCTCGATATGTGCATATTATTGTTCCATGTTGCATGATATACGGATATACTTACATTTCTGTTATATGTCACATACATCATGCTTTATGATTATACACATTGAGATCTGCTGTTTTCATGAGATTTCTGGATTTGAGAACCGTGGTGATTTCAAAAGAAAGTATGTATTGTTTAAAAAAAACGGTTTCTCTTGATATGATATTTCAGTGCGTTCACCATGTGTTTTCTCGGTTCTGAGATTGGCATGTGAAACCCGATTCGAGGAGCGGTAGGCACCATCTGCGGGTACATGGTGGACCCGATGAGTTACCCCGGGGCAAGAAGACTCGTATTGTTAGACGGTGAGCCTGGCAGGGGAGCAATACCTACTGGTGATAGTATTTAGACTCGGCGGTTATTCGGAGGATATCGACCGAAGTGGTGAGATGGATGAGGGCCGACCAGGGTGTGCGACGTCTGCGGACCGATCTGAGGATGCGGCGCCTGAGATATATGAGGATTTACGTGTCGATGCTGGACACGGGTTTCATGATGTTTCGAGTGTCGATGCTAGACACTCAGGTTCCATGATTTTGATGTGTCGCGAAGGACACACGTTGATTTATATCCTGATACTTTCATGCATATGCTTTTATGATATTTACATGCATGATGTTGTTGTGTCATTGGTTGACACATGGATGAGATCCATATGCATACAGGCATTGATTATATGGTTGGATGATATCCACATGCATATAGACATTGATTAGACTGTTGGCACATATTTACAGTTACGGACACCCTATATATCATAGTATTACCTTTATGATATAGTTGACCTAGGAATCGTTATTTATTCGATTTCTACCTGACGATATTTTCTACTCATGAGTTGGCAACTCACCCCTGTTGCGCCACAGTTCTTGCAGGTTGACCGCATGGATCAATAGCGGCGTCGCTGGCACATAGCTGCATTCGGGAGTTTTGCTTTGGTAGGTGGTACATATTGGATCGTACCCCTCTTGTATTTATTATTCATATTGTATATAGTCAACTCCATAAATCAAAACTAGTATTTGTATAAGTAATGAGACTTAGCAAGGCTTGTAGTTGCGAGACATGAGCGATGGGTTATATGTTCGCTTGGTGGGTTGATATCTTACTTTATTCTTTATTATTTTGTGGTGATCTTCGCCATTGGGTGTCGTATACTTATATTTATGCTTTGCGTGGTTGTGGATCCGCCGATTGGCGAAGAGCTAGCTCTCGCTTGGGGATGCCTTTATATTATCATGTATTTATTGTTTTGGATCAAAATATACAAAGGAGGTGCTGCCCAAATTTTTAAAAGACGAAACATGCTTTTCAACTAGTAAATTAAACTTGCATTTTCCATGTTCCCTTTTCTATGCATTTAGGAAAGCATTTGATTTCATCATACCTTTATTTCAAAAACTTCACCTCTTTTATTTTCTTAAAAAAAGGTGTTTAGATTTCTAGGTTTTTGGCTTACTTGAACTACGTTATGCCTTTAGACGTTGCGTGATTTAAGTGACGGTCACGAGCTAAATTCGGGTCGTGACAAAGTTGGTATCAGAACCAGGTTAAACCTTGGTTCGAGTGTATGTTTGACTATGCGGAGTCTGGGTCATATATATTTCGGAACCTAGGCTTGACCTTACGGAACTTAGACTTGAACGGGGGGTATTAGACCCGAACTTTCGTTTCAATGGTTGACCCTGATTGATGGAGTAGGTAGCTTGAGTAGAGTGACGTACCGTATGTATGTTCCGTGGCATATTTACGATACGATACTCCACTTAAGAAACCTTAGGATGTACATATTTTAGGACTTATGATTCTTTTCGGTCTCTTGATCATACATCCATTTGAGATCCTTGATTCGATTTGTTTCCATGATCATACTCTCATCGATTCCATTCATCCTTATGATCATGTATCTATTCTGGATCTGTCACTTCCTTTCATGCCCTTGATCTATTTTCATCGATACACGCTTGAGGTTCCTGTCACCGTGGTTTGAGCGCAGATTGAGCTGCTGCTAGTGTTGCGGTCAGGGCAAGCTCGTCATGGATGAGGACTGACCATTGTATTTTCTGGTGACATGGGAACGTCTCGATGTAGTGTTTGTACGGTGACCTCTCGTTTGAGGAAAGTGTTCGGTTTAGCACCGTATGATCGGGCCATTGATAGAGGCTGCCTGTTGTGAGAGGACTGTTGACGTACAGCCTACCCAGAGATTGTGATATCGTTTACTGTGCAGACAGATGACCCAGCTGTTGCTAAGATTGATAGGATGTCGCCTCCAGACCTTACGAGCTGAGATCGCTGGAGCTTCCAGGCAGAGATGCGACAAGTGATAGCTAGTCTATCCTGAGTTGAGAGACGAGGGTTATTCGTCAGATTGATGCGCCGACACAGGCCCAGTTGAGTTGAAGATTTCTAGTGTGGAAAGTCTTACTCATATCTAGAATAGACCGATCCAGAGATGACCGTTGATGTATCGTCTTTCTTGGAGGATTGAGGCATTGTTTAGCATGCGGACGAAGGGTATTCACATGTCGTCTAGGTGAAGTTAACAAGTTCGAACGAATGTCAGAAACCCATTTTTCCAAGTTTAAAGTATTCGAAGGAACATGCAAGTAATTCTGTGGACCCTCTAGAAGAATGAAACCCTAACTCGACATAATGACCATGGAACCACTTCTGAACCTTAGGGTTTGCAGCAGTTCAGCGGTGCCATCAGTGAGACTTGGGTTAGCCTTTCTACGGTTGGTCCATAGGTACTGCGGCGTGTACTAGATATTATTAAACTGTGCTCAGGTGTTGATCTTTCGGGGAATTATGGGACTTTGATGAATCGATCGAAAAGTTGGACGTCGTCCGGATATCATATGATAAGAGATCAGCAAGTTGACCAGCTTCGGATAGAGGACCTCACCCAGATGCGTTGTGAGTTGATCGAGAACGGACGAGTATAGAGTATTCCTCCGATGGTTGGGACGAGTTCTCGAGGACGTGTTCGGCCAGATATCTTCTACAGAGTGATGAAGATACCGAGTTCGTAATTTCGAGTCCGTTTGAGAAACTCCGGAGTGACTGTAGCCAATAACATTACAGTACGCAGATAGTATGACGTGACGTCGAAGCGGACGATGATACAGACGAGTAGAACCAGAGGTTCGTGCGAGATGCTGACGAGCTGTTGTTACTCCCCGTCGAGATTAGAGATCCGATATGTATACAGAGGCGTTGGGATGCGGCCAGTTCCCAAGGAAATGTTATGCTGAAAACGCAGACGTCCAGAAAACGAGAACAGATTATGCAAGAGTACCAGCCTCCGTATAGTTCGGTATAGGCGAGATCGGAAGAGACCATGAGCAGGTTCCTTCTAGGACACTGCTGCGATAAGATTTTCACCCAGGATCAGTTGTGTCGCAAGTATTCAGAGAGTCCGACGCAAGTGACGTGCTGCTTTACGTGTGGTCATGCAAATTGGCCGAGAGATGATCAGAGAAGTGCCAGAACGGAATTGTTCCCGTTAGCACACCTAACCGGGCCGATGAGCCGACGGATTGCGAGATTGGTAATCCACAGAGGAAAATGAGGACCCAGAGACAGAGGATACCAGACCGTGAGCAGGAGGCAAGCGGATGTTCTTATTCTGCGGTTTTAGGCACACCGGCTTTTTTCGACATTGTAGGAGGTGTACCTCAATGTCATTTATTGCGATTTGCGTTGGTGATCTGAGTATCACGCTTATATCGCTTGGATTTGAGTTTTGATGATTGAGTTTCATGTTATGGATTTCGTGCACCATGACTGCACCTACTGGGTTTTTACGCCGTGCATTTGTTGCACTGGAATTGGATTTCGTGCACTAGATGCACCGGATTTGTGTTTCGTGCATTTGTTGCACTAGATTTTTTCATTTCGTGCATTTATTGCACTGGATTTTCTTTTCGTGCATTTTTTGCACTGGATTTACATTTCGTGCATTTGTCGCACCGGATTTATATTTTGTGCATTTGTTGCAGTTATATTTTTGTGCATTGGTTGCACCAGACCGGTATTTTGTGCATTGGTTGCACCAGATTGGTATTTCGTACATTGGTTGCACTAGATTTATACTCCGTACATTGGTTGCACCAATTTTTGTCTTTGAGCATTCGTTTTACCAGAGTTATGTTTTTGGTACGCGTTGCACTTGACGTTCATCTTTCGTGCGCTTTACCGCATTGGGCATTTATATGGACTTGACGCGCTTGGATTGGATTTTTGCGCATATTAGGCACTTGATATTGGATTTTGTGCGCATCGGATGCACTTGAGGGAGATTTTACCCGTGCATGTTGGATTCCCTTGATTTAGATTTTATTTGTGCATATTGGATGTGATTTCATTCGTGCATGTTAGATGCACTTGACTTAGATTTTATTCGTGCATGTGGGATGCACTTGATTTAGATTTCATTCGTGCATGAAGGATGCACTTGATTTGGATTTTCGCACATGTTGGGCGCATGATATGAGATGTGATTTTTTGCACACTGGATGCACTCGATTGGGATTTTCATTCGTGCATGTTAGTTGCACTGAGCTGAGATTTCCGTGCACTCTAGATGCTCTAGAAGTTGTTATCGTGCACACCCGTTGCACTGGACAGATGTTTTTGTGCACACCCGTTGCACTTAGTTTTGATTTTCGTGCATATCGTAGCACTTGTATTGGATTTGATTTCCGTGTGCACTGATTAGTATGAAAATATTAATTTAACCGCAATCAGAAACGGCGTCACTTTACAGCTAGCCGGTGAGTACGGGTCGATCCACAGAGATGGGTAAATTTCTTTAATATGTTTTAACGAGTTGATTCAAGGTGTTGTTTTGGTTGGTTTATGAAAATCTAGATCTATCAATCACTTAAATTAATCTAGTATAAAGTCTTGCTATGGTTAGGCTTAGGGGAAGGTTTGGAGATTAACGTTTTCCTCACTGCTTTCAATGCCTTCTTTTTTAGATCTATTAGATGTTACGGTAATTAGCAATAAAGTGGATCCAAATCTTTTGGGAAGATATTTCTTCCTCTAGATTTGTATCCTTCATTTGTTGATAATTACCCTAACCCCCATGGAAAACGCGCGCAACCGGCCCTTTATACTACGGTTCACCGTTATCTCGAGGGGTAGGGTGCCGTAGGGAGTAGTTGTGCGCGTATGCAAAGAGTTCTAATTCATTAGGTGAATGTGGCATTGAAAGGGGTGAGAGATCTCATCTCTCAACCCTTTCCCTAAGGCTAACCTAACAAGCGAGGAGATTACTCGCTCATTAGGGGATGAGAAAACATTTTAATTAAAGGAGCAAAAATTACTTACTAATTCGATGGCTCCCTCCAAGCAAGAAGACAGAATAGATCTGAATATAACTCCCAGAAATTCTGAATTTTATTTATTGAAAAGAGTCATAGGGTTTTACAATTTTTGACTACAATTTATAAGAAAAGAGGGAAACTAGGGTTACAGACTCTCGCACATGTGAAAATACAGATTTGCCCACTGAAAATCCAAACCCCCGCACCGACGCACCGACACGGGAAAAATGCACCGACACGGGCACTAAGCGGCCGCGGAACCGCGGCATTGGTTGGCTTGGGCCGCGGTTCCGCGGCCCTTTAGTGGGCTTGGCTCACCATCTTTCTGGGCTTTCTTTCCTGCTTCTTGGGCTTGTTATTTATCTACTTCTTTTCTCTATTTGACATCTGGGTCTTCTCCAGATCTTCAGTGAAAACTTGTGAGGATCTTTTGATCGTTAACTTTGACATTTCGGACTGCATTGCCTTATACAATTGTAAATTGTTCTTCGTGACTAGGATCCATCTACTTGTTGGTCAAAAGTCCCTTTTCTGTATCAACTTTCGTCTTTTTCACTGTATTTGCTCCAAGAACCTATATCCTGTAATATGCAAGAAACGTGTGTCAAGAGTACCTGTTTATTTATAAAAAGGATAAGAATAGGGGAATGAAGAATGCAATATTATGGTCTGAACAAATACCCCCAAACTTATCTTTTGCTCGTCCTCGAGCAAACTTATTTTTATTCTCTACAAAAATCCTAACCGCACTTTCGCAGGGAAACGCGATTGCACTGAGTACGTGCAACAAGCCGTTAAACCTCTAGGTGTCCCTAGTAGGAGGAGTGTTGTCTCCTGAGGGTTTTCAGCGGATTACACCCACAAAATCCTATCAACTTGGCCCATTGACTTTTGTTCTCCAATTAGATTTTCTAACTAAGACCTCTATTATCTTTTGACTCGCAAATTATCCACCCACATTCTTCACACTTCCTCATTATTTAACTTAAGATTATATATGTTATGTAGACCTACTTAGCTTTCGGCATCTCTTAAGTTTTCCTTCTAGGGTTCCATCTCCACTTAGGAATTTCTATCAACTCTACTAAAGATACAAGTTCTAATCTTCATTCCTCTCTCTTATCTAAATTCCAATCACATATCCCCATGTGTGTGTATAAGTCACCCCTACACTTGGAAATTCAAATCAAGCAATCATACTCTCGTCCGTTGTCCAAAGCACTTCTTAATTGGTGAATTTTTAATTGAATTTCGCTTACACATCCTTCATGCGACCGTTAATACTTCTTGTGGTACCAACGACCGATTACAAAATGTGTTTGCACATTAAAGCGTACTTCCCAGTTTTGCAACCCCCAAGGCTTTAGCACTGACTCCCAAACCAGTTGGTCTAAGGCACTAGGTGATGAAGCACCCTCGCTAAATATTTTTCTATTATTATTTTTTTTTACAGCCTTAAGTAATCACGAAAACCAGTGTCCATTTTTTTCTTATTCACTTTTCTTTTTCTTTTATTTTCATTGTACCAAGAACTTTAGACAAGAGCATTTCAAGGTTTCTTCTACTATTCCAAGTTTCAAGGTGCGTGATTATGCAAATTGTAGGGTATACATTTTCAGAATCTAGACTTAAGTTAGGAACTATTTTTTAAACTTATACTCTAATAAGAATATCAATACTCTTCCCTTGTTTCGACTTAGTCCAAGAAGTGAACCCAAAATTTGCCTATTTCTAAATAAACTACAAAATATATACTTTCTACCGCTAAACCTTAAGGAAGGTTATTTTTAGGGTTTTTAACTAAGTCTAAGATCTAGTTGTTCCTAACTAGTTAACCTATATGTCAAACTCTAGTCAAATAAGGCCAAAATTGAATACAATTATTTTTATAATTTTTCAAAAATTTTCAATTTTTATGGGTTTTCAAATAAGTATGCAAATGCAAAAAAAAATATGTACAAATGAATGCGAAGGAAGAAGACGTACCGAGCATACCCCCAAACTTGAACTTGACAGTGTCCTCACTGTCATGCTAAACCAAGAGGGTCAAAATATCGGCACTTCCCTGTTTATTTATTTATAATTTTTTTATTATTGTTAAGAAAAACAAAAATATATACAAAAAGGCCCTCCCCCAAACTTCATTTAAACTATGTTAGATATTACTGCCAAACTTTGTATAGACCAAACGTCAACACCAACCAGTTGAAAAATTTATCAGTAGAGAGTATTGGTTGGTGGAAGAATAATTTGTAGCGATCCACAAAGAATTGGGGAAGATAGAAGTGGTGGTATGGGAGGTGTGGAGTTGAATATACAGGATGTGGTGATGAATCAAAACGAGAATGCGAATGATCAGCAATCAGTGGAATATTGGCATTCTCGTGGCTTATTAAAAGAAATGGGGGTGGTTCAACTTCTAAAAGAGGAGGTTGATTAACCACAATATCCCCAAAATGTTCCTGTGGGTCCTCTATTGACGTGGCATCATTCATCAATTTCATATGATATTCAATTATAAGGGAACTGATCTCCTCGATGTCCGCCATAGTCCAACCGAAAACTTGCCTCCTATCTTGTAAGACTTTTAAAATAGCGTTCTCTTGCTCGAAGGCTAGAGAGGCTGATATTATAATGGGAAAAGTTTCATTCTCACCTATGTAAGCATATTTAAGGTGAGGCGGTAAGGACATGAGTTCGAGTTTCGGAGGCGAAAGAATCATTGCGGAATCTACCTCGAACTCAAAGGATTCCAACACAGGTTCGAAATCACTGCAAACAACCGATTCGGATGATTCAACTAACTCATCCACAAATTCAAAAGACTCATATTCTGGCTGTGAGTCGTCATCATCCGAAAAAGTGAAACATTCATAATCCATATCGGTTGTGTCAACTGTGGTAGGCTCAAGGAGGGACGCACTAGTGGCGTCAAAACTGTTTTCATCAAACAAAAATCTTTCAAACTCGCAGTCCTCCTGCGTGATTTCGTGAACAGAGCAAACTTCTCGTGTACTAGTTTTAGGCACGAGGGGCAGACTTCCCATCTAATAAATATTGAACTCACTAGACATCTTCCCGAAGGATAGAGTCATGGAGCCATTGCGACAGTTTATTACAGCATTGGAAGTGGCCAAAAATGGTCGACCTAGGATCACCGGAATTTGGTTTCTTGGGTTAGCAACAGGTTGTGTATCCATAACAATAAAATCAACGGGGAATATGAACTCCCCAACTTTGATCAACACATCCTCTAGCTGACCCCTTGGATGGGTGATTGATCGATCAGTCATTTGTATAGTACAACGAGCGGGTTTCAACTCTCCAACCCCTAATTGTTCGTACACAGAGTAGGGAATCAGGTTAACACTAGACCCAAGATCTAAGAGTGCTCGATTAATTTTCTTATCCCCAATTGTGATTGAAATCGTAGGACAGCCGGGGTCCTTTCGTTTTTGGGGTAAGGTTTGATGGTGGTTAATAGCATTGCTCACTGCACTAGCCACTAGCACTTTCTTGGGTACTTGAGATGCCTTTCTCTTCGAGGTGCATAAGCCCTTTAAGATTTTCGCATATGAAGGGACTTGTTGGATAGCATCCAAGAGAGGTATATTTATGCTAACCTGTTTAAATATCTCCACAATCTTCTCCACTTGTGCAGTTGGTTTATTGGGACTCAACCTGTTTGGAAATGGAGCATTTTGAAAATTCGTTGAGTCAAAAGTCTGTGGAGTAGAATGTGGAGTAGGAACGGATCCCGGTGTAGATGTGTTCATGTTGTGAGCAATAGGTTCGTTCGAGCAAGAAGAAGTAGAGCCGTGTGAAGGGTGGAGAATAGGCTCTAAAGAAAAAGGTGAAGAAGAAAGTGAAGAAAATGAAGAAGGGGAAGATGACGATGGAGAAAAAGAAGAAGAAGAACCACCGGCGGGGATGTCATCACTAGTTCCCACATTATTTTGCAACATTCTTCCGGATCTCAACGTGGTCACCGCATTTACATTGTGATTGTGATATGCGTTTTGTGTGTGACCGGGATTTGGCAATGGTTGAGATGGAAGCTTTTCCTTTTCTCTCTCGCTCAACGCAGCAGTTAATTGTGCAATTTGTGCCTCAATAGATTTGATACTTTGATCGTGTGAGGCATTGTTATGCATCAAAGACTGAACATAACTTTCAAATCTTGCTGCGGATTCTGTAGATTGCTTGAGAAAAGCATCTAGACTTTTTTCGAGCGAGATAACCTTATCGTCATTTGGTTGAACCAAATTGTTCGTTTGATTTGTATAAGGTTGTTGTTGGAAAGGTTGCTGGTTTTGAGTTTGTGAGGGTGCTTGTTGTTGTTGTGGAGGAGGAGGTCTTTGAAAATTGTTATTCCCTTAGAATTGTTGATTTGAGTGGCTCCTCCACCCCGGATTGTATGTCGAAGAGTACGGATCGTTTCTTTGTCGTTGCTGAAATGCAGCATTGACTTGATCTTGTCCTTGAATAGGTGCATTATAAGGACACTCTTCGGTTAGATGCGACGGATTCGCACAACAAGCACAAACAGTTCGTGGAGGTAAAACAGGGGCAGGAGAAGACGATGAGATTCTGGTCTCAATGGCTTCTAGCTTTTTCATAAGTGCGGCCATCTCGGCCTTCATAGCAATCGACATATCTACTTGATGTATGCCTGCCCTAGATTGACCAACAGAAGAAGATGATGTGGTCTTGGTACTCTCCCACTGAATTGTTTGCTCGCTAAGATCCTCAAGAAACTGCCATGCTTCGTCGCTAGATTTGGAAAGAAAATGACCTTGACATATGGTTTCTAGCAATTGCTTCGTTGCCGAGTTCAATCCCTCGTATAATGTTTGGCAAAGTTGCCAACTTTCGATCCCATGATGAGGGCATTGAACGAGTAGGTCTTTAAATCTCTCGAAGCACTTCTAAAATGGTTCGGAAGGAAGCTGTGAAAATTGTATAATCTCGTTGCGGATTCTAGCAGTTTTGTGATGAGGATAGAACTTTTTCAGAAAAGCTCTCACAAACTCGTTCCAATTTCTAATGGAATGTGATGCGGTGCTATATAGCCACTTCTCGGCTAGGTCACATAAGGTGAAAGGAATGACCCTTAGCCTTATAGCATCATCACTTAATTTGGTCATTTTCATCATAGCGCACACATTTTGGAATTTATTGATAAAGATATATGCATCTTCAGATTCCAAACCATGAAATTTTGGCAGCATATTGATGAAATGTGGTTTTATTTCAAAGTTGTCCCCATTTGCCGGTGGGGGTGAAAGACATGTAGGTAAAGAAGTGCGGACGGGGTAGAAGAGATCCTGGAGCGCAACTCGTGCGAGCGCTTCAACAGGCGGCTGGTTCGGGTTATTCGCACCTGGCGGAGGTGGAATCATTCCCGTCGGTAAGGTATCGTTGGGGTTGAATCCCGACATACCTTCGAAAGAAGAATTTGAAGGTGGAGGTAAGGAAATGGACGGAATGTCGACGAAGGGTTCGTCGGTCGGTACCAACGAAACACGGACTAATCGGGCGTTAGTATCCCTAGTCTAAATTGACATACACTAAAGGAGTAGTGTAGTCAGAAAAAAATAGAAAAACAGAATGTGGGGGTAAGATAACGTCAATGGAGGGAAGTGATGGAAGTGAGTTGCAAGGTTTCTTAGCGACAACTTGCAAGTTTTGAAAAGATTTTTTTTCTTTTTTTTTATGTGAGAGTTTTGCAAAGAAGTTTTGAAAAGAGACTCGTGACACAAATGTATCAACCACACATGCACAATCAGGCCTAGATCTAGAGTCACCTAGGTCTGCTAGACAGCTCCTAACTAGGGCTAGAAATAGGACCTCAAACCGCCTCTTCACCGACAAGTACGGCCAGGTAAGTGGGAAGGAACCACCACTACAGTGGGCCTAATTAATAACCACTAGCCTAGACATCGCAAAGTCAGTTAGGATAAACGATCGATGCCTATACTAGTCCTTTTCCTATTGAGCTCGATGTCCTTAGGGCTGAGTCTCGTATTTTTTTTTAATTAATTGTGGTCGATGCAAAATGCTTTAAGTGTTTTCTGGGGTCCTGGGAAGGGTGATGAAATCCCCACCCAATCTGAGTTTGGTCAATTAGCCCCTTAAAGTCCGATTAAATTATGCAAAACAATAAAATTCACTTGCAATCAATTTTTTAGCGCGGCGCAAAGAAATCTGCAGAAAATCTGTTATTTAGAAGGGGAGAGAAGATTTTTAGCGCAAAGAATTCCTGCAGAAAATTTTTACAGAAAGATATATGGTAGGTTGCAGAGGGGAGGATGAGAAAACAAACCAGCAAATTTTCAAGTGCTGACGTGGCCAAACCGCGGCGGAACCGCGGTCTGGGACCCCCTTTTGCGGCGGAAACGCGGCGGAGTAGTGGGATCAGGCTCTGGAAAAAATTCTGCTGTTCTGTACTTCCAATTCTTCTCTGTTCTTATGTACCAAATTCTGTTTTGCCCTCTGTAAATTTTTAGATCCGCGATTCTTCGCTGTTCTGCAAGATTCAAACAATACACCCTTCAAACAGATCAAAATTGATAATTTTTATTTCTTTTTTTTTTTATTTTCAGATTTTTATAATTTTTAAAATTTATATCAACCCGAAATTACACAAAAGAATTTTTTTACGCCATCCCCGGCAACGGCGCCATTTGATTAATCCAAAAATTGTGTTTACCGGCAACGGCGCCATTTGATTAATCCAAAAATTGTGTTTACCGTAATCAGAAACGGCGTCACTTTACAGCTAGCCGGTGAGTACGGGTCGATCCACAGAGATGGGTAAATTTCTTTAATATGTTTTAACGAGTTGATTCAAGGTGTTGTTTTGGTTGGTTTATGAAAATCTAGATCTATCAATCACTTAAATTAATCTAATATAAAGTCTTGCTAGGGTTAGGCTTATGGGAAGTTTTGGAGATTAACGTTTTCCTCACCGCTTTCAATGCCTTCTTTTTTAGATCTATTAGATGTTACGGTAATTAGCAATAAAGTGGATCCAAATCTTTTGGGAAGATGTTTCTTCCTCTATATTTGTATCCTTCATTTGTTGATAATTACCCTAACCCCCATGGAAAACGCGCGCAACCGGCCCTTTATACTACGGTTCACCGTTACCTCGAGGGGTAGGGTGCCGTAGGGAGCAGTTGTGCGCGTATGCAAAGAGTTCTAATTCATTAGGTGAATGTGGCATTGAAAGGGGTGAGAGATCTCATCTCTCAACCCTTTCCCTAAGGCTAACCCTAACAAGTGAGGAGATTACTCGCTCATTAGGGGATGAGAAAACATTTTAATTAAAGGAGCAAAAATTACTTACTAATTCGATGGCTTCCTCCAAGCAAGAAGACAGAATAGATCTAAATATAACTCCCAGAAATTCTGAATTTTATTTATTGAAAAGAGGCATAGGGTTTTACAATTTTTGACTACAATTTATAAGAAAAGAGGGAATCTAGGGTTACAGACTCTCGCACATGTGAAAATACAGATTTGCCCACTGAAAATCCAAACCCCCGCACCGACGCACCGACACGGGAAAAATGCACCGACACGGGCACTAAGCGGCCGCGGAACCGCGGCATTGGTTGGCTTGGGCCGCGGTTCCGCGGCCCTTTGGTGGGCTTGGCTCACCATCTTTCTGGGCTTTCTTTCCTGCTTCTTGGGCTTGTTATTTATCTACTTCTTTTCTCTATTTGACATATGGGTCTTCTCCAGATCTTCAGTGAAAACTTGTGAGGATCTTTTGATCGTTAACTTTGACATTTCGGACTGCATTGCCTTATACAATTGTAAATTGTTCTTCGTGACTAGGATCCATCTACTTGTTGGTCAAAAGTCCCTTTTCTGTATCAACTTTCGTCTTTTTCACTGTATTTGCTCCAAGAACCTATATCCTGTAATATGCAACAAACGTACGTCAAGAGTACCTGTTTATTTATAAAAAGGATAAGAATAGGGGAATGAAGAATGCAATATTATGGTCTGAACATGCACCAGACGCACGTGATGTTGGATACGCCTTTTGAGGCTGATTTTTGCTCTTAAGCACCTTGTTTTCATGATGGGCACTATATTGTGTAGTAGCCGAACAGGACTGATCTGAGGACAGTACCTGAGTACTTTGCATGCATTAAAAAGTTTAACTAGAGCTTTCCAAAAAGGAGCTATAGTTTCGCTATTCCTTATGTGTCCGTGAATGACACGAACGTTTACAAAGGAAAACCTTTTGGGATATTTCAAAATGACGGAACGTATATTTGAGCAAAAATATATATATAAATATTTACTACTTTACAAATGAGCGTCCGTCATTTGTGCCGTGAGTTACGCATCGCAGGGAGATTCAGAAAAGATTTTGCATGTGTTTTATTCAATTTTAAGAGATTTTTCAAAGGATGCGTACTACACACGTATTAT
This sequence comes from Agapanthus africanus, assembly GCA_030015575.1. Classification (NCBI taxonomy): domain Eukaryota; kingdom Viridiplantae; phylum Streptophyta; class Magnoliopsida; order Asparagales; family Amaryllidaceae; genus Agapanthus; species Agapanthus africanus. The sequence goes on from CM057346.1 coordinate 404,165,798, forward strand.
AGTGTTTGACTAGTCTATATTGGATTTCAGTAGTGGATTTCGAGACCTGTATCTCCATTGTAACTCCAAGGATATGCGTGCAAATCTGATGATTTTTGTGACACTTGACGGAGTTCGATTTTGAGTTTCGTACTCGTTTTCATGCGCATTTGACGCGCTATGGTATTTCTGTATCTTCCGAGATTTCGGAGCCCCGTTGATTGAGTTGGATCTTGAAATGTTTTAGTATTTGGGGGTTTAAATTTAAATTCGAGGACCGAATTTATTTAAGGGGGGAAGATTGTAATATTTCAGAAAATATAAAATATTATTTTTGGAATTTAATATTAAAATAATATATTTCCCGAAAACTGCCCGATTTACGAAATTGGGGTTTTCGAAAAAGGGTATAAATATATACCGATATTTGTAAAATAATTGGAGATTAAAATGATTTATTCATTTAAAAATATATTTAAAGGATTTGGCATTTTTTAAAAAAAACAATTATACGCCGTTTAAAATTTAACCCGATTAGTGCACTACTAATCGCGATTAAGCCAAATCCGTGTTTCTACAGTTTTCCCATGGCTAGTGCACCATGTCATGTTGCATTTTGATTACTTGTTGTTTATTGTGTTGTTTTGGGGTATTATGTGGTTTGGTTTTAAAAAGAAAAGAAAAAGAAAAGAGGTAAAAGTTTAGAATGATTGGAGAGAGAGAAAGAGTGAGAATAAGTGAGAGAGGGGGGCTGCCTCATTCATTTTCATTTCCCCCCCCCCATCATTTTCTTCTCCTTCTTCTTCCTCACTTCCCTCCACCTTCAACCCTAAGATCCATCTCAAAAACCTTGTCAAAACCCTATACCCCTTTCATAAAAAACGATCACCTCTTCATCCTCTACACAATGGACCAAGCAAAGTGTGATTTTGATGACATAGGGAAGCTATGGTTTTTCTTGAGTTGCCCAAATGAGGTATAGCTTCTCCCATTTAGTTTAGTTTGAGTTTCCTTGTATTTTAGTTTAGTTTAGAATTTGTTTAGTGGTGGATTTGTGAACTTGGAAAATTCTAGAGAAGGGTTTGGGTAATTGTTTGGAATTGATGATGAGTAGTGGCTGTTAACAAGACTTTAGATGTAATTCTTGACCTGGACCATAGCATAGAACCCTAAATACGGATTTAGGAATTCATTCATGTCGGTTTTGTGTTAAATTGTGAGCCTACAGGGAATCTGGGGCGATCCGGAGAGTTTCTGAGTTAAACAAACAATTCTAGAGACCAAATTGGACCAATATGAGACTACCCTGATCAAACGAACCAGAACGGAGCACTTAGGGCCGAGGAGGCCGGATTTTTGGCTATTGTGGCCGGCCACATTGTGGATTTAGGGTCCCAGGTTGGTTCTGCAGCTCATATACCTCCTATACAACATTCCAGTATTGTTTGTTTAGCTTGATTTCACCTGACTGAAAATCTGGGAGCACATTGGTGTGATTTTTGGATATGTTTTCCGTATTTTGAATGCTTGATTTTAGTATTTGGTATTGTATTTGGTTGTTGGGTGTTTGTACGTCAACAATAAGGGTTGGTTGATTGTTTTGCATGCGTAGACTATAGGTTCTAACCTATGAGCGCACCGTGTGCCGTATTGGTTTTTCGGACTTGATTTTAATGCTATTGCGAATGTGTATGTATTGTAGCTACCTTCGCATGGATTCCGAGGCGACGGAGCATGGCATTGATCAGTCGAAAATATTGCATTTTTAACACATCAATTTCCCTACTATTTGCAATCATCTAAAGGTGTTCGGTATAAATATAGCACATATTAGCAATTCGTCTGTAAAATACCAAATAACATGTGTTATACATTATAACCGGCATTTTAAGGGAAATTGTGTGTTTATTATTGCACGCATGATCTTTTGTATATCGCAACACTTGTCTCGAGAATGTGTGCAGGAAATTCTCCAGGTAAAGAGCCAGAATCATAAAAGTGCTGATAAAATAGGCCAAGTCCAAGACTTGAAATCTGGCAGTGAACAAGAAAGTATAAAAATATTCCAGATATCAGAAAAGTGTCATAAAGCCAACATATGAATTACCATGGAGAAATAATGCACCAATACCACCAAACGGCCGCGGATCCGCGGCCGAATGGGCCAATCTGCTGCAGATCCGCGGCCACGACAACTCATCATTGGCAGATTGCTTTCTCCGAGGTCTCCTTTCAATGCTCAAACTTCGTCAAGACACTTCAGTCTCCAGAGATCTCCAGAAGCTTCCTTTCTAACAGCCAAGCTTCTTGTACAAGCCTAATACCTACCAAGCTTCTCAGCAAGCTAGCTAACTAACTTAATCTAGAAGCTTCTCCTCAACTACCAAGCTTACAAGGGAAGCTAAACCTAGCTTAGCTTCTAAAGGAAGCTAGATCAAGCTTCTAGGGGAAGCTAAAGGAGAAGACTATAAAAAGGGACCTAAGGCTTCATTACAAAAGTTGTTGTTCGGTAGTTGAAAAAATAGTAGCAAGATCCAAATCAAAATCCACACAAATTGAGTGACACAATTTGATCCAAATCAAGATCATCGAGTACCGATTCAAGCATGCATTCAACAAGCCTTTTTGAAGCAACGCCAATCTTCATCCGAGCAAGTGATCCATGACGATCCGCGACTCAAGAAGACGATGCGAAGCTAGTTCGACGATCGAGTTCTCTCCTCAATTCGTGTAGTCTTTGAGTGAATTGTAACGAAACATCGAATAATAAAAGGTGAAAATTCTTGATCTTGCTTTTCTTTACATTTGAGCATTATGAAGAGTTATCGATTCTTGATTGTTATCTTTTTCATGATGTTTGAGTGAAAACTCCGCTCATGGAGGAATCGAGAAAATAGATAGATGATGATGATTAAATTCTTGAACGATTCTTAAGTCTTATGAGTTTTGTAAACTTTAGAAAATTGAATCATCGACGACCTAGTTTTGAGCGAGATGCTTTCTTGAATGTTCTCGCTCTAAATTAGAGATCAACGATCGATGATTGAATTTCCTAGAGGCTAGAATTTGAATGCTAATCAACGAAAGGACAAGGGACGATGATGGAGTAACCCTAATTTCTTTAAGAGATCCCTAAAGCTTGTTGATCGTCATCGATCTAACAACAAATCATCAATAGATAAGAATTTGTAATCATAATTCTTCATCATCACTATCGATTGGATCGATTCCTACAAGCCTCTTTACAAATCTTGATAATTCATTCGATTTGGATATCATCTTGAACTTTATTAATTCTTGATTTTAGATCTAGTTTCCAATGATTCTTGAAACTAAATTTCATAAATCTTGAATCAATTTTCTTTTATCTTTTAATTTTCGACTCAACTAAAATAATAGCGAGCAAATCACACTTTCTCAGTGGACGATCCGTTCTCATTGACGAAACTACAATAGACACTGTCAATTGATTGCGGTATAAATTTCTTTGGTTGTGAAACATTCTAAACACGACACGGAAAAGATTCAATCAAATGGCACCGTTGCCGGGGATCGTGTGCTAATTTGTTCGTTTTTGTAATTTGAGTTGGAAATTTTTTTATTCCATCAGTTTTTTTTAGATCAAAATTCGTAACAAGCGCTTAACGATTCGTTGTGATTTGTTGCAAGGAGATCTGGAATCTGTGGAGTGAAAGGAAAAATTTTCAGATCATCTCAAAAAGTCCAGAGAGTCATCAGGAGCATTTGCTAAAATTTTTGTGCAGGGAACTCTCTGTACTGCGGTGGAACCGCGGTTTTTGAGGGCATATCACGGCAGAAGCACGGAGAGATTAGGGTTTCAATGCACCATTTTTCTCAGGTTTATTTTTGACTTTCTTATCTCCTCCCTGCTCTGCTCCATTAACCAATTTCTGCAGGTTTCTTTGCAAAAATTCGCAGCGCCGCAAAAAGAAAAATTGTTGCGTGTTTGATCTTGGTTGTTTGCATTTTTAATACGGAAATTAAGGGGCTAAGACCAAATTCAGATTAGGTGGGGAGTTCATTACCCTTCCTAAGCCCCAAAAATCACAAAACTGCATCCGCATCACCCCCATTAACTAAAAAATATCTAGATATGACTCTAAGGACCGTCGCGCTCACTTAGGACAGAAGGAGGTCATGGGTAATCTATAGCTTATCCGCGTTTCTTTTGTGGTGTCTAAGGCAAGAATATCTAAGGCAAGTGGTTACTTAATTAGGCCCACTACTTACGTAGTGGAGAACCTCCCACTTACCTGGCACTTACCTGGCCACAGGAGAGACAAAGAGGCAGTAGAGGATCTATCTTGCGACTTGTCTTCTGGAAGTCTAGGAGCAGTCTAGAGACTTGACCTAGGTGACCACTAGATTTAGGGTTGCTTGTGCATTGTTTGTGATTTGTCTTTTTCAAAAATCCGTATTTTTCAAAACCAAACACCAAACTCATCTTTTCCTTAATTATCATACAATGCTGCCACTTGTGCTAAACCATTTAGTGCATGCTCGGCTGGACACGGGATTCTAGTGCCTGTCTTGTCCGCGTTCCTCCTATCGACTCCGAAGTCGGTAATTCTACGTCTACTTTTTCTTTACCCTCCACCACAACCACTTCGATGGACGGTTCTCCATCGAACTTCTTTAACACTACTCTGCCACCGTCCGCAAGTGCGCAGAATCCACCCCGCATCTCTCACCAATAGAGATATTACCCTATGCGAGGTCTTCTTTCGACCTGTCTCACCATTCCACCAGCCAATGGGGACAATTTTGAAATCAAACCACAATACATCAATCTTCTTCCCAAATATCACGGTCTCGAGTCTGAAGACGCATATTTCTTTATTACCAAATTTGAAAATGTATGCGCTATGATGGGTACTTCACAGCTTTCTGTAGATGCTATGCATCTACGTCTTCTCCCATTTACCTTGTTCGATATAGCCGAGTAGTGGTTTTATAACACAGCCGCACATTCTATTTCAAACTGGGATGGATTCGTCGCAGCTTTCCTTAAGAAATTCTACCCCAATCATAAAACAGCTTTTATCCGTAGCGAAATAAATCAATTTACCCAGCTTCCAAATGAACCATTCTCGAATTGTTTTGAACGCTTCAAGGATCTGTTAGTTCAATGTCCACATCACGGAATTCCTATATGGGATCTGTGCAGAATCATATATGTTGGATATATGTATGCCCTAGAGGCCATTATATGATATTGTATGTACTGATGTGTGTGTGTGTATATATATATATATTCAGAGGACAGTCTTGCTCGACATGATAGTATGCTATCTGGTTTCTGTAGGGTTCCTAGGCACACTTAAGAGGTTCCACAAGGCATCAACCATGCCAAATTCAAAAATTATATGCCGAGAAACCCTAATGCTAGATCGTTAACTAGAGGTAAAGGCGAAAAGAAAGCAAGTAAACAACTTTATTGCTAAGTGAATAGAAATACAACCTTTGTAGATCAGGTCCTCCACTTCTTTAGCTCCGTGATGACGTCCCTTCGCTGCGATCACCGGGATCCCGGACTCTAGCGATGGTTTCTTAGGAGAAATGAGCGGGTTAGGTCGTTGACTTCGATGCCGAAGATGATCTACGTCGAGGCAACTCTAACTCAAGCTCCATCTTCACTAGCTCGTGAAACGTGTGAAGAAAACACCCTATACAACATGGCAAGTGGTAGAGGATGAAGAAATAGGAAGTGGGTTCACTTTGGATTTGGATTTCTCACTTGGAATCCTCACTTGGCAATTTTCAAGAAAGCTTTGCTTTTTCTTCATGAAGAAGATGAAGAAGAAGAAAGAAAAAGAATTATTGAATAATAATAAATCAAGTGATCTTATCATAATGCAACCATGGGTGAGGCTAACACATATAGAGAATAAACTAGGGTTTAGGTTAATGCTTGGGTTAAGAATAAAACAAAATGGTTGAAGCTTCATGAATCTTCAAGAATAAAACAAAGAAAAGCCACCACCATTTTGTTTTTGTTTCTTGCCAAAAATAAATAAATGAAATAAATAAATAAGGCAAATAAAACCCTAACCATTAACTAAACATAGTGTATAGCACACACCCAAGTTTGCATGTATCATCAAACATGATACAATTATGTGCACAAAAATATATCACATATACTACTTGTGCACATCAAGTGAGAAAATCAATCTTAAGTGAAAAAATACTAGTTAATGTAAAGTAATATATCAAATATATAATTATACATTAAATTATTAAATCAACACTTGATTTAATGATCCGGTCATACTGCATATAACCGACTAATATCAAGTGTATCAATGTATCGAATCAACACTTGATTCGGTAACCCGGCTATATCTCATATAACCGTCCAATGATACAAATCGCGAGAATAGAATACAGTATCACATACTGGTATTATTCTCGGTCCCGCACATATCTCATATACGCTCCTATTTCGTTTCGCTTGAGCCAGGAAATCTCTGTGTAGGACTCTAAAGACTCGTCAATACGCCGGCAGCAGGTGATGATCATATCGATTCCCATCTGTATGGGTCGAGAAGGTATACGCTAGTCTACTCTGGTATATCGATTCCCCGTCTCGATACACCCACGACTAGGGACCTTGAAGGATGTACTTATGGACTACCATGTCCCCACTAGTATGATCTGCATCATAGTCCAGGTAGTCATGTATACATCCTAAGGGCTTTACCAACATGTAACAGAGAGACAATCAGTGTACACGTTAAGGTAAAGAGCAACCAGATAGCATACTATCATGTCGAGCAAGAAAGCCCTCCCTATATATGTTCAAGCATCCACTACAATATACATCCTATGTATAGTAATGGCCTCTAGGGCATACATATAACTAACAATCTCCCACTTGCACTAGGGCCATCTGATAGTAGTGGTTGTAGTATCTCATACTCAACCATCCCATAAAAATCTCTCTCTGGGAAAAGGCCTTTGTGAGTGGATCCGCCGTGTTTTCCTCTGAGTCTGCTCTCCTGACCTCGATCCCCTGGAGATCAACCATCTCCACGATCAGGTAACACTGCCTTAGAATATGTCTGGATCACTGATAGGACGGGCGTTCCTTGGCATAAGCCACAACTCCATTGTCTCACAATGGTAGGAACGAAGTTCATCTCATGAACCAATATGCACCGAGACTTCCTCTTTGGTAGCATCTTTGGTAGCGATGTATCCAGCCTTTATCGTCTAGTAAGCCACGGCATCTAGCTTGGAACTCTTCCAACATACCGTCCCTTTACTAAAGGTAAAGACAATGCCTGTGACTGACATTCAGTCGTCCTTATCACCCTGGAACATTTCCAGTGATTCTCCCCAGGATCGATTGATACCATCTCACTACAACTAGTGAGAATCCTAACATCCAATTAGATCTATCACATAGATCCAAAACCCAGGATTTAGGAGGTATCACTTTGATCCTATATGGAGAATCATTGTGATAAGTGGAGATTGACTGAGCGTAGCATAGGAAACTCCTTCCCTGTCAAGAGTATGTCATCCACGTACTCTACGAGGATCACCACCATACTCCCTACTACCTTTTTGTATATACAAGGTTCATCTACCATTTTGATGATGTCAAACTCTTTGACTAACACATCAAAACAGACGTTCCAACTCCGTGATGCCTTCTTTATCCTATAAAGCAACTTCTGCACGTTTCCGCTGCTCCCACTTGCTACGAAGCCCTCTGGCTGTGTACTTATAGACGCTCTCTTCTAAAACACCATTTAGAAAAGCTGTCATGACACCCAACCACCAGATATCGTAGTCATGGTATGTAGCCGTGGCAAGCAGGATCTGGATGGACTTAAGCATAGGCCCCAGAAAAGGTTTCATTATTAGGCACAACTGGTCTATGATGCAAACCTTTAACAAGTCTAGCTTTGAAAGTCTCAACCTTTCCATGTACACCAAGTAATTTTCTCAAGATATACTTGCTCCTGATGGGGATTTAACCCTTCAGATAAAGCAACCAAAGTCCATACTTTGTTGGTGTATAAGGATTCCATCTCAGATCACTAAGCATCCAGCCATTCTTACAGAGTCCCTACTCTCGATGGCCAGCTCGAAACTAGTTGGGTCATCATCTCATGATGCAATCCTCGCTCCCACTGTCATAGAGAAACCGAAGTATCTCTCAGGTGGGTGAGGAACCCTACCAGATCGGCGGAGAGGCTGAGGTTCATCAGGGACTATTGAGTCCTTTGGTTCTGTCAAATCATCAGCTGCAGTTTGTATAGCTGGAACCATTCCAGTTCTGCAGAACTGACATTGCCACGATCTTGTCCGGATTTTGCTTTTAGACATAGGCCTGACAACCCTAAATCTTAACCATCTTAAGATATGGGCTCATTCCTTTCCATATCACATATGAAGTGGTAGGCAACTGATTTGATTTGAACCCTATTCAATAGGTATGCAGCTTCTCAAGTGCATAACTTCCAAAAGGAAATAGGTAACTCAGTAGTACTCATCATAGAGCACACCTTATCATATAGGGTGTGATTGCTCCTCCCCGGTATGCCATCGTGCTATGGTGTATACAGAGGAGTAATGCTGAGAGAGAATCTCATTCTCCTTTAGAATAGTCCAGGAATTCCGTGCTCAAGTATTCTCCTCCTTGATCTCATCAAAGGACATAATACTTATACCCGTATTGGTTCTCTACTTCTAACTTATATTCTGTGAATATCTCAAAAGGTTCGGACTTGTGTTTCAACAGGAACATATGACTGAATCTTGAGAGATCATCAGACAATGTAATGAAGTACAAAGAACCGGTCCTGGCATGTGTAGATGGGGGACCTTCATACATCAACATGTATCAATCCCAAAAGTTTACTAACTCTTTCTCTGTTTCCAATCAACAGAGCTATGATCATCTTATCTTTGTGATATGACTGGCAAGTTTCACAAGATGTAAATTCAAACTGATTTAAATATGCATCTAAAATGTAACTTAAGCTAGTCGGGTCACATTGATATGACCTAGTCTACAATGCCTCAAGAAGGATTCGTTCATTTCTGAACTCTTCCTCTTGTGTGTGTTCTGTATACTAAGAACTGTAGTTTGATTTAGAACGTCAATGCTTTTAGATAACGTGCCTGAACCGATCAACTTTTGATATAGGAAATGTTCAAAACATTATCCAGCAATACAAAATTATATCCTTTCTTTAATAAATAAAGAGATTGATATGATTTTGTATATCAGGTTCGGTATCTAATAGCATTTGTTCAGAATCAATGTATTTGGAAATACAGGGTGACAGTGACCAACAGACTTGGCTGCAACACTTGCACCGTTTTCTGTCTCATGAAACTTATCACCCGTTCTCAGTTCTCGACCTTTCTGTAACCCATGTAACAGATTACAAATATGGGATCCTGATCCGGTATCTCATACCCAGGACGTAAAGGACATTGAGAAACGGTTCTTTGTAATGAACACACCCGAAGATGATGCATCAGCATGCACTTTCTTCGTTTGGGCGGCACGGGAATTCTGGTAATCCCCTATTTCCTGCTCTGTCTTATAACAATTATAAGTTGGAGCGGGACCAACGTTCCCCAGCTCAGTATAACAAGCGGGTTCGGTCAATACATCCGTATTATTATCTTGATTAAGGCGTGATATGGTCGCTACCGGGAGAGAGAGAGAAGAAAACACTCTGTGTGCGCTCTTGCAAAAATAGATTGGTTATTATTTTATCTAATCAGGATGGCTCCCACTGTTTTTATCAAATCTTCCTTCAAACCCTAAAAGGAAAGACTAGCCGGGATTAATTACACGCTAAAAGTTCGCCAATCTTTCAGCCAGGCCAGTGTCTGTACTTTGAGGGAGGTGCCCCGTGCTTTCGCACGGACCTAATTAATGTAAACCTTGTTTTCCCAGAGGCGTAACCTCGTTAACACCTTTCTAGACACCTACTTGATCGGCTAATTGTAATGTGTAAAACTCTCCCGGGAGTAACACTTACTCGCAGCGGGTATCGGGATCCAACTATCTCATAGAAGGTATGCAATCTTATTGCAAATATCAACACTTGAAATTCCCGATAGTATTTTGCCCCAAGCCTCCTATGACCTTGACAAAGGACAACAAATCATAGGCTGCTAGTCAAGTTCAACCCGTCATTTCTTGATTGAAATAAACCCACCCGCACGGCCCTTGACAAAGTCCAACAAGGTCGCACGACTACCCTAATCCAATCTGCATCATATGCATAAGCAGATAAGTACTATTCAGCTACCGCACACTACGCCTTGACAAAGGCCAACAAACGCAGCACGAATACTAAACAGTCCTTATCTGAAATGATGGAGGGCTACGACAAGTTTTTCTGAAAACCTATTGCGTAATGAACTTGATATCGTTGTAGAATCAAATAATTTTAAAATGGAGTGTTTTTTAGGCTTTTCTAGTTTTGTTAAAGGGGTCACTCTCGGTGAAGGGATCGTCGGCCCTTTCCTCGTCGAATGAGGTGCGGGATATATCATATATATCACTATGCAAAGCAAAAACTATAGAAGCAATCAAAAGACAAACCGAGTGTGTAGCATCTGCCAGTTATTGCTAAAGGGGTCACTCCCGGTGAAGGGATCGTCGGCCCTTTCCTCATCGAATAAGGTGCATGATGTTCTACAAGGAACACCGCGATGCAAAGCAAGAACTGTAGCTACCTGTTTTTGAAAATTCGATTCCACAACATCTTAGGTTTCTTTTCTTTCATTAATCACAATAATGAAGTCCCATCATTTAAGTCCACCTAAACATCACAGATAAATATAACGTACGCTTATGCCATCCGCATTCGCCTCGATGTCCCATCTGCACCGTTAGGTTAGGTGACTAACGGCAGAGCGGGGCAGGGCTAGCGCGGATGTAAGACATAAGTAACGTCTATATAATATATCATATATACTATATACAGTATTTATCACAGAACATCAAATGATTACATCACAGATATCGCAGCAGAAGAATCATATGAAACATTGAATATACCAGGACGTCCGTGTTTTCAATACGAGCCAGTATAAAACACGGATTCCACGGTCGCGATGAATAGACAAACCCACACCCCTAGACCCCTACGAGAGCGGCAAGCAACCCTACCAATTCTAGAGTTAGGAGACCCGGACTCGACTCCTCGAGCTGGTCTCCCACTGGACTCCAGAACCCGGTTACTTGTGCTCCCCTCCTTGGGTCTATCCTAGTGCGGAAAAGTAAATAATATACAATGGTGACATCTTCCGCAACCTGGAAGTGCCCCAATAAAAGAATATTACATACAAGTTTTTACATGAATGAAAATGAAAAACACTCATCTCACATAAAAAAAACCCGGCTATTCAAACATGACGATCCAATATAACATATCCAGCAACACATAACATCATATGTCATCAACGTAAGTAAACGTGCGCATCCCAATTGTCGTTGACATATAGCAACGAAACCGGCGATATCACATATTACATTTACGGTCGCAGAAAAGAAAGTGTAAAACTACAACAGTTGAAATCCGCAAACTCTTTAGATATCGCATGCCTAACCAAATGAATTCTTTAGACATCGCATGCCTAACTATTATAAACCCCGCATTTTAGTCTCTTTATCGAAAACTCTTTTCAATATCAAGTCGGGCAATTCAACAAGATTCCCGACATCCTGATCAAATGCTCGTCGCAAACTTTAGTAGGCGGCCGCACCCCCGATACCGTCGACGAAGTGCACCAACGCGGAACACTGCTACCGCGAGCACCCGAACGGATGCTTTCGGCGACGGGGTTCTCCTACAGTCACTTGGTCGGGGCTAAGAGGTGTAGCTGTCTATTAAGTTTATCCGGCGAGTATCCGCGTACGCTACATGATTGCGACGGACTTTTGATCGCATCAAAATTCCGTGGCAACCGATCAAGTGAGACTAAAGTGCTATGTTTATAACATTCATATTAGTTATCTCATAACTACTTGTGAATTCCAAATATTGTATCACATTCCAGATAAATAGAAAATGTTTAACTTTTCGATCGAACAATCAAACACCCAAGTTTTCCCGAAACAACTCAACACATGAAATAGGTTTAAAAAAATTCACTTCATGCCTCAGTACCAACGGTCAAGCCGTAGAAGGGTCAAGCCAACGCCTCACATCTGGCACGCCGTACTGCCCCAAACCCTAAGGTTCAAAGGGCAGTTCAAGACGGTCACATAATCGAGTTAAGGTTTGTTGTCTTCTAGAGGGTCCATCGCGTTACTTGCACTACTTAGACGTTCTTAAACTTCGAAAAAATCCAACACATGGAAATTTCCCGGCAGGGGAAAAAGTGGGTATTTATATCCGGTCGAACTTTTTAACATATTCTAAAATTACCCGGAAAAACACATGGACAAAGTTTGACAACCGATCGAATCTACGAACTCCCAATACAACCCAGAAAACTCAACTCTTGAGCAGTAATTAAAATTACCCAGAAAACACGGGAATTACAGACGGGGATTACTGTGCAAAGCACGTGACAAGAAGCTTCTTTATGGCTGTGGAACCGCCGCAAATGCCAGGGTGGGGCCGCGGTTCCGCGGAGCTTTAGTTGATTCAGGGACACGTGCTTCACAGTAACCCCTAGAAAACCCTGCTGAATTTTTTGGAAATTTTTAATTCACAAAATTCACAGTTTTGAAAAATTGTACAGAGAAGGGTTTTGAATTAGGGTTTCGGGTTCGATCGGACTTCTAACATCGTATACACTTCGCCTAAGGCTCTAGCTAGGCTCTGATACCACTGTAGGGTTCCTAGGCACACTCAAGAGGTTCCACAAGGCATCAACCATGCCAAATTCAAAAATTATATGCCGAGAAACCCTAATGCTAGATCGGTAACTAGAGGTAAAGGCGAAAAGCAAGCAAGTAAACAACTTTATTGCTAAGTGAATGGAAATAAAACCTTTGTAGATCCGGTCCTCCACTTCTTTAGCTCCGTGATGACGTCCCTTCACTGCGATCACCAGGATCCCGGACTCTAGCGATGGTTTCGTCGGAGAAATGAGCGGGCTAGGTCGTTGACTTCGATGCCGAAGATGATCTACATCGAGGCAACTCTAACTCAAGCTCCATCTTCACTAGCTCATGAAACTTGTAAAGAAAACACCCAATACAACATGGCAAGTGGTAGAGGATGAAGAAATAGGAAGTGGGTTCACTTTGGATTTGGATTTCTCACTTGGAATCATCACTTGACAATTTTCAAGAAAGCTTTGCTTTTTCTTCATGAAGAAGATGAAGAAGAAGAAAGAAAAAGAATTATTGAATAATAATAAATCAAGTGATCTTATCATAATGCAACCATGGGTGAGGCTAACACATGTAGAGAATAAACTAGGGTTTAGGTTAATGGTTGGGTTAAGAATAAAACAAAATGGTTGAAGCTTCATGAATCTTCAAGAATAAAACAAAGAAAAGCCACCACCATTTTGTTTTTGTTTCTTGCCAAAAATAAATAAATGAAATAAATAAATAAGGCAAATAAAACCCTAACCATTAACTAAACATGGTGTATAGCACACACCCAAGTTTGCATGTATCATCAAACATGATACAATCATGTGCACAAAAATATATCACATATACTACTTGTGCACATCAAGTGAGAAAATCAATCTTAAGTGAACAAATACTAGTTAATGTAAAGTAATATATTAAATAAATAATTATACATTAAATCATTAAATCAACACTTGATTTAATGATCCGGTCATACTGCATATAACCGACTAATATCAAGTGTATCAATGTGTCAAATCAACACTTGATTCGGTAACCCGGCTATATCTCATATAACCGTCCAATGATACAAATCGCGAGAATAGAATACAGTATCACATACTGGTATTATTCTCGGTCCCACACATATCTCATATGCGCTCCTATTTCGTTTCGCTTGAGCCAGGAAATCTCTGTGTAGGACTCTAAAGACTCGTCAATACGCTGGCAGCAGGTGATGATCATATCAAACACCCACAAGCCGCAAGCGGTCTGCTAAACGTAACGGCCACCCGGGTATTGAGCGATCAGAAGATCAATGAGCTATCCCGCTCACACTCCTGTGAATCCAACCAGTAACACTTACCGTACAGTCCGGTCTCGTCGTCTGACATGTCGCATATCTCGCATAGGGGTGGTAAACGTCAGACCCCAGTAGCTCGATAAGTCATGCCGATATGAGGTCTATAACAGTTCGAGAACTACTGGTAACACTTACCAGTAAATCTCAGCAACCCTGGCCAGGGATTTCCGGTTATAGCCAATCGAACACAGCGCAACATCAACTCCCTATACCGGGAGAGACGAATCCCCTCCTATCGCTCATTGCCTCTATGTGATTCGGGACTGTACCCAAAAACCACCATTTTGCACGCCCTCTTGGACGTGGTAAGGTGGAAATCAAAGCACAGTGGGAATCACACAAGTCTCTATGACGATCTTGGGTCTACAGACTAACATGTACCAGTGTCACCAGAGAACTGCCATCTGACGTAAGGTATAATACCATCTGGGAGTTCTCGGCGAGTCCGTCCAGTGTACCCAGTCTCCACTGAGCACCCGTATATCATCTCTGATGTCAAACACCAATGGATATGGGATCATCCATCGCCCATCTGTATGGGTCGAGAAGGTATACGCTAGTCTACTCTGGTATATCGATTCCCCGTCTCGATACACCCACGACTAGGGGCCTTGAAGGATGTACTTATGGACTACCATGTCCCCACTAGTATGATCTGCATCATAGTCCAGGTAGTCATGTACACATCCTAAGGGCTTTACCAACATGTAACAGAGAGACAATCAGTGTACACGTGAAGGTAAAGAGAAACCAGATAGCATACTATCATGTCGAGCAAGAAAGTCCTCCCTATATATGTCCAAGCATCCACTACAATATACATCCTATGTATAGTAATGGCCTCTAGGGCATACATATAACTAACAGTTTCTCTTTATCATATGTTCACTGGATTATGTTTTTACTCATTTGGTACATGTTGATAAAGCCCTAAGGATATTGGCTTGACTACTGGGATTATGATGTGGATCATACTAGTGGGACACCTCTAGTTTATAAGCATATCCTTGAAATGTTCCTAGTCGTAGGTATATCGAGACAGGGCATCGATATTCCAGTGTAGACTAGCGTATACCATTCTTGTTCCATATGATGGGCGATGGATGATCGCATATCCGTCTGGTGTAGTGGCACCAAAGATTGTATACGGGTTCTCAGTGAGACTGGGTACACTGAACGGACTCACCGAGAACTCCTATGTGGTATTATATCATACGTCGGATAGCAGTTCTTAGATGACACTGGTACAGGTTAGTCTGTAGAACCGAGATCGCCATAGAGTCTTGTGTGTCCGCTCACTGTATCATGATCTCCACCCTACTATGGCTCTACTGAGTCGTACAAACAGGTGGATTTTGGGTACAGTCCCGAGGCATATGGAGGCAATGAGCGATAGTAGGGGTTTCGTCTCTCCCGGTATTGGGGGTTGATGCTGTGCTGTGCACGATTGGCTATAACAGGAAGTCCCTGGCCAGGGCTGCTGAGATATTACTGATAAGTGTTATCAGTAGTTTCTCGATCAGTTGTAGACCATATACCGGCATGACTTATTGAGTTATTAGGGTCGACGATTCCATCCCTAGACTCGATATGCAGCATATCTGACGAAGGGACCGGACTGTACGATAAGTGTTGCCAGTTGGATTGACGGGAGTTTTGACAGGTTCGCTTGTTCTTCTTCTGATCGCTAAATACCCGGGTAGCCGTTACGTTTAGCTGACCGCTTGCGGCTTGTAAGTGTTCGATGTGATCATCACCTATTGCCGGCGTATTGACGAGTCTTAGAGTCCCATATAGGAGTTTTCTAGCTCAGGCAAAACGATATGGTGTACATATAAGATATGTACAGGAGCTCGATTAAATACGTGTATGTGATGCCATATTTTAATCGGGCGTTTTATATTGGTCGGGTCGTATGAGATATGACCGGTTTATTAAATCAAGTGATGATTTAATATTGACTTTTATCTCATTTAAATAAACCTTTTCTTTATGATGGATGCATGCATGTATATGTACATGTTGATGTGCATACACACATACATACATGCATTAGTATCATGGTTGATGATACATCAAAGATGGCAATATAAGAAATACATGGAAAGTAAATATATTTGTATATATTAGAATGAGAAAAAGAAAATTGATTATTCATCATTGTTGACTTTTCTTTACTTGACCAAAATTAAACCATGGTTTCATTTTCCTTTGTTATTTTTCTCATTCTAAAATATCTAGATATTTATTAACCATGGTTTGAGTTTAGATATTTATGTTTGATATTTATCTCTCTCTCTCATTATCTTTCTCATTATCTTTATCCAAAAGAAAATTAGCTCAAGGTTGCCATCTTCATCTTCCTCTCTCTAGCTCTCTCTTGAGTTTCAAAATTGAGTGAGGTTAAAAGAAAGAAAGGGTTTTTATATGAGAACACAACCATATCATCACACTACACTTCATTAGCCCTTTGGTGTAGTTTGTTTGCTTCATCATCCTAGTGATCTATTGGAGCAAGGAGCTTTGAGCAAAGGAACTCCGGGTGGATCGTCGTGGACATGGAGGAGGTTCAAGCTAGCTCGTTCAAACCCTAGGAGGTCTACAAAGGTTGTAGTCCTTCCACTTAGTTAAAGATTAACTTTAGTATGTGATACTATAAGTTTTACCCTATATTTCTAGTTCGATTCCTAGTTTTGTTTGCTTAGCACCTCTTAAAATCGAAGTTGTGGCATGTGTGATACTTCCAAACCTTATATGAGGTGATAAGGAAACCCTACAGTGGTATCAGAGACAGGCTAGAGCTTTAGAGTAACCTAGACGACGTTAAAAACCTCGAACAAACGAAATACGACGCCCGGAGGGTGCTCTCTGGAAATTTCAAAAACGTGGATTTTTTCATATTAAAAATATTCAGAAAATTATGCAGGGTATTTTATGGCCCACAAGAAGTACGAAGTCCCAACTACACTATTGGACCGCGGAACCGCGACAAGAATGGTCATTCTGCGGCGGTTCCGCGGCACCGTTGGTGGAGGTGGGGCTGTGCCTTCTTGCGCTGGCCCGTATGTACTTGTTGCAGTTTCTGGTAAATTTTAAATCTGATCAAGTGTTGAGCTTTCTGAGAAGTCTTTGGGTGTTCAGTCGTTCGATCGAATGTTTTAACTGCGCCTAGTTTATTAGTATTTGATACAATAATTGGAATCTACAAATTTGTTTGTTGCTTGTAAATCTAGCATTTCGGTCTCGGGAATAATCAGAAATCTTGTTGAATTATCCGACTTATTTTGAAAAAGATGTTTTCATGGGTTAGACCTAAATGCGAGCTTTACATTATTGGGCATGAAATCTTGGATATGTGATATTCCGGGTTTGTGTTGTCTAAAGGCAGTTACAATTCCAATTATTGTAGTTTTTCATTTTATTTCTCTGCGACCGTAAGTGTAGTATATGGTGTATCGCCGGTTTCGTTGCTATACATCAACGACAATCGGGGTACACATACTTACTTACGTTGATGATAAGTGTTATTATGTGTTGCTGACATTTGATATGCAGGATTGTCGTGATTGAATAGCCGGGGGTTTTATGTGAGATGAGAATTTTCTTTTCATTCATGTAAAATTAAATTGTACATAATATTCTTTTATTTGGGGCACTTCCGGGTTGAGAATGATGTCACCAGTGTTGTATATTATTTACTTTTCCGCATTAGGATAGACCCAAGATGGAGGGCACAAGTGACCAGGTTCTAAGGTTCAGTGGGAGGCCATCTCGAGGAGTCGAGACCGGGTCTCCTAAACTCCAGAATTGATAGGGTCACTTGCCGCTCTCGTAAGGGTCTAAGGGTGTGGGCTTGGCTATTCATCGCTACCGTGGAATCCGTATTTTCTATTGCTGGCTAAATACAAAATACGGACCTCCTAGATATCCTATATTAAATGTGCTTCTGCTGCTTATATTATGTGATGTGATCATTTAATATATATCTGAGACGAATGCAATATTATATATATGATATATAATAGACGTTACTTATGTTTTGCACCCGCGCTAGCCCCATCCTAATATGTCGTTAGTTAAGTAACCTAACGGTGCATAACGGGACAATGTGACGAATGCGAGTGGTATAAGTGTACGTTATATTTTCATTTCTTTCTATGATGGTTTTAGGATTTAAATGATGGGACTACATTAATGAGATTAATGTAAAGATAAATGAACCTAAAAAGATGTTGTAGAATCGGATTTGAAACACACTCGGCCTTTTATGAAAAAGCAAGTTTCAAAAATGCGGAGCTTAAGCCACTCCTTTTAAACCCATTGAATTCTACAACGATATCAAGTTCAAAGCGTTAAAAGTTTTCTTAAAAACTATCCGCAGCCCTCCGTCATTTTAGGGAGTACTTAGTATTCGTGCTGCGTATTTTGACTTTAGTTAAGGCGCAGTGTACAGTAGCTAAGTGATATCTTCTTACACTGCATATGATGCAGATTAGTTAGGACATTCATATGATTATGTTGACTTTTGTTAAGGGTCATATGGGTGGGTCTAGTTAATCACGAAATGACGGGAAGAACTTGACTAGTACTTATGATATGTTGACTATAGTTAAGGTTATGAGTGCTAGGGGTAAAAAATAATATCGGGAATTTCAAGAGTTGAAATTTGCAATGAGATTGCATACCTTCTATATGATAGTAGGATCCCGATCCCACTGTGAGCAAAAGTTGCTCCCGGGAGAGTTTTGCACTTTACAATTAGCTAACCCATTAGGTGTCTAGAAAGGTGTCAAACGGGGCTACGCCTCTGGGAAGACGAGATTTATTTTAATTAGGTCCGTGCGAAAGCACGAGGAACCTCCCTCAAGTACTGGCACCGGCCTGGCTGAACGGTTAGCGAAGTTGTAGAATGTAATTAATCCTGGCTAGTTTTCTTTTTAAAGGTTTTAAAGAAAATTTGATAAAAATAGTGGGAGACATCGATTAGATAAGATAATAACCAATCTGATCTTTGCAAGAGCTTTCGCTGAGTGTATTCTTTTCTCTCTCTTAACAGCAGATACAAATGTCAGGACTCAAGCTTCTATTAGATAAAAATAAACTGAATGGGACCAATTATAAAGATTGGCTGAGGAATCTCAACATTGCCTTGACTTATGATAAGGTATCATATGTCCTCACGGCTCCAACCCCGCCCATCCTAGGTCCTAAACCTTCAGTTGCGGATAGAGAAATCCGCAAGACATAGGACGCTGACTGTTCCACGGCCAAATGCCTCACGCTTACATCGATGGATAACACACATCAGAAGCAGCACGAGAATATGGACGTACAATCCATATTCCTCCATACAAAAGAGTTGTATGGAGAGCAATCTCGCGTATTACGATAGGAAGCATCCAGAAAGCTGTTTCAGATGCGAATGGCCCCTGGCACAGCAGTAGGAGACCATGTTCTGAAGAAGATAGCTCTCATAGAAGAGCTTGAGGACCTTGGGTGGATAATGGACAATGAGCAATACACGGATATTATTCTGCAGTCTCTCCCCTCCACCTTTGCTAAATTTATAGTTAACTTCAATATGCACAACATGGAGAAGGAACTACCTGAACTCCTTAATATGTTAAGGAGTGCAGAGAGCACGCTGAAGTCAGTAAAGACTCCCGTTTTAGGTGTTGGGCTATCTTCCTCCTTTCGCCCGAAGGCTAGAGCCAAGGGAATGATGAAGAAGAAACCCACCAAACCTAAGGGCGGAGTCAAAAAGGTTAAGGGGAAAAACAAGTCCAAGGTTGGAGAATCGGGGAAAGGAGAATGTTTCCACTGCAAGAAGACGGGACACTGGAAGCGGGACTGTACTGAGTACCTTGAACTCAAGAAGAAGCATGGTGATGCTCAGCTTCAGGTGTGTTCGTAATTGAAAACTGTTTTTCTATTAACTCTGCTTCCTGGGTATTAGATACCGGTTCAGGTTCTCATATTTGCAATTCTGTGCAGGCGTTAAGAAATAGCAAGGTTTTGAAGACAGGTGATCATACTCTCCAAGTTGGAAATGGTTCCAATGTAAATGCAGTTTCAGTGGGAGAGTATCACCTAGGGTTGCCATCTGGTTGTATATTGGTTTTGAACCCATGTTATTTTGTGCCAAGTATGCTTTGTAATATTATATCTGTTTCTTTGTTAAACAATGAAGGATATCATTTTGCTGTGCAACACAATGTTATGAACATTAGACTTAATCAAGAGTTGATTGGTTGTGGTACACTTAATAACGGGATATACGTCCTTAATCAACACACTGTTTTCAACATTCAACACACAAGTAAAAGAAAATTTTCAGATATAAATGAAGCTTTTCTTTGGCATTGTAGACTTGGTCATATTAATGAAACAAGACTAAACAAGCTTCATAAAGATGGATATTTAAATTCTTTTGAGTATAAATCTTATACAACTTGCCAGTCTTGTATCAAAGGTAAAATGACCAAAACTCCGTTTACTGGACACGGAGAAAGAGCTACTGAGCTCCTAGGCCTCATACATAGTAATGTATGTGGGCCAATGTCTACACATGAAAGAGGCGGTTTTTCCTACTTCATAACTTTTACTAATGATTTCTCAAGATTTGGTCATGTGTTTTTGATAAAACATAAATCTGAAGCTTTCGAGAAATTCAAGGAGTACAAACTTGAAGTAGAAAACCAAATAGGAATGAGAATCAAGATACTTCGATCAAATCGAGGTGGAGAGTACTTAAATACTGAGTTCTTGGACTTCCTAAAAGAGAATGGGATTCTCTCTCAGCTCACTCCCCCTTACACACCACAGTATAACGGTGTGTCAGAGCGACGGAATCGTACCCTATTAGATATGGTACGATCTATAATGAGTGATTTTGAGTTAACCCTCTCCTTTTGGGGGCATGCATTGGAAACTGCAGCTTTTCTGTTAAACAAAGTTCCAACCAAGACCGTATCTACCACTCCATATAAGATATGGCATGAGAAGAGACCATCTCTTAAACGAGTTGAGATTTGGGGTTGTCCGGCTTTTGTCAAAAAGCAGAATCCAGACAAACTAGAGACACGATCGGTCAAATGTATATTTGTGGGATATCCAAAACATTCGTTTGGGTATCTTTTCTACCACAAGGAGGAACAAAAGGTGTTTGTTTCTCAGTATGCCACATTTTTAGAAAATGAGATTTTTCCAAATGATGCTGATGGCAATGTGGTAGATCTAGAAGAGGTTCTAGAAACTCAAGTTACAAATGACGAGCTGGCTGAAACTGATGTTGTAACAGAATCTAATGAACCTCAGCCACTCCGTACATCTGGTAGGACTTCTCTCCCACCGGAGAGATATTACGGTTTTCTCATTGATGGTGATAGAGAAGATTGCATCATGGATGATGATGATCCTGCCAGTTTTCATCAAGCTATCACGAGTGGTGACTCTGTGAAATGGCTGGATACCATGAGATCTGAAATGGAGTCCATGTACACCAAAAAAGTATGGACTTTGGAAGATGTGCCCTCCGGGATAAAACATGTAGGCTGCAAATGGATCTTTAAAAGAAATATCGGAGTAGATGGACAGGTGGAGACCTATAAGGCAAGGTTGGTAGCGAAAAGTTTTCGTCAAAGATCAGGTTTGGACTATGACGAGACTTTCTCTCCGGTAGCCATGCTGTAACATCTCAAAAAAATAAAATATTATCTTTGGGAATTTTTATAATTTAATATTAATTATAAATGAATATTTTAATATTTCGGTATAATTAAATACCGATAAATGGGGAAAAATTTGGAAAATTATAGAAATTACTAGAAAGAGGGTGTTTTATGTGAATTATGCAAATTTTAAGTTTTTATGATTAGTTTGACACTAATTTAGTGCTAATCGCGATTAAAAATCGCTAATCGCGCTTTAAGCGTATTTTGTGCAAAACATGCACCATATCTTTTCTTTCACACTTGTGTTACATTTTCCTACATGGCTTTATCATCTTTTTCATTCTTTTCTTTTGTGGTTACTATTGATGTGAGAATGAAAATAGAAAAGGAAAGGAATGAATAGAATATATAGGTATGGGTGAGAGAGAGAAAGTGAGGGTTTACCTTTGACCCAAGTCTTGAGCCATCCTCCTTCATTGTTTTCACTCATTTCTCTCCCTCTCCCTCATGTTGCTGCTGCTACTGCACTCTCTCTCCCTCTCCATAAAATCCCCCAAAAGACCATGAAAATCACCTCAAAACCCTATTCCCACTTCACAAAAAGGTGCATGAGCTCACTAGCAACACATTGGACCAAGAAAGCTTTCATTTTGGCGCTGTGGAGGATTCATGGATGCTAACTGAGGTATATCCTTTCACAAAAAGTGTAGTGTTTTGGTTGTTTAATCCTCTTTTAAAGTTTGGTATCGATTTGGCGAAGTTTGGCGAACTTTGGAATAACCTAGAAAGGGTTAAGGTTATTTTTGAGTTGTGGTTGTGTAATTGGACTTAAGTAGTGACCTTAAACTCCCCAATTGTCCAAAAACCAGACCTAACTCAACCTGAAACCCAAAATACGGATTTACAGAAACTTTGCATATCGGTTTTGTGAGTGTATAAGGCGTGCAGGAAATCTGGAATGAACTGGGACATTTACGAGATAGATAAACAACTCCAGGGACCCATTTGAGACCATAGGAGACCCCCCTGCAAGTACGAGGCCCCAAGTCATCCCCAAAACTGAGGAGGCCGGTTTTTATAGGGAAGTGGCCGGCCCCTTGGTGGTTGAGGGTGTCCAGGTTGTTTCCATAGGTCATATGTACCCTATATACCATCCTTGTGTTGTTTTGGAACCTAGTTTTCACCTTATACAAAATCTGGGACTAAATACTCGATTTGCTGTTTTGATTCGAGATATGATTTTCCGTATTTTAAATTCTGGATTTTTGTATTTGTGCTTTATCTCGATCATGTGACGTTTGTACGTCTATCTCGAGTGATATTGGGTTGTTTTGCGAGAGCTAACTATAGGTTCTAACCTATAGGCTTTTAAGTGCATCATTTTGGTTTTCGTGTGTCGTTTTGGTTTTAATTTGGTTTTAATGCGATACGATACGTGTGACATGTAGGTACCCCCACGGTGATTCGAGACGATGAAGAAGATGGTGGTGACGTCGGCATCGGCAAGCAAAGCTCAAAGTGAGTAGATTATATCTACGGGGGAAGTCGGGTGGATGGCGTATAGCACCCCCGTAGTTCGATGTTTAGTATACTATATATATATATATATACTATATATATGTTTGATAGCGTTAAGTGTGATATGGATATTCTATATGTGATTAGGTGTACTATGGATAGATTAGGGTTTAGAAGTAAACTAGTATAGTTTCCTAGTTGCGAACCCTAGTATAGGTTTACACCCACACGCACACACATGCTTATTTGTTATACTTATACCTGAATGATGAGGATAGTGGATGTTATTTGGAGATGAGTCGATGAGATTGGGCATAGTTCCATGAGATCGGTGATATGATATAGTTCGTATTTGGGATACGACATGAGATTTTAGCGGGCCTTTGGATGTGTGTTTCACACACGCATTTATATCTATATAGATGGTATCGGTTAGTACTAGACTAGATCAGTACCCCTGATCATGAGATATGACGATAAGGATACCAGAAAATTGACGAGATGATTGTAATATTGACCCGTACCCAAATTTGGGATGCCGTACGATGGATGTACCGTACGAGCTTTATATTGATGATAGATCCGCACTCATGACTCGAGGATGTCATATGATATTGTATCGTACGCGGTACCTTTGAGGCGGGATCACTGACTATTATATTTATATATATATATATATATATATATATATATATATATATATATCGACTCAGATTTAGGTGGTTTCCATACCCCTCCCGATTGACATGTTAGTTAGATCTGTAGTTGCTTAGTAGATGTTAGGCTAGACCGATGTCATACCTATTTCAAAAACTAACGAGTCGGGAGTATTTTAAAAACAGGCAAAGGGATTCTATGGATATTTCAAAAGACGCATCTTTTCTTAAAAACACCGTAGCCCTTATTTTTCCTAAAAACCCCGATTCGTCCCCTTTCAAATGGCAAAACAGTATGACATCGATACATTGATGTAGATTCTGCACTGTTGTGTTTACTATTCTTTTGCTACATATTCTTGCTATTCGCATCGCATTTGCATGTTAAATATGTTTATTGTTATATTAAAACTATGCTGATAGGACACCAGCACCATTATCGATGATGCATATGTTCCTCGTACACCTGCTTGCCGGCTCACACACTTCATCATCGATAATTGCCATGTCACTACACTGTAGGACTGTTGCATTCAGGATATGATCCCTTGCATGGCATACTTGTGTACATACATATTGTACACTCATATTTTGTACACATACATAGATGACTCTGGCTTGATTTGGAGATTTGGGAACCGCAAGATACTCTTTAAACTGTTTCATTTTAAAAGAGCGGTTTCCCTCAATATGTACATATTACTATTCCATGTTGCATGACACTGATATGCTTACATTTCTTTTATATGTCGCATACATCATGCCTTATAATTATACGCATTGAGAAATGTTGTTTCCATGATATTTCTGGATTTGGGAACCGTGGGTATTTTGAAAGAAAGTATGTATCGTTTTAAAAACCCGGTTACCCTTGATATGATATTTCAGTGCGTCCACCATGTGTTTTCTCGATTCTGAGAGCGACATGTGAAACCCGATTCGAGGAGAGGTAGGCACCGTTTGCGGGTACATGGTGGATCCGGTGAGGTACCCCGGGGCAAGAAGACTCGTATATGTTAGACGGTGAGCCTGGCAGGGGAGTACTACCTACCGGTGATTGTATTTGAGCTCGGCGGATATCCGGAGGATACCGACCGGAGTTGAGAGATGATACGGGCAGATCCGGACTGACGGAGCCCGAGGGCCGATCCAGACTGACGAAGCCCTATATATATGAGGATTTACGTGCCGATGCTAGGCATAGGTTTCATGATGTTTTCGAGTGTCGATGCTAGACACTCAGGTTCCATGATTTTGTTATGTCGCGAGCGACACATGTTGATTTACATCCTCATACTTCCATGCATATGCTTTATGATGTTTACATGCGTGATGCTTATTGTCATTGGATGACACGTGGACGAGATCCACATACATATAGTTGACCTTGATCACATAGTTGGATGATATCCACATACTCATAGACTTCCTGATATAGTTGACATTGATTACATTGATCATACCTCATAGTTATGATATGTTGCTACCTGAGGCACTGACACGAGCACTTGGTATTACACTTATGTATAGATGTTTACCCTTGCCACCTTATCTGCTTCAGACTTTTTCATATTGGGGATATTATTATTACTGATCGTATTGACCTAGGTTTGTGTTATACATACGATTTTTGCTCTGCGATGTTTTCTATTCACGAGTTGGCAACTCACTTACGTTGTGCCACAGTTCTTGCTGGTTTTGCCGTACAGGTTTCATTACGGCTTTTCCTGGCACACAGCTTCCTTTCTGGGTGATTGCTTTGGTAGGTGGGTTCACTTGCATCGTGACCACCATTGACTTATTTATTTTCAATTGTATCTAGTAAATTCCATCAACCAAACTTGTATATTTTTTTTAGACTTAGAAAACCAGTTGTGTATTATTTCGACCTTAGAGTCGCGCGTTGTAGTATTATGGTTTTCTTGTTGATTTTGAGTTTCCCTTTGAGTTTTTATCCTCGCCCTTCGGCGTTGTATATTATATTGCTTGCGTGGTTGTGACCGTCGATTGACGAAGAGCTAGCTCCCGCTTGGGGATGCCTTTTATCATTGCATATATATTATTCTTGTTGTACCCCGTTCGGGGCCAGTATATACAAAGGAAACTCTGCCGAAATTTTCCAAAAACACTATAGTTAAAAATGCACATTCGGCTTACTTATTTAAAAACCTTGTTTTTAAAAAAACATGTTTTCTTCACTTCTTAAAACTACTTTTTTTTTATTTACTCCTTAAAAATGGTTTTAGATTTCTGGGCTTTTGGCTTACTTGAATTAGATGAGGTCCTATAGACTTCATATAATTCAAGGGCCAGTCACGTGCTATTTCAGGTCGTGACACATGCTTAAAACCATTTGGATCCTACTTGCTATTGCTGCTCACTACGACTATGAAATCTGGCAGATGGACGTTAAAACTGCATTTCTAAATGGTGATTTAGATGAATGCGTTTATATGGATCAGCCGGAGGGCTTCATTGACAGTGGGAGCAGCGGAAAAGCATGTAAGTTGCTTAAATCCATTTATGGATTGAAGCAGGCATCACGGAGTTGGAACATCTGTTTTGATGATGTTATCAAAGAGTTTGATTTCATCAAAAATCCAGATGAACCTTGTGTTTATAAGAAGACTGTAGAGAGAAATGTCGCATTCCTCGTATTGTACGTGGATGACATACTTCTGATAGGAAATGACATTCCTATGTTACAGTCGGTCAAATCATTCTTATCACAAAGGTTCTCCGTGAAGGACCTGGGTGATGCCACGTACATATTGGGCATACAGATCTATTGGGATAAATCCAAATGGTTATTGGGATTGTCCTAAACCAAGTACATCAACACCATCCTAAAGAGGTTTAGTATGGAAGACTCCAAGCGGGGTGCCTTACCCGCTTGCCACGGAGTCACTCTCTCCAAGGATGATTGCCCAAAGTCTGATAAAGAGAGAGCTCGCATGAGCATTATTCCCTATGCTTCGGCAGAACGATCGATAATGCATGCGATGTTGTGTACACGCCCTGATGTAGCTTATGCACTTAGTGTAATAAGCAGGTATCAGTCAAACCCAGGGGAGAATCACTAGACTGCTGTGAAGAACATTCTTAAGTACTTGCGAAGGACTAAAGAATTGTTCTTGGTGTATGGTAATAGGGATCTCCAAATGGAGGCCTTTACCAATTCAAGCTTCCAGAGTGACAAGGATGACAGCAAGTCTATCTCAGGGTTTGCATTCACCCTCAATAGAGGGACAGTAAGTTGGAAGAGTTCCAAACAGGATACCGTTGCAGATTCAACGATGGAAGCTGAGTACATTGCTGCAAATGATGCTGCCAAGAAAGCCGTCTGGATGAGGAAGTTCATCTCGGAGCTAGGAGTAGTTCCAACCATTATTGATCCAATACCTTTGTATTGTGACTATAATGGGGCTATGGCATTGGCCAAAGAGCACAGGTCCCATCAGAAGTCCAGACACATCCTGAGGCGATATCATCTGATCCGGGAGATAGTTGATCGCCACGAGATCGAGATCAAGAGAGTAGATACAAAGGATAACACTACGGATCCATTCACCAAGGCCCTCCCTCAGCCGCAGCATGAGCGACTTTTTGAGATGTTGGGTATGAGATACGCCAATAATTGGCCTTAGTGCAAGTCAGAGATTGTTGGATATATGTATGCCCTAGAGGCCATTATATGATATTGTATGTACTGATGGGTGTGTGTGTGTGTGTGTGTATTCATAGGACAGTCTTGCTCAACACGATAGTATGCTATCTGGTTTCTCTTTATCATATGTTCACTTGATCATGTTTTTACTCATTTGGTACATGTTGATAAAGCCCTAAGGATATTGGCTTGACTACTGGGATTATGATGTGGATCATACTAGTGGGACACCTGTAGTTTATAAGCATATCCTTGAAATGTTCCTAGTCGTAGGTATATCAAGACAGGGCATCGATATTCCAGTGTAGACTAGCGTATACCATTCTTGTTCCATATGATGGACGATGGATGATCCCATATCCGTCTGGTGTGGTGACACCAAAGATTGTATACGGGTGCTCAGTGAGACTGGGTACACTGAACGGACTCACCGAGAACTCCTATGTGGTATTATATCATACGTCGGATAGCAGTTCTCAGGTGACACTGGTACAGGTTAGTCTGTAGACCCGAAATCGCCATAGAGTCTTGTGTGTCCTCCTACTGTATCTTGATCTCCACCCTACTATGGCTCTACTGAGTCATACAAACAGGTGGAATTTAGGTACAGTCCCGAGGCATATGGAGGCAATGAGTGATAGGAGGGGTTTCGTCTCTCCCGGTATTGGGGGTTGATGCTGTGCTGTACACGATTGGCCATAACAGGAAGTCCCTGGCCAGGGCTGCTGAGATATTACTGATAAGTGTTATCAGTAGTTTCTAGATCTATTGTAGACCATATACCGGCATGACTTATTGAGTTATTAGGGTCGACGATTCCATCCCTAGACTCGATATGCAGCATATCTGACGAAGAGACCGGACTGTACGGTAAGTGTTGCCAGTTGGATTGACGGGAGTTTTGACAGGTTCGCTTGTTCTTCTTCTGATCGCTCAATACCCGGGTAGCCATTACGTTTAGCTGACCGCTTGCGGCTTGTAGGTGTTCGATGTGATCATCACCTACTGCCGGCGTATTAACGAGTCTTAGAGTCTCACATAGGAGTTTTCTGGCTCAGGCAAAACGATTTGGTGTACATATGAGATATGTGCAGGAGCTCGATTAATACGTGTATGTGATGCCGTATTTTAATCGGGCGTTTTATATTGGTCGGGTCGTATGAGATATGACCGGTTTATTAAATCATGTGTTGATTTAATATTGACTTTTATCTCATTTAAATAAACCTTTTCTTTATGATGGATGCATGCATGTATATGTACATGTTGATGTGCATACACACATACATACATGCATTAGTATCATGGTTGATGATACATCAAAGATGGCAATATAAGAAATACATGGAAAGTAAATATATTTGTATATATTAGAATGAGAAAAAGAAAATTGATATTCATCATTGTTGACTTTTCTTTACTTGACCAAAATTAAACTATGGTTTCATTTTCCTTTGTTATTTTTCTCATTCTAAAATATCTAGATATTTATTAACCATGGTTTGAGTTTAGATGTTTATGTTTGATATTTATCTCTTTCTCTCATTATCTTTATCCAAAAGAAAATTAGCTCAAGGTTGCCATCTTCATCTTCCTCTCTCTAGCTCTCTCTTGAGTTTCAAAATTGAGTGAGGTTAAAAGAAAGAAAGGGTTTTTATTTGAGAACACAACCATATCATCACACTACACTTCATTAGCCCTTTGGTGTAGTTTGTTTGCTTCATCATCCTAGTGATCTATTAGAGCAAGGAGCTTTGAGCAAAGGAACTCCGGGTGGATCGTCGTGGACGTGGAGGAGTTCAAGCTAGCTCGTTCAAACCCTAGGAGGTCTACAAAGGTTGTAGTCTCTCCACTTAGTTAAAGATTAACTTTAGTATGTGATACTATAAGTTTTACTCTATATTTCTAGTTCGATTCCTAGTTATGTTTGCTTAGCACCTCTTAAAATCAAAGTTGTGGCATGTGTGATGCTTCCAAACCCTATATGAGGTGATAAGGAAACCCTACAATATATGAGGGCATTAATCCTACAACAAAACAGAACCTTGAATCCATGTGTCAAGGCACTTTCATGACTAAAGATGATGGTGAAAACTGGAGATTCTTAGAAGATTTCGCTGAAAAATCTTTACAGTGGGAGAGTGTAAACCAGTCATCGTCTAGGGTTGGCATTCACCAAATTGATGTTTCCATAGGAGTTAGAGCTGAAATGGCAGCAATGCAAAAGAAACTCGAAGCTGTGGAACATAAATTTTTAGCAGCCTCCCTAAATCAGATGTCACTCCTCAAAACTGTCTGTGGATGCTGTTCTGATCCATCTCATCTTACGGAAGCATGTCATTGAATTCTCCGTTTCAAGGTCAAGAGTATACCAATACTGCTTTCCAACAAAGACCTAGAAACGACCCGTATTCTTCCACTTATAATCAGGGTTGGAGGAATCGCCTTAACTTTGCTTGGAACCGACAACAAACTCAAAACACGGTTCCAAATCAAAATAATTTTCAAAGGGCTCCTCCACCACAACAGCAGCCATTTCAACTGACTCAGCACCCCTACCAATCACAAAACTTTCAAAACCCTGTCAACATACCTGCACCATATAATCCTTTGCAGTTGACCGGTACTGATATTTCCTCTTCACTCGAACGAACTTTTGAAATATACATGAAACAAATGTCGGTTGAATTTAGGTCTTCCCTCGATAAATTCGAGAAAAACTCGACCTCCAAGATGAGAGTTTAAAATCGTTGGAAGCTCAAATTGCTCAATTAAAAGCCGAAATGAGTGCAAGAGAGAAAGGGAAACTTCCGTCTCAACCCTTACCGAATCCTGGACATTCACAACACTACAATGTGAATGCCATCACAACGTTGAGATCAGGAAGAGTGCTGAATAATCACGTTAAGCAAGAAATTGATGATAATGAAAAATCTATTAATAACACCCCGGCTGAGACTTTTCCTTCCACACACACTTCTACTTCTAATCCTTATTCTTCTACCCCACCACCTTCTTGCGAGCCTATTCTTCGTTTCCCCCAAGGCTCGACACCTCAGCAAACCTCTTCTAGTCCACCAAAGATGATCCCCACTCCTATTCTGGGATCACTTCCACACATACCACCTTCTCCAATGTTGGACCCAGCTCTTATTGCTAAAGCTCCTTATCCTAATCGGTTAAGGGGTAACAAATCGAGTCCACATATGGAGAAGATTATGGAAATGTTCAAACAGGTTAATATCAACATCCCTCTCCTAGATGCTATTCAACAAGTCCCCGCTTATGCAAAAATTCTCAAAGACTTGTGCACTAGGAAGAGGAAGACTCAAGTGCCAAAGAAGGTCTTCATGACTAATAATGTTAGCACTGCTTTTACCCCACGGTTACCAAAATAATGTAAGGACCCAGGATGTCCTACGATATCGATTATTGGGGGTAAAAACATCAACCGTGCTTTACTTGACCTGGGCGCAAGTGTTAACCTGCTTTCATACTCTGTTTATGAGCAGTTAGGGATTGGAGAGTTGAAACCAGCTCATTGCACTCTCCAAATGGCAGACCGTTCAATCACCAAACCCAGGGGTGAACTGAAGGATGTATTGATAAAAGTCGGGGAATTCATATTTCCTGTAGACTTTATTGTTCTCGATACACAACCTATAGCAAACCCACGGAACCAAATTCCGGTGATTTTGGGTCGACCATTCCTTACCACTTCCAATGCTGTCATTAATTGTCGAAACGGTTCTATGAACCTATCTTTTGGAAAAATGACAATTGAACTGAACATCTACAAAATTGGAAGTCAGCCGTCTGAACCCTTTGCTCACATACTTGATGTTTGTTCTGTCCATGAGATTGCTCCCGAAAGTTGAGAAGTTGATGAACTTTGCTTTGAAAATCTCGAAGACACTAGCACATCAATATTTGATCTTGCACATCTTAGTGAGGACACTCTTTACACTCCTGAGTCTGACACTCTTGACTCATCACCTTCCGAGTCTGTATCCTATGCAGGATACGAGCTTCTTTGTGACTCTGAATATCATTCGATGATCCTACCTTCTATAATTTCTCCGCCAGCATTAGATATCAAACTTTTACTTTCTCATCTTAAATATGCATATTTAGGTGAGAATGAGTCCTTACCTGTGATCATATCCACTTCTCTAGCCTCAGAGCAAGAGAATGCGCTTTTGACGGTATTGAGATCTAATAGGCAGGCATTTGGTTGGACTATGGCTGACATCAAAGGGATTAGTCCCTTGATTGTTGAACATCATATACATTTGATGGATGAAGCCAAGCCAACCCGAGAACCACAGAGACAGTTAAACCCCGTTATGAAGGATGCGGTTAAGAAAGAAATCGTCAAATGCCTTGATAATGGTATCATTTACCCAATCTCCGATAGCCAATGGGTGAGTCCAATTCATGTCGTCCCTAAGAAATCTGGTATCACGGTCATAACAAATGAGGCAAATGTGTTAATCCAGATGCGCGCTCAAACTGGGTGGCGTGTATGTATTGATTATAGAAAACTCAGTGCCGCAACAAGGAAAGACCACTTTCCTCTACCTTTCATTGACCATATGCTAGAACGCTTAGCTGGACGTGAATATTACTGCTTCATGGATGGATACTCTGGCTATAACCAGGTCTCTATTGCCAAAAAGGATCAAGACAAAACCACATTTACTTGTCCTTTTGGTACTTTTGCTTATAGACGCATGCCCTTTGGGTTATACAATGCTCCCGCTACATTTCAGCGGTGCATGATGGGGATATTCTCGGACATGGTCGAGAATTTTTTGGAGATTTTCATGAACGATTTCTCGATATTCGGAGATTCTTTTGCTGACTGCCTATCTCATCTTGGCGCAGTTCTTACTCGTTGTAAAGAGAAGAACTTAACTTTGAATTGGGAAAAATGCTATTTCATGGTCCAAGAGGGAATTGTGCTTGGACATGTTATTTCACGGAAAGGCATTGAGGTTGACAAAGCTAAAATAGATGTCATTCAAAACCTTCCTCATCCCAAATGCGTCAAGGATATCCGATCTTTTCTTGGCCATGCAGGCTTTTATCGGAGATTCATTAAGGATTTTAGCAAAATTGCTAGACCTTTAACTCTTCTCTTGTCCAAGGACACAACCTTTCATTTTGACTCGGATTATGAGGCAGCATGCGACTCACTTAAACACTCTCTCACTACAGCCCCCGTTCTATCATCTTCAAATTGGAACCACCCGTTTGAGCTTATGTGTGATGCATCAGATTTTGCAGTTGGTGCAGTCTTAGGACAGCATATTGAAAAGATGCCACACGTGATCTATTATGCTAGTAAGACCCTGAACGATGCTCAAATTAATGATACAACTACCGAAAAAGAACTTTTGGCAGTTGTATTTGCATTAGAAAAATTCAGGCCTTACTTGATTGGCTCACCAATTGTTGTGTATACTGACCACTCCGCCTTGAAACATCTTTTCGCAAAGAAGTATGCTAAAGGTAGGCTAATACGTTGGATCCTTCTATTACAAGAATTTGATCTTGTTATTAAAGATAAGAAAGGATGTGAAAACGTTGTAGCCGACCATCTATCGCGCATCTCTTCTTCACCAGTGACCCTGCCGATCAATGATTCTTTTCCGGACAAACAACTCTTGAATGTATCCGATGAACCTTGGTTCAGGGATATTGTGAATTATCTTGTTATGGGACTTATCCCCCGTGAATGGTCAAAACAAGACAAACATCGATTTCTATCCTAAGTAAAACATTTTTACTGGGATGAACCCTATCTGTTTAAGTATTGTCCTGATCAGATCATTCGCAGATGTGTCCCTAATGATGAATTCAAGAGTGTTCTATCTTTTTGTCATGATCAGGGATGTGGGGGTCATTTCGGTCCTCGAAAGACAGCGGAGAAGGTTTTGCAATGCGGTTTTTATTTGCCGACTTTGTTCAAAAATGCATTTGATCATTACAAAACCTGTGCACAGTGTCAACACACGGGTAGGATTTCCCGGAGAAATGAGATGCCACAGCAACCCATCTTAGTGGTTGAAACTTTTAACGTTTGGGGTATTGACTTTATGGATCCTTTTCCCAACTCCTTTGAGAATCTGTACATATTGCTTGTGATTAATTACGTCTCGAAGTGGGTTGAAGCTATTCCTTGTCGCACTAATGACAAAAAGGTTGTCATTAAGTTCTTAAAAGAAAATATCTTTTCGTGATTTGGACACCCGCGTGCTATCATTAGCGATAACGGGACACATTTTTGCAATCGGTCTTTCGTGACTTTGATGCGGAAATATGCAATCAACCACAAACTTTCCATACCCTATCATCCCTAAACGAGCGGGCAGACTGAGGTTTCAAACAGACAAATCAAACAAATTTTGGAGAAGACTGTTTCTAAAAATCGAAAAGATTGGCCAACTAAATTGACGGATGCCCTTTGGGCATTCCGAACTGCATATAAAACCGATCTAGGTATGTCTCCTTACAGACTAGTGTTTGGAAAGGCCTGTCACCTTCCGGTCGAGATTGAGCACAAAGCAATGTGGGCAATTAGAGAACTTAACTTTGATTTAAATCAAGCCTGTAACTTTCGGAAGCTGCAATTAAACGAGCTAAGTGAACTCCGCAATGAAGCTTATGATAATGCTGTGATTGTAAAGAACCGGACTAAGCTATTTCACGATAAAAACATTTTGAGAAAAACTTTTACACCTGGTCAACAAGTACTTCTTTATGATTCACGACTCCATCTTCATGCGGGTAAGCTAAAATCTCGGTGGAAAGGACCTTTTATTGTGCGGTATGTATACCCGCACGGGGCAGTTGAGGTTGAAAATGTTGAAACGGTACAATTTTCAAAGTAAATGGACATAGATTAAAACCGTATTTTTCCACTAACCCCTCGGAAGAGCTTCTGTTTTTACAGGAGCCGCTTTATAATGACTGATTTTCCTCCACCTCACCTCCATGACTTGGTAATTTTGTCGCATCTTTAGAATGGAGGTAAGTCAACTTGTACATACATTTTATAAAAATAAAAAATAAAAAATATAATAAACAAAACAATAAAAATTTTGTACATAAGTGAAAAGAATAAGTTTGGGGGAGGATTTTCACGATCATATTTATTGCCCCCGTTAATAAATTTCCTCCCAAACTTACAGGTTTTTTGAGGTTTAGCAGAAAACAACAGTGAGGACACTGTTGAAAACAAGTTAGGAGGAGGTTTGTGCTTATTTACGCATCATTTTGCATCATACTTTGCATAAGCACAAAACATATAAAACATATTAAAAAATTTAAAAAATTCAAAAGATAAAAATATTTAATATTTAATTTTATAATAAAAGATTAAATAGTGAAAAATTGCATCCAAAAGATTAGAAAAATTTAAGAAAACCAAGAAAATTAGAAGTTTTCTTAAACGAAACTAGTAATAAGTAGTTATGAGCCGTTGTCCCAAGGGTTAGTAAGATGAAAGAAGTCACTAATCTGAGAATAAAAATAAGTCTGAAAAATAGTTCCTATTCTGGAAGCCAAACATTTGAATATTGATACCCTACTATTCGCACTTACACACGTCTTAAAGCTCGGGATAGTAGAGGATACCTTGAAATGCTCTTGTCTAAAAGCCAAAGTATGAAGGAAATAAAAAAATTTAAAAAAATATATCAAATGGTGAAGAAAAATGAACACTGGTTTTGTTATCGCCAAGGCAGCAATAAAAAAATATAGCGAGGGTGCTTCATCACCTAGTGCCTTAGACCAACTGGTCTGGGAGTCACTGATAAGCCCTAGGTGGTGCAAGACAAGGAAAATACTAAATCAGCAAGCACATGAGTAATCGGTCGGTTAGTATCTCAAGAAGTATTAACGGTCGCATGAAAAATGTATGAGCAATCTCATCTAAATATTCATCAATTAAAAGTACTGAGGCAGATGGACAAGAGTATGATAGCTTGAATTGAATTCTCCGAGTGTAGGGATGTTCTTTACATACACGTAGGGTTATATGATCGATGTTTGGAAGAAAGGTAGGAATGAAGAATAAAGACGATGTTTTATTGAGGGATGATGTGATTTCTCACATCTTTTCATGACTATTAAGATAGGGCTCATGACAACCGAAAAGCTAGTGTAGTTGGAAACTCAAATTTTCAAAGTCTTTCTTTTACAATTCTTATCTTTATATGTAACTTTCACGGTCTTCCTTTTATTATGGGATTTTATGGGTGCAATCCGCTGAAAACCCTCAGGAGACAACACTCCTCCTACTAGGGACACCTAGAGGTTTAAAGGCTTGTTGCACGTGCTCAGTGCAATCGTGTTGCCTACGAAAGTGTACTAGTTAGTTTTTGTTTTTCTTATATTTTCTCCTTATCTTTTTAACAAAACAAGTTTGCTCGAGACGACCAAAATTAAGTTTGG
This sequence comes from Agapanthus africanus, assembly GCA_030015575.1. Taxonomy (NCBI): domain Eukaryota; kingdom Viridiplantae; phylum Streptophyta; class Magnoliopsida; order Asparagales; family Amaryllidaceae; genus Agapanthus; species Agapanthus africanus. The sequence continues at coordinate 404,201,934 of CM057346.1, forward strand.
GGGAATTTGATCAGTCGAAAATATTGCATTTTTAACACATCAATTTCCCTACTATTTGCAATCATCTAAAAGTGTTCGGTATAAATATAACACATATTAGCAATTAGTCTGTAAAATACCAAAACAAATGTGTTATACATTATAACCGGCATTTTAAGGGAAATTGTGTGTTTATTATTGCGCGCATGATCTTTTGTATATCGCAACACTTGTCTCGAGATTGTGTGCAGCAAATTCTCCAGGTAAAGAGCCGGAATCATAAAAGTGCTGATAAAATACGCCAAGTCCAAGACTTGAAATCTGGCAATGAACAAGAAAGTATAAAAATATTCCAGATATCAGAAAAGTGTCATAAAGCCAACATAAGAATTACCATGGAGAAATAATGCACCAATACCACCAAACGGCCGCGGATCCGCGGCCGAATGGACCGATCCGCCGCGGATCCGCGACCACGACAACTCATCATTGGCAGATTGCTTTCTCCGAGGTCTCCTTTCGATGCTCAAACTTCGTCAAGACACTTCAGTCTCCAGAGAACTCCAGAAGCTTCCTTTCTAACAGCCAAGCTTCTTGTACAAGCCTAATACCTACCAAGCTTCTCAAGCAAGCTAGCTAACTAACTTAATCTAGAAGCTTCTCCTCAACTACCAAGCTTACAAGGGAAGCTAAACCTAGCATAGCTTCTAAAGGAAGCTAGATCAAGCTTCTAGGGGAAGCTAAAGAAGAAGACTATAAAAAGGGACCTAAGGCTTCATTACAAAGGTTGTTGTTCGGTAGTTGAAAAAATAGTAGCAAGATCCAAATCAAAATCCTCACAAATTGAGTGACACAATTTGATCCAAATCAAGATCATCGAGTACCGATTCAAGTAAGCATTCAACAAGCCTTTTTGAAGCAATGTCGATCTTCATCAGAGCAAGTGATTCACGACGATCCGCGACTCAAGAAGACGATGCGAAACTAGTTCGACGATCGAGTTCTCTCCTCAATTCGTGTAGTCTTTGAGTGTTGTAACGAAATATCGAATAATAAAAGGTGAAAATTCTTGATCTTGCTTTTCTTTACATTTTAGCATTATGAAGAGTTGTCGATTCTTGATTGTTATCTTTTTCATGATGTTTCAGTGAAAACTCCGCTCGTGGAGGAATCGAGAAAATAGATAGATGATGATGATTAAATTCTTGAACGATTCTTAAGTCTTATGAGCTTTGTAAACTTTAGGAAATTGAATCATCGAAAACCTAGTTTTGAAGGAGATGCTTTCTTGAATGTTCTCGCTCTAAATTAGAGATCAACGATTGATGATTGAATTTCCTAGAGGCTAGAATTTGAATGCTAATCAACGAAAGGACAAGGGATGATGATGGAGTAACCCTAGTTTCTTCAAGAGATCCCTAAACCTCGTTGATCGTCATCGATCTAGCAACAAATCATCAATAGATAAGAATTTGTTATCATAATTCTTCATCATCACTATTGATTGGATCGATTCCTACGAGCCTCTTTACAAATCTTGATAATTCATTCGATTTGGATATCATCTTGAACTTTATTAATTCTTGATTTTAGATCTAGTTTCCAATGATTCTTGAAACTAAATTTCATAAATCTTGAATCAATTTTCTTTTATCTTTTAATTTTCGACTCAACTAAAACAATAGCGAACAAATCACAATTTCTTAGTGGACGGTCCGTTCTCATTGATGAAATTACAATAGAAACCGTCAATTGATTGCGGTATAAATTTCTTTGGTTGTGAAACATTCTAAACACGACACGGAAAAGATTCAATCAGACGTCATCAACTTCGGCAAGCAAGGATCAATGTGAGTAGATCTATATCTACGGGGGAAGTCGGGTGGATGGCGTATAGCAGCCCCGCAAACTTTGATGGAAACTGATATATATAGAGTATGGTTAAGGTAACCATGTTAGGAACTCATAAATAGGGTTAAGAATTAGTAGGAGATAAGATATACCGTGACTTAAAGTTGTAGCTTATGGTTTAGGTGACATGGTATGATAGGAAAGATATCCCGAATTGATGTTTAAGGATGCGAATTACTATAGATATAGATAAGTAGTTGCATAAAGAATCAATAGGAGTTTATAGTGGCATGTTATGAGGTTGATAAATACGAATTTAGACTAATAAGATGACTGATATGAGATTAATGAGTTAGAGATGATATGAATGATCGAGTATATATATTGGGATATGATATGAAAGCTTACGGATATGAATAGTGAAGGTGACCCACGACTTATGGATAGGTAGTTATCCTAGAATAGGTTTGAGTTTTAGAGTTGAATGACATTTGATGTATAAGGTATAATGTATATATAAAATTGACTTGATGTAAGATGACTTAATAAAATGAAAAGAATATTCGATGTGATATGATGATTTGATGATATGTTAGTATACGGATGCGAGTCGATTGAGATGATTGATACCTTGCTGGTTCCCAGATATGAGATTGTTATGGATGTGGCCTTGGATATAGGTATATATATGTATATAAATATTGTGAATCATGAGTGATATGCTGTACGAGACGTTATGTTCGTACCCTCTTTGTCCTATAGGTTGATAGGATCTCTGATGGTTTAATGCCGCCGTACGATAATTTTCCATATGTGATGAGTTTTATGATGATTGATCCATACCCTTGACTAGAGGATACCGTACGATGGATTATACCGTACGTAATGTTGTAAGGCTGGATGCCGATTGCTAGATTCACCGACTCGATCATGTTAGATACGTATATCATATAGCATTTAGCTGGCAATTTACTTTATGTTGCATTCATGTCATTCTCATTGCATCATATATATACATGTGCTAGTACACCTACACCATTATCGATGATGCGTATGGTACACTTACACAGATTGGCCGGCTCACACACTTCATCATCGATAATTGCTATGTCACTTACACAGTAGAATCGCTGCATCAGGATATGACTCCTTGCATGATATACTTGCGTACATACATATTGTACACCCATACTTGCATGCATACATATTGTACACCCATACTTGCGTACATACATATTGTACCACCATACTTGCGTACATACACATATGCACCTTTATACGATATTGCATTCGATTTTGGAGATTTGGGAACCGCATGATATATTTTAAAACTGGATTCATTTAAAAGAGCAGTTTTCCCTCGAGTGTGCATATTACTGTTCCATGTTGCATGATATACGGATATACTTACATTTCTGTTATATGTCGCATGCATCATGCTTTAAGATTATACGCATTGAGATATGCCGTTTTCATGAGATTTCTAGATTTGAGAACCGTGGTGATTTCAAAAGATAGTATGTATTGTTTTATAAAAAATGGTTTTTCTTGATATGATATTTCAGTGCGTCCACCATGTATTTTCTCGGTTCTGAGATTGGCATGTGAAACCCGATTCGAGGAGCGGTAGGCACCGTCTGCGGGTACATGGTGGACCCGGTGAGGTACCTCGGGGCAAAAAAACTCGTATTGTTAGACGGTGAGCCTGGCAGGGGAGCACTACTTACCGGTGATAGTATTTGGACTCGGCGGTTATCCGGAGGATACCGACCAGAGTGGTGAGATGGATGAGAGCCGACCAGGGTGTGCGGCGCCTGCGGGCCGATCTGAGAATGCGGCGCCTGAGATATATGAGGATTTACGTGTCGATACTGGACATGGGTTTCATGATGTTTCGAGTGTCGATGCTAGACACTCAGGTTCCATGATTTTGATGTGTCGCGAGGGACACGCGTTGATTTATATCCTGATACTTTCATGCATATGCTTTTATGATATTTATATGCATGATGTTGTTGTGTCATTGGTTGATACGTGGATGAGATCCATATGCATACATGCATTGATTATATGGTTGGATGATATCCACATGCATACAGACATTGATTAGACTGTTGGCACATATTTACAGTTACGGTCACCCTAAATATCATAGTATTACCTTTATGATATAGTTGACCTATGAATCGTTATTTATTCGATTTCTACCTGATGATGTTTTCTACTCACGAGTTGGCAACTCACCCCCGTTGTGCCACAGTTCTTGCAGGTTGACCGTATAGATCAGTAGCGGCATCGCTGGCACTTAGCTGCATTCGGGTGTTTTGTTTTGGTAGGTGGTACATGTTGGATCGTACCCCTCTTGTATTTATTATTCATATTGTATCTAGTCAACTCCATCAATCAAAACTAATATTTGTATAAGTAATGAGACTTAGCAAGGCTTGTAGTTGCAAGACATGAGCGATGGGTTATATGTTCGCTTGGTGGGTTGATGTCTTGCTTTATTCTTTATTCTTTTGTGGTGATCTTCGCTGTTGGGCGTCGTATACTTATATTTATGTTTTGCGTGGTTGTGGATCCGCCGATTGGCGAAGAGCTAGCTCCCGCTTGGGGATGCCTTTATATTATCATGTATTTATTGTTTTGGATCAAAATATACAAAGGAGGTGCTGCCCAAATTTTTAAAAGACGAAACATGTTTTTCAACCAGTAAATTAAACTTGCATTTTCTATGTTCCCTTTTCTATGCATTTAGAAAAGCATTTGATTTCATCATACATTTATTTCAAAATCTTCACCTCTTTCATTTTCTTAAAAAAAAAGGGTTTAGATTTCTGGGTTTTCGGCTTACTTAAAGTACGTTACGCCTTTAGACGTTGCGTGATTTAAGTGCCGGTCACGAGCTAAATTCGGGTCGTGACATTAGGATAGTGGCGCCCATTCCTCACCAGTTCTGAAAAGGTTCGATCAAGCTGGAGGGTTGACCTATTCGGGAATCTCCGGTTCTAGAAGAGACAATTTATACTTGCATCTCCAAAGTGTTTCTTGCTTTCCTGCAATTCAGACCAGTCTGAATATGCATACTAATCCCCCACCATGTACCATGGTCTTGCTTGCATAGTCATCTGCGCCTCGTTGCCAACCTGCTTGTAATGAATAATAATACACAAGGGAGTGAGCGAGCGAGCTTGCTTGTGGGCTCTGTCATTTCCTCGGGAGTTATGATTGACTAGTTTCAAGAAATTATTTATGCATAGGTTCATAATGAAAATGAGGAGTTGAGCCGGCTCGTCCCCTTTAAATCGGGTACATATGATCGTCATGTATTATGCATCTATCCATTAGACTCAAAAAAAGGCTTTCGAGGAGAACATGTACCTGATAGCTGATGCATGCATGCATGTCATTTTGTATTGGTGTCGGTATGGTGTATGAACCCAAACTTGACCCCAATATTCTAAATTTCGGATGTCGGTGTCATGTCGGTCAGAAAATTTTGACATCGGTCGGATATCGTGAAATGTCGAGTGGGTTTATCAAATGTCGGGTTCTATATTTTTGTAATGTAAACGTCAATTCACTAGTAAAAACTATACGCATTAGACCATTTATTAGAGACCGTGTAAATATATACAGTTCCTAATAAATTATTAGAGACCGTATATATTATACGGTCTCTAATGAACGGTCGCCAATACATTGGCGGCTGTTCACATAATATTATGGCGACCGTTCACATAATATTAGCGACCGATCTAAACGGTTGCTAATATGTCGATCAGATAAGAGCCGTAATGGTTCCTTTTTCCTCCCCATTCCTCCAAAAATTTCCCCGAGAGGTAATTATTTTTCTCCTTTTTCTCAAATTTTTCGAAAAAATTATGAAATCTAACCATAATTTTTTTTTGTAGGTGTTATTGTTGCAGTTAGTGGTGTAGAAACTTACAATCGCTCTTATTCTTTTCAAATCCGGGCCAAACTTGGTGTTTTCTCCTACTAATCCTAATTTTTTCAATTAAATTGGTAAATTTGGAAATTAGATGATTATAATATGTAATTGTGTTGGTTTTGATATATTAAATATGGTTAACGATGAATTGAATCGGTTGTAGAATAATGGGTTTGAAATTTATTTTGATTTTAGGGGTTGATGGGTTTTATCATTAAAATATAATTGAATAAAATTGTTTTAGTAGCATTTCAGAAAATATAAAATAATATTTTTGAAATTTAAATAATAAAATAATAAATTTTACGAAAACTACACGAGTTTGGATTTGAGTTTTCGTAGAATGGTATAATTATATACCTATACTTTGGAAAATATTTGGAAATTTAAAATAAATTATTAATTTTAAGGCATTTATTAGATTTTGTCTTTTATAAATTATTATACAATTATTTACATAAAAGTTTATGTTAAACTTGATTAGTATATTACTAATTATGTATTAAGCCAAATCCATTTTTGTTAACCATGCATTTGAGTGTGCATGACATTTTGTGACATGTTGTATTTAGATTTTATTTTATAATATGGTTTTGTTTTAAGAAAAAGGGAAAAAAAACATAAAAGAAAATGAAAATGAGAGGAGACATAGATATGACCACCATAATGAGGGGAGAGAGTGAGAAAGAGAAAGAGAGAGTGTGTGTATGGCTCCATAACCATTCTTTTTTCTCACCTCCTTTATCTTCTCCCCCTTCCATCTCCTCCACCATCTCACTACCACTATACACCACCCTAAAAACCACATCAAAATCCTATGTTCCCTTCATAAATAATATTCCTCGCATCCTTACAAGCACCATAGCATGATCAAGTAGAAGTTTTGAGCAACTTAGGTCATCTTAGAATTTTCTTGAGTTTCTCTTTTAAGATAATTCTCTCACTTTAGCTAAGTGTTTAATTTCCTAACCTCTTATATTAGTTTAGAGTTAAACAAGTTAAGTTTAGTGAACTTGGAATATTCTAGGATGAGAGTTAATGGATGAAACTTGTAGTAGAGAATAGTGGAGGAGTAGGGAGTGTCCCTTTGCCTAGTAGTGAGGGTAGCCTTACCTAAAATGAGCTTTGAAGTCCCAAACACGAACTTAGAATTTTCCGATATCGGGTTTTATTGAATTGTGGTGATCAATTGGAATCAGGGATGATTAGGAGACGCTGAAAATTAAGTTGCTAACAAAGAGAGATGTGCAGGCTATTAAAAATATACCCTAGAAACCTTAGCCCCCAACTCCCAAACTTGGCCGCCAAAATAACCCTATTGGCCGCAAATTGGGGCCTGACCCTAGAATTAGGGTTTGGTTCTTGGTCCATAGCTCAATCATCTGATAACTAAGCCTATCCAATGTGCAGAATGTTCTAATTTCACCTTAAATAGAATCTGGGAGTGTTTTTCTAAATTGCTGATTTCGTTTTGTGACTTTTGAAACTTGGTTTTTTGATATTTGAGTTTTGACTCGATCGTTTGACATTTGTACGTCAACGTCGAGAGTTGTTTGGTTATTCTTGCATGCATGGACTATAGGTTCTAACCTATGTGCGCTTCGCGTGCCGTATCGGTTTTTGGATTTGATTTTTTTTACGATATGCATTGAATTGTAGGTACCTTCACGTGGACTTCCGAGACGACGAAGGAGAGCAAGACGTTCATCGACTTCGGCTAAAGCGAGGACAGTAGGTGAGTAGACGTATATCTACGGATGAAGTCGGGTGGATAGCGTATAGCGCCCCCTCAACCATAGTACTAGGAGATCAGAAATGTAGTATGTATATAGATACATACGCTTATATACATACATATAACCGTAAAGATAATTATGAGATGATATGATGAGATGAGAATGTGAAGGAATAAAATGACACGAGTCGATATGTTTGATATGAGGATGTGTGGCAATATATATATACACATATGCTAAGATATGATATGAGATGATATATATATATATAAGAATATGAGATAATATGATATATGTGACCATAAATCCGTACTTTGATTTGATGATATCGTACGATGGATTATACCGTACGCGATATTATGTACAGGACGATAGATCCTTACTTTGATTTGATGATACCGTACGATAAATTATACCGTACGCGATATTATGTACAGGACAATAGATCCTTACTCTGTTTTGATGATACAGTACGATGGATTATACCGTACAAGATATAATGAACATGAATCTGTAAGTCTACGGTAGCGCCCCGACCGTCGATCCGAGGCCAAAATGCGGAAACAAAAACTTTTCATAAACTTGAAACTGGCGCTAACGCAGACTTTTACCTAGATTGAACCATTAACATTAAACTAGCAATCTAAAGAGGGTTAGAAAAGCTATACCGATCGATCCGTGTCTTTTGGTCTTTAGCCACCATCTTTAGCTCCTTGCGGCATCTCCGATCTCGCTCGATCTCCGGTCTCCTCATCGGAAAGGGCACCATGTCGATGAATCCTTTTACGGGCTCCCGCTTCGAACCGAAGCAACTCGGACACGAAGTTTGCTAGCCGACGTGTCCAAGGTGAAGTAGAGAATGTATGTGATCACTTTGTCTCAAGCATCCATTGATTCTCAACACATGAGAGTGTATGGATGGAGGTTGAAGATGATGCCATGGCGGATGTTGTGAGCAAGAAGAAGAAAGAAAAGATAGGAGCTTTTTCTTGTGTTATTGTGTTGAATTATTGTGAGAGCTAGCATTAGAAATCCAAGAGCAAACCCAAGCCTATATGGCTGCCCTATCTCTCTCCATCCATCAATTCAACACAATAAATAAATACTAATGTGACATTAGCACAAATAAAAAGACCATATGTCACTACCCATGTCCATGTCACATTAAATGCTCCTCATGATCATTTCCACTCACAATTTCCACATGTAAACATTAATCCAAATGTTTACAACAATAAAAAAGATATGGCAACATCTAAAGTAAACTCGTGATGGATCACAAGGATACCCCTCACCTGTATATACATACCTGCATCCGCATTCCCACTGAATGCAAATGCGATGAGATTAAAGTAATCCAACAAATCTAATACTAGGATCCGGCTTAAACCAAAGCCCACTAGTATGATCCGTCCGATCATGATCCGTGCACTACTACACGTATATGATCGAACCCTGCCATAATATCATACGGCCTCTACAACGTTTCGCCCGAAACTTGAGAAACTGTCTGTGGGGGACTCTAAAGACTCGTCAATACTTTAGCTGTGGATTTAACCACTAGCACGTTAGTGGTACTAGCTGTACGTAACGGGCTACCAGGTATTGACCAAAAGGGAGGTCGATGAGCGAACTCATCCTGACACCCTACTGAGCCTGTCAGTGACAATATCCGTACAGTCCGCTCCGTTCGTCTATGAGCATTGCATGTCGGGCCTAGGGGGTTGGTAAAAGTCAGACCCCCAAAAGCGGTACAAGTCATGTCGGGGTATAGCCCAGAACACCCTGAGGTACTACTGGAATACCTACCAGTAAATCTTCTTCCTTGGCCAAGGACTTCATGTAATGGCTCTCCTAGACACAGCGCGATCTCACCCCCAATACCGGGAGAGACGAAACCCCTGCCGATCCGCTCACTGCCTCCATGTGGCTCGGGACTATACCTAACTAAAACCTGTTTGCATGACTCCTTTGAGCCGTGGTAGGGTAGTAATCAAAGTACAGTAGGAACTCACACGAAACAAATGACGATCTCAGGTCGATAGACTAACCTGTACACATGTTACCAGGGAACTGCTATCTGACGTCGGGTATAATACCAACTAGCAGGTTCCCGGCGAGTCATGTCCGGTGTACTCATAACCCAATGAGCACCTGTATACGTCTTAGGTGAACCAACTGACACTAATGGCTTGTGAGACCGGCCACCGCCCCTCGTTGGGGTCTCGACTGTATACACTAGTCTACTAATGGAGTATCGATACCCAGTCTCGAAACTCCCACGACTAGGGACCACTTTAAGGATGTGCCTATAGACTACCCAACTCTCACGTATATGATCGCCATCATACTGCTGGTAGTCAAGAAAGAATCCTCAGGGCTCTATCAACGTGTAATAGTAGTCTGCAATATCACTTAAAGCTGTACACGATGATAAAGATAAACCAGATAGCATACTATCATCTTGAGTAAGACTGTCCTACCGGCATAGGTCCTCCCTCAATCATTGCAATCACGTGCCTGCGATCCAATAATTGACTTTGAGGGCACTATATCCAACAATCTCCCACTTGCACTCAAGACTAATTATTGCGATGCCGCATACTCACAGCCCGTGTGATACCGAACACCCAACTCCTCTACTGATCAGTCTCACAAAGCCCGTTTATGAAAGTATTGCGTTCGAGGAATAGCCTCAGTGAGTGGATCCGCCCTGATGTTTCTTTCTATGTCTCCCTTTATCTCAAAATCGCGGAGAAAGCCATCTCCTGAAATGGGCAATACCTGTCTTAGAATATGTCTGGATATCTGATGGGACCTAGTTCATAAATGAACTCCAAATCCAAACTTCTTAGACAGTATCGTTAACTGAGCTCAATCAGTATCCTGCGCCATACCTCCCTCAGTATCCCCTTGGACCACCTGTCCAAACAACTGCCCCTCGTCAGAGGGAAAACTATAACTCTGACAGTCACTCTGTCATCCAGGTCACCTTGGAAGCCATGAATGATAACCATCTCCCGAAAGAGGCTGTCGTTATCATAACCCTAGAACATCCACTTATGTTCTAAAACTGCTTCCGAATGTTTCTCCAGGATTGGATTAATATCAACTTATTGCATCTAGTGCAAAAACAACATCTGGTATGGTACTTGACACCTTATGATTGACTCAATTGCCTAAGCAAGTGATATACCAATCATGCAATCCCTCTCCTCTTTAGTCTGTAAGACACTTTTAGAGAGGATGACTCCATCACCTGCAGGTACACTACCATGCCAGGAGTCGTCCATTCTAAAACACCTTTAGAATGCTGTCTAAGTACCCAGATTGGGACTCTTCCCAAATCTAGATCTAAAACCATAGATCTAGTAACCAGAATGTCTGATATAATATCCAAGCCTTATGTGGAGAAACCACTGTGTGACAACCACAGTATAACCGATCGTAGTATAGGAATTTCACTTCCTACTATGTGTATGTCATCCAAATACCAGGACATCACACCCTACTACCTTCTTAACAGATCCATCCCCTATTCTGATGAAGTCAAACCTATGACTGTCACATCAGAAATAGATGATCTATCTCTGTTATATCTGCTTTATTCTATAAATAGACATAAGCTACTTGTCCACTATGCTTCCGCTGCTCCCACAGACTACGACAACCCTCTGGCAGAGTCATATACATATGCACTTCTAAAGCTAGTTTAGAACGACGCTATATTCATCCTCCTGCCGGGTCTCATAGTCTGGAACAACAGTAGTGTCAAGTCTGGGTAAACAAGAACCTCCCTGTCACCGTCCTTGAGGATACCGGAGTACCTCTCGGGTGCTTGAGGTTACCCTACATATCTGCGGAGAGGCTAATGGAATGTCAAACTTGATTGAATCTTTAGGTTCTTATCAAATTTCCAGTAATCGTTTGTGGTTCTGGAATCACTTCCAGTACTACCATACTCCCACTACTGTTTTATGAAAAAATCCATTTTTATCAAAACTGTGGCGAGTCAAGAACAATATCACTATTGATCTTCCAGATGGTAGAAAGTCAACCCTCTCCATAGCCCGGGTCAATCCACAAACAGCCATTACAGAAACGTTTCTTGAGTTATCCAGAGTCTGGTTTTAAGCATAAGCCGGACAATTCCATATACCTTAACATCATTAAGATCTGATCCATTCTATATACAATATAGAAACAGAGGCACTGATTTAATTAGAACCAGATTCAAATCATGCAGCTGTCTCCAATGCATGTCAACTAAATGGAAGGAGGCCGATCAGCGTTACTCAACTTAGGAATGCATCCAGATATGAGTAACCTGAAAGAGAAATAAGTTTCTCAAAACCATTACTATCAACTGAATACCGAATACAAGTATCTACATCTTCGATCACCTTGAAGAATCCTGATACTTGCAACACCTGGTTCTCTACTTTATTCTTATACCTATAACTTCTCAAAACTTAGACCTTGCATTTCTACGAAACACTTGTCTAAAACTAGAGAAGTCACAAGTAAACAGAATATAGTACGAGGACCAACTCCTCTGTCTTAATGGACACTTGGCAATTTACAATATTTTGTATAAGTCCCCTGAGTTGAATAACTCAAACCCTGTGCATCGTAGGTTGAAAACTGTACTATGATTATGAAGAATTACACCGTTGTTGAATGCTCTTTACCTAACCATCAACTGATATAGGTAAATGCCATGGACATAATTTCAAAAAGTTATATCTCACTTTATAAAATAAACGTACAGATATATCAGTTTGAAATTAGTGCATAACAACGGATATTCAAAACCAAATATTTGCCGTCCGGTAAAAACCCAGGCGATTTCCTCAAATATCACCTATTAAAACGAATCCCGATATAATGAGGATGATCACCTAATTCCCAATAATTTACTCCCACTCATCATCTGAAAAACAATACAGATGTGAGAATCAAACCTGGTAAATACATACCCTGGAGTAACGGCTAATTGGGAAATCAGTTTTCTTTTAACAGTACACAGTGAAACTGAAACATGTAAATGTTTTGAAGGGGTATTCGGATATTCCTAGTAATGCCTCTTCCATTATCAGATTCACAACTGTAACCGTATATTTCTTTGCCATCTCTCCAAATCCCTTTATATGTCTTTAGTCATTACCTTTTGTACACCACCTTTAGGCCAAATGGTTTTCTTTCTTCCCTACCGTTCGGCACCAGCCTATGGTTTGGAAGAAGACTATCCAATAAGTATAATGGGTGTACTCTCCTAATCCTAGGAGCACTCGCAACGCGAGAGAAGGTAAAGATAAAAGACAACTGAATAAACCTTATTCCTATTTCTCCAGAACCAGAATCCATCCCCAAACTGGAACAAGTTCCTTCGAGTTCGTATATAACCATACGATGGATTATCCAAATAACTGTGGATCTTCGTAGTGATACGGGGTGTTCTGGAGAAATACAAAGGTGAAGCAGGAGTGGCGATGAAATACTTGGTTTGGTCGTGAATAGCAGTCGCAATTTACTTTGCCCTCTTTCTAATCCCTTTACTTGTCTTTACTTATTACCTTCTGTACACCTTACTCAGGGTAATCGGTTTTCTTCATTCCCTACCTTTCGGCACCTGCCTATGATTTGGATGAAGACTATCCAATTAGCGTAATAGGTGTACCATCCTAATCCAAGGAGCACTCGCAACCTGAGAGAAGGTAAAAAGAAAAGACAACTGAATAGTCCTATTCATTTTCTCCAGAACCGGAAACAATCATCGAATCTGGAACAAGTTCCTTCGAGTTTGTAGATAACCATACGATGGTTTTATCCAATGGAAGTGGACGTTCATAGTGATATGAAATGTTCCGGAGAAAAAGGGTAAAAGTAGGAGTGGCAATGAGGTATGCAACTTAGACAATCCAAAAGCCAGTGTTTTAAGAAGGTTTGGTTAATCTTGGTCACTGAGTCATAGTCTAGGGTCGGGCCATGATCGCTCCCAAGGAGAGAGAGAAAAGAAACACTCTGCATGCACTCTAACCTAGATCAGAATGGTTGTCAATTTATCTAATCAGGAAACCTCCCACTGTAATCTCAAATTCTCCTCCAAACCTGAAAGAAGAATTAGTCGGGATCACCCGAGGAGTAAACCAACTCATCAGTGGGAATCGGGATCCAACTATCATCGCATGATAACGTGATGGAATCCACCCACGTTATCACACTCCAGAAGGTATGCGCATATCTGGCAAGTTTCAGTTTCTTTAGAAACTTCCGATGTGATTTTTACCTCATGCTCTTATGACCTTGACTAAGGCCAACAAATCATAAGTCACATGTTAAGTTCTACCCGTCATTGTCCAGATTAATTTGAACCCACCCGTACAAGCCCTTGAAAAGGGCCAACAAGGCTGTACGACTGTCCCAAACCAACGCATCTATCTATGCAACAGAAAAGTAACAAATAGCTACCATACACTATGCCTTGACTAAGGCCAACAAACATAGCATGAATACTAAGTGCTACCCGTCTGAAATGACGGAGGGCTACGAATAGTTTTTGGCGAAAAACCTTTAACGTAATGAACTTGATATCGTTGAAGGAACGAGATAGCTTTTTATAAATATAGTGGCGAAAACCTTTGCTAAAGAGGTCACTCCCGGTGAAGGGATCTCGGCTCTTTCCCCGTAGAATGAGGTGCAGGATATTCCAACTGAATACCACGATGCAAAGCAAAAGGTAATCGACTATAGTGAATTTATTACCCGGACACAAACTTCTGCCCAAGTGGTCACTCTCGGTGAAGAGATCTCGGCCCTTGCCCCGTCGACTGAGGTGCTAGATATTCATAACCGAATACCACTGTGCAAAACAAAAGAGAACGTCCTTTTAATAACAGCTTTTTGAAAAATTGTTCCAACAACATCAAACAGGTTTTTTTATCTTGCATTGATCCGAATCAATGCAGTCCCTTCAATTGATCACACCAATAAAGAACGAAAATATGATGTACGTATTGTAAGTCCACGTTGCGACCCCCGGTTCTTATGGGGAGCCGGAAACGGTATAAAAAATAAATTTTTGGCGCATGGGGCAACATGGACTAACAAAGTCGGGATCTTTTCTAAACTAAACTAGCAAACATGCAAAGGAGAGTTAACTACTCGGCAAAGTGGTTATACCTAACTTGAACTCCTTCTTCTTGAAACCTAGTAGAGGTTGATGGTTCTTTCCTCGTAGCCTTCTTCCGGCAAAGATGGATCCACCTGAGGGTTCAACCTTCGGGCTCTTTCTCGAACTTAGAGTGAACTAGGATCTCCGGCTTGCTAAACCTTGAACCCTAGAGAGAGTAGAGAGTATCTATGGGGTGTTTTCTTTTCAAGGAGAGGGATTCTCAACACATGAGAAGGATTCTCCTTGAGCTTGAGGAAGAAGAAGATGAAATGAGGAGAGAGAATCAATATGATAGAATGAGCTCTTTTTCCTTTTGCAACCATAACAAAAAGGAAAAAGATATATCTAATTAATAATAATAATTTAAAATGAAATAGTTTATGGTTGTATTTGGAATGACCACTATCATCACTTCATTAAATGAATGTAAGCTAGAATCAAGGAGTATCCTTGCAAAGCAATGATGATGGTCAAACATTCAACCATGGTCAACAAGTCAACCATGGTCAACAAGTCAACAAAATCAACCATGACACAATTTCATTTAATTACTATTATTAATTGATATTTCATAAATCCATTAGGGTTTGGAAAAAGACGACTGTCAACTGTGCATACGCACCCGTTCCGAAACCCTAATGAAAGACCTCTTCCTCCGGCTCAAACAACTGTGCATACACACCTGCATTCTCGTTCCGAGGAACAAGAATACTGAGAGATAAAAGCAACCCCAAAACATATACCAGTATCTAGCTCAACCCAGAGCCTGCTAGTATAATCCGTCCGGACTCCAAACGTGCACAAGTGCGCGGATGAGAACGAACCCTGCCGGAAAACCATGCGACCTCTACTCAGTTTTGCCCAGAGGCGAATAGCCCTCTGTGTGGGACTTGTTAGTTATATGTATGCCCTAGAGGGCATTACTATACATAGGATGTATATTGTAGTGGATGCTGGGACATATATAGGGAGGACTTTCTCGCTCGACATGATAGTATGCTATCTGGTTACTTTTTACCTTAACGTGTATACTGTTTGTCTCTCTGTTACATGTTGGTAAAGCCCTTAGGATGTGTACTTGACTACCTGGACTATGATGCGGATCATACTAGTGGGGACAAGGTAGTCCATAAGTACATCCTTCAAAGTCCCTAGTCGTGGGTGTATCGAGACGGGGCATCGATATACCAGAGTAGACTAGCGTGTACCTTCTCGACCCATACAGATGGGCGATGGATGATCCCATATCCATTGGTGTTTGACATCAGAGATGATATACGGGTGCTCAGTAGAGACTGGGTACACTGGACGGACTCGCCGAGAACTCCCAGATGGTATTATACCTCACGTCAGATGGCAGTTCTCTGGTGACACTGGTACAGAGTAGTCTGTTGACCCGAGATCGTCATAGAGTCTTGTGTGGTTCCCACTGTGATTTGATTTCCATCTTACCACGTCCAAGAGGGCGTGCAAAACGGTGGTTTTTGGGTACAGTCCCGAGTCACATGGAGGCAATGAGCGATAGGAGGGGATTCGTCTCTCCCGGTATAGGGGGTTGATGTTGCGCTGTGTTCGATTGGCTATAACAGGAAATCCCTGGCCAGGGTTGCTGAGATTTACTGGTAAGTGTTACCAGTAGTTTCTCGAATTGTTATAGACCTCATATCGACACGACTTATCGAGCTATTGGGGTCTGACGTTTACCACCCCTAGGCAAGATATGCGACATATCAGACGATCAGACCGGACTGTACGGTAGTGTTACTGGTTGGATTCACTGGAGTGTGAGCGGGCTTGCTCGTCGATCTTCAGATCGCTCAATACCCGGGTGGCCGTTACGTTTAGCAGACCGCTTGCGGCTTGTGGGTGTTTGATATGATCATCATCTGCTGCCGGCGTATTGACGAGTCTTTAGAGTCCTACACAGAGGTTTCCTGGCTCAAGCGAAACGAAATAGGAGCGCATATGAGATATGTGCGGGACCGAGAATAATACCAGTATGTGATACTGTATTCGATTCTCGCGATGTGACATTGATCGGTTATATGCGATATAGCCGAGTTATCGGATCAAGTGTTGATTCGATAAGTTGTTACTGATGATACCAGTCGGTTATGTGCGACATGACCGGATCATTGAGTCAAGTGTTGATTTAATGATTTAATGCATAATTATATATTTGATATATTACTTTGCATTAACTAGTATCGGTTCACTTTAAATGGATTTTCTCGCTCGGGTGTGCACATTGTATATACGATATAGTTTTGTGCACTTACTTGTATCATGCTTGATGATGCATGGTTTTTGGTTAAGTGTATAGAATAAAACTATGGTCAAGATGGTGATTAGGGTTTTGCATATTCTTTTAATTATTTGCTTATTCATTTTGGAAAATAATTAAAGCATAAAAGAAGAAAAACAAAATGGTTTTCTTTCTTTATTCTTCATGAAGCTTATTGAAGCTTCATGAAACTTTGACCACTTAACCATTTTGTCTTCTTCTTTTGACCCTAACCATTGATCTAACCTAAGTTAATTCTCTACACCTAACCATGGTGAAAATTATGATAAGTTTATTATTCTTTTCTATTCTAAAAAATGAACTTATCATAACTTTGATCTTCTTCTTGCTCTTCTTCTTCTTCATGAAGAAGCTTGTCTTCATCAATGGCATATTGAGCATATGAGTGAGAAATCCAATTCTAAAGTCTACCCACTTCCTATTTCTTCATCCTCTACCTCTTGCCAAGTAGTAGAGTGTGTTTCCTTCACAAGTTTTCATGGCTTGGTGAAGGTGGAGCTTGATTTAGCGATGCCTCGACGTAGATCATCTTCGGCATGGACATCGACGACCTAGCTCGCTTTTTCTCCGACGAAGCCGACTCTAGAGCCCGGATTCCTTTTGGACAGCGGAGACGACTTCGTTGCGGAGCTATGGAGGTGGAGCACCGGATCTACAAAGGTTGTATTTCCGATATCCCATTAGTTAAGTGTTAACTAGTTAGCTTTTTCGCCTAGTTTTCTAGCAAACGATCCGTAGTCGGGTCTCTCGGCACCTAGAATTTTTGAAATTGGCATGTTCGATGCCTTGTGAGACCACACTAGTGTGCCTAGGAACCCTACAGGACTCTAAAGACTTGACGCTACGCTGGCAGTGGGTTTAACCACAGACCGCAAGCGGCACTAGCTGTGCGTAACGGTCCCCAGGTAGATGCCGATAAGAAGACTGACGAGGTAAAACCCATCTGAACTCCTACTGAGTCTGAATGTGACATTCTCCGTACAGTCCGGTCTGTTCGTCTGATACATCGCATGGCGGGCCTAGGGGGCGGTAAACGTCAGTCCCCTAATAGCGGTACAAGTCGTGTCGGAGTGAAGCCCAAAACACCCTGAGATAACACTGGAAGCCTACCAGTATATCTCGCTTGCCCTGGCCAGGGACTACTCGTGTAATGGCTCTCCTAGACACAGCGCGATGTCAACTCCCAATACCGGGAGAGACGAATCCTGTCTAACCGCCACTGCCTCCAAGTGCTTCGGGACTGCACCCAACCATTACCTGTTTGCACGACTCCTTTGAGCCGTGGTAGGGTAGTGATCAAAGTGCAGTGGGAACACACTCGAGGCGAAGTGCCAGTGTCAAGTCAGCGGACTAAGCTGTACTCATGTCACCTGGGAACTGATAACTGACGATATGTATAATACCAACTGGTCAGTTCCCGACGAGTCCTGTCCAGTGTACTCGTAACCTAACGAGCACCCGTATACTATCTCCAGTACGACGTACTGATGGCTGTGGGACAGACCATCTCCCACACTGGGATGAGAAGCGCATACGCTAGTCTACTCCGGAGTATCGATGCCCTGTCTCGATAGTCCTGCGACTAGGGACCTGTATAAGGATGTGCTTATAGATTACCCAGCTCCCACCAGTGTGACTGCCATCACAACGCTGGTAATCAAGCAAAGATCCTAAGGGCTCCACTAATGTGTATAGGTGATATACAAAAATAAACACATGTACACATTGAAATAGAAACAAACCAAGTAGCAGACTACTATATTGAGCAAGATTGTTTATACAAGGTGAATATCCCAAGCTTCCATTAAGTAATATACAAACTAGTATGATACAGTAATGGCCTCTAGGGCATATACACTAACAATCTCCCACTTGCACTAAGGCCATGTACTGGCGTATCGAAGACCTATCATCTCGATCAGCCGCTCGAACTGAGTCTGGGGTAGGGCCTTGGTGAATGGATCTGCAGTGTTTTCTTCTGAAGCAACCCTCCGAACCTCGATCTCCTTGCGATCCACGATCTCCCTGATCAGGTGATACCGCCTCAAGATGTGCCTGGATCTCTGATGGGACCTGGGTTCCTTCGCTAAAGCTATAGCCCCGTTGTTGTCGCAATACAGAGGTATTGGGTCAACAATGGACGGAACCACCTGAAGTTCTTTCAAGAACTTCCTCATCCAGACAGCTTCTTTTGCGGCATCAGATGCAGCGATGTATTCCGCTTCCATCGTCGAGTCTGCAACGGTTTCCTGTTTGGAACTCTTTCAACACACCGCCCCTCCATTGAGGGTAAAGACAAAACCCGACATGGACTTGGAATCATCCTTGTCACTCTGGAAGCTGGAGTCAGCAAAGGCCTCGATCTGGAGGTCTTTTCCGCCATACACCAAGAACATCTCCTTAGTCCTCCTCAGGTACTTGAGAATGTTCTTTACTGCTATCCAGTGTTTCTCCCCAGGGTTTGACTGATACCGGCTTACCACACTCAGTGCATAAGCTACATCCGGTCTGGTACACAACATCGCATACATTATAGAGCCTACCGCAGAAGCGTAGGGTATAATAGACATGCGATCCCTCTCCAAATCAGTCTTGGGAGACATCTCTTTAGAGAGGGTGATTCCGTGACAAGCCGGTAGGTTACCGCGCTTGGAATCTTCCATAGTGAATCTCTTCAGTATAGTGTCGATGTACCTGGACTGTGAAAGTCCTAATATCCTCTTGGATCTATCACGATGGATCCGGATCCCCAGGATGTAAGAGGCATCACCCAGGTCTTTCATGGAGAACCTGTGTGACAAGAATCCCTTGACAGATTGTAGCATAGGAATGTCATTTCCTATTAAGAGAATGTCATCCACGTATAAAACGAGGAATACTACAGTTCTCGCTACAAATCTACTATAGATGCATGGTTCATCTGGATTTTTGATAAAGCCAAATTCCTTGACCGTCTCATCAAAACAGATGTTCCAACTCCGCGATGCCTGCATTAGTCCATAGATGGACTTAAGCAACTTGCACACCTTTCCGCTGCTCCCACTCTGAATGAAACCCTCTGGCTGATCCATATAGACACACTCCTCTAAATTTCCATTTAGAAAAGCGGTTTTTACGTCCATCTGCCAAATCTCATAATTGTGGAAGGCAGCAATGGCAAGAAGGATCCGAATGGATTTCAGCATAGCCACTGGAGAAAAGGTTTCGTCATAGTCCAAGCCAGGTCTTTGACGGAAACCCTTTGCTATAAGTCTAGCTTTATAGGTCTCAACCTTTCCATCTACACCAATCTTCCTTTTGAAGATCCACTTGCATCCTACGGGTTTTACTCCGTCTGGAGCAATGTCCAACGTCCATACTTTGTTGGTGTACATGGACTCCATTTCGGTCCGCATTGCATCCAGCCATTTTACCGAGTCTACGCTCTGAACGGCCTGCTGGAAGCTAGTAGGCTCATCATAATCTATGATGCAATCCTCTCTATCCCCGTCTATGAGAAAACCGTAGTATCTCTCGGGCGGATGAGACTGCCTACTACTCCTGCGGAGCGGCGTAGGAATGTCCTGTTCATTTGAACCCTCTGGTTCCACTAAGCTTTCAGTAATAGTCTGTGGTTCTGGAATTTCTTCCAGTTCTACTGCGCTCCCACTTAATTCTTTTTCTAAGAACTGGTGTTCTAGAAAGTGGGCATGACGAGAAACAAGAACTTTTTGTTCCTCCTCGTAGTAGAAGAGATATCCCTTGGAATTCTTTGGATATCCCACAAACTTACACAGTACTGAGCGCGCCTCGAGCTTGTCCGTATGCTGCTTTTAACAAAAGCTGGACTTCCCCAAGTCTTAATGTGACTAAGATGGGGCCTCTTCCCACACCACATCTCATATGGTGTAGTAAGCACAGTCTTAGTAGGAACTCGGTTCAAAAGGTACGCAGCTGATTCTAGCACGTACCCCCAGAATGATCGCGGTAACTCAGCGTTACTCATCATGGACCGTACCATATCCAATAGGGTTCGGTTTCGTCTCTCCGATACACCGTTGTGTTGCGGAGTGTATGGAGGAGTAAGCTGAGAGAGAATCCCGTTCTCTTTTAAATAATTCAGGAACTCGGCACTTAAGTATTCTCCACCTCGATCCGATCTTAGAATCTTGATACTTTTGCCGGTCTGTTTTTCTACTTCATTCTTATATTCCTGGAATTTTTCAAAGGCTTCGGACTTATGTTTCATTAAGAAGACATAACCGTACCTTGAAAAATCATCCGTAAAAGTAATGAAGTAAGAATAACCGCTTCGCGCATGTGTAGACATTGGACCGCACACGTCGCTGTGTACGAGTCCCAAGAGCTCGCTCGCTCTTACTCCGTATCCGGTGAACGGAGTCTTTGTCATCTTTCCTTTGAGACAGGATTGAAAAGTGGCATACGATTGATATTCGAACGGATCCAAATATCCTTCTGTATGTAACTTAGTCAACCTTCTCTCATTGATGTGACCCAGTCTACAATGCCATAAGAAAGTCTGATTGATTTCCGGAGACTTTCTTTTGTGTGTATTCTGGACATTGAAAATCTGTGGTTGGTTCAATACGTATATACCATTGCTCAATATACCTGACCCAATCAGAACTTGATTAAGGTGAATGTTTACAACATTACTTACAAACGCAAATTCATAACCTTCTTTAGAAACCAAAGATACAGAAATGATATTACAAGTTGCGTTGGGTACAAAAAAGCAATTACGCAAAACCAAAACATGTCCATCTGACATTCCCAGGTGATAGTCCCCCACGGCTTTAGCATCCATGCTAGCTCCGTTCGCAACTCTGAGGGTCATGTCACCTGCCTTCAAAACCCTACGGTTTCTCAACGCCTGCAAAGAATTACAGATATGAGATCCTGATCCGGTATGCAATACCCAGGAAGTAGAGTTTATCGAAAGACAGTTTTCAATAACATACACACCTGAAGCTGAAGCCGCAACCTGCTTCAGTTCCTGTGTCCTGGCTTTCCAAGCCCTGCAATCTTTCTTCCAGTGTCCACTCTTATGACAATAGAAGCATTCTTCCTTTCCCACAAGCTTCCCCGCTATCTTTGTTGCCTTTTATTTTCCCTTCTTTTCCACTTTACTAACACCGCCCCTTGGTTTGGCGGGGGCTTTCTTCCTCTTTCCCTTGGCTTTCGCCTTGGACCTAGAAGAAGAAGATCCTCCTACAAACAAAGCGGGTGTTTCCCTACCTTTCTGTAGGGTGCCCTCTGCGCTCCTCAGCATGTTGAGGAGTTCTGAAAGTTCAACTTCTTTTTCTTGTAAGTTGAAGTTCAGTATAAACTGGGCGTAAGTGGATGGAAGGGACTGGAGAATTAAATCCGTATAGAGTTCGCTTTCCAACGTGGTCCCAAGTTCCGCGAGCTCCTCAATGTAGCCAATCATCTTAAGCACGTGGTCCGCTACCGATGATCCGACGGCCAACTTTGCCGAAAATAACTTCTTTGACACTTCGTATCTTGCGATACGAGACTGCTCTCCATACAGTTCTTTTGTATGAAGAAATATGGATTCCAAGTCCATATTCTCGTGCCTCCTTTGATGTTCGTTGTCCATAGAGGCGAGCACGAGGCACCTGGCCTTCGCGCAATCAATCTCCCAAGTCTTACGGATTTCCTTATCCGCGACGCTGGAGGTGGGACCTGGGACGGGGGGAGCTTTGGTGGTAAGAAGATACCCCAGCTTGTCATAAGTGATTGCCATTTTGACATTCCTGAGCCAATCTTTGTAGTTTGGCCCTGTCAGTATGTTTTTATCTAAGAGTAACCTAAGTCCAGTCATGTTGAATGGTCGCTGCAATTAGGAGAGAGAGAAGGAACACTCAGCACGATGCTCTTGCAAGTTTAGAATGGTTTTTAATTTGTCTAAACAGGATGGCTCCCAATGTCTCTCGAATCCCTCCTCAAACCACAAAGGAAGAATTAGCCGGGATCAATCCCACCGCACAATACTTGCTTAACCGTTCAGCCAGGCCAGTGTCGGTACTTCGAGGGAGGTTTTCCAACGCTTTCGCGAAGTTCCTTAATTTAAGAACCTCTTTTCCCTGGGGGCGTAGCCCCGCTAACACCTTTCTAGGCACCTACTAGGTTTATAGCATTGATCGTTTAGTGAGAAATTTTCCGAGGAGTAGCATATACTCACAGTAGGATCGGGATCCAAATATCATCGCATGACGAAACTGAAGGAATCCTACCAGAATCATCACACACCAAATGGTATGCAAATCTAGCAAGTTTCAGTACTTATGAAACTCCCGATGTGGATTTTTGCCCCATGCTCTTATGACCTTGACTTTGGCCAAAATATCATAAGTCACATGTCAAGTTCTACCCGTCACTATCCAGGTTAATTTGGATCCACCCGTACCTACCCTTGACTTTGGCCAAAATGGCAGTACGATTGTCCCAAACCAACGCATCTATCTATGCTACACATGAACACCCAATAGCTACCAATCACTATGCCTTGATTTTGGCCAACATACATAGCTTGAATACTATTGCCTATTCATGCGAAACGACGGAGGGCTACGAATGGTTTTGGTAAAACCGTGAACGTAGTGAACTTGATATAATCGATGGAACGAGATAGCTTTTAGAAGGAGTGGCTCAAGCTCCGCATTTAAAAGTTAGTTTTGAAAAGAACCGAGTGGTTTTTCGAAAGTGTTCCAACGACTTTAACTTGGTTTATTATCTTGCATTAGTTCTTTTAATGCGTGATATTCTTGCATTAGTTCTTTTAATGCGTCCCATCATTTAATCCTACCATTGCAGAAAACAACCAAAATATGACGTACGCTTATGCCATTCGCATTCGCCACGGGGTCCCGTCATCACCCGTTAGGTTACTTAACTAACGACAGAGCGGGGGCTGGGCTAGCGCGGCTGTAAAACATAAGCAACGCCTAAATAGTTATAAATATATAGCAATGATAGACATTACAGATCACAGATGAATACATTGGATATACTAGGAATCCGCAATCCGTTCGAGCCTGCAACGAAAAGCGGATTACACGGTAGCGGTGAATAGCAAATACCCCACCCAAGACCCCTACGGGTGCGGCAAACTACCCGCCAAGTACCCGGTAGTTTGTGCACCCCTCCATGGGTCTATCCTAGGAGCAAAAACAGTAAAAAGAATTATACAATGACGGCTACAACACCGACCCGGTTGTGCGGCCATACAAATAATATTATTACATCAATTTACATATTACAAATGAATGAAAGAGAAACAAAAGCTCATCTCACATCCACCCCGGCTATTCACCCGCGACAGTCCAACTCATTCATATCAAACACAGATCACAGAGATGTATAACCCCGACTAATCGACTTATAGCGATTAGCCGACGTTCAATACATTCAAACATCACAGATATAACCAACATAGTCAAAATGTAGTGAAGTTCGGAAAAAATACGGAATTATAGGCCCCCAAAAACAAATTTCTATTCTGGAAAATCTGGGCACATATAATATATTTGAAAAATCCCAAAACCCTACCAGAAGAACACTGCACAAAACACGATCACATGAAGAGCCCAAACGGCGGCGGATCCGCGGCAAGAAGAATAGCTATGGCCGCGGATCCGCGGCGGTTTGAAGGATTCATGGGATCGTTTTTGGTGGGTGTTCTCACAAAACCCTGAGCCGATTTTAGGAGTAAAACGTTTTACTTTTAGAGCACAAAAAATTTCAACAGAAACTTAGGGTTTTTAATTTCCGGTTTTTGTGATTTTTCCGTTTCGAACTTCCATACACTTCGCTACCAAGCTAGTTTAAGTTTAGTTAGGCTCTGATACCACTGTAAGTCCACGTTGCGACCCCCGGTTCTTACGGGGAGGTGGAAACGGTATAAAAAACAAATTTTTGGCGCATGGGGCAACATGGACTAACAAAGTCGGGATCTTTTCTAAACTAAACTAGCAAACATGCAAAGGAGAGTTAACTACTCGGCAAAGTGGTTATACCTAACTTGAACTCCTTCTTCTTGAAACCTAGTAGAGGTTGATGGTTCTTTCCTCGTAGCCTTCTTCCGTCAAAGATGGATCCACCTGAGGGTTCAACCTTCGGGCTCTTTCTCGAACTTAGAGTGAACTAGGATCTCCGGCTTGCTAAACCTTGAACCCTAGAGAGAGTAGAGAGTATCTATGGGGTGTTTTCTTTTCAAGGAGAGGGATTCTCAACACATGAGAAGGATTCTCCTTGAGCTTGAGGAAGAAGAAGATGAAATGAGGAGAGAGAATCAATATGATAGAATGAGCTCTTTTTCCTTTTGCAACCATAACAAAAAGGAAAAAGATATATCTAATTAATAATAATAATTTAAAATGAAATAGTTGATGGTTGTATTTGGAATGACCACTATCATCACTTCATTAAATGAATGTAAGCTAGAATCAAGGAGTATCCTTGCAAAGCAATGATGATGGTCAAACATTCAACCATGGTCCACAAGTCAACCATGGTCAACAAGTCAACAAAATCAACCATGACACAATTTCATTTAATTACTATTATTAATTGATATTTCATAAATCCATTAGGGTTTGGAAAAAGACGACTGTCAACTGTGCATACGCACCCGTTCCGAAACCCTAATGAAAGACCTCTTCCTCCGCCTCAAACAACTGTGCATACACACCTGCATTCTCGTTCCGAGGAACAAGAATACTGAGAGATAAAAGCAATCCCAAAACATATACCAGTATCTGGCTCAACCCAGAGCCTGCTAGTATAATCCGTCCGGACTCCAAACGTGCACAAGTGCGCGGATGAGAACGAACCCTGCCGCAAAACCATGCGACCTCTACTCAGTTTTGCCCAGAGGCGAATAGCCCTCTGTATGGGACTCTAAAGATTCGACGCTACGCTGGCAGTGGGTTTAACTACAGACCGCAAGCGGCACTAGCTGTGCGTAACGGTCCCCAGGTAGATGCCGATAAGAAGACTGACGAGGTAAAACCCATCTGAACTCCTACTGAGTCTGAATGTGACATTCTCCGTACAGTCCGGTCTGTTCGTCTGATACATCGCATGGTGGGCCTAGGGGGCGGTAAACGTCAGTCCCCTAATAGCGGTACAAGTCGTGTCGGAGTGAAGCCCAAAACACCCTGAGATAACACTGGAAGCCTACCAGTATATCTCGCTTGCCCTGGCCAGGGACTACTCGTGTAATGGCTCTCCTAGACACAGCGCGGTGTCAACTCCCAATACCGGGAGAGACGAATCCTGTCTAACCGCCACTGCCTCCAAGTGCTTCGGGACTGCACCCAACCATTACCTGTTTGCATGACTCCTTTGAGCCGTGGTAGGGTAGTGATCAAAGTGCAGTGGGAACACACTCGAGGCGAAGTGCCAGTGTCAAGTCAGCGGACCAAGCTGTACTCATGTCACCTGGGAACTGATAACTGACGATAGGTATAATACCAACTGGTCAGTTCCTGACGAGTCCTGTCCAGTGTACTCGTAACCTAACGAGCACCCGTATACTATCTCCAGTACGACGTACTGATGGCTGTGGGACAGACCATCTCCCATACTGGGATGAGAAGCGCATACGCTAGTCTACTCCGGAGTATCGATGCCCTGTCTCGATAGTCCTGCGACTAGGGACCTGTATAAGGATGTGCTTATAGATTACCCAGCCCCCACTAGTGTGACTGCCATCACAACGCTGGTAATCAAGCAAAGATCCTAAGGGCTCCACTAATGTGTATAGGTGATATACAAAAATAAACACATGTACATATTGAAGTAGAAACAAACCAAGTAGCATACTACTATATTGAGCAAGATTGTTTATACAAGGTGAATATCCCAAGCTTCCATTAAGTAATATACAAACTAGTATGATACAGTAATGTCCTCTAGGGCATATACACTAACACGTATATGCCATCCGCATTCGCCACTGGGTCCCGTCATCACCCGTTAGGTTACTTAACTAACGACAGAGCGGGGACTGGACTAGCGCGGATGTAAAACATATACAACATCTACTAGTGTATATATATATATATCAATATATAATAATCGCTCATGGCGTGATAATTGCAACATCACAGAAATGTAATAAGCATCACAGAACAATACAGATAATCTGGGATCCCCGGGTTTCCTTTGAGCCGCAACTGAAACCCGACATTCCCCTGGTCATGTGGATAGCCTGTGCAATGAAATCCGAGACCCCTACGGGTGCGGCAAGTTACCCGCCAAAACCTGAAGCGAGGCAGCCCCCTTCAGCAAAGTGAATGGACCACCCAGCACTTCACGGAATTCGGTAACTTGAGCACCCCTCCTTGGGTCAACCTATACCCCTTACGAGTATGGCGGATAGCCCGCCAATTCTAGAGTGAAGCCCTCTCCGTCTCAAAGCCATGAGATGCGGGCCTGTTGCCCTCTAGAACCCGGCTATCCGTGCACTCCACCGTGGGGTAATCCTAGTACAGAAAATAAAATATGTACAACGGGTACATCGACCTCAACCCGGTCGTGCCCCAAAAGAATAATATACAAACAGGCAGTGACGGCAGTTTACATATCAGACGCTCGCCCCGCAATATCAAATGTACAAATATAACCAACCTGTACTACCATTGCATCCAGGCTATCCACCACGACAAATCCGCAACATCACAGCACAACACAAAACATCAACGTGAATGTCACGTTCGCAAATCCGTCTAAAAGGGCTATAGCAATTAGACAAGATTTACCGATCAAATGACATTCACGGTCACAGATAGTAATGTAATGCACTGCAAACTTTAAACAATATTATAAAATATCGAATTCAAAATAACCCCCGAATAGCCCAAACAAACTGATCAAACCATATCCAAATTGGGCCAAACAAACAATACCACTGCACCAAAATCTCAGAGACCAGAGTACAGCCCAAAAACCAAACCCAGAATCCCCTTAATGGCTGGCCTGGCTGGAATTTCAAGGTGGGTAGCCGGTTTTTCTCCTAGGGGTGGGGCTCGTTTTTGGGCTGTGGACTTGTGGTCTCAGGAGTGGTCTTCTGCACTTATTTTTAAAAAATTCAGAACACTTTTTAAAAACGACAGAGGCTGGGACAACAGTGGTAGTGTTTGGATTCAATTTCGGTTTCGATAAATTAACATTGTCTAAACAAGCTAGTAAACTGTTAATGGCGTGGCTCTGATACCATGTAAGTCTACGGTAGCGTCCCGGCCGTCGATCCGATGCCAAAATGCAGAAACAAAAACTTTTCATAAACTTGAAACTGGCGCTAACGCAGACTTTTACCCGGATCGAACCATTAACATTAAACTAGCAATCTAAAGAGGGTTAGAAAAGCTATTCCGATCGATCCGTGTCCTTCGGTCTTTAGCCACCATCTTTAGCTCCTTACGGCATCTCCGATCTCGCTCGATCTCCGGTCTCCTCGTCGGAAAGGGCACCACATCGATGAATCCTTTTACGGGCTCCCGATTCGAACCGAAGCAATTCGGACACGAAGTTTGTTAGCCGACGTGTCCAAGGTGAAGTAGAGAATGTGTGTGATCACTTTGTCTCAAACATCCATTGATTCTCAACACATGAGAGTGTATGGATGGAGGTTGAAGATGATGCCATGGTGGATGTTGTGAGTAAGAAGAAGAAAGAAAAGAGAAGAGCTTTTTCTTGTGTTATTGTGTTGAATTATTGTGAGAGCTAGCATTAGAAATCCAAGAGCAAACCCAAGCCTATATGGCTGCCCTCTCTCTCTCCATCCATCAATTCAACATAATAAACAAATACTAATGTGACATTAGCACAAATAAAAAGACCATGAGTCACTACCCATGTCCATGTCACATTAAATGCTCCTAATGATCATTTCCACTCACAATTTCCACATGTAAACATTAATCCAAATGTTTACAATAATAAAAAAGATATGGCAACATCTAAAGTAAACTCGTGACGGATCACAAGGATACCCCTCACCTGTATATACATACCTGCATCCGCATTCCGACTGAATGCAAATGCGATGAGACTAAAGTAATCCAACAAATCTAATACTAGGATCCAGCTTAAACCAAAGCCCACTAGTATGATCCGTCCGATCATGATCCGTGCACTACCGCACGTATATGATCGAACCCTGCCATAATATCATACGGCCTCTGCAACGTTTCGCCCGAAACTTGAGAAACTGTCTGTGGGGGACTCTAAAGACTCGTCAATACTTTGGCTGTGGATTTAACCACTAGCACGTTAGTGGTACTAGCTGTACGTAACGGGCTACCAGGTATTGACCAAAAGGGAGGTCGATGAGCGAACTCATCCTGACACCCTACTGAGCCTGTCAGTGACAATATCCGTGCAGTCCGCTCCGTTCGTCTATGAGCATCGCATGTCGGGCCTAGGGGTTGGTAAAAGTCAGACCCCCAAAAGCGGTACAAGTCGTGTCGGAGTATAGCCCAGAACACCCTGAGATACTACTGGAATACCTACCAGTAAATCTCCTGCCTTGGCCAAGGACTTCGTGTAATGGCTCTCCTAGACACAGCGTGATCTCACCCCCAATACCGGGAGAGACGAAACCCCTGTCGATCCACTCACTGCCTCCATGTGGCTCGGGACTGTACCCAACTAAAACCTGTTTGCACAACTCTTTTGAGCCGTGGTAGGGTAGTAATCAAAGTAAAGTAGGAACTCACACGAGACAAATGACGATCTCAGGTCGATAGACTAACCTGTACACATATCACCAGGGACCTGCTATCTGACGTTAGGTATAATACCAACTAGCAGGTTCCCGGCGAGTCCTGTCCGGTGTACTCATAACC
Source organism: Agapanthus africanus (assembly GCA_030015575.1). Lineage (NCBI taxonomy): Eukaryota > Viridiplantae > Streptophyta > Magnoliopsida > Asparagales > Amaryllidaceae > Agapanthus > Agapanthus africanus. Next base: position 404,231,788 of record CM057346.1, read on the forward strand.
CAATGAGCACCTGTATACGTCTTAGGTGAACCAACTGACACCAATGGCTTGTGAGACCGGCCACCGCCCTTCGTCGGGGTCTCGACTGTATACACTAGTCTACTAATGGAGTATCGATGCCCAGTCTCAAAACTCCCACGACTAGGGACCACTTTAAGGATGTACTTATAGACTACCCAACTCTCACGTATATGATCGCCATCATACTGCTGGTAGTCAAGCAAGAATCCAAAGGGCTCTATCAACGTGTAATAGTGGTCTGCAATATCACTTAAAACTGTACACGATGATAAAGATAAACCAGATAGCATACTATCATCTTGAGTAAGACTGTCCTACCGGTATAGGTCCTCCCTCAATCATTGCAATCACGTGCCTGCGATCCAATAATTGACTTTGAGGGCACTATATCCAACAGAATCGCCGACACATATATATCGACTCGAGGAATATTGATTAAGATACTTAAGTAGACATTGTGATATATATATTCAGAACCATACCTATTTTCAAAACTAACGAATCGTATGCACTTTTAAACGACAACCTCAAGGGACGCTATGGATTTTCAAATGGTATTTTTTTCTCAAGTACATCGTATGCCCCCATTTTCAGAAACAATGATTCGTATTATTTAAGCTGTAACTGTATGATTCATATGCAGTTACGTATTTTATACTGTTCGCGTTATGTTTTCCTGTGTTTATCTTTATATGACTTCGTCTGTTAGGACACATGCACAATTACCGATGATGCGCATGTTGCACGTACATATACTCGCCGGCTCTCACACTCATAATTGGTAATTGCCATGCCACTTACACATTAGAAATTGCTATATCGCCGTATTGTTCTTAAATTGTAGAATTATAGTTATTGTTCAGTACTTATTACCGCACATGTTAGTTTAGATATTGGACTTCCTTACCTAGTTACACGACATGCTTGTATGAAAACACCGGTTATATCTTACAGTGCTATTCTGTGCTTGCATTTACTGCTCCATCATGGTTATATGATTATGAGATTTGGTTTTCATAAGATTGTTGGATTTGAGAACCGCAGATATATTTTTAAAGTCTTATAATTGTTTTAAAAACGCAGTTTCTCTTGATATGATATTTTGACATCTACTATGAGTTTTCTCGGTTCTGAGTTATGTGTATACCCGATTCGAGGAGAGAGGAGGCACCGTCTGCGGATATATGGTGGACCCGATATGGTACCCCGGGACAAGAAGATCGTATAGAGAGACGTTGAGCCCGGCAGGGGAATACTACCTACCGGTGATGGTATTAGACTCGGCGGATATCCGGAGGATACCGACCGGAGCGATTGTTGGATATCCCAACCATTCGCAAGGGAATATCTTCTACCGCACCGAGGAATAAAAGATGTTTTATTTCTCGACATGCCACCTTTTTAGAAAAAGGAATTTTTTTATGGAAAGAAATTTGTGGTCATGAGGTAGAATTGGAATCAGTTCCAGCTATACAAACTACAGCTGATGATTTGGTAGAACCGGTGGATTCAATAGCTCCCGACGAACCTCAGCCTCTCCGCCGATCTGGTAGGGTTACTCATCCGCCTGAGAGATACTATAGTTTCCTCGATGACAGTGGGAGCGAGGATTGCATCATGAGATGATGACCCGACTAGTTTCGAGCATGCCATCAAGAGTGGGGACTCTGTAAGAATGGCTGAATGCTAAGCGATCTGAGATGGAATCCATGTACACTAACAAAGTATGGACTTTGTATGCTACGTCTGAAGGGTGAAATCTCCATCAGGAGAAAGTATATCTTGAGAAGATTACTTGGTGTAGATGGAAAAGTTGAGACTTTTAAAGCTAGACTTGTTGTAAAAAGTTCTCGTCATCGACCAGGTATAGATTATGATGAAACCTTTTCTCCAATAGCTATACTTAAGTCCGTCCGGATCCTACTTTCCATTGCTACATACCATGACTACAATATCTGGCGGATGGGTGTCATGACTGCTTTTCTAAATATTGATTTAGAAGAGAGCGTCTATAAGTACACAAACAGAGGGCATCGTAGACAGTAGGAGCAGTGAAAACGTGTGCAAGTTGCTTTACAGGATAAAGCAGGCATCGCGGAGTTGGAACATCTGTTTTGATGTGGTAGTCAAAGCGTTTGACTTCATCAAAATGGTAGATGAACCTAGTATATACGAAAAGGTAGTAAAGAGTAAGGTGATCTTCCTCGTATTATACGTGGATGACATACTCTTGATAGGGAAGGTGTTTCCTATACTACGCTCAGTCAATCTCCTCTTATCACATTGATTCTCCATGTGGGATCAAGGTGATTCCTCCTAAATCCTGGTTTTTGGATCTATGAGATAGTTCTAAGTGGATGTTAGGATTCTCACTAGGTGTAGTGAGATGGTATCAAATAATCCTGGGGAGAATCACTGGACAGCTATGAAAACAATTCTCAAGTAGTTGAGAAGCACTAAAGAAGTGTTCTTGGTGTTTGGTAAAAGCGCACTCCTTGCCGAGTCCTTTACCGATTCGAGCTTCCAGAATGATAAGGTCGACTGTCAGACAGTCACGGGCTTTGTCTTTACCCCAGAAGTGGGGCGGTATGTTGGAAGAGTTCCAAGCTAAATACCGAGGGAAATTAGAAGATAAAGGCTGGATACATCACTACCAAAGATGCAACCAAAGAGGTAGTCTGGGTGTATATTTGTTCATGAGATGAACAAGGTTCCTACCATTGTGTGACAATGGAGCTATAGCTTTGGCCTAGGAACCCCCGTCCCGTCAATGACCCAGACATATTCTAAGGCAGTATCACCTGATCATGGAGATGGTTGATCTCCAGGGAGATCGAGGTTAGGAGAGTAGACTCAGAGGACAACACGGTGGATCCACTCACAAAGGCATTTTCCCAAGAGAGACTATTATGGGATGGTTGAGTATGGGATACTACAACCGCTGCTGATTGTTGGGTATTGGATACTACAACATATGGCCCTAGTGCAAGTGGGAGATTGTTGGTTATATGTATGCCCTAGAGGCCATTATTGTACATATGATGTATATTATAGTGGATGCTTGGACATATATAGGGAGGACTTTCTTGCTCGACATGATAGTACGCTATCTGGTTGCTCTTTATCTTAACATGTACACTTGATGTCTCTATGTTACATGTTGATAAACCTCTTAGGATGTGTACTTGACTACCAGGATTATGATAGAGATCATACTGGTGGGGTCTGGGTAGTCTGTGAGTACATCCTTTAATTGTTCCTAGTCGAGGGAATATCGAGACAGGGCATCGATACTCCAGAGTAGACTAGCATATAGCTTCTCGACCTATGTGATGGGCGATGGATGATCCCATATCCATTGGTGTTTGACATCAGAGATGGTATACGGGTGCTCAGTAGAGACCGGGTACACTGAACGGACTCGCCGAGAACTCCTAGATAGTATTATACCTCACGTCAGATAAAGTGTTCTGGTAACACTGGTACAGGTTAGTCTGTCGACCCGAGATCGTCATAGAGTCTTGTGTGTCTCCCACTGTGCTTTGATTTCCACCCTACCATGGCTCTACTGAGTCGTGCAAACAGGTGATTTTTGGGTACAGTCCCGAGTCATATGGAGGCAATGAGCGATAGGAGAGGATTCGTCTCTCCTGGTATTGGGGGTTGATGTTGCGCTATGCTCGATTGGCCATAACAGGAAATCCCTGGCCAAGGTTGCTGAGATCTACTGGTAAGTGTTATCAGTAGTTTCTCGAACCGTTATGGACCTTACATCGGCATGACTTATCAAGTTGCTGGGGTCTGACGTTTACCGCCCCTAAACTAGATATGCGACATATCAGATGAAGAGACCGGACTATACGGTAGTGTTACTGATTGGATTCGCAGGAGTATGAGCAGGCTTGCTTATTGATCTTCTGATCGCTTAATACCCGGGTGGCCGTACGTTTAGCAGACCGCTTGCGGCTTGTGGGTGACTGATATGATCACCACCTACTGCCGGCGTATTGACGAGTCTTTAGAGTCCTACATAGAGGTTTCCTGGCTCAAGCGAAACGAAGTAGGAGCACATATGTGATATGTGCGGGACCGAGATTAATGCTCGTATATGATACCGCATTTTATTCTCGTGATATGTGTATCGGGCGGTTATATATGATATAGCCGGGTTATCGGATCAAGTGTTGATTCGATATGATGTTACATTTGATATTAGCCGGTTGTTTGTGATATAGCCGGATTATTAAATCAAGTGTTGATTTAATTTTAATGTATAATTATATATTTGATATATTGAATTACATTAACTAATATTAACTCACTTAAACATTTCTTTTTCTCACTTTTGTGTACACTTTGCATATATGTGATATATGTTATTGTGTCATGGTTGTTGATACATGCAATATGGGTGTATGAGACTTACACCATACTTTGGATAAATTAGGGTTTTACTCATTTAAAGTAATTCAAAATAAAGTGGATTTTGTCATGGCAAAGAAGCTTGGAGAAGGTAGGGTTTTCCATTGACTTATTCCACTTAATTTGGATTACTTAAGATATTTATTAACCTTACCATTAATTCTTGACCATGGTTTATTCTCTACAAGAGTTAGTATGAGATATTATCTCACCATGGTTGCTATTCACAAAACTAATTCACTTGTTCATTTTTTCTCTTCATCTTCTTCCTCATCTCAAAAGCTTTCTAGGGTTTCATGAGATGATGAATCCTAGTGAGAAAAATAAATCTAAAGTGAGCAAAATTTCTACTTCATCATCCTCTACTAGATTAGCCATTTAGTTTAGGGTGTTTGCTTCACTAAACCCTAATTTAGTGAAGAGGTAGCTAGGGTTTGAGTCTCCTCGATGTAGATCATCTTCGGCCTCGAAGATTTCGAGCAAGCTTGTTCATTTCTTCAAGGGAACCCATACTAGAGTTTGGGAGATCACTACTCGCAACGAAGGGACTACTACACGGAGCTTTTGAAGTGAAGGACCGGTCTATAAAGGTTGTATTCCTTATTCACTTGTTGTAATGTTTGATTACATGCTTGATTGTTTAATTACTCTTGCTTGATCCTAGTCTAGGGTTCCTTAGCACTCTTATAATTTTTTAAATTGGCATGGTAGATGCATTGAAAACCCAGTAGAGTGCTGAGGAATCCCAACAAATCTCACCCTTCAATACTTGCTTAACCTTTCTGCCAGGCTGGTGTTGGTACTTCGAACGAGGTTTTCCAACGCTTTCGCGAAGTTCCTTAATTACATAACCACTTTTCCCTGGAGGCGTAGCCCCGCTAACACCGTTCTTGACACCTACTTGGTTTATAACATTGATTGTGTTAGTGAAAACTCTCCCGAGGAGTAGTGGATACTCATAGTAGGATCAGGATCCAAATATCATTATGTGATAATCCTGAAGGAATCCTACCAACATTATCACACTCCAAATGGTATGCAACACTAGCAAGTTTCAGTTTCTTTAGAAACTCCCGATGTGGATTTTTGCCCCATGCTCTTATGACCTTGACGAAAGACAACATATCATAAGTCGCAAGTCAAGTTCTACCTGTCATTGTCCAGGTTAATTTGAACTCACCGTACATACTCTTGACGAAGACCAAAATAGTAGTACGACTCTCCTAAACCAACACGTCTATCTATGCTACAGATGAATATCCAGCAGCTGCCAATCACTATGCCTTGGCGAAAGTCAAAATACATAGCTTGAATATTATTGAATATTCAACTGAAATGACGGAGTGCTAAGGCTGGTTTTGGCGAAATCGTGAATATAATGGACTTGATTTAATCGAAAGAACCTGATAGCTTTTAAAGGAGTGGTTTAAGCTCCGCAATTTAAAAGTTTCTGTTTTGAAAAAACCGAGAGGTTTTAAAATGTTCCAACGGTTCAGCTTTGGTTTGTTTGCTTTGCATTAAACAATGCAGTCCCATCAATTAACCTACCATTGTAGAAAGAAACGAAAATACCACGTACGCTTATGCCATCCGTATTCGCCACTGGGCCCCGTCTAACACCGTTAGGTTACTTAACTAACGCCAGAGCGGGGGCTGGACTAGCGCAGGTGAAAAACATAAGCAACGTCTACTATATAGCATATATATAATATCCATTCATCTCACGCAATAATAGGCATTCCAGATCACAGATGAACATATTGGATATACTAGGAATTCCGTGTTTCGTTTAAGCCTGTAACGAAAGTCGGATTTCACGGTCGTGATGAATAGCCAAACCCCATCCTAGACCCCAACAGGTGCGGAAAACTACCCGCAAAATTCCCGAAGTGAAGCAACCTCCCTCAGTAAAATGAGTTGGCCACTCGGCACTTCAAAGAACCCGGTAGTTTGTGTAAGTCCACGTTGCGACCCCCGGTTCTTACGAAGAGGCGGAAACGGTATAAAAAACAAATTTTTGGCGCATGGGGCAACATGGACTAACAAAGTCAGGATCTTTTCTAAACTAAACTAGCAAACATGCAAAGGAGAGTTAACTACTCGGCAAAGTGGTTATACCTAACTTGAACTCCTTCTTCTTGAAACCTAGTAGAGGTTGATGGTTCTTTCCTCGTAGCCTTCTTCCGTCAAAGATGGATCCACCTGAGGGTTCAACCTTCGGGCTCTTTCTCGAACTTAGAGTGAACTAGGATCTCCGGCTTGCTAAACCTTGAACCCTAGAGAGAGTAGAGAGTATCTATGGGGTGTTTTCTTTTCAAGGAGAGGGATTCTCAACACATGAGAAGGATTCTCCTTGAGCTTGAGGAAGAAGAAGATGAAATGAGGAGAGAGAATCAATATGATAGAATGAGCTCTTTTTCCTTTTGCAACCATAACAAAAAGGAAAAAGATATATCTAATTAATAATAATAATTCAAAATGAAATAGTTGATGGTTGTATTTGGAATGACCACTATCATCACTTCATTAAATGAATGTAAGCTAGAATCAAGGAGTATCCTTGCAAAGCAATGATGATGGTCAAACATTCAACCATGGTCAACAAGTCAACCATGGTCAACAAGTCAACAAAATCAACCATGACACAATTTCATTTAATTACTATTATTAATTGATATTTCATAAATCCATTAGGGTTTGGAAAAAGACGACTGTCAACTGTGCATACGCACCCGTTCCGAAACCCTAATGAAAAACCTCTTCCTCCGCCTCAAACAACTGTGCATACACACCTGCATTCTCATTCCGAGGAACAAGAATACTGAGAGATAAAAGCAGCCCCAAAACATATACCAGTATCTGGCTCAAACCAGAGCCAGCCAGTAATATCCGTCCGGACTCCAAACGTGCACAAGTGCGCAGATGAGAACGAACCCTGTTGCAAAACCATGCGACCTGTACCCTGTTTTGCCCAGAGGCGAATACCCTCTGTGTGGGACTCTAAAGACTCGACACTACGCTGGCAGTGGGTTTAACCACAGACCGCAAGCGGCACTAGCTGTGCGTAACGGTCCCCAGGTAGATGCCAATAAGAAGACTGACGAGGTAAAACCCATCTGAACTCCTACTGAGTCTGAATGTGACATTCTCCGTACAGTCCGGTCTGTTCGTCTGATACATCGCATGTCGGGCCTAGGGGGCGGTAAACGTCAGTCCCCCAATAGCGGTACAAGTCGTGTCGGAGTGAAGCCCAAAACACCCTGAGATAAGACTGGAAGCCTACCAGTATATCTCGCTTGCCCTGGCCAGGGACTACTCGTGTAATGGCTCTCCTAGACACAGCGCGATGTCAACCCCCAATACCGGGAGAGACGAATCCTGTCTAACCGGCACTGCCTCCAAGTGCTTCGGGACTGCACCCAACCATTACCTGTTTGCACGACTCCTTTGAGCCGTGGTAGGGTAGTGATCAAAGTGCAGTGGGAACACACTCGAGGCGAAGTGCCAGTGTCAAGTCAGCGGACTAAGCTGTACTCATGTCACCTGGGAACTGATAACTGACGATAGGTATAATACCAACTGGTCAGTTCCCGACGAGTCATGTCCAGTGTACTCGTAACCTAACGAGCACCCGTATACTATCTCCAGTACGACGTACTGATGGCTGTGGGACAGACCATCTCCCACACTGGGATGAGAAGCGCATACGCTAGTCTACTCCGGAGTATCGATGCCCTGTCTCGATAGTCCTGCGACTAGGGACCTGTATTAAGGATGTGCTTATAGATTACCCAGCCCCCACTAGTGTGACTGCCATCACAACGCTGGTAATCAAGCAAAGATCCTAAGGGCTCCACTAATGTGTATAGGTGATATACAAAAATAAACACATTTACACATTGAAGTAGAAACAAACCAAGTAGCATACTACTATATTGAGCAAGATTGTTTATATAAGGTGAACATCCCAAGCTTCCATTAAGTAATATACAAACTAGTATGATACAGTAATGGCCTCTAGGGCATATACACTAACAATCTTCCACTTGCACTAAGGCCATGTACTGGCGTATCGAAGACCTATCATCTCGATCAGCCGCTCGAACTGAGTCTGGGGTTGGGCCTTGGTGAATGGATCTGCATTGTTGTCTTCTGAAGCAACCCTCCGAACCTCGATCTCCTTGCGATCCACGATCTCCCTGATCAGGTGATACCGCCTCAAGATGTGCCTGGATCTCTGATGGGACCTGGGTTCCTTCGCTAAAGCTATAGCCCCGTTGTTGTCGCAATACAGAGGTATTGGGTCAACAATGGACGGAACCACCTGAAGTTCTTTCAAGAACTTCCTCATCCAGACAGCTTCTTTTGCGGCATCAGATGCAGCGATGTATTCCGCTTCCATCGTCGAGTCTGCAACGGTTTCCTGTTTGGAACTCTTCCAACACACCGCCCCTCCATTGAGGGTAAAGACAAAACCCGACATGGACTTGGAATCATCCTTGTCACTCTGGAAGCTGGAGTCAGCAAAGGCCTCGATCTGGAGGTCTTTTCCTCCATACACCAAGAACATCTCCTTAGTCCTCCTCAGGTACTTGAGAATGTTCTTTACTGCTATCCAGTGTTTCTCCCCAGGGTTTGACTGATACCGGCTTACCAAACTCAGTGCATAAGCTACATCCGGTCTGGTACACAACATCGCATACATTATAGAGCCTACCGCAGAAGCGTAGGGTATAATAGACATGCGATCCCTCTCCAAATCAGTCTTGGGAGACATCTCTTTAGAGAGGGTGATTCCGTGACAAGCCGGTAGGTTACCGCGCTTGGAATCTTCCATACTGAATCTTTTCAGTATAGTGTCGATGTACCTGGACTGTGAAAGTCCTAATATCCTCTTGGATCTATCACGATGGATCCGGATCCCCAGGATGTAAGAGGCATCACCCAGGTCTTTCATGGAGAACCTGTGTGACAAGAATCCCTTGACAGATTGTAGCATAGGAATGTCATTTCCTATTAAGAGAATGTCATCCACGTATAAAACAAGGAATACTACAGTTCTCGCTACAAATCTACTATAGATGCATGGTTCATCTGGATTTTTGATAAAGCCAAATTCCTTGACCGTCTCATCAAAACAGATGTTCCAACTCCGCGATGCCTGCTTCAGTCCATAGATGGACTTAAGCAACTTGCACACCTTTCCGCTGCTCCCACTCTGAATGAAACCCTCTGGCTGATCCATATAGACACACTCCTCTAAATTTCCATTTAGAAAAGCGGTTTTTACGTCCATCTGCCAAATCTCATAATCGTGGAAGGCAGCAATGGCAAGAAGGATCCGAATGGATTTCAGCATAGCCACTGGAGAAAAGGTTTCGTCATAGTCCAAGCCAGGTCTTTGACGGAAACCCTTTGCTACAAGTCTAGCTTTATAGGTCTCAACCTTTCCATCTACACCAATCTTCCTTTTGAAGATCCACTTGCATCCTACGGGTTTTACCCCGTCTGGAGCAATGTCCAACGTCCATACTTTGTTGGTGTACATGGACTCCATTTCGGTCCGCATGCATCCAGCCATTTTACCGAGTCAACGCTCTGAACGGCCTGCTGGAAGCTAGTAGGCTCATCATAATCTATGATGCAATCCTCTCTATCCCCGTCTATGAGAAAACCGTAGTATCTCTCGGGCGGATGAGACTGCCTACTACTCCTGCGGAGCGGCGTAGGAATGTCCTGTTCATTTGAACCCTCTGGTTCCACTAAGCTTTCAGTAATAGTCTGTGGTTCTGGAATTTCTTCCAGTTCTACTGCGCTCCCACTTAATTCTTTTTCTAAGAACTGGTGTTCTAGAAAGTGGGCATGACGAGAAACAAGAACTTTTTGTTCCTCCTCGTAGTAGAAGAGATATCCCTTGGAATTCTTTGGATATCCCACAAACTTACACAGTACTGAGCGCGCCTCGAGCTTGTCCGTATGCTGCTTTTTAACAAAAGCTGGACTTCCCCAAGTCTTAATGTGACTGAGATGAGGCCTTTTCCCACACCACATCTCATATGGTGTAGTAGGCACAGTCTTAGTAGGAACTCGGTTCAAAAGGTACGCAGCTGATTCTAGCGCGTACCCCCAGAATGATCGCGGTAACTCAGCGTTACTCATCATGGACCGTACCATATCCAATAGGGTTCGGTTTCGTCTCTCCGATACACCGTTGTGTTGCGGAGTGTATGGAGGAGTAAGCTGATAGAGAATCCCGTTCTCTTTTAAATAATTCAGGAACTCGGCACTTAAGTATTCTCCACCTCGATCCGATCTTAGAATCTTGATACTTTTGCCGGTCTATTTTTCTACTTCATTCTTATATTCCTGGAATTTTTCAAAGGCTTCGGACTTATGTTTCATTAAGAAGACATAACCGTACCTTGAAAAATCATCCGTAAAAGTAATGAAGTAAGAATAACCGCTTCGCGCATGTGTAAACATTGGACCGCACACGTCGCTGTGTACGAGTCCCAAGAGCTCGCTCGCTCTTACTCCGTGTCCAGTGAACGGAGTCTTTGTCATCTTTCCTTTGAGACAGGATTGACAAGTGGCATACGATTGATATTCGAACGGATCCAAATATCCTTCTGTATGTAACTTAGTCAACCTTCTCTCATTGATGTGACCCAGTCTACAATGCCATAAGAAAGTCTGATTGATTTCCGGAGACTTTCTTTTGTGTGTATTCTGGACATTGAAAATATGTGGTTGGTTCAATACGTATATACCATTGCTCAGTGTACCTGACCCAATCAGAACTTGATTAAGGTGAATGTTTACAACATTACTTACAAACGCAAATTCATAACCTTCTTTAGAAACCAAAGATACAGAAATGATATTACAAGTTGCGTTGGGTACAAAAAAGCAATTACGCAAAACCAAAACATGTCCATCTGACATTCCCAGGTGATAGTCCCCCACGGCTTTAGCATCCATGCTAGCTCCGTTCGCAACTCTGAGGGTCATGTCACCTGCCTTCAAAACCCTACGGTTTCTCAACGCCTGCAAAGAATTACAGATATGAGATCCTGATCCGGTATCCAATACCCAGGAAGTAGAGTTTATCGAAAGACAGTTTTCAATAACATACACACCTGAAGCTGAAGCCGCAACCTGCTTCAGTTCCTGTGTCCTGACTTTCCAAGCCCTGCAATCTTTCTTCCAGTGTCCACTCTTATGACAATAGAAGCATTCTTCCTTTCCCACAAGCTTCCCCGCTATCTTTGTTGCCTTTTCCTTTCCCTTCGTACCCACTTTACTAACACCGCCCCTTGGTTTGGCGGGGTCTTTCTTCCTCTTTCCCTTGGCTTTCGCCTTGGACCTAGAAGAAGAAGATCCTCCTACAAACAAAGCGGGTGTTTCCCTACCTTTCTGTAGAGTGCCCTCTGCGCTCCTCAGCATGTTGAGGAGTTCTGAAAGTTCAACTTCTTTTTCTTGTAAGTTGAAGTTCAGTATAAACTGGGCGTAAGTGGATGGAAGGGACTGGAGAATTAAATCCGTATAGAGTTCGCTTTCCAACATGGTCCCAAGTTCCGCGATCTCCTCAATGTAGCCAATCATCTTAAGCACGTGGTCCGCTACCGATGATCCGACGGCCAACTTTGCCGAAAATAACTTCTTCGACACTTCGTATCTTGCGATACGAGACTGCTCTCCATACAGTTCTTTTGTATGAATAAATATGGATTCCAAGTCCATATTCTCGTGCCTCCTCTGATGTTCGTTGTCCATAGAGGTGAGCACGAAGCACCTGGCCTTCGCGCAATAATCTCCCAAGTCTTACGGATTTCCTTATCCGCGACGCTGGAGGTGGGACCTGGGACGGGGGGAGCTTTGGTGGTAAGAAGATACCCCAGCTTGTCATAAGTGATTGCCATTTTGACATTCCTGAGCCAATCTTTGTAGTTTGGCCCTGTCAGTATGTTTTTATCTAAGAGTAACTTAAGTCCAGTCATGTTGAATGGTCGCTGCAATTAGGAGAGAGAGAAGGAAAACTCAGCACGATGCTCTTGCAAGTTTAGAATGGTTTTTAATTTGTCTAAACAGGATGGCTCCCACTGTCTCTCGAATCCCTCCTCAAACCACAAAGGAAGAATTAGCCGGGATCAATCCCACCGCACAATACTTGCTTAACCGTTCAGCCAGGCCAGTGTCGGTACTTCGAGGGAGGTTTTCCAACGCTTTCGCGAAGTTCCTTAATTTAAGAACCTCTTTTCCCTGGGGGCGTAGCCCCGCTAACACCTTTCTAGGCACCTACTAGGTTTATAGCATTGATCGTTTAGTGAGAAATTTCCCGAGGAGTAGCATATACTCACAGTAGGATCGGGATCCAAATATCATCGCGTGACGAAACTGAAGGAATCTTACCAGAATCATCACACTCCAAATGGTATGCAAATCCAGCAAGTTTCAGTACTTATGAAACTCCCGATGTGGATTTTTGCCCCATGCTCTTATGACCTTGACTTTGGCCAAAATATCATAAGTCACATGTCAAGTTTTACCCGTCACTATCCAGGTTAATTTGGATCCACCCGTACCTACCCTTGACTTTGGCCAAAATGGCCGTATGACTGTCCCAAACCAACGCATCTATCTATGCTACACATGAACACCCAATAGCTACCAATCACTATACCTTGACTTTGGCCAACATACATAGCTTGAATACTATTTCCTGTTCATGCGAAACGACGGAGGGCTACGAATGGTTTTGGTAAAACCGTGAACGTAGTGAACTTGATATAATCGATGGAACGAGATAGCTTTTAGAAGGAGTGGCTCAAGCTCCGCTTTTAAAAGTTAGTTTTGAAAAGAACCGAGTGGTTTTTCGAAAGTGTTCCAACGACTTTAACTTGGTTTATTATCTTGCATTAGTTCTTTTATTGCGTGATATTCTTGCATTAGTTCTTTTAATGCGTCCCATCATTTAATCCTACCATTGCAGAAAACAACCAAAATATGACGTACGCTTATGCCATTCGCATTCGCCACGGGGTCCCGTCATCACCCGTTAGGTTACTTAACTAACGACAGAGCGGGGGCTGGGCTAGCGCGGCTGTAAAACATAAGCAACGCCTAAATAGTTATAAATATATAGCAATGATAGACATTACAGATCACAGATGAATACATTGGATATACTAGGAATCCGCAATCCGTTCGAGCCTGCAACGAAAAGCGGATTACACGGTCGCGGTGAATAGCAAATACCCCACCCAAGACCCCTACGGGTGCGGCAAACTACCCGCCAAGTACCCGGTAGTTTGTGCACCCCTCCATGGGTCTATCCTAGGAGCAAAAATAGTAAAAAGAATTATACAATGACGGCTACAACCCCGACCCGGTTGTGCGGTCATAAAAATAATATTATTACATCAATTTACATATTATAAATGAATGAAAGAAAAACAAAAGCTCATCTCACATCCACCCCGGCTATTCACCCGCGACAGTCCAACACATTCATATACACATTCCAATATCAAACACAGATCACAGAGATGTATAACCCCGACTAATCGACTTATAGCGATTAGCCGACGTTCAATACATACAAACATCACAGATATAACCAATATAGCCGAAGTGTAGCGAAGTTCGAAAAAAATACGGATTTATAGGACCCCAAAAGTAAATTTCTTTTCTGGAAAATCTGGGCACATATAACATATTTGAAAAATCCCAAAACCCTACCAGAAGAACACTGCACAAAACACGATCACATGAAGAGCCCAAACGGCGGCGGATCCGCGGCAACAAGAATAGCTATGGCCGCGGATCCGCGGCTGTTTGAAGGATTCATGGGATCGTTTTTGGTGGGTGTTCTCACAAAACCCTGTGCCGATTTTAGGAGTAAAACTTTTTACTTTTAGAGCACAAAAAATTTCAACAGAAACTTAGGGTTTTAGAATTTCCGGTTTTGCGATTTTTCCGTTTCGAACTTCCATACACTTCGCTACCAAGCTAGTTTAAGTTTAGTTAGGCTCTGATACCACTGTAAGTCCATGTTGCGACCCCCGGTTCTTACGGGGAGGCGGAAACGGTATAAAAAACAAATTTTTGGCGCATGGGGCAACATGGACTAACAAAGTCGGGATCTTTTCTAAACTAAACTAGCAAACATGCAAAGGAGAGTTAACTACTCGGCAAAGTGGTTATACCTAACTTGAACTCCTTCTTCTTGAAACCTAGTAGAGGTTGATGGTTCTTTCCTCGTAGCCTTCTTCCGTCAAAGATGGATCCACCTGAGGGTTCAACCTTCGGGCTCTTTCTCGAACTTAGAGTGAACTAGGATCTCCGGCTTGCTAAACCTTGAACCCTAGAGAGAGTAGAGAGTATCTATGGGGTGTTTTCTTTTCAAGGAGAGGGATTCTCAACACATGAGAAGGATTCTCCTTGAGCTTGAGGAAGAAGAAGATGAAATGAGGAGAGAGAATCAATATGATAGAATGAGCTCTTTTTCCTTTTGCAACCATAACAAAAAGGAAAAAGATATATCTAATTAATAATAATAATTCAAAATGAAATAGTTGATGGTTGTATTTGGAATGACCACTATCATCACTTCATTAAATGAATGTAAGCTAGAATCAAGGAGTATCCTTGCAAAGCAATGATGATGGTCAAACATTCAACCATGGTCAACAAGTCAACCATGGTCAACAAGTCAACAAAATCAACCATGACACAATTTCATTTAATTACTATTATTAATTGATATTTCATAAATCCATTAGGGTTTGGAAAAAGACGACTGTCAACTGTGCATACGCACCCGTTCCGAAACCCTAATGAAAAACCTCTTCTTCCGCCTCAAACAACTGTGCATACACACCTGCATTCTCGTTCCGAGGAACAAGAATACTGAGAGATAAAAGCAACCCCAAAACATATACCAGTATCTGGCTCAAACCAAAGCCAGCCTGTAATATCCGTCCGGACTCCAAACGTGCACAAGTGCGCGGATGAGAACGAACCCTGTCGCAAAACCATGCGACCTGTACCCTGTTTTGCCCAGAGGCGAATACCCTCTGTGTGGGACTCTAAAGACTCGACACTACGCTGGCAGTGGGTTTAACCACAGACCGCAAGCGACACTAGCTGTGCGTAACGGTCCCCAGGTAGATGCCGATAAGAAGACTGACGAGGTAAAACCCATCTGAACTCCTACTGAGTCTGAATGTGACATTCTCCGTACAGTCCGGTCTGTTCGTCTGATACATCGCATGTCGGGCCTAGGGGGCGGTAAACGTCAGTCCCCCAATAGCAGTACAAGTCGTGTCGGAGTGAAGCCCAAAACACCCTGAGATAAGACTGGAAGCCTACCAGTATATCTCGCTTGCCCTGGCCAGGGACTACCCGTGTAATGGCTCTCCTAGACACAGCGCGATGTCAACCCCCAATACAGGGAGAGACGAATCCTGTCTAACCGGCACTGCCTCCAAGTGCTTCGGGACTGCACCCAACCATTACCTGTTTGCACGACTCCTTTGAGCCATGGTAGGGTAGTGATCAAAGTGCAATGGGAACACACTCGAGGCGAAGTGCCAGTGTCAAGTCAGCGGACTAAGCTGTACTCATGTCACCTGGGAACTGATAACTGACGATAGGTATAATACCAACTGGTCAGTTCCCGACGAGTCCTGTCCAGTGTACTCGTAACCTAACGAGCTGATCGCACGCTTTTGGCGTGTCGGATGTTCAAAGAATTAAAGTATAACCGCGATCAGGACGGTGTCGCTATGCAGCTAGCCGGTTGAGCACGGGTCGGTCCACAGGGAGATGGTGGTATTTTACCTTCTTGTCTTAGACGAGTCAATAAAGAATTTGTGTATGTTTGTTCGAGACTATCCTTTGTGTATTATTTGCAAGTATAAAGTTTGTAAGAAAAAGATACGAGATTATAAGCTAAAGAAATCCGTACTCAAAACCTTTGAGCCGAGTCTTGACCAATTGAAGCTAAGCAATCGGCAACAACGTGGATTAGGGGATTTAAGCGCGGTATTCGTGGAATCCGGCTTATTTACCCTTGTCCTTCCGTTCTTGTCTCTTGCTTTCGCCTCCGGCCAAACCGAACGCAACCGGTCGCGGTTAGGAATCACCGTTACCTTGTTAGGGTAGGGTGCCTAACGGAGCGCTTGCGTATGGTTTGGGCGGAGTTCAATGGAAAATAACGGGAAAAGGAAATGAGAAGGAAGATATTAACTTACAATACCGTATTGATTCTTAACAACGACGATAATTACAACATTCACAATAATGAACAACAAAGAGCAAAAGAAAAGAACAAAGAAAAGAAAAGATTACAAGTAATTAAGTGCATGAATAAAATTGCAAGAAAGAAAAGCAAGATAATAAGCAAGTAATAAAAAGCGATAAAAAGAACAAGAAACTAGGACTCAAGACAAGCATGTGATCAATAGCCAACCCTTAAACTTGCAAGCTCAATCAAGAGGTTGCAAGATCAAGGGAAGGGTAGAGAACGCATGTGAAATGAAGTGCTAATTCCATGAAAGAAAATACGACCCTTGAGATCAATAACTAACCCTTAACCATTCAAGCTCAATGAAGAGGTTGAATGATCAAGAGAAAGCAAGAATCTCAAGGGGAAGAAGAAACACAAGAGAATGATACAAAAAGCCCTCATCTTCATTGATCTCCCACTCAAAAAGCTCTCACTACAATTTTCATGGAAAAAGAATGAAGAAGAAGAAGAAAAAGACTAAATCCTAAAAAGAAAGAAGAACAAAGAATCACCCTTGGCTTTGGCAAGTTCTGCTGTATTTATAGGCAGAGAAAATGAAATCTAGGGCAACAAACTGGACCCATGTGAAAAGACCCAACTACCCATGAAAAATGACAGTGAGAGGGGCCCACTTGGCCGCGGATCCGCCGCCAATACCCCCTATTGGCCGCGGATCCGCGGCCCTATGATGGAGTTAGGGCATGGGCTTTTCAGTACGGCCCTGGTCTGCTGTCCCCTGTTGTCTGGTACATGTATTTTCTGATAATATTTCCAGAATATCTTCAGAATTCTTAGTCCAAGATTGCTATCTTTTCTTCACTTTTGACCTCTATCTCTCTCGAGCTCCGCGCACCCATTGATTCTTGTGCTGCCTCCCTCGTGCTCTGTGCTTGTCCCAGACACGAATGACCACTGTCATATGTCTTGTCTCAGGAACTGGTACTCGGCACTGGACGGATATGGATGACCGGAACCCGGCTTTTATCTGCTGTGACAGATGTTCTGTATTTGGTGTAACTGTGGAGATTTTGTCTTGATTTGCAATATTTGGACTGGAAACCTGTACTCTATAAATATGTAACAAACACGGATTAAAAGCACCTACCTATAAACACTCGAGCGTAAGAATGGGCGGTACAAAATGCAGTATTCTGTTATGAACACGAGCACCCGTATACTATCTCCAGTACGACGTACTGATGGCTGTGGGACAGACCATCTCCCACACTGGGATGAGAAGCGCATACGCTAGTCTACTCCGGAGTATCGATGCCCTGTCTCGATAGTCCTGCGACTAGGGACCTGTATTAAGGATGTGCTTATAGATTACCCAGCCCCCACTAGTGTGACTGCCATCACAACGCTGGTAATCAAGCAAAGATCCTAAGGGCTCCACTAATGTGTATAGGTGATATACAAAAATAAACACATGTACACATTGAAGTAGAAACAAACCAAGTAGCATACTACTATATTGAGCAAGATTGTTTATACAAGGTAAATATCCCAAGCTTCCATTAAGTAATATACAAACTAGTATGATACAGTAATGGCCTCTAGGGCATATACACTAACAGTTTGTGCACCCCACCTTGGGTCTATCCCAAGAGCAAAAACAGTAAAAGAAATAATACAACGGTGGCTACAATCTCAACCCGGATGTGCCCCGCAAAATAATATTACATCACTTTACA
The DNA here is from genome assembly GCA_030015575.1 of Agapanthus africanus. Classification (NCBI taxonomy): domain Eukaryota; kingdom Viridiplantae; phylum Streptophyta; class Magnoliopsida; order Asparagales; family Amaryllidaceae; genus Agapanthus; species Agapanthus africanus. The sequence goes on from CM057346.1 coordinate 404,250,217, forward strand.
ATTTACATCGAATGAAAGAAAACTCTCTTCTCACATCCCCCAGCTATTCATCACCGACGATCCAATATTCCATATACACAAACCAACATAGCAGCAACACAAATATGTGCAACCACCAACTAACCGACATATAGCAATTAGCGGAAGTTTACGAACACATATAACAACTGAACATATTAAACTACGTTAAAACTGCGACTTCAAAATATCCCGTATTTCCACAACAGAGAATTAACAGTATAATCAAAATTGGCAAAATCAAACACCACCTGAAACCCTAAATCCAAGAGACAAGAACCTAGAACAAAACTCGATGCAATCCAACACATCAAAACTGGTGAGGCCAGTTTTTTGGGGGGTTTGGCCAGCCACATTCAGTTAAAATTGTCTTTTTTTTGTTCTACGTTCATCTAAGTAAAGGAGCACTCTAAAATGGTTTAAATAATTTTTAGAGCCTCCAGAAAAATCGACAGAAACTTGGATCTACGTTTCGATGTTTCGGAATTATTTCGGTTTCATGGTTTTACACATTGTCTAAACTGTTACCTAAGGTTTAGTAGGCTTTGATACCATTGTAAGTCAATGTCGTGCACCCCGCGGGTTCGCGGGGAGGCGGAATGCGTAAAAACGATTTTTATGGGTGTTGCAATACTGACTTGAACCCCAGGATCGACGTTAAACCCTAGCTAACAAACTGTATGAGGTTAACTACTCGGATAGAAAGTTATACCTCACAGAACCATATCCTTCGGGTCTTCTTATCGCTGTCCTCCTTCTCGTCATAAGCTCCAAGGATCGTTTGGATCGGGCAACCTCGTCGGCCTCCTCAAGTCAAAGACGATCCACCCGAGAGTCTATAATCCGAGCTCCAACCTTAAAACTGAGATAACTAAGGCACCTAGTTCGCTAAACTAGATGTCCTAGATGATGTAGCGAGTGCTAATGGATTGTTTAGTCACACTAAACCCTTGTTCCCCTCCAAAACGCGGGAAGACAAACGTCTTGCCTGAATTTGAGGGCAGATGCTAATTGGTGCTATCCGTCCACCTCTCCGAAGATGCCAAGTTGATTTATGACACCATGTATCGAAGGTTTAAACAGATGCGAACGATATAGCAGACTTCGTCAGATTCCCCCTCGTTGAGGGGTTTTTGATTGTGGGGACGCTCTTCCCTGTAGACGCAAGCCTCTGCAGTTAATTACGCTACCGCATCGCAGTAACCACTTTCTCCTTCTCCAGATGGTCACTTCGCGTCGTGGGTGTTTGTTTTGTTTTTAGTTGCCCGTGGATTGTATACGGAGACTAATTTATGTTGTCGCCCGTAGGGCGTGGATTAGTCCAAATCCGTATTTTCTTAGATTTGGGTTTGGGGGTTGGGTTTAAGGATACGTTAGTCTCATTTGAGACTAAGATCAACTTAAATGTTTGTTAAGGATACGTTAGTCTAATTTTAGACTAAGATCTACTTAACAGTTTGTTAAGGACACGTTAGTCTAATTTTAGACTAAGATCTACTTAACAGGATCATTTAGATCAAACAAAAGAGTATTTGGGCTCTAATGTTTTAGTTTAGGGACTTTGCGGTCGATTAGCTTAGAGACATTACGGTCCAATGTTAGTTTAAGGACATCTCGGTCTAATGTTAGTTTAAGGACATCTCGGTCCAAGGTTAAGGACATCATAGTCCGTGAGTTTAAAGACATCACAATCAAGGTTAAGGACATCATAGTCCGTGAGTTTAAAGGAACCCCACAGTCCAGTTTAAAAACGTCATAGTCTATGAAATGTATGGTTGTCGAGACCCGTTACCTCTCTGAAGACGTTGAAGGATTACAACGACAAATATCAGAGGAGTTCAGAGATGTACCCTTGAACCAAAGTTGATTGGGAGATCTGTAGTCCAATTTGGAACTAAGATCAATTAATTAGATTATGAGCACATTGGCTCAGTTAAATCTGAATTGAGGACTTATGGCCAATTTGGGCTAAGTCCAATTAAGTTTGAAATGTTAGCCCTTTGTTGGCCTGTTGAACATTTGTCTGGGTTCAGCCCCTCATTATTTAGCAATGCTAAACAAGGGCTCTGAGAACATTTTGTCTTTGGCTTAGCACTTAAACATTATAGTTCTGGATTTTAAGGCTCATTTGAAGGGGAAATTTGCCTCTGGAAAACTTAGCCAATTTGGGCTAAGCTGGTTTGAAAATAGTGTTAAATACTGGAGGACATCTGGCGATCACGTGTCCTCACGTGATATATTTAAAACAGTGTTAAACACTGGAGACAAAATGCTCAAAATAGTGTTAAACAGTAGAAAGGAAGGGGTCATGTGGGGTCACGTGAGGCGCCTGAAGATGGGGCCAGACCTCCTTTATTTTATTATCAGAATTTTCAAATAAGTGTTAAACACTTTTAATCTTCATCCCATCACGTGTGGGCACGTGATGGGTATCCATGTATTAATTATTAAAGTGTTTATTAGGGGTCACGTGGGGACACGTGAGGGCGCCCAAAGTCTATTCTGTCTTTGGCTTTGTTCCCTTTATTTTGAGGGTCACGTGTGTGCACGTAAGGTATTGCCTCCAAGCTTTTCTTTCTCATTTTAAGGGATCTATTTTAGGGGTCACGTGGGGGCACGTGACCTAGTTTTGTTCTTTCTTTTCTGATCATTGAGGATAGGGGTCACGTGTTACCACGTGACCCAGTTCTTTACGTGCATGGAGAGCTTTAAGTCTCTTGTTTTAAGAATTAAATTCTCTGTAGGGTTAAACTCTAATCCTGTTTTTTAGAGGAATTAGATTCCTATGTATGTGGAAGAATTAAATTCTTATGTAGGGTTAAACCCTAGTTCTGTTTTAGAGGAATTAAATTCCTATGAATTTGGGAGAATTAAATTCTCATATAGGATTAAACCCTAGTTCTGTTTTAGAAGAATTAAATTCCTGTGAATTTTGGAGAATTAAATTCTCATATAGGGTTAAATTCTAGTTTTATTTGGAAGAATTAAATTCCTATGAATTTGGGGGAATTAAATTCCTTAAACTCATTTCTCCCTCTAAGTTTTGGATCTGCATGGCAGAATCTCCCCGATGAGAATTAAATTCTCAACTTGTGGGGAGATCTGCTTCTGCAGATCTTCAACCAAAGGAAGAACTATGTTCTTATTCAGAAGAGTTAAACTTTTAATTTGAGAATTAAATTCTATTTTTATTTTATGGAGCTCAGATCTCTTTCCCTTTCTCACCTAGGGTTTCTTTCTCTTCTGAGGAAATCTTCCTTTCTCTCTAGAGAATTAAATTCTTTTCTTTTTTCTCTCTGTTGTTGTCTCTCTCCCTTTTTTTTGTTCTCTCTTCTTGGCTCCTATTTACAGGAGAAAGAAAAGAATCAGTTTGTTTAGTCAATCTTTCATTGAAAAATTTAATTGATTTGATAACCAACATGATTTTTTAGATCACTCAGTGAATTATACTCACCATTGGATTTTTAATCCAAAAGATCTTTTATCTGTTATTCCTGTCAAATTTCAGGAAAATCTTTCCTTGTATAGAATCTTTCTATAAATTGGTGATTTTTAATCACCATTGGATTTTTAATCCAACGGTGCTCTACTTTACAAAGCACAATCTTTTTTGTTTGGAAAGATCTACTGAAATATTTTTCCAACTAGAGTTTTTGATTTCCCTTAATTAGAATTTAATTCTATTAGTTCAGAAGGTCACGTGTTAGCACGTGACCCCACTGATCGACCAATTAATTAGAATTTAATTCTATTGGTTTAGAGGGCTCAGGAACCCATCACGTGTTGGCACGTGATCCCACTGATTAATTATTTAATTAGAATTTAATTCTATTGTTTCAGAGGGTTTAAGAGCCTATCACGTGTTGGCACGTGACCCCACTGATTAATTATTGCCAATTATTTATTTTATTCAGTGCCTACAGGCTTTGCCTGTAAATGGTCACGTGTCTGCACGTGATGCCCGGTCACGTGTGGGCACGTGATGCCTCATAACTTTTGATCCCGGATGAATTATGAGGCTCATAATATATCAAATCGAAGGATTTTTCGAGACACTTTCGATACCATTAGAATTTAGCTGTTTCTCATTCGGGAGTTTGTCAAAATACAGCCCGGAAAATACTGGTTCGCATTTTCTTCCTTAGATTACACGTGCATAGCATATTTGCTCATAACTTTTGATCCCGGAAGAATTATGAGGCCCATAATGTATCAAATCGAAGGCTTTTTCGAGATACTTTCGATGCCATCAGAATTTAGCTGTTTCACATTCGGGAGTTTGTCAAAATACATCCCGGAAAATACTGGTTCACATTTTTTTTAAATGTATCGCTGTCATTTGATATCTTTGGCTCTTTTGCGCGGAAAATTTTTTTTTTTTTTGGCGGGAACAACCCTATGGCTCACAACACATGTGAAAGATTAAGGTTTAGTTTGAGGAAGAAGGAGATGGAGAAATCAAGAGAGAGAATGAGGAGAAGAATAATGAACCAACATCAAGCATGAAGTGTAGAGAATGGCTAAGTATATGAGCTCAATTATTCAAGCATGCAATATTTCAAAATAAGAAATATCACCCATGCTTGAATAGTGAGTCAAGACCAATATAATAATCCCTTAGCCATACATTGCACCATGCCACAAATATCTCTTTCTTTTCTCCAATATCCACCTCATTAATCCATTTACCAAAATGGATAAAACTAAATAATGAGGTGTCTCTTTCTAGAAGCATGCCTTACCAAATTACAAGAATGCCCATCACCGTATATACATACCCGTATCCGTATTCCGAAAAATACGAATACACTGAGACGATGACAATCCAATAATACAATACTAGGATCCAGATTCAACCAAAGCCCACTAGTATTATGCGCCCGAATATCATACGTGCACAAGTACACGTATGTGATCGAAGTCCTGCCGTAAAACTATACTGTAACATTTTAGGAAATATAAAATATTATTTTTGGAATTTAATATTAAAATAATATTTTTCCCGAAAACTGCCCGATTTGCGAAATTGGGGTTTTTGAAAAAGAGTATAAATATATACCAATAATTATGAAATAAATAGAAATTAAAATGATTTATTCATTTAAATATATAATTAAAGGATTTGGCATTTTTAAAATTTATTATATGCAATTTGATAAAAACCCGATTAGAGCACTGCTAATCGCGATTAAGCCAAATCCGCGTTTTTACAGTTTCCATGATTAGTGCACCATAACATGTTTCATTTTGTTACATGTTTCATTTCATTTGGGCTATATATTATGGTTTATTAGTGGAGAGAAAAGAAAAATAAAAAAGAAAAGTCAAAGGGGACATAATGATTAGGTTAGGTAGATTATGTGTGTGAGAGAGAGAGAGAGTGATTATGTAAGAGAGAGGGGGGGCTGCTGCCACATTGAATCCCCCATCTTTTTTTTTCATCTCCCTCTTCATCTCCTCAACCCCACGACCCTCCCCTTCCATCCTTAGACCCATCTCCTAACAATCCTCAAAACCCTACACACCCTTCACAAAAATTAATCCCCTCTTCAACCTCTATACATGGGACCAAAAAAAATTCAGTTTTGATGATCTTAGAGGTTCATGGGTGCTATATGAGGTAATCCCTTCACTAATTGGGTAGTTTTTCGTTACTTTAGTATTCATATGTATTAAGATGTGATATTGTGAAGATTAGTGAACATTGGGAAACCCTAGTGAAGGTTTGAGTGTTGATTGAAATTGGTGATGTTAGAGACGGTTAACTAGACTTGGGTGCTGTTTATTGACCTGGACCAGAGTGGAGAAAACCCAAAACACGGATTTAGAAACTCCGACATCGGATAAATGTGTGATTTTAGAGGGTATTTTGGAATCTGGAGCAACCCGGGGACACTAGAGATGATTTTGGGTTTACTGGGAGTCGTGCAGGCACCTAGGAAGCTACCACCAAGACCTGAGCCCCATCCCCTGCACCCAGGCTGCAGATTTATTCAATCTGGCCGCAATTTGCGGCCAGAGTAAGGTAGAATTGTTCCAGTTTTGTTCCAGGGCCTTATCTGCAGTAAATTAGGCCCTCCATATATGCAAAATTGACCAATTTGGCTTAGGATAAAATCTGGGACCATTTCCATACGTTGGTGCATTGTTTTACGACTTCGTTTAGACTTGACTATGGTATTTGATATTTTGTTTCCGTCGTGTGGCGTTTGGACGTCCACGACCAGGGTTTTTGGTCGTGTTTTGCACGCAAAGCTATAGGTTCTGACCTACAAGCGAAACGTATACCGTTTTGGTTTTCTGCCTTGATATTAATACGCATTGCGATTGTTGATTATTGTAGGTACCTTCGTGTGGATTCCGAGGCGACGGAGCGTGACGTCATTGACTTCGGCAAGCAAGAAGCAAGGTGATTAGATCTATATCTACCGGGGAAGTTGGGTGGATGACGTATAGCACCCCCGCAAACTTTTGATGGAAAACTGATTATAGAATATGGTTAGGAAAACCTAGATTAGGAAACTAGGGTTAGAATGAAGATAGCTATGAAACCATACTAGAGGATAGTTAGAAGTGCTATGTTACGACTATCATAGGATTGCGTTTAGCGATATTGCCGTTTCGGGTACTGTAGGATTAGATAGTCGATATAGATGCATCATCCGAACCATACCTTTTTCTAAATCAAAGAATCGTATGTATCTTTTAAATATGTACCTTGAGGGATGTTACGAATTTTCAAATGATATCTTTTCCTTAAAACACCGTAACCCCTATTTTCAAAACTACGATTCGCTTCTTTTAAAATCTGCTTGTATGGTTCGGGTGTGTATGCTAGATTAGATACCTATACATATTATAGTGATTGAATGTTTATGCAATTCGATTTGATAGGTGATATAAATGCGATAAAAAGAATATAAGACGGATATGATGATATGATGATATGTTGGTATACGGATACGAATCGATCGAGATGATTTATACCCTGCCGATCCCCTGATATGAGATTATTGCGGATGTGAACCGGGACATAGGTACATAGATATATATCCATATATAGGATGTTGTGAATCATGGATGATAGGCCGTATGTGATATTAGGCCGTATCCTCATTTGTCGTATAGGATGTTAGGATCCCTATTAGCTTAATGCCGCCGCACGATGATTTTCCGTGCATGATGAGTTTAACTTGATGTTGATCCATACCCTTGACTAGAGGATGCCATACGATGGATTATACCGTGCGTGATGCTGTGAGGCTAGGTGCCGATTGATAGATTCACCAACTCAGACTTATGATAGTTACGTATACCTTATAGCTATTAGCTGATGATTTACCTTGTGCTGCATTCATGATATTATTATTGCATTGCATATACCTATGATAGTACACCTGCACCATTATCGATGATGCGTAAGTTACACGTACACTGATTGTAGGCTCACACACTTCATCATCAATAATTGCCATGTCACTACACAGTAGGATTGATGCATCATGATTTGACTCTTCGCATAACCTTCGTGCACATATACATTGATACATTCATACTTGCGGATATACACATTGGTATATCCATATTCGTGCACATATATATTGATACATTCATACTTGCGGATATACACATTGGTATATCCATATTGATATACACATTGGTATATCCATATTGGTGCACATATACATTGATACATTCATACTTGCGGATATACACATTGGTATATCCATATTCGTGCACATATGCATTGATACATTCATACTTGCGGATATACACATTGGTATATCCATATTCGTGCACATATATATTGATACATTCATACTTGCGGATATACATATTGGTATATCCGTATTCGTGCACATATACATTGATACATTCATGCTTGCGGATATACACATTGGTATATCCATATTCGTGCACATATACATTGATACATTCATGCTTGCGGATATACACATTGGTATATCCATATTCGTGCACATATACATTGATACATTCATACTTGCGGATATACACATTGGTATATCCATATTCGTGGACATATTCATTGATACATTCATACTTGCGAATATACACATTTGTATATCCATATTTGTGCACACATACATTGGTACATCTATACTTGCGCATATACATATTGTACCTACGTAGATAACTGGTGTTATTTTAAAATTGGGAACCGCATGTTATATTTTAAAAACTGGAATCATTTTAAAAGAGCGGTTTTCCCTTAATATGTCATATCACTATTCTACGTTGCATGATACACGATATGCTTACATTTTTATTATATGTCGCACATATCATGCTCTATTATTGTACGCATTGAGATATGCTGTTTTCATGAGATTTCTGGATTTGAGAACCGTGGACATTTTAAAAGAGATTATGTGTTGTTTCAAAAACCCGGTTTCTCTTGATATGATATTTCAGTGCGTCCACCATGCGTTTTCTCGGTTCTGAGACGTGTGATATGTGAAACCCGATTCGAGGAGGCGGATGAGGCCGATTGCGGGTACATGGTGGACCCGGTATGGTACCCCGGGGCGAGAACGGATCGCTGTGTAGTAGATGGTGAGCCTGGCAGAGGGACTACTACCTACCGGTGATAGTATTTGGGCTCGGCGGATATCCGGAGGATACCGACCGGAGTCGAGAGATGATAGGGGCCGATCTGGACTGACGGAGCCCGTGGGCCGATCCAGACTGACGTAGCCCAATATATGAGGATTTACGTGCCGATGCTGGGCACTGTTTTCATGATGTTTTCGAGTGTCGATGCTAGGCACTCAGGTTCCATGATTTGATGTATCGGGAGGGACACCGTTGATATACATATCCTCATACTTTCATGCACACTCCTTTATGATATTTACGTGCATACAGACATTGATTATATGAGTGGACGGGATCCACATGCATATACATTGATTATATGGGTGGACGAGATCCACATGCATACATGCATTGATTACTACTGTTGGATGTTATCCACATGCATATAGGTATTGACTACCTTGTTGGCACATATACGACCCGGTCACCCTAGATATCATAATATTACCTTATGATATAGTTGACCTAGGAGTCGTTGTTTATTCGATTTCTACTTGTAGATATATTTCTATTCACGAGTTGGCAACTCACCCCCGTTGTGCCACAGTTCTTGCAGGTTGACCGCTTGGATCAGTAGCGGCTTCGCTGGCACACAGTTCCATTCGAGTGTTTAGCATTGGTAGGTGGGATATTTGTATCATTCCTACTCTTGTATCTACATTTCATATTGTATCTAGTTAACTCCATCAATCAAAATTTGTAAATTGTATAAGTGATGAGACTTAGTGAGACTTGTAGTTGCGAGATTTGAGCGATGGGTTTTATATTCAATTTTGGGGTTATATCTTGCTCATTTCTTTATCTTTTTGTGGTTAACTTCGCCGTTGGGCGTCGTATACTTATTTATACTGTATTGCATGGTTGTGATCCGCCGTTTGGCGAAGAGCTAGCTCCCGCTTGGGGATGCCATTATTCTTATCATGTATTTATGGTTTTGGATCAAAATATACAAAGGAGGTGCTGCCAAAATTTTTAAAAAGACGAAACATGTTTTCATACTAGTAAATTTCACTTGCATCATTCATATTTCTTTTCCATGCAATTAAGCACACTTGAATTCATTATACCTTTATTTCAAAAACCCCACCTCCTTTATTTTCTTAAAAAGGTTTAGATTTCTGGGTTTCAGCTTACTTAAATTCCGTTACGCCTTTAGACGTTGCGTGATTCAAGTGCTGGTCACGAGCTAATATTTAGGGTCGTGACAAAGTTGGTATCAGAGCGCTAGGTTTAACATTTGTTCGATTCTATGTTTGACTATGCGGAGTCTAGGGAGGGTATGTATTTCGGAACCTAGGCTTTACCTTACGGAACTTAGACTTGAGCGGGGGGTATTAGACCCGAACTTTCGTTTCATAGGCTGGCCCTGATTGATTGAGTAGGTAGCTTGAGTAGAGTGACGTACCGTACGTATGTTCCACGGCATATATACGATACGATACTCCACTTAAGAAACCTTAGGATGTACATATTCTTGAGGTCAGTGATTCTCTTCGTATCTATGACTATACATCCACTGGAGATCCTTGATTCTATTTTTTTCCATGATCATACTTTCATTGATGCTGTTCCTTCTTATGATCATGTATCCATTCTGGATTTGTCGTTTCCTCTCATGCCGTTGATCTGCTTTCTTCGATACTCGATTGAGGTTCCTGTCACCATGTGTGAGCGCAGTTTGAGCTGCTGATAGTGTTACGGTCAGGACAAGCTTGTCTGGTACGAGGGCTGACCATTGTGTTTTCTGGTGACATGGGAACGTCTCGAGTTAGTATTTTGTTGTGACCTCTTGTGGAGGCGAGTGCTTGGTTTTATACCGGATGATCGGTCCATTGTTAGAGCTGCCAGTTGTGAGAGGATTGTTGATGTACAACATATCTCAGAGATTTTGATATCGCCTACCATGCAGACAGGTGACCCAGCTGTTGCTAAGATGATCGGATGTCGCTTCCAGAGCTTACGAGCTAAGATCGCCAGAGCTTCCAGGCAGAAATGCGACAGATGATAGCTAGTCTACCCCGATTAGAGAGACGAAAGTGATTCGTCAGATTGATGCGCCGACGCAGGCCCAGTTGAGTTAAAGATTTTCAGTGTGGAGAGAATCTTACTCAGACCTAGAGCAGACCAATCCAGAGACGATCGCCGATGTATCGCCTTTCCTGGAGAATTGAGGCATTGTTTAGCGTGGGGGCGAAGGATATTCACATGTTGTACAGGCGAAGTTAAAAAGTTCGAACGAGTGTCAGAAACCCATTTTTCCCAAGTTTAAAGTGTTCGGAGGAACATGCAGGTAATTCTGTGGACCCTCTAGAAGAATGAAACCCTAACTCGACATGATGACCATGGAACCGCTTTAAACCTTATGGTTTGCAGTAGTTTAGCGGTGCCATCATTGAGGCTTAGGTTTTCCCTTCTACGGCTGGTCCAGAGGTGCTGTGGTATGTACCAGATATTTTTAGACTGCGCTCAGGTGTTAAGCCTTCGGGAAATTTTGGGACCTTGATGACTCGATCGAAAAGTTTGATGTCGTCCAGATATCATGTGATAAGAGATCAGCAAGCTGACCAGCTTCGGATAGAGGACCTCACCCAGATGCGTTGTGAGTTGATCGAGGACGGATAAGTATTGAGTATTCCTCCGATGGTTGAGACAAGTTCCCGAGGACGTATTGGCCAAACATCTTCTACAGAGTGATGAAGATACAGAGTACATGATTTCGAGTCCGTATGAGAGACTTCAGATTGACGGAGACCGAGAACAGTTGCGGTGCGCAGATAGCATGGCGTGACGTCATAGTGGATGACTATAAAGACAAGTGGAACCAGAGGTTCGTGCGAGACGCTGACGAGCTGTCATTACTTTCCGTCGAGACTAGAGACCTGATATGCTTACAGAGGTATTGGGATACGGCCAGTTTTCGAGGGAATGTGTGCGGAACACGCAGATGTCCAGAAAACGAGAAAGGATTATATAAGAGTACCAGCCTCCGTACAGTTCGGCATAGGCAAGATCGGAAGAGACCCTGAGCAGGGTTCCTTCCGGGACACTGCTGCAATAAGATTTGCACCCAGGATCAGATGTGTCACGTGTATTCAGAGAGCTAGAGGCCGACGCCAGTGACGTGCTGCCTTGCGAGTGGTTGTGATGATTGACCGAGAGATGACCAGAGAAGTGCCAGAACGGAATCATCCCCGTTAGCACACCTGACAGGGCCGATGAGCCGATAGATTGCGAGAGTGGTTATCCGCAGAGAAGATAAGGACCCAGAGACCGAAGATGCCAGACCGTGAGCAGGAGGCAAGCGGATGTTCTTGTTCTGCCAGTTTCTAGGCGCACCGATTTATTTCTCAACATTGTAGGAGGTGTACCTCGATGTCCTTTGTTGCGATTTGCGTTTGTGATCTGAGTATCACGCTTATATCGCTTGGATTTGAGTTTTGATAACGAGTTTCCTGATATTGATTTCGTGCACCATGGCTGCACCTACTGAGTATTTACATTTTGCGCATAGGTATCGCACCTGATATGTATTTTATATACACCGTTGTGTTGATTTGCGATTTGTGCCTATCCATTGCATTTGATGTTGATTTTGTACCTTCATAGCATGTTTATGATTTCATGGCTTTCATACGGTTGATTTGATTTTGTGCGTGTGGTACGCACTCGATTTGATTTTTGCACTCGGTATAGTTTATATGTGCTTATAGTGCATTGATATGTGTTTTGTGCACGCAGTTGCACACGTTTATGATTTTATACACCTTGGTACACTCGGTGTCGCTGTTTACGCATTTGAGTTATGGATTTGTATTTCATGCACTGGGTGCACTGTATTTGTATTTCGTGAACTGGATGCACCAGATTTGCACTTCATGCATTTGTGGCACTAGACTTTCATTTTCGTGCGATTGTCGCACCAGATTTATATTTTGTGCATTCGCTGCACCAGATTCGTATTTCGCACATTGGTTGCACCAGATTGCATTTCTTGCATTTGTTGCACCGGACGGGTATTTATGCGTTTGTCGCACTGGATTTATACTCCGTATCTTGGTTGCACCCGATTTATATCCTTGAGCATTCGTTTTACCAGATTTGTATTTTCGTGCGCGTTGGCACTTGCCGTTCTTTTTCATGCATGCTACTGCACTATATGCTTTTACGGACCCGGCGCGCTTTGGTTGGATTTTTGCGCATATTAGGCGCTTGATTTTGGATTTGTGTGCGCATCGGATGCACTGGAGTGAGATTTTACTCTTGCATGTTGGATGCTCTTCATTTATATTTCTTCCGTGCATATTGGATGCGATTTCATTCGTGCGGGACATATGCACTTGATATGGATTTTCGCGCATGTTGGGCGCATGATATGAGATGTGATTCTGTGCACACCGGATGCACTGGATTAAGATTTTAGTGCACTTTAGATGCACCCGACATTGTTGTCGTGCACACCCGTAGCACTGGACAGATGCTTTTGTGCACACCCGTTGCACTTAGTTGTGCTTTGTGCGTATTATGGCACCTGTATTTGGATTTGATTTCCATGCGCACCAGACGCATGTGATTATTGGATACGCCTTTTGAGGCAAATTTTGCTTTTGAGCACTTGTTTTCATGTTGAGCACTATATTGTGTAGTGGCCAAACAGAACTGATCTGAGGATAGTACCTGAGTACTTTGCATGCATTAGAAGTTTACCAAGAGGTTTTCGAAAAAGAGGAGCTATAGTCTCGCTATTTACTACGTGTCCGTGAGCGACACGAACGTTTATAAAGGAAAACCTTTTGGGATATTTTGAAAACGACGGAACGTATATTTAAGAAAATATATATGGGCATATATTATTATTTTAAAACGAGCGTCTGTCAGTTATGCCGTGAGTTATGCATTCCCGCGGCGATTTAGAAAAGATTTTGCATGTATTTTATTCAGATTTTAGAGTTTTCAAAGATGCATACTATACACGTATTATAGTATTTGACTAGTGTATATTGGATTTCAGTAGTGGATTTCGAGATCTGCATCTCTATTGTAACTCCGAGGATATGCATGCAAATCCGATGATTTGCGTGACGCTTGACAGAGTTTGATTTTGAGTTTTGTATTCGTTTTTATGCGCACTGGACGCGCTGTTTTATTTCTGCGTTTTCCATGATTTCGGAGCCCCGTTGTTTTGAGCCGATTATTGAAATATTTTAGATTTTGGAGTTTAAATTTAAATTCGGGGACCGAATTTATTTAAGGGGGAAGATTGTAACATTTCAGGAAATATAAAATATTATTTTTGGAATTTAATATTAAAATAATATTTTTCCCGAAAACTGCCCGATTTGCGAAATTGGGGTTTTCGAAAAAGGGTATAAATATATACCAATAATTATGAAATAAATAGAAATTAAAATGATTTATTCATTTAAATATATAATTAAAGGATTTGGCATTTTTAAAATTTATTATATGCAATTAGATAAAAACCCGATTAGAGCACTGCTAATGGCGATTAAGCCAAATCCGCGTTTTTACAGTTTCCATGGTTAGTGCACCATGACATGTTTCATTTTGTTACATGTTTCATTTCATTTGGGCTATATATTATGGTTTATTGGTGGAGAGAAAAGAAAAAGGAAAAGGAAAAGTCAAAGGGGACATAATGATTAGGTTAGGTAGATTATGTGTGAGAGAGAGAGAGAGTGATTATGTGAGAGAGAGGGGGGGCTGCTGCCACTTTGAATCCCCCATCTTTTTTTTCATCTCCCTCTTCATCTCCTCAACCCCACAACCCTCCCCTTCCATCCCTGGATCCATCTCCTAACAATCCTCAAAACCCTACACACCCTTCACAAAAATTAATCCCCTCTTCAACCTCTATAAATGGGACAAAGAAAAATTCAGTTTTGATGATCTTAGAGGTTCATGGGTGCTATATGACGTAATCCCTTCACTAATTGGGTAGTTTTTCGTTAATTTAGTATTCATATGTGTTTAGATGTGATATTGTGAAGATTAGTGAATATTGGGAAACCCTAGTGAAGGTTTGAGTGTTGATTGAAATTGGTGATGTTAGAGGCGGTTAACTAGACTTGGGTGCTGTTTATTGACCTGGACCAGAGCGGAGAAAACCCAAAACACGGATTTAGAAACCCCGACATCGGATAAATATGTGATTTTAGAGGTATTTTGGAATCTGGAGCAACCCGGGGACACTAGAGATGATTTTGGGTTTACTGTGAGTCGTGCAGGCACTTAGGAAGCTACCACCAAGACCTGAGCCCCATCCCCTGCACCCAGGCCGTAGATTTATTCAATCTGGCCACAATTTGCGGCCAGAGTAGGGTAGAATTGTTCCAGTTTTGTTCCAGGGCCTTATCTGCAGTAAATTAGGCCCTCCATATATGCAAAATTGACCAATTTGGCTTAGGATAAAATCTGGGACCATTTCCATGAGTTGGTGCATTATTTTACGACTTCGTTTTGATTTGACTTTGGTATTTGATATTATGTTTCCGTGGGACCATAACCAATTTGGCTTAGGTTAAGTATAGCGTCGTTCTAAACTAGCTTTAGAAGTGCACGTGTATATTATTCTGCCAGAGGGTTGTTGTGGTCAGTGGGAGCAGCGGAAGCATAGTGGGCAAGTAGCTTATGTCTATTTATAGACTTGAGCAGTTATAGCGGAGATAGATCATCTAATTTTGATGTGACAGTCATGGGTTTGACTTCATCAGAATAGGGGATGGATCTGTTAAGAAGGAAGTAGGGTGTGATGTCATGGTATTTGGATGACATACACAGAGTAGGAAGTAAAATTCCTACACTACGATCGGTTGTACTGTGGTCGTCACACAGTTGTTTCTCCAGACAGGATAAGGATATAATATTTGACATTCTGGTTTCTAGATCTATGGTTTTAATCTAGATTTGGGTAGTTTCCCAATGTGGGTACTTTGACAGTATTCTAATGGTTTTTAGAATAGATGACTCCTGGCATGGTGGTGTACCTGCAGGTGATAGAGTCACCCTCTCTAAAGGTGTCTTACAGACTAAAGGGGAGAGGGATGTGCATGATTGGCAGATCACTTGCTTAGGCAATTGAGTCAATCGTGAGATGTCAAGTACCACACCAGATGTTGTTTTTGCACTAGCTGCAATAAGTTTGTATTAATCCAATCCTGGAGAAACATAAGGAAGCAGTTTTAGAACATAAGTGGATGTTCTACGGATTTGATGACGGCAGCCTCCTTCGGGAGACGGTTATCATTCCAGGCTTCAAAGGTGACATGGTTGACAGAGTGATTGTCAGAGTTATAGTTTTCCCTCTGACGAGGGACAGTATTATGGACAGGTGGTCCAAGAGGATACTGTGGGTGGCATGGTGCCGGATACTGATTAGGTTCAGTGATCGATACAGTCTAAGAAGTTTGGATTTGGAGTTCATTTATGAACTAGGTCCCATCAGATATCCAGACATATTCTAAGACAGGTATTACTCAATTCGGGAGATGGTTTTCTCCGCGAACTTGAGATCTAGAGAAATATAGAAAGAAACATCAGGGCGGATCCACTCACTGAGGCTATTTCTCGAACACAATAGTTTTACAAACGAGCTTTGTGAAACTGATTAGTAGAGGAGTTGGATGTTCGGTTTCACACGGGCTGTGAGTAGTCGACATCGCAATAATTAGCCTTAAGTGCAAGTGGGAGATTGTTGGATATAGTGCCCTCAGAGTCAATTATTGGATCGCAGATACGTGATTGCAATGATTGCGGAGAACCTATACCGGTAGGACAGTCTTACTAGAGATGATAGTATGCTATCTGGTTTGCCTTTATCAATCGTGTCCAGGTTCAGGTGACTGATCACTGCTACACTTTGATAGAGCCCTTAGGATCTTGCTTTACTACCAACAGTATGATGGCGATCATATACGTGAGAGTTGGGTGGTTTATTAGCATATCCTTAATTGTGGTCCCTAGTCGTGGGAGTTTCGAGACAGGGCATCGATACTCCGAAGTAGACTAGTGTATACAGTCGAAACCCCGACGAGGGGCGGTGGCCGGTCTCACAAGCCACTGGTGTCAGTTGGATCACCTAAGATGTATACAGGTGCTCATTGGGTTATGAGTACACCGGACAGGACTCACCGGGAATCTGCTAGTTGGTATTATACATATCGTCAGATAGCAGTTCCCTGGTGACATGTGTACAGGTTAGTTCATCGACCTGAGGTCGTCATTTGTCTCGTGTGAGTTCCCACTGTACTTTGATTTCTACCCTACCACGGCTCAAAGGAGTCGAGCAAACAGGTAGTTTTTGGGTACAGTCCCGAGCCAAATGGAGGCACGTGAGCGGATCGGCAGGGGATTCGTCTCTCCCGGTATTGGGGGTGAGATCGCGCTGTGACTAGGAGAGCCATTACACAAAGCCCACAGCCGTGGCAGGAGATTTACTGGTAGGTACTCCAGTAGTATCTCAGGGTGTTTTTGGGCTACACTCCGACACGACTTATACTGCTATTGGGGGTCTGACGTTACTAGCACCCTAGGCAAATATGCGATACTCATAGACGAACGGACCGGACTGTATATACATTGTCACTGTTAGGCTCAGTAGGGTTTCCGAATGAGTTCGCTCATTGGCATCCCTTGAGGTCAGTCCATGGGCAGCCGTTACGCACAGCTAGTGCCGCTGACGGCTTGTGGTTAAACCCACTGCCAGGGTACTGACGGGTCATTAGAGTCCCCCACAGACAGTTTCCCAAGTTCAGGCGAAACGTTGTAGAGGCCGTATGGTTTTATGGCAAGGTTCGGAAAATGCACGTGCGTTTACGCACGTGTCATATTTCGGGCAGATAATACTGGTGGGCTTTGGTTTAAGCCGAATCCGAGTATTATATTGTGTAGATATAATATCTTTGTCTCTGTTGCATTTGTATTCGGTCGTAATACAAATGCGGGTATGTTTATACTGTTACGGGGTTATCCTGAAATTCGTTTCGGGATTGCTTTTGGAAGTTGCCAGTTTCCAGTTTTCTATCAGCCGTATTTAACATTTGGTTAAATACGGATTTATCTTTTCTTGGATGAGTGTGAAAGTTTCTAAAAGCATCTAGAAGGTGGTGACAAGGATTAGTGACTCATGGTTGCATTAATGATTCAATTAATGCAAGGTGACTAGGTTAAGTGATTCATCTTTTTCATTTATTGTGTTCATACTTTGTGTTCACACTAGATATTTCTCTTGTGGTCACTCTCCCCTCTCCTACACTCACCCCCCCCCACCTCCTTAAGTATGGCCGGCCCCTTCCCCCTCTCTCACACTCTCTCACTTGATTTGGTTAAAAAAAGATTATGATAGTTTTTGGGGTGTATGGAAATTTCATAGCTCATTTCATTCCATCACCCGATTCGAGTGGCAACTTCATTAACCGATCGTCCACGGCTTTGGACAAAGTGAGACAAAGTAATCTACTCATTCTCTACATCAATCTTGGTCGTCTCTTTTAGCAAACTTGACGATCGAGTTGCCTCGAGTCAGAGGCGGGAGCCCGTTTAAAGAATCGTTGACGTGGTGCCACCTGGACGAGCAGATCGGAGATCGACGAGATCGGAGCAGCCGCAACGGAGCGTGGGATGATGGTTAAAGAACGAAGGACCCGGATCGTTCGATATAACCTTTCTACACTCTTTACAGCTTGTTA
The DNA here is from genome assembly GCA_030015575.1 of Agapanthus africanus. Taxonomy (NCBI): domain Eukaryota; kingdom Viridiplantae; phylum Streptophyta; class Magnoliopsida; order Asparagales; family Amaryllidaceae; genus Agapanthus; species Agapanthus africanus. The sequence continues at coordinate 404,268,555 of CM057346.1, forward strand.
GTTTAGCAATAATGGAAGATCCGGTTTATAGTATACGATAGCGCCAGTTAAAAGTTTTTGTTCCGCATTTGGCGTCTGTTAGACGGCCGGGGCACTACCGTAGACTTACACAGCTAGTGCCACTGACGTGCTTGTGGTTAAACCCATTGCCAGCGTATTGACGATTATTTAGAGTCCCCCACAGAAAGTTTCCCAAGTTCGGGCGAAACGTTGTAGAGGTCATATGGTTTTATGGCAGGATTCGATCATATACGTGCACTCGTGCACAGATCATGATCGGATGGATCATACTAGTGGGATTTGGTTTAAGCCGGATCCTAGTATTAGATTGGTTGGATTACTTTCATCTCGTAGTATTCGTATTCAGTCGGAATACGGATGCTGGTATGTATATACAGGTGAGGGGTATTCTCGTAATCCATTACGAGTTTACTTTTGGGTTGCCATTTCATTTGGATTAAAACATTTAGTTTTAAATGTTTTATTTAGTGAAGAAATTGTGACTCATTTGTTTTTGTCATGGTGCATTAATGGGACACGATCACATTTGGTGACTCATGGTATGTGCTAGATATTTTTTGCTGGGTGTTGTGATATTTTGGGGATGGGGGCTGCTGGAATTTCCAGCAAGGAAATTCTTGGAAAAAGCTCACATAAAAGATCACAACACACACACACAATTTTAGCACTTGCTCATTTCTTTTAGTGCTCACAGGTTCTTCACTTCATGGCAACTCTTCACCTCCACTCTATCCCTCTCGTGTGTTGAGGATCTTAGAGTGTATTGAGACAATGTAATCACACACCATCTCTACTTCACCTTGGACATGTCGGCTAGCAAACTTCATGTCCAAGTTGCTTCGGTTTGAAGCGGGAGCCCGTATAAAGATTCCTCGATGTGGTGCCACTTCAACAAGCAAGACAGGAGAGCGAACTTCGTCGGGGCAGCCGCGACAAGTATGGGACAGAGATTGAAGACCAAAGGACACGGATCGATAGGTATAATCTCTCTGAACTCTTTACAGTAGTTGCTAGTTAACGGTTAATGGTTCGATCCGGAAATCGGGTTGTGGTAGCGCCAGTTTATAAAAGTTTATGTTCCGCGTTTGGCCTCGGATTGACGGCCGGGGCGCTGCCGTTACCCAACATGGTATCAGAGCCAGCCCATTAACTCTTAGCTAGCTTGTTTAGACAATATTAAAGTATTGAAACCAAAACGATTACAATACACTGCCATGCACATTCTAGGTTCTGTCGATTTTCAAAGTGTCTTCAAAAATTATTTAAACAACTGCAAAAGACTACTGACATGACCTATAGCCTGTACCCTAAACACGACCCCAATCCCTCGGATTTTGGCCGAGCACAAGCCTAAAAATTCCGAGGAGGCCGGCCATTCTGGGTCTTCTGGAGTTCGTTTTTTGGGTGCAGTCTTGTCTCTGGAAAGTTGGTGCAGTAGTATTGTTTGTTTAGCCCAGTTTGGATATGGTTTTATCTAGTTGTTTGGGGCTATTCGGGGGTTATTTCGAAGTTGATAATTTTCTAACATTGTTTAAAGTTTCCAGTACTTACATTACTATCTACGACCGTGAATGTCATTCGAGCGGTAAATCTTGTCTAATTGCTATAGCCCTTTTAGACGGGTTTGCAAACGTGGCATTCACGTTGATGTTTTGTGTTGTGTTGTGTTTATTGCGGATTGTCGTGGTGGATAGCTTGCATGCAATGGTAGTACAGTTTAGTTGTATTTGTATATTTGATATCGCGGGGCGAGTATCCGACATGTGGACTGTCGTCACTGCCTGTTTGTATATTATTCTTTTGGGGCACGACCGGGTTGAGGTCGATGTACCCGTTGTACATATTTTCTTTTCTGTACTAGGATTACCCCACGGTGGAGTGCACGGATAGCCGGGTTCTAGAGGGCAATGGGCCATTCACTTTAGAATTGGCGGGCTATTCGCCACACTCGTAGGGGGTACAGGTTGACCCAAGGAGGGGCGCTGAAGTTACCGGATTCCGTGAAGTGCTGGGTGGTCCATTCACTTTGCTGAAGGGGGTTGCCTCGCTTCTGGTTTTGGCGGGTAATTTGCCGCACTCGTAGGAGCCTAGGTTTCACTTGCGGCTCAAAGGAAACTCGGAGCTCCCAGATTATCTGTATTGTTCTGTTATGCTTATTACTTTTCTGTGATGTTGCATTTATCACGCTTGGAGCAATTGTTATATATTGTTATATATATACTAGTATATGTTGTATATGTTTTACACCTGCGCTAGTCCAGTCCCCGCTCTGTCGTTAGTTAAGTAACCTAACGGGTGATGACGGGACCCAGTGGCGAATGCGGATGGCATATACGTACATTATATTTTCGTTTTTGTGTGGTGTGATTAATTGATGGGACTGCATTGATTTGGATCAATGCAAGTAAAACAAACCTATTCGATGTTATTGGATCAATTTTCAAAAAGCTGTTATTTCAAGGACGTTCTTTTTTGTTTTGCACAATGGTATTCGGTTATGAATATCCAGCACCTTATTCGACGAGGCAAGAGCCAAGATCCCTTCATCGGGAGTGACCCCTTGGACAAAGGTTTATGTCAGGGTAATAACTTCATTATAGCCGATTACTTTTTGGTTTGCATCATGGTATTCAGTTGGAATATCCTGCACCTCATTCCACGAGGAAAGAGCCGAGATCCCTTCACCGGGAGTGACCTCTTTAGCAAAAGTTTTCGTCACTATATATTTGTAAAAGGCTATGCAGTTTCTTCAACGATATCAAGTTCATTACGTTAAAGGTTTTTGCCAAAAACCAGTCGTAGCCCCCCGTCATTTTTTACGAGTATTATTTAGTATTCATGTTGCATTTTTTGACCTAGTCAAGACGTAGTGTTCGGTAGCTAAGTGGTGCTTGTTTGTTGCATAAATGGGATTGGTTAGGACAGTCATGCGGCCTTGTTGACCTAGTCAAGGGCACGTACGGATGGGTTTAATGCAATCCAGGATAATGACGGGTTGAACTTGACTAGCGGTTTATGGTTTGTTGACCTAGTCAAGTTCATAAGCCGCTTGGGGTAAAAATCACATCGGGAGTTTCTAAAGAAACTGAAACTTGCCAGGATGCGCATACCTTCTGGAGTGTGATAACGTGGGTGGATTCCATCACGTTATCATACGATGATAGTTGGATCCCGATTCCCACTGATGAGTTGGTTTACTCCTCGGGTGATCCCAACTAATTCTTCTTTCAGGTTTGGAGGAGAATTTGAGGATACAGTGGGAGACATTCTGATTAGATAAAGTGATAACCATTCTGATCTAGGTTAGAGTGCACGCAAAGTGTTTCTTTTCTCTCTCTTTGACTGCGACCATGCCTCGACCCTGGACTATAACTCAGTAACCAAGTTAACCGAACTTTCTTAAAACACTGGCTTTTGGATTGTCTGAGTTGCATACAACATTGCCACTCCTTCTTTTACCCTTTGCTTTTCTCCAGAACACCCCATATCACTAAGAACATCCACTTCCATTGGATAAATCCATCGTATGGTTATATACGAACTCGAAGGAACTTGTTCCAGATTCGAGGATGGATTCTGGTTCTAGAGAGAATGAATAGGACTATTCAGTTATTTTTTTCCTTTTACCTTCTCTCAGGTTGTGAGGGCTCCTAGGATCAGGAGAGGGTACACCTATTACGCTTATTGGATAGTCTTCTTCCAAACCATAGGCAGGTGCCGAAAGATAGGGAATGAAGAAAACCAATTAGCCTAAGTGTGGTGTACAGAAGGTAATAAGTAAAGACAAATAAAGGGATTAGAAAGAGGACAGAGTAAAATGCGACTGCTATCATTCACGACCAAACCGCGTATATCATCGCCACTCCTATTTCACCTTTGGATTTCTCCGGTTCAGGAGAAATAGAATAAGATTTATTCAGTTGTCTTTTATCATCACCTTCTCTCAGGTTGCGAGTACTCCTAAGATTAGGAGAGTACACCTATTATGCTTATTGGATAGTCTTCTTCCAAACCATAGGCTGGTGCCGAACGGTAGAAAGGAAGAAAACCATTTAGCCTAATGGGAGTGTACAGAAGGAAATGAGTAAAGACAAATAAAGGGATTTAGAGAGATGGCAACGAAATATACGTTACAGTCATGAATCTGATAATGGAAGAGGCATTACTAGGAATAACCAGATACCCCTTCGAAATATTTACATGTTTCAGTTTCACTGTGTATTGTTAATAGAAAACCGATTTCCTAATTAGCCCTTGCTCCAGGGTATGTATTTACCAGGTATGATTCTCACATCTGTATGGTTTTACAGATGATGAGTGGGAGTAAGTTATTAGGAATTAGGTGATCATCCTCATTATATCAGAATTCGTGGTAATTGGTGATATTTGAGGAAATCGCCTGGGTTTTTTTGCCGGACAACAAATATTTGGTTTTGAATATCCGTTGTTATGCACCAATTTAAACTGATATATCTGTACGTTTATTTTATAAAGTGAGATAAAACTTTTTGAAATTATGTCCATGACATTTACCTATATCAGTCGATGGTTAGGTAAGGAGTATTGAACAGCGGTGTAATTCTTCTTAACCATAGTACAGTTTTCAACCTACGATGCACAGGGTTTGAGTTATTCAACTCAGGGGACTTATACAAAGTATTGTATGTTGTCCAGTGTCCATTAGGACAGAGGGGTTGGTCCTCGTACTATATTTTGTTTACTTGTGACTTCTCAAGTTTTAGACAAGTGTTTCGTAGAAATACAAGGTCCAAGTTTTGAGAAGTTATAGGTACAAGAATAAAGTAGAGAACCATGTGTTGCAAGTATCAGGATTCTTCAAAATGATCGAAGATGTAGATACTTGTGTTTGGTATTCAGTTGATAGTAATGGTTTTGAGAACTTGTTTCTCTTTCAGGTTACTCATAATTGGATGCACTCCTAAGTTGAGTAATGCTGATCGGCCTATCTCCATTTAATTGACATGCACTGGAGACAGATGCATGATTTGAATCTGGTTCCAATTAAATCAGTGCCTCTATTTCTATATTGTATATAGAATAGTTTATATCTTAACGATATTAAGGTATATGGAGTTGTCCGGCTTATGCTTAAAACCAGACTCTGGATAACTCAAGGCACGTTTCTGTAATGGCAGTTTGTGGGTTGGCCCAGGCTATGATGAGGGCCAACTTTCTACCATCTGGAAGATCAATAGTGATATTGTTCTTGACTCGCCACAGTTTTAGTAAAATGGACTTTTTCAGAAAACAGTAGTGGGAGTATGGTAGAACTGGAAGTGATTCCAGAACCGCAAACGATTACTGAAAATTTGATAAGAACCTAAACATTCAATCAGGTTTGACATTCCATTAGCCACTCCACAGATATGGTGGGTAACCTCAGGCACCCGAGAAGTACTTCGGTATTCTCAAAGACGGTGACAGGGAGGTTCTTGTTTACCCAAACTTGACACTACTGTTGTTCCAGACTATGAGACCCGGCAGGAGAATGAGTATAGCGTCGTTCTAAACTAGCTTTAGAAGTGCACATGTATATGACTCTGCCAGAAGGTTGTTGTGGTTAAAGGGGGCAGCGGAAGCATACTGGACAAGTAGTTTATGTCTATTTATAGACTAAAGCAAATATAGCGGAGATAGATCGTCTATTTTTGATGTGACGGTCATAGGTTTTGACTTCATCAGAATATGGGATTGATCTGTTAAGAAGATAGTAGGGTGTGATGTCCTGGAATTTGGATGACATACACTTTATAGGAAGTAAAATTCTTATCCTACAATCGGTTATACTGTGATTGTCACAGAATGGTTTCTCCACATAGGATATGGATATTATATCAGGCATTCTGGTTACTAGATCTATGGTTTTAGATCTAGATTTGGGTAGTTTCCCAATCTGGGTACTTAGACAGTATTCTAAAGGTGTTATAGAATGGACGAATCCTGGCATGGTGGTGTACCTACAGGTGATGGAGTCACCCTCTCTAAAGGTGTCTTATAGACTAAAGGGGAGAGAGATGTGCATGATTGGCATATCACTTGCTTAGGCAATTGAGTCAATCATGAGATGTCAAGTACCACACCAGATGTTGTTTTTGCACTAGCTGCAATAATTTTATATTAATCCAATCCTGGAGAAATATTCGGAAGCAGTTTTAGAACATAAGTAAATGTTCTAGGGATTTGATAACGGTAGCCTCCTTCGGGAGACGGTTATCATTCCAGGTTTCCAAAGTGACCTGGATGACAGAGTGACTGTCAGAGTTATAGTTTTCTCTCTGATGAGGGGCAGTAGTTTGGACAGGTGGTCCAAGCGGATACTGAGGGAGGCATGGCACAGGATACTGATTAAATTCAGTTGACGATACAGTCTAAGAAGTTTGCTAGATTTGGAGTTCATATGTGAACTGGGTCCCATCAGATATCCAGATATATTCTAAAACAGGTATTGCTCATTTCGGAAGATGGCTTTCTCCGCGAACTTGAGATAAAGAGAGACATAGAAAGAAACATCAGAGCGGATCCACTCACTGAGACTATTTCTCGAAAGCAATAGTTTCACAAACGAGCTTTGTGAAACTGATTAGTAGAGGAGTTGGGTGTTCGGTATCACACGGGCTGTGAGTATGCGGCATCGCAATAATTAGCCTTAAGTGCAAGTGGGAGATTGTTGGCTATAGTGCCCTCAAGTCGATTATTGGATCACAGGCACGTGATTGCAATGATTGAGGGAGGACCTATTCCGGTAGAACAGTCTTACTCGAGATGATAGTATGCTATCTGGTTTGTCTCTATCACCGTGTACATGCTTCAGGTGACATTACAGATCACTATTACATATTGATAGAGCCCATAGGATTATTTCTTGACTACCAGCAGTATGATGGCGATCATATACGTGAGAGTTGGGTAGTCTATAAGCACATCCTTAAACTGTCCTTAGTCATGGGAGTTTCGAGACTGGGCATCGATACTCCATGAGTAGACTAGTGTATAAGGATCGAGACCCCGACGAGGGGCGGTGACTGGTCTCACAAGCCATTGGTGTCAGTTGGTTCACCTAAGATAGTATATAGGTACTCATTGGGTTATGAGTACACCGGACGGACTCGCAGGGGCACTGCTGCTTGGTACCATACCTATCGTCAGGAGCAGTTCCCAAGTGATATTAGTACAACTTAGTCCGTTGACTTGACACTGCTACATTGCCTCAAGTGTGTTCCCACTGTTCTTTGATTGCTACCCTACCACGGCTCAAAGGAGTCGTGCAAACAGGTAGTAGTTGGGTGCAGTCCCGAAGCACTTGGAGGCAGTGGCGGTTAGACAAGATTCGTCTCTCCCGGTATTGGGGGTTGATATCGCGCTGTGTCTGGAGAGCCATTACACAAGGTCCTTGGCCAAGACAAGTGAGATTTACTGGTAGGTATTCCAATAGTTTCTCAAAGTGTTCTGGGCTACACTCCGACACGACTTATACCGCTATTAGGGGTCTGATGTTTACCATCCCCTTAGGCCCGATATGCGATACTCTTAAATGAACACACCGGACTGTACGGAGATTGTCACAGATAGGCTCAGTAGGGTTTCAGGTTGAGTTCGCTCGTCAGCTTCCCTTTCGCTCAATATATGGGCAGCCGTTACGTACAGCTAGTGCCACTGATGTACTTGTGGTTAAATCTACTGCCAGCGTATTGACGAGTCTTTAGAGTCCCCCACAGAAAGTTTCCCAAGTTCGGGCGAAACGTTGTAGAGGCCGTATGGTTTTATGGCAGGGTTCGATCATATAAGTGCACTCGTGCACGGATCATGATCGGACGGATCATACTAGTGGGCTTTGGTTTAAGCCGGATCCTAGTATTAGATTGGTTGGATTATTTTCGTCTCGTAGTATTCGTATTAAGTCGGAATACGGATGCTGGTATGTATATACAGGTGAGGGGTATTCTCGTAATCCGTTACGAGTTTACTTTAGGGTTGCCATTTCATTTGGATTAAAACATTTAGTTTTAAATGTTTTATTTAGTGAAGAAATTGTGACTCATTTGTTTTTGTCATGGTGCATTAATGAGGCATGGTCACATTTGGTGACTCATGGTATGTGCTAGATATTTTTTGGTGGGTGTTGTGGTATTTTGGGGATGGGGGCTGCTGGAATTTCCAGCAAGGAAATTCCTGGAAAAAGCTCACATAAAAGATCACAACACACACACACACACACACAATTTTAGCACTTGCTCATTTCTTTTGGTGCTCACAAGTTCTTCACTTCATGGCAACTCTTCACCTCCACTCTATCTGTCTCATGTGTTGAGAATCCTAGAGTGTATTGAGACAATTTAATCACACACCATCTCTACTTCACCTTAGACATGTCGGCTAGCAAATTTCATGTCCGAGTTGCTTCGGTTTGAAGCTGGAGCCCGTATAAAGATTCCTCGATTTGGTGCCACTTCGACAAGCAAGACAGGAGAGCGAACTTCGTCGGGGCAACCGCGACAAGTATGGGACGGAGATTGAAGATCGAAGGACACGGATCGATCGGTATAATCTCTCTGAACTCTTTACAGTAGTTGCTAGTTAACGGTTAATGGTTCGATCCGGAAATCGGGTTGTGGTAGCGTCAGTTTATAAAAGTTTATGTTCCGCGTTTGGCCTCGGATTGACGGCCGGGGCGCTGTCGTAGCCCAACATGGAATTAGTCATGCTTGATCTTTTGGATGAAACTTGTAGAACATTGACTAAAGTCCACCTCTTTTGTTTTTACTTAAGATATTTTTTAACCTAACCTTTAACCCTAACTCATGGTTTATTCTCTATATGGGTTAAGGATGGCATAACTCACCATGGTTACATTTCTAAGCTCACCTCAAAATTCATTGATCTTCTTCTTCATCTCTTTATTTTCTAGCTCTCTTGCTTTTGAAAAAGAGAAGAAAAATTGTGAGAAAATAAATACTAAAGTGAGCAAAATTCCTACTTCATCATCCTTTTCTATAATAGCCATATAGTTTAGTGTGTTGGCTTTACTAGTTTCATATTAGTGAAAAGATAGTTTGAGTTCGTGTTTCCTCGAAGTAGATCATCTTGGATTTCGAAGACTACAAGCAAGCATGCATCATATGCCTTGTGGAGCCTCTCAAGAGTCCGGGAGTTCTTGGATCGCAGCGAAGGGACCACTACATGGAGCTTATGAAGTGAAGGAGCGGACTACAAAGGTTGTAATCCATAATCACTTAGAAGTAAAGTAGTTTACTTTATGTTTCCATATGATTCTCTAGTTAAAGATCTTGTTTAGGGTTGTTTAAGCATGGCAAAATTTTAATTTGGTATGGATGATGCCACACGAAACCTTGCTGCCGTGCTTAGGAACCTTACAGATTTATATGAAGAGCAATCTCGTATCGCAAGATATGAGATCTCGAAGAAATTATTTCAGGCGAGGTTGGATGTCGGGTCATCTGTAGGGGACCACGTCCTTAAGATGATTAGCTATATTAAAGGGCTTGTGGATCTTGGGACCACGTTGTAGAATGAGTTATACACAGACTTGATTCTACAGTCCCTCCTTTCTACCTATGCACAATTTATCTTGAATTTCAATATTCAAGATAAGGAAGTTACTGTTAGTTATATGTATGCCCTAGAGGCCATTACTGTACATGTGATGTATATTGTAGTGGATACTTGGACATATATAGGGAGGACTTTCTTGCTAGACATGATAGTATGCTATCTGGTTGCTCTTTCTCATAACATGTAAAACCTGTACATAATGTCAGTATACGGGTAGAATATCCCAGAGGAATGAAATGCCTCAGCAACCCATTCTGGTTGTTGAAATATTTGATGTTTGGGGCATTGATTTTATGGGTCCTTTTCCCAACTCCTTTGGGAATTTGTACATACTGCTGGCGGTTGATTATGTCTCAAAGTGGGTAGAAGCCATTCCATGTCGCACTAATGACAAGAAAGTTGTCATTAAGTTCTTGAAGGAGAATATCTTCTCGCGATTTGGACACCCACGCGCTATCATTAGCGATAATGGGACACATTTCTGCAACAGGTCTTTCGAGACTCTGATGCGAAAATACTCAATCAACCACCGACTTTCTACACCCTATCATCCCCAAACAAGCGGGCAGGCTGAAATCTCAAACAGACAAATCAAACTTATCCTGGAGTGCCGAAGAAGGTCTTCATGTCTAATAATATTAGCACTGCTTTTATACCCCAGCTTCCAAAGAAAAGAAAGGACCCAGGATGTCCTACAATATCGATTTCGATTGGGGGTAAAAACATAAATCGTGCTCTTTTAGACCTTGGCGCAAGTGTTAACCTTCTCCCTTATTCTGTCTATGAGCAATTAGGGATTGGAGAGCTGAAACCTGCTCATTGCACTCTCCAGAAGGCAGACCGATCTATCACCAAACCAAGGGGTGAATTAGAGGATGTATTGATAACGGTCGGGGAATTTATTTTTCATGTAGACTTCATTGTGCTCGACACACATCGTGTAGCAAACCCCCGGGGCCAAATTCCGGTGATTCTGGGTCGTCCTTTCCTTGCCACTTCCAACGCTGTTATAAACTGTAGAAATGGTTCAATGAACTTATCATTTGGAAATATGACCATTGAACTAAATATCTATAAAGTTGGAAGTCAGCCATCAGAACCCTCTGCTCATATTTTAGATGTGTGCTCTGTCCATGAGATCGCTCCCGATAGTTGTGGAGCCGCGGAACTTTGCTTTACTGATCTCGATGACATTACCACATCTCTATTTGATTTCACACATGATCTTAGTGAGGACACTTTCTCTACACTTGAGTCCTGCACTCCTGACTTTTCTCCACCCGAGTCTGTATCTTTCACAGGCTCTGAGCTTCTTTGTAAATCCAAAAATCACTCAATGATCCCTCCTTCTATCATTTCTCCACCTGAATTAGATCTCAAAATTTTACCTTCTCATCTTAAATATGCATATCTAGGTGAGAATGAGTCTTTACCGGTTATCATATCCGCTTCTCTAGCATCAGAGCAAGAGAATGCACTTTTATCGGTATTGAGATCTAACAAAGAGGCGTTTGGTTGGAGTATGGCGGACATCAAAGGGATTAGTCCCTTGATAGTTGAACATCATATACATGTGATGGATGATGCCAGACCGACCCGAGAACCACAGAGACGGTTGAATCCCGTCATGAAGGAAGTGGTCATGAAAGAGATCGTCAAATGCTTAGATAATGGTATTATATACCCCATCTCCAATAGCCAATGGGTAAGTCCTATACATGTCGTTCCTAAGAAATCCGGCATCACTGTTATAGCCAATGAGGCAAATGAGTTAATTCAGACACGCGCCCAAACTGGGTGGCGTGTATGTATTGATTATAGAAAACTCAATGCTGCCACGAGGAAAGACCACATTCCTCTACCATTCATTGATCAGATGCTGGAACGCTTAGCAGGACGAGAGTATTATTGTTTTATGGACGGATACTCAGGCTATAATCAGGTCCCCATCGCCAAAAAGGATTAAGATAAAACCACTTTTACTTGTCCTTTTGGTACCTTTGCTTACAATCGCATGCCCTTTGGGTTATGCAATGCTTCCGCTACCTTTCAGCGGTGTATGATGGGGATATTCTCTGATATGGTAGAGAATTTTCTGGAGATCTTTAAGGACGATTTCTTGATTTTTGGAGACTCTTTTTCTGATTGCCTAGCGAATCTTGACGCTGTTCTTACTCGTTGCAAAGAGAAGAACTTGACTTTGAACTGGGAAAAATGCCATTTTATGGTCCAAGAAGGAATAGTACTTGGACATGTTATTTCACAGAAAGGCATTAAGGTTGACAGAGCTAAGATAGATGTCATTCAAAACCTCCCTCATCCCAAAAGCGTCAAAGATATTCGATCTTTCCTTGACCATGCGGGCTTTTATAGGAGATTCATTAAGGACTTTAGCAAAATTGCTAGACCTTTAACTCTTCTCCTGGCCAAGGATACGACCTTCCATTTTGACTCGGACTGCGAGACAGCTTTCGACTCACTTAAACACTCACTCACTTCAGCCCCCGTTTTATCATCACCAAATTGGGACTACCCCTTTGAGCTGATGTGTGACGCATCTGATTTTGCAGTAGGTGCAGTCTTAGGACAGCACATCGAAAAGATGCCACACGTGATATACTATGCAAGTAAGACCCTGAATGATGCGCAAATCAATTATACAACCACAGAAAAAAAACTCTTAGCGGTTGTATTTGCATTAGAAAAATGCAGGCCTTACTTAATTGGCTCACCTATAGTTGTGTATACTGACCATTCCGCTTTAAAACATCTTCTGGCGAAGAAAGATGCAAAAGGTCGACTAATACGTTGGATCCTTCTGTTACAAGAATTCGATCTTGTTATCAAAGTTAAGAAAGGATGTGAAAACGTAGTAGATGACCATCTTTCACGCATCATTTCTTCCCCTGTGACCCTGCCGATCAATGATTCATTCCCTGATGAACAACTCTTGAGCATATCCGCTGAACCATGGTTCAGGGATATTGTGAACTATCATGCCACAGGACTTATACCTAGCGATTGATCAAAACAGGACAAATATCGTTTTCTATCCCAACTAAAACACTTTTACTGGGACGAGCCCTATTTGTTTAAATATTGTCCTGATCAGATCATTCGCCGGTGTGTCCCGAATGAAGAGTTCAAGAGTGTTCTTTCATTTTGTCATGATCAGGCCTGTGGGGGTCACTTTGGTCCTAGAAAGACAGCGGAAAAGGTTTTGCTATGTGGATTTTATTGGCCGACCTTATTTAAGGACGCATATGACTATTGCAAAACCTGTACACAATGTCAGTATACGGGTAGAATATCCCAGAGGAATGAAATGCCTCAGCAACCCATTCTGGTTGTTGAAATATTTGATGTTTGGGGCATTGATTTTATGGGTCCTTTTCCCAACTCCTTTGGGAATTTGTACATACTGCTGGCGGTTCATTATGTCTCAAAGTGGGTAGAAGCCATTCTATGTCGCACTAATGACAAGAAAGTTGTCATTAAGTCCTTGAAGGAGAATATCTTCTCGCGATTTGGACACCCACGCGCTATCATTAGCGATAATGGGACACATTTCTGCAACAGGTCTTTCGAGACTCTGATGCGAAAATACTCAATCAACCACCGACTTTCTACACCCTATCATCCCCAAACAAGCGAGCAGGCTGAAATCTCAAACAGACAAATCAAACTTATCCTGGAGAAAACTGTTGCTAAAAATAGAAAAGACTGGTCGACCAAACTGACGGATGCTCTTTGGGCATTCAGGACTGCATATAAAACCGACCTAGGAATGTCTCCATATAGGATAGTGTTTGGAAAAGCATGTCACTTACCTGTCGAGATAGAGCATAAAGCATTGTGGGCTATAAAAATAAATTTTGATCTAAACCTTGCTTGCAACTTTTGGAAGCTGCAACTTAATGAGCTAAGCGAACTCCGCGATGAAGCTTATGATAACGCTGTAATCACAAAGAATAGGACTAAGGTTTTTCACGATAAAAACATTTTGAGGAAAACATTTTCACCTGGTCAACAAGTCCTTCTTTATGATTCACGATTACACCTTCACGCGGGTAAGCTCCGATCTCGATGGAAGGGACCTTTTGTTGTGCGGTCTGTATACCCGCACGGGGCAGTAGAAGTAGAAAATGTTAAAAACGGCACATTTTTCAAAGTGAATGGACATAGACTAAAGCCGTATTTTTCCACTGACCCCACGGAGGAGCTCTTGTTCTTACAAGAGCCAGTTTATTTTGATTAAAATTCCTCCATCTCACCTTCATATCCAGTATATCATTGCATCAATTTTTGAATGAAGGTGAGTGAAATGAGTAAGTTTGGGGGAAGTTCTTCACTTATATATTTTGCCCCCACTAATAATTCCCCCCAGGCTTACAGTTTTTGTAGGTATAGCGATTGGCAACAGTGAGGACACTGTTGAAAACAAGTTTGGGGGAGGTTTGTGCTTATTTTTGCATCATTTGCATATCAGCTGCATAAGCACAAAACATTTCTTTAAAAATCTATAAAAATTTAAAAATTTTCAAAACCCATAAAAATATAAAAAATTTCAAGTATAAAAATAATTTTAATATTTACACTTTTTTGTACATAAATAAGATAATAAAAGTTTAGATAGTGAACAATTACATCCATGAGATTAGAAAAATTTAAGAAAACTAAGAAAATTAGAAGTTTTCTTATACGAACTAGTAATAAGTAGTTATGAGCCGTTGTCCCAAGGGTTAGTAAGATGAAGGACGTCACTAATCTGAGGATAAAAATAAATCTGAAAAATAGTTTCTATTTTAGAAGCCAAACATTTTGAACGTTGATACCCTGCTATTTGCACTTACACACGTCTTAAAGCCTAGGATAGTAGAGGATACCTTGAAATGCTCTTGTCTTTAAGCCGATGTATGAAGGAAATAAAAAGCAAAAAAAATGAATAAAGAAAATATAAAGTGGTGAGAAAAATGAACACTGGTTTTGTTATCACCGAGGGCAATAAAAAATATATAGCGAGGGTGCCTTTTCACCTAGTGCCTTAAGGCCAACTGGTCTGGGAGTCACTGCTATGCCTGAGGTGGTGCAAGACGAGGAAAATACACCAATTAAGCAAGCACATAAGTAATCGGTCGGTTAGTACCTCAAGAAGTATTAACGGTCACATGAAAGTGTGTGAGCAATCTCATCTAAATATTCATTAATTAAAAAGTACTGAGGCTGATGGGCAAGAGTATGATAGCTTGAATTGAATTCTCCGGGTGTAGGGATGTCTTTACACACACGCAGGGTTATATGATCGATGTTTGGAAGAAAGATAGGAATGAAAAATAAGACGATGTTTTATTGAGGGAGGACGTGATTTCTAACATCTTTTCATGACCATTAAGATAGGGCTCATGACAACCGAAAAGCTAGCTTAGTTGGAAACCCTAATTTTCAAAGTTTTTCTTCTACGATTCTTTTCTTTAAATGTAATATTCATGATCTTTCTTTTATTATTGGATTTTGTCGGTGCAATCCGCTGAAAACCCTCAGGAGACAACACTCCTCCTACTAGGGACACCTAGAGGTTTAAAGGCTTGTTGCACGTGCTCAGTGCAATCATATTGCCTACGAAAGTGTGCTAGTTAGTTTTTCTCTTTCTTTATTTTCTCCTTCTCTTTTTAATAAAACAGTTCGCTCGAGACGATCGAAATTAAGTTTGGGGGAATTTGATTAGTCGAAAATATTGCATATTTTAGCCGGCAATTTCCTCATCATTTGCATCCATATAGAAGTGTTCGGCATTCATATTTTACATATTAGCAAAACTGTCGCAAAATATCAGATTGCATGTATTAGACTCTGAAACCGACACGATAAAGGAAATTAACCACATTTCATGGCATCGCATCATCCCTACATTTGCGCAACACTTGTTTTGAGATCTGTGCAGGAAAATCCAGCAGAAAGGCCAAAATTTACAGGGTACAGCTAAAACGTTACGCCAACTCAATGATTTCAGTTCTGGTATCAATCCAAAGGGACAAATACAAATCAACATATCAGATGAAGCCCCAAATACCATCAAAAGACGACACCAGAAGAACCAAGCTCCAAGCCTCCTACATGGCCGCGGAACCGCGGCCAGAGCCTGCTTGCGCCGCGGTTCCGCGGCCATCTTGCCACGTCACCCTCTCAATTTTAGTGCACAATGCTTCTCATAGTGGCTGAAGTTCAGAAATATACCTCAAGTTCCAGAAGACTCCAGAGACTTCTTCCAGATCAGCAAGCTTTGGGATCAACACTAAACTAGCCTATCATTCTAGAAACTTCTTCCTAAACCCTAGCTTAAACCCTAAGCTAAGCCTAACAAACTCTTTCTAGAAGTCTTTCAACAAACTTTTGGAGGGAACTCAAAGGCTTAGGGTTTGGGTGCTCTATAAATAAGACCCTAGGCTCACTTGTAAAAGATATAATTCATGAGCTTGGAAAAATCAATCCATTAGTTCATTTGAGAGCCATTCTATCTCTTCCTTCATCTTCTTCTTTCACAAGTCTAGTGAGAGGACTTGTGTGAAACCCTAACCCTAAATTCCAATCAAAAGCCAAGATCCTGAGTACCCATCAAGCAAGAAGCCTTGCAACCTTTTATGAGCCGAGCCGATCTTCAACGAAGCAAGTGGTCAAAGCCGATCCGCGACTCACGGAACCGAGCAACGCCAATTCAACAATTTAGTTCTTCCTCTTGTAGTTCTTGAGCGACTGTAATCAAATTGTTGATATAAATAAAAGGTGATATTCTTTTATCTTGTTTACTTTAAATTCTCGCATCATGATATCTTTTCAATTCTTGAATACTTTCTGTGTGATGATGTTTGAGTAATACTCCGCTCGTCGAGGAGTCGAGACGATCAATAGAATGATGATGTAATATATCTTAAATCGATTCTTGAGTCCTACGAGTTTTGTAAACCCTAGCAAGTTCAAGAATCGACGACCCAATTCGTTGCGATGCTTTCTTGATTGATATCGCTCGAGATTGGGGAGTTACGATCGTTTCTTGAAATTGTTAGAGGCTAGAATGCAAATGATATCAACGAAAGAACAAGGGTTAAAAGATGAAACCCTAGTTTCATCAAGAAAGCCCTAACTCTCGTCGATCATCATCAATCTAGTATCAATCCTTCGAAGGACAAGAACACGAAATCTTGAAATTACATCACGTCTATAGATCCGATCGATTCCTACGAGCCTCATTTAGATTCTTGACATTTTGGTTGGAAATATTATCGAAACCCAATTCTTGATTGTTTATCAGTTTCTTGATTCTTGATTAAACTCGTGACACCTGAATCAATTGATAAATTCTTGAATCATGTTTTCTTTCCTTTTCGATTAACTTTTCGATTCAAACAAATTAAACATAGAAACGAATCGCACAATCCCTGTGGACGATCCGCACTTGCTAACGAAATCTACACGACACCGTTATTGATTGCGGTCAAATCTAATTCTTTGGTTGTGATTTCTTTATACAATTTTCTAAATACCGATACAAGATACTGTTATCAATCAAATGAAACCGTTATCGGGAAACAATTGATTCGATACTTGCTTTTACACAATCCGGAAAAATCATGAAAATCAAAATGGCGCCGTTGCCGAGGATCGCGCGCTAATTCGTTTCATATTATAGTTTGAATTGAAAGATTTATTTCATTTTGATTTTTGAGATCAAAATTCGTGCAAACCCTAAACGATTTGTTGTGGTTCATTGCAAGGAAATCTAGAGCTGTTTGGCAATTGAGGAAAATTTTTGGAAAATTCCAGAGAGCTGGAGTTATCAACAGGAAGCTGCTGAAAAATTTTGGTACAGTGTTCCCATTGTTTGACCGCGGAAGGGCGGCAATAAGCCCCTATTGCGGCGGAACCGCGGCTTGGTGGGGGGATCTCTGTGCTGGGTTTTCTCTGTAAGCTTCTTACGTTCTCCTCTCCCCTTTTTAGCTCCAACTAACAAATTTCTGCAGGTTTCTTTGCAAATAATCGCAGCTCGCAAAAAGCAAAAGTAAATTTGTACGTGATTTTGTTTCTTGGTTGTTTGCATTCTAAATACGGATATTAAGGGGCACGGCCAAATCCAAATTAGGTAGGGATTTCATTACCCTTCCTAGGCCCCGAAAATCGCAAAACTTGCATCCGTATTGACCCACATTAACTAAAAGAAATCTAGAGAAGACTCTAAGGACTGTCGCGCTCAATTAGGACAAGAGAAGGCCGTGGGTAATTCATTGCTTATCCGCGTTTTCTTGTGGTGCCTAAGGCGAGTGTGTCTAAGGCTAGTGGTTTTTAATTAGGCCCACTACTTACGTAGTGGAGTACCTTCCCACTTACCTGGCACTTATCCGGCCACAGGGGGACAAAGAGGCAGTGGAGGATTCTATCCTGCGACTTGTCTTTTGGCAGTTAGGAGCGGTCTAGAGCCGGACCTAGGTGACCACTAGATTCTAGGGTTTGTGTGCTGCATTTGTTTTGTCGCATCATTTTTTCAAAAATCCGTCCCTTTTTCAAAGCAAACACCGCATTCATTCATTACCCCTAATTATAAGTCAACGCTGCCACTTGTACTAACCCTTTTTAGTGCAAGATAGGCTGGACACGGGATTCTAGTGCCCGTTTAGTCCGCGTACCCTATATCGACTCCGAAGTCGATATTTCTCCATTTACCTTTCCTTTACCCACTACAACACCCACACCGATGGATCCGAATCCATCAAACTTCTTTAACCCTAATCTGCCGCCGTCCGTTGGTGCGCAGAATCCACCCCGCATCTCTCTCCAGGAGAGGTGCTACCCTATTCGAGGTCCTCTTTCGACCTGCTTATCCACACCACCAGCCAATGGGGATAACTTTGAGATTAAGCCCCAGTACATCAATCTTTTACCCAAATTCCACGGACTCGAGACTGAGGACGCTTACGTTTTCATTACCAAATTTGAAAACGTATGCGCAATGATGGGTACGTCACAACTTTCAGTGGATGCTATACGTCTACGACTTCTTCCATTTACTTTGTGCGATATAGCCGAGAAGTGGCTATATAACACTACCGCACACTCTATTACGAATTGGGAAGAATTCGTAGCGGCATTCCTTAAGAAATTTTACCCAATACAAAAGACAGCTCGAATCCGTAGCGAACTGAATCAATTTGCCCAGCTCCC
Organism: Agapanthus africanus; assembly: GCA_030015575.1. NCBI lineage: Eukaryota > Viridiplantae > Streptophyta > Magnoliopsida > Asparagales > Amaryllidaceae > Agapanthus > Agapanthus africanus. Next base: position 404,287,377 of record CM057346.1, read on the forward strand.
TGCTGAACCATTTTCAAAATGCTTTGAACGTTTCAAGGATCTATTGGTTCAATGTCCTCATCACGGCATCCCGAGATGGGAACTTTGCCGAATCATTTATGAGGGCATTAATCCAAACACCAAACAGAGCCTTGAAAACATGTGTCAAGGTACTTTTATGACCAAGGATGATGGGGAAGCTTGGAAGTATTTAGAAGAGTTCGCTGAAAAATCACTACAGTGGGAGAGTGGTACCCAACCATTGAATAGGGGTGGCATACACCAAATAGATGTGTCCATAGGTGTTCGAGCTGAGATGGCAGCAATGCAAAAGAAGCTCGACGCTATGGAACACAAATTTGCAGCAGCCTCCCTAAACCCAGTGTCACTCCCCAAAACTGTTTGTGGGTGCTGTTCTGATCCGTCTCATTTAACGGAAGAATGTCCATTAAACTCTGCGTTTCAAGGTCATGAGCATTCTAATGCCGCATTTCAAAGACCTCGAAACGATCCTTATTCTTCCACGTACAATCAGGGTTGGAGGAATCACCCGAATTTCGCTTGGAACCAAAACCAATCTCAAAACACGGTTCCAAACACGAATAATTTTCAAAGGGCTCTTCCTCCACCACAACAGCAACCCCTTCAACTCACTCAGCACCCCTATCAGTCACAAAATTTCCAAAACCAGGGCAACACTCCTGCACAGTCTAATCCTATGCAGTCCTGTTCTGACGAGTTCTCTCAATTCACTCAAACCATGAAATCACTTTTATCAAATTTCATAGAGGTTTCGACTGAGGTTAGATCTTCCGTCAGTGAGATAAAGAAAAACTCAGCGTCCCAAGCTGAGAGTATCAGATCGATGGAAGCTGAAATCGCACGCCTAAAAGCCGAAATGAGTGCGAGAGAAAAAGGGAAACTTCCCTCTCAACCCCTACAGAATCCTAGGCATTACAATGTAAATGCCGTCACAACGTTGAGATCGGGAAGAGTGCTGAACAATCATGTCGGGGAAGGTATTGATGATACTGAAAATCATATCAACACCCCGGCTGAGACCTTTCCACATACACATACTTCTCCTTCTGATCCTTCTTCTTCTACCACACCATCTTCTCGAGAGCCTATTCTCCATTTCCCACTAGGCTCGACACCATCTCCCAACCCTTATAGTTCTCCACAGACGGGCCCCACACCTCTTTTGGGACCGCGTCTACCCCCTCTTACTTCTCCTATGATGGACCCTGCGCTTATTGCGAAAGCTCCTTACCCGAACCGGTTAAGGGCTAATAGAACGAGTCCTCATATGGAGAAAATTTTGGAAATGTTCAAACAGGTTAACATCAATATCCCTCTCCTAGATGCGATTCAACAAGTCCCCGCTTATGCGAAAATTCTTAAGTACTTGTGCACTAGGAAGAGGAAGACTCAAGTGCCGAAGAAGGTCTTCATGTCTAATAATATTAGCACTTCTTTTATACCCCAGCTTCCAAAGAAAAGAAAGGACCCAGGATGTCCTACAATATCGATTTCGATTGGGGGTAAAAACATAAATCGTGCTCTTTTAGACCTTGGCGCAAGTGTTAACCTTCTCCCTTATTCTGTCTATGAGCAATTAGGGATTGGAGAGCTGAAACCTGCTCATTGCACTCTCCAGATAGCAGACTGATCTATCACCAAACCAAGGGGTGAATTAGAGGATGTATTGATAAAGGCCGGGGAATTTATTTTCCATGTAGACTTCATTGTGCTCGACACACATCCTGTAGCAAACCCCCGGGGCCAAATTCCGGTGATTCTGGGTCGTCCTTTCCTTGCCACTTCCAACGCTGTTATAAACTGTAGAAATGGTTCAATGAACTTATCATTTGGAAATATGACCATTGAACTAAATATCTACAAAGTAGGAAGTCAGCCATCAGAACCCTCTGCTCATATTTTAGATGTGTGCTCTGTCCATGAGATCGCTCCCGATAGTTGTGGAGCCGAGGAACTTTGCTTTACTGATCTCGATGACATTACCACATCTCTGTTTGATTTCACACATGATCTTAGTGAGGACACTTTCTCTACACTTGAGTCCTGCACTCCTGACTTTTCTCCACCCGAGTCTGTATCTTTCACAGGCTCTGAGCTTCTTTGTAAATCCAAAAATCACTCAATGATCCCTCCTTCTATCATTTCTCCACCTGAATTAGATCTCAAAATTTTACCTTCTCACCTTAAATATGCATATCTAGGTGAGAATGAGTCTTTACCGGTTATCATATCCGCTTCTCTAGCATCAGAGCAAGAGAATGCACTTTTATCGGTATTGAGATCTAACAAAGAGGCGTTTGGTTGGAGTATGGCGGACATCAAAGGGATTAGTCCCTTGATAGTTGAACATCATATACATGTGATGGATGATGCCAGACCGTCCCGAGAACCACAGAGACGGTTGAATCCCGTCATGAAGGAAGCGGTCATGAAAGAGATCGTCAAATGCTTAGATAATGGTATTATATACCCCATCTCCGATAGCCAATGGGTAAGTCCTATACATGTCGTTCCTAAGAAATCGGCATCACTGTTATAGCCAATGAGAAAAATGAGTTGATTCAGACACGCGCCCAAACTGGGTGGCGTGTATGTATTGATTATAGAAAACTCAATGCAGCCACGAGGAAAGACCACATTCCTCTACCATTCATTGATCAGATGCTGGAACGCTTAGCAGGACGAGAGTATTATTGTTTTATGGACGGATACTCAGGCTATAATCAGGTCCCCATCGCCAAAAAGGATCAAGATAAAACCACTTTTACTTGTCCTTTTGGTACCTTTGCTTACAGTCGCATGCCCTTTGGGTTATGCAATGCTCCCGCTACCTTTCAGCGCTGTAAGATAGGGATATTCTCTCATATGGTAGAGAATTTTCTGGAGATCTTTATGGACGATTTCTCGATTTTTGGAGACTCTTTTTCTGATTGCCTAGCGAATCTTGACGCTGTTCTTACTCGTTGCAAAGAGAAGAACTTGACTTTGAACTGGGAAAAATGCCATTTTATGGTCCAAGAAGGAATAGTACTTGGACATGTTATTTCACAGAAAGGTATTAAGATTGACAGAGCTAAGATAGATGTCATTCAAAACCTCCCTCATCCCAAGAGCGTCAAAGATATTCGATCTTTCCTTGGCCATGCGGGCTTTTATAGGAGATTCATTAAGGACTTTAGCAAAATTGCTAGACCTTTAACTCTTCTCCTGGCCAAGGATACGACCTTCCATTTTGACTCGGACTGCGAGACAGCTTTCGACTCACTTAAACACTCACTCACTTCAGCCCCCGTTTTATCATCACCAAATTGGGACTACCCCTTTGAGCTGATGTGTGACGCATCTGATTTTGCAGTAGGTGCAGTCTTAGGACAGCACATCGAAAAGATGCCACACGTGATATACTATGCAAGTAAGACCCTGAATGATGCGCAAATCAATTATACAACCACAGAAAAAGAACTCTTAGCGGTTGTATTTGCATTAGAAAAATTCAGGCCTTACTTAATTAGCTCACCTATAGTTGTGTATACTGACCATTCCGCTTTAAAACATCTTCTGGCGAAGAAAGATGCAAAAGGTCGACTAATACGTTGGATCCTTCTGTTACAAGAATTCGAACTTGTTATCAAAGATAAGAAAGGATGTGAAAACGTAGTAGCTGACCATCTTTCACGCATCATTTCTTCCCCTGTGACCCTGCCGATCAATGATTCATTCCCTGATGAACAACTCTTGAGCATATCCGCTGAACCATGGTTCAGGGATATTGTGAACTATCATGCCACGGGACTTATACCTAACGATTGGTCAAAACAGGACAAATATCGTTTTCTATCCCAAGTAAAACACTTTTACTGGGACGAGCCCTATTTGTTTAAATATTGTCCTAATCAGATCATTCGCCGGTGTGTCCCGAATGAAGAGTTCAAGAGTGTTCTTTCATTTTGTCATGATCAGGCCTGTGGGGATCACTTTGGTCCTAAAAAGACAGCGGAAAAGGTTTTGCAATGTGGATTTTATTGGTCGACCTTATTCAAGGACGCATATGACTATTGCAAAACCTATACACAATGTCATTAGACGGGTAGAATATCCCAGAGGAATGAAATGCCTCAGCAACCCATTCTGGTTGTTGAAATATTTGATGTTTGGGGCATTGATTTTATGGGTCATTTTCCCAACTCCTTTGGAAATTTGTACATACTGCTGGCGGTTGATTATGTCTCAAAGTGGGTAGAAGCCATTCCATGTCGCACTAATGATAAGAAAGTTGTCATTAAGTTCTTGAAGGAGAATATCTTCTCGCGATTTGGACACCCACGCGCTATCATTAGCGATAATAGGACACATTTCTGCAACAGGTCTTTCGAGACTCTGATGCGAAAATACTCAATCAACCACCGACTTTCTACACCCTATCATCCCCAAACAAGCGGGCAGGCTGAAATCTCAAACAGACAAATCAAACTTATCCTGGAGAAAACTGTTGCTAAAAATAGAAAAGACTGGTCGACCAAACTGACGGATGCTCTTTAGGCATTCTGGACTGCATATAAAACCGACCTAGGAATGTCTCCATATAGGATAGTGTTTGGAAAAGCATGTCACTTACCTGTCGAGATAGAGCATAAAGCATTGTGGGCTATAAAAATAAATTTTGATCTAAACCTTGCTTGCACTTTCGGAAGCTGCAACTTAATGAGCTAAGCGAACTCCGCGATGAAGCTTATGATAACGCTGTAATCACAAAGAATAGGACTAAGGTTTTTCACGATAAAAACATTTTGAGGAAAACATTTTCACCTGGTCAACAAGTCCTTCTTTATGATTCACGATTACACCTTCACGCGGGTAAGCTCCGATCTCGATGGAAGGGACCTTTTGTTGTGCGGTCTGTATACCCGCACGGGGCAGTAGAAGTAGAAAATGTTAAAAACGGCACATTTTTCAAAGTGAATGGACATAGACTAAAGCCGTATTTTTCCACTGACCCCACGGAGGAGCTCTTGTTCTTACAAGAGCCAGTTTATTTTGATTAAAATTCCTCCGTCTCACCTTCATATCCAGTATATCATTGCATCAATTTTTGAATGAAGGTGAGTGAAATGAGTAAGTTTGGGGGAAGTTCTTCACTTATATATTTTGCCCCCACTAATAATTCCCCCCAGGCTTACAGTTTTTGTAGGTATAGCGATTGGCAACAGTGAGGACACTATTGAAAACAAGTTTGGGGGAGGTTTGTGCTTATTTTTGCATCATTTGCATATCATCTGCATAAGCACAAAACATTTCTTTAAAAATCTATAAAAATTTAAAAAATTTCAAAACCCATAAAAATATAAAAATTTTCAAGTATAAAAATAATTTTAATATTTACACTTTTTTGTACATAAATAAGATAATAAAAGTTTAGATAGTGAACAATTACATCCATGAGATTAGAAAAATTTAAGAAAACTAAGAAAATTAGAAGTTTTCTTATACGAACTAGTAATAAGTAGTTATGAGCCGTTATCCCAAGGGTTAGTAAGATGAAGAACGTCACTAATCTGAGGATAAAAATAAGTCTGAAAAATAGTTTCTATTCTAGAAGCCAAACATTTTGAACGTTGATACCCTGCTATTTGCACTTACACACGTCTTAAAGCCTGGGATAGTAGAGGATACCTTGAAATGCTCTTATCTTTAAGCCGATGTATGAAGGAAATAAAAAGAAAAAAAATGAATAAAGAAAATATAAAGTGGTGAGAAAAATGAACACTGGTTTTGTTATCACCGAGGGCAATAAAAAAATATATAGCGAGGGTGCCTTTTCACCTAGTGCCCTAAAGCCAACTGGTCTGGGAGTCACTGCTATGCCTGAGGTGGTGCAAGACGAGGAAAATACACCAATTAAGCAAGCACATAAGTAATCGGTCGGTTAGTACCTCAAGAAGTATTAACGGTCGCATGAAAGTGTGTGAGCAATCTCATCTAAATATTCATTAATTAAAAAGTACTGAGGCTGATGGGCAAGAGTATGATAGCTTGAATTGAATTCTCCGGGTGTAGGGATGTCTTTACACACAAGCAGGGTTATATGATCGATGTTTGGAAGAAAGATAGGAATGAAAAATAAGACGATGTTTTATTGAGGGAGGACGTGATTTCTAACATCTTTTCATGACCATTAAGATAGGGCTCATGACAACCGAAAAGCTAGCTTAGTTGGAAACCCTAATTTTCAAAGTTTTTCTTCTACGATTCTTTTCTTTAAATGTAATATTCATGATCTTTCTTTTATTATTGGATTTTGTGGGTGCAATCCGCCGAAAACCCTCAGGAGACAACACTCCTCCTACTAGGGACACCTAGAGGTTTAAAGGCTTGTTGCACGTGCTCAGTGCAATCGTATTGCCTACGAAAGTGTGCTAGTTAGTTTTTCTCTTTCTTTATTTTCTCCTTCTCTTTTTAATAAAACAGTTCGCTCGAGACGATCGAAATTAAGTTTGGGGGAATTTGATTAGTCGAAAATATTGCATATTTTAGCCGGCAATTTCCTCATCATTTGCATCCATATAGAAGTGTTCGGCATTCATATTTTACATATTAGCAAAACTGTCGCAAAATATCAGATTGCATGTATTAGACTCTGAAACCGACACGATAAAGGAAATTAACCACATTTCATGGCATCGCATCATCCCTACATTTGCACAACACTTGTTTTGAGATCTGTGCAGGAAAATCCAGCAGAAAGGCCAAAATTTACAGGGTACAGCTAAAACGTTACGCCAACTCAATGATTTCAGTTCTGGTATCAATCCAAAGGGACAAATACAAATCAACATATCAGATGAAGCCCCAAATACCATCAAAAGACGACACCAGAAAAACCAAGCTCCAAGCCTCCTACATGGCCGCGGAACCGCGGCCAGAGCCTGCTTGCGCCGCAGTTCCGCGGCCATCTTGCCACGTCACCCTCTCAATTTTAGTGCACAATGCTTCTCATAGTGGCTGAAGTTCAGAAATATACCTCAAGTTCCAGAAGACTCCAGAGACTTCTGCCAGATCAGCAAGCTTTGGGATCAACACTAAACTAGCGTATCATTCTAGAAACTTCTTCCTAAACCCTAGCTTAAACCCTAAGCTAAGCCTAACAAACTCTTTCTAGAAGTCTTTCAACAAACTTTTGGAGGGAACTCAAAGGCTTAGGGTTTGGGTGCTCTATAAATAAGACCCTAGGCTCACTTGTAAAAGATATAATTCATGAGCTTGGAAAAATCAATCCATTAGTTCATTTGAGAGCCATTCTATCTCTTCCTTCATCTTCTTCTTCCACAAGTCTAGTGAGAGGACTTGTGTGAAACCCTAACCCTAAATTCCAATCAAAAGCCAAGATCCTGAGTACCCATCAAGCAAGAAGCCTTGCAACCTTTTATGAGCCGAGCCGATCTTCAACGGAGCAAGTGGTCAAAGCCGATCCGCGACTCACGGAGCCGAGCAACGCCAATTCAACAATTTAGTTCTTCCTCTTGTAGTTCTTGAGCGACTGTAATCAAATTGTTGATATAAATAAAAGGTGATATTCTTTTATCTTGTTTACTTTAAATTCTCGCATCATGATATCTTTTCAATTCTTGAATACTTTCTGTGTGATGATGTTTGAGTAATACTCCGCTCGTCGAGGAGTCGAGACGATCAATAGAATGATGATGTAATATATCTTAAATCGATTCTTGAGTCCTACGAGTTTTGTAAACCCTAGCAAGTTCAAGAATCGACGACCCATTCGTTGCGATGCTTTCTTGATTGATATCGCTCGAGATTGGGGAGTTACGATCGTTTCTTGAAATTGTTAGAGGCTAGAATGCAAATGATATCAACGAAAGAACAAGGGTTAAAAGATGAAACCCTAGTTTCATCAAGAAAGCCCTAACTCTCGTCGATCATCATCAATCTAGTATCAATCCTTCGAAGGACAAGAATACGAAATCTTGAAATTACATCACGTCTATAGATCCGATCGATTCCTACGAGCCTCATTTAGATTCTTGACATTTTGGTTGGAAATATTATCGAAACCCAATTCTTGATTGTTTATCAGTTTCTTGATTCTTGATTAAACTCGTGACACCTGAATCAATTGATAAATTCTTGAATCATGTTTTCTTTCCTTTTCGATTAACTTTTCGATTCAAACAAATTAAACATAGAAACGAATCGCACAATCCCTGTGGACGATCCGCACTTGCTAACGAAATCTACACGACACCGTTATTGATTGCGGTCAAATCTAATTCTTTGGTTGTGATTTCTTTATACAATTTTCTAAATACCGATACAAGATACTGTTATCAATCAAATGAAACCGTTATCGGGAAACAATTGATTCGATACTTGCTTTTACACAATCCGGAAAAATCATGAAAATCAGCCGGGTTATTGGATCAAATGTTGATTCGATAAGTTGATTCATATGATATTAGTCGGTTGTATGTGATATAACCGGATTATTAAATCAAGTGTTGATTTGATAATTTAATGTATAATTATATATGTGATATATTAATTTACATTAACTAATATTTGCTCACTTAAACATTTCTTTTTCTCACTTGTGTGCTTATAGTATATATTTGATATATATTAATGTACATTTTATTGTGTCATGCTTGATGATACATGAAACATGGGTGTATGAGACTTACACTATAGTTTAGCATAATTCTAGGATTTTTATTTATCAATGTAATTCTAAAAATGGTGGATTTTGTTATGGTAGAAGCTTTGAGAAAGCTTTTGGATAACCATTGACCAAGTCCACTCTTTTTGTTTTGCTATAGATATTTATTAACCCAACTATTATACTAACCTTAGTCAAGTCTCTACAAGGGTTAGTGTATGACACTAACTCACCCATGGTTCATATTCTCACCTCACTTGAGATCATTCTCTCATTCTTCACTTGATCATCTTCTTCTTCATTGAAGAAACTCACTAGCTTTTTCTAAGGTGAGAAAATATTGTGAGAATAAGAAAACTAAAGAGAGCCCATTTCCTACTTCATCGTCCTATACTATTAGCTATTTAGTTTAGGGCGTTTGCTTCACTAAACCCTAATTTAGTGAAGAGGTAGCATGAGCTTGAGTCTCCCCGATGTAGATCATCTTCAGCCTCAAAAACTTCGAGCAAGTTCGCATCTTTCACCTTGTGGAGCCTCTCAAGAGTTCGGGAGATCACAACTTGCAGCGAAGGGACTTCTACATGGAGCATTTGAAATGAAGGACCGATCTACAAAGGTTGTATTCCTCATTCACTAGACTTGCAAAGTTGTTTGCACGATGTTTTGTTTATATCTCTAGTTAAGATTCTTGGTTAGGGCTGTTTAGAACGGCAAATTTTTGAAAACGGCATGGACGATGCCTCCCGAAACCTTGCCGCCTTGCTAAGTAACCCTACAGTGGTATTAGATCCAAGCTAGAGATTTAAACGATGTTTGTTAGATTATGAAACCAAAACTGCTCCGAAACTTGAAACATTAGAAACTGGTTTCTGTCGATTTTTTAGAGGTGTCAAAAATTTTTTTAAACAACTGCAGAATGCTATATGAGATATAACATGAACACTGTGAAAATTTGAAGGGGTTTTATGCAAATATGGTCGGCCACATGGGAATAAAATCCGGCCTCCTCAGTTCAAGTATAGAGTTTTGGCTTCAAATTTTTAGGGTGTTCCAGTCTCTGGGTTTTAGGGTTTCAGGTGTTGTTTGTTTTTGCTAAATTTTCATGTGATGTTAACTTTCTGCAAAGGCAACTTGGAGTGTTTCGCAGTCGTAATTCTAACATGCAGGTTATTTAGACGATATTAAAAAGTTCGAACGGATATCAATAACCCAATTTTTTCCTGCTGAAATTTTTTCAAGAGTTGGATTTTTTCCGAGTTTAAAATTTTTAGAAAATCTTGCAAGCGATTCTGTGGACCCTCTAGAAGAACGAAACTTTAACTCGATTCTTTGACCGTCAGAACCGCCATCAAACCCTAAGGTTTGTGGTAGTTCAGCGGTGGCACAGGTGAGACATTGGTTGACCATTCTACGGCTAGTCCATAGGAGCTGTGGCATGTTCTGGGCACTTTTTGAACTCCGCTCAAGGGTTGAGCTTGTAGGGAAATTTTAGGTGCTTGCTTATTCGATCAAAAAGTTTAATTTCGTCTAACTATCTATGATTGTGATACAATATTTGGAATCAACAAATAGTTATGAGATAACTAATTTTAATTTTATAAATCTAGCAGTTTAGTCTCATTTGATCGGTTGCCACGGGATTTTGATGTTATTCAAAAGTCCGTCGCAATTACGTAGTGTACGCGGATACTCGCCGGGTAACCTTACTAGATAGCCATGCCCTATAGCCCCGACCAAGTGACTGTAGGAGAACCCCATCGCCAAAAGTATCCGTTCGGGTGCTCGCGGCAGCGGTGTTCCGCCTTAGTGCACTTCGTCAACGGCATCGGGGGTGCGGCCATCTACTAAAGTTTCCGACGAGCATTCGATCAGGTTATCGGGAATCTTTTTGAATTACCCGGCAGGTTATTGGAAAGTGTTTTCAATATCGAGACTAAAATGCGGCGTTTATAATTGTTAAGCATGTGATGTCTAAGGAATTCATTTGGTTAGGCATGAAATCCAATGTATGTGATACATTGGATTTATGATGTCTAAGGTGGTTGCGGATTCCAACTGTTGTAGTTTTTCACTTTCTTTTCTGCGACCGTAAGTGTAATATGTGGTGTATCGCCGGTTTCGGTGCTATATGTCAACGACAATTGGGATACGCATATTTACTTACGTTGATGACATGTAATGTTATGTGTTGCTGTGATATGTTATATTGGATCGTCGTGTTTTGAATAGCCGGAGTTTTTTATATGAGATGAGAGTTTTTCATTTTCATTCATGTAAAATCTTCTATGTAATATTCTTTTATTGGGGCACTTCCTGGTTGAGGATGATGTCACCATTGATGTATATTATTTACTTTTCCGCATTAGGATAGACCCAAGGTGAGGAGCACAAGTAACCGGGTTCTAGGGTCCAGTGGGAGACCATCTCGAGAAGTCAAGACCGGGTCTCCTTACTCTAGAATTTGTAGGGTTGCTTGCCGCTCTCGTAAGGGTCTAGGGATGTGGGTTTGGCTATTCATCACGACCGTGGAATCCGTGTTTATTACTGACTTGATATTAAACACAAAAATCCTAGTATATCCAATATTTCACATGTTATCTTCTGCTGCTCTGTGATGTGATCACTGTGAAATGTTCTGAGACGAATGCTTATATTTTATATATATGATATATAATAAATATTATTGCTTTCGTTTCTTCTGTGATGCTTAGGAAGCATAATTTGATGGGAATTCATTAATGAGATTAATGAAATAAAAGAAACCTAAAGAAGTTGTAGAAACTTGTTTTTAAAAACTGGTAGCTCTAGTTCTTGCTTTGCATAGTGGTATTCCTTATAGAATATCCAGCACCTTATTCGATAAGGAAAGAGCCGAGATCCCTTCACCGGGAGTGACATCTTTAGCGAAACTAGCAGATACTACAACCCACTCGATTTGTCTTTTGATTGCTTCTATAGTTTTTTGCTTTGCATAGTAGTATTTGTGAAATATCCTGCACCTTATTCGATAAGGAAAGTGCCGAGATCCCTTCACCGGGAGTGACCTCTTTAGCAAAACTAGTAAAAGCCTCAAAAACACTCTTTTTAAAATTCACTCGATTCTACAACGATATCAAGTTCAAAGCGTTGAAGGTTTTCATAAAAACCATCCGCAGACCCTTCGTCATTTTAGGAAGTAGAGGACTTAGTATTCGTGCTACGTATGTCGACTATAGTTGAGGCGTAGTGTACGGTAGCTAAGTGATGTCTTCCTACACAGCATATAATGCGATTAGTTAGGACATTCATGTGATTATGTCGACCATAGTTGAGGGTCATGTGAGTGGGTCTAATTAATCATGAAATGATGGGTAGAACTTGACTAGGACTTATGATATGTTGACTATAGTTAAGGTCATAAATACTAGGGGTAAAAACCTTTATCGGGAGTTTCAAGAGTTGAAATTTGCAATGAGATTGCATACCTTCTATGAGATAGTTGGATCCCGATACCCACTGTGAGTGATTGTTACTCCTGGGAGATTTTTACACATTACAATTAGCCAATCAAGTAGGTGTCTAGAAAGGTGTTAACGGGGTTACGCCCCTAGGAAAACGAGGTTTATTTTAATTAGGTCCGTTCGAAAGCACGAGGAACCTCTCTCAAAATACCGACACTGGCCTGGCCGAAAGATTGGCGAACTTATAGGGTGTAATTATTCCCGGCTAGTCTTACCTTTTAGGGTTTGAAGGAAAATTTGATAAAAACAGTGAGAGCCATCCTGATTAGATAAAATAATAACCAATCTAATCTTGCAAGAGCGCACGCAGAGTGTTTTCTTCTCTCTCTCTCCTGGTGGCGACCATGTCACGCCTTAATCAAGATAATAATATGGATGCATTGACCGAACCTGCTTATTATACTAAATTAGGGAACGTTGTTCCGCTCTATCTTATAATTGTTATAAGTCCGAGCAGGAAATGGGGGAATATCCGGATTCCCATGCCACCCAATCGAAGAAAGTATATGTTGATGTATTTTCTTCGGGTGTGTTCATTACCAAGAACTGTTTTTTCAGTATCCTCTACGTCCTGAGTATGTGATACCGGATCAGGATCCCGCATATATAATATGTTACATGGGCTACAGAAAAGTAGAGAACTGGGAAAGGGTGATATGTCTCTAAGTGAAGAGAATGGTGCAAGTGTTGCAGCTAAATCAGTTGGTAGATATCATCTTGTATTAATACATTGATTCTGAACGAATGTTATTACATACCGAACCTGATATACAACATTACATCGGTTTCTTTAAAAAGTTAAAGAAGGATATAATTTTGTATAGGAGGATAATGTTGTGAACATTTTCTTGAATCAAGAGTTGATTCAATCAGGCACGTTATATAATAGCATATACGTTCTAAATCAAACCACAGTTCAAAGTATCTAGAACACACACAAGAGGAGTAGTTCAGAAATGAACGAATCCTTCTTATGGCATTATAGACTAGGTCATATCAATGCGACATGACCAGCTAAGTTACATAAGGATGAATATGAGAATCTGTTCGAATTTTTATCTTATGATACTTGCCAGTCTTGTCTCAAAGATAAAATGACATATACTCCATTTACTGGAAACAGAGAAAGAGTTGCTGAACTCTTGGGACGGATACATGATGATGTATATAGTCCTATGTTTACAAATGCCAAGGTTGGTTCTTTGTACTTCGTTATATTCACTGATCATCTCTCAGGATTCGGACATATGTTCCTGTTGAAACACAAGTCTGAAACTTTTGAGAAATTCAAGGAATCTAAGCTTGATGTTGAAGAACCAAACGGGTAGAAGTATTAAAGTCCTTCGATGTGATCGAGAAGACAAATACTTGGGCATGGAGTTCCTGGATTTTCTAAAAGGAGAATGAGATTCTCTCTCAGCTTACTTCTTCGTATACACCATAGCACAACGGTATATCGGGGTGGAGGGATCGCACCCGATGAGATATGGTGCGCTCTATGATGAGTACTGCTGAGTTACCTGTTTCCTTTTGGTGTTATGCACTTGAGAAACTGCATACCTATTGAATAGGGTTCCATCCAAATCAGGGCCTACCACTACATATGAGATATGGAGTAGGAAGAGACCATGTCTTAAACGAGTTAAGATATGGGGTTGTCCGGCCTATGTTGAAAAGCAAAATCTGGACAAACTCGAGGCAAGGTCAGTTCTGTAAGTTTATTGGATATCCAAAATATATGCAATGGAATATCTTCTACCACTCTGAGGAGCAAAAGGGTTTTGTTTCTCAGCATGCCACCTTTCTTTAGAAAAAGAAATTTCTTGTGAAGAAATTAGTGGTCATGAGGTAGAACTGGAAGAGTTCCAGCTAGACAAACTAACAGCTGATGATTTGGTGAAACAAAAGGATTCAATAGTTTCCAACGAACCTCAGCTTCTCCGCGAATCCGGTAGGGTTCTTCATCCACTTGAGAGATACTGCGGTATTCTCGGTGACAGTAGGAGCGAGGATTTGATCATGGTAAATGATGGCCCAACTAGGTTCAGGCAGGCCATCACGAGTGGTGACTCTGTTAAATGGCTGGATGCTATGCGATCAAAGATAGAATTCATGTACACCAACAAAATATGACTTTGATTATTGCAGCTAAAGGGGTAAAACCCATCAGGAGCAAATGGATCTTGAGAAGATTCTTGGTGTAGATGGAAAAGTCGAGACTTTCAAAGCTATGCTTAAGTCGATTAGGATTAAAGCAAGTATCGCGAAGATGGAACATCTGTTTTGATGTGGTAGTCAAAGAGTTTGACTTCATCAAAAGGGTAGATGAACCTTGTATATACAAAAAGGTTATAAAGAGTGAGGTTGTCTTACACGTATTGTACGTAGATGACATACTCTTGATAGGAAATGGTTTCCTATGCTACACTCGGTCAAGCTCCTCTTATCACAGGGATTCTCCATAGAAGATCTGGATGATACCTACTATATCTTGTTGTTTATGATCTATGGTGATAGATCTAAGTGGATGTTGGGAGTATCCCAAATCCAGACTAGATGTAGATGGCTCACTGGGTGTAGTGATCAGGAATCAATCGGATCTTGGGAGAATCGCTGGACAGCTGTGGAGGACATTCTTAAGTACTTGAGAAGCACTAAAAGAAATTTCTTGGTTCGAGCTTCCAAAGTGATAAGGACGATTGAAAGTCAGTCACAAGCATTGTCTTTACCCTCAGTGTAGGGACGGTATGTTGGAAGAGTTCCAAACTAAACCATAACATACTAAATGATAAAGGCTGAATACATTGCTGCCAACGATACTACCAAAATGGCTGTCTGGACATTTCTTGTTCATGAGATGAACAAGGTTCCTACCATTGAGTGTCCAATAACTGTTATTGTGACAACAATGGAGTTATGGCTTTGGCCTAAGAACACCGGTCCCATCAGCGATCCAGGAAATTTCTGAGGCTAGTATCACCTGATAAGGGAGATGGTTGATCTCCAAGGGATCAAGGTAAGGAGAGTTGACACGAATGATAACACGGCGGACCCACTAACCAAGGCCTACTTCCCCAAATACTATTTGAGAGATTTTGGGATGGTTGAGTATGGGATACTACAACCACTGCTAAATTGTTAGGTATGGGATACTACAACAGATGGTCTTAGTGCAAGTGGGAGATTGTTAGTTATATGTATGCCCTAGAGGCCATTATTGTACATGTGATGTATATTGTAGTGGATACTTGGACATATATAGGGAGGACTTTCTTGCTAGACATGATAGTATGCTATCTGGTTGCTCTTTCTCATAACATGTAAATTTGTATTGTGATATTGTCTTGCTCTCACATGTTGACAAAGCCCTTAGGATGTGTACTTGACTACCAGGACTATGATAGAGATCATACTAATGGGACTAGGGGTAGTCCACAAGTACACCCTATAATTGATCCCAGTCGAGGGAGTATCGAAACAGGGCATCGATGCTCCAGAGTAGACTAGCGTATATGCTTCTTGACCCATATGATGGGCGATGGATGATCCTATATCCATTGGTGTTTGACATCAGAGATGGTATACGGGTGCTCAATGAAGACTGGGTACACTGAACGGACTCGCCGAGAACTCCTAGATGGTATTATACCTATCGTCGGATAGCAGTTCTTTGGTGACACTGGTACAGGTTAGTCTGTCGACCCGAGATCGTCATAGAATCTTGTGTGTCTCCCACTGTGCTTTGATTTCCACCCTACCACGGCTCTACAGAGGCGTGCAAAACGGTGGTTTTTGGGTACAGTCCCGAGTCGCATGGAGGCAATGAGCGATAGGAGGGGATTCGTCTCTCCCGGTATTGGGAGTTGATGTTATGCTATGCTCGATTGGCCATAACAGGAAATCCCTGGCCAGGCTTCCTGAGATTTACTGGTAAGTTTTATCAGTAGTTTCTCGAACCGTTATGGAACTTGCATCGGCATGACTTATCAGGCTATTGGGGTCTGACGTTATTCCACCCCTAGGCTATGATATGCGACAAATCAGACGAAGAGACCGGACTGTACGGTAGTGTTACTGATTGGATTCGCAAGAGTACGAGCAGGCTTACTTGTTGATCTTCTGATCGCTCAATACCCGGATGGCCGTTACGTTTAGCAGACCGCTTGCGGCTTGTAGGTGTTTGATATGATCATCACCTACCGCCGGCGTATTAACGAGTCTTTAGAGTCCTACACAGAGATTTCCTGGTTCATGCGAAACGGAGTAGGAGCACATATGTGATATGTGTGGGACCGAGATTGATGCACGTATGTGATACCGCATTCTATTCTCGCGATTGTGATATCGGTCGGTTATATGAGATATAGCTAGGTTATCGGATCAAGTGTTGATTCGATAAGTTGATTCATATGATATTAGTCGGTTGTATGTGATATAACCGGATTATTAAATCAAGTGTTGATTTGATAATTTAATGTATAATTATATATGTGATATATTAATTTACATTAACTAATATTTGCTCACTTAAACATTTCTTTTTTTCACTTGTGTGCATATAGTATATATGTGATATATATTAATGTACATTTTATTGTGTCATGCTTGATGATACATGAAACATGGGTGTATGAGACTTACACTATAGTTAGCATAATTATAGGGTTTTTATTTATCAAAGTAATTCTAAAAATGGTGGATTTTGTCATGGTAGAAGCTTTGAGAAAGCTTTTGGATAACTATTGACCAAGTCCACTCTTTTTATTTTGCTATAGATATTTATTAACCCGACTATTATACTAACCATACTCAAGTCTCTACAAGGATTAGTGTATGACACTAACTCACCCATGGTTCATATTCTCACCTCACTTGAGTTCATTCTCTCATTCTTCACTTGATCATCTTCTTCTCTCATTCTTCACTTCATAATTATAGGGTTACTAGGCACTAGAACAAGGGTCTACAAGGCATCAACCATGCCAAAATCAAATTTTTTCATGTGCCGAACAACCCTAACCAAGATCTTAGACTAGAGATTAGGCGAAACAAAGCATGTAAACAACTTTACATCTAAGAGTTTGGGATTACAACCTTTGTAGTCCGTTCCTTCACTTCTAAAGCTCCGTGTTGAGGTCTCTTCGCTGCGATCATCGAGTACCCGGACTCAAGAGAGGCTCCATGAAGAGAAAGATGCAAGCTTGCTTCCGATCTTCAATAACAAAGATGATCTATCTTGAAGAAACTCAAACCCAAGCACTTGCTTTGCTAATCAAGTATTAGCAAAGCAAACACCCTAATCTAAGTGGCAAGAATAGATGAGGATGATGAAGTAGGAATTTAGCTCTCATTTGTTTTCAATTTCTCACTCATTTTCATCACATAATCAAAAGCTAGTAAGCTTAAGGAGGAGGAAGAAGATGAATCTCTTTTGTCATGAATAATGAAACTTGTGTGTGGTTAGAAAAATGCAACCATGGGTTAAGAATGAAGACTTAACCCATGTAGATATTTAACTATGGTAAAGAGTTTGGATTTGGTTAAGAAATATCTACCAAAAATCTTTACAAAATATCTTTGCATAAAAACAAAAGCAAAGCTTCTAGAAGCTTCAAGAAAGCTTAACCTTAATCCAAACCCTAACCATATTTAAACTCCACAAAACATGTTGCATTTGTAACCTTAACTTGTTACAATATTATATATCACATATATAATATTTATTGTAACATAATAAAATAATACAATTAACATATATCGCATATATATCAATGTATTACCCGAGTGAGAAAAAGAATCTTTAAGTGAGCTTATATTAGTTAATGTAATTTAATATATCAAATATATAATTATACATTCAATTATCGAATCAACACTTGATCCGATAATCCGCTATTTCATAAATAACCGACTAATATAATCTGTATCAGTTCATCGAATCAACACTTGATCCGATGACCCAGCTATATCACATATACCCGGCCGATATCATATATCGCGAGAATCTAATACGGTATCACATACACGTATTGTTCTCAGTCCCGCACATATCACATATGTGCTCCTACTCTGTTTTGCCTGATCCAGGAAACCTCTGTATAGGACTCTAAAGAATCGTCAATACGCCGGCAGTGGGTGATGATCATATCAAACACCCACAAGCTACAAGCGGTCAGCTAAATATAACAGCCACCCAGGTATTTTGGTAAATGTAGACATGCGAATCAATTGTAACCTAGGCTTTCTATCTCCTATAAATAGAAGCCCAAATCATTGTATTCTTTTCATGCCTCCCTTCATTAATAAATTTCAGCATTCTTTTGGAGAGCATCATTTTTTGTAAGTTCTTTATTTTCTGCCCTAGGTTAATTTTCTATTCTTGCCTTAGATAAATTTAATTTCTTGCCCTAGTTAATCTTTTATTCTCTGCCCTAGATAAATGTATTTTAATTCCCTAATGAGTGAGTAGTCTCCTCGCTTGTTAGGGTTAGATCTGGGGAAGGTTTGAGAGACGAAGATCTCTCATCCCCTTTTTATTGCCCATCATATATTTTCATAGAACTCCATGCATACCTTCTTATTCTGCTCCCTACGGCACTCTACCCACGAGGTAGCGGTGATACCGTAGTCTAAAGACCCGGATTTTAAGGTTTTCCATGGAGGTTAGGGTAAAGATTAAGAAAGGAAGGACAAGGATCTAGAGGAAGAACAATCTTCCCAATCATCCTAATCCCTTTTATTAATATTTACCATAACACCTAATTAGATCTTCATATGGGTATAGAAAGCGGTGAGATTTATAGACTTTCCAAACTTAACCTAGACCTAACCCTAGCAAGACTTAGATATAGATTAATTAGGTTTTTAGATTTAATAATCGGTCCGAACACCCTTCGGAATTAACTCGTTAGCGCAATTAGGAGATTCACAACATCCCTGTGGACCGACCCGTACTCACCGGCTAGCTTCATACGACGCCGTTCTTGATTGCGGTTATAGATAGTTTTTGAGATCAATCAAATGGCGTCGTTGCCGGGGATGGCGTGTTATTTCCTTTTTGCAATTTCGGGTTAATCTTAATAAAAAAAATCATAAAAATCTGAAAAATCCAAAAAATATAAAAATATATCATCTGTTATTTTTGGAAAGGGTACTTTGTTGTTTGAATTTTGCAGGATCTACAATCAAGTTCGGATCTGGAAATCTCCAAAGATCAAAACAGCAAATAGACGATCCTATCAACAGAAGATTGCAACAACAGAGGAACAAAAAAAATTTGGAGGACCGAGTCAACAAGAAGAACAGCAGCGATCTGATGAGCGCAAAAAAAAAACCGCCGAAGACACCAACCCGCGGCGGATCCGCGATCGGAGGCGGCACTTCGCGGCGGTTCCGCGGTGGTGGCGACAGATCGGTTGCCAGAAAAAAAAATGTAGAAGCGCGGTAAAAAAAACAGTTCTGCCACTGCAAATTTCTGTGAGTTTTCTCTCTCCTCCTCTGCAAATCTTGATATATCTTCTGTAAATTTGCCTGCAGGATTTCTTTACGCTCAAAAATTTGTTCCCTTCCAAATAACGATCTTGTGCAGGATTTTTGTGCCTTGCTTGAAATGAAATTAGATTGCAAGTAATATTTTGCTGTTGCATAACTTTTCTATAAAATATTTTGCTGTTGCATATCTTTTCTCTAAAATCTTTTTGTAACAAAATTTTTCCAAATAAAGAGAAAAAGAATGAAAATAAAAAGGACAAATATTTTATAGAAACTTGCAAAATTTTTAGCCGCAAATAAATCCTTGCACACAATAAACTTTCCTTCTTTCCCCTTTTCTTACAACATGGGTACCCCACATAATAAATCATTAGCCGAACTTTGGTATCCCGAACCTAATTTTGCGTCATATGTCAATTTGTTCGGTCAATTTAAAAACGATCCCTCCATGCCTAAAAAATCTTTGAAAGATCACATAGAGGCATCTAGGAGAAACAGTTTGACTTTTCAACCCACTTTGTGTCAACCAAGTCAACCTTCACCACCTTCGTATGTTGACACCACTTATTCAAGTTCAGCTGTAACTCCTAAGCCGATGTCCATTGCTGAGCATATTGCTCAATCTCGCAGTCGATCTTTCACCCCTCTCCACTCATCTAGTTCTTGGGATCCGCACGACTATTCACCTTTTTATCCATATGTTGACCCTACCCCTGTCTAATCACCCACTTCCTACCAGTCCTACCCGACTTTCCCACCTTCACTAGACACTGTTTCTACACAGTCATTAGGGAGTTTCACATATCCACACCATTTTGAATCCTTTAACGAAACCCCCTCACCACCTAAGTCTAGTTTGGAAGAGTCGTTGGAGGCTTATATTGCTGCAACAAATAAAATGACTAGGAATGTGGAAGCGTCCGTGGCAGCCCTTATGCAACCTAGTGAACCGGTAGCTAGTTTCCCGCTAGCTCAAAAATTTTCAATTTATAAGGAGGCGGTTGGACAGAGTGAGAATGAGAGAGGATTTCCAAATCAATCCTATCCATACCCAATTGAATCCAACAACTCCAATTTTCAAACATATGTCCAAAATGATGAGTTGGGAGAATTTGTAGTGTTTGATTTGCCAGATTATGAGGAACCCCTTTCGAGTGAAACCGCACCTAATCCGTTTGACCTTTACACCTCCACTCTAGAACCTAAATTGATAAACATCCATGCTTTTGAGGAGGTGTCTAAAGAAATTGAATTTCACTTAATTGAGGATATAGACGCCGGGAATATTTCGGATGATGAACCTGTCAATTTAATTGAAATGTTATGTTCAAATCATCATCCTGAGTTATTAAATGTTTCTCCCGAATCTCACATGCGTCTTGATTTTGATGATAATGGCATGGATGAGTTAAATATTGAGGATAGTATTGAGAAGAGTCTTGAGGATAATATTGAGGTTGAATCATTTTTGTTTGATGTGTCTGATTTCCAATTCATCCTCCTGAACCTTTAACTGTTATATCACCCTCCCTCCTTCCCATCGTTCCGACCCCAATTGAAGACTGTGAGCTTGAAACATTTTCCTTTGAATCTGACACAATTCTCACAGACGATAACACCTACGAGTGTTTCACTTTTTCGGACGATGTTGATGACTCACCGCCCGAGTTAGAGTCCTTTACATTTTCAGATGAGCCATCAGACTCGGTTGATTATAGTAGTTTCGAACCATTAATGGAATCTTTCAAGTTCGAAACAGTTTATTACGGTGAGAATGAGACTATCCCTAATTTACTCCCTTTCGTCTTTCCCATTGTTCCGACCGAACAAGAGACCGTTACACTTTCATCTCCTATACCAAGTTCGGCGTACCCATGTTTTGTTGCGAATCTTGAGGGATTTGACCCCATTTCACGACGGGTTGATAGGTTAGCACAATCGCTTTTAACACATCGGTCATCACAAATTGCGCTAATTTATTCACTCGATTTACACCCTCAAGATCGCGCGACTCTTCTTTCTCCTTTCCGCCCTTCTTCTCCCCCACTGAGACCATATTCTGCCATTCTTCTTTCCACACGGTCTCGCGTGTTTTTCATTTCTTTCATCTCCACCCCATTCTTGCACCGACTATACCTTTACCATGATAAGATTTTTGAATGGTTGGTGCTAACCTTTGGCTTGTGTAAGGCCAAGCTTAAGTTGGGGGGGACCTTTGTATATATGTACATATATTTTTGTTTTCTTTTTCTAAATAAAAAAATAAAAAAAATTCAAAACATTAAAAATATAAAAAATATATAAATAAATAAACAGGGGAGTGCCGACATTTTGACCCTCTTGGTTTAGCATGACAGTGAGGACACTGTCAAGTTCAAGTTTGGGGGTATGCTCGGTACGTCTTCTTCCTTCGCATTCATTTGTACATATTTTTGCATTTGCATACTTATTTGAAAACCCATAAAAATTGAAAATTTTCAAAAATTATAAAAATTAATGTATTCAATTTTGGCTAATTGACTTGAGTTTGACAAATAGATTAACTGGCTAGGAACAACTAGATCTTAGACTTAGTGAATTAAAAACCCTAAAAATAACATTCCTTAAAGTTTAACGGTAGAAATTATATGCCTTGTAGTTTATTTAGAAATAGGCAAATTTTGGGTTCACTTCTTGGGCTAAGTCAAAATGAGGGAAGAGTATTGATGTTCTTATTAGAGTATAAGTTTGAAAAATAGTTCCTAGCTTAAGTCTAGAATCTGAAAACGTATACCCTACAATTTGCACAATCACGCACCTTGAAACTTGGAATAGTAAAAGAGACCTTGAAATGCTCTTGTCTAAAGTCCTTAGTACGAAGAAAATAAAAGGAAAAAGTGTGAATAAAGAATAAAAAAAAATGGACACTGGTTTTTGTGATTACTTAAGGCTGCAAAAATAGAAAAATATTTAGCAAGGGTGCCTTATCACCTAGTGCCTTAGACCAACTGGTTTGGGAGTCACTGCTAAAGCCTTGGGTGTTGCAAAACTAGGAAGTACGCTTTAAAATGCTAACGCATCTTGTAATCAGTTGTTGGTACCTCAAGAAGTATTAACGGACGCATGAAGAATGTGTAAGAGAAAATTCAATTAAAAATTCACCTACTAATAAGTATTTTGGACAACGGACGAGAGTATGATTGCTTGATTTGAATTTCCAAGTGTAGGGGTGATTTATACACACACGTAGGGGCATGTGATTGGGATTTAGATGAGAGATAGGAGTGAAGAATAGAACTTGTATCTTTAGTAGAGTTGATAGAAATTCCTAAGTGGAGATGGAACCTTAGAAGGAAAACTTAAGAGATGCCGAAAGCTAAGTAAGTCTACAGAACATATATAATCTTAAGTTAGATGATGAGGAAGTGTGAAAAATATGGGTGGATAATTTACGAGTCGACGATAATAGAATTCCTTGTTAGAAAACCTAATTGGAGAACAAAAGTCGAAAAGTCGAATTGATAGGATTTTGTGGGTAGTATCCGCTGAAAACCCTCAGGAGACAACACTCCTCCTACTAGGGACACCTAGAGGTTTAACGGCTTGTTGCACGAGCTCAGTGCAATCGCATTCCCTGCGAAAGTGTGGTTAGGATTTTAGTGAATAAAAATAAGTTTGCTCGAGGACGAGCAAAAGATAAGTTTGGGGGTATTTGTTCACACTATAATATTGTATTATTATATTCCCCATTCTTATTCATTTTATAAATAAACAGGTACTTTTGACGCATGTCTGCTACATATTACAGGTTAAAGGTTCTTGGATCTAAAACAGTGAAAACGATGAAAAGATGATGCAAAAGTGGACTTTGATACTCCGGAGTAGACTAATGTGTACGCTTCTCATCCCAGTTGAGGAGATGGTCTGTCCCACAGCCGTCAGTACGTCGTACTGGAGATAGTATGCAGGTGCTCGTTGGGTTACGGGTACACCGGACAGGACTCACAGGGAACTGTTGGTTGGTTTTATACCAGTCGTCAGTTAACAGTTCCCAGGTGACATGAGTACAGCATAGTCCGCAGACTTGACACTGCTGCTTCGCCTCGAGTGTGTCCCACTGTTCTTAGATTGCTACCCTACCACGGCTCAAAGGAGTCGTGCAAACAGGTAGCAGTTGGGTGCAGTCCCGAGCACTTGGAGGCAGTGGCGGTTAGACAGGATTCGTCTCACCCGGTATTGGGGGTTGATATCGCGCTGTGTCAGAGAGCCATTACGCAAAGTCCCTAGCCAGGGCAAGCGAGATTTACTGGTAGGTTCCAGTAGTTTCTCAGGGTGTAATGGGCTTCGCTCCGACACGACTTATACCGCTATAAGGGGACTGACGCTTACCGCCCCCCTAGGCCCGATATGCGATAGTCTTGGACGAACAGACCGGACTGTACGGAGATTGTCACATCAGACTCAGTAGGAGTTCGGATGGGTTTCCTCATCGGCCTTCTTATCGACATCTACCTGGGGACCGTTACGTACAGCTAGTGCCGCTTGCGGTCTGTGGTTAAACCCACTGCCAGCGTAGTAGTCGAGTCTCTAGAGTCCCACACAGAGAGTTTCCCTACTCCAGGCGAAACGATATAGAGGTCGTATGGTTTTACGACAAGGGTTCGGACGCATACGTGTGTTTACGCACGTACGACATCCGGACAGTTTTTACTAGTCGGCTTTGGTTTAAGCCAGTTTCTAGTATCCGGTTATTGGATTTATACAGTCTAAAGTTTTTCCGTGTTTTCACGGATAGGAGGGGCGTTCTCGTAATTGCGCGAGAAGCTTCTAGAAGATGGTGACTTGGGGGTTAAGGTGGCATATGCATTAAATGGGATTAGTGAGTCATATGAGTGATTCATCCATGTCATTAATGCATCATAAATGCTTAATGACTCATGGAGATGAATCACCCATTAGATATTTATGAAGCATGATTATTCATCCTTCATTTTCTTTTGTTGGATAAAATATTATGCTTGATATATATTATGATAGCTCATTATCTCATCTCATTCTTTTGTTCACTTTCTCTCTCCTCAAGCTCTCCCTCTTCAAACCCTAATCCTCCCATCTCATGTGTTGAGTACAAGGATTAGATTAGACTACTTAATCCTTAACCATTCTCTATATCACCTAGGTTGCTTAGATTAGCGATTTAAGAAACCTAGTTACCTCTAGTTTGAGGTGAAGCTTGTAGTAAAGCTCTCGGGTGGATCTTCTACTACTTAGAGAAGGCCGGAGAGGACGTGGAGAACGACAAGACGAAGGACTCGGATCTTTAGGTATAATCACTTTTCATAGTAGTTGTTAACTCATATATTTGTTGTTAGTTATTGTTTATGCAATGATTCTCGGTTAGTCGATGTTTATGCTTTAAACAAGATTGTTTTTCATTATTCCGCCTCCCCGCAGGTCGTGGGGTGTTGTACATCGACTTACAGTGGTATCAGAGCCTCGCTAAACAATAATTAACTCATTAGCAAATTCGTAAGTATTTCAAATGCAAAAAAGAACCGGAAAGATCATCGTTTTACACAGTTTCTGTCGAAATTAAAACAGGCCCTAAAAATTTTTCAGGGACCTGCAGAATAACAAGAAGGAAATAATAGGGGTACTGCAGAAATTTGGTCGCGTAACTCGGCTAACTTGCCGCGGAACCGCGGCGGATCCATGCGATCCGCCGTGGGTCCGCGGCCGAGTTAAGGCCGAGTCGGCCCAAATTTCTTCAGTAACCTTCTGGTGTTAACAGTGATATTTCTGGATATTTTATTTTCTGCTAAGATCTCAGGTGCACAGAGAAGTTTTGCAGTAGAATCTAAAGTGTTTTTCTCGATCGAAATTTTACGATGTTTGCTAATTTGATTATATCTGTGTTTGTATAATGTGTTCGTAAACCTCCCCTAACTGCTAGTATGTCGGTTGGCAGGGGGTTGCATATTTCTGTAATGGTTTTAACTGCTTGTGAATGTGAACTGTATTGGACTGTTGTGATGATTAGCCGGGGTTTTGAGATGGGTTATTATTTTAATTCATTCGATGTAATTGTAATTTGTTGTAATATTATTTTTGCGGGGCACATCCAAGTTGCGGTTGTAGCCACAGTTGTATTATTTCATTTTACTGTTTATGCTCCTAGGACAGACCCAAGGTGGGGTGCATAAACTACCAGGTACTTTGAAGTGTTTAGTGGCCTACTCACTTTGTTGAGGGAGACCGCTTCACTTCGGGTACTTGGCGGGTAGTTTGCCGTACCCGTAGGGGTCTAGGGTGGGGTAATGGCTATTCATCACAACTGTGTAATCCGTCTTTTGTTGCTGGCTCTAAACAAACGCGGATTGCTTGCAAATCCAATAAAGTTCATATGAGATCTGGAATGCCTATTATTGCGTCTGACGAATGTACAATATCTATATATGATAGCTATTTAGACGTCACTTATGTTTTACACCCGCACTAGCCCAGCCCCCGCTCTGTCGTTAGTTAAGTAACCTAACGGGTGATGACGGGACCCAGTGGCGAATGCGGATGGCATAAGAGGACATTGTATTTTCGTTGTTTTCTGCAATGATAGGTTAATGATGGGACGCATTATTTATAATGCAAAGAAAATAAACCAAAAGTTTAATCGTTGGAACAATTTAAAAGAAACCACTCGGTTAATTTTAAAAACAGATATTTTTTTAAATGCGGAGCTTTAACCACTCCTTTTAAAAGCTATCAGGTTCCTTCGGTTATATCAAGTTCACTACGTTCACGGTTTCGCCAAAACCATTCGTAGCCTTCCGTCATTTCATTTGGGTATTCAGTAGTATTCAAGCTATGCATTTTGGCCAAAGTCAAGGCATGGTGTTTGGTAGCTGCTGGGTTTTCATTTGTTGCATAAGATAGATGAGTTGGTTTGGAACAGTCGTATTATCATTTGACCAAAGTCAGGGGTATATACGGATGGGTTCAAATTGACAAGATAATGACGGGTAGAACTTGACATGTGACTTATGATATTTTGACCAAAGCCAAGGTCATAAGAGCATGGGGCAAAAACTTATATCGGGAATTTCTAAAGAAACTGAAATTTGCAAAGAGATGCATACCATTTGGAGTTTGATGAATGTTGGTAGCATTCCTTCAACATTATCATACGATGATATTTGGATCCCGATCCTACTGTGAGTATATGCTACTCATCAGGATATTCGTCACTTAACGATCAATGCTATAAACCAAGTAGGTGTTAAGAAAGGTGTCAGCAGGGTTACGCCCCCAGAGAAAAGAGGTTATTTAATTAAGGAACTTCGCGAAAGCGTTGGAAAACCTCCCTTGAAGTATCGACACTAGCCTGGCTGAACGGTTAAGCAAGTATTGTACGGTGAGAATAGTCCTGGCTAATTCTTCTTTTATAGTTTGGGGAAGGATTCGAGAAACAGTAGGAGCCATCCAGTTTAGATAAACTAAAAACCACTCTAAACTTGCAAGAGCATCATGCTAAAGAGTTTTCTTCTCTCTCTCCTAATTGCAGCGACCCTGAAAATGACTAGACTTAAGTTACTTTTAGAGAAAAATATACTGACAGGGCCAAACTATAAAGATTGGCTGCGGAATGTCAAAATGGTTTTGACCTATGACAAATTGGGGTACGTCCTCACCGCTAAGGCACCTGCTATCCCTGGTCCCAAATCCAGTAATGCGGATAAGGAAATCCGCAAAACCTGGGATTTCGATTGCGCGAAAGCCAAGTGCATCGTGCTTGCCTCGATGAACAATGAACATCAGAGAAGGCACGAGGATATGGAACTAGATGCCATATTTCTCCATACAAAGGAACTTTATGGAGAGCAATCTCGAATAGCAAGATACGAGACCTCTAAGAACTTGTTTCGAGCGAGGTTGGCTGTCGGGTCATCGGTAGGAGAAAATGTCCTAAAGATGATCGGCTATATAGAAGAGCTCGCAGACCTTGGGACGACTTTGGATAATGAGCTCTATACAGACCTTATTCTCCAGTCCCTTCCTCCCACCTACGCCCAGTTTATCCTGAACTTCAACATTCAAAGAAAAGAAGTTGAACTTTCGGAACTCCTGAACATGTTAAGGAGTGCAGAGGGCACCTTGCAGAAGGCAAGGGAAACACCCGCTATGTTTGTTAGCATGCTTCTTCTTCCGGGTCCAAGGCTACGGCCAAAGGAAGGAAAAAGAAGGCCGCCCCCAGACCTAGAGGAGGTGTAAGTAAGGTGGGAGGGAAGGGAAAGAAGAAGTTTACGGTACCGGTAGTGGGCCAGGATGAGTGCTTCCATTGTCACAGGAAAGGGCACTGGAAAAAGGATTGCAAGGCGTGGAACGCCAAGAACCAGGAACCGAAGCAAGCTGTGGCTTCGACTTCAGGTGTGTTTGTAATTGAGAATTGTCTGTCAATCAACTCTACTTCCTGGGTATTGGATACCGGATTAGGATCTCATATTTGCAATTCATTGCAGGCACTGAGAAACCGTAGAGTGCTGAAGGAAGGTGATATGACCCTGATGGTTGCTAACGGAGCTAGCGTGTGAGCTGTGTCCGTAGGGGATTATCACCTGGGATTGACGAGTGGACACATTTTGGTTTTACATAACTGTTTTTGTGTACCCAGCTTAACGTGTAATATCATATCTGTTTCCTTGTTATCAAATAAAGGTTATGATTTCACGTTTGGAAGTGGTGTTGTTAACATCCACCTTAATCATAGTTTGATTGGGTCCGGTACACTGGAAAACGGAATATATGTGTTAAACCAACTCCAAATTTTCAATGTCCAGAACACACTAAAAAGAAAGTCTCCAGATTTAAATAAAGCTTTCTTATGGCATTGTAGACTGGGTCACATCAATGAGAGAAGGTTGGCTAAGTTGCATAGAGAAGGATATTTGGACTCGTTCGAATATCAATCTTATGACACTTGTCAATCTTGTCTCAAAGGAAAGATGACAAAGACTCCATTTACTGGACATGGAGTAAGAGCGAGCGAGCTCTTAGGACTCATACACAGTGATGTATGTGGTCCAATGTCTACACATGCAAGAGGTGGTTTTTCCTATTTCATTACTTTCATGGATGATTACTCAAGGTACGGATTCATTTATCTGATGAAACATAAATCCTAGGCTTTTGAGAAATTCCAAGAGTATAAGAATGAAGTAGAAAACCAAACCGGCAAAAGTATCAAGACACTAAGATCTGATCGAGGTGGTGAATACTTGAGTGCCGAGTTCCTAAGTTACCTAAAAGAGAAAAGAATTCTCTCTCAGCTTACTCCTCCATACACTCCACAGCATAACGGTGTATCGGAGAGACGGAATCGAACCCTATTGGATATGGTACGATCCATGATGAGTAATGTTGAGTTACCGCGATCTTTTTGGGGTTATGCGCTAGATTCAGAGGCATATCTTCTGAACAGGGCTCCTACCAAGACTGTGCCTACCACCCCATATCAGATGTGGAGTGGGAAGAAACCCCATCTTCAGCATATGAAGATTTGGGGATGTCCAGCTTTTGTTAAAAAGCAGCATGTGGACAAGCTCGAGGCACGATAAGTAAAATGTAAGTTTGTGGGATATCCAAAGAACTCCAAGGGATATTATTTCTATTACGCAGAGGAACAAAAGGTTTTTGTTTCTCGTAATGCCCATTTTCTGGAACAGCAGTTTTTAGAAAAGGAAATAAGTGGGAGCGAAATAGAACTGGAAGAAATTCCAGAACCACAAACTAATACTGAAAGTTTGGTAGAACAAGTAGTTCAAGAAGAACAGGACATTCCCGCACCCCTCCGCAGGAGTAGTAGGCCGTCTCATCCGCCTGAGAGATACTACGGTTTTCTCATAGATGGGGATAGAGAGGATTGCATCATAGATGATGATGAACCTACTGGCTTCCAGCAGGCCATCTAGAGCGGCGACTCGGTACGATGGCTAGATGCAATGCGGACCGAAATGGAGTCCATGTACACCAACAAAGTATGGACTTTGGACTTTGCTCCAGATGGGGTAAAACCCATAGGATGCAAATGGATCTTCAAGAAAAAGATTGGTGTAGATGGACAGGTGGAAACCTATAAGGCTAGACTTGTTGCAAAGGGTTTTCGTCAAAGACCTGGTTTGGACTATGACGAAACTTTTTCTCCAGTGGCTATGCTCAAATCCATTCGGGTCCTTCTTTCTATTGCTGCCTTCCATGATTATGAAATCTGGCAGATGGACGTAAAGACGGCTTTTCTGAATGGAAATTTAGAAGAGTGCGTCTATATGGATCAGCCAGAGGGTTTCAATCAGAGTGGGAGCAGCGGGAAAGTATGCAAGCTGCTTAAGTCTATTTATGGACTAAAGCAGGCATCGCGGAGTTGGAACAGCTGTTTTGATGAGACAGTCAAAGAATATGACTTTATCAAAAATCCAGATGAACCATGTATATATAGTAAAGTTGTAGCCAGAAGTGTCATATTCCTCGTCTTGTAAGTGGATGACATTCTATTGATAGGAAATGACATTCCTATGCTACAATCTGTCAAAGGATTCTTGTCACACAGGTTCTCCATGAAAGACCTGGGTGATGCCTCTTACATTCTGGGGATCCGGATCTATCGTGATAGATCCAAGAGGATGTTGGGACTTTCGCAGTCCAGGTATATCGACACTGCACTGAAAAGATTCAGTATGGAAGATTCCAAGCGCGGTAATCTACCGGCTTGTCACGGAATCACCCTATCCAAAGAGATGTCTCCCAAGACTGATTTGGAAAGGGAACGCATGTCTATTATACCCTACGCTTCTGCGGTAGGCTCTATAATGTATGCGATGTTGTGCACCAGACCAGATGTAGCTTACGCACTGAGCGTGGTAAGCCGGTATCAGTCAGACCCAGGGGAGAAGCACTGGATAGCAGTAAAGAACATTCTCAAGTACTTGAGAAGGACTAAGGAGATGTTCTTGGTTTACGGCGCAAAAGACCTCAGGTTGGAGGCCTATGCTGATTCCGGCTTCCAGAGTGATAAGGACGATTCCAAGTCCAAGTCAGGTTATGTCTTCACCCTCAATGGAGGGGCGGTGTGCTGGAAGAGCTCCAAGCAGGACACCGTTGCTGACTCGACGATGGAAGCGGAGTATATAGCTGCTTGCGATGCCGCAAAAGAAGCATTCTGGATGAAGAAGTTCCTAACAGAACTTCAGGTGGTTCCTACCATTGTTGATCCAATACCTCTGTATTGCGACAACAACGGAGCTATAGCTTTAGCGAAGGAACCAAGGTCCCATCAGAAGTCCAGACACATCTTAAGGCGGTATCACCTGATCAGGGAGATCATTGATCGTCAGGAGATCGAGGTTCGGAGAGTTGCTACTGAAGAGAATATTGCTGATCCATTCACAAAGGCCCTACCTCAGATTCAGTTCGAGAGGCTACTGGAGATCATCGGTCTTCGATATGCCAGTACATGGCCCTAGTGCAAGTGGGAGATTGTTAGTGTATATGCCCTAGGGGCCATTATTGTATCATACTAGTTTGTATATTACTTAATGGAAGCTTGGGATATTCACATGTATATAACAGTCTTGCTAAACAAGGTAGTATGCTACTTGGTTTTTTCTATCTTAATATGTGAGTATACGTATTGATAGAGCTCTTAGGATCTTGCTTGACTACCAGCGTTGTGACGGCAGTCACACTAGTGGGGGCTGGGTAGTCTACAAGCACATCCTTATTTAGGTCCCTAGTCGTTGGATTATCGAGACAGGGCATCGATACTCCGGAGTAGACTAGTGTGTACGCTTCTCATCCCAGTTGAGGAGATGGTCTGTCCCACAGCCGTCAGTACGTCGTACTGGAGATAGTATGCAGGTGCTCGTTGGGTTACGGGTACACCGGACAGGACTCACAGGGAACTGTTGGTTGGTTTTATACCAGTCGTCAGTTAACAGTTCCCAGGTGACATGAGTACAGCATAGTCCACAGACTTGACACTGCTACTTCGCCTCGAGTGTGTCCCACTGTTCTTAGATTGCTACCCTACCACGGCTCAAAGGAGTCGTGCAAACAGGTAGCAGTTGGGTGCAGTCCCGAGCACTTGGAGGCAGTGGCGGTTAGACAGGATTCGTCTCTCCCGGTATTGGGGGTTGATATCGCGCTGTGTCAGAGAGCCATTACGCAAAGTCCCTGGCCAGGGCAAGCGAGATTTACTGGTAGGTTCCAGTAGTTTCTCAGGGTGTAATGGGCTTCGCTCCGACACGACTTATACCGCTATTAGGGGACTAACGCTTGCCGCCCCCCTAAGCCCGATATGCGATAGTCTTGGACGAACAGACCGGACTGTACGGAGATTGTCACATCAGACTCAGTAAGAGTTCGGATGGGTTTCCTCATCGGCCTTCTTATTGACATCTACCTGGGGACCGTTACGTACAGCTAGTGCCGCTTGCGGTCTGTGGTTAAACCCACTGCCAGCGTAGTAGTCGAATCTCTAGAGTCCCACACAGAGAGTTTCCCTACTCCAGACGAAACGATATAGAGGTCGTATGGTTTTACGATAAGGGTTCGGACGCATACGTGTGTTTACGCACGTACGACATCCGGACAGTTTTTACTAGTCGGCTTTGGTTTAAGCCAGTTTCTAGTATCCGGTTATTGGATTTATACAGTCTAAAGTTTTTCCGTGTTTTCACGGATAGGAGGGGCGTTCTCGTAATTGCGCGAGAAGCTTCTAGAAGATGGTGACTTGGGGGTTAAGGTAGCATATGCATTAAATGGGATTAGTGAGTCATATGAGTGATTCATCCATGTCATTAATGCATCATAAATGCTTAATGACTCATGGAGATAAATCACCCATTAGATATTTATGAAGCATGATTATTCATCCTTCATTTTCTTTTGTTGGATAAAATATTATGCTTGATATATATTATGATAGCTCATTATCTCATCTCATTCTTTTGTTCACTTTCTCTCTCCTCAAGCTCTCCCTCTTCAAACCCTAATCCTCCCCTCTCATGTGTTGAGTACAAGGATTAGATTAGACTACTTAATCCTTAACCATTCTCTATATCACCTAGGTTGCTTAGATTAGCGATTTAAGAAACCTAGTTACCTCTAGTTTGAGGTGAAGCTTGTAGTAAAGCTCTCGGGTGGATCTTCTACTACTTAGAGAAGGCCGGAGAGGACGTGGAGAACGACAAGACGAAGGACTCGGATCTTTAGGTATAATCACTTTTCATAGTAGTTGTTAACTCCTATGTTTGTTGTTAGTTATTGTTTATGCAAAGATTCTCGGTTAGTCGATGTTTACGCTTTAAACAAGATTGTTTTTCATTATTCCACCTCCCCGCAAGTCATGGGGTGTTGTACATCGACTTATAGATATCGTAGTCATGGTATGTAGCAGTGGCAAGTAGGATCTGGATGGACTTAAACATAGCTTTGAAAGTCTCAACTTTTCCATGTACACCAAGTAATCTTCTTAAGATATACCTGCTCCTGATGGGGATTTAACCCTTCAGATAAAGCAACCAAAGTCCATACTTTGTTGGTGTATAAGGATTCCATCTCAAATCGCTAAGCATCCAACCATTCTCACAGAGTCACCACTCCTGATGGCCTGCTCGAAACTAGTTGGGTCATCATCTCATGATGCAATTCTCGCTCCCACTGTCATAGAGAAACCGAAGTATCTCTCAGGTGGATGAAGAACCCTACCAGATCGGCGGAGAGGCTGAGGTTCGTTAGAAACTATTGAATCCTCTGGGTTTACCAAATCATCAGCTGCAGTTTGTATAGCTGGAACTCCTTCCAGTTCTACCTCATAACCACTAATTTCTTCATAAGAAATTCCCTTTTTCACATGCCGAGAAATAAAACATCTTTTGTTCCTCAATATGGTAGAAGATATTCCCTTGCGAATGCTTGGGATATCCAACAAACTTCCACAAAACTGACCTTGTCTCGAGCTTGTCCGGATTTTGCTTTTGACATAGGCCGGACAACCCCAAATCTTAACATCTTTAAGAGATGGGCTCTTACCATACCATATCACATATGGAGTGGTAGGCATCTGATTTGGTTGGAACCTTATTCAATAGGTATGCAACTTCTCAAGTGAATCACCCCAAAAGAAAATAGGCTACTCAGTAGTACTCATCATAGAGCACACCATATCACATAGGGTGTGATTGCTCCGCCCCGATACACCGACGTGCTGTGGTGTATTCGGAGGAGTAATGCTGAGAGAGAATCTCATTCTCCTTTAGAATAGTCCAGGAATTCCGTGCTCAAGTATTCTCCTCATTGATCATATCAAAGGACATAATACTTATACCCGTTTTTTGTTCTCTACTTCTAACTTATATTCTGTGATTATCTCAAAAGTTTCGGACTTGTATTTCAACAGGAACATATGTCTGAATTTTGAGAGATCATCAGCGAATGTAATGAAGTACAAAGAACCGGTCCTGGAATATGTAGACAGGGGACTTTCATACATCAGCATGTATCAATCTCAAGAGTTCACTAACTCTTTCTCTGTTTCTAATAAACGGAGCTGTGGTCATCTTATCTTTGTGACATGACTGGCAAGTTTTACAAGATGTAAATCCAAACTAATTTAAATATGCATCTTTATGTAACTTCAGCTAGTCGGGTCGCATTGATATGACCTAGTCTAAAATACCTGAAGAAGGATTCGTTCATATCTGAACTCTTCCTCTTGTGTGTGTTCTGTACATTAAGAACTGTGGTTTGATTTAGAACGTCTATGCTTTTAGATAACGTGCCTGAACCGATCAACTCTTAATATAGGAAATGTTCAAAACATTATCCAACAGTACAAAATTATATCCTTCTTTAATAAATAAAGAGACTGATATGATGTTGTATATCAGGTTCGGTATCTAATAACATTCGTTCAGAATCAATGTATTCTGGTAATACAGGTGATAACTGCCAACAGACTTGGCTGCAATACTTGCATCATTTCTAACTCTTGAAACTTATCACCCGTTCTCAGTTCTCTACCTTTTTGTAGCCCATATAACAAATTACATTTGCGGGATCCTGATATGGTATCTCATACCCAGGACGTAAAGGATACTGAGAAACAGTTCTTGGTAATGAACACACCCGAAGAAGATACATCAGCATGCACTTTCTTCGTTTAGGTGGCACTGGAATTCTGGTAATCCCCTATTTCCTGCTCTGTCTTATAATAATTATAAATTGGAGCGGGACCAACATTCCCTAGCACAGTATAACAAGCGGGTTCAGTCAATACATCCGTATTATTATCTTGATTTAAGGCGTGACATGGTCGCTACCTGGAGAGAGATAGAAGAAAACACTCAGCGTATGCTCGTGCAAGATTAGATTGGTTATAAATATATCTAATCAGGATGTCTCCCACTGTTTTAGTCAAATCTTCCTTCAAACCCTAAAAGGAAAGACTAGCCAGGATTAATTACACTCTACAAGTTTGCCAATCTTTCAGCCAGGCCAGTGCCGGTACTTTTAGGGAGGTTCCCCGCGCTTTCGCACGGACCTAATTAAAATAAACCTCATTTTCCCAGGGGCGTAACCCCGTTGATATCTTTCTAGAAACCTACTTGATCGGCTAATTGTAATGTGTAAAACTCTCCCAGGAGTAACTCTTACTCTCAGCGGGTATCGGGATCCAACTATCTCATAGAAGGTATGCAATCTTATTGCAAATTTCAACTCTTGAAATTCCCAATAATGTTTTACCCCTAGCAGCTATATGACCTTAACATAGTCAACAAATCATAAGTGCTAGTCAAGTTCAACCCGTCATTTCCCAATTAATTAAACCCACCCGTACGACCCTTAACATAGTCAACAAAGTCGCACGACTATCCTAATCCAATCACATCATATGCTTATACAGATAAGCACTAATCAGCTACCACACACTACGCCTTAACATAGTCAACAAACGTAGCACGAATACTAACTAGTACTTATCTGAAATGACAGAGGGCTACGACAGGTTTTTAAGAAAACCCTTTGCGTGATGAACTTGATATCGTTGTAGAATCGAGTGATTTTAAATGGAATGTTTTTTAGACCTTTTCTAGTTTTGCTAAAGAGGTCACTCCCGGTGAAGGGATCGTCGGCTCTTTCCTTATCGAATAAGGTGCAGGATATTTCACAAATACCACTATTCAAAGCAAAAACTATAGAAACAATCAAAAGACAAACCAAGTTTGCAGCATCTGCTAGTTTCGCTACAGAGGTCACTCCCGGTGAAGGGATCTCAGCTCTTTCCTTATCGAATAAGGTGCTGGATATTCTACAAGGAATACCGCTATGCAAAGCAAGAACTAGAGCTACCTGTTTTTAAACAAGTTTCTACAACATCTTTAGGTTTCTTTTAGTTTCATTAATCTCATTAATGAAGTCCCATTTTATTATGCTTCACAAGCATCACATTTGAAACGAAATCAGCAATATAACATATATCTCATATATATAATATAAACATTCGTCTCAGGCAGTAATATGGTCTCATCAAAGAACATTGCAGCGGAAGATAACATATGAAATATTGGATATACTAGGACGTCCGTGTTTTATATCGAGCCTGCATAAAACACGGATTCCACGGTCGCAATGAATAGCCAAACCCACATCCCTAGACCCCTATGAGAGCGGCAAGCAACACTGCCAATTCTAGGATTAGGAGACCCGGTCTCGACTCCTCGAGATGGTTTCCCACTGGACCCTAGACCCCGGTTACTTGTGCTCCCCGCCTTGGGTCTATCTAATGCGGAAAAGTAAATAATATACAATGGTGACATCATCCTCATCCCGGAAGTGCCCCAATAAAAGAATATTACATACAATGAATTTTACATGAATGAAAATAAAAACCCTCATCTCACAAAAAAAACCCGGCTATTCAAAAACACGACGATCCAATATAACATATCACAGCAACACATAATATCACATATCATCAACGTAAGTAAATATGCGTATCCCAATTGTCGTTGATGTATAGCAACGAAACCGGCGATAAACCACATATTACACTTACGGTCGCAGAAAAGAAAATGTAAAACTACAACAGTTGAAATCCACAACCAGCTTAGACATCTCATGCCTAACCAAATGAATTCCTTAGACATCGCATGCCTAATAATTATAAACCCCGCATTTTAGTCTCGATCTCGAAAACACTTTTCAATATCTAGTCGGGCAATTCAACAAGATTCCCAACATCCTGATCGAATGCTCGTCGCAAACTTTAGTAGACGGCCGCACCCCCGGATGCTTTCAACGAAGTGCACTAAGGCGGAACACCGCTGCCGCGAGCACCCGAACGGATGCTTTTGGCGACGAGGTTCTCCTACAGTCACTTGGTCGGGGCTATGGGGCATGGCTATCTATTAAGTTTACTCGGCGAGTATCCGCGTACGCTACGTGATTGCGACGGACTTTTGATCACATCAAAATCCCATGGCAACCGATCAAATGAGACTAAACTGCTAGATTTACAACATTCAAATTAGTTATCTCATAAGTACTTGTGGATTCCAAATATTGTATCACATTCCAGATAAATAGACAATGTTAAACTTTCCGATCGAATAATCAAACACCCAAGATTTCCCAAATAGCTCAACACTTGAGCGGAGTTCAAAAAGTATCCATCACATGCCACAGTACCAATGGTCCAGCCGTAGAAGGGTCAAACTAACACCTCACATGTGGCAACGCCGTACTGCCCCAAACCCTAAGATTTAGAGGCGGTTCAGACGGTCACATAATCAAGTTAAGGTTTGTGTTCTTCTAGAGGGTCCACCGCGTGACTTACACGACTATGAATGTTCTTTAATTAAGGAAAAAATCCAACACTTGGAAATTTTCCAGCAGGGGAAAAAGTGAGTTATTGATATCCGTTCGAACTTTTTAACACGTTCTTGTAAGTCCACGGTAGCGCCCCGGCCGTCTAACAGACGCCAAATGCGGAACAAAAACTTTTTACAACTGGCGCTATCGCGTACCGTAACCCGGATCTGCCATTAAAGCTAAACTAACAAATTGCAAAGGGGTAGAAACGTTATACCGAATGATCCGAGTCCTTCGGTCTTCAACCATCATCCCACGCTTTGTTGCGTCTTCTCCGATCTCCTGAAACTCCAGTCTCATCGTCCAGGTGGCACCACGTCGACGAATCTTTAAACAGGCTCCCGCCTCTGAACCGAGGCAACTCGGTCGTCAAGTTTGCTAAAAGAGACGACCAAGATGAAGTAGAGAATGAGTAGAACACTTTGTCTCGTTACGTCCAAGGCTATGGACGAACGGTTATGGAAGTTGCCTTTTGGATCGAATAGAAATGAGAAATCGATCACAACTAATTTCTATGCACCAAAAACTTATATCTTTTTCCCAATTAACAACCATGAGCAAGCCAAGAGGTGGCCAGCCACTTATAGGAGGGGGGTGAGTGTAGGAGGAGGGAGTGGTGACCACAAGCAAAAGATCATGAAAGAAACAATGAGTCATAAATACACCTAGTATGAATGCAATCAATGCATACATTGAACCTAAACCCTTAGTCATCAAGCATTAATTACTCCATTAATGCACTAATGACTCACTAGCCTTGTCACCCTCTCTAGAACCTTCTAGAACACTGACTCACCTCATCAAGAAAAGATAAATCCGCATTTAACCGAATGTTAAATACGACTGATAGAAAACTGGCAACTGGCAACTTCCAAAAGTGATCCTGAAACGAATTTCAGGATAACCCCGTATCAGTATAAACATACCCACATTTGCATTACGACCGAATACAAATGCAACTGAGACAAAGATATTATATCTACACAGTATAATACTGGGTTCCGGCTTAAACCAAAGCCTACCAGTATTATCTGCCCGAAAAACGACACGTGCGAAAACGCACGTGCTTTTTCCGAACCTTGCCATATCACCATACGGCCTCTACAATATTTCGCCCGAACTTGGGAAAGTGTCTGTGGGGGACTCTAATGACTCATCAACACACTGGCACTGGGTATAACCACTAGCACGTCAGAGGTACAAGCTGTACGTAACGGTTGCCTATGTATTGATTAGAAGGGAAGCTGACGAGCGAACTCATCTATAAACCCTACTGAGCCTGACAGTGACAATGTATATACAGTCCGGTCCGTTCGTTTAAAGAGTATCGCATATCGAGTCTAGGGGGTGGATAAAGTCAGACCCCTAATAACGCGATAAATCGTGTCGGTATGAAGCCCATCACCACCTGAGAAACTACTGATCCAAATCAGTAATTCTCCACTACCTCGGCCGAGGATTCCTAGTGATGGCCACCCGTGCACTGCGTGACATCAACCCCCAATACCGGGAGAGACGAATCCCCGACGATCCGCTCACTTGCCTCCAATGTGGCTCGGGACTGTACCCAACTAAAACCTGTTTGCACAACTCCTTTAAGCGTGGTAGGGTAGTAATCTAAGCACAGTGGGAACTCACACGAGACAAATGACGATCTCATGTCGATGAACTAACCTGTACACATGTCACCAGGGA
The DNA here is from genome assembly GCA_030015575.1 of Agapanthus africanus. Taxonomy (NCBI): domain Eukaryota; kingdom Viridiplantae; phylum Streptophyta; class Magnoliopsida; order Asparagales; family Amaryllidaceae; genus Agapanthus; species Agapanthus africanus. The sequence continues at coordinate 404,326,650 of CM057346.1, forward strand.
ATTGCTATCTGACGATATATATAATACCAACTAGCAGATTCCCGGCGAGTCCTGTCCGGTGTACTCATAACCTAATGAGCACCTGTATACATCTTAGGTGAACCAACTAACACCAATGGCTTGTGAGACCGGCCATCGCCCCTCGTCGGGGTCTCGACTGTATACACTAGTCTACTCTGGAGTATCGATGCCCTGTCTCGAAACTCCCACGACTAGGGACACTTTAAGGATATGCTTACAGACCCCAGCTCCCACGTATATGATCGCCATCATACTGCTGGTAGTCAAGCAAGAATCCTATGGGCTCTATCATCATGCAATAGTGAACTAAAGCATGTATACGATGATAAAGACAAACCAGATAGCAAACTATCATCTAAAGCAAGACTGTCATATCGGTATAGGTCCTGCCTCAATAATTGCAATCACGTACCTGCGATCCAATAATTGACTTTGAGGGCATTATCTCCAAAAAATCTCCCACTTGCACTTAAGGCTAATTATTGCGATGTCGCATACTCACAGCCCGTGTGATACCGAACATCCAAGTCCTCTACTAATCAGTTTCACAAAACTAGTTTGTAAAACTCTTGTGTTCGAGAAATAGCCTCAGTGAGTGGATCCGCCCTGATGTTTCTTTCTATGTCTCTCTTAATCTCAAGTTCGCGGAGAAATCCATCTCCCGAATTGAGTAATACCTGTCTTAGAATATGTCTGGATATCTGATAGGACCTAGTTCATAAATGAACTCCAAATCCAAACTTCTTAAACTGTATCGATAACTGAACCTAATCAGTATCCAGCACCATGCCTCCTACAGTATCCTCTTGGACCACCTGTCCATAATACTGTCCCTCATCATAGGGAAAAACTATAACTCTGACAATCACTCTGTCATCCATGTCACCTTGAAAGCCTGGAATTATAACCGTCTCCCGAAGGAGGCTGCCGTCATCAAATCCGTAGAACATACACTTATATTCTAAAACTGCTTCCTCATGTTTCTTCAGGATTGGATTAATATAAACTTATCGCATGTAGTGCAAAAACAACATCTGGTGTGGTACTTGACATCTCATGATTGACTCAATTGCCTAAGCAAGTGATCTGCCAATCATGCACATCCCTCTCTCCTTTAGTCTCTAAGACACCTTTAGAGAGGGTGACTCCATCACCTGCAGGTACACCACCATGCCAGGAGTCATCTATTCTAAAATACTATTAGAATATTGTCAAAGTACCCATATTGGGAAACTACCTAAATCTAGATCTAAAACCATAGATCTAGTAACCAGAATGTCAGATATTATATCCATGTCCTTTGTGGAGAAACAACTGTGTGACGACCAAAGTACAACCGATCGTAGTATAGGAATTTTACTTACTACTCTGTGTATATCATCCAAATACCAGGACATCACACTCTACTACTTTCTTAACAGATCCATCCCCTATTCTGATGAAGTCAAAGCTATGACTGTCTCATCAAAATTAGATGATCTTATCTCTGCTATATCTGCTCAAGCCTATAAATAGACATAAGCTACTTGGCCACTATGCTTCCGCTGCTCCCACTGACTACGACAACCCTCTGGCAGAATAATATACACGTACACTTCTAAAGCTAGTTTAGAACGACGCTATACTTATCCTATTGCCGGGTTTCATAGTCTGGAACAACAATAGTGTCAAGTCTGGGTAAACAAGAACCTCCCTGTCACCGTCCTTGAGGGTACCTGAGTACCTCTCGGGTGTCTGAGGTTACCCACCATATCTGCGGAGTGGCTATTGGAATGTCAAACCTGATTGAATATATAGGTCCTATTAAATTTTCCGTAATCGTTTGCGGTTCTAGAATCTCTTCCAGTTCTACCATACTCCCACTACTGTTTTTTGAAAAAATCCATTTTTACTAAAACTGTGGCGAGTCAAGAACAATATCACTATTGATCTTCCAGATGGTAGAAATGTCAACCCTCGTCAAAGCCAGGGTCAACCCACAAACTGCCATTACAGAAACGTGCCTTAAGTTATCCAGTGTCTGGTTTTAAGCATAAGCTGGACAACTCCCCGTATCTTAACATCGTTAAGATATGAACCATTCTATATCCAATATAGAAACAGAGGCACTAATTCAATTGGAACTAGATTCAAATCATGCAGCTGTCTCCAGTGCATAACAACTTAATGGAAAAAGGCTAATCAGCATTACTCAACTTAGGAATCCATCCAATTATGAGTAACCTGAAAGAGAAACGAGTTTCTCAAAACCATTACTATCAACTGAATACCCATCACAAGAATTTACATCTTCGATCTCTTTGAAGAATCCCGATACTTGTGATACCTGGTTCTCTACTTTATTCTTATACCCACAACTTCTCAAAACTTAGACATTGTATTTCTATGAAACACTTGTCAAAAAACTAGAGAAGTCACAAGTAAACAGAACATAGTACGAGGACCTACCCCTTTGTCCTGATGGACACTGGACAACATACAATACTCTGTATAAGTCCGTTAAGTTGAATAACTCTAAACATGTGCATCGCAGGTTGAAAACTGTACCCAAGCGATTTCCTCAAATATCACCAATTACAACGAATTCCGATATAATGAGGATGATCACTTAATTCCCAATAACTTACTCCCACTCATCATCTGTAAAACTATACAGATATGATAATGAAACCTGGTAAATACATGCCCTGGAGTAAGTATCTAATCGAGAAATTAGTTTTCTTTTAACAATGAGCAGTGTAACTGAAACATTAAAATGTCTCGTAGGGATATCCTGGTATTCCTAGTAATGCCTCTTCCATAATCCAATCCATGACTTTAACCGTACATTTCTCTGCCATCTCTCCAAATCCCTTTATTTGTCTTTAGTTGTTACCTTCTGTACACCATCGTTAAGCTAAATGGTTTTCTTCCTTCCCTACCGTTCGGCACCAGCCTATGGTTTGGAAGAAGACCATCCAGCAAGCATAATAGGTGTACTCTCCTAATCCCAGGAGTACTCGTAACTTGAGAGAAGGTGATGATAAAAAACAACTGAATAATACCTTATTCTATTTCTCCCGAACTGGGGAAAAGGCAAAGGTGAAATAGAAGTGGCGATGAAGTACGCGGCTTGGTCGTGAATGATAACAGTCGCAATTTACTTTGCCCTCTTTCTAATCCCTTTATTTTGTCTTTATATATTACCTTCTGCACACCCTACTTAGGCTAATTGGTTTTCTTCATTCCCTACCTTTAGGCAACTGCCTGTAGTTTGGAATAAGACTATCCAATAAGCGTAATAGGTGTACCTTCCTAAACCAAGGAGCCCTCGCAACCTGAGAGAAGGTGATAATAAAAGACAACTGAATAAACCAATTCTATTTCTCCTGAACCTGGATCCATCCTCGAAGTAGTCCCTTCGAGTTCGTATATAACCATACGATGGATTTATCCAATGGAAGTGGATGTCCGTAGTAATACGGGGTATTCTGAGAAATACAAAGGGTAAAAGAAGGAGCGGTAATGACTTATGCAACTATAGACAATCCAAAAGCCAGTATTTTAAGAAGGTTCGGTCAATTTGGTCACTGAGTCATAGTCTAAGGTCGGTCAAAGGTCGCTGCCAAAGAGAGAGAGAAAAGAAGCACTCTGTGTGCACTCTAACCTAGATCAGAATGGTTATCACTTTATCTAATCAGGAAACCTCCCACTGTTATCTCAAATTCTCCTCCAAACCTGAAAGAAGAATTAGTCGGGATCACCCGAAGAGTAAACCAACTCATCAGTGAGAATCGGGATCCAACTATCATCGCATGATAACTTGATGGAAGCCACTCAAGTTATCACACTCCAGAAGGTATGCGCATGCCTGGCAAGTTTGCTTTATGTTTGAAACTCCCGATGCTATTTTTTGCCTCATGCTCTTATGACCTTGACTTTGGCCAACAAATCATAAGTCACATGTCAAGTTCTACCCGTCATTATCCAGGTTAATTTGAACCCACCCGCACATGCCCTTGACTTTGGCCAACAAGGCAGAACGACTGTCCCAAACCAACACATCTATCTATGCTGCAGATGAATGTTCAGCAGCTACCAAGCACTATGCCTTGACTTTGGCCAACAAACATAGCTTGAATACTACTGACAATCCATAAGAAATGACGGAGGGCTACGGCTGGTTTTTGGCGAAAAAACCTTTAACGTAATGAATTTGATATCGCTGAAGGAACCTGATAGCTTTTTATAAAATATAGTGACGAAAACGTTTTGCTAAAGAGGTCACTCCCGGTGAAGGGATCTCGGCTCTTTCCTCGTGGAATGAGGTGCAGGATATTCCATCTGAATACCGCGATGCAAAGCAACTTGTAATCGACTATATTAAAGTTACTACCCTGACGTAAACTTCTGCCCAAGGGGTCACTCCCGGTGAAGGGATCTCGGCCCTTGCCTCGTCGAATGAGGTGCAGGATATTCTAACTGAATATCACTATGCATAACAAAAGGAAATGTCTTTGTAATAACACTTTTTAAAATTTGTTCCAACAACATCAAATATAGGTTTGTTTTATCCTTGCATTGATAAGAATCAATGCAGTCCCATCAATCAATCACACTAGAAAAGAACGAAAATAAAATATACGTATATGCCATCCGCATTCGCTACTGGGTCCCGTCATCACCCGTTAGGTTACTTAACTAACGACAGAGCAGGGGCTGGACTAGCGCGGGTGTAAAACATATACAACATCTAATAGTATATATACCAATATACAATAATCGCTCCAGGCGTGATAATATGCAACATTACAGAAAAGTAATAAGCATCACAGAACAATACAGATAATATGGAATCCCCGAGTTTCACAGAGCCGCTACTGAAACCCGACGTTCCCCTGGTCGTGTGGATAGCCTGTGCAACGAAACCTAGACCCCTACAGGTGCGGCAAGTTACCCGCCAAAACCTGAAGCGAGGTAGTCCCCACAACATAGTGAATGGAACACCCGGCACTTCATGGAATCCGGTAAATTGAGCACCCCTCCTTGGGTCAACCTGTACCCCCTACGAGTGCAGCGAATAGTCTGCCAATTCTAGAGTGAGGTCCCTCTGCCTCTCAATGCCATGAGATACGGACCCGTTGCCCTCCAGAATCCGGCTATCCGTGCACTCCTTCACGGGATAAACCTAGTACAGAAATAAAAATATGTACAACGGGTACATCGACCTCGACCCGGTCGTGCCCCAAAAGAATTTTATACAAACAGGCAGTGACGGCAGTCCACATGTTGGACGCTCGCCCCACAATATCAAATGTACAAATAAATCCAAACTGCACTATCATTGCACCCTGCTATCTACCACGACATATCCGCAACAATACAGCACAATACAGAACATCAACGCGAATGTCACGTTCGCAAACCCGTCTAAAAGAACTATAGCAATCAGACGCGGTTTACCGATCAAATGACATTCCCGGTCGGAGATATAATGTAAATACTGAATACTAACAAATTTAAAATTTCGATCGACTAAATTTTCCGAAGTAGGCCCCACGAACAACTGGTGTACAGTAATAAAAACTGGGCCCAAAAGAATATACCAAAAACACATAATTTCCAATATGAAGCACACTGGAAAATTTGGAGCACAGTTCCCACTAAGTCGCCGCGCTTCCTCGGTCAAACCCATGGTTTGACCACAGATCCGTGGTGAATAAGTGGGATCTCGTGCCCAAATTTTCCCATAATTCTTCAAATACCCTGCACGACTTTCTGTGATATGCAAAATAATTTTTAGGCCCTTTAAAAAATCGACAGAAACTCAGGTGCCAGAAAATTGCGATTTTGGAAATTCTGTTCGATCGATCTTTTAAACGTGTTAGCACAAGTTAGTATAGCTTAATGGTGAGGCTTTGATACCACTGTAAGTCCACGGTAGCGCCCCGGCCGTCTAACAGACGCCAAATGCGGAACAAAAACTTTTACAACTGGCGTTATCACGTACCGTAACCCGGATCTGCCATTAAAGCTAAACTAACAAATTGCAAAGGGGTAGAAACGTTATACCGAATGATCCAAGTCCTTCGGTCTTCAACCATCATCCCACGCTTTGTTGCGGCTGCTCCGATCTCCTGAAACTCCAGTCTCGTCGTCCAGGTGGCACCACATCGACGGATCTTTAAACGGGCTCCCGCCTCTAAACCGAGGCAACTCGGTCGTCAAGTTTGCTAAAAGAGACGACCAAGATGAAGTAGAGAATGGGTAGAACACTTTGTCTCGTTACGTCCAAGGCTATGGACGAACGGTTATGGAAGTTGCCTTTTGGATCGAATGGAAATGAGAAATCGATCACAACTAATTTCTATGCACCAAAAACTTATATCTTTTTCCCAATTAACAACCATGAGCAAGCCAAGAGGTGGCCGGCCACTTATAGGAGGGGGGTGAGTGTAGGAGGAGGGAGTGGTGACCACAAGCAAAAGATCATGAAAGAAACAATGAGTCACAAATACACCTAGAATGAATGCAATCAATGCATACATTGAACCTAAACCCTTAGTCATCAAGCATTAATTGCTTCATTAATGCACTAATGACTCACTAGCCTTGTCACCCTCTCTAGAACCTTCTAGAACACTGACTCACCTCATCAAGAAAAGATAAATCCGCATTTAACCGAATGTTAAATACGGCTGATAGAAAACTGGAAACTGGCAACTTCCAAAAGTGATCCTGAAACGAATTTCAGGATAACCCCGTATCAGTATAAACATACCCACATTTGCATTACGACCGAATACAAATGCAACTGAGACAAAGATATTATATCTACACAGTATAATACTGGGTTCCGGCTTAAACCAAAACCTACCAGTATTATCTGCCCGAAAAACGACACGTAAGAAAACGCACGTGCTTTTTCCGAACCTTGCCATATCACCATACGGCCTCTACAACGTTTTGCCCAAACTTGGGAAAGTGTCTGTGGGGGACTCTAATGACTCATCAACACACTGGCACTGGGTATAACCACTAGCACGTCAGAGGTACAAGCTGTACGTAACGGTTGCCTATGTATTGATTAGAAGGGAAGCTGACGAGCGAACTCATCTATAAACCCTACTGAGCCTGACAGTGACAATGTATATACAGTCCGGTCCGTTCGTCTAAAGAGTATCGCATATCGAGTCTAGGGGGTGGATAAAGTCAGACCCCTAATAACGCGATAAATCGTGTCGGTATGAAGCCCATCACCACCTGAGAAACTACTGATCCAAATCAGTAATTCTCCACTACCTCGGCCGAGAATTCCTAGTGATGGCCACCCGTGCACTGCGCGACATCAACCCCCAATACTGGGAGAGACGAATCCCCGACGATCCACTCACTTGCCTCCAATGTGGCTCGGGACTGTACCCAACTAAAACCTGTTTGCACAACTCCTTTGAGCGTGGTAGGGTAGTAATCTAAGCACAGTGGGAACTCACACGAGACAAATGACGATCTCAGGTCGATGAACTAACCTGTACACATGTCACCAAAGAATTGCTATCTGACGATATGTATAATACCAACTAGCAGATTCCCGGCGAGTCATGTCCGGTGTACTCATAACCTAATGAGCACCTGTATACATCTTAGGTGAACCAACTAACACCAATGGCTTGTGAGACCGGCCATCGCCCCTCGTCGGGGTCTCGACTGTATACACTAGTCTACTCTGGAGTATCGATGCCCTGTCTCAAAACTCCCACGACTAGGGACACTTTAAGGATATGCTTACAGACCCCGGCTCCCACGTATATGATCGCCATCATACTGCTGGTAATCAAGCAAGAATCCTATGGGCTCTATCATCATGCAATAGTGAACTAAAGCATGTATACGATGATAAAGACAAACCAGATAGCAAACTATCATCTTGAGCAAGATTGTCATATCGGTATAGGTCCTGCCTCAATCATTGCAATCACGTACCTGCGATCCAATAATTGACTTTGAGGGCACTATCTCCAACAGTTCTAAATTACCCGGAAAAACTAAACGATGTTAAACTTTCCGATCGAATCAACGAATTCAAAAGGATCTCCAGAACACTCAACACTTGAGTAATATTAAAAATTCCCAGAAGCACTTGGTAACACCTACGGATCAACTGTTGGAAAAACGATCCCTCAATCCTCAAGACTTGCCGCGGAACCGCCGCTAATACCTTGGTTTGGCCGCGGTTCCGCGGCGCTTTGATGGATTCAGGGGTTCATTTTTCTCCTACATCCATAAAATTACCTGCTTAATTTTCTGAGTATTTTTAATTCTGAAAAAATCAACATTTTAAAAAAATTCCAGAGAGGGGGTCTAATTCGACGTTGCGGGGTTCGATCGGATTTTAAACTTCGTCTAGACAACGCCTAAAGCTCTAGCTTGGCTCTGATACCACTGTAGGGTTACTAGGCACTAGAACAAGGGTCTACAAGGTATCAACCATGCCAGAATCAAATTTTTTCATGTGCCGAACAACTCTAACCAAGATCTTAGACTAGTGATTAGGCGAAACAAAGCATGTAAACAACTTTACATCTAAGAGTTTGGGATTACAACCTTTGTAGTCCGTTCCTTCACTTCTAAAGCTCCGTGTTGAGGTCCCTTCACTGCGATCATCGATTATCCGGACTCAAGAGAGGCTCCATGAAGAGAAAGATGCAAGCTTGCTTCCGATCTTCAATAATAAAGATGATCTATCTTAAAGAAACTCAAACCCAAGCTCTTGCTTTGATAATCAAGTATTAGCAAAGCAAACACCCTAATCTAAGTGGAAAGAATAGATGAGGATGATGAAGTAGGAATTTAGCTCTCATTTGTTTTCAATTTCTCACTCATTTTCGTCACATAATCAAAAGTTAGTAAGCTTAAGGAGGAAGAAGAAGATGAATCTCTTTTGTGATGAATAATGAAACTTGTGTGTGGTTAGAAAAATACAACCATGGGTTAAGAATGAAGACTTAACCCATGTGGAGATTTAACTATGGTAAAGGGTTTGGGTTTGGTTAAGAAATATCTACCAAAAATCTTTACAAAATATCTTTGCATAAAAACAAAAGCAAAGCATCTAGAAGCTTCGAGAAAGCTTAACCTTAATCCAAACCCTAACCATGTTTAAACTCTACAAAATATGTTGCATTTGTAACCTTAACTTATTACAATATTATATATCATATATATAATATTTATTGTAACAAAATAAAATAATACAATTAACATATATCACATATATATCAATGTATTACCCGAGTGAGAAAAAGAATCTTTAAGTGAGCTTATATTAGTTAATGTAATTTAATATATCAAATATATAATTATACATTAAATTATCGAATCAACACTTGATCCGATAATCCGGCTATTTCACAAATAACCGACTAATATAATCTGTATCAGTTCATCGAATCAACACTTGATCCGATGACCCGGCTATATCACATATACCCGGCCGATATCACATATCGCGAGAATCTAATACGGTATCACATACACATATTGTTCTCGGTCCCGCACATATCACATATGTGCTCCTACTCTGTTTTGCCTGAGCCAGGAAACCTCTGTGTAAGACTCTAAAGAATCGTCAATACGCCGGCAGTGGATGATGATCATATCAAACACCCATAAGCTGCAAGCGGTCAGCTAAACGTAACAGCCACCCAGGTATTGAGCAATCAGAAGATCAACAAGCAAGCCTGCACATTCTCCTGCGAATCCAATCAGTAACACTCCCGTACAGTTCGGTCTCTTCATCTGATATGTCGCATATTTCGCCTAGGGGTGGTAAACGTCAGACCCCAGTAGCTTGATAAGTCATGTCGATATGAGGTCCATAACAGTTCGAGAAACTACTGATAACACTTACCAGTAAATCTCAGCAACCCTGGCCAGGGATTTCCAGTTATAGCCAATCGAACACAGCGCAACATCAACTCCCTATACCGGGAGAGACGAAACCCTTCCTATCGCTCATTGCCTCCATGTGATTCGGGACTGTACCCAAAAGCCACCGTTTTGCATGCCCTCTTGGACGCGGTATGATGGATATCAAAGCACGGTGGGAATCACACAAGACTCTATGACGATCTCGGGTCTACATACTAACATGTACCAGTGTCACCAGAGAACTGCCATCTGACGTGAGGTATAATACCATCTGGGAGTTCTCGGCGAGTCCGTCCAGTGTACCCAGTCTCCACTGAGCACCCGTATACCTTCTCTGATGTCAAACACCAATGGATATGAGATCATCCATCGCTCATCATATGGGTCAAGAAGCGCATACGCTAGTCTACTCTGGAGTATCGATGCCCTGTCTCGGTACTCCCATGACTAGGAACACTTGAAGGATGTACTTGGCGACTACACTGTCCCCACTAGTATGATCTGCATCACAGTCCTGGTAGTCAAGTACTCATCCTAAGGGCTTTATCAACATGTGACATAGAGACAATCAGAGTACATGTTAAGATAAAGAGTAACCAGATAGAATACTATCATGTCGAGTAAGAAAGTCCTCCCTATATATGTCCAAGCATCCACTACAATATACAACGTATGTACAGTAATGGTCTCTAGGGCATACAACTAACAGTGTCAATAAGGTACAGGCGAAGGGCAAGGCAAAAGTTGGGGAGCTGATAGTAGGGAAAGAGGAATGCTTCTATTGTCACATGAAAGGCCATTGAAAGAAGGACTGCAGGGCCTGGAAAGCCCAGAACCAGGACTTGAAGCAAGTTGTGGTTTCGGTTTCAGGTGTTTATGTTGAAAACTGTCTGTCAATCAACTCTACTTCCTGGGTATTAGATGCCAGATCGGGATCTCATATCTGTAATTCATTGCAGGCACTGAGAAGCCGTAGAGTTATGAAGGCAGGTGATATGACCCTCAAGGTTGCTAACGGAGCGAGCGTGGATGCTGTGTCCATAGAGGAATATCATCTAGGATTGATAAGTGGACACATTTTGGTTTTGCATAGCTGTTTTTATGTATCTAGTTTGATATGTAATATCATCTATGTATCTTTACTATCTAAAGAAGGTTATGATTTTACATTTGTGAGCGATGTTGTAAATATCCACCTTAATCATGATTTGATTGGGTCCGGTACACTAGACAACGGTATATACGTATTAAATCAACACCAAGTTTTCAATGTCCATAACACACTTAAAAGAAAGTCTCCAGAATTAAATCGAGTTTTCTTATGGCATTGTAGACTAGGTCACATCAATAAAACACGGTTGACGAAGTTACATAAAGAGAGATATTTGGATCGGTTTGAATATCTGTCTTATGCAACTTGTCGATCATGTCTCAAAGGAAAGATGACAAAGACTCCGTTCACTGGACATGGAGTAAGAACCACCGAGCTCTTAGGACTCACACACAGCGACGTGTGTGGTATAATGTCTACACATACAAAAAATGGTCATTCATACTTCATTACATTTACGGATGATTTCTTAAAGTATGGACATGTATTCTTGATAAAACATAAATCCAAGGCCTTTAAGAAATTCCAAGAACACAAGAATGAAGTGGAAAACAAACTGGCAAAATTATCAAGACACTTCGATCTGATCGATGTGATGAATACTTAAGTGCCGAGTTCCTGAATTATTTAAAAGAGAATGGAATTCTCTCTCTGCTTACTCCTCCATACACACCTCAACACAACGGTGTATCGAAAAGGCAGAACCACGCCTTATTGGATATGGTACGTTCCATGATGAATAATACGGAGTTACCGCGATCCTTCTGAAGTTATGCACTAGAATTTGCTGCGTATCTTTTGAACAAGGTTCCTACTAAGTCTGTACCTACCACACCATATGAAGTGTGGAGTGGGAAGAAAACCTATCTTAAGTATCTTAAGATATGGGAATGTCCGGCTTTTGTCAAAAAATAGTATGCGAATAAGCTCGAGACACGATCAGTACTGTGTAAATTTATAAGATACCCAAGAAACTCCAAGGGGTATCTTTTCTATTACGCGGAGGAACAAAAGGTTTTTCGTTTCTCGACATGCCCACTTTTTGGAAACTCAATTTCTTGGAAAAGAAATAAGTGGGAGCGTAATAGAACTGTAAGAAATTCCAGAATCACAAACTATTACTGAAAGTATGGTGGAACCAAAAGTTTCAAAAGAACCGGATGTCTCTGCGCCACTCCGCAGATCTAATAAGCAGCTCCATCCGCCCGAGAGATACTGCGGTTTTCTCATAGACGGGGATAGAGTGGATTGTATCATCAATGATAATGAGCCAACTAGTTTCCAGCAGGCAATTACGAGCAAAGATTCGGTGAAGTGGCTAGATACAATGCAGACCGAAATGGAATCCATGTACACCAACAAAGTATGGACTTTGGACAATTTTTTTTCAAAATGCTAGGAATATTTTTTTATAGATCGTAATGTTTTGCAGGTGAAAGGTATAGCGATGAGAAGGTTTTTTTTATATTAATACATCGGTGTAGCAGACAAAAGTATTTGTTAGGTTATTAATTTCTTTCGTGGGTAGTAGAGAGAATATCAGTGAGAGTATTTTAGTAAATGAAACCAACAGTATAATTAAAGGCAGTTATAGTTGAGGTAATTTTTTTTAGTAAATGAAACCATACATAATTTCTTTCGTGGGTAGTAGAGAGAATATCAGTGAGAGTATTTTAGTAAATGAAACCAACAGTATAATTAAAGGCGGTTATAGTTGAGGTAATTTTTTTTAGTAAATGAAACCATACATAATTTCTTTCGTAAGTAGTAGAGAGAATATCAGTGAGAGTATTTTAGTAAATGAAACCAACAGTATAATTAAAGGCGGTTATAGTTGAGGTAATTTTTTTTTAGTAAATGAAACCATGCATAATTTCTTTCGTGGGTAGTAGAGAGAATATCAATGAGAATATTTTAGTAAATGAAACCATACATAATTTTTTTGTGGATTTATTAATTTAAGGTTTGACAATATCGCTACCCAATTTTTGCCTTATTTTTTTTTATATATTTGACATTCTTGTATACATTAAAACTATGATTTATTTTACCCAAAATAAATAATAATTTGGCTTCTCAAACAAAGTTTTACTATAGGCGGAAATTATACATCTAAATGAATGTAGTTTTTTTCTTCTTCTGGTTTTCTACATTTGGAACTCCTAAATATAAATACGACACCAAAAGTACATGATATGCTGAGATTTCTTGCCTATATAGTTATTTAATACCTCATAAGCATGATATAATACGGAAAGAAAAAAATATCAGACATAAAGACAAAAAAAATCCTATCCTTACATGACCTTGATCTCTTTCCATCGGAAAAAGACTGAAAATTAAATAGCTGCTATGCAGATTAGTATTGTGATTGACTTCAAATTTTGTATAAAATGTATAGTCATATTGGCGAATATGCATTCATTCCAATTGCACCGATATATGTATATAGACGGAGGCATACATAACTGGTGAGGATTTTCTGAAAGGGTTAATCTTAACAAGCACACAAGTATGATGATCTTATAAACCCCAATTTGGTTCACTAATACTGTTTGGTTTGGTTTCATTGAGGTTTTTCTGTAATAATTTGTAATATTCAATTGCAGGTGTGATATTTTGTTGACCCAGCTTATCCGCTAGTATAAAAAATGTTGCAAGTGCGTTTATTAGTCCTGAGAGCACTTAAAATCAAGTCATAAAACAATTAAAGAAGAATTGCATGGTGATTACACAATCATTGCATGAAAAACACAAAATTAATGCTACCGAGATTAAATCACACTGAAGGTGTGCTCTATAAAGAATTACTCTAAAAGCATGGTTTCTCTATGCAGAACGAGAAAAACACTATACAGCTTTTACTTTAATTATGCACTGCTTATTTAGAAACTATGCATGAACAAGCTTTGTAATTAATAGCAAGGAGTAAGAAGGTTGCATGGAAGCAATAGCTATTTCTAACTCTTACGTTTGTATTTTGGCAAGTATTATCGGCTCAGTGGGACATTAGAGTAACCAATCTTCTACTTTTTCTTGGTAATATTAGTTAGAATATGTAGATTCTCTTAGAGCATGAGTTAGAAAAAAACATGACAAAGCGTTTTTGATACTAATGGACACATTTGAACATAATATGTATTTTAACCTTTTTATAAAAATGATAACAGATTTTATGTTTGTTCTGGTATTTATACGGTAGTATATTGTATATCGTCTCCATACGAAACCCACATTAACTCGAGAAGGGGCACGTGGCCCCTCTCAAATTTTGGGGAAAAAACTCGGTATTTGTTGCAGTTGAAGACGGGTAATTTTTGGATATATGTTATATATATTTACTTCTTCTAAATCAAATTCTAAGAGCATATGGCTCAAGTGGTAATGCATTTAACTTTAATTAAGTAGTCGGTCATGAGTTCAAAATCTCAGTAATAAATTTTGATTTTATTCCTTGTGTTTAACAAGGGAAAGTTGGTCCATATTAAAGACTTGAAAATGAACTAATAACTTTTAACTAAAATCTTACCATCCAAGTTAGTAACTATATATAATATAATATTGTCAAATTATTATTCTCATATTGATTTAACCTGTTTTTAATTATTTGTCACGTCCCAAAATTTGGCACATGACCGGCACTTAAACTACGTAACGTCAACAGACGTAACGCAATTAAGTAAGCCGAAAAACCCAGCAATCTAAACCATTATAAGAAGGAAAGATATATCACTTTTAAAATCTCGATGCAAAACTTTAAACTTAAGTTTGTTTTTCATAAAAATTTCGGCAGCACCTCCTTTGTAAAAGCTAGCCCCGAAACGGGTAAAAACATAAGAAAAAGTAAAACATCCCCAAACGGGAGCAAATCTCGCCCAACGGAGGAAACAACCACTTCAACAGATATACGCCGCTGTAGCGAAGAAAAGATAATCCACATATATAAAAAGACCGGCTCACACGAGCCCGACAACCAGAATCAAAAGAATATACAACATCGATCCTCACAACTCGTCTCTAAGTCAATACATGAAGGTGGTAGATGGAGAGTACTAGATACAAGAAATATACATTGTACATCATCGGATAACCGCAACCCACCTAGCAAACGGCTTCACAGCCAACCGTAGCGGTATCCGCAAAAGTAAAGATAATAAGGCGCCCCACAGCGACCACTCTGATGATCAGACCTAAAAAACCCTACGGCACAACGGGGGTGAGTTGCCAACTCGTGAATAGTAAATAACATCATACAGTAATCGCAAGTATGTACTGACAACGATAATCTATCATATGTAATCTGATAGTATAAGTATGACAAAATGTATATGCAACAGTCATGAAAGGTACTCTATCAGGTACTACTAATACATGAAGCAAGTGCATATCAAATAAATGCGGAGTGTGGGATAAAACATGTCATCCTCAGGGAATCCCCATCGTGGCGAACCAGTGTCGATCAAGACAATCTAAATCCATAAATTCTCTCAAATCGGCCCCCATATCCGCCCTCATATCGGCACATCAGCCCCTCATATCGCAATGAATAAGAATACATGTATAGATCATTATGATGATATATATTTTAGATATACATATATAACAGTGTCCCATACCACTGATATATATATATATATTAGGCGTACATATATAACAGCGTCCCATACCACTGATATATATATATATATGTATATACATACATGTATATATCAGCGTCCCATACCACTAATATAAATACGCAGGAGTAAAACATTCAGAAACATCATATGAAATCCATATATCAATGCGGAAACCATGAAATATAATATATGCAACATGAAACAGCAATATGAGCATATTAAGGAAAAACCACTATTTAACTGCAACAAATTATTAAATATATCATGTGGATCCTAATTTCTCCGAAACCAAACGCAATATCATATAAAGGTGAACATGTAGCTATAGCCAGGTATGCGTACCCATGTCGGTATAGCAAGATGTGTGGATCTACCTATCAATAATGATGTAATACCCTCCAGGTATGCGTGTAGCTATATCAAGCTAGGTATATGTATATACATGTCAATAATGATATAATACCCTCCAGATATGTGTATTCATGTAGCTATAGCAAGGCATATGTGTAAGCATATAGGTGTACAGATATGCTATATGTCATATGCACAATGGAATATGAATCAAAGTCTCAATGTTCCTAACCGAACAATATCATATATGTATGTGTGTTGTGCGTGTCATGACAATTATTGACGGTGTGAGTGGCATACAATCAGTGCTCGTGCAACATGAACCGTCAATAATAGTGCAGTGTCCAAAGGGTACAAACCCAAACACAACAAGTAATAATATGCAATGAAGTTTATACGCAAACTCTATATGTGCACTATAAACATGCGGCTAATATCATATCATATCTAGCCCTGACACATAACGTCATGCGGGCGAATTCCCCATAGATGTTAAATCTACTCACCGAC
This sequence comes from Agapanthus africanus, assembly GCA_030015575.1. Classification (NCBI taxonomy): domain Eukaryota; kingdom Viridiplantae; phylum Streptophyta; class Magnoliopsida; order Asparagales; family Amaryllidaceae; genus Agapanthus; species Agapanthus africanus. Next base: position 404,343,171 of record CM057346.1, read on the forward strand.
AGTCGCGGGCTAGGTAAATCCAATCACCTGCTTCCCTTTCTTCGCAGCATCCGAAGTCCCCGCCTGCGATCCTATTAACACAAAACATAACCAATGCTAATCTTAGAAATCGATCAATATCACGTACACAAGACGTTTGACCAACGCACCAACTCCAATCCGACCCACAAGTGTTCGTCTAACGGCTAACGTGCGTGACGACACACCAACACCAGCCCAAGTGTAACAGCATACCAAATCACGAACCGTGTCGGATAACGTAACACGCGTACTCAAAACACTAGAATATAACAAAGTGGTCCCAGATTTTGATACACTAAAAATTGGTGAAAGTTGCAAATACCACGAGACCACAAACAACCACAGAGACCCTACGCCCAAACCCCAACACCCCGCCCCCACTCTGGCCGCAAATTGCGGCCAGAACTAATAAATCTGCGGCCCAAAATTTAAGGGGTGGTCTCAGGTTTTTATGGTGGGTTCTATACCTCAACTCTATATCACTGTGATGGGAACTTTTCCAACAAACACCTGGTTTTAAGCAGATCACAGAGGCACAAAGTTGACACTAAAAATACGATTTTTGCACAAAATACTACCTTTAGTGTTCTAAACCATAACTTCAAGGCAACACAACAAAATAACTCCTAATTACCAGTTTGAGGTCATTAACTAACCACTCTTGCTCAAAAATCCTAGCTTTCCAAGCTCCAAGGCAACCAAGTGGCTAAAACAAGACTTTTGAAGTGTTTAAATGGGATTTTGTGAAGTGTAGCAAGGTTTTTGTGAAGAGAGAGTGAGGTTTCAGTTGTGGGAGAGAAGAGATGAAGAATAATTGAGAGTGAGAGAGAATGAGAGAGTGAGAGAGTTTAAGGGTGAGAGGGTGAGTGTAGGGTCAACAAATTCCTTATGCTCACTCTTTCCCTCACCTCCATTAATACCACCATTATTGCATCCATGACTCACTAGCCATCTCTCTCTCTCTCCAGCAAGATATTTTCCCCACACAAAAGATCTAGGAAAAGGTTAAGGCAAGGTTAAATTGGGCAAGGTTTAGCTTAAGGAGTTATGGTTGGTAAACAAGGTTAACACTAACATACTCTTACATTCACGTGCACATGTGTGTGTAAGCCATAACAAATAATAATAAAATATTAATTAATTGATATAAAATGTGAGGAACCCGATTTGGTAAACTTTCCTTAAAACTCCGCATTAACGCTTAATTAACACTAATCGCATTCCAAGGTGTTACAATCTCCCCACTTAAAGAAAATTCGTCCCCGAATTAAAATTTCATACAAGCGTGCCTTCAAAGAGATGAGGGAATCTCTTCCCATCTCGCTCTCGGCTTCCCAAGTGATCTCCTCACTAGTCGGGTTACGCCAAAGAACCTTCACAGATTGCAAGACCTTTGACCGAAGTTTCTTCACCTGCCGATTCAATATAACTACTGGCTGCTCGGTGAATGAAAGATCACGCTCAAGCTGAACGGTCTCGTGCTGAATCATGTGAGAAGGGTCATGAAGGTATCTACGAAGCATCGACACATGGAACACGGGGTGAACATCTGGAAAATTGGGCGGGAGCGCCAAACGATAAGCAATGGTACCAACTCGCTCAAGGATCTCGAAGGGGCCCACAAATCTGGGACTGAGCTTCCCCTTCCTTCCAAATCTCATAACGCCCTTCATCGGAGAAATCCGTAGGAATACATGATCTCCCACTGCGAACTCAAGTCTGCGACGACGACGGTCGGCATAAGACTTCTGGCTGCACTGGGCTGCTCTCATCCTGTCCTGAATCAGCTGGATCATCTCCGTAGTCTCATGAACTAGCTGGGGTCCCAAAACCCTACTCTCACAGAGTTCGGTCCAACAGACCGGCGATCGACACTTCCTACCGTACAAAGCCTCGAAAGGCGCTATCTGAATAGTCTCATGAAAACTGTTGTTGTAGGAGAACTCAATCAACGGTAAGTGACGATCCCAATTGCCGCCGAAATCAAACACTCATGTCCGAAGCATATCCTCTAGAGTTTGTATCATCCACTTTGACTGACCATCGGTCTGCGGATGGAAAGTGGTGCTAAAAATCAACCGGGTACCCAAAGCTTCCTGAAGCTTCTGCCAAAGACGGCTAGTAAACTGGGTGCCCCTGTCGGATACAATGCATGTGGGAATACCGTGCAATCGCACAATCTCATCTATATACAACTGAGCATACTGAGCATAGCCGAAAGTAGTCTTCACTGGAAGGAAGTGAGCCGCTTTCGTCAACCGGTCAACAATCACCCAAATAGAGTCATACCCCCGACTGGTTCTGGGTAAACCCACAACAAAGTCCATGGAAATCTGCTCCCATTTCAACTCAGGAATGGGTAAAGGCTGCAACTCTCCAGCCGGTCTCTGATGCTCAGCCTTGACTTGCTGACAAGTCAGGCACCTCGAAACGAAGTCCGAAACATCACGCTTCATTCCTTCCCACCAGTAAAAGTCTTTCAAGTCACGGTACATCTTGGTGGAACCTGGATGAACGCTAAAGGCTGACTGATGTCCTGCTCTAGGATCTCGCGTCTCAACCCATCAATATCGGGTACACACAAGCGAGTCCCGCAATGTAGCACACCCTAGTCATCTATCATGAACTCCGATAGTGTACCCTGTCGAACAAGCTCAAGAATCTCAACCAAACGGGCATCACTGGGCTGCGCCTCACGGATACGATCCAGAAGAAGCGGATGGGCGCAGACATGAGCAAGCTATCCCCCAGTGGAAGTGAACTCAAACTATACTCTACTATCGCATAAGGTCTACCAATCCGCAGAAGACTGTCTCTGAACCGCGCTCAACTGGGACAAACTACCCCCGGGCCTACGACTCAAAGCGTCAGCTACCACATTCGCCTTGCCCGGGTGATAAAGGATCTCGCAATCATAATCCTTCACAAGCTCCATCCACCGGCACTGTCTCAGATTTAGATCCCGCTGTTGGAAGATATACTTCAAGCTCCTGTGGTCCATGAAAATCTGACACGACACCCCATACAAGTAGTGTCTCCAAATCTTCAACGCAAAGACCACCGCAGCCATCTCAAGATCGTGGGTGGGATAATTCTGCTCGTGCTTCTTCTGCTGCCTAGAAGCATAAGCAATCACTCTATCATGCTGCATCAGCACACACCCGAGCCCCACTCGAGACGCATCACAGTAAACTACAAAGCCACCTGATCCAGAAGGCAAAGATATAACGGGTGCAGTCGTCAACCGAGTCTTCAACTGCTGAAAACTCTGATCGCACGCATCAGTCCAATGAAAAGGAACTCTCTTCCGGGTCAGTCCGGTCAGCGGTGTAGCGATACTCGAAAAATCCTGCACGAAACGGCGGTAATAACCAGCTAAGTCCAAAAAGCCGCGGACCTCCGTCACGGATACAGGTCTGGGCCAAAACTGCACAGCCTCGATCTTCCTCGGGTCCACAAGTGTTAGGTTTACATAGCACCCTATGAAAGGTTTGGAAGCATCACATGTCACAAAGATTAAGTTTTTAGAGTGCTAAGTGAACACACAAAGAATCAATCCTAGAAAATTAGGGTTTCATAACTATAATCAACATCACATGTAACAAAGACTAGGGTTTTGAGAGTACAACCTTTGTATCTCCCTATGCTAGACTCCTTGGACACTTGAGGGTTGGAGAAAGGTTCGCTTGAGGTCTTCTAGTGTCCACGATGATCCACCTGAAGCTCCTTTGTCCAAGCTTGCAACTTCACTTTATCAAGAGAAGAGAATGAAGCTAACACTCTAAACAAATGGGCAAGACTTGTGTAGAATGATGTTGTGGTGGCTATTCTCACTTCAAAAACCTAACTTGATGAGTGTTTTGCTCACTAGAGAAATCTAGAGAGCAAAAGAAGAAGGAGGAAGAAGATGATGGCCTTTTTGAACAAGAGTAAAAGATAATCTCATATGAAAGAAAATAGAAAATATATGTATATATATTTTCCACTTCTCATCTCAAACCATGGTTAAATCATAAAGATATTATTGAATTTGAGTTAAAACATAAAAGGAAAGTTAATCCATGGTTAAAAGTAGGTGAGCATGGTTAGGTCAAAGAAGAGTGTAGAAACAAACCATGAATTATCCTTTCCTTTTTCATTTTGTTTTAAAACAAATGCAATAATAATTCATATATATAAAACCATGGTGTGAGTCTTATATTGCCACCATTTTCTATGTATATACAACCATGAAGGATGATGTATGTATGTATGTGTGCATGCACATCCATATGTGCATGAATCAAGAAAGAATGCATACATGCATGCATACATCCAAAAATACAAGAAAGGATTTCTAGTGAGAAACTAATGGTTAAATGATAAATCAACACTTGATTTATCAATCCGGCCATATCACATACGACCCAACCAAAAGCAAGCCGTCCGATTAATATACAGTATCTCATACGCGCATTTTAACCGGGTCCATGCGCATATCGCATACGCGCACCACAACGTTTCGCCTGGACTAGGTAACTCCTTTGTGGGACTCTAAGACTCGTCAATACGCCGGCAGTGGGTGATGATCATATCAAGCACCCCCAAGCCGCAAGCGGTCAGCTAAACGTAACGGCCACCCGGGTATTGAGCGATCAGAAGAAAACAAGCGAACCTGCTACAACTCCCGTCGAGCCAACCGGCAACACTACCGTACAGTCCGGTATCTTCGTCAAATATGCTGCATATCGAGCCTAGGGATGGTCACGTCGACCCCAATAACTCAATAAGTCGTGCCGGTGAATGGTCTATAACAGATCGAGAAACTACTGATAATACTTATAGTAAATCTCAGCAGCCCTGGCCAGGGACTTACTGATATAAGATATAACCAGTCGAGCACAGTACAGCATCAACTCCCAATACCGGGAGAGACGAAACCCCTCCTATCGCTCATCGCCTTCGTGTGTCTCGGGACTGTACCCAACGGCCACCTGTTTGCACGACTTAGTAGAGCCGTGGTAGGGTGGTAATCAAAGTACAGTGGGAGAGCACACAAGACTCTATGACGATCTCGGGTCTACAGACTAACCTGCACCAGTGTCACCTGAGAACTGCTATCCGACGATAGATATAATTCCATATAGGAGTTCTCGGTTAGTCCGTCCAGTGTACCCAGTCACCACTGAGCATCCGTATATGATCTCGATGTCAAACATCGATGAATGTGGGAATATTCATCGCCCATCGTATGGGTCTAGTATCATATACGCTAGTCTACTCTGGTATATCAATGCCCCGTCTCGATATACCTACGACTAGGGACATTCTAGGATATGCTTATAATCTACAGATGTCCCACTAGTATGATCTCCATCATAATCACAGTAGTCAAGCCGATATCCTTAGGGCTTTATCAGCATGTATGAATGAATAAAAGCATGATCAAATCAACATGTCAGATAAAGAAGAACCAGATAGCATACTATCATGTCGAGAAAGAATGTACACTGAATATATATATATATACATGTACAGATACATCCACTATCATATAATGGCCTCTAGGGCATACATATATCCAACAATCTCCCACTTGCACTAAGGCCAGTTATTGGTGTATCTCATACCCAACATCTCAAAAAGTCGCTCATGTTGCGGCTGAGGGAGGGCCTTGGTGAATGGATCCGCGGCTTTATTCTTTGTGTCTACTCTCTTAATCTCGATCTCGCGGCGATCTACTATCTCCCGGATCAAATGAAAGCGCCTCAGGATGTGTCTGGACGGCTGATGGGACCTGGGATCCTTGGCCAACGCCATAGCCCCATTATTGTCACAATACAAAGGTATTGGATCAATAATGGTTGGAACTACTCCTAGCTCCGAGACGAACTTCTTCATCCAGACGGCTTCCTTGGCGGCATCATTTGCAACAATGTACTCAGCTTCCATCGTAGAGTCTGCAACGGTATCCTGTTTGGATCTCTTCCAACTTATCGCCCCTCCATTGAGGGTAAATACAAACCCAAAGATAGATTTGCTGTCGTCCTTATCGCTCTGGAAGCTCGAATCGGTAAAGGCCTCCATTTGGAGATCTCCATTACCATACACCAAGAACAATTCTTTAGTCCTTCGTAAGTACTTAAGAATGTTCTTTACAGCTGTCCAGTGATTCTCCCCTGGGTTGGATTGATACCTACTTACAACACTAAGTGCATAAGCTACATCTGGGCGTGTACATAACATCGCATACATTATAGATCCTACTGCCGAAGCATAGGGTATAATGCTCATGCGATCTCTCTCTTCATCGGTCTTTGGGCAAGAGTCCTTGGAGAGAGTGACCCCATGGCAAGCGGGTAAGGCACCCCGCTTGGAGTCTTCCATACTAAACCTTTTTAGGAAGGTGTTAATGTACCTGGTTTGGGACAATCCCAATAACCTTTTGGATCTATCCCTATAGATCCTTATGCACAGAATGTATGTGGCATCACCCAAGTCCTTCATGGAGAACCTTAGTGATAAGAAAGATTTGACCGACTGTAGCATAGGAATATCATTTCCTATCAGAAGAATGTCGTCTACGTACAATACGAGGAATGTGACAGCTCTCCCTACAGCCTTCTTATAAACACAAGGTTCATCTGGATTTTTGATGAAATCAAACTCTTTGATGACATCATCGAAACAGATGTTCCAACTCCGTGATGCCTGCTTTAACCCATATATGGATTTAAGCAATTTACATGCTTTCCCGCTGCTCCCACTGTCAATGAAGCCCTCTGGCTGATCCATATAAACGCATTCTTCTAAATTTCCATTTAGAAATGCTGTTTTAACGTCCATCTGCCAGATTTCATAGTCGTAGTGAGCAGCAATAGCAAGTAGGATCCGAATGGATTTAAGCATGGCTACGGGCAAAAAAGTCTCGTCATAGTCCAAACCTGGTCTTTGACGAAAACCCTTCGCCACAAGTCTTGCCTTATAGGTCTCTACCTACCCATCTACACCAATCTTTCTTTTAAAGATCCATTTGCACCCTACAGGTTTTACCCCAGGGGGTACAACGTCCAAAGTCCATACTTTGTTGGTGTACATAGACTCCATTTCAGATCTCATGGCATCCAGCCACTTCACAGAGTCTCCACTCGTGATAGCTTGCTGAAAACTGGTAGGATCATCATCCTCCATGATGCAGTCTTCTCTGTCACCATCAATGAGGAAACCGTAGTACCTCTCCAGTGGGCGAGAAGTCCTACCAGACCTACGGAGTGGCCGAGGTTCCTCAGTTTCTATTGCAACAGCCGGTTCAACCAAATCGTCATTTGTAGTTTGTGTCTCTAGAACCTCTTCTAGATCCACCACCTTGCCATCATCTTTATCTGTGAAAAACTCTTTTCCAAGAATGTGGCATACTGAGAAACAAACACTTTTTGTTCCTCTTTATGGTAGAATAGATATCCATAAGAATTCTTTGGATACCCCACAAAATTACACATGACTGACCGTGTCTCGAGTTTGTCTGGATTTTGCTTTTTAACATAAGCCGGACAATCCCAAATCTTAATTCTCTTAAGAGATGGTCTCTTCCCATGCCATATCTCATATGGCGTGGTAGACACGGTTTTGGTTGGGACCCTGTTCAGTAGAAACGCTGCAGTCTCTAATGCATGTCCCCAAAACGAGACAGGTAACTCAGCATCACTAATCATGGAATGGACCATATCTAATAGGGTCCGATTCCGTCGTTCTGACACACCGTTGTGCTGTGGTGTGTTAGGAGGAGTGAGCTGAGAGAGAATCCCAATCTCTTTTAGGAAGTTTGCAAATTCTGTACTGAGATATTCTCTACCTCGATCTGATCGAAGTATCTTGATACTCAAGCCGGTTTGTTTTTCTACTTCTAGTTTATATTCAGTGAATTTCTCGAAAGCTTCGGGCTTGTGCTTTAATAAAAATACATGACTGAATCTTGAGAAATCGTCAGTGAACGTAATGAAGTATGAAAAACCGCCTCTAACCTGTGTAGACATTGGCCCGCATACATCACTATGTATGAGGCCTAGGAGCTCAGTAGCTCTTTCTCCGTGTCCGGTAAACGGAGTTTTGGTCATTTTACCCTTGATACAAGACTGGCAAGTCGCATAAGATTTATATTCAAAAGAGTTTAAATATCCATCTTTGTGTAACTTGTTTAGTCTTGTTTCGTTAATATGACTAAGTCTACAGTGCCAAAGAAAAGCTTCATTTATTTCTGAAAGTTTTCTTTTATTAGTGTGTTGTATACTGAAAACTGTGTGTTGATTTAGGACGTATATCCCGTTATTAAGCGTACCATACCCAACCAACATTTGATTCAGGTGAATGTTCATAACATTGTTCTGCAATACAAAATTATATCCTTCATTGTCTAACAAAGAAACAGATATTATATTACAAAGCATACTTGGTACAAAATAACATGGGTTCAAAACCAATATACATCCAGATGGCAACCCCAAGTGATACTCTCCCACTGCGACTGTATGTACATTGGAACCATTTCCAACGCGGAGAGTATGGTCACTTGTCTTCAAAACCTTGCTATTTCTCAGCCCCTGCATAGAATTGCAAATGTGAGAACCTGAACCGGTATCCAATACCCAGGAAGCAGAGTTTATTGAAAAACAGTTTTCTGTCACAAACGCACCTGAAGCAGAAGCATCCCCATGCTTCTTCTTGAGATTTAAGTACTCCGTGCAGTTGCGCTTCCAATGTCCTGTCTTGTGGCAATGAAAACATTCCCCTTTCCCCGAGTCTCCAGCTTTGGACTTTTCCTTTCCCTTCACCTTTTTAACTCCACCCTTAGGATTGGTGGTCTTCTTCTTTTTCTTTCCCTTGGCCTTAGCTTTTGGGCGAGAAGAGGAAGACTGTCCAACAGTCATAACGGGAGTTCTTACTGATTTCATAGTGCTCTCTGCACTCCTTAACATATTAAGGAGTTCAGAGAGTTCCTTCTCCATGTTGTGCATGTTGAAGTTCACTATGAATTGAGCAAAGGTGGAGGGGAGGGACTGCAGAATAATATCCGTATATTGTTCATTGTCCATCGTCTATCCAAGGTCCTCAAGCTCTTCTATAAGAGCTATCATCTTCAGAACATGGTCTCCTACTGGTGTGCCAGGGGCCATTCGCATCTGAAACAATTTCTTTGATACTTCGTATCGTAATACACGGGATTGCTCTCCATACAACTCCTTTGTATGGAGCAATATGGCGTGAATGTCCATATTCTCGTGCTGCTTTTGATGTATGGTATCCATCGATGCAAGCGCGAGGCATTTGGCCGTGGCACAGTCAGCGTCCCATGTCTTGCGGACTTCAATATCCGCAACTGAGGATTTTGGGCCTGGGACAGGCGGGGCTGGAGCCGTGAGGACATATGATACCTTATCATATGTCAAGGCAATGTTTAGATTCCTCAGCCAGTCTTTATAATTGGTCCCATCAGTTTGTTTTTATCTAGTAGAAGCTTGAGTCCAGTCATGGGTATCTGCCATTAAGAGAGAGAAAAGAATACACTCAGCGAAAGCTCTTGCATAGATCAAATTGGTTATTATCTTGTCTAATCGATGTTTCCCACTGCTTTAATCGAGTTTTTCTTTCAAACCTTAAAAAGAAAACTAGCCAGGATTAATTACAGTCTACAACTTTGCTAACCGTTCAGCCAGGCCAGTGTCGGTACTTGAGGGAGGTTTCCCGTGCTTTCGCACGGACCTAATTAAAGTAAACCTTGTTTTCCCAGAGGCGTAGCCCCGTTAACACCTTTCTAGACACCTAATGAGTTAGCTAATTGTAAACTGTAAAACTCTCCTAGGAGCAACTATTGCCCACAGTGGGATCGGGATCCAACCATCACATGGAAGGTATGCAATCTCATTGCAAATTTCAACTATTGAAATTCCCGATGTGGTTTTTACCCCTAGTACTTATGACCTTAACTAAGGTCAACAAATCATAAGTACCAGTCAAGTTCTACCCGTCATTTCTTGATTAATTAGACCCACCCATATGACCCTTAACTATGGTCAACAAAGTCGTATGAATGTCCTAATTAATCTGTATCATATGCATTGTAGGAAGACATCACTTAGCTACCGTACACTACGCCTTAACTATAGTCAACAAACGTAGCACGAATACTAAGTACTCTACTTCCTAAAATGACGGAGGGTTGTGGATGATTTTTAAGAAAATCTTTAACGCCTTGAACATGATATCATTGTAGAATCAAATGGTTTTCAAAAGGAGTGGCTTAAGCTCCGCAGTTTTGAATCATAAAGAGCCGAGTGGTTTTCAAATCCGATTCTACAACATCTTTTTAGGTTTATTTTCTTTACATTAATCATATTAATGTAGTCCCATCATTTAAGTCCTTAAGCCAATCACAGAAAAGAAACGAAAATAACACGTACGCTTATGCAATCCGCATTCGCCGCAATGTTCCGTTATGCACCGTTAGGTTACTTAACTAACGGCATACCGGGACGGGACTAGCGCGGGTGTAAAACATAAGCAACGTCTACTATATATCATATATATAATATATCATTCGTCTCAGATATCTCAGAACACAGGCAGCAGAAACATATATATAATGTGGGATATACTAGGACGTCCGTATTTAGTATTTAGCCAATAATAGAAAATACGGATTCCACAGTCGCGATGAATAGCCAAGCCCACACCCCTAGACCCCTATGAGAGCGGCAAGCAACCCTACCAATCCTAGAGTTTAGGAGACCCGGTCTCGACTCCTCGAGATGGCCTCTCACTAAACCCCAGAACCCGGTCACTTGTGCTCCCCTCCTTGGGTCTATCCTAATGCGGAAAAGTAAATAATATACAACACTGGTGGCATCAACCTCAACCCGGAAGTGCCCCGAATAAAAGAATATTACATTACATTTGAATTTACATGAATGAAAAATAAAACTCTCATCTCACATAAACCCCCCTCCCCCCGGCTATTCAATCGCGACAATCCTGCACATCATATCTCAGCAACACATAATATCTGTAAGTGCACGGCGGCGCCCCGGCCGTCAATCCGACGCCGGAATGCGGAAGCGGTGATAAACTTAAATTTTGCGGACTTTGCAAACCGGCACCACCGCGCACTAAACTCCGGATCGTAACCATTAAACTAGTCTAGCTAACTAACAAGACGGTTTAGAGATGTACTGACTGATCCGAGTCCTCCGGTCTTCATCTCCACTCCGATATCCTCGCGGGATCTCCGTCCGTCTCCTCCTCGTCGGAAAGGGCACCACGAAGCCGGGTACTTTTACGGGCTCGCGCCTCTATACCGAGGCAACTCGGGCATGAAGCCGGCAACTCGACATGCTCAAGATATGCTGTAGGTTATCTAGTGTAGTGTCTCTTTTGGGGTTTGTTGCCATTTGAGGATGATGGAGGATACAAGACAAGAAAAATGGTGCTTGCATTTTTCTTATCATGAAATGAGATCAAGAAAATGAAACACTCTCAAGGATGAAGATGAAACCCTCTTCTTCTCTTTTCTTTCACTCTTTCTTTTTCTCAACCATGAATAAAACTCTCTTCTAGTGAGAATGAGAATGGTGGAGGAATGAACACATAATGCAAAGGGAGGTGAGTGTAGGAGCAAAAGAAAGGTGACCATATCCAAGGTCAAGGAAACATACACCATGCTTAAACTACTATACACTCCATAACCTTTCACATCTTAAAAAAGCAAGTCAATGGTGCAAGATATGAAAGCCATCATAATCAATCATTTACAAGAAACCCCCTCCACAAATGTTATTTGCACAATTGCAAATAACCCCCTCCATCGGAAAAGTCCGGCCGGGAAAGAACAAAGGAAAACCGGCCGGAACGGAATGCAAACTGGCAACTCCAGAAAACTGGTCCCGTAATAAATTACAGGAAAACCCCGATACTGTGCATACACACCCGCATCTGTATTCCGTCCGGATACAAATGCAAAGAGACAAAATCTACACTGTACTAAACTAGGACCGGCTTAAACCAAAGCCGGCTAGTAATATCCGTTCGATCCTGATCCGTGCAATACCGCACGTATCTGATCGAACCCTGCCATATACCTATACGGCTACTAGTACAAACCGTCCGATCCTGATCCGTGCAATACCGCACGTATCTGATCGGACCCTGCCATATCTCCATACGGCCTCTACAGCGTTTCGCCCGAAACTTGAGTAACTGAAAGTGTGGGGGACTCTAAAGACTCGTCAATACAATGGCTGTGGATTTAACCACTAGCACGTCAGAGGTATAAGCCAATACGTAACGGGCCATCAGCTACTGACTAAAAGGGACGTCGATGAGCGAACCCATCCTGACACCCTACTGAGCCTGTCAGTGACAATATCCGTGCAGTCCGGTCCGTTCGTCTATGAGTATCGCATGGCGGGCCTAGGGGGTTGGTAAAAGTCAGACCCCCAAAAGCGGTACAAGTCGTGTCGGAGTGTAGCCCAGAACACCCTGAGATACTACTGGAATACCTACCAGTAAATCTCCTTGTCTTGGCCAAGGACTTTGTGTAATGGCTCTCCTAGACACAGCACGACCTCACCCCCAATACCGGGAGAGACGAACCCCTGAAGATACGCTCACTGCCTCCATGTGGCTCGGGACTGTACCCAACTAAAACCTGTTTGCACGACTCCTTTGAGCCGTGGTAGGGTAGTAATCAAAGTACAGTGGGAACTCACACGAGACAAATGACGATCCCCAGGTCGATGAACTAACCTGCACACATGTCACCAGGGAACTTCCATCTGACATCTGGTATATGACCAACTAGCATGTTCCCGGCGAGTCCTGTCCGGTGTACTCATAACCCAATGAGCACCTGTATACATCTTAGGTGATCCAACTGACACCAGTGGCTTGTGAGACCGGCCACCGCCCCTCGTCGGGGTCTCGACTGTATACACTAGTCTACTAATGGAGTATCGATGCCCGGTCTCGAAACTCCCACGACTAGGGACCTTTTAAGGATATGCTTGTAGACCCCCAGCTCCCACTTATATGATCGCCCTCATACTGCTGGTGGTCAAGCAAGAATCCTAGGGGCTCTATCAACGTGTAATAGCGACGTGTCAGGTCACCTAAAACAGTACACGATGATAAAGGTAAACCAGATAGCATACTATCATCTCGAGTAAGACTGTCCTACCGGGATAGGTCCTCCCTCAATCATTGCAATCACGTACCTGTGATCCAATAATTGACTCTGAGGGCACTACCTCCAACAATCTCCCACTTGCACTCAAGGCTAATTATTGCGATGTCGCATACTCACAGCCCGTGTGATACCGAACACCCAACTCCTCTACTAGTCAGTCTCACAAAGCTCGTTTGCGGAACTATTGCGTTCGAGGAATAGCCTCAGTGAGTGGATCCGCTTTGTAGTTTCTTTCCATGTCTCTCTATATCTCATGTTCGCGGAGAAACCCATCTCCCGAAATGAGCAATACCTGTCTTAGAATGTGTCTGGATGTCTGATGGGACATAGCTCATAAATGAACTCCAAATCCAAACTTCTTAGACTGTATCGTCAACTGAACTTAATCAGTATCCTGCGCGCCATGCCTCCCTCAGTATTGCCTTGGATCACCTGTCCAAAATACTGCCCCTCGTCAGAGGGAAAACTATAACTCTGACAACCTCCTTGTCGTCCATGTCACCTTGGAAGCCTGGAATGATAACCGTCTCCTGAATGAGGCTGTCGTTATCATATCCCTAGAACATCCACTTATGTTCTAAAACTGCTTCCGACTGTTTCTCCAGGATTGGATTAATGTCAACTTATTGCATCTAGTGCAAGAACAACATCTGGTGTGGTACTTGACATCTCATGATTGACTCAATTGCCTAAGCAAGTGATCTGCCAATCATGCACGTCCCTCTCCCCTTTAGTCTGTAAGACACCTTTGGAGAGGGTGACTCCATTACCTGCAGGTACACTACCGTGCCAGGAGTCGTCCATCCTAAATACTCTTAGAATGCTGTCAAGTACCCTGATTGGGAAACCACCCAAATCTAGATCTAAAACCATAGATCTAGTAACCAGTATGTCTGATATAAAATCCATGTCCTTTGTGGAGAAACCACTGTGTGACGACCAAAGTATAACCGATCGTAGTGTAGGAGTTTCTTTTCCTACTCTGTGTATATCATCCAAATACCAGGATATCACACCCTACTACCTTCTCAACAGATCCATCCCCTATTCTGATGAAGTCAAACCCATGACTGTCACGTCAGAAATAGATGATCTATCTCCGCTACATCTGCTTTAGTCTATAAATAGACATAAACAACCTGTCCACCAATGCTTCCGCTGCTCCCACTGACTACGACAACCCTCTGGCAGAGTCATATATACGTACACTTCTAAAATTGGTTTAGAACGACGCTATACTCATCCTCCCGCCGGGTCTCATAACCTGGAACAACAGCAATGGTAATTGTGGGTAAACAAGAACTTCCCTGTCACCGTCCTTGAGGCTACCGTAGTGCCTCTCGGGTGCCTGAAGTTACCCACCTTATCTGCGGAGTGGCCAATGGAATGTCAATCCAGATTGAATCTTTAGGTTCCTTATCAAATCTTCAGTAATCGTTTGTGGTTCTGGAATCACTTCCAGTTCTACCATACTCCCACTACTGTTTTCTGAAAAAGTCCATTTTTAATAAAACTGTGGCGAGTCTAGAACAATATCGCTATTGTTCATCCAGATGGTAGAAAATCAACCCTCGTCATAGCCTGGGTCAACCCACAAACAGCCATTACAGAAACGTGCCTTGAGTTGTCCAGTGTCTGGTTTTAATCATAAACCGGACAACTCCCCGTACCTTAACATCGTTAAGATATGAACTGTTCTATATCCAATATAGAAACAGAGGCACTGATTTAATTGAACCAGATTCAAATCATGCAGCTGTCTCCAGTGCATGTTTACTAAATGGAAAGAGGCCGGTCAGCGTTACTCAACTTAGGAATGCTTCCAATTATGAGTAACCTGAAAGAGAAACAATTTCTCTTTATCATTACTATCAACTGAATACCATACACAAGTATCTACATCTTCGATCACCTTGAAGAATCCCGATACTTGCTACACCTGGTTCTCTACTCTATTCAAATACCTATAACTCCTCAAAACTTAGACCCTGTGTTTCTACGAAACACATGTCTAAGAACTAGAGAAGTTAAAAGTAAACAGAATATAGTATGAGGACCAACCCCTCTGTCCTAATGGACACTGGACAACATACAATACTCTGTATAAGTCCGCTGAGTCTAACAACTCTTTCACTGTGTGTCGTAGGTTGAAAACTGTACTTATGGTTAAGAAGAATTACACCGCTGTTTAATGCTCCTTACCTAACCATCCACTGATATAGGTAAATGTCATAGACATAATTTCAGAAAGGTATATCTCACTCTATGAAAATAGACGTACAGATATATCAATTTGAAATTGGTGCATAACTGTGGATATTCAAAACCAAATATTTGCCAACCGGCAAACAGCCCAGGTGATTTCCTCAAATATCACCGATTACAACGAATCCCGATATAATGAGGACAATCACGTAATTCCCAATAGCTTACTCCCACTCATCATCTGTAAAACCATACAGATGTGAGAATCATACTTGGTAAATACATACCCTGGAGCAAGTGTCTAATCGGGAAATCAGTTTTCCTTTAACTGTACACAGTGAAACTGAAACATTGAAATGTTTCGATGGGGTATCCTGGTATTCTTAGTAATGCCTCTTCCAGATTCACGACTGTAACCGTATAATTCTTTGCCACCTCTCCAAATCCCTTCATATGTCTTTAGTCTTTACCTTCTGCACACCCTTTTAGGCCAAATGGTTTTCTTCCTTCCCTACCGTTCGGCACCAGCCTATGGTTTGGAAGAAGACTATCCAATAAGCATAATGGTTGTACTGTCCCAATCCTAGGAACACTCGCAATGAGAGAGGGTGAAGATAAAAGACAACCGAACAAACCTTATTCCTATTTCTCCTGAACCAGAATCCATCCCCGAACTGGAACAAGTTCCATTCGAGTTCGTATATAACCATCGATGGAGTATCCAAATAAACTGTGGATCTTCGTAGTGATACGGAGTGTCCTGGAGAAATACAAAGGTGATGTGGGAGTGGTAACGAAATATTTGGTTTAGTCGTGAATATCTGTTGCAATTTACTTTGCCCTCTTACTAATCCCTTGCTTTGTCTGAACTTAATACCTTCTGCACACCATCGTTATGCTAATTGGTTTTCTTCATTCCCTACCGGTCGGCACCAGCCTAAGGTTTGGAAGAAGACAATCCAATTTGCGTAATAGGTGTACTACCCCTAAACCAAGGAGTACTCGTAACCTGAGAGAGGGTAAAAGGCAAAGACAACTGAATAATCCTATCCGTTTTCTCCAGAACCAGAAACCATCCTCGAATTCCTTCGAGTTCGTATCTAACCATACGATGGTTTTGTCCAATGGAAGTGGACGTTCGTAGCAATACGGGGTGTCCTGGAGAAAAGGGTAAAAGTGGGAGTGGCAATGAGGTCTGCAACTCTGACAATCCAAAAGCCAGTGTTAAGAAGGTTCGGTCAACTTGGTCACTGAGTCAAAGTCTTAAGGTCGGGTCAATGGTCGCTGCCAGAGAGAGAGAGAGAAGAAACACTCAGCGTGCACTCTATCCTAGATCAGAATGGTTACCAATTTATCTAATCTGGAAACCTCCCACTGTACCTCAAATTCTCCTCCAAACCTGAAAGAAGAATTAGTCGGGGTCACCCGAGGAGTAAACCAACTCATCAGTGGGAATCGGGATCCAACTCTCATCGCATGACAACGTGACGGAATCCGCTCACGGTATCACACTCCAGAAGGTATGCGCATATCTGGCAAGTTTCAGTACTTTTGAAACTCCCGATGTGATTTCTGCCCCATGCTCTTATGACCTTGACTTTGGCCAACATATCATAAGTCACATGTCAAGTTCTACCCGTCATTCTCCAGGTTAATTTGAATCCACCCGTACATACCCTTGACTTTGGCCAAAATGGCAGCACGACTGTCCCAAACCAACGCATCTATCTATGCTGCATATGAATACCCCAATAGCTACCAATCACTGTGCCTTGACTTTGGCCAACATACACAGCTTGAATACTATTGACCACCCATATGAAACGACGGAGGGCTACGAATGGTTTCTGGCGAAAACCTTTAACGTAAAGAACTTGATATCGTTGAAGGAACGGATAGCTTTTTAGAAAATATAGTGACGAAAACCTTTACTAAAGAGGTCACTCCCGGTGAAGGGATCTCGGCTCTTTCCCCGTAGAATGAGGTGCAGGATATTCCAAATGAATACCACGGTGCAAAGCAAAAGTAATCGGCTATAGTGAAGTTAATGCCCTGACGCAAACTTCTGTCCAAGGGGTCACTCCCGGTGAAGGGATCTCGGCCCTTGCCTCGTCGACTGAGGAGCAGGATATTCCAAATGAATACCACGATGCAAAACAAAAGTGAACGTCCTTGCAATAACAGCTTTTAGAAAAGTGTTCCAACAACATCATATAAGGTTTGTTTTTAACTTGCATTGATCCGAATCAACGCAGTCCCATCAATTGATCACACCACAAAGAACGAAAATATACTGATGTACATATATGCCATCCGCATTCGCCACTGGGTCCCGTCATTACCCGTTAGGTTAGCTTACTAACGACAGAGCGGGGACTGGACTAGCGCGGATGCAAAACATATACAACATCTACTAATATATATACCAATATATAGTATTTCGCTCAAGGCGTGAATAAAATGCAACATCACAGAGAATGAACAGCATCACAGAAACAATACAGATATCTGGGATCCCCGGGTTTCACAGAGCCGCTGAAACCCGACGTTCCCCTGGTCGTGTGGATAGCCTGTGCAATGAAATCCTATACCCCCTACGAGTGCGGCGAATAGCCAGTCAATCCTGGAGTGAAGCCCCCTCCGTCCCAATGCCATGAGATGCGGGCTTGTTGCCTCCTAGAACCCGGCTATCCGTGCACCCCTCCGCGGGGCAATCCTAGTACAGAAAGTAAAATATACATATACCGGGTACATCGACCGCAACCAGGTCGTGCCCCAAAAGAATAATACAAACAGGCAGTGACGGCAGTCCACATGTCGGACGCTCACCCCGCAATATCAAATGTACATAATACAACTACACTGTACTAGCATTGCATCCAGGCTATCCCCACGACCGATCCGCAACATCACAGCATAAACATAGAACATCAACGTGAAAGTCACGTTCGCAAATCCGTCTAACCGGGCTATAGCAGTTAGACCGGATTTACCGATCGAGTGACATTCACGGTCGCAGATATAATGTAAATACTGTGAAAAATGTGTTTAAAAAATTTCCGATTGATCAAACAATTAACAAGTGGGCCCCAAAGAAAACTGTAGCACTCACAGAAATAATTGGCCCAACTTTAATATTCCAGAAACCACATTTATCACACAGGAACATACTACAAAAATTTGGGAGCATGAACAGTTACAAGCGCCGCGGAAGCGCGGCCCAAGCAGGGGTTTGGCCGCCCTTCCGCGGCGGAACAGTGAGATCATGGTACCAATTTTTTACAGAATGCTTATATTTCCCTGCACATCATTCTGCGACAACCTGAAAAATTTTTGGACTCAAAAAAAATTCGACAGAAACTGATGTGCTTGAAATACGTGTTTTCGGGATTTTGTTCGATCGGAAACGTTAAACACATTAAACAAAGCTAGACGAAGTTAATGGCGAGGCTCTGATACCACTGTAAGTGCACGGCGGCGCCCCGGCCGTCAATCCGACGCCGGAATGCGGAAGCGGTGATAAACTTAAATTTTGCGGACTTTGCAAACCGGCACCACCGCGCACTAAACTCCGGATCGTAACCATTAAACTAGTCTAGCTAACTAACAAGACGGTTTAGAGATGTACCGACTGATCCGAGTCCTCCGGTCTTCATCTCCACTCCGATATCCTCGCGGGATCTCCGTCCGTCTCCTCCTCGTCGGAAAGGGCACCACGAAGCCGGGTACTTTTACGGGCTCGCGCCTCTATACCGAGGCAACTCGGGCATGAAGCCGGCAACTCGACATGCTCAAGATATGCTGTAGGTTATCTAGTGTAGTGTCTCTTTTGGGGTTTGTTGCCATTTGAGGATGATGGAGGATACAAGACAAGAAAAATGGTGCTTGCATTTTTCTTATCATGAAATGAGATCAAGAAAATGAAACACTCTCAAGGATGAAGATGAAACCCTCTTCTTCTCTTTTCTTTCACTCTTTCTTTTTCTCAACCATGAATAAAACTCTCTTCTAGTGAGAATGAGAATGGTGGAGGAATGAACACATAATGCAAAGGGAGGTGAGTGTAGGAGCAAAAGAAAGGTGACTATATCCAAGGTCAAGGAAACATACACCATGCTTAAACTACTATACACTCCATAACCTTTCACATCTTAAAAAAGCAAGTCAATGGTGCAAGATATGAAAGCCATCATAATCAATCTTTTACAAGAAACCCCCTCCACAAATGTTATTTGCACAATTGCAAATAACCCCCTCCATCGGAAAAGTCCGGCCGGGAAAGAACAAAGGAAAACCGGCCGGAACGGAATGCAAACTGGCAACTCCAGAAAACTGGTCCCGTAATAAATTACAGGAAAACCCCGATACTGTGCATACACACCCGCATCTGTATTCCGTCCGGATACAAATGCAAAGAGACAAAATCTACACTGTACTAAACTAGGACCGGCTTAAACCAAAGCCGGCTAGTAATATCCGTTCGATCCTGATCCGTGCAATACCGCACGTATCTGATCGAACCCTGCCATATACCTATACGGCTACTAGTACAAACCGTCCGATCCTGATCCGTGCAATACCGCACGTATCTGATCGGACCCTGCCATATCTCCATACGGCCTCTACAGCGTTTCGCCCGAAACTTGAGTAACTGAAAGTGTGGGGGACTCTAAAGACTCGTCAATACAATGGCTGTGGATTTAACCACTAGCACGTCAGAGGTATAAGCCAATACGTAACGGGCCATCAGCTACTGACTAAAAGGGACGTCGATGAGCGAACCCATCCTGACACCCTACTGAGCCTGTCAGTGACAATATCCGTGCAGTCCGGTCCGTTCGTCTATGAGTATCGCATGGCGGGCCTAGGGGGTTGGTAAAAGTCAGACCCCCAAAAGCGGTACAAGTCGTGTCGGAGTGTAGCCCAGAACACCCTGAGATACTACTGGAATACCTACCAGTAAATCTCCTTGCCTTGGCCAAGGACTTTGTGTAATGGCTCTCCTAGACACAGCACGACCTCACCCCCAATACCGGGAGAGACGAACCCCTGAAGATACGCTCACTGCCTCCATGTGGCTCGGGACTGTACCCAACTAAAACCTGTTTGCACGACTCCTTTGAGCCGTGGTAGGGTAGTAATCAAAGTACAGTGGGAACTCACACGAGACAAATGACGATCCCCAGGTCGATGAACTAACCTGCACACATGTCACCAGGGAACTGCCATCTGACATCTGGTATATGACCAACTAGCATGTTCCCGGCGAGTCCTGTCCGGTGTACTCATAACCCAATGAGCACCTGTATACATCTTAGGTGATCCAACTGACACCAGTGGCTTGTGAGACCGGCCACCGCCCCTCGTCGGGGTCTCGACTGTATACACTAGTCTACTAATGGAGTATCGATGCCCGGTCTCGAAACTCCCACGACTAGGGACCTTTTAAGGATATGCTTGTAGACCCCCAGCTCCCACTTATATGATCGCCCTCATACTGCTGGTGGTCAAGCAAGAATCCTAGGGGCTCTATCAACGTGTAATAGCGACGTGTCAGGTCACCTAAAACAGTACACGATGATAAAGGTAAACCAGATAGCATACTATCATCTCGAGTAAGACTGTCCTACCGGGATAGGTCCTCCCTCAATCATTGCAATCACGTACCTGTGATCCAATAATTGACTCTGAGGGCACTACCTCCAACAATATCATATATCATCAACGTAAGTAAGTATGCGTACCCCGATTGTCGTTGATATATAGCAACGAAACCGGCGATATCGACATACTACACTTACGGTCACAGAAAAGAAAGTGTAAAACTGCAATATCTGCAATCCACATTCTCTTTAGACATCGTAAATGCGAAATATCACATATTTCGTATTTCATGTCTAGCTATATGAATTCCACACATTGCATCACATTCCAGATAAACAGACAGTATTAAAGTTTTCGAACGAATGATCAAATACCCAAAATTCCCTAAAGCTCAACACTTGAGCGGAGTTCAAAAACCCGGAGTGTGTCATAGTAGTAGCGGTCCAACCGTAGAAGGGTCAAGCCAACGCCTCACATGTGGCACGCCGTACTGCCCCAAACCCTAAGGTTCAAAAGGTAGTTCAAGACGGTCACATAATCGAGTTAAGATTTGTTGTCTTCTAGAGGGTCCACCACAAAACTTGCACGTATTTCCGAAAGATTTAAACCCCGTGAAAAGTGAGTAAATGACACTCGTTCGAACAATTCAATACTTTCTAGTTATCCGGAAAGAACATGAAGTTAAAATTCCGATCGAATCATTGAACCCAAAACCATCCCCAGAACATTCATCACTGAAACCAGATTAAAAATACCCAAAAACATCTACAAGCAAGTAAGAAGAACAGTGTATAAAAACGAGGCCTTAATGGCTCTGTACGGCCGCGGAGCTGCGGCCTAAGAAAACTTTTGCCGCGGTTCCGCGGTGGGATTAGCCAATTAGGGTTTCGTTTTTCACAGTGTTTCTTAGAATTCCCTGCTCTATTTTTTACATATTTTTAATTCTGAAAATAACCGGGTTTGAAAAAATGTCCAGAGAGGGTTCCAAAACACTGTATTTCGGTTCGATCGGAGTTTTTACTTCGCTAAAGTATCGCCTAATGTTCTAGGTCAGCTCTGATACCAATGTTAGGTTTACATAGCACCCTATGAAAGGTTTGGAAGCATCACATGTCACAAAGATTAAGTTTTTAGAGTGCTAAGTGAACACACAAAGAATCAATCCTAGAAAATTAGGGTTTCATAACTATAATCAACATCACATGTAACAAAGACTAGGGTTTTGAGAGTACAACCTTTGTAGCTCCCTATGCTAGACTCCTTGGACACTTGAGGGTTGGAGAAGGGTTCGCTTGAGGTCTTCTAGTGTCCACGATGATCCACCTGAAGCTCCTTTGTCCAAGCTTGCAACTTCACTTTATCAAGAGAAGAGAATGAAGCTAACACTCTAAACAAGTGGGCAAGACTTGTGTAGAATGATGTTGTGGTGGCTATTCTCACTTCAAAAACCTAACTTGATGAGTGTTTTGCTCACTAGAGAAATCTAGAGAGCAAAAGAAGAAGGAGGAAGAAGATGATGGCCTTTTTGAACAAGAGTAAAAGATAATCTCATATGAAAGAAAATAGAAAATATATGTATATATATTTTCCACTTCTCATCTCAAACCATGGTTAAATCATAAAGATATTATTGAATTTGAGTTAAAACATAAAAGGAAAGTTAATCCATGGTTAAAAGTAGGTGAGCATGGTTAGGTCAAAGAAGAGTGTAGAAACAAACCATGAATTATCCTTTCCTTTTTCATTTTGTTTTAAAACAAATGCAATAATAATTAATATATATAAAACCATGGTGTGAGTCTTATATTGCCACCATTTTCTATGTATATACAACCATGAAGGATGATGTATGTATGTATGTGTGCATGCACATCCATATGTGCATGAATCAAGAAAGAATGCATACATGCATGCATACATCCAAAAATACAAGAAAGGATTTCTAGTGAGAAACTAATGGTTAAATGATAAATCAACACTTGATTTATCAATCCGGACATATCACATACGACCCAACCAAAAGCAAGCCGCCCGATTAATATACAGTATCTCATACGCGCATTTTAACCGGGTCCATGCGCATATCGCATACGCGCACCACAACGTTTCGCCTGGACTAGGTAACTCCTTTGTGGGACTCTAAGACTCGTCAATACGCCGGCAGTGGGTGATGATCATATCAAGCACCCCCAAGCCGCAAGCGGTCAGCTAAACGTAACGGCCACCCGGGTATTGAGCGATCAGAAGAAAACAAGCGAACCTGCTACAACTCCCGTCGAGCCAACCGGCAACACTGCCGTACAGTCCGGTCTCTTCGTCAAATATGCTGCATATCGAGCCTAGGGATGGTCACGTCGACCGCAATAACTCAATAAGTCGTGCCGGTGAATGGTCTATAACAGATCGAGAAACTACTGATAACACTTATCAGTAAATCTCAGCAGCCCTGGCCAGGGACTTACTGATATAACCAGTCGAGCACGGCACAGCATCAACTCCCAATACCGGGAGAGACGAAACCCCTCCTATCGCTCATCGCCTTCGTGTGTCTCGGGACTGTACCCAACGGCCACCTGTTTGCACGACTCAGTAGAGCCGTGGTAGGGTGGTAATCAAAGTACAGTGGGAGAGCACACAAGACTCTATGACGATCTCGGGTCTACAGACTAACCTGCACCAGTGTCACCTGAGAACTGCTATCCGACGATAGATATAATTCCATATAGGAGTTCTCGGTGAGTCCGTCCAGTGTACCCAGTCACCACTGAGCACCCGTATATGATCTCGATGTCAAACATCGATGAATGTGGGAACATTCATCGCCCATCGTATGGGTCTAGTATCATATACGCTAGTCTACTCTGGTATATCAATGCCCCGTCTCGATAAACCTACGACTAGGGACATTCCAGGATATGCTTATAAACTAAAGATTTCCCACTAGTATGATCTCCATCATAATCACAGTACTCAAGCCGATATCCTCAGGGCTTTATCAGCATGTATGAATGAATAAAAGCATGATCAAATCAACATGTCAGATAAAGAAGAACCAGATAGCATACTATCATGTCGAGCAAGAATGTACACTGAATATATATATATATATACATGTACAGATACATCCACTATCATATAATGGCCTCTAGGGCATACATATATCCAACAACAAGAATACCGTCTCCCGTCACCACATGACCCAGGAAGTCAACTCTATCAAGACAAAATGCGCACTTTGAGAATTTAGCATACAGCTGGTGTTCTCTCAATGTCTGCAAAGCAATCCTCAAGTGTTGCTCATGCTCTTCCCGACTCCTAGAGTAGACCAGAATGTCATCAATAAAAACAATAATGAACTGGTCATGGAACGACCTAAAAATACGGTTCATCAGATCCATGAACGCAGCTGGGGCATTGGTGAGTCCGAACGACATCACCAGAAACTCATAATACCTGTAGCGTGTACGAAAAGGAGTCTTCGGAATGTCATCATTCCGAACCCGCAACTGATGATAACCCGAACGCAAATCAATCTTGGAAAAATGTTTCGTACTCTGGAGTTGATCAAACAAATCGTAAATGCGAGGTAAAGGATACATATTCTGAACCGTAACTCGGTTCAATTGACTATAATCAATACACAAGCTCAAACTGTCGTCCTTCTTCTTGACGAACAGCATAGGAGCTCCCTACGGTGAAACACTCGGACGCATAAGTCATTTATCAAGCAATTCTTGCAATTGATCTTTCAGCTCTCGAAGCTCCGCCGGAGCCATCCGGTAAGGCGGTATAGAAATAGGCCCCGTGTCAGGAATTAGATCAATGCAAAACTCAATATCGTGCTCTGGCGGCAAACCAGGCAACTCATCGAGAAAAACGTCGGGAAACTCTCATAGGGACCCGGTCCAACGACCCTACTGTGGCCCCAGTATCATAAATGAAAGCCAAGAATCCCCGACATCCCCTCCTCAAAAGACGACTAGCGCAAAGGGCAGAAATCAAACTGTGAGGGGTGGCACTATGGTCCCCCTGCACAACCCGAACAGACTCGCCCGGAAAACTGAAACAGACCATCTTCTCACGACAGTCCACTGACGCATAACAAGCTGCCAACCAGTCCATACCAAGGAGAACGTCGAAGTCTAACATATCCAGAAGGATTAAATCGACGGACGAAACTCTATCTCCAATCTGAACAGCACACGACCGAAACACATAACGCGCGACAAAAGAATCGCCAACAGGTGTAATTACAACAAGCGGCTGATCTAGCAAACACGACTCTCGGCCCAAACTCGGCACGAAATGCGTAGAAACAAATGAATGCGTAGATCCCGGATAAAACAAAACATGAGCCTCAAAAGAACATACGGAAAGAGTACCTGAAACCACTGTATTGGACACTTGCGTGTCCTGATGAGTCAAGGCAAACACCCGAGCCTGTCCTCTACCGGAAACTGGCTGACCTCTACCTCTACCACCCCGCCCTCTCGGCAAAAAACCACCACGTCCTCGACCTCTCTGCACAAGAGTCTGACGCGGAGCAGCAACAGGCATAAGGGGCAACGCCCTCTGCGGTGGAGAAGGTGGTAAGGTAACCTACGGTACAACTGCCTCGCGCTCACGAGGCTCGGTACAATCTCGAACCCGATGACCCGAACTCCCGCACCGGTAACATCCAGATGAAAACTGCTGACTCCCCTGAGAATAAGAGCTAGAAAGCTGTCCTCGTCCCGAACCTCCACTACTCCCAGTATCTGAATGGGAACTGTCATGACGTCTAAACGCCTACGTCTGTGCTGAAACACCAGTACGAACCTGTTCCCTCATGGGAACTAAATAAAATACAAATGGAGCAGCAAGAAAAAACCCCAAATGAGGCATCACGCGCTCACACGTGACCAGGCCTCACGGGCAAACACGTGACCTTTTTATAGGCAGATTCTATCTACGCCTGAATGCCTAATTGATAAAGTCACGTGTCCACACGTGATGGGCTTTTGAACCCACTGAATTAATAGAATTAAATTCTAATTGAAAGGAATTAAAAGCATTTGTTCCCTCATGGGAACTGAATAAAATACAAATAAAGCAGCAAGGAAAACCCCCAAAGGGGCATCACGTGCCCACACGTGACCGGGTCTCACATGCAGACACGTGACCTTTTACAGGCAAAGCCTATGCGCTGAATAAAATAAACAATTGGAAATGCTGTATCAGTAGGGTCACGGGCCAACACGTGATGGGTTTCTGAGCCCTCTGAACTAATAGAATTAAATTCTAATTAAATGACTAATCAGTGGGGTCACGTGCCAACACGTGATGGGTTTCTGAGCCCTCTGAACTAATAGAATTAAATTCTAATTAAATGATTAATCAGTGGGGTCACGTGCCAACACGTGATGGGTTTTTGAGCCCTCTGAACCAATAGAATTAAATTCTAATTAATTGCTTAATCGGTGAGGTCACGTGCCAACCCGTGATAGACTCTTAAACCCTCTGAACTAATAGAATTAAATTCTAATTAAAAAGAATCAAAAACCCTAATTGAAAAAATATTTCCCTAGATCTTTCCAAACAGAAAAGATTGCACTCTATAAAGTGGAGCACCGTTGGATTAAAAATCCAATGGTGATTAAAAATCACCAATTTATAGAAAGATTCAGTGCAAGGAAATATTTTCCTAAAATTTGCCAGGAACAACAAATAAAATATCTTTTGGATTAAAAATCCAATGGTGAATAAAATTGACCGAGTGATCTAAAAGATCATGTTGGTTATAAAATCAATCAAAAAATTTCAATGAAAGATTGACTAAACAAACTGATTCTTTTCTTTCTCTTATAAATAGGAGCCAAGAAGAGAAGAGAAAACAGATATACAACAACAGAGAAAGAAAAGAAGAGAATTTAACTCTCTAAAAAGAAGAAAATCTCTTCAGAAAAGAAAGAAACCCTAGGTAAGAGAGAGAAAGAGATCATTCTATAAGCTCCCACAAAAAGAGAATTTAATCCTCGAACTAAGAGTTTAACTCTTCTGAATAAGAACTTAGTTCTTCCTTTGGTTGAAGATCTGCAGAAGCAGATCTCCCCATAATTAGAGAATTTAATTCTCATCGGGTGGATTCTGCCATGCAGATCTAAAACCTAAGGGAGGTTCAGAGAATTTTATTCTCCCACAAAGCACATAGGAATTTAATTCCTCCAACAAAGATAGGGTTTAACCCTTAATATAAAGAACTTAGTTCTTCTTCATGGTAATAAATCTGCAGAAACAGATCTCCCCATAAGTTGAGAATTTAATTCTCATCAGGGAGATTCTGCCATGCAGATCCAAAACTTAGAGGGAGAATTGAGTTTAAAAAATTTAATTCTTTCGAACATATAGGAATTTAATTCCTCTAAATAAAATTAAGGTTTAACCCTATAAGAGAATTTAATTCTTAAACAAGGGATCTATCTCTCAATGCACGTAAAAAGATCAAGTACCCAACATGATCACGTGGCGACACGTGACTCTCCCCTTCAATGATCAAAAGAGAACGAATAAGATTAGGTCACGTGCTCCCACGTGACCCTTGAACAGACTCCTCAAAATAAGAAGGGCAGAACAGATCTTGGACGCCTCACGTGTCTCCACGTGACCCCTGACAAACACCCCTTTAAAAAAAGGAGAAAATGGGGTAAAATTGAGGAGTTAATACCCAACGCATGGGCACTATCACGTGTCCATACGTGATGGCCATAAAGATTAAGTGTTTAACACTTATTTGCATATTCTGAGAATAAAATAAAGGAAGTCTGGCCCAATACTCAAGCGCCTCGCGTAACCCCACGTGAGCGCTTCTTTTTTGTTGTTTAACACTATTTTGTGCGCTTCATCCCTAGTGTTTAACACTATTATAAGCGCATCACGTGGGAGCACGTAATAACCGAGTGTACTCTAGTATTTAACACTATATTCAAGCCAATCTTAGCCTAAATTAGCTAAATCTTCCAGAGGTAGGACCCCCTTTTGACCGAACCTCAAATACACTCTTGTCTTCCAAAATTGATCATCTCATATGACATTCAAAGCAAAACCCAGAGCCTTTCAACCAACATTAGTTCAACGGTACATCTCTCCACTCCTCTGATATTTATCGTTGTAATCCTTCAATGTCTTCAGAGAGGTGACGGGTCCCGACAACCAGACATTCCACGGATTGTGGGGTCCTTAAACTCATGGACTATGATGTCCTTAAATTTTACAAACTATGACGTCTTTAAACTGAACCGCAAAGTCCCTAAACTAAAACAATAGAGCCCAAATGCTCTTTTGTTGGATCTAAACGATCCCGTTAAGTTGATCTTAGTCTAAAATTAGACTAACGTATCCTTAACAAACGTTTAAGTTGATCTTAGTCTCAAATGAGACTAACGCATCCTTAAACCCAACCCCAAACCCAAATCTAAGAAAATATGGATTTGGACCAATCCACGCTCTACGGGCGACAACATATATTAGTCTCCGTATACAATCCACGGGCAACCAAAAATAAAACAAACATACATGACACGAAGTGACCATCTGGAGAAGGAGAAAGTGGTTACCGCGATGCGGTAGCGTAATTAACTGCAAAGGCTTGCGCCTGCAGGGAAGAGCGTCCCCACAATCAAAAACCCCTCAAATGAGGGAGAATCTGACGAAGTCTGCTACAACGGCCGCATCCATCTAAACCTCCGATATACGGTACCATAAATCAACTTGGTATCTTCGGAGAGGTGGACGGATAAAACCAAATAGCATCTACCCCCAAATTCAGGCAAGACGTTTGTCTTTCTGGTCTTTCGGCGGAGAACAGATTCTAGCACGCCCGGTGGGACCTTTTCCTCTTTCTACTCCACACTTCGTATGTCGTTTTCACGAACGAATCGCGGTTTGATATGGTTGCCCCTGGATTCGAGGTACTAAGATTTGGTGTCTTGCTCCCATGTAGATCAATGGCTTCCAACTGCACAAACTGCAACAACTTCAATAACTCTCACTCTGTCCTCCCTGGAGGAGTGACTTACGGGCCTCAGGCAGCCTCCGTTTTCAAGATGCCAGTGGATCAGGTGACGCAAGCCACCACTGGGCTGTTCTTTAGGACCATGCTCCCACCAATGAGCTTCAACGCCCCATTGTCGACACAAGAGACTCCAAAGAAGTCGGTCTTTGATCGGCTTACCACCGCCACGGCCCCTCTCAACGGGTCGCCCAAATCCAGCACCTCGGTTTTTAATAGACTGGGCCAAAGCTCAAGTGGGCCCATGAAGAAGCCCACGATACCCGAAGGGGTTATCCCAAAACGAATAGCCATTCCTGCTCCTGAAATCGTCAAGGCGGCTTCCCCTGCTAAGGAGTCGGTCTTTGCAAGGCTGACCGTTTCAGCTTCCGTTCCGGGCGAAGTCACCAAGACTGCTACCCCTGTCCGAAAGTCTGCCTTCGACAGATTGGCCATCCCCTCTCAGCGGACGTCGGTTTTCAACAGGCTAATGATGACAACAGCCCCTTACCAGATCAGGGGGCATGACGAAGCCACCCCCATAGCTGAACCAATACCGTCTGCAAGGAATGCTCGACGTCACCACTGGCGCCGAGTGAGGAAGGTGGGGGCAGCTCTCCTTCTGGACTGACTCCGCCAGCTCCGATGGTGGAAATTGATATTGCTGTTCCAACTAGGAACAGTTTTGAACTACTTAGGAGGGTACGCAAGAATTCTCCGAAGGCCATGCTAAAAAGATCTCCTCCACCTATGGAGAACGCTACAAAGGTGAAGCCAGAGTAGCCCTCTCAGCCGCTGTCCTCTAAAATTCATAAAGATTGGTGACAGGTCCAAGACTCGGTGATCAACCATAACTACTCCCGCCAATAGAAAAAGATGAAAGTTCGGTAAGAGAAGGACTACCCTGTCATACCGCAGAAGGTGTCATCTACTAGGGTGCCCGCTGCAACGTCCCCCTCAACTTCGACCGCTCACAAAAGAAGAAGGCCGGAGAAAATCCCCGTGTCTGCGATGAAAGGTACTGAACCTAAATGCCCCAAGTCTGGGTCATGGTAGTGCACACTGTTTATATGGCATCCGGGAAAGAGGATATGTCTCTACAGGTCATCGACCACTCACCAGATCCATAACGAAGGCCCAGGAGCAGCAGCAAAAACTCCAGGAAATGTTAACACAGGCCGTACTCACTGAGCCAAAAGAAAGCCCAGAAACGTCGTCAGAGCAGCGTCATGAACAAGAAACTGATGCCGAGTTCCTCCGCAGAATCCTCGAGAAGAAGGACAAAGAGGCAGCGGAACAAGCTGCCAACATAAAACGAATGGCGCTTTTATTCCAAGACATGGTCGGGATGATATTACAGCTGGATTCTCCAACTGAAGACCTTCCGATTATCCTTGAAGACGATAGGGGAGAGATATCGAACTCTCTTCCGGCTTGTTCAGCAGCTAAGGAAGAGACCATTTCCAAAGCCACCCTGGATGATTATATAGCTCAACAGATACGAGCTCATCAGGCGAACGAAGCGGCCGAGCAAATTGTTAAGACTGGACGACCCTATTCGGGTTGGTACGACCAAATAAAGTACCCACCGGGATATACGATCCCTAAATTCCACGTATATAAAGGGATAGGAAATCCACACCAACATGTCGCTCAATTCAGGGCTTTGTGCGGCAACACCGGAGGTGATGATAAGCTACTGCTTCGCCAATTCGTTGGCAGCTTATCAGAGACAACTTTTGAATGGTACTCCGAGCTCCCGAACGACTCCGTTAAGACATTTGCAGAAATGGAGTTACTGTTCACACAAAGGTTCGCAAGCGCTAACGAACGCACCCCCATCACAGCATTAATTAACGCCAGAGTGAAGCCAAGAGAAACATGGGTGCAGTACGCGATACGGTGGCGGAATCTATGGTCGAAGTGCGAACAACGCATAGAGGAAGCTCCTGTAGTGGGCATATTTGTAGGAACCCTCGATCCGCAGGCTACCATATCCCAGTTCATGATGTTTTTCAAGCCGACTACCTTCCGGGCCTTGATTGACAAACTGGCCCAAATGGATCAGATGGGTCATAGACCGTCTTCCTCGAAAATGGAGCCTCGAAACGAAAAAGGGAAGGGGAAAGCGACCTTCGTCACTAATGCTCAACAGCAGCCTAGTGGTCTAAACCCAGCTGATCGCCAAAGTGATAGACAGCGATACCTTGGAGAAAAGATGAGATGCCCTTACTCGTTCCCTCAGGATAAGACGAAGAGGTTATTCGAGCTAGCGCTGCGCAACAGGCCTATCACACTGCCGGAGCCAAGACGCCCAACGCAACCAGGCGACGTTAACAATCCTAATTACTGCCCTTACCACCGAATATTGGGTCATCCAATCGAAAATTGTTACATCTTCAAAAGTTGGATCAAAGATCATTACCAACAAGGCAAGTTCGCGTTATCAGAAAACTGGAAGGTGAACCCGCCACATCCTCACACTCCTAAAAAAGTGGACACGCTGGGGGCATTATGCTCACTTATAGAGGAAGCCCCATGGGAGGTGGCCCTTTCAGCTAAGACTAAAAGAATGCTGAAGGACCTTCAAACATGTCCGCCGATTAGGTGGAAAAGCCCGCTGGAGCCCGAGATTATTGAAGGGATGCTGAAGCCGCACCCAACGCTGAAAGTTGGTGATGGTGGACAAAACATTTAAGTCATGCCTCCAAAGTCTTTAAAGAAAAAGAAGAAGGCCAAGAAGCCCGTCCAACCCGACAATAATCGATGCACTGGAAGAATATAACCAGAAAGCATGGACCCCAATCACGTTGGACGAATTCTTTAAGCATGTTCTTGAGAATGAAGACGGTGACGCTGATGAAGGAGACAATTCTTCGGAAGGGCCTGAAGACTATGTGGTGAGCTGCCACATGATCTCTCGCTCGATAAATAGTGAAGAAGCTCCTAATACAGAGAAACTGGGGGCAGATCCCGAGCCTGAACTCCTAGAACCATTCGACGAGATGATTGACGTATTCCTGAATGAGGCTCGTCAGAAAAGCAAAGCTGATTGAGAGCGCGAACTGGCCATATTCGAAAAAGCCAAACGCTGGCGACTAGACTAAAGGGTAAAAACACTCTCACCAGATCAAACTACATCCGCCGCCAGCAAAAGCGGGTTCAAGACAAGGAAGCGGTTTGCTAAAGCCATGTCGATGGGAATGAAGTTACCACCTTCCAAAGAAGATACTTCAGAAAATACGTGCCCCGATGAACTAGATGCACATCCAAGATTCTGCTTGTACCATCGGAAGATCACGCACCCTACCAAAGAGTGCAATGCCTTTAAAAATTAGTGGCAGGGATACGTTGCTCATCGGCAGCAGTTCAAGCGGATAAAGCGCAAAACGCATCGAGAGCAGAAGGGCACGACAGATGAGCGCAAAAAGATTGCAGGCAACTGTCACATGGTTGATTCCGGGGGATCGCAAGTTCTCACCTTCGGGAGCGATTTGGATGAAGAAATAGCCCTCGGTCCTCTCTTCAAGGAATCCATCTCTGAAGCAGAAGAGATGAATACCTGTGAGAACATTCAACTGCGCAATCGCACATTACCTGAAAAGAATCTCGGACCCGCAAACAGGGGATCGGATAGAAAAGATAAGGGGAAGGAAAAAGTCCCTGGGGATATCGCCCTCGATGATCGAGTCGTCCAAGAGCTCGCAGCCAAGGACCCGCTTAAGAAAAACAAGGTGGATTACAACGTTCTGGCGCATCTGAGCAAGATACCCTCGCAGCTAAGCATTCTCGATGCCCTTCTGCTATCCAAAGAGGCGAGAGATTCTCTGATCAAGGCATTACAAGAGCCTGACCAGTTTCAAGCTTTTCTCGCCGAAGAAAAGATGAAGGACGAGCTGGAAGAAATTCACACAGCTGACATCATTTTCAGCGATGAGGATCTCCTCCTCGGAACATGCGAGCACAACCGTCCCCTATATGTCTCCGGGTATTGCCATGACATTAAGATAAGGAAGATCCTGGTTGACAATGGGTCCTCTGTCAATCTCCTAAATGTGAGGGTGCTGAAAGAAATCTGCATGAGCGTTCAACACCTCGCTCGGGATAAAATCACTATCTCCGGGTTCGACTCCCAGTCATCACGGACGCTTGGATCTGTGATACTGACGTTACGCTTTAGGCTGCTCGTCACTGAGATCAAGTTTCACGTCATTGACGCCAAGACTTGCTACAACGCTTTGCTCGGCAGGCCTTGGTTACACGAGTACAACATATCCCTTCTACACAACATCAGTGTATGAAGTATTTCAAGGATGGTCTCGAGTATACCGTGACAGAGGAGCTGAACCCATTCTCCATGAATGAAGTCTGCAAATACGAGGATGCAAAGTACTTTCTGCCAGACTTCGAAGACACGGAAAGATGTCATAAGCTGGAGAATAAGCAAAAAGCTTTCACCACTATTCCGGTCTTCGGGAGCGAAACCGAAGAGGAAGAAGAGATAGTCTATTCGGGACCGCCCCAATACACCAAGCCAGGACCATCTACTCCTATTCTGGTCTTTGGCAGTGACTCTGAAGACGAGGTCAACGCAGTGTTCTCGGTCCATCTATCGATGCAGGCCTTCACCGGAGATGATCAGAATTTGCAAATCACCGTGGTCCTGAGAAAGCATTACAAAGAACTCGATACCTATAGTGTACAAGAGTTGCAGACGTTCTACGTTCCTCCCAGGCGGAAAGATGAAAAGGCAGTCCTCTTTTATCGATCCACAGAAACCAAAGTGGAGAAAGAAATCTGGCATGGTGTCGATTCTACACTTGACAGGCTCCAGCCCATCCGTTTGCCCAGATACTACACGGAAGGATTAAAAAGGTTGTTGACGCGCCAAGGCGTACCCTTCAAACGGACTTCTCGACAAGCTCAGTTCTACAACAGGATCTGGAACGTCCCCGGAGCTCAGCAAAAATTGCCCAATGGGAGAATGGAAACGATCGAGCTTGGATATGTTCAATCCGAGAAACGGGAGCGATTCCATGGCTGCTACGTTATACATGATTTCGATGAAGAAGGAGATGCTCTGTTAGAAAACGCTAACCCTGAACCAAAACGAGGTCTCGCCATGAAAGTACCAAGTCCGTCGTTCGAAGAACAGATGGATAAGGTAATAAGGGAAGCGGGTCAAAAGGTCCGGGATGACCATAGCCGCGAAATGGCCATCTATGAGAAAGCCAGAACGCAGCGCCTCCTTCAGCAAGCTACGAAAAATGACGATGCCCTTCGTCGCCAGCCCGTCATACGGAAGACTCGACGTGGAGGCAAAAATTAACTGAAGAACGGAAAAAATGTTCGGCGGCAGCAAAGCGGGTCCAGGAAGCCTCGTGATCGAAAATTGAGCAGCCGGGATCCGTCTCTTATAAAGAAGATGGGTCGAGCATATTCTTTTCCCCAAGACAAGACAAGAAAGATATGCAGTCTTGTCATTAAACATCAGATGATTACCCTCCCGGAGTCCAAGCACCCTGAACAAGCAAGTAAGGTTCATCACCCGGATTATTGCTCCTATCACCGAGCGATAGGACATCCTCTTGAAGACTGCTTCACCTTCAAAAACTGGGTCGAAGACCAATATCAACTCGGCAGGTTCGCTCTATCCAACAGTTGGAGAGTAGCCCCACCATAAAAACATGTGCCAAAAGCAGCGTATGTGGCAAGAGTAGAACCAGATCAACATCGGTCTTGGAAGCGATCTCGCACCTGTCACGCGGTAACGCTGTCAGAAGAAGGAGTGCACGAGAACATGGATGACCTGTCCTGGTGCTTCGAAAACGATGAAGATAAGTTGATCTCAGAATTTCCACCAGCGCCGAAACAACTAGAAGATGGAATACATACTACTGCAGATAACCTCAGGAAAATCGACTTGGGGACGGCAAACGACCCACGGCCAACGTTCGTCAGTGAACTGTTGTCCAAAGAATAGGTAGCTACGCTAAGAGACGTGCTCGTGCAGTGTAAATACTGTTTCGCATGGAACTACTCCGAGATGCCGGGACTAAATCCAGAAATAGCTGTGCACAAATTGGCGATATCTCCGAACGTCAAGACAATCAAACAATCACCGAGAAGAATGCGGCTCGAACTTGAAATGAGCATCAACGTCGAGGTCAAGAAGCTAATCAACTCCGGCTTCATCCAAGAGGTTCAGTACCCTGACTGGATTGCCAACATCATCCCAGCGATGAAGAAAAATGGGACAGTGCACATCTGCGTGGACTTTCGGGACCTCAACAAAGCTTGTCTAAAAGATGACTTTCCCGTACCGGTTACTAAGCTAATGATAGACAACACGTCCACACACGAAGTTTTCTCCTTCATGGACGGCTCATCGGGGTACAATCAAATAAAGATGCATCCCGAAGACCAGAAGCATACCGCTTTCTGGATTTCGCTGGGCATATTTTGCTACAAAGTAATGCCTTTCGGTCTGAAGAACGCCGGCGCTACCTATCAGAGGGCTATGACGAAGATTTTCAATGACCTCATACATGAAATCGTCGAATGCTATATTGACGACCTTGTTGTAAAAAGCAAATCACACGAGGAGCATTGGGAGCATATGAAAATAGTGTTCCAACGCCTTCGGAAATACAACTTAAAGATGAACCCTCTCAAATGCGCGTTCGGAGTTTCCTCGGGCAAATTCCTAGGATTCATCGTGCGACACCGGGGCATCGAAATAGACCCGTTGAAGATCAAGGCGATTATGGAAATGTCTCCGCCGAGAACTTTCAAGCAACTACGGTCTCTCCAAGGAAAGCTCGCATATATCCGACGGTTCATAGCCAACCTATCCGGCAAATGTCGCCCCTACGGTCATCTAATGAAGAAGGGAACTCCGTTCGTCTGGGATCGCAAATGCCAAAGCGCACTAGACGAAATCAAGCAATACCTGCAGAATCCTCCGGTGCTAACCGCTCCGGTCAAGGGAAAGCCTCTCATTCTGTATACAACCGCCCTTGAAGGTTCTCTAGGCGCATTATGGGCATAAGAAAATGACCAAGGGAATGAGAGAGCCCTCTACTATTTGAGTCAAGTTCTCCTGGGGGCAGAAAACAATTACTCCCCCATTGAAAAACACTGCCTGGCGTTGATCTTCGCAATAACGAAGCTCAGGCACTATGCGTTGGCGCATGAGGTCCATCTCATATCAAAGGTGGATCCTCTTAAATATTTGATGTCAAAAGCCATACTAACGGGACGGCTCGCTAAATGCGCCTTCCTCTTGATGGAATTCTCGATAACATGTCGACCCTTCAAGGCAGTGAAAGGCCAGGCCATCGCTGCCTTCCTCGCCGAGCATCCTATACCTGCCGATTCACCCCTAAATTGCAAATTGCCAGACGAGCACGCGTTTGACACAATCGATGGAGAGAAAGGAGAGAGCGACACCCGATGGGAACTCTACTTTGATGGGGCATCTTCCATGAAAAAGCGAGAGCACATCACCCCCATAATCAAATCTGGGGTAGGCCTCATCTTCGTGACTCCACAAGGGGGGATAATGCGCTTTACCTTCTCTTTAACAGAGCCAAGGATAAACAATGAAGCCGAATTTGAAGCTCTGATAGTAAGTCTTGAGATCGCTGTCGACATGAGAATCGAAAACCTCCTCATATACGGAGACTCCCAACTGGTAGTTAGTCAAGTAAACGGCGATTATCAAACGTGCAAACCAGAGTTGGTGAAGTACGGCGAGAGAGTGCAACAATTGCTGACTCAAATCCCTGCCTACGCCCTGGAAAGTATACCGCGTGCGGAAAATAGCAAAACAAATGCGTTAGCCAAACTTGCTAAACAACTGGCTGACGAAAATCTCGATGACGTGAGGATCGTTGTGCAAAGTCGTTGGGTTCTTGCACCGGCAGAAATATCTTCGGAGTCGGTTGAAGAAAGGGAAGCGACCAAACAAGCGGCCCTACAGATAGAGGACCAGGAAAAGGTCAAGGATTGGAGAGAAGTCTTTATAGACTACTTCAAATCCCGTCGAACACCTGAAGATGCGTCCTCAAGACATCAGCTCATGAAACGAGCTCTATCCTTTGCCTTAGTCAATGACACTCTATATAAGAGATTATTTGATTCTCTATAGCTAAGATGCCTAGGACCTGAAGAAGCAAGGAGAGTCGTCTAAGAAACTCACGACGGACTTTACGGTTCTCATCAAGCCGAGCCAAAGATGAAGCTGAAGATCAAAAGAATTGGCTACTATTGGCCCACAATGATCCAAGACTGCCTCAAATACGCGAAGCAGTGCCTCTCGTGCCAGATTCACGGGGATTTTATCCACCAGCATCCAAATCCGTTACATCCAACAGTGGCTAGCTGGCCGTTCGAAATGTGGGGAACTGACATAATCGGGCCCATCAAACCAGCATCGTTCAGAGGACACCGGTTCATACTGGCGATAACCGATTACTTCTCTAAGTGGGCAGAAGCGATACCGCTGAGAGAAGTGAAGATGGAGAACATCCTCCATTTCTTCAAGATACATGTCATCTATCGGTTCGGCACTCCGCGACGGATTATCTCCGATAACGGGCCGGCCTATAGAAGTCACAAAATCAGCCGCTTCACACAGCAACATAATATAGACTAGAGATACTCTTCGGTCTATAATCCCCGAGCTAATGGTCTGGCCGAGGCTTTCAACAAGACCCTGACGAAGATCGTGAAAAAGACGGTATCCAAAAATAAGAAGGACTGGCATGAGAGACTGCATGAAGCTCTCTGGGCGTATCGGACCACGTTCAAAACAGCCACAAACACAACGCCGTATGCATTGGTATTCGGCACTGAAGCAATACTCCCCTTGGAGATAGAGCTACCCTCCTTACGAGCGGCAGTTCATTACGAGCTAACGAATGAAGAAAATGCTCATCTTCGGCTTGAAGAGCTCGACGCCCTTGACGAAACCCGGCTCATGGCGCAGAAAAACTTGGAAGCTTACAAAGCAAAAATGATGCGCTCGTACGAGAAATTGACTAGGCCGAGAACATTCCGCCAAGACGAACTCGTGCTAGTAGTCAAGAGACCTATGATCCCCAATCGTGCCAAACGGGGGAAGTTTGAGCCAAATTACGAGGGCATGTACATCATAGACAAAGTCTACCATGGTGGGGCTTACTTGCTCATGGATATGCATGGCGAAAGACCCTTCAGGCCGATAAATGGTCGGTTCCTAAAGAAATACTACGCCTGACGAATTACGGCCCAGGGTAATGATAGATGACGACGCCTAAGTCCGCTCGCTATCATCCCAAGACCAAACTTTATAAATGGTAGCCAACGAAACCGTTGCAGCGACGGACTGAAACGTCCCAAAACTAACGATGGACCGCAATGTCCTAAAACTTGCAACTGACCGAGACGTCTATAAACTACTACGGACCGCAGCATCCCAAGGCTGAACCAAAAAAAATGGTACGTCCATAAGCGAGATGGGCACGAATGAAAACCCAAAAAGGCTCCGTGAGTAAAAACAGCAGGACTACCGGCGAGTTTGTGAAAACCCGAAAGGGCGCAATCTCGTTAAAAGACACTTGTAAGGTCCTCTCGACCATGTAAGGAGAAAATACCTGCGTGAGATCCTTACGACTCACAAGGGAGCAACACACTTAGGAATCCCCACGATTCCTAAGAAGAAAACCCACTTACGAGATCCTCACGACTCGTAAGGAGAATTCCCCTTTGAGACCCTCACGGCTCATAGGATTCAAAAGCCTTAAGCTACAGGGATCTGAACCTGTTCTTAAGCCGTCATACACCCTATTTTTCCCTACAAGCATTTCAATATTGACCCTTGTATACAATCCACGGGCACAAATAAACGTTTCCCCAACAGATTTCCACCACTGACGAGGGATATCTTCATATGGCGAATGACACTTGTAAGTCCTCTCGAATTATAAGAAGAAAACACTCTTGTAAGATCCTTTCGACTTATAAGAGACACACACTTAGGAATCCTCACGATTCTTAAGGAGAAAATGCACCTACGAGATCCTCACGACTCGTAGGGAGAAATACCTTTATGAGACCCTTACGGTTCATGAAGTCAAAAGCCTTAGTCAACAGGATTCTAACCCTGTTTGCTAAGCCATCTTTGTTTAAATTGACAAAGGCAAATGATGATTCGCTCCTGGCAATGTTCCAGTTGCAGCGATGCTGATGCCTACATCGATATCAAATTCCAAGTCCTTTCACGGCAAATGATGATTCGCTCCTGGCAATATTCCAGTCGCAGCGATGCTAATGCTAAGACTGGCACCAGATTCCAAATTCCATACTCGCGATAAAAATCAGCGAGCCAAAAATGCATATGAAATAGCCGAAATGGTAGGGCAACTTGCAACAAAATCAGCAAGTAAAATATATGCATACAAAATAGCCAAAATGATTGGGCAACTCGCAATAAAAAGCAGCGAGTAAAAAGAAAAAAATAATATAGCCGAAATGATTGGGTACCGTGAAAAATAGCCGAAATGATTGAGCAATCGTGATTTTCACGATACAAAAGGCTAAAATGATAAAGCATCGCGGAAAGAAAACAAAAAAAATAATAATAATAAAATGAAACTTTTTGCCCTACAGATAAGATCACATCGATCCCTGTATACAATCCATGGGCATAAACGAAAAGGGAACCACATGTCCCCTACCAGATCCTGTCAAAAGGGAAAGTCAGATCTCAACAGACCAACATCGGTGTTCCGCCTCATGCCAGTAGAGCACGGACGCAACGTCAGCAAAGCAGAGCCACGGCAAAGTCCCTAGTTCCAAATCTCGACGGTTCACAGACAACCTAGAGGCCAACTCGACATTCGTCTCGTTACAGCAGACACAACGTCAGCCAACATGACCCCGTCGCAGAAACACGTCATAAAATGACCCCGTCGCGGAAATACGTCATCAAACATGACTCCGTTGCGGAAATACGTCCTCCAACATGACCCCGTCGCGGAAACACATCATCAAATGACCCCGCCGCGGAAATACGTCATCCCATATGACCTCGTTGCGGAAATACGTCATCAAAATTACCCCGTCTCGGAAATACGTCATCAAAAAGACCCCGTCGCGGAAATACGTCATCTACATGACCCCGTCGCGGAAACACGTCATCAAATGACCCCGTCGGGGAAATACGTCATCCAAATGACCCCGTCGCGGAAATACGTCATCCAAATGACCCCGTCGCGGAAATACGTCATCAAACATGACCCCGTTGCGGAAATACATCAAACATGACCCCGTTGCGGAAATACGTCATCAAATGACCCCGTCGCGGAAATACGTCATCCAACATGACCCCGTCGTAGAAATACGTCATCCAAATGACCCCATCGCAGAAACACGTCATCCACATGACCCCGTCGCGGAAATACGTCATCCAAATGACCCCGTCGCGGAAATACGTCATCCAAATGACCCCGTCGCGGAAATACGTCAACAAATGACCCCGTTTCGGAAATACGTCATCCAAATGACCCCGTCGCGGAAACACGTCATCCAAATGACCCCGTCGCGGAAATACGTCATCCAAATGATCCCGTCGTGGAAACACGTCATCCAATGACCCCGTCGCGGAAACACGTCAGCAAATGACCCCATCGCGGAAACACGTCAGCCAATGACCCAGTCGCGGAAATACGTCATTCAATGACCCCGTCTCGGAAATACGTCAGCAAACGACCCTGTCATGGAAATACGTCAGCCAATGACCCTGTCGCGGAAACACGTCAGCAAATGACCCCGTCGCAGAAACACGTCAGCCAATGACCCCGTCGCGGAAATAATCCAATGACCCAATCGCGGAAATACGTCAGAAAACGACCCCGTCTCGGAAATACGTCAGAAAACGACCCCGTCTCGGAAATACGTCAGAAAACGACCCCGTCTCGGAAACACGTCATCCAATGACCCCGTCGCGGAAATACGTCAGCAAACGACCCCGTCGCGGAAATACGTCATCAACTGACCCCGTATGGTTAAATTCAATCTTGACCCAATATGACCAAAGTCAACCCTTGACCCCGTGGAACACGGCTAAAGTCAATCCTGACCCCGTGGAAAACGGCCAAAGTCAACCCTCCACTTTCCCATCAAAGCAATGCTTTGATTCGAGAGCATGTCAACTCATCAATCACTTACGAGTCCTCTCGACTTGTAGGGAAGAAAATTCTTTTGGGAGATCCTTACGACTCTCAAGAGAAAAACACACTTAAAAATCCTCACGATTCTAAGAAGAAAATACAGCTACGAGATCCTCTCGACTCGTAGGGAGAAAAATCTTTATGAAACCCTCATGACTCATAAAGTTAGAAAGCCTTAGGTGGCAAACCTGAACCTGTTGCCTAAGCCATTACTACCTTACAAAGAGGTCAAGATGGACTATTTACAGACCACATTTGCCAAAATTACATGCCAGAGAAATGGAGGTGCTACTCAAGAGTGCGTAAACTGCTCTGCGTCAAATCGAGATGAAAAGGCGTAACCTACGGACGTCAATCACATACTTTGAATGACAGTAAGAAGAACATTTGATTCGCATCCAGTTAAGCGTTCGAAGCATACCCATTTATGTATGTGCGGAAAAGGTTTAGTGCATAAAATAAACATGCGGAAACAAGAATTGTCTATTCGTACTTCAAGAAATTCTTACAATGATGAAAACGGTAAACAAAAACATCATTAAAATGTTTACAATAGCAAGACATCAAATCCAGGACATGGATTGAGAAATTCAAAAGTTAAGCCATCTAAAATGTTTCGGGCCTCTTTGACCATTCTCATATGCTTCCTCTCACGATCACAAGCGTCAGGGTTCTCACTGATGTCCTCCGCCCTTCGATAGGCAGCGTTATCGTCGCCTGTTGAAAAGTTTGATGCAGAATATCAACAAGATTGTCTCGCCTTTTCTTTGAGATTAGGCCCATTAGATACACCGAGTGTATCTTATCTTCGGCGTCATCCAATGCTTTAAGCTGTATGCCATCATAGAATAAAGGAAGTGCTTCCCAGATCGCTCTCACAATAAGCTTCAAAAGAGCGGAACGACGAGGAAGCAGTCGACCATTGTATTCATCAAAGCGACGCATGATTTCGGCGCACTGAGCATTTGTAAACTCCTGGTTCTAGCAGCGACCTAGTGCGCTAATGTCTCCATAAGAAATAATCTCGTCGAGATCATACAGATGAGTGGCCATAACGTCTGAAAAGAAAAATCAGTGAGAGTTTAGTAGGCAGAATGATTAAGAAAAAGCTTATTGAAACAGACAATAAGTTTGGGGGCTTACTACCTAAAGATCGTGCATTTTTAGAGCTCGGAAAGATGAGTTTTCATTAAAGGGAAAAACCCTCGGTGTGGGTTTAAAATCCAAAAAGAATTTTATGAAAGGAGAAGAAAAGTTCCTCGGCCGTTCAAAATTCTTACCTGAAAAAGGATTCTTTTTGTTGACAGAGTTAAACTCTAGATTTTGTTTAGTTGAACAGAGAACTGAGCTCTGAGAAAGAGAATTAAATTCTCAAGGCAAGAACGAAAAAGGTAGAAGATGAAGGAGTGGAGGCGCTGTTGAAGAGACCCTTGCATTTATAAGACATGATAGGAAATGGTTCATCTTCCCCGTTCCCTAGGCAAATCCAACGGCCACAAAGGTTACAGCGTTGCACTCACGTGCAAACACGTGAGAACAACGCTGTGGGGGCATTTGTTCCCTCATGGGGACTGAATAAAATACAAATGGAGAAGCAAGAAAAACCCCCAAATGGGGCATCACGGGCTCATACGTGACCAGGCCTCACGTGCAAACACGTAACCTTTTTATGGGCAGATTCTATCTACGCCTGAATGCCTAATTGATAAAATCACGTGTCCACACGTGATGGGCTTTTGAACCCACTGAATTAATATAATTAAATTCTAATTGAAAGGAATTAAAAGCATTTGTTCTCTCATGGGAACTAAATAAAATACAAATAAAGCAGCAAGGAAAACCCCCAAAGGGGGCATCACGTGCACACACGTGACCGAGTCTCACGTGCAGACACGTGACCTTTTACAGGCAAAGCCTATGCACTGAATAAAATAAACAATTGGAAATACTGTATCAGTGGGGTCACGTGCCAACACGTGATGGGTTTCTGAGCCCTCTGAACTAATAGAATTAAATTCTAATTAAATGATTAATCAGTGGGGTCACATGCCAACACGTGATGGGTTTCTGAGCCCTCTGAACTAATAGAATTAAATTCTAATTAAATAATTAATCAGTGGGATCACGTGCCAACACGTGATGGGTTCCTGAGCCCTCTGAACCAATAGAATTAAATTCTAATTAATTGCTTAATCAGTGAGGTCACGTGCCAACACGTGATAGACTCTTAAACCCTCTGAACTAATAGAATTAAATTCTAATTAAAGGGAATCAAAAACCCTAATTGGAAAAATATTTCCCTAGATCTTTCCAAACAGAAAAGATTT
This sequence comes from Agapanthus africanus, assembly GCA_030015575.1. Classification (NCBI taxonomy): domain Eukaryota; kingdom Viridiplantae; phylum Streptophyta; class Magnoliopsida; order Asparagales; family Amaryllidaceae; genus Agapanthus; species Agapanthus africanus. Next base: position 404,386,782 of record CM057346.1, read on the forward strand.
CACTCTGTAAAGTGGAGCACCGTTGGATTAAAAATCAATGGTGATTAAAAATCATCAATTTATAGAAAGATTCTGTATAAAGAAATATTTTCTTAAAATTTTCCAGGAACAACAAATAAAATATCATTTGGATTAAAAATCCAATGGCGAATAAAATTCACCGAGTGATCTAAAAGATCATGTTGGTTATAAAATTAATCAAAATCTTTCAATGAAAGATTGACTAAACAAACTGATTCGTTTCTTTCTCCTATAAATAGGAGCCAAGAAGAGAAGAGAAAACAGATATACAACAATAGAGAGGGAAAAAAAAGAGAATTTAATTCTCCAAAAAGAAGAAGAACTCTTCAGAAAAGAAAGAAACCCTAGGTAAGAGAGGGAAAGAGATCATTCTATAAGCTCCCACACAAAGAGAATTTAATTCTCGAACTAAGAGTTTAACTCTTCTGAATAAGAACTTAGTTCTTCCTTTGCTTGAAGATTTGCAGAAGTAGATCTCCCCATAATTAGAGAATTTAATTCTCATCGGGGGGATTCTGCCATGCAGATCTAAAACCTAAGGGAGGTTCAGAGAATTTTATTCTCCCACAAAGCACATAGGAATTTAATTCCTCCAACAAAGATAGGGTTTAACCCTTAATATAAAGAACTTAGTTCTTCTTCATGGTAATAGATCTGCAGAAACAGATCTTCCCATAAGTTGAGAATTTAATTCTCATCGGGGAGATTCTGCAATGCAGATCCAAAACTTAGAGGGAGAATTGAGTTTAAAGAATTTAATTATTTCGAACATATAAGAATTTAATTCCTCTAAATAAAATTAGGGTTTAACCCTATAAGAGAATTTAATTCTTAAACAAGGGATCTATCTCTCCATGCACGTAAAAAAATTAAGTACCCAACATGATCACGTGGCGACACGTGACTCTCCCCTTCAATGATCAAAAGAGAACGAATAAGATTAGGTCACGTGCTCCCACGTGACCCTTGAACAGACTCCTCAAAATAAGAAGGGCAGAACAGATTTTGGACGCCTCACGTGTCTCCACGTGACCCCTGACAAACACCCCTTTAAAAAAAAGGAGAAAAGGGGGTAAAACTGAGGAGTTAATACCCAATGCATGGGCACTATCACGTGTCCATACGTGATGGCTATAAAGATTAAGTGTTTAACACTTATTTGCATATTCTGAGAATAAAATAAGGGAAGTCTGGCCCAATACTCAAGCACCTCACGTGACCCCACATGAGCGCTTCTTTTTTTGTTGTTTAACACTATTTTGTGAGCTTCATCCTTAGTGTTTAACACTATTATAAGCGCATCATGTGGGAGCACGTAATAACCGAGTGTACTCTAGTGTTTAACACTATATTCAAGCCAATCTTAGCCTAAATTAGCTAAATCTTCCAGAGGCAGGATTCCCTTTTGACTGAACCTCAAATACACTCTTGTCTTCCAAAATTGATCATCTCATATGACATTCAAAGCAAGACCCAGAGCCTTTCAACCAACATTGGTTCAAAGGTACATCTCTTTACTCCTCTGATATTTGTCTTTGTTATCTTTCAACGTCTTTAGAGAGATAACGGGTCCCGACAACCAGACATTCCACGGACTGTGGGGTCCTTAAACTCATGGACTATGATGTCCTTAAACTTTACAGACTATGACGTCTTTAAACTGAACCGCAAAGTCCCTAAACTAACACAATAGAGCCCAAATGCTCTTTTGTTGGATCTAAACGATCCCGTTAAGTTGATCTTAGTCTAAAATTAGACTAACGTATCCTTAACGAACGTTTAAGTTGATCTTAGTCTCAAATGAGACTAACGCATCTTTAAACCCAAACCCAAACCCAAATCTAAGAAAATACGGATTTGGACTAATCCATGCCCTACGGGAGACAACATACATTAGTCTCCGTATACAATCCACGGGCAACAAAAAATAAAACAAATATACATGACACGAAGTGACCATCTGGAGAAGGAGAAAGTGGTTACCGCGATGCGGTAACGTAATTAACTGCAGGGGCTTGCGCCTGCAGGGAAGAGCGTCCCCATAATAAAAAAACCCCTCAAATGAGGGGGAATCTGACGAAATCTGCTACAATGGCCGCATCCGTCTAAACCTCCGATATACGGTGCCATAAATCAACTTGGCATTTTCGGAGAGGTGGACGGATGTTCATATCAGAATTTTGCATTATTGTATCGCCCAATCTTAATCATTGCAAATAAATAGGTGCTTTTGATCCATGTCTGTTAAATAGTTGTAGGTTACAGGTTCTCGGAATAATACAGTGAAAATGGTGAAAAGACGCTACAAAAGTGAGACTACGACCAACAAATAGAAGAATCTTTATGATTCCGCCTACAGAACAAATGAAGATCAATGAACAGTTCGATTGCACAAGGTACGAAGGCAGCATAAGATTCAAGAGTTCAACACGAAGCGAACGGTAAAAGTCCACAACATTCTGCACTGTGGAAATCTGGAAGAAACTAAAAAAGATTCTGAAGAACAAAGTGAAGAAAACAGAAGAAAAAGGCAACACAAAACAACCCTGGAAAAATGAGACAGAGAACCCACTATATGGCCCGGATCCGCGGCCAAACAAGGCTTATGGCCGCGGATCCGCGGCCGTGCATCGCACGTGTCGGTGCGTATCGGTGGAGACGGTGTATTGACCCGGTTTTCTTAGGGTAGTTTTGTAATTTTAGATATGGATCAGATGTAAACCCTGGGGTTTCTCCTATCTATAAATAGGAAGCCTACAGCTCATTTTGGAGCATGCCTCTTTTAATTTCTAGATTTTTAAATTTTCATTCCATTGTACTTGTCAAAGAGTGCATCAATAAAGTAAGTTTTTTTATCTTGAATTTCTTATCTGCAATTTTAGTCCTCTACAATTTTTATATGTCATTTATTTTCCGCACGTTAATTAGGTTATTAAAAGAAAAATTAAAAAATATGAATTTCTTTGTTAATTCCCTAATGAGTGAGCAGTCCCTCACTTGTTAGGGTTAGGTTTGGGGAAGATTTGAGAGATGAAAATCTCTCACTCCTTTCTTACCCATTCAATTCTTTAAAATAGGGCTCTATGCAAATCAAACATACACCGCTCACTACAGCGTCCTATCCCACGAGATAACGGTAATTCCCTAGTTAGACCGGTTGTGTTTGATTTCCATAGAGGTTAGGTGTCACGACCCGAAAGTACGGAACGTGACTGGCACTTAGATTACGAGACGTATAAAGGCGTAACGTAACCTAAGTCAGCCAAAGCCCAGAAAAATCTAAACCAAAATCAAAAGAGTGAAGGAAACCTTTCATGAAAACGACTTTGAAATCAATTAAGTTGCATTTAACCCCTTTTTAAAAACATCAAAAAATTTCCAAAAATTTCGGCAGAGTCTCCTTTGTAAATACTATCCCCCAAAATGGGTACAACAAGATATATAAACCTATAATAATAAAATGGCATCCCCAAGAGGGAGCTAGCTCTTCGCCCAAGGCGGATCACAACAACACGCAATATATATGTAATATCAAGAAAAAGAGCATAAAGAAACGCAAAATATAAAAAAAAACACCACGTCGGCTCAAGTGAGCTCGACCCAAAAGAAACCACATATACACAATTCTCTCAGTCTCATCACTGGGTCACATATACAAATAAGAAGTGGTAGATGGAGAATACTAGATACAAAAATAGTACAAAAAGAGATAAAAGTGCCCTCGCAACCCACCTACGAGCAATGTCGCGAGTCCGAGCAAAAGAAGTCAATAAGATAAGCCGCCGCTACAAGGATGATGAGTCTGACCTGCAAGACACTGTGGCTCAACGGGGGTGAGTTGCCAGCTCGTGAGTAGAATATAACATCTAGTAAGGCTATCGTAAGAATGCATGCAAATGCGTCACAACATGTATGCAATATCAATACTAAATCTTTAAGTGTTTTAAATGCTATGAGTTCTGCATTCTTACTTTAGAAAAAAATATCTATGCAATAGCTAAGTACCATCGTGAAATCATCTGAAAACCGTGTCAAGTATCGACACCAAATATGAAAATACATCTGTCTCAATGTCTCACTGTATCAATGTCTCAATATATATCGGGCTCCGTCAATCCGGATCGGCCCATATCATCAAATCTCACGACAACGGTCGGTATCCTCCGGATATCCGCCGCGCCAGACATCACCGGTAGGTAGTCTTCCCCTGCCAGGCTCATCATCTACAACTCGATCTTCTTGTCCCGGGTACCATACCGGGCCCACCATGTACCCGAGACGGTTCATCCACTCCTCGAATCGGGTCTCGAAATCCAACAGAAAACATGAAGACTCATGGTGGACAACTCATACATCACGAGAAAACCGCAACTTTGTTTTAAAAATGATAATAATAAGATTTTGTTACATTCTTGCGGTTTTCCCCAAAATCCAGAAATCGCAGCAATACTGAAATCCTCAAGAAAATCATAATACCCAATATGTTGTATATGATAAATGTCTATGATATCAAGGTATGCGATGTGATTTGTGGCTAGAAATCTATGTAAGTATGATGATGATGCGAGGTATATACATGCTATGCGATTTCATATATCGTGTATAATGCAAGTGGTGATACTAAACTAAACAGGTTCTACAGTGCTCGTGGCATGGCAATTACCAAAGGCGTGTGTGTCATATGAATAGTGCGTGTGCAACAGGAGCCAATGGTAATGGTGTACGTGTCTTACGAGGTGATATCACACATGTGCATATGGATATCCATGCAAATCTAGCAGACGAATAGCTATAAAGGTATGCAATGTGAATGAGGGGGTTTAGCTAACTAACAATGCATATTGTTGCAAGTAATAAAGTAATCCTAACTATGAGGCACCTCGCGCCATCCAGACGATTCCCCCATAGATGAATACATCTACTCACCAGAATGCCTCGCTAATCTGATCCAACCACTGCTTTGCCTTTGCGCGCCGCGTCCGATGTTTCCGCAACCGTTCCTAGAATTGCATAACACACAATATAAGATTACAGATTCTTGAAATGACGTAACTCACAATATGAAAATATCGACGCTCTTGAATTAATCACAACGTGCACTCGGTGCGCGGAAAACACACGAAAATCGCTAAAACCTTAACTAAAATCGTCATTTCGGGGCAACCGCCAAAACTAAAACCCGACTAGACAAAACTCCGCATTCGCACACACTAATAGTCGTATGAGATGCTAATTGTATCGCCAATATATCGCAATTAGATCACCTCCTATTTTTTTAGAAAATCTAGTAAGCATTGACATAGCAATTTCGATGCAAATATCGCGATTTAACGATATAGCGATCGCTACATCGCACAAACAACCAATCTAACCAACAAGATGGCCATAATACTAACTTAAACCCACTTATCCTATATCAAACCCTAATTAGAACATCAACCCTTCTCTTGAAATTCATGAGCAAGCAAATTAAACCAAATTTCACACTTAAACTACTAAATCTAGCAAATTTAAACCACAATTTGAACATTAGATGAGAATTATACCTTACAAGTTGAACCCTAACTTGCACTTGACCTTGAAAGATGCCTCCTTTCACCTTGTTTTGAACAAATTAGGGTTTGGAAAGAGGTGGAATAAGGATTAGGTTTGAATTTGTGAAGAAATTTGTTGATTTCGGTGGATTTTTGATGATTTTTGAAGGAATTATGAAGCAAGAAGTGAGGGGAAAAATGAGAACTGAAGTAAGGGAGCTCGGCCTGAGGTGTAGGAGGTGAGTGGTGAGGGAATGGTGTAGAAATTTCTACACAAAAGCTATCTTCCAAGGTCAATTAATGAATGTTACATCATTTTTTACAAAAAAAACCCTTTTTAATGCATTTTTAAACCATAGAACCAAAATTCTTGGAATGTTTTGGTAAAATTTTTGTTACTAATATATTTTAGTTTATAATGGTTCCTAATAATGTAATTTACCCAATTAAATTTGTATTTATCACTAATTTAATGTATTTTTAAAAGCTTAAAATAATATTGAAAATAATTAATTAAGGAAATTTTTTTAAATAACTAGAAAATTTTAAGTGACAATTTAGTGACCAAATATTAGCAATATCTTATCTAAATTTTGTATAATTAGGCCTATATTGAAAAATACTTATTTTGACTTTTTACGGAAAAGACTGCTTATTTTGCCGATTACCGAAAGAAACTGCCTAAACGATTTTCGAAGCGTTACATTACGGCTAAGAGTTAAGAAAGGATGGACAAGGACCAAAGGGAAGAAACCTAGTTTCTTCCCAGTCGTGCTAATCCCCTTTGTTAACTATTACCTTAACACCTAAGTTCTTAATGAGGGCAAAGAAAGCGGTGAGTAGAATTAACTTTCTAAACTAACCTAATCCTAACCCTAGCAAGGTTTTAATCCAAATCAAATCCAACCTCAGTTTCTATAGAAAATCAAAACCTACCACAAATAGGAATTGACTCGTTAGAACAATAAAAAAAGACACGTTTTCTCTGTGGACCGATCCGTACTCAATCGACTAGCTACCAAGCGACACCGTCTTGATTGCGGTTAATTCTTTGATTTCAAAACGCATAAGCAAAATTTCTACAATCAAATGGCTCCATTACCGGGGATAACGGTAGTTATTTTCTTTTTGTAATTTCGGGTTAATTAAAAATTAAAAAAATCATAAAAACTAAAAAATATAAAAACAAAAAAAATTTATCATCTTGTTATTTTTTGAAGGGTTTTCGTGCGAATTGTGCAGGATCGGAAAGACAAACAGATTCAGATGTGGAAAAATCCAGTGAACAAAACAGCAAACAGCAGATCTGAACATACAGAGGAGAACCACAGCAGATAACAGAAAGATTTTGGGGGCATGATCCAATAGACTCGCCGCGGAACCACCGCACTTGCCTGCTTTTGACCGCGGAACCGCCGCATGATGGTGACGTCAGCCCTCTAAATCCCTCTGTGAGTATTTCTTTTCCTCTCTTCTGTCCTCTGAAATCCTCTGAAAAATTTTCCTGCAGGGTTCTTTGCGCAAAACCTCTCCCCCTTCTCCAATAAATCAATCTTGTGCAGGATTCTTTGCGCCGCAAATAAAAGAAAATTTTTTGGCAAGTGTTTTGGATTTTTGTGTGTTTACTGCTTTGCATTTTTAAAACGGACTTTTAAGGGGCTATAACACCAATCCAGATTGGGTGGGGATTTCATTACCCTTCCTAGGACCCCAAAAATCACAAAAAGCATTTGCATCAACCTTCGAGTTAATTAAAAAATATTAGACTCAGCCAATAAGGACTGTCGTGCTCATTAGGACAAAGGAAAGGTTGTAGGCATCGGTTGTTTATCTAAACCTGACCTTGTGGTGCCTAGGCTAGACAAGTGGGAAAGGTAATTTTAAAAGGCCCGTCTCACAGTGGTTCGTGAGCGGATCCCTCCTTTCTTTACTTATGCTTACCTGGGCACAATTGGCGGTGAAGAGGCGATTCGAGAATCTCACAACTTGCCCTTTGGAACAGTTAGGAGCAGTCTAGTTGACTTAGGAGACCCTAGCTCTAGGCTTGATTATGCATATTGTGATTGCTTGAAAGTGTGTCTAAGCTCCTTATAAAAATCTTTTGCAAAAACTCCTTATAAAATAAAATAAAAACACAAAACAAAATTTTTTTACAAAAACTTGCCATTTTGTCGCTAGAAATCCATTGCACCCCACTTGCACCCGCTTTCTCTCACTGACGTTTTCTTACCCCCACCTTCTGTTTTTACTTTTTGACTACACTAGACCTTGTTAGTGTATGTCCGGTTGGACTAGGGACACTAGCGCCCGTTTAGTCCGTGTCTCGTTAGTGCCTACTGACGATGCTTTTGACTCCGAAGTCGAAATTCCCTCCACTTCTTTACCTTCATTTTCAAATTCATCATTTTTTAAGGAGATGTCGGGATTCAATCCCAACAACCCCTTACCTACGGGAATGATTCCACCTCAACTGGGTGCGAATAACCCACCACACCCTCCTGTCGAAGCGCCCCAACGAATCGCGCTCCAGGATCTTTTCTATCCCATCTGCACAGCACTTCCTACTTGTCTTTCACTTCCACCGGCTAATGGGGATAACTTTGAAATTAAACCCCACTTCATCAATATGTTGCCCAAATTTCACGGGCTGGAATCCGAAGATGCCTACATCTTCATTAACAAATTCCAGAATGTTTGCGCAATGATGAAGACCACACAACTTTCTGATGATGCTATAAGGTTACGTGTCATTCCATTCACTTTATGTGACCTAGCTGAAAACTGGTTATATAGCACAGCATCACACTCCATAAAAAATTGCGAAGAGTTTGTTAAAGCTTTTCTAAAAAAGTTTTACCCACACCACAAGACCGCGAGAATTCGCAATGAAATTATTCAATTTTCCCAGCTTCCGTCCGAACCTTTTTGGAAGTGTTTCGAAAGATTTAAGGACCTTCTTGTTCAGTGCCCTCACCACGGTATCGAGAATTAGCAATTTTGCCAAACTTTATACGAAGGACTGAGCCCAGCAATTAAGCAGTTGTTGGAAACCATTTGTCAATGTCACTTTCTTACAAAATCAAGCGAGGAAGCTTGGCAATTTCTCAACGATCTTGCTGAACAAACACTTCAGTGGGAAAGCACTAAGACTACTTCATCTACTTCATCAGGTCAGTCTAGGGCAGGCATACATCAACTTGATATGTCGATTGCAATGAAGGCCGAAATGGCTGCACTCACGAAAAAACTAGAAGCAATTGAGAGCAAATTCTCATCGCCTTCTCCTGCCCCAGCTTTACCCCCACGCACTATTTGCGCTTGTTGTTCGAATTCGTCCCATCTAACCGAAGAGTGTCTTTACAACCCACCTGTTCAAGGATAAGATCAAGTCAATGCTGCCTTTCAGTAAAGACAAAGAAATGATCCATACTCTTCAACTTATAATCCTGGTTGGAGGAGCCACCCAAATTTTGCTTGGAACCAAAATCAACAACAATTCCAAGGCAATAACAATTTTCAAAGGCCTCCTCCACAACAACAAGCCCCTCAGCAAACTCAATATCAGCAACCTTTCCAACCCCAACCTTACCAAAACCAAATGAACAATTTTGTACCAAACAACTCTTATCCTCAAAACAATTTTGTTCAGCCAAATAACGATAAGGCTTCCTCGCTAGAATGAAGTCTGGATGCGTTTTTAAAACAATCTACGCAATTCTCAGCCAGCATCCAATCGTCCATTCAGTCTTTGGTACAACACACTGCTTCACATGATCAGAGCATCAAAACAATTGAAGCCCAAATTGCACAACTGAATGCTGCGTTAAGCGAGCGAGAGAAGGGGAAACTTCCATCTCAACCACTGCCAAATCCCGGTCACACACAAAATACATATGTTGCTCATGAACAACAAAATCATAATGTGAGTGTCGTGATTACATTGAGATCTGGAAAGGTATTGCACAACAACGTTGGTAATAATGATGACACCCCGGCCGCCGCTTCTTCTTCTTCTTCTTCATCTTCTTCAGAGCCTGTTCTTCATTCTTCACAAGGCTCTACTTCTTCTAATTCGAACGGACCTACATCTCACTCCACGAAAACACCAACACTGGGATCCGTTCCAACTCCGCAATCTACTCCACAAATATTGGACTCAACAAATTTTCAAAATATTCCATTTCCAAACAGGTTGAGATCTAATAAACCTACTCCACAAATGGAGAAGATTGTAGAGTTATTCAAACAGGTTAGCATTAACATACCTCTCTTGGATGCAATCCAACAAGTTCCTTCTTACGCTAAAATCTTAAAGGACTTATGCACCAAGAAGAGGAAATCACAGGTACCAAAGAAAGTTTTCTTGGTTAGTGTGGTAAGTGATGCTCTTACCCAACCTTTACCCCAAAAATGCAAGGACCCTGGCTGTCCTACAATTTCAATAACAATTGGGAATAAGAACATCAATCGCGCACTTTTAGATCTTGGTGCCAGTGTTAATTTGCTTCCCTATTCAGTGTATGAACAATTAGGCGTTGGAGAGCTGAAACCCACACATTGTACTCTCCAAATGGCCGACCGATCCATCACCCATCCTAGGGGAGAGTTAGAGGATGTGTTAATTAAAGTAGGGGACTTCATTTTCCCCGTTGATTTCATTGTTATGGACACACAGCCTGTAGCTAACCCTCGGAGTCAAATTCCGGTGACACTCGGTCGACCATTCCTTGCGACTTCTAATGCAGTGATCAATTGTATAAATGGTTCGATGAACCTATCTTTTGGAAACATGACAATTGAACTCAACATTTTTAAGTTGGGGAATCAGCCCTCCGAGCCTAATGCTAATATACTTGATGTTTGCTCGATCCAAGAGATCACGCAAGAGGACTGTGAGCTCGAAAAATTTCTGTTCGATCACAGCAGTTTTGACGCCACTAGTGCGTTCCTCCTTGAATCTGACATAGCTTTCACACCCGATAACGATTACGAGTGTTTCATTTTTTCGGACGATTTTGAAGAATCACCACCCGAGTTTGAGTCCTTTGAATTTTCGGATGAGTTAGCTGAACCATCCGACTCGGTTGCTTACACTCGCTTTGAACCATTGTTGGAATCCTTCGAGTTCGAGACAGTTTCACCAATTTTACCTTCAATTGTTTCGCCTCCAAAACTCGAACTTAAGCTATTGCCGTCTCACCTTAAATACGCTTACTTAGGTGAGAATGAGACCCTTCCTGTTATTATCTCGGCCTCTCTAGCCCTCGAGCAAGAGAAAGCCCTTTTAATGGTCTTACAAAATAATCGGCAAACTTTTGGTTAGACTATGGCGGACATCAAGGGGATTAGTCCCCTCATAGTTGAACATCATATATATTTGATGGATGATGCCAAGCCAGTAAGGGATCCACAGAGACACCTCAATCCCATAATGAAAGAGGTTGTTAAAAAGGAGATTGTAAAATGTCTTGATGGTGGTATCATTTACCCTATCTCTGATAGCCAGTGAGTTAGCCCCATTCACGTTGTCCCAAAGAAATCGGGTATAACGGTCATAACTAATGAGGCGAATGAGTTAATACCTACTCGCACCCAAACTGGGTGGCGAGTGTGCATCGATTATAGAAAACTCAACGCCGCGACACGGAAAGACCACTTTCCATTACCTTTTATTGACCAAATGGTAGAACGATTGGCTGGGCATGAATTTTACTGCTTTTTGGATGGCTATTCCGGTTATAATCAAGTTCCCATTGGCGAAAAGGACCAAGACAAGACCATATTTACTTGTCCTTTCGGTACATTCGCTTACCGTCGCATGCCCTTTGGGTTATGCAATGCACCCGTTACTTTTCAGCGGTGTATGATGAGAATTTTTTCAGACATGGTTGAAAAAAATTTGGAGATTTTTATGGATGATTTCTCCATTTTCGGCGACTCCTTTGATGAGTGTTTGCTACATTTAGACGCAGTTCTTACCCGTTGTAGGGATAAGAAGCTCACTTTAAATTAGGAGAAATGCCACTTTATGGTACGAGAAGGTATTATCTTAGGACATATCATCTCGCAAAATGGCATTGAGGTTGATAAAGCTAAAATTGAAGTCATTTCCAATCTTCCTCCTCCCAAGTGCATCAAAGACATTCGAGACTTCCTTGGCCATGCCGGTTTCTATAGACGGTTCATTAAGGATCTTAGCAAGATAGCCAGACACTTAACTCTTTTGTTAGCCAAGGACACAACTTTTGATTTTGACTCAACCTGCATGAAGGCGTTCGAGTCATTGAAACACTCACTTATTTCCGCTCCCATTCTTTCATCTCCTGATTGGACGCATCCATTTGATATTATGTGGGATGCATCTGATTTCGCCATTGGTGCTGTCCTTGGACAGCACATAAATAAGATGCCGTACGTAATTTATTACGCTAGCCGAATATTAAACGAGGCCCAATTGAATTACACAACAACTGAAAAAGAATTCTTAGCTGTTGTGTTTGCACTAGAAAAGTTCAGGCCTTATTTAATCGGCTCTTCAGTCATCGTTTACACAGACCACTCAGCTCTTCGCCATCTTTTCGCGAAGAAGATGCTAAATCTCGGCTGATACATTGGATTCTCTTGCTACAAGAGTTTGACCTTGTCATAAGAGACAAGAGAGTATGTGAAAACGTAGTCGCCGACCACCTTTCACGACTCTCTTCTTCGCCTACACTTCAAATTCCTATTAAAGACGTTTTTCCAAATGAGCAACTCTTAACCGTGTCATGCGAACCTTGGTTCGCTGATATCGTAAATTATTTGGCCACCGGACTGATACCAAACAATTGGTCGAAATAGGATAAACTCAGATTCCTGTCCCAAGTAAAACATTTTTACTGGGATTAACCGTATCTCTTCAAATACTGTTCCGACCAAATCATTCGTCGGTGTGTCCCCGACAACGAGTTTAAGAGTGTGCTGTCATTCTGCCACGATCAAGCGTGTGGCGGGCATTTTGGCCCCAAAAAGACAGCAGAAAAAAATCTTGCAGTGTGGTTTCTACTGGCCATGACTTTTTAAAGACGCATACGAATACTGCAAGACATGCTCCCGGTGCCAACACTTGGGCCAGATATCTCGGAGAAATGAAATGCCGCACCAACCAATTTTGGTTGTTGAAATTTTTGACGTTTGGGGGATAGACTTTATGGGACCATTTCCCAACTCTTTTGGGAACATGTATATTCTACTTGTTGTTGACTATGTTTCAAAATGGGTCGAGGTTATGCCCAGCCGAACTAATGACAACAAGGTTGTCGTTAGATTTCTCAAAGAAAACATTTTTTCGCGGTTTGGGCATCCTCGCGCGATTATCAGTGATAATGGATCTCACTTTTGTAATAGGACTTTCGAGACCTTAATGCGAAAATACTCAATTACTCACAAGCTGTCAACGCCCTATCATCCCCAAACTTGTGGGCAAGCCGAGATTTCGAATCGGCAGATTAAATAGATATTGGAGAAAACGGTTTTCAAAAACCGTAAAGATTGGTCATCAAAACTTATTGATGCCCTTTGGGCATTCCGAACTGCCTATAAGACCGATCTTGGCATGTCTCCATACAGGCTTGTTTATGGAAAGGCTTGCCACCTTCCAGTTGAAATAGAGCATAAGGCATTTTGGGCAATTAAAGAGTTGAACCTATCTTTGGGAGATGCGGGCAGCAATAGAAAGCTGCAGTTGAACGAATTAGACGAGCTGCGGGATGAGGCCTATGAGAACGCAGTAGTTGTTAAAAATCGAACGAAGGTGTTCCACGAAAAACACCTTATGCGCAAGACTTTCAAACCTGGTCAACAGGTTTTACTTTACGATACTCGGTTACATTTCCATCCCGGCAAGCTCAAATCTCGATGGAAAGGGTCATTTTTGGTACGCACCGTATATCCGCACGGTGCGGTCGATCTAGAAAACCCGGAGAACGGTTTACTGTTTAAAGTGAACGGACATCGACTTAAACCGTTCCTCACTACGGACCCTTCGGAGGAGCTCCTGTTTTTGTAGGAGCCGATCTACATTGACTAATCTTCCTCCATCTACCCCTAAATTTTCGATTATCTAGCCAAAACACTGTTTCAAACAAGTTTGGGGGTATGTATCATTTGTAATTATATAAAAACAAAATTAAAAAATGAAAATTTGAAAATAAAAAAAAATTGGGGTATTTTTTTTTGAAAATTTCCAGTTTTAATAAAATAAAAATAAAAAAAATAAACAGGGGAGTGCCGACAATTTTGACCCTCTTGGTGTAGCCTGACAGTGGGGACACTATCAAGTTTAAGTTTGGGGGTGTGCTCGGTAAGATTTTGTCACGACCCGAAAATGGCACGTGATGGCCCTTAAACTACGCAATATCTACAGGCGTAACGCAATTTAAGTAAGCCGAAAACCCAGCAATCTAAACTATCAAAAGTAGTAAGAAATAACAGCATTTTCAAAACCTTTGAAATCTCAACCCCAAATTCTTTAAAAGTCCAATTTATTTCCTTTAAAATTTTGACAACACCTCCTTTGTAAAACAAGCCCCCAAAAATGGGTACAACATAATATAAGTAAAAGCATCCCAAATAGGAGCAAAAATTCACGCCCAACGGCGGAAAACAACCACCACAACAGATATACGATACCGTAGCGAAAAAAGAGATGATATAAATAAAACTGCATAAAAACCTCCAAGTCACAAATAATGTACAATATCATCCTCACATCAAGTCTCTAAGTCATACAATATAATGGTAGATGGAGAGTACAGGATACAACGAATATACAACAAGCAACATCGGATAACCGCAAGACCTACCTAAGCAAAACTACACACTGTCAGGCGAAGCGGTATCCGCAGCAAAAGATGATACGATGGATGAAAATAGACCTGCTTCTAACTATCCTGAGGAACACCTGCAACAAACTGTGGCACAACGGGGGTGAGTTGCCAACTCGTGAATAGTAAATAGCATATGCAGGTAATCGCAAGTATGCACGTACAGCACGAATCTAACATGTGCAAACTATCAGCAGTAAATGGTCATATGTAATGCATCAGTCATAAAAGGTACACTAGCAGGTACTACTAATACATGAAGCAATAATATGACGATCTGTATGCAATAATCATGTAAGGTACTCTATCAGGTACAAATAATACATGAAGCAATGCATATAATAGTATGTAAATGCAACAGTCATGGAAAGTACTCTATCCGGTACAAATAATACATGAAGCAGTGCATAAACAATAAATGTGGAGTACTGAATAAAACATGTCATTCCCACGGAAATCCTAACCTCGTGGTAGGACCAACATCCAAAAAGACAATCAAATTCCCAATTTCCACAAATCAGCCCCCAAACTGTCCCTCATATCATATAGATCTCATATATCCTGTATGTACAACATCAGTATATCTCACATATCCTGTATATCCAATATCAGTATACCTCACATATCCTGTATGTTTCATATAAGGTGAATGTACAGTATCGACACCCAAAAACATTATGAAACAAGTGTCTAGTATCGACACCTAAATACTGTAAGTTATATGTATGCCCTAGAGGCCATTACTGTACATAGGATGTATATTGTAGTGGATGCTGGGACATATATAGGGAGGACTTTCTTGCTCGACATGATAGTATGCTATCTGGTTGCTCTTTACCTTAACGTGTACACTGATTGTCTCTCTGTTACATGTTGGTAAAGCCCTTAGGATGTGTACTTGACTACCTGGACTATGATGCAGATCATACTAGTGGGAACAGATAGTCTATAAGTACATCCTTCAAAGTCCCTAGTCGTGGGTGTATCGAGACGGGGCATCGATATACCAGAGTAGACTAGCGTATACCTTCTCGACCCATACAGATGGGCGATGGATGATCCCATATCCATTGGTGTTTGACATCAGAGATGATATACGGGTGCTCAGTGGAGACTGGGTATACTGGACGGACTCGCCGAGAACTCCCAGATGGTATTATACCTTACGTCAGATGGCAGTTCTCTGGTGACATTGGTACAGAGTAGTCTGTTAACCCGAGATCGTCATAGAGTCTTGTGTGGTTCCCACTGTGCTTTGATTTCCATCTTACCACGTCCAAGAGGGCGTGCAAAACGGTGGTTTTTGGGTACAGTCCCGAATCACATGGAGGCAATGAGCGATAGGAGGGGATTCGTCTCTCCCGGTATAGGGAGTTGATGTTGCGCTGTGTCCGATTGGCTATAACCGGAAATCCCTGGCCAGGGTTGCTGAGATTTACTGGTAAGTGTTACCAGTAGTTTCTCGAACTGTTATAGACCTCATATCGACAGGACTTATCGAGCTATTGGGGTCTGACGTTTACCACCCCTAGGCGAGATATGCGACATATCAGACGGTCAGACCGGACTGTACGGTAAGTGTTACTGGTTGGATTCACAGGAGTGTGAGCGGGCTTGCTCGTCGATCTTCTGATCGCTCAATACCCGGGTGGCCGTTACGTTTAGCAGACCGCTTGCGGCTTGTGGGTGTTTGATATGATCATCACCTGCTGCCGGCGTATTGACGAGTCTTTAGAGTCCTACACAGAGGTTTCCTGGCTCAAGCGAAACGAAATAAGAGCGCATATGAGATATGTGCGGGACCGAGAATAATGCGTGTATGTGATACCGTATTTCATTCTCGCGATGAATGTATCGAATGGTTGTATGCGATATAACCTAGTTATCGAATCGAGGATTGATTCGATAAGCCGATACATTGTATACTAGTCGGTTGTGTGCGACATGACCGGATCATTGAATCAAGTGTTGATTTAATGATTTAATGCATAATTATATATTTGATATATTACTTTGCATTAACTAGTATTGGTTCACTTTAAATGGATTTTCTCACTTGAAGTTCACAAGTTGTATATGTGATATACTTTTGTGCACTTGATTGTATCATGTTTGATGATACATGCTTACTTGAGTTTGTGTAAAGATTAAACCATGGTTATGTAATGGTTAGGGTTTTCATTTAATTATCTATTTATTTATTCTTTATTCTTTTTAGAAAATAATTAGCATTATGAGAAAATGGTGGCTTTCTTTGTATGTATTATGAAGCTTCATGAAGCTTTGACTAAGTGACCATTTTGTCTCATGCTTAACCCTAACCATTCCACTTAACCCTAGTCTATTCTCTACACTTTACCATGGTTGAATTATGATAAGTATTGATTTTATTTCCTTTTTGAAAACAACTTATCATAATATTCATCTTCTTCTTCTTCTTCTTCACTTGAAGAAAGCATGCCTCCATCAATGGCAACTTGATGAAATGAGTGAGAAATCCAATTCTAAAGTGAACCCACCTCCTATTTCTTCATCCTCTACCTCTTGCCAAGTAGTAGAGTGTGTTTTCTTCACAAGTTTCATGACTTGGTGAAGTGGGAGCTTGATCTTGTGATCCCTCGACGTAGATCATCTTCGGCACGAAGCCGACGACCTTGCCCGCCCATTTCTCCGATGAAGCCGACGCTAGAGCCCGGGATTTCATTTGGACAGTGGAGAGGACTTCATCACGGAGCCGTGGAGGTGAAGGACCGGATCTACAAAGGTTGTATTTCCGTACTCTTAGTTAAAGTAGTTAACTAGTTGCTTTGTCGCCTAAACTTCTAGCCAACGATCCGTATTAGGGTTTCTCGGCACCGAAAAATTTTGAAATTGGCATGGTTGATGCCTTGTGAGACCTCTTGAGAGTGCCTAGGAACCCTACAGTGGTATCAGAGACTAGCTAGAGCCTTAGGCGATGCGTTGACGGAGTTAGAAATCCGATCGAACCGAAACCGTAACCCTAATATTGCTCTCTGTACATTTTTGAAAATCGTGGATTTTTGAGAATTAAAAATATGCAGAAAACTCAGTAGAAGATTCTAAGAATTACTGTATAAAACGGGGCCCCTGAATCCATAAAAGCGCGGCGGAACCGCTGCATTAGCATGCTAATGCGGCGGCTCCGTGGCCCTTTTGTCTCTTCTTGCAATCAATTTTGCACAGTAATTCCTAGTTTGCAGTGCTGGTTTTCCTGGGAATTTTTAATGTTTTTTCAAGAGTTGAATTTTCTGGGTTGTATTGGGGACTCGGTGTATCGATCGGATTGTCTAATTTTGTCAGTGTGTTTTTCCGGGTATTTTTAGAATATGTTAAAAAGTTCGACCGGATATAAATACCCACTTTTTCCCCTGCCGGGAAATTTCCAAGTGTTGGATTTTTCCGAGGTTTAAAGACGTTCTAAGTAGTGCAAGTAACGCGATGGTCCCTCTAAAAGACAACAAACCTTAACTCGATTATGTGACCGTCTTGAACTGCCCTTTGAACCTTCGGGTTTGGGGCAGTACGGCGTGCCACATGTGAGGCGTTGGCTTGACCCTTCTACGACTGGACCATTGGTACTGAGGCACGAAATGAATGTCTTTGAACTTATTTCATGAGTTGAGCTGTTTCGGGAAAACTTGGGTGTTCGATTGTTCGATCGGAAAGTTTAACATTTTCTATCTTATTCGGAATGTGATACAATAATTGGAATTCACAAGGAGTTATGAGATAACTGAATGAATATTATAAATCTATCGGTTTAGTCTCACTTGATCGGTTGCCACGGAATTTTGATGTGATCAAAAGTCCGTCGCAATCACGTAGCGTACGCGGATACTCGCCGGGTAAACTTAATAGACAGCCTCACTCCATAGCCCCGACCAAGTGACTGTAGGAGAACCCCGTCGCCGAAAGCATCCGTCCGGATGCTCGCGGTAGCGGTGTTCCGCCTTGGTGCACTTCGTCGACGGTATCGGGGGTGCGGCCGCCTACTGAAGTTTGCGACAAGCATTCGATCAAATTGTCGGGAATCCTGTTGAATTGCCCGACTTGATATTGAAAAGAGTTTTCGATAATGAGACTAAAATGCGGGGTTTATAATTGTTAGGCATGCGATGTCTAAAGAATTCATTTGGTCAGGCATGCGATGTCTGAGATGGTTGCGGATTCCAACTGTTGTAGTTTTACACTTTCTTTTCTGTGACCGTAAGTGTAATATGTGATATCGCCGGTTTCGTTACTATATGTCAACGACAATTGGGATGCGCATATTTACTTACGTTGATGACATGTGATGTTATGTGTTGCTGAATATGTTATATTGGATTGTCGTGTTTGAATAGCCGGGGGTTTTTATGTGAGATGAGTGTTTTTCATTTTCATTCATGTAAAAACTTGTATGTAATATTCTTTTATTGGGGCACTTCCAGGTTGCGGAAGATGTCACCCTTTGTATATTATTTACTTTTCCGCACTAGGATAGACCCAAGGAGGGGAGCACAAGTAACCGGGTTCTGGAGTCCAGTGGGAGACCAACTCGAGGAGTCGAGTCCGGGTCTCCTAACTCTAGAATTGGTAGGGTTGCTTGTCGCTCTCATAGGGGTCTAGGGGTGTGGGTTTGGCTATTCATCGCGACCGTGGAATCCGTGTTTTATACTGGCTCATATTGAAAACACGGACGTCCTAGTTTATCCAATATTTCATATGATTCTTCTGCTGCGATATCTGTGATGTGATCATGTGATGTTCTGTGATAGATACTGTATATAGTATATATGATATATTATATAGGCGTTACTTATGTTTTACACCCGTGCTAGCCCTGCCCCGCTCTGTCGTTAGTTACCTAACCTAACGGTGCACGAAGGGACATCGAGGCGAATGCGGATGGCATAAGTGTACGTCGTATTTATCTGTGATGTTTAGGTAACTTAAATGATGGGACTTCATTAATGTGATTAATGAAAATAAAAGAAACCTAAGATGTTGTAGAATCGAATTTCAAAAATAAAACAGGTAGCTACAGTTCTTGCTTTGCACAGTGGTATATATGATATATCCTGCACCTTATTCGATGAGGAAAGGACCGAGATCCCTTCACCGGGAGTGACTCCTTTAGCAATAACTGGCAGATGCTACACACTCGGTTTGTCTTCTGATTGCTTTTAAGTGTTTTGCTTTGCACAGTGATATATATGATATATCCCGCACCTCATTCGACGAGGAAAGGACCGACGATCCCTTCACCGGGAGTGACCCCTTTAGCAAAACTAGAAAAGCCTCAAAAGCACTCCATTTTAAAATTATTTGATTCTACAACGATATCAAGTTCATTACGCAATAGGTTTTCAGAAAAACCTGTCATAGCCCTCCGTCATTTCAGATAAGTCCTATTTAGTATTCGTGCTACGTTTGTTGACCTCCGTCAAGGCGTAGTGTGCGGTAGCTAACTAGTATTTATCTGCTTGTGCATATGATGCAGATTGGATTAGGATAGTCGTGCGGCCTTGTTGACCTCCGTCAAGGGTCGTGCGGGTGGGTTTAATTCGATCAAGAAATGACGGGTTGAACTTGACTAGTAGCCTATGGTTTGTTGACCTCCGTCAAGGTCATAGGGTGCTAGGGGCAAAATTATCGGGAATTTCAAGTGTTGAAATTTGCAATGAGATTGCATACCTTCTATGAGATAGTTGGATCCCGATACCCGCTGCGAGTAATTGTTACTCCTGGGAGAATTTTACACATTACAATTAGCCGATCAAGTAGGTGTCTAGAAAGGTGTCAACGGGGTTACGTCTCTGGGAAAACGAGGTTTACATTAATTAGGTTCGTGCGAAAGCACGGGGGACCTCCCTCAAAGTACCGACACTGGCCTGGCTGAAAGATTGGCGAACTTGTAGTGTGTAATTAATCCCAGCTAGTCTTTCCTTTTAGGGTTTGAAGGAAGATTTGATAAAAAGCAGTGGGAGCCATCCTGATTAGATAAAATAATAACCAATCTATTCTTGCAAGAGCGCACGCTGAGTGTTTTCTTCTCTCTCTCTCCAGGTAGCGACCATATCACGCCTTAATCAAGATAATAATACGGAATATTGACCGAACCCGCTTGTTATACTGAGCTGGGGAACGTTGGTCCCGCTCCAACTTATAATTGTTATAAGACAGAGCAGGAAATTGGGGATTACCAGAATTCCCGTGCCGCCCAAACGAAGAGAGTGCATGCTGATGCATCATCTTCGGGTGTGTTCATTACAAAGAACTGTTTCTCAGTATCCTCCGCATCCTGGGTATGTGATACCAGATCAGGATCCCAGATATGTAATCTGTTACATAGGGCTACAGCTAGGTAGAGAACTGAGAACGGGTGATAAGTTTCATGAGGCAGAAAACGGGGCAAGTGTTGCAGCCAAGTCTGTTGGTCACTGTCACCCTGTATTCCAAATACATTGATTCTGAACGAATGTTATTAGATACCGAACCTGATATACAAAATCATATCAATCTCTTTATTAGTAAAGAAATGATAAAATTTTGTATAGTTGGATAATGTTTTGAACATTTCCTATATCAAAAGTTGATCGGATCAGGCACGTTATCTAAAAGCATTGATGTTCTAAATCAAATTACAGTTCTTAGTATACGGAACACACACAAGAGGAAGAGTTCAGAAATGAACGAATCCTACTTGAGGTATTGTAGACTAGGTCATATCAATGCGACCCGACTAGCTTAAGTTACATAGTAGATGTATATTTAAATTAGTTTGAATTTACATCTTATGAAACTTGCGAGTCATGTCACAAAGATAAAATGACCTCAGCTCTGTTTATTGGAAACAGAGAAAGAGTTAGTAAACTCTTGGGATTGATACATGATGATGTATGTAAGGTCCCCTGTCTACACATGCCAAGACCGGTTCTTTGGACTTCGTTACATTCTCTGATAATCTCTCAAGATTCAGACATATGTTCTTGTTGAAACACAAGTCCGAACCTTTTGAGATATTCACAGAATATAAGTTAGAAGTAGAGAACCAATACGGGTATAAGTATTATGTCCTTTGATGAGATCAAGGAAGAGAATACTTGAGCACGAAATTCTTGGACTTTTCTAAAGGAGAATGAGATTCTCTCTCAGCATTACTCCTCCGTATACACCATAGCACGATGGTATATCGGGGCGGAGCGATAACACCCTATGTGATTAGGTGTGCTCTATGATGAGTACTACTGAGTTACCTATTTTTTTTGGGAGTTATGCACTTGAGAAGCTGCATACCTATTGAATAGGGTTCAAATCAAATCAGTTGCCTACCGCTTCATATGTGATATGGATATGGGAAGAGCCCATGTCTTAAGCTAGTTAAGATTTGGGGTTGTCCGGCCTATGTCTAAAAGCAAAATCCGGACAAGCTCGAGGCAAGGTCTGTTATGTAGAACTGGAAATGTTCCAGCTATACAAACTGCAGCTGATGATTTGAAAGAACCAAAGGATTCAATAGTTACCAACGAACCTCAGCCTCTCCGCCGATCTAGTAGGGTTCCTCACCCACCTGAGAGATACTTCTGTTTCTCTATAACAGTGGGAGCGAGGATTGCATCATGAGATGATGACCCAACTAGTTTCGAGCTGGCCATCGAGAGTAGGGACTCTGTAAGAATGGCTGGATGCTTAGCGATCTGAGATGGAATCCTTATACATCAACAAAGTATGGACTTTGGTTGCTATATCTGAAAAGTTAAATCCCCATCAGGAGCAAGTATATCTTGAGAAGATTACTTGGTGTAGATGGAAAAGTTGAGACTTTCAAAGCTAGACTTGTTGAAGCTTTTCGTCATCGACCAGGCGTGGATAATGATGAAACCTTTTCAAGTAGCTATGCTTAAGTCCATCCTGTTGGAGATAGTGCCCTTAGAGTCAATTATTGGATCACAGGCACGTGATTGCAATGATTGAGGGAGGACCTATCCCGGTACGACAGTCTTACTCGAGATGATAGTATGCTATATGGTTTACCTTTATCATCGTGTACTGTTTCAGGTGACCTTACAGGTCGCTATTACACGTTGATAGAGCCCCTAGGATTCTTGCTTGACTGCCAGCAGTATGAGGGCGATCATATACGTGGGAGCTGGTAGTCTATAAGCACATCCTTAAATGGTCCCTAGTCGTGGGAGTTTCGAGACAGGGCATCGATTCTCCAGAGTAGACTAGTGTATACAGTCGAGACCCCGACGAGGGGCGGTGGCCGGTCTCACAGGCCACTGGTGTCAGTTGGTTCACCTAAGATGTATACAGGTGCTCATTGGGTTATGAGTACACCGGACAGGACTCGCCGGGAACATGCTAGTTGGTCTTATACCTCATGTCAGATAGCAGTTCCCAGGTGACATGTGTACAGGTTAGTTCATCGACCTGGGGATCGTCATTTGTCTCGTGTGAGTTCCCACTGTGCTTTGATTACTACCCTACCACGGCTCAAAGGAGTCGTGCAAACAGGTTTTAGTTGGATACAGTCCCGAGCCACATGGAGGCAGTGAGCGGATCTTCGGGGGTTCGTCTCTCCCGGTATTAGGGGTGAGGTCGCGCTGTGTCTAGGAGAGCCATTACACGAAGTCCTTGGCCAAGGCAGGAGATTTACTGGTAGGTATTCCAGTAGTATCTCAGGGTGTTCTGGGCTACACTCCGACACGACTTGTACCGCTTTTGGGGGTCTGGCTTTTACCCACCCCCTAGGCCCGACATGCGATGCTCATAGACGAACGGACCGGACTGTACGGATATTGTCATTGAAAGGCTCAGTAGGGTGTCAGGATGAGTTCGCTCATCGACGTCCCTTTTGGTCAATAGCTGGTGGCCCGTTACGTATTGGCTTATACCTCTGACGTGCTAGTGGTTAAATCCACAGCCATAGTATTGACGAGTCTTTAGAGTCCACCACACATTCAGTTACTCAGCTTTCGGGCGAAAAGCTGTAGAGGCCGTATGGAGATATGGCTGGGTTCGATCAGATACGTGCGGTATTGCACGGATCAGGATCGGACGGTTTTTACTGGCCGGCTTTGGTTTAAGCCGGATCCTAGTATAGTACAGTGTAGATTTGTCTCATTGCATTTGTATCCGGTCGGAATACAAATGCGGGCATGTATATGCAGTAGCGGGGTTTTCCTGTAATTTATTACGGGACCAGTTTTCTGGAGTTGCCAGTTTGCATTCCGTTCCGGCCGGTTTTCCTTTGTTCTTTCCCGGCCGGACTTTTCCGATGAAGGGGGTTATTTGCAAGTTTGCAAATAACATTTGTGGAGGGGGTTTCTTGCTTTTGTGTCATTATGATATTGTCACGACCCGCAGGGTACGGAACGTGACTGGCACTTAAGTTTACGAAACGTCTAAAGGCGTCCGTAAAATAAGTAAGCCAAAGCCCAGAAAACAAAACCAATTAAGCAAAAGAGTGAAGAAAACCCAAACATTTGAAAGCAAGCTTATCAAATAAGTCATATAAAACCCTTTTTAAAAACAATACTAATTTTTCCGAAAATTTCGGCAGAGTCTCCTTTGTAAATACTGGCCCCCAAAAATGGGTACAACAAAATATATACATGAATCCACAAAATAGGGCATCCCCAAGCGGGAGCTAGCTCTTCGCCATACGGCGGTCACAAATCCCACGCAATGTAAATGACAACAAGCATAATAAAGCATAAGGAAGCATGAAAAAGTAGCATGTCGGCTCAAGTGAGCTCGACCCCAAATACAGTATAAAATCCACAAACCTCACAGTCTCATCTCTAGGTCAATATACAATAATCTGGTAGAACAGTAGATGGAGTACACTAGATACAAGAATATACAAGAATATACAAGAATATACAAGGTGGTACAAAAAATAACATAACCCACCTATGAGCAAATCTCGAGCTCAGGCAAAAGAGGCAAAAGACAAGTGCGCCCGCCGCTACTGAACTGACGGAGCGGACCTGCAAAAGACTGTGGCACAACGGGGGTGAGTTGCCAACTCGTGAGTAATAAATAACATCTACAAAGGCTATCGTATGCATGCACACAAGCATCCTAGCATCTAAAATACAGGTATGACTGGATGCACTAGCAGGTGTGTATATAACATCAGTGTACTAATATGCATGCAACATGAAAATCTGAGGTCTCAATAGGTATATATAAGAAATATTTTATCTCTTTTTGTTTTTGAAACTCTTTTAGAATGCCAGCATAATGCCAATGAATCGACGAAAATCGGTGTCCAGCAACGACACCCAAAAGCTGTCTCAAATCTCATAAATGTATCTCTGGCCTCAGCCGTCCGGCTGACCCATCTCAAATATCAATATCTCATCATCTAGCGGCCACGGTCGGTATCCTCTGGATATCCGCCGTCCCAAACAGTCACCGGTAGGTAATCCGTCCCCTGCCAGGCTCAACGTCATCACCACATTCCTCTTGCCCCGGGGTACCTTACCGGGCCCACCATGTACCCGTGCCGGTTCCTCCACTCCTCGACACGGATTTCCAAATCCACAGCAAACTCATGGTGGACGACACTTACATCACTAGAAAACCGCAATTTACATGTTTTAAAAATATCATAAGTTTGGAAATTTTGCGGCTTTCCCCCGAAATCCAGCAATATCATAAAATCTCAAGAAATCCTCATAAATGCATATATCAATACTAATGAATGCGTATGATATCAATAATCAAGTTGCGATGTGTGATTAATGTATTAAGCATGAACAATGAATATGATGAAGTACATGCACATGAATAGCAATCCTACGGTTTCATTTTAAGGAAATAGCACAATTTAAGTATCAATTAGTAAAAGGTTTAAATTAAAGGTTATCTAGTGTGGTGGCATGGCAATTACCAGGATGTGTGTGTAAACATGAATAGTGCTCGTGCTGCATATAAAAACCTGGTAATGGTGCATGTGTCCTACAATTGAGTTTGCGTATATGGGTATAACCTATTGATCTAATTGCAGCAATTATCATGCCAGTATTATTATTTTAATGTCACAAGTGATTATCCAATTTACTATTTTCCAGTTTACTAAATCTATCGGGCGACTTGCGCCATCCAGACGATCGTCCCCCGTAGATGTTAAATCTACTCACCGGGATCCCTGGCTAGCTGTGTCCAATCACCGCCTTTCCCTTTCGCGCCGCGTCTGACGTCTCCGCGACCGAACCTGGAATTTACATCAATACCAAACATAAGGTTACGTATCAAGAACGACGCAAAACCCCAACGAAACTACTAAAGTTCGCTAGCTAGGTACAACGTGCACAAAGTGCGCGGACACACGCGAAAATCGCAAAAACTGCCAAAAACGCCGATTTGGGTCACCCGGCAAAACTAAAACCCGACTACCCAAAAACCGCACTCACGCATCCTAAAAGTCGTAGGACAAGCCAACACAATCATCAAGATGCCACAATTAATTCATCACATAACTTTTATAAAAATCTAGTAAGCAGAAATTGCAATTTGATGCAAACATCGACAATATAGCGACAAAGTCAATACCACCCAACACCAACATTCCAAACTAACCAAAAAGTTAGCCAATACACAAATTCTAAACCATTTACTAAGCTTAAAAACCTAATTTACATAACAAAACCTTCTCTTGATTTTTGTACTTAGCAAACATAACCCAAACTATATATGAAAAACCTTAATTTAACACTATATTTTAGCCTAATAAGCAATTTAACCACTTAGATTAAGGTTAGCAAAACACTAGATAGCAAATTAGGTTTAATCAACACAAATTAGGTTTAATCAACTCACTAAACATGTTTCAAGTACCATTTCCATACAAAAACCTTTTCTTGAAAATCCTAAAAAGCAAATTTCACACTTCTAATTTAATCAAATTAGCATAATTGGAAACTATATCAACAAGGTAACCAAATAGATTAGTCATTAACAACTAGATTAACTATAAAATAACTTAATTAACTATTATGGCTTTCAAACCCTAGTTTCAATTTTCAAACAAAATCTAAGAAATCTAGATTAACTACACTAAATTATCACTAAACCATATAATATAAGCACTTAAACAAAGGATTTAACAAGATAGGAATTATACCTCTTGATCAATGGATCAAGCAAGAAAGTTTGCTCCAAAAAAATGCCTCCTTTCCACATGATTTCAACTATATTAGGCTTGAGAAGAGGTAGCACAAGGATTTTGTGTTGAAAAAGAGAAGGATTTATGGATTTTTATTGAATTTTGTTGCAACTTTTGAAGAAAATGAGAGAGAAAGAGAAGGAAAATAATGGAGGTGGAAATGGTGCAGGTTTCGGCCAGAGGAGGGGAATGGGGGAGGGTGTGGGCAAGTGGGGAAAGTCATGGTCAAGTTTCTAAAGTCAAATGTATCATACATTATCCAAAATATTTAAATAATTCCATAAACTATGAAATTCAACTCAAGAAACAACTCAAGAAAGAGAGAGGCCAGAATTTCTGGACTTGGCCAAGGCTTGGGCTGTTCTAGGGCTGAGAAAAAAGATAGAGGGGTTTTACAAAAGAAATTTTATGCAAAAAGGCCCCCTACAACTCAAAAATTGCAAGTTTTAGCCCAAAATTCAATAAATTCATTTCAATTCATAAAAATTGGTTAAAATTCAAAATAAATTACTAAAAATTCATGTTATCACTAGATTATAATTATCATAATTTTAGAGATTAAAATTAGCCCGGAAAAATTTGTATTTATCGCTTATTTAATGTATTTTCTTACCGGCTTAAAATAATATTAAAAAAATTGAAAAAATAGGGAAAAATTTTAAATGACCAAAATTTCATAAATAACTCATTAGCTACTAAAAACAAGCAATTACCTATCCATTTTAGGTATAATTAGCCCTAAACTGCAAAATATCGAGAAAGACGGTTTTCGGAAAAATACCGAATTTTCACCGAATTTCAGGAAAACACCAAAACGACTTTTCAAGACGCTACAATCTTCCCCCCTTAAAGAAATTCGGTCCCCGAATTTAAAAATATAGCTACGCGTACCTTCGAAGAGATGGGGATACTTCTTCCTCATCTCGCCCTCGGTCTCCCAGGTAACCTCCTCGCTGCTCGGGCTACGCCAAAGGACCTTGACGGTTGGTATAATCTTCGACCTCAACTTCTTCACCTGCCGATCCAAGATGGCCACCGGCTGCTCTGCAAAAGAAAGGTCGCGCTCTAGCTGGACTGTCGGGTGCTGAATCGCATGCGAAGGGTCGTGAAGGTACTTGCGGAGCATCGAAACATGAAAAACGGGGTGAACATCGGGAAAGCTGGGTGGAAGAGCCAAACGATATGCAACAGCGCCGACACGCTCGAGGATCTCGAAGGGACCTACGAATCTAGGGCTAAGCTTTCCCTTTCGCCCAAAACGCATCACGCCCTTCATCGGAGAGACCTTCAGAAAAACATGGTCGCCAACTGCGAACTCTAATCTGCGACGGCGCCTGTCTGCATACGATTTCTGCCTGCTCTGAGCCGCTCTCATCCGGTCTCGGATCAACTGTATCTTCGCTGTCGTCTCCTCAACAAGCTGCGGCCCCAAAATACTGCTCTCGCTGAGCTCTGTCCAACAAACGGGCGATCTGCATCTCCTCCCATACAATGCCTCGAAAGGTGCCATCTGAATAGTATCCTGGAAGCTGTTGTTGTAGGAGAACTCCACTAGAGGTAAATGACGATCCCAGCTACCCCCAAAGTCTAAAACGCACGCTCTGAGCATGTCCTCGAGAGTCTGAATGGTCCGCTCTGACTGTCCGTCTGTCTGCGGATGAAACGCTGTGCTGAAGCTCAAACGAGTGCCCAAAGCCTCCTGAAGTCTCTGCCAAAGTCGGCTGGTGAACTGAGTGCCTCGATCTGACACGATACAAGTCGGTACGCCATGTAGTCGCACGATCTCGTCAATATAGAGCTGAGCATACTGAGCGAAGCTGAAAGTCGTCTTCACTGGAAGGAAGTGAGCCGCTTTCGTCAATCTATCCACGATCACCCAGATGGAGTCGTACCCTCGACTGGTCCTGGGTAGACCCACAACGAAGTCCATCGAAATCTGCTCCCATTTCCACTCTGGAATGGGTAACGGCTGTAGCTCTCCTGCGGGCCTCTGGTGCTCGGCCTTGACTTGCTGACAAGTCAGGCATCTCGAAACGAACTCCGCAATGTCCCTCTTCATCCCGTCCCACCAGTAGGTCTCTCTCATATCATTGTACATCTTGGTGGAACCGGGGTGGACACTATACACTGATCGGTGTGCCTCCTCGAGAATGTTGCGCCGTAATCCATCAGCATCTGGTACGCACAGTCTAGATCCATATCGTAAAATCCCCTGATCATCAACCACGAACTCGGAAAATCTGCCCTGTCCTATCTGTGCCATGATCTCTGAGCAACGGTCGTCACTGCGCTGTGCCTCACATATACGGTCAAGCAACTGTGGGCGTGCACGAACATGCGCGAGCTGTCCCCCTGTCTGAGTGAACTCGAACTCAACTCGGCTGTCGCATAATGTCTGCCAATCTGCTGACGACTGCCTCTGCACTGCGCGCAAAAAGGATAGACTACCCCCGGGCCTCCTACTCAACGCATCTGCCACCACATTCGCCTTGCCGGGGTGATATAAGATCTCGCAGTCGTAGTCTTTCACCAACTCCATCCAACGACGCTGTCTGAGGTTCAGGTCTCGCTGCTGAAATATGTACTTTAAGCTCTTGTGATCGGTGAATATCTGACACGACTCGCCGTAAAGGTAATGTCGCCAAATCTTCAGTGCAAAGACCACTGCAGCCATCTCCAAATCATGAGTGGGGTAGTTCTGTTCATGCTTCTTCAACTGCCGAGAAGCATAAGCGATCACCCGGCCATGCTGCATCAATACGCATCCTAATCCCACTCGCGAAGCATCACAGTAGACAACAAATCCGCCTGATCCCGAAGGTAAAGATAATACCGGCGCCGTAGTCAAACAAGTCCGTAGCTGCTGAAAACTGCGCTCGCACTCCTCTGTCCAGACGAAAGGAACTCCCTTCCGGGTCAAACTGGTCAACGGTGCAGCTATACGGGAGAAGTCCTGAACAAAACGCCTGTAGTAGCCCGCCAGGCCTAGAAAACTACGGATCTCAGTAACCGATGTAGGTCGGGGCCACTGCTGAACAGCCTCAATCTTCTTCGGGTCCACACAAATGCCGTCTCTCGTAACCACGTGACCCAAGAATCCGACGCTGTCCAGCCAGAAAGCACACTTGGAGAACTTCGCGAACAGCTGGTGCTCCCTCAGAGTCTGTAACGTAATCCGCAAGTGCTGCTCGTGCTCCTCTCTGCTCCGGGAGTACACCAAGATATCGTCGATAAACACGATGATGAACAAGTCAAGATACGGCCTGAATGTACGGTTCATCAGATCCATGAATGCTGCTGGGGCGTTGGTGAGTCCGAACGACATCACCAAAAACTCGTAGTGGCCATAGCGTGTACGGAAAGCTGTCCTCGGTATATCCTCCTGTCGAACTCGCAGCTGATGGTATCCTGATCGCAAGTCGATCCTCGAAAAATACCCCGCACCCTGAAGCTGGTCGAACAAATCATCAATGCGCGGCAACGGATATCTGTTCCGAACGGTAACTTTGTTCAGCTGGCGGTAGTCGATACATAAGCGCAAACTTCCATCCTTCTTCTTGACAAACAGGACTGGAGCACCCCACGGAGAAACACTCGGTCGAATAAGCCCCTTATCCAAAAAATCCTGCAACTGATCCTTCAGCTCTCGAAGCTCTGCCGGGGCCATCCGATAAGGCGGTATAGAAATAGGCCCCGAACCGGGAATCAAATCAATGCAGAACTCAACATCGCGCTCAGGCGGTAGCCCAGGTAGCTCATCAGGGAAGACATCAGGGAACTCACAAACTATCGGGACCCGGTCCAACGGAACCTCTGCAGCTCGAGTATCACAAACAAACGCTAAGAATCCCTGACATCCCTTCAGCAAGAGCTGACCAGCGCGAAGAGACGAAATTAAGCTGGGAAGGGCGACACTACGGTCTCCCTGAATAACAAGGACTGGCTCTCCCGGAAAGCTAAATCTGACTGCCTTCTCACGGCAGTCCACCGAAGCATAACAAGTGGCTAACCAATCCATGCCCAGAAGCACATCAAAGTCCAACGTATCGAGGAGTATCAAATCAACTGATGAATCCCTCTCCCCGATACGAACGGAACACAAACAAAATACAAACCGAGCGACAAACGACTCACCTACCGGAGTAACAACAACAAGCGGCTGATCTAACGACGACAACTCACGGCCCAACATCGGTGCAAAGTGTGTAGAGACGTACGAATGTGTGGAACCTGGGTCGAATAATACCCGTGCGTCGAAAGAACAAACTGGCAAAGTACCTGTCACGACGGCATTAGATGCCTGCGCATCCTGCGGTGTCAAAGCAAAAACTCGGGCCTGTCCTCCACCGATAGCGGGCTGACCTCGACCTCGGCCTCTGCCTCCTCGTCCTCTCTGAACAGGACCGCCGCGTCCACGGCCTCTCGGTGCACCTAACTGGCGTGGAGCATCGCCTGGGGTAGGAAGTAGGGCTCTCTGAGGAGGGGGTGGTGATGGTGGTAGTGTCACGTGCGGAACTGTCGCTGCTCCCTGTCGTCTCACCGGACAGTCTCTGACAAGATGATGCAGACTCCCGCACCCAAAACATCCTGGTGACGGCTGCTGCCCCTGGGGATAAGAACCATATAACTGTCCCCGCCCAAATCCTCTGCCAGGCCTATCTCTCGGAAAGAATCTGGCGCGCTGTCTCTGAGACGGTACATCGGTGCGCATCCTCTTCGGCCCAGAAACGGCCGAAGTCCGTGATATGCGTGCCTCCATCCGCAATGCAGTATCCATAGCAGCTGAATAAGTGTCGTAGTGCTGGGCGCCAATGGCAAGATATAGCTGGGCATCAAGTCCCTGTACGAACCTCTTCACCATCTTCTCCTCGGTATCCACCAAATACTGAGCATATCGGGACAACTGTGTAAACTGGATGTCATACTCAGACACCGTCATCCCAGGTGTCTTGACTAAGGCCTCGAAACTGCGAGCTCTGGCGTCACGAACGCTCTCTGGAAGGAAACGGGCTAGAAAGACCGCTGTAAACTCGACCCAAGTCATAGGCGGTAGATCTGCAGCTCGACCTCTCAAGACTGACTCCCACCATGTCTGCGCGAGACCCTCTAGTCGGAAACTCGCAAGCTCTACCCATCGATCATCCGAACATCTCAGCGAACGGCAGATACTGGCTAAACTGTCAAGGAACGTCTGTGGGTCCTCCGCTGTCTCGGTGCCGGTGAATACTGGAGGTCTCAGCCTCATGAAATCCTGTAGTGAAACCGGAATGGCCACGGTGGTAGTAGTAGGAGCAGGTATCATGGTCGTCTGTGACGTAGTAGGTACGTCATCCGGCCTCGGTGTACGACTGGCTGCAACTAGGGATCCTACCATCTGACGCAGCTCCTGCATGCCTCCCATCATCTGTCGCAACTCCTCCATACCCATCTCGAGCCTATCCATACGGCCTGGGGAAGGTGGATCGGTCCGTCCCTGCGGCGTAGGCATACCACCCTGCTCAGTCCTAGTCTCGGACGAGCCAGCTCGAATCTCGTCTCTGGCGGCAGCCCTCTGTGCCCTCGTAGCCTTCGGCGGCATAGTGGCTGTTACAGGAAAACGGATAGTAAGAACAGTGCAATAGGATCATAGGATACACGGAATTGAAGAAGGAATTTTCAAGCAAGTATATCCTAAAGTCACTTAGGCGGAGTACCGTATCGTAAGTATGCCGCGGACATACGCACGCTACGTTACCCTGCTTAAGCCACTTACTCCATCTACCAAGGGTCATCCTACACTCACAAAGGTAAACCTATCGCTCTGATACCAACTTTGTCACGACCCGCAGGGTACGGAACGTGACTGGCACTTAAGTTTACGAAACGTCTAAAGGCGTCCGTAAAATAAGTAAGCCAAAGCCCAGAAAACAAAACCAATTAAGCAAAAGAGTGAAGAAAACCCAAACATTTGAAAGCAAGCTTATCAAATAAGTCATATAAAACCCTTTTTAAAAACAATACTAATTTTTCCGAAAATTTCGGCAGAGTCTCCTTTGTAAATACTGGCCCCCAAAAATGGGTACAACAAAATATATACATGAATCCACAAAATAGGGCATCCCCAAGCGGGAGCTAGCTCTTCGCCATACGGCGGTCACAAATCCCACGCAATGTAAATGACAACAAGCATAATAAAGCATAAGGAAGCATGAAAAAGTAGCATGTCGGCTCAAGTGAGCTCGACCCCAAATACAGTATAAAATCCACAAACCTCACAGTCTCATCTCTAGGTCAATATACAATAATCTGGTAGAACAGTAGATGGAGTACACTAGATACAAGAATATACAAGAATATACAAGAATATACAAGGTGGTACAAAAAATAACATAACCCACCTATGAGCAAATCTCGAGCTCAGGCAAAAGAGGCAAAAGACAAGTGCGCCCGCCGCTACTGAACTGACGGAGCGGACCTGCAAAAGACTGTGGCACAACGGGGGTGAGTTGCCAACTCGTGAGTAATAAATAACATCTACAAAGGCTATCGTATGCATGCACACAAGCATCCTAGCATCTAAAATACAGGTATGACTGGATGTACTAGCAGGTGTGTATATAACATCAGTGTACTAATATGCATGCAACATGAAAATCTGAGGTCTCAATAGGTATATATAAGAAATATTTTATCTCTTTTTGTTTTTGAAACTCTTTTAGAATGCCAGCATAATGCCAATGAATCGACGAAAATCGGTGTCCAGCAACGACACCCAAAAGCTGTCTCAAATCTCATAAATGTATCTCTGGCCTCAGCCGTCCGGCTGACCCATCTCAAATATCAATATCTCATCATCTAGCGGCCACGGTCGGTATCCTCTGGATATCCGCCGTCCCAAACAGTCACCGGTAGGTAATCCGTCCCCTGCCAGGCTCAACGTCATCACCACATTCCTCTTGCCCCGGGGTACCTTACCGGGCCCACCATGTACCCGTGCCGGTTCCTCCACTCCTCGACACGGATTTCCAAATCCACAGCAAACTCATGGTGGACGACACTTACATCACTAGAAAACCGCAATTTACATGTTTTAAAAATATCATAAGTTTGGAAATTTTGCGGCTTTCCCCCGAAATCCAGCAATATCATAAAATCTCAAGAAATCCTCATAAATGCATATATCAATACTAATGAATGCGTATGATATCAATAATCAAGTTGCGATGTGTGATTAATGTATTAAGCATGAACAATGAATATGATGAAGTACATGCACATGAATAGCAATCCTACGGTTTCATTTTAAGGAAATAGCACAATTTAAGTATCAATTAGTAAAAGGTTTAAATTAAAGGTTATCTAGTGTGGTGGCATGGCAATTACCAGGATGTGTGTGTAAACATGAATAGTGCTCGTGCTGCATATAAAAACCTGGTAATGGTGCATGTGTCCTACAATTGAGTTTGCGTATATGGGTATAACCTATTGATCTAATTGCAGCAATTATCATGCCAGTATTATTATTTTAATGTCACAAGTGATTATCCAATTTACTATTTTCCAGTTTACTAAATCTATCGGGCGACTTGCGCCATCCAGACGATCGTCCCCCGTAGATGTTAAATCTACTCACCGGGATCCCTGGCTAGCTGTGTCCAATCACCGCCTTTCCCTTTCGCGCCGCGTCTGACGTCTCCGCGACCGAACCTGGAATTTACATCAATACCAAACATAAGGTTACGTATCAAGAACGACGCAAAACCCCAACGAAACTACTAAAGTTCGCTAGCTAGGTACAACGTGCACAAAGTGCGCGGACACACGCGAAAATCGCAAAAACTGCCAAAAACGCCGATTTGGGTCACCCGGCAAAACTAAAACCCGACTACCCAAAAACCGCACTCACGCATCCTAAAAGTCGTAGGACAAGCCAACACAATCATCAAGATGCCACAATTAATTCATCACATAACTTTTATAAAAATCTAGTAAGCAGAAATTGCAATTTGATGCAAACATCGACAATATAGCGACAAAGTCAATACCACCCAACACCAACATTCCAAACTAACCAAAAAGTTAGCCAATACACAAATTCTAAACCATTTACTAAGCTTAAAAACCTAATTTACATAACAAAACCTTCTCTTGATTTTTGTACTTAGCAAACATAACCCAAACTATATATGAAAAACCTTAATTTAACACTATATTTTAGCCTAATAAGCAATTTAACCACTTAGATTAAGGTTAGCAAAACACTAGATAGCAAATTAGGTTTAATCAACACAAATTAGGTTTAATCAACTCACTAAACATGTTTCAAGTACCATTTCCATACAAAAACCTTTTCTTGAAAATCCTAAAAAGCAAATTTCACACTTCTAATTTAATCAAATTAGCATAATTGGAAACTATATCAACAAGGTAACCAAATAGATTAGTCATTAACAACTAGATTAACTATAAAATAACTTAATTAACTATTATGGCTTTCAAACCCTAGTTTCAATTTTCAAACAAAATCTAAGAAATCTAGATTAACTACACTAAATTATCACTAAACCATATAATATAAGCACTTAAACAAAGGATTTAACAAGATAGGAATTATACCTCTTGATCAATGGATCAAGCAAGAAAGTTTGCTCCAAAAAAATGCCTCCTTTCCACATGATTTCAACTATATTAGGCTTGAGAAGAGGTAGCACAAGGATTTTGTATTGAAAAAGAGAAGGATTTATGGATTTTTATTGAATTTTGTTGCAACTTTTGAAGAAAATGAGAGAGAAAGAGAAGGAAAATAATGGAGGTGGAAATGGTGCAGGTTTCGGCCAGAGGAGGGGAATGGGGGAGGGTGTGGGCAAGTGGGGAAAGTCATGGTCAAGTTTCTAAAGTCAAATGTATCATACATTATCCAAAATATTTAAATAATTCCATAAACTATGAAATTCAACTCAAGAAACAACTCAAGAAAGAGAGAGGCCAGAATTTCTGGACTTGGCCAAGGCTTGGGCTGTTCTAGGGCTGAGAAAAAAGATAGAGGGGTTTTACAAAAGAAATTTTATGCAAAAAGGCCCCCTACAACTCAAAAATTGCAAGTTTTAGCCCAAAATTCAATAAATTCGTTTCAATTCATAAAAATTGGTTAAAATTCAAAATAAATTACTAAAAATTCATGTTATCACTAGATTATAATTATCATAATTTTAGAGATTAAAATTAGCCCGGAAAAATTTGTATTTATCGCTTATTTAATGTATTTTCTTACCGGCTTAAAATAATATTAAAAAAATTGAAAAAATAGGGAAAAATTTTAAATGACCAAAATTTCATAAATAACTCATTAGCTACTAAAAACAAGCAATTACCTATCCATTTTAGGTATAATTAGCCCTAAACTGCAAAATATCGAGAAAGACGGTTTTCGGAAAAATACCGAATTTTCACCGAATTTCAGGAAAACACCAAAACGACTTTTCAAGACGCTACAGATATGTTAAGCATCTTTGCTTTTTCATCCATGATGGTGCATTTATGTGATTGGAAAGGGTTAAGGTTTGGATGTAAGTTTGTAATCATGATGTTTTGTTTGTGGTCACCCTTCACCTTTTACTACACTCACCTCCCTCTTGCATTATGTACACACTCCACCACCATTCCTCAAGAGAGGATGGCCGGCCACTTCTTAGAGAGAAAATGAAAGAGTTTCATTTTTGAGCTTGTGGCATTCTTGATCTCATTTTCATGCTAGAAAAATGCAAGCACCATTTTTCTTATCTTGATTCCTCCATCTATCAAATGGCAACATCCACTACCCCAATATGAGACATGAGTCCTACACATATTCTACAGCATATTTTTGGCATGTCGACTTGCCAGCTTCATGACCGAGTTGCCTCGGTATAGAGGCGGGAGCCCGTAAAAGAAACAGGCGACGTGGTGCCCTTCCGGCGAGGAGATGGAGACCGGACTTTCCGCGTGAGATCGGGACGACGACGAGAAGACCGGAGGACTCGGATCACTCGGTATATCTCTTCCCTATCTTGTTAGTTAGCTAGGACAAGTTTAATGGCCCGATCCGGGGTTTAGTGCGCGGTGGTGCCGGTTTGCCCAGTTCAAGAAAAATTAAAGTTTATCACCGCTTCCGCATTTGGCCGTCGGTTTGACGGCCGGGGCGCCGCCGTGCACTTACAGTGGTATCAGAGCCTCGCCATTAACTTCGTCTAGCTTTGTTTGATGTGTTTGCATTTCCGATCGACCAAAATTCCAAAAAACCACATTTTCCTCACATCAGTTTTCTGTCGAAATTTTTTGAAGTCCAAAAATTTTTCAGGTTGTAGAAAATTGATGTACTAGAAGTTCTAAGAGTTCTGGGAAAATTCGAGACATTGATCTCTCAGGTAGAGCGCGGAACCGCGGCAAAACCCCCCTTGTTGCCGCGGTTCCGCCGCAGGTTTGAGAGATCAATGGGTCGAAATTTTCCAGTGGGCTTGTGGGCTGATTTTGGGGGTTTTGGAATATTAAACTTGGGCCCAGAATTTCTGTGAGTGCTACAGTATTGCTTGGGGGCCCACTTGTTAATTTTTGATCGATCGGATATTTTAAACACATTATTTCACAGTATTTACATTATATCTGCGACCGTGAATGCCACTCGATCGGTAAATCCTGTCTAACTGCTATAGCCCGGTTAGACGGATTTGCGAACGTGACCTTCACGTTGATGTTCTGTGTTTATGCTGTGATGTTGCGGATCGGTCGTGGGGGATAGCCTGGATGCAATGCTAGTACAGTTTCTGTTGTATTATGTACTTTTGATATTGCGGGGCGAGCGTCCGACATGTGGACTGCCGTCACTGCCTGTTTGTATTATTATTTTAGGGCACGACCAGGTTGCGGTCGATGTACCCGGTGTATGTATATTTTACTTTCTGTACTAGGATTGCCCCGCGGAGGGGTGCACGGATAGCTGGGTTCTAGAGGGCAACAAGCCCGCATCTCATGGCATTGAGACGGAGGGGGCTTCACTCTAGGATTGACGGGCTATTCGCCGCACTCGTAGGGGGTACAGGTTGACCCAGGAGGGGTGCCCAAGTTACCGGATTCCGTGAAGTGCTGGATGGTCCATTCACGGTGCTGAAGGGGGCTGCCTCGCTTCAGGTTTTGGCGGGTAACTTGCCGCGCCCGTAGGGGTCTAGGGTTTTCATTGCACAGGCTATCCACACGACCAGGGGAACGTCGGGTTTCAGTAGTGGCTCTGTGAAACCCGGGGATCCCAGATATCTGTATTGTTCTGTGATGCTGTACATTTCTGTGATGTTACATTTTATTCACGCCTTGAGCGAAATATAATATATTGGTTTATATATTAGTAGATGTTGTATATGTTTTTCATCCGCGCTAGTCCAGTCCCCGCTCTGCCGTTAGTTAGCTAACCTAACGGGTGATGACGGGACCCAGTGGCGAATGCGGATGGCATATACGTACGTCAGTATATTTTCGTTCTTTGTGGTGTGATCAATTGATGGGACTGCATTGATTCGGATCAATGCAAGATAAACAAACCTATTCTGATGTTGTTGGAACACTTTTCAAAAAGCTGTTATTGCAAGGACGTTCACTTTTGTTTTGCATCGTGGTATTCATTTGGAATATCCTGCTCCTCAGTCGACGAGGCAAGGGCCGAGATCCCTTCACCGGGAGTGACCCCTTGGACAGAAGTTTGCGTCAGGGCATTAACTTCACTATAGCCGATTACTTTTGCTTTGCACAGTGATATTCGGTTATGAATATCCAGCACCCCATTCTACGGGGAAAGAGCCGAGATCCCTTCACCGGGAGTGACCTCTTTAGTAAAGGTTTTCGTCACTATATTTTCTAAAAAGCTATCCGTTCCTTCAACGATATCAAGTTCATTACGTTAAAGGTTTTCGCCAGAAACCATTCGTAGCCCTCCGTCGTTTCATATGGGTAGTCAATAGTAT
Organism: Agapanthus africanus; assembly: GCA_030015575.1. Lineage (NCBI taxonomy): Eukaryota > Viridiplantae > Streptophyta > Magnoliopsida > Asparagales > Amaryllidaceae > Agapanthus > Agapanthus africanus. Next base: position 404,425,348 of record CM057346.1, read on the forward strand.
TCAAGCTGTGTATGTTGGCCAAAGTCAAGGCACAGTGATTGGTAGCTATTGGGTATTCATATGCAGCATAGATAGATGCGTTGGTTTGGGACAGTCGTACTGCCATTTTGTCCAAAGTCAAGTGTAGGTACGGGTGGATTCAAATTAACCTGGAGAATGACGGGTTGAACTTGACATGTGACTTATGATATGTTGGCCAAAGTCAAGGTCATAAGAGCATGGGGTAAAAATCCACATCGGGAGTTTCAAAAGAACTGAAACTTGCCAGATATGCGCATACCTTCTGGAGTATGATACCGTGAGCGGATTCCGTCACGTTATCATGCGATGATAGTTGGATCCCGATTCCCACTGATGAGTTAGTTTACTCCTCGGGTATTCCCGACTAATTCTTCTTTTAGGTTTGGAGGAGAATTTGAGGTACAGTGGGAGGTTTCCAGATTAGATAAATTGGTAACCATTCTGATCTAGGATAGAGTGCACGCTGAGTGTTTCTTTTCTCTCTCTCTCTGGCAGCGACCATTGACCCGACCCTAGACTATGACTCAGTGACCAAGTTGACCGAACCTTCTTAAACACTGGCTTTTGGATTATCAGAGTTGCAGACCTCATTGCCACTCCTACTTTTACCCTTTTTTCCAGGACACCCCGTATTTCTACAAACGTCCACTTCCATTGGACAAAGCCATCGTATGGTTATATACGAACTCGAAGGAATTCGAGGATGGTTTCTGGTTTTAGAGAAAATGAATAGGACTATTCAGTTGTCTTTTCCTTTTACCTTCTCTCAGGTTGCGAGTACTCCTTGGTTTAGGAGATAGTACACCTATTACGCAAATTGGATAGTCTTCTTCCAAACCTTAGGCTGGTGCCGAACGGTGGGGAATGAAGAAAACCAATTAGCCTAACGATGGTGTACAGAAGGTATTAAGATTAAGACAAAGCAAGGGATTAGTAAGAGGGCAAAGTAAATTGCGACTGCTGTTCACGACCAAACCAAGTATTCCTTCGCCAATCCTAAATCACCTTTGTATTTCTCCAGGACACTCCGTATCACTACGAAGATCCACAGTTTATTTGGATACTCCATCGTATGGTTATATACGAACTCGAAAGGAACTTATTCCAATTCGGGGATGGATTCTGGTTCAGGAGAAATAGGAATAAGGTTTATTCAGGTGTCTTTTATCCTCACCTTCTCTCGCATTGCGAGTGCTCCTAGGATTAGGACAGTACACCCATTATGCTTACTGGATAGTCTTCTTCCAAACCATAGGCTGGTGCCAAACGGTAGGGAAGGAAGAAAACAATTTGGCCTAAGGGGTGTGCAGAAGGTAATGACTAAAGACATATAAAGGGATTTGGAGAGGTGGCAAAGAATTATACGGTTATAGTTGTGAATCTGGATAATGGTAGAGGCATTACTAGGAATACCAGGATACCCCATCGAAACATTTTAATGTTTCAGTTCACTGTGTAATGTTAAAAGAAAACTGATTTCCCGATTAGATACTTACTCCAGGGTATGTATTTACCAGGTATGATTCTCACATCTGTATGGTTTTTACAGATGATGAGTGGGAGTAAGTCATTGGGAATAGGGTGATCGTCCTCATTATATCGGGATTCGTTGTAATCGGTGATATTTGAGGAAGTCACCTGGGCTGTTTGCCGGTCGGCAAATATTTGGTTTTGAATATCCGCTGTTATGCACCAATTTCAAATTGATATATCTGTACGTCTATTTTCATAGAGTGAGATATACCTTTTGAAATTATGTCGATGACATTTAGCTATATCAGTGGATGGTTAGGTAAGGAGCATTAAACAGCGGTGTAATTCTTCTTAACCATAAGTACAGTTTTCAACCTACGACACACAGTGAAAGAGTTGTTAGACTCAGCGGACTTATACAGAGTATTGTATGTTGTCCGGTGTCCATTAGGACAGAGGGGTTGGTCCTCATACTATATTCTGTTTACTTTTAACTTCTCTAGTTCTTAGACATGTGTTTCGTAGAAACACAGGGTCTAAGTTTTGAGGAGTTATAGGTATTTGAATAGAGTAGAGAACAGGTGTAGCAAGTATTGGGATTCTTCAAAGTGATCGAAGATGTAGATACTTGTGTATGGTATTCAGTTGATAATAATGATAAAGAGAAATTGCTTCTCTTTCAGGTTACTCATAATTGGAAGCATTCCTAAGTTGAGTAACGCTGATCGGCCTCCTTCCATTTAGTTGACATGCACTGGAGATAGCTGCATGATTTGAATCTGGTTCAATTAAATCAGTGCCTCTGGTTCTATATTGGATATAGAACAGTTCATATCTTAACGATGTTAAAGTACGGGGAGTTGTCCGGCTTATGATTAAAACCAGACACTGGACAACTCAAGGCACGTTTCTGTAATGGCTGTTTGTGGGTCGACCCAGGCTATGACGAGGGTTGACTTTCTACCATCTGGGAGATCAATAGTAATATTGTTCTAGACTCGCCACAGTTTTAATAAAAATGGATTTTTTCGAAAACAGTAGTGGGAGTATGGTAGAACTGGAAGTGATTCCAGAACCGCAAACGATTACTGAAGATTTGATAAGGAACCTAAAGATTCAATATGGATTGACATTCCATTGGCCACTCCGCCGATACGGTGGGTAACCTCAGGCACCTGAGAGGTACTCCGGTTGCCTCAAGGACGGTGACAGGGAAGTTCTTGTTTACCCACACTTGCCATTGTTGTTGTTCCAGGCTGCGAGACCCGACAGGAGGATAAGTATAGCGTCGTTCTAAACTAGCTTTAGAAGTGCACATCTATATGACTCTACCAGAGGGTTGTCGTAGTCAGTGGGAGCAGCGGAAGCATTGGTGGACATCAGGCTTATGTCTATTTATAGACTAAAGCAGATATAGCGGAGATAGATCATCTATTTCTGATGTGACAGTCATGGGTTTGACGTCATCAGAATAGGGGATGGATCTGTTGAGAAGGTAGTAGGGTGTGATATCATGGTATTTGGATGACATACACAAAGTAGGAAAAGAAACTCCTATACTACAATCGGTTATTCTTTGGTTGTCACACAGTGGTTTCTCCACATATGACTTGAATATTATATCAGACATACTGGTTACTAGGTCTATGGTTTTAGATCTAGATTTGGGTGGTTTCCCAATCAGGGTACTTAGACAGCATTCTAAGAGTATTTAGAATGAACGACTCCTGGCACGGCAGTGTACCTGCAGGTAATGGAGTCACCCTCTCTAAAGGTGTCTTATAGACTAAAGTAGAGAGGGATGTGCATGATTGGCAGATCACTTGCTTAGGCAATTGAGTCAATCATGAGATGTCAAGTACCACACCAGATGTTGTTCTTGCACTAGATGCAATAAGATGATATTGATCCAATCCTGGAGAAACAATCGGAAGCAGTTTTAGAACATAAGTTAATGTTCTAGGGAATTGATAACGGCAGCCTCCTTTAGGAGACGGTTATCATTCCAGGCTTCCAAGGTGACCTGGACGACAAGGAGGTTGTCAGAGTTATAGTTTTCCCTCTGACGAGGGGCAGTATTTTGGACAGGTGATCCAAGGCAATACTGAGGGAGGCATGGCGCAGGATACTGATTAAGTTCAGTTGACGATACAGTCTAAGAAGTTTGGATTTGGAGTTCATTAATGAGCTAAGTCCCATCAGACATCCAGACACATTCTAAGACAGGTATTGCTCATTTCGGGAGATGGCTTTCTCCGCGAACTTGAGATATAGAGAGACATAGAAAGAAACTTCAAGGCGGATCCACTCACTGAGGCTATTCCTCGATCACAAGAGTTTCGCAAACAGGCTTTGTGAGTCTGACTAGTAGAGGAGTTGGGTGTTCGGTATCACACGGGCTGTGAGAATGCGACATCGCAATAATTAGCCTTGAGTGCAAGTGGGAGATTGTTGGAGATAGTGCCCTCAGAGTCAATTATTGGATCACAGGCACGTGATTGCAATGATTGAGGGAGGACCTATCCCGGTACGACAGTCTTACTCGAGATGATAGTATGCTATATGGTTTACCTTTATCATCGTGTACTGTTTCAGGTGACCTTACAGGTCGCTATTACACGTTGATAGAGCCCCTAGGATTCTTGCTTGACTGCCAGCAGTATGAGGGCGATCATATACGTGGGAGCTGGTAGTCTATAAGCACATCCTTAAATGGTCCCTAGTCGTGGGAGTTTCGAGACAGGGCATCGATTCTCCAGAGTAGACTAGTGTATACAGTCGAGACCCCGACGAGGGGCGGTGGCCGGTCTCACAGGCCACTGGTGTCAGTTGGTTCACCTAAGATGTATACAGGTGCTCATTGGGTTATGAGTACACCGGACAGGACTCGCCGGGAACATGCTAGTTGGTCTTATACCTCATGTCAGATAGCAGTTCCCAGGTGACATGTGTACAGGTTAGTTCATCGACCTGGGGATCGTCATTTGTCTCGTGTGAGTTCCCACTGTGCTTTGATTACTACCCTACCACGGCTCAAAGGAGTCGTACAAACAGGTTTTAGTTGGGTACAGTCCCGAGCCACATGGAGGCAGTGAGCGGATCTTCGGGGGTTCGTCTCTCCCGGTATTGGGGGTGAGGTCGCGCTGTGTCTAGGAGAGCCATTACACGAAGTCCTTGGCCAAGGCAGGAGATTTACTGGTAGGTATTCCAGTAGTATCTCAGGGTGTTCTGGGCTACACTCCGACACGACTTGTACCGCTTTTGGGGGTCTGACTTTTACCCACCCCCTAGGCCCGACATGCGATGCTCATAGACGAACGGACCGGACTGTACGGATATTGTCACTGACAGGCTCAGTAGGGTGTCAGGATGAGTTCGCTCATCGACGTCCCTTTTGGTCAATAGCTGGTGGCCCGTTACGTATTTGCTTATACCTCTGACGTGCTAGTGGTTAAATCCACAGCCATAGTATTGACGAGTCTTTAGAGTCCACCACACATTCAGTTACTCAGCTTTCGGGCGAAAAGCTGTAGAGGCCGTATGGAGATATGGCTGGGTTCGATCAGATACGTGCGGTATTGCACGGATCAGGATCGGACGGTTTTTACTGGCCGGCTTTGGTTTAAGCCGGATCCTAGTATAGTACAGTGTAGATTTGTCTCATTGCATTTGTATCCGGTCGGAATACAAATGCGGGCATGTATATGCAGTAGCGGGGTTTTCCTGTAATTTATTACGGGACCAGTTTTCTGGAGTTGCCAGTTTGCATTCCGTTCCGGCCGGTTTTCCTTTGTTCTTTCCCGGCCGGACTTTTCCGATGGAGGGGGTTATTTGCAAGTTTGCAAATAACATTTGTGGAGGGGGTTTCTTGCTTTTGTGTCATTATGATATGTTAAGCATCTTTGCTTTTTCATCCATGATGGTGCATTTATGTGATTGGAAAGGGTTAAGGTTTGGATGTAAGTTTGTAATCATGATGTTTTGTTTGTGGTCACCCTTCACCTTTTACTACACTCACCTCCCTCTTGCATTATGTACACACTCCACCACCATTCCTCAAGAGAGGATGGCCGGCCACTTCTTAGAGAGAAAATGAAAGAGTTTCATTTTTGAGCTTGTGGCATTCTTGATCTCATTTTCATGCTAGAAAAATGCAAGCACCATTTTTCTTATCTTGATTCCTCCATCTATCAAATGGCAACATCCACTACCCCAATATGAGACATGAGTCCTACACATATTCTACAGCATATTTTTGGCATGTCGACTTGCCAGCTTCATGACCGAGTTGCCTCGGTATAGAGGCGGGAGCCCGTAAAAGAAACAGGCGACGTGGTGCCCTTCCGGCGAGGAGATGGAGACCGGACTTTCCGCGTGAGATCGGGACGACGACGAGAAGACCGGAGGACTCGGATCACTCGGTATATCTCTTCCCTATCTTGTTAGTTAGCTAGGACAAGTTTAATGGCCCGATCCGGGGTTTAGTGCGCGGTGGTGCCGGTTTGCCCAGTTCAAGAAAAATTAAAGTTTATCACCGCTTCCGCATTTGGCCGTCGGTTTGACGGCCGGGGCGCCGCCGTGCACTTACACATCAAGATCCCACTTGCCACGGCTACATACCATGACTACGATATCTGGCGGTTGGGTGCCATGACTGCTTTTCTAAATGATGTTTTAGAAGAGAACGTCTATAAGTACACAGCCAGAGGGCTTCGTAGACAGTGGGAGCAGCGGAAACGTGTACAAGATGCTTTATAGGATAAAGCAGGTATCGCGGAGTTGGAACATCTGTTTTGATGTGGTAGTCAAAGAGTTTGACTTCATCAAAATAGTAGATGAACCTTGTATAAACAAAAAGGTAGTAGGGAGTATGGTGATGATCTTCGTAGAGTACGTGGATGACATACTCATGATAGGGAAGGAGTTTCCTATGCTACGCTCGTTCAATCTCCGCTTATCACCATGATTCTCCATATAGGATCAAAAGTGATACCTCCTAAATCCTAGATTTTGGATCTATGAGATAGATCTAATTGGATATTAGGATACTCACTAGTTGTAGTGAGATGGTATCAGTCGATCCTGGGGAGAATCACTGGAAGGGTTCCAGGGTGATAAGGACGACTGAAAGTCAGTCACAGGCATTGTCTTTACCCTCAGTAAAGGGACGGTATGTTGGAAGAGTTCCAAGCTAGATACCGTGGCATACTAGACGATAAAGGCTGGATACATCGCTACTAAAGATGCTACCAAAGAGGCAGTCTGGATGTATATTTGTTCATGAGATGAACTTAGTTCCTCCCATTGTGTGACAATGGAGTTGTGGCTTATGCCAAGGAACACCCGTCCCATCAATGATCCAGATTTATTCTAAGGCAGTATCACCTGATCATGGAGATGGTTGATCTCCAAGGAGATCGAGGTTAGGAGAGTAGACTCTGAGGACAGCACGGCGGATCCACTCACAAAGGCCTATTCCCAGAGAAAGATTTTTATGGGATGGTTGAGTATGAGATACTGCAACCACTGCTACAGATGGCCCTAGTGCAAGTGGGAGATTGTTAGTTATATGTATGCCCTAGAGGCCATTACTATACATAGGATGTATATTGTAGTGGATGCTGGGACATATATAGGGAGGACTTTCTTGCTCGACATGATAGTATGCTATCTGGTTGCTCTTTACCTTAACGTGTACACTGATTGTCTCTCTGTTACATGTTGGTAAAGCCCTTAGGATGTGTACTTGACTACCTGGACTATGATGCAGATCATACTAGTGGGAACAGATAGTCTATAAGTACATCCTTCAAAGTCCCTAGTCGTGGGTGTATCGAGACGGGGCATCGATATACCAGAGTAGACTAGCGTATACCTTCTCGACCCATACAGATGGGCGATGGATGATCCCATATCCATTGGTGTTTGACATCAGAGATGATATACGGGTGCTCAGTGGAGACTGGGTACACTGGACGGACTCGCCGAGAACTCCCAGATGGTATTATACCTTACGTCAGATGGCAGTTCTCTGGTGACACTGGTACAGAGTAGTCTGTTGACCCGAGATCGTCATAGAGTCTTGTGTGGTTCCCACTGTACTTTGATTTCCATCTTACCGCGTCCAAGAGGGCGTGCAAAACGGTGGTTTTTTGGTACAGTCCCGAATCACATGGAGGCAATGAGCGATAGGAGGGGATTCGTCTCTCCCGGTATAGGGAGTTGATGTTGCGCTGTGTCCGATTGGCTATAACCGGAAATCCCTGGCCAGGGTTGCTGAGATTTACTGGTAAGTGTTACCAGTAGTTTCTCGAACTGTTATAGACCTCATATCGACAGGACTTATCGAGCTATTGGGGTCTGACGTTTACCACCCCTAGGCGAGATATGCGACATATCAGACGGTCAGACCGGACTGTACGGTAAGTGTTACTGGTTGGATTCACAGGAGTGTGAGCGGGCTTGCTCGTCGATCTTCTGATCGCTCAATACCCGGGTGGCCGTTACGTTTAGCAGACCGCTTGCGGCTTGTGGGTGTTTGATATGATCATCACCTGCTGCCGGCGTATTGACGAGTCTTTAGAGTCCTACACAGAGGTTTCCTGGCTCAAGCGAAACGAAATAGGAGCGCTTATGATATATGTGCGGGACCGAGAATAATGCGTGTATGTGATACCGTATTTCATTCTCGCGATGAATGTATCGAATGGTTGTATGCGATATAACCTAGTTATCGAATCGAGAATTGATTCGATAAGCCGATACATTGTATACTAGTCGGTTGTGTGCGACATGACCGGATCATTGAATCAAGTGTTGATTTAATGATTTAATGCATAATTATATATTTGATATATTACTTTGCATTAACTAGTATTGGTTCACTTTAAATGGATTTTCTCACTTGAAGTTCACAAGTTGTATATGTGATATACTTTTGTGCACTTGATTGTATCATGTTTGATGATACATGCTTACTTGAGTTTGTGTAAAGATTAAACCATGGTTATGTAATGGTTAGGGTTTTCATTTAATTATCTATATATTTATTCTTTATTCTTTTTAGAAAATAATTAGCATTATGAGAAAATGGTGGCTTTCTTTGTATGTATTATGAAGCTTCATGAAGCTTTGACTAAGTGACCATTTTGTCTCATGCTTAACCCTAACCATTCCACTTAACCCTAGTCTATTCTCTACACTTTACCATGGTTGAATTATGATAAGTATTGATTTTATTTCCTTTTTGAAAACAACTTATCATAATATTCATCTTCTTCTTCTTCTTCTTCACTTGAAGAAAGCATGCCTCCATCAATGGCAACTTGATGAAATGAGTGAGAAATCCAATTCTAAAGTGAACCCACCTCCTATTTCTTCATCCTCTACCTCTTGCCAAGTAGTAGAGTGTGTTTTCTTCACAAGTTTCATGACTTGGTGAAGTGGGAGCTTGATCTTGTGATGCCTCGACGTAGATCATCTTCGGCACGAAGCCGACGACCTTGCCCGCCCATTTCTCCGATGAAGCCGACGCTAGAGCCCGGGATTTCATTTGGACAGCGGAGAGGACTTCATCACGGAGCCGTGGAGGTGGAGGACCGGATCTACAAAGATTGTATTTCCGTACTCTTAGTTAAAGTAGTTAACTAGTTGCTTTGTCGCCTAAACTTCTAGCCAACGATCCGTATTAGGGTTTCTCGGCACTGAAAAATTTTGAAATTGGCATGGTTGATGCCTTGTGAGACCTCTTGAGAGTGCCTAGGAACCCTACAAATACATGTTTATACGTCCTCGAATCTTAAGTACCAAACACCTACACTCTCGATCCCCGTATCGGTAATATACGTTATCGAATCTTAAGTGCCAAACACCGACACTCTCGATCCCCGTATCGGTAATATACGTCCTCGAATCTTAAGTGCCCGTATCAGTAATATACGTCCTCGAATCTTAAGTGCCAAACACCGACACTCTCGATCCCCGTATCGGTAATATACGTCCTCGAATCTTAAGTGCCCCCAACATCGACACTCTCGATCCCCGTATCGGTATAAAATAATTCTCAAGTGGATCCATCCAATATCAAGTAAAGAAATAGAATACTTGCATAATTCCATGAAACCACCAAGGTCCTCAAATCCAGAAAACATCAAGTAGTGAATACGTATAAGTGCATGAATCAATACACAGATATTAGAGTCCCATTCCACTAATATATATGTATAGGCATATATAACAGCGTCCCATTCCACTGTTATATATACATAGGAGTAAAAATATCATAGAACATAATATGAAATCCATGAATGTAATATATGCAACATGAAACAGTAATATGAGCATATAAAGGAAAACAGCTATTTAACTGCAACAAGTTACTAAATATATCACGGGGTTCCTGATTTCCCCGAAATCAGATGCAACATCATAGACAGGTGAACATGTAGCTATAACAAGGTATGCGTAACCATGTCGGTATGGCAAGATATGTGTGTCCATAAGTAAGTATGTATGATGTCAAAGTAGTTGTAGCAAGGTATGTGTCTATACCTATCCATAATACCCTCCAGGTATATGTATGTATGTATGCCAGATGTACATGTGGCTATATCTCATATGTGTATATACCTATCACGATTGTACAATACCATATAGGTATAAGGGTAACTAGCATGTAATTATACAGGTATGCTATATGTCATATCTATAAGGGTGTTGTGCGTGTCATGTCAATTATTGACGGTGTGTGTGGCATATAATCAGTGCTGATGCAACATAAGCCGTCAATAACAGTGCAGTGTCCTAAGAATACTAGCTCAAGCACAACAATAACCAAGTAGTAAAGTGTATGCGCAACTCTACATATGTAATAGAATATGCGAAAAAACATAACATTTCTAGCCCAGACGCATAATTCCATGCGGGCGATTCCCCTGTAGATGTTAAATCTACTCACCAACCGTCCTGGCTAAGTAAAGCCAACCACCAGTTTCCCCTTCTTCGCAGAGTCCGAAGTCCCCGCCTGCGAACCTAATACAACAAAACGGTAACACAAGTATATATTAGTAAACGACCAAAAATATGCACAAACTACGTTTTTACCGACACACCAACTCCAAACCTACTCCCAAGTGTTCGTATTGTGGCTAACGTGCGTAGCGACACGACGAAAACAACCTAAGAGCAAAAACACACAGAGTGCACGATTCGTATCGTATAACGTATCGCGTGGACACAAAACACAAGATTATAGGAAAACGATCCCAGATTTTTCATACTGTAATTACTAAAAAAGTAAACAGTATCAAACACCCCTAAACCACAGCAGACAACTACCCACGAAAAACCCAACACCCATCTCTCCTCAAAAACCGGTGTCGCCGGATTTCGTCAAAGGGGTCACCGGCCAAGGCCAGTGGGGTGGTGCTCCAGGGTCACTAGTACATCACTATAATTTTGTTTGGTCACTCACTAAAATTTCCAGGTCACAGCAGATACAGAGGTTCAAAAAGGACACTAAAAACAAGATAATGCACTAATCGATACTTTAAGTGTTCTACGCTACAACCAACGAGCTACACAATATAAAAAATCCTATTTATCAGTGTAGGGATTATACCTATCAACACTTGCTCATAAGATCCAAGCTTTCCTAGCTTCAAGTGATCAAGAAGGCAAAAACAAGTCTTGGGGTATTTTTGTGATATATTTTGGAATTTTGGAGATTTATGAGCTTGGATTGATGCAAAAATGGAAGGGAAATGATCAAGGGCAGAAGGGAGAGGAAGGATCTCGGCCAAGGGAGGAAAGGGAGGGTTTGTGTGGAATTTCCTAGCTATTTCTCATCAATAAATGCATATAAATGCATTCGCATGCACATGCATGCATCTTACTCATTCTTTTCTTTTAAATTTTAAATCCTAATATCCAAACAAATATCTAGATATTAAGTGAAGGTTTGGTTTTACTTAACTTAATTTGTTGAAAAGATCACTTAAGAGAAATTTCCCAAAATGTGAATACCGTATTAAAATAATATTAAAATTAGGAAAAACTCTAATTGAACCAAAACGTCTCATATACCCCCAAAACTTGCGAACTAGCTTTATTTTAGCTAAACTAGGTGCTGGAAAGTCTATATGGTCGTTTGATCACAGTCGGTTTAAAATGGAAAATACCGACAATTTTACCCAAAAACGGAGAAATTCGCATAACGATTTCTAAAACGTTACAATCTCCCCCCCTTATAAAAAAATTCGTCCCCGAATTTAAAATTCTCACTAAGCGTACCTTCAAAGAGATGCGTACAAAACTCCCAAATCTCGCACGCAGCCTCCCAAGTGATCACCTCACTATACGGCTACGCCCAAGAAAACTCTCCACAGATGGCAAGACCCTTGACCGAAGTTTCTCCACCTGCCGAGTCACTAACACAAATGGCTGCCGGTGAACGAAAAGATCGCGTCCAAGCTAAATGGTCTGGTGCTGAATCATGTAAGAAAGGTCACGAAGGTATTAGCAAAGTATCGACATAAGGAATACGGGGTGAATACTCAATAATCTAGACGGAAGTGCCAAATCAAAGGCAACGGAACTAACTCGCTTTAAGGATCTCAAAAAGACCTACAATCCTGGGATAAACTTCCCAAAACTCAACACGTCATTCATCGAAAAAATCCATAAGAATCCATGATCTCCCACTGCGAACTTAAGTCTGCGACCACCATGGTCGGCATAAGACCTCTGTCCGCACTGGACTACTCTCATCCTGACCTGAACCAACTGGATCATCTCCGAAGTCTCTAGACTAGCTGCGTCCAAAAATCCTACTCACGCAGAGTCAGAAAACAGAATGGCGATCGACACTACCTAACAACAAAACCTAAAGGTTGCCAATTGGAATGCCTCCTGATAACAGCTATCGAAGGAGAACCCAAACAATGGCAAGTGACGATCCCAACCGCCAACAAACACTTAGTACGTACGCACATGCATATCCTCCAGAGTCTGTATAGTCCGCTCAATTGACCATCGTCCCACAGACGGAAAAGCAGAGCTAAAGCTCAACCAGTACCCAAGGCTTCCTGAAGCTTCTTCCAACTACGGCTAGCGAACAGGGTGCCCCCAATTGGATACAACGCATGAAGGAACTCCGTGCAACGCACAAACTTAACAAAGAACAACCGAGCAACTGAGAATAACCGGACAACAAACACCCCAAAAGGAGTCACACCCTGACTAAACCTGGGTAGACGCCACAACGAAAAAATTCATGGAGATCTGCTCCCATTCCCTTTCCGGAACGGTTAAAGGTTGCAACTCTCCCGCCCGTCTTAAATGCTCAACCTTAACTCACAACCAGACAGGCACCTTGAACGAAATCCGAAACGTCACTCTTTTCATCCTGCCCACCAGTAACTAACTCTCAAGTCACGTTACATCTTGGCGGTACTTTGATGAATACAGAAAGCTGACCGATGCGCCTGCTCTGGGACCTCGCGTCTCTATCTATCAGTATCAGGTACACACCAATGAGTCCGGAACATAGCACACCCTAGTCACAAATCTAGGATTCCGAATCTTTACCCTGCCGAACGTGCTCAAGTACCACAGACAACGAGCATCGGTGGGCTATGCCTCACAAAAACGATTAAGGAAAAGTGGTCGGGCGCGGACATGAGCAAGCTGTCCCCTGAGAAGAGGCGAACCTAGCCGTACTCCACGATCACACAGAACTATAATCTGCAGAAGACTGTCTCTGAACTACGCACCACTGGAACAAGCTATCCCCGGGCCTACGACTCAAGCATCAGCTACCACAATCGCCTTACCACGGGTAACCAAAGGATCTCACAAACACAATCCTCCACACGTTCCATCCAACGGCGCTGTCTCAACAATCAAAACCCTGCTGCAGGAAGATGTACATTAAGCTCTGTTGGTCCGTGAAAATCTGACACGACTCTCCACACAAGTAGTGTCCTCGGATCTTCAACGCACGACCACCTCGGCTATTTCTAGATCATGAGTGGGATATCCTGCTCGTACTTCCTCCAACTGTCGGGAAGCAAAAGCGATAACTCTGTAGTGCCACATCAACGCAAAATCGAGCCCCACTCGCAACACATCACAGTTAAACAACAAGGTCGCCCGAACCAGAAAACAAGAAGGAACTGGTGCAGTTGTCAACCGAACCTCCAACTGCTGAAAACTCCTCACACATGCCTCAGTCCACAGAAAAAGAACCTCCTTCCCGGTCAGTTCAGTCAACGGTGCAGCGATACACAAGCAATCCTGCACGAAACGGCGGTAAAAACCTGCTAAGCCAAAATCTGCGGACCTCTGTCCCGGATATAAGTATGGGTCAAAGCTGTATGGCCTCGATCCTCCTTGGGTCCATACGAAAACCGTCTCCCGTAACTACTAGACCTAGGAGTCAACACAATCAAACCTGAAAGAACACTCTGAGAATTTAGCAAACTTCTGGGCTCTCCCAATGTCTGCAAAACAAATCCCTAAGTGCTGCTCACGTTCCTCACGATTCTTGGAATAGACCAGAATGTCATCAATGACACAACAATAAACTGGTCGAGAAACGACTTGAAGAAATCTGGTTCATCATATCCCCGATTGCTGCTAGGGCACTGGTGAGTCCAACGACACCACCAAAACACATAAAGCCCGTAGCACGCACAAAAGCAGTCTCCGGAATGTCATCACTCCGAACCCGCAACAATGATGACCTGATCACAAACAAACTCAGAAAGAGTCTCGCACTCTGGAGCTGATCGAAGAAATCGTCAATGCGAGGTAAAGGATACCTATCCGCACCGTAACTCGGTTCAATTGACGATCCATCAATACACAACCTCAAACTGCCGTCCTTCTCCCTGACGAACAGGAAAGGAGCTCCCCAAAGCAAAACACTCGGACGCACAAGTCCCTCAACCAACAACTCTGCAGCTGATCCTTAAGCTTCCTAAGCTTCGCCGGCTCATCTGGAACAACGTCGGAAAAATCTCGCATGATAATATCCAGAAGAAAACTGTTGACCATCTTGGGGATAAGAGCTGAACGACCGTCCTCGTCCCAGGCCTCTACTACTCCCGCGACGGTCACGAAATCTGTCTCAACGCCTAAGCCTCTGTCTCTGGGCTGGTACACTTGTACGAGCCCTCCTCTGTTCTGGAACTCCCAAGTCTCGGAAAACGCTCCTCGTCAAAACGGCTGCGTCCACTGGTGCTGTATAAGTAACACAAGGCTGAGTGCTAACTGCAAAGAACAACTGGGTAACAGGGGTGACAACCTCCTGTCGCTGCGCTCGAATGGCCTCAACCAAAGAACTCGTCGTCTGGCGCAAGTCCTGCATCTCTGCCACAAGCCTATCAATATGATCTATCGAAAGCGGATCCATATGGTCCGATGCAACAAGCGTGCCATCGTGGTCAGTTCTCGTCCTACACGAGTCAACTCTGACCTCGGCTCTCGTTGCATCACTCTGAATCCTCATAGTCATCGGCGGCAAAGGCTATAAATGGAAGAAGGATTCGATATGAACACGGAAATCGAATCACAAGGATATGTATCATCAAGAAAGGAATTTCAAGCAATTTGTACTTTGGTCACTTTGGGCGGAGTACCGTGATCGTGAGTATGCCGCGGATATACACACACTACGTTACTCTGCTTAAACTACCTACTCCATCATACCAAGGTCATCTTACACTCCGAAGGGTAAAACCTAGCGCTATGATACCAACTTTGTCACGACCCGAAAATGGCACGTGATGGCCCTTAAACTATGCAACGTCTACAGATGTAACGCAATTTAAGTAAGCCGAAAACCCAGCAATCTAAACCATCAAAAGTAGTAAGAAATAACAGCATTTTCAAAACCTTTGAAATCTCAACCCCAAATTCTTTAAAAGTCCAATTTATTTCCTTAAAAATTTTGACAGCACCTCCTTTGTAAAACAAGCCCCCAAAAATGGGTGCAACATAATATAAGTAAAACCATCCCAAACAGGAGCAAAAATCCACGCCCAACGGCGGAAAACAACCACTACAACAGATATACGACGCCGTAGCGAAGAAAGAGACAATATAAATAAAACTGCATAAAAACCTCCAAGTCACAAATAATGTACAATATCGTCCTCACATCAAGTCTCTAAGTCATACAATATAATGGTAGATGGAGAGTACAGGATACAACGAATATACAACAAGCAACATCGGATAACCGCAAGACCTACCTAAGCAAAACTGCACACTGTCAGGCGAAGCGGTATCCGCAGCAAAAGATGATACGATGGATGAAAATAGCCCTGCCTCTGACTATCCTGAGGAACATCTGCAACACACTGTGGCACAACGGGGGTGAGTTGCCAACTCGTGAATAGTAAATAACATATGCAGGTAATTGCAAGTATGCACGTACAGCGCGAATCTAACATATGCAAACTATCAGCAGTAAATGGTCATATGTAATGCATCAGTCATGAAAGGTACACTAGCAGGTACTACTAATACATGAAGCAATAATATGACGATCTGTATGCAATAATCATGTAAGGTACTCTATCAGGTACAAATAATATATGAAGCAATGCATATAATAGTATATAAATACAACAGTCATGGAAAGTACTCTATCCGGAACAAATAATACATGAAGCAGTGCATAAACAATAAATGTGGAGTACGGAATAAAACATGTCATTCCCACGGAAATCCTAACCTCGTGGTAGGACCAACATCCAACAAGACAATCAAATTCCCAATTTCCACAAATCAGCCCCCAAACTGGCCTTCATATCATGTAGATCTCATATATCATGTATGTACAACATCAATATATCTCACATATCCTGTATATCCAATATCAGTATATCTCACATATCCTGTATATCCAATATCAGTATATCTCACATATCCTGTATGTTTCATATAAGGTGAATGTAGAGTATCGACACCCAAAAACATTATGAAACAAGTGTCTAGCATCAACACCTAAATACATGTTTATACGTCCTCGAATCTTAAGTGCCAAACACCGACACTCTCGATCCCCGTATCGATAATATACGTCCTCGAATCTTAAGTGCCAAACACCGACACTCTCGATCCCCGTATCGGTAATATACGTCCTCAAATCTTAAGTGCCCCCAACATCGACACTCTCGATCCCCGTATCAGTATAAAACAATTCTCAAGTGGATCCATCCAATATCAAGTAAAGAAATAGAATACTTGCATAATTCCATGAAACCACCAAGGTCCTCAAATCCAGAAAACATCAAGTAGTGAATACGTATGAATGCATGAATCAATACACAGATATTAGCATCCCATTCCACTAATATATATATATATATATATAGGCATATATAACAGCGTCCCATTCCACTGTTATATATACATAGGAGTAAAAATATCATAGAACATAATATGAAATCCATGAATGTAATATATGCAACATGAAACAGTAATATGAGCATATAAAAGAAAACAGCTATTTAACTGCAACAAGTTACTAAATATATCACGGGGTTCCTGATTTCCCCGAAATCAGATGCAACATCATAGACAGGTGAACATGTAGCTATAACAAGGTATGCGTAACCATGTCGGTATAGCAAGATATGTGTGTCCATAAGTAAGTATGTATGATGTCAAAGTAGTTGTAGCAAGGTATGTGTCTATGCCTATCCATAATACCCTCCAGGTATATGTATGTATGTATGCCAGATGTACATGTAGCTATGTCTCATATGTGTATATACCTATCACGATTGTACAATACCATATAGGTATAAGGGTAACTAGCATGTAATTATACAGGTATGCTATATGTCATATCTATAAGGGTGTTGTGTGTGTCATGTCAATTATTGACGGTGTGTGTGACATATAATCAGTGCTCATGCAACATAAGCCATCAATAACAGTGCAGTGTCCTAAGAATACTAGCCCAAGCACAACAATAACCAAGTAGTAAGGTGTATGCGCAACTCTACATATGTAATAGAATATGCGACAAAACATAACATTTCTAGCCCAGATGCATAACGCCATGCGGGCGATTCCCCTGTAGATGTTAAATCTACTCACCAACCGTCCTGGCTAAGTAAATCCAACCACCAGTTTCCTCTTCTTCGCAGCGTTCGAAATCCCCGCCTGCGAACCTAAAACAACAAAATGGTAACACAAGTATATATTAGTAAACGACCAAAACCATGCACAAACTACGTTTTTACCGACACACCAACTCCAAACCTACTCCAAGTGTTCGTATTGTAGTTAACGTGCGTAGCGACTCGACGAAAACAACCTAAGAGCAAAAACACACAGAGTGCACGATCCGTGTCGTATAACGTATCGCGCGGACACAAAATACAAGATTATAGGAAAACGATCCTAGATTTTTCATACTGCAATTACTAAAAAATTAAACAGTATCAAACACCCCTAAACCAAAGCAGACAACTACCCACAAAAAACCCAACACCCATCTCTCCTCAAAAACCGGTGTCGCCGGATTTCGTCAAAGTGGTCGCCGGCCAAGGCCGATGGGGTGGTGCTCGTGCCTCGGGTGGTGCTCCAGGGTCACTAGTATATCACTACAATTTTGTTTGGTCACTCACTAAAATTTCCAACTCACTAAAATTTCAGAGGTTCAAAAAGGACACTAAAAACACGATAATGCACTAATCGATACTTTAAGTGTTCTACGCTACAACCAACGAGCTACACAACATAAAAAATCCTATTTGTCAGTGTAGGGATTATACCTATTAACACTTGCTCACAAGATCCAAGCTTTCCTAGCTCCAAGTGATCAAGAAGGAAAAAACAAGTCTTGGGGTATTTTTGTGATATATTTTGGAATTTTGGAGATTTATGAGCTTGGATTGATGCAAAAATGGAAGGGAAATGATCAAGGGCAGAAAGGGGAGGAAGGATCTCGGCCAAAGGAGGAAAGGGAGGGTTTGTGTGGAATTTCCTAGCTATTTCTCATCAATAAATGCACATAAATGCATTCACATGCACATGCATGCATCTTACTCATTCTTTTCTTTTCTTTTAAATTTTAAATCCTAATATCCAAACAAATATCTAGATATTAAGTGAAGGTTTGGTTTTACTTAACTTAATTTGTTGAAAGATCACTTAAGAGAAATTTCCCAAAATGTGAATACCGCATTAAAATAATATTAAAATTGGGAAAAATTCTAATTGAACCAAAACGTCCTATTTACCCCCAAAGCTTGCGCACTAGTTTTATTTTAGCTAAACTAGGTGCTGGCAAGTCTATATGGTCGTTTGATCACAGTCGGTTTAAAACGAAAAATACCGACAATTTTACCCAAAAACGGAGAAATTCGCATAACGATTTCTAAAACGTTATAGTTTTCTTCCTTCGCATTCATATGTATAATTTTGCATACTTATTTTAAAACCTATAAAAATTGAGAAATTAAAAAAATTAAAAAAATTTAAAGATTTAAAAAAATTGAAAAGTTCAATTTTGGCCATAATTGACTTAAGTTTAACAATACGGTTAACTAGCTAGGAAAAACTAGATCCTAAGCTTAGTAAATTAAAAACCCTAAAGATAACCTTTCTTAAAGTTTAACTGTAGAAAATATATGTTCTTGTAGTTTACTTAGAAATAGGCAAATTTTGAGTTCACTTCTTGGGCTAAGTCAAAATAAGGGAGGAGTATTGAAATTTTTATTGAAGTGTAAGTCTGAAAAATAATTCCGAACCTTAAGTCTAAATTCTGAAAATATATACTCTACAACTCGCACAAACACGCACCTTGAAACTTGGACTAGTAGAGGATACCTTGAAATGCTCTTGTCTTAAATCCTTAGTATGAAGGAAAATATAATTATAAGTGTGAATAAAGATATATAAAAAAAATGAACACTGGTTTTGTAATTACTTAAGGCTGCGTAAAATAAAAATATATAGCGAGGGTGCTTTATCACCTACTGCCTTAGACCAACTGGTTGGGAGTCACTGCTAAAACCTTAGGTATTACAAGACGAGGAATTACGCCTTAATGCGCAATCACATTTTGTAATCGGTCGTTGGTACCTCAAGAAGTATTAACGGTCGCATGAAGGATGTGTGAGCAATTTCATCTAAAATTCACCAACTAAAAATACTTTGGACGATGGACAAGAGTATGATAGCTTGAATTGAATTTCCAAGTGTAGGGGTGATACATGCACACACGTAGGGGTATATGATTGGGGTTTGGATGAAAGATAGGAATGAAAGATAGGGCTTATACCTTCAGTAAAAATGATAAAAATTCCTAAGTTGAGATGGAACCTTAGAAGGAAAATTCAAAAGATGCTGAAAGCTAAATAAATTTACAGAACATATACAATCTTAAGTTAAATGATAAGTGAGTGTAAAAAATACGGGTTGATAATTTTTAAGTGGAAGATAATAGATTTCTTGCTAGAACACCGAATTGAAGAATGAAAGTCAATAGGCCAAATTGATCGGATTTTATGGGTAGTATCCGCTGAAAACCCTCAGGAGACAACACTCCTCCTACTAGGGACACCTAGAGGTTTAACGGCTTGTTGGACAAGCTTAGTGCAATCGCGATTCCTTGCGAAAGTGAGGTTAGGTTTTTTCGAGAATAAATTAGTTTTGCTCGGGACGAGCAAAAGATAAGTTTGGGGGTATTTGTTTATATCAGAATTTTGCATTATTGTATCGCCCAATCTTAATCATATTGCAAATAAATAGGTGCTTTTGATCCATGTCTGTTAAAAAGTTGCAGGTTATAGGTTCTCGGAATAATACAGTGAAAATGGTGAAAAGACGCTACAAAAGTGAGACTACGACCAACAAATAGAAGAATCTTTATGATGCCGTCTACAGAACAAATGAAGATCAATGAACAGTTCGATTGCACAAGGTACGAAGGCAGCACAAAATTCAAGACTTCAACACGAAGCGAACGGTAAAAGTCCACAACATTCTGCACTATGGAAATCTGGAAGAAACTAGAAAAGATTCTGAAGAACCAAGTGAAGAAAACAGAAGAAAAAGGCAACACAAAACAACCCTAGAAAAATGAGACAGAGAACCCACTATATAGCCGCGAATCCGCGGCCAAACAAGGCTTATGGCCGTGGATCCACGGCCGTGCATCGCACGTGTCGGTGCGTGTCGGTGAGTATCGGTGGAGTCGGTGCATTGACCCGGTTTTCTTAGGATAGTTTTGCAATTTTAGATGTGGATCAGATGTAAACCCTAGGGTTTCTTCTATCTATAAATAGGAAGCCTACAGCTCCTTTTGGAGCATGCCTCTTATAATTTCTAGATTTTTAAATTTTCATTCCATTGTAATTGTCAAAAGTGCATCAATAAAGTAAGTTTTTTTATCTTGAATTTCTTATCTGCAATTTTATTCCTCTGCAATTTTTATCTGTCATTTATTTTCCGCACGTTAATTAGGTTATTAAAAGAAAAATAAAAAAAATGAATTCCTTTGTTAATTCCCTAATGAGTGAGTAGTTCCTCACTTGTTAGGGTTAGATTTGGGGAAGGTTTGAGAGATAAAAATCTCCCACTCCTTTCTTGCCCATTCAATTCTTTAAAATAGGGCTCTATGCAAATCAAACACACACCGCTCACTACGGCACCCTATCCCACGAGATAGCGGTAATTCCCTAGTTAGACCGGTTGTGTTTGATTTCCATAGAGCTTAGGGCTAAGAGTTAAGAAAGGACGGACAAGGACCAAAGGGAAGAAACCTAGTTTCTTCCCAGTCGTGCTAATCCCCTTTGTTAACTATTACCTTAACACCTAAGTTCTTAATTAGGGCAAAAAAAGCGATGAGTAGAATTAACTTTCCAAACTAACCTAATCCTAACCCTAGCAAGGTTTTAATCCAAATCAAATTCAACCTCAGTTTTTATATAAAATCAAAACCTACCACAAATAGGAATTGACTCGTTAGAATAATAAGAAAAGACACGTTTTCCTTATGGACCGACCCGTACTCAATCGGCTAGCTACCAAGCGACACCGTCTTGATTGCAGTTAATTCTTCGATTTCAAAACGCATAAGCAAAATTTCTACAATCAACGGATAAAACCAAATAGCATCTGCCCCCAAATTCAGGCAAGACGTTTGTCTTCCCGGTCTTTCGGTGGAGAACAGAACCCTCTTCGGTTCTGGAGCAACCGACGTCTCAAAAAGACGCTCCTCAACCAACAGGGTTGCGTCCACCGCTGCTGCATAGGTGTCGCAATGCTAAATTCTGATAGCGAGGACCAAATGGGTAAGCAGGCCCCGAACAAACCTCTTGACCCGCAACTCCTCCGTAGCTACCAAATACGGAGCAAACACAGACAGCTCGGTAAATAGCACATCATACTCGGCCACCGTCATACCCTGAGTCTGACGTGACTCGAATCTGCGCGCTTGAGTATCTCTGACGCTCAGCGGAAGAAAACGCGCAAGAAACACCGTCACGAACTCAGCCCAGGTCATATGAGAAAGACCTGCGACTCTGCCCTTCTCTAAGGACTCGCACCACTTATAGGCTAGACCCTCCAAATGAAAGCTCGCGAACTCCACCCATCTCGCGTCGGAGCATCTAAGCGAACGACATATCCTGGCCATCCGGTCGATAAACGACTGCAGATCCTCAGCTGCATTGGTGCCAGTGAAAACCAGAGGCCTCAGCCTCATGAACTCCGATAACGATACGGTGATCACCTCCGTAGCTGCAGGTACAACCGCCTGAACAGTAGGCACCGACACGGTCCCCGTAACGGGTGGAACAACCGCCTTCCCCTGCGCTCAAATGGCCTCAACTAACGACCCCATCATCTGGCGCAAATCCTGCATACCAGCCCCTAGTATAGCCATATGG
This sequence comes from Agapanthus africanus, assembly GCA_030015575.1. NCBI lineage: Eukaryota > Viridiplantae > Streptophyta > Magnoliopsida > Asparagales > Amaryllidaceae > Agapanthus > Agapanthus africanus. Next base: position 404,447,757 of record CM057346.1, read on the forward strand.
TCTGTCGAAGGTGGAACAATCTGCTTCTGCACAACGGGCGTACCGCCCTGGTCAGTCCTCGTCTCAGACGAACTCTGACCTCGGCCCTCACGGCCACTCTCTGCGCCCTCGCAGTCTTCGGCGGCATAAAGGCTGGAAATGGAAACAGGATTTGATAAGGACACAGAAATCGGATTATAAGGATATATATATCACGGAAGGAATTTCAAGCAATAAGTCCTAAGGTCACTTAGGCGGAGCACCGTGTCGTAAGTATGCCGCGGAACATACGCACGCTACGTTACTCTGCTTAAACTACCTACTCTATCATACCAAGGTCATGCTACACTTCGAAAGGTAAAACCCAGTGCTCTGATACCAACTTTGTCACGCCCCAAAAATTAGCACATGACCGGCACTTAAACTACGTAACGTCAACAGACGTAACGCAATTAAGTAAGCCGAAAAACCCAGCAATCTAAACCATTATAAGAAAGAAAGATAGATCACTTTTAAAATCTCGATGCAAAACTTTAAATTTAAGTTTGTTTTTCATAAAAATTTCGGCAGCACCTCCTTTGTAAAAGCTAGCCCCGAAACGGTTACAAACATAAGAAAAAGTAAAACATCTCCAAACGGGAGCAAATCTTGCCCAACGGTGGAAACAACCACCACAACAAATACGACACCATAGCGAAGAAAAGATAATCCACATATATAAAAAGGCCGGCTCACACGAGCCCGACAACCAGAGAAAAGAATATACAACATCGTTCCTCACAACTCGTCTCTAAGTCAATACATGAAGGTGGTAGATGAAAAGTACTAGATACAAGAAATATACATTGTACATCATCGGATAACCGCAACCCACCTAGCAAACGGCTCACAGCTAACCGTAGCGGTATCCGCAAAAGTAGAGATAATAAGGCGCCCCGCAGCGACCACTCTGATGATCAGACCTGAAAAACCCTGCGGCACCACGGGGGTAAGTTGCCAACCCGTGAATAGTAAATAATATCATACAGTAATCGCAAGTATGTACTAAGAGCGATAATCCATCACAAGTAATCTGATAGCATAAGTATGACAAAATGTATATGCAACGGTCATGAAAGGTACTCTATCAGGTACTACTAATACATGAAACAAGTGCATATCAAATAAATACGGAGTGTGGGATAAAACATGTCATCCTCATGGAATCCTCATCGTGGCGAACCAGTGTCCATCAAGACAATCTAAATCCCTAAATTCTCTCAAATCGGCCCTCATATCGGCACATCAGCCCTTCATATCGAGCAAATCAGCCCCTCATATCGCGAATACATGCACAGATCATTATGATGATATATATTTTAGGTATACATATATAACAGCGTCCCATACCACTGATATATATATACACACATATATATATACATATATATTAGGTGTACATATATAACAGCGTCCCATACCACTGATATATATATATATATATATATACATACATACATGTATATATATCAGCGTCCCATACCACTGATATATATACGCGGGAGTAAAACATCCAGAAATATCATATGAAATCCATATATCAATACGGAAACCATGAAATATAATATATGCAACATGAAACAGCAATATGAGCATATAAAGGAAAAACCGCTATTTAACTGCAACAAGTTATTAAATATATCATGCGGTTCCTAATTTCTCCGAAACCAAACGCAACATCATATAAAGGTGAACATGTGGCTATAGCCAGGTATGCGTACCCATGTCGGTATAGTAAGATGTGTGTATCTACCTATCAATAGTGATGTAATACCCTCCAGGTATGCGTATAGCTATATCAAGCTAGGTATATGTATATACATGTCAATAATGATACAATACCTATGTGTATTCATGTAGGTATAGTAAGGCATATGTGTAAGCATGTAAGTGTACATGTATGCTATATGTCATATGCACAATAGAATATGAATCAAAGTCTCAATGTTCCTAACCGAATAATATCATATATGTATGTGTGTTGTGCGTGTCATGGCAATTATTGACGGTGTGGGTGGCATACAATCAGTGCTCGTGCAACATGAACCGTCAATAATAGTGCAGTGTCCAAACGGTACAAGTCCAAGCACAACAAGTAATAATATACAATGAAGTTTATACGCAAACTCTATATGTGCAATATAAACATGCGACTAATATCATATCATATCTAGCCCTGACGCATAACGCCATGCGGGCAAATTCCCCGTATATGTTAAATCTACTCACCGACAGTCGCGGGCTAGGTAAATCCAATCACCTGCTTCCCTTTCTTCGCAGCATCCGAAGTCCCCGCCTGCGATCCTATTAACACAAAACATAACCAGTGCTAATCTCAGAAATCGATCAATATCACGTACACAAGACGTTTGACCAACGCACCAACTCCAATCCGACCCATAAGTGTTCGTCTAACGGCTAACGTGCATGACGACACCCCAAAACCAGCCCAAGTGTAGCAGCACACCAGATCACGAACCGTGTCGGATAACATAATACACGTACTCAAAACACTAGAATATAACAAATGTTAGTTATATGTATGCCCTAGAGGCCATTACTGTACATAGGATGTATATTGTAGTGGATGCTGGGACATATATAGGGAGGACTTTCTTGCTCGACATGATAGTATGCTATCTGGTTGATCTTTACCTTAACGTGTATACTGTTTGTCTCTCTGTTACATGTTGGTAAAGCCCTTAGGATGTGTACTTGACTACCTGGACTATGATGCGGATCATACTAGTGGGGACATGGTAGTCCATAAGTACATCCTTCAAAGTCCCTAGTCGTGGGTGTATCGAGACGGGGCATCGATATACCAGAGTAGACTAGCGTATACCTTCTCGACCCATACAGATGGGCGATGGATGATCCCATATCCATTGGTGTTTGACATCGGAGATGATATACGGGTGCCCAGTAGAGACTGGGTACACTGGACGGACTCGCCGAGAACTCCCAGATGGTATTATACCTCACGTCAGATGGCAGTTCTCTGGTGACACTGGTACAGAGTAGTCTGTTGACCCGAGATCGTCATAGAGTCTTGTGTGGTTCCCACTGTGCTTTGATTTCCATCTTACCGCGTCCAAGAGGGCGTGCAAAACGGTGGTTTTTGGGTACAGTCCCGAGTCACATGGAGGCAATGAGCGATAGGAGGGGATTCGTCTCTCCCGGTATAGGGGGTTGATGTTGCGCTGTGTTCGATTGGCTATAACAGGAAATCCCTGGCCAGGGTTGCTGAGATTTACTGGTAAGTGTTACCAGTAGTTTCTCGAACAGTTATAGACCTCATATCGACACGACTTATCGAGCTATTGGGGTCTGACGTTTACCACCCCTAGGCGAGATATGCGACATATCAGACGATCAGACCGGACTGTACGGTAGTGTTACTGGTCGGATTCACTGGAGTGTGAGCGGGCTTGCTCGTCGATCTTCAGATCGCTCAATACCCGGGTGGCCGTTACGTTTAGCAGACCGCTTGCGGCTTGTGGGTGTTTGATATGATCATCATCTGCTGCCGGCGTATTGACGAGTCTTTAGAGTCCTATACAGAGGTTTCCTGGCTTAAGCGAAACGAAATAGGAGCGCATATGAGATATGTGCGGGACCGAGAATAATGCGTGTATGTGATACCGTATTCTATTCTCGCGATAAATGTATCGAATGGTTGTATGCGATATAACCTAGTTATCGATTCAAGCGTTGATTCGATAAATCGATACATTGGATATTAGCCGGTTATATGCGATATGACCGGATCGTTAAATCAAGTGTTGATTTAATGATTTAATGTATAATTATATATTTGATATATTACTTTGCATTAACTAATATTGGTTCACTTTAGATGGATTTTCTCACTCGGATTTGCGCATTATATATGTGATATGATTTTGTGCATTTGCTTGTATCATGTTTGATGATACATGCTTTTTGGTTTGTGTAAAGATTAAACCATGGTTATTTAAATGGTTAGGGTTTTGTTTTTCATATCTATTTATTCATTTATTTTCTTTTTGGAAAAAGAAATGAGAAGAATGGTGGCTTTCTTTGTTTGTAGTTGAAGATTCATGAACCTTTGACTTTGTCCACCATTCTTATCTCATGCTTAACCTAACCATTTGATTTAACCCTAGTTTAATCTCTACACTTGACCATGATTTAGATTATGATAAGTTTTGATTTTTCTTTTCATTTTTAATTAACTTATCATAACAATTTCCTTCTTCTTCTTCATTTCTTCAAGTGAAGAAAGCTTGCCTCCATCAATGGCAAGTGATGAAAAAGAGTGAGAAATCCAAATCTAAAGTCTACCCACTTCCTATTTCTTCATCCTCTACCTCTTGCCAAGTAGTAGAGTGTGTTTCCTTCACAAGTTTCTTGACTTGGTGAAGTGAGAGCTTGATCTTGCGATGCTTCGACGTAGATCATCTTCGGCATGGACATCGACGACCTAGCTCGCCTATTCTCCGATGAAGTCGACGCTAGAGCCCGGATTTGATTTGGACAGCGGAGAAGACCTCATCTCGGAGCCGTGGAGGTGAAGGACCGGATCTACAAAGGTTGTATTTCCGTTTCCCATTAGTTAATTGTTAACTAGTTTACTTTTTCGCCTAGTTTTCTAGCCAACGATCCGTAGTTTAGGGTTTCTCGGCACGTTAATTTTTGAAATTGGCATGGTTGATGCTTTGCGAGACCTCACTAGTGTGCCTAGGAACCCTACAACAAAGCGGTCCCAGATTTTGATACACTAAAAGTTGGTGAAAGTTGCAAATACCACGAGACCACAAACAACCACAGAGACCCTACGCCCAAACCCCAACACCCCAGCCCCCACTCTGGCCGCAATTTGCGGCCAGAACTAATAAATCTGCGGCCCAAACTTTAAGGGGCGGTCTCAGGTTTTTATGATGGGTTCTATACCTCAACTCTATGTCAATGTGATGGGAACTTTTCCAACAAACACCTGATTTTACAGCAGATCACAGAGACACAAAGTTGACACTAAAAATACGATTTTTGCACAAAATGCTACCTTTAGTGTTCTAAACCATAACTTCAAGGCAACACAACAAAATAACTCCTAATTATCAGTTTGAGGTCATTACCTAACCACTCTTTCTCAAAAATCCTAGCTTTCCAAGCTCCAAGGCAACCAAGTGGCTAAAACAAGACTTTTGAAGTGTTTAAATTGGATTTTGTGAAGTTTAGCAAGATTTTGGTGAAGAGGGAGTGAGGTTTCAGTTGTGCGAGTGAAGAGATGAAGAATAATTGAGAATGAGAGAGAATGAGAGAGTGAGAGAGTTTAAGGGTGAGAGGGTGAGTGTAGGGTCAACAAATTCCTTATGCCCACTCTCTCCCTCACCTCCATTAATGCTACCATTAATGCATCCATGACTCACTAGCCACCTCTCTCTCTCCAACAAGATATTTTCCCCACACAAAAGATCTAGGAAAAGGTTAAGACAAGGTTAAATTGGGCAAGGTTTAGTTTAAGGTGTTATGGTTGCTGAACAAGGTTAACACTAATATACCCTTACATTCACGTGCACATGTGTGTGCAAGCCATAACAAATAATAATAAAATATTAATTTATTGATATAAAATGTGAGGAACTCGATTTGCTAAACTTTCCTTAAAAACCCGCATTAACGCTTAATTAACACTAATCGCATTCCAAGGTGTTATATTATTAAACTGTGATGGCGTAAATTTACTATGTAGTTGAGCATTTTAACAAGGTTTTATTATGCATGGTTGCCGATGTGTCCTCTTTGACCATAATTCCGGAGTCCGCCCCTGCATACAATTCCTTGAACTCAATAAATGAGCATGTGAGCTTGGTATGGAGAGAACATAGGAGTTTGCTATTGAGCAATGAGAAATATAAAGAAGTTCATATTTGGTGAAACCAGTGACATGCTGGTGCGTAACGAGAAATTTTTTATGATGTGTCGTGATTTTTGTTTGCTTCCTTTATGGTCATTAGTTTAAGTAATTTTTTATTAAAAGCTTGTCCATTTCCTAAAGAGAAGATATTTTGTATTGAGAATTGTTAAAGGATATAAAGTTAATTACATGTATATGAGAGAATGACATGTTATGTTCTTGTTCCAAAATCTCCTTATCACTACTACAATAGGGGGTTGCCCCTACGGATAGTGAAATCCGTAGGGGCAGATTTATTTTGGCCCTACGGATTAATCCATAGGGCTAGACGGTTGCCCCTACGGTCCTTACATATTTATATAAAAATTATTAAATCTTAAATTGTTGTTTGCCCCTACGGAGCCGCAAACCAAGAACCTACGGACTTATCCGTAGGGGCATCTAAATAGGGATTTAAGTTAAAAGCTCAGATCGGTCCCTACGCTCATTATTCCCAATTCTCGCGCGAACAAAAAATTCCCAAACCCTCGTTCCCGCCGATCGATCGTCGTTCTCGTCATCGCCAGCGCCGTCGATTTGTCGTAGCCACCGCCTGCTTTCGTCGTAGCCACCACCTGCTCGTCGTCGCCAGCGCCGGCTCATCGGAGTTCTCGTCGTCGCCTCTGCACAGGTAAGGAATTCTTCAATTACTCAAATTTTTTATTGGGGGTGGGGCTGGGGCTGCGGGCTGGGGCTGGGGCTGGGGCTGGGGCTGGGGCTCGGGCTGCGGCTAGGGCTGTGGTTGGGGTTGGGGCTCGGGCTCGGGTTGCGGCTAGGGCTGTGGTTGGGGTTGGGGCTCGGGCTCGGGCTGCGGCTAGGGCTGTGGTTGGGGTTGGGGTTGGGGCTCGGGCTGCGGTTAGCGTTAGGGTTGGGGCTGGGGCTGCGGTTGGGGTTAGGGTTCGGCAGGGGGTTGCTGTTGGGGTTGGGGTTGGGGTTAGGGTTAGGGTTGGGGTTGGGGTTGGGGTTTTGGATTTCAGGGTCTAAGTTAATTTCCATTCTAATTAGCATTAAGCTCGTTAATTGAAATGTTGATGATAATCATAAGAGTAAAATTTGTCTAGTTTGAGAAGGTGTTGGAAACTGGACTAATAATGTGGGTAAAGCCCAGTTTAATTAATAATTTTATTTGTCATTCTCAAATTTTCTTGGAAACGGAGACTGTTTTGTGGAACTTTTAGCCGTTGGGCATGTTGGGGTTTTGTTTTTGGAGTCATCGGACATGGCATTTGGTAGGTATCCAAAGACCCCGCGTCTGATTTTGAATATTTTTGATTGATTTAAACTGTGGGTCTGAGTAGTCCCTTAGTTTGATCTGGTTGGGGTTTGAGTATGCAAAGGATTTGTAGTCTGGTGGAAATTTTGTGGGTGTTTTCGGTTGAATATGTTTGCTAATTGCATAAGATGCTCATAAGATTCTGGATTTTGAGGATGGGCCGTTGTAATTGGAAATGCTTAGAATTGTAGGACCTTCTTTATTTTAGCTATATATAATTGCAAAAAAAAAGACGCATTTCTGATTTGAAGAAAAGGAAGGGCAAAATAGGGATTTAGTTATGGATTTTACTTGGGCGTCTCCTCTTTTAATACATGTCTATCTTTACAAGAATATCGTGTCACATATTTGGTTTTAGCATCTGTACGCAACTGCTTTGATTATCATCGTGTTATTAACATCTTGAACTTCTATCCTTTTTTAATATGTTTCATAGTTGGGGTTGCGGTTGGGGTTGGGGTTCGGCAGGGGGTTGCGGTTGGGGTTGGGGTTAGGGTTAGCGTTAGGGTTGGGGCAGGGGGTTGCGGCAGGGGGTGAGAATTTTTTTAGGTTTCTTTTAAAGCTTGTGAAGGAAATTTTGAGCCCCCTAAAAATGAACATTTCTAATGATTTTGATAAGAGACAAGGGAGCAATAAAGTTTTGTTTTCTATTTGTCTAGATTCAAATGTCTACTTATATATATATATATATATATATATATATATATATATATATATATATATTTACAATCTCAATATTCGTGGCATGTTGGTTATAAATTTCTCTCTCTGTAGAGATATATAGCCTACTTCAGCACATAGCTAGGTATGCGATAAAATTATTTTTGATAAAACAATGCATGATATAATATGGAAATATATTTGTTTCTTAGCTTCAATCATACAAACGTGTTCCAAATTAACATAATTCAAATAGCAATTCCTTGGAATTTTTTAGTCCAGAGAATCTTGATCGAGTCTCAGGATCATATTGATTCAAGAATTTTGTGTGACACCAAAGACTGGACGTTAGACGAATAGCCGGTGGTAAAACTTCTTAAAGTATATTAATTTTGAATCTTCTTCTAAACTCAATGATTCTACATTGATAAAGAAAAGCTTAGATATCGATGATAAATGGCCACATATTACAAGTTACAAAGATGATGTTCAACACCTTCCCAACTTTTTTCATTGCTTGTGATATTTTCTCTCCTCTCTCTCTCCTTTTCTCCTGGTCTCTGTCTATCATGAAACTTTGGGCATGCAAATTAAGACTCTCTCCTCTTTTTGGTTATTATTTTTCCCTTTGTCGGCTTAATTATTGAGATGGAGATTTGAATAGAGTTTTGGTGTTCATAATTTCATAATATGAGCAAGGCAATTGACAAATCATCATGATGTTGTTATGATCATAGCAAGATGTAGGTGATTGTGTGTTGGTACTAAAGCATGATACAATCTCTTTTATTGCTAGTGGATGCGTTTTATTCAAAGAGCCTTTTCCTTTTAGTAATTTTCCTCTTTAGGGAGTTTTCGACATTGAAATCTCACTAGTTGATAATGTTAAATGAGTTCTAGTCCTAGTTTGCTACATTTTTTGATATATAGTAGATGGTGATACTTCTTTAAGTAAAAACAACCCTACACTTAAGCGAAATCATAAATCGAAACACACATATATAGAATACAACTCATACATGGGTATCCTCAAATCTAACTTTAATTATCGATAATTTATTCTTTTCAACGACAAACGCACACACAAAGCATATACACGGATTTTCTCCTTTGTCAGTAACCATCCCGTTCTTAGATTTATCAATATAGTCATCATAACCTACAATTTATATGATACAGTCTAACATGGCCCATGAGTACGTCAGGGTTAATGACTGGATGTATGTGAATTGGCAACAACGTATGCAACCTAAGTTTGTCACCGGAGTTTCTGCTTTCATTGAATTTGCACGCGCACATAATAAGAAGGAGAAGACAGTAATATGGCAGAAGAAGAAGAAGAAGATAGTAATGTGGCAGAAGAAGAAGAAAATGACATTCATTGTTCTCTGTTTCAGCATCAATCTTCTGATATGAACTAATGATGGCTTTCACATTGGCTTTTCCCTTTAGAGACTTCTTAGTGTCCAATGGAAAGCATACATCAGATTTGTGCAGGTCAGGTTCTTCTATGACTTTCAAGAGTTTCAACTGATTCTGTAAATTACACCCTTGTTGGGTGATACTTTTATCACTTCTCACTGCAGGTGCGCTCTCTAATATCCATTTTGAATATAATATTATAGATATTCATGCATGTTTATGTCAAAATTACTTATATTGTCAATGTTTGATTGTCTAGTTGTTGGTGATGTGTCCATATCAGGGACAGAGGCCACTACCGTTCCTACAGGTATGTTTATATATCATATAGGGCATGTATATTGATTTAGAATGCTATATCATAAATATACACACATTTCTTTTGCTCTTACTTAGTAATTTTTATTATTGTTTAGCTGTAGGTGGTGACAGTAGTTGACAATAAAATTTGTCATCCTAGAAACTATGATTTTTATATGTGCTCGCATGCGGGAATGATTGTAAGTCGTAGACCTTGTTTAGTCGTCCAACTCATTATCATGGGTTGCTTGATGAGATTAGATTTGCGCCTGATGATCTACAAGAGCTTGTTCACTCCCTGTCTTATGTGTAAGCAGCGCTATATGCGTGTTTACCTTGTTAATATGTATGTACTGAAATTAATTAATATTATTCAAATTTTGATACATGCAGATACCAGAGGAGCACATCTTCTATCTCTATAGGTAAGGCTTTGAATTTGTTGATTTTGGTATTTCTTGTCAATTTTATAGACCAGTATGTGCTAAATATAATGTTCTGACAGTTGTTAGGGGGAAGGCAATATTCGAGGCTGCTGACCCCAGTCCTGGACGCCGCACACGGACGGCACCACGGAGGTTGGGAGAGAGGCCGAGGACTGGGCTCTAGCAGGGCCCATATGAGGTTGGACCCCACCCTGGCGGTTACTTCCTCCGTCTCCAGTGAGCGACGTATCCAGCAGGAACTGGAGAGCTTGAAGGCCACCGTTCAGGAGTTGAAGGAGATGCTGGTATGTATACTACTTAATAGTAAAATATCATGTCATATTATAGATATCAATATATCCAATATCAGTACGTAGCCTGAGCTTATTTGGTTATAGACTTAGGTTTGATTAATCATACATGTACATATCTAATTAAAATAAACTACGGTTTTCCAAACTAGATATCCAAATGGGGTTTCGAAATAACTCGATAATGATAAGAATTCGAATAATACACAGTTCTTACACGCTTATTGCACACGTCAGGTCCAGACGCGACGGGGTAGGTGCAAGATTCTAGCGTTTATCAGAGGTGGAGCTGGACCGAGCTAGGCTAGCTTTTTGATTCTTATTTTTTGAAACATGTATTTATTTATATGATACATATTGTACTACATTTTGAAACATTTTGGGCGATATTGATTTTGGTTTATATTTATATCATATTCAGTTTTTTGGTTTCTTTTGTATATTATATGCGTGAGATGTGATTATGAATACTGCGATATATGTTGTGTGATGATTAATTTTATATTTGATTGATGTATATATTATTGTGCACAGGGCGGGAAAAAATCAAGCAGCCCATTTTTAAAAAAAAAATACAGATAATGTGTACCTACGGATTAATCCGTAGGTACCCATATTGCCCCTACGGGTATAGCCGTAGGGGCACAATATCAGCAGTAACCGATATTTCCTCCCAGATCTCAGTACCAGGGGTTGGGAGTGCCCCTACGGACATATCCGTAGGGGCCACAGCTTAGCCCCTACGGCGTTATCCGTAGGGACCAAATATCAAGAACCCTGATATTTGGCCCCTACGGATAGGTACCTACGCAGATATCCGTAGGGGTTAGAGCATGGCTCTACGGTTATGTCCGTAGGTACATTCAATATATTAAAAAAAAACCGTAAATAATATAACTTTTTTTACCCTACGGATTACTCCGTAGGGAAACCAGGACCTACACAGAAATCCGTAGAGGCAAGAATTAGCCCGTAGGGGCAAGTTCAGGGCTTCAACTTGCACCTGCGGCCTTTGCACCTACGGGGTATTTTTTCGTCCCTACGCATATATCCGTAGGGGCAGTGGGTTGCTCCTACGGATAAATCCGTAGGGGCAACCCTTATTTGTAGTAGTGTATGGAATTTGCTCTTTTTTCTGCATTTTTTAAATGAAAAAACGACATGCTTTTTGTCAAGCCCCTGAAAGTTCTAATTATAATAGTGAAGATAAAGATAATTCTTATGTGATCTTTTCTAATAAAAATTGAAATTAAAAATTAAGCATGAATGGACATTGCCAATCCCTTATTGGTGTGTAGATAATTTTGTGACCAACATGATCGATTCGTTTTAAATTTCTTTAGATTTATATTATTTAAGAGGAATTAATTGGACCTTCAAAAAAATAAGAGACCACACCTACATGAAATTTCCACTAAAATCATAAGTTGTTGCAACCGTCAATGATCTCATGGCAATGGAATTTACGGCAAAAGGGGTTTGGTTGAACCCAAGTCTTGAATCATGATCGTAGCTAGAGATTCAATTCCATATGCTGGGTCTATCCATGGCGATGGAGCAAGTACTCAATGTGCGGGGTAAAAGACGTTATGAAGCCTAAAACTCAAAGCAAATCATATATATTGAACGCATTAGAAGTTACAAAAAAATTCAAAATTCCGCTTAATGACATATTTTTTCTATGTATATCTTGCGCAAGGCCCGTCAATTAATGAAATAGAAATATAGATGCTATTCGCTCGGTCATGTCTCTTTATCATTTTGGAAATAAAAAAGAGTGGAAATCATGTTTGCCAATGCAATTGAACATGGCATACAAAATTTGTGCTTAATCATGCAACTAATAGATACGATTCACATCAATTATTCAAATATAATGAGTTGATCAAGCCTTAATAGAAACTTACACCAAATTACTCTTAATTATCATGGTTCATCTCTAGGGTTATTTTATTTCTCAACTCCCTAGCATCACTTCAATATAGCTTACTGCAAAATTAAAACCCTGCCTGGATAGTTTTCGAGAAACCACCCAAAAAGTTAGTTTAGTGAAAAAATGGCATTTGGGAGAAGCGTGTGATATAATCCCCTAAAATAGCTTTACCTTTCAACGTATAAATATTCTATAGTACCTTCAAAACTAGTTAGCTATCATCAGGGCCGGCTTCTGATTAGATAGCACCATCCTCGGTTTTTCCTAAGCTTTAGAAATTTTTTTACTGCATAATTCCTTTCAGAACAATTCCATATTAACCGTGTGTAGTTAACCATTAACACGGTATACTTATACACTATTTATAAGCATGGAAAAAAGATGGGTAAATTGTCAAAATCCCCCAAGCCGTTTTTCTTGCAGACAAGAAACCCGGCCTCGAAGCAGTTGTCAAAAGTCAAAACATCCATGGAAAATTTTCATACAGTATCTGTATAGTTGCCTGCTATATCTAAATAGGTCATACATATCACACGTAACTACACAGATATTGAACAATAACGAGGTATAGCAGGCAACTATACATATATCACATGCGGGGTTTTTTGACAACTGCAATTCTTTTCAGGGGCGTTTCAGTCCCGGGATTATTTGTCAACCGAAAACCTTGCTTGGTTTTTTATTTTTATTTTTAAACACGATTTACGCGATCATTAACCAACATGGAAGTGCACATGGGATGGGATAAAACTGTGGGTGCGTGGGTGGTTAGGGTTTTTTTTTTTTTACAATTTTCCGATGGTATTTTACTGTAATTTATGGAAGCAATATCTTATTCCCGCCTGACTCAAAGACGCAGGCCCTAGAAGTGGAACAGACCGCCCACTTCGCTTCAGCCCCTTTTCCTCCTTCCTCTCTCTGTAAACCCTAAACCCTAACCCTAATGGGCAGCAGAGAGAACGGATCCATGGAGCCCTCATCGAATCGAGCCACCGTCGACAAAGGCGTCGACTTTGCCAACTACTTCTGCACCTACGCCTACCTCTACCACCAAAAGGAGATGCTCTCAGATCGCGTTCGAATGGACGCCTACTACAACGCCGTGTTCCAAAACAAGCACCACTTCAAAGATAAGGTGCCGGATCGATGCATTGCCTGTTGCTTTCAGTGAAATTTAGGGTTTTCGATTTTCATGTTATTTTTGGGAATCAGGCTGTGTTGGATGTAGGAACTGGGAGCGGGATTCTTGCCATTTGGAGCGCGCAAGCTGGAGCTAGGAAAGTCTATGCTGTCGAAGCGACGAAGATGGCTGAGCACGCCCGCGAGCTTGTTAGAGCTAATGGTGTTGAGGATGTTGTTGAAGTGATCGAGGGGTCGATAGAGGATGTTGCTTTGCCCGAGAAAGGTGAGTGGATGTGTAGTATTATTAGTCTTAATTATTGAAGTTTTCTTAAGAACAGGTTTTGATTTTCTTTGTTTGGTTACAGTCGATGTTATAATTTCGGAGTGGATGGGTTACTTTCTTCTGCGTGAATCGATGTTTGATTCTGTGATTTGGGCACGGGATAGATGGCTGAAGCCAGATGGAGTAATGTAAGTATTTGACCATTTTGGCTTTTACTTGGTTTTGCATTATGATTTTTGTTTGCAGATGTTTGTTTCGAAAAATTTCTTGGGATTGCCTAGAGTGGCAAGATTGTAATTTTATTGTTTGTTACTAAGGTATTGCAATAGAATGGCAATCCTCAAACATCAGTTATTTTAAGATTAAAATTATGCCCCAAATGGATGGATTTTGCTATGATTGGGTCTGTTCCAATCCATTTCCACCTATGACATCCGAATGATTCAAAGATAAAATTCATATGTGCGAGAGAGAATCACCTTTGAAATCCTTGCGAATGAACTAAAGAAACTGAATTTTTATGGGCAACACCTCCTCAAATTGGAATCCTTGCATGAATTTAGTTCAAATTTTGAGTTCTTAGAACCAAACAACCCCTTATTTTTTGTGGCATATAACCTCTGAGACTATCTCCGATTCCCCGTCACATTGGAACAACCATCCAATTATACCTAGTTAATATGCAAATTATTGCATATGCGAGTTGCAAAAGAATGCTATGAATAAAATATACGTGGTTGAGTATTGTTAGTTATACGAAATCAGAATGCATATGGTGCAAATTTTTGCAAAGCCTCAAGGAAAAATTGAACATATAGGTACAAGAAATACCCAGGAATGATCACTTAGACAATCTAGCTTACCCAAGCCCGAATAAGCATACCGTAATAAATGTCTATAAAATCTCAAAAGGTCCATGTTCGTGTAGTGATTGATGTGTTAGTTTAGCTAAATAAGATCTTAAAGGAAGTTCTAGTGAGAAAATGTTTCCATAAAGATTTAAGCTCATAGATACGTTGTATTTGAATCATCTAATAATCTTGTTATTATGTACTTTCATGCAGGTATCCTAGCTATGCCCGCATGTGGGTAGCACCTATAAGATCTGGATTAGGAGACCAGAAAAAGAACGATTTTGATTCTTCCATGATTGACTGGTATAGCTTTGTTGCCGACACTGAAACAAACTATGGGGTTAGTATGGATGTTTTAACAAAGCCATATCGTGAAGAGAATCAAAGATACTATCTAAAGGTACTCACTAATCTTCCATCCCACACCCCACACCCCAAAAAAATACACACGCGTCAATTCTTTTTTCATTTTAAAGATGTTAGTGCACTTGCATCAATGGGCAAGAGCAGTTATGTAGTTGTGTATTTTGTTTAAGGAACACAACATTTTTTGAGGACATTGATGCTTTACCATTTCCACACTTCAATAGCTTAGAGCTTCGTGGTTGAAAATAGATATATGTTGCATGTGCCATATCTTCTGTGAGAACGTCTTCTTTGTAGAGTACTGCATTTAATGTCCTCCGGAAGGTTCACTATGCAAATTGGTTTATGCACCTGGATATCTTTTGTTAGAGTTTATCAAAACCAATATGTCACCGTACGTGAATCCTAGGTGTCTCAGCGTTTGCCATATCTTCTTTGTGTCATTTCCGTGTCTTGTATCAGTGTAAGAGCAACATAGATTATGTGTATGGGACCTAGACCAGGGAACTTATTGTTCATGGTTTTTGACCAGCATGCTCTTCATGTTGATTTCATTGAGCTACTACTTGAACACATTTGTTATGCTGGCTCCAATTTGGAGCGTTCCTCAATCGTCTTTGTATATTTAAAGACTGCTATATTTTGTTTCTACATGTAACCGAATTTTACCGTTGGCATGGAGATATAGTCTCTTCTTATAATCTGTTTATTTAATTTGCCTACTTTTTTTTGCTTATTAGATATAGTGATAGCTCAGGTCTGGGATTATGATTTGTTTCTGTTGTTTTTTAAGTCATGTTCTTTTAAGTGGTGAGATATTCGATCAAATAGAATCCTGGCTGCCCGGGAGGTCTGTTGTGGCCTCTATTACAACTTTTATGTTACAGCAGTCATCCAACAAACAGCATAGCCATTATGGGCATGTTTGGTCTACTCTATCTACTCCATCTGAAGATGAAATCGTGCCCAGTGTTGAAGCCACCTGATTCTCTTGTTTAGTGTGCATTATCACATGTGACTTGCAGAAGCGAGCATGGGTCACTGCTGCTGCTAGCTCATGCTGTGGACAAAATGACTCAAAACACTGATTACCAGGCATTGAAAATTGAAATAGGACATACGAGTAGTAATTCAGGTTATTAGTGAATGATACAAGCTATCACATTTCCATGGGTTTGCTGCTATATGATCTGCAGGCAAAGCTACTTCTTTTTGCATTAGTTGCCACAACACATTAAGCGTGAATCATATTTGCATCTAATTAGTCATGATGTTGTGAACCTTTCTTGGAATATTTGATGGAATATATGTTTTTTCTCCTTGAATGATCTATGGTGCAGGCATCATTTTTGGAACTTTTTTCTCTTATATGGGTGTAGATGTAGTCAACTTTTTCATTATGCAAAAGCTCTTCTTAAAGTTTAGGATACTGGTTGTTTGGCTTCAGGTCCTATGTTACCCATTTTTTGAATTTGGAGTTCCTATTAATAAATATGTTATTCACTTATGACACCCCCTCCTCTCTTCCATAGGAGTTATTTACATACCTATTGCATATTCTGTTGTGGATTACACCTACAGTTAGATTCCTTTTACCTTTTGTGGTTATGGCATCCTTTTGTGATTATTTGTGGATAGTCTTCTTGCAGAAAGCCAAAGTTATGTGAAAGTGGTGAGTTTCCTTCTGAGTAAATCTAGTTCTGCTGATTGTGGAAGCTAATATATGGGATGGAACCGTTTAGCATTTTGTGTGGAAGCTAATATATTGGATGGAACCGTATAGCATTTTGTGTGGAAGCTAATATATTGGATGTAACCATTTAGCATTTTGTGGTAGAAGGGGGTCATTATGGACTGAGTTTGCAGTGGCTTGGAGCTAGGCCGGGCAAATGAAGCGAGTCTGGCCGACTCGCTGCGTGAATTGCCCGGCTCGATTCATTAACGAGGCGAGTTGAATTCATCTTCCTTAGCCGGCGAGGCAAAGGAGAGTTCAACAGTCGCCGTCACCGACCCTGCTCGCCTCACCGCCTCGTCTAGGCTGCGGGGCGAGACGAGATGACTCGTGCTAGTCGACTCGCCTGACTGTTTTTTAAATAAAAAAATCCTTAAAAATTTATAAAAAATGAAGAGTTAAAATAAATGAAAAATAAACTAAAATTTTCATTAATATAAATCAAATTACAATTAAATAATACAATTTGTTTTTTTTACATTAGAGACCAAACCCACTCGGGCTGCTTACGTACCCCTCCCAAATATTGAACTCAATGAGAGGTCTACGTAGTTCTTTTTCTACTATTCCTAGTTCCTACTCACTGCTCGTCGCCGTCGGGTGTGGTTCCTCCTTCGGAATTGGACTCTCTCGATCCCGTAAGCTCTTTAGGTAGATAATTCGAGTTCAAAGTGATTTGATTTTGTTTCCTAATAGCTACTGCTTCCCAATCTTGTGAGTAAATCATGCATTTCTTAGTGTCGTATGCCAAACTGCATATTTTTTCGCTTAATATCCTGCTGCCTGTATTAAAAGTATTTTCCGACGCTACTGTGGACACTGGAATGGTTAGTAAATCACGAGCCATAGTACAAAGCACCGGATACAAATGTCCGTGGCTTGTCCACCCGACTAAAACACCAATCTCATCTATAGTATAATCTACGTCTGACTCAGTCTGTAAATATATTGTTAATTCATTTAAAGTTGACGATGATGAGGCCCCGGGGCCTCGTGCCCTTTTTGATTGTTGAATAAGTGCAAAGGCTGGAGTCGAAGCACGTGAACTGGTTGCGGCTGACACTTTAGTACTTCTACCAGTAGAAGATCGTGTAACATATAAATCAAACACTTCATTTAAATTACGTTTAACGATATTAGTATAGGCATTAATATCTAAAGTATGCCCCATGCATCCATGAAACCGTTTTAAAAGAGCCGTCAAACCTTCTAATTTAATTTTAGAATCCATTATCGAATACAAACTGTAAACAATTGGAATTTCAGAGTAATATTTAGAAATCTTAGTTAACATAGCAAGTATCATGAGATGAAATCTCATTAGTACAATGATTAGAAAAATATTGAGCTATATTATACAATTTAGAGACTATAATATGAGAAGTAGGGTTATAAGTAGCAGAAAAACGTTCGGTTGCTATTTTGAAAGTCATAAGAAAATCTTAGAAAAGTTCTTCAACCGTCCAATGATTATCTGCTAAGTGGTTTTCTACAGGCATTTGCTCATCCCACATGTTACTAATAATTTCATTAGTCTTTAATGTAGTACGAAACATGTCATATGTACTATTCCACCTAAGTGGAAACATCTTTTCTAAGATATGATCTTAATCTTGCAGCATGGTATCTAGCTTTATATTTAGATTTTCTTTTTCCAGATTTTTTAATAAACATACATGCATTTTTGAATATTTGAAGAACATTCTTGATATGTATCATGTACAGCAAGACTAAGTATATGACATGCACATCGAATATGAAAAAAGCGACCATTGTAAATTGGTTTGCACAGCCAAATAAGTTTAGTAACAACAGAATTATTGTTGCTAGTATTATCGAAAGAAATAGAATTTTTTTATATTTATACATTGATATTCTTCTAAAACAGCTCTAATTTTAGAAGATATAATAAAAGTATTATGCGAGAATTGAAACTGTCTAAAAACAATAATTCTTTTTTGTAAATACTAGTCAGAATCTATTCAATGTGCAGAAACACAAATCTAGACAAGTTCCCTTTTATCAGTCCAAATATCAGAAGTTAATGAAATACTAGTATATAAAGAAGCAAGAATAGCAATTAATAGCAGGGTTGAAAAAAATGGTCTACCCAGTCGATTAATCGACTGTATAATCGTTAACGATGCTTAACCGCATAGAAATTGCAATTGCTCCATTAAACGGTAAAAAACGATTAAACACCGTATAATGGGTTTAAAACGGTTAATCGGGCGTTTAATGTCTAAACAGTTGTGAAAAATATATCCGCTTTGGAAAAAAACTGTACCCGCTCCTATCCATTTACTGAAGCAACCGAGATCCCTAATTTATTTTCTTACCCAGATTTCTTCCTTGATCAAGTCTCGACCCTCCACCTCGATCTCGACGAGCCCTCGACCGCGATACTCCAGCCTCGACCCTCGATCTTCAATCCTCCAGCCTCGACATCCCAGCTTCCAGCCTTCGACCTTAATTGCAGCCTCCAGCTTCACCTTCATCATCGATCACAGCCTCCAGAGGTAATTTTTAGGGTTTCTCTCAAATTTTTTATTTTTTCTTTGCCCGTAGCATTCTTTTTATTGTTGATTTTTTAGGGAAAATTTTGTTTTTATCTATTCTCATAGACTGTAGCATGTAAGAAATCATTGGTTATGGAGAACAAAAAACCTGCTTTATTTTTCAATCTCAGTTAATAATGGCATGCCAAATGTCAATTTATGAAGAGGAGCTGGATAATACAGAAGAGCATTATAAAGATAATAATGAGTACGATTAATAAAATATTTGTTTATGATATTTTGTTGCTTTTAAAGTTATTTGTAGACCATATGGTATTGCTTCTTTACGAGACTTATCTGTCACATTATGCGGTGTTATTGTTTAAACGTATCATGCTATCAACATTTTGATTTGATATTCATTGCGTGATTTGTTGTGGTGTGTTTATATGGTAATTTATAATTGTATGATGTGTGAGATATTGCATATGCCCCTATAGATTGTTTGTGCGCAAATTATATAATATATATCGTACAAAATATATTGTATGTCCGGTGGGACTCGAACCAACAATCTTCCTCATTAATTTTATTCGGATGCCTTATCATTAGGCCACGGACATATTTAATATTTAATAGTTGCAAGTAAGGCTAAATTTTTCTTATAAATATTTGTGTGCGTATATTTGTTTATGGCCGCATAATTCTCGTAAAACGATTAATCACCGTGTAATTCGATTATACGCTACCCGCTAGCCGAACGAATAAAAAACGAATACGTGCTTTACAACAGTGATTAATAGTTGTTTACCTTCGTTGCAGAGCCCAAAACAACTTTGAAGTGTACTCCTTAGAACCTTTTTGTATCCCGGTTGTAATGCCCTTTGAATGTGCCGTTCAAAAGCTTGGTTTTCTCCGAATCCGATAACATGTTCATCTGCCATAACAAATCTTGCCATTTCTTCAACATTTAGATCATGATTTTATTGAAAAAGACTTTCATCGGAGAAATTAATTTGTGATTGTATGGAGGAGCCGGCCGTGTTTTCTAAGTGTTTTTTAAAAAATGTTTATGTAAAGTACCGGTGCTGGTACATTATGTTTGTATTGAGCGGCACAATATTTGCATATTGCGTATCTAACTCTTTCCCTATGTTTAGTTGTAAAATGTTCCCAAATATTACTACTAAGTGCATGTTTTCTAGCATCTATAGATGTCTGTGGGTTCTTCGCCTTCTGTATGCATTTCTAAATCAGGATTAGGAACTTGGGTGTGATGTGTATCATCAGATGAATCCTTCATATAATTTTTTTAACTAATTAAAAAATTAAATACTAAATATTATCAATACCACTTTAACAGCAAGAAGAGAGTTAATAAAATAAAACCAAGAATAGCTAAAACTCTGTAGTAGAGCAATTGAGCAGAAGAGCAGTAGAGTAGAATAAATTGGTCGGAGCGTCGAAAACTCGGAGTCGGAGCTTCAATTTTTGAAAACTTGAAAGTTGAGAGTAGAAACTTGAGAGAATTTTTTTTATAAAATTTGAGGGATTGATTTGGTGTGAGATTAAATGGGGGTGGTGTTGTATTTATAGGGATTTCAATTTTTTAAAATTTTTTCAGCAGTTACGAGGCGAGGCGAGTCATCACAAAATCCAACAAATCCGATCGTTGGATTTGGATTGAGTCAAGGCGAGGCGAATTTTGACCGTTGGATGTGGGTTTCGAGGCAAAGCAATTTGTTGTGAATCCCACCGTTGCCGACCGTTGGATTGGAATCTCGAGGCCAGGCGAACTGGAGCGAGTTGGCGAGGCGAGGCGAGTCGGCTCATGAGTTGGCGAGGCGAGGCGAACTAGAGCGAGGCGACATCGAGAAATTTGGGAACCGGCCCGCTACACCCAACTCGGCTAGATGAGGCGAGTCGACTTGCCGACTCATCCACATCAGCAACGAGGTGACTAAAATTCGCCTCGTTGCGAAGGCGGCTCGCCTCATTTGCCAGGCCTGGTTGCACTCAGCCATTTCGCGACTCGTCTCAGTTGCCAGGCCTGCTTGGAGCACTCAGCCATTTCAATTGAAGAGATCAAATAGTGCTGAAACAAGATTTGCTTGTTGTAATCTGTAGAATCACTACATCTCATAGAATATAATGAGTATTTCAGTACAGTCTTTTGAAAGAGCTTACATACATGTAATACCTCTACTTAAATATCATCGCAGTATGGATGCATTTTCTTCATTCTTACAGCATAGGCAGCCTACGTGCAGCAGACTATAGTTTGAATTAGGAATTGTACAGGGCACATCTTGATTGTTGACTTACTTTTCACTTCTTTAAAACATGGACACATCCTTATATTATCTTTTATCTAATGTTTTGTTGTTGCTGATTGGCATTTCTTCTTTACCAGCACTTCATTTTTCTTAGCAGATAAACTTAATCTTTTCATTGTACTTTCATCTTATGTCTTTGTCTTTCAATTCCTGCTATATGGGCAAGTTAGTTTCTCTTTATATGATAATATTAATCTATAGATATTTCAATATTTCCAGACTTCATTGTGGAACAACCTTCATCCCAATCAAATAGTTGGGACCTCTGCTGTTATCAAGGAGATTGATTGTTTGACAGCTACAGTTGATGATATTTGCGATGTTACAGCAAATTTCACATTAAACATTAGCATTGATCGTACAAGATTATCTGGATTCGCTGGGTGGTTTGATGTTCATTTTCGGGTTTGTAACACTTATATTGTTTTTCTTATTTGTTTTGTGCTGCCTATGTTTTAAGTCTACTAATATTGCATGCACTTGCATTTAATTTGCTGTTCCAGGGTAGCATGCAGAACCCAGCAGTGAATGAAATTGAGCTGACTACTGCTCCCAGCGAACATGACTATACTCATTGGGGCCAACAGGTTTGTTTTCAAACGAAATGCCACTTTTTAATATTTTGGGTCAGTTCCACAAAACGTCCGTATGGTATTCGTATCTCACTTATACTGCCTCAAGCGATTTATTAGCTTTTAGAACTTGTTGAGTTTAGAGTATAATTTGAGTGATTTTGAGGGTTTTGGTTGATGAACAGAGGACAGTTTTGCTTCTAATAAATCACTTGAGAGGTATAAGTGCTATACATGTTAAACCGCAAGAGTATTTTGTGCTATTAACCCTAATATTTTTGAGGCTGTTGGTCTTGGTGATTTCCATATCATATTTTTTGACTGTCCACAATATACATCCCCACCTCTGGTAATATGAAATATCACTATCTAGAGTCTAGACCGAGAACAATATACTTAACAAATTTAGATAAATACATGAAAGTTTGATGCCTTGAGTGTCTTCACTACATCTGCTTACGCATTAGCCTTAGAATGAATGAAGTAAAAATGAAGTTAGAGTGCGTACAATGAGAGTTTATATTGACAGGAAAAGCCAGAGAAATTGTAAAAAATATAGCTTTGCAGCTAATAACAAAAGCCTAGGAAGTTGCATGTTTGTATTATGGCACCTAAAGTGAACAAGTGCCTTGGGAAGTTGGGATCCTATAAGCGAGTTCAGTTTACTACAGGATACTGCAGGAACATGATGTCTTCCCCTTGAATCAAGGTTGACTTCGAAAGGTTAATCCATCCCGTTCTTCCGTGTCATGCTAATTATATATTTCTCTGGATTTCTATCGAAACACTTGTATGCTGGATCATTTAAAACCTTTCGTCTTTCATTTTCTTGTTCCCAATAGCTCTCAGATAACATTTGAGCAAATCATTCTATACATGTATTATCTCTTATGCCAATGGGCAGCTTTTCTATCAACCGTTATTAATTGAAATTTGTCCTCTATATTCCTAGGCTAAATTATAAAAACTACCCTCTGTAGGGCGTTTTTCGTTATCCCATTGAGATGGGGATGCGCGCGGTTGTCAGGCATGTACAGATTCTTCCTGTCTGGGGCAGGCTAGAGTTTTATTAATTGTGGGGATCCAAATCTCCGGCAGCCGCGAACTAAACTGCCGTTAATTATCCTCCGCTTTTGGAG
The DNA here is from genome assembly GCA_030015575.1 of Agapanthus africanus. Lineage (NCBI taxonomy): Eukaryota > Viridiplantae > Streptophyta > Magnoliopsida > Asparagales > Amaryllidaceae > Agapanthus > Agapanthus africanus. The sequence continues at coordinate 404,470,942 of CM057346.1, forward strand.
CGAGAGAACCTCCGATTGACGGGTCAAACTGGTCATGCGAAATCAATGTGATGTGTTGGTGTTTTTTTAACAATAGGGGCGTGTTCATTTTTTTTATTTATTCTATTTGTGACAAATGATTTTTTTTTAAAATTATTCAAAGAAACATTTTTTAAAATTTATTTTAATTAATTAATTTTTTTTTAAAAATAAAAATAAAAATATGAGGGAAAGCCCCCTCCCACTCACGTGAGAGGGAGGAGGGGCTTCCACTTAGTGGGAGCCTCCCCCTCATATGAAGAGAAAGGGGAGCTCCCACTTAGTAGGAGGCTTCCACTTAGTAGGAGCTCCCCTTCATGTGAGAGGGTGCAGGGCTCCCACTTAGTGGGAGCCTCCCCTCACATGAGGGAGCAGGGGCTTCCACTAAGTGGGAGCCTCCCCCTCACGTGGGGAAGGGAACCCCCTCAGTGGGGGATGCAGAGGATGCCCGCGGGTTTGGAGTTGAACACCAAAAGACTTTTTTTTTATAATGGAGTTAAACTCCAAAAGATTTTATTTGGAGTTAAACTCTCAAAACAATTTTATTTGGAGTTAAACTTCCAAATGTTTTTATATGGAGTAAAACTCCAAAAGATTTTAAAATTTTCCCCTTTCTCTTTTGAGAAGAAACCCAAATGGGTCCTCTTGAAACTCCAAGACTTAGATCTTGGGTGATGAAAAGAGATCCCTTTTCTTCTCTTGATGGAGCCTTGGGAGGTGAGTTTCCCTTCTTCTCTCTCTCACAAATTGGATCTTGAGAAGAGAGAAGAAGGTAGAGAAAATCTTCTCTTTTTTTGATTGGATATGAGAGTTAAACTCTCCTCCAATGGGTTTGTGCTGAAACTTTATTTAGTTTTGAGAAAAAGAGAACCAAGCTTTTGATTTAATTGGAAAAATGAAGAGGAAAAGGAAGAACTTGAGAGAGTGAGAATGGAGGCACAAACCCTACAGATTTGATGGGGAATGATTTCTTCTTTTTTCAATTCATTATCATGTTGCCTTATATAGGCTTACAAATTTACACATAGTTCCTTGGGTTTTACAAAATGGTATTTTGCCCATCCCATTTCTATGTGCTTATTTCTTTTGCATATGAGCCATGAGCTTTGCAAAAATTTGGTTTTATGCCCATTTTCCTTACATTTATTCATAAAAATTACATCAAAATTATTTATTACATAATTTTCATTTTGGAATGGGGGAGGCTGGCCGCGGGGCTCGATTTGGGCATGAGCCCACTTGACCTAGGCTTAGACCCACTTACTTGGGGTTGACTTTGATTTTGTCAATCGGGGTGCAATTTTTGACCCCAACAAAGTGTCTCCCATCAATAAATGCACACCACATATATGAGTTGTGTGCATGAAATTGATGGATCTTGTTCCGCAGAAGTTTGATTTTAAGGTGGAGCATCATTCCGGGGGCGGAGCATCATTCCGAGAGCATGATTCCGGGGGTCGGAGCATCCTTCCGATTTGCGGAGCATAATTCCGGGGGTCGGGGTATCATTCCGAGATGCGGAGCATAATCCCGACAGGGAGGGCAGATATTCCGAGGCGAAGCATGATTCCGAGACGCAGATGTTGGTTGACTTGATTCCGAGATGGAGCATAATTCCAACAGGGAAGGCACATACTTCGAGACGAAGCATGATTTCGACACGGGGTGTCTTCTGAGACGAAACGTGATTCCGACACAGAGATTATTGGTTGACTTGATTCCGAGGCGGAGGTGGTTGGTTGACTGGATTCCGAGACGGAGCATAATTCCGACAGCGAAGGCAGATACTCCGAGGTGAAGAATGATTTCGACACGGGGTACATTCTGAGACGAAAATATGATTCCGACTTAGAGATTGTTGGTTTGATGTGATTTGGGAGTTTTTTATCCGTTCAGCGGGGCTTTTAAGCCCGGGCTTGGAATTTGGGTTTTTGTTCGGCGTCGGCATCGCTATACTGGAATAGGGTACCAGAAGCGAATCATCATTTGCCATGAGGGGATTTTTGGTTTTGGTTTGGCATCAGCATCACTGTTGGATATAGTGCCCTCAGAGTCAATTATTGGATCGCAGGCACGTGATTGCAATGATTGAGGGAGGACCTATACCGGTAGGACAGTCTTACTCAGGATGATTGTATACTATCTGGTTTGTCTTTATCATCGTGTACATGCTTTAGGTGACATTGTAGTTCACTATTACACATTGATAAAGAATAGTATACTACCGTGGTTTGTCTTTATCATCGTGTACTGCTTTAGGTGACCTTACAGGTCACTATTGCGCGTTGATAGAGCCCTTAGGATTCTTGCTTGACAGCCAACAGTATGATGGCGATCATATACGTGGGAGCTGGGGTCTATAAGCACATCCTTAAAAGGTCCTTAGTCGTTGGAGTTTTCGAGACATGGCATCGATACTCCAGAGTAGACTAGTGTATATAGTCGAGATCCCGACGAGGGGCGGTGGCCGGTCTCATAAGCCACTGGTGTCAGTTGGTTCACCTAAGATGTATACAGGTGCTCATTGGGTTATGAGTACACCGGACAGGACTCGTCGGGAACATGCTAGTTGGTATTATACCTAGCGTCAGATAGCAGTTCCCTGGTGACATGTGTACAGGTTAGTTCATCGACCTGAGATCGTCATTTTTTTCGTGTGAGTTCCTACTGTACTTTGATTACTACCCTACCACGGATCAAAGGAGTCGTGCAAACAGGTTTTAGTTGGGTACAGTCCCGAGCCACATGGAGGCAGTGAGCGGATCTGCAGGGGTTCGTCTCTCCCGGTATTGGGGGTGAGGTCGCGCTGTCTAGGAGAGCCATTACATGAAGTCCTTGGCCAAGACAGGAGATTTACTGGTAGGTATTCCAGTAGTATCTCGGGGTGTTCTGGGCTACACTCCGACACGACTTGTACTGTTTTTGGGGGTCTGACTTTTACCAACCCTTAGGCCCGCCATGCGATGCTCATAGACGAACGGACCGGACTGTACGGATATTGTCACTGACAGGTTCAGTAGGGTGTCAGGATGAGTTCGCTCATCAACGTCCTTTTTGGTCAATGCCTGGTAGCCCGTTACGTATGGCTAATACCTCTGACGTGCTAGTGGTTAAATCTACAGCCAAAGTATTGACGAGTCTTTAGAGTCTCCCACAGACAGTTTCTCAAGTTTCGGGCGAAACGCTGTAGAGGTCGTATGGATATATGACAGGGTTCGATCTTATACGTGCGGTATTGCACGGCTTTGGTTTAAGCCGGATCCTAGTATTGTACAGTGTAGATTTTGTCTCATTGCATTTGTATTCGGTCGGAATACAAATGCGGGTATGTATATACAGTCGCGGGGTTTTCCTGTAATTTATTACTGGATCACTTTTTGAAGTTGCCAGTTTGCTTTCCGTTTCGACCATTTTCCTTTCAATCTTTCTTTGGCTGATAATTGGTGTGGTGGGGGTTATTTGCAATTGTGCAATTTATGATGGAGAAGACTTTTAGTGGAGAAGACTTTTAGTGGCACATGGTTACTTCATGATTGTGCATCATCACTTGTTTTTGGTGATGGGATTGAGTTGGATGGAGAGGTGATCATTATTCCTAATGATCACCCATTTTCTCTTTCTTGCATTATTCTCTCTTTCTCTCTCTCTCCCTACACAAGCATGGCCGGCCACATACTTGAAGGGGCTGTCCAAAATTTAAGTGAGGGATTTTTTATCTCATTTGCATATACCAAAATCCCATGGCTCCATAAAAAAGTTCATCTCCTTCCCCACTTCCAAATTGCAACTTCTCATAACCCCATGAGACATAGAATTCTACACTTAGCCTACAGCATTCTTGGACACGTCGGCTCGCCAACTTCGTGCCCGAGTTGCCTCGGTCCAGAGGTGGGAGCCCGTAAAAAGAATCGGCGATGTGGTGCCCTTTCCGACGAGGAGATGAAGACCGGAGATTCCGCGAGGAGATCGGGATGGGGACCGAAGACCGAAGGACACGGATCGCTCGGTATAGCATTCTACCCAATCTCTAGTTAGCTAGCATTAGGTTAATGGCCCGATCCGGGTTTAAAGTCCGCGGTAGCGCCGGTTTCTGTTTAGAAAAAGGTTTTGTTTTCCGCATTTTGGCCTCGTTCAGACGGTCGGGGCGCTGCCGTGCACTTACATTGGTATCAGAGCCACGCCATTAACCTAGTCTAGCTTGCTCTAACGTGTTTAGAACTTCGATCGGACGAATTTTCCAAAAACCGCATTTTCAAGTCCCGTTTCTGTCGAGTTTTTGCTGTGCTCAAAAAATTATTTGGTACATTGCAAAAATGTGCAGGGTTTTATAAGAATTCTGTGAAAATTTGGTGCCCTGAAATTACTGTTCAGCCGCGGAACCGCGGCCAAACCCATGCTCTGGCTGCGGTTCCGCCGCCGCTTTATCTCCTCTCTGCACCAAATTTCTACAGTGGGTTTCTGACATGGAAATAGGTTTTCTGGTATATTCTTTTTGGGCCTAGATTTTTTGTGTACTGAGTATTGTACTTGGGCCCACTTCGGGAAATTTAGTCGATCGAAAATTTTAAACATGTTAGTTCACAGTATTTACATTATATCTACGACCGTGAATGTCATTTGATCGGTAAATCCTGTCTAACTGCTATAGCCCTTTTAGACGGATTTGCGAACGTGACATTCACGTTGATGTTTTGTGTTGTGCTGTGATGTTGCGGATTTGTCGTGGTGGATAGCTTGGATGCAATGTTAGTACAGTTTGGTTGTATATGTACATTTGATATTGCGGGGCGAGCGTCCGACATGTGGACTGCCGTTACTGCCTGTTTGTATATTATTCTTTTGGGGCACGACCGGGCTGAGGTCGATATACCCGTTGTATATTTTACTTTCTGTACTAGGATTACCCCGCGATGGGGTGCACGGATGGTCGGGTTCTAGAGGGCAACGGGCCCGCATCTCATGGCTTTGAGACGGAGGGTGCTTCACTCTAGAATTGGCGGGCTATTTGCCGCACTCGTAGAGGGTACAGGTTGACCCAAGGAGGGGTGCTCAAGTTACCGGATTCCGTGTAGTGCTGGGTGGTCCATTCACGTTGTTGAAGGGGACTGCCTCGCTTCAGGTTTTGGCGGGTAACTTGCCGTGCCCGTAGGGGTCTAGGATTTCATTGCACAGGCTATCCACACGACCAGGGGAATGTCGGGTTTCAGTTGCGGCTCTGTGAAACCCGGGGCTTCCAGATAATCTGTATTGTTCTGTGATGCTTATTACATTTCTGTGATGTTGCATTTTATCACGCCTTGAGCGATTATTATATATTGATATATATACTAGTAGATGTTGTATATGTTTTACATCCGCACTAGTCCAGTCCTTGCTCTGTCGTTAGTTAAGTAACCTAACGGGTGATGACGGGACCTAGTGGCGAATGCGGATGGCATATACGTACATCATATTTTCGTTCTTTTGTGGTGTGATTAATTGATGGGACTGCGTTGATTCGGATCAATGCAAGCTAAACAAACCTATTATGATGTTGTTGGAACAATTTTCAAAAAAAAGCTGTTATTGCAAGGACGTTCTCTTTTGTTTTGCACAGTGGTATTCAGTTGGAATATCCTGCACCTCAGTCGACGAGGCAAGGGCCGAGATCCCTTCACCGGGAGTAACCCCTTGGACAGAAGTTTGCGTCAGGGTAATAACTTCACTATAGCCGATTGGCTTTTGCTTTGCATCGTGGTATTCAGTTGGAATATCCTGCACCTCATTCTACGGGGAAAGAGCCGAGATCCCTTAACCGGGAGTGACCTCTTTAGCAAAGGTTTTCGTCACTATATTTTTATAAAAAGCTATCCGGTTCCTTCAATTATATCAAGTTCATTACATTAAAGGTTTTTCGCCAAAAACCATTCGTAGCCCTCCGTCATTTCAGACGGGTAGCACTTAGTATTCATGCTATGTTTGTTGGCCTTAGTCAAGGCATAGTGTATGGTAGCTATTTGTTACTTTTCTGCAGCATAGATAGATGCGTTGGTTTGGGACAGTCGTACAGCCTTGTTGGCCCTAGTCAAGGGCTTGTACGGGTGGGTTCAAATTAACCTGGACAATGACGGGTAGAACTTGACATGTGACTTATGTTTTGTTGGCCTTAGTCAAGGTCATAAGAGCATGGGGTAAAAATCACATCGGGAGTTTCTAAAGAAACTGAAACTTGCCAGATATGCGCATACCTTCTGGAGTGTGATAACGTGAGTGGATTCAATCACGTTATCATGCTATGATAGTTGGATCCCGATTCCTACTGATGAGTTGGTTTACTCCTCGGGTAATCCCGACTAATTCTTCTTTCAGGTTTGGAGGAGAATTTGAGGATACAGTGGGAGGTTTCCTGATTAGATAAATTGATAACCATTCTGATCTAGGTTAGAGTGTACGCAGAGTGTTTCTTTTCTCTCTCTCTTTGGCAGCGACCATGACCCGACCCTTGACTATGACTCAGTGACCAAGTTGACCAAACCTTCTTAAACACTGGCTTTTGGATTGTCAGAGTTGCATACCTCATTGCCACTCCTACTCTTACCCTTTTCTCCAGGACACCCCGTATTATTACGAACATCCACTTCCATTGGATAAAACCATCGTATGGTTATATACGAACTCGAAGGAACTTGTTTCAGATTCGAGGATGGTTTCCGGTTCTGGAGAAAACGAATAGGACTATTCAGTTGTCTTTTCCTTTTACCTTCTCTCAGGTTGCGAGTGCTCCTTAGATTAGGACGGTACACCTGTTACGCTAATTGGACAGTCATCCAAACCATAGGCTGGTGCCGAACGGTAGGGAATGAAGAAAACCATTTTGTCTAAACGGTATACATAAGGTATTAAGTAAAGACAAATAAAGGGATTAGTAAGAGGGCAAAGTAAACCGCGACTACTATTCACGACCAAACCAAATATTTCTTCGCCAATCCTACATCATCTTTGTATTTCTCCAGAACACTTCGTATCACTACGAAGATCCACAGTTTATTGGATACTCCATCGTATGGTTATATACGAACTCGAAGGGACTTGTTCCAGTTCGGGGATGGATTCTGGTTCAGGAGAAATAGGAATAAGATTTATTCAGTTGTCTTTTATCTTCACCTTCTCTCGCATTGCGAGTGCCCCTAGGATTGGGACAGTACACCCATTATGCTTATTGGATAGTCTTCTTTCAAACCATAGGCTGGTGCCGAACGGTAGGGAAGGAAGAAAACCATTTAGCCTAAAGGGGTGTACAGAAGGTAATGACTAAAGACATATAAAGGGATTTGGAGAGATGGCAAAGAAATATACGGTTACAGTTGTGAATATGGATAATGGAAGAGGCATTACTAGGAATACCCGGATACCCTTTCGAAACATTTATATGATTCAGTTTCACTGTGTATTGTTAATAAAAAACTGATTTCCCAATTAGATACTTGCTCCAGAGTATGTATTTACCAGGTATGATTCTCACATATGTATGGTTTTACAGATGATGAGTGGGAGTAAGTTATTAGGAATTAGGCGATCATCCTCATTATATCGGAATTCGTTGTAATTGGTGATATTTGAGGAAATCACCTGGGTTGTTTGCCGGACGGCAAATATTTGGTTTTGAATATCCATTGTTATGCACCAATTTCAAATTGATATATCTGTACGTTCATTTTTTATGAAGTGAGATATAACTTTTTGAAATTATGTCTATGACATTTACCTATATCAGTTGATGGTTATGTAAGGAGCATTAAACAGCGGTGTAATTCTTCTTAACCATAAGTACAGTTTTCAACCTACGACACACAGGGAATGAGTTATTAGACTCAAGGGACTTATACAGAGTATTGTATGTTCAGTGTCCATTAGGACAGAGGGGTTGGTCCTCGTACTATATTCGGTTTACTTATGTCTTCTCTAGTTTTGAGACAAGTGTTTCGTAGAAACACAAGGTCCAAGTTTTGAGAAGTTATAGGTATATGAATAAAGTAGAGAACCAGGTGTTGCAAGTATCGGGATTCTTCAAAGTGATCGAAGATGTAGATACTTGAGTATGGTATTCAGTTGATAGTAATGATTAAGAGAACTTGCTTCTCTTTCAGGTTACTCATAATTAGAAGCACTCCTAAGTTGAGTAACGCTGATCGACCTCCTTCCATTTAGTTAACATGCACTGGAGACAGCTGCATGATTTGAATCTGGTTCCAATTAAATCAGTGCCTCTGTTTCTATATTGGATATAGAACGGTTCATATCTTAACGATATTAAGGTACGGGGAGTTGTCCGGCTTATGCTTAAAACCAGACTCTGGATAACTCAAGGCACGTTTCTGTGATGACTGTTTGTGGGTTGACCCGAGCTATGACGAGGGTTGACTTTCTACCATCTGGAAGATCAATAGTGATATTGTTTTTGACTCGCCACAGTTTTAATAAAATGGATTTTTTCAGAAAACAGAAGTGGGAGTATGGTAGAACTGGAAGTGATTCCAGAACCGCAAACGATTACTGAAAATTTGAAAAGAACCTAAAGATTCAATCTGGTTTGACATTCCATTGGCCACTCCGCAGATATGGTGGGTAACCTCAGGTACTCGAGAGGTATTTCGGTATGCTAAAAAACGGTGACAGGGAGTTTCTTGTTTACCCATACTTGCCATTGCTGTTGTTCCAGACTATGAGACCCGGCAGGAGGATGAGTATAGCGTCGTTCTAAACTAGCTTTAGAAGTGCACGTGTATATGATTCTGCCAGAGGGCTGTCGTAGTCAGTGGGAGCAGCGGAAGCATATTGGACAAGAAACTTATGTCTATTTATTGACTAAAGCAGATATAGCGGAGATAGATCATCTATTTCTGATGTGACAGTCATAGGTTTGACTTCATCAGAATATGGGATGGATCTGTTAAGAAGGTAGTAGGGTGTGATGTCCTGGTATTTGGATGACATACACAGAGTAGGAGGTGATATTCCTATATTACGATCGGTTATACTTTGGTTGTCACACTGTGGTTTCTCCACATAGGATATAGATATAATATCAGACATTCTGGTCACTAGATCTATGGTTTTAGATCTAGATTTGGGTAGTTTCCCAATCTGGGTACTTAGACAACATTCTAAAGGTGCTTTAGAATGGACGACTCCTGGCACGGTAGTGTACCTGCAGGTGATGGAGTCACCCTCTCTAAAGGTATCTTATAGACTAAAGGGGAGAGGAATGTGCATGATTGGCAGATCACTTGCTTAGGCAATTGAGTTGATCATGAGATGTCAAGTACCACAACAGATGTTTTTGCACGAGATGCAATAAGTTGATATTAATCCAATCCTGGAGGAGCGATCGGAAGCAGTTTTAGAACATAAGTTGATGTTCTGGGGATATGATGACGACAGCCTCTTTCGGGAGAAGGTTATCATTCCAGGCTTCCAAGGTGACCTGGATGACAGAGTGGCTGTCAGAGTTATAGTTTTCCCTCTGACGAGGGGCAGTATTTTGGACAGGTGGTCCAAGCTGATACTAAGGGAGGCATGGCGCATGATACTGATTGTTTTCAGTTGACGATACAGTCTAAGAAGTTTGGATTTGGAGTTCATTTATGAACTAGGTCCCATCAGATATCCAGACATATTCTAAGACAGGTATTGCTCATTTCGGGAGATGGCTTTTTCCGCGAACTTGAGATAAAGAGAGACATAGAAAGAAACATCAGGGCGGATCCACTAGCTGAGGCTATTTCTCGAACGTAATAGTTTCACAAACGGGCTTTGTGAGACTGATTAGTAGAGGAGTTGGGTGTTCGGTATCATACGGGCTGTGAGTACGCGACATCGCAATAATTAACCTTAAGTGCAAGTGGGAGATTGTTGGATATAGTGCCCTCAGAGTCAATTATTGGATCGCAGGCACATGATTGCAATGATTAAGGGAGGACCTATACCGGTAGGACAGTCTTACTCAGGATGATTGTATACTATTTGGTTTGTCTTTATCATCGTGTACATGCTTTAGGTGACATTGTAGTTCACTATTACACATTGATAGAGAATAGTATACTACCGTGGTTTGTCTTTATCATCGTGTACTGCTTTAGGTGACCGTACATGTCACTATTGCGCGTTGATAGAGCCCTTAGGATTCTTGCTTGACGGCCAGCAGTATGATGGCGATCATATACGTGGGAGCTGGGGTCTATAAGCACATCCTTAAAAGGTCCCTAGTCGTGGGAGTTTTCGAGACATGACATCGATACTCCAGAGTAGACTAGTGTATACAGTCGAGACCCCGACGAGGGACGGTGGCCGGTCTCACAAGCCACTGGTGTCAGTTGGTTCACCTAAGATGTATACAGGTGCTCATTGGGTTATGAGTACACAGAACAGGACTCGCCGGGAACATGCTAGTTGGTATTATACCTAGCGTCAGATAGCAGTTCCCTGATGACATGTGTACAGGTTAGTTCATCGACCTGAGATCGTCATTTGTCTCGTGTGAGTTCCAACTGTACTTTGATTACCCCTACCACGGTTCAAAGGAGTCGTGCAAACAGGTTTTAGTTGGGTACAGTCCCGAGCCACATGGAGGCAGTGAGCGGATCTGCAGGGGTTCGTCTCTCCCGGTATTGGGGGTGAGGTCGCGCTGTGTCTAGGAGAGCCATTACACGAAGTCCTTGGCCAAGGCAGGAGATTTACTGGTAGGTATTTCAGTAGTATCTCAGGGTGTTCTGGGCTACACTCCGACACGACTTGTACCGCTTTTGGGGATCTGACTTTTACCAACCCCCTAGGCCCGCCATGCGATGCTCATAGACGAACGGACCGGACTGTACGGATATTGTCACTGACAGGCTCGGTAGGGTGTCAGGATGAGTTCGCTTATCGACGTCCCTTTTGGTCAATACCTGGTAGCCCGTTACGTATGGCTAATACCTCTGACGTGCTAGTGGTTAAATCCACAGCTAAAGTATTGACGAGTCTTTAGAGTCCCCCACAGACGGTTTCTCAAGTTTCGGGCGAAACGCTGTAGAGGCCGTATGGATATATGGCAGGGTTCGATCTTATACGTGCGGTATTGCACGGATCATGATCAGACGGATAATACTAGCGGGCTTTGGTTTAAGCTGGATCCTAGTATTGTACAGTGTAGATTTTGTCTCATTGCATTTGTATTCGGTCGGAATACAAATGCGGGTATGTATATACAGTCACGGGGTTTTCCTGTAATTTATTACTGGATCACTTTTTGAAGTTGCCAGTTTGCTTTCCGTTTCGGCCATTTTCCTTTCTATCTTTCTTTGGCTGATAATTGGTGTGGAGGGGGTTATTTGCAATTGTACAATTTATGATGGAGAAGACTTTTAGTGGAGAAGACTTTTAGTGGCACATGGTTGCTTCATGATTGTGCATCACCACTTGTTTTTGGTGATGGGATTGAGTTGGATGGAGAGGTGATCATTATTCCTAATGATCACCCATTTTCTCTTTCTTGCATTATTCTCTCTTTCTCTCTCTCTCCCTACACAAGCATGGCCGGCCACATACTTGAAGGGGCTGTCCAAAATTTAAGTGAGGGATTTTTTCATCTCATTTGCATATACCAAAATCCCATGGCTCTATAAAAAAGTTCCATCTCCTTCACACTTCCAAATGGCAACTTCTCATAACCCCATGAGACATAGAATTCTACATTTAGCCTACAACATTCTTGGACACGTCGGCTCGCCAACTTCGTGTCCGAGTTGCATCGGTACAGAGGTGGGAGCCCGCAAAAAGAATCGGCGATGTGGTGCCCTTTCCGACGAGGAGATGTCGACCGGAGATTCCACGAGGAGATCGGGATGGAGACCGAAGGACACGGATCGCTCGGTATAGCATTCTACCCAATCTCTAGTTAGCTAGCATTAGGTTAATGGCCCGATCCGGGTTTAAAGTCCGCGGTAGCGCCGGTTTCTGTTTAGAAAAAGGTTTGTTTTTCGCATTTTGGCCTCGTTCAGACGGCCGGGACGTTGCCGTGCACTTACAATCACTACACTGGAATATGGTACCAGGAGCGAATCATCATTCGCCATTAGGGGATTTCCCTCGTTTCCAATTTAACGACTTAGGGATCATCTGTTCCCAGTTTAACGACTTGGGGGTTTATTGGATCGATAGTTTGGAATTTTGGGGTTGGGGTAGGCATCAGCGCTGCCAACACTGGAGCACATGTGCCAGGAGCAATTCATCATTTGTCTTTTCCTGTTGGGAAGCGCTGGCTTATGAGACATGTTTAGGTCCCTATCACCTAAGGTTTTTCAATTTTATGAGCCGTAAGTGTCCCATAAAAGCATTTTCTCCCTACAAGTCGAAAGGATCTCGTAGGTGTATTTTCTCCTTAGAATGCATGGGGACCCCCAAGTGTGTTTTTCATTTGTGAGTCGTAAGGATCCTACGAAGGTGTTTTCTTACGAGTTGAGAGGATCTCGTAAGTTTTGTTCTCATGTATCGTGAGGATACATGAGTGGGTCTTCCCAAATGGAGCATAATTCCGATGGCGGAGACCGACTGTGTGACTGGTGATTGCAGTGGGGTATGGGTGCGATGAGAATTATTTGAGCCCGTGGATTGTATACTGTAGTCAATAATTTAGGGACCAACCGTAGGGCTGGGAGAATTTTGGGGATTTAGATTTTGGTTGGCGTCTACATCACTGCACTGGAATATGGTACCAGGAGCGACTCATCATTCGTCGTTTGGGGATTTGGATTTTGGTTGGCGTTTGTATCGCTGCACTGGAATATGGTACCAGGAGCGACTCATCATTCGCCGTTGGGATATTTGGAGATTTGAAATTTTGTTGGCGTCTACATCGCTAATACTGAAGTATGGTTTCAGGAGCAACTCACCATCCGCCTTTGGAGGGGTATGAAGTATTTATTTTTATTCACATTTTTTTACTGCGATTGCTCTATCATTTCAGCTTTTCATATCACGAAGGTCGCGATTGCCCTATCATTTCGGCTATTTATTCGTGGTTGCCCCATCATTTCGGTTTTATTTTCATTTTTATTTTACTCGCTGATTCTTATTGCGAGTTACCTCATCATTTCGGCTTTTTTTTACACAAATTTTTTCACTCACAGTTTAACGACTTAGAGATCGATTGTTTCCAATTTAACGACGTGGTGGTCAACTGTTTTCAGTTTAACGATGTAGAGGTCATATGTTCCCAGTTTAACAACGTAGAGGTCATGTGTGTTTGTTTATCCCAGCTCCTCGAACTTTGATCTTGGCGGAGCTGTGTTGATGACCGTAACTTTGTGGTTTGCCGGTACATCCGAGGACTGTGATGTTTTCCTAACCTTGTATTGGTTCTCCATCCAATCTTTGAAAACATAGCAGTCTTCAATAGCATGACTCACCATTCTATGATATGGGCAATATATGGGATTGCCGGTCATGTTTATTTCATGTGACCTCTTTAGAATAGGCAGTTGCAGACCGTTATTCAAGGCGTCATTGAATATTTTGCGGACTTCATTCCTCCTGAAGGAGTATACTTTTTTCTTTCTCTCCATTAGAGTAAGTGCCTTTCCTGATTCTGGTCCTCGAGGCCGATCAGTTTTTGGTTCGTTTGCTGTCTGCTTACCACGTTCAGTATACGTATCAGAGGGACTGGAGGCTGATCGCGGCCGTTTTTTGCAAAGGTGTTCCGCTCTTGGGCTGGAGTGGGTAACGGTTGGCTGTTTCAGGATATCAATCCTTGGCTCATGAACCAAATTTTGATTTTGCTGCAATTGCAATCAGACGACTTGGGTCGTGAGATATGCCACGACGTTTCCCAGCTCGTCGACTTTGGAATGGACCTTGGCCAACTTCTCGTCTCTGTCATGAAGCTGCTTTTGAAGCCATTGGAATAATACTTGCTCTATAGTTTCAGGTATGATAACCGGGTCCTTACTGTCTGAGCTCGATTCCGCAGAAACCACGGGCTTCTTTGGCTTAATGGCCTGAGCGGGCTCTTCATCATTTAGACCGAGCCGATGTTCAGTAGCAATAGCCACGTCATCGTCATGGGTACGAGGCGTAGGACTTGTTCTTCTGGGCTCCACCATGTAGATCGTATGGATTGTGTACCCGTCTACCGCCTCTTCATTGGTAATGTTGTTCATTGGGCTTTTGGCTTGTTGTCTTAGCCCGCTTCTTTCTAAGATTGGATTTGAGATGTGGGCCCATCCTTACTCTTGCTGCGTGTGCCCAACATGTAGACAATGGACCATATATCCAACCATCTCTTTATTTTTGGCGGCTGATTTTTCGGACCGTTGTTGTGGCCGTTCCTCTTCTGGAAAGGACAAGCGACTGAAGACGGTTGGCCTCACTGGGTCCTTGGGTAGTGCTGTCCGGATCGCAGTATTCTTGACTCTTGCGGTCATGGCATTCTTCTGAACCAATTTCAGCTGTTCAAAAGAGTTAGCGATTTCTAAAGCCGATTCAGCTGTTGTTGCGGGGTAACCCTGTTCTTGGAACCTTATGAAGTTCAGTCTAGTAGGAGTCCTAGCCCTTTTTTATTGGCTCTGTATCCGAGCCTTTTCTGTCTTAGCTTCTCAATTTTGAGGGCTTGGCGGGCATCCGTTATTCAGGAAGCCATCGTGAGTCGATTGATGGGGAGCTTAGAGAACACACCCGATTGAGCAGTTGTCAGGGGCACCGCAGGAGCTTGCTCGAGACACCTTATTGCTTTATTGGTGTTGATGGCCTTGCCCCTAGCTAGGGCTAAGGAAAGTCGTTCAAACACCGACTTGCGTTTGGGTGGTTTTGCCCTCGAGATCACCACATTTGATCTCCTGCCTTTTGAGGCCGGTCTGTCTGATACCGGAGCTTGAGGAGCTGGGATAGCGTTAGCTGGCACGAACAGAATAAAGCCAAATGGTAGCAGCGGCTCCTCCCACTGTCGTCCGAGATTGGCCGGGAGGATCGTCCTGGCGTCCATCTTCATCGTGTAGGATATGAGAGCTGTGCTGAGTGCTGAACTTGTCCTTAGAGACATTTTGTTGCGTCCGGAGATTGCAATTGGAAAATGTTTAACATGTACAAAGAAGTATGATTTCAGTATAGACAATCGATATATATGTTGATTGAGTTCGCATGAATGTTTAACCCGAAATATGGGAGGAGAGAAAAGGTACCAACTGGCGTGCCAGAATCTGTAGTGTGTTTTTCGTCACCTTATTGAGATGGGTATGCGCGCGCTTGTCATGTTAGTTATATGTATGCCCTAGAGGCCATTACTGTACATACGATGTATATTGTAGTGGATGCTTGGACATATAGAGGGATGACTTTCGTACTCGACATGATAGTATGCTATCTGGTTGCTCTTTGTCTTAACATGTACACTGATTGTCTCTATAATACATGTTGATAAAGCCCTTAGGATGAGTACTTGACTACCAGGACTATGATGCAGATCATACTAGTGGTGACAGAGTAGTCGTAAAGTACATCCTTCAAATGTTCCTAGTCGAGGGTGTATCGAGACAGAGCATCGATATACCAGAGTAGACTAGCGTATACGCTTCTCGATCCATATGATGGGCGATGGATGAGATCCCATATCCATTGGTGTTTGACATCAGAGAAGGTATGCGGGTGCTCAGTGGAGACTGGGTACACTGAACGGACTCGTCGAGAACTCCCAGATGGTATTGTACCTCACGTCAGATGGTAGTTCTCTGGTGACACTAGTACATGTTAGTCTGTAGACCCGAGATCGTCATAGAGTTTTGTGTGATTCCCACTGTACTTTGATTTCCACCTTACCACGTTCAAGGGAACGTGCAAAACGGTGGCTTTTGGGTACAGTCCCGAGTCACAGGGAGGCAACGAGCGATAGGAGGGGTTTCGTCTCTCCCGCTATAGGGAGTTGATGTTGCGTTATGCTCGATTGGCCATAACAGGAAATCCTTGGCCAGTGTTGTTGAGATCTACTGGTAAGTGTTATCAGTGGTTTCTCGAACCGTTATGGACCTTGCATCGGCATGACTTATCAGGCTATTGGGGTCTGACGTTACACCATCCCCAGGCTGTGATATGCGACATATCGGATGAAGAGACCGGACTGTACGGTAGTGTTACTGATTGGATTCGCAGGAGTACGAACAGACTTGCTTGTTGATCTTCTGATCGCTCAATACCCGGGTGGCCGTTACATTTAGCAGATCGCTTGCGGCTTGTGAGTGTTTGATATGATCATCACCTGCTGCCGGTGTATTGACGAGTCTTTAGAGTTCTACATAGAGGTTTCCTGGCTCAAAGCGAAACGGAGTAGGAGCTCATATGTGATATGTGCGGGATCGAGATTAATACGATATGTGATACCGTATTCTATTCTCGCGATATGTGATATCGGTCGGTTATATATGATATAGCCGGGTTATCGGATCAAGTGGTGATTCGATAAGTTGATTCATATAGTATTAGTCGGTTGTATATGATATAGCCGGATTATTAAATCAAGAGTTGATTTGATAATTTAATGTATAATTATATATGTGATATATTAAATTACATTAACTAGTATTAGCTCACTTATGATTTCTTTTCTCACTATATGTGCATATTGTATATATGTGATATGTATATTTGTGTACATGTATTGTGTCATGTTTGATGATACATACAAGATGGGTGTATGAGATTAATACCATGCTAGGGTTAAGTTAGGGTTTCTGTTTGTGTTAAGCTAATTCAAAAGAGATTGAGTCTGTCATGGTAAAGCTTGAACAAAAGCTTTTGGATAAGTTTTGACAAAGTCAACTCTTTTGTTTAGTTAAAGATATTTATCAAACCCAACCCTTAACCATAGTGTGTGGTTTATTCTCTACATGAGTAAAGCATAATGGCTTTAACTCACCCATGGTTACAATAATTCATTTGGATGAATTATTCATATGAGTTTCTTCTTCATCTTCATAAAAAGCTTTACTAGTTTCAATGGAGGTATGAGAAAAAGTGTGAGAAAATGAAATCTAAAGTGAGCCCACTTCCTATTTCATCATCTTCTACTACTTGCCATTTAGTAGAGTGTGTTTACTTTACTAATTACATGATTAGTGAAGAGATAGCTTGGGTTAGTGTCTGCCCGACGTAGGTATCTTCGGCCTCGAAGTCCTCGAAGCAAGTATGTTCGTTTCTTCAAGGGAGCCTCTCTAGAGTCCGGAGATCATGATCGCAGCGAAGGGGACTACTACATGGAGCTATTTGAAGTGAAGGACCGGTCTATAAAGGTTGCATTTCTTGCTCACTTTTAGTTGCAAAGTGTTTGCATATGTTTTCCGTACTATTTCTAGTTAACGATTCATGGTTTGGGTTAGTTTGAACGGCAAATTTTTGAATTTGGCATGGACGATGCCTCCCGAAACCTTACCGCCGTTGTAGGAAACCCAACAGTCGTATCAGAGCCGAACTAGAAAATTATACGGATAATGTTAGATTACGAAACCGAAACAAACTCCGAAACTTGAAATCCTAAAACCTGCATTCTGTCGATTTTAAAATGAGTTCAAAATTTTTTTCAAACAAGTGCAGAATCATATTTGGGAAAATATAAGAACATGGGAGAAAATTGGGACCATGTGCTCGGATTTTGGCCGAGCACATGGCCACAATTTCCGAGGAGGCCGCCCCCTGTGGCTTTTTGGGTTCCAATTTTTTTCATGCTCTGGTCTCTGGGATTTGGGGTTTCAGGTGTTGTTTATTTTTGCTACTTTTTCATGTGATGATTAACTCAATGCAAAGGCAACTCTGAGTGTTTCGTAGTCGTAATTCTAACTGTTTTCGGATTGTTTAGACAGTGTTAAAAAGTTCGAACGGATATCAATAACTCACTTTTTCCCCTTCTGGAAAATTTCCATGTGTTGGATTTTTCTTTAGTTAAAGAACATTCAAATATCGTGCAAGTAATTCGGTGAACCCTCTAGAAGAACAAAACCTTAACTCGATTTTGTGACCGTCAAAACCGCCACTAAACCCTAGGGTTTGTGGTAGTTTAGCGGTGTCACAAGTGAGGCGTTGGTTGACCCTTCTACGGCTGGTTCATTACCACTGTGGCATGTGATGGATACTTCTAAACTACGCTCAAGTGTTGAGTATTTTGGGAAATTTTGAGTGTTTGTTGATTCGATCGGAATGTTTAATATCGTCTAGCTTTTTCTGTAATGTGATACAATATGTGGAATTCATACTGTTAGACATGAAATGCGAAATATGTGATATTTCGGATCCATGATGTCTAAGAAGATTGTGGATTCTAAATGTTGTAGTTTTTCACTTTCTTTTCTATGACCGTAAGTGTAATATGTGGTGTATCGCTGGTTTCGGTGCTATATGTCAACGACAATTGGGATACGCATATTTACTTACGTAGATGACATGTGATGTTATGTGTTGCTGTGATATGATATATTGGATCGTCGTGTTCTGAATAGCCGGGGTTTTTATGTGAGATGAGAGCTTTTTCACTTTCATTCATGAAAAATTCATTGTATGTAATATTCTTTTATTGGGGCACTTCCGGGTTGAGGATGATGTCACCATTGTATATTATTTATTTTTCCGCATTAGTATAGACCCAAGGCGGGGAGCACAAGTAACCGGGTTTTAGGGTCCAGTGGGAGACCATCTCGAGGAGTCGAGACCGGGTCTCCTAACTCTAGAATTGGTAGTGTTGTTTGCCGCTCTCGTAGTTGTCTAGGGGTGTGGGATTGGCTATTCATCACGACCGTGGAATCCGTGTTTTATACAGGCTTGCAATAAACCACGGACCTCCTAGTATATCCAATATTTCATATGTTTCTTCTGCTGTGATATCTGTGATGTGATCATTTGATATATTGATGAGATGAATACAGGATATAGTATATGTGATATATTATATAGACGTTGCTTATGTTTTACACCCGCACTAGCACTGCCCCGTTCTGCCGTTAGTTACCTAACCTAACGGTGCACGAGGGGACATCGAGGCGAATGCCGATTGCATAAGCGTATGTTGTATTTATCTGTGATGTTTAGGTAAATTTAAATGATGAGACTTCATTAATGAAAGAAAATAAACCTAAACATGTTGTGGAATCGAATTTTCAAAAACTGGTAGCTCTAGTTCTTGCTCTGCATAGCGGTATTCCTTGGAGAATATCCGGCACCTTATTCGATAAGGAAAGAGCCGAGATCCCTTCACCGGGAGTGACCTCTTTAGCAATAACTGGCAGATGCTACAACCCTCGGTTTCGTCTTTTGATTATTTTTCTAGTTCTTGCTTTGCATAGTGGTATTGAGAATATCCTGCACCTCATTCGACGAGGAAAGAGCCGAGATCCCTTCACCGTGAGTGACCTCTTTACCGAAACTAGTAAAAAGCCTCAAAACACTCCATTTAAATCATTTGATTCTACAACGATATCAAGTTAATTACGCAAAAGGTTTTCTTAAAAACCCGTCGTAGCCCTCCGTCATTTTAGGAAGTAAAGTACTTAGTATTCGTGATGCGTATGTTGACCATAGTTGAGGCGTAGTGTACGGTAGCTAAGTGATGTCTTCCTACACATCATATGATGCGATTAATTAGGACAGTCATATGATTATGTCGACCATAGTTGAGGGTCATGTGGGTGGGTCTAATTAATCATGAAATGACGGGTAGAACTTGACCAGTGCTTATGATGTGTTGACCATAGTTAAGGTCATAAGCACTAGGGGTAAAAACAATTATCGGGAGTTTCAAGTGTTGAAACTTGCAATGAGATTGCATACCTTCCATGAGATAGTTGGATCCCGATACCCACTGTAAGTAAGAGTTACTCCTGAGAGAGTTTTACACATTACAATTAGCCGATCAAGTAGGTGTCTAGAAAGGTGTTAACGGGGTTACGTCCCTGGGAAAATGAGGTTTATTCTAATTAGATCCGTGCGAAAGCACGAGAAACCTCCCTCAAAGTACCGGCACTGGCCTGGCTGAAAGATTGGCAAACTTGTTGGGTGTAATTAATCCCGGCTAGTCTTTCCTTTTAGGGTTTGAAGGAAGATTTGATAAAAACAGTATGAGCCATCCTGATTAGATATATTAATAACCAATCTAATCTTGTAAGAGCATACGCTGAGTGTTGTTTTCTCTCTCTCCAGGTAACGACCATGTCACGCCTTAATCAAGATAATGATATGGATGTATTGACCGAACCCGCTTGTTATACTGAGCTGGGGAACGTTGGTCCCGCTCCAACTTATAATTGTTATAAGACCGAGCAGGAAATAGGGAATTACCAGAATTCCCGTGCCGCCCAAATGAAGAAAGTACATGATGATGCATCTTCTTTGGGTGTGTTCATTACAGAGAACTGTTTCTCAGTATCCTTTACGTACTGGGTATGAGATACCGGATCAGGATCCCACATATGTAATCCGTTACATCGGCTACAGATAGGTAGAGAACTGAGAACGGGTGATAAGTTTCAAGAGTTGGAAATGGTGCAAGTGTTGCAGCCAAATATGTTGGCAATTATCACCCTGTATTACCAAAATACATTGATTCTGAACGAATGTTATTAGATACCGAACCTGATATACAACATCATATCAGTCTCTTTATTTAGTAAAGAAGGATATAATTTTGTATTGTTGGATAATGTTTTGAACATTTTCTATATCAAGAGTTGATCAGTTCAGGCACGTTATCTAAAAGCATATACGTTCTCAATCAAACCACAGTTCTTAAAGTACAGAACACACACAAGAGGAAAAGTTCAGAAATGAACGAATCCTTGATTCTAGTCCTTCGGGTCTTCTTTTCCTTAACTTGAGCTTCTCGAAGATGCGGATCTAGCTCGGTCGTCGGCCTCCTCGTGTTGAAGACGATCCACCCGAGAGTCTATGGTTCAAGCTCCAACCTCTAAATCGAGGTAACTAAAGTACCTAGTTTGCTAAACTATGTAGCTTAGGAGATATAGCGAGTTAATTGGAGTGTTTTATCTCAAAGGACCCTAGGGTTCACAACACATGTGAATGTTAGGGTCTTGAGAAAGAAGGAGAGGAAAAAATGAAGAGAAAGAAAATATGCAAATGAACAAGTGTTGAGGCTAATGAAGAATGGTTTATTCTTTTTCTCACATGAAGCATGGATTATTTTCAATAGAAAATATCAACCATGCTTCAATAGTGAGTCCAAACCAATAAACAAATGAATAAGCCATGTTTCACCCATGCCACAAATATCTCCATTTTCCATCTCATTAATCTATTTTCCAAAATAGATAAATTCAATAATGAGGTGTCCCCTTCTAGAAGCATCTATTGTAAAATTACAAGAATGCCCTCACCGTATATACATACCTGTATTCATACTGTAAAAATACGAATACGATGAGATAATAATCTAATAATATAATATTAGAATCCGGCTTAAACCAAAGCCCACTAGTATTATTCGTCCGAACAACATCTGTATAGCCAGTACACGTATATGATCAGAACCCTGCACGTAAAATCATACGGCCTCTACATCGTTTCGCCTGAACCAGGGAAACCTTCAGTGTGGGACTCTAAAGACTCGACAGTACGCTGGCAGTGGGTTTAACCACAAGTCCGTCAGCGACACTAGCTGTACGTAACGGCTACCCAGATATCTGTTGAAAAGAAGGCCGACGAACGAACTCATTCGAACTCCTACTGAGCCTATCCGTGACAATCTCCGTACAGTCCGGTCTGTTCATCTAAGAGTCGCATATCGGGTCTAGGGGTGGTAAACGTCAGACCCCTAATAGCGCAATAAGTCGTGTCGGTGTAGAGCCTAATACACCCTGAGAAACTACTGATATACCTACCAGTAAATCTCACTTGCTCTGGCCAGGGACTTTGTGTATTGGCTATCCGAACACAGCGCGATACTCCAAATACCGGGAGAGACGAATCCTTTCTATCCACTACTGCCTCCAAGTGCTTTGGGATTGCACCTAACCACTACCTGTTTGCACGACTCATTTGAGCCGTGATGGGGTAGTGATCTAAGTACAGTGGGAACACACTCGAGACGAATAGTGATGTCAAGTCAACGGACTAACCTGTACTCATGTCATCTGGGAACTGCTAACTGACGATAGGTATAATACTAACCAGCAGTTCCCATCGAGTCCGTCCAGTGTAACTCATAACCCAAGGAGCACCTGTATGCTATCTCTGGTACGACATACCAATAGCTGCGTGACATGCCATTTCCCCTAACTGGGATGAGAAGCGTATACACTAGTCTACTTTGGACTATCGATGCCCTGTCTCGATAATCTTACGATTAGAGACAAGCTTAAGGATGTGCTTATAGACTACCCAGCCCCCACTAATGTGACTGTCATCACAACGCTGGTAGTCAAGTAAAGATCCTAAGGGCTCTATCAATATGTATTAGCGATATGCTAAAACAAACATATACACATATTAAGATAGAATCAAACCAGATAGCATACTATCATATTGAGCAAGACTGTTATATCTGTGTATATCCCAAGCTTCCAAAATGTAATATACAATCCAGTACTATACAATAATGGCCTCTAGGGCATATATCACTAACAATCTCCCACTTGCATTAAGGCCATGTATTGGCATATCGCAGACCTATCATCTTGAATAGCCTTTCGAACTGCGTCTGAGGGATGTCCTTTGTGAGTGGATTTGCAGTGTTGTTCTCCATGTCTACTCTCCGCACCTCGATCTCCCGGCGATCCACGATCTCCCTGAGCAGGTGATACCGTCTCAAGATATGTCTGAACTTCTGATGGGACCTTAGTTTCTTCGCTAAAGCTATAGGCCCGTTGTCACAATACAAAGGTATTGGATCAACAATGGACGGAACCACCTGAAGTCCTGTAATGAACTTCATCATCCAGATTGCTTCTTTCGTGGCATCACATGCAGCGATATACTCTGCCTCCATCGTCGAGTCAGCAACGGTATCCTGCTTGGAGCTCTTCCAACAGACCGTCCTTCCATTGAGGGTAAAGATATAACCCGACATGGATTTGGAATCATCCTTGTCACTCTGGAAGCCTGGAGTCAGCGAAGGCCTCGATCTGGAGGTCTTTACTGCCGTACACCAAGAACATCTCCTTAGTCCTTCTCAGGTACTTGAGAATGTTCTTAACCGCTATCTCGGGTTTGACTGATACCTGCTTACTACGCTCAGTGCGTAAGCAACATCCGGTCTGGTACACATCGCATACATAATAGAGCCCACCGCAGAAGCGTAGGGTATACTACTCCTGCAATTCCTTTCCAAATCAGTCTTGGGAGACATCTCTTTGGAGAGGGTGATCCTGTGATAAGCCGGTAGATTACCGCGTTTGGAATCTTCTATACTAAATCTTTTCAGTATGGTATCGATGTACCTGGATTGTGAAAGTCCCAATATCCTCTTAGATCTATCACGATAGATCTGGATCCCCAGAATGTAGGAGGCATCACCCAGGTCTTTCATGGAGAATTTCTCTGACATGAACCTTTTGGCTGATTGTAGCATATGAATGTCATTTCCTATCAGAAGAATGTCATCCACGTACAATACGAGGAATACCACAGTTCTTCCTACATTCTTACTATAAATGCATGGTTCATCTGG
The DNA here is from genome assembly GCA_030015575.1 of Agapanthus africanus. Lineage (NCBI taxonomy): Eukaryota > Viridiplantae > Streptophyta > Magnoliopsida > Asparagales > Amaryllidaceae > Agapanthus > Agapanthus africanus. Next base: position 404,494,625 of record CM057346.1, read on the forward strand.
ATTTTTGATAAAATCAAATTCTTTGTCCGTCTCATCAAAGCAGATGTTCCAACTCCGCGATGCCTGCTTTAATCCATAAAAAAGCAACTTGCACGCTCTTCCGCTGCTTCCACTCTTTATGAAACCCTCTGGCTGATCCATATAAACACATTCTTCCAAATTTCCATTCAGAAAAGCGGTTTTACGTCCATATGCCAAATTTCATAATCATGGAAGGCAGTAATGGTAAGAAGGATCTGAATGGATTTAAGCATGGCCATTGGAGAAAATGTTTCATTATAGTCCAAACCAGGTATTTGACGAAAACCTTTTGCTACAAGTCCATCCTTATAGGTTTCAACCTGTCCATTTGCACTAATCTTCTTTCTGAAGATCTATTTGCAGCCTGCGGGTTTTATCCATTGAGGTGCAATGTTCAAAGTCCAAACTTTGTTGGTGTACATGGATTCCATCTCGGTCCGTATTGCATCCAGCTATTTTACCGAGTCTTTGCACGTAATGGCCTGCTGAAAACTAGTTGGCTCATCATCATTGATGATACAATCCTCTCTATCCCCGTCTATGAGAAAACCGTAGTATCTCTCGGGCGGATGAGATTGCCTACCAGATCTGCGGTGGCGCAGGAACGTCCGTTTTTTTTGAAACTTCTGGTTCCACCATGTTTTCAGTAATAGCTTGTGGTTCTGGAATTTCTTCCAGTTCTATTGCGCTCCCACTTATTTCTTTTTCAAGAAATTAAGTCTCCAGAAAGTGGGCATGCCGAGAAACAAAAACCTTTTGTTCCTCCACGAAATAGAAAAGATATCCCCTGGAGTTCCTTGGGTATCCCACAAACTTACACAGTACCGATCGTGTCTCGAGCTTGTCCGCATGCTACTTTTTGACAAAAGCTGGACATCGTCGTATCTTTAGATACTTAAGATGGGTTTTTTTCCCACTCCACATTTCATATGGTGTGGTAGGCACAGACTTAGTAGGAACATTGTTCAAAAGATATGCAGCAGATTCTAGTGCATAACCCCAGAAGGATCGCGGTAACTCAGCGTTACTCATCATGGAACGTACCATATCCAATAAGGTGCGGTTTCGTCTTTCCGATACACCGTTGTGTTGAGGGGTGTATGGAGGAGTAAACTGAGAGAGAATTCCATTCTCTTTTAAATAATCCAGGAACTCGGCACTTAAGTATTCACCACCTCGATTAGATCGAAGTGTCTTGATACTTTTGCATGTTTGTTTTTCCACTTCATTCTTGTATTCTTGGAATTTCTCAAAGACTTCGGATTTATGTTTCATTAAGAATACATGTCCATACCTTGAGAAGTCATCCGTAAAAGTAATGAAGTAGGAATAACCACTTCTTGCATGTGTAGACATTGGACCACACACGTCGCTGTGTATGAGTCCCAAGAGCTCGGTGGCTCTTATTCCGTGTCCAGTGAACAGAGTTTTTGTCATCTTTCCTTTGAGACATGATTGACAAGTTGCATAAGACAAATATTCAAATGGATCCAAATATCGCTCTTTTTGTAACTTCGTCAACCGTGTTTCATTGATGTGACCTAGTCTACAATGCCATAAGAAAGCTTGATTTAATTCTGGAGACTTTCTTTTAAGTGTGTTATGGACATTGAAAACTTGGTATTGATTTAATACGTATATACCGTTGTCTAGTATACCGGACTCAATCAAACCATGATTAAGGTGGATGTTTACAATATCGCTTACAAATGTAAAATCATAACCTTCTTTAGAAAGTAAAGATACAGAGATGATATTACATGTCAAATTAGGTACATAAAAACAGTTACGCAAAACCAAAATATGTTCACTTGTCAATCCTAGGTGATATTTCCCTATGGACACCGCATCCACGCTCGCTTCGTTAGCAACTCTGAGGGTCATATCACCTGCCTTTATAACTCTGTGGTTTCTCAGTGCCTGCAATGAATTACAGATATAAGATCACGATCCGGTATCCAATACTCAGGAAGTAGAGTTGATTGACAGACAATTTTCAATCATATACACACCTGAAACCGAAACCACAACTTGCTTCGAATCCTGATTCTGAGCTTTCAGACCCTGCGATCCTTCTTCCAATGACCTTTCCTGTGACAATAGAAGCATTCCTCTTTCCCTACTGTCGGCCCTCCAACTTTTGCCTTGCCCTTCCCTTGTATCTTATTGACACCTCCTTTCGGCTTGGTAGGGGCCTTCTTCTTTCCCTTGGCTTTCGACTTGGATCTAGATGAAGGTTTTCCAATAAGCAGAGCGGGTGTCTTCCTGGTTTTCTTTAGGATGTCCTCTGCACTCTTCAACATGTTGAGGAGTTTTGGAAGTGTAACTTTCTTATCTTGAATATTGAAATTCAAGATAAACTGGGCATAAGTAGAAGGGAGGGACTATAGAATTAAGTCTGTATATAACTCGTTCTCCAATGTGGTTCCAAGGTCCGTGAGCTCTTCAATATAGCTAATCATTTTAAGGACGCGGTCCTCTACAGATGACCCGATAGCCAATCTCGCCTGAAACAATTTCTTCGAGGTCTCATATCTTGCGATATGAGATTGCTCTCCATATAAATCTTTGGTATGGAGGAAGATGGAAGCTAAATCCATCTTCTCGTGCCGTCTCTGGTCTTCATTATCCATTGAGGCTAGCATGAGGTACTTGGCCTTCGCACAGTCTATTTCCCATGTCTTACGGATCTCAATATCCGCGACGGTGGAATCTGGACCTGAGACGGCGGGGGCTTTGGTAGTAAGGAGGTGGCCCAGTTTGTCATAGGTTATGGCCATCTGGACATTCTTTAGCTAATCTTTATATTTTGGCCCCGTCAATATATTTTTATCTACTAGTAACTTAAGACTGGTCATTTTGGTCGCTGCAATTAGGAGAGAGAGAAGAAACACTCAGCATGATGCTCTTGTAAGTTTAGATTGGTTATTAGTTTATCTAAATAGAATGGCTTCCACTGTTTCTCAAATTCTCTTTCAAACCATAAAAGAAAAATTAGTCGGGATTAATCACACATTTACAATTCTTGCTTAACTTTTCGGCTAGGCTAGTGTCGGTATTTCGAGGGAGGTTTTCCAACGCTTTCGCAAAGTTCCTTAATTACATAACTTCTTTTCTCTGGAGGCGTAGCCTCGCTAACACCGTTCTAGGCACCTACTTGGTTTATAGTATTGATTGTAAAGTGAAAAACTCTCCCGAGGAGTAACAAAACTCACGGTGGGATCGGGATCCAACTATCATTGCATGACACCTTTGAAGGAATACTACCAAAATCATCATTCCAAATGGTATGCAAAACTAGCAAGTTTTCTTTTCTTTTGAAACTCCCGATGTTGATTTTTGCCTTAGGCGTTTATGACCTTGACGAAGGCCAACATATCATAAGACGCAAGTCAAGTTCTACCCGTCATTGTCCAGGTTAATTTGAACCCATTCGTATAAATCCTTGATGAAGGCTAAAATAGCCGTACGCCTGTTCCAAATTAACGTATCTATCTATGCTACAGATGAATACCTAGCAGCTATCAATCACTATGCCTTGGCGAAGGTAAAAATACATAGCTTGAATACTACTGAATACCCATCTGAAATGACGGAGGGCTACGACTGGTTTTGGCGAAAACCGTCAACGTAATGAACTTGATATAGTCGAAAGAACCATGATAGCTTTTAAAATGAGTGGTTTAGGCTCCGCTTTTAAAAATTGTTTTTAAAGAAAACCGAGTGGTTTTGAAATTGTTCCAACGATTTAATTTTGGTTTGTTTTCTTTGCATCAATCAATATTAATGTAGTCTCATCATTTAACCCTATCATTGTAGAAAGAAACGAAAATAGAACGTACGTTTATGCCATCCGCATTCGCCACGGGGCCCGTCATGCACCGTTAGGTTACTTAATTAACGGTAGAGCGGGGGCTGGACTAGCGCGGGTGCAAAACATAAGCAACGTTTATTTTATATATATATATATATATATATATATATATATATATATAGCCATTCTTCTCACACAATAATAGGCATTCCAGATCACATATCACAGCAACACAGAAGAATATATTGGATATACTTGCATTTCCGTGTTTCGTTTTAGCCTAGAATGAAAAACGGATTCCACGGTCGTGATGAATAGCCAAACTCTATCCTAGACCCCACGGGTGCGGCAAACTGCCCACCAAATTCCCGAAGTGAAGCAACCTCCCTTAATGAAATGAGTAAGCCACTCGGCGCTTCAAGAATCTGGTAGTTTGTGCATCCTCTTCTTGGGTCTATCCTAGGTGCAAGAAAAAGTAAATGAAATAATACAACGGTGGTTATAATCTCAACCCGGATGTGTCCCGCAAAAGAATATTACATCAATTTACAAATATACATGAATGCAAGAAAAGAACACTCTTCTCACATTCCCGGCTATTCATTCACGACGATCCAATATTTCATATCCACAAACCATCAACAAGATACAAGATATGTGCAACCCCCACTAATCGACATATAGCAATTAGTAGGCGTTTTGCAACACATATACAAACTTATACGAATAAACGATGTTAAAATTCCGATTTCGAAATACTCCATATTGTCCAAGCACAAAGATAACAGAATAAGAAATCTGGGCTAAATCAAACAATACGTAAAAACCTAAATCCAAGAGTACAGAACACCACAAAAATCCCAAGACCAAACACCACAGGAGGACCGGCCATAGCGGGAGTTTTGCCAATTCCGACGGTCAAACCTTGGAGTTTGGGCCTCGTTTTTCTCTGGTGTTCTAGTTACTTTATGAGGAGTATTCTGCACTTGTTTAAAAAAAATTTAGAAGCTCTTTTAAAATCAATAGAAAATTTGGATTTTGTTTGATCGTTTCGGAGTTATTTCAGTTTCGTAACTTTAAACTTCGTTTAACAAGCTAGTTAAGGTTTGAGTAGGCTCTGATACCGCTGTTAGTCGATGTCGTACACCCCCACGCACTTGTGGGTAGGCGGAATTTATAAAAAAACGATTTCTATACTTGCAACACCGACCTATCATACATGATCTTTTCGGAAACCTTAACTAGCTAAACTACTTGGAGGTTCTAACTACTTTGATAGAGTTTATACCTCCTTGATTCTAGTCCTTCGGGTCTTCTCTTTAGCTTGAGCTCCTCGAAGATGCAGATCTAGCTCGGTCGTCGGCCTCCTCGTGTCGAAGATGATCCACCCAAGAGTCTATGGTTCAAGCTCCAACCTCTAAACCGAGATAACTAAAGCATCTAGTTCGCTAAACTAGATAGCTTAGGAGATGTAGAGAGTTAATTGGAGTGTTTTATCTTAAAGGACCCTAGGGTTCGCAACACATGTGAGGGTTAGGGTCTTGAGGAAGGAGAGGAAAAAATGGAGACAGAAAAAAATATGCAAATGAACAAGTGTTGAGGCTAGTGAAGAATTACTCATTCTTTTTCTCACATGAAGTATGGATTATTTTCAATAGAAAATATAAATCATGTTTCAAACCAATAAACAAATGAATAAGCCATGCTTCATCCATGCCCACAAATATCTCCATTTTCCACCTCATTAATCTATTTTTCAAAATAGATAAATCCAATAATAAGGTGTCCCATTTTAGAAGCATCTTTTGTAAAATTACAAGAATGCCCTCACCGTATATACATACCAGTATTCGTACTGTAAAAATACGAATACGATGAGATAATAATAATCCAATAATATAGTACTAGAATCCAGTTTAAACCAAAATCCACTAGTATTATTCGTCCGAACAACATCCGTGTAGACAGTACACGTATATGATCGGAACCCTGCACGTAAAACCATACGGCCTCTACATCGTTTCGTCTGAACCAGAGAAACCCTCTGTGTGGGACTCTAAAGACTCGACGGTACGCTGGCAGTGGGTTTAACCATAAATCCGTCAGCGGCACTAGCTGTAAGTAACGGCTATCTAGGTATCTGTCGAAAAGGCCGCCGAGTGAACTAATCTGAACACCTATTGAGCTTATCCGTGACAATCTCTGTACAGTCCGGTCTGTTCATCTAAGAGTATCGCATATCGGGTTTAGGGGGTGGTAAACGTCAGACCCCTAATAGCACAATAAGTCGTGTCAGTGTAGAGCCCAATACACCATGGGAACCTACTGATGTACCTACCAATAAATCTCATTTGCCCTGACCAGGGACTGTATATTGGCTATCCGAACACAACACGATATCAACTCCCAATACCGGGAGAGACGAATTCTTTATATCCACTACTGCCTCCAAGTGCTTCGGGACTACACTAAACCACTACCTGTTTGCACGATTCATTTGATCCGTGGTAGGGTAGTGATCTAAGTACAGTGAGAACACACTCGAGACGAATAGTGATGTCAAGTCAATGGATTAACCTGTACTCATGTCATCCGGGAACTGCTAACTGATGATAGGTATAATACTAACCAGCAGTTCCCATCAAGTCCGTCCAGTGTAACTCATAACCCAATGAGCACCTGTATACTATTTCTGGTACGACATATTTATGGCTGCGGGACATGCCATCTCCCATAACTGGGATGAGAAGCGTATACACTAGTGTACTCTGGAGTATCGATGCCTTGTCTCGATAATCCTACGACTAGGGACAAGCTTAAGGATCTGTTTATAGACTACCCGGCCCTCACTAGTGTGACCGCCATCACAACGCTGGTAGTCAAGCAAAGATCCTAATGGCTCTATCAATATGTATTAGTGATATGCTAAAAGAAACATCTACACATATTAAGATAGAATCAAACCAGATAAAATACTATCATATTGAGAAAGTCTGTTATTATATCTGTGTATATCCCAAGCTTTCAAAATGTAATATACAATTCAGTAGCATACAATAATGGCCTTTAAGGCATATATCACTAACAACACATAGCACACAAATACAATAACAGTCTTGCTCAATATGATAGTATGCTATCTGGTTTGATTCTATCTTAATATGTGTTTATTCCAAGCTTCCGAAATGTAATATACAATCCAATACTATACAATAATGGCCTCTAGGGCATATATCACTAACAACACATAGCCCCTTGGGCTTTACAAAATGACATTTTGCCCATTCCATGCCTCATGTGCTTATTTCTTTTGCATACTAGCCCTGGGCTTCAAAAATTTGGCTTTATACCCATTTTCCTTACATTTATTCATAAAAATTACATCAAAATTATTTATCACATAATTTTCATTTAGGCATGCAGGAGGCCGGCCGCGGGGCTCGACCTGGGCATGGGCCCACTTGATCTGGGCTTGGTCCCGCTTACTTGGGGCTGACTTTGATTTTGACTTGGTCAACCGGGGTGTAATTTTTGACCCCAACACCCTCAACTAATGTTGGTTGACAAACCACAATAAACTACTGTAAAAAACTACCTTTTGTCTGTAAAAAGTGGACGTGCATTCTCCGAGACGCGTTTTACACATTTTTACCCTTTATTTAGTTTTATAAAAAAGAACTACCACATCATCTCTTTTCCTCCTTTCCATGTCTTTCATCCAACCCCATTGTCCTCTTTATGCTCCTATCTTCCTACGTGCTCTAAACTTTATAGCCATCCAAACTTCTACCTGCCTTCATTGTTTCTCATTTGAGCCTATACCATTGAGAACTCTCATCTCATTTCTACCTTAATCATCTAGAGCCTATACCATTGGGACTTAGAGGTGCATATTGTTTTGTAAAATCACAGACTCTACAACTCCAAAAATTTCAAGCCCAAGAATCTCATGTATGGTAACATGAAAGAATGGACAAGCCATCATAACCCAAAAATTGGGTATGTTGATACTGTAAGATCCATTGAAGTACAAAATATTGTTAATGATCTCGATGAACCTCTATGAGGTCTTTTGACTTCAGCAGTTGAGAAGATTGGATGTTAGACACCAAGTGATGAATATTTGGTTGTAGTCAAGAAATAAAGCACATTTTAGTTGCTACAATTAAAGCTTGCAAATTCAAATGCTTAAAGATGGGCTGCAACCTTTTGTTTGTTTATAAAGCCTATATATTTGTATCCATGCAACAACAAACCCATCCATCAGACTTAATTGTATAAAGAGTGCCACATGCGTGGATATTTGAGCACACCTTTAGTCGTCGGTAATTTCATTGGACAGAGAGGAGAGTGTTTTCATCATAGCAAGTAAGATATGAATGTTGTTGGATAGTTAATTGTAAATTAGCAATAGTTTCTGGCTGTTGCTTATAATTTAGAAAGTATACAATTTTTTTTTCATGGAACATATGAATGTTAAGGTAGTTTCTGATAAAACCTATTCTTTTTATCACTTGCATACTCATCCTAGCATCCCTGATGGCTCTTCCCTTTTCACATGCACTACAAAGATTGTAGTTTAGCGTAGCTGGAACCATCAAATATATCAGACTCGTGTACCCACTTAATCTCTGCCTCATGAATTTCCCATTTAGAAAATCGCCTCTTTCTCTGCCACCTATGATTTATCAAAAGATTTACAATACTTATTTATAGACTCTGAAAATGACTTGTCCCATTACACCTGATTTTTAGGATCAGGGGAAGCATAAGCAAAGCCTAGTTTGTAACCAAATGTTACATCCACAATTTTCTACCCCTTTCATGTTGGAAATTATAATACAATTCTTAGATTAAGTTAGATTTAAGTTTTAAATTTAAATGTTTATGTTTAAATTAGATTGAGTTAGTTAGAGTTTTAAATTAGAGATAAGTTTAAAGTAGTTTGAGAAGATTTAATTTTATCATGTATTAGCTATTTAAAAAGTCATCGCTCAAAGTTTGTAATTGAGGGAGATTATTCAATAGAGAGAGAGATTATCTATTAGAGAGAAGAGTTTTTTTTTTTGAGATTAATTAAGTTATTCGAGATTTCTCCTCCATTGTAATAGTTTTTATTTATGTCCTCCACATAGATTGTTATAGGTATATATTTTTATATACCAACAGTGGTATCAAAGCAGGCGATCGCCGCTGCGTGCAAGGTTTTGATCGTCGCCATTCAATAAGGTTTTGAAGCTGACGCCAAGAAAAAATGATAGAAGCTTGATGGGATCGTAAGATATCATCTCACCAAAGGTAACTACTAGAGTTAGAGTACCATGGTGACGAAATTACTGGTTTCTAATGGTGTTTGGGATAGCGTAGAAAAAGGATACGGAAGGCCATACACATTAGCTAACCAAACGTCGCAAGAAAAAGAGTACTTTGATGAGGTAATAAAAAAGAACAATACAGCTAGGTATATAATTGGTCAAACAACTGATATGGGCAGGTGATTTCAGAAATATGAAGGTGGCTTGGGATCTTATGCGAGAGTTCTATGAAGAAAACTGAAAAAGTGATGGATCAAAAAATTAAAAAAGAAGAGGAAATTCATAAAGTCTATGAAGAGAAGAATTTCATGGAAAAGAGAAAGGGACATGAAAGTAAAGAGCCAAAGGAAGAGGCCGAGAGAAGTAAAGGACTCGAGGAGTTCGAGAAAGAAGATGAGGAGAAAGAGATCGAGGAATCCCATAAAGCCGAAAAACTCATGGAAGAAGAAAAGATAAATGAAGATACGAAGGAGTTAATTGAACTGGAGAAGAAAATTCCAAAAATTCAAGAACACTCGAATAAAGAGAAAAAAAGTAGAAGTTGAAGATCTCATCGAAGAGGAGAGGGAATATTAAAGATATCAAAAAATTATGGATTCTATAAAAATTGAAGATATTAAAGAGTGAAGATAAAAAGAAGTCACGAATCAAAATATTTAGCAAAGGATGAAAGAAAATTCAAAAAGTTGAAGAATTCGTAGAAGAGGCGGTGAAGTTACTCCTGGAGATCAAAGAAGATCATGAAGCAAGAAATTTCGTAGAAGAAGAGAAAATGAATAAAGAAATCCAAGAACTCGTGGAAGAGAAAAAAAGATCTCAAGAAACACAAGATTTCATGGAAGTAAAGAAAAAAATTCAAAAAGATTAAACACAAGATTTTATGGAAGGAAAGAAAAAGATTTAAAAAGATTTTGTGAAAGAGAAGGAAAAGAATACTGCAGAATTCAAAAAGCTTCGAGACTTAAAAAAGTTAGAAGAGGAGAAAACAGAAATCAAGAAATTTGGAGAGAAGGAAAAGAAAATTTCAAAAATTAAAGGAGTTAAAGAGGAGGAAGAGTCAAGAAATCAAAGATTTCAAGAAAAGAAATAAAAGAAGGAAGTTCGAAAGAGAATTCATCGTAAAAGTAAAGTACGAAAATGAGGAAGTTCACAACATCAAGAAAGAAGAAAGAAAGATTTCATGGTTCAAGAGAGAGTTCGTTGGAAAAAGAAAAGAACGGGAAGAAAGAGGCAAGATATTTATTGATTATTGCAAAAGAATTTATAAAAAGAAAAAAGGAAGAAATTGTATATAGAAAATCAAGAAAAGAAAAGGTTCAAAATATAAAGATTAAAGCAGAGAAAAGAAAAGGTCGAGATAAAAGAAAATTGTTGATCGGTTCGATTAAAGGTGGAAAGCAGGTGGAAATTAAGTATAAGAAGAAGGTGAAGATGTGACGTCAAGAATTTATGCAAATATTAAGTCGGTTATTCAAGATTGAAGAAATCCTTTCGAGCAATGCAAACTAGACAGCGATTGGGCGAGGCGAAGCAAGAAGGATCTTTAAGGGTTGCTCAATGTGCGTGCATAAAAGAATTGAATTAAGGGAGGCTGTTGGAAATTATAATTAAATTCTTAGATTAAGTTAGATTTAAGTTTTAAATTTAAATGTTTATGTTTGAATTAGATTGAGTTAGTTAGAGTTTTAAATTAGAGATAAGTTTCAGATAGTTTGAGAAGATTTAGTTTTATCATATATTAGCTATTTAAAGAGTCACCGCACAAAGTTTGTAATTGAGAGAGATTATTCAAGAGAGATTATCTATTAGAGAAGAGTTTTTTGAGATTAATAAAGTTTAGAGACTTCTCCATTATGATAGTTTTTATTTATTTCCTCCACAGATTGTTATAGGTATATATTTTTATATACCAACATTTCATAGCATGACTACTAACATTGCAAAATTGATGCTTTTAGAGGGGTACTATATACTACCTGAGATTCCTGATTTATGTTACCATAGATTTTCTGGTACCAATATTCAGATCTAAAGGCTTTATCGGACAAGAAATCAAAATGATGAACGATGAACTTCAAACCAGTAATCTTGCACTATAATGTCAACTCTATATTCTTCTGGGTTGCTACTTTCTATAGGATCCGAATCATTTTGTATAAGGTTGATATATTATCTGCCTATTTAATGGATATTAATGTTAATCATAATCGGAGAATAGGGATTTATGAAGTGGTGACTGTTCACATTTCTGTATGTTTGAAATTTTGAAGTTCCTAAAATTATATATTGAGAAAGTTCCTTAATCTTCGTACTATTTAGTACATAAACTTGGTATTTGAATAAAATTAAAGATCAGTAACTGAAACTTTAGTCAATCATATTGCTCTTTACAATGAAACTTAAATGTTTTTGTTGGCGCAGGTTTTTCTGTTCCACCCTCCACCAAGAGTTAATGAAGGCGATGAATTGATTGCTTCATTCTCATTGCATCGCTCGAAAGAGAACCATCGCTTAATGGATGTGGAATTTACGTATGAGTTGCAACAGATATCCGGAAAGAGACTCCCGCCGGTTATTTCCAAGTTTCATATAGAATGAGCCGACTCATGACAAAGAAGTAACAAATGTATGTTTTAGTTGCTATAAATGTTTTGATCATCATTTTTAAATTTTTTTTTGTTATCCGTTAAATATGTGATTTCAGTCGAAAACAACCCAAAAGTTTGGGACAGCCTTTTTGGTGTTGTATTAATGTGTGGTTTCAAATGCATATATAAACTGAAACCAGATATCCTTTTTGATGGCCATAAGTCTCATGTTTTCTTAAACTTTTTGGCTCAACTTGCTAATTGCTGCTGTTTAGGATACCTTCTCCAACTTCAATTAGATAAACAAGATAGTAGATGCCATAGAAGGAATTTTTCCATATTAGGGCGATCATAAGACAAATATCATTGTTTGATGGGTCAATTGCACAAAACCCTTGTAGATTACCATGTATATGACTTATTTCCCCTTGAGTAATTATTAGCTCTTAAACCCACTTTGCTCATCGACCAAAACCCTTAAAAACACTCATTCATTTCAAACAACTCAAAATGATTTGCCTAATTCAACTTTAGGACTTGTTTGTATTGTTGAGAGTTGAATTTGAGTGTTGTATACAAGTGACTGGGTAAACCGGTGCTCTTGTTTATTTGGGTGACTGGCACCATCATCTTGATGTTTATGGTCTAAATAAATCCATAGATTTTGGTGTGTATATTATTGATAAGCTGATGATGATGAAGATGGCTGAAAGCTAGCCCTTGGCATGAAATCTTTTTATTCAAATATTTTCTCAGGCACCATAAGCTGCTAGTTTTGCAACCGGCAACACTTCAATTCAAGGGAAATGAGTATTGAAATCATGATTTTTGGGGAATTTCTCTTAGAGATGATCAAGATGATCGAAACCAATCATCATTAAAAAAGATAAAGTGAAGCATGTATTTATGATTGTGATAAACGTTAACCTCATTCCATTGTTCTTTTTAGTATTAAAATCTTATACAACCAATGATATTCTTTATTGTAGGCTTAGTGAATGCAGAAGGTTGAACTCGGATGAAAGACAAATCGACTTGAAGTCTATGGTACATAAATTTTATGTGCAATACGGATTTCTCCAGAAGAACCAATTTGTGTCTCGTGGAAAGGGACTTCGGTTGGATTCTCTTGTGTTATTTTTTGTATCCACAATCTTTGTTTGCCATTAAACCATCTTAGGGACTTGTTTCATTTTGTTTGTTTGCATAGGGAAGGAGATTTTGAACAACATTTTTTATTCCTTACAATGCAGGAATTATATTTGCAATCAATTGTCACAAATTGCTGTTTATCGATTTGGTATGCATGTTTATCATAGGTCTTGAAGGTATCTTTTGTTCAATCCAAATTTTGGTTGTCTTCAATATCTGATAGATTTCTTTTTATTGCTTAGAATCCTGTATTCTGAATTTTTGATATAGCTTCTCTTAGATGGTGGTCGATTTATGGTTTTGCTTTTTGATAATCTGCTACATGGTCTTATTATCGTTTCCACTTCTGGATTTTGATATAGCTCTTCTTGGATTATATCCAAACTTATTAATTCTTAGCAGACAAATTTTTTTTTCCTGGTTCTGTTACAATGATGTTATGGTATCATGTATGTTATGTTTTGCCCGGTATGTAACATGCACAACTTATTTATTCAATGTTGGTTTCGAAAAAGTCAAAGGCAATTGAGATTTAACCAAATGTGATGGGATTGGAATCCATAGGATTGTTTGATTCATGCAGCATGTATTTTGTGCTTAGTTAGGAGACGGTAGTTATTTTGGTTACGCAACATAACATTTTTGTATTTTAAATGGTTTTTTCTTGTGTGAGTGTATGAAATGATAAAGATTTTGTCAAAATAAAACTTATGAAATGAAAAGGTGGGATATTATTGAGGTGGCAGTTACTTTATGTTGGAAACAACTGGGACGATAATGAAATTTCACAAATTTTGTATACTTTAGATGATGCTTTATTGAATGGACAGAGAGAACCGATTCATTGATCTAAGTTTCCAGTAATTGTTTTTATGTTTATTAACTTTCCGTTGAGTTTTTATTCGTGTTGTTCGGTGTCATGAAATGTCATTTTCTTCGTTTAAAAACTCGGAAGTCATTTTGATCTTCATTGTTTACTTGAACGCAGACTGCAAATGATTTTAAGCAATATCTAAACACAGCAATGTCTCAGCTCCAAGTTTAAGTTATATGTACAATAAACTCCAAAAATTTATGGCTAAAGTTTACTAAACCTTCAATTCGTTTGGTCATAGCCCAGATAATCTCCAAAATATTTGATTGATGCAGAAAACCCCATAGATAACGGTGATTGGCTAACGGTGTTAGGTAGACATATAAAATGACTATTTTGTCCTTCTAAATAAACATAGTTAATTAAATTATTAATATTAATTTTATATTAAATTATTAATTAATATCAAAAATTTTGGTCAGGATGGGCTTTGAAGGAAGAGGAGGGTGGTTGAAGGAGGTGAAGAGGGTGGTCGGTCGAAGGAGATGGGCAAGGAGGATGAGGAAGTGATGGGCCGGGATGGGGAGGTGGAGGAAGGAAAAGAAAAAGAGGAAGGTGATGATGATGATTATGATGATGGACGCGGCGGTGTTAGATATAGTGCCCTCAAGACAATTATTATAATTACAAAAAGGCAATTACTGTAATTGAAAGAGGACCTATACAGATGGAATAATCTTACTCGAGATGATAGTATATTATCTGGTTTGTCCTCATTTTTCATGTGTATATGTTTTACTCGTCACGTATCGCTAATACACGATAATAAGTCCCATAAGATCTTTTCTTGACTACCATGATTATGATGGGGATCATACTACTGGGGCCTGGGTAGTCCACAATCACATCCTTAAATGTCTCTACTCGTAGGAGTATCGAGACTGGGTATCGGTACTCCATTTTAGACTAGTGTATACGTTTCTTGACCCCGACTGGGGCGATAGTTGATCCCATAACCATTGGTGTTTGACACCGAAGATTGTATACATGTGCTCATTAGGTTATGAGTTACACTGGATGGACTCACCGAGAACTTCTATATGGTATTATACATATTGTCAGATAGCAGTTCTCTGGTGACATGAGTACATGGTAGTCCCTAGACCTGAGATCGCCATAGTCTGTTGTGTGTGTTCCCACTGTACTTTGATTACTACCCTACCATTGCTTAAAATTGCCGTGCAAACAAGTTTTAGTTGGGTACAATCTCGAAGCACATGGAGACAGCGAGCGGTCAAGAGGATTCGTCTCTTCCGGTATATGGAGTCAATATCGAGCTATGCATGATTGACCATAACCAGAAGACCTCGGCGCGGAGGCGGTACAGATAAACTGATAAGAGTTATCAGTTGTACTCAGGTGGTTATGTGTTTGACATTACCATGACTTGTCGAGTTATTGGGGGTGTTAGTTATATGTGTGCTCTAGAGGCCATTACTGTACATACGATGTATATTGTAGTGGATGCTTGGACATATACATGGAGAACTTTCTTGCTCGACATGATAGTATGCTATCTGGTTGCTCTTTAACTTAACATATACTCTGATTGTCTCTGTGTTACATGTTGATAAAGCCCCTAGGATGAGTACTTGACTACCAGGACTATGATGCAGATCATACCAGTGGGGACAGAGTAGTCGTTAAGTACATCCTTCAAATGTTCCTAGTCGTGGGTGTATCGAGATAGGGCATCGATATACCAGAGTAGACTAGCGTATAGCTTCTCGACCCATGTAGATGGGTGATGAATGATCCCATATCCATTGGTGTTTGACATCAGAGATAGTATACGGGTGCTCAGTGGAGACTGGGTATACTGGACGGACTCGCCGAGAACTCCTAGATGGTATTATACCTATCGTCAGATAGCAGTTCTCTGGTGACACCGGTACATGTTAGTCTGTAAACCCGAGATCGTCATAGAGTCTTGTGTGATTCCCACTGTGCTTTGATTTCCACCTTACCACGTTTAAGAGAACGTGCAAAACGGTGGATTTTGGGTACAGTTCCGAATCACATAGAGGCAATGAGCGATAGGAGGGGTTTCGTCTCTCCCGGTATTGGGAGTTGATGTTGTGCTGTGCTCGATTGGCTATAACAGGAAGTCCTTGACCAGGGCTGCTTCAGAGATATACTGGTAAGTGTTATTAGTAGTTTCTCGACCCGTTATGTGCCTCATATCGACACGACTTATCGAGTTACTAGGGTCTGACGTTTACCACCCCTAGACGAGATATGCGACATATCAGACGAAGAGACCGGACTGTACGGTAGTGTTACTGATTGGATTTGCAGGAGTGTGAGCAGGCTTGCTTATTGATCTTCTGATCGCTCAATACCCGGGTGACCGTTACGTTTAGCAGACCGCTTGCAGCTTGTCGGTGTTTGATATGATCATCACTTACTGCCGGCGTATTAACGAGTCTTTAGAGTCCTACACAGGGGTTTCCTGGCTCAAGCGAAACGGAGTAGGAGCACATATGTGATATGTGCGGGACCGAGATTAATACGATATGAGATACCGTATTCTATTCTCGCGATTTGTGACATTGGTCGGTTATATGAGATATAGCCGGGTTATCGAATCAAGTGTTGATTCGATAAGTTGTTACACATGATATTAGTCGGTTATATGTGATATAGCCGGATTATTAAATCAATTGTTGATTTAATAATTTAATGTATAATTATATATTTGATATATTAATTTACGTTAACTAGTATTAGCTCACTTATGATTTCTTTTCTCACTAGTTTTGTGCACATTGTATATATGTGATATATGCAAGTGTACATTATTATGTTTGCTTCAATAATTCCATAATTAGTGAAGAGATAGCTTGGGTTAGTGTCTCCTCGACGTAGATCATCTTCGGCCTCGAAGACTTCGAAGCAAGCATGTCGTTTCTTCATGGGAGCCTCTCCAGAGTCCGGAATTCACGATCGCAGTGAAGAGATTACTACACGGAGCTATTGAAGTGAAGGACCGGTCTACAAAGGTTGTATTCCTTGCTCACTTTTACTTGCAATGTGTTTGCATTTACATTTCCGCCGATTTCTAGTTAACGATTCTTAGTTAGGGTTAGCTAGAACGACAAATTTTTGAATTTGGTATGGACGATGCCTCTCGAAACCTTGCCGCCGTCCTAGGTAACCCTGCAGGGGGTCTGACAACTTCCACTCTCCAGACTTGATATGTGACACTCTTAGACAAAGAGACCGGACTGTACGGTGACTGTCGCTGATAGACTCTAATTGCGTTCGGACGAGTTTGCTTGCCAACCTTTCTTTTGATTAATATCTGGGTAGCCGTTATGTACAGCTAGTGCCACCGATGTGCTTGTAGGTTAACACGTAAGGGGATTGATCTGAAAGTATTTCGGATCAATCGGATATGATCTGTTAGTTGTATGTATGCTCTAGAGGTCATTATTGTACATGATTGTATATTATACTGGATGCTTGGACATATATAGGGAGGACTTTCTTGCTTGACATGATAGTATGCTATCTGGTTACTCTTTATCTTAACATGTATACTTTTACTGTCTCCCTGTTACATGTTAATAAAGCCCTTAGGATGTGTACTTGACTACCAGGACTATGATGCAGATCATACTAGTGGGGCCAGGGTAGTCCACAAGTTCATCATTTAATTGTTCCTAGTCGTGGGAGTATCGAGACATGACATCGATATTCCAGAGTAGACTAGCGTATATGTTTCTTGACCCATTTGATGGGCGATGGATGATCTTCTAGGGTTCCTAGGCACACTCAAGAGGTTCCACAAGGCATCAACCATACCAAATTCAAATTTTTTCTATGTGCCAACGAACCCTAAGAAAGATCGTAGAGGATAGGCGAAACAAATACGAATAAACAACTTTACTCTAAAGTGAACGGAAATACAACCTTTGTAGATCCGGTTCTCCACTTCCTTGGCTCCATGATGACGACCCTCCGCTGCAGCCATCGGAATCCTGGACTCTCGCGGTGGTTTCATCGGAGAAAAGATCGGGCTAGGTCGTTGACTTCGATGCCGAAGATGATTTACGTCGAGGCAACTCAAGATCAAGCTCCACCTTCACCAAGTCATGAAACTTGTGAAGAAAACACCCTATACTACATGGCAAGTGGTAGAGGATGAAGAAATAGGAAGTGAGTTCACTTTTGATTGGGATTTCTCACTTGGAATCATCACTTAGAAATTTCAAGCAAAGGTTTTTCTTTTTCTCTTCATGAAGAAGATGAAGAAGAAGAAAGAAAAAGAATCAATAATCAAAATAGAAAATCAAGTGATGCTATCATTTTGCAACCATGGTTAAGTGTAGAGAATAAACTAGGGTATAGTTAAAATGGTTGGGTTAAGGAAAGAAACAAAATGGTTATCACTTTCAAAGCTTCATGAAGCTTCAAGTGAAATCCAAATAAAGCCACCATTTTATTTCTTGCCTAAATGAATAAATAAATAAATGAATAAGTAAATAAAGCAAATGAAACCCTAACCATTAACTAAACATGGTTTAAAACAAACACATACCCAAGTTTGCATGTATCATCAAACATGATACAATCTTGTACACAAAAATATATCATATATACAATGTGCACAATCAAGTGAGAAAAACATCTTAAGTGAACCAATATTAGTTAATATAAAGTAATATATCAAATATATAATTATATATTAAATCATTAAATCAACACTTGACTTAATGATCCGGTCATATTGCATATAACCGACTAATAGTAACAAATTATCGAATCAACACTTGATCCGATAACCCGGCTATATCGCATATAACCGATCAATGTCACATATCGAGAGAATAGAATACAGTATCACATACTGGTATTATTCTCGGTCCCGCATATATCTCATATGCGCTCCTATTTCGTTTCGCTTGAGCCAGGAAACCTCTGTGTAGGACTCTAAAGACTCGTCAATACGCCGGCAGCAGGTGATGATCATATCAAACACCCACAAGCCGCAAGCGGTCTGCTAAACGTAACGGCCACCCGGGTATTGAGCGATCAGAAGATCAACGAGCAAGCCCGCTCACACTCCTGTGAATCCAACCAGTAACACTTACCGTACAGTCCGCTCTCGTCGTCTGATATGTCGCATATCTCGCCTAGGGGTGGTAAACGTCAGACCCCAATGGCTCGATAAGTCGTGTCGATATGAGGTCTATAACTGTTCGAGAAACTACTGGTAACACTTACCAGTAAATCTCAGCAACCCTGGCCAGGGATTTCCGGTTATAGCCAATCGAACACAGCGCAATATCAACTCCCTATACCGGGAGAGACGAATCCCTTCCTATCGCTCATTGCCTCCATGTGATTCGGGACTGTACCCAAAAACCACCGTTTTGCACGCCCTCTTGGACGTGGTAAGGTGGAAATCAAAGCACAGTGGGAATCACACAAGACTCTATGACGATCTCGGGTCAACAGACTACTCTGTACTAGTGTCACCAGAGAACTGCCATCTGACGTAAGGTATAATACCATCTGGGAGTTCTCGGCGAGTCCGTCCAGTGTACCCAGTCTCCACTGAGCACCCGTATATCATCTCTGATGTCAAACACCAATGGATATGGGATCATCCATCGCCCATCTGTATGGGTCGAGAAGGTATACGCTAGTCTACTCTGGTATATCGATGTCCCGTCTCGATACACCCACGACTAGGGACCTTGAAAGATGTACTTATGGACTACCATGTCCCCACTAGTATGATCCGCATCATAGTCCAGGTAGTCAAGTACACATCCTTAGGGCTTTGCCAACATGTAACAGAGAGACAATCAGTGTACACGTTAAGGTAAAGAGCAACCGGATAGCATACTATCATGTCGAGCAAGAAAGTCCTCCCTATATATGTCCAAGCATCCACTACAATATACATCCTATGTATAGTAATGGCCTCTAGGGCATACATATAACTAATAATCTCCCACTTGCACTAGGGCCATCTGATAGCAGTGGTTGTAGTATCCCATACTAAACCATCCCATAAAAGTCTCTCTCTGGGAAAAGGCCTTTGTGAGTGGATCCGTCGTGTTGTCCTCTGAGTCTACTCTCCTAACCTCGATCCCCTTGGAGATCAACCATCTCCATGATCAGGTGATGCTGCCTTAGAATACGTCTGGGTCACTGATGGGACAGGCGTTCCTAGGCATAAGCCACAACTCCATTGTCTCACAATGGTAGGAACGAAGTTCATCTCATGAACTTATATACACCCAGACTTCCTCTTTGGTAGCATCTTAAGTAGCGATGCATCTTGCCTTTAATCGTCTAGTATGTCACGGTATCTAGCTTGGAACTTTTCCAACATACCGTCCCTCCATAGAGGGTAAAGACAATGCCTGTGACTGACATTCAGTCGTCCTTATCACCCTGGAACACTTCCAGTGATTCTCCCCAGGATCAATTGATACCATCTCACTACAACTAGTGAGTGTCCTAACATCCAATTAGATCTATCTCATAGATCCAAAACCCAGGATTTAGTAGGTATCACTTTGATCCTATATGGAGAATCCTTGTGATAAGCGGAGATTGACCGAGCGTAGCATAGGAAACTCCTTTCCTATCAAGAGTATGTCATCCACGTACTCTACGAGGATCGCCACCATACTCCCTACTACCTTTTTGTTTATACAAGGTTCATCTACCATTTTGATGATGTCAAACTCTTTGACTACTACATCAAAACAGACGTTCCAACTCCGCGATGCCTGCTTTATCCTATAA
Source organism: Agapanthus africanus (assembly GCA_030015575.1). Classification (NCBI taxonomy): domain Eukaryota; kingdom Viridiplantae; phylum Streptophyta; class Magnoliopsida; order Asparagales; family Amaryllidaceae; genus Agapanthus; species Agapanthus africanus. The sequence goes on from CM057346.1 coordinate 404,515,157, forward strand.
AGCAACTTGTGCATGTTTCCGCTGCTCCCACTGTCTACGAAGCCCTCTGGCTGTGTACTTATAGACGCCCTCTTCTAAAACATTATTTAGAAAAGTTGTCATGACACCCAACCACCAGATATCGTAGTCATGGTATGTAGCCGTGGCAAGTAGGATCTGGATGGACTTAAGCATAGGCCCCAGAAATGGTTTCATTATTAGCCACAACTGGTCTACGATGCAAACCTTTAACAAGTCTAGCTTTGAAAGTCTCAACTTTTCCATGTACACCAAGTAATCTTCTCAAGATATACTTGCTCCTGATGGGGATTTAACCCTTCAGATAAAGCAATCAAAGTCCATACTTTGTTGGTGTATAAGGATTCCATCTCAGATCACTAAGCATCCAGCCATTCTTACAGAGTCTTACTCTGGATGGCCAGCTCGAAACTAGTTGGGTCATCATCTTATGATGCAATCCTCGCTCCCACTGTCATAGAGAAACCGAAGTATCTCTCAGGTGGGTGAGAAACCCTACTAGATCGGTGGAGAGGCTGAGGTTCGTTGGTAACTATTGAATCCTTTAGTTTTATCAAATCATCTGCTGTAGTTTGTATAGCTGGAACCTTTCCAGTTCTACATTACAGACCTTGTCTCGAGCTTGTCCGGATTTTGCTTTTAGACATAGGCCGGACAACCCCAAATCTTAACAAACTTAAGATATGGGCTCTTCCCTTTCCATATCACATATGATGTGGTAGGCAACTGATTTGATTTGAACCCTATTCAATAAGTATGCAGCTTCTCAAGTGCATAACCCCCAAAAGGAAACATGTAACTCAGTAGTACTCATCATAGAGCGCACCATATCGAATAGGGTGCAATTGCTCCGCCCCGATACACCGATGTACTGTGGTGTATACGGAGGAGTAATGCTGAGAGAGAATCTCATTCTCCTTTAGAAAAATCCAAGAATTCCGTGCTCAAGTATTCTCCTCCTTGATCATATCAATGGACATAATACTTATACCCGTTTTGGTTCTCTACTTCTAACTTATATTCTGTGAATATCTTAAAAGGTTCGGACTTGTGTTTCAACAGGAACATGTGTCTGAATCTTGAGAGATGATCAAAGAATGTAATGAAGTACAAAGAACCGGTCTTGGTATGTGTAGACAGGGGACCTTACATACATCATCATGTATCAGTCCCAGGAGTTTACTAACTCTTTCTCTGTTTCCAATAAACAGAGCTGAGGTCATTATATCTTTGTGACATGACTCGCAAGTTTCATAAGATGTAAATTCAGACTGATTTAAATATGCATCTACTATGTAACTTAAGCTAGTCGGGTCACATTGATATGACCTAGTCTACAAAACCTCAAGAAGGATTCGTTCATTTCTGAACTCTTCCTCTTGTGTGTGTTTTATATACTAAGAACTGCAGTTTGATTTAGAACATTAATGCTTTTAGATAACGTGCCTGAACCGATCAACTCTTGATATAGGAAATGTTCAAAACATTATCCAACAATACAAAATTATATCCCTTCTTTACTAATAAAGAGACTGATATGATTTTGTATATCAGGTTCGGTATCTAATAACATTCGTTCAGAATCAATGTATTGGTAATACAGGGTGACAGTGACCAACAGACTTGGCTGCAACACTTGCCCCGTTATCTGTCTCATGAAACTTATCACCCGTTCTCAGTTCTTTACCTGACTGTAGCCCATGTAACAAATTCTGTATAATGCGGGATCCTGATTCGGTATCTCATATCCAGGACGTAAAGAATACCGTGAAACAGTTCTGTAGCCCATGTAACAAAAAATATAACATATGCGGGATCCTGATCCGGTATCTCATATCCAGGACGTAAAGAATACCGTGAAACAGTTCTGTATAATGAACACACCCGAAGATGATGCATCAGTGTGCACTTTTTTCGTTTGGGCGGCACGGGAATTCTGGTAATCCCCAATTTCCTGCTCTGTCTTATAACAATTATAAGTTGGAGCGGGACCAACGTTCCCCAGCTTAGTATAACAAGCGGGTTCGGTCAATATATCCGTTTTATTATCTTGATTAAGGCGTGATATGGTCGCTACCTGGAGAGAGAGAGAAGAAAACACTCAGCGTGCGCTCTTGCAAGAATAGATTGGTTATTATTTTATCTAATCAGGATGGCTCCCACTGTTTTTATCAAATCTTCCTTCAAACCCTAAAAGGAAAGACTAGCCGGGATTAATTACACGCTACAAGTTCGCCAATCTTTCAGCCAGGCCAGTGTCGGTACTTTGAGGGAGGTCCCCCGTGCTTTCGCACGAACCTAATTATAGTAAACCTCGTTTTCCCAGAGGCGTAACCTCGTTAACACCTTTCTAGACACCTACTTGATCGGTTAATTGTAATGTGTAAAACTCTCCATGAGTAACAATTACTCGCAGCGGGTATCGGGATCCAACTATCTCATAGAAGGTATGCAATCTCATTGCAAATTTTAACACTTGAAATTCCCGATAATTTTTCCCCTAACCTCCTATGACCTTGACAAAGGCCAACAAACCATAAGATGCTAGTCAAGTTCAACCCGTTATTTCCTGATTGAATTAAACCCACCCGCACGACCCTTGACAAAGGCCAACAAGGTTGCACGACTACGCTAACCTAATCTGCATCATATGCATAAGCAGATAAGCACCAGTCAGCTACCGCACACTACGCCTTGACAAAAACTAACAAACGTAGCACGAATACTAACTACTACTTATCTGAAATGACGGAGGGCTACGACAGGTTTTTCTGAAAACCTATTGCGTAATGAACTTGATATCGTTGTAGGATCGAATGAATTTTGAAATGGAGTGTTTTTGAGGCTTTTCTAGTTTTGCTAAAGGGGTCACTCCCGGTGAAGGGATTGTCGGCCCTTTCCTCATCGAATAAGGTGCGGGATATATCATATATATCACTGTCCAAAGCAGAAACTAAAAGCTATCAAAAGACAAACCGAGTGTGTAGCATCTGCCAGTTATTGCTAAAGGGGTCACTCCCGGTGAAGGGATCGTCGGCCCTTTCCTCATCGAATAAGGTGCAGGATATATCATATATACCGCTGTGCAAAGCAAGAACTGTAGCTACCTGTTTTATTTTTGAAATTCGATTCCACAACATCTTTAGGTTTCTTTTACTTTCATTAATCATATTAATGAAGTCCCATCATTTAAAACACCTAAACATCACAGATAAATACGACGTACACTTATGCCATCCGCATTCGCCTCGATGTCCCCTCGTGCACCGTTAGGTTAGGTAACTAACGGCACAGCGGGGCAGGGCTAGCGCGGGTGTAAAACATAAGTAACGTCTATATAATATATCATATATACTATATACATTATTTATCACAGAACATATCACATGATCACATCACAGATATCGCAGCAGAAGAATCATATGAAACATTGGATATACTAGGACGTCCATGTTTTCAATACGAGCCAGTATAAAACACGGATTCCACTGTCGTGATGAATAGCCAATCCCATACCCCTAGACCCCTACGAGAGCGGCAAGCAACCCTACCAATTCTAGAGTTAGGAGACCCGGACTCGACTCCTCGAGTTGGTCTCCCACTGGACTCCAGAACCCAGTTACTTGTGCCCTCCTCCTTGGGTCTATCCTAGTGCGGAAAAGTAAATAATATACAAAAGGTGACAACTTCCGCTACCTGGAAGTGCCCCAATAAAAGAATATTACATACAAGTTTTTACAAGAATGAAAATGAAAAACACTCATCTCACATAAAACCCCCGGCTATTCAAACACGACGATCCAATATAACATATCCAGCAACACATAACATCACATGTCATCAACGTAAGTAAACATGCGTATCCCAATTGTCGTTGACATATAGCAACGAAACTGGCGATATCACATATTATACTTACGGTCACAGAAAAGAAAGTGTAAAACTACAACAGTTGGAATCCGCAAACTCTTTAGACATCGCATGCCTAACCAAATGAATTCCTTAGACATCACATGCCTAACAATTATAAACCCCGCATTTTAGTTTCTATATCGAAAACACTTTTCAATATCTAGTCGGGCAATTCAACAAGATTCCCGAAAAACTGATCGAATGCTCATCGCAAACTTTAGTAGGCGGCCGCACCCCCGATACCGTCGACGAAGTGCACTAAGGCGGAACACCGCTGCCGCGAGCACCCGAACGGATGCTTTCGGCGACGGGGTTCTCCTACAGTCACTTGGTCGGGGCTATGGGGCGTGGCTATCTATTAAGTTTTACCGGCGAGTATCCGCGTACGCTACGAGATTGCGACGGACTTTTGATCACATCAAAATTCCGTGGCAACCGATCAAGTGAGACTAAACTGCTATGTTTATAACATCCAAATCAGTTATCTCATAACTACTTGTGGATTCCAAATATTGTATCCCATTCCAGATAAATAGAAAATGTTAAAATTTCCGATCGAACATTCAAACACCCAAGTTTTCCCAAAACAGCTCAATACATGAAACAAGTTTAAAAACATCCAGTTCATGCCTCAGTACCAACGGTCCAGCCGTAGAAGGGTCAATCCAACGCCTCACATGTGGCACGCCGTACTGCCCCAAACCCGAAGGTTCAAAGGGCAGTTCAAGACGGTCACATAATCGAGTTAAGGTTTGTTGTCTTCTAGAGGGTCCATCGCGTTGCTTGCACTACTTAGAACGTTATTAAACTACGGAAAGATCTAACACTTGGAAATTTCCCGACAGGGGAAAAAGTGGGTATTTATATCCGGTCGAACTTTTTAACATATTCTAAATTATCCGGAAAAACACATAGACGCAGTTAAAGTTTTCGATCGAATCATCGAATCCCCAATACACCCCAGATAACACAACAGTGGAATATAAATAAAAATATCCAGAAGAATCAGGAATGACAGAAGAACATTACTGTGCAAACAGAACTGACTGAAGCGACTAAGTGGCCGCGGAACCGCCGCATGAGCCATGCTCTTGCCGCGGTTACGCCGCGCTTTAATCGACTTATGCGCACGTGCTTCACAGTAACTCTTAGAAAACCCTGCTTATTTTTCTGCATATTTTTAATTCACAAAAATCCCAATTTTTAAAAAATGTACAGAGAAGGATTTAGAATTAGGGTTTCGGGTTCGATCGGGTTTCTAACTTCGTCTACTCATCGCCTAAGGCTCCAGCTAGGATCTGATACCACTGTAGGGTTCCTAGGCACACTCAAGAGGTTCCACAAGGCATCAACCATGCCAAATTCAAAAATTTTCTATGTGCCAACGAACCCTAAGCAAGATCGTAACTAGAGGATAGGCGAAACAAATGTGAATAAACAACTTTACTCTAAAGTGAACGGAAATACAACCTTTGTAGATCCGGTCCTCCACTTCCTTGACTCCGTGATGACGACCCTCCGCTGCAACCATCGGAATCCTGGACTCTCGCGGTGGTTTCATCGGAGAAAATATCGGGCTAGGTCGTTGACTTCGATGCCGCAGATGATTTACGTCGAGGCAACTCAAGATCAAGCTCCACCTTCACCAAGTCATGAAACTTGTGAAGAAAACACCCTATACTACATGGCAAGTGGTAGAGGATGAAGAAATAGGAAGTGGGTTCACTTTTGATTTGGATTTCTCACTTGGAATCATCATTTAGAAATTTCAAGCAAAGGTTTTTCTTTTTCTCTTCATGAAGAAGATGAAGAAGAAGAAAGAAAAAGAATCAATAATAAAAATAGAAAATCAAGTGATGCTATCATTTTGCAACCATGGTTAAGTGTAGAGAATAAACTAGGGTTTAGTTAAAATGGTTGGGTTAAGGAAAGAAACAAAATGGTTATCACTTTCAAAGCTTCATGAAGCTTCAAGTGAAATCCAAATAAAGCCACCATTTTATTTCTTGCCTAAATGAATAAATAAATAAATGAATAAGTAAATAAAGCAAATGAAACCCTAACCATTAACTAAACATGGTTTAAAACAAACACATACCCAAGTTTGCATGTATCATCAAACATGATACAATCTTGTACACAAAAATATATCACATATACAATGTGCACAATCAAGTGAGAAAAACATCTTAAGTGAACCAATATTAGTTAATGTAAAGTAATATATCAAATATATAATTATACATTAAATCATTAAATCAACACTTGACTTAATGATCTGGTCATATTGCATATAACCGACTAATAGTAACAAATTATCGAATCAACACTTGATCCGATAACCCGGCTATATCGCATATAACCGATCAATGTCACATATCGCGAGAATAGAATACAGTATCACATACTGGTATTATTCTCGGTCCCGCATATATCTCATATGCGCTCCTATTTCGTTTCGCTTGAGCCAGGAAACCTCTGTGTAGGACTCTAAAGACTCGTCAATACGCCGGCAGCAGGTGATGATCATATCAAACACCCACAAGCCGCAAGCGGTCTGCTAAACGTAACGGCCACCCGGGTATTGAGCGATCAGAAGATCAACGAGCAAGCCCGCTCACACTCCTGTGAATCCAACCAGTAACACTTACCGTACAGTCCGATCTCGTCGTCTGATATGTCGCATATCTCGCCTAGGGGTGGTAAACGTCAGACCCCAATAGCTCGATAAGTCGTGTCGATATGAAGTCTATAACTGTTCGAGAAACTACTGGTAACACTTATCAGTAAATCTCAGCAACCCTGGCCAGGGATTTCCGGTTATAGCCAATCGAACACAGCGCAACATCAACTCCCTATACCGGGAGAGACGAATCCCCTCCTATCGCTCATTGCCTCCATGTGATTCGGGACTGTACCCAAAAACCACCGTTTTGCATGCCCTCTTGGACGTGGTAAGGTGGAAATCAAAGCACAGTGGGAATCACACAAGACTCTATGACGATCTCGGGTCAACAGACTACTCTGTACTAGTGTCACCAGAGAACTGCCATCTGACGTAAGGTATAATACCATCTGGGAGTTCTCGGCGAGTCCGTCCAGTGTACCCAGTCTCCACTGAGCACCCGTATATCATCTCTGATGTCATACACCAATGGATATGGGATCATCCATCGTCTATCTATATGGGTCGAGAAGGTATACGCTAGTCTACTCTGGTATATCGATGCCCCGTCTCGATACACCCACGACTAGGGACCTTGAAGGATGTACTTATGGACTATCATGTCCCCACCAGTATGATCCGCATCATAGTCCAGGTAGTCAAGTACACATCCTAAGGGCTTTAGCAACATGTAACAGAGAGACAATCAGTGTACACGTTAAGGTAAAAAGCAACCAGATAGCATACTATCATGTCGAGCAAGAAAGTCCTCTCTATATATGTCCAAGCATCCACTACAATATACATCCTATGTATAGTAATGGCCTCTAGGGCATACATATAACTAACAGATCCCACATCCATTGGTGTTTGACATCAAAGATTGTATACGCGTGCTCAGTGGAGACTGTGTACACTAAACAGGACTCGCCGAGAACTCCTAAATGGTATTATACCTATCGTCAGATAACAGTTCTCTAGTGACACTGGTACAGGTTAGTCTGTGAGTTAGTTATATGTATGCCCTAGAGGCCATTACTGTATATACATTGTATATTGTAGTGGATGCTTGGACATATATAGGGCTGACTTTCTTGCTCGACAAGATAGTATACTATCTGGTTACCCTTGATCTTAACATGTACTCTGATCGTCTTTATGTCACATGTTGATAAAGTCCTTCGGATGAGTACTTGACTACCAGGACTATGATACAGATCATACTAGTGGGGACAGTGTAGTCGCCAAGTACATCCTTCAAATGTTCCTAGTCGCGGGAGTACCGAGACAGGGCATCGATATTCCAGAGTAGACTAGCGTATGCGCTTCTTGACCCATATGTGACATCAGAGAAGGTACACGGGTGCTCAGTGGAGACTGCGTATACTGGACGGACTCGCCGAGAACTCCTAGATGGTATTATACCTCACGTCTGATGGCAGTTCTCTGGTGACACTGGTACAGGTTAGTCTGTAGACCCGAGATCGTCATAGAGTCTTGTGTGATTCCCACTGTGCCTTGATTTCCATCATACCACGTCCAAGAGGGCGTGCAAAAAGGTGGCTTTTGGGTACAGTCCCGAATCACATGGAGGCAATGAGCGATAGGAGGGGTTTCGTCTCTCCCGGTATAGGGAGTTGATGTTGCGCTGTGTTCGATTGGCTATAACTGGAAATCCTTGGCCAGGGTTGCTGAGATTTACTGGTAAGTGTTATCAGTAGTTTCTCGAACTGTTATGGACCTCATATCGACACGACTTATCAAGCTATTGGGGTCTGACGTTTACCACCCCTAGGCGAGATATGTGACATATCAGACGAAGAGACCGGACTGTACGGGAGTGTTACTGGTTGGATTCACAGGAGAAACTACAGGCTTGCTTGTAGATCTTCTGATTGCTCAATACCTGGGTGGCTGTTACGTTTAGCTGACCGCTTGCAGCTTGTGGGTATTTGATATGATCATCACCTACTGCCGGCGTATTGACGATTCTTTAGAGTCCTACACAGAGGTTTCCTGGCTCGGGCAAAACGGAGCAGGAGCACATATATGATATGTGCGGGACTGAGAACAATATGTGTATGTGATACTATATTAGATTCTCGCGATATGAGTTATCGGTCGGGTATATGAGATATAGCCGGGTCATCGGATCAAGTGCTGATTCGATGATTTGATACAGATTATATTAGTCGGTTATTTGTGAAATAGCCGGATTATCGGATCAAGTATTGATTTGATAATTTAATGTATAATTATATATTTGATATATTAAATTACATTAACTAATATAAGCTCACTAAAAGATTCTTTTTTTCACTCGGGCAATACATTGATATATATGCGATATATGTTAATAGTATTATTTTATTTTGTTACAAAATATATATTATATATGTGATATATAATATTGTGACATATTATGGTTATAAATGCAACATGATTAGTGCAGATTAAACATGGTTAGGGTTTGATTTGGGTTAATTTCTTCTAGTAGCTTCTAGAAGCTTTGCTTTTGTTTTAACCAAAGATATTTGTTATGATATTTTCTAAAGATATTTGTTTAACCCAACCCAACCCTTTAACCTTAGTTAAATCTCTACAAGGGTTACTTCATCTCACATATACCATGGTTGCATTTCTAACCTCACACTTGGGTTATTCATTATTCATCACAAAAGGTTTTGATTCTTCTTCTTCTTCTTCCTTGGTGAAAAGCTTTCTAGCTTTTTTCTTTGTGATGAAAATGAGTGAGATTAAGAAAACAAATGAGAGCTAAATTCCTACTTCATCATTCTCATCTATTCTATCTACTTAGATTAGGGTGTTTGCTTTGCTAATACTTGATTAGCAAAGCAAGAGTTTGGGTTTGAGTTTCTTCAAGGTAGATCATCTTTGTTATTGAAGATCGGAGGCAAGCTTGCATCTTTCTTTTGTGGAGCCTCTCTAGAGTTCGGATATTCGATGATCGCAGCGAAGGGACCACAACATGGAGCTTATGAAGTGAAGGACCGGACTACAAAGGTTGTAATCCCAAACTCTTAGAAGTAAAGTTGTTTACTTGCTTTGTTTCGCCCAATCTCTAGTCTAAGATCTTGGTTAGGGTTGTTCGGCACGTCTGAATTTTAAATCGGGCATGGTTGATGCCTTGTAGAACCTTGTGAGAGTGTCTAGTAACCCTACAGTAGTATCAGAGCCAAGCTAGAGCTTTAGGCGAAGTCTAGACGAAGTTTATAGTCCGATCGAACTCCGAATACCCGATAAAACCTAGTTTCTGAAATTTTTTTCAAAAGTTGACATTTTTCATATTAAAAATACTATGAAAATTAAGCAGGTGATTTTATGGACATGTGTGAAAAACGACACCCAAAACCCATCAAAGCGCCGCGGAACCGCGGCCAAACCAGGGAATTGGCGGCGGTTCCGCGGCAAGTATTAAGGATTGAGGGATAGTTTTTGGACAGTTGATTCGTAGGTAATTTTGAATGCTTATGGGAATTTTTAATTATACTCAAGTGTTGAGTTTTCTGGGATGTATTGGGAACTCGTTGATTCGATCGGAAAGTTTAACTTCGTTTAAGTTTTTCCGGGTAATTTTAGAACGTGTTAAAAAGTTCGAACGAATATCAATAACTCACTTTTTCCCCTGCCGGAAAATTTTCAAGTGTTCGATTTTTCCGTAGTTTAAGAACGTTCTTAGTCATGCAAGTAACACGGTGGACTCTCTAGAAGAACACAAATCTTAACTCGATTATGTGACCGTCTGAACCGTCTCTAAACCTTAGGGTTTGGGGCAGTACGGCGTTGCCACATGTGAGGCGTTGGTTTGACCCTTCTACGGCTGGACCATTGGTACCGTGGCATGTGGTGGATACTTTTTGAACTCCGCTCAAGTGTTGAGCTATTTGGGAAATCTTGGGTGTTTGTTTATTCGATCGGAAAGTTTGACATTGTTTATTTATCTGGAATGTGATACAATATTTGGAATCCACAAGTAGTTATGAGATAACTAATTTGAATGTTGTAAATTTTGCAGTTTAGTCTCATTTGATCGGTTGCCACGGGATTTTGATGTGATCAAAATTCCGTCGCAATCACGTAGCGTACGCGGATACTCGCCGGGTAAACTTAATAGATAGCTACGCCTCATTGCCCCGACCAAGTGACTGTAGGAGAACCCCGTCGCCAAAAGCATCCGTTCGGGTGCTCGCGGCAGCGGTGTTCCGCCTTAGTGCACTTCGTCGACGGCATCCGGGGGTGTGGCTGTATACTAAAGTTTGCGATGAGCATTCGATCAGGATGTCGGGAATCTTGTTGAATTGCCCGACTAGATATTGAAAAGTGTTTTCGAGATCGAGACTAAAATGCGGGGTTTATAATTGTTAGGCATGCGATGTCTAAGGAATTCATTTGGTTAGGCATGAGATGTCTAAGGAGGTTGCGGATTCCAACTGTTATAGTTTTACACTTTCTTTTCTGCGACCGTAAGTGTAATATGTGGTGTATCGCTGGTTTCGTTGCTATACATCAACGACAACTGGGATACGCATATTTACTTACGTTGATGATATGTGATATTATGTGTTGCTGTGATATGTTATATTAGATCGTCGTGTTTGAATAGCCGGGGGTTTTATGTGAGATGAGGGTTTTTATTTTCATTCATGTAAAATTCATTGTATGTAATATTCTTTTATTGGGGCACTTCCGGGCTGAGGATGATGTCACCATTGTATATTATTTACTTTTCCGCATTAGGTAGACCCAAGGCGGGGAGCACAAGTAACCGGGTTCAAGGGTCCAGTGGGAGACCATCTCGAGGGGTCGAGACCGGGTCTCCTAACCCTAGAATTGGCAGTGTTGCTTGCCGCTCTCGTAGGGGTCTAGGGATTTAGGTTTGGCTATTCATCACGACCGTGGAATCCGTGTTTTATACAGGCTTGTATTAAAAACACTAAAACACGGACGTCCTAGTATATCCAATATTTCATGTGTTCTTCTGCTGCAATGTTCTGTGATGAGATCATATTACCGTCTGAGACGAATGTTTATATTATATATATGAGATATATGTTATATTGCAGATTTCGTTTCAAATGTGATGCTTGTGAAGCATAATAAAATGGGACTTCATTAATGAGATTAATGAAATAAAAAAAACCTAAAGATGTTGTAGAAACTTGTTTAAAAACTGGTAGCTTTAGTTCTTGTTTTGCATAGCGGTGTTCCTTGTAGAATATCCAGCACCTTATTCGATAAGGAAAGAGCCGAGATCCCTTCACCGGAGTGACCTCTTTAGCGAAACTAGCAGATGCTACAAACACGGTTTGTCTTTTGATTGCTTATATAGTTTTTGCTTTGCATAGTGATATTTTTGAAATATCCTGCACCTTATTCGATGAGGAAAGAGTCGAGATCCCTTCACCGGGAGTGACCTCTTTAGCAAAACTAGAAAATGTCTCAAAAATATTCCATTTAAAATCACTCGATTCTACAATGATATCAAGTTCATTACGCAAAGGGTTTTCTTAAAAACCTGTCGTAGCCCTCCGTCATTTCAGATAAGTGCTACTTAGTATTCGTGCTGCGGTAGTTTGGCATTCGTCAAGGCGTAGTGTACGGTAGCTAACTAGTGCTTATCTGCTAGCATACGATGCGATTGGATTAGGGTATTCGTACGGCGTTGTTAGGCATTCGTCAAGGGTCGTGCGGGTGGGTTTAATTCAGGAAATGTACGGGTTGAACTTGGCTAACGGACTATAGGTTGTTTGGCATTCGTCAAGGTCATAGAACGTTAGGGGTAAAATATTATTGGGAATTTCAAGTGTTGAAATTTGCAATGAGATTGCATACCTTCTATGGGATAGTTGGATCCCGATACCCGCTGCGAGTAAGAGTTACTCCTGGGAGAGTTTTTCACATTACAATTAGCCGATCAAGTAGGTGTCTAGAAAGGTGTCAACGGGGTCACGCCCCTGGGAAAATGAGATTTACTTTAATTAGGTCCGTGTGAAAGCATGGGGAACCTCCCTCAAAGTACCGGCACTGGCCTGGCTGAAAGATTGGCGAACTTGTAGAGTATAATTAATCCCGGCTAGTCTTTCCTTTTAGGGTTTGAAGGAAAATTTGACTAAAACAGTGGGAGACATCCTGATTAGATATATTAATAACCAATCTAATCTTACAAGAGTATACGCTGAGTGTTTTCTTCTATCTCTCTCCAGGTAGCGACCATGTCACGTCTTAAATCAAGATAATAATACGGATGTATTGACCGAACCCGCTTGTTATACTGCGCTAGGGAACGTTGGTCCCGCTCCAACTTATAATTGTTATAAGACAGAGCAGGAAATAGGGGATTACCAGAATTCCCGTGCCGCCCAAACGAAGATAGTACATGTCGATGCATCTTCTTTGGGTGTGTTCATTACTGAGAACTGTTTCTCAGTATCCTTTACGTTCTGGGTATGAGATACCGGATCAGGATCCCGCAAATGTAATTTGTTACATGGGCTACAGATAGGTAGAGAACTGAGAACGGGTGATAAGTTTCAAGAGTTGGAAACTATGCAAGTGTTGCAGCCAAGTCTGTTGGCAGTTATCACCCTGTATTATCAGAATATATTGATTCTGAATGAATGCTATTTAGATACCGAACCTGATATACAACATCATAGCATTCTTTTTATTAGTAAAGAAGGATATAATTTTGTATTGTTGGATAATGTTTTGAACATTTCCTATATCAAGTGTTGATCGGTTCAGGCACGTTATCTAAAAGCATAGACGTTCTAAATCAAACCACAGTTCTTAACGTACAGAACACACACAAGAGGAAGAGTTCAGAAATGAACGAATCCTTCTTGTGGTATTGTAGACTAGGTCATATCAATGCGACCCGACTAGCTGAAGTTACATAAAGATGCATATTTAAATTAGTTTGGATTTACATCTTGTAAAACTTGCCAGTCATGTCACAAAGATAAGATGACCACAGCTCCGTTTATTGGAAACAGAGAAAGAGTTAGTGAACTCTTGGGATTGATACATGCTGATGTATGAAGGTCCCCTGTCTACATATGCCAAGACCGGTTCTTTCTACTTTATTACATTCACTGATTATCTCTCAAAATCCGGACATATGTTCCTGTTGAAACACAAGTCTGGAACTTTTGAGAAATTCAATGAATATAAGATAGAAGTAGAGAACCAAAAACGGGTATAAGTATTATGTCCTTTGATGTGATCAAGGAGGAGAATACTTGAGCACGGAATTGCTGGACTATTCTAAAGGAGAATGAGATTATTTCTCAGCATTAATCCTCCGCATACACTACAGCACGTCGGTGTATCGGGGCAGAGCAATCACACCCTATGTAATATGGTGTGCTCTATGATGAGTACTACTGAGTAGCCTATTTTCTTTTGGGGTTATGCACTTGAGAAGTTGCATACCTATTGAATAGGGTTCCAACCAAATCAGATGCCTACCACTCCATATGTGCTATGGTATGGTAAGAGCCCATCTCTTAAAAATGTTAAGATTTGGGGTTGTCCGGCCTATGTTTAAAAGCAAAATCCGGACAAGCTCGAAGCAAGGTCAGTTCTGTGGAAGTTTGTTGGATATCCCAAGCATTCGCAAGGGAATATCTCCTACCAAACTGGGGAACAAAAGGTGTTTTTGTTTCTCAGCATGCCACCTTTGTGAAAGGGAATTTCTTGTGAAGAAATAAGTGGTCATGAGGTAGAACTGGAAAGAGTTCCAGCTATACAAACTGCAGCTGATGATTTGGTAGAACCAAAGGATTCAATAGTAACCAACGAACCTCAGCCTCTCCACCGATCTAGTAGGGTTCCTCACCCACCTGAGAGATATTTCGGTTTCTCTATGACAGTGGGAGAGAGGATTGCATCATGAGATGATGACCCAACTAGTTTCGAGCAGGCCATCAGGAGTGGGACTCTGTAAGAATGGCTGGATGCTTAGCGATCTGAGATGGAATCCTTATACACCAACAAAGTATGGACTTTGGTTGCTTTATCTGAAGGGTTAAAGCCCCATCAGGGGCAAGTATATCTTGAGAAGATTACTTGGTGTACATGGAAAAGTTGAGACTTTCAAAGCTATGCTTAAGTCTATCCAGATCCTACTTGCCTACTTGCCACGGCTACATACCATGACTACGATATCTGGCGGTTGGGTGTCATGACTGCTTTTCTAAATATTGATTTGGAAGAGAGCGTCTATAAGTACACAGCCAGAGGGCTTCATAGATAGTGGGAGCAGCGGAAACGTGAGCATGATGTTTTATGAAATAAATCAGGCATCACGAAGTTGGAACGTCTGTTTTGATGTGGTAGTCAAAGAGTTTGACTTCATCAAAATGGTAGATGAACCTTGTATATACAAAAAGGTAGTAGGGAGTATGGTAGTGATCCTCGTATAGTACATGGATTACATACTCTTGATAGGGAAGGAGTTTCCTATGCTACGTTCGGTCAATCTCCTCTTATCACAAAGATTCTCTATAGGATCAAGGTGATACCTCCTAAATCCTGGGTTATGGATCTATGAGATAGATCTAATTGGATGTTAGGAATCTCGCTAGTTGTAGTGAGATGGTATCAATCGATCCTGGGGAGAATCACTGGAAAGGTTCCAGGGTGATAAGGACGACTGAATGTCAGTCGCAGGCATTGTCTTTACCCTCAGTGGAGGGACGGTATGTTGGAAGAGTTCCAAGCTGGATACCGTGACTTACTTGACGATTAAAGGCAAGATACATCGTTACCAAGGATGCTACCAAAGAGGCAGTCTGGATATATTTTAGTTCATGAGATGAACTTCGTTCCTGCCATTGTGTGACAATGGAGTTGTGGCTTATGCCAAGGAACACCCGTCCCATCTGTGATCCAGATATATTCTTAGGCAGTATCACCTGATCATGGAGATGGTTGATCTCCAGGTAGATCGAGGTTAGGAGAGTAGACATAGAGGACAACAGCGCGGATCCACTCACAAAGGCCTATTTCCCAGTAGAGACTATTATATGATGGTTGAGTATGAGATACTTCAACCACAGCTGATTGTTGGGTATGCGATACCACAACAGATGGCCCTAGTGCAAGTGGGAGATTGTTAGTTATATGTAAGACCTAGAGGCCATTACTGTACATACGTTGTATATTGTAGTGGATGCTTGGACAATATAGGGAGGACATTCTTGCTCGACATGATAGTATGCTATTTGGTTACCCTTTATCTTAACATGTACTCTGATCGTCTCTATGTCACATGTTGATAAAGTCCTTAGGATGAGCACTTGACTACCAGGACTATGATACAGATCATACTAGTAGGGACAGTGTAGTCGGAAAGTACATCCTTCAAATATTCCTAGTCGTGGGAGTGCCGAGACAGGGCATCGATACTCCAGAGTAGACTAGCGTATGCGCTTCTTGACCCATATGATGGGCGATGGATGATCCCATATCCATTGGTGTTTGACATCAAAGAAGGTACATGGGTGCTCAGTGGAGATTGGGAACACTGGACGGACTCGCCGAGAACTCCCAGATGGTATTATACCTCACGTCAGATGGCAGTTCTCTGGTGACACTGGTACAGGTTAGTCGATAGACCCGAGATCGTCATAGAGTCTTGTGTGATTCCCACTGTGCTTTGATTTCCATCATACCACGTCCAAGAGGGCGTGCAAAAAGGTGGCTTTTGGGTACAGTCCCGAATCATATGGAGGCAATGAGCGATAGGAGGGGTTTCGTCTCTCCCGGTATAGGGAGTTGATGTTGCGCTGTGTTCGATTGGCTATAACTGGAAATCCCTGGCTAGGGTTGCTGAGATTTACTGGTAAGTGTTATCAGTAGTTTCTCGAACTGTTATGGACCTCATATCTACATGACTTATCAAGCTATTGGGGTCTGACGTTTACCATCCCTAGGCGAGATATGCGACATATCAGACGAAGAGACCGGACTGTACGGGAGTGTTACTGGTTGGATTCACGGGAGAAAGTACAGGCTTGCTTGTTGATCTTCTGATTGCTCAATACCTGGGTGGCTGTTACGTTTAGCTGATCGCTTGCAGCTTGTGGGTGTTTGATATGATCATCACCTATTGCCGGCGTATTGACGATTCTTTAGAGTCCTACACAGAGGTTCCTGGCTCGGGAAAAACGGAGCAGGAGCACATATATGATATGTGTGGGACCGAGAACAATACGTGTATGTGATACCGTATTAGATTCTCGCGATATGAGTTATCGGCTGGGTACATGAGATATAGCCGGGTCATCGGATCTAGTGTTGATTCAATGAATTGATACAGATTATATTAGTCGGTTATTTGTGAAATAGCCGGATTATCGAATCAAGTGTTGATTCGATAATTTAATGTATAATTATATATTTGACATATTAAATTACATTAACTAATATAAGCTCACTAAAAGATTCTTTTACTCACCCGGGTAATACATTGATATATATGCGATATATGTTAATAGTATTATTTTATTTTGTTACAAAATATATATTATATATGTGATATATAATATTGTGACATGTTATGGTTATAAATGCAACATGATTAGTGCAGATTAAATATGGTTAAGGTTTGATTTGGGTTAATTTCTTCTACTAGCTTCTAGAAGCTTTGCTTTTGTTTTAAGCAAAGATATTTTTTATGATATTTTCTAAAGATATTTGTTTAACCCTGTTAGTTATATGTATGCCCTAGAGGCCATTACTGTACATTGGATGTATATTGTAGTGGATGCTGGGACATATATAGGGAGGACTTTCTTGCTCGACATGATAGTATGCTATCTGGTTGCTCTTTACCTTAACGTGTATACTGATTGTCTCTCTGTTACATATTGGTAAAGCCCTTAGGATCTGTACTTGACTACCTGGACTATGATGCGGATCATACTAGTGGGGACAGGGTAGTCCATAAGTACATCCTTCAAAGTCCCTAGTCGAGGGTGTATCGAGACGGGGCATCGATATACCAGAGTAGACTAGCGTGTACCTTCTCGACCCATACAGATGGGCGATGGATGATCCCATATCCATTGGTGTTTGACATCAGAGATGATATACGGGTGCTCAGTAGAGACTGGGTACACTGGACGGACTCGCCGAGAACTCCCAGATGGTATTATACCTCACGTCAGATGGCAGTTCTCTGGTGACACTGGTACATAGTAGTCTGTTGACCCGAGATCGTCATAGAGTCTTGTGTGGTTCCCACTGTGCTTTGATTTCCATCTTACCACGTCCAAGAGGGCGTGCAAAACGGTGGTTTTTGGGTACAGTCCCGAGTCACATGGAGGCAATGAGCGATAGGAGGGGATTCGTCTCTCCCGGTATAGGGGGTTGATGTTGCGCTGTGTTCGATTGGCTATAACAGGAAATCCCTGGCCAGGGTTGCTGAGATTTACTGGTAAGTGTTACCAGTAATTTCTCGAACAGATATAGACCTCATATCGACACGACTTATCGAGCTATTGGGGTCTGACGTTTACCACCCCTAGGCGAGATATGCGACATATCAGACGATCAGACCGGACTGTACGGTAGTGTTACTGGTTGGATTCACTGGAGTGTGAGCGGGCTTGCTCGTCGATCTTCAGATCGCTCAATACCCGGGTGGCCGTTACGTTTAGCAGACCGCTTGCGGCTTGTGGATGCTTGATATGATCATCATCTGCTGCCGGCGTATTGACGAGTCTTTAGAGTCCTACACAGAGGTTTCCTGGCTCAAGCGAAACGAAATAGGAGCGCATATGAGATATGTGCGGGACCGAGAATGATACCAGTATGTGATACTGTATTCGATTCTCGCGATTTGTGACATTGATCGATTATATGCGATATAGCCGGGTTATCGGATCAAGTGTTGATTCGATAAGTTGTTACTGTTGATATTAGTCAGTTATATGCGATATGACCGGATCGTTAAATCAAGTGTTGATTTAATGATTTAATGCATAATAATATATTTGATATATTACTTTGCATTAACTAGTATCGGTTCACTTTAAAATTGATTTTCTCACTCGGGTGTGCGCATTGCATATGCGATATGATTTTGTGCACTTGATTGTGTCATGTTTGATGATACATGTTTACTTGTGTTTTGTGTAAAGTTTAAACCATGGTTATGTAATGGTTAGGGTTTACATTTTCTTATTCATTTATTTGTTCATTTATTCTTTTTGGAAAAATGAATTGCATAAAGGAAAATGGTGGCTTGTTTTGGATTCTAGTTGAAGCTTCATGAAGCTTTGACCTAAGTAACCATTTTGTCTCATGCTTAACCCTAACCACTCCATTAACCCTAGTTTAATCTCTACACTTGACCATAGTTCATGTTATGATAAGTATTGATTTTCTTTTTCAATATTGATTAATCTTATCATATCTTTTCTTCTTCTTCTTCCTTGAACTCAAGAACAAAAGCTTAGGTCATCAATGGTGATTGATGATAAAGAGTGAGAAATCCAATTCTAAATTGAACCCAACTCCTATTTCTTCATCCTCTACCTTTTGCCAAGTAGTAGAGTGTGTTTACTTCACAAGTTTCTTGACTTGGTGAAGTCGGAGCTTGATTTAGCGATACCTCGACGTAGATCATCTTCGGCATGGACATCGACGACCTAGCTCGCTTATTCTCCGATGAAGTCGACGCTAGAGCCCGGATTTGATTTGGACAGCGGAGAGGACCTCGTTGCGGAGCTATGGAGGTGGAGCACCGGATCTACAAAGGTTGTATTTCCGTATCTTGTAGTTAAGTGTTAACTAGTTAACTTTTTCGCCTAAACATCTAGCAAACGATCCGTAGTATAGGGTTTCTCGGCACCGTAAAATTTGAAATTGGCATGATCGATGCCTTGTGTGACCTCAATAGGGTGCCTAGAAACCCTACAGTGGAATCAGAGCCTAGCTAGAGCCTTAGGCGAAGTCCCGACGGAATTTGAAGTCCGAACGAACCCGAAACCCCGAACCAATATTGCTCTCTGTACATTTTTGAAAACAGTGGATTTTTCCAAATTAAAAATTGCTAAAAAATTCAGCAGGAAAAAATAAGAATTACGATGCAAAAATTTTTGGATGAACAGTAAATTCCGCGGCGGTACCGCGGCAGATGCATGCCTTCTGCGGCGGTTCCGCGGCCCCTTGGTGACGTCAGCCCACTTTGTTTGCACAGTAACTCCTGATAAATTCTGCTGAGTTTTCTGGAATTTTTAATATTTATTCAAGAGTTGAATTTCCTGGGATTGTTTTGGGGATTCGGTGTTTCGATCGGAGTATCAAATTTCGTCTGTTGTGGCTTTCCGGATAAATTTTAGAATATGTTAAAAAGTTCGACCGGATATAAATACCCAATTTTTCCCCTGTCGGGAAAATTCCAAATGTTGGATTTTTCCGTAGTTTAACGACGTTCTAAGTAGTGCAAGTAACGCGATGGTCCCTCTAGAAGACAACAAACCTTAACTCGATTATGTGACCGTCTTGAACTGCCCTTTGAACCTTCGGGTTTGGGGCAGTACGGCGTGCCACATGTGAGGCGTTGGCTTGACCCTTCTACGGCTGGACCGTTGGTACTGAGGTACGAACTGAATGTTGTTAGACTTATTTCATGTGTTGATCTGTATTGGGAAACCTTGGGTGTTCGATTGTTCGATCGGAAAGTTTAACATTTTCTATTTATCCGGAATGGGATACAATAATTGGAATTCATAATAAGTTATGAGATAACTGAATGAATGTTATAAACATAGCAGTTTAGTCTCACTTGATCGGTTGCCACGGAATTTTGATGTGATCAAAAGTCCGTCGCAATCACGTAGTGTACGCGGATACTCGCCGGGTAAACTTAATAGACAGCCTCACTCCATAGCCCCGACCAAGTGACTGTAGGAGAACCCCGTCGCCGAAAGCATCCGTTTGGGTGCTCGCGGCAGCGGTGTTCCGCCTTGGTGCACTTCGTCGACGGTATCAGGGGTGCAGCCGTCTACTGAAGTTTGCGACGAGCATTCGATCAGGATGTCGGGAATCTTGTTGAATTGCCCGACTAGATATTGAAAAGTGTTTTCGATTATGAGACTAAAATGCGGGGTTTATAATTGTTAGGCATGCGATGTCTAAGAAATTCATTTGGTCAGGCATGCGATGTCTGAGGTGGTTGCGGATTCCAACTGTTGTAGTTTTACACTTTCTTTTCTGTGACCGTAAGTGTAATATGTGATATCGCCGGTTTCGTTGCTATATGTCAACGACAATTGGGATGCGCATATTTACTTACGTTGATGACATGTGATGTTATGTGTTGCTGGATATGTTATATTGGATCGTCGTGTTTGAATAGCCGGGGGTTTTTATGTGAGATGAGTGTTTTTCATTTTCATTCATGTAAAAACTTGTATGTAATATTTTTTTTATTTGGGGCGCTTCCAGGTTGCGGAAGTTGTCACCGTTTGTATATTATTTACTTTTCCGCACTAGGATAGACCCAAGGAGGAGGGCACAAGTAACCGGGTTCTGGAGTCCAGTGGGAGACCAACTCGAGGAGTCGAGTCCGGGTCTCCTAACTCCAGAATTGGTAGGGTTGCTTGCCGCTCTCGTAGGGGTCTAGGGGTGTGGGTTTGGCTATTCATCACGACCGTGGAATCCGTGTTTTATACTGGCTCGTATTGAAAACACGGACGTCCTAGTATATCCAATATTTCATATGATTCTTCTGCTGCGATATCTGTGATGTGATCATGTGATGTTCTTTGATAGATACAGTATATAGTATATATGATATATTATATAGACGTTACTTATGTTTTACACCCGCGCTAGCCCTGCCCTGCTCTGCCGTTAGTTACCTAACCTAACGGTGCACGAGGGGACATCGAGACGAATGCGGATGGCATAAGTGTACGTTGTATTTATCTGTGATGTTTAGGTACTTAAATGATGAGACTTCATTAATGTGATTAATGAAATAAAAGAAACCTAAGATGTTGTAGAATCGAATTTCAAAATAAAAAGGGTAGCTACAGTTCTTGCTTTGCACAGAGGTATATGTGATATATCCTGCATCTTATTCGATGAGTAAAGGACCGAGATCCCTTCACCGGGAGTGACTCCTTTAGCAATAACTGGCAGATGCTACACACTCGGTTTGTCTTTTGATTGCTTTTAAGTGTTTTTGCTTTGCACAGTGATATATATGATATATCCTGCACCTCATTCGACGAGGAAAGGACCGACGATCCCTTCACCGGGAGTGACTCCTTTAGCAAAACTAGAAAAGCCTCAAAAGCACTCCATTTTTAAAATCATTTGATTCTACAACGATATCAAGTTCATTACGCAATAGGTTTTCAGAAAAACCTGTCGTAGCCCTCCGTCATTTCAGATAAGTTGTATATAGTATTCGTGCTGCATTTGTTGGCTTTCGTCAAGGTGCAGTGTGCGGTAGCTATATGCTGCTTATCTGCTAGCATACGATGCGATTGGATTAGGGTAGTCGTGCGGCTTTGTTGGCTTTCGTCAAGGGTCGTGCGGGTGGGTTTAATTCGATCAAGAAATGTACGGGTTGAACTTGACTAGCGGGCTATGGTTTGTTGGCTTTCGTCAAGGTCATAGCACGTTAGGGGCAAAATATTATCGGGAATTTCAAGTGTTGAGATTTGCAATGAGATTGCATACCTTCTATGAGATAGTTGGATCCCGATACCTGCTGCGAGTAAGAGTTACTCCTGGGAGAGTTTTATACATTACAATTAGCCGATCAAGTAGGTGTCTAGAAAGGTGTCAACGGGGTTACGCCTCTGGGAAAACGAGATTTACATTAATTAGGTTCGTGCGAAAGCACGGGGGACCTCCCTCAAAGTACCGACACTGGCCTGGCTGAAAGATTGGCGAACTTGTAGTGTGTAATTAATCCCGGCTAGTCTTTCCTTTTAGGGTTTGAAGGAAGATTTGATAAAAAGCAGTGGGAGCCATCCTGATTAGATAAAATAATAACCAATCTATTCTTGCCAGAGCGCACGCTGAGTGTTTTCTTCTCTCTCTCTCCAGGTAGCGACCATATCACGCCTTAATCAAGATAATAATACGGATTGTTGACCGAACCTGCTTGTTATACTGAGCTGGGGAACGTTGGTCCCGCTCCAACTTATAATTGTTATAAGACAGAGCAGGAAATTGGGGAATACCAGATTTCCCGTGCCGCCCAAACGAAGAGAGTGCATGCTGATGCATCATCTTCGGGTGTGTTCATTACAGAGAACTGTTTCTCAGTATCCTTTACGTCCTGGGTATGTGATACCAGATCAGGATCCCACATATGTAATTTGTTACATAGGGCTACAGACAGGTAGAGAACTGAGAACGGGTGATAAGTTTCATGAGGCAGAAAACGGGGCAAGTGTTGCAGCCAAGTCTGTTGGTCACTGTCACCCTGTATTATCAATACATTGATTCTGAACGAATGTTATTAGATACCGAACCTGATATACAAAATCATATCAGTCTCTTTATCAGTAAAGAAATGATAAAATTTTGTATTGTTGGATAATGTTTTGAACATTTCCTATATCAAAAGTTGATCGTATCAGGCACGTTATCTAAAAGCATTAATGTTCTAAATCAAACTACAGTTCTTAGTATACGGAACACACACAAGAGGAAGAGTTCAGAATTGAACGATTCCTTCTTGAGGTATTGTAGACTAGGTCAGATCAATGTAACCCGACTAGCTAGAGTTACATAAAGATGCATATTTAAATTAGTTTGAATTTACATCTTGTGAAACTCGCCAGTCATGTCACAAAGATATAATGACACCAGCTCTGTTTATTGGAAACAGAGAAAGAGTTAGTAAACTCTTGGGACTGATACATGATGATGTATGCAAGGTCCCCTGTCTACATATGCCAGGACCGGTTCTTTGTACTTCATTACATTCTCTGATGATCTCTCAAGATTCAGACATATGTTCCTGTTGAAACACAAGTCCGAACCTTTTGAGATATTCACAGAATATAAATTAGAAGTAGAGAACCAAAATACGGGTAAAAGTATTATGTCCTTTGATGTGATCAAGGAGGAGAATACTTGAGCACGGAATTCCTGGATTATTCTAAAGGAGAATGAGATTCTCTCTCAGCATTACTCCTCCTATACACCATAGCACGATGGTATATCGGGGCGGAGCAATCACACCCTATATGATATGGTGTGCTCTATGATGAGTATTACTGAGTTACCTATTTCCTTTTTGGGGTTATGCACTTGAGAAGCTGCATACCTATTGAATAGGTTCGAATCAAATCAGTTGCCTACCACTCCATATGAGATATGGAAAGGGAAGAGCCCATGTCTTAAGCTAGTTAAGATTTGGGGTTGTCCGGCCAATGTCTAAAAGCATAATCCGGACAAGCTCGAGGCAAGGTCAGTTATGTACAACTGGAAAGGTTCCAGCTATACAAACTACAGCTGATGATTTGATAGAACCAAAGGATTCAGTAGATTCCAACGAACCTCGGCCTCTCCGCCAATCTAGTAGGGTTTCTCACCTACCTGAGAGATACTTCGGTTTCTCTATGACAGTGGGAGCGAGGATTACATCATGAGATGGTGACCCAACTGGTTTCGAGCTGGCCATCAGGAGTAAGACTCTGTAAGAATGGCTGGATGCTTAGTGATCTGAGATGGAATCCATATACACCAACAAAGTATGGACTTTGGTTGCTATATCTGAAGGGTTAAATCCCCATCAGGAGCAAGTATATCTTGAGAAGATTGCTTGGTGTAGATGGAAAAGTTGAGACTTTCAAAGCTAGACTTGTTAAAGCTTTTCGTCATCGACCAGGCGTGGATTATGATGAAACCTTTTTAAGTGACTATGCTTAAGTCCATCCAGATCCTACTTGTCACGGCTACATACCATGCCTACGATATCTGGTGGTTGGTTGTCATGACTACTTTTCTAAATGATGTTTTAGAAGAGTGCGTCTATAAGTACACAGCCAGAGGGCTTCGTAGACAGTGGGAGCAGCGGAAACGTGTGCAAGATGCTTTATAGGATTAAAGCAGGCATCGCGGAGTTGGAACATCTGTTTTGATGGATTAGTCAAAGAAGTTGACATCATCAAAATGGTAGATGAACCTTGTATAAACAAAAAGGTAGTAGGGAGTATGGTGATGATCCTCGTAGAGTACGTGGATGACATACTCTTGATAAGAAAGGAGTTTCTTATGCTTCGCTCGATCAATCTCCGTTTATCACAAAGATTCTCCGTGTAGGATCAATTTGATACCTCCTAAATCCTGAGTTTTTGAATCTATGAGATAGATTTAATTGGATGTTAGGATTCTCACTAGTTGTAGTTAGATGGTATCAATCGATCCTAGGGAGAATCACTGGAAGTGTTCCAGGGTGATAAAGACGACTGAATGTCAGTCGCAGGCATTG
Organism: Agapanthus africanus; assembly: GCA_030015575.1. Lineage (NCBI taxonomy): Eukaryota > Viridiplantae > Streptophyta > Magnoliopsida > Asparagales > Amaryllidaceae > Agapanthus > Agapanthus africanus. The sequence continues at coordinate 404,540,248 of CM057346.1, forward strand.
TCTTTACCCTCAGTAAAGGGACGGTATGTTGGAAGAGTTCCAAGCTAGATACCGTGACATACTAGACGATAAAGGCAGGATAGATCGCTACTTAAGATGCTACCAAAGAGGCTGTTTGGGTGTATATTGGTTCATGAGATGAACTATGTTCCTCCCATTGTGAGACAATGGAGTTGTGGCTTATGCCAAGGAACGCCGGTCCCATCAGTGATCCAGACATATTCTAAGGCAGTATCACTTGATCATGGAGATGGTTGATCTCCAGGGTGATCGAGGTTAGGAGAGTACACTCAGAGGAAAACGCGGAGGATCCACTCACGAAAGGCCTATTCCCAGAAGGAGACTATTATGGGATGGTTGAGTATGAGATACTACAACCACTGCTACAGATGGCCCTAGTGCAAGTGGGAGATTGTTAGTTATATGTATGCCCTAGAGGCCATTACTGTACATTGGATGTATATTGTAGTGGATGCTGGGACATATATAGGGAGGACTTTCTTGCTCGACATGATAGTATGCTATCTGGTTGCTCTTTACTTTAACGTGTATACTGATTGTCTCTCTGTTACATGTTGGTAAAGCCCTTAGGATCTGTACTTGACTACCTGGACTATGATGCGGATCATACTAGTGGGGACAGGGTAGTCCATAAGTACATCCTTCAAAGTCCCTAGTCGAGGGTGTATCGAGACGGGGCATCGATATACCAGAGTAGACTAGCGTGTACCTTCTTGACCCATACAGATGGGCGATGGATGATCCCATATCCATTGGTGTTTGACATCAGAGATGATATACGGGTGCTCAGTAGAGACTGGGTACACTGGACGGACTCGCCGAGAACTCCCAGATGGTATTATACCTCACGTCAGATGGCAGTTCTCTGGTGACACTGGTACAGAGTAGTCTGTTGACCCGAGATCGTCATAGAGTCTTGTGTGGTTCCCACTGTGCTTTGATTTCCATCTTACCACATCCAAGAGGGCGTGCAAAACGGTGGTTTTTGGGTACAGTCCCGAGTCACATGGAGGCAATGAGCGATAGGAGGGGATTCGTCTCTCTCGGTATATGGGGTTGATGTTGCGCTGTGTTCGATTGGCTATAATAGGAAATCCCTGGCCAGGGTTGCTGAGATTTACTGGTAAGTGTTACCAGTAATTTCTCGAACAGTTATAGACCTCATATCGACACGACTTATCGAGCTATTGGGGTCTGACGTTTACCACCCCTAGGCGAGATATGCGACATATCAGACGATCAGACCGGACTGTACGGTAGTGTTACTGGTTGGATTCACTGGAGTGTGAGCGGGCTTGCTCGTCGATCTTCAGATCGCTCAATACCCGGGTGGCCGTTACGTTTAGCAGACCGCTTGCGGCTTGTGGATGCTTGATATGATCATCATCTGCTGCCGGCGTATTGACGAGTCTTTAGAGTCCTACACAGAGGTTTCCTGGCTCAAGCGAAACGAAATAGGAGCGCATATGAGATATGTGCGGGACCGATAATGATACCAGTATGTGATACTGTATTCGATTCTCGCGATTTGTGACATTGATCGATTATATGCGATATAGCCGGGTTATCGGATCAAGTGTTGATTCGATAAGTTGTTACTTTTGATATTAGTCGGTTATATGCGATATGACCGGATCGTTAAATCAAGTGTTGATTTAATGATTTAATGCATAATAATATATTTGATATATTACTTTGCATTAACTAGTATCGGTTCACTTTAAAATTGATTTTCTCACTCGGGTGTGCGCATTGCATATGCGATATGATTTTGTGCACTTGATTGTGTCATGTTTGATGATACATGTTTACTTGTGTTTTGTGTAAAGTTTAAACCATGGTTATGTAATGGTTAGGGTTTACATTTTCTTATTCATTTATTTGTTCATTTATTCTTTTTGGAAAAATGAATTGCATAAAGGAAAATGGTGGCTTGTTTTGGATTCTAGTTGAAGCTTCATGAAGCTTTAACCTAAGTAACCATTTTGTCTCATGCTTAACCCTAACCACTCCATTAACCCTAGTTTAATCTCTACACTTGACCATGGTTCATGTTATGATAAGTATTGATTTTCTTTTTCAATATTGATTAATCTTATCATATCTTTTCTTCTTCTTCTTCCTTGAACTCAAGAACAAAAGCTTAGGTCATCAATGGTGATTGATGATAAAGAGTGAGAAATCCAATTCTAAATTGAACCCAACTCCTATTTCTTCATCCACTACCTCTTGCCAAGTAGTAGAGTGTGTTTACTTCACAAGTTTCTTGACTTGGTGAAGTCGGAGCTTGATTTAGCGATACCTCGACGTAGATCATCTTCGGCATGGACATCGACGACCTAGCTCGCTTATTCTCCGATGAAGTCGACGCTAGAGCCCGGATTTGATTTGGACAGCGGAGAGGACCTCGTTGTGGAGCTATGGAGGTGGAGCACCGGATCTACAAAGGTTGTATTTCCGTATCTTGTAGTTAAGTGTTAACTAGTTCGCTTTTTCGCCTAAACATCTAGCAAACGATCCGTAGTATAGGGTTTCTCGGCACCGTAAAATTTGAAATTGGCATGATCGATGCCTTGTGTGACCTCACTAGGGTGCCTAGGAACCCTACAAACCCAACCCAACCCTTTAACCTTAGTTAAATCTCTACAAGGGTTACTTCATCTCACATATACCATGGTTGCATTTCTAACCTCACACTTGGGTTATTCATTATTTATCACAAAAGGTTTTGATTATTCTTCTTCTTCTTCCTTGGTGAAAAGCTTTCTAGCTTTTTTCTTTGTGATGAAAATGAGTGAGATTAAGAAAACAAATGAGAGCTAAATTCCTACTTCATCATCCTCATCTATTCTATCCACTTAGATTAGGGTGTTTGCTTTGCTAATACTTGATTAGCAAAGCAAGAGCTTGGGTTTGAGTTTCTTCAAGGTAGATCATCTTTGTTATCGAAGATCGGAAGTAAGCTTGCATCTTTCTTTTGTGGAGCCTCTTTAGAGTTCGGATATTCGATGATCGCAGCGAAGGGACCACAACATGGAGCTTATGAAGTGAAGGACCGGACTACAAAGGTTGTAATCCCAAACTCTTAGAAGTAAAGTTGTTTACTTGCTTTGTTTCGCCTAATCTCTAGTCTAAGATCTTGGTTAGGGTTGTTCGACACGTCTAAATTTTAAATCGGGCATGGTTGATGCCTTATAGAACCTTGTGAGAGTGCCTAGTAACCTTACACTGTGGACCCGAGATCGTCATAGAGTCTTGTGTGATTCCCACCGTGCTTTGATTTCCACCTTACCACGTTCAAGAGAGTATGCAAAATGGTGGTTTTTGGGTACAGTCCCGAGTCACATGGAGGCAATGAGCGATAGGAGGGGTTTTGTCTCTCCCGGTATTGGGGGTTGATGTTGCGTTGTGCTCGATTGGCCATAACAGGAAGTCCTTGACCAGGGCTGATACTGAGATTTACTGGTAAGTGTTATCAGTAGTTTCTCGACCCATTATGAGTCTCATATCGGCATAACTTATCAAGTTATTGGGGTTTGACGTTTACCTCCCCCAGACTAGATATGCGACATATCAGACGAAGAGACTGGACTGTACGGTAGTATTACTTATTGGATTCATGGGAGTATGGACAAGCTTGCTTGTTGATCTTCTGATCGCTTAATACCTGGGTTGCCGTTACGTCCAGCTAGTACTGCTGACGGCTTGTGGGTAATTGATATGATCATTACCCACTGCCGGCGTATTGACGAGTCTTTAGAGTTATACACAAAGGTTTTCTGGCTCAAGTGAAACGAAGTAGGGCACACATATGATATGTGCGGGACCGAGATTAATACATGTATGTGATACCGTATTCTAATCTCGCGATACAGGTTATATGTGATATAACCAGATTGTTGAATCAAGTGTTGATTCAATGATATGTTATATGTATATGTGATATACATATAAATGATATTAGTCGGTTGTATGCGGTACAGCCGGGTTATTAAATCAAATGTTGATTTAATAATTTAATGTAAGATTATATATTTGATATATTAATATACATTAACTAATATTAGCTCACTTAAGAAATTGTTTTCTCTAAATACATACAAATATATATGTGATATATATTAATGTATTTTTTTTTTGTCATGCTATGTGATACATTGGACTTGGGTGCGTGAGACTCATACCAAACTAAAGATAATTTGGGTGATTAATAATTAAGGGAAAAATCAAAATTAGGTGGAAATTAGCAAGGCTTGAGATGCTTGTGGAAGCATGGAGAAGTTTTGATTTAAGTCCACTAATTTTGTTTTACTCTAGATATTTATTAATCCAACCATTATCTTTAGCCATGGTTTAGTCTCTACATGAGTTATATGAGATATTTTCTCACCCATGGTTCATGAATTGATCATTTTTTGAGAGTTTCTTCTTCATCTCCTTCTTTGCTCTTTAGCTTTCAAGTGAGAAGAAAAAGAAAAAGAAAAAGAGAAAAATTATTCTAAAGTGAGCAAAATTCCTACTTCATCAATCTATACCAAATTAGCCATTTAGTATAGGTTGTTTGCTTCAATAATTCTCAATTAGTGAAGAGGTAGCTTGAGTTAGAGATTCTTCGACGTAGATCATTTTCGGCCTCGAAGATCCTTGAGCAAACTTGTTCCTTTCGCCTAGTGGAGCCTAACGAGAGTCCGGGAGACTACTACTTGGAACTAAGGGACTACTACACGGAGCTTTAGAATTGAAGGATCGGTCTACATGTTGGCTATAGTGCCCTCAAGTCAATTATTGGATCGCATGCACGTGATTGCAATGATTGAGAGAGGACCTATACCAGTAGAACAGTCTTACTCGAGATGATAGTATGCTATCTGGTTTGTCTTTGTCATCGTGTACATGCTTCAGGTGACATTACAGATCACTATTACATGTTGATAGAGCCCATAGGATTCTTGTTTGACAACCATCAGTATGATGGCGATCATATACGTGGGAGTTGGGTGGTCTATAAGCACATCCTTAAAATATCCCTAGTCGTGGGAGTTTCGAGATTGGGCATCGATACTCCAAGAGTAAACTAGTGTATACGGATCGAGACCTCGACGAGGGGCAGTGGCCGGTCTCACAAGACATTGGTGTTAGTTTGTTCACCTAAGATGTATACAAGTGCTCATTGGGTTATGAGTACACCGGACGGACTGGCCAGGAACATGCTAGTTGGTATTATACCTATTGTCAGATAGCAGTTCTCAGGTGACATGTGTACATGTTAGTCTATCGACCTGAGATCGTCATTTGTCTCGTGTGAGTTCCTACCGTGCTTTGATTACTACCCTACCACGGCTCAAAGGAGTCATGTAAACATGTTTTAGTTTGGTACAGTCCCGAGCCACATAGAGGCAGTGAGCGGATTGTCAGGGGATTCGTCTCTCCCGGTATTTGGGGTTGATGTCGTGTTTATGCATGGGTGGCCATCACTAGAAATCCTTGGCCAAGGTAGTCGAGAATTACTGATCTAGGATCGGTAGTTTTTCAGGCGGTGATGGGCTTCATATCGACACTAAATGTCGCGTTATTAGGGGTCTGACTTTATCCACACCCTTGACTCGATATACGATACTCATAGACGAACGGACCGGACTGTACGGATATTGTCACTGTCAGGTTCAGTAGGGGTTTCAGGATGAGTTTGCTCGTCGGCCTCCCTTTCGCTCAATACCTGGGTAGCCGTTACGTACAGCTAGTGCCGCTGACGTGCTTGTGGTTAAACCCACTGCCAGCGTATTGATGAGTCTTTAGAATCCCATACAGAGGGTTTCCCTGGTTCGGGCGAAACGTTGTAGAGGCCGTATGGTTTTACGGCAGGGTTCGATCATATACGTTTACTTGTGCACGGATGATGTTCGGACGGATAATACTAGTGGGATTTCGTTTAAGCCGGATCCTAGTGTTATATTGTTGGATTATTTTTGTATCTTTATATTCGTATTCTTCGGAATACGGATGCGGGTATGTATATACGGTTGAGGGGTATTCTTGTAATTTATTACAAGATTACTTTTAGAAGATTACACCTCATCATGGTTTAGACCTTTTTGGATTAAAAGGTTATTGAGGTGTAGGATGAGGTGTTTATTGCATTTTTGTGGCATGGCTAATTAGTGACCCATGGTTGCTATTCTAGCATACTTAGGGTTTTTGTTTGTTGTGAGATTATGTTGACTTGAGATATTTTTTGTTGACTAAGATATTTTGGAGACATGGACATTTATGTGATGGCTCCATTATTTCTTATCACACTCACACAACAAACAAAAACACAAGCCATTATTCATTTCTTTTTCTCTTTCTTGAGTTGCTCTCAACACCTCATTCTCATGGCATCTTCTTCTTCATCTAGCTCCACCCAAACCCTCTCATGAGCTGAGAATCCTTGGGTGTCTTGAGACAAATTAATCCTTTATCACTCTCTACTTCATCTACGGTATCTAGAGTCTAGGTGCCCTAGTTGCCTCGGATATGAGGATGGAGCTCGTTGCATAGACTCTCGGGTGGATCATCTTCGATGGAGGGAGACCGGAGATCAAGCTTGATCAAAGAAGCCCCTAGGAGCTTGGGATGATGGTTGAAGACCGAAGGACACGGATCTGTTCGGTATAACCATTCTAACTCCTTTGCATGTTTTAGTATCTAGGGCTTATGGGTAGATCCGGGTAATTGGTTGTGGTAGCGCCAAGTTTTATAAAATTTTGTTCTGCATTTGGTCACGGATTGATGGCCGGGACGCTGCCGTAACCCAACACTACAAAGGTTGTATTCCTTGTTCACTTAGAGTAAAGTTGTTTACTTTCTTAGTTGAACCCTAATTCTCTAGTAAAATCCTTGGTTCAGGCTCACTCGGCACCCTAAAATTTTAAAATAGCATACTTGATACTTGCTGAAACCGTGTCGGGGTGCTAAGCGAACCCAGCAGTGGTATCAGAGCCAAGCTAGAGCATTAGGAGTGGCCTAGATGACGTTAAAGTGTTCGATCGAACTCCAAAAACCCGATTTTCCATGCTCTCTGGAAATTTTTCCAAATGTTAGATTTTTCCAAGTTAAAAATATTCAAAAAATCATGCAGGGTTTTCTATGAATTCCCAAGAATAACGAACTCCTATCTCGACTATACGACTGTGGAACCGCGGCCAAACCCTAGGGTTGGTGGCGGTTCCGTGGCGCCGTTGGTGAGGCTAGGAACAACCCTTCTTGTGTCCGTAGGTGCTTGTGGCATGTTCTGGATATTTTTTTTCTGATGCTCAAGTGTTGAGCTCTCTGGGAAATATGGGTGTTTGTTGATTCGATCGAAATGTTTAACATCGTCTAGCTATCTATGATATGTGATACAATATTTGGAATCTACAATAATTAGTTTTGTTAAAACTGGTTTGAATTTTATATATCTAGCAATTTAGTCCCATTTGATCGGTTGCCACGGGGTTTTTGATATGGATCAAAACTCCGTCGTAATCATGTAGTGTATGCGGATACTCACCGGGTAACATTACCAGATAGCTACGCCCTATAGCCCCGACCAAGTGACTATAGGAGAACCCGTTGCAAAAAGCATCCCCCTCGGGTGCTCGCGACCGCGGTGTTCCGTCTAAGTGCACTTCGTCGACGGCATCGGGGGTGCAGCCGTCTACTAAAGTTTCCGACGAGTATTCGATCAGGTTGTCGGGAATCTTGTTGAATTACCTGACTGGTTATTGAAAAGTGTTTTCAATATTGAGACTAAAATGCGGGGTTTATAAGGTTAGGAATGAAATTCGGAATATGAGATATTCCGGGTTTATGATGTCTAAGGAATTCGTATGGTTAGGAATGAAATCCGAAGTATGTGATATTTCGGATTTATATGTCTAATATGGTTGCAGATTCCAATTATTGTAGTTTTCACTTTTTTTTCTGCGACCGTAAGTGTAATATGTGGTGTATCGCCGGTTTCGTTGGTATATGTCAATGACAATTAGGATACGCATATTTACTTACGTTGATGACATGTGATGTTATGTGTTGCTATGATATGTTATATTGGATCGTCGTGTTTGAATAGCCGGTTTTTTTTTGCGTGAGATGAGAGTTTTTCATTTTCATTCATGTAAAAACTTGTATGTGATATTCTTTTATTGGGACACTCCGGGTTGAGGATGATGTCACCATTGATGTATATTATTTACTTTTCCGCATTAGGATAGACCCAAGGCGGGGAGCATAAGTAACCGGGTTCTAGAGTCTAGTGGGGGACCATCTCGAGGAGTCGGGTCCGGGTCTCCTAACTCTAGAATTGGTAGGGTTTCTTGCTGCTCTTGTAGGGGTCCAGGGATGTGGGTTTGGCTATGCATCACAACCGTGGAATCCGTGTTTTTTACTAGCTTGATTTAAAATACGGACTTCCTAGTATATCCAATATTTCATATGTTGAGTTTTGCTACAATGTTCTGTGATGATATCATATAATTGTGTGAGATGAATGCTTTATATTATATATATGATGTATAATAAACGTTGCTTATGTTTTGCATCAGCGCTAGTCCTGCCCCGCTCTGCTGGTAGTTAAGAAACCTATGGTGCATGACGGGATCTTGTGGCGAATGCGGATGGTATAAGCGTATGTTGTATTTTCGTTTATTATGTGATGCTTAGGAAGCATAAATGATGGGACTTCATTAATGAGATTAATGAAAAGGAAAGAAACCTAAAGATATTGTAGAATCAAATTTTCAAAAAGGGTAGCTCTAGTTTTTGCTTTGCATAGTGGTATTCCTTGATGAATATCCAGCACCTTATTCGATGAGGAAAGAGCCGAGATCCCTTCACCAGGAGTGACCTCTTTAGCGAAACTAGAAAATGCTACAACCCACTCAGTTTTGTCTTTTGATTGTTTCTCTAGTTCTTGCTTTGCATAGTGGTGGTCCTTAATGAATATCCAGCACCTCATTCGATGATGAAGGAGCCGAGATCTCTTCACCGGGAGTGACCTCTTTAGCGAAACAGGTAAAAGCCTAAAAAACACTTCTTTTCAAAATCACTCGATTCTACAACGAGATCAAGTTCAAAGCGTTAAAGGTTTTTATAATAACCATCCGCAACCCTCCATCATTTTAGGAAGTAGAGTACTTAGTATTTGTGCTACGTTTGTTGACCACAGTTAAGGCGTAGTGTACGGTAGCTAAGTGATGTTTTCTTACACAGCATATGATGCGATTAATTAGGACATTTATATGGCTTTGTTGACCATAGTTAAGGGTCATATGAGTGGGTCTAATTAATCACGAAATGACGGGCAGAACTTGACTAGTGCTTATGATTTGTTGACTATAGTTAAGGTCATAAGTTGCTAGGGGTAAAAACCATTATTGGGAATTTCAAATGTTGAAATTTGCAATGATATTGCATTCCTTCTATGAGATAGTTGGATCCCAATACCCACCGCGAGTAAGAGTTACTCCTGTGAGAGTTTTGCACTTTACAATTAGCCGATCAAGTAGGTGACTAGAAAAGTGTCAACGGGGCCATACCTCTGAGAAAACGAGATTTATTTTAATTAGGTCCGTGCGAAAGCACGGGGAATCTCCCTCAAAGTACCGACACTGGCCTGGCTGAAAAATTGGCGAATTTGTAGGGTGTAATTAATCCCGGCTAGTCTTACCTTTTAGGGTTTGAAGGAAAATTTGATAAAAACATTGGGAGCCATACTGATTAGATAAAATAATAACCAATCTAATCTTGTAAGAGCATATGCAGAGTGTTTTCTTCTCTCTCTCTCTCTCTCCAGGTAGCGACCGTGATATGCCTTAATCAAGATAATAATATGGATGTATTGACCGAACCCGCTTGTTATACTGGGATGGGAAACGTTAGTTCTGCTCTATCTTATAATTGTTATAAGTCCGACGGAAATAGAGGAATATCCGGATTTCCACGCCACCCAAACGAGGAATGAGCATGTTGATGCATCTTCTTCGGGTGTGTTTGTCCCCGAGAACTGTTTCTCAGTACAATCTATGTCCTGAGTATTAGATACCGGATCGGGATCCCACATATGTAATATATTACATGGGCTAAAGAAAGGTAGAGAACTGGGAAAATGTGATCATTCTCTAAGAGTAGGGAATGGTGCAAATGTTGCAGCCAAAGCAGTTGGCGAATATCACCTTGTATTACTAACTGGTAATATATTGATTCTGAACGAATGTTATTACATACCGAACCTGATATGCAATATTATATCAGTTTCTTTATTAAGTAAAGAAGGATATAATTTTGTATTGCAGGATAATGTTATGAACATTTTCCTGAATCAAAAGTTGATTGGATCAGGCACGTTATGTAATGGCATATACGTTCTAAATCAAACTACAGTTCTTAACGTGCAGAACACACAAAAGAGGAAAAGTTTAGAAATGAACGAATCTTTCTTGTGGTATTGTAGACTAGGTCATATCAATGCGACACGACTAGCCAAGTTGCATAAAAATGGATATTTAAATCAGTTTGAATTTACATCATATGAAACTAGCCAGTCATGTCTCAATGGTAAAATGACCAAAACTCCGTTTATTGGACACGGAGAAAGAGCTACTGAACTCTTGGGACTGATACATAGTGATGTATGCAGTCCCAAGTCTACACATGCCAGGAATGGTTCCTCGTACTTTATTACATTCACCCGATGATCTCTCAAGATTCGGCCATGTGTTCCTGTTGAAACACAAGTCTGAAGGTTTTGAGAAATTCAAGAAATATAAGTGCGAAGTAGAGAACCAAACGGATAGAAGTATTAAATCTTTCGATCTGATCGGGGAGGACAATACTTAAGCACGGAGATCCTGGATTTTTTAAAAGAGAATGAGATTCTCTCTCAGCTTACTCCTTCGTATACACCATAGCACAACGGTGTATCGGAGCGGAGGAATCGCACCCTATTAGATATGGTGCGCTCTATGATGAGCATCGACGAGTTACCTATTTCCTTTTGGGGTTATGCGCTTGAGAAGCCGCATACCTATTGAATAGGGTTCCGACGAAATCGGTGCCTACCACTCCATATGAGATATGGTGTAAGAAGAGACCATGTCTTAAACGAGTTAAGATATGGGGTTGTCCGGCCTATGGCAAAATCCGGACAAGTTCGAGGCAAGGTCAGTTCTGTGTAAGTTTGTTGGATATCCCAAACATTCGCGAGGGTATATCTTCTACCACACCGAGGAACAAAAGGTGTTTTGTTTCTCGGCATGCCACCTGTAAGACCCCAATATTAATATACCTCCGTATTTTCTTTCTTTATTAAAATATTGTATTTATTAATTCTTAGTATTTTCTGTATATTTTGTTTTTTTTATAAATATATTATTTTATTATTCCATCTATTTTTCTCAATCACATTTCTTTAAAACTAAATTTTAACCTTTTTTTTCTTCAAATTAAACATAAGTCCTAACCCGGCCCATAACTTAAATCCAATTTCATTTTCATATTCTTTAATAAAACTATGACCCAAAAAGCCCACTTTCTTTTCAACCAACAACATATATTTAATTCTAATTAAATATGTGCATGAACAACCTTGTAGCTCATTGGTTGAGTCCTTGCATTGTTATTTTATAAGTAACATGTTCAAATACCTATTTTTTCAATTATTTTTTATCAATTTTTTATTCTTCTCATAATTTACAAATGAGACCTTTCATTTCCAAAATGAATGGTGACCTTTCATTTCTAAAATGAATGGTGACCTTTCATTTCTCTTTTAATTTCCATGTTGAATGCATATATTATTATAGATAATTCACCATTACACCATCTTTATTTGCCATCCTCTTTCTTTTTCTTCCTCACATTTTTCTATCTCTCCCTTCTCCCTCTTCACCTAGAGTCCTAGAAGTAGAACACCAAGAAGTTTCAAGAAAGTTTCGCTAGAAACGCGAGGCTATCGGCGGATAGACAAGTCCGGTGACAATACCGGCTTGTGTATGTAAGTCTCTTCTCTCTCCCTCCCTCCCTCTCTTTATTCTCCTATTGTCATACCTCATGAACCCCCTATTCTTTTCATATCGTAATCCGTAAGAGAAGATAAATATAAACATATACACATATATAAGTCTAGATATATATGGTTCAATATGGTTTAATAATACCTTATTGCATCTTGTTCAAATTAAAATGTTTTCAATTCTTTGTTCATGACTATGAATGTTTATTACGAGTTGTGAGAACATAAATTTCATACCACAATATATTTATAATGTCTCATGAAATCGGTTTGCGTATTAAAAGAAAAATATAAGCTTGCATAAAAATACTAGTTAATCTTTTTGCCGATTTTAGTATACACATTAATACCTTTACCTTTAAAATAATTTTTAGAAATTAATTTTTACTTATGGAAATTTCAATAAATTTATCTTTGATAGAATATATTTTTGTGTACATGCTTTAAAATTTTTAGATCGAATCACTTAACAGTTTAGAAATTATATCGTTTTTATTGACTGTTCGTAAAACAAAAAGCTGCATTTATCGGTCAACTTCTTAGACACATAACTTGGTCTATAGATATCCAAATTGAGAAAAATCAAGTATTTTAGATATCTAAATCGAAATATCTAGATTTTCATAGTTTTAAGTTTTTACTGAAAACCGACGTAAAATATACAAAACTGCGTTACAATATTAAGCGACGAATCTGGACAGAATCTGTCCGGATTCGTACACTGTTTTTAAATTAGACATAACTCAAACTCCCGATGTCCGTTCATGACAAACTTTAGATGTGTAGATACAAAATTGATAGAAATATAATTTTATGTATACTATATTACTTATAAATGAATGAAACAACCCGATATAGGCTTTGCAATAGAATATATAGTTGCTGTCAATTTAGGTTTTAAACGCTGATATTAAAACGATCATAATTAGAGCTTCAGAAATCCAAATCGTGCGAATCTTGGTTTTTTGGATAATTACATCAAAAGACCTACAATTTTCTAATAATTTTTGTAACCTAAAACATGATAGAAATTAACTCAAACCGCGTTTTAAAAATGTGTGACGGTGCTGAACAGATTCCGATAGTCGTATTTAGGCGAGACTGGAACTCACGTGTGCATAACACTTAAGGCTATGTTTTCTTTTATATTCTTATTTCAAATGACTTGATTAACTAGTCGAACATATCACATATTTACAACATTGTTTTGGACGTTACTTGTATACTTATCTCATATCATGTTCTGTAATTACTTATTTATTTTTATTTATATGACTTATGATTAAATCATTACATATTAGAATTGAATTGATTTTGACACAACTGAATAATGAATACTTGAACCCAGTATGTACACTTGAACCAACTTGACATCGAACCATGAATACAATTGGCATGACTTGCACTTGACATGACTGCATGAACTCAATCTTGAAAACTTGATATCATACATCACCTTTTGTATTCATGGATTCGATCAAGACTCATCACATTAATCATAGACTTATATACACGGGGTGTTGGGGTAGTTCATGCGTGAATCCAACAAAATCTTAAGAGTCCCCCTACATCATGAATCCATGTCTACTAACACAAGCAAGCTATCATGAGGGCCCGTGTTTCCTTGCTCCTGGATTACAACCTGTTGAGTTTGGAATACTTCAACACTAGGTTGAAGTCCCGTTACTAATATTTGATTCGGGCCCGTGGTTCCCTACCCCTGGATTACAGCCTGTTGGGTTCGAGAACACTCTTGAGATTGGTTGACATTCACCCTTGAACTTACGTTAGATTAGTATACCCAAGTAGAGACCTGTTAAGACACTTACATTCACTTCATGTTCACTATACCTATACTCCACGGCCATATTATACTTGTTTTCCATGCTGATATTGTTGACATACACATTACCGTGCATGCTACCATACTTGTTTATATGTTCATGATTTATATTCATGCTATACTTGTTTACTATGCTTATGTTATATTGCCATGCTTACATAGTTGTCATTAATATCACCATGTTATACTTGTTCATGTTTTATTTCCATTCATACTATATATCATGTCACATGTCACATTGCATATTCATTTATATACTTTCACATCCCACCATTCTTGGGGACTTACCGAGCGCAAGTTCGCTGACGGGCATTCCACCCACTTCTTTCTATTCTTGGAATGTTCGTCAGGTGACATTGAGACAGAGAAGATAGAAGTGGTCGAAAAGGAGTACAACCGGTTCACATCATAAACAGACGTATAGTTTCATTCTGTTTTTCATTTCATTTCAGCTTATTTATGTATGCCTCATTCTTAAGGCTTATCATGTTATATATCTTGTATTCAGATATTTTGTCTATTATGAATCATGAATGTAATAAATCACAGTTAGATTTCATTCTTTTGTTTATTCTTGTTAGTTTATGTTGCTTATATACGCTTAGCGTATTTATTTCGAGAAATGACCTTCTCGGAATAAATACGTCGCGAGCTTGCCACTGTTAGATATATGTATGCCCTAGAGGCCATTATATGTATAGTGGATGCTTGGACATGTATATATGATTATAGATGACTTTCTCACTCAACATGATAGTATGCTATCTATTTTACTTTATCTTGACATGTTGATTTGATCATGCTTTTATTCATTTGCACATGTTGATAAAGCCCTCAGGATATTTGCTTGACTACTGTGACTATGATGCGGATCATACTACTGGGGCATGTGTAGTTTATAAGCATATCCTTGAACTGTTTCTAGTCGTGGGTGTATCGAGACGGGGCATCGATATTCCAGAGTAGACTAGCGTATACTATTCTTGTCCCATATGATGGGCGATGGATGATCCTATATCCATCTGGTGAGGTGACACCAAAGATTGTATGCGGGTGCTCAGTGGAGACTGGGTATACTGAACGGACTCACAAAGAACTCCTATGTGGTATTATATCTATCGTCGGATAGCAGTTCTCAGGTGATACTGGTACAGGTTAGTCTGTAGACCCAAGATCGTCATAGAGTCTTGTGTGTCCTCCCACTGTACTTTGATATCCACCCTACCACAGCTCTACTGAGTCGTGCAAACAGGTGGACTTTGGGTACTGTCCTGAGGCACATGGAGGCGATGAGCGATAGGAGGGGTCTCGTCTCTCCCGGTATTGGGAGTTGATGTTGTGCTATGCTCGATTGGCTATAACAGGAAGTCCCTGGCCAGGGCTACTGAGATTTACTGATAAGCGTTATTGGTAGTTTCTCGATCTGTTATGAGCCATACACCAGCATGACTTATTAAGTTATTGGGGTCGACGATTCCATCCCTAGACTCGATATGCAACATATCTGACGAGGAGACCGGACTGTACGGTAAGTGTTGCCAGTTGGCTCGACGGGAGTTTTGACAGCTTCGCTTGTTTTCTTCTGATCGCTTAATACCCGGGTGGCCGTTACGTTTAGTTGACCGCTTGCGGCTTGTATGTATTTGATATGATCATCACCTACTGCCGGCGTATTGACGCGTCTTAGAGTCCCACAATGAAGTTTCCTGGCTCAGGCGAAAAGATGTGGTGTGCATATGAGATATGCGCGGGGACCCGATTAAATGCGGATATGTGATACCGTATATTAATCGGGCATTTTCTATTGGTCGGGTCGTATGTGATATGACCGGTTTGCAAAATCAAGTGTTGATTTAACAAATGACTTTTAGATTAATTCTTTAATTAAACCCTTTTTCTATTTTTGTATGCATGCATGTATGCACATGATGATGTGCATGGACACATACATACATACATTGTATCATGGTTGTTGATACATATTTGGTGGCAATGCAAGACTCATATTGTAGTAATTATATATATATTTATCATTTTGAGTTAATAGAAAGGATAATTCACTTATGGTTGATGTTTATCATCTTTGACTAAACTTTACCTAACTTTTAACCATGAGTTAATTCTCCTTTGGAAATTAACTCAATAAGTAAATATCTAAGTAATTACTAACCATGGTTGAAGTGAGAAGGATTAATATTGATTATTCTTTCTCATCTCAATTATTCATTCATATCATTATCTTTTGAGCTCAAGCTTAGCCACCATCTTCTTCTTCCTCTCTTGAGATTTTTCTTTGAGTGAAGTTGATAAAAAGAAAAGGGTTTTATTATAGAATACAAACCACATCATCATACTACATACATCTAGCCCATTTGTGTAGCGTGTTTGCTCTACTTCATTCACATATCAAGTAAAGCAAGGAGCTTTGGGCAAAGGGATTTCGGGTGGATCTTCGTGGACTAGGAAAGCTTCCATCGATCCGTTCCAAACTCTCAAAGTGCCAAGGAGTCACCAAGGGAGGTCTACAAAGTTTGTAATCTCTACCCTTAGTGATAGTTTTTCATTTGCATATGATGCTTAGTTGAAAAGAAACCAAAAATTTCTAGTTATGATTCTTTGCAAGTTCACTTAGCACCTTTAAAATTTGATTATGGCATATGTGATGCTTCCAAACCCTTGATGAGGTTCTAGGTAAACCCAACAATTGTATCAGAGCCAAGCTAGAGCTTTAGGCGATGTTTAGGAGAAGTTAAAACTCCGATCGAACCATGGAATACCAATTTAGACCCCTCTCTGGACAATTTTTAAAAATGTGATTTTTTCTGTATTAAAAATACCTAAAAAAATCAGCAGGGAATTATAAGCATTACTGTAGAAAACGAGGCCATAATCCGTACAAACCGCCGCGGAACCGCGGCAATACCTTGCTTGTGCCGCGGATCCGCGGTTGTACAGAGGTATTATTGCATCTTTTTTGCAAAGTAATGTCCGTAGCTGTTAGTGCATATTTCTGGGTATTTTTAATCTGACTCAAGTGTTGAGTGTTCTGGGGATTATTTTGAATTCGTTTATTCGATCGGAAAATTTAATTTCGTTATGTTTTTCGGATATTTAGAAACTGTTAAAATGTTCGAACGGATATCATTAACTCACTTTTTCCCGGCACGAAAAACTTTCAAGTGTTGAATTTTTCTTGGGTTTAAATCTTTCGGAAAAACGTGCAAGTAACGCGATGGACCCTCTAGAAGAACCCAAACCTTAACTCGATTATGTGACTGTCTAAACCGCCTCTAAACCTTAGGGTTTGGGGTAGTACGGCGTGCCACATATGAGGCGTTGGCTTGACCCTTCTACGGCTGGACCATTGCTACTGTGACATGTTCTGGAAATTTTTGAACTCGGCTCAAGTGTTGTGCTATTTGGGAAATTTTGGGTGTTTGATTATTTGATCGAAAAGTTTAGCATTGTCTATTTATCTGGAATGTGATACAATATATGGAATTCATATAGTTAGGCATGAAATGCGAAATATGTGATATTTCGGATTTACGATGTCTAAAGTGATTGTGGATTCCAAATGTTGTAGTTTTACAATTTCTTTTCTGTGATGGCTTAGGAACTTAAATGATGGGATTACATTAATGAGATTAATGTAAATAAAAAGAAACCTAAAAGATGTTGTAGAATCAGATTTGAAACCCACTCGGCCTTTTTATGAAAAATGCAAGTTTCAAAAGATGCGGAGCTTAAGCCACTCCTTTTCTAAACTGTTTTGATTCTACAACGAGATCAAGTTCAAAGAATTAAAGGTTTTCATAAAAACCATCCGCAACCCTCCATCATTTTAGGAAGCAGAGTACTTAGTATTCGTGCTGCGTATTTTGATCATAGTCAAGGCGTAGTGTACGGTAGCTAAGTGATGTCTTCCTACAAAGCATATGATGCGATCAGTTAGGACATTCATGTGATTATGTTGATCATAGTCAGGGGTCATATGGGTGGGTCTAGTTGATCTCGAAATGATGGGTAGAACTTGACTAGTACTTATGATATTTTGACCATAGCCAAGGTCATAAGTAACTAGGGGTAAAAACCATATCGGGAGTTTCAAGAGTTGAAATTTGTAATAAGATTGCATACCATCTATATGATAGTTGGATCCCGATCCCACTGTGAGTAAGTGTTACTTCCAGTAGAATTTTGCACTTTACAATTAGCTGATCCAGTAGGTGTCTAGAAAGGTGTTAACGGGGTTTGACCTCTGGGAAAACGAGATTTACTTTAATTAGGTCCGTGCGAAAGCACGGGGAACCTCCCTCAAAGTACCGACACTGGCCTGGCTGACCGGTTAGCGAAACTGTAGAATGTAATTAATCCTGGCTAGTTTTCTTTTCAGGTTTTGAAAGAAAATTTGATAAAAGCAGTGGGAGACATCGATTAGATAAGATAATAACCAATCTAATTCTTTGCAAGAGCATTTCGCTGAGTGTATTCTTTTCTCTCTCCTAATGGCAGATACCAACGACGAGACTTAAGCTTCTACTAGAGAAAAATAAATTGACAGGACCGAACTATAAAGAATGGTTGAGAAACTTGAACATTGCACTTGCATATGATAAAGTATCATATGTCCTCACAACCAAAGCCTCACCCGTCCCAGGACCTGAATCATCTGTCTCGGATAGGGAGATCCGAAAAACTTGGGATACTGATTGTAACACGGCTAAGTGCCTCGTGCTTGCTTCTATGGACAATATCCATCAGAAACAACACGAGAATATGGATGTACAATCCATCTTTCTTCACACAAAGGACTTGTATGAAGAGCAATCTCTAACTTTGAGATACGAGGTATCTCGAAAGCTGTTTCAGATGCGGATGGCCCCTGGTACATCAGTAGGAGACCATGTTTTGAAGATGATTGGTCTTATAGAAGAACTTGGGAACTGGGATGGACCATGGATAATGAGCAATATACAGATATTGTTCTACAGTCTTTCCCCCTGCCTTTGCTCCGTTCATAGTAAATTTCAATATGAATGATTTGGAGAAATCATTGCCAGAACTTCTCAATATGTTGAGAAGTGCAGAGAGCACGTTGAAAACAACGAGGACTCCCGCTCTGCTTGCTGGGCCATCTTCCTCTTCAGTCCCAAAAGCCAAGGCCAAGGGAAAGAAAAAGAAGAAGTCCATCAAACAAAAAGGTGGAGTTAAAAAGGCAAAGGGGAAAGACAAATCCGGGGCTGCGGGAAGCGGGAAAGGAGAATGTTTTTACCGCCACAAGTCGGGACATTGGAAACACAACTGTGCTGTGTATCTTGCTGATCTCAAGAAGAAGAAGCATGCTGATGCTTCCACTTCAGGTGTGTTTGTAACTGAAAACTGTTTTTCTTTAAACTCTGCATCTTGGGTATTAGATACCGGTTCTGGTTCTCACATCTGTAATTGTATGCAGAGATTGAGAAATAGTAGAGTTTTGAAGACAGGTGACCATACTCTGCGGGTTGGAAATGGTTCCAATGTACATGTTGTATCCGTAGGAGAGTATCATCTTGGGTTGCCTTCGGGTTGTATTTTGGTTTTGAACCCGTGTTATTTTGTACCAAGTATGCTATGTAATATAATATCCGTTTCTTTGTTGGACAATGAAGGACATCATTTTGTATTGCAAAATAATGTTATGAACATTAACTTGAATCAAGAGTTGATTGGGTATGGTACATTAAATAACGGTATTTACGTCCTGAACCTACACACAGTTTTCAATATACAACGTACTAATAAAAGAAAGTTTTCAGATATAAATGAAGCTTTTCTTTGGCATTGTAGACTTGGTCATATTAATGAAACAAGACTAAACAAACTACATAAAGATGGATATTTAAATCCTTTTGAATATAAATCTTATGCGACTTGCCAGTCTTGTATCAAAGGTAAAATGACCAAAACTCCGTTTACTGGACACGGAGAAAGAGTTGTGGAACTCTTAAGCCTCATACATAGTGATGTATGCGAACCATTGTCTACACATGCTAGAGGTGGTTTTTCATACTTCATTACTTTTACTGATGATTTCTCAAGATTCGGACATGTGTTTTTGATAAAGCACAAATCCGAAGCTTTCGAGAAATTCAAGGAGTACAAACTTGAAGTAGAAAAACAAACAGGCTTGAGCATCAAGAAACTTCGATCAGATCGAGGTGGAGAATATTTAAGTACAGAGTTTTTACACTTCTCAAAAGAGAATGGGATTCTTTCTCAGCTCACTCCTCCTTACACACCACAGCACAATGGTGTGTCAGAACGGATGAATCGTACCCTATTAGATATGGTACGATCCATGATGTGTGATGCTGAGTTACCGCTTTCCTTTTGGGGGCATGCATTAGAGACAGCGATGTATCTGTTAAACAGGGTTCCAACCAAGACCGTGTCTACCACTCCATATGAGATATGGAGTGGAAAGAGACCATCTCTTAAAAGAGTTAGGATTTTGGGTTGTCCGGCTTTTGTTAAAAAGCAGAATCCAGAAAAACTCGAGACACGACCAGTCATGTGTAAATTTGTGGGGTATCCAAAACATTCATATGGATATCTATTCTACCACAAGGAGGAACAAAAGGTGTTTGTTGCTCAGCATGCCATATTTTTGGAAAATGAAATCTTTACAGACAGTACTGATGGCAATGCGGTAGAACTAGAAGAGGTTCTAGAGACACAAATTACTCAGGACGAATTGGTTGAAACTGATATTGCAGCAGAACTTCAAGAACCTCAGCCGCTCCGGAGATCTGGAAGAACTTCTCGCCCACCAGAGAGATACTATGGGTTTCTCATAGATGGTGATAGAGAAGATTGCATCATGGATGATGATGACCCTACTAGTTTTCAGCAAGCTATCACGAGTGGTGACTCAGTGAAGTGGCTGGAAGCCATGAGATCCGAAATGGAGTCCATGTATACCAATAAAGTATGGACTTTGGACGTTGCGCCTCCTGGGATAAAACCCGTTGGATGCAAATGGATCTTTAAAAGAAAGATTGGTATAGATGGACATGTAGAGACCTTTAAAGCAAGGCTAGTAGCGAAAGGTTTTCGTCAAAGACCAGGATTGGACTATGATGAAACTTTCTCTCCAGTAGCAATGCTTAAATCCATTAGGATCCTACTTGCTATTGCTGCTTACTATGATTATGAAATCTGGCAGATGGACGTTAAAACTGCATTTCTAAATGGTGATTTAGAAGAATGCATTTTTATAGATCAGCCAGAGGGCTTCATTGACAGTGGGAGCAGCGGGAAAGCATGTAGATTGCTTAAATCCATTTATGGATTAAAGCAGGCCTCACGGAGCTGGAACATCTGCTTTGATGATACAATCAAAGAGTTTGATTTTATCAAAAATATAGATGAACCATGCATTTATAAGAAGATTGTAGGGAGTATTGTCACATTTCTCGTATTGTACGTAGATGACATTCTCCTGATAGGAAATGATATTCCTATGTTACAATCGGTCAAACTATTCTTATCACAAAGGTTCTCCATGAAGGACCTGGGTGATGCCTCATGCATTTTGGGCATAAGGATCTATAGAGATAGATCCAAGAGGTTATTGGGATTGTCCCAATCAAAGTACATAGATACCATCCTAAAAAGGTTTAGTATGGAAGATTCCAAGCGTGGTGCCTTACCTGCTTGTCATGGAATCACTCTTTCTAAAGACTTCTGTCCAAAGACTGATGAAGAGAGAGCTCGCATGAGCGTTATACCCTATGCTTCAGCCGTAGGATCTATAATGTATGCGATGTTATGTACTCGCCCTGATGTAGCTTATGCACTAGCTGTAGCAAGCAGGTATCAATCTAACCCAGGGAAGAAACATTGGATAGCAGTGAAGAACATTCTTAAATACTTGCGAAGGACTAAAGAATTGTTCTTAGTGTATAATAATGGGGATCTCCAGATGGTGGCCTTTACCGATTCCAGCTTCCAAAGTGATAAGGATGACAACAAATCTATCTCAGGGTTTGTATTTACCCTCAACGGAGGGGCGGTTAGTTGGAAGAGTTCCAAACAGGATACCGTTGCAGACTCTATGATGGAAGCTGAGTATATTGCTGCAAATGATGCTGCTAAGGAAGCTGTCTGGATGAGAAAGTTCATCGCGGAACTAGGAGTAGTTCCAACCATTGTTGATCCAATACCATTGTATTGTGATAATAATGGAGCTATGGCGTTAGCCAAAGAACCAAGGTCCCATCAGAAATCCAGGCACATCCTGAGGTGATATCATTTGATCCGGGAGATAGTAGATCGCCAGGAGATCGAGATTCGGAGAGTAGATACAAAGGATAACACAGCGGATCCACTCACCAAGGCCCTTCCACTGCCGCAGCATGAGCGACTTTTTGAGATGTTGGGTATGAGATACGCCAATAATTGGCCTTAGTGCAAGTGGGAGATTGTTAGATATATGTATGCCCTAGAGACCATTATATGTATAGTGGATGCTTGGACATATATATATGATTATAGATGACTTTCTCGCTCAACATGATAGTATGTTATCTGGTTTACTTTATCTTGACATGTTGATTTGATCATGCTTTTATTCATTTGCACATGTTGATAAAGCCCTCAGGATATTTGCTTGACTACTGTGACTATGATGCAGATCATACTAATGGGGCATGTGTAGTTTATAAGCATATCCTTGAACTGTTCCTAGTCGTGGGTGTATCGAGACGGGGCATCGATATTCCAGAGTAGACTAGCGTATACTATTCTTGTCCCATATGATGGGCGATGGATGATCCCATATCCATCTGGTGAGGTGATACCAAAGATTGTATGCGGGTGCTCAGTGGAGACTGGGTACACTGAACGGACTCACAGAGAACTCCTATGTGGTATTATATCTATCGTCGGATATCAGTTCTCAGGTGACACTGGTACAGGTTACTCTGTAGACCCAAGATCGTCATAGAGTCTTGTGTGTCTTCCCACTGTACTTTGATATCCACCCTACCATGGCTCTACTGAGTCGTGCAAACAAGTGGACTTTGGGTACAGTCCCGAGGCACATGGAGGCGATGAGCGATAAGAGGGGTCTCGTCTCTCCCGGTATTGGGAGTTGATGTTGTGCTATGCTCGATTGGCTATAACAGGAAGTCCCTGGCCAGGGCTACTGAGATTTACTGATAAGCGTTATCGGTAGTTTCTCGATCTGTTATGAGCCATACACCAGCATGACTTATTGAGTTATTGTGGTCAACGATTCCATCCCTAGACTCGATATGCAACATATCTGACGAGGAGACCGGACTGTACGTTAAGTGTTGCCAGTTGGCTCGACGGGAGTTTTGACAGCTTCGCTGGTTTTCTTCTGATCGCTCAATACCCGGATGGCCGTTACGTTTAGCTGACCGCTTGTGGCTTGTAGGTATTTGATATGATCATACCGGCGTATTGACGAGTGTTAGAGTCCCACAATGAAGTTTCCTGGCTCAGGCGAAAATATGTGGTGTGCATATGAGATATGCGCGGGGACCCGATTAAATGCGGATATGTGATACCGTATATTAATCGGGCTTTTTCTATTGGTCGGGTCGTATGTGATATGACCGGTTTGCAAAATCAAGTGTTGATTTAACAAATGACTTTTAGATTAATTCTTTAATTAAACCCTTTTTCTATTTTTGTATGCATGCATGTATGCACATGATGATGTGCATGGACACATACATACATACATTGTATCATGGTTGTTGATACATATTTGGTGGCAATGCAAGACTCATATTGTAGTAATTACATATATATTTTCCATTTTGAGTTAATAGAAAGGATAATTCACTCATGGTTGATGTTTATCATCTTTGACTAAACTTTACCTGACTTTTAACCATGAGTTAATTCTCCTTTGGAAATTAACTCAATAAGTAAATATCTAAGTAATTACTAACCATGGTTGAAGTGAGAAGGATTAATATTGATTATTCTTTCTCATCTCAATTATTCATTCATATCATTATCTTTTGAGCTCAAGCTTAGCCACCACCTTCTTCTTCCTCTCTTGAGATTTTTCTTTGAGTGAAGTTGATAAAAAGAAAGGGTTTTATTATAGAATATAAACCACATCATCATACTACACACATCTAGCCCATTTGTGTAAGGTGTTTGCTCTACTTCATTCACATATCAAGTAAAGCAAGGAGTTTTGGGCAAAGGGACTTCGGGTGGATCTTCGTGGACTAGAAAGGCTTCCATCGATCCGTTCGAAACTCTCAAAGTGCCAAGGAGTCACCAAGGGAGGTCTACAAAGGTTGTAATCTTTACCCTTAGTGATAGTTTTTCATTTGCATATGATGCTTAGTTGAAAAGAAACCCTAAATTTCTAGTTATGATTCTTTGCAAGTTCACTTAGCACCTTTAAAATTTGATTATGGCATATGTGATGCTTCTAAACCCTTGATGAGGTGCTCGGTAAACCCAACAGCTACGTCACCGTTTCCATCTATTGGGAAGTAGGGCGTGACAGATTTTGTTGGTGGCCCATGCAGGTCAGTTCTGCATGAACATCATAAGCAATATAATACAAGAATTATGAAATCTAATTATTACATTCGACTTTTCTTTTGAATCTTACCCCATTCCTTGAGTCCATCTTGAACTCCACCTTCGGCTTTCTTGAAGTCCATCTCTCGACTTTTGAATGCTTAACTCTTATTCACCCTTTCTATTTGTATCTCGTTGGCCTATTAGCTCAATTGGTTAGAGTATCGATCGACGGAGATTGAAGAGGATTCCATTCTTAACTTTCCAGTACCTTGTTGCAATATCCTTCTTGAGTAATTTCGAGGACGAAATTATTTTTAAGGAGGGTAGAATGTAACGACCCCAATATTAATATACCTCCGTATTTTCTTTCTTTAGTAAAATATTGTATTTATTTATTCTTAGTATTTTCTGTATATTTTGTTTTTTTATAAATATATTATTTTATTATTCCATCTATTTTTCCCAATCACATTTCTTTAAAACTAAATTTTAACCTTTTTTTTTCAAATTAAACATAAGTCCTAACCCAGCCCATAACTTAAATCCAATTTCATTTTAATATTCTTTAATAAAACTATGAGCCCAAAAGCCCACTTTCTTTTTAAGCGGCAGCATATATTTAATTCTAATTAAATATGTGTTTGAACAACTTTGTAGCTCATTGGTTAAGTCCTTGCATTGTTATTCCATAAGTCACATGTTCAAATCCCCATTCTTTCAATTATTATTTTTTAATCAATTTTTTTATTCTTCTTATAACTTACAAATGAGCCCTTTCATTTCCAAAATGAATGGTGGCCTTTCATTTCTTTTTTAATTTCCATGTTGAATGCATATATTATTATAGATAATTCACCATTACACCATCTTTATTTGTCCTCTTCTTTCTTTTTCTTCCTCACATTTTTCTATCTCTCCCTTCTCCCTCTTCACCTAGAGTCTTAGAAGAAGAACACCAAGAAGTTTCAAGAAAGTCTCGCTAAAAACGCGAGACTATCAGCGGATAGACAAGTCCGGTGACAATACCGGCTTGTGTATGTAAGTATCTTCTCCCTCCTTCCCTCTATCTCTTTATTCTCCTATTGTCATATCTCATGAACCCCCTATTCTTTTCATATCGTAATCCGTAAGAGAAGATAAATATAAACATATACACATATATAAGTCTAGATATATATGGTTCTATATGGTTTAATAATACCTTATTGCATCTTGTTCAAGTTAAAGTGTTTTCAATTCTTTGTTCATGACTATGAATGTTTATTATGAGCTGTGAGAACGTAAATTTCATGCCACAATATATCTATAATGTCTTATGAAATCAGTTTGCTTATTAAAAGAAAAATAGAAGCTTGCATAAAAATACTAGTTAATCTTTTTGCCGATTTTAGTATACACATCAATACCTTTATCTTTAAAATAATTTTTAGAAATTAATTTTTACTTCTGGAAATTTCAATAAATTTATATTTGATAGAATATATTTTTGTGTACACGCTTTAAAAATTTTAGATCGAATCATTTAACAGTTTAGAAATTATATCGTTTTTATTGACTGTTCGTTAAACAGAAAACTGCATTTATCGGTCAACTTCTTAGACACATAACATGGTCTACAGATATCCAAATTGAGTAAACTCAAGTATTTTAGATATCTACATCGAAATATATAGATTTTCTTGTTTTAAGTTTTTACTGAAAACCGACGTAAAATATAGAAAACCGCGTTACAATATTAAGTGACGGATCTGGACAGAATCTGTCCTGATTCGTACACTATTTTTAAATTGGACATAACTCAAAATCGCGATGTCCGTTCGTGACAAACTTTAGATGTGTAGATGAAAAATTGATAGAAATATAATTTTATGTATACTAGATTACTTAGAAATGCATGAAACAACCCAATATAGGCTTTTCAATAGAATATATAGTTGCTGTCCAGAAATCTGAATTTCGGTTTTAAACTCTGATATTAAAACGATCATAACTAGAGCTTCAGAAATCCAAATCGCGCGAATATTGGTGTTTTGGATAATTAAATCGAAAAACCTATAATTTTCTAATAATTTTTGTAACCTGAAATACGATAGAAATTAACTAAAACTGCGTTTTAAAAATATGTGACGGTGCTGAACCGATTCTGATCTATTTTGCGCGACGATACGAAAACAAGTATATCTCCCAAACCGATAGTCGTATTTAGGCGAGACTGGAACTCACGTGTGCATAACACTTAAGGCTATGTTTTCTTTTATATTCTTATTTCAAATGACTCTATTAACTAGTCAAACATATCACATATTTACAACATTGTTTTGGACGTTACTTGTATACTTATCTCTTATCATGTTTTGTAATTACTTATTTATTTTTATTTATATGACTTGTGATTAAATCATTACATATTAGAATTGACTTGATGTTGATACGACTCAATCATGAATACTTGAACCCAATATGTACACTTGAACCAACTTGACATCGAACCATGAATACAATTGGCATGACTTGCACTTGACATGACTGCATGAACTCAATCTTGAAAACTTGATATCATACATCACCTTTTGTATTCATGGATTCGATCAAGACTCATCACATTAATCATTGACTTATATACACGGGGTGTTGGGGTAGTTCATGTGTGAATCCAACAAAATATTAAGAGTCCCCCTACATCATGAATCCATGTCTACTAACACAAGCAAGCAATCATGAGGGCCCGTGTTTCCTTGCTCCTGGATTACAGACTGTTGAGTTTGGAATACTTCAACACTAGGTTGAAGTCACGTTACTAATATTTGATTCGGGCCCGTGGTTCCCTACCCCTGGATTACAGCCTGTTGGGTTCGAGAACACTCTTGAGATTGGTTGACATTCACTCTTGAACTTACGTTAGATTAGTATACCCAAGTAGAGACCTGTTAAGATACTTACATTCACTTCATGTTCACTATACTTATACTCCACGGCCATATTATACTTGTTTTCCATGCTGATATAGTTGACATACACATTGTAGGGTTACTAGGCACACTAACAAGGCTCTACAAGGCATCGACCATGCCAAAATTAAATTTTTATGTGCCGAATAACCCTAAGCAAGATCGTATACTAGAGATTAGGCGAATCATATAGCAAGTAAACAACTTTACTCTAAAGGGAATACGAAATACAACCTTTGTAGATCGGTCCTTCACTTCATTTGCTCCTTGTTGAAGTCCCTTCGTTGCGATCAAGGTTCTCTCGGGCTCTTGCATGGCTTCACGACGCGAAGGATGCAACCTTGCTTGAAGTCTCCGAGGCCGAAGATGATCTACGTCGAGGGAATTCCGACTCATGCTCCTACTTCTCTAACTAGAGAATTAGTGAAGTAAACACCCTAAACTAAAGTGCTAGTCTAGTAGAAGATGGAGGAATAGGTTGTGGGTTCTCTTTAGAATTTTGTTTCTCACAATCTTTGTCACTTTTTCAAAACCCTAGCAAGCTTTTTCTTTTGCTCAAATGAAGAAGATGAACAAAAGAAAAGAGATGAGGATAATGATCAAGTGTGTAAGCTAACCATGGTGAGTGAGTATCATATACTAACCCTTGTAGAGACTTAATCCATGGCTAAGCTTTATGGTTGGGTTAAGAAATATCCATAGTAAAAACAAATTTAGTGGAATTAGTCAATGCTTCCACAAGCTTCCACAAGCTTCAAGCATTTAGCTAATCCTCCACTAATTTTGTAATTACTTTGAATATTAAAATCCAACATAAATAAATAGCATGGTGTAAGTCTCATACACCCAAGTCTAGTGTATCATCAACCATGATACAATAAAAGAAAACATAATTTTAATATATATCATATATACATTAAAGTTGTGCTCATGTGAGAAAAACACTAAAGTGAAAAAGTGTTAGTAAATGTAAACTTGTATATCTAATATACAATTATACACTTAATTATTAAATCAACACTTGACTTAATAATCCGGTCATATCACATATAACCGGCTAACATCCAATGTATCGACTTATCGAATCAACACTTGATTCGATAACCCGGCTATATCATATATAACCGACCGATACATAAAGTCGCGAGAATAGAATACGGTATCACATACACGCATTATTCTCGGTCCCGCACATATCACATATGCGCCCCTATTTCTTTTTGCCAGAGCCAGTAAAACCTCTGTGTAGGACTCTAAAGACTCGTCAATACGCCGGCAGTAGGTGATGATCACATCACGCACCCACAAGCCGTCAGCGGTACTAGCTGGACGTAACGGCTACCCGGGTATTGAGCGATCAGAAGATCAGCAAGCAAGCCCGCTCCAACTCCTGTAAAAGCCTGCCGGTAACACTTCCCGTACAGTCCGGTCTCCTCGTCTGATATGTCGCATATCAAGTCTAGGGGTGGTAAACGCCAGACCCCAATAACCGATAAGTCGTGCCGATGTGAGGCTCATAACGGGTCGAGAAACTACCGGTAACACTTACCAGTAAATCTCTAAATCAGCCCCGGCCAGGGACTTTCCTGTTATGGCTAATCGAGCACAGCGCAACATCAACCCCCAATACCGGGAGAGACAAAACTCCTCCTATCGCTCATTGCCTCCATGTGACTCGGGACTGTACCCAAAAACCACCGTTTTGCACACCCTCATGGACGTGGTAAGGTGGAAATCAAAGCACAGTGGGAATCACAAAAGACTCTATGACGATCTCGGGTCTACAGACTAACCTGCACAAGTGTCACCAGAGAACTGCCATCTGACGTGAGATATAATACCATCTGGGAGTTCTCGGCGAGTCCGTCCAGTGTACCCAGTCTCCACTGAGCACCCGTATACTATCTCAGATGTTAAACACCAATAGATATGGGATCATCCATTGCCCATCACATGGGTTGAGAAGCGTATACGCTAGTCTACTCTGGTATATCGATGCCCTGTCTCGATACACTCACGACAAGGAACATTAAAGGATGTACTTATGGACTACCATGGCCCCACTAGTATGATCTGCATCACAGCCCAGGTAGTCAAGTACACATCCTAAGGGCTTTATCAACATGTAGCTATAAGACAGTATAAAGAGACAAGTATACATGTTAAGATAAAGAGCAACCAGATAGCATACTATCATATCGAGCATGAAAGTCCTTTCTATATATGTCCAAGCATCCAATATAATATACATCATCTGTACAATACTGGCCTCTAGGGCATACATACAACTAACAATCTCCCACTTGCACTAGGGCCAGCTGCTGTAGTATCGCATACCGAGCATCCCGAAGAGTCTCTCAAACTGTATCTGGGGAATGGCCTTCGTGAGTGGATCCGCTGTGTTGTTCTTCGTGTCAACCCTCCTGACCTCGATCTCCCGGCGATCAACTATCTCCCGCATCAGGTGATACCGCCTCAGAATATGCCTGGATCGCTGATGGGACCTGGGTTCCTTGGCCAAAGCCACCGCTTCATTGTTATCGCAATATAAAGGTATTGGATGCTCAATAGATGGAACCACTCCAAGTTCAGTAATGAACTTCTTGATCCAGACAGCCTCTTTGGCAGCATCGTTGGCAGCGATGTATTCAGCCTCCATCGTCGAGTCTGCCACGGTTTCTTGCTTGGAACGCTTCCTGCTAACCGCCCCTCCGTAAAGGGTAAAGACAAATCCCGACTGCGACTTAGAGTCGTCCTTATCACTCTAGAAGCTTTTATCGGTAAAGGACTCCACTTGGAGTTCTCCGTTACCATACACCAAGAGCATCTCTTTAGTCCTTCGCAAGTACTTGAGAATGCTCTTCACAGCTGTCCAGTGACTCTCTTCAGGATCTGCTTGATACCTACTCAATACACTTAGTGAGTATGCTACATCGGGTCTGGTACATAGCATCGCATACATGATAGAGCCTACTGCCGAAGCATAGGGTATTCCTTGCATGCGAGCTCTCTCCAAATCAGTCTTGGGAGACATCTCTTTGGAGAGAGCGAGCCCTGAGATCGTGGGTAAAAACCCACGTTTGGACTCTTCCATACTAAACCTCTTTAGTATGGTGTCAATATACCTGGATTGGGACAATCCCAATATCCTTTTAGATCTATCTCTATAGATCATAATGCCCAATATGCAGGAGGCATCACCAAGATCTTTCATTGAGAATCTTTGTGATAAGAAAAGCTTGACCGATTGCAGTATAGGAACGTCATTTCCTATCAAGAGTATGTCGTCCACGTACAATACGAGGAAGACAACCTTACTCTCTGCTACCTTCTTGTAGATACAAGGTTCATCTACGTTTTTGACGAAATCAAACTCTTTGATAACGACGTCAAAGCAGATGTTCTAACTCCGCGATGCTTGCTTTAATCCATAAATGGATTTAAGCAGCTTGCACACCTTCCCGCTGCTCCCACATCTACGAAGCCCTCTGGCTGAGTCATGTACACGCACTCTTCTAAATCACCGTTTAGAAAGGCGGTCTTAACATCCATTTGCCAGATTTCGTAGTCATGATATGCAGCGATGGCAAGCATGATCCAGATGGATTTAAGCATAGCCACTGGAGAAAAGGTTTCGTCATAGTCCACACCTGGTCTTTGACGAAAACCCTTTGCAACAAGTCTAGCTTTGAAAGTCTCCACTTTCCCATCTACACCAAATTTTTTCTTGAAGATCCACTTGCTCCCAATAGGTTTTACCCCTTCAGGAGAATCTTCCAAAGTCCATACTTTGTTGGTGTACATGGATTCCATCTCGGACCGCATTGCATCCAGCCATTTCACTGAGTCTCCACTCGTGATGGCCTGCTTGAAGCTAGTTGGGTCATCATCCTCCATGATGCAATGCTCGCTCCCACCATCCATGAGAAAACCGTAGTATCTCTCAGGTGGGTGAGGAACCCTACTAGATCGGCGGAGAGGCTGGGGTTCGTTGGGAACTACCGAATCCTCCGGTTCAACCAAATCTTCTGTCGTAGTCTGTATTGCTGGAACCTCTTCCAGTTCTACCTCCTTGCCACTAATCTCTTTTTCAAGAAACTCCTTTCCTCTGAAGGTGGCATGTCGAGAAACAAACACCTTTTGTTCTTCGGTGTGGTAGAAGATATACCCGCGCGAATGTTTGGGATATCCAATAAACTTACACAAAAAAAGGACTTTGCCGCGAGTTTGTCCGGATTTTGCATTTTTACATAGGCCGGACAACCCCATATCTTAACATAATTAAGACATGGTCTCTTCCCTTTCCATATCTCATATGGAGTGGTTGGCACAGATTTGGTGGGAACCATATTCAATAGGTCTGCAGCTGTTTCCAGTGCATACCCCCAGAAGGAAATAGGTAACTCAGCTGTGCTCATCATAGAGCGCACCATATCTAATAGGGTGCGGTTCCTCCATTCCGATACACCGTTGTGCTGTGGTGTATATGGAGGAGTCAGCTGAGAGAGAATCCCATTCTCTTTTAGGAAGTCCAGGAATTCATTGCTCAAGTATTCACCTCCTCGATCAAATCGAAGGATTTTAATACTTTTTCCGGTTTGGTTCTCGACTTCTTGTTTATATTCTCTAAATTTCTCAAAAGCTTCTGATTTGTGTTTCATCAGGAACACATATCCGAATCTAGAGAGATCGTCAGTGAATGTAATGAAGTACGCAGAACCATTCCTGGCATGTGTAGACATGGGACCGCATAC
Organism: Agapanthus africanus; assembly: GCA_030015575.1. NCBI lineage: Eukaryota > Viridiplantae > Streptophyta > Magnoliopsida > Asparagales > Amaryllidaceae > Agapanthus > Agapanthus africanus. The sequence goes on from CM057346.1 coordinate 404,572,408, forward strand.
ATCACTATGTATCAGTCCTAAGAGTTCAGTAACTCTTTCTCCGTGTCCCGTAAACGGAGTTTTGGTCATCTTTCCTTTGAGACATGACTGGCAAGTATCATAAGATGAAAATTCAAACGGATTTAAATATCCATCTTTATGCAACTTAGCTAGTCGTGTCGCATTGATATGACCCAGTCTACAATGCCACAAGAAGGATTCGTTCAGTTCTGAACTCTTCCTCTTGTGTGTGTTTGTTATGCTCAGAACTGTTGATTGATTTAGAACATAAATGCCATTGCACAACGTGCCTGATCCAACCAACTTTTGGTTAAGGAAAATGTTCATAACATTATCCTGTAATGCAAAATTATATCTCTCTTTACTTAGTAAAGTAACCGATATAATGTTGCATATCAGGTTCGGCATGTAATAGCATTCGTTCAGAACCAATGTATTACCAGTTGGCAATACAAGGTGATATTCCCCGACGGTTTTAGCTGCAACAATTGCACCATTTCCAACCCTTATGTCTTTATTACCTTCTCCAAGTTCTCTACCTTTCCTAAGCCCATGTAACTGATTACATATATGGGATCTTGACCAGGTATCTAATACCCAGGACGTAGAGCAAATGGAGAAACCGTTCTTCGTAACGAACACACCCGAAGAAAGTGCATCAACATGTATTTTCTTCATTCGGGTGGCATGGGAATACTGGTATTCCCATATATCCTGTTCAGTCTTATAACTCTTATAAGAAAGAACGGAACCAACGTTCCCCAGCACAGTATAACATGCGGGTTCGGTCAATACATCCATATTATTATCTTGATTAAGGCATGATATGGTCGCTACCTGGAGAGAGAGAGAAGAAAACACTTTAGCGTATGCTCTTGCAAGATTAGATTGGTTATTATTTTATCTAATCAGGATGGCTCCCACTGTTTTTATCAAATCTTCCTTCAAACCCTAAAAGGAAAGACTAGCCGAGATTAATTACACCCTACAACTTCGCCAATCTTTCAGCCAGGCCAGTGTCGGTACTTTGAGGGAGGTTCCCCGTGCTTTCGCACGGACCTAATTAAAGTAAACCTCGTTTTCCCAGAGGCGTAACCCCGTTGACACCTTTCTAGACACCTACTTGATCGGCTAATTATCCTGTGTAAAACTCTCCCAGGAGTAACAATTACTCGCAGTGGGTATCGGGATCCAACTATCTCATAGAAGGTATGCAATCTCATTGCAAATCTCAACACTTGAAATTCCCGATAATATTTTCCCCCTAGCGTCCCATGACCTTGACGCAGGCTAACAAACTATAGTGCGCTAGTCAAGTTCAACCCGTCATTTCTTGATTGAATTAAACCCACCTGTACGACCCTTGACGCAGGCCAACAAAGTCGCACGACTACCCTAATCCAATTTGCATCATATGCATAAGCAGATAAATACTAGTTAGCTACCGCATACTACTCCTTGACGCAGGCTAACAAACGTAGCACGAATACTAAGTAGGACTTATCTGAAATAACGGAGGGCTACGACAGGTTTTTCTGAAAACTTATTGCGTAATGAACTTGATATCGTTGTAGAATCGAGTGAAATTTTGAAATGGAGTGATTTTGAGGCTTTCATTAGTTTTGCTAAAGAGGTCACTCCCGGTGAAGGGATCTCGGCTCTTTCCTCATCGAATAAGGTACAAGATATATTATATATATCGCTATGCAAAGCAAAACTCCAAAAGCAGTCAAAAGTCAAACCGAGTATTGTAGCATCTGCCAGTTTTGCTAAAGAGGTCACTCCCGGTGAAGGGATCTCGGCTCTTTCCTCATCGAATAAGGTGCAGGGTATATCATATATACCGCTATGCAAAGCAAAACTGTAGCTACCCTTTTTATAAAGTTTGATTCTACAACATCTTTTAGGTTTCTTTTCTTTCATTAATCACATTAATGAAGTCCCATCATTTAAGTCACCTAAACATCACAGATAAATACGACGTACACTTATGCCATCCGCATTCGCCTCGATGTCCCCTCATGCACCGTTAGGTTAGGTAACTAACGGCAGAGCAGGGCAGGGCTAGCGCGAGTGTAAAACATAAGTAACGTCTATATAATATATCATATATACTATATATAGTATCTATTACAGCACATCACATGATCACATCACAGATATTGCAGCAGAAGAAACATATGAAACATTAGATATATTAGAACGTCCGTATTTTATTTTGAGCCTCTATAAAACACGGATTCCACGGTCGCGACGAATAGCCAAACCCACACCCCAAGACCCCTACGAGAGCGGCAAGCAACCCTACCAATTCTAGAGTTAGGAGACCCAGACTCGACTCCTCGAGTTGGTCTCCCACTGGACTCTAGAACCTGGTTACTTTTGCTCTCCTCCTTGGGTCTATCCTAGTGCGGAAAAGTAAATAATATACAAATGGTGACATCGACCTCATCCTGGAAGTGCCCCAATAAAAGAATATTACATACATTTAATTTTACATGAATGAAAATAAAAACTCTCATCTCACATAAAAACCCCCCGGCTATTCAGAACGCGATGATCCAATATAACATATCCAGCAACACAGAACATCACATGCCATCAACGTAAGTAAATATGCGCATCCCAATTGTCGTTGACATATAGCAACGAAACCGGCGATATCACATATTACACTTACGGTCGCAGAAAAGAAAGTGTAAAACTACAACATTTGGAATCCACAATCTCTTTAGACATCGTAAATCCGAAATATCACATATTTCGCATTTCATGCCTAACTGTATAAATTCTAGATATTGTATCACATTCCAGATAAATAGACAGTATTAAACTTTCCGATTGAATAATTAAATACCCAAGATTTCCATAATAGCTCAACACTTGAGCGGAGTTCAAAAATTCCAGAATACGTCATAGTAGCAACGGTCCAGCTGTAGAAGGGTCAAGCCAACGCCTCACATGTGGCACGCCGTACTGCCCCAAACCCTAAGGTTCAAAAGGCAGTTCAAGACGGTCACATAATCGAGTTAAGGTTTGTTGTCTTCTAGAGGGTCCATCACATCACATGTACGTTTTTCCGAAAAATTTAAACCCGAGAAAAATTCAACACTTGAATGTTTTTCGTGCCGGGAAAAATTGAGTTAATGATATCCGTTCGAACATTTAATACTTTCTAAATTATCCGGAATAACATAACAAAATTAAGTTCTCCGATCGAATCGACGATTACAAAATAAACCCCAAAATACTTAACACTTGAGTCATATTTAAAAATACCCAGAAATATATAGGAATATCTACGGGGGTTACTGCACAAAACACTGCTCACAATTCACCTATACGGCCGCGGAACAGCCGCCAGAAGTGGGTTGGGACCGCGGTTCCGCGGCGCTTGTACGGAATTAGGGGCTCGTATTTTGTGGTAACCTTTAGAATTCCTTGCTGATTTTTTAAAGTATTTTTAATTCAGAAAAAACACAGATTTTAAAAAATGTACAGAGAGGGGTTCATTTTGACGTATTTGGGTTCGATCGGGGTTTTAACTTCGTTAACACATCGCCTAATGTTCTAGCTAGGCTCTGATACTACTGTAGGGTTACTAGGCACACTAACAAGGCTCTACAAGGCATCGACCATACCAAAATTAAATTTTTATGTGCCGAACAACCCTAAGCAAGATCGTATACTAGAGATTAGGCGAATCATATAGCAAGTAAACAACTTTACTCTAAAGGGAATACGAAATACAACCTTTGTAGATCGGTCCTTCACTTCATTTGCTCCTTGTTGAAGTCCCTTCACTTCGATCAAGGTTCTTCCGGGCTCTTGCATGGCTTCACGACGCGAAGGATGCGACCTTGCTTGAAGTCTCCTAGGCCGAAGATGATCTACGTCGAGGGAATTCCGACTCAAGCTCCTACTTCACTAACTAGAGAATTAGTGAAGTAAACACCCTAAACTAAAGTGCTAGTCTAGTAGAGGATGGAGGAATAGGAAGTGGGTTCTCTTTAGAATTTTGTTTCTCATAATCTTTCTCACTTTTTCAAAACCCTAGCAAGCTTTTTCTTTTGCTCAAATGAAGAAGATGAACAAAAGAAAAGAGATGAGGATAATGATCAAGTGTGTAAGCTAACCATGGTGAGTGAGTATCATATACTAACCCTTGTAAAGACTTAACCCATGGCTAAGCTTTATGGTTGGGTTAAGAAATATCCATAGTAAAAACAAATTTAGTGGAATTAGTCAATGCTTCCACAAGCTTCCACAAGCTTCCTCAAGCTTCAAGCATTTAACTAATCCTCTACTAATTTTGTAATTACTTTGAATATTAAAATCCAACATAAATAAATAGCATGGTATAAGTCTCATACACCCAAGTCTAGTGTATCATCAACCATGATACAATAAAAGAAAACACAATTTTAATATATATCATATATACATTAAAGTTGTGCTCATGTGAGAAAAACCCTAAAGTGAACAAGTGTTAGTAAATGTAAACTAGTATATCTAATATACAATTATACACTTAATTATTAAATCAACACTTGACTTAATAATCCGGTCATATCACATATAACCGGCTAACATCCAATGTATCGACTTATCGAATCAACACTTGATTCGATAACCCGGCTATATCATATATAACCGACCGATACATAAATTCGCGAGAATAGAATACGGTATCACATACACGCATTATTCTCGGTCCCGCACATATCACATATGCGCCCCTATTTCGTTTTGCCTGAGCCAGTAAAACCTCTGTGTAGGACTCTAAAGACTCGTCAATACGCCGGCAGTAGGTGATGATCACATCACGCACCCACAAGCCGTCAGCGGTACTAGCTGGACGTAATGGCTACCCGGGTTTTGAGCGATCAGAAGATCAGCAAGCAAGCCTGCTCCAACTCCTGTAAAAGCCTGCCGGTAACACTTCCCGTACAGTCCGGTCTCCTCGTCTGATATGTCGCATATCAAGTCTAGGGGTGGTAAACGTCAGACCCCAATAACCGATAAGTCATGCTGATGTGAGGCTCATAACGGGTCGAGAAACTACTGGTAACACTTACCAGTAAATCTCTAAATCAGCCCTGGCCAGGGACTTCCCTGTTACGGCCAATCGAGCACAGCGCAACATCAACCCCCAATACCGGGAGAGACAAAACCCCTCCTATCGCTCATTGCCTCTATGTGACTCGGGACTGTACCCAAAAACCACCGTTTTGCACGCCCTCATGGACATGGTAAGGTGGAAATCAAAGCACAGTGGGAATCACACAAGACTCTATGACGATCTCGGGTCTACAGACTAACCTGCACAAGTGTCACCAGAGAACTGCCATCTGACGTGAGGTATAATACCATCTGGGAGTTCTCGGCGAGTCCGTCCAGTGTACCCAGTCTCCACTGAGCACCCGTATACCATCTCTGATGTCAAACACCAATGGATATAGGATCATCCATCGCCCATCACATGGGTCGAGAAGCGTATACGCTAGTCTACTCTGGTATATCGATGCCCTGTCTCGATACACCCACGACTAGGAACATTAAAGGATGTACTTATGGACTACCATGGCCCCACTAGTATGATCTGCATCACAGTCCAGGTAGTCAAGTACACATCCTAAGGGCTTTATCAAAATGTAGCTATAAGACAGTATAAAGAGACAAGTATACATGTTAAGATAAAGAGCAACCAGATAGCATACTATCATATCGAGCAAGAAAGTCCTCTCTATATATGTCCAAGCATCCAATATATTATACATCATCTGTACAATACCGGCCTCTAGGGCATACATACAACTAACAATACATTACCGTGCATGCTACCATATTTGTTTATATGTTCATGATTTATATTCATGCTATACTTGTTTACTATGCTTATGTTATATTGCCTTGCTTACATAGTTGTCATTAATATCACCATGTTATACTTGTTCATGTTTTATTTCCATTCATACTATATCACATGTCACCTTGCATATTCATTTATATACTTTCACATCCCACCATTCTTGGGGACTTACCGAGCGCAAGTTCGCTGACGGGCATTCCACCCACTTCTTTCTATTCTTGGAATGTTCGTCCGGTGACATTGAGACAGAGAAGATTGAAGTGGTCGAAAAGGAGTACAACCAGTTCACATCACAAACAGACGTATAGTTTCATTCTGTTTTTCATTTCATTTCAGCTTATTTATGTATGCCTCATTCTTAAGGCTTATCATGTTATATATCTTGTATTCAGATATTTTGTCTACTATGAATCATGAATGTAATAAATCACAGTTGGATTTCATTTTTTTGTTTATTCTTGTTAGTTTATGTTGCTTATATACGCTTAGCGTATTTATTTTGAGAAATGACCTTCTCGGAATAAATACGTCGCGGGCTTGCCACGTTACCGTTTCTATCTACTGGGAAGCGAGGCGTGACACCACCTTTTTAGAAAAAAGAATTTCTTGAAAACAAATTAGTGGTCATGAGGTAGAACTGGAAGAAGTTCCAGCTATACAAACTACAGCTGATGATTTGGTAGAACTGAAGGATTCAATAGTTCCTGACGAACCTCAGCCTCTTCGCAGATCTAGCAGGGTTCCTCATCCACCTGAGAGATACTACGGTTTTCTCAATGACAGTGGCAGCGAGGATTGCATCATGGAAGATGATGACCCAACTAGTTTCTAGCAGGCCATCACGAGTGGGGACTCTGTGAAATGGCTGGATGCAATGCGATCTGAGATGGAATCCTTGTACATCAACAAAGTATGGACTTTGAAAGTTGCACCTGAAGGGGTAAAACCCATCGGGAACAAGTGGATCTTGAGAAGATTCTTGGTGTAGATGGAAAAGTTGAGACTTTCAAAGCTAGACTTTTAGAAAAAGGTTTTCGTCAATAACTAGGTGTGGATTATGATGAAACTTGTTCTCCAGTGGCTATGCTTAAGACCATCCGGATCCTACTTGCCATCGCTACATACCATGACTATAAAATCTGGCAGATAGACATCAAGACCGCTTTTCTAAATGGTGATTTCGAAGAGAGCGTATGCATGATACTGCCAGAGGGCTTCGTAGACAGTGGGAGCAGCGGAAAGGTGTGCAAGTTGATTAAATCAATTTACGGATTAAAGCAGGCATCACGGAGTTGGAACATCTATTTTGATGTGGCAGTCAAAGAGTTTGACTTCTTCAAAAAGGTAGATGAACCTTGTATATACAAGAAGGTTGTCGAGGGTAAGGTTGTTTTCCTCGTATTGTACGTGGATGACATACTCTTGACAGGAAATGGTGTTTCTATGCTACACTCGGTCAAGCTCCTCTTATCACAATGGTTCTCCATAAAGGATTTGGGTGATGCCTCTTACATCCTGAAGAGAAACACTGGACCGCTGTGAAGAACATTCTTAAGTACTTGAGAAGGACTAAAGAAATGTTCTTGGTGTTTGGTGACGGTGAACTCTAGATGGAATCCTTTATCGATTCGAGCTTCCAGAGTGATAAGGTCGACTGTAAGACAGTCGCGAGTTTTGTCTTTACCCTCAGTGGAGGGACGACATGTTGGAAGAGTTCCAACTTAGATATCGTAGCAGACTCGATGATAAAGGCTGAATACATCGCTACCAACGATACTGCTAAAGAGGCTGTCTGGATAAAGGAGTTCATGAGATGAACTTGGTTCCTACCATTGAGCATCCAATACTTCTGTATTGTGATAACAATGGAGTTGTGGCTTTGGCCTAGGAACCCCAGTCCCATCAGTGATCCAGACATAATCTTAGGCGGCATCACCTGATCAGGGAGATGATTGATCTCCGGGAGATCGAGGTCAGGAGAGTTGACACGAAGAATAACACGGCGGATCCACTCACGAAGGCCTTTCCCTAGAGAGACTTTCAGGGATGTTGGGTATGAGATACTACAAATGGCCTTAGTGCAAGTGGGAGATTGTTTGTTGTATGTATGCCCTAGAGGCCATTATTGTACATGATTGTATATTATAGTGGATGCTTGGACATATATAGGGAGGACTTTCTTGCTACATGATAATATGCTATCTGGTTACTCTTTATCTTAATATGTATACTTGTACTGTCTCTCTGTTACATGTTGATAAAGCCCTAAGGATGTGTACTTGACTACCAGGACTATGATGCAGATCATACTAGTAGGGCCAAGGTAGTCCACAAGTTCATCCTTTAATTGTTCCTAGTCATGGGAGTATCGAGACAGGGCATCGATATTCCAGAGTAGACTAGCGTATATGTTTCTTGACCCATTTGATGGGCGATGGATGATCGCACGTCCATTGGTGTTTGATATCAAAGATTGTATACGGGTGTTCAGTGGAGATTGGGTACACTGAACAGGACTTGCCGAGAACTCCTAGATGGTATTATACCTATCGTCAGATAGCAGTTCTCTGGTGACACTGGTTCAGGTTAGTCTGTAGACCCGAGATCGTCATAGTGTCTTGTGTGATTCCCACTGTGCTTTGATTTTCACATTACCACGTTCAAGAGAGCGTGCAAAACGGTGATTTTTGGGTACAGTCCCGAGTCACATGGAGGCAATGAGCGATAGGAGGGTTTTCGTCTCTCCTGGTATTGGGGCTTGATGTTGCGCTGTGCTCGATTAGTTATAACAGGAAGTCCCTGGCCAGGGCTGATACTGAGATTTACTGGTAAGTGTTATCAGTAGTTACTCAACCCATTATGAGCCTCATATCGGCATGACTTATCAAGTTATTGGGGTCTGACGTTTACCACCCCCAGACTAGATATGCGACATATCAGACGAAAAGACCAGACTGTACGGCAGTGTTACTTATTGGATTCACGGGAGCATGGACAAGCTTGCTTGTTGATCTTCTGATCGCTCATTACCCGGATAGCCGTTATGTCCAGCTAGTACCGCTGACGGCTTGTGGATAACTGATACGATCATTACCTACTGCCGGCGTATTGACGAGTCTTTAGAGTCCTACACAGAGGTTTCCTGGCTCAAGCGAAACGAAGTAGGGCACATATGTGATATGTGCGGGACCGAAATTAATACGTGTATGTGATACCGTATTTTAATCTCGCGATACAGGTTATATGTGATATAACCGGATTGTTGAATCAAGTGTTGATTCAATGATATGTTATATGTATATGTGATATACTTATAAATGATATTAGTTGGTTGTATGCAGTACAGCCGGGTTATTAAATCAAGTGTTGATTTAATAATTTAATGTAAGATTATATATTTGATATATTAATATACATTAACTAATATTAGCTTACTTAAGAAATTGTTTTCTCTAAATACATACAAATATATATGTTATATATATTAATATATTTATTTTTGTGTCATGCTAGATGATACATTGGACTTGGGTGTGTGAGACTCATACCAAACTAAAGATAATTTGGGTGATTAATAATTAAGGGAAAAATTAAAATTAGGTGGAAATTAGCAAGGCTTGAGATGCTTGTGGAAGCATGGAGAAGCTTTGACTTGAGTCCACTAATTTTGTTTTACTCTAGATATTTATTAACCCAACCATTATCTTTAGCCATGGTTTAGTCTCTACATAAGTTATATGAGATATTTTCTCACCCATGGTTCATGACTTGATCATTTTTTGAGAGTTTCTTCTTCATCTCCTTCCTTGCTCTCTAGCTTTCAAGTGAGAAGAAAAAGAGAAAAATTATTCTAAAATGAGCAAAATTCCTATTTCATCAATCTATACCAAACTAGCCATTTAGTATAGGTTGTTTGCTTCACTAATTCTCAATTAGTGAAGAGGTAGCCTGAGTTAGAGATTCTTCGACGTAGATCATCTTCGGCCTCGAATATCCTTGAGTAAGCTTGTTCCTTTCGCCTAGTGGAGCCTAACGAGAGTCCGGGAGACTACTACTTGGAGCTAAGGGACTACTACACGGAGCTTTAGAAGTGAAGGACCGGTCTACAAAGGCTGTGTTCCTTGTTCACTTAGAGTAAAGTTGTTTACTTACTTAGTTGAACCCTAATTCTCTAGTTAGATCCTTGGTTCGGGCTCGCTCGACACCTTAAAATTTTAAAATAGCATACTTGATGCTTGCCGAAATCGTATCGGGGTGCTAAGCGAACCCAGCATGATCCTGACCTACTTCCAGGGTACTGATTGAGTCTTTAGAGTCCCACACAGAGTTTTTTCCGACTCAGGAGAAACGATGTAGTGCGCGTATGGCGATACATGCGGGAGTTCGATTAATTACGTGTATTAGATACATGTATGTTAATCAGACGTTTTTTTAATACTAGCCAGTTTAGATTTAAACCGGATTATTAAATCAAGTGGTAATTTAATAATACACACAGACACATGTATGTATGTATGTATGTATGTATATATGTGCGTGTATATATATGTGTGTGTGCGCGCGCGTGTAATCTTGTGTTATGTTCACATTATTTTTCTTCTTGCATTTGCATTTGCATATGATACAAATATTTATGTATTTATTTATTACATATTTTCTTTTCTTTTGGAAGCCATGTGATGGCATGTGGAGGAGGGTACACTGATTAGTCTAAAATATTGCACATTTAAATGAATATTTTTCCTACTATTGTTAAGTACTAAAAGGTGTTTATTGTAAATACAGAACATATGAGGGTTTATTTGTAAAAAGTTTATTATCATATGTTTCTACATTATAATTAACATAATGGGGGAAAATATATGCATATAATATTTAAATAAAATCTTTTTAATTAAAATATGCATATCATATTAAATATTTCTAATCAATATTCTTAAGATATTATATCATTTAAATGGTTAGGATAATATCTCAAAAATACCAAATTCTACCAACACTATAACTTGAGATATTGTGCAGATATTAGCTCAGGTCTGGAATCCAAGTAAGAGATCCGAGTCAAATCGGGATATCAAAACCGAATCTGCCAAAATTTAGAAGCAAATCGAGAGATCTAGCAACGGCAGAGACTCAGAGCATTATTTTCAGAATCTACATATCGAAAGGATTTCCACATGGCAACATAAGATACCAAAAAAATTCCCAAAACTTGATTCCACCAAGTTGCGGCAGAACCACCGCCAAACATGGCTCTATGCGGCAGTTCCGCGGCTCTTTGATGGCCGTTGGATCTGATATCTGGTGGCTTAGATCTTAACAGCATATATTCACTTATGGAATTTATGGTTTCTGGTTTCAAGAACTATATAAGGGACCGAGAGCTGTATATTGAAAATCATCACCGAAAAGATCAAGAGATCCAAGAGGTCCACGTATCCGAGTGATCATCATCTATTCATCTACCTTCTACAAGAGAGAGATCTAGAGCAAACTAGGGTTCATGTAATCTACATTTTAAGGAGAAAAATTGTAAATGCAATAGTTGATAAATAAAGGTAGTGTTTTTATTATTTTTTTTGCAATTAATTTTCGCACTTACTTTCTGCACTTACATTTCTGCATCTTCATTATGGTTTCATTCATCTTCATTCTTTCTTCTAACTTAACCATGAGCGAGTAATTCCTAGCTTGCTAGGGTTCGTAGGATAGGGTAGAATCATGGATGGGAAAATCTTTTAACTTCCTTTATACATTTTAAAGTTTATAAATTTTAGCAAAATAAATATTAACCTCCTTATCGGGCGCGCTACCAACTTATTGATAGTCATGACCACGATTTGAGATTGGTTTAGCACTTGTTTTGTTAAGGGCTAGATATGAACAGAGATCAATGCAAGGACAAGGGTTAGTAGTGGGGAAACCCTAATCTACATTCATCACTATCGATCTAGTTTTAAACTATTAAAAGATAAAGGAGCCATTTTTACTTATTCATCCATTACTACTAAGTCCTATGAACCCTATAAGCCTTTTCTTTATAAATTCTATATCTGTAACGACAAAAAACTATGCCATCTTTAATCAACTCGTCTAAAGCAAGAAAAGAGTTCACGTTTCCCTGCAGACGACCCGCACTCATCGCGGCTAGCTACTGACGACATCGTCTTGATTGCGGTTACTTTACAAAACACTTTTTAACGATCAATCAAATGGCACCATTGCCTGGAAAACGGTCGTAATTTTTTTCTTGTTATACAGGTTGATTTCTTATAAAATCCAGCAAAAATAAAATAAACGAGAACCAAAACCACATCTTGTGTTTATAACGATTATTGTGCGAGTTTTGCAAGGGAATATGGAGTAACTGGAGCAAGACAACAGAGATTCAGAAGATTTAAACTTAAACCAGAGGAACATTAGAGCTCTCTGAAGAATTTTGAAGGGAAGAACTCCTCAACTTGCGGCGGAACCGCGACAGAAGTGTGGGTTTGGCGGCGGAACCGCGGCGTCTTTTTGGAGTTGGGCTCCCAAAATTCTCAGGTATTTTCCTAATATCTTTCTCTCTCCTCTAAAGCTCCAATAATCTAATCTTGCCTGCAGGATTCTTTGCAAACAGCGCCGCTCAAAAATCTTTTGCGTGTTTTGATTTCGGTTTGTTTTTGCATATTTAAACCGGACTTTAAGGGGCAATAAATACAAATCCAGATTAGGTGGGGATTTCATCACCCTTCCTAGACCCCACAAATCATAAACGAGTATACTCTCACCCTACATTAATTAAAAAATATCTATACCTAGCCCGTAAGGACATTCGCGCTCAACTAGGACAGAGGAGGGTCGTGGGTAATCTATTGCTTATCCGCATTTCTCTTGTGGTGTCTAAGGAAAGTGTGTAACATTTCAAAAAAATAAAATATTATTTTTGGGAATTTTTATAATTAAATAATATTATATTGAATATTTTAATAAGGCGGTATAATTAAATACCGATAAATTGGGGAAAAATTTTGAAAATTTTGGAAATTACTAAAAGACGGCGTTTCATGTGAATTATGCAAATTTAAGTTTTTATGATTTATTTGACACTATTTTAGTACTAATCGCGATTAAAAATCGCTAATCGCGGGTTAAGCGTGTTTTGTGCACATAGCATAGCATGCACAAAGTCTTTTTCACACTTATGCATTTTTCTACCATGGTTTCATTTGGGTTTCTTATTCAAATTTTAATAGAATGAGAAGAGAAAGAAAAGAAAATAGAAAATAAAAAGAATAAAGAATTAGGTATGGGTGAGAGAGAGAAAAGTGAGGGTTACCTTTGACTTAGCCATTCACTTATCTCACAATCTTCACCACATTTTCTCCTCTCTCTCCCTCTCCTTGCTGCTGCTGCTGCCCTCCTCCTCCACCATCTTCATCCTCTCAAAACTCCATGAAAAACAACTCAAAACCCAATACCCATTTCATTAAAAAGATGCATGAGCTCATTAGCTACCCCAAGGACCGAGAAAGCTTGCATTTTGGACACTTGGGGCAACTCAAGAAAATTTTCGAGTTGCCAAATGAGGTATTCTCTTAACCTTTAGCCTAGTATTTCCATTGCTTTTACCCCCATGTTAGATTAGAACCGATATTGTGTGGTTTGGGTGAACTTTGAAAATTCTAGTTAGGGTTTAGGGAATTGTTGAGTTGAAATGTGAAAATGAGCTTAGTAGAGACCACACAAACCCCCTAGTGCTAGAATTCAGACCTAAACCAGAGACTAGAACCCCGGAATACGGATTTAGAAAACCCGATATCGGAAAATTGTGGATTCTTTGATTGTTAAATGAAATCTGCTAACACCCGGAGCCTCTGAAAATTATTTTGCAAACCCAGAGTGATGTGCAGGCAACCTGGAGTGTACCACCAAAACCCTAGCCCCTATCTCCCAATCCAGGCCGCAAATTTAAGAGCAGTGAGGAAATGGTTCATTTTTGTTTCAGGGCTTTATCTCCAGTAAACTAAACCCTTGGCATATGCAGAATTGACCAATTTGACCTAGGGTAAAATCTGGGACTATTTTCAAGAGTTGCTGTTTTGATTCGGGATTTCGTTTTGCGTATTTTATATTCTGAATTTTTATATCTGTGTTGTACCTTGATCATTCGACGTTTGTACGACGATGTCGAGCGTTGTTGGTGATTTCGATGACGTGGTCCATAGGTTCTAACCTATAGGCCTTTAGCGTGCCGTTTTGATTTCCCGATGTGATTTTAATACGCATTGCGATATGTTATGATGTGTAGGTACCCCATGAAGACTTCGAGACGACAAGCAAGCGTGTGGCGACGTCGGCAACGGAAAGTGAAAGCAAGGTGAGTGGATCTATATCCACGGGGGAAGTCGGGTGGATGGCGTATAGCACCCCCGCAAAGTTTTGGTGGAAACCGATTTGTAGCCTATGGTTAAGAAAACCTAGATTAGGAAACTAAGGTTAGAGCTTAAAAGAATGTTAGTGAAACCATATTAGAAACTAAGGATAGTTAGAAGTGATATGATACGGCTAATATGTGATGACAGAATTTGAGGATGATATTTGACGATATTGCCGTTTAGGGTATTATAGGACTAGATAGTCGACATAGATGTGTCATCCGAACTATACCTATTTCCAAACTGAAGAATCATATGCATCTTTTAAACAGATACCCTGAAGGACGTTACGGAATTTCAAATGATATCTTTTCCTTAAAAACACCGTAACCCCTATTTTCAAAACTACGATTCGTTTCTTTAAAAATCTGATTGTATGGTTCGGGTGTGTATGTTAGATTAGATACTTATACTTATAGTAGAGATAGAATGTTTATGTAAACTCGACTTGACGTGAGAGATAAATGCGATGAAAGGAATATAAGACGAATATGATGACCTGATGATATGTTGGTATACGGATGCGAGTCGACTGAGATGATTGATACCTTGTCGGTCTCCTGATATGAGATCGTTATGGATATGACCTGGGACATAGGTATATATATATATAGAAGGTTGTGAATCATGGATGATAGGCCGTATGTGATATTAGGCCGTACCCTCATTGTCTTATAGGTTGATAGGATCCCTATTAGCTTAATGCCGCCGTACGATGATTTTCCATACGTGATGCGTTTGATTGAGGTTTGATCCATACCCTTGACTAGAGGATGCCGTACGATGGATTATACCGTACGCGAGGTTGTGAGGCTAGATGCCGATTAATAGATTCACCGACTCGGTCATGTTAGATACGTATACCCGTCAGCATTTGCATATGATTTACCTTATACTGCATTCATGTTATTCGCATCGCATTACTCATACTTGTGCTAGTACACCTGCACCATTATCGATGATGCGTATGTTACACTTACACAGATTTGCCGGCTCACACACTTCATCATCGATAATTGCCATGTCACTACACAGTAGGATTGCTGCATCATGATATGACTCTTCGCATAAAATACTTGTGTATATATATCTTTGTGCATTCATGCCTACATACATACTTATTGCACATACATAGACGATGTTGCATTTGACTTTGGAGAAATTGGGAACCGCAGGATATATTTAAAATCTGGAATCATTTTAATGCAGCGGTTTTCCCTTAATATGTCATATTACCGTTCCATATTGCATTTCTATCATATGTCGCATATATCATGCTTTATGATTTTACGCATTGAGATATGCTGTTTTCATGAGATTTCTGGATTTGAGAACCGTGGCTATTCAAAAGAAAGTATGTACTATTTTAAAAACCAGGTTTCTCTTGATATGATATTTCAGTGCGTCCACCATGCGTTTTCTCGGTTCTGAGACGTATGCTTGAAACCCGATTCGAGGAGTTGGATGACCCGTTTGCGGGTTCATGGTGGACCCGGTATGGTTCCACGGGGCGAGAAATGTTTTTCGTAGAGCAGACGATGAGCCTGGCAGGGTGGCTAGTACCTACCGGTGATTGGTTGGACCTGGCGGATATCCAGAGGATACCGACCGGAGTCGAGAGATGGTATGGGCCGATCCGGACTGACGGAGCCCGTGGGCCGATCCGGACTGACGGAGCCCGTGGGCCGATCCGGACTGACGGAGCCCGAGATATGATGATTTACGTGTCGATGCTGGACACGAGTTTCATGATGTTTTCGGGTGTCGATGTTGGGCACCCAGGTTCCATGATTTTGATGTGTCGCGAGGGAGACCATTGATTTATATCCTCATACTTTCATGCACACTCTTTTATGATATATACGTGCATACAGACATGGATTATATGGTTGGACGAGATCCACATGCATACATACATTGATTATACTGTTGGATGTTATCCACATGCTTATAGGCATTGACTACCTTGTTGGCACATTTACCGACCTGGTCACCCTAGATAACATAGTATTACCTTTATGATATAGTTGACCTAGTGGTCGTTGTTTATTCGATTTCTATCTGTTGATATTTTTCTACTCATGAGTTGGCAACTCACCCCTGTTGTGCCACAGTTCTTGTAGGTTGACCGCTTGGATCAGTAGCGGCTTCACTGGTACACAGTCGCATTCGAGTGTTTTGCATTGGTAGGTGGGACATTTGTATCGTACCCACTCTTGTATATTATTTTCATTATTGTATCTAGAATCTCCATCAACCCGGCATGTATTTATTTCGCGCGTTGTATTATTATGGATTTCATGCTGTTTTGAGTTTCCTTTTCAGTTTTGATTCTCACCCTTCGGCGTTGTATATTATATTGCTTGCGTGGTTGTGACTGTCGATTGACGAAGAGCTAGCTCCCGCTTGATGATGCTTTTTATCATTATGCATATATTATTCTTGTAGTACCCCGTTTGGGGCCAGTATTTACAAAGGAAACTCTGCCGAAATTTTCAGAAAAGACTTGAGGATTTAAAAATGCATATTCGGCTTACTTATTTAAAAACCTTGTTTTTTAAAACATGTTTTCTTCACTTCTTTAAAACTGGTTTTTCCTCATTTATTATTTAAAATGGTTTTAGATTTCTGGGCTTTTGGCTTACTTGAATTAGATGAGGTCCTATAGACTTCATATGATTCAAGGGCCAGTCACGTGCTATTTCGGGCCTGACAAAGTTGGTATCAGAGCGCTAGGTTAACCTTGGTTCGAGTCTAAGTTTGATTAGCGGAGCCTAGGGCGTTTATATATATACGGAACTTAGGCTTGACCTTACAGAACTTAGACTTAGTCGAGGGGGTATTAAACCCGAACTTTTATCGCATAGGTTGACCATAGTTGATGGAGTAGGTGACTTCAGTAGAGTGACGTACCGTGTGTATGTTCCGCGGCATACTTACGATACGCTACTCCACTTAAGGAGCCTTAGGATGTACATTTCCTTGCACAGTATTATATTCATTCCTATGATCTATCCTCATCGATATCGGTTATAATTTTGCTGCCACGATTACACGGGCAGAGAGAGCTACGGCTAGAGTTGCGGTCAGCACGAGCTCGTCACGAACGAGGACTGACCAGGGCGTGATTCCAGAGACGTACGATTGCATAGATGCATCGTTTTATTGTATTTTAGCGCCGTGAGCGTATGACAGATCGCTTTTATGAGATTTTTCGGACGTGCAGATCAGCACCAGAGGATCAGGCTACTGTTAGAGGCCAGCCAGAATGTAATAACCATTGAGATATCGCTTATTCACGATGATTGAGGCGCTGTTCAGCGTATAGACGAATGAGCCAGTTGCTGCTGCAAATGACGAGATATCGCCCAGATATTGGAGCTACTGCAGCATGAGTATATACTTAGAGATATTATGGAAGGTCACTAGTCACCGAGGATGAATGACTAGGACATGTGGTTCGTTTGCTTACCCCGATGCGAGGTCATCAAATAAATTGATTCCAGCTAGAGACGACTTCACGCAGGTACGTTGAGAGTCGATGGAGACGATCGAATGTCAGGAGCCCATTTTCCAAGTTTAAAGTATTCAGAGACAAATGCAAGTAATGTTATGGACCCTCTAGAAGAATGAAACCCTAACTCGACGTAATGACCATGGAACGCCTTTGAACCTTAGGGTTTGCGGCAGTTTAGCGGTGCCATTTGTGAGGCTTGGGTTTGCCCTTCTACGGTTGGTCCACAGGTGCTGTGGCATGTACTGGAGTACTATTAAACTGTACCCAAGATGTTTAGCTCTTGGGGGAATTATGGAACCTTGACGAATCGATCGAAAGGTTCGACATCTTTTGGATATCAGGTGATGGGATACATTGCTTGGGAGACTCCAGATACGAGTATAGCCATTGGAGCACAGTCCATACAGCCATGAGAGACGAGTCCGAAGCAGTCGACATTAGAGAAAAGTGGAGTAAGAGGTTCGTACGAGATCTTGATGAGATGGCGTTTCACTCTGCCGACATCAGAGATGTGATACGCATGCAGAGGCGTTGATTATGGATATATCTTCCAGAAGAAGTTGCGATGAGAATGCAGCCGTTCCGGAATAAGAACCAGATATAGTAAGGGTGGTAACTTCTGGGTAGTTCGGAAGAAAAGAGATTTGAGAGGGACTTCGACAGGACCTTTCTGGAATACCATACAAGAAAACTTGGACCCAGGAGCGGTCATATTGCGCACATCCAGCAGGCCAGAGTTCGGCATCGTCGATGAGATAGTTGGTCAGAGATCTGTAGAGGTTGTGCCAGAGTGGGACTGTTTCCGTCGTCATTCCATATTGGGCCGTTGAGCCGAGGAGCTATACATCTAGCAATGCACAGTGAGAGACAAGAGCCTAAAAGCACCAGGCGCCAGACCATGAACAAGAGGCAAGTAGATATCTTGCTATGCTATCATTGGATGCACCGACACCTTCTCAAATTTGAAGGAGGATATATCGACGACGGTATTTATGATTTATGATACGGTGATTCGATTATCACGTATCCGTCACCTTGGATTTCGGTATTTTTGGCGATCTATGTGCATGATTTAGTCTTGATGACTGAGTTTCATGATATTTGTTTTCGTGCACCATGGTTGCACCTACTGGGTATTTATATGTTGCGCATAGTTATTACACTTGAGATATGCCTTATACACCGTTGTGTTGATTTATGATTTGTGCACAGTTATTGCACCTGATATCGTTTTTGTGCCTTGGCTGCACATGCTTATGACTTCATGGATTTCATACAGTTGGGTTGATTTTGTGCACATAGTATGCACACGATTTGGTTTTTGCACTCGGTATAGCTTATATGTGCTTGTAGTGCATTGATATGTATTTTGTGCACGCAGTTGCACACGTTTATGATTTTTACGCCTTGGTACACTCGGTGTTGCTATTTACGCATTTGAGTTATTGTTTGATATTTGTGCACGGGATGCACTGTATTTGTATTTTGTGCACAGGATGCACTGTATTTATATTTCTTGCACAAGATGCACCAGATTTATATTTCATGCGTTTATCGCACCAGATTTATGTTTTGTGCGTTTGTCGCACCGGGTTTATATTTCGTGCATTTGATTTGGATTCTTGCGCATGCTTGACGCTTGATATTGGGTTTCGTGATTTCGTGCAGGTTGGATGCACATGATTTAGATTTTATTCGTGCATGATGGATGCACCTGATTTGGATTTTCGCGTGTGTTGAGCGCATGTTTTGAGATGCCATGTTGGTGCACACCAGATGCACTAAATCGGGATCCTTCGTGCACATCAGATGCACTGATTTTGCGGTCAGGCACACACGTTACCTCTGACAGGTGTTTCGTGCACACCCGTTGCACTTAAACGTTGTTTCTGTGCACATGTATGGCACATATTTGGATTTTGATTTCCATGCGCACCAGACGCACGTAGCATTCATATGCACATTTTGGGATTGATTTTTTTTGGAGCAGTACGTTTTTATGATATTTGCCATTTGTTTTCGTACTGAGCAGGACTAGTCAGAGGACAGTACCTGGATATATTTTGCATGCATTGATAGTTATTGAAGGGATTTCCAAAAAGGGAGCTATAGTCTCAGTATATACCTACGTGTCTGCTATGACACGAAACGTTTAAAATAAGGAAACCCTTCTAAATTGTTTTCAAAAACGGCGGTACGTACATATTAAACAAAGGATAAGTATATATATAGTCATTTTCTTACAATCGGCATTCGCCACTGTGCCGCGATACGCGCATCGCACAACAATATGAAAAGTTTGGCATGTGTTTCCTTCAGATGTTTACTTGTATAGTTTTGATGTATATCATATTGGTTTTCGTATTGGATTTGATATTTGTGTCTTCACCATGGCTCCGATGATTGCGAGATGCTTGACGGAGTTTTGATTTTGAGTTATCTGCTCATTGTTCATGCGCATGCATTGCGCTATGATGCGTTTTATCTATTGATGATTTCGGAGCCCGACGACTTGGACTTTTTACTGAAATGTTTTAGTATTGAGGGGCTTAAATTTAAATTCGGGGACCGAATTTCTTTAAAGGGGAAGATTGTAACATTTCAAAAAAATAAAATATTATTTTTGGGAATTTTTATAATTAAATAATATTATATTAAATATTTTAATAAGGCGGTATAATTAAATACCGATAAATTGCGGAAAAATTTTGAAAATTTTGGAAATTACTAAAAGAGCGTGTTTCATGTGAATTATGCAAATTTTAAGTTTTTATGATTTATTTGACACTATTTTAGTGCTAATCGCGATTAAAAATCGCTAATCGCGGGTTAAGCGTGTTTTGTGCACATAGCATGCACAAAGTCTTTTTCACACATGTGCATTTTTCTACCATGGTTTCATTTGGGTTTCCTATTCAAATTTTAATAGAAGGAGAAGAGAAAAGAAAAGAAAATAGAAAAGAAAAAGAATAAAGAATTAGGTATGGGTGAGAGAGAGAAAGGTGAGGGTTACCATTGATTTAGCCATTCACTCATCTCACAATCTTCACCACATTTTCTCCTCTCTCTCCCTCTCCTTGCTGCTGCTGCTGCTGCTGCCCTCCTCCTCCACCATCTTCATCCTCTCAAAACTCCATGAAAAACACCTCAAAACCCAACACCCATTTCATTAAAAAGATGCATGAGCTAACTAGCTATCCCAAGGACCAAGAAAGCTTGCATTTTGGACACTTGGGGCAACTCAAGAAAATTCTTGAGTTATCAAATGAGATATTCTCTTAACCTTTAGCCTATTATTTCCATTGCTTTTACCCCCATGTTAGATTAGAACTGATATTGTGTGGTTTGGGTGAACTTTGAAAATTCTAGTTAGGGTTTAGGGAATTGTTGAGTTGAAATGTGAAATTGAGCTCAGTAGAAACCACAACAACCCCCTAGTGCTAGAATTCAGACCTAAACCAGAGACTAGAACCCTGAAATATGGATTTAGAAAACCCGATATCGGAAAATTATGGATTCTGTGAGTGTTAAATGAAATCTGCTAACACCCGGAGCCTCTGAAAATTATTTTGCAAACCCAGAGTGATGTGCAGGCAACCTGGAGTGTACCACCAAAACCTTAGCCCCTATCTCCCAATCCAGGCCGCAAATTTATTATTTCTGGCCGCAATTTGCGGCCAGAGCAGTGAGGAAATGGTTCGTTTTTGTTTCAGGGCTTTATCTCCAGTAAACTAAACCCTTGGCATATGCAGAATTGACCAATTTGACCTAGGGTAAAATCTGGGACCATTTTCAAGAGTTGTTGTTTTGATTCGGGATTTCGTTTTGCGTATTTTAGATTCTGAATTTTTATATTTGTGTTGTACCTCGATCATTCGACGTTTGTACGACAATGTCGAGCGTTGTTGGTGATTTTGATGACGTGGTCCATAGGTTCTAACCTATAGGCCTTTAGCGTGCCGTTTTGATTTCCCGATGTGATTTTAATATGCATTGCGATACGTTATGATGTGTAGGTACCCCAAGAAGACTTTGAGATGACAAGCAAGCGTGTGGCGACGTCGGCAACGGAAAGCGAAAACAAGGTGAGTGGATCTTTATCCACGGGGGAAGTCGGGTGGATGGCGTATAGCACCCCCGCAAAGTTTTGGTGGAAACCGATTTGTAGCCTATGGTTAAGAAAACCTAGATTAGGAAACTCGGGTTAGAGCTTAAAAGATTGTTAGTGAAACCATATTAGAAACTAAAGATAGTTAGAAGTGATATGATACGGTTAATATGTGATGACGGGATTTAAGGATGATATTTGACGATATTGCCGTTTAGGGTACTATAGGACTAGATAGTCGACATAGATGTGTCATCTGAACCATACCTATTTCCAAACTGAAGAATCGTATGCATCTTTTAAACAGATACCCTAAAGGACGTTACGGAATTTCAAATGATATTTTTTCCTTAAAAACACCGTAACCCCTATTTTCCAAACTACGATTCGTTTCTTTAAAAATCTGATTGTATGGTTCAGGTGTGTATGTTAGATTAGATACTTATACTTATAGTAGAGATAGAATGTTTATGTAAACTCGACTTGACGTGAGAGATAAATGTGATGAAAGGAATATAAGACGAATATGATGACCTGATGATATGTTGGTATACGGATGCGAGTCGACTGAGATGATTGATACCTTGTCGGTCTCCTGATATGAGATCGTTATGGATATGACCTGGGATATATATATATATATATATATATAGAAGGTTGTGAATCATGGATTATAGGCCGTACGTGATATTGGGCCGTATCCTCATTGTCTTATAGGTTGATAGGATCCCTATTAGCTTAATGCCACCGTACGATGATTTTCCGTACGTGATGCGTTTGATTGAGGTTTGATCCATACCCTTGACTAGAGGATTCCGTACGATGGATTATACCGTACGTAAGGTTGTGAGGCTAGATGCCGATTGATAGATTCACCGATTCGGTCATGTTAGATACGTATACCCGTCAGCATTTGCTTATGATTTACCTTATGCTGCATTCATGTTATTCGCATCGCATTACTTATACTTGTGCTAGTACACCTGCACCATTATCGATGATGCGTATGTTACACTTATACAGATTTGCCGGCTCACACACTTCATCATCGATAATTGCGATGCCACTACACAGTAGGATTGCTGCATCATGATATGACTCTTCGCATAAAATACTTGTGTATATATATCTTTATGCATTCATGCCTACATACATACTTATTGCACATACATGGACGATGTTGCATTTGACTTTGGAGAAATTGGGAACCGCAGGATATATTTAAAAACTGGAATCATTTTAATGCAACAGTTTTCCCTTAATATTTCATATTACCGTTCCATGTTGCATTTCTATTATATGTCGCATACATCATACTTTATGATTTTACGCATTGAGATATGCTGTTTTCATGAGATTTCTGGATTTGAGAACCGTGGCTATTCAAAAGAAAGTATGTACTGTTTTAAAAACCTGGTTTCTCTTGATATGATATTTCAGTGCGTCCACCATGGGTTTTCTCGGTTCTGAGATGTGTACTTGAAACCCGATTCGAGGAGTTGGATGATCCGTTTACGGGTTTATGGTGGACCCGGTATGGTTCCCCGGGGTGAGAAATGTTTTTCGTGGAGTAGACGATGAGCCTGGCACGGTGGCTAGTACCTACCAGTGATTGGTTGGACCTGGCGGATATCCGGAGGATACCGATCGGAGTCGAGAGATGGTATGGGCCGATCCGGACTGACGGAGCCCGTGGGCCGATCCGGACTGACGGAGCCCGAGATATGATGATTTACGTGTCGATGCTGGACACGAGTTTCATGATGTTTTCGGGTGTCGATGTTAGGCACCCAGGTTCTATGATTTTGATGTGTCGCGAGGGACACCATTGATTTATATCCTCATACTTTCATACACACTCTTTTATGATATATACATGCATACAGACATGGATTATATGGTTGGACGAGATCCACATGCATACATACATTGATTATACTGTTGGATGTTATTCATATGCTTATAAGCATTGACTACCTTGTTGGCACATTTACCGACCCGGTCACCCTAGATAGCATAGTATTACCTTTATGATATAGTTGACTTAGTGGTTGTTGTTTATTCGATTTCTATCTGTTGATATTTTTCTACTCACGAGTTGGCAACTCACCCCTGTTGTGCCACAATTCTTGCAGGTTGACTGCTTGGATCAGTAGCGGCTTCGCTGGTACACAGTCGCATTCGGGTGTTTTGCATTGGTAGGTGGGAAATTTGTATCGTACCCACTCTTGTATATTATTTTCATTATTGTATCTAGAATCTCCATCAACCAGACATGTATTTATTTCAGACTCAGAAACTAGAGTTGTTTTTCTTTCGACTTTAGAGTCGCGCGTTGTATTATTATGGATTTCATGCTGTTTTGAGTTTCTTTTTCAGTTTTGATCCTCGCCCTTCGGCGTTGTATATTATATTGCTTGCGTGGTTGTGACCGTCGATTGACGAAGAGCTAAGTCTCTCTTGGGGATGTCTTTTATCATTATGCATATATTATTCTTGTTGTACCCCGTTTGGGGCCAGTATTTTCAAAGGAAACTCTGCCGAAATTATCAGAAAAGACTTGAGGATTTAAAAATGCATATCCGACTTACTTATTTAAAAACTTTGTTTTTTAAAACATGTTTTCTTCACTTCTTTAAAACTAGTTTCCCTTCATTTATTATTTAAAATGGTTTTAGATTTCTGGGCTTTTTGCTTACTTGAATTAGATGAGGTCCTATAGACTTCATATGATTCAAGGGCCAGTCATGTGCTATTTCGGGTCGTGACAAAGTGTGACTAAGGAAAGTGGTTTCTTAATTAGGCCCGATATTTCGGTGATTCGTATAGCGGATACCTCCCACTTACCTGGCCACAAGATTGATAAGGAGGTAATAGAGGATTGATCCTGCGACTTGTCCTTTGGAAGTCTAGAAGCGGTCTAGTGACTTGACTTAGGCGATCTTAGTTCTATGGATTGATTGTGCATTTTATGATTTATTGAGTCAAGCCTTAAGTCCGACTTTTTTTTCAAAACAAACCTTCTTAAAATCGTTCTCACACACGCTACCACGTGTACTAAACCCACTTAGTGCATGATCGGCTGGACACGGGATTCTAGTGCCCGTCTTGTCCGTGTTTTTTCTATCGACTCCGAAGTCAGTACTTCTTCATCTTCTGTTTCTCCTCCGCCCACCACATCTTCTGAAATGGACGGATCTCCATCGGGATTTAACGATACCACCCTTCCACCACCCGTAGGTGCGCCGAATCCACCGCGCATCTCTCCAAGAAAGATGCTACCCTGTACGTGGACCCCTTCCTACTTGTCTGTCTTTTCCACCGGCCAATGGGGATAATTTCGAAATTAAACCCCACTTCATCAAACTGTTGCCCAAATTTCACGGGCTTGAATCCGAAGTCGCATACGTTTTTATAACCAAATTCAAAAACGTTTGTGCAATGATAAGCACAACCCAACTTTCAGGGGTTGCTATGCGATTACGTCTTCTCCTTTTTACCATGTGCGACCTAGCAGAAAAATGGCTTTATAGCACTGCCGCACATTCTATCGCTAAATGGGATGAATTCATTATAGCATTCCTTAAGAAATTTTATCCTCATCAAAAAACCGCCTGTGTTCGAAGCGAGATTAACCAGTTTACCCAACTTCCCAATAAACCATTCTGGAAATGCTTTGAACAGTTTAAGGATCTTCTTGTATAATGCCCCCATCACGGAATTGATAGATGGCAACTTTGCCGAATTATATATGAGGGTGTTAATCCTGCCACGAAACAAATGATTGAAACCATTTGTCAATGCCATTTCATGTCAAAAGACGATGGCGAAACTTGGCAATTTCTGAAAGATCTCGCCAAACAAACGTTACAGTGGGAGAGCACTAGACCAACATCGTCTTCATCTAGGGCAGGTATCCATCAGCTCGATGTTTCCATCGCAGTGAAAGCCGAAATGGCCGCGATGCAAAAGAAACTCGAAGCTATCGAAAATAAATTCTCGTCAACCTTCCTAAATCAAGTTACACTCCCCAAAACCGTGTGTGGTTGCTGCTTAGACCCATCACATTTAACGGAAGAATGTCCTTTGAATCCTCCGTCTCAAGGTCATGAACAAACCAATGCTGCTTTTCAGCAACAACCTAGAAATGACCCTTATTCATCTACATATAATCAGGGATGGAGGAATCATCCTAATTTTTCTTAGAACCAAAACCACAAAACCAATCTCAAAATCAAAATCAGTTCCCAAGTCAAAATAACTATCAAAGGCTTCCTCCACAGCAACAACCACCAAACCAAATTCAGCAACCCTTTTAACCGCAATCTCTTCAAAATCCGGCAAACAACTTTGCTCCTTATAATAATATTTCAACGGACGGTACCGATAAA
Organism: Agapanthus africanus; assembly: GCA_030015575.1. Classification (NCBI taxonomy): domain Eukaryota; kingdom Viridiplantae; phylum Streptophyta; class Magnoliopsida; order Asparagales; family Amaryllidaceae; genus Agapanthus; species Agapanthus africanus. The sequence continues at coordinate 404,598,713 of CM057346.1, forward strand.
ACCTTTGCACTCGAACGGAACTTAGAAACGTTTATTAAACAATCAACACAAACGACGGCTAATTTAACGTCGACTATCCAAACGTTAGTGCAACACACTGCTTCCCACGGTGAAAGCATAAAATTGATATAAGCACAACTTGCACAGTTAAATGCCGCAATGAGTGAGAGAAAGTAATGGAGAATTCCATCTCAACCTCTACCAAATCCCGGCCACTCACAAAGTGCGAATCTCGTCCTTCAAAATCATAATGTGAGTGCCGTAACTACGTTGAGATCGGGAAGAGTGCTGAATAACAATGTTGGTGAACAAGTTGAAGTTGACGACATTGACGAAACCCTGGCTACTACTTCTACTCCTACTTCGTTTAATCCAATATCTTCTTCCGAGCATATTCTCCATTTTCCACCAGGCTCGAACCCTCAGCCCACTTCCGAGAATGAATTACCATCTGCGACCATCCCAAATCCAATTTTGGGATCCATTCTATCCCCACAAACTTCTCCTCAAAAGTCGGACCCAACCCTTATTGATAAAGCTCCTTTTCTACACAGGTTGAGTGCTAACAGACCAAGTCCCCAAATGGAGAAGAATGTGAAAATTTTTAAACAAGTTAACATAAATATTTCTCTCCTAGATGCTATCAAACAAGTTCCTTCCTATGCGAAAATTTTAAAGGACTTGTGCACTGGGAAAAGAAAAATTCAAGTGCCTAAATTTTTTTTCTTAGCGAGTAATATGAGCAATTCTCTTACCTAATTGGCGCCCACGAAACATAAAGATCTCGGTTGTCCTACAATATCTATAACTATTGAGGGTAAAAATATCAATCGTGCTTTACTTGATTTAGGTGCTAGTGTTAACTTGTTTCCGTATTCTATTTATGAGCAATTAGGCATAGGAGAGTTGAAACCTGCGCATTGCACTCTCCAGATGGCCGATCGATCTATTTCCCAACCTCGAGGTGAGCTAGAGGACGTGTTAATCAAAGTCGGGGAATTTATATTCCTTGTGGACTTTATAGTCATAGATACACAGCCTATAGCAAACCCACGAAACCAAATACTGTTGATTCTAGGTCGACCTTTTCTAGCAACTTCCAACGCGATAATCAATTGTCATAACGGTTCAATGAACCTGTCCTTTGGGAAGATGATAATTGAGCTTAACATCTACAAGCTAGGAAGTCAACCCTCTGAACCCTATGCTCATATAGTTGATGTATGTTCTGTCGAAAAGATAGCTTCCGACAGTTGCGAATTTGAGGAGATTCACGATACTGATTTCGAAGCCACTAGTGCATTATTATTTGATCTTACTATTTATTATACACGTGAAGACCCTTCTGTCGACAAGTCCATACCTAAGTACGAATCCTTTGACTTGTCGAATGATTTAGTCGAGCTATCCGAGTATCATAACTTCCTTCTCGATGAGATTATCATTCGGAATATCAATGGAAGTTTTGAAGACATTTTTGCCGAAGAAATCGCATTCCTAAAAGACATGGATATTGTGATGAATCAACCTCCACCTAAAGAAGTTGAACCACCGCCCTTTCTTCTTATCAAATACAAGAATGCGAATATTCCAACTATTCCTTATCTTTCACATTCGTGTTTTCATCCACCATCACTGTTTCGTCTCTACCAACCGAGACATAAACCCGATCGATTACGCCTCTTATCTCCCCACTTCTTCATATCTATGATCTTCTACCAACTATGTTGTTATATTGATAAAATATTCGAATGGTTGGTGTTGACTTTTGGTATTTGTAAAGCTTTGCATAGACCAATAACTTTACCCCCTCTTATAATTTTGAACGCTTAATATTGTTTCACTCAAGTTTGGGGGGGGGGGAGAAAAATATTTTGGCTCTTGAATGAAAAGAAATTTTTTGTACAATTGTGAGCCAAAATAAGTTTGGTGGAGGATTTCACTGTCATTGACCTTTTGTCCCCTTTTGCTAATAATTGAGAACTTTTTCCTTCCAAGTCTACATGTCTTGATATTAAAAGATGATATCAGTGAGGACACTGCTACAAATAGGTTTGGGGGAGATTTGTCCTTATTCACGCATCATTTTGCATTATGCTAAATAAAAGCACAATTTTTTTTGATAATAAAAGTTAGGATGTGAAAAATACATATGAAAGATATGAAGAGATTCAAGAAAAGCACGAAAATTAGATGTTTTAAAACGAAGCTAGTAATAGGTAGTCATGAGCTGTTGTCCCAAGGGTTAGTAAGATAAAGGGAATCACTAATCCGAGGATAGAAATAAGTCTGAAAAATAGTCCCTATTCTTGAGTCCAAATATCTGAATGTTGATACCCTACTATACGCACTTGCACACATCTTGAAACTTATGATAGTAGAGGATACCTTGAAATGCTCTTGTCTAAAAGTCTTAGTATGAAGAAAAATATATATATATACAAACAAAAATATAAATGACATAAAAAAAATAGTGAAGAAAAATGAACACTGGTTTTGTAATTACTTAAGGCAGCATAAAAAAAATATAGCGTGGGTGCCTTATCACCTAGTGCCTTAGACCAACTGGTTTTAGGAGCCACCGCTAAGCCTTAGGTATTGCAAGACTAGGATATTGCTAATTACGCCTTAATGAATGAGCACATTTGGTAATCGGTCGGTTAGTACCTCAAGAAGTATTAACGATCGCATGAAGAATGTGTGAGCAATTCCATCTGAAAATATTCACCGACTAAAAAGTACTAAGGAAGATGGACAAGAGTATGATAGCTTAAATTGAATTCTCTAAGTGTAGGGATGCCTTTTACACATAGTAGGGGTGTATGATCAATATTTGGAAGAAAGGTAGGGAGGAAGACTAAAGACGATGTTTTATTGAGGGATGATGTGATTTCTGACATCTTTTTATGACTATTAAGATAGGGCTCATGGCAACTAAAAAGCTAGTGTAGTTTGAAACTCTTATTTTCAAGTTCTTTCTTTTATATGTTCCTTATCTTTATATGTTACTTTCATCTTCTTTCTTGTATTAAGGGATTTTGAGGGTGTAATCCACTGAAAACCCTCAGGAGACAACACTCCTCCTATTAGGGACACCTAGAAGTTTAAAGGCTTGTTGCACGAGCTAAGTGCAATCGTGTTGTCTACGAAATTATGCTAAGTTTTCTTTTTCTTTTTCTTTTTAATAACTAGTTTGCTTGGGACGATCAAAGTTAAGTTTGGGGGTATTTGATTAGTCTAAAATATTGCACATTTGAATGAATATTTTTCCTACTATTGTTAAGTACTAAAAGGTGTTTATTGTAAATACAGAACATACGAGGGTTTATTTGTAAAAAGTTTATTATCATATGTTTCTACATATAATTAACATAATGAGGGAAAATATATGCATATAATATTTAAATGAAATCTTTTTAATAAAAATATGCATATCATATCAAATATTTTTAATCAATATTCTTAAGATATTATATCATTTAAATGGTTAGGATAATATCTCAAAAATACCAAATGCTACTAACACCATGACTTGATATATTGTGCAGATATTAGCTCAGGTCGGGAATCCAAGTAAGAGATCCGAGTCAAATCGTGATATCGAAACCGAATCTGCCAAAATTTAGAAGCAAATCGAGAGATCTAGCAACGGCAGAGACTCAGAGCATTATTTTCAGAATCTAGACATCAAAAGGATCTCCACATGGAAATATAAGATATCAGAAAAATCCTAAAACTTGATTCCACTAAGTTGCGGCGAAACTGCCGCTAAACATGGCTATATGCGGCAGTTCTGCGGCTCTTTGATGGCCGTTGGATTTGATATTTGGTGGGTTGGATCTTAACAGCATATATTCACTTATGGAATTTAGGGTTTCTGCTTTCAAGGACTATATAAGGGACCGAGAGCTGTACATTGAAAATCATCACCGAAGAGATCAAGAGATCCAAGAGGTCCACGTTTCCGAGTGATCATCATCTATTCATCTACCTCCTACAAGAGAGAGATCTAGAGCAAACTAGGGTTCTTGTAATCTACTTTATAAGGAGCAAAACTGTTAATGCAATAGTTGATAAATAAAGGTAGTGTTTTTATTATTCTTTTTGCAATTAATTTCCGTACTTACTTTCCGCACTTATATTTATGCATATTCATTATGCTTTCATTCACCTGCATCCTTTCTTCTAACTTAATCATGAGCGAGTAATGTTGGAGATAGTGCCCTCAAAGTCAATTATTGGATCGCAGGTCCGTGATTGCAATGATTGAGGCAGGACCTATACCGATATGACAGTCTTGCTCGAGATGATAGTATGCTATCTGGTTTGTCTTTATCATCGTATACATGCTTTAGTTCACTATTGCATGATGATAGAGCCCATAGGATTCTTTCTTGACTACCAGCAGTATGATGGCGATCATATACGTGGGAGCTGGGGTCTATAAGCACATCCTTAAAATGTCCCTAGTCGTGGGAGTTTTGAGACAGGGCATCGATACTCCAGAGTAGACTAGTGTATACAGTCGAGACCCCGACGAGGGGCGATGGCCGGTCTCACAAGCCATTGGTGTCAGTTGGATCACCTAAGATGTATACAGGTGCTCATTGGGTTATGAGTACACCGGACAGGACTCGCCGGGAACCTGCTAGTTGGTATTATACCTATCGTCAGATAGTAGTTCCCTGGTGACATGTGTACAGGTTAGTTCATCGACCTGAGGTCGTCATTTGTCTCGTGTGAGTTCCCACTGTGCTTTGATTTCTACCCTACCACGGCTCAAAGGAGTCGTGCAAACAGGTCTTTTTTGGGTACAGTCCCGAGCCACATGGAGGCAAGTGAGCGGATCAGCAGGGGATTCATCTCTCCCGGTATTGGGGGTGAGATCGCGCTGTGTCTAGGAAAGCCATTACACAAAGCCCTCGGCCGAGGCAGGAGATTTACTGGTAGGTAATCTAGTAGTATCTCAGGGTGTTCTGGGCTACTCTCTGACACGACTTATACCGCTATTGGGGGTCTGACGTTACCAGCCCATAGTCCGATATGCGATACTCATAGACGAACGGACCGGACTGTATGTATATTGTCACTGTTAGGTTCAGTAGGGTTTATGGATGAGTTCGCTCGTCAGCTTCCCTTCCAATCAATACATAGGCAACCGTTACGTACAGCTTGTACCTCTGACGTGGTAGAGGTTATACCCAGTGCCAGTGTGTTGATGAGTCATTAGAGTCCCCCCACAGACAGTTTTCCAAGTTCGGGCGAAACGTTGTAGAGGCCGTATAGTTTTATGGCAGGGTTCGGAAAATGCACGTGCGTTTTCGCACGTGTCATATTTCGGGCAGATAATACTGGTAGGCTTTGGTTTAAGCCGGATCCGAGTATTATACTGTGTATATATAATATTTTTGTCTCAGTTGCATTTGTATTCGGTCGTAATACAAATGCGGGCATGTTTATATTGATACGAGGTTATCCTGAAATTCGTTTCAGGATCACTTTTGGAAGTTGCCAGTTTCCTGTTTTCTATCACCCGTATTTGACATTCGGTTAAAGACGGATTTATCTTTTCTTGATGAGTGTGGAAGGTTCTAGAAGCTTCTAGATTGGTGACAAGGATTGTGACTCATTCATTTGCATTAATTGGATGATGACTTGTTAAGGTGACTCATTAGTTTTCATTTAATGTTTTGATGATGTGTTTAATGAGTCACCCTTTTCAATTAATTCCTTTTGTTTTTGATTAAGATCTTTTGCCTTGTGGTCACCTCCCCCCTTCCTACACTCACCCCCCACCTTCATATAATGGCCGGCCACTTCATTTGGTGGGCTATGGTTGTTCTTTTGAGAAAAGAATATAGTTTATAGTGTATGGAAATTTCTTAGCTTTTTCATTCCATCACAAGTTCCAAAAGGGCAACTTCATTAACCGTTCGTCCATAGCCTTGGACGTAACGAGACAAAGTATTCTACTCATTCTCTACATCATCTTGGTCATCTCTTTTAGCAAACTTGATGATCGAGTTGCCTCGGTTCAGAGGCGGGAGCCCGTTTAAAGATTCGTCGACGTGGTGCCACCTGGACGAGAAGATTGGAGATTCAGGAGATCGGAGCAGCCACAACAAAGCGTGGGATGATGGTTGAAGACCGAAGGACTCGGATCGTTCGGTATAACATTTCTACCCACTTTGTAGTTTGTTAGTTTAGCTTTAATGGCAGATCCGGGTTGTAGTACGCGATAGCGCCAGTCTAAAAGTTTTTGTTCCGCATTTGGCTTCTGTTAGACGGCCGGGACGCTACCGTGGACTTACAGTGGTATCAGAGCCTCACCATTAAGCTATACTAACTTTTGCTAACGCGTTTAAAATATCGATCGAACGGATTTTCGAAAATCACAATTTTCAGTTTTAATGTTTCTGTCGATTTTAAAAGGGGTCTAAAAATTATTTTGACCATCACAGAAAAACAAGCAGGCTTTTTTAAGAAAACAAAAGAAATATGATCCTCTGAAGCGTCCATACGGCCGCGGAACCGCCGCCAAAGCCATGCTTTGGCCGCGGATCCGCGGCCATCTTGGAGCTTCAGAGGGTCTAATTTCTTCTGGTGTTTCTTTGTTGGAAATTGTGGTTTCTGGTACTGTTCTTTTGGGCCCAGATTTTGTTACTGTACAGCAGATGTACGTGGGGCCCACTTCAGGAAGTTTTGTCGACCGAAATTTTAAACTTGTTAGTATGCAGTATTTACATTATATCTCCGACCGGGAATGTCATTTGAGCGGTAAACCGCGTCTAATTGCTATAGTTCTTTTAGAAGGGTTTGCGAACGTGACATTCGCGTTGATATTCTGTGTTGTGCTGTAATGTTGCGGATATGTCGTGGTGGATAGCAGTGTGCAATGGTAGTGCTGTTTGGATTTATTTGTACATTTGATATTGCGGGGTGAGCGTCCAATATGTGGATTGCCGTTACTGCCTGTTTGTATAATATTCTTTTGGGGCACGACCGGGCTGAGGTCGATGTTGTTAGTTGTATGTATGCCCTAGAGGCCAGTATTGTACAGATGATGTATATTATATTGGATGCTTGGACATATATATAGAGATGACTTTCTTGCTCGATATGATAGTATGCTATCTGGTTGCTCTTTATCTTAACATGTATACTTGTCTCTTTATACTGTCTTATGGTTACATGTTGGTAAAGCCCTTAGGATGTGTACTTGACTACCTGGACTATGATGCGGATCATACTAGTGGGGACATGGTAGTCCATAAGTACATCCTTCAAGGTCCCTAGTCGTAGGTGTATCGAGACGGGGCATCGATATACCAGTGTAGACTAGCGTATACGCTTCTCGACCCATGAGATGGGCGATGGATGATCCCATATCCATTGGTGTTTGACATCAGAGATGGTATACGGGTGCTCAGTGGAGACTGGGTACACTGGACGGACTCGCCGAGAACTCCCAGATGGTATTATACCTCACGTCAGATGGCAGTTCTCAGGTGACACTTGTGCAGGTTAGTCTGTAGACCCGAGATCGTCATAGAGTCTTGTGTGATTCCCACCGTGCTTTGATTTACACCTTACCACGTCCATGAGGGCGTGCAAAACGGTGGTTTTTGGGTACAGTCCCGAGTCACATGGAGGCAATGAGCAATAGGAGGGGTTTCGTCTCTCCCGGTATTGGGGGTTGATGTTGCACTGTGCTCGATTGGCCGTAACAGGGAAGTCTCTGGCCAGGGCTGATTAGAGATTTACTGGTAAGTGTTACCAGTAGTTTCTCGACCCATTATGAGCCCCACATCGGCACGACTTATCGGTTATTGGGGTCTGACGTTTACCACCCCTAGACTTGATATGCGACATATCAGACGAGGAGACCGGACTGTACGGGAAGTGTTGCCGGTTGGCTCGACGGGAGTTGTAGCAGGTTCGCTTGTTCTCTTCTGATCGCTCAATACCCGGGTGGCCGTTACGTTTAGCTGACCGCTTGCGTCTTGGGGGTGCTTGATATGATCATCACCCACTGCCGGCGTATTGACGAGTCTTAAAGTCCCACAATGGAGTTACCTAGTCCAGGCGAAACGTTGTGGTGCGCGTATGCGATATGCGCATGGACCCGATTAAAATGCGCGTATAGGATACCGTATATTGATCGGGCGGCTTGCTTTTGGTTTGGGTCATATGTGATATGACCGGATTGATAAATCAAGTGTTGATTTATCGTTTAACCATTAGATTCTCACTAGAAATCCTTTCTTGTTTCTATGGATGTATGGATGCATGTATGCATTTCTTTATAGATTCATGCACATAAGGATGTACATACACACACACATACATACATACATCCTTCATGGTTGTACATACATGAAAATGGTGGCAATATAAGACTCACACCATGGTTGGATTTATATATGATTTATTATTGCATTTGATTTAAAACAAAAGAAAAGAAAAGGATAATTCATGGATACTTTCTACACTCTTCTTGACATAACCATTCTCACCCACCATTTGACCATGGATTACTTTTCCTTTTGTGTTTTTAACTCAAATTCAATAATATCCTAACCATGGTTTGATATGAGAAGAGGAAAATATATATTGATATATTTTCTATTTTTCTTTCATGAGTTATTCTTATCTTCTTCTCAAATAGCCATCATCTTCTTCCTCCTTCTTCACTTGCTCTCTAGACTTTTGTAGTGAGCAAATTACATAACAAGATTGGATTTTGAAGTGAGAATAAGAACCACAACATCATTCTACACAAGTCTAGCCCACTTGTTTAGAGTGTTATCTTCATTCGTTCTCTTGATCGGGTGAAGTTGCGAGCTTGGACTAGGAACTTTGGGTGGATCGTCGTGGACGTGAGAGGACTTCAAGAGGACCTTCCTCAAATACCCAAGAGGCCGAGGAGTCTAGCGTAGGGAGCTACAAAGGTTGTACTCTCTAAACCCTAGCTTTTCTTTCATGAGATGATGTGAAAAATTTAGAAACCCTAATTTTCTAGGAACGATCCGATGTTTGTTAACTTAGCACCCTAAAGACTCCACCTTTGGCACATGTGATGCTTCCAAACCTTTCGTGAGGTGCTAGGCTAACCCAACATTGGTATCAGAGCCGACCTAGAATATTAGGCGATGCTTTAGCGAAGTGAAAACCCCGATCGAACCGAAATACGATTTTACGGGACACTCTCTGGAAATTTTTTAAAATCTGACATTTTTCAGAATTAAAAATATGTAAAAAATTCAGCAGGAAAATATAAGAATTACGGTATAAAAATTATTCAATGAACAGTTATTCTTGCCGCGGAAACGCGGCCTAAGCTTGCTTAGGCCGCGGTTCCGCGGCCGTACACATCAATCACTGAATAAATTTTATACAGTAATGCTGGAATCTTCTTGTATATTTTTTAGGGTATTTTTAATCTGAATTTAGTGCTGAAAATTCTGGAGATGGTTTTGGACTCGACGGTTCGATTGGAATTTTGATTTCGTGACTTTTCCGGATAAATTAGAATGTATTGAAGTGTTTGAACGAGTATCATTTGCTCATTTTTCACGGGGTTTAAAATCTTTCGGAAATACGTGCAAGTTTGTTTGTGGTGGACCCTCTAGAAGACAACAAACCTTAACCCGATTATGTGACCGTCTTGAACTGCCCTTTGAACCTTAGGGTTTGGGGCAGTACAGCATGCCACATGTGAGGCGTTGGCTTGACCCTTCTACGGCTGGACCGCTACCACTGTGTCACACTCCGGGTTTTTGAACTCCGCTCAAGTGTTGAGCTTTAGCGAATCTTGGGTATTTGATCGTTCGTTCGAAAACTTTAATACCGTCTAATTATCTGAAATGTGATGCAATGTGTGGAATTCATATTATAAGACATGAAATACGAGGTATGTGATACTTCGCATTTATGATGTCTAAAGAGAATGTGGATTCCAGATATTGCAGTTTTACACTTTCTTTTCTGTGATCGTAAGTGTAGTATGTCGATATCGCCGGTTTCGTTGCTATACATCAACGAAAATTAGGGTATGCATACTTACTTACGTTGATGATATGGGATATTATGTGTTGCTGAGATTTGATGTGCAGGATTGTCGCGATTGAATAGCCGGGGGTTTTTATGTGAGATGAGAGTTTTATATTTTCATTCATGTAAATTCAAATGTAATGTAATATTCTTTTATTTGGGGCCCTTCCGGGTTGAGGTTGATGCCATCTGTGTTGTATATTATTTACTTTTCTGCATTAGGATGGACCCAAGGAGGGGAGCACAGGTGACCGGGTTCTGGGGTTCAGTGGGAGGTCATCTCGAGGAGTCGAGACCGGGTCTCCTAAACTCCAGAATTGGTAGGGTCACTTGCTGCTCTCGTAGGGGTCCAGGGTGTGGGCTTGGCTATTCATCGCGACTGTGGAATCCGTATTTTCTATTATTAGCTAAGTACTAAATACGGACGTCCTAGTATATCCCACATTATATCTATGTTTCTGCTGCGATATCTGTGATGTGATCATTTGATATGTTCTGATGGATATAGTATATAGTATATATGATATATTATATAGACGTTACTTATGTTTTGCATCCGCACTAGCCCTGCCCTGCTCTGTCGTTAGTTACCTAACCTAACGGTGCACGAGGGGACATCGAGGCGAATGCGGATGGCATAAGTGTACGTCGTATTTATCTGTGATGTTTAGGTGACTTAAATGATGGGACTTCATTAATGTGATTAATGAAAGAAAAGAAACCTAATAGATGTTGTAGAATCAAAATTTTAAAATAAAAGGGTAGCTACAGTTTTGCTTTGCATAGCGGTATATGTGATATACCCTGCACCTTATTCGATGAGGAAAGGGCCGAGATCCCTTCACCAGGAGTGACCCCTTTAGCAATAACTGCCAGATGCTACACACTCGGTTTGACTTTTGATTGCTTCTATAGTTTCTGCTTTGCATAGCGGTATATGTGATATACCCTACACCTTATTCGACAAGGAAAGGGCCGACGATCCCTTCACCGGGAGTGACCCCTTTAGCAAAACTATAAAGGCCTCAAAAATCACTCCATTTCAAAATTTACTAGATTCTGCAACGATATCAAGTTCATTACGCTCATGGTTTTTCTGAAAAAACCTGCGTAGCCCTCCGTCAATTCAGATAAGTAATATTTAGTATTCGTGCTGCGGTTGTTTGGCATGCGTCAAGGCGTAGTGTACGGTAGCTAATTATTACTTATCTGTAGCATGAGATGCGATTGGATTAGGGTATTCGTACGGCGTTGTTTGGCATGCGTCAAGGGTCGTACGAGTGGGTTTAATTCAATCACGAATTGTACGGGTTGAACTTGACTAGCGGACTATGGGTTGTTTGGCATGCGTCAAGGTCATAGTACGCTAGGGGCAAAATACTATCGGGAATTTCAAGTGTTGAGATTTGCAATGAGATTGCATACCTTCTATGAGATAGTTGGATCTCGATACCCACTGCGAGTAATTGTTACTCCTGGGAGAGTTTTACACAGGACAATTAGCCGATCAAGTAGGTGTCTAGAAAGGTGTCAACGGGGTTAACCCTCTGGGAAAACGAGGTTTACTTTAATTAGGTCCGTGCGAAAGCACGGGAAACCTCCCTCAAAGTACCGACACTGGCCTGGCTGAAAGATCGGCGAAGTTGTAGGGTGTAATTAATCCCGGCTAGTCTTTCCTTTTAGGGTTTGAAGGAAGATTTGATAAAAAACAGTGGGAGCCATCCTGATTAGATAAAATAATAACCAATCTGATCTTGCAAGAGCATACGCTAAAGTGTTTTCTTCTCTCTCTCTCCAGGTAGCGACCATGTCATGCCTTAATCAAGATAATAATATGGATGTATTGACCGAACTCGCATGTTATACTGTGCAGTGGAACGTTGGACCCGTTCTTTCTTATAAGAGTTATAAGACTGAACAGGGAATAGGAGAATATCTAGATTCTCAAGCCACCTAAAAGAACATGCATGTTGATGCATCTTCTTCAGGTGTGTTAGTTATTGAGAACTGTTTCTCAGTTCACCCTACGTCCTGGGTATTAGATACCGGATCAGGATCCCACATATGTAAAATGTTACATGGGCTACGGAAAGGTAGAGAACTGGGAAAAGGTGATCATTCCGTTCATGTAGGGAATGGGGCAAATGTTGCAGCCAAAGCAGTTGGCGAGTATCACCTAGTATTACCAAATGGTAATACACTGATTTTAAATGAATGCTATTATATACCAAACATGATGTGCAACATTATATGAGTTTCTTTATTAAATAAAGAAGGATATAATTTTGTAGTAAAGGATAATGTTATGAACATATTCCTAGATCAAAAGTTGATTGCATCAGGCTCGCTACATAATGGCATATTCATTCTAAATCAAAATACAGTCCTCAATATACAAAACACACACAAGAGGAAAAGTTCAGAAATGAACGAATCCTCTTTGTGGCATTGTAGACTTGGTCACATCAATGCGACACGACTAGCTAAGTTGCATAAGGATGGATATTTAAATCCGTTTGAATTTTCATCTTATGACACTTGCCAGTCATGTCTCAAAGACAAGATGACCAAAACTCCGTTTACGGGACACGGAGAAAGAGTTACGGAACTCTTAGGGCTGATACATAGTGATGTATGCGGTCACATGTCTACACACGCCAGGGACGGTTCTTCCTATTTCATTACATTCACCGACGATCTCTCTAGATACGGACATGTGTTCTTGATAAAACACAAGTCTGAAGCTTTTGAGAAATTCAGAGAATATAAGCACGAAGTAAAGAACCAAACGGGCAAAAGTATTAAGATCCTTCGATCTGATCGAGGAGGAGAATACTTGAGCAATGATTTTTTGGATTATCTAAAAGAGAATGGGATTCTCTCTCAGCTCACTCCTCCTTATACACCACAGCACAACGGTGTATCGGAACGGAGAAACCGCACCCTGTTAGATATGGTGCGCTCAATGATGAGTACAGCTGAGTTACCTATTTCCTTCTGGGGATATGCGCTTGAGACAGCCATGGACCTATTGAATAGAGTTCCTACCAAATCAGTGCCTACCACTCCATATGAGATATGGAAAGGGAAGAGACCACATTTTAATTATATTAAGATATGGGGTTGTCCAGCCTATGTCAAAAGACAAAATCCGGACAAACTCGAGGCAAGATCAGTCTTATGTAAGTTTATAGGATATCCCAAAAATTCACAAGGGTATATCTTCTACCACCCCGAGGAACAAAAGGTGTTTGTTTCTCGACATGCCACTTTCTTAGAAAAAGGTTTTCTTATGAAACAGACAAGTGGCATTGAGGTAGAACTGGAAGAGGTTCCAGCGACACAAACTATAACAGAAGACTTGGTAGAACCAGAGGATTCAGTAGTACCTGACGAACCCCAGCCGCTCCGCCGATCTAGCAGGGTTTCTCGTCCACCTGAGAGATACTACGGTTTTCTCATTGACGGTGGGAGCGAGGATTGCATCATGGAGGATGATGACCTAACTAGCATCGAGCAGGCCATCACGAGTGGGGACTCAGTGAAATGGCTGGGTGCTATGCGGTCCGAGATAGAATCCATGTACACCAACAAAGTATGGACTTTGGAAGATGCTCCTGAAGGGGTAAAACCCATTGGGAGCAAGTGGATCTTCAAGAAAAAACTTGGTGTAGATGGGAAAGTGGAGACTTTCAAAGCTAGACTTGTTGCAAAGGGTTTTCGTCAAAGACCAGGTGTAGACTATGATGAAACCTTTTCTCCAGTGGCTATGCTTAAATCCATCCGGATCATGCTTGCCATCGCTGCATATCATGACTACGAAATCTGGCAAATGGATGTTAAGACCGCCTTTCTAAACGGTGATTTAGAAGAGTGCGTGTACATGACTCAGCCAGAGGGCTTCATAGATAGTGGGAGCAGCGGGAAGGTGTGCTAGCTGCTTAAATCCATTTATGGATTAAAGCAAGCATCGCGGAGTTGGAACATCTGCTTTGACGTCGTTATCAAAGAGTTTGATTTCGTCAAAAACGTAGATGAACCTTGTATCTACAAGAAGGTGGCAGAGAGTAAGGTTGTCTTCCTCGTATTATACGTGGATGACATACTCTTGATAGGAAATGATATTCCTATGCTGCAATCGGTCAAGCTCTTCTTATCATAAAGATTCTCAATGAAAGATCTTGGTGATGCCTCCTGCATATTGGGAATAAGGATCTATAGAGATAGATCGAAACGGATATTGGGATTGTCCCAATCCAGGTAGATTGACACCATACTAAAGAGGTTTAGTATGGAAGAATCTAAGCATGGGAACTTACCCACGATCTCTGGAGTCACTCTCTCCAAAGAGATGTCTCCCAAGACTGATTTGGAGAGAGCTCGCATGCTAGGGATACCCTATGCTTCAGCTGTAGGCTCTATCATGTACGCGATGCTATTTACCAGACCCGATGTAGCATACTCACTAAGTGTAGTGAGCAGGTATCAAGCTGATCCTGGAGAGAGTCACTGGACAGCTGTGAAGAGCATTCTCAAGTACTTACGAAGGACTAAAGAGATGCTCTTGGTGTATGGTAACGGAGAACTCCAAGTGGAGTCCTTTACCGATTCGAGCTTCCAGAGTGATAAGGACGACCCTAAGTCGCAGTCGGGATTTGTCTTTACCCTTTACGGAGGGGTGGTTAGCTGGAAGTGTTCCAAGAAGGAAACCGTGGCAGACTCGACGATGGAGGTTGAATACATCGCTGCTAACGATGCTGCCAAAGAGGCTGTCTGGATCAAGAAGTTCATTACTGAACTTGGAGTGGTTCCATCCATTGAGCATCCAATACCTTTGTATTGCGATAACAATGGAGCGGTGGCTTTGGCCAAGGAACCCAAGTCCCATCAGCGATCCAGGCATATTCCGAGGCGGTATCACCTGATCCGGGAGATAGTTGATCGCCGGGAGATCGAGGTCAGGAGGGTTGACACAAAGAACAACACAGCGGATCCACTCACGAAGGCCATTCCCCATATACAGTTTGAGAGACTCTTCGGGATGCTCGATATGCGATACTACAGCAGCTGGCCCTAGTGCAAGTGGGAGATTGTTAGTTGTATGTATGCCCTAGAGGCCAGTATTATACAAATGATGTATATTATATTGGATGCTTGGACATATATATAGAGATGACTTTCTTGCTCGATATGATAGTATGCTATGTGGTTGCTCTTTATCTTAACATGTATACTTGTCTCTTTATACTGTCTTATGGTTACATGTTGGTAAAGCCCTTAGGATGTGTACTTGACTACCTGGACTATGATGCGGATCATACTAGTGGGGACATGGTAGTCCATAAGTACATCCTTCAAGGTCCCTAGTCGTAGGTGTATCGAGACGGGGCATCGATATACCAGTGTAGACTAGCGTATACGCTTCTCGACCCATGAGATGGGCGATGGATGATCCCATATCCATTGGTGTTTGACATCAGAGATGGTATACGGGTGCTCAGTGGAGACTGGGTCACTGGACGGACTCGCCGAGAACTCCCAGATGGTATTATACCTCACGTCAGATGGCAGTTCTCAGGTGACACTTGTGCAGGTTAGTCTGTAGACCCAAGATCGTCATAGAGTCTTGTGTGATTCCCACCGTGCTTTGATTTCCACCTTACCACGTCCATGAGGGCGTGCAAAACGGTGGTTTTTGGGTACAGTCCCGAGTCACATGGAGGTAATGAGCGATAGGAGGGGTTTCGTCTCTCCCGGTATTGGGGGTTGATGTTGCACTGTGCTCGATTGGCCGTAACAGGGAAGTCCCTGGCCAGGGCTGATTAGAGATTTACTGGTAAGTGTTACCAGTAGTTTCTCGACCCGTTATGAGCCTCACATCGGCACGACTTATCGGTTATTAGGGTCTGACGTTTACCACCCCTAGACTTGATATGCGACATATCAGACGAGGAGACCGGACTGTACGGGAAGTGTTGCCAGTTGGCTCGACGGGAGTTGTAGCAGGTTCGCTTGTTCTCTTCTGATCGCTCAATACCCGGGTGGCCGTTACGTTTAGCTGACCGCTTGCGGCTTGGGGGTGCTTGATATGATCATCACCCACTGCCGGCGTATTGATGAGTCTTAGAGTCCCACAATGGAGTTACCTAGTCCAGGCAAAACGTTGTGGTGCGCGTATGCGATATGCGCATGGACCCGATTAAAATGCGCGTATAGGATACCGTATATTGATCGGGCGGCTTGCTTTTGGTTTGGGTCATATGTGATATGACCGGATTGATAAATCAAGTGTTGATTTATCGTTTAACCATTAGATTCTCACTAGAAATCCTTTCTTGTTTCTATGGATGTATGGATGCATGTATGCATTTCTTTATAGATTCATGCACATAAGGATGTACATACACACACACACACATACATACATCCTTCATGGTTGTACATACATGAAAATGGTGGCAATATAATATTCACACCATGGTTGGATTTATATATGATTTATTATTGCATTTGATTTAAAACAAAAGAAAAGAAAAGGATAATTCATGGATACTTTCTACACTCTTCTTGACCTAACCATTCTCACCTACCATTTGACCATGGATTACTTTTCCTTTTGTGTTTTTAACTCAAATTCAATAATATCCTAACCATGGTTTGATATGAGAAGAGGAAAATATATATTGATATATTTTCTATTTTTCTTTCATGAGTTATTCTTATCTTCTTCTCAAATAGCCATCATCTTCTTCCTCCTTCTTCACTTGCTCTCTAGACTTTTGTAGTGAGCAAATTACATAACAAGATTGGATTTTGAAGTGAGAATAAGAACCACAACATCATTCTACACAAGTCTAGCCCACTTGTTTAGAGTGTTATCTTCATTCGTTCTCTTGATCGGGTGAAGTTGCGAGCTTGGACTAGGAACTTTGTGTTGATCGTCGTGGACGTGAGAGGACTTCAAGAGGACCTTCCTCTAACACCCAAGAGGCTGAGGAGTCTAGCGTAGGGAGCTACAAAGGTTGTACTCTCTAAACCCTAGCTTTTCTTTCATGAGATGATGTGAAAAATTTAGAAACCTTAATTTTCTAGGAACGATCCGATGTTTGTTAACTTAGCACCCTAAAGACTCCACCTTTGGCACATGTGATGCTTCCAAACCCTTCATGAGGTGCTAGGCTAACCTTTCAGATGTACCCGTTGTATATATTTTCTTTGAGGTCGATGTACCCGCAGTGCACGGATAGCCGGGTTCTGGAGGGCAATGGGTTCGTATCTCATGTTTTTGAGAGGAAGAGGGGCCTTACTCTAGAATTGGCAGACTATTCGCCGCACTCGTAGGGGGTACAGGTTGACCCAAGGAGGGGTGCTCAATTTACCGGATTCCGTGAAGTGCCGGGTGTTCCATTCACTATGCTGTGGGGGACTACCGCGCTTCAGGTTTTGGCGGGTAACTTGCCGCACCTGTAGGGGTCTAGGTTTCATTGCACAGGCTATCCACATGACTAGGGGAACGTCGGGTTTCAGTAGCGGCTCTGTGAAACCCGGGAATCCTAAATTATATGTATTGTTCTGTGATGCTTATTACTTTTCTGTAATGTTGTATATTATCACGCCTGGAGCGATTATTGTATATTGGTATATATACTATTAGATGTTGTATATGTTTTACACTCGCGCTAGTCCAGTCCCCGCTCTGTCGTTAGTTAAGTAACCTAACGGGTGATGATGGGACCCAGTGACGAATGCGGATGGCATATACGTACATTTATTTTTCGTTCTTTTCTGGTGTGATTGATTGATGGGACTGCATTGATTCTTATCAATGCAAGGATAAAACAAACCTATATTTGATGTTGTTGGAACAGTTTTAAAAGGTGTTATTACAAAGACGTTTCCTTTTGTTATGCATAGCGGTATTCAGTTAGAATATCCTGCACCTCATTCGACGAGGCAATGGCTGATATCCCTTCACCGGAAGAGACCCCTTGGGCAGAAGTTTGCGTCAGGGTAATAACTTCACTATAGTCGATTACAAGTTGCTTTGCATCGTGGTATTCAGTTAGAATATCCTGCACCTCATTCCACGAGGAAAGAGCCGAGATCCCTTCACCGGGAGTGACCTCTTTAGCAAAAGGTTTTCGCCACTATATTTTTATAAAAAGCTATCCGGTTCCTTCAGCGAGATCAAGTTCATTACGTTAAAGGTTTTTCGCCAAAAACCAGCCGTAGCCCTCCGTCATTTCTTTTGGGTATTCAGTAGTATTCAAGCTATGTATTTTGACCAACGCCAAGGCATAGTGTTTGGTAGCTGCTGGGTATTCAATTGTTGCATAGGTAGATGAGTTGGTTTGGGATAGTCGTTCTGCCATTTTGGCCAACGTCAAGGGCATGTGCGGATGGGTTCAAATTGACTTGGATAGTGACGGGTAGAACTTGGCATGCGAATTATGATATTTTGACCAACGCCAAGGTCATACGAGCATGGGGAAAAAATTCACATCGGGAGTTTCAAACATACAAGAAACTTGCCAGGCATGAGCGTACCTTCTGGAGTGTGATAACTTGAGTGGCTTCCATCAAGTTATCATGCGATGATAGTTGGATCCCGATTCTCACTGATGAGTTGGTTTACTCTTCGGGTGATCCCGACTAATTCTTTTTTCAGGTTTGGAGGAGAATTTGAGATTACAGTGGGAGGTTTCCTGATTAGATAAAGTGATAGCCATTCTGATCTAAGTTAGAGTGCACGCAGAGTGTTTCTTTTCTCTCTCTCTTTGGCAGCAACCTTTGACCGACCCTAGACTATGACTCAGTGACCAAGTTGATCGAACCTTCTTAAAATACTGGCTTTTGGATTGTCTAAAGTTGCATAAGTCATTGCCGCTCCTTCTTTTACCCTTTGCATTTCTCAGAACATCCCGTATTACTACGGACATCCACTTCCATTGGATAGATCCATCGTATGGTTATATACGAACTCGAAGGTACTACTTCGAGGATGGATCCAGGTTCAGGAGAAATAGAATAAAGTATTATTCAGTTGTCTTTTATTATCACCTTCTCTCAGGTTGCGAGGGCTCCTTAGTTTAGGAGAGTACAGCTATTACGCTTATTGGATAGTCTTATTCCAAACCATAGGCAGGTGCCGAAATGTAGGGAATGGAGAAAACCAATTAGCCTAAGTAGGGTGTACAGAAGGTAATAACTAAGGACAAAATAAAGGGATTAGAAAGAGGGAAAAGTAAATTGCGACTGTTATCATTCATGACCAAAACACGTACTTCATCGCCACTCCTATTTCACCTTTGCTTTTTTCCCCAGTTCGGAAGAAATAGAATAAGTTATTATTCAGTTGTCTTTTATCATCACCTTCTTTCAAGATGCGAGTACTCCTAGGATTAGGAGAGTACACCTATTATGCTTACTGGATAGTCTTCTTCCAAACCATAGGCTGGTGCCGAACGGTAGGGAAGGAAGAAAACCACTTAGCCTAACGATGGTGTACAGAAGGAAATGACTAAAGACAAATAAAGGGATTTGGAGAGATGGCAATGAAATATACGGTTACAGTCATGAATTGGATTATGGAAGAGGCATTACTAGGAACACTAGGATACCCCTACGAAACATTTTCATGTTTCAGTGCATTGTTAAAGGAAAACTGTTTTCCCGATTAGATACTTACTCCAAGGGTATGTATTTACCAGGTTTCATTCTCATATCTGTATGGTTTTACAGATGATGAGTGGGAGTAAGTTATTGGGAATTAGATGATCATCCTCATTATATCAGAATTCGTTGTAATTGGTGATATTTGAGGAAATCGCCTGGGTACAGTTTTCAACCTACGACGCACAGGTTTTGGGTTATTCAACTCAGTGGACTTATACAGAGTATTGTATGTTGTCCAAAGTCCATCAGGACAAAGGGTTTGGTCCTCGTACTCTGTTCTGTTTACTTGTAACTTCTATAGTTTTTAGACAAGTTTTTCGTAGAAATACAATGTCTAAGTTTTGAGAAGTTGTGGGTATAAGAATAAAGTAGAAAACCAGATGTCGCAAGTATCGGGATTCTTCAAAGAAATCAAAGATATAGATACTTGTGATTGGTATTCAGTTGATAGTAATGGTTTTGAGAAACTTGTTTCTCTTTCAGGTTACTCATAATTGGATGGATTCCTAAGTTGAGTAATACTGATTAGCCTTTCTCCATTAAGTTGATATGCACTGGAGACAGTTGCACGGTTTGAATCTGGTTCCAGTTAAATTAGTGCCTCTATTTCTATATTGTATATAGAATGGTTCATATCTTAACGATGTTAAGATACAGGGAGTTGTCGGGCTTATGCTTAAAACCAGACTCTGGATAACTCTAGGCACGTTTCTGTAATGGCAGTTTGTGGGTTGACCCGGGCTATGTCGAGGGTTAACTTTCTACCATCTGGAAGATCAATAGTGATATTGTTCTTGACTCGCCACAGTTTTAGTAAAATGGATTTTTTCAGAAAACAATAGTGGGAGTATGGTAGAACTGGAAGTGATTCCAGAACCGCAAACGATTACGGAAAATTTAATAGGACCTATATATTCAATCAGGTTAGACATTCCATTAGCCACTCCGCAGATATGGTGGGTAACCTCAGACACCCGAGAGGTACTCCGGTAGCCTCAAGGACGGTGACAGGGGGGTTCTTGTTTACCCAGACTTGACACTACTGTTGCTCCAGACTATGAGACCCGGCAGGAGGATATGTATAGCGTCGTTCTAAACTAGCTTTAGAACTGTACGTATATATTATTCTGCCAGAGGGTTGTCGTAGTCAGTGGGAGTAGCGGAAGCATAGTGGGCAAGTAACTTATGTCTATTTACAGACTTGAGCAGATAAAGCGGAGATAGATCATCTAATTTTGATGTGAAAGTCATGGCTTTGACTTCATCAGAATAGGGGATGGATCTGTTAAGGAGGTAGTACTGTGTGATGTCCTGGTATTTGGATGACATACACAGAGAAGGAAGTAAAATTCCTATACTACGATCGGTTGTACTGTGGTTGTCACACAGTTGTTTCTCCACAAAGGATATGGATATAATATCAGACATTCTGGTTTCTAGATCTATGGTTTTAGATCTTGATTTAGGTAGTTTCCCAATGTGGGTACTTTGACAGTATTCTAAAAGTATCTAGAATAGATGACTCCTGGCATGGTGGTGTACCTGCAGGTGATGGAGTCAGCTTCTCTAAAGGTGTCTTACAGACTAAAGGAGAGAGGGATGCGCATGATTGGCAGATCACTTGCTTAGGCAATTGAGTCAATCGTGAGATGTCAAGTACCACACCAGATGTTGTTTTTGCACTTGATGCGATAAGTATATATTAATCCAATCCTGGAGAAACATAAGGAAGCAGTTTTAGAACATAAGTGCATGTTCTACGGATTTGATGACGGTAGCCTCCTTCGGGAGACAGTTATCATTCCAGGCTTCAAAGGTGACATGGTTGACAGAGTGATTGTCAGAGTTATTGTTTTCCCTATGATGAGGGACAGTATTATGGACAGGTGGTCCAAGAGGATACTGTGGGAGGCTTGGTGCTGGATACTGATTAGGTTCAGTTATCAATAAAGTCTAAGAAGTTTGGATTTGGAGTTCATTTATGAACTAGGTCCCATCAGATATCCAGACATATTCTAAGACAGGTATTACTCGATTCGGGAGATGGCTTTCTCCGCGAACTTGAGATTAAGAGAGACATAGAAAGAAACAACAGGGCGGATCCACTCACTGAGGCTATTTCTCGAACACAATAGTTTTACAAACGGGATTTTTGAAACTGATTAGTAGAGGAGTTGGATGTTCGGTATCACACGGGATGTGAGTATGTGACATAGCAATAATTAGCCTTAAGTGCAAGTGGGAGATTGTTGGAGATAGTGCCCTCAAAGTCAATTATTGGATCGCAGGTACGTGATTGCAATGATTGAGGCAGGACCTATACCGATATGACAGTCTTGCTCGAGATGATAGTATGCTATCTGGTTTATCTTTATCATCGAATACATGCTTTAGTTCACTATTGCATGATGATAGAGCCCATAGGATTCTTTCTTGACTACCAGCAGTATGATGGCGATCATATACGTGGGAGCTGGGGTCTATAAGCACATCCTTAAAGTGTCCCTAGTCGTGGGAGTTTCGAGACAGGGCATCGATACTCCGGAGTAGACTAGTGTATACAGTCGAGACCCCGACGAGGGGCGATGGCCGGTCTCATAAGCCATTGGTGTCAGTTGGATCACCTAAGATGTATACAGGTGCTCATTGGGTTATGAGTACACCGGACAGGACTCGCCGGGAACCTGCTAGTTGGTATTATACCTATCGTCAGATAGCAGTTCCCTGGTGACATGTGTACAGATTAGTTCATTGACCTGAGGTCGTCATTTGTCTCGTGTGAGTTCCCACCGTGCTTTGATTTCTACCCTACCACGGCTCAAAGGAGTCGTGCAAACAGGTCTTTTTTGGGTACAGTCCCAAGCCACATGGAGGCAAGTGAGCGGATCGGCAGGGGATTCATCTCTCCCGGTATTGGGGGTGAGATCGCGCTGTGTCTAGGAAAGCCATTACACAAAGCCCTCAGCCGAGGCAGGAGATTTACAGGTAGGTACTCTAGTAGTATCTCAGGGTATTCTGGGTTACTCTCTGACACGACTTATACCGCTATTGGGGGTCTGACGTTACCAGCCCTTAGGCCGATATGCGATACTCATAGACGAACGGACCGGACTGTATGTATATTGTCACTGTTAGGCTCAGTAGGGTTTATGGATGAGTTCGCTCATCAGCTTCCCTTCCAATCAATACATAGGCAACCGTTACGTACAGCTTGTACCTCTGACGTGGTAGAGGTTATACCCAGTGCCCGTGTGTTGATGAGTCATTAGAGTCCCCCACAGACAGTTTTCCAAGTTCGGGTGAAACGTTGTAGAGGCCATATGGTTTTATGGCAGGGTTCGGAAAATGCACGTGCGTTTTCGCACGTGTCATATTTCGGGTAAATAATACTGGTAGGCTTTGGTTTAAGCCGGATTCGAGTATTATACTGTGTAGATATAATATCTTTGTCTCAGTTGCATTTGTATTCGGTCGTAATACAAATGCGGGTATGTTTATACTGATACGGGGTTATCCTGAAATTCGTTTCAGGATCACTTTTGGAAGTTGCCAGTTTCCAGTTTTCTATCACCCGTATTTGACATTCGGTTAAAGACGGATTTTTCTTTTCTTGATGAGTGTGGAAGGTTCTAGAAACTTCTAGATTGGTGACAAGGATTGTGACTCATTCATTTGCATTAACTGGATGATGACTTGTTAAGGTGACTCATTAGTTTTCATTTAATGTTTTGATGATGTGTTTAATGAGTCACCCTTTTCAATTAATTCCTTTTGTTTTTGATTAAGATCTTTTTCCTTGTGGTCACCTCCCCCCTTCCTACACTCACCCCGCACCTCCATATAATGGCCGACCACTTCATTTGGTGGGCTATGGTTGTTCTTTTGAGAAAAGAATATAGTTTATGGTGTATGGAAATTTCATAGCTTTTTCATTCCATCACAAGTTCCAAAAGGGCAACTTCATTAACCGTTCGTCCATAGCCTTGGACGTAACGAGACAAAGTGTTCTACTCATTCTCTAAATCATCTTGTTTATCTCTTTTAGCAAACTTGATGATCGAGTTGCCTCGGTTCAGAGGCGGGAGCCCGTTTAAAGATCCGTCGACGTGGTGCCACCTGGACGAGAAGACTGGAGATTCAGGAGATCGGAGCAGCCGCAACAAAGCGTGGGATGATGGTTGAAGACCGAAGGGCTCGGATCGTTCGGTATAACATTTCTACCCACTTTGTAGTTTGTTAGTTTAGTTTTAATGGCAGATCCGGATTATAGTACGCGATAGCGTCAGTCTAAAAGTTTTTGTTCCGCATTTGGCGTTTGTTAGACGGCCGGGGCGCTACCGTGGACTTACAAGTAATTCCTAGCTTACCAGGATTCGTAGGATAGGGTAGAATCATGGATGAGAAAATCTTTTAACTTCCTTTATACATTTTAAAATTTATAAATTTTTGCAAAATAAATGTTAACCTCTTATCGGGCGTGGTACCAATTTATTGATAGTCACGACCACGATTTGAGATTGGTTTAACACTTATTTTGTTAAGGGCTAGACATGAATAGAGATCAATGCAAGGACAAGGGTTAGTAGTGGGTAAACCCTAGTTTCTTCCAAGAACCCTAATCTACATTCTTCACTATCGATCTAGTTTTAAACTATTAAAAGATAAATGAGTCATTTTTAATTATTCATCCATTACTACTAAGTCCTATGAACCCTATAAGCCTTTTCTTTATAAATTCTATATCCGTAACGACAAACAATTATCCCATTTTTAATCAACTCGTCTAAAACAAGAAAAGAGCTCACGTTTCCCGGCGGACGACCCGTACTCATCGCGGCTAGCTACTAGCGACACCGTCTTGATCGTGGTTACTTTACAAAACACTTTTTAACAATCAATCATACACACCCACCCACAATTTGAGGACACATGGATGAGAGAGAGAGGGTTATATGAGAGGTGAGATTCATTCTCATAACACTTAACCTAATTCATTTCTCTTTTCATCTTCTTTCTCCCAGTTTCCCTCAAACTCCAAAAGAATAATTAGAAAATGAAGGAAAAATATGAGAGCTTACCACATCTCTTTCCATTCATTTCTAGCAAGTCTAAATGGAAAGTTGCTTCATCAAAGATGCTACAAAGGTGACGCTAGAGCTTGGGTTGGGGTTTTCTTAATGTGGATCATCTTCGGAGAGAAGATCGACTTGCAAGCTTGATCAGGAGGCGACGGAGTCTAGACGGGGTCTTCCACGATTAGGTGGACACGCTACAAAGGTTGTAGAACCCTTAACTCCCCCTTCTTTTCTTTTCTAGTTTATGCAATTGCAAGTATTTGTGATGATCATGGTTAGGTTTTGGTTCTATGTTTGTAACAATTATTGTTTTCAAATTTCGTCGCGGTCCGCAATTGTTGCGACCCTAGGACCAAACCCTACCCTAGTATCAGAGCCAAATCCAATACTTGTAATTTCTTTAATGATTCATTAGATTCAAAACTGTCATTTCCATTTAGTTTTCAAGTTATCAAGATTTTGTTGGTTTTTTTGACGGTCTCTGAAAATTATTTATACCCTCGTTTTGAGACTATTTATTCTTTTTGTAACCATGACCGAATCCTAAGGCCCTATTTTAAAACCCAAACCGCCCAGGTCGGCTACAGAACCACCTAGGTCGGCCCGGTTTCTAACCCAGGACTCGGTTTTTAGTCTAGGGCTTGTTTTCTTAAAAATTTAGACTATTTGGTAAATCAATTTCCCCATATGTCTTGTGGTTAAATCTGGAAAGTTTGGTATATTAAGGAAGGTGTGGTTTTGAAAATACTGCATCATTATATTTTGCATATGTGATATATGATGCTTAACGTCGAGGAATTGATGTGTGATCAATTCGACAGGGTTTCACATAGTGAGTCCGATATGTTGGTGTGTTTGGTTCGGATTGTCACAATGAATAGCCCTATGTGTGAATTGTTTGTAATACTTTGTTGTAGGTATTTCAATTTGTATAAGCCAAATGTATATTCTTTTATCGGGACGAGCCACCGGATTGTGGCCGTCGTTTCCGTTTTTATGTATTATTATTTATCGGGACACGACCATGTTGCAGTCATTGTATATAATACATGTTTTACCACACGGAGAAGTGCTCGGGCCGCCGGGTTCTAGAGTGTAGTATGTAAGTCGACGTTAGACACCCCACATGATGTGGGGAGGCGGAATAGGTAAAACAATCATTTTGTTTAAACTAACATCGACTAACTTTACGGATCTTTGCTAAACCCTAACTAACAACAACATAGAAGTGATTAGCTACTATGAAAGATGATTATACCTAATGAATCAAGCCCTTCTTGTTCTCGTAGACCACCTTCTCGTCGGCCTCCTCGTTGTGATAGAAGATCCACCCGAGAGCTACTTCTCCAAGCTTAACCTCTCACTTGAGGTAACTAGGTTGCTATGAGTGCTAATCAAAGTAACCTAGAGGATATAGAATAGGATTAGGGATCTATTAGTCTTGCTAACCCTTGGATCTCAACACATGAGAGGTTAGGGTTAGTTCTTTGAAGAGAGAGAGCTTGAGGAGAGAGAAGGTGAGAGTGAGAATGATATGAAATAATATCTCATTTATGAATATATGAAGCATAATAATTATTAAATGAATAACAAATAATAATATCAACCATACTTCATTAACTCACTTTGTGTGATTCATCTCATGAGTCATTAAGCAATAAATGCATCATTAACTCCTTTGGATGAATCACACCATGAGTCATTAAACCATTTAATGCAAATTCCATCTAAGCCTCCAACTCATCAATCTTCTAGAAGCTTCTCGACTAATTACGAGAATGCCCCTCCCATCCGTGAAAACACAGAAATACTGAGACTGTATAAATCCAATAATCCAATACTAGAATCTGGCTTAAACCAAAGCCTGCTAGTATAAATTGTCCAAACATCGTACGTGCGTAAAAACACGTATGTTTCCGAACCCTGTCGTAAAACCATACGATCTCTATATCGTTTCGCCCGAAGCAGGGAAACTCTCTGTGTAGGACTCTAAAGACTCGACACTACGCTGGCAGTGGGTTTAACCACAGACCGCAAGCGGCACTAGCTGTACGTAACGGTCCCCAGGTAGATGTCGATAAGAAGGCCGATGAGGAAACCCATCCGAACTCCTACTGAGCTTGATGTGACAATCTCCGTACAGTCCAGTCTGTTCGTCTAAGACTATCGTATATCGGGCCTAGGGGCGCGGCAAGCGTCAGTCCCCTATAGGCGGTATAAGTCATGTCCGGTGTACCCGTAACCCAACGAGCACCTGTATACTATCTCCAGTACAACGTACTAATGGCTGTGGGACATACCATTTCCCCTGCTGGGATGAGAAGCGTACACACTAGTCTACTCTGGAGTATCGATACCCTGTCACGATAATCCTGCGACTAGGGACCTGAAAAAGGATGTGCTTGTAGACTATCCAGCCCCCACTAGTGTGACCGTCATCACAACGCTGGTAGTCAAGCAAGATCCTAAGGGCTCTATCAATATGTATTCTCGACATGCTAACATATACACATATTAAGATAGAAATAAACCAAGTAGCATACTACCATGTTTAGCAAGACTGTTAATATAACTGTGAATATCCCAAGCTTCCATTAAGTAATATACAAGCTAGTATGATACAATAATGGCCTCTAGGGCATATACACTAACAATCTCCCACTTGCACTAGGGCCATGTACTGGCGTATCGAAGACCTATCATCTCGAGTAGCCTCTCGAACTGAATCTGAGGTAAGGCCTTAGTGAATGGATTTGCAGTGTTCTCCTCTGTTGGAACTCTCCGGACCTCGATCTCTTGGTGATCTATGATTTCCCTGGTCAGGTGATACCGCCTCAAGATGTGTCTGGACTTCTGATGGGACTTGGGTTCCTTCTCTAAAGCTATAGCTCCATTGTTGTCACAATACAGCGGTATTGGATCAGCAATGGTAGGAACCACCTGAAGTTCTGTTAGGAACTTCTTCATCCAGACTGCTTCTTTTGCGGCATCGCAAGCAGCGATATACTCCGCTTCCATTGTCGAGTCAGCAACGATTTCCTGCTTGGAACTCTTCCAGCACACCGCCCCTCCATTGAGGGTAAAGACATAACCTGACATGGACTTGGAGTCATCCTTGTCACTCTGGAAGCTGGAGTCGGCAAAAGCCTTGATCTGGAGGTCTTTTCCGCCGTAAACCAAGAACATATCCTTAGTCCTTCTCAGGTACTTGAGAATATTCTTTACTGCTATCCAGTGCTTCTCCCCTGGGTCTGACTGATACCTTCTTACCACGCTCAGTGCGTAAACTACATCTGGTCTGGTGCATAACATCGCATACATTATAGAGCCTACCGCAGAAGCGTAGGGTATAACTGACATGCGATCCCTTTCCAAATCAGTCTTGGGAGACATCTCTTTGGATAGGGTGATTCCGTGACAAGCCGGTAAATTACCGCACTTAGAATCTTCCATACTGAATCTTTTCAGTATAGTGTTGATATACTTGGACTGCGAAAGTCCCAACATCCTCTTAGATCTATCACGATAGATCTGGATCCCCAGAATGTAAGAGGCATCACTCAGGTCTTTCATGGAGAACTTGTGTGACAAGAATCCTTTGACAGATTGTAGCATAGGAATGTCATTTCCTATTAATAGAATGTCATCACGTACAAGACGAGGAATACGACAATTCGTGCTACAATTTTACTATATATACATGGTTCATCTGGATTTTTGATAAAGTCATATTCTTTGACCGTTTCATCAAAACAGATTTTCCAACTCCGCGATGCCTGCTTTAGTCCATAAATGGACTTAAGCAATTTGCACACTTTCCCGCTGCCCCCACTCTGATTGAAACCTTCTGGCTGATCCATATAGACGCACTCTTCTAAATTACCATTTAGAAAAACCGTCTTTACGTCCATCTGCTAGATCTCATAATCATGGAAGGCGGCAATGACAAGAAGGATCCGAATGGATTTGAGCATAGCCACTGGAGAAAAAGTTTCGTCATAGTCCAAACCAGGTCTTTGACGAAAATCCTTTGCAACAAGTCTAGCCTTATAGGTTTCCACCTGTCCATCTACACCAATCTTTTTCTTGAAGATCCATTTGCATCCTATGGGTTTTACCCCACCTGGAGCAAAGTCCAAAGTCCATACTTTGTTGGTGTACATGGACTCCATCTCGGTCCGCATTGCATCCAACCATCTTACCGAGTCGCCGCTCTGGATGGCCTGCTGGAAGGTAGTAGGTTCATCATTATCAATGATGCAATCCTCTCTATCCCTATCTATGAGAAAACCGTAGTATCTCTTAGGCGGATGAGACAGCCTACTACTCCTGCGGAGGGGTGCGGGAATGTCCTGTTCTTCTTGAACTATTGGTTCTACCAAACTTTCAGTAGTAGTTTGTGGTTCTGGAATTTCTTCCAGTTCTATTTCGCTCCCACTTGTTTCCTTTTATAAAAACCGCTGTTCTAGAAAATGGGCATTACGAGAAATAAAAACCTTTTATTCCTCTGCGTAATAGAAGAAATACCCTTTGGAGTTCTTTGGATATCCCACAAACTTACACTGTACTGATCGTGCCTCGAGTTTGTCCGCATGCTGCTTTTTAACCAAAGCCGGACATCCCTATATCTTCAGATACTGAAGATAGGGTTTCTTCCCACTCCACATCTGATATGGCGTGGTAGGCACAGTCTTGGTAGGAGCCCTGTTCAAAAGATATGCTGCTGATTCTAGCGCATAACCCCAGAAAGATCGCGGTAACTCAGCATTACTCATCATGGAATGTACCATATCCAATAGGGTTCGGTTTCGTCTCTCCGATACACCGTTATGCTGTGGAGTGTATGGAGGAGTAAGCTGACAGAGAATACCTTTCTCTTTTAGGTAACCCAGGAACTCGACACTTAAGTATTCACCACCTCGATTAGATCTCAGTGTTTTGATACTTTTGCCGGTTTGGTTTTCTACTTCATTCTTATATTCTTGGAATTTCTCAAAGGCCTCGGATTTATGTTTCATTAAGAAAATGAATCCATACCTAGAGTAATCGTCTGTAAAAGTAATGAAATATGAAAAACCACCTCTTGCATGTGTAGACATTGGACCACATACATCGCTGTGTATGAGTCCTAAGAGCTCGCTCGCTCTTACTCCATGTCCAGTGAATGGAGTCTTTGTCATCTTTCCTTTGAGACATGATTGACAAGTTGCATAAGATTGATATTCGAACGGATCCAAATATCCTTCTCTATGTAACTTAGTTAACCTTATCTCATTGATGTGACCCAGTCTACAATGCCATAAGAAAGCCTGATTTATATTTGGAGACTTTCTTTTTAGTGTGTTCTGGACATTGAAAATCTGTAATTGGTTTAGCACGTATATACCGTTATCTAGTGTACTGGACCCAATCAAACCATGATTAAGGTGGATGTTAACAACATCGCTTACAAACGTGAAATCATAACCTTCTTTTGATAACAACGATACTGATATGATATTACACGTTAAACTAGGTACACAAAAACAGTTGCGCAAAACCAAAATATGTCCAGTCGTCAATCCTAGGTGATAATCCCCTACGGACACAGCACCCACGCTAGCTCCGTTAGCAACCTGGAGGGTCATATCACCAACCTTCAGTACTCTACGGTTTCTCAGTGCCTGCAATGAATTGCATATATGAGATCCTGATCCGGTATCCAATACCCAGGAAGTAGAGTTGATTGACAGACAATTTTTAATTACAAACACACCTGAAGTCGAAGCCACAGCTTGCTTCGGGTCCTGGTTCTTGGCAATCCAAGCTTTGCAATCTTTCTTCCAATGGCCTTTCCTACGACAGTGGAAGCACTCGTCCTTAGCCACTACTGGCACCGCAACCTTTGCCTTTCCCTTAACTCCCACCTTACCAACACCACCTCTCGGTTTGGTAGCGGCTTTCTTCTTCCTTCCTTTGGCCCTAGCCTTGGATTCGGAAGAGGAAGCACCGCGAACAAACATAGTGGGTGTTTCCCTTGCTTTCTGCAAGGTGCCCTCTGCACTCCTCAATATGTTAAGGAGTTCTGGAAGTTCAACTTATTTTCCTTGAATGTTGAAATTTAGAATAAACTGGGCGTAGGTGGAAGGAAGGGACTGAAGAACCAAGTCTGTATAGAGCTTGTTCTCTAAAGTCGTCCCGAGGCCCGCGAGCTCTTCTATATAGCCAATCATCTTTAGGACATGTTCTCCTACAGATGATCCGACGGCCAGTCTCGACTGAAACAAGTTCTTCGAGGTCTCGTATCTAGCTATACGAGATTGCTCTCCATACAGTTCCTTGGTGTGGAGAAATATGGATTCAAGATCCATATTCTCGTGCCTCCTCTGATGTTCATTATTCATAGAGGCAA
This sequence comes from Agapanthus africanus, assembly GCA_030015575.1. Taxonomy (NCBI): domain Eukaryota; kingdom Viridiplantae; phylum Streptophyta; class Magnoliopsida; order Asparagales; family Amaryllidaceae; genus Agapanthus; species Agapanthus africanus. The sequence goes on from CM057346.1 coordinate 404,629,907, forward strand.
GCACGATGCATTTGGCCTTCGCGCAATCAATCTCCCAGGTCTTGCGGATTTCCTTATCCGCGACACTGGATTCTGGACCAGGGACAGCAGGTGCCTTAGTGGTAAGGACATACCCCAATTTGTCATAAGTAATAGCCATCTTAACATTCCGTAACCAATCTTTATAGTTTGGCCCTGTCAAAATATTTTTATCTAATAGTAACTTAAGGCCTGTCATGTTCTGGGTCGCTGCAAAGAGAGAGAGAGAGGGAACACTTTAGCATGATACTCTTGCAAGTTTAGAGTGGTTTTTAGTTTATCTAAACAGGATGGCTCCCACTGTTTTTCGAATCCCTCCTCAAACCAAAAAGGAAGAACTAGTCAGGACTATTCTCACCGTACAATACTTGCTCAACCGTTCAGCCAGGCCGGTGTCGGTACTTCGAGGGAGGTTTTATGACGCTTTCGCGAAGTTCCTTAATTAAATAACTACTTTTCTCTGGGGGTGTAGCCCCGCTGACACCTTTCTCGACACCTACTTGGTTTATAGCATTGATCGTTAAGTGACAAACCTCCTGATGAGTAGCGGATACTCATAGGAGGATCAGGACCCAAATATCATCGTGTGATAAAGCTGAAGGAATCCTACCAGAATTATCACACTCCAAATGGTATGCAACTCTTAGCAAATTTTAGTTTCTTTAGAAATTCCCGATATAAATTTCTGCCCCATGCTCTTATGACCTTGGCGTTGGTCAAAATGTCATAAGTCACATGTCAAGTTCTACCCATCATTATCTTGTTAATTTGAACCCATCCGTACATACCCCTGACATTGGCCAAATGATAATACGACTGTCCCAAACTAACTCATCTATCTATGCAACAAATTTTTACCCAGCAGCTACCAAACACTATGCCTTGGCGTTGGTCAAAATGCATAGCATGAATACTACTGAATACCCAAATGAAATGACGGAGGGCTACGAATGGTTTTGGCGATACCGTGAACGTAGTGAACTTGATATGATCGAAGGAACCTGATAGCTTTTAAAAGGAGTGGCTTAAGCTCCGCAATTTAAAAAATATCTTTTGTTTTAAAATAACCGAGTGGTTTCTTTTAAACTGTTCCAACGATTTAACTTTGGTTTATTTTATTTAAATTAATATAATGCGTCCCATCAATTAACCTATCATTACAGAAAACAACAAAAATACAACGTCCTCTTATGCCATCCGCATTCGCCAGTGGGTCCCGTCATTCACCCGTTAGGTTACTTAACTAACGACGGAGCGGGGGCTGGGCTAGCGCGGGTGTAAAACATAAGTGACGCCTAATAGATATCATATATAGATATTGTACATTCGTCAGACGCAATAATAGGCATTCCAGATCATAGGTGAACATATTGGATTTTCTACGAATCCGCATTCCTTTTGAGCCTGCAAAGAAAGACGGATTTCATAGTCGCGATGAATAGCCAAAACCACACCCTAGACCCCTACGGGTACGGCAAACTACCCACCAAGTACCTGAAGTGAAGCGGTCTCCCTCAACAACGTGAGTAAGCCACTAAATACTTCAAGTACCCGGTAGTTTGTGCACCCCATCTTGGGTCTATCCTAGTAGAAGAAAACAGTAAATGAAATAATACAACGGTGGCTACAACCTCAACCCGGATATGCCCCGTAAAAGAATATTACAACAATTTATAAATTACATTTGAATGAAAGAAACACTCCTCTCACATCCCCGGCTATCCATTCACGACAATCTAACAAGTCCACAAACACAAACCAGTAAAAAACCATTACAGAAATGTGCAACCCCCTGCTAACCGACATACTAGCAGTTAGGGGAGGTTTACGAACACATTAAACACATCACAGATATAATCAAGTTAGCCAAACATCTTAGAATTTCGATCAAGTAAACACAAATGATTCTACTCCAAATATTTCTCTGTGCACCTGAAACCTGAGCAGAAACAAAACATCCCAGAAAATACAAAATCAACACAGAAGAGTTACCGGGCAAATTTGGGCTGACTCGACTTCAACTCGGCCGCGGATCCGCGGCGGATCACTTGGATCGGCCGCGGTTCCGCAGCGGTTTGGCCGAATCACGATCCCAAATTTCTCCAGTAATCTTATAATTCCCTGCATGTATTTTTAAGTGTCCCTGAAAAATTTTTAGACCCCGTTTTAAAATCGGCAGAAACTTGGTTAAAATGATGTTTTTTCGGGTTCGTTTTGCGATCGAATTTCTAACGACTTTGCTAACAAGTTAGTTATGGTTTAGCGAGGCTCTGATACTGTAAGTGCACGGCGGCGCCCCGGCCGTCGATCCGACGGCCAAGTGCGGAAGCGGTGAAAAACTTTAAATTTTGCGGACTTAGCAAACCGGCACCACCGCGCACTAAACACCCGGATCGAACCATTAACAAGTCTAAGCTAACTAGAAGAAGGGAAAGAGATATACCGAGTGATCCGAGTCCTTCGGTCTTCTCGTCGTCGTCCCGATCTCCCGCGGATCCTCCGGTCGTCGCCTCCTTACCGGAAGGGCACCACGTAGCCGGATTCTTTTACGGGCTCCCACCTCTATACCGAGGCAACTCGGGCGCGAAGTTGGCTAGCCGACGCGCCCAAGATTTGCTGTAGAATGTGTAGAATACCATTGTCTCATTTGGGGTTATGTTGCCATTGATGGAGGAATTTGTGCACAAGAATTTTTCTATGGATCAAAGCTTGCTGGAAAATAAAGTGGAGCTTGCAATCCCCAAAAATGAGCTCGGCCAAAGTTGATTTTAGCTCACTGGAAAAATGCAACTTGGGGTGAAGCATATATATATATGAATTAAACCTTGCATATGAATTCTTCAATTCACAGCACACACACACACAAAGAGGGGCCCACGAAATTGATCAAGAAGAAAACTTTTCCCACAAAAAAAAACACACTCCATTCTTCAACAGTGGCCGGCCCCATCAAAAACTCCAAGTGGGGAAAATGAATAAATAATGCAAGGAAGGAAATAAATGAATAGAAAAGGTCACACCCAATCTAATCACATCCAATCTCATAAATGCAAAAGATTGATTCAAAGGAAATCTCATCATGAGAAATTTATCATAATGAATCAAATACAAAGAACCCCTCCACAAATGGTTATTTGCAAATTTGCAAATAACCCCCTCCATCGGAAAAGTCCGGCCGGGAAAGAACAAAGAAAAACCGGCCGGAACGGAATGCAAACCGGCAACTCCAGAAAACAGGTCCCGTAATAAATTACAGGAAAACCCCGATACTGTGCATACACACCCGCATCTGTATTCCGTCCGGATACAAATGCAAAGAGACAAAATTACACTGTCAAATACTAGGATCCGGCTTAAGCCAAAACCGGCTAGTAAAAACCGTCCGATCACGATCCGTGCAATACCGCACGTATCTGATCGAACCCTGCCATATCTCCATACGGCCTCTACAGCGTTTCGCCCGAAAGCTTGAGTAACTGAAAGCGTGGTGGACTCTAAAGACTCGTCAATACTATGGCTGTGGATTTAACCACTAGCACGTCAGAGGTATAAGCCAATACGTAACGGGCCACCAGCTATTGACCAAAAGGGACGTCGATGAGCGAACTCATCCTGACACCCTACTGAGCCTGTCAGTGACAATATCCGTACAGTCCGGTCCGTTCGTCTATGAGCATCGCATGGCGGGCCTAGGGGGTTGGTAAAAGTCAGACCCCCAAAAGCGGTACAAGTCGTGTCGGAGTGTAGCCCAGAACACCCTGAGATACTACTGGAATACCTACCAGTAAATCTCCTTGCCTTGGCCAAGGACTTTGTGTAATGGCTCTCCTAGACACAGCACGACCTCACCCCCAATACCGGGAGAGACGAACCCCTGAAGATACGCTCACTGCCTCCATGTGGCTCGGGACTGTACCCAACTAAAACCTGTTTGCACGACTCCTTTGAGCCGTGGTAGGGTAGTAATCAAAGTACAGTGGGAACTCACATGAGACAAATGACGATCCCCAGGTCGATGAACTAACCTGCACACATGTCACCAGGGAACTGCCATCTGACGTCTGGTATATGACCAACTAGCATGTTCCCGGCGAGTCCTGTCCGGTGTACTCATAACCCAATGAGCACCTGTATACATCTTAGGTGATCCAACTGACACCAGTGGCTTGTGAGACCGGCCACCGCCCCTCGTCGGGGTCTCGACTGTATACACTAGTCTACTAATGGAGTATCGATGCCCGGTCTCGAAACTCCAACGACTAGGGACCTTTTAAGGATATGCTTGTAGACCCCCAGCTCCCACTTATATGATCGCCCTCATACTGCTGGTGGTCAAGCAAGAATCCTAGGGGCTCTATCAACGTGTAATAGCGACGTGTCAGGTCACCTAAAGCAGTACACGATGATAAAGGTAAACCAGATAGCATACTATCATCTCGAGTAAGACTGTCCTACCGGGATAGGTCCTCGCTCAATCATTACAATCACGTACCTGTGACCTAATAATTGACTCTGAGGGCACTATCTCCAACAATCTCCCACTTGCACTCAAGGCTAATTATTGCGATGTCGCATACTCACAGCCCGTGTGATACCGAACATCCAACTCCTCTACTAGTCAGTCTCACAAAGCTCGTTTGCGGAACTATTGCGTTCGAGGAATAGCCTCAGTGAGTGGATCCGCTTAGTTGTTTCTTTCTATGTCTCTCTATATCTCAAGTTCGCGGAGAAAGCCATCTCCCGAAAAGAGCAATACCTGTCTCAGAATATGTCTGGATGTTTGATGGGACCTAGCTCATAAATGAACTCCAAATCCAAACTTCTTAGACTGTATCGTCAACTGAACTTAATCAGTATCCTGCGCGCCATGCCTCCCTCAGTATTGCCTTGGACCACCTGTCCAAAATACTGCCCCTCATCAGAAGGAAAACTATAACTCTGACAACCTCCTTGTCGTCCATGTCACCTTGGAAGCCTGGAATGATAACTGTCTCCTGAATGAGGCTGTCGTTATCATATCCCTAGAACATCCACTTATGTTCTAAAACTGCTTTCGACTGTTTCTCCAGGATTGGATTAATGTCAACTTATTGCATCTAGTGCAAGAACAACATCTGGTGTGGTACTTGACATCTCATGATTGACTCAATTGCCTAAGCAAGTGATCTGCCAATCATGCACGTCCCTCTCCCCTTTAGTCTGTAAGACACGTTTAGAGAGGGTGACTCCATCTTCTGCAGGTACACTACCGTGCATGGAGTCGTCCATCCCAAATACTCTTAGAATGCTGTCAAGTACCCTGATTGGGAAACCACCCAAATCTAGATCTAAAACCATAGATCTAGTAACCAGTATGTCTGATGTAAAATCCAAGTCCTATGTGGAGAAACCACTGTGTGACGACCAAAGTATAACCGATCGTAGTGTAGGAGTTTCTTTTCCTACTCTGTGTATATCATCCAAATACCAGGATATCACACCCTACTACCTTCTCAACAGATCCATCCCCTATTCTGATGAAGTCAAACCCATGACTGTCACGTCAGAAATAGATGATCTATCTCCGCTACATCTGCTCTAGTCTATAAATAGACATAAGCAACCTGTCCACCAATGCTTCCGCTGCTCCCACTGACTACGATAACCCTCTGGCAGAGTCATATAGACGTACACTTCTAAAACTGGTTTAGAACGACGCTATACTCATCCTCCCGCCGGGTCTCGTAACCTGGAACAACAGCAATGGCAATTGTGGGTAAACAAGAACTTCCCTGTCACCGTCCTTGAGGCTACCGTAGTGCCTCTCGGGTGTCTGAAGTTACCCACCTTATCTGCGGAGTGGCCAATGGAATGTCAATCCAGATTGAATCTTTAGGTTCCTTATCAAATCTTCAGTAATCGTTTGTGGTTCTGGAATTACTTCCAGTTCTACCATACTCCCACTACTGTTTTCTGAAAAAATCCATTTTTAATAAAACTGTGGCGAGTCTAGAACAATATCGCTATTGTTCATCCAGATGGTAGAAAGTTGTTAGTTATATGTATGCCCTAGAGGCCATTACTATACATAGGATGTATATTGTAGTGGATGCTGGGATGTATATAGGGAGGACTTTCTCGCTCGACATGATAGTATGCTATCTGGTTGATATTTACCTTAACGTGTATGCTGATTGTCTCTCTGTTACATGTTGGTAAAGCCCTTAGGATCTGTACTTGACTACCTGGACTATGATGCGGATCATACTAGTGGGGACATGGTAGTCCATAAGTACATCCTTCAAAGTCCCTAGTCGTGGGTGTATCGAGATGGGGCATCGATAATACCAGAGTAGACTAGCGTGTACCTTCTCGACCCATACAGATGGGCGATGGATGATCCCATATCCATCGGTGTTTGACATCAGAGGAGATATACGGGTGCTCAGTAGAGACTGGGTACACTGGACGGACTCGCCGAGAACTCCCAGATGGTATTATACCTCACGTCAGATGGCAGTTCTCTGGTGACACTGGTACAGAGTAGTCTGTTGACCCGAGATCGTCATAGAGTCTTGTGTGGTTCCCACTGTGCTTTGATTTCCATCTTACCACGTCCAAGAGGGCGTGCAAAACGGTGGTTTTTGGGTACAGTCCCGAGTCACATGGAGGCAATGAGCGATAGGAGGGGATTCGTCTCTCCCGGTATATGGGGGTTGATGTTGCGCTGTGTTCGATTGGCTATAACAGGAAATCCCTGGCCAGGGTTGCTGAGATTTACTGGTAAGTGTTACCAGTAGTTTCTCGAACAGTTATAGACCTCATATCGACACGACTTATTGAGCTATTGGGGTCTGACGTTTACCACCCCTAGGCGAGATATGCGACATATCAGACGATCAGACCGGACTGTACGGTAGTGTTACTGGTCGGATTCACTGGAGTGTGAGCGGGCTTGCTCGTCGATCTTCAGATCGCTCAATACCCGGGTGGCCGTTACGTTTAGCAGCCCGCTTGCGGCTTGTGGGTGTTTGATATGATCATCATCTGCTGCCGGCGTATTGACGAGTCTTTAGAGTCCTACACAGAGGTTTCCTGGCTCAAGCGAAACGAAATAGGAGCGCATATGAGATATGTGCGGGACCGAGAATAATACGAGTATGTGATACTGTATTCGATTCTCGCGATGTGACATTGATCGGTTATATGCGATATAGCCGGGTTATCGGATCAAGTGTTGATTCGATAAGATGTTACTATTGATACCAGTCGGTTATGTGCGCATGACCGGATCATTAAATCAAGCGTTGATTTAATGATTTAATGCATAATTATATATTTGATATATTACTTTGCGTTAACTAGTATCGGTTCACTTAAGATGGATTTTCTCACTCGGGTGTGCGCATTGCATATGCGATATGATTTGTGCACTTACTTGTATCATATTTGATGGTACATGCATGTTTGTGTGTAGGTTTAGTCTAAACCTTAGTTAAGTAAATGGTTAAGGTTATGTTTAATTATTTTAATCATTTATTAATTTATTTATTGCATTTTGGCAAAAGGAAAAATGGTTGCTTTATTTTGTTTCTATCTTGAAGTTTCATGAAGGATTGAAAAGTCAACCATTTTTGTTTCATGCCTAACCTAACCATTCACCTAACTAGGGTTTGCTCTCTACACATAACCATGGTTATGTTATGATAAGTATGATTTAATTATTCTTTTCATTTTGAACTTATCATAATATAACTTGCTTCTTCTTCCTTGCTTCAAGTGAAGAAACCTTCACTTCAACAATGGCAAGTGATCAAAATGAGTGAGAAATCCAATTCTAAAGTCTACCCACTTCCTATTTCTTCATCCTCTACCTCTTGCCAAGTAGTAGAGTGTGTTTCCTTCACAAGTTTCATGACTTGGTGAAGGTGGAGCTTGATTCATCGATGCTTCGACGTAGATCATCTTCGGCATGGACATCGACGAGCTAGCTTGCCCATTCTCCGACGAAGCCGATCCTAGAGCCCAGATTCGATTTGGACAGCGGAGAGGACCTCGTTGCGGAGCTATGGAGGTGGAGCACCGGATCTACAAAGGTTGTATTTCCGTATTCTCATTAGCTAAGTTGTTAGCTAGTTTTCTTTTCGCCTAGACATCTAGTTATCGATCCGTACACTAGGGTTTGTAGGCACCATATTTTTTAATTTGCCATGGTTGATGGCTTGGGAGACCTCACTAGAGTGCCTAGGAACCCTGCAGTGGTATCAGAGCCTAGCTAGAGCCTTAGGCGAAGTCCAGACGGAAATTGAAGTCCGATCGAACCGAAACCTCACCCGGGAAATTGCTCTCTGTACAATTTATAAAATCTGGTATTTTTCCACATTAAAAATGTTCAGAAAAATCAGCAGGTTAATATATGATATACACTGAAATTCGTGCCCATAATTCCTTCATGTTGCCGCGCTTCCGCGGCACGAGCTAGCCTCGTGCGGCGGTTGCGCGGCGGTACGGCATGTTCATTTAATAATATTTTCACAGTATCTCATAATTATCTGTGCTGATGTTTCTGGGAATTTTTAATATTTTTTCCAGAGTTGAATTTTTCTGAGTTGTTTTGGGGATTCGGTGTTTCGATCGGGGTATCAAATTTTGTCTGTGTGGCTTTCCGGATAAATTTTAGAATATGTTAAAAAGTTCGACCGGATACAAATACCCAACATTTCCCCTGTCGGGAAATTTCCAAGCGTTGGATTTTTCCGTAGTTTGACGACGTTCTAAGTAGTGCAAGTAACGCGATGGTCCCTCTAGAAGACACAAACCTTAACTCGATTATGTGACCGTCTTGAACTGCCCTTTGAACCTTCGGGTTTGGGGCAGTACGGCGTGCCACATGTGAGGCGTTGGCTTGACCCTTCTACGGCTGGATCGTTGGTACTGAGGCACGAACGGAATGTTGTTAGACTTGTTTCATGTGTTGATCTGTTTCGGGAAAACTTGGGTGTTCGATTGTTCGATCGGAAAGTTTAACATTTTCTGTTTATCTGGAATGGGATACAATAATTGGAATTCACAAATAGTTATGTGATAACTGAATGAATGTTATAAACGTAGCAGTTTAGTCTCACTAGATCGGTTGCCACGGAATTTTGATGTGATCAAAAGTCCGTCGCAATCACGTAGCGTACGCGGATACTCGCCGGGTAAACTTAATAGACAGCCTTACCCCATTGCCCCGACCAAGTGAATGTAGGAGAACCCCGTCGCCGAAAGCATCCCTCCGGGTGCTCGCGGTAGCGGTGTTCCGCCTTGGTGCACTTCGTCGACGGTATCGGGGGTGCGGCCGTCTACTGAAGTTTGCGACGAGTATTCGATCAGGATGTCGGGAATCCTGTTGAATTGCCCGACTTGATATTGAAAAGTGTTTTCGATTTTGAGACTAAAATGCGGGGTTTATAATTGTTAGGCATGTGATGTCTAAGGAATTCATTCGGTCAGGCATGCGATGTCTGAGGTGGTTGCGGATTCCAACTGTTGTAGTTTTACACTTTCTTTTCTGTGACCGTAAGTGTAATATGTGATATCGCCGGTTTCGTTGCTATATGTCAACGACAATTGGGATGCGCACATTTACTTACGTTGATGACATGTGATGTTATGTGTTGCTGGATATGTTATATTGGATCGTCGTGATTGAATAGCCGGGGTTTTTTTATGTGAGATGAGTGTTTTTCATTTTCATTCATGTAAAAACTTGTATGTAATATTCTTTTATTGGGGCGCTTCCAGGTTGCGGGAGTTGTCACCTGTTGTATATTATTTACTTTTCCGCACTAGGATAGACCCAAGGAGGGGAGCACAAGTAACCGGGTTCTGGAGTCCAGTGGGAGACCAACTCGAGGAGTCGGGTCCGGGTCTCCTAACTCTAGAATTGGTAGGGTTGCTTGCCGCTCTCGTAGGGGTCTAGGGGTGTGGGTTTGGCTATTCATCACGACCGTGGAATCCGTGTTTTATACTGGCTCGTATTGAAAACACGGACGTCCTAGTATATCCAATATTTCATATGATTCTTCTGCTGCGATATCTGTGATGAGATCATGTGATGTTTCTGTAATGGATATAGTATATAGTATATATGATATATTATATAGACGTTACTTATGTTTTACACCCGCGCTAGCCCTGCCCTGCTCTGCCGTTAGTTACCTAACCTAACGGTGCACGAGGGGACATCGAGGCGAATGCGGATGGCATAAGTGTACGTCATATCTATCTGTGATGTTTAGGTACTTAAATGATGGGACTTCATTAATGTGATTAATGAAATAAAAGAAACCTAAGATGTTGTAGAATCGAATTTCAAAATAAAACAGGTAGCTACAGTTTTTGCTTTGCACAGCGGTATATGAGATATATCCTGCACCTTATTCGATGAGGAAAGGACCGAGATCCCTTCACCGGGAGTGACTCCTTTAGCAATAACTGGCAGATGCTACACCCTCGGTTTGTCTTTTGATTGCTTTTAAGTGTTTTTGCTTTGCACAGTGATATATATGATATATCCCGCACCTCATTCGACGAGGAAAGGACCGACGATCCCTTCACCGGGAGTGACTCCTTTAGCAAAACTAGAAAAGCCTCAAAAGCACTCCATTTCAAAACTCATTCGATCCTACAACGATATCAAGTTCATTACGCAATAGGTTTTCAGAAAAACCTGTCGTAGCCCTCCGTCATTTCAGATAGGTACTAGTTAGTATTCGTGCTGCGTTTGTTGACTCAGTCAAGGCGTAGTGTGCGGTAGCTGATTATTGCTTATCTGCAAAGCATATGATGCGATTGGATTAGGGTAGTCGTGCGGCCTTGTTGACTCAGTCAAGGGTCGTGCGGGTGGGTTTAATTCAATCGAGAAATGACGGGTTGAACTTTACTTGCGGTCTATGGTTTGTTGACTCAGTCAAGGTCATAGATCGCATGGGGCAAAATATTATCGGGAATTTCAAGTGTTGAAATTTGCAATGAGTTTGCATACCTTCTATGAGATAGTTGGATCCCGATACCCGCTGCGAGTAAGAGTTACTCCTGGGAGAGTTTTATACATTACAATTAGCCGATCAAGTAGGTGTCTAGAAAGGTGTCAACGGGGTTACGCCTCTGGGAAAACGAGGTTTACATTAATTAGGTTCGTGCGAAAGCACGGGGGACCTCCCTCAAAGTACCGACACTGGCCTGGCTGAAAGATTGGCGAACTTGTAGTGTGTAATTAATCCCGGCTAGTCTTTCCTTTTAGGGTTTGAAGGAAGATTTGATAAAAAGCAGTGGGAGCCATCCTGATTAGATAAAATAAAAACCAATCTATTCTTGATAGAGCGCACGCTGAGTGTTTTCTTCTCTCTCTCTCCAGGTAGCGACCATATCACGCCTTAATCAAGATAATAATACGGATTGTTGACCGAACCCGCTTGTTATACTGAGCTGGGGAACGTTGGTCCCGCTCCAACTTATAAATATTATAAGACAGAGCAGGAAATTGGGGAATACCAGATTTTCTATGCCGCCCAAACGAAGAGAGTGCATGTTGATGCATCATCTTCGGGTGTGTTCATTATACAGAACTGTTTCTCAGTATTCTTTACGTCCTGGGTATGTGATACCAGATCAGGATCCCAGATATGTAATCTGTTACATAGGGCTACAGAAAGGTAGAAAAACTGAGAACGGGTGATAAGTTTCATGAGACAGAAAACGGGGCAAGTGTTGCAGCCAAGTCTGTTGGTCACTGTCACCCTGTATTACAATACATTGATTCTGAACGAATGATATTAGATACCGAACCTGATATACAAAATCATATCTCTCTCTTTATTAGTAAAGAAAGGATATAATTTTGTATAGTTGGATAATGTTTTGAACATTTCCTATATCAAAAGTTGATCGGTTCAGGCACGTTATCTAAAAGCATTAATGTTCTAAATCAAACTACAGTTCTTAATATACGGAACACACACAAGAGGAATAGTTCAGAAATGAACGAATCTTTCTTGAGGTATTGTAGACTAGGTCAGATCAATGCGACCCGACTGGCTAGAGTTACATATAGATGTATTTTTAAATCAGTTTGAATTTACATCTTGTGAAACTCGCCAGTCATGTCACAAAGATAAGATGACCATAGCTCTGTTTATTGGAAACAGAGAAAGAGTTAGTAAACTCTTGAGATGATACATGTTGATGTATGCAGGTCCCCTGTCTACACATGCCAGGACTGGTTCTTTATACTTCATTACATTCTCTGATAATCTCTCAAGATTCAGACATACGTTCCTGTTGAAACATAAGTCCGAACCTTTTGAGATATTCACAGAATATAAGTTAGAAGTAGAGAACCAGATATACGGATAAAAGTATTATGTCCTTTGATGTGATCTAGGAGGAGAATACTTGAGCACGGAAATCCTGGACTATTTTAAAGGAGAATGAGATTCTCTCTCAGCATTACTCCTTCGATTACACCATAGCACGATGGTATATCGGGGCGGAGCAATCACACCCTATATGATATGGTGTGCTCTATGATGAGTAATACTGAGTTACCTTTTTCCTTTTTGGGAGTTATGCACTTGAGAAGATGCATACCTATTGAATAGGGTTCGAATCAAATTAGTTGCCTACCATTTCATATGTGATGTGGAAAGGGAAGAGCCTATGTCTTAAGTTAGTTAAGATTTAGGGTTGTCCGGCCTATGTCTAAAAGCAAAATCCGGACAAGCTCGAGGCAAGGTCTGTTATGTAGAACTGGAAGTGTTCCAGCTATACGAACTACAGCAGATGATTTGATAGAACCAAGGGATTCAGTAGATACCAACGAACCTCAGCCTCTCCGCCGATCTAGTAGGGTTCCTCACCCACCTGAGAGATACTTCGGTTTCTCTATGACAGTGGGAGCGAGGATTACATCATGAGATGATGACCCAACTAGTTTCGAGCTGGCCATCAGGAGTAAGACTCTGTAAGAATGGCTGGATGCTTTATGATCTGAGATGGAATCCTTATACACCAGCAAAGTATGGACTTTAGCTGCAAGATCTGAAGGGTTAAATCCCCATCAGGAGCAAGTATATCTTGAGAAGATTACTTGGTGTACATGGAAGAGTTGAGACTTTCAAAGCTAGACTTGTTAAAGGTTTTCGTCATTGACCAGGCGTGGATCATGATGAAACCTTTTCAAGTGACTATGCTTAAGTCCATCCAGATCCTACTTGCCACGGCTACATACCATGACTGCGATATCTGGTGGTTGGGTGTCTTGACTGCTTTTCTAAATGATGATTTAGAAGAGAGCGTCTATAAGTACACAGCCAGAGGGCTTCGTAGACAGTGGGAGCAGCGGAAACGTGTGCAAGATGCTTTATAAGATAAAGCAGGCATCGCGGAGTTGGAACGTCTGTTTTTGATGAAGCAGTCAAAGAGTTTGACATCATCAAAATGGTAGATGAACCTCGTATATACAAAAGGGTAGTAGGGAGTATGGTGACGATCCTCGTAGAGTACGTGGATGACATACTCTTGATAGGGAAGGAGTTTCCTATGCTACGCTCGATCAATCTCCGCTTATCACCATAATTCTCCATATAGGATCAAAATGATACCTCCTAAATCCTGGATTTTGGATCTATGAGATAGATCTAAATGGATGTTAGGATACTCACTAGCTGTAGTGAGATGGTATCAATCGATCCTGGGGAGAATCACTGGAAGGGTTCCAGGGTGATAAGGACGACTGAATGTCAGTCACAGGCATTGTCTTTACCCTCAGTGAAGGGACGGTATGTTGGAAGAGTTCCAAGCTGGATACCGTGACATACTAGACGATAAAGGCTCGATACATCGCTACTTAAGATGCTACCAAAGAGGCTGTTTGGGTGTATATTGGTTCATGAGATGAACTATGTTCCTCCCATTGTGTGACAATGGAGTTGTGGCTTATGCCAAGGAACGCCGGTCCCATCAGTGATCCAGACTTATTCTAAGGCAGCATCGCCTGATCATGGAGATGGTTGATCTCCAGGGTGATCGAGGTTTGGAGAGTAGACTCAGAGGACAACACAGCGGATCCACTCACAATGGCCTGTTCCCAGAGAGAGACTTTCATGGGATGGTTGAGTATGAGATACTGCAACCACTGCTACAGATGGCCCTAGTGCAAGTGGGAGATTGTTAGTTATATGTATGCCCTAGAGGCCATTACTATACATAGGATGTATATTGTAGTGGATGCTGGGATGTATATAGGGAGGACTTTCTCGCTCGACATGATAGTATGCTATCTGGTTGATATTTACCTTAACGTGTATGCTGATTGTCTCTCTGTTACATGTTGGTAAAGCCCTTAGGATCTGTACTTGACTACCTGGACTATGATGCGGATCATACTAGTGGGGACATGGTAGTCCATAAGTACATCCTTCAAAGTCCCTAGTCGTGGGTGTATCGAGATGGGGCATCGATAATACCAGAGTAGACTAGCGTGTACCTTCTCGACCCATACAGATGGGCGATGGATGATCCCATATCCATCGGTGTTTGACATCAGAGGAGATATACGGGTGCTCAGTAGAGACTGGGTACACTGGACGGACTCGCCGAGAACTCCCAGATGGTATTATACCTCACGTCAGATGGCAGTTCTCTGGTGACACTGGTACAGAGTAGTCTGTTGACCCGAGATCGTCATAGAGTCTTGTGTGGTTCCCACTGTGCTTTGATTTCCATCTTACCACGTCCAAGAGGGCGTGCAAAACGGTGGTTTTTGGGTACAGTCCCGAGTCACATGGAGGCAATGAGCGATAGGAGGGGATTCGTCTCTCCCGGTATATGGGGGTTGATGTTGCGCTGTGTTCGATTGGCTATAACAGGAAATCCCTGGCCAGGGTTGCTGAGATTTACTGGTAAGTGTTACCAGTAGTTTCTCGAACAGTTATAGACCTCATATCGACACGACTTATTGAGCTATTGGGGTCTGACGTTTACCACCCCTAGGCGAGATATGCGACATATCAGACGATCAGACCGGACTGTACGGTAGTGTTACTGGTCGGATTCACTGGAGTGTGAGCGGGCTTGCTCGTCGATCTTCAGATCGCTCAATACCCGGGTGGCCGTTACGTTTAGCAGCCCGCTTGCGGCTTGTGGGTGTTTGATATGATCATCATCTGCTGCCGGCGTATTGACGAGTCTTTAGAGTCCTACACAGAGGTTTCCTGGCTCAAGCGAAACGAAATAGGAGCGCATATGAGATATGTGCGGGACCGAGAATAATACGAGTATGTGATACTGTATTCGATTCTCGCGATGTGACATTGATCGGTTATATGCGATATAGCCGGGTTATCGGATCAAGTGTTGATTCGATAAGATGTTACTATTGATACCAGTCGGTTATGTGCGCATGACCGGATCATTAAATCAAGCGTTGATTTAATGATTTAATGCATAATTATATATTTGATATATTACTTTGCGTTAACTAGTATCGGTTCACTTAAGATGGATTTTCTCACTCGGGTGTGCGCATTGCATATGCGATATGATTTGTGCACTTACTTGTATCATATTTGATGGTACATGCATGTTTGTGTGTAGGTTTAGTCTAAACCTTAGTTAAGTAAATGGTTAAGGTTATGTTTAATTATTTTAATCATTTATTAATTTATTTATTGCATTTTGGCAAAAGGAAAAATGGTTGCTTTATTTTGTTTCTATCTTGAAGTTTCATGAAGGATTGAAAAGTCAACCATTTTTGTTTCATGCCTAACCTAACCATTCACCTAACTAGGGTTTGCTCTCTACACATAACCATGGTTATGTTATGATAAGTATGATTTAATTATTCTTTTCATTTTGAACTTATCATAATATAACTTGCTTCTTCTTCCTTGCTTCAAGTGAAGAAACCTTCACTTCAACAATGGCAAGTGATCAAAATGAGTGAGAAATCCAATTCTAAAGTCTACCCACTTCCTATTTCTTCATCCTCTACCTCTTGCCAAGTAGTAGAGTGTGTTTCCTTCACAAGTTTCATGACTTGGTGAAGGTGGAGCTTGATTCATCGATGCTTCGACGTAGATCATCTTCGGCATGGACATCGACGAGCTAGCTTGCCCATTCTCCGACGAAGCCGATCCTAGAGCCCAGATTCGATTTGGACAGCGGAGAGGACCTCGTTGCGGAGCTATGGAGGTGGAGCACCGGATCTACAAAGGTTGTATTTCCGTATTCTCATTAGCTAAGTTGTTAGCTAGTTTTCTTTTCGCCTAGACATCTAGTTATCGATCCGTACACTAGGGTTTGTAGGCACCATATTTTTTAATTTGCCATGGTTGATGGCTTGGGAGACCTCACTAGAGTGCCTAGGAACCCTGCAAAAGTCAACCCTCGTCATAGCCTGGGTCAACCCACAAACAGCCATTACAGAAACGTGCCTTGAGTTGTCCAGTGTCTGGTTTTAATCATAAACCGGACAACTCCCCGTACCTTAACATCGTTAAGATATGAACTGTTCTATATCCATTATAGAAACAGAGGCACTGATTTAATTGAACCAGATTCAAATCATGCAGCTGTCCCCAGCGCATGTCAACTAAATGGAAGGAGGCCGATCAGCGTCACTCAACTTAGGAATACTTCCAATTATGAGTAACCTGAAAGAGAAGCAAAATCTCTTTATCATTACTATCAACTGAATACCATACACAAGTATCTACATCTTCGATCTCTTTGAAGAATCCCGATACTTGCTACACCTGGTTCTCTACTCTATTCAAATACCTATAACTCCTCAAAACTTAGACCCTGTGTTTCAACGAAACACATGTCTAAGAACTAGAGAAGTTAAAAGTAAACAGAATATAGTATGAGGACCAACCCCTCTGTCCTAATAGACCCTGGACAACATACAATCCTTTGTATAAGTCCCTTGAGTCTGATAACTCTTTCATTGTGTGTCGTAGGTTGAAAACTGTACTTATGGTTAAGAAGAATTACACCGCTGTTTAATGCTCCTTACCTAACCATCCACTGATATAGGTAAATGTCGTAGACATAATTTCAGAAAGGTATATCTCACTCTATGAAAATAGACGTACAGATATATCAATTTGAAATTGGTGCATAACAGCGGATATTCAAAACCAAATATTTGCCGACCGGCAAACAGCCCAGGTGATTTCCTCAAATATCACCGATTACAACGAATCCCGATATAATGAGGATAATCACCCAATTCCCAATAACTTACTCCCACTCATCATCTGTAAAACCATACAGATGTGAGAATCGTACCTGGTAAATACATACCCTGGAGTAAGTGTCTAATTGGGAAATCAGTTTTCTTTTAACATTACACAGTGAAACTGAAACATCGAAATGTTTCGATGGGGTATCCTGGTATTCCTAGTAATGCCTCTTCCAGATTCACGACTGTAACCGTATAGTTCTTCGCCACCTCTCCAAATCCCTTCATGTGTCTTTAGTCATTACCTTCTGCACACCCCTTTAGGCCAAATGGTTTTCTTCCTTCCCTACCGTTCGGCACCAGCCTATGGTTTGGAAGAAGACTATCCAATAAGCATAATGGGTGTACTGTCCCTATCCTAGGAACACTCGCAACACGAGAGAAGGTGAAGATAAAAGACACCTGAATGTACTTTATTCCTATTTCTCCTGGACCAGAATCCATCCCCGAACTGGAACAAGTTCCTTTCGAGTTCGTATATAACCATACGATGGAATATCCAATAAACTGTGGATCTTCGTAGTGATACGGAGTGTCCTGGAGAAATACAAAGGTGATTTTAGGATTGGCGAAGAAATACCTGGTTTGGTCGTGAATATCTGTTGCAATTTACTTTGCCCTCTTACTAATCCCTTGCTTTCTCTGAACTTAATACCTTCTGCACACCATCGTTATGCTAATTGGTTTTCTTCATTCCCTACCGGTCAGCACCAGCCTAAGGTTTGGAAGAAGACAATCCAATTTGCGTAATAGGTGTACTACCCCTAAACCAAGGAGTACTCGTAACCTGAGAAAGGGTAAAAGGAAAAGACAACTGAATAATCCTATCCGTTTTCTCCAGAACCGGAAACCATCCTCGAATAAATTCTTTCGAGTTCGTATCTAACCATACGATGGTTTTGTCCAATGGAAGTGGACGTTCGTAGTAAAACGGGGTGTCCTGGAGAAAAGGGTAAAAGTAGGAGTGGCAATGAGGTTTGCAACTCTGACAATCCAAAAGCCGGTGTTTAAGAAGGTTCGGTCAACTTGGTCACTGAGTCAAAGTCTTAGGGTCGGGTCAATGGTCGCTGCCAAAGAGAGAGAGAAAAGAAAACACTCAGCGTGCACTCTAACCTAGATCAGAATGGTCACCAATTTATCTAATCTGGAAACCTCCCACTGTACCTCAAATTCTCCTCCAAACCTGAAAGAAGAATTAGTCGGGGTTACCCGAGGAGTAAACTAACTCATCAGTGGGAATCGGGATCCAACTATCATCGCATGATAACGTGACGGAATCCGCTCACGTCATCACACTCCAGAAGGTATGCGCATATCTGGCAAGTTTCAGTTCTTTTGAAACTCCCGATGTGATTTCTGCCCCATGCTCTTATGACCTTGGCGAAGGTCAACAAATCATAAGTCACATGTCAAGTTCTACCCGTCATTATCCAGGTTAATTTGAATCCACCCGTACAAGCCCTTGACGAAGGTCAACAAGGCTATACGACTGTCCCAAACCAACGCATCTATCTATGCAGCAGAAAGGTAACAAGCAGCTACCATACACTATGCCTTGACGAAGGTCAACAAACACAGCATGAATACTACGTGCTACCCGTCTGAAACGACGGAGGGCTACGAATGGTTTCTGGCGAAAACCTTTAACGTAAAGAACTTGATATCGTTGAAGGAACTGATAGCTTTTTGAAAATATAGTGACGACAACCGTTGCTAAAGAGGTCACTCCCGGTGAAGGGATCTCGGCTCTTTCCCCGTAGAATGGGGTGCAGGATATTCCAACTGAATACCGCGATGCAAAGCAAAAGTAATCGGCTATAGTGAAGTTAATGCCCTGACGCAAACTTCTGTCCAAGGGGTCACTCCCGGTGAAGGGATCTCGGCCCTTGCCTCGTCGACTGAGGAGCAGGATATTCCAATGAATACCACGATGCAAAACAAAAGTAAACGTCCTTGCAATAACAGCCTTTTGAAATGTGTTCCAACAACAACAGATTAGGTTTGTTTTAACTTGCATTGATTCGAATCAATGCAGTCCCATCAATTGATCACACCAAAAAGAACGAAAATATACTGATGTACGTATATGCCATCCGCATTCGCCACTGGGTCCCGTCATTACCCGTTAGGTTAGCTTACTAACGACAGAGCGGGGACTGGACTAGCGCGGATGCAAAACATATACAACATCTACTAATATATATACCAATATATTATATTTCGCTCAAGGCGTGAAAGAAATGCAACATCACAGAGAATGAACAGCATCACAGAAACAATACAGATATCTGGGATCCCCGGGTTTCACAGAGCCGCTGAAACCCGACGTTCCCCTGGTCGTGTGGATAGCCTGTGCAATGAAATCCTAGACCCCTACGGGCGCGGCAAGTCACCCGCCAAAACCTGAAGCGAGGCAGCCCCCTTCAGCGCCGTGAATAGACCACCCAGCACTTCACGGAATCCGGTAACTTGAGCACCCCTCCTGGGTCAACCTGTACCCCCTACGAGTGCGGCGAATAGCCCGCCAATCCTAGAGTGAAGCCCCCTCCGTCTCAATGCCATGAGATGCGGGCTTGTTGCCCTCCAGAACCCGGCTATCCGTGCACCCCTCCGCGGGGTAATCCTAGTACAGAAAGTAAAATATACATACACCGGGTACATCGACCGCAACCAGGTCGTGCCCCAAAATAATAATACAAACAGGCAGTGACGGCAGTCCACATGTCGGACGCTCGCCCCGCAATATCAAATGTACATAATACAACAAAACTGTACTAGCATTGCATCCAGGCTATCCCCCACGACCGATCCGCAACATCACAGCAAAAACAAAAACATCAACGTGAAAGTCACGTTCGCAAATCCGTCTAACCGGGCTATAGCAGTTAGACCGGATTTACCGATCGAGTGACATTCACGGTCGCAGATATAATGTAAATACTGTGAAAAATGTGTTTAAAATTTTCCGATTGATCAAACAATTAACAAGTGGGCCCCAAAGAAAACTGTAGCACTTACAGAAATAATTGGCCCAATTTTAATATTCCAAAACCCCTAATTTAAGCCCAGAAGCCCACTGTAAAAACCCAACCCACTGATTCCTGTATGCTGCGGCGGAAGCGCGGCCAAACGTGGGTTTTGGCTGCCCTTCCGCGCTCTAGTGAGAGGATCAGTGCCTCGAATTTGAACAGTGTTCTTATAATTTTTAGTACATAAATATTTTACAACCTGAAAAATTTTTCGACACCAAAAATTTCCAACAGAAAACTGATGTGGGCAATACGGGTTTTGGAACTTTTTGATCGATCGGAAATGCAAACACATTACACAAAGCTAGACTAAGTTAATGGCGAGGCTCTGATACCACTGTAAGTGCACGGCGGCGCCCCGGCCGTCGATCCGACGGCCAAGTGCGGAAGCGGTGAAAAACTTTAAATTTTGCGGACTTAGCAAACCGGCACCACCGCGCACTAAACACCCGGATCGAACCATTAACAAGTCTAAGCTAACTAGAAGAAGGGAAAGAGATATACCGAGTGATCCGAGTCCTTCGGTCTTCTCGTCGTCGTCCCGATCTCCCGCGGATCCTCCGGTCGTCGCCTCCTTGCCGGAAGGGCACCACGTAGCCGGATTCTTTTACGGGCTCCCACCTCTATACCGAGGCAACTCGGGCGCGAAGTTGGCTAGCCGACGCGCCTAAGATTTGCTGTAGAATGTGTAGAATACCATTGTCTCATTTGGGGTTATGTTGCCATTGATGGAGGAATTTGTGCACAAGAATTTTTCTATGGATCAAAGCTTGCTGGAAAATAAAGTGGAGCTTGCAATCCCCAAAAATGAGCTCGGCCAAAGTTGATTTTAGCTCACTGGAAAAATGCAACTTGGGGTGAAGCATATATATATATGAATTAAACCTTGCATATGAATTCTTCAATTCACAGCACACACACACACAAAGAGGGGCCCACGAAATTGATCAAGAAGAAAACTTTTCCCACAAAAAAAAACACACTCCATTCTTCAACAGTGGCCGGCCCCATCAAAAACTCCAAGTGGGGAAAATGAATAAATAATGCAAGGAAGGAAATAAATGAATAGAAAAGGTCACACCCAATCTAATCACATCCAATCTCATAAATGCAAAAGATTGATTCAAAGGAAATCTCATCATGAGAAATTTATCATAATGAATCAAATACAAAGAACCCCTCCACAAATGGTTATTTGCAAATTTGCAAATAACCCCCTCCATCGGAAAAGTCCGGCCGGGAAAGAACAAAGAAAAACCGGCCGGAACGGAATGCAAACCGGCAACTCCAGAAAACAGGTCCCGTAATAAATTACAGGAAAACCCCGATACTGTGCATACACACCCGCATCTGTATTCCGTCCGGATACAAATGCAAAGAGACAAAATTACACTGTCAAATACTAGGATCCGGCTTAAGCCAAAACCGGCTAGTAAAAACCGTCCGATCACGATCCGTGCAATACCGCACGTATCTGATCGAACCCTGCCATATCTCCATACGGCCTCTACAGCGTTTCGCCCGAAAGCTTGAGTAACTGAAAGCGTGGTGGACTCTAAAGACTCGTCAATACTATGGCTGTGGATTTAACCATTAGCACGTCAGAGGTATAAGCCAATACGTAACGGGCCACCAGCTATTGACCAAAAGGGACGTCGATGAGCGAACTCATCCTGACACCCTACTGAGCCTGTCAGTGACAATATCCGTACAGTCCGGTCCGTTCGTCTATGAGCATCGCATGGCGGGCCTAGGGGGTTGGTAAAAGTCAGACCCCCAAAAGCGGTACAAGTCGTGTCGGAGTGTAGCCCAGAACACCCTGAGATACTACTGGAATACCTACCAGTAAATCTCCTTGCCTTGGCCAAGGACTTTGTGTAATGGCTCTCCTAGACACAGCACGACCTCACCCCCAATACCGGGAGAGACGAACCCCTGAAGATACGCTCACTGCCTCCATGTGGCTCGGGACTGTACCCAACTAAAACCTGTTTGCACGACTCCTTTGAGCCGTGGTAGGGTAGTAATCAAAGTACAGTGGGAACTCACACGAGACAAATGACGATCCCCAGGTCGATGAACTAACCTGCACACATGTCACCAGGGAACTGCCATCTGACGTCTGGTATATGACCAACTAGCATGTTCCCGGCGAGTCCTGTCCGGTGTACTCATAACCCAATGAGCACCTGTATACATCTTAGGTGATCCAACTGACACCAGTGGCTTGTGAGACCGGCCACCGCCCCTCGTCGGGGTCTCGACTGTATACACTAGTCTACTAATGGAGTATCGATGCCCGGTCTCGAAACTCCAACGACTAGGGACCTTTTAAGGATATGCTTGTAGACCCCCAGCTCCTACTTATATGATCGCCCTCATACTGCTGGTGGTCAAGCAAGAATCCTAGGGGCTCTATCAACGTGTAATAGCGACGTGTCAGGTCACCTAAAGCAGTACACGATGATAAAGGTAAACCAGATAGCATACTATCATCTCGAGTAAGACTGTCCTACCGGGATAGGTCCTCGCTCAATCATTACAATCACGTACCTGTGACCTAATAATTGACTCTGAGGGCACTATCTCCAACAGATACCACTGTAAGTCGGCGTTAGACACCCCACATGATGCGGGGAGGCGGAATAGGTAAAACAATCATTTTGTTTAAACTAACATCGACTAACTTTACGGATCTTTGCTAAACCCTAACTAACAACAACATAAAAGTGATTAGCTACTATGAAAGATGATTATACCTAATGAATCAAGTCTTTCTTGTTCTCGTAGACCACCTCCTCGTCGGCCTCCTCGTTGTGATAGAAGATCCACCCGAGAGCTACTTTTCCAAGCTTAACCTCTCACTTGAGGTAACTCGGTTGCTATGAGTGCTAATCAAAGTAACCTAGAGGATATAGAATAGGATTAGAGATCTATTAGTCTTGCTAACCCTTGGATCTCAACACATGAGAGGTTAGGGTTAGTTCTTTGAAGAGAGAGAGCTTGAGGAGAGAGAAGGTGAGAGTGAGAATGATATGAAATAATATCTCATTTGTGAATATATGAAGCATAATAATTATTAAATGAATAACAAATAATAATATCAACCATGCTTCATTAACTCACTTTGTGTGATTCATCTCATGAGTCATTAAGCAATAAATACATCATTAACTCCTTTAGATGAATCACACCATGAGTCATTAAACCATTTAATGCAAATTCCACCTAAGCCTCCAACTCATCAATCTTCTAGAAGTTTCTCGACTAATTACGAGAATGCCCCTCCCATCCGTGAAAACACGGAAATACTAAGACTGTATAAATCCAATAATCCAATACTAGAATCTGGCTTAAACCAAAGCCTGCTAGTATAAACTGTCCAAACATCGTACGTGCGTAAAAACACGTATGTGTCCGAACCCTGTCGAAAAACCATACGACCTCTATATCCTTTCACCCGAAGCAGGGAAACTCTCTGTGTGGGACTCTAAATAATCGACACTACGCTGACAGTGGGTTTAACCACATACCGCAAGCGGCACTAGCTGTACGTAACGGTCCCCAGGTAGATGTCGATAAGAAGGCCGATGAGGAAACCCATCCGAACTCCTACTGAGCCTGATGTGACAATCTTCGTACAGTCCGGTTTGTTCGTCTAAGACTATCGCATATCGGGCCTAGGGGGGCGGCAAGCGTCAGTCCCCTATAGGCGGTATAAGTCGTGTCGGAGTGAAGCCCATTACACCTTGAGAAGCTACTGGAAATCCTACCAGTAAATCTCGTTTGCCCTGGCCAGGGACTTTGCATAATGGCTTTCCAAACACAGCACGATATCAACTCCCAATACCGGGAGAGACGAATCCTATCTAACCGCCACTGCCTCCAAGTGCTTCAAGACTGCACCCAACTGCTACCTGTTTGCACGACTCCTTTAAGCCGTGGTAGGGTAGAAATCTACGAACAGTGGGAACACACTCGAGACGAAGCAGCAGTGTCAAGTCTGCGGACTATGCTGTACTCATGTCACCTGGGAACTATTAACTGACGTCGGGTATAATACCAACCAACAGTTCCCTACGAGTTCTGTCCGGTGTACCCGTAATCCAACGAGCACCTGTATACTATCTCCAGTACAACGTACTAATGGCTGTGGGACAGACCATTTCCCCTGCTGGGATGAGAAGTGTACACATTAGTCTACTCTGGAGTATCGATGCCCTGTCTCGATAATCCTGCGACTAGGGACCTGAAAAAGGATGTTCTTATAGACTACCCAGTCCCCACTAGTTTGACTGCCATCACAACACTGGTAGTCAAGCAAGATTCTAAGGGTTCTATCAATATGTATTCTCGATATGCTAACATATACACATATTAAGATAGAAATAAACCAAGTAGCATACTACCATGTTTAGCAAGACTGTTAATATAACTGTGAATATCCCAAGCTTCCATTAAGTAATATACAAGCTAGTATGATACAATAATGGCCCCTAGGGTATATACACCAACATAGTGGGTGACCTTCTCAAGGAGTTGAGATCGGGATGCCTCGTTCTAGAATTGGCGGGTTGCTCACCATGCTTGTAAGGGGTATAGGATAGACTCGCGGAGGAGTGCTCGAGTTACCGGATTCTAGGAAGTGTTGGGTGACCCACTCACGGTGTTGAGGCTGGGTTGCCTCATTTTCTAGGATTGGCGGATGGCTCATCATGCTCGTAGGGGTTTTGGTTTGGCTATGTACGGGCTATTTATGTGACCCGGGAATGTCGTGTTTCGTTTGCTGCTCAAACAAAACGCGGGATTCTTAGGATATCCGACCATTCTATTTCGATGATGTTTACCGCATACTTGTAATGTGATTACCTTCTTGTGATGATATTTACCGCATACCTATAATGTGATTATCTTCCTGTGATGATGTATATGTATACCAATATATAAATAAATGCTACTATATGTTTTGCATCCGCGCTATCCCTACGTCCGCCCTACTGTAAGCTAAATAACCTTACGGTGAAGACCCGATGCCCCGTGGCGAATGCGGATGGCGTATAAATGCATTCTATTTTTTTTTCATATCATGCTTTTTTGTAATGGTGTGGGAAGATGCTAGATAATATGTATTATTATCTAAATGATGGGATTACATTAATTGGATTAATTCAAAAGAAAATAAACCTAAAATAATGTTGTAGGAACCAATTTTTCAAAAGAAAATATAGCCGTTTTTTTGGTTTGCATAGATGTATTCAATTAGGAATATCCTGCACCTCATTCAATGAGGAAAGAGTCTTGATCCCTTCACGGTGAGTGTTTATATCATAATATTGCAATTTATATTCCCCAATTCTTATTCGTTTTATAATTAAACAGGTGCTTTTGACGCATGTCTGCTGCATGTTACAAGATACAGGTTCTTGGAGCGAATACAGTGAAAAAGACAAAAAACGATACAAAAGAGTGACTTTTGTCCAACAAGTAGAAGGGCCCTAGTCAAGCCTAGATGAAGAACAGTGCAAGGTCCAAAATGTCAAGGAAAACGGTTAAAAGATCGCTACAAGTTTTCACTGAAAGATCTGGAGAAGAATAACAAGCCAAACAGAGAAAAGAATTATGGAAATAAAAAGCCCAAAGTATAAAGAACCAGCCCAGGAAGTTTGGTGAGATGATCTCACCAAAGGGCCGCGGAACCGCGGCCCAAGCCCACTAATGCCGCAGTTCCGCGGCCATTTAAAGCCCGTGTCGGTGTATTTTTTTGGTGTCGGTGCGTAGGTGCGGGGGTTTTGATTTTTCGTGGGCATATCTGTAATTGCACATGCGCGAGACTCTGTAACCCTAATTTTCCCTGTTTACTTATAAATTGTAATCACAAGATTGTAAAGGTTATGCCTCTTTTCATTTCACAAATTCAGATATGTTCTGTATTCTTGCTTGGAGAGATCTTAAGTTAGATGATGAGGAAGTGTGAAGAATATGGGTGGATAATTTGCGAGTCAAAAGATAATAGAATTCCTTGTTAGAAAACCTAATTAGAGAACAAAAGTAAATGGGCCGAATTGATAGGATTTTGTGGGTGTAATCCGCTGAAAACCCTCAGGAGACAACACTCCTCCTACTAGGGACACCTAGAGGTTTAACGGCTTGTTGCACGTGCTCAGTGCAATCGTGTTTCCCTGCGAAAGTGTGGTTAGGATTTTAGTGAATAAAATAATAAGTTTGCTCTAGGACGAGCAAAAGATAAGTTTGGGGGTATTTGTTCATATCATAATATTGCAATTTATATTCCCCAATTCTTATTCGTTTTATAATTAAACAGGTGCTTTTGACGCATGTCTGCTGCATGTTATAGGATACAGGTTCTTGGAGCGAATACAGTGAAAAAGACAAAAAACGATACAAAAGAGTGACTTTTGACCAACAAGTAGAAGGGTCCTAGTCAAGCCTAGATGAAGAACAGTGCAAGATCCAAAATGTCAAGGCAAACGGTTAAAAGATCGCTACAAGTTTTCACTGAAAGATCTGGAGAAGAATAACAAGCCAAACAGAGAAAAGAATTATGGAAATAAAAAGCCCAAAGTATAAAGAACCAGCCCAGGAAGTTTGGTGAGATGATCTCACCAAAGGGCCGCGGAACCGCGGCCCAAGCCCACTAATGCCGCGGTTCCGCGAACATTTAAAGCCCGTGTCGGTGTATTTTTTTGGTGTCAGTGCGTAGGTGCGGGGGTTTTGATTTTTCATGGGCATATCTGTAATTGCACATGCGCGAGACTCTGTAACCCTAATTTTCCCTGTTTACTTATAAATTATAATCACAAGATTGTAAAGGCTATGCCTCTTTTCATTTCACAAATTCAGATATGTTCTGTATTCTTGCTTGGAGAGAGCCATCAATAAAAATTAGTAAGTTACTTTTAATTCTTTGTTTTAATTCTCTTTTAATTAGAATGTCTTTTAATCCCCTAATGAGCGAGTAATCTCCTCGCTTGTTAGGGTTAGCCTTAGGGAAAGGTTTGAGAGATGAGATCTCTCACCCCTTTCATGCCATTTCATACCTAAGAATTAGAACTCCATGCATGCACGCACACCCCGCTCCCTACGGCACCTTATCCCTCGAGGTAATGGTGACACCGTAGTGTAAATGACCGGTTGCGCGTGTTTTCCATGGAGGTTAGGGTAAGTATCGATAAAGGAAGGACAAGAATCTAGAGGAAGAAACATCTTGCCAAAAGATTCTAATCCACTTTATTGATAATTACTATAACATCTAATAGATCTAAAATAAGGCATTGAAAGCGGTGAGGGAACCTTTAATCTCCCAACTTCCCCTAAGCCTAACCTTAGCAAGACGTTAATTTAGATTAATTTAGTTTATTAATAGATCTAGGTTTTTTTAGACATAATAAATCAATCCAAACAACATTTGGAATCAACTCGTTAAAACACATTAAGAAAATTACACATCTCTGTGGATCGACCCGTATTCACCGGCTAGCTGCAAAGCGACGCCGTTTCTGATTACGGTTAACAAGTATATTTTTGCACTAAATCAAATGGCGCCGTTGCCGCGGATGGCGTAAAAATTTCTTGTGTGTAATTTCGGGTTGATATAAATCTTAAAAATTATAAAATTCTGAAAATAATAAAAAAAAAGAAATAAAAAAAATTATCAACTTTTATCTGTTTGAAGGGTTTTATGGTTTGAATCTTGCAGGAACAGCGAAGAATTGTGAATCTGGAAATTTACAGAGAGGAAAACAGAAAGTTGTACATCAGAACAGAGGAGGATTGGGACAAAGGAGCAGTACAATTTTTTCCAGAGACTGATCACCCCAGAAGACCGCGCTTCCGTGGCAAAAGTGCCCCCCAGACCGCGGTTCCGCTGCGACTTGGCCACGTCAGCACCTGAAAATCTGCTGGTTTGTTTTCTCCCTCTCTCCTCTGCAACCTACAATATATCTTTTGTGAAAATTTTCTGCAGGATTTCTTTGCGCTAAAAATCTTCTCTCGCCTTCTAAATAACAGATTTTCTGCAGGTTTCTTTGCGCCGCGCTAAAAAAATTGATTGCAAGTGAATTTAATGTTTTGCATAATTTAATCGGACTTTAAGGGGCTAATTGACCAAACTCAGATTGGGTGGGGATTTCATCACCCTTCCCAGGACCCCAGAAAACACTTAAAGCATTTGCATTGACCACAATTAATTAAAAAATACTAGACTCTGCCCTAAGGACATCGAGCTCAATAGGAAAAGGACTAGTATAGGCATCGACCGTTTATCCTAACCTGACTTTGCGGTGTCTAGGAAAGTGTGTCTAGGCTAGTGGTTATTAATTAGGCCCACTACTGTGGTTTCTTCCCACTTACCTGGCACTTACCTGGCCGCAATTGGTGGTGAAGAGGCGGTTTGAGGTCCTATTTCTAGGCCTAGTTAGGAGCTGTCTAGCAGACCTAGGTAACCCTAGATCTAGGCCTGATTGTGCATGTGTGGTTGATAGCAATTGTGTAACGAGTCTCTTTTCAAAAATCTCTTTGCAAAATTCTCACATAAGAAAAAAAGAAAGAAAAAAATCTTTTCAAAACTTGCAACTTGTCGCTAAAGGAACTTGCAACTCATTTACACCACTTCCCTTCATTGACGTTATCTTACCTCCACATTCTGTCTTTTATTTTTTTTTCTGACTACACTATCCCTTTTAGTGTATGTCACTTTGGACTAGGGATAGTAACGCCCGATTTGTCCGTGTTTCGTTGGTACCGACCGACGAACCCTTCGACACCGAAGTCGAAGTTCCAACCAATTTCTTACCTCCACCTTCAAATTCTTCTTCCGAAGGTATATCGGGATTCAACCCCAACGATACCTTACCGACGGGAATGATTCCACCTTCGTTAGGTGCGAATAACCCGAATCAACCGCCTGTTGAAACGCCCGCACGAGTCGCACTCCAGGATCTCTTCTACCCTGTCCGCACTTCTTTACCTACCTGTCTTTCACCCCCACCGGCAAATGGGGACAATTTTGAAATAAAACCACATTTCATCAATATGCTGCCAAAATTTCATGGTTTGGAATCCGAAGATGCATATATTTTTATCAATAAATTCCAAAATGTGTGCGCTATAATGAAAACGACCCAATTAAGTGATGACGCTATAAGGCTAAGGGTCATTCCTTTTACCTTATGTGACCTAGCCGAGAAGTGGCTATACAGCACCGCATCACATTCTATTAGAAATTGGGACGAGTTTGTGAAAGTTTTTCTTAAAAAGTTCTATCCTCATCACAAAACTGCTAGAATCCGTAACGAGATTATACAATTTTCACAGCTTCCTTCCGAACCATTTTGGAAGTGCTTCGAGAGATTTAAAGACCTACCCATTCAATACCCTCATCATGGGATCGAAAGTTGGCAACTTTGCCAAACATTATATGAGGGATTGAACTCGGCAACGAAGCAGTTGCTAGAAACCATATGTCAAGGTCATTTTCTCTCCAAGTCTAGCGACGAAGCGTGGCGGTTTCTCGAGGATCTTAGTGAACAAACAATTCAGTGGGAGAGCACAAAGACCACCTCATCTTCTTCTATTGGTCAATCTAGGGAAGACATACATCAAGTAGATATGTCGATTGCTATGAAGGCCGAGATGGCCGCACTTATGAAAAAGCTAGAAGCCATTGAGACCAAAATCTCATCGTCTTCTCCTGCCCCTGCTTTACCCACACGAACTGTTTGTGCTTGTTGTTTGGATCCATCGCATCTAACCGAAGAGTGTCCTTATAATGCATCTACTCAAGGACAGGATCAAGTCAATGCTGCATTTCAGCAACGACAAAGAAACGATCCGTACTCTTCGACATACAATCCGGGGTGGAGGAGTCACCCAAATTTTGCTTGGAACCAAAATCAACAATTCCAAGGAAATAACAATTTTCAAAGACCTCCTCCTTCACAACAACAACAAGCACCTTCACAAACGCAAAACTAGCAACCTTTCCAACAACAACCTTATACAAATCAAACGAACAATTTGGTTCAACCAAATGATGATAAGGTTATCTCGCTAGAAAAAAGTCTAGATGCATTTCTCAAGCAATCTACAGAATCCGCAGCAAGATTTGAAAATTATGTTCAATCTTTGATGCATAACAATGCTTCACACGATCAAAGTATCAAATCTATTGAGGTACAAATTGCATAATTAACTGCTGCGTTGAGCGAGAGAGAAAAAGGAAAGCTTCCATCTCAACCATTGCCAAATCCCGGTCACACACAAAACGCATATCACAATCACAATGTAAATGCAGTGACCACATTGAGATCCGGAAGAGTGTTGCAGAATAATGTGGGTACTAGTGATGACATCCCCGCCGGTGGATCTTCTTCTTCTTCTTCTCCATCGTCACCTTCTCCTTCTTCTTCTCCTCCTCCTTTTTCACCCTCATCTCCTCCGCTAGAGCCTATTCTCCATTCTTTAAAAGGCACTTTTTCTTCTAATCCGAACGGACCCACACTGGGATCCGTTCCTACTCCACATTTTACTCCACAGAGATTTGACTCAACGAATTTTCAAAATGCTCCATTTTCAAACAGGTTGAGTCCCAATAAACCAACTGCACAAGTGGAGAAGATTGTGGAGTTATTTAAGCAAGTTAGCATAAATATACCTCTCTTGGATGCCATACAACAAGTCCCTTCATACACGAAAATCTTAAAGGGCTTATGCACCTCGAAGAGAAAGTCATCTCAAGTACCCAAGAAAGTGCTAGTGGCTAGTGCAGTGAGCAATGCTATTAACCACCCTCAGCCCTTACCCCAAAAACGAAAAGACCCGGGCTGTCCTACGATTTCAATCACAATTGGGGATAAGAAAATTAATCGAGCACTTTTAGATCTTGGGTCGAGTGTTAACCTGCTTCCCTACTCCGTGTACGAACAATTAGAGGTTGGAGAGTTGAAACCCACTCGTTGTACTCTCCAAATGGCTGATCGATCAATCACCCATCCAAGGGGTGAGCTAAAGGATGTGTTGATCAAAGTTAGGGAGTTCATATTCCCCGTTGATTTTATTGTTATGGATACACAACCTGTTGCTAACCCAAGAAACCAAATTCCGGTGATTCTCGGTCGACCATTTTTGGCCACTTCCAATACCGTAATAAACTGTCGCAATGGCTCCATGACTCTATCCTTCGGGAAGACGTCTAGTGAGTTCAATATTTATAAATTAGGAATCTGCCCCCCGTGCCTAAAACTAGTACACGAGAAGTTTGCTCTATTCACGAAATCACGCAGGAGGACTGCGAGCTTGAAAGATTCTTGTTTGATGAAAACAGTTTTGACGCCACTAGTGCGTCCCTCTTTGAGCCTACCACCGTTGACACAACCGATATGGATTATGAATGTTTCACTTTTTCGGATGATGACGACTCACAGCCCGAATATGAGTCTTTTGAATTTTTGGATGAGTTAGTTGAACCATCCGAATCGGTTGTTTGCAGTGATTTCGAACCTGTGTTGGAGTCCTTTGAGATCGAGGTAGATTCCGCAATGATTCTTTCGCCTCCGAAACTCGAACTCATGTCCTTACCGCCTCACCTTAAATATGCTTACATAGGTGAGAATGAGACTTTTCCCATTATAATATCAGCCTCTCTAGCCTTCGAGCAAGAGAACGCTATTTTAAAGGTCTTACAAGATAGGCGGCAAGTTTTCGGTTGGACTATGGCGGACATCGAGGAGATCAGTTTCCTTATAATTGAATATCATATACAATTGATGGATGATGCCAAGTCAATAGAGGACCCACAGAAACATTTTGGGGGTATTGTGGTGAGTCAACTTCCTCCTTTAGAAGTTGAACCACCCCCATTTCTTTTAATAAGCTACGAGAATGCCAATATTCCACTGATTGCTGATCATTCACATTCTCGTTTTGATGCATCACCACCTCCTGTATATTCACCTCCACACCTTCCATACCACCACTTCTATCTTCCCCAATTCTTTTTGGATCGCTACAACTTATTCTTCCACCATCCAATACTCTTTACTGATAAATTTTTCAACTGGTTGGTGTTGACGTTTGGTTTATGCAAAGTTTGGCAGTAATGTCTAACATTGTTTAAATGAAGTTTGGGGGGGGAGGGCCTTTCTGTATATATTTTTGATTTTCTTAACAATAAAAAATTATAAATAAATAAACAGGGAAGTGCCGGTATTTTGACCCTCTTGGTTTAGTATGACAGTGAGGACACTGTCAAGTTCAAGTTTGGGGGTATGCTCGGTACGTCTTCTTCCTTCGCATTCATTTGTACATATTTTTGCATTTGCATACTTATTTGAAAACCCATAAAAATTGAAAATTTTTCAAAAATTATAAAAATTATTGTATTCAATTTTGGCTAATTGACTTGAGTTTGACAAATAAGTAACTGGTTAGGAACAACTAGATCTTAGACTTAGTGAATTAAAAACCCTAAAAATAACATTCCTTACAGTTTAATGGTAGAAAGTATATGCCTTGTAGTTTATTTAGAAATAGGCAAATTTTGGGTTCACTTTTTGGGCTAAGTCGAAACGAAGGAAAGATATTGAAGCTTTTATTATAGTATAAGTTTGAAAAATAGTTCCTAGCTTAAGTCTAGATTCTGAAAATGTATACCCTATAATTTGCACAATCACGCACCTTGAAACTTGGAATAGTAGAAGAGACCTTGAAATACTCTTGTCTAAAGTCCTTAGTACGAAGAAAATAAAAGAAAAAAAAATTGTGAATAAAGAATAAAAAATGGACACTGGTTTTTGTGATTACTTAAGGCTGTAAAAATAGAAAAATATTTAGCGAGGGTGCTTCATCACCTAGTGCCTTAGACCAACTGGTTTGGGAGTCACTGCTAAAAGCCTTGGGTGTTGCAAGACTAGGAATTACGCTTAAATGTGCAAACACATTTTGTAATCGGTCGTTGGTACCTCAAGAAGTATTAACGGTCGCATGAAGGATGTGTAAGCGAAATTCACTAATAAGTGCTTTGGACAATGGACGAGAGTACGATTACTTGATTTGAATTTCCAAGTGTACGGGTGATCTATACACACACGTAGGGATATGTGATTAGAGTTTAGATAAGAGAAAGGAATGAAGAATAGAACTTGTATCTTTAATAGAGTTGATAGAAATTCCTAAGTGGAGATGAAACCCTAGAAGGAAAACTTAGGAGATGCCGAAAGCTAAATAAGTCTATAGAACATATATAATCTTAAGCTAGATGATGAGGAAGTGTGAAGAATATGGGTGGATAATTTGCGAGTCAAAAGATAATAGAATTTCTTGTTAGAAAACCTAATTGGAGAACAAAAGTAAATGGGCCGGGTTGATAGGATTTTGTGGGTGTAATCCGCTGAAAACCCTCAGGAGACAACACTCCTCCTACTAGGGACACCTAGAGGTTTAACGGCTTGTTGCACGTGCTCAGTGCAATCGCGTTTCCCTGCGAAAGTGTGGTTAGGATTTTAGTGAATAAAATAATAAGTTTGCTCGAGGACGAGCAAAAGATAAGTTTGGGGGTATTTGTTCATATCATAATATTGCAATTTATATTCCCCAATTCTTATTCGTTTTATAATTAAACAGGTGCTTTTGACGCATGTCTGCTGCATGTTACAGGATACAGGTTCTTGGAGCGAATACAGTGAAAAAGAAAAAAAACGATACAAAAGAGTGACTTTTGACCAACAAGTAGAAGGGTCCTAGTCAAGCCTAGATGAAGAACAGTGCAAGGTCCAAAATGTCAAGGCAAACGGTTAAAAGATCGCTACAAGTTTTCACTGAAAGATCTGGAGAAGAATAACAAGCCAAACAGAGAAAAGAATTATGGAAATAAAAAGCCCAAAGTATAAAGAACCAGCCCAGGAAGTTTGGTGAGATGATCTCACCAAAGGGCCGCGGAACCGCGGCCCAAGTCCACTAATGCCGCGGTTCCGCGGCCATTTAAAGCCCGTGTCGGTGTATTTTTTTGGTGTCGGTGCGTAGGTGCGGGGGTTTTGATTTTTCGTGGGCATATCTGTAATTGCACATGCGCGAGACTCTGTAACCCTAATTTTCCCTGTTTACTTATAAATTGTAATCACAAGATTGTAAAGGCTATGCCTCTTTTCATTTCACAAATTCAGATATGTTCTGTATTCTTGCTTGGAGAGAGCCATCAATAAAAATTAGTAAGTTACTTTTAATTCTTTGTTTTAATTCTCTTTTAATTAGAATGTCTTTTAATCCCCTAATGAGCGAGTAATCTCCTCGCTTGTTAGGGTTAGCCTTAGGGAAAGGTTTGAGAGATGAGATCTCTCACCCCTTTCATGCCGTTTCATACCTAAGAATTAAAACTCCATGCATGCACGCACACCCCGCTCCCTACGGCACCTTATCCCTCGAGGTAATGGTGACACCGTAGTGTAAAGGACCGGTTGCGCGTGTTTTCCATGGAGGTTAGGGTAAGTATCGATAAAGGAAGGACAAGAATCTAGAGGAAGAAACATCTTCCTAAAAGATTCTAATCCACTTTATTGATAATTACTATAACATCTAATAGATCTAAAATAAGGCATTGAAAGCGGTGAGGGAACCTTTAATCTCCCAACTTCCTCTAAGCCTAACCCTAGCAAGACTTTAATTTAGATTAATTTAGTTTATTGATAGATCTAGGTTTTTTTAGACATAATAAATCAATCCAAACAACATTTGGAATCAACTCGTAAAAACACATTAAGAAAATTACACATCTCTGTGGATCGACCCGTATTCACCGGCTAGCTGCAAAGCGATGCCGTTTCTGATTACGGTTAACAAGTATATTTTTGCACTAAATCAGTGAGTTCGCTCTTGAGCAAAAGTTTATGTTACTATTGTTTAAGTATATACCCTAGAGTCCATTATTGTATCATACTGGATTGTATATTACTTAACGGAAGCTTGAGATATTCACAGTTGTATTGACAGTCTTGCTCAAAATGGTAGTATGCTACTTGGTTTGTTTCTACTTCAATATGTGCATGTGTTTCTCTTAGCATATCGCTTATACATATTAGTGGAGCCCTTAGGATCTTTGCTTGATTACCAGCGTTGTGATGACAGTCACACTAGTGGGGGCTGGGTAATCTAAAAGCACATCCTTATACAGGTCCCTAGTCGTAGGATTATCGAGACGGGGTATCGATACTCCAGAGTAGACTAGTGTATACGCTTCTCATCCCAGCAGGGGAGATGGTCTATCCCACAGCCATTAGTACATCATACTGGTGATAATATGCAGGTGCTCGTTAGGTTACGAGTACACTGGACATGACTCGTTGGAAACTGTTGGTTGGTATTATACCTATCGTCGGGTAGCAGTTCCCAGGTGACATGAGTACAGCTTAGTCCATCGACTTGACACTGCTGCTTCGCCTCGAGTGTGTTCCCACTGTACTTTGATTACTACCCTACCACGGCTCAAAGGAGTCGTGCAAACAGGTAGTAGTTGGGTGTAGTCCTGAAGCACTTGGAGGCAGTGGCGGTTAGATAGGATTCGTCTCTCCCGGTATTGGGGGTTGATATCGCGCTGTGTTTAGAGAGCCATTACAGAAAGTCCCTAGCCAGGGCAAGTGAGATTTACTGGTAGTTGTTCCAGTAGTTTCTCAGGGTGTTCTGGGCTACACTCCGACACGACTTATACCGCTATTAGGGGTCTGACGTTTACCACCCTCTAGGTGCGATATGCGATAATCTTAGACGAACAGACCGGACTGTACGGAGATTGTCACATTCATGCTCAGTAGGAGTTCGGATGGGTTTTCCTCATCGGCCTTCTTATCGACATCTACCTGGGGACCGTTACGTGCAGCTAGTACCGCTTGCAGCCTGTGGTTAAACCCACTGCCAGCGTAGTGTCAAGTCTTTAGAGTCCCACATAGAGAGTTTTCCTGCACTGGACAAAAGGTGTAGAGGCCGTATGGTTTTACGGCAAGGCTTCGATCAATTACATACACTTGTGCGCGTATGATGTTCGGGCGGATAATACTAGTGGGCATTGGTTTAAGCTGGATCCTAATATTATATTGATGGATCAGTTTCGTCTCTTTGTATTCGTGTTTCTCGGAACATGAATGCGGGTGTGTATATACGGATGTGAGGAACACAGAAGGAGACACCTCATTAGAGTTTTGACCATTTACTTGATTAAAACAATTATAAGGTGGAGGAAAGTATTTGTTATTTTTGTAAATGATAAATGTGGCATGGCTACTTGGATTGACTACTTGACTTGGTTTGACCATTTGACTTGGTTTGACTCTTTCACTAGATATTTTATGGCACTAGATATTTTTGGGTGAGATATTTTCTTGACATGAGAGTAGTCAAGTCAAGGGTGCCATCACATTTTTCATTTGAATTATCATTTGTGAAAATACTTTCTCTTTCCTCAAGTGAGCTCTCATGCTAGCTCTTCTTCTTCTTCCTCACTCGAAAACCCTCAAGGTCTCATGATTTGAGTAAATTAAGGTTTCAAGAGACAAATAAATCCATCTTCATACTCTACATCATCTAGGACATCAAGTTTAGCAAGCTTGTTGCCTTAGTTACCTCGGCTTTGAGGTGGAGCTCGGACTATAGACTCTCGGGTGGATCGTCTTCGACTCAAGGAGGCCGTGGAGGTTGCTACAATCCGGATCAATCCTTAGAGCCTACGTAGACGAGGAGGACAACGATGAAGACCCGAAGGACAAGTATCATGAGGTATAACTTCGTATCCGAGTAGTTAAACCTCAAGTAGTTTGCTAGCTAGGGTTTATGAATGATCCTTGGTTCTAGTCGGTGTTGCGAAGCTCGTAAAAATCATTTTTTGCATATTCCGCCTCTCCGTGAACACGTGGGGTGCGCAGCACAGACTTACAGTGGTATCAGCACATATTTATGATGATGTTATATTGGTTTGTGTATATGAACTTGTTGGATCGTCGTGGATGAATAGCCGGGGATGTGAGATGAGGGTTTTCATTCTTTCATTCGATGTATAAATTTGTCAAGTGATGTAATATTATTTTTGTGGGGAACATCCGGGTTGAGGTTGTAGTCACCGTTGTATTATTTATTTTACTATTTTTGCTCTTAGGATAGACCCAAGGCGGGGTGCACAAACTACCGGGTACTTTGAAGTGCCGAGTGTCCTACTCACTTTGTTGAGGGAAGTTGCTTCACTGAGGGTATTTGGCGGGTAGTTTGCCGCACGTATAGGGTTCTAGGGTAGGGTTTGGCTATTCATCACGACCGTGGAATCCGTTTTTCGTTACAGGCTCAAACGAAACGCGGAATTCCTAGTATATCCATTGTGTTCATCTGTGATTTGGAATGCCTATCATTGCGTCTGACGAATGTATATTATTATATATGTATTATATAATAGGTGTTGCTTATGTTTTGCATCCGCACTAGTCCAGCCCTCGCTCTGCCGTTAGTTATGTAACCTAACGGGTGATGACGGGGCCTCATGGCGAATGCGGATGGCATAGGCGTACGTTGTATTTTTGTTGTTTTCTGCAATGGTAGGTTAATTGATGGGACTGCATTACATTAATGCAAAGCAAACAAACAAAAGCTGAATCGTTGGAACAAATTTTAAAACCACTCGGTTATTTTAAAACAGCAGACTTTTAAATGCGGAGCTTAAACCACTCCTTTTAAAAACTATCAGGTTCCTTCGATTATATCAAGTTCACTACGTTTACGGTTTCTCCAAAACCATTCGTAGCCCTCCGTCATTTCATATGAATAGTCAGTAGTATTCAAGCTATGTTTGTTGGCCTTCGTCAAGGCATAGTGATTGGTAGCTGCCGGGTGTTCATATGTAGCATAGATAGATGCGTTGGTTTGGGACAGTCGTATTACTTTGTTGGCCTTCGTCAAGGGTATATACGGGTGGGTTCAAATTAACCTGGACAATGATGGGTAGAACTTGACATGTGACTTATGATTTGTTTGTAAGTCTACGGTAGCGCCCCGGCTGTCTGTCCGAGGCCAAAATGCGGAAACGAAAACATTTCATAAAGTAGAAACCGGCGCTATCACAGACTTTAAAACCCGGATCGAACTATTAACCTACAACTAGCTAACTAGAGAAGGGTTGGAAAGGCTATATCGATCGATCCGTGTCCTTCGGTCTTTGGCTACCATCCCAAGCTCCTCGCGGCATCTCCGGTCTCGATCTCCTCGTCGGAAAGGGCACCACATCTTCGAGTCTTTTTACGGGCTCCCGCTTCATCCGAAGCAACTCGGGCACGAAGTTCGCTAGCTGACGTGTCTAAGGCGAAGTAGAGAATGTGTGTGACAACTTTGTCTCTTGCATCCATTGCATGGATGGAAGTTGATGATGAAGCCATCAATGGAGGTTGTGAGCTAGAGGAAGAAGAAGAAGAAGAAGAGGCTCTCTTTTTCTTTGGTGTTGTGATAAAATGAGAGAGTGAGTTAGAATGAAATAATACAAGAGCAAACATATCTATCATGGCTGCCCTTCTCTCTCTTCCTCTCATTTCATCACTCAAATCCATCACAAAATTTGACATATGCACAATAAAAGAGACCATGAGTCACTAGGTTGCATGTGTTACAATAAATGCACAAAATGATGATTTCTAGCTCACAATTTCCATATGCAAACATTAATCCAAATGTTTGCAACAATAAAAAGATACGACAACATCTAAAGTAAACTCGTGACGGATCACAAGGATACCCCTCACCTGTATATACATACCTGCATCCGCATTCCGACTGAATGTGAATGCGATGAGACTAAAGTAATCCAACAAATCTAATACTAGGATCCGGCTTAAACCAAAGCCCACTAATATGATCCGTCCGATCATGATCCGTACACTACTGCACGTATATGATCGAACCCTGCCATATATCATACGGCCTCTACAACGTTTCGCCCGAAACTTGAAAACTGTCTGTGGGGGGCTCTAAAGACTTGTCAATAGTTTGGCTGTGGATTTAACCACTAGCACGTCAGTGGTACTAGCTGTACGTAACAGGCTACCAGATATTGACTAAAAGGGAGGTCGATGAGCGAACTCATCCTGACACCCTACTGAGCCTGTCAGTGACAATATCCGTACAGTCCGGTCCGTTCATCTATGAGCATCGCATGGCGGGCTTAGGGGGTTGGTAAAAGTCAGACCCCCAAAAGCGGTACAAGTCGTGTCGGAGTGTAGCCCAGAACACCCTGAGATACTACTGGAATACCTACCTGTAAATCTCCTGCCTTGGCCAAGGACTTCATATAATGGCTCTTCTAGACACAGCACGATCTCACCCCCAATACCGGGAGAGACGAAACCCCTGCCGATCTGCTCACTGCCTTCATGTGGCTCGGGACTGTACCCAACTAAAACTTGTTTGCACGACTCCTTTGAGCTGTGGTTGGGTAGTAATCAAAGTACAGTGGGAACTCACACGAGACAAATGACGATCTCATGTCGATGAACTAACCTGTACACATGTCACCAGGGAACTGCTATCTGATATCAGGTATAATACCAACTAGCATGTTCCCGGTGAGTCATGTCCGGTGTACTCATAACCCAATAAGCACCTGTATACATCTTAGGTGAACCAACTTACACCAATGGCTTGTGAGACCAGCCACCGCCCCTCGTCGGGGTCTCGACTGTATACACTAGTCTACTAATGGAGTATCGATGCCCTGTCTCGAAACTCCCACGACTAAGGACCTTTTAAGGATGTGCTTATAAACCCCAGCTCCCACGTATATGATCGCCATCATAATGCTGGTAGTCAAGCAAGAATCCTAAGGGCTCTATTTATGTGTAAGTGCAACCTGTAAGGTCACCTAAAGCAGTACACGATGATAAAAACAAACTAGATAGTATACTATCATCTCGAGTAAGACTGTCTTACCGGTATAGGTCCTCCCTCAATCATTGCAATCACGTGCCTGTGATCTAATAATTGACTCTGAGGGCACTATATCCAATAACCTCCCACTTGCACTCAAGGCTAATTATTGCGATGTCGCATACTTACAACCCGTGTGATACCGAACACCCAACTCCTCTTCTAATCAGTCTCACAAAGCCCATTTGCGAAACTATTGCATTCGAGGAATAGCCTCAGTGAGTGGATCCGCCCTGATGTTTCTTTCTTTGTCTCTCTTTATCTCAAGTTCGCGGAGAAAGCCATCTCCCGAAATGAGCAATACCTGTCTTAGAATATGTCTGGATATCTGATGGGACCTAGTTCACAAATGAACTCCGAATCTAAACTTCTTAGACTGTATCGTCAACTGAACTTAATCAGTATCCTGCACCATGCCTCCTTCAGTATCCGCTTGGACTATCTGTCCAAACTACTGCCCCTCGTCAGAGGGAAAACTATAACTCTGATAGTCACTCTGTCATCCAGGTCACCTTGGAAGCTTGGAATGATAACCGTCCCCCGATAGAGGCTGTCGTTATCATATCCTTAGAACATCCACTTATGTTCTAAAACTGCTTCCGAATGTTTCTCCAGGATAGGATCAATATCAACTTATTGCATCTACTGCAAAAAACAACATCTGGTATGGTACTTAACATCTCATGATTGACTCAATTGCCTATACAAGAGATCTGCCAATCTTACACATCCCTCTCCCCTTTAGCCTGTAAGACACCTTTAGAGAGGGTGACTCCATCACCTGGAGGTACACTACCGTGCCAGGAGTCGTCCATTCTAAAATACCTTTAGAATACTGTCTAAGTACCCAGATTGGGAAACTACCCAAATCTAGATCTAAAACCATAGATCTAGTAACCAGAATATCTAATATAATATCCAAGTCCTTTGTGGAGAAACCACTGTGTGACAACCAAAATATAACCGATCGTAGTATAGGAATATCACTTCCTACTCTGTGTATGTCATCCAAATACCAGGACATCACATCCTACAACTTTCTTAACAGATCCATCCCCTATTCTGATGAAGTCAAACCTATGACTGTCACATCAGAAACAGATGATCTATCTCCGCTATATCCGCTTTAGTCCATAAATAGACATAAGCTCCTTGTCCACTATTCTTCCGCTGCTCCCACTGACTACGACAACCCTCTGGCAGAGTCATATACACGTGCACTTCTAGAGCTAGTTTAGAACGACGCTATACTCATCCTCCTGCCGGGTCTCACAATCTGGAACAACAGCAATAACAAGTCTGGGTAAACAAGAACCTCCCTATCACCGTCCTTGAGGATACCGGAGTACCTCTCGGGTGCCTGAGGTTACCCACCATATCTGCGGAGTGGCCAATAGAATGTCAAACCATATTGAATCTTTAGGTTCTTATCAAATTTTCAGTAATCGTTTGCGGTTCTGGAATCACTTCCAGTTCTACCATACTCCCACTATTGTTTTCTGAAAAAATCCATTTTTATTAAAACTGTGGCGAGTTAAGAACAATATCACTATTGATCTTCCAGATGGTAGAAAGTCAACCCTCGTCATAGCCCGGGTCAACCCACAAACGGCCATTACAGAAACGTGCCTTGAGTTATCCAGAGTCTGGTTTTAAGCATAAGCCGGACAACTCCCCGTACCTTAACATTGTTAAGATATGAACTATTCTATATCCAATACAGAAACAGAGGCACATATTTAATCGGAACCAGATTCAAATCATGCAGCTGTCTCCAGTGCATGTCAACTAAATGGAGAGAGGCCGATCAGCATTACTCAACTTAGGAATACATCGACATATGAGTAACCTGAAAGAGAAGCAAATTCTCTTAATCATTACTATCAACTGAATACCATACACAAGTATCTACATCTTCGATCACCTTGAAGAATCCTGATACTTGCAATACCTGGTTCTCTACTTTATTCTTATACCTATAACTTCTCAAAACTTGGATCTTGCATTTCTACGAAACATTTGCCTAAGAACTAGAGAAATCACAAGTAAACAGAATATAGTACGAGTACCATCCCCTCTGTCCTAATGGACACTGGACAACATACAATACTCTGTATATTCCCCTGAGTCCAACAACACATTCCCTGTGTGTCGTAGGTTGAAAACTGTACTTATGGTTAAGAAGAATTACACCGCTGTTTAATGCCCCTTACCTAACCATCCATTGATATAGGTAAATGTCATGGACATAATTTCAAAAAGTTATATCTCACTTTATATAAATAAACGTACAGATATATCAATTTGAAATTGGTGCATAACAACGGATATTCAAAACCAAATATTTGCCGTCCAGCAAACAACCCAGGCGATTTCCTCAAATATCACCAATTACAACGAATTCCGATATAATGAGGATAATCACCTAATTCCCAATAATTTACTCCCACTCAGCATTTGTAAAACCATACAGATGTGAGAATCAAACCTGGTAAATACATACCCTGGAGCAAGGGCTAATCGGGAAATCGGTTTTCTTTTAACAATACACAATGATACTGAAACATGTAAATGTTTCGAAGGG
The DNA here is from genome assembly GCA_030015575.1 of Agapanthus africanus. Lineage (NCBI taxonomy): Eukaryota > Viridiplantae > Streptophyta > Magnoliopsida > Asparagales > Amaryllidaceae > Agapanthus > Agapanthus africanus. Next base: position 404,672,763 of record CM057346.1, read on the forward strand.
GTATCCGGGTATTCCTAGTAATGCCTCTTCCATTATCAGATTCACAACTATAACCATATATTTCTTTGCCATCTCTCCAAATCCCTTTATATGTCTTTAGTCATTACCTTCTGTACACCCCTTTAGGCTAAATGGTTTTCTTCCTTCCCTACCGTTCGGCACCAGCCTATAGTTTGGAAGAAGACTATCCAATAAGCGTAATAGGTGTACTGTCCTAATCCTAGGAGCACTTGCAACCCGAGAGAAGGTAAAGATAAAAGACAACTAAAAAAAACCTTATTCCTATTTCTCCTGAATTAGAATCCACCCCGAACTGGAACAAGTTCCTTCGAGTTCGTATATAACCATACGATAGAGTATCCAAATAACTGTGGATCTTCATAGTGATACGGAGTGTCCTGGAGAAATAAAAAGGTGATGTAGGATTGGCGAAGAAATACTTGGTTTGGTCGTGAATAGTAGTCGCAATTTACTTTGCTCTCTTACTAATCCCTTTATTTGTCTTTACTTAATACCTTCTGTACACCTTTTAGGCTAAATGGTTTTCTTCATTCCTTACCGTTCGACACCTGCCTATGGTTTGGATGAAGACAATCCAATTAGCGTAACAGGTGTACCGTCCTAATCCAAGGAGCACTCGCAACTTGAGAGAAGGTAAAGGAAAAGACAACTGAATAGTCCCATTCATTTTCTCCAGAACCGGAAACCATCCTCAAATCTGGAACAAGTTCCTTCGAGTTCGTATATAACCATACGATGGCTTTATCCAATAGAAGTGGATGTTCGTAGTAATACGGGGTGTTCTGGAGAAAAGGGTAAAAGTAGGAGTGGCAATGAGGTATGCAACTCAGACAATCCAAAAGTCAGTGTTTTAAGAAGGTTTGGTTAACTTGGTCACTGAGTCATAGTCAAGGGTCGGGTCATGGTCACTGCCAAAGAGAGAGAGAGAAAAGAAACACTCAGCGTGCACTCTAACCTAGATCAGAATGGTTATCAATTTATCTTATCAGGAAACCTCTTATTGTATCGTCAAATTTTCCTCCAAACCTGAAAGAAGAATTAGTCGGGATCACCCGAGGAGTAAACCAACTCATCAGTAGGAATCGGGATCCAACTATCATCGCATGATAACGTGTTGGAATCCACTCACATTATCACACTCCAGAAGGTATGCGCATGTCACGACCCAAAATTTGGCCCGTAACCGGAACTTAAACTACGTAACGTCTACAGGCGTACGCAACTCAAGTAAGCCGAAACCTAGAAATCTAAACCACCCAAATATGGATCAACGGAGAAAACATAGTTTTAACATTTGGAAATCACAAGTAAAAACTCTAACTCTAGTTTTATTTCTTAAAAATTTCGGCAGCACCTCCTTTGTAAAAACTAGCCCCGAAAACGGGCACAACACAGATAATATATAAAGCATCCCAAATGGGAGCAAAATCACGCCCAACGGCGGAGACAATCACCAAAACATGTATATGACGCCGAAGCGAAGAAATATCAAAGAAACGACTGTAATAAGAAGTAAACTTTCCAACATAACCGGCTCCCACGGGCACGGCACCAAAGTCACCAATATAATACAACGCCGAAACCTCACAAGTCGACTCTAAGTCATATACAAACAGTGGTAGATGGAAAGTACTAGATCCAACAAAAGATATACAATGTACAAGCAGATAACCGCAAACCCACCTAAAAGTAAAGGCCTCACTGCCTAACGTAGCGGTATCCGCAAAAGTATAGATGATAAGGCACCCTGCCGCGACTACTCTGAGGGTAAGTCCTGCAAAACACTGTGGCACAATGGGGGTGAGTTGCCAACTCGTGAATAGTAAATAACATCATACTGTAATCGCAGGTATGCATGAACAACGATCTATCTAGCACATGTAAACCGATAGCATAAGTATGATAAGTGAATATGCAACAATCATGTAAAGGTACATCATCAGGGTACTACAACTACAAGAACAATGCATAACAACAATAATCCAGAGTGTGTGGGATGATACAATAAAATCTCATGCAAAATCATCAGCATGGAAAAACACTAGTGTCCCTCACTGACACATCAAATCCCAAATCTTCAGGCACCGCATCCACAGATCGGCCCTCACATCCTGTAAGTATCATGGAACCTGAGTGTCACACATCGACACCCGAAACATCATGAAAACATATCCCTATGTGTATATATATGTATATAAATATGAGGATATCCACCCCGTATGTCCACCGACGGTACGTAAAAATCATGAAAACCTGAGTCTCTAACACCGACACTCGAAACATCATGAAACCCGTGTCTAGCATCGACACGTAAATCCTCATAACTTAGGCGCTGTCACCACGACTGGCCCTAACGATATGTCGTACATCACTCCGGTCGGTATCCCCACGATAACCGCCGAGTCCAAATACAGTCACCGGTAGGTACTTGCCCACCTTCCAGGCTCATCGTCTGTACCACGAACATCTTGCCGAGGGGAACCGTACCGGGCCCCACCATGTACCCGCACACGGCCCACTCACTCCTCGTATCGGGTATATATCACAAATCTCAGAACCGAGAAATCTCATGGTGGACGCATCAAATATAATATCAAGAGAAACAGGGTTTTCAAACAATACATAGTTTCTTGAAAATACCCCCACGGTTCTCAAATCCATAAATCATATGAAATCCATATCTCAATGCGTAAAATCCATATAAAACTGATATATGCAACATAAAACATCAATATGAGCATATAAAGGGAAAACCACTCTTTTAAATGAATCCATCTTTTAAAATATATCTTGTGGTTCCCAAAATCCTCCGAAAAACAAGTGCAGCATCATATGAGGTGTACATATAAGTGTAGCAAGGTTTAAGTATCTACATATAAGCAAATGTGTATGATGCATTTCATAAGCGCAAAGATCAACAACTCAATATCACATATCAAAGCAATACCACTTGGGGTACATACAACTATAGCGAAAATATGCGGGTGTATATGTCAATATGAGTGCATGATATACATGTAACTGTAATAGACTATGTGGGTGTACATGTCAATATGTATGCAAGATGTACAAATAGCTATAGTAAGGTATACGTGAAATGGAATAAGAGTTACTATCTCAACTATTCCTGCCCAATGCAATGTCACGTATGTAGGTGTCAACAATATATCATATGCACAATGGGATAAGGGCTACTACCTCAACTATCCCTATCCACTACCGTATCACGTATGTAGGTGGTTTGTGCGTGTCATGGCAATTACTGGCGATGTGGGTGTAGCATACAATTTAGTGCTCGTGCAATATGAACCGTCAGTAATGTGTTACATCTAAAGGTACAACAGATACTACTATGCGATGACATTTATATGAAATTAACCAATATGCAATCACATGTAGCTATCCTATCATATCAGCTCCGACGCATAACACCGTACGGGCGATTTTCCCGTAGATGTTAAATCTACTCACCAATGGTCTCCAGCTATGAAAATCCGACCACCTGCTTTCCCTTGTTCACAGCGTCCGAAGTCCCCGCTTGCGACGCTATATTTTCACAAACACAAGAAATAATACAAACATCTCAGAATCGATCAATATAACGCAAAACTACGTATTAAATAACACACCAACACTAAACTAACTCGCGAGTGTACGTCTAGTGGCTAACGTTCGTAACGATACCACAAAACCTACCCAAGTACAGCAGCTGCACAAGATCACGTTTCGTGTCGCAACACGTAACACGCGGACTCAAAACACTAGATTATAGGTAAACGATTCCAGATTTTGCATACTGCAATTACTAAAAAAGTAAATAGTACTAAACACCCCTAACCAACAGCAGACAACTACCCACAAAAGACAAACCCCAATCCTTTCCTACCCAGCCGGCGTCGCCGGAGTTCGTCTTAGGGGTCGCCGGCCCCGGCCAGTGGGGTGGTCCCCGTCTCTCAGGTGGTGTCTTAGGTTCACTAGAACATCTCTATAATTTTGTTTGGTCACTCACTAATTTTTCCAGGTCACAGCAGATATAAAAGCTCTAAAAAGACTTTAAAAACCCGATATCGCACTAATCGATATAAAAAGCGTTCTACGCTATAACCAACGAGCAAAACAACATACAAACTCTTAATTAACAGTGTCGGGATTATACCTAACAACTTTGCTCACAAGCTCCAAGCCTTCCCTAGCTCCAAGTGATCCAAGAAGGCAAAAACAAGACTTGGTGCATATTTTGTGATATATTTGGAAATTTTGGAGATTTTTGAGTTATGATTGAAGAGAAATGAAAGGAAAAATATTAAGGGTAGTAGAAGGAGAGAGGATTTCGGCCAAGGAGGTGGGTGAGGAATTGTGTAGGGTTTTCTAGCAATTTCCAACATTAAATGCAATTAAATGCATTCACATACACACATTCACACATGCATGCACCTCCTTCTTTTCTTTTCTTTTTCCTTTAACCTAAATTCTAATTCCAAACAAATATCTAGATAAGTGAGAAGGTTTTTGGATTAACTCAATTTAAATTAAGAAAAGATCACTTAACAGAAATTTCCCAAAATGCGAATACCGCATTAAAATAACATTAAAATTGGGAAAAATTCTATCTGAACCAAAACGTCCCATATACCCCCAAAGCTTACGCACTAGCTTTATTTTAGCTAAACTAGGTGCTGGCAAGTCTATATGGTCGTTTGAACACAGTCAGGTCAAAACAGAAAATACCGACAATTTAACCCTAAAACGGAAAAAATTCTCATAACGATTTCTAAAACGTTACAATCTCCCCCCTTATAGAAATTCGGTCTCCGAATTAAAATTTCATACTAAGCGTACCTTCAAAGAGATGTGGGAATTTCTTCCGCATCTCGCTCTCGGCCTCCCAAGTGATCTCCTCACTAGTAGGGCTACGCCATAGAACCTTCACAGACGGCAAGACCCTTGACCGAAGTTTCTTCACCTGCCGCTCCAAAATAACTACCTGCTGCTCGGTGAACGAAAGATCGTGCTCAAGCTGAACGGTCTCGTGCTGAATCATGTGAGAAGGATTATGAAGGTATCTACGAAGCATCGACACATGGAACACAGGGTGAACATCCGGAAAACTGGGCGGGAGCGCTAAACGATAAGCAACGGAACCCACTCGCTCAAGGATCTCAAAAGGACCTATAAATCTGGGACTGAGCTTCCCCCTCTTCCCAAATCGAATAACGCCCTTCATCGGAGAAATCCTCAGGAATACATGATCCCCCACTGCGAACTCAAGTCTGCGACGACGACGGTCGGCATAAGACTTCTGCCTGCACTGGGCTGCTCTCATCCTGTCCTGAATCAGCTGGATCTTCTCCGTAGTCTCTTGAACTAGCTGGGGTCCCAAAACCAGACTCTCACTAAGCTCGGTCCAATAGACTGGCGATCGACACTTCCTACCATATAAAGCCTCAAAAGGTGCCATCTGAATAGTCTCCTGAAAGCTGTTGTTGTACGAGAACTCAATCAACGGCAAGTGACGATCCCAACTGCCACCAAAATCAAGCACACATGCATGGAGCATATCCTCCAAAGTCTTAATAGTCCGCTCCGACTGACCATCGGTCTGCGGATGAAAAGTGATGCTAAAACTCAACCGAGTACCCAAAGCTTCCTGAAGCTTCTGCCAAAGACGGCTAGTAAACTGGTTGTCTCTGTCGGATACAATGCATGTGGGAACACCATGCAAATGCACAATCTCATCTATATATACCTGCGCATACTGAGCATACCCGAAAGTGGCCTTCACTGGAAGGAAGTGAGCCGCTTTCGTCAACCGGTCAACAATCACCCAAATGGAGTCATACCCTCTACTAGTCCTGGATAGACCCACAATGAAGTCCATGGAAATCTGCTCCCATTTCCACTCTGGAATGGGTAAAGGCTGCAACTTTCCAGCCGGTCTCTGATGCTCAGTCTTGACTTGCTGACAAGTCAGGCACCTCGATACGAAGTCCAAAATATCGCGTTTCATCCCTTCCCACCAGTAAAAGTCTCTCAAGTCACGGTACATCTTGGTGGAACCTGGATGAACGCTAAAGGCCGACTGATGTGCCTGCTCTAGGATCTCATGTCTCAACCCATCAGCATCTGGTACACACAAGCGAGTCCCACATCGTAGCACACCCTAGTCATTAATCATGAACTCCGAAACTGTACCCTGTCGAACAAGCTCAAGAATCTCGGACAAACGGGCATCACTGGGTTGCGCCTCATGGATACGATCAAATAGTAGTGGACGGGTGCGGACATGAGCAAACTCTCCCCCGGTGGAGGTGAACTCGAACTGCACTCTACCATCACATAAGAGCTGCCAATCTGCAGACGACTGACTCTAAACTGCGCTCAACTGGGACAAGCTATCCCCGGGCCTATGACTCAAAGCATCAGCTACCACATTCGCCTTGCCCGGGTGATAAAGGATCTCACAATCATAATCCTTCACTAGCTCCATCCATCGGCGCTGTTTCAGGTTCAGATCTCGCTGCTGGAAGATATACTTCAAGTTCTTGTTATCCATGAAGATCTGACAAGACTCTCCGTACAAGTAGTGTCTCCAAATCTTCAACGCAAAGACTACCGCGGCCATCTCAAGATCATGAGTGGGGTAGTTCTGCTCGTGCTTCTTCAGCTGCCTAGAAGCATACGCAATCACTCTATCATGCTGCATCAAAACACAGCCGAGCCCCACTCGAGAAGCATCACAATAAACAACATAGCCGCCTGATCCAGAAGGTAAAGAAAGAACTGGTGATGTCGTTAACCGAGTCTTCAACTGCTGAAAACTCAGCTAGCACGCATCAGTCCAAAGAAAAGGAACTCCCTTCCGGGTCAGTCCAGTCAGCAGTACAGCGATACTCGAGAAATCCTGCACAAAACAGCGATAATAACCAGCTAAGCCCAAAAAGCTGCGGACCTCAGTCACCGATACAGGTCTGGGCCAAAGCTGTACATCCTCTATCTTCCTCGGGTCCTCAAGAATACCATCACCTGTCACCACATGACCCAGGAAGTCAACTCTATCAAGCCAAAATGCGCACTTTGAGAATTTAGCATACAGCTGGCGCTCTCTCAATATCTACAAAGTAATCCTCAAGTGCTGCTCATGCTCCTCACGACTCCTAGAGTAGACCAGTATGTCATCAATAAACACTATAATAAACTAGTCGAGAAACGGCCTGAAAATCCGGTTCATCAGATCCATTAACGCTGCTAGCGCATTGGTGAGTCCGAACGACATCACCAAAAACTCATAATGCCCATAGCGCGTACGAAAAGCAGTCTTCGGAATGTCATCATTCCGAACCCGCAACTGATGATAACCTGAACGTAAATCAATCTTAGAAAAATGTCTCGCACCCTGGAGCTGATCAAATAAATCGTCAATGCGGGGTAAAGGATACATGTTCCGCACCGTAACTCGGTTCAACTGATGATAATCCACACATAGCCTCAAACTGCCGTCCTTCTTCTTGACGAACAGAACAGGAGCTCCCCACGGCGAAACACTCGGACGTACAAGTCCCAAATCAAGCAACTCTTGCAATTGATCTTTAAGCTCTCTCAGCTCTGCCGGAGCTATCCGATAAGGCGGTATAGAAATAGGCTCCGTGCTCGGAATCAGATCAAAACAGAACTCAATATCATGCTCTGGCGATAACCCAGGTAACTCATCGGGAAAGACATCGGGAAACTCTCGCTCGGTAGAAACCTGGTCCAACGACTCCACTGTGGCCCCAGTATCATGAATGAAAGCCTAGAATCCCCGACATCCTCTCCTCAAAAGCCGACTAGCGCACAGAACAGAAATCAAACTGTGAGGGGCGGCACCACGGTCCCCCTGCACAACAAACACTGACTCGCTGGGAAAACAAAATCTAACTGTCTTCTCGCGGCAGTGCACAGACACATAGTAAGTAGCTAGCCAGTCCATTGTAGGGTTCCTAGGCACCCTAATGAGGTCTCACAAGGCATCAACCATGCCAATTTCAAATTTAAACGGTGCCGAGAAACCCTAGAACGGATCGTTGGCTAGATTTCTAGGCGAAACAATAAACTAGTTAACACTTAACTACAAGTAAACGGAAATACAACCTTTATAGATCCGGTGCTCCACCTCCATAGCTCCGCAACGAAGTCCGCTCGCTGTCCAAATGAATTCCCGGGCTCTAGCGTCGGCTTCGTCGGAGAAATGGTGAGCTAGGTCGTCGATGTCCATGCCGAAGATGATCTACGTCGAGGCATCGCTAGATCAAGCTCCACCTTCACCAAGCCATGAAAACTTGTGAAGGAAACACCCTATACTACTTGGCAAGAGGTAGAGGATGAAGAAATAGGAGTTGGGTTCACTTTAGAATTGGATTTCTCACTCAAATACATCAATCACCATTGATGAAGAAAGCTTTCTTCTTGTGAGGAAGAAGAAGAAGAAGATAAGTGTTATGATAAGAATTCATTAAAAATAGAAAAGAAAATCCATTCTTATCATAACTATTACCATGGTTAAGTGTAGAGAGAGAACTATAGTTAAGTGGAGTGGTTAGGTTTGAACATGAGACAAAAATGGTGACTTCATGAAAGCTTCATGAAGCTTCATGTACATACAAAGAAAAGCCACCATTTTCTCACTCATTTTCTTTTTCCAAATGAATAACTAAATTAAAATAAATGAATAAGAAAATAATAAACCCTAACCACTCATAAAACCATGGTTCAATCTTTACACAAACCCAAGTTTGCATGCATCATCAAACATGATACAAGCAAATGCACAAAATCATATCGCATATGCAATGCGCACATCCGAGCGAGAAAATCCATTTAAAGTGAACCGATACTAGTTAATGCAAAGTAATATATCAAATATATAATTATACATTAAATCATTAAATCAACACTTGATTTAACGATCCGGTCATATCGCATATAACCGGCTAGTATCCAATGTATCGGATTATCGAATCAATCCTTGATTCGATAACTAGGTTATATCGCATACAACCATTCGACACATTCATCGCGAGAATGAAATACGGTATCACATACACGCATTATTCTCGGTCCCGCACATATCTCATATGCGCTCCTATTTCGTTTCGCTTGAGCCAGGAAACCTCTGTGTAGGACTCTAAAGACTCGTCAATACGCCGGCAGCAGGTGATGATCATATCAAACACCCACAAGCCGCAAGCGGTCTGCTAAACGTAACGGCCACCCGGGTATTGAGCGATCAGAAGATCGACGAGCAAGCCCGCTCACACTCCTGTGAATCCAACCAGTAACACTTACCGTACAGTCCGGTCTGATCGTCTGATATGTCGCATATCTCGCCTAGGGGTGGTAAACGTCAGACCCCAATAGCTCGATAAGTCGTGTCGATATGAGGTCTATAACAATTCGAGAAACTACTGGTAACACTTACCAGTAAATCTCAGCAACCCTGGCCAGGGATTTCCTGTTATAGCCAATCGAACACAGCGCAACATCAACCCCCTATACCGGGAGAGACGAATCCCCTCCTATCGCTCATTGCCTCCATGTGATTCAGGACTGTACCCAAAAACCACCGTTTTGCACGCCCTCTTGGACGTGGTAAGATGGAAATTAAAGCACAGTGGGAACCACACAAGACTCTATGATGATCTCGGGTCAACAGACTACTCTGTACCAGTGTCACCAGAGAACTGCCATCTGACGTCAGGTATATTACCATCTGGGAGTTCTCGGCGAGTCCGTCCAGTGTACCCAGTCTCCACTGAGCACCCGTATATCATCTCTGATGTCAAACACCAATGGATATGGGATCATCCATCGCCCATCTGTATGGGTCGAGAAGGTATGCGCTAGTCTACACTGGTATATCGATGCCCCGTCTCGATACACCCACGACTAGGGACTTTGAAGGATGTACTTATGGACTACCATGTCCCCACTAGTATGATCCGCATCACAGTCCAGGTAGTCAAGTACACATCCTAAGGGCTTTACCAACATGTAACAGAGAGACAATCAGTGTACACGTTAAGGTAAACATCAACGAGATAGCATACTATTATGTCGAGCAAGAAAGTCCTCCCTATATATGTCCCAGCATCCACTACAATATACATCCATTGTACAGTAATGGCCTCTAGGGCATACATATAACTAACAATCTCCCACTTGCACTAGGGCCATCTGTAGCAGTGGTTGTAGTATCTCATACTCAACCATCCCATAAAAGTCTCTCTCTGGGAATAGGCCTTCGTGAGTGGATCCGCCGTGTTTTCCTCTGAGTCTACTCTCCTAACCTCGATCACCCTGGAGATCAACCATCTCCATGATCAGGTGATACTGCCTTAGAATATGTCTGGATCACTGATGGGACATGCGTTCCTTGGCATAAGCCACAACTCCATTGTCACACAATGGGAGGAAAATAGTTCATCTCATGAACCAATATACATCCAAACAACCTCTTTGGTAGCATCTTAAGTAGCGATGTATGCTGCCTTTATCGTCTAGTATGTCACGGTATCTAGCTTGGAACTCTTCCAACATACCGTCCCTTTACTGAGGGTAAAGACAATGCCTGCGACTGACATTCAGTCGTCTTTATCACCCTGGAACACTTCCAGTGATTCTCCCTAGGATCGATTGATACCAACTCACTACAACTAGTGAGTATTCTAACATCCATTTAGATCTATCTCATAGATCCAAAACCCAGGATTTAGTAGGTATCACTTTGATCCTTGATGGAGAATCATTGTGATAAGCGGAGATTGATCGAGCGTAGCATAGGAAACTCTTTCCCTATCAAGAGTATGTCATCCACGTACTCTACGAGGATCACCACCATACTCCCTACTACCTTTTTGTTTATACAAGGTTCATCTACCATTTTGATGATGTCAAACTCTTTGACTAATTCATCAAAACAGATGTTCCAACTCCGCGATACCTGCTTTATCCTATAAAGCATCTTGCACACGTTTCCGCTGCTCCCACTGTCTACGAAGCCCTCTGGCTGTGTACTTATAGACGCTCTCTTCCAAAATATCATTTAGAAAAGCAGTCATGACACCCAACCACCAGATATCGTAGTCATGGTATGTAGCCGTGACAAGTAGGATCTGGATGGACTTAAGCATAGTTCCTTAGAAAAAATTTCATCATTATCCACGCCTGGTTGATGACGAAAACCTTTAACAAGTCTAGCTTTGAAAGTCTCAACCTTTCCAACTACACCAAGTAATCTTCTCAAGATATACTTTCTCCTGATGGGGATTTAACCCTTCAGATATAGCAACCAAAGTCCATACTTTGTTGGTGTACTTGGATTCCATCTCAGATCGCTAAGCATCCAGCCATTCTTACAGAGTCTTACTCCTGATGGCCAGCTCGAAGTTAGTTGGGTCATCATCTCATGATGCAATCCTCGCTCCCACTGTCATAGAGAAACCGAAGTAACTCTCAGGTGGGTGAGAAACCCTACTAAATCGGCGGAGAGGCTGAGGTTCGTTGGAATCTATTGAATCCTTTGGTTGTATCAAATCATCTGCTGTAGTTTGTATAGCTGGAACCTTTCCAGTTCTACATTACAGACCTTGCCTCGAGCTTGTCCGGATTTTGCTTTTAGACATAGGTCGGACAACCCCAAATCTTAACTAGCTTAAGACATGGGCTCTTCCCTTTCCATATCGCATATGAAGTGGTAGGTAACTGATTTGATTCGAATCTATTCAATAGGTATGCAGCTTCTCAAGCGCATAACTCCTAAAAAGGAAACAGGTAACTCAGTATTACTCATCATAGAGCACACCTTATCACATAGGGTGTAATTGCTCTACCCCGATATACCATCGTGCTATGGTGTAATCAGAGGAGTAATGCTGAGAGAGAATCTCATTCTCCTTTAGAATAGTTCAGGAATTCCGTGCTCAAGTATTCTCCTCCCTGATCACATCAAAGGACATAATACTTATACCCGTATTTTGGTTCTCTACTTCTCGCTTATATTCTGTGAATATCTCAAAAGGCTTGGACTCATGTTTCAACAGGAACATATGTCTGAATCTTGAGAGATTATCAGAGAATGTAATGAAGTATAAAGAACCGGTCTTGGCATGTGTAGACAGGGGACCTACATACATCAACATGTATCATCCCAAGAGTTCACTAACTCTTTCTCTGTTTCCAATAAACAGAGCTAGTGTCATTATATCTTTGTGACATGACTGGCAAGTTTCACAAGATGTAGATTCAAACTGATTTAAATATGCATCTACATGTAACTTCAGCTAGTCGGGTCACATTGATCTGACCTAGTCTACAATACCTTAAGAAGGATCCGTTCATTTCTGAACTCTTCCTCTTATGTGTGTTCCATATACTAAGAACTGTAGTTTGATTTAGAACATCAATGCTTTTAGATAACGTGCCTGATCCGATCAACTTTTGATATAGGAAATGTTCAAAACATTATCCAACAATACAAAATTTTATCATTTCTTTACTGATAAAGAGACCGATATGATTTTGTATATCAGGTTCGGTATCTAATAACATTCGTTCAGAATCAATGTATTGGTAATACAGGGTGACAGTGACCAACAGACTTGGCTGCAACACTTGCCCCGTTTTCTGCCTCATGAAACTTATCACCCGTTCTCAGTTCTCTACCTATCTGTAGCCCTATGTAACAGATTACATATCTGGGATCCTGATCCGGTATCATATACCCAGGACGTAGAGGATACAGAGAAACAGTTCTTTGTAATGAACACACCCGAAGATGATGCATCAGCATGCACTCTCTTCGTTTGGGCGGCACGGGAAATCTGGTATTCCCCAATTTCCTGCTCTGTCTTATAACAATTATAAGTTGGAGCGGGACCAACGTTCCCCAGCTCAGTATAACAAGCGGGTTCGGTCAATATTCCGTATTATTATCTTGATTAAGGCGTGATATGGTCGCTACCTGGAGAGAGAGAGAAGAAATCACTCAGCGTGCGCTCTTGCAAGAATAGATTGGTTATTATTTTATCTAATCAGGATGGCTCCCACTGCTTTTTATCAAATCTTCCTTCAAACCCTAAAAGGAAAGACTAGCCGGGATTAATTACACACTACAAGTTCGCCAATCTTTCAGCCAGGCCAGTGTCGGTACTTTGAGGGAGGTCCCCCGTGCTTTCGCACGAACCTAATTAATGTAAACCTCGTTTTCCCAGAGGCGTAACCCCGTTGACACCTTTCTAGACACCTACTTGATCGGCTAATTGTAATGTATAAAACTCTCCCAGGAGTAACTCTTACTCGCAGCGGGTATCGGGATCCAACTATCTCATAGGAGGTATACAATCTCATTGCAAATTTCAACACTTGAAATTCCCGATAATATTTTGCCCCTAACCTCCTATGACCTTGACAAAGGCCAACAAACCATAGGATGCTAGTCAAGTTCAACCCGTCATTTCCTGATTGAATTAAACCCACCCGCACGGCCCTTAACAAAGGCCAACAAGGTCGCACGACTACCCTAACTCAATCTGCATCATATGCATAAGCAGATAAGCACCAGTTAGCTACCGCACACTGCGCCTTGACAAAGGCCAACAAACGCAGCATGAATACTAACTACTACTTATCTGAAATGACGGAGGGCTACGACAGGTTTTTCTGAAAACCTATTGCGTAATGAACTTGATATCGTTGTAGGATCGAATGAATTTTAAAATGGAGTGCTTTTGAGGCTTTTCTAGTTTTGCTAAAGGAGTCACTCCCGGCGAAGGGATCGTCGGTCCTTTCCTCGTCGAATGAGGTGCGGGATATATCATATATATCACTGTGCAAAGCAAAAACACTTAAAAGCAATCAAAAGACAAACCGAGTGTGTAGCATCTGCCAGTTATTGCTAAAGGAGTCACTCTCGGTGAAGGGATCTCGGTCCTTTCCTTATCGAATAAGGTGCAGGATATATCATATATACCTCTGTGCAAAGCAAGAACTATAGCTACCTGTTTTATTTTGAAATTTGATTCTACAACATCTTAGGTTTCTTTTTATTTCATTAATCACATTAATGAAGTCCCATCAATTATGTACCTAAACATCACAGATAAATACGACGTACACTTATGCCATCCGCATTCGTCTCGATGTCCCCTCGTGCACCGTTAGGTTAGGTAACTAACGGCAGAGCGGGGCAGGGCTAGCGCGGGTGTAAAACATAAGTAACGCCTATATAATATATCATATATACTATATACTGTATCTATCACAGAACATCACATGATCACATCACAGATATCGCAGCAGAAGAAACATATGAAATATTGGATATACTAGGACGTCCGTGTTTTCAATACGAGCCAGCATAAAACACGGATTCCACGGTCGTGATGAATAGCCAAACCCACACCTCTAGACCCCTACGAGAGCGGCAAGCAACCCTACCAATTCCAGAGTTAGGAGACCCGGACTCGACTCCTCGAGTTGGTCTCCCACTGGACTCCAGAACCCGGTTACTTGTGCCCTCCTCCTTGGGTCTATCCTAGTGGGGAAAAGTAAATAATATACAACAACGGTGACAACTTCCGCAACCTGGAAGTGCCCCAAATAAAAGAATATTACATACAAGTTTTTACATGAATGAAAATGAAAAACACTCATCTCACATAAAAACCCCCGGCTATTCAAAGAAGACGATCCAATATAACATATCCAGCAACACATAACATCACATGTCATCAACGTAAGTAAATATGTCCATCCCAATTGTCGTTGACATATAGCAACGAAACCGGCGATATCACATATTACACTTACGGTCACAGAAAAGAAAGTGTAAAACTACAACAGTTGGAATCCGCAACCACCTCAGACATCGCATGCCTGACCAAATGAATTACTTAGACATCGCATGCCTAACAATTATAAACCCCGCATTTTAGTCTCTTTATCGAAAACACTTTTCAATACCAAGTCGGGCAATTCAACAAGATTCCCGAAAAACAGATCGAATGCTCGTCGCAAACTTTAGTAGGCGGCTGCACCCCTGATACCGTCGACGAAGTGCATCAAGGCGGAACACCGCTGCCGCGAGCACCCGAACGGATGCTTTCGGCGACGGGGTTCTCCTACAGTCACTTGGTCGGGGCTATGGAGTGAGGCTGTCTATTAAGTTTACCCGGCGAGTATCCGCGTACGCTACGTGATTGCGACGGACTTTTGATCACATCAAAATTCCGTGGCAACCGATCAAGTGAGACTAAACTGCTATGTTTATAACATTCATTCAGTTATCTCATAACTTCTTGTGAATTCCAATTATTGTATCCCATTCCAGATAAACAGAAAATGTTAAACATTTAGATCGAACAGTCAAACACCCAAGTTTTCCCGATACAGCTCAACACATGAAATAAGTCTAACAACATTCAGTTCGTGCCTCAGTACCAACGGTCCAGCCGTAGAAGGGTCAAGCCAACGCCTCACATGTGGCACGCCGTACTGCCCCAAACCCGAAGGTTCAAAGGGCAGTTCAAGACGGTCACATAATCGAGTTAAGGTTTGTTGTCTTCTAGAGGGTCCATCGCGTTACTTGCACTACTTAGAACGTCGTTAAACTACGGAAAAATCCAACACTTGGAAATTTCCCGACAGGGGAAAAGGTGGGTATTTATATCCGGTCGAACTTTTTAACATATTCTAAAATTTATCCGGAAAGCCACACTGACAAAATTTGATAATCCGATCGAATGTTTGATTCCCAATACAACCCCAGAATACTCTTCTGTAGAGTCACAATAAAAATACCCCAGAAAATACAGCATTAAATTATATGAGTTACTGTGCAGAAATCATCATACAAGGGAACAGTACGGCCGCGGAACCGCCGCACCATGCATAGCACGTGCCGCGGTTCCGCGGTGGAAAAGTCGATTTAGGCCCTCGTATTTCACAGTAATTCAAATAACACCCTGCTTGTTTTTCTGCATATTTTTAATCGACAAAAATCCAAAATTTTAGAAAATTTCCAGAGAGCATTTTGGGAATGGGTTTCGATGTTCGTTCGGATTTCAAACGTCGTCTAGACTTCGCCTAAGGCTCTAGCTAGGCTCTGATACCACTGTAGGGTTCCTAGGCACCCTAATGAGGTCTCACAAGGCATCAACCATGCCAATTTCAAATTTAAACGGTGCCGAGAAACCCTAGAACGGATCGTTGGCTAGATTTCTAGGCGAAACAATAAACTAGTTAACACTTAACAACAAGTAAACGGAAATACAACCTTTGTAGATCCGGTGCTCCACCTCCATAGCTCCGCAACGAAGTCCCCTCGCTGTCCAAATGAATTCCCGGGTTCTAGCGTCGGCTTCGTCGGAGAAATTGTAGCGTCTTGAAAAGTCGTTTTGGTGTTTTCCTGAAATTCGGTGAAAATTCGGTATTTTTTTTCCGAAAACCGTCTTTCTTGTTATTTTGCAGTTTAGGGCTAATTATACTTAAAATGGATAGGTAATCGCTTGTTTTTAGTAGCTAATGAGTTAATTATGAAATTCTGGTCGTTTAAAAAATTTCCCTAATTTTTCAATTTTTTAATATTGTTTTAAGCCGGTAAGAAAATACATTAAATTAGCGATAAATACAAATTTTTCCGGGCTAATTTTAATCTCTAAAATTATTATAATTATAATCTAGTGATAACATAAATTTTTAGTAATTTATTTTGATTTTTAACAAATTTTTATGATATGAAACGAATTTATTGAATTTTGAGCTAAAACTTGCAATTTTTGACTTGTAGGGGGCCTTTTTGCATAAATTTTTTTTTGTAAAACCCCTCTCTCTTTTTCCTCAGCCCTAGGACAGCCCCACCTTGTGCAAGTCCAGAAATTTCTGGCCTCATTTCCTTGGTTGCTTTCTTGAGTTGATTTAGTAGTTTATGGCTTTATTTTAATTATAATGGATAAGGTATGGTGCATTTGACTTTGGAGACTTGACCATTGACTTTCCCACTCACCCACACCCCTCCCCCATGCTCTCCTCTGGCCGAAACCTGCACACCCCTCCTCTTCATCTCTTTTCTTCTCATTTCTTCAAAATTCATCAAGTTTAATTCAAAGAAAATTGCAAATTAAAGCTTGCAAATTTAAAACCATCCTTCATCTTTCTTTTCCTTCACCTCCCTAGCTTGGATCTTGATGCTTGAGGCCATCACTTGGAGCAAATTTATTCTTGCTAGATCCCAAATTGAGGTATAATTCTCATCAAGTTACTTTCTTTTTGCTAAATTCCTTTAATTGTATGGTATTAGTGTTAAAAGTTAGCTAATTTCTAACCTTGTTTTTTTAAAAAGAGTAGTTTGTTTAAATTAGGGTTTTGAAGCCATGATAGTTAATTAGATTGTTTTATAGTTAATTTAGTTGTTAATTAACTAATCTATATGGTTACCTTGTTCATGTAGTCTTCAATTTGGCTAATTTAGTTAATTTTAAAAGTTTGATTTTAGTTGTAATTGTTGTTTTAGGAAAATCTAGAAAGGGTTATGTATAGAAAATGAGTTGAATTAGGGTTTAGAAATCCATTATTAGGTTAATTAATTTACTTTGCTATCTAGTATTTTGCTAACCTAAATCTAGAAGGTTAACTTGCTAATTGGGTTTGAAATTAGTGTTAGTTAAGTTGTTCTAGTATGGATTTTTGATTTGCAATTGCTTTTGAGAAAAATCAAGAAAGGGTTGATTGTGGAATTTAGGTTTTGGAGCATGGTTAATGTGTTGAAATTTTGGGTAGTGGTTATCTAATGGTGTGACTTGGGTGATTATGCTAGATTGTAGTCGTTTTGTCGCTAATCGGCGATTTTTGCACCGATTTTGGAATGTAAATGCTTACTAGTTTTGTTATAAAATTTTGTGATGAATTATTTTTGATATCTTGGTGATTGTTATGGCTTGTCCTATGACTTTTAGGATGCGTGAGTGCGGATTTTTGGGTAGTCGGGTTTTAGTTTGCCGGGCGACCAAATCGGCGTTTTTCGGCAGTTTTGCGATTTTCGCGTGTGTTCCGCGCACTTTGTGCATGTTGTACCTAGCTAGCGAACGTTAGTAGTTTCGTTTGGGTTTTTGCGTCGTTCTTGATATGTAACCTTATGTTTGGTATTGATGTAAATTCCAGGTTCGGTCGCGGAGACGTCAGACGCGGCGCGAAAGGGAAAGGCGGTGATTGGACACAGCTAGCCAGGGATTCCAGTGAGTAGATGTAATATCTACGGGGGACTATCGTTGGATGGCGCAAGCCGCCCGATAGTTTTAGTAACTTACAAGATTCTTAGTGATGTTAGTAATTAGGGGTGAAATACGTATATGATTAATTGCTGCATCCATGCATTATATTGACATACCTATACGAAACCATTTTATAGGACACCTGCACCATTGCCAGGGTTTTTATATGCAGCACGAGCACTATTCATGCTTACACACACACCCTGGTAATTGCCATGCCACTACACTAGATAACCTTTAAATTTAAACCTTTTACCAATTGATACTTAAACTTGTGCTATTGCCTTTAATTCCTTAAAATGAAACCGTAGAATTGCTATTCATGTGCATGTACTTCATCATATTAATTGTTCATGCTTAATCCATTGATCACACATCGCAACTTGATTATTGATATCATACGCATTCATTATCATTGATATATGCACTTATGAGGATTTCTTGAGATTTTATGATATTGCTGGATTTCGGGGGAAAACCGCAAAATTTCTAAACTTATTATATATTTAAAATATGTAAATTTTTCTAGTGATGTAAGTGTCGTCCACCATGAGTTTGCTGTGGTTTTGGAAATCCGTGTCGAGGAGTGGAGGAACCGGCACGGGTACATGGTGGGCCCGGTAAGGTACCCCGGGGCAAGAGGAATGTGGTGATGACGTTGAGCCTGGCAGGGGACGGATTACCTACCGGTGACTGTTTGGGACGGCGGATATCCAGAGGATACCGACCGTGGCCGCTAGATGATGAGATATTGATATTTGAGATGGGTCAGCCGGACGGCTGAGGCCAGAGATACATTTATGAGATTTGAGACAGCTTTTGGGTGTCGTTGCTGGACACCGGTTCTCGTCGATTCTTTGAGTATTATGCTGGCATTCTAAAAGAGTTCAAAAACAAAAAGAGATAAAATTTTTCTTATATATACCTATTGAGACCTCAGATATTCATGTTGCATACATATTAGTACACTGATGTTGTATACACACCTGCTAGTGCATCTCGTCATACCTGTATTTTAGATGCTAGGATGCTTGTGTGCATGCATACGATAGCCTTTGTAGATGTTATTTATTACTCACGAGTTGGCAACTCACCCCCGTTGTGCCACAGTCTTTGCAGGTCCGCTCCGTCAGTTCAGTAGCGGCGGGCGCACTTGTCCTTTTGCCTCTTTTGCCTGAGCTCGAGATTTGCTCATAGGTGGGTTATGTTATTATTTTGTACCACCTTGTATATTCTTGTATCTAGTGTACTCCATCTACTGTTTCTACCAGATTTATTGTATATTGACCTAGAGATGAGACTGTGAGGTTTGTGGACTTTTATGCTGTATTTTGGGGTCGAGCTCACTTGAGTCGACATGATGTTTTCTTATGCTTTATTATGCTTGTTGTCATTTATATTGCGTGGGATTTGTGACCGCCTTATGGCGAAGAGCTAGCTCCCGCTTGGGGATGCCTTATTTGTTGGATTTACATATATTCTTGTTGTACCCATTTTTGGGGGCCAGTATTTACAAAGGAGACTCTGCCGAAATTTTCGGAAAAATTAGTATTGTTTTTAAAAAGGGTTTTACATGACTTATTTGATAAACTTGCTTTCAAATGTTTGGGTTTTCTTCACTCTTTTGCTTAATTGGTTTTGTTTTCTGGGCTTTGGCTTACTTATTTTACGGACGTCTTTAGACGTTTCGTAAACTTAAGTGCCAGTCACGTTCCGTACCCTGCGGGTCGTGACAAAGTTGGTATCAGAGCGATAGGTTTTACCTTTTTGAGTGTAGGATGACCCTTGGTAGATGGAGTAAGTGACTTAAGCAGGGTAACGTAGCGTGCGTATGCCCGCGGCATACTTACGATACGGTACTCCGCCTAAGTGACTTTAGGATATACTTGCTTGAAAAAAATTCCTTCTTCAATTCCGTGTATCCTATGATCCTATTGCATTGTCCTTACTATCCGTTTTTCTGTAACAGCCATTATGCCGCCGAAGGCTACGAGGGCACAGAGGGCTGCCGCCAGAGACGAGATTCGAGCTGGCTCGTCCGAGACTAGGACTGAGCAGGATGGTATGCCTACGCCGCAGGGACAGACCGATCCACCTTCCCCAGGCCGTATGGATAGGCTCGAGACTGGTATGCAGGAGTTGCGACAGATGATGGGAGGCATGCAGGAGCTACGTCAGATGGTAGGATCCCTAGTTGCAGCCAGTCGTACACCGAGGCCGGATGACGTACCTACTACATCACAGACGACCATGATACCTGCTCCTACTACTACCACCGTGGCCATTCCGGTTTCACTACAGGATTTCATGAGGCTGAGACCTCCAGTATTCACCGGCACCGAGACAGCGGAGGACCCACAGACGTTCCTTGACAGTTTAGCCAGGATCTGCCGTTCGCTGAGATGTTCGGATGATCGATGGGTAGAGCTTGCGAGTTTCCGACTAGAGGGTCTCGCGCAGACATGGTGGGAGTCAGTCTTGAGAGGTCGAGCTGCAGGTCTGCCGCCTATGACTTGGGCCGAGTTTACAGCGGTCTTTCTAGCCCGTTTCCTTCCAGAGAGCGTTCGTGACGCCAGAGCTCGTAGCTTCGAGGCCTTAGTCAAGACACCTGAGATGACGGTGTCTGAGTATGACATCCAGTTTACACAGTTATCCCGATATGCTCAGTATTTGGTGGATACCGAGGAGAAGATGGTGAAGAGGTTCGTACAGGGACTTGATGCCCAGCTATATCTTGCCATTGGCGCCCAGCACTACGACACTTATTCAGCTGCTATGGATACGGCATTGCGGATGGAGGCACGCATATCACGGACTTCGGCCGTTTCTGGGCCGAAGAGGATGCGCACCGATGTACCGTCTCAGAGGCAGCGCGCCAGATTCTTTCCGAGAGATAGGCCTGGCAGAGGATTTGGGCGGGGACAGTTATATGGTTCTTATCCCCAGGGGCAGCAGCCGTCGCCAGGATGTTTTGGGTGCGGGAGTTTGCACCATCTTGTCAGAGACTGTCCGGTGAGACGACAGGGAGTAGCGACAGTTCCGCATGTGACCCTACCACCATCACCACCCCCTCCTCAGAGAGCCCTACTTCCTACCCCAGTCGATGCTCCACGCCAGTTAGGTGCACCGAGAGGCCGTAGACGCGGCGGTCCTGTTCAGAGAGGACGAGGAGGCAGAGGCCGAGGTCGAGGTCAGCCCGCTATCGGTGGAGGACAGGCCCGAGTTTTTGCTTTGACACCGCAGGATGCGCAGGCATCCAATGCCGTTGTGACAGGTACCTTGCCAGTTTGTTCTTTCGACGCACGGGTATTATTCGACCCAGGTTCCATACATTCGTACGTATCTACACACTTTGCACCGATGTTGGGCCGTGAGTCGTCGTCGTTAGATCAGCCGCTTGTTGTTGTTTCTCCGGTAGGCGAGTCGTTTGTCGCTCGGTTTGTATTTCGTTTGTGTTCCGTTCGTATCGGGGAGAGGGATTCATCAGTTGATTTGATACTCCTCGATATGTTGGACTTTGATGTGCTTCTGGGCATGGATTGGCTAGCCACTTGTTATGCTTCGGTGGACTGCCGTGAGAAGGCAGTCAGATTTAGCTTTCCGGGAGAGCCAGTCCTTGTTATTCAGGGAGACCGCAGTGTCACCCTTCCCAGCTTAATTTCGTCTCTTCGCGCTGGTCAGCTCTTGCGGAAGGGATGTCAGGGATTCTTAGTGTATATTTGTGATACTCGAGCTGCAGAGGTTCCGTTAGACCGGGTCCCGATAGTTTGTGAGTTCCCTGATGTTTTCCCTGATGAGCTACCTGGGCTACCGCCTGAGCGCGATGTTGAGTTCTGCATTGATTTGATTCCCGGCTCGGGGCCTATTTCTATACCTCCTTATCGGATGGCCCCGGCAGAGCTTCGAGAGCTGAAGGATCAGTTGCAGGATTTGTTGGATAAGGGGCTTATTCGACCGAGTGTTTCTCCGTGGGGTGCTCCGGTCCTGTTTGTCAAGAAGAAGGATGGAAGTTTGCGCTTATGTATCGACTACCGCCAGCTGAACAAAGTTACCGTTCGGAACAGATATCCGTTGCCGCGCATTGATGATTTGTTCGACCAGCTTCAGGGTGCGGGGTATTTTTCGAGGATCGACTTACGATCAGGATACCATCAGCTGCGAGTTCGACAGGAGGATATACCGAGGACAGCTTTCCGCACGCGCTACGGCCACTACGAGTTTTTGGTGATGTCGTTCGGACTCACCAACGCCCCAGCAGCATTCATAGATTTGATGAACCGTACATTCAGGCCATATCTTGACTTGTTTATCATCGTGTTTATCGACGATATCTTGGTGTACTCCCGGAGCAGAGAGGAGCACGAGAAGCACTTGCGGATTACGTTACAGACTCTGAGGGAGCACCAGCTGTTCGCGAAGTTCTCCAAGTGTGCATTCTGGCTGGACACCGTCGGATTCTTGGGTCACGTAGTTACGAGAGACGGCATTTGTGTGGACCCGAAGAAGATTGAGGCTGTTCAGCAGTGGCCCCGACCTACATCGGTGATTGAGATCCGTAGTTTTCTAGGCTTGGCGGGCTACTACAGGCGTTTTGTTCAGGACTTCTCCCGTATAGCTGCACCGTTGACCGGTTTGACCCGGAAGGGAGTTCCTTTCGTTTGGACAGAGGAGTGCGAGCGCAGTTTTCAGCAGCTACGGACTTGTTTGACTACGGCGCCGGTATTATCTTTACCTTCGGGATCAGGCGGATTTGTTGTCTACTGTGATGCTTCGCGAGTGGGATTAGGATGCGTATTGATGCAGCATGGCCGGGTGACCGCTTATGCTTCTCGGCAGTTGAAGAAGCATGAACAGAACTACCCCACTCATGATTTGGAGATGGCTGCAGTGGTCTTTGCACTGAAGATTTGGCGACATTACCTTTACGGCGAGTCGTGTCAGATATTCACCGATCACAAGAGCTTAAAGTACATATTTCAGCAGCGAGACCTGAACCTCAGACAGCGTCGTTGGATGGAGTTGGTGAAAGACTACGACTGCGAGATCTTATATCACCCCGGCAAGGCGAATGTGGTGGCAGATGCGTTGAGTAGGAGGCCCGGGGGTAGTCTATCCTTTTTGCGTGCAGTGCAGAGGCAGTCGTCAGCAGATTGGCAGATGTTATGCGACAGCCGAGTTGAGTTCGAGTTCACTCAGACAGGGAGACAGCTCGCGCATGTTCGTGCACGCCCACAGCTGCTTGACCGTATATATGAGGCACAGCGCAGTGACGACCGTTGCTCAGAGATCATGGCACAGATGGGACAGGGCAGATTTTCCGAGTTCGTGGTTGACGATCAGGGGATTTTACGATATG
The DNA here is from genome assembly GCA_030015575.1 of Agapanthus africanus. Lineage (NCBI taxonomy): Eukaryota > Viridiplantae > Streptophyta > Magnoliopsida > Asparagales > Amaryllidaceae > Agapanthus > Agapanthus africanus. The sequence goes on from CM057346.1 coordinate 404,696,439, forward strand.
GATCTAGACTGTGCGTACCAGATGCTGATGGATTGCGGCGCGACATTCTTGAGGAGGCACACCGATCAGTGTATAGTGTCCACCCCGGTTCCACCAAGATGTACCATGATATGAGAGAGACCTACTGGTGGGACGGGATGAAGAGGGACATTGCGGAGTTCGTTTCGAGATGCCTGACTTGTCAGCAAGTCAAGGCCGAGCACCAGAGGCCCGCAGGAGAGCTACAGCCGTTACCCATTCCAGAGTGGAAATGGGAACAGATTTCGATGGATTTCGTTGTGGGTCTACCCAGGACCAGTCGAGGGTACGACTCCATCTGGGTGATCATGGATAGATTGACGAAAGCGGCTCACTTCCTTCCAGTGAAGACGACTTTCAGCTTCGCTCAGTATGCTCAGCTCTATATTGACGAGATTGTGCGACTACATGGCGTACCGACTTGTATCGTGTCAGATCGAGGCACTCAGTTCACCAGCCGACTTTGGCAGAGACTTCAGGAGGCTTTGGGCACTCGTTTGAGCTTCAGCACAGCGTTTCATCCGCAGACCGATGGACAGTCAGAGCGGACCATTCAGACTCTCAAGGACATGCTCAGAGCGTGCGTTTTAGACTTTGGTGGTAGCTGGGATCGTCATTTACCTCGAGTGGAGTTCTCCTACAACAACAGCTTCCAGGATACTATTCAGATGGCACCTTTCGAGGCATTGTATGGGAGGAGATGCAGATCGCCCGTTTGTTGGACAGAGCTCAGCGAGAGCAGCATTTTGGGGCCGCAGCTTGTTGAGGAGACGACAGCGAAGATACAGTTGATCCGAGACCAGATGAGAGCGGCTCAGAGCAGGCAGAAATCCTATGCAGACAGGCACCATCGCAGATTAGAGTTCGCAGTTGGCGACCATGTTTTTCTGAAAGTCTCTCCGATGAAGGGCGTGATGCGTTTTGGGCGAAAGGGGAAGCTTAGCCCTAAATTCGTAGGTCCCTTCGAGATCCTCGAGCGGTGGCGCTGTTGCTTATCATTTGGCTCTTCCTCCCAGCTTTCCCGATGTTCACCCCGTCTTTCATGTTTCGATGCTCCGCAAGTACCTTCACGACCCTTTGCATGCGATTCAGCACCCGACAGTCCAGCTAGAGCGCGACCTTTCTTTTGCAGAGCAGCCGGTGGCCATCCTGGATCGGCAGGTGAAGAAGTTGAGGTCGAAGATTATACCAACCGTCAAGGTCCTTTGGCGTAGCCCGAGCAGCGAGGAGGTTACCTGGGAGACCGAGGGCGAGATGAGGAAGAAATATCCCCATCTCTTTGAAGGTACGCGTAGCTATATTTTTAAATTCGGGGACCGAATTTCTTTAAGGGGGGAAGATTGTAGCGTCTTGAAAAGTCGTTTTGGTGTTTTCCTGAAATTCGGTGAAAATTCGGTATTTTTTTTCCGAAAACCGTCTTTCTTGTTATTTTGCAGTTTAGGGCTAATTATACTTAAAATGGATAGGTAATCGCTTTTTTTAGTAGCTAATGAGTTAATTATGAAATTCTGGTCGTTTAAAAAATTTCCCTAATTTTTCAATTTTTTAATATTATTTTAAGCCGGTAAGAAAATATATTAAATTAGCGATAAATACAAATTTTTCCGGGCTAATTTTAATCTCTAAAATTATTATAATTATAATCTAGTGATAACATAAATTTTTAGTAATTTATTTTGATTTTTAACAAATTTTTATGATATGAAACGAATTTATTGAATTTTGAGCTAAAACTTGCAATTTTTGACTTGTAGGGGGCCTTTTTGCATAATTTTTTTTTTGTAAAACCCCTCTCTCTTTTTCCTCAGCCCTAGGACAGCCCCACCTTGTGCAAGTCCAGAAATTTCTGGCCTCATTTCCTTGGTTGCTTTCTTGAGTTGATTTAGTAGTTTATGGCTTTATTTTAATTATAATGGATAAGGTATGGTGCATTTGACTTTGGAGACTTGACCATTGACTTTCCCACTCACCCACACCCCTCCCCCATGCTCTCCTCTGGCCGAAACCTGCACACCCCTCCTCTTCATCTCTTTTCTTCTCATTTCTTCAAAATTCTTCAAGTTTAATTCAAAGAAAATTGCAAATTAAAGCTTGCAAATTTAAAACCATCCTTCATCTTTTTTTTCCTTCACCTCCCTAGCTTGGATCTTGATGCTTGAGGCCATCACTTGGAGCAAATTTATTCTTGCTAGATCCCAAATTGAGGTATAATTCTCATCAAGTTACTTTCTTTTTGCTAAATTCCTTTAATTGTATGGTATTAGTGTTAAAAGTTAGCTAATTTCTAACCTTGTTTTTTTAAAAAGAGTAGTTTGTTTAAATTAGGGTTTTGAAGCCATGATAGTTAATTAGATTGTTTTATAGTTAATCTAGTTGTTAATTAACTAATCTATATGGTTACCTTGTTCATGTAGTCTTCAATTTGGCTAATTTAGTTAATTTTAAAAGTTTGATTTTAGTTGTAATTGTTGTTTTAGGAAAATCTAGAAAGGGTTATGTATAGAAAATGAGTTGAATTAGGGTTTAGAAATCCATTATTAGGTTAATTAATTTACTTTGCTATCTAGTATTTTGCTAACCTAAATCTAGAAGGTTAACTTGCTAATTGGGTTTGAAATTAGTGTTAGTTAAGTTGTTCTAGTATGGATTTTTGATTTGCAATTGCTATTGAGAAAAATCAAGAAAGGGTTGGTTGTGGAATTTAGGTTTTGGAGCATGGTTAATGTGTTGAAATTTTGGGTAGTGGTTATCTAATGGTGTGACTTGGGTGATTATGCTAGATTGTAGTCGTTTTGTCGCTAATCGGCGATTTTTGCACCGATTTTGGAATGTAAATGCTTACTAGTTTTGTTATAAAATTTTGTGATGAATTATTTTTGATATCTTGGTGATTGTTATAGCTTGTCCTATGACTTTTAGGATGCGTGAGTGCGGATTTTTGGGTAGTCGGGTTTTAGTTTTGCCGGGCGACCAAATCGGCGTTTTTCGGCAGTTTTGCGATTTTCGCGTGTGTTCCGCGCACTTTGTGCACGTTGTACCTAGCTAGCGAACGTTAGTAGTTTCGTTTGGGTTTTTGCGTCGTTCTTGATATGTAACCTTATGTTTGGTATTGATGTAAATTCCAGGTTCGGTCGCGGAGACGTCAGACGCGGCGCGAAAGGGAAAGGCGGTGATTGGACACAGCTAGCCAGGGATTCCAGTGAGTAGATGTAATATCTACGGGGGACTATCGTTGGATGGCGCAAGCCGCCCGATAGTTTTAGTAACTTACAAGATTCTTAGTGATGTTAGTAATTAGGGGTGAAATACGTATATGATTAATTGCTGCATCCATGCATTATATTGACATACCTATACAAAACTATTTTATAGGACACCTGCACCATTGCCAGGGTTTTTATATGCAGCACGAGCACTATTCATGCTTACACACACACCCTGGTAATTGCCATGCCACTACACTAGATAACCTTTAAATTTAAACCTTTTACCAATTGATACTTAAACTTGTGCTATTGCCTTTAATTCCTTAAAATGAAACCGTAGAATTGCTATTCATGTGCATGTACTTCATCATATTAATTGTTCATGCTTAATCCATTGATCACACATCGCAACTTGATTATTGATATCATACGTATTCATTATCATTGATATATGCACTTATGAGGATTTCTTGAGATTTTATGATATTGCTGGATTTCGGGGGAAAACCGCAAAATTTCTAAACTTATTATATTTTTAAAATATGTAAATTGCGGTTTTCTAGTGATGTCAGTGTCGTCCACCATGAGTTTGCTGTGGTTTTGGAAATCCGTGTCGAGGAGTGGAGGAACCGGCACGGGTACATGGTGGGCCCGGTAAGGTACCCCGGGGCAAGAGGAATGTGGTGATGACGTTGAGCCTGGCAGGGGACGGATTACCTACCGGTGACTGTTTGGGACGGCGGATATCCAGAGGATACCGACCGTGGCCGCTAGATGATGAGATATTGATATTTGAGATGGGTCAGCCGGACGGCTGAGGCCAGAGATACATTTATGAGATTTGAGACAGCTTTTGGGTGTCGTTGCTGGACACCGGTTCTCGTCGATTCTTTGAGTATTATGCTGGCATTCTAAAAGAGTTCAAAAACAAAAAGAGATAAAATGTTTCTTATATATACCTATTGAGACCTCAGATATTCATGTTGCATACATATTAGTACACTGATGTTGTATACACACCTGCTAGTGCATCCCGTCATACCTGTATTTTAGATGCTAGGATGCTTGTGTGCATGCATACGATAGCCTTTGTAGATGTTATTTATTACTCACGAGTTGGCAACTCACCCCCATTGTGCCACAGTCTTTGCAGGTCCGCTCCGTCAGTTCAGTAGCGGCGGGCGCACTTGTCCTTTTGCCTCTTTTGCCTGAGCTCGAGATTTGCTCATAGGTGGCTTATGTTATTATTTTGTACCACCTTGTATATTCTTGTATCTAGTGTACTCCATCTACTGTTTCTACCAGATTTATTGTATATTGACCTAGAGATGAGACTGTGAGGTTTGTGGACTTTTATGCTGTATTTTGGGGTCGAGCTCACTTGAGTCGACATGATGTTTTCTTATGCTTTATTATGCTTGTTGTCATTTATATTGCGTGGGATTTGTGACCGCTTTATGGCGAAGAGCTAGCTCCCGCTTGGGGATGCCTTATTTGTTGGATTTACATATATTCTTGTTGTACCCATTTTTGGGGGCCAGTATTTACAAAGGAGACTCTGCCGAAATTTTCGGAAAAATTAGTATTGTTTTTAAAAAGGGTTTTACATGACTTATTTGATAAACTTGCTTTCAAATGTTTGGGTTTTCTTCACTCTTTTGCTTAATTGGTTTTGTTTTCTGGGCTTTGGCTTACTTATTTTACGGACGTCTTTAGACGTTTCGTAAACTTAAGTGCCAGTCACGTTCCGTACCCTGCGGGTCGTGACAGAAATGGTGAGCTAGGTCGTCGATGTCCATGCCGAAGATGATCTACGTCGAGGCATCGCTAGATCAAGCTCCACCTTCACCAAGCCATGAAAACTTGTGAAGGAAATGTTAGTTATATGTATGCCCTAGAGGCCATTACTATACATAGGATGTATATTGTAGTGGATGCTGGGACATATATAGGGAGGACTTTCTTGCTCGACATGATAGTATGCTATCTGGTTGATCTTTACCTTAACGTGTATGCTGATTGTCTCTCTGTTACATGTTGGTAAAGCCCTTAGGATCTGTACTTGACTACCTGGACTATGATGCGGATCATACTAGTGGGGACATGGTAGTCCATAAGTACATCCTTCAAAGTCCCTAGTCGTGGGTGTATCGAGACGGGGCATCGATATACCAGTGTAGACTAGCGCATACCTTCTCGACCCATACAGATCGGCGATGGATGATCCCATATCCATTGGTGTTTGACATCAGAGATGATATACGGGTGCTCAGTGGAGACTGGGTACACTGGACGGACTCGTCGAGAACTCCCAGATGGTATTATACCTCACGTCAGATGGCAGTTCTCTGGTGACACTGGTACAGAGTAGTCTGTTGACCCGAGATCGTCATAGAGTCTTGTGTGGTTCCCACTGTGCTTTGATTTCCATCTTACCACGTCCAAGAGGGCGTGCAAAACGGTGGTTTTTGGGTACAGTCCCGAGTGACATGGAGGCAATGAGCGATAGGAGGGGATTCGTCTCTCCCGGTATAGGGAGTTGATGTTGCGTTGTGTTCGATTGGCTATATAGGGTTCCTAGGCACACTAGTGAGGTCTCACAAGGCATCGAACATGCCATTTTCAAAAATTCTAGGTGCCGAGAGACCCGACTACGGATCGTTTGCTAGAAAACTAGGCGAAAAGAAAACTAGTTAACAATTAACTAAGGGAATACGGAAATACAACCTTTGTAGATCCGTTTGTCCACCTCCATAGCTCCGCAACGAAGTGCCTTCGCTGTCCAAGTGAACTCCCGGGCTCTAGTGTCGGCTTCGTCGAAGAATAAGCGAGCTAGGTCGTCGATGTCCATGCCGAAGATGATCTACGTCGAGGCATCGCTAGATCAAGCTCCACCTTCACCTTGCCATGAAAACTTATGATGGAAACACACTCTACTACTTGGCAAGAGGTAGAGGATGAAGAAATAGGAAGTGGGTTCACTTTAGAATTGGATTTCTCACTCATATGCTCAATATGCCATTGATGAAGACAAGCTTCTTCATGAAGAAGAAGAAGAGCAAGAAGAAGATAAAAGTTATGATCAGTTAATTTAAAATAGAAAAGAATAATACACTTATCATAATTTTCACCATGGTTAGGTGTAGAGAATTAACTTAGGTTAGATCAAAGGTTAGGGTCAAAAAAAGAAGACAAAATGGTTAAGTGGTCAAAGTTTCATGAAGCTTCAATAAGCTTCATGAAGAATAAAGAAAGAAAACCATTTTGTTTTTCTTCTTTTATGCTTTAATTATTTTCCAAAATGAATAAGCAAATAATTAAAAGAATATGCAAAACCCTAATCATCATCTTGACCATAGTTTTATTCTATACACTTAACCAAAAACCATGCATCATCAAACATGATACAAGTAAGTGCACAAAACTATATCGTATATACAATGTGCACACCCGAGCGAGAAAATCCATTTAAAGTGAACCGATTCTAGTTAATGCAAAGTAATATATCAAATATATAATTATGCATTAAATCATTAAATCAACACTTGATTCAATGATCCGGTCATGTCGCACATAACCGACTGGTATCATCAGTAACAACTTATCGAATCAACACTTGATCCGATAACTCGGCTATATCGCATATAACCGATCAATGTCACATCGCGAGAATCGAATACAGTATCACATACTGGTATTATTCTCGGTCCCGCACATATCTCATATGCGCTCCTATTTCGTTTCGCTTGAGCCATGAAACCTCTGTGTAGGACTCTAAAGACTCGTCAATACGCTGGCAGCAGATGATGATCATATTAAACATCCACAAGCCGCAAGCGGTCTGCTAAACGTAACGGCCACCCGGGTATTGAGCGATCTGAAGATCGACGAGCAAGCCCGCTCATACTCCAGTGAATCCAACCAGTAACACTACCGTACAGTCCGGTCTGATCGTCTGATATGTCGCATATCTCGCCTAGGGGTGGTAAACGTCAGACCCCAATAGCTCGATAAGTCGTGTCGATATGAGGTCATTAACATTCGAGAAACTACTGGTAACACTTACCAGTAAATCTCAGCAACCCTGGCCAGGGATTTCCTGTTATAGCCAATCGAACACAGCGCAACATCAACTCCCTATACCGGGAGAGACGAATCCCCTCCTATCGCTCATTGCCTCCATGTGACTCGGGACTGTACCCAAAAACCACCGTTTTGCACGCCCTCTTGGACGTGGTAAGATAGAAATCAAAGCACAGTGGGAACCATACAAGACTCTATGACGATCTCGGGTCAACAGACTACTCTGTACCAGTGTCACCAGAGAACTGCCATCTGACGTGAGGTATAATACCATCTGGGAGTTCTCGGCGAGTCCGTCCAGTGTACCCAGTCTCCACTGAGCACCCGCATATCATCTCTGATGTCAAACACCAATGGATATGGGATCATCCATCGCCCATCTGTATGGGTCGAGAAGGTATACGCTAGTCTACTCTGGTATATCGATGCCCCGTCTCGATACACCCTCGACTAGGGACTTTGAAGGATGTACTTATGGACTACCATGTCCCCACTAGTATGATCCACATCATAGTTCAGGTAGTCAAGCACACATCCTAAGGGCTTTACCAACATGTAACAGAGAGACAATCAACATACACGTTAAGGTAAAGAGCAACCAGATAGCATACTATCATGTCGAGCAAGAATGTCCTCCCTATATATGTCCCAGCATCCACTACAATATACATCCTATGTACAGTAATGGCCTCTAGGGCATACATATAACTAACAGGCTATAACAGGAAATCCCTGGCCAGGGTTGCTGAGATTTACTGGTAAGTGTTACCGGTAGTTTCTCGAATTGTTATAGACCTCATATCGACACGACTTATCGAGCTATTGGGGTCTGACGTTTACCACCCCTAGGCGAGATATGCGACATATCAGACGATCAGACCGGACTGTACGGTAGTGTTACTGGTTGGATTCACTGGAGCGTGAGCGGGCTTGCTCGTCGATCTTCAGATCGCTCAATACCCGGGTGGCCGTTACGTTTAGCAGACCGCTTGCGGCTTGTGGATGTTTGATATGATCATCATCTGCTGCCGGCGTATTGACGAGTCTTTAGAGTCCTACACAGAGGTTTCCTGGCTCAAGCGAAACGAAATAGGAGCGCATATGAGATATGTGCGGGACCGAGAATAATGCGTGTATGTGATATCGTATTTCATTCTCGCGATGAATGTATCGATTGGTTGTATGCGATATAACCTAGTTATCGATTCAAGCATTGATTCGGTAAGCCGATACATTGGATACTAGTCGGTGATATGCGATATGACCGGATCGTTAAATCAAGTGTTGATTTAATGATTTAATGTATAATTATATATTTGATATATTACTTTGCATTAACTAGTATTGGTTCACATTAAATGGATTTTCTCACTTGATGTGCACATTGTATATGTGATATACTTTTGTGCATTAGTTTGTATCATGTTTGATGATACATGCTTGTTTAGGTGTATGTTTAGTTTAAACCTTGGTTAAGTAAATGGTTAGGGTTGTGTTTAAATTTCTTATTTATTTATTAGTTATGGAAATTAAAAAGAATGGTGGCTTATTTTGTCATTTTGTGGAAACTTCTTCAAGTGTTGAAAGCTTAACCATTCTTGTTCTTTTCCTAAACCTAACCATTAACTCTAACCATGGTCTATTCTCTACACCTAACTTTGGTTAAAATTATGATAAGGATCATATTATTTCTTATTCCAAAAATTCTTATCATAATAATTAGCTTCTTCTTCTTCATCTTCCTTCATGAAGAAAAGCTTCTCTTCATCAATGGTGGATTGATGAAACAAGTGAGAAATCCAATTCTAAAGTCTACCCACTTCCTATTTCTTCATCCTCTACCTCTTGCCAAGTAGTAGAGTGTGTTTCCTTCACAAGTTTTCATGGCTCGGTGAAGGTGGAGCTTGATCTAGTGATGCTTCGACGTAGATCATCTTCGGCACGTCGTCGATGACCTAGCCCGCCTATTCTCCGATGAAGCGAACGCGAGAGTCCAAGATCGAATTTGTACAGCGGAGATGACTTCTTCATGGAGCTTTGGAGGTGGACAAACGGATCTACAAAGGTTGTATTTCCGTATCTCTTAGTTAAGTGTTAACTAGTTAGCTTTTTCGCCTAGTTTTCTAGCCGACGATCCGTAGTCGGGTCTCTCGGCACCTAGATTTTTTGAAAATGGCATGTTCGATGCCTTGTGAGACCTCATTAGGGTGCCTAGGAACCCTACAGTGGTATCAGAGCCTAGCTAGAGCCTTAGGCGAAGTCTAGACGGAATTTGAAAGCCGGACGAACCGAAAACCTAACTTCAAAAATGCTCTCTGTCCTTTTTCTAAAATCTGAGATTTTTCAACATTAAAAATATGCAGAAAATTGAGCAGGGATTTTTATGAATTACTGTGAAAAACGGAGACTTAACTCCGTCATAACGCCGCGGAACCGCGGCCTAAGCCCACGTGGCGCGGTGGTTCCGCGGCCATATTGTTGACTCGTTGACTCCTCTTTGCACAGTAATTCCTATTTTAATATGCTGAGTTTTCTGGGAATTTTTAATATGCAATAAACAGTTGAGTATTTTAGGGTTGTTTTGGGGGTTCGTTGATTCGATCGGGTTATCAGATTTTGTCTATGTGGCTTTCCGGATAAATTTTAGAATATGTTAAAAAGTTCGACCGGATATAAATACCCAATTTTTCCCCTGTCGGGAAATTTCCAAGTGTTGGATTTTTCCGTAGTTTAACGACGTTCTAAGTAGTGCAAGTAACTCGATGGACCCTCTAGAAGACAACAAACCTTAACTCGATTATGTGACCGTCTTGAACTGCCCTTTGAACTTTAGGGTTTGGGGCAGTACGGCGTGCCACATGTGAGGCGTTGGCTTGACCCTTCTACGGCTGGACCGTTGGTACCGAGGCACGAACTGAATGTTGTTAGACTTATTTCATGTGTTGAGCTGTATCGGAAAACTTGGGTGTTTGACTGTTCGATCGGAAAGTTTATCATTTTCTATTTATCCGGAATGGGATACAATAATTGGAATTCACAAGAAGTTATGAGATAACTAAATGAATGTTATAAACGTAGCAGTTTAGTCTCACTTGATCGGTTGCCACGGAATTTTGATGTGATCAAAAGTCCGTTGCAATCACGTAGCGTACGCGGATACTCGCCGGGTAAACTTAATAGACAGCCTCACTCCATAGCCCCGACCAAGTGACTGTAGGAGAACCCCGTCGCCGAAAGCATCCGTCCGGGTGCTCGCGGTAGCGGTGTTCCGCCTTGGTGCACTTCGTCGACGGTATCGGGGGTGCGGCCGTCTACTGAAGTTTGCGACGAGCATTCGATCAGGATGTCGGGAATCTTGTTGAATTACCCGACTTGATATTGAAAAGTGTTTTCGATAATGAGACTAAAATGTGGGGTTTATAATTGTTAGGCATGTGATGTCTAAGTAATTCATTTGGTCAGGCATGTGATGTCTGAGGTGGTTGCGGATTCCAACTGTTGTAGTTTTACACTTTCTTTTCTGTGACCGTAAGTGTAATATGTGATATCGCCGGTTTCGTTGCTATATGTCAACGACAATTGGGATGGACATATTTACTTACGTTGATGACATGTGATGTTATGTGTTGCTGGATATGTTATATTGGATCGTCGTGTTTGAATAGCCGGGGTTTTTTATGTGAGATGAGTGTTTTTCATTTTCATTCATGTAAAAACTTGTATGTAATATTCTTTTATTGGGGCGCTTCCAGGTTGCGGAAGATGTCACCCTTTGTATATTATTTACTTTTCCGCACTAGGATAGACCCAAGGAGGGGAGCACAAGTAACCGGGTTCTGGAGTCCAGTGGGAGACCAACTCGAGGAGTCGAGTCCGGGTCTCCTAACTCCAGAATTGGTAGGGTTGCTTGCCGCTCTCGTAGGGGTCTAGGGGTGTGGGTTTGGCTATTCATCACGACCGTGGAATCCGTGTTTTATACTGGCTCGTATTGAAAACACGGACGTCCTAGTATATCCAATATTTCATATGATTCTTCTGCTGCGATATCTGTGATGTGATCATGTGATGTTCTGTGATAGGTACAGTATATAGTATATATGATATATTATATAGGCGTTACTTATGTTTTACACCCACGCTAGCCCTGCCCCGCTCTGCCGTTAGTTACCTAACCTAACGGTGCACGAGGGGACATCGAGGCGAATGCGGATGGCATAAGTGTACGTCATATCTATCTGTGATGTTTAGGTAATTTAAATGATGGGACTTCATTAATGTGATTAATGAAATAAAAGAAACCTAAGATGTTGTAGAATCGAATTTCAAAATAAAACAGGTAGCTACAGTTCTTGCTTTGCACAGCGGTATATGTGATATATCCTGCACCTTATTCGATGAGGAAAGGACCGAGATCCCTTCACCGGGAGTGACTCCTTTAGCAATAACTGGCAGATACTACACACTCGGTTTGTCTTTTGATTGCTTTTAAGAGTTCTGCTTTGCACAGTGATATATATGATATATCCCGCACCTCATTCGACGAGGAAAGGACCGACGATCCCTTCACCGGGAGTGACTCCTTTAGCAAAACTAGAAAAGCCTCAAAAGCACTCCATTTTAAAATCATTTGATTCTACAACGATACCAAGTTCATTACGCAATAGGTTTTCAGAAAAACCTGTCGTAGCCCTCCGTCATTTCAGATACGTACTAGTTAGTATTCGTGCTGCGGTTGTTTGGCCTCCGTCAAGGCGTAGTGTACGGTAGCTAACTAGTGCTTATCTGCTAGCATATGATGCGATTGGATTAGGGTATTCATACGGCGTTGTTTGGCCTCCGTCAAGGGTCGTGCGGGTGGGTTTAATTCAATCAGGAAATGACGGGTTGAACTTGACTAGCGGACTATGGGTTGTTTGGCCTCCGTCAAGGTCATAGCGAGCTAGGGGCAAAATATTATCGGGAATTTCAAGTGTTGAAATTTGCAATGGGATTGCATACCTTCTATGAGATAGTTGGATCCCGATACCCGCTGCGAGTAAGAGTTACTCCTGGGAGAGTTATATACATTACAATTAGCCGATCAAGTAGGTGTCTAGAAAGGTGTTAACGAGGTTACGCCTCTGGGAAAACGAGGTTTACATTAATTAGGTTCGTGCGAAAGCACGGGGGACCTCCCTCAAAGTACCGACACTGGCCTGGCTGAAAGATTGGCGAACTTGTAGTGTGTAATTAATCCCGGCTAGTTTTTCCTTTTAGGGTTTGAAGGAAGATTTGATAAAAAGCAGTGGGAGCCATCCTGATTAGATAAAATAATAACCAATCTATTCTTGACAGAGCGCACGCTGAGTGTTTTCTTCTCTCTCTCTCCAGGTAGCGACCATATCACGCCTTAATCAAGATAATAATACGGATTATTGACCGAACCCGCTTGTTATACTGAGCTGGGGAACGTTGGTCCCGCTCCAACTTATAATTGTTATAAGACAGAGCAGGAAATTGGGGATTACCAGAATTCCCGTGCCGCCCAAACGAGGAGAGTGCATGATGATGCATCATCTTCGGGTTTGTTCATTATACAGAACTGTTTCTCAGTATCCTTTACGTCCTGGGTATATGATACCGGATCAGGATCCCAGATATGTAATCTGTTACATAGGGCTGCAGAAAGGTAGAGAACTGAGAACGGGTGATAAGTTTCATGAGGCAGAAAACGGGGCAAGAGTTGCAGCCAAGTCTGTTGGTCACTGTCACCCTGTATTACCAATACATTGATTCTGAACGAATGTTATTAGATACCGAACCTGATATACCAAATCATATCACTCTCTTTGTTAGAAAAGAAAGGATATAATTTTGTATTAATGGATAATGTTTTGAACATTTCCTATATCAAAAGTTGATCGGATCAGGCACGTTATCTAAAAACATTGATGTTCTAAATCAAACTACAGTTCTTAGTATACGGAACACACACAAGAGGAAGAGTTCAGAAATGAACGAATCCTTCTTGAGGCATTGTAGACTAGGTTATATCAATGCGACCCGACTAGCTGAAGTTACATATAGATGCATATTTAAATCAGTTTAAATCTACATCTTGTGAAACTTGCCAGTCATGTCACAAAGATATAATGACACCAGCTCTGTTTATTGGAAACAGAGAAAGAGTTAATGAACTCTTGGGATGATACATGTTGATGTATGTAGGTCCCCTGTCTACACATGCCAGGATTGGTTCTTTGTACTTCGTTACATTCTCTGATAAATCTCTCAAGATTCAGACATATGTTCCTGTTGAAACACAAGTCCGAACCTTTTAAGATATTCACAGAATATAAGTTAGAAGTAGAGAACCAAAATACGGGTATAAGTATTATGTCCTTTGATGAGATCAAGGAGGAGAATACTTGGGCACGAAATTCTTGGACTTTTCTAAAGGAGAATGAGATTCTCTCTCAGCATTACTCCTCTGTATACACCATGGCACGATGGTATATCGGGGCGGAGCAATCACACCCTATATGATATGGTGTGCTCTATGATGAGTATTACTGAGTCACCTATTTCCTTTAGGGAGTTATGCACTTGAGAAGCTGTATACCTATTGAATAGGGTTCGAATCAAATCAGTTGCCTACCACTTCATATATGATATGGAAAGGGAAGAGCCCATCTCTTAAGCTAGTTAAGATTTGGGGTTGACCGGCCTATGTCTAAAAGCAAAATCCGGACAAGCTCGAGGCAAGGTCTGTAATGTAGAACTGGAAAGGTTCCAGCTATACAAACAGCAGCTGATGATTTGGTAGAACCGAAGGATTCAGTAGTAACCAACGAACCTCAGCCTCTCCGTCGATCTAGTAGGGTTCCTCACCCACCTGAGAGATACTTCTGTTTCTCTATGACAGTGGGAGCGAGGATTGCATCATGAGATGATGACCCAACTAGTTTCGAGCTGGCCATCGGGGGTAAGACTATGTAAGAATGGCTGGATGTTTAGCGATCTGAGATGGAATCCATGTACACCAACAAAGTATGGACTTTGGTTGCAATATCTGAAGGGTTAAATCCCCATCAGGAGCAAGTATATCTTGAGAAGATTACTTGGTGTAGATGGAAAAGTTAAGACTTTCAAAGCTAGACTTGTTAAAGGTTTGCATAATTGACCAGATATGGATCATAATGAAACCTTTTTCTAAGGATCTATGCTTAAGTCCATCCAGATCCTACTTGTCACGGCTACATACCATGACTACGATATCTGGTGGTTGGGTGTCATGACTGCTTTTCTAAAATGATGTTTTAGAAGAGTGCGTCTATAAGTACACAGCCAGAGGGCTTCGTAGACAGTGGGAGCGGCGGAAACGTGTGCAAGATGCTTTATAGAATAAAGCAGGCATCGCGGAGTTGGAACATCTGTTTTGATGAAGTAGTCAAAGAGTTTGACATCATCAAAATGGTAGATGAACCTTGTATAAACAAAAAGGTAGTAGGGAGTATAGTGACGATCCTCGTAAAGTATGTGGATGACATACTCTTGATAGGGAGGGAGTTTCCTATGCTACGCTCGGTCAATCTCCGTTTATCACAATGATTCTCCATATAGGATCATATTGATACCTACTAACTCCTGGATTTTGGATCTATGAGATAGATCTAAATGGATGTTAGGATTCTCACTTGTCGAAGTGAGATGGTATCAATCGATCCTGGGGAGAATCACTGGAAGGGTTCCAGGATGATAAAGACGACTGAATGTCAGTCACAGCCATTGTCTTTACCCTCAGTGAAGGGACGGTATGTTGGAAGAGTTCCAAGTAAGATACCATGACATACTAGACGATACAGGCAGGATACATCGCTACTTAAGATGCTACCGAAGAGGCTGTCTGGGTGTATAATAGTTCATAAGATGAACTTTGTTCCTCCCATTGTGTGATAATGGAGTTGTGGCTTATGCCAAGGAACGCCGGTCCCATCAGTGATCCAGACATATTCTAAGGCAGTATCACTTGATCATGGAGATGGTTGATCTCCAGGGAGATCGAGGTTAGGAGAGTAGACTCAGAGGACAACACAGTGGATCCACTCACAAAGGCCTGTTCCCAGAGAAAGACTTTTATGGGATGGTTGAGTATGAGATACTGCAACCACTGCTATCAGATGGCCCTAGTGCAAGTGGGAGATTGTTAGTTATATGTATGCCCTAGAGGCCATTACTATACATAGGATGTATATTGTAGTGGGTGCTGGGACATATATAGGGAGGACTTTCTTGCTCGACATGATAGTATGCTATCTGGTTGATCTTTACCTTAACGTGTATGCTGATTGTCTCTCTGTTACATGTTGGTAAAGCCCTTAGGATCTGTACTTGACTACCTGGACTATGATGCGGATCATACTAGTGGGGACATGGTAGTCCATAAGTACATCCTTCAAAGTCCCTAGTCGTGGGTGTATCGAGACGGGACATTGATATACCAGTGTAGACTAGCGCATACCTTCTCGACCCATACAGATGGGCGATGGATGATCCCATATCCATTGGTGTTTGACATCAGAGATGATATACGGGTGCTCAGTGGAGACTGGGTACACTGGACGGACTCGCCGAGAACTCCCAGATGGTATTATACCTCACGTCAGATGGCAGTTCTCTGGTGACACTGGTACAGAGTAGTCTGTTGACCCGAGATCGTCATAGAGTCTTGTGTGGTTCCCACTGTGCTTTGATTTCCATCTTACCACGTCCAAGAGGGCGTGCAAAACGGTGGTTTTTGGGTACAGTCCCGAGTCACATGGAGGCAATGAGCGATAGGAGGGGATTCGTCTCTCCCGGTATAGGGAGTTGATGTTGCGCTGTGTTCGATTGGCTATAACAGGAAATCCCTGGCCAGGGTTGCTGAGATTTACTGGTAAGTGTTACCGGTAGTTTCTCGAATTGTTATAGACCTCATATCGACACGACTTATCGAGCTATTGGGGTCTGACGTTTACCACCCCTAGGCGAGATATGCGACATATCAGACGATCAGACCGGACTGTACGGTAGTGTTACTGGTTGGATTCACTGGAGTGTGAGCGGGCTTGCTTTTCGATCTTCAGATCGCTCAATACCCGGGTGGCCGTTACGTTTAGCAGACCGCTTGCGGCTTGTGGATGTTTGATATGATCATCATCTGCTGCCGGCGTATTGACGAGTCTTTAGAGTCCTACACAGAGGTTTCCTGGCTCAAGCGAAACGAAATAGGAGCGCATATGGGATATGTGCGGGACCGAGAATAATGCGTGTATGTGATATCGTATTTCATTCTCGCGATGAATGTATCGATTGGTTGTATGCGATATAACCTAGTTATCGATTCAAGCATTGATTCGGTAAGCCGATACATTGGATACTAGTCGGTGATATGCGATATGACCGGATCGTTAAATCAAGTGTTGATTTAATGATTTAATGTATAATTATATATTTGATATATTACTTTGCATTAACTAGTATTGGTTCACATTAAATGGATTTTCTCACTTGATGTGCACATTGTATATGTGATATACTTTTGTGCATTAGTTTGTATCATGTTTGATGATACATGCTTGTTTAGGTGTATGTTTAGTTTAAACCTTGGTTAAGTAAATGGTTAGGGTTGTGTTTAAATTTCTTATTTATTTATTAGTTATGGAAATTAAAAAGAATGGTGGCTTATTTTGTCATTTTGTGGAAACTTCTTCAAGTGTTGAAAGCTTAACCATTCTTGTTCTTTTCCTAAACCTAACCATTAACTCTAACCATGGTCTATTCTCTACACCTAACTTTGGTTAAAATTATGATAAGGATCATATTATTTCTTATTCCAAAAATTCTTATCATAATAATTAGCTTCTTCTTCTTCATCTTCCTTCATGAAGAAAAGCTTCTCTTCATCAATGGTGGATTGATGAAACAAGTGAGAAATCCAATTCTAAAGTCTACCCACTTCCTATTTCTTCATCCTCTACCTCTTGCCAAGTAGTAGAGTGTGTTTCCTTCACAAGTTTTCATGGCTCGGTGAAGGTGGAGCTTGATCTAGTGATGCTTCGACGTAGATCATCTTCGGCACGTCGTCGATGACCTAGCCCGCCTATTCTCCGATGAAGCGAACGCGAGAGTCCAAGATCGGATTTGTACAGCGGAGATGACTTCTTCATGGAGCTTTGGAGGTGGACAAACGGATCTACAAAGGTTGTATTTCCGTATCTCTTAGTTAAGTGTTAACTAGTTAGCTTTTTCGCCTAGTTTTCTAGCCGACGATCCGTAGTCGGGTCTCTCGGCACCTAGATTTTTTGAAAATGGCATGTTCGATGCCTTGTGAGACCTCATTAGGGTGCCTAGGAACCCTACAGGAAACACCCTATACTACTTGGAAAGAGGTAGAGGATGAAGAAATAGGAGTTGGGTTCACTTTAGAATTGGATTTCTCACTCAAATACATCAATCACCATTGATGAAGAAAGCTTTCTTCTTGTGAGGAAGAAGAAGAAGAAGATAAGTGTTATGATAAGAATTCATTAAAAATAGAAAAGAAAATCCATTCTTATCATAACTATTACCATGGTTAAGTGTAGAGAGAGAACTATAGTTAAGTGGAGTGGTTAGGTTTGAACATGAGACAAAAATGGTGACTTCATGAAAGCTTCATGAAGCTTCATGTACATACAAAGAAAAGCCACCATTTTCTCACTCATTTTCTTTTTCCAAATGAATAACTAAATTAAAATAAATGAATAAGAAAATAATAAACCCTAACCACTCATAAAACCATGGTTCAATCTTTACACAAACCCAAGTTTGCATGCATCATCAAACATGATACAAGCAAATGCACAAAATCATATCGCATATGCAATGCGCACATCCGAGCGAGAAAATCCATTTAAAGTGAACCGATACTAGTTAATGCAAAGTAATATATCAAATATATAATTATACATTAAATCATTAAATCAACACTTGATTTAACGATCCGGTCATATCGCATATAACCGGCTAGTATCCAATGTATCGGCTTATCGAATCAATCCTTGATTCGATAACTAGGTTATATCGCATACAACCATTCGACACATTCATCGCGAGAATGAAATACGGTATCACATACACGCATTATTCTCGGTCCCGCACATATCTCATATGCGCTCCTATTTCGTTTCGCTTGAGCCAGGAAACCTCTGTGTAGGACTCTAAAGACTCGTCAATACGCCGGCAGCAGGTGATGATCATATCAAACACCCACAAGCCGCAAGCGGTCTGCTAAACGTAACGGCCACCCGGGTATTGAGCGATCAGAAGATCGACGAGCAAGCCCGCTCACACTCCTGTGAATCCAACCAGTAACACTTACCGTACAGTCCGGTCTGATCGTCTGATATGTCGCATATCTCGCCTAGGGGTGGTAAACGTCAGACCCCAATAGCTCGATAAGTCGTGTCGATATGAGGTCTATAACAATTCGAGAAACTACTGGTAACACTTACCAGTAAATCTCAGCAACCCTGGCCAGGGATTTCCTGTTATAGCCAATCGAACACAGCGCAACATCAACCCCCTATACCGGGAGAGACGAATCCCCTCCTATCGCTCATTGCCTCCATGTGATTCGGGACTGTACCTAAAAACCACCGTTTTGCACGCCCTCTTGGACGTGGTAAGATGGAAATCAAAGCACAGTGGGAACCACACAAGACTCTATGATGATCTCGGGTCAACAGACTACTCTGTACCAGTGTCACCAGAGAACTGCCATCTGACGTCAGGTATATTACCATCTGGGAGTTCTCGGCGAGTCCGTCCAGTGTACCCAGTCTCCACTGAGCACCCGTATATCATCTCTGATGTCAAACACCAATGGATATGGGATCATCCATCGCCCATCTGTATGGGTCGAGAAGGTATGCGCTAGTCTACACTGGTATATCGATGCCCCATCTCGATACACCCACGACTAGGGACTTTGAAGGATGTACTTATGGACTACCATGTCCCCACTAATATGATCCGCATCACAGTCCAGGTAGTCAAGTACACATCCTAAGGGCTTTACCAACATGTAACAGAGAGACAATCAGTGTACACGTTAAGGTGAAGGTCAACCAGATAGCATACTATTATGTCGAGCAAGAAAGTCCTCCCTATATATGTCCCAGCATCCACTACAATATACATCCAATGTACAGTAATGGCCTCTAGGGCATACATATAACTAACATCCATGCCCAACAGAACGTCAAAGTCCAACATCTCAAGAAGGATCAAGTCGACGGACAGATCTCTGTCTCCTAAATGGACATCACACGATCGGAACACGTGTCGAGCAATAAACGACTCTCCCACAGGAGTAGTCACGACAAGCGGCTGATCTGGAAAACACGACTCTCGGCCTAATCTCGGCACGAAGTGCGTAGAATCATACGAATGCGTAGATCCCGAATCAAAAAGAACATGTGCATCAAAAGAACATACAGAAAGGGTACCTGAAACCACAACATTGGACGCCTGAGCGTCCTGGTGAGTCAGGGTAAAAAACCGTGCCTGCCCTCTACCGGCTACTGGCTGTCCTCTGCCTCCGCCACCTCGACCTCTCGGTACAAAACCACCGCGACCACGACCTCTCTGAGTAGGAGTCTAACGCGGCGCAACAATAGGAATAAGAAGCAACGTTCTCTGAGGCGGAGAAGGTGGTAAGGTAATCTGGGGTACTGCTGGCCCTCTCTGACGCACCACGGTACAATCTCTCACTAAGTGTTGTAAACTGCCATATCCAAAACACCCACGTGTCGACGGCTGACCCTCCTGGAAAAAATCACTGAACAACTGGCCACGTCCCATGTCTCTGCTATCCCTAGTGTCAGATCGAACTCTGTCTCGGAATCTAAACCTCTGCCTCCTGGCTGCTATACCAGTACGAGCCCTTTTCGGTTCCGGAACAACCGATGACTCAGATAGACGCTCCTCCACCAATAGGGCTGCATCAATAGCTTCCGTATACGTGTCGCAATGCTGAATGCTGATGTCTAGGAACAACCCTCTTCACCCTCATCTCCTCAGTCGCCACCAGGTACAGAGCATACACCGACAGCTCGGTAAACAGTACATCATATTCAGAAACCGTCATCCCCGGAGTCTGACGTAATGACTCAAATTTGCGCGCTCACGCATCCCTGACGCTCGATGGAATAAAACGGGCAAGAAGCGACGTCACAAACTCAGCCCAGGTCATAGGAGCAAGACCCACGGCTCTGCCCTTCTCTAAGGACTCACACCACTTCTGGGCCATACCCTCCAGACGAAAACTGGAAAACTCCACCCATCTCTCATCGGAGCATCGGAGTGAACGACAAATCCTGGCCATCCGGTCGATGAACGACTGCTGATCCTTAGTAACATCTGTGCCAGTAAACACCGGAGGCCTCAGCCTCATAAAATCTGTCAGCGACACAGCAATAACCTCCGGAGCTGTAACTGCGACTATCGGAACTGTAGGTACCATCGTGGTCCCTGCAACAGGTGGAACAACTGCCTGCCCCTGCGCTCGGATAGTCTCTACTAAAGTCCCCATTATCTGGCGCAGATCCTGCATACTAGCTCCAATTATAGCAATGTGCTCCGGTACGACAGGCGTACCGTCCTGGTCAGTCCTCGCCTCTGATGAGTCAACTCTGACCTCGGCCTTCGCGGCCGCTCTCTGTGCCCTCGTAGTCTTCGGCGGCATATAGGCTGGAAATTGAAACAAGATTCGATAAGGAAACAGGAATCGAATCACAAAGATGTATATCATCACGGAGGAATATCAATCAATAAGTCCTAAGGTCACTTAGGCGGAGAACCGTGTCGTAAGTATGCCGCGGAACATACACACGCTACGTCACTCTGCTTAAGCTACATACTCCACCATACCATGGTCATCCTAGACTCCGAAAGGTAAAACCTAGCGCTTGATACCAACTTTGTCACGACCCAAAATTTAGCCCGTAACCGGCACTTAAACTACGTAATGTCTACAGGCGTATGCAACTCAAGTAAGCCGAAACCCAGAAATCTAAACCACCCAAATCTGGATCAACGGAGAAAACATAGTTTTAACATTTGGAAATCACAAGTAAAAACTCTAACTCTAGTTTTCTTTCTTAAAAATTTCGGCAGCACCTCCAATGTAAAAACTAGCCCCGAAAATGGGTACAACACAGATAATATATAAAGCATCCCAAATAGGAGCAAAATCACGCCCAACGGCGGAGACAATCACCACAACATGTATACGACGCCGAAGCGAAGAAATATCAAAGAAACGACTGTAATAAGAAGTAAACTTTCTAACATAACCGGCTCCCACGGGCACGGCACCAAAGTCACCAATATAATACAACACCGAAACCTCACAAGTCGTCTCTAAGTCATATACAAACAGTGGTAGATGGAGAGTACTGGATCCAACAAAAGATATACAATGTACAAGCAGATAACCGCAAACCCACCTAAAAGCAAAGGCCTCACTGCCTAACGTAGCGGTATCCGCAAAAGTATAGATGATAAGGCGCCCTGCCGCAACTACTCTGAGGGTAAGTCCTGCAAAATACTGTGGCACAACGGGGGTGAGTTTCCAACTCGTGAATAGTAAATAACATCATACTGTAATCGCAGGTATGCACGAACAGCGATCTATCTAGCATATGTAAACCGATAGCATAAGTATGATAAGTGAATATGCAACAATCATGTAAAGGTACATCATCAGGGTACTACAACTACATGAACAATGCATAACAACTATAATCCTGAGTGTGTGGGATGATACAATAAAATCTCATGCAAAATCATCAGCATGGAAAAACATCAGTGTCCCTCACTGACACATCAAATCCCAAATCTTCAGGCACCGCATCCACAGATCAGCCCTCACATCCTGTAAGTATCATGGAACCTGAGTGTCACACATCGACACCCGAAACATCATGAAAACATATCCCTATGTGTATATATATGTATATAAATATGAGGATATCAACCCCGTATGTCCACCGACGATACGTAAAAATCATGAAAACCTGAGTGTCTAACACCGACACTCGAAATATCATGAAACCCGTGTCTAGCATCGACACGTAAATCCTCATAACTTAGGCGCTATCACCACGACTGGCCCTGACGATATGTCGTACATCACTCTGGTCGGTATCCCCACGATAACCGCCGAGTCCAAATACAGTCACCGGTAGGTACTTGCCCACTTTCCAGGCTCATCGTCTGTACCACGAACATCTTGCCGAGGGGAACCGTACCGGGCCCCACCATGTACCCGCACACGACCTACTCACTCCTCGTATCGGGTATATATCACAAATCTCAGAACCGAGAAATCTCATGGTGGACGCATCAAATATCATATCAAGAGAAACCGGGTTTTCAAACAATACATAGTTTCTTGAAAATACCCCCACGGTTCTCAAATCCATAAATCATATGAAATCCATATCTCAATGCGTAAAATCCATATAAAACTGATATATGCAACATAAAACATCAATATGAGCATATAAAGGGAAAACCGCTCTTTTAAATGAATCCAGCTTTTAAAATATATCTTGCGGTTCCCAAAATCCTCCGAAAAACAAGTGCAGCATCATATGAGGTGTACATGTAAGTGTAGCAAGGTTTAAGTATCTACATGTAAGCAAGTGTGTATGATGCATTTCATAAGCGTAAAGATCAAAGATCAACAACTCAATATCACATATCAAAGCAATACCACTTGGGGTACATACAACTATAGCGAAAATATGCGGGTGTACATGTCAATATGAGTGCATGATATACATGTAACTGTAATAGACTATGTGGGTGTACATGTCAATATGTATGGAAGATGTACAAATAGCTATAGTAAGGTATACGTAAAATGGAATAAGGGTTACTACCTCAACTATTCCTGCCCAATGCAATGTCACGTATGTAGGTGTCAACAATATATCATATGCACAATGGGATAAAGGCTACTACCTCAACTATCCCTATCCACTACCGTATCACGTATGTAGGTGGTTTGTGCGTGTCATGGAAATTACCGACGATGTGAGTGTAGCATACAATTTAGTGCTCGTGCAACATGAACCGTCAGTAATGTGTTACATCTAAAGGTAAAACAGATACTACTATGCGATGACATTTATATGAAATTAACCAATATGCAATCACATGCAGCTATCCTATCATATCATCCCCGACGCATAACGCCATACGGGCGATTTCCCCGTAGATGTTAAATCTACTCACCAATGGTCTCCAGTTATGAAAATCCGACCACCTGCTTTCCCTTGTTCGCAGCGTCCGAAGTCCCCGCTTGCGACGCTATATTTTCACAAACACAAGAAATAATGCGAACATCTCAGAATCGATAAATATAACGCAAAACTACGTATTAAATAATGCACCAACACTAAACTAACTCGCGAGTGTACGTCTAGTGGCTAACGTGCGTAACGATACCACAAAACCTACCCAAGTACAGCAGCTGTACAAGATCATGATTCGTGTCGCAACACGTAACACGCGGACTCAAAACACTAGATTATAGGTAAACGATTCAAGATTTTGCATACTGCAATTACTAAAAAAGTAAATAGTACCAAACACCCCTAACCAACAGCAGACAACTACCCACAAAAGACAAACCCCAATCCTTTCCTACCCAGCCGGCGTCGCCGGAGTTCGCCTTAGGGGTCGCCGGCCCCGGCCGGTGGGGTGGTCCCCGTCTCTCAGGTGGTGTCTCAGGTTCACTAGAACATCTCTATAATTTTGTTTGGTCACTGATTTTTCCAAAAATACTTGTTAACCGTAATCAGAAACGGCGTCGTTTTGCAGCTAGCCGGTGAATACGGGTCGATCCACAGAGATGTGTAATTTTCTTAGTGTGTTTTTACGAGTTGATTCCAAATGTTGTTTGGATTGATTTATTATGTCTAAAAAAAACCTAGATCTATCAATAAACTAAATTAATCTAAATTAAAGTCTTGCTAGGGTTAGGCTTAGGGGAAGTTGGGAGATTAAAGGTTCCCTCACCGCTTTCAATGCCTTATTTTAGATCTATTAGATGTTATAGTAATTATCAATAAAGTGGATTAGAATCTTTTGGGAAGATGTTTTTTCCTCTAGATTCTTATCCTTCCTTTATCGATACTTACCCTAACCTCCATGGAAAACACGCGCAACCGGTCCTTTACACTACGGTGTCACCATTACCTCGAGGGATAAGGTGCCGTAGGGAGCGGGGTGTGCGTGCATGCATGGAGTTCTAATTCTTAGGTATGAAATGGCATGAAAGGGGTGAGAGATCTCATCTCTCAAACCTTTCCCTAAGGCTAATCCTAACAAGCGAGGAGATTACTCGCTCATTAGGGGATTAAAAGACATTCTAATTAAAAGAGAATTTAAACAAAGAATTAAAAGTAACTTACTAATTTTTATTGATGGCTCTCTCCAAGCAAGAATACAGAACAGATCTGAATTTGTGAAATTGAAAAGAGGCATCCCTTTACAATCTTGTGATTACAATTTATAAGTAAACAGGGAAAATTAGGGTTACAGAGTCTCGCGCATGTGCAATTACAGATATGCACACGAAAAATCAAAACCCCCGCACCGACTCCAGAAGTTTCCACCGACACGGGCTTTAAATGGCCGCAGAACAGCGGCATTAGTGGGCTTGGGCCGCGGTTCCGCGGCCCTTTGGTGAGATCATCTCACCATTTTTTCTGGGCTTGTTTGTAGTTATCTGAGCTTGTTATTTCTTCATCTCATTTCTCTGTTTGGCTTCTTATTCTTCTCCAGATCTTTCAGTGAAAAACATATAGCGATCTTTTAACCGTTTACCTTGACATTTTGGACCTTACATTGTTCTTCGTCTAGGCTTGACTAGGATCCTTCTATTTGTTGGTAAAAAGTCCCTTTTCTGTTGTCTTGTGTCTTTTTCACTGTTTTCGCTCCAAAAACCAGTAAACTGTAACATGCAGCAGACATGCGTCAAAAGCACCTGTTTAATTATAAGACGAATAAAAATTGGGGAATATAAACTGCAATATTATGATATGAACAAATACCCCCAAACTTATCTTTTGCTCGTCCTCGAGCAAACTTATTTTTTATTCACTAAAATCCTAACCACACTTTCGCAGGGAAACGCGATTGCACTGAGCATGTGCAACAAGCCGTTAAACCTCTAGGTGTCCCTAGTAGGAGGAGTGTTGTCTCCTGAGGGTTTTCAGCGGATTACACCCACAAAATCCTATCAACTCGGCCCATTTACTTTTGTTCTCCAATTAGGTTTTCTAACAAGGAATTCTATTATCTTTTGACTCGCAAATTATCTACCCACATTCTTCACGCTTCCTCATTATTTAACTTAAGATTATATGTTATGTAGACCTACTTAGCTTTCGGCATCTCTTAAGTCTTCCTTCTAGGGTTTCATCTTTACTTAGGAATTTCTATCAACTCTATTAAAGATACAAGTTCTATCTTTCATTCCTTTCTCTTATCTAAACTCTAATCACATATCCCCACGTGTGTGTATAGATCACCTCTACACTTGGAAATTCAAATCAAGCAATCGTACTCTCGCCCATTGTCCAAAGCACTTATTAATTATTGAATTTTTTAAATGAAATTTGCTTACACATCCTTCATGCGACCGTTAATACTTCTTGAGGTACCAACAACCGATTACAAGATGCGTTAGCACTTTAAAGCGTACTTCCTAGTTTTGCAACACCCAAGGCTTTTAGCAGTGACTCCCAAACCAGTTGGTCTAAGGCACTAGGTGATGAAGCACCCTCGCTAAATATTTTTCTATTTTTGCAGCCTTAAGTAATCACAAAAACCAGTGTCCATTTTTTTATTCTTTATTCACACTCTTTTTTTCTTTTATTTTCTTCGTACTAAGGACTTTAGACAAGAGCATTTCAAGGTCTCTTCTACTATTCCAAGTTTCAAGGTGTGTGATTGTGCAAATTGTAGGGTATACATCTTCAGAATCTAGACTTAAGCTAGGAACTATTTTTCAAACTTATACTCTAATAAGAACATCAATACTCTTCTCTCATTTTAACTTAACCCAAGAAGTGAACCCAAAATTTGCCTATTTCTAAATAAACTACAAGGCATATACTTTCTACCGTTAAACTTTAAGGAATGTTATTTTTAGGGTTTTTAATTCACTAAGTCTAAGATCTAGTTGTTCCTAACCAGTTAACCTATCTGTCAAACTCAAATCAAATATGGCCAAAATTGAATAATAATTTTTATAATTTTTGAAATTTTTCAAATTTTTATGGGTTTTCAAATAAATAAGTATGCAAATGCAAAAATATGTACAAATGAATGCGAAGGAAGAAGACGTACCGAGCATACCCCCAAACTTGAACTTGACAGTGTCCTCACTGTCATGCTAAACCAAGAGGATCAAAATACCGGCACTCCCCTGTTTATTTATTTATAATTTTTTTATTGTTAAGGAAAACAAATATATACAGAAAGGCCCCCCTAAACTTCATTTAAACAATGTTAGACATTACTGCCAAACTTTGCATAGACCAAACGTTAACACCAACCAGTTGAAAAATTTATCAGTAAAGAGTATAGGTTGGTGGATGAATAAGTTGTAGCGATCCAAAAAGAATTGGGGAAGATAGAAGTGGTGGTATGGAAGGTGTGGAGGTGAATATACAGGAGGTGGTGATGCATCAAAACGAGAATGTGAATGATCAGCAATCAGTGGAATATTGGCATTCTCGTAGCTTATTAAAAGAAATGGGGGTGGTTCAACTTCTAAAGGAGGAGGTTAACTCACCACAATACCCCCAAAATGTTTCTGTGGGTCTTCTATTGACTTGGCATCATCCATCAATCGCATATGATATTCAATTATAAGGGAACCGATCTCCTCGATATCCGCCATAGTCCAACCGAAAGCTTGCCGCCTATCTTGTAAGACCTTTAAAATAGCGTTCTCTTACTCGAAGGCTAGAGAGGCTGATATTATAATGGGAAAAGTCTCATTCTCACCTATGTAAGCATATTTAAGGTGAGGCGGTAAGGACATGAGTTCGAGTTTCGGAGGCAAAAGAATCATTGCGGAATCTACCTCGAACTAAAAGGACTCCAACACAGGTTCGAAATCATTGCAAACAACCGATTCGGATGGTTCAACTAACTCATCCAAAAATTCAAAAGACTCATATTCGGGCTGTGAGTCGTCATCATCCGAAAAAGTGAAACATTCATAATCCATATCGGTTGTGTCAACGGTGGTAGGCTCAAGGAGGGACGCACTAGTGGCGTCAAAACTGTTTTCATCAAACAAGAATCTTTCAAGCTCGCAGTCCTCCTGCGTGATTTCGTGAATAGAGCAAACTTCTCGTGTACTAGTTTTAGGCACGGGGGGCAGACTTCCTAACTTATAAATATTGAACTCACTAGACGTCTTCCCGAAGGATAGAGTCATGGAGCCATTGCGACAGTTTATTACGGCATTGGAACTGGCCAAAAATGGTCAACCGAGAATCACCGGAATTTGGTTTCTTGGGTTAGCAACAGGTTGTGTATCCATAACAATAAAATCAACGGGGAATATGAACTCCCCAACTTTGATCAACACATCCTCTAGCTCACCCCTTAGATGGGTGATTGATCGATCAGCCATTTGGAGAGTACAACGAGTGGGTTTCAACTCTCCAACCCCTAATTGTTCGTACACGGAGTAGGGAAGCAGGTTAATACTAGACCCAAGATCTAAAAGTGCTCGATTAATTTTCTTATCCCCAATTGTGATTGAAATCGTAGGACAGCCGGGGTCCTTTCGTTTTTGGGGTAAGGGTTGAGGGTGGTTAATAGCATTGCTTATTGCACTAGCCACTAGCACTTTCTTGGGTACTTGAGATGACTTTCTCTTCGAGGTGCATAAGCCCTTTAAGATTTTCGCGTATGAAGGGACTTGTTGGATGGCATCCAAGAGAGGTATATTTATGCTAACCTGCTTAAATAACTCCACAATCTTCTCCACTTGTGCAGTTGGTTTATTGGGACTCAACCTGTTTGGAAATGGAGCATTTTGAAAATTCGTTGAGTCAAATGTCTGTGGAGTAGAATGTGGAGTAGGAACGGATCCCAGTGTGGGTCTGTTCGGATTAGAAGAAGAAGAGCCTTTTTAAGAATGGAGAATAGGCTCTAGCGGAGGAGATGAGGGTGAAAAAGGAGGAGTAGAAGAAAGAGAAGGTGACGATGGAGAAGAAGAAGAAGAAGAACCACCGGCGGGGATGTCATCACTAGTACCCACATTATTCTGCAACACTCTTCCGGATCTCAACGTGGTCACCGCATTTACATTGTGATTGTGATATACGTTTTGTGTGTGACCGGGATTTGGCAATGGTTGAGATGGAAGCTTTCTCTTTTCTTTCTCGCTCAACGCAGCAGTTAATTGTGTAATTTGTGCCTCAATAGATTTGATACTTTGATCGTATGAAGCATTATTATGCATCAAAGATTGAACATAATTTTCAAATCTTGCTGCGGATTCTGTAGATTGCTTGAGAAATGCATCTAGACTTTTTTCTAGCGAGATAACCTTATCATCATTTGGTTGAACCAAATTGTTCGTTTGATTTGTATAAGGTTGTTGTTGGAAAGGTTGCTGGTTTTGCGTTTGTGAAGGTGCTTGTTGTTGTTGTGGAGGAGGAGGTCTTTGAAAATTGTTATTTCCTTGGAATTGTTGATTTTGGTTCCAAGCGAAATTTGGGTGACTCCTCCACCCCGGATTGTATGTCGAAGAGTACGGATCGTTTCTTTGTCGTTGCTGAAACGCAGCATTGACTTGATCCTGTCCTTGAGTAGATGCATTATAAGGACACTCTTCGGTTAGATGCGATGGATCCGCACAACAAGCACAAACAGTTCGTGGAGGCATAACAGGAGCAGGAGAAGGCGATGAGATTTTGGTCTCAATGGCTTCTACCTTTTTCATAAGTGCGGCCATCTCGGCCTTCATAGCAATCGACATATCTACTTGATGTATGCCTGCCCTAGATTGACCAATAGAAGAAGATGATGTGGTCTTGGTACTCTCCCACTGAATTGTTTGCTCACTAAGATCCTCAAGAAACTGCCACGCTTTGTCGCTAGACTTGGAGAGAAAATGACCTTGACATATGATTTCTAGCAACTGCTTCGTTGCCGAGTTCAATCCCTCATATAATGTTTGGCAAAGTTGCCAAATTTCGATCCCATGATGAGGGCATTGAACGAGTAGGTCTTTAAATCTCTCGAAGCACTTCCAAAATGGTTCGGAAGGAAGCTGTGAAAATTGTATAATCTCGTTACGGATTCTAGCAGTTTTGTGATGAGGATAGAACTTTTTCAGAAAAGCTTTCACAAACTCGTCCCAATTTCTAATGGAATGTGATGCGGTGCTGTATAGCCACTTCTCGGCTAGGTCACATAAGGTAAAAGGAATGACCCTTAGCCTTATAGCATCATCACTTAATTGGGTCGTTTTCATCATAGCGCACACATTTTGGAATTTATTGATAAAGATATATGCATCTTCAGATTCCAAACCATGAAATTTTGGCAGCATATTGATGAAATGTGGTTTTATTTCAAAATTGTCCCCATTTGCTGGTGGGGGTGAAAGACAGGTAGGTAAAGAAGTGCGGACGGGGTAAAAGAGATCCTGGAGCGCGAATCGTTGGGGCGCTACAACAGGCGGAAGATTCGGGTTATTCACACCTAACAGAGGTGGAATCATTCCAGTCGGTAAGGTATCGTTGGGGTCGTGTCCTGACATACCTTCGAAAGAAGAATTTGAAGGTGGAGGTAAGGAAATGGAGGGAATTTCGACTTCGGTGTCGAAAGGTTCGTCGGTCGGTACCAACGAAACACGGACCAATCGGGCGTTAGTATCCCTAGTCCAAAGTGACATACACTAAAGGGGTAGTGTAGTCAGAAAAAAAATTGAAAAACAGAATGTGGAGGCAAGATAACGTCAATGAGAAGAAGTGGTGGAAACGAGGTGCAAGATTTCTTTAGCGACAAGTTGCAAGTTTTGAAAAGATTTTTCTTTTTTTTTCTTTTTATTTATGTGAGAATGCTTGCAAAGAGATTTTTGAAAAGGGACTTGTGACACAAATGTATCAACCACACATGCACAATCAGGCCTAGATCTAGGGTCACCTAGGTCTGCTAGACAGCTCCTAACTAGGGCTAGAAATAGGACCTCAAACCGCCTCTTCACCGACAATTGCGGCCAGGTAAGTGCCAGGTAAGTGGGAAGGAACCACAGTAGTGGGCCTAATTAATAACCACTAGCCTAGACACACTTGCCTAGACACCGCAAAGTCAGGTTAGGAATAACGGTCGATGCCTATACTAGTCCTTTTCCTATTGAGCTCGATGTCCTTAGGGCTGAGTCTAGTATTTTTTAATTAATTGTGGTCAATGCAAATGCGTTAAGTGTTTTCTGGGGTCCTGGGAAGGGTGATGAAATCCCCACCCAATCTGAGTTTGGTCAATTAGCCCCTTAAAGTCCGATTAAATTATGCAAAACATTAAATTCACTTGCAAAACATTTTTTTTAGCGCGGCGCAAAGAAACCTGCAGAAAATCTGTTATTTAGAAGGGGAGAAAAGATTTTTAGCGCAAAGAATTCCTGCAGAAAATTTTCACAAAAGATATATTGTAGGTTGCAGAGGAGAGAGGGAGAAAACAGACCAGAAAATTTGGTGCGCTGACGTGGCAGTCAGAGCGCGGAACCGCGGTCTGGGGAGCAGATTTGCGGCGGAATCGCGGTCTTATGGATGGATCAGGCTCTGAAAAAATTTGTGCTGCACCCTTGTACCACTCCTCCTCTGTTCTGATGTTCACTTTTCCGATTTGACCTCTGTAAAATTTCAGATCCGAGAGTCTTCGCTGTTCCTGCAAGATTCAAACGACAAAACCATTCAAACAGATAAAAATTGATAAAATGGTTTTTTTCCATTTTCAGATTTTTATGATTTATATCAACCCGAAATTACACAAAAGAAATTTTATGCCATCCCCGGCAACGGCGCCATTTGATTTTTCCAAAAATACTTGTTAACCGTAATCAGAAACGGCGTCGCTTTGCAGCTAGCCGGTGAATACGGGTCGATCCACAGAGATGTGTAATTTTCTTAGTGTGTTTTTACGAGTTGATTCCAAATGTTGTTTGGATTGATTTATTATGTCTAAAAAAACCTAGATCTATCAATAAACTAAATTAATCTAAATTAAAGTCTTGCTAGGGTTAGGCTTAGGGGAAGTTGGGAGATTAAAGGTTCTCTCACCGCTTTCAATGCCTTATTTTAGATCTATTAGATGTTATAGTAATTATCAATAAAGTGGATTAGAATCTTTTGGGAAGATGTTTCTTCCTCTAGATTCTTATCCTTCCTTTATCGATACTTATCCTAACCTCCATGGAAAACACGCGCAACCGGTCCTTTACACTACGGTGTCACCATTACCTCGAGGGATAAGATGCCGTAGGGAGCGGGGTGTGCGTGCATGCATGGAGTTCTAATTCTTAGATATGAAATGGCATGAAAGGGGTGAGAGATCTCATCTCTCAAACCTTTCCCTAAGGCTAATCCTAACAAGCGAGGAGATTACTCACTCATTAGGGGATTAAAAGACATTCGAATTAAAAGAGAATTTAAACAAAGAATTAAAAGTAACTTACTAATTTTTATTGATGGCTCTCTCCAAGCAAGAATACAGAACAGATCTGAATTTGTGAAAATGAAAAGAGGCATCCCTTTACAATCTTGTGATTACAATTTATAAGTAAACAGGGAAAATTAGGGTTACAGAGTCTCGCGCATGTGCAATTACAGATATGCCCACGAAAAATCAAAACCCCCGCACCGACGCACCGACACCAGAAGTTTCCACCAACACGGGCTTTAAATGGCCGCGGAACCGCGGCATTAGTGGGCTTGGGCCGCGGTTCTGCGGCCCTTTGGTGAGATCATCTCACCATCTTTTCTGGGCTTGTTTGTAGTTATCTGGGCTTGTTATTTCTTCATCTCATTTCTCTGTTTGGTTTTTTATTCTTCTCCAGATCTTTCAGTGAAAAACATGTAGTGATCTTTTAACCATTTGCCTTGACATTTTGGACCTTGCATTATTCTTCGTCTAGGCTTGACTAGGATCCTTCTATTTGTTGGTAAAAAGTCACTTTTCTGTTGTCTTGTGTCTTTTTCACTGTTTTCGCTCCAAAAACCAGTAAACTGTAACATATAGCAGACATGCGTCAAAAGCACCCATTTAATTATAAAACGAATAAAAATTGGGGAATATAAACTGCAATATTATGATATGAACTGTCACTCACTAATTTTTCCAGGTCACAGCAGATATAAAAGCTCTAAAAAGACTTTAAAAACCCGATATCGCACTAATCGATAAAAAAAGCGTTCTACGCTACAACCAATGATCAAAACAACATACAAACTCTTAATTAACAGTGTAGGGATTATACCTAACAAGTTTTCTCACAAGCTCTAAGCCTTCCCTAGCTCCAAGTGATCCAAGAAGGCAAAAACAAGACTTGGTGCATATTTTGTGATATATTTGGAAATTTTGGAGATTTTTGAGTTAGGATTGAAGAGAAATGAAAGGAAAAAAATTAAGGGCAGTAGAGGGAGAGAGGATTTCGGCCAAGGAGGTGGGTGAGGAATTGTGTAGGGTTTTCTAGCAATTTCCAAAATTAAATGCAATTAAATGCATTCACATACACACATTCACACATGCATGCACCTCCTTCTTTTCTTTTCTTTTTTCCTTTAACCTAAATTCTAATTCCAAACAAATATCTAGATAAGTGAGAAGGTTTTTGGATTAACTCAACTTAAATTAAGAAAAGATCACTTAACAGAAATTTCTCAAAATGCGAATACCGCATTAAAATAACATTAAAATTGGGAAAAATTCTATCTAAACCAAAACGTCCCATATACTCCCAAAGCTTGCGCACTGGCTTTATTTTAGCTAAACTAGGTGCTGGCAAGTCTATATGGTCGTTTGAACACAGTCGTGTCAAAACGGAAAATACCGACAATTTAACCCTAAAACGGAAAAATTTTCATAACGATTTCTAAAACGTTACAGTGCATATCTGGCAAGTTTCAGTTTCTTTAAAAACTCCCGATGTGATTTTTACCCCATGCTCTTATGACCTTGACTTTGGCCAACAAATCATAAGTCACATGTCAAGTTCTACCCGTCATTATCCAGTTTAATTTGAACCTACCCGTACCTACCCTTGACTTTGGCCAACAAAGCAGTACGACCGTCCCAAACCAACGCATCTATTTATGCAACAGAAAAGTAACAATTAGCTACCATACACTATGCCTTGACTTTGGCCAACAAACATAGCATGAATACTAAGTGCTACCCGTCTGAAATGACGGAGGACTACAGATGGTTTTTTTGGCGAAAAAACTTTAACGTATGAACTTGATATCGCTGAAGGAACCGGATAGCTTTTTATAAAAATATAGTGGCAAAAACCTTTGCTAAAGAGGTCACTCCCGGTGAAGGGATCTCGGCTCTTTCCCCGTAGAATGAGGTGCAGGATATTCCAACTGAATACCGCGATGCAAAGAAAAAAGTAATCGACTATAGTGAAGTTATTACCCTGACGCAAACTTCTGTCTAAGGGGTCACTCCCGGTGAAAGGATCTCGGCCCTTGCCTCGTCGACTGAGGTGCTGGATATTCATAACCGAATACCACTGTGCAAAACAAAAGAAAACGTCCTTGCAATAACAGCTTTTTGAAAAAAGTTCCAACAACATCAAATAGGTTTGTTTAGCTTGAATTGATCTGAATCAATGCAGTCCCATCAATTAATCACATCACAAAAGAACGAAAATACGATGTACGTATATGCCATCCGCATTCGCCACTGGGTCCCGTCATCATCCGTTAGGTTACTTGACTAACGACAGAGCGGGGACTGGACTAGCGCGGGTGTAAAACATATACAACATCTACTAGTATATATATCAATATATAATATTCGCTCATGGCATGATAAAATGCAACATCACAGAAATGTAATAAGCATCACAGAACAAAACAGATAATCTGGGATCCCCGGGTTTCATAGAGCCGCTACTGAAACCCGACGTTCCACTGGTCGTATGGATAGCATGTGCAATGAAATCCTAGACCCCTACGGGCGCGGCAAGTTACCCGCCAAAACCTGAAGCGAGGCAGCCCCCTTCAACAACGTGAATGGACCACCCAGCACTTCACGGAATCCGGTAACTTAAGCACCCCTCCTTAGGTTAACCTGTACCCCCTACGAGTGCGACAAATAGCCCGCCAATTCTAGAGTGAAGCCCCCTTCGTCTCAAAGCCATGAGATGCGGGCCCGTTGCCCTCTAGAACCCGGCTACCCGTGCACCCCTCCGCAGGGTAATCCTAGTACAGAAAGTAAAATATATATACAACGGGTACATCGACCTCAGCCCGGTCGTGCCCCAAAAGAATAATATACAAACAGGCAGTGACGGCAGTCCACATGTCGGACGCTCGCCCCGCAATATCAAATGTACAAATACAACCAAACTGTACTACCATTGCATCCAGGCTATCCACCACGACTAATCCGCAACACCACAGCACAACACAGAACATCAACGTGAATGTCACGTTCACAAATCCGTCTAAAAGGGCTATAGCAATTAGATAAGATTTACCGATCAAATGATATTCACGGTTGCAGATATAATGTATGTACTGTAAACTAACATATTTAAAATTTTCGATCAACAAAATTCCCCGAAATGGCCCCAAGTACAATTCCCAGTACTCAAACAAATCTGGGCCCAAACAAAAAATACCAGAAACCCTAATTCCAACTAAGAGACCACTGTAGAAATTTTGGTGCCCTAATGCAACAGTATTGCGGCGGAACCGCGGCCAAAACAAGGGTCATGCCGCGGTTCTGCGGTGCTACAGTGGGCTCAGGCAACCAATTTTCTGCAGTGGTCTTAGAAAAGCCTGCTTGATTTTCTGACGTACTCAAAAAAAAATTTCGACGACAAAAAAATTTCGACAGAAACTGCATAAATTAGAATCACAGTTTTGGAAATTTCGTTCGATCGAAGTTATAAACACGTTAGAGCAAGCTAGTAATGGTTAATGGCGTGGCTCTGATACCATGTAAGTCTACGGTAGCGCCCCGACCGTCTGTCCGAGGCCAAAATGCGAAAACGAAAACTTTTCATAAACTAGAAACCGGCGCTATCGCAGACTTTAAAACCCGGATCGAACCATTAACCTACAACTAGCTAACTAATCACGTTGCATTAATAACCCTAACATGTTACAATATTATATATCACATATACAATATTTATTATAACAAAATAAAATAATACAATTAACATATATCGTATATATATCAATGTATTACCCGAGTGAGAAAAAGAATCTTTTTGTGAGCTTATACTAGTTAA
Organism: Agapanthus africanus; assembly: GCA_030015575.1. Taxonomy (NCBI): domain Eukaryota; kingdom Viridiplantae; phylum Streptophyta; class Magnoliopsida; order Asparagales; family Amaryllidaceae; genus Agapanthus; species Agapanthus africanus. The sequence goes on from CM057346.1 coordinate 404,732,322, forward strand.
TGTAATTTAATATATCTAATATATAATTATAAATTAAATTATCGAATCAACACTTGATCCGATAATCCGGCTATTTCATAAATAACCGACTAATATAATTTGTATCAGTTCATCGAATCAACACTTGATCCGATGACCCGGCTATATCACATATACCCGGCCGATATCTCATATCACGAGAATCTAATACGGTATCACATACACGCATTGTTCTCGGTCCCACACATATCATATATGTGCTCCTACTCCATTTTTCCTGAGCCAAGAAACCTCTGTGTAGGACTCTAAAGAATCGTCAATACGCCAGCAGTAGGTGATGATCATATCAAACACCCACAAGCTGCAAGCGGTCAGCTAAACGTAACAGCCACACAGGTATTGAGCGATCAGAAGATCAACAAGCAAGCCTATACATTCTCCTGCGAATCCAATCAGTAACACTCCCGTACAGTCCGGTCTCTTCGTCTGATATATCGCATATCTAGTCTAGGGGTGGTAAACGTCAGACCCCAGTAGCTTGATAAGTCGTGTCGATATGAGGTCTATAAAAGTTTGAGAAACTACTGATAACACTTACCAGTAGATCTAAGCAACCCTGGCCAGGGATTTCCAGTTATAGCCAATCGAACACAGCGCAACATCAACTCCCTATACCGGGAGAGATGAATCCCCTCCTATCGCTCATTGCCTCCATGTGATTCGGGACTGTACCCAATAGCCACCTTTTTGCATGCCCTCTTAGACGTGGTATGATGGAAATCAAAGCACAGTGGGAATCACACAAGACTCTATGACGATCTCGGGTCCACAGACTAACCTGTACCAGTGTCACCAGAGAACTGCCATCTGACGTGACGTATAATACCATCTGGGAGTTCTCGGCGAGTCCGTCCAGTGTACCCAGTCTCCACTGAGCACCCGTATACCTTCTCTGATGCCAAACACCTATGGATATGGGATCATCCATCGCCCATCATATGGGTCAAGAAGCGCATATGCTAGTCTACCCTAGAGTATCGATGCCCTATCTCGGTACTCCCACGACTAGGAACATTTGAAGGATGTACTTGGCGACTACTCTGTCCCCACTAGTATGATCTACATCATAGTCCTGGTAGTCAAGTACTTATCCTAAGGGCTTTATCAACATGTGACATAGAGACAATCAGAGTACATGTTAAGATAAAGAGTAACCAGATAGCATAGTATCATGTCGAGTAAGAAAGTCCTCCCTATATATGTCCAAGCATCTACTAAAATATACATCGTATGTACAGTAATGGCCTCTAGGGCATACATATAACTAACAATCTCCCACTTGCACTAGGGCCATCTGTTGTGGTATCGCATACCCAACAATCAGCTGTGATTGAAGTATCTCATACTCAACCATCCCATAAAAGTCTCTACTGGGAAATAGGCTTTTGTGAGTGGATCCGCGCTGTTGTCCTCTGTGTCTACTCTCCTAACCTCAATCTTCCTGGAGATCAACCATCTCCATGTTCAGGCGATACTGCCTAAGAATATGTTTGGATCTCTGATGGGACGGGGGTTCCTTGGCATAAGCCACAACTCCATTGTCACACAATGGTAGGAACGAAGTTCATCTCATGAACTTATATATATCCAGACTGCCTCTTTGGTAGCATCCTTGGTAACGACGTATCTTGCCTTTAATCGTCTAGTAAGTCACGGTATCTAGCTTAGAACTCTTCCAACATACCGTCCCTCCACTGATGGTAAAGACAATACCTGCGATTGACATTCAGTCGTCCTTATCACCCTGGAACCTTTTCCAGTGATTCTCCCCAGGATCGATTGATACCATCTCACTACAACTAGTGAGAATCCTAACATCCATTTAGATCTATCTCATAGATAAAAAACCTAGGATTTAGGACGTATCACCTTGATCCTATATGGAGAATCCATGTGATAAGCGGAGATTGACCGAGCGTAGCTTAGGAAACTCCTTCCCTATCAAGAGTATGTCATCCACGTACTCTACGAGGATCACCACAATACTCCCTACTACCTTTTATGTATATACAAGGTTCATCTACCATTTTGATGAAGTCAAACTCTTTGACTACCACATCAAAATAGACGTTCCAACTCCGCGATGCCTGATTTATCACATAAAACATCTTGCACACGTTTCTGCTGCTCCCACTGTCTACGAAGCCCTCTGGCTGTGTACTTATAGACGCTCTCTTCCAAATCATCATTTAGAAAAGCAGTCATGACACCCAACCGCCAGATATCGTAGTCATGGTATGTAGCCGTGGCAAGTAGGATCTGGATGGACTTAAGCATAGCTTTGAAAGTCTTAACTTTTCCATGTACACCAAGTAATCTTCTCAAGATATACTTGCTCCTGATGGGGATTTAACCCTTCAGATAAAGCAACCAAAGTCCATACTTTGTTGGTGTATAAGGATTCCATCTCAGATCGCTAAGCATCCAGCCATTCTTACAGAGTCCCACTCCTGATGGCCAGCTCGAAACTAGTTGGGTCATCATCTCATGATGCAATCCTCGCTCCCACTATCATAGAGAAAACCGAAGTATCTCTCAGGTGGGTGAGGATCCCTACTAGATCGGCGGAGAGGCTGCGGTTCATTGGAAACTATTGAATCCTTTGGTTCTACCAAATCATCAGCTGCAGTTTGTATAGCTAGAACTCTTTCCAGTTCTACCTCATGACCAATAATTTCTTCACAAGAAATTCCCTTCACAAAGGTGGCATGCTGAGAAACAAAACATCTTTTGTTCCTCGGTTTGGTAGAAGATATTCCCTTGCGAATGCTTAGGATATCCAACAAACTTCCACAGAACTGACTTTGCCTCGAGCTTGTCCGGATTTTGCTTTTAGACATAGGCCGGACAACCCCAAATCTTAACTTACTTAAGATATGGGCTCTTCCCATTCCATATCACATATGAAGTGGTAGGCAACTGATTTGATTGGAACTCTATTCAGTAGGTATGCAGCTTCACAAGTGCATAACTCCCAAAAGGAAATAAGCTACTCAGTAGTACTTATCATAGAGCACACCATATCACATAGGGTGTGATTGCTCCACCCCGATACACCGAGATGCTGTGGTGTATTTGGAGGAGTAATGCTGAGAGAGAATCTCATTCTCCTTTAGAATAGTCCAGGAATTCCGTGCTCAAGTATTCTCCTCCTTGATCTCATCAAATGACATAATACTTATACCCATTTTTGGTTCTCTACTTCTAACTTATATTCTGTGATTATCTCAAAAGTTTCGGACTTGTGTTTCAACAGGAACATATGTCTGAATCTTGAGAGATCATCAGTGAATGTAATGAAGTACAAAGAACCGGTCTTGGCATGTGTAGACATGGGACTTTCATACATCAACATGTATCAATCCCACGAGTTCACTAACTCTTTCTCTGTTTCCATTAAACGGAGCTGTGGTCATCTTATCTCTGTGACATGACTGGCAAGTTTCACAAGATGTAAATTCAAACTAATATAAATATGCATCTATATGTAACTTCAGTTAGCCGGGTCGCATTGATATGACCTAGTCTACAATACCTCAAGAAGGATTCGTTCATTTCTAAACTCTTCCTCTTATGTGTGTTTTGAACACTAAGAACTGTGGTTTGATTTATAATGTCTATGCTTTTAGATAACGTGCCTGATCTGATCAAATCTTGATATAGGAAATGTTCAAAACATTTATCCAACAATACAAAATTATATCCTTCTTTACTAATAAAGAGATTGATATGATGTTGTATATCAGGTTCAGTATCTAATAACATTCGTTGAGAATCAATGTATTCTGGTAATACAGGGTGATAACTACCAACAGACTTGGCTGCCACACTTGCACCGTTTCTATCTCATGAAATTTATCACCCGTTCTCAGTTCTCTACCAGCCCATGTAACAAATTACATATGTGGGATCCTGATCCGGTATCAAATATCCAGGACGTAAAGGATATTGAGAAACGGTTCTGTGTAATGAACACACCCGAAGAAGATGCATCAACATGTACTTTCTTCGTTTGGGCGGCACGGGAATTCTGGTAATCCCCTATTTCCTGCTCTGTCTTATAACATTATAAGTTGGAGCGGGACCAACGTTCCTTAGTGCGGTATAATAAGTGGGTTCGGTCAATACATCCGTATTATTATTTTGATTAAGGTGTGATATGGTCGCTACCAGGAGAGAGAGAGAAGAAAACACTCAGCGTGCGCTTTTACAAGATTAGATTGGTTATCAATTTATCTAATCAGGATGTCTCCTACCGTTTTAGTCAAATCTTCCTTCAAACCCTGAAAGGAAAGACTAGCCGGGATTAATTACACTCTACAAGTTCGCTAATCTTTCAGCCAGGCCAGTGTCGGTACTTTGAGGGAGGTTCCCCGTGCTTTCGCACTGACCTAATTAAAATAAACCTCGTTTTCCCAGGGGTGTAACCCCGTTAACACCTTTCTAGACACCTACTTGATCGGCTAATTGTAATGTAAAACTCTCCCAGGAGTAACTCTTACTCGCAGCGGGTATTGGGATCTAACTATCTCATAGAAGGTATGTAATCTCATTGCAAATTTCAACACTTGAAATTCCCAATAATATTTTGCCCCTAGCGTCCTATGACCTTGACAGAGGTCAACAAACCATAGGCTGCTAGTCAAGTTCAACCCGTCATTTCCTGATTGAAGTAAACCCACCCACACGACCCTTGACAGAGGTCAACAAGGTCGTACGACTACCCTAAATCAATCACATCATATGTTTATACAGATAATCACAAATCAGCTATCGCACACTACGCCTTGACAGAGGTCAACAAACGCAGCACGAATACTAAATACTACTTATCTGAAATGACGGAGGGCTACGACAGGTTTTTAAGAAAACCCTTTGTGTAATGAACTTGATATCGTTGTAGAATCGAGTGATTTTTTTTAATGGAATGTTTTTGAGGCCTTTTCTAGTTTTGCTAAAGAGGTCACTCCCGGTGAAGGGATCGTCGGCTCTTTCCTCATCGAATAAGGTGCAGGATATTTCACAAATATCACTATGCAAAGAAAAAACTATAGAAACAATCAAAAGACAAACCGAGTTTGTAGCATCTGCTAGTTTCGCTAAAGAGGTCACTCCCGGTGAAGGGATCTCGGCTCTTTCCTTATCGAATAAGGTGCTGGATGTTCTACAAGGAACACCGCTATGCAAAGCAAGAACCAGAGCTACCAGTTTTTAAACAAGTTTCCACAACATCTTTAGGTTTCTTTTAGTTTCATTAATCTCATTAATGAAGTCCCATTTTATTATGCTTCACAAGCATCACATTTGAAACGAAATCTGCAATATAACATATATCTCATATATATAATATAAACATTCGTCTCAGGCAGTAATATGATCTCATCACAGAACATTGCAGCAGAAGATAACATATGAAATATTGGATATACTAGGAGGTCCGTGTTTTAATACGAGCCTGTATAAAACACGGATTCCACGGCCGCGATGAATAGCCAAACCCACATCCCTAGACCCCACGAGAGCGGCAAGCGACACTGCCAATTCTAGGGTTAGGAGACCCGGTCTCGACTCCTCGAGATGGTCTTCCACTGGACCCTAGAACCCAGTTACTTGTGCTCCCCGCCTTGGATCTATCTAATGCGGAAAAGTAAATAATATACAATGGTGACATCATCCTCAGCCCGGAAGTGCCCCAATAAAAGAATATTACATACAAATGAATTTTACATGAATGAAAAAGAAAAACTCTCATCTCACATAAAACCCCCGGCTATTCAGAACACGACGATCCAATATAACATATCACAGCAACACATAATATCACATATCATCTGTTGGATATAGTGCCCTCAGAGTCAATTATTGGATCGCAGGTACGTGATTGCAATGATCGGGAGGACCTATACCGGTAGGACAGTCTTACTCGAGATGATAGTATGCTATCTGGTTTGCCTTTATCAGTCGTGTACAGGTTCAGGTGACTGATCACTGTTACACTTTGATAGAGCCCTTAGGATCTTGCTTTATTACCAACAGTATGATGGCGATCATATACGTGAGAGTTGGGTGGTTTATAAGCATATCCTTAATTGTGGTCCCTAGTCGTGGGAGTTTCGAGACAGGGCATCAATACTCCGGAGTAGACTAGTGTATACATTCGAGACCCCGACGAGGGGCGGTGGCCGGTCTCACAAGCCACTGGTGTCAGTTGGATCACCTAAGATGTATACAGGTGCTCATTGGGTTATGAGTACACCGGACAGGACTCGCCGGGAACCTGCTAGTTGGTATTATACATATCGTCAGATAGCAGTTCCCTGGTGACATGTGTACATGTTAGTTCATCGACCCGAGGTCGTCATTTGTCTCGTGTGAGTTCCCACTGTGCTTTGATTTCTACCCTACCACGGTTCAAAGGAGTCGTGCAAACAGGTAGTTTTTAGGTACAGTCCCGAACCACATGGAGGCACGTGAGCGGATTGGCAGGGGATTCGTCTCTCCCGGTTTTGGGGGTGAGATCGCGCTGTGTCTAGGAGAGCCATTACACAAAGCCTACGGCCATGGCAGGAGATTTACTGGTAGGTACTCCAGTAGTATCTCAGGGTGTTTTTAGGCTACATTCCGACACGACTTATACTGCTATTGTGGGTCTGACGTTACTAGCCCCCTAGGCAGATATGCGATACTCATAGACGAACGGACCGGACTGTATATACATTGTCACTGTTAGGCTCAATAGGGTTTCCGGACGAGTTCGCTCATCGGCCTCCCTTGAGGTCAGTCCATGGGCAGCAGTTACGCACAGCTAGTGCCGCTGACGGCTTATAGTTAAACCCACTGCCAGGGTACTGACGAGTCATTAGAGTCCCCCACAGACGGTTTCCCAAGTTCGGGCGAAATGTTGTAGAGGCCGTATGGTTTTATGGCAGGGTTCGGAAAATGCACGTGCGTTTACGCCCGTGTCATATTTCGGGCAGTTGATACTGGTCGGCTTTGGTTTAAGCCGGATCCGAGTATTATATTGAGTAGATATAATATCTTTGTCTCAGTTGCATTTGTATTCGGTCGTAATACAAATGCGGGTATGTTTATACTGATACGGGGTTATCCTGAAATTCGTTTCAGGATCGCTTTTGGAAGTTACCAGTTTCCAGTTTTCTATCACCCGTCTTTATCATTCGGTTAAAGACGGATTTATCTTTTCTTGGATGAGGGTGAGTCATGCTTCTAGAAGGTTCTAGAAGTGGTGATAAGGCTTATGACTCATTTGTTGCAGTAATGATTTTGGTGACAAGGTTAAGTGATTCATTAGTTTCATTTAATGTGTTCATACTAGGTGTATCATGACTCATGGTTATGATAAGCTTCATGTTTATTGTCACCCTCCTTCCTTGCTCCTACACTCATCTCCCTTGCTCCATATATATTGGCCGGCCCCTCCCTTTGAGAAGAGAGATTGATTTTTGATTAAAAAGACTATGGTTTTGGATGCATGGAAATTTGATAACTCATTTCTCATTCCATTTCATTTCGAGTGGCAACTTCATTAACCGTTCGTCCACGGTTTTGGACTAAGTGAGACAAAGTATTCTACTCATTCTCTACATCATTCTTGGTCGTCTCTTTTAGCAAACTTGACGACCGAGTTGCCTCGAGTCAGAGGCGGGAGCCCGTTTAAAGAACCGTTGACGTGGTGCTACCTGGACGAGCAGATCGGAGATCGACGAGATCGGAGCAGCCGCAACGGAGCGTGGGATGATGGTTAAAGAACGAAGGACTCGGATCGTTCGGTATAACCTTTCTACTCTCTTTACAGTTTGTTAGTTCAGCAATAATGGCAGATCCGGGTTATAGTATACGATAGCGCCAGTTAAAAGTTTTTTGTTCCGCATTTGGTGTCTGTTAGACGGCCGGGGCACTACCGTAGACTTACATCATCAACGTAAGCAAGTATGCGTATCCCGATTGTCGTTGATGTATAACAATGAAGCCGGCAATACACCACATACTACGCTTACGGTCACAGAAAAGAAAGTGTAAAACTACAACAGTTGGAATCCGCAACCTCCTTAGATATCGCATGCCTAACCAAATGAACTCCTTAGACATCGCATGCTTAACAATTATAAACCCCGCATTTTAGTCTCATTATCGAAAACACTTTTCAATATCAAGTCGGGCAATTCAACAAGATTCCCGACATCCTGATCGAATGCTCGTCGCAAACTTTAGTAGACGGCCGCACCCCTGGATGCCGTCGACGCAGTGTACTAAGGCGGAACACCGCTGCCGCGAGCACCCGAACGGATGCTTTTGGCGACGGGGTTCTCCTATAGTCACTTGGTCGGGGCTATGGGACGTGGCTATCTATTAAGTTTACCCGGCGAGTGTCCGCGTACGCTACGTGATTGCGACGGACTTTTGATCGCATCAAAATCCCGTGGCAACCGATCATCTGAGACTGAACTGCTAGATTTATAACATTCAAATTAGTTATCTCATAACTACTTGTGGATTCCAAATATTATATCACATTCCAGATAAATAGACAATGTTAAACTTTCCGATCGAATAAACAAACACCCAAGATTTCCCAAATAGTTCTCAACACTTGAAATTAGTTTAAAAACATCCATCACATGCTACAGTACCAATGGTCCAGCCGTAGAAGGGTCAAGCCAACGCCTCATATGTGGCAACGCCATACTGCCCCAAACCCTAAGGTTCAAAAGCAGTTCAGATGGTCACATAATTGAGTTAAGGTTTGTGTTCTTCTAGAGGGTCCACCGCGTTACTTGCACGACTTAGAACGTTCTTAAACTACGGAAAAATCCAACGCTTGGAAATTTTCCGGCAAGGGAAAAAGTGAGTTATTGATATCCGGTCGAACTTTTTAACACATTCTAAAAATTACCCGGACAAACTAAACGAAGTTATACTTTCCGATCGAATCAACGAGTTCCCAATACAACCCAGAAAACTCAACACTTGAGTAGAATAAAAATTTCCAGAACAATCAGGAAATCTGTACGGATATTACTGTGTAAAATACAAACCCTAATGTTACTATTTGGCCGCGGAACCGCCGCGCAAGCAAGGGTATTGCCGCGATTCCGCGGCGCAATAATGGTATTTTGGGTTCGTTTTGCACAGTAATCCATCAAATCACCTGCTGATTTTTCTGAGCATTTTTAATATGAAAAATGTCAACTTTTGAAATTTTTTCCAGAAACTAGGGTTTTACGGGTATTCGAAGTTCGATCGGACTGTAAACTTCGTCTAGACTTTGCCTAAAGCTCTAGCTAGGCTATGATACCACTATAGGGTTACTAGGCACTCTCACAAGGGTCTATAAGGCATCAACCATTCCTGATTTAAAATTTAGACGTGCCGAACAACCCTAACCAAGATCTTTAAACTAGAGATTAGGCGAAACAAAACATGTTAAACACTTTAACATCTAAGAGTTTGGGATTACAACCTTTGTAGTCCGGTCCTTCACTTCATAAGCTCCGTGTTGAGGTCCCTTCGCTGTGATCATCGAGTATCTGAACTCTAGAGAGGTTCCACGAAGAGAATGATGCAAACTTGCTTCCGATCTTCGATAACTAAGATGATCTACCTTGAAGTTTCTTTAACACAAGATCTCACTCACAAATGAAGTGAACACCCTAATCTAAACGGCTAGGATAGATTAGGATGATGAAGTAGGATTTTAGCTCTCATTTATTTTCTTAATCTCACTCAAAATCATCACTAATGAAAAATCTAGAAAGCTTTTCCATTGAAAAAGAGAAGGAAGAAGAAGAACCATTTCTTTTGTGATGAATAATGAATTGTGGTGAGGTTAGAAATGCAACCATGGGTTAAGTATGATAACTTAACCCATGTAGAGACTTCACCATGGTCAAGGGTTTGGTTGGGTTAACAAATATCATAACAAATATCTTTAGAAAATATTTTTAGCAAGAAACAAAAGAAAACCTTCTAGAAGCTTCTAGAAAATATTAACCCAAATCAAACCTTAATCATGTTTAATCTCCACTAATCACGTTGGATTAATAACTCTAACATGTTACAATATTATATATCACATATACAATATTTATTGTAACAAAATAAAATAATACAATTAACATATATCGCATATATATCAATGTATTACCCGAGTGAGAAAAAGAATCTTTTTGTGAGCTTGTACTAGTTAATGTAATTAAATATATCTAATATATAATTATACATTAAATTATCGAATCAATACTTGATCCGATAATCCGGCTATTTCACAAATAACCGACTAATATAATCTGTATCAGTTCATCGAATCAACACTTGATCCGATGACCCGGCTATATCACATATACTCGGCCGATATCTCATATCGCGAGAATCTAATACGGTATCACATACACGCATTGTTCTCGGTCCCGCACATATCATATATGTGCTCCTACTCCGTTTTGCCTGAGCCAAGAAACCTCTGTGTAGGACTCTAAAGAATCGTCAATACGCCGGCAGTAGGTGATGATCATATCAAACACCCACAAGCTGCAAGCGGTCGGCTAAACGTAATAACCACCCAGGTATTGAGCGATCAGAAGATCAACAAGCAAGCATGTACATTCTCCTGCGAGTCCAATCAGTAACAATCCCGTACAATCCGGTCTCTTCGTCTGATATGTCGTATATCTCGCCTAGGGGTGGAAAACGTCAGACCCCAGTAGCTTGATAAGTCGTGTCGATATGAGGTCTATAACAGTTCGAGAAACTACTGATAACACTTACCAGTAGATCTCAGCAACCTTGGCCAGGGATTTCCAGTTATAGCCAATCGAACACAGCGCAACATCAACTCCCTATACCGGGAGAGACGAATCCCCTCCTATCGCTCATTGCCTCCATGTGATTCAGGACTGTACCCAAAAGCCACCTTTTTGCATGCCCTCTTGGACGTGGTATGATGGAAATCAAAGCACAGTGGGAATCACACAAGACTCTATGACGATCTCGGGTCTACAGACTAACCTGTACCAGTGTCACCAGAGAACTGCCATCTGACGTGAGGTATAATACCATCTGGGAGTTCTCGGCGAGTCCGTCCAGTGTACCCAGTCTCCACTGAGCACCCGTATACCTTCTCTGATGTCAAACACCAATGGATATAGGATCATCCATCGCCCATCATATGGGCCAAGAAGCACATACGCTAGTCTACCCTGGAGTATCGATGCCCTGTCTCGGTACTCCCACGACTAGGAACATTTGAAGGATGTACTTGGCGACTACTCTATCCCCACTTGTATAATCTGCATCATAGTCCTGGTAGTCAAGTACTTATCCTAAGGGCTTTATCAACATGTGACATAGAGACAATCAGAGTACATGTTAAGATAAAGAGTAACCAGATAGCATACTATCATGTCGAGCAAGAAAGTCCTCCCTATATATATCCAAGCATCCACTACAATATACATCGTATGTACAATAATGGCCTCTAGGGCATACATATAACTAACACCATCCCAAGCTCCTCACGGCATCTCCGGTCTAGATCTCCTCGTCGGAAAAGGCACCATATCTTCGAGTCTTTTTACGGGCTCCCGCTTCATTCGAAGCAATTCGGGCACGAAGTTCGCTAGCCGACGTGTCCATGGCGAAGTAGAGAATGTGTGTGCCAACTTTGTCTCTTGCATCCATTGCATGGATGGAGGTTGAAGATGAAGCCATCAATGGAGGTTGTGAGCTAGAGGAAGAAGAAGAAGAAGAGGCTCTCTTTTTCTTTTGTGTTGTGATAAATTGAGAGAGTGAGTTAGAATGAAATAATACAAGAGCAAACATATCTATCATGGCTGACCTTCTCTCTCTTCCTCTCATTTCATCACTCAAATCCATCACAAAATGTGACATATGCACAATAAAAGAGACCATGAGTCACTAGGTTGCATGTGTCACAATAAATGCACAAAATGATGATTTCTAGCTCACAATTTCCATATGCAAACATTAATCCAAATGTTTGCAACAATAAAAAGATACGGCAACATATAAAGTAAACTCGTGACGGATCACAAGGATACCCCTCACCTGTATATACATACCTGCATCCGCATTCTGACTGAATGCGAATGCGATGAGACTAAAGTAATCCAACAAATCTAATACTAGGATCCGGCTTAAACCAAAGCCCACTAGTATGATCCGTCCGATCATGATCCGTGCAATACTGCACGTATATGATCGAACCCTGCCATATATCATACGGCCTCTACAACGTTTCGCCCGAAACTTGAAAACTGTCTGTGGGGGACTTTAAAGACTCGTCAATACTTTGGCTGTGGATTTAACCACAAGCACGTCAGTGGTACTAGCTGTACGTAACGGGCTACCAGGTATTGACCAAAAGGGAGGTCGATGAGCGAACTCATCCTGACACCCTACTAAGCCTGTCAGTGAAAATATTCGTACAGTCCGGTCCGTTCGTCTATGAGCATCGCATGGCGGGCCTAGGGGGTTGGTAAAAGTCAGATCCCCAAAAGCGGTACAAGTCGTGTCGGAGTGTAGCCTAGAACACCCTAAGATACTACTGGAATACCTACCAGTAAATCTCCTGCCTTGGCCAAGGACTTCGTGTAATGGCTCTCCTAGACACAGCGCGATCTCACCCCCGATACCGGGAGATACGAAGCCCCTGCCGATCCGCTCACTACCTCCATGTGGCTCGAGACTGTACCCAACTAAAACCTGTTTGCACGACTCCTTTGAGCCGCGGTAGGGTAGTAATCAAAGCATAGTGGGAACTCACACGAGACAAATGATGATCTCAGGTCGATGAACTAACCTGTACACATGTCACCAGGGAACTGCTATCTGACGTCAGGTATAATACTAACTAGCATGTTCCCGGCGAGTCCTGTCCGGTGTACTCATAACCCAATGAGCACCTGTATACATCTTAGGTGTACCAACTGACACCAATGGCTTGTGAGACCAGTCACCGCCCCTCGTCGGGGTCTCGACTGTATACACTAGTCTACTAATGGAGTATCGATTCCCAGTCTCGAAACTCCCATGGCTAGGGACCTTTTAAGGATGTGCTTATAAACCCCAGATCCCACGTATATGATCCCTATCATACTGCTGGTAGTCAAGCAAGAATCCTAAGGGCTATATATGTAAGTCTACGGTAGCGCCCCGGCCATCAAACTGACGCCAAATGAGGCACAAAAACTTTTATAACTGGCGCTATCGCATACTATAACCCGGATCTGCCATTAACGCTAAACTAACAAACTCTAAAGAGGGTAGAAAGGTTATACCGAACGATCCGAGTCCTTCGTTCTTTAACCATCATCCCACGCTCCGTTGCGGCTGCTCCGATCTCGTCGATCTCCGATCTACTCGTCCAGGTGGCACCACATCATCGGATCTTTAAACGGGCTCCCGCCTCTGACCCGAGGCAACTCGGTCATCAAGTTTGCTAAAAGAGATGACCAAGATTGATGTAGAGAATGAGTAGAACACTTTGTCTCGCTTCGTCTAAAGCCATGAACGAACGGTTAATGAAGTTGCCATTTGAATCGGGAGATGGAAAATGAGCTATGAAATTTCCATACACTAAAACTATCATCTTTTTTCTCTAAAAAATGAATCCATCAAATGAGTGAGTGAGGAGGAGGGGAGGGGCCGGCCATATATGAGGAGGGGGTGAGGGTAGGAGGAAGGGAGGGTAATCATAAGCTAAAAGATATTAATCAAATATCCTTCATCCAAACAAAAGGAATTAATGGTAAAGGGCGACTCATTAAACACATCATCAAAAAAATTAAATGAAAACAAATGAGTCACAAGCCTTGTCATCAACCATTAATGCAAATGTGTGACTCACTAATCCTAGTCACCAAATCTAGAACCTTCTCATGACTCACCCTCATGACTCACCCAAGAAAAGATAAATCCGTATTAAACCGAATGTTTAAATACAGCCGATAGAAAACTGGAAACTGGAAACTGGCAACTTCCAAAAGTGATCCCGAAAAGAATTTCAGGATAACCCCGTAACAGTATAAACATACCCGCATTTGTATTACGATCGAATACAAATGCAACTGAGACAAAGATATTATATCTACACAGTATAATACTCGGATCCGGCTTAAACCAAAGCCCACCAGTATTATCTGCCCGAAATATGACACGTGCGTAAACGCACGTGCATTTTCCGAACCCTGCCATAAAACCATACGGCCTCTACAACGTTTCACCCGAACTTGGGAAACTATTCGTGGGGGACTCTAATGACTTGTCAGTACCCTGGTAATGGGTTTAACCACAAGCCGTCAGCGGCACTAGCTGTGCGTAACGGCTGCCCATGGACTGACCTCAAGGGAGGCTGATGAGCGAACTCATCCGGAAACGCTACTGAGCCTAACAGTGACAATGTATATACAGTCCGGTCCGTTCATCTATGAGTATCGCATATCCGGCATAGGGGGCTAGTAACGTCAGACCCCCAATAGCGGTATAAGTCGTGTCGGAGACAAGCCCTGAACACCCTGAGAAACTACCGCAGTACCTACCAGTAATTCTTACCTGCCTTGGCCAAGGACTTGGTGTAATGGCTTTCCTAGACACAGCGCGATCTCCACCCCCAATACAGGGAGAGACGAATCCCCTACCGATCCGCTCACGTGCCTCCATGTGGCTCGGGAATGTACCCAAAAACTACCTGTTTGCACGACTCCTTTGAGCCGTGGTAGGGTAGAAATCAAAGCACAGTGGGAACTCACACGAGACAAATGACGACCTCGGGTCGATGAACTAACCTGTACACATGTCACCAGGGAACTGCTATCTGACGATATGTATAATACCAACTAGTAGATTCCCGGCGAGTCCTGTCCGGTGTACTCATAACCCAATGAGCACCTGTATACATCTTAGGTGATCCAACCGACACCAGTGGCTTATGAGACCGGCCACCGCCACTCGTCGGGGTCTCGACTGTATACACTAGTCTACTCCGGAGTATCGATGCCCTGTCTCGAAACTCCCACGACTAGGGACCACTATTAAGGATGTGCTTATGGACTACCCAACTCTCACGTATACGATCGCCCTCATACAGTTGGTAGTCAAGCAAGATCCTAAGGGCTCTATCAACGTATAACAGTGATCAGTCACCTGAACATGTACACGACTGATAAAGGCAAAGCAGATAGCATACTATCATCTTGAGTAAGACTGTCCTACCGGTATAGGTCCTCCGCAATCATTGCAATCACGTGCCTGCGATCTAATAATTGACTTTGAGGGCATTATATCCAACAATCTCCCACTTGCACTTAAGGCTAATTATTGCGATGTCGCATACTCACAGCCCGTGTGATACCGAACATCCAACTCCTCTACTAATCAGTTTCACAAAGCCCGTTCGTAAAACTATTGTGTTCGAGAAATAACCTCAGTGAGTGGATCCACCCTGATGTTTCTTTCTATGTCTCTCTTAATCTCAAGTGCGCGGAGAAAGCCATCTCCCGAATTGAGTAATACCTGTCTTAGAATATGTCTGGATATCTGATGGGACCTAGTTCATAAATGAACTCCAAATCCAAACTTCTTAGACTGTATCGTCAACTGAACCTAATCAGTATCCTGCACCATGCCTCCCACAGTATCCTCTTGGTCCACCTGTCCATAATACTGTCCTTCATCATAGGGAAAACTAAAACTCTGACAATCATTCTGTCATCCATGTCACCTTTGAAGCCTGGAATGATAACCGTCTCCCGACGGAGGCTGCCGTCTTCAAATCCGTAGAACATCCACTTATGTTCTAAAACTGCTTTCTTATGTTTCTCCAGGATTGGATTAATATAAACTTATCGCATCTAGTGCAAAAACAACATCTGGTGTGGTAATTGACATCTCATGATTGACTCAATTGCCTAAGCAAGTGATCTGCCAATCATGCACATCCCTCTCTCCTTTAGTCTGTAAGACATCTTTAGAGAGGGTGACTCCATCACCTGCAGGTACACCACCATGCCAGGAGTCATATATATTCTAAAAACTATCAGAATACTGTCAAAGTACCCACATTGGGAAACTACCCAAATCTAGATCTAAAACCATAGATCCAGAAACCAGAGTGTCAGATATTATATCCATATCCTGTCTGGAGAAACAATTGTGTGACGACCACAGTACAACCGATCGTAGTATAGGAATTTTACTTCCTACTCTGTGTATGTCATCCAAATACCAAGACATCACACCCTACTACATTCTTAACAGATCCATCCCCTATTCTGATGAAGTCAAACCCATGACAGTCACATCAAAATTAGATGATCTATCTCCGCTATAATTGCTCAAGTCTATAAATAGACATAAGCTACTTTCCCACTATGCTTCCGCTGCTCCCACTGACCACAACAACCCTCTGGCAGAATAATATATACGTGCATTTCTAAAGCTAGTTTAGAACGACGCTATACTTATCCTCCTGCCGGGTCTTATAGTCTGGAACAACAGTAGTGTCAAGTCTGGGTAAGCAAGAACCTCCCTGTCACCGTCCTTGAGGCTACCGAAGTACCTCTCGGGTGTCTGAGGTTACCCACCATATCTGTGGAGTGGCTAATGGAATGTCAAACCTGATTGAATCTTTAGGTCCTATTAAATTTTCCCTAATCGTTTGCGGTTCTGGAATCACTTCCAGTTCTACCATACTCCCACTACTGTTTTCTGAAAAAATCCATTTTACTAAAACTGTGGCGAGTCAAGAACAATATCACTATTGATCTTCCAGATGGTAGAAAGTCAACCCTCGACATAGCCCAGGTCAACCCACAAACTGCCATTACAGAAACGTGCCTTGAGTTATCCAGAGTCTGGTTTTAAGCATAAGCTGGACAACTCCACGTACATTAACATCGTTAAGATATGAACCATTCTATATCCAATATAGAAACTTTGGCACTTATTTAATTGGAACCGGATTCAAATCATGCAGCTGTCTCCAGTGCATATCAACTTAATGGAGAGAGGCTAATCAGCATTACTCAACTTAGGAATCCATCCAATTATGAGTAACCCGAAAGAGAAACAAGTTTCTCAAAACCATTACTATCAACTGAATACCAATCACAAGTATCTACATCTTCGATCTCTTTGAAGAATCCCGATACTTGCGACATCTGGTTCTCTACTTTATTCCTATACCCACAACTTCTCAAAACTTAGACCTTTTATTTCTACGAAACACTTATCTAAAAGCTAGAGAAGTCATAAGTAAACAGAACATAGTACGAGAACCAACCCCTTTGTCCTGATGGACACTGGACAACATACAATACTCTGTATAAGTCCGCTGAGTTGAATAACTCAAAACCTGTCATCGTAGGTTGAAAACTGTACTTATGGTTAAGAACTACTCCGCTGTTCAATGCTCCTTTCCCAATCGCCAACTGATGTAGGTAAATGTCATCGACATAATATCAAAAAGTTATATCTCACTTTATAAAAATAAACGTACAGATATATCATTTTGAAATTGGTGCACAACAACGGATACTCAAAACTAAATACATGCCTGCCGGCAATAACCCAGGCGACTTCCTCAAATATCACCAATTACAACGAATTCCGATATAATGAGGATGATCACCAAATTCCCAATAACTTACTCCCACTCATCATCTGTAAAACCATACAGATGTGAGAATCATACCTGGTAAATACATACCCTGGAGTAAGTATCTAATCGGGAAAACAGTTTTCCTTTAACAATGTACTGAAACATGAAAATGTTTCGTAGGGGTATCCTGGTATTCCTAGCAATGCCTCTTCCATAATCCAATTCATGACTATAACCGTATATTTCATTTCCATCTCTCCAAATCCCTTTATTTGTCTTTATTCGTTACCTTCTGTACCATCGTTAGGCTAAATGGTTTTCTTCCTTCCCTACCGTTCGGCACCAGCCTATGGTTTGGAAGAAGACTATCCAGTAAGCATAATAGGTATACCCTCCTAAACCAAGGAGTACTCATAACCTGAGAGAAGGTGATGATAAAAGACAACTGAATAATACCTTATTCTATTTCTCCCGAACTGGGGAAAAAAGGAAAGGTGAAATAGGAGTGGCGATGAAGTACGCGGTTTGATCGTGAATGATAACAGTCGCAATTTACTTTGCCCTCTTTCTAATCCCTTTATTTTGTCTTTACATATTACCTTATGTACACCCTACTTAGGCTAATTGGTTTTCTTCATTCCCTACCGTTCGGTACCAGCCTATGGTTTGGAATAAGACTATCCAATAAGCGTAATAGGTGTACTCTCCTAAACCAAGGAGCCATCGCAACCTGAGAGAAGGTGATAATAAAAGACAACTGAATAAACCAATTCTATTTCTCCTGAACCTGGATCCATCCTCGAAGAAGTCCCTTCGAGTTCGTATATAACCATACGATGGATATATCCAATGGAAGTGGATATCCGTAGTAATACGGAGTGTTCTGAGAAATGCAAAGGGTAAAAGAAGGAGTGGCAATGACTTATGCAACTAAGACAATCCAAAAGCCAGTATTTTAAGAAGGTTCGGTCAACTTGGTCACTGAGTCATAGTCTAGGGTCGGTCAAAGGTCGCTGCCAAAGAGAGAGAGAAAAGAAACACTCTGCGTGCACTCTAACCTAGATCAGAATGGTTATCACTTTATCTAATCCGGAAACCTCCCACTGTGCTGTCAAATTCTCCTCCAAACCTAAAAGAAGAATCAATCGGGATCACCCGAAGAGTAAACCAACTCATCAGTGGGAATCGGGATCCAACTCTCATCGCATGATAACATGATGGAATCCACTCACGTTATCACACTCCAGAAGGTATGTGCATGCCTGGCAAGTTTCAGTTTCTTTAGAAACTCCCGATAAGATTTTTACCCTATGTTCTTATGACCTTGACGAAGGCCAACAAATCATAAGTCACATGTCAAGTTCTGCCCGTCATTATCTTGTTAATTCGAACCCACCCGTACATACCCTTGACGAAGGGAAACAAGGTAATACGACTGTCCCAAACCAACTCATCTATCTATGCAACAAATGAATACTTCAGCAGCTACCAAACACTATGCCTTGACGAAGGCCAACAAATATAGCTTGAATACTACTGACCATCCATAAGAAATGACGGAGGGCTACGGCTGTTTTTTGGCGAAAAACCTTTAACGTAATGAACTTGATCTCGTTGAAGGAACCTGATAGCCTTTTAGTGGCGAAAACCTTTTGCTAAAGAGGTCACTCCCGGTGAAGGGATCTCGGCTCTTTCCTCATGGAATGAGGTGCAGGATATTCCAACTGAATACCGCGATGCAAAGCAACTTGTAATCGACTATAGTAAAGTTATTACCCTGACGTAAACTTCTGCCCAAGGGGTCTCTCCCGGTGAAGGGATATCAGCCCTTGCCTCGTCGAATGAGGTGCAGGATATTCCAACCGAATACCACTATGCAAAACAAAAGGAAACGTCTTTGTAATAACACTTTTTAAAACTGTTCCAACAACATCCAAACAGGTTTGTTTTCCTTTGCATTGATAAGAATCAACGCAATCCCATCAATTAATCACACCAGAAAAGAACGAAAATAAAATGTACGTATATGCCATCTGCATTCGTCACTGGGTCCCTTCTTTACCTGTTAGGTTACTTAACTAACGGCAGAGCGGGGACTGGACTAGCGTGGGTGCAAAACATATACAACATCTACTAGTATATATATCAATATACAATAATCGCTCCAGGCGTGATAATATGCAACATTACAGAAAAGTAATAAGCATCACAGAACAATACAGATAATCTAGGATCCCCGGGTTTCACAGAGCCGCTACTGAAACCCGACGTTCCCCTGGTCGTGTGGATAGCCTGTGCAATGAAACCTAGACCCCTACGGGTGAGGCAAGTTACCTGCCAAAACCTGAAGCGAGGCAGCCCTGCAGCAAAGTGAATGGACCACCCAGCACTTCACGGAATCCGGTAACTTGAGCACCCCTCCTTGGGTCAATCTGTACCCCCTACGAGTACGGCGAATAGTCTTCCAATTCTAGAGTGAGGCCCCTCTGCCTCTCAAAGCAATGAGATGCGGACCCGTTGCCCTCCAGAACCCGGCTATCCGTGCACCCCGTCGTGGGGTAAAACCTAGTACAGAAATGAAAAATATGTACAACGGGTACATCGACCTCAGTCCGGTCGTGCCCCAAAAGAATATTATACAAACAGGCAGTGACGCCAGTCCACATGTTGGACACTCGCCCCGCAATATCAAATGTACAAATAAATCCAAACTGCACTACCATAGCACACTGCCATCCACCACGACAAATCCGCAACATCACAGCACGACACAGAACATCAACGCGAATGCCATGTTCGCAAACTCGTCTAAAAGAATTATAGCAATCAGACGCGGTTTACCGCTCAAATAAAATTCACGGTCAGAGATATAATGTAAGTACTGTAAACTAACACGTTTAAATTTCGATCGACAAAACTTCCCGAAGTGGGCCCCACGTACATCTGCTGTACAGTAAAAAACACTGGGCCCAAAAGAACCATTCCAAAAACTACAATTTCCTATGTAGAAGCTACTGTAAAAATTTGGTGTACTGTGGCTACAGTACGGCGGCGGATCCGCCGCCAAAACGTGGTTTTGGCCACTGATCCGCCGCGCTACAGTAAAATCAGCCGACCAAATTTTCACAGTTTTCTTAGAAAAGCCTGCTCGATTTTCTGAGATGCTCAAAATGATTTTTAGGCCTGTTTTAAAATCGACAGAAACTTTAGACTTGGAAATTGCGATTTTGAAAATTCCGCTCGATCGATGTTTTAAACGTGTTAGAACAAGTTAGTAAAGCTTAATGGCGTGGCTCTGATACCATGTAACTCTACGGTAGCGCCCCGGCCGTCAAACTAACGCCAAATGTGGAACAAAAACTTTTATAACTGGCGCTATCGCATACTATAACCCGGATCTGCCATTAACGCTAAACTAACAAACTCTAAAGAGGGTAGAAAGGTTATACCGAACGATCCGAGTCCTTCGTTCTTTAACCATCATCCCACGCTCCGTTGCGGCTGCTCCGATCTCGTCGATCTCCGATCTCCTCGTCCAGGTGACACCACGTCATCGGATCTTTAAACGGGCTCCCGCCTCTGACCCGAGGCAACTCGGTCATCAAGTTTGCTAAAAGAGATGACCAAGATTGATGTAGAGAATGAGTAGGACACTTTGTCTCGCTTCGTCCAAAGCTATGGACGAACGGATAATGAAGTTGCCATTTGAATCGGGAGATGGAAAATGAGCTATGAAATTTCCATACACTAAAACTATCATCTTTTTTCTCTAAAAAATGAATCCATCAAGTGAGTGAGTGAGGAGGAGGGGAGGGGCCAGCCATATATGAGGAGGGGGTGAGGGTAGGAGCAAGGGATGGTAACCATAAGCTAAAAGATCTTAATCAAATATCCTTCATCCAAAGAAAAGGAATTAATGGTAAAGGGTGACTCATTAAACACATCATCAAAAACATTAAATGAAAACTAATGAGTCACAAGCCTAGTCATCAACCATTAATGCAAATGTGTGACTCACTAATCCTAGTCACTAAATCTAGAACCTTCTCATGACTCACCCTCATGACTCACCCAAGAAAAGATAAATCCGTATTAAACCGAATGTTTAAATACGGCCGATAGAAAACTGGAAACTGGAAACTGACAACTTCCAAAAGTGACCCCGAAACGAATTTCAGGATAACCCCATAACAGTATAAACATACCCGTATTTGTATTACGACCGAATACAAATGCAACTGAGACAAAGATATTATATCTACACAGTATAATACTCGGATCCGGCTTAAACCAAAGCCGACCAGTATTATCTGCCCGAAATATGACACGTGCGTAAACGCACGTGCATTTTCCGAACCCTGCCATAAAACCATACGGCCTCTACAACGTTTCGCCCGAACTTGGGAAACTATCGGTGGGGGACTCTAATGACTCGTCAGTACCCTGGCAGTGGGTTTAACCACAAGCCGTCAGCGGCACTAGCTGTGCGTAACGGCTGCCCATGGACTGACTTCAAGGGAGGCCGATGAGCGAACTCATCCGGAAACCATACTGAGCCTTATAGTGACAATGTATATACATTCCGGTCCGTTCGTCTATGAGTATCGCATATCCGGCCTAGGGGGCTAGTAACGTCAGACCCCCAATAGCGGTATAAGTCGTGTCGGAGACAAGCCCTGAACACCCTGAGAAACTACCGTAGTACCTACCAGTAATTCTCACCTGCCTTGGCCAAGGACTTGGTGTAATGGCTGTTAGTTATGTATATGCCCTAGAGGCCATTGTTGTACATATGATGTATATTATGATAGATGGTTGGATATATACAGAGAGGACTTTCTTGCTCGTCATGATAGTATGCTATTTGGTTTCACTTTATCTTCACATGTTGACTTGTATTGGTTTACTGTCTTTCTCTCACATGTTGATAAAGCCCTTAGGTTTGTACTCGACTACTGGGACTATGATGAGATCATACTAGTGGGACCACGGTAGTCGATGAGTACATCCTATAACTGTTCCTAGTCGAGGGTATATCGAGACAGGGCATCGATACACCAGAGTAGACTAGCGTATACGCATCTTGACCCATATGATGGGCGATGGATGATCCCATATCCATCGGTGTTTGACATTAAGGATAGTGTACGGGTGCTCAGTGGAGACTGGGTACACTGAACGGACTCGCCGAGAACTCCTTGATGGTGATATACCACACGTCAGATGGCAGTTCTCCGGTGACACTGGTACAGGGTAGTCTGTAGACCCGAGATCGTCATAGAGTCTTGTGTGATTCCCACGGTGCTTTGATTTCCACCTTACCACATCCAAGAGGGCGTGCAAAACAGTGGCTTTTGGGTACAGTCCCGAATCACATGGAGGCAATGAGCGATAGGAGGGGATTCGTCTCTCCCGGTATAGGGAGTTGATGTTGTGCTGTGTTCGATTGGCTATAACTGGAAGTCCCTGGCCAGGGCTGATATAGAGATGTACTGGTAAGTGTTACCAGTAGTTTCTCGACCTGTTATTAGCCTCACATCGACACGACTTATCGGTTTCTGGGGTCTGACGTATACTACCCCTAGACTTGATATGCGACATATCAGACGAACAGACCGGACTGTACGGGAGTGTTACTGATTGGATTCACAGGAGAACGCACAGGCTAGCTTGTTGATCTTCTGATCGCTCAATACCTGGGTGGCTGTTACGTTTAGCTGACCGCTTGCAGCTTGTGGGTGTTTGATATGATCATCACCTGCTACCGGCGTATTGACGATTCTTTAGAGTCCTACACAGAGGTTTCTTGGCTCAGGCAAAACGGAGTAGAGGTACATATGTGATATATGCAGGACCGAGGATAATACGATATGTGATACCATATTATATTCTCGCTATATTTAGATATGAACCAGGTCATCGGATCAAGTGTTGATTCGATGAATCGGTACATGATATATTAGTCGGTTATATTCGATATAGCCGGATCGTCGTATCAAGTGTTGATTCGATGATTTAATGTAAAATGATATATATGATATATTGTATTACATTATCTAATATTGGTTCGCTTTATTATTTCATTTTCTCAACGGATTAATACATTGATATATATGCGATATATGTTAATTGTATTATTTTCTTTTGTTACAAATATATAATATATATGTGATATATATTATTGTGACATGATATGATTTATTATGAAACATGTTTAGTGATTGTAAAAAGAGATTAGGGTTTGATTAGGGTTAGCTCCTTCTTGCTCATTCTAGAAGGATTTCCTTTTGTCTTGGTTAAGATATTATGGTTGATACTTATCCATGACTCATTCTTAACCTAACCAAACCTTAGCTCTAGTTTATTCTCTACAAAGGTTAAGCTTCTCATCCTTGACCATGGTTCCATAATCAATCATATATTCTTATCTACTATTCATCACAAAAGGAATTATCTCATTATTCTTCATCTTCTTCTCTCTTTAGTTTTGAAAAGAGCTCACTAGTTATTTCTTTTGTGATGATTTCTTGTGAGAAAATGATATAAAAAGAAAGCATAAATACTACTCCATCATCCTCATCTAATCTAGCCCATTAGATTAGGGTGTTCACCTCATTAGAGTGAGAGAGCTTGGGTTATAGCAACTTCGACATAGATCATCGGAGAAGCGGAACACTACAAGCTAGCATGGATCGTTCGAGTCGGGGAGCCTCTCTTGAGTCCAGGAGATCGTGGATCGCGGCGAAGGGACTTCTACTCAGAGCTTATGAAGCGAAGGAGCGGACTACAAAGGTTGTAATCCCTCACACTAAGTAGTAAAGATGTTTACTTGCATGTTAAACCCTAATAATCTAGCAAAGATCCCGGCTTTGGGTTGTTCGGCACGTCTAAAATTTTATTCGGGCATGTTTGATGCCTTATGAACCTTCACAAGAGTGCCTAGGAGCCCTACAGTGGTATCAGAGCCTAGCCAGAGCATTAGGCGACGTGTATACGAAGTTAAAACTCCGATCGAACCCGATACGACGAAAATGAACCCCTCTCTGGATATTTTTCAAAAATGCGATTTTTTCTGAATTAAAAATACCTGAAAAATTCAGCAGACAAAAATAAGAATAACAGTGAAATACGATGAAGTGTTCCGTACAGACAACCGCGGAATCGCGGCCGAACCCAGCTTGGGCCGCGGTTCCGCGGCCGTACTGCTTGATGTGACTATTTTTATTTCACAGTAATTCTTTTTTTAAATGTTTATATATTTTTTGGTATTTTTATTTTGACTCAAGGGTTGAGTGTTCTGGGGTTTATTTTGTAATTGTTGATTCGATCGGAAAATTTAAATTCGTTATGATTTCCGGATATTTAGAAATTGTTAAAATGTTCGAACGGATATCATTAACTCACTTTTTCCCGGCATGTAAAACTTTCAAGTGTTGAATTTTTAACGGGTTTAAATCATTCGGAAAAATTGTACAAGTAACACGGTGGACCCCCTAGAAGACAACAAACCTTAACTCGATTATGTGACCGTCTTGAACCGTCTCTAAACCTTAGGGTTTGGGGCAGTACGGCGTGCCACATGTGAGGCGTTGGCTTGACCCTTCTACGGCTGGATCACCGGTACTGTGACATATTCCAGGATTATTTGAACTCCGCTCAAGTGTTGAGCAATTTAGGAAATTTTGGGTATTTGATTATCTGTTCGGAAAGTTTAATACAGTCTATTTATCTGAAATGTGATACAATATGTGGAATTCATAGAGTTAGGAATGAAATGCGAAATATGTGATATTTCGGATTTACGATGTCTAAAGTGATTGTGGATTCCAAATATTGTAGTTTTACAATTTCTTTTCTGTGACCGTAAGTGTAGTATGTAGTTGTATTGCCGGTCTTCGTTGCTATACATCTACGACGATCGGTGTATACATACTTACTTACGTTGATGATATGTGATATTATGTGTTGCTGTGATATGTTATATTGGATCGTCGTGTTCTGAATAGCCGGGGGTTTTATGTGAGATGAGGGTTTTTATTTTCATTCATGTAAAACTCATTTGTATGTAATATTCTTTTATTGGGGCACTTCCGGGATGAGATTGATGTCACCATTGTATATTATTTACTTTTCCGCATTAGGTAGACCCAAGGAGGGGAGCACAAGTAATCGGGTTCTAGGGTCCAGTGGGAGGCCATCTCGAGGAGTCGAGACTGGGTCTCCTAACGCTAGAATTGGCAGTGTTACTTGCCGCTCTCGTAGGGGTCTTGGGATGTGGGTTTGGCTATTCGTCGCGACCGTAGAATCCGTGTTTTATACCGGCTCGTATTGAAAACACGGACGTCCTAGTATATCCAATATTTCATATATGTTCTTCTGCTGCAATGTTCTTTGATGAGATCATATTACTGCCTGAGACGAATGCTTATACTATATATGTATATGCCGATATATAAATATTACTTCTTTCGTTTCTTCTGTGATGCTTAGGAAGCATAAGCTGATGGGATTTTATTAATGAGATTAAGAAAAAGAAAAGAAACCTAAAAGATGTTGTAGAATCAAAACTTTATAAAAAGGGTAGCTACAATTTTGCTTTGCATAGCGGTATATATGATATACCCTGCACCTTATTCGATGAGGAAAGAGCCGAGATCCCTTCACCGGGAGTGACCTCTTTAGCTGTAACATTTCAAAAAAAATAAAATATTATTTTTGGGAATTTTCATAATTTAATATTAATTTTTAATGAATATTTTAATAGTCGGTATAATTAAATACCGATAAATGGTGAAAATTCCGGAGAAAATTTTGGAAATTCTAAAATAGGTTATTTTGTGGAAATATACCATTTTACAGTTTTTCTGATGAATTATATGCGACTTTAGTATTAATTGCGATTAAAAATCGCTAATTGGATTTTTGGTTTTTTTGTGCGTAAATGTGCACATGACATTTTCTACACTTGTTACACTTGTTTCATGTTTTGGTCATGGTAGCCTAGGGTTAACCATGTCTAATTGGGCTTGATGGTTTAAACCTTTTGGTTATGTTGATTTGGTTTGACCAAGGGATTTGGCCTTGTCTAAAGGTGATTAGGGTTAGTTGACCTTTTGTAGGGAGAGAGTGATCCATGATGGCTTGTGCAAGCTAGCATGTTTTAAGAGAGAGAGAGAGAGCGAGAGTGAGAGGTGGCTATAGGTTGTGTCACAACCCTATTTCATTTCAAAACTTTTGCTTCCCGCTCACACTCACATCTCTCTCTTACATCCTACCCTCACATCTCCCACTCTCACACTCCACCATACTACAACACTTCTCCCTACAACAGCCCCAATTGTTCAACTTCAGCCACCAAAACTGCTGCAACAGCAGCTGATGCATCAGCACAACATCAGCCCCAATATCCTCACATCAGCAGCTATATCAGCCACAAAACAGCCCCCCTACACCTACTGCTGCTACAGCCACAGCAACATCCTTTTAACCAACAGCAGCAGCTGTAACCCCAAACAACAGCAACAACAACCACATCTGCTGCAACAGCAGCTGATATAACATATCATCCCCCAATTGATCAATATCAGCCCCCTTTATCAACACATCAGCCCCCTTTTAAACAACACACAAAAAGGAAAATAGAATTGCCAGCAACAGCCTCAGCCTGAACTGCATCAGCAGTGAAAAACAGCCACAGCAGCAACAACTCCATTCAAACCACACCACACCCTCATATACTGCAACCTCACACTTCACCTCACCCAACATCATAAACACACCAACACAACAACAACCTCAGCAGCATTAAAAGCTTCTGCTGCAACAAATACTGCATCAGCTTACAGCATCAGCTTTAGCACAGCTGCAGAAGCAACACCAGCAGCAACACCAGTAGTCCAGCAGCAGCACAACACCCCTCCTTCCTTCATCCTCTTTTCTCCGACATTCTAGGATTTTCTTGAGGTATAATCTTGCAACCCAACTCCTATTTTGCCAAGTTCTGGTTATATAGCTGAATTTAGTATTATTAAGTAGATTAGTGCTAGTTTAGGAGAATTTGAGTGAGATTTGGCCAAGTGTTGGTTGTAATGGTTAGTATAGCCGAATTAGGTGCTGTGGAGACCAGTTTACCCTAGATCTAACCCAGATTCCAGTATATCACCTGAAAGTTTAGAATCGGTGTAAATTAGCAACTTGTCGATTTTGTGACTTTTCTGGGAACTGCTATCAACCCGGACCTCCTAAAATAATATTGACTTGGCAGTAGGCTGTGCAGGCACCCTGGAACCACCACCCAAAACCCTAGCCCCCACCTCTTTATCCCGGCCGTAGATATACTCCTTCTGGCCGCAATTTGCGGCCAGAGCAGTAGGGAACCCCCTCGTTTTGCGTGCACGACTCTTTTACCTGTAAACTTGACCCTGGGTATGTCTAGTTTTGTCTGGTTCCAACCAGGGTAGAATCTGGGTTGATTTTCTTGAGTTGGTGCATGATTTACGACTTGTTTTCGTATGGATTTTGGTATTCGATGATTCGTTTCTGTCGGGTGGCGTTTGAACGCCAACGGCAGAGGGTTATTGGCCGTGTTTGCACGCGAGGCTGTAGGTTTTTACCTATGGGCGTAGCGTGCACCATTTTGGTTTCCGACATGGTTTTCATGTGTTTTAGCGTGTGATATCCTTGTAGGTACCCCACGTGGCGTCGAAGCGTTGGAGATGCAAATGGCGACATCGGCACCGGCACGCATAAAGAAAGGTGAGTAGATTTATATCTACGGGGAGAAGTCGGGTGGATGGCGTATAGCACCCACGCAGCCCGTGGTGATGTATACGGATGCGTATACACACCAACAATTATTATATGTTGTTTGGGATTTATGTTGATGTTTAGGATGGAAATTAGTGTGTTGGATGACTTCGTGTCGCGAAACCTTAGAGTAGTGGGTGCACTACACATACATATACACACATACATACTTTCATACATCCTTATTTCATATTTGGTTATGAAATTCTATATAGATATGTGGTCACATGGGTATGGGACTATGTGTTCACATACGGATTTGAGGATGATACTTGGGATTGAGGTGAGTCAATGAGAGTTGACCTGAGATTATGATATCGGTGATTGGCAGGATTCGTACTTGATATTCGTCCTGATATGATAGCGGGTCTTGGATGATGATACCATAGGAATAGTGAGATAAATATAAAATGATCGACATGTGATTATGTTAAGAGATATGATATGATATGACAAGATATTTATGATAGGCCATATTGGGTGATATATATACTCCTTGTGATGATATGTGCCGATGATATCGATTTATACGAGACTGTCGATCAGTAGTCAGATCATGGTTATAGTGATGATGTTAGCTTTGTACTAGACGTAGGTCAGTACCCAGATTATGATATTTGATATAGAGAATACCAGATGAATGATATGACGAATGTGATATTGACCCGTACCCAGATTTGGGGATGCTGTACGACGGATTTACGTACGAGCTATGTTTTGATGTTTGATCCACACTCTTGACTTGGGAATAACCGATTATAGAGATATGGTATCGGATGTGATATTATCGAGGCGGGATCACCGACTATATATGTATATATATATATATATGTATCGACTCAGAGGTTAGGAGGTTTCCCTTACCTACTGTTAGATTTAGCTCAGCATTATAGTGGTGTAGCTATGACTCTTATGACATTAGATGCAGTCCAGCCATCATTGTGTTAGTATTCAGCTCCCGCACTTTATCATTGTTGCTCTGCACCGCATACTGTTATGATTCATATTCCATTATTGATATCATGCTGTTAGGACACCAACACCATTACCGATGATGCGTATGTACCACGTACACTTATTTGCCGGCTCACACACATCTTCATCGGTAATTGCCATGTCACGCACACTTAGAGAATATTATTGCTTGATTTAGCTTGTTAGCTAGTAGTGACATGATATTAGTGTACTTGCCAAATATGCCAGCTTGACATTGTAGTTATTACTTGTCACTTCATGCATACTGTTATTCATTATATGCCGCATTCATGGATTCTCATGCTTATATTCATGATTTACATGCTATTGATGACTCGGATTTCCATGATATTTTCTGGATTTGGAGGAAAACCGCAAAACATATATAAACTGCTTTCACTCTTTTTAAATAAAAATGCGGTTTTCCCATGATGTATGAGTCGTCCACCATGAGTTTTGCTGATGGATTTCGAGACCCGATTCGAGAAGGCTGATGAACCGTTTCGGGTACATGGTGGGCCCGGTGCGGTACCCCGGGGCAAGAAGATCGCAGGAGATGGCGTTGAGCCTGGCAGGGGAGCACGACCGACCGGTGATATTACCCGACGCGTCGGATATCCGGAGGATACCGTCGTGGTCATGAGATGGATGGTAGGGGCCGGTCTGGACTGACGGCGCCCTAGATATTGTGATTGAAACATTGAGATTCTGAGATATTGAGGTACAGAGATTGTGATACAGAGATATCGAGATATTGAGATTTATGTTTTGTGCCGATGCTAGGCACTGTTTTATGCTGATTTCATATATGATACCTCATCTTAAAAATACAGAAATCTCACAAATTTATGAAAGCAGTTTTTACATGCATTCTGTTTCATGCATTCATACATCATTCATATGATTCATTGCTACCTGAGGCACTGACACGGGCACATGGGATTATACTTGGGTTAGATATTTACCCTAGCCATTGTTATAGGTTGCTGGTTATATATTTGAGGATTATATATTATGATCGTATGACCTAGGATTGCGTCATACATGTGATTTTCTGTTCGTAGATCTTTTTCTACTCACGAGTTGGCAACTCACCCTCGTTGTGCCCCAGTTTCTTGCCGGTGTTGCCGTACGGGTTTCATTACGGCTTTGCAGGCACAGCTTCTTTCCGGTGACTTGCTAGTAGGTGGGTTATTTGTATCGTATCCATCATTATACATTGTATATTATATTTCAGTTGTATCTAGAAGTTCCATCAACCAAACATGTATTTATTTGAGATAGAGAACAGTGATGTATATTCTTCCGACCTTAGAGTCGCGCGTTATATTTCTGTGGATTTCATGCTGTTGAGTTTCCTTTTCTGTTGTGATCCTCGCCTTTAGGCGCTGTATATTATGTTGCTAGCTGGTTGACTTATAGTGGTTTTCCTACACCCTACTACTTTCCTTGGTTTGGATTTCTGAGCTCGGCTTACTTAGAGCACGTACGCCTTGAGATGTTTGTAGCCTAAGTGCCGGTCATGTTCCGTACTTCGGGACGTGACATTAGCGAAACTGGCAGATGCTACAAAAATCGGTTTGTCTTTTGATTGCTTTTAGAGTTTTGCTTTGCATAGCGATATATATGATATATCCTGCACCTTATTCGATGAGGAAAGAGCCGAGATCCCTTCACCGGGAGTGACATCTTTAGCAAAACTAATGAAAGCCTCAAAAACACTCCGTTTCAAAATTTCACATGATTCTACGACGATATCAAGTTCATTATGCTCATGGTTTTCTGAAAAACCTGCGTAGCCCTCCGTCATTTCAGATAGATATTATTTAGTATTCGTGCTATGTTTGTTGACTTAGTCAAGGCGTAGTGTACGGTAGCTAAATAGTGTTTATCTTCTATAGCATGAGATGTGATTGGATTAGGGTAGTCGTACGGCCTTGTTGACTCAGTCAAGGGTCGTACGGGTGGTTTTAATTCAATCGAGAAATGTACGGGTTGAACTTGACTTGCGATTTATGGTTTGTTGACTTAGTCAAGGTCATAGATCGCTAGGGGCAAAATATTATCGGGAATTTCAAGTGTTGAAATTTGCAATGAGATTGCATACCTCCTATGAGATAGTTGGATCCCGATACACACTGCGAGTAAGAGTTACTCCTGGGAGAGTTTTACACAGGACAATTAGCTGATCAAGTAGGTGTCTAGAAAAGTGTTAATGGGGTTACGCCTCTGGAAAAATGAGGTTTACTTTAATTAGGTCCGTGCGAAAGCACGGGGAACCTCCCTCAAAGTACCGACACTGATTTGGCTGAAAGATTGACGAAATTGTAGGGTGTAATTAATCCTGGCTAATCTTACCTTTTAGGGTTTGAAGGTAGATTTGATAAAAACAGTGGGAGACATCCCGATTAGATAAGATAATAACCAATCTAATCTTGCAAGAGTATACGCTAAAGTGTTTTCTTCTCTTTCTCTCTCTCCAGGTAGCGACCATGTCAGGCCATAATTAAGATAATAATATGGATGTATTGACTGAACCCGCTTATTATACTGAGCAGGGGAACGTTGGACCCGTTCTTTCTTATAAGAGTTATAAGACTGAACAGGAACAGGAGAATATCTGGATTCTCTCGCCGCCCATAAGAACATGCATGTTGATGCATCTTCTTCAGGTGTGTTAGTTATTGAGAACTGTTTCTCAGTTCACCCTACGTCCTGGGTATTGGATACCGGATCAGGATCCCATATATGTAAATTGTTACATGGGCTACGTAAAGGTAGAGAACTGGGAAAAGGTGATCATTCCGTTCAAGTAGGGAACGGTGCAAGTATTGCAGCCAAAGCAGTTGGTGAATATCACCTAGTATTGCCAAGTCGTAATACACTGATTCTAAATGAGTGCTATTATATACCGAACATGATGTGCAACATTATATCAGTTTCTTTATTAAGTAAAGAAGGATATAATTTTGTAGTAAAGGATAATGTTATGAACATATTCCTAGATCAAAAGTTGATTGCATCAGGCTGGTTACATAATGGCATATTCATTCTAAATCAAAATACAGTTCTCAATATACAAAACACACACAAGAGGAAAAGTTCAGAAATGAACGAATCCTTCTTGTGGCATTGTAGACTTGGCCATATCAATGAGACACGGCTAGCTAAGTTACATAAGAATGGATATTTGAATTCATTCGAATTAACATCTTATGATACTTGCCATTTATGTCTCAAAGGAAAAATGACCAAAGCTCCGTTTAGTGGACATGGAGAAAGAGTTACGGAACTCTTAGGACTGGTACATAGTGATGTATGCAGTCCCATGTCTACACACGCCAGGAACGGTTCTTCCTACTTCATTACATTCAGTGACGATGTCTCTAGATACGGGCATGTGTTCCTATTGAAACACAAGTCTGAAGCTTTTGAGAAATTCAGAGAATATAAGCACGAAGTAGAGAACCAAATGGGCAAAAGTATTAAGATTCTTCGATCTGATCGAGGAGGTGAATACTTAAGCAATGAGTTCCTAGATTATATAAAAGAGAATGGGATTCTCTCTCAGCTTACTCCTCCTTATACACCATAGCACAACGGTGTATCGGAACGGAGGAATCGCACCCTATTAGATATGGTGCGCTTTATGATGAGCGAAGCTGAGTTACCTATTTCTTTCTGGGGGTATGCGCTTGAGACAGCCATATACATATTGAATCTAGTTCCGTCTAAATCTATTCCTACCACACCATATGAGATATGGAGTTGGAAGAGACCATATTTTAAACGAGTTAAGATATGGGGTTGTCCGGCCTATGTCAAAAGGCAAAATCTGGACAAACTCGAGGCACGATCAGTTCTTTGCAAATTTGCGGGATATCCAAAGAATTCTCAAGGTTATTTTTTCTACCACGCTGAGGAACAAAAAGTGTTTGTTGCTCAACATGCCACCTTTTTGGAAAAGGAATTTCTTGCAAAAGAAATTAGTGGCAAAGAGGTAGAACTGGAAGAGGTTCCAGCACCACAAACTACAACTGACGATTTGTTGGAACCAGAAGATTCAGTAGTACCTGACGAACCCCAGCCTCTCCGTCGATCTAGTAGGGTTTCTCGTCCACCTGAGAGATACTACGGTTTTCTCATTGATGGTGGAAGCAAGGATTGCATCATGGAAGATGATGACCCAACTAGTTTCGAGCAGGCTATCACGAGTGGTGACTCTGTGAAATGGCTGGATGCAATGCGATCTGAGATGGAATCCATGTACACCAATAAAGTATGGACTTTGGAAAATGCTCCTGAAGGGGTAAAACCCATTGGGAGCAAGTGGATCATTAAAAAGAAATTTGGTGTAGATGGAAAAGTTGAGACTTTCAAAGCTAGACTTGTAGCAAAGGGTTTTCGTCAACGACCAGGTGTGGATTTTGATGAAACCTTTTCTCCAGTGGCTATGCTTAAGTCCATCCGGATCTTACTTGCCATTGCTGCATACCATGACTACGAAATCTGGCAAATGGATGTTAAGACCGCCTTTCTAAACGGTGATTTAGAAGAGTGCGTGTACATGACTCAGCCAGAGGGCTTCATAGATAGTGGGAGCAGCGGAAAGGTGTGTAAGCTGCTTAAATCCATTTATGGGTTAAAGCAAGTATCGTGGAGTTGGAACATCTGTTTTGATGTTGTAGTCAAAGAGTTTGACTTCATCAAAAATATTGATGAACCTTGTATCTATAAGAAGGTAGCAGAGAGTAAGGTTGTCTTCCTCGTATTGTACGTGGATGACATACTCTTGATAGGAAATGATATTCCT
This sequence comes from Agapanthus africanus, assembly GCA_030015575.1. Taxonomy (NCBI): domain Eukaryota; kingdom Viridiplantae; phylum Streptophyta; class Magnoliopsida; order Asparagales; family Amaryllidaceae; genus Agapanthus; species Agapanthus africanus. The sequence continues at coordinate 404,766,590 of CM057346.1, forward strand.
ATGCTGCAATCAGTCAAGCTCTTCTTATCACAAAGATTCTCAATGAAAGATCTAGGTGATGCCTCCTGCATATTGGGAATCATGATCTATAGAGATAGATCTAAACGGATACTGGGATTGTCCTAATCCAGGTACATTGACACCATACTAAAAAGGTTTAGTATGGAAGAATCCAAGCATGGGAACCAACCCACGATCTCAGGACCCACTCTCTTCAAAGAGATCTCCCAAGACTGATTTGGAGAGAGCTCGCATGCAAGGGATATCCTATGCTTCGGCAGTAGGCTCTATCATGTATGCGATGTTATGTACCAGACCCGATGTAGCATACTCACTAAGTGTAGTGAGTCGGTATCAAGCAGATCCTGGAGAGAGTCACTGGACAGCTGTGAAGAACATTCTCAAGTACTTGCGAAGGACTAGAGACATGTTCTTGGTGTATGGTAACAGAGAACTCCAGGTGGAGTCCTTTACCGATTCCAGCTTCCAAAGTGATAAGGACGACTCTTAGTCGTACTCGGGATTTGTATTTACCCTCAATGGAGGGGCGGTATATTGGAAGAGTTCCAAACAGGATACCATTGCAGACTCGACGATGGAGGCTGAATACATCGCTTCCAACGATGCTGCCAAAGAGGCTGTCTGGATGAAGAAGTTCATTAGTGAACTTGGTGTGGTTCCATCCATTGAGCATCCAATACCTCTGTATTGCGATAACAATGGAGCTGTGGCTTTGGCCAAGGAACCCAGGTCCCATCAGAAGTCCAGACATATTCTAAGGCGGTATCACCTGATCAGGGAAATAGTTGATCGCCGGGAGATCGAGGTCAGGAGAGTAGATACGAAGGACAACACTGCGGATCCACTCACGAAGGCCATTCCCCAGATACCGTTTGAGAGATTATTCGGGATGCTAGGTATGAGATACTACAGCAGCTGGCCTTAGTGCAAGTGGGAGATTGTTAGTTATGTATATGCCCTATAGGCCATTGTTGTACATATGATATATATTATGATGGATTCTTGGATATATACAGAGAGGGCTTTCTTGCTCGTCATGATAGTATGCTATTTGGTTTCACTTTATCTTAACATGTTGACTTGTATTGGTTTACTGTCTTTCTCTCACATGTTGATAAAGCCCTTAGGATCTGTACTCAACTACTGGGTGGAAGTGCACGGCGGCGCCCCGGCCGTCGATCCGACGCCGGAAACGCAGAAACGAAAAACTTTACGAACTAGAAAACCGGCACCACCGCGCACTATCAACCCGGATCGGGCCATTAACCTAGCTACTAGCAAACTAGAAAAGGAGTAGAGAAGCTATACCAAGCGATCCGTGTCCTTCGGTCTTCGCCTCCACTCCGATCTCCTCACGGATCGCCTCCTCGTTGACACGGGCACCACATCGCCGGGTTCTTTTATGGGCTCCCACCTCTGGACCGAGGCAACTCGGGCGCGAAGTTGGCAAGCCGAAGAGTCCAAGATATGCTGTAGGCAAGTGTAGAATCGTAGTCTCTTTGGGGTAGTGAAGTTTCCATGGATGGAGAAGAGAATGAAATGAACTTTCAAGTGGAGCTAGAATTTTGTAGCAAGAAAAAGAGATGAACAAATTTTCCCTCATCCAAAAATGAACCCCTCTCACACCCAAATTGTGGCCGGCCCCTATTAGAAAAAATGGTGGAGAGAAAATAAGAAGGGGGGTGAGTGTAGGATATAAAAGAGGTGACCACATCCAAAGCAAACTTCACATCATTTCTAATCCATTCTAATCTCATTTAATGCAAGGATTGATTCAAAAGGAATCTCATGATGATAGAAGCCACAATCACAATAAACCCCTCCACAAATAAGTTATTTGCAAACTGAAAATAACCCCCTCCATCGAAAAGTCCGGCCGCGAAGGAACAAAAGAAAACTGGCCGGAACGGAATGCAAACTGGCAACTTCAGAAAACTGATCCCGTAATAAATTACAGGAAAATCCCGCGACTGCATATACATGCCCGCATCTGTATTCCCACTGAATACAAATGCAAAGAGACAAAACTATACTGTCTAATACTAGGATCTGGCTTAAACCAAAGCCGGCTAGTAAAATCCGTCCAATCACGATCCGTGCAATACCGCACGTATCTGATCGAACCCTGCCATATCTCTATACGGCCTCTACAGTGTTTCTCCCGAAACTTAAGAAAACGGTCTGTGGGGGACTCTAAAGACTCGTCAACACCTTGGTTGTGGATTTAACCACTAGCACGTCAGAGGTATTAGCCATACGTGATGGGCTACCAGGTATTGACCAAAAGGGACGTCGATGAGCGAACTCATCCTGACACCCTACTGAGCCTGTCAGTGAAAATATCCGTACAGTCCGGTCCGTTCGTCTATGAGCATCGCATGGCGGGCCTAGGGGGTTGGTAAAAGTCAGACTCCCAAAAGCGGTACAAGTCGTGTCGGAGTGTAGCCCAAAATACCCTGAGATACTACTGGAATACTTACCAGTAAATCTCCTGCCTTGGCCAAGGACTTTTCATGTACTGGCTCTCCTAGACACATCGCGACCTCTCCCCCAATACCGGAAGAGACGAATCCCTGCAGATCCGCTCACTGCCTCCATGTGGCTCGGGACTGTACCCAACTAAAACCTGTTTGCACGTCTCCTTTGAGCGTGGTAGGGTAGTAATCAAAGCACAGTGGGAACTCACACGAGACAAATGACGATCTCAGGTCGATGAACTAACCTGTACACATGTCACCAGGGAACTGCTATCTGACGTCAGGTATAATACCAACTAGCAGGCTCCCGGCGAGTCCTGTCCGATGTACTCATAACCCAATGAGCACCTGTATACATCTTAGGTGAACCAACTAACACCAGTGGCTTGTGAGACCGGCCACCGCCCCTCATCGGGGTCTCGACTGTATACATTAGTCTACTTTGGAGAATCGATGCCCTGTCTCGAAACTCCCACGACTAGGGACCTTTTAAAGATGTGCTTATAGACCCCAGCTCCCACGTATATGATCGCCCTCATACTGCTGGTAGTCAAGCAAGAATCCTATGGGCTCTATCAACGTGCAATAGTGACCTGTAAGGTCACCTAAAGCAGTACACGATGATAAAGATAAACCAGATAGCATACTATCATCTCGAGTAAGACTGTTCTACCGGTATAGATCCTCCCTCAATCATTTCAATCACATGCTTGTGATCCAATAATTGACTCTGAGGGCACTATATCCAACAATCTCCTACTTGCACTCAAGGCTAATTATTGCGATGTCGCCTACTCACAGCCCGTGTGATACCGAACACCCAACTCTTCTACTAGTCAGTCTCACAAAGCTCGTTTGCGAAACTATTGCATTCGAGGAATAGCCTCAGTGAGTGGATCCGCTTTGATGTTTCTTTGTATGTCTCTCTTTATCTCAAGTTCATGGAGAAAGCCATCTCCCGAAATGAGCAATACCTGTCTTAGAATGTCTGGATGTCTGATGGGACCAAGCTCAAAAATGAACTCCAAATCCAAACTTCTTAGACTGTATGCTCAACTGAACTTAATCAGTATCCTGCGCCATCCTTCCCTCAGTATCCACCTGGACCACCTGTCCATAATACTGCCCCTCGCCAGAGGAAAAACTATAACTCTGACAGTCACTCTGCCATCCAGGTCACCTTGGAAGCCTGGAATGATAACCGTCTCCAGAACGAGGCTGTCGTTATCATATCCCTAGAACATCCACTGATGTTCTAAAACTGCTTCCTAATGTTTCTCCAGGATTGGATCAATATCAACTTATTGCATCTACTGCAAGAACAACATCTGGTATGGTACTTGACATCTCATGATTGACTCAATTGCCTAAGCAAGTGATCTGCCAATCATGCACATCCCTCTCTATTTTAGTCTGTAGGACACCTTTAGGGAGGGTGACTCCATCACCTGCAGGTACACTGCCGTGCCAGGAGTCGTCCATTCTAAATACTCATAGAATGTTGTCTAAGTACTCAGATTGGGAAACTACCCAAATCTAGATCTAATACCATAGATCCAGTAACCAGAATGTCTGATATAATTCCAAGTCCTATGTGGAGAAACCACTGTTAGTGTATATGCCCTAGAGGCCATTACTGTATCATACTAGTTTGTATATTACTTAATGGATGCTTGGGATATTCACCTTGTATATACAATCTTGCTCAAAATAGTAGTATGCTACTTGGTTTGTTTCTACTTCAATGTGTACTTGTGTTTATTTCAGTATATCACTTATACGCATTAGTGGAGCCCTTAGGATCTTTGCTTGATTACCAGCGTTGTGATGGCAGTCACACTAGTGGGGGCTGGGTAATCTATAAGCACATCCTTATGCAGGTCCCTGGTCGCAGGACTATCGAGACAGGGCATCGATACTCCGGAGTAGACCAGCGCATGCGCTTCTCATCCCAGTGTGGGAGACGGTCTGTCCCACAGCCGTCAGTACGTCGTACTTGAGATAGTATGCGGGTGCTCGTTAGGTTACGGGTACACTGGACAGGACTCGTCGGGAACTGACTAGTTGGTATTATACCTATCGTCAGTTATCAGTTCCCAGGTGACATGAGTACAGCTTAGTCCGCTGACTTGACACTGTCACTTCGCCTCGAGTGTGTTCCCACTGTACTTTGATCACTACCCTACCACGGCTCAAAGGAGTCGTGCAAACAGGTAGTGGTTGGGTGCAGTCCCGAAGCACTTGGAGGCAGTGACGGTTAGACAGGATTCGTCTCTCCCGGTATTGGGGGTTGACATCGCGCTGTGTCTAGGAGAGCCATTACACGAGTAGTCCCTGGCCAGGGCAAACGAGATATACTGGTAGGTTTCCAGTGTTATCTCAGGGTGTATTGGGCTTCACTCCGGCACGACTTGTACCGCTATTGGGGGACTGACGTTTACCGCCTCCTAGGCCCGCCATGCGATGTATCAGACGAACAGACCGGACTGTACGGAGAATGTCACACTCAGGCTCAGTAGGAGTTCAGATGGGTTTCGCCTCGTCCGTCTTCTTGTCGGCATTACCTGGGGACCGTTACGCACAGCTAGTGCCGCTTGCGGTCTGTGGTTAAACCCACTGCCAGCGTAGTGTCGAGTCTTTAGAGTCCCACACAGAAAGCTTTTCGCCTTTAGGCAAAAGAGTAGAGGTCGCATGGTATTACGACAGGTCGCATGGTTTTGCGACAGGGTTCGGTCACATCCGTGCACTTGTGCACGTACAGTGTCCGGACAGTTTACACTAGCGGGCTTTGGTTTAAGCCAGATCCTAGTGTGCCTTATGGGATTGGATTTATCCAGTTTGCATTCGTGTTCCTCGGAACGCGGATGCGGGTGTGTATGCACAGTTGACAGGGAGGCAGAGGCTGCGGATTCTCATTAGGGTTGTTGACAGTTGACCGTTGACTATTTGACTTTATGCTCAGCCCTAATGAGAATATGATATGTGATTAACTATTATATTAATTAAGTATTATGGTGATATGGTTGTTGACTTGTTGACTTTTGTTGACTTGTTGACTTTGGTGACTTGTTGACTTTTGTTGACTTGTTGACCGGTTGACTAGGCTTGACTAGTTGACCATCATGATAACCATGGTTATCATTTCATGCCAAAGACTTTTTCTTGCTTGCTCATTTGAGTAAAATGAGTGCATAACATGATAAGGTTATGGTTGCTTCTAACCATCACATAAGACTTTTTTTGATATGATGAGTTATGATCACTTTGGATTATGAGAGGGTGAAAGACAAAAGAGTTGCTCATTCTTTCTTGCTCATTCTCTCTCTTGTTCTTGAGCTCTCCTCTTGCTCTCACCCTCAACCTCTTGCTCCCTCTCTTGATCTATGGTTCTCTTGTCTCATGAGTTGAGAATCAAGAACCATAGATAAAATCCCATTCTAAATCATCTCTACTCATTCTAGTTCACTAGGTTTAGCAAACCAAGTGAACTAGTTTCTTCAAAGAACGAAGAAGGAGCTAAAGGTTGGAGCTTTCAAGTGGATCTATCTTCGGCGTACGGAGACAACGAGAAGGAGCCATCGACCACCATCGGAGCTTGAAGAGAAGGAGTTCAAGTTTAGGTATAACCATCTTCATCCGAGTAGCTAAATATCTTTAGCTTAGTATGCTAGTTTTAGTTTAGGTAAAGATCCCGACCCAGCTTAGTCCATGTTGCCTCTTGCGTTAAAATTTTGATTTTATACCGTTTCCGCCTCCCCGTAAGAACCGGGGGTCGCAACGTGGACTTACAGTGGTATCAGAGCCTAACTAAACTTAAACCAGCTTGGTAGTGAAGTGTAACGAAGTTCGGAACCGGAAAAATCCAAAAACCAAACTTTTACAAAAACTGAGTTTCTGTTGAAATTTTTTTGGCTCAAAATGAAAAACTTTACACTTGTAAATTCGGCTCAGGGTTTTGTGTGAACACCCAAGAAAAACGATACAGTAATTCGTCCAAACCGCCGCCCTTCCGCCGCGCGATCTAGGCATCCGCCGCGGAACCGCCGTTCTTTGTCGTCTTCTGTGCATCGTTTTTCATGCAGTGTGTGTCTGTGTTGGTTTTGGGATTTTTGAAATATATTATATGTGCCCAGATTTTCCAGAAAAGAAATTTCCTTTTGGGGTCCTATAATTCCGTATTTTTCCGAACTTCACTGCACTTTGACTATGATGGTTATATCTGTGATGTTTGCATGTATTGAACGTCGGCTAATCGCTATAAGTCGATTGGTCGGGGTTATACATGATCTGTAATGTGCTGGAATGTGTATATAAATATGTTGGATTGTCGCGGGTGAATAGCCGGGGGTTGTGAGACGAGAGTTTTCTTTTCTTGCAATTCATGTAAATTTGTAAATTGATGTAATAATTATTTGTATGGCCGCACAACCGGGAAGGGGTTGTAGCCGTCATTGTATAATTTCTTTTTACTGTTTTTGCTCCTAGGATAGACCTATGGAGGGGGTGCACAAACTACCTGGTATGCCGAAGTGTCGAGTGGCCTACTCATGGAGATGCGGGAGGTTGCTACGCTTCGGGTACTTGGCGGGTAGTTTGCCGCACCCGTAGGGGTCTTGGGTGGGGTTTTGGCTATTCACCGCGACCGTGTTATCTGTTTTTGTTACAGGCTCGTACAAATTACAGATTGCTAGTATATCCAATGTATTTATCTATGATCTGAAATGTTTATCATTGCAATATATCTATATATGATATTATTTAGGCGTTGCTTATGTTTTACAGACGCGCTAGCCCAGCCCCCGCTCTGTCGTTAGTTAAGTAACCTAACGGGTAATGATGGGGCCCCGTGGCGAATGCGAATGGCATAAGCGTACGTCATATTTTGGTTGTTTTCTGCAATGGTAGGATTAAATGATGGGACGCATTAAAAGAACTAATGCAAGAATATCACGCATTAAAAGAACTAATGCAAGATAATAAACCAAGTTAAAGTCGTTGGAACACTTTCGAAAAACCACTCGGTTCTTTTCAAAAACAACTTTTAAATGCGGAGCTTGAGCCACTCCTTTTAAAAGCTATCTCGTTCCATCGACCAAATCAAGTTCACTACGTTCACGGTTTTGCCAAAACCATCCGTAGCCCTCCGTCGTTTCGCATGAATAGTCAATAGTATTCAAGCTGTGTATGTTGGCCAAAGTCAAGGCACAGTGATTGGTAGCTATTGGGTGTTCATGTGTAGCATAGATAAATGCGTTGGTTTGGGACAGTCGTACTGCCATTTTGGCCAAAGTCAAGGGTAGGTACGGATGGATCCAAATTAACCTGGATAATGACGGGTAGAACTTGACATGTGACTTATGATATTTTGGCCAAAGTCAAGGTCATAAGAGCATGGGGCAAAAATCCACATCGGGAGTTTCATAAGTACTGAAACTTGCTAGATTTGCATACCATTTGGAGTGTGATGATTCTAGTAGGATTCCTTCAGTTTCGTCACGCAATGATATTTGGATCCCGATCCTACTGTGAGTATATGCTACTCCTCGGGAAATTTCTCACTTAACGATCAATGCTATAAACCTAGTAGGTGCCTAGAAAGGTGTTAGCGGGACTACGCCCCTAGGGAAAAGAGGTTCTTTAATTAAGGAACTTCGCGAAAGCGTTGGAAAACCTCCCTCGAAGTACCGACACCGGCCTGGCTGAACGGTTAAGCAAGTATTGTACGGTGGGATTGATCCTGACTAATTCTTCCTTTATGGTTTGAGGAGGGATTCGAGAAACAGTGGGAGCCATCCTATTTAGACAAATTAAAAACCACTCTAAACTTGCAAGAGCATCATGCTGAGTGTTTCTTATCTCTCCTAATTGCAGCGACCAATCAACATGACTGGACTTAAGTTACTCCTAGATAAAAACAAACTGACAGGGCCAAACTATAAAGATTGGCTCAGGAATGTCAAGATAGCAATCACTTATGACAAGCTGGGGTATCTTCTTACCACCAAAGCTCCCCCTGTCCCTGGTCCAACTTCCAGCGTCGCGGATAAGGAAATCCGCAAGACTTGGGAGATTGATAGCGCGAAGGCCAAGTGCCTCCTGCTTGCCTCGATAGACAACGAACATCAGAGGAGGCATGAGAATATGGACATGGAGTCCATATTGCTTCATACAAAAGAACTGTATGGAGAGCAGTCTCGTATCGCAAGATACGAAGCGTCGAAAAAGTTATTTTCGACAAGAATGGCCGTCGGATCATCAGTAGCCGAGCACGTGCTAAAGATGATCGGCTACATTGAGCAGCTCGCTGACCTAGGGATCACATTGGAGAGTGAGCTATATACGGATATAGTTCTCCAGTCCCTTCCTTCCACTTACGCCCAGTTCATACTGAACTTCAACCTACAAGAAAAAGAGGTTGAACTTTCAGAGCTCCTCAACATGCTGAGGAGCGCAGAGGGCACCCTACAGAAAGGTAGGGAAACATCCACTTTGTTTGTAGGAGGATCATCTTCTTCTAGGTCCAAGGCGAAAGCCAAGGGAAAGAAGAAGAAGGCCCCCGCCAAACCAAGGGGCGGTGTTAGTAAAGTGGATACGAAGGGAAAAGGTAAAGCAACAAAGATAGCGGGGAAGCTTGTGGATAAGGAAGAATGCTTCTATTGTCATAAGAGAGGACACTGGAAGAATGATTGCAGGGCCTGGAAGGCCAGAACACAGGAATTGAAGCAGGTTGCAGCTTCAGCTTCAGGTGTGTATGTTATTGAAAACTGTCTTTCAATAAACTCTACTTCCTGGGTATTGGATACCGGATCAGGATCTCATATCTGTACTTCTTTGCAGGCGTTGAGAAACCGTAGGGTTTTGAAGGCAGGTGATATGACCCTCAGAGTTGCGAACGGAGCTAGCATGGATGCTAAAGCCGTGGGGGACTATCACCTGGGAATGTCAGATGGACATGTTTTGGTTTTGCGTAATTGCTTTTTTGTACCCAACGCAACTTGTAATATCATTTCTGTATCTTTAGTTTCTAAAGAAGGTTATGAATTTGCGTTTGTAAGCAATGTTGTAAACATTCACCTTAATCAAGTTTTGATTGGGTCAGGTACTTTGAGTAATGGTATATACGTGTTAAACCAACCACAGATTTTTAATGTCCAGAATACACACAAAAGAAAGTCTCCAGAAATAAATCAGACTTTCTTATGGCATTGTAGATTGGGTCACATCAATGAGAGAAGGTTGACGAAGTTACATACAGAAGGGTATTTGAATGCGTTCGAATATCAGTCGTATGCCACTTGTCAATCCTGTCTCAAAGGAAAGATGACAAAGACTCCGTTTACTGGACATGGAGTAAGAGCGAGCGAGCTCTTAGGACTCGTACACAGTGACGTGTGCGGTCCAATGTCTACACATGCCCAAAGCGGACATTCTTACTTCATTACTTTTACGGATGACTTCTCAAGGTACGGTTATGTCTTCTTAATGAAACATAAGTCCGAGGCCTTTGGAAAATTCCAGGAGTATAAGAATGAAGTGGAGAAACAGACCGGCAAAAGTATTAAGATTCTAAGATCGGATCGAGGTGGAGAATACTTAAGTGCCGAGTTCCTGGACTATTTAAAAGAGAATGGAATTCTCTCTCAGCTTACTCCTCCATACACCCCGCAACATAACGGTGTATCGGAGAGACGGAACCGCACCCTATTGGATATGGTGCGGTCCAGGATGAGTAACGCTGAGTTGCCGCGATCATTCTGGGGATATGCGCTAGAATCAGCCGCATACCTTTTGAACCGAGTTCCCACTAAGACTGTGCCTACTACGCCATTTGAGATGTGGTGTGGGAAGAGACCCCATCTTAATCACATTAAGATATGGGGAAGTCCAGCTTTTGTCAAAAAGCAGCATGCGGACAAGCTCGAGGCACGCTCAGTACTGTGCAAGTTTGTGGGATATCCAAAGAATTCCAAGGGATATTTCTTCTACTGTGAAGAGGAACAAAAAGTTCTTGTTTCTCGTCATGCCCACTTTCTAGAACACCAGTTCATAGAAAAAGAAATAAGTGGGAGCGCAGTAGAACTGGAAGAAATTCCAGAACCACGGACTATTACTGAAAGTTTAGTGGAACCAGAGGGTTCGGAAGAACAGGACATTCCTACGCCGCTCCGCAGGAGTAGTAGGCAGACTCATCCGCCCGAGAGATACTACGGTTTTCTCGTAGACGGGGATAGAGAGGATTGCATCATAGATTATGATGAGCCTACTAGCTTCCAGCAGGCCGTTCAGAGCGTTGACTCAGTGAAATGGCTGGATGCAATGCGGACCGAAATGGAGTCCATGTACACCAACAAGGTATGGACGTTGGACATTGCTCCAGACGGGGTAAAACCCGTAGGATGCAAGTGGATCTTCAAAAGGAAGATTGGTGTAGATGGACAGGTTGAGACCTATAAAGCTAGGCTGGTAGCAAAGGGTTTTCGTCAAAGACCTGGCTTGGACTACGACGAAACCTTTTCTCCAGTAGCCATGCTGAAATCCATTCGGATCCTTCTTGCCATTGCTGCCTTCCACGATTATGAGATCTGGCAAATGGACGTAAAGACAGCTTTTCTAAATGGAAATTTAGAGTAGTGTGTCTATATGGACCAGCCGGAGGGTTTCATTCAGAGTGGGAGCAGCGGAAAGGTGTGCAAGTTGCTTAAGTCCATCTATGGACTAAAGCAGGCGTCGCGGAGTTGGAACATCTGCTTTGATGAGACGGTCAAGGAATTTGGCTTTATCAAAAATCCAGATGAACCATGCATCTATAGTAGATTTGTAGCGAGAACTGTAGTATTCCTCGTTTTATACGTGGATGACATTCTCTTAATAGGAAATGACATTCCTATGCTACAATCTGTCAAGGGGTTCTTGTCACACAGGTTCTCCATGAAAGACCTGGGTGATGCCTCATACATTCTGGGTATCCGGATCTACCGTGACAGATCCAAGAGGATATTAGGACTTTCTCAGTCCAGGTACATCGACACCATACTGAAGAGATTCAGTATGGAAGATTCCAAGCGCGGTAACCTATCGGCTTGTCACGGGATCACCCTCTCTAAAGAGATGTCTCCCAAGACTGATTTGGAGAGGGATCGCATGTCTATTATACCCTACGCTTCTGCGGTAGGCTCTATAATGTATGCGATGTTGTGTACCAGACCGGATGTAGCTTATGCACTGAGTGTGGTAAGCCGGTATCAGTCTAACCCTGGGGAGAAACACTGGATAGCGGTAAAGAACATTCTCAAGTACCTGAGAAGGACTAAGGAGATGTTCTTGGTGTATGGCGGAAAAGACCTCCAGATCGAGGCCTTTGCTGACTCCAGCTTCCAGAGTGACAAGGATGATTCCAAGTCCATGTCGGGTTTTGTCTTTACCCTCAATGGAGGGGCGGTGTGTTGGAAGAGTTCCAAACAGGAAACCGTTGCAGACTCGACGATGGAAGCGGAATACATCGCTGCATCTGATGCCGCAAAAGAAGCTGTCTGGATGAGGAAGTTCTTGAAAGAACTTCAGGTGGTTCCGTCCATTGTTGATCCAATACCTCTGTATTGCGACAACAACGGGGCTATAGCTTTAGCGAAGGAACCAAGGTCCCATCAGAAATCCAGGCACATCTTGAGGCGGTATCACCTGATCAGGGAGATCGTGGATCGCCAGGAGATCGAGGTTCGGAGAGTCGCTTCAGAAGACAACACTGCAGATCCATTCACCAAGGCCTTGCCCCAGACTCAGTTCGAGCGGCTGATCGAGATGATAGGTCTTCGATACGCCAGTACATGGCCTTAGTGCAAGTGGGAGATTGTTAGTGTATATGCCCTAGAGGCCATTACTGTATCATACTAGTTTGTATATTACTTAATGGATGCTTGGGATATTCACCTTGTATATACAATCTTGCTCAAAATAGTAGTATGCTACTTGGTTTGTTTCTACTTCAATGTGTACTTGTGTTTATTTCAGTATATCACTTATACGCATTAGTGGAGCCCTTAGGATCTTTGCTTGATTACCAGCGTTGTGATGGCAGTCACACTAGTGGGGGCTGGGTAATCTATAAGCACATCCTTATGCAGGTCCCTGGTCGCAGGACTATCGAGACAGGGCATCGATACTCCGGAGTAGACCAGCGCATGCGCTTCTCATCCCAGTGTGGGAGACGGTCTGTCCCACAGCCGTCAGTACGTCGTACTTGAGATAGTATGCGGGTGCTCGTTAGGTTACGGGTACACTGGACAGGACTCATCGGGAACTGACTAGTTGGTATTATACCTATCGTCAGTTATCAGTTCCCAGGTGACATGAGTACAGCTTAGTCCGCTGACTTGACACTGTCACTTCGCCTCGAGTGTGTTCCCACTGTACTTTGATCACTACCCTACCACGGCTCAAAGGAGTCGTGCAAACAGGTAGTGGTTGGGTGCAGTCCCGAAGCACTTGGAGGCAGTGACGGTTAGACAGGATTCGTCTCTCCCGGTATTGGGGGTTGACATCGCGCTGTGTCTAGGAGAGCCATTACACGAGTAGTCCCTGGCCAGGGCAAACGAGATATACTGGTAGGTTTCCAGTGTTATCTCAGGGTGTATTGGGCTTCACTCCGGCACGACTTGTACCGCTATTGGGGGACTGACGTTTACCGCCCCCTAGGCCCGCCATGCGATGTATCAGACGAACAGACCGGACTGTACGGAGAATGTCACACTCAGGCTCAGTAGGAGTTCAGATGGGTTTCGCCTCGTCCGTCTTCTTGTCGGCATTACCTGGGGACCGTTACGCACAGCTAGTGCCGCTTGCGGTCTGTGGTTAAACCCACTGCCAGCGTAGTGTCGAGTCTTTAGAGTCCCACACAGAAAGCTTTTCGCCTTTAGGCAAAAGAGTAGAGGTCGCATGGTATTGCGACAGGTCGCATGGTTTTGCGACAGGGTTCGGTCACATCCGTGCACTTGTGCACGTACAGTGTCCGGACAGTTTACACTAGCAGGCTTTGGTTTAAGCCAGATCCTAGTGTGCCTTATGGGATTGGATTTATCCAGTTTGCATTCGTGTTCCTCGGAACGCGGATGCGGGTGTGTATGCACAGTTGACAGGGAGGCAGAGGCTGCGGATTCTCATTAGGGTTGTTGACAGTTGACCGTTGACTATTTGACTTTATGCTCAGCCCTAATGAGAATATGATATGTGATTAACTATTATATTAATTAAGTATTATGGTGATATGGTTGTTGACTTGTTGACTTTTGTTGACTTGTTGACTTTGGTGACTTGTTGACTTTTGTTGACTTGTTGACCGGTTGACTAGGCTTGACTAGTTGACCATCATGATAACCATGGTTATCATTTCATGCCAAAGACTTTTTCTTGCTTGCTCATTTGAGTAAAATGAGTGCATGACATGATAAGGTTATGGTTGCTTCTAACCATCACATAAGACTTTTTTTGATATGATGAGTTATGATCACTTTGGATTATGAGAGGGTGAAAGACAAAAGAGTTGCTCATTCTTTCTTGCTCATTCTCTCTCTTGTTCTTGAGCTCTCCTCTTGCTCTCACCCTCAACCTCTTGCTCCCTCTCTTGATCTATGGTTCTCTTGTCTCATGAGTTGAGAATCAAGAACCATAGATAAAATCCCATTCTAAATCATCTCTACTCATTCTAGTTCACTAGGTTTAGCAAACCAAGTGAACTAGTTTCTTCAAAGAACGAAGAAGGAGCTAAAGGTTGGAGCTTTCAAGTGGATCTATCTTCGGCGTACGGAGACAACGAGAAGGAGCCATCGACCACCATCGGAGCTTGAAGAGAAGGAGTTCAAGTTTAGGTATAACCATCTTCATCCGAGTAGCTAAATATCTTTAGCTTAGTATGCTAGTTTTAGTTTAGGTAAAGATCCCGACCCAGCTTAGTCCATGTTGCCTCTTGCGTTAAAATTTTGATTTTATACCGTTTCCGCCTCCCCGTAAGAACCGGGGGTCGCAACGTGGACTTACAACCACTGTGTGACAACCAAAGGATAACCGATCGTAGTATAGAAATTTCACTTCCTACTCTGTGTATGTCATCCAAATACCAGGACATCACACCCTACTACCTTCTTAACAGATCCATCCCCTATTCTGATGAAGTCAAACCTATGACTGTCGCATTAGAAATAGATGATCTATCTCCGCTATATCTGCTTTAGTCTATAAATAGACATAAGCCACCAGTCCACCAATGCTTCCGCTGCTCCCACTAACTACGACAACCCTCTGGCAGAGTCATATATACGTACGCTTCTAAAGCTAGTTTAGAACGACGCTATACTCATCCTCCTGCCGGGTCTCATAGTCTGGAACTACAGCAATGACAAGTCTGGGTAAATAAGAACCTCCCTGCCACCGTCCCTGAGCATACCGAGGTACCTCTCGGGTGCCTAAGGTTACCCACCATATCTGCGGAGTGGCTAATGAAATGTCAAACCAGATTGAATCTTTAGGTTCTTTATCAAATCTTCAGTAATCGTTTGCGGTTCTGTAATCACTTCCAGTTCTACCATACTCCCACTACTGTTTTCTGAAAAAATTCATTTTTATTAAAACTGTGGCGAGTCAAGAACAATATCACTATTGATCTTCCAGATGGTAGAAAATCAACCCTCGTTATAGCCTGGGTCAACCCACAAACAGCCATTACAGAAACGTGCCTTGAGTCATCCAGAGTCTGGTTTTAAGCATAAGCTGGACAACTCCCCGTATCTTAACAATGTCAAGATATGAACTGTTCTATATCCAATACAGGAACAGAGGCACTGATTTAATTGAACCAGATTCAAATCATGCAGCTGTCTCCAGTGCATGTCAACTAAATGGAGAGAGGACGATCAGCGTTACTCAACTTAGGAGTGCTTCCAATTATGAGTAACCTGAAAGAGAAGCAAGTTCTCTTAATCATTACTATCAACTAAATACCACACACAAGTATCTACATCTTCGATCACCTTGAAGAATCCCGATACTTGCAATACCTGGTTCTCTACTTTATTCATATACCTATAACTTCTCAAAACTCAGACCCTGTGTTTCTACGAAACATATGTCTAAGAACTAGAGAAGTTAAAAGTAAACAGAATATAGTACGAGGACCAACCCCTTTGTCCTAATGGACACTGGACAATATACAATACTCTGTATAATTCCCTGAGTCTAACAACTCATTCACTGTGTGTCGTAGCTTGAAAACTGTACTTATGGTTATGAAGAATTACACCACTGTTCAATGCTCCTTACCTAACCATCCACTGATATAGGTAAATGTCATAAACATAATTTCAAAAAGGTATATCTCACTCTATAAAAATAGACGTATAGATATATCAATTTGAAATTGGTGCATAACAACGGATATTCAAAACCAAATATTTGCCGTCCGGCAAACAACCCAGGTGACTTCCTCAAATATCACCAATTACAACGAATCCCGATATAATGAGGATGATCACCTAATTCCTAATAACTTACTCCCACTCATCATCTGTAAAACCATACAGATGTGAGAATCTGAACCTGGTAAATACATACCCTGGAGCAAGTGTCTAATTGGGAAATCAGTTTTCTTTTAACAGTACACGGTGAAACTGAAACATTGAAATGTTTCGATGGGGTATCTGCGTATTCCTAGTAATGCCTCTTCCATTATTCAGATTCACAACTGTAACCGTATAATTCTTTGCCATCTCTCCAAATCCCTTTATATGTCTTTAGTCATTACCTTCTGTACACCCCTTTAGGCCAATTGGTTTTCTTCCTTCCCTACCGTTCGGCACCACCCTATGGTTTGGAAGAAGACTATCCAATAAGCATAATGGGTGTACTGTCCTAATCCTAGGAGCACTCACAATGCGAGAGAAGGTGAAGATAAAAGACAACCGAATAAACCTTATTCCTATTTCTCCTGAACCAGGATCCATCCCCGAACTGGAACAAGTTCCTTTCGAGTTCGTATATAACCATACGATAGAGTATCCAATAAACTTGGGATCTTCGTAGTGATATGGAGTGTCCTGGAGAAATACAAAGGTGATTTAGGATTGGCGAAGAAATACTTGGTTTGGTCGTGAATAGCAGTCGCAATTTACTTTGTCCTCTTACTAATCCCTTTCTTTGTCTTAACTTAATACCTTCTGTACACCGTTTAGACTAATTGGTTTTCTTCATTCCCTACCGGTCGGCACCTGCCTATGGTTTGGAAGAAGACTATCCAATTTGCGTAATAGGTGTACTATCTCCTAAACCAAGGAGTACTCGCAACCTGAGAGAAGGTAAAAGGAAAAGACAACTGAATAGTCCTATTCGTTTTCTCCAGAACCGGAAACCATCCTCGAATTCCTTCGAGTTTGTATATAACCATATGATGGTTTTGTCCAATGGAAGTGGACGTTCGTAGTAATACGGGGTGTCCTGGAGAAAAGGGTAAAAGTAGGAGTGGCAATGAGGTCTGCAACTCTGACAATCCAAAAGCCAGTGTTAAGAAGGTTCGGTCAATTTGGTCACTGAGTCATAGTCTAGGGTCGGGTCAATGGTCGCTGCCAAAGAGAAAGAGAAAAGAAACACTCAGCGTGCACTCTAACCTAGATCAGAATGGTTATCACTTTATCTAATATGGAAACCTCCCACTGTAATGTCAAATTCTTCCCCAAACCTGAAAGAAGAATTAGCCGAGATCACCCGAGGAGTAAACCAACTCATCAGTGGGAATCGGGATCCAACTATCATCGCATGATAACGTGATGGAATCCGCTCATGTTATCACACTTTAGAAGGTATGCGCATATCTGGCAAGTTTCAGTTTCTTTAGAAACTCCCGATGTGATTTTTGCCCCATACTTTTATGACCTTGGCGTGAGGTCAAAATGTCATAAGTCACATGTCTAGTTCTACCCATCATTATCCAGGTTAATTTGAACCCACCCGTACATACCCTTGATGTAGGCCAAAATAGTAGTACGACTGTCCCAAACCAACGCATCTATCTATGCAACAGATAAATATCCGGCAGCTACCAATCACTATGCCTTGGCGTGAGGTCAAAATACATAGCTTGAATACTACCGAATATTTAACTGAAATGATGGAGGGCTACGAATGGTTTCTGGCGAAAACCTTTAACGTAATGAACTTGATATCGTTGAAGGAATTGATAGCTTTATAAAAATATAGTGACGAAAACCTTTGCTAAAGAGGTCACTCCCGGTGAAGGGATCTCGGCTCTTTCCCCGTGGAATGAGGTGCAGGATATTCCAACTGAATACCATTATGCAAAGCAAAAGTAATCGGCTATAGTTAAGTTATTGCCCTGACGCAAACTTTTGTCCAAGGGGTCACTCCCGGTGAAAGGATCTCGGCCCTTGCCTCGTCGACTGAGGAGCAGGATATTCCAACTGAATACCACTGTGCAAAACAAAAGTAAACATCCTTGCAATAACAACTTTTTGAAAAATGTTCCAACAACATCAGAATAGGTTTGTTTATCTTGCATTGATCCGAATCAACGCAGTCCCATCAATTGATCACTCCACAAAAGAACGAAAATATTGATGTACGTATATGCCATCCGCATTCGCCACTGGGTCCCGTCATCACCCGTTAGGTTACTTAACTAACGACAGAGCGGGGACTGGACTAGCCCGGATGCAAAACATATACAACATCAACTAGTATATATATAATATATAATTTTAGCTCAAGGCGTGATAAAAAATGCAGCATCACAGAAATGTAACCAGCATCACAGAACAATACAGATATCTGGGATCCCCGGGTTTCATAGAGCCGCTACTGAAACCCAACGTTCCCCTGGTCGTGTGGATACCTGTGCAATGAAATCCTAGACCCCTACGGGCGCGGCAAGTTACCCGCCAAAACCTGAAGCGAGGCAGCCCCCTTCAGCAATGTGAATGGACCACCCAGCACTTCACGGAAACCGGTAAATTAGGCACCCCTCCTGGGTCAACCTATCCCCCCTACGAGTGCGGCGAATAGCCCGCTAATTCTAGAGTAAAGCCCCCTCCGTCCCATTGCCATGAGATGCGGGCTCGTTGCCCTCTAGAACCCGGCTATCCGTGCACCCCTCCGTGGGGTAATCCTAGTACAGAAAGTAAAATATACATACAACGGGTACATCGACCTCGACCCGGTCGTGCCCCAAAAGAATAATACAAACAGGCAGTGACGGCAGTCCACATGTCGGACGCTCGCCCCGCAATATCAAATGTACATATAAAACAAAACTGTACTAACATCGCATCCAGGCTATCCCCCACGACCGATCCGCAACATCACATCACAACACAGAACATCAACGTGAATGTCACGTTCGCAAATCCGTCTAAAAGGGCTATAGTAGATAGACTGGATTTACCGATCGAATGACATTCACGGTCGCAGATATAATGTAAATATTGTGAACTAATGTGTTTAAAATATCTGATCGAACAAATTTATCAAAGTAGGCCCCAAGCACTACTGTAGCTCTCACAGAAAATCTGGGCCCAAAAAGAATGTTTCAAAAACCCTATTTTCAACCCAGAAGCTCTCTGTGAAAAATTGGTGAAATGAATAGTATAAATGGCGGCGGAACTGCGGCCCAAGCATGGGTTTGGCCGCGGTTCTGCGGTGGAACAGAGGATCCATGACACCAAATTTTCTCAGAATTCTTAGAATACCCTGCACATCATTCTGACACAACCTGAAAAATTTTTAGACTCTGAAAAAATTTCAACAGAAACTGTGCAACTTGTAATCGGGTTTTCGGGATTTTTGTTCGATCGGAAATGTAAACACGTTAGACCAAGCTAGACTAGGTGTAGGGTTCCTATGCACGCTAATGAGGTCTCACAAGGCATCAACCATGCCAAATTCAAAATTTTCCGGTACCGAGAAACCCTAAACTAGATCGTTAACTAGAGAATAGGCGAAACTACAAGCTAGTAAACAACTTTACTGCTAAGTGAAAGAGACTACAACCTTTGTAGATCTGGTCCTCCACTTCCTTAGCTCCGTGATGATGTCCCTCCGCTACGATCATCGGATCCCGGACTCTAGCGATGGTTTCGTCGAAGAAATGATCGGGCTAGGTCGTCGACTTCGTTGCCGAAGATGATCTACGTCGAGGCAACACAACATCAAGCTCCAACATCACCAAGTCATGAAACTTATGAAGAAAACATCCTATACTACTTGGCAAGTGGTAGAGGATGAAGAAATAGGAAGTGGGTTCACTTTGGATTTGGATTTCTCACTCTTTTCCTCATAGCACCATTAAAGCTAGTAAGGTTTCTCCTTCTTAAAGAAGAAGAAGAAGAAGAAAAAGAATATGATAAGAATAATGAATAATAGAAAATAAAGTGATTCTTATCATATTAGCAACCATGGTTGAGTGTAGAGAATCAACTAGGGTTAGGAGAATGGTTAGGTTAAGCAAAAGAAACAAAAATGGTCAAAGCTTCTCAAAGCTTCAAGAAGCTTCAAGTGTAAAACAAAAAGCCACCATTTTATTTTCTTTTGCCAAAAAGAATAAAGTAAATAAATGAGTAAATGAAACCCTAACCATTAACCTAATCATAGTTTAAAGCATACACACAACCAAGTTTGCATGTATCATCAAACATGATACAAACTAGTGCACAAAACTATATCATATATATATAATGTGCACATCAAGTGAGAAAATCCATCTTAAGTGAGCCAATACTAGTTAATGCAAAGTAATATATCAAATATATAATTATGCATTAAATCATTAAATCAATGCTTGATTTATTGATCCGGTCATACTGCATATAACCGACTAATATTTAGTGTATCAATGTATCGAATCAACACTTGATTCGGTAACCCGGCTATATCTCATATAACCGTCCAATGATACAAATCGCGAGAATAGAATACAGTATCACATACTAGTATTATTCTCGATCCCGCACATATCTCATATGCGCTCCTATTTCGTTTCGCTTGAGCCAGGAAACCTCTGTGTAGGACTCTAAAGACTCGTCAATACGCCGGCAGCAGGTGATGATCATATCAAACACCCACAAGCCGCAAGCGGTCTGCTAAACGTAACGGCCACCCGGGTATTGAGCGATCAGAAGATCAACGAGCAAGCCTGCTCACACTCCTGTGAATCCTACCAGTAACACTTACCGTGCAGTCCGGTCTGTTCGTCTGATATGTCGCATATCTCGCCTAGGGGTGGTAAACGTCAGACCCCAATAGCTCGAAAAGTCATGTCGATATGAGGTCTATAACAGTTCAAGAAACTACTGGTAACACTTACCAGTAAATCTCAGCAACCCTGGCCAGGGATTTCCGGTTATAGCCAATCGAACACAGCGCAACATCAACTCCCTATACCGGGATAGACGAATCCCCTCCTATCGCTCATTGCCTCCATGTGATTCGGGACTGTACCCAAAAACCACCGTTTTGCACGCCCTCTTGGATGTGGTAAGGTAGAAATCAAAGCACAGTGGAAATCACACAAGACTCTATGACGATCTCGGGTCTACAGACTAACCTGTACCAGTGTCACCAGAGAACTGCCATCTGACGTAAGGTATAATACCATCTGGGAGTTCTCGGAGTGTCCGTCCAGTGTACCCAGTCTCCAGTGAGCACCTGTATATCATCTCTGATGTCAAACACCAATGGATATGGGATCATCCATCGCCCATCTGTATGGGTCGAGAAGGAATACGCTAGTCTACTCTGGTATATCGATGCCCCGTCTCTATACACCCACGACTAGGGACCTTGAAGGATGTACTTATGGACTACCATGTCCCCACTAGTATGATCCGCATCATAGTCCAGGTAGTCAAGTACACATCCTAAGGGCTTTAACAACATGTAACAGAGAGACAATCAGTGTACACGTTAAGCTAAAGAGCAACCAGATAGCATACTATCATGTCGAGCAAGAAAGTCTTCCCTATATATGTCCAAGCATCCACTACAATATACATCCTTTGTATAGTAATGGCCACTAGGGCATACATATAACTAACAATCTCCCACTTGCACTAGGGCCATCTGATAGCAGTGGTTGTAGTATCTCATACTCAACCATCCCATAAAAGTCTCTCTCTGGGAAAAGGCCTTTGTGAGTGGATCCGCCGTGTTTTCCTCTGAGTCTACTCTCCTAACCTTGATCTCCTTGGAGATCAGCCATCTCCATGATCAGGTGATACTGCCTTAGAATATGTCTGGATCACTGATGGGACGGGCGTTCCTAGGCATAAGCCACAACCCCATTGTCACTGTAAGTCGATGTACAACACCCCAATACTTGTGGGGAGGCGGAATTTTCAAAAACGAACTTGTTAAGTGAACGAACATCGACTAACCGCTTGAATCGAAGCTAAACTACAAATAACCGTACAAAAAGAGTTTCATAACTATTGTGTTTAGGGATTATACCTAATGGAACCAGTCCTTCGTCTTTACGATCTCCTTGTTCTCCTCGGCCTTCTCTAGGTAGTAGACGATCCACCCGAGAGCAAAACTCCAAACTAAACCTCTAACTTGAGGTAACTAATCTTCTTGGATTGCTAATCAAAGAAGATAGAATGAAATAGAGTGATGGTTATGGATTGATTAGTCTAACTAATCCTAGATCTCAACACATGAGGGTGAGGATTAGTCTTTTGAAGAGAGAGAGCTTGAGGAGAGAGAATGTGAGAATGAATTATGATGAGAATAGTAAGTTATCATAATATATATGAAGCATTATCTAATAATAAGAAAAGAATAAAGAGTGATGAATAATCATGCTTCATAAAATATCTAGTGGTGATTCATTAGCATGAGTCATTAAGCAATAAATGTGCATTAATGAAATGAATGAATCACCACCATGACTCATATAACTCATTCAATGTATATGACACATAACCCTCCTTAGTCACCATCTTCTAAAAGCTTCTCGTACAATTACGAGAACGCCCCTCCGATCCGTAAAAATACGGAAAAACTTTAGACTGTATAAATCCAATAACCGGATACCAGTAACTGGCTTAAACCAAAGCCGACTGGTAAAAACTGTCCGAAAGTCGTACGCGCGTAAACGCACGTATGCGTCCGAACCCTTTGTCGCAAAACCATGCAACCTCTATATCGTTTCGCCTGGAGTAGGAAACTCTCTGTGTGGGACTCTAGAGACTCGACTACTACGCTGGCAGTGGGTTTAACCACAGACCGCAAGCGGCACTAGCTGTACGTAATGGTCCCCAGGTAGTTGTCGATAAGAAGGCCGATGAGGAAACCCATCCGAACTCCTACTGAGTCTGATGTGACAATCTCCATACAGTCCGGTCCGTTCGTCCAATACTATCGCATATCGGGCCTAGGGGGGCGGCAAGCGTCAGTCCCCTAATAGCGGTATAAGTCGTGTCGGAGGGAAGCCCATTACACCCTGAGAAACTACTGGAACCTACCAGCAAATCTCGCTTGCCCTGGCCAGGGACTTTGCGTAATGGCTCTCTGACACAGCACGATATCTACTCCCAATACCGGGAGGGACGAATCCTGTCTAACTGCCTCTGCCTCCAAGTGCTCGGGACTGCACCCAACTGCTACCTGTTTGCACGACTCCTTTGAGTCGTGGTAGGGTAGCAATCTAAGAACAGTGGGACACACTCGAGGCGAAGTAGCAGTGTCAAGTCTGCGGACTATGCTGTACTCATGTCACCTGGGAACTGCTCACTGACGACTGGTATCAAACCAACCAACAGTTTCCTGTGAGTCCTGTCCGGTGTACCCGTAACCTAACGAGCACCTGCATACTATCTCCAGTACGACGTACTGACGGCTGTGGGACAGACCATCTCCCCAACTGGGATGAGAAGCGTACACACCAGTCTACTCCGGAGTATCGATGCTCTGTCTCGATAATCCAACGACCAGGGACCTGAATAAGGATGTGCTTGTAGACTACCCAGCCCCCACTAGTGTGACTGCCATCACAACGCTGGTAGACAAGCAAGATCCTAAGAGCTCTATCAATACGTACACTCACATATTAAGATAGAAAAACCAAGTAGCATACTACCATGTTTAGCAAGACTGTTATATACATGTGAATATCCCAAGCTTCCATTAAGTAATATACAAACTAGTATGATACAGTAATGGCCTTCTAGGGCATAAACACTAACAATCTCCCACTTGCACTAGGGCCATGTACTGGCATATCGTAGACCGATGATCTCGAGTAGCCTCTCGAACTGAATCTGAGGTAGGGCCTTCGTGAATGGATCAGCAATGTTCTCTTCAGAAGCAACTCTCCGAACCTCGATCTCCTGACGATCAATGATCTCCCTGATCAGGTGATACCGCCTCAAGATGTGTCTGGACTTCTGATGGGACCTTGGTTCCTTCGCTAAAGCTATAGCTCCGTTGTTGTCGCAATACAGAGGTATTGGATCAACTATGGTAGGAACCACCTGAAGTTCTGTTAGGAACTTCTTCATCCAGACTGCTTCTTTTGCGGCATCGTAAGCAGCTATATACTCCGCTTCCATCGTCGAGTCAGCAACGGTGTCCTGCTTGGAGCTCTTCCAGCACACCGCCCCTCCATTGAGGGTAAAGACATAACCCGACATGGACTTGGAATCGTCCTTATCACTATGGAAGCCGGAATCAGCAAAGGCCTCCAACTTGAGGTCTTTTCCGCCGTAAACCAAGAACATCTCCTTAGTCCTCCTCAGGTACTTAAGAATGTTCTTTACTGCAATCCAGTGTTTCTCCCCTGGGTCTGACTGATACCGGCTTACCACGCTCAGTGTGTAAGCAACATCTGGTCTGGTACACAACATCGCATACATTATAGAGCCTACCGCAGAAGCGTAGGGTATAATAGACATGCGTTCCCTTTCCAAATCAGTCTTGGGAGACATCTCTTTGGAGAGGGTGATTCCGTGATAAGCCGGTAGATTACCGCGCTTAGAATCTTCCATACTGAATCTTTTCAGTACAGTGTCGATATACCTGGACTGCGAAAGTCCCAACATCCTCTTGGATCTATCACGATAGATCCGGATCCCCAGAATGTAAGAGGCATCACCCAGGTCTTTCATGGAGAACCTGTGTGACAAGAATCCTTTGACAGATTGTAGCATAGGCATGTCATTTCCTATCAATAGAATGTCATCCACGTACAAGACGAGGAATACGACACTTCTGGCCACAACTTTACTATATATGCACGGTTCATCTGGATTTTTGATAAAGTCATATTCTTTGACTGTCTCATCAAAACAGATGTTCCAACTCCGCGATGCCTGCTTTAGTCCATAAATGGACTTAAGCAGCTTGCATACTTTCCCGCTGCTCTCACTCTGATTGAAACCCTCTGGCTGATCCATATAGACGCACTCTTCTAAATTTCCATTCAGAAAAGCCGTCTTTACGTCCATCTGCCAGATTTCATAATCATAGAAGGCAGCAATAGCAAGAAGGACCCGAATGGATTTGAGCATAGCCACTGGAGAAAAGGTTTCGTCATAGTCCAAACCAGGTCTTTGACGAAAACCCTTTGCAACAAGTCTAGCCTTATAGGTTTCCACCTGTCCATCTACACCAATCCTTTTCTTGAAGATCCATTTGCATCCTATGGGTTTTACCCCATCTGGAGCAAAGTCCAAAGTCCATACTTTGTTGGTGTACATGGACTCCATTTCGGTCCGCATTGCATCTAGCCATCGTACCGAGTCGCCGCTCTGGATGGCCTGCTGGAATTCAGTAGGTTCATCATCATCTATGATGCAATCCTCTCTATCCCCATCTATGAGAAAACCGTAGTATCTCTCAGGCGGATGAGACGGCCTATTACTCCTGCGGAGGGGTGCGGGAATGTCCTGTTCTTCTTGAACTACCGGTTCTACCAAACTTTCAGTATTAGTTTGTGGTTCTGGAATTTCTTCCAGTTCTATTTCGCTCCCACTTGATTCCTTTCTAAAAAACTGATGTTCTAGAAAATGGGCATTACGAGAAACAAATACCTTTTGTTCCTCTGCGTAATAGAATAGATATCCCCTGGAGTTCTTTGGATATCCCACAAAACTACACTTTACTGATCGTGCCTCGAGCTTGTCCACATGCTGCTTTTTAACAAAAGCTGGACATCCCCAAATCTTTATATACTGTAGATGGGGTTTCTTCCCGCTCCACATCTGATATGGAGTGGTAGGCACAGTCTTGGTAGGAACCATGTTCAAAAGATATGCCGCTGATTCTAGCGCATAACCCCAGAAAGATCGCGGTAACTCAGCATTACTCATCATGGATCGTACCATATCCAATAGGGTTCGATTCCGTCTCTCCGATACACCGTTATGCTGTGGAGTGTATGGAGGAGTAAGCTGAGAGAGAATTCCTTTCTCTTTCAGGTAACCAAGGAACTCGGCACTTAAGTATTCTCCACCTCGATCAGATCTTAGTGTCTTAATACTTTTGCCGGTTTGGTTTTCTACTTCATTCTTATACTCTCGGAATTTCTCAAAAGCTCGGATTTATGTTTCATCAGATAAATGAATCCGTATCTTGAGTAATCATCCGTGAAAGTAATGAAATAGGAAAAACCACCTCTCGCATGTGTAGACATTGGACCACATACATCGCTGTGTATGAGTCCTAAGAGCTCGCTCGCTCTTACTCCTTGTCCAGTGAATGGAGTCTTTGTCATCTTTCCTTTGAGACAAGATTGACAAGTGTCATAAGATTGATATTCGAACGAGTCTAAATATCCTTCTCTATGCAACTTAGTCAACCTTCTCTCATTGATGTGACCCAGTCTACAATGCCATAAGAAAGCTTTATTTAAATCTGGAGACTTTCTTTTTAGTGTGTTCTGGACATTGAAAATTTGGAGTTGGTTTAACACATATATGCCGTTATTTAGAGTACCGGACCCAATCAAACCATGATTAAGGTGGATGTTAACAACATCTCTTACAAACGTGAAATCATAACCTTTATTTGATAACAAGGAAACTGATATGATATTACACGTTAAGCTTGGTACAAAATAACAGTTATGTAAAACCAAAATATGTCCACTCGTCAATCCTAGGTGATAATCCCCGACGGACGCAGCTCCCACGCTAGCTCCGTTAGCAACCCTGAGGATCATATCACCTTCCTTCAGCACTCTGCGGTTTCTCAGTGCCTGCAATGAATTGCAAATATGAGATCCTGATCCGGTATCCAATACCCAGGAAGTAGAGTTGATTGACAGACAATTCTCAATTACAAACACACCTGAAGTCGAAGCCACAGCTTGCTTCGGTTCCTGGTTCTTGGCGTTCCACGCCTTGCAATCCTTCTTCCAGTGCCCTTTCCTGTGACAATGGAAGCACTCATCCTGGCCAACTACCGGTGCTGCAAACTTTTTCTTTCCCTTCTTTCCCACCTTACTAACACCTCCTCTAGGTTTGGGTGCGGCCTTCTTCTTCCTTCCTTTGGCCCTAGCCTTGGACCCGGAAGAAGATGCACCGCCAACAAACATAGCGGGTGTTTCCCTTGCCTTCTGCAAGGTGCCCTCTGCACTCCTTAACATGTTCAGGAGTTCCGCAAGTTCAACTTCTTTTCCTTGAAGATTGAAGTTGAGGATAAACTGGGCGTAGGTGGGAGGAAGGGACTGGAGAATAAGGTCTGTATACAGCTCATTATCCAAAGTCGTCCCAAGGTCTGCGAGCTCTTCAATATAGCCGATCATCTGTAGGAAATGTTCATCTACCGATGACCCGACAGCCAACCTCGCTCGAAACAAGTTCTTAGAGGTCTCGTATCTTGCTATACGAGATTGCTCTCCATAAAGTTCCTTTGTATGGAGAAATATGCCATCTAGGGACATATCCTCGTGCCTCCTCTGATATTCATTGTTCATAGAGGCAAGCACGATGCACTTGGCTCTCGCGCAATCTAAATCCCAGGTTTTGCGGATTTCCTTATCCGCATTGCTGGATTTGGGTCCAGGGACAGCAGGTGCCGTAGCGGTGAGGACGTACCCCAGTTTGTCATAGGTCAAGGCCATTTTGACATTCCGCAGCCAATCTTTATAGTTTGGCCCTGTCAGTATATTTTTCTCTAAAAGTAACTTAAGTCCAGTCATTTTCAGGGTCGCTGCAATTAGGAGAGAGAGAAGAAAACTCTTTAGTATGATGCTCTTGCAAGTTTAGAGTGGTTTTTAGTTTATCTAAACTGGATGGCTCCCACTGTTTCTCGAATCCTTCCTCAAACCATAAAAGAAGAATTAGCCAGGACTATTCTCACCGTACAATACTTGCTTAACCGTTCAGCCAGGCCAGTGTCGATACTTCGAGGGAGGTTTTCCAACGCTTTCGCGAAGTTCCTTAATTAAATAACCTCTTTTCTCTGGGGACGTAACCCCGCTGACACCTTTCTGGACACCTACTAGGTTTATAGCATTGATCGTTAAGTGACGAATATCCTGATAAGTAGCATATACTCACAGTAGGATCGGGATCCAAATATCATCGTATGATAATGTTGAAGGAATCCTACCAACATTCATCAAACTCCAAATGGTATGCATCTCTTTGCAAATTTCAGTTTCTTTAGAAATTCCCGATATATATTTTTGCCCCATGCTCTTATGACCTTGGCGTTAGCTCAAAATGTCATAAGTCACATATCAAGTTCTACCCATCATTATCTTGTCAATTTGAACCCATCCGTATATATCCTTGACGTTCGGCCAAAATGATAATACGACTGTCCCAAACCAACTCATCTACCTATGCAACAAATGAATACCCAGTAGCTACCAAACACTATGCCTTGGCGTTAGGTCAAAATACATAGCTTGAATACTACTGAATGCCCAGATGAAATGACGGAGGGCTACGAATGGTTTTGGCGAAACCGTGAACGTAGTGAACTTGATATAACCGAAGGAACCTGATAGCTTTTAAAAGGAGTGGTTAAGTCTCCGCATTTAAAAATATCTGTTTTAAAAATAACCGAGTGGTTTCTTTTAAATTGTTCCAACGATTTAAACTTTGGTTTGTTTTTTCTTTGCATTATAGATAATGCGTCCCATCATTAACCTATCATTGCAGAAAACAACGAAAATACAACGTCCTCTTATGCCATCCGCATTCGCCACGGGGTCCCGTCATCACCCGTTAGGTTACTTAACTAACGACAGAGCGGGGGCTGGGCTAGCGCGGGTGTAAAACATAAGTGACGTCTAAATAGCTATCATATATATAGATATTTTACATTCGTCTGACGCAATGATATACATTCCAGAACACAGATAAACAATATTGGATTTGCAAGCAATCTGTATTTCTTTTGAGCCTGCAAGAAAAGACAGATTACACAGTTGTGATGAATAGCCGTTACCCCACCCTCGACCCCTACGGGTACGGCAAACTACCCGCCCGGCAGTTTGTGCACCCCACCTTGGGTCAGTCCTAGGAGCATAAACAGTAAAATGAAATAATACAACGGTGGCTACAACCGCAACCTAGATGTGCCCCGCAAAAAATAATATTACAACAAATTACATTTACAACAAATGAATTAAACAATAACCCATTGCTAAACCCCCGGCTATACACCACAACAGTCCAATACAGTTCATATGCACAAACAGATATAACCATTACAGAAATGTGCAACCCCCTGCGAACCGACATACTAGCAGTTAGGGGAGGTTTAGGAACACATTTATCAATCACAGATATAATCCAACATGCAAATACTGTACAATTTCGATCGATTAAACATCTTTAATATTGCTCCAAAAACTGCTCTGTAAAACTGAAACCTGAGCAAATATTAAATATCCCAGAAAATCCCAAATTACACAGAGAAACAGCACAGGAAATTTGAGTTCCTGACTCGGCAACTCGGCGGCGGAAGCGCGGCGGATCGGTGCGATCCGCCGCGGTTCCGCGGCCGCGTTGCCGATTCAGGAGCTCAAATTTCTTGGGTGTTCTTCTGGTGTCTTTTCAAGCTCTCTGAACTTCCCTGAAAAATTTTTGGACTTCATTTTAAACTCGACAGAAACTTGACAGTTTTAGGGTTTTCCGGCTTCGTTTTTCCGTTCGAAATTCGTACAAATTTGCAATAAAGTTATTTATTGTTTAGCGAGGCTCTGATACCACTGTAAGTCGATGTACAACACCCCAATACTTGTGGGGAGGCGGAATTTTCAAAAACGAACTTGTTAAGTGAACGAACATCGACTAACCGCTTGAATCGAAGCTAAACTACAAATAACCGTACACAAAGAGTTTCATAACTATTGTGTTTAGGGATTATACCTAATGGAACCAGTCCTTCGTCTTTACGATCTCCTTGTTCTCCTCGGCCTTCTCTAGGTAGTAGACGATCCACCCGAGAGCAAAACTCCAAACTAAACCTCTAACTTGAGGTAACCAATCTTCTTGGATTGCTAATCAAAGAAGATAGAATGAAATAGAGTGATGGTTATGGATTGATTAGTCTAACTAATCCTAGATCTCAACACATGAGGGTGAGGATTAGTCTTTTGAAGAGAGAGAGCTTGAGGAGAGAGAATGTGAGAATGAATTATGATGAGAATAGTAAGTTATCATAATATATATGAAGCATTATCTAATAATAAGAAAAGAATAAAGAGTGATGAATAATCATGCTTCATAAAATATCTAGTGGTGATTCATTAGCATGAGTCATTAAGCAATAAATGTGCATTAATGAGATGAATGAATCACCACCATGACTCATATAACTCATTCAATGTATATGACACATAACCCTCCTTAGTCACCATCTTCTAGAAGCTTCTCGTACAATTACGAGAACGCCCCTCCGATCCGTAAAAATACGGAAAAACTTTAGAATGTATAAATCCAATAACCGGATACCAGTAACTGGCTTAAACCAAAGCCGACTGGTAAAAACTGTCCGAAAGTCGTACGCGCGTAAACGCACGTATGCGTCCGAACCCTTTGTCGCAAAACCATGCAACCTCTATATCGTTTCGCCTGGAGTAGGAAACTCTCTGTGTGGGACTCTAGAGACTCGACTACTACGCTGGCAGTGGGTTTAACCACAGACCGCAAGCGGCACTAGCTGTACGTAATGGTCCCCAGGTAGTTGTCGATAAGAAGGCCGATGAGGAAACCCATCCGAACTCCTACTGAGTCTGATGTGACAATCTCCATACAGTCCGGTCCGTTCGTCCAAGACTATCGCATATCGGGCCTAGGGGGCGGCAAGCGTCAGTCCCCTAATAGCGGTATAAGTCGTGTCGGAGGGAAGCCCATTACACCTTGAGAAACTACTGGAACCTACCAGCAAATCTCGCTTGCCCTGGCCAGGGACTTTGCGTAATGGCTCTCTGACACAGCACGATATCTACTCCCAATACCGGGAGGGACGAATCCTGTCTAACCGCTACTGCCTCCAAGTGCTCGGGACTGCACCCAACTGCTACCTGTTTGCACGACTCCTTTGAGCCGTGGTAGGGTAGCAATCTAAGAACAGTGGGACAAACTCGAGGCGAAGTAGCAGTGTCAAGTCTGCGGACTATGCTGTACTCATGTCACCTGGGAACTGCTCACTGACGACTGGTATCAAACCAACCAACAGTTCCCTGTGAGTCCTGTCCGGTGTACCCGTAACCTAACGAGCACCTGCATACTATCTCCAGTACGACGTACTGACGGCTGTGGGACAGACCATCTCCCCAACTGGGATGAGAAGCGTACACACCAGTCTACTCTGGAGTATCGATGCTCTGTCTCGATAATCCAACGACCAGGGACCTGAATAAGGATGTGCTTGTAGACTACCCAGCCCCCACTAGTGTGACTGCCATCACAACGCTGGTAGACAAGCAAGATCCTAAGAGCTCTATCAATACGTACACTCACATATTAAGATAGAAAAACCAAGTAGCATACTACCATGTTTAGCAAGACTGTTATATACATGTGAATATCCCAAGCTTCCATTAAGTAATATACAAACTATTATGATACAGTAATGGCCTTCTAGGGCATAAACACTAACAGTCACACAATGGGAGGAACAAAGTTCATCTCATGAACAAATATACACCCAGACTTCCTCTTTGGTAGCATCTTAAGTAGCGATGTATCCAGCCTTTATCGTCTAGTATGCCACGGTATCTAGCTTGGAACTCTTCCAACATACCGTCCCTTTACTGAGGGTAAAGACAATACATGTGACTGACATTCAGTCGTCCTTATCACCCTGGAACCTTTCCAGTGATTCTCCCCAGGATCAATTGATTCCATCTCACTACCACTAGTGAGTATCCTAATATCCATTTAGATCTATCTCATAGATTCAAAACCCAGGATTTAGGAGGTATCACTTTGATCCTATATGGAGAATCCCTGTGATAAGCGGAGATTGACCGAGCGTAGCATAGGAAACTCCTTTCTTATCAAGAGTATGTCATCCACGTACTCTACGAGGATCACCACCATACTCCCTACTACCTTTTTGTATATACAAGGTGTTAGTGTATATGCCCTAGAGGCCATTACTGTATCATACTAGTTTGTATATTACTTGATGGAAGCTTGGGATATTCACCTTGTATAAACAATCTTGCTCAATATAGTAGTATGCTACTTGGTTTGTTTCTACTTCAATGTGTACTTGTGTTTATTTCAGTATATCACTTATACGCATTAGTGGAGCCCTTAGGATCTTTGCTTGATTACCAGCGTTGTGATGGCAGTCACACTAGTGGGGGCTGGGTAATCTACAAGCACATCCTTATACAGGTCCCTAGTCGCAGGACTATCGAGACAGGGCATCGATACTCCGGAGTAGACTAGCGTATGCGCTTCTCATCCCAGTGTGGGAGATGGTCTGTCCCACAGCCATCAGTACGTCGTACTGGAGATAGTATACGGGTGCTCGTTGGGTTACGAGTACACTGGACAGGACTCTTCGGGAACTGACAGGTTGGTATTATACCTATCGTCAGTTATCAGTTCCCAGGTGATATGAGTACAGCTTAGTCCGCTGACTTGACACTGGCACTTCGCCTCGAGTGTGTTCCCACTGCACTTTGATCACTACCCTACCACGACTCAAAGGAGTCATGCAAACAGGTGGTGGTTGGGTGCAGTCCCGAAGCACTTGGAGGCAGTGACGGTTAGACAGGATTCGTCTCTCCCGGTATTGGGGGTTGACATCGCGCTGTGTCTAGGAGAGCCATTACACGAGTAGTCCCTGGCCAGGGCAAGCGAGATATACTGGTAGGCATCCAGTGTTATCTCAGGGTGTTTTGGGCTTCACTCCGACACGACTTGTACCGCTATTAGGGGACTGACGTTTTACCGCCCCCTAGGCCCGACATGCGATGTATTAGACGAACAGACCGGACTGTACGGAGACTGTCACATTCAGACTCAGTAGGAGTTCAGATGG
Source organism: Agapanthus africanus (assembly GCA_030015575.1). Taxonomy (NCBI): domain Eukaryota; kingdom Viridiplantae; phylum Streptophyta; class Magnoliopsida; order Asparagales; family Amaryllidaceae; genus Agapanthus; species Agapanthus africanus. The sequence goes on from CM057346.1 coordinate 404,799,595, forward strand.
GGTTTCACCTCGTCAGCCTTCTTGTCGGCATCTACCTGGGGACCGTTACGCACAGCTAGTGCCGCTTGCGGTCTGTGGTTAAACCCACTGCCAGCGTAGTGTCGGGTCTTTAGAGTCCCACACAGAGGGTATTCGCCTCTGGGCAAAACAGAGTAGAGGTCGCATGGTTTTGCGACAGGGTTCGTTCTCATCCGCGCACTTGTGCACGTTTGGAGTCCGGACGGTTATTACTGGCTGGCTCTGGTTTGAGTCAGATGCTGGTATAAGTTTTGGGGTTGCTTTTATCTCTCAGTATTCATGTTCCTCGGAACAAGAATGCAGGTGTGTATGCACAGTTATTTGAGGAGGAGGAAGAGGACTTTCATTAGGGTTTCGGAACGGGTGCGTATGCACAGATGACAGTCGTCTTTTTCCAAACCCTAATGGATTTATGTTATATCAATTAATAATATTAATAAAATGAAATTGTGTCATGGTTGGTTTTTTTGTTGACTTGTTGACCATGGTTGACTTGTTGACCATGGTTGAAGTTTTGACCATCATCATTACAAAAGAAAGATGCTCTTTGATTCTAGCAAATTCATTTAATGTTTGATATGATAATGGTCATTCCTAAACCTTCCATCAACTATTTCATTTTCATTATTATTATTATTTTGATAATTCTTTTTCTTTTGGCATTATGGTTGCAAGAAAGAAAAAGATAGCTCATTCTATCATTTGGCTTCTCTCTCCTCACTTCATCTTCTTCTTCCTCTAGCAAAAGGAGAACCCTTCTCATGTGTTGAGAATCCCTCTCCTTAAAAGAAAAGCACCCCTTAGACACTCTCTACTCACTCTAGGATCAAGGGTTTAGCAAGCCGGAGATTTTAGTTCACTCAAAGTTCGAGAAAGAGCCCAAAGGTTGAACCCTCAGGTGGATCCATCTTCGACGGAAGAAGGCTACGAGGCAAGAACCATCAACCTCTACAAGGTTTCAAGAAGAAGGAGTTCAAGTTAGGTATAACTCTTCATCCGAGTAGCTAACGCTCCTTTGTATGCTTGCTAGTTTAGTTTAGACACGATCCCGACCTTGTTTAGTCCATGTTGCCCCTTGCGATAAAAATTTGTTTTTTATACCGTTTCCGCCTCCCCGTAAGAACCGGGGGTCGCAATATGGACTTACACAAGGTTCATCTACCATTTTGATGAAGTCAAACTATTTAACTACTACATCAAAATAGATGTTCCAACTCCGCGATGCCTGCTTTATCCTATAAAGCATCTTGTACATGTTTCCGCTGCTCCCACTGTCTACGAAGTCCTCTGACTGTGTACTTATAGACTCTCTCTTCCAAAACATCATTTAGAAAAGCAGTCATGACACCCAACCGCCAGATATCGTAGTCATGGTATGTAGCTATGGCAAGTAGGATCTGGATGGACTTAAGCATAGCCACTGAAAAAGGTTTCATCATTATCCACTCCTGGTCGATGATGAAAACCTTTAACATGTTTAGCTTTGAAAGTCTCAACTTTTCCATGTACACCAAGTAATCTTCTCAAGATATACTTGCTCCTGATGGGGATTTAATCCTTCAGATAAAGCAACCAAAGTCCATACTTTTGTTGGTGTATAAGGATTCCATCTTAGATCGCTAAGCATCCAGCCATTCTTACAGAGTCCCATTCCTGATGGCCATCTCGAAACTAGTTGGGTCATCATCTCATGATGCAATCCTCGCTCCCACTGTCATAGAGAAACCGAAGTATCTATTTTGTCTGGATTTTGCTTTTGACATAGGCCGGACAATCCCAAATCTTAACTTATTTAAGAGATAGGCTCTTCCCATACCATATCTTATATGGAGTGGTAGGCACTGATTTGATTCGAACCTAATTCAATAGGTATGCATCTTCTCAAGTGCACAACCCTAAAAGAAAATAGGTAACTCAGTAATACTCATCATAGAGCACACCATATCATTTAGGGTGCTATTGCTCCGCCCCGATTTACCATCGTGCTGTGGTGTATACGGAGGAGTAATGCTGTGAGAGAATCTCATTCTCCTTTAGGATAGTCCAGGATTTCCGTGCTCAAGTATTCTCCTCCTCGATCACATCAAAGGACATAATACTTATACCCGTATTGGTTCTCTACTTCTAACTTATATTCTGTGAATATCTCAAAAGGTTCTGACTTGTGTTTCAACAGGAACATATGTCTGAATCTTGAGAGATCATCAGAGAATGTAATGAAGTATAAAGAACCAGTCCTGGCATGTGTAGACAGGGGACCTTACATACATCATCATGTATCTGTCCCAAGAGTTCACTAACTCTTTCTCTGTTTCCAGTAAACAGAGCTATGGTCATCTTATCTCTGTGACATGATTGGCAAGTTTTACAAGATGTAAATTCAAACAGATTTAAATATGCATCTATGTGCAACTTAGCTAGTCGGGTCACATTGATATGACCTAGTCTACAATACCTCAAGAAGGATCCGTTCATTTCTGAACTCTTCCTCTTGTGTATGTTCCGTATACTAAGAACTGTACTTTGATTTAGAACATCAATGCTTTTAGATAACGTGCCTGAACCGATCAACTTTTGATATAGGAAATGTTCAAAACATTATCCAACAATACAAAATTTTATCATTTCTTTACTAATAAAGAGACTAATATGATTTTGAATATCAGGTTCGGTATCTAATAACATTCGTTCAGAATCAATGTATTTGGAATACAGGGTGACAGTGACCAACAGACTTGGCTGCAACACTTGCACCGTTTTCTGTCTCATGAAACTTATCACCCATTCTCAGTTCTTTACTTTTCTGTAGCCCATGTAACAGATTACATATCTGGGATCCTGATCTGGTATCATATACCCAGGACGTAAAGGATACTGAGAAACAGTTCTTTGTAATGAACGCACCCGAAGGAGATGCATCTTATGCACTTTCTTCATTTGGGCGGCATGGGAATCCTGGTATTCCCCAATTTCCTGCTCTGTCTTATAACAGTTATAAGTTGGAGCGGGTCCAACGTTCCCCAGCTCAGTATAACAAGCGGGTTCGGTCAATAATCCGTATTATTATCTTGATTAAGGTGTGATATGGTCGCTACCTGGAGAGAGAGAGAAGAAAACACTCAGCGTATGCTCTTGCAAGATCAGATTGGTTATTATTTTATCTAATCAGGATGGCTCCCACTGTTTTAATCAAATCTTCCTTCAAACCGTAAAAGGAAAGACTAGCCGGGATTAATTACATGCTACAAGTTCGCCAATCTTTCGGCCAGGCCAGTGTCGGTACTTTGAGGGAGGTACCCCGTGCTTTCGCACGAACCTAATTAATGTAAACCTCATTTTCCCAGAGGCGTAACCTCGTTAACACCTTTCTAGACACCTACTTGATCGGCTAATTGTAATGTGTAAAACTCTCCCAGGAGTAACTCTTACTCGCAGCGGGTATCGGGATCCAACTATCTTATAGAAGGTATGCAATCTCATTGCAAATTTCAACACTTGAAATTCCCGATAATATTTTGCCCCTAGCGTTCTATGACCTTGACGAATGCCAAACAACCCATAGTCCACTAGTCAAGTTCAACCCGTACATTTCTTGATTGAATTAAACCCACCCGCATGACCCTTGATGAATGCCAAACAACGCCGTATGAATACCCTAATCCAATCTGCATCATATGCATAAGCAGATAAGTACTAGTTTGCTACCGCACACTACGCCTTGACGAATACCAAACTACCGCAGCACGAATACTAAGTAGTACTTATCTGAAATGACGGAGGGCTACGACAGGTTTTTCTGAAAATCTATTGCGTAATGAACTTGATATCGTTGTAGAATCAAATAATTTTGAAATGGAGTGTTTTTGAGGCTTTTCTAGTTTTGCTAAAGGGGTCACTCCCGGTGAAGGGATCGTCGGCCCTTTCCTCATCGAATAAGGGGCATGATATATCATATATACCACTGTGCAAAGCGAGAACTATAGAAGCAATCAAAAGACAAACCGAGGGTTGTAGCATCTGCCAGTTATTGCTAAAGGAGTCACTCCCGGTGAAGGGATCTCGGTCCTTTCCCTATCGAATAAGGTGCAGGATGTTCTACAAGGAACACCGCGATGCAAAGCAAGAACTGTAGCTATCTGTTTTTTGAAAATTCGATTCCACAACATCTTTAGGTTTCTTTTTCTTTCATTAATCACATTAATGAAGTCCCATCATTTAAGCACCTAAACATCACAGATAAATACGACGTACACTTATGCCATCCGCATTCGCCTCGATGTCCCCTCGTGCACCGTTAGGTTAGGTAACTTATGGCAGAGCGGGGAAGGGCTAGCGCGGGTGTAAAACATAAGTAACGTCTATATAATATATCGTATATACTATATACCGTATTTATCACAGAACATCAAATGATCACATCACAGATATCGCAGCAGAAGAAACATATGAAATATTGGATATACTAGGACGCCCGTGTTTTCAATACGAGCCAGTATAAAACACGGATTCCACGGTCATGATGAATAGCCAAACCCACACCCCTAGACCCCTACGAGAGCGGCAAGCAACCCTACCAATTCTAGAGTTAGGAGACCCGGACTCGACTCCTCGAGTTGGTCTCCCACTGGACTCCAGAACCCGGTTACTTGTGCCCTCCTCCTTGGGTCTATCCTAGTGCGGAAAAGTAAATAATATACATCAACGGTGACAACTTCCGCAACCTGGAAGTGCCCCAATAAAAGAATATTACATACAAGTTTTTACATGAATGAAAATGAAAAACACTCATCTCACATAAAAACCCCCCGGCTATTCAAACACGACGATCCAATATAACATATCCAGCAACACATAACATCACATGTCATCAACGTAAGTAAATATGTCCATCCCAATTGTCGTTGACATATAGCAACGAAACCGGCGATATCACATATTACACTTACGGTCACAGAAAAGAAAGTGTAAAACTACAACAGTTGGAATCCGCAACTTCTTTAGACATCGCATGCCTAACCATCTGAATTCCTTAGACATCACATGCCTAACAATTATAAACCCGTATTTTAGTCTCTATATCGAAAACACTTTTCAATATCTAGTCGGGCAATTCAACAAGATTCCCGAAAAACTGATCGAATGCTCGTCGCAAACTTTAGTAGGCGGCCGCACCCCCGATACCGTCGACGAAGTGCACTAAGGCGGAACACCGCTGCCGCGAGCACCCGAACGGATGCTTTCGGCGACGGGGTTCTCCTACAGTCACTTGGTCAGGGCTATGGGGCGTGGCTATCTATTAAGTTTTACCGGCGAGTTTCCGCGTACGCTATGAGATTGCGACGGACTTTTGATCACATCAAAATTCCGTGGCAACCGATCAAGTGAGACTAAACTGCTATGTTTATAACATCCAAATCAGTTATCTCATAACTACTTGTGGATTCCAAATATTGTATCCCATTCCAGATAAATAGAAAATGTTAAACTTTCCGATCGAACATTCAAACACCCAAGTTTTCCCAAAACAGCTCAACACATGAAACAAGTTTAAAAACATCCAGTTCATGCCTCAGTACCAATGGTCCAGCCGTAGAAGGGTCAAGCCAACGCCTCACATGTGGCACGCCGTACTGCCCCAAACCCGAAGGTTCAAAGGGCAGTTCAAGATGGTCACATAATCGAGTTAAGGTTTGTTGTCTTCTAAAGGGTCCATCGCGTTACTTGCACTACTTAGAACGTTATTAAACCACGGAAAGATCCAACACTTGGAAATTTCCCGACAGGGGAAAAAATGGGTATTTATATCCGGTCGAACTTTTTAACATATTCTAAATTATCCGAAAAAACACATAGACGCAGTTAAAGTTTCCGATCGAATCATCGAATCCCCAATACACCCCAGATAACACAACAGTGGAATATAAATAAAAATATCCAGAAGAATCAGGAATGATAGAAGAACATTACTGTGCAAACAGAACTGACTGAAGCGACTAAGTGGCCGCGGAACCGCCGCATGAGCCATGCTCGTGCCGCGGTTCCGCCGCGCTTTAATCGACTTATGCGCACGTGCTTCACAGTAACTCTTAGAAAACCCTGCTTATTTTTCTGCATATTTTTAATTCACAAAAATCCCAGTTTTGAAAAAAATGTACAGAGAAGGGTTGAAAATTAGGGTTTCGGGTTCGATCGGACTTTTAACATCGTCTACGCATCGCCTAAGTCTCTAGCTAGGCTCTGATACCACTGTAGGGTTCCTAGGCACGCTAATGAGGTCTCATAAGGCATCAACCATGCCAAATTCAAAATTTTCCGGTGCCGAGAAACCCTAAACTAGATCGTTAACTAGAGAATAGGCGAAACTACAAGCTAGTAAACAACTTTACTGCTAAGTGAAAGAGACTACAACCTTTGTAGATCTGGTCCTCCACTTCCTTAGCTCCGTAATGATGTCCCTCCGCTGCGATCATCGGATCCCGGACTCTAGCGATGGTTTCGTTGAAGAAATGATCGGGCTAGGTCGTCGACTTCGTTGCCGAAGATGATCTACGTCGAGGCAACACAAGATCAAGCTCCAACTTCGCCAAGTCATGAAACTTGTGAAGAAAACACCCTATACTACTTGGCAAGTGGTAGAGGATGAAGAAATAGGAAGTGGGTTCACTTTGGATTTGGATTTCTCACTCTTTTCCTCATAGCACCATTAAAGTTAGTAAGGTTTCTCCTTCTTGAAGAAGAAAAAGAAGAAGAAGAAAAAGAATATGATAAGAATAATGAATAATAGAAAATAAAGTGATTCTTATCATATTAGCAACTATGGTTGAGTGTAGAGAATGAACTAGGCTTAGGTGAATGGTTAGGTTAAGCAAAAGAAACAAAAATGGTCAAAGCTTCTCAAAGCTTCAAGAAGCTTCCAGTGTAAAACAAAACGCCACCATTTTATTTTCTTTTGCCAAAAAGAATAAAGTAAATAAATGAGTAAATGAAACCCTAACCATTAACCTAATCATAGTTTAAAGCATGCACACAACCAAGTTTGCATGTATCATCAAACATGATACAAACTAGTGCACAAAACTATATCATATATATATAATGTGCACATCAAGTGAGAAAATCCATCTTAAGTGAACCAATACTAGTTAATGCAAAGTAATATATCAAATATATAATTATGCATTAAATCATTAAATCAACGCTTGATTTAATGATCCGGTCATACTGCATATAACCGACTAATATTTAGTGTATCAATGTATCGAATCAACACTTGATTCGGTAACCTGGCTATATCTCATATAACCGTCCAATGATACAAATCGCGAGAATAGAATACAGTATCACATACTGGTATTATTCTCGGTCCCGCACATATCTCATGTGCGCTCCTATTTCGTTTCGCTTGAGCCAGGAAACCTCTGTGTAGGACTCTAAAGACTCGTCAATACGCCGGCAGCAGGTGATGATCATATCAAACACCCACAAGCCGTAAGCGGTCTGCTAAACGTAACGGCCACCCGGGTATTGAGCGATCAGAAGATCAACGAGCAAGCCCGCTCACACTCCTGTGAATCCAACCAGTAACACTTACCGTACAGTCCGGTCTGTTCGTCTGATATGTCGCATATCTCGCCTAGGGGTGGTAAACGCCAGACCCCAATAGCTCGATAAGTCGTGTCGATATGAGGTCTATAACAGTTCGAGAAACTACTGGTAACACTTACCAGTAAATCTCAGCAACCCTGGCCAGGGATTTCCGGTTATAGCCAATCGAACACAGCGCAACATCAACTCCCTATACCGGAAGAGACGAATCCCCTCCTATCGCTCATTGCCTCCATGTGATTCGGGACTGTACCCAAAAACCACGGTTTTGCACGCCCTCTTGGACGTTGTAATGTGGAAATCAAAGCACAGTGGAAATCACACAAGACTCTATAACGATCTCGGGTCTACAGACTAACCTGTACCAGTGTCACCAGAGAACTGCCATCTGACGTAAGGCATAATACCATCTGGGAGTTCTCGGTGAGTCCGTCCAGTGTACCCAGTCTCCACTGAGCACCCGTATATCATCTCTGATGTCAAACACCAAAGGATATGGGATCATCCATCACCCATCTGTATGGGTCGAGAAGGTATACGCTAGTCTACTCTGGTATATCGATGCCCCGTCTCGATACACCCACGACTAGGGACCTTGAAGGATGTACTTATGGACTACCATGTCCCCACTAGTATGATCCGCATCATAGTCCAGGTAGTCAAATACACATCCTAAGGGCGTTACCAACATGTAACAGAGAGACAATCAGTGTACACGTTAAGGTAAAGAGCAACCAGATAGCATACTATCATGTCGAGCAAGAAAGTCCTCCCTATATACGTCCAAGCATCCACTACAATATACATCCTTTGTATAGTAATGGCCTCTAGAGCATACATATAACTAACACTAGGTTAATGGCGTGTCTCTGATACCAATATAAGTGCACGGCGGCGCCCCGGCCGTCGATCCGACGCCGGAAACGCGGAAACGAAAAACTTTGCGAACTAGCAAACCGGCACCACAGCGCACTATCAACCCGGATCGGGCCATTAACCTAGCTACTAGAAAACTAGAAAAGGAGTAGAGAAGCTATACCAAGCGATCTGTGTCCTTCGGTCTTCGCCTCCACTCCGATCTCCTCGCAGAATCTTCGGTCGTCGCCTCCTCGTTGAAATGGGCCCCACATCGCCGGGTTCTTTTACGGGCTCCCACCTCTGGACCGAGGCAACTCGGGCGCGAAGTTGGCAAGCCGACGCGTCCAAGATATGCTGTAGGTAAGTGTAGAATCGTAGTCTCTTTGGGGTAGTGAAGTTGCCATGGATGGAGAAGAGAATGAAATGAACTTTCAAGTGGAGCTAGAATTTTGTAGCAAGAAAAAGAGACGAACAAATTTTCCCTCATCCAAAAATGAACCCCACTCACACCCAAATTGTGGCCGGCCCCTATTAGAAAAAATAGTGGAGAGAAAACAAGAAGGGGGGTGAGTGTAGGATATAAAAGAGGTGACCACATCCAAAGCAAACCTCACATCATTTCTAATCCATTCTAATCTCAATTAATGCAAGGATTGATTCAAAAGGAATCTCATGATGATAGAAGCCACAATCATAATAAACCCCTCCACAAATAAGTTATTTGCAAACTGCAAATAACCCCCTCCATCGAAAAGTCCGGCCGCGAAGGAACAAAAGAAAACTGGCCGGAACGGAATGCAAACTGGCAACTTCAGAAAACCGATCCCGTAATAAATTACAGGAAAACCCCGCGACTGCATATACATGCCCGCATCTGTATTCCTACTGAATACAAATGCAAAGAGACAAAACTACACTGTCTAATACTAGGATCCGGCTTAAACCAAAGCCGGCTAGTAAAATACGTCCGATCACGATTCGTGCAATACCGCACGTATCTGATCGAACCCTGCCATATCTCCTTATGGCCTCTACAGCGTTTCTCCCGAAACTTGAGAAAACGGTCTGTGGGGAACTCTAAAGACTCGTCAACACCTTGGTTGTGGATTTAACCACTAGCACGTCAGAGATATTAGCCATACGTGACGGGCTACCAGGTATTGACCAAAAGGGACGTCGATGAGCAAACTCATCCTGACACCCTACTGAGCCTTTCAGTGAAAATATCCGTACAGTCCGGTCCGTTCGTCCTTGAGCATCGCATGGCGGGCCTAGAGGGCTGGTAAAAGTCAGACCCCCAAAAGCGGTACAAGTCGTGTCGGAGTGTAGCCCAGAACACCCTGAGATACTACTGGAATACCTACCAGTAAATCTCCTGCCTTGGCCAAGGACTTTTCATGTACTGGCTCTCCTAGACACAGCGCGACCTCACCCCCAATACCGGGAGAGACGAACCCCTGCAGATCCGCTAACTGCCTCCATGTGGCTCGGGACTGTACCCAACTAAAACCTGTTTGCACGTCTCCTTTGAGCGTGGTAGGGTAGCAATCAAAGCACAGTGGGAACTCACACGAGACAAATGACGATCTCAGGTCGATGAACTAACCTGTACACATGTCACCAGGGAACTGCTATCTGACGTCAGGTATAATACCAACTAGCAGGCTCCCGGCGAGTCCTGTCCGGTGTACTCATAACCCAATGAGCACCTGTATACATCTTAGGTGAACGACCTGACACCAGTGGCTTATGAGACCGGCCACCGCCCCTCATCGGGGTCTCGACTGTATACACTAGTCTACTCTGGAGAATCGATGCCTTGTCTCGAAACTCCCACGACTAGGGACTTTTTAAGGATGTGCTTATAGACCCCAGCTCCCACGTATATGATCGCCCTCATACTGCTGGTAGTCAAGCAAGAATCCTAGGGGCTCTATCAACGTGCAATAGTGACCTGTAAGGTCACCTAAAGCAGTACACGATGATAAAGATAAACCAGATAGCATACTATCATCTCGAGTAAGACTGTTCTAACGGTATAGGTCCTCCCTCAATCATTGCAATCACGTGCCTGTGATCCAATAATTGACTCTGAGGGCACTATATCCAACACTGGGACTATGATGAGATCATACTAGTGGGGCCACGGTAGTCGATGAGTACATCCTATAACTGTTCCTAGTGGAGGGTATATCGAGACAGGGCTTCGATACACCAGAGTAGACTAGCGTATACGCATCTTGACCCATATGATAAGCGATGGATGATCCTATATCCATCGATGTTTGACATCAAGGATGGTGTACGGGTGCTCAGTGGAGACTGGGTACACTGAACGGACTCGCCGAGAACTCCCAGATGGTGATATACCACACGTCAGATGGCAGTTCTCCGGTGACACTGGTACAGGGTAGTCTGTAGACCCGAGATCGTCATAGAGTCTTGTGTGATTCCCACCGTGCTTTGATTTCCACCTTACCACGTCCAAGAGGGCATGCAAAACGGTGGCTTTTGGGTACAGTTCCGAATCACATGGAGGCAATGAGCGATAGGAGGGGATTCGTCTCTCCCGGTATAGGGAGTTGATGTTGTGCTGTATTCGATTGGCTATAACTGGAAGTCCTTGGCCAGGGCTGTTATAGAGATGTACTGGTAAGTGTTACCAGTAGTTTCTCGACCTGTTATGAGCCTCACATCGACACGACTTATCGGTTACTGGGCTCTGACGTATACCACCCCTAGACTTGATATGTGACATATCAGACGAACAGACCGGACTGTACGAGAGTGTTACTGATTGGATTCACAGGAGAACGTACAGGCTAGCTTATTGATCTTCTGATCGCTCAATACCTGGGTGGCTGTTACATTTAGATGACCGCTTGCAGCTTGTGGGTGTTTGATATGATCATCACCTGCTACCGGCGTATTGACGATTCTTTAGAGTCCTACACAGAGGTTTCTTGGCTCAGGCAAAACGGAGTAGAGGCACATATGTGATATATGCAGGACCGAGAATAATGCGATATGTGATACCGTATTATATTCTCGCGATATTTAGATATGAACCAGGTCATCGGATCAAGTGTTGATTCGATGAATCGGTACATGATATATTAGTCGGTTATATTCGATATAGCCGGATCGTCGGATCAAGTGTTGATTCGATGATTTAATGTATAATGATATATATGATATATTGTATTACATTATCTAATATTGGCTCGCTTTATTATTTCATTTTCTCACCGGATTAATACATTGATATATATGCGATATATGTTAATTGTATTATTTTCTTTTGTTACAAATATATAATATATATGTGATATATATTATTGTGACATGATATGATTTATTATGAAACATGTTTAGTGATGATAAAAAGAGATTAGGGTTTGATTAGGGCTAGCTCCTTCTTGCTTATTCTAGAAGCATTTCCTTTTGTCTTGGTTAAGATATTATGGTTGATACTTATCCATGACTCATTCTTAACCTAACCAAACCATAGCTCTAGTTTATTCTCTACAAAGGTTAAGCTTCTCATCCTTGACCATGGTTCCATAATCAATCATATATTCTTATCTACTATTCATCACAAAAGGAATTATCTCATTATTCTTCATCTTCTTCTCTCTTGAGCTTTGAAAAGAGCTCACTAATTATTTCTTTTGTGATGATTTCTTGTGAGAAAATGATATAAAAAGAAAGCATAAATACTACTCCATCATCCTCATCTAATCTACCCCATTAGATTAGGGTGTTCACTTCATTAGAGTGAGAAAGCTTGGGTTATAGCAACTTCGACGTAGATCATCGGAGAAGCGGAACACTACAAGCTAGCATGGATCGTTCGAGTCATAGAGCCTCTCTTGAGTCTGGGAGATCGTGGATCGCGGTGAAGGGACTTCTACTCGGAGCTTATGAAGTGAAGGAGCGGACTACAAAGGTTGTAATCCCTCACACTAAGTAGTAAAGATGTTTACTTGCATGTTAAACCCTAATAATCTAGCAAAGATCCCAGCTTTGGGTTGTTCGGCACGTCTAAAATTTTATTCGGGCATGTTTGATTCCTTATGAACCTTCACAAGAGTGCCTAGGAACCCTACAATAGATTTCCTAGACAAAGCGCGATCTCCACCCCCAATACCGGGAGAGATGAATCCCCTGCCGATCCGCTCACGTGCCTCCATGTGGCTCGGGACTGTACCCAAAAACTACCTGTTTGCACGACTCCTTTGAGCCGTGGTAGGGTAGAAATCAAAGCACAGTGGGAACTCACACGAGACAAATGACGACCTCAGGTCGATGAACTAACCTGTACACATGTCGCCAGGGAACTGCTATCTGACGATATGTATAATACCAACTAGCAGATTCCCGGCGAGTCCTGTCCGGTGTACTCATAACCCAATGAGCACATGTATACATCTTAGGTGATCCAACTGACACCAGTGGCTTGTGAGACCGGCCACCGCCCCTCGTCGGGGTCTCGACTGTATACACTAGTCTACTCCGGAGTATCGATGCCCTGTCTCGAAACTCCCACGACTAGGGACCACTATTAAGGATGTGCTTATGGACTACCCAACTCTCATGTATATGATCGCCCTCATACAGTTGGTAGTCAAGCAAGATCCTAAGGGCTCTATCAACGTGTAACAGTGATCAGTCACCTGAACCTGTACACGACTGATAAAGGCAAAGCAGATAGCATACTATCATCTTGAGTAAGACTGTCCTACCGGTATAGGTCCTCTGCAATCATTGCAATCACGTGCCTGCGATCCAATAATTGACTTTGAGGGCACTATATCTAACACTATCAATGTGTAATAGCGACCTGTAAGGTCACCTAAAGCAGTACACGATGATAAAGACAAACCAGATAGTATACTATCATCTCGAGTAAGACTGTCCTATCGGTATTGGTCCTCCCTCAATCATTGCAATCATGTGCCTGTGATCCAATAATTGACTCTAAGGGCACTATATCCAACTTTGTTGGCCTTCGTCAAGGTCATAAAAGCATGGGGCAAAAATTCACGTCGGGAGTTTCTAAAGAAACTGAAACTTGCTTGTGCTGCATACCATTTGGAGTTTGATAATGTTGGTAGGATTCCTTCAGCATTATCACACAATGATATTTGGATCCCGATCCTACTATGAGTATCCGCTACTCTTCGGGAGATTCTTCACTTAATAATCAATGCTATAAACCAAGTTGGTGTCTAGAACAGTGTTAGCTGGGCTACGCCTTCAGGGAAAAGAGGTTATTTAATTAAGGAACTTCGGGAAAGCGTCGTAAAACCTCCCTCGAAGTTCCGACACTATCCTGGCTGAACGGTTAAGCAAGTATTGTATGGTGAGATTAATCCTTACTAATTCTTCTTGTATGGTTTGAGGAAGGTTTGAGAAACAGTGGGAGCCATCCTGTTTAGATAAATTAAAAACCAATCTAAACTTGCAAGAGCATCATGCTAAGTGTTTTCTTCTCTCTCTCTTAATTGCAGTGACCCAGTGACCAGACATAGGTTACATCTAGATAATTAAATGACTGAATTTGACTATAATGACTGGCAAAGGTCTGTCCAGATGTCTATTACCCATGACAAGCTAGACCACCTCATTACTACTCAACCCCCCGCAATCTCAGGTCCAGTTTCCACCGTCGCGGATAAGGATATCCGTAAGACAAGGGAAAAAGACAGTGCGAATGCCAAGTGCCTCATGTTGGCCTTAGTGGTTGGTGTAAACCAGAGGCAACACGAGAAGATGGACTTAGCTTCCATCTTCCTCCATAACAAAAATTTATATGGAGAGCAATCTCGTATCGCAAGATATGAGACCTTAAAGGAATTGCTTCAAGCGAGGTTGGCTGTCATGTCATCTGTAAGGGACAACGTCCTTACGATGACTAGCTATATTGATGAGCTCACGGACCTGGAGACCACGTTGGGAAACAAGTCATATGTTGACTTGTTTCTACAGTCCCTACCATCTACTTTTGCCCAGGGGAAGAAAGTTATACTTCCAGTTGAGGGCACCCTGAAGGAAACCAGGGTGACACCTGTTAGTTATATGTATGCCCTAGAGGCCATTACTGTACATACGATGTATATTGTAGTGGATGCTGGGACATATATAGGGCGGACTTTCTTGCTCGACATGATAGTATGCTATCTGGTTGTACTTTATCTTAACATGTACTCTGATTGTCTCTAAGTTACATGTTGATAAAGCCCTTAGGATATGTACTCGACTACTGGGACTATGATGAGATCATACTAATGGGGCCACGGTAGTCGGTGAGTATATCCTATAACTGTTCCTAGTCGAGGGTATATCAAGACAGGGCATCGATACACCAGAGTAGACTGGCGTATACGCATCTTGACCCATATGATGGGCGATGGATGATCCCATATCCATTGATGTTTGACATCAAGGATGGTATATGGGTGCTCAGTGGAGACTGGGTACACTGGACAGACTCGCCGAGAACTCCCAGATGGTATTATACCTTACGTCAGATGGCAGTTCTCTGGTGACACTGGTACAGGTTAGTCTGTTGACCCGAGATCGTCATAGAGTCTTGTGTGATTCCCACTGTGCTTTGATTTCCACCTTACTACGTCCAAGAGGGCGTGCAAAACGGTGGTTTTTGGGTACAATCCCGAATCACATGGAGGCAATGAGCGATAGGAGGGGATTCGTCTCTCCCGGTATAGGGAGTTGATGTTGCGCTGTGTTCGATTGGCTATAGCTGGAAATCCCTGGCCAGGGTTGCTGAGATTTACTGTTAAGTGTTACCAGTAGTTTCTCGAACTGTTATAGACCTCATATCGACACGACTTATCAAGCTACTGGGGTCTGACGTTTACCACTCCTAGGCGATATATGCGACATATCAGACGACGAGACCGGACTGTACGGCAGTGTTACTGATTGGATTTGCAGGAGTGTGAGCAGGCTTGCTCGTTGATCTTCTGATCGCTCAATACCTGGGTGGCCGTTACATTTAGCAGACCGCTTGTGGCTTATGGGTGATTGATATGATCACCACCTACTGCCGGCGTATTGACGAGTCTTTAGAGTCCTACACAGAGGTTTCCTGGCTCAAGCGAAACGAAATAGGAGCGCATATGAGATATGTGCGGGACCGAGAATAATACTAGTATGTGATACTGTATTCTATTCTCGCGATTTGTATCATCGCTCGGTTATATGTGATATAGCCGGGTTACCGAATCAAGTGTTGATTCGATACATTGATACACTGGATATTAGTCGGCTATATGCGATATGACTAGATCATTAAATCAAGTGTTGATTTAATGATTTAATTTATAATTATATATTTGATAAATTACTTTATATTAACTAGTATTGGTTCACTTAAGATTGATTTTCTCACTTGATGTGCACAAGTTGTATATGTGATATATTTTTGTGCACTAGATTGTATCATGTTTGATGATACATGCAAACTTAGGTGTGTGTATGCATTACACCATGTTTAGATTAATGGTTTAGTTTTTTATTTGTTTTGGAAAAACAAAATGGTTATTTTCTTTGTCTTTGCTTGAAGCTTCATGAAGCTTTCAAGCATCTTTGACAAAGTCTAACCATTTTGTTTTGCATGAGATTTTCTTTAACCTAACCATTAACTTAAACTCTAGTTTAGTCTCTACAAAGGTAAAACTCACCCATGGTTGCAATATGATAGAATTCACTTGATTATTCTTTTGTGATATTAATTATTCATTCATATTCTTTTCTTTCTTCTTCTTCTTCTTCTTCAAGAAGAAGAAAGCTTGCTAGAATTTTTCAAGTGGAGATTAAGAGTGAGAAATCCAAATCTAAAGTGAACCCATTTCCTATTTCATCATTCTCTACTACTTGCCATTTATTTTAGGGTGTTCTCTTCACAAAGTTCTTGACCTAGTGAAGATGGAGCTTGGGTTTGAGTCTCCTCGACGTAGATCGTCTTCGGCCTTGAAGTCAACGACCCAGCCTGCTCATTTCTCCGAAGAAACCATCGCTAGAGTCCGGGATCCCGATGATCGCAGCGAAGGGACGTCAACACGGAGCTTTAGAAGTGAAGAACCGGATCTACAAAGGTTGTAATCCCTTTCACTTTTAGTTAAAATGTTTAACTTGCTAGTTTTCTCCTTATCTCTGGTAAACGATCTTGGTTAGGGTTGTTCGGCACGACTATTTTTTTTAATCGGGCATGGTTGATGCCTTGTAGAACCTTGTTAGAGTGCCTAGGAACCCTACAGTGGTATCAGAGCCAAGCTAGAGCTTTAGGCGAAGTCTAGACGAAGTTTAAAGTCCGATCGAACCCGAAAACCCCGATGTAAACCCTTCTCTGTACATTTTTTGAAAATGTGATTTTTTATGAATTAAAAATGCTCAGAAAAACAAGCAGAAAAAACTAAGAATTACTGTGAAGTACGGTCCACTAAGTCCCTGAAATGACCGCGGAACCGCGCCCAAACCAAGGTTTTGGCGGCGGTTCTGCGGCCAAAATTTGGACTTAGTCCCTCATATTTCATATATTTATTCTTAGGTCCTTTCTTGTCAATTTTTTCTGGAAAGTTTTTTATTCCACTCAAGTGTTGAGTTATCTAGGGTTGTATTGGGGACTCGTTGATTCGATCGGATAATTTAACTTTGTTTAGTTTGTTCCGGATATTTTTAGAAACTGTTAAAAAGTTCGAACGGATATCAATAACTCACTTTTTCCCGACCCGGAAAATTTCCAAGTGTCGGATTTTTCCGTTGTTTGAGAACGTCTGAATCGTGCAAGTTACGCAATGGACCCTTTAGAAGACAACAAACCTTAACTCGATTATGTGACCGTCTTGAACTGCCTTTTGAACCTTAGGGTTTGGGGCAGTACGGCGTGCCATATGTGAGGCGTTGGCTTGACTCTTCTACGACTGGACCGTTGGTACTGTGCCATGTGATGGATGTTTTAAAACTCCCCTCAAGTGTTGAGCTATTGGGAAAAACATGGGTGTTTGATTATTCGATCGGAAAGTTTAACATTTTCTATTTATCTGGAATGTGATACAATATTTGGAATCCATAAGTAGTTATGAGATAACTAATTTGAATGTTATAAACATAGCAGTTTAGTCTCACATGATCGGTTGCCACGGAATTTTGATGTGATCAAAAGTCCGTCGCAATCACGTAGCGTACGCGGATACTCGCCGGGTAAACATAATAGACAGCCATGCCCCATAGCCCCGACCAAGTGACTATAGGAGAACCCCGTCGCCAAAAGCATCCGTTCGTGTGCTCGCGGCAGCGGTGTTCCGCCTTAGTGCACTTCGTCGACGGCATCCGGGGGTGCGGCCGTCTACTAAAGTTTGCGACGAGCATTCGATCAGGATGTCGGGAATCTTGTTGAATTGCCCGACTTGATATTGAAAAGAGTTTTCGATAATGAGACTAAAATGCGGGGTTTATAATTGTTAAGCATGCGATGTCTAAGGAATTCATTTGGTTAGGCATGTGATGTCTAAGTAGGTTGTGGATTCCAACTGTTGTAGTTTTACACTTTCTTTTCTGCGACCGTAAGTGTAATATGTGATATCGCCGGTTTCGTTGCTATATGTCAACGACAATTGGGATGGGCATATTTACTTACGTTGATGACATGTGATGTTATGTGTTGCTGGATATGTTATATTGGATCGTCGCGTTTTGAATAGCCGTGTTTTTTTTATGTGAGATGAGTGTTTTTCATTTTCATTCATGTAAAATTATTTGTATGTAATATTCTTTTATTGGGCCACTTCCGGGATGAGGTTGATGTCACCATTTGTATATTATTTACTTTTCCGCACTAGGATAGACCAAGGAGTGGAGCACAAGTAACCGGGTTCTAGGGTCCAGTAGGAGACCATCTCGAGGAGTCGAGTCCGGGTCTCCTAACTCTAGAATTGGTAGGGTTTCTTACCGCTCTCGTAGGGGTCTAGGGGTGTGGGTTTGGCTATTCATCGCGACCGTGGAATCCGTGTTTTATAGAGGCTCAAAATAAAACACGGACGTCCTAGTATATCCAATATTTCATATGATATTTTCTGCTGCGTTATCAGTGATGTGATCATGTGATATGTTCAGATAGATATTGTATATAGTATATATGATATATTATATAGACGTTGCTTATGTTTTACACCCGCGCTAGTATTAGTTATATGTATGCCCTAGAGGCCATTAATGTACATACGATGTATATTGTAGTGGATGCTGGGACGTATATAGGGAGGACTTTCTTGCTCGACATGATAGTATGCTATCTGGTTGTACTTTATCTTAACATGTACTCTGATTGTCTCTAATACATGTTGATAAAGCCCTTAGGATATGTACTCGACTACTGGGACTATGATGAGATCATACTAGTGGGGCCACGGTAGTCGACGAGTACATCCTATAACTGTTCCTAGTCGAGGGTGTATCGAGACAGGGCATCGACGCACCAGAGTAGACTAGAGTATACGCATCTTTACCCATATGATGGGCGATGGATGATCCCATATCCATCGGTGTTTGACATTAAGGATGGTGTACGGGTGCTCAGTGGAGACTGGGTACACTGGACGGACTCGCCGAGAACTCCCAGATGGTATTATACCTCACGTCAGATGGCAGTTCTCCGGTGACATGATTGTTAGAGATTCTGCGTGTTCAAGTTTAGTTAATTACCGCAATCAAGACGGTTTCGCTTGTAGCTAGCCGGTTGAGTACGGGTCGTCCGCAGGGAGATGGGAATCTTTTTCTATGTGCTTTAACGAGTTAAGTCCAGTTTTTCAGATTTTGTTGTGATTAATTAAGTGGTAAAGTGATATGTAAAGAGAGCTTGTTAGGGTTAGGATTAGGTTAGTTTGAGTTAGGAGTCTCCCACATCTTTCGTTGCCCTTCTTAATATCGATGTTACGGTAATCGGCAACAACGGGGATTAGCACGACTAGGAAGAAACTTGCGAGTATAAGCTAGGCTTTCCGACGCATTAGTTCTTCCTTTTGGTGCTTGTCCGTCCGTTCTTGGCTCTTAGCCATAACCTCCGGTTAATTCAACCACAACCGGTCTCACTACGGAATCACCGCTATCATGTAGGATAGGGTGCCGTAAGGAGCGGATTGTGGTTCAATTAACGGGAGTCGAATTAAGTTGTTGGGCAAGGAAATAGTGAGAGAGATTTCCTTCTCTCAAACTTCCCTTATCCTACCCTAACAAGTATGAAACTACTCACACATCATAATGAAAAGAAAACAAAACAAAAGAGGAAGATAGAAAGAAGGAGATTAGAAGATAACAACTAGCTATTTGCGACCTCACCTTGGCAAGGATCAAGCGTAAGCATCATGGTTGTTTTAAGGATAAAGAAAAAAAGAGAAAAGAAAGAAACAACAAGAAATAACAACAACTAAGTTAACAAATTAAAATTACAATAATTAACAAGAGAACAAGACAAGCATAATAATAAACGGTTCTTCTTTATTCATCATTCTTCACTCAAAAGCTCACTACAAGTTTTAATGGAGAAGAGATGAGAAGAGGAAGAAGAACATGTATTCTAAAACCTAGAGAAAAAATACAAGATTATGGACCCTTTCCTTCACAAAGTTCTGGGCTATTTATAGGCTGAAAACTGAAAATCTAGGGCAACCATCTGCCCCCTTACAAAATTACCCAACTGCCCCTAAAAAATCCACTTCTGCCGCCACCATACGGCCGCGGATCCGCGGCCTAAGCATGCTTAGGCCGCGGTTCCGCGGCCATAGTAGGGAGTTAGGCCTTCGTATTTTGTGGCTTTTCCTGGTTTTCTTTGTACTTCAGTATGGTATGTGATTTTTCTCGGAAACTCTTCACAATTTTTCCAGAATTTCTGTTGAGGGAGAGGTGATTTGATGTGGACTTTTTGTCATGATTTCCTTGAGCTCCGCGTAGATTTCTTGGATCTTGTGCTGCCATAGAGCCTTGTGCATGAAAATGAAATTGATTTGACATTTTGTCTCTTAAACTGGTGTGTGGCAACAGACGGATAAAGAGCGGAGATCCGTGTTTTATCTGTGGTTGGCAGGAACCCGGATTTTGTCGTGTTTTCCTTGAATTTCACCGTTTTAGAACCGAGAACCTGTATCCTGCAATTGACTAGTAAACACGGCTCAAGAGTATCTACCGATATGCAATGTGATAAAAATTGGGCGGTATGAAAATGCAAAAATCTGATATGAACAAATACCCCCAAACTTATCATTTGCTCGTCCCGAGCAAAACCAATTTATTCACAAAAAATTTCCTAACCTCACTTTCGCACGGAACGCGATTGCACTGAGCATGTGCAACAAGCCGTTAAACCTCTAGGTGTCCCTAGTAGGAGGAGTGTTGTCTCCTGAGGGTTTTCAGCGGATATTACCCACAAAATCCGGTCAAGTTGGTTTTGTAAAATAACTCAGATTCAAACCCTAAAGTTTTGTTTCAGAAAATAACAATTCTATAATCCTAAGTCTGGACTATCGAACCTTTATTTTTCACACCTCGCTTCTTATTTAACTACAGATTTTATATGTCTTTACGTGCAGTGCAAATAGTGTCGTTAAGTTCCAGAAGGATCGATTAAAGTCATCATGTCGCACAATAAAGCCCAGATAACAATTTTAAAAGGATCACATAAGTTTTATAAAGAGTTAAGCATTTTTCAAGTTTCGTTTTCCAGTAGGGTTTCAACTTCAGAATTTCTATCTTCCTTAACAGGAAACTAAGTCGTATTTTTCACTCCACCTTTTTCTTGTTTTCATTTCATACACACCTCTGTGAACGTGCAATAGTCTTTATCATAGAGTAAAACCTTCATATCTCCGCTAAATTTTTTTAAAAGCCTGTCTTTTATCAAGATTATTCTCACACAAAGAACCGTTAGGAATTTTAACTCGGAGAGAACACTTGCTTGACTTTGTTTTAATCTGGACTTTCTGGGCTTCTTAGCGAGCTTTGGGCCAATGCACCCAAACCAGTTGGTTTTAGGGCATTAGGTGTAGAAACACCCCAGCGGATATAATTACTCATGCTACCTAGGTCCAAAAACAAAAGACAGTTTGGCGTGAAAATCAGATGATTTAATACGAACGGAGATATAACCGGCAGTTCAATTATTATTTTGGATAAAAGACGTGTTTAGTGGGTTCGGTGTGTAATCATTCCAATCAAGTTTCAGATGGGTTATTTTTCAGACTTAGTTCCAATTACGGCATCAATAACATTCCTTCATATTCGCTTTACTTCATAAACTATTCTTGACATTACTTATTTCAGAACAAACCTATTTGATCCTCAGAAAATCATTTATCTGTTTAAAAGTTTTTAAACATAAAAGACTTGTCATCTAATTCCCAAAAACTCACGACACGTGTAGTGTGATGTAAAGACGTATATCAGCTATAGTTAACTTCAAAGGAGAGTTATCTTTCAGGTTTTCAAAATCTAAACATAAGATTTAGTTATTCCTATTTTTTCAAACAAAAACCATCGAAATATTGAATCAGAGTTCTTCCACAAGCTAACTTGACAGAAAAGTTTTTATGTTTTTAGAAAATTTTCAGATTTTTATGGATTTTATGGATTTTAATATGCGGATGCAAAATATACATATGAATGCGAAGGTAAGAAATGCGTACCGAGCGTACCCCCAAACTTAAACTGGACAGTGTCCTCACTGTTATTGCATGAAGAGATCATTTGAAGGGTCAAAATTGTCGGTTAGCGATACACAATTTTTATTTGTTTTTGTTTTTAAAGAAAAGAAAAAGAATATACACAAATATATACTACATGGTTTGTACATACCCCCAAACTTATTTGGAACAGTGTCCACTGTTCTTGGCTGGATAACCGAAGTTTGGTGGTAGGCAGAGGAAGATCAGGCAGGGTAAACCGGCTCCTGTAAGAACAGGAGCTCCTCTGTTGGTTCAGCGCTAAGGTACGGTTTTAGTCGGTGTCCGTTCACTTTGAAAAATGAACCGTCCTTTGGATTTTCCAAATCCACAGCGCCCTGCGGATACACATTCCGCACAAAATACGGCCCTTTCCAGCGAGATCTGAGCTTTCCTGGATGGAAGTGAAGTCGGGTGTTGTAAAGCAGTACCTGTTTACCAGGTACGAAGGTTTTGCGCAAAAGGTGTTTATCGTGAAACACCTTCGTTCGGTTCTTAACGACAACCGCGTTATCGTAAGCCTCATCCCTAAGCTCGCTTAGTTCGTTCAACTGCAGCTTCCGATGGCTGCCCGCATCCTCGAGAGACAGATTCAGCTCTTTTATCGCCCAAAATGCGCGATGCACTATTTCGACAGGTAGGTGGCAGGCTTTTCCGTACACAAGCCGATAGGGAGACATGCCAAGGTCGGTCTTATAAGCGGTTCGAAATGCCCAAAGGGCATCAGTGAGTTTCAGCGACCAATCCTTACGGTTCTTGGAAACTGTCTTCTCCAGTATCTGCTTGATTTGCCGATTTGAAACTTCGGCCTGCCTGCAGGTTTGGGGGTGGTAGGGCGTAGAGAGCTTATGAATAATGGAGTATTTCCGCATCAAGGCTTCGAAAGTTTTGTTGCAGAAATGACTTCCATTGTCGCTAATGATCGCTTGGGGGTGCCCAAACCAGGAGAAAATTTTTTCTTTAAGGAACCTAACGACAACCTTGTTGTCGTTAGTCCGGCTGGGCACGACCTCGACCCATTTAGAGACGTAATCAACAGCGAGAAGGATGTACAAGTTCCCGAAAGAGCTGGGAAACGGCCCCATGAAATCTATCCCCCAAACATCGAAAATCTCCACAACCAAGATCGGTTGGAGCGGCATCTCGTTCCTCCGGGATATCCGGCCCAAGTGTTGGCACCGGGAGCAAGTCTTGCAATAGTCATGAGCGTCTTTGAAAAGTTGTGGCCAGTAGAAGCCACATTGCAAGATCTTCTCAGCTGTCTTTCTGGGGCCAAAATACCCGCCACACGCTTGATCGTGGCAAAATGACAGCATACTTTTGAATTCCTCGTCAGGGACACACCGACGAATAATCTGGTCGGGACAGCACTTGAACAGATAGGGTTCGTCCCAGTAAAAGTGTTTTACTTGGGATAAGAAGCGAAGTCTGTCCTGACTTGACTATTCAGTCGGTAGTAATCCTGTGGCCAAATAGTTCACTATATCTGCGAACCAGGGTTCGCAAGATACTGTCAAGAGCTGTTCATCCGGGAAAACGTCGTTGATCGGAATTGGAAGCGAAGGCGAAGAAGGAAGTCGTGAGAGATGGTCGGCAACTACGTTTTCACATCCTCGTTTGTCCTTAATGACAAGGTCAAACTCTTGAAGCAAGAGGATCCAACGTATTAACCGAGATTTTGCATCTTTCTTCGCAAAAAGATGGCGCAGAGCAGAATGGTCAGTGTAGACAATGACTGGAGAGCCGATGAGGTAAGGCCTGAACTTTTCTAAAGCAAATACAACAGCTAAGAATTCCTTCTCAGTTGTTGTATAATTGAGTTGGGCGTCGTTCAGGGTTCGGCTCGCATAATAGATTACGTGCGGCATCTTATTGATGTGTTGTCCAAGGACAGCACCGATGGCAAAGTCGGATGCATCGCATATAATCTCAAATGGGTGCGTCCAGTCAGGTGAAGAAAGAACGGGAGCAGAATTGAGTGAGCTTTTCAATGACTCGAATGCAATCACACAGCTCGAGTTGAAGTCGAATGGCGTATCCTTGGCCAGCAAAAGAGTCAAGGGCCTAGCAATCTTGCTAAAGTCCTTGATGAACCGTCTATAGAAACCGGCATGGCCAAGGAAGGCTCGGATATCTCTGACGCATCGGGGAGGAGGCAGATTGGAAATGACCTCAATCTTTGCTTTGTCAACCTCTATGACATTTTGCGAGATGATATGTCCTAAGACAATACCTTCGCGCACCATGAAGTGGCATTTCTCCCAATTCAAAGTGAGATTCTTGTCCTTACATCGGGTAAGGACAGCGTCAAGATGCAGCAAACACTCGTTGAAGGAATCGCCGAAGATGGAGAAGTCATCCATGAAAATCTCCAGAAATTTTTCCACCATGTCTGAGAAGATTCCCATCATACACCGCTGGAAGGTAGCGGGCGCATTGCATAACCCAAAGGGCATGCGTCGATATGCAAACGTGCCGAAAGGACAAGTGAATGTGGTCTTGTCCTGGTCTTTTTCGGCGATGGGAATCTGATTATAGCCGGAGTAGCCATCAAGAAAGCAGTAGTACTCGTGTCCGGCCAATCGTTCAAGCATCCGGTCAATGAAAGGCAGCGGAAAGTGGTCTTTCCGCGTTGCGGCGTTGAGTTTTCTGTAATCAATGCACACTCGCCACCCAGTTTGGGTGCGAGTAGGGATTAACTCGTTCGCC
Organism: Agapanthus africanus; assembly: GCA_030015575.1. Taxonomy (NCBI): domain Eukaryota; kingdom Viridiplantae; phylum Streptophyta; class Magnoliopsida; order Asparagales; family Amaryllidaceae; genus Agapanthus; species Agapanthus africanus. The sequence goes on from CM057346.1 coordinate 404,824,521, forward strand.
TCGTTGGTTATGACCGTGATGCCCGACTTCTTGGGGACAACGTGGATGGGGCTAACCCACTGGCTATCAGAGATAGGGTAAATGATACCACTATCTAGATATTTTACGATTTCCTTCTTCACAGCCTCTTTCATGACTGGATTAAGACGTCTTTGTGGATCCCGGGCTGGTTTGGCATCATCCATCAGATGAATGTGATGCTCAACGATCAGGGGACTAATCCCCTTGATGTCTGCCATGGACCAGCCAAAAGCTTGCCTGTTGCCGTGCAAGACCGCGAGAAGGGCTTTCTCTTGCTCTGGAGCTAGAGAAGCCGAGATGATGACAGGGAGGGTCTTATTCTCACCTAAGTAAGCGTACTTAAGGTGAGACAGAAAAGGCTTGAGTTCGAGCGCTGGAGGTGAAACGATGGAAGGCAAGATTGGTGCAAAGGTCTCGAACTCAAAGGACTCCAGCAAAGGTTCAAAACGAGTGTAGGCAACCGAGTTGGATGGTTCAGGTAACTCATCCGGAAAGTCGAAGGATTCAAACTCGGGTTGTGCGCGGCTAAGATCGTTCGAGAACGTGAAACACTCGTAGTCGTTGTCGGGTGCAGAAACAGCAGCAGGTTCGAAGAGAAACGCACTAGTGGCGTCAAGATTATCGTGATCAAACAGAAACTCCTCGAATTCACATTCTTCTGGGGTGATCTCCTGGATCGAGCAGACGTCCAGTATATGAGCATTAGGTTCGGCGGGCTGATTCCCCAACCTAAAAATGTTGAGTTCAATCGTCATGTTTCCAAAAGAGAGGTTCATCGAACCATTGCGACAATTGATCACAGCATTTGAGGTTGCCAGGAATGGGCGACCGAGTATCACCGGAATTTGATTCCGGGGGTTAGCTACAGGTTGTGTGTCTAATACAATGAAGTCAACGGGGAATATGAAGTCCTCGACTTTTATTAACACATCCTCTAGCTCACCCCTAGGATGGGTGATCGATCGGTCGGCCATTTGGAGAGTGCAGTGCGTGGGTTTCAGCTCTCCGACGCCTAATTGCTCGTATACTGAATACGGAAGCAGGTTAACACTGGCACCAAGATCTAATAGTGCGCGATTGATGTTCTTATCCCCAATGGTAATAGAAATCGTAGGACAGCCAGGGTCCTTCCGTTTTTGTGGTAAAGATTGGGTAAGGGCATCACTCACAGCACTAGCCAAGAAAACTTTCTTGGGTACCTGAGACTTCCTCTTTTTCGTGCACAAGTCCTTTAAGATTTTCGCGTAGGACGGGACTTGTTGGACAGCATCTAAAAGAGGAATGTTAATGTTAACCTGCTTAAATAACTCCAGAATCTTCTCCATTTGAGGATTTTGTTTATTAGACCTCAACCTGTTTGGAAATGGAACATTTTGAAAATTGGTTGAGTCTAATGCTGGAGGAGGAGATTGTGGAGTTGGAACGGATCCCAGAACAGGTGTTTTCGTGGAGTGAGAAGTGGGTCCGTTCAGAGCAGAGGAAGAGGAAGGAGAGCCTTGTGAAGAACGGAGAATAGGATCAGAAGACGAGGAGGAAGAAGAAGAAGAAGAAGAAGAAGAAGAAGAAGAAGAAGAAGTGGCCGGGGTGTCATCGTTGATCCGTTTGCCAATGTTGTTTTGTAGCATCCTTCCCGATCTCAGTGTGGTCACGGCACTCATATTATGGTTCTGTTGTTCAAGAGCAACATGTGCATTATGTGGGTGACCGGGATTTGGGAGTGGCTGAGACGGGAGCTTCCCCTTCTCTCGCTCGCTTAAGGCCGCGTTCAGCTGTGCTATCTGGGCCTCGATGGTCTTGATGCTTTGCCCGTGTGCGGCAGTGTGTTGCACTAAGGATTGAATGGAAGACTGGATGTTGGCGGTGGACTGAGTCGATTGTTTAACGAACGCCTCCAGACTTCGCTCGAGCGAGGAAACCTTATTGTTGTTTGACGGAACAAAGTTGTTTGGTGGAAAAGAATTGTTGGGTGCAAAGTTGTTTGTCTGATTTTGGAAAGGTTGGGGTTGGAAGGGTTGCTGAAACTGCTGTTGAGTTTGTTGTTGCGCTTGTTGTTGCGGCGGAGGGGCCCTGTGGAAATTGTTGCCTTGGAATTGATTCTGATTCTGATTCCAGGCGAAATTGGGGTAGTTCCTCCAACCGGGATTGTAGGTGGAAGAGTATGGATCATTCCTCGGTCTTTGCTGAAATGCAGCATTAACCTGATCCTGTCCTTGCGTTGGTGGATTGTAAGGACACTCTTCGGTCAAGTGAGAAGGATCGGAACAACAAGCGCAAATGGTACGAAGGGGGAGAACAGGGGCAGGAGCAGGAGAAGAAAATTTTCTCTCTATCGCTTCAAGCTTTCTTGTTATTGCAGCCATTTCAGCTTTCATCGCAATAGAGACATCAAGTTGGTGAATTCCTACCCTAGACTGACCGGTAGAAGTGGAGGTAGAAGAAGAAGAAGTCGGTCTGGTGCTCTCCCATTGTAGCGTTTGCTCCGCAAGGTCGTCAAAGAACTGCCACGCTTCCTCGTCAGATTTCGATAGGAAGTGGCCCTGACAGATGGTTTCCAACGACTGCTTCGTTGCTGGGTTCAGTCCCTCGTATAAGGTTTGGCAAAGTTGCCATTTCTCTATACCGTGGTGAGGACACTGAACAAGAAGGTCTTTGTATCGGTCAAAGCACTTCCAAAAGGGTTCAGAAGGAAGCTGAGAGAATTGGTTGATTTCATTGCGAATCCTTGCGGTTTTATGATTCGGATAAAATTTCTTTAGAAACGCTTTTACAAACTCGTCCCAACTGGTTATGGAGTGGGAAGCGGTGCTATACAGCCATTTTTCAGCAAGATCGCATAAAGTGAACGGAATGACCCGTAGACGTATAGCATCGTCCGACAGTTGGGTAGTTTTCATCATGGCACAGACGTTTTGAAATTTGTTGATGAAGATATAGACATCTTCAGATTCAAGCCCATGAAATCGTGGGAGCATGTTGATGAAGTGGGGCTTAATTTCAAAATTATCCCCATTGGCCGGTGGAAGAGAAAGGCAGGTGGGGAGTGCAGAACGGGTAGGATAGAAACGATCCTGGAGCGCAATTCGCGGCGGCGCTACAACAGGCGGGTGTGGTGGGTTATTGGTCTCCGTAGGAGGTGGAGCCAATCCAGGGGTGGTCAAAGAGATGTTCGGATTAAATCCTGATATCGCGGAAGAAGAGGTTGGTGAAGGTGAAGGTGAAGATGTATGAACAGAATTCCGGTCAACGTCGGAATTGGCCGGCAAAGGAAGGGGTGAAAGAGGAGTGGACGGAGTATCAACGTCTGAGTCGATCGCGTAGTCGGTAGCGACTAACGTAACGCGGACTAGACGGGCGCTAGTGTCCCGAGTCCAAGCGGACATACACTAAACGAGTTTAGTATAGTCAAAGCGGAGAAGGTGGAGTGAAAAATGGATTTGGCGACAAAGGGCAAGTTTTTATAAAAGTTTTTGATTTTTTCTTTTTTCTTAGAAAGAGCTTTACAGAAATATGTACGGATATACGGCTTAAGTAATCACAAACAAGATATGCACAATCACACCTAGACCTAGGGTCACCTAGGTCTGCTAGACCTGCTCCAGAACTTGATTGTCGAAGTAAAACAGTGTCGAGAAACGGGCTTAAGATACACTGATCACGAGGCCAGGTAAGTGCAGAGATAAGGGGAGGTTTTCCAACGCTTTCGCGAAGTTCCTTAATTAAATAACCCTTTCTCTTTTGGCGGTTGCGCTGTTAACACTTTCCTAGACACCCCGTAAACAATATACCGTTAAGCGAGGTTCTAAACACGGTTTAACTTCTCTTAATGAGCGCGAAGTCCTTAGGGCTGCAGTCTAGTATTATTTAATTACAATAGACAATGCATATGCTTTTGTGATTTTTGGGGTCCTGGGAAGGGTGATGAAATCCCCACCCAATCTGAATTGGTTTCAAGCCCCTTAAGTCCGTATTAAAGAATGCAAAGCGGTAACAAATCAACTGCAAACAATTTTTATTTTTAGCGCGGCGCAAAGAATCCTGCACAAGAACAGTTTATTGGAAGGGGGAAGAGAATTTACGCAAAGAAATCTGCAGAAAACACAGTTTATTGGAGTCCAGAGGAGTGGGAGAGAGAAGAGAGACTTACAGAGAGAAAATGGTCCCCTGACTCCACCAAGTGGCCGCGGTTCCGCGGCCTAAGCCAGCATATGCCGCGGTTCCGCGGCAAGGTAGTGGAGTTAGGGCTCCGTTTTTCTGGTGTGAGCTCCTGTTGGTGTCCTCTGCTGTTTTTAAGACCCTAAATCTGGAATTGCTCACTGGAACTGCTCCAGAATCTTAAAGTAGACCGTTTGCTTCGTATTGTCCGTCGCGGTGTAGCCACGCAATGTGGGTCTATCTTCCCACGTCTTTGGCACTGAACTTGAACTTTGTATATTCTACGTCTTGGCCACTGAACTCGAACTTCGTATTTTCCTGCACACTTGCACAAAAACTAATCAAAAATAACAAGATGATTTTTTTACAAAGTATATTTTTTTTGTTTTGTTTTTCGGTTGTTTTTATATTCACAAGTTAACCCGAAATTACACAAAGAAATAAACTACCGTCTCCCCGGCAACGGCGCCATTTGATTGTTAGAGATTCTGCGTGTTCAAGTTTAGTTAATTACCGCAATCAAGACGGTTTCGCTTGTAGCTAGCCGGTTGAGTACGGGTCGTCCGCAGGGAGATGGGAATCTTTTTCTATGTGCTTTAACGAGTTAAGTCCAGTTTTTCAGATTTTGTTGTGATTAATTAAGTGGTAAAGTGATATGTAAAGAGAGCTTGTTAGGGTTAGGATTAGGTTAGTTTGAGTTAGGAGTCTCCCACATCTTTCGTTGCCCTTCTTAATATCGGTGTTACGGTAATCGGCAACAATGGGGATTAGCACGACTAGGAAGGAACTTGCGAGTATAAGCTAGGCTTTCCAACGCATAAGTTCTTCCTTTTGGTACTTGTCCGTCCGTTCTTGGCTCTTAGCCATAACCTCCGGTTAATTCAACCACAACCTGTCTCACTACGGAATCACCGCTATCATGTAGGATAGGGTGCCGTAAGGAGCGGATTGTGGTTCAATTAACGGGAGTCGAATTAAGTTGTTGGGCAAGGAAAGGGTGAGAGAGATTTCCTTCTCTCAAACTTCCCTTATCCTACCCTAACAAGTATGAAACTACTCACACATCATAATGAAAAGAAAACAAAACAAAAGAGGAAGATAGAAAGAAGGAGATTAGAAGATAACAACTAGCTATTTGCGACCTCACCTTGGCAAGGATCAAGCGTAAGCATCATGATTGTTTTAAGGATAAAGAAAAAAGAGAAAAGAAAGAAACAATAAGAAATAACAACAACTAAGTTAACAAATTAAAATTACAATAATTAACAAGAGAACAAGACAAGCATAATAATAAACGGTTCTTCTTTATTCATCATTCTTCACTCAAAAGCTCACTACAAGTTTTAATGGAGAAGAGATGAGAAGAGGAAGAAGAACATGTATTCTAAAACCTAGAGAAAAAATACAAGATTATGGACCCTTTCCTTCACAAAGTTCTGGGCTATTTATAGGCTGAAAACTGAAAATCTAGGGCAACCATCTGCCCCCTTACAAAATTACCCAACTGCCCCTAAAAAATCCACTTCTGCCGCCACCATACGGCCGCGGATCCGCGGCCTAAGCATGCTTAGGCCGCGGTTCCGCGGCCATAGTAGGGAGTTAGGCCTTCGTATTTTGTGGCTTTTCCTGGTTTTCTTTGTACTTCAGTATGGTATGTGATTTTTCTCGGAAACTCTTCACAATTTTTCCAGAATTTCTGTTGAGGGAAAGGTGATTTGATGTGGACTTTTTGTCATGATTTCCTCGAGCTCAGCATAGATTTCTTGGATCTTGTGCTGCCATAGAGCCTTATGCATGAAAACGATATTGATTTGACATTTTGTCTCTTAAACTGGTGTGTGGCAACAGACGGATAAAGAGCGGAGGTCCGTGTTTTATCTGTAGTTGGCAGGAACCCGGATTTTGTCATGTTTTCCATGAATTTCACCGTTTTAGAACCGAGAACCTGTATCCTGCAATTAACTAGTAAAGACGGCTCAAGAGTATCTACCGATATGCAATGTGATAAAAATTGGGCGGTATGAAAATGCAAAACTCTGATATGAACATGACACTGGTACAGAGTAGTCTGTTGACCCGAGATCGTCATAGAGTCTTGTGTGATTCCCACTGTGCTTTGATTTCCACCTTACCACGTCCAAGAGGGCGTGCAAAACGATGGTTTTTGGGTACAGTCCCGAATCACATGGAGGCAATGAGCGATGGGAGGGGATTCATCTCTCCCGGTATAGGGAGTTGATGTTGCGCTGTGTTCGATTGGCTATAACCGGAAATCCCTGGCCAGGGTTGCTGAGATTTACTGGTAAGTGTTATCAGTAGTTTCTCGAACTGTTATAGACCTCATATCGACACGACTTATCGAGCTACTGGGGTCTGACGTTTACCACCCTTTGGCGAGATATGCGACATATCAGACGATGAGACCGGACTGTACGGGAGTGTTACTGATTGGATTCGCAGGAGTAATAGCAGGCTTTCTTGTTGATCTTCTGATCGCTCAATACCCGGGTGGCCGTTACGTTTAGCAGACCGCTTGCGGCTTGTGGGTGTTTGTTATGATCATCACCTACTGCCGGCGTATTGACGAGTCTTTAGGGTCCTACACAGGGGTTTCCTGGCTCAAGCGAAACGGAGTAGGAGCGCATATGAGATATGTGCGGGACCGAGATTGATACGATATGAGATACCGTATTCTATTCTCGTGATTTGTGACATTGATCGGTTGTATGCGATATAGCTGGGTTATCGGATCAAGTGTTGATTCGATAAGTTGTTACTTTTGATATTAGTCGGTTATAGCCGGATTATTAAATCAAGAGTTGATTTAATAATTTAATGTATAATTATATATTTGATATATTATATTACATTAACTAGTATTAGCTCACTTAAGATTTATTTTCTCACAAGATTGTGCATAAGTGTATATGTGATATATATTTGTGTACATATGTTTGTATCATGCTTGATGATACATCAAAGTTGGGTGTATGAGACTCATACCAAGATTAGGGTAAAGATTAGGGTTATTTTTTTATCTTGAGATTTAACAAAAGGGTTTAACTTAGTCAAAGTAATCAAGCTTGAAGAAGCTTGGAGAAGCTTTGACAAAGTCCACTCTTTTGTCATTTCTTTTGATATTCTTTAACCTAACCTTTAATCTAATGCTTTGGTTAATTCTCTACATGAGTTAAGCATGATAGCTTAACTCACCCATGGTTACATTATTGAGAATAATAATTCATATGATGGATATTTTATTCATTCTTTTCTTCTTCTTCTTCTTCTTTATCAAGCTCCATAAAAAGCTTGCTAGCTCCAATGGTGCCTTGAGGAAAAATGTGAGAAAATCAATTCTAAAGTGAGCCCACTTCCTACTTCTTCATCCTCTACCACTTGCCATGAAGTAGAGTGTGTTCTCTTCACAAAGTTCATGACCTAGTGAAGGAATGGCTTGAGTTAGTGTCTCTCCGACGTAGATCATCTTCGGCCTCGAAGTCAACGAAGCAAGCACGTTCGTTCTTCTTATGGATCTTCTCTAGAGTCCGAAATTCACGATCGCAGTGAAGGGGACATCTACACGGAGCTATTGAAGTGAAGGACCGGATCTACAAAGGTTGTATTCCCTTTCACTTGTAGTTAAAGTTGTTAACCTGCTAGTTTTCGCCTAAACCCTAGTTTAAAGTTCCGTATTAGAGTTGTTCGGCACGGCTAAATTTTAATCGGGCATGGTTGATGCCTCATAGACCCTTGTACGCGTGCCTAGCAACCCTACAGTGGTATCAGAGCCAAGCTAGAGCTTTAGGCGTTGTGTAGACAAAATTAGAAACCCGATCGAACCTCGAAACCCTAAACTACACCCTTCTCTGTACATTTTCTGAAACTGTGCATTTTTCCAAATTAAAAATATCCTAAAAAATCAGCAGGGTTTTCTAAGAATTACTGTGCATCACGTGACCCCAATTCGATCAAGGAGCCGCGGAACCGCGGCCGTACCCTAGGTCACGCGGCGGTTCCGCGGCCATAATGTGGCTTCTCACTACACTGTTTGCACAGTAATGTCTTTATTTAATTTCTGTGTTTTCTGGGAATTTTTAATTTCTACTCAAGAGTTGAGTTTTCTGGGTTGTATTGGGGACTCGATGATTCGATCGGATTATTTAACTTTGTTTATTTTTCCGGGTAATTTTAGAACATGTTAAAAAGTTTGACCGGATATCAATAACTCACCTTTTCCCGACCCGGAAAATTTCCAAGTGTTGGATTTTTCCGTTGTTTGAGAACGTCTGAATCATGCAAGTTACGCAATGGACCCTCTAGAAGACAACAAACCTTAACTCGATTATGTGACCGTCTTGAACTGCCTTTTGAACCTTAGGGTTTGGGGCAGTACGGCGTGCCACATGTAAGGCGTTGGCTTGACCCTTCTACGGCTGGACCGTTGGTACTGTGGCATGAAATGGATGTTTTTTAAACTCCCCTCAAGTGTTGAGATTTATATTGGGAAAACTTGGGTGTTTGATTATTTGATCGAAAAGTTTAGCATTGTCTATTTATCTGGAATGTGATACAATAATTGGAATCCACATCAAGTTATGAGATAACTAATTTGAATGTTATAAACATAGCAGTTTAGTCTCAGATGATCGGTTGCCACGGAATTTTGATGTGATCAAAAGTCCGTCGCAATCACGTAGCGTACGCGGATACTCGCCGGGTAAACTTAAAAGACAGCCACGCCCCATAGCCCCGACCAAGTGACTGTAGGAGAACCCCGTCGCCAAAGGCATCCGTTCGGGTGCTCGCGGCAGCGGTGTTCCGCCTTAGTGCATTTCGTCGACGGCATTCGGGGGTGCGGCCGTCTACTAAAGTTTGCGACGAGCATTCGATCAGGATGTCGGGAATCTTGTTGAATTGCCCGACTTGATATTGAAAAGAGTTTTCGATAATGAGACTAAAATGCGGGGTTTATAATTGTTAGGCATGCGACGTCTAAGAAATTCATTTGATTAGGCATGCGATGTCTAAGTAGGTTGCGGATTCCAACTGTTGTAGTTTTACACTTTCTTTTCTGCGACCGTAAGTGTAATATGTGATATTGCCGGTTTCGTTGCTATATGTCAACGACAATTGGGATGGGCATATTTACTTACGTTGATGACATGTGATGTTATGTGTTGCTGGATATGTTATATTGGATCGTCGTGTTGAATATCCGGGTTTTTTTATGTGAGATGAGAGTTTTTCATTTTCATTCATGTAAAAACTTGTATGTAATATTCTTTTATTGGGACACTTCCGGGATGAGGTTGATGTCACCATTTGTATATTATTTACTTTTCCGCACTAGGATAGACCCAAGGAGGAGAGCACAAGTAACCGGGTTCTGGAGTCCAGTGGGAGACCAACTCGAGGAGTCGAGTTCGGGTCTCCTAACGCTAGAATTGGAAGGGTTGCTTGCCGCTCTCGTAGGGGTCTAGGGGTGTGGGTTTGGCTATTCATCATGACCGCGGAATCCGTGTTTTATACAGGCTCAAATTAAAATACGGACGTCCTAGTATATCCAATATTTCATATGTTATTTTCTGCTGCGTTATCTGTGATGTGATCATGTGATATGTTCAGATAGATATTGTATATAGTATATATGATATATTATATAGACGTTACTTATGTTTTACACTCACGCTAGCCCTGCCCCGCTCTGCCGTTAGTTACCTAACCTAACGGTGCACGAGGGGACATCGAGGTGAATGTGGATGGCATAAGTGTACGTCGTATTTATCTGTGATGTTTAGGTGACTTAAATGGTGGGACTTCATTAATGTGATTAATGAAAGAAAAGAAACCTAAAAGATGTTATGGAATCGAATTTTCAAAAACAGGTAGCTACAGTTCTTGTTTTGCATCGCAGTGTTCCTTGTAGAACATCCTGCACCTTATTCGATAAGGAAAGGGCCGAGATCCCTTCACTGGGAGTGACCCCTTTAGCAATAACTGGCAGATGCTACACACTCGGTTTGTCTTTTGATTGCTTTTATAGTTCTTGCTTTGCATAGTGATATTTGTGAAATATCCTGCACCTTATTCGATGAGAAAAGGGCCGACGATCCCTTCACCGGAGTGACCCCTTTAGCAAAACTAGAAAAGCATAAAAAACACTCCATTTTAAAATCATTTGATTCTACAATGATATCAAGTTCATTACGCAATAGGTTTTCAGAAAAACCTGTCGTAGCCCTCCGTCATTTCAGATAAGTCCTACTTAGTATTCGTGCTACGTTTGTTGGCCTGCGTTAAGGCGTAGTGTGCGGTAGCTAACTAGTATTTATCTGTTTATACATATGATGCAGATCGGATTAGAGTAGTCGTGCGACTTTGTTGGCCTGCGTCAAGGGTCGTACGGGTGGGTTTAATTCAATCAAGAAATGACGGGTTGAACTTGACTAACGGACTATGGTTTGTTGGCCTGCGTCAAGGTCATAGGACGCTAGGGGTAAAATATTATCGGGAATTTCAAGTGTTGAAATTTGCAATGAGATTGCATACCTTCTATGAGATAGTTGGACCCCGATACCCGCTGCGAGTAAGAGTTACTCCTGGAAGAGTTTTACACATTACAATTAGCCGATCAAGTAGGTGTCTCAAAAGGGGTCAACGGGGTTACGCCTCTGGAAAAACGAGGTTTACTTTAATTATGTCCGTGCGAAAGCACGGGGCACCTCCCTCAAAGTACCGACACTGGCCTGGCTGAAAGATTGGCGAACTTGTAGCGTGTAATTAATCCCGGCTAGTCTTTCCTTTTAGGGTTTGAAGGAAGATTTGATAAAAACAGTGGGAGCCATCCTGATTAGATAAAATAATAACCAATCTGATCTTGCAAGAGCATACGCTGAGTGTTTTCTTCTCTCTCTCTAGGTAGCGACCATATCACGCCTTAATCAAGATAATAATACGGATATATTGACCGAACCCGCTTGTTATACTGAGCTGGGGAACGTTGGTCCCGCTCTAACTTATAATTGTTATAAGACAGAGCGGGAAATTGGGGATTACCAGAATTCCCGTGCCGCCCAAACGAAGAAAGTGCATACTGATGCATCATCTTCGGGTGTGTTCATTACAGAGAACTGTTTCTCAGTATCATTTACGTCCTGGGTATGAGATACAGGATCAGGATCCTGCATATGTAACCTGTTACATGGGCTGCAGAAAGGTAGAGAACCGAGAACGGGTGATAAGTTTCATGAGACAGAAAATGGTGCAAGTGTTGCAGCCAATTCTGTTGGTCACTATCACCCTGTATTACCAGAATACATTGATTCTGAACGAATGTTATTAGATACCGAACCTGATATACAAAATCATATCAGTCTCTTTATTAGTAAAGAAAGGATATAATTTTGTATTGTTGGATAATGTTTTAAACATTTCCTATATCAAGAGTTGATCGGTTCAGGCACGTTATCTAAAAGCATTGATATTCTAAATTCGAACTACAGTTCTTAGTATACAGAACACACATGAGAGGAAGAGTTCAGAAATGAACGAATCCTTCTTGAGGCATTGTAGACTAGGTCATATCAATGCGACCCGACTAGCTGAAGTTACATATAGATGCATATTTAAATTAGTTTGAATTTACATCTTATGAAACTTGCCGGTCATGTCACAAAGATAAAATGTCCACAGCTCTGTTTATTGGAAACAGAGAAAGAGTTGGTGAACTTTTGGGATTAATACATGCTGATGTATGAAGGTCCTCTGTCTACATATGCCAAGACCGGTTCTTTGTACTTCATTACATTCAATGATGATCTCTCAAGATTCAGATATATGTTCCTGTTGAAACATAAGTCTGAAACTTTTGAGATAATCACAGAATATAAGTTAAAAGTTGAGAACCAAAATACGGATATAAGTATTATGCCCTTTGATGCGATCAAGGAGGAGAATACTTGAGCACGGAATTCCTGGATTATTCTAAAGGAGAATGAGATTCTCTCTCAGCATTACTCCTCCGTATACACAATAGCACGATGGTATATCGGGGTAGAGCAATAGCACCCTATGTGATATGGTATGCTCTATGATGAGTACTACCGAGTTTCCTATTTCCTTTTGGGAGTTATGCACTTGAGAAGCTGCATGCCTATTGAATAGGGTTCAAATCAAATTAGTTGCCTACCACTTCATATGTGATATGGAATGGGAAGAGCCCATATCTTAAGTATCTTAAGATTTGGGGTTGTCCAGCCTATGTCTAAAAGCATAATCCGGACAAGCTCGAGGCAAAGTCAGGTCTGTGGAAGTTTGTAGGATATCCCAAGCATAAGCAAGGGAATATCTTCTACCAAACCGAGGAACAAAAATGTTTTGTTTCTCAACATACCACCTTTGTGAAAGGGAATTTCTTGAGAAGAAATTAGTGGTCATGAGGTAGAACTGGAAGGAGTTCCAGCTATACAAACTGCAGCAGATGATTTGGTAGAACCAAAAGATTCAGTAGATTCCAACGAACCTCAGCCTCTCCGCTGATCTAGTAGGGTTCCTCACCCACCTGAGAGTTACTTCGGTTTCTCTATGACAGTGGGAGCGAGGATTGCATCATGAGATGATGACCCAACTAGTTTCGAGCTGGCCATCAGGAGTGGGACTCTGTAAGAATGGCTGGATGCTTAGCGATCTGAGATAGAATCCTTATACACCAACAAAGTATGGACTTTGGTTGCTTTATCTTAAGGGTTTAATCCCCATCAGGAGCAAGTATATCTTGAGAAGATTACTTGGTGTACATGGAAAAATTGAGACTTTCAAAGCTAGACTTGTTAAAGGTTTGCATTATAGACCAATTGTGGCTAATGATGAAACCTTTTTCTGGGGCCTATGCTTAATGTTAGTGTATATGACCTAGAGGCCATTACTGTATCATACTGGTTTGTATATTACTTAATGGATGCTTGGGATATTCACCTTGTATATACAATCTTGCTCAAAATAGTAGTATGCTACTTGGTTTGTTTCTACTTCAATGTGTACATGTGTTTATATTTTGTATATCGCCTATACACATTAGTGGAGCCCTTAGGATCTTTGCTTGATTACCATCGATGTGATGGCCGTCACACTAGTGGGGCTGGGTAATCTATAAGCACATCCTTATGCAGGTCCCTGGTCGCAGGACTATCGAGACAGGGCATCGATACTCCGGAGTAGACCAGCGCATGCGCTTCTCATCCCAGTGTGGGAGACGGTCTGTCCCACAGCCGTCAGTACGTCGTACTTGAGATAGTATGCGGGTGCTCGTTAGGTTACGGGTACACTGGACAGGACTCGTCGGGAACTGACTAGTTGGTATTATACCTATCGTCAGTTATCAGTTCCCAGGTGACATGAGTACAGCTTAGTCCGCTGACTTGACACTGTCACTCTGCCTCGAGTGTGTTCCCACTGTACTTTGATCACTACCCTACCACGGCTCAAAGGAGTCGTGCAAACAGGTAGTGGTTGGGTGCAGTCCCGAAGCACTTGGAGGCAGTGACGGTTAGACAGGATTCGTCTCTCCCGGTATTGGGGGTTGACATCGCGCTGTGTCTAGGAGAGCCATTACACGAGTAGTCCCTGGCCAGGGCAAACGAGATATACTGGTAGGTTTCCAGTGTTATCTCAGGGTGTTTTGGGCTTCGCTCCGGCACGACTTGTACCGCTATTGGGGGACTGACGTTTACCGCCCCCTAGGCCCGCCATGCGATGTATCAGACGAACATACCGGACTGTACGGAGAATGTCACACTCAGGCTCAGTAGGAGTTCAGATGGGTTTCGCCTCGTCGGTCTTCTTGTCGGCATTACCTGGGGACCGTTACGCACAGCTAGTGCCGCTTGCGGTCTATGGTTAAACCCACTGCCAGCGTAGTGTCGAGTCTTTAGAGTCCCACACAGAAAGCTTTTCGCCTTTAGGCAAAAGAGTAGAGGTCGCATGGTATTGCGACAGGTCGCATGGTTTTGCGACAGGGTTCGGTCACATCCGTGCACTTGTGCACGTACAGTGTCCGGACAGTTTACACTAGCGGGCTTTGGTTTAAGCCAGATCCTAGTGTACTTTATGGGATTGGATTTATCCAGTTTGCATTCGTGTTCCTCGGAACGCGGATGCGGGTGTGTATGCACAGTTGACAGGGAGGCAGAGGCAGCGGATTCTCATTAGGGTTGTTGACAGTTGACCGTTGACTTTTTGACTTTTTGCTCAACCCTAATGAGAATATGATATGCGATTAACTATTATATTAATTAAGTATTATGGTGACTTGGTTGTTGACTTTTGTTGACCTTGTTGACTTGTTGACTTTTGTTGACTTGTTGACTTTGTTGACCGGTTGACTAGGCTTGACTAGTTGACCATCATGATAACCATGGTTATCATTTCATGCCAAAGACTTTTACTTGCTTGTTCATTTGAGTAAAATGAGTGCATGACATGATAAGGTTATGGTTGCTTCAACCATCACATAAGACTTTTGTTGATATGATAAGTTATCATTGCTTTGGATTATGAGAGGGTGAGAGACAAAATACTTGCTCATTCTTTCTTGCTCACTCTCTCTCTTGTTCTTGAGCTCTCCTCTTGCTCTCACCCTCAACCTCTTGCTCCCTCTCTTGATCTATGGTTCTCTTGTCTCATGAGTTGAGAATCAAGAACCATAGATAAAATCCCATTCTATTTCCTCTCTACTCATTCTAGTTCACTAGGTTTAGCAAACCAAGTGAACTAGTTTCTTCAAAGAACGAAGAAGGAGCTAAAGGTTGGAGCTTTCAAGTGGATCTATCTTCGGCGTACGGAGACGACGAGAAGGAGCCATCGGACCACCATCGGAGCTTGAAGAGAAGGAGTTCAAGACAAGCTAGGTATAACCCCCATCCGAGTAGCTAACTCTCTTTAGCTATGTATGCTAGTTTTAGTTTAGTCAAAGATCCCGACTTTGCTTAGTCCATGTTGCCCCTTGCGCTAAAAATTTGATTTTATACCGTTTCCGCCTCCCCGTAAGAACCGGGGGTCGCAACGTGGACTTACAGTGGTATCAGAGCCTAACTAAACTTAAACTAGCTTGGTAGTAAAGTGTAACGAAGTTCGGAACCGGAAAAAAATCTAAAAACCTAACTTTTACAAAACCTGAGTTTCTGTTGAAATTTTTTCTGGTCAAAATGAAAAACTTTATACTCCTAAATTCGGCTCAGGGTTTTGTGTGAACACCCATGAAAAACGGTCCACTGTTTCGTTCAAACCGCCGCGCTTCCGCCGCACTAGGTAGGCATTTGCCGCGGAAGCGCCGCGGTTTATCGTCTTCTCTGCATCGTTTTTCGTGCAGTGTGTCTCTGTGTTGGTTTTGGGATTTTTGAAATATATTTTATGTGCCCAGATTTTCCAGAAAAGAAATTTCCTTTTGGGTTCCTATAATTCCGTATTTTTTTCGAACTTCACTGTACTTTGACTATGAGGGTTATATCTGTGATGCTTGCATGTATTGAACGTCGGCTAATCGCTATAAGTCGATTGGTCGGGGTTATACATGATCTGTGTTTGATATTGGAATGTGTATATAAATATGTTGGATTGTCGCGGGTGAATAGCCGGGGGTTGTGAGACGAGAGTTTTCTTTTCTTGCAATTCATGTAAATTTGTAAATTGATGTAATAATTATTTGTATGGCCGCACAACCGGGTCGGGGTTGTAGCCGTCATTGTATAATTTCTTTTTACTGTTTTTGCTCCTAGGATAGACCCATGGAGGGGTGCACAAACTACCGGGTATGCCGAAGTGTCGAGTGGCCTACTCATGGAGATGAGGGAGGTTGCTACGCTTCGGGTACTTGGCGGGTAGTTTGCCGCACCCGTAGGGGTCTTGGGTGGGGTATTGGCTATTCACCGCGACCGTGTTATCTGTTTTTGTTACAGGCTCGTACAAATTACAGATTGCTAGTATATCCAATGTATTTATCTGTGATCTGAAATGTTTATCATTGCAGTATATCTATATATGATATTATTTAGGCGTTGCTTATGTTTTACAGACGCGCTAGCCCAGCCCCCGCTCTGTCGTTAGTTAAGTAACCTAACGGGTAATGACGGGGCCCAGTGGCGAATGCGAATGGCATAAGCGTACGTCATATTTTGGTTGTTTTCTGCAATGGTAGGATTAAATGATGGGACGCATTAAAAGAACTAATACAAGAATATCACGCATTAAAAGAACTAATGCAAGATAATAAACCAAGTTAAAGTCGTTGGAACACTTTCGAAAAACCACTCGGTTCTTTTCAAAACAACTTTTAAATACGGAGCTTGAGCCACTCCTTTTAAAAGCTATCTCGTTCCATCGACCAAATCAAGTTCACTACGTTCACGGTTTTGCCAAAACCATCCGTAGCCCTCCGTCGTTTCACATGAATAGTCAATAGTATTCAAGCTGTGTTTGTTGGCCAAAGTCAAGGCACAGTGATTGGTAGCTATTGGGTATTCATGTGCAGCATAGATAGATACGTTGGTTTGGAACAGTCGTACTGCCTTGTTGGCCAAAGTCAAGGGTAGGTGCGGGTGGATTCAAATTAACCTGGAGAACGACGGGCAGAACTTGACATGTGACTTATGATTTGTTGGCCAAAGTCAAGGTCATAAGAGCATGGGGCAAAAATCCACATCGGGAGTTTCATAAGTACTGAAACTTGCTAGATTTGCATACCATTTGGAGTGTGATGATTATGGTAGGATTCCTTCAGTTTCGTCACGCAATGATATTTGGATCCCGATCCTACTGTGAGTATATGCTACTCCTCGGGAAATTTCTCACTAATCGATCAATGCTATAAACCTAGTAGGTGCCTAGAAAGGTGTTAGCGGGGCTACGCCCCCAGGGAAAAGAGGTTCTTTAATTAAGGAACTTCGCGAAAGCGTTGGAAAACCTCCCTCGAAGTACCGACACCGGCCTGGCTGAACGGTTAAGCAAGTATTGTGCGGTGGGATTGATCCCGGCTAATTCTTCCTTTAGGGTTTGAGGAGGGATTCGAGAAACAGTGGGAGCCATCCTGTTTAGACAAATTAAAAACCACTCTAAACTTGCAAGAGCATCATGCTGAGTGTTTCTTCTTCTCTCTCCTAATTGCAGCGACCAATCAACATGACTGGACTTAAGTTACTCCTAGATAAAAAAAAACTGACAGGGCCAAACTACAAAGATTGGCTCAGGAATGTCAAGATAGCAATCACTTATGACAAGCTGGGGTATCTTCTTACCACCAAAGCTCCCCCTATCCCTGGTCCAACTTCCAGTGTCGCGGATAAGGAAATCCGCAAGACTTGGGAGATTGATAGCGCAAAGGCCAAGTGCCTCCTGCTTGCCTCGATGGACAACGAACATCAGAGGAGGCATGAGAATATGGACATGGAGTCCATATTGCACCATACAAAAGAACTGTATGGAGAGCAATCACGTATCGCAAGATACGAAGCGTCGAAAAAGTTATTTTCGACAAGAATGGCCGTCGGATCATCAGTAGCCGAGCACGTGCTAAAGATGATCGGCTACATTGAGGAGCTCGCTGACCTAGGGATCACATTAGAGAGTGAGCTATATACGGATATAGTTCTCCAGTCCCTTCCTTCCACTTACGCCCAGTTCATACTGAACTTCAACCTACAAGAAAAAGAGGTTGAACTTTCAGAGCTCCTCAACGTGCTGAGGAGCGCAGAGGGCACCCTACAGAAAGGTAGGGATACATCCACTTTGTTTGTAGGAGGATCATCTTCTTCTAGGTCCAAGGCGAAAGCCAAGGGAAAGAAGAAGAAGGCCCCCGCCAAACCAAGGGGCGGTGTTAGTAAAGTGGATACGAAGGGAAAAGGTAAAGCAACAAAGATAGCGGGGAAGCTTGTGGATAAGGAAGAATGCTTCTATTGTCATAAGAAAGGACACTGGAAGAATGATTGCAGGGCCTGGAAGGCCAGAACACAGGAATTGAAGCAGGTTGCAGCTTCAGCTTCAGATGTGTATGTTATTGAAAATTGTCTTTCAATAAACTCTACTTCCTGGGTATTGGATACCGGATCAGGATCTCATATCTGTAATTCTTTGCAGGCGTTGAGAAACCGTAGGGTTTTGAAGGCAGGTGACATGACCCTCAAAGTTGCGAACGGAGCTAGCATGGATGCTAAAGCCGTGGGGGACTATCACCTGGGAATGTCAGATGGACATGTTTTGGTTTTGCGTAATTGCTTTTTTGTACCCAACGCAACTTGTAATATCATTTCTGTATCTTTAGTTTCTAAAGAAGGTTATGAATTTGCGTTTGTAAGTAATGTTGTAAACATTCACCTTAATCAAGTTTTGATTGGGTCAGGTACATTGAGTAATGGTATATACGTGTTAAACCAACCACAGATTTTCAACGTCCAGAATACACACAAAAGAAAGTCTCCGGAAATGAATCAGACTTTCTTATGGCATTGTAGATTGGGTCACATCAATGAGAGAAGGTTGACTAAGTTACATACAGAAGGATATTTGAATGCGTTCGAATATCAATCGTATGCCACTTGTCAATCTTGTCTCAAAGGAAAGATGACAAAGACTCCGTTTACTGGACAAGGAGTAAGAGCGAGCGAGCTCTTAGGACTCGTACACAGTGACGTGTGCGGTCCAATGTCTACACATGCCCGAAGCGGACATTCTTACTTCATTACTTTTACGGATGACTTCTCAAGGTACGGTTATGTCTTCTTGATGAAACATAAGTCCGAGGCCTTTGGAAAATTCCAGGAGTATAAGAATGAAGTAGAGAAACAGACCGGCAAAAGTATTAAGATTCTAAGATCGGATCGAGGTGGAGTATACTTAAGTGCCGAGTTCCTGGACTATTTAAAAGAGAACGGAATTCTCTCTCAGCTTACTCCTCCATACACCCCGCAACATAACGGTGTATCGGAGAGACGGAACCGCACCCTATTGGATATGGTGCGGTCCATGATGAGTAACGCTGAGTTACCGCGATCATTCTGGGGGTATGCGCTAGAATCAGCCGCATACCTTTTGAACCGAGTTCCTACTAAGACCGTGCCTACTACACCATATGAGATGTGGTGTGGGAAGAGACCCTATCTTAAGCATATTAAGACATGGGGATGTCCAGCTTTTGTCAAAAAGCAGCATGCGGACAAGCCCGAGGCACGCTCAGTACAGTGCAAGTTTGTGGGATATCCAAAGAATTCCAAAGGATATTTCTTCTACTGTGAAGAGGAACAAAAAGTCCTTGTTTCTCGTCATGCCTACTTCTTGGAAACTGAGTTTTTGGAAACCCAGATAAGTGGGAGCACAGTAGAACTGGAAGAAATTCCAGAACCACGGACTATTACTGAAAGTTTAGTGGAACCAGAGGGTTCAACAGAACAGGACATTCCTACGCCGCTCCGCAGGAGTAGTAGGCAGTCTCATCCGCCCGAGAGATACTACGGTTTTCTCATAGACGGGGATAGAGAGGATTGCATCATAGATTATGATGAGCCTACTAGCTTCCAGCAGGCCGTTCAGAGCGTTGACTCGGTGAAATGGCTGGATGCTATGCGGACCGAAATGGAGTCCATGTACACCAACAAGGTATGGACGTTGGACATTGCTCCAGACGGGGTAAAACCCGTAGGATGCAAGTGGATCTTCAAAAGGAAGATTGGTGTAGATGGACAGGTTGAGACCTATAAAGCTAGGCTGGTAGCAAAGGGTTTCCGTCAAAGACCTGGCTTGGACTACGACGAAACCTTTTCTCCAGTAGCCATGCTGAAATCCATTCGGATCCTTCTTGCCATTGCTGCCTTCCACGATTATGAGATCTGGCAAATGGACGTAAAGACAGCTTTTCTAAATGGAAATTTAGAGGAGTGTGTCTATATGGACCAACCAGAGGGTTTCATTCAGAGTGGGAGCAGCGGAAAGGTGTGCAAGTTGCTTAAGTCCATCTATGGACTAAAGCAGGCGTCGCGGAGTTGGAACATCTGCTTTGATGACACGGTCAAAGAATTTGGCTTTATCAAAAATCCAGATGAACCATGCATCTATAGTAGATTTGTAGCGAGAACTGTAGTATTCCTCGTTTTATACGTGGATGACATTCTCTTAATAGGAAATGACATTCCTATGCTACAATCTGTCAAGGGGTTCTTGTCACACAGGTTCTCCATGAAAGACCTGGGTGATGCCTCGTACATTCTGGGTATCCGGATCTACCGTGACAGATCCAAGAGGATATTAGGACTATCACAGTCCAGGTACATCGACACCATACTGAAGAGATTCAGTATGGAAGATTCCAAGCGCGGTAACCTACCAGCTTGTCACGGGATCACCCTCTCTAAAGAGATGTCTCCCAAGACAGATTTGGAGAGGGATCGCATGTCTATTATACCCTACGCTTCTGCGGTAGGCTCTATAATGTATGCAATGTTGTGTACCAGACCGGATGTAGCTTATGCACTGAGTGTGGTAAGCCGGTATCAGTCAAACCCTGGGGAGAAACACTGGATAGCGGTAAAGAACATTCTCAAGTACCTGAGAAGGACTAAGGAGATGTTCTTGGTGTATGGCGGAAAAGACCTCCAGATCGAGGCCTTTGCTGACTCCAGCTTCCAAAGTGACAAGGATGATTCCAAGTCCATGTCGGGCTTTGTATTTACCCTCAATGGAGGGGCGGTGTGTTGGAAGAGTTCCAAACAAGAAACCGTTGCAGACTCGACGATGGAAGCGGAATACATCGCTGCATCTGATGCCGCAAAAGAAGCTGTCTGGATGAGGAAGTTCTTGAAAGAACTTCAGGTGGTTCCGTCCATTGTTGATCCAATACCTCTGTATTGCGACAACAACGGGGCTATAGCTTTAGCGAAGGAACCCAGGTCCCATCAGAGATCCAGGCACATCTTAAGGCGGTATCACCTGATCAGGGAGATCGTGGATCGCCAGGAGATCGAGGTTCGGAGAGTCGCTTCAGAAGATAACACTGCAGATCCATTCACCAAGGCCCTGCCCCAGACTCAGTTCGAGCGGCTGATCGAGATGATAGGTCTTCGATACGCCAGTACATGGCCTTAGTGCAAGTGGGAGATTGTTAGTGTATATGCCCTAGAGGCCATTACTGTATCATACTGGTTTGTATATTACTTAATGGATGCTTGGGATATTCACCTTGTATATACAATCTTGCTCAAAATAGTAGTATGCTACTTGGTTTGTTTCTACTTCAATGTGTACATGTGTTTATATTTTGTATATCGCCTATACACATTAGTGGAGCCCTTAGGATCTTTGCTTGATTACCAGCGATGTGATGGCCGTCACACTAGTGGGGCTGGGTAATCTATAAGCACATCCTTATGCAGGTCCCTGGTCGCAGGACTATCGAGACAGGGCATCGATACTCCGGAGTAGACCAGCGCATGCGCTTCTCATCCCAGTGTGGGAGACGGTCTGTCCCACAGCCGTCAGTACGTCGTACTTGAGATAGTATGCGGGTGCTCGTTAGGTTATGGGTACACTGGACAGGACTCGTCGGGAACTGACTAGTTGGTATTATACCTATCGTCAGTTATCAGTTCCCAGGTGACATGAGTACAGCTTAGTCCGCTGACTTGACACTGTCACTCTGCCTCGAGTGTGTTCCCACTGTACTTTGATCACTACCCTACCATGGCTCAAAGGAGTCGTGCAAACAGATAGTGGTTGGGTGCAGTCCCGAAGCACTTGGAGGCAGTGACGGTTAGACAGGATTCGTCTCTCCCGGTATTGGGGGTTGACATCGTGCTGTGTCTAGGAGAGCCATTACACGAGTAGTCCCTGGCCAGGGCAAACGAGATATACTGGTAGGTTTCCAGTGTTATCTCAGGGTGTTTTGGGCTTCGCTCCGGCACGACTTGTACCGCTATTGGGGGACTGACGTTTACCGCCCCCTAGGCCCGCCATGCGATGTATCAGACGAACATACCGGACTGTACGGAGAATGTCACACTCAGGCTCAGTAGGAGTTCAGATGGGTTTCGCCTCGTCGGTCTTCTTGTCGGCATTACCTGGGGACCGTTACGCACAGCTAGTGCCGCTTGCGGTCTGTGGTTAAACCCACTGCCAGCGTAGTTTCGAGTCTTTAGAGTCCCACACAGAAAGCTTTTCGCCTTTAGGCAAAAGAGTAGAGGTCGCATGGTATTGCGACAGGTCGCATGGTTTTGCGACAGGGTTCGGTCACATCCGTGCACTTGTGCACGTACAGTGTCCGGACAGTTTACACTAGCGGGCTTTGGTTTAAGCCAGATCCTAGTGTACTTTATGGGATTGGATTTATCCAGTTTGCATTCGTGTTCCTCGGAACGCGGATGCGGGTGTGTATGCACAGTTGACAGGGAGGCAGAGGCAGCGGATTCTCATTAGGGTTGTTGACAGTTGACCGTTGACTTTTTGACTTTTTGCTCAACCCTAATGAGAATATGATATGCGATTAACTATTATATTAATTAAGTATTATGGTGACTTGGTTGTTGACTTTTGTTGACCTTGTTGACTTGTTGACTTTTGTTGACTTGTTGACTTTGTTGACCGGTTGACTAGGCTTGACTAGTTGACCATCATGATAACCATGGTTATCATTTCATGCCAAAGACTTTTACTTGCTTGTTCATTTGAGTAAAATGAGTGCATGACATGATAAGGTTATGGTTGCTTCAACCATCACATAAGACTTTTGTTGATATGATGAGTTATCATTGCTTTGGATTATGAGAGGGTGAGAGACAAAATACTTGCTCATTCTTTCTTGCTCACTCTCTCTCTTGTTCTTGAGCTCTCCTCTTGCTCTCACCCTCAACCTCTTGCTCCCTCTCTTGATCTATGGTTCTCTTGTCTCATGAGTTGAGAATCAAGAACCATAGATAAAATCCCATTCTATTTCCTCTCTACTCATTCTAGTTCACTAGGTTTAGCAAACCAAGTGAACTAGTTTCTTCAAAGAACGAAGAAGGAGCTAAAGGTTGGAGCTTTCAAGTGGATCTATCTTCGGCGTACGGAGACGACGAGAAGGAGCCATCGGACCACCATCGGAGCTTGAAGAGAAGGAGTTCAAGACAAGCTAGGTATAACCCCCATCCGAGTAGCTAACTCTCTTTAGCTATGTATGCTAGTTTTAGTTTAGTCAAAGATCCCGACTTTGCTTAGTCCATGTTGCCCCTTGCGCTAAAAATTTGATTTTATACCGTTTCCGCCTCCCCGTAAGAACCGGGGGTCGCAACGTGGACTTACACTTAAGTCCATCCAGATCCTACTTGCCACGGCTACATACCATGACTACGATATCTGGTGGTTGGGTGTCATGACTGCTTTTCTAAAATGATGTTTTAGAAGAGAGCGTCTATAAGTACACAGCCAGAGGGCTTCGTAGACAGTGGGAGCAGCGGAAACGTGTACAAGCTGCTTTATAGGATAAAGCAGGCATCGCGGAGTTGGAACGTCTGTTTTGTGGTAATCAAAGAGTTTGACTTCATCAAAATAGTAGATGAACCTTGTATATACAAAAAGGTAGCAGGGAGTATGGTAATGATCCTCGTAGAGTACGTGGATGACATACTCTTGATAGGGAAGGTGTTTCCTATGCTACGCTCGATCAATCTTCGCTTATCACAAGGATTCTCCATATAGGATCAAAGTGATACCTACTAAATCCTGGTTTTTGATCTATGAGATAGATCTAATTGGATGTTAGGATACTCACTAGTTGTATTGAGAAGGTATGAATCGATCCTGGGGAGAATCACTAGAAAGGTTCCAGGGTGATAAGGACGACTGAATGTCAGTCGCAGGCATTGTCTTTACCCTCAGTGGAGGGACGGTATGTTGGAAGATTTCCAAGCTAGAAACCGTGACATACTAGACGATTAAAGGCAAGATACATCATTACCAAGGATGCTACCAAAGAGGCGGTCTGGATATACGTAAGTTCATGAGATGAACTTCGTTCCTACCATTTTATGACAATGGAGTTGTAGATTTAGCCAAGGAACTGCCTTCCCATCAGAAATCCAGATATAATTCTTAGGCAGTATCACCTGATCATGGAGATGGTTGATCTCCAGGGAGATCGAGGTTAGGAGAGCAGACGCAGAGGACAACAGCGCGGATCCACTCACAAAGGCCTTTTCCCTAGTAGAGACTTTTATAGGATGGTTGAGTATGAGATACTTCAACCACAAATAATTGTTAGGTATGTGATACCACAACAGATGGCCCTAGTGCAAGTGGGAGATTGTTAGTTATATGTATGCCCTAGAGGCCATTACTGTACATACTATGTATATTGTAGTGGATGCAGGGACGTATATAGGGAGGACTTTCTTGCTAGACATGATAGTATGCTATCTGGTTGTACTTTATCTTAACATGTACTCTGATTGTCTCTGATATATGCTGATAAAGCCCTTAGGATATGTACTCGACTACCGGGACTATGATGAGATCATACTAGTGGGGCCACGGTAGTCGACGAGTACATCCTATAACTGTTCCTAGTCGAGGGTGTATCGAGACGGGGCATCGATGCACCAGAGTAGACTTGCGTATACGCATCTTGACCCATATGATGGGCGATGGATGATCCCATATCCATCGGTGTTTGACATCAAGGATGGTGTACGGGTGCTCAGTGGAGACTGGGTACACTGGACGGACTCGCCGAGAACTCCCAGATGGTATTATACCTCACGTCAGATGGCAGTTCTCCGGTGACACTGGTACAGAGTAGTCTGTTGACCCGAGATCGTCATAGAGTCTTGTGTGATTCCCACTGTGCTTTGATTTCCACCTTACCATGTCCAAGAGGGCGTGCAAAATGGTGGTTTTTGGGTACAGTCCCGAATCACATGGAGGCAATGAGCGATAGGAGGGGATTCGTCTCTCCCGGTATAGGGAGTTGATGTTGCGCTGTGTTCGATTGGCTATAACCGGAAATCCCTAGACAGGGTTGCTGAGATTTACTGGTAAGTGTTATCAGTAGTTTCTCGAACTGTTATAGACCTCATATCGACACGACTTATCGAGCTACTAGGGTCTGACGTTTACCACCCCTAGGCGAGATATACGACATATCAGACGACGAGACCGGACTGTACGGGAGTGTTACTGATTGGATTCGCAGGAGTACTAGCAGGCTTGCTTATTGATCTTCTGATCGCTCAATACCCGGGTGGCCGTTACGTTTAGCAGACCGCTTTCGGCTTGTCGGTGTTTGATATGATCATCACTTACTGCCGGCGTATTGACGGGTCTTTAGAATCCTACACAGTGGTTTCCTGGATCAAGCGAAACGGAGTAGGAGCGCATATGAGATATGTGCGGGACCGAGATTGATACGATATGAGATACCGTATTCTATTCTCGCGATTTGTGACATTGATCGGTTGTTTGCGATATAGCCGGGTTATCGGATCAAGTGTTGATTCGATAAGTTGTTATTTTTGATATTAGTCGGTTATAGCCGGATTATTAAATCAAGAGTTGATTTAATAATTTAATGTATAATTATATATTTGATATATTACATTACATTAACTAGTATTAGCTCACTTAAGATTTATTTTCTCATAAGATTGTGCATAAGTGTATATGTGATATATATTTGTGTACATATGTTTGTATCATGCTTGATGATACATCAAAGTTGGGTGTATGAGACTCATACCAAGATTAGGGTAAATATTAGGGTTATTGTTTTATCTTAAGATTTAACAAAAGGGTTTAACTTAGTCAAAGTAATCAAGCTTGAAGAAGCTTGGAGAAGCTTTGACAAAGTCCACTCTTTTGTCATTTCTTTTGATATTCTTTAACCTAACCTTTAACCTAATGCTTTGGTTAATTCTCTACATGAGTTAAGCATGATAGCTTAACTCACCCATGGTTACATTATTGAGAATAATAATTCATATGATGGATATTTTATTCATTCTCTTCTTCTTCTTCTTCATCAAGCTCCATGAAAAGCTTGCTAGCTCCAATGGTGCCTTGAGGAAAAATATGAGAAAATCAATTTTAAAGTGAGCCCACTTCCTACTTCTTCATCCTCTACCACTTGCCATGTAGTAGAGTGTGTTCTCTTCATAAAGTTCATGACCTAGGGAAGGAATAGCTTAAGTTAGTGTCTCCCCGACGTAGATCATCTTCGGCCTTGAAGTCAACGAAGCAAGCACGTTCGTTCTTCTTGTGGATCTTCTCTAGAGTCCGAAGTTCACGATCGCAGCGAAGGGGACATCTACACGGAGCTATTGAAGTGAAGGACCAGATCTACAAAGGTTGTATTCCCTTTCACTTGTAGTTAAAGTTGTTAACTTGCTAGTTTTCGCCTAAACCCTAGTTTAAAGATCCGTATTAGAGTTGTTCGGCACGGCTAAAATTTTAATCGGGCATGGTTGATGCCTCGTAGACCCTTGTATGCGTGCCTAGCAACTCTACAGCTAGCCCTGCCTCGCTCTGCCGTTAGTACCTAACCTAACGGTGCAGACGGGACATCGAGGCGAATGCGGATGGCATAAGCGTACGTTATATTTATCTGTGATGTTTAGGTAACTTAAATGATGGGACTTCATTAATGTGATTAATGAAAGAAAAGAAACCTAAAAGATGTCGTGGAATCGAATTTTCAAAAACAGGTAGCTACAGTTCTTGCTTTGCATCGCGGTGTTCCTTGTAGAACATCCTGCACCTTATTCGATAAGGAAAGGGCCGAGATCCCTTCACTGGGAGTGACCCCTTTAGCAATGACTAGCAGATGCTACACCCCTCGGTTTAGTCTTTTGATTGTTTTTCTAGTTCTTGCTTTGCATAGTGATATTTGTGAAATATCCTGCACCTTATTCGATGAGGAAAGGGCCGACGATCCCTTCACCGGGAGTGACCCCTTTAGCAAAACTAGAAAAGCCTCAAAAACATTCCATTTAAAAATCACTCGATTCTACAACGATATCAAGTTCATTACGCAAAGGGTTTTCTTAAAAACCTGTCATAGCCCTCCGTCATTTCAGATAAGTCCTACTTAGTATTCGTGCTACATTTGTTGACCTCCGTCAAGGCGTAGTGTGCGGTAGCTGACTAGTATTTATCTGCTTATGCATATGATGCAGATTGGATTAGGGTAGTCGTGCGGCCTTGTTGACCTCCGTCAAGGGTCGTGCGGGTGGGTTTAATTCAATCAGGAAATGAAGGGTAGAACTTGACTAGCAGCCTATGGTTTGTTGACCTCCGTCAAGGTCATAGGACGCTAGGGGTAAAATATTATTGGGAATTTCAAGTGTTGAAATTTGCAATGAGATTGCATACCTTCTATGAGATAGTTGGATCCCGATACCCGCTGCGAGTAAGAGTTACTCCTGAGAGAGTTTTACACATTACAATTAGCCGATCAAGCAGGTGTCTAGAATGGTGTCAACGGGGTTACGCCTCTGGGAAAACGAGGTTTACTTTAATTAGGTCCGTGCGAAAGCACGGGGAACCTCCCTCAAAGTACCGACACTGGCCTGGCTGAAAGATTGGCGAAATTGTAGGGTGTAATTAATCCTGGCTAGTCTTTCCTTTTAGGGTTTGAAGGAAGATTTGATAAAAACAGTGGGAGCCATCCTGGTTAGATAAAATAATAACCAATCTAATCTTGCAAGAGCATACGCTAAGTGTTTTCTTCTCTCTCTCTCCAGGTAGCGACCATATCACGCCTTAATCAAGATAATAATACGGATATATTGACTGAACCCGCTTGTTATACTGAGCTGGGGAACGTTGGTCCCGCTCCAACTTATAATTGTTATAAGACAGAGCAGGATATAGGGGATTACCAGAATTCCCGTGCCGCCCAAACGAAGAAAGTGCATGCTGATGCATCTTCTTCGGGTGTGTTCATTACAGAGAACTGTTTCTCAGTATCCTTTACGTCCTGGGTATGAGATACCGGATCAGGATCCCGCATATGTAATCTGTTACATGGGCTACAGAAAGGTAGAGAACTGATAACGGGTCATAAGTTTCATGAGACAGAAAACGGTGCAAGTGTTGCAGCCAAGTCTGTTGGTCACTG
This sequence comes from Agapanthus africanus, assembly GCA_030015575.1. NCBI lineage: Eukaryota > Viridiplantae > Streptophyta > Magnoliopsida > Asparagales > Amaryllidaceae > Agapanthus > Agapanthus africanus. The sequence continues at coordinate 404,852,815 of CM057346.1, forward strand.
TCACCCTGTATTACCAGAATACATTGATTGTGAATGAATGTTATTAGATACCGAACCTGATATACAACATCATATCAGTCTCTTTATTAGTAAAGAAAGGATATAATTTTGTATTGTTGGATAATGTTTTGAACATTTCCTATATCAAAAGTTGATCGGTTTAGGCACGTTATCTAAAAGCATTGATGTTCTAAATCAAACTACAGTTCTTAGTATATAGAACACACACAAGAGGAAGAGTTCAGAAATGAACGAATCCTTCTTGAGGTATTGTAGACTAGGCCATATCAATGTGACCCGACTAGCTGAAGTTGCATATAGATGCATATTTAAATTAGTTTGAATTTACATCTTGTGAAACTTGCCGGTCATGTCACAAAGATAAGATGACCATAGCTCTGTTTATTGGAAACAGAGAAAGAGTTAGTGAACTTTTGGGATTGATACATGCTGATGTATGAAAGTCCCTTGTCTACACATGCCAAGACCGGTTCTTTGTACTTCATTACATTCTCTGATGATCTCTCAAGATTCAAACATATGTTCCTGTTAAAACATAAGTCCGAAGCTTTTGAGATATTCACATAATATAAGTTAGAAGTAGAGAACCAAAATACGGGTATAAGTATTATGTCCTTTGATGAGATCAAGGAGGAGAATACTTGAGCACGGAATTCCTGGACTATTCTAAAGGAGAATGAAATTCTCTCTCAGCATTACTCCTCCGTATACACCACAGCACGTCGGTGTATCGGGGCGGAGCAATAGCACCCTATGTGATATGGTGTGCTCTATGATGAGTACTATTGAGTTTCCCATTTCCTTTTGGGAGCTATGCACTTGAGAAGTTGCATACCTATTGAATAGGGTTCAAATCAAATCAGTTGCCTACCACTTCATATGTGATATGGAATAGGAAGAGCCCATATCTTAGGTATGTTAAGATTTGGGGTTGTCCGGCCTATGTCTGAAAAGCAAAATCTGGACAAGCTCGAGGTAAAGTCAGTTCTGTGGAAGTTTGTTGGATATCCCAAGCATTAGCAAGGGAATATCTTCTACCAAACCGAGAAACAAAAGTGTTTTATTTCTCAACATGCCACCTTTGTGAAAGGTAATTTCTTGTCAAAGGAATTAGTGGTCATGAGGTATAACTAGAAAAGTTCCAGCTATACAAACTACAGCAGATGAGTTGGTAGAACCAAAGGATTCAATAGTAACCAACGAACCTCAGCCTCTCTGCCAATCTAGTAGGGTTCCTCACCCACCTGAGAGATACTTTGGTTTCTCTATGACAGTGGGAGCGAGGATTGCATCATGAGATGATGACCCAACTAGTTTTGAGCTGGCCATTAGGAGTGGGACTCTGTAAGAATGGCAGGATGCTTATTGATCTGAGATGGAATCCTTATACACCAACAAAGTATGGACTTTGGTTGCTTTATCTGAAGGGTTAAATCCCCATCAGGAGCAATTATATCTTGAGAAGATTACTTGGTATACATGGAAAAGTTGAGACTTTCAAAGCTATGCTTAAGTCCATCCAGATCCTACTTGCCACGGCTACATACCATGACTACGATATCTGGCGGTTAGGTGTCATGACTGTTTTTCTAAATAATGATTTGGAAGAGAGCGTCTATAAGTACACAGCCAGAGGGCTTCGTAGACAGTAAGAGCAGCGGAAATGTGTGCAAGATGTTTTATATGATAAAGCAGGCATCGCGGAGTTGGAACGTCTGTTTTGATGTGGTAGTCAAAGAGTTTGACTTCATCAAAATGGTAGATGAACCTTGTATATACAAGAAGGTAGTAGGGAGTATGGTGGTGATCCTCGTAGATTACGTGGATGACATACTCTTGATAAGAAAGGAGTTTCCTATTCTACGCTCGGTCAATCTCCGCTTATCACAAGGATTCTCCATATAGGATCTAAGTGATACCTACTAAATCCTGGGTTTTGGATCTATGAGATAGATCTAATTGGATGTTAGGACTCTCACTAGTTGTAGTGAGATGGTATCAATCGATCCTAGGGAGAATCACTGGGAAAGTTCCAGGGTGATAAGGACGACTGAATGTCAGTCGCAGGCATTGTCTTTACCCTCAGTGGAGGGACGGTATGTTGGAAGAGTTCCAAGCTATATACCGTGACTTACTAGATGATTAAAGGCAAGATACATCGTTACCAAGGATACTACCAAAGAGGCAGTCTGGATAAATATAAGTTCATGAGATGAACTTCGTTCCTACCATTGTGAGACAATAGAGTTGTGGCTTTAGCCAAGGAACTACCGTCCCATCAGAAATCCAGATATAATTCTTAGGCAGTATCACCTGATCATGGAGATGGTTGATCTCCAGGGAGATAAAGGTTAGGAGAGCAGACACAACAGCGTGGATCCACTCACAGAGGCCTTTTTCCCAGTAGAGACTTTTATGGGATGGTTGAGTATGAGATACTTCAACCGCAGCTAATTGTTGGGTATGTGATACCACAACAGATGGACCTAGTGCAAGTGGGAGATTATTAGTTATATGTATGCCCTAGAGGCCATTACTGTACATACGATGTATATTGTAGTGGATGCTGGGACATATATAGGGAGGACTTTCTTGCTCGACATGATAGTATGCTATCTGGTTGTACTTTATCTTAACATGTACTCTGATTGTCTCTAAGTTACTTGTTGATAAAGCCCTTAGGATATGTACTCGACTACTAGGACTATGATGAGATCATACTAGTGGAGCCACGGTAGTCCGCGAGTACATCCTATAACTGTTCCTAGTCGAGGGTGATCGAGACAGGGCATCGATACACCAGAGTAGACTCGCGTATACGTATCTTGACCCATATGATGGGCGATGGATGATTCCATATCCATTGGTGTTTGACATCAAGGATGGTATACGGGTGCTCAGTGGAGACTGGGTACACTGGACGGACTCACCGAGAACTCCCAGATGGTATTATACCTTACGTCAGATGGCAGTTCTCAGGTGACACTGGTACAGGTTAGTCTGTTGACCCGATATCGTCATAGAGTCTTGTGTGATTCCCACTGTGCTTTGATTTCCACCTTACCACGTCCAAGAGGGCATCCAAAATGGTGGTTTTTGGGTACAGTCCCGAATCACATGGAGGCAATGAGCGATAGGAGGGGATTCGTCTCTCCCGGTATAGGGAGTTGATGTTGCGCTGTGTTCGATTGGCTATAGTTGGAAATCCCTGGCCAGGGTTGCTGAGATTTACTGGTAAGTGTTACCAGTAGTTTCTCGAACTGTTATAGACTTCATATCGACACGACTTATCAAGCTACTGGGGTCTGACGTTTACCACCCCTAGGCGAGATATGCGACATATTAGACGACGAGATCGGACTGTACGGCAGTGTTACTGATTGGATTCGCAGGAGTGTGAGCAGGCTTGCTCGTTGATCTTCTAATCGCTCAATACCTGTGTGGCCATTACGTTTAGCAGACCGCTTGCGGCTTGTGGGTGATTGATATGATCACCACCTACTGCCGGCGTATTGACGAGTCTTTAGAGTCCTACACAAAGGTTTCCTGGCTCAAGCGAAACAAAATAGGAGCGCATATGAGATATGTGCGGGACCGAGAATAATACTAGTATGTGATACTGTATTCTATTCTCACGATTTGTATCATCGCTCGGTTATATGTGATATAGCCGGGTTACCGAATCAAGTGTTGATTCGATACATTGATACACTAGATATTAGTCGGTTATATGCTATATGACCAGATCATTAAATCAAGTGTTGATTTAATGATTTAATGTATAATTATATATTTGATATATTACTTTACATTAACTAGTATTGGTTCACTTAAGATTGATTTTCTCACTTGATGTGCACAAGTTGTATATGTGATATATTTTTGTGCACTAGATTGTATCATGTTTGATGATACATGCAAACTTAGGTGTGTGTATGCATTACACCATATTTAGGTTAATGGTTTAGTTTTTTATTTGTTTTGGAAAAACCAAATGGTTATTTTCTTTGTCTTTGCTTGAAGCTTCATGAAGCTTTCAAGCATCTTTGACAAAGTCTAACCATTTTGTTTTGCATGAGATTTTATTTAACCTAACCATTAACTTAAACTCTAGTTTAGTCTCTACAAAGGTAAAACTCACCCATGGTTGCAATATGATAGACTTCACTTGATTATTCTTTTGTGATATTAATTATTCATTCATATTCTTTTCTTTCTTCTTCTTCTTCTTCAAGAAGAAGAAAGCTTGCTTGAATTTTCAAGTGGAGATTAAGAGTGAGAAATCCAAATCTAAAGTGAACCCATTTCCTATTTCATCATCCTCTACTACTTGCCATTTAGTTTAGGGTGTTCTCTTCACAAAGTTCTTGACCTAGTGAAGATGGAGTTTGGGTTTGAGTCTCCTCGACGTAGATCATCTTCGGCCTCGAAGTCAACGACCTAGCCCGCTCATTTCTCCGAAGAAACCATCGCTAGAGTCCGGGATCCCGATGATCGCAGCGAAGGGACATCAACACGGAGCTTTAGAAATGAAGGACCGGATCTACAAAGGTTGTAATCCCTTTCACTTGTAGTTAAAATGTTTAACTTGCTAGTTTTCGCCTTATCTCTAGTAAACGATCTTGGTTAGGGTTGTTCGGCACGGCTATTTTTTTTAATCGGGCATGGTTGATGCCTTGTAGAACCTTGTTAGAGTGCCTAGGAACCCTACAACACCCACTCATCTTATTGAGGAATCTTCCTCTTCTGCATCCAAGGCGAAAGTAATGGGTAAGAAGAAGAAGACCTCCACAAAGCCGATATGTGGTGTCAGTAAGATAGAAGGACATGGAAGAGCAAAAGTTTCTGGGCTAACAGTAGGGAAGAAGGGATATTCCTATTGTCACGGGAAAGGGCATTGGCAGAGGGATTACAGGGCTTTAATAGCCAGAATCTAGGATCTGAAGCATGTTGTGACTTCGACATCGGGTGTGTTTGTAATAGAAAACTGTATGTCAATTAACTCTACTTCCTGGGTACTAGGTACCGGATCAGGATCTCATATCTATAATTCATTACAGGCTTTGGGAAATCGTAGAGTTATCATATTAGGTGATATGACTCTCAGAGTTGCGAACGGAATGAGCATGGACGCCGAATCCGTAGGGGAATATCATCTAGGATTGACAAGTGGGCAGATATTGATTCTACGTAACTGTTTGTATGTACCTAGTCTAGCTTGTAATATCATATCTGTATCTTTACTTTCTAAGGAAGGATATGATTTTACATTTGTAAGCGATGTGGTCCACATCCACCTAAATCAAGCTTTGATTGGGTCAGGTACATTAGATAACGGAATATATGTATTAAATCAAGCTCAGGTTTTTAGTATCCAGAACACACTTAAAAGAAAGTCTCCGAAACTAAATCAGGCTTTCTTATGGCATTGTAGACTGGGTCACATCAATGAAACACGATTGACGAAGCTACATAGAGAAGGATATTTGGATCCGTTCGAATATTAGTCTTATGCAACTTGTCAATCTTGTCTCATACGAAAGATGACAAAGAATCCATTTATTGGACACGGAGTAAGAGCGAGCGAGCTCTTGGGACTCATACACAGTGATGTATGTGGTCCAATTTTTACACATGCGCGAAGTGGTTATTCCTATTTCATTACTTTTACGGATGATTTCTCTAGGTATGGACATGCCTAAATCCGAGGGCTTTGAAAAATTCCGGGAATATAAGAATGAAGTGGAAAAACAAACAGGCAAAAGTATCAAGACACTACGATCTGATCGAGGTGGTGAATACTTAAGTGCCGAGTTCCTGGATTATCTAAAAGAGAATGGAATTCTCTCTCAGCTTACTCCTCCATACACGCCACAACACAACGATGTATCGGAAAGGAGGAATCGAACCCTATTGGATATGGTTCGTTCCATAATGAGTAAGGCTGAGTTACCGCGATCCTTCTGGGGTTATGCACTAGAATCAGCTGCATATCTATTGAACAAGGTTCCAACCAAGACTGTGCCTACCACACCATATCAGATGTGGAGTGGGAAGAAACCCTATCTTAAGTACCTTAAGACATGGGGATGTCCAGCTTTTGTCAAAAAGCAGCATGCGGACAAGCTCGAGGCACGTTCAGTACAGTGTAAGTTTGTGAGATACCCAAAGAACTCCAAGGGGTATCTTTTCTATTACGCAGAAGAGCAAAAGGTATTTGTTTCTCATCATGCCTGCTTCTTGGAAACTGAATTTTTAGAAAATCAGATAAGTGGGAGCACAATAGAACTGGAAGAAATTCCAGAACCACAAGCTATTACTGAAAGTTTGGTAGAACCAGAGGTTTCAGAAGAACCGGACATTCCAGCGCCACTCGTCAGAAGTAGTAGGCAGTCTCATCCGCCCGAGAGATACTACGGTTTTCTCATAGATGGGGATCGAGAGGATTGAATCATTGACAATGATGAGACTACTAGCTTCCAGCAAGCCATTCAGAGCGGCGACTCGGTAAAATGGCTGGATACAATGCGGACCGAGATGGAGTCCATGTACACCAACAAGGTATGGACTTTGAACATTGCTCCAGAAGGGGTAAAACCCGTAGGCTGCAAATGGATCTTCAGAAAGAAGATTGGTGTAGATGGACAGGTTAAAACCTATAAGGCTAGACCTGTTGCAAAAGGTTTTCGTCAAAGACCTGGTCTGGACTATGACGAAATCTTTTCTCCAGTGGTTATGCTCAAATCCATTCGGATCCTTCTAGCCATTGCTACCTTCCATGATTATGAGATCTGGCAGATGGACATAAAGAAGACTTTTCTAAATGGAAATTTAGAAGAGTGCGTCTGTATGGATCATCCAGAGGGTTTCATTCAGAGTGGGAGCAGCGGAAAAGTGTGCATGTTGCTTAAGTCCATTTATGGACTAAAGCAGGCATCACGGAGTTGGTGTAAGTGCACGGCGGCGCCCCGGCCGTCAATCCGACGCCGGAATGCGGAAGCGGTGATTTACTTTAACTTTTCAAACCTGCACCACCGCGCACTATAAACCCGGATCATGCCATTAATCTAGTCCTAGCAATCTAGAGAGCGGGTAGAGAAGCTATACCGAGTGATCCATGTCCTCCGATCTTCTCATCGTCGTCCCGATCTTCCGCGGAATGTCCGGTCTCCACCTCCTCGCCGGAAGGGCACCACGTCGCCGGCTTCTTTTACGGGCTCCCACCTCTATACCGAGGAAACTCGGTCACAAAGCTGGCGAGTCGATGTGCCCAAGATTTGCTGTAGAATGGTGTAGTGTTGTGTCTCATTTGGGGTTGTGGAGTTGCCTTTTTGGTGGAGGAATGATACAAGCTAATGGAGATGGAACTTGTGGGATTTTTACAAAAGCAAAAGAGCAAAAAATCCCACATGAGAAATTTGGACAGCCCCTATCCAATGTGGCCGGCCAAGCTTGGAGAGAATGAGAGGAGAGAGTGTCTTGATAAAAAATATGAGAGTCTCTCAAGAATAAAGCAAGAGAGAGAGATCAAAATGATATCATGAAAGAAAATGATCACAAACACAAACCCACACTCCACCAACCTCATCATCTCATCACAAAGTCAAACCATCATGAAAGAAGAAGTCAAATGGTCAAGGGATGGTGCAACCATCATGATCCAACAATATGCAAATAACACCCTCCAAAATTCTTATTTGCACAAATGCAAATAAGCCCTCCTCCACCAAACTTCAGCCAATGAAAGATACAAAGAAATATGGCTGAAACGGAAAACAAACTGGCAACTCCAAAAAACTGATCCCGTAATAAATTACAGGAAAAACCCGCTACTGTATATACATACCCGCATTTGTATTCCGACCGAAATACAAATGCAATGAGACAAAATCTACACTGTACAATACTAGGATCCTGTAACCCTTCGAAAATCGTTTAGGCAGTTTTTCGGTAATCGGCTAATTTTTCGGCTTTTTCCGTAAAAAGTCAAAATAGGTATTTTTGATTGTAGATCTAATTATACAAAATTTAGATAAGATATTACTATAATTTTGTCACTAAAATGTCACTTATAATTTTTTAGTTAAATAAAAAAAAATTCGTAATTAATTATTTTTTTATTATTTTAAGCTTTTAAAAATATATTAAATTAGTAATAAATACAAATTTAAATGGTTAAATTACACACTTAATAACCATTATAAACTAAAAATTAGTGTTAACAAAAATTTTATCAAAACTTACCAAGAATTGTGGTTTTATGGTCAAAAATGAATGAAAAATGGGGTTTTTGTGTAAAAAGTGATGTGATATGCATTTATTGACCTTAGATGATAATTTTTTGTGTAGAATTTTCCACACAACTCTTCCCTTCACTCCCCCTCTTGCTCAGGTCGAGCTCAATCAGCAGGAAACCCCCATTTCCCCCTCTCTTTCTTGCTTCAAAAATCATGAAAAAATGCACAAAAATCCACAAAATACACACTTTTCTTCACTAATTCAAACCTAAATCCTTTTCCACCTCTTCTCAAACCCTAAATTGTTTAAAACAAGGAGAAAGAAGACATCTTTGGAGGCTAAGTGCAAGAGGTTCACCACTTGTGAGGTATAAGTTCTAATCAAGTTGTTAAATTTGTAATTTGGTTATGCTAAATTAGAAGTTTAAAGTGTTAATTTCATTATAATGGGTTGTCTTGAAAATTCAAGAATGGGATTGATTTTGAACTAGGGTTTGAAACATGGTTGTAAAAATTAAGTTAGGGTTTTGGTTATATAATTGATTAGAATGGTTAATTGTGTAATGATACGCTTGCTAAATCGACAAATTGCGATGTTTGTATCGAATCGGCTAGAAAATTGCTTGCTAGATTTTTACGAAAATTAGAATGCGATCAAATTGCGTTATGTTAGCGATATAATTAGCTTCGTATAGGACTATTAGAGTGCACGAACGCGGGGTTTCGTCTAGTCGGGTTGTAGTTTTGTCGATTTCCCCGAAATGACGATTCTAGTTAAAGGTTAGAGATTTTCGTGCGTTTTCCCGCGCACCGAGTGCATGCTATGAGTAATTCGAGAGCGTTGATAATTGTATATTGTGACTTGCATCGTCTTAGGTTTTGTAATCTTATGCTTGATATTGTGCAAATATAGGATCGATCGGGGAAACATCGGACACGGCGCGAAAAGGCAAGGCGGTGGCCGGATCGGATTAGCGGAGATTTCAGGTGAGTAGATGTATTCATCTATGGGGGAATCGTCTGAATGGTGTGAGGCGCCCCCCTAGTTAGGATTACCCTACTTTATGCAAGATTTATATTGTTAGCTAGCTTACCCCTTCATTGACATTGCATACCCTTATAGCGAACAGTATATTAGATTGCATGGACATTCATCCATACTTATGCGATATCACTTTGTAGGACACGAACACCATTACCATTGGCATCTGTTGCATGTGCACTATTCATGTGACACACACGCCTTTGGTAATTGCCATGCCACGTGCTCTATAGAACCGGTTTAACTTAATAATTCCATTTGCATTCATACATGATATATGGAATTGCATAGCATGCATATACCTCGCATTACCATCATATCTACATAGATTTCTAGCCAAAACTCACATCATATACATTGATATCATAGACATTTATCATATATATAACATGTGGACATTATGATTTTATTGAGGATTTCAGTTTTGCTGCGATTTCTGGATTTTTGGGGAAAACCGCAAGAATTTGACAAAAGCTTATATTTATCATTTTTAAAAACAAAGTTGCGGTTTTCTCGTAACGTATGTGTCGTACACCATGAGTTTTCATGTTTTCTGTTGGATTTCGAGACCCGATTCGAGGAGTGGATGAACCGTCTCGGGTACATGGTGGGCCCGGTATGGTACCCCGGGGCAAGAAGATCGAGTTGTAGACGATGAGCCTGGCAGGGGAAGACTACCTACCGGTGATGTCTGGCGCGGCGGATATCCGGAGGATACCGACCGTTGTCGTGAGATTTATGATATGGGCCGATCCGGACTGACGGAGCCCGATATTGAGACAGATATGATTCCTATTTTGTGTCGATGCTTGACACGGGTTTTCAGATGATTTCTTGATGGTACTTAGCTATTATACAGATATTCATTTTTTAAAGTTAAGAATTCAATACCCTTAGCATTTAAAACACTTAAAGACTTAATAATGACATTGCATACCTGTGCATGCATATTAGAGATATTATATCACATATGGACATGCATGTTGTGGTGCATTGCGTGCATTCTTACGTTTACCTTACTAGATGTTATATTCTACTCACGAGCTGGCAACTCACCCCCGTTGTGCCACAGTGTCTTGCAGGTCGGACCCGTCACTCTTGTAGCGGCGGGCTATCTTATCATCAGCTCCTTTTGCTCAGACTCGCGACATCACCCGTAGGTGGGTTGCGAGTATACTTTATTTCTTTTTGCTTTATCATTGTATCTAGTATTCTCCATCTATCACTTTATATTGTATATGCGACCTAGTGATGAGACTGAGAGATATGTATATTTGTGGTTTCTTTTGGGTCGAGCTCACTTGAGCCGACGTGTGTTTTCTGGTAATTTGCGTTTCTTTATGCTCTTTTCTTGATATTACTATTATATTGCATGTGGTTGTGATCCGCCTTGGGCGAAGAGCTAGCTCCCGCTTGGGGATGCCATGTTATGATTACAGGTTTATTATCCTGTTGTACCCATTTTGGGGGATAGAAAATACAGGGGAGACTCTGCCGAAATTTTCAGAAATTTATGATGTTTTTAAAAAGGGATTCTATGCAACTTAATTGATTTGAAAAATCGTTTTCATTAAAGGTTTTCCTTCACTCGCTTTTGATTTTGGTTTAGATTTTTCTGGGCTTTGGCTGACTTAGGTTACGGTACGCCTTTAGATGTCTCGTAATCTAAGTGCCAGTCACGTTCCGTACTTTCGGGTCGTGATAGATCCGGCTTAAACCAAAGCCCACTAGTATTAACCGTTCGATCCTGATCCGTGCAATACCGCACGTATCTGACCGAATCCTGCCATATCTCCATACGGCCTCTACAGCGTTTCGCCCGAAAACTTGAGAAACTGGTATGTGGGGGACTCTAAAGACTCGTCAATACTATGGCTGTGGATTTAACCACTAGCACGTCAGAGGTATTAGCCATACGTGATGGGCTACCAGCTATTGACCAAAAGGGACGTCGATGAGCGAACTCATCCTGACACCCTACTGAGCCTGTCAGTGACAATATCCGTACAGTCCGGTCCGTTCATCTATGAGCATCGCATGGAGGGCCTAGGGGGTTGGTAAAAGTCAGACCCCCAAAAGCGGTACAAGTCGTGTCGGAGTGTAGCCCAGAACACCCTGAAATACTACTGGAATACCTACCAGTAAATCTCCAGCCTTGGCCAAGGACTTTTCATGTACTGGCTCTCCTAGACACAGCGCGACCTCACCCCCAATACCGGAAGAGACGAACCCCCGAAGATCCACTCACTGCCTCCATGTGGCTCAGGACTGTACCCAACTAAAACCTGTTTCCATGTCTCCTTTGAGCGTGGTAGGGTAGTAATCAAAGTACAGTGGGAACCCACACGAGACAAATGGCGATCCTCAGGTCGATGAACTAACCTGTACACATGTCACCAGGGAACTGCTATCTGACGTCAGGTATAAGACCAACTAGCATGTTCCCGGCGAGTCCTGTCTGGTGTACTCATAACCTAATGAGCACCTGTATACATCTTAGGTGAACCAACTGACACCAGTGGCTTGTGAGACCGGCCACCGCCCCTCGTCGGGGTCTCGACTGTATACACTAGTCTACTCTGGAGTATCGATTCCCTGTCTCGAAACTCCCACGACTAGGGACCTTTTAAGGATGTGCTTATAGACTACCAGCTCTCACGTATATGATCGCCCTCATACTGCTGGCAGTCAAGCAAGAATCCTAGGGGCTCTATCAACGTGTAATAGCGACCTGTCAGGTCACCTAAAGCAGTACACGATGAAAAAGGTAAACCAGATAGCATACTATCATCTTGAGTAAGACTGTCCTACCGGAATAGGTCCTCCCTCAATCATTGCAATCACGTGCCTGTGATCCAATAATTGACTCTGAGGGCACTATCTCCAACAGTTGGAACATCTGTTTTGATGATACAGTCATAGAATTCGACTTTATCAAAAATCCAGATGAACCATGCATATATAGTAAGACCGTAGTGTGGTATTCCTCATCTTATACGTGGATGTCATTCTCTTGTTAGGAAATGACATCCTATGCTACAATCAGTCAAAGGATTCTTGTCACGGAGGTTCTCCATGAAAGACCTGGGTGATGCCAACTACATTCTGGGGATCCAGATCTATCGTGATAGATCTAAGAGGATGTTGGGACTTTCACAGTTAAGGTACATCGACACCATATTGAAAAGATTCAGTATGGAAGATTCAAAGCGCGGTAATCTACCGGCTTGTCACGGAATCACCCTCTCCAAAGAGATGTCTCCAAAGACTGATTTGGAAAGGGCTCGCACGTCAACTATACCCTACGCATCTGCGGTAGGCTCTATAATGTATGCGATGTTGTGTACCAGACCAGATGTAGCATACGCATTGAGCGTTGTAAGCCGGTATCAGTCAATCCCAGGGGAGAAGCACTGGATAGCAGTAAAGAACATTCTCAAGTACCTGAGAAGGACTAAGGAGTTGTTCTTGGTGTATGGCGGAAAAGACCTCCAGATCAAGGCCTTTGCTGACTCCAGCTTCCAGAGTGACAAGGATGACTCCAAGTCCATGTCGGGTTATGTCTTTACCCTCAATGGAGGGGCGGTCTGTTGGAAGAGCTCCAAGCAGGACACCATTGCAGACTCGACGATGGAAGCGGAGTACATAGCTGCTTGCGATGCCGCAAAAGAAGCTGTCTGGATGAAGAAGTTCTTCACAGAACTTCAGGTGGTTCCTACCATTGTTGATCCAATACCTCTGTATTGTGAAAACAACGGCGCTATAGTTTTAGCGAAGGAACCCAGGTCCCATTAGAAGTCCAGACACTTTTTGAGGCGGTACCACCTGATCAGGGAGATCGTAGATAGCCGGGAGATCGAGGTGAGGAGAGTAGATACGGAGAATAACACTGCAGATCCACTCACGAAGGCCATCCCTCAGACACAGTTCGAGCGGCTGATCGAGATGATAGGTTTACGATACACCAGTATATAGCCCTAGTGCAAGTGGGAGATTGTTTGTGTATATGCCCTAGAGGCCATTATTGTATCATACTGGATTGTATATTACTTAATGAAAGCTTGGGATATTCACTGTTGTATTGACAGTCTTGCTCAAAATGGTAGTATGCTACTTGGTTTGTTTCTACTTCAATATGTACATGTGTTTCTTTTAGCATATCGCTTATACATATTAGTGGAGCCCTTAAGATCTTTGCTTGATTACCAGTGTTGTGATGGCAGTCACACTAGTGGGGGATGGGTAATCTACAAGCACATCCTTATACAGGTCCCTAGTCATAGGATTATTGAGACGGAGCATCGATACTCCGGAGTAGATTAGTGTATACGCTTATCATCCCAGCAGGGAAGATGGTCTGTCCCATAGCCATTAGTACGTCGTACTGGAGATAGTATGATGGTGCTAGTTAGGTTACGAGTACACTGTACATGACTCGTCGGGAACTGTTGATTGGTATTATACCTATCGTCGGGTAGCAGTTCCCAGGTGACATGAGTACAGCTTAGTCCGTCGACTTGACACTGCTGCTTCGCCTTGAGTGTGTTCCCACTGTACTTTGATTACTACCCTACCATGGCTCAAAGGAGTCATGCAAACTTGTAGTAGTTGGATGCAGTCCCGAAGCACTTGGAGGCAGTGGCGGTTAGATAGGATTCGTCTCTCCTGGTATTGGGGGTTGATATCGCGCTGTGTTTGGAGAGCCATTATGCAAAGTCCCTGCCCAGGGTAAGTGAGATTTACTGGTAGGTGTTCCAGTAGTTTCTCAGAGATTACACTCCGACACGACTTATACCGCCATTAGGGGTCTGACGTTTACCACCCCCTAGGCCCGATATGCGATACTCTTAGACAAACAGACCGGACTGTACGGAGATTGTCACATTCAGGATCAGTAAGAGTTCGGATGCGTTTTCCTCATCGGCCTTCTTATCGACATCTACCTGGGGAACGTTACGTGCAGCTAGTACCGCTTGCGGCCTGTGGTTAAACCCACTGCCAGCGTAGTGTCGAGTCATTAGAGTCCCACATAGAGAGTTGCCCTGCATTGGGCAAAAGGTATAGAGGCCGTATGGTTTTACGTCAAGGCTTCGATTACTTACGTACACTTGTACGCTTATGATGTTCGGGCAGATAATACTAGTGGGTTTTGGTTTAAGCCGGGTCCTAGTATTATATTGATGGATCAATTTCGTCTCTTTGTATTCGTGTTTCTTGGAACATGAATGCAGGTATGTATATACGGATGTGAGGAGCACAGAAAGAGACACCTTATTAGGGTTTTAACCATTTACTTGATTAAAACAATTATGAGGTGGAGGAAAGTATTTGTTATTTTTGTAAATGATAAATGTGGCATGGCTACTTGGATTGACTACTTGACTTGGTTTGACCACTTGACTTGGTTTGACTCTTTGACTAGATATTTTGTGGCACTAGATATTTTTGGGTGAGATATTTTCTTGACATGAGAGTAGTCAAGTCAAGAGATCCATCACATTTTTCATTTGTATTATCATTTGTGACAATACTTTATCTTTCCTCAAGTGAGCTCTCATGCTAGCTCTTCTTCTTCTTCCTCACTAGAAAACCCTCAAGGTCTCATGAGTTGAGTAAATTAGGGTTTCAAGAGACAAATAAATCCATCTTCATATTCTACATCACCTAGGACATCAAGTTTAGCAAGCTTGTTGCCCTAGTTACCTCGGCTTTGAGGTGGAGCTCGGACTATAGACTCTCGGGTGGATCGTCTTCGACTCGAGGAGGCCGTGGAGGTTGCTACGATCCGGATCGATCCATGGAGCCTACGTAGACGAGGAGGACAGCGATGAAGACTCAAAGACAAGTATCGTGAGGTATAACTTCGTATCCGAGTAGTTAAACCTCAAGTAGTTCGCTAGCTAGGGTTTATGAACGATCCTTGGTTCTAGTCGGTGTTGCGAAACTCGTAAAAATCATTTTTTTCATATTCCTCCTCCCCGCGAACACGCGGGGTGCGCAACACAGACTTACAACTATAAACTTGCAAAACCACTCGGTTCCTTCAATGATATCAAGTTTATTACATTAAATGTTTTCTTCAAAACCAGCCGTATCCCTTTGTCATTTCGGGAAGTATTACTTAGTATTCGTGCTGCGTTTGTTGGCTTCCGTCAAGACGTAGTGTATAGTAGCTGAGTGATGCTTCCTGCTTGCATAGTGATGCGATTAGCCGGGACAGTTGCACGACTTTGTTGGCTTCCGTCAAGGGCTTGTGTGGGTGGATTCGAGTTAATCACGAAATGACAGGTAGAACTTGACTAGCGGCTTATGGTTTGTTGGCTTCCGTCAAGGTCATAGATCGTTATGGGTAAGAACCATATCGGGTGCTTCAAGTGTTGAAACACCCGATGTGATTGAATACCATTTATCTTATAGTTTGGGTCCCGATTCCCACTGTGAGTAAGTGTTACTCTCGGGAGAATTTCAAGTTACAATAAGCTAACCCATTAGGTGTTTAGAAAGGTGTTTACGGGGTTATGTCTATTAGGAAACGGGGTTATTAAGTTGGGTCCGTGCGAAAGCACGGAGGACCTCCCTCGGAGTACTTGCACTTGCCTGGCTGACCGGTTAGCGAACTTATGGGTGTACATGATCCCGGCTATTTCTCTTTTTAGGGTTTAAAGGAGGATTCGACAGAACAGCGGTAGCCATCCTGATTAGATAAATTAATAAAACAATCTAATTTTGATAGAGTGCATGCTGAGTGTTTCTTTTCTCTCTCTCTGGCAGCAACCATGGCTGATCTTAAACTAAACTCGTAAACCAAGTTAACCGAACCTTTTTACAAACTTTGTCTTTGGAATGTCATGATTACCCTAATTCACGGCAAAGTCGCATATGTCCTTGCCCCTCGTACTTCCCTTTTTGTTTTTTCATACCCCTCTGTATCATATACAAAGATCTATATTGCTCGGAAATACTATCTCGTATAGTTAGATACGAAAAATTGTTTCAGTCCAAGGATGGCCATTGGTTCTAGAGAAAGTGAATTGTTCATTTGTCTCTCCCTTCCACCTTATCTCAAGTTTGAGAGCTCGTTAAATAATGAGAATATACCCGTTAAGCTTGTTGGATAACCTTCTTCCAATCCCAAGGCTGGTGCTGAAAGGAAGGTAAAAAGAAAACTAACTAGCCTAAGTTTAGTATACAGACGGTAAGACAGAGAGACATCAAAAGGGGTTGAAGTGAGCGGAAAGGAAATTGCAACTACAGTTATGAGCCTGGGCAGTGGAAGAGGCAATCCTAGGAATACCCGGCCACCCCTTGAAACATTTTTATGTTTCAGTTTTCCTGTGTGGTTGTAATTGAAAACTTTTTCTCGATTAACTCTGACTCCTGGGTATATGGATACCGGATTAGAATCCCATATCTGTAAAGCATTACAGATGCTGAAAGGGAGAATGTAACAACCCTAATTTTCCTATACAAAATTTTTTCAAATATTTTTTTTCAAAAATCCACAAAGGGGTATTTTAGCCTGAGCACAAGATATAGGTAATTATTTTGTTTTTAATTACAAGCTACAAGAATGTAATAACTCCATTTTTAATTTATAAGAAATTACTTTAAATTTAATGTATACTTGGAGTATTTACTCTTGCTGCTATCATTTTAAGTAATTAAATAGCACAATAATTACAAGAAGGAGCTTGTAGCTCATTGGTAATACCTTGTACTGCTGAACCAAGCCACCAGAGTTCAAATCCCATGCCCCACATTATTTTTAGATTATTTTTCTTTTAAATTTCTTGGAAGCCCAACAGTCCACAGGCCATAACTCCCAAAAGTTGAACTGAACCCTAAAAAGTGAATATACCATGAGCTACGTCTGAAGACCCCCCACCCGACGACCACCGGACTCGGCCGGCGGACCGGCCAACTCGGCCGGACGGCCGAGTCGCCAACACGAAACTTGTGGCTTTTCGTCTTCTATAACCCCCTGTATACTCCATTTTAATGGATCGGTTCCCGAATGTTAATTACACCCAATTTAATACAAATTTTAATGATTTTTCTTTAATTTTTACAATTTTTTTTAAAATAAAAACCTTTCACCTACCCTACCCTAGCCTACCCTATAAATAGACCCCCTACCCTCTACCCTCTCATCCCAAAACACTAGGTTTACTCTCTGAAAATTTCTACAAGAAGGTGTACTTTGAAATCGAGTTCACGGCGAAGCTCTGACAGAATTCCGGCGACGTTCTTTGAAACAGCCGGCGACGAAACAACGCCTCGGCCACTTCCATAGTTCCCCTATACTATTTAGTATAGATCAAAACCCGTAAGTCCCATTCTTTCCTTCTTTCTACTTCTTAAAAATACGGAATTTTGAAACCCGACGGAAATCGGAACAAACCGATTTCCGATTCGGTTTTTCTATAAAATCTCACTTTTCACCAATTCCATAATACCTAAACTTATCCATGTTAACTATTAATCACATAACAACTAATTTGGAAAAAGTTTCTCACATGAAATGATAACTTTTGCAATATCGTATTCTTTTTCACTTTAATACCATAATGTTTATTTTTCTTCTTCTAATCAATTCAAACATTCCTAAACATCTCTATCTTGATTATTAAACTTGTAAAAGTCAATTTGAATAAGTTTTCACACATGAAATGATAACCTTTTCAACTTACCGTATTCTTTCACTTTAATACCATCATTTTTCAATCTCACATTTAACCCTTTAACATTGCTATACCTTAAAATAGATCACGAGGTAATGACCTACCTCCTCACACACACATATGAAACTATAATACGCTATCTTGAAAACTCCTAATACGATAAAACAAGACTTTACATTAAAATACCATAATCTTAATAAAACCATTCTTAAAGGTTTAGATTTGTTACACTTTTAAGTTAATACTTCTTACTAGGAAAATACGATAAGTTGTGGACATCGATCGTTTATCTAAACCTGACTTTGTGGTGTCTAGGCTAGGCAAGTGATCTTGGGTAACTTTAAAAGGCCCGCATCACGATTCGTGAGCGGATCCCTCCCTCCTCACTTGTACTTACCTGGCCACAATTGGCGGTGAAGAGGCGATTTGAGGCTTCTAACAACTTGTCGTTTAGACCTTTTAGAAATAGGCTAGTTGGCTTAGGAAACCCTAGAATCTAAAATACGGAAAATTACACTTTTCAAGTAAATACCTTTTACTTTATAAAAACCGTTTTCTAAAGGATTAGTATTTTACAATCTTTGCAAAGCGCCGCTACAACCCATCTTTGGGGAACCAGTTCGGGATCGTGCTGTTTATCGTGCACCCTCGGGCTAGTAGTGCGAGATTCAGACCTCCGCAAGGAGCATTCGGTCTCGAAAGGTTTAAAATTTTTGCCCCATGCTCTTATGACCTTGACTTTGGCTAAAATATCATAAGTCACATGTCAAGTTCTACCCGTCATTCTCCTGGTTAATTTGGACCCACCCGTACCTACCCCTGACTTTGGACAAAATGGCAGCACGACTGTCCCAAACCAACGCATCTACCTATGCTGCACATGAATACCCAATAGCTACCAATCACTATGCCTTGACTTTGGCCAACATACATAGCTTGAATACTTATCGACCATTCATGTGGAATGACGGAGGGCTACGAATGGTTTTAGCGAAACCGTGAACGTAGTGAACTTGATATAATCGATGGAACGAGATAGCTTTTAAAAGGAGTGGTTCAAGCTACGCAATTAAAAGTTTAGTTTTGAAAAGAACCGAGTGGTTTTCAAGGTGTTCCAACGACTTTTACTTGGTTTATTTTCTTGCATTAACTTTAATGCATCCCATCATTTAATCCTACCATTGCAGAAAACAACCAAAATATGGTCTACGCTTATGCCATCCGCATTCGTCACGGGGCCCCGTCATCACCCGTTAGGTAACTTAACTAACGACAGAGCGGGGGCTGGACTAGCGCGGATGCAAAACATAAGCAACACCTAAATAGTTATCATATATAGATATATAGCAATGATAGCCATTACAGATCACAGATGAACACTTTGGATATACCAGGAATCCGCGATTCGTTCGAACCTGCAACGAAAAGCGGATTACACGGTCGCGATGAATAGCCAATACCCCACCCAAGACCCATACGGGTGCGGTACCCGCCAAGTACCCGAAGCGAAGCAACCTCCCTCAACGACGTGAGTAGGCCACTCGGCACTTCGAGATACCCGGTAGTTTGTGCACCCCACCATGGGTCTATCCTAGGAGCAAAAACAGTAAAATGAAATTATACAATGACGGCTACAACCCCGACCCGGTTGTGCGGCCAAACAAATAATATTACATCAATTTACATATTACATGAATGAAAGAAAAAAGAAACTCTCATCTCACATCCACCCCGGCTATTCATCCGCGACAATCCACCGAGTTCATATACACAAACCAACAAGCATTACAGATCACAGATATGTATAACCCCCACTAATCGACGTATAGCGATTAGCAGACGTTCAATACATATAAACATCACAGATATAACCCATTAGTCAAAGTATAGGGAAGTTCGATCAAAAATACGGATTTATAGCCACCCCAAATACAAATTTCTTTTCTGGAAAATCTGGACAGAAATAAAATATCTTAAAAATCCCAAAACCTTTACAGAAGAACACTGCACCAAACTCGGTCCAGAACCGAGTCAACTCGGCTGCGGTTCCGCGGCAAGAAGCATGTTCTTGCCGTGGAAACGCGGCGCTTTGAACGGTTCACTGGATCGTCTTTGGTGAGTTTATTAACAAAACCCTGAGCCGATTTTTGAAGTATGATTTATTATTTTTAGAGCAGAAAAAAAAACAACAGAAACTTAGGGTTTTGAAATTTTAGTTTTGCGATTTTTACCGATCGAACTTCTATACACTTTACTAACTAGCTAGTTTATGTTTAGTTAGGCTCTGATACCACTGTAAGTCCACGTTGCCCATCCCGGTGCTTGCGGGGAGGCGGAAACGGTATAAAAATCGGATTTTTATCGCACTAGGCAACATGGACTAACTAAAGGAGGATCTTTGCTAAACAAAAACTAACTACAAAGCTAACTAGTTTTAGCTACATGGAAGAAAGGTTATACCTAGGGCTTTATGTCCTTCTCTCCTTGCTCCTTGGAGTGAAAGATGTGATCTTCTTGTCACCTTCTCTAGTCGAAGAAGGATCCACCCGAGAGCCTCAACCTTTGGCTTCAACTTCAAGCTAGAAGTAACTAAGATGCTAGAAGTGCTAATCCTAGAACCTTAGAAGAGAGTAGAGATTATTTTAGAGTGATTTATCTCAAGCTCAAGTGTTTCTTAACTCATGAGAGGGGAGAGCTAGAGAGAGAGGAAGAGGAGGAGAGAGAATCTATATGATAGAATGAAAAGAATAATGAACCATTCTCACATTTATGTGTGAATTATAAAATTAGATAATTAGCTAAGATAATTATCATGGTTAATCAAGACTTGACCATTATCATTTCACATTAAATGCAAATTGCAAGGATCAAAGAGCATCTTTCATATGGAATGATGATGGTCAACATGTCAACCTAAGTCAACAAGTCAAGATAGTCAAATGGTCAACAACCCTAACCATGCACAATTATATTTAACTAATATCAATTAATCATAATTCTCACATAAGCATTAGGGTTAAGAAAATGACAATGGTCATCAACCCTAATCAAAGTCCTCTCCCTCTGTCTCAGTCAACTGTGCATACGCACCCGTATTCGTGATCCGAGGAACACGAATACAATGAGAAAAAACCAATCCCAAATCATATACTAGGATCTGGCTTAAACCAAAGCCCGCTAGTATAAGCTGTCCGGACAGCAAACGTGCACAAGTGCGCGGATGTGAACGAACCCTGTCGCAAAACCATGCGACATCTACTCATTTTGCCTAAAGGCGAATAACTCTCTGTGTGGGACTCTAAAGACTCAACGCTACGCTGGCAGTGGGTTTAACCACAGACCGCAAGCGGCACTAGCTGTACGTAACGGTCCCCAGGTAGATGCCGATAATTAGACCGACGAGGTGAACCCATCTGAACTCCTACTGAGCCTGAATGTGACAGTCTCCGTACAGTCCGGTCTGTTCGTCTGATACATCGCATGGCGGGCCTAAGGGCGGTAAACGTCAGTCCCCTAATAGCGGTACAAGTCATGTCGGAGTGTAGCCCAGAACACCCTGAGATAACACTGGAAACCTACCAGCATATCTCGCTTGCCCTGGCCAGGGACTACTTGTGTAATGGCTCTCCTGGACACAGCGCGATGTCAAACCCCAATACCAGGAGAGACGAATCCTTTCTAACCGTCACTGCCTCCAAGTGCTTCGGGACTGCACCTAACTACTACCTATTTGCACGACTCCTTTGAGCCGTGGTAGGGTAGTAATCAAAGTACAGTGGGAACACACTCGAGGCGAAGTGACAGTATCAAGTCAGTGGACTAAGCTGTATACATGTCACCTGGGAAATGATAACTGACGATAGGTACAATACCAACCAACAGTTCCCGACGAGTCCTGTCCAGTGTACTCGTAACCTAACGAGCACCCGCATACTATCTCAAGTACGACGTACTGACGGCTGTGGGACAGGCCGTCTCCCACGCTGGGATGAGAAGCGCATACGCTAGTCTACTCCGGAGTATCGATGCCCTGTCTCGATAATCCCACGACCAGGGACGTGTAAATAAGGATGTGCTTATAGATTACCCAGCCCCCACGAGTGTGACTGCCATCACAATGCTGGTAATCAAGCAAAGATCCTAAGGGCTCCATTAATGCGTATAGGTGATATAATAAAAGAAACACATGTACACATTAAAGCAGAGACAAACCAAGTAGCATACTACCATTTCGAGCAAGATTGTATATACAACTGTGAATATCCCAAGCTTCCATCAAGTAATATACATACTGGTATGATACAGTAATGGCCTCTAGGGCATATACACTAACAAATACGAGGAAGACAACCTTACTCTCCGCCACCTTCTTGTAGATACAAGGTTCATCTACGTTTTTGACGAAATCAAACTCTTTGATAACAACGTCAAAGCAGATGTTCCAACTCCGCGATGCTTGATTTAATCCATAAATGGATTTAAGCAGCTTGCACACCTTCCCGCTGCTCTCACTATCTACGAAGCCCTCTGGCTGAGTCATGCACATACACTCTTCTAAATCTCCGTTTAGAAAGGCGGTCTTAACATCCATTTGCCAGATTTTGTAGTCATGATATGCAGCGATGGTAAGCATGATCCGGATGGATTTAAGCATAGCCACTGGAGAAAAGGTTTCGTCATAGTCCACACCTGGTCTTTGACGAAAACCCTTTGCAACAAGTCTAGCTTTGAAAGTCTCCACTTTCCCATCTACACCAAGTTTTTTCTTGAAGATCCACTTGCTCCCAATGGGTTTTACCCCTTTAGGAGCATCTTCCAAAGTCCATACTTTGTTGGTGTACATGGATTCCATCTCGGACCGCATTGCATCCAGCCATTTCACTGAGTCTCCACTCGTGATGGCCTGCTCGAAGCTAGTTGGGTCATCATCAACCATGATGCAATCCTCGCTCCCACCATCCATGAGAAAACCGTAGTATCTATCAGGTGGGTGAGGAACCTTACTAGATCGGCGGAGTGGCTGGGGTTCATCGGGAACAACTGAATCCTTTGGTTCCACCAGATCTTCTGTTGTAGCTTTTGTAGCTGGAACCTCTTCCAGTTCTACCTCATGACCACTAATCTCTGTTTCAAGAAATTCCTTTTCTAAAAAGGTGGCATGTCGAGAAACAAACACCTTTTGTTCCTCGGTGTGGTAGAAGATATACCCGCGCGAATGTTTGGGATATCCAATAAACTTACACAGAATAGACCTTGCCGCGAGTTTGTCCGGATTTTGTGTTTTTACATAGGCCGGATAACCCCATATCTTAACATAATTAAGACATGGTCTCTTTTCTTTCCATATCTCATATGGAGTGGTTGGCACAGATTTGGTGGGAACCATATTCAATAGGTCTGCAGCTGTTTCCAGTGCATACCCCCAGAAGGAAATAGGTAACTCAGCTGTGTTCATCATAGAGCGCACCATATCTAATAAGGTGCGGTTCCTCCGTTCCGATACACCGTTGTGTTGTGGTGTATATGGAGGAGTTAGCTGAGAGAGAATCCCATTCTCTTTTAGGAAGTCCAGGAATTCATTGCTCAAGTATTCACCTCCTCGATCAGATCGAAGGATTTTAATACTTTTTCCGGTTTGGTTCTCGACTTCTTGTTTATATTCTCTAAATTTCTCAAAAGCTTCTGATTTGTGTTTCATCAGGAACACATATCCGAACCTTGAGAGATCGTCAGTGATTGTAAT
Organism: Agapanthus africanus; assembly: GCA_030015575.1. NCBI lineage: Eukaryota > Viridiplantae > Streptophyta > Magnoliopsida > Asparagales > Amaryllidaceae > Agapanthus > Agapanthus africanus. The sequence continues at coordinate 404,876,539 of CM057346.1, forward strand.
GAAGTACGAAGAACCATTCCTGGCACGTGTAGACATGGGGCCGTATACATCACTATGTACCAGTCCCAAGAGTTCCGTAACTCTTTCTCCGTGTCCCGTAAACGGGGTTTTGGTCATCTTTCCTTTAAGACATGACTGGTAAGTGTCATAAGATGAAAATTCAAACAGATTCAAATATCCATCCTTATGCAACTTAGCTAGTCGTGTCACAATGATGTGACCCAGTCTACAATGCCATAAGAAGGATTCGTTCAGTTCTGAACTCTTCCTCTTGTGTGTGTTTTTTATGCTCAGAACTGTTGATTGATTTAGAACATAAATGCCATTGCACAACGTACCCGATCTAACCAACTTTTGGTTAAGGAAAATGTTCATAACATTATCCTGTAATACAAAATTATATCTCTCTTTACTCAACAAAGAAACCGATATAATGTTGCATATCAGGTTCGGCATGAAATAGCATTCGTTCAGAATCAATGTATTACCAGTTGGCAATACTGGGTGATATTCCCTGACAGTTTTAGCTGCAACAATTGCACCATTTCCAACCCTTATATCTTTATCACCTTCTCCAAGTTCTCTACCTTTCCTAAGCCCATGTAACTGATTACATATATGGGATCCTGACCCGGTATCTAATACCCAGGACGTAGAGCAAATAGAGAAACAGTTCTCTGTAACGAACACACCCGAAGAAAATGCATCAACATGTACTTTCTTCATTCGGGTGACATGGGAATCCTGGTATTCCCCTATATCCTGTTCAGTCCTATAACTCTTATATGAAAGAACGGAACCAACGTTCCCCAGCACAGTATAACATGCGGGTTCGGTCAATACATCCATATTATTATCTTTATTAAGGCATGATATGGTCGCTACCTGAAGAGAGAGAGAAGAAAACACTTTAGCGTATGCTCTTGCAAGATCAGATTGGTTATTATTTTATTTAATCAGGATGGCTCCCACTGTTTTTATCAAATCTTCCTTCAAACTCTAAAAGGAAAGACCAGCCGGGATTAATTACACCCTACAACTTCGCCAATCTTTCAGCCAAGCTAGTATCGGTACTTTGAGGGAGGTTCCCCGTGCTTTCGCACGGACCTAATTAAAGTAAACCTCATTTTCCCAGAGGCGTAACCCCGTTGACACCTTTCTAGACACCTACTTGATCGGCTAATTGTCCTGTATAAAACTCTCCCAGGAGTAACTATTACTCGCAGTGGGTATCGGGATCCAACTATCTCATAGAAGGTATGCAATCTCATTGCAAATTTCAACACTTGAAATTCCCGATAATATTTTGCCCCTAGCGTCCCATGACCTTGACACAGGCCAACAAACCATAGTGCGCTAGTCAAGTTCAACCTTTCATTTCTTGATTGAATTAAACCCACCCATACGACCCTTGACGCAGGCCAACAAAGTCGCACGACTACCCTAATCCAATCCGCATCATATGCATAAGCAGATAAATGCTAGTTAGCTACCGCACACTACGCCGTGACGCAGGCCAACAAACGTAGCACGAATACTAAGTAGGACTTATCTGAAATGACAGAGGGCTACGACAGGTTTTTTCTGAAAACCTATTGCGTAATGAACTTGATATCGTTGTAGAATCTAGTGAAATTTTGAAATGGAGTGATTTTGAGGCTTTCATTAGTTTTGATAAAGAGGTCACTCCCGGTGAAGGGATCTCGGCTCTTTCCTCATCGAATAAGGTGCAGGACATATCATATATATCACTATGCAAAGCAAAACTCTAAAAGCAATCAAAAGACAAACCGAGTTTTGTAGCATCTGCCAGTTTTTCTAAAGAGGTCACTCCCGGTGAAGGGATCTCGGCTCTTTCCTCATCGAATAAGGTGCAGGGTATATCATATATACCGCTATGCAAAGCAAAACTGTAGCTACTCTTTTTATAAAGTTTTGATTCTACAACATCTTTTAGGTTTCTTTTCTTTCATTAATCACATTAATGAAGCCCCATCATTTAAGTCACCTAAACATCACAGATAAATACGACGTACACTTATGCCATCCGCATTCGCCTCGATGTCCCCTCGTGCACCGTTAGGTTAGGTAACTAACGGCAGAGCGGGGCAGGGCTAGCACGGGTGTAAAACATAAGTAACGTCTATATAATATATCATATATACTATATACAGTATTTATCACATCACATCACAGATATCGCAGCAGAAGAAACATATGAAACATTGGTTATACTAGGACGTCCGTGTTTTATTTTGAGCCTCTATAAAACACGGATTCCACGGTCGCGATGAATAGCCAAACCCACACCCCTAGACCCCTACGAGAGCGGCAAGCAACCCTTCCAATTCTAGAGTTAGGAGACCCGGACTCGACTCCTCGAGTTGGTCTCCCACTGGACTCTAGAACCCGGTTACTTGTGCTTTCCTCCTTGGGTCTATCCTAGTGCGGAAAAGTAAATAATATATAAATGGTGACATCAACCTCATCCCGGAAGTGCCCCAATAAAAAAATATTACATACATTTAATTTTACACGAATTAAAATAAAAACTCTCATCTCACATAAAAAAACCCCGGCTATTCAGAACGCGACAATCCAATATAACATATCCAGCAACACATAGCATCGCATGTCATCAACGTAAGTAAATATGCGTATCCCAATTGTCGTTGACATATAGCAACGAAACCGGCGATATCACATATTACACTTACGGTCGCAGAAAAAGAAAGTGTAAAACTACAACATTTGGAATCCACAATCTCTTTAGACATCGTAAATCCGAAATATCACATATTTCGCATTTCATGCCTAACTATATGAATTCCACATATTGTATCACATTCCAGAAAAATAGACAGTATTAAATTTTCCGATCGAATAATCAAATACCCAAGATTTCCTTAATAGCTCAACACTTGAGCGGAGTTCAAAAATTCCAGAATACGTCACAGTAGCAACGGTCCAGCCGTAGAAGGGTCAAGCCAACACCTCACATGTGGCACGCCGTACTGCCCCAAACCCTAAGGTTCAAAAGGCAGTTCAAGATGGTCACATAATCGAGTTAAGGTTTGTTGTCTTCTAGAGGGTCCATTGCGTTACATGCACGTTTTTCCGAAAGATTTAAACTCAAGAAAAATTCAACACTTGAAAGTTTTTCGTGCTGGGAAATAATGAGTTAATGATATCCGTTCGAACATTTTAACAGTTTCTAAATATCCGGAAAACAGCACGAAATTAAATGTTCCGATCGAATCAACAAATATAAAATAAACCCCAGAACACTCAACACTTGAGTCAGAATAAAAAATACGCAGAAAATACCCTAACAGAAGTAAATATTACTGTAACAAAACAAAAGCCCAATGCTACAGTAAGGCCGCGGATCCGTGGCCCAAGCGAGGTATGGCCGCGGTTCCGCAGCGGTCTGTACAGATTGGGAGCTCGTTTTCTACAGTAATGTTTAGAATTACCTGCTGAATTTTTTAGGTATTTTTAATTCAGAAAATAACACAGTTTTAAAAAATGTCCAAAGAAGGGTTTAAATTGACGTTTCGGGGTTCGTTCGGAGTTTTAACTTCGTATACACGTCGCCTAAAGCTCTAGCTAGGCTCTGATACCACTGTAGGGTTACTAGGCACTCTAACAAGGTTCTACAAAGTATCAAACATGCCCGATTAAAATTTTAGCCGTGCCTAACAACCCTAAACAAGATTTTTGCTAAAAAATTAGGGTTTCACATGCAAGTAAAAAGCATTTACCACTTAGTGAATACGAAATACAACCTTTGTAGATCGGTCCTTCACTTCTAAAGCTCCTTTTATTGTCCCTTCGCTGCGATCATGGTTCTCCCGGGCTCTTGCATGGCTTCACGAGGTAGAATGAACGCCCTTGCTTGAAGTCTTCGAGGCCGAAGATGATCTACGTCGAGGGAATACGAACTCAAGCTTCTACTTCACTAACTAGAGAATTAGTGAAGCAAACTGTAGGGTTCCTAGGCACCCTAATGAGGTCTCACAAGGCATCGAACATGCCAATATAAAAATTTATGGGTGCCGAGAGACCCGACTACGGATCGTTTGCTAGAAAACTAGGCGAAAAGATAACTAGTTAACACTTAACTAAGGGAATACGGAAATACAACCTTTGTAGATCTGGTGCTCCACCTCCATAGCTCCGCAACGAAGTCCTCTCCGCTGTCCAAATCAAATCCGGGCTCTACCGTCGGCTTCGTCGGAGAATGGGCAAGCTAGATCGTCGATGTCCATGCCGAAGATGATCTACGTCGAGGCATCGCTAAATCAATCTCTCACTTCACCAAGTCATGAAACTTGTGAAGAAAACACACTCTACTACTTGGCAAGAGGTAGAGGATGAAGAAATAGGAAGTGGGTTCAATTTAGAATTGGATTTCTCACTCTTTATCATCAATCACCATTGATGATCTAAGCTTTTCTTCTTGAGTTCAAGGAAGAAGAAGAAGAAAAGATATGATAAGTTGAATGAATAAGAAAAGAAAATGAATTCTTATCATAAAATTAACCATGGTCAAGTGTAGAGACTAAACTAGGGTTAGTGGGAATGGTTAGGGTTAAGGATGAGATAAGAATGGTTGACTTGAACAAAGCTTCATGAAGCTTCAACTAAAGAACAAAATTAGCCACCATTCTTTTCTCTTTTCTTTTATTCATTTATCAAAAATAAAAAGGATAATAAGATAAATGAATAACAAATAATAAACCCTAACCATTTCATTAACCAAGGTTTAATACTTTACACTTAACCAAAAAGGATGTATCATCAAACATGATACAAGCAAGTGCACAAAATCATATCACATATATAATGCGCACACCCGAGTGAGAAAATCCATTTAAAGTGAACCGATACTAGTTAATGCAAAGTAATATATCAAATATATAATTATGCATCAAATAATTAAATCAACACTTGATTCAATGATCCGGTCATGTCGCACACAACCGACTAGTATAGAATGTATCGGCTTATCGAATCAATCCTTGATTCGATAACTAGGTTATATCGCATACAACCATTCGACACATTCATCGCGAGAATGGAATACGGTATCACATACACGCATTATTCTCGGTCCCGCACATATCTCATATGCGCTCCTATTTCGTTTCGCTTGAGCCAGGAAACCTCTGTGTAGGACTCTAAAGACTCGTCAATACGCCGGCAGCAGATGATGATCATATCAAACACCCACAAGCCGCAAGCGGTCTGCTAAACGTAACGGCCACCCGGGTATTGAGCGATCTGAAGATCGACGAGCAAGCCCGCTCACACTCCAGTGAATCCGACCAGTAACACTACCGTACAGTCCGGTCTGATCGTCTGATATGTCGCATATCTCGCCTAGGGGTGGTAAACGTCAGACCCCAATAGCTCGATAAGTCGTGTCGATATGAGGCTCATAACGGGTCGAGAAACTACTGGTAACACTTACCAGCAATTCTCTGAGCAGCCCTGGCCAGGGACTTCCTGTTATAGCCAATCGAACACAGCGCAACATCAACTCCCTATACCGGGAGAGACGAATCCCCTCCTATCGCTCATTGCCTCCATGTGACTCGGGACTGTACCCAAAAACCACCGTTTTGCACGCCCTCTTGGACGTGGTAAGATGTAAATCAAAGCACAGTGGGAACCACACAAGACTCTATGACGATCTCGGGTCAACAGACTACTCTGTACCAGTGTCACCAGAGAACTGCCACCTGACGTGAGGTATAATACCATCTGGGAGTTCTCGGCGAGTCCGTCCAGTGTACCCAGTCTCTACTGAGAACCCGTATATCTCCTCTGATGTCAAACACCGATGGATATGGGATCATCCATCGCCCATCTGTATGGGTCGAGAAGGTACACGCTAGTCTACTCTGGTATATCGATGCCCCGTCTCGATACACCCACGACTAGAGACTTTGAAGGATGTACTTATAGACTACCATATCCCCACTAGTATGATCCGCATCATAGTCTAGGTAGTCAAGTACACATCCTAAGGGCTTTACCAACATGTAACAGAGAGACAATCGGTATACACGTTAAGGTAAAGAGCAACCAGATAGCATACTATCATGTCGAGCAAGAAAGTCCTCCCTATATATGTCCCAGCATCCACTACAATATACATCCTGTGTACAGTAATGGCCTCTAGGGCATACATATAACTAACAATCTCCCACTTGCACTAGGGCCATCTGTAGCAGTGGTTGTAGTATCTCATACTCAACCATCCCATAAAAGTCTCTCTCCGGGAAAAGGCCTTTCGTGAGTGGATCCGCTGTGTTGTCCTCTTAGTCTGCTCTCCCAACCTTGATCACCATGGAGATCAAACATCTCCACGATCAGGTGATACTGCCTTAGAATATGTCTGGATCACTGATGGGACAGGGGTTCCCTGGCCAAAGCCATACTTCCATTGTCACACAATGGTAGGAACCTAGTTCATCTCATGAACCTATATACACCCAAACAACCTCTTTGGTAGTATCTTAAGTAGCGATGTATCCTGCCTTTATCGTCTAGTATGTCACGGTATCCAGCTTGGAACTCTTCCAACATACCGTCCCTTTACTGAGGGTAAAGACAATGCCTGTGACTGACATTCAGTCGTCTTTATCACCCTGGAACCTTTCCAGTGATTCTCCTCAGGATCGATTGACACCACCTCACTACATCTAGTGAGTTTCCTAACATCCATTTAGATCTATCTCATAGATCCAAAATCCAGGATTTAGTAGGTATCACTTTGATCCTACACGGAGAATCTTTGTGATAAACGGAGATCGATCGAGCGTAGCATAAGAAACTCCTTTCTTATCAAGAGTATGTCATCCACGTACTTTACGAGGATCGTCACCATACTCCCTACTACCCTTTTTGTTTATACAAGGTTCATCTACCATTTTGATGATATCAACTTCTTTGACTAATCCATCAAAACAGATGTTCCAACTCCGCGATGCCTGCTTTATCCTATATAAAGCATCTTGCACACGTTTCTGCTGCTCCCACTGTTTACGAAGCCCTCTGGCTGTGTACTTATAGACGCACTCTTCTAAATCATCATTTAGAAAAGCTGTCATGACACCCAACCACCAGATATCGTAGTCATGGTATGTAGCCGTGGCAAGTAGGATCTGGATGGACTTAAGCATAGATCCTTAGAAAAGGTTTCATCATAATCCACGCCTGGTCAGTGACGAAAACCTTTAACAAGTCTAGCTTTGAAAGTCTCAACTTTTCCATCTACACCAAGTAATCTTCTCAAGATATACTTGCTCCTGATGGGGATTTAACCCTTCAGATATAGCAACCAAAGTCCATACTTTGTTGGTGTATAAGGATTCCATCTCAGATCGCTAAACATCCAGCCATTCTTACAGAGTCCTACTCCTGATGGCCAGCTCGAAACTAGTTGGGTCATCATCTCATGATGCAATCCTCGCTCCCACTGTCATAGAGAAACCGAAGTATCTCTCAGGTGGGTGAGGAACCCTACTAGATCGGTGGAGAGGCTGAGGTTCGTTGGTTTCCACTGAATCCTCTGGTTGTACCAAATCATGCTGTAGTTTGTATAGCTGGAACACTTCCAGTTCTACATAACAGACCTTGCCTCGAGCTTGTCCGGATTTTGCTTTCAGACATAGGCCGGACAACCCCAAATCTTAACTAGCTTAAGACATGGGCTCTTCCCTTTCCATATCACATATGAAGTGGTAGGCATTGATTTGATTCGAACCCTATTCAATAGGTATGCAACTTCTCAAGTGCATAACACCCAAAAGGAAAAAGGTTTACTCAGTATTACTCATCATAGAGCACACCATATCAAATAGGATGTATCTGCTCCGCCCCGATATACCATCGTGCTATGGTGTATACAGAGGAGTAATGCTGAGAGAGAATCTCATTCTGAATAATCCAGGATTTCCGTGCACAAGTATTCTCCTCCCTGATCTCATCATAGGACATAATACTTATACCCTTATTTTGGTTCTCTACTTCTAACTTATATTCTGTGAATATCTCAAAAGGTTCGGACTTGTGTTTCAACAGGAACATAGGTCTGAAACTCGAAAGATCATCAGAGAATGTAATGAAGTATAAAGAACCGGTCTTGGCATTTGTAGACTGGGGACCTACATACATCAACATGTATCATCCCAAGAGTTCATTAACTCTTTCTCTGTTTCCAGTAAACGGAGCTATGGTCATCTTATCTTTATGACATGACTGGCGAGTTTCACAAGATGTAAATTCAAACTGATTTAAATATGCATCTATATGTAACTCTAGCTAGTCGGGTCACATTGATCTGACCTAGTCTACAATGCCTCAAGAAGAATTCGTTCATTTCTGAACTCTTCCTCTTGTGTGTGATCCGCATACTAAGAACTGTAGTTTGATTTAGAACATTAATGCTTTTAGATAACGTGCCTGAACCGATCAACTTTTGATATAGGAAATGTTCAAAACATTATCCATCAATACAAAATTATATCATTTCTTTTCTAACAAAGAGAGTGATACAATTTGGTATATCAGGTTCGGTATCTAATAACATTCGTTCAGAATCAATGTATTGTAATACAGGGTGACAGTGACCAACAGACTTGGCTGCAACTCTTGCCCCGTTTTCTGCCTCATGAAACTTATCACCCGTTCTCAGTTCTCTACCTTTCTGTAGCCCTATGTAACAGATTACATATCTGGGATCCTGATCTGGTATCACATACCCAGGACGTAAAGGACACTGAGAAACAGTTCTTTGTAATGAACACACCTGAAGATGATGCATCAGCATGCACTCTCTTCGTTTGGGCGGCACGGGAATTCTGGTAATCCCCAATTTCCTGCTCTGTCTTATAACAATTATAAGTTGGAGCGGGACCAACGTTCCCCAGCTCAGTATAACAAGCGGGTTCGGTCAATAATCCGTATTATTATCTTGATTAAGGCGTGATATGGTCGCTACCTGGAGAGAGAGAGAAGAAAACACTCAGCGTGCGCTCTGTCAAGAATAGATTGGTTATTATTTTATCTAATCAGGATGGCTCCCACTGCTTTTTATCAAATCTTCCTTCAAACCCTAAAAGGAAAGACTAGCCGGGATTAATTACACACTACAAGTTCGCCAATCTTTCAGCCAGGCCAGTGTCGGTACTTTGAGGGAGGTCCCCCGTGCTTTCGCACGAACCTAATTAATGTAAACCTCATTTTCCCAGAGGCGTAACCTCGTTAACACCTTTCTAGACACCTACTTGATCGGCTAATTGTAATGTATAAAACTCTCCCAGGAGTAACACTTACTCGCAGCGGGTATCGGGATCCAACTATCTCATAGAAGGTATGCAATCTCATTGCAAATTTCAACACTTGAAATTCCCGATAATATTTTGCCCCTAACCTCCTATGACCTTGACAAAGGCCAACAAACCATAGGATGCTAGTCAAGTTCAACCCGTCATTTCCTGATTGAATTAAACCCACCCGCACGGACCTTGACAAAGGCCAACAAGGTCGCACGACTACCCTAACTCAATCTGCATCATATGCGTAAGCAGATAAGCACCAGTTAGCTACCGCACACTGCGCCTTGACAAAGGCCAACAAACGCAGCACGAATACTAACTACTACTTATCTGAAATGACGGAGGGCTACGACAGGTTTTTCTAAAAACCTATTGCGTAATGAACTTGATATCGTTGTAGAATCAAATGAATTTTGAAATGGAGTGCTTTTGAGGCTTTTCTAGTTTTGCTAAAGGAGTCACTCCCGGTGAAGGGATCGTCGGTCCTTTCCTCGTCGAATGAGGTGCGGGATATATCATATATATCACTGTGCAAAGCAAAAACACTTAAAAGCAATCAAAATACAAACCGAGTGTGTAGCATCTGCCAGTTATTGCTAAAGGAGTCACTCCCGGTGAAGGGATCTCGGTCCTTTCCTCATCGAATAAGGTGCAGGATATATCACATATACCGCTGTGCAAAGCAAGAACTGTAGCTACCTGTTTTATTTTGAAATTCGATTTTACAACATCTTAGGTTTCTTTTATTTCATTAATCACATTAATGAAGTCCCATCATTTAAATTACCTAAACATCACAGATAAATACGACGTACACTTATGCCATCCGCATTCGCCTCGATGTCCCCTCGTGCACCGTTAGGTTAGGTAACTAACGGCAGAGCGGGGCAGGGATAGCGCGGGTGTAAAACATAAGTAACGTCTATATAATATATCATATATACTATATACTGTATCTATCACAGAACATCACATGATCACATTACAGATATCGCAGCAGAAGAATTATATGAAATATTGGATATACTAGGACGTCCGTGTTTTCAATACGAGCCAGTATAAAACACGGATTCCACGGTCGCGATGAATAGCCAAACCCACACCCCTAGACCCCTACGAGAGCGGCAAGCAACCCTACCAATTCTGAAGTTAGGAGACCCGGACTCGACTCCTCGAGTTGGTCTCCCACTGGACTCCAGAACCCGGTTACTTGTGCTCCCCTCTTTGGGTCTATCCTAGTGCGGAAAAGTAAATAATATACAAACGGTGACTACTTCCGCTACCTGGAAGCGCCCCAATAAAAGAATATTACATACAAGTTTTTACATGAATGAAAATGAAAAACACTCATCTCACATAAAAACCCCCGGCTATTCAAACACGACGATCCAATATAACATATCCAGCAACACATAACATCACATGTCATCAACGTAAGTAAATATGCGCATCCCAATTGTCGTTGGCATATAGCAACGAAACCGGCGATATCACATATTACACTTACGGTCACAGAAAAGAAAGTGTAAAACTACAACAGTTGGAATCCGCAACCACATCAGACATCGCATGCCTGACCAAATGAATTACTTAGACATCACATGCCTAACAATTATAAACGCCGCATTTTAGTCTCAAAATCGAAAACACTTTTCAATACCAAGTCGGGCAATTCAACAGGATTCCCGACATCATGATCGAATGCTCGTCGCAAACTTTAGTAGACGGCCGCACCCCCGATACCGTCGACGAAGTGCACCAAGGCGGAACACCGCTACCGCGAGCACCCGGACGGATGCTTTCGGCGACGGGGTTCTCCTACAGTCACTTGGTCGGGGCTATGGGGTGAGGCTGTCTATTAAGTTTATCCGGCGAGTATCCGCGTACGCTACGTGATTGCGACGGACTTTTGATCACATCAAAATTCCGTGGCAACCGATCAAGTGAGACTAAACTGCTATGTTTATAATATTCATTCCGTTATCTCATAACTATTTGTGAATTCCAATTATTGTATCACATTCCAGATAAACAGAAAATGTTAAACTTTCCGATCGAACAATCGAACACCCAAGTTTTCCCGATACAGATCAACACATGAAATAAGTCTAACAACATTCAGTTCGTGCCTCAGTACCGACGGTCCAGCCGTAGAAGGGTCAAGCCAACGCCTCACATGTGGCACGCCGTACTGCCCCAAACCCGAAGGTTCAAAGGGCAGTTCAAGACGGTCACATAATCGAGTTAAGGTTTGTTGTCTTCTAGAGGGACCATCGCGTTACTTGCACTACTTAGAACGTCGTTAAACTACGGAAAAATCCAACACTTGGAAATTTCCCGACAGGGGAAAAATTGGGTATTTATATCCGGTCGAACTTTTTAACATATTCTAATATTTATCCGGAAAGCCACACAGACAAAATTTGATACTCCGATCGAAACACCGAATCCCCAAAACAACTGCAGAAAATTCAACTCTTGAATAAAATTTAAAAACATCCAGAGAACTCAGCACTGAAAACAATGAATTACTGTGCAACTTTTAAAGGCTGACGTCATCAATATGCCGCGGATCCGCCGCCTAAAGGAGGAATCTGCCGCGTTTCCGCGCCATGTTGAACTGTTCATGACCCCAATTTTGCCCCGTAACTCTTATATTTTCCTGCTGGGTTTTCTGCATATTTTTAAATTGGAAAAATCCACGTTTTTGAAAAAAGGACAGAGAGCAATATTGGTTCGGGGTTTCGGGTTCGTTCGGACTTCAAATTCCGTCTGGACTTCGCCTAAGGCTCTAGCTAGGCTCTGATACCACTGTAGGGTTCCTAGGCACCCTAATGAGGTTTCACAAGGCATCGAACATGCCAATATAAAAATTTATGGGTGCCGAGAGACCCGACTACGGACCGTTTGCTAGAAAACTAGGCGAAAAGATAACTAGTTAACACTTAACTAAGGGAATACGGAAATACAACCTTTGTAGATCCGGTGCTCCACCTCCATAGCTCCGCAACGAAGTCCTCTCCGCTGTCCAAATCAAATCCGGGCTCTAGCGTCGGCTTCGTCGGAGAATGGGCAAGCTAGATCGTCGATGTCCATGCCGAAGATGATCTACGTCGAGGCATCGCTAAATCAAGCTCTCACTTCACCAAGTCATGAAACTTGTGAAGAAAACACACTCTACTACTTGGCAAGAGGTAGAGGATGAAGAAATAGGAAGTGGGTTCAATTTAGAATTGGATTTCTCACTCTTTATCATCAATCACCATTGATGATCTAAGCTTTTCTTCTTGAGTTCAAAGAAGAAGAAGAAGAAAAGATATGATAAGTTGAATGAATAAGAAAAGAAAATGAATTCTTATCATAAAATTAACCATGGTCAAGTGTAGAGACTAAACTAGGGTTAGTGGGAATGGTTAGGGTTAAGGATGAGATAAGAATGGTTGACTTGAACAAAGCTTCATGAAGCTTCAACTAAAGAACAAAATTAGCCACCATTCTTTTCTCTTTTCTTTTATTCATTTATCAAAAATAAAAAGGATAATAAGATAAATGAATAACAAATAATAAACCCTAACCATTTCATTAACCAAGGTTTAATACTTTACACTTAACCAAAAAGGATGTATCATCAAACATGATACAAGCAAGTGCACAAAATCATATCACATATATAATGCGCACACCCGAGTGAGAAAATCCATTTAAAGTGAACCGATACTAGTTAATGCAAAGTAATATATCAAATATATAATTATGCATCAAATAATTAAATCAACACTTGATTCAATGATCCGGTCATGTCGCACACAACCGACTAGTATAGAATGTATCGGCTTACCGAATCAATCCTTGATTCGATAACTAGGTTATATCGCATACAACCATTCGACACATTCATCGCGAGAATGGAATATGGTATCACATACACGCATTATTCTCGGTCCCGCACATATCTCATATGCGCTCCTATTTCGTTTCGCTTGAGCCAGGAAACCTCTGTGTAGGACTCTAAAGACTCGTCAATACGCCGGCAGCAGATGATGATCATATCAAACACCCACAAGCCGCAAGCGGTCTGCTAAACGTAACGGCCACCCGGGTATTGAGCGATCTGAAGATCGACGAGCAAGCCCGCTCACACTCCAGTGAATCCGACCAGTAACACTACCGTACAGTCCGGTCTGATCGTCTGATATGTCGCATATCTCGCCTAGGGGTGGTAAACGTCAGACCCCAATAGCTCGATAAGTCGTGTCGATATGAGGCTCATAACGGGTCGAGAAACTACTGGTAACACTTACCAGCAATTCTCTGAGCAGCCCTGGCCAGGGACTTCCTGTTATAGCCAATCGAACACAGCGCAACATCAACCCCCTATACCGGGAGAGACGAATCCCCTCCAATCGCTCATTGCCTCCATGTGACTCGGGACTGTACCCAAAAACCACCGTTTTGCACGCCCTCTTGGACGTGGTAAGATGGAAATCAAAGCACAGTGGGAACCACACAAGACTCTATGACGATCTCGGGTCAACAGACTACTCTGTACCAGTGTCACCAGAGAACTGCCATCTGACGTGAGGTATAATACCATCTGGGAGTTCTCGGCGAGTCCGTCCAGTGTACCCAGTCTCTACTGAGAACCCGTATATCTCCTCTGATGTCAAACACCGATGGATATGGGATCATCCATCGCCCATCTGTATGGGTCGAGAAGGTACACGCTAGTCTACTCTGGTATATCGATGCCCCGTCTCGATACACCCACGACTAGAGACTTTGAAGGATGTACTTATAGACTACCATGTCCCCACTAGTATGATCCGCATCATAGTCTAGGTAGTCAAGTACACATCCTAAGGGCTTTACCAACATGTAACAGAGAGACAATCGGTATACACGTTAAGGTAAAGAGCAACCAGATAGCATACTATCATGTCGAGAAAGAAAGTCCTCCCTATATATGTCCCAGCATCCACTACAATATACATCCTGTGTACAGTAATGGCCTCTAGGGCATACATATAACTAACAATCTCCCACTTGCACTAGGGCCATCTGTAGCAGTGGTTGTAGTATCTCATACTCAACCATCCCATAAAAGTCTCTCTCCGGGAAAAGGCCTTTCGTGAGTGGATCCGCTGTGTTGTCCTCTTAGTCTGCTCTCCCAACCTTGATCACCATGGAGATCAAACATCTCCACGATCAGGTGATACTGCCTTAGAATATGTCTGGATCACTGATGGGACAGGGGTTCCCTGGCCAAAGCCATACTTCCATTGTCACACAATGGTAGGAACCTAGTTCATCTCATGAACCTATATACACCCAAACAACCTCTTTGGTAGTATCTTAAGTAGCGATGTATCCTGCCTTTATCGTCTAGTATGTTACGGTATCCAGCTTGGAACTCTTCCAACATACCGTCCCTTTACTGAGGGTAAAGACAATGCCTGTGACTGACATTCAGTCGTCTTTATCACCCTGGAACCTTTCCAGTGATTCTCCTCAGGATCGATTGACACCACCTCACTACATCTAGTGAGTTTCCTAACATCCATTTAGATCTATCTCATAGATCCAAAATCCAGGATTTAGTAGGTATCACTTTGATCCTACACGGAGAATCTTTGTGATAAACGGAGATCGATCGAGCGTAGCATAAGAAACTCCTTTCTTATCAAGAGTATGTCATCCACGTACTTTACGAGGATCGTCACCATACTCCCTACTACCCTTTTTGTTTATACAAGGTTCATCTACCATTTTGATGATATCAACTTCTTTGACTAATCCATCAAAACAGATGTTCCAACTCCGCGATGCCTGCTTTATCCTATATAAAGCATCTTGCACACGTTTCTGCTGCTCCCACTGTTTACGAAGCCCTCTGGCTGTGTACTTATAGACGCACTCTTCTAAATCATCATTTAGAAAAGCTGTCATGACACCCAACCACCAGATATCGTAGTCATGGTATGTAGCCGTGGCAAGTAGGATCTGGATGGACTTAAGCATAGATCCTTAGAAAAGGTTTCATCATAATCCACGCCTGGTCAGTGACGAAAACCTTTAACAAGTCTAGCTTTGAAAGTCTCAACTTTTCCATCTACACCAAGTAATCTTCTCAAGATATACTTGCTCCTGATGGGGATTTAACCCTTCAGATATAGCAACCAAAGTCCATACTTTGTTGGTGTATAAGGATTCCATCTCAGATCGCTAAACATCCAGCCATTCTTACAGAGTCCTACTCCTGATGGCCAGCTCGAAACTAGTTGGGTCATCATCTCATGATGCAATCCTCGCTCCCACTGTCATAGAGAAACCGAAGTATCTCTCAGGTGGGTGAGGAACCCTACTAGATCGGTGGAGAGGCTGAGGTTCGTTGGTTTCCACTGAATCCTCTGGTTGTACCAAATCATGCTGTAGTTTGTATAGCTGGAACACTTCCAGTTCTACATAACAGACCTTGCCTCGAGCTTGTCCGGATTTTGCTTTCAGACATAGGCCGGACAACCCCAAATCTTAACTAGCTTAAGACATGGGCTCTTCCCTTTCCATATCACATATGAAGTGGTAGGCATTGATTTGATTCGAACCCTATTCAATAGGTATGCAACTTCTCAAGTGCATAACACCCAAAAGGAAAAAGGTTTACTCAGTATTACTCATCATAGAGCACACCATATCAAATAGGGTGTATCTGCTCCGCCCCGATATACCATCGTGCTATGGTGTATACAGAGGAGTAATGCTGAGAGAGAATCTCATTCTGAATAATCCAGGATTTCCGTGCACAAGTATTCTCCTCCCTGATCTCATCATAGGACATAATACTTATACCCTTATTTTGGTTCTCTACTTCTAACTTATATTCTGTGAATATCTCAAAAGGTTCGGACTTGTGTTTCAACAGGAACATAGGTCTGAAACTCGAAAGATCATCAGAGAATGTAATGAAGTATAAAGAACCGGTCTTGGCATTTGTAGACTGGGGACCTACATACATCAACATGTATCATCCCAAGAGTTCATTAACTCTTTCTCTGTTTCCAGTAAACGGAGCTATGGTCATCTTATCTTTGTGACATGACTGGCGAGTTTCACAAGATGTAAATTCAAACTGATTTAAATATGCATCTATATGTAACTCTAGCTAGTCGGGTCACATTGATCTGACCTAGTCTACAATGCCTCAAGAAGAATTCGTTCATTTCTGAACTCTTCCTCTTGTGTGTGATCCGCATACTAAGAACTGTAGTTTGATTTAGAACATTAATGCTTTTAGATAACGTGCCTGAACCGATCAACTTTTGATATAGGAAATGTTCAAAACATTATCCATCAATACAAAATTATATCATTTCTTTTCTAACAAAGAGAGTGATACAATTTGGTATATCAGGTTCGGTATCTAATAACATTCGTTCAGAATCAATGTATTGTAATACAGGGTGACAGTGACCAACAGACTTGGCTGCAACTCTTGCCCCGTTTTCTGCCTCATGAAACTTATCACCCGTTCTCAGTTCTCTACCTTTCTGTAGCCCTATGTAACAGATTACATATCTGGGATCCTGATCTGGTATCACATACCCAGGACGTAAAGGACACTGAGAAACAGTTCTTTGTAATGATCACACCTGAAGATGATGCATCAGCATACACTCTCTTCGTTTGGGCGGCACGGGAATTCTGGTAATCCCCAATTTCCTGCTCTGTCTTATAACAATTATAAGTTGGAGCGGGACCAACGTTCCCCAGCTCAGTATAACAAGCGGGTTCGGTCAATAATCCGTATTATTATCTTGATTAAGGCGTGATATGGTCGCTACCTGGAGAGAGAGAGAAGAAAACACTCAGCGTGCGCTCTGTCAAGAATAGATTGGTTATTATTTTATCTAATCAGGATTTGGGAAACCGCATGTGAATTTTGAAAACTTATGATCATTTTAAAAGAAAAATGCGGTTTCTCGTGAAATGATGTGTGGCGTCCACTATGAGTTTTCTCGGTTCTTGAGTTATGGATATACCCGATTCAAGGAGAGAGGAGGCACCGTTTGCGGGTACATGGCGGACCCGGTGAGGTACCCCAGGGCAAGAAGTGTTGGGATACCTACAATGGCGGCAAGGTTTCGGGAGGCATCATCCCTGCCAAGTTAAAATTTTGCCATCATAGATAACCCTAAACCTAGGATCTTAACTAGAGAATCAAACACAAACTAGCATGTTAACACTTTAATATCTAAGAGTTAGGGATTACAAACTTTGTAGTCCGTTCCTTCGCTTCATAAGCTCCATGTTGAGATCCCTTCGCTGCGATCATTAAGTACCCATACTCTAGAGAGGCTCCATGAAGAGAATGATGCACCCTTGCTTGAAGACTTCACTAATCCAAGATGATCTACCTTGAAGAATCTCAAACCCAAGCCCTTGCTTCACTAATCAAGTATTAGTAAAGAAAACACCCTAATCTAAGTGGTTAGAATAGATGAGGATGATGAAGTAGGAATTTTGCTCTCTTTTGTTTTCTTTATCTCACTCAAAATCATCACAAACCCAAAAGCTACTGAAGCTTTTCTAAGAGAGGAAGAAGAAGAAGAAAGCTTTTGTGATGAATAATGAATCATTGTTGAGGTTAGAAATGCAACCTAGGGTTAAGCATGACATGCTTAACCCTTGTAGAGACTTTACCATGGGTTAAAGTTTGGGTTGGGTTAACAAATATCTCTCCAAAATATTAAAGAAAATGGACAAAGTCAAACCTTCATGAAGCTTCCTCAAAGCTCATCCAAAACCCTAATCCAAAAGCTTAACCCTAATCCAAACCCTAACATGGTTAAATCTCAAAAACATTGTTGCATTTGTAACCCTAACATGTTACAATATTATATATCACATATATAATATATATAGTAACAAAATAAAATAATACAATTAACATATATCGCATATACATCAACGTATTATCCAAGTGAGAAAAAGAATCTTTAAGTGAGCTTATATTAGTTAATGTAATGTAATATATCAAATATATAATTATATATTAAATTATCGAATCAACACTTGATCCGATAATCCGGCTATTTCACAAATAACCGACTAATATAAAATGTATCAGTTCATCGAATCAACATTTGATCCGATGATCCGGCTATATCACATATACCCGGCCGATATCACATATCGCGAGAATCTAATACGATATCACATACACGTATTATTCTCGGTCCCGTACATATCACATATGTGCTCTTACTCCGTTTTGCCTGAGCCAGGAATGTTGGAGATAATGCCCTCAGAGTCAATTATTGGATCACAGGCACGTGATTGCAATGATTGAGGGAGGACCTATCCCGGTATGACAGTCTTACTCGAGATGATAGTATGCTATCTGGTTTATCTTTATCATCATGTACTGCTTTAGGTGACCTGACAAGTCGCTATTACACGTTGGTAGAGCCCCTAGGGTTCTTGCTTGACCACCAGCAGTATGAGGGCGATCATATAAGTGGGAGCTGGGGTCTATAAGCACATCCTTAAAAGGTCCCTAGTCGTGGGAGTTTCGAGACAGGGCATCGATTCTCCAGACTAGACTAGTGTATACAGTCGAGACCCCGACGAGGGCGGTGGCCGGTCTCACAGGCCACTGGTGTCAGTTGGTTCACCTAAGATGTATACAGGTGCTCATTGGGTTATGAGTACACCGGACAAGACTCGCCGGGAACATGCTAGTTGGTCTTATACCTCATGTCAGATAGCAGTTCCCAGGTGACATGTGTACAGGTTAGTTCATCGACCTGGGGATCGTCATTTGTCTCGTGTGAGTTCCCACTGTGCTTTGATTACTACCCTACCACGGCTCAAAGGAGTCGTGCAAACAGGTTTTAGTTGGGTACAGTCCCGATCCACATGGAGGCAGTGAGCGGATCTTCGGGGGTTCGTCTCTCCCGGTATTGGGGGTGAGGTCGCGCTGTGTCTAGGAGAGCCATTACACGAAGTCCTTGGCCAAGGCAGGAGATTTACTGGTAGGTATTCCAGTAGTATCTCAGGGTGTTCTGGGCTACACTCCGACACGACTTGTACCGCTTTTGGGGGTCTGACTTTTACCAAACCCCTAGGCCCTCCATGCGATGCTCGTAGACGAACGGACCGGACTGTACGGATATTGTCACTGACAGGCTCAGTAGGGTGTCAGGATGAGTTCGCTCATCGACGTCCCTTTTGGTCAATAGCTGGTGGCCCATTACTTATTGGCTTATACCTCTGACGTGCTAGTGGTTAAATCCACAGCCATAGTATTGACGAGTCTTTAGAGTCCACCACACATTCAGTTACTCAGCTTTCGGGCAAAATGCTGTAGAGGCCGTATGGAGATATGGCAGGGTCCGATCAGATACGTGCGGTATTGCACGGATCAGGATCGGACGGTTAGTACTAGAGGCCGTATGCATATATGGCAGGGTTCGGTCAGATACGTGCGGTATTGCACGGATCAGGATCGGACGGATATTACTAGCTGGCTTTGGTTTAAGCCGGATCCTAGTATAATACAGTGTAGATTTTGTCTCATTGCATTTGTATCCGGTCGGAATACAGATGCTGGTGTGTATGCACAGTATGGGGGTTTTCCTGTAATTTATTACGGGACCAGTTTTCTGGAGTTGCCATTTTGCATTCCGTTCCGGCCGGTTTTCCTTTGTTCTTTCCCGGCCGGACTTTTCCGATGGAGGGGGTTATTTGCAATTGTGCAAATAACATTTGTGGAGGGGGTTTCTTGCAAATGTATTCATTATGATAGGATAAGCATCTTTGCTTTTTCATGATGGTTTTTGCATTAATGAGATTTGATAGGATATGGGTTGATTAAGGGTTTGATTTGAAACTTGCCTTTTTTGATGGGGTCACCTCTTCTCATCTCCTACACTCACCTCCCTCTTGCATTATGTTCACACTCTACCATTCTCACATTTGAAAGGGGCCGGCCATTTTGAGGGAGTGAGAGAGGATCATTTCATTTGGATGAGGGAAAATTTGTTCATCTCATTTTCATGCTACACAAATTCTAGCTCCACTTTGAAGTTCATTTCACAACCTCATTCCTCCATCAAAGCAACATAACCCCAAAGAGACAAAGCACTACACTTTCTACAGCACATCTTGGGCACGTCGACTTGCCAGCTTCGTCCCCGAGTTGCCTCGGTATTGAGGTGGGAGCCCGTAAACGATGCAGGCGATGCGGTGCCTTTCCGGCGAGGAGGCGACGACCGGAGTTTCCGCGAGAGATCGGGATGACGACGAGAAGACCGGAGGACTCGGATCACTCGGTATATCTCTAACCCGTCTTGTAGTTAGCTAGATCTAGTTTAATGGCCCGATCCGGGGTTTAGTGCGCGGTGGTGCCGGTTTGCTAAGTTCGCAAAATTAAAGTTTATCACCGCTTCCGCATTTGGCCGTCGGATTGACGGCCGGGGCGCCGCCGTGCACTTACAAGGAAATCTCTGTGTAGGACTCTAAAGAATCGTCAATACGCCAGCAGTAGGTGATGATCATATCAAACACCCACAAGCTGCAAGCGGTTAGCTAAACGTAACAGCCACCCAGGTATTGAGCGATCAGAAGATCAACAAGCAAGCATGTACATTCTCCTGTGAATCCAATCAGTAACACTCCCATACGGTCCGGTCTCTTCGTCTGATATGTCGCATATCTAGTCTAGGGGTGGTAAACGTCAGACTCCAATAACCGATAAGTCGTGTCGATATGAGGTCTATAACAGTTTGAGAAACTACTGATAACACTTACCAGTAAATCTCAGCAACCCTGGCCAGGGATTTCCAATTATAGCCAATCGAACACAGCACAACATTAACTCACAATACCGGGAGAGACGAAACCCCTCCTATCGCTCATTGCCTCCATGTGATTCGGGACTGTACCCAAAAGCCACCATTTTGCACGTTCTCTTGAATGTGGTAAGGTGGAAATCAAAGCACAGTGGGAATCACACAAGACTCTATGACGATCTCGGGTTTACAGACTAACATGTACTAGTGTCACTAGAGAACTGCCATCTGACGTGAGGTATAATACCATCTGGGAGTTCTCGGCGAGTCCGTCTAGTGTACCCAGTCTCCACTGAGCACCCGTATACTATCTCTGATGTCAAACATAAATGGATATCGGATCATCCATCGCCCATCTACATGGGTCGAGAAGCTATACGCTAGTCTACTCTGGTATATCGATGCCCTGTCTCGATATACCTACGACTAGGAACATTTGAAGGATGTACTTAGCGACTACACTGTCCCCACTAGTATGATCTGCATCATAAACCTGTAGTCAAGTACTCATCCTAAGAGCTTTATCAACATGTAACATAGAGACAATCAGAGTACATGTTAAGATAAAGAGCAACCAGATAGCATACTATCATGTCGAGCAAGAAAGTCCTCCATATATATGTCCATGAATCCACTACAATATACATCGCATGTATAGTAATGGCCTCTAGAGCATACATATCACTAACAATCTCCCATTTGCACTAGGGCCATCTGTTGTGGTATCGCATACCCAACAATCAGCTGTGGTTGAAGTATCTCATACTCAACCATCCCATAAAAGCCTCTACTGGGAAATAGGCCTTTGTGAGTGGATCCGCGCTGTTGTCCTCTATATCTACTCTCCTAACCTCGATCTCCCTGGAGATCAATCATCTCCATGATCAGGTGATACTGTCTAAGAATATGTCTGGATCTCTGATGGGACGGGGGTTCCTAGGCATAAGCCACAACTCCATTGTCACACAATGGTAGGAACGAAGTTCATCTCACGAACTTATATATATCCAGACTGCCTCTTTGGTAGCATCCTTGGTAACGATGTATCTAGCCTTTAATCGTCTAGTTAGCCATGGTATCTATCATGGAACTCTTCCAACATACCGTCCCTCCACTGAGGGTAAGGACAGTGCCTGTGACTGACATTCAGTCGACCTTACCACCCTGGAAGCTTTCCAGTGATTCTCCCTAGGATCGATTAATACCATCTCACTACACTTAGTGAGAATCCTAACATCCAATTAGATCTATCTTATAGATCTAAAACCTAGGATTTAGGAGGTATCACCTTGATCCTATATGGAGAATCCTTGTGATAAGAGGATATTAACCGAGCGCAGCATAGGAAACTCCTTCCCTATCAAGAGTATGTCATCCACGTACTATACGAGGATCACCACCATAATCTCTACTACCTTTTTGTATATATTAGGTTCATCTACCAATTTGATGAAGTCAAACTCTTTGACTACCTTATCAAAATAGATGTTCCATCTCCGCGATGCCTGCTTTAACCCATAATGCAACTTCCACACATTTCCGCTGCTCCCACTGTCTACGAAGCCCTCTGGCTGTATACTTATAGATGCTCTATTCTAAATCACTATTTAGAAAAGCAGTCCTGACACCCAACAGCCAGATATCGTAGTCATGGTATGTAGCAATGGCAAGTAGGATCTGGATGGACTTAAGCATTGCTTTGAAAGTCTCAACTTTTCCATGTACACCAAGTAATCTTCTCAAGATATACTTGCTCCTGATGGGGATTTAACCCTTCAGATAAAGCAACCAAAGTCCATACTTTGTTGGTGTATATGGATTCCATCTCAGATCTCTTAGCATCCAGCCATTCTTACAGAGTCCCCACTCCTGATGGCCTGCTCGAAACTTAGTTGGGTCATCATCTCATGATGCTATCCTCACTCCCACTGTCATAGAGAAAACCGAAGTATCTCTCAGGTGGGTGAGGAACCCTACCAGATCGGCGGAGAGGCTAAGGTTCGTTGGAAACTATTGAATCCTCCGGTTCTACCAAATCATCAGTTGTAGTTTGTATAGCTGGAACTCCTTCCAGTTCTACCTCATTACCACTAATTTCTTCAAAAGAAATTCCCTTTCCAAAAGGTGGCATGCTGAGAAAACAAATCACCTTTTGTTCCTCGGTGTGGTAAAAGATATTCCCTTGCGAATGCTTGGGATATCCAATAAACTTCTACAGAACTGGCCTTGTCTTGAGCTTGTCCGAATTTTGCTTTTAGACATTGGCAGGACAACCCCAAATCTTAACATCCTTAAGAGATGGGCTCTTCCCATACCATATCACATATGGAGTGGTAGGTATCTGATTTGATTGGAACCCTATTCAATAGGTATGCAGCTTCTCAAGTGTATAACCCCCAAAAGGAAATAGGCTTCTCAGTAGTACTCATCATAGAGCACACCTTATCACATAGGGTGCGATTGCTCCGCCCTGATACACCAACGTGTTGTGGTGCATACGGAGGAGTAATGCTGAGAGAAAATCTCATTCTCCTTCAGAATAGTCCAGGAATTCCGTGCTCAAGTATTCTCCTCCCTGATCATATCAAAGGACATACTACTTATACCCATTTTGGTTCTCTACTTCTAACTTATATTCATTGAATATCTCAAAAGCTTCAGACTTGTGTTTCAACAGGAACACATGTATGAATTTTGAGAGATCATCAGTGAATGTAATGAAGTACAAAGAACCGGTCCTGGCATGTGTACACAGGGGACCTTACATACATCATCATGTATCAATCCCAAGAGTTCACTAACTCTTTCTCTGTTTCCAATAAATGGAGCTTTGGTCATCTTATCTTTGTGACATGATTGGAAAGATTCACAAGATGTAAATTCAAACAGATTTAAATATGCATCTCTATATAACTTAGCTAGTCGGGTCGCATTGATATGACCTAGTCTACAATGCCTCAAGAAGGATTCGTTCATTTCTGAACTCTTCCTCTTGTGTGTGTTTTGTACGTTAAGAACTGTGGTTTGATTTAGATTGTATATGCTTTTAAATAACATGCCTGAACTGATCAACTCTTGATATAGGAAATGTTCGAAACACTATCCAACAATACAAAATTATATCCTTCTTTACTAAATAAAAAGACTGATATGATATTGTATATCAGGTTCGGTATCTAATAACATTCATCCAGAATCAATATATTTGGTAATACAGGGTGATAACTGCCAATATACTTGGCTGCAACAATTGCACCGTTTCTAACTCTTAAAATTTATCACCCATTCTCAGTTCTCTACCTATCTGTAGCCCATGTAACATATTACATTTGAGGGATCCTGATCCGGTATCTCATACCTAGGACGTAAATGATACTGAGAAACAGTTCTCTGTAATGAACACACCCGAAGAAGATGCATCATCATGCCCTTTCTTCATTTGGGTGGCACGGAAATCCTAGTAATCCCCTATTTCCTGCTCGGTATTATAACAATTATAAGTTGGAGCAGGACCAACGTTCCCTAGCTCAGTATAACAAGCGGGTTCGGTCAATTCATCCGTATTATTATCCTGATTAAGGCGTGACATAGTCGCTACCTGGAGATAGAGAGAAGAAAATACTCAGCGTATTCTCTTGCAAGATTAGATTGGTTATTAATATATCTAATCAGGATGGCTCCCACTGTTTTTGTCAAATCTTCCTTCAAACCCTAAAAGGAAAGACTAGCCGGGATTAATTACACCCAACAAGTTCGACAATCTTTCAGTCAGGCCAGTGCCGGTATTTTGAGTGAGGTTCCCCGTGCTTTCGCATGGACCTAATTAAAATAAACCTCGTTTTCCCAGGGGCGTAACCCCGTTGGCACCTTTCTAGACACCTACTTGATCGACTATTTGCAATGTGTAAAACTCTCCCAGGAGTAACTCTTACTCGCAGTGGGTATCGGGATCCAACTATCTCATAGGAGGTATGCAATCTCATTGCAAATTTCAACACTTGAAATTCCCGATAATATTTTACCCCTAGTGTCCTATGACCTTGATGGAGCCAACAAACCATAGTACACTAGTAAAGTTCAACCCGTACATTTCCTGATTGAATTAAACCCACCCGTACGACCCTTGACGGAGGCCAAACTACGCCGTACGAATACCCTAATGCAATCACATCAAATGCTGGCAGATAAGCACTAGTTAGCTACCGTACACGACGCCTTGACGGAGGCCAAACTACCGCAGCACGAATACTAAGTAGTACTTATCTGAAATGATGGAGGGCTACGCAGGTTTTTAAGAAAACCATGAGCGTAATGAACTTGATATCATTGTAGAATCAAATGATTTAAATAGAGTGTTTTTGAGGCGTTTGCTAGTTTTGCTAAAGAGGTCACTCCCGGTGAAGGGATCTCGGCTCTTTCCTCGTCGAATGAGGTGCAGGATATTCACAATACCACTATGCAAAGCAAGAACTAAAAAAGCAATCAAAAGACAAACCGAGGGTTGTAGCATCTGCCAGTTATTGCTAAAGAGGTCACTTCCGGTGAAGGGATCTCGGCTCTTTCCTTATCGAATAAGGTGCTGGATGTTCCACAAGGAACACCGGTATGCAAAGAAAAAACTAGAGCTACCTGTTTTTGAAAATTCGATTCCACAACATCTTTAGGTTTCTTTTATTTCATTAATCTCATTAATGAAGTCCCATCATATAAGTTTACCTAAACATCACAGATAAATACAACGTACGCTTATGCCATCCGCATTCGCCTCGATGTCCCCTCGTGCACCGTCAGGTTAGGTAACTAACGGTAGAGCGGGGTAGTGCTAGGCGGGTGTAAAACTTAAGCAACGTCTATATAATATATCACATATAATATATCCAGTATCTATCTCAACATATCAAATGATCACATCACAGATATCGCAGCAGAAGAAACATATGAAATATTGGATATACTAGGAGGTTCGTGTTTTATTATAAAACATGGATTCCACGGTCGTGATGAATAGCCAATCCCACACCCCTAGACCCCTACTAGAGCGGCAAACAACCCTACCAATTCTAGAGTTAGGAGACCCAGTCTCTACTTCTCGAGGTGGTCTCCCACTGGACCCTAGAGCCTGGTTACTTGTGCTCCCCGCCTTGTGTCTATCCTAATGCGGAAAAGTAAATAATATACTACGGTGACATCATCCTCAACCCGGAAGTGCCCCAATAAAAGAATATTACATACAATGAATTTTACATGGATGAAAATAAAAACTCTCATCTCACATAAAACCTACGGCTATTCAAAACACGACGATCCAATATAACATATCACAGCAACACATAACATCACAAGTCATCAACGAAAGTAAATATGCATATCCTAATTGTCGTTGACGTATAGCAATGAAACAGGCGATACACCACATATTACACTTACGGTCGTAGAAAAGAAAGTGTAAAACTACAATAGTTGGAATCCGCAAGCTCCTTAGACATCACATGCCTAACCAAATGAATTCCTTAGACATCACATGCCTAACATTTATAAACCCTGCATTTTAGTCTCGATCTCGAAAACACTTTTCAATATCAAGTCGGGCAATTCAACAAGATTCCCAACATCCTGATCGAATGCTCGTCGAAAAGTTTAGTAGACAGCCACACCCCCCGATGCCGTCGACGAAGTGCGCTAAGGCGGAACACCGCTGCCGCGAGCACCCGAACGGATGCTTTTGGCGACGGGGTTCTCCTACAGTCACTTGGTCGGGGCTATGGGGCATGGCTATCTATTAAGTTTACCCGCCGAGTATCCACGTACGCTACGTGATTGCAACGGAATTTTGATCGCATCAAAATCCCGTAGCAACCGATCAACCGAGACTAAACTGCTAGATTTATAACATTCAAATTAGTTATCTCATAACTACACGTGGATTCCAAATATTGTATCACATTACAGAGAAAGGTAGACGACGTTAAACATTCCGATCGAATCAACAAACACCCAAAATTTCCTAATTCACTCAACACTTGAACTTAGTTTAAAAACATCCATCACATGCCACAGTACCAATGGACCAGCCGTAGAAGAGTCAAACCAACGCCTCACATGTGGCAACGCCGAACTTCCACAAACCCTAGGGTTTATAGGCGATTCTGACGGTCACATAATCGAGTTAAGGTTTAGTTCTTCTAGAGGGTCCACTGCGTTACTTGCACGATATTTGAATGTTCTTTAACTAAGGAAAAATCCAACACTTGGAAATTTTCCGACAGGGGAAAAAGTGAGTTATTGATATCCGTTCGAACTTTTTAACACTGTCTAAACAATCAGGAAACCATGCTAGAATTGCGAATACGAAACACTCTGAATTACCTTTTGAGTAAATAAACATCTCATGCAAATTTAGCAAAAATAAACAACACCAAAAATACCAAACCCCAGAGACTTGAACATGATTCAAACCAGGAGACCAGAATACACTGGGGGGCCGGCCTGCTCGGATTTCTTAGCCATGTGCTCGACCAAAATCTGAGCAGGGAGGGTGGGGTTTGGGCCATGTTCATAATGTATCTCATACAATCTTCTGCACATGCTTGAAAAATTTTTAGAGCTCATTTAAAATTCGACAGAAACTAGGGTTTGATATCGAGTGTTTCGGAGTTGTTTCGGTTTCGTAATCCTACACTTATCCGTCTAATTCTCTAGCTAGGTTATGATACCAGTGTTGGGATACCTACAAAAGCAGTAAGGTTTTGGGAGGTATCATCCATGCCAAGTTATAATTTTACCATTATAGATAACCTTAAATCTAGGATCTTAACTAGAGAATCAAACACAAATTAGCATGTTAACACTTTAACATCTAAGAGTTAGGGATTACAACCTTTGTAGTCCGTTCCTTCACTTCATAAGCTCCGTGTTGAGGTCTCTTCGCTGCGATCATCAAGTACCCAGACTCTAGAGAGGCTCCATGAAAAGAATGATGCACCTTTCCTTGAAGACTTCACTAATCCAAGGTGATCTACCTTGAAGAATCTCAAACCCAAGCTCTTGCTTCACTAATCAAGTATTAGTAAAGCAAACACCCTAATCTAAGTGGCTAGAATAGATGAGGATGATGAAGTAGGAATTTTGCTCTCTTTTCTTTTCTTTATGTCACTCAAAATCATCACAAACCCAAAAGCTAGTGAAGCTTTTCCAAAAGAGGAAGAAAAAGAAGAAAGCTTTTGTGATGAATAATGAATCATTGTTGAGGTTAGAAATGCAACCTAGGGTTAAGCATGACATGCTTAACCCTTGTAGAGACTTTACCATGGGTTAAGGTTTGGGTTGGGTTAACAAATATCTCTCCAAAATATCAAAGAAAATGGACAAACTCAAAACTTCATGAAGCTTCCTCAAAGCTCATCCAAAACGCTAATCCAAAAGCTTAACCCTAATCCAAACCCTAACTTGGTTAAATCTCAAAACCTTTTTTGCATTTGTAACCCTAACATGTTACAATATTATATATCACATATATAATATATATAGTAACAAAATAAAATAATACAATTAACATATATCGCATATACATCAACGTATTATCCAAGTGAGAAAAGAATCTTTAAGTGAGCTTATATTAGTTAATGTAATGTAATATATCAAATATATAATTATACATTAAATTATCAAATCAACACTTGATCCGATAATCCGGCTATTTCACAAATAACCGACTAATATAAAATGTATCAGTTCATCGAATCAACACTTGATCCGATGATCCGGCTATATCACATATATCCGGCCGATATCACATATCGCGAGAATCTAATACGGTATCGCATACACGTATTATTCTCGGTCCCGCACATATCACATATCTGCTCCTACTCTGTTTTTCCTGAACCAGGAAACCTCTGTGTAGGACTCTAAAGAATCGTCAATACGCCGGCAGTAGGTGATGATCATATCAAACACCCACAAGCTGCAAGCGGTCAGCTAAACGTAACATCCACCCAGGTATTGAGCGATCAAAAGATCAACAAGAAAGCCTGTACATTCTCCTGTGAATCCAATCAGTAACACTCCCGTACAGTCCGGTCTCTTCGTATGATATGTCGCATATCTAGTCTTGTAAGTCCATGCTACCTCTCCCGGTACTTTCGGGAATGCGGAATTTGGTAAAAAACGATTTTCTTAAAGGTGGTAACATGGACCTAAAACCCGGATCTTGGTTAAACATCTATCTAACATCCTAACTATGAGTTTTAGCTACTCGGTTAGGGGGTTATACCTTGCTTGTCTTGAACTCCTTCGTCTTCAAAGCTCCAATGGTGGTCCGATGGCTTCTTCTCGTCGTCTCCGTACGCCGAAGATAGATCCACCTGAAAGCTCCAACCTTTAGCTCCTTCTTCGTTCTTTGAAGAAACTAGTTCACTTGGTTTGCCAAACCTAGTGAACTAGAATGAGTAGAGAAGAAATAGAATGGGATTTTATCTATGGTTCTTGATTCTCAACTCATGAGACAAGAGAACCATAGAATCAAGAGAGGGAGGAAGAGGTTGAGGGTGAGAGCAAGAGGAGAGCTCAAGAACAAGAGAGAGAATGAGCAAGAAAGAATGAGGCTCTCTTTTGTCTTTCACCCTCTCATAATCCAAAGTGATCATAACTCATCATATCAAAAAAAGTCTTATGTGATGGTTGAAGCAACCATAACCATATCATTTCATGCACTCATTTTGCACAAATGAGCAAGCAAACAAAAGTCTTTGCCATGAAATGATGGCTATGGTTATCATGATGGTCAACTAGTCAAGCCTAGTCAACCGGTCAACAAGTCAACAAAAGTCAACAAGTCAACAAAGTCAACAAGTCAACAAAAGTCAACAAGTCAACAAAGTCAACAACCATATCACCATAATACTTAATTAGTATAATAGTTAATCACATATCATATTCTCATTAGGGTTGAGCAAAAAGTCAAATAGTCAACGGTCAACTGTCAATAACCCTAATGAGAATCCACTGCCTCTGTCTCCCTGTCAACTGTGCATACACACCCGCATCCGCGTTCCGAGGAACACGAATGCAAACTGGATAAATCCAATCCCATAAGGTACACTAGGATCTGGCTTAAACCAAAGCCCGTTAGTGTAAACTGTCCGGACACTGTACGCGTACAAGTGCACGGATGTGACCGAACCCTGTCGCAAAACCATGCGACCTGTCGCAATACCATGCGACCTCTACTCTTTTGCCTAAAGGCGAAAAGCTTTCTGTGTGGGACTCTAAAGACTCGACACTACGCTGGCAGTGAGTTTAACCACAGACCGCAAACGGCACTAGCTGTGCGTAACGGTCCCCAGGTAATGCCGACAAGAAGACCGACGAGGCGAAACCCATCTGAACTCCTACTGAGCCTGAGCGTGACATTCTCCGTACAGTCCGGTCTGTTCATCTGATACATCGCATGGCGGGCCTAGGGGGCGGTAAACGTCAGTCCCCCAATAGCGGTACAAGTCATGCCGGAGCGAAGCCCAAAACACCCTGAGATAACACTGGAAACCTACCAGTATATCTCGATTGCCCTGGCCAGGGACTACTCGTGTAATGGCTCTCCTAGACACAGCGCGATGTCAACCCCCAATACCGGGAGAGACGAATCCTGTCTAACCGTCACTGCCTCCAAGTGCTTCGGGACTGCACCCAACCACTACCTGTTTGCACGACTCCTTTGAGTCGTGGTAGGGTAGTGATCAAAGTACAGTGGGAACACACTCGAGGCGGAGTGGCAGTGTCAAGTCAGCGGACTAAGCTGTACTCATGTCACCTGGGAACTGATAACTGACGATAGGTATAATACCAACTAGTCAGTTCCCGACGAGTCCTGTCCAGTGTACCCGTAACCTAACGAGCACCCGCATACTATCTCAAGTACGACGTACTGACGGCTGTGGGACAGACCGTCTCCCACACTGGGATGAGAAGCGCATGCGCTGGTCTACTCCGGAGTATCGATGCCCTGTCTCGATAGTCCTGCGACCAGGGACCTGCATAAGGATGTGCTTATAGATTACCCAGCCCCACTAGTGTGACGGCCATCACATCGCTGGTAATCAAGCAAAGATCCTAAGGGCTCTACTAATGTGTATAGGCGATATACAAAAATAAACACATGTACACATTGAAGTAGAAACAAACCAAGTAGCATACTACTATTTTGAGCAAGATTGTATATACAAGGTGAATATCCCAAGCATCCATTAAGTAATATACAAACTAGTATGATACAGTAATGGCCTCTAGGGCATATACACTAACAATCTCCCACTTGCACTAAGGCCATGTACTGGCGTATCGAAGACCTATCATCTCGATCAGCCGCTCGAACTGAGTCTGGGGCAGGGCCTTGGTGAATGGATCTGCAGTGTTATCTTCTGAAGCGACTCTCCGAACCTCGATCTCCTGGCGATCCACGATCTCCCTTATCAGGTGATACCGCCTCAAGATGTGCCTGGATCTCTGATGGGACCTGGGTTCTTTCGCTAAAGCTATAGCCCCGTTGTTGTCGCAATACAGAGGTATTGGATAAACAATGGACGGAACCACCTGAAGTTCTTTCAAGAACTTCCTCATCCAGACAGCTTCTTTTGCGGCATCAGATGCAGCGATGTATTCCGCTTCCATCGTCGAGTCTGCAACGGTTTCCTGTTTGGAACTCTTCCAACACACCGCCCCTCCATTGAGGGTAAAGACAAAACCCGACATGGACTTGGAATCATCCTTGTCACTCTGGAAGCTGGAGTCAGCAAAGGCCTCGATCTGGAGGTCTTTTCCGCCATACACCAAGAACATCTCCTTAGTCCTTCTCAGGTACTTGAGAATGTTCTTTACCGCTATCCAGTGTTTCTCCCCAGGGTTTGACTGATACCGGCTTACCACACTCAGTGCATAAGCTACATCCGGTCTGGTACACAACATCGCATACATTATAGAGCCTACCGCAGAAGCGTAGGGTATAATAGACATGCGATCCCTCTCCAAATCAGTCTTGGGAGACATCTCTTTAGAGAGGGTGATCCCGTGACAAGCCGGTAGGTTACCGCGCTTGGAATCTTCCATACTGAATCTCTTCAGTATGGTGTCGATGTACCTGGACTGTGATAGTCCTAATATCCTCTTGGATCTGTCACGGTAGATCCGGATACCCAGAATGTACGAGGCATCACCCAGGTCTTTCATGGAGAACCTGTGTGACAAGAACCCCTTGACAGATTGTAGCATAGGAATGTCATTTCCTATTAAGAGAATGTCATCCACGTATAAAACGAGGAATACTACAGTTCTCGCTACAAATCTACTATAGATGCATGGTTCATCTGGATTTTTGATAAAGCCAAATTCTTTGACCGTCTCATCAAAGCAGATGTTCCAACTCCGCGATGCCTGCTTTAGTCCATAGATGGACTTAAGCAACTTGCACACCTTTCCGCTGCTCCCACTCTGAATGAAACCCTCTGGCTGGTCCATATAGACACATTCCTCTAAATTTCCATTTAGAAAAGCTGTCTTTACGTCCATTTGCCAGATCTCATAATCGTGGAAGGCAGCAATGGCAAGAAGGATCCGAATGGATTTCAGCATGGCTACTGGAGAAAAGGTTTCGTCATAGTCCAAGCCAGGTCTTTGACGAAAACCCTTTGCTACCAGCCTAGCTTTATAGGTCTCAACCTGTCCATCTACACCAATCTTCCTTTTGAAGATCCACTTGCATCCTACGGGTTTTACCCCGTCTGGAGCAATGTCCAACGTCCATACCTTGTTGGTGTACATGGACTCCATTTCGGTTCGCATTGCATCCAGCCATTTCACTGAGTCAACGCTCTGAACGGCCTGCTGGAAGCTAGTAGGCTCATCATAATCTATGATGCAATCCTCTCTATCCCCGTCAATGAGAAAACCGTAGTATCTCTCGGGCGGATGAGTCTGCCTACTACTTCTGCGGAGCGGCGCAGGAATGTCCTGTTCTGCTGAACCCTCTGGTTCCACTAAACTTTCAGTAATAGTCCGTGGTTCTGGAATTTCTTCCAGTTCTATTGTGCTCCCACTTATCTGGTTTTCCAAAAACTCAGTTTCCAAGAAGTAGGCATGACGAGAAACAAGGACTTTTTGTTCCTCTTCACAGTAGAAGAAATATCCTTTGGAATTCTTTGGATATCCCACAAACTTGCACTGTACTGAGCGTGCCTCGAGCTTGTCCGCATGCTGCTTTTTGACAAAAGCTGGACATCCCCATGTCTTAATATGCTTAAGATAGGGTCTCTTCCCACACCACATCTCATATGGTGTAGTAGGCACGGTCTTAGTAGGAACTCGGTTCAAAAGGTATGCGGCTGATTCCAGCGCATATCCCCAGAATGATCGCGGTAACTCAGCGTTACTCATCATGGACCGCACCATATCCAATAGGGTGCGGTTCCGTCTCTCCGATACACCGTTATGTTGCGGGGTGTATGGAGGAGTAAGCTGAGAGAGAATTCCGTTCTCTTTTAAGTAGTCCAGGAACTCGGCACTTAAGTATTCTCCACCTCGATCCGATCTTAGAATCTTAATACTTTTGCCGGTCTGTTTCTCTACTTCATTCTTATACTCCTGGAATTTTCCAAAGGCCTCGGACTTATGTTTCATCAAGAAGACATAATCGTACCTTGAGAAGTCATCCGTAAAAGTAATGAAGTAAGAATGTCCGCTTCGGGCATGTGTAGACATTGGACCGCACACGTCACTGTGTACGAGTCCCAAGAGCTCGTTCGCTCTTACTCCTTGTCCAGTAAACGGAGTCTTTGTCATCTTTCCTTTGAGACAAGATTGACAAGTGGCATACGATTGATATTTGAACGCATTCAAATATCCTTCTGCATGTAACTTAGTCAACCTTCTCTCATTGATGTGACCCAATCTACAATGCCATAAGAAAGTCTGATTCATTTCCGGAGACTTTCTTTTGTGTGTATTCTGGACGTTGAAAATCTGTGGTTGGTTTAACACGTATATACCATTACTCAATGTACCTGACCCAATCAAAACTTGATTAAGGTGAATGTTTACAACATTACTTACAAACGCAAATTCATAACCTTCTTTAGAAACTAAAGATACAGAAATGATATTACAAGTTGCGTTGGGTACAAAAAAGCAATTACGCAAAACCAAAACATGTCCATCTGACATTCCCAGGTGATAGTCCCCCACGGCTTTAGCATCCATGCTAGCTCCGTTCGCAACTTTGAGGGTCATGTCACCTGCCTTCAAAACCCTACGGTTTCTCAACGCCTGCAAAGAATTACAGATATGAGATCCTGATCCGGTATCCAATACCCAGGAAGTAGAGTTTATTGAAAGACAGTTTTCAATAACATACACACCTGAAGCTGAAGCTGCAACCTGCTTCAATTCCTGTGTTCTGGCCTTCCAGGCCCTGCAATCATTCTTCCAGTGTCCTTTCTTATGACAATAGAAGCATTCTTCCTTATCCACAAGCTTCCCCGCTATCTTTGTTGCTTTTGCTTTTCCCTTCGTATCCACTTTACTAACACCGCCCCTTGGTTTGGCGGGGGCTTTCTTCTTCTTTCCTTTGGCTTTCGCCTTGGACCTAGAAGAAGATGATCCTCCTACAAACAAAGTGGATGTATCCCTACCTTTCTGTAGGGTGCCCTCTGCGCTCCTCAGCATGTTGAGGAGCTCTGAAAGTTCAACCTCTTTTTCTTGTAAGTTGAAGTTCGGTATAAACTGGGCGTAAGTGGAAGGAAGGGACTGGAGAACTATATCCGTATATAGCTCACTCTCCAATGTGATCCCTAGGTCAGCGAGCTCCTCAATGAAGCCGATCATCTTTAGCACGTGCTCGGCTACTAATGATCCGACGGCCATTCTTGTCGAAAATAACTTTTTCGACGCTTCGTATCTTGCGATACGAGATTGCTCTCCATACAGTTCTTTTGTATGAAGCAATATGGATTCCATGTCCATATTCTCATGCCTCCTCTGATGTTCGTTGTCCATCGAGGCAAGCAGGAGGCATTTGGCCTTCGCGCTATCAATCTCCCAAGTCTTGCGGATTTCCTTATCCGCGACGCTGGAAGTTGGACCAGGGACAGGGGGAGCTTTGGTGGTAAGAAGATACCCCAGCTTGTCGTAAGTGATTGCTATCTTGACATTCCTGAGCCAATCTTTGTAGTTTGGCCCTGTCAGTTTGTTTTTATCTAGGAGTAACTTAAGTCCAGTCATGTTGATTGGTCGCTGCAATTAGGAGAGAGAAGAAGAAACACTCAGCATGATGCTCTTGCAAGTTTAGAGTGGTTTTTAGTTTGTCTAAACAGGATGGCTCCCACTGTTTCTCGAATCCCTCCTCAAACCATAAAGGAAGAATTAGCCGGGATCAATCCCACCGCACAATACTTGCTTAACCGTTCAGCCAGGCCGGTGTCGGTACTTCGAGGGAGGTTTTCCAACGCTTTCGCGAAGTTCCTTAATTAAAGAACCTCTTTTCCCTGGGGGCGTAGCCCCGCTAACACCTTTCTAGGCACCTACTAGGTTTATAGCATTGATCGATTAGTGAGAAATTTCCCGAGGAGTAGCATATACTCACAGTAGGATCGGGATCCAAATATCATTGCGTGACGAAACTGAAGGAATCCTACCAGAATCATCACACTCCAAATGGTATGCAAATCTAGCAAGTTTCAGTACTTATGAAACTCCCGATGTGGATTTTTGCCCCATGCTCTTATGACCTTGACGAAGGTCAACAAATCATAAGTCACATGTCAAGTTCTGCCCGTCATTATCCAGGTTAATTTGAATCCACCCGTATATACCCTTGACGAAGGTCAACAAGGTAATGCGAATGTCCCAAACCAACGCATCTATCTATGCTACATATGAATACCCAATAGCTACCAATCACTATGCCTTGACGAAGGTCAACAAACACAGCTTGAATACTATTGAATATTCATACGAAACGACGAAGGGCTACGAATGGTTTTGGCAAAACCGTGAACGTAGTGAACTTGATTTGGTCGATGGAACGAGATAGCTTTTAAAAGGAGTGGCTCAAGCTCCGCATTTAAAAGTTGTTTTTGAAAAGAACCGAGTGGTTTTTCGAAAGTGTTCCAACGACTTTAACTTGGTTTATTATCTTGCATTAGTTCTTTTAATGCGTGATATTCTTGCATTAGTTCTTTTAATGCGTCCCATCATTTAATCCTACCATTGCAGAAAACAACCAAAATATGACGTACGCTTATGCCATTCGCATTCGCCACGGGGCCCCGTCATTACCCGTTAGGTTACTTAACTAACGACAGAGCGGGGGCTGGGCTAGCGCGTCTGTAAAACATAAGCAACGCCTAAATAATATCATATATAGATATACTGCAATGATAAACATTTCAGATCACAGATGAATACATTGGATATACTAGGAATCTGTAATTTGCACGAGCCTGTAACAAAAACAGATTACACGGTCGCGATGAATAGCCAAAACCCCACCCAAGACCCCTACGGGTGCGGCAAACTACCCGCCAAGTACCCGAAGCGTAGCAACCTCCCTCATCTCCATGAGTAGGCCACTCGACACTTCGGCATACCCGGTAGTTTGTGCACCCCCTCCATGGGTCTATCCTAGGAGCAAAAACAGTAAAAAGAAATTATACAATGACGGCTACAACCCCGACCCGGTTGTGCGGCCATACAAATAATTATTACATCAATTTACAAATTTACATGAATTGAAAGAAAAGAAAACTCTCGTCTCACAACCCCCGGCTATTCACCCGCGACAATCCAACATATTCATATACACATTCCAGCACATTACAGATCATAGAATTGTATAACCCCCACTAATCGACATATAGCGATTAGTAGACGTTCAATACAAATATCACATTACAGAAAACCCGTTAGCTTAAGTCTTTTAGAAGTTCGATCAAAAATACGGATTTTCGGGACCCCAAAATAAAATTTTCGTTCTGGAAAATCTGGGCAGAAAATATATATTCCAAAAATCCCAAAATACCCCCAGAAGAACACTGCACCAAAAAGGGACCACGGCCGAGTCAACTCGGCCGCGGATCCGCGGCGGGAGCGTGCTCCCGCCGCGGATCCGCGGCGCTTTGACTCGATCGTGCGACCAATTTTGGTGGGTGTTCACAGAAAAGCCTGAGCCAATTTTAGGTGTTAAAATAATCAACTTTTGAACAGTGGAAAAATCGACAGAAACTGCAAAATTTTTGGGGTTTGTTTCGGGACTTTTTCGTTGATCGATCTTCTAGTTACTTGCTAACATGCTAGATAGAGTTTAACTAGGCTCTGATACCACTGTAAGTCCATGCTACCTCTCCCGGTACTTTCGGGAATGCGGAATTTGGTAAAAAACGATTTTCTTAAAGATGGTAACATGGACCTAAAACCCGGATCTTGGTTAAACATCTATCTAACATCCTAACTATGAGTTTTAGCTACTCGGTTAGGGGGTTATACCTTGCTTGTCTTGAACTCCTTCGTCTTCAAAGCTCCGATGGTGGTCCGATGGCTTCTTCTCGTCGTCTCCGTACGCCGAAGATAGATCCACCTGAAAGCTCCAACCTTTAGCTCCTTCTTCGTTCTTTGAAGAAACTAGTTCACTTGGTTTGCCAAACCTAGTGAACTAGAATGAGTAGAGAAGAAATAGAATGGGATTTTATCTATGGTTCTTGATTCTCAACTCATGAGACAAGAGAACCATAGAATCAAGAGAGGGAGGAAGAGGTTGAGGGTGAGAGCAAGAGGAGAGCTCAAGAACAAGAGAGAGAATGAGCAAGAAAGAATGAGGCTCTCTTTTGTCTTTCACCCTCTCATAATCCAAAGTGATCATAACTCATCATATCAAAAAAAGTCTTATGTGATGGTTGAAGCAACCATAACCATATCATTTCATGCACTCATTTTGCACAAATGAGCAAGCAAACAAAAGTCTTTGTCATGAAATGATGGCTATGGTTATCATGATGGTCAACTAGTCAAGCCTAGTCAACCGGTCAACAAGTCAACAAAAGTCAACAAGTCAACAAAGTCAACAAGTCAACAAAAGTCAACAAGTCAACAAAGTCAACAACCATATCACCATAATACTTAATTAGTATAATAGTTAATCACATATCATATTCTCATTAGGGTTGAGCAAAAAGTCAAATAGTCAACGGTCAACTGTCAACAACCCTAATGAGAATCCACTGCCTCTGTCTCCCTGTCAACTGTGCATACACACCCGCATCCGCGTTCCAAGGAACACGAATGCAAACTGGATAAATCCAATCCCATAAGGTACACTAGGATCTGGCTTAAACCAAAGCCCGCTAGTGTAAACTGTCCGGACACTGTACGCGCACAAGTGCACGGATGTGACCGAACCCTGTCGCAAAACCATGCGACCTGTCGCAATACCATGCGACCTCTACTCTTTTGCCTAAAGGCAAAAAGATTTCTGTGTGGGACTCTAAAGACTCGACACTACGCTGGCAGTGGGTTTAACCACAGACCGCAAGCGGCACTAGCTGTGCGTAACGGTCCCCAGGTAATGCCGACAAGAAGACCGACGAGGCGAAACCCATCTGAACTCCTACTGAGCCTGAGCGTGACATTCTCCGTACAGTCCGGTCTGTTCGTCTGATACATCGCATGGCGGGCCTAGGGGGCGGTAAACGTCAGTCCCCCAATAGCGGTACAAGTCGTGCCGGAGCGAAGCCCAAAACACCCTGAGATAACACTGGAAACCTACCAGTATATCTCGATTGCCCTGGCCAGGGACTACTCGTGTAATGGCTCTCCTAGACACAGCGCGATGTCAACCCCCAATACCGGGACAGACGAATCCTGTCTAACCGTCACTGCCTCCAAGTGCTTCGGGACTGCACCCAACCACTACCTGTTTGCACGACTCCTTTGAGTCGTGGTAGGGTAGTGATCAAAGTACAGTGGGAACACACTCGAGGCGGAGTGACAGTGTCAAGTCAGCGGACTAAGCTGTACTCATGTCACCTGGGAACTGATAACTGACGATAAGTATAATACCAACTAGTCAGTTCCCGACGAGTCCTGTCCAGTGTACCCGTAACCTAACGAGCACCCGCATACTATCTCAAGTACGACGTACTGACGGCTGTGGGACAGACCGTCTCCCACACTGGGATGAGAAGCGCATGCACTGGTCTACTCCGGAGTATCGATGCCCTGTCTCGATAGTCCTGCGACCAGGGACCTGCATAAGGATGTGCTTATAGATTACCCAGCCCCACTAGTGTGACGGCCATCACATCGCTGGTAATCAAGCAAAGATCCTAAGGGCTCTACTAATGTGTATAGGCGATATACAAAAATAAACACATGTACACATTGAAGTAGAAACAAACCAAGTAGCATACTACTATTTTGAGCAAGATTGTATATACAAGGTGAATATCCCAAGCATCCATTAAGTAATATACAAACTAGTTTGATACAGTAATGGCCTCTAGGGCATATACACTAACAAGTCTAGTGGTGGTAAACGTCAGACCCCAGTAACCGATAAGTTGTATTGATATGAGGTCCATAACAGTTCGAGAAACTACTAATAACACTTACCAGTAAATCTCAGCAACCCTGGTCAGGGATTTCCAGTTATAGCCAATCGAACACAGCGCAACATCAACTCCCAATACCGGGAGAGACGAAACCCCTCCTATCGCTCATTGCCTCCATGTGATTCGGGACTGTACCCAAAAGACACCGTCTTGCACGTTCTCTTGAACGTGGTAAGGTGGAAATCAAAGCACAGTGGGAATCACACAAGACTCTATGACGATCTCGGGTCTACAGACTAACATGTACCGGTGTCACCAGAGAACTGCCATCCGACGTGAGGTATAATACCATCTGAGAGTTCTCGGTGAGTCTGTCCAGTGTACCCAGTCTCCAGGCGAAGTGGGTCAACGCCGCACCAAAGCACCAAAAGGAAGGAAGCGATCGTCTTCTACAGTTAGTTCTGGGTCCAAGAGGCGAAAGAAGACGGTCATCAATCTGCTCGACTCTTTAGTGAAATCAGAGCCCATCCTTCAAGATGAACCACTAGCCATGTAAGAATCGGATGGTGGTCTCCTTTTCCCGGGTTCATCTGCCGAGGAAGCCGCACAACTGGCTAAGGCTATAAGACGCTCACAGGATGAATCGGAGAATGTAAGGATCCCGAAGAGGCCTTATCCCGCCGTCATCTTTTATGAAGATCCTCCATCGATACGGTGGATATTCATAAGTCCTCTGGAAGAGAGAGGCGGGAGAGCCCTTAAGTAGCCTATCTCGGCTGACGCTGAAGATGCACTTTCGTTGTGGACCGGTGGCCACGAGTCTACCCTCGAACCCCGGCGAGCATACCTCCTTAGGAAGGAACGCCGGCTTGAACAAGCCATACTAGAGGCTCCTTTGCGCATTAGTATACTCATATATCTTTTTGTAATGTTTTGCGCTGCTTATATATATATATATCCTTATCCTCGTGAAAACTTTGCAGGGACTTCGGTGACGGCAGAGGATCTGAGTTCGAGTCGCGCCTTGACTATGGACTCCGCAAATACTCCCGATGAGACACTAGTAAGTGTGGAGGGGGTCGATGCAACTGTTGTTCCTGCCCCGGAGCTCCCCTCGGTAACTCCCATTCCCCAGGTGCTTGCTCCCCCGGAAGAGGCATCTTCATTGGCCGCGGATTTAATGGATCTTTCCGGGGACGGCCCGGAGACTATGAGACAGGTGATTGAGGCCACTGTCCTTCCATTGGAGCCTGCAGCGATGGCCACTGCTCCTCAACCGGAAGTTATTATACCGGCCTGCATCCCCGATGATGTGCCTGGGGCACGGAGGAGGCTTCCGAGGCTGCTATTCCTCCAGTCCAGAGTGGGAGGAGCATTGAAGGTATTCTTATATCTTTTATTTTAATGATCTCTTCATTATCTGAACTTTTCCTGCCTTTTCAGAGCTACGAGGATTGGCAGTGTCCATCGTGGACTTGTCCCCCAGGAAGTCTTTTCAGCGTCTGCTAGAGATGGCCGCTCCGCAGGCGATATCTCCTCAACGCATCGTCCTCTCTTCCGGGCAAGGTTAGTGTCATTTGCTCTCTCCTCACGGCATTATTATTATTTCATATAATAACACTGATGTCTTCTACAGTTCTAGAAGCTGATGACGAAGTTGAGATTCTTGATGGGCCTGGGGAGCCTTCAGACCCTTCTTGCATGACCGTGGGTAAGTAAAGTTTCGATGTTGTTCCACCTGTTCTTTACTTGTGACTCTCGCTGATCGTTTTCTACGAATCTTAACAGCCTTGCCGGTTCTTACTACGCTGGAATCTCGCATCGTCATGCCACTCGGCCCCTATGCTTTACGTGCCTCGGAACGGATGGCAAAGCTAAGCCTTCACTCCCTGTCAGCCCTGATTGAAGACCTTCGTGCTGGCAGTCTGATCACGGCCGAAGGGTTTGCCGCTGAAGCCAACGGTTCTCTTCCCTTTCTTGCCACTTACCATAGTGAAACATTGGTGCAAGTCTGGGTTGAGTTCTGTCGGCGGGTGGAGGCTTGCTTGCATATTCTTGAATGTACACGCCTTCCTTCAGAGGTTGTGGCCGTGAAGGCTAGCTTACGGGGACAGATTGAGCGGTGCTCTGCGGACATGCTATCATGCGAGAAGAGGCTCAGCCGAAAATTTTCGGAGAGGGAGTTGGCTTCCAAAACACTGAGGGAACTTCAAGCCAATCATACGGCCAAGACTACTCGGGCATATGATCTTTGGCGAGGGCTTCAAGAGGCTATCAAGGAGGTGGTAGCCATTGATAAGGCCGTCATTTTCACTCGCGAAATGGTCGAGGCTCATAAGGTTAACGAAAAAGAGCTTGAAAGTCGGCTTGCCTCATACCAGGCTCAACAGGCTCAAGCGGAGGCCCGTCTCTTGACGATAATAAATCATGAAGCCGAGACCCGGTGGAAAAAGGATGAACTGACAAACCTATTGAATCGTCCGCCGGCTTGAAGAATTGTATATATTTTTTTATTCTTCTTTTGTACATACTCCTGAATGAGAGTATAGTTTTTTATTCTTTCATAAATTGTACTTTGTATTCATTTTGATTCATGAATAAAAGACATATTTTGCTTCATGATGGTGTGTCCCTTTTAGTAAGTGCATTTTGTGGATAATCTATTTTGATTTCCTTGTAGGACAGCGATGGCTTAGGAGTCAGGGTTAAGATCTGCCTCCTAAGACTTTTCAACTTTATGAGCCATGAGGGTCTCATAAAGAATTTTCTCCCTACAGGTCGAGAGGATCCCGTAGGTGTAATTTCTCCTTAAGAATCGTGAGGATTCCTAAGTGGGTTTTCTCTTGAGAGTCGTAAGGATCTCACAAAAGAGTTTTCTCCTTTACGCGTCGAGAGGACCCGTAAGTGATGGATGAGGTTGACATTATCCGCATTTCACGGAGTCAGGGGTTGCTCTGGCCATTTCCCACGGGGTCAATATTGACTTTAACCATGTTCTATAGGACCAGGATTTGCTCTGGATGCTTCCCACGGGGTCAGGATTGACATAGCCGTGTTCCGCGAGGACCAGGATCCACTCTGGGCATTTCCTACGGGGTCAGGATTGACATAGGCCATGTTCTATGAAATCAGAATTTGCTCTGGATGCTTCCCATGGGGTCAGGATTGACATAGCCGTGTTCTAGGAGGACCAAATTCCGCTCTGGACGTTTCCCACGGGGTCATGATTGACATAGGCCGTGTTCCACGAAACCAGGATTTGCTCTGGATGCTTCCCATGGGGTTAGGATTGACATAGCCGTGTTGTGCGAGGACCAGGATCCGCTCTAGACGTTTCCCACGGGGTCAGGATTGACATAGGCCGTGTTCCACAAAACCAGGATTTGCTCTGGATGCTTCCCACGGGGTCAGGATTGACATAGCCGTGTTCTGCAAGGACCAGGATCCGCTCTGGACGTTTCCCACGGGGTCAGGATTGACATAGGCCATGTTCCACGAAACCAGGATTTTCTCTGGATGCTTCCCACGGGGTCAGGATTGACATAGCCGTATTCTGCGAGGAACAGGATCCGCTCTGGACGTT
Organism: Agapanthus africanus; assembly: GCA_030015575.1. Lineage (NCBI taxonomy): Eukaryota > Viridiplantae > Streptophyta > Magnoliopsida > Asparagales > Amaryllidaceae > Agapanthus > Agapanthus africanus. Next base: position 404,919,908 of record CM057346.1, read on the forward strand.
TCCCACGGGGTCAGGATTGACATAGGCCGTGTTCCACGAAACCAGGATTTGCTCTGGATGCTTCCCACGGGGTCAGGATTGACATAGCCATGTTCTGCGAAGACCAGGATCCGCTCTGGACGTTTTCGACGGGGTCAGGATTGACATAGGCCGTGTTCCATGAAACCAGGATTTGCTCTGGATGCTTCTCACGGGGTCAGGATTGACATAGCCGTGTTCTGCGAGGACCAGGATCCGCTCTAGACGTTTCCCACGGGGTCAGGATTAACATAGGCCATGTTCCACGAAACCAGGATTTGCTCTGGATGCTTCCCACGGGGTCAGGATTGACATATCCGTATTCTGCGAGGACCAGGATCTGCTCTGGACGTTTTCCACGGGGTCAGGATTGACATAGTCCGTGTTCCACGTAACCAGGATTTGCTCTGGATGCTTCCCATGGGGTCAGGATTAACATAGCCGTGTTCTGCGAGGACCAGGATCCGCTCTGGATGTTTTCCACGGGGTCAGGATTGACATAGGCCGTGTTCCACGTAACCAGGATTTGCTCTGGATGCTTCCCACAGGGTCAGAATTGATATAGCCATGTTCTGCGAGGACCAGGATCCGCTCTGGACATTTTCCACGGGGTCAGGATTGATATAGGCCGTGTTCCACGTAACCAGGATTTGCTCTGGATGCTTCCTACGGGGTCAGGATTGACATAGCCATGTTCTGCGAGGACCAGGATCCGCTCTGGATATTTCCCACAGGGTCAGGATTGACATAGGCCGTGTTCCACGAAACCAGGATTTGCTCTGGATGCCTCCCATGGGTTCAGGATAACATAGCCGTGTTCGGCGAGGACCAGGATCCGCTCTTGTCACGTTTTGAAAATCGTTTCGGTGAAATTTCGGAAAATCGGTAAAATAAGGGGGGTTTCTGTAAGAAGTCAAAATACAAATATCTTTATTATAAAATTAAATATACATATTCTAGATATGTAATTGCTAGTATTTGGTGTTTATTGAGCCGCCGGTAAAATTTCTAATTTTCTGAAAAATTTTCCGAAATTAATTATTTTAATATTATTTTAAGCCGTCATAAATACATTAAATTAGGGATAATTACAAATTGGAATGGGTTAATCATTAATTAGTGAGCCATGACAACTATATAATAAGTCATAATATGTTCTCTTTTTCTCATTTGGTTTTCATAATTCTAGAAAATTCTTGGATGAGGTAAATTAGAAAAATTAAAGAAAAGTGCATTAAATAAGTCTTGGTTGTCTAACCTAGAAATTTCTATACACAAAACCCGCACACCCCTCCTATTCCTTCAATGGCCGAGCCATGTTCTGTAGCCCCCTTTCTTACCTTTCAACATGTATTTCCATGCTACCAAAATAAAAGAAAACTAATAAATTAAAGAAAGGATAATGAAGTAGTATGGAATTAGATATATATATGGAATGGGCTTTGTTGACTTTCACACCCACCCCCATTTTCTCTCTCCCCTCATCCCCAATTCCAGCTGAGCCCCTCCCCTCCCCATTTCTGCCTCAGCCCTCCCCAAAATCCCCCCTCATTTGCCACTAAAATCCATCAAATTTTGCATCAAAAATCCAACAAAAACCTCACAAATTCCAAATCCATTCTCTACCCATTATTCTTTGGCCTATATAGTATGGATCTTGGAGAAAAGTTGGCACTTTGGAGGCTACAATTTGCATGTTTGATCTCTTGATATTGAGGTATAAAGTTTCATCCAAATTTGTTACTTGCTAATTGTATGTTTGAATCTAGTTTTAATTAGATGTTTAATTATGGAATTAATTAAACATTAACTTTCAAGAGAAGGGTTTGAATGCAAGTTAGGGTTTTGAGTAATTTGTTTATAGTTGTGTGATGTATTTAACCTCTTTTGACATGTAAAAACAAAGCTAGTAGCTAGGTTGCTAATTGTTAGTTTAAATTGTTAAAAGTGATTAACTTTGCAAACTAGTTTTTTTAAATTAATACAAAATAGTGTAATAAAATCTAGTAAATTTTTATGTGACTTAATTAAGATGTTTAACGAACATTATAGCCACTAAAAATGTTAAAACATTTAGCTTGGTGCCAAAACAGGAAATTTAGGCTTACTAGGGTTCTTGAAAATAAATCGATTTGAGCAATTTTAAGGTTTTTATGAATTGCACCATATTTTCGTATAAATTTTAGTGCGTTATGAACGCGTGATTGGTACATTGGGTTTTTCTCGATGGTTTGGTGTTTGTACGCCGACGTCGAGGGTTTTTGGGTTGATTTATGAAAGCAACCATATGTTTTGACCTATGTGGGATTCGTGTGTCGTTTTGGTCATAAGTCGGATTTTAATGCGATATGGTGCGTTATAATATGTAGGTACCCCATGTGGACTTCGAGACGACAAGCAAGCGCGTGGCGACGTCAGCACCGGCGAGCGAGGACCAGGTGAGTAGATTTATATTTACGGGGAGAAGTCGGGTGGATGGCGTACAGCACCCCCGCAGTTCGTGGTGATGTATACGAATACGTATACACACCTATATTGATTATATATATTGCTTGAGATTATTGATGATAAATATGGATATTTGGTGTGTTTGGATTGATTTAGTGTTGCGAAACCCTAGAGTAGTGGTTGCGCCACACATACACACACACACCCATACTTGCATACATTCTTCTTTCATATGTGCGTATATGGGATTATATAGTTATGTGTCCACATGGGTATGGGACTATGTGTTCACATATGGATTTGAGGGTGATACTTAGGATTGAGGTGAGTCGATGAGATTGATTTGAGACCGTGAGATCGGTGATATAGCAGGATTCGTATTTGAGATACGTCATGATGTCATAGCGGATCTTTGGACGACGATACCATGTGAATAGTGGTAATAATGAAATGATCGACATGTGATCGTGTTATGAGATATGATATGTTAGGAGGTTTATGATAGGCCGCATTGGGCGATGTATACTTCTTTATGATGATATGTGCTGATGATATCGGTTTGTACTAGACTGTCGATCAGTGGTCAGATCATGATTATATTGATGATATTAGTATTGTACTAGGCATAGATCAGTACCCGGATTATGATCTTTGATAAAGAGGATACCAGATGAATAATATGATGAATGTGATATTGACCCGTACCCAGATTTGGGATGTCGTACGACGGATGTACGTACGAGCTATATATTGATGTTTGATCCGAGCTCTTGACTTGGGAATATTTGATTATAGATATGGTATCGGATGTGATATTATCGAGGCGGGATCACCGACTAATATATATATATGTGTGTGTGTGTGTGTGTGTGTGTGTGTCGACTCAGGTGTTAGGCGGTTTCCTTACCTTCAGTAGCCAGTTAGCTTAGCCCTTTAGTTTAGTGTAGTTGTTAGACTAGATTTATATTAAATATAGATTGTTATCTTTGTGTCTAGTATTTAGCTCCCGCTCATTATTGTTGTTCGCTCCGCATCGCATGCTTATATTATGTTTCATATTCTATTGTTGATATCATGCTGTTAGGACACCAGCACCATTACCGATGGCGCGTATGTACCACGTATACTTACTTGCCGGCTCACACACATCTTCATCGGTAACTGCCATGTCACGAACACTTTAGAAAATACTATTTCATTTGACATGGGTTGTTAGCTAATAGTTTAGATATGATATTAGTATACTTGCCTTATATGCTAGTTTAGACATTGTAGTTATTACTTGCTACTTCATGCATGTTATTATTCATTGTTATGCCGCATTCATGGATTCTCATGCATATATTCACTATTTACGTGCTATTGAGGTTTTGGATTCGGATTTCCATAAGATTTTCTGGATTTGGGGGAAAAACGCAAAACTTATACAAACTTCTTCTCTCTCTTTTTAAATGAAAAGCGCGATTTTCCCATGATGTATGAGTCGTCCACCATGAGTTTACTGATGGATTTCAAGACCCGAGTTCGAGGAGTGGAGGAACCGTTTCGGGTACATGGTGGACCCGGTGCGGTACCCCGGGGCAAGAGGATCGCAGATGATGGCGTTGAGCCTGGCAGGGGAGCACTACCGACCGGTGATTTTACCCGACGCGTCGGATATCCGGAGGATACCGTCGTGGTCTTGAGATGAATGGTAGGGGCCGGTCTGGAATGACGGCGCCCTAGATATTGAGATTGAGACATTGAGATTTCGAGATATTAGGGTACTGAGGTTTGATGATACAGGCCAGTCCGGATAGCCGGAGCCTGAGATTTTGAGACATTGAGATTTATGTTTTGTGTCGATACTAGACACTGTTGATGCTGATTTCATTTATGATACCTCATTTTAAAAATACAAAAGAAATCTCACTAAATTATGAAAGCAGTTTCTTCATGTACATGTATTCTGTTTTCATGTATTCATACCTCATCCATATGATACATTGCTACCTGAGGCACTGACACGAGCACTTGGTGTTACTATTATTTAGCGGTATACCCTAGCCATTGTTATAGGCTTCTGGTTATATTTGAGGATATATTATGATCGTATGACCTAGGATTGCGTTGTTCATGCGATTTCTGTTCGTAGATGTTTTTCTACTCACGAGTTGGCAACTCACCCCCGTTGTGCCATAGTTTCTTGCAGGTTTTGCCGTACAGGGTTCATTACGGCTTTGCCGGCATTGTTTCTTTTCGGTGACTTGCTAGTAGGTGGGTTTATTTGTATCGTACCCATCATTATACCTCGTATAATATTATTCAGTTGTATCTAGTAAATTCCATCAACCAAACATGTATTTATTTCAGAGATAGAGACCAGTGATGTTTATTCTTTCGACCTTAGAGTCACGCGTTGTATTTCTATGGATTTCTTGCTGTTTTGAGTTTCCTTTTGAGTTTTGATCCTCGCCCTTGGCGTTGTATATTATATTGCTTGCGTGGTTGTGACCGTCGATTGACGAAGAGCTAGCTCCCGCTTGGGGATGCCTTTTTATTCATTTCATATACTATTCATGTTGTATCCCGTTTGGGGGCCAGTATTTACAAAGGAGACTCTGCCGAAATTTTCAGAAAATATTTGATGTTTTAAAACGCATAATTCGGCTTATGCTATTAAAACTACTTGATTTAAATTGGTTTTCCTTCACTCTACCACTTTTTTTTGGTTTGGATTTTTGGGTTTTCGGCTTACTTAGATTACGCACGCCTCGAGACGTTTCGTAGTTTAAGTGTCGGTCATGTTCCGTACTTTCAGGACGTGACAGCTCTGGACATTTTCTACGGAGTCAGGATTGACATAGGCAGTGTTCCACGTAACCAGGATTTGCTCTGGATGCTTCCCACAGGGTCAGAATTGACATAGGCCGTGTTCCACGAAACCAGGAAGGGTTGACTTTATCCGCATTTCACGGAGTCGGGGGTTGACTCTCGGTTGTCTGTGCACTGCCGAGTCATGGAACTGGGAGTTTCCGTGGTTCCGCTTTGTTGATGTTGCGTCTGTGGTGTGGTAGTGAGACGAATGTTGAGATGATCTCCAGGCTGTCTGTGAACCGTCGAGACTTGGCTCTTTTTCGGATGGAGCCTAGGGGGAAGGTATGGTTCTCTCTTTGTTTGTGCCCCTGGATTGTATACAGGGAATCATATGATTTCACCTGTAGGGCAAAAAGTTTCATTTTATATATTTTTCTTTCCGCGATGCTCTATCATTTCAGTTTTTATCTCGCGAAAGTCGCGATTGCCCAATCATTTCGGCTATTTTTCGCGGTGCCCAATCATTTCGGCTGTTTGTTTTATTTACTCGTTTCTTTTTATTGCGAGTTGCCTAATCATTTCGGCTATTTTGCATGCATACATTTTTACTTGCTGATTTTGTTTGCAAGTTGCCCCATCATTTCGGCTATTTCATATGCATTTGTGGCTCACTGGCTTTTCGCTGCGAATTTTGGGATTTGACATCGATTTCGGCATCAGCATCACTACAACTGGGATATTACCAGGAGTGAATCATCATTTGCCTTTGTCGATGTCGAACAAAGGTGGCTTAGTAAACAGGGTTAGGATCCTTTCGACTAAGGCTTTTAACTTTACGAGCCGTAAGGGTCTCATAAAGGTATTTCTCCCTACGAGTCGTGAGGATCTCGTTGGTGCGTTTTCTCCTTAAGAATCGTGAGGAGTCTGTATGGTCTCTTATAAGTCGTAAGGATCTTACAAGAGTATTTTCTCCTTATAAGTCGAGAGGACTTATAAGGGCTGTCCACTGTGTAAACATATCCTTAGTCGCGGGTAGGACTTTGTTAGGAAAATGTTTATTCGCGCCTGTGGATTGTATACAAGGGTCATTACTGAACCGCTTATAGGGCAGCATTGGAGGTTGTGATGGCTTCTTAAGAACAGGTTCAGATCCCTGTAGCTTAAGGATTTTGAATCCTATGAGCCGTGAGGGTCTCAAAGGGGGAATTCTTCTTACGAGTCGTGAGGATCTCGTAAGTGCGTTTCTCCTTAGGAATCGTGGGGATCCCTAAGTGTGTTGCTCCTTTGTGAGTCGTAAGGATCTCACGCAAGTGGTTTCTCTTCACAAGGTCGAGAGGACCTTGGAAGTGTCTTTAAACGAGATTGCGCCCTTTCGGGTTTTCACGAAACTCGCCGGTAGCCCTGCTATTTTTACTCACGGAGCCCTTTCAGGTTTTCATCCGTGCCTATTTTGCTTATGGACATACCGTTTTCTTCTTTTTCTTTTTTATTTTTATATTTCTTTTCTTTGTGTCAGCCTTGGGATGCTACGGTCCGTAGTAGTTTATCGTCGTCTCGGTCAACAACAAGTTTTAGGACATAGTGGTCCATCGTTAGTTTAAAGACGTTTCGGTCCGACGCCAGTTTTAGGACATAGTGGTCCATTATTAGTTTAAGGACGTTTCGGTCCGTCGCCAGTTTTAGGACATAGTGGTCCATCGTTAGTTTAAGGACGTTCCGGTCCGTCGCCAGTTTTAGGACATAGTGGTCCATCGCTAGTTTAAGGACGTTTCGGTCCATAGACGGCTACTACTTATAGAGTTTGGGCATAGGAAGATAGAGAGCGGACATAGGCGTCGTCATCTATCATTAACCTAGGCTGTGACTCGTCAGGCGTAGTATTTTTTCTAGAAGCGATCGTTTATTGTCCTAAAAGGTCTTTCACCATGCATGTCCATGAGTAGGTATACTCCACCCTGGTAGACTTTGTCTATGATATACGTGCCTTCATAGTTCGGCTGGAATTTCCCCCGTTTAGCACGATTAGGGATCATAGGTCTTTTGACCACTAGCATGAGTTCGCCTTGGCGGAATGTTCTCGGCCTAGTCAATCTCTCATATGAGCGCGTCACCTTTGCTTTATAAGCCTCCAGATTTTGCTGCGCCATGAACCGGGTTTCGTCGAGGGCATCAAGTTCCTCAAGCCGAAGATGAGCATTTTCTTCGTCTGTTAGCTCGTAGTGAACTGCCACTCGAAAATGTCATGACCCGAAGTTTGGCCCATGACCGGCACTTAACCACGTAACGTCTACAGGCGTAACGCGACTAAGTGAACCGAAAACCCAGAAATCAAACCAGTAAAAGTATAGAGTGTTTTAAGTTTTAAATGGAAGCATTTACTAACATGTTAAGAAATCTAAGTAAACAATCACCAAGATAGCAATATACTGTTAGTGTATATGCCCTAGGGGCCATTATTGTATCATACTAGTTTGTATATTACTTAATGGAAGCTTGGAATATTCACATGTATATAACAGTCTTGCTAAACATGGTAGTATGCTACTTGGTTTTTCTATCTTAATATGTGAGTATACGTATTGATAGAGCTCTTAGGATCTTGCTTGACTACCGGCGTTGTGATGGCAGTCACACTAGTGGGGGCTGGGTCGTCTACAAGCACATCCTTATTCAGGTCCCTAGTCGTTGGATTATCGAGACAGGGCATCGATACTCCGGAGTAGACTAGTGTGTACGCTTCTCATCCCAGTTGGGGAGATGGTCTGTCCCACAGCCGTCAGTACGTCGTACTGGAGATAGTATGCAGGTGTTCGTTAGGTTACGGGTACACCGGACAGGACTCACAGGGAACTGTTGGTTGGTTTTATACCAGTCGTCAGTGAACAGTTCCCAGGTGACATGAGTACAGCATAGTCCGCAGACTTGACACTGCTACTTCGCCTCGAGTGTGTCCCACTGTTCTTAGATTGCTACCCTACCACGGCTCAAAGGAGTCGTGCAAACAGGTAGCAGTTGGGTGCAATCCCGAGCACTTGGAGGCAGTGGCGGTTAGACAGGATTCGTCTCTCCCGGTATTGGGGTTGATATCGCGCTGTGTCAGAGAGCCATTACGCAAAGTCCCTGGCCAGGGCAAGCGAGATTTGCTGGTAGGTTCCAGTAGTTTCTCAGGGTGTAATGGGCTTCCCTCCGACACGACTTATACCGCTATTAGGGGACTGACGCTTGCCGCCCCCTAGGCCCGATATGCGATAGTCTTAGACGAACGGACCGGACTGTATGGAGATTGTCACATCAGACTCAGTAGGAGTTCGGATGGATTTCCTCATCGGCCTTCTTATCGACATCTACCTGGGGACCGTTACGTACAGCTAGTGCCGCTTGCGGTCTGTGGTTAAACCCACTGCCAGCGTAGTAGTCGAGTCTCTAGAGTCCCACACAGAGAGTTTCCCTACTCCAGGCGAAACGATATAGAGGTCGTATGGTTTTACGACAAGGGTTCGGACGCATACGTGTGTTTACGCACGTATGACTTTCGGACAGTTTTTACCAGTCGGCTTTGGTTTAAGCCAGTTACTGGTATCCGGTTATTGGATTTATACAGTCTAAAGTTTTTCCGTATTTTTGCGGAAAGGAGGGGCGTTTTCGTAATTGCGCGAGAAGCTTCTAGAAGGTGGTGACTAAGGAGGTTTAGGTGGCATATACAATGAATGTGATTAGTGAGTCATATGGATGATTCATCCATGTCATTAATGCATCATAAATGCTTAATGACTCATGGAGATGAATCATCTCTAGATATTATCAAGCATGGTTGTTAAATTGATTTATTTTCTTTTCTTGATAAAAAGAAATGCTTGATATATATTATCATAACTCATTATTCTCACTTCATTATTATGTTCACCTTCTCTCTCCTCAAGCTCTCCCTCTTCAAACCCTAATCCTCCCCTCTCATGTGTTGAGTACAAGGATTAGTTAGACTTATTAAACCATAACCCTCACTCTATTTCACCTAGCTTCTTTGATTAGCACTTAAAGAAGTTTAGTTGCCTCAAGTTTAGAGGCTAAGCTTGGAGTAAAGCTCTCGGGTGGATCGTCTACTACTTCGAGAAGGCCGAGGAGGACGTGGAGTTCGTAAAGACGAAGGACACGGTTATTTAGGTATAATCCCTTTACATAGTAGTTGTTAACTTCTATGTTTGATGTTAGTTATCGTTTAGCTTCGATTCATGCGGTTAGTCGATGTTTAGCATATAAACAAGATCGTTTTTCATATTTCCGCCTCCCCGCAAGTCGTGGGGTGTTGTACATCGACTTACATATACGACGCCGTAGCGAAGATCAAGAGTAACAAGTGGGAACATCACAGATAGAATAAACTGCATAAGTAAAGTCGGCTCACAACGAGCTCGACACCAGAATACAAATAATATACATCATCGTCCTCTCACTGTCTCTAAGTCAAGTACATATGTGGTAGATGGAGAATACTAGATACAAAAGTGTGTACAACAAAAGTAACCAGATACCACAACCCACCTAATAGCAAAACAGCTCACGCACCAACTGTAGTGGTATCTGTAGCCAAAAGATGTAAGAAAGCAGCCTGCCGCGACTACTCCGAGGGCAACCTGCAAATATTGTGGCACAACGGGGGTGAGTTGCCAACTCGTGAATAGAAATAACATATAAAGGTAATCGCGAGCATGCACGTACTGCGCTACTCTATTATATGCCAGCAGATGATATCAATGCGTGATAAGCAGTATGTGCAATAATCATGCAAATGCTCTATCAGGTAATATAACTACAGGATGATATACAATAAAAAATGCTGAGTATGGGAAATATAACATCTACACGAAATGTCAACGTGGAATATATAATCGGTGTCCATCAATGCACCCCAAATCCCAACAACCCAGACGCTGGCACTCCCATCGGCCCTCAAATCCTGTACACCACTGAGAATCACGAGTGCCCAACATCGGCACCCAAATATCATAAATACTCGTGTCTAGCATCGACACGCAAATCTTCCTATGTCGGGCATCCGTCAGTCCGGGTCAGCCCCCTCTCTCTCATATATCGGGCATCCGTCGGTCCGGATCAGCCCTCTCTCTCATATATATCGGGCATCCATCAGTCCGGGTCAGCCCTCTCTCTCATATATATCGGGCATCCGTCAGTCCGGGTCAGCCCTCTCTATCATTTATATCGGGTATCCGTCAGTCCGGGTCAGCCCTCTCTCTCATATATCGCGCTCTAGCACCGAGAAAACACATGGTGGACGCACTGAAATATCATATCAAGAGAAACCGGGTTTTTAAATAATTACCTATTCTCTTTTGAAATATCCACGTTTCCCAAATCCAGAAATCACATGTAATCCAAACCAATATGCAAGTCAATGCAATGTGATATATGCATCAAGTATGAATATCATGTCCAGTAACATAAAAGATGAGCTACAGCATAATGATCATGGAAATTCTACAGTGTGAGTGTCATGGCAATTACTAACGGTATGAGTGTAACATGCAGAATAGTGCTCGTGCAACATGAACCGTAAGTAATGGTGCGGTGTTCTATCAATTCTAGTTTATATACATATAGCAGGGAATGTGGTGTGCACAAAATAGTAGCCATGAACAGTCAATGTATGTAAATGTAATATGCTGCTACAAGGTCCTATCATCCCTGACGCATAACGCCATGCGGGCGATATCCCCGTAGATGTTAAATCTACTCACCGTAGTCTCTTGCTAGGTATTGCCGATGACTTGTTTCCCCTTCTTCGCGGCGTCCGTCGCACTCGCCTGCGAACCTAGAATTTCACAGAATACCACACATAAGCTCAAACCATACAAACATGACATTTAAAGTTAACTAGAAACCCGTGTCGCAAACCAAGCGTGCGTGTGCGCGATACGCTAAAACATGTGATTACGCGCCTGAAGTCACTCCGACACGTCGCGATACGCAGAAACCCCAAACCCACACACACGTATCACGCATGTCGCGAAAGTTTAAAACTATGGGAAATAGGGTATTCAACTCCAGATTTTGATACAGAAGAGATATTATAAAAATATATATACCAACATACTCCACATAGCAGCAGACTCCAGTGGCCCAAACCCTAACCCCCAACTCACCTATCTGGCCGCAATTTGCGGCCAGAATGTATATTTTGGCGGCCTGTCTGGGGAATTGGGCTCCTAAGTTTTGTGTGTGTACTCTATACCCCCTACACATGCTACAGTAATTCCAATTTCATTCTGAAATAACCCGGGTAGCAGCAGATCCTACAGATCCCAATTTCTAGTTAAAAACCACACTTTGCACAAAAATGAAACTTTAGGGTATTTTTGTGCAAACTGAAACAAAAACCTGGCCTAACTAGCTCTAATAGCACAAAATAGAGTTAACCAAGCTAACAAAACCCCAATCTAACATATGTATCACAAATATCCCTTAATATCACTAAAATGCACAAAAATAAGATTTTTGCTAAAGAATACTACAAGTTTATGGAAAAGGAGTGCTAACATGAGTTAATACCTTCAAAAGACCTTATGAAACACCAAAAATCCCAGCTCTATCATCAAGTGTGCAGATTTGCCTCCAAACACCTCAAAAAGCTCACTTTTCCATGGTTTTGTGATGAAAATGTGTTGATTTGTGTAGGGTTTTGTGTAGGGATCAAAGAGAAGAGAAAAGGAGAGGAGAAGATGAAGAAAAGCTAGGGTTTTCTGCTAGAAATTTTGCAGAATTCTGAAGTGAGGAGAAGAGAGAGAGAAGAGAGGGAAATGGGGTCAAAAGTCAATCCTCTTTACCTAACACCATGCTCTCAATTGTTTATTTGGATTTTGAATTTTAAAAAAAGGGTTTAGTTTGATAAAAGGATGGGGAATTAACTATGAACCATGCAAGAATGAAATGGCTAACTTTAACCTATGTCACAAAATGTCTAAGTGTGCAAGTGTAAACCATATCAAGGAAAATTTCAATTAGGGTAGCACGACTAAATATAACTAATAATCCTATATACACATATATAATAACACGCTCAATTGCTAATTAACACGAAAAACATTCTAACGAAATTTCAAAGTGTTACAATCTACCCCCTTTAAAGAAATCCGGTCCCCGAATTTCAAAATCTAACTACACGTACCTTCAAAAAGGTGGGGATACCTCTTCCTCATCTCGCTCTCGGTCTCCTAAGTGACCTCCTCGCTGCTCTGACCACGCCAAAGTACCTTGACTGATGGTATGTCCTTCGACCTCAATTTCTTCACTTGTCGATCTAAGATCATCACCGGTTGCTCTGCATAGGAAAGGTCACACTCAAGCTGGATCGTCGGGTGCTGAATCGCATGTGAAGGATCATGAAGATATCTGAGGAGCATCGATACGTGAAATACGGGGTGCACGTCCGGAAAACTGGGCGGAAGGGCTAACCGATACGCAACTGCACCAACACGCTCGAGGATCTCAAAGGGGCCCACATATTTGGGACTAAGCTTCCCCTTCTTCCCAAACCTCATCACACCTTTCATTGGGGAGACCCTCAAAAAAACATGATCACCTACAGAAAACTCAAGTCTACGTCGATGACGATCCGCATAAGATCTCTGCCTACTCTGGGCTGCTCTCATCCTATCGCGAATCAACTGGATCTTCGTGGTCGTCTCCTCCACAATCTGTGGCCCTAAGATACTGCTCTCACTGAGCTCCGTCCAACAGGCGGGCGATCTGCATCTCCTCCCATAAAGAGCCTCAAACGGTGCCATCTGAATGGTCTCCTGGTAGCTGTTGTTGTAAGAGAACTCTACTAAGGGTAAATGATGATCCCAACTACCTCCAAAGTCTAAGACGCACGCTCTGAGCATGTCCTCGAGAGTCTAAATAGTCCGCTCTGACTGTCCGTCAGTCTGCGGATGAAATGCTGTGCTGAAACTCAAGCGAATGCCCAAAGCCTCCTGAAGTCTCTGCCATAGCCGGCTGGTAAACTGGGTGCCTCTGTCGGACACGATACATGTCGGAACTCCGTGCAGTCATACGATCTCGTCGATGTATATCTGGGCATACTGAGCAAATCCGAAAGTCGTCTTCACCGGTAGGAAGTGAGCCGCTTTCGTCAAATGATCCACGATCACCCAGATGGAGTCATACCCTCGACTAGTCCTGGGTAGACCCATAATGAAGTCCATAGAAATCTGCTCCCATTTCCACTCTGGAATGGGTAACGGCTGTAGCTCTCCCGCGGGCCTCTGGTGCTCAGCCTTGACTTGCTGACAAGTCAGGCATCTCGACACAAACTCTGCGATGTCTCTCTTCATTCCGTCCCACCAGTAAACACCTCTCATGTCATGGTACATCTTGGTGGAACCGGGATGAACACTGTATACCGATCGATGTGCCTCCTCAAGAATCTCGCGCCGCAATCCCTCAGCATCTGGTACGCACAGTCTAGCCCCAAATCATAGTATCCCCTGATCATCGATCACGAACTCGGAAAATCTTCCCTGTCCCATCTGTGTCCTGATCTCTGAACATCGGTCATCACTGTGCTGTGCCTCATGTATACGGTCGAGCAACTGTGGGCATGCACGAACATGCGCAATCTGTCCTCCGATCGGCGTAAACTCGAACTGTACCTGGCTGTCGCATAAGATCTTCCAATCTGCCGACGACTGCCTCTGTACTGCGCTCAAGCAAGATAGACTACCCCCGGGCCTCCTGCTCAAAGCATCCGCCACTACATTAGCCCTGCCCGGGTGATACAAGATCTCACAATCGTAGTCCTTCACTAACTCCATCTATCGGCGCTGTCTAAGATTCAGGTCTCGCTGCTGAAATATATACTTTAAGCTTTTATGATCAGTGAATATCTGGCACGACTCTCCATATAGGTAATGTCGCCAGATCTTAAGTGCAAAGACCACTGCAGCCATCTCCAAATCATGAGTGGGGTAATTCTGTTCATGTTTCTTTAATTGCCACGAAGCATACGCGATCACCCTGTCATGCTGCATCAATACGCACCCTAGCCCCACTAGTGAAGCATCACAATAGACCACAAATCCGCCTGATCCTGAAGGCAATGACAGCACTGGTGTCGTAGTCAGTAGAGCCCGTAACTGTTGAAAACTATGCTCACACTCCTCCGTCCAAACTAAAAGAACTCCCTTCCGGGTCAACCCGGTCAAAGGTGTAACAATGCGCGAGAAGTCCTGCACGAATCGCCTGTAGTAGCCGGCCAGCCTTAGAAAGCTACGAATCTCCGTAACTGATGTGGGTCTGGGCCAACTCCGAACGGCCTCGATCTTCCTCGGGTCTACACATATACCATCTCGTGTAATCACGTGCCCCAAGAAGTCTACGTTGTCCAGCCAGAAAGCACACTTCGAGAATTTGGCGAAAAGCTGATGGTCCCTCAAGGTCTGCAGTGTAATCTGCAGGTGCTACTCATGCTCCTCTCTACTCCGAGAATACACCAAAATATCGTCAATGAATACTATGATGAACAGATCAAGATACGGCCAGAAAATACGGTTCATCAAGTCCATGAATGCTGCTGGTGCGTTGGTGAGTCCGAACGACATCACCAAAAACTCATAATGGCCGTAGCGCTTGCGGAAAGCTGTCCTAGAAATGTCCTCATGTCGAACCCACAGCTGATGGTAGCCCGATCGCAAATCGATCCTCGAAAAGTATCTTGCCCCCTGAAGCTGGTCGAACAAATCGTCGATACGTGGCAAAGGATGTCTGTTCCGCATTGTAACCCTGTTCAGCTGGCGGTAGTCGATACACAAACGCATATTGTCGTCCTTCTTCTTGACAAACAGGACTGGAGCACCCCAAGGAGAAACACTGGGTCGAACTAGTCCCTTGTCCAGCGAATCTTGTAACTGACCCTTCAATTCTCTGAGTTCCGCCGGGGCCATCCGATAAGGCGGTACAGAAAGAGGCCCCGTTCCAGGAACCAAATCAATACAGAAAGAAATATCACGCTCGGGCGGTAGCCCAGGAAGCTCGTCAGGGAACACATCAGGGAACTCGCTAACAACTGGAACCTGATCCATCGGAACCTCTGTAGCTCTAGTATCGTAAACATAAGCGAGAAATCCCTGACATCCCTTCCTCAAAAGCTGTCCAGCGCGAAAAGAAGAAATCACACTGTGAGGGGTGGCACCACAGTCCCCCAACACAACAAAAACCGACTCGCCGGGAAAACAAAATCTAACTGTCTTCTCGCGGCAATCAACAGAAGCATAGCACGTGGCTAACCAATCCATGCCCAAAAGAACATCGAAGTCCAACATCTCAAGAAGGATCAAATCGACCGGCAACTCTCTCTCGCCAAAACGGACGATACAGGATCGGAACACGTGCCTAGCAACAAACGACTCTCCCACAGGAGTAGTCACAACAAGCGGCTGATCAAGCAAACCGGACTCTCTACCCAAACTCGGCACAAAGTGTGTGGATACGTACGAGTGCATGGATCCGGGATCGAATAACACGTGTGCATCAACCGAACATACTGGAAGGATACCTGAGACCACCGCATTGGACGCCTGCGCGTCCTGATGTGTCAAAGCAAAAACTCACACATGTCCTCCACCTACGACTGACTGTCCCCTGCCGGCAGCTGGCTGTCCTCTGCCTCGATCACCTCGTCCTCTATGAACAAATCCTCCGCGACCATGACCTCTCTGTGCATGAGTCTGGCTATAGTAACAGTAGGTACAATAGGCAATGCCGTCTAGGGTGGTGAAGGTGGTAGTGTGACGTGCGGTGCTGCTGCCTCCTTCCGGGGTATCTCAGGACAATCTCGTACACGATGATAACAACCCCCGCAGCGAAAACATCCCGACGATGACCGCTGACCTTCCTGGGAATAAGAACTGAACAACCGGCCCCGCCCTAAATCTCTGCAACCTGCAAGACGTCTATCACAGCGCCGAAAAGGCTGTCTTTGCGCTGATGTATCCGCACGAACTCTCTTCGGCTCTGGAACTACCGAAGTCTCAGCAAGGCGCTCCTCGACTAATAGGGCTGCGTCTACAGCTGCTGCATTGGCTGATCGCAAGAAATAGTGGTGTAATCAAGCCTCGGACAAATCTCTTGACTCGCAACTCCTTAGTAGCCACTAGTTACGGAGCAAACATTGATAGCTCGGTGAATAGGACATCATACTCTGCCACTGACATCTCCGGAGTCTGACGTAAGGACTCGAACCAGCGTGCTCTAGCATCTCTGATGCTCAGTGGGAGAAAATGGGCAAGGAATAGCGCCACGAACTCTGTCCAGGTCATAGAAGGAAGAACTGCTGCTCTACCCTTCTCGACTGATTCGCACCATTTTTACGCAAGACCTTCCAGGCGAAAGCTCGCGAACTCAACCCATCTCACATCTGTGCATCTAAAGGAACGACATATCCGCGCCATCCTATCAATGAAAGACTGTGGGTCCTCGGCCGCATCGGTGCCTGTGAAGACCGGAGGCTTCAGCCTCATAAACTCTGACAGTGATACTGAGATGACCTCTGTAGCGGTAGGGACAACTGCCTGTACTGTGGGTACCACCGCGGTCTCTGTAACGGGTGGAACTACCTCTGGTCGCTGAGCTCGAAGTGTCTCAACTAGAGATCCCATCATCTGGAGCATCTCCTGCATACTGGATCCTACCGTCTGGCGCATCTCCTGCACACCAGCCCCTAACATGGCAATATGATCTATCACAGCAGGAACAGCCTGCTCGGGCACAACCAGTGTACTACCCGGATCAGTCCTCGTCTCGGACGAGTCAACTCGAATCTCGGCCCTCGCGGCCGCTCTCTGCGTCCTCGTAGTCTTTAGTGGCATAATGGCTGAAAGGAAAAGTAGGATTCGATAAGGATACGAAAAGCGAATCGCAAGAATGTATGTACTCATGAAGGAAATCAAATCAATAAGTCCTAGGTCGCTTTGGCGGAGTACCGTGTCGTGAGTATGCCGCGAAACATACGCACGCTACGCCACTCTGCTTCAGCTACCTACTCCATCATACCAGGGTCATCTTACACTCCGAAAGGTAAAACCTACGCTCTGATACCAACTTTGTCACGACCCGAAGTTTGGCCCGTGACCGGCACTTAACCACGTAACGTCTACAAGCGTAACGCGACTAAGTGAACCGAAAACCCAGAAATCAAACCAGTAAAAGTATAGAGTGTTTTAAGTTTTAAATGGAAGCATTTACTAACATGTTAAGAAATCTAAGTAAACAATCACCAAGATAGCAATATACGACGTCGTAGCGAAGATCAAGAGTAACAAGTGGGAACATCACAGATAGAATAAACTGCATAAGTAAAGTCGGCTCACAACGAGCTCGACACCAGAATACAAATAATATACATCATCGTCCTCTCACTGTCTCTAAGTCAAGTACATATGTGGTAGATGGGGAATACTAGATACAAAAGTGTGTACAACAAAAGTAACCAGATACCACAACCCACCTAACAGCAAAACAGCCCACGCACCAACTGTAGTGGTATCTGTAGCCAAAAGATGTAAGAAAGCAACCTGCCGCGACTACTCCGAGGGCAAACTGCAAATACTGTGGCACAACGGGGGTGAGTTACCAACTCGTGAATAGAAATAACATGTAAAGGTAATCGCGAGCATGCACGTACTGCGCTACTCTATCATATGCCAGCAGATGATATCAATGCGTGATAAGCAGTATGTGCAATAATCATGCAAATGCTCTATCAGGTAATATAACTATAGGATGAGATACAATAATGAATGCTGAGCATGGGAAATATAACATCTACACGGAATGTCAATATGGAATATATAATCGGTGTCCATCAATGCACCCCAAATCCCAACAACCCAGACGCCGGCACTCCCATCGGCCCTCAAATCCTGTACACCATTGAGAATCACGAGTGCCCAACATCGGCACCAAAATATCATAAATACTTGTGTCTAGCATCGACATGCAAATCTTCCTATGTCGGGCATCCGTCAGTCCGGGTCAGCCCCCTCTCTCTCATATATCGGGCATCCATTGGTCCGGGTCAGCCCTCTCTCTCATATATATCGGGCATCCGTCTGTCCGGGTCAGCCATCTCTCTCATATATATCGGGCATCCGTCAGTCCGGGTCAGCCCTCTCTCTCATATATCACGCTCTAGCACCGAGAAAACATATGGTGGACGTACTGAAATATCATATCAAGGAAAACCGGGTTTTTAAATAATTACCTATTCTCTTTTGAAATATCCACGGTTCCCAAATCCAGAAATCACATGTAATCCAAACCAATATGCAAGTCAATGCAATGTGATATATGCATCAAGTATGAATATCATGTCTAGTTGTTAGTTATATGTATGCCCTAGAAACCATTACTATACATAGGATGTATATTGTAGTGGATGCTTGGACATATATAGGGAGGACTTTCTTGCTCGACATGATAGTATGCTATATGGTTGCTCTTTACCTTAACGTGTACACTGATTGTCTCTCCGATACATGTTGGTAAAGCCCTTAGGATGTGTGCTTGACTACCTGGACTATGATGTGGTTCATACTAGTGGGGACATGGTAGTCCATAAGTACATCCTTCAAGGTCCCTAGTCGTGGGTATATCGAGACGGGGCATCGATATACCAGAGTAGACTAGCGTATACCTTCTCGATCCATACAGATGGGCGATGGATGAATAGCCAATCCCACACCCCTAGACCCCTACGAGTGCGGCAAGCAACCCTGCCAATTCTAGGGTTAGGAGACCCGGACTCGACTCCTCGAGTTGGTCTCCCACTGGACCCCAGAACCCGGTTACTTGTGCTCCCCTCCTTGGGTCTATCCTAATGCGGAAAAGTAAATAATATACAACGGGTGACAACTTCCGCTACCTGGAAGCGCCCCAAAAGAAAGAATATTACATACAAGTTTTTACATGAATGAAAATGAAAAAACACTCATCTCACATAAAAAAAACCCGGCTATTCAAACACGACGATCCAATATAACATATCCAGTAACACATAACATCACATGTCATCAACGTAAGTAAATATGCGCATCCCAATTGTCGTTGACATATAGCAACGAAACCGGCGATTCACATATTACACTTACGGTCACAGAAAAGAAAGTGTAAAACTACAACAGTTGGAATCCGCAACTTCTTTAGACATCGCATGCCTAACAGATATAAATCCCGCATTTTAGTCTCATTATCGAAAACTCTTTTCAATATCGTATGGGACTAAACTGCTAGATTTATAACATTCATCCAGTTATCTCATAACTGTTTGTGAATTCCAATTATTGTATCCAATTCCGGATAAATAGAATATATCAAACTTTCCGATCGAACATTCGAACACCCAAGTTTTCCCGACACCGATCAACACATGAAATAGGTTCAAAGACATTCACTTCATACCTCAGTACCAACGGTCCAGCCGTAGAAGGGTCAAGCCAACGCCTCACATGTGGCACGCCGTACTGCCCCAAACCCGAAGGTTCAAAGGGCAGTTCAAGACGGTCACATAATCGAGTTAAGGTTTGTTGTCTTCTAGAGGGACCATCGCGTTACTTGCACTACTGAGAACGTCTTTTAACCACAGAAAAATCCAACACTTGGAATTATTCCGGCAGGGGAAAACTTGGGTATTTATATCCAGTCGAACTCTTTAACATATTCTACAGTTATCTGGAAAAACACTTAGACAAAGTTTGATATTCCGATCGAATCGTCGATTCCCAATATAACCCCAGAGCACTCAACCCTTAAATAAATTTAAAAATACCCAGAAAACTCACCAGAATTTATCAGGTATTACTGTGCAGTGAAACATGGCTGACGTCACTATATGGCGGCGGAACAGCGGCAGAAGCCATGCTTCTGCCGCGTTTCCGCGGCTCATGGAACTGTTCATGGGAAACGTTTTACACAGTAATTCTTAGAATTCTTTGGTGAATTTTTTAAGCATTTTTAATATCAAAAATTCCCAGATTTCAGAGAATGTCCAGAGAGCTCTTGGGTATCGGGGTTTCGGGTTCGTTCGGACTTCAAACTCCGTCTAGACTTCGCCTAAGGCTCTAGATAGGCTCTAATACCACTGAAAGGTTCCTAGGCACCCTATAGAGGTCTCACAAGACATCGAACATGCCATTTTACAAAAATTATGGTGCCGAGAAACCCTAACACGGATCTTAGACTAGAATTCTAGGCGAAAAACTAAACTAGTTAGCAAATTAACTAAAGGTCGGAAACTACAACCTTTGTAGATCCGGATTTCCACCTCCTTAGCTCCACGTGGTCATGCCCTCGCTGTCCATCATGAATCCTCGACTCATTCGTCGGCTTCATCGGAAAAGTGAGCGGAATAGTTCGTCGGCTTCGTGTCAAAGACGATCTACGTCGAGGTTGCACTAGTTCAAGCTCCGACTTCACCAAGTAGTGAAACTTGTGAAGAAAACACCCAAAACCACTTGGCAAGAGGTAGAGGATGAAGAAATAGGAGGTGGGTTCACTTTTAATTTGGATTTCTCTCACTAAAACTCAAGTTGCCATTGATGTAGCAAGCTTGAAGAAGAAGAAGAAGATGATGGTTATGATAAGTTCTATATAAAAGAAAATAGAAAATCAAATACTTATCATAACTTAAACTAGGGTTAAGTGTAGAGAATTAACCATGGTCATTTGGATGGGTTAGGGTTAAGCATGAAGACAAGAATGGTTAGCAAAGTCAAAGCTTCATGAAGCTTCAACATAAAACAAATAAAGCCACCATTCTTATCTTAAACTTATCCAAATAAATGAATAAACAAATAAATGAATAACTAAATATGCAAAACCCTAATTATCATAATAACCATGGTTTAATTCTATTCACTTAACCATATGATCAAGTATCATCAAACATGATACAAAAAAGTGCACAAAAGTATATCACATATACAATGTGCAATCCAAGTGAGAAAAATCCGTTTAAAGTGAACCAATACTAGTTAATGCAAAGTAATATATCAAATATATAATTATACATTAAATCATTAAATCAACATTTGATTCAATGATCCGGTCATGTCGCACATAACCGACTAGTATTCAATGTATCGATTTATCGAATCAATGATTCGATAACTAGGTCATATCAAATATAACCAATCGAAACATTTATCGCGAGAATGAAATGCGGTATCACATACACGCATTATTCTCGGTCCTGCACATATCTCATATGCGCTCCTATTTCGTTTCGCTTGAACCAGGAAACCTCTGTGTAGGACTCTAAAGACTCATCAATACGCCGGTAGCAGATGATGATCATATCAAACACCCACAAGCCGTAAGCGGTCTGCTAAACGTAACGGCCACCCGGGTATTAAGCGATCAGAAGATCGACGAGCTAGCCCGCTCACACTCCTGCGAATCCGACCAGTAACACTTACCATACAGTCCGGACTCTTCGTCTGATATGTCGCATATCAAGTCTAGGGGTGGTAAACGTCAGACCCCAATAACTCGATAAGTCGTGCCGATGTGAGGCTCATAACGGGTCGAGAAACTACTGGTAACACTTACCAGCAAATCTCTGATCAGCCCTGGCCAGGGACTTCCCTGCTATGGCCAATCGAGCACTGCGCAACATCAACCCCCAATACCGGGAGAGACGAAACCCCTCCTATCGCTCATTGCCTCCATGTGACTCGGGACTGTGCCTAAAGACCACCGTTTTGCACGCCCTCATGGACGTGGTAAGGTGGAGATCAAAGCACAGTGGGAATCACACAAGACTCTATGACGATCTCGGGTCTACAGACTATCCTGTACAAGTGTCACCTGAGAACTGCCATCTGACGTGAGGTATAATACCATCTGGGAGTTCTCGGCGAGTCCGTCCAGTGTACCCAGTCTCCACTGAGCACCCGTATACCATCTCTGATGTCAAACACCAATGGATATGGGATCATCCATCGCCCATCATATGGGTCGAGAAGCGTATACGCTAGTCTACTCTGGTATATCGATGCCCCGTCTCGATACACCCACGACTAGGGACCTTGAAGGATGTACTTATGGACTACCATGTCCCCACTAGTATGATCTGCATCATAGTCCAGGTAGTCAAGTACACATCCTAAGGGCTTTACCAACATGTAACTATAAGACAGTATAAAGAGACTAGTGTACATGTTAAGATAAATAGCAACCAGATAGCATACTATCATGTCGAGCAAGAAAATCATCTCTATATATGTCCAAGCATCCAATATAATATACATAATCTGTACAATACTGGCCTCTAGGGCATACATACAACTAACAGGTTTTGTGTAGGGATCAAAGAGAAGTGAAAAAGAGAGGAGAAGATGAAGAAAAGCTAGGGTTTTCTGCTGGAAATTTTGCA
The DNA here is from genome assembly GCA_030015575.1 of Agapanthus africanus. Taxonomy (NCBI): domain Eukaryota; kingdom Viridiplantae; phylum Streptophyta; class Magnoliopsida; order Asparagales; family Amaryllidaceae; genus Agapanthus; species Agapanthus africanus. The sequence continues at coordinate 404,942,613 of CM057346.1, forward strand.
GAATTCTGAAGTGAGGAGAAGAGAGAGAGAAGAGAGGGAAATGGGGTCAAAAGTCAATCCTCTTTACCTAACACCTTGCTCTCAATTGTTTATTTGGATTTTGAATTTTAAAAAAAGGGTTTAGTTTGATAAAAGGATGGGGAATTAACTATGAACCATGCAAGAATGAAATGGCTAACTTTAACCTATGTCACAAAATGGCTAAGTGTTCAAGTGTAAACCATATCAAGGAAAATTTCAATTAGGGTAACACGACTAAATATAACTAATAATCCTATACACACATATATAATAACACGCTCAATTGCTAATTAACACGAGAAACATTATAACGAAATTTCAAAGTGTTACAGTAGAGAGGGTAACTCTATCTCGAGGGGGAGTACTGCTTCCGTGCCGAACACCAATGCATACGGCGTTGTATTTGTAGCTGTTTTGAACGTAGTTCGATACGCCCAAAGATCTTCATGCAGTCTCTCATGCCAGTCCTTCTTATTTCGAGACACTGTCTTTTTCATGATCTTCGTTAAGGTCTTATTAAAAGTCTCTGCTAGACCGTTAGCTCGGGGATTATAGACTGAAGAGTATCTCCAGTCTATGTTATGCTGTTGTGCGAAGCGGCTGATCTTGTGGCTTCTATAGGCTGGCCCGTTATCGGAGATAATCCATCGCGGAGTGCCAAACCGATAAATGACGTGTGTCTTGAAGAAATGGAGGATATTTTCCGTCTTCACTTCCCTTAGCAGTATTGCTTCTGCCCATTTGGAGAAATAATCAGTTGTCGCCAAAATGAATCGATGTCCTCGGGACGATGTCGGTTCGATGGGTCCGATTATGTTGGTTCCCCACATTTCGAATGGCCAGCTAGCCACCATTGGGTGTAGTGGATTTGGATGTTGATGGATAAAGTCCCCGTGAACCTGGCACGAGTGGCACTGCTTCGCGTATTCGAGACAGTCCTGGATAATCGTGGGCCAATAGTAGCCCATCCTTTTGATCTTCAGCTTTATCTTCGGGCCGGCTTGGTGAGAACCGCAGAGTCCGTCGTGAGTTTCTTGGACGACTCTCTTTGCCTCTTCGGGTCCCAGGCATCTTAGCCATAGAGAATCAAATGATCTCTTATACATCGTATTATTGACGAATGCGAAGGATAGGGCTCGTTTCATGAGCTGATGCCTTGAGAATGCATCTTCAGGTGTTCGATGGGATTTGAAGTAGTCTATAAAGACTTCTCTCCAATCCATAGCCTTTTCCTGATCTTTTATTTGTAGAGTCGTTTGCTCAGTCGCATCCTTCTCCTCGAACGACTCTGGAGGTATTTCTGCCGGTGCAAGAACCCGACGGCTTTGTACCACGATTCTTACGTCATCAAGGTTCTCGTCGGCCAATTCTTTAGCGAGCTTGGTTAATGCATCTGCTTTGCTATTTTCTGCATGCGGTATGCTTTCCAGGGTGTAGGCGGGAATTTGAATCAGCAGATGTTGTACTCTCTTGCCATACTTCACCAACTCTGGCTTGCACGTCTGATGGTCGCCGTTTACTTGACTAACGACCAGTTGGGAGTCTCCGTATATGAGTGTAGGGTTCCTAGGCACACTCAAGAGGTTCCACAAGGCAACAACCATGCCAAAATCAAAATTTTACATGTACCGAGAAACCCTAATGCAAGATCGTTACTAGAGGTAAGGCGAAAAACATGCAAGTTAACTACTTTAACTACAAGTGAAAGGGATTACAAGCTTTGTAGATCCGGTCCTCCACTTCTTTAGCTCCCTGTTGACGTCCGTCCACTGCAATCATCGGGATCCCGGACTCTAGCGTTGGTTTCATCGGAGAAATGAGCGGGCTAGGTCGTTGACTTCAATGCCGAAGATGATCTACGTCGAGGCGACTCAAACTCAAGCTCCATCTTCACTAGGTCATGAAACTTGTGAAGATAACACACTCTACTACATGGCAAGTTGTAGAGGATGAAGAAATAGGAAGTGGGTTCACTTTAGAATTGGATTTCTCACTTGATTTCTTCACTTGGAATTTTCTAGCAAGCTTTCTTCTTCATGAAGAAGAAGAAGAAGAAGAAAGAAAAGAATGAATAATGAATAATGGAAATGAAAATTCAAGTGAAGAATTATCATTTAGCAACCATGGGTGAGTAAACTTTTATAGAGAGTAAACTAGGGTTTAGGTAATGGTTAGGTTAAAGAACAAAACAAAATGGTTAGACATTTTCAAAGATGCTATAAAACTTCATGAAGCTTCAAGCATAAAACAAAGAAAGCCAACATTTTATTTTTGCCAAAAATAAATAAAAGAAAATAAAACCCAACCATTAACCTAAACTTGGTGTAAGTCATACACACACCCAAGTTTGCATGTATCATCAATCATGATACAAACTAGTGCACAAACATATATCATATATACAACTTGTGCACATCAAGTGAGAAAATCAATCTTAAGTGAACAAATACTAGTTAATGTAAAGTAATATATCAAATATATAACTATACATTAAATCATTAAATCAACACTTGATTTAATGATCCGGTCATACTGCATATAACCGACTAATATCAAGTGTATCAATATATCGAATCAACATTTGATTCGGTAACCCGGCTATATCTTATTTAACCGTCCGATGATACAAATCGCGAGAATAGAATTCATTATCACATACTGGTATTATTCTCGGTCCCGCACATATCTCATATGCGCTCCTATTTCGTTTCGCTTGAGCCAGGAAACCTCTGTATAGGATTCTAAAGACTCATCAATATGCCGGCAGTAGGTGATGATCATATCAAACACCCACAAGCCGCAAGCGGTCTTCTAAACGAAACGGCCACCCGGGTATTGAGCGATCTATAGATCATCGAGCAAGACCGCTCACACTCCTGCGAATCCAACCAGTAACACTTACCGCACAGTCCGGTCTGTTCGTCTGATATGTCGCATATCTCGCCTAGGGGTGGTAAACGTCAGACCCCAGTAACTCGATAAATCATGCCGATGTAAGGTCCATAACAAGCATGAAACTACTGATAACACTTACCAGTAAATCAGTGCAACCCTGGCCAGGGATTTCCAGTTATGGCCAGTCGAGCATAGCGCAACATCAACCCCCAATACCGGGAGAGACGAATCCCCTCCTATCGCTCATTGCCTCCATGTGAATCGGGACTGTACCCAAATACCACCTGTTTGCATGACTCAGTAGAGCCGTGGTAGGGTGGAAATCAAACCACAGTGGGAGACACACAAGACTCTATGACGATCTTGGGTCAACAGACTAAGCTGTACCAATGTCACCAGAGAACTGCCATCTGACGTGAGGTATAATACCATCTGGGAGTTTTCGGCGAGTCCGTTCAGTGTACCCAGTCACCACTGAGCACCCGCATACCATCTCTGATGTCAAACACCAATGGATATGGGATCATCCATCGCCCATCACATGGGTCGAGAAGATATACGCTAGTCTACTCTGGAATATCGATGCCCCGTCTCGATATTCCCATGACTAGGAACATTGAAGGATGTACTCATTGACTATCCAGGCCCCACTAGTATGATCTATATCACAGTCCTGGAAGTCGAGTATACATCCTAAGGGCTTTATCAACACGTAACAGAGAGACAGTAAGTATACATGTTAAGATAAAGTGCAACCAGATAGCGTACTATCATGTCGAGCAAGAAAGTCCTACCTATATATGTCCCAGCATCCACTACAATATACATCCAATGTACAGTAATGGCCTCTAGGGCATACATATCACTAACAATCTCCCACTTGCACTAGGGCCATCTGTAGCAGTGGTTGCAGTATCTCATACTCAACCATCCCATAAAAGTCTCTCTCTGGGAAAAGGCCTTTGTGAGTAGATCCGCCGTATTTTCGTCTGAGTCTACTCTCCTAACCTCGATCACCCTGGAGATCAACTATCTCCATGATCAGGTGATGCTGCCTCAGAATATGTCTGGGTCACTGATGGGACCGTGGTTCCTGGGCCAAAGCCACACTTCCATTGTCACACAATGGTAGGAACCTAGTTCATCTCATGAACCAATATACACCCAAACTTCCTCTTTGGTAGTATCTTTGATAGCGATGTTACCAGTCTTTATCATCTAGTCTGCCACGGTATCCAGCTTGGAACTCTTCCAACATACCATCCCTCCACTGAGGGTAAAGACAATGCCTGTGACTGACATTCAGTCGTCCTGATCACCCTGGAACCTTTCCAGTGATTCTCCCCAGAATCGATTGATACCATCTCACTACATCTAGTGAGAATCCTAATATCCATTTAGATCTATCTCATAGATCCAAAACCCAGGATTTAGGAGGTATCACTTTTATCCTATACGGAGAATCTTTGTGATAAGCCGAGATTGACCATGCGTAGCATAGGAAACTCTTTTCCTATCAAGAGTATGGTGTCTACGTACAATACGAGGATGACCACCTTACTCCCTACTACCCTTTTGTATATACAAGGTTCATCTACCATTTTGATGAAGTTAAACTCTTTGACTACCACATCAAAACAGATGTTCCAACTCCGCGATGCCTGCTTTATTCTGTAAAGCAAATTGCATACGTTTCCGCTGCTCCCACTGTTTACGAAGCCCTCTGGCTGTGTTCTTATAGACGTTCTCTTCTAAATCAATATTTAGAAAAATAGTCATGACACCCAACCACCAGATATCGTAGTCATGGTATGTAGCAAAGGCAAGTGGGATCCGGATGGACTTAAGCATAGGCACTGGAAACGGTTTCATCATTATCCACGCCTGGTTGATGACGAAAACCTTTAACAAGTCTAGCTTTGAAAGTCTCAACTTTTCCATCTACACCAAGTAATCTTCTCAAAATTTACTTTCTCCTGATGGGGATTTAACCCTTCAGATATAGCAACCAAAGTCCATACTTTGTTGGTGTACATGGATTCCATCTCAGATCGCTAAGCACCCAGCCATTCTTACAGAGTCTCACTCTTGATGGCCAGCTCAAAACTAGTTGGGTCATCATCTCATGATGCAATCCTCGCTCCCACTGTCATCGAGAAACCAAAGTATCTCTCAGGCAGGTGAGGAACCCTGCTAGATCGGCGGAGAGGCCGAGGTTCGTTGGGGACTATTGAATCCTTTGGTTCCATCAAATCATCAGATGTAGTTTGTATAGCTGGAAATCCTTCCAGTTCTACAGAACTGACCTTGCCTCGATCTTGTCCGGATTTTGCTTTTGACATAAGCCAGACAACCCTAAATCTTAACTGTCTTAAGAGATGGGCTCTACCCATACCATATCTCATATGGAGTGGTAGGCACTGATTTGATTCAAACCCAATTCAATAGGTATGCAGCTTCTCAAGTGCATAACCCCCAAAAGGAAACAGGTAACTCAGTAGTACTCATCATAGAGCACACCATATCATATAGGGTGCTGATTGCTCCGCCCCGATTCACCGACGTGTTGTGGTGTATACGGAGGAGTAATGCTGAGAGAGAATCCCATTCTCCTTTAGAATAGTCCAGGAATCTCATGCCTTAGTATTCTCCTCCCTGATCACATCAAAGGACATAATACTTATACCCATATTTGGTTCTCTACTTCTAACTTATATTCATTGAATTCCTCAAAAGCTTCAGAAATGTGTTTCAACAGGAACATGTGTCCGAATCTTGAGAGATTATCAGAGAATGTAATGAAGTACAAAGAACCTGTCCTGGCATGTGTAGACAGGGGACCTTACATACATCATCATGTATCAGTCCCAAGAGTTTACTAACTCTTTCTCCGTTTGCAATAAACAGAGCTATGGTCATCTAATCTTTGTGACATGACTGGCAAGTTTCACAAGATGTAAATTCAAACTAATTTAAATATGCATCTAAATGTAACTTCAGCTAGTCGGGTCGCATTTATATGACCTAGTCTACAATGCCTCAAGAAGGATTCGTTCATTTCTGAACTCTTCCTCTCGTGTGTGTTTTGTATACTAAGAACTGCACTTTGATTTAGAACGTCAATGCTTTTAGATAACATGCCTGAACCGATCAACTCTTGATATAGAAAATGTTCAAAACATTATCCAACAATACAAAATTATATCCTTCTTTAATAAATAAAGAGACTGATATGATGTTGTATATCAGGTTCGGTATCTAATAACAATCGTTCAGAATCAATGTATTTGGAAATACAGGGTGATAGTGACCAACAGACTTGGCTGCAACACTTGCACCGTTTTCTGTCTCATGAAACTTATCACCCGTTCTCAGTTCTCTACCTTTCTGTAGCCCTATGTAATAGATTACATATCTGGGATCCTGATCCGGTATCAGATACCCAGGACGCAGAGGATACTGAGAAACGGTTCTTTGTAATAAACATACTCGAAAAAGATGCATCATCATGCACTTTCTTCGTTTGGGCGGCATGGGAAATCTGGTATTCCCCAATTTCCTGCTCTGTCTTATAACAATTATAAGTTGGAGCGGGACCAACGTTCCCCGGCTCAGTATAACAAGCGGGTTCGGTCAATACATCCATATTATTATCTTGATTAAGGCGTGACATGGTCGCTACCTGGAGAGAGAGAGAAGAAAACACTCTGCGTGCGCTCTTGCAAGATTAGATTGGTTATATATTTTATCTAATCAGGATGGCTCCCACTGTTTTTATCAAATCATCCTTCAAATCTTAAAAGGAAAGACTAGCCGGGATTAATTATACTCTACAAGTTCGCCAATCTTTCAGCCAGGCCAGTGCCGGTACTTTGAGGGAGGTTCCCCGTGCTTTCGTACGGACCTAATTAAAATAAACCTCATTTTCCCAGGGGCGTAACCCCGTTGACACCTTTCTAGACACCTACTTGATCGGCTAATTGTAAAGTGCAAAACTCTCCCAGGAGTAACAATTACTCGCAGTGGGTATCAGGATCCAACTATCATATAGAAAGTATGCAATCTCATTGCAAATTTCAACACTTGAAACTCCCGATAATGGTTTTTACCCCTAGCACTTATGACCTTGGCTATGGTCAACAAATCATAAGCACTAGTCAAGCTCCACCCGTCATTTCGTGATTAATTAGACCCACCCACATGACCCTTGGCTAAGGTCAACAAAGTCACGTAATTGTCTTAACTAATCGCATCATATGAGTTGTAGGAAGACATCACTTAGCTACCGTACACTGTGCCTTGACTATGGTTAACAAACACAGTACGAATACTAAGTACTCTACTTCCTAAAACGACGGAGGGTTGCAGATGGTTTTTATGAAAACCTTTAACGCTTTGAACTTGATCTCGTTGTGGAATCAAATGGTTTTTAAATGGAGTGTTTTTTAGGCTTTTCTAGTTTTGCTAAAGGGGTCACTCCCGGTGAAGGGATCGTCGGCCCTTTCCTCATCGAATAAGGTACAGGATATATCATATATATACCGCTGTGCAAAGAAAAAACTATAGAAGCAATCAAAAGACAAACCGAGGGTTGTAGCATCTGCTAATTATTGCTAAAGAGGTCACTCCCGGTGAAAGGATCGTCGGCTCTTTCCTTATCGAATAAGGTGCTGGATGTTCATCAAGGAACACCGCTATGCAAAGCAACAACTAGAGCTACCTAATTTTTGAAATTCGATTCCACAACATCTTTTAGGTTTATTTTCTTTCATTAATCTTATTAATGAATGTCCCATCATTTAAGTCCACCTAAACATCATAGATAAATACAACGTACACTTATGACATCCGCATTCGCCTCGATGTCCCGTCTGCACCGTTAGGTTAGGTAACTAACGGCAGGGCGAGGCAGGGCTAGCGCGGGTTTAAAACATAAGCAACGTTTATATAATATATCATATATACTATTTACATTATCAATCTGAATATATCACATGATCACATCACAGATAACGCAGCAGAAAATATCATATGAAATATTGGATATACTAGGACGTCCGTGTTTTATTTTGAGCCTGTATAAAACACGGATTCCACGGTCGTGATGAATAGCCAATCCCACACTCCTAGACCCCTACGAGAGCGGCAAGCAACCCTACCAATTCTAGAGTTAGGAGACCCGGACTCGACTCCTCGAGATGGTCTCCCACTGGACCCTAGAACCCGGTTACTTGTGCTCCCCTCCTTGGGTCTATCCTAATGCGGAAAAGTAAATAATATACAATAGTGACATCATCCTCAACCCGGAAGTGCCCCAATAAAAGAATATTACATTATAAGTTTTTACATGAATGAAAATGAAAAACACTCGTCTCACATAAAAAAAACCCGGCTATTCAAACACGACGATCCAATATAACATATCCAGCAACACATAACATCACAAGTCATCAACGTACGTAAATATGCCCATCCTAATTGCCGTTAACATATAGCAACGAAACCGGCGATATCACATATTACACTTACGGTCGCAGAAAAGAAAGTGTAAAACTAGAACAGTTGGAATCCGCAACCTCTTTAGACATCGCATGCCTAATCAAATGAATTCCTTAGACATCGCATGCCTAACAATTATAAATCCCGCATTTTAGTCTCATTATCGAAAACACTTTTCAATATCAAGTCGGGCAATTCAACAAGATTCCCGACATACAGAACGAATGCTCGTCGCAAACTTTAGTAGACGGCCGCACCCCCGATACCGGCGACAAAGTGCACTAAGGCGGAACACCGCTGCCGCGAGCACCCGAACGGATGCTTTCGGCGACGGGGTTCTCCTACAGTCACTTGGTCGAGGCTATAGGGCATAGCTATCTATTAAGTTTACCCGGCGAGTATCCGCGTACGTAACATGATTGCGACGGACTTTTGATCACATCAAAATTCCGTGGCAACCGGTCAAGTGAGACTAAACTGCTAGATTTATAGCATTCAAATCTGTTATCTCATAACAATTTGTGGATTCCAAATATTGTATCACATTCCAGATAAATAGACAATATTAAACTTTCCGATCGAATAATCAAACACCCAAGTTTTCCCGAAAAGCTCAACACATGAAATACGTTTTAAAACATCAACTTCATGCCATAGTACCAACGGTCCAGCCGTAGAAGGGTCAAGCCAACGCCTCACATGTGGCACGCCGTACTGCCCCAAACCCTAAGGTTCAAAGGGCAGTTCAAGACGGTCACATAATCGAGTTAAGGTTTGTTGTTTTCTAGAGGGTCCATCGTGTTACTTGCACTACTTAGACGTTCTTAAACTACGGAAAAATCCAACACTTGGAAATTTTCCGGCTGGGGAAAAAATGGGTTATTTATATTCGGTCAAACCTTTTAACACGTTCTAAAATTACCCGGAAAAACATAAACAAAGTTAAACAATCCGATCGAAATATCGAGTCCCCAAAACAACCCATAAAACTCAACTGTTGAGTATAGATTAAAAATTCCCAGAAAACAGAGGAAACTGCTATGGGCATTACTGTATGAAACAGGGTCCCTAAGCATTACATACGGCCGCGGAACCGCCGCCAAAAGCAGGTTAAGGCCGCGGTTCCGCGGCGCTACAGTAGCTTTAGGGATTCGTTTTCTACAGTTTTTCTTAAAATTTACTGCTCTATTTTCTGAGCATTTTTAATTCACAAAAATCCACAATTTTAGAAAATGTTCAGAGAGGGGTATCGATTAGGGTTTCGGGGTTCGATCGGATTTCAAACTTCGTCTACACTTTGCCTAAAGCTCTAGCTAGGCTCTGATACCACCGTAGGGTTCCTAGGCACACTCAAGAGGTTCCACAAGGCATCAACCATGCCAAAATCAAAATTTTACATGTGCCGAGAAACCCTAATGCAAGATCGTTACTAGAGGTAAGGCGAAAAACATGCAAGTTAACTACTTTAACTACAAGTGAAAGGGATTACAAGCTTTGTAGATCCGGTCCTCCACTTCTTTAGCTCCCTGTTGACGTCCCTCCGCTGCGATCATCGGGATCCCGAACTCTAGCGTTGGTTTCATCGGAGAAATGAGCGGGCTAGGTCGTTGACTTCGATGCCGAAGATGATCTACGTCGAGGCGACTCAAATTCAAGCTCCATCTTCACTAGGTCATGAAACTTGTGAAGATAACACACTCTACTACATGGCAAGTTGTAGATGATGAAGAAATAGGAAGTGGGTTCACTTTAGAATTGGATTTCTCACTTTATTTCTTCACTTGGAATTTTCTAGCAAGCTTTCTTCTTCATGAAGAAGAAGAAGAAGAAAGAAAAGAATGAATAATGAATAATGGAAAAGAAAATCAAGTGAAGACTTATCATTTAGCAACCATGGGTGAGTAAACTTTTGTAGAGAGTAAACTAGGGTTTAGGTAATGGTTAGGTTAAAGAACAAAACAAAATGGTTAGACTTTTTCAAAGATGCTATAAAGCTTCATGAAGCTTCAAGCATAAAACAAAGAAAGCCAACATTTTATTTTTGCCAAAAATAAATAAAAGAAAATAAAACCCAACCATTAACCTAAACTTGGTGTAAGTCATACACACACCCAAGTTTGCATGTATCATCAATCATGATACAAACTAGTGCACAAACATATATCATATATACAACTTATGCATATCAAGTGAGAAAATCAATCTTAAGTGAACAAATACTAGTTAATGTAAATTAATATATCAAATATATAATTATACATTAAATCATTAAATCAACACTTGATTTAATGATCCGGTCATACTGCATATAACCGACTAATATCAAGTGTATCAATATATCGAATCAACATTTGATTCGGTAACCCGGCTATATCTTATATAACCGTCCGATGATACAAATCGCGAGAATAGAATTCAGTATCACATACTGGTATTATTCTCGGTCCCGCACATATCTCATATGCGCTTCTATTTCATTTCGCTTGAGCCAGGAAACCTCTGTGTAGGACTCTAAAGACTCGTCAATACGCCGGCAGTAGGTGATGATCATATCAAACACCCACAAGCCGCAAGCGGTCTGCTAAACGTAACGGCCACCCAGGTATTGAGCGATCAGAAGATCATCGAGCAAGCCCGCTCACACTCCTGCGAATCCAACCAGTAACACTTACCGCACAGTCCGGTCTGTTCGTCTGATATGTCGCATATCTCGCCTAGGGGTGGTAAACGTCAGACCCCAGTAACTCGATAAATCATGCCGATGTAAGGCCCATAACAAGCATGAAACTACTGACACTTACCAGTAAATCAGTGCAACCCTGGCCAGGGATTTCCAGTTATGGCCAGTCGAGCATAGCGCAACATCAACCCCCAATACCGGGAGAGACGAATCCCCTCCTATCGCTCATTGCCTCCATGTGAATCGGGACTGTACCTAAAAACCACCTGTTTGCATGACTCAGTAGAGTCGTGGTAGGGTGGAAATCAAAGCACAGTAGGAGACACACAAGACTCTATGACGATCTTGGGTCAACAGACTAAGCTGTACCAGTGTCATCAGAGAACTGCCATCTGACATGAGGTATAATACCATTTGGGAGTTTTCGGCGAGTCCGTTAAGTGTACCCTGTCACCACTGAGCACCCGCATACCATCTCTGATGTCAAACACCAATGGATATGGGATCATCCATCGCCCATCACATGGGTCGAGAAGATATATGCTAGTCAACTCTGGAATATCGATGCCCCGTCTCGATATTCCCACGACTAGGAATATTGAAGGATGTACTCATTGACTACCCAGGCCCCACTAGTATGATCTACATCACAGTCCTGGAAGTCAAGTACACATCCTAAGGGCTTTATCAACACGTAACAGAGAGACAGTAAGTATACATGTTAAGATAAAGAGCAACCGGATAGCGTACTATCATGTCGAGCAAGAAAGTCCTACCTATATATGTCCCAGCATCCACTACAATATACATCCTATGTACAGTAATGGCCTCTAGGGCATACATATCACTAACAATGAGGAGGTTTTCAATTCCCATGTCGATAGCAATCTCAAGACCTGCTATTAAAGCTTCATATTCGGCTTCATTGTTCGTCCTCGGCTCTGTTAAGGAGAAGGCAAAGCACAATATCCCTCCTTGTGGAGTCACGAAGATGAGGCCTACCCCTGATTTGATTATGCGGGTGCTTTGTTTGCGCTTCTTCATGGAAGATGCTCCGTCGACGTAAAGTTCCCATCGGGTATCATTCTCTCTTCTTTCCCCGTCGATCGTGTCAAACGTGCTCGTTGGGCAATTTGCAATTCAAAGGAGAATCGGCAGGTATCGGATGCTCAACGAGGAAGTCAGCGATGGCCTGGCCTTTCACTGCCTTGAGGGGACGATAAGTTATCGAGAACTCCATCAAGAGCAGGGCCCATTTAGCGAGCTGTCCCGTTAATATAGCTTTTGACATCAAATATTTGAGAGGATCCACCTTCGATATGAGATGGACCTCATGTGCCAACGCATAGTGTCTGAGTTTCGTTATCGCGAAGATCAACACCAGGCAGTGTTTTTCGATGGGAGAATAAATGCTTTTTGCCCCCAGTAGAACTCGACATAAGTAGTAGAGGGCTCTCTCTTTCCCTTGGTCGTTTTCTTGTGCCCTTAGTGCACCTAGAGAACCTTCAAGGGCCGTTGTATACAGGACGAGAGGATTTCCCTTGACGGGAGCGGCCAGTACTGGCGGATTCTGCAGGTATTGCTTGATTTCGTCCAGTGCGCTTTGGCATTTGCGATCCCAGACGAACGGGGTTCCCTTCTTCATTAGGTGACTGTAAGGGCGGTGTTAGTTATATGTATGCTCTAGAGGCCATTACTGTACATATGTTGTATATTGTAGTGAATGCTTGGACATATATAAGGAGGACTTTCTTGCTCGACATGATAGTATACTATCTGGTTACTCTTTATCTTAACATGTACTCAGATTGTCTCTATGTCACATGTTGATAAAGCCCTTAGGATGAGTACTTGACTACCAGGACTATGATGCAGATTATACTAGTGGGGACAGTATAGTCACCAAGTACATCCTTCAAAAGTTTCTAGTCGTGGGAGTACCAAGACAGGGCATCGATACTCCAGAGTAGACAAGCGTATGCGCTTCTTGACCCATATGATGGGCGATGGATGATCCCATATCCATTGGTGTTTGACATCAGAAAAGGTACACGGGTGCTCAGTGGAGACTGGGTACACTGGACGGACTCGCCGAGAACTCCTACATGGTATTATACCTCACGTCAGATGGCAGTTCTCTGGTGACACTGGTATAGGTTAGTCTGTAGACCCGAGATCGTCATAGAGTCTTGTGTGATTCCCACTGTGCTTTGATTTCTAACTTACCACGTCCATGAGGGCGTGCGAAATGGTGGCTTTTGGGTACAGTCCCGAATCACATGAAGGCAATGAGCGATAGGAGGGGTTTCGTCTCTCTCGGTATAGGGAGTTGATGTTGCACTGTGTTCGATTCGCTATAACTAGAAATCCCTGGCCAAGGTTGCTGAGATTTATTGGTAAGTGTTTTCAGTAGTTTCTCGAATAGTTATGGACCTCATATCGACACGACTTATCAAGCTATTGGGGTCTGACGTTTACCACCCCTAGGCGAGATATGCCACATATCAGACGAAGAGACCGGACTGTACGGGAGTGTTACTGGTTGGATTCACGGGAGAATGTACAGGCTTGCTTGTTGATCTTCTGATTGCTCAATACCTGGGTGGCTGTTATGTTTAGCTGACCGCTTGCAGCTTGTGGGTGTTTGATATGATCATCACCTACTGCTGGCGTATTGACGATTCATTAGAGTCCTGCACAGAGGGTTCCTGGCTCGGGAAAAACGGAGTAGGAGCACATATATGATATGTGCGGGATCGAGAATAATGCGTGTATGCGATACCGTATTAGATTCTCGCGATATGTGATATCGGCCGGGTATATGTGATATAGCCGGGTCATCGGATCAAGTGTTGATTCGATGAACTGATACAGATTATATTAGTCGGTTATTTATGAAATAGCCGGATTATCGGATCAAGTGTTGATTCGATAATTTAATGTATAATTATATATTTGATATATTAAATTACATTAACTAATATAAGCTCACTCAAAGATTCTTTTTCTCACTCGGGCAATACATTGATATATGTTAATTGTATTATTTTATTTTGTTACAATAAATATTTTATATGTGATATATAATATTGTAACATGTTATGGTTATAAATGCAACATGAATTGTGGAGTTTAAATATGGTTAGGATTTGGATTAGGGTTAAGCTTTCATGAAGCTTTCAAGAAGCTTCTTGAAGCTTTGACTTTGACCTTGATATTTTGTGATATTTTGCATAGATATTTCTTTAACCCAACCCAACCCTTTACCCTAGTTAAATCTCTACAAGGGTTAAGTTTTCTTTCTTAATCCATGGTTGCATTTCTAACCTTACAAAAGTTTCATTATTCATCACAAATGGTTTAGTTCTTCTTCTTCCTTCTTCTCTCTTGAAAAAGCTTTCTAGCTTTTTATGAAGTGATAAAAATGAGTGAGATAAAGAAAACAAATGAGAGCTAAATTCCTACTTAATCATCCTCATCTATTCTTGCCACTTAGATTAGGGTGTTTGCTTTGCTAATACTTGATTAGCAAAGAAAGAGCTTGGGTTTGAGTTTCTTCATGGTAGATCATCTTTGTTATTGAAGATCGGAAGCAAAATTGCATCTTTCTCTTCATGGAGCCTCTCTAGAGTCCGGGCACTCGATGATCGCAGCGAAGGGACCTCAACACGGAGTTTTAGAAGTGAAGGAATGGACTTCAAAGGTTGTAATCCCAAACTCTTAGAAGTAAAGTTGTTTACTTGTTCTTTGTTTCGCCTAATCTCTAGTCTAAGATCTTGGTTAGGGTTGTTCGGCAAGTCTAAATTTTAAATCGGATATGGTTGATGCCTTATAGACCCTTGTGACAGTGCCTAGTAACGCTACAGTGGTATCAGAGCCAAGCTAGAGCTTTAGGCGAAGTCTAGACGAAGTTTAAAGTCCGATCGAACCCCGAAACCCCAAAACTTACCCCCTCTCTGGAAAATTTTTAAAATGTTGATTTTTTCAGTATTAAAAATACTCAGAAAAATAAGCAGGGAATTCTAAGAATTACAGTGAAATACGGAGCAATGATCCCTTCAAGAGACGGCGGAACCGCGGCCAAACCATTCGTTTGGCGGCTGTTCCGCGGCCAACTTAGCGTTTCAGGTGCTAATTCTTCTGGGGTTTATTCTTGGTTAATTTTGCATGCTGCTAGGAATTTTTAATTCTACTCAAGTGTTGAGATTTCTGGAGATCTTTTGT
Source organism: Agapanthus africanus (assembly GCA_030015575.1). NCBI lineage: Eukaryota > Viridiplantae > Streptophyta > Magnoliopsida > Asparagales > Amaryllidaceae > Agapanthus > Agapanthus africanus. The sequence continues at coordinate 404,957,932 of CM057346.1, forward strand.
ATTCGTTGATTCGATCGGAAAGCTTAACTTCGATTAAGTTTTTCCGGGTAATTTTAGAACGTGTTAAAAAGTTCGATCGGATATCAATAACTCATTTTTTCCCCTGCCGGAAAATTTCCAAGTGTTGGATTTTTTCCTTAATTAAAGAACATTCATAGTCATGCAAGTAACGCGGTGGACCCTCTAGAAGAACACAAACCTTAACTCGATTATGTGACCGTCTGAACCGCCTCTAAATCTTAGGGTTTAGGGCAGTACGGCGTTACCACATGTGAGGCGTTAGTTTGACCCTTCTACGGCTGGACCATTAGTACTGTGGCATGTGATGGATGCTTTTAAACTAAGTTCAAGTGTTGAGCAAAAAGAAAATTTTTGGGTGTTTGTTTATTCGATTGGACAGTTTAACATTGTCTATTTATCTGGAATGCGATACAATATTTAGAATCCACAAGTAGTTATGAGATAACTAATTTGAATGTTATAAATCTAGCAGTTTAGTCTCATTTGATCGGTTGCAACGGTATTTTGATGTGATCAAAAGTCTGTCGCAATCACGTAGCGTACGCGGATACTCGCCGGGTAAACTTAATAGATAGCCACGCCCTATAGCCCCGACCAAGTGACTGTAGGAGAACCCCGTCGCCAAAAGCATCCGTTCGGGTGGTCGCGGAAGCGGTGTTCCGCCTTAGTGCACTTCGTCGACGGCATCCGGGGGTGCGGCCGTCTACTAAAGTTTGCGACGAGTAATCGATCAGGATGTCGGGAATCTTGTTGAATTGCCCGACTAGATATTGAAAAGTGTTTTCGAGATCGAGACTAAAATGCGGGGTTTATAATTGTTAGGCATGCGATGTCTAAGGAATTCATTTAGTTAGGCATGAGATGTCTAAGGAGGTTGCGGATTCCAACTGTTGTAGTTTTACACTTTCTTTTCTGCGACCGTAAGTGTAATATGTGGTGTATCGCCGGTTTCGTTGGTATACATCAACGACAACAGGGATACGCATATTTACTTACGTTGATGATATGTGATATTATGTGTTGCTATGATATGTTATATTGGATCGTCGTGTTTGAATTGCCGGGGGTTTTATGTGAGATGAGGGTTTTTCTTTTTCATTCATGTAAAATTCATTGTATGTAATATTCTTTTATTGGGGCACTTCCGAGCTGAGGATGATGTCACCATTATATATTATTTACTTTTCTGCATTAGGATAGACCCAAGGCGGGGAGCACAAGTAACCGGGTTTTAGGGTCCTGTGGGAGACCATCTCGAGGAGTCGAGACTGGGTCTCCTAACTCTAGAATTGGTAGGGTTTCTTGCCGCTCTCGTAGGGGTCTAGGGATGTGGGTTTGGCTATTCATCGCGACCGTGGAATCCGTGTTTTATATAGGCTCGTATTAAAACACGGACCTCCTAGTATATCCAATATTTCATATATGTTCTTCTGCTGCAATGTTCTGTGATGAGATCATATTACTGCCTGAGACGAATGTTTATATTATATATATGAGATATATGTTATATTGCTGATTTCGTTTCAAATGTGTTGCTTATGAAGCATAATAAAATGGGACTTCATTAATGAGATTAATGAAACTAAAAGAATCCTAAAGATGTTGTAGAAACTTGTCTCAAAAACTGGTAGCTCTAGTTCTTGCTTTGCATAGCGGTGTTCCTTGTAGAACATCTAGCACCTTATTCGATAAGGAAAGAGCCGAGATCCCTTCACCGGGAGTGACCTCTTTAGCGAAATTAGCAGATGCTACAAACTCGGTTTGTCTTTTGATTATTTTTATAGTTTTTGCTTTGCATAGTGATATTTGTGAAATATCCTGCACCTTATTCGATGAGGAAAGAGCCGAGATCCCTTCACCGGGAGTGACCTCTTTGGCAAAACTAGAAAAGGCCTCAAAAACATTCCATTTAAAATCACTCGATTCTACAACGATATCAAGTTCATTACGCAAAGGGTTTTTTTAAAAACCTGGCGTAGCCCTCTGTCATTTTAGGAAGTAGAGTACTTAGTATTCGTGCTGCGTATGTCGACTATAGTTGAGGCGTAGTGTACGGTAGCTAAGTGATGTCTTCCTATACAGCATATAATGCGATTAATTGGGACAATCATGTGATTATGTCGACCATAGTTGAGGGTCATGTGGGTGGGTCTAATTAATCATGAAATGACGGGAAGAACATGGCTAGTGATTATGATATGTTGACCATAATTAAGGTCATAAGTACTAGGGGCAAAATATTATCGGGAATTTCAAGTATTGAAATTTGCAATGAGATTGCATACCTTCTATGAGATAGTTGGATCCCGATACCCGCTGCGAGTAAGAGTTACTCCTGGGAGAGTTTTACACATTACAATTAGCCGATCAAGTAGGTGTCTAGAAAGGTGTCAACGGGGTTATGCCTCTGGGAAAACGAAGTTTACTTTAATTAGGTCCGTGCGAAAGCACGGGGAACCTCCCTCAAAGTACCGGCACTGGCCTGGCTGAAAGATTGGCGAACTTGTAGGGTGTAATTAATCCCGGCTAGTTTTTCCTTTTAGGGTTTGAAGGAAGATTTGACTAAAACAGTGGGAGACATCCTGATTAAATATATTAATAACCAATCTAATCTTGCATGAGCATACGCTGAGTGTTTTCTTCTATCTCTCTCCAGGTAGCGACAATGTCACGCCTTAATCAAGAAAATAATATGGATGTATTGACCGAACCCGCTTGCTATACTGCGCTAAGGAACGTTGGTCCCGCTCCAACTTATAATTGTTATTAGACAGAGTAGGAAATAGGGGATTACCAGAATTCCCGTGCCGCCCAAACGAAGAAAGTGCATGCTGATGCATCTTCTTCGGGTGTGTTCGTTACCGAGAAACTGTTTCTCAGTATCCTTTACGTCCTGGGTATGAGATACTGGATCAGGATCCCACAAATATAATTTGTTACATGGGCTACAGAAAGGTAGAGAACTGAGAACGGGTGATAAGTTTCAAGAGTTGGAAATGATGCAAGTGTTGCAGCCAAGTCTGTTGGCAGCTATCACCCTGTATTATCAGAATACATTGATTCTGAACGAATGTTATTATATACTTCTAACTGATATTCTGTGAATATCTCAAAAGGTTCGGACTTGTGTTTCAACAGGAACATATGTCTGAATCTTGAGAGATCATCAGAGAATGTAATGAAGTACAAAGAACCGGTCTTGGCATGTGTAGACAGGAGACCTTCATACATCAACATGTATTATCCCAAAAGTTCACTAACTCTTTCTCTGTTTCCATTAAACAGAGCTATGGTCATCTTATCTCTGTGACATGACCAGCAAGTTTCACAAGATGTAAATTCAAACTAATTTAAATATGCATCTATACGTAACTTCAGCTAGTCGGGTCGCATTGATATGACCTGGTCTACAATACCTTAAGAAGGATTCGTTCATTTCTGAACTCTTTCTCTTGTGTGTGTTCTGTATACTAAGAACTGTAGTTTGATTTAGAACATCAATGCTTTTAGATAACGTGCCTGAACCGATCAACTTTTGATATAGGAAATGTTCAAAACATAATCCAACAATACAAAATTATATCCTTCTTTACTAATAAAGAGACTGATATGATTTTGTATATCAGGTTCGATATCTAATAACATTCATTCAGAATCAATGTATTCTGGTAAAACAGGGTGATAGTGACCAACAGACTTGGCTGCAACACTTGCACCATTTTCTATCTCATGAAACTTATCACCCGTTCTCAGTTCTTTACCTATCTGTAGCCCATGTAACAGATTACATATGCGGGATCTTGATCCGGTATCTCATACCCAGGACGTAAAGGATACTGAGAAACAGTTCTCTGTAATGAACACACCCGAAGAAGATGCATCAGCATGCACTTTCTTCGTTTGGGCGGCACGGGAATTCTGGTAATCCCCAAATTTCCTGATCGGTCTTATAACATTTATAAGTTGGAGCGGGACCAACGTTCCCCAGCTCAGTATAACAAGCGGGTTCGGTCTATACATCCGTATTATTATCTTGATTAAGGCGTGATATGGTCGCTACCTGGAGAGAGAGCGAAGAAAACACTCAGCGTGCGCTCTTGCAAGAATAGATTGGTTATTATTTTATCTAATCAGGATGGCTCCCACTGTTTTTATCAAATCTTCCTTCAAACCCTAAAAGGAAAGACTAGCCGGGATTAATTACACGCTACAAGTTCGCCAATCTTTCAGCCAGGCCAGTGCCGGTACTTTGAGGGAGGTCCCCCGTGCTTTCGCACGAACCTAATTAATGTAAACCTCATTTTCCCAGAGGCGTAACCCCGTTGACACCTTTCTAGACACCTACTTGATCGGCTAATTATAATGTGTAAAACTCTCCCATGAATAACAATTACTCGCAGTGGGTATCGAGATCCAACTATCTCATAGAAGGTATGCAATCTCATTGCAAATTTCAACACTTGAAATTCCCAATAATATTTTACTCCTAGCGTGCTATGACCTTGACGCATGCCAAACAACCCATAGTCCGTTAGTCAAGTTCAACCCGTACATTTCTTGATTGAATTAAACCCACCCGCACGACGCTTGACGCATGCCAAACAACGCCGTATGAATACCCTAATCCAATCGCATCGTATGCTAGCAGATAAGCACTAGTTAGCTACCGTACACTACGCCTAGACGCATGCCAAACTACCGCAGCACGAATACTAAGTAGTACTTATCTGAAATGACGGAGGGCTACGCCAGGTTTTTCTGAAAACCTATTGCGTAATGAACTTGATATCGTTGTAGAATCAAATGATTTTAAAATGGAGTGTTTTTTAGGCTTTTCTAGTTTTGCTAAAGGGGTCACTCCCGGTGAAGAGATCGTCGGCCCTTTCCTCGTCGAATGAGGTGCAGGATATATCATATATACCACTATGCAAAGCAACAACTATAGAAGCAATCAAAAGACAAACCGAGGGTTGTAGCATCTGCCAGTTATTGCTAAAGGGGTCACTCCCGGTGAAGGGATCTCGGCCCTTTCCTCATCGAATAAGGTGCAGGATGTTCTACAAGGAACACCGCGATGCAAAGCAAGAACTGTAGCTACCTGTTTTTGAAAATTCGATTCCACAACATCTTTTAGGTTTCTTTTTCTTTCATTAATCATATTAATGAAGTCCCATCATTTAAACACCTAAACATCACAGATAAATACGACGTACACTTATGCCATCCGCATTCGCCTTGATGTCCCCTCGTGCACCGTTAGGTTAGGTAACTAACGGCAGAGCGGGGCAGGGCAAGCGTGGGTGTAAAACATAAGTAAAGTCTATATAATATATCATATATAATATATATTGTATCTATCACAGCACATCACATGATCACATTACAGATATCGCAGCAGAAGAAACATATGAAATATTGGATATACTAGGACGTCCGTGTTTTATTTTGAGCCTCTATAAAACACGGATTCCACGGTCGCGATGAATAGCCAAACCCACACCCCTAGACCCCTACGAGAGCGGCAAGGAACCCTTCCAATTCTAGGATTAGGAGACCCGGACTCGACTCCTCGAGTTGGTCTCCCACTGGACCCCAGAACCCGGTTACTTGTGCTCTCCTCCTTGGGTCTATCCTAGTGCGGAAAAGTAAATAATATACAAATGGTGACATCGACCTCAACCCGGAAGTGTCCCAATAAAAGAATATTACATACAATTAAATTTACATGAATGAAAATAAAATCGCTCATCTCACATAAAACCCCCGGCTATTCAAAACGCGACGATCCAATATAACATATCCAGCAATACATAACATCACATGTCATCAACGTAAGTAAATATGCGCATCCCAATTGTCGTTGACATATAGCAACGAAACCGGCGATATCACATATTACACTTACGGTCGCAGAAAAGAAAGTGTAAAACTACAATAGTTGGAATCCGCAACCTCCTTAGACATCGCATGTCTAACAATTATAAACCCCGCATTTTAGTCTCTATATCGAAAACACTTTTCAATATGTAGTCAGGCAATTCAACAAGATTCCCGATAACCAGATCGAATGCTCGTCGCAAACTTTAGTAGACGGCCGCACCCCTACGATGCCGTCGACGAAGTGCACTAAAGCGGAACACCGCTGCCGCGAGCACCCGAACGGATGCTTTCGGCGACGGGGTTCTCCTACAGTCACTTGGTCGGGGCTATGGGGCATGGCTGTCTATTAAGCTTACCCGGCGAGTATCCGCGTACGCTACGTGATTGCGACGGACTTTTGATCACATCAAAATTCCGTGGCAACCGATCATTCGAGACTAAAGTGCTATGTTTATAACATCCAAATTAATTATCACATAACTACATGTGGATTCCAAATATTGTATCACATTCCAGATAAATAGAAAATGTTAAACTTTCCGATCGAACAATCAAACACCCAAGTTTTCCCAAAACGATCTCAACACTTGAGGGGGGTTTAAAAACATCCATCACATGCCACAGTACCAACGGTCCAGCCGTAGAAGGGTCAAGCCAACTCCTCACATGTGGCACGCCGTACTGCCCCAAACCCTAAGGTTCAAAAGGCAGTTCAAGACGGTCACATAATCGAGTTAAGGTTTGTTGTCTTCTAGAGGGTCCATCGTGTAACTTGCACGATCTAGACGTTCTTAAACAAACGGAAAAATCCAACACTTGGAAATTTTCCGGGTCGGGAAAAAGCGAGTTATTGATATCCGGTCGAACTTTTTAACACTTACTAAAATTATCCGGAAAAGAATAACGAATTTAAAATTCGAGATCGAATCGACGATTACAAAATAAACCCTAAAAATACTCAACTTTTGAGTCAGATAAAAATACCCATAAAATATCAGGAAATCAAATAGAAACATTACTGTGGAAAAAGAAAATGGTGACGTCATCTTATGGCCGCGGAACCGCCGCACGAGGCATGCTCGTGCCGCGGTTCCGCGGCGCTTTAAGCGCCAAACAGTGTCATTTTGCACAGTTTTTCTTATGATTTCCTGCTGATTTTTTTAGGCATTTTTAATTCAGAAAAATCCCAGATTTTAAAAAATGTACAGAGAGGATTTTATTTTGTCGATTCCGGGTTCGATCGGGGTTTTATCTTTGTAAACACATCACCTAATGCTCTAGCTAGGCTCTGATACCACTGTAGGGTTACTAGGCACACTAACAAGGCTCTATAAGGCATCGACCAAGCCGAATTAAAAATTTTATATGCCGAACAACTCTAAGCAAGATCGTTAACTAGATATTAGGCGAAAAAGATGCAAGTAAAACACATTTACTCTAAAGGAAAGGGACTACAACCTTTGTAGATCCGGTCCTCCACTTCCAAAGCTCCGTGACAACATCCCTTCGCTGCGATCATCCAACTCCCGGACTCTCGGACGGCTCCTTGAGAAATTGCAACGGGATCGCTTGAACTTTTCGAGGCCGAAGATGATCTACGTCGAGGGAATACGGACTCAAGCTTCTACCTCACTAACCAAAGAATTAGTGAAGCAAACACCCTAAACTAAAGTGCTAGTCTAGTAGAGGATGGTGAGATAGGAAATGGGTACACTTTAGAATTTCATTTCTCACTTTGTATCTCTCTCTTTATCAAACCCTAGAATCCAAATGAAGGAGGAAGAAGATGAGCTCAAAATGAGAATGGATAATGATCAAGAGAGAGAGTTGGCTAACCATGGTGAGTAAGTATCATATACTAACTCATGTAGAGACTTTACCATTGTTGTTTATAGTGGTTAGGTTAGCTAATATATTAAGTAAAACAAAACAAGTGGAATAAGTCAAAGCATCCAAAAGCTTCATGAAGCTTCATGCATTTGATCTCATTATCCATTTGTTATAGAATTACTTAAATATAAAAACCTAACCATTATAATTATAATGGTGTATGTCTCATACACCCATATAGTGTGTATCAACAACCATGATACAATTTGTGCACTAATAAATATATATCACATATATATTAACTTGTGCACAAGTGAGAAAAAATAAATGCTTAAGTGAACCAATGTTAGTTAATGTAAATTAGTATATCCAATATACAATTATACACTAAATTATTAAATCAACACTTGACTTAATAATCCAGTTATATCGTATACAACCGACTAACATTCAATGTATCGATTTATCGAATCAACCCCTGATTCGATATTTAGGCTATATCGCATACAACCGATCGATACAACCATCGCGAGAATCGAATATGGTATCACATACTCGCATCATTCTCGGTCCCGCACATATCACATATGCGCTCCTATCTCATTTTGCCTGAGCCAGTACAACCTCTATGTAGGACTCTAAAGACTCGTCAATACGCCGGCAGTAGGTGATGATCATATCAAGCACCCATAAGTCGTCAGCGGTACTAGCTGGACGTAACGGCTACCCGGGTATTGAGCGATCAGAAGATCGGCAAGCAAGCCCGCTCCAACTCTTGCAAAAAGCCTGACAGTGGCACTACCGTACAGTCCGGTCTCTTCGTCTGATATGTCGCATATCAGTTCTAGGGGTGGTAAACGTCAGACCCCAATAACCTATAAGTCATGCCGATATGAGACGCATAACGGGTCGAGAAACTACTGGTAACACTTACCAGTATATCTCTAAACCAGCCCTGGCCAGGGACTTCCCTGTTACGGCCAATCGAGCATAGCGCAACATCAACACCCAATACCGGGAGAGACGAAACCCCTCCTATCGCTCATTGCCTCCATGTGACTCGGGACTGTACCCAAAAACCACCGTTTTGCACGCCCTCTTGGACGTGGTAAGGTGGAAATCAAAGCACAGTGGGAATCACACAAGACTCTATGACGATCTCGGGTCTACAGACTAACCTGTAACAGTGTCACCAGAGAACTGCCATCTGACGTAAGGTATAATACCATCTGGAAGTTCTCGGCGAGTCCGTCCGGTGTACCCAGTCTCCGGTGAGCACCCGTATATCATCTCTGATGTCAAACACCAATGGATATGGGATCATCCATCGCCCATCTGTATAGGTCGAGAAGGCATACGCTAGTCTACACTGGTATATCGATGCCCCGTCTCGATACACCCACAACTAGGGACCTTGAAGGATGTACTTATGGACTACCATGTCCCCACTAGTATGATCCGCATCATAGTACAGGTAGTCAAGTACACATCCTAAGGGCTTTACCAACATGTAACAGAGAGGCAATCAGTATATACGTTAAGGTAAAGGGTAACCAGATAGCATACTATCATGTCGAGCAAGAAAGTCCTCCCTATATATGTCCAAGCATCCACTACAATATACATCCTATGTATAGTAATGGCCTCTAGGGCATACATATAACTAACAATCTCCCACTTGCACTAGGGCCATCTAATAACAGTGGTTGTAGTATCTCATACTCAACCATCCCATAATAGTCTCTCTCTGGGAAAAGGCCTCTGTGAGTGGATCCGCCGTGTTATCCTCTGAGTCTGCTCTCCTAACCTCGATCCCCTGGAGATCAACTATCTCCACGATCAGGTGACACTGCCTTAGAATATGTCTGGATCACTGATGGGACGGGCGTTCCTTGGCATAAGCCACAACTCCATTGTCACACAATGGGAGGAACGAATTTTATCTCATGAACTAATATATACCCAGACTTCCTCTTTGGTAGCATCTTTGGTAGCGATGTATCCAGCCTTTATCGTCTAGTATGCCACGGTATCTAGCTTGGAACTCTTCCAACATACCGTCCCTTTACTGAGGGTAAAGACAAAGACTGTGACTGACATTCAGTCGTCCTTATCATCTTGGAACTATTCCAGTGATTCTCCCCTGGATCGATTGATACCATCTTATTACAACTAGTGAGAATCCTAACATCCAATTAGATCTATTCTCATAGATCTAAAAACCAGGATTTAGTAGGTATCACTTTGATCCTATATGGAGAATCCTTGTGATAAGCGGAGATTGACCGAGCGTAGCATAGGAAACCTCTTCCTTATCAAGAGTATGTCATCCACGTACTCTACGAGGATCATCACCATACTCCCTACTACCTTTTTTTGTATATACAAGGTTCATCTACCATTTTGATGAAGTCAAACTCTTTGACTATCACATCAAAACAGACGTTCCAACTCCGCGATGCCTGCTTTATTCTGTAAAGTATCTTGTACACGTTTCCGCTGCTCCCACTGTCTACGAAGCCCTCTAGCTGTGTACTTATAGACGCTCTCTTCTAAAATATCATTTAGAAAAGCTGTCATGACACCCAACCACCAGATATCGTAGTCATGGTATGTAGCCGTGGCAAGTAGGATCTGGATAGACTTAAGCATAGGCCCCAGAAAAAGGTTTCATCATTAGCCACAACTGGTCAATAATGCAAACCTTTAACAAGTCTAGCTTTGAAAGTCTCAACTTTTCCATGTACACCAAGCAATCTTCTCAAGATATACTTGCTCCTAATGGGGATATAACCCTTCAGATAAAGCAACCAAAGTCCATACTTTGTTGGTGTATAAGGATTCCATCTTAGATCGCTAAGCATCCAGCCATTCTTACAGAGTCCCACTCCTGATGGCCAGCTCGAAAATAGTTGGGTCATCATCTCATGATGCAATCCTCGCTCCCACTGTCATAGAGAAACTGAAGCAACTCTCAGGTGGGTGAGGAACCCTACTAGATCGGCGGAGAGGCTGAGGTTCGTTGGAATCTACTGAATCCTTTGGTTCTACCAAATAATCTGCTTTAGTTTGTATAGCTGGAACTCTTTCCAGTTCTACCTCATGACCACTAATTTCTTCTCAAGAAATTCCCTTTCACAAAGGTGGTATGTTGAGAAACAAAACATTTTTGTTCCTTGGTTTGGTAGAAGATATTCCCTTGCTGATGCTTGGGATATCCAACAAACTTCTACAGATCAGACTTTGCCTCGAGCTTGTCCGGATTTTGCCTTTAGACATAGGCCGGACAACCCCAAATCTTAACTGACTTAAGAGATGGGCTCTTCTCTTACCATATCATATATGAAGTGGTAGGCAACTGATTTGATCGGAACCCTCTTCAATAGGTATGCAACTTTACAAGTGCATAACTCCCTAAAAGGAAATAGGTAACTCAGTAGTACTCATCATAGAGCACACTTTATCATATAGGGTGTGATTGCTCCGCCCCGATACACTGACGTGCTGTGGTGTATGCGGAGGAGTAATGCTGAGAGAGAATCTCATCCTCCTTTAGAATAATCCAGGAATTCCGCGCTCAAGTATTCTCCTCCTTGATCACATCAAAGGACATAATACTTATACTCGTTTTGGTTCTCTACTTCTAACTGATATTCTGTGAATATCTCAAAAGGTTCTGACTTGTTTTTCAACAGGAACATATGTCTGAATCTTGAGAGATCATCAGAGAATGTAATGAAGTACAAAGAACCGGTCTTGGCATGTGTAGACAGGGGACCTTCATACATCAACATGTATTATCCCAAAAGTTCACTAACACTTTCTCTGTTTCCATTAAACAGAGCTATGGTCATCTTATCTCTGTGACATGACCAGCAAGTTTCACAAGATATAAATTCAAACTAATTTAAATATGCATCTATATGTAACTTCAGCTAGTCGGGTCGCATTGATATGACCTAGTCTACAATACCTCAAGAAAGATTCGTTCATTTCTGAACTCTTCCTCTTGTGTGTGTTCTGTATACTAAGAAATGTAGTTTGATTTAGAACATCAATGCTTTTAGATAACATGCCTGAACCGATCAACTTTTGATATAGGAAATGTTCAAAACATAATCCAACAATACAAAACTATATCCTTCTTTACTAATAAAGAGACTGATATGATTTTGTATATCAGGTTCGGTATCTAATAACATTCGTTCAGAATCAATGTATTCTGGTAATACAGGGTGATAGTGACCAACAGACTTGGCTGCAACACTTGCACCGTTTTCTATCTCATGAAACTTATCACCCGTTCTCAGTTCTTTAGCTATATGTAGCCCATGTAACAGATTACATATGCGGGATCCTGATCCGGTATCTCATACCCAGGACGTAAAGGATACTGAGAAACAGTTCTCTGTAATGAACACACCCGAAGAAGATGCATCAGCATGCACTTTCTTCTTTTGGGCGGCACGGGAATTCTGGTAATCCCTAAATTTCCTGCTCGGTCTTATAACATTTATAAGTTGGAGCGGGACCAACGTTCCCCAGCTCAGTATAACAAGCGGGTTCGGTCAATACATCCGTATTATTATCTTGATTAAAGCGTGATATGGTCGCTACCTGGAGAGGGAGAGAAGAAAACACTCAGCATGCGCAAGAATAGATTGGTTATTATTTTATATAATCAGGATGGCTCCCACTGTTTTTATCAAATTTTCCTTCAAACCCTAAAAGGAAAGACTAGCTGGGATTAATTACACGCTACAAGTTCGCCAATCTTTCAGCCAGGCCAGTGTCGGTACTTTGTGGGAGGTCCCCCGTGCTTTCGCACGAACCTAAATAATGTAAACCTCGTTTTCCCAGAGACGTAACCCCGTTGACACCTTTCTAGACACCTACTTGATCGGCTAATTGTAATGTGTAAAACTCTCCCAGGAGTAACAATTACTCGCAGTGGGTATCGGGATCCAACTATCTCATAGAAGGTATGCAATCTCATTATAAATTTCAACATTTGAAATTCCCAATAATATTTTACCCCTAGCGTACTATGACCTTGACGCATGCCAAACAACCCATAGTCCGCTAGTCAAGTTCAACCCGTACATTTCTTGATTGAATTAAACCCATCAGCACGACCCTTGAGGCATGCCAAACAACGCCGTACGAATACCCTAATCCAATCGCATCGTATGCTAGCAGATAAGCACTAGTTAGCTACCGTACACTACGCCTTGACGCATGCCAAACTACCGCAGCACGAATACTAAGTAGTACTTATCTGAAATGACGGAGGGCTACGCCAGGTTTTTCTGAAAACCTATTGCGTAATGAACTTGATATCGTTGTAGAATTAAATGATTTTAAAATGGAGTATTTTTTAGGCTTTTCTAGTTTTGCTAAAGGGGTCACTCCCGGTGAAGGGATCGTCGGCCCTTTCCTCGTCGAATGAGGTGCAGGATATATCATATATACCACTATGCAAAGCAAGAACTATAGAAGCAATCAAAAGACAAACTGAGAGTTGTAGCATCTGCCAGTTATTGCTAAAGGGGTCACTCCCGGTGAAGGGATCTCGGCCCTTTCCTCATCGAATAAGGTGCAGGATGTTCTACAAGGAACACCGCGATGCAAAGCAAGAACTGTAGCTATCTGTTTTTGAAAATTCGATTCCACAACATCTTTTAGGTTTCTTTTTCTTTCATTAATCATATTAATGAAGTCCCATCATTTAAACACCTAAACATCACAGATAAATACGACGTAAACTTATGCCATCCGCATTCGCCTCGATGTCCCCTCGTGCACCGTTAGGTTAGGTAACTAACGGCAGAGCGGGGCAGGTCTAGCGCGGGTGTAAAACATAAGTAACGTCTATATAATATATCATATATACTATATACTGTATCTATCACAGCACATCACATGATCACATCACAGATATCGCAGCAGAAGAAACATATGAAATATTGGATATACTAGGACGTCCGTGTTTTATTTTGAGCCTCTATAAAACACGGATTCCACGGTCGCGATGAATAGCCAAACCCACACCTCTAGACACCTATGAGAGCGGCAAACAACCCTTCCAATTCTAGGGTTAGGAGACCCGGACTCGACTCCTCGAGTTGGTCTCCCACTGGACCCCAGAACCCGGTTACTTGTGCTCTCCTCCTTAGGTCTATCCTAGTGTGGAAAAGTAAATAATATACAAATGGTGACATCGACCTCAACCCGGAAGTGCCCCAATAAAAGAATATTACATACAATTAAATTTACATGAATGAAAATAAAATCTCCCATCTCACATAAAACCCCCGGCTATTCAAAACGCGACGATCCAATATAACATATCCAGCAACACATAACATCACAAGTCATCAACGTAAGTAAATATGCGCATCCCAATTGTCATTGACATATAGCAACGAAACCGTCGATATCACATATTACACTTACGGTCGCAGAAAAGAAAGTGTAAAACTACAATAGTTGGAATCCGCAATCTTCTTAGACATCGCATGCCTAACAATTATAAACCCCGCATTTTAGTCTCTATATCGAAAACACTTTTCAATATGTAGTCGGGAAATTCAACAAGATTCCCGATAACCAGATCGAATGCTCGTCGCAAACTTTAATAGACGGCCGTACCCCTACGATGCCGTCGACGAAGTGCACTAAGGCGGAACACCGCTGCCGCGAACACCCGAACGGATGCTTTCGACGACGGGGTTCTCCTACAGTCACTTGGTCGGGGCTATGGGGCATGGCTGTCTATTAAGCTTACCCGGCGAGTATCCGCGTACGCTACGTGATTGCGACGGACTTTTGATCACATCAAAATTCCGTGGCAACCGATCATTCGAGACTAAAGTGCTTTGTTTGTAATATCCAAATTAGTTATCACATAACTACTTGTGGATTCCAAATATTGTATCACATTCCAGATAAATAGAAAATGTTAAACTTTCCGATCGAACAATCAAACACCCAAGTTTTCCCAAACCGATCTCAACACTTGAGGGGGGTTTAAAAACATCCATCACATGCCACAATACCAACGGTCCAGCCGTAGAAGGATTAAGCCAACGCCTCACATGTGGCACGCCGTACTGCCCCAAACCCTAAGGTTCAAAAGGCAGTTCAAGGCGGTCACATAATCGAGTTAAGGTTTGTTGTCTACTAGAGGGTCCATCGCGTAACTTGCATGATCTAGACGTTCTTAAATAAACGGAAAAATCCAACACTTGGAAATTTTCCGGGTCTGGAAAAAGCGAGTTATTGATATCCGGTCGAACTTCTTAACACTTACTAAAATTATCCGGAAAAGAATAACGAATTTAAAATTCCCGATCGAATCGACGATTACAAAATAAACCCTAAAAATACTCAACTTTTGAGTCAGATAAAAATACCCATAAAATATCAGGAAATCAAATAGAAACATTACTGTGGAAAAAGAAAATGGTGACGTCATCTTATGGCCACGGAACCGCCGCACGAGGCATGCTCGTGCCGCGGTTCCGCGGCGCTTTAAGCCCCAAACAGTGTCGTTTTGCACAGTTTTTCTTATGATTTCCTGCTGATTTTTTTAGGCATTTTTAATTCAGAAAAATCCTAGATTTTAAAAAATGTACAGAGAGTGTTTTATTTTGTCGATTCCGGGTTCGATAGGGGTTTTAACTTTGTAAACACATCGCCTAATGCTCTAGCTAGGCTCTGATACCACTGTAGGGTTACTAGGCACACTAACAAGGCTCTACAAGGCATCGACCATGCCGGATTAAAAATTTTAGGTGCCGAACAACTCTAAGAAAGATCGTTAACTAGATATTAGGCGAAAAAGATGCAAGTAAAACACATTTACTCTAAAGGAAAGGGACTACAACCTTTGTAGATCCGGTCCTCCACTTCCAAAGCTCCGTGACAACGTCCCTTCGCTGCAATCATCCAACTCCCGGACTCTCGGACGGCTCCTTGAGAAATTGCAACGGGATCGCTTGAAGTCTTCGAGGCCGAAGATGATCTACGTCAAGGGAAAACGGACTCAAGCTTCTACCTCACTAACCAAAGAATTAGTGAAGCAAACACCCTAAACTAAAGTGCTAGTCTAGTAGAGGATGGTGAGATAGGAAATGGGTACACTTTAGAATTTCATTTCTCACTTTGTATCTCTCTCTTTATCAAACCCTAGAATCCAAGTGAAGGAGGAAGAAGATGAGCTCAAAATGAGAATGGATAATGATCAAGAGAGAGAGTTGGCTAACCATGGTGAGTATGTATCATATACTAACTCATGTAGAGACTTTACCATTGTTAATTATAGTGGTTAGGTTAGCTAATATATTAAGTAAAACAAAACAAGTGGAATAAGTCAAAGCATCCAAAAGCTTCATGAAGCTTCATGCATTTGATCTCATTATCCATTTGTTATAGAATTACTTAAATATAAAAACCTAACCATTATAATTATAATGGTGTATGTCTCATACACCCATGTAGTGTGTATCAACAACCATGATACAATTTGTGCACTAACAAATATATATCACATATATATTAACTTGTGCACAAGTGAGAAAAAGTAAATGCTTAAGTGAACCAATGTTAGTTAATGTAAATTAGTATATCCAATATACAATTATTCACTAAATTATTAAATCAACACTTGACTTAATAATCCGGTTATATCGCATACAACCGACTAACATTCAATGTATCGACTTATCGAATCAATCCTTGATTCGATAATTAGGGTATATCGCATACAACCGATTGATACAACCATCGTGAGAATCGAATACGGTATCACATACTCACATCATTCTCGGTCCCGCACATATCACATATGCACTCCTATCTCGTTTTGCCTGAGCCAGTACAACCTCTATGTAGGACTCTAAAGACTCGTCAATACGCCGGCAGTAGGTGATGATCATATCAAGCACCCACAAGCCGTCAGCGGTACTAGCTGGACGTAACGGCTACCCGGGTATTGAGCGATCAGAAGATCAGCAAGCAAGCCTGCTCCAACTCCTGCAAAAAGCCTGACAGTGGCACTACCGTACAGTCCGGTCTCTTCGTCTGATATGTCGCATATCAGTTCTAGGGGTGGTAAACGTCAGACCCCAATAACCGATAAGTCATGCCGATATGAGGCGCATAACGGGTCGAGAAACTACTGGTAACACTTACCAGTATATCTCTAAACCAGCCCTGGCCAGGGACTTCCCTGTTACGGCCAATCGAGCATAGCGCAACATCAAGCCCCAATACCGGGAGAGACGAAACCCCTCCTATCGCTCATTGCCTCCATGTGACTCGGGACTGTACCCAAAAACCACCGTTTTGCACGCCCTCTTGGACGTGGTAAGGTGGAAATCAGAGCACAGTGGGAATCACACAAGACTCTATGACGATCTCGGGTCTACAGACTAACCTGTACCAGTGTCACCAGAGAACTGCCATCTGACGTAAGGTATAATACCATCTGGGAGTTCTCGGCGAGTCCGTCCAGTGTACCCAGTCTCCACTGAGCACCCGTATATCATCTCTTATGTCAAACACCAATGGATATGGGATCATCCATCGCCCATCTGTATGGGTCGAGAAGGCATACGCTAGTCTACACTGGTATATCGATGCCCCATCTCGATACACCCACGACTAGGGACCTTGAAGGATGTACTTATGGACTACCATGTCCCCACTAGTATGATCCGCATCATAGTCCAGGTAGTCAAGTACACATCCTAAGGGCTTTACCAACATGTAACAGAGAGACAATCGGTATACACGTTAAGGTAAAAGGTAACCAGATAGCATACTATCATGTCGAGCAAGAAAGTCCTCCCTATATATGTCTAAGCATCCACTACAATATACATCCTATGTATAGTAATGGCCTCTAGGGCATACATATAACTAACATGAAGGTCCCCTGTATACACATGCCAAGACCGGTTCTTTGTACTTCATTATATTCACAGATGATCTTTCAAGATCCGGACATATGTTCCTGTTGAAACACAAGTCTGGAACTTTTGAGAAATTCAATGAATATAAGTTAGAAATAGAGAACCAAAAAAGAGTATAAGTATTATGTCCTTTGATGAGATCAAGGAGGAGAATACTTAAGCACGGAATTCCTGGACTATTCTAAAGGAGAATGAGATTCTCTCTCAACATTACTCCTCCGTATACATCACAGCACATTAGTGTATCGGAGCGGAGCAATTACACCCTATGTGATATGGTGAGCTCTATGATGAGTACTAGTGAATAGCCTATTTTCTTTTAGGGTTATGCACTTGAGAAGTTGCATACCTATTGAATAGGGTTCCAATCAAATCAGATGCCTACCACTCCATATGTGATATGGTATGGGAAGAGCCTGTTAGTTATATGTATGCCCTAGAGGCCATTACTATACATAGGATGTATATTGTAGTGGATGCTGGGATATATATAGGGAGGACTTTCTTGCTCGACATGATAGTATGCTATCTGGTTAATCTTTACCTTAACGTGTACACTGATTGTCTCCCTGTTACATGTTGGTAAAGCCCTTAGGATCTGTACTTGACTACCTGGACTATGATGCAGATCATACTAGTGGGGACATGGTAGTCCATAAGTACATCCTTCAAAGTCCCTAGTCGTGGGTGTATCGAGACGGGACATCGATATACCAGAGTAGACTAGCGTATACCTTCTCGACCCATACAGATGGGCGATGGATGATCCCATATCCATTGGTGTTTGACATCAGAGATGATATACGGGTGCTCAGTGGAGACTGGGTACACTGGACGGACTCGCCGAGAACACCCAAATGGTATTATACCTTACGTCAGATGGCAGTTCTCTGGTGACACTGGTACAGAGTAGTCTGTTGACCCGAGATCGTCATAGAGTCTTGTGTGGTTCCCACTATGCTTTGATTTCCATCTTACCACGTCCAAGAGGGCGTGCAAAACGGTGGTTTTTGGGTACAGTCCCGAGTCACATGGAGGCAATGAGCGATAGGAGGGGATTCGTCTCTCCCGGTATAGGGGGTGATGTTACGCTGTGTTCGATTGGCTATAACAGGAAATCCCTGGCCAGGGTTGCTGAGATTTACTGGTAAGTGTTACCAGTAGTTTCTCGAATTTTTATAGACCTCATATCGACACGACTTATCGAGCTATTGGGGTCTGACGTTTACCACCCCTAGGCGAGATATGCGACATATCAGACGATCAGACCGGACTGTACTGTAGTGTTACTGGTTGGATTCACTGGAGTGTGAGCGGGCTTGCTCGTCGATCTTTAGATCGCTCAATACCCGGGTGGCCGTTACGTTTAGCAGACCGCTTGCGGCTTGTGGGTGTTTGATATGATCATCGCCTGCTGCCGGCGTATTGACGAGTCTTTAGAGTCCTACACAGAGGTTTCCTGGCTCAAGCGAAACGAAATAGGAGCGCATATGAGATATGTGCGGGACCGAGAATAATGCGTGTATGTGATACCGTGTTATATTCTCGCGATGAATGTGTCGAATGGTTGTATGCGATATAACCTAGTTATCGAATCATGGATTGATTCGATAAGCCGATACATTGGATATTAGTCGGTTATATGTGATATGACCGGATCGTTAAATCAAGTGTTGATTTAATGATTTAATGTATAATAATATATTTGATATATTACTTTGCATTAACTAATATTGGTTCACTTTAAATGGATTTTCTCGCTCGGATGTGCGCATTATATATGTGATATGATTTTGTGCATATGCTTGTATCATGTTTAATGGTGCATGTAAAATTGGTTAAGTATAAAGAATTAAACCTTGGTTAATGAAATGGTTAGGTTTTATTATTTGCTTATTCATTTTATTCATTTATTTATTCTTTTGGAAAAAGAAAAGGAAATGATAAAATGGTGGTATTCTTTGTTCTTTCATGAAGCTTCATGAATACTTTGACTTTGTAACCACTTTGTCTCATCCTTAACCCTAACCATTCCACTTAACCCTAATTAATTCTCTACACCTAACCATGGTTCTATTATGATAAGAATTCATTATTCTTTTCATTTTAGAATTATCTTATCATAAGATTATCTTCTTCTTCTTCTTCTTCAAGATGAAGAAGCATGACTTCATCAATGGTGGATTGGAAATGAGTGAGAAATCCAATTCTAAAGTCTACCCACTTCCTATTTCTTCATCCTCTACCTCTTGCCAAGTAGTAGAGTGTGTTTCCTTCACAAGTTTTCATGGCTTGGTGAAGGTAAAGCTTGATCTAGCGATGCCTCGACGTAGATCATCTTCGGCATGGACATCGACGACCTAGCTCGCCATTTCTCCGACGAAGCCGATGCTAGAGCCCGGGAATTCATTTGGACAGCGAGGGGACTTCGTTGCGGAGCTATGGAGTTGGAGCACCGGATCTACAAAGGTTGTATTTCCGTTTAAACTTTAGTTAAGTTGTTAACTAGTTTCATTTTCGCCTAGAAATCTAGCCAACGATCCGTTCTAGGGTTTCTAGGCACCGTTTAAATTTGAAATTGGCATGGTTGATGCCTTGTGAGACCTCATTAGGGTGCCTAGGAACCCTACAGTGGTATCAGAGCTACTAGGCATTGGATGTCGACCTATGGGGGGTTCTCACTGTGTGACAGTGTGGCGAAGCATAGGCTCTTACCCCCAGGGTGTCCCGAGACTGGAAGGTGTTCCGGCGGGTTGTAGTCCTCGCGAGGGGGCATGCGTAAAAAGTAGCTACTGAGGGACCCGTTGGTGCCACGGTGACCCCATTGGATGGGGTGGCTGCCTGACCTACAGTGGTATCAGAGCCTAGCTAGAGCCTTAGGCGAAGTCTAGACGACGTTTGAGATCCGAACGAACCCGAAAACCCATTTCCAAAATGCTCTCTGTCCAATTTCTAAAAATCTGGATTTTTCAATATTAAAAATATGCAGAAAATTAAGCAGGTTTTTTTTATGAATTACTGTGAAAAACGGAGACCTAACTCCGTCATAACGCCGCGGAAGCGTGGCCTAAGCCCACGTGGCGCGGCGCTTCAGCGGCCATAATGTTGACTCTTTGACTCCTCTTTGCACAGTAATCTTTATAATTAATTCCTGTGTTTTCTGGGTAATTTTAATATACACTATACAGTTGAGTTTTCTGGGGTTATTTTGGGATTTCATGGATTCGATCGGATTATCAAATTTTGTCTGTGTAGCTTTCTGGATAAATTTTAGAACATGTTAAAAAGTTCGACCGGATATAAATACCCAATTTTTCCCCTGTCGGGAAATTTCCAAGTGTTGGATTTTTCCGTAGTTTAAAGACGTTCTAAGTAGTGCAAGTAACGCGATGGACCCTCTAGAAGACAACAAACCTTAACTCGATTATGTGACCGTCTTGAACTGCCCTTTGAACCTTCGGGTTTGGGGCAGTACGGCGTGCCACATGTGAGGCGTTGGCTTGACCCTTCTACGGCTGGACCGTTGGTACTGAGGCACGAACTGAATGTTTTTAGACTTGTTTCATGTGTTGATCTGTATCGGGAAAACTTGGGTGTTTGACTGTTCGATCGAAAAGTTTAACATTTTCTATTTATCTGGAATGGGATACAATAATTGGAATTCACAATAAGTTATGAGATAACTGAATGAATATTATAAACATAGCAGTTTAGTCTCACTTGATCGGTTGCTACGGAATTTTGATGTGATCAAAAGTCTGTCGCAATCACGTAGCGTACGCGGATACTCGCCGGGTAAACTTAATAGACAGCCTCACTCCATAGCCCCGACCAAGTGACTGTAGGAGAACCCCATCGCCGAAAGCATCCGTCCGGGTGCTCGCGGCAGCGGTGTTCCGCCTTGGTGCACTTCGTCAACGGTATTGGGGGTGCGGCCGCCTACTAAAGTTTGCGACGAGCATTCGATCAAATTGTCGGGAATCCTGTTGAATTGCCCGACCAGGTATTGAAAAGTGTTTTCGATTTTGAGACTAAAATGCGGGGTTTATAATTGTTAGGCATGCGATGTCTAAAGAATTCATTTGGTCAGGCATGCGATGTCTGAGGTGGTTGCGGATTCCAACTATTGTAGTTTTACACTTTCTTTTCTGTGACCGTAAATGTAATATGTGATATCGCTGGTTTCGTTGCTATATGTCAACGACAATTGGGATGGACATACTTACTTACGTTGATGACATGTGATGTTATGTGTTACTGGATATGTTATATTGGATCGTCGTGTTTGAATAGCCGGGGGTTTCTATGTGAGATGAGTGTTTTTCATTTTCATTCATGTAAAAAATCTGTATGTAATATTCTTTTATTGGGGCACTTCCAGGTTGCGGAAGATGTCACCCTTTGTATATTATTTACTTTTCCGCACTAGGATAGACCCAAGGAGGGGAGCACATGTAACCGGGTTCTGGAGTCCAGTGGGAGACCAACTCGAGGAGTCGAGTCCGGGTCTCCTAACTCTAGAATTGGTAGGGTTTCTTTCCGCTCTCATAGGGGTCTAGGGGTGTGGGTTTGGCTATTCATCACGACCGTGGAATCCGTGTTTTATACTGGCTCGTATTGAAAACACGGACGTCCTAGTACATCCAATATTTCATATGATTCTTCTGCTGCGATATCTGTGATGTGATCATGTGATGTTCTGTGATAGATACTGTATATAGTATATATGATATATTATATAGACGTTACTTATGTTTTACACCCGCGCTAGCCCTGCCCCGCTCTGCCGTTAGTTACCTAACCTAACGGTGCACGAGGGGACATCGAGGAGAATGCGGATGGCATAAGTGTACGTCGTATTTATCTGTGATGTTTAGGTATTTAAATGGTGGGACTTCATTAATGAGATTAATGAAATAAAAGAAACCTAAGATGTTGTAGAATCGAATTTCAAAATTAAAAAGGGTAGCTACAGTTCTTGCTTTGCACAGAGGTATATGTGATATATCCTGCACCTTATTCGATGAGGAAAGGACCGAGATCCCTTCTCCGGGAGTGACTCCTTTAGCAATAACTGGCAGATGCTACACACTCGGTTTGTCTTTTGATTGCTTTTAAGTGTTTTTGCTTTGCACAGTGATATATACGATATATCCCGCACCTCATTCGACGAGGAAAGGACCGACGATCCCTTCACCGGGAGTGACTCCTTTAGCAAAACTAGAAAAGCCTCAAAAGCACTCCATTTTAAAATCATTTGATTCTACAACGATATCAAGTTCATTACGCAATAGGTTTTCAGAAAAACCTGTCGTAGTCCTCCGTCATTTCAGATAAGTACTAGTTAGTATTCGTGCTGCGGTAGTTTGGCATTCGTCAAGGCGTAGTGTACGGTAGCTAACTAGTATTTATCTGCTTGAGCATATGATGCGATTGGATTAGGGTATTCGTACGGCGTTGTTTGGCATTCGTCAAGGGTCGTGCAGGTGGGTTTAATTCGATCAAGAAATGTACGGGTTGAACTTGACTAGTGGACTATGGGTTGTTTGGCATTCGTCAAGGTCATAGAACACTAGGGGCAAAATATTATCGGGAATTTCAAGTGTTGAAATTTGCAATGAGATTGCATACCTTCTATGAGATAGTTGGATCCCGATACCCGCTGTGAGTAATTGTTACTCCTGGGAGAGTTTTACACATTACAATTAGCCGATCAAGTAGGTGTCTAGAAAGGTGTTAACGAGGTTACGCCTCTGGGAAAACAAGGTTTACATTAATTAGGTTCGTGCAAAAGCACGGGGGACCTCCCTCAAAGTACCGACACTGGCCTGGCTGAAAGATTGGCGAACTTGTAGTGTGTAATTAATCCCGGCTAGTCTTTCCTTTTAGGGTTTGAAGGAAGATTTGATAAAAAGCAGTGGGAGCCATCCTGATTAGATAAAATAATAACCAATCTATTCTTGCAAGAGCGCACGCTGAGTGTTTTCTTCTCTCTCTCTCCAGGTAGCGACCATATCACGCCTTAATCAAGATAATAATACGGATTTTTGACCGAACCCGCTTGTTATACTGAGCTGGGGAACGTTGGTCCCGCTCCAACTTATAATAGTTATAAGACAGAGCAGGAAATTGGGGAATACCAGAATTCCCGTGCCGCCCAAACGAAGAGAGTGCATGCTGATGCATCATCTTCGGGTGTATCCATTACAGAGAACTGTTTCTCAGTGTCCTTTACGTCCTGGGTATATGATACCGGATCAGGATCCCGCATATGTAATATGTTACATGGGCTACAGATAGGTAAAGAACTGAGAACGGGTGATAAGTTTCATGAGGCAGAAAATGGGGCAAGAGTTGCAGCCAAGTCTGTTTGGTCACTGTCACCCTGTATTACCAATACATTGATTCTGAACGAATGTTGTTAGATACCGAACCTGATATACAAAATCATATCAGTCTCTTTATCAGTAAAGAAATGATAAAATTTTGTATTGTTGGATAATGTTTTGAACATTTCCTATATCAAAAGTTGATCGGTTCAGGCACGTTATCTAAAAGCATTGATGTTCTAAATCAAACTACAGTTCTTAGTATACTGAACACACAAAAGAGGAAGAGTTCAGAAATGAACGAATTCTTCTTGAGGCATTGTAGACTAGATCAGATCAATGTGACCCGACTAGCGAGAGTTACATATAGATGCATATTTAAATCAGTTTGAATTTACATCTTGTGAAACTCGCCAGTCATGTCACAAAGATAAGATGACCATAGCTCCGTTTACTGGAAACAGAGAAAGAGTTAGTAAATTCTTGGGATGATACATGTTGATGTATGTAGGTCCCCTGTCTACACATGCCAAGACTGGTTCTTTGTACTTTGTTACATTCTCTGATAATCTCTCAAGATTCAGTCATATGTTCCTGTTGAAATACAAGTCCGAACCTTTTGAGATATTCACAGAATATAAGTTAGAAGTAGAGAACCAAAACACGGGTATAAGTATTATGTCCTTTGATGAGATCAAGGAGGAGAATACTTGGGCACGAAATTCTTGGACTTTTCTAAAGGAGAATGAGATTCTCTCTCAGCATTACTCCTCCGTATACACCATAGCACGATGGTATATCGGGGCGGAGCGATCACACCCTATATGATAAGGTGTGCTCTATGATGAGTACTACTGAGTTACCTATTTCCTTTTTGGGAGTTATGCACTTGAGAAGCTGCATACCTATTAAATAGGGTTCAAATCAAATCAGTTGCCTACCGCTCCATATGAGATATGGTATGGGAAGAGCCCATGTCTTAAGCTAGTTAAGATTTGGGGTTGTCCGGCCTATGTCTAAAAGCAAAATCCGGACAATCTCGAGGCAAGGTTAGTTATGTAGAACTGGAAAGGTTCCAGCTATACAAACTACAGAAGATGATTTGATAGAACCAAAGGATTCAGTAGATTCCAACGAACCTCAGCCTCTCCGCCGATCTAGTAAGGTTCCTCACCCACCTGAGAGATACTTCGGTTTCTCTATGACAGTGGGAGCGAGGATTGCATCATGGGATGATGACCCAACTAGCTTTGAGCTGGCCATCAGGAGTAAGACTCTGTTAGAATGGCTGGATGCTTAGCGATCTGAGATGGAATCCTTATACACCAACAAAGTATGGACTTTGGTTGCTATATCTGAAGGGTTAAATCCCCATCAGGAGCAAGTATATCTTGAGAAGATTACTTGGTGTACTTGGAAAAGTTGAGACTTTCAAAGCTAGACTAGTTAAAGGTTTTCGTCATTGACCAGGCGTGGATAATGATGAAACCTTTTCAGTACCTATGCTTAAGTCCATCTAGATCCTACTTACCACGGCTACATACCATGACTACGATATCTGGTGGTTGGGTGTCATGACAGCTTTTCTAAATGATGTTTTAGAATAGAGCGTCTGTAAGTACACAGCCAGAGTGCCTCGTAGACAGTGGGAGTGGCGGAAACGTGTGCAAGATGCTTTATAGGATAAAGCAGGCATCGCGGAGTTGGAACATCTGTTTTGATGAATTAGTCAAAGAGTTTGACATCATCAAAATGGTAGATGAACCTTGTATAAACAAAAAGGTAGTAGGGAGTATGGTGACGATCCTCGTAGAGTACGTGGATGACATACTCTTGATGGGGAAGGAGTTTCCTATGCTACGCTCGATCAATCTCCGCTTATCACAATGACTCTCCACATAGGATCAAAGTGATACCTACTAAATCCTGAATTTTGGATCTATGAGATAGATCTAAATGGATGTTAGGCTACTCACTAGTTGTAGTGAGATGGTATCAGTTGATCCTGGGGAGAATCACTGGAAGGGTTCCAGGGTGATAAAGACGACTGAATGTCAGTCACAGGCATTGTCTTTACCCTAAGTAAAGGGACGGTATGTTGGAAGAGTTCCAAGCTAGATACCGTGGCATACTAGACGATAAAGGCAGGATACATCGCTACTTAAGATGCTACCAAAGAGGCTGTTTGGGTGTATATTGGTTCATGAGATGAACTATGTTCCTCCCATTGTGTGACAATGGAGTTGTGGCTTATGCCAAGGAACGTCCGTCCCATCAGTGATCCAGACATATTCTAAGGCAGTGTCACCTGATCATGGAGATGGTTGATCTCCAGGGAGATCGAGGTTATGAGAGTAGACTCAGAAAACAACACAGCGGATCCACTCACAAAGGCCTGTTCCCAGAGAGAGACTTTTATGGGATGGTTGAGTATGAGATACTGCAACCACTGCTATCTGATGGCCCTAGTGCAAGTGGGAGATTGTTAGTTATATGTATGCCCTAGAGGCCATTACTATACATAGGATGTATATTGTAGTGGATGCTGGGACATATATAGGGAGGACTTTCTTGCTCGACATGATAGTATGCTATCTGGTTAATCTTTACCTTAACGTGTACGCTGATTGTCTCCCTGTTACATGTTGGTAAAGCCCTTAGGATCTGTACTTGACTACCTGGACTATGATGCGGATCATACTAGTGGGGACATGGTAGTCCATAAGTACATCCTTCAAAGTCCCTAGTCGTGGGTGTATCGAGACGGGGCATCAATATACCAGAGTAGACTAGCGTATACCTTCTCGACCCATACAGATGGGCGATGGATGATCCCATATCCATTGGTGTTTGACATCAGAGATGATATACGGGTGCTCAGTGGAGACTGGGTACACTGGACGGACTCGCCGAGAACTCCCAGATGGTATTATACCTTACGTCAGATGGCAGTTCTCTGGTGACACTGGTACAGAGTAGTCTGTTGACCCGAGAACGTCATAGAGTCTTGTGTGGTTCCCACTGTGCTTTGATTTCCATCTTACCACGTCCAAGAGGGCGTGCAAAACGGTGGTTTTTGGGTACAGTCCCGAGTCACATGGAGGCAATGAGCGATAGGAGGGGATTCGTCTCTCCCGGTATAGGGGTTGATGTTGCACTGTGTTCGATTGGCTATAACAGGAAATCCCTGGCCAGGGTTGCTGAGATTTACTGGTAAGTGTTACCAGTAGTTTCTCGAATTGTTATAGACCTCATATCGACACGACTTATCGAGCTATTGGGGTCTGACGTTTACCACCCCTAGGCGAGATATGCGACATATCAGACGATCAGACCGGACTGTACGGTAGTGTTACTGGTTGGATTCACTGGAGTGTGAGCGGGCTTGCTCGTCGATATTCAGATCGCTCAATACCCGGGTGGCCGTTACGTTTAGCAGACCGCTTGCGGCTTGTGGGTGTTTGATATGATCATCGCCTGCTCCCGGCGTATTGACGAGTCTTTAGAGTCCTACACAGAGGTTTCCTGGCTCAAGCGAAACGAAATAGGAGCGCATATGAGATATGTGCGGGACCGAGAATAATGCGTGTATGTGATACCGTGTTATATTCTCGCGATGAATGTGTCGAATGGTTGTATGCGATATAACCTAGTTATCGAATCATGGATTGATTCGATAAGCCGATACATTGGATATTAGTCGATTATATGTGATATGACCGAATCGTTAAATCAAGTGTTGATTTAATGATTTAATGTATAATAATATATTTGATATATTACTTTGCATTAACTAATATTGGTTCACTTTAAATGGATTTTCTCGCTCGGATGTGCGCATTATATATGTGATATGATTTTGTGCACATGCTTGTATCATGTTTAATTGTGCATGTAAAATTGGTTAAGTATAAAGAATTAAACCTTGGTTAATGAAATGGTTAGGGTTTATTATTTGCTTATTCATTTTATTCATTTATTTATTCTTTTGGAAAAAGAAAAGGAAATGATAAAATGGTGGCATTCTTTGTTCTTTCATGAAGCTTCATGAATACTTTGACTTTGTGACCACTTTGTCTCATCCTTAACCCTAACCATTCCACTTAACCCTAATTAATTCTCTACACCTAACCATGGTTCTATTATGATAAGAATTCATTATTCTTTTCATTTTAGAATTATCTTATCATAAGATTATCTTCTTCTTCTTCTTCTTCTTCAAGATGAAGAAGCTTGACTTCATCAATGGTGGATTGATGACATGAGTGAGAAATCCAATTCTAAAGTCTACCCACTTCCTATTTCTTCATCCTCTACCTCTTGCCAAGTAGTAGAGTGTGTTTCCTTCACAAGTTTTCATGGCTTGGTGAAGGTGGAGCTTGATCTAGCGATGCCTCGACGTAGATCATCTTCGGCATGGACATCGACGACCTAGCTCGCCATTTCTCCGACGAAGCCGACGCTAGAGCCCGGGAATTCATTTGGACAACGAGGGGACTTCGTTACGGAGTTATGGTGTTGGAGCACCGGATCTACAAAGGTTGTATTTCCGTTTAAACTTTAGTTAAGTTGTTAACTAGTTTCATTTTCGCCTAGAAATCTAGCCAACGATCCGTTCTAGGGTTTCTCGGCACCGTTTAAATTTGAAATTGGCATGGTTGATGTCTTGTGAGACCTCATTAGGGTGCCTAGGAACCCTACAGAGCCCATCTCTTAAAGATGTTAAGATTTGGGGTTGTCCGGCCTATGTCAAAAGCAAAATCCGTACAAGCTCAAGGCAAGGTCAGTTCTGTGGAAGTTTATTGGATATCCCAAGCATTCGCAAGGGAATATCTTCTACCACACCGAGGAACAAAAGATGTTTTATTTCTCGGCATACCACTTTTTGAGAAAACGGGAATTTCTTGTGAAGAAATTAGTGGTCATAAGGTAGAACTGGAAGTAGTTTCAGCTAAAACAAACTGCAGCTGATGATTTGGTAGAACCGGAGGATTCAATAGTTTCCAACAAACTTCAGCCTCTCCGCCGATCTGGTAGGGTTCCTCATCCACCTGAGAGATACTTCGGTTTCTCTATGACAGTGGGAGCAAGGATTGCATCATGAGATGATGACCCAACTAGTTTCGAGCAGCCATCAGGAGTGGGGACTCTGTGAGGATGGCTGGATGCTTAGCGATCTGAGATGGAATCCTTATACACCAACAAAGTATGGACTTTGGTTACTTTATCTGAAGGGTTAAATCCCCATCAGGAGCAAGTATATCTTAAGAAGATTACTTAGTGTACTTGGAAAAGCTTAGACTTTCAAAGCTATGCTTAAGTCCATCCAGATCCTACTTGCCACGGCTACATACCATGACTACGATATCTGGTAGTTGGGTGTCATGACTATTTTTCTAAATATTGATTTGGAAGAGAGCGTCTATAAGTACAAAGCCAGAGGGCTTTGTAGACAGTGGGAGCAGCGGAAACGTGAGCAAGATGTTTTATAGGATAAATCAGGCATCGCGGAGTTGAAACATCTGTTTTGATGTGCTAGTCAAAGAGTTTGACTTCATCAAAATAGTAGATGAACCAAGTATATACAAAAAGGTAGTAGGGAGTATGGTGGTGATCCTCGTATAGTACGTGGATGACATACTCTTGATAAGGAAGAAATTTCCTATGCTACGCTCGGTCAATCTCCTCTTATCATAAAGATTCTCTATAGGATCAAGGTGATACCTCCTAAATCCTGGGTTATGGATCTATGAGACAGATCTAATTGGATGTTAGGATTCTCACTAGTTGTAGTGAGATGGTATCAATCGATCCTGGGGAGAATCACTGGAAAGGTTCCACGGTGATAAGGACGACTGAATGTCAGTCGCAGGCATTGTCTTTACCCTCAGTGGAGGGACGGTATGTTGAAAGAGTTCCAAGCTAGATACCGTGACTTACTAGACGATTAAAGGCAAGATATATCATTACCAAGGATGCTACCAAAGAGGCAGTCTGGATAAATATAAGTTCATGAGATGAACTTCGTTCCTGCCATTGTGTGACAATGGACTAATGGTTAAGACCTAGCAACCCCCGTCCCATCAGAGATCCAGATATATTCTTAGGCAGTATCACCTGATCATGGAGATGGTTGATCTCCAGGGAGATCAAGGCAAGGAGAGTAGACACAGAGGACAACAGCGCGGATCCACTCACAAAGGCATATTTCTCAGTAAAGACTTTTATGGGATGGTTGAGTAAGAGATACTTCAACCACAGCTGATTGTTGGGTATGCGATCCCACAACAGATGGCCCTAGTGCAAGTGGGAGATTGTTAGTTATATGTATTCCCTAGAGGCCATTACTGTACATATGTTGTATATTGTAGTGGATGCTTGGACATATATAAGGAGGACTTTCTTGCTCGACATGATAGTATGCTATCTGGTTACTCTTTATCTTAACATGTACTCAGATTGTCTCTATGTCACATGTTGATAAAGCCCTTAGGATGAGCACTTGACTACCAGGACTATGATGTAGATCATACTAGTAGGGACAGTATAGTCGTCAAGTACATCCTTCAAATGTTCCTAGTCGTGGGAGTACCGAGACAAGGCATCGATACTCCATAGTAGACTAGCGTATGCGCTTCTTGACCCATATGATGGGCGATGGATGATCCTATATCCATTGGTGTTTGACATCAGAGAAGGTATACGGGTGCTTAGTGGAGACTAGGTACACTGGACGGACTAGCCGAGAACTCCTAGATGGTATTATACCTCACGTCAGATGGCAGTTCTCTGGTGACACTGGTATAGGTTAGTCTGTAGACCCGAGATCGTCATAGAGTCTTGTATGATTCCCACTGTGCTTTGATTTCTACCTTACCACGTCCATGGGCGTGTGCAAAACGGTGGCTTTTGGGTACAGTCCCGAATCACATGGAGGCAATGAGCGATAGGAGGGGTTTCGTCTCTCCCGGTATAGGGAGTTGATGTTGCGCAGTGTTCGATTAGCTATAACTAGAAATCCCTGGCCAGGGTTGCTGAGATTTACTGGTAAGTGTTATTAGTAGTTTCTCAAACAGTTATGGACCTCATATCGACACGACTTATCAATCTATTGGGGTCTGACGTTTACCACCCCTAGGTGAGATATGCGACATATCAGACGAAGAGACCGGACTGTACGGGAGTGTTACTGGTTGAAATCACGGGAGAATATACAGGCTTTCTTGTTGATCTTCTGATTGCTCAATACCTGGGTGGCTGTTACGTTTAGCTGACCGCTTGCAGCTTGTGGGTGTTTGATCCTACAGCTGGCGTATTGACGATTCATTAGAGTCCTGCACAGAGGGTTCCTGGCTCGGGAAAAACGGAGTAGGAGCACATATATGATATGTGCGGGATCGAGAATAATGCGTGTATGCGATACCGTATTAGATTCTCGCGATATGTGATATCGGCCGGGTATATGTGATATAGCCGGGTCATCGGATCAAGTGTTGATTCGATGAACTGATACAGATTATATTAGTCGGTTATTTGTGAAATAGCCGGATTATCGGATCAAGTGTTGATTCGATAATTTAATGTATAATTATATATTTGATATATTAAATTACATTAACTAATATAAGCTCACTCAAAGATTCTTTTTCTCACTCGGGTAATAAATTGATATATGTTAATTGTATTATTTTATTTTGTTACAATAAATATTGTATATGTGATATATAATATTGTAACATGTTATGGTTATAAATGCAACATGATTTGTGGAGTTTAAATATGGTTAAGGTTTGGATTAGGGTTAAGCTTTCATGAAGCTTTCAAGAAGCTTCTTGAAGCTTTGACTTTGACCTTGATATTTTGTGATATTTTGCCTAGATATTTCTTTAACCCAACCCAACCCTTTACCCTAGTTAAATCTCTACAAGGGTTAAGTTTTCTTTCTTAACCCATGGTTGCATTTCTAACCTTACAAAAGTTTCATTATTCATCACAAATGGTTTAGTTCTTCTTCTTCCTTCTTCTCTCTTGAAAAAGCTTTCTAGCATTTTATGAAATCATGAAAATGAGTGAGATAAAGAAAACAAATGAGAGCTAAATTCCAACTTCATCATCCTCATCTATTCTTGCCACTTAGATTAGGGTGTTTGCTTTGCTAATACTTGATTAGCAAAGCAAGAGCTTGGGTTTGAGTTTCTTCAAGGTAGATCATCTTTGTTATTGAAGATCGGAAGCAAGATTGCATCTTTCACTTCATGGAGCCTCTCTAGAGTCCGGGCACTCGATGATCGCAGCGAAGGGACCTCAACACGGAGCTTTAGAAGTGAAGGAACGGACTACAAAGGTTGTAATCCCAAACTCTTAGAAGTAAAGTTGTTTACTTGTTCTTTGTTTCGCCTAATCTCTAGTCTAAGATCTTGGTTAGGGTTGTTCGGTATGTCTAAATTTTAAATCGGGCATGGTTGATGCCTTATAGACCCTTGTGACAGTGCCTAGTAACCCTATAGGCGGCACTTGCCGGAGAGATTGGCTATAAATCGCCGGATATACGCGAGCTTCCCTTGGAGAGACCGCGGTTGCTTGAGAGTCCTTGGCGGAGGCATTTCCATGATCGCCTTGATCTTCGACGGGTCTATCTCGATGCCTCGGTGGCGGACGACAAATCGTAGGAATTTGCCTCAGGAAACTCCGAACGCGCATTTGAGAGGGTTCATCTTCAAGTTATATTTCCGAAGGCGCTAAAACACGATCTTCAGATACTCTAAATGTTCCTCGTATGATTTGCTTTTAACTATGAGGTCGTCGATATAGCATTCAACGATTTCATGTATGAGGTCGTTGAAGATCCTCATCATGGCTCTCTAATAGGTGGCACCGGCGTTCTTTAGACCGAAGGGCATCACCTTGTAGCAGAATATGCCCAAAGAGGTCCGGAAAGCTGTATACTTTTGGTCCTTGATCAGTCGAAAATAATGTATTTTTAACACGTCAATTTCCCTATCTTTTGCATTCATCTAGAGGTGTTCGGTATTCATATTACACATATTAGCAAAACAGCTGCAAAATACAAAATTACATGTGTTATACTCTAAAACCGGCATTTTTAGTGAAATTGACTGTTTATCATGGCATTGCATCATTCTTGTGTAGCGCAACACTTGTTTCGAAGTCTGTGCAGGAAATTTCAGGAACCGAGCCAAAATTGTGAAAATAATGTGGATAAAATACGCCAACTCAAAGGCTAGAGATCTGGCAGAGATCAAGGATTAATTACAAGATTCAGCACATCAGAGAATAGCCCAAATATTATAAGAAGAATTACCAGAAAATATGATGCACTGGGCCTCTTATTGGGCCGCGGATCCGTGGCCCGAACCCCATTGGCGCGGCGTATCCGCGGCCATTTAGTGACGACGTCAGCATTTCTCTTCTGCAGATTGCTTCTCTCAGGGCCTACATTCATTTCATATACTTCAAGTTCCAGAATTATCAAGAGTCTTCTGCCAGATCAGCAAGGATCATTAATCAAGCTAATCTTGATTAAGCTAATCAACCTCCTAACAACCTAGTTCTAGAAGCTCCCTCCAACTAACTACTTCTAGAAGCCTCTCTAGCTAACAAACTTTTGGAGGGAAATTCAAATTTTGAATCCTAGATCTAGGGTTATGAAAGTCTATAAAAGGGAACCTAGATCTAGGGTTAATGGGTAATCTCTCATCTCCCCCAAATTCTTACCACAAGTTGAGTGACACAACTTGTAAACCCTAATTCAAATTCCAAAGCCAAATTCAAGATCCCGAGTACCAAATCAAGCGAGAAGCCTTCAACCTTTTAAGAGCAGAGCCGATCTTCAATCGAGCAAGTGATCCAAGCCGATCCGCGACTTAAGGAGACGAGCGAAGCCAAATCGACGATCGAGTTCATTCCTCTTGTAGTTCTTGAGCGATTTGTAACGGAATTGTTGATAAATAAAAGGTGAAATTCTTTAATCTTGCTTTCTTTAAATTCTTGCATCATGATTCGATCTCAATTTGTGATTGTGGTTCTTGTTGTGATATTTGAGTAAAACTCCGCTCGTAAAGGAATCGAGACGATCAATAGAATGATGATGTAACAAATCTTAAAACAATTCTTATGTCCTACGAGTTTGTAAACCCTAGCGAATTGAAGAATCGACGACCTAGTTTCGATGCGATGCTTTCTTGATTGTGTTCGCTCGAAATTAGGGATCCACGATCGATTCTTGAATTTACTAGAGGCTAGAATGTGAATGATATCGACGAAGGAATAAGGGATAGATGATGAAACCCTAGTTTCACAAGAAATCCCTAATTCTCGTTGATCATCATCGATCTAGTATCAATTCATCGATGGATAAGAATATGTAATCGCTAGATTTCATCACATCTATAGATCCGATCGATTCCTACGAGCTTCACTTCGATTCTTGATATTTGATTTGGAAATCATCACATCTCAATTCTTAATTTTAATGTTTTCTTGTTAATTAGATTAGATCTAGATGATTCTTGAATTCATTTGACAAATCTTGAATTGAATTGTCTTCTTTTCTTCTTTTCTTTAATTTTCGATTCATCTAATTCGAAATACGAACGGATTACACTTTCCCTGTGGACGATCCGCACTTACTAACGTGCTACAAATCGACACCGTTATTGATTGCGGTCAAATATTTTTGGTTGTGATTTCTATATACATTTTCTAAAACCGACACAACGGAAAAACATTCAATCAAATGGCGCCGTTGCCGGGGATAGTGCGCTAATTGTTCGTATATTGAAATTTGAGTTGAAAGATTTATTCCATTATAATTTTTAGATCATAATTCGTGCAAACACTAATACGAGTTGTTGTGATTTGTGCGAGGAAATCTGGAACTTGTGGAGTTGTGGAAAAAAATTTCAGAGCAGTCCAGAGAGCTCCTGAGGTGAACAGGAACCGATCCTGAAAATTTTGTGAAGTGATCGATTGAACTGACCGCGTTTCCGCGGTTTAAGGAGGTTATTGCCGCGCATCCGTGGCTTAGTGGCTTCCTCTCTGTACAAAATTTTGCAGGTATAATCCTCTGCTTTCTTATCTCCTCCTAAATCTGCTCCAATTAACAATTTGCTGCAGGTTTCTTTGCAAAATTCGCAGCGCCGCAAAAGCAAAATAAATTGTGCGTGCTTTGATTTTTGGCTGTTTGCATATTAATACGGAAATTAAGGGGCAAAGACCAAATCCAGATTAGGTGGGGAGTTCATTACCCTTCCTAAGCCCCAAAAATCACAAACTTGTATCCGCATTTACCCTCATTAACTAAAAAAGATCTAGAGATGACTCTAAGGACCGTCGCGCTCACTTAGGACAGAAGAAGGCCGTGGGTAATTCATTGCTTATCCGCGTTTCTTTTGTGGTGTCTAAGGCAAGTGTGTCGAAGGCTAGTGGTTATTAATTAGGCCCACTACTTACGTAGTGGAGTACCTTCCCACTTATCTGGCACTTACCTGGCCACAGGGGAGACAAAGAGGCAGCGGAGGATTTATCCTGCGACTTGTCTTTTAGCAGTTAGGAGCGGTCTAGAGCTTTGACCTAGGCAACCACTAGAATTAGGGTTTTGCTTGTTGCATTTGTTGTGATTTGCATCATTTTTTCAAAAATCCGTATCTTTTTCAAAACAGACACCAATCACATTCAATTCCCCTAATTATAAGTCACGCTGCAACTTGTACCAACCCTTTTTAGTGCAAGATAGGCTGGACACGAGATTCTAGTGCCCGTTTAGTCCGCGTTCCCCTATCGACCCTAAAGTCGGTATTTCTACATTTACCTTTTCTTTACCCACCACCACACCCACATCGATGGATTATTCTCCATCGAACTTCTTTACCACTACTCTACCGCCGTCCGTAGGTGCGCAGAATCCACCCCGCATCTCTCTCCAAGAGAGGTGCTATCCCACACGAGGTCCCCTTTCCACCTGTCTTTCCATTCCACCTGCCAACGGGGAAAATTTTGAAATTAAACCCCAATACATCAACCTTCTACAAAAATTTCACGGTCTCGGGTCTGAGGACGCATACGTGTTTATCACGAAATTTGAAAATGTATGCGCAATGATGGGTACCTCACAGCTTTCTATGGATGCTATGCGTCTACGTCTTCTCCCATTCACTTTGTGCGATATAGCCGAGAAGTGACTGTATAACACAACCGCACATTCCATTTCAAATTAGGAAGAATTCGTCAAAGCATTCCTTAAGAAATTCTACCCACATCAAAAGACAGCTCGAGTCTGTAGTGAAATAAATCAATTCACCCAGCTTCCAAATGAACCATTTTCGAAATGTCTTGAACGCTTCAAGGATCTGTTAGTCCAATGTCCACATCACGGAATCCCTAGATGGGAACTGTGCCGAATCATTTATGAGGGCATTAATCCTAATACAAGACAGACCCTTGAATCCATGTGTCAAGGCAACTTCATGACCAAAGATGATGGGGAAGCCTGGAAATTTCTAGAAGATTTCGCTGAAAAATCTTTACAGTGGGAGGGTGTAAGTCAATCGTCTAGGGGTGGCAATAACCAATCGGAAGTTTCCATAGGAGTTAGAGCTGACATTGCAGCTATTCAAAAGAAACTCGAGACTATGGAAAATAAATTTTTAGCTTCCACCCTAAGTCAAATGTCACTCTCCAAAACTGTATGTGGATGCTGTTCTGATCCATCACATCTCACGGAAGAATGTCCACT
This sequence comes from Agapanthus africanus, assembly GCA_030015575.1. NCBI lineage: Eukaryota > Viridiplantae > Streptophyta > Magnoliopsida > Asparagales > Amaryllidaceae > Agapanthus > Agapanthus africanus. The sequence goes on from CM057346.1 coordinate 404,994,723, forward strand.
AAATTCTCCGTTTCAAGGTCACGAGCATACCAATTCTGCTTTCCAACATAGACCTAGAAACGATCCATTTTCTTCCATATATAATCAGGGTTGGAAGAATCACCCTAACTTTGCTTAGAACCAATCACAATCTCAAAACACGGTTCCAACCCAAAACAATTTCCAAAGGGTCCCTCCACCACAACAGCAACCACCACTTCAATTGAGTCAGCACCCCTACCAATCACAAAACTTCCAAAATCCGGCCAACACTTTTGCACCACATGAAAACTCTTTGCAATTGACCGGTACAGATAATACCTCTGCACTAGCACAAACCTTGGATACTTTCATGAAACAATCCATCCAAGGGACGGCAAGTTTGCAATCTTCCGTCGAGAATGTGATGAAGATCATTGTCTCTCAAAATGAGAATATCAAATCGATGGAAGCACAAATTGCACAACTAAAAGCCGAAATGAGTGAAAGAGAAAAAGGGAAACTTCCAGCTCAACCTTTACTCAATCCTGGTTATTCACATCATGTGGATGCAATCACGTTGAGATCTGGAAGAGTGCTTGACAATCACGTTGGGGAAGAGTTTGATGATACTGATAAATCAATCAATCACACCCCGGCTGAGACCTTTCCTTCCACTTCTACTTCTAATTCTGACCCCAGTTCTTCTACCCCACCACCTTCTTGCGAGCCTATTCTTCGTTTCCCAAAAGGCTCGCCACCTCAGCCCATTTCTTCTAGTTCTCCACGGATGATCCCCACTTCTATTCTGGGATCAGTTCCACACACACTTCCTTCTCCTATGATGGACCCAGCACTTATTGCTAAAGCACCGTATCCTAATCGGTTAAGGGCTAACAAATCGAGTCCACATATGGAGAAGATTATGGACATGTTTAAGCAAGTTAACATCAACATCCCTCTCCTAGATGCTATCCAACAAGTTCCGTCCTATGCGAAAACTCTTAAGAACTTGTGCAGTAGGAAGAGGAAGACTCAAGTGCCCAAGAAGATATTCATGGCAAAGACTGTAGACACGGTTTTCCCCCAACAAGTACCACGTAAACATAAGGACCCTGGCTGTCCTACTATTTCTATTTCTATTGGGGGAAAACACATTAACCGTGCTCTACTAGACCTTGGCGCTAGTGTTAACTTGCTTCCATACTCGGTTTACGAGCAACTAGGTATCAGAGTGTTAAAGCCCTCGAGCATAACTCTCTAAATGGCTGACCGATCAATCACCAAACCTAGGGGTGAACTGGAGGATATGTTAATAAAAATCGGGGAATTTATATTTCCTGTGGACTTTATTATACTTGATACACAGCCTATAGCGAACCCACGGAATCAAATTCCGGTGATTTTAGGTCGCCCATTTTTGGCCACTTCCAACGCTATCATCAATTGTTGTAATGGTTCTATGACCCTATCTTTCGGGCATAGGTCAATTGAGCTGAACATTTACAAGTTGGGAAGTGTACCCTCCGAACCTACTGCTCAGATCTGTTCTGTCGACTTAATGGATGTCGACAGCAGCGAATTTGATGATCCTCATGATACTGATCTTGACTCTTTTCATATGTTGTTGTTTGACCCAACTATGTATATACACATACGGACTCTTCCACCGAGTTATCCGGGTCAACAACTAACACTGATTATGAACTGTTTTTAGAGTCTGAAGATCACCCCGCACTTTGTGATGACATTATTCTTCGGGGTATTCATGGAACTTTTGAGGAAATCTTCGCAGATAAACTCTCATTTTTGAATGACACGGGTGTTGAGATGAGTCATTTCCCAATCAATGAAATTGAACCTCCACCCCTTCTTCTGGACTGTAAAAAGAATGCGAGTAATCCATCACATTCACTGCATCGTCTCTCCAAAATGAGACGCACACACATTGTATTCCACCACTTACCCTTTCCCCACTTTTTCTTCCACCAACCTGAGCACTGCATTGATAAAAATTTTGAGTGGTTGGTGTTGACGTTCGGTCTTTGCAAAGCTTGGCATCGACCAATAATTTTTGACCCCCTCATGTGATTTTTAAAGATTAACATTGCTTAACTCAAGTTTGGGGGGTATAATCTGGCTCTTGATAAGAAAAAATTTTACTGAAAAATGATGAGCCAAAGAATAAGTTTGGGGGAGGATCTTCACTTAAATATTTTGCCCCCACTAATAAGTTCCTCCTAGGCTTACAGGTTTTTTTGAGATTAGCAGATGGCAACAGTGAGGACACTGTTGAAAACAAGTTTAGGGGAGGTTTGTGCTTATTTTCGCATCATTTGCATCATACTTTGCATAAGCACAAAACATTTGAAAACCTATAAAAATTTAAAAAATTTCAAAAGAAAAAATATTTTTTTGTACATAAATAAGATAATAAAAGATTAGATGGTGAAAAATACATCCAAAAGATTGGAAAAATTTAAGAAAACCAAGAAAATTAGAAGTTTTCTTATACGAACTAGTAATAAGTAGTTATGGGCCATTGTCCCAAGGGTTAGTAAGATGAAGGAAGTCACTAATCTGAGGATAAAAATAAGTCTGAAAAATAGTTCCTATGCTGGAAGCCAAACATTTTGAACGTTGATACCCTACTATTCGCACTTACACATGTCTTGAAGCCCGGGATAGTAAAGGATACCTTGAAATACTCTTGTCTTAAAGCCAAAGTATGAAGGAAATTAAAAAAATGAAGAATGAAGAAAATATAAAGTGGTGAGAAAAATGGACACTGGTTTTGTTATCGCCAAGGCAGCAATAAAAAAATATAGCGAGGGTGCCTCTTCACCTAGTGCCCTAAGGCCAACTGGTCTGGGAGTCACTGCTAAGCCTTAGGTGGTGCAAGACGAGGAAAATACACCAAATAAGCAAGCACATGAGTAATCGGTCGGTTAGTACCTCAAGAAGTATTAACGGTCGCATGAAAGTGTGTGAGCAATCTCATCTAAATATTCATTAATTAAAAAGTACTGAGGCTGATGGGCAAGAGTATGATAGCTTGAATTGAATTCTCCGGGTGTAGGGATGTCTATTACACACACGCAGGGTTATATGATCGATGTTTGGAAGAAAGATAGGAATAAAGAATAAGACGATGTTTTATTGAGGGAGGACGTGATTTCTGACATCTTTTCATGACTATTAAGATAGGGCTCATGACAACCGAAAAGCTAGCCTAGTTGGAAACCCTAATTTTCAAAGTCTTTCTTTTACAATTCTTATCTTTAAATGTAATATTCACGATCTTCCTTTTATTATTATATTTTGTGGGTGAAATCCGCTGAAAACCCTCAGCAGACAACACTCCTCCTACTAGGGACACCTAGAGGTTTAAAGGCTTGTTGCACGTGCTCAGTGCAATCGTGTTGCCTACGAAAGTGTGCTAGTTAGTTTTTTCTCTTTTATTTTCTCCTTCTCTTTTTAATAAAACAGTTCGCTCGAGACGATCGAAAATAAGTTTAGGGGAATTTGATCAGTCGAAAATAATGTATTTTTAACACGTCAATTTCCCTATCTTTTGTATTCATCTAGAGGTGTTCGGTATTCATATTGCACATATTAGCAAAACAGCTGCAAAATACAAGATTACATGTGTTATACTCTAAAACCGGCATTTTTAAGGAAATTGACTGTTTATCATGGCATTGCATCATTCTTGTGTAGCGCAACACTTGTTTCGAAGTCTGTGCAGGAAATTTCAGGAACCGAGCCAAAATTGTGAAAATAATGCTGATAAAATATGCCAACTCAAAGGCTAGAGATCTGGAAGTGATTAAGGATTAATTACAAGATTCAGCACATCAGAGAATAACCCAAATATTATAAGAAGAATTACCAGAAAATATGATGCACTGGGCCTCTTATTGGGCCGCGGATCCGCGGCCCAAACCCCATTGGCACGGCGGATCCGCGGCCATTTAGTGATGACGTCAGCATTTCTCTTCTACAGATTGCTTCTCTCAGGGCCCACATTCATTTCATATACTTCAAGTTCCAGAATTATCCAGAGTCTTCTGCCAGATCAGCAAGGATCATTAATCAAGCTAATCTTGATTAAGCTAATCAACCTCCTAACAACCTAGTTCTAGAAGCTCCCTCCAACTAACCACTTCTAGAAGCCTCTCTAGCTAACAAACTTTTGGAGGGAAATTCAAATTTTGAATCCTAGATCTAGGGTTATGAAAGTCTATAAAAGGGAACCAAGATCTAGGGTTAATGGGTAATCTCTCATCTCCCCCAAATTCTTACCACAAGTTGAGTGACACAACTTGTAAACCCTAATTCAAATTCCAAAGCCAAATTCAAGATCCCGAGTACCAAATCAAGCGAGAAGCCTTCAACCTTTTAGGAGCGGAGCCGATCTTCAATCGAGCAAGTGATCCAAGCCGATCCGCGACTCAAGGAGACGAGCGAAGCCAAACCGACGATCGAGTTCATTCCTCTTGTAGTTCTTGAGCGATTTGTAACGGAATTGTTGATAAATAAAAGGTGAAATTCTTTAATCTTGCTTTCTTTAAATTCTTGCATCATGATTCGATCTCAATTTGTGATTGTGGTTCTTGTTGTGATGTTTGAGTAAAACCCCGCTCGTAAAGGAGTCGAGACGATCAATAGAATGATGATGTAACAAATCTTAAAACAATTCTTAAGTCCTACGAGTTTGTAAACCCTAGCGAATTGAAGAATCGACGACCTAGTTTCGATGCGATGCTTTCTTGATTGTGTTCTCTCGAAATTAGGGATCCACGATCGATTCTTGAATTTACTAGAAGCTAGAATGTGAATGATATCGACAAAGGAACAAGGGATAGATGATGAAACCCTAGTTTCACAAGAAATCCCTAATTCTTATTGATCATCATCGATCTAGTATCAATTCATCGACGGATAAGAATATGTAATTGCTAGATTTCATCACATCTATAGATCCGATCGATTCCTACGAGCTTCACTTCGATTCTTGATATTTGATTTGGAAATCATCACATCTCAATTCTTGATTTTAATGTTTTCTTGTTAATTAGATTAGATCTAGATGATTCTTGAATTCATTTGACAAATCTAGAATTGAATTGTCTTCTTTTCTTTTTTTCTTTAATTTTCGATTTATCTAATTCGAAATACGAACGGATTACACTTTCCCTGTGGACGATCCGCACTTACTAACGCGCTACAAATCAACACCGTTATTGATTGCGGTCAAATATTTTTGGTTGTGATTTCTATATACATTTTTTAAAACCGACACAACGGAAAAACATTCAATCAGTCCTCGGGATGCATCTTAATCTGATTGTATCCTGACGAGCCGTCCATGAAGGAAAAGACCTCGTGTGTGGAGGTGTTGTCTATCATTAGCTCGGTAACCGGTACAGGAAAATCGTCCTTCGGGCAAGCTCTGTTGAGATCCCGGAAGTCTACGCATATGCGCACCGTCCCATTTTTCTTTATCACCGGGACGATGTTGGCGATCCAATCAGGATACTGAACCTCTTGGATGAAGCCGGAGTCGATTAGCTTCTTGACTTCGGCATTGATGCTCATCTCAAGCTCGAGCCGCATTCTTCTCGGTGCTTGTTTGATCGGTTTGACGTCCGGAGAGATCGCCAATTTGTAGACAGCAATCTCTGGATCGAGCCCCGGCATCTCTGAATAGTTCCATACAAAGCAATCTTTATACTGCATGAGCACGTCTTTAAGCGTAGCCTCCTTTTCTTCAGACAACTGTTCACTGACGAACGTCGGTCGTTCGTCGGTCGTGGGTCGTTTGCCGTTCCCAGGTCGATTTTTCTGAGGTCATCTGCAGTAGTATGTATTCCATCTTCCAGCTCTTTTGGCACCGGTGGAAACTCTGAGATCACCTCGCCATCATCGTTTTCGAAGCACTGGGGAGGTCATCCATATTCTCGGGCTCTTCTTCTGATAGCGTTATCATATGGCAGGTGCGAGATCGCTTCCAAGGCCGATGTTGATCTGGTTCTACTCTCGCTGCATACGTGGCTTCCGGCTTATGCTTCTACGGCGGTGTTACCCTCCAACTGCTGGATAAAGCGAACTTGCCGAGTTGGTATTGGTCTTCGACCCAGTTCTTGAAGGTGAAGCAGTCTTCGAGAGGGTGCCCTATTGCTCGGTGATAGGAGCAATAGTCGGGATGAGAGACCTCGTTTGCTTGCTCGGGGTGCTTGGACTCCGGGAGTGTCATCATCCGATGTTTCATGACAAGATCGAATATCTTCTTTGTCTTGTCCTAAGGAAAAGAATATTCTCGACCCATCTTCTTTATAAGAGACGGATCCCGGCTGCTCGATTCTTGATCGCGTGGTTTCTCAGATCTGCTATGCTGCCGTCGAACGTTTTTTCCGTTCTTTGGCTTATTTTTGCCTCTGTGCCGGGTCTTTTGCATGACGGGTTGGCGACGAGAAGTATTGTCATTCTCCCCAGCCTGTTGAAGGAGGCGCTGCGCTCTGGCTTTCTCGTAAATGGCCATTTCACGGCTATGGTCGTCCCTGACCTTCTGACCCGCTTCCTTTATTAGCTTGTCCATCTGTTCTTCAAACGACAGACTTGGCATTATGGCGGGACCTCATTTTAGTTTGGGGTTGGCGTCTTTTAACAGAACATATCCTTCTTTGTCAAAGTCATGTATGACATAGCAGCCATGGAATCGCTCCCGTTTCTTAGATTGAACATATCCAAGCCCGATCGTTTCCATTCTCCCATTGGGCAACTTTCGCTGAGTTCCGGGGGCGTCCCAGATCTTGTTGTAGAACTGAGCTTGTAGAGCAGTCTGTTTGAAGGGTACAGCTTGGCTCCTTAACAGCCTTTTCAATCCTTCTGGGTAATATCTAGGCAGACGGATGGGCTGGAGCCTTTCAAGTGTAGAATTAGCACCATGCCAAATTTCTTTCTCTACTTTGGTTTCCGTGGATTGATAAAAGAGGATCGCCTTTTCATCTCTTCTCCTGAGAGGGACGTACAATGTCTGCAGTTCTTGCACACCATAGGTATCAAGCGCATCAAGCTCTTTGTAATGCTCTTATGGAACCATGGCAATTTGCAGACTCCGATCATTGCCAGCGAAGGCTTGTATTGATGGATGGAAAATACGGCATTGATTTCATCTTCCGAGTCGCTGCCGAAGATCAACATAGGGGTGGACGGTCCCGGCTTGTTGCATTGGGGTGGCCCTGAATAAACTATTTCTTCTTCCTCCTCAGTGTCACTCCCGAAGACTGGAATAGTGGTGATAGCTTTGTCCTTCGGTTTATGACATCTCTCCGTGTCTTCTAAATCTGGTAAGAAGTATTTTGCATCTTCGTACTTTCGGACTTCATTCAAGGAGAATGGGTTTAACTCCCCTGTCACAGTATACTCGAGACCATCCTTGAAATACTTCATACACTGATGTCGTGTAGAAGGGATGATGTTGTACTCGTGTAACCAAGGCCTGCCGAGCAAAACATTATAGCAAGTCTTGGCGTCAATGACGTGAAACTTGATGTCCGTGATAAGCAGCCCAAAGCGTAGCGTCAGTATCACAGACCCGAGCGTTCGTGATGACTGGGAGTCAAATCCGGAGATAATGATCTTATCACGAGCGAGGTGCTGAACGCTCATGCAGATTTCCTTCAACACTCTCACGTTGAGAAGATTGACGAAGGACCCATTGTCAACCAGGATTTTGCCTATTTTGATATCATGACAGTATCCGGAGACATAGAGGGGACGGTTATGCTCGCACGTCCCGAGGAGGAGATCTTCATCGCCAAAGGTGATATCGGCTGTGTGCACTTCTTCCAGTTCGTCTTTCATCTTTTCTTCGGAAAAGAAATCTTGAAATTGGTCGGGCTCTTATAATTCCCTGATCAGAGAATCTCTCGCTTCCTTAGATAGCAGAAGGGCGTCGAGAATGTTGAGCTGCGAGGGTATCTTCCTCAGGTATGCAAGAACGTTGTAATCCACCTTACTTTTCTTGGGCGGGTCCTTGGCTGCCAGCTCTTCGACGACTCGATCATCAAGGGCGATATCCTCAGGGACTTTTTCTTTCCCCTTATCCTTTTTGTTTGAGCCCTTGTTTGCGGGCCCGAGATTCTTTTCGGGCAGCGTACGATTGCACAGCTGAATGTTCTTGCAGCTCTTCGGTTCTTCCTCTTTTCCCGAGGTAGATTCTTTGAAGAGAGGGCCAAGAGTCATTTCCTCGTCAGAGTCGCTCCCGAAGGTGAGAACTTGCGATCCCTCATAGGAAACTATATGGCAGTTGCCGGCAGTTCTTCCGTGCTCATTTGTTGCGCTTTTCTGCTGTCGACGGGCTTTACGCTTCATTCTTTTGAAGTGTTGCTTGTGAGCGACATATCCCTGCCACCATCTTTTAAAAGCTTTGCACTCTTCAGTAGGGTGTGTGAACTTTCGATGATATAAGCAGTAGTTAGGATGTATATCCGCTTCATCAGGAGTGTTTCCTTCGGAGAGTGGCAGCTTCATTCCCATCAATATGGCTTTGGCGAATCTCTTCCTCGTCTTGAACCTGCTTTTATTTGCGGCAGATGTATTTTGATCTACTGGGAGCGCTTTGACCCTTTCGTCCAGTCGCCGGCGTTTGGCCTTTTCAAATATGTCAATTTCGCGCTCCCGGTTAGCTTTACTTTTCAAAAGAGCTTCGTTTATGAATGCATCGATCATTTCGTCTGATGGTCCTAGAAGTTCTGGTTCAGGATCTGCCCCCGATTTCTCTGTGTCAGGAGCTTCTTCACTATTTATTGACGAGTGAGAGATAACATGACAACTTGCCACGTAATCCTCAGACTCATCCGACGAGTCTTCTCCACTGTCATCATCTCCGTCCTCAAGGGCGTGGGTGAGAAATTCTTGGAGCGTGATTGGGGTCCGTGTCTTCTGATTATATTCTTCCAACGCGTCAATCTGTTTTTGTAGGTCCGTACGCTAGTCACCAGGCTTCACGGGCTTTTTGGTCTTCTTCTTCGAAGACTTTGACGGCTGGGTGTGAGCGCTTTGGCTATCACCACTAATTTTTGGAGTTGGGCGCGGTTTTAGCATTCCCTTGATGACTTCGGGTTCCAATGGATTTTTCCACTTGATCGCCGGGCATGTTTGGAGATCCTTCAGCATTCTTTTCGTCTTGGCTGAAAGAACGACCTCCCATGGAGCTTCTTCTACAAGAAAGCATGATGCCCCCGGTGTGTCCGTCTTTTTGAGAACGTGCGGCTGGGGCGGGCTTACTTTCCAATTCTCGGACAGTGCGAATTTGCCCTGTTGGTACATGGACGAAGCAATCTTCAATTGGATGGCTTACCGCTTGATGGTAGGGGCAATAATTCGGATTATTAGCCTCACCGGGTTGTAATGGGCGTTTTGGATTTGGCAAATTAATGAGCCTGTTGCGCACCGCTAGCTCGAACAATCTCCTCGTTTTTCCCCAGGGAAATGAATAAGGGCGCTTTATTTTCTCATTATAGTATCGCCGTCTCTCGTCTAAGCGATCCGTTAATTTTGGACCACTAGGCTGCTGTTGAGTATTGGCGACGAAGGTCGCTTTCCCTTTGCCCTTTTCATTCCATGGCTCCGGCTTTGAAGGAGACGGTCTATGACCCATCTGGTCCATTTGGGACAGTTTGTCGATCAAGGCCTGGAACGTGGTTGGCTTGAAGAACATCATGAATTGGGAGATGGTCGCTTGAGGGTCAAGAGTGCCCATGAACATGCCCACTGCCGCCGCTTCTTCGATGCGCTGCTCACATTTTGACCATAAATTCCGCCATCGTATTGCGTATTGAACCCATGTTTCTCCAGGTTTTACCCTGGCATTAATCAATGCCGTGATCAGGGTGCGTTCACTAGCACTCGCGAAACGCTGGGTGAATAATAGCTCAATCTCTGCAAAAGTTTTGACGGAGTCGTTGGGAAGCTACGAATACCACTCAAACGCCGTCTCCGACAAGCTACCAACAAACTGGCGGAGCAGAAGTTTATCATCACCTCCGGTGTTGCCGCATAAGGCTCTGAATTGAGTGACGTGCTGATGAGGATTCCCCGTCCCTTAATATACATGGAATTTAGGGATCGTATATCCCGGCGGGTACCTTATTTGGTCATACCGGCCTGGGTAGGGTCGTCCAGTTTTAACGATTTGCCCGGCCATCTCGCTCACATGATGAGCTCGTATTTGCTGAGTGATATAATCATCCAGAGCGGACTTGGAGATGGTCTCATCCTTGGCTGCTGAAAGAGCCGGAGGAGGATTCGATGTCTCCCCTCTGTCGTCTTCAACGATAATCGGGGGGTCTTCAGCTGGAGGTTCCGGCTGTAACATCATCCCGGCCATGTCTTGGAACAAAAGAGCCATTCATTTTATGTTAGCCGTATGTTCCGCGTCCTCTTTTTCTTTCCTCTCGAGCATTCTTCGGAGGAATTCAGTATCAGTTTCTTGTTCCCGACGCTGCTCTGAGGTCTCCGGATTGTCTTTCGGCCCAGTGAGTGGGCCATCGCAGTCAGCATCTCCTGAAGTTTTCGCTACTGTTGCTCCTGAGCCTTTGTTATCGATCGGGTAAGTGGTCGATGACCCGAGAAGCACGGCTTTCCTCTTTTCCGGAAGCCACATAAACGGTATGTATTACCATGCCCCCAGACTTAGGGCGTTTAGATTCAGTGTCCTTGCGGTTTGCCGCAGTCACAAGGGCTTTCTCCGGCCTCCTTCTCTTGTGAGCGGTTGAAGTTGAGGGAGCCGTTGCAGCGGGCTCCCAGACGGATGTCATCTTCTGTGGTGCCGCGGGATGGCTCTTTTCTTGCCGAGCTTTAATCTTCTTTGGTCGGTGAGAGTAGTCCTGGTCAATCACCGATTCCTGGACCTGTCGCCAGACTATGTAAATTTTGGAGGACAGTCACTGAGGAGGCTGCTCTGGCTTCTTTTCTGTAGCATTCTCCACAGGTGGAGGAGATCTTTTCAGTATAGCAGTCGGAGAGTTCTTGCGAACCCTCCTAAGCGGTTCAAAGTTGTTCCCAGTTGGAACAACAGCATTGATTTCCACTATGGGAGCTGGTGAAGTTAGTCCAGACGGGAAGCTACCTCCAGCCTTCCTTACTCGGCACCAGTGGCGACGTCGAGCGTGTCGAGCCGTTGGGATTGTCTCGGCTGTAGGGGTGACTTCCTCTTGCCCCCTGTTTTGGCGAAGGGTTGTCACCGGCATCAGCCTCTTAAAGACCGATGTCCGTTGAGAAGCAATGTCCAAGCTATAAAAGACAGACCTCTGGGCAGGGGAAGCAGCTTTGTGGACTTCGCCTAGAGCGGAAGCCAGCACAGTCAGTCTTGGGAAGACCGACCCTTTGGCAGGAGAAGCTGCCTTGACGACTTCATAAGCAGGAATGGCTATCCGCTTTGGGATGGCTGCTTCGGGTATCGCGGGCTTCTTCACGGGCCCGTTGGAGCTTTGGCCTAGTATGTTAAAAACCGAGGCAGTGGAGTTGGACGACCCGTTGAGAGGGGCCGCAGTGGTGGTAAGTCGATCAAAGACCGACTTCTTTGGGGCTTCTTACAACAACAGCGGGGCATTGAAGCTCATGGGTGAGAGCATGGTCCTGAAGAATAGACCAGTGGTGGCCTGAGTTACTTGCTCTACCGGCATCTTGAACAGCAAGGCCGCTTGGGGCCCGTAGGTTACACCTCCAAATGAGGCAAAACGGGAGTTACAGTCGCAGTTGGAGCAATTGGAGGCCATCTCTTTTTTCTGCACAAGAGAAAAACCAAATCTTAGTACCTCGAACCCAAGGGCAACCATGTCAAACCGTGATTCGTTCGCGAACACGATACACGAAGTATGGAGTGGAAAGAGGAAGAGGTCCCACCGGGCATACCAGAATCTGTTCTCCTCCGAAACACAGAGACGCGACCGCGTAGGTCCGTCTTGCCTGAATTTCGGTGCATATGCTAATTGGTGCTATCCGTCCACCTCTCCGAAGATTTCAAGTTGATTTATGACATCATATATCGAAGGTTTAAACGGATGCGGCCGATGTAGTAGACTTCGTCAGATTCCCACTCGTTTGAGGGGGTTTTGATTGTGGGGACGCTCTTCCCTGCAGGCGCAAGCCCCTGCAGTTAATTACGCTAGCGCATCGCGGTAACAACTTTCTCCTTCTCCAGAAGGTCACTTCATGTCGTGTGTGTTTGTTTTGTTTTTGGTTGCCCGTGGATTGTATATGGAGACTAATTTATGTTACCGCCCGTAGGGCGTGGATTAGTCCAAATTCGTATTTTCTTAGATTTGTTTTTTGGTTTGGGTTTAAGGATACGTTAGTCTCATTTAAGACTAAGATCAACTTAACATTTGTTAAGGATACGTTAGTCTAATTTTATACTAAGATCAACTTAACAATTTGTTAAGGATACGTTAGTCTAATTTTAGACTAAGATCAACTTAACAGGATCATTTAGATCCAACAAAAGAGCATTTGAACTCTATTGTTTTAGTTTAGGGACTTTGCGGTCGATTAGTTTAGGGACATTACGGTCCAATGTTAGTTTAAGGACATCTCGGTCCATGGGCTTAAGGACCCCACAGTCCGAGGTTAAGGACATCATAGTCCATGGGTTTAAAGGGACCCCATAGTCCGAGATTAAGGACATCATAGTCCATGGGCTTAAGGACCCCACAGTCCGAGGTTAAGGACATCATAGTCTATGGGCTTAAGGACCCCACAGTCCGTGGAATGATTGGTTATCGGGACCCGTCACCTCTCTGAAGACGTTGAAGGATTACAACGACAAATATCAAAGGAGTGAAGAGATGTACCCTTGAACCAAAGTTGATTAGGAGATCTATAGTCCAATTTGGAACTAAGATCAATTAATTAGATTATGAGCACATTGGCTCGGTTAAATCTGAATTGAGGACTTATGGCCAACTTGGGCTAAGTCCAATTAAGGTTTAAAATGTTACACCTTGGTTTGGGCTGTTGAGCATTTGTCTGAGTTCAGCCTCCCATTATTTAGCAATGATAAACATGAGTCTGGGTTCTGACCATGTCTTTATCTTTTATTGAGTGCTGAGCACTCATATGCCATATGAGATGATCAATCTTGGGAGACAAGGATATATTTGAGACTCAGTCAAAGGGAAGTCTTGCCTCTGGAAGACTTAGCCAATTTGGGCTAGATTGGTTTTAGAAAATAGTGTTAAACACTAAAGCATATTTGGCGATCACGTGTCCCCACGTGATGTGATGAAAATAGTGTTAAACACAAGGGCCAAAACGCTCAAAATAGTGTTAAACACTAGAAATGAGGTGGTCACGTAGGGTCACGTGAGGCGCCTGAGTATTGGGCCACACCTCCTTTATTTTGTTCTCAGAATATTCAAATAAGTGTTAAACACTTTCAGTCTTTGAAATCATCACGTGTGGACACGTGACAATGCCTCTGCGTTGGGCCTCAATTCTTCTGTCTTCCCTTATTTTATTCTTTCAAATAAGTGTTAAACACTTAAGTCTTCACGGTCATCACGTGTAGGCACGTGATGGGTGTCCATTCATCAATTTATTACAGTGTTTATTAGGGGTCACGTGAGGGCGCCCAAATTTAATTCTGCCTTTGGATTTGTCCCCTTCATTTTTGAGGGTCACGTGTGAGCACGTGGGGCATTGCCTCCAAGCTTTTTTCCTTCTCATTTTAGGGAGTCTGTTTAAGGGTCACGTGGGGGCACGTGACCTAGTCTTGTTCTTTCTTTTCTACTCATTAAGAATGAGAGTCACGTGTTACCACGCGACCAAGTTCTTTACGTTCATGGAGAGCTTTAAGTCTCTTGGTTTGAGAATTCTTTGGTAGGGTTAAACCCTAATTCTGTTTTGAGGAATTAAATTCCTATGTATATGGAAGAATTAAATTCTTATGTAGGGTTAAACCCTAGTTTTATTTGGGGGAATTGAATTCTTATGAATTTGGGAGAATTAAATTCTCATATAGGGTTAAACCCTGGTTTCATTTGGAGGAATTAAATTCCTGTGAATTTGGGAGAATTAAATTCTCTAAACTCAATTCTTTCTCTAAGTTTTGGATCTGCATGGCAGAATCTCCCCGATGAGAATTAAATTCTCAACTTGTGGGGAGATCTGCTTCTGCAGATCTTCAACCAAAGGAAGAACTAAGTTCTTATTCAGAAGAGTTAAACTCTTAAATTAAGAATTAAATTCTCTTTTTGTTTTATGGAGCTTAGATCTCTTTTTCCCTTTCTCACCTAGGGTTTCTTTTCTCTGAAAAGAACTTCTTTTCTCTCTTGAGAATTAAATTCTCCTCTCTTTTTTCTCTCGGTTGTTGTTTTTCTCTTAAAAAAATTCCCAGATCCCTTCTCTTCTCTTCTTGGCTCCTATTTATAGGAGAAAGAAAAGAATCAGTTTGTTTAGTCAATCTTTCATTGAAAGATTTTGGTTGTTTCTGTAACCAACATGATCTTTTAGATCACTCAGTGAATTTTATTCACCATTGGATTTTTTAATCCAAAAGATATTCTGTTTGTTATTATTGGTGAATTTCAGTGAAATCTTTCCTTGTATAAAATCTTTCTATAAATTGGTGATTTTTAATCACCATTGGATTTTTAATCCAACGGTGCTCCATTTTACAGAGCACCCTCTTTTTTGTTTGGAAAGATTTAGGGAAATATTTTCCAGTTAGGGTTCTTGATTCCTTCTTAATTAGAATTTAATTCTATTAGTTCAAAAGGATTTAAAAGTCTATCATGTGTTGGCACGTGATCCCATTATTTGATCATTTAAATAGAATTTAATTCTATTAATTAAAGAGCTTAGGAGCCCGTCACGTGTTGACACGTGACCCCTTTGATTAACATTTTAACCAGAATTTAATTCTGTTTTTAGGGAGCTAAGGAATCATCACGTGTCAGCACTTGACCCTTGGTCACGTGTGAACACGTGATGCCCCATTGGGGTTTTTCCATACTTTTTTGTTATATTTTTGATTCCTTCAGTAGTTTTGTAAAGGCCCATCACATGTGGGCATGTGACTCCACTGATTGATTGTTTGACTAGAATTTAATTCTATAAATTAGATATCATAGGAACCTATCACGTGTCTGTACGTGACCTCTGGTCACGTGTGGACACGTGATGCCCCATTGGGGTATTCCTGATATTTTATGAGGGAACAGTAACGGTCCCCAGGTAGATGTTGATAAGAAGGACGATGAGGAAACCCATCCGAACTCCTACTGAGCCTGATGTGACAATCTTTGTACAGTCCGGTCTATTCTTCTAGGACTATCGCATATCGGGCCTAGGGGGCGGTAAACGTATGACCCCTAATAGCGGTATAAGTCATGTCGGACTGAAGCCCATTACACCTTGAGAAACTATTGGAGCATCTACCAGTAAATCTCGCTTTCCCTGGCCAGGGACCTTGAGTAATGGCTCTCCATACACAGCGCGATATCAACCCCCAATACCGGGAGAGACGAATCCTGTCTAATCGCCACTGCCTCCAAGTGCTTCAGGACTGTACCCAACTACTACCTGTTTGCACGACTCCTTTGAGCCGTGGTAGGGTAGTGATCTAAGTACAGTGGGAACACACTCGAGGCGAAGTAGCAGTATCAAGTCGACGGACTAAGCTGTACTCATGTCACTTGGGAACTGCTATCTGACGATGGGTATAGAACTAACCTGCAGTTCCCGGCGAGTCCTGTCCTGTGTACCCATAACCTAACGAGCACCTACATACTATCTCCAGTACGACGTTCTGATGGCTGTGGGACAGACCATCTCCCCAGCTGGGATGAGAAGCGTATACACCAGTCTACTCCGGAGTATCGATGCCCCGTCTCGATAATCCTACGACCAGGGACCTGTATAGGATGTTGCTTATAGACTACCTAGCCCCCACTAGTGTGACTGCCATCACAACACTGGTAATCAAGCAAAGATCCTAAGGGCTCTACTAATATGTATAAGCTATATGTTAAAAGAAACATATGCACATATTAAAGTAGACACAAACCAAATAGCATACTACCATTTTTAGCAAGACTATCAATACAACTGTGAATATCTTAGTGTTAGTGTAGCGTCTTGAAAAGTCGTTTTGGTGTTTTCCTGAAATTCGGTGAAAATTCGGTATTTTTCCGAAAACCGTCTTTCTCGATATTTTGCAGTTTAGGGCTAATTATACTTAAAGTGGATAGGTAATTACTTGTTTTTAGTGACTAATGAGTTAATTATGAAATTTTGGTCATTTAAAAATTTTTCCCTATTTTTCAATTTTTTAATATTATTTTAAGCCGGTAAGAAAATACTTTAAATAAGCGATAAATACAAATTTTTCCGGGCTAATTTTAATCTCAAAAATTATGATAATTATATTCTAGTGATAACATGAATTTTTAGTAATTTATTTTGATTTTTAACCAATTTTTATGAATTGAAACGAAATTTTTGATTTTTGGGCTAAAACTTGCAAATTTTGAGTTGTAGGGGGCCTTTTTGCATAAAATTTCTTTTGTAAAACCCCTCTATCTTTTCCCTCAGCCCAAGTCTTGGCCAAGACCAGAAAATTCTGACCTCTCTCTTTCTTGAGTTGTTTCTTGAGTTAATTGATAGTTTATGGTATTTATTTTAATAAAATGGTTAATATATGATACTTTTGACTTTAGAAACTTGACCAAGACTTTTCCTCACTTGCCCACACCCCCCACCTTACCTCCAACCTGGCCGAAACTGAACCCTCCCCTTCTTCATCTTTTTCCTTTTCATTTTTCTTCAATTTTCTTCAAAAAATTGCAAGAAAATTCAACAAATATCCATAAATCCTTCTCTTTTTCAACACAAAATCCTTATGCTACCTCTTCTCAAGCCTAATATGGTTGAAATCATGTGGAAAGGAGGCATCTTTGGAGGAAACCTTCTTGCTTGATCTAGTGATCAAGAGGTATAAATTTCCATCTTGTTAAATTCCTTGTTTAAGTGCTTATGTGTTATGGGTTAGTGTTAATTTAGTGTAGTTAATCTAGTTTCCTTAGATTTTGTTTGAAAAATGAACTAGGTTTTGAACCATGATAATTTAATTAAGTTGTTATTTTGTTAATCTAGTTGTTAATGACTAACCTATATAGTTACCTTGTTGTTGTAGTTTCAACTTTGCTAAATTAGTTAACTTTTGAAATGTGAAATTGTTATTTTAGGATTTCAAGAAAAGGTTTTTGTATGGAATTGGTATTTGAAACTTGATTAGTGAGTTGTTTAGGGTTTAGAAACCCTTATTTAGTTGATTAAACCTAATTTGTTAACTAGTATTTTGCTAACCTAAATCTAAGAGATGAACTTGCTAATTGGGGTTGATATTAGTGTTAATTAAGTTTTTCAAGTATGGTTTTTGATTTGCAATGGCTATTTATAAAATCAAGAAAAGGTTTTGTTATGTAAATTAGGTTTTTAAGCTTAGTCAATGGTTTAGAAATTGTGTTTTGGCTAACTTTTTGGTTAGTTTGGAATGTTGGCGTTGGATGGTGTTGACTTGTCGCTATATTGTCGATGTTTGCATCAAATTGCAATTAGTGCTTACTAGTTTTTACTAAAATTTTGTGATGAGTTAATTGTGGTATCTTGATGATTTTGTTGGCTTGTCCTACGACTTTTAGGATGCGTGAGTGCGGTTTTTGGGTAGTCGGGTTTTAGTTTTGCCGGGTGACCCAAAATCGGCGTTTTTGGCAGTTTTTGCGATTTTCGCGTGTGTCCGCGCACTTTGTGCACGTTGTACCCAGTTAGCGAACTTTAGTAGTTTCGTTGGGGTTTTGCGTCGTTCTTGTTATGTAACCTTATATTTGGTATTGATATAAATTCCAGGTTCGGTCGCGGAGACGTCTGACGCGGCGCGAAAGGGAAAGGCAGTGATTGGACACAGCTAGCCAGGGATCCCGGTGAGTAGATTTAACATCTACGGGGGACGATCGTCTGGATGGCGCAAGTCGCCCGATAGATTTAGTAAACTGGAAAATAGTAAATTGGATAATCACTTGTGACATTAGAATAATAATACTGGCATGATAATTGCTGCAATTAGATCAATAGGTTATACCATATATGCAAACTCAATTGTAGGACACATGCACCATTACCAGGTTTTATATGCAGCACGAGCACTATTCATGTTACACACACACCCTGGTAATTGCCATGCCACCACACTAGATAACCTTTAATTTAAACCTTTTACTAATTGATACTTAAATTATGTTATTTCCTTAAAATGAAACCCTAGGATTGCTATTCATGTGCATGTACTTCATCATATTCATTGTTCATGCTTAATCCATTAATCACACATCGCAACTTGATTATTGATATCATACGCATTCATTATCATTGATATATGCACTTATGTGGATTTCTGGAGATTTTATGATATTGCTGGATTTCGGGGGAAAGCCGCAAAATTTCTAAACTTATTATATTTTTTTAAAAATATGTAAAATTGCGGTTTTCTAGTGATGTAAGTGTCGTCCACCATGAGTTTGCTGTGGATTTGGAAATCCGTGTCGAGGAGTGGAGGAACCGGCACGGGTACATGGTGGGCCCGGTAAGGTACCCCGGGGCAAGAGGAATGTGGTGATGACGTTGAGCCTGGCAGGGGACGGATTACCTACCGGTGACTGTTTGGGACGGCGGATATCCAGAGGATACCGACCGTGGCCGCTTGATGATGAGATATTGATATTTGAGATGGGTCAGCCGGACGGCTGAGGCCAGAGATACATTTATGAGATTTGAGACAGCTTTTGGGTGTCGTTGCTGGACACCGATTTTCGTCGATTCATTGACATTATGCTGGCATTCTAAAAGAGTTTCAAAAACAAAGGAAGATAAAATATTTCTTATATATATACCTTTTGAGACCTCAGATATTCATGTTGCATGCATACCAGTACACTGATGCTATATACATACCTGCTAGTGCATCCAGTCATACCTGTATTTTAGATGCTAGGATGCTTGTGTGCATGCATACGATAGCCTTTGTAGATGTTATTTATTACTCACGAGTTGGCAACTCACCCCCGTTGTGCCACAGTCTTTTGCAGGTCCGCTCCGTCAGTTCAGTAGCGGCGGGCGCACTTGTCTTTTACCTCTTTTGCCTGAGCTCGAGATTTGCTCATAGGTGGGTTATGTTATTTTTTTGTACCACCTTGTATATTCTTGTATATTCTTGTATCTAGTGTACTCCATCTACTGTTCTACCAGATATTTGTATATTGACCTAGAGATGAGACTGTGAGGTTTGTGGACTTTATACTGTATTTGGGGTCGAGCTCACTTGAGCCGACATGCTACTTTTTCATGCTTCCTTATGCTTCATGATGCTTTATTATGCTTATTGTCATTTACATTGCGTGGGATTTGTGACCGCCTTATGGCGAAGAGCTAGCTCCCGCTTGGGGATGCCCTATTTTGTGGATTCATGTATATATTTTGTTGTACCCATTTTTGGGGGTCAGTATTTACAAAGGAGACTCTGCCGAAATTTTCGGGAAAAATTTGTACTGTTTTTAAAAAGTGTTTTACATGACTTATTGATAACTCGCTTTCAATTGATTGGGTTTTCTTCACTCTTTTGCTTCATTGGTTTTGTTTTCTGGGCTTTGGCTTACTTATTTTACGGACGCCTTTAGACGTTTCGTGAACTTAAGTGCCAGTCACGTTCCGTACCCTGCGGGTCGTGACAAAGTTGGTATCAGAGCGATAGGTTTTACCTTTGCGAGTGTAGGATGACCCTTGGTAGATGGAGTAAGTGACTTAAGCAGGGTAACGTAGCGTGCGTATGTCCGCGGCATACTTACGATACGGTACTCCGCCTAAGTGACTTTAGGATATACTTGCTTGAAAAATTCCTTCTTCAATTCCGTGTATCCTATGATCCTATTGCACTGTCCTTACTATCCGTTTTCTTGTGACAGCCACTATGCCGCCGAAGGCTACGAGGGCACAGAGGGCTGCCGCCAGAGACGAGATTCGAGCTGGCTCGTCCGAGGCTAGGACTGAGCAGGGTGGTATGCCTACGCCGCAGGGACAGACCGATCCACCTTCCCCAGGCCGTATGGATAGGCTCGAGACGGGTATGGAGGAGTTGCGACAGATGATGGGAGGCATGCAGGAGCTGCGTCAGATGGTAGGATCCCTAGTTGCAGCCAGTCGTACACCGAGGCAGGATGACGTACCTACTACATCACAGACGACCATGATACCTGCTCCTACTACTACCATCGTGTCCATTCCGGTTTCACTACAGGATTTCATGAGGCTGAGACCTCCAGTATTCACCGGCACCGAGGCAGCGGAGGACCCACAGACGTTCCTTGACAGTTTAGCCAGGATCTGCCGTTCACTGAGATGTTCGGATGATCGATGGGTAGAGCTTGCCAGTTTCCGGCTAGAGGGTCTCGCGCAGACATGGTGGGAGTCAGTCTTGAGAGGTCGAGCTGCAGGTCTACCGCCTATGACTTGGGCCGAGTTTACAGCGGTCTTTCTAGCCCGTTTCCTTCCAGAGAGCGTTCGTGACGCCAGAGCTCGCAGTTTCGAGGCCTTAGTCAAGACACCTGGGATGACGGTGTCTGAGTATGACATCCAGTTTACTCAGTTGTCCCGATATGCTCAGTATTTGGTGGATACCGAGGAGAAGATGGTGAAGAGGTTCGTACAGGGACTTGATGCCCAGCTATACCTTGCCATTGGCGCCCAGCACTATGACACTTATTCAGCGGCTATGGATACGGCATTGCGGATGGAGGCACGCATATCACAGACTCCGGCCGTTTCTGGGCCGAAGAGGATGCGCACCGATGTACCGTCTCAGAGACAGCGCGCCAGATTCTTTCCGAGAGATAGGCCTGGCAGAGGATTTGGGCGGGGACAGTTATATGGTTCTTATCCCCAGAGGCAGCAGCCGTCACCAGGATGTTTTGGGTGCGGGAGTCTGCATCATCTTGTCAGAGACTGTCCGGTGAGACGACAGGGAGCAGCGGCAGTTCCGCACGTGACCCTACCACCATCACCACCCCTTCCTCAGAGAGCCCTACTTCCTACCCCAGGCGATGCTCCACGCCAGTTAGGTGCACCGAGAGGCCGTGGACGCGGCGGTCCTGTTCAGAGAGGACGAGGAGGCAGAGGCCGAGGTCGAGGTCAGCCCGCTATCGGTGGAGGACAGGCCCGAGTTTTTGCTTTGACACCGCAGGATGCGCAGGCATCCAATGCCGTCGTGACAGGTACCTTGCCAGTTTGTTCTTTCGACGCACGGGTGTTATTCGACCCAGGTTCCACACATTCGTACGTATCTACACACTTTGCACCGATGTTGGGCCGTGAGTCGTCGTCGTTAGATCAGCCGCTTGTTGTTGTTACTCCGGTAGGCGAGTCGTTTGTCGCTCGGTTTGTTTTTCGTTTGTGTTCCGTTCGTATCGGGGAGAGGGATTCATCAGTTGATTTGATACTCCTCGATACGTTGGACTTTGATGTGCTTCTGGGCATGGATTGGCTAGCCACTTGTTATGCTTCGGTGGACTGCCGTGAGAAGGCAGTCAGATTTAGCTTTCCGGGAGAGCCAGTCCTTGTTATTCAGGGAGACCGCAGTGTCGCCCTTCCCAGCTTAATTTCTTCTCTTCGCGCTGGTCAGCTCTTGCGGAAGGGATGTCAGGGATTCTTAGCGTTTGTTTGTGATACTCGAGCTGCAGAGGTTCCGTTGGACCAGGTCCCGGTAGTTTGTGAGTTCCCTGATGTTTTCCCTGATGAGCTACCTGGGCTACCGCCTGAGCGCGATGTTGAGTTCTGCATTGATTTGATTCCCGGTTCGGGGCCTATTTCTATACCACCGTATCGGATGGCCCCGGCAGAGCTTCGAGAGCTGAAGGAGCAGTTGCAGGATTTGTTGGATAAGGGGCTTATTCGACCGAGTGTTTCTCCGTGGGGTGCTCCGGTCCTGTTTGTCAAGAAGAAGGATGGAAGTTTGCGCTTATGTATCGACTACCGCCAGCTGAACAAAGTTACCGTTCGGAACAGATATCCGTTGCCGCGCATTGATGATTTGTTCGACCAACTTCAGGGTGCGGGGTATTTTTCGAGGATCGACTTGCGATCAGGATACCATCAGCTGCGAGTTCGACAGGAGGATATACCGAGGACAGCTTTCCGTACACGCTATGGCCACTACGAGTTTTTGGTGATGTCGTTCGGACTCACCAACGCCCCAGCAGCATTCATGGATTTGATGAACCGTACATTCAGGCCGTATCTTGACTTGTTCATCATCGTGTTTATCGACGATATCTTGGTGTACTCCCGGAGCAGAGAGGAGCACGAGCAGCACTTGCGGATTACATTACAGACTCTGAGGGAGCACCAGCTGTTCGCGAAGTTCTCCAAGTGTGCTTTCTGGCTGGACAGCGTCGGATTCTTGGGTCACGTGGTTACGAGAGACGGCATTTGTGTGGACCCGAAGAAGATTGAGGCTGTTCAGCAGTGGCCCCGACCTACATCGGTTACTGAGATCCGTAGTTTTCTAGGCTTGGCGGGCTACTACAGGCGTTTTGTTCAGGACTTCTCCCATATAGCTGCACCGTTGACCAGTTTGACCCGGAAGGGAGTTCCTTTCGTTTGGACAGAGGAGTGCGAGCGCAGTTTTCAGCAGCTGCGGACATGTTTGACTACGGCGCCGGTATTATCTCTACCTTCGGGATCAGGCGGATTTGTTGTCTACTGTGATGCTTCGCGAGTGGGATTAGGATGCGTTTTGATGCAGCATGGCCGGGTGATCGCTTATGCTTCTCGGCAGTTGAAGAAGCATGAACAGAACTACCCCACTCATGATTTGGAGATGGCTGCAGTGGTCTTTGCACTGAAGATTTGGCGACATTACCTTTACGGCGAGTCATGTCAGATATTCACCGATCACAAGAGCTTAAAGTACATATTTCAGCAGCGAGACCTGAACCTCAGACAGCGTCGTTGGATGGAGTTGGTGAAAGACTACGACTGCGAGATCTTATATCACCCCGGCAAGGCGAATGTGGTGGCAGATGCGTTGAGTAGGAGGCCCGGGGGTAGTCTATCCTTTTTGCGCGCAGTGCAGAGGCAGTCGTCAGCAGATTGGCAGATGTTATGCGACAGCCGAGTTGAGTTCGAGTTCACTCAGACAGGGGGACAGCTCGCGCATGTTCGTGCACGCCCACAGTTGCTTGACCGTATATATGAGGCACAGCGTGGTGACGACCGTTGCTCAGAGATCATGGCACAGATGGGACAGGGCAGATTTTCCGAGTTCATGGTTGACGATCAGGGGATTTTACGATATGGATCTAGACTGTGCGTACCAGATACTGATGGATTACGGCGCGACATTCTCGAGGAGGCACACCGATCAGTGTATAGTGTCCACCCCGGTTCCACCAAGATGTACCATGATATGAGAGAGACCTACTGGTGGGACGGGATGAAGAGGGACATTGCGGAGTTCGTTTCGAGATGCCTGACTTGTCAGCAAGTCAAGGCCGAGCACCAGAGGCCCGCAGGAGAGCTACAGCCGTTACCCATTCCAGAGTGGAAATGGGAGCAGATTTCGATGGACTTCGTTGTGGGTCTACCCAGGACCAGTCGAGGGTACGACTCCATCTGGGTGATCGTGGATAGGTTGACGAAAGCGGCTCACTTCCTTCCAGTGAAGACGACTTTCAGCTTCGCTCAGTATGCTCAGCTCTATATTGACGAGATCGTGCGACTACATGGCGTACCGACTTGTATCGTGTCAGATCGAGGCACTCAGTTCACCAGCCGACTTTGGCAGAGACTTCAGGAGGCTTTGGGCACTCGTTTGAACTTCAGCACGGCGTTTCATCCGCAGACCGACGGACAGTCAGAGCGGACCATTCAGACTCTCGAGGACATGCTCAGAGCGTGCATTTTGGACTTTGGGGGTAGCTGGGATCGTCATTTACCTCTAGTGGAGTTCTCCTACAACAACAGCTTCCAGGATACTATTCAGATGGCACCTTTCGAGGCATTGTATGGGAGGAGATGCAGATCGCCCGTTTGTTGGACAGAGCTCAGCGAGAGCAGCATTTTGGGGCCGCAGCTTGTTGAGGAGACGACAGCGAAGATACAGTTGATCCGAGACCGGATGAGAGCGGCTCAGAGCAGGCAGAAATCGTATGCAGACAGGCGCCGTCGCAGATTAGAGTTCGCAGTTGGCGACCATGTTTTTCTGAAGGTCTCACCGATGAAGGGCGTGATGCGTTTTGGGCGAAAGGGGAAGCTTAGCCCTAGATTCGTAGGTCCCTTCGAGATCCTCGAGCGTGTCGGCGCTGTTGCATATCGTTTGGCTCTTCCACCCAGCTTTCCCGATGTTCACCCCGTTTTTCATGTTTCGATGCTCCGCAAGTACCTTCACGACCCTTCGCATGCGATTCAGCACCCGACAGTCCAGCTAGAGCGCGACCTTTCCTTTGCAGAGCAGCCGGTGGCCATCCTGGATCGGCAGGTGAAGAAGTTGAGGTCGAAGATTATACCAACCGTCAAGGTCCTTTGGCGTAGCCCGAGCAGCGAGGAGGTTACCTGGGAGACCGAGGGCGAGATGAGGAAGAAGTATCCCCATCTCTTCGAAGGTACGCGTAGCTATATTCTTAAATTCGGGGACCGAATTTCTTTAAGGGGGGAAGATTGTAGCGTCTTGAAAAGTCGTTTTGGTGTTTTCCTGAAATTCGGTGAAAATTCGGTATTTTTCCGAAAACCGTCTTTCTCGATATTTTGCAGTTTAGGGCTAATTATACTTAAAGTGGATAGGTAATTACTTGTTTTTAGTGACTAATGAGTTAATTATGAAATTTTGGTCATTTAAAAATTTTTCCCTATTTTTCAATTTTTTAATATTATTTTAAGCCGGTAAGAAAATACTTTAAATAAGCGATAAATACAAATTTTTCCGGGCTAATTTTAATCTCAAAAATTATGATAATTATATTCTAGTGATAACATGAATTTTTAGTAATTTATTTTGATTTTTAACCAATTTTTATGAATTGAAACGAAATTTTTGATTTTTGGGCTAAAACTTGCAAATTTTGAGTTGTAGGGGGCCTTTTTGCATAAAATTTCTTTTGTAAAACCCCTCTATCTTTTCCCTCAGCCCAAGTCTTGGCCAAGACCAGAAAATTCTGACCTCTCTCTTTCTTGAGTTGTTTCTTGAGTTAATTGATAGTTTATGGTATTTATTTTAATAAAATGGTTAATATATGATACTTTTGACTTTAGAAACTTGACCAAGACTTTTCCTCACTTGCCCACACCCCCCACCTTACCTCCAACCTGGCCGAAACTGAACCCTCCCCTTCTTCATCTTTTTCCTTTTCATTTTTCTTCAATTTTCTTCAAAAAATTGCAAGAAAATTCAACAAATATCCATAAATCCTTCTCTTTTTCAACACAAAATCCTTATGCTACCTCTTCTCAAGCCTAATATGGTTGAAATCATGTGGAAAGGAGGCATCTTTGGAGGAAACCTTCTTGCTTGATCTAGTGATCAAGAGGTATAAATTTCCATCTTGTTAAATTCCTTGTTTAAGTGCTTATGTGTTATGGGTTAGTGTTAATTTAGTGTAGTTAATCTAGTTTCCTTAGATTTTGTTTGAAAAATGAACTAGGTTTTGAACCATGATAATTTAATTAAGTTGTTATTTTGTTAATCTAGTTGTTAATGACTAACCTATATAGTTACCTTGTTGTTGTAGTTTCAACTTTGCTAAATTAGTTAACTTTTGAAATGTGAAATTGTTATTTTAGGATTTCAAGAAAAGGTTTTTGTATGGAATTGGTATTTGAAACTTGATTAGTGAGTTGTTTAGGGTTTAGAAACCCTTATTTAGTTGATTAAACCTAATTTGTTAACTAGTATTTTGCTAACCTAAATCTAAGAGATGAACTTGCTAATTGGGGTTGATATTAGTGTTAATTAAGTTTTTCAAGTATGGTTTTTGATTTGCAATGGCTATTTATAAAATCAAGAAAAGGTTTTGTTATGTAAATTAGGTTTTTAAGCTTAGTCAATGGTTTAGAAATTGTGTTTTGGCTAACTTTTTGGTTAGTTTGGAATGTTGGCGTTGGATGGTGTTGACTTGTCGCTATATTGTCGATGTTTGCATCAAATTGCAATTAGTGCTTACTAGTTTTTACTAAAATTTTGTGATGAGTTAATTGTGGTATCTTGATGATTTTGTTGGCTTGTCCTACGACTTTTAGGATGCGTGAGTGCGGTTTTTGGGTAGTCGGGTTTTAGTTTTGCCGGGTGACCCAAAATCGGCGTTTTTGGCAGTTTTTGCGATTTTCGCGTGTGTCCGCGCACTTTGTGCACGTTGTACCCAGTTAGCGAACTTTAGTAGTTTCGTTGGGGTTTTGCGTCGTTCTTGTTATGTAACCTTATATTTGGTATTGATATAAATTCCAGGTTCGGTCGCGGAGACGTCTGACGCGGCGCGAAAGGGAAAGGCAGTGATTGGACACAGCTAGCCAGGGATCCCGGTGAGTAGATTTAACATCTACGGGGGACGATCGTCTGGATGGCGCAAGTCGCCCGATAGATTTAGTAAACTGGAAAATAGTAAATTGGATAATCACTTGTGACATTAGAATAATAATACTGGCATGATAATTGCTGCAATTAGATCAATAGGTTATACCATATATGCAAACTCAATTGTAGGACACATGCACCATTACCAGGTTTTATATGCAGCACGAGCACTATTCATGTTACACACACACCCTGGTAATTGCCATGCCACCACACTAGATAACCTTTAATTTAAACCTTTTACTAATTGATACTTAAATTATGTTATTTCCTTAAAATGAAACCCTAGGATTGCTATTCATGTGCATGTACTTCATCATATTCATTGTTCATGCTTAATCCATTAATCACACATCGCAACTTGATTATTGATATCATACGCATTCATTATCATTGATATATGCACTTATGTGGATTTCTGGAGATTTTATGATATTGCTGGATTTCGGGGGAAAGCCGCAAAATTTCTAAACTTATTATATTTTTTTAAAAATATGTAAAATTGCGGTTTTCTAGTGATGTAAGTGTCGTCCACCATGAGTTTGCTGTGGATTTGGAAATCCGTGTCGAGGAGTGGAGGAACCGGCACGGGTACATGGTGGGCCCGGTAAGGTACCCCGGGGCAAGAGGAATGTGGTGATGACGTTGAGCCTGGCAGGGGACGGATTACCTACCGGTGACTGTTTGGGACGGCGGATATCCAGAGGATACCGACCGTGGCCGCTTGATGATGAGATATTGATATTTGAGATGGGTCAGCCGGACGGCTGAGGCCAGAGATACATTTATGAGATTTGAGACAGCTTTTGGGTGTCGTTGCTGGACACCGATTTTCGTCGATTCATTGACATTATGCTGGCATTCTAAAAGAGTTTCAAAAACAAAGGAAGATAAAATATTTCTTATATATATACCTTTTGAGACCTCAGATATTCATGTTGCATGCATACCAGTACACTGATGCTATATACATACCTGCTAGTGCATCCAGTCATACCTGTATTTTAGATGCTAGGATGCTTGTGTGCATGCATACGATAGCCTTTGTAGATGTTATTTATTACTCACGAGTTGGCAACTCACCCCCGTTGTGCCACAGTCTTTTGCAGGTCCGCTCCGTCAGTTCAGTAGCGGCGGGCGCACTTGTCTTTTACCTCTTTTGCCTGAGCTCGAGATTTGCTCATAGGTGGGTTATGTTATTTTTTTGTACCACCTTGTATATTCTTGTATATTCTTGTATCTAGTGTACTCCATCTACTGTTCTACCAGATATTTGTATATTGACCTAGAGATGAGACTGTGAGGTTTGTGGACTTTATACTGTATTTGGGGTCGAGCTCACTTGAGCCGACATGCTACTTTTTCATGCTTCCTTATGCTTCATGATGCTTTATTATGCTTATTGTCATTTACATTGCGTGGGATTTGTGACCGCCTTATGGCGAAGAGCTAGCTCCCGCTTGGGGATGCCCTATTTTGTGGATTCATGTATATATTTTGTTGTACCCATTTTTGGGGGTCAGTATTTACAAAGGAGACTCTGCCGAAATTTTCGGGAAAAATTTGTACTGTTTTTAAAAAGTGTTTTACATGACTTATTGATAACTCGCTTTCAATTGATTGGGTTTTCTTCACTCTTTTGCTTCATTGGTTTTGTTTTCTGGGCTTTGGCTTACTTATTTTACGGACGCCTTTAGACGTTTCGTGAACTTAAGTGCCAGTCACGTTCCGTACCCTGCGGGTCGTGACAGTTAGACACTTGCTTGTATATGATATTTTCCTTTGTTACCCTAAATTTCTAGTTCGATTCATGGTTGGTTTTGCGTAGCACCCCTAAAATTTTTATTGTAGCATGTTTGATGCAAGACAAACCCTAGGCATGGTGCTAGGCATAACCCTACAGCACGAAGTGGTTATTCCTATTTCATTACTTTTACGGATAATTTCTCTAGGTAAGGACATGTCTTCTTCATGAAGCATAAATCCGAGGCCTTTGAGAAATTCCGAGAATATAAGAATGAAGTTGAAAAAAAAACATGAAAAAGTATCAAGACACTAAGATCTGATCGATGTGGTGAATACTTAATTGCTGAGTTCCTAGATTACTTAAAAGAGAATGGAATTCTCTCTCGACTTACTCCTCCATAGACACCACAACACAACGGTGTATAAGAAAGGCGGAACAGAACCCTATTGGATAGGATTCGTTCCTTGATGAGTTACGCTGAGTTACCACGATCCTTTTGAGGTTATGCACTAGAATCAGAAGCATATCTTTTGAAAAAGGTTCCTACCAAGACTGTGCCTACCACACCATATCAAATGTCAAGTAGGAAGAAACCCTATCTTTAGTATTTGAAGATATAAGAATGTCCATCTTTTGTCAAAAAGCAGCATGCGGACAAGTTCGAGGCATGCTCAGTACTGTGTAGGTTTGTGGGATACCCAAAGAACTCCAGGGGGTATCTTTTCTATTACGCAGAGTAACAAATGGGTTTTTTGTTCCTCGTTATGTCCACTTTTTAGAAAATCAATTTTTTGAAAAAGAAACTAGTGGAAGCGCAATAGAACTGAAAGAAATTCCAGAACCACAAACTATTACTGAAAGTATTGTAGAACCAGAGATTTTAAAAGAACAGGACATCCCTGCACCAATCCGCAGGACTAGTAGGCAGTCTCATCCGCCCGAGAGATACTACGGTTTTCTCATAGACGGGGATAGAGAGTATTGCATCATTGACAATAATGAGTGATCAGTCGAAAATACTGCATTTCTAACACGGAAATTTCCCTACCTTTTGCATTCAGGTATAGGTATCCGGTATTCATATCGCACATATTAACAAAACACATGTAGAATACTGGATTACTTGTACTGTATACTAAAACTGGCACTTTTAGAGAAATTGACTGTGTTTCATGGCATCGCATCATCCTTGTATTGCGCAACTCTTGTCTGGGGTCTAATGCAGGAAATTCCAGAAGCAAAAACCCAAAACTGAGAAAAGATCTGATAAAAGATACGCCAACTCAAAGATGCAAGATCTGGCAGTGACACAAAAGGCCAAATAAGATTTCACATATTGTATAAAGGCCCACCAGGAAGCCCAAGAATTACCATGAAAAGATAAAGCCCTAAGGCCACTAAAGGACCGTGGATCCGCGGCCCAAACCCCTTTGGCGCCGTGGATTGTTGGAGGTAGTGCCCTCAGAGTCAATTATTAGGTCACAGGTACGTGATTGTAATGATTGAGGGAGGACCTATCCCGGTAGGACAGTCTTACTCGAGATGATAGTATGCTATCTGGTTTACCTTTATCATCGTGTACTGTTTTAGGTGACCTGACACGTCGCTATTACACGTTGATAGAGCCCCTAGGATTCTTGCTTGACCACCAGCAGTATGAGGGCGATCATATAAGTGGGAGCTGGGGGTCTACAAGCATATCCTTAAAAAGTCCCTAGTCGTGGGAGTTTCGAGACTGGGCATCGATACTCCATTAGTAGACTAGTGTATACAGTCGAGACCCCGACGAGGGGCGGTGGCCGGTCTCACAAGCCACTGGTGTCAGTTGGATCACCTAAGATGTATACAGGTGCTCATTGGGTTATGAGTACACCGGACAGGACTCGCCGGGAACATGCTAGTTGGTCATATACCAGACGTCAGATGGCAGTTCCCTGGTGACATGTGTGCAGGTTAGTTCATCGACCTGGGGATCGTCATTTGTCTCGTGTGAGTTCCCACTGTACTTTGATTACTACCCTACCACGGCTCAAAGGAGTCGTGCAAACAGGTTTTAGTTGGGTACAGTCCCGAGCCACATGGAGACAGTGAGCGTATCTTCAGGGGTTCGTCTCTCCCGGTATTGGGGGTGAGGTCGTGCTGTGTCTAGGAGAGCCATTACACAAAGTCCTTGGCCAAGGCAAGGAGATTTACTGGTAGGTATTCCAGTAGTATCTCAGGGTGTTCTGGGCTACACTCCGACACGACTTGTACCGCTTTTGGGGGTCTGACTTTTACCAACCCCCTAGGCCCGCCATGCGATACTCATAGACGAACGGACCGGACTGCACGGATATTGTCACTGAGAGGCTCAGTAGGGTTGTCAGGCTGAGTTCGCTCACAGACATCCCTTTTAGTCAGTACCTGGTAGCCCGTTATGTATTGGCTTATACCTCTGACGTGCTAGTGGTTAAATCCACAACCAAGGTGTTGATGAGTCTTTAGAGTCCCCCACATTCTGTTACTCAGCTTTCGGGCGAAACGTTGTAGAGGCCGTATGGAGATATGGCAAGGTCCGATCAGATACGTGCGGTATTGCACGGATCAGGATCGGACAGTTTGTACTATAGGCCGTATGGTTATATGGCAGGGTTCGATCAGATACGTGCGGTATTGCACGGATCAGGATCGAACAGATATTACTAGCCGGCTTTGGTATAAGCCGAATCCTAGTATAGTACAGTGTAGAGTTTGTCTCATTGCATTTGTATTTCGGTCGGAATACAAATGCGGGTGTGTATGCACAGTATCGGGGTTTTCCTGTAATTTATTACGGGACCAGTTTTCTGGAGTTGCCAATTTGCTTTCCGTTTCGGCCAATTTCTATTGTTCCGTTCATTGGCCGAAGATTGGTGGAGGAGGGCTTATTTGCATTGTTGCAAATAAGCATTTGTGGAGGGGGTCTTTGCATATTATCTTGTCATGATTATAGCACCATCCATTACCTTGCTTGACTTCATACTTCATGATGGATTGACTTTGGATATCATCATGGTTGATGAGTGATAGAAGAGTGTGGTTTTCACCTTGCTATCATTGGTTCACATGATTGTCTTTTCCTCTCTCTTGCATGATAGAGTTTCCCCCCCCCCCTTTCTTTTAGCTCACTCTCATTCTCTTCTCTCAACTTACCATGGCCGGCCACTATGAGGAAAGGGGGTCTTTTTCTTTTGGTGAGGGGAAAAATGTTATTCTCATTCTTGGCATGCTACATTTTTCCCCACCTCTCTCCAAGTTCCTTTTTCCTCCACCATTTGGCAACTCCTTCAACCCCAATAGAGACAATAGCTCACTACACATTCTACAGCGAATTTTGGGCACGTCGAGTAGCCGGCTTCGTGCCCGAGTTGCCTCGGCATTGAGGTGGGAGCCCGTAAACAAAGTTGGCGATGTGGCGCACTTCCGGCGACGAGGAGGAGACGGGACTTTTCCGCAGGAGATCGGGACCATGACGAGAAGACCGGAGGACTTGGATCGTCGGTATATCTCTAACCCATCTTCTAGTTAGCTTAGACTTGTTAATGGTTACGATCCGGGCGTTTAGTGCGCGGTGGTGCCGGTTTGCTAAGTCCGCAAAAATTTAAGTTATTCACCGCTTCCGCATTTGGCCGTCGGATCGACGGCCGGGGCGCCGCCGTGCACTTACAGTGGTATCAGAGCCTCCCCATTAACTTAGTCTAGCTTTGTGTAATGTGTTTTTCAGTTCCGATCGATTGAAATGTTCAAAAACCCGTATTTGCCCACATCAGTTTCTGTTGAAATTTTTCAGTCTCGAAAAATTTTTCAGGTTCTAAAATATTGATGTACTAAAAATTATAAGACCACTGTTCAAATTCGAGACAATGATCTTCCAACCAGAGCGCGGAAGGGCGGCCAAAACCCACTTTTGGCCGCGCTTCCGCCGCAGTATGGAAGAATCATTGGGTTGGATTTTTACAGTGGGCTTCTGGGGAGAAAATAGGGTTTTTGGAATATTAAATTTGGGCCCAGAATTTCTTTAACTGCTACAGTTTTGATTGGGGCCCACTTGTTAATTTTTGGTCAATCGGAAAATTTTAAACACATTTTTCACAGTATTTACATTATATCTGCGACCGTGAATGTCACTCGATCGATAAATCCTGTCTAACTGCTATAGCCCGGTTAGACGGATTTGCGAACGTGACTTTCGCGTTGATGTTCTATGTATTTGCTGTGTTGTTGCGGATCGGTCGTAGGGATAGCCTGGATGCAATGCTAGTACAGTTCTGTTGTATTATGTACATTTGATATTGCGGGGCGAGCGTCCGACATGTGGACTACCGTCACTGCCTGATTGTATTATTATTTTGGGGCACGACCTGGTTGCGGTCGATGTACCCGGTGTATGTATATTTTACTTTCTGTACTAGGATTACCCCGCGGAGGGGTGCACGGGTAGCCGGGTTCTAGAGGGCAACAAGCCCGCATCTCATGGCATTGAGACGGAGGGGGCTTCACTCTAGGATTGGCGGGCTATTCGCCGCACTCGTAGGGGGTACAGGTTGACCCAGGAAGGGTGCCTAAGTTACCGGATTCCGTGAAGTGCTGGGTGGTCCATTCACGGCGCTGAAGGGGGCTGCCTCGCTTCAGGTTTTGGCGGGTGACTTGCCGCGCCCGTAGGGGTCTAGGATTTCATTGCACAGGCTATCCACACGACCAGGGGAACGTCGGGTTTCAGCAGTGGCTCTGTGAAACCCGGGGATCCCAGATATCTGTATTGTTTCTGTGATGCTGTACTTTTCTGTGATGTTGCATTTTATTCACGCCTTGAGCGAAATATAATATATTGGTATATATATTAGTAGATGTCGTATATGTTTTGCATCCGCGCTAGTCCAGTCCCCGCTCTGTCGTTAGTAAGCTAACCTAACGGGTAATGACGGGACCCAGTGGCGAATGCAGATGGCATATACGTACATCAGTATATTTTCGTTCTTTTTGGTGTGATCAATTGATGGGACTGCATTGATTCGGATCAATGCAAGTTTAAAAATAAACCTAATCTGATGTTGTTGGAACACTTTTTCAAAAAGCTGTTATTGCAAGGACGTTCACTTTTGTTTTGCATCGTGATATTCAGTTGGAATATCCTGCTCCTCAGTCGACGAGGCAAGGGCCGAGATCCCTTCGCCGGGAGTGACCCCTTGGACAGAAGTTTGCGTCAGGGCATTAACTTCACTATAGACGATTACTATTGCTTTGCATCGCGGTATTCATTTGGAATATCCTGCACCCCATTCTACGGGGAAAGAGCCGAGATCCCTTCACCGGGAGTGACCTCTTTAGCGAAGGTTTTCGTCACTATATTTTTATAAAAGCTATCCGTTCCTTCAACGATATCAAGTTCATTACGTTAAAGGTTTTCGCCAGAAACCATTCGTAGCCCTCCGTCGTTTCAGACGGGTAGCACGTAGTATTCATGCTATGTTTGTTGACCTTCGTCAAGGCATAGTGTATGGTAGCTGCTTGTTACCTTTCTGCTGCATAGATAGATGCGTTGGTTTGGGACAGTTGTATAGCCTTGTTGACCTTCGTCAAGGGCTTGTACGGGTGGATTCAAATTAACCTGGATAATGACGGGTAGAACTTGACATGTGACTTATGATTTGTTGACCTTCGCCAAGGTCATAAGAGCATGGGGCAGAAATCACATCGGGAGTTTCAAAAGAACTGAAACTTGCCAGATATGCGCATACCTTCTGGAGTGTGTTGACGTGAGCGGATTCCGTCACGTTATCATGCGATGATAGTTGGATCCCGGTTCCCACTGATGAGTTAGTTTACTCCTCGGGTGATCCCGACTAATTCTTCTTTCAGGTTTGGAGGAGAATTTGAGGTACAGTGGGAGGATTCCAGATTAGATAAATTGGTAACCATTCTGATCTAGGTTAGAGTGCACGCTGAGTGTTTCTTTTCTCTCTCTCTTTGGCAGCGACCATTGACCCGACCCTAAGACTTTGACTCAGTGACCAAGTTGACCGAACCTTCTTAACACCGGCTTTTGGATTGTCAGAGTTGCAAACCTCATTGCCACTCCTACTTTTACCCTTTTCTCCAGGACACCCCGTATTACTACGAAAGTCCACTTCCATTGGACAAAACCATCGTATGGTTAGATACGAACTCGAAAGAATTTATTCGAGGATGGTTTCCGGTTCTGGAGAAAACGGATAGGATTATTCAGTTGTCTTTTCCTTTTACCCTCTCTCAGGTTACGAGTACTCCTTGGTTTAGGGGTAGTACACCTATTACGCAAATTGGATTGTCTTC
The DNA here is from genome assembly GCA_030015575.1 of Agapanthus africanus. Classification (NCBI taxonomy): domain Eukaryota; kingdom Viridiplantae; phylum Streptophyta; class Magnoliopsida; order Asparagales; family Amaryllidaceae; genus Agapanthus; species Agapanthus africanus. The sequence goes on from CM057346.1 coordinate 405,029,435, forward strand.
TTCCAAACCTTAGGCTGGTGCCGACCGGTGGGGAATGAAGAAAACCAATTAGCCTAACGATGGTGTGCAGAAGGTATTAAGTTAAGACAAAGCAAGGGATTAGTAAGAGGGCAAAGTAAATTGCAACAGATATTCACGACCAAACCAGGTATTTCTTCGCCAATCCTAAAATCACCTTTGTATTTCTCCAGGACACTCCGTATCACTACGAAGATCCACAGTTTATTGGATATTCCATCGTATGGTTATATACGAACTCGAAAGGAACTTGTTCCGGTCGGGGATGGATCCTGGTTCAGGAGAAATAGGAATAAAGTACATTCAGGTGTCTTTTATCTTCACCTTCTCTCGTGTTGCGAGTAATCCTAGGGTTAGGACAGTACACCCATTATGCTTTTTGGATAGTCTTCTTCCAAACCATAGGCTGGTGCCGAACGGTAGGGAAGGAAGAAAACCATTTGGCCTAAAGGGGTGTGCAGAAGGTAATGACTAAAGACATATGAAGGGATTTGGAGAGGTGGCAAAGAATTATACGGTTACAGTCGTGAATCTGGAAGAGGCATTACTAGGAATACCCGAATACCCCATCGGAACATTTCAATGTTTCAGTTTCACTGTGTAATGTTAAAGGAAAACTGATTTCCCGATTAGATACTTACTCCAGGGTATGTATTTACCAGGTACGATTCTCACATCTGTATGGTTTTACAGATGATGAGTGGGAGTAAGTTATTGGGAATTGGGTGATTATCCTCATTATATCGGGATTCGTTGTAATCGGTGATATTTGAGGAAATCACCTGGGCTGTTTGCCGGTCGGCAAATATTTGGTTTTGAATATCCGCTGTTATGCACCAATTTCAAAATGATATATCTGTACGTCTATTTTCATAGAGTGAGATATACCTTTCTGAAATTATGTCTACGACATTTACCTATATCAGTGGATGGTTAGGTAAGGAGCATTAAACAGCGGTGTAATTCTTCTTAACCATAAGTACAGTTTTCAACCTACGACACACAGTGAAAGAGTTATCAGACTCAAGGGACTTATACAGAGTATTGTATGTTGTCCAGTGTCCATTAGGACAGAGGGGTTGGTCCTCATACTATATTCTGTTTACTTATGACTTCTCTAGTTTTTAGACAAGTGTTTCGCGGAAACACAGGGTCCAAATTTTGAGAAGTTATAGGTATTTGAATAGAGTAGAGAACCAGGTATAGAAAGTATCGGGATTCTTCAAAGAGATCGAAGATGTAGATACTTGTGTATGGTATTTAGTTGATAGTAATGATAAAGAGAAATTGCTTCTCTTTCAGGTTACTCATAATTGGAAGCATTCCTAAGTTAAGTAACGCTGATCGGCCTCCTTCCATTTAGTTGACATGCACTGGGGACAGCTGCATGATTTGAATCTGGTTCAATTAAATCAATGCCTCTGTTTCTATATTGGATATAGAACAGTTCATATCTTAACGATGTTAAGGTACGGGGAGTTGTCCGGTTTATGATTAAAACCAGACACTGGACAACTCAAGGCACGTTTCTGTAATGGCTGTTTGTGGGTTGACCCAGGCTATGACGAGGGTTGACTTTCTACCATCTGGATGAACAATAGCGATATTGTTCTAGACTCGCCACAGTTTTATTAAAGATGGATTTTTTCAGAAAACAGTAGTGGGAGTATGGTAGAACTGGAAGTGATTCCAGAACCACAAACGATTACTGAAGATTTGATAAGGAACCTAAAGATTCAATCTGGATTGACATTCCATTGGCCACTCCGCAGATGAGGTGGGTAACTTCAGGCACCCGAGAGGCACTACGGTAGCCTCAAGGACGGTGACAGGGAAGTTCTTGTTTACCCACAATTGCCATTGCTATTGTTCCAGGTTACGAGACCCGGCGGGAGGATGAGTATAGCGTCGTTCTAAACCAGTTTTAGAAGTGTACGTGTATATGACTCTGCCAGAGGGTTGTCGTAGTCAGTGGGAGCAGCGGAAGCATTGGTGGACAGGTTGCTTATGTCTATTTATAGACTAGAGCAGATGTAGCGGAGATAGATCATCTATTTCTGACGTGACAGTCATGGGTTTGACTTCATCAGAATAGGGGATGGATCTGTTGAGAAGGTAGTAGGGTGTGATATCCTGGTATTTGGATGATATACACAGAATAGGAAAAGAAACTCCTACACTACAATCGGTTATATTTTGGTCGTCACACAGTTGTTTCTCCACAAAGGAAATGGATTTTATATCAGACATACTGGTTACTAGATCTATGGTCTTAGATCTAGATTTAGGTGGTTTCCCAATCAGGGTACTTGACAGCATTCTAAGAGTATTTAGGATGGACGACTCCTGGCACGGTAGTGTACCTGCAGGTAATGGAGTCACCCTCTCCAAAGGTGTCTTACAGACTAAAGGGGAGAGGGACGGGCATGATTGGCAGATCACTTGCTCAGGCAATTGAGTCAATTGTGAGATGTCAAGTACCACACCAGATGTTGTTCTTGCACTAGATGCAATAAGTTGACATTAATCCAATCCTGGAGAAACAGTGGAAGCAGTTTTAGAACATAAGTGGATGTTCTAGGGATATGATAACGACAGCCTCATTCAGGAGACAGTTATCATTCCAGGCTTCCAAGGTGACATGGACGACAAGGAGGTTGTCAGAGTTATAGTTTTCCTTCTGATGTGGGGCAGTATTTTGGACAGGTGGTCCAAGACAATACTGAGGGAGGCATGGCGCGCAGGATACTGATTAAGTTCAGTTGACGATACAGTCTAAGAAGTTTGGATTTGGAGTTCATTTATGAGCTAGGTCCCATCAGACATCCAGACATATTCTGAGACAGGTATTGCTCATTTCGGGAGATGGGCTTCTCCGCGAACTTGAGATATAGAGAGACATAGAAAGAAACAACTAAGCGGATCCACTCACTGAGGCTATTCCTCGAACGCAATAGTTCCGCAAACGAGCTTTGTGAGACTGACTAGTAGAGGAGTTGGATGTTCGGTATCACACGAGCTGTGAGTATGCGACATCGCAATAATTAGCCTTGAGTGCAAGTGGGAGATTGTTGGAGGTAGTGCCCTCAGAGTCAATTATTAGGTCACAGGTACGTGATTGTAATGATTGAGGGAGGACCTATCCCGGTAGGACAGTCTTACTCGAGATGATAGTATGCTATCTGGTTTACCTTTATCATCGTGTACTGTTTTAGGTGACCTGACACGTCGCTATTACACGTTGATAGAGCCCCTAGGATTCTTGCTTGACCACCAGCAGTATGAGGGCGATCATATAAGTGGGAGCTGGGGGTCTACAAGCATATCCTTAAAAGGTCCCTAGTCGTGGGAGTTTCGAGACTGGGCATCGATACTCCATTAGTAGACTAGTGTATACAGTCGAGACCCCGACGAGGGGCGGTGGCCGGTCTCACAAGCCACTGGTGTCAGTTGGATCACCTAAGATGTATACAGGTGCTCATTGGGTTATGAGTACACCGGACAGGACTCGCCGGGAACATGCTAGTTGGTCATATACCAGACGTCAGATGGCAGTTCCCTGGTGACATGTGTGCAGGTTAGTTCATCGACCTGGGGATCGTCATTTGTCTCGTGTGAGTTCCCACTGTACTTTGATTACTACCCTACCACGGCTCAAAGGAGTCGTGCAAACAGGTTTTAGTTGGGTACAGTCCCGAGCCACATGGAGACAGTGAGCGTATCTTCAGGGGTTCGTCTCTCCCGGTATTGGGGGTGAGGTCGTGCTGTGTCTAGGAGAGCCATTACACAAAGTCCTTGGCCAAGGCAAGGAGATTTACTGGTAGGTATTCCAGTAGTATCTCAGGGTGTTCTGGGCTACAGGCCGACACGACTTATACCGCTTTTGGGGGTCTGACTTTTACCAACCCCCTAGGCCCGCCATGCGATACTCATAGACGAACGGACCGGACTGCACGGATATTGTCACTGACAGGCTCAGTAGGGTTGTCAGGCTGAGTTCGCTCACAGACATCCCTTTTAGTCAGTACCTGGTAGCCCGTTACGTATTGGCTTATACCTCTGACGTGCTAGTGGTTAAATCCACAACCAAGGTGTTGATGAGTCTTTAGAGTCCCCCACATTCTGTTACTCAGCTTTCGGGCGAAACGTTGTAGAGGCCGTATGGAGATATGGCAAGGTCCGATCAGATACGTGCGGTATTGCACGGATCAGGATCGGACAGTTTGTACTATAGGCCGTATGGTTATATGGCAGGGTTCGATCAGATACGTGCGGTATTGCACGGATCAGGATCGAACAGATATTACTAGCCGACTTTGGTATAAGCCGGATCCTAGTATAGTACAGTGTAGAGTTTGTCTCATTGCATTTGTATTTCGGTCGGAATACAAATGCGGGTGTGTATGCACAGTATCGGGGTTTTCCTGTAATTTATTACGGACCAGTTTTCTGGAGTTGCCAGTTTGCTTTCCGTTTCGGCCAATTTCTATTGTTCCGTTCATTGGCCGAAGATTGGTGGAGGAGGGCTTATTTGCATTGTTGCAAATAAGCATTTGTGGAGGGGGTCTTTGCATATTATCTTGTCATGATTATAGCACCATCCATTACCTTGCTTGACTTCATACTTCATGATGGATTGACTTTGGATATCATCATGGTTGATGAGTGATAGAAGAGTGTGGTTTTCACCTTGCTATCATTGGTTCACATGATTGTCTTTTCCTCTCTCTTGCATGATAGAGTTTCCCCCCCCCCTCTCTTTTAGCTCACTCTCATTCTCTTCTCTCAACTTACCATGGCCGGCCACTATGAGGAAAGGGGGTCTTTTTCTTTTGGTGAGGGGAAAAATGTTATTCTCATTCTTGGCATGCTACATTTTTCCCCACCTCTCTCCAAGTTCCTTTTTCCTCCACCATTTGGCAACTCCTTCAACCCCAATAGAGACAATAGCTCACTACACATTCTACAGCGAATCTTGGGCACGTCGAGTAGCCGGCTTCGTGCCCGAGTTGCCTCGGCATTGAGGTGGGAGCCCGTAAACAAAGTTGGCGATGTGGCGCACTTCCGGCGACGAGGAGGAGACGGGACTTTTCCGCAGGAGATCGGGACCATGACGAGAAGACCGGAGGACTTGGATCATCGGTATATCTCTAACCCATCTTCTAGTTAGCTTAGACTTGTTAATGGTTACGATCCGGGCGTTTAGTGCGCGGTGGTGCCGGTTTGCTAAGTCCGCAAAAATTTAAGTTATTCACCGCTTCCGCATTTGGCCGTCGGATCGACGGCCGGGTCGCCGCCGTGCACTTACACGGATCCGCGGTGATATGATGAGATCTTTGGCTCAAATTTTGTACACGTGTCCCCCTAACGGCCAAAGCTTCCAGAAGACCCCAGAAGCTCCACGTGGCACATCTAGAAGGCTCGGCTTAACAAACTCTTGGAGGGAAATTCAATTTTTGCCTTAACAAACTCTTGGATTCAAACTTTGGGTTAACTAACTTGTGGAGGGAGAATTCAAAATTCAATCCTATATCTAGAATTTGGAGGGCTATAAAAAGGAGCCTAGATCTAGGGTGCAAATTGTTCAAGAATCACCACCATCTTCAACCCACAAGTTGAGTGACACAACTTGTGCCTCAAATTCAAAATCCAATTCAAAATCAAGATCAAGATCCCGAGATCAATTCAAGCAAGAGAGCCTTCAACCTTTAGAAGCGACGCGGGATTTTCAACGGAGCAAGAGATCCACGCCGATCCGCGACTCAAGGAGCCGAGCGAAGCCGAAATCGACGATCTAGTTCCTTCCTTTTGTAAATTCAAGAGAGTTGTAACGAAATTTCTATATTCTTGCTTATCTTTTAATTCAAGCATAATGATTAGATCTCAATTTGTGATTGTGTTTGTGATCATGATTTTTGAGTAATCTCCGCTCGTGTAGGAGTTGTGACGATCTTTAGATGATGATGATTTAGATATTCCTACAATTCTTAAATCCTATAATGCTTTGAAATTCTAGTGAATCAAATGATTAATGACCTAGTTTCGAGATGATGCTTTCTAGATCGTGTTCACTCGAAACTAGGGAACAACTATTGACCATTTGATTAACTAGAAGCTAGAATTTGAATGCGATCTATCGAAAGGACAAAGGATGAGTTGCGGAATCCCTAATTTTCCCGCACGATCCTTAAACCTTGATGAATTTGCATCGATCTAGTATCAATTCGTTAATGGATAAGAATGAGTAATCATTAGATCTCATCACATCTATAGATCCGATCTACTCCTACGAGCCATACTTATAATCTTGATTGTTGGTTGAAAATTATCACACATCTCAATTCTTGTTTCTTTTAGATCTAAATTTTTCTTACTCTTGATCTTCAATTACAAATCATGAATTGTTTTCTTTTCTTTGCTTTAAATTTTCAACTCATCTAATTCAAGAATTGAACGGATCTCACTTTCCCTGTGGACGATCCGCACTTACTAACGCACTACATCCGACACCGTTATTGATTGCGGTCAAATATTTTTGATTGTGATTTCTATATTCAATTTTCTAAAAACCAACTACACAACGAGAATATCATTCAATCAAATGGCGCCGTTATCGGGGACTCGTGTGCTATTTGTTCATTTTTTGAAATTTGAGTTGAAAAGTTTATTCCATCTAAAATTTTTAAGGTCAAAACTCGTGCAAAACACTAAACAAATTGTTGTGGTTAATTGCAAGGAAATCTGGAGCTTGCTGTGAAATTGGAAAATTATTTGGAGAATTCCAGAAGGCTCAGGAGCTGAACAGGAGCAGTACCAAATTTTTCAGTGCAGAGAGGAGCTCAAGGTGCGGCGGAACCGCGACATTAGGAGACAATTGCGGCGGAATCGCGGCTGTTATAGGAGATCTCTGTAAAATTTTTAGAAGGTAACCTCTATCTTTCTTATCTCCTTCCTAAAATCGGCTCCAATTAACAATTTGTTGCAGGCTTCTTTGTAAAAATCGCAGCGCCGCAAAAAGCAAAATAAATTGTGCTTATTTTTTATTTTGTGGTTGTTTGCATAATTAATACGGACATTAAGGGGCACGGCCAAATCCAGTTTAGGTGGGGAGTTCATTACCCTTCCTAGGCCCCAAAAATCACAAAACTGCATCCGCATTACCCTCATTAACTAAAAAATATCTAGAGATGACTCTAAGGACCGTCGCGGTCACTTAGGACAGAAGAAGGCCGTGGGTAATTCATTGCTTATCCGCGTTTCTTTTTGTGGTGTCTAAGGAAAGTGTGTCGAAGGCTAGTGGTTACTTAATTAGGCCTACTACTTACGTAGTGGAGAACCTCCCACTTACCTGGCACTTACCTGGTCACAGGAGAAACAAAGAGGCAGTGGAAGATTTTATCCTGCGACTTGTCTTTTGGATGTTAGGAGCGGTCTAGAGATTTGACCTAGATGACCATAAATTTAAGGGTTGCTTGTTGCATTTGTTGTGATCGCATTATCTTTTCAAAATTCATATCATTTTTCAAAATAAACACCGCATTCACTTCATTTCCCCTAATTATAAATCACGCTGCCACTTGTACTAACCCCTTTTAGTGCAAGATAGGCTGGACACGGGATTCTAGTGCCCGACTTGTCCGCGTCCCCTCAATCGACTCCGAAGTCGGTATTTCTCCATTTACCTTTCTTTTACCCTCCACCACACCCACACCGATGGATCCGTCTCCATTGAACCTCTTTACCGCTGCTCTGCCGCCGTCCGTTGGTACGCAGAATCCTCCCCGCATCTCTCTCTAAGAGAGGTGCTATCCTTTGCGAGGTCCTCTCTCGGCCTGCTTATCCATTCCACCAGCCAACGGGGATAACTTTGAGATTAAGCCCCAGTACATCAACCTTCTACCCAAATTCCACGAACTCGAGACTGAGGACGCTTACGTTTTCATCACCAAATTTGAAAACGTATGCGCAATAATGGGTACATCACAACTTTCTGTGGATGCCATGCATCTAAGACTTCTTCCATTTACTTTGTGCGATACAGCCGAGAAGTGGCTGTATAACACCACCGCACACTCCATCACGAATTGGGAAGAATTCATTGCGGCATTCCTTAAGAAATTCTACCCTATGCAAAAGACAGCTCGAATCCGTAGCGAACTATATCAATTCTCCCAGCTTCCAGCTGAACCATTCTCAAAATACTTTGACCGATTCAAGGATCTTTTGGTTCAATGCTCACATCACGGCATCCCGAGGTGGGACCTTTGTCGAATCATATATGAGGGCAGTAACCCTACCACTAAACAAAACCTTGAAAACATGTGTCACGGCACCTTTATGACCAAGGATGATGGGGAAGCATGGAATTTTTTAGAAGAGTTCGCTGAAAAGTCACTACAGTGGGAGACTGGAACCCAGCCATCGAGTAGGGGTGGCGTACACCAAATAGACGTGTCCATAGGTGTTCGAGCTGAGATGGCAGCAATGCAAAAGAAGCTTGATGCTATGGAACACAAATTCTTAGCAGCCTCCCTAAACCCAATGTCACTCCCCAAAACTGTTTGTGGGTGTTGTTCTGATCCGTCTCACTTGACAGAAGAATGTCCATTAAACTCTCAGTTTCGAGGTCTCGAGCATACCAATGCCACATTTCAAAGACCTGGAAACGACCCTTTTTCTTCCACATATAATCAGGGTTGGAGGAATCACCCGAATTTTGCTTGGAACTAATCCCAAAACACGGTTCCAAACCCTAATCAATTCCAACGGGTCCCTCCACCACAACAGCAACCACTTCAACTCACCCAGCACCCCTACCAGTCACAAAATTTCCAAAACCAGGTCAACCCTCCTCCACCTTCTAATCCCATGCAGTCGACCTGTTCTGACGAGTTCTCTCAATTCGCTCAAACCATGAAATCACTCTTGTCAAATTTCACGGAAATGTCGGCCGAGGTTAGGTCTTCCGTTGGTGAGATAAAGAAAAACTCAGCGTCCCAAGCTGAGAGTATCAAAACGATGGAAGCTGAGATTGCACGACTTAAGGCCGAAATGAGTGCAAGAGAGAAAGGGAAACTCCCAGCTCAACCTTTACCCAATCCTGGCTATTCACATCATGTGAATGCAATCACCACGTTGAGATCTGGGAGAGTGCTGGATAACCATGTTAGGGAAGAAGTTGATGATATTGAAAATCCTATCAACACCCTGGCTGAGACCTTTCCTCACACACACACTTCTGCTTCTGATTCTTCTTCTTCTACCCCACCGCCTTCTCGCGAGCCTATTCTCCATTTCCCTCTAGGCTCGACACCTCAGCCCACATCTTCTAGTCTACCACCGACGATCCCCACTTCTATTTTGGGATCAGGTCCACACACACTTCCTTCTCCTATGATGAACCCAGCACTTATTGCTAAAGCACCTTATCCTAATCGGTTAGGGGCTAACACATCGAGTCCACATATGGAGAAGATTATGGACATGTTTAAGCAAGTTAACATCAACATCCCTCTCCTAGATGCGATTCAACAAGTCCCCGCTTATGCGAAAATTCTTAAGGACTTGTGCACTAGGAAGAGGAAGACTCAAGTGCCAAAGAAGGTCTTCATGTCTAATAACATTAGCACTGCTTTTATCCCTCCGCTACCAAAGAAACGTAAGGACCCGGGATGTCCTACGATATCGATTTCTATTGGGGATAAACACATCAACCGTGCTCTTTTAGACCTTGGCGCAAGTGTTAACCTACTTCCTTTCTCCGTCTATGAGCAACTAGGGATCGGAGAGTTGAAACCAGCCCATTGCACTCTCCAGATGGCTGACCGATCAAGCACCAAACCTAGGGGTGAACTGGAGGATGTGTTAATAAAAATCGGGGAATTTGTATTCCCTGTGAATTTTATTGTACTTGATACACAGCCTGTAGCGAACCCCCGGAATCAAATTCCGGTGATTTTAGGTCGCCCCTTTTTGGCCACTTCCAACGCTATCATCAACTGTCGTAATGGCTCTATGACCCTATCCTTCAGGAATAGGTCAATAGAGCTGAACATTTACAAGTTGGGAAGTGTACCCTCCGAACCTACTGCTCATGTCTGTTCTGGCGACTTAATGGATGTCGACAGCAGCGAATTTGATGATCCTCCTGATACCGATCTTGACTCTTTTCATACGTTGTTGTTTGACCCAACTATGTATCATATACATACGGACTCTTCCACTGAGATATCTGGGTCAACAACTAACACCGATTATGAACTGCTTTTAGAGTCTGAAGATCACCCCGCACTTTGTGATGACATTATTCTTCGGGGTATTGATGAAACTTTTGAGGAAATCTTCGCTGATGAACTCGCATTTTTGAATGACACGGGTGTTGAGATGAATCATCTCCCAAATACTGAAATTGAACCTCCACGCCTTCCTCTGAACTGTAAAAAGAATGCGAGTAATCCATCACATTCACTGCATCGTCTCTCCAAAATGAGACGCGCACACACTCTCTTCCACCACTTAACCTTTCCCCACTTCTTCTTCCACTAACCAGAGCACTGCATTGACAAAAATTTTGAATGGTTGGTGTTGACATTCGGTCTTTGCAAAGCTTGGCATCGACCACTGATTTTTGACCCCCTCATATGATTTTCAAAGATTAACATTGCATAACTCAAGTTTAGGGGGGGGCATTTTTTCTGGCTCTTGAAAACAATATTTTTACAAAAATTTTGAATGAAAAGAATAAGTTTGGGGGAGGATCTTCACTTATATATTTTGCCCCCGCTAATAAATTCCTCCCAGGCTTACAGGTTTTGTAGATATAGCGGTCGGCAACAGTGAGGACGCTGTTGAAAACAAGTTTGGGGGAGGTTTGTGCTTAGTTTTGCATCATGTGCATATCATTTGCATAAGCACAAAACAATTCTTAAAAAAAAACCATAAAAATTTAAAATTTTTTCGAAACCCATAAAAATTCTATGTACATATTTTTGGCTCATAGTTTTTCAAAACCCATTAAAACCTATAAAAATTTTAAAAATTTCAAAATCATAAAAATTTAAAATTTTCAAAATATAAAAATATTTAATATAATAAAAGATTAGATAGTGAACAATTACATCCATGAGATTAGAAAAAATTTAAGAAAACCAAGAAAATTACAAGTTTTCTTATACGAACTAGTAATAAGTAGTTATGAGCCGTTGTCCCAAGGGTTAGTAAGATGAAGGAAGTCACTAATCTGAGGATAAAAATAAGTCTGAAAAATAGTTTCTATTCTGGAAGCCAAACATTTTGAATGTTGATACCCTGCTATTCGCACTTACACACGTCTTAAAGCCCGGGATAGTAAAGGATACCTTGAAATGCTCTTGTCTTAAAGCCAATGTATGAAGGAAATAAAAAAAATGAATAAAATATAATGTGGTGAGAAAAATGGACACTGGTCTTTGTTATCACCAAGGGCAATAAAAAAATGTATAGCGAGGGTGCCTCTTCACCTAGTGCCCTAATGCCAACTGGTCTGGGAGTCACTGCTATGCCTAAGGTGGTGCAAGATGAGGAAAATACACCAAATAAGCAAACACATGAGTAATCGGTCGGTTAGTACCTTAAGAAGTATTAACGGTCGTATGAAAGTGTGTGAGAAAATTCGTCTAAATATTCATTAATCAAAAAAAAGTACTGAGGCTGATGGGCAAGAATATGATAGCTTGAATTGAATTCTCCGGGTGTAGGGATGTCCTTTACACACACGCAGGGTGATATGATCGATGTTTGGAAGAAAGATAGGAATGAATAATAAGACGATGTTTTATTGAGGGAGGACGTGATATCTGACATCTTTTCATGACCATTAAGATAGGGCTCATGACAACCGAAAAGCTAGCTTAGTTGGAAACCCTAATTTTCAATGCTTTTCTTTTACAATTCTTTTCTTTAAATGTAATATTCATGATCTTCCTTTTATTATTGAATTTTGTGGGTGCAATCCACTGAAAACCCTCAGGAGACAACACTCCTCCTACTAGGGACACCTAGAGGTTTAAAGGCTTGTTGCACGTGCTCAGTGCAATCGTGTTGCCAACGAAAGTGTGCTTTTCTCTTTCTTTATTTTCTCCTTCTCTTTTTAATAAAACAATTAGATCGAGACGATCGAAAATAAGTTTGGGGGAATTTGATCAGTCGAAAATACTGCATTTCTAACACGGCAATTTCCCTACCTTTTGCATTCAGGTATAGGTATCCGGTATTCATATCGCACATATTAACAAAACACATGTAGAATACTGGATTACTTGTACTGTATACTAAAACCGGCACTTATAGGGAAATTGACTGTGTTTCATGGCATCGCATCATCCTTGTATTGCGTAACTCTTGTCTGGGGTCTAATGCAGGAAATTCCAGAAGCAAAAACCCAAAACTGAGAAAAGATCTGATAAAAGATACGCCAACTCAAAGATGCAAGATCTGGCAGTGACACAAAAGGCCAAATAAGATTTCACATATTGTATAAAGGCCCACCAGGAAGCCCAAGAATTACCATGAAAAGATAAAGCCCTAAGGCCACTAAAGGACCGCGGATCCGCGGCCCAAACCCCCTTGGCGCCGCGGATCCGCGGTGATATGATGAGATCTTCGGCTCAAATTTTGTACACGTGTCCCCCCTAATGGCCAAAGCTTCCAGAAGACCCCAGAAGCTCCACGTGGCACATCTAGAAGGCTCGGCTTAACAAACTCTTGGAAGGAAATTCAAATTTTGGCTTAACAAACTCTTGGAGGGAAATTCAAACTTTGGGTTAACTAACTTGTGGAGGGAGAATTCAAAATTCAATCCTATATCTAGAATTTGGAGGGCTATAAAAAGGAGCCTAGATCTAGGGTGCAAATTGTTCAAGAATCACCACAAGTTGAGTGACACAACTTGTGCCTCAAATTCAAAATCCAATTCAAAATCAAGATCAAGATCCCGAGATCAATTCAAGCAAGAGAGCCTTCAACCTTTAGAAGCGACGCCGAATTTTCAACGGAGCAAGAGATCCACGCCAATCCGCGACTCAAAGAGCCGAGCGAAGCCGAAATCGACGATCTAGTTCCTTCCTTTTGTAAATTCAAGAGAGTTGTAACGAAATTTGTCGATAAATAAAGGTGAATTTTCTATATTCTTGCTTATCTTTTAATTCAAGCATAATGATTAGATCTCAATATATGATTGTGTTTGTGATCATGATGTTTGAGTAATCTCCGCTCGTGTAGGAGTTGTGACGATCTTTAGATGATGATGATTTAGATATTCCTACAATTCTTAAATCCTATAATGCTTTGAAATTCTAGTGAATCAAATGATTAATGACCTAGTTTCGAGATGATGCTTTCTAGATCGTGTTCACTCGAAACTAGGGAACAACTATTGACCATTTGATTAACTAGAAGCTAGAATTTGAATGCGATCTATCGAAAGGACAAAGGATGAGTTGCGGAATCCCTAATTTTCCCGCATGATCCTTAAACCTCGATGAATTTGCATCGATCTAGTATCAATTCGTTAATGGATAAGAATGAGTAATCATTAGATCTCATCACATCTATAGATCTGATCTACTCCTACGAGCCATACTTATAATCTTGATTGTTGGTTGGAAATTATCACACATCTCAATTCTTGTTTCTTTTAGATCTATATTTTTCTTACTCTTGATCTTCAATTACAAATCATGAATTGTTTTCTTTTCTTTGCTTTAAATTTTCAACTCATCTAATTCAAGAATTGAACGGATCTCACTTTCCCTGTGGACGATCCGCACTTACTAACGCGCTACATCCGACACCGTTATTGATTGCGGTCAAATATTTTTGATTGTGATTTCTATATTCAATTTTCTAAAAACCAACTACACAACGAGAATATCATTCAATCAATGAGCCAACTAGCTTCCAGCAAGCCATTCAGAGCGGCGACTCGGTAAAATGACCGGATGCAATGCGGACCGAGATGGAGTCCATATACACCAACAAAGTATGCACTTTGAACATTGCTCCTGAAGGGGTAAAACCCGAAGGCTGCAAATGGGTCTTCAGAAAGAAGATTGGTGTAGATGGACAGGTTAAAACTTATAAGGCTAGACTTGTTGCAAAAGGTTTTTGTCAAAGACCTGGTTTGGACTGTGATGAAACATTTTCTCCTGTAAGTCAACGTTACACACCCCACAAGATGCGGGGAGACGGAATAGGTAAAACAATCATTTTGTTCAAAGTAACATCGACTATCAAACGGATCTTTGCAAAAGCCTAACTAACAAACTATCTAGAAGTAGTTAACTACTATGATAGATGATTATACCTCAAGATACTAGTCCTTCTTGTTCTTGTTGTTCATCTCCTCGTCGGCCTCCACGATGTAATAGAAGATCCACCCGAGAGTTCCTTCTTCAAGCTTTAACCTCTAACTTGAGGTAACTAAGTGGCATGGATTGCTAATCCAAGTGACCTAGAGGATATAGAGATTGATTAAGGATCTATTAGTCTTGCTAACCCTAGGGTTCTCAAGCCATGAGAGAATTAGAGTTAGGATGAAGAAGATGAGAGCTTGAGGAGAGAGAATGTATTTGTGATAATGAATTGAACTTGAGTCATTTGGATAATATCATGAAGCATAAAAATATCTAAACAATAATATATTAAATCATCAACCATGCTTCATTAATTACCTTGAGATGAATCACCTCATGACTCATGGTGCATTTAATGAAAATAACACACCATCTCTCCACCTCATTAAGTTTAATTCACAAATGAATTAAAACTAAATGAGTCACCTTTCTTCTAGAAACTTCCCGACTAATTACGAGAATGCCCCTCACATCCGTATTCATGAAAAACACGGATATACTGAGACTGCATAAATCCAATAATCCAATACTAGAATCCGGCTTAAACCAAAACCTGCTAGTATAATCTGTCTGAACTGTTTGTGATATGTATGCCCTAGAGGCCATTACTATACATACGATGTATATTGTAGTGGATGCTTGAACATATATAGGGATGACTTTCTTGCTCAACATGATAGTATGCTATCTGGTTACTCTTTATCTTAACATGTACTCTGATTGTCTCTATGTTACATGTTGATAAAGCCCTTAGGATGAGTACTTGACTACCAGGACTATGATGCAGATCATACTAGTAGGGACAGTGTAGTCGCCAAGTACATCCATCAAATGTTCCTAGTCGTAGGAGTACCGAGACAGGGCATCGATACTCCAGAATAGACTAGTGTATGCGCTTCTTGACCCATATGATGGGCGATGGATGATCCCATATCCATTGGTGTTTGACATCAGAGAAGGTATACGGGTGCTCAGTGGAGACTGGGTACACTGGACGGACTCGCCGAGAACTCCCATATGGTATTATACCTCACGTTAGATGGCAGTTCTCTGGTGACACTGGTATAGGTTAGTCTGTAGACCCGAGATCGTCATAGAGTCTTGTGTGATTCCCACAGTGCTTTGATTTCCATCATACTACGTCCAAGAGGGTGTGCAAAAAGGTGGCTTCTGGGTACAGCCCCGAATCACATGGAGGCAATGAGCGATAGGAGGGGTTTCGTATCTCCCGGTATAGCGAGTTGATGTTGCGCTGTGTTCGATTGGCTATAACTGGAAATCCCTGGCCAAGGTTGCTGAGATTTACTGGTAGGTGTTATCAGTAGTTTCTCGAACTGTTATGGACCTCATATCGACACGACTTATCAAGCTACTGGGGTCTGACGTTTACTACCCATAGGCGAGATATGCGACATATCAGACGAAGAGACCGGACTGTACGGAAGTGTTACTGGTTGGATTCACGGGAGAATGTACAGGCTTGCTTGTTGATCTTCTGATTGCTCAATACCTGGGTGGCTGTTACGTTTAGCTGACCGCTTGCAGCTTGTGGGTGTTTGATATGATCATCACCTACTGCCGGCGTATTGACGATTCTTTAGAGTCCTACACAGAGGTTTCCTGGCTCAGGCAAAACGGAGTAAGAGCACATATGTGATATGTGCGGGACCGAGAATATTACAATATAAGATATTGTATTCCATTCTCACGATATATGATATCGGCCGGGTATATGTGATATAGCCGGGTCATCGGATCAAGTGTTGATTCGATGAATCGGTACATGTTATATTAGTCGGTTATATGCGATATAGCCGAATTATCAGATCAAGTGTTGATTCGATAATTTAATGTATAATTATATATGTGATATATTAAATTACATTAACTAATATAAGCTCACTAAAAGGTTCTTTTTCTCACTTGGATAATACATTGATATATGTGTGATATATGTTAATTGTATTATTTTATTTTGTTACAAAAATATATTATATATATGATATATAATATTGTAACAAGTTAGGGTTACAAATACAACATGATTTGTGGAGATTAAACAAGTTAGAGTTTGATTTGGGTTAGCATTTGGGTTACCTTTTTGCATGAAGCTTCATGAAGCTTCCTTTTATTTTTTGCTAAGATATTTTGTGTTGGTATTTTCTAACCCAACCCAAACCGTTTACTCTAGTTATCTCTCTACATGGGTTAAGCCTTCTTTCTTAACTCATGGTTGCAATTGTAACCACACATAATAATTCATTATTCATCACAAAGTAATTTCTTCTTCTTCTTCCTTTGAGAAAAGCTTTCTAGCTTTTTCTTATGTGATGATTTTGAGTGAGAAATTGAAAACAAATGAGAGCTAAATTCCTACTTCATCATCCTCATCTATTCTAGCCACTTAGATTAGGGTGTTTGCTTTGCTAATACTCGATTAGTAAAGCAAGAGCTTGGGCTTGAGTTTCTTCAAGGTAGATCATCTTTGTTGTTGAAGATTGGAAGCAAGCTTGCATCTTTCTCTTCATGGAGCCTCTCAAGAGTCCGGGTACTCGATGATCACAACGAAGGGACCTCAACACGGAGCTTAAGAAGTGAAGGAACGGACTACAAAGGTTGTAATCCCTAACTCTTAGATGTAAAGTTGTTTACATGCTTGTTTATCCTAATACTCTAGTTAAGATCTTGGTTAGGGTTTGTTTAGCACCCCAAAAATTTTAAAGTAGCATAATTGATACTTGCCAAAACCTTGCTAAGGTGCTAAGCTAACCCTACAGTAGTATCAGAGCCAAGCTAGAGATTTAGGCGTCGTGTAGGCAAAGTTTGAAGTCTGATCGAACTCCAAAAACCCGATATATCCCCCTTCTCTGGAAATTTTTTCAAAAGTTGAAATTTTTCATATTAAAAATATTCAGAAAATCATGCAGGGAATTCTAAGAATTACTGTGAAGTATGAACCCATAACTCCATCACATGACCGCGGAACCGCGGCCAAACCATGCGTTTGGCGGCGGTTCCGCGGCCAATATGAGGAGTTAGGGGCTAATACTTCAGGGTTATATTCTTGGGTATTTTTCATGCTTCTGGGAATTTTTAGTTCTACTCAAGTGTTGAGCTTTGTGGGACATATTGGGAACTCGTTAATTCGATCGGAAAGTTTAACTTCGTTTATGTTTCTTCTGGGTAATTTAGAACGTGTTAAAAGGTTCGAACGGATATCAATAACTCACTTTTTCCCCTGTCGGAAAATTTCCATGTGTTGGATATTTCCTTAGTTAAAGAACGTTCAAAGTCATCCAAGTAACGCGGTGGAACCTCTAGAAGAACACAAACCTTAACTCGATTATGTGACCGTCTGAACCGCCTCTAAACCGTAGGGTTTGGGGCAGTACGACGTTGCCACATGTGAGGCGTTGGTTTGACCCTTCTACGGCTGGACCATTGGTACTGTGGCATGTGAAGGATACTTTTTGAACTCCGCTCAAGTGTTGAGCTATTTGGGAAATCTTGGGTGTTTGTTTATTCGATCAGAAAGTTTAACATTGTCTATTTATCTTGAATGTGATGCAATATTTGGAATCCACAAGTGGTTATGAGATAACTAATTTGAATGTTATAAATCTAACAGTTTAGTCTCATTTGATCTGTTGCCACGGGATTTTGATATGATCAAAAGTCCGTCGCAATCACGTAGCGTACACGGATACTCGCCGAGTAAACTTAATAGATAGCCATGCCCCATAGCCCCGACCAAGTGACTGTAGGAGAACCCCGTCGCCAAAAGCATCCGTTCGGGTGCTCGCGGCAGCGGTGTTCAGCCTTAGTGCACTTCGTCGACGGCGTTGGGGGTGCGGCCGTCTACTAAAGTTTCCGACGAACATTCGATCAGGATTTCGGGAATCTTGTTGAATTGCCCGACTTGATATTGAAAAGATTTTTCGATATTGAGACTAAAATGCGGGGTTTACAATTGTTAGGCATGCGATGTCTAAGGAATTCATTTGGTTAAGCATGAGATGTCTAAGGTGGTTGCGGATTCCAACTGTTGTAGTTTTACACTTTCTTTTCTGCGACCGTAAGTGTAATATGTGATGTATCGCCGGTTTTGTTGCTATACTTCAACGACAATTGGGATACGCATATTTACTTACGTTGATGATATGTGATATTATGTGTTGCTGTGTTATGTTATATTGGATCGTCGCGTCTTGAATAGCCGGGGGTTTTATGTAAGATGAGAGTTTTTCAATTCCATTCATGTAAAATTCATTGTATGTAATATTCTTTTATTGGGGCACTTCCGGGTTGAGGATGATGTCATCATTGTATATTATTTACTTTTCCGCATTAGGTAGACCCAAGGAGGGGAGCACAAGCAACCAGGTTCTAGGGTCCAATGGGAGGCCATCTCGAGGAGTCGAGACCGGGTCTCCTAACCCTAGAATTGGCAAGGTTACTTGTCGCTCTCGTAGGGGTCTAGGGATGTGGGTTTGGTTATTCATCGCGACCGTGGAATCCGCGTTTTATACAGGCTCGTATTAAAACACGGACCTCCTAGTATATCCAATATTTCATATATGTATCTTCTGCTGTAATGTTCTGTGATGAGATCATATTACTGCCTGAGATAAATATTTATATTATATATATGAGATATATGTTATATTGCTGATTTCGTTTCAAATGTGATACTTGTGAAGCATAATAAAATGGGACTTCATTAATGAGATTAATGAAACTAAAAGGAACCTAAAGATGTTGTAGAAACTTGTTTCAAAAACTGGTTGCTCTAGTTTTTGCTTTGCATAGCAGTGTTCCTTGTAGAACATCCAGCACCTTATTCGATAAGGAAAGAGCCGAGATCCCTTCACCGGGAGTGACCTTTTTAGCGAAACTAGCAGATACTACAAACTCGGATTGTCTTTTGATTGTTTTTATAGTTTTTGCTTTGCATAGTGATATTTGTGAAATATCCTGCACCTTATTCGATGAGGAAAGAGCCGAGATCCCTTCACCGGGAGTGACCTCTTTAGCAAAACTAGAAAAGGCCTCAAAAACATTCCATTTAAAATCACTCGATTCTACAACGATATCGAGTTCATTACGCAAAGGGTTTTCTTAAAAACCTGTCGTAGCCCTTCGTCGTTTCAGACAAGTACTACTTAGTATTCGTGCTACGTTTGTTGGCCTGCATCAAGGCGTAGTGTGCGGTAGCTAACTAGTGCTTATCTGCAGCATACGATGCGATTGGATTAGGGTAGTCGTGCGACTTTGTTGGCCTGCGTCAAGGGTCGTGCGGGTGGGTTTAATTCAATCAAGAAATGTATGGGTTGAATTTGACTAGCGGACTATGGTTTGTTGGCCTGCGTTAAGCTCATAGGACGCTAGGGGTAAAATATTATTGGGAATTTCAAGAGTTAAAATTTGCAATGAGATTGCATACCTTCTATGAGATAGTTGGATCCCGATACCCGCTACGAGTAAGAATTACTCCTGGGAGAGTTTTACACATTACAATTAGCCGATCAAGTAGGTGTCTAGAAAGGTGTCAACGGGGTTACGCCCCTGGGAAAATGAGGTTTATTTTAATTAGGTCTGTGCGAAAGCGCGGGGAACCTCCCTCAAAGTACCGGCACTGGCCTGGCTGAAAGATTGACGAACTTGTAGAGTGTAATTAATCCCGGCTAGTCTTTCCTTTTAGGGTTTGAAGGAAGATTTTACTAAAACAGTAGGAGACATCCTGATTAGATATATTAATAACCAATCTAATCTTGCAAGAGCATACGCTGAGTGTTTTCTTATATCTCTCTCCAGGTAGCGACCATGTCACGCCTTAATCAAGATAATAATACGGATGTATTGACCGAACCCGCTTGTTATACTGCGCTAGGGAACGTTGGTCCATCTCCAACTAATAATTGTTATAAGATAGAGCAGAAAATAGGGGATTACCAGAATTCCCGTGCCGCCCAAACAAAGAAAGTGCATGCTGATGCATCTTCTTCGGGTGTGTTTATTACCGAGAACTGTTTCTCAGTATCCTTTACGTCCTGGGTATGAGATACCAGATCAGGATTCCGCAAATGTAATCTGTAACATGGGCTACAGATAGGTAGAGAACTGAGAACAGGTGATAAGTTTCAAGAGTTGGAAATAATGCAAGTGTTGCAGCCAAGTCTTTTAGCAGTTATCACCCTGTATTACCAGAATACATTGATTCTGGACGAATGTTATTAGATACCGAACCTGATATACAACATCATATCAGTCTCTTTATTAGTAAAGAAGGATATAATTTTGTATTGTTGGATAATGTTTTGAACATTTCCTATATCAAGAGTTGATCGGTTCAGGAACGCTATCTAAAAGCATAGACGTTCTAAATCAAACCACAGTTCTTAACGTACAGAACACACACAAGAGGAAGAGTTCAGAAATGAACGAATCCTGTAAGTCGATGTAGTACACCCCAGTACTTGTGGGGAGGCGGAAATTTCAAAAACTATCTTGTTTAGTGAACGAACATCGACTAACCGCTTAAATCGAAGCTAAACTATAAATAACCGTACACAAAGAGTTTCTTATCAATTGTGTTTAGGGATTATACCTAATGAAACCGGTCCTTCGTCTTTGTGTCCTCCTTTGTTCTCCTCGACCTTCTCTAGGTAGTAGACGATCCACCTGAGAGCAAAACACCAAGCTACACCTCTAACTTGAGGTAACTAATCTACTTTGATTGCTAATCAAAGAAGAAAGGATGATATAGAGTGAAGGTAATGGATGTTTAAGTCTAACTAATCCTTTGATCTCAACGCATGAGGATTAAGGATTAGGGTTTGAAGATGAGAGCTTGAGGAGAGAGAAGATGATAATGATAATGAGATGAGATTGTGAGTATCATAATATATTATGAAGCATTCTCATTTAAAGAATAAATGAATAAATGTGATGAATAAGCATGCTTCATAAATGCTAAGTGGTGATTCATTAAGCATGTGTCATAATCATTTATGGTGCAATAATGATAATGATGAATCACCCTCATGACTCACAATCTTATCCAAAGTAACCTCCTTAGTCACATCTTCTAGAAGCTTCTCGCATAATTACGAGAACGCCCCTCCGATCCGCAAAAATACGGAAAAACTTTAGACTGTAAAAATCTAATAACCGGATACCAGTAACTGGCTTAAACCAAAGCCGACTGGTAAAAACTGTCCGAAAGTCGTACGTGCGTAAACGCACGTATGCGTCCGAACCCTTTGTCGCAAAACCATGCAACCTCCATATCGTTTCGCCTGGAGTAGGAAACTCTCTGTGTGGGACTCTAGAGACTCGACTACTATGCTGGCAGTGGGTTTAACCACAGACCGCAAGCGGCACTAGCTGTACGTAACGGTCCCCAGGTAGTTGTCGATAAGAAGGCCGATGAGGAAACCCATCCGAACTCCTACTGAGTCTGATGTGACAATCTCCATACAGTCCGGTCCGTTCGTCCAAGACTATCGCATATCGGGCCTAGGGGGGCGGCAAGCGTCAGTCCCCTAATAGCGGTATAAGTCGTGTCGGAGTGAAGCCCATTACACCCTGAGAAACTACTGGAACCTACCAGCAAATCTCGCTTGCCCTGGCCAGGGACTTTGCGTAATGGCTCTCTGACACAGCACGATATCTACTCCCAATACCGGGAGGGACGAATCCTGTCTAACCGCCACTGCCTCCAAGTGCTCGGGACTGCACCCAACTGCTGCATGTTTGCACGACTCCTTTGAGCCGTGGTAGGGTAGCAATCTAAGAACAGTGGGACACACTCGAGGCGAAGTAGCAGTGTCAAGTCTGCGGACTATGCTGTACTCATGTCACCTGGGAACTGCTCACTGACGACTGGTATCAAACCAACCAACAGTTCCCTGTGAGTCCTGTCCGGTGTACCCGTAACCTAACGAGCACCTGCATACTATCTCCAGTACGACGTACTGACGGCTGTGGGACAGACCATCTCCCCAACTAGGATGAGAAGCGTACACACCAGTCTACTCCGGAGTATCGATGCTCTGTCTCGATAATCCAACGACCAGGGACCTGAATAAGGATGTGCTTGTAGACTACCCAGCCCCCACTAGTGTGACTGCCATCACAACGCTGGTAGACAAGCAAGATCCTAAGAGCTCTATCAATACGTACACTCACATATTAAGATAGAAAAAACCAAGTAGCATACTACCATGTTTAGCAAGATTGTTTATATACATGTGAATATCCCAAGCTTCCATTAAGTAATATACAAACTAGTATGATACAGTAATGGCCTTCTAGGGCATAAACACTAACAATCTCCCACTTGCACTAGGGCCATGTACTGGCATATCGTAGACCAATGATCTCGAGTAGCCTCTCGAACTGAATCTGAGGAAGGGCCTTCGTGAATGGATCAGCAATGTTCTCTTCAGAAGCAACTCTCCGAACCTCGATCTCCTGACGATCAATGATCTCCCTGATCAGGTGATACCGCCTCAAGATGTGTCTGGACTTCTGATGGGACCTTGGTTCCTTCGCTAAAGCTATAGCTCCGTTGTTGTCGCAATACAGAGGTATTGGATCAACTATGGTAGGAACCACCTGAAGTTCTGTTAGGAACTTCTTCATCCAGACTGCTTCTTTTGCGGCATCGCAAGCAGCTATATACTCCGCTTCCATCGTCGAGTCAGCAACGGTGTCCTGCTTGGAGCTCTTCCACACACCGCCCCTCCATTGAGGGTAAAGACATAACCCGACATGGACTTGGAATCGTCCTTATCACTCTGGAAGCCGGAATCAGCAAAGGCCTCCAACCTGAGGTCTTTTCCGCCGTAAACCAAGAACATCTCCTTAGTCCTCCTCAGGTACTTGAGAATGTTCTTTACTGCTATCCAGTGTTTCTCCCCTGGGTCTGACTGATACCGGCTTACCACGCTCAGTGCATAAGCTACATCTGGTCTGGTGCACAACATCGCATACATTATAGAGCCTACCGCAGAAGCGTAGGGTATAATAGACATGCGTTCCCTTTCCAAATCAGTCTTGGGAGACATCTCTTTGGAGAGGGTGATTCCGTGACAAGCCGGTAAATTACCGCGCTTAGAATCTTCCATACTGAATCTTTTCAGTACGGTGTCGATATACCTGGACTGCGAAAGTCCCAACATCCTCTTGGATCTATCACGATAGATCCGGATCCCCAGAATGTACGAGGCATCACCCAGGTCTTTCATGGAGAACCTGTGTGACAAGAATCCTTTGACAGATTGTAGCATAGGAACGTCATTTCCTATCAATAGAATGTCATCCACGTACAAGACGAGGAATACGACACTTCTGGCCACAACTTTACTATATATGCACGGTTCATCTGGATTTTTGATAAAGTCATATTCTTTGACTGTCTCATCAAAACAGATGTTCCAACTCCGCGATGCCTGCTTTAGTCCATAAATGGACTTAAGCAGGTTGCATACTTTCCCGCTGCTCCCACTCTGATTGAAACCCTCTGGCTGATCCATATAGACGCTTTCTTCTAAATTTCCATTCAGAAAAGCCGTCTTTACGTCCATCTGCCAGATTTCATAATCATGGAAGGCAGCAATAGCAAGAAGGACCCGAATGGATTTGAGCATAGCCACTGGAGAAAAAGTTTCGTCATAGTCCAAACCAGGTCTTTGACGAAAACCCTTTGCAACAAGTCTAGCCTTATAGGTTTCCACCTGTCCATCTACACCAATCTTTTTCTTGAAGATCCATTTGCATCCTATGGGTTTTACCCCATCTGGAGCAAAGTCCAAAGTCCATACTTTGTTGGTGTACATGGACTCCATCTCGGTCCGCATTGCATCTAGCCATCGTACCGAGTCGCCACTCTGGATGGCCTGCCGGAAGTCAGTAGGTTCATCATCATCTATGATGCAATCCTCTCTATCCCCATCTATGAGAAAACCGTAGTATCTCTCAGGCGGATGAGACGGCCTACTACTCCTGCGGAGGGGTGCGGGAATGTTCTGTTCTTCTTGAACCTCTGGTTCTACCAAACTTTCAGTAACAGCTTGTGGTTCTGGAATTTCTTCCAGTTCTACTTCGCTCCCACTCTTCTGATTTTCTAAAAATTCAGTTTCTAAGAAGTGGGCATGACGAGAAACAAAAACCTTTTGTTCCTCTGCGTAATAGAAATAATATCCCTTGGAGTTCTTTGGATATCCCACAAGCTTACACAGTACTGAGCGTGCCTCGAGCTTGTCCACATGCTGCTTTTTTACAAAAGCTGGACACCCCCATGTCCTAAAATGTTTTAGACAGGGTTTCTTCCCACTCCACATCTGATATGGTGTGGTAGGCACAGTCTTGGTTGGAACCTGGTTCAAAAGATATGCCGCTGATTCTAGCGCATAACCCCAGAAAGATCGCGGTAACTCAGTATTACTCATCATGGATCGTACCATATCCAATAGGGTTCGATTCCGTCTCTCCGATACACCGTTATGCTGTGGAGTGTATGGAGGAGTAAGCTGAGAGAGAATTCCTTTCTCTTTTAGGTAACCTAGGAACTCGGCACTTAAGTATTCTCCACCTCGATCAGATCTTAGTGTCTTAATACTTTTGCCTGTTTGGTTTTCCGCTTCACTCTTATATTCCTTGAATTTCTCAAAGGCCTCGGATTTATGCTTCATTAAGAAAACATGTCCATACCTAGAGAAATCATCTGTAAAAGTAATGAAGTAGGAAAAACCACCTCTTGCATGTGTAGACATTGGACCGCATACATCACTGTGTATGAGTCCTAAGAGCTCGCTCGCTCTTACTCCTTGTCCAGTAAATGGAGTCTTTGTCATCTTTCCTTTGAGACAAGATTGACAAGTGTCATAAGATTGATATTCGAACGTGTCCAAATATCCTTCTCTATGCAACTTAGTCAACCTTCTCTCATTGATGTGACCCAGTCTACAATGCCATAAGAAAGCTTTATTTAAATCTGGAGACTTTCTTTTTAGTGTGTTCTGGACATTGAAAATTTGGAGTTGGTTTAAAACATATATGCCGTTATTTAGAGTACCGGACCCAATCAAACCATGATTAAGGTGGATGTTAACAACATCTCTTACAAACGTGAAATCATAACCTTTATTTGATAACAAGGAAACTGATATGATATTACATGTTAAGCTTGGTACAAAATAACAGTTATGTAAAACCAAAATATGTCCACTCGTCAATCCTAGGTGATAATCCCCGACGGACGCAGCTCCCACGCTAGCTCCGTTAGCAACCCTGAGGATCATATCACCTTCCTTCAGCACTCTACGGTTTCTCAGTGCCTGCAATGAATTGCAAATATGAGATCCTGATCCGGTATCCAATACCCAGGAAGTAGAGTTGATCGACAGACAATTCTCAATTACAAACACACCTGAAGTCGAAGCCACAGCTTGCTTCGGTTCCTGGTTCTTGGCGTTCCATGCCTTGCAATCCTTCTTCCAGTGCCCTTTCCTGTGACAATGGAAGCACTCATCCTGGCCAACTATCGGTACTGCTATCTTTTTCTTTCCCTTCTTTCCCACCTTACTAACACCTCCTCTAGGTTTGGGTGCGGCCTTCTTCTTCCTTCCTTTGGCCCTAGCCTTGGACCCGGAAGAAGATGCACCGCCAACAAACATAGCGGGTGTTTCCCTTGCCTTCTGCAAGGTGCCCTCTGCACTCCTTAACATGTTCAGGAGTTCCGCAAGTTCAACTTCTTTTCCTTGAAGATTGAAGTTGAGGATAAACTGGGCGTAGGTGGGAGGAAGGGACTGGAGAATAAGGTCTGTATACAGCTCATTATCCAAAGTCGTCCCAAGGTCTGCGAGCTCTTCAATATAGCCGATCATCTGTAGGACATGTTCACCTACCGATGACCCGACAGCCAACCTCGCTCGAAACAATTTCTTAGAGGTCCCGTATCTTGCTATACGAGATTGCTCTCCATAAAGTTCCTTTGTATGGAGAAATATGCCATCTAAGGACATATCCTCGTACCTCCTCTGATGTTCATTGTTCATAGAGGCAAGCACGATGCACTTGGCTCTCGCGCAATCTAAATCCCAGGTTTTGCGGATTTCCTTATCCGCATTGCTGGATTTGGGACTAGGGACAGCAGGTGCCGTAGCGGTGAGGACGTACCCCAGTTTGTCATAGGTCAAAGCCATTTTGACATTCCGCAGCCAATCTTTATAGTTTGGCCCCGTCAGTATATTTTTTTCTAAAAGTAACTTAAGTCCAGTCATTTTCAGGGTCGCTGCAATTAGGAGAGAGAGAAGAAAACTCTTTAGCATGATGCTCTTGCAAGTTTAGAGTGGTTTTTAGTTTATCTAAACTGGATGGCTCCCACTGTTTCTCGAATCCTTCCTCAAACCATAAAAGAAGAATTAGCCAGGACTATTCTCACCGTACAATACTTGCTTAACCGTTCAGCCAGGCCAGTGTCGATACTTCGAGGGAGGTTTTCCAACGCTTTCGCGAAGTTCCTTAATTAAATAACCTCTTTTCTCTGGGGGCATAACCCCGCTGACACCTTTCTGGACACCTACTAGGTTTATAGCATTGATCGTTAAGTGACGAATATCCTGATAAGTAGCATATACTCACAGTAGGATCGGGATCCAAATATCATCGTATGATAATGTTGAAGGAATTCTACCAACATTCATCAAACTCCAAATGGTATGCATCTCTTTGCAAATTTCAGTTTCTTTAGAAATTCCCGATATAAATTTTTGCCCCATGTTCTTATGATCTTGACTAAGGGCCAACAAATCATAAGTCACATGTCAAGTTCTGCCCATCATTATCCTGTTGATTTGAACCCATCCGTATATACTCTTGACTAAGGGCCAACAAAGCAATACGACTGTCCCAAACCAACTCATCTATCTATGCAACAAATGAATACCCCAGCAGCTACCAATCACTATGTCTTGACTAAGGGCCAAACAAACATAGCTTGAATACTACTGACCATTCATAAGAAATGACGGAGGGCTATGACTGGTTTTGGCGAAACCGTGAACGTAGTGAACTTGATATAACCGAAGGAACCTGATAGCTTTTAAAAGGAGTGGTTAAATCTCCGCATTTAAAAATATCTGTTTTAAAAATAACCGAGTGGTTTCTTTTAAATTGTTCCAACGATTTAAACTTGGTTTATTTTTCTTTGCATTATAGATAATGCGTCCCATCATTAACCTATCATTGCAGAAAACAACGAAAATACAACGTCCTCTTATGCCATCCGCATTCGCCACGGGGTCCCGTCATCACCCGTTAGGTTACTTAACTAACGACAGAGCGGGGGCTGGGATAGCGCGGATGTAAAGCATAAGTGACGTCTAAATAGCTATCATATATATATAGATATTTTACATTCGTCTGACGCAATGATATACATTCCAGAACACAGATAAACAATATTGGATTTGCAAGCAATCTGTATTTCTTTTGAGCCTGCAAGAAAAGACAGATTACACAGTTGTGATGAATAGCCGATACCCCACCCTCGACCCCTACGGGTACGGCAAACTACCCGCCCGGTAGTTTGTGTACCCCACCTTGGGTCAGTCCTAGGAGCAAAAACAGTAAAATGAAATAATACAACGGTGGCTACAACCGCAACCTGGAAGTGCCCCGCAAAAATAATATTACAACAAATTACATTTACAACAAATGAATTAAACAATAACCCATTGCAAACCCCGGCTATACACCACAACAGTCCAATACAGTTTATATGCACAAACAGATATAACCATTACAGAAATGTGCAACCCCCTGCCAACCGACATACTAGCAGTTAGGGGAGGTTTACGAATACATTTATCAATCACAGATATAATCCAACATGCAAATACTGTACAATTTCGATCGATTAAACATCATTAATATTGCTCTAAAAACTGCTCTGTTAAACTGAAACCTGAGCAAATATTAAATATTCCAGAAAATCCCAAATATTACACAGAAGCAACAGAAGAAAAATTGGCTCCTGACTCGCCAACTCGGCGGCGGAACCGCGGCGACTCAGTAGAGTGAGGCCGCGGTTCCGCGGCGATTTAGACGATTCAGGCGACTGTTTTTCTTGGGTGTTCTACTGTGGTCATTTCAAGCTTTCTGCACTCACCTGAAAAAATTTTGGACATCATTTTAAATTCGACAGAAACTGAATTTTTCGGGACTTTCCGGTTTCGTTTTTTTCGTTCGAAATTCGTACAAATTTGCAATTAAGTTATTTATTGTTTAGCGAGGCTCTGATACCACTGTAAGTCGATGTAGTACACCCCAGTACTTGTGGGGAGGCGGAAATTTCAAAAACGATCTTGTTTAGTGAACGAACATCGACTAACCGCTTAAATCGAAGCTAAACTATAAATAACCGTACACAAAGAGTTTCTTATCAATTGTGTTTAGGGATTATACCTAATGAAACCGGTCCTTCGTCTTTGTGTCCTCCTTTGTTCTCCTCGACCTTCTCTAGGTAGTAGACGATCCACCCGAGAGCAAAACACCAAGCTACACCTCTAACTTGAGGTAACTAATCTACTTTGATTGCTAATCAAAGAAGAAAGGATGATATAGAGTGAAGGTAATGGATGTTTAAGTCTAACTAATCCTTTGATCTCAACACATGAGGATTAAGGATTAGGGTTTGAAGATGAGAGCTTGAGGAGAGAGAAGATGATAATGATAATGAGATGAGATTGTGAGTATCATAATATATTATGAAGCATTCTCATTTAAAGAATAAATGAATAAATGTGATGAATAAGCATGCTTCATAAATGCTAAGTGGTGATTCATTAAGCATGTGTCATAATCATTTATGGTGCAATAATGATAATGATGAATCACCCTCATGACTCACAATCTTATCCAAAGTAACCTCCTTAGTCACATCTTCTAGAAGCTTCTCGCATAATTACGAGAACGCCCCTCCGATCCGCAAAAATACGGAAAAACTTTAGACTGTAAAAATCCAATAACCGGATACCAGTAACTGGCTTAAACCAAAGCCGACTGGTAAAAACTGTCCGAAAGTCGTACGTGCGTAAACGCACGTATGCGTCCGAACCCTTTGTCGCAAAACCATGCAACCTCCATATCGTTTCGCCTGGAGTAGGAAACTCTCTGTGTAGGACTCTAGAGACTCGACTACTACGCTGGCAGTGGGTTTAACCACAGACCGCAAGCGGCACTAGCTGTACGTAACGGTCCCCAGGTAGTTGTCGATAAGAAGGCCGATGAGGAAACCCATCCGAACTCCTACTGAGTCTGATGTGACAATCTCCATACAGTCCGGTCCGTTCGTCCAAGACTATCGCATATCGGGCCTAGGGGGGTGGCAAGCGTCAGTCCCCTAATAGCGGTATAAGTCGTGTCGGAGTGAAGCCCATTACACCCTGAGAAACTACTGGAACCTACCAGCAAATCTCGCTTGCCCTGGCCAGGGACTTTGCGTAATGGCTCTCTGACACAGCACGATATCTACTCCCAATACCGGGAGGGACGAATCCTGTCTAACCGCCACTGCCTCCAAGTGCTCGGGACTGCACCCAACTGCTGCCTGTTTGCACGACTCCTTTGAGCCGTGGTAGGGTAGCAATCTAAGAACAGTGGGACACACTCGAGGCGAAGTAGCAGTGTCAAGTCTGCGGACTATGCTGTACTCATGTCACCTGGGAACTGCTCACTGACGACTGGTATCAAACCAACCAACAGTTCCCTGTGAGTCCTGTCCGGTGTACCCGTAACCTAACGAGCACCTGCATACTATCTCCAGTACGACGTACTGACGGCTGTGGGACAGACCATCTCCCCAACTGGGATGAGAAGCGTACACACCAGTCTACTCCGGAGTATCGATGCTCTGTCTCGATAATCCAACGACCAGGGACCTGAATAAGGATGTGCTTGTAGACTACCCAGCCCCCACTAGTGTGACTGCCATCACAACGCTGGTAGACAAGCAAGATCCTAAGAGCTCTATCAATAAGTACACTCACATATTAAGATAGAAAAAACCAAGTAGCATACTACCATGTTTAGCAAGATTGTTTATATACATGTGAATATCCCAAGCTTCCATTAAGTAATATACAAACTAGTATGATACAGTAATGGCCTTCTAGGGCATAAACACTAACAAATCCTTCTTGAGGCATTGTAGACTAGGTCATATCAATGCGACCCGACTAGCTGAAGTTACATAAAGATGCATATTTAAATTAGTTTGGATTTACATCTTGTAAAACTTGCCAGTCATGTCACAAAGATAAGATGACCATAGCTCCGTTTATTGGAAACAGAGAAAGAGTTAGTGAACTCTTGAGATTGATACATGATGATGTATGATAGTCCCATGTCTATATATACCAGGACTGGTTCTTTGTACTTCATTACATTTACTGATGATCTCTCAAGATTCAGACATATGTTCCTGTTGAAACACAAGTCCGAAACTTTTGAGATAATCACAGAATATAAGTTAGAAGTAGAGAACCAAAAACAGGTATAAGTATTATGTCTTTTGATGTGATCAAGGAGGAGAATACTTGAGCACGGAATTCCTGGACTATTCTAAAGGAGAATGAGATTCTCTCTCAGCATTACTCCTCCGAATACACCACAGCACGTTGGTGTATCGGGGCGGAGCAATCGCACCCTATGTGATATGGTGTGCTCTATGATGAGTACTACTGAGTTGCCTATTTTCTTTTGGGGTTATGCACTTGAGAAGTTGCATACCTATTGAATAGGGTTCCAACCAAATCAGATGCCTACCACTCCATATGTGATATGGTATGGGAAGAGCCCATCTCTTAAAGATGTTAAGATTTGGGGTTGTCCGGCCTATGTCAAAAGCAAAATCCGGACAAGCTCGAGGCAAGGTCAGTTCTGTAGAAGTTTGTTGGATATCCCAAGCATTCGCAAGGGAATATCTTCTACCACACCGAGGAACAAAAGATGTTTTATTTCTCGGCGTACCACTTTTTGAGAAAAAGGGAAATTCTTGTGAAGAAATTAGTGGTCATGAGGTAGAACTGGAAAGAGTTCCAGCTATACAAACTGCAGCTGATGATTTGGTAAACCCAGAGGATTCAATAGTTTCCAACGAACCTCAGCCTTTCCGTCGATCTGGTAGGGTTCCTCATCCACCTGAGAGATACTTCGGTTTCTCTATGACAGTGGGAGTGAGAATTGCATCATGAGATGATGACCCAACTAGTTTCGAGCAGGCCATCAGGAGTGGGGACTCTATGAGAATGGCTGGATGCTTAGCGATCTGAGATGGAATCCTTATACACCAACAAAGTATGGACTTTGGTTGCTTTATCTGAAGGGTTAAATCCCCATCAGGAGCGAGTATATCTTGAGAAGATTACTTGGTGTACATGGAAAAGTTGAGACTTTCAAAGCTATGCTTAAGTCCATCCAGATGCTACTTGCCACGGCTACATACCATGACTACGATATCTGGCGGTTGGGTGTCATGACTGCTTTTCTAAATGATGATTTAGAAGAGAGCGTCTATAAGTACACAGCCAGAGGGCTTCGTAGACAATAGGAGCAGCGAAAACGTGAGCACGATGTTTTATGGGATAAATCAGGCATCACGGAGTTGGAACGTCTGTTTTGATGTAGTAGTCAAAGAGTTTGACTTCATCAAAATGGTAGATGAACCTTGTATATACAAAAAAAGTAGTAGGGAGTATGGTGGTGATCCTCGTATAGTACGTGGATGACATACTCTTGATAGGGAAGGAGTTTCTTATGCTATGCTTGGTCAATCTCTTCTTATCATAAAGATTCTATATATAGGATCAAAGTGTTACCTCCTAAATCCTGGGTTATGGATCCATGAGATAGATCTAATTGGATGTTAGGATTCTCAGTAGTTGTAGTGAGATGGTATCAATCGATCCTGGGGAGAATCACTGGAAAGGTTCCAAGGTGATAAGGACGACTGAATGTCAGTCGCAGGCATTGTCTTTACCCTCAGCGGAGGGATGGTATGTTAGAAGAGTTCCAAACTAGATACCGTGACATACTAGACGATTAAAGGCAAGATACATTGTTACCAAGGATGCTACCAAAGAGGCAGTCTGGATATATATAAGTTCATGAGATGAACTTCATTCCTACCATTGTGTGACAATGGAGTTGTGGCTTATACCTAGGAACCCCCGTCCCATCAGAGATCCAGATATATTCTTAGGCAGTATCACCTGATCATGGAGATGGTTGATCTCCAGGGAGATCAAGGTTAGGAGAGTAGACACAGAGGACAACAGCGCGGATCCACTCACAAAGGCCTATTTCCCAGTAGAGACTTTTATGGGATGGTTGAGTATGAGATACTTCAACCACAGCTGATTGTCGGGTATGCAATACCACAACAGATGGCCCTAGTGCAAGTGGGAGATTGTTAGTGATATGTATGCCCTAGAGGCCATTACTATACATACGATGTATATTGTAGTGGATGCTTGGACATATATAGGGAGGACTTTCTTGCTCGACATGATAGTATGCTATCAGGTTACTCTTTATCTTAACATTTACTCTGATTGTCTCTATGTTACATGTTGATAAAGCCCTTAGGATGAGTACTTTACTACCAGGACTATGATACAGATCATACTAGTGAGGACAGTGTAGTCGCCAAGTACATCCTTCAAATGTTCCTAGTCGTAGGAGTACTGAGACAGGGCATCGATACTCCAGAGTAGACTAGCGTATGCGCTTCTTGACCCATATGATGGGCGATGGATGATCCCATATCCATTCGTGTTTGACATCAGAGAAGGTATACGGGTGCTCAGTGGAGACTGGGTACACTGGACGGACTCGCCGAGAACTCCCCGATGGTATTATACCTCACGTTAGATGGCAGTTCTCTGGTGACACTGGTATATGTTAGTCTGTAGACCCGAGATCGTCATAGAGTCTTGTATGATTCTCAGTGTGCTTTGATTTCCATCATACTACGTCCAAGAGGGCGTGCAAAAAGGTGGCTTTTGGGTACAGTCCTGAATCATATGGAGGCAATGAGTGATAGGAGGGGTTTCGTATCTCCCGGTATAAAGAGTTGATGTTGCGCTGTGTTCGATTGGCTATAACTGGAAATCCCTGGCCAGGGTTGCTGAGATTTACCGGTAAGTGTTATCAGTAGTTTCTCGAACTGTTATGGACCTCATATTGACACGACTTATCAAGCTACTGGGGTCTGACGTTTACCACCCCTAGGCGAGATATGCGACATATCAGACGAAGAGACCGGACTGTACGGGAGTGTTACTGGTTAGATTCACGGGAGAATGTACAGGCTTGCTTGTTGATCTTCTGATTGCTCAATACCTGGGTGGCTATTACGTTTAGCTGACCGCTTGCAGCTTGTAGGTGTTTGATATGATCATCACCTACTGCCGGCGTATTGACGATTCTTTAGAGTCCTACACAGAGGTTTCCTGGCTCAGGCAAAACGGAGTAGGAGCACATATGTGATATGTGCGGGACCGAGAATATTACGATATGAGATATCGTATTCCATTCTCGCGATATATGATATCAGCCGGGTATATGTGATATAGCCGGGTCATCGGATCAAGTGTTGATTCGATGAATTAGTACATGTTCTATTAGTCGGTTATATGCGATATAGCCGGATTATCAGATCAAGTGTTGATTCGATAATTTAATGTATATGTGATATATTAAATTACATTAACTAATATAAGCTCACTAAAAGATTCTTTTTCTCACTTGGATAATACATTGATATATATGTGATATATGTTAATTGTATTATTTTATTTTGTTACAAAAATATATTATATGTGTGATATATAATATTGTAACAAGTTAGGGTTACAAATGCAACATGATTTGTGGAGATTAAACAAGTTAGGGTTTGTTTTGGGTTAGCTTTTTGCATGAAGCTTCATGAAGCTTCCTTTTGTTTTTTGCTAAGATATTTTGTGTTGGTATTTTCTAACCCAACCCAAACCGTTTACTCTAGTTATCTCTCTACATGGGTTAAGCCTTCTTTCTTAACTCATGGTTGCAATTGTAACCATACATAATAATTCATTATTCATCACAAAGTAATTTCTTCTTCTTCTTCCTTTGAGAAAAGCTTTCTAGCTTTTTCTTATGCGATGATTTTGAGTGAGAAATCGAAAACAAATGAGAGATAAATTCCTACTTCATCATCCTCATCTATTCTAGCCACTTAGATTAGGTTGTTTTCTTTGCTAATACTCGATTAGTAAAGCAAGAGCTTGGGCTTGAGTTTCTTCAAGTTAGATCATCTTTGTTGTTGAAGATTGGAAGCAAGCTTGCATCTTTCTCTTCATGGAGCCTCTTAAGATTCCGGGTACTCGATGATCGCATCGAAGGGACCTCAACACGGAGCTTTAGAAGTGAAGGAACGGACTACAAAAGTTGTAATCCCTAACTCTTAGATGTAAAGTTGTTTACATGCTTATTTATCCTAATACTCTAGTTAAGATCTTGGTTAGGGTTTGTTTAGCACCCCAAAAATTTTAAAGTAGCATGATTGATACTTGCCAAAACCTTGGTAAGGTGCTAAGCTAACCCTACATGAACATCATACGTGCACAAGTACACGTATATGTCCGAACCCTGTCGTAAAACCATATAACCTCTATATCGTTTCGCCTGAAGCAGGGAAACCCTCTTTGTGGGACTCTAAAGACTCGACGCTACGCTGGCAGTGGGTTTAACCACAGGCCGCAAGCAGTACTAGCTGTACGTAACGGTCCCCAGGTAGATGTCGATTAGAAGGTCGTTGAGGAAACCCATCCGAACTCCTACTGAGCCTGATGTTACAATTCCCGTACAGTCTGGTCTGTTCGTCTAAGACTATCGCATATCGGGCCTAGGGGGCAGCAAGCGTCAGTCCCCTAAAAGTGGTATAAGTCGTGTCGGAGTGAAGCCCATTACACCTTGAGAAACTACTGGAACACCTACCAGTAAATCTCGCTTGCCCTGGCCAGGGACCTTGCGTAATGGCTCTCCAAACACAACGCGATACCAACTCCCAATACCGGGAGAGACGAATCCTATCTAAACGCCACTGCTTCCAAATACTTCGGGACTGCACCTAACTGCTACCTATTTGCACGACTTGGTCAAGCCATGGTAGGGTAGCAATCTAAGAACAGTGGGAACACACTCACGGTGAAGTAGCAGTGTCAAGTCTACGGACTATGCTGTACTCATGTCACCTGGGAACTGTTAACCGACGATGGGTATAATACCAACTAACAGTTCCCTGTGGGTCCTGTCCGGTGTACCCGTAACCCAACGAGCACCTGCATACTATCTCCAGTACAACATACTAATGGCTGTGGGTCAGACCATTTCCCCTGCTGGGACGAGAAGCGTATACACTAGTCTACTCCGGAGTATCGATGCCCTGTCTTGATAATCCTATGACTAGGGACCTGAAAAATGACGTGCTTGTAGACTACCCAGCTCCCACTAGTGTGACTGCCATCACAATGCTGGTAGTCAAGCAAGATCCTAAGGGCTCTGTCAATATGTATTCGCGATATGTTAAAAGAAACATATACACATATTAAGACAGAAACAAACCAAGTAGCATACTACTATGTTGAGCAAGACTGTTATAAACCTGTGTATGTATCCCAAGCTTCCAAAATGTAATATACAATCCAGTACGATACAATAATGTCCTCTAGGGCATATAACACTAACAATCTCCCACTTGCACTAAGGCCATGTTCTGGCGTATCGCAGACCTATCATCTCGAATAGCCTCTCGAACTGCGTCTGAGGTAAGGCCTTTGTGAATGGATCTGCAGTGTTCTCCTCTGTAGAAACTCTCCGGACCTCGATCTCCTGGCGATCTATGATCTCCCTGATCAGGTGATACCGCCTCAAGATGTGTCTGGACTTTTGATGGGACCTGGGTTCCTTCGCTAAAGCTATAGCCCCGTTGTTGTCACAATACAGAGGTATTGGATCAACAATGGATGGAATCACCTGAAGTTCTGTTAAGAACTTCTTTACCCAGACTACTTCTTTTGCGACATCAGAAGCTGCGATATACTCCGCTTCCATCGTCGAGTCAGCAACCGTGTCCTGCTTGGAACTCTTCCAGCACACCGCCCCTCCATTGAGGGTAAAGACATAACCTGACATGGACTTGGAGTCATCCTTGTCACTCTAAAAGCTGGAGTCAGCAAAAGCCTCGATCTGGAGGTCTTTTCCTCCGTAAACCAAGAACATATCCTTAGTCCTTCTCAGGTACTTAAGAATGTTCTTTACTGCTATCCAGTGCTTCTCCCCTGGGTCTGACTGATACCGGCTTACCACGCTTAGTGCATAAGCTACATTTAGTCTGGTACACAACATCGCATACATTATAGAGCCTACCGCAGAAGCGTAGGGTATAATCGACATGCGATCCCTTTCCAAATCAGTCTTGGGAGACATCTCTTTGGAGAGCGTGGTTCCGTGACAAGCCGGAAAATTACCGCTCTTAGAATCTTCTATACTGAATCTTTTCAGTATAGTGTTGATATACCTGGACTGCGAAAGTCCCAACATCCTCTTAGATCTATCACGATAGATCTGGATCCCTAGAATGTAAGAGGCATCACCCAGGTCTTTCATGGAGAACCTGTGTGAAAAGAATCCTTTGACAGATTGCAGCATAGGAATATCATTTCTTATCAAGAGAATATCATCCACGTACAAGATGAGAAATACGACAGTTCGTGCTACAATCTTACTATATATGCATGGCTCATCTGGATTTTTGATAAAGTCATATTCTTTGATCGTTTCATCAAAACTGATGTTCCAACTCCGCGATGCCTGCTTTAGTCCATAAATGGACTTAAGCAACTTGCACACTTTCCCGCCGCTCCCACTCTGATTGAAACCTTCTGGCTAATCCATATAGACGCACTCGTCCAAATTTCCATTTAGAAAAGCCGTCTTTACGTCCATCTGCCAGATCTCATAATCATGGAAGGCAGCAATGGCAAGAATGATCTGAATGGATTTGAGCATAGCCACTGGAGAAAAAGTTTCGTCATAGTCCAAACCAGGCCTTTGACGAAAACCCTTTGCAACAAGTCTAGCCTTATAGGTTTCCACCTGTCCATCTACACCAATCTTCTTTCTGAAGATCCACTTGCATCGTATGGGTTTTACCCTATCTGGAGCAAAGTCCAAAGTCCATACTTTGTTGGTGTACATGGACTCCATCTCGGTCCGCATTGCATCCAGCCATCTTACCAAGTCGCCGCTCTGAATGGCTTGCTGGAAGCTAGTAGGTTCATCATTACCAATGACGCAATCCTTTCTATCTCTGTCTATGAGAAAACCATAGTATCTCTCAGCCGGATGAGATGGCCTACTACTCCTGCGGAGGGGTGCGGGAATGTCCTGTTCTTCTGGAACTTCTGGTTCTACCAAGCCTTCATTTGTAGCTTGTGGTTCTGGAATTTCTTCCAGTTCTATTGTGCTCCCACTTGTTTCCTTTTCTAAAAACTGCTGTTCTAGAAAATGGGCATTACGAGAAACAAAAACCTTTTGTTCCTCTGCGTAATAAAAAATACCCCTTGGAGTTCTTTGGATATCCCACAAACTTACACTGTACTGAGCGTGCCTCGAGTTTGTCCGCATGCTGCTTTTTAACAAAAGCTGGACATCCCTATATCTTGAGATACTGAAGATAGGGTTTCTTCCCACTCCACATTTGATATGGTGTGGTAGGCACAGTCTTGGTAGGAACTCTGTTCAAAAGATATGCAGCTGATTCTAGTGCATAACCCCAGAAAGATCGCGGTAACTCAGCATTACTCATCATGGAATATACCATATCCAATAGGGTTCTGTTCCGTCTCTCCGATACACCGTTGTGTTGTGGAGTGTATGGAGGAGTAAGATGAGAGAGAATTCCTTTCTCTTTTAGGTAACCCAGGAACTAGGCACTTAAGTATTCACCACCTCGATCAGATCTCAGTGTCTTGATACTTTTGCCGGTTTGGTTTTCTACTTCATTCTTATATTCACGAAATTTCTCAAAGGCCTCAGATTTATGTTTCATCAAGAAAATGAATCCATATCTAGAGAAATTATCCGTAAAAGTAATGAAATATGAAAAACTGCTTCTTGAATGTATAGACATTGGACCACATACATCGCTGTGTATGAGTCCTAAGAGCTCGCTCACTCTTACTCCATGTCCAGTGAATGGAGTCTTTATCATCTTTCCTTTGAGACATGATTGACAAGTGGCATAAGATTGATATTCGAACGGATCCAAGTATCCTTATTTATGTAACTTAGTTAACCTTGTCTCATTGATGTGACCTAGTCTACAATGCCATAAGAAAGCCTGATTTATATCTGGAGAGTTTCTTTTCAGTGTGTTCTGGACATTGAAAATCTGCAATTGGTTTAACACGTATATACCGTTATCTAGTGTACTGGACCCAATCAAACCATGATTAAGGTGGATGTTAACAACATCGCTTACAAACGTGAAATCATAACCTTCTTTTGATAACAATGATACTGATATGATATTACACGTTAAACTAGGTACACATAAACAGTTGCGCAAAACCAAAATATGTCCACTCGTCAATCCAAGGTGATAATCCCCTACGGACACAGCATCCACGCTCGCTCCGTTAGCAACCTGGAGGGTCATATCACCAACCTTCAGTACTTTACGGCTTCTCAGTGCCTGCAATGAATTGCACATATGAGATCCTGATCCGGTATCCAATACCCAGGAAGTAGAGTTGATTGACAGACAATTTTCAATTACAAACACACCTGAAGCCGAAGCCACAACTTGCCTCGGGTCCTGGTTCTTGGCATTCCAAGCTTTGCAATCCTTCTTCCAATGGCCTTTCCTACGACAGTAGAAGCACTCGTCCTTTGCTACTACCGGCACCACAACCTTTGCCTTTCCCTTGACTCCCACCTTACCAACACCACCTCTCGGTTTGGTAGAAGCCTTTTTCTTCCTTTCTTTGGCCCTTGCCTTGGACCTGGAAAAGGAAGCACTATGAACAAACATAGCGGGTGTTTCCCTTACTTTCTGCAAGGTGCCCTCTGCACTCCTCAACATGTTAAGGAGTTCTGGAAGTTCAACTTCTTTACCTTGAATATTGAAATTCAAGATAAACTGGGCGTAGGTGGAAGGAAGGGACTGAAGAACCAAGTCTTTATACAGCTCGTTCTCTAATGTTGTCCCGAGGTCCGTGAGCTCCTCAATGTAGCCAATCATCTTAAAGACATGTTCCCCTACAGATGATCCGACGGCCAGTCTCGACTGAAACAAGTTCTTCGAGGTCCCATATCTAGTTATACGAGATTTCTCTCCATACAGTTCCTTGGTGTGGAGAAATATGGATTCAAAATCCATATTCTCATGCCTCCTCTGATGTTCATTATCCATAGAGGCAAGCACGATGCATTTGTCCTTCGCGCAGTCTATCTCCTAGGTCTTGTGGATTTGCTTATCCGCGACACTGGATTCTGGACCTAGGACGGCAGGGGCTTTAGTAGTAAGGATATACCTGTAACGCCTTGAAAAGTCGTTTTGGTGTTTTCCCAAAAATCGGTGAAAATTCGGTATTTTTCCGAAAATCGTCTTTTTTGTTATTTTGCAGTTTAGGACTAATTATAGCTAATTTGGATAGGTAATTGCTTGTTTTTGGTAGAAAATGCGTTACTTATGAAATTCTGGTCGTTTAAAAATTTTCCCTAATTTTTCAATTTTTAATATTATTTTAAGCCGGTAAGAAAATACATTAAATTAGCGATAAATACAAATTTAAATGGGCTAAATTTAAGCTTTAAAATCATGTTAATTAAAATCTAGTTGTAATATAAATTTTTAGTATTTTATTTTAAATTTTAACTAATTTTTTTTATGGAAATCGAAATTTATTGAATTTTAAGCTAAAACTTGCAATTTTGGACTTGTGGGGGGTCTTTTTGCATGGGATTCTTTTTGTAACCTCTCCCACTCACCCCCACACCCTAAGGCCGGCCCCACCACTGCTGCAACAGCCCCATCCCCCTCCATTTGACTTTAACAATTGTGAATGATTTGTTTTGAAAAGGATTAAAATATTGTAATTAAGGTATGGTGTACTTTGGATATGAAATGGCTTTGACTTGGTGAAAGATTTAGCAACCCCACACCCTTCTCCCCCTCTCCATTTTTCAGGCCGAGAGCAGCCCCCCCCCCTTCCATTATTTTTCCTTCTCTTTTCTCTCATTTTCTTCAAGAAAATTCCATCAAAATTCAACAAAAATCAACAAATCCTTCACTATTTCAACACAAAACCTTAATCCATCTCTTCTCACACCCACTTTAGTTTAAATCTTGGAGAAAGGAGGCATCTTTGGAGGCAAATTGTTCTTGCTAGATCTCTAGTTGAGGTATAAATTCTTCCTAATTAAATTCTTTTGGTTAAGTTTCTTAAATTAAATTGTTTTAGTGTTAATTTAGTGTTAGCTTCATTCTAGATTTTTAAAAGTTCATGGTTGAAATTAAACTAGGGTTTAGAAAACCATTATTAGGTTATTTTGTTATCTAGTTGTTATACTAACCTAATCAATGAGCTTACCTTGCATAAGTGGCTTCAATTATGCTAATCTAAGTTAATCTAGTGTGAAATTTTGATTGTATTGCTAATTATAAAAAAATCAAGAAAGGATTTGTTTATGGAAATTAGGTTTTTAAGCATTGCTAGTGTGTTGGAAATTTGTGTAGTGGCTATCTATGGTTAACTTGGGTGTTTGCGCGAAGTTGTGTGCACTTTATCGCAAATCCGCGAAGTTTGCACGATTTTGGAAGTCTTTTGTGCTTACTAGTTTTTATTAAATTTTTGTGGTGATGTATTTGCGATGTCTTGATGACATTTTTAGTGTATCCTATGACTTTTAGGATGTGTGAGTGCGGATTTTTGAGTGTTCGGGTTTTAGTTTTGCCGGGCGACCAAATCGACGATTTTAGTTAGTTTTTGCGATTTTCGCGTGTGTTCCGCGCACCTAGTGCACGTTGTACCTAGCTTGTGAACGTTAGTATTTTCGTTTGGGTTTTGCGTCGTTCTTGATATGTAACCTTATGTTTGGAATTGATTTAAATTCCAGGTTCGGTCGCGGAGACGTCAGACGCGGCACGAAAGGGGAAAGCGGAGATTAGACGTGACTAGCTAGGGATTTCGATGAGTAGATGTAACATCTACGGGGGACTATCGTTGGATGGCGCAAATCGCCCGATAGTTTTAGTAGCTTAAAAAGATTCTTAGTAATGTTAGTAATTAGGGGTGTAATACTTGTATG
The DNA here is from genome assembly GCA_030015575.1 of Agapanthus africanus. Classification (NCBI taxonomy): domain Eukaryota; kingdom Viridiplantae; phylum Streptophyta; class Magnoliopsida; order Asparagales; family Amaryllidaceae; genus Agapanthus; species Agapanthus africanus. The sequence goes on from CM057346.1 coordinate 405,071,266, forward strand.
ATTATTTGCTACATTCATGCCTTATATTGACATACATATGCGAACCCATTGTATAGGACACCTGCACCATTGCCAGGGTTTTTATATGCAGCACGAGCACTATTCATGCTTACACACACACCCTGGTAATTGCCATGCCACCACACTAGATAACCTTTAAATTGAAACCTTTTACTATAATTGATACTTAAACTTGTGCTATTGCCTTTAATTCCTTAAAATGAAATCGTAGGATTGCTATTCATGTGCATGTACCTCATCATATTATTTGTTCATGCCTAGTCTATTAATCACACATCGCAACTTGATTATTGATACCATATGCATTCATTATCATTGACATATGCACTTATGAGGATTTCTTGAGATTTTATGATATTCTGGATTTCGGGGGAAAGCCGCAAAATTTCTAAACTTATTATATTTTTTTAAAATATGTAAATTGCGGTTTTCTAGTGATGTAAGTGTCGTCCACCATGAGTTTGTTGTGGTTTTCGAGACCCGTTTCGAGGAGTTGGATGAACCGTCTCGGGTACATGGTGGGCCCGGTAAGGTACCCCGGGGCAAGAAGTGTAGGGTTCCTAGGCACTCTCAAGAGGTCTCACAAGGCATCAACCATGCCAATTTCAAATTTTACGGGTGCCGAGAAACCCTAATACGGATCGTTAACTAGAAATCTAGGCGAAAGATGCAACTAGTAAACTACTTTACTAAGAGAACGGAAATACAACCTTTGTAGATCCGGTCCTCCACCTCCATAGCTCCGCAATGAAGTCTCCTCGCTGTCCAAATGGAAACCCGGGCTCTAGCGTCGGCTTCATCGGAGAAATGGGCGGGCAAGATCGTCGGCTTCGTGCCGAAGATGATCTACGTCGAAGCATCACAAGATCAAGCTCCCTCTTCACCAAGTCATGAAACTTGTGAAGAAAACACACTCTACCACTTGGCAAGAGGTAGAGGATGAAGAAATAGGAAGTGGGTTCACTTTAGAATTGGATTTCTCACTCATTTTCAAGAGTTGCCATTGATAAAGCAAGCTTTCTTCAAGTGAAGAAGAAGAAGAAGCAAAAGAAAAATGTTATGATAAGTTAATTCAAGAAGAAAAGAATATGAATACTTATCATATACAAACCATGGTTTAGTGTAGAGAATGAACTAGGGTTAAGTGAATGGTTAGGGTTAAGCATGAAGACAAAAATGGTGACTTAGTCAAAGCTTCATGAAGCTTCAATATCCATCCAAAGAAAGCCACCATTTTTCTTTATGCTTATTATTTTCCATAAAGAATAAATAAATAAATAAATGAATAAATAAGTAATGGATAAACAAAACCCTAATCATTAGTTTAACCATGGTTTATTCTTTACACTTAACCAAATAAACATGCATCATCAAACATGATACAATCATTTGCACAAAAAGTATATCACATATACAACTTGTACATTCAAGTGAGAAAATCCATTTAAAATGAACCAATACTAGTTAATGCAAAGTAATATATCAAATATATAATTATGCATTAAATCATTAAATCAACACTTGATTTAACGATCCGGTCATATCGCATATAACCGACTAATATGCAATGTATCGACTTATCGAATCAATCCTTGATTCGATAACTAGGTTATATCGCATACAACCAATCAATACATTCATCGCGAGAATAGAATACGGTATCACATACATGCATTATTCTCGGTCCCGCACATATCTCATATGCGCTCCTATTTCGTTTCGCTTGAGCCAGGAAACCTCTGTGTAGGACTCTAAAGACTCGTTAATACGCCGGCAGCAGATGATGATCATATCAAACACCCACAAGCCGCAAGCGGTCTTCTAAACGTAACGGCCACCCGGGTATTGAGCGATCAGAAGATCGACGAGCAAGCCCGCTCATACTCCTGTGAATCCAACCAGTAACACTTACCGTACAGTCCAGTCTGATCGTCTGATATGTCGCATATCTCGCCTAGGGGTGGTAAACGTCAGACCCCAATAGCTGGATAAGTCGTGTCGATATGGGGTCTATAACAATTCGAGAAACTACTGGTAACACTTACCAGTAAATCTCAGCAACCCTAGCCAGGGATTTCCGGTTATAGCCAATCGATCACAACGCAACATCAACTCCCTATACCGGGAGAGACGAATCCCCTCCTATCGCTCATTGCCTCCATGTGATTCGGGACTGTACCCAAAAACCACCATTTTGCACGCCCTCTTGGACGTGGTAAGGTGGAAATCAAAGCACAGTGGGAACCACACAAGACTCTATGACGATCTCGGGTCAACAGACTACTCTGTACCAGTGTCACCAGAGAACTGCCATCTGACGTAAGGTATAATACCATCTGGGAGTTCTCGGCGAGTCCGTCCAGTGTACCCAGTCTCTACTGAGCACCCGTATATCATCTCTGATGTCAAACACCAATGGATATGGGATCATCCATCGCCCATCTGTATGGGTCGAGAAGGTACACGCTAGTCTACTCTGGTATATCGATGCCCCGTCTCGATACACCCACGACTAGGGACCTTGAAGGATGTACTTATGTACTACCATGTCCCCACTAGTATGATCCGCATCATAGTCCAGGTAGTCAAGTACACATCCTAAGGGCTTTATCAACATGTAACAGAGAGATAATCAGTATACACGTTAAGCTAAAGAGCAACCAGATAGCATACTATCATGTCGAGCAAGAAAGTCCTCCCTATATATGTCCAAGCATCCACTACAATATACATCCTATGTATAGTAATGGCCTCTAGGGCATACATATAACTAACAATCTCCCACGTGCACTAGGGCCATCTGATAGCAGTGGTTGTAGTATCTCATACTCAACCATCCCATAAAAGTCTCTCTCTAGGAAAAGGCCTTTGTGAGTGGATCCGCCGTGTTGTCCTCTGAGTCTACTCTCCAAACCTTGATCCCCCTGGAGATCAACCATCTCCATGATCAGGTGACACTGCCTTAGAATATGTCTGGATCACTGATGGGACCGGCATTCCTTGGCATAAGCCACAACTCCATTGTCTCACAATGGTAGGAACGAAGTTCATCTCATGAACTAATATATACCCAAACAGCCTCTTTGGTAGCATCTTAAGTTGCGATGTATCCAGCCTTTATCGTCTAGTATGTCACGGTATCTAGCTTGGAACTCTTCCAACATACCGTCCCTTTACTGAGGGTAAAGACAATGCCTGCGACTGACATTCAGTCGTCTTTATCACCCTGGAACCTTTCCAGTGATTCTCCCCAGGATCAACTGATACCATCTCACTACAACTAGTGAGAATCCTAACATCCATTTAGATCTATCTTATAGATCCAAAACCTAGGATTTAGTAGGTATTACTTTGATCCTATATGGAGAATCATTGTGATAAGTGGAGATTGACCGAGCGTAGCATAGGAAACTCCTTTCTTATCAAGAGTATGTCATCCACGTACTCTACGAGGATCATCACCATACTCCCTACTACCTTTTTGTTTATACAAGGTTCATCTACCATTTTGATGATGTCAAACTCTTTGACTAACACATCAAAACAGATGTTCCAACTCCGCGATACCTGCTTTATCCTATAAAGCATCTTGTACGCGTTTCCGCTGCTCCCACTGTCTACGAAGCCCTCTGGCTGTGTACTTATAGACGTTCTCTTCTAAAACATCTTTTAGAAAAGCAGTCATGACACCCAACCGCCAGATATCGTAGTCGTGGTATGTAGCCGTGGCAAGTAGGATCTGGATGGACTTAAGCATAGCCACTTAAAAAGATTTCATCATTATCCACTCCTGGTCGATGACGAAAAAGCTTTAACAAGTCTAGCTTTGAAAGTCTCAACTTTTCCATCTACACCAAGTAATCTTCTCAAGATATACTTGCTCCTGATGGGGATTTAACCCTTCAGATATAGCAACCAAAGTCCATACTTTGTTGGTGTACATGGATTCCATCTCAGATCGCTAAGCATCCAGCCATTCTTACAGAGTCTCACTCCTGATGGCCAGCTCGAAACTAGTTGGGTCATCATCTCATGATGCAATCCTCGCTCCCACTGTCATAGAGAAACCGAAGTATCTCTCAGGTGGGTGAGGAACCCTTACTAGATCGGCGGAGAGGCTGAGGTTCGTTGGTATCTACTGAATCCTTTGGTTCTATCAAATCATCATTCGCAGTTTGTATAGCTGGAACCTTTCCAGTTCTACATAACAGATCTTGCCCCGAGCTTGTCCGGATTTTGCTTTCAGACATAGGCCGGACAACCCCAAATCTTAACTAGCTTAAGACATGGGCTCTACCCTTTCCATATCACATATGAAGTGGTAGGCAACTGATTTGATTTGAACCCTATTCAATAGGTATGCAACTTCATAAGTGCATAACTCCCAAAAGGAAAAAGGTTACTCAGCAGTACTCATCATAGAGCACACCATATCAAATAGGGTGTATTTGCTCTACCCCGATATACCATCGTGCTATGGTGTATACGGAGGAGTAATACTGAGAGAGAATCTCATTCTCCTTTAGAATAGACCAGGATTTCCGTGCTCAAGTATTCTCCTCCTCGATCACATCAAAGGATATAATACTTATACCCGTATTTTGGTTCTCTACTTCTAGCTTATATTCTGTGAATATCTCAAAAGGTTCGGACTTGTGTTTCAACAGGAACATAGGTCTGAATCTCGAAAGATCATCAGAGAATGTAAAGAAGTACAAAGAACCAGTCCTGGCATGTGTAGACAGGGGACCTTACATACATCAACATGTATCAATCCTAAGAGTTCACTAACTCTTTCTCTGTTTCCAATAAACAGAGCTGTGGTCATCTTATCTCTGTGACATGACTGGCAAGTTTCACAAGATGTAAATTCAAACTCATTTAAATATGCATCTTTATGTAACTTCAGCTAGTCGGGTCACATTGATATGACCTAGTCTACAATGCCTCAAGAAGGATTCGTTCATTTCTGAACTCTTCCTCTTGTGTGTATTCCGTATACTAAAGAATTGTAGTTTGATTTAGAACATCAATGCTTTTAGATAACGTGGCTGAACCGATCAACTTTTGATATAGGAAATGTTCAAAACATTATCCAACAATACAAAATTTTATCATTTCTTTACTAATAAAGAGATAGATACGATTTTGTATATCAGGTTCGGTATCTAATAACATTCATTCAGAATCAATGTATTGGTAATACAGGGTGACAGTGACCAACAGACTTGGCTGCAACACTTGCCCCGTTTTCTGCCTCATGAAACTTATCACCCGTTCTCAGTTCTCTACCTTTCTGTAGCCCTATGTAACAGATTACATATCTGGGATCCTGATCTGGTATCAAATACCCAGGACGCAGAGGATACTGAGAAACATTTCTTTGTAATGAACACACCCGAAGATGATGCATCAGCATGCACTCTCTTCGTTTGGGCGGCACGGAAAATCTGGTATTCCCCAATTTCTTGTTCTGTCTTATAACAATTATAAGTTGGAGCGGGACCAACGTTCCCCAGCTCAGTAAAACAAGCGGGTTCGATCAATAATCCGTATTATTATCTTGATTAAGGCATGATATGGTCGCTACCTAGAGAGAGAGAGAAGAAAACACTCAGCGTGCGCTCTTGCAAGAATAGATTGGTTTTTATTTTATCTAATCAGGATGACACCCACTGCTTTTTATCAAATCTTCCTTCAAACCCTAAAAGGAAAGACTAGCCGGGATTAATTACACACTACAAGTTCGCCAATCTTTCAGCCAGGCCAGTGTCGGTACTTTGAGAGAGGTCCCCCGTGCTTTTGCACGAACCTAATTAATGTAAACCTCGTTTTCCCAGAGGCGTAACCTCGTTAACACCTTTCTAGACACCTACTTGATCGGCTAATTGTAATGTATAAAACTCTCCCAGGAGTAACAATTACTCGCAGTGGGTATCGGGATCCAACTATTTCATAGAAGGTATGCAATCTCATTGCAAATTTCAACACTTGAAATTCCAGATAATTTTGCCCCTAGCGTCCTATGACCTTGACACAGGCCAACAAACCATAGTGCGCTAGTCAAGTTCAACCCGTCATTTCCTGATTGAATTAAACCCACCCGCACGACCCTTGACGCAGGCCAACAAAGTCGCACGACTACCCTAATCCAATCTGCATCATATGCATAAGCAGATAAATACTAGTTAGCTACCGCACACTACGCCTTGACGCAGGCCAACAAACGTAGCACGAATACTAACTACCACTTATCTGAAATGACGGAGGGCTACGACAGGTTTTTTTTGAAAACCTATTGCGTAATGAACTTGATATCGTTGTAGAATCAAATGATTTTGAAATGGAGTGCTTTTGAGGCTTTTCCAGTTTTGCTAAAGGAGTCACTCCCGGTGAAGGGATCGTCGGTCCTTTCCTCGTCGAATGAGGTGCGGGATATATCATATATATCACTGTGCAAAGCAAAAACTCTTAAAAGCAATCAAAAGACAAACCGAGTGTGTAGCATCTGCCAGTTATTGCTAAAGGAGTCACTCCCGGTGAAGGGATCTCGGTCCTTTCCTCATCGAATAAGGTGCAGGATATATCATATATACCGCTGTGCAAAGCAAGAACTGTAGCTACCTGTTTTAATTTTGAAATTCGATTCCACAACATCTTAGGTTTCTTTTATTTCATTAATCATATTAATGAAGTCCCATCATTTAAGTACCTAAACATCACAGATAAATACGACGTACACTTATGCCATCCGCATTCGCCTCGATGTCCCCTCGTGCACCGTTAGGTTAGGTGACTAACGGTAGAGCGGGGCAGGGCTAGCGCGGGTGTAAAACATAAATAACGCCTATATAATATATCATATATACTATATACAGTATCTATCACAGAACATCGCATGATCACATCACAGATATCGCAGCAGAAGAAACATATAAAATATTGGATATATTAGGACGTCCGTGTTTTCAATACGAGCCAGTATAAAACACGGATTCCACGGTCGCGATGAATAGCCAAACCCACACCCCTAGACCCCTACGAGAGCGGCAAGCAACCCTACCAATTCTAGAGTTAGGAGACCCGGACTCGACTCCTCGAGTTGGTCTCCCACTGAACCCCAGAACCCGGTTACTTGTGCTCCCCTCCTTGGGTCTATCCTAATGCGGAAAAGTAAATAATATACAAAAGGTGACAACATCCGCAACCTGGAAGTGCCCCAAATAAAAGAATATTACATACAAGTTTTTACATGAATGAAAATGAAAAACACTCATCTCACATCAAAACCCCCGGCTATTCAAACACGACGATCCAATATAACATATCCAGCAACACATAACATCACATGTCATCAACGTAAGTAAATATGTCTATCCCAATTGTCGTTGACATATAGCAACGAAACCGGCGATATCACATATTACATTTACGGTCTCAGAAAAGAAAGTGTAAAACTACAACAGTTGGAATCCGCAACCTGCATAGACATCGCATGCCTAATCAAATGAATTCCTTAGACATCGCATGCCTAACAATTATAAACCCCGCATTTTAGTCTCATTATCGAAAACACTTTTCAATATCAAGTCGGGCAATTCAACAAGATTCCCGACATTCCGATCGAATGCTCGTCGCAAACTTCAGTAGACGGCCGCACCCCCGACGCCGTCGACAAAGTGCACCAAGGCGGAACACCGCTGCCGCGAGCACCCGAACGGATGCTTTCGGCGACGGGGTTCTCCTATAGTCACTTGGTCGGGGCTATGGAGTGAGGCTGTCTATTAAGTTTACCCGGCGAGTATCCGCGTACGCTACGTGATTGCGACGGACTTTTGATCACATCAAAATTCCGTAGCAACCGATCAAGTGAGACTAAACTTCTATGTTTATAATATTCATTCAGTTATCTCATAACTTATTGTGAATTCCAATTATTGTATCACATTCCGGATAAACAGAAAATGTTAAACTTTCCGATCGAACAGTTAAACACCCAAGTTTTCCCGATATAGATCAATACATGAAACAAGTCTAAAAACATTCAGTTCGTGCCTCAGTACCAACGGTCCAGCCGTAGAAGGGTCAAGCCAACGCCTCACATGTGGCACGCCGTACTGCCTCAAACCCGAAGGTTCAAAGGGCAGTTCAAGACGGTCACATAATCGAGTTAAGGTTTGTTGTCTTCTAGAGGGTCCATCGAGTTACTTGCACTACTTAGAACGTCTTTAAACCACGGAAAAATCCAACACTTGGAAATTTCCCGACAGGGAAAAAGTTGGGTATTTATATCCGGTCGAACGTTTTAACATATTCAAAAATTATCCGGAATCCACACAGACAAAATTAGACAATCCGATCGAAGCACCGAGTCCCCAATACAACCCAGAAATTTCAACTCTTGAATAAATATTAAAAATTCCCAGGAAAACCAGAACTACAAAATAGGAGTTACTGTGCAAATCAAATTGGGCAAAGAGACCATACGGCCGCGGAACCGCCGCACAAGCCATGCTTGTGCCGCGGAACCGCGGCGGCTTAATGGAATTGAGTCATCAAATTTCACAGTAACTCTTAAATATTCCTGCTGATTTTTCTGCATATTTTTAATATCGAAAAACTCCAGATTTTGGAAAAAGTCCAGAGAGCATGTTTGTTTTAGGGTTTCGGGTTCGTTCGGGTTTCAAACTTCGTCTACGCATCGCCTAAGGCTCTAGCTAGGCTCTGATAACACTGTAGGGTTCCTAGGCACTCTCAAGAGGTCTCACAAGGCATCAACCATGCCAATTTCAAATTTTACGGGTGCCGAGAAACCCTAATACGGATCGTTAACTAGAAATCTAGGCGAAAGATGCAACTAGTAAACTACTTTACTAAGAGAACGGAAATACAACCTTTGTAGATCCGGTCCTCCACCTCCATAGCTCCGCAATGAAGTCTCCTCGCTGTCCAAATGGAAACCCGGGCTCTAGCGTCGGCTTCATCGGAGAAATGGGCGGGCAAGATCGTCGGCTTCGTGCCGAAGATGATCTACGTCGAAGCATCACAAGATCAAGCTCCCTCTTCACCAAGTCATGAAACTTGTGAAGAAAACACACTCTACCACTTGGCAAGAGGTAGAGGATGAAGAAATAGGAAGTGGGTTCACTTTAGAATTGGATTTCTCACTCATTTTCAAGAGTTGCCATTGATGAAGCAAGCTTTCTTCAAGTGAAGAAGAAGAAGAAGCAAAAGAAAAATGTTATGATAAGTTAATTCAAAAAGAAAAGAATATGAATACTTATCATATACAAACCATGGTTTAGTGTAGAGAATGAACTAGGGTTAAGTGAATGGTTAGGGTTAAGCATGAAGACAAAAATGGTGACTTAGTCAAAGCTTCATGAAGCTTCAATATCCATCCAAAGAAAGCCACCATTTTTCTTTATGCTTATTATTTTCCATAAAGAATAAATAAATGAATAAATGAATAAATAAGTAATGGATAAACAAAACCCTAATCATTAGTTTAACCATGGTTTATTCTTTACACTTAACCAAGTAAACATGCATCATCAAACATGATACAATCATTTGCACAAAAAGTATATCACATATACAACTTGTACATTCAAGTGAGAAAATCCATTTAAAGTGAACCAATACTAGTTAATGCAAAGTAATATATCAAATATATAATTATGCATTAAATCATTAAATCAACACTTGATTTAACGATCCGGTCATATCGCATATAACCGACTAATATGCAATGTATCGACTTATCGAATCAATCCTTGATTCGATAACTAGGTTATATCGCATACAACCAATCAATACATTCATCGCGAGAATAGAATACGGTATCACATACATGCATTATTCTCGGTCCCGCACATATCTCATATGCGCTCCTATTTCGTTTCGCTTGAGCCAGGAAACCTCTGTGTAGGACTCTAAAGACTCGTCAATACGCCGGCAGCAGATGATGATCATATCAAACACCCACAAGCCGCAAGCGGTCTGCTAAACGTAACGGCCACCCGGGTATTGAGCGATCAGAAGATCGACGAGCAAGCCCGCTCATACTCCTGTGAATCCAACCAGTAACACTTACCGTACAGTCCGGTCTGATCGTCTGATATGTCGCATATCTCGCCTAGGGGTGGTAAACGTCAAACCCCAATAGCTTGATAAGTCGTGTCGATATGAGGTCTATAACAATTCGAGAAACTACTGGTAACACTTACCAGTAAATCTCAGCAACCCTGGCCAGGGATTTCCGGTTATAGCCAATCGATCACAGCGCAACATCAACTCCCTATACCGGGAGAGACGAATCCCCTCCTATCGCTCATTGCCTCCATGTGATTCGGGACTGTACCCAAAAACGACCATTTTGCACGCCCTCTTGGAAGTGGTAAGGTGGAAATCAAAGCACAGTGGGAACCACACAAGACTCTATGACGATCTCGGGTCAACAGACTACTCTGTACCAGTGTCACCAGAGAACTGCCATCTGACGTAAGGTATAATACCATCTGGGAGTTCTCGGCGAGTCCGTCCAGTGTACCCAGTCTCTACTGAGCACCCGTATATCATCTCTGATGTCAAACACCAATGGATATGGGATCATCCATCACCCATCTGTATGGGTCGAGAAGGTACACGCTAGTCTACTCTGGTATATCGATGCCCCGTCTCGATACACCCACGACTAGGGACCTTGAAGGATGTACTTATGGACTACCATGTCCCCACTAGTATGATCCGCATCATAGTCCAGGTAGTCAAGTACACATCCTAAGGGCTTTACCAACATGTAACAGAGAGACAATCAGTATACACGTTAAGGTAAAGAGCAACCAGATAGCATACTATCATGTCGAGCAAGAAAGTCCTCCCTATATATATCCAAGCATCCACTACAATATACATCCTATGTATAGTAATGGCCTCTAGGGCATACATATAACTAACAAGAAGCTCGTGTTGCTGACGATGAGCCTGGCAGGGGACGGATTACCTACCGGTGACTGTTTGGGACGGCGGATATCCAGAGGATACCGACCGTAGCCGCGAGATGATGAGATATTGATATTGAGATGGGTCAGCCGGATGGCTGAGGCCAGAGATACTATGACATGGATATATGAGATTTGTGATAGTTTTGAGGTGTCGTTGCTGGACACAGGTTCTTGTTGATTCTATTGGTATTGTGCTGGTATTTCAAAAGAGGTTCCTAAGGGAAAAACATGATTCTTATATTTACACATTCAGATCATGAGTTGATTCGCATTGCATTCATACCTGCTAGTATATTCATATTGCATACATACCTGCTATTATGTCCTGCCTTACCTGTATTTTAGATGCTAGGATACTTGTGTGCATGCTTTCGATAGCCTGTGTAGATGTTATTTATTACTCACGAGTTGGCAACTCACCCCCGTTGTGCCACAGCCTTTTGCAGGTCCGCTCCGTCAGTACAGTAGTGGCGGGCGCACTTGTTTCTTTTGCCTCTTTTGCCTGGACTCGAGGTTTTGCTCTTAGGTGGGTTATATTATTATTTTTGTACCACCTTATATATTCCTTGTATCTATTGTACTCCATCTACTGTATCTACCAGTATTGTTGTATATTGACCTAGATATGAGACTGTGAGATTGTGGACTTTTTATGCTGTATTTTGGGGTCGAGCTCACTTGAGTCGACATGCTGTTTTTCTCATGCTTCCTTATGATTATTTCGCATGTTGTTGCTTTATATTGCGTGGGATTTGTGACCGCCTTGTAGCGAAGAGCTAGCTCCCGCTTGGGGATGCCTTATTTATTGGATTCATATATATTCTTGTTGTACCCATTTTGGGGGCCAGTATTTACAAAGGAGACTCTGCCGAAATTTTCGGGAAAAATTGGTATTGTTTTTAAAAAGGGTTTTACATGACTTATTTGATAAACTCGCTTTCAATTGATTGGGTTTTCTTCACTCTTTTGCTTATTTGGTTTTGGTTTCTGGGCTTTGGCTTACTTATTTTACGGACGTCTTGAGACGTTTCGTAAACTTAAGTGCCAGTCACGTTCCGTACCTTGCTGGTCATGACAAAGTTGGTATCAGAGCGATAGGTTTTACCTTTTTGAGTGTAGAATGACCCTTGGTAGATGGAGTAAGTGACTTAAGTAGGGTAACGTAGCGTGTGTATGTCCGCGGCATACTTGCGATACGGTACTCCGCCTAAGTGACTTTAGGATATACTTGCTTGAAATTCCTTCTTCAATTCCGTGTATCCTATGATCCTATTGCACTGTTCTTACTATCCGTTTTCCTGTAACAGCCACTATGCCGCCGAAGGCTACGAGGGCACAGAGGGCTGCCGCCCGAGACTAGATTCGAGCTGGCTCGTCCGAGACTAGGACTGAGCAGGGTGGTATGCCTATGCCACAGGGACAGACCGATCCACCTTCCCCAGGCCGTATGGATAGGCTTGAGACTGGTATGGAGGAGTTGCGACAGATGATGGGGGGCATGCAGGAGCTACGTCAGATGGTAGGATCCCTAGTTGATCCAGTCGTACACCGAGGCCGGATGACGCACCTACCACATCCCAGACTGCTATGATACCTGCTCCTTCTACCGCCGTGACCATCCCGGTTTCACTACAGGATTTCATGAGGCTGAGACCTCCAGTATTCACCGGCACCGAGGCAGCAGAGGACCCACAGACGTTCCTTGACAGTTTAGCCAGGATCTGCCGTTCGCTGAGATGTTCGGATGATCGATGGGTAGAGCTTGCGAGTTTCCGACTAGAGGGTCTCGCGCAGACATGGTGGGAGTCAGTCTTGAGAGGTCGAGCTGCAGGTCTACCGCCTATGACTTGGGCCGAGTTTACAGCGGTCTTTCTAGCTCGTTTCTTCCCAGAGAGCGTTCGTGACGCCAGAGCTCGTAACTTCGAGGCCTTAGTCAAGACACCTGGGATGACGGTGTCTGAGTATGACATCCAGTTTACACAGTTATCCCGATATGCTCCGTATTTGGTGGAAGAGAAGATAGTGAAGAGGTTCGTACAGGGACTAGATGCCCAGCTATATCTTGCCATTGGCGCCTAGCACTACGACACTTATTCAGCTGCTATGGATACGGCATTACGGATGGAGGCACGCATATCACAGACTTCGACCGTTTCTGGGCCGAAGAGGATTCGCACCGATGTACCGTCTCAAAGGCAGCGCGCCAGATTCTTTCCGAGAGATAGGCCTGGCAGAGGATTTGGATGGGGACAGTTATATGGTTCTTATCCCCAGGGACAGCAGCCGTCGCCAGGGTGTTTTGGGTGCGGGAGTCCGCACCATCTTGTCAGAGACTGTCCGGCGAGACGACAGGGAGCAGCGACAGTTCCGCATGTGACCCTACCACCATCACCACCCCCTCCTTAGAGAGCCCTACTTCCTACCACAGGCGATGCTCCACGCCAGTTAGGTGCACCCAGAGGCCGTGGACGCGGCGGTCCTGTTCAGAGAGGACGAGGAGGCAGAGGCCGAGGTCGAGGTCAGCCCGCTATCGGTGGAGGACAGGCCCGAGTTTTTGCTTTGACACCGCAGGATGCGCAGGCATCCAATGCCGTTGTGACAGGTACCTTATCCGTATGTTCTTTCAACGCACGGGTATTATTCGACCCAGGTTCCACACATTCATACGTCTCTACACACTTTGCACCGATGTTGGGCCGTGAGTCGTCATCGTTAGATCATCCGCTTGTTGTTGTTACCCCGGTGGGCGAGTCGTTTGTCGCTCGTTTTGTGTTTCGTTTGTGTTCCGTTTGTATCGGGGAGAGGAATTCATCGGTTGATTTGATTCTCCTCGATATGTTGGACTTTGATGTGCTTCTGGGCATGGATTGGCTAGCCACTTGTTATGCTTCGGTGGACTGCCGTGAGAAGGCAGTCATATTTAGCTTTCCAGGAGAGCCAATCCTTGTTATTCAGGGAGACCGCAGCGTCACCCTTCCCAGCTTGATTTCGTCTCTTCGCGCTGGTCAGCTCTTGCGGAAGGGATGTCAGGGATTCTTAGCGTATATTTGTGATACTCGAGCTGTAGAGGTTCCGTTGGACCGGGTCCCGGTTGTTTGTGAGTTCCCTGATGTTTTCCCTGATGAGCTACCTGGGCTACCGCCTGAGCGCGATGTTGAGTTCTGCATTGATTTGATTCCCGGCTCGGGGCCTATTTCTATACCACCTTATCGGATGGCCCCGGCAGAGCTTCGAGAGCTGAAGGATCAGTTGCAGGATTTGTTAGATAAGGGGCTTATTCGACCTAGTGTTTCTCCGTGGGGTGCTCCGGTCCTGTTTGTCAAGAAGAAGGATGGAAGTTTGCGCTTATGCATCGACTACCGCCAGCTGAACAAGGTTACCGTGCGGAATAGATATCCGTTGCCACGCATTGATGATTTGTTCGACCAGCTTCAGGGTGCGGGGTATTTTTCGAGGATCGACTTGCGATCAGGATACCATCAGCTGCGAGTTCGACAGGAGGATATACCGAGGACAACTTTCCGCACGCGCTACGGCCACTACGAGTTTTTGGTGATGTCGTTCGGACTCACCAACGCCCCAGCAGCATTCATGGATTTGATGAACCGTACATTCAGGCCGTATCTTGACTTGTTCATCATCGTGTTTATCGACGATATCTTGGTGTACTCCCAGAGCAGAGAGGAGCACGAGCAGCACTTGCGGATTACGTTACAGACTCTGAGGGAGCACCAGCTGTTCGCAAAGTTCTCCAAGTGTGCATTCTGGCTGGACAGCGTCGGATTCTTGGGTCACGTGGTTACGAGAGACAGCATATGTGTGGACCCGAAGAAGATTGAGGCTATTCAGCAGTGGCCCCAACCTACATCGGTTACTGAGATCCATAGTTTTCTAGGCCTGGCAGGCTACTACAGGCGTTTTGTTCAGGACTTCTCCCGTATAGCTGCACCTTTGACCGGTTTGACCCGGAAGGGAGTTCCTTTCGTTTGGACAGAGGAGTGCGAGCACAGTTTTCAGCAGCTACGGACTTGTTTGACTACGGCGCCGGTATTATCTTTGCCTTCGGGATCAGGCGGATTTGTGGTCTACTGTGATGCTTCGCGAGTGGGGTTAGGATGCGTATTGATGCAGCATGGCCGGGTGATCGCATATGCTTCTTGGCAGTTGAAGAAGCATAAACAGAACTACCCCACTCACGATTTAGAGATGGCTGCAGTGGTCTTTGCACTGAAGATTTGGCGACATTACCTATATGGCGAGTCGTGCCAAATATTCACAGACCACAAGAGCTTAAAATACATATTTCAGCAGCGAGACCTGAACCTCAGACAGCGTCGTTGGATGGAGTTGGTGAAAGACTACGACTGCGAGATCCTATACCACCCAGGCAAGACGAATGTGGTGGCAGATGCTTTGAGCAGGAGGCCCGGGGGTAGTCTATCCCTTTTGCGCGCAGTGCAGAGGCAGTCGTCAGCAGATTGGCAGATGTTATGCGACAGCCGAGTTGAGTTCGAGTTCACTCAGACAGGGGGACAGCTCGTGCATGTTCGTGCACGCCCACAGTTGCTTGACCGTATATATGAGGCACAGCGCAGTGACGACCGTTGCTCAGAGATCATGGCACAGATGGGACAGGGCAGATTTTCCGAGTTCGTGATTGACGAGCAGGGGATTTTACGCTATGGATCTAGACTGTGCGTACCAGATGCTAATGGATTGCGGCGCGACATTCTCGAGGAGGCACACCGATCAGTGTATAGTGTCCACCCTGGTTCCACCAAGATGTACCATGATATGAGAGAGACCTACTGGTGGGACGGGATGAAGAGGGACATTGCGGGGTTTGTATCGAGATGCCTGACTTGTCAGCAAGTCAAGGCCGAGCACCAGAGGCCCGCAGGAGAGCTACAGCCATTACCCATTCCGGAGTGGAAATGGGAGCAGATTTCGATGGATTTCGTTGTGGGTTTACCCAGGACCAGTCGAGGGTACGACTCCATCTGGGTGATCGTAGATCGATTGACGAAAGCGGCTCACTTCCTGCCAGTGAAAACGACTTTTCAAGGCGTTACAATCTTCCCCCCTTAAAGAAATTCGGTTCCCGAATTTAAAAATATAACTACGCGTACCTTCAAAGAGATGGGGATACTTCTTCCTCATCTCGCTCTCGGTCTCCCAGGTGACCTCCTCGCTGCTCGGGCCACGCCAAAGGACCTTGACGGTCGGTATAACTTTCGATCTCAACTTCTTCACCTGCCGATCCAGGATGGCCACCGGCTGCTCTGCAAAAGAAAGGTCGCGCTCTAGCTGGACTGTCGGGTGCCGAATCGCATGCGAAGGGTCGTGAAGGTACTTGCGGAGCATCGAAACATGGAAGACGGGGTGAACATCGGGAAAGCTGGGTGGAAGGGCCAATCGTATGCAGACAGGCGCCGTCGCAGATTAGAGTTCGCAGTTGGCGACCATGTTTTTCTGAGGGTCTCTCCGATGAAGGGCGTGATGCGTTTTGGCCGAAAGGGGAAGCTTAGCCCTAGATTCATAGGTCCCTTCGAGATCCTCGAGCGTATCGGCGCTGTTGCATATCGTTTGGCCCTTCCACCCAGCTTTCCCGATGTTCACCCCGTCTTCCATGTTTCGATGCTCCGCAAGTACCTTCACGACCCTTCGCATGCGATTCGGCACCCGACAGTCCAGCTAGAGCGCGACCTTTCTTTTGCAGAGCAGCCGGTGGCCATCCTGGATTGGCAGGTGAAGAAGTTGAGATCGAAAGTTATACCGACCGTCAAGGTCCTTTGGCGTGGCCCGAGCAGCGAGGAGGTCACCTGGGAGACCGAGGGCGAAATGAGGAAGAAGTATCCCCATCTCTTTGAAGGTACGCGTAGTTATATTTTTAAATTCGGGGACCGAATTTCTTTAAGGGGGGAAGATTGTAACGCCTTGAAAAGTCGTTTTGGTGTTTTCCCGAAAATCGGTGAAAATCCGGTATTTTTCCGAAAATCCGGTATTTTTCCGAAAATCGTCTTTTTTGTTATTTTGCAGTTTAGGACTAATTATACCTAATTTGGATAGGTAATTGCTTGTTTTTGGTAGCAAATGAGTTACTTATGAAATTCTGGTCGTTTAAAAATTTTCCCTAATTTTTCAATTTTTAATATTATTTTAAGCCGGTAAGAAAATACATTAAATTAGCGATAAATACAAATTTAAATAGGCTAAATTTAAGCTTTAAAATCATGTTAATTAAAATCTAGTTGTAATATAAATTTTTAGTATTTTATTTTAAATTTTAACTAATTTTTTTTATGGAAATCGAAATTTATTGAATTTTAAGCTAAAACTTGCAATTTTGGACTTGTGGGGGGTCTTTTTGCATGGGATTCTTTTTGTAACCTCTCCCACTCACCCCCACACCCCAAGGCCGGCCCCACCACTGCTGCAACAGTCCCATCCCCCTCCATTTGACTTTAACAATTGTGAATGATTTGTTTTGAAAAGGATTAAAATATTGTAATTAAGGTATGCTGTACTTTGGATATGAAATGGCTTTGACTTGGTGAAAGATTTAGCAAGCCCACACCCTTCTCCCCCTCTCCATTTTTCTGGCCGAGAGCAGCCCCCCCCCCTCCCATTATTTTTCCTTCTCTTTTCTCTCATTTTCTTCAAGAAAATTCCATCAAAATTCAACAAAAATCAACAAATCCTTCACTATTTCAACACAAAACCTTAATACATCTCTTCTCACACCCACTTTAGTTTAAATCTTGGAGAAAGGAGGCATCTTTGGAGGCAAATTGTTCTTGCTAGATCTCTAGTTGAGGTATAAATTCTTCCTAATTAAATTCTTTTCTAGTTGAGGTATAAATTCTTCCTAATTAAATTCTTTTGGTTAAGTTTCTTAAATTAAATTGTTTTAGTGTTAATTTAGTGTTAGCTTCATTCTAGATTTTTAAAAGTTCATGGTTGAAATTAAACTAGGGTTTAGAAAACCATTATTAGGTTATTTTGTTATCTAGTTGTTATACTAACCTAATCAATGAGCTTACCTTGCATAAGTGGCTTCAATTATGCTAATCTAAGTTAATCTAGTATGAAATTTTGATTGTATTGCTAATTATAAAAAAATCAAGAAAGGATTTGTTTATGGAAATTAGGTTTTTAAGCATTGCTAGTGTGTTGGAAATTTGTGTAGTGGCTATCTATGGTTAACTTGGGTGTTTGCGCGAAGTTGTGTGCACTTTATCGCAAATCCGTGAAGTTTGCACGATTTTGGAAGTCTTTTGTGCTTACTAGTTTTTATTAAATTTTTGTGGTGATGTATTTGCGATGTCTTGATGACATTTTTAGTGTATCCTATGACTTTTAGGATGTGTGAGTGCGGATTTTTGAGTGTTCGGGTTTTAGTTTTGCCGGGCGACCAAATCGACGATTTTAGTTAGTTTTTGCGATTTTCGCGTGTGTTCCGCGCACCTTGTGCACGTTGTACCTAGCTTGTGAACGTTAGTATTTTTGTTTGGGTTTTGCGTCGTTCTTGATATGTAACCTTATGTTTGGTATTGATGTAAATTCCAGGTTCGGTCGCGGAGACGTCAGACGCGGCACGAAAGGGGAAAGCGGTGATTGGACGTGACTAGCTAGGGATTTCGGTGAGTAGATGTAACATCTACGGGGGACTATCGTTGGATGGCGCAAGTCGCCCGATAGTTTTAGTAGCTTAAAAAGATTCTTAGTAATGTTAGTAATTAGGGGTGTAATACTTGTATGATTATTTGCTACATTCATGCCTTATATTGACATACATATGCGAACCCATTCTATAGGACACCTGCACCATTGCCAGGGTTTTTATATGCAGCACGAGCACTATTCATGCTTACACACACACCCTGGTAATTGCCATGCCACCACACTCGATAACCTTTAAATTGAAACCTTTTACTATAATTGATACTTAAACTTGTGCTATTGCCTTTAATTCCTTAAAATGGAATCAAAGGATTGCTATTCATGTGCATGTACCTCATCATATTATTTGTTCATGCCTAGTCTATTAATCACACATCGCAACTTGATTATTGATACCATATGCATTCATTATCATTGACATATGCACTTATGAGGATTTCTTGAGATTTTATGATATTCTGGATTTCGGGGGAAAGCCGCAAAATTTCTAAACTTATTATATTTTTTTAAAATATGTAAATTGCGGTTTTCTAGTGATGTAAGTGTCGTCCACCATGAGTTTTTTGTGGTTTTCGAGACCCGTTTCGAGGAGTTGGATGAACCGTCTCGGGTACATGGTGGGCCCGCTAAGGTACCCCGGGGCAAGAAGCTCGTGTTACTGACGATGAGCCTGGCAGGGGACGGATTACCTACCGGTGACTGTTTGGGACGGCGGATATCCAGAGGATACCGACCGTAGCCGCGAGATG
Organism: Agapanthus africanus; assembly: GCA_030015575.1. Classification (NCBI taxonomy): domain Eukaryota; kingdom Viridiplantae; phylum Streptophyta; class Magnoliopsida; order Asparagales; family Amaryllidaceae; genus Agapanthus; species Agapanthus africanus. The sequence goes on from CM057346.1 coordinate 405,090,725, forward strand.
ATGAGATATTGATATTGAGATGGGTCAGCCGGATGGCTGAGGCCAGAGATACTATGACATGGATATATGAGATTTGTGATAGTTTTGAGGTGTCATTGCTGGACACAGGTTCTTGTTGATTCTATTGGTATTGTGCTGGTATTTCAAAAGAGGTTCCTAAGGGAAAAACATGATTCTTATATTTACACATTCAGATCATGAGTTGATTCGCATTGCATTCATACCTGCTAGTATATTCATAGTGCATACATACCTGCTATTATGTCCTGCCTTACCTGTATTTTAGATGCTAGGATACTTGTGTGCATGCTTTCGATAGCCTGTGTAGATGTTATTTATTACTCACGAGTTGGCAACTCACCCCCGTTGTGCCACAGCCTTTTGCAGGTCCGCTCCGTCAGTACAGTAGCGGCGGGCGCACTTGCTTCTTTTGCCTCTTTTGCCTGGACTCGAGGTTTTGCTCTTAGGTGGGTTATATTATTATTTTTGTACCACCTTGTATATTCCTTGTATCTAGTGTACTCCATCTACTGTATCTACCAGTATTGTTGTATATTGACCTAGAGATGAGACTGTGAGATTGTGGACTTTTATGCTGTATTTTGGGGTCGAGCTCACTTGAGTCGACATGCTGTTTTTCTCATGCTTCCTTATGATTATTTCGCATGTTGTTGCTTTATATTGCGTGGGATTTGTGACCGCCTTGTGGCGAAGAGCTAGCTCCCGCTTGGGGATGCCTTATTTGTTGGATTCATATATATTCTTGTTGTACCCATTTTGGGGGCCAGTATTTACAAAGGAGACTCTGCCGAAATTTTCGGAAAAATTGGTATTGTTTTTAAAAAGGGTTTTACATGACTTATTTGATAAACTCGCTTTCAATTGATTGGGTTTTCTTCACTCTTTTGCTTATTTGGTTTTGGTTTCTGGGCTTTGGCTTACTTATTTTACGGACGTCTTGAGACGTTTCGTAAACTTAAGTGCCAGTCACGTTCCGTACCTTGCGGGTCGTGACAATACCCCAATTTGTCATGGGTGATTGCCATCTTGACATTCGTGAACCAATCTTTATAGTTTGGCCCTGTCAAAATATTTTTATCTAATAATAACTTATGGCCCGTCATGTTCTGGGTCGCTGCAGTTTAGGAGAGAGAGAAGAAAACACTTTAGCATGATGCTCTTGCAAGTTTAGAGTGGTTTTTGGTTTATCTAAATAGGATGGCTCCCACTGTTTCTCGAATCCTTCCTCAAACCATAAAAGATGAACTAGTCAGGACTATTCTCACCGTACAATACTTGCGTAACCGTTCAGCCAGGCTAATGTCGGTACTTCGAGGGAGGTTTTACGATGCTTTCGTGAAGTTCCTTAATTAAATAACCTCTTTTCCCTGGGGCGTAGCCCCGCTGACACCTTTCTCGACACCTACTTGGTTTATAGCATTGATCGTTAAGTGAAAGAATCTCCCGATGAGTAGCATATACTCTCAGTAGGATCGGGATCCAAATATCATTGTGTGATAAAGCTGAAAGAATCCTACCAAAATTATCACACTCCAAATGGTATGCAACTCTAGCAAGTTTCAGTTTCTTTAGAAACTCCCGATATTGATTTTTTCCCCATGCTCTTATGACCTTGATATTGGCCAAAATATTATAAGTCACATGTCAAGTTCTACCCATCATTACCTTGTTAATTTGAACCCACCCATACATACCCCTGACGTTGGCCAAATGGCAGTACGACTGTCCCAAACCAACTCATCTATCTATGTAACAGATGAATACCCAGCAGCTACCAAACACTATGCCTTGGCGTTGGTCAAAATACATAGCTTGAATACTACTGAATACCTAAATGAAATGACGGAGGGCTACGAATGGTTTTGGCGAAACCGTGAACGTAGTGAACTTGATATAATCTAAGGAACCTGATAGCTTTTAAAAGGAGTAGTTTAATCTCCGCAATTAAAAATCTGCTGTTTTAAAATAACCGAGTGGTTTCTTTTAAATTGTTCCAATGATTCAACTTTGGTTTATTTTCTTTGCATTAATATAATGTGTCCCATCAATTAACCTATCATTGCAGAAAACAACGAAAATACAACGTCCGCTTATGCCATCTGCATTCGCCACCGGACCCCGTCATTCACCCGTTAGGTTACTTAACTAACGACAGAGCGTGGGCTGGGCTAGCGCGGATGCAAAACATAAGCAACTCCTACTAGATATCATATATAGATATTGTACATTCGTCATACGCAATAATAGGCATTCCAGATCATAGATGAACATATTGTATATTCTAGGAATCCGCATTTCCTTTGAGCCTGCAATGAAAGACGGATTACATAGTCGTGATGAATAGCCAACCCCACCCTAGAACCCTACGGGTATGGCAAACTACCCGTCAAGTACCCGAAGTGAAGCGGTCTCCCTCAACAACGTGAGTAGGCCACTAAGCACTTCAAAGTACCCGGTAGTTTGTGCACCCCACCTTAGGTCTATCCTAGGAGCAAAAAACAGTAAATGAAATAATACAACGGTGGCTACAACCTCAACCCGGATGTGCCCCGCAAAAGAATATTACAACAATTTACAATTTATAAATGAATGAAAGAAACACTCGTCTCACATCCCCGGCTATCCATTCATGACAATCCAACATGTTCATATTCACAAACATAAAGTAACCATTACAGAAATGTGCAACCCCCTGCTAACCGATATATAGCAATTAGGGGAGGTTTACGAACACATTAATCACAACACAGATATAAACCAATTGGCCAAAGTTCTTAGAATTTCGATCAATCACAACATTTGAATCTACTCCAAAAACTTCTCTGTGCACAAAAAACTTGAGCAGAAACAAAAAATCCCAGAAAACCCAACATCAACACAGAAGAATAACTGAGCAAATTTGGGTTGACTTGGTGTTAAATCGGCCGCGGTTCCATGGTGGTTTGGCCGAGTCACAATCCCAAATTTCTTCACAATTCTTAAAAAACCCTGCTTGTATTTTTAAGGTCCCTGAAAAAATTTTAGACCTCAATTTAAAATCGGCAGAAACATGGTGAAAATATTGTTTTTTCGGGATTAAATTGCGATCGAATTTCTAAAGACCTTGCTAATATGTTAGTTATGGTTTAGCTAGTCTCTGATACCACTGTAAGTCAACGTTACACACCCCACAAGATGCGGGGAGGCGGAATAGGTAAAACAATCATTTTGTTCAAAGTAACATCGACTATCAAACGGATCTTTGCTAAACCCTAACTAACAAACTATCTAAAAGTAGTTAACTACTATGATAGATGATTATACCTCAAGATACTAGTCCTTCTTGTTCTTGTTGTTCACCTCCTCGTCGGCCTCCTCGATGTAATAGAAGATGCACCCGAGAGTTCCTTCTTCAAGCTTTAACCCCTAACTTGAGGTAACTAAGTGTCTTGGATTGCTAATCCAAGTGACCTAGAGGATATAGAGATTGATTAAGGATCTATTATTCTTGCTAACCTTAGCATTCTCAACTCATGAGAGGATTAGGATTAGGATGAAGAAGATGAGAGCTTAAGGAGAGAGAATGTATTTGTGATAATGAATTGAACTTGAGTCATTTGGATAATATCATGAAGCATGAAAATATCTAAACAATAATATATTAAATCATCAACCATGCTTCATTAATTACCTTAAGATGAATCACCTCATGACTCATAGTGCATTTAATGAAAATAAACATCATCTCTCCACCTTATTAAGTTTAATTCACAAATGAATTAAAACTAAATGAGTCACCTTTCTTCTAGAAGCTTACCGACTAATTACGAGAATGCCCCTCCCATCCGTATTCACGAAAAACACGGATATACTGAGACTGCATAAATCCAATAATCCAATACTAGAATCTGGCTTAAACCAAAGCCTGCTAGTATAATGTGTCTGAACATCATACGTGCACAAGTACATGTATGTATCCGAACCCTCTCGTAAAACCATACGACCTCTATATCGTTTTGCCTGAAGCAGGGAAACCCTCTGTGTGGGACTCTAAAGACTCGACACTATGCTGGCAGTGGGTTTAACCACAGGCCGCAAGCGGTACTAGCTGTACGTAACAGTCCCCAGGTAGATGTCAATAAGAAGGTCGATGAGGAAACCCATCCGAACTCCTACTGAGCCTGATGTGACAATCTCCGTACAGTCTGGTCTGTTCGTCTAAGACTATCGCATATCGGGCTTAGGGGGCAGCAAGCGTCAGTCCCCTAAAAGCCATATAAGTCGTGTCGGAGTGAAGCCCATTACACCTTGAGAAACTACTGGAACACCTACCAGTAAATATCGCTTGCCCTGGCAAGGGACCTTGCATAATGGCTCTCCAAACACAGAGCGATATCAACTCCCAATACCGGGAGAGACGAATCATATCTAACCGCCACTTCCTCTAAGTGCTTCGGGACGGCACCCAACTGCTACATGTTTGCACAACTCGGTCGAGCCATGGTAGGGTAGCAATCTAAGAACAGTGGGAACACACTCGAGGCGAAGTAGCAGTGTCAAGTCTACGGACTATGCTGTACTCATGTCACCTGGGAAATGATAACTGACGACGAATATAATACCAACCAACAGTTCCCTGCGAGTCCTGTCCAGTGTACCCGTAACCCAACGAGCACCTGCATACTATCTCCAGTACAACGTACTAATGGCTGTGGGTCAGACCATTTCCCCTGCTGGGACGAGAAGCGTATACACTAGTCTACTCCGGAGTATCGATGCCCTGTCTCGATAATCCTACGACAAGAGACCTGAAAAAGGACGTGCTTGTAGACTACCCAGCCCCCACTAGTGTGACTGCCATCACAACTGTAACATTTCTGAAATATAAAATATTATTTTTGGAAATTTAATATTAAAATAATATATTTCGCGAAAACTACACGATTTGCGAAATTGAGGATTTTCGTAAAGAGGTATAAGTGTATACCAATATTTAGGAATTTATCGGAGAATAAAATAATTATTTATTTTAATGATATTTATCGGATTTTTGGGTAAAATCCGTGTTTTTACATTTTCCGTGATTTGTGCACATGTCATGTGCATGTGTGCATGTGTGTGTTTGTGAGTTAGCGAGAAAAGTGAAAAGAAAAGAATGCAAAGAGAAAGCAAAGGAAATAAAGGGTTTGAGTGTGAATGAAATAGTTTTAGATGCCTTGGTTAAAATGAGAGTAAAACAAAAATAGATATTTTGTAGGAGGTGAGTGTATGAGAGATTTTTTGTGTAGAGAGTGAGGCTAAGAGAGAGAGGGGGGGGGGAAGACTTGGCTGCCCCATTTCCTTCACCCCTCCATTATTACTTCATCTTCATCTTCTCCATCACTTCCTCACTACCCCATTGCCACATCTCCAATCCTTCACCAAAACCCTATACCCCCTTCAATAAAAACATACACCCCTTCATTCTCAACATGTTGGACCTTGCAAGTTTGAATTTTGAAGACTTGGGCAACTCAAGAAAGTTCTTTGGGTGCAAGAAAGGTAACCCATACACCTTTACTTAAGTATTTGTTATATATATCCTAGTTTAGTTAGAAATCGGTATAAATAGGTTATGTGATCTTGGAAAATTATAAGTTGCTGTTAAATGATAAGTTGAGCTGCAGTGAGTGTTTACTTGACCTTAGAGAGTGTTTTACTGGCCAATACCTGGGACATAAATCCAAAATACGAACTTTGAAAGTGACCGATATCGTATTTTGTGTGATTTGTGTTGGGATTTTGTAATCTGCTATGACTCGGAGGACCTGAAAAATATTTAGCGAACACAGAGAGACGTGCAGGCAACCAGGAACCTACCCTAGAAACCCGAGCCCATTTTCCCTTGTTCGGGCCGCAAATTTATTCGTTTTGGCCGCAATTTGCGGCCAAGTTGGGGTGGAATGTGATGAATTTTGTATAGTGGCTTCCTTATCCTATATCTATAGCAACCTGTTACGCAAAATTGGCTAATTTGACCTGAACCAAAATCTGGGAGCACATTGAAGTGTTTTGGGGCTATGTTTCCGTATTTTGGAATTCTTGGTTTTAGTATTTGAAATTGTATTGGGTCGATGGATGTTTGTACGTCAACGAAGAGAGTTGTTTGGTTGTTTTTGCATGCGTAGGCTATAGGTTCTAACCTATGAGCGCACCGTATGCCGTATTGATTTTCGGACATTGATTTTGATGGTATTGCGATATGTGTTGATATTGTAGGTACCTTCGCGTGGATTCCGAGAAAACGAAGCACATCGACTACGGCTAAGCAAGGAGTTTAGCAGGTGAGTAGATTTATATCTACGGGGAAAGTCGGGTGGATGGCGTATAGCACCCCCGCAAACATTGATATGGAATATCGTTTGATGATTTTATCCTGATAAATGATGTGCGACGGACATGATTGTAGGATTTACAAACGATAAGATGATAGAAGTTGATGCTAATGAACATATTGACCTATGAGAATATAATGATAAGTGAATCATGATAGGTACGTATTTGAAAGAGAACAAGTGTGGCGTTTTTTTTGATGCGAGATATTAATGTGATGAACGAGTATACGATGTGATATGATGACTTAATGTGATATGTTGTTATATGGATTCGAGTCGATATGAGATTGTTGACACCTTTGTAGGTCTAATGATACGAGTTTGACATGGATGTGACCTGAGAGATATGTACATATATATGGATAATGTTTTTGCATATTGAGTGATATGTCGTACGAGACTTAAATCCGTACCCCCAATATTGTATAGGTTGATAGAATCCCTAGAATTGTTTTAATGCCGCCGTATGATGGATTTACCGTACGCGATGAGTTTTATCTGTTGTTTTATCCATACCCTTGTTTAGAGGAGGCCGTACGATGGATTGTACCGTACGTGATGTTGTGAGGCTGGATACCAATTGATAGATTCACCGACTCGGATATATTATAGACACGTATACCTTATAGCTTTTAGCTGATGATGTACTTTATGCTAGGATCATGTTATTCCCATTGCATTAAATATAATTGTGCTAGTACACCTACACCATTATCGATGATGCGTTTGTTATACTTACACAGATTTGCCGGTTCACACACCTTCATCATCGATAATTACCATGTCACTACACAGTAGAATTGCTACATCATGCCATGATATATTTGCTATGTTCATATCACTGTTCCACGTTGCATAAGATATACGGACATGATTGCATCCTGTTAAATGTTGCATACATACTGATATGTACACCCACATACTTGGTTACAGCTACATGTATATCATGCATACATACTGACATGTACACCCACATATCTTGCTATAGCTGCATATACCCCTAAGTGGTATTGTTTTGACATGTGATATTGAGACGTTGCTTATTGTGCTATTGTGCTTATGAGATGCATCATACATACCTGCTTACATGTAGATACACTCACCTTGCTATAGTTACATGTACACCTCATATGATGATGCACTTGATTTCGGAGGATTTGGGAACCACATGATATATTTTAAAGCTGGATTCATTTAAAGAGCGGTTTTCCCTTAATATGCTCATATTACTGTTTTATATTTCATATATCAGTTTTTTTTCATGGATTTTCGCATTGAAATATGGATTTCATATGATTAATGGATTTGAGAACCGTGGGGGTGTTTCAAGAAATTTATGTATTGTTTGAAAACCCGGTTTCTCTTGATTTGATATTTCAGTGCGTCCACCATATGTTTTCTCGATTCTGAGATTGGCATGTGAAACCCGATTCGAGGAGCGGGAGGCACCGTCTGCGGGTACATGGTGGACCCGGTATGGTACCCTGGGGCGAGAGATGATTTCGTGGTGTAGACGATGAGCCTGGCAGAGGGATCACTACCTACCGGTGATATTATTTGGACTCGGCGGATATCTGGGGGATATCGACCGGAGTCATGTTCAAACATGCTACATGGATTGTGGGTGTCGATGTGGACACTCAGGTTCCATGAAATGTACTGACATCAGGGCCGGTCATGGTGACGGCGCCTAACAGATGAGGATTTACGTGTCGATACTAGACACGGGTTTCATGATGTTTCAAGTGTCGATGTGGACACTCCGATTCCATGATTTTGTTGTGTCGCGAGGGACACACATTGTTTCATATCCTCATATTTACCTGCATACATGCATTGATTATATTGTGGACGAGATCCACTGCATACATGCATTGATTATATTGTTGGGCGAGATCCACCTGCATACATGCATTGATTATATTGTTGGATGATATCCACTTCCTGATAGGCATTTATTATATGTTGGCACATATGCAGATGCGGTCACTCTAGATATCATAGTATTACCTTTATGATATAGTTGACCTAGGAATCGTTGTTTATTTCGATTTCTACCTGGTGATGTTTTCTATTCACGAGTTAGCAACTCACCCCATTATGCCACGGTTCTTACAGGTTGGTCGCATGGATCAGTTGCGGCATCACTGGCACACAGCTGTTTTCGGGTGACTTGCTTGGGGTAGGTGGTACATGTTGGATCGTGCCCCTCTTGTATTCATTATTCATATTGTATCTAATCACTCCATCAATTCAGAAACTAGTTATTGTATATGTTGCAGACTTAGAAGACTTGTAGTTGCGAGACTTGAGCGATGGGTTTTATGTTCGCTTTTGGGGTTGATGTCTTGCTTTACTTTTTCTTGTGTGGATCTTCTCCATTGGGCGTCGTATACTTGTTTTTATACTTATGGTGGTTGTTTCCGCCGTTGGGCGTGATTTGCTCCCGTTTGGGGATACGTTATTATATCCTGTGTTGTACCCATTTTCGGGGTTAGATTTTACAGAGGAGGTGCTGCCCAATTTTTTTTAAAAGACAAAACATGATTTATTGTATCTTTATTTCTTAAAAAGGTTTAGATTTCTGGGTTTCAGGTTACTTGAATTATGTTACGCCTATAGACGTCGCGTGATTTAAATGCTGGTCGCGAGCTAATATTTTGGGTCATGACAAAATTGGTATTAGAGCGCTAGGTTTAACCTTGGTTCGAGTCTAGGTTTAACTATGTGGGGTCTAGGGCGTATATATTTTGGAACCTAGGCTTGACCTTACGGAACTTAGACTTGAACAAGAGGGTGTTAGACCCGAACTTTCGTTTCATAGGCTGACCCTGATTGATGGAGTAGGTAGTTTGAGTAGAGTGACGTACCGTACGTATGTTCCACGGCATATTTACGATACAATACTCCACTTAAGAAACCTTAGGATGTACATATCTTGAGACTGGTGATTCTCTTTGTTTTCCTTGATTATACATCCATTTGAGATCCTTGATTCTATTCATTTACATGATCATACTCTCACTGATTCCGTTCCTCCAAATGATTATATATTTATTCTGGATCTGTTGATTCATTTCATCACTTGATCTATTTTCGTCGATACTTGTTTGAGGTTCCTGTCACTATGGTTTGAGCGCAGATTGAGCTGCTGATGATGATGCTGTCAGGGCGAGCTCGTCGTCGACGAGAACCGACCATCGTGTTTTCTGGTGATATGGGAACGTATCGATGTAGTGTGGTGTTGTGACCTCTCTTTTGAGGCGAGTGTGCGGTTATGTACCGGATGATCAGGCCATTGTTAGAAGCTGCGTGCTGTGTGAGGACTGTTGATGTACAGCATACCTCAGAGATTATGATGTCATCGACCATGCAGACAGATGACCCAGTTGTTGCTGAGATTGATGTGATGTCGCTTCTAGAGCTTACGAGCTGAGATTGCTGGAGCTTCCAGGAAGAGATGCGACAGGTGATAGCTAGTCTATCTTGAGTTAAGAGACGGAGGTGATTCGTCAGATTTGATGTGCCGACACGGACCCTGTTGAGTGGAAGATTTCTAGTGTGGAGAGTCTCACTCAGATCTAGAGTAGATCGATCCTGAGATGACGTTGTTCATCGGATGTTCTGATGTGAGATCGGTAAGCTGACCAGTTTCAGATAGAGAACCTCACCCAGATGTGTTGTGTGTTGATCGAGAAATGGATGAGTTTTGAGTATTCCTTCGATTGTTGGGACGAGTTCTCGAGGACGTGTTCGGCTAAAGATCTTCTACAGAGTGATGAAGATACCGAGTTTGTGATTTCGAGTCCGTGCGAGAGATTCCGGATTGATTGTCGCCGAGAACATTTTCAGTACACAGATAGCATTACATGATGTCAAAGTGGACGATAATAAAGACGAGTGGAACAAAAGGTTCGTGTATGATGCTGACGAGCTGTTGTTACTCCCCGTCGAGATTAGAGATGACCTGAGGAGTGCCAGAGCGGAATCGTTTCCGTTAGCACACCTGACCGGGCAGATGAGCCGATAGAGTGCGAGACTGGTAAGCCACAGGGAAATAAGGACCTAGAGACAGAAGACGCCATACTTTGAGCACGAGGCAAGCGGATGTTCTTGCTCTGCCAGTTTGGGCGCAACGATTTTTTTCGACATTGTAGGAAGTGTACCTCAATGTCATTTGTTGCGATTTGCGTTTGTGATCCGAGTATCACGCTTATATCGTTTGGATTTGAGTTTTGATTATTGAGTTTCTAGATATTGTTTCGTGCACCATGGCTGTACCTACTGGGTATTTACATTTTGTGCATAGTTATTGCACTTGAGATATATATTTTAAACACCGTTGTGTTGATGTCGATTTTGTGCTTTAGCTGCACATGTTTATGATTTCCTAGATTTCCTACAGTGGTTATGATATTTCGTGCAGTGGATGCACAGGGTTTTGATATTTCGTGCACTAGATGCACAAGATTTGATATTTCGTGCACTGGATGCACTGGATTTGGTTTTTCGTGCACTGGATGCACCCGATTTGTATTTTGTGCATTTGTTGCACCAGATTCGTATTTCGTGCCTTTGTTGCACTAGATTGTTATTTCGTGCATTGGTTGCACCGGATTTATACTCTGTGCCTTGGTTGCACCCGATTTATGTCTTGAACATTTGTGTTACCTGGTGTTTTACGGACCTGACGTGCTAAGGTCGGATTTTTGTGCATATTAGGTGCTTGGTATTGGTTTTTGTGCACATCGGATGCATTTGAGTGAGATTTTACTCGTGCATGTTGGATGCGCTTGATTTCAATTTTTATTCGTGCATGTGGGATGCACTTGATTTCGATTTCGTTTATGCATAACTGATGCACTTGATTTGGACTTTCACGCACGTTGGGCGCATGATATGATTTTTGTGCACATCTGATGCACTCGATTGGGGTTTTCGTTTGTGCATGTTAGTTGCACTGGTTTGAGATTTTCGGGCACTTTTGATGCACTAGTTGTTATTGTCGTGCACGCCAGTTGCATTGGACAGATGTTTTCGTGCACACCCGTTGCGCATAGTCTTACTTTTGTGCATATTATGGCACATGTACTTAGATTTGATTTCCGTGCGCACCAGACGCACGTGATTGTAGGATACGCCTTTTGAGGCTGATTTTGCTTTTGAGCACATTGTTTTCTTGATTGGGCCCTATGCTTTGTAATACCCTAACAGGACTGATCCGAGGACAGTACCTGTGTACCTTACATGCATAAAAAGTTTACCAAGAGTTTTTTTTTAAAAAGGAGCTATAGTCTCGCTATTTCTTACGTGTCGGCGAGTGACACGAACATTTACTAAGGAAAACCTTTTGGGATATTTCAAAAAGGCGGAACGTATATTTGAGAAAAACATATATGCTAGTATATTATTTCCTTACAAATGAGCATCCGTCGCTTGTACCGTGAGCTACGCATAGCACGGCGATTTGAGAAAGATTTGGCTTGAGTTATTCAGTTTTAAAAATGGTTTTTTCCAGGATGCCTAATATATATGTATTATAGTATTTGGTTAGTGCATATGAGATTTCGGTAGTGGATTTCGAGATCTGTATCTCCATTGTGACTCCGATGATATGCGTGCATGTCCGATGATTTGTGTGATGCTTGACAGAGTTTGGTTTTGAGTTTCGTACTCATTTTCCGGCGCACAGGATGCGCTGTGGTATTTATGTATCTTCCGTGATTTCGGAACCCCATTGATTTGAGTTATGATATTGAATGTTTTAATATGTGGGGAGTTAAATTTAAATTCGGGGACCGAATTTATTTAAGGGGGAAGATTGTAACATTTCTGAAATATAAAATATTAATTTTGGAAATTTAATATTAAAATAATATATTTCGCGAAAACTACCCGATTTGCGAAATTGAGGATTTTCATAAAGAGGTAAAAGTGTAAACCAATATTTGGGAAGTTATCGAAGAATAAAATGATTATTTATTTTAATGATATTTATCGGATTTTTGAGTAAAATCCGTGTTTTTACATTTTCCGTGATTTGTGCACATGTCCTGTGCATGTGTGCATGTGTGTGTTTGTGAGTTAGTGAGAAAAGTGAAAAGAAAAGAATGCAAAGAGAAAGCAAAGGAAATAAAGGGTTTGAGTGTGAATGGAATAGTTTTAGATGCCTTGGTTAAAATGAGAGTAAAACAAGAATAGATATTTTGTAGGAGGTGAGTGAAGGAGAGTTTTTTTGTGTAGAAAGTGAGGCTAAGAGAGAGAGAGGAAGACTTGGCTGACCCATTTCCTTCACCCCCTCCATTATTACTTCATCTTCATCTTCTTCATCACTTTCTCACTACCCCATTGCCACATCTCCAATCCTTCACCAAAACCCTATACCCTCTTCATTAAAAACATGCACCCCTTCATCCTCAACACATTGGACATTGCAAGTTTGAATTTTGAAGACTTGGGCAACTCAAGAAAGTTCTTTGGGTGCAAGAAAAGTAACCCATACACCTTTACTTAAGTATTTGTTATATATATCCTAGTTTAGTTTGAAATCGGTATAAATGATTATGTGATCTTGGAAAATTATAAGTTGTTGTTAAATGATAAGTTGAGGTGTAGTGAGTCCTTAGAGAGTGTTTTACTGGCCAATACCTTGGACATAAACCTAAAATACGAACTTTGAAAGTGACCGATATCGTATTTTGTGTGATTTGTGTTGGGATTTTGTAATCTGCTATGACCCGGAGGACCTGAAAAATATTTAGCGAACACAGAGAGACGTGCAGACAACCAGGAACCTACCCTAGAAACCTGAGCCTATTTCCTTTTGTTCTGGCCGCAAATTTATTCATTTTGGCCACAATTTGCGGCCAAGTTGGGGTGGAATGTGATGAATTTTGTATAGTGGCTTCCTTATCCTATATCTAGAGCAACCTGTTACGCAAAATTGGCTAATTTGACCTGAACCAAAATCTGGGAGCGCATTGAGGTGTTTTTGGGCTATGTTTCCGTATTTTGGAATTCTTGGTTTTAGTATTTGATATTGTATTGGGTCGTTGGATGTTTGTACGTCAACGAAGAGGGTTGTTTGGTTGTTTTTGCATGCGTAGGCTATAGGTTCTAACCTATGAGCGCACCGTATGCCGTATTGGTTTTCGGACATTGATTTTGATGATATTGCGATATGTGTTGATATTGTAGGTACCTTCGCGTGGATTCCGAGAAGACGAAGCACATAGACTACGGCTAAGCAAGGAGTTTAGCAGGTGAGTAGATTATATCTACGGGGGAAGTCGGGTGGATGGCGTATAGCACCCCCGCAAACATTGATATGGAATATCGTTTGATGATTTTATCCTGATAAATGATGTGCGACGGACATGATTGTTAGATTTACAAACGATAATATGATAGAAGTTGATGCTAATGAACATATTGACATATGAGAATATAATGATAAGTGAATCATAATAGGTACGAATTTGAAAGAGAACAAGTGTGACGTTTTTTTGATGCGATATATTAATGTGATGAACGAGTATACGATGTGATATGATGACTTAGTGTGATATGTCGTTATATGGATTCGAGTCGATATGAGATTGTTGATACCTTTGTAGGTCCCCTGATACGAGTTTCACATGGATGTGACCTGAGAGATAGGTATATATATATATATGTAAGTGCACGGCGGCGCCCCGGCCGTCAATCCGACGCCGGAATGCGGAAGCGGTGAATAACTTAAATTTTTGCGGACTTAGCAAACCGGCACCACCGCGCACTATAACCGGGATCGAACCATTAACTAGTCCTAGCTAACAACAAGAAAGGGAATAGAGATATACCGACGATCCAAGTCCTCCGGTCTTCTCGTCATCGTCCCGATCTCCTGCGGAATGTCCCGTCTCCTCCTCGTCGCCGGAAGTGCACCACATTGCCTACTTTGTTTACGGGCTCCCACCTCAATGCCGAGGCAACTCGGGCACGAATCCGGCTACTCGACGTGCCCAAGGTTTGCTGTAGAATGTGTAGTAGAGGATTGTGTCTCATTTGGGGTTCATGGAGGTGCCTTTTGGTGGAGGAAAAGATACAAGAACTATATGGAGGGACTTTGGGGATTTTGGAACATCAAATGAGCAAAAACCCCACTCCATAAAATTTGGACAGCCCCACTCAAGCTTGGGCCGGCCACTACAATAGGGAGAGTGAGAATGAGGAGGTTGTATCAAAAGAATATGAGGGAGGCCAAAAATCATCACCCATCCAAGAGAGAGAGAGAGGAAAGGTTATCATCCAAAAGGAAATGATCACAAGTGTAAACTAACACTCCACCAACCTCACCCTTCATCATCAACAACCATCATGTCCCTCCATCATCATACAAAAGTCAAGCCATGATGAGGTTATGAAGTCAAGCCATCATGAAGAAATCAAGTCAAAAGATGGTGCTATCATGATACAACAAAATGCAAAGACCCCCTCCGCAAATGCCTATTTGCAACAATGCAAATAAGCCCTCCTCCACCAATCTTCGGCCAATGAACGGAACAATGGAAATTGGCCGAAACGAAAAGCAAACTGGCAACTCCAGAAAACTGGTCCCGTAATAAATTACAGGAAAACCCCGATACTGTGCATACACACCCGCATTTGTATTTCGACCGAAATACAAATGCAATGAGACATAATCTACACTGTACTATACTAGGATCCGGCTTATACCAAAGCCGGCTAGTAAAATCTGTTCGATCCTGATCCGTGCAATACCGCACGTATCTGATCGAACCCTGCCATATAACCATACGGCCTATAGTACAAACTGTCCGATCCTGATCCGTGCAATACCGCACGTCTCTGATCGGACCTTGCCATATCTCCATACGGCCTCTACAACCTTTCGCCCGAAAGCTGAGTAACTGAATGCGGGGGACTCTAAAGACTCATCAACACCTTGGTTGTGGATTTAACCACTAGCACGTCAGAGGTATAAGCCAATACGTAACGGGCTACCAGGTACTGACTAAAAGGGATGTCTGTGAGCGAACTCAGCCTGACAACCCTACTGAGCCTGTCAGTGACAATATCCGTGCAGTCCGGTCCGTTCGTCTATGAGTATCGCATGGCGGGCCTAGGGGGTTGGTAAAAGTCAGACCCCCAAAAGCGGTACAAGTCGTGTCGGAGTGTAGCCCAGAACACCCTGAGATACTACTGGAATACCTACCAGTAAATCTCCTTGCCTTGGCCAAGGACTTTGTGTAATGGCTCTCCTAGACACAGCACGACCTCACCCCCAATACCGGGAGAGACGAACCCCTGAAGATACGCTCACTGCCTCTATGTGGCTCGGGACTGTACCCAACTAAAACCTGTTTGCACGACTCCTTTGAGCCGTGGTAGGGTAGTAATCAAAGTACAGTGGGAACTCACACGAGAAAAATGACGATCCCCAGGTCGATGAACTAACCTGCACACATGTCACCAGGGAACTGCCATCTGACGTCTGGTATATGACCAACTAGCATGTTCCCGGCGAGTCCTGTCCGGTGTACTCATAACCCAATGAGCACCTGTATACATCTTAGGTGATCCAACTGACACCAGTGGCTTGTGAGACCGGCCACCGCCCCTCGTCGGGGTCTCGACTGTATACACTAGTCTACTAATGGAGTATCGATGCCCGGTCTCGAAACTCCAACGACTAGGGACCTTTTAAGGATATGCTTGTAGACCCCCAGCTCCCACTTATATGATCGCCCTCATACTGCTGGTGGTCAAGCAAGAATCCTAGGGGCTCTATCAACGTGTAATAGCAACTTGTCAGGTCACCTAAAGCAGTACACGATGATAAAGGTAAACCAGATAGCATACTATCATCTCGAGTAAGACTGTCCTACCGGGATAGGTCCTCCCTCAATCATTACAATCACGTACCTGTGACCTAATAATTGACTCTGAGGGCACTATCTCCAACAATATATAGATAATGTTTTTGCATATTGAGTGATATGCCGTACGAGAGTTAGATCCGTACCCCCGATATTGTATAGGTTGATAGAATCTCTAGATTTGTTTTAATGCCGTCGTATGATGGATTTACCATACGCGATGAGTTTCATCTGTTGTTTTATCCATACCCTTGTTTAGAGGAGGCCGTATAATAGATTGTACCGTACGTGATGTTGTGAGGCTGGATGCCGATTGATGGACTCACCGACTCGGATATATTGTAGACACGTATACCTTATAACTTTTAGATGGTGATGTACTTTATGCTACGATCATGTTATTCCCATTGTATTAAATATACCTCTGCTAGTACACCTACACCATTATCGATGATGCGTATGTTACACTTACACAGATTTGCCGGTTCATACACCTTCATCATCGATAATTGACATATCACTACACAGTAGAATTGCTATATCATGCCATGATATATTTGCTATGTTCATATCACTGTTCCACGTTGCGTGAGATATACGGACATTCTTGCATCCTGTTAAATGTTGCATACATACTGACATGTACACTCACATACTTGGTTACAGCTACATGTACATCATGCATACATACTGACATGTACACCCACATATCTTGCTATAGCTGCATATACCCCTAAGTGGTATTGTTTTGACATGTGATATTGAGACGTTGCTTATTGTGCTATTGTGCTTATGAGATGCATCATACATACATGCTTACATGTAGATACACTTATCTTGATATAGTTACATGTACACCTCATATGATGCTGCACTTGATTTCGGAGGATTTGGGAACCGCATGATATATTTTAAAACTGGATTCATTTAAAGAGCGGTTTTCCCTTAATATGCTCATATTGCTGTTTTATGTTGCATATATCAGTTTTTTCATGGATTTTCGCATTGAAATATGAATTTCATATGATTGATGGATTTGAGAACCGTGGGGGTGTTTCAAGAAATTTATGTATTGTTTGAAAACCCGGTTTCTCTTGATTTGATATTTCAGTGCGTCCACCATGTGTTTTCTCGGTTCTGAGATTGGCATGTGAAACCCGATTCGAGGAGCGGAGGGCACCGTCTGCGGGTACATGGTGGACCCGGTATGGTACCCTGGGGCAAGAGATGATTTCGTGGTGTAGACGATGAGCCTGGCAGAGGGATCACTACCTACCGGTGATATTATTTGGACTCGACGGATATCTGGGGGATACCGACCAGAGTCATGTTCAGACATGCTACGTGGATTGCGGGTGTCGATGTGGACACTCAGGTTCCATGAGATGTACTGACATCAGGGCCGGTCATGGTGACGGAGCCTGACAGATGAGGATTTACGTGTCGATGCTAGACACGGGTTTCATGATGTTTCAAGTGTCGATGTAGACACTCCGGTTCCATGATTTTGTTGTGTCGCGAGGGACACACATTGTTTCATATCCTCATATTTACCTGCATACATGCATTGATTATATTGTGGACGAGATCCACTGCATACATGCATTGATTATATTGTTGGACGCGATCCACCTGCATACATGCATTGATTATATTGTTGGATGATATCCACTTGCTGATAGGCATTTATTATATGTTGGCACATATGCAGATGCGGTCACCCTAGATATCATAGTATTACCTTTATGATATAGTTGACCTAGGAATCGTTGTTTATTTTGATTTCTACCTGGTGATGTTTTTCTATTCACGAGTTGGCAACTCACCCCCGTTGTGCCACAGTTCTTGCAGGTTGGCCGCATGGATCAGTTGCGGCATCGCTGGCACACAGCTGTTTTCGGGTGACTTGCTTAGGGTAGGTGGTACATGTTGGATCGTGCCCCTCTTGTATTCATTATTCATATTGTATCTAGTCACTCCATCAATTCAGAAACTAGTTATTGTATATGTTGCAGACTTAGAAGATTTATAGTTGCGAGACTTGAGCGATGGGTTTTATGTTCGCTTTTGGGGTTGATATCTTTCTTTACTTTTCCTTGTGTGGATCTTCGCCGTTGGGCGTCATATACTTGTTTTTATACTTATGGTGGTTGTTTCCGCCGTTGGGCGTGATTTGCTCCTATTTGGGGATGTTTTATTATATTCTGTGTTGTACCCGTTTTCGGGGTTAGATTTTACAAAGGAAGTGCTGCCCAATTTTTTTTTAAAAGACTAAACATGATTTATTGTATCTTCATTTCTTAAAAAGGTTTAGATTTCTTGGTTTCAGGTTACTTAAATTACGTTACGCCTGTAGATGTCGCATGATTTAAGTGTTGGTCGTGAGCTAATATTTTGGGTCGTGACAACAACGCTGGTAGTCAAGCAAGATCCTAAGGGCTCTGTCAATATGTATTCGCGATATGCTAAAAGAAACATATACACATATTAAAACAGAAATAAACCAAGTAGCATACTACTATGTTGAGCAAGACTGTTATAAACCTGTGTATATATCCCAAGCTTCCAAAATGTAATATACAATCCAGTACGATACAATAATGGCCTCTAGGGCATATAACACTAACATCTCCAGTGGCTATGCTCAAATCCATTCTGATCCTTCTTGCCATTGCTGCCTTCCAAGATTATGAGATCCGGCAGATGGACGTAAAGACGGCTTTTCTAAATAGTTATTTGGAAGAGTGCGTCTATATGGATCAGCCAGAAGGTTTCAACCAGAATGGGAGCAACGGGAGAGTGTGCAAGTTGCTTAAGTCCATTTATGGACTAAAGCAGGTATCGCGGAGTTAGAACATCTGTTTTAATTAGACAGTCACAAGAATTCGACTTTATCAAAAATCCAGATGAACCATGCATTTATAGTAAGATTGTTGTGAGAATTGTGAGATTCCTCGTCTAGTACGTGGATGACATTCTCTTATTAGGAAATGACATTCCTATACTACAATCAGTCAAAGGATTCTTGTCACTAAGGTTCTCCATGAAAGACCTGGGTGATGCCAACTACATTCTGGGGATCCAGATTTATCGTGATAGATCAAAGAGAATGGTGGGACTTTCACAGTCAAGGTACATCAACACCATACTGAAAATATTTAGTATGTACGGTTCTAAGCGCGGTAGTCTACCGGCTTGTCACGGAATCACCCTCTCCAAGAAGATGTCTTCCAACACAGATTTGGAAAGGGCTCGCATGTCGATTATACCCTACGCTTCTGCGGTAGGCTCTATAATGTATGCGATGTTGTGTACCAGACCAGATGTTGGTTACGTACTCAGCGTGCTAAGCCGGTGATTGGTTGTGTAATTTTGGAGAGAGAGAAAAAAGTAGTAAAGTAACCGCAATCAATAACGGTGTCGCATGTAGCTAGACCGAGATAAGTACGGGTCGTCCTCTGGGATTCGTGGAATTTCTTGGTTCTTGCTTTAGACAGGTCGAATGAAATAGAAAAGAGAAATTATAGAAAATCAAGAAGATAGTTTCAAGAAAATCAAGAAAATGGTTTCAATATTTAATTGAATTATCAAGAAAATAGTGTCAAAGATCTAATTGAATTATCAAGAAAATTTTATATGAAGAAGGCTTGTAGGATTCGTTGGGATTTAGTAGCCATGGATGACTAATAAAGATTACTCCTCTTATCTATTGATAGATTTAAAACTAGATTAATGGCGATGAATGGGGATTAGGGTTCTTTGAAAGAAACTAGGGTTTCTCCTCTATTGACCCTTGTTCTTTCATTGATCTCCATTTATGTCTAGCCCTTAGCAAAAAGATCGTCAATCTCATCTCAAATCGTGGTCGAGATTATCAAGAAATTGATGTCACGTCCGATAAGGATGTTGACGATTCTTTTGCTAAAGTTTATAGACTTCATAAGACTTAAAAGGAGTATATAATTTTCTCACCCATTGATCTACCTTAATCCTATGAATCCAATCAAGCGGAGAATTACTCGCACATCATGAAAATATAAGAAAGAATAGAGAAAGAATTCATAATGCGGAAATTAAAAGAAAGAGAAATGATAAAACTAATTATCTACCTTTATTACTCAACTTCACAATACAATTCTTCGAGTTTAGATTACAATAGGAGGAATAATTTGCTCTCGATCTCTGCCTCAAAGAAGTAGATGTTCCGTCGATTAGGTCGCTTGATCACCTCGAATCTTGGACCTGTCTTGGATCGCTTATTCGTTGACGGTGATTGGCTTCGTGTAAAGGAAACTTGATTGATTGATTGCTTGATGGATTTCTCGATGATTTTCTTGATCTTGGATCTTAAGATCGTTGATTCTTGATCTTAGATCTTTTTTAGATTGGTTTTTGATCTTTGGGATTGATTTTTTTAGATCATTAGATGTTTGTGAGATGTAGCCCTCGGTCCTTTTTATAGCCTCGAACCCAGTAACAGACGCCTGCTGGGTTCCGTAGCACCGCCACTGGGTTTCGGGAGGCATCGACCATGCCATTTTCAAAAATTTGGCATGTTAAAGAACCCTAACTTAGAATCTTAACTAGAGAATTAGACGAAACATGCATGTATACGTCATTACATCTAAGTGAACAAGGAATACAACCTTTGTAGACCGGTCCTTCACTTCAATAGCTCCGTATAGTAGTCTCTTCGCTCCAAGTAGTGAACTCCCGGACTCTAGAAAGACTCCACAAGATGAAAGGAACAAATTTGCTTGAAGAGTTCGAGGCCAAAGATGATCTATGTCGAAGAGACACAAATTCAAGCTACCTCCTCACTAATTAGGAATTGGTGAAGATAACAACCTAAACTAAATGGCTAGTCTAGTGTAGGTTGATGAAGTAGGAATTTTGCTCACTTTAGAAATATTTTTCTCGCTAATTTTCTTCACCTCCTCAAAACCTAGAGAGCTCTTTGGAGATGAAGAAGAAGATGAAGTGGAGAATGTCATGAAATGAATCCATGAGTGAGAATAGCAACCATGGTGATATAATATCTCATACTAACTCATGTAGAGACTTAACCATAGCTTAAGGTAATGGTTGGGTTAATAAATATCTTAAGTAAAACAAAATTAATGGACTAAGTCAATGGTTCTACAAGCTTCCACTAAGCTCCAAACCATGTAACTAATTTCCAACTAATTTTGATTTACCTTTAATAAATAAAACCCTTCATTATCATAAGCATGGTGTGAGTCTCATACACCCATGTTGCATGTAGCAACTAGCATGACACAATAATATATATTACATATATATTAAGTGCACACAAGTGAAAAAAAGAAATGCTTAAGTGAGCTAATATTAGTTAATGTAAATTAATATATCAAATAAATAATTATACATTAAATTATTAAATCAACACTTGATCTAATAATCTGGCTATATCACATATAACCAACTAATATCATTTGTATCAACTTATCGAATCAACACTTGATTCGATAATCCGGCTATATCACATATAACCGACCGATATCACATATCGCAAGAATAGAATACGGTATCATATACACGTATTAATTTCGGTCCCGCACATATCACATATTTGCTCCTACTTCGTTTTGCCTAAGCCAGGAAACCTCTGTGTAGGACTCTAAAGACTCGTCAATACGCCGGCGGTAGGTGATGATCATATCAGTCACCCATAAGCCGTCAGCGGTAGTAGCTGGACGTAACGGCTACCCGGGTATTGAGTGATCAGAAGATCAACAAGCAAGCATGCTCATACTCCAGCGAATCCAATAAGTAACACTACCATACAGTCCGGTCTCTTCGTCTGATATGTTGCATATCCAGCCTAGGGGTGGCAAACGTCAGACCCCGATAGCTTGATAAGTCATGCCGATGTGAGGCCCATAACGGTTCAAGTAACTACTGATAACACTTACCAGTAAATCTCAGCAACCCTGGCCAGGGATTTCTTGTTATGGCCAATCGAGCACATCGCAACATCAACCCCCAATACCGGGAGAGACGAAATCCCCTCCTATCGCTCATTGCCTTCATGTGACTCGGGACTGTACCCAAAAACTACCGTTTTGCACGTTCTCTTGAACATGGTAAGGTGGAAATCAAAGCACAGTGGGAATCACACAAGACTCTATGACGATCTTGGGTCTACAGACTAACATGTACCAGTATCGCCAGAGAACTGCTATCTGACGTGAGGTATAATACCATCTAGGAGTTCTCGGCGAGTCATGTTCAGTGTACCCAGTCTCCATTGAGCACCCGTATACCATCTTTGATGTCAAACACCAATGGATGTGGGATCATCCATCGCCCATCATATGGGTCAAGAAGCGTATACGCTAGTCTACTTTGGAATATCGATGCCCTGTCTCGATACTCCCACGACTAGGAACAATTGAAGGATGTACTTACCGACTACCATTGCCCCACTAGTATGATCTGCATCATAATCCTGGTAGTCAAGTACTCATCCTAAAGGCTTTATCAATATGTAACAGAGAGACAAAAAGTATACATGTCAAGATAAAGAGCAACCAGATAGCATACTATCATGTCGAGCAAGAATGTCCTCCCTATATATGTCCAAGCATCCACTATAATATACATCATATGTACAATAATGGCCTCTAGGGCATACATATAACTAACAATCTCCCACTTGCACTAAAGCCATTTGTTGTAGTATCTCATACTCAACGCCCCCTAAAAGTCTTTCTAAGGAAAGGCCTTTGTGAGTAGATCCGCCGTGTTATCCTTCGCGTCAACTCTCCTATCCTCGATCCCTTAGAGATCAACCATCTCCCTGATCAGGTGATTTTGCCTCAGAATATGTCTGGATCGCTGATGGGACCGGTGTTCGTAGGCCAAAGCCACAACTCCATTGTTGTCACAATAACAGTTATTAGACACTCGATGGTAGAAACCATGTTCATCTCATGAACAAGAAATATCCAGACAGCCACTTTGGCAGCATCGTTGGTAGCGATGCATTCATTCTTTATCGTCTAGTTTGCCACAGTATAAGCTTGGAACCCTTCCAACATACTGTCCCTCCTCTGAGGGTAAAGACAAAACTTGTGACTCACTTTCAGTCGACCTTATCACTCTGGAAGCTTGAATTGGTAAATGACTCCCACTGGAGTTCACTGTTTCCAAACACCAAGAACATTTCTTCAGTGCTTCTCAAGTACTTAAGAATGTCCTTCACAGCTATCCAGTAATTCTCCCAAGATCCGATTGATTCCTGATCACTACTCCTAGTGAGTCAGCTACATATGGACTTGTGCATAATATCGCATACATGATAGAGCCTACTGCCGAAGCATAGGGTATCCCTTGCATGCGAGCTCTCTCCAAATCAGTCTCGAGAGACATCTTTTTGGAGAGAGTGATTCCTGAGTAAGTGGGCGAACCACCACACTTAGAATCCTCCATACTAAACCTTTTTAGTATGGTGTTAATGTACCTGGATTTGGGACACTCCCAACATCCACTTAGATCTATCATCATAGATCATAATCCACAAGATGTAGTAGGTATCATCCAGATCTTCCATGGAGAATCCTCGTGATAAGAGGAGCTTGACCGAGTGTAGAATAAGAAACCATTTCCTATCAAGAGTATGTCATCTACGTACAATACGTGGAAGACAACCTTACTCTCTACAACCTTCTTGTATATACAAGGTTCATCTACCTTTCTGATGAAGTCAAACTCTTTGACTGCCACATCAAAACAGATGTTCTAACTCTGCGATGCGTGCTTTAATCCTGATGAGCTTAAGAATAGCCACTGGAGAAAAGGTTTCATCATAATCCACACCTGGTTATTGACGAAAACCTTTTAGTACAAGTCTAGCTTCGAAAGTCTCAACTTTTCCATTTACACCAAGAATATTCTCAAGATCCACTTGCTCCTGATGGGTTTTACCCCTTCAGATGCAACATTCAAAGTCATACTTTGTTGGTGTATATGGATTCCATCTCAGATCGCATAGCATCCAGCCATTGCACAGAGTCCCCACTCGTGATGGCCTGCCTGAACCTGGTTGGGTCATCATCTACCATGATGAAATCCTCGCTCCTACCGTCACCGAGGAAACCATAGTATCCATTAGGTGGATGAGGAACCCTACCAGATTCACGGAGAGGCTGAGGCTCGTTGGAGACTATTGAATCCTTTGGTTTCACCAAATCATCAGCTGTTAGTTTGTCCAGTTGGAACTCATTCCAGTTCTACCTCATGACCACAAATTTCTTCCATAAGAAATTCCTTTTCTAAAAGGTGGCATGCTGAGAAACAAAACACCTTTTGCTCATCAGTGTGGTAGAAGATATTCCCTCACAAATGTTCGGGATATCCAACAAACTTATACAGAACTGACCTTGCCTCGAGCTTGTCCGGATTTTGCTTTTCAACATAGGCCGGACAACCCCATATCTTAACTCGTTTTAAAACATGGTCTCTTCCCATTCTATATCTTATATGGAGTGGAAGGCACTGATTTGTTCGGAACCCCATTCAATAGGTATGCAGCTTCTCAAGTGCATAACTCCAAAAGGAAAAAGGCAACTCAGCAGTACTCATCATAGAGCGCACCATATCTTATAGGGTGCGATACCTCCGCCCCGATACACCATTGTGCTGTGGTGTATACGAAGGAGTAAGCTGAGAGAGAATCCCATTCTCCGTTTAGAAAATCCAGGAACACCATGCCCAAGTATTCTCCTCCCCGATCATATCAAAGTACTTAATATTTCTACCGTTTTGGTTCTCTACTTCGCACTTATATTCCTTGAATTTCTCAAAAGCTTCAGACTCGTGTTTCAACAGGAACACATGTCCAAATCTTGAGAGATCGTCGATGAATGTAATGAAATACAAAGAACCAACCCTGGTATGTGTATACATAGGGCCGCATACATCACTATGTATCAGTCCAAGAGTTCAGTAACTCTTTTTCCGAGTCCAGTAAACGAAGTTTTGGTCATTTTACCTTTGAGACATGATTGGCAAGTATCATAAGATGAAAATTCGAACGGATTCTAATATCCATCCTTATGTAACTTAGCTAGTTGTGTCGCATTGTATGACCTAGTCTACAATGTCTCAAGAAGGATTCGTTCATTTCTAAACTACTCCTCTTATGTGTGTTCAATATACTTTGAACTGTGATTTGATTTAGAACATATATGCTATTACATAACGTGCCTGATCTAATCAACTCTTGATTCAAGAAAAATGTTCATTTCTCACTCATGGATTCATTTCATGAACGCCCCCAACAAACTAAGTTTGTTGCGCAGAAGATTCCAGAGAATTCCCGACCCTGACTCTCTGAATCGGCCGTGCTTCCGCGGTGACTCGGCCTAACTCGGCCGCGGTTCCGCGGTGACTCGGTGAGGTCTTGGCTTCAAACTTCTGGAGTCTTTTCCTGTTGGTATTTGGGTGTTTATTTGATGTATGTAACCTTCGTATCTCTTCTGAGTTTCTGCCAGTTTTTGCTTCTTCAACTTTCTTTACTTTATCGGCAAATTCTTGATTCCTGATATCTGACATGAGTTAATCTTGCATAATATCTCAATGAACAATGTTAGTTATATTTGAGATACAATTTGATATGATAAGCGTATCAAAATATTAAGCACATTTTCCTTCATAATGTTGATTATAATATATAAACACATGGTAAATGGAATTTTGCAGATAAACTTCTAATATGTGTTATATTTATAACAAACACCTTTAGATGATTAAGAAAAGTAAGGAAATTGTCATGTTAAAAGTGCAATATTTTCAACTGAACAGCCGGTATCAGTCAAACCCATGGGAGAAGCACTGGATAGCAGTAAGGAACGTTCTCAAGTACCTGAGAAGGAATAAGGAAATGTTCTTTGTGTATGTCGGAAAAGGACCTCCAGATCGAGGCCATTGCTGACTCCAGCTTCCAAAGTGATAAGAATGACTCTAAGTCCATGTCGGGTTACGTCTTTACCCTCGGTGGGGGGTCGGACTGTTGGAAGAGCTCCAAACAGGACACCGTTACAAACTTGATGATGGAAACGGAGTAGTTTGCTGCATAAGACGCCGCAAAAGAGGCAGTCTGGATGAGGAAGTTCTTAACTGAACTTCAGGTGGTTCCTTCCATTGTTGGTCCAATACTTTAGTATTGTGACAACATACGGCGCTATAGCTTTAGGGAAGGAACCCAGGTCCCATCAGAGATCCAGACATATCTTGAAGCGGTACTGTAGGGTTGCTGGGCACACGCACAAGGGTTTACAAGGCATCAACCATGCCTGATTTAAAATTTAGCCATGCCGAACAACCCAAAGCCGGATCTTTAAACTAGTGTTTAGGCGAAAACAAGTATGTTAAACACTTTAACACTAAGTGAGAGGTATTACAACCTTTGTAGAACTTGTCCTTCACTTCTTAAGCTCCGTGTTGAGGTCCCTTCGCTGCGATCATCGTGTTCCGGACTCTCGAGAGGCTTCACGAAGAGAAAGATGCAGTCTTGCTTCCGATCTTCGATAACAAAGATGATCTACCTTGAAGTTTCATTAACACAAGCTCTCACTCACTAAATGAAGTGAACACCCCCATCTAAATGGCAAGGATAGATGAGGATGATGAAATAGGATTTTTGCTCTCATTTGTTTTCATAAACTCACTCATTTTCATCACTTGATAAAAAGCTAGAAAGCTTTTCATCAAAGAACTTAAGGAAGAAGAAGAAGGAGAATAGTGATCAATCCTTTTGTGATGAATAATAAAAGGATGATAATGATGAATAATGCAACCATGGTCAAACTAACCCTTGTAGAGATTTGACTAAGGTTAAAGCTTTGGTTGGGTTAAGGAAATATCTTGCAAAAATATCTTTTCCAAACAAAAAACAAAGCTTCTAGAAACTTCTAGAAAAGCTTAACCCTAATCAAACCCTAACCATGTTTAATCTCCACTAAACATGTTGAATTAATAACCATATCATGTTACAATATTATATATCACATATATAATATTTATTGTAACAAAATAAAATAATACAATTAACATATATCGCATATATATCAATGTATTACCCGAGTGAGAAAAAGAATCTTTTAGTGAACTAATATTAGTTAATGTAATTTAATATATCATATATATTATTATACATTAAATTATCGAATCAACACTTGATCCGACAATCCGGCTATATCGCATATAACCGACTAATATCTCATTTACTGATTCATCGAATCAACACTTGATCCGATGACCCGGCTGATATCAAATATCGCGAGAATAGAATATGGTATCTCATATCGCATTATCCTCGGTCCTGCACATATCACATATGTGCCCCTACATCATTTTGCCTGAGTCAAGAAACCTTTGTGTAGGACTCTAAAGAATCTTCAATACGCCGGCAGTAGGTGATGATCATATCAAACACCCACAAGCTGCAAGCGGTCAGCTAAACGTAACAGCTACCCAGGTATTGAGTGCTCAGAAGATCAGCAAGCAAGCCTGTACATTCTCCTGTGAATCCAATCAGTAACACTCCCATACAGTCCGGTCTCGTCGTCTGATATGTCGCATATCTCGCTTAGGGGTGGTAAACGTCAGACCCCAGTAGCTTGATAAGTCGTGTCGATTTGAGGTCTATAACAGTTCGAGAAACTACTGATAACACTTACCAGTAAATCTCAGCAACCCTGGCCAGGGATTTCCAGTTATAGCCAATCGAATTCAGCACAACATCAACTCCCTATACCGGGAGAGACGAATCCCCTCCTATCGCTCATTGCCTCCATGTGATTCGGGACTGTACCCAAAAGCCACCTTTTTGCACGCCCTCTTGGACGTGGTATGATGGAAATCAAAGCACAGTGGGAATCACACAAGACTCTATGATGATCTCGGGTCAACAGACTACTCTGTATCAGTGTCACCGGAGAACCGCCATCTGACGTGAGGTAAAATACCATCTGGGAGTTCTCGGCGAGTCCGTCCAGTGTACCCAGTCTCTACTGTGCATCCGTACACCATCCTTGATGTCAAACACCGATGGATATGGGATCATCCATCGCCCATCATATGGGTCAAGATGCGTATACGCTAGTCTACTCTGGTGTATTGATACCCTGTCTCGATACACCCTCGACTAGGAACAGTTATAGGATGTACTCGTCGACTACTGTGGCCCCACTAATATGATCTCATCATGGTCCCAGTAGTCGAGTACATATCCTAAGGGCTTTATCAACATGTAATATAGAGACAATCAGAGTACATGTTAAGATAAAGTACAATCAGATAGCATACTATCATGTCGAGCAAGAAAGTCCTCCCTATATATGTCCAGGCATCCATTACAATATACATCATATGTACAGTAATGGCCTCTACGGCATACATATAACTAACAATCTCCCACTTGCACTAAGGCCATCTGTTGTGGTATCGCATACCCAACAATTAGCTGTGGCAGAAGTATCTCATACTCAACCATCCCATAAAAGTCTCTACTGGGAAAAAGGCCTTTGTGAGTGGATTCGCGCTGTTGTCCTCTGTGTCTACTCTCCTAACCTAGATCTCCGTGGAGAACAACCATCTCCATGATCAGGTGATACTGCCTAAGAATTATATCTGGATTTCTGATGGGACGGGGGGTTCCTTGGCAAAAGCCACAACTCCATTGTCCCACAATGGTTAGAATGAAGTTCATCTCATGAACTTATATATATCCAGACTGCCTCTTTGGTAGTATCCTTGGTAACGATGTATCTTTCCTTTAATCGTCTAGTAAGTCACGGTATCTAGCTTGGAACTCTTCCTATTGGATATAGTGCCATCAAAGTCAATTATTGGATTGCAGGTACGTGATTGCAATGATTGAGGAAGACCTATACCGGTAGGACAGTCTTACTCGAGATGATAGTATGCTATCTGGTTTGCCTTTATCAGTCGTGTACAGGTTCAGGTGACTGATCATTGATACACGTTGATAGAGACCTTAAGATCTTAATTGACTACCAACAGTATGAGGGCGATCATATACGTGAGAGTTGGGTAGTCTATAAGCTCATCCTTAATAGTGGTCCCTAGTCGTGGGAGTTTCGAGACAGGGCATCGATACTCCAGAGTAGACTAGTGTATACAGTCGAGACCCCGACGAGGGGCGGTGGCCGGTCTCATAAGCCACTGGTGTCAGTTGGATCACCTAAGATGTATACAGGTGCTCATTGGGTTATGAGTACACCGGACAGGACTCGCCGGGAACCTGCTAGTTGGTATTATACCTATCGTCAGATAGCAGTTCCCTGGTGACATGTGTACAGGTTAGTTCATCGATCTGAGGTCGTCATTTGTCTCGTGTGAGTTCCCACTGTGCTTTGATTTCTACCCTACCACGGCTCAAAGGAGTCGTGCAAACAGGTAGTTTTTGGGTACAGTCCCGAGCCACATGGAGGCATGTGAACGGATCGGCAGGGGATTCGTCTCTCCCGGTATTGGGGGTGGAGATCGTGCTGTGTCTAGGAAAGCCATTACACCAAGTCCTTGGCCAAGGCAGGTGAGAATTACTGGTAGGTACTCCAGTAGTTTCTCAGGGTGTTCAGGGCTTGTCTCCGACACAACTTATACCGCTATTGGGGGTCTGACGTTACTAGCCCCCTAGGCAGGATATGCGATGCTCATAGGCGAACGGACCGGACTGTATATACATTGTCACTGTTAGGCTCAGTAGGGTTTCGGGATGAGTTCGCTCATCGGCTTCCCTTGAGGTCAGTCCATGGGCAGCCGTTACGCATAGCTAGTGCCGCTGACGGCTTGTGGTTAAACCCACTGCCAGGGTACTGACGAGTCATTAGAGTCCCCTACAGATAGTTTCCCAAGTTCGGGCGAAACGTTGTAGAGGCCGTATGGTTTTATGGCAGGGTTCGGAAAATGCACGTGCGTTTACGCACGTGTCATATTTCGGGCAGATAATACTGGTGGGCTTTGGTTTAAGCTGGATCCAAGTATTATATTGTGTAGATATAATATCTTTGTCTCAATTGCATTTGTATTTGGTCGTAATACAAATGCGGGTATGTTTATACTGTTACGGGGTTATCCTGAAATTCGTTTCAGGATTACTTTTGGAAGTTGCCAGTTTCCAGTTTTCTATCACCCGTATTTAACATTCGGTTAAATACGGATTTATCTTTTCTTTGGATGAGTGTGGAAGGTTCTAGAAGTTTCTAGAAGAAGGTGACTAGGATGATGACTAGGATCGTGTGTCATTAGTGCATTGATTATTGCATTAAATGATTTGGTGACTAGTTAAGGTGATTCATTGTTTTCATTAATGGTGTTCATACTTGGTGTCTTATGACTCATCCTCTTCATTATTGCTATGGTCACTCTCCCCTCTCCTACACTCACCCCCCCACCCACCTCCATATATGTGGCCGGCCCCTCCCCTCCTCACTCACTCTCACTTGATTGATTCATTTGGTTAAAAGATTATGATAGTTTAGGTGTATGGAAATTTCATAGCTCATTTCATTCCATCACCCAACTCAATTGGCAACTTCATTAACCGTTCGTCCATGGCTTTGGACGAAGCGAGACAAAGTGTTCTACTCATTCTCTACATCAATCTTGGTTATCTCTTTTAGCAAATTTGATGACCGAGTTGCCTCGGGTCAGAAGCGGGAGCCCGTTTAAAGATCCGATGACGTGGTGCCACCTGGACGAGGAGATCGGAGATCGACGAGATCGGAGCAGCCGCAACGAAGCGTGGGATGATGGTTAAAGAACGAAGGACTCGGATCATTCGGTATAACCTTTCTACCCTCTTTACAGTTTGTTAGTTTAGTGTTAATGGAAGATCCGGGTTATAGTATACGATAACGCCAGTTAAAAATTTTTATTCCGCATTTGGCGTCTGTTAGACGGCCGGGGCGCTACCGTAGACTTACAGTGGTATCAGAGCCTCACCATTAAGCTATACTAACTTGTGCTAACGCGTTTAAAAGATCGATCGAACAAAATTTCCGAAATCGCAATTTTCATGCACACATGTTTCTGTCGATTTTTCAAATGGCCTAAAAATAATTTTGCATATCACAGAAAAGCGTGCAGGGTGTTTTAAGCAAACTGGTAAATTTTGAGCACGTGATCCCACGTGACCGCCGCGGATCCGTGGTCAAACCTAGGGTTTGACCGCGGAACCGTGGCAGTACTGTGGGAACAGTGCGTCAAAATTCTTCAGTAGGATTTTCTGTGGAAATTGTGGTTTTTGGTATGGTTCTTTTGGGCCCAGATTTTATTACTGTACAGCAGATGTACGTGGGGCCCACTTCGGGAAGTTTTGTCGATCGAAATTTTAAACGTGTTAGTTTACAGTACTTACATTATATCTCCGACCGGGAATGTCATTTGATCAGTAAACCGCGTCTGATTGCTATAGTTCTTTTAGACGGGTTTGCGAACGTGACATTCGCG
Source organism: Agapanthus africanus (assembly GCA_030015575.1). Classification (NCBI taxonomy): domain Eukaryota; kingdom Viridiplantae; phylum Streptophyta; class Magnoliopsida; order Asparagales; family Amaryllidaceae; genus Agapanthus; species Agapanthus africanus. The sequence continues at coordinate 405,122,481 of CM057346.1, forward strand.
TTGATGTTCTGTATTGTGTTGTGATGTTGCGGATTTGTCGTGGTGATAGCAGTGTGCAATGGTAGTACAGTTTGGATTTATTTGTACATTTAATATTGCGGGGCGAGCGTCTAACATGTGGACTGCCGTCACTGCCTGTTTGTATAATATTCTTTTGGGGCACGACCGGGTTGAGGTCGATGTACCCGTTGTACATATTTTTCATTTCTGTACTAGGTTTTACCCCGCGACGGAGTGCACGGATAGCCGGGTTCTGGAGGGCAACGGGTCCGCATCTCATAGCTTTGAGAGGCAGAGGGGCCTCACTCTAGTATTGGCAGACTATTCGCCGCACTCGTAGGGGGTACAGGTTGACCCAAGAAGGGGTGCCCAAGTTACCGGATTCCGTGAAGTGCTGGGTGGTCCATTCACTTTGCTGTAGGGGGCTGCCTCGCTTCAGGTTTTGGCGGGTAACTTGTCGTACCCGCAGGGGTCTAGGTTTCTGTAGGGTTCCTAGGCACCCTAATGAGGTCTCACAAGGCATCGACCATGCCAATATAAAATTTTACGGGTGCCGAGAGACCCTAATACGGATCTTAGACTAAAAGTTTAGGCGAAAAGATAATCTAGTTAACACTTAACTAAGAGAATACGGAAATACAACCTTTGTGGATCCGGTGCTCCACCTCCATAGCTCCGCAATGAAGTCCTCTCGCTGTCCAAAACAAATCCCGGGCTCTAGCGTCGGCTTCATCGGAGAATAGGCGAGCTAGGTCGTCGATGTCCATGCCGAAGATGATCTACGTCGAAGCATCGCTAGATCAAGCTCCAACTTCACCAAGTCCAAAAACTTGTGAAGAAAACACACTCTACTACTTGGCAAGAGATAGAGGATGAAGAAATAGGAAGTGGGTAGACTTTAGAATTGGATTTCTCACTCTTTTTCTCACTTTGTCATTAAAGCTTTCAAGCTTTTTCTTGAAGTGAAGAAGAAGAAGAAGATGAAGAATATGATAAGTTGTATTAAAAGAATAATAAAAATGGAAACTTATCATAATCTTAACCTTAGTTAGTTGTAGAGAATAGACCATGGTAAGTTATGATGGTTAGGGTTAAGCAAAAGACAAGAATGGTCAACTAAGTCAAAGCTTCATGAAAGTTCATGAACAAACAAAGAAAGCCACCATTATCCTCTTATGCCAATTATTTTATTTCCAAAAAGAATAAATGAAAAAGATAAATAAATGAATAAGGAAAACCAAAACCCTAACCATTTAAATAACCATGGTTTAATTCTTTACACAAACCAAGTAAGTATGCATCATCAAACATGATACAATCATGTGCACAAAACTATATCAAATATGCAATGTGCACATCCGAGCGAGAAAATCCATTTAAAGTGAACCGATACTAGTTAATGCAAAGTAATATATCAAATATATAATTATGCATTAAATCATTAAATCAACTCTTGATTTAACGATCCGGTCATATCGCATATAACCGGCTAATATCAACAGTAACAACTTATCGAATCAACACTTGATCCGATAACCCGGCTATATCGTATATAACCGATCAATGTCACATTTCGCGAGAATGAAATACGGTATCACATACACGCATTATTCTCGGTCCCGCACATATCTCATATGCGCTCCTATTTCGTTTTGCTTGAGCCAGGAAACCTCTGTGTAGGACTCTAAAGACTCGTCAATACGCCGGCAGCAGGTGATGATCATATCAAACACCCACAAGCCGCAAGCGGTCTGCTAAACGTAACGGCCACCCGGGTATTGAGCGACCAGAAGATCGACGAGCAAGCCCGCTCACACTCCAGTGAATCCAACCAGTAACACTACCGTACAGTCCGGTCTGATCGTCTGATATGTCGCATATCTTGCCTAGGGGTGGTAAACGTCAGACCCCAATAGCTCGATAAGTCGTGTCGATATGAGGTCTATAACAATTCGAGAAACTACTGGTAACACTTACCAGTAAATCTCAGCAACCCTGGCCAGGGATTTCCTGTTATAGCCAATCGAACACAGCGCAACATCAACCCCCTATACCGGGAGAGACGAATCCCCTCCTATCGCTCATTGCCTCCATGTGACTCGGGACTGTACCCAAAAACCACCATTTTGCATGCCCTCTTGGACGTGGTAAGATGGAAATCAAAGCACAGTGGGAACTACACAAGACTCTATGACGATCTCGGGTCAACAGACTACTCTGTACCAGTGTCACCAGAGAACTGCCATCTGACGTAAGGTATAATACCATCTGGGAGTTCTCGGCGAGTCCGTCCAGTGTACCCAGTCTCCACTGAGCACCCGTATATCATCTCCGATGTCAAACACCAATGGATATGGGATCATCCATCGCCCATCTGTATGGGTCGAGAAGGTATACGCTAGTCTACTCTGGTATATCGATGCCCCGTCTCGATATACCCACGACTAGGGACTTTGAAGGATGTACTTATGGACTATCATGTCCCTACTAGTATGATCCGCATCATAGTCCAGGTAGTCAAGTACACATCCTAAGGGCTTTACCAACATGTAACAGAGAGACAATCAGTGTACACGTTAAGGTAAAGAGCAACCAGATAGCATACTATCATGTCGAGCAAGAAAGTCCTCCCTATATATGTCCCAGCATCCACTACAATATACATCCTATGTATAGTAATGGCCTCTAGGGCATACATATAACTAACAATCTCCCACTTGCACTAGGGCCATCTGATAGCAGTGGTTGTAGTATCTCATACTCAACCATCCCTTAAAAATCTCTCTCTGGGAACAGGCCTTTGTGAGTGGATCCGCTGTGTTGTCCTCTGAGTCTACTCTCCTGACCTCGATCACCCTGGAGATCAACCATCTCCATGATCAGGTGATACTGCCTTAGAATATGTCTAGATCACTGATGGGACCTGCGTTCCTTGGCATAAGCCACAACTCCATTGTCTCACAATGGTTGGAACGTAGTTCATCTCATGAACCAATATACATCCAGACTGCCTCTTTGGTAGTATCTTAAGTAGCGATGTATCCTGCCTTTATCGTCTAGTATGTCACGGTATCTAGCTTGGAACTCTTCCAACATACCGTCCCTTTACTGAGGGTAAAGACAATGCCTGTGACTGACACTCAGTCGTCTTTATCACCCTGGAACCATTCCAGTGATTCTCCCCAGGGTCGATTGATACCATCTCACTACAGCTAGTGAGTATCCTAACATCCATTTAGATCTATCTCATAGATCCAAAAACCAGGATTTAGTAGGTATCATTTTGATCCTATGTGGAGAATCATTGTGATAAGCGGAGATTGATCGAGCGTAGCATAGGAAACTCCTTTCTTATCAAGAGTATGTCATCCACGTACTCTACGAGGATCGTCACCATACTCCCTACTACCTTTTTGTTTATACAAGGTTCATCTACCATTTTGATGATGTCAACTTCTTTGACTAATTCATCAAAACAGATGTTCCAACTCCACGATGCCTGCTTTATCCTATAAAGCATCTTGCACACGTTTCCACTGCTCCCACTGTCTACGAGGCCCTCTGGCTGTGTACTTATAGACGCACGCTTCTAAAACATTATTTAGAAAAGCAGTCATGGCACCCAACCGCCAGATATCGTAGTCATGGTACGTAGCCGTGGCAAGTAGGATCTGGATGGACTTAAGCATAGCTACTTGAAAAGGTTTCATCATTATCCACACTTGGTCAATGATGCAAACTTTTAACAAGTCTAGCTTTGAAAGTCTCAACTTTTCCATCTACACCAAGTAATCTTCTCAAGATATACTTGCTCCTGATGGGGATATAACCCTTCAGATATAGCAACTAAAGTCCATACTTTGTTGGTGTATAAGGATTCCATCTCAGATCACTAAGCATCCAGCCATTCTTACAGAGTCCCACTCCTGATGGCCAGCTCGAAACTAGTTGGGTCATCATCTCATGATGCAATCCTCGCTCCCACTGTCATAGAGAAACCGAAGTATCTCTCAGGTGGGTGAGGAACCCTTCTAGGTCGGCGGAGAGGCTGAGGTTCGTTGGAATCTACTGAATCCTTTGGTTCTACCAAATCATCTGCTGTAGCTTGTATAGCTGGAACTATTCCAGTTCTACATAACAGACCTTGCCTCGAACTTGTCCGGATTATGGTTTTAGACATAGCCCGGACAACCCCAAATCTTAACTAGCTTAAGAGATGGGCTCTTCCCTTTCCATATCACATATGAAGTGGTAGGCTACTGATTTGATCGGGACCCTATTCAATAGGTATGCAGCTTCTCAAGCGCATAACTCCCAAAAAAGGAAATAGGTAACTCAGTAGTACTCATCATAGAGCACACCATATCATATAGGGTGTGATTGCTCCGCCCCGATATACCATCGTGCTATGGTGTATACGGAGGAGTAATGCTAAGAGAGAATCTCATTCTCCTTTAGAATAGTCCAGGAATTCCGTGCTCAAGTATTCTCCTCCCTGATCACATCAAAGGACATAATACTTATACCCGTATTTTGGTTCTCTACTTCTAACTTATATTCTGTGAATATCTCAAAAGGTTCGGACTTGTGTTTCAACAGAAACATAGGTCTGAAACTCGAAAGATCATCAGAGAACGTAATGAAGTATAAAGAACCAGTCTTAGCATGTGTAGACAGGGGACCTTTTATACATCAACATGTATCATCCCAAGAGTTTACTAACTCTTTCTCTGTTTCCAATAAACAGGGCTATGGTCATCTTATCTTTGTGACATGACTGGCAAGTTTCACAAGATGTAAATTCAAACTGATTTAAATATGCATCTAAATATAACTTCAGCTAGTCGGGTCGCATTGATATAACCTAGTCTACAATGCCTCAAGAAGGACTCGTTCATTTCTGAACTCTTCCTCTTGTGTGTGATCCATATACTAAGAACTGTAGTTTGATTTAGAACATCAACGCTTTTAGATAACGTGCCTGATCCGATCAACTTTTGATATAGGAAATGTTCAAAACATTATCCAACAATACAAAATTATATCCTTTCTTTACTAAAGAGACTGATATGATTTTGTATATCAGGTTCGGTATCTAATAACATTCGTTCAGAATCAATGTACTGGTCATACAGGGTGACGGTGACCAACAGACTTGGCTGCAACACTTGCCCCGTTTTCTGCCTCATGAAACTTATCACCCGTTCTCAGTTTTTCTACCTTTTTGTAGCCCTATGTAACAGATTACATATCTGGGATCCTGATCCGGTATCATATACCCTGGATGCGGAGGATACTGAGAAACAGTTCTTTGTAATGAACACACCCGAAGATGATGCATCAGCATGCACTCTCTTCGTTTGGGCGGCACGGGAATTCTGGTAATCCCCAATTTCCTGCTCTGTCTTATAACAATTATAAGTTGGAGCGGGACCAACGTTCCCCAGCTCAGTATAACAAGCGGGTTCGGTCAATAATCCGTATTATTATCTTGATTAAGGCGTGATATGGTCGCTACCTGGAGAGAGAGAGAAGAAAACACTCAGCGTGCGCTCTTGCAAGAATAGATTGGTTATTATTTTATCTAATCAGGATGGCTCCCACTGCTTTTTATCAAATCTTCCTTCAAACCCTAAAAGGAAAGACTAGCCGGGATTAATTACACGCTACAAGTTCGCCAATCTTTCAGCCAGGCCAGTATCGGTACTTTGAGGGAGGTCCCCCGTGCTTTCGCACGAACCTAATTAATGTAAACCTCGTTTTCCCAGAGGCGTAACCTCGTTGACACCTTTCTAGACACCTACTTGATCGGCTAATTGTAATGTGTAAAACTCTCCCAGGAGTAACTCTTACTCGCAGCGGGTATCGGGATCCAACTATCTCATAGAAGGTATACAATCTCATTGCAAATTTCAACACTTGAAATTCCCGATAATATTTTGCCCCTAGCACCCTATGACCTTGACGGAGGTCAACAAACCATAGGCTACTAGTCAAGTTCAACCCATCATTTCTTGATCGAACTAAACCCACCCGCACGACCCTTGACGGAGGTCAACAAGGCCGCACGACTACCCTAATCCAATCTGCATCATATGCATAAACAGATAAATACTAGTTAGCTACCGCACACTACGCCTTGACGGAGGTCAACAAACGTAGCACGAATACTAAATAGGATTTATCTGAAATGACGGAGGGCTACGACAGGTTTTTCTGAAAACCTATTGTGTAATTAACTTGATATCGTTGTAGAATCAAATGGTTTTAAAATGGAGTGCTTTTGAGGCTTTTCTAGTTTTGCTAAAGGAGTCACTCCCGGTGAAGGGATCGTCGGTCCTTTCCTCGTCGAATGAGGTGCGGGATATATCATATATATCGCTATGCAAAGCAGAAACTATAGAAGCTATCAAAAGACAAACCGAATGTGTAGCATCTGCCAGTTATTGCTAAAGGAGTCACTCCCGGTGAAGGGATCTCGGTCCATTCCTCATCGAATAAGGTGCAGGATATATCACATATACCTCTGTGCAAAGCAAGAACTGTAGCTACCCTTTTTATTTTGAAATTCGATTCTACAACATCTTAGGTTTCTTTTATTTCATTAATCACATTAATGAAGTCCCATCATTTAAATACCTAAACATCACAGATAGATATGACGTACACTTATGCCATCCGCATTCGCCTCGATGTCCCCTCGTGCACCGTTAGGTTAGGTAACTAACGACAGAGCAGGGCAGGGCTAGCGCGGGTGTAAAATATAAGTAACGTCTATATAATATATCATATATACTATATACTATATCCATCACAGAATCACAACACAGATATCGCAGCAGAAGAAACATATGAAATATTGGATATACTAGGACGTCCGTGTTTTCAATACGAGCCAGTATAAAACACGGATTCCACGGTCGTGATGAATAGCCAATCCCACACCCCTAGACCCCTACGAGAGCGGCAAGCAACCCTGCCAATTCTAGGGTTAGGAGACCCGGACTCGACTCCTCGAGTTGGTCTCCCACTGGACCCCAGAACCCGGTTACTTGTGCTCCCCTCCTTGGGTCTATCCTAGTGCGGAAAAGTAAATAATATACAAAGGGTGACAACTTCCGCAACCTGGAAGCGCCCCAATAAAAGAATATTACATACAAGTTTTTACATGAATGAAAATGAAAAACACTCATCTCACACAAAAACCCCCGGCTATTCAAACACGACGATCCAATATAACATATCCAGCAACACATAACATCACATGTCATCAACGTAAGTAAATATGCGCATCCCAATTGTCGTTGACATATAGCAACGAAACCGGCGATATCACATATTACACTTACGGTCACAGAAAAGAAAGTGTAAAACTACAACAGTTGGAATCCACAACCACCTCAGATATCGCAAGCCTGACCAAATGAATTACTTAGACATCGCATGCCTAACAATTATAAACCCCGCATTTTAGTCTCAAAATCGAAAACACTTTTCAATATTAAGTCGGGTAATTCAACAAGATTCCCGACATCCTGATCGAATGCTCGTCGCAAACTTCAGTAGACGGCCGCACCCCCGATACCTTCGACGAAGTGCACCAAGGCGGAACACCGCTACCGCGAGCACCCGAACGGATGCTTTCGGCGACGGGGTTCTCCTACAGTCACTTGGTCGGGGCTATAAAGTGAGGCTGTCTATTAAGTTTACCCGGCGAGTATCCGCGTACGCTACGTGATTGCGACGGACTTTTGATCACATCAAAATTCCGTGGCAACCGATCAAGTGAGACTAAACTGCTATGTTTATAACATTCATTCAGTTATCTCATAACTTATTGTGAATTCCAATTATTGTATCCCATTCCAGATAATTAGAAAATGTTAAACTTTCCGATCGAACAATCGAACACCCAAGTTTTCCCGATACAGATCAACACATGAAACAAGTCTAAAAACATTCAGTTCGTGCCTCAGTACCAACGGTCCAGCCGTAGAAGGGTCAAGCAAACGCCTCACATGTGGCACGCCGTACTGCCCCAAACCCGAAGGCTCAAAGGGCAGTTCAAGACGGTCACATAATCGAGTTAAGGTTTGTTGTCTTCTAGAGGGTCCATCGAGTTACTTTCACTACTTAGAACGTCGTTAAACTACGGAAAAATCCAACACTTGGAAATTTCCCGACAGGGGAAAAATTGGGTATTTATATCCGGTCGAACTTTTTAACATATTCTAAAAATTATCCGGAAAGCCACATAGACAAAATCTGATAATCCGATCGAACATTCGAATCCCCAAAACAACCCAGAAAATTCAACTCTTGAATAAATTTTAAAAATTCCCAGAAAACTCAGCATAATTTATCAGGAATTACTGTGCAAACAATGAGGGCTGACGTCACCAGATAGCGGCGGAACCGCCACAGAAGCTAATGAGGTCACACAAGGCATCAACCATGCCAATTGCAAATTTAAACGGTGCCGAGAAACCCGACTACGGATCGATGGCTTGATTTCTAGGCGAAAATGTAAACTAGTTAACACTTAACTAAGAGAATACGGAAATACAACCTTTGTAGATCCAGTGCTCCACCTCCATAGCTCCGCAATGAAGTCCTCTCGCTGTCCAAAACAAATCCCGGGCTCTAGCGTCGGCTTCATCGGAGAATAGGCGAGCTAGGTCGTCGATGTCCATGCCGAAGATGATCTACGTCGAAGCATCGCTAGATCAAGCTCCAACTTCACCAAGTCCAAAAACTTGTGAAGAAAACACACTCTACTACTTGGCAAGAGGTAGAGGATGAAGAAATAGGAAGTGGGTAGACTTTAGAATTGGATTTCTCACTCTTTTTCTCACTTTGCCATTAAAGCTTTCAAGCTTTTTCTTGAAGTGAAGAAGAAGAAGAAGATGAAGAATATGATAAGTTGTATTAAAAGAATAATAAAAATGGAAACTTATCATAATCTTAACCTTAGTTAGTTGTAGAGAATAGACCATGGTAAGTTATGATGGTTAGGGTTAAGCAAAAGACAAAAATGGTCAACTAAGTCAAAGCTTCATGAAAGTTCATGAACAAACAAAGAAAGCCACCATTATCCTCTTATGCCAATTATTTTATTTCCAAAAAGAATAAATGAAAAAGATAAATAAATGAATAAGGAAAACCAAAACCCTAACCATTTAAATAACCATGGTTTAATTCTTTACACAAACCAAGTAAGTATGCATCATCAAACATGATACAATCATGTGCACAAAACTATATCAAATATGCAATGTGCACATCCGAGCGAGAAAATCCATTTAAAGTGAACCGATACTAGTTAATGCAAAGTAATATATCAAATATATAATTATGCATTAAATCATTAAATCAACTCTTGATTTAACGATCCGGTCATATCGCATATAACCGGCTAATATCAACAGTAACAACTTATCGAATCAACACTTGATCCGATAACCCGGCTATATCGTATATAACCGATCAATGTCACATTTCGTGAGAATGAAATACGGTATCACATACACGCATTATTCTCGGTCCTGCACATATCTCATATGCGCTCCTATTTCGTTTTGCTTGAGCCAGGAAACCTCTGTGTAGGACTCTAAAGACTCGTCAATACGCCGGCAGCAGGTGATGATCATATCAAACACCCACAAGCCGCAAGCGGTCTGCTAAACGTAACGGCCACCCGGGTATTGAGCGATCAGAAGATCGACGAGCAAGCCCGCTCACACTCCAGTGAATCCAACCAGTAACACTACCGTACAGTCCGGTCTGATCGTCTGATATGTCGCATATCTTGCCTAGGGGTGGTAAACGTCAGACCCCAATAGCTCGATAAGTCGTGTCGATATGAGGTCTATAACAATTCGAGAAACTACTGGTAACACTTACCAGTAAATCACAGCAACCCTGGCCAAGGATTTCCTGTTATAGCCAATCGAACACAGCGCAACATCAACCCCCTATACCGGGAGAGACGAATCCCCTCCTATCGCTCATTGCCTCCATGTGACTCGGGACTGTACCCAAAAACCACCGTTTTGCATGCCCTCTTGGACGTGGTAAGATGGAAATCAAAGCACAGTGGGAACCACACAAGACTCTATGACGATCTCGGGTCAACAGACTACTCTGTACCAGTGTCACCAGAGAACTGCCATCTGACGTGAGGTATAATACCATCTGGGAGTTCTCGGCGAGTCCGTCCAGTGTACCCAGTCTCCACTGAGCACCCGTATATCATCTCCGATGTCAAACACCAATGGATATGGGATCATCCATCGCCCATCTGTATGGGTCGAGAAGGTATACGCTAGTCTACTCTGGTATATCGATGCCCCGTCTCGATATACCCACGACTAGGGACTTTGAAGGATGTACTTATGGACTATCATGTCCCCACTAGTATGATCCACATCATAGTCCAGGTAGTCAAGTACACATCCTAAGGGCTTTACCAACATGTAACAGAGAGACAATCAGTGTACACGTTAAGGTAAAGAGCAACCAGATAGCATACTATCATGTCGAGCAAGAAAGTCCTCCCTATATATGTCCCAGCATCCACTACAATATACATCCTATGTATAGTAATGGCCTCTACGGCATACATATAACTAACAGTTTCATTGCACAGGCTATCTACACGACCAGGGGAACGTCGGGTTTCAGCAGCGGCTCTGTGAAACCCGGGGATCCCACATATCTGTATTGTTCTGTGATGCTTATTACTTTTCTGTAATGTTGCATATTATCACGTCTGGAGCGATTATTGTATATTGGTATATATACTGGTAGATGTTGTATATGTTTTGCACCCGCGCTAGTTCAGTCCCCGCTCTGTCGTTAGTTAAGTAACCTAACAGGTAATGACGGGACCCAGTGACGAATGCAGATGGCATATACGTACATTTTATTTTCGTTCTTTTCTGGTGTGATTGATTGATGGGACTGCGTTGATTCTGATCAATGCAAAGGAAAACAAACCTGTTTGGATGTTGTTAGAACAAATTTAAAAAGTGTTATTACAAAGACGTTTCCTTTTGTTTTGCATAGCGGTATTCAGTGGAATATCCTGCACCTCATTCGACGAGGCAAGGGCCGAGATCCCTTCACTGGGAGTGACCTCTTGGGCAGAAGTTTACATCAGGGTAATAACTTCACTATAGTCGATTACAAGTTGCTTTGCATCGCGGTATTCAGTGGAATATCCTGCACCTCATTCCATGAGGAAAGAGTCGAGATCTCTTCACCGGGAGTGACCTCTTTAGCAGAAGGTTTTCGTCACTATATTTTATAAAAAGCTATCAGGTTCCTTCAACGAGATCAAGTTCATTACGTTAAAGGTTTTTTGCCAAAAACCAGCCGTAGCCCTCCGTCGTGTCTTATGGATGGTCAGTAGTATTCAAGCTATGTTTGTTGGCTTTCGTCAAGGCATAGTGTTTGGTAGCTGCTGGGGTATTCATTTGTTGCATAGATAGATGTGTTGGTTTGGGACAGTCGTATTACCTTGTTGGCTTTCGTTAAGGGTATGTACGAGTGGGTTCAAATTGACAAGAATATGACGGGTAGAACTTGACATGTGACTTATGATTTGTTGGCTTTCGTCAAGGTCATAAGAACATGGGGTAAAAATCATATCGGGGGTTTCTAAAGAAACTGAAACTTTCCAGGCATGCGCATACCTTCTGGAGTGTGATAACGCGAGTGGATTCCGTCACGTTATCATGCGATGAGAGTTGGATCCCGATTCCCACTGATGAGTTGGTTTACTCTTCGGATGATCCCGATTGATTCTTCTTTCAGGTTTGGAGGAAAATTTGACAGTACAGTGGGAGGTTTCCGGATTAGATAAAGTGATAACCATTCTGTTCTAGGTTAGAGTGCACGCAGAGTGTTTCTTTTCTCTCTCTCTTTGGCAGCGACCTTTGACCGACCCTAGACTATGACTCAGTGACCAAGTTGACCGAACCTTCTTAAAATACTGACTTTTGGATTGTCTGAGTTGCATAAGTCATTGCCACTCCTTTTTTACCCTTTGAATTTCTCAGAACACCCTGTATTACTACGGACATCCACTTCCATTGGATAGATCCATCGTATGGTTATATACGAACTCGAAAGGACTTCTTCGAGGATGGATCCAGGTTCAGGAGAAATAGAATTGGTTTATTCAGTTGTCTTTTATTATCAGCTTCTCTCAGGTTGCGAGGGCTCCTTGGTTTAGGAGAGTACACCTATTACGCTTATTGGATAGTCTTATTCCAAACCATAGGCTGGTGCCGAAAGGTAAGGAATGAAGAAAACCAATTAGCCTAAGTAGGGTGTACAGAAAGGAATATGTAAAGAAAAAATAAAGGGATTAGAAAGAGAGCAAAGTAAATTGCGACTGCTATCATTCACGACTAAACCGTGTAGTTCATCGCCACTCCTATTTCACCTTTGCTTTTTTCCCCAGTTCGGGAGAAATAGAATAAGGTATTATTCAGTTGTCTTTTATCATCACCTTCTCTCAGGATGCGAGTACTCCTTAGTTTAGGAGGGTACACCTATTATGCTTACTGGATAGTCTTCTTCCAAACCATAGGCTGGTGCCGAACAGTAGGGAAGGAAGAAAACCATTTAGCCTAACGATGGTGTACAGAAGGTAACGACTAAAGACAAATAAAGGGATTTGGACAGATGGCAACAAAATATACGGTTAAAGTCATGAATTGGATTATGGAAGAGGCATTACTAGGAATACTAGGATACCCCTACGAAACATTTTCATGTTTCAGTGCATTGTTAAAGGAAAACTGTTTTCCCAATTAGATACTTACTCCAAGGGTATGTATTTACCAGGTTTCATTCTCATATCTGTATGGTTTTACAGATGATGAGTGGGAGTAAGTTATTGGGAATTAGGTGATCATCCTCATTATATCGGAATTCGTTGTAATTGGTGATATTTGAGGAAGTCGCCTGGGTTATTGCCAGTAGGCATGTATTTGGTTTTGAGTATCCGTTGTTGTGCACCAATTTCAAAATGATATATCTGTACGTTTATTTTTATAAAGTGAGATATAACTTTTTGATATTATGTCGATGACATTTACCCATATCAGTTGGCGATTGGGTAAGGAGCATTGAACAGCGGAGTAGTTCTTAACCATAAGTACAGTTTTCAACCTACGATGCACAGGTTTTGAGTTATTCAACTCAGCGGACTTATACAGAGTATTGTATGTTGTCCAGTGTCCATCAGGACAAAGGGGTAGGTCCTCGTATTATGTTCTGTTTACTTATGACTTCTCTAGTTTTTAGACAAGTGTTTTGTAGAAATACAAGGTCTAAGTTTTGAGAAGTTGTGGGTATAAGAATAAAGTAAAGAACCAGATGTCGCAGGTATCGGGATTCTTCAAAGAGATCAAAGATGTAGATTCTTGTGATTGGTATTCAGATGATAGTAATGGTTTTGAGAAACTTGTTTCTCTTTCGGGTTACTCATAATTGGATGTACTCCTAAGTTGAGTAATGCTGATTATCCTCTCTCCATTAAGTTGATATGCACTGGAGACAGTTGCATGATTAGAATCTGGTTCCAATTAAATAAGTGCCAAAGTTTCTATATTGGATATAGAATGGTTCATATCTTAACGATGTTAAGGTACGGGGAGTTGTCCGGCTTATGCTTAAAACCAGACTCTGAATAACTCAGGGCACGTTTCTGTAATGGCAGTTTGTGGGTTGACCTGGGCTATGTCGGGGGTTGACTTTCTACCATCTGGAAGATCAATAGTGATATTGTTCTTGACTCGCCACAGTTTTAGTAAAATGGATTTTTTCAGAAAACAGTAGTGGGAGTATAGTAGAACTGGAAGTGATTCCAGAACCGCAAACGATTACGGAAAATTTAATAGGACCTAAAGATTCGATCAGGTTTGACATTCCATTAGCCACTCCGCAGATATGGTAGGTAACCTCAGACACCGAGAGGTACTCCGGTAGCCTCAAGGACGGTGACAGGGAGGTTCTTGCTTACCCAGACTTGACACTACTGTTGTTCCAGACTAAGACCCGGCAGGAGGTTAAGTATAGCGTCGTTCTAAACTAGCTTTAGAAGTGCACGTGTATATTATTCTGCCAGAGGGTTGTTGTGGTCAGTGGGAACAGCGGAAGCATAGTGGGCAAGTAGCTTATGTCTATTTATAGACTAGAGCAGTTATAGCGGAGATAGATCATCTAATTTTGATGTGACAGTCATGGGTTTGACTTCATCAGAATAGGGGATGGATCTGTTAAGAAGGTAGTAGGGCATGATGTCCTGGTATTTGGATGACATACACAGAGTAGGAAGTAAAATTTCTATACTACGATCGGTTGTACTGTGGTCGTCACACAGTTGTTTCTCCAGACAGGATATGGATATAATATCAGACATTCTGGTTTCTAGATCTATGGTTTTAGATCTGGATTTGGGTACTTTCCCAATGTAGGTACTTTGACTGTATTCTAATGGTTTTTAGAATAGATGACTCCTGGCATGGTGGTGTACCTGCAGGTGATGGAGTCACCCTCTCTAAAGGTGTCGTATAGACTAAAGGGGAGAGGGCTGTGCATGATTGGCAGATCACTTGCTTAGGCAATTGAGTCAATCGTGAGATGTCAAGTACCACACCAAATGTTGTTTTTGCACTAGATGCGATAAGTTTGTATTAATCCAATCCTGGAGAAACATAAGGAAGCAGTTTTAGAACATAAGTGCATCTTCTACGGATTTGATGACGGCAACCTCCTTCGGGAGACGGTTATCATTCCAAGCTTCAAAGGTGACATGGATGACAGAGAGATTGTCAGAGTTATAGTTTTCCCTCTGACGAGGGACAGTATTATGGACAGGTGGTCCAAGAGGATACTGTGGGTGGCATGGTGCCGGATACTGATTAGGTTCAGTGATCGATACGGTCTAAGAAGTTTGGATTTGAAGTTCATTTATGAACTAGGTCCTATCAGATATCCAGACATATTCTAAGACAGGTATTACTCGATTCGGGAGATGGTTTTCTCCGCGAACTTGAGATTCAGAGAGACATCGAAAGAAACATCAGGGCGGATCCACTCACTGAGGCTATTTCTCGAACACAATAGTTTTACAAACGGGCTTTGTGAAACTGATTAGTAGAGGAGTTGGATGTTCGGTTTCACACGGGCTGTGAGTAGTCGACATCGCAATAATTAGCCTTAAGTGTAAGTGGGAGATTGTTGGATATAGTGCCCTCAAAGTCAATTATTGGATCGCAGGTACGTGATTGCAATGATTGAGGAGGACCTATACCGGTAGGATAGTCTTACTCGAGATGATAACATGCTATCTAGTTTGCCTTTATCAGCCGTGTTCAGGTTCAGGTGACTTATCACTGTTACACGTTGATAGAGCCCTTAGGATCTTGCTTGACTACCAACAGTATGAGGGCGATCATATACGTGAGAGTTGGGTAGTCTATAAGCTCATCCTTAATAGTGGTCCCTAGTCGTGGGAGTTTCGAGACAGGGCATCGATACTTCGGAGTAGACTAGTGTATACAGTCGAGACCCCGACGAGGGGCGGTGGCCGGTCTCACAAGCCACTGGTGTCAGTTGGATCACCTAAGATGTATACAGGTGCTCATTGGATTATGAGTACACCGGACAGAACTCGCCGGGAACCTGCTAGTTGGTATTATACCTATCGTCAGATAGCAGTTCCCTGGTGACATGTATACAGGTTAGTTCATCGACCTGAGGTCGTCATTTGTCTCGTGTGAGTTCCCACTGTGCTTTGATTTCTACCCTACCACGGCTCAAAGGAGTCGTGCAAGTCCCGAGCCACATGGAGGCACATGAGCGGATCGACAAGGGATTCGTCTCTCCCGGTATTGGGGGTGGAGATCGTACCGTGTCTAGGAAAGCCATTACACTAAGTCCTTGGCCAAGGCAGGTGAGAATTATTGGTAGGTACTCCGGTAGTTTCTCAGGGTGTTCAGGGCTTGTCTCCGACACGACTTATACCGCTATTAGGGGTCTGACGTTACTAGCCCCCTAAGCAGGATATACGATGCTCACAGACGAACGGACCGGACTGTATATACATTATCACTGTTAGGCTCAGTAGGGTTTCGGGATGAGTTCGCTCATCGGCTTCCCTTGAGGTCAATCCATGGGCAGCCGTTACGCACAGCTAGTGCCGCTGACGGCTTGTGGTTAAACCCACTGCCAGGGTACTGACGAGTCATTAGAGTCCCCCATAGATAGTTTCCCAAGTTCGGGCGAAATGTTGTAGAGGCCGTATGGTTTTATGGCAGGGTTCGGAAAATGCACGTGCGTTTACGCACGTGTCATATTTCGGGCAGATAATACTGGTGGGCTTTGGTTTAAGCCTGATCCGAGTATTATATTGTGTAGATATAATATCTTTGTCTCAGTTGCATTTGTATTCGGTCGTAATACAAATGCGGGTATGTTTATACTGTTACGGGGTTATCCTGAAATTCGTTTCAAGATTACTTTTGGAAGTTGACAGTTTCCAGTTTTCTATCACCCGTATTTAACATTCGGTTAAATACGGATTTATCTTTTCTTTGGATGAGTGTGGAAGGTTCTAGAAGTTTCTAGAAGAAGGTGACTAGGATGATGACTAGGATGGTGTGTCATTAGTGCATTGATTATTGCATTAAATGATTTGGTGACTAGTTAAGGTGATTCATTGTTTTCATTAATGGTGTTCATACTTGGTGTCTTATGACTCATCCTCTTCATTATTGCTATGGTCACTCTCCCCTCTCCTACACTCATCCCCCTACCCACCTCCATATATATGGCCGGCCCCTCCCCTCCTCACTCACTCTCACTTGATTGATTCATTTGGTTAAAAGATTATGATAGTTTAGGTGTATGGAAATTTCATAGCTCATTTCATTCCATCACCCGACTCAATTGGCAATTTCATTAACCGTTCGTCCATGGCTTTGGACGAAGCGAGACAAAGTGTTCTACTCATTCTCTACATCAATCTTGGTCATCTCTTTTGGCAAACTTGATGACCGAGTTGCCTCGGGTCAGAGGCGGGAGCCCGTTTAAAGATCCGATGACGTGGTGCCACCTGGACGAGGAGATCGGAGATCGACGAGATCGGAGCAGCCACAACGGAGCATGGGATGATGGTTAAAGAATGAAGGACTCGGATCGTTCGGTATAACTTTTCTACCCTCTTTACAGTTTGTTAGTTTAGCGTTAATGGCAGATCCGGGTTATAGTATACAATAGCGCCAGTTAAAAGTTTTTGTTCCACATTTGGCGTCTGTTAGACGGCCGGGGCGCTACCGTAGACTTACACTTCCAACATACCGTCCCTCCACTGAGGGTATAGACAATGCCTGCAACTGACATTCAATCGACCTTATCACTCTGGAACCTTTCCAGTGATTCTCCCCAGGATCGATTGATACCATCTCACTACAACTGGTGAGTATCCTAACTCCAATTAGATCTATCTCATAGATCAAAACCCAGGATTTAGGAGGTATCATTTTGATCCTATATGGAGAATCCTTGTGATAAGAATAGATTGACCGAGCGTAGCATAGGAAACTCCTTCCCTATCAAGAGTATGCTATCCACGTACTCTACGAGGATCATGCTGGAGTTAGTGCCCTCAGAGTCAATTATTGGATCACAGGCACATGATTGCAATGATTGATAGAGGACCTATCCCGATAGGACAGTCTTACTCAAGATTATAGTACGCTATCTGGTTTATCTTTATCATCATGTACTGCTTTAGGTGACCTTACATGTCACTATTGCACGTTGATAGAGCCCCTAGGATTCTTGCTTGACTACCAGCAGTATGAGGGCGATCATATACGTGGGAGCTGGGGTCTATAAGCACATCCTTAAAAGGTCCCTAGTCGTGGGAGTTTCGAGACAGGGCATCGATTCTCCAGAGTATACTAGTGTATACAGTCGAGACCCCGACGAGGGGCGGTGGCCGGTCTCACAAGCCACTGGTGTCAGTTGGTTCACCTAAGATATATACAGGTGCTCATTGGGTTATGAGTACACCGGACAGGACTCGCCAGGAACCTGCTGGTTAGGATTATACTTGACGTCAGATAGCAGTTCCCTGGTGACATGTGTACAGGTTAGTTCATCGACCTGAGATCGTCATTTGTCTCGTGTGAGTTCCCACTATGCTTTGATTACTACCCTACCACGCTTAAAGGAGACGTGCAAACAGGTTTTAGTTGGGTACAGTCCCGAGCCACATGGAGGCAGTGAGCGGATCTGCAGGGGTTCGTCTCTCCCGGTATTAGGGGTGAGGTCGCGCTGTGTCTAGGAGAGCCAGTACATGAAAGTCCTTGGCCAAGGCAGGAGATTTACTGGTAGGCATTCCAGTAGTATCTCAGGGTGTTCTGGGTTACTCTCCGACACGACTTGTACCGATTTTGGGGGTCTGACTTTTACCAACCCCCTAGGCCCGCCATGCGATGCTCATAGACGAACAGACCGGACTGTACGGATATTGTCACTGACAGGCTCAGTAGAGTGTCAGGATGAGTTCGCTCATCGACATCCCTTTTGGTCAATACCTGGTAGCCCGTCACGTATTGGCTAATACCTCTGACGTGCTAGTGGTTAAATCCACAGCCAAAGTATTGACGAGTCTTTAGAGTCCCCCACAGACCAGTTTCTTAAGTTTCGGGCGAAACGCTGTAGAGGCCGTATGGAGATATGGCAGGGTTCGATCAGATACGTGCGGTATTACACGGATCGTGATCGAACGGATTTTACTAGCCGGCTTTGGCTTAAGCCGGATCCTAGTATTAGACAGTGTAGATTTTGTATCTTTGCATTTGTGTTCAGTGGGAATACAAATGCGGGCATGTATATGCAGTCGCGGGGTTTTCCTGTAATTTATTACGGGATCAGTTTTCTGAAGTTGCCAGTTTGCATTCCGTTCCGGCCAGTTTTCCTTTGTTCTTTCACGGCCGGACTTTCTGGTGGAGGGGTTATTTGCAAGTTTGCAAATAACTTATTGTGGAGGGGTTTCTTGTATTTGTGGCTTCATAATCATGAGATTCCTTTTTCATCACTTCCTAGCATTTAATGAGATGAGATATGAAAGGATTTGTATATGACTTTGGATTTGACCATTTTCTCATCTTGATCATGCCTTTTCTTTTATTATTGATTGATTCCCTTTTTCCTCCTCCACTTGGAGATTTGGCCGGCCACACAAGAAGGGGAGAAGAGAGAGGTTTCATTTTGGATGTGGAAAATTGATTCATCACATTATTCTATGCTTGCCACAAAAATCTCTCACCTCTCCAAAGTTCATTCTTCACTACCTCCATCCATTAAGGCAACTTCACAACCCCAAAAGAGACAAGCTACTACACTACACCTACAGCACTCCTTGGATGCGTCGGCTAGCCTACTTCGCGCTCGAGTTGCCTCAGTCCAGAGGTGGGAGCCCATAAAAGAACCCGACGATGTGGTGCCCGTTTCGACGAGGAGGCGACGACCGGAGATTCCGCGAGGAGATCGGAGTGGAGACAAAGACCGAAGGACATGGATCGCTTGGTAAAGCTTCTCTACTCTTTTTCTAGTATGCTAGTGTTAGGTTAATGTCCTGATCCGGGATTTTAGTGCGCGGTGGTGCCGGTTTCTAAGTTCGAAAAGTTTTTCGTTTCCGCATTCCGGCGTCGGATCGACGGTCGGGGTGCCGCTGTGCACTTACATTGGTATCAGAGCCACGCCATTAACCTAGTTTAGCTTGCTCTAGTATGTTTAGAACTCGATCGAACAAAAAAATCCCAAAACCGCATTTTCATTGCACATGTTTCTGTCGAAATTTTTTTGGGCTCTAAAAATTTTTCAGGTTGTTTCAGAATAATGTGCAGGAAATTTTAAGCGTTCTGCAAAAATTTGGTGACGTGACGCTTCAGTGCGACCGCGGAAACGTGGCCAAACCCCTGGTTTGGCCGCGGTTCCGCGGTGGAAGAAAGTCAATACCGTACCAAATTTTTCCAGAGGGCTTTCTACATGGAAATAGGGGTTTTGGAACATTCTTTTTGGGCCCAGATTTTCTGTGAGTGCTACAGTAGTGCTTGGGGCCCACTTGGGTATATTTGATCGATCGAGAATTTTAAACATGTTAGTTCACAGTATTTACATTATATCTGCGACCGTGAATGTCATTCGATCGGTAAATCCAGTCTATCTGCTATAGCCCTTTTAGACGGATTTGCGAACGTGACATTCACGTTGATGTTCTGTGTTGTGTTGTGATGTTGCGGATTGGTCGTGGGGATAGCCTGGATGCTATGGTAGTACAGTTTTGTTTTATATGTACATTTGATATTGCGGGGCGAGCATCCGACATGTGGACTGCCGTCACTGCCTGTTTGTATTATTCTTTTGGGGCACGACCGGGTCGAGGTCGATGTACCCATTGTATGTATATTTTACTTTCTGTACTAGGATTACCCCGCGGAGGGGTGCACGGATAGCCGGATTCTAGAGGGCAACAGGCCCGCATCTCATGGCATTGAGACGGAGGGGGCTTCACTCTAGAATTGGCGGGCTATTCGCCGCACTCGTAGGGGGTATAGGTTGACCCAGGAGGGGTGCCCAAGTTACCGGATTCAGTGAAGTGTAGGGTGGTCCAATCACGTTGTTGAAGGGGGCTGCCTCGCTTCAGGTTTTGGCGGGTATCTTGCCGCGCCCGTAGGGGTCTAGGATTTCATTGAACAGGCTATCCACACGACCAGGGGAACGTCGGTTTCAGTAGCGGCTCTGTGAAACCCGGGGATCCCAGATATCTGTATTGTTCTGTGATGCTGGTTACATTTCTGTGATGTTGCATTTTATCACGCCTTGAGCGAATATTATATATTGATATATATACTAGTAGATGTTGTATATGTTTTGCATCCGCGCTAGTCCAGTCCCCGCTCTATCGTTAGTTGAGTAACCTAACGGGTGATGACGGGACCCAGTGGCGAATGCGGATGGCATATACGTACATCATTATTTTCGTTCTTTATGGTGTGATCAATTGATGGGACTGCGTTGATTCGGATCAATGCAAGATAAACAAACCTATTATGATGTTGTTGGAATACTTTTCAAAAAGCTGTTATTGTAAGAACGTTCTCTTTTGTTTTGCACAGTGGTATTCAGTTGGAATATCCTGCTCCTCAGTCGACGAGGCAAGGGCCAAGATCCCTTCACCGGGAGTGACCCCTTGGACAGAAGTTTGTGTCAGGGCAATAACTTCACTATAGCCGATTACTTTTGCTTTGCATCGTGGTATTCAGTTGGAATATCCTGCACCTCATTCTACGGGGAAAGAGCCGAGATCCCTTCACCGGGAGTGACCTCTTTAGCAAAGGTTTTCGTCACTATATTTTTATAAAGCTATCCAGTTCCATCAACGATATCAAGTTCATTACGTTAAAGGTTTTCTCCAGAAACCATTCGTAGCCCTCCGTCATTTCATATGAATAGTCAATAAGTATTCAAGCTGTGTATGTTGGCCAAAGTCAAGGCACAGTGATTGGTAGCTATTGGGTATTCATATGCAGCATAGATAGATGCGTTGGTTTGGGACAGTCGTACTGCTATTTTGGCCAAAGTCAAGGGTATGTACGGGTGGGTTCAAATTAACATGAAGAATGACGGGTAGAACTTAACATGTGACTTATGATATGTTGGCCAAAGTCAAGGTCATAAGAGCATGGGGCAAAAATCACATCGGCAGTTTCTAAAGAAACTGAAACTTGCCAGATATGCGCATACCTTCTGGAGTGTGATAACGTGAGCGGATCCCGTTACGTTATCATGTGATGATAGTTGGATCCCGATTCCCGCTGATGAGTTGGTTTACTCCTCGGGTGATCCCGACTAATTCTTCTTTCAGGTTTGGGGAAGAATTTGACGGTACAGTGGGAGGTTTCCTGATTAGATAAAGTGACAATCATTCTGATCTAGGTTAGAGTGCACGCTGAGTGTTTCTTTTCTCTCTCTCTTTAGCAGCGACCATTGACCCGACCCTAGACTATGACTCAGTGACCAAGTTGACCGAACCTTCTTATAAGACTGGCTTTTGGATTGTCAGAGTTGCAGACCTCATTGCCACTCCTACTTTGACCCTTTTCTCCAGGACACCCCGTATTACTACAAACGTCCACTTCCATTGGACAAAAACATCGTATGGTTATATACGAACTCGAAGGAATTTATTCGAGGATGGTTTCTGGTTCTGGAGAAAACGAATAAGACTATTCAGTTGTCTTTTCCTTTTACCTTCTCTCAGGTTGCGAGTACTCCTTAGTTTAGGAGATAGTACACCTATTACGCAAATTGGATAGTCTTCTTCCAAACCATAGGCAGGTGCCGACCGGTAATGAATGAAGAAAACCAATTAGCCTAAACAGTGTACAGAAGGTATTAAGTTAAAACAAAGAAAGGGATTAGAAGGAGGGCAAAGTAAATTGCGACTGCTATTCACGACCAAACCAAGTATTTCTTCGCCAATCCTAAATCACCTTTGTATTTCTCCAGGACACTCCGTATCACTACGAAGATCCACAGTTTATTGGATATTCCATCGTATGGTTATATACGAACTCGAAAGGAACTTGTTACAGTTCGGGGATGGATTCTGGTTCAGGAGAAATAGGAATAAGGTTTATTCAGTTGTCTTTTATCTTCACCTTCTCTCGCATTGCGGGTGCTCCTAGGATTAGGACAGTACACCCATTATGCTTATTGAATAGTCTTCTTCCAAACCATAGGCTGGTGCCAAAAGGTAGGGAAGGAAGAAAACCATTTAGCCTAAGAGGGTGTACAGAAGGTAATGACTAAAGACATATAAAGGGATTTGGAGAGATGGCAAAGAATTATATTGTTACAGTTGTGAATCTGGATAATGGAAGAGGCATTGCTACGAATACCGGGATACCCCATCGAAACATTTCAATGTTTCAGTTTTACTGTGTACTGTTAAAAGAAAACTGATTTCCCAGTTAGACACTTGCTCCAGGGTATGTATTTACCAGGTATGATTCTCACATATGTTTGGTTTTACAGATGATGAGTGGGAGTAAGTTATTGGGAATTAGGTGATCATCCTCATTATATCGGAATTCGTTGTAATTGGTGATATTTGAGGAAATCGCCTGGGTTGTTTGCCGGACGGCAAATATTTGGTTTTGAATATCCATTGTTATGCACCAATTTTAAATTGATATATCTGTACGTCTAATTTTTATAGAGTGAGATATACCTTTTTGAAATTATGTCTATGACATTTACCTATATCAGTGGATGGTTAGGTAAGGAGCATTAAACAGCGGTGTAATTCTTCTTAACCATAAGTACAGTTTTCAACCTACGACACACAGTGAATGAGTCGCTAGACTCAGGGGACTTATACAGTGTATTGTATATTGTCCAGTGTCCATTAGGACATTTGGTTGGTCCTCGTACTATATTCGGTTTACTTATGACTTCTCTAGTTTGACAGGTGTTTCGTAGAAACACAAGGTCCAAGTTTTGAGAAGTTATAGGTATAAGAGTAAAGTAGAGAACCAGATGTTGCAAGTATCGGGATTCTTCAAGGTTATCGAAGATGTAGATACTTGTATATGGTATTCAGTTGATGGTAATGATTAAGAGAACTTGCTTCTCTTTCAGGTTACTCATAATTGGAAGCACTCCTAAGTTGAGTAACATTGATCGGCCTCTCTCCATTTACTTGACATGCACTGGAGACAGCTGCATGATTTGAATGTAGTTCAATTAAATCAGTGCCTCTGTTTCTGTATTGGATATAGAACAGTTCATATCTTGACATTGTTAAGATACGGGGAGTCGTCCAGCTTATGCTTAAAACCAGACTCTGGATGACTCAAGGCACGTTTCTGTAATGACTGTTTGTGGGTTGACCCGGGCTATGACGAGGGTTGACTTTCTACCATCTGGAAGATCAATAGTGATATTGTTCTTGACTCGCCACAGTTTTAAAAATGGATTTTTTCAGAAAACAGCAGTGGGAGTATAGTAGAACTGGAAGTGATTCCAGAACCGCAAACGGTTACTGAAGATTTGATAAAGAACCTAAAGATTCAATCTGGTTTGACATTCCATTGGCCACTCCGCAGATATGGTGGGTAACCTCAGGCGCTCGAGAGGTACTTCGATATGCTCAAGGACGGTGACAGGGAGGTTCTTGTTTACCCAGACTTGCCATTGCTGTTGCTCCAGGCTGTGAGACCCGGCAGGAGGATGAGTATAGCGTCATTCTGAACTAGCTTTAGAAGTGTACGTCTATATGACTCTGCCAGAGGGTTGTCGTAGTCAGTGGGAGCAGCAGAAGCATTGGTGGACAAGTGGCTTATGTCTATTTATAGACTAAAGCAGATATAGCGGAGATAGATCATCTATTTCTGATGTGACAGTCATAGGTTTGACTTCATCAGAATAGGGGATGGATCTGTTAAGAAGGTAGTAGAGTGTGATGTCCTGGTATTTGGATGACATACACAGAGTAGGAAATGATATTCCTATACTACGATCGGTTATACTTTGGTTGTCACACAGTGGTTTCTCCACATAGGACTTAGATATTATATCAGACATTCTGGTTACTAGATCTATGGTTTTAGATCTAGATTTGGGTAGTTTCCCAATCTGGGTACTTAGACAGCATTCTAAAGTGTTTTAGAATGGACAACTCCTGGCACGGTAGTGTACCTGCAGGTGATGGAGTCACCCTCTCTAAAGGTGTCCTACAGACTAAAGGGGAGAGGGATGTGCATGATTGGCAGATCACTTGCTTAGGCAATTGAGTCAATCATGAGATGTCAAGTACCACACCAGATGTTGTTCTTACAGTAGATGCAATAAGTTGACATTGATCCAATCCTGGAGAAACATTCGGAAGCAGTTTTAGAACATAAGTGGATGTTCTAGGGATATGATAACGGCAGCCTCTTTCGGGAAACGGTTATCATTCCAGGCCTCCAAGGTGACATGGATGACAGAGTGACTGTCAGAGTTATAGTTTTCCCTCTGACGAGGGGCAGTATTTTGGACAGGTGGTCCAGATGGATACTGAGGGAAGGATGGCGCAGGATACTGATTAAGTTCAGTTGACGATACAGTCTAAGAGGTTTGGATTTGGAGTTCATTTATGAACTAGGTCCCATCAGACATCCAGACATATTCTAAGACAGGTATTGCTCATTTCGGGAGATGGCTTTCTCCGCGAACTTGAGATATAGAGAGACATAGAAAGAAACATCACAGCGGATCCACTCACTGAGGTTATTCCTCGAACGCAATAGTTTCGCAAACGAGCTTTGTGAGACTGACTAGTAGAGGAGTTGGGTGTTCGGTATCACACGGACTGTGAGTATGCGACATCGCAATAATTAGCCTTGAGTGCAAGTGGGAGATGTTCATATCAGATTTTTGCATTTTCATACCGCCCAATTTTTATCACATTGCATGTCGGTAGATACTCTTGAGCCGTGTTTGCTAGTCAATTGCAGGATACAGGTTCCCGGTTCTCAAACGGAGAAATTCATGGAAAAGACGAAAAAATCCGGGTTCTTGCCGACCACAGATAAAACACGGTCTCCGTCCCTCATCCGTTTGTTACCAGATACCAGTAGGAAGACAAAATGTCAAATCTATGCACAAGGCTCAATGGTGGCACAAGATCCAAGAGATCTACGCGGAGCTCGAGGCAATCATGACAAAATCTTGACAAAAAGTCCACCTTTCCCTCAACAGAAATTCTGGAAAATTCGTGAAGAAATTATGGGAAAACACATATACCAGATTGAAGCTCACAGTAAACCAGGGTCCCACAAAAAATCCCTAGACCCAATTCCTCTATACGGCCGCGGAAGGGCGGCCAAAGCGGGGTATTGGCTGCGCTTCCGCGGCCGTTCTGGCGCCAGAAAATTAGGGTTTTCAGGGGGTGTTTTGTAATTTTATATGGGCCAGTATTTTTGCCCTAGTTTCTCATTTTACAGCCTATAAATACCCTAGAATTCTGTGAAGGAAAGGGTCCATAACTTTGTATTTCTTTTGCTAAGTTTTAGTTACATGTTCTTCTTCCTCTTCTCACCTCTTCTCCATTAAACTTGTAAGTGAGCTTTTGAGTGAAGAGTGATGAATAAAGAAGACCATTTTTATTATCATGCTTGTCTCTTTCTTTACTTGTTATAATTGTTGTAATTTTAATTGTTAAGTAGTTGTTGTTATTTCCTTGTTGTTTGTTTCTTCTCTTTTTCTTTATCCTTACATACGACAATGATACTTACGCTTGATCCTCGCCAAGGTGAGGTCGCAAACAGTTAGTCGTATTCTTCTAATCTCCTTCTTTCTATCTTCCTCTTTTGTGTTGTTTTATTTTTCCGTATTATGAAGTGTGAGTAGTTCTATACTTGTTAGGGTAGGATAAGGGAAGTTTGAGAGAAGGAAATCTCTCTCACTCTTTCCTTACCCAACAACTTAAATCAACTCCCGTTAACCCAACCACAATCCGCTCCTTACGGCATCCTATCCTACATGATAGCGGTGATTCCGTAGTGAGACCGGTTGTGGTTAAATTAACCGGAAGTTATGGATAAGAGCCAAGAACGGACGGACAAGCACCAAAAGGAAGGACTATGCGTTGGAAAGCCTAGCTTATACTCGCAAGTTCCTTCCTAGTCGTGCTAATCCCCGTTGTTGCCGATTACCGTAACACCGATATTAAGTGGGGCAACGAAAGATGTGGAGACTCCTAACTCAAACTAACCTAATCCTAACCCTAACAAGCTCTCTTTAAATATCAACTCAACACTTAGATAACTACAAACAAAATCTGAACAACCGGACTTAACTCGTCGAAAAACACATAGAAAAAGATTCCCATCTCCCAGCGGACGACCCGTACTCAACCGGCTAGCTACGTGCGAAACCGTCTTGATTGCGGTATTTAGAACTAAACTTGACACGCTCGTATCCTATCAATCAAATGGCGCCGTTGCCGGGGAGACGGTAGTCTATTTCTAAGTGAAATTTCGGGTTAATTTGTGAATATAAAAACAACCAAAAACCAAAAAAAAATATACTTTGTAAAAATCATCTTGTTATTCTTGATTAGTTTTTGTGCAAGTGTGCAGGAAATACGAAGCTCAAGATCGACGCCAAAGACGTTGGAAATACGGAGTTCAAGTACAGTGCCAAAGACGTGGGAAGATAGACCCACATTTTCGCGGCTACACCGCGACGTACAAAAAACAAAGCATACGGTCTACTGTACAAATCTGGAGCTGTTTCAGTGAGCAAATCCAAATTCAGAACATCCAGACAACCAGAGGACACCCAACAGAGCCCACTCAAGAAATATGGTGCATCAACTCCTCATTTCCGCCGCGGAACCGCGGCATTAGAGCCTTATTGCCGCGCAACCGCGGCCACTTGGTGGGGTCAGTGTGCCATCTTCTCTCTGTAAGTCCCTCTGCCTCTCTCCACTTCTCTGAACTCCAATAAACTGTGTTTTCTGCAGCTTTCTTTGCGCAAATTCTTCTCCCCCTTCCAATAAACTGTTCTTGTGCAGGATTCTTTGCGCCGCAAATAAAAATTGTTTGCTGTTGATATTGTTACTGTTTTGCATTCTTTAATACGGACTTAAGGGGCTTAAAACCAATCCAGATTGGGTGGGGATTTCATCACCCTTCCCAGGACCCCGGAAATCACTAAAGCATATGCATTGTCCATTGTAAATTAAAAAATACTAGACTTCAGCCCTAAGGACTTCGCGCTCATTAGGAGAAGATAAACCTTGTTTAGAACCTTGCTTAACCGTATATTGTTTACGGGGTGTCTAGGAAAGTGTTAAAGGCGCAACCGCCGAAAGAGAAAGGGTTATTTAATTAAGGAACTTCGCGAAAGCGTTGGACAACCTCCCCTTATCTCTGCACTTACCTGGCCTCGTGATCAGTGTATTTTTAAGCCTGTTTCTCGACACTGTTTAACTTCGACAGTCAAGTTCAGGAGCAGGTCTAGTAGACCTAGGTTACCCTAGATCTAGGTGTGATTGTGCATATCTTGTTTGTGATTACTTAAGCCGTATTTCCGTACATACTTCTGTAAATCTCTTTCTAAAAACAAAATAAAAAAGAAAAAAATCAAAAACTTTTATAAAAACTTGCCCTTTTGTCGCCACATCCATTTTCACCCAACACCCATCGCCTTTCTTCATTGACGTTTTCTTACCCTCACCTTCTTCGCTTTGACTATACTAAACTCGTTTAGTGTATGTCCGCTTGGACTCGGGACACTAGCGCCCGTCTAGTCCGCGTTACGTTAGTCGCGACCGACTACGCGATCGACTCCGAAGCCGATACTCCGTCCACTCCTCTTTCACCCCTTCCTTTGCCGGCCAACTCCGACGTTGACCGGAATTCTGTTCATACATCTTCACCTTCACCTTCACCTTCACCAACCTCTTCTTCCGCGATGTCGGGATTTAATCCGAACATCTCGTTGACCACCCCTGGATTGGCTCCACCTCCTATGGAGACCAATCTCCCACCACCTCCGCCTGTTGTAGCGCCGCAGCGAATTGCGCTCCAGGATCGTTTCTACCCTACCCGTTCTGCACTTCCAACCTGCCTTTCTCTTCCTCCGGCCAATGGGGACAACTTTGAAATTAAACCCCATTTCATCAACATGCTTCCACGTTTTCATGGGCTTGAATCTGAAGATGCCTATATCTTCATTAACAAATTTCAAAATGTCTGTGCCATGATGAAAACAACCCAGCTGTCGGACGATGCTATACGTCTACGGGTCATTCCATTCACTTTATGCGATCTCGCAGAAAAATGGCTGTATAGCACCGCTTCCCACTCAATCACCAGCTGGGACGAGTTTGTTAAAGCGTTTCTGAAAAAATTCTACCCAAATCATAAGACCGCAAGAATTCGAAATGAGATCAACCAATTCTCCCAGCTTCCTTCTGAACCCTTCTGGAAGTGCTTTGACCGATACAAAGACCTTCTTGTTCAGTGTCCTCACCACGGTATAGAGAAATGGCAACTCTGCCAAACCTTATATGAGGGACTGAACCCAGCAACGAAGCAGTTGCTGGAAACCATCTGTCAGGGCCACTTCCTGTCCAAATCTGACGAGGAAGCGTGGCAGTTCTTTGACGATCTTGCGGAGCAAACGCTACAGTGGGAGAGCACCAGACCGACTCCTTCTTCTTCTTCTACCTCCACTTCTACCGGTCAGTCTAGGGTAGGAATTCACCAGCTTGATGTCTCTATTGCGATGAGAGCTGAAATGGCTGCAATAACAAAAAAACTTGAAGCAATAGAGAGCAAATTTTCTTCTCCTACTCCCACCCCTGTTCTCCCCCTTCGTACCATCTGCGCTTGTTGTTCCGATCCTTCTCACTTGACCGAAGAGTGTCCTTACAATCCACCATCGCAAGGACAGGATCAGGTTAATGCATTCCAGCAAAGACCGAGGAATGATCCATACTCTTCCACCTTCAATCCCGGTTGGAGGAACCACCCCAATTTCGCCTGGAATCAGAATCAGAATCAATTCCAGGGCAACAATTTCCAAAGGGCCCCTCCACCGCAACAACAAGCGCAACAACAAACTCAGTATCAGCAGCCCTTCCAACCCCAGCCTTACCAAAACCAGACGAACAACTTTGCACCGAACAATTCCTTTCCACCAAACAACTTTGTTCCGTCGAACAACGATAAGGTTTCCTCGCTCGAGCGAAGTCTGGATGCGTTTGTTAAACAATCGACTCAATCCACCGCCAACATCCAGTCTTCGATCCAATCTTTAGTGCAACACACCGCCGCACACGGGCAGAGCATCAAGACCATCGAGGCCCAGATTGCACAGCTGAACGCGGCCTTGAGCGAGCGAGAGAAGGGGAAGCTCCTGTCCCAGCCACTTCCAAATCCCGGCCACCCACATAATGCACATGTTGCTCTTGAACAACAAAACCATAATGTGAGTGCCGTGACCACACTGAGATCAGGGAGGGTGCTGCAAAACAACATTGGCAAGCAAATCAACGATGACACCCCGGCCGCTTCTTCTTCTTCTTCTTCTCCTGCTTCTTCTTCTTCGTCTTCCGAGCCTATTCTCCATTCTTCACAAGGCTCTCCTTCCTCTTCTTCTCTAAACGGACCCGCTTCTCACTCCACGAAAACACCTATTCTGGGATCCGTTCCAACTCCAAAATCTCCTCCTCCAGCATTAGACTCAACCAATTTTCAAAATGTTCCATTTCCAAACCGGTTAAGGTCTAACAAACAAAATCCACAAATGGAGAAGATTTTGGAGTTATTCAAGCAAGTTAACATTAACATTCCTCTTTTAGATGCTGTCCAACAAGTCCCTTCTTACGCGAAAATCTTAAAGGACTTGTGCACGAAAAAGAGGAAGTCTCAGGTACCCAAGAAAGTTTTCTTGGCTAGTGCTGTGAGTGATGCCCTTACCCAATCTTTACTACAAAAACGGAAGGACCCTGGCTGTCCTACGATTTCAATTACTATTGGGGATAAGAACATCAACCGCGCACTATTAGATCTTGGTGCCAGTGTTAACTTGCTTCCGTATTCAGTATACGAGCAATTAGGCGTCGGAGAGCTGAAACCCACACACTGCACTCTCCAGATGGCCGACCGATCGATCACCCATCCTAGGGGTGAGCTAGAGGATGTGTTAATCAAAGTCGGGGACTTCATATTCCCCGTCGACTTCATTGTCTTAGATACACAGCCTGTAGCTAACCCCCGGAATCAAATTCCGGTGATACTCGGTCGCCCATTTCTCGCAACCTCAAATGCTGTGATCAATTGTCACAATGGTTCAATGAACCTCTCTTTTGGAAATATGACAATTGAACTCAACATTTTTAGGTTGGGGAATCAGCCCGCCGAACCTAATGCTCATATACTGGATGTTTGCTCGATCCAGGAGATCACCCACGAAGAGTGTGAATTCGAGGAGTTTTTGTTTGAATACGATAATCTTGACGCCACTAGTGCGTGTCTCTTCGAACCTGCTGCTGTTTCTGCGCCCGATAACGACTACGAGTGTTTCACGTTCACGAACGATCTTAGCCGCGCACACCCCGAGTTTGAATCTTTCTCCTTTTCGGATGAGTTACCTGAACCATCCGACTCGGTTGCCTACACTCGTTTTGAACCTTTGCTGGAGTCCTTTGAGTTCGAGACCTTTGCACCAGTCTTGCCTTCCATCATTTCACCTCCAACGCTCGAACTCAAGCCGTTGCCGTCTCACCTTAAGTATGCTTACTTAGGTGAGAACGAGACCCTCCCTGTCATCATCTCGGCTTCTCTAGCTCCCGAGCAAGAGAAAGCCCTTCTCACGGTCTTGCACGGCAACAGGCAAGCTTTTGGCTGGTCCATGGCGGACATCAAGGGGATTAGTCCCCTCATCGTTGAGCATCACATTCATCTGATGGATGATGCCAAACCAGCCCGAGATCCACAAAGACGTCTTAATCCAGTCATGAAGGAGGCTGTGAAGAAGGAGATCGTCAAATGTCTAGATAGTGGTATCATTTACCCTATCTCTGATAGCCAGTGGGTTAGCCCCATTCATGTTGTCCCCAAAAAGTCGGGCATCACGGTCATAACCAATGAGGCGAATGAGTTAATCCCTACTCGCACCCAAACTGGGTGGCGAGTTTGCATTGATTACAGAAAACTCAACGCCGCAACGCGGAAAGACCACTTTCCGCTACCTTTTATTGACCAGATGCTCGAACGATTGGCCGGACATGAGTACTATTGCTTTCTTGATGGCTACTCTGGCTATAATCAAATTCCCATCGCCGAAAAAGACCAGGACAAGACCACTTTCACTTGTCCTTTCGGCACGTTTGCATATCGACGCATGCCCTTTGGGTTATGCAATGCGCCCGCTACCTTCCAGCGGTGTATGATGGGGATTTTCTCAGACATGGTGGAGAAATTTCTGGAGATTTTCATGGATGACTTCTCCATTTTCGGCGACTCCTTTGACGAGTGTTTGCTGCATCTTGACGCTGTCCTTACACGATGTAAGGACAAGAATCTCACTTTGAACTGGGAGAAATGCCACTTCATGGTGCGTGAAGGTATTGTCTTAGGACATATCATCTCGCAAAATGGCATAGAGGTCGACAAAGCAAAGATTGAGGTCATTTCCAATCTTCCTCCTCCCCGATGCGTCAGAGATATCCGAGCCTTCCTTGGCCATGCCGGTTTCTATAGACGGTTTATCAAGGACTTTAGCAAGATTGCTAGGCCCTTGACACTTTTGCTGGCTAAGGACACGCCTTTCGACTTCAACTCGAGCTGTGTGACTGCATTCGAGTCACTAAAACGCTCACTCACTTCTGCTCCCGTTCTTTCTTCTCCTGACTGGACGCACCCATTCGAGATCATGTGCGATGCATCCGACTTTGCCATCGGTGCTGTCCTTGGACAGCACATCAACAAGATGCCGCACGTAATCTATTACGCGAGCCGAACCCTGAACGACGCCCAACTTAACTATACAACAACTGAGAAGGAATTCTTAGCTGTTGTATTTGCCTTAGAAAAGTTCAGGCCCTACCTCATCGGCTCTCCAGTCATTGTCTACACTGACCACTCAGCTCTGCGCCATCTTTTTGCGAAGAAAGATGCCAAATCTCGGTTAATCCGTTGGATCCTCTTGCTTCAAGAGTTTGACCTTGTCATTAAGGACAAACGGGGATGTGAAAACGTGGTTGCCGACCATCTCTCGCGACTTCCTTCTTCGCCT
Organism: Agapanthus africanus; assembly: GCA_030015575.1. Classification (NCBI taxonomy): domain Eukaryota; kingdom Viridiplantae; phylum Streptophyta; class Magnoliopsida; order Asparagales; family Amaryllidaceae; genus Agapanthus; species Agapanthus africanus. The sequence goes on from CM057346.1 coordinate 405,155,370, forward strand.
TCGCTTCCAATTCCGATAAACGACGTTTTCCCGGATGAACAACTCTTGACAGTATCTTGCGAACCCTGGTTCGCAGATATTGTGAACTATTTGGCCACGGGATTGCTACCGACCGAATGGTCACGTCAGGACAGACTTCGCTTCTTATCCCAAGTAAAACACTTTTACTGGGACGAACCCTACTTGTTCAAGTACTATCCCGACCAGATTATTCGTCGGTGTGTCCCAGATGAGGAATTCAAGAGTGTGCTGTCATTTTGCCACGACCAAGCATGTGGCGGGCATTTTGGGCCCAGAAAGACAGCTGAGAAGATCTTGCAATGTGGTTTCTACTGGCCACAACTTTTCAAAGACGCTCACGATTATTGCAAGACTTGCTCCCGGTGCCAACACATGGGCCGGATATCCCGGAGGAATGAGATGCCGCTCCAACCGATCTTGGTTGTGGAGATTTTCGATGTTTGGGGGATAGACTTCATGGGGCCGTTTCCCAGCTCTTTTGGGAACTTGTACATCCTTCTAGCTGTTGATTACGTCTCTAAATGGGTCGAGGCTGTGCCCAGCCGAACTAACGACAACAAGGTTGTCGTTAGGTTCCTTAAAGAAAACATTTTCGCACGGTTTGGGCACCCCCGAGCGATCATTAGCGACAATGGAAGTCATTTCTGCAATAGGACTTTCGAGGCCTTGATGCGGAAATACTCCATTAATCATAAGCTTTCTACGCCCTACCACCCCCAAACCTGCGGGCAGGCCGAAGTTTCAAATCGGCAAATCAAGCAGATACTGGAGAAAACGGTTTCCAAGAACCGTAAGGATTGGTCTTTGAAACTCACTGATGCCCTTTGGGCATTTAGAACCGCTTATAAGACCGACCTTGGCATGTCTCCCTATCGGCTTGTGTACGGAAAAGCCTGCCACCTTCCTGTCGAAATCGAGCATCGCGCGTTTTGGGCGATAAAGGAGCTGAATCTGTCTCTGGAGGACGCGGGCAGCCATCGGAAGCTGCAGCTGAACGAACTGAGCGAGCTTAGGGATGAGGCTTACGACAACGCGGTTGTCGTTAAGAATCGAACGAAGGTGTTTCATGATAAACACCTTGTGCGCAAAACCTTCGTACCTGGTCAGCAGGTACTTCTTTACGACACCCGACTTCACTTCCATCCTGGAAAGCTCCGATCTCGCTGGAAAGGGCCGTATTTTTTGCGGACTGTGTATCCGCAGGGCGCTGTGGATTTGGAAAATCCAAAGGACGGTTCACTCTTCAAAGTGAACGGACACCGATGCAAACCGTACCTTAGCGCCGAACCAACAGAGGAGCTCCTGTTCTTACAGGAGCCAGTTTACCTTGCTTGATCTTCCTCTGCCTACCTCCAAACTTCGGTTATCCAGCCAAGAACAGTGGACACTGTTCCAAATAAGTTTGGGGGTATGTACAAACCATTTTGTTTATATTTGTGTATATTCTTTTTCTTTTCTTTCAAAACAAAAACAAATAAAAATTGTGTATCGCTAACCAACAATTTTGAACCTTCAAACTACTCTCTTCATGCAATGACAGTGAGGACACTATCCAGTTTAAGTTTGGGGGTACGCTCGGTACGCATTTCTTACCTTCGCATTCATATGTATATTTTGCATCTGCATATTAAAATCCATAAAATCCATAAAAATTTGAAAATTTTCCAAAAATATAAAAACTTTTTTGTCAAGTTAGCTTGTGGAAGAACTCTGATTCAACATTCGACGGTTTTTGTTTGATAAAATAGGAATAACTAGATTTTATGTTTGGATTTTGAAAACCTGAAAGATAACTCTCCTTTGAAGTTAACTATAGCTGATATACGTCTTTACATCACACTACACGTGTCGTGAGTTTTGGGAATTAGATGACAAGTCTTTCATGTTCAAACTTTTAAACAAATAAATGATTTTCTGAGGATCAAATAGGTTTGTTCTGAAATAAGTAATGTCAAGAATAGTTTATGAAGTAAAGCGAATATGAAGGAATGTTATTGATGCCGTAATAGGAGCTAAGTCTGAAAAATAACCCATCTAAAACTTGATTGGAATGATTACACACCAAACCCACTAGACACGTCTTTTATCCAAAAAAATATTTGAACTGCCGGTTATATCTCCGTTCGTATTAAATCATCTGATTTTCACGCCAAACTGTCTTTTGTTTTTGGACCTAGGTAACTTGAGTAATTAAGTCCGCTGGGGTGTTTCTACACCTAATGCCCTAAAACCAACTGGTTTGGGTGCATTGGCCCAAAGCTCGCTAAGAAGCCTAGAAAGTCCAGTTTAAAACAAAGTCAAGCAAGTGTTCTCTCCGAGTTAAAATTCCTAACGGTTCTTTGTGTGAGAATAATCTTGATAAAAGACATGCTTTTAAAAAAAAATTTAACGGAGATATGAAGGTTTTACTCTTTGATAAAGACTATTGCACGTTCACAGTGGTGTGTATGAAATGAAAACAAGAAAAAGGTGGAGTGAAAAATACGACTTAGTTTCCTGTTAAGGAAGATAGAAATTCTAAAGTTGAAACCTTACTGCAAAACGAAACTTGAAAAATGCTTAACTCATTATAAAACTTATGTGATCCTTTTAAAATTGTTATCTGGGCTTTATTGTGCGACATGATGACTCTAATCGATCCTTCTGGAACTTAACGACACTATCCGCACTGCACGTAAAGACATATAAAATCTGTAGTTAAATAAGATGTGAGGTGTGAAAAATAAAGGTTCGATAGTCTAGACTAAGGATTATAGAATTGTTATTTTCTAAAACAAAACTTTAGGGTTTGAAACTTAGTCATTTTTACAAACCAACTTGACCGGATTTTGTGGGTAGTATCCGCTGAAAACCCTCAGGAGACAACACTCCTCCTACTAGGGACACCTAGAGGTTTAACGGCTTGTTGCACATGCTCAGTGCAATCGCGTTCCCTGCGAAAGTGAGGTTAGGAAATTTTTTGTGAATAAATGGACTTTGCTCAGGACGAGCAAATGATAAGTTTGGGGGTATTTGTTCATATCAGATTTTTGCATTTTCATACCGCCCAATTTTTATCACATTTTATGTCGGTAGATACTCTTGAGCCGTGTTTGCTAGTCAATTGCAGGATACAGGTTCCCGGTTCTCAAACGGAGAAATTCATGGAAAAGACGAAAAAATCCGGGTTCTTGCCGACCACAGATAAAACACGGTCTCCGTCCCTCATCCGTTTGTTACCAGATACCAGTAGGAAGACAAAATGTCAAATCTATGCACAAGGCTCAATGGTGGCACAAGATCCAAGAGATCTACGCGGAGCTCGAGGCAATCATGACAAAATCTTGACAAAAAGTCCACCTTTCCCTCAACAGAAATTCTGGAAAATTCGTGAAGAAATTATGGGAAAACACATATACCAGATTGAAGCTCACAGCAAACCAGGGTCCCACAAAAAAACCCTAGACCCAATTCCTCTATACAGCCGCGGAAGGGCGGCCAAAGCGAGGTATTGGCCGCGCTTCCGCGGCCGTTCTGGCGCCAGAAAATTAGGGTTTTCAGGGGGTGTTTTGTAATTTTATATGGGCCAGTATTTTTGCCCTAGTTTCTCATTTTACAGCCTATAAATACCCCAGAATTCTGTGAAGGAAAGGGTCCATAACTTTGTATTTCTTTTGCTAAGTTTTAGTTACATGTTCTTCTTCCTCTTCTCACCTCTTCTCCATTAAAATTGTAAGTGAGCTTTTGGGTGAAGAGTGATGAATAAAGAAGACCATTTTTATTATCATGCTTGTCTCTTTCTTTACTTGTTATAATTGTTGTAATTTTAATTGTTAAGTAGTTGTTGTTATTTCCTTGTTGTTTGTTTCTTCTCTTTTTCTTTATCCTTACATACGACAATGATACTTACGCTTGATCCTCGCCAAGGTGAGGTCGCAAACAGTTAGTCGTATTCTTCTAATCTCCTTCTTTCTATCTTCCTCTTTTGTGTTGTTTTATTTTTCCGTATTATGAAGTGTGAGTAGTTCTATACTTGTTAGGGTAGGATAAGGGAAGTTTGAGAGAAGGAAATCTCTCTCACTCTTTCCTTGCCCAACAACTTAAATCAACTCCCGTTAACACAACCACAATCCGCTCCTTACGGCATCCTATCCTACATGATAGCGGTGATTCCGTAGTGAGACCGGTTGTGGTTAAATTAACCGGAGGTTATGGATAAGAGCCAAGAACGGACGGACAAGCACCAAAAGGAAGGACTATGCGTTGGAAAGCCTAGCTTATACTCGCAAGTTCCTTCCTAGTCGTGCTAATCCCCGTTGTTGCCGATTACCGTAACACCGATATTAAGTGGGGCAACGAAAGATGTGGAGACTCCTAACTCAAACTAACCTAATTCTAACCCTAACAAGCTCTCTTTAAATATCAACTCAACACTTAGATAACTACAAACAAAATCTGAACAACCGGACTTAACTCGTCGAAAAACACATAGAAAAAGATTCCCATCTCCCTGCGGACGACCCGTACTCAACCGGCTAGCTACGTGCGAAACCGTCTTGATTGCGGTATTTAGAACTAAACTTGACACGCTCGTATCCTATCAATCAGGAGATTGCTGGAGTTAGTGCCCTCAGAGTCAATTATTGGATCACAGACACGTGATTGCAATGATTGATAGAGGACCTATCCCGATAGGACAGTCTTACTCAAGATGATAGTACGCTATCTGGTTTATCTTTATCATCGTGTACTGCTTTAGGTGACCTTACATGTCACTATTGCACGTTGATAGAGCCCCTAGGATTCTTGCTTGACTACCAGCAGTATGAGGGCGATCATATACGTGGGAGCTGGGGTCTATAAGCACATCCTTAAAAGGTCCTTAGTCGTGGGAGTTTCGAGACAGGGCATCGATTCTCCAAAGTAGACTAGTGTATACAGTCGAGACCCCGACGGGGGGCGGTGGCCGGTCTCACAAGCCACTGGTGTCAGTTGGTTCACCTAAGATGTATACAGGTGCTCATTGGGTTATGAGTACACCGGACAGGACTCGCCGGGAACCTGCTGGTTGGGATTATACCAGATGTCAGATAGAAATTCCCTGGTGACATGTGTACAGGTTAGTTCATCGACCTGAGATCGTCATTTTTCCCATGTGAGTTCACACTCTGCTTTGATTACTACCCTACCACGCTCAAAGGAGACGTGCAAACAGGTTTTAGTTGGGTACAGTCCCGAGCCACATGGAGGCAGTGAGCGGATCTGCAGAGGTTCGTCTCTCCCGGTATTAGGGGTGAGGTCGCGCTGTGTCTAGGAGAGCCAGTACATGAAAGTCCTTGGCCAAGGCAGGAGATTTACTGGTAGGCATTCCAGTAGTATCTCAGGGTGTTCTGGGTTACTCTCCGACATGACTTGTACCGCTTTTGGGGGTCTGACTTTTACCAACCCCCTAGGCCCGACATGCGATGCCCATAGACGAATAGACCGGACTGTACGGATATTGTCACTGACAGGCTCAGTAGGGTGTCAGGATGAGTTCGCTCATCAACGTCCCTTTTGGTCAATACCTGGTAGCCCGTCACGTATTGGCTAATATCTCTGACGTGCTATTGGTTAAATCCACAGCCAAAGTATTGACGAGTCTTTAGAGTCCCCCACAGACCAGTTTCTCAAGTTTCGGGCGAAACGCTGTAGAGGCCGTATGGAGATATGGCAGGGTTCGATCAGATACGTGCGGTATTGCACGGATCGTGATCGGACGGATTTTACTAGCCGGCTTTGGCTTAAGCCGGATCCTAATATTAGACAGTGTAGATTTTGTCTCTTTACATTTGTGTTCAGTGGGAATACAAATGCGGGCATGTATATGCAGTCGCGGGGTTTTCCTGTAATTTATTACGGGATCAGTTTTCTGAAGTTGCCAGTTTGCATTCCGTTCCGGCCAGTTTTCCTTTGTTCCTTCACGGCCGGACTTTCTGGTGGAGAGGGTTATTTGCAAGTTTGCAAATAACTTATTGTGGAGGGGTTTCTTGTATTTGTGGCTTCATAATCATGAGATTCCTTTTTCATCACTTCCTAGCATTTAATGAGATGAGATATGAAAGGATTTGTATATAACTTTGGATTTGACCATTTTCTCATCTTGATCATGCCTTTTCTTTTATTATTGATTGATTCTCTTTTTCCTCCTCCACTTAGAGATTTGGCCGGCCACACAAGAAGGGGAGAAGAGAGAGGTTTCATTTTGGATGAGGAAAATTGATTCATCACATTATTCTATGCTTGCCACAAAAATCCCTCACCTCTCCAAAGTTCATTCTTCACTACCTCCATCCTTTAAGGAAACTTCACAACCCCAAAAGAAACAAGCTACTACACTACACCTATAGCATTCCTTGGACGCGTCGGCTAGCCTACTTCGCGCCCGAGTTGCCTCGGTCCAGAGGTGGGAGCCCGTAAAAGAACCCGGCGATGTGGTGCCCGTTTCGACGAGGAGGCGACTACCGGAGATTCCGCGAGGAGATCGGAGTGGAGACAAAGACCGAAGGACACGGATCGCTTGGTAAAGCTTCTCTACTCTTTTTCTAGTATGCTAGTGTTAGGTTAATGGCCCGATCCGGGATTTATTGCGCGGTGGTGCCGGTTTCTAAGTTCGAAAAGTTTTTCGTATCCGCATTCCGGCGTCAGATCGACGGCCGGGGCGCCGCCGTGCACTTACAGATCACCACCATACTCTCTATTACCTTTTTGTATATACAAGGTTCATCTACCATTTTGATGTGTTAGTTATATGTATGTCCTAGAGGCCATTACTGTACATAGGATGTATATTGTAGTGGATGCTGGGACATATATAGGAAGGACTTTCTTGCTCGACATGATAGTATGCTATCTGGTTACCCTTTACCTTAACGTGTATGCTGATTGTCTCTCTGTTACATGTTGGTAAAGCCCTTAGGATCTGTACTTGACTACCTGGACTATGATGCGGATCATACTAGTGGGGATATGGTAGTCCATAAGTACATCCTTCAAAGTCCCTAGTCGTGGGTGTATCGAGACGGGGCATCGATATACCAGAGTAGACTAGCGTATACCTTCTCGACCCATACAGATGGGCGATGGATGATCCCATATCCATTGGTGTTTGACATCAGAGATGATATACGGGTGCTCAGTAGAGACTGGGTACACTGGACGGACTCGCCGAGAACTCCCAGATGGTATTATACCTCACGTCAGATGGCAGTTCTCTGGTGACACTGGTACAGAGTAGTCTGTTGACCCGAGATCGTCATGGAGTCTTGTGTGGTTCCCACTGTGCTTTGATTTCCATCTTACCACGTCCAAGAGGGCGTGCAAAACGGTGGTTTTTGGGTACAGTCCCGAGTCACATGGAGGCAATGAGCGATAGGAGGGGATTCGTCTCTCCCGGTATAGGGGGTTGATGTTGCGCTGTGTTCGATTGGCTATAACAGGAAATCCCTGGCCAGGGTTACTGAGATTTACTGGTAAGTGTTACCAGTAGTTTCTCGAACAGTTATAGACCTCATATCGACACGACTTATCGAGCTATTGGGGTCTGACGTTTACCACCCCTAGGCAAGATATGCGACATATCAGACGATCAGACCGGACTGTACGGTAGTGTTACTGGTCGGATTCACTGGAGTGTGAGCGGGCTTGCTCGTCGATCTTCAGATCGCTCAATACCCGGGTGGCCGTTACGTTTAGCAGACCGCTTGCGGCTTGTGGGTGTTTGATATGATCATCACCTGCTGCCGGCGTATTGACGAGTCTTTAGAGTCCTACACAGAGGTTTCCTGGCTCAAGCGAAACGAAATAGGAGCGCATATGAGATATGTGCGGGACCGAGAATAATGCGTGTATGTGATGCCGCGTTCCATTCTCGCGATGAATATATCGGAAAGGTTGTATGCGATATAACCTAGTTATCGATTCAAGCGTTGATTCGATAAGCCGATACATTGAATACTAGTCGGTTGTGTGCGACATGACCGGATCATTGAATCAAGTGTTGATTTAATGATTTAATGCATAATTATATATTTGATATGTTACTTTGTACTAACTAGTATTGGTTCACTTTAAACGGATTTTCTCACTTGGTTTGTGCACATTGTATATGTGATATATTTTTGTGCACTTGTATGTATCATGTTTGATGATGCATGCTAACTTGTGTTTTGTGTGAAGATTAAACCATGGTTGTGAGAGTGGTTAGGGTTTTATTTTCCATTACTTATTTATTCATTTATTTATTTGTTTATACATTTTGGAAAATAAATGGAAAAGAGAAAAGAATGGTGGCTTTATTTGTTCTTTAGTTGAAGCTTCATGAAGCTTTGATCAAGTCAACCATTCTTATCTCATCCTTAACCCTAACCATTCCCACTAACCCTAGTTTAGTCTCTACACTTGACCATGGTTAATTTTATGATAAGAATTCATTTTCTTTTCTTTTTCAATTAATCTTATCATATCTTTTATTCTTCTTCTTCCTTGAACTCAAGAAGAAAAGCTTAGGTCATCAATGGTGATTGATGATAAAGAGTGAGAAATCCAATTCTAAATTGAACCCACTTCCTATTTCTTCATCCTCTACCTCTTGCCAAGTAGTAGAGTGTGTTTTCTTCACAAGTTTCTTGACTTGGTGAAGTCGGAGCTTGATTTAGCGATGCCTCAACGTAGATCATCTTCGGCATGGACATCGACGACCTAGCTTGCCCATTCTCCGATGAAGCCGACGCCGGAGCCCGGATTTGATTTGGACAGCGGAGACGACCTCATCTCGGAGCCGTGGAGGTGGAGGACCGGATCTACAAAGGTTGTATTTCCGTTAAACTTTTAGTTAAGTGTTAACTAGTTAGTTTTTCGCTTAGACCTCTAGCCGACGATCCGTAGTCTAGGGTTTGTAGGCACCGTAGAATTTTGAAATTGGCATGTTCGATGCCTTGTGTGACCTCACTTGTGTGCCTAGGAACCCTACAGTGGTATCAGAGCCTAGCTAGAGCCTTAGGCGATGCGTAGACGGAGTTAGAAGTCCGATCGACCCGAAACCCCGACTTTAAAATGCTCTCTGGACATTTTTGTAAAATGTGGATTTTTGCAAATTAAAAATATGCAGAAAAACAAGTAGGTAAATCTAAGAATTACGATGCAAAAATTACCTAATGATCTTTCTAAAGTGCGGCGGAACCGCGGCATTAGCGTGCTAATGCGGCCCTTCCGCCGCACTTTTGTCTTATCTGCCATTGAATTTTGCACAGTAACTCCTATTTTTCAGTGCTGGTTTTCCTGGGAATTTTTAATCTGAAATCAAGAGTTGAGTATTTTGGGTTGTATTGGGAGTTCATACATTCGATCGGATTGTCAAACTTTGTCTATGTGTCGTTCCGGATAATTTTTTGAATATGTTAAAAAGTTCGACCGGATATAAATACCCAATTTTTCCCCTGTCGGGAAATTTCCAAGTGTTGGATTTTTCCGTAGTTTAACGACGTTCTAAGTAGTGCAAGTAACTCGATGGTCCCTCTAGAAGACAACAAACCTTAACTCGATTATGTGATCGTCTTGAACTGCCCTTTGAACCTTCGGGTTTGGGGGAGTACGGCGTGCCACATGTGAGGCGTTGGCTTGACCCTTCTACGGCTGGACCGTTGGTACTGAGGCACGAACGGAATGTTGTTAGACTTATTTCATGTGTTGATCTGTATCGGGAAAACTTGGGTGTTCGAATGTTCAATCGGAAAGTTTAACATTTTCTAATTATCTGGAATGGGATACAATAATTGGAATTCACAAGTAGTTATGTGATAACTGAATGAATGTTATAAACATAGCAGTTTAGTCTCACTTGATCGGTTGCCACGGAATTTTGATGTGATCAAAAGTCCGTCGCAATCACGTAGCGTACGCGGATACTCGCCGGGTAAACTTAATAGACAGCCTCACCCCATTGCCCCGACCAAGTGACTGTAGGAGAACCCCGTCGCCGAAAGCATCCGTTCGGGTGCTCGCGGCAGCGGTGTTCCGCCTTGGTGCACTTCGTCGACGGTATCGGGGGTGCGGCCGTCTATTGAAGTTTGCGACGAGCATTCGATCAGTTTTTCGGGAATCTTGTTGAATTTCCTGACTTGATATTGAAAAGTGTTTTCGATAATGAGACTAAAATGCGGGGTTTATAATTGTTAGGCATGTGATGTCTAAGTAATTCATTTGGTCAGGCATGCGATGTCTGAGGTGGTTGCGGATTCCAACTGTTGTAGTTTTACACTTTCTTTTCTGTGACCGTAAGTGTAATATGTGATATCGCCGGTTTCGTTGCTATATGTCAACGACAATTGGGATGCGCATATTTGCTTACGTTGATGACATGTGATGTTATGTGTTGCTGGATATGTTATATTGGATCGTCGTGTTTGAATAGCCGGGGGTTTTTATGTGAGATGAGTGTTTTTCATTTTCATTCATGTAAAAACTTGTATGTAATATTCTTTTATTGGGGCGCTTCCAGGTTGCGGAAGTAGTCACCGTTTGTATATTATTTACTTTTCCGCACTAGGATAGACCCAAGGAGGAGGGCATAAGTAACCGGGTTCTGGAGTCCAGTGGGAGACCAACTCGAGGAGTCGAGTCCGGGTCTCCTAACTCTAGAATTGGTAGGGTTGCTTGCCGCTCTCGTAGGGGTCTAGGGGTGTGGGTTTGGCTATTCATCACGACCGTGGAATCCGTGTTTTATACTGGCTCGTATTGAAAACACGGACGTCCTAGTATATCCAATATTTCATATGTTTCTTCTGCTGCGATATCTGTGATGTGATCATGTGATGTTCTGTGATAAATACAGTATATAGTTTATATGATATATTATATAGGCGTTACTTATGTTTTACACCCGCTCTAGCCCTGCCCCGCTCTGCCGTTAGTTACCTAACCTAACGGTGCACGAGGGGACATCGAGGCGAATGCGGATGGCATAAGTGTACGTCGTATTTATCTGTGATGTTTAGGTATTTAAATGATGGGACTTCATTAATGAGATTAATGAAATAAAAGAAACCTAAGATGTTGTAGAATCGAATTTCAAAATAAAACAGGTAGCTACAGTTCTTGCTTTGCATAGCGGTATATGAGATATATCCTGCACCTTATTCGATGAGGAAAGGACCGAGATCCCTTCACCGGGAGTGACTCCTTTAGCAATAACTGGCAGATGCTACACACTCGGTTTGTCTTTTGATTGCTTTTAAGTGTTTTTGCTTTGCACAGTGATATATATGATATATCCCGCACCTCATTCGACGAGGAAAGGACCGACGATCCCTTCACCGGGAGTGACTCCTTTAGCAAAACTAGAAAAGCCTCAAAAGCACTCCATTTTAAAAATCATTTGATTCTACAACGATATAAAGTTCATTACGCAAAAGGTTTTCTTAAAAACCTGTCGTAGCCCTCCGTCATTTCAGATAGGTAATAGTTAGTATTCGTGCTGCGTTTGTTGACTCAGTCAAGGCGTAGTGTGCGGTAGCTGATTATTGCTTATCTGCAAAGCATATGATGCGATTGGATTAGGGTAGTCGTGCGGCCTTATTGACTCAGTCAAGGGTCGTGCGGGTGGGTTTAATTCAATCGAGAAATGACGGGTTGAACTTTACTTGCGGTCTATGGTTTGTTGACTCAGTCAAGGTCATAGATCGCATGGGGAAAAATATTATCGGGAATTTCAAGTGTTGAGATTTGCAATGAGATTGCATACCTTCTATGAGATAGTTGGATCCCGATACCCGCTGCGAGTAAGTGTTACTCCTGGGAGAGTTTTATACATTACAATTAGCCGATCAAGTAGGTGTCTAGAAAAGTGTCAACGGGGTTACGCCTCTGGGAAAATGAGGTTTACATTAATTAGGTTCGTGCGAAAGCACGGGGGACCTCCCTCAAAGTACCGACACTGGCCTAGCTGAAAGATTGGCGAACTTGTAGTGTGTAATTAATCCCGGCTAGTCTTTCCTTTTAGGGTTTGAAGGAAGATTTGATAAAAAGCAGTGGGAGCCATCCTGATTAGATAAAATAAAAACCAATCTATTCTTGCAAGAGCGCACGCTGAGTGTTTTCTTCTCTCTCTCTCCTGGTAGCGACCATATCACGCCTTAATCAAGATAATAATACGGATTATTGACCGAACCCGCTTATTATACTGGGCTGGGGACCGTTGGTCCCGCTCCAACTTATAATTGTTATAAGACAGAGCAGGAAATTGGGGATTACCAGAATTCCCGTGCCGCCCAAACGAAGAGAGTGCATGCTGATGCATCATCTTCGGGTGTGTTCATTATACAGAACTGTTTCTCAGTATCCTTTACATCCTGGGTATGTGATACCGGATCAGGATCCCAGATATGTAATCTGTTACATAGGGCTACAGATAGGTAGAGAACTGAGAACGGGTGATAAGTTTCATGAGGCAGAAAACGGGGCAAGAGTTGCAGCCAAGTCTGTTGGTCACTGTCACCCTGTATTACAATACATTGATTCTGAACGAATGTTATTAGATACCGAACCTGATATACAAAATCATATCAGTCTCTTTATTAGTAAAGAAATGATAAAATTTTGTATAAATGGATAATGTTTTGAACATTTCCTATATCAAAAGTTGATCGGTTCAGGCACGTTATCTAAAAGCATTGATGTTCTAAATCAAACTACAGTTCTTAGTATATGGAACACACACAAGAGGAAGAGTTCAGAATTGAACGATTCCTTCTTGAGGCATTGTAGACTAGGTCATATCTATGCGACCCGACTAGCAGAAGTTACATTTAGATGCATATTTAAATCAGTTTGAATTTACATCTTGTGAAACTTGCTAGTCATGTCACAAAGAAATGATGACCATAGCTCTGTTTACTGGAAGCAGAGAAAGAGTTAGTAAACTCTTGGGACTGATACATGATGATGTATGTAGGTCCCCTGTCTACATATGCCAAGACCGGTTCTTTGTACTTCATTACATTCTCTGATAATCTCTCAAGATTCAGACATATGTTCCTGTTGAAACACAAGTCCGAACCTTTTGAGATATTCATAGAATATAAGCGAGAAGTAGAGAACCAATACGGGTACAAGTATTATGTCCTATGATGAGATCAAGGAGGAGAATACTTGAGCACGGAATTCCTGGACTATTCTAAAGGAGAATGAGATTCTCTCTCAGCATTACTCCTCTGTATACACCATAGCACGATGGTATATCGGGGCGGAGCAATCACACCCTATATGATAAGGTGTGCTCTATGATGAGTACTACTGAGTTACCTATTTCCTTTTTGGGGGTTATGCACTTGAGAAGCTGCATATCTATTGAATAAGGGTTCCAATCAAATCAGTTGCCTACCGCTTCATATGTGATATGGAAAGGGAAGAGCCCATATCTTAAGTTGGTTAAGATTTGGGGTTGTCTGGCCTATGTCTAAAGGCAAAATCCGGACAAGCTCGAGGCAAGATCTGTTATGTAGAACTGGAAATGTTCCAGCTATACGAACTACAGCAGATGATTTGGTAGAACCAAAGGATTCAGTAGATTCCAACGAACCTCAGCCTTCCCGCCGATCTAGTAGGGTTCCTCACCCACCTGAGAGATACTTCGGTTCCTCTATGACAGTGGGAGCGAGGATTGCATCATGAGATGATGACCCAACTAGTTTCGAGCTGGCCATCGAGAGTAAGACTCTGTAAGAATGGCTGGATGCTTAGTGATCTGAGATGGAATCCTTATACACCAACAAAGTATGGACTTTAGTTGCTATATCTGAAGGGTTAAATCCCCATCAGGACCAAGTATATCTTGAGAAGATTACATGGTGTAGATGGAAAAGTTGAGACTTTCAAAGCTAGACTTGTTAAAAGTTTTCTTCATTGACCAGGCGTGGATAATGATGAAACCTTTTCCAGTGGCTATGCTTAAGTCCATCCAGATCCTACTTACCACGGCTGCATACCATGACTACGATCTCTGGTGGTTGGGTGTCTTGACTGATTTTCTAAATGATGATTTAGAAGAGTGCGTCTATAAGTACACAGCCAGAGGGCCTCGTAGACAGTGGGAGCAGCGGAAACGTGTGCAAGATGCTTTATAGGATAAAGCAGGCATCGCGGAGTTGGAACATCTGTTTTGATGGATTAGTCAAAGAAGTTGACATCATCAAAATGGTAGATGAACCTTGTATAAACAAAAAGGTAGTAGGGAGTATGGTGGTGATCCTCGTAGAGTACGTGGATGACATACTCTTGATAGGGAAAGAGTTTCCTATGCTACGCTCGGTCAATCTCCGTTTATCACTATGATTCTCCATATAGGATCAAAATGATACCTCCTAAAATCCAGAGTTTTGGATCTATGAGATAGATTTAATTGGATGTTAGGATTCCCACTAGATGTAGTGAGATGGTATCAATCGACCCTGGGGAGAATCACTGGAATGGTTCCAGGGTGATAATGACGACTGAATGTCAGTTGCAGGCATTGTCTTTACCCTCAGTAAAGGGACGGTATGTTGGAAGAGTTCCAAGCTAGATATCGTGACATACTAGACGATAAAGGCAGGATACATCGCTACTTAAGATGCTACCAAAGAGGCTGTTTGGGTGTATATTGGTTCATGAGATGAACTATGTTCCTCCCATTGTGTGACAATGGAGTCGTGGCTTATGCCAAGGAACATCCGTCCCATCAGTGATCCAGACATATTCTATGGCAGTATCACCTGATCATGGAGATGGTTAATCTCCAGGGTGATCGAGGTAAGGAGAGTAGATTCAGAGGACAACACAGCGGATCCACTCACAAAGGCCTGTTCCCAGAGAGAGATTTTTATGGGATGGTTGAGTATGAGATACTACAACCACTGCTACAGATGGCCCTAGTGCAAGTGGGAGATTGTTAGTTATATGTATGCCCTAGAGGCCATTACTGTACATAGGATGTATATTGTAGTGGATGCTGGGACATATATAGGAAGGACTTTCTTGCTCGACATGATAGTATGCTATCTGGTTACCCTTTACCTTAACGTGTATGCTGATTGTCTCTCTGTTACATGTTGGTAAAGCCCTTAGGATCTGTACTTGACTACCTGGACTATGATGCGGATCATACTAGTGGGGATATGGTAGTCCATAAGTACATCCTTCAAAGTCCCTAGTCGTGGGTGTATCGAGACGGGGCATCGATATACCAGAGTAGACTAGCGTATACCTTCTCGACCCATACAGATGGGCGATGGATGATCCCATATCCATTGGTGTTTGACATCAGAGATGATATACGGGTGCTCAGTAGAGACTGGGTACACTGGACGGACTCGCCGAGAACTCCCAGATGGTATTATACCTCACGTCAGATGGCAGTTCTCTGGTGACACTGGTACAGAGTAGTCTGTTGACCCGAGATCGTCATGGAGTCTTGTGTGGTTCCCACTGTGCTTTGATTTCCATCTTACCACGTCCAAGAGGGCGTGCAAAACGGTGGTTTTTGGGTACAGTCCCGAGTCATATGGAGGCAATGAGCGATAGGAGGGGATTCGTCTCTCCCGGTATAGGGGGTTGATGTTGCGCTGTGTTCGATTGGCTATAACAGGAAATCCCTGGCCAGGGTTACTGAGATTTACTGGTAAGTGTTACCAGTAGTTTCTCGAACAGTTATAGACCTCATATCGACACGACTTATCGAGCTATTGGGGTCTGACGTTTACCACCCCTAGGCAAGATATGCGACATATCAGACGATCAGACCGGACTGTACGGTAGTGTTACTGGTCGGATTCACTGGAGTGTGAGCGGGCTTGCTCGTCGATCTTCAGATCGCTCAATACCCGGGTGGCCGTTACGTTTAGCAGACCGCTTGCGGCTTGTGGGTGTTTGATATGATCATCACCTGCTGCCGGCGTATTGACGAGTCTTTAGAGTCCTACACAGAGGTTTCCTGGCTCAAGCGAAACGAAATAGGAGCGCATATGAGATATGTGCGGGACCGAGAATAATGCGTGTATGTGATGCCGCGTTCCATTCTCACGATGAATGTATCGGAAAGGTTGTATGCGATATAACCTAGTTATCGATTCAAGCGTTGATTCGATAAGCCGATACATTGAATACTAGTCGGTTGTGTGCGACATGACCGGATCATTGAATCAAGTGTTGATTTAATGATTTAATGCATAATTATATATTTGATATGTTACTTTGCACTAACTAGTATTGGTTCACTTTAAACGGATTTTCTCACTTGGTTTGTGCACATTGTATATGTGATATATTTTTGTGCACTTGTATGTATCATGTTTGATGATGCATGCTAACTTGTGTTTTGTGTGAAGATTAAACCATGGTTGTGAGAGTGGTTAGGGTTTTATTTTCCATTACTTATTTATTCATTTATTTATTTGTTTATGCATTTTGGAAAATAAATGGAAAAGAGAAAAGAATGGTGGCTTTATTTGTTCTTTAGTTGAAGCTTCATGAAGCTTTGATCAAGTCAACCATTCTTATCTCATCCTTAACCCTAACCATTCCCACTAACCCTAGTTTAGTCTCTACACTTGACCATGGTTAATTTTATGATAAGAATTCATTTTCTTTTCTTTTTCAATTAATCTTATCATATCTTTTATTCTTCTTCTTCCTTGAACTCAAGAAGAAAAGCTTAGGTCATCAATGGTGATTGATGATAAAGAGTGAGAAATCCAATTCTAAATTGAACCCACTTCCTATTTCTTCATCCTCTACCTCTTGCCAAGTAGTAGAGTGTGTTTTCTTCACAAGTTTCTTGACTTGGTGAAGTCGGAGCTTGATTTAGCGATGCCTCGACGTAGATCATCTTCGGCATGGACATCGACGACCTAGCTTGCCCATTCTCCGATGAAGCCGACGCCGGAGCCCGGATTTGATTTGGACAGCGGAGACGACCTCATCTCGGAGCCGTGGAGGTGGAGGACCGGATCTACAAAGGTTGTATTTCCGTTAAACTTTTAGTTAAGTGTTAACTAGTTAGTTTTTCGCTTAGACCTCTAGCCGACGATCCGTAGTCTAGGGTTTGTAGGCACCGTAGAATTTTGAAATTGGCATGTTCGATGCCTTGTGTGACCTCACTTGTGTGCCTAGGAACCCTACATGATGAAGTCAAACTCTTTGACTACCACATCAAAACAGATGTTCTAACTCCGCGATGCCTGTTTTATCACATAAAACATCTTGCACACATTTCCGCTGCTCCCACTGTCTACGAAGCCCTCTGGCTGTGTACTTATAGACACTCTCTTCCAAATCATCATTTAGAAAAGCAGTCATGACACCAAACCGCCAGATATCGTAGTCATGGTATGTAGCCGTGGCAAGTAGGATATGGATGAATTTAAGCATAGCTTTGAAAGTCTCAACTTTTCCATGTACACCAAGTAATCTTCTCAAGATATACTTGCTCCTGATGGGGATTTAACCCTTCAGATAAAGCAACCAAAGTCCATACTTTGTTGGTGTATAAGGATTCCATCTCAGATTACTAAGCATCCAGCCATTCTTACAGAGTCCCACTCATGATGGCCAGCTCGAAACTAGTTGGGTCATCATCTCATAATGCATTCCTCGCTCCCACTGTCATAGAGAAACCGAAGTATCTCTCAGGTGGGTGAGGAACCCTACTAGATCGGCGGAGGCGCTGAGCTTCGTTAGAATCTATTGAATCCTTTGGTTCTACCAAATCATCTGCTGTAGTTTGTATAGCTGGAACTCCTTCCAGTTCTACCTCATGACCATTAATTTTTCCATAAGAAACTCCCTTTCACAAAAGTGGCATGCTGAGAAACAAAACATCTTTTGATCCTCGGTTTGGTAGAAGATATTCCCTTCCGAATGCTTGGGATATCCAACAAACTTCCACAGAACTGATTTTGCCTCGAGCTTGTCTGGATTATGCTTTTAGACATAGGCCGGACAACCCTAAATTTTAACATCATTAAGATATGGGCTCTTCCCTTTCCATATCACATATGAAGTGGTAGGCAACTGATTTGATTTGAACCCTATTCAATAGGTATGCAGCTTCTCAAGTGCATAACTCCCAAAAGGAAATAGGAAACTCAGTAGTACTCATCATAGAGCACACCATATCACATAGGGTGCTTTTGCTCCGCCCCGATATACCATCGTGCTATGATGTATACGGAGGAGTAATGCTGAGAGAGAATCTCATTCTCCTTTAGAATAGTCCAGGAATTCCGTGCTCAAGTATTCTCCTCCCTGATCTCATCAAAAGACATAATACTTATACCCGTTTTTGGTTCTCTACTTCTAACTTATATTCTGTGAATATCTCAAAAGCTTCGGACTTGTGTTTCAACAGGAACATATGTCTGAATCTTGATAGATCATCAGAGAATGTAATGAAGGACAAAGAACCGGTCTTGGCATGTATAGACAGGGGACCTTCATACATCAGCATGTATCAATCCCAAGAGTTCACTAACTCTTTCTCTGTTTCCAATAAACAAAGCTGTGGTCATCTTATCTCTGTGACATGACCGACAAGTTTCACAAGATGTAAATTCAAACTAATTTAAATATGCATCTATATGTAACTTCAGCTGGTCGGGTCGCATTGATATGACCTAGTCTACAATGCCTCAAGAATGATTCGCTCATTTCTGAACTCTTCATCTTGCGTGTGTTCTGTACATTAAGAACTATGGTTTGATTTAGAACGTCTATGCTTTTAGATAACGTGCTTGAACCGATCAACACTTGATATAGGAAATGTTCAAAACATTATCCAACAATACAAAATTATATCCTTTCTTTACTAATAAAGAGACTGATATGATGTTGTATATCAGGTTCGGTGTCCAATAACATTCATTCAGAATCAATGTATTCTGGTAATACAGGGTGATAGTGACCAACAGACTTGGCTGCAACACTTGCACCGTTTTCAATCTCATGAAACTTATCACCCGTTCTCAGTTCTCTACCTATCTGTAGCCCATGTAACAAATTACATTTGCGGGATCCTGATCTGGTATCTCATACCCAGGACGTAAATGATACTGAGAAACAGTTCTCTGTAATGAACACACCCGAATATGATGCATCAACATGCACTTTCTTCATTTGGGCGGCACGGGAATTCTGGTAATCCCATATTTCCTGCTCTGTCTTATAACAATTATAAGTTGGAGCGGGACCAACGTTCCCCAGCTCAGTATAACAAGCGGGTTCGGTCAATACATCCATATTATTATTTTGATTAAGGCGTGACATGGTCGCTACCTGGAGAGAGAGAGAAGAAAACACTCAGCGTGCGCTTTTTACAAGATTAGATTGGTTATCAATTTATCTAATCAGGATGTCTCCCACTGTTTTAGTCAAATCTTCCTTCAAACCCTAAAAGGAAAGACTAGCCGGGATTAATTACATTATACAAGTTCGCCAATCTTTCAGCCAGGTCAGTGCCGGTACTTTGAGGGAGGTTCCCCGTGCTTTCGCACGGACCTAATTAAAATAAACCTTGTTTTCCCAGGGGCGTAACCCCGTTAACACCTTTCTAGACACCTACTTGATCAGCTAATTATAATGTGTAAAACACTCCCAGGAGTAACTCTTACTCGCAGCGGGTATCGGGATCCAACTATCTCATAGAAGGTATGCAATCTCATTGCAAATTTCAACACTTGAAATTCCCAATAATATTTTACCCCTTGCAGCTTATGACCTTGGCTAAGGTCAACAAATCATAAGTGCTAGCCAAGTTCAACCCGTCATTTCCCGATTGAATTAAACCCACCCGCACGACCCTTGGCTAAGGTCAACAAAGTCGCACGACTACCCTAACTCAATCGCATCATATGCTTATACAAATAAGCACTAATCAGCCACCGCACACTACGCCTTGGCTAAGGTCAACAAACGCAGCACGAATACTAACCAGTACTTATCTGAAATGACTGAGGGCTACGACGGGTTTTTAAGAAAACCTTTTGCGTAATGAACTTGATATCGTTGTAGAATCGAGTGATTTTAAATGGAGTGTTTTTGAGACTTTTCTAGTTTTGCTAAAGAGGTCACTTCCGGTGAAGGGATCGTCGGCTCTTTCCACATCGAATAAGGTGCAGGATATTTCACAAATATCACTATGCAAAGCAAAAACTATAGAAACAATCAAAAGACAAACCGAGTGTATAGCAACTACTAGTTTCGCTAAAGAGGTCACTCCCGATGAAGGGATCTCGGCTCTTTCCTTATCGAATAAGGTGCTGGATGTTCTACAAGGAACACCGCTACGCAAAGCAAGAACTAGAGCTACAAGTTTTTAAACAAGTTTCTACAATATTTTTAGGTTTCTTTTTAGTTCATTAATCTCATTAATGAAGTCCCATTTTAATATGCTTCACAAGCATCACATTTGAAACGAAATCTGCAATATAATATATATCTCATATATATAATATAAACATTCGTCTCAGGCAGTAATATGATCTCATCACAGAACATTGCAGCAGAAGAACATATATGAAATATTGGATATATTAGGAGGTCCGTGTTTTTAATACGAGCCTGTATAAAACACGGATTCCACGGTCACGATGAATAGCCAAACCCACATCCCTAGACCCCTACGAGAGCGGCAAGCAACACTGCCAATTCTAGGGTTAGGAGACCCGGTCTCGACTCCTCGAGATGGTCTCCCACTGGACCCTAGAACCCGGTTACTTGTGCTCCCAGCCTTGGGTCTACCTAATGCGGAAAAGTAAATAATATACAATGGTGACATCATTCTCAACCCGGAAGTGCCCCAATAAAAGAATATTACATACAAATGAATTTTACATGAATGAAAAAGGAAAAACTCTCATCTCACATAAAACCCCGACTATTCAAAACGCGACGATCCAATATAACATATCACAGCAACACATAATATCTCATATCATCAACGTAAGCAAGTATGCGTATCCCGATTGTCGTTGATGTATAGCAACGAAATAGGCGATACACCACATACTACGCTTACGGTCACAGAAAAGAAAGTGTAAAACTACAACAGTTGGAATCCGCAACCTCCTTAGACATCACATGCCTAACCAAATGAATTTTTTAGACATCGCATGCCTAACAATTATAAACCCCGCATTTTATTCTCATTATCGAAAACACTTTTCAAAATCTAGTCGGGCAATTCAACAAGATTCCCGACATCCTGATCGAATGCTCGTCGCAAACTTTAGTAGACGGCCGCACCCCCAAATGCCGTCGACGAAGTGCACTAAGGCGGAACACCGCTGCCGCGAGCACCCGAACGGATGCTTTTGGTGATGGGGTTCTCCTACAGTCACTTGGTCGGGGATATGGGGCGTGGCTGTCTGTTAAGTTTACCCGGCAAGTATCCGCGTACGCTACATGATTGCGGCGGACTTTTGATCACATCAAAATCCCGTGGCAACCGATCATCTGAGACTGGACTGCTAGATTTATAACATTCAAATTAGTTATCTCATAACTACTTGTGAATTCCAAATATCACATTCCAGATAAATAGACAATGTTAAACTTTCCGATCGAATAATCAAACACCTAAGTTTTCCCAAATAGCTCAACACTTGAGCGGAGTTCAAAAAGTATCCATCACATGCCACAGTACGATTGGTCCAGCCGTAGAAGGGTCAAGCCAACGCCTCACATGTGGCACGCCGTACTGCCCCAAACCCTAAGGTTTAGAGGCAGTTCAAGACGGTCACATAATCGAGTTAAGGTTTGCTGTCTTCTAGAGGGTCCACCGCGTTACTTGCACGACTTAGAACGTTCTTATACTACAGAAAAATCCAACGCTTGGAAATTTTCCGGCAGGGGAAAAAGTGAGTTATTGATACCCGTTCGAACTTTTTAACAGTTTCTAAAATTATCCGGAAAAAAATAAACGAAGTTAAATTATACGATCGAATCAACGAGTCCCCAATACAACCCAGAAAACTCAACACTTGAGTGGAATTAAAAATTCCCAGAATAGTGCAAAAGAAACCAGGAATAATACTGTGTAGTAGCGGGCCCCAGTGACACTATTCAGCCGTGGAACCGCGGCCACGTGCGTGGTTTGGCCGCGGTTCCGCGGTCACGTGATCGACTTAGGTGTCCGTACTGCACAGTAATTCTTAGATTCTCCTGATTAAATTTCTGAGCATTTTTAATTAGAAAAAATCAACATTTTTAAAAAATATCCAGAGAAGGGTATAAATCGGGGTTTCCGGGTTTGATCGGACTTTAAACTTCGTCTAGACTTCGCCTAAAGCTCTAGCTTGGCTCTGATACCATTGTAGGGTTGCTGGGCACACGCACAAGGGTCTACGAGGCATCAACCATGCCCGATTTAAAATTTAGCCGTGCCGAACAACCCAAAGCCGGATCTTTAAACTAGAGTTTAGGCGAAAACAAGCATGTTAAACACTTTAACACTAAGTGAGAGGGATTACAACCTTTGTAGATCCTGTTCTTCACTTCTTAAGCTCCATGTTGAGGTCCCTTCGCTGCGATCATCATGTTCCGGACTCTCGAGAGGCTTCACGAAGAGAAAGATACAGTCTTGCTTCCGATCTTCGATAACAAAGATGATCTACCTTGAAGTTTTATTAACACAAGCTCTCACTCACTAAATGAAGTGAACACCTTCATCTAAATGGCAAGGATAGATGAGGATGATGAAGTAGGATTTTTGCTCTCATTTGTTTTCATAAACTCACTCATTTTCATCACTTGATAAAAAGCTAGAAAGCTTTTCATCAAAGAACTCAAGGAAGAAGAAGAAGGAGAATAGTGATCAATCCTTTTGTGATGAATAATGAAAGGATGATAATGATGAATAATGCAACCATGGTCAAACTAACCCTTGTAGAGATTTGACTAAGGTTAAAGGTTTGGTTGGGTTAAGGAAATATCTTGCAAAAATATCTTTTCCAAAACAAAAAACAAAGCTTCTAGAAACTTATAGAAAAGCTTAACCCTAATCAAACCCTAACCATGTTTAATCTCCACTAAACATGTTGTATTAATAACCATATCATGTTACAATATTATATATCACATATATAATATTTATTGTAACAAAATAAAATAATACAATTAACATATATCGCATATATATCAATGTATTACCCGAGTGAGAAAAAGAATCTTTTAGTGAACTAATATTAGTTAATGTAATTTAATATATCATATATATTATTATACATTAAATTATCGAATCAACACTTGATCCGACAATCCGGCTATATCGCATATAACCGACTAATATCTCATTTACCGATTCATCGAATCAACACTTGATCCGATGACCCGGCTGATATCAAATATCGCGAGAATAGAATACGGTATCTCATATCGCATTATCCTCGGTCCTGCACATATCACATATGTGCCCCTACTTCGTTTTTCCTGAGTCAAGAAACCTCTGTGTAGGACTCTAAAGAATCGTCAATACGCCGGCAGTAAGTGATGATCATATCAAACACCCACAAGCTGCAAAACGGTCAGCTAAACGTAACAGCTACCCAGGTATTGAGCGCTCAGAAATCAACAAGCAAGCATGTACATTCTCCTGTGAATCCAATCAGTAACACTCCCGTATAGTCCGGTCTCGTCGTCTGATATGTCGCATATCTCACCTAGGGGTGGTAAACGTCAGACCCCAGTAGCTTGATAAGTCGTGTCGATTTAAGGTTTATAAAAGTTCGAGAAACTACTGATAACACTTACCAGTAAATCTCAGCAACCCTGGCTAGGGATTTCTAGTTATAGCCAATCGAACACAGCACAACATCAACTCCCTATACCGGGAGAGACGAATCCCCTCCTATCGCTCATTGCCTCCGTGTGATTCGAGACTGTACCCAAAAGCCACCTTTTTGCACGCCCTCTTGGACGTGGTATGATGGAAATCAAAGCACAGTGGGAATCACACAAGACTTTATGACGATCTCGGGTCAACAGACTACTCTGTACCAGTGTCACCGAAGAACTGCCATCTGACGTGAGGTATAATACCATATGGGAGTTCTCGGCGAGTCCGTCCAGTGTACCCAGTCTCTACTGAGCGCCCGTACACCATCCTTGATGTCAAACACCGATGGATATGGGATCATCCATCGCCCATCATATGGGTCAAGATGCGTATACGCTAGTCTACTCTGGTGTATCGATGCTCTGTCTCGATACACCCTCGACTAGGAACAGTTACAGGATGTACTCGTCGACTACCGTGGCCCCACTAGTATGATCTCATCATAGTCCCAGTAGTCGAGTACATATCCTAAGGGCTTTATCAACATGTAACATAGAGACAATCAGAGTACATGTTAAGATAAAGTACAACCAGATAGCATATTATCATGTCGAGCAAGAAAGTCCTCCCTATATATGTCCAAGCATCCATTACAATATACATCGTATGTACAGTAATGGCCTCTAGGGCATACATATAACTAACAGGTACCACCTGATCAGGGTGATCGTTGATCTCTGGGAGATCGAGATGAGAAGAGTAGATACGGAGAACAACACTGCAGATCCACTCACCAAGACCATCCCTCAGACACAGTTCGAGTGGCTATTCGAGATCTTAGGTCTGCAATATGCCAATACATGGCCTTAGTGCAAGTGGGAGATTGTTAGTGATATATGCCCTAGATGCCATTATTGTATCATACTGGTTTGTATATTACTTAATAGAAGCTTGGGATTGTTGGCTATAGTGCCCTCAAGTCAATTATTGGATCGCAGGCACGTGATTGCAATGATTGAGGGAGGACCTATACCGGTAGAACAATCTTACTCGAGATGATAATATGCTGTCCGGTTTGTCTTTATCATCATGTACAGCATTAAGTGGCATTACAGATCACTATTACATGTTGATAGAGCCCATAGGATTCATGCTTGACTACCAGCAGTATGATGGCGATCATATACGTGAGAGTTGGGTGGTCTATAAGCACATCCTTAAAATGTCCCTAGTCGTGGAAGTTTCGAGACTGGGCATCGATACTCCAAGAGTAGACTGGTGTATACTGATCGAGACCCCGACGAGGGGCGGTGGCCGGTCTCACAAGCCATTGGTATTAGTTGGTTCACCTAAGATGTATATAGGTGCTCATTGGGTTATGAGTACACCGAACGGACTCGCCGAGAACGTGCTAGTTGGTATTATACCTATTGTCAGATAGCAGTTCCGTGGTGACATGTGCACAGGTTAGTCTATCGACCTGAGATCATCATTTGTCTCGTGTGAGTTCCCACTGTTCTTTGATTACTACCCTACCATGGATCAAAGGAATCATGCAAACAGGTTTTAGTTGGGTACAGTCCCGAGCCACATGAAGGCAGTGAGCGGATCGTCAAAGGATTCATCTCTCCCGGTATTGGGGGTTGATGTCGCGATGTGCACGGGTGGCCATCACCAGAAATCCTTGGCCAAGGTAGTCGAGAATTACTGATCTAGGATTGGTAGTTTCTCAGGTGGTGATAGATTTCATACCGACACTAAATGTCGCATTATTAGGGGTCTGACTTTATCCACCCCCCTAAAATCGATATGCGATACTCATAGACGAATGGACCGGACTGTATGGAGATTGTCACTGTCAGGATCAATAGGGGTTTCAGAATGAGTTTGCTCGTCGGCCTCCCTTTCACTCAATACCTGGGTAGCCATTACGTACAGCTAGTGCCGCTGACGTGCTTGTGGTTAAACCCACTGCTAGCATATTGACGAGTCTTTAGAGTCCCACATAGATGGTTTCCCTGCTTCGAGCGAAACGATGTAGAGGTCGTATGGTTTTATGGCAGGATTCGATCACATATATGTACTTGTGCACGGATGATATTCGGACGGATAATACTAGTGGGCTTTAGTTTAAGTCGGATCCTAGTATTATATTGTTCGATTATTTTTGTCTCTTTGTATCCGTATTCTTCAGAATACGGATGCGGGTATATATATACAGTTGAGGGGTATTCTTGTAATTTATTACAAGATTACTTTTAGAAGATTACACCTCATCATGATTTAGACCTTTCTTGGATTAAAAGGTTATTGAGGTGTAGGATGAGGTGTTTATTGCATTTTTGTGGCATGGCTAATTAGTGACCCATGGTTACTATTCTAGCATGCTTAGGGTTTTTGTTTGTTGTGAGATTATGTTGACTTGAGATATTTTTTGTTGACTAAGATATTTTGGAGACATGGACATTTATGTGATGGCTCCATTATTTTTTATCACACTCACACAACAAACAAAAAATACAAGCCATTATTCATTTCTTTTTCTCTCTCTCTTGAGTTGCTCTCAACACCTCATTCTCATGGCATCTTCTTCCTCTAGCTCCATCCAAATCCTCTCATGAGTTGAGAATCCTTGGGTGTATTGAGATAAATTAATTCTTCATCACTCTCTATTTCATCTACGGTATCTAGAGTAGCGATATAAGTGCCCTAGTTGCCTTGGATATGAGGTTGAAGCTCGTTGCATAAACTCTCGGATGGATCATCTTCGATGGAGGGAGACCGAAGATCAAGCTTGATCAAGGAAGCCCCTAGGAGCTTGGGATGATGGTTGAAGACCGAAGGACACGGATCTATTCGGTATAACTATTCTAACTCCTTTGCATGTTTTGTTATCTAGGCTTATGGGTAGATCCAGGTAATTGGTTGTGGTGGCGCCAAGTTTTATAAATTTTTGTTCCGCATTTTATCACGGATTGATGGGCGGGACGCTGTCGTAACCCAATATGGTATCAAAGCCACTCCATAAGCCTTAGTTAACTCATTGCGACATTAGAAATCCGCCGTTTTTGTCGTGCAAAAACTGCCGACAAAAACAGTTCCGAAAACTGAAAGTTTGAGATGTTTGCACACCCCGCGGGCTCACGGTAAGAACTGAGAAGCCGCGGGGTGGTGTATGGGCACCCCGGGGAATCCCCGGGGGGGACCGAACTGTAGGGTTAGCATAGCACCTTGTGATGGTTTTGGCAAGCATCAATCATGCTACTTTAAAATTTTTGGGGTGCTAAACAAACCCTAACCAAGATCTTAACTAGAGAATTAGGGTCAACTTTGCATGTAAATATCTTTACATCTAAGAGAAAGGGATTACAACCTTTGTAGTCCGTTCCTACGCTTCATAAGCTCCGTGTTGAGGTCCCTTCTCTGCGATCAACATGAACTCCGACTCTCGAGTAGCTCCATGAAGTAAATGAGACACCTTGCTTGTAGTCTTCATGATTTAAGATGATCTACCTTGAAGAATCTCTAACCCAAGCTTACACTTCACTAATGAAGTAATTAGAGAAGTGAACACCCTAATCTAAGTGACTAGAATAGATGAGGATGATGAAGTAGGAATTATGCTCTCTTTTGTTTTCAATTTCTCACACTAAATCATCACATGTAAAAAGCTAGCAAGCTTTTTCAAGGAGGAAGAAGAAGAAGAAGAAAGCTTTTGTGATGAATAATGAATAATTGTTGTGGTTACAATTGCAACCATGAGTTAAGAATGAAGAGCTTAACTGATGTAGAGAATAAACCATAGGTAAAGGGTTTGGGTTGGGTTAACAAATATCTACACAAAATATCAAGCTAAAGACAAAAGAAAGCTTCATGAAGCTTCATGAAAAAGCTAACCCAAATCCAAACCCTAACCTTTTTAAACTCCACAAAACATGTTGCATTTGTAACCCTAACTTGTTACAATATTATATATCACATATATAATATATTTTTATAACAAAAGAAAATAATAAAATTAACATATATCGCATATATATCAATGTATTATCCGGTGAGAAATGAATCAATAAAGCAAGCTTATATTAGTTAACGTAATGTAATATATCACATATATATTTATACATTAAATTATCGAATCAACACTTGATCCGACAATCCGGCTATATAGCATATAACCGACTAATATAACATGTACCAATTCATCGAATCAACACTTGATCCGATGACCCGGCTATATCACATATACCCGGCCGATATCATATATCGCGAGAATAAAATACGGTATCTCATATCGTAATATTCTCGGTCCCGCACATATCACATATGCGCTCCTACTCCGTTTTGCCTGAGCCAGGAAACCTCTGTGTAGGACTCTAAAGAATCGTCAATACGCCGGCAGTAGGTGATGATCATATCAAACACCCACAAACTGCAAGCGGTCAGCTAAACGTAACAGCCACCCAGGTATTGAGCGACCAGAAGATCAACAAGCAAGCCTGTACATTCTCCTGCGAATCCAATCAGTAACACTCCCGTACAGTCCGATCTCTTCGTCTGATATGTCGCATATCCAGTCTAGGGGTGGTAAACGTCAGACCTCAGTAACCGATAAGTTGTGTCGATATGAGGTCCATAACAGTTCGAGAAACTACTGATAACACTTACCAGTAAATCTCAGCAACCCTGGCCAGGGATTTCCAGTTATAGTCAATCGAACACAGCGCAACATCAACTTCCTATACCGGGAGAGAGGAAACCCCTCCTATCGCTCATTGCCTCCATGTGATTCGGGACTGTACCCAAAAGCCACCGTTTTGCATGCCCTCTTAGATGTGGTAAGGTGGAAATCAAAGTACAGTGGGAATCACACAAGACTCTATGACGATCTCGGGTCTACAGACTAACCTGTACCAGTGTCACCCGAGAACTGCCATCTGACGTGAGGTATAATACCATCTGGGAGTTCTCGGCGAGTCCGTCCAGTGTACCCAGTATCCACTGAGCACCCGTATACTATCTCTGATGTCAAACACCAATGGATATGGGATCATCCATCGCCCATCTACATGGGTCAAGAAGCATACGCTGGTCTACTCTGGTATATCGATGCCCTGTCTCGATACACCTACGACTAGGAACTTTTGAAGGATGTACTTACCGACTACTTTGTCCCTACTAGTATGATCTGCATCATAGTCCTGGTAGTCAAGTACTCATCCTAAGGGCTTTATCAACATGTAACATTTAGACAATCAGAGTACATGTTAAGATAAAGGGCAACCAGATAGCATACTATCATGTCGAGCAAGAAAGTCCTCACTATATATGTCCAAGCATCCACTACAATATACATCGTATGTCCAGTAATGGCCTCTAGGGCATACATATCACTAACAATCTCCCACTTGCACTAGGGCCATCTGTTGTGGTATCGCATACCCAACAATCAGCTGTGGTTGAACTATCGCATACTCAACCATCCCATAAAAGTCTCTACTGGGAAATAGGCCTTTGTGAGTGGATCCGCACTGTTGTCTTGTGTGTCTACTCTCCTAACCTCAATCTCCCTAGAGATCAACCATCTCCATGATCAGGTGATACTACCTAAGAATATGTTTGGATCTCAGATGGGACGGGGGTTCCTATGCATAAGCCACAACTCCATTGTCATACAATGATAGGAACAAAATTCATCTCATGAACTCATATATATCCAGACTACCTCTTTGGTAGCATCCTTGGTAACGATGTATCTAGCCTTTAATCGTCAAGTATGTCACGGTATCTAGCTTTTGTTGGGACTTCACCCGCTCGCACAAACATGTATGTTTTGGAAATAGAATCAGTTTTGGAAATAATGCGCACACGAGCGCGGTCTCGTTTTAAAATTTATAAACCGCAAGTGCACGGCGCGTTGTAGCTAGCCGGCAAGTACGGGTCGATCCGCAAGGAATTGGAGATTAGGTAGTGTCGCTTAAGGTTCGAGAAACAAAAGAATTTGGTTTGGTTGTCACTAAAACTAAAAATACGATATTATAGAAACAAGTTTAGAAGAAAGGTGGCCGTGGGTTTGGCTCGGATGGTTGAATCGTGGAGATTCCTTCGACAATCCCTTGATTATGAGTTTTCCGTCCTTGTGTCGATCCCGACGAGAAGCATGAATTGTCAATGCGGTTGCAAAGCACAAATCATCATGTTATCGGATTTCGTCACAAAACACGAAACGAATCCGTTACATTCTTACTTACCATTCTTATGTCTAGGTATGATGTATCAATACTAAGCACAAGGGTTAGCAAGCATACAATATCAATACACATCAACTTGCAAATAAGAAGTAAAAGTTTGTATTATTCTTGCTAAGTAGGTGGGTGAGAGTGTCACACCCCGCTTCCCAGAGTACGCTAAGATGGGCACGTGACATAGCCAACCATGCTACCTGTGGATAGGAAAAATCCTTCCACAGTCACATTACGGCTGTAGAGATATCAAGAACAGGAAAGTAAACCAACTATCTAGTACATGTCCATAAGCCAGAGTAAAAGAGTCAAGAAATAATAATGTGCGGAAGCCAAAAGGTACAGTAAATGAAACACCTGAAAGTGAAACTACATACCGACAGGAACTTCACCGCTCGGTCTAACAGCGGCAATACTCCTGATCAGTCTGCAACAAGGTAGAAGAATCTGGGTCATGCAAAACCCAGACGTCAGCGCGTCATGTCATAAAGTAATAAAATACAACAGGGTAACAGGCAATGCAAATATAATCATGAATGAAAAGCAGGTATAACAGTAAGGTAAATCAGGGCAGTGAAGGGTAATGTGCAGTGAGTAAACTAAACTGTTCTATTGGGTTATCTACTCTCAAGTCTTTGAAATCAATTTGATGAATCATCGATGTAACTCAATAGTATCCCGTGCGTGCCCGGGATCACGGTCTACAGACTCTCGGGCTGAAACCGAGACGTGCCGCTAGGCACTAACAGGAAAAGGGTACAGACCAACGATGTCAGCATCATCGTCACGAGGCGGGCCTAGCCTCTAAAATTGATCAGTAAAAGCAAGCAACTGTCGAGTTACAAGTCAGGATTTCATCATTGATTTCCCCATACCCCCAAGTGATGTATGTCAAGTCAGGTATTCAGTAATCAAGAACTAATGTCAATACAGGATCAGGTAAAAGCAGGTTTGTCTGGATAGACAACAGGAACGGTCCGTGAGGACTACATGTGAGGTTTGTTAGCATTAGACACAAGATCAGGGAATAGGTCAAGCCATGGTACATCAGGTCAGGTCAAGTAGTGTACGGTACCATGTCGGGTCAAGTAATAAGTGTGTAGCAAATCATGTCAGGGAGCACAAAATACTATGTGGGTGCTCATAAATCAAACTAATATAAACCCGTATAAACCAAACAAGCATGGGTAAAGATGAGACACTAAAAATGAAACACGGTGATGATATATGCAAGGGTGCAGATTAAAGCATGAGGATGCACAGTTATAGATTTGAGTTAGGGTTGTGGTTCCAACTTTAAATATCCTACACTTAAACAAATATAGAATTGTTAAATCTCGTTATTATGGGTTAACTGGTCTAAAGATGCAGTGATATATAACATATGCTCAATGGATGCAACCGGTTATTCAGGGTAGAAACTATTTAACAGTGCTATGTATTATAATCTAACCACGTATGTGAGTATGTGATATTGTACATCAAGGTGCAACAAGTTATAATTTAACCCGAGTCTTTTCATGCTATAATTTGCCATCGAAAACGCAAAAATGGAAACTAATAGAAATTTGATCAATTTACAGGTTCCATCATGAAATAAATCTGTATAAATAATATAGTAGCATGTAGCAAGTTTTCACTTGCCTTGATCGGAACGCGAACAGATCTGTACGGTACGTCCTATGTCGGCGAAAAGTCGGACGCTCGTACGGTACACGGAACGGTTCCAAATAACGCACGAGGGTGATCACGCAAATAAGGTATGCCGTCTGGATTGTCGGCGTCACGTACGACTCTGGCGATAGCTTGTGATGAGTTGTTGATCGATGGAGATGACGCGTTGCCTTGGAGACAGGAAAACACAACGTCGCGAAGCAAAATCCAAGCTTGAAGGCTCGGATTAACTCCAAAAGAGCTCGACTAGGTAGGAAGGGGTCTTGGCTCGGTTCTGCCTTGGAGTTCTCGGTTGGGGTGCGGTTTGGAGCTAGGGTTTCAGGTTGATGGCTCGTGTCCTTGGGTTTTGGTGTGCTCAGTTTGGTAAAGGAGAAAGGAAGGAGATGAAGTTGCTGGAGACGAGGTGGATGTACGTAGTCGAGTAGGGCTGTGGCGAGTTGAAGGAAATGGTTCCGTGATGGGTTGAGGGAGAAGATAGAGGGGTTAGGAGGAAGTGTCGGCGGTCGAGTTTAGAGAAAATGAGGAAGATGACGGTGATAGCGATGGTGAAGACGAGATGGTGGGATGATGGCGATGGTGTTTGAAGGTGGCATGGGTTAGGGTTAAACCAAGAAGATGAGGAAGGAGTGATGGAGGCGATGATGATGAGGGTATTGCGAGATGGGTGAAAGGAGGTGAAGGGTTTAGGTTCGGCCACGAATGAGGGCGGCGGCGGCGACCTCGGGGAGTTGAAGATGAAGACGAGGGCATGGAGACGAGGGAGGAGTAGTGACGGCGATGGCGAGGTAATCGAGGGGGATGATGGAGGTGATGGAGTTAAGGTTCTGGGTTCATGAGGAGGAGGGTCGCAGAAAAAGAAAAAAGAAAAGAAGAAGAAGAAAGAGTGAAGGGAGGTGACCACATCTCGGTGCGGTGACGACATCCGAGAAGCGAACAGTGTTCGCGAGAGGAGAGAGAATGAGTGCGAGAGGAGAGAGAAAGGAGAGAGAGAGAGAAAGCGAAGGGGGAGAGAGGAAGAGAAAAGAGCGAGGCTGCAGTGGGGCCCAAGAGGCAGAAAAGATAGAGGGAAGAGAGAGAATCGTGTGAGGGATAAAGAAAAGATTTAAATAAAAGTGGGAAAGAGAGAGAGAGATCTGTGGGGCCGGTGCAATGAAAAGGGAAGCTTTGATTGGTTGTGGGAAAAAATATGGAAAAGGGCTTTTGCAAATCTAAAAGGATTTTACTTGTTACAAATTTTGTTTATTAGTTATATAAGAATCTTTCAGATGTTTAAAATATATATACGGGAAAGCATTTTTAAAAGAATTTAAAAACAATTAGAATTTGGCGGAATACAAAATATTTCAGAATTGCGCCCGGGTCGGGTCCAAAATTTTGGATTTGAAATATGAAAATTATCAGCCAGTATCAAAATTTAAAATGAAAGATTATATGACAGAAATGCATACCCCCAAGAACGGACGCACGTACGTGCGCGTAGCCATCCAAACACGTCCGTTTCACTGAACGGGACGAGAACACGATGCAAGGACGCTACCACAAGGTTAGGGGTATCGAGCAGGCCATGACACGTATTTTAATTTATTTTATGTGATATAAATTGTTATATGCAACAGATGCGATACAAGATAAAATGCCAGTATAAACTAAATTATGAGATGCAATAGCCCATGCAACCAGTCAAGGTAAACTATAAATAAGAGTCACGCAGGTTCAATTAAGCGGGTCGGGTCGAATGCAAAGTAAAATCTAGAAATACCATTCACACCCAAACACGCCAAATCAAGAAAAACCACGGATAAGTAAATACGGAACTGGAATTGGTATAAGTGAACTTGGGTGTTACATTATACCCAACTACAAAAGAATTTCGTCCTCGAAATTCCAAGAACAAGAAAGGATAAACAAACAAGAAATTTCAAGAACGGATGTGGAAACTTCTACCGGATTTCATCTTCTCGTTCCCAAGTTGGTTCTCCATACGAGCGATTTCTCCAAGAAACAAGTACAAGAGGGATAGATAACCTTATTCTTAGGGACCTTTTCCTTTCGATCCACACTCGACCTCAGTCGTTCCTCAAAGGCTAAAACTTCACGTACAGTCAGCTCTAAAGGATCCAGTACGTGTGCTTCATCTCGAA
This sequence comes from Agapanthus africanus, assembly GCA_030015575.1. Taxonomy (NCBI): domain Eukaryota; kingdom Viridiplantae; phylum Streptophyta; class Magnoliopsida; order Asparagales; family Amaryllidaceae; genus Agapanthus; species Agapanthus africanus. The sequence goes on from CM057346.1 coordinate 405,189,266, forward strand.
CATACTTCCGGAGTTGAGATACATGAGACACGCCATGAACATCCTCCAACGATTGCGGTGATGCCAAACGATATGCCATTTCTCCAACATGCTCCAAAATCTCGAAGGGTCCAACAAATCAAGAACTAAACCTTCCTTGACTTCCGAAACGTATCACCCTTCTAGTCGGTGACACCTTCAAGAATACCACATCCCCAACGTCGAACTCTATAGGTCTTCTCAACTTATCTGCCAACTCTTTGTCAGTTCCGTGCTGCCCTAATATGATTCCAGAATCTATTAACCTTCTCAACTGTCTGCACAACCAAATCTGGTCCCACCAAACTTCGTTCACCAATATCGTCCCAACAAACAGGGGAACGACACTTCCGACCATAAAAAGCTTCGAATGGAGCCCTATGCATCGTCGCCTGGAAACTGTTGCTGTAAGAACACTCCACCCAATGTAGATGATTCTCATATGAACCCTGAAGTCCAACTTGCAAGCTTTCGGCATACTTACAAGAGTTTGGATCGTTCTCCCAGCCTAGACATCTGTTTGAGGATGGTAAACTGTACCATTCTCAATCGAGTCCCCAAACTTCCCTGTAAGCTCCTCCAAAAGTGTGATAAGAAACGAGCGTCACGGTCGAGCACGATGCTCACCGGTACTCTATGCAATCTTACAATCTCCTGTTTGGACCGCTCTGCCAACGCTTCTGTTGATTAACCAACAATCATCAATCACCCAACTGCACTATTGCCCTTTGGACTCCGCGGTAAAGCCTTCACTAATCCATGGTAATATGTTCCCACTTCTATTGAGGAATTGGAAGTGGTTGCAGTAAACCAGTAATCCTTCGATGCTCAACCTTAACTTGCTGACACACCAAGCACTTTGCCACAAAACAGGCAATCTCCTGTTTCATGCCTTCCCACCAACACGCTGTCGTATATCTCGATACATCTCCGTGCCTCCTGGATGTACGGAATACGTGTAACTGTGCGCCTCCTTCATAACTTCTTCGCAAATACCTCCATTGTCACACACAAACAACTATCACAACGAACCATCTTCATGAGCCACTAAGCCCGTTCGAAGTCCAACTTCAACCTGTTCTCGAAACTTCTGCAATCTTGGGTCCTGCAATTGCACTGCTTCAATATCCTCGATCAACGATGACTGTACTTGCAGTTGCATCATCTATCCCAAAGAACGCGGTAGCACGATCTCCAACTCGAATCTCCGAAGGTCTTCAACAAGTCCCCTTTGTGCAGTCAACATCAGAATTGCTGGAAACCGACTAAGCGTATTCGGCACAACATTAACTTTCCCCGGATGGTACTCAAGATCAAGATCATAGTCAGCCATCAGCTCCAACCATCTACGCTGCCTCATATTAAGCTCCTTCTGTGTGAACACATACTCCAGGCTTTTGTGATCGGTGAATACTTCGACCTTTTCTCCTAATAAGTAGTGTCTCTAAACCTTCAAGCGAAAAAAATCCAGCCGCAGGTTCCAAGTCATGAGTTGAGTAATTCTTCTCATGGGTCTTCAACTGTCTCAACGCGTAAGCTACAACCTTCCCATGCTGTACCAATACACATCCCAATCTTTTCCCAGATGCGTTGCTGCGAAACACCAATCCTCCGGAACTGTCTGGCACGGTTCAAACAAAAGCGGTTATCAAACCTTGCTCCAACGCCTCAAAGGCTAACGCACACTTATTCGTCCACACAAATGGTACTTTCTTGTGCGTAAGCTTGGTCAGAGGCTCAGCCAAACGAGCAAAATTCTTCACGAACCTTCTATAGTATCCTGCAAGTCCAAGAACTTCTGATCTTTACAACGTTCTTCGAAATCGGCCAGTCTTGAACTGCTGCAATCTTCCCTGGGTATACGGCGATTCCATCTCCAGCTACGATATGTCTCAAAACTTTACTTCTCCAAGCCAAAACTTGCACTTGCTCATCCTTGCATATAATCTTTCTTGCCTCAATGTCTGTAGTGCGATCTTAAAGAGTTATGCATGCTCTTCAATGCTTCTTGAGTTGATCAGAATATCTTCAATGAATATCACTATAAACTGGTCCAAGAATGGTGAAAAGATTCGGTTCATCAAGTTCACAAATATTGCCGGTGTATTCGTTACTCTGACGGGCATCACTAATACTTGTAATGTCCATACTGAGTTCAGAACGCATTCTTGCAAATATCTTCTGACTTAGCTCGAACCTGATGATGTCTGAACCGTAAATCCAGCTTCGAGAATTTCCTCGCGCCACTAAGCTGCTCAAACACTTCGCTAATGCGAGGGACCGGTTACATGTTCAATATAATTACTCGGTTTAATTCTCGATAATCAACGCACGCCTTCCCTGTGTCCTCTTTCTTCTTTACTAGAAGAACCGAAGCTTCCCCAGTTAAGTTGCTGCGGCGAAACCAACCCTTCTCAAGTAATTCAGCAACCTACCTCCTGACTTCTTCCAACTCCACTGGTGCCATCGGTAATATGCCCTTTGAGATTGGCGCTGCACCAGGAACATGTTCAAGTGCGAACTCCACGTCTCGCTTCGGCGGTAAACCTGATATGTCTTCAAACACTTCCATGAAACTCTTAAATATAGCCGGCGCTTCTTCCTTATCCACTGCCATTGACGAAAGAACCTTGTTTGTGCAGGGTTCCTAGGCACTCTAGTGAGGTCTCCCAAGCCATCAACCATGGCAATTTCAAAAATTATGGTGCCTACAAACCCTAAAGTATGGATCGTTTGCTAGATATCTAGGCAAACAAGAACTAGTTAACAGTTAACTAAATAAAATACGGAAATACAACCTTTGTAGATCCGGTGCTCCACCTCCATAGCTCCGCAACGAGGTCCTCTCCGCTGTCCAAATCGAATCTGGGCTCTAGGATCGGCTTCGTCGGAGAATGGGCAAGCTAGGTCGTCGATGTCCATGCCGAAGATGATCTACGTCGAAGCATCGATGAATCAAGCTCCACCTTCACCAAACCCTAAAATCTTGTGAAGGAAACACACTCTACTACTTGGCAAGAGGTAGAGGATGAAGAAATAGGAATTGGGTTAACTTTAGAATTGGATTTCTCACTCATATCCAACAATCACCATTGATGGACTTTGCTTTTCTTCACTTGAAGAATGAAGAAGAAGAAGAAAGATATTATGATAAGTTAAAAGAATAATGAAAAGAAAATGAATTCTTATCATAATTCTAACTATGGTAAAGTGTAGAGAGTTAACCAAGGTTAGTTGTATGGTTAGGGTTAAGAATGAGATAAGAATGGTGGACTTAGGTCAAAGCTTCATGAAGTTTCAACTAAACAACAAAAGATGCCACCATTCTTTTCTCATTTTCTTTTCTCACTTTCTTTTATTCATTTATCAAAAAGAATAAATGAATAATTAAGAAAATAAAACCCTAAACATAAACACAACCATGGTTCAAACTTTACACTTAACCAAAGTGTTATGCATCATCAAACATGATACAATCAAGTGCACAAAAACATATCGCATATGCAATGCGCACGAACCTAGTGAGAAAATCCGTCTAAAGTGAACCGATACTAGTTAATGCAAAGTAATATATCAAATATATAATTATACATTAAATCATTAAATCAACATTTGATTCAATGATCCGGTCATGCGCACATAACCGACTGGTATCTAATATATCGGCTTATCGAATCAACGCTTGAATCGATAACTAGGTTATATCGCATACAACCATTCGATATATTTATCGCGAGAATAGAATACGGTATCACATACTCGTATTATTCTCGGTCCCGCACATATCTCATATGCGCTCCTATTTCGTTTCGCTTGAGCCAGGAAACCTCTGTGTAGGACTCTAAAGACTCGTCAATACGCCGGCAGCGAATGATGATCATATCAAACATCCACAAGCCGCAAGCGGTCTGCTAAACGTAACGGCCACCCGGGTATTGAGCGATCTGAAGATCGACGAGCAAGCCCGCTCACACTCCAGTGAATCCGACCAGTAACACTACCGTACAGTCCGGTCTGATCGTCTGATATGTCGCATATCTCGCCTAGGGGTGGTAAACGTCAGACCCCAATAGCTCAATAAGTCGTGTCGATATGAGGCTCATAACGGGTCGAGAAACTACTGGTAACACTTACCAGCAATTCTCTGAGCAGCCCTGGCCAGGGACTTCCTGTTATAGCCGATCGAACACAGTGCAACATCAACCCCCATATACCGGGAGAGACGAATCCCCTCCTATCGCTCATTGCCTCCATGTGACTCGGGACTGTACCCAAAAACCACCGTTTTGCACGCCCTCTTGGACGTGGTAAGATGGAAATCAAAGCACAGTGGGAACCACACAAGACTCTATGACGATCTCGGGTCAACAGACTACTCTGTACCAGTGTCACCAGAGAACTGCCATCTGACGTGAGGTATAATACCATCTGGGAGTTCTCGGCGAGTCCGTCCAGTGTACCCAGTCTCTACTGAGCACCCGTATATCATCTCTGATGTCAAACACCGATGGATATGGGATCATCCATCGCCCATCTGTATGGGTCGAGAAGGTACACGCTAGTCTACTCTGGTATATCGATGCCCCGTCTCGATACACCCACGACTAGGGACTTTGAAGGATGTACTTATAGACTACCATGTCCCCACTAGTATGATCCGCATCATAGTCCAGGTAGTCAAGTACAGATCCTAAGGGCTTTACCAACATGTAACAGAGAGACAATCAGCATACACGTTAAGGTAAAGTTCAACCAGATAGCATACTATCATGTCGAGCAAGAAAGTCCTCCCTATATATGTCCCAGCATCCACTACAATATACATCCTATGTATAGTAATAGCCTCTAGGGCATACATATAACTAACAATCTCCCACTTGCACTAGGGCCATCTGTAGCAGTGGTTTGAAGTATCTCATACTCAACCATCCCATAAAAGTCTCTCTCTGGGAACAGGCCTTTGTGAGTGGATCCGCTGTGTTGTCCTCTGAGTCTACTCTCCAAACCTCGATCACCCTGGAGATCAACTATCTCCATGATCAGGCGATGCTGCCTTAGAATATGTCTGGATCACTGATGGGACGGGCGTTCCTTGGCATAAGCCACAACTCCATTGTCACACAATGGGAGGAACATAGTTCATCTCATGAACCAATATACACCCAAACAGCCTCTTTGGTAGCATCTTAAGTAGCGATGTATCCAGCCTTTATCGTCTAGTATGTCACGGTATCTAGCTTGGAACTCTTCCAACATACCGTCCCTTTACTGAGGGTAAAGACAATGCCTGTGACTGACACTCAGTCGTCTTTATCACCCTGGAACACTTCCAGTGATTCTCCTTAGGATCGATTGACACCATCTCACTACATCTAGTGAGTATCCTAACATCCATTTAGATCTATCTCATAGATCCAAAACCCAGGATTTAGTAGGTATCACTTTGATCCTATATGGAGAATCATTGTGATAAGCGGAGATTGATCGAGCGTAGCATAAGAAACTCTTTTCTTATCAAGAGTATGTCATCCACGTACTCTACGAGGATCATCACCATACTCCCTACTACCTTTTTTGTTTATACAAGGTTCATCTACCATTTTGATGATGTCAAACTCTTTGACTACTTCATCAAAACAGACGTTCCATCTCCGCGATGCCTGCTTTATCCTATAAAGCATCTTGCACACGTTTCCGCTGCTCCCACTGTCTACGAAGCCCTCTGGCTGTGTACTTATAGACGTTCTCTTCTAAAACATCATTTAGAAAAGCTGTCATGACACCCAACCACCAGATATCGTAGTCATGGTATGTAGCCGTGGTAAGTAGGATCTGGATGGACTTAAGCATAGCCACTTGAAAAGGTTTCATCATGATCCACGCCTGGTCAATGACGAAAACCTTTAACAAGTCTAGCTTTGAAAGTCTCAACTCTTCCATGTACACCAAGTAATCTTCTCAAGATATACTTGCTCCTGATGGGGATTTAACCCTTCAGATCTTGCAGCTAAAGTCCATACTTTGCTGGTGTATAAGGATTCCATCTCAGATCACTAAACATCCAGCCATTCTTACAGAGTCTTACTCCTGATGGCCAGCTCGAAACTAGTTGGGTCATCATCTCATGATGCAATCCTCGCTCCCACTGTCATAGAGAAACCGAAGTATCTCTCAGGTGGGTGAGGAACCCTACTAGATCGGCGGAGAGGCCGAGGTTCGTTGGTAACTATTGAATTCTTTGGTTCTATCAAATCATCAGCTGTAGTTTGTATAGCTGGAACCTTTCCGGTTGTACATAACTGACCTTGCCTCGAGCTTGTCCGGATTTTGCTTTTAGACATAGGCCGGACAAATCCAAATCTTAACTGGCTTAAAACATGGGCTCTTCCCTTTCCATATCTCATATGGAGTGGTAGGCAACTGATTTGATTCGAACCCTATTCAATAGGTATGCAACTTCATAAGTGCATAACTCCCAGAAGGAAAAAGGTAACTCAGTAGTACTCATCATAGAGCACACCATATCAAATAGGGTGTATCTGCTCCGCCCCGATATACCAACGTGCTGTGGTGTATACGGAGGAGTAATGCCGAGAGAGAATCTCATTCTCCTTTAGAATAGTCCAGTATTTCCGTGCTCAAGTATTCTCCTCCTTGATCTCATCATAGGACATAATACTTATACCCGTATTTTGGTTCTCTACTTCTAACTTATATTCCGTGAATATCTCAAAAGGTTCGGACTCATGTTTCAGCAGGAACATATGACTGAATCTTGAGAGATTATCAGAGAACGTAATGAAGTATAAAGAACCAGTCCTGGCATGTGTAGACAGGGGACCTGTATATATCAACATGTATCATCCCAAGAGTTTACTAACTCTTTCTCTGTTTCTAGTAAACGGAGCTATGGTCATCTTATCTTTGTGACATGACTGGCGAGTTTCACAAGATGTAAATTCAAACTAATTTAAATATGCATCTTTATGTAACTCTAGCTAGTCGGGTCACATTGATCTGACCTAGTCTACAATGCCTCAAGAAGAATTCGTTCATTTCTGAACTCTTCCTCTTGTGTGTGTTCTGTATACCAAGAACTGTAGTTTGATTTAGAACATCAATGCTTTTAGATAACGTGCCTGATCCGATCAACTTTTGATATAGGAAATGTTCAAAACATTATCCAACAATACAAAATTTTATCATTTCTTTACTGATAAAGAGACTGATATGATTTTGTATATCAGGTTCGGCATCTAATAACATTTGTTCAGAATCAATGTATTGTAATACAGGGTGACAGTGACCAACAGACTTGGCTGCAACTCTTGCCCCGTTTTCTGCACCCGTTCTCAGTTCTCTACCTATCTGTAGCCCTATGTAACAGATTACATATCAGGGATCCTGATCTGGTATCACATACCCAGGACGTAAAGGATACTGAGAAACAGTTCTCTGTAATGAACACACCCGAAGATGATGCATCAGTATGCACTCTCTTCGTTTGGGCGGTGCGGGAATTCTGGTAATCCCCAATTTCCTGCTCTGTCTTATAACAATTATAAGTTGGAGCGGGACCAACGTTCCCCAGCTCAGTATAACAAGCGGGTTCGGTCAAAAATCCGTATTATTATCTTGATTAAGGCGTGATATGGTCGCTACCAGGAGAGAGAGAGAAGAAAACACTCAGCGTGCGCTCTGTCAAGAATAGATTGGTTATTATTTTATCTAATCAGGATGGCTCCCACTGCTTTTTATCAAATCTTCCTTCAAACCTTAAAAGGAAAGACTAGCCGGGATTAATTACACACTACAAGTTCGCCAATCTTTCAGCCAGGCCAGTGTCGGTACTTTGAGGGAGGTCCCCCGTGCTTTCGCACGAACCTAATTACTGTAAACCTCGTTTTCCCAGAGGCTTAACCCCGTTGACACCTTTCTAGACACCTACTTGATCGGCTAATTGTAATGTATAAAACTCTCCCAGGAGTAACTCTTACTCGCAGCGGGTATCGGGATCCAACTATCTCATAGAAGGTATGCAATCTCATTGCAAATCTCAACACTTGAAATTCCCGATAATATTTTGCCCCTAGCACCCTATGACCTTGACGGAGGTCAACAAACCATAGGCTACTAGTCAAGTTCAACCCGTCATTTCTTGATCGAATTAAACCCACCCGCACGACCCTTGACGGAGGTCAACAAGGTCGCACGACTACCCTAACTCAATCTGCATCATATGCATAAGCAGATAAATACTGGTTAGCTACCGCACACTGCGCCTTGACGGAGGTCAACAAACGCAGCACGAATACTAAACAGCACTTATCTGAAATGACGGAGGGCTACGACAGGTTTTTCTGAAAACCTATTGCGTAATGAACTTGATATCGTTGTAGAATCAAATGAATTTTAAAATGGAGTGCTTTTGAGGCTTTTCTAGTTTTGCTAAAGGAGTCACTCCCGGTGAAGGGATCGTCGGTCCTTTCCTCGTCGAATGAGGTGCGGGATATATCACATATATCGCTGTGCAAAGCAAAAAACTCTTAAAAGCAATCAAAAGACAAACCGAATGTGTAGCATCTGCCAGTTATTGCTAAAGGAGTCACTCCCGGTGAAGGGATCTCGGTCCTTTCCTCATCGAATAAGGTGCAGGATATATCACATATACCGCTGTGCAAAGCAAGAACTGTAGCTACCTGTTTTAATTTGAAATTCGATTCTACAACATCTTAGGTTTCTTTTATTTCATTAATCTCATTAATGAAGTCCCATCATTTAAGTACCTAAACATCACAGATAAATACGACGTACACTTATGCCATCCGCATTCGCCTCGATGTCCCCTCGTGCACCGTTAGGTTAGGTAACTAACGGCAGAGCAGGGCAGGGCTAGCGCGGGTGTAAAACATAAGTAACGTCTATATAATATATCATATATACTATATAAAGTATCTATCAAAGAACATCACATGATCGCATCACAGATATCGCAGCAGAAGAATCATATGAAATATTGGATATACTAGGACGTCCGTGTTTTCAATACGAGCCAGTATAAAACACGGATTCCACGGTCGTGATGAATAGCCAAACCCACACCCCTAGACCTCTACGAGAGCGGCAAGCAACCCTACCAATTCTAGAGTTAGGAGACCCGGACTCGACTCCTCGAGTTGGTCTCCCACTGGACTCCAGAACCCGGTTACTTGTGCCCTCCTCCTTGGGTCTATCCTAGTGCGGAAAAGTAAATAATATACAACAGGTGACAACTCCCGCAACCTAGAAGCGCCCCAATAAAAGAATATTACATACAAGTTTTTACATGAATGAAAATGAAAAACACTCATCTCACATAAAAACCCCCGGCTATTCAAACACGACGATCCAATATAACATATCCAGCAACACATAACATCACATGTCATCAACGTAAGTAAATATGTCCATCCCAATTGTCGTTGACATATAGCAACGAAACCGGCGATATCACATATTACACTTACGGTCACAGAAAAGAAAGTGTAAAACTACAACAGTTGGAATCCGCAATCTCTTCAGACATCGCATGCCTGACCAAATGAATTACTTAGACATCGCATGCCTAACAATTATAAACCCCGCATTTTAGTCTCATTATCGAAAACACTTTTCAATATCAAGTCGGGCAATTCAACAAGATTCCCGACATCCTGATCGAATGCTCGTCGCAAACTTCAGTAGACGGCTGCACCCCCGATACCGGCGACGAAGTGCACCAAGGCGGAACACCGCTACCGCGAGCACCCGGACGGATGCTTTCGGCGACGGGGTTCTCCTACAGTCACTTGGTCGGGGCTATGGAGTGAGGCTGTCTATTAAGTTTACCCGGCGAGTATCCGCGTACGCTACGTGATTGCGACGGACTTTTGATCACATCAAAATTCCGTGGCAACCGATCAAGTGAGACTAAATTGCTACGTTTATAACATTCATTTAGTTATCAAATAACTCATTGTGAATTCCAATTATTGTATCCCATTCCGGATAAACAGAAAATGTTAAACTTTTCGATTGAACAATCGAACACCCAAGTTTTCCCGAAACTGATCAACACATGAAACAAGTCTAACAACATTCCGTTCGTACCTCAGTACCAACGATCCAGCCGTAGAAGGGTCAAGCCAACGCCTCACATGTGGCACGCCGTACTGCCCCAAACCCGAAGGTTCAAAGGGCAGTTCAAGACGGTCACATAATCGAGTTAAGGTTTGTGTCTTCTAGAGGGACCATCGCGTCACTTGCACTACTTAGAACGTCGTCAAACTACGGAAAAATCCAACACTTGGAAATTTCCCGACAGGGGAAAAAGTGGGTATTTATATCCGGTCGAACTTTTTAACATATTCTAAAATTTATCCGGAAAGCCACACAGACAAAATTTGATACCCCGATCGAAATACCGAAGCCCCAAATCAACTCAGAAAAATTCAACTCTTGAAAATATATTAAAAATATCCAGGAATACCAGCATAGCAACAGAGGAATTACTGTACAAAATTAGTCACGCAAAACGACAAATCGGCCGCGCTTGCGCCGCACAAGCCAGGCTTGTGCCGCGGAAGCGCGGCGATCTGATTGAATTAGACTGACGAATTTTGCAGTGTTTCTTATAATCTCCTGCTGATTTTACTGAATATTTTTAATATAGAAAAATCCCATATTTTAAAAATTGTACAGAGAGCAAGTTTGTATCGGGGTTTCGGGTTCGTTCGGACTTCAATTTTCGTCTGGACTTCGCCTAAGGCTCTAGCTAGGCTCTGATACCACTGCAGGGTTCCTAGGCACTCTAGTGAGGTCTCCCAAGCCATCAACCATGGCAATTTCAAAAATTATGGTGCCTACAAACCCTAAAGTACGGATCGTTTGCTAGATATCTAGGCGAACAAGAACTAGTTAACAGTTAACTAAATAAAATACGGAAATACAACCTTTGTAGATCCGGTGCTCCACCTCCATAGCTCCGCAACGAGGTCCTCTCCGCTGTCCAAATCGAATCTGGGCTCTAGGATCGGCTTCGTCGGAGAATGGGCAAGCTAGGTCGTCGATGTCCATGCCGAAGATGATCTACGTCGAAGCATCGATGAATCAAGCTCCACCTTCACCAAACCCTAAAATCTTGTGAAGGAAACACACTCTACTACTTGGCAAGAGGTAGAGGATGAAGAAATAGGAATTGGGTTAACTTTAGAATTGGATTTCTCACTCATATCCAACAATCACCATTGATGGACTTTGCTTTTCTTCACTTGAAGAATGAAGAAGAAGAAGAAAGATATTATGATAAGTTAAAAGAATAATGAAAAGAAAATGAATTCTTATCATAATTCTAACTATGGTAAAGTGTAGAGAGTTAACCAAGGTTAGTTGTATGGTTAGGGTTAAGAATGAGATAAGAATGGTGGACTTAGGTCAAAGCTTCATGAAGTTTCAACTAAACAACAAAAGATGCCACCATTCTTTTCTCATTTTCTTTTCTCACTTTCTTTTATTCATTTATCAAAAAGAATAAATGAATAATTAAGAAAATAAAACCCTAAACATAAACACAACCATGGTTCAAACTTTACACTTAACCAAAGTGTTATGCATCATCAAACATGATACAATCAAGTGCACAAAAACATATCGCATATGCAATGCGCACGAACCTAGTGAGAAAATCCGTCTAAAGTGAACCGATACTAGTTAATGCAAAGTAATATATCAAATATATAATTATACATTAAATCATTAAATCAACATTTGATTCAATGATCCGGTCATGCGCACATAACCGACTGGTATCTAATATATCAGCTTATCGAATCAACGCTTGAATCGATAACTAGGTTATATCGCATACAACCATTCGATATATTTATCGCGAGAATAGAATACGGTATCACATACTCGTATTATTCTCGGTCCCGCACATATCTCATATGCGCTCCTATTTCGTTTCGCTTGAGCCAGGAAACCTCTGTGTAGGACTCTAAAGACTCGTCAATACGCCGGCAGCGGATGATGATCATATCAAACATCCACAAGCCGCAAGCGGTCTGCTAAACGTAACGGCCACCCGGGTATTGAGCGATCTGAAGATCGACGAGCAAGCCCGCTCACACTCCAGTGAATCCGACCAGTAACACTACCGTACAGTCCGGTCTGATCGTCTGATATGTCGCATATCTCGCCTAGGGGTGGTAAACGTCAGACCCCAATAGCTCAATAAGTCGTGTCGATATGAGGCTCATAACGGGTCGAGAAACTACTGGTAACACTTACCAGCAATTCTCTGAGCAGCCCTGGCCAGGGACTTCCTGTTATAGCCGATCGAACACAGTGCAACATCAACCCCCATATACCGGGAGAGACGAATCCCCTCCTATCGCTCATTGCCTCCATGTGACTCGGGACTGTACCCAAAAACCACCGTTTTGCACGCCCTCTTGGACGTGGTAAGATGGAAATCAAAGCACAGTGGGAACCACACAAGACTCTATGACGATCTCGGGTCAACAGACTACTCTGTACCAGTGTCACCAGAGAACTGCCATCTGACGTGAGGTATAATACCATCTGGGAGTTCTCGGCGAGTCCGTCCAGTGTACCCAGTCTCTACTGAGCACCCGTATATCATCTCTGATGTCAAACACCGATGGATATGGGATCATCCATCGCCCATCTGTATGGGTCGAGAAGGTACAACGCTAGTCTACTCTGGTATATCGATGCCCCGTCTCGATACACCCACGACTAGGGACTTTGAAGGATGTACTTATAGACTACCATGTCCCCACTAGTATGATCCGCATCATAGTCCAGGTAGTCAAGTACAGATCCTAAGGGCTTTACCAACATGTAACAGAGAGACAATCAGCATACACGTTAAGGTAAAGTTCAACCAGATAGCATACTATCATGTCGAGCAAGAAAGTCCTCCCTATATATGTCCCAGCATCCACTACAATATACATCCTATGTATAGTAATGGCCTCTAGGGCATACATATAACTAACAGTTTGTCGGCCTAGCCCTAACTCGACTGGCCCGACAGAACTGCTTTCTCCAGCGAAACAACTTCCGAAAGTCCGGGAATCTGGAGAATCACCTTCTCTTCCTTACAATCAATATGAGCGTGAAAAGTGCCGCAAAAATCCATTCCCAAGACAACAACAAACAAGGGAATGCACTAGGATTGAACAGTCCTAATGCGGGGGAAACGAGAACAAGTAAGATATCGAGATGACTTCATCCAAAGTCAAGATACTGAAGAGGGTTAACCACGGTAAACATGATTCAAGCTGGCGATGAAATAATAACTGGTAAGCAATGAAACCGAGAGGAACAAGGTAGTACAACGATCATGGAACAAGGAAGTGAATCAAGACAAGGACTCCAAGTTACTTAAATAGAGTACCGCATTGTAACCATGCTGCAGTTCATGGGTACAATTACATAACTCCACTCAAGTCGCCCAAATCCTAGTATCAGAATCAAGAAACAGGGAGAAACAATGGTGAATCCAAAAAGGTTTCAAGCCGAGATGCAAAGTTGTTTGCATATCGTCAAAGCAAAGGATACGAGAAAGATATGATTCAAGAATCACGATAACAAGGTGGCAGGACATGTTCCTAATCTCGAGTATTCCGATTTATGTATTGGGTCTAATACCCAACTACAAAGAATCAAACCCGATTAACCTATATCCTATGGCTCTGATACCAAAAGAACCATGTCACGCCCCGCTTCCTAGAGTACGCTAAGATGGGCACGTGACATAGCCAACCATGCTACCTGTGGATAGGAAAAATCCTTCCACAGTCACATTACGGCTGTAGAGATATCAAGAACAGGAAAGTAAACCAACTATCTAGTACATGTCCATAAGCCAGAGTAAAAGAGTCAAGAAATAACAATATGCGGAAGCCAAAAGGCACAGTAAATGAAACACCTAGAAGTGAAACTACATACCGACAGGAACTTCACCGCTCGGTCTAACAGCGGCAATACTCCTGATCAGTCTGCAACAAGGTAGAAGAATCTGGGCCATGCAAAACCTAGACGTCAGCGCGTCATGTCATCAAGTAATAAAATACAACAGGGTAACATGCAATGCAAATATAATCATGAATGAAAAGCAGGTGTAAGAGTAAGGTAAATCAGGGCAATGAAGGGTAGTGTGCAGTGAGTAAACTAAACTGTTCTATTGGATTATCTACTCTCAAGTCTTTGAAATCAATTTGATGAATCGTCGATGTAACTCAATAGTATCCCGTGCGTGCCCGGGATCACGGTCTAAAGACTCTCGGGCTGAAACCGAGACATGCCGCTAGGCACTAACAGGAAAAGGGTACAAACCAATGATGTCAGCATCATCGTCACAAGGCGGGCCTAGCCTCTAAAACTGATCAGTAAAAGCAAGCAACTGTTGAGTTACAAGTCAGGATTTCATCATTGATTTCCCCATACCCCCAAGTTATGTATGTCAAGTCAGGTATTCAATAATCAAGAACTAATGCCAACACAGGATCAGGTAAGAGCAGGTTTGTCTGGATAGACAACAAGAACGGTCCGTGAGAACTATATGTCAGGTTTGTTAGCATTAGACACAAGATCAGGTAATAGGTCAAGCCATGGTACATCAGGTCAGGTCAAGTAGTGTACGGTACCATATCGGGTCAAGTAATAAGTGTGTAGCAAGTCATGTCAGGGAGCACAAAATACTATGTGGGTGCTCATAAATCAAACTAATATAAACCCGTATAAACCAAACAAGCATGGGTACAGATAAAACACTAAAAATGAAACACGGTGATGATATATGCAAGGGTGCAGATTAAAGCATGAGGATGCACAGTTATAGATTTGAGTTAGGGTTGTGGTTCCAACTTTAAATATCCTACACTTAAACAAATATAGAATTGTTAAATCTCGTTATTATGGGTTAACTGGTCTAAAGATGCAGTGATATATAACATTTGCTCAATGGATGCAACCGGTTATTCAGGGTAGAAACTATTTAACAGTGCTATGTATTATAATCTAACCACGTATGTGAGTATGTGATATTGTACATCAAGGTGCAACAAGTTATAATTTAACCCAAGTCTTTTCATGCTATAATTTGCCATCGAAAACGCAAAAATGGAAACTAATAGCAATTTGATCAATTTACAGGTTCCATCATGAAATAAATCTGTATAAATAATATAGTAGCATGTAGCAAGTTTTCACTTGCCTTGATCGGAACGCGAACAGATCTGTACAGTACGTCCTATGTCTGCGAAAAGTCGGACGCTCGTACGGTACACGGAACGGTTCCAAATAACGCACGAGGGTGATCACGCAAATAAGGTATGCCGTCTGGATTGTCGGCGTCACGTACGACTCTGGCGATAGCTTGTGATGAGTTGTTGATCGATGGAGATGACGCGTTGCCTTGGAGACAGGAAAACACAACGTCGCGAAGCAAAATCCAAGCTCGAAGGCTCGGATCAACTCCAAAAGAGCTCGACTAGGTAGGAAGGGGTCTTGGCTCGGTTCTGCCTTGGAGTTCTCGGTTGGGGTGCGGTTTGGAGCTAGGGTTTCAGGTTGATAGCTCGTGTCCTTGGGTTTTGGTGTGCTCAGTTTGGTAAAGGAGAGAGGAAGGAGATGAAGTTGCTGGAGACGAGGTGGATGTACGTAGTCGAGTAGGGCTGTGGCGAGTTGAAGGCAATGGTTCCGTGATGGGTTGAGGGAGAAGATAGAGGGGTTAGGAGGAAGTGTCGGCGGTCGAGTTTAGAGAAAACGAGGAAGATGACGGTGATAGCGATGGTGAAGACGAGATGGTGGGATGATGGCGATGGTGTTTGAAGGTGGCATGGGTTAGGGTTAAACCAAGAAGATGAGGAAGGGGTGATGGAAGCGATGATGATGAGGGTATTGCGAGATGGGTGGAAGGAGGTGAAGGGTTTAGGTTCGGCCACGAGTGAGGGCGGCGGCGGTGACCTCAGGGAGTTGAAGATGAAGACGAGGGCGTAGAGACGAGGGAGGAGTAGTGACAGCGACGGCGAGGTGATCGAGGGGGATGATGGAGGTGATGGAGTTAAGGTTCTGGGTTTACGAGGAGGAGGGTCGCAGAAAAAGAAAAAAGAAAAGAAGAAGAAGAAAGAGTGAAGTGAGGTGACCACATCTCGCGGCGGTGACCACATCTCGCGGCGGTGACCACATCCGAGAAGGGAACAATGTTCGCGAGAGGAGAGAGAATGAGTGCGAGAGGAGAGATGTCACGCCCCGCTTCTCAGTGTACGGCGAAGTGGGCGCGACGAGGTCCGCTACGTATATACTCAGAAGTACATACGCTAAGCGTATCTAAGCAATATAAAATAAACACAAGAGACAAGAAATAAAAAGAACAGCAACTTTTATTTATTAACATTCTTTGTACAATGCATGAAAGGAAATACAACTGGAATAAAAGATGCCTAAACAGTTGCATAACAGGAAATGAAAAGTACTGAAAAGAAAAGTGTACAATGAAACTACAGTGCAGGGTCCTCAGTAAACTGCTCCAAGTCTTCTTGCGATAGCTCAACCTCTGCCGGGTCCAAATCACCTGACGACATTCAAAAAAGAAAGAAATAGAATGTCGTCAGCGAACAGGTCGCTCGGTAAGTCCCAAAGGTAAGAGGAGAATAGATAGAGAGTAAGAGAGAGAGAGAGTGGTTGTTACAGTTGTATTACATTGTTATATTATTGTAGTATTGTGTTAACGCTGTTGTTGTAGCTTGGTACAGAAGGATGCCAGTGTATACGAGAGGGGTCTCAGTATGCCAGAGACCAGGGCAAATGGAAGCACAAGGCTCCGTTATACAATCCGGAACAACGGCAATTGGATTCATGTTAGGTGTCTTAATCTTACCGTCTCGTGCCACCTTTAACACCTTCCGTACCAATCTACCCCTTAAACCCCGCGATGTCTTGTTTATATTGTTATCTTGTAAATTGTGTTGGTTGTATGATTGATTGACTGACTGACCGAAACCATGATATCAGGAAACGGCTATAACCGTAGAGTCATGTAAATGGAATACTGTGAATCATGTAAAAGGAATATATCCATGGTTCGGTTCAGCCAGATTGTATAAACTGATAATTGTATTCATGGATTCATGTGTTCATATTGAATTGGAAACTTGTAGATTGTGGATTGACTTGAATCATATTCAAGTCAGATTAATCAGACTCAAACCCGAGTCAGACAATCAGAAATGTGAAACGAAGTCTTATAACTACTAGGGTCCTTAGGGTAATTTATAAACTTGAGGGTTTTTATGTAAAAATACTTTTATATACTTTTCAAAATACACCTCAAGTATTTATTACTCGTCTTTAGAGTTGTATATTTTATGTTGTGACATTTCTAATAAAAATATCCTAGTTTCATAAATAATGGTATTTATCTGTAATATTGATTATTTGAAGTTCATGGTATTTTAGTGTAACCTTTATTCTTTTGTGATTTTTAGAAAAATGTGGAAAATTTATATTATAATAAAATAGATATTTAAATGATAAATATACATATATTTATACAAAAATAGTTTTAATAAATAATTTATATTCCAAAAATCTCATTTTCTTAAGATGTCGTATTTTAAACCTTTCGAGACCGAATGCTCTTTGCGGAGGTCTGAATCTCGCACTACTAGCCCGATGGTGCGCGATTAACCGCACGATCCTGAACGGGTTCCCCAAAGATGGGTTGTAGTGGAGCTTTGCAAAGATTGTAAAATACTAGTCCTTTAGAAAACGGTTTTATAAAGTAAAAGGTATTTTCTTGAAAAGTGTAATTTTCCGTATTTTAGATTCTAGGGTTTCCTAAGCCAACTAGCCTATTTCTAAAAGGTCTAAACGACAAGTCGTTAGAAGCCTCAAATCGCCTCTTCACCGCCAATTGTGGCCAGGTAAGTACAAGTGAGGAGGGAGGGATCCGCTCACGAATCGTGAGGCGGGCCTTTTAAAGTTACCCAAGCTCACTTGCCTAGCCTAGACACCACAAAGTCAGTTTAGATAAACGATCGATGTCCACAACTTATCGTATTTTCCTAGTAAGAAATATTTACTAAAAGTGTAACAAATCTAAAATCTTTAAGAATGGTTTTATGAAGATTATGGTATTTTTATGAAAATTTCATTTTATCGTATTCTAAATTTTGATGATATCATTTTAGGGTTTGCATTTACGTATGGGTGGAGGTAGGTCGTTATCTTGTGTTCTACTTTAATTGTATAGCAAGTTAAGGGTTAAATGTGAAGTTGAAACATGATGGTATTAAAGTGTAAGAATACGGTAAATTGAAAAGCTTATCATTTCATGCGTGAAAACTTATTCAAATTGACTTTTACAAGTTTAATGGTCAAGATAGAGATGTTTATGAGTGATGGAATTGATTAGAAGAAGAAAAAATAAACATCATGGTATTAAAGCGAAAAAGAATACGATATTGCAAAAGCTATCATTTCATGTGCGAAACTTTGTCCAAATTAGTTGTTATATGATTAATAGTCAACATGGATAAGTTTAGGTATTATGCAATTAGTGACAAGTGAGATTTTATAAAAAAAACGAATCGGAAATCGGTTTGTTCCGATTTCCGTCGGGTTTCATAATTCCGTATTTTTGAGAAGTAGAAAGGAGAAAGGAACGAGACTTACGGGTTTCGATCTATACTAAAGAGTATAGAGGAACTAGGTGAGTGGCCGAGGTGTTGTTTCGTCGCCGGTTGTTTCAAAGAAACGTCGCCGGAATTCCGTCAGCGCTTCGCCATGAACTCGGTTTCAAAGCACACCCTTCTTGTGAAAATTTCAAGAGAGTAAACCTAGTATTTTGGAATGAGAGGGTAGGGGGTAGGGGTGTCTATTTATAGGGTAGGGTAGGGTAGGGTAGGTGAAAGGTTTTTATTTTAAAAAAATTGTAAAAATTAAAGAAAAATCATTAAAATTTGTAGTAAATAGGGTGTAATTAAAATTAGGGAACCGATCCATTAAATTGGAGTAAACAGGGGGTTAGAGAATGCAAAAAGGCAAAACTTTCGTATTGGGGCCTCGGCCGTCCGGCCGAGTCCGGCCGGCGGCGCCGGCCGAGTCCGGCGATCGATGGGTCGGGGGTCTCCTGACGTAAGCTCTGGTATACTCACTTTTTAAGGTTCAGTTCAACTTTTGGGAGTTATGGCCTGTGGACTGTTGGGCTTCCAAGAATTTTAAAAGAAAAATAATCTAAAAATAATGTGGGGCATGGGATTCGAACTCCGGTGGCTTGGTTCGGCAGTGCAAGGTATTACCAATGAGCTACAAGCTCCTTCTTGTAATTATGGTGTTATTTAATTACTTAAAATGATAGCAGCAAGAGTAAATACTCCAAGTATACATTAAATTTAAAATAATTTCTTGTACACTAAAAATGGAGTTATTACATTCTTGTAGCTTGTAATTAAAAACAAAAATAATTACCTAAAACTTGTGCTCAGGCTAAAATACCCCTTTGTGGATTTTTGAAAAAAATATTTGAAAAATTTTGTATAGGAAAAAGTGTATAAGAAAATTAGGGTTGTTACATTCTACCCTCCTTATAAAAATTTCGTCCTCAAAATTTGTAAAAGGAAGGTGTAACAGTGCAAAGAAGTTTGGTGGCTGTAGTATAAATAGTGTATAAAATAACAAGAGATAAAAGGGTGAAAAAGGCTTACCGGTGTTACCTTGACCTACAGTCTCGGCTTCTACGACTTCTAATATGAAGGTCTGTCGCCGTAGTATATTCCTTCTAGCTGGAGGCACATTCTTCCTTTGAGGCATGTTTCTCTGTTCTCTAGGCATGTCCCTCATTGCTTGTTGGAATTGGCGATTAGGCTGTGCAGGTGGTGGAGCAGGTAGTGCAGGACAAGTTGCAGGAGCCTGGATGGTTGGCCGCTGCGGTTGGTTGGTGTGTGTGTGAGATGAGTTGCTGTTGTAAGGACAGTTTCCAATGCCATGGTTGGATGCGCCACAAATTAGACACAGACCTTTTGCGCGCCTACAGTCCTTCCACGAATGTCCCTTCCTATGGCAGTAATGGAAAATTTCTTCAGTTCTCCTGGGTTCAAACGATGGCCTGGAAGAGGCTCCACCTGCCATTTGGTTGGCAGGGCGTTTGACTCCTACAGACTGAGGTCTGCCTCTTGCTTTTATCACTGCCTCATAACTGCGGGCAGCTTCCAGAGCATCCTCGTGTGTCAGAAATTTTCCCGTGGCTAGAGCAGCCTGAATCTCCGTGTCCAGTCCTTGTTGGAAACGACGGGCTCTGATATCGTCCGTCGGTATCAAATATGCCTCGAATCGGCTCAACATGGTGAATTCAGCGTCGTATTCATCTACCGATTTGTCCCACATTGATCCTTGCTGTAGATGAATGAACTGCTGCTCCATGGCAAACCTGGCAGTCACAGGAAAATATTTCGCATCGAACTTCTCGCGAAACGTTTTCCATTCAATAGGCTGCGCAAGACGGCTTTCTTCCGCCTTCCACCAGTTGCGAGCGTTGTCCGTGAGTTGTAGTTTCGCTACACGGACCCAAGCGACGTCTGGCACTTGTGCTGCGGCCAGATCATCCTCGATACTTTGAGCCCATTCCTCAGCTTCTAGAGGGCTCCCTTTTCCTGAGAATTGCTTCGGATGTAAAACCCTGAATTGCTTTACCCCCGGAGTGTCAGTCTCGGGACGGTTCAAAAGTTGTTGATGTCCCTCGAGAAGGCTGCGGATTGCATCAAGTAGCACTGTTTGCTCGGTAGGTGGCGCAAGAACAGCTGGTGTGAGAGGTAGTGCTGGGGATGTGTTGTTGACGTTGGTGCTGGTGTTGTTCGGGGAATCCATAACCCTGAAGAAAAATTTGGGTTAGGACAGATTCAAGTACATGAAATGATAAGATTCAAGGAATAGAAATTTGTAAGATTCAAGAAACATGAATTGTAAAGAATGTTTTAGTTGCTGGTTCTTGTGTTATATTGCTTAGGTTGTTCACGCAGACCAGAACTGGATGATAGGGATTCATACAGCTCGGACCTGCATGGGCCGCCATCAAAACCTGTCACGCCCCGCTTCCCAGTACGGCGAAGTGGGCGCGACGAGGTCCGCTACGTATATACTCAGAAGTACATACGCTAAGCGTATCTAAGCAATATAAAATAAACACAAGAGACAAGAAATAAAAAGAACAGCAACTTTTATTTATTAACATTCTTTGTACAATGCATGAAAGGAAATACAACTGGAATAAAATATGCCTAAACAGTGGCATAACAGGAAATGAAAAGTACTGAAAAGAAAAGTGTACAATGAAACTACAGTGCAGGGTCCTCAGTAAACTGCACCAAGTCTTCTTGCGATGGCTCAACCTCTGCCGGGTCCAAATCACCTGACGACATTCAAAGAAGAAAGAAATAGAATGTCGTCAGCGAACAGGTCGCTCGGTAAGTCCCAAAGGTAAGAGGAGAATAGATAGAGAGTAAGAGAGAGAGAGAGATGCTGTTACAGTTGTATTACATTGTTATATTATTGTAGTATTGTGTTAACGCTGTTGTTGTAGCTTGGTACAGAAGGATGCCAGTGTATACGAGAGGGGTCTCAGTATGCCAGAGACCAGGGCAAATGGAAGTACAAGGCTCCGTTATACAACCCGGAACAACGGCAATTGGATTCATGTTAGGTGTCTTAATCTTACCGTCTCGTGCCACCTTTAACACCTTCCGTACCAATCTACCCCTTAAACCCCGCGATGTCTTGTTTGTATTGTTATCTTATAAATTGTGTTGGTTGTATGATTGATTGACTGACTGACCGAAACCATGATATCAGGAAACGGTTATAACCGTAGAGTCATGTAAATGGAATACTGTGAATCATGTAAAAGGAATATATCCATTGTTCGGTTCAGCCAGATTGTATAAACTGATAATTGTATTCATGGATTCATGTGTTCATATTGAATTGGAAACTTGTAGATTGTGGATTGACTTGAATCATATTCAAGTCAGATTAATCAGACTCAAACCCGAGTCAGACAATCAGAAATGTGAAATGAAGTCTTATAACTGCTAGGGTCCTTAGGGTAATTTATAAACTTGAGAGGTTTTTATGTAAAAATACTTTTATATACTTTTCAAAATACACCTCAAGTATTTATTACTCGTCTTTAGAGTTGTAGATTTTATGTTGTGACATTTCTAATGAAAATATCCTAGTTTCATAAATAATGGTATTTATCTGTAATATTGATTATTTGAAGTTCATGGTATTTTAGTGTAACCTTTATTCTTTTGTGATTTTTAGAAAAAGGTGGAAAATTTATATTATAATAAAATAGATATTTAAATGATAAATATACATATATTTATACAAAAATAGTTTTAATAAATAATTTATATTCCAAAAATCTCATTTTCTTAAGATGTCGTATTTTAAACCTTTCGAGACCGAATGCTCCTTGCGGAGGTCTGAATCTCGCACTACTAGCCCGAGGGTGCGCGATTAACCGCACAATCCGGAACGGGTTCCCCAAAGATGGGTTGTAGCGGCGCTTTGCAAAGATTGTAAAATACTAGTCCTTTAGAAAACGATTTTATAAAGTAAAAGGTATTTTCTTGAAAAGTGTAATTTTCCGTATTTTAGATTTTAGGGTTTCCTAAGCCAACTAGCCTATTTCTAAAAGGTCTAAACGACAAGTCGTTAGAAGCCTCAAATCGCCTCTTCACCGCCAATTGTGGCCAGGTAAGTACAAGTGAGGAGGGAGGGATCCGCTCACGAATCGTGAGGCGGGCCTTTTAAAGTTACCCAAGCTCACTTGCCTAGCCTAGACACCACAAAGTCAGTTTAGATAAACGATCGATGTCCACAACTTATCGTATTTTCCTAGTAAGAAATATTTACTAAAAGTGTAACAAATCTAAAATCTTTAAGAATGGTTTTATGAAGATTATGGTATTTTTATGAAAATTTCATTTTATCGTATTCTAAATTTTGATGATATCATTTTAGGGTTTGCATTTACGTATGGGTGGAGGTAGGTCGTTATCTTGTGTTCTACTTTAATTGTATAGCAAGTTAAGGGTTAAATGTGAAGTTGAAACATGATGGTATTAAAGTATAAGAATACGGTAAATTGAAAAGCTTATCATTTCATGTGTGAAAACTTATTCAAATTGACTTTTACAAGTTTAATGGTCAAGATAGAGATGTTTATTTGTGATGGAATTGATTAGAAGAAGAAAAAATAAACATCATGGTATTAAAGCGAAAAAGAATACGATATTGCAAAAGCTATCATTTCATGTGCAAAACTTTGTCCAAATTAGTTGTTATGTGATTAATAGTCAACATGGATAAGTTTAGGTATTATGCAATTAGTGACAAGTGAGATTTTATAGAAAAAACCGAATCGGAAATCGGTTTGTTCCGATTTCCGTCGGGTTTCATAATTCCGTATTTTTGAGAAGTAGAAAGGAGAAAGGAACGGGACTTACAGGTTTCGATCTATAGTAAAGACTATAGAGGAACTAGGTGAGTGGCCGAGGTGTTGTTTCGTCGCCGGTTGTTTCAAAGAAACGTCGCCGGAATTCCGTCAGCGCTTCGCCGTGAACTCGGTTTCAAAGCACACCCTTGTTGTGAAAATTTCAAGAGAGTAAACCTAGTATTTTGGAATGAGAGGGTAGGGGGTAGGGGTGTCTATTTATAGGGCAGGCTAGGGTAGGGTAGGTGAAAGGTTTTTATTTTAAAAAAATTGTAAAAATTAAAGAAAATCATTAAAATTTGTAGTAAATAGGGTGTAATTAAAATTAGGGAACCGATCCATTAAATTGGAGTAAACAGGGGGTTAGAGAATGCAAAAAGGCAAAACTTTCGTATTGGGGGCTCGGCCGTCCGACCGAGTCCGGCCGGCGGCGCCGGCCGATTCGGCCGGTCTGCCGGCCGACTCGGCCGATCCCGGCCGAGTCCGGCGATCGATGGGTCGGGGGTCTCCTGACGTAGGCTCTGGTATACTCACTTTTTAGGGTTCAGTTCAACTTTTGGGAGTTATGGCCTGTGGACTGTTGGGCTTCCAAGAATTTTAAAAGAAAAATAATCTAAAAGTAATGTGGGGCATGGGATTCAAACTCTGGTGGCTTGGTTCGGCAGTGCAGGGTATTACCAATGAGCTACAAGCTCCTTCTTGTAATTATGGTGTTATTTAATTACTTAAAATGATAGCAGCAAGAGTAAATACTCCAAGTATACATTAAATTTAAAGTAATTTCTTGTACACTAAAAATGGAGTTATTACATTCTTGTAGCTTGTAATTAAAAACAAAAATAATTACATAAATCTTGTGCTCAGGCTAAAATACCCCTTTGTGGATTTTTGAAAAAAATATTTGAAAAATTTTATATAGAAAAAGTGTATAAGAAAATTAGGGTTGTTACAAGAGAGAAAGGAGAGAGAGAGAGAGAAAGCGAAGGGGGAGAGAGGAAGAGAAAAGAGCGAGGCTGCGGTGGGGCCCAAGAGGCAGAAAAGAGAGAGGGAAGAGAGAGAATCGTGTGAGGTATAAAGAAAAGATTTAAATAAAAGTGGGAAAGAGAGAGAGATCTGTGGGGCCGGTGCAATGAAAAGGGAAGCTTTGATTGGTTGTGAGAAAAAATATGGAGAAGGGCTTTTGCAAACCTAAAAGGATTTTACTTGTTACAAATTTTGTGTATTAGTTATATAAGAATCTTTCAGATGTTTAAAATATATATACGGGAAAGAATTTTTAAAGGAATTTAAAAACAATTAGAATTTGGCGGAATACAAAATATTTCAAAATTGCGCCCGGGTCGGGTCCAAAATTTTGGATTTGAAATATGAAAATTATCAGCCAGTATCAAAATTTAAAATGAAAGATTATATGACAGAAATGCATACCCCCAAGAACGGACGCACATACGTGCGCGTAGCCATCCAAACACATCCGTTTCACTGAACGGGACGAGAACACGATGCAAGGACGCTACCACAGGGTTAGGGGTATCGAGCAGGCCATGACACGTATTTTAATTTATTTTATGTGATATAAATTGTTATATGCAACAGATGCGATACAAGATAAAATGCCAGTATAAACTAAATTATGAGATGCAATAGCCCATGCAACTAGTCAAGGTAAACTATAAATAAGAGTCACGCGGGTTCAATTAAGCGGGTCGGGTCGAATCCAAAGTAAAATGTAGAAATACCATTCGCACCGAAACACGCCAAATCAAGAAAAACCACGGATAAGTAAATACGGAACTGGAATTGGTATAAGTGAGCTCGGGTGTTACAGAGAGTATATGGTATATGCTTGAATGAGAGTTGTCAAGAAACATAAGCAAGATACTGTAAGTCGATGTACAACACCCCACGACTTGCGGGGAGGCGGAAATATGAAAAACGATCTAGTTCTTTGCTTAAACATCGACTAACCGCAAGAATCGAAGCTAAACGATAACTAACATCAAACATAGAAGTTAACAACTACTATGTAAAGGGATTATACCTAAAGAACCGTGTCCTTCGTCTTTACGAACTCCACCTCCTCCTCCGCCTTCTCGAAGTAGTAGACGATCCACCCGAGAGCTTTACTCCAAGCTAAGCCTCTAAACTTGAGGCAACTAACTTTCTTTAAGTGCTAATCAAAGAAGCTAGGTGATATAGAGTGAGGGTTATGGTTTAATTAGTCTAACTAATCCTTGTACTCAACACATGAGAGGGGAGGATTAGGATTTGAAGAGGGAGAGCTTGAGGAGAGAGAAGGTGAAGATAATAATGAAGTGAGAAGAATGAGTTATGATAATATATATCAAGCATTTCTTTTATCAAGAAAAGAAAAGAAATGAATTTAACAACCATGCTTGATAATATCTAGTGATGATTCACATCCATGAGTCATTAAGCATTTATGATGCATTAATGACATGGATGAATCATCCATATGACTCACTAATCACATTCATTGTATATGCCACCTAAACCTCCTTAGTCACCATCTTCTAGAAGCTTCTCGCGCAATTACGAGAATGCCCCTCCTTTCCGCAAAAATACGGAAAAAACTTTAGACTGTATAAATCCAATAACCGGATACCAGTAACTGGCTTAAACCAAAGCCGACTGGTAAAAACTGTCCGACTTGGTGAGGTGAGGGAGGGAAAGAAGTGAGTGTGAAAGTGTGTAGAACTTTCAAGAGGAGAAAATATCACATAAAGTCTTTTCATGCTTTAATTATTTATTTATTTATTTATTTACTATAGCAACTCAAGAAAGCTCTAGAAATTAGGAAAAATTTGCAAATAATTCAATTAAACCTCCCATGGCTGCCCCCCCCCCCCCATTTTCCACCTCATTTTGTTCAAAATTCATCAAAAATTCAATTAAAATTCAATTAAAATTCCACAAAATCCTAATTTCTTCATACCCTTTATTCTCTACCCTTCTTTATATGGATTTTGGAGTGGGAAAGCATGTATTTTGGAGGCTCATTTCTTGTTGGGATTTCATATTTTGGGAAGTATAATTTCTCTCTTTTGATTTATTGTTATTAGATGATCATTTAAGCTTAATTAGATTTAATGAATTAATTCTATGTTTTTTTTAAAAAATGCAAGTTAGGGTTGTAAATTCAAGTTAGGGTTTTTAATAATTAATTAGGGTTATAATAGTTAGTTTAACACTTTTAGAATTGGAAAATATGGCATGGTTGTTAAATTGTAAAATTTTCATTTAAAATTGTTTTAAATAAGGAAATTAGCTAACTAGATTTTTCTAAAATGTGTTTGTGGGTAATATAAAATTCCAATTTAAGTTGCTATCATTAGATGGTAGTTTTAATGAGGATATTAGCACATTAATTGAATGAAAAACTTAGTTTGATCACTAGATTACTTTGATAATTAGAAAAATAGTAATAAAATGCTATTATTTTGTAAACTAGATTTTAGGAATTTCTAAATAAATGTGATTAAAAATATAATTTATGGTTTCATTGAATCATTATCATTATGAATTGTGGTTTAATACATTAATTCATGCAAATCATGTTTTGTGGTGGAATTGTGGTGCTTTGCTTGAAAAATGTTGAAAATTGTTAAATGTTGCAAACTAGAAATTTCAAATTAATATAAATTTGTGTAATAAAAATATAGTAACGGGTTGTATAGTCTAGTTATCCTATATAATGAGTTTTATAACTATTGGTTTCATTTAAATGTCAAGTTTTGATGAAAAACGGTAAATTGGCAATTTCGGTTTTTACGAAATTGGACGGTTTGATGGATTTTAGGGTTTCGATGGATTTAATCGTGTTTTATAGTATAAGTAATGTGTTTTAAAACTACAAGTTATTTGATGATGTTATCTCGATCCATCGGAGTTTGTACGCCGATATCGAGCGGTATTTGGTTCTTTTGAGTGGACGGGACATAGGTTTTAACCTATGCTTGCTCCTTTAGATCGTTTGACTTTCGTATGTGATTCAGTTTACGATGCTATTTATATGTTTGCGTCTAGGTACCCCCCCCCCTCCACGTGGACTGCGGGCAATGAAGAGGAGGATGGCGACACCGTCTTCAGCAGACATGGACCAGGTGAGTAGATGTATATCTACGGGGGGAAGTCGGGTGGATGGCGTTTAGCACCCCCGCAACGTAGAATAGGAATAGTACTTATTGACATTAGGAAACCCGATGTGACCCTAGATTCTTACTGGGCAGGACCCTAGTAATGACCCTAGGCAGGACTAGACTGATTTAGGAAAACCATACCTGAGAATGAATACTTTGGGAAAGGTTCGTAGGTTTCTGATAGAAACACACACGCACACACTAAAACTCGACATGGAGTATACGTATATGTGTATATATATATAAAACTAGGTATAGGTGTATATATATATATACAACACGTATATGGGATTCATTGACGTGATATGATATTTGAGGTATGATGAAACAGTATAACTGGGCTTGATGCCGTGATTCTTGACTATACAGTAGTATTAAAGTGTTAGCGGATCATTAGAGAATGAGATAATGATCATGAACATATAAATTATAAAGAGTGGTGGTGATATTGAGGTACATGGGACGCTAAATAGTACCTGGGCTGTAGCTTGTGACTGATCACGATATGGTATATGTATAACTTGATTACGACATTATATTGGTGTGACCTGATGCCGATATCATATAAGTATGACCTAGTCACAATATGATACATATGACATGATATTTCTGAGGATAAACTAATGATGCTTATCATGATGGCAATGATATATGATTGATGTATGCGATCACAGTTTAACACCTTGATCATGAGATGTGCTGATGATGACATTATACGAATGAGGAGACACCTAGGAGATACTTGACCGTACCCCGATATTGGGATGCCGTACGATGGATTTTACCGTACGAGGCTTAGATTTGATGATTGATCCGCACTCTTGATTCGAGGAAGCCGTACTACGTACGTGACGCTATTGAGGCGGGATCGCCGACTATTAGAGATATTGATTCAGACCTTAGGTAGACTCTAGTTTCTTACTGACTAGTCTATTAGGTTTAGTTCCTTAAGATGTTAGATGGACACTGGTTTAGGTTCGACTCACATAGTGGTAGTTGTACTCGCATCTCGCAGAGGAGTGGATAATGCACATCTGTATTTACATTCATACTGTAATTATCATGGTGCATGTTCTTTTATATGTTGCTATAATCAGTATAAACTTTACCTGTTAGGACACCAGCACTATTACCGATGATGCGTATATTCCACGCACACTTATTTGCTGGCTCACACACATCATCATCGGTAATTGCTATGTCACGTACACTTTAGATCATATTGACTTTTATGGATAGAATCAGTTAACAACTAGACCGCTATAATATTGTGATTATTCTCTGACATTAGTACAGACATGATATTTATTGCTTAGACATTCATGCATTCATATTTTCATGTTATCATGCAGTATTATGGGCATATGCCGACACTTATCATATACTTACTCATGATTTGGAGATTTGGATTTCTATGAGATTTCTGGATTTTTGGGGAAAACCGCAAAAATATATAAAAACTTCTCTCTCTCTCTCTCTCCTCTTCTCTTTTTAAAATAAGATGCGGTTTTCTCGTGATGTATGTGTCGTCCACCATGAGATTTCATGTTTTCTGTTGGATTTCGAGACCCGATTCGAGGAGTGGATGAACCGTCTCGGGTACATGGTGGGCCCGGTATGGTACCCCGGGGCAAGAAGATCGAGTTGTAGAAGATGAGCCTGGCAGGGGAAGGCTACCTACCGGTGATGTCTGGCGCGGCGGATATCCGGAGGATACCGACCGTTGTCGTGAGATTAGATGATATGGGCCGATCCGGACTGACGGAGCCCGAGATATTGAGACTTGAGATTACATGTGTTGTGTCGATGTTTGACACGGATTTCCATAGATTTCATTATTGAGATTTCAGATTCTTATACACATTCTACTATGATAACAGCTAAAGATTTCTTATACATATATATCTGGATTTCAGGATTTGTTACTTTACATTCATGGTGCATGCATTTCATTCATATGACATAGTATTATATGAGGTACTGACACGACACGGAGTAGTTGCACTTACACGTAGTATTACCCTGCTATTACTAGATGTTTGGGATATAGTGGTGTATTATTATGACCTAGGATAGCGTCGTGCATTCGATTTCTTTTCGTAGATGTCTTCTACTCACGAGTTGGCAACTCACCCCCGTTGTGCCAAATTCTTTACAGGTTCGATGTACAGGTTTCCGTGGCAGCTTGTTGGCACATCTTTTCTTCAGGGTGATTTGCACGGTAGGTTGGTTCACTTGTATCCGAACCACCATTGTACTTTTATTCATTCATTTGTATCTAGTAAGCTCCATCAACCATATTTGTATTACTTGATAAGTTTATTGGACCAGTTGTTTATTTCGACCTTAGAGTCGCGCATGTGTTATTTAGATCTGGTGGTTTTGATTTCTTTTGAGTTTTGAGCATCGCCTATTGGCGTTGTATATTATTGTGCTTGCTGTGGTTGTTTCCGCCTGTTGGCGTTGATGCTAGCTCCCGTTTGGGGATGCTTTTTCTTGTTTATGTATATTATACTTGTTGTACCCGTTTAGGGGCCAGTTTTTACAGAGGAGACTCTGCCGAAATTTTTGGTAAAATTTGCTGATGTTTTTATACTTGTTTTCTTTTCTTTTCTTCTTTTTCTTCTTTTATGGTTTAGATTTCTGGGCTTCGGCTTACTTAGGTCACGTGGCGCCTCTAGACGCTTCGTAATCTAAGTGCCGGTCACGTTCCGTACTTTCGGGTCGTGACAATCTGGATTTTTGATAAAGTCATATTCTTTGACTGTCTCATCAAAACAGATGTTCCAACTCCGCGATGACTGCTTTAGTCCATAAATAGACTTAAGAAGCTTGCATACTTTCCCGCTGCTCACTCTGATTGAAACCCTCTGGCTGATCCATATAGACGCACTCTTCTAAATTTCCATTTAGAAAAGCCGTCTTTACGTCCATCTGCCAGATTTCATAATCATGGAAGGCAGCAATAGCAAGAAGGACCCGAATGGATTTGAGCATAGCCACTGGAGAAAAAGTTTCGTCATAGTCCAAACCAGGTCTTTGACGAAAACCCTTTGCAACAAGTCTAGCCTTATAGGTTTCCACCTGTCCATCTACACCAATCTTTTTCTTGAAGATCCATTTGCATCCTATGGGTTTTACCCCATCTGGAGCAAAGTCCAAAGTCCATACTTTGTTGGTGTACATGGACTCCATTTCGGTCCGCATTGCATCTAGCCATCGTACCGAGTCGCCGCTCTGGATGGCCTGCTGGAAGTCAGTAGGTTCATCATCATCTATGATGCAATCCTCTCTATCCCCATCTATGAGAAAACCGTAGTATCTCTCAGGTGGATGAGACGGCCTACTACTCCTGCGGAGGGGTGCGGGAATGTCCTGTTCTCCTTGAACTACCGATTCTACCAAACTTTCAGTATTAGTTTGTGGTTCTGGAATTTCTTCCAGTTCTATTTCGCTCCCACTTGATTCCTTTTCTAAAAACTGATGTTCTAGAAAATGGGCATTACGAGAAACAAATACCTTTTGTTCCTCTGCGTAATAGAATAGATATCCCCTGGAGTTCTTTGGATATCCCACAAACTTACACTTTACTGATCATGCCTCGAGCTTGTCCACATGCTGCTTTTTAACAAAAGCTGGACATCCCCAAATCTTTATATACTGTAGATGGGGTTTCTTCCCGCTCCATATCTGATATGGAGTGGTAGGCACAGTCTTGGTAGGAACCATGTTCAAAAGATATGCCGCTGATTCTAGCGCATAACCCCAGAAAGATCGCGGTAACTCAGCATTACTCATCATGGATCGTACCATATCCAATAGGGTTCGATTTCGTCTCTCCGATACACCGTTATGCTGTGGAGTGTATGGAGGAGTAAGCTGAGAGAGAATTCCTTTCTCTTTTAGGTAACCTAGGAACTCGGCACTCAAGTATTCACCACCTCGATCAGATCTAAGTGTCTTGATACTTTTGCCGGTTTGGTTTTCTACTTCATTCTTATACTCTCGGAATTTCTCAAAAGCCTCGGATTTATGTTTCATTTAGATAAATGAATTCGTATCTTGAGTAATCATCCGTGAAAGTAATGAAATAGAAAAAAAACACCTCTTGCATGTGTAGACATCGGACCACATACATCGCTGTGTATGAGTCCTAAGAGCTCGCTCGCTCTTACTACATGTCCAGTAAATGGAGTCTTTGTCATCTTTCCTTTGAGACAAGATTGACAAGTGTCATAAGTTTGATATTCGAACGAGTCCAAATATCCTTCTCTATGCAACTTAGTCAACCTTCTCTCATTGATGTGACCCAGTCTACAATGCCATAAGAAAGCTTTATTTAAATCTGGAGACTTTCTTTTTAGTATGTTCTGGACGTTGAAAATTTGGAGTTGGTTTAAAACATATATACCGTTATTTAGTGTACCGGACCCAATCAAACCATGATTAAGGTGGATGTTAACAACATCTCTTACAAACGTGAAATCATAACCTTTATTTGATAACAAGGAAACTGATATGATATTACACGTTAAGCTTGGTACAAAAAAACAGTTATGTAAAACCAAAATGTGTCCACTCGTCAATCCTAGGTGATAATCCCCGACGGACGCAGCTCCCACGCTAGCTCCGTTAGCAACCTTTAGGGTCATATCACCTTCCTTCAGCACTCTACGGTTTCTCAGTGCCTGCAATGAATTGCAAATATGAGATCCTGATCCGGTATCCAATACCCAGGAAGTAGAGTTGATCGACAGACAATTCTCAATTACAAACACACCTGAAGTCGAAGCCACAGCTTGCTTCGGTTCCTGGTTCTTGGCGTTCCACGCCTTGCAATCCTTCTTCCAGTGCCC
Organism: Agapanthus africanus; assembly: GCA_030015575.1. Lineage (NCBI taxonomy): Eukaryota > Viridiplantae > Streptophyta > Magnoliopsida > Asparagales > Amaryllidaceae > Agapanthus > Agapanthus africanus. The sequence goes on from CM057346.1 coordinate 405,221,842, forward strand.
TTTCCTGTGACAATGGAAACACTCATCCTGGCCAACTACCGGTACCGCAAACTTTTTCTTTCCTTTCCCTCCCACCTTACTAACACCTCCTCTAGGTTTGGTGGCGGCCTTCTTCTTCCTTCCTTTGGCCTTAGCCTTGGACCCGGAAGAAGATGTACCGCTAACAAACATAGCGGGTGTTTCCCTTGCTTTCTGCAAGGTGCCCTCTGCACTCCTTAACATGTTCAGGAGTTCCGGAAGTTCAACTTCTTTTCTTTGAAGGTTGAAGTTCAGGATAAACTGGGCGTAGGTGTGAGGAAGGGACTGGAGAATAAGGTCTGTATAGAGCTCATTATCCAAAGTCGTCCCAAGGTCTGCGAGCTCTTCAATATAGCCGATCATCTTTAGGACATGTTCTCCTACCGATGACCCGACAGCCAACCTCGCTCGAAACAAGTTCTTAGAGGTCTCGTATCTTGCTATACGAGATTGCTCTCCATAAAGTTCCTTTGTATGGAGAAATATGCCATCTAGGTTCATATCCTCGTGCCTCCTCTGATGTTCATTGTTCATTGAGGCAAGCACGATGCACTTGGCTTTCGCGCAATCTAAATCCTAGGTTTTGCGGATTTCCTTATCCGCATTGCTGGATTTGGGACCAGGGACAGCAGGTGCCGTAGCGGTGAGGACGTACCCCAATTTGTCATAGGTCAAAGCCATTTTGACATTCCGCAGCCAATCTTTATAGTTTGGCCCTGTCAGTATATTTTTCTCTAAAAGTAACTTAAGTCCAGTCATTTTCAGGGTCGCTGCAATTAGGAGAGAGAGAAGAAAACTCTTTACCATGATGCTCTTGCAAGTTTAGAGTGGTTTTTAGTTTATCTAAACTGGATGGCTCCCACTGTTTCTCGAATCCTTCCTCAAACCATAAAAGAAGAATTAGCCAGGACTATTCTCACTGTACAATACTTGCTTAACCGTTCAGCCAGGCTAGTGTCGATACTTCGAGGGAGGTTTCCAACGCTTTCGCGAAGTTCCTTAATTAAATAACCTCTTTTCTCTGGAGGCGTAACCCCGCTGACACCTTTCTTGACATCTACTTGGTTTATAGCATTGATCGTTAAGTGACGAATCTCCTGATAAGTAGCATATACTCACAGTAGGATCGGGATCCAAATATCATCGTATGATAATGTTGAAGGAATCCTACCAACATTCATCAAACTCCAAATGGTATGCATCTCTTTGCAAATTTCAGTTTCTTTAGAAATTCCCGATATAAATTTTTCTGCCCCATGCTCTTATGACCTTGGCGTTAGGTCAAAATGTCATAAGTCACATGTCAAGTTCTACCCATCATTATCTTGTCAATTTGAACCCATCCGTATATATCCTTGACGTTCGGCCAAAATGATAATACGACTGTCCCAAACTAACTCATCTATCTATGCAACAAATGAATACCCAGTAGCTACCAAACACTATGCCTTGGCGTTAGGTCAAAATACATAGCTTGAATACTACTGAATACCCAGATGAAATGACGGAGGGCTACAAATGGTTTTGGCGAAACCGTGAACGTAGTGAACTTGATATAACCGAAGGAACCTGATAGCTTTTTAAAAGGAGTGGTTAAAGCTCCGCATTTAAAAATATCTGTTTTTAAAATTAACCGAGTGGTTTCTTTTTAAATTGTTCCAACGATTAAACTTTTTGGTTTATTTTCTTTGCATTATAAATAATGCGTCCCATCATTAACCTATCATTGCAGAAAACAACGAAAATACAACGTCCTCTTATGCCATCCGCATTCGCCACGGGGTCCCGTCATCACCCGTTAGATTACTTAACTAACGACAGAGCGGGGGCTGGGCTAGCGCGGGTGTAAAACATAAGTGACGTCTAAATAGCTATCATATACAGATATTGTACATTCGTCAGACGCAATAATAGGCATTCCAGATCACAGATGAACTTTATTGGATTTGCAAGCAATCCGTGTTTGTTTTGAGCCTGCAACAAAAAACGGATTACACAGTTGTGATGAATAGCCATTACCCCACCCAAGACCCCAACGGGTACGGCAAACTACCCGCCCGGCAGTTTGTGCACCCCACCTTGGGTCTGTCCTAGGAGCAAAAACAGTAAAATGAAATAATACAACGGTGGCTAAAACCGCAACCTGGATGTGCCCCGCAAAATAATATTACAACAAATTACATTTACATCAAATGAATTAAATAATAACCCATCACATAACCCCGGCTAATCATCACAACAGTCCAACACAGTTCATATCCACAAGCAGTAAAAACCATTACAGAAATGTGCAACCCCCTGCCAACCGACATACTAGCAGTTAGGGGAGGTTTACGAACACATTATACAAACACAGATATAATCCATCAAGCAAATACTGTATAATTTCGATCGATTAAACACTTTTAATTTTGCTCCAATACTGCTCTGTAAATCTGAAACCTGAGCAAAAATAAAAACTTCCAGAAAATACCAAATATCACAGAGAAGCAACACAGGAAAATTGGGTTCCTGAATCGCCAACTCGGCGGCGGAAGCGCGGCGGATCGGTGCGATCCACCGCGGTTCCGCGGCGCTTTAGGCGATTCATGGGCCCAAATTTCTTGGGTGTTCTTCTACTGTCTTTTTAAGCTTTCTGAACCTCCCTGAAAAATTTTAGGACTTCATTTAAAATTCGACAGAAACTTGTGATTTCGGGGTTTTCCGGTTTCGTTTTTTCCGTTCGAAATTCATACAAATTTGCAAGTAAGTTATTTATTGTTTAGCGAGGCTCTGATACCACTGTAAGTCGATGTACAACACCCCACGACTTGCGGGGAGGCGGAAATATGAAAAACGATCTTGTTCTTTGCTTAAACATCGACTAACGCAAGAATCGAAGCTAAACGATAACTAACATCAAACATAGAAGTTAACAACTACTATGTAAAGGGATTATACCTAAAAAACCGTGTCCTTCGTCTTTACGAACTCCACCTCCTCCTCGGCCTTCTCGAAGTAGTAGACGATCCACCCGAGAGCTTTACTCCAAGCTAAGCCTCTAAACTTGAGGCAACTAACTTTCTTTAAATGCTAATCAAAGAAGCTAGGTGATATAGAGTGAGGGTTATGGTTTAATTAGTCTAACTAATCCTTGTACTCAACACATGAGAGGGGAGGATTAGGGTTTGAAGAGGGAGAGCTTGAGGAGAGAGAAGGTGAAGATAATAATGAAGTGAGAAGAATGAGTTATGATAATATATATCAAGCATTTCTTTTATCAAGAAAAGAAAAGAAATGAATTTAAGAACCATGCTTGATAATATCTAGTGATGATTCACATTCATGAGTCATTAAGCATTTATGATGCATTAATGACATGGATGAATCATCCATATGACTCACTAATCACATTCATTGTATATGCCACCTAAACCTCCTTAGTCACCATCTTCTAGAAGCTTCTCGCGCAATTACGAGAATGCCCCTCCTTTCCGCAAAAATACGGAAAAAACTTTAGACTGTATAAATCCAATAACCGGATACCAGTAACTGGCTTAAACCAAAGCCGACTGGTAAAAACTGTCCGAAAGTCGTACGTGTGTAAACACACGTATGCGTCCGAACCCTTGTCGTAAAACCATATGACCTCTATATCGTTTCACCTGGAGTAGGGAAACTCTCTGTGTGGGACTCTAGAGACTCGACTACTACGCTGGCAGTGGGTTTAACCACAGACCGCAAGCGGCACTAGCTGTACGTAACGGTCCCCAGGTAGATGTCGATAAGAAGGCCGATGAGGAAACCCATCCGAACTCCTACTGAGTCTGATGTGACAATCTCCGTACAGTCCGGTCCATTCGTCTAAGACCATCGCATATCGGGCCTAGGGGGCGGCAAGCGTTAGTCCCCTAATAGCGGTATAAGTCGTGTCGGAGCGAAGCCCATTACACCCTGAGAAACTACTGGAACCTACCAGCAAATCTCACTTGCCCTGGCCAGGGACTTTGCGTAATGGCTCTCTGACAAAGCGCGATATCAACCCCTAATACCGGGAGAGACGAATCCTGTCTAACCGCCACTGCCTCCAAGTGCTCGGGACTGCACCCAACTGCTACCTGTTTGCACGACTCTTTTGAGCCGTGGTAGGGTAGCAATCTAAGAACAGTGGGACACACTCAAGGCGAAGTAGCAGTGTCAAGTCTGCGGACTATGCTGTACTCATGTCACCTGGGAACTGTTCACTGACGACTGGTATAAAACCAACCAACAGTTCCCTGTGAGTCCTGTCCGGTGTACCCGTAACCTAATGAGCACCTGCATACTATCTCCAGTATGACGTACTGACGGCTGTGGGACAGACCATCTCCCCAACTGGGATGAGAAGCGTACACACTAGTCTACTCCGGAGTATCGATGCCCTTTCTCGATAATCCAACGACTAGGGACCTGAATAAGGATGTGCTTGTAGACTACCCAGCCCCCACTAGTATGACTGCCATCACAACGCTGGTAGTCAAGCAAGATCCTAAGAGCTCTATCAATACGTATACTCACATATTAAGATAGAAGAAACCAAGTAGTATACTACCATGTTTAGCAAGACTGTTATATACATGTGAATATCCCAAGCTTCCATTAAGTAATATACAAACTAGTATGATACAGTAATGGCCTTCTAGGGCATAAACACTAACAGATACCATATCTCAACTACCTAGTAAGTTTAACACAATTGATTCTAAGCTTAACCTTGCAAATGGTGAACATGAAGAAATAGGATATGAGATAAAGGTTACAAATAACCATCAAAATCATCATATCATATCAAACACTTCCATTTAGCAATCTTAAGCTTACAATCACAATTAAGCACTTTAAACAATAACAAGAGGAAGAGGAAGGCAAAGCCTTTCATCTCACATCCTCACCATCACCACAACCATGGATTATTCAAGTATTATAAAAAGAAAATGAAAAACAAAAGAAAGAACACATAAGAAAACACAAGAACAAAAGATAAAGCAAAAGAAAGTGCAAGTTCTTTATTAACAAAATGGAGGGCCTGAGCTATAAAGTAAATAGCAACTTCAACCTCCTTAATGGAGCACTCAAGTGAGAGCTCAAAGAGGGAAGAAGAAGAAGCTATCAAATGTTACAAACTGTTTTCTCACTCCAAAAGCCTCCCAGAACTATATCTGTGATCTGCTATTTATAGGCAACCAAAAATAAAAAGTTGCATATGACACTGGACTTATATGACCACCAGGGACCCACACAAAGAGAACGAGCGCATTAGGCCCCAACTTGGCCGCAAATTGCGGCCAAGATGATTAAATCTGCGGCCCAATTTTGGAGAGTGGGGCCCATCTTTGGTCAGTGTTCTTCTGGTCCTCTGAGCATCTCTCTGTAATTGCAATTTCTTTTAATTCACACCAAAGTGTAATCTGGAGTAGTGGACAGAGAGGAGATCAAGTGGGTGTATGTGTGTTCACACTTCAAATCACAACTTTTCCAAATACATTGAACCATACCCACTTGCTTGCACCACTTGCAAGATACCATGATGGTGTTTACAACTTGATGCCTCATGATAGCTCATGCCCACTTGATCCATGATGGTTGATAATGTATCATGTTGGACTAAAACTAAATATTTATTTGTACACAGCATTATTTTGTTTGCAAAACTTAATGTTATGATCTGTTATCTGTCCCGTTTGCAGTTCCGGCTAAAAACCGTCTTTTCTGTTCGTGTTGTGTACCATCTCCGGTGTTTTTGCCTGTGTACCTGTATTGTGTACTAATGAGCAGACAGAGATAAAATAGCACTGTTTATTGACAAAATGACAGGAATTGAGCGGTACTAAAATGTAATAAATCGTGCCGAACAAATACCCCCAAACCTATCTTTTGCTCGTCCCGAGCAAAACAAAATCCTAACCTCACTTTCGCAGGGAACGCGATTGCATTGAGCCCGTGCAATAAGCCGTTAAACCTCTAGGTGTCCCTAGTAGGAGGAGTTTTGTCTCCTGGGGGTTTTCAGCGGATTGCACCCACAAAATCCAGTCAAGTTAGCGTCGCGCGGAGACTGTTGATTCTAATCTTAAGGTTAGAGATCAAAGTTAGAAGTTCTATTACCCAAGTCAGAAACATTAAACCCTATTTTTCACTCCTCACAAGTTGTTTAACATAAGTATATACGCGTCTTTACGTGATTTGTGCGGATAGTGTCCATAAGTTTTTAAGAACTTGATTAGGGTCATCATGTCAAAAATTTGAGGACCAGGATAAACTCTAAAGGATCACACAAGTTTGGAAAGAGTTAAGATTTTCTCAAGTTTTATTCTCCAGTTAGGTTTCAAGTCAGAATATATATCAATTTTAACAGAGAACCTAAGTCATATTTTTCACTCCTATTTTTCACCTGTTTTTGTTCATACACACCTTTCATTATCGTGCAAAACGTCTTAATACATACAAACCTTCATATCTCCGTGTAAAAAAACTATTTTTTTAAATAGAAAATTCGTCACCGCCAAGATTATTCTCCCACAAAGAACCGTTAGGACTTTTAACTCGAAGAGAACACTTGCTTAGCTTGTTTTATCTGGCGATTGGAAACTTAGCGAGTTTTGGGTCAATGACTCTCAAACCAGATGGTTTTAGGGCATTAGGTGTGGAGACACCCCAAGGACTTAATTACCCAAGTTACCAAGGCCACAAAACAAAAGACTCATTTTATAATAATTCAGCACTCGGTGAAGACAGAGATATATCTAGCTTTTTCTTTTAAATCTGAAGACGTTACATGTGATAAGGTGTGTAATTACTCCAATAAGGTTTCAGATGGGTTATTTTTCAGACGGGTTATTTTTCAGACTTATATCTTCTGTTAAAACTTTTATAAAATTCTTCATATCAACTTCACTGTATGAATAAGTCTTGATATTACTTAACTCAGACAAACCTATTTGATCCTAAAGATTTTATCAATTTTAAAAGTTACAGACATGTCAGACTTTCATCACATTCTCAAAAACATACGACATGTGTAAGTGATATAAAATACACATATTAGCTACGGTTAAACACAAAGTAGGGTTGTTTTTCGGGTTGTCGGTTTCATAGCAAGAATTTAGTTATTTCTATCTTATCAACCAACCGTCAGATTTTGAGTCTAAGTTCCCTTGCTAGCTAACATGATGAATTTTGTTTTATATTTTTGTAAAAAAAAAATTTCGATTTTTATGGTTTTTTTTATATGTATGCAATGCAGAATATATACATGATGCAGTGCTCACCCCCAAACCTAAGTTTTACGATGTCCTCATCGTTGCCCCCATCTCCGGTAGCTAGACTTAGACATCAGGGTGAGAATTTTATTCATAGAAAAAGAAAAACCTACGACTAATTACAACATATACAAGTGAAACGATTGGGTTAGTCCAGAAATTAATACCAGCCATTCAAAAATTTTGTCGATATAGTGCCATGGCTGGCAAAAGAATATGTATATACAAAAGAAAAAGAAAAAGAATATGTATAAGTTAGATGTTAATGAAGGGCATGGGCATGTAAAAGTAGGGAGCAAGAAATGTTGAAGGTGAAAATGAAGTTTTGAAGCGGTCAAAGTATTGTTTTCTGACTGAATTGAATTTTCAATAAGTATGTGTTGAGTTTCGAAGTCAAGTTCGTGTAAGAAATGGAGTTCATCTGCAAAAAGTTCTGAAAAAGAAAGGTTCAAAGGATGATCCCAAAATGATCTTGACCCAAACTCACCAAGAATATCAAGTTCATCAGCAAAAATTTCCTCAAAACTCTGTATAAAAGAATAATTTTCAACACCGTCTTCCTCCCTATTATTTTTCACAATCCTACTCTCATTATTTACACTCTCTCCCAGAAAGATTTCCTCCTTATCACATTCAAAAATGGGTAGGTTCATATCATTTAAAAAAGTAGGTTCCCACACTAACGTTTCTTCCGAAACAATATCAAAAGGTGACACAAAAATTGTGGGTTCCTGATCATTGATTTCTTTTAATCTATCCCAACCATACCCGTTAGATTCACAAGCTCCCTCATCTAAAATTGGAAAGCAAAAATCAGTCGGTTCAAGAATTTCCTCATCAAGTATTATTTCAGTTAAATCAATCTCTAGATCACAAGTGATAAGAGGTTCAGTGGATACTTGAAGGCTAATGGTGGACTGACTTAGGGGGTTTGCTTGTGTGTCCTATGAACACCTAGTCAATTCAGTGGTATCATCATCTAAAAAATCATCCAAATTGATCTGATCATTTATTTCACTCGGGTGATTCCCTAGCTGACAGATGTTGACACTATGGGGTTCCGATTGACTGTGTCCATACCCTAGAATCCACTCAGCTAAATGTTTCGTTTGTTCCTCGATTCTAGCCAAAGATTGAGCTTGAGCAACAAATAATTGCTCAGATTGCTGTAAAAACAGGGCTAGCGTCGCAGCTGATTGGTTCTCGACCGCAGTCATTACTTCAATACCGTTTTCAAAAGTGGTCAACCTAGCATCCATGTCACCGTCACTCTATAATGATGGTTCAATTGTTTCGGGTTGGAGGGGTTGTGATGGTAGTGATGCTAAAGCAGTCATTCTGTCGATCTCTTTCTTTAAATTTTCAATCATTTGGTTAATAGTTGAAGTGGGAATGGGTTCAGGAGTGTTAGGTGGGTGACCGTTATCAAAAATTTGGGACGGTTGGTCACCCCCTAGAAAAGGACAATTATCATGAATGTGGGAAGAATTTTGGCAATTTGTACAAATCAATTGGGATTGAGTATAAACAAAAGAATAAGAATCGTGAAAAATAGAATTGTATTGTGTATCACCCATATTAACAAGAATTCACAAATATCACAAAAATAAATAATATCACACCCCTAACAGTCTATGTTATGCAAAGTCAACTAGACCTGCTCAAGAACCTGATTGCCGAAATAAAACTGTATCGAGAAATAAGCTCAAAATATACTGATCACAAAGCCAGGTAAGTGCAAGAGATAAGGGAAGGTTTTCCAACGCTTTCGCGAAGGTCCTTAATTAAATAACCATTTCTCTTGAATCACTTGCCTAGACACCCCGTGAACAATATACCGTTAAGCAAAGTTCTAAACACAGTTAACTTCTCCTAATGAGTGCGAAGTCCTTATGGTCAGAGTTCTAATTGATTTTAAATTACTGGGGGTATGCAAGAATGCGGTTTTGTGATTTGTGGGCTACGGAGAAAAGGTGATGAAATCCTTTACCGTATCTTGTTTGGTCATTTATGCCCGTAAAATCCATATTAATATGCAATGCGCAATCAATAAAAGAATTTTAAGAAAATCAATCAATTAAAGCAATTCTTTTTCAGTTAAGTATTATGCGCTGCAAGAAATACGGTTAGTTCTCTAGTTCTATTGGCGGCAAAATTGTGCGAAAAATCCTGCAAAAGATAGAAAATTGGATTGCGTTGGATTCGAGAGAAGGTGTTAGGAAATACGTACCGATTTGATTTGGTTTAAGAAAACCACCTTGAAAGTGATCCGAGTCATTGAATGTTCGCTTGCGCGGGTCAAACTATCCGGATCTTTGGCACTATACTTCACTAACATCTTGAAATTGAGTTTGAGCCTCGCTCCGCACGATCGCTGGTCGTAATTCCGTGAAAAACCTGAAATGCCGGAAAATACGATATTTAGTGTCAAAAGCGATATATATGCCCCAATTCCTGCACACACACAATTGTGAAATTTTGCATATACCAATAGATCAAAAATATGTCATAGGAACAAAACCCAAAAATTTGGAGCAATAGAGTGAAATACCGCCGCAATTTGCGGCCAGAATCAATATTTCGGCGGCCAACTGTTTGAGTTGGTACTCCAACTTTTCACTGTGTGGTTCTTGTCCTAATAGTGTCCCAATGTTATATGCAAAATGATATAATTAAACATAGTGTGACAGCAGATCAAAAAGACAGAGAACAAATGTTTGAAAAGTTAGTGTTTTGTTAGTTTTGAAAAAATTTGAGTTAATAGTTAGTTTGTTAGTACGAACCAGAAATAACAATACCTAATAACTACCAACTCCCCGGCAACGGCGCCAAAAACTTGTTGGGACTTCACCCGCGCGCGCAAACGCGTATGTTTTGGAAATAGAATCAGTTTTGGAAATAATGCGCACACGAGCTCGGTCTCGTTTTAAAATTTATAAACCGTAAGTGCACGGTGCGTTGTAGCTAGCCGGCAAGTACGGGTCAATCCGCAGGGAATTGGAGATTAGGTAGTGTCGCTTAAGGTTCGAGAAACAAAAGAATTTGGTTTGGTTGTCACTAAAACTAAAAATACGATATTATAGAAACAAGTTTAGAAGAAAGGTGGCCGTGGCTTTGGCTCGGATAGTTGAATCGCGGAGATTCCTTCGACAATCCCTTGATTATGAGTTTTCTGTCCTTGTGTCGATCCCGATGCGAATCATGAATTGTCACCGCGGTTGCAAAGCACAAATCATCATGTTATCGGATTTCGTCACAAAACACGAAACGAATCCGTTACATTCTTACTTACCATTCTTATGTCCATGCATGATGTATCAATACTAAGCACAAGGGTTAGCAAGCATACAACATCAATACACATCAACTTACAAATAAGAAGTAAAAGTTTGTATTATTCTTGCTAAGTAGGTGGGTGAGAGTATATAGTATATGCTTGAATGAGAGTTGTCAAGAAACATAAGCAAGATACCATATCTCAACTACCTAGTAGGTTTAACATAATTGATTCTAAGCTAAACCTTGCAAATGGTGAACATGAAGAAATAGGATATGAGATAAAGGTTACAAATAACCATCAAAATCATCATATCATATCAAACACTTCCATTTAGCAATCTTAAGCTTACAATCACAATTAAGCACTTTAAACAATAACAAGAGGAAGAGGAAGGCAAAGCCTTTCATCTCACATCCTCACCAGCACCACAACCATGGATTATTCAAGCATTATAAAAAGAAAATGAAAAACAAAAGAAAGAACACATAAGAAAACACAAGAACAAAAGCTAAAGCAAAAGAAAGTGCAAGTTCTTTATTAACAAAATGGAGGGCCTGAGCTACAAGGTAAATAGCAACTTCAACCTCCTTAATGGAGCACTCAAGTGAGAGCTCAAAAAGGGAAGAAGAAGAAGCTATCAAATGTTACAAACTGTTTTCTCACTCCAAAAGCCTCCCAGAACTATATCTGTGATCTGATATTTATAGGCAACCAAAAATAAAAAGTTGCATATGACACTGGACTTATATGACCATCAGGGACCCACACAAAGAGAACGAGCGCATTAGGCCCCAACTTGGCCGCAAATTGCGGCCAAGATGATTAAATCTGCAGCCCAATTTTGGAGAGTGGGGCCCATCTTTGGTCAGTGTTCTTCTGGTCCTCTGAGTATCTCTCTGTAATTGCAATTTCTTTTAATTCACACCAGAGTGTAATCTGGAGTAGTGGACAGAGAAGAGATCAAGTGGGTGTATGTGTGTTCACACTTCAAATCACAACTTTTCCAAATACATTGAACCATACCCACTTGCTTGCGCCACTTGCAAGATACCATGATGGTGTTTGCAACTTGATGCCTCATGATAGCTCATGCCCACTTGATCCATGATGGTTGATAATGTAGGGTTCCTAGGCACCCTAGTGAGGTCTCGCAAGGCATCGAACATGCCAATTTCAAAAATTCTAGGTGCCGAGAAACCCGACTACGGATCGATGGCTAGATGTCTAGGCGAAAAAGTAATCTAGTTAACACTTAACTAAAAGTTTAACGGAAATACAACCTTTGTAGATCCGGTGCTCCACCTCCATAGCTCCGCAACGAAGTCCTCTCCGCTGTCCAAAAAGAATCCGGACTCCAACGTCGGCTTCGTCGAAGAATAAGCGAGCTAGGTCGTCGATGTCCATGCCGAAAATGATCTACGTCGAGGCATCGCTAAATCAAGCTCCACCTTCACCTTGCCATGAAAACTTGTGAAGGAAACACACTCTACTACTTGGCAAGAGGTAGAGGATGAAGAAATAGGAAGTGGGTAGAGTTTAGAATTGGATTTCTCACTCATATCATCAAGTTGCCATTGATGGTCAAGCTTTTCTTCACTTGAAGGAAGAAGAAGAAGAAGCTAAAAATATTATGATAAGAATAATTAAAAAGAAAAGAATAATCCAATCTTTATCATAACATGACCATGGTTATGTGTAGAGACTAAACCCAAGTTAAGTGAATGGTTAGGTTAGGAATGAAGACAAAAATGGTGACTAAGTCAAAGTATTCATGAAGCTTCATGAATTAACAAAAGAATGCCACCATTTTTCTTTTCTTTTCCTTAAATGAATAATGAATATAAATAAATGAATAAGTATATAAAACCCTAACCATTCATATAACCATGGTTTAATCTTTACACAAGCACAAGTCAACATGTATCATCAAACATGATACAATAAAATGCACAAAAAGTATATCACATATACAACTTATACATCCAAGTGAGAAAATCCATCTAAAGTGAACCGATACTAGTTAATGCAAAGTAATATATCAAATATATAATTATACATTAAATCATTAAATCAAACACTTGATTTAACGATCCGGTCATATCACATATAACCGACTAGTATCCAATGTATCGGTTTATCGAATCAATCCTTGATTCGATAACTAGGGTATATCGCATATAACCTAATCGATACATTCATCGCGAGAATGGAATACGGTATCACATACACGCATTATTCTCGGTCCCGCACATATCTCATATGCGCTCCTATTTCGTTTCGCTTGAGCCAGGAAACCTCTGTGTAGGACTCTAAAGACTCGTCAATACGCCGGCAGCAGGTGATGATCATATCAATCACCCACAAGCCGCAAGCGGTCTGCTAAACGTAACGGCCACCCGGGTATTGAGCGATCTGAAGATCGACGAGCAAGCCTGCTCACACTCCAGTGAATCCAACCAGTAACACTACCGTACAGTCCGGTCTGATCGTCTGATATGTCGCATATCTCGCCTAGGGGTGGTTAACGTCAGACCCCAATAGCTCAATAAGTCGTGTCGATATGAGGTCTATAACAATTCGAGAAACTACTGGTAACACTTACCAGTAAATCTCAGCAACCCTGGCCAGGGATTTCCTGTTATAGCCAATCGAACACAGCGCAACATCAACTCCCTATACCGGGAGAGACGAATCCCCTCCTATCGCTCATTGCCTCCATGTGACTCGGGACTGTACCCAAAAACCACCGTTTTGCACGCCCTCTTGGACGTGGTAAGATGGAAATCAAAGCACAGTGCGAACCACACAAGACTCTATGACGATCTCGGGTCAACAGACTACTCTGTACCAGTGTCACCAGAGAACTGCCATCTGACGTGAGGTATAATACCATCTGGGAGTTCTCGGCGAGTCCGTCCAGTGTACCCAGTCTCCACTGAGCACCCGTATATCATCTCTGATGTCAAACACCAATGGATATGGGATCATCCATCGCCCATCTATATGGGTCGAGAAGGTATACGCTAGTCTACTCTGGTATATCGATGCCCCGTCTCGATATACCCACGACTAGGGACTGTGAAGGATGTACTTATAGACTACCATGTCCCCATTAGTATGATCCGCATCATAGTCCAGGTAGTCAAGTACAGATCCTAAGGGCTTTACCAACATGTAACAGAGAGACAATCAGCATACACGTTAAGGTAAAGTTCAACCAGATAGCATACTATCATGTCGAGCAAGAAAGTCCTCCCTATATATGTCCCAGCATCCACTACAATATACATCCTATGTATAGTAATGGCCTCTAGGGCATACATATAACTAACAGATAATGTATCATGTTGGACCAAAACTAAATATTTATTTGTACACAACATTATTTTGTTTGCAAAACTTAATGTCATGATCTGTTATCTGTCCCATTTGCAGTTCCGGCTAAAAACCGTCTTTTCTGTTCGTGTTGTGTACCGTCTTTTCTGTTTTTGCCTGTGTACCTGTATTGTGTACTAATGAGCAGACAGAGATAAAATAGCACTGTTTATTGACAAAATGACAGGAATTGAGCGGTACTAAAATGTAATAAATCGTGCCGAACAGAACTCTTCCAACATACCGTCCCTCCACTGATGGTAAAGACAATGCCTATGACTGACATTCAGTCGTCCTTATCACCCTGGAACCTTTTCAGTGATTCTCCCCAGGATCGATTGATACCATCTCACTAGAACTAGTGAGAATCCTAACATCCAATTAGATCTATCTCAAAGATCCATAACCCAGGATTTAGGAGGTATCACCTTGATCCTATATGGAGAATCTTTGTGATAAGAGGAGATTGACCGAGCGTAGCATAGGAAACTCCTTCCCTATCAAGAGTATGTCATCCACGTACTATACGAGGATCACCACCATACTCCCTACTACCTTTTTGTATATACTCGGTTCATCTACCATTTTGATGAAGTCAAACTCTTTGACTACTACATCAAAACAGATGTTCCAACTCTGCGATGCCTGATTTATCCCATAAAACATCTTACACACATTTCCACTGCTCCCACTGTCTACGAAGCCCTCTGGCTGTGTACTTATAGACGCTCTCTTCCAAATCACTATTTAGAAAAGCAGTCATGACACCCAACCGCCAGATATCGTAGTCATGGTATGTAGCAGTGGCGAGTAGGATCTGGATGGACTTAAGCATAGCTTTGAAAGTCTCAACTTTTCCATGTACACCAAGTAATCTTCTCAAGATATACTTGCTCCTGGTGAGGATTTAACCCTTCAGATAAAGCAACCAAAGTCCATACTTTGTTGGTGTATAAGGATTCCATCTCAGATCGCTATGCATCCAGCCATTCTCACAGAGTCCCCACTCCTGATGGCCTGCTCGAAACTAGTTAGGTCATCATCTCATGATGCAATCTTGGCTCCCACTGTCATAGAGAAACCGAAGTATCTCTAAGGTGGATGAGGAACCCTACCAGATCGGCGGAGAGGCTGAGGTTCGTTGGAAACTATTGAATCCTCCGGTTCTACCAAATCATCAGCTGCGGTTTGTTTTAGCTGGAACTACTTCCAGTTCTACTTTCTTCACAAGAAATTCCCTTTCCCAAAGGTGGCATGCTGAGAAAACATCTCTTGTTCCTCAGTTTGGTAGAAGATATTCCCTTGCGAATGCTTGGGATATCTAAAAAACTTCCACAGAACTGACCTTGCCTCGAGCTTGTCTGGATTTTGCTTTTGACATAGGCCGGACAACCCCAAATCTTAACTTCCTTAAGAGATGGGCTCTTCCCATACCATATCACATATGGAGTGGTAGGCATCTGATTTGGTTGGAACCCTATTCAATAGGTATGCAACTTCTCAAGTGCATCACCCCAAAAGAAAATAGGCAACTCAGTAGTACTCATCACAGAGCACACCATATCACAAAGGGTGCGATTGCTCTGCCCCGATACACCGACTTGCTGTGGTGTATTGATTGATGTAGTTGTTTTGCGTGCTTGCGGTTTTAAAAGATGAATCAAAGAATATTAACCGTAATCAAGAACGGCGTCGCTTGTTAGCTAGCCGTTTGAGTACGGGTCGGTCCACAGGGATTTTGTGTATTTTCTAATTGTTCTGACGAGTTAATTCCAATTGTTGTAGGATTGATTATCACTAAAAACTGAAATGAGTTTGATTAGGATTAAAACCTTGTTAGGGTTAGGTTTAGGTTAAGTTTGGAAACTCAATATTCCTCACCGCTTTCTATGCCCTAATTAAGATCTATTTAGGTGTTAAGGTAATAATTAACAAAGTGGATTAGTACCATCGGGAAGAAACTAGGTTTCTTCCTCTAGGTCCTTATCCGTCCTTTCTTAACTCTTACCCTAACCTCCATGGAAAACATACACAACCGGTCTTTAAATACGGTATCACCGCTACATCGTGGAATAGGGTGCCGTAGTGAGTGGTGTGTGTATGTGTACATAAAGTCCTATTAAAATGTATGACGGGCAAGAAAGGGGTGAGAGATTTTCATCTCTCAAACCTTTCCTATTCCTAACCCTAACAAGTGAGGAACTACTCACTCATTAGGGAATTGTTAAAAGATTTCATTTTTAAGATTGTTTTTAATAACCTAATTATCTAATCTACGGCAGATAAATAAAATCTAAACTAGAGCAGATAAATAAAAGTTATATTAGGGCAAAAAAGAAAATTAACTAAGTTAAGGTAAAAAAAAGATTTACTTTTTATTTGATGCACTCTTCAAACATTACAAGAATTAAAATTCTGAATTTGATAAATAAAAAAAGGCATAGGAAGAGGCATGCTCCAAAAAGAGCTGTAGGGTTCCTATTTATAGATTATAGAAACCCTAGGGTTACATCTGATCCCTATCTGCATTTACAAAATTACCCTAAAAAGCCTAGTCAACGCACCGCCACCATCGACTTTTTTAGCACCGACACGCGCTCATCATGGTCGCGGAACCGCGGCCAAAAGCCCTGTTTGGCCGTGGATCCGCGGCCATATGGTGGGGACTTTGGCTTCTGTTTCCCTGGTAATTTTCATGTTGCTTTTACTTGACTTTTCTTCCTTTTGGTTCTTCAGAATGTCTTCTGGTTTCTTCCAGATTTCCACAGTGCATAATGTTGTGGACTTTTACTGTTTGCTTCGTGTTAAAGTCTTGAATCTTGTGCTGCCTTTGTGCAATCGAACTGTTTGCTGATCTTCGTTTGTTCCTCAAACTGTAGGCATGATCAAGATTCTTCTATTTGTTGGTCGTAGTCTCACTTTTGTAACGTCTTTTCATCCTTTTCACTGTTTTGTTCCGAGAACCTGTAACCTGCAACTATGTAGCAGACATGGATCAAAAGCACCTGTTTATTTGTAAAATGAATAAGAATGGGGAATATGATAATGCAAAATTATGATATGAACAAATACCCCCAAACTTATCTTTTGCTCGTCCTCGAGCAAAACTAGTTTTATTCTCGAAAAACCTAACCTCAATTTCGCAGGGAAACGCGATTGCACTGAGCTCGTGCAACAAGCCGTTAAACCTCTAGGTGTCCCTCGTAGGAGGAGTGTTGTCTCCTGAGGGTTTTCAGCGGATACTACCCACAAAATCCTATCAATTCGGCCTATTGACTTTTATTCTTCAATTCGGTTTTCTAGCAAGAAATTCTATTATCTTCGACTCAGAAATTATCAACCCGTATTTTTCACGCTTCCTTATCATTTAACTTAAGATTGTATATGTTCTGTAAATTTACTTAGCTTTTAGCACCTTTTGAGTTTTTCTTCTAAGGTTTCATCTCAACTTAGGAATTTTTATCATCTCTACTAAAGATATAAGTCATATATTTCATTCTATCTCTCATCCAAACCCCAATCATATACCCCTACGTGTGTGTATGTATCACCCTGCACTTGGAAATTAAATTCAAGCTATTACACTCTTTTCCATCATCCAAAGTACTTTTAGTTGGTGAATTTTTAGATGAAATTGCTCACACATTCTTCATGCGACCGTTAATACTTCTTGAGGTACCAATGACCGATTACAAAATGTGTTTGCACATTAAGACGTAATTCCTCGTCTTGTAATACCTAAGGCTTTTAGCAGTGACTCCCAAACCAGTTGGTCTAAGGCACTAGGTGATAAAGCACCCTCACTAAATATTTTTTCTATTTATGCGGCCTTAAGTAATTACAAAAACCAGTGTTCATTTTTTTTATCTCTTTATTCACACTTGTATTTTTATTTTATTTTCCTTCATACTAAGGACTTTAGATAAGAGCATTTCAAGGTCTCTTCTACTACTCCAAGTTTCAAGGTTCGTGTTTGTGCAAATTATAGGGTATATATTTTCAGAATTTAGACTTAACCTTAGGAATTATTTTTCAGACTTATACTTTAATAAAAAATATCAATATTTTTCCTTTATTTTGACTTAGCCCAAGAAGTGAACTCAAAATTTGCCTATTTCTAAGTAGACTACAAGGACATATATTTTCTACCGTTAAATTTTAAGAAAGGTTATTTTTAGGGTTTTTAATCTACTAAGTCTAGGATCTAGTTTTTTCTAGCTAGTTAACTTTCTTGTCAAACTCAAGTCAATTATGGCCAAAATTGAATTTTTCAAATTTTATAATTTTAAAAAATTTCAATTTTTATGGGTTTTTTTTATAAAAAAAGTATGCAAATGCAAAAATATACATATGAATGCGAAGGAAGAAAGCTTACCGAGCACACCCCCAAACTTAAACTTGACAGTGTCCTCACTGTCATGCCACACCAAGAGGGTCAAAAATTGTCGGCACTCCCCTTTTTTTTTTATTAAAACTGGAAATTTACAAAAATACCAAAAAAAAATTTATTTTCAAATTTTTTATGTTTTTATGTTATTTTATATTTATAAAATTACAAATGATACATACCCCCAAACTTGTTTGAAACAATGTTTTGGCTAGACGATCGAAAATTTGGAGGTAAATGGAGGAAGATCAGTCAGTATAAATCGGCTCCTGCAAAAACAGGAGCTCCTCCGACGGGTCCGTAGTGAGGAACGGTTTGAGTCGATGTCTGTTTACTTTAAACATTGTACCGTCCTCCGGGTTTTCTAGGTCTACCGCACCGTGCGGATATACAGTGCATACCAAAAACGGCCCTTTCCATCTAGATTTGAGCTTGCCGGGATGGAAATGTAACCGAGTGTCATAAAGCAAAACCTGTTGGCCAGATTTGAAAGTTTTGCGCATAAGGTGTTTGTCATGGAACACCTTCGTTCGGTTTTTAACAATTACCGCATTTTCGTAGGCCTCATCTCGCAGCTCATCTAATTCATTCAATTGCAGCTTTCTATTGCTGCCCGTATCTCCCATGGATAAGTTCAACTCTTTATTCGCCCAAAATGCCTTATGCTCAATTTCAACTGGGAAGTGGCAAGCCTTCCCATAAACAAGCCGGTATGGAGACATGCCAAGATCGGTCTTGTAAGCAGTACGGAATGCCCATAGTGCATCAATCAGTTTGTGTGACCAATCTTTACGGTTTTTAGAAACCATTTTCTCCAAAATTTATTTAATCTGCCGATTCGAAACCTCGGCTTGCCCACAAGTTTGGGGGTGATATGGTGTTGACAATTTGTGAGTAATGGAGTATTTGCGCATTAAGGACTCAAAAGTCCTATTACAGAAGTGAGATCCATTATCACTTATAATCGCTCGAGGGTGCCCAAACCGAGAAAAGATGTTTTCTTTAAGAAATCGGATGAAAACCTTGTTGTCATTAGTTCGGCTGGGCACAGCCTCAACCCATTTTGACACATAGTCAACAGCCAATAGAATATACATATTTCCAAAGGAATTGGGAAATGGTCCCATGAAGTCTATTTCCCAAACATCAAAAATGTCCACAACCAAAATTGGTTGGAGCGGCATTTCATTTCTCCGCGATATCCGGCCCAAGTGTTGGCACCGGGAGCATGTCTTGCAGTATTCGTATGCATCTTTAAAAAGTCATGGCCAGTAGAAGCCACACTGCAAGATCTTTTCTGTTGTCTTCTTGGGGTCAAAATGCCCGCCACACGCTTGATCGTGGCAAAAAGACAGCACACTCTTAAACTCGTTTTCGGGGACACACCGACGAATGATTTGGTCGGAATAGTATTTAAAGAGATACGGTTCATCCCAGTAAAAATGTTTTACTTGGGACAGGAATCAGAGTTTGTCCTGTTTCGACCAATCTTTAGGTATCAGTCCGGTGGCCAAATAGTTTACTATATCAGCGAACCAAGGTTCGCATGACATGGTTAAGAGTTGCTCATCGGGAAAAACATCTTTAATAGGGATTTCGAGTGTAGGCGAAGAAGGAAGTCGTGAAAGGTAGTCGGCAACTACATTTTCACATCCTCTTTTGTCCCTTATGACAAGGTCAAACTCTTGTAGCAAGAGGATCCAACATATTAGCCGGGATTTAGTATCCTTCTTCGCAAAAAGATGACGAAGAGCAGAATGGTCCATGTAAACAATCACTGGAGAGCCGATTAAATAGGGCCGGAATTTTTCAAGTGCAAACACAACGGCTAAAAATTCTTTTTCTGTTGTTGTGTAATTCAATTGGGCCTCATTTAATGTTCGGCTAGCGTAATAAATTACGTGCGGCATCTTATTAATGTGCTGTCCAAGGACAGCACCAATGGCGAAATCAGATGCATCACACATAATTTCAAATGGATGCGTCCAGTCGGGAGATGAAAGAATGGGCGCAGAAATGAGTAAGTGTTTCAACGACTCGAACGCTTCCATGCAAGTTGAGTCAAAATCAAAAGTTGTGTCCTTGGCCAATAAAAGAGTCAAGGGTCTAGCTATCTTGCTAAAATCCTTGATGAACCGTCTATAAAAACCGACATGGCCAAGAAAGGCTCGGATGTCTTTGACGCATTTAGGAGGAGGAAGATTGGAAATGACTTCAATCTTGGCTTTATCAACCTCAATGTCATTTTGTGAGATGACATGTCCTAAGACAATACCCTCTCGTACCATAAAGTGGCATTTCTCCCAATTTAAAGTGGGATTCTTATCCCTAAAGCGGGTAAGAACTGCGTCTAAGTGTAGCAAACACTCATCGAAGGAGTCACCGAAAATGGAGAAATCATCCATAAAAATCTCCAAAAATTTCTCCACCATGTCAAAAAAGATCCCCATCATACACCGCTGGAAAGTAGCGGGTGCATTGCATAACCCAAAGGGCATGCGACGGTAAGCGAATGTACCGAAATGACAAGTAAATGTGATTTTGTCTTGATCCTTTTCGGCGATGGGGACTTGATTATAGCCGGAATAGCCATCCAAAAAGCAGTAAAATTCGTGCCCAGCCAATCGTTCTAGCATTTGGTCAATAAAAAGTAACGGAAAGTGGTCTTTCCGTGTCGTGGCGTTGAGTTTTCTATAATCGATGCAAACTCGCTATCCAATTTGGGTGCTAGTAGGTATTAACTCATTCGCCTCATTGGTTATGACCGTTATGCCCGATTTCTTTAGGACAACATGAATGGGGCTAACCCACTGGCTATCAGAGATAGGGTAAATGATACCACTATCTAGACATTTGACAATCTCTTTTTTGACAGCCTCTTTCATTATGGGGTTGAGGCGTCTTTGTGGATCCCTTACTGGTTTGGCATCATCCATCATATGTATATGATGTTCAACTATGAGGAGACTAATCCCCTTGATGTCCGCCATAATCCAGCCAAAAGCTTGCCGATTATTTTGTAAGACCATTAAAAGGGATTTCTCTTGCTCGAGAGCTAGAGATGCCGATATGATAACGGGAAGGGTCTCATTCTCATCTATTAAGGTGAGATGGCAAAAGCTTGAGTTCGAGTTTCGGAGGTGAAACAATTGAAGGTAACATTAGTGAAACTGTCTCGAACTCGAAGGATTCCATCAATAGTTCAAATCGAGTGTAAGCAACCGAGTCGGATGGTTCAACTAACTCATCCGAAAAATCAAAGGACTCAAACTCGGGTGGTGAGTCTTCAAAATCGTCCAAAAAAGTGAAATACTCGTAATCGTTATCCGGTGTGAAAGCTGTGTCAGATTCTAAGAGGAACGCACTAGAGGCGTCAAAACTGCTGTAATCGAACAGAAATTTTTCTAGCTCACAGTCCTCCTGTGTGATCTCATGGATTAAGCAAATATCGAGTATGCTAGAATTAGGCTCGGAGGGCTGATTCCCAAACTTAAAAATGTTGAGTTCAATTGTCATATTTCCAAAAGATAGGTCCATTGAACCATTTCGACAATTGATTACCGCATTAGAAGTCATAAGGAATGGTCGACCAAGTATCACCGGAATTTGACTCCGGGGGTTAGCTACAGGCTGTGTATCCATAACAATGAAATCAACGGGGAAAATGAAGTCCACTACTTTAATTAACACATCCTCTAACTCACCTTTAGGATGGGTGATGGATCGGTCGGCCATTTGGAGAGTACAATGAGTGGGTTTAAGCTCTCCAACGTCTAATTGTTCGTATACTGAATAGGGTAGCAAATTAACACTAGCACCAAGATCTAAAAATGCTCTATTGATGTTCTTATCCCCAATTGTTATCGAAATTGTAGGACAGCCGGGGTCCTTATGTTTTTGGGGTAAAGATTGGACAAGAGCATCACTTATAGCACTAGCCACGAAAACTTTCTTGGGTACTTGTGACTTCCTCTTCTTGGTGCATAAGTCCTTTAAGATTTTAGCGTAAGAAGGGACTTGTTGGATTGCATCCAAGAGAGGTTTGTTTATGCTAACCTGTTTGAATAACTCCACAATTTTCTCCATTTGGGGAGTTGGTTTATTGGATCTCAACCTGTTTGGAAATGGAAAATTTTGAAAATCTGTTAAGTCCAATGTTTATGGAGTAGATTGTGGAGTTGGAACGGATCCTAGTGTTGGTGTGTTCGTGAAGTGAGAAGTGGGTCCGTTCGAATTAGAAGAAGTAGAGCCTTGTGAAGAATGAAGAATAGGCTCTAACGAAGAAGATGAAGATAAAGAAGAAGAAGAAGTACCGGCAGGGGTGTCATCACTATTACCCACGTTATTGTGCAACACTCTTCCAGATCTCAACATGGTCACAGCATTTACATTATGATTTTGTTGTTCATAAGCAACATGTGCGTTATGTGTGTGACCGGGATTTGGCAATGGTTGAGATGGAAGCTTTCCCTTTTCTCGCTCGCTCAACGCAGCATTTAGTTGTACAATTTGGGCCTCAATTGATTTGATGCTTTGATCATGTGAAGCACTGTTTTGCACCAAAGATTGAATGGAAGTTTCCAACCTTGCTGCGGATTGTGTAGATTGTTTTAAAAACGCATCTAGACTTCGTTCTAGCGAGAAAACCTTATCGTTATTCGGTTGAACAAAATTGTTTTGAGGATAAGAATTGTTAGGTACAGAATTGTTCATTTGGTTTGGGTAAGGTTGTGGTTGGAAAGGTTGCTGGTATTGAGTTTGTTGAGGTGCTTGTTGTTGTGGAGGAGGAGGCCTTTGAAAGTTGTTATTGCCTTGGAATTGTTGATTTTGATTCCAAGAAAAATTTGGGTGGCTCCTCCAACCAGGATTATAAGTCGAAGAGTATGGATCATTTCTTTGTCTTTGCTGAAAGGCAGCATTGACTTGACCTTGTCCTTGAACAGGTGGATTGTAAGGACACTCTTCAGTAAGATGGGACGGATCCGAACAACAAGCGCAAACAGTGCGTGGGGGTAAAGCAGGGGCAGGAGAAGGCGATGAGAATTTGCTCTCAATTGCTTCTAGCTTTTTCGTAAGTGCGGCCATTTCGGCCTTCATTGCAATCGACATATCTAGTTGATGTATGCATGCCCTAGACTGACCTGATGAAGAAGATGAGGTGGTCTTAGTGCTTTCCCACTGAAGTGTTTGTTCAGCAAGATCGTCGAGAAACTGCCAAGCTTCCTCGCTTGATTTTGTTAGAAAGTGACCTTGACAAATGGTTTCCAACAACTGCTTAGTTGCTGGGTTCAATCCTTCGTATAAAGTTTGGCAAAGTTGCCAATTCTAGATACCATGGTGAGGGCATTGAACAAGTAGGTCTTTAAATTTTTCAAAACACTTCCAAAAAGGTTCGGAAGGAAGCTGGGAAAATTGAATAATCTCATTGCGAATTCCCGCGGTCTTGTGGTGTGGGTAAAACTTTTTTAGAAAAGCTTTAACAAACTCTTCCCAATTTTTAATCGAGTGTGATGCTGTGCTATATAACCATTTCTCGGCTAGGTTACATAAGGTGAATGGAATGACACGTAGCCTTATAGCATCATCTGAAAGTTGTGTAGTCTTCATCATTGCGCAAATATTCTGGAATTTGTTTATGAAGATGTAGGCATCTTTGGATTCCAGCCCATGAAATTTGGGCAACATGTTGATGAAGTGGGGTTTAATCTCAAAGTTATCCCCATTAGCCGGTGGAAGTGAAAGACAAGTGGGTAAAGCGGTGCGGATAGGGTAGAAAAGATCCTGGAGCACGATTCGTTTGGGCGCTTCAACAGGTGGGTGTTGTGGGTTATTCGCACCTAGTGGAGGTGGAATCAGTCCCGCGGGTAAGGGGTTGTTAGGATTGAATCCCGACATCTCCTTAGAAGACGAAGAATATGAAGGTGAAGGTAAAGAAGTGGATGGAATTTCGACTTAAAAATCGAAAGTGTCGTCAGTCGGCATTAACGAGACACGGACTAATCGGGCACTAGTGTCCCTAGTCCAACCGGACATACACTAAAGAGGTAGTGTAGTCAAAAGGTGAAAACAGAAGGTGGGGGTAAGAAAATGTCAATGAGAGGAAAGTGGGTGTAAGTGGGGTGCAATGGATTTCTTAGCGGCAAGTGGCAAGTTTTTGTAAAAAAAATTTCCTTTTTTGTGTTTTTTTCTTTTATATATAAGGAGCTTTTTGCAAAAAGATTTTCAATAAAAGGCTTAGACACACGTTCAAGCAATCACAAAATGCACAATCAAGCCTAGATCTAGGGTCACCTAGGTCAACTAGACTGCTCCTAACTGTTCCAAAGGGCAAGATGTGAGGACCTCAAATCGCCTCTTCACCGCCAATTGTGGCCAGGTAAGCACAAGTAGAGAAAGGAGGGATCCGCTCACGAATCACCGTGAGACGGGCCTTTTAAAGTTACCTTTCCCCACCTGTCTAGCCTAGGCACCACAAAGTCTGGTTTAGATAAACGATCGATGCCTACAACTATTCCTTTGTCCTATTGAGCGCGACAGTCCTTAAGGCTGAGTCTAATCTTTTTTAATTAACTTGATGGTCAATACAATATGCTTTATGTGATTTTTGGGATCCTAGGAAGGGTAATGAAATCCCCACCCAATCTGGATTGGTGTAAAAGCCCCTTAAAGTCAATTTTAAATATGCAAAGCAGTAAACACAATCAAACACTTGCCAAATTTTTTTTTTTTTGCGGTGTAAAGAATCCTGCACAAGATCAAGTTATTGGAGAAGAGGAGAAGTTTTTGCACAAAGAACCTTGCAGGAAAATTTTTCAGAGGATATCAGGGGGTTTGAAGAAGAAAAGAAGGCTTGCAGAGGGGTTTTGGGTTGCTGACGTCAGCAACCCGCGGCGGATCCGCGGTCAAAGTCACCTTCTGGCGGCGGTTCCGCGGTCAACACGAAGGATCAGGCCTCCAAATTTCTTCTGTTGCTTTGTTATGGTACTCCTCTGTTGTTCGGATCTGTTGTTTTCTGTTTCGATCTCTGGATTTTTCCAGATCTGAATCTGTTCGTCGATCTTGCACAATTCAAACAAAACACCCTTCAAAAAATAACAAGATGATAAATTTTTTATAATTTTTTTATTTTTCAGTTTTTATGATTTTATATTAACCCGAAATTGCAAAAAGAAAATAACTAAAAATAACTACGTCATCCCCGGCAACGGCGCCATTTGATTGATGTAGTTGTTTTGCGTGCTTACGCTTTTAAAAGATGAATCAAAGAATATTAACCGCAATCAAGAACGGCGTCGCTCGGTAGCTAGCCGGTTGAGTACGGGTCGGTCCACAGGGATTTTGTGTATTTTCTAATTGTTCTAACGAGTTAATTCCAATTGTTGTAGGATTGATTATCACTAAAAACTGAAATGAGTTTGATTAAGATTAAAACCTTGTTAGGGTTAGGTTTAGATTAAGTTTGGAAACTCAATATTCCTCACCGCTTTCTATGCCCTAATTAAGATCTATTTAGGTGTTAAGGTAATAATTAACAAAGTAGATTAGTACCATCGGGAAGAAACTAGGTTTCTTCCTCTAGGTCCTTGTCCGTCCTTTCTTAACTCTTACCCTAACCTCCATGGAAAACATACACAACCGGTCTTTAACTACGGTATCACCGCTACCTCGTGGGATAGGGTGCCGTAGTGAGCGGTGTGTGTATGTATGCATAGAGTCCTATTAAAATGTATGACGGGCAAGAAAGGGGTGAGAGATTTTCATCTCTCAAACATTTCCTATTCATAACCCTAACAAGTGAGGAACTACTCACTTATTAGGGAATTGTTAAAAGATTTTTATTTTTAAGATTATTTTTAATAACCTAATTATCTAATCTACGGCAGATAAATAAAATCTAAACTAGGGCAGATAAATAAAAGTTATACTATGGCAGAAAAGAAAATTAACTACGGCAAGGTAAAAAAAGACTTATTTTTTATTTGATGCACTCTTCAAACATTACAAGAATTAAAATTCTGAATTTGATAAATAAAAAGAGGCATAGGAAGAGGCATGCTCCAAAAAGAGCTGTAGGGTTCTTCTTTATAGATTATAGAAACCCTAGGGTTACATCTGATCCCTATCTGCATTTACAAAATTACCCTAAAAAGCCTAGTCAACGCACCGCCACCATCGACTTTTTTAGCACCGACACGCGCTCATCATAACCGCGGAACCGCGGCCAAAAGCCCTGTTTGGCCACGGATCCGCGGCCATATGGTGGGGACTTTGGCTTCTGTTTCCCTGGTAATTTTCATGTTGCTTTTACTAGACTTTTCTTCCATTTGGTTATTCAGAATGTCTTCTAGTTTCTTCCAGATTTCCACAGTGTATAATATTGTGGACTTTTACTGTTTGCTTCGTGTTGAAGTCTTGAATCTTGTGCTGCCTTTATGCAATCGAACTGTTTGTTGATCTTCGTTTGTTCCTCAAACTGTAGGCATGATCAAGATTCTTCTATTTGTTGGTCATAGTCTTACTTTTGTAACGTCTTTTCATCCTTTTCACTGTTTTGTTCCGAGAACCTGTAACCTGCAACTATGTAGCAGACATGGATCAAAAGCACCTATTTATTTGTAAAATGAATAAGAATGGGGAATATGATAATGCAAAATTATGATATGAACATGTATACGAAGGAGTAATGCTGAAAGAGATTCTCATTCTCCTTTAGAATAGTCCAGGAATTCCGTGCTCAAGTATTCTCCTCCTCGATCTCATCGAAGGACATAATAATTTTACCCGTTTTTGGTTCTCTACTTCTAACTTATATTCTGTGAATATCTCAAAACCTTTGGACTTGTGTTTCAACAGGAACATATGCCTGAATCTTGAGAGATCATCAGTGAATGTAATGAAGTACAAAGAACCGGTCCTGGCATATGTAGACAGGGGACTTTCATACATCAGCATGTATCAATCCCAAGAGTTCAGTAACTCTTTCTCTGTTTCCAATAAACGGAGCTATGGTCATCTTATCTTTGTGACATGACTGGCAAGTTTCACAAGATGTAAATTCAAACTGATTTAAATATGCATCTTTATATAACTTTAGCTAGTCGGGTCGCATCGATATGACCTAGTCTACAATGTCTCAAGAAGGATTCGTTCATTTCTGAACTCTTCCTCTTGTGTGTATTCTGTATATTAAGAACTATGGTTTGATTTAGAACGTCTATGCTTTTAGATAATATGCCTGAACCGATCAACTCTTGATATAGGAAATGTTCAAAACATTATCCAACAATACAAAATTATATCCTTCTTTACTAATAAAGAGACTGATATGATGTTGTTGTTAGTTATATGTATGCCCTAGAGGCCATTACTATACATAGGATGTATATTGTAGTGGATGCTTGGACATATATAGGAAGGACTTTCTTGCTCGACATGATAGTATGCTATCTGGTTGCTCTTTACCTTAACGTGTACACTGATTGTCTCTCTGTTACATGTTGGTAAAGCCCTTAGGATATGTACTTGACTACCTGGACTATGATGCGGATCATACTAGTGGGGACATGGTAGTCCATAAGTACATCCTTCAAGGTCCCTAGTCGTGGGTGTATCGAGACGGGGCATCGATATACCAGAGTAGACTAGCGTATAACTTCTCGACCCATACAGATGGGCGATGGATGATCCCATATCCATTGGTGTTTGACATCAGAGATGATATACGGGTGCTCAGTGGAGACTGGATACACTGGACGGACTCGCCGAGAACTCCCAAATGGTATTATACCTTACGTCAGATGGCAGTTCTCTGGTGACACTGGTACAGGTTAGTCTGTAGACCCGAGATCGTCATAGAGTCTTGTATGATTCCCACTGTGCTTTGATTTGCACCTTACCACGTCCAAGAGGGCATGCAAAACGGTGGTTTTTGGGTACAGTCCCGAATCACATGGAGGCAATGAGCGATAGGAGGTGATTCGTCTCTCCCGGTATAGGGAGTTGATGTTGCGCTGTGTTCGATTGGCTATAACCGGAAATCCCTAGCCAGGGTTGCTGAGATTTACTGGTAAGTGTTACCAGTAGTTTCTCGAACTGTTATAGACCTCATATCGACACGACTTATCGATCTATTGGGGTCTGACGTTTACCACCCCTAAGCGAGATGTGCGAGATATCAGACGACGAGACCGGACTGTACGGTAAGTGTTACTGGTTGGATTCACAGGAGTGTGAGCGGGCTTGCTCGTCGATCTTCTGATCGCTCAATACCCGGGTGGCCGTTACGTTTAGCAGACCGCTTGCGGCTTGTGGGTGTTTGATATGATCATCACCTGCTGCCGGCGTATTGACGAGTCTTTAGAGTCCTACACAGAGGTTTCCTGGCTCAAGCGAAACGAAATAGGAGCGCATATGAGATATGTGCGGGACCGAGAATAATGCGTGTATGTGATACCGTATTCTATTCTCGCAATGAATGTATCGAATAGTTGTATGTGATATAACCTAGTTATCAAATCGAGGATTGATTCGATAAGCCGATATATTGGATATTAGTCGGTTATATGCGATATGACCGGATCGTTAAATCAAGTATTGATTTAATTATTTAATGCATAATTATATATTTGATATATTACTTTGCATTAACTAGTATTGGTTCACTTTAAATGTATTTTCTCACTTGATTTGCACAAGTGGTATATGTGATATATTTTTGTGCACTTGCTTGTATCATGTTTGATGATACATGCAAACTTGGGTGTATGTTTGTATTAAACCATGGTTAGTTAATGGTTAGGGTTTCATTTGATTTATTTGCTTATTTATTTATTTATTCATTCTTTTTGGCAAAATGAAAATGGTGGCTAATTTTGTTTCTTTGTTGAAGCTTCATGAAGCTTTGAATAAGTCCACCATTTTTGTTTCATGCTTAACCCTAACCATTCAACCTAACCTTAGTTTATTCTCTACACCTAACTATGGTTGCAAATATGATAAGTATCATTTTTATTTCCTATTTTAAATTACTTATGATATTCTTTTTCTTCTTCTTCTTCTTCTTCTTCTTCTTCTTCTTCTTCAAGAAGAAGAGAGCTTGCAACCTTCAATGGTGATTTCATGAAAAGAGTGAGAAATCCAATTCTAAAGTGAACCCACTTCCTATTTCTTCATCCTCTACCACTTGCCAAGTAGTATAGGGTGTTTTCTTCACAAGTTTCATGGCTTGGTGAAGTTGGAGCTTGATCTTGTGTTGCCTCGACGTAGATCATCTTCGGCATCGAAGTCGACGACCTAGCCCGCCCATTTCTCCGATGAAGCCGACGCTAGAGCCCGAGATCCGATAATCGCAGCGAGGGGACTTCATCACGGAGTTATGGAGGTGGAGGACCGGATCTACAAAGGTTGTATTTCCGTTCAACTCTTAGTTAAGTTGTTAACTAGTTGCTTGTTTCGCCTAAATTCTAGTTAACGATCCGTATTAGGGTTTGTAGGCACAAGAAAAATTTGAATTTGGCATGGTTGATGCCATGTGAGACCTCATTAGTATGCCTAAGAACCCTACAGTTGTATATCAGGTTCGGTATCTAATAACATTCGTTCAGAATCAATGTATTCTGGTAATACAGGGTGATAACTGCCAACAGACTTGGCTGCAACACTTGCATCATTTCCAACTCTTGAAACTTATCACCCGTTCTCAGTTCTCTACCTATCTGTAGCCCATGTAACAAATTACATTTGCGAGATCCTGATCCGGTATCTCATACCCAGGACGTAAAGGATACTGAGAAACGGTTCTCAGTAATGAACACACCCGAAGAAGATGTATCAGCATGTACTTTCTTCGTTTGGGCGGCACGTGAATTCTGGTAATCCCCTATTTCCTGCTCTGTCTTATAACAATTATAAGTTTGAGCGGGACCAACGTTCCCCAGCTCAGTATAATAAGCGGGTTCGGTCAATACATTCGTATTATTATCTTGATTAAGACGTGACATGGTCGCTGCCTGGAGAGAGAGAGAGAAGAAAACACTCAGCGTATGCTCTTGCAAGATTAGATTGGTTATTAATATATCTAATCAGGATGGCTCCCACTGTTTTAGTCAAATCTTCCTTCAAACCTTAAAAGGAAAGACTAGCCGGGATTAATTGCATGCTACAAGTTCGCCAATCTTTCAGTCAGGCCAGTGCTGGTACTTTGAGGGAGGTTTCCCGTGCTTTCGCACGGACCTAATTAAAGTAAACCTCGTTTTCCCAGAGGCATAACCCCGTTAACACCTTTCTAGACACCTACTTGATCGGCTAATTGTCCTGTGTAAAATTCTCTCTGGAGTAACTATTACTCGCAGTGGGTATCAGGATCCAACTATCTCATAGGAGGTATGCAATCTCATTGCAAATTTCAACACTTGAAATTCCCGATAATGCTTTTACCCCTAACCCCCTATGACCTTGACAAAGGCCAACAAACCATAGGAAGCTAGTCAAGTTCAACCCGTCATTTCTTGATTGGAATAAACCCACCCGCACGACCCTTGACAAAGAACAACAAGGTCGTACGACTACCCTAATCCAATCGTATCACATGCTTAAGCAGATAAGTACTAGTCAGCTACCGCACACTACACCTTGACAAAGGCCAACAAACGCAGCATGAATATTAAATAGTCTTTATCTGAAATGATGGAGGGCTACGCAGGTTTTTAAGAAAACCATGAGCGTAATGAACTTGATATCATTGTAGAATCAAATGATTTAAATGGAGTGTTTTTTAGGCCTTTGCTAGTTTTGCTAAAGAGGTCACTCCCGGTGAAGGGATCTCGGCTCTTTCCTTATCGAATAAGGTGCAGGATATTTCACAAATACCACTATGCAAAGCAAAAACTAGAAAAGCAATCAAAAGACAAAACCGAGGGTTGTAGCATCTGCCAGTTATTGCTAAATAGGTCACTCTCGGTGAAGGGATCTCGGCCCTTTCCTTATCGAATAAGGTGCTGGATGTTCTACAAGGAACACCGCTATACATAAGCAAGAAATGGAGCTACCTGTTTTTGAAAATTCGACTCCACAACATCTTTAGATTTCTTTTATTTTCATTAATCTCATTAATGAAGTCCCATTTTATTATGCTTCCCAAGCATCAGATATGAAACGAAATCAACAACATATAATATATATCACATATATATAATATAAGCATTCGTCTCAGGCAGTAATATGATCTCATCACAGAACATTGCAGTATAAGAACATATATGAAATATTGGATATACTAGGAGGTCCGTGTTTTACATTAAGCCAGTATAAAACACGGATTCCACGGTCGCGATGAATAGTCAAACCCACATCCCTAGACCCCTATGAGAATGACAAGCAACCATACCAATTCTAGAGTTAGGAGACCCGGTCTCGACTCCTCGAGATGGTCTCCCACTGGACCCTAAAACCCGGTTACTTGTGCTCCCCGCCTTGGGTCTATTCTAATGCGGAAAAGTAAATAATATACAATGGTAACATCATCCTCAACCCGGAAGTGCCCCAATAAAAGAATATTACATACAATGAATTTTACATGAATGAAAATAAAAACCCTCATCTCACATAAAAACCCCGGCTATTCAAAACACGATGATCCAATATAACATATTACAGCAACATATAACATCACATGTCATCAACGTAAGTAAATATGCGTATCCCAATTGTCGTTGATGTATAACAACGAAACCGGCGATACACCACATATTACACTTACGGTCGCAGAAAAGAAAGTGTAAAACTACAACAGTTGGAATCCGCAACCTCCTTAGACATCTCATGCCTAACCAAATGAATTCCTTAGACATTGCATGCCTAACAGTTATAAACCCCGCATTTTAGTCTCAATATCGAAAACTCTTTTCAATATCAAGTCAGGCAATTCAACAAGATTCCCGACATACTGATCGAATGCTCGTCGGAAACTTTAGTAGACGGCCGCACCCCCGGATGCCGTCGACGAAGTGCACTAAGGCGGAACACCGCTGCCGCGAGCACCCGAACGAATGCTTTTGGCGACGGGGTTCTCCTACAGTCACTTGGTCGGGGCTATGGGGCGTGGCTATCTATTAAGTTTACTCGGCGAGTATCCGCGTACGCTACTTGATTGCGATGTACTTTTGATCACATCAAAATCCCGTGGCAACCGATCAAATGAGACTAAAAACTGCTAGATTTATAACATTCAAATTAGTATCTCATAACTACTTGTGGATTCCAAATATTGTATCACATTCCAGATAAATAGACAATGTTAAACTTTCCGATCGAATAAACAAACACCCAAGATTTTCCAAATAGCTCAACACTTGAGCGGAGTTCAAAAAGTCCCAGAACATGTCACAGCCGCTATGAACCAGCCGTAGAAGGGTCAAACCAACGCCTCACATGTGGCAACGCTAAACTACCACAAACCAAATGGTTCAGTGGCAGTTTTGACGGTCACATAATCGAGTTAAGGTTACGTTCTTCTAGAGGGTCCACAGATTCGCTTGCATGATTTTCTGAAAGTTTTAAACTCAGGAAAAATCCAACACTTGAAAGTTTTCCGACAGGGGAAAAAGTGAGTTATTGATATCCGTTCGAACCTTTTAACACGTTCTAAATTACCCGAAAAACTAAACGATGTTAAACTTTCCGATCGAATCAACGAATTCTTAATATATCCCAGAAAGCTCAACACTTGAGTAGAACTAAAAATTCCCAGAAGTATGAAAAAATACCCAAGAATAAACCCCTGAAGTATTAGCCCCCAACTCCCAAAGTTGGCCGCGGAACGCCGTCAAACGCATGGTTTGGCCGCGGTTCTGCGGTTGCTTGAGTGAGTTATAGCTTCATACTTCACAGTAATTCTTAGAATTCCCAGCATGATTTTCTGAGTATTTTTAATATGAAAAATTTCAACTTTTGAAAAAATTTCCAGAAAGTGGGATTTATCGGGGTTTCGGAGTTCGATCGGACTTCAAATTTCGTCTAGACAACGCCTAATGCTCTAGTTTGGCTCTGATACCACTGTAGGGTTAGCATAGCACCTTGTGAAGGTTTTGGCAAGCATCAATCATGCTACTTTAAAAATTTTTGGGTGCTAAACAAACCCTAACCAAGATCTTAACTAGAGAATTAGGGTCAACTTTGCATGTAAATATCTTTACATATAAGAGAAAGGGATTACAACCTTTGTAGTCCGTTCCTTCGCTTCATAAGCTCCGTGTTGAGGTTTCTTCGCTGCGATCAACATGAACTCCGACTCTCGAGTGGCTCCATGAAGTAAATGAGACACCTTGCTTGTAGTCTTCATGATCTAAAATGATCTACCTTGAAGAATCTCTAACCCAAGCTTACACTTCACTAATGAAGTAATTAGAGAAGTGAACACCCTAATCTAAGTGGCTAGAATAGATGAGGATGATGAAGTAGGAATTATGCTCTCTTTTGTTTTCAATTTCTCACACTAAATCATCACATGTAAAAAGCTAGCAAGCTTTTTCAAGGAGGAAGAAGAAGAAGAAAACTTTTGTGATGAATAATGAATTATTGTTGTGGTTACAATTGTAACCATGAGTTAAGAATGAAGAGCTTAACTCATGTAGAGAATAAACCATAGGTTAAGGGTTTGGGTTGGGTTAACAAATATCTACACAAAATATCAAGCTAAAGACAAAAGAAAGTTTCATGAAGCTTCATGAAAAAGCTAACCCAAATCCAAACCCTAACTTGTTTAAACTCTACAGAACATGTTGCATTTGTAACCCTAACTTGTTACAATATTATATATCACATATATAATATATTTTTGTAACAAAAGAAAATAATACAATTAACATATATCGCATATATATCAATGTATTATCCGGTGAGAAAATGAATCAATAAAGCGAGCTTATATTAGTTAACATAATGTAATATATCACATATATAATTATACATTAAATTATCGAATCAACACTTGATCCGACAATCCGGCTATTGATTGAGTCAAAAACATGAGTTTACCGCAATCAGAAACGGCGTCGCTTCGCAGTTAGTCGGTGAATGCTGGTCGATCCACAGAGACGGGTAAATTCCTTTTATGTGTTTTAACGAGTTGATTCTATTTGTCGTTTTGATTGGTTTATAAAAATCTATAAAAACTAGATCTAATTAATCTAATTAAGAGTCTTGCTAGGGTTAGGCTTAGGGGAAGTTTTGGAGATTAATGTTTCCTTCACCGCTTTCAATGCCTTCTTTTTAGATCTATTAGATGTTACGTTAATTATCAATAAAGTGGATACGAATCTTTTGGGAAGATGTTTTCTTCCTCTAGATTTGTATCCTTCCTTTGTTGATAATTACCCTAACCCCCATGGAAAACGCGCGCAACCGGTCCTTTATACTACGGTTCACCGTTACCTCGAGGGGTAGGGTGCCGTAGGGAGCGGATGTGTGCGTATGCATGGAGTTCTAACTCTAAAGTGAAGATGGCATTGAAAGGGGTGAGAGATCTCATCTCTCAACCCTTTCGCTAAGGCTAACCCTAACAAGCGAGGAGACTACTCGCTCATTAGGGGATGATAAATTATACTAGAAAATAAAAGCAAGAAAATAAATTACCTACAGATTTGATGGCTCCCTCCAAGTAGAAGACAGATTAGATCTGAATGTCACTTCCAGAAATTCTGAATTTTATTTATTGAAAAGAGGCATACATTTTACAGATCTAAAATTACAATTTATAAGCAAACAGGAAACCTAGGGTTACAGACTCTCGCGCATGCGCAATTACAGATTTGCCCACGAAAAATCCCAACACCCACAACGTCGCAACAGTACAGAAAAACTGCACCGACACGGGCCCTCTATGGCCGCGGAACCGCGGCGCCAGCATGCGTTTGGCCGCGGTTCCGCGACCAAACTGTGGACTTGGGCTGTCAAACTTTGGGGTTATTTTCCTGTCTTCTTGGGCTTTGTCTTTTTATATTTCTTTCCTCTGTTGGACTTCTGAGTCTTCTCCAGATTTTCAGTGAAGATTTGTATTGGTCTTTTAACCGTTTCACCTTGACTTGCACCTATATGAACTGGGCTTTACTAGGATTCGTCTAATTGTTGGTCAAAAGTCCCTTTTCTGTTGTTTTGTGTCTTTTTCACTGTATTTGCTCCAGAAACCTGTAACCTGTAATATGCAACAAACGTGCGTCAAGAGTACCTGTTTATTTATAAAACGGATAAGAATAGGGGAATGAAAAATGCAATATTATGGTCTAAACAAATACCCCCAAACTTACCTTTTTGCTCGTCCTCGAGCAAACTTATTATTTATTCACTAAAATCCTAACCACACTTTCGCAGGGAAACGCGATTGCACTGAGCTCGTGCAACAAGCCGTTAAACCTCTAGGTGTCCCTAGTAGGAGGAGTGTTGTCTCCTGAGGGTTTTCAGCGGATACTACCCACAAAATCCTATCAACTCAGCCCATTGACTTTTGTTCTCCAATTAGGTCTTCTAATAAGGAATTCTATTATCTTTTACTTGCAAATTATCCACCCATATTCTTCACGCTTCCTCATTATTTAACTTAAGATTATATATGTTGTGTAGACCTACTTAGCTTTCGGCATCTTTTAAGTCTTCCTTCTAGGGTTTCATCTCTACTTAGGAATTTTCTATCAACTCCATTAAAGATACAAATTCTATCTTTCATTCCTCTCTTTTATCTAAATTCCAATCACATGCCCCTACGTATGTGTAAAGATCACCCCTACACTTGGAAATTCAATTCAAGCAATCATGCCCTTGTCCATTGTCCAAAGTACTTATTAATTGGTGAATTTAAATGAAATTTGCTTACACATCCTTCATGCGACCGTTAATACTTCTTGAGGTACCAACGACCTATTACAAAATGCGTTTGCACTTTAAAGCGTACTTCCTAGTCCTTGCAACACCCAAGGCTTTAGCAGTGACTCCCAAACCAGTTGGTCTAAGGCACTAGGTGATGAAGCACCCTCGCTAAATACTTTTCTATTTAAGCAGCCTTAAGTAATCACAAAAACCAGTGTCCATTTTTTTTATTCTTTATTCACACTTTTTCTTTTATTTTCTTCGTACTAAGGACTTTAGACAAGAGTATTTCAAGGTCTCTTCTACTATTCCAAGTTTCAAGGTGCGTGATTGTGCAATTTTGTAGGGTATACATTTTCAGAATCTAGACTTAAGCTAGGAACTATCTTTCAAACTTATACTTTAATTAGAACATCAATACTCTTCCCTTGTTTCGACTTAGCCCAAGAAGTGAACCCAAAATTTGCCTATTTCTAAATAAACTACAAGGCATATACTTTCTACCGTTAAACTTTAAGAAATGTTATTTTTAGGGTTTTTAATTCACTAAGTCTAAGATCTAGTTGTTCCTAACCAGTTAACCTATTAGTCAAACTCAAGTCAATTAGCCAAAATTGAATACAATTATTTTTATAATTTTTTGAAATTTTTCAAATTTTTATGGGTTTTCAAATAAGTATGCAAATGCAAAAATATGTACAAATGAATGCGAAGGAAGAAGACGTACCGAGCATACCCCCAAACTTGAACTTGACAGTGTCCTCACTGTCATGCTAAACCAAGAGGGTCAAAATACCGATACTCCCCTGTTTATTTATTTATAATAAATTTTTTTTATGTTTTGAATTTTTATTTTTT
Organism: Agapanthus africanus; assembly: GCA_030015575.1. NCBI lineage: Eukaryota > Viridiplantae > Streptophyta > Magnoliopsida > Asparagales > Amaryllidaceae > Agapanthus > Agapanthus africanus. Next base: position 405,258,890 of record CM057346.1, read on the forward strand.
TTTTTATAGAAAAAGAAAACAAAAGGATATATACATATATACAACAAGATTCCCCCCAAAGTTAAGCTTGGCCTTACACAAGCCAAATGTTAGCACCAACCATTCAAAAATCTTATCATGGTAATGGTAGAGTTGGTGCAAGAATGGGATGGAAAGAAAAGAGATGAAAAGCACGCGAGACCGTGTGGAAAGAAGAATGGTAGAATCTAGTCTCGGTGGGGGAGAAGAAAGACGGAAAGAAGAAAGATGTGGAGTGCGATCTTGAGGGTGTAAATTGAGTGAATAAATTAGCTCAATTTGTGATGACCGATGTGTTAAAAGCGATTGCGCTAACCTACCAACTCGTCGTGCAATGGGGTCAAATCCCTCAAGATTCGCAAGAAAACATGGGTACGCCGAACTTGGTATAGGAGATGAAAGCGTAACGGTCATTTGTTTGGTCGGAACAATAGGAAGGAGGGAGGTGATATAACAGTCAAAGGTTCAGGAGGCTGAATTGGAAAATCCGACACATCAATTAAAAATGGTTCAACCTCGATATTATCCTCATGACTCTCCTCAATATTTAATCCATCTATGCCATTATCATCAAAATCTAGACGCATATGAGATTCGGGGGAAACATTTAATGACTCAGGATGATGATTTGAACATAAAATTTCTATTAAATCGACAGGTTCATCATCCGAAATATCCCCGGCGTCTATATCCTCAATCAAGTGAAAATCAATTTCTTTAGACACTTCATCCACAGTATGGATATTTATCAATGTAGGTTCTAGAGTGGAGGTGTAAAGATTGAAAGGATTAGGTGCGGTTTCACTCGAAAGGGGTTCCTCACAATTTGGCAAATCAAACACTACAAAATCGCACAACTCATTTTTATTTTCAACTGGTGAATCATTTGGAACAATCGATGGAAAACCGGAGTTGTGGGATTCAATTGGGTAAGGGTAGGTTTGATTTGAAAATCCTCTCTCATTCTCACTCTGTCCAACTGCCGCCTTATACATTGAAAAATTCGGAGCTAGCGGGACACTAGCTACCGGTTCACTAGGCTGCATAAGGGCGGCCATGGATGCTTCCACATTCCTCATCATTTTATTTGTTGCAGCAATATATGCTTCCAACGACTCTTCCAAACTAAACTTAGGTGGTGAGGGGGTTTCAGTAAAAGATTCAAAATTAGTTGGGTATGTGAAACTCCCTAATGGCTGTGTCGAAACAGCGTCTAGTGAAGGTGGGAAGGTCGGGTATGACTGGTAGGAAGTGGGTGGTAAGACAGGAGTAGGGTCAACATATGGATAAGAAGGTGAATAATCGTGCGGATCCCTAAAACTAGATGAGTGGAGAGGGGTGAAAGATCGACTGTGAGATTGAGCAATATGCTCAGCAATGGACATCGGCCTAGGAGTGACAGAAGGACTTGAAGAAGTGGTATCAACATATGTAGGTTGTAAAGGTTGACTCGGTTGACACGAAGTGGGTTGAAAAGTCAAACTATTTCTCCTAGACGCCTCTATTTGATCTTTCAACAAAAATTTTGGCAAGAAGGGATCGTTTTTAAATTGACCAAAACAATTGACGAACGACGCAAAGTTAGGTTCGGGATACCAAAATTCGGCAAGAGCTTTATGATGTGGGGTACCCATGATAGAAGAGTGCAAGGATTTCTTAGCGACAAAATTTTTGCAAGTTTTTAAAAGATTTTTCTTTATTTTTTTTATTGGAGAGTTTTGTAATAAGGTTTTAGAAAATGGGACTCGTGACACAAATGTATCAACCACACATGCACAGTCAGACCTAGGTCTAGGGTTGCCTAGGTCTACTAGACAGCTCCTAACTAGGGCTAGAAATAGACCTCAAACCGCCTCTTCACGGACAAATACGGCCAGGTAAGTGGGAAGGAACCACCACTACAGTGGGCCTAATTAATAACCACTAGCCTAGACACCGCAATGTCGGTTAGGATAAACGGCCGATGCCTACCCTAGTCCTTTTCCTATTGAGCTCGCTGTCCTTAGGTCTGAGTCTAATCTTTTTTAATTAAAGGTGGTCGATGCAAAATGCTTAGGTGTTTTCTGGGGTCCTGGGAAGGGTGATGAAATCCCCACCCAATCTGAGTTTGGTCAAATAGCCCCTTAGAGTCCGGTTAAATTATGCAAAACAAATAAAATTTCACTTGCATTCAATTTTAGCGCGGCGCAAAGAAACCTGCAGAAGATCTGTTATCGAGAAGGGGGAGAAAGACTCTTTACGCAAAGAATTCCTGCAGAAAACGTTTTACAGAGAGATATATTGTAGGTTTCAGAGGGGAAGAAAAGAGAACAAACAGTGCAATTTTTAGGTGCTGACGTGGCAAGAGGAGCGCGGAACCGCGGCGGGAGGTCCAAAATGCGGCGGAAACGCGGTCCTTTGGTGGGATCGTGCTTTGGAAAAATTTCTGTGGTTCTGCACTTTCAATTGCTCTCTGTTCTTATGTACCAAATTTTGATTTGCCCTCTGTAAAATTCCAGATCCTTGATTCTTCGCTGTTCCTGCAAGATCCAAAAGATACACCCTTCAAACAGATCAAATTTGATTATTTTTTTTTTTTTATATATTTTCAGATTTTTATAATTTTTAAAATTTATATCAACCCGAAAATTCACAAAAAGAAAGATTACGCCGTCCCCGGCAATGGCGCCATTTGATTGAGTCAAAAACATGAGTTTACCGCAATCAGAAACGGCGTCGCTTCGCAGCTAGCCGGTGAGTGCGGGTCGATCCACAGAGACGGGTAAATTCCTTTTATGTGTTTTAACGAGTTGATTCTATTTGTCGTTTTGATTGGTTTATGAAAATCTATAAAAACTAGATCTAATTAATCTAATTAAGTCTTGCTAGGGTTAGGCTTAGGGGAAGTTTTGGAGATTAATGTTTCCTTCACCGCTTTCAATGCCTTCTTTTTAGATCTATTAGATGTTACGTTAATTATCAATAAAGTGGATACGAATCTTTTGGGAAGATGTTTTCTTCCTCTAGATTTGTATCCTTCCTTTGTTGATAATTACCCTAACCCCCATGGAAAACGCGCGCAACCGGCCCTTTATACTACGGTTCACTGTTATCTCGAGGGGTAGGGTGCCGTAGGGAGCGGATGTGTGCGTATGCATGGAGTTCTAACTCTAAAGTGAAGATGGCATTGAAAGGGGTGAGAGATCTCATCTCTCAACCCTTTCGCTAAGGCTAACCCTAACAAGCGAGGAGACTACTCGCTCATTAGGGGATGATAAATTATACTAGAAAATAAAAGCAAGAAAATAAATTACCTACAGATTTGATGGCTCCCTCCAAGTAGAAGACAGATTAGATCTGAATGTCACTTCCAGAAATTCTGAATTTTATTTATTGAAAAGAGGCATACATTTTACAGATCTAAAATTACAATTTATAAGCAAACAGGAAACCTAGGGTTACAGACTCTCGCGCATGCGCAATTACAGATTTGCCCACGAAAAATCCCAACACCCACAACGTCGCAACAGTACAGAAAAACTGCACCGACACGGGCCCTCTATGGCCGCGGAACCGCGGTGCCAGCATGCGTTTGGCCGCGGTTCCGCGGCCAAACTGTGGACTTGGGCTATCAAACTTTGGGGTTATTTTCCTGTCTTCTTGGGCTTTGTCTTTTTATATTTCTTTCCTCTGTTGGACTTCTGAGTCTTCTCCAGATTTTCAGTGAAGATTTGTATTGGTCTTTTAACCGTTTCACCTTGACTTGCACCTATATGAACTGGGCTTTACTAGGATTCGTCTAATTGTTGGTCAAAAGTCCTTTTTCTGTTGTATTGTGTCTTTTTCACTGTATTTGCTCCAGAAACCTGTAACCTGTAATATGCAACAAACGTGCGTCAAGAGTACCTGTTTATTTATAAAACGGATAAGAATAGGGGAATGAAAAATGCAATATTATGGTCTAAACAGCTATATAGCATATAACCGACTAATATAACATGTACCAATTTATCGAATCAACACTTGATCCGATGACCCGGCTATATCACATATACCCGGCCGATATCATATATCGCGAGAATAAAATACGGTATCTCATATCGTAATATTCTTGGTCCCGCACATATCACATATCCGCTCCTACTCCGTTTTGTCTGAGCCAGGAAACCTCTGTGTAGGACTCTAAAGAATCGTCAATACGCCGGCAGTAGGTGATGATCATATCAAACATCCACAAGCTGCAAGCGGTCGGCTAAACGTAACAGCGACCCAGGTATTGAGCGATCAGAAAATCAACAAGCAAGCATGTACATTCTCCTGCGAATCCAATCGTAACACTCCCGTACAGTCCGGTCTCTTCGTCTGATATGTCGCATATCCAGTCTAGGGGTGGTAAACGTCAGACCCCAGTAACCGATAAGTCATGTCGATATGAGGACCATAACAGTTCGAGAAAGTACTGATAACACTTACCAGTAAATCTCAGCAATCCTGGCCAGGGATTTCCAGTTATAGCCAATCAAACACAGCGCAACATCAACTCCCTATACCGGAAGAGACGAAACCCCTCGTATCGCTCATTGCCTCCATGTGATTTGGGACTGTACCCAAAAGCCACCGTTTTGCACGCCCTCTTGGATGTGGTAAGGTGGAAATCAAAGTACGGTGGGAATCACACAAGACTCTATGACGTTCTCGGGTCTACGGACTAACCTGTACCAGTGTCACCAGAGAACTGCCATCTGACGTGAGGTATAATACCATCTGGGAGTTCTCGGCGAGTCCGTCCAGTGTACCCAGTCTCCACTGAGCACCCGTATACTATCTCTGATGTCAAACACCAATGGATATGGGATCATCCATTGCCCATCTACATGGGTCAAGAAGCATACGCTAGTCTACTCTGGTATATCGATGCCCTGTCTCGATACACCTACGACTAAGAACTTTTGAAGGATGTACTTAGCGACTAATCTGTCCCCACTAGTATGATCTGCATCATAGTCCTGGTAGTCAAGTACTCATCCTAAGGGCTTTATCAACATGTAACATAGAGACAATCATGGTACATGTTAAGATAAAGGGCAACCAGATAGTATACTATCATGTCGAGCAAGAAAGTCCTCCCTATATATGTCCAAGCATCTACTACAATATACATCGTATGTCCAGTAATAGCCTCTAGGGCATACATATCACTAACAATTGAACGGCTGGGCCCACTCCCCAAGACCACCACAAAGTGGTCTTGGCAGTGGAGACCCAAAACTGCCCCACCTTGGGCAGTTTCGGGTCTGCCTCACCCTCTGGCCACCTCATGGTGGCCTCGGAGGTGGGGTACCTCCTTTAGGCCCCCCCGACTCGAAGTTAATTTTGTGCTCTAACTCCCCGCGAAGGTTCGGGCGCGTTTCGTTTTGATTCGAACTTCCGAATTGACTTTAAACGGTCGGTTTTTGGAACTTTAGCTCACTGTTTTTTCATGGTTTTGGAAATTGGTTTAGTTTGCTAATTGCGTGCGGAATTCTAATGTCGTAGTTTTCAGTACATACATTACTATCTGCGACCGTGAATGTCATTAGAACGGTACAACTCGTCTAACTACTATATGCTCTTTTAGACATGTTTGCGAACGTAACATTCACGTTGATGTTCTGTGTTGTGCTGTGGTTGTGACGGGATCATCGTGGTGGATAGCTAGGGTGCAATGGTAGTACAGTTTGGATTTATTTGTACATTTGATATCGCGGGGCGAGCGTCCGACATGTGGACTACCGTCACTGCCTGTTTGTATATTATTTGTTTGGGGCACGACCGGATTGAGGTCGATGTCATCGTTGTACATATTTTTCATTTCTGTACTAGGATTACCCCGCGATGGAGTGCACGGATAGCTGGGTTCCAGAAGACAACAGGCCCGCATCTCATGGCGTTGAGACGGAAAGGGCCTCACTCTAGAATTGGCGGGGTATTCGCCGCACTCGTAGGGGGTACAGGTTGACCCAAAGAGGGGTGCTCAAGTTACCGGATTCCGTGAAGTGCCGGGTGGCCCATTCACTTTGATGAAGGGGTTGCCTCACTTCTGGTTTTGGCGGGTAACTTATCGTGCTCGTAGGGGTCTAGGTTTTCATTGCACAGGCAATCCATACGACCAGGTGAACGTCGAGTTTCACTTGCGGCTCAAATGAAACCCGGGGCTCCCAGATTATCAGTATTGTTCTGTGATACTTATTGCTTATCTGTGATGTTGTATTTATCATACCTGGAGCAATTATTATATATTGCTATATATATACTGGTAGATGTTGTATACATTTTGCACCCGCGCTAGTCCAGCCCCCGCTCTGTCGTTAGTTAGGTAACCTAACGAGTGATGACGGGGCCCAGTGGCGAATGCGGATGGCATATACGTACATCATACTTTCGTTCTTTTCTGGTGTGATTAATTGATGGGACTGCGTTGATTCTGATCAATGCAAGGAAAACAGACATATTCGATGTTGTTGAAACAATTTTCAAAAAGCTGTTATTACAAGAACGTTTTCTTTTGTTTTACACAGCGGTATTCGGTTATGAATATCCAGCACCTCATTTGACGAGGCAAGAGCCGAGATCCCTTCACCGAGAGTGGCCTCTTGGGCAGAAGTTTGCGTCAGGGTAATAACTTCACTATAGTCGATTACTTTTTGCTTTGCATCGAAGTATTCAGTTAAAATATCCTGCACCTCATTCTACGAGGAAAGAGCCGAGATCCCTTCACCAAGAGTGACATCTTTAGCAAATGTTTTCGCCACTATATATTCGTAAAGCTATCCGGTTCCTTCAACGATATCAAGTTTATTACGTTAAAGGTTTTTCGCCAAAAACCATTCGTAGCCCTCCGTCATTTCAGACGGGTAGCACTTAGTATTCATGCTATGTTTGTTGGCCTTCGTCAAGGCATAGTGTATGGTAGCTATTTTTTACTTTTCTATTACATAGATAGATGTGTTGGTTTGGGACAGTCGTACAGCCTTGTTGGCCTCAGTCAAGGGTGAGTACGGGTGGATTCAAATTAACCTGGACAATGACGGGTAGAACTTGATATGTGACTTATGATTTGTTGGCCTTAGTCAAGGTCATAAGAGCATGGGGAAAAAATCACATTGGGAGTTTCTAAAGAAACTGAAACTTGCCAGGCATGCGCATACCTTCTGAAGTGTGATAACTTGAGTGGATTCCATCAAGTTATCATGCGATGATAGTTGGATCTCGATTCCCACTAATGAGTTGGTTTACTCCTCCGGTGATTTTAGATGATCCCGACTAATTCTCCTTTGGGTTTGGGGGAGGATTCGAGAAAGCAGTGGGAGCCATCCGGATTAGATAAAGTGATTGACCATTCTAATCTAGGTTAGAGTGTGCGCTGAATGTTTCTTTTCTCTCTCTCCTTGGCAGCGACCATAGCCCGACCCTAGACTAGAACTCATGAACCAAGTTAACCGAACCTTCTTAAAACACGCTGGCTTTGGGATTGTCAGGGTTGCATACTTCATTGCCACTCCTACTTTTACCCTTTGCTTTTCTCCGGAACATTCCGTATCATTACGAAAATCCACATTTATTGGATATGGCCATCGTATAGTTACATACGAACTCGAAGAAACTTGTTTCAGATTCGAGAATGGTTTCCGGTTCTGGAGAAATTGAATAGGTTTATTCAGTTGTCTTTTCCTTTTACCTTCTCTCAGGTTGTGAGGGCTCCTAGGATTAGGAGAGGGTACACCAATTGCGCTTATTGGATAGTCTTCTTCCAAACCATAGGCAGGTGCCGAAAGGTGGGGAAGGAAGAAAACCAATTAGCCTAAGTGTGGTGTACAGAAGACAATAAGTAAAGACAAATAAAGGGATTAGAAAGAGGGCAAAGCAAAATGCGACTGCTATCATTCATGACAAAACCGTGTATATCATCGCCACTCCTACTTCACCTTTAAATTTCTCCAGAACACCTCGTATCACTAGAAAGATTCACATTTATTGGATAATCCATCGTATAGTTACATACGAACTCGAAGGAACTTGTTCCAGTTCAAGAATGGATTCTGGTTCAGGAGAAATAGAATAAGGATTATTCAGTTGTCTTTTTCCTTTTACCTTCTCTCAGGTTGCGAGGGCTCCTAGGATTAGGAGGGTACACCTATTACGCTTATTGGATAGTCTTCTTCCAAACCTTAGGCTGGTGCCAAAAGGTAGGGAAGGAAGAAAACCATTTAGCCTAAGTACGGTGTACAGAAGGTATTAAGTAAAGACAAATAAAGGGATTGGAGAGATGGTAAGGAAATATACGGTTACAGTCATGAATCTGGATAGTGGAAGAGGCATTACTAGGAATACCCGGATACCTCTTCAAAACATTTTCATGTTTCAGTTTCACTGTGAGTTGTTAATTGAAAACTGATTTTCCAATTAGATTCTTACTCCAGGGTATGTATTTACCAGGTTTGATTCTCACATCTGTATGGTTTTACAGATGATGAGTGGGAGTAAGATATTGGGAATTGGGTGATTATATCCTCATTATATCGAAATACGTTGTAATTGGTGATATTTGAGGAAATCACCTGGGTTTTTGCCGGACAGCAAATATTTGCTTTTGAATATCCGGAGTTATGCACAAGTTTCAAACTGATATATCTGTACGTTTATTTTATAAAGTGAGATATAACTTTTTGAAATTATGTCTATGACATTTACCTATATCAGTTGATGGTTAGGTAAGGAGCATTCAACAATGGTGTAATTCTTCTTAACCATAGTACAGTTTTCAACCTACGACGCACAGGGTTTGAGTTATTGAACTCAGGGGACTTATACAAAGTATTGTATATTGTCCAGTGTCCATTAGGACAAAGGGGTTGGTACTCGTACTATATTCTGTTTACTTGTGACTTCTCTAGTTTTTAGACAAGTATTTCGTAGAAATACAAGGTCCAAGTTTTGAGAAGTTATAGGTACAAGAATAAAGTAGAGAACCATGTGTTGCAAGTATCGGGATTCTTCAAAGTAATCGAAAATATAGATACTTGTGTATGGTATTCAGTTGATAGTAATAGTTTTGAGAACTTGCTTCTCTTTCAGATTACTCATATTTGGATGCACTCCTAGTTGAGTAATGTTGATTGGCCTCCTTCCATTTAGTTGACATGCACTGGAGACAGCTGCATGATTTGAATCTTGTTCCAATTAAATCAGTGCATCTATTTCTATATTGTATATAGAATGGTTCATATCTTAACGATGTTAAAGTATATGGAGTTTTCTGGCTTATGCTTAAAACCAGACTCTGGATAACTCAAGGCTGTAGGGTTCCTAGGCATCCTAATGAAGTCTCACAAGGCATCAACCATGCCAATTTCAAAAATTATTGGTGCCGAGAAACCCTAACACGGATCGTTGACTAGATGTTTAGGCGAAATGAGAATCTAGTTAACTACTTAACTAAGAGTTAGATGCTACAACCTTTGTCGATCCGGTTCCCCACTTCCTTAGCTCCACGTGGGTGTGTTCTCGCTGTCCATCACGAATCCTAGACTCATTCGTCGGCTTCATCGGAAAAACGGGCGAGCAAGATCGTCGGCTTCGTGTCAAAGACGATCTACGTCGAGGTTGCACATGTTCAAGCTCCGACTTCACCAAGTTGTGAAACTTGTGAAGAAAACACCCAAAACCACTTGGCAAGAGGTAGAGGATGAAGAAATAGGAGGTGGGTTCACTTTAGATTTGGATTTCTCACTCTAGAAATGAAGTTGCCATTGATGGCATCAAGCTTTTCCTTTTTGAAGTGAAGAAGAAGATGAAGCTAGAATTATGATAAGTCTTGTAAATATGAATAATAAAACAATACTTATCATAATGGGAACCATGGTTAGGTGTAGAGAATTGACCAAGGTTAAAAGAGTGGTTAGGGTTAAGCATGAAGACAAATTGGTCACTTGGGTCAAAGCTTCATGAAGCTTCACAAAGGTTCAAGAAAGAAAGCAACCATTTTGTATTCATATGCCATTCTTTTTCTAAAATAAATAAATGAAAAGAATGGATAATAAAAACCCTAATTACTTACTTAACCTAGGTTTAATCCTTTACACTTAACCAAATGAGTATGCATCATCAAACATGATACAAATATGTGCACAAAAGCATATCACATATACAATGTGCAAATCAAGTGAGAAAATCCGTTTAAAGTGAACCTATACTAGTTAATGCAAAGTAATATATCAAATATATAATTATACATTAAATCATTAAATCAACACTTGATTCAATGATCCGGTCATGTCGCACATAACCGACTAGTATTCAATGCATCAATTTATCGAATCAATGATTCGATAACTAGGTCATATCTCATACAACCAATCGAAACATTAATCGCGAGAATCAAATACGGTATCATATACACGCATCATTCTCGGTCCCACACATATCTCATATGCGCTCCTATTTCGTTTCGCTTGAGCCAGGAAACCTCTGTGTAGGACTCTAAAGACTCGTCAACACGCCGGTAGCAGATGATGATCATATCAAGCACCCACAAGCCGCAAGCGGTCTGCTAAACGTAACGGCCACCCGGGTATTGAGCGATCAGAAGATCGACGAGCTAGCCCGCTCACACTCCTGCGAATCCGACCAGTAACACTTAACCGTACAGTCCGGTCTGTTCGTCTGATATGTCGCATATCAAGTCTAGGGGTGGTAAACGTCAGACCCCAATAACCCGATAAGTCGTGCCGATGTGAGGTTCGCAACGGGTCGAGAAACTACTGGTAACACTTACCAGCAAATCTCTGATCAGCCCTGGCTAGGGACTTCCCTGTTACGGCCAATCGAGCACAGCGCAACATCAACTCCCAATACCGGGAGAGACGAAACCCCTCCTATCGCTCATTGCCTCCATGTGACTCGGGACTGTACCCAAAGACCACCGTTTTGCATGCCCTCATGGACGTGGTAAGGTGGAGATCAAAGCACAGTGGGAATCACACAAGACTCTATGACGATCTCGGGTCTACAGACTAACCTGTACAAGTGTCACCTGAGAACTGCCATCTGACGTGAGGTATAATACCATCTGGGAGTTCTCGGCGAGTCCGTCCAGTGTACCCAGTCTCCACTGAGCACCCGTATACCATCTCTGATGTCAAACACCAATGGATATGGGATCATCCATCGCCCATCACATGGGTCGAGAAGCGTATACGCTAGTCTACACTGGTATATCGATGCCCCGTCTCGATACACCCACGACTAGGGACCTTGAAGGATGTATTTATGGACTACCATGTCCCCACTAGTATGATCTGCATCATAGTCCAGGTAGTCAAGTACACATCCTAAGGGCTTTACCAACATGTAACTATAAGACAGTATAAAGAGACTAGTGTACATGTTAAGATAAAGAGCAACCAGATAGCATACTATCATGTCGAGCAAGAAAGTCATCTCTATATATGTCCAAGCATCCAATATAATATACATCATCTGTACAATACTGGCCTCTAGGGCATACATACAACTAACAATCTCCCACTTGCACTAGGGCCAGCTGCTGTAGTATCGCATACCGAGCATCCCGAAGAGTCTCTCAAACTGTATCTGGGGAATGGCCTTCGTGAGTGGATCCGCCGTGTTGTTCTTCGTGTCAACCCTCCTGGCCTCGATCTCCCGGCGATCAACTATCTCCCGGATCAGGTGATACCGCCTCAGAATATGCCTGGATTGCTGATGGGACCTGGGTTCCTTAGCCAAAGCCACCGCTCCATTGTTATCGCAATACAAAGGTATTGGATGCTCAATGGATGGAACCACTCCAAGTTCAGCAATGAACTTCTTGATCCAGACACCCTCTTTAGCAGCATCGTTGGCAGCGATGTATTCAGCCTCCATCGTTGAGTCTGCCACGGTTTCCTGCTTGGAACTCTTCCAGCTAACCGCCCCTCCGTAAAGGGTAAAGACAAAGCCCGACTGCGACTTAGAGTCGTCCTTATCACTCTGGAAGCTCGAATCGGTAAAGGACTCCACTTGGAGCTCTCCGTTACCATACACCAAGAACATATCTCTAGTCCTTCGTAAGTACTTGAGAATGCTCTTCACAGCTGTCCAGTGACTCTCTCCAGGATCAGCTTGATACCTGCTCACTACACTTAGTGAGTATGCTACATCGGGTCTGGTACATAGCATCGCATACATGATAGAGCCTACCGCCGAAGCATAGGGTATCCCTTGCATGCGAGCTCTCTCCAAATCAGTCTTGGGAGACATCTCTTTGGAGAGAGTGACTCCAGAGATCGTGGGCAAGTTCCCACGCTTGGACTCTTCCATACTAAACCTCTTTAGTATGGTGTCAATGTACCTGGATTGGGACAATCCCAAAATCCTTTTGGATCTATCTCTATAGATCCTGATTCCCAATATGCAGGAGGCATCACCAAGATCTTTCATTGAGAATCTTTGTGATAAGAAGAGCTTGACCGATTGCAGCATAGGAATATCATTTCCTATCAAGAGTATGTCGTCCACGTACAATACGAGGAAGACAACCTTACTCCCTGCCACCTTCTTGTAAATACAAGGTTCATCTGGGTTTTTGACGAAATCAAACTCTTTGATAACGACATCAAAGCAGATGTTCCAACTCCGCGATGCTTGCTTTAATCCATAAATGGATTTAAGCAGCTTGCACACCATGCCGCTGCTCCCACTGTCTACGAAGCCCTCTGGCTGAGTCATGTACACGCACTCTTCTAAATCACCATTTAGAAAGGTGGTCTTAACATCCATTTGCCAGATTTCGTAATCATGATATGCAGCGATGGAAAGCATGATCCGGATGGATTTAAGCATAGCCACTGGAGAAAAGGTCTCGTCATAGTCCACACCTGGTCTTTAACGAAAACCCTTTGCTACAAGTCTAGCTTTGAAAGTCTCCACTTTCCCATCTACACCAAGTTTCTTCTTGAAGATCCACTTGCTCCCGATGGGTTTTACCCCTTCAGGAGCAAACTTCCAAAGTCCATACTTTGTTGGTGTACATGGATTCCATCTCGGACCGCATAGCATCCAGCCATTTCACTAAGTCCCTACTCGTGATGGCCTGCTCGAAGCTAGTTGGGTCATCATCCTCCATGATGCAATCCTCGCTCCCTCCATCCATGAGAAAACCGTAGTATCTCTCAGGCTGGCGAGGAACCCTACTAGATCGGCGGAGAGGCTGAGGTTCATTAGGAACTACTGAATCCTCTGGTTCCACTAAATCTTCAGTTACGGTTTGTGTATCTGGAACTTCTTCCAGCTCTACCACTTTGCCACTAATTTCTTTTTCAAGGAATTCCTTTTCTAAAAAGGTGGCATGTTGAGCAACAAACACTTTTTGTTCCTCACTGTGGTAGAAAAAATACCCATAGGAGTTCTTTGGATATCCCACAAACTTGCAAAGAACTGACCGTGCCTCGAGCTTGTCCGGATTTTGTCTTTTGACATAGGCTGGACAACCCCATATCTTAACTCGTTTAAGATATGGCCTCTTCCCACTCCATATCTCATATGGTGTGGTAGGTACAGATTTAGATGGAACTTGATTCAATAGGTATGCTGCTGTCTCCAGTGCATATCCCCAGAAGGAAATAGGTAACTCAGCTGTGCTCATCATAGAGTGCACCATATCTAATAGGGTGCGGTTCCGCCGTTCTGATACACCGTTGTGCTGTGGTGTATATGGAGGAGTCAGCTGAGAGAGAATCCCATTCTCTTTTAGGAAGTCCAGGAATTCATTGCTCAAGTATTCACCTCCTCGATCAGATCGTAGGATTTTAATACTTTTTCCGGTTTGGTTCTCAACTTCTTGTTTATATTCTCTAAATTTCTCAAAAGCTTCTGATTTGTGTTTCATCAGGAACACATATCCGAATCTAGAGAGATCGTCAGTGAATGTAATGAAGTATGAAGAACCATCCCTGGCATGTGTAGACATGGGACCGCATACATCACTATGTATTAGTCCCAAGAGTTCGGTAACTCTTTCTCCGTGTCCCGTAAACGGAGTTTTGGTCATCTTTCCTTTGAGACAGGACTGGCAAGTGTCATAAGATGAAAATTCGAACGGTTTCAAATATCCATCTTTATGCAACTTAGCTAGTCGTGTCACATTGATGTGACCCAGTCTACAATGCCACAAGAAGGATTCGTTCAGTTCAGAACTCTTCCTCTTGTGTGTGTTTGTTATACTTAGAACTGTTGATTGATTTAGAACATAAATGCCATTGCACAACGTGCCTGATCCAACCAACTTTTGGTTATGGAAAATGTTCATAACATTGTCCTGTAATACAAAATTATATCCCTATTTACTCAGTAAAGAAACCGATATAATGTTGCATATCAGGTTCGGCATGTAATAGCATTCGTTCAGAACCAATGTATTACCAGTTGGTAATACAAGGTGATATTCCCCGACAGTCTTAGCTGCAACAATTGCACCATTTCCAACTCTAATGTCTTTATCACCTTCTCCAAGTTCTCTACCTTTCCTGAGCCCATGTAACTGATTACATATATGGGATCCTGACCCGGTATCTAATACCCAGGACGTAGAGCAAATAGAGAAACAGTTCTCAGTAACGAACACACCCGAAGAAAATGCATCAACATGTACTTTCTTCATTCGGGTGGCATGGGAATCCTGGTATTCCCCTATATCCTGTTCATTCCTATAACTCTTATAAGAAAGAACGGAACCAACGTTCCCCAGCACAGTATAACATGCAGGTTCGGTCAATACATCCATATTATTATCTTTATTAAAGCATGAAATGGTCGCTACCTGGAGAGAGAGAGAAGAAAACACTTTAGCGTAAGCTCGTGCAAGATCAGATTGGTTATTATCTTATCTAATCAGGATGGCTCCCACTGCTTTTTATCAAATCTTCCTTCAAACCCTAAAAGGAAAGACTAGCCGGGATTAATTACACACTACAAGTTCGCCAATCTTTCAGCCAGGCCAGTGTCGGTACTTTGAGGGAGGTCCCCCGTGCTTTCGCACGAACCTAATTACTGTAAACCTCGTTTTCCCAGAGGCGTAACCTCGTTAACACTTTTCTAGACACCTACTTGATCGGCTAATTGTAATGTGTAAAACTCTCCCAGGAGTAACTCTTACTCGCAGTGGGTATCGGGATCCAACTATCTCATAGAAGGTATGCAATCTCATTGCAAATTTCAACACTTGAAATTCCCGATAATCTTTTGCCCCAAACGATCTATGACCTTGACAAGGTCAACAAACCATAGACCGTAAGTCAAGTTCAACCCGTCATTTCTTGATTGAATTAAACCCACCCGCACGACCCTTGACAAGGTCAACAAGGCCGTACGACTACCCTAACTCAATCTGCATCATATGCATAAGCAGATAAATACTAGTTAGCTACCGCACACTGCGCCTTGACAAGGTCAACAAACGCAGCACGAATACTAAACAGGACTTATCTGAAATGACGGAGGGCTACGACAGGTTTTTCTGAAAACCTATTGCGTAATGAACTTGATATCGTTGTAGAATCAAATGAAGTTTTAAAATGGAATGATTTTGAGGCTTTTCTAGTTTTGCTAAAGGGGTCACTCCCGGTGAAGGGATCGTCGGCCCTTTCCTCGTCGAATGAGGTGCGGGATATATCATATATATCACTGTGCAAAGCAAAAACTCTTAAAAGCAATCAAAGCCAAACCGAGTGTGTAGCATCTGCCAGTTATTGCTAAAGGAGTCACTCCCGGTGAAGGGATCTCGGTCCTTTCCTCATCGAATAAGGTGCAGGGTATATCATATATACCGCTATGCAAAGCAAGAACTGTAGCTACCTGTTTTGTTTTAAAATTTGATTCTACAACATCTTAGGTTTCTTTTCTTTCATTAATCACATTAATGAAGTCCCATCATTTAAATACCTAAACATCACAGATAGATATGACGTACACTTATGCCATCCGCATTCGCCTCGATGTCCCCTCGTGCACCGTTAGGTTAGGTAACTAACGACAGAGCAGGGCAGGGCTAGCGCGGGTGTAAAACATAAGTAACGTCTATATAATATATCATATATACTATATATAGTATCTATCACAGAACATCACATGATCACATCACAGATATCGCAGCAGAAGAAACATATGAAATATTGGATATACTAAGACGTCCGTGTTTACAATACGAGCCAGTATAAAACACGGATTCCACGGTCGTGATGAATAGCCAATCCCACACCCCTAGACCCCTACGAGAGCGGCAAGCAAACCTGCCAATTCTAGGGTTAGGAGACCCGGACTCGACTCCTCGAGTTGGTCTCCCACTGGACCCCAGAACCCGGTTACTTGTGCTCCCCTCCTTGGGTCTATCCTAATGCGAAAAAGTAAATAATATACAAAAGGTGACAACTTCCGCTACCTGGAAGTGCCCCAAATAAAAGAATATTACATAAAAGTTTTTACATGAATGAAAATGAAAAACACTCATCTCACATAAAAAAACCCGGCTATTCAAACACGACGATCTAATATAACATATCCAGCAATACATAACATCACATGTCATCAACGTAAGTAAGTATGCATACCCCAATTGTCGTTGACGTATAGCAACGAAACCGGCGATATGAACATACTACACTTACGGTCACAGAAAAGAAAGTGTAAAACTACAACAGTTGGAATCCGCAACCTCTTTAGACATCGCATGCCTAACAGATATAAATCCCGCATTTTAGTCCCATTATCGAAAACTCTTTTCGATATCAAGTGAAACTAAACCGCTAGATTTATAACATTCATCCAGTTATCTCATAACTGTTTGTGAATTCCAATTATTGTATCCAATTCCGAATAAATAGAATATATTAAACTTTCCGATCGAACATTCGAACACCCAAGTTTTCCCGACACCGATCAACACATGAAATAGGTTCAAAGACATTCACTTCATGCCTCAGTACCAACGGTCCAGCCGTAGAAGGGTCAAGCCAACGCCTCACATGTGGCACGCCGTACTGCCCCAAACCCGATGGTTCAAAGGGCAGTTCAAGACAGTCACATAATCGAGTTAAGGTTTGTTGTCTTCTAGAGGGACCATCACGTTACTTGCACTACTCAGAACGTGTTTAAACCACAGAAAAATCCAACACTTGGAATTTTTCCGGCAGGGGAAAAGTTGGGTGTTTAAATCCGGTCGAACTTTTTAACATATTCTAAAGTTATCCGGAAAGCCACATAGATAAAATCTGATAACCCGAACGAATAATTGAATCCCCAAAGCAACCCCAAAATACTCTTCTGTAGAGTCACAATAAAAATACCCAGAAAATATAATATCTGAATTCATGAATTACTGTGAAAAAATCACCAGACAAGGGGACAGTACGGCCGCGGAACCGCCGCGCATGCATAGCTCATGCCGCGGTTCCGCGGTGGAAAAGTTGAATCAGGCCCTCGTATTTCACAGTATTTCATATAAGACCCTTCATAATTTTCTGCATATTTTTAATTGACAAAAATCCAAAATTTCAGAAAATTTCCAGAGAGCACCTTGGAATTAGTGTTTCGGGTTCGTTCGGACTTCAAACTCCGTCTAGACTTCGCCTAAGGCTCTAGCTAGGCTCTGATACCACTGTAGGGTTCCTAGGCATCCTAATGAAGTCTCACAAGGCATCAACCATGCCAATTTCAAAAATTATTGGTGCCGAGAAACCCTAACACGGATCGTTGACTAGATGTTTAGGCGAAATGAGAATCTAGTTAACTACTTAACTAAAAGTTAGATGCTACAACCTTTGTAGATCCGGTTCCCCACTTCCTTAGCTCCACGTGGGTGTGTTCTCGCTGTCCATCACGAATCCTAGACTCATTCGTCGGCTTCATCGGAAAAACGGGCGAGCAAGATCGTCGGCTTCATGTCAAAGACGATCTACGTCGAGATTGCACATGTTCAAGCTCCGACTTCACCAAGTTGTGAAACTTGTGAAGAAAACACCCAAAACCACTTGGCAAGAGGTAGAGGATGAAGAAATAGGAGGTGGGTTCACTTTAGATTTGGATTTCTCACTCTAGAAACGAAGTTGCCATTGATGGCATCAAGCTTTTCCTTTTGGAAGTGAAGAAGAAGATGAAGCTAGAATTATGATAAGTCTTGTAAATATGAATAATAAAACAATACTTATCATAATGGGAACCATGGTTAGGTGTAGAGAATTGACCAAGGTTAAAAGAGTGGTTAGGGTTAAGCATGAAGACAAATTGGTCACTTGGGTCAAAGCTTCATGAAGCTTCACAAAGGTTCAAGAAAGAAAGCAACCATTTTGTATTCATATGCCATTCTTTTTCTAAAATAAATAAATGAAAAGAATGGATAATAAAACCCCTAATTACTTACTTAACCTAGGTTTAATCCTTTACACTTAACCAAATGAGTATGCATCATCAAACATGATACAAATATGTGTACAAAAGCATATCACATATACAATGTGCAAATCAAGTGAGAAAATCCGTTTAAAGTGAACCTATACTAGTTAATGCAAAGTAATATATCAAATATATAATTATACATTAAATCATTAAATCAACACTTGATTCAATGATCCGGTCATGTCGCACATAACCGACTAGTATTCAATGCATCGATTTATCGAATCAATGATTCGATAACTAGGTCATATCTCATACAACCAATCGAAACATTAATCGCGAGAATCAAATACGGTATCATATACACGCATCATTCTCGGTCCCACACATATCTCATATGCGCTCGTATTTCGTTTCGCTTGAGCCAGGAAACCTCTGTGTAGGACTCTAAAGACTCGTCAATACGCCGGTAGCAGATGATGATCATATCAAGCATCCACAAGCCGCAAGCGGTCTGCTAAACGTAACGGCCACCCGGGTATTGAGCGATCAGAAGATCGACGAGCTAGCCCGCTCACACTCCTGCGAATCCGACCAGTAACACTTAACCGTACAGTCCGGTCTCTTCGTCTGATATGTCGCATATCAAGTCTAGGGGTGGTAAACGTCAGACCCCAATAACCCGATAAGTCGTGCCGATGTGAGGTTCGTAACGGGTCGAGAAACTACTGGTAACACTTACCAGCAAATCTCTGATCAGCCCTGGCCAGGGACTTCCCTGTTACGGCCAATCGAGCACAGCGCAACATCAACTCCCAATACCGGGAGAGAAGAAACCCCTCCTATCGCTCATTGCCTCCATGTGACTCGAGGCTGTACCCAAAGACCACCGTTTTGCACGCCCTCATGGACGTGGTAAGGTGGAGATCAAAGCACAGTGGGAATCACACAAGACTCTATGACGATCTCGGGTCTACAGACTAACCTGTACAAGTGTCACCTAAGAACTGCCATCTGACGTGAGGTATAATACCATCTGGAAGTTCTCGACGAGTCCGTCCAGTGTACCCAGTCTCCACTGAGCACCCGTATACCATCTCTGATGTCAAACACCAATGGATATGGGATCATCCATCGCCCATCACATGGGTCGAGAAGCGTATACGCTAGTCTACACTGGTATATCGATGCCCCGTCTCGATACACCCACGACTAGGGACCTTGAAGGATGTATTTATGGACTACCATGTCCCCACTAGTATGATCTGCATCATAGTCCAGGTAGTCAAGTACACATCCTAAGGGCTTTACCAACATGTAACTATAAGACAGTATAAAGAGACTAGTGTACATGTTAAGATAAAGAGCAACCAGATAGCATACTATCATGTCGAGCAAGAAAGTCATCTCTATATATGTCCAAGCATCCAATATAATATACATCATCTGTACAATACTGGCCTCTAGGGCATACATACAACTAACAAAGGCATGTTTCAGTAATGGCTGTTTATGGGTTATCCCGGGCTATGACGAGGGTTAACTTTCTACCATCTGGAAGATCAATAGTGATATTGTTCTTGACTCGCCACAGTTTTAGCAAAATGGATTTTTTCAGAAAACAGTAGTGGGAGTATGGTTGAACTGGAAGTGATTCCAGAACCACAAACGATTACTGAAAATTTAATAGAACCTAAAAATTCAATTGGGTTTGACATTCCATTAGCCACTCCGCATATAAGGTGGGTAACCTCAGGCACCCGAGAGGTACTTCGGTATCCTCAAAGACGGTGGCATGGAGGTTCTTGTTTACCCAGACTTGTCATTACTGCTATTCTAGACTATGAGACCCGGCAGGAGGATGAGTATAGCATCATTCTAAACTAGCTTTAGAAGTGCACGTGTATATGACTCTGCCAGAGGGTTGTTGTAGTCAGTGTGAGCAGCGGAAGCATAATGGACAAGTAACTTGTGTCTGTTTATAGACTAAAGCAAGTATAGCAGAGATAAATCATTTATTTTTGATGTGACAGTCATAAGCTTTGACTTCATCAGAATAGGAGATGGATCTGTTAAGAAGGTAGTAGGGTGTGATGTCCTTGTATTTGGATGACATGCACTTTATAGGAAGTGAAATTCCTATACTACGATCAGTTATACTGTGGTTGTCACAAAGTAGTTTCTCTACTTAAGATATGGATATAATATCAGGGTTTCTGGTTACTAGATCTATGGTTTTAGATCTAGATTTGGGAAGTGTCCCAATCTGGGTACTTTGATATTTTTCTAAAGGTGTTTTAGAATGGCTGACTCCTGGCATGGTGGTGTACCTGCAGGTGATCGAGTCACCCTCTCTAAAAATGTCTTACAGACTAAAAGGGAGAGAGATTTGCATGATTGGCATATCACTTGCTTAGGCAATTGAGTTAATCATGTGATGTCAAGTACCACACCAGATGCTGTTTTTGCACTAGCTGCAATAAGTTTATATTAATCTAATCTTGGAGAAACGTTGGGAAGCAGTTTATGAACATAAGTGGATGTTCATGGGATATGGTAACAGCGGCCTCCTTCGAGAGACGGCTATCATTCCAGGCTTCCAACGTGACCTGGATGACAGAGCGACTGTCATAGTTTTAGTTTTCCCTCTTTTGAGGGGCAGTAGTTTGGACAGGTGGTCCAAGCGGATACTGAGGAAGGCATGGTGTGGGATACTGATTAAATTCAGTGGACAATACAGTCTAAGAAGTTTGCTGGATTTGGAGTTCATTTGTGAACTGGGTCCCATCAGATATCCAGACATATTCTAAGACAGGTATTGCTCATTTTGAGAGATAGCTTTCTCCGTGAAGTTGAGATATAGAGAGATACAGAAAGAAACATTGGAGCGGATCCACTTACTGAGGCTATTTCTCGAACACAATAGTTTCACAAACGAGCTTTGGGAGACTGATTAGTAGAGGAGTTGGGTGTTCGGTATCACACGGGCTGTGAGTATGCGACGCCGCAATAATTAGCCTTAAGTGCAAGTGGGAGATTGTTGGCTATAGTGCCCTCAAGTCAATTATTGGATCGCAGGCACGTGATTGTAATGATTGAGGGAGGACCTATACCGGTAGAACAGTCTTACTCGAGATGATAGTATGCTATCCGGTTTATCTTTATCATCATGTACAGCATTGGGTAGTATTACAGATCACTATTACATGTTGATAGAGCCTATAGGATTCATGCTTGACTACCAGCAGTATGATGGCGATCATATACGTGAGAGTTGGGTGGTCTATAAGCACATCCTTAAAATGTCCCTAGTCGTGGGAATTTCGAGACTGGGCATCGATACTACAAGAGTAGACTAGTGTATACTGATCGAGACCCCGACGAGGGGAGATGGCCGGTCTCACAAGCCATTGGTGTTAGTTGGTTCACCTAAGATGTATACAGGTGCTCATTGGGTTATGAGTACACCGGACGGACTCGCCGGGAACATGCTAGTTGGTATTATTATACCTATTGTCAGATAGCAGTTCCCTGGTGACATGTGTACAGGTTAGTCTATCGACCTGAGATCGTCATTTGTCTCGTGTGAGTTCCTACTGTGCTTTGATTACTACCCTACCACGGCTCAAACGAGTCGTGCAAATAGGTTTTTGTTGGGTACAGTGCCGAGCCACATAGAGGCAGTGAGCAGATCGTCAGGGGATTCGTCTCTCCCGGTATTGAGGGTTGATGTCGTAGTATGCATGGGTGGCCATCACCAGAAATCCTTGGCCAAGGTAGTCGAGAATTACTGATCTAGGATCGGTAGTTTCTCAGGTGGTGATAGGTTTCATACCGACACTAAATGTCGCGTTATTAGGGGTCTGACTTTATCCACCCCTAGACTCGATATGCGATACTCATAGACGAATGGACCGGACTGTATGGAGATCGTCACTGTCAGGATCAGTAGGGTTTCAGAATGAGTTTGCTCGTCGGCCTTGATTGAATGATTTAGCGTGTTTGCGCTTTCTAAAAGATAGGTCAAAAATATTTATAACCGCAATCAAGAACGGCGTCGCATGAAGCTAGCCGGTGAGTACGGGTCGGTCCACAGGGATTTTGTGAATTTCCGATTCGTTCTTACGAGTTAATTCCGAAGGGTGTTCGGATTGATTATTAAATCTAAAATCCTAAATTATTCTACCTAGGGTAATTAATTGAAAGTTATAACTAGGGCAGAGAAATAAAATCTATACTAGGGCAGGAAAATAAATTTAATCTAGGGCATGAATTAAAATTATCTAGGGCAAGAAAATAAACAAATCTACTTACTTTACAGATGCATTTCTCCAATCATCCATGCAGGGTTGTCAGATCTGAATTTCAGAATTGAAGAGAGGCACCGATGCTCTCCATAAAGAATTTTGGAATTTTTATTAAAAGGAGGCATGAAGTTTACAATTTTTAGAGTTCCTATTTATAAAGAATAGAAAACCCTAGGGTTACATTTGTTTCGCATGTCTGAAATTACAAAAATACCCTTATGAAGACCAGTCAACGCCGCCCCTTTATTTTTCTAAAAAAAATACTTTTTAAATCCTTTAAACTGCCGCGGAACCGCGGCCCGAGGCGTGGTTTGGCCGCGGTTCCGCGGCCAAACAGTGGAATTGGCTCTCTGGATTTTTAGGGCTGGCTCTGGTACTTTTTATCTTCTTATTTCTTTATGTCTTTTCTCAATTTAGCTTCTGGTTCTTCTCCAGATCTTCCAGTGAATACTTGTAGTGAACTTTAACCCTTCGCTTTGAGTCGATGTCTTGAATCTTGCTTTATGAATTGTTCCTTATGTCGGCTTGATCAAGAGTCTTCTGTTTGTTGATCAAAATCCACTTTTGCATTGTCTTTTCATCATTTTCACTGTTTTCTGTCCAAGAACCTGTAACCTGTAACATGTAGCAGACATGCGTCAAAAGCACCCGTTTATTTGTAAAATATATAAGAATGGGGAATATAATAATGCAATATTATGGTGTGAACAAATACCCCCAAACTTATCTTTTGCTCGTCCTCGAGCAAACTTATTTTTATTCACTAAAATCCTAACCACACTTTCGCAGGGAAACGCGATTGCACTGAGCTCATGCAACAAGCCGTTAAACCTCTAGGTGTCCCTAGTAGGAGGAGTGTTGTCTCCTGAGGGTTTTCAGTGGATACTACCCACAAAATCCTATCAATTCAGCCCATTGACTTTTGTTCTCCAATTAGGTTTTCTAACTAAGAATTCTATTATCATCGACTCGTAAATTATCCACCCATATTTTTCACGCTTCCTCATCATCTAACTTAAGATTATATATGTTATGTAGACCTACTTAGCTTTCGGCATCTCTTAAGTCTTCCTTCTAGGGTTTCATCTCCACTTAGGAATTTCTATCAACTCTATTAAAGATATAAGTTCTATTTTTCATTCCTCTCTCTTATCTAAATTCCAATCACATATCCCTACGTGTGTGTATAGATCACCCCTACACTTGGAAATTCAAATCAAGCAATCATACTCTCGTCCATTGTCTAAAGCACTTATTAATTAGTGAATTTTTAAATGAAATTTGCTTACACGTCCTTCATGCGACCGTTAATACTTCTTGAGGTACCAACAACCGATTACAAGATGCGTTAGCACTTTAAAGCGTACTTCCTAGTTTTGCAACACCCAAGGCTTTAGCAGTGACTCCCAAACCAGTTGGTCTAAGGCACTAGGTGATGAAGCACCCTCGCTAAATATTTTTCTATTTTTGCAGCCTTAAGTAATCACAAAAACCAGTGTCCATTTTTTTTATTCTTTATTCACTTTTTTTTTCTTTATTTTCATTGTACTAAGGACTTTAGACAAGAGCACTTCAAGGTCTCTTCTACTATTCCAAGTTTCAAGGTGCGTGATTGTGCAAATTGTAGGGTATACATTTTTAGAATCTAGGCTTAAGCTAGGAACTATTTTTCAAACTTATACTCTAATAAGAACATCAATACACTTCCCTAATTTTGACTTAGCCCAAGAAGTGAACCCAAAATTTGCCTATTTCTAAATAAACTACAAGGCATACACTTTCTACCGTTAAACTTTAAGGAAGGTTATCTTTAGGGTTTTTAATTTACTACGTCTAAGATCTAGTTGTTCCTAGCCAGTTAACCTATTTGTCAAACTCAAGTCACTTATAACCAAAATTGAATACAATAATTTTTATAATTTTTGAAATTTTTAAATTTTTATTGGTTTTTCAAATAAATATGCAAATGCAAAAATATGTACAAATGAATGCGAAGGAAGAAGACGTACCGAGCATACCCCCAAACTTGAAATTGACAGTGTCCTCACTGTCATGCTAAACCAAGAGGGTCAAAATACCGGCACTCCCCTGTTTATTTATTTATAATTTTTATATTTTCGAATTTTTTTTTATTTTTATATTTTTTTTATATAGAAAAGAAAACAAAATATATATACAAATATACAAAGATTCCCCCAAACTTAAGCTTGGCCTTGCACAAGCCAAAAGTTAGCACCAACCATTCAAAAATCTTATCGTGGAAATGGTATAGTTGGTGCAAGAAAATGAGAAGCACGCGAGACCGTGTGGAAAGAAGAATGGTAGAATATGGTCTCGGTGGGGGAGAAGAATGGCGAAAAGAAGAAGGAAGTGGAGTACGATCTTGAGGGTGTAAATTGAGTGAATAAATTAGCGCAATATGTGATGACCGATATGTTATAAGCGATTGCGCTAACTTATCAACCAGTCGGGAAATGGGGTCAAATCCCTCAAGATTCGCAAGAAAACATGGGTACGCCGAACTTGGTATAGGAGATGAAAGCGTAACGGTCATTTGTTCGGTCGGAACAAAGGGAAAGACGAAAGGGAGTGAATTAGGGATAGTATCTTTCTCACCGTAGTAAACTGTTTCGAACTTGAAAGATTCCATTAATGGTTCGAAACTACTATAATCAACCGAGTCTGATGGCTCATCTGAAAATGTAAAGGACTCAAACTCGGGCGGTGAGTCATCAACATCGTCCAAAAAGGTGAAACACTCGTAGGTGTTATCTTCTGTGAGAATTGTGTTAGATTCAAAGGAAAAATTTTCAAGCTCACAGTCTTTAAGCGTGGTCGGAACGATGGGAAGGAGGGAGGGTGATATAACAGTCAAAGGTTCAGGAGAATGAATTGGAAAATCAGACACATCAAATAAAAATGATTCAACCTCAATATTGTCCTCAAGACTCTCCTCAATACTATCCTCAATATTCAACTCATCCATGCCATTATCATCAAAATCTAGACGCATATGAGACTCGGGAGAAACATTTAATAACTCAGGATGATGATTTGAACATAAAATTTCAAGCAAATCGACAGGTTCATCATCCGAAATATTCCCGGCATCTATATCCTCAATCAAGTGAAAATCAATTTCTTTAGACACCTCATCAACAGCATGGATATTTATCAATATAGGTTCTAGAGTGGAGGTGTAAAGATCGAAAGGATTAGGTGCGGTTTCACTCGAAAGGGGTTCCTTACAATTTGGCAAATCAAACACTACAAAATCACACAACTCATTTTTATTTTCAATAGGTGAACTATTTAGGGCAATCGATGGCAAACAGGAGTTGTGGGCTTCAATTGGGTAAGGGTAGGTTTGATTTGTAAATCCTCTCTCATTCTCACTCTGTCCAACCGCCTCCTTATACATTAAAAAATTTTGAGCTAGCGGGAAACTAGCTACCAGTTCGGTAG
Organism: Agapanthus africanus; assembly: GCA_030015575.1. Lineage (NCBI taxonomy): Eukaryota > Viridiplantae > Streptophyta > Magnoliopsida > Asparagales > Amaryllidaceae > Agapanthus > Agapanthus africanus. The sequence continues at coordinate 405,285,082 of CM057346.1, forward strand.
GTTGCATAAGGGCGGCTAAAGACGCTTCCACATTCCTAGTCATTTTATTCGTTGCTGCAATGTACGCTTCCAACGACTCTTCCAAACTAGACTTAGGTGGTGAGGGGGTTTCGGTAAAAGATTAAAAATCGTGTGGATGTGCAAAACTCCCAACAGGCTGTGTCGAAACGGTGTCTAGTGAAGGTGGGAAGGTCGGGTAGGACTGATAGGAAGTGGGTGGTAGGACAGGGGTAGGGTCAACATATGGATAAGAAGGTGAATAATCGTGCGGATCCCTAAAACTAGATGAGTGGAGAGGGGTGAAAGATCGACTGCGAGATTGAGCAATATGCTCAGCAATGGACATCGGCTTAGAAGTTACAGCAGGACTTGGAAAAGTGGTGTCAACAGACGAAGGTGGTGAAGGTTGACTTGGTTGATACAAAGTGGGTTGAAAAGTCAAACTGTTTCTCCTAGACGCCTCTATGTGATCTTTCAACGAAATTTTTGGCAAGGAAGGATCGTCTTTAAATTGACCGAACAAATTGACGTACGACGCAAAATTAGGTTTGGGATACCAAAGTTCGGCTAATGATTTATTATGTGGGGTACCCATGTTGGTAGAAAGGGGGAAAGAAGGAAAGTTTATTGTGGTGCAAGGATTTATTTGTGGCTAAAAACTTTGCAAGTTTCTATCAAAATTTTCCTTATTTTCTTTTTTCTCTTTATTTGAGACTGTTTGCAGAAAAAAAAAATTCGATAAAGGGCTTAGACACAAATGTAATCAACCAGAAATGCACAATCAGACCTAGATCTAGGGTCACCTAGGTCTGCTAGACAGCTCCTAACTAGGGCTAGAAATAGGACCTCAAACCGCCTCTTCACCGACAAGTACGGCCAGGTAAGTGGGAAGGAACCACAGTAGTGGGCCTAATTAAAAACCACTAGCCTAGACACCACAAAGTCAATTAGGATAAACGGTCGATGCCTATACTAGTCCTTTTCCTATTGAGCTCGATGTCCTTAGGGCTAAGTCTAGTATTTTTTAATTAGGATATGGTCAATGCAAATGCCTTATGTGATTTCTGGGGTCCTGGGAAGGGTGATGAAATCCCCACCCAATCTGAATTGGTCAAAAAGCCCCTTAAAGTCCGATAAAAGATATGCAAAATAGTAAATCACTTGCAATCAAAGATTTTTATTTTATGCGCGTTGCAAAGAATCCTGCACAAGATTGTTATTTGGAAGGGAAAGGATTTTTGAGCGCAAAGAAATCCTGCAGGCAAATTTACAGAAGATATATCAAGATTTGCAGAGGAGGAGAGAGAGAAAACTCACAGAAATTTGCGGTGGCGGAACGGTGTTTTTTTTTTTTTTTATCTATCGCGCTTCTGCCCCTTTTTTTTCTAAGCCCTGATCCGACTAGACCGCGGCGGTTCCGCGGCCAAAAGGGGGCTGGCGCGGCGGTTCCGCCGCGCTTTGGTCGGTTCAGCCATTTTTTTTTGAACCAGATCACCGCGGTTAACTTATAGACTCGGTCCTCCAAATTTCTTCTGTTCCTCGGTTGTTGTGATCTTCTGTTGTTCCGATCTGTTTTTTCCTGTTTTGATCTCTATAGATTTCCAGATCCGATTTTCGTATATCCTGCAAAATTCAAACAACAAAGTATCCCTTCCAAAAATAACAGATTATATATTTTTTATATTTTTTTGATTTTTTTAGATTTTTATGATTTTTTTTTTTTAATTTTGATTAACCCGAAATTGCGAAAAGGAAAGTTCTACGCCATCCCCGGCAGCGGCGCCATTTGATTGGTAGAGATTTAGCGTGCTTGCGCTTTCTAAAAGATAGATCAAAAATATTTGTAACCGCAATCAAGAACGGCGTCGCTTTGCAGCTAGCCGGTGAGTACGGGTCGGTCCACAGGGATGTTGTGAATTTCCGATTCGTTCTTACGAGTTAATTCCGAAGGGTGTTCGGATTAATTATTAAATCTAAAAACCTAATTAACCTAGGGCAATTATCTAGATCTACTCTTGCTAGGGATAGGTTTAAGGATGGTTTGGAAATGTAATTAAATCTCACCGCTTTCAATACCCGAATCAAGATCTATGAGAAGTTATGATAATTATCAATAAAGTGGATTAGATCCGTTCGGGAAGGTGTTCCTTCCTCTAGGTTCTTGTCCTTCCTTTAGAGATCCTTACCCTAACCTCCATGGAAAACATCACACCCGGGCCTTTATACTACGGTATCACCGCTACCTCGAGAGATAGAGTGCCGTAGGGAGCGGTATGTGCATGTATGCATGGAGTCCTAATGTAAATATTTGGTGGTTAAGAAAGGGATGAGAGATCTCATCTCTCAAAATCCTTCCCAAAAACTAAACCCTAAACAAGTTCCTAGGGCATGAAATTAAATCTACCTAGGGCAAGGAAATTAAATCTACACTAAGGCAAGAAATTAAATTACTTACAGATGCATCCCTCCAATCATCCATGCAGGGTTGTCAGATCTGAATTTCTGAATGGAGAAGAAACACTGATTCTCTCCAAAAAGGATTTCTGAATTTTTATTAAAAGGAGGCATAGCCTTTACAATGATTTAGAGTTCCTATTTATAAAGAATAGGAAACCCTAGGGTTACATTTGTTTCGCATGTCTGAAATTACAAAAATACCCTTATGAAGACCAGTCAACGCCGCCCCTTTATTTTTCTAAAAAAATACTTTTTAAATCCTTTAAACTGCCGCGGAACCACGGCCCGAGGCGTGGTTTGGCCGCGGTTCCACGGCCAAACAGTGGAATTGGCTCTCTAGATTTTTAGGGCTGGCTCTGGTACTTTTTATCTTCTTATTTCTTTATGTCTTTTCTCAATTTAGCTTCTGGTTCTTCTCCAGATCTTCCAGTGAATACTTGTAGTGAATTTTAACCCTTCGCTTTGAGTCGATGTCTTGAATCTTGCTTTATGAATTGTTCCTTATGTCGGCTTGATCAAGAGTCTTCTGTTTGTTGATCAAAATCCACTTTTGCATTGTCTTTTCATCATTTTCACTGTTTTCTGTCCAAGAACCTGTAACCTGTAACATGCAGCAGACATGCGTCAAAAGCACCCGTTTATTTGTAAAATATATAAGAATGGGGAATATAATAATGCAATATTATGGTGTGAACAGGCCTCCCTTTCGCTCAATACCTGGGTAGCCATTACGTACAGCTAGTGCCGCTGACGTGCTTGTGGTTAAACCTACTGCTAGAATATTGACCAGTCTTTAGAGTCCCACATAGATGGTTTCCCTGCTTCGAGCGAAACGATGTAGAGGTCGTATGGTTTTACGGCAGGGTTCGATCACATATATGTACTTATGCACGGATGATATTCGGACGGATAATACTAGTGAGCTTTAGTTTAAGTCGGATCCTAGTATTATATTGTTCGATTATTTTTGTCTCTTTGTATCCGTATTCTTCGGAATACGGATGCGGGTATATATATACGGTTGAGGGGTATTCTTGTAATTTATTACAAGATTACTTTTAGAAGATTACACCTCATCATGGTTTAGACCTTTCTTGGATTAAAAGGTTATTGAGGTGTAGGATGAGGTGTTTATTGCATTTTTGTGGCATGGCTAATTAGTGACCCATGGTTACTATTCTAGCATGCTTAGGGTTTTTGTTTGTTGTGAGATTATGTTGACTTGAGATATTTTTTGTTGACTAAGATATTTTGGAGATATGGACATTTATGTGATGGCTCCATTATTTTTTATCACACTCACACAACAAACAAAAAATACAAGCCATTATTCATTTCTTTTTCTCTCTCTCTTGAGTTGCTCTCAACACCTCATTCTCATGGCATCTTCTTCTTCCTCTAGCTCCATCCAAATCCTCTCATGAGTTGAGAATCCTTGGGTGTATTGAGATAAATTAATTCTTCATCACTCTCTATTTCATCTACGGTATCTAGAGTAGCGATATAGGTGCCCTAGTTGCCTCGGATATGAGGTTGAAGCTCGTTGCATAAACTCTCGGATGGATCATCTTCGATGGAGGGAGACCGAAGATCAAGCTTGATCAAGGAAGCCCCTAGGAGCTTGGGATGATGGTTGAAGACCGAAGGACACGGATCTATTCGATATAACTATTCTAACTCCTTTGCATGTTTTGTTATCTAGGGCTTATGGGTAGATCCAGGTAATTGGTTGTGGTAGCGCCGAGTTTTATAAATTTTTGTTCCGCATTTGGTCACGGATTGATGGCCGGGGCGCTGCTGTAACCCAACAGCGATATACACGGATATAATAACAGTCTTGCTCGAAATGGTAGTATGCTACATGGTTTGTTTCTATCTTAATATGTGCATGTGTTTCTTAGGATATCGCTTATACATATTGGTAGAGCCCTCAAGATCATTGCTTGATTACCAGCGTTGTGATGGCAGTCACATTAGTGGGGGCTGAGTAATCTATAAGCACATCCTATACATGTCCCTAGTTATAGGATTATCGAGACGGGGCATCGATACTTCAGAGTAGACTAGTGTATACGCTTCTCATCCCAGCAGGGGAGATGGTCTGTCCCACAACTATCAGTGTGTCGTACTGGAGATCGTATGCATGTACTCTTTAGGTTATGAGTATACTGGACAGGACTCATCGGGAACTGTTGGTGGGTATTATACCTATCGTTGGGTAGCAGTTCCTAGGTGACATGAGTACAGCTTAGTCCGTCGACTTGACACTACTACTTTGCCTCGAGTGTGTTCCCACTGTACTTTGATTACTACCCTACCACGGCTCAAAGGAGTCGTGCAAACAGGTAGTAGTTGGGTGCAGTCCCGAAGCACTTGGAGGCAGTGGCGATTAGATAGGATTCGTCTCTCCCGGTGTTAGGAGTTGATATCGCGCTGTGTTCGGAAGGCCATTACACAAAGTCCTTGGCCAAGGCAAGCGAGATTTACTGGTAGGTATTCCAATAGTTTCTCAGGGTGTTTTGGGCTACACTCCGACACGACTTATTGCGCTATTATGGGTCTGACGATTACCGCCCCCTTAGGCCCAATATGCGATACTCTTAGACGAACAGACCGGACTGTACGGAGATTGTCACAGATAGGATCAGTAAGAGTTCGGATGAGTTAGCTCATCGGCCTTCTTATTGACACATACCTGGGTAGCCGTTACGTGCAGGTAGTACCGCTTGCGGCTTGTGGTTAAACTCACTGCCAGTGTAGTGACAAGTCTTTAGAGTCCCACACAGAGGGTTTCCCTGCACCGGGCAAAAGGTGTAGAGGTCATATGGTTTTACGACAGGGTTTCGATCACTTACGTGTACTTGTGCGCGTATGATGATCGGGCGGATAATACTAGTGGGCTTTGGTTTAAGCTGGATCCTAGTATTATATTGATAGATTATTTTCGTCTTTTTGTATTCGTATTCTTCGGAATGCGGTTGCGGATATGTATATACAGATGAGGGGCGTTCTCATAATTCTTGCGGGAAAGCTTTTACAAGAGACACCTCATTTAGGGTTTTAATTCTTTTTAGGATTAAAGCAAATGAGGTGGAGGAAATGAGGTGGAATTGGACAAAAGATCAAGCATCACTCACCTTTAAATATTTCCAAGCATGCTAGATATTTATTGAGATATTTTCTCACTTGAATTATTAGCATGCTTGAAGATTCTTTTCTTGAGCCATTCTTTTTCTAAGCTCATTCTTCACTAGCTTTTTCTCAAGTGGCCTTCTTCTTCCTCTAACCCTAAAAGCTCTCATGTGTTGAAAATCCTAGGGTTCCAAGAGACAAAGTAACTCATCTTCACTCTCTACACCATCTAGGACTTCTAGTTTAGCGAACTAGAAGCCGTAGTTATCTCAGATTCGAGATAGGAGCTCAGACTATAAACTCTCGGGTGAATCGTCTTTGACTCGAGGAGGCCGTCGAGGTTGCCCGATCCATTTCCGATCCTTGGAGCTGACGACGAGGTGGAGGACAGCGAAGAAGACCCGAAGGACTTGGTATCGTGAGGTATAACTTCTATCCGAGTAGTTAAACCTCATTGCTTGTTAGCTAGTTAGGGTTTAGTATCGAACATGGAGTTCAAGTCTGTAACGTTTTAGAAATCGTTATGCGAATTTTTCCATTTTAGGGTAAAATAGCCGGTGTTTTCCGTTTTAACCCGATTGTGATCAAACTTCTGTTTAGACTTGGCGGCACCTAGTTTAACTAGAATAGTGTTAGTGCACGGGCTTTGGGGGTCAATTGGAAGTTTTGGTTCACATAGAATTTTTCCCTAATTAAATATTATTTTAAATTGTTAATTATGCATTTAATTAGTGGTAATTACATTTTTGGTTTGGGTTAATTACTTCTAATGTAAATCTATGCTAATCTAATCACTAGATTTTTAGTTAATCCATCCATAGAAATATCTAGATATTTTGTGATAAAGGAAATTATTTTTAAAAGAAAAGAAAAGAAAGGAAAAAGGTGGCATTTTGCATTAATGAGCATTTATTACATTTTTTAGCTAGAAAACTCCACACACTTTTCACAAAACCCCCCATTCCCTTGCTTTGGCCGGCCACTTCTCCTTGCTGCCCTCTCTCTCATCTCACCCCATTTCAACTCTTTCAAGATCATAAAATACATCAAAAACCATCAATTTATCTCACAAACTCATAAATAAATCATTTCCCATTATCCTTCTTCACAAAACATGTTTGGACCTTGCATGTTTTAACTTCGTATACACGTCGCTTAATACTCTAGTTAGGCTCTGATACCACTGTAGGGTTACTAGGCACTGTCACAAGGGTCTATAAGGTATCAACCATGCCCGATTTAAAATTTAGACGTGCCGAACAACCTAAAGCGAGGATCTTTGCTAGATTATTAGGGTTAAACATGCAAGTAAACATCTTTACAACTAAGAGAGAGGGATTACAACATTTGTAGTCCGCTCCTTCACTTCATAAGCTCCGAGTAGTAGTCCCTTCGCCGTGATCCATGATCTCCCGGACTCAAGAGAAGCTCCACAACCCGAATGATCCATGCTTGCTTGAAGTCTTCCTTTTCTAAGATGATCTACCTTGAAATTTCTTTAACTCAAGCTCTCACTCACTAATCAAGTATTAATGAAGTGAACACCCTAATCTAATTGGCTAGATTAGATGAGGATGATGAAGTAGGATTTATGCTCTCTTTTATTATAAATTTATCACACTAAAACATCACAAAAGAAAAACCTAGAAAGCTTTTTTTAAGAGCTCAAGGAAGAAGAAGAAGAATGAATATCTTTTGTGATGAATAATGAATTGTTATTATAATTATAATTGCAACCATGGTTAAGTCAAGAAAGACTTAACCATTGTAGAGATTTAACTAGGGTTAAAGGGTGTGGGTTGGGTTGGGAAAATATCTCCAAAATATCAACACATAATATCTTTGCTCAAAACAAAAGAAAAGCTTCTAGAAGCATCTAGAAAAGATTAACCCAAATCAAACCCTAACCATGTTTAATCTCTACTAATCATGTTGCATTTGTAATCATAACTTGTTACAATATTATATATCACATATATAATATATTTTTGTAACAAAAGAAAATAATACAATTAACATATATCGCATATATATCAATGTATTATCCGGTAAGAAAAAGAAATAATGAAGCGAGCCAATATTAGATAATGTAATGTAATATATCATATATATAATTATACATTAAATTATCGAATCAACACTTGATCCGACAATCCGGCTATATCACATATAACCGACTAATATATCATGTACCGATTCATCGAATCAACACTTGATCCGATGAGCCGGCTGATATCAAATATCACGAGAATAAAATACGGTATCTCATATCGCATTATTCTCGGTCCCGCACATATCACATATGTGCTCCTACTCCGTTTTGCCTGAGTCAAGAAACCTCTGTGTAGGAATCTAAAGAATCGTCAATACGCCAGCAGTAGGTGATGATCATATCAAACACCCACAAGCTGCAAGCGGTCAGCTAAACGTAACAGCCACCCAGGTATTGAGCGATCAGAAGATCAACAAGCAAGCTTGTACATTCTCCTGTGAATCCAATCAGTAACACTACCGTACAGTCCGGTCTCTTCGTCTGATATGTTGCATATCTAGTCTATGGATGGTATACGTCAGACCCCAGTAACCGATAAGTCATGTCGATGTGAGGCTCATAACAGGTCGAGAACCTACTGATAACACTTACCAGTAGTACTCAATATCCGCTCTGGCCAGGGACTTCCAGTTATAGCCAATCGAACACAGCACAACATCAACTCCCTATACCGGGAGAGACGAAACCCCTCCTATCGCTCATTGCCTCCATATGATTCGGGACTGTACCCAAAAGCCACCGTTTTGCATACCCTCTTAGACGTGGTATGATGGAAATCAAAGCACAGTGGGAATCACACAAGACTCTATGACGATCTCGGGTCTACAGACTACCCTGTACCAGTGTCACCAGAGAACTGCCATCTGACGTGAGGTGTAATACCATCTGGGAGTTCTCGGCGAGTCCGTCCAGTGTACCCAGTCTCCACTGAGCACCCGTACACCATCTTCGATGTCAAACACCGATGGATATGGGATCATCCATCGCCCATCATATGGGTCAAGATGCGTATACGCTAGTCTACTCTGGTGTATCGATACCCTGTCTCGACACACCCTCGACTAGGAACAGTTATAGGATGTACTCGTCGACTACCCTGGTCCCACTAGTATGATCTCATCATAGTCATAGTAGTCTAGTACATATCCTAAGGGCTTTATCAACATGTGAAAACAAGACAGTAAACTAATACAAGTCAACATGTTAAGATAAAGTGAAACCAAATAGCATACTATCATGTCGAGCAAGAAAGTCCACTCCATATATATCCAAGAATCCATTATAATATACATCATATGTACAATAATGGCCTCTAGGGCATATATATAACTAACAATACTTACAGGATATGAGGGCCAATTTGGGGGCTGATTTGAGGAAATTTGGGATTTAGATTGTCTTGATGGACTTTGGTACTGCCATGAGGTCAGGATTCCGTGAGGATGACATGTTTTATCGCATACTCCGCTTTTATTTTATATGCATTGCTTCATATATTAGTTATACCTGATAGAGTACCTTTCATGATTGTTGCATACATATGGCTATTTATTGCTATCAGCTTGCATGTATTAGATTCGCGTTGTACGTGCATACTTGCGATTACCTGCATATATTATTTACTATTCATGAGTTGGAAACTCACCCCCGTTATGCCACAAGGTTTGCAGGTGGTTCCTCAGAGTAGTCGAGGCAGGGCTTCTACCTATCATATCATCTTTTGCGGTGGATATCGCTTCGGCTGACTGCGTGCAATTTTGCTATAGGTGGGTTTTGCGGTTATCCGATATTGCTTATTTTATATTCCTTGTATCCTGTATTCTCCATCTACCATTATCATGTATTGACTTAGAGACTTGATGTGAGGACGATATTGTATATTTGGGTGACTTGGATGTCTTTGATGCAGTTTTACTTATATCGTCTTTTATTTCTTCGCTACGGCGTCGTATATCTGTTGTGGTGGTTGTTTTCCGCCGTTGGACGTGGATTTGCTCCCGTTGGGGATGCTTTACTTTATCTTTATGTTGTACCCATTTTTGGGGTGAGTTTTTACAAAGGAGGTGCTGTTAAAATTTTTAAGAAACTAAAGTTGGACTTTAAAGAATTTGTACTGGAGATTTTCAAAAGTTTTAACAATGTTCTTATCACTTACTACTTTTGATGGTTTAGATTGCTGGGTTTTCGGCTTACTTAAATTACGTTACGCCTGTAGACGTTGCGTAGTTTAAGGGCCGTCACGTGCCAAATTTCGGGTCGTGACAAAGTTGGTATCAGAGCACTAGGTTTTACCTTTCGGAGTATAGGATGACCTTGGTATGATGGAGTAGGTAGCTTAAGCAGAGTAACGTAGTGTGTGTATGTCCGCGGCATACTCACGACACGGTACTCCGCCTAAACCTAAGTACTAATTGCTTGAAATTCATTCCTTGATGATACATATCCTTGTGATTCGATTTCCGTGTTCATATCGAATCCTATTTCCATTTATAGCCTTTGTCGCCGATGACCATGAGGACTTAGAGTGATGCAGCGAGAGCCGAGGTCAGAGTTGACTCGTGTGGGACGAGGACTGACCAGGATGGCACGCTCGTTGCACAGGAGCAAATGGATCCGTCTTCGATAGATTGTATCGCTAGGCTTGAGGCAGAGATGCAGGACTTGCGCCAGATGATGAGGTCTTTGGTTGAGGCCAGTTGAACACAGCGACAGGAGGTTGCCACCCCTGTTACCCAGTTATTCCTTGCGATCAGCACACAACTTTGTGTTACTTACACAGCACCAGTGGATGCAGCCCTATTTGACGAGGAGCGTCTTTCCGAGACTTTGGGAGTTCGAGGACAGAGGAGGGCTCGTGCAGGTGTGTCAACCCCGAGACAGAGGTTCAGTCGCCGTGACAAACACGTCGCAGGAGTAGCAGAGGCTTGGGATGAGGAGAGTCGTGTTATCTAGATCAGCCATTTGTTGTGTTAATTTCTGTCAGCGATTCTTTTGTTGCGCAACACGTATTTCGGTCGTGTGCCAATCGGATAGGAGATAGAGATTCGTCCATCGTTTTGATCCTTTTAGAGATGTTGGATTTGACGTTCTCCTGGGCACGGACTGGTTAGCTACGTGCTAGACGTCTGTGGACTGCCATGAGGAAACAGTCAGGATTTGTTTCCCGGCGAGTTAGTTCTTGTTGTGCGGGGGGACAGTGGTGCCGCCCATCACAGCTTGAATTTAGCCTTTTTCGCTAGTCGGCCTTAGAGGAGAGGATGTCGGGGATTCTTGGCTTTCATTTGTGATACCGGAGCCACAGTGGGTTTGTTGGACCGGGTTCCTATCATGCGGGAGTTTCCGACTTTGTTCCAGATGAGCCGGCGGAGCTTAGAGAGCTTAAGAATCAGCTGCAGAGTTGCTAGATAAGGGGGACTAGTACGTCCAAGTGTTTTGCTTTGGGGAGCTCCTATTCTGTTAGTTAAGAAGAAGGACAGCAGTTTGAGATTGTGTATTGATTGATCGTCAATTGAACCGAGTTACGGTGCGGATAGGTATTTCTTACCTCGTATTGACGATTTCTTTGATCAGCTCTAGGGTGCGAGACATTTTCTAGGTTTGTTTGAGATCTGGTTATCATTGGTTGCGGGTTCGGAGTGATGACATTCCGAAGACTGCTTTTGTGTGCGCTACGGGCAGTAGGAGTTTTTGGTGGTGTCGTTGGACTCACCAATGCCCTAGCAGCATTCGTAGATGTGATGAATCAGATTTCTTCAGGCCGTTCCTCGACCAGTTTATTGTTGTGTTATTGATGACATTCTGGTCTATTCCAAGGGTCGTGAGGAACATGAGCAACACTTGAGGATTTGCTTTGCAGACATTGGGAGAGCACCAACTATTTGCTAAATTCTCGGAGTGTTCCTTCAGGCTTGATTGTGTTGAACTCCTAGGTCATGTGGTTACGGAGGACGGTATTCGTATGGACCCGAGGAAGATCGAGGCCGTACAGCTTGGCCCAGACTTGCAACGGGGATAGTTGTCCGCAGTTTTAGGCTTAGCAGGTTTTTACCACCGTTTCGTGCAGGATTGTTTGTGTATCGCTGCACCGTTGACTGGACTGACCGGAAAGGAGGTTCCTTTTCTTGGACTGAGGCATGCGTGCGGAGTTTTCAGCAGTTGAAGACTCGGTTGACAACTGTACCAGTTCTTTCTTTGCCTTCTGGATCGGGCGACTTTGTTGTTTAACTGTGATGTTTCACGAGTGGGGCTCGATTTTGCATTGATGAGACATTTTAGAGTTATCGCTTTTGCTTCCCGACAGTTAGAGGAAGTACGAGCAGGATATCCCACTCATGATCTGGAGATGGCCGCGGTGGTCGTGCGTTGAAGATTTGAAGACACTACTTGTGTGGAGAGTCGTGTCAGATTTTCACGGACCACCAGAGCTTAATGTACATTTTTTTGCAGCGGGTTTTGATTGTTGAGACAGCGCCGTAGGATGGAGCTTGTAAAGGATTGTGTTTGTGAGATCCTCGTTACCCATGGCAAGGCGATTGTAGTAGCTGATGCTGGAGTCGTTGGCCCGGGGTTAGCTTATTCCAGTTGTGCACAGTTCAGAGACAGTCTTCTGCAGATTTACAGTTCTTGTGCGATCGATGAGTACAGTTTAAGTTCGCCTCTACTGAGAGGACAGCTTTCTCATGTCCGCGCCCGTCCATTTTTCCTTAATCATTTTCGCGAGGCACAGCCCGCCGATACTCGTTTGTCAGAGATTCTTGAGCATGCTCGGCTGGGTAAAGATTCAGAGTCCTTGATTTATGATCAGGGTGTGCTATGCTTAGGGACGCGTTTATGTGTACCTGATAACGCGAAATCCTAGGGAAGACACATCAGTCAGCTTTCTGTGTTCATTCAAGTTCCACCAATATGTGACGTGACTTGTGAGATAGTTATGGGTGGGCAGAGATGAAGAGTGAGGTTTCGGACTTCGTTTCAAGGTGCTTGTCTTGTTGCGAGCAAAGGTTGAGCATCTGAGACCGGCTGGAGAGTTGCAACTTTAACCGTTCCAGAGTGGGAATGGGAGCAGATCTCCATGAATTTCGTTGTGGTGTCTACCCAGGTTGAGTCAGGGTATGACTCCATTTGGGTGTTTGTGACCGGTTATGCTCAGTTTGCTCAGTTGTTTTTTCCGATAAGTTTGTACGTTTGCACGGAGTTCCTTCATGCGTTGTATCCAATAGAAGCACCCCGTTCGCTAGCCGTCGTTGGCAGAAGCTTCAGGAAGCCTTGGGTACTGGTTAAGTTTTAGCTCCGCTTTTCCATCTGTAGGCCGATGGTTTGTGAGAGTGGACTATACAGACTTTGGAGGATATGCTTGTGCGTACGTACTATTTGTTTGTTGGCAGTTGGGATCGTCACTTGCCATTGATAGGGTTCTCCTTCGATAGCTGTTATTAGGAGACATTCTAATTGGCAACCTTCTGGCCTTGTGTGGTTGGTTGTGTCGATCGCCAGTCTGTTTTACTGACTCTGCAAGAGTAGGATTTTTGGACCCCAGCTAGTCATGAGACTACGGAGAAGATCTAGTTGATTCAGGTCAGGATGAGAGCAGCCCAGTGTAGACAGAAGTCTCATGCCGACCGTAGATGTCGCAGACATGAGTTCGTAGTGGGAGATCATGTATTCCTACGGATTTTTCCGATGAAATGGCGTGTTGAGTTTTGGGAAGCTTGGTCCCAGAATTGTATGTCCTTTTGAGATCCTTGAAGCGAGTTGGTACCGTTGCCTATAATATGGCACTTCCGCCCAAATTTTTTAGTATTCACCCCGTATTCCTTGTGTCGATACTTCGCAATTACCTTCATGGCCTTTCTCACATGATTCAGCATCAGACCTTTTAGCTTGGACGCGATCTTTCGTTCACCAGTAGCCGATAGTTTTAGTGGATCGGCAGGTGGAGGGACTTCGGTCAAGGGTCTTGCTATCTGTGATGGTTCTTTGGCGTAGCCGTCTAGTGAGGTGATCACTTGAGTGGCTGTGAGCAAGATGCGGAAGACTTTCTCTCATCTCTTTGAAGGTACGCGTAAATGAATTTTAAATTCGGAGACCGAATTTCTTTAAGGGGGAGATTGTAACGTTTTAGAAATCGTTATGCGAAATTTTCCGTTTTAGGGTAAAATAGTCGGTGTTTTCCGTTTTAACCCGATTGTGATCAAACTTCTGTTTAGACTTGACGGCACCTAATTTAACTAGAATAGTGCTAGTGCGCGGGCTTTGGGGGTCAATTGAAAGTTTTTGGTTCATATAGAATTTTTCCCTAATTAAATATTATTTTAAGTTGTTAATTATGCACTTAATTAGTCGTAATTACATTTTTGGTTTGGGTTAATTACTTCTAATGTGAATCTATGCTAATCTAATCACTAGATTTTTAGTTAATCCATCCATAGAAATAACTAGATATTTTGTGATAAAGGAAATTATTTTTAAAAGAAGAGAAAAGAAAGGAAATGGTAGCATTTGCATTAATGAGTATTTATTACATTTTTAGCTAGAAAACTCCACACACTTTTCACAAAACCCCCATTCCCTTGCTTTGGCCGGCCACTTCTCCTTGCTGCCCTCTCTCTCATCTCACCCCATTTCAACTCTTTCAAGATCACAAAATACATCAAAAATCATCAATTTATCTTACAAACTCATAAATAAATCATTTCCCATTATCCTTCTTCACAAAACATGCTTGGATCTTCATGAAAGATAGCTTTTTGGAGGGTTAATTTTGGAGTTGTTGCTTGATCTTGGATCTTTTGTGGAGGTATAAAACCCTAACCCTAATCTTTATTTGTTGTTTTAATACTTTAATTAGCTTATTAGTTGTTAATTTAAAGCTTTTAATTGCATGTTTAGAATTTCTAGAAAAGGATTTGTGAAGATTTAGTCAAGGTTTTGTTTAGTGAATGGTTAAGTATGAAGTTTTGACAAATGAAAACTTAACCTAGTTGCAAGATTTGTTATATGATATTTTCCTAATTGTATAATTAGCTTAATTAGCAAACTAAGGTTTTACTAAAACCTAATTAAGTGAGGTTTAAATTCTAGTAAAGGTATGAGTGGTTTAATCATGCTATATTATGATGTTTGTGATTTCTAGTTTTGGTAAAACTTGTAGTTTTGAGCTAAAATGTTATATGTTGCTTACTAGATTTCGCTAAGTTTTGGCATGGATTTCTTTTGACATTGCGACGTTATTTATATTAGATTCCACGTTTATTAGTGTGTTGTGAATGCGCGATCGGTACGATTAGGGTCTAGGCTTGAAGGTTGTGTCGTTTAGCGTTCCTAGCTAGGGTTGTGCCGATGTCGTTCGTGTCTTTGTGTAGCTTTTGCTCTTGAGTTGTTTTCGTAGTGTTGCTACGCACGTTAGCCATTAGACGGAACATTTGAGAGTATGTTTGGAGTTGTTGCGTCGGTCAAACGTAGTTGGTACGTGTTATTGGTCGATTGCTAATATATACTTGTTATATTGTTATATGCTTTAAGGATTGCAGGCGGGGACTTCGGGCGCTGCGAAGAAGGAAAATCGAATGGTTGGCTTTACTTAGCCAGGATTGTTGTGAGTAGATTTAACATCTACAGGGGAATTGCCCGCATGACGTTATGCGTCTGGGCCAGATTAATGACATGACTATTAGTTAGAAGTATACGGATATTGATTGTGCATGCATACCTTTGTTGCATATCTCATTTCCTATTGTGCATAGACTTAGTATTAATGAGACACAACACCATTATTGACGGTTCATATTTCACGAGCACTAATTGTATGCTACACACACACCGTCGATAATTGCCATGACACGCATAACACTTATACATATGTGATACTGTATTGCTTAAGGACATTGAGACATGATCCTCATTTTCATTGTACATATGACATATAGCATACATGTATACCAACATACTTACACATTGTAGGGTTCCTAGGCACACTATAGAGGTCTCACAAGGCATCAACCATGCCAATTTCAAATTTTATGGGTGCCGAGAAACCCTAATACGGATCGTCGACTAGAAATTTAGGCGAAACAGTAAACTAGTTAACATCTTAACTAAAAGAAGAGAGCTACAACCTTTGTAGATCCGGTTATCCACTTCCTTAGCTCTATGTAGTCGTCCTCTCGCTGTCCGTCTCGAATCCCGGACTCAAGCATCGGCTTCATCGGAGAAATGGGCGGGCAAGGTCGTCGGCTTCGTGCCGAAGAAGATCTACGTCGAGGCATCACAAGTTCAAGCTCCAACTTCACCAAGTTGTGAAACTTGTGAAGAAAACACCCAAAACAACTTGGCAAGAGGTAGAGGATGAAGAAATAGGAGGTGGGTTCACTTTAGAATTGGATTTCTCACTTTAGAACTCAAGTTGCCATTGATGGAGTCTTATTTTCTTTCTTGAAGAAGAATGAGAGAATGAAGATAGAATATGATAAAAGTATTTCCATAAAAGAAAATAAATCAATACTTATCATATCCTAACTAAGGTTAAGTGTAGAGAATAGACCATGGTAAGTGGGAATGGTTAGGGTTAAGCATGAAGACAAAATGGTCTCTTTAGTCAAAACTTCATGAAGCTTCAACAAGCTTCATGATAAAGAAAACCATTTTGTTTTCTTTTATCTAATAAATATAAATAAAGAATGGATAATGAAATGAGTAAATAAATCAAAACCCTAATCATTACACAACCATGGTTTAATCTTTACACAAAACACAAGTTAGCATGCAACATCAAACATGATACAATCAAGTGCACACAAAATATATCACATATACAATGTGTGAACTTCAAGTGAGAAAATCCATTTAAAGTGAACCAATACTAGTTAATGCAAAGTAATATATCAAATATAATTATACATTAAATCATTAAATCAACATTTGATTCAATGATCCGGTCATGTCGTACATAACCGACTAGTATCGAATGTATCGATTTATCGAATCAATGATTCGATAACTAGGTCATATCGCATACAACCAATCGAAACATTCATCGCGAGAATGAAATGCGGTATCACATACACGCATCATTCTCGGTCCCGCACATATCTCATATGCGCTCCTATTTCGTTTCGCCTGAGCCAGGAAACCTCTGTGTAGGATTCTAAAGACTCGTCAATACACCGGTAGCAGATGATGATCATATCAAGCACCCACAAGCCGTAACCGGTCTGCTAAACGTAACGGCCATCCGGGTATTGAGCGATCAGAAGATCGACGAGCTAGCTCGCTCACACTCCTGTGAATCCAACCAGTAACACTTACCGTACAGTCCGGTCTGTTCGTCTGATATGTCGCATATCAAGTCTAGGGGTGGTAAACGTCAGACCCCAATAACCGATAAGTCGTGCCGATGTGAGGCTCATAACGGGTCGAGAAACTACTGGTAACACTTACCAGCAAATCTCTGATCAGCCCTGGCCAGGGACTTCCCTGTTACGGCCAATCGAGCACAGCGCAACATCAACCCCCAATACCGGGAGAGACGAAACCCCTCCTATCGCTCATTGCCTCCATGTGACTCGGGACTGTGCCCAAAGACCACCGTTTTGCACGCCCTCATGGACGTGGTAAGGTGGAGATCAAAGCACAGTGGGAATCACACAAGACTCTATGACGATCTCGGGTCTACAGACTAACCTGCACAAGTGTCACCTGAGAACTGCCATCTGACGTGAGGTATAATACCATCTGGGAGTTCTCGGCGAGTCCGTCCAGTGTACCCAGTCTACACTGAGCACCCGTATACTATCTCTGATCTCAAACACCAATGGATATGGGATCATCCATCGCTCATCTCATGGGTCGAGAAGCGTATACGCTAGTCTACTCTGGTATATCGATGCCCCGTCTCGATACACCCATGACTAGGGACCTTGAAGGATGTACTTATGGACTACCATGTCCCCACTAGTATGATCTGCATTATAGTCCAGGTAGTCAAGTACACATCCTAAGGGCTTTACCAACATGTAACTATAAGACAGTTTAAAGAGACAAGTGTACATGTTAAGATAAAGAGCAACCAGATAGCATACTATCATATCGAGCAAGAAAGTCATCTCTATATATGTCCAAGCATCCAATATAATATACATCATCTGTACAATACTGGCCTCTAGGGCATACATACAACTAACAATCTCCCACTTGCACTAAGGCCAGCTGCTGTAGTATCGCATACCGAGCATCCCGAAGAGTCTCTCAAACTGTATCTGGGGAATGGCCTTCGTGAGTGGATCCGCCATGTTGTTCTTCATGTCAACCCTCCTGACCTCGATCTCCCGGCGATCAACTATCTCCGGAATCAGGTGATACCGCCTCAGAATATGCCTGGATCGCTGATGGGACCTGGGTTCCTTGGCCAAAGCCACCGCTCCATTGTTATCACAATACAAAGGTATTGGATGCTCAATGGATGGAACCACTCCAAGTTCAGTAATGAACTTCTTGATCCAGACAGCCTCTTTGGCAGTATCGTTGGCAGCGATGTATTCAGCCTCCATCGTCGAGTCTGCCACGGTTTCCTGCTTGGAACTCTTCCAGCTAACCGCCCCTCCATAAAGGGTAAAGACAAAGCCCGACTGCGACTTAGAGTCGTCCTTATCACTCTGGAAGCTCGAATCGGTAAAGGACTCCACTTGGAGTTCTCCGTTACCATACACCAAGAGCATCTCTTTAGTCCTTCGCAAGTACTTGAGAATGCTCTTCACAGCTATCCAGTGATTCTCTCCAGGATCAGCTTGATACCTGCTCACTACACTTAGTGAGTATGCTACATCGGGTCTGGTACATAGCATCGCATACATGATAGAGCCTACAGCCGAAGCATAGGGTATCCCTTGCATGCGAGCTCTCTCTAAATCAGTCTTGGGAGACATCTCTTTGGAGAGAGTGACTCCAGAGATCGTGGGCAAGTTCCCACGCTTGGATTCTTCCATACTAAACCTCTTTAGTATGGTGTCAATGTATCTGGATTGGGACAATCCCAAAATCCGTTTGGATCTATCTCTATAGATCCTAATTCCCAATATGCAGGAGGCATCACCAAGATCTTTCATTGAGAATTTTTGTGATAAGAAGAGCTTGACCGATTGCAGCATAGGAATATCATTTCCTATCAAGAGTATGTCGTCCACGTACAATACGAGGAAGACAACCTTACTCTCTGCCACCTTCTTGTAGATACAAGGTTCATCTGGATTTTTGACGAAATCAAACTCTTTGATAACGACGTCAAAGCAGATGTTCCAACTCCGCGATGCTTGCTTTAATCCATAAATGGATTTAAGCAGCTTGCACACCTTTCCGCTGCTCCCACTGTCTACGAAGCCCTCTGGCTGAGTCATGTACACGCACTCTTCTAAATCACCATTTAGAAAGGCGGTCTTAACATCCATTTGCCAGATTTCGTAATCATGATATGCAGCGATGGCAAGCATGATCCGGATGGATTTAAGCATAGCCACTGGAGAAAAGGTTTCGTCATAGTCCACACCTGGTCTTTGACAAAAACCCTTTGCTACAAGTCTAGCTTTGAAAGTCTCCACTTTCCCATCTACACCAAGTTTCTTCTTGAAGATCCACTTGCTCCCAATGGGTTTTACCCCTTCAGGAGCAACATCCAAAGTCCATACTTTGTTGGTGTACATGGATTCCATCTCGGACCGCATAGCATCCAGCCATTTCACTGAGTCCCTACTCGTGATGGCCTGCTCGAAGCTAGTTGGGTCATCATCCTCCATGATGCAATCCTCGCTCCCACCATCCATGAGAAAACCGTAGTATCTCTCAGGTGGGCGAGGAACCCTACTAGATCGGCGGAGAGGCTGAGGTTCATTTGGAGCTACTGAATCTTCTGGTTCCATTAAATCTTCAGTTACGGTTTGTGTATCTGGAACTTCTTCCAGCTCTACCACTTTGCCACTAATTTCATTTTCAAGGAATTCCTTTTCTAAAAAGGTGGCATATTGAGAAACAAACACCTTTTGTTCTTCAGTATGGTAGAAAAAATATCCCTGTGAATTTTTAGGATATCCCACAAACTTGCAAAGAACTGACCGTGCCTCGAGTTTGTCTGGATTTTGCCTTTTGACATAAGCCGGACAACCCCATATCTTAACTCGTTTAAAATATGGTCTCTTCCCACTCCATATCTCATATGGTGTGGTAGGTACAGATTTAGATGGAACTTGATTCAATAGGTATGCAGCTGTCTCCAGCGCATATCCCCAGAAGGAAATAGGTAACTCAGCTGTGCTCATCATAGAGCGCACCATATCTAATAGGGTGCGGTTCCTCCATTCTGATACACCGTTGTGCTGTGGTGTATATGGAGGAGTCAGCTGAGAGAGAATCCCATTCTCTTTTAGGAAGTCCAGAAATTCATTGCTCAAGTATTCACTTCCTCGATCGGATCGTAGGATTTTAATACTTTTTCCGGTTTGGTTCTCAACTTCTTGTTTATATTCTCTAAATTTCTCAAAAGCTTCTGATTTGTGTTTCATCAGGAACACATACCCGAACCTAGAGAGATCGTCAGTGAATGTAATAAAGTATGAAGAACCATCCCTGGCATGTGTAGACATAGGACCGCATACATCACTATGTATCAGTCCTAAGAGTTCGGTAACTCTTTCTCCGTGTCCCGTAAACGGAGTTTTGGTCATCTTGCCTTTGAGACAAGACTGGCAAGTGTCATAAGATGAAAATTCGAATGGCTTCAAATATCCATCCTTATGCAACTTAGCCAGTCGTGTCACATTGATGTGACCCAGTCTACAATACCACAAGAAGGATTCGTTCAGTTCTGAACTCTTCCTCTTGTGTGTGTTTGTTATGCTCAGAACTGTTGATTGATTTAGAACATAAATGCCATTGCACAACGTGCCTGATCCAACCAACTTTTGGTTACGGAAAATGTTCATAAAATTATCCTGTAATACAAAATTATATCCCTCTTTACTTAATAAAGAAACCGATATAATGTTGCATATCAGGTTCGGCATGTAATAGCATTCGTTCAAAACCAATGTATTACCAGTAGGTAATTCAAGGTGATATTCCCCGACAGTCTTAGCTGCAACAATTGCACCATTTCCAACTCTAATGTCTTTATCACCTTCTCCAAGTTCTCTACCTTTCCTTAGCCTATGTAACTGATTACATATATGGGATCCTGACCCGGTATCTAATACCCAGGACGTAGAGCAAATGGAGAAACAGTTCTCAGTAACGAACACACCCGAAGAAAATGCATCAACATGTACTTTCTTCATTCGGGTGGCATGGGAATCCTGGTATTCCCCTATGTCCTGTTCATTCCTATAACTCTTATAAGAAAGAACGGAACCAACGTTCCCCAGCACAGTATAACATGCGGGTTCGGTCAATACATCCATATTATTATCTTTATTAGGGCATGAAATGGTCGCTACCTGGAGAGAGAGAGAAGAAAATACTTTAGCGTATGCTCTTGCAAGATCAAATTGGTTATTATCTTATCTAATCAGGATGGCTCCCACTGGTTTTTTTCAAATCTTCCTTCAAACCCTAAAAGGAAAGACTAGCCGGGATTAATTACACACTACAAGTTCGCCAATCTTTCAGCCATGCCAGTGTCGGTACTTTGAGGGAGGTCCCCCGTGCTTTCACACGAACCTAATTAATGTAAACCTCATTTTCCCAGAGGCGTAACCCCGTTGACACCTTTCTAGACACCTACTTGATCGGCTAATTGTAATGTGTAAAACTCTCCCAGGAGTAACTCTTACTCGCAGTGGGTATCGGGATCCAACTATCTCATAGAAGGTATGCAATCTCATTGCAAATTTCAACACTTGAAATTCCCGATAATATTTTTCCCCTAGCAGCTATATGACCTTAACATAGTCAACAAATCATAAGTGCTAGTCAAGTCCAACCCGTCATTTCTCGATTGAATTAAACCCACCCGCACGACCCTTAACATAGTCAACAAAGTCGCACGACTACCCTAATCCAATCGCATCATATGCTTATGCAGACAAGCACTAATTAGCTACCGCACACTATGCCTTAACATAGTCAACAAACGTAGCACGAATACTAACTAGTACTTATCTGAAATGACGGAGGGCTACGACAGGTTTTTCTGAAAACCTATTGTGTAATGAACTTGATATCGTTGTAGGATCAAATGAAGTTTTGAAATGGAATGATTTTGAGGCTTTTCTAGTTTTGCTAAAAGGGTCACTCCCTGTGAAGGGATCGCCGGCCCTTTCCTCGTCGAATGAGGTGCGGGATATATCATATATATCACTGTGCAAAGCAGAAACTATAGAAGCAATCAAAAACAAACCGAGTGTGTAGCATCTGCCAGTTATTGCTAAAGGAGTCACTCCCGGTGAAGGGATCTCGGTCCTTTCCTCATCGAATAAGGTGCAGGGTGTATCATATATACCGCTATGCAAAGCAAGAACTGTAGCTACCTGTTTTATTTAAAATTTGATTCTACAACATCTTTTGGTTTCTTTTATTTCATTAATCACATTAATGAAGTCCCATCATTTAAATACCAAAACATCACAGATAAATACGACGTACACTTATGCCATCCGCATTCGCCTCGATGTCCCCTCGTGCACCGTTAGGTTAGGTAACTAACGGCAGAGCGGGGCAGGGCTAGCGCGGGTGTAAAATATAAGTAACGCCTATATAATATATCATATATACTATATACTGTATCTATCACAGAACATCACATGATCACATCACAGATATCGCAGCAGAAGAAACATATGAAACATTGGATATACTAGGACGTCCGTGTTTTCAATACGAGCCAGTATAAAACACGGATTCCACGGTCGTGACGAATAGCCAATCCCACACCCCTAGACCCCTACGAGAGCGGCAAGCAACCCTACCAATTCTAGGGTTAGGAGACCTGGACTCGACTCCTCGAGATGGTCTCCCACTGGACCCTAGAACCCGGTTACTTGTGCTCCCCTCCTTGGGTCTATCCTAGTGCAGAAAAGTAAATAATATACAAAGGGTGACAACTTCCGCAACCTGGAAGTGCCCCAAATAAAAGAATATTACATACAAGTTTTTACATGAATGAAAAATGAAAAACACTCATCTCACATAAAAAACCCCGGCTATTCAAACACGACGATCCAATATAACATATCTAGCAACACATAACATCACATGTCATCAACGTAAGTAAGTATGCATACCCCAATTGTCGTTGACATATAGCAACGAAACCGGCGATATCACATATTACACTTACGGTCACAGAAAAGAAAGTGTAAAACTACAACAGTTGGAATCCGCAACCTCTTTAGACATCACATGCCTAATCAGTTATAAACCCCGCATTTTAGTCTCATTATCGAAAACTCTTTTCAATATCAAATGAAACTAAACCGCTAGATTTATAACATTCATTCAGTTATCTCATAACTGTTTGTGAATTCCAATTATTGTATCCCATTCCGGATAAATAGAAAATATTAAACTTTCCGATCGAACATTCGAACACCCAAGTTTTCCCGAAACCGATCAACACATGAAATAAGTTCAAAGACATTCACTTCATGCCTCAGTACCAACGGTCCAGCCGTAGAAGGGTCAAGCCAACGCCTCACATGTGGCACGCCGTACTGCCCCAAACCCGAAGGTTCAAAGGGCAGTTCAAGACGGTCACATAATCGAGTTAAGGTTTGTTGTCTTCTAGAGGGACCATCGCATTACTTGCACTACTTAGAACGTCCTTAAACCACAGAAAAATCCAACACTTGGAAATTTTCCGGCAGGGGAAAAGTTGGGTATTTATATCTGGTCGAACTTTTTAACATATTCAAAAATTATCCGGAAGCCACATAGACAAAATCTGATAATCCGATCGAATCATCGAACTCCCAAAACACCCCAGAAAACTCAACTCTTGAGTGATATTTAAAAATACCCAGATAACTCAGCACTGAATAAAGGGAGTTACTGTGCAAAATTGGATGGGTGACGTCATCATACAACCGCGGAACCGCCGCAGAAGCCATGCTTCTGCCGCGGTTCCGCCGCACTTTTGAGGAATCATGGACACGTGTTGTACAGTAATTCTTAGGATTCCCTGCTGATTTTTCTGCATATTTTTAATTTGGAAAAAACCCAGTTTTTGAAAAATGTCCAGAGAGCATGGAAAATTAGGGTTTCGATGTTCGATCGGGTTTCAAACGTCGTCTACACTTCGCCTAAGGCTCTAGCTAGGCTCTGATACCACTGTAGGGTTCCTAGGCACACTATAGAGGTCTCACAAGGCATCAACCATGCCAATTTCAAATTTTATGGGTGCCGAGAAACCCTTATACGGATCGTCGACTAGAAATTTAGGCGAAACAGTAAACTAGTTAACATCTTAACTAAAAGAAGAGAGCTACAACCTTTGTAGATCCGGTTATCCACTTCCTTAGCTCCATGTAGTCGTCCTCTCGCTGTCCGTCTCGCATCCCGGACTCAAGCATCGGCTTCATCGGAGAAATGGGCGGGCAAGGTCGTCGGCTTCGTGCCGAAGAAGATCTACGTCGAGGCATCACAAGTTCAAGCTCCAACTTCACCAAGTTGTGAAACTTGTGAAGAAAACACCCAAAACAACTTGGCAAGAGGTAGAGGATGAAGAAATAGGAGGTGGGTTCACTTTAGAATTGGATTTCTCACTTTAGAACTCAAGTTGCCATTGATGGAGTCTTATTTTCTTTCTTGAAGAAGAATGAGAGAATGAAGATAGAATATGATAAAAGTATTTCCATAAAAGAAAATAAATCAATACTTATCATATCCTAACTAAGGTTAAGTGTAGAGAATAGACCATGGTAAGTGGGAATGGTTAGGGTTGAGCATGAAGACAAAATGGTCTCTTTAGTCAAAGCTTCATGAAGCTTCAACAAGCTTCATGATAAAGAAAACCATTTTGTTTTCTTTTATCTAATAAATATAAATAAAGAATGGATAAAGAAATGAGTAAATAAATCAAAACCCTAATCATTACACAACCATGGTTTAATCTTTACACAAAACACAAGTTAGCATGCAACATCAAACATGATACAATCAAGTGCACACAAAATATATCACATATACAATGTGTGAACTTCAAGTGAGAAAATCCATTTAAAGTGAACCAATACTAGTTAATGCAAAGTAATATATCAAATATAATTATACATTAAATCATTAAATCAACATTTGATTCAATGATCCGGTCATGTCGCACATAACCGACTAGTATCGAATGTATCGATTTATCGAATCAATGATTCGATAACTAGGTCATATCGCATACAACCAATCGAAACATTCATCGCGAGAATGAAATGCGGTATCACATACACGCATCATTCTCGGTCCCGCACATATCTCATATGCACTCCTATTTCGTTTCGCTTGAGCCAGGAAACCTCTGTGTAGGACTCTAAAGACTCGTCAATACGCCGGTAGCAGATGATGATCATATCAAGCACCCATAAGCCGTAAGCGGTCTGCTAAACGTAACGGCCATCCGGGTATTGAGCGATCAGAAGATCGACGAGCTAGCCCGCTCACACTCCTGTGAATCCAACCAGTAACACTTACCGTACAATCCGGTCTGTTCGTCTGATATGTCGCATATCAAGTCTAGGGGTGGTAAACGTCAGACCCCAATAACCGATAAGTCGTGCCGATGTGAGGCTCATAACGGGTCGAGAAACTACTGGTAACACTTACCAACAAATCTCTGATCAGCCCTGGCCAGGGACTTCCCTGTTACGGCCAATCGAGCACAGCGCAACATCAACCCCCAATACCGGGAGAGACGAAACCCCTCCTATCGCTCATTGCCTCCATGTGACTCGGGACTGTGCCCAAAGACCACCGTTTTGCACGCCCTCATGGACGTGGTAAGGTGGAGATCAAAGCACAGTGGGAATCACACAAGACTCTATGACGATCTCGGGTCTACAGACTAACCTGCACAAGTGTCACCTGAGAACTGCCATCTGACGTGAGGTATAATACCATCTGGAAGTTCTCGGCGAGTCCGTCTAGTGTACCCAGTCTACACTGAGCACCCGTATACTATCTCTGATGTCAAACACCAATGTATATGGGATCATCCATCGCTCATCTCATGGGTCGAGAAGCGTATACGCTAGTCTACTCTGGTATATCGATGCCCCGTCTCGATACACCCACGACTAGGACCTTGAAGGATGTACTTATGGACTACCATGTCCCCACTAGTATGATCTGCATCATAGTCCAGGTAGTCAAGTACACATCCTAAGGGCTTTACCAACATGTAACTATAAGACAGTTTAAAGAGACAAGTGTACATGTTAAGATAAAGAGCAACCAGATAGCATACTATCATATCGAGCAAGAAAGTCATCTCTATATATGTCCAAGCATCCAATATAATATACATCATCTGTACAATACTGGCCTCTAGGGCATACATACAACTAACACACATATGCCTTGACATGCTTACATACTAGTTACCCATATACCTATATGGTATTGTACCATTAGTGATAGGTATATACACATATGAGGCATAGCTACATATACAGCATACATACTTATACATATACCTAGGAAGTATTACATCATTATTGATAGGTAGATACACATTTCTTGCTATGCCAATATGGTTACGCATACCTGGCTATAGCTACATGTTTACCCTTATTTGATGTTGTATGGACTTGGAGAAAGTAGGAACCGCATGATATATAAATTAACTTGTTACAATTAAATAGCGGTTTTTCCTTTATATGCTTATATTACTGTTTCATGTTGCATATATTAAATTCATGGATTTCATATGATGTTCTCTGATATTTTTACTCCTAAGTATATATAACAGTGGAATGGGACGTTGTTATATATATATATATATATATATATATATATATATATATTGGTGGAATGAGACGCTAATATATATGTATTGATTCATGCAGTTATACTTATTCATTAGTCGATATTTTCTGGATTTGAGGACTGTGGTTGTTTCATGAAATTATGCATTATTTGAAAAACCCGGTTTCTCTTGATATGATATTTCAGCTTTCACCATGAGATTTCTCGGTTCTGAGCTTATATATACCTCATGTGAGGAGGTGTCGTGGGCCGTGTGCGGGTACATGGTGGAACCGGTTGATTCCCCGGAGCAAGAAGATCGACGGTACATGCCGATGAGCCTGGCTGGGGGCGTGTTCCAACCGGTGACAGTATTTGAACTCAACGGATATCTGGGGGATACCGATCGAGGTTATGTACGCACATGCCCTTGTCGATTGCGGGTGGTGGACACTCAGGTTCCATAGGATGTACGTACATGACATAGAAGGGCTAGTCCTAGGTGACGGTGCCTCGGAGATGAGTATTTTTGTATCGATGCTAGACACTTGTTTTCATGATATTTTTGGGTGTAGATATTGGACACTCAGGTTTCATGAGACTTACTCGATATTGGATACTGGTTATATGAGATTTACTTGATATTGGACACTCATGATATATGAGATTTACTTGATGTTGGACACTCAGGATATATGATACTTATAGGATATGAGGGCCAATTTGGGGGCTGATTTGAGGAAATTTAGGATTTAGATTGTCTTGATGGACTTTGGTCCTGCCACGAGATCAGGATTCCGTGAGGATGACATGTTTTATCCGATACTCCGCATTTATTTTATATGCATTGCTTCATGTATTAGTTGTACCTGATAGAGTACCTTTCATGACTGTTGTATACATATGGCCATTTATTGCTATCAGCTTGCATGTATTAGATTCGCGCTGTACGTGCATACTTGCGATTATCTGCATATGTTATTTACTATTCACGAGTTGGCAACTCACCCCCGTTGTGCCACAGGGTTTGCAGGTGGTTCCTCAGAGTAGTCGAGGCATGGCTTCTACCTATCATATCATCTTTTGCGGCGGATACCGCTTCGGCTGACTGCGTGCAGTTTTGCTATAGGTGGGTTTTACGGTTATCCGATATTGCTTATTGTATATTCGTTGTATCCTGTACTCTCCATCTACAATTATCATGTATTGACTTAGAGACTTGATGTGAGGACGATATTGTATATTTTAGTGACTTGGATGTTTTTGATGCAGTTTTACTTATATCATCTTTTATTTTTCGCTACGATGTCGTATATCTGTTGTGGTGGTTGTTTTCCGCCGTTGGGCGTGAATTTGCTCCCGTTGGGGATGCTTTACTTTATCTTTATGTTGTACCCATTTTTGGGGTTAGTTTTTACAAAGGAGGTGCTACCAAAATTTTTAAGAAACCAAAGTTGGATTTTAAAGAATTTGTACTTAAGATTTTCAAAAGTTTTAACAATGTTCTTATCACTTACTACTTTTGATGGTTTAGATTGCTGGTTTTTCGGCTTACTTAAATTACGTTACGCCTGTAGACATTGCGTAGTTTAAGGGCCGTCACGTGCCAAATTTCGGGTCGTGACAATATCGGTGTTGCGAGCTTTGAAAAATCGTCTTTTATATATTCCGCTTCCCCGCGAACACGCGGGGTGCACGATATCGACTTACAGTCTGGGATAGGGTGGAGGTGGGCGAAGGCGGAGGTGTCGAGGAGAGGAGAAGTGGAGAGCGGCGAGGAAGGAGAGGTTGCTGGCGGAGGTGTCGAGGAAAGGAGGTGGGTAGGGAGGCGTAGATTGATCTCGACCTCTATTGTTAGGGTTTCTAGGGTTAGGGTTTGGTTGTGGTGTTGAGATCGGGTCGATGGGATTTGGAGTAGGGGGCGGCGGTGGGGAGGCTAGTGGGCGGCGGCGGCGGGCTAGGGTTAGAGTTTTTGCAAAATAAGTTAGGGATCGGGTGGAGAATGAAGGCGAGGGAGGTTTAGGAAATTTTATATTTTTTTTGTTGACGTGCGGTTGGCTAACGTGGTAGTGATTTGGCATTAACGGTGATAACGTGTTACCGTTAGTTATGGTGGTTTTCTACGCCAACAAACTTTTTAGGAGTTTTCTGGGATATGACCAAATGTATTGGTGGTTTAGTAAACTTTGGCAAAAATTTATTTATGCTTTAAAAGAAATTTCAAATGGCAGTAACGATCAATTGCTTTTTTCGCTTGATCATCTGCATGTTGAAATATAACAGATAAACAAAACACAAACTACAACACAATCATTTAAGGTTACCAAACATCTTATAATCATCTATATAAACTAGCGGTGAGGCCCGAGCGATGCGGCGGGTTTTCAGAACAGTCTATGAAAATAAATAAACAATAACTCATATAAATAGCTATGTACGTGATCATAACGGTAAAAGTTCATGGTATTTATGTAATAAACAAAGTCCACGTCATTTATCTGAAAACATTAAAATTTCATGGTATTTATTTGTAATACACAAAGT
Source organism: Agapanthus africanus (assembly GCA_030015575.1). Lineage (NCBI taxonomy): Eukaryota > Viridiplantae > Streptophyta > Magnoliopsida > Asparagales > Amaryllidaceae > Agapanthus > Agapanthus africanus. The sequence continues at coordinate 405,314,195 of CM057346.1, forward strand.
CCATGGTATTTATATAAAATTTATTGGAAGTTCATTGTATTTATTTGTAATAAACAAAATCCATAGTATTTATATGTAAAATATGAAATCTCATTGTATTTATTTGTAATAAACAAATTCCATCGTATTTATCCCAAAATGGCGAAAAATTATAATATTGATTTATAATAAACAAAGTCCATAATATTTATATGGAAAACGATGAAAGATCGTGGTATTTATTTATATTAAACAAAACTCATGACTTAATATAGAAAACGGTGAAGCCGTGGTATTTATTTGCAATAAATAAAGTCCAAGGTATATATCTAGAAAATGGTGAAAGCCGTGATATTTATTTGCAATAACTAAAATCTATTGTATTTATATGAAAAAAGTCGAAAGCCCATGGTATTTTAGTGAAAACCTAATGGTGATAAACGAACTCTATAATTTTTGTTTATAAACAACAAAGTTCACGATATTTTATCTTTAAAATGTCGAAAACTCATGGTATTTTAGTAAAAACCTAAAAGTGTTTTGAGTTGATGACATAATGTAAATAAAGAAAAGTTTTGGGCAGAGGACACAATTGCATATAAAGACAAGTTTTGCCAAAATGAGGAATTTACAATTTTATTCCTACTGCTTCAAAATATAATAAAATTGCCAACTTGTTGATTTTTCCTATAAACCCAAATTAATAGAAAGCCGAGGGCAAAGTGGAAATTTTGGAATTTCTGCTTTCGATATCAAAATTTCCACTTTTGCCCCCACCTTCTATTAGTATAATGATAATGGTAGATAAATAAAAATCATCATATACTTTATCGTTGCATCACATGACAAAAAGTGGTATGGGGTTATGAACTTATAATTATCGATCATCAGATTATAAGTTCATTATATATCGGACCATATCGAAGTAGAGTTATGTACATTCTTATTATGAGAAGAGCTCATTCGAGCGTATGTAAATAGATACTATATTTCCATATGGATCTCTACGCCGTTACATTCTATTTATGATGAGGAATAGACGTTATTGGATCCGCATTTGACATATCTATCGTTATTTGGGTGGTAAAATAAAAAATTGAAAGATTTCGTTGAAATTGTTCGTTTGAAAATTTCCCGAGAAGCTATTTATAGGTTTTTCTTACCATTGGAACAATATGGCCGATATGCGCATTACTAAATTTATTGAAAAGAGGAAATCGAATTAAGGTCTGTCTTTTTTATCAGAGATTGAATCGATTAGGCTAAGAATTAGGGCTCTACAACAAACCCAGGAAACTCACGTGCCAACGCCTCCAGGGTTATTCCTGTAAATTAATTGGCTGGGCATTGTGGTAAATACATTAGAACCAAATTACTAAAGCCATTTCTAATCTCGCTCTAGGTTTTCCTGCATCTTCTCGTTTCTGTGGCGGAGGAGCGTCAGCTGCTCTACAATTTTCGAGGTGAAAAAAGTTAGGGTTTGTTTTCCATATAATTTCTTGATTCTCGATTCATTTTACATGGATTCCATTCGCTAAAGTTTGTATCTTTTTCATTTATTTAAAATTTGTTTTGTCTGATCGCTTAAGCCAAGGGTTTTGTTGTGTTTTTCTTGTTGGTTTTATGCTTTAAGGCAGTCATCGTGTAGATCAGTAAGGGTTTAGGTTTTGATCCAATCGAATCTGAAACTTTTGGAATTGGGGGATTTCAGAAATGCACAGATGGCAAGGGCGGTTGACATTTCTATGCAAATACATCTCAATTTGAAGTTGTTTTCTTCGAAATTTCAGGTTGGAGGAATTGGAAATGGCAAATACTAAGAATCCAATTGTGTTCTTGGACGTTTCCATTGATGGAAGGACCCCGCGAAGGATGATTTTTGAGGTAAGCTTTGAGATTGTACAAGATTTTATTGTGCTAGAATTATCTACTCAATCACAAAATCTAAAATCACAGTTTATGTTGTAGCTTTTTGCCGATGTTGTTCCCAAGACTGCTGAGAATTTCCGAGCATTATGTACAGGCAAGCATTATATGTACCTTCCTTTAGTTATTTCATATATATGTTCACATATTGATTAATGATATTTATGCTTGGATCCTTTATTTAGATCAATGATCCATTGGTCTTCCATGCATTTAAATAACAAATTTAATTCAACTTTGAACTATAATATAGTGATTGTTTGTCCGTCTCTTGCTACCGAAGTTCTCTATCATTCTATGACATATTGATTGAAGAATTTTAATGATATCATATAAGCATTGACTTCTTGGGAGATATATTTAGTTATTTTCAAGATTGGAAATAAACAATAGATTTGAACAAGCAAACCTGTTTGCTAATGTGTATGTAAATATTAATCCAACCATTCACATAGTCAAATAATCATGAGTGAAAATGTTAAAAAATACGACAATATTTTAAATCATCATTTGGTTTTCGTCACTTTTATCGTGGAAACTAATGTGCCAATTAATAATTAAACGGAAAACGTGTTTGCAACACTTCCTCTTTTATTCACAAATTTTATGTTTTTCTTTTGGTGCAAGAAATAATCAGTTGGAAGATTTCGTGGGTAGGGGGTGGTGGTGGATTGTTTAGGCTAGAGTAACCATATTCGTTCCCTTTCTTCTAATCCTCTCAATGTAAGCACCATATTATTGTGTTCTATAATTAGTCTGTCATCGGATCTGTAACGCATTTGCTAATTAACAGAAAAAATATATATAGCTTATGAGAAAATGAAGCAACTTGTTCTCATCGTTATACCTCACTTTTCATACCTATCTGGATAGAATGCTATGGTATAATGTTTTCCAGATTGTGATATTGAGTGTCTCATATTATTAGAAGAGAGATTTACTGGACCCTATGATTCCGCAAAATGTCTAATATCTCCTATAATTAGAAGTTGGGGGTCATTAGAGCAACTCCAAGATTGGGCCCTGTTAGGTGCTTATGTCCAAAAGACCTGGCATGGAAAAATTACTGTTACAACTTGCACTCTTTGGAACTTTAGTTTTTTTAACATATGCTTTGAGGACATGATGAAAGTATTACATCTGCATTTTGTGGGTGCTGATTATTATTGTTGCTATAATCTTTTTCATATCAAATTGTTGAGCGATAGGCTGTTTGCCTTACACTTACAGTCCCTGCTTCGATTTCTAGCTTAATTAGAGCCTAGTTATTACTTATTACATGTGTCGGATATTAGGTAGCACGCGCTTCTTTTGAGTGCAGACCAAGGCTAGTATGCAATAGTCATGCATATATAGCATGGTTTCATTTGTGTGAAGTACTGTTTAGAACACTTGTGAAGAGAAGAAGACGCAGTTGTAATAAGATACCGGGTACAGCATATTTCTTTAAGAGTGTGAAGCAAAACTACAACCTTTCTAGATCTTCTTACTTCTACAATGTTAATCAGTAAGATTACTATAGACGGCAAACTTAGTCTTGTATTTTGAATTTTTAGTATGATAAAAAGAAAGATGAATTTTAGTTCCACAGTGGATTTTGACCTAGTTTGTAGATCCTGATCATTTAATGACCGGTGATAGGTTCTAATTTTTTCCCTGATCCCAGGGCTTTTAAGTTGGTGTAACTTGTGGTTTGTTTGAAATAATTCCTGCTAGTGACACACATATCATGATAACCGTAATTTGAATCTTGCAAAAATACTATTTAGCAAATATATCGAAGTGAGGGATTGGGGTGCAATTGCAATGTACAACACTATACAGAATGATATCTAATTCTATGGTTAGGGCCGTTAGGCATACAAGGGAAGCATGCGGTTGGAAAAGTCTTTGACGTTACTTAGTTATGTCCTAAGTAGCATAGATTCAAGTATGGTATACAATACGAGTTGGACCTGCCTATTTGGAATTTTCTAAAATTCAAGGATATGATTCGTCGATATAAGCTTATCATTTACGTTTAAATATAGATACATAAAAAGAAAACCCCATCATAGCCTGGAATTTGATTAATAATAGGTTTGATGTATAAGTTGTTGATATCTAGTCTATGATACATGTTCAATAATTCAATACATCTAGAATACAATACATATTTTTATGAGGTACCAAAAAGAGTTTCAAATGTATCCTTGACAAATCTGATAAAATGGGTATAAGTACGAATCCAGTACAAATTCAATACAAATATGTTACCTCGGCAATGATTCAATGAATCTGTGTAACATAGTTTATGTCTGTATAGAAGTATCAGTCTATCAGAATTTTTCTTCTCTTTTCATGCTTAATGTTTTCTTGATTGTTATTCTACTATGTCATACAATTGTTTCTAAGATACATAGAAATGTCCTGCCAAGCTGGCGTTCTGTTTTATGTAGGATACTCTACAATACTTTTATGCTTTCCGTTTACAACTGTAGTTAGGGGCCTGACATAGCCGATGATTCATGATGTATACATCTAGTTTACCAGTTCAACTTTTTGGTTAATTTATATCATATTTCAGGTGAAATGGGAAGTGGACGTACAACTGGGAAGCCCTTGCATTACAAGGGATCAAGATTCCATCGCATAATCAAAGGATTCATGGCACAGGTATGTTCTTGCCGTCTACCCTTTCGTACAAAGCAGTTACTAAGTAAATGGTCACTCGATGTATATAATTTTCAGTAGCATGAGTAGATATGGTAGGCTTCCTCTTTTAGTCAGTTTCCCTTTTCTATGATGTAGGATGCAGGGCTGATGGTCACCTCTGCTTTTCTTTATTTAAGGTTGTACTTGTGCTCGATATGTCGTGCATCCTTGAAATTTTACTGTGGTTCACCCTAATCTTGCACGATGCATGCCTTTGTTTTTTGAATATGGTTTTTAATGGATGATTATTTTTTTGCAGGGTGGTAACTTTTCAAGACGAGATGGTAAGCCCTCATCTGCAGCCATTTACTTTAGTCAAGTCATGGGTTTCTTCTCAAACATAAGAATAAACTTGGATCAACATGTTATAATATATTGGAATTGCCAATTGGGATGACGTAAGAACTTCCAATTAGGATATGGTGGATCTCTTGGGTCCTCATTTGGATTGTGGATCTCATGAATCCTCATTCTGATTGTGGGTATGGCTGTGATCCAGTCAAATTGGTCCTTCACATTCAAATAAAATGGAGAATCATACTTCAGAATTTAGACTAATCTAACACCACTTTTTATCTGTAATCGACAAAATCATACATGCTTATGAACACTTCTCTTCTATATTATACACACACACACACAAAAGTGGTATGAGGCATTCCGACCTCTTCCTTGGACACATATGTCTGCATAATTAATCCCATCACCTCAATTTCCGTACAAATTACGAATTGCATCTTGCCTTCTTCCTTGGACACATGTGGCTGCATTATAATGTCAGCCCCACAGTTTCCTCGCAAATTACAAATTACACCTTGCCTATGAGAGCAACATTTGTGAGAGGAAAAAAGAGAAAGAGAAAGGTGGGACCTACATTTTTAGAGACCTTTTCTTTTGATAATCGTCTTTACAAAAGAAACCCTGGAATGTTATGCATTTAAAGCAACAATATCTTAGAGACTTATAAAGGATTAGTGTCTTGTATATAAATGTTTATAAGAAGAAAAATACTATGTCTATAAAAAAACATTCCATAGTTATCATGCGTAAAGTTTTTTTGGAGCGCTAACCATACCTTACTTAATCTGCTGTTAATTGTTATATGGGCAATATAAGAAAGATTTAGTATCAAGTTACTATAGCTGGTGCAGTTCTACTACAACAAATGTTTGTGCATAATCTAAGTTTAAAATTTTCTCATCTTTCTATTTACTTGACTCAGTTCTTTTCCTTTTACAGTAGTTTTCTCTAAACGCTTCAAAAAAAAATTATGTGCCATTTAATGAAAACTGCTAGACATCTTATATTTCTTAAGATTTGTTGGTATTTGGGTTACTAAAAGTTATTTTAAGATTTGATTGCATAATTGAGATCCTATGCAACTTTGTGACTTTTAAAAGATTTTTTTGGATATTTGAGCTACTTGATTCATAAATCAAGTAACTGAGATTAGTGTTGAGTTTCTTCATAGGCATAATCATAGAATAAAAGCTAGATTTCAATATTATATTGCCGCGGTTTTCTGCAGTGAGAGATCATAAAACATGCGTGGGAATAAATTTTGATAAATTTGCAATTGATTCGGAAAAAGTTTATGATTTTTAAATATTGATAAATTGCAATTGATTCAGGGGAAAAATGATTTTTAAGTTATATACCATGATCTTTCAGTGTTGCTCAATTCAGTACACAGTTTTTCACAAGAGTTCTTTTATTTTTATTGAATTCTTTCTTCTCATAGCAAAATTACTTATACTAAACTGAAAAATGCTGAATGCTTGTGGTATTAGTAAGTGCACTGTAAATTCTTGCTTTCAACTATTAGTATGTTATCAGATGGTGAGATAGGTTTCTCTATCTATTTTTTTTAAAATTTTTTTCCCAAGTAACAAAACTATTTCTGCCTGATTGCCATGACTCATGTACCGATATACCTTGCTGCATGTTACACAAGCATTTTGCAAAGACTTCATATTTTCTCGCATGAAGTTAGTAATATGAGATGCTAAAACTTCCAAATGATATCAGAATGAACTTCTAAATCACATAAACGTTCAAGACTGGGACAACAATCTTTCTAGAAGATTCCATAAATTTTTGAACTGAAATTATTGATGCAATCTCTACATTATATTTAAAGCCATGTGCCAAGATGTTAATATAATTTTTTTCAGATTGTGTTCTTCCATTATATGGAAAGTGTTTTAGATTGCTTGGCACCTATAAGATTTTAGATGGAATTACTACCTACTAGTTAGAGATGATCAGGAGGAGGCTCTGAATTTATTTAATGGCTTTGCAATGAATGAGTTGTTATTTTTAGAGTAGATCTTTTGTTCTCAAATGGCAACTGATTTTCATGTTGACAAACACTTCACACAGGAGCAGGCGGTGAGAGTATATACGGTGAAAAATTCCCTGGTGAGTGTTCTTAAGGTCTTAAACTTCTGCAAACTCATGTTATGTGTGTGGATATCCAGATTCCTGCATCATGTGAGGGATTGTGTTTACAATCATTTTTAAATGACGTTATAAGTGCAGTTTATGCTCATGTTTTGTTGAGGTTATGGTTATTACTTACGATTCTTGGTGTATCCTCCTCATCTCTTTCTTACGCCTGGTTACCTAAAACTTATGTTCCTGGTTAGAAGCGGTGTCCTAATTTAAGTAGTTTGCTTAACATATTATATTTAAACTATTTGTGTAGAGTAGGCCACTGGCTGCTGTTTGAACATATATGCAAATGCTTAGTGATTTGACGCCAATTAATTTAGATCAAATCCCCAATTGAAATTCATTGCAATGAAATGGGCTCTAGCTGCTTTCCCTCAAAAGCTTATATTATTAAATTTTCCTTTAGAAGGGCTCTGGGAGAAGATGGAATGAAAAATGTTTTACAGTAAAAAATTTCAGTTACCCCTAAATATTCAAGCTGTTTTTTGCATTACATAAAAATGTGAGAACTCTTCTAGTCTTCTTGAAGTGATTATTGATTCAAGCTTTTTGGATCACATAAAAGTGCGGGCAATCTTATAGTGTCTTCATAAAATGGTTAAGGTACAATCTCATTTTTCTTTGTGCCTGTTTTATTTGAGTACCAGGTTATCCTTACTAAATTAAAAACTATGACTTGTAGTGCTTCTTTGTTTCTTGTATTCTCCCTTTGAAAGGGCTCCGGTAGTTTCTAATTGGCATGTGAACATATTTTTTTAAAGACACCAAGTATTGATCCATCTTGTCAAATCCAGCTGATCATTTTGCTAATCAATATTCATATTCTTTCATTGTTTTGTTTATTATTTTATTACTCTTGTGCTTACTTTTGGATTTATTGCAGTCATTCCTTTTTGAACGTGTACAGCTTCAAACCTAACAATGAATCATTCTTTCACATACCAGATTTAGATAATCTAACTACTTTTGTTTCAATTAGATGGGAATATGCCTGCTTAATTAAAAACTCAAAAGGGGTACAGTAAAAATAAACTTCAAAGGAAATACACTATTGTGCACAATTTTCTAAGGCGATGTTTTGCATGATGTATAGTTGTTTTGTTTCATGGTGTGTACATGTATAATATGAAGTTGAGATTCCTGGTGACCTTACCATTGAACTTTGCTGCAGATGAAAATTTTAAGCTATGCCATGATGGTCCTGGTCTTCTATCAATGGCCAACGCTGGTCGTGACGGCAACGGTTCTCAGTTCTTTATTACCTTCAAAGCTGCTCCCCACCTTGATGGGTCAGTTTTTAGTATAAATTCATGTTCTGCATTTAAAGTAATTAGTTAATGTTTCTCCAATAAACTTTAAATTTTTTATAAATCTGTAGATATTTCATGATTTCACTATCCATAGATGCATGGAAAACTATGCATAGTTGAACATGGGCACCCAAAGGATGCCGACTCAACTCATCGTTAAATTAAATAATGGGCTTCATTTTAAAGGATTGACTTCCGAATACTCAATTGAAATGTCACCTAAAAGATTGCTTAATTATTTAGTTAGAATGCAAGTCCATAATCTTCTAATGCAGAGAATTTGAACTCCACTGTTCTAGCTGTTAAAAAGGTGCCTCATACCGAGCTGAGAAATTTGTTAATGTGAGGTCATCAAGACAGCTCATGAATGCATAGGATATTTCATACATTGTTCTATATTCATTAGGTATTTACTCATTCCACTGTAGATTTGATGCCTTAATGCATACCCTTGTGATGGTGACTGCGGACACCGCATCTATACATGCTGTGACATGCCAATCAACGCTTGCATGCAGCCATAAGGAATTTAGCTTTGTCTAAAATAATTCTAGTTTTGCATCACTCCTAATGTGTTATTCTGTGGGAATTGTTTATGGTTGACTTCTTAATCAAGCATGTCCATCTGTAATTCAGGAAGCATGTTGTTTTTGGGAAGCTTATCCTAGGCCAAGATACTTTGAAGAAGATAGAGCAGGTAGAAGTTGATAAAGACAAACCTGTTGTTCCAGTGAAAATTGTTGATTGTGGCGAACTCCATGATACAAAATATACTGGTACTGTTGTATCAGTAAATGAAAACGGTAAATTGGCTTTATCTAAGTTAAACTGGGCCCTAGCTTAGTTGATGTCATATTTAAAGTAGCGTTCTTTTTGGTCTTCTATGCTGTGTTAAATTTTTTGGAATATGTTAAGATTCATCTGCTTTGTTACATATGCAGATAAGAAGAAATCAAATAAATCAAAACCAGCAATGGATTCACACCCTGATATGGATATCCGTGAAGCTCAGCGTAAGAGACGGAATAAGAAATCTTCAAAAGGCCGACGAAAGAAAAAGCGAAGATATTATTCATCTGAATCAGATAGTGCGTTGGACACATACAGTGAATCATCAGAAACAGATAGCGATTCCGATTCATATTCATCATCATCGTCTTCGTCATCTACATCATCATCATCAGACATTAGTAGCTCAAGTGATGATAGGCATAAGAAGAGGAAAAAATATTCCAAGAAGGGCAAATACAAGCGTGAAAAAAGGAAGAGGGATCGGAAGCGTGACAAAAAGCGCAAACGGCGTGATAGAAGATTCAAGCGCATATCAAAGAGGTGGTTCCCCAAGTAACTCTATAATTTAGTTTAGTATGCATTTCCCCACTACATACCCAATCTAAGAGGCCTGTCTCCATATTGTTACGGTGTTTTCTTTATTCATTAGGAAATATGCACTTAAACTACTCTTTGCTAAATCATTATTTTAGAAATACGCAGGGTTTTCACTCTTGATTATTGCTTTATGGTACATATTATGTAGTACACAGTATATTTTCATACTAGTATGCAAGTTTTTTGAAACATGTGATTGTGTCATAGCTATTCCTTTTATGTTCTCTTGACTCATTTAACCATGTTCCTGTTTTCAAATACTTGCATGTTTGCTAAATGCACACTGCTTATAGATTGGGCAATTGATTGTTAGTACCGATATGCTGATCAAGAGAGGTGCAGATTGATGCTTTCTTTATTTTTGCCTGGCTGTAAATTCGCATGCTTATATGCTTGTGCATTGGTCAATGCAAACTCTTGCATTTGATCTCATCTTATTTCCCATACTGCAAGTGCAAGCACACTCTGCTACCTCGCTCGAATTTTTAGTCACTTCTGAAATTGATCATCCATTTTATTTCGTGAAAAAATAAATTTGTTCCTTTAAAATATCTAACATGATCGTCTTTAGATTCTCTTGTCTGTTTGCTGCTACTTTTATTAGCCTCTTATAATCTTTTTTCAATACCATAATTTGCTGCAATAGTGATACCTTTTCATCATACTAGGACATCTGATAATGATGAGACTGGTGATTCAAGTGGGAGCGGTTCTGAAGACGATGGTGATAAGCATCAAGGACTAGCACGGAAGGCTAAGGTGGATGGTATCGGTATGTCTCAGAGATTTTCCTTTAGATCTTAGCTATTACTTTTCTTATTTGAACAGGATTAAACATATAGGGAAATTTAACCGGAGATGGGAATATATATGACATTTATCTAAATGTTTTACTGATTTTTTATTTGTAATATAATCAATATTGAAGCCCCTATATGAGGCCATATGGAACTCTACCAAGTGGACTGAAGCTTATGGCTCTAAAATCTAGCTTTAAAATGTCGTTGCTTGAATTTTTTTTGGTTTGTTTTAGTTTAAAATTTTTGGTTAAATGCAGTTGACGTCAATTGCTGCTCTATATGCCTCAATCCTTTATACACACATTACACACTGTATTCACCTTCATCACAAGTATATAAGAGAAGCCAAGTATCCATAAACAATAACTTTGATTTTGCAAAATCATCTAATAATATGTAGTGGATATATATTTCTGGGATGACAATCATATGAAGCATTTTATCCTCTTACTTGATCTTTCAAAATTAGCGCTCAGGATCTGAATTATATTAATAACAGCTGCATCGTCAAAAAGTGCTCTCAAAAATCATACCGATTGCAAGCATGTAACTTCATCACGCTGCTTTTATATGGCATAAATCAAAGACTTCATACTTGATATGGTATGAGCCTTTTCGCATGACCAACTCTATAGAGAAACACTCCGTCTTGATTACCCTATGTACAAGTACTGGGGATGACACTAGCAGTCTTTCCTGTAATTTATCTTATGCTTTCCTTGTATATGCAGCCACCTTCCCTGACAAACATTTTCCATTGCTGATATAACTTCTAATGGATATCTTAGTGTATGTAATTTAGTTTCTCTTATATTTCTTGTCAATAGCTATTTAAAGATGCGATCATTGCAAATTAATTTGCTTGACAGATGAAGCTCAACCCTCCCTAGTTACAGAGAAAGAAACCGCTGCTCCCATGCCAATCAATGAAGCCAAGGCGGACAAGCCTGCTGGAGAAGAAGCTAAGCCGTCGAAAGAAAATGGAGCTGTGCAGAGCAATGGAATCGCGGAAGCAAAACCTTACAGAAATGAAGATAGGCCACTGCCTATAGATGATGACAAACCAAGCAAATCTAGGTTCCCTTTTAATACTTCTAACAACTCATTGTTTGTGCTTGCTGCTTCTTCCAGACTCGGTAATTTTTTCTGACATTGATGAGCAGGAGCCAAAGCATGAGTATGAGTGTAAGTCCAAGAAGAAGCCCAAGCAAAAGCCCGAGTATGAGTCCCAAAAGATCGATCAGCGGGACTCCTGGCAGAAGCCCAATCAGAACTGTTAGTAGAAGCCCAATTAGTAGGAGCATTAGCAAAAGCCCAGTTAAAGAATCCCCAAGAAGCATAAGCAGAAGCCCAGTAAAAAATCGTCTGTGGAGCATTAGCAGGAGCTCAGCTCGATCTCTACCACGAAGAAGTCCAAGTATGAGCTCAGGAAGGGCTCCACCAAGAAGCAGAAGCAGAAGCCCCATAAGGTCATCCAAGGGGAGGTCTAGCATAAGCCCAATAAGGGATGAGCGAAAAAGTCTCAGCAGAAGCCCAGTAAGGTCATCGCGAAGAAGTTTCAGTAGAAGTCCTGTGAACAGAAGTTTGTCGAGGAGTGCTTCCCCAGATGGGTCCCCCAAGCGTATTAAGAGGGGTCGGGGTTTCAGTCAGCGGTATTCTTACGCGAGGCGATACCGGACACCTTCTCCGGATCGTTCTCCTGTTAGGTCACATCGGTATGGTGGAAGAGCGGAACGTGATAGGTAATCAGCCAGATATACAAATATCTTTTGTTGATATTTTTTTTTGGGCTAAAATTGCTGGTGGTGCTTTCACTTTTGTGGCCGTATTGGAGAAAATAACCCCCTCTTTTCTCAACCTGCACTTTGCCCTCTCTGAGTTTATTACTGTCAATTTCGTTTAACCAAATTTTTATTTCCTAAGACTCTAAAACTTCAATTATTTTTCTGCAATTGTTTCATAACAGTTTGTAGTTATTTCTTGTTATATGTGGTATTTCCTGCAATTGATTTTTTTTTTTGGGGGGTGGGGGGTGGGGAGAAGTTTAACAGACTCCATACGGTTATATTGTGCCTAATGTCTTTACTCTGTAATTAGGTACTCAAGCTACAGAAGTTATCGTGAGAGATCTCCCCCTAGGCGTTACAGGAGCCCTCCAAGAGGCAGAACACCAACAAGGTTCTGTTTTGTCATTTGCTGAATGTAGTTCAAGCATGATTGCTCCCAGTCTTTTTTTTGGGGGTGGGGTGTGTGGGGTGGGGTGGGTTCCTCCAACATTTTATTGGCCCTGAACAAAGAACTAAAAATATAGAAAAAAATAGACAATAACTTTACCAATGCAAGGAGTCTAATTTATAAATTCATATATTTTGAGTTAATTGGATGCCAAAAGTAGCCAAGGTGAAGATACACAGTAGGCATCTGAATAGTTATAATGCTATGCCCAAAGAATAATAGAGCAGGCATTACATTTGCACTAGTGGGTTACAAAAAGAACTCAAAATAAGCAAACAATTTCTGCACGAATGATTCTGAATGTTGTGGTATAATTGTGGTAACTCCCCTCTTTTCAGATCCAGCATTACAACACCCCCCAGGGGGGAAGCCAATATGAATAGGAATTAACAGAATGTTTACTAACAAGAAATTCAGTTTATAATTTCTAAATGTTTGGTTATAATTCTAATTAACCTTACCAATTAATAAAGTATTACATCGTAATAATGCACGTAAACTTGCAGGTACAGAAGCAGGAGAAGCCATAGTCGAAGCATTTCACGCAGCCCTATACGTTACCGAGGCCGCCGAAGTCCAGTACGCAGTCGCTCACCTCCTTTGGAGAAACCCAGGTCGCTTTCACGAAAGCGCAAGTCTGTTTCAATAAGCAGGAGTCCTTCAGGGTCAAGGTCCAGATCCATATCCAAGTCTAGGTCAAGGTCTAGTCCTGATACTCCCTCTCCAAAGCACGCAAGGAAAGAGAAATCGAGGTCGAGATCGAGCAGCTTTGATGAGAAAAAGGGTTTGGTTTCCTATGGAGATGGTTCCCCAGATTCAGCTGGGCAGAAGTAGAGGGTAGAAACTAGAAAGTATTTAAGTGCATGAGCGTTGAGATTTTCTCGACTCGTTAATTGCTTGCTGAGGATTCTGGATGTTTAATGTTGTGTGCTTTATCTTTCTGTGGACTTTGCACTTCATGCGCTTGTGATTTTGTGTTGTTTGAAGATGCATTGTAATTCACCGGATCTTTGGTTCTGTTTATTTGTTATTGTAGTAGCTTGAATTCTAAAGCTATGTAATAATTAAGTATGAGATTTATTCAGTAGAATACTGCTTATTTATCTAGTTTTGCAAATAACTCTGCATCCATCAGTAATTTATGATCTCTTAAGATTTTCTTCTTGTGGAATTTGGGTGTTTTATGATTGTTGTTCTATCTCTGCTGCATTTGGTACTTAATAGTTTGTTTCAGTGTTTCTGTTGTTTTGAGATGTGTTGCAAGTTGCTGCACCCTTGGATTTGTTACCTTGTTATTCTAGTTGTTTGCAGTCTACAGGACCACAACTAAATAATTACTGAGTATGATTTATGTCTTGTGAAACATGAGTCATTGAGGTAGCTTTGCAAAAGCATTTTAGCTATGATTCGGGTTCACATATATTGAATTTTAGAAGATATATTGTAGGAGAATAATGGAGCTGAGGTGCTATATGATGAAATTTATTTCTATGTCCTCGAAAAAACACCCTCCACGAATTTTTTTCAATCATTGGCTTTTTTTATCATCTCTCTCTTTATCATCTAAGATGTGGATACACCAAATTACCAAATTTCATGTGATTATATCATTTTTTCACAGTTGATTTAGTGAGTGCAAAATTAACGGTTTAGCGACAATAGAACTTTTTACATTGCTAATTCAACGGTGAAAAAGTGGTAAAATCACATGAAATTAGGTGTATCCACATCTTTGATGTTGAAGATGGAGACGACGGGTGCCGATCGTCCAATAAAATGTTGGAGGGTGTAGTTTTTTGACGCCACCTGACGAAAAAGCTTTGTAGGGCTTTTTTTCTTCATTATTCTCATACTATATTATAGAACTTTAGATTTAAACCCTCTAAATTTTACGATCATCAGTGATGGTTGTTGGGAATTCACTCGCGCGCGCAAACGCGTATGTTTTGGAAATGGAAACGTTTCAAGGAAATGGATTGCGCACGCGAGATCGTTCTCGTTTTAACATTTATAAACCGTAAGTGCACGGCGCGTTGTAGCAAGCCGGCAAGTACGGGTCGATCCGCAGGGAATTGTGTATTAGGTTTTGTTATTTAAGATTCAACAAATAATGAATTGGGTTGGTTGTCACAAAAAAACATAGAAAGAATGTGAAAACAAGAAAAGCAAGTAAAGAAGATAAGAAAGAAGTGGTTGTGGTTTTGGCTCGGAAGGTCGAATCGCGACGATTCCTTCGACGCTCCCGTGATCATGAGTTGTCCGTCCTTACGTTGATCCCGGCATGAAGCATGACTTGTCAAGGCGGTTGCGAAGCACAAATCATCAATTTCCGATATTCGCCGCAAAACACGAAACGAGTTTGTTTTGTTCACTTACCGTTTGTATGTCCGAGCTTGTGAAGGGTTCCCGTCGACGGCAGCAAGGTTTCGGAAGGCATCATCCATGCCATTTTTTAAAAATTTGCCGTTAAAGGGAACTCTAAACTAGAATCGTTAGCTAGAAATATAATACGGAAACTAAGTAAACCATTTACTATCTAAGTGAAAACGAAATACAACCTTTGTAGATCGGTCCTTCACTTCAAAAGTTCCTTGTTGTAGTCCCTTCGCTGCGATCATGGTTCTCCCGGACTCTTGCATGGCTTCACGAGGCTAAAAGAGCGTCCTTACTTAAAGTCTTCGAGGCCGAAGATGATCTACGTCGAGGGGATGCTAACTCAAGCTACTACCTCACTAACTAGAAAATTAGTGAAGCAAACACCCTAAACTAAAGTGCTAGTCTAGTAGAGGATGAGGAAATAGGAAGTGGGTTCACTTTAGAATTTGTTTTCTCACAATAATTCTCACTTTAGATCAAACCCTAGAAAGCTTTTGGCTTAGAGGAAGGAGATGAACAAATAGATGAGAATGAAAATGATCAAGTGAGAGAATCAACCATGGTGAGTGAGTATCATATACTAACTCATGTAAAGACATAACCATGGCTAATGCAAATGGTTAGCTTAACAAATATCTAAGATAAAAACAAAGTTAGTGGACTTTGTCAAAGCAAAACAAGCTTCTACAAGCTTCATACTCTTTTCAAAAATCCACTAATTTTGTAATTACCTTAAATAATTATAACCCACCATTATAAATAGAATGGTGTGTGTCTCATACACCTATGTAATATGTATCAACAACCATGATATAAAAAGAAAAACACAATTTAATATATATCACATATATATTAAAGTTGTGCACATGTGAGAAAAACAAATACTTAAGTGAACCAATGTTAGTTAATGTAAATTAGTATATCATATATACAATTATACACTAAATTATCAAATCAACACTTGATTTAATAATCCGGCTATATCTCATATAACCGACGAGTCATTAGAGTCCCCCACAGATTATTTCCCAAGTTCGGGCGAAACGTTGTAGAGGCCGTATGGTTTTATGGCAGGGTTCGGAAAATGCACGTGCGTTTACGCACGTGTCATATTTCGGACAGATAATACTGGTGGGCTTTGGTTTAAGCCGGATCCGAGTATTATACTGTGTAGATATAATATCTCTGTCTCAGTTGCATTTGTATTCGGTTGTAATACAAATGCGGGTATGTTTATACTGTTACGGGGTTATCCTGAAATTCGTTTCAGGATCACTTTTGGAAGTTGCCAGTTTCCAGTTTTCTATCAGCCGTATTTAACATTCGGTTAAATACGGATTTATCTTTTCTTTGGATAAGTATGGATGCTTCTAGAAGGTTCTAGAAGAGGTGATTATGCTTGTGACTCATTTGTTCATTAATGGTGCATTTATTGTGTTCATACTTTGTGTTCATACATGACTCATTCTTTCATGATAAGCTTCATTCTTATTGTCACCAATTTGCTCCTACCCTCACCTCCCTCTTCCTATAAGTGTGGCCGGCCCCCTCCTCTCTCTCACTCACTTGATTGATTCATGTGGTTAGAAAAAAAGATTACGATAGTTTTGGGGTGTATGGAAATTTCATAGCTCATTTCATTCCATCACTTGACTTAATTGGCAACTTCATTAACCGTTCGTCCATGGCTTTGGACGAAGCGAGACAAAGTGTTCTACTCATTCTCTACATCAATCTTGGTCGTTTCTTTTAGCAAACTTGACGACCGAGTTGCCTCGAGTCAGAGGCGGGAGCCCGTTTAAAGATCCGATGACGTGGTGCCACCTGGACGAGGAGATCGGAGATCGACGAGATCGGAGCAGCCGCAACGGAGCGTGGGATGATGGTTAAAGAACGAAGGACTCGGATCGTTCGGTATAACCCTTCTACCCTCTTTATAGTTTGTTAGTTTAGCAAAAATGGCAGATCCGGGTTATAGTATACGATAGCGCCAGTTTAAAAGTTTTTGTTCCGCATTTGGCGTCTGTTAGACGGCCGGGGCGCTACCGTAGACTTACACATATAACCGACCGATACAAAAAGTCGCGAGAATAAAATACGGTATCACATACACGCATTATTCTCGTTCCCGCACATATCACATATGTGCTCCTATTTCGTTTTGCCTGAGCCAGTAAAACCTTTATCTAGGACTCTAAAGACTCGTCAATACGCCGGCAGTAGGTGATGATCATATCAAGCACCCACAAGCAGTCAGCGGTACTAGCTGGACGTAACGGCTACCCGGGTATTGAGCGATCAGAAGATCAGCAAGCAAGCCCGCTCCAACTCCTGCAAAAGCTTGACGGTAACACTTGCCGTACAGTCCGGTCACCTCGTCTGATATGTCGCATATCAAGTCTAGGGGTGGTAAACGTCATACCCCAATAACCAATAAGTCATGCCGATGTGAGGATCATAACGGATCGAGAAACTACTGGTAACACTTACCAGTAAATCTCTAAAACAGCCCTGGCCAGGGACTTCCCTGTTATGGTCAATCGAGCATAGCGCAATATCAACCCCCAATACCGGGAGAGACGAAACCTCTCCTATCGCTCATTGCCTCCATGTGACTCGGGACTGTACCCAAAAAATCACCGTTTTGCACGCCCTCTTGGACGTGGTAAGGTGGAAATCAAAGCACAGTGGGAATCACACAAGACTCTATGACGATCTCGGGTCTACAGACTAACCTGTACAAGTGTCACCAGAGAACTGCCATCTGACGTGAGGTATAATACCATCTGGGAGTTCTCGGCGAGTCCGTCCAGTGTACCCAGTCTCTACTGAGCACCCGTATACCATCTCTGATGTCAAACACCAATGGATATAGGATCATCGATCGCCCATCTCATGGGTCGAGAAGCGTATACGCTAGTCTACTCTGGTATATCGATGCCCTGTCTCGATACACCCACGACTAGGAACATTAAAAGATGAACTTATGGACTACCATGGCCCCACTAGTATGATCTGCATCATAGTCCTGGTAGTCAAGTACACATCCTAAGGGCTTCACCAACATGTAACTATAAGACAGTATCAAGAGACAAGTATACATGTTAAGATAAAGAGCAACCAGATAACATACTATCATATCGAGCAAGAAAGTCCTCTCTATATATGTCCAAGCACCCAATATAATATTCATCATCTGTACAATACTGGCCTCTAGGGTATACATACAACTAACAGCTTAGGGTATCAACACTAAGCACGAGGGTTAGCAAGCTTACCACAACATCAAAAACACAAATTAGTTAATGAGAGCAAGTGATTTTAGTGTTGAGTTTGCTAAGTGTTTGTGATAGTATATAGTATATGAAACTAAGAGATTGTCAAGCACTTGATCACAAAAATACCATATCTAAAACTAGCAACCTTAACACTAAATTGATTTTAACTTAAACATTGAATTGGGGAAAGAGAGTGAATATGGTATATGAGGAGGTTACAAAGTAACCGTGTTTCAAAATACCATATCACATCAATACATAAACAATCTTTAAATTAGAATTATATATATAAGCACATTAAACATTAACAAGAGGAGGAGGAGGCAAAGCCTTTCATCTCATTTCCTCATCAATACCACAACCAAAGAAAGATTAGTTAAGCATGATGAAGAAAAGCAAATAAGAAAAAAAAAGCAAGTAATCAAAGAAACAACAATATTATTAACACTTGAAGTTGAGGTACAAGATATTGGTAACTTGTTCAACCTCCATAATGAAGCTCTCAAGAGAAAGCTCCATGAGGGAAGAAGAAGAAGAAGAGACCAAGTTAAAGCCCACTCACTCTCAAGCCTAAACCAAAAACAAACTAAAACAAAACTATATATGAGAGAGCCCTTCCCTTGCTCACTGATCTGGTTTTTATAGGCACCAAAAATGATTAAACAAGTAATAAAAATAAGGTGATGTGACTGTAAGGAAGGGACAGAGAAAAGATGGGGACAAATGGGGCAAGAGGGGCCGGCGAGCTCGGAATTTATGGGGGTGTGGCCGGCCAAAATCCGAGTAATGAGGCTCGTATTGAT
The DNA here is from genome assembly GCA_030015575.1 of Agapanthus africanus. Taxonomy (NCBI): domain Eukaryota; kingdom Viridiplantae; phylum Streptophyta; class Magnoliopsida; order Asparagales; family Amaryllidaceae; genus Agapanthus; species Agapanthus africanus. Next base: position 405,333,439 of record CM057346.1, read on the forward strand.
GTGGTGGTCTCTTGTCAACTCCAATATCATCCTGGTGCTGTTTGTCTTCTCTGTTTAAGCCTAGTTTGCATTCAGACATTTGGAGGGAACATGATGCCATACATCACATCAAAATTTTAGCATTTATTACCCATGTCCCCCCACATGTGCCCACTAGTTGCACAATTCATCATTTGTATGTGCCAAGACAGCCCTATCATGGTCCAAGCCAAAGAGTTGTGTGTACACTTGTATTATGTTGGACCAAAATTGTGTGCACACATTTATTTGCAAAAGAACTCTTTGGATATCAGTCGGTTTCCAGTTCTGTTTGCAGCGTCGGCTCCCAAACGCTATATTCGTGATATTGAGTATGTTTCTAGTGTTTTATCACGAATACATGTAATCTGTAATTACTGAGCACACTGGTTAATAGCACCGATATATAACAAAATAGATAAATAATGAGCGGTATTAAATTGCAGTTTTCTGAGATGAACAATGGTGCTCACAGGCATGGATTCCTCAGATCAAGACGTGTGGCAGATGGCAAGTCTCCCACATGCACCGACTAGCTACTTGAAGTCTACGGAGCTGAGATAAATACCGTACAAAAGGGGATATTTCTCGGCGCCTCGCTTTCTAGGTAGCATCCGACCTTTAGGGGGCCTCCCTTGAGTACGTTCCCTCTTCACCTAACCACCAGCTAATAGCTGGTCTTCGAGCAATCACAGAGCCGAGCTTCCTCAGCTTCACTCGTCTCTGAGCTATCCTATAACTGAGATTCCTCAGCGTCCATGGAGCACATGTGTCCTCATAACGGCTCCGTGTATCTCGCCACGACGAGATCTCCCCCGCTCTACGTCCCGCATCCCATGCTAGCGTATCTCGTCATTAATGAACGCATCTCGCCATCAATGCGGACGTTACACATGGGCGAAACGGGCGGCGAGAATCTCGCATCGGCTCGCCTTCAGGTGACCCCTATATAAACCCTCCTCCAGATGATTCAGGTAACTCGAACACATTACAATACGCTGCTACTTTGCCTAAATATTCCTTGGTACTTACTTGATCGTCGGAGGGTCATACGGTGGTTTCCTACACCGGGATTTTCTTTGCAGGTAGCTCAGCGGCAACATCAATCAACAACCAATTGAGGTCCACACTCTCTCTTTAAATCATAACCCTTCAATCTCGCTGGCCACAAGATCGACCGAGGACAATATTTGAAGGAGATTCTGACCTCCATCAGTTGGCGCCGTCTGTGGGAAACGAGAAACTTTTTCCACCAAAAAATTGATCTTCCACCTTCGATTCGATGGCCAGTGATCATCACAACGAAGATCCTAGCACGAGCCATCCCGTCCTCCGCAACGGAGGTGGGGGAGGTTCCACTCCTTCTCCCAACATCGTCGAAGCCTTAACGGCACGGATCGACCGAATGGCAGCGATGGTAGATGTGCTCGCTCGTGTTCAAACTACAAACCACGCCCGGCAAACCGCCACCCTTGCTCCCCAGAACGGCGGCGTACACGAGGCGACAGACGGATGCACTCAGGTCCTCAGCCTAGCTTGTGCTAACCCTGACACCACGGAACTCCGATTCCGGCAGTCACGACCACATACGAGGAATGATTCCATGACTCGTTGGGCACCGAACAGTCCAACGCCGAGATCTCAGGACCAACTAAACTGTCGCTTCAATGCTCGCCGCGCTCCCTCTCCCTCTCCCTTCGACGCGACGGCAGCCAGTTCGCCTGATTCCAGGGAAGACCGACGTCACCATAATCACCAAGGCCGTGCATATGGCGCACGCTGGGATAAGCCATGAAGGGTTCATCCCGAGGATCTGAGGAACATGATAGAGCGAAGTTGAAGCCGCTCCATCGCCCAAGCCCGAAGCAGAGACAGTAGGCACTCCGATTATGGAGAATTCTCGGGGTACCAGCAGCGAATCAAGGTCTTCGAGAAGAAGTTCGAGGACATCCGGTTCGCCACCCGTTAGCCTTGCGGATTGACAAAGTACTCCGCGGACTCTCTCACGAAACCTTTCACCGAGCAGTTACTGAGGGAGCGGGTCTTATCCCGGAACAAACCACCCAAAGTGGCTCTCTTCGACGGGAAGTCTGACCCGAAAGACCTCTTGAACGTGTTCACCAAGGGCATGAGCTTTCAAGATAACTTGGATGCGGTTCAGTGTCGAGCATTCCCCAATACTCTCATTCGGGCCGGGTGAGATTGGTTCCATGGCCTGACTCCGCGCTCAATCTCAACTTTCGACGAGTTGACTACTCAATTCCTTAGCTACTTCGTCGGCAACCAACGGAAGAAGAGATTGGTTGACTACCTGTTCACTATCAAGAGTGAGGACAAAGAATCTTTCAAGGGCTATATTACCCGCCTCTACAATCCTCTCCTAGAAGTACCCGAGCACCGGGACGAGACGGTCATCACTGTCCTGAGATCCGGTCTTAGGCACAAAGAGTGGCTCCGCTCTTTTGCATTAGCGAAACCTATGACCATGGCAGAGGTAAAAGTATAGACCGAATAGAAAATCCAACTCAAGTCTGAGGTGAGTGCTAATCTTCCCTGTGGAGACCGGACAGACCGAAAGAAAAGGGACTGGGAAGAGAAGAAGAAGGCTGATCATTCGAAACCTTATTCTCCGAGGTTTTACGAGTACACTCCTCTGAACGTCTCACAGGCCGAGCTGCTAGAGGAGGCGAAGAGCGAGAGATTCTTTAAGCCGCCACCGATGATACAAAAGTCAGGCAAGCAACTCCGCGGCCCGTATTGTGCCTTTCATCGATCACAGGGATACTTGACCGAGAACTGCAAACAGCTATGCGATTACATCGAGGAGATGATCCGCTCCGGTCACTTGGTAAAGTACCTGCGAGATAAACGTTAAGCAGATAGGGAGAAAGCAGACCAACCTGCAACCGGAGAGTTGACAGTCGGACAGATCATGGTCGTCTCCATTGGCTCGACTCCAAGCAACGAAGACACCCACCATGTCTGGCTAATCATGACCTTAGATGCTCCCCCTCCAAGAAGTACAAGAAGGTTACTCCCATCATCTTCACCGATGAGGACCTGCATGGCATATCGGTCCCGCACAATGATCCCCTAGTGATCATGGCATGGGTAAATAGGTACGAAGTCAGGAGAATTCTTGTTAACTTGGAAGCTCGGCGGACATCCTATTTTATGAATGCTTCCAGCGTATGGGATTAAACCCGTCCGATCTCCAGCCTGTTAGCTATAGTGCCCTTAAGTCAATTATTGGATCACAGGCACGTGATTGCAATGATTGAGGGATGACCTATACCGGTAGGACAGTCTTACTCGAGATGATAGTATGCTATCTAGTTTGTCTTTATCATTGTGTACATACTTTAGGTGACATTACAGCTCACTATTACATGTTGATAGAGCCCATAAGATTCTTGCTTGACTACCAGCAGTATGATGGCAATCATATATGTGAGAGTTGGACAGTCTATAAGTACATTCTTAAAGTGTCCCTAGCAGTAGGAGTTTCGAGACTGAGCATCGATACTCTGAGAGTAGACTAGTGTATACGGATCGAGAACCCGACGAGGGGCGGTGGCTGGTCTCATAAGCCATTGGTGTCGGTTGGATCACCTAAGATTCTACAGGTACTCATTGGATTATGAGTACACCGAACAGACTCGTCAGGAACATGCTAGTTGGTATTATACCTATTGTCAGATGGCAGTTCCCTGGTGACATGTGTACAGGTTAGTCTATTGACCTGAGATCGTCATTTGTCTCGTGTGAGTTTCCACTATGCTTTGATTACTACCCAACCACGGCTCAAAAGAATCGTGCAAACAGGTTTTAGTTGGGTACAGTCCCGAGCCACATGGAGGCAGTCTCCCGGTATTAGGGGTTGATGTCGCGGTGTGCACGGGTGGCCATCACCAGAAATCCTTGGCCAAGGTAGTCGAGAATTACTGATTCGGATCAGTAGCTTCTCAGGTGATGATGGGCTTCATACCGACACTAAATATCGCGTTATTAGGGGTCTGACTTTATCCATCCCCCTAGACCCGATATGCGATACTCATAGACGAACGGACCGCACTGTATGGATATTGTCACTGTCAGGCTCAGTAGGGTTTCAGGATGAGTTCGATCGTCGACCCCCCTTTCGCTCAATACCTGGGCAGCCGTTACGTACAGCTAGTGCCACTAACATGCTTGTGGTTAAACCCACTGCCAGCGTATTGAAGAGTCTTTAGAGTCCCACACAGAGGGTTTCCCTGGTTCGGGCGAAACGTTGTAGAGGCCGTATGGTTTTATGGCAGGGTTCGATCATATTCTTGCACTTGTGCATGGATCATGATCGGACGGATAATACTAGTGGGCTTTGGTTTAAGCCGGATCCTAGTATTATATTGTTGGATTATTTTCATCTCGTTGTATTCGTATTCAGTCAGAATACGGATGCAGGTATGTATATACAGATGAGGGGTATTCTTGTAATTCGTTACAATTTTACTTTAGAAGACGCCATTCTCTTTTTTGTTTAAACATTTGGTTTAATGTTTATTTGTGATAGAAATTGTGAGCATAAGTTTTGGCCTAGGGCATTCATGGTGCATTTATTGTGGTATGTGCTCACATGGTGACTCATGGTCTTGGGTTTGGTGTGAGATATTTTATGCTAGGATTTTTCTTTAGCTCAAGATATATCTCACAACACACTCACACAAAATATAGGGCAGCCATCTCATTTTTCTTTGTAGCTTGCTCACTTGCTTTTTCTTTAAGGCTAAAACTAGAGCTCACAACTTTCATCACTTGGCTTCTTCTTCACCTCCACCCATACCCTCTCATGAGTTGAGAATCCATGGGTGCTTTGAGACAAAATGATCACACACACTCTCTACTTCACCTAGAGCATCTAGGCTAGCAAACTTGATGTCCGAGTTGCGTCGGTTTAGAAGCGGGAGCCCGTATAAAGAATTCTCGACGTGGATCCTCTTCGACGATGGAGACCGGAGAGCGAACTTCGCCGAGGCAGCCGCAACAAGTTTAGGACAGAAGTTGAAGACCGAAGGACACGGATCGATCGTTATAACCTCTCTAAACACTTTACAGTTAACTAGTATAGGGTTAATGGCACGATCCGGGGTTTAGGGTTCCGTTAGCGCCAGTTTTAAAAGTTTGTGTTCCGCATTTGGCCATGGAAAGTTGGCCGGGGTGCTGGCATAGCCTTACATGGTATCAGAGCCAACCCATTAACCGCATACTAGTTGGTTTAGACAATGTTAAAGTATTGAAACCGAAACAACCCCAAACTATACCCGATGCATTCCAGTTTCTGTCATTTTTTAAAGCGTCTTCTAAAATTTTTTTAGTAACTGCATAAGACTACTGACCTGACCACTAGACCACAGACCAAATACGAGCTAATTCCACCAGAAAAAACCCGGCTACAATGCTTTAAAAACCGAGGAGGCCGGCCTAATTGGGGAGTCTGGGTTTGAAATTTTGTGTGTGGTTTAGACTCTGGAATGTTGGTTCAGTGGTATTGCTAGTTTAGCCCAGTTTGGATATGGATTTATCTACTTGTTTGGGGTTTATTCAGGGTTATTTCGAAATCGATATTTATAACATTGTTTAAAGTTTACAGTACATTACATTTCTATCTGCGACCGTGAATGTCATTTGAGCGGTACAACTTGTCTAATTGCTATAGTTCTTTTAGACGGGTTTGCGAATGTGACATTCACGTTGATGTTCTGTGTTGTGTTGTGTTTGTTGCGGATTCATCGTGGTGGATAGCTTGGGTGCAATATTAGTACAGTTTGGATTTATTTGTACATTTGATATCGCGGGGCGAGCGTCCGACATGTGAACTGCCGTCACTGCCTGTTTGTATATTATTATTTGGGGCACGAACGGGTTGAGGTCGATGTCACCGTTGTACATATTTTCTTTTCTGTACTAGGATTACATCGTGATGGAGTGCACGGATAGCCGGGTTCTAGAAGGCAACGGGTTCGCATCTCATGGCGTTGAGAAGGAGGGGGCCTCACTCTAGAATTAACGGGCTATTCGCCGCACTCGTAGGGGGTACAGGTTGACCCAAGGAGGGGTGCTCAAGTTACCGGATTCCGTGAAGTGCTGGGTGGTCCATTCACTTTGCTGAAAGGGGCTTCTTCGCTTCTGGTTTTGGCGGGTAACTTGCCGCGCTCGTAGGGGTCTAGGTTTTCATTGCACAGGCTATCCACACGACCAGAGAAACGTCGGGTTTCACTTGCGGCTCAAAGGAAACCCGGGGCTCCCAGATTATCTGTATTGTTCTGTGATGCTTATTACTTTTCTGTGATGTTGCATTTATCACGCCTAGAGTGATTATTATATATTGTTATATATACTAGTAGATGTTGTATATGTTTTACACTCGCGCTAGTCCAGTCCCCGCTCTGTCGTTAGTTAAGTAACCTAATAGGTGATGACGGGACCCATTGGCGAATGCAGATGGTATATATTTACATCATATTTTCGTTCTTTTGTGGTGTGATTAATTGATGGAACTACATTGATTCAGATCAATGCACGGAAAACATACCTATTTGATGTTGTTGGAACAATTTTCAAAAGCTGTTATTACAAGAACGTTTTTCTTTTGTTTTGCACAGTGGTATTCGGTTATGAATATCCAGCACCTCATTCGACGAGGCAAGGGCCGAGATCCCTTCATCGGGAGTGACCCATTGGACAGAAGTTTGCGTCAGGGTAATAACTTCACTATAGTCGATTACTTTTTTCTTTGCATCGTGGTATTCAGTATGAATATCCTATAACTCATTCTATGAGGAAAGAGCCGAGATCCCTTCACCGGGAGTGACCTCTTTAGCAAAGGTTTTCACCACTATATATTTGTAAAAAGCTATCCGGTTCCTTCAACGATATCAAGTTCATTACGTTAAAGGTTTTTCGCCAAAAACCATTCATAGCCCTCCGTTATTTCAGACGGGTAGCACTTAGTATTCATGCTATGTTTGTTGGCCTTCGTCAAGGCATAGTGTATGGTAGCTGCTTGTTACCTTTCTGTTGCATAGATAGATGCGTTGGTTTGGGACAGTCGTACAGCCTTGTTGTCCTTTGTCAAGGGTGAGTATGGATGGGTTCAAATTAACCTGGACAGTGATGGGTAGAACTTGACATGTGACTTATGATTTGTTGGCCTTCGTCAAGGTCATAAGAGCATGGGGTAAAAATCACATCGGGAGTTTCAAACGTACTTGAAACTTGCCAGGCATGCGCATACCTTCTGGAGTGTGATAACGTGAGTGGATTCCATCAGGTTATCATGCGATGATAGTTGGATCCCGATACCCACTGATGTCACGACCCGGAAATGGCACGTGACTGGCACTTGAATCATATGAAGTCTATAGGACCCCATCTAATTCAAATAAGCCAAAAAAATCCCAGAAATGTAAACCATTTTGAATAGAAGTGAAGAAAACTTATTTAAAGAAAGTGGTTTTAATAACATAAGCCGAATATGTATTTTTAAAATCATCAAGTCTTTTCTGAAAATTTCGGCAGAGTTTCCTTTGTAAATACTGGTCCTAAAAGGGTACAACATGCATAATATGAATAAAGGCATCCCCAAGCGGGAGCTAGCTCTTTGTCAATTGACGGTCACAACCACGCAAGCAATATAATATACAACGCCGAAGGGCGAGGATCAAAACTCAAAAGGAAACTCAAAATCAACATGAAAACCATAATAATACAACGCGCGACTCTAAGGTCGAAAAACAACAACAGGTTTTCTAAGTCTGAAATAAATATACAAGTTTGGTTGATGGAGTTTACTAGATACAACTGAATAAAAATAGAGTACAATGGTGGTCACGATACAAGTGAACCAACCCACCAAAGCAATCACCCGGAATGGAAACAGTGTGCCAGAAGCCATAACGAAACCTGTACGGCAAGACCTGCAAGAACTGTGGCACAACGGGGGTGAGTTGCCAACTCGTGAGTAGAAAACGTCACAGAGCAGAAATAGTATGTATGACTCAATCCTAGGTCAATACGATCAGTACTATATATCCTCAATATGATAAAGTCTGAAGCATGATAAGGTGGCAAGGGTAAACATCTATACATAAGTGTAATACCAAGTGCTCGTGTCAGTGCCTCAGGTAGCAACATATCATAAACATGAGGTGTGATCAATGTAATCAACATGAAATCAGTGTCAACTATATCATGAAGTCTATAAGTATGTGGATATCATCCAACTATGTAATCAATACACGTATGCATATAGATCTCGTCCACGTGTCAACCCATGACACAACAACATCGTGCATGTAAATATCATAAATGCATATGCATGAAAGTATGAGGATATAAATCAACGTTTGTCCCTCGCGACACATCAAAATCATGGAACCTGAGTGTCCAGCATCAACACGTAAATCCTCATATATCTCAGGCTCCGTATCATCTGCGGGATCGGCCCGCGGGCTCCGGCATTACGGATCGGCCTATATCCATCTCATGACTCCGGTCGGTATCCTCTGGATAACCGCGAGGTCCAAATACTATCACCGGTAGGTAGTGGTCTCTCTGCCAGGCTCACCGTCTACTGCACAACAAATCCGTTCTCGCCCCGGGGTACCATACCGGGTCCACCAGGTACTCGCAATCGGCCTCATCCAGCTCCTCGAATCGGGTATCACATGTCACTCTCAGAACCGAGAAAACACATGGTGTACGCACAGAAATATCATATCAAGAGAAACTGGGTTTTTAAAACAATACATACTTTCTTTTGAAATAACCACGGTTCTCAAATCCAGAAATCTCATGAAAACAGCATATCTCAATGCGTAAAATTTGTAAGTCTATGTAACCCACCCCGGTACTTACGGGGAGGTGGAAAGAGTAAAAAACGGATTTTTATCACAAGGAAACATAGACAACCATGAAGGATCTTTGCTAAACAAAAACTAACAAACTAACTACAAGGTCTAGCTACTAGGTAAGATGGTTATACCTAGTTCTTGAACTCCTTCTCTACTTGTTGTGGTCCTCCTTGTTGCTAGCTCCTTGGAGTGGTGTAGACGGTTCCTCCTCTTCGTCTTCTCTTTGCCGAAGAAAGATCCACCCGAAGGCCTCTACCTTGAGCTCCTACCTCAACCAAGAGGTAACTAGAGTGCTTGGCTTGCTATACTAAGAACCCTAGAATGAGTAGAAAGTTGTCTTGATGGTTTTATCTCACAAAGCTTATGTTTTTCAACTCATGAAACAAGAGAGCTTTGAGAGAGAGGAAGAGGGAGAGCTTTGCAAGAGAGAGAATGAGCAAGAGAGAATGAGAGAGTAATCTTAACCTTTCTCTCATATGAGAAAGATATCAGAATAATAATAATAATTAAGAAAATTGTGATGGTTAGTTGATTTGACCATTATCATTTCACATTAAATGCTAATGCAAGTTTCAAGAAGCATCTTTGCAAAAGAAATCATCATGGTCAACAAAAGTCAACAATTCAAATGGTCAACCCAACCCTAACCATGGCACAATTATCCTTAATTAATATTATTAATCATATTTCTCATTCTCATTAGGGTTTAGAAAAAGTCAACGATCAAAAACCCTAATGAGGTTCCTCTGCCTCTGTCAACTGTGCATACACACCCGCATCCGTGTTCCGAGGAACATGAATACAATGAGACAAAACCAATCCCAAAACAAATACTAGGATCTGGCTTAAACCAAAGCACGCTAGTAATAACTGCCCGGACACCAAACGTGCACAAGTGCGCGTATGTGAACGAACCCTGTCGCAAAACCATGCGACCTCTATTTTGTTTTGCCCAAAGGCGAACAACCCTCTGTGTGGGACTCTAAACACTCGACACTACGCTGGCAGTGGGTTTAACCACAGGCCGCAAGCAGTACTAGCTGTACGTAATGGTCCCCAAGTAAATGCCGATAAGAAGACCGATGAGGCGAACCCATCCGAACTCCTACTGAGCCTGAATGTGACAATCTCCGTACAGTCCGGTCTGTTCGTCTGAGAATATCGCATGTCGGGCCTAGGGGGCGGTAAACGTCAGACCCCTAATAGCGATACAAGTCGTGCCGGAGTGTAGCCCAGAACACACTACTGGAAACACTGCCAGTAATTCTCGCTTGCCTTGGCCAGGGACTTTGTGTAATGGCTCTCCTAGACACAGCGCGATATCAACCCCCAATACCGGGAGAGACGAATCCTATCTAACCGCTACTGCCTCCAAATGCTTCGGGACTGCACCCAACTACTACCTATTTGCAAGACTCCTTTGAGCCGTGGTAGGGTAGTAATCAAAGTACAGTGGGAACACACTCGAGGCGAAGTAGCAGTGTCAAGTCGACGGACTAAGCTGTACTCCTGTCACCTGGGAACTGCTATCTGACGATAGGTATAGTACCAACCAACAGTTCCCGATGAGTCCTGTCCAGTGTACTCGTAACCTAACGAGCACCCGCATACTATCTCCAGTACGACGTACTAATGGCTGTGGGACAGACCATCTCCCCTGCTGGGATGAGAAGCGTATACGCTAGTCTACTCCGGAGTATCGATGCCCTGTTTCGATAATCCTACGACTAGGGACCTGTATAAGGATGTGCTTGTAGACTACCCAGCCCCCACAAGTATGACTACCATCACAACGCCGGTAATCAAGCAAAGATTCTAAGGGCTCTACTAATATGTATAAGCGATATACTAAAAGAAACACATGCACATATTAAACTAGAAAACAAACCAAGTAGCATACTACCATTTTGAGCAAGATTGTCTATACAACTGTGAATATCCCAAGCTTCCATTAAGTAATATACAAACTAGTATGATACAATAATGGCCTCTAGGGCATATACACTAACAATCTCCCACTTGCACTAGGGCCATGTACTGGCATGTCGAAGACCTATCATGTCGATCAGTCGCTCGAACTGAGTCTGGGGTATGGCCTTCGTGAGTGGATCTGCAGTGTTATTCTCCGAATCTACTCTCCTTACCTCGATCTCCCGGCGATCTACGATCTCCCTGATTAGGTGGTACCGCCTCAAAATGTGTATGGACTTCTGATGGGACCTGGGTTCCTTCGCTAAAGTTATAGCGCCGTTGTTGTCACAATACAGCGGTATTGGATCAACAATGGTAGGAACCACCTGAAGTTTCGTAAGGAACTTCTTCATCCAGACAGCTTCCTTTGCGGCATCGCAAGCAGCTATGTACTCCGCTTCCATAGTTGAGTCAGCAACGGTTTCCTGCTTGGAGCTCTTCCAGCAAACTGCCTCTCCATTGAGGGTAAAGACATAACCCGACACGGACTTGGAGTCATCCTTGTCACTCTGGAAGCTGGAGTCAGCAAAGGCCTCGATCTGGAGGTCTTTTTCGCCATACACCAATAACATCTCCTTAGTCCTTCTCAGGTACTTGAGAATGTTCTTTACTGCTATCCAGTATTTCTCCCCTGGGTCTGACTGTTACCGGCTTACAACGCTCAATGCGTATGCTACATCTGGTCTGGTACACAACATCACATACATTATAGAGCCTACCGCAGATGCGTAGGGTATAGATGATATGCGAGCCCTTTCCAAATCAGTCTTGGGAGACATCTCTTTGGAGAGGGTGATTCCGTGACAAGCCAGTATATTACCGTGCTTTGAATCTTCCATACTGAATCGTTTCAGTATGGTGTCAATGTACCTAGACTGCGAAAGTCCCAACATCCTCTTAGATCTATCATGATAGATCTGGATCCCCAGAATGTAGTTGGTATCGCCCAGGTCCTTCATGGAGAACCTCTGTGAAAAGAATCCTTTGACTGACTGTAGCATAGGAATGCCATTTCTTATTAGGAGAATGTCATCCATGTACAAGACGAGGAATACCACAGTTCTCCCTACAATCTTACTGTAAATGCATGGTTCATCTGGATTCTTGATAAAGCCGAATTCTTTGACAGTATCATCAAAGCAGATGTTCCAACTCTGTGATGCCTGCTTTAGTCCATAAATGGACTTAAGCAACTTGCATACTTTACCGCTGCTCCCACTCTGAATGAAACCCTCCGGCTGATCCATATAGACGCACTCTTCCAAATTTCCATTTAGAAAAGCCGTCTTTACGTCCATCTGCGAGATCTCATAATCGTGGAAGGCAGCAATGGCAAGAAGGATCTGAATGGATTTGAGCATAGCCACTGGAGAAAAGATTTCGTCATAGTCCAAATCAGGTCTTTGACGAAAACCCTTTGCAACAAGTCTAGCTTTATAGGTTTCAACCTGCCCATCTACACCAATCTTCTTTCTGAAGTTCCATTTGCAGCCTACGGGTTTTACCCCTTCTGGAGCAATGTCCAAAGTCCAAACTTTGTTGGTGTACATGGACTCCATCTCGGTTCGCATTGCATCTAGCCATTTTACTGAGTCACCGCTCTAAATGGCTTGCTGGAAGCTAGTAGGCTCATCATTTTCAATGACGCAATCCTCTCGATCCCCGTCTATGAGAAAACCGTAGTATCTCTCGGGCGGATGAGACTGCCTACTACTCCTGCGGAGTGGCGCTGGGATGTCCGGTTCTCCTGAAACTTCTGGTAATACCAAGCTTTCAGTAATAGCTTGTGGTTCCAGAATTTCTTCCAGTTCTACTGCGCTCCCACTTGTTTCTTTTTCTAAAAACTGATGTTCCAGAAAGTGGGCATGACAAGAAACAAAAACCTTTTGTTCCTCTGCGTAATAGAAAAGATACCCCCTGGAGTTCTTTGGGTATCCCACAAACTTACACAGTACTAAGCGTGCCTCGAGTTTGTCCGCATGCTGCTTTTTAACAAAAGCTGGACATCCCCATATCTTCAGATATTGAAGATGGGGTTTCTTCCCACACCATATCTGATATGGTGTGGTAGGCACAGTCTTGGAGGGAATCTTGTTCAAAAGATATGCAGCTGATTCTAGTGCATAACCCCAGAAGGATCGCGGTAACTCAGCCTTACTCATCATGGAACGAACCATATCTAATAGGGTTCGATTCCTCTTTTTAGATACACCGTTGTGTTGTGGTGTGTATGGAGGAGTAAGCTGAGAGAGAATTCCATTCTCTTTTAAGTAGTCCAGAAACTCGGCACTTAAGTATTCACTACCTCGATCAGATCTCAGTGTCTTGATACTCTTGCCTGTTTGTTTTTCAACTTCATTCTTGTATTCCCGAAATTTCTCAAAGGCCTCGGATTTATGCTTCATCAGGAAGACATGTCCATACCTAGAGAAATCATCCGTAAAAGTAATGAAGTATGAATAACCACTTCGCGCATGTTGTTCATACCATAATATTGCATTATTATATTCCCCATTCTTATTAGTTTTATAAATAAACAGGTGCTTTTGACGCATGTTTGCTACATATTACAGGTTACAGGTTCTTGGAGTGAAAACAGTGAAAAAGACAAAAGACGATACAAAAGAGGGACTTTTGACCAACAAATAGAAGGATCTTAGTCAAGCCTAAACGAAGAACAGTTCATAATTAACAAGGCAACGCAAGGTCTAAGATTACAAAGAGAACGGTTAAAAGTCCACTGCAAATTGTTCATTGGAGATCTGAAACCAACGTAGAAGCCCAATTGATAAAAGAACCAAATAAATAAGAAGCCCAAACAGCAAATAAAATGTCCAGAAAAACTCACACACCAAGACAACAAATAGGCCGCGGAACCGCGGCCCAAACCCTACCCAGGCTGCGGTTCCTTGGCTATATGGAGCCTAAAGGAAAGAAATTTTTTACCATAATGTGGCGGTGCGAGGCTTGTTGACTTGGTCTTTTTTCTTAGGGGTATTTTTGTAATAGCAGACGTGCGAATCAAATGTAACCTAGGGTTTCCTATCCTCTATAAATAGGAACTCTCAATCATTGTAAAAGCTATGCCTCCCTTCATTAATAAATTTTAGAATTCTTTTGGAGAGCATCGGTGCTTCTTTTCACTTCATGAATTCAGATCTGACAACCCTGCGTTGATGTTTGGAGAGAGCCATCTGTAAGTAGTTTTATTTAATTGCTCTAGTTTAGATTTTAATTCCTTGCCTTAGATGTTAGCTTTGGGGAAGGCTTTTGAGAGATGAGATCTCTCATCCCTTTCTTGCCCATAATATATTTTCAATAGGACTCCATGCATACACGCACACATCGCGCCCTACGGCACCCTATCCCTCGAGGTAGCGGTGATACCGTAGTATAAAGGCCCGGTTGCGCGCGTTTTCTATGGAAGTTAGGGTAAGGATCTCTAAAGGAAGGACAAGAACCTAGAGGAAGGAACACCTTCCCGAATGGATCTAATCTTTTTTATTGATAATTACCATAACTCCTCATAGATCTTCATTTGGGTATAGAAAGCGTTGGGATTTATTTACATTTCCAAACCATTCCTAAACCTAACCCTATCAAGATTTAGATCTAGATAATCTTAGTATAGATAGATTTAGTTTTTAGATTTAATAATCAATCCGAACACCCTTCGGAATTAACTCGTTAGAGCGATTAGGTGATTCACAATATCCCTGTGGACCGACCCATACTCACCGGCTACCTACATGCGACCCGTTCTTGATTGCGGTAATAGATAGTTTTTGACATACAAATCAAATGGCGCCGTTGCCGGGGATGGCGTGTTATTTCCTTTTTGCAATTTCGGGTTAATCAAAATTAAAAAAATCATAAAAATCTGAAAAATCAAAAAAATATAAAAATATATCATCTGTTATTTTTGGAAAGGGTATTTTTGTGAGAATTTTGCAGGATTTGCACACATATTCGGATATGGAAATCTCTAGAAAACGAAACAGAAAGATAAAGATCTGAAAAATAGGGGGAACTCAAAACAGAGAGACAGAAAAATTCTTGGGATCTGTAGCCGCCATCTTACCGTGAAACCGCGGCCTAACCCTACCTAGGACCGCGGAAACGCGGTCTTCCTGTGGAGTCGTTTGCTGAAAAAAATTCTCGGGATTTGTGCCGACTACCTGGCCGCGTAACCGCGGTGGGACCCTCCTTTTGGCCGCGGAATGGCTGCAGTTTAGTTGCGACACCTATCCAAATTTGCACTGTAAGCCCCTCTGTTTATTCTCTGGAAATCTAAATATATCTTTTCTGAAAAGTTCCTGCAGGATTCTGTGTGTTTAATAAATCTTCCCCCTTCCAAATAACGAGTCTTGTGCAGGATTTTTGCGCCTCGCTTAAAATAGAAATTGATTGCAAGTAATATTTTTCTGTTGCATATCTTTTCTCAAAAATCTTTTTGCAACAATTTTTCCAAATAAAGAGAAAAAGGAAAAAGGAAAATGTTTTTTTAACAACTTGCAAATTTTTGCTGCAAATAAATCCTTGCACCACCTACATTCTTTCTTTTCCCCTTTCTTCTAACATGGGTACCCCAAATCATAAATCACTTGCCGAACTTTGGTATCCCGAACCTAACTTTGCCTCGTACGTCAATTGTTTCGGTCGATTTAAAGACGATCCTTCCATGCCTAAAATATCTTTGAAAGATCAAATAGAAGCATCTAGGAGAAACAGTTCGACTTTGCAATCCACTCTGTGTCAACCAAGTCCACCTTTACCACCTCCATATGTTGATACCACTTTTTCAAGTCCTGTTGTCACTCCTAAGCCGATGTCCATTGCTGAGCATATTGCTCAATCTCGTAGTTGATCTTTCACCCCTCTCCATTCATCTAGTTCTAGGGATCCACAAGACTATTCACCTTTTTATCCACATGTTGATCCTACCCCTGTCCAACCACCCACTTCCTACCAGTCCTACCTGACTTTCCCACCGTCACTAGACACTGTTTCTACACAGCCTTTTGGGAGTTTCACGTCTCCAAACAATTTCGAATCTTTTACCGAAACCCCCTCACCACCAATGTCTAGTTTGGAACAGTCGTTGGGGGCTTATATCTTAGCAACAAACAAAATGATTAGGAATGTGGAAGCGTCCATGGCCGCCCTTGTACAACCTAGTGAACCGGTAGCTAGTTTCCCGCTAGCTCCAAATTTTTCAATGTATAAGGAGGCGGTTGGACAGAGTGAGAACGTGAGAGGATTTCCAAATCAAACCTACCTTTACCCAATTGAAGCCCACAACTCCCGTTTTCCATCGATTGTCCCAAATGATTCACCAGTTGAAAATAAAAACGAGTTGTGTGATTTAGTAGTGCTTGATTTGCCAAATTATGAAGAACCCCTTTCGAGTGAAACCACACTTAATCCGTTTGACCTTTACACCTCCACTCTAGAACCTAAATTGATAAATATCCATGCTTTTGATGAGGTGTCAGAAAAAATCGATTTTCACTTGATTGAGGATATAGACGCCGGGAATATTTCGGATGATGAACTTGTCGATTTGATTGAAATTTTATGTCCAATTCATCATCCCGAGTCATTAAATGTTTCTCCCGAACCTCATATGCGTCT
This sequence comes from Agapanthus africanus, assembly GCA_030015575.1. Lineage (NCBI taxonomy): Eukaryota > Viridiplantae > Streptophyta > Magnoliopsida > Asparagales > Amaryllidaceae > Agapanthus > Agapanthus africanus. Next base: position 405,349,953 of record CM057346.1, read on the forward strand.
TGATTTTGATGATAATGGCATGGATGAGTTGAATTTTGAGGAGAATTATAAGGATAGTATTGAGGAGAGTTTTGAGGATCATATTGAGGTTGAACCATTTTTGTTTGATGTGTCTGATTTTCCAATTCATCCTCATGAACCTTTAACTGTTATATCACCCTCCCTCCTTTACATCGTTCCGACCACGCTTGAAGACTGTGAGTTTGAAATTTTTTCCTTTGAATCTGACACAGTCCTCACAGACGATAACACTTACGAGTGTTTCACTTTTTCGGACGATATTGATGACTCACCGCCCGAGTTTGAGTCCTTTGAATTTCCAGATGAGTTAGTTGAACCATTGGACTTGGTTGCTTACAGTAGTTTCAAACCATTGATGGAATTTTTTAAGTTCGAGACAGTTTACTACGGTGAGAATGAGACTATCCCTAATTCACTCCCTTTCGTCCTTCCTATCATTCCGACCGTACAAGAGACCGTTACGCTTTCATCTTCAATACCAAGTTCGGCGTACCCATGTTTTCTTATGAATCTTGAGGGATCTGACCCCATTTCTCGACGGGTTGATAGGTTAGCACAATCACTTTTAACACATCGGTCATCACAAATTGCGCTAATTTATTCACTCGATTTACACCCTCAAGATTGTACTCCACTTCTTTCTCCTTTCCGCCATTCTTGTCCTCCACCGAGACCATATTCTACCCTTCTTCCCACACGGTCTCGTGTATTTCTCATTTCTTTCATCTACACCCCATTATTTCACCAACTCGGCCATTACCACGATAAGATTTTTGAATGGTTGGTGTTAACCTTTGGCTTGTGTAAGGCCAAGCTTAAGTTTGGGGGGAACCTTGTTGTATATATGTACATATACTTTTTGTTTTCTTTTTCTATAAAAAATAAAATTTCAAAATATATATAAAAAAAAAATTATAAATAAATAAACAGGAGAGTGCCGGCATTTTGGCCCTCTTGGGGTAGCATGACAGTGAGGACACTGTCAAGTTCAAGTTTGGGGGTATGCTCGGTACGTCTTCTTCCTTCGCATTCATGTGTATATTTTTGCATTTGCATACTTATTTGAAAATCCATAAAAATTTCAAAATTTCAAAATTATAAATTATTGTATTCAATTTTGGCCTTATTTGACTTAAGTTTGACAAATAGGTTAACTGGCTAGGAACAACTAGATCTTAGACCTAGTAAATTAAAAACCCTAAAAATAACCTTTCTTAAAAGTTTAACGGTAGAAAGTATATGCCTTTGTAGTTTATTTAGAAATAGGCAAATTTTGAGTTCAGTTCTTGGGCTAAGTTGAAACAAAGGAAAAGTATTGATGTTCTTATTAGAGTATGAGTTTGAAAAATAGTTCCTAGCTTAAGTCTAGATTCTGAAAATGTATACCCTACAATTTGCACAATCACGCACCTTGAAACTTGGAATAGTAGAGGAGACCTTGAAATGCTCTTGTCTAAAGTCCTTGGTACAATGAAAATAAAAGAAAAAAAAGAGAGTGAATAAAGAAAAAAATGAACACTGGTTTTTGTGATTACTTAAGGCTGCAAAAATAGAAAAATATTTAGCGAGGGTGCTTCATCACCTAGTGCCTTAGACCAACTGGTTTGGGAGTCACTGCTAAAGTCTTGGGTGTTACAAAACTAGGAAGTACGCTTTAAAGTGCAAACGCATCTTGTAATCGGTTGTTGGTACCTCAAGAAGTATTAACGGTCGTATGAAGGATGTGTAAGCAAAATTCATATAAAAATTCACCAATTAATAAGTGCTTTGGACAACGGACAAGAGTATGATTGCTTGATTTGAATTTCCGAGTGTAGGGGTGATTTATACACACACGTAGGGATATGTGATTGGGATTTAGATAAGAGAGATGAATGAAGAATAGAACTTGTATTTTTAATAGAGTTGATAAAAATTCTTACGTGGAGATGGAACCCTAGAAGGAAAACTTAAGAGATGCCGAAAGCTAAGTAAGTCTATAGAACATATATAATCTTAAGTTAAATGATGAGGAAGTGTGAAGAATATGGGTGGATAATTTACGAGTCGACGATAATAGAATTCCTTGTTAGAAAACCTAATTGGAGAATTAAAGTTGAAAAAGCCAAATTGATAGGATTTTGTGGGTGTAATTGTAAGTCTACGGTAGCGTCCCGGCCGTCTAACAGACGCCAAATGCGGAACAAAAACTTTTAAACTGGCGCTATCGTATACTATAACCCGGATCTGCCATTATTGCTAAACTAACAAACTGTAAAGAGGGTAGAAGGGTTATACCGAACGATCCGAGTTCTTCGTTCTTTAACCATCATCCCACGCTCCGTTGCGGCTGCTCCGATCTCATTGATCTTCGATCTCCTCGTCCAGGTGGCACCACGTCATCGGATCTTTAAACGGGCTCCCGCCTCTGACTCGAGGCAACTCGATCGTCAAGTTTGCTAAAAGAGACGACCAAGATTGATGTAGAGAATGAGTAGAACACTTTGTCTCGCTTCGTCCAAAGCCATGGACGAACGGTTAATGAAGTTGCCAATTGGATCGAATGGAAATAAGAAATGAATCATATCTAATTTCTATGCACCAAAACTTATATCTTTTTTCCATAATCACCACACCACTTCCTCTCAAGGAATGGCCGGCCATATAAAAGCAAAGGGGGGGGGGTTGAGTGTAGGAGGAGGGATGGTGAGAATAAGATCAATGAAGAGGATGAGTCACTTAACACCTTGTATGAATGCATTTAATGAAAACTATGAATCATAACCCTTAGTCATCATATCATTAAATGAACATTTAAAGCACTAATGACTCACTAGCCTAGTCACCATCCTAGCCACCATCTAGAAGCTTCCACACTCATCACAAGAAAAGATAAATCCGTATTTAACCAAATGTCAAATACGGCTGATAGAAAACTGGAAACTGGCAACTTCCAAAAGTGATCCCGAAACGAATTTCAGGATAACCCCATAACAGTATAAACATACCCGCATTTGTATTATGACCGAATACAAATGCAACTGAGACAAAGATATTATATCTATACAGTATAATACTCGGATCCGGCTTAAACCAAAGCCCACCAGTATTATCTGCCCGAAATATGACACGTGCGTAAACGCACGTGCATTTTCCGAACCCTGCCATAAAACCATACGGCCTCTACAACGTTTTGCCCGAACTTGGGAAACAATCTGTGGGGGACTTTAATGACTCATCAGTACCCTGGCAGCGGGTTTAACCATAAGCCGTCAGCGGCACTAGCTGTGCGTAACGGCTGCCCATGCACTGATCTCAAGGGAGGCCGATGAGCGAACTCATCCGGAAACCCTACTGAGCCTAACAGTGACGATGTATATACAGTCCGGTCCGTTCGCCTATGAGTATCGCATATCCTGCCTAGGGGGCTAGTAATGTCAGACCACCAATAGCGGTATAAGTCGTGTCGGAGACAAGCCCAAAAACACCCTGAGATACTACTGGAGTACCTACCAGTAAATCTCCTGCCTCGGCCGAGGGCTATGTGTAATGGCTTTCCTAAACACAGCGCGATCTCACCCCCAATACCGGGAGAGATGAATCCCCTGCCGATCCGCTCACGTGCCTCCATGTGCTCGGGACTGTACCCAAAAACTACCTGTTTGCACGACTCTTTTGAGCCGTGGTAGGGTAGAAATCAAAGCACAGTAGGAACTCACACGAGACAAATGACGACCTCAGGTCGATGAACTAACCTGTACACATGTCACCAGGGAACCGCTATCTGACGATAGGTATAATACCAACTAGCAGATTCCCGGCGAGTCCTGTCTGGTGTACTCATAACTCAATGAGCACCTGTATACATCTTAGATGATCCAACTGACACCAGTGGCTTGTGAGACCGGCCACCGCCCCTCGTCGGGGTCTCGACTTTATACACTAGTCTACTCCGGAGTATCGATGCCCTGTCTCGAAACTCCCACGACTAGGGACCACTATTAAGGATGAGCTTACAGACTACCCAACTCTCACTTATATGATCGCCCTCATACTGTTGGCAGTCAAGCAAAATCCTAAGGGCTCTATCAACGTGTAACAGTGATCAGTCACCTGAATCTGTACACGACTTATAAAGGCAAACCAGATAGCATACTATCATCTCGAGTAAGACTTTCCTACCGGTATAGGTCCTCCCCAATCATTGCAATCACGTGCCCGCGATCCAATAATTGACTTTGAGGGCACTATATCCAACAATCTCCCACTTGCACTTAAGGCTAATTATTGCGATGTCGACTACTCACAGCCCGTGTGAAACCGAACATCCAACTCCTCTACTAATCAGTTTCACAAAGCCCGTATGTAAAACTATTGTGTTCGAGAAATAGCCTCAGTGAGTGGATCCGCCCTGATGTTTCTTTCTATGTCTCTCTTAATCTCAAGTTCGTGGAGAAAACCATCTCCTGAATTGAGTAATACCTGCCTTAGAATATGTCTGGATATCTGATGGGACCTAGTTCATAAATGAACTCCAAATCCAAACTTCTTAGACTGTATCGATCACTGAACCTAATCAGTATCCGGCACCATGCCACCTACAGTATCCTCTTGGACCACCTGTCCATAATACTGTCCCTCGTCAGAGGGAAAACTATAACTCTGACAATCTCTCTATCATCCATGTCACCTTTGAAGCCTGGAATGATAACCGTCTCCCGAAGGAGGCTGCCGTTATCAAATCCGTAGAACATTCACTTATGTTCTAAAACTGCTTCCTTATGTTTCTCCAGGATTGGATCAATACAAACTTATTGCATCTAGTGCAAAAACAACATCTGGTGTGGTACTTGACATCTCATGATTGACTCAATTGCCTAAGCAAGTGATCTGCCAATCATGCACATCCCTCTCCCCTTTAGTCTGTAAGACACCTTTAGAGAGGGTGACTCCATCACCTGCAGGTACACCACCATGCCAGGAGTCATCTATTCTAAAAACTATTAGAATACAGTCAAAGTACCCTCATTGGGAAACTACCCAAATCCAGATCTAAAACCATAGATCTAGAAACCAGAATGTCTGATATTATATCCATATCCTGTCTGGAGAAACAACTGTGTGACGACCACAGTACAACCGATCGTAGTATAGGAATTTTACTTTCTACTCTGTGTATGTCATCCAAATACCTGGACATCACACCCTACTACCTTCTTAACAGATCCATCCCCTATTCTGATGAAGTCAAACCCATGACTGTCACATCAAAATTAGATGATCTATCTCCGCTGTAACTGCTCTAGTCTATAAATAGACATAAGCTACTTGCCCACTATGCTTCTGCTGCTCCCACTGACCACAACAACCCTCTGGCAGAATAATATACACGTGCACTTCTAAAGCTAGTTTAGAACGACGCTATACTTATCCTCCTGCCGGGTCTCATAGTCTGGAACAACAGTAGTGTCAAGTCTGGGTAAGCAAGAACCTCCCTGTCACCGTCCTTGAGGCTACCGGAGTACCTCTCGGGTGTCTGAGGTTACCCAACACATCTGCGGAGTGGCTAATGGAATGTCAAACCTGATTGAATGTTTAGGTCCTATTAAATTTTCCGTAATCGTTTGCGGTTCTGGAATCACTTCCAGTTCTACCATACTCCCACTACTGTTTTCTAAAAAAATCCATTTTACTAAAACTGTGGTGAGTCAAGAACAATATCACTATTGATCTTCCAGATGGTAGAAAGTCAACCCTCGACATAGCCCAGGTCAACCCACAAACTACCATTACAGAAACGTGCCCTGAGTTATCCAGAGTCTGGTTTTAAGCATAAGCTGGAAAACTCCCCGTAGCTTAACATCGTTAAAATATGAACTATTCTATATCCAATATAGAAACTTTGGCACTTATTTAATTGGAACCAGATTCTAATCATGCAGCTGTCTCCAGTGCATCAACTTAAATAGAGAGGCTAATCAGCATTACTCAACTTAGGAATCCATCCAATTATGAGTAACCTGAAAGAGAAACAAGTTTCTCAAAACTTTTACTATCATCTGAATACCAATCACAAGTATTTACATTTTCGATCTCTTTGAAGAATCCTGATACTTGCAACACCTGGTTCTCTACTTTATTCTTATACCCACAACTTCTCAAAACTTAGACCTTGTATTTCTATGAAACACTTGTCTAAAAACTAGAGAAGTCATAAGTAAACAGAACATAGTACGAGCACCTACCCCTCTGTCCTGACGGACACTGGACAACATACAATACTCTGTATAAGTCCACTGAGTTGAATAACTCAAAACCTGTGCGTCGTAGGTTGAAAACTGTACCCTGGCGATTTCCTCAAATATCACCAATTACAATGAATTCCGATATAATGAGGATGATCACCTAATTCCCAATAAATTACTCCCACTCATCATCTGTAAAACCATACAGATATGAGAATGAAACCTGGTAAATACATACCCTTGGAGTAAGTATCTAATCGGGAAAACAGTTTTCCTTTAACAATGCACTGAAACATGAAAATGTTTCATAGGGGTATCCTGGTATTCCTAGTAATGCCTCTTCCATAATCTAATTCATGACTTTAACCGTATATTTTATTGCCATCTCTCCAAATCCCTTTATTTGTCTTTAGTCGTTACCTTCTGTACACCATCGTTAGGCTAAATGGTTTTCTTCCTTCCCTACCGTTCGACACCAGCCTATGGTTTGGAAGAAGACTATCCAGTAAACATAATAGGTGTACCCTCCTAAACCAAGGAGTACTCGTTTCCTGAGAGAAGGTGATGATAAAAGACAACTGAATAATACCTTATTCTATTTCTCCCGAACTGGGGAAAAAAGCAAAGGTGAAATAGGAGTGGCGATGATCTACACAGTTTGGTCATGAATGATAGCAGTCGCAATTTACTTTGCTATCTTTCTAATCCCTTTATTTTGTCTTTACATATTATCTTCTGCACACCCTATTTAGGCTAATTGGTTTTCTTCATTCCCTACCTTTCGGCACCAGCCTATGGTTTGGAATAAGACTATCCAATAAGCGTAATAGGTGTACTCTCCTAAACCAAGGAGCCCTCGCAACCTGAGAGAAGGTGATAATAAAAGACAACCGAATAAACCAATTCTATTTCTCCTGAACCTGGATCCATCCTCGAAGAAGTCCTTTCGAGTTCGTATATAACCATACGATGGATCTATCTAATGGAAGTGGATGTCCGTAGTAATACGGGGTGTTCAGAGAAATTCAAAGGGTAAAAGAAGGAGTGGCAATGACTTATGCAACTAAGACAATCCAAAAGCCAGTATTTTAAGAAGGTTCGGTCAACTTGGTCACTGAGTCATAGTCTAGGGTCGGTCAATGGTCGCTGCCAAAGAGAGAGAGAAAAGAAACACTCTGCGTGCACTCTAACCTAGATCAGAATGGTTATCACTTTATCTAATCCGGAAACCTCCCACTGTACTGTCAAATTCTCCTCCAAACCTAAAAGAAGAATCAATCGGGATTACCCGAAGAGTAAACCAACTCATCAGTGGGAATCGGGATCCAACTCTCATCGCATGATAACGTGACGGAATCCACTCGCGTTATCACACTCCAGAAGGTATGCGCATGCCTGGCAAGTTTCAGTTTCTTTAGAAACTCCCGATATGATTTTTACCCCATGTTCTTATGACCTTGACGAAGGCCAACAAATCATAAGTCACATGTCAAGTTCTGCCCGTCATTATCTTATTAATTTGAACCCAGCCGTGCATACCGTTGACGAAGGCCAACAAGGTAATACGACTGTCCCAAACCAACTCATCTATCTATGCAACAAATGAATACCCCAGCAGCTACCAAACACTATGCCTTGACGAAGGCCAACAAACATAGCTTGAATACTACTGACCATCCATAAGAAACGACGGAGGGCTACGGCTGGTTTTTGGCGAAAAACCTTTAACATAATGAACTTGATCTCGTTGAAGGAACCTGATAGCTTTTAATAAAATATAGTGGCGAAAACCTTTTGCTAAAGAGGTCACTCCCGGTGAAGGGATCTCGGCTCTTTCCTCGTTGAATGAGGTGCAGGATATTCCACTGAATACGGCGATGCAAAGCAACTTGTAATCGACTATAGTGAAGTTATTACCCTGATTTAAACTTCTGCCCAAGGGGTCACTCCCGGTGAAGGGATCTCGGCCCTTGCCTCGTCGAATGAGGTGCAGGATATTCCACTAAATACCGCTATGCAAAACAAAAGGAAACGTCTTTGTAATAACACTTTTTAAATTTGTTTCAACAACATCCAAACAGGTTTGTTTTCCTTTGCATTGATCAGAATCAACGCAGTCCCATCAATCAATTGTAGGGTTCCTAGGCACACTAGTGAGGTCTCACAAGGCATCAACCATGCCAATTTCAAAAATTATAGGTGCCGAGAGACCCGACTACGGATCGTTTGCTAGAAAATTAGGCGAAAAAGCTAACTAGTTAACACTTAACTACAAGATACGGAAATACAACCTTTGTAGATCCGGTCCTCCACCTCCACGGCTCCGAGATGAGGTCCTCTCCGCTGTCCAAATCGAATCCGGGCTCTAGCGTCGACTTCATCGGAGAATAGGCGAGCTAGGTCGTCGATGTCCATGCCGAAGATGATCTACGTCGAAGCATCGCAAGATCAAGCTCTCACTTCACCAAGTCAAGAAACTTATGAAGGAAACACACTCTACTACTTGGCAAGAGGTAGAGGATGAAGAAATAGGAAGTGGGTAGACTTTAGAATTGGATTTCTCACTCTTAATCATCAATCACCATTGATGGACTTTGGTTTTCTTCACTTGAAAAATGAAGAAGAAGAAGAATGTTATTATGATAAGAATAATTAAAATGATAAAAGAAATTCATTCTTATCATAATGAAACCATGGTAAAGTGTAGAGAGCTAATCATGGTTAAAGGAATGGTTAGGGTCAAACTAGAGACAAAATGGTCACTTAGTCAAAAGATCAAGAAGCTTCAACTAGAATCCAAAATTAGCAACCATTTCATTTCATTTTCTTTTATTCATTTATCATAAATAAATGGATAATTAAATAAGATAAATGAATAATAAATAATAAACCCTAACCATCATCTTAACCTTTGTTTAATTCTATACACTTAACCAAAAACCATGTATCATCAAACATGATACAAACATGTGCACAAAATCATATCGCATATTTAATGCGCACATCCGAGCGAGAAAATCCATTTAAAGTGAACCGATACTAGTTAATGCAAAGTAATATATCAAATATATAATTATGCATCAAATCATTAAATCAACACTTGATTTAACGATCCGGTCATATCGTATATAACCGACCAGTATGCAATGCATCGGTTTATCGAATCAACCCTTGATTCGATAACTAGGGTATATCGCATATAACCTAATCGATACATTCATCGCGAGAATGGAATACGGTATCACATACACGCATTATTCTCGGTCCCGCACATATCTCATATGCGCTCCTATTTCGTTTCGCTTGAGCCAGGAAACCTCTGTGTAGGACTCTAAAGACTCGTCAATACGCCGGCAGCAGATGATGATCATATCAAACACCCACAAGCCGCAAGCGGTCTGCTAAACATAACGGCCACCCAGGTATTGAGCGATCTGAAGATCGACGAGCAAGCCCGCTCACACTCCAGTGAATCCGACCAGTAACACTACCGTACAGTCCGGTCTGATCGTCTGATATGTCGCATATCTCGCCTAGGGGTGGTAAACGTCAGACCCCAATAGCTCGATAAGTCGTGTCGATATGAGGTCTATAACTGTTTGAGAAACTACTGGTAACACTTACCAGTAAATCTCAGCAACCCTGGCCAGGGATTTCCTGTTATAGCCAATCGAACACAGCGCAACATCAACCCCCTATACAGGGAGAGACGAATCCCCTCCTATCGCTCATTGCCTCAATGTGACTCGGGACTGTACCCAAAAACCACCGTTTTGCATGCCCTCTTGGACGTGGTAAGATGGAAATCAAAGCACAGTGGGAACCACACGAGACTCTATGACGATCTCGGGTCAACAGACTACTCTGTACCAGTGTCACCAGAGAACTGCCATCTGACGTGAGGTATAATACCATCTGGGAGTTCTCGGCGAGTCCGTCCAGTGTACCCAGTCTCTACTGAGCACCCGTATATCATCTCTGATGTCAAACACCGATGGATATGGGATCATCCATCGCCCATCTGTATGGGTCGAGAAGGTATACGCTAGTCTACTCTGGTATATCGATGCTCCGTCTCGATACACCCACGACTAGGGACTTTGAAGGATGTACTTATGGACTACCATGTCCCCACTAGTATGATCCGCATCATAGTCCAGGTAGTCAAGTACAGATCCTAAGGGCTTTACCAACATGTAACAGAGAGACAATCAGCATACACGTTAAGGTAAAGGGTAACCAGATAGCATACTATCATGTCGAGCAAGAAAGTCCTCCCTATATATGTCCCAGCATCCACTACAATATACATCCTATGTACAGTAATGGCCTCTAGGGCATACATATAACTAACAATCTCCCACTTGCACTAGGGCCATCTGTAGCAGTGGTTGTAGTATCTCATACTCAACCATCCCATAAAAGTCTCTCTCTGGGAACAGGCCTTTGTGAGTGGATCCGCTGTGTTGTCCTCTGAGTCTACTCTCCTAACCTTGATCTCCCTGGAGATCAACCATCTCCATGATCAAGTGATACTGCCTTAGAATATGTCTGGATCATTGATGGGACCGGCGTTCCTCGGCATGAGCCACAACTCCATTGTCACACAATGGTAGGAACATAGTTCATCTCATGAACCTATATACACCCAAACAGCCTCTTTGGTAGCATCTTAAGTAGCGATGTATCCTGCCTTTATCGTCTAGTATGTCACAGTATCCAGCTTGGAACTCTTCCAACATACCGTCCCTTTACTGAGGGTAAAGACAATGCCTGTGACTGACATTCAGTCGTCTTTATCACCCTGGAACCCTTCCAGTGATTCTCCTCAGGATCGATTGACACCACCTCACTACATCTAGTGAGTTTCCTAACATCCATTTAGATCTATCTCATAGATCCATAAACCCAGGATTTAGGAGGTATCACTTTGATCTTATATGGAGAATCATTGTGATAATCGGAGATTGATCGAGCGTAGCATAGGAAACTCCTTCCCTATCAAGAGTATGTCATCCACGTACTCTACGAGGATCACCACCATACTCCCTACTACCTTTTTGTATATACAAGGTTCATCTACCATTTTGATGATGTCAAACTCTTTGACCGCTTCATCAAAACAGATGTTCCAACTCCGCGATGCCTGCTTTATCCTATAAAGCATCTTGCACACGTTTCCGCTGCTCCCACTGTCTACGAAGCCCTCTGGCTGTGTACTTATAGACACTCTCTTCCAAAACATCATTTAGAAAAGCTGTCGTGACACCCAACCGCCAGATATCGTAGTCATGGTATGTAGCCGTGGCAAGTAGTATCTGGATGGACTTAAGCATAGGTACTGGAAAAGGTTTCATCATTATCCACGCCTGGTTGATGACGAAAACCTTTAACAAGTCTAGCTTTGAAAGTCTCAACTTTTCCATCTACACCAAGTAATCTTCTCAAGATATACTTGCTCCTGATGGGGATTTAACCCTTCAGATATAGCAACCAAAGTCCATACTTTGTTGGTGTATAAGGATTCCATCTCAGATCACTAAGCATCCAGCCATTCTTACAGAGTCCTACTCCTGATGGCCAGCTCGAAACTAATTGGGTCATCATCTCATGATGCAATCCTCGCTCCCACTGTCATAGAGAAACAGAAGTATCTCTCAGGTGGGTGAGGAACCCTACTAGATCGGCGGAGAGGCTGAGGTTCGTTGGAATCTACTGAATCCTTTGGTTCTATCAAATCATCAGCTGTATTTTGTATAGCTGGAACCTTTCCAGTTGTACATAACAGACCTTGCCTCGAGCTTGTCCGGATTTTGCTTTTAGACATAGGCCGGTCAACCCCAAATCTTAACTTGCTTAAGACATGGGCTCTTCCCTTTCCATATCAGATATGAAATGGTAGGCAACTGATTTGATTGGAACCCTATTCAATAGGCATGCAGCTTCTCAAGTGCATAACTCCTAAAAGGAAATAGGTAACTCAGTATTACTCATCATAGAGTACACCATATCAAATAGGGTGTATCAGCTCCGCCCCGATATACCATCGTGCTATGGTGTATACGGAGGAGTAATGTTGAGAGAGAATCTCATTCTCCTTTAGAATAGTCCTGGAATTCCGTGCTCAAGTATTCTCCACCTTGATCTCATCAAAGGACATAATACTTATACCCGTATTTCGGTTCTCTACTTCTCGCTTATATTCTGTGAATATCTCAAAAGGTTCGGACTCATGTTTCAACAGGAACATATGTCTGAATCTCGAGAGATCATCAGAGAATGTAATGAAGTATAAAGAACCAGTCTTGGCTAATGTAGACAGGGGACCTTACATACATCAACATGTATCATCCCAAGAGTTTACCAACTCTTTCTCTGTTTCCAGTAAACGGAGCTATGGTCATCTTATCTTTGTGACATGACTGGCGAGTTTCACAAGATGTAAATTCAAACTGATTTAAATATGCATCTAAATGTAACTCAGCCAGTCGGGTCACATTGATATGACCTAGTCTACAATACCTCAAGAAGGATTCGTTCATTTCTGAACTCTTCCTCTTGTGTGTGTTCCATATACTAAGAACTGTAGTTTGATTTAGAACATCAATGCTTTTAGATAACGTGCCTGAACCGATCAACTTTTGATATAGGAAATGTTCAAAACATTATCCAACAATACAAAATTTTATCGTTTCTTTACTAATAAAGAGACAGATATGATTTTGTATATCAGGTTCGGTATCTAATAACATTCGTTCAGAATCAATGTATTGGTAATACAGGGTGACAGTGACCAACAGACTTGGCTGCAACACTTGCCCCGTTTTCTGCCTCATGAAACTTATCACCCGTTCTCAGTTCTCTACCTTTCTGCAGCCCTATGTAACAGATTACATATCTGGGATCCTGATCTGGTATCACATACCCAGGACGTAAAGGTTACTGAGAAACAGTTCTCTGTATAATGAACACACCCGAAGATGATGCATCAGCATGCACTCTCTTCGTTTGGGCGGCACGGGAAATCTGGTATTCCCCAATTTCCTGCTCTGTCTTATAACAATTATAAGTTGGAGCGGGACCAACGTTCCCCAGCTCAGTATAACAAGCGGGTTCGGTCAATATTCCGTATTATTATCTTGATTAAGGCGTGATATGGTCGCTACCTGGAGAGAGAGAAGAAAACACTCAGCGTGCGCTCTTTCAAGAATAGATTGGTTATTATTTTATCTAATCAGGATGGCTCCCACTGCTTTTTATCAAATCTTCCTTCAAACCCTAAAAGGAAAGACTAGCCGGGATTAATTACACACTACAAGTTCGCCAATCTTTCATCCAGGCTAGTGTCGGTACTTTAAGAGAGGTCCCCCGTGCTTTCGCACGAACCTAATTAATGTAAACCTCGTTTTCCCAGAGGCGTAACCTCGTTAACACCTTTCTAGACACCTACTTGATCGGCTAATTGTAATGTATAAAACTCTTCCAGGAGTAACTCTTACTCGCAGCGGGTATCGGGATCCAACTATCTCATAGAAGGTATGCAATCTCATTGCAAATTTCAACACTTGAAATTCCCGATAATATTTTGCCCCTAGCTCGCTATGACCTTGACGCATGCCAAACAACCCATAGTCTGCTAGTCAAGTTCAACCCGTACATTTCTTGATTGAATTAAACCCACCCGCACGACCCTTGACGCATGCCAAACAACGCCGTACGAATACCCTAATCCAATCGCATCATATGCTAGCAGATAAGCACTAGTTAGCTACCGTACACTACGCCTTGACGCATGCCAAACAACCGCAGCACGAATACTAACTAGTACTTATCTGAAATGACGGAGGGCTACGACAGGTTTTTCTGAAAACCTATTGCGTAATGAACTTGATATCGTTGTAGAATCAAATGATTTTAAAATGGAGTGCTTTTGAGGCTTTTCTAGTTTTGCTAAAGGAGTCACTCCCGGTGAAGGGATCGTCGGTCCTTTCCTCGTCGAATGAGGTGCGGGATATATCATATATATCACTGTGCAAAGCAAAAACACTTAAAAGCAATCAAAAGACAAACCGAGTGTGTAGCATCTGCCAGTTATCGCTAAAGGAGTCACTCCCTGTGAAGGGATCTCGGTCCTTTCCTTATCGAATAAGGTGCAGGATATATCATATATACCGCTGTGCAAAGCAAGAACTGTATCTACCTGTTTTATTTTGAAATTCGATTCTACAACATCTTAGGTTTCTTTTATTTCATTAATCTCATTAATGAAGTCCCATCATTTAAGTACCTAAACATCACAGATAAATACGACGTACACTTATGCCATCCGCATTCGCCTCGATGTCCCCTCATGCACCGTTAGGTTAGGTAACTAACGACAGAGCAGGGCAGGGCTAGCGCGGGTGTAAAACATAAGTAACGTCTATATAATATATCAAATATACTAAATACTGTATCTATCACAGAACATCACATGATCACATCACAGATATCGCAGCAGAAGAAACATATGAAATATTGGATATACTAGGACGTCCGTGTTTTCAATACGAGCCAGTATAAAACACGGATTCCACGGTCGCGATGAATAGCCAAACCCACACCCCTAGACCCATACGAGAGCGGCAAGCAACCCTACCAATTCTGGAGTTAGGAGACCCGGACTCGACTCATCGAGTTGGTCTCCCACTGGACTCCAGAACCCGGTTACTTGTGCTCCCCTCCTTGGGTCTATCCTAGTGCGGAAAAGTAAATAATATACAAACGGTGACTACTTCCGCAACCTGGAAGCGCCCCAATAAAAGAATATTACATACAAGTTTTTACATGAATGAAAATGAAAAACACTCATCTCACATAAAAACCCCCGGCTATTCAAACACGACGATCCAATATAACATATCCAGCAACACATAACATCACATGTCATCAACGTAAGTAAATATGTCCATCCCAATTATCGTTGACATATAGCAACGAAACCGGCGATATCACATATTACACTTACGGTCACAGAAAAGAAAGTGTAAAACTACAACAGTTGGAATCCGCAATCCGCATAGACATCGCATGCCTAATCAAATGAATACCTTAGACATCACATGCCTAACAATTATAAACCCCGCATTTTAGTCTCAAAATCGAAAACACTTTTCAATATCAAGTCGGGCAATTCAACAAGAATCCCGACATCCTGATCGAATGCTCGTCGCAAACTTTAGTAGGCGGCCGCACCCCCGATACCGTCGACGAAGTGCACCAAGGCGGAACACCGCTACCGCGAGCACCCGAACGGATGCTTTCGGCGACGGGGTTCTCCTACAGTCACTTGGTCGGGGCAATGGAGTGAGGCTGTCTATTAAGTTTACCCGGCGAGTATCCGCGTACGCTACGTGATTGCAACGGACTTTTGATCGCATCAAAATTCCGTAGCAACCGATCAAGTGAGACTAAACTGCTATGTTTATAACATTCATTCAGTTATCTCATAACTACTTGTGAATTCCAATTGTTGTATCACATTCCGAATAAGATAGAAAATGTTAAACTTTCCGATCGAACAATCGAACACCCAAGTTTTCCCGATATAGATCAACACATGAAACAAGTCTAACAACATTCAGTTCGTGCCTCAGTACCAACGGTCCAGCCGTAGAAGGGTCAAGCCAACGCCTCACATGTGGCACGCCGTACTGCCCCAAACCCGAAGGTTCAAAGGGCAGTTCAAGACGGTCACATAATCGAGTTAAGGTTTGTTGTCTTCTAGAGGGACCATCGCGTTACTTGCACTACTTAGAACGTCGTTAAACTACAGAAATATCCAACACTTGGAAATTTCCTGACAGGGGAAAAATTGGGTATTTATATCCGGTCGAACTTTTTAACATATTCTAAAATTTATCCGGAAAGTCACATAGACAAAATTTGAAACCCCGATCGAATCTTTGATTCCCAATACAACCCAAAAATGCTCAACTGTATACTGCATATTAAAAATTCCCAGGAAAACCAGCACTGAAAAATAGGAGTTACTGTGCAAAATTCAATGGCAGATAAGACAAAAGGGCCGCGTAAGGGCCGCATTAGCACGCTAATGCCGCGGTTCCGCCGCACTTTAGAAAGAACATTAGATAATTTTTGCATCGTAATTCTTAGATTTACCTGCTTATTTTTCTGCATATTTTTAATTTGCAAAAATCCACATTTTATAGAAATGTCCAGAGAGCATTTTCATGTCGGGGTTTCGGGTCGATCGGAGTTCTAATTCCGTCTAGACTTCGCCTAAGGCTCTAGCTAGGCTCTGATACCACTGTAGGGTTCCTAGGCACACTAGTGAGATCTCACAAGGCATCAACCATGCCAATTTCAAAAATTATAGGTGCCGAGAGACCCGACTACGGATCGTTTGCTAGAAAATTAGGCGAAAAAGCTAACTAGTTAACACTTAACTACAAGATACGGAAATACAACCTTTGTAGATCCGGTCCTCCACCTCCACGGCTCCGAGATGAGGTCCTCTCCGCTGTCCAAATCGAATCCGGGCTCTAGCGTCGACTTCATCGGAGAATAGGCGAGCTAGGTCGTCGATGTCCATGCCGAAGATGATCTACGTCGAAGCATCGCAAGATCAAGCTCTCACTTCACCAAGTCAAGAAACTTGTGAAGGAAACACACTCTACTACTTGGCAAGAGGTAGAGGGTGAAGAAATAGGAAGTGGGTAGACTTTAGAATTGGATTTCTCACTCTTAATCATCAATCACCATTGATGGACTTTGGTTTTCTTCACTTGAAAAATGAAGAAGAAGAAGAATGTTATTATGATAAGAATAATTAAAATGATAAAAGAAATTCATTCTTATCATAATGAAACCATGGTAAAGTGTAGAGAGCTAATCATGGTTAAAGGAATGGTTAGGGTCAAACTAGAGACAAAATGGTCACTTAGTCAAAAGATCAAGAAGCTTCAACTAGAATCCAAAATTAGCAACCATTTCATTTCATTTTCTTTTATTCATTTATCATAAATAAATGGATAATTAAATAAGATAAATGAATAATAAATAATAAACCCTAACCATCATCTTAACCTTTGTTTAATTCTATACACTTAACCAAAAACCATGTATCATCAAACATGATACAAACATGTGCACAAAATCATATCGCATATTTAATGCGCACATCCGAGCGAGAAAATCCATTTAAAGTGAACCGATACTAGTTAATGCAAAGTAATATATCAAATATATAATTATGCATCAAATCATTAAATCAACACTTGATTTAACGATCCGGTCATATCGTATATAACCGACCAGTATGCAATGCATCGGTTTATCGAATCAACCCTTGATTCGATAACTAGGGTATATCGCATATAACCTAATCGATACATTCATCGCGAGAATGGAATACGGTATCACATACACGCATTATTCTCGGTCCCGCACATATCTCATATGCGCTCCTATTTCGTTTCGCTTGAGCCAGGAAACCTCTGTGTAGGACTCTAAAGACTCGTCAATACGCCGGCAGCAGATGATGATCATATCAAACACCCACAAGCCGCAAGCGGTCTGCTAAACATAACGGCCACCCAGGTATTGAGCGATCTGAAGATCGACGAGCAAGCCCGCTCACACTCCAGTGAATCCGACCAGTAACACTACCGTACAGTCCGGTCTGATCGTCTGATATGTCGCATATCTCGCCTAGGGGTGGTAAACGTCAGACCCCAATAGCTCGATAAGTCGTGTCGATATGAGGTCTATAACTATTTGAGAAACTACTGGTAACACTTACCAGTAAATCTCAGCAACCCTGGCCAGGGATTTCCTGTTATAGCCAATCGAACACAGCGCAACATCACCCCCCTATACCGGGAGAGACGAATCCCCTCCTATCGCTCATTGCCTCAATGTGACTCGGGACTGTACCCAAAAACCACCGTTTTGCATACCCTCTTGGACGTGGTAAGATGGAAATCAAAGCACAGTGGGAACCACACGAGACTCTATGACGATCTCGGGTCAACAGACTACTCTGTACCAGTGTCACCAGAGAACTGCCATCTGACGTGAGGTATAATACCATCTGGGAGTTCTCGGCGAGTCCGTCCAGTGTACCCAGTCTCTACTGAGCACCCGTATATCATCTCTGATGTCAAACACCGATGGATATGGGATCATCCATCGCCCATCTGTATGGGTCGAGAAGGTATACGCTAGTCTACTCTGGTATATCGATGCCCCGTCTCGATACACCCACGACTAGGGACTTTGAAGGATGTACTTATGGACTACCATGTCCCCACTAGTATGATCCGCATCATAGTCCAGGTAGTCAAGTACAGATCCTAAGGGCTTTACCAACATGTAACAAAGAGACAATCAGCATACACGTTAAGGTAAAGGGTAACCAGATAGCATACTATCATGTCGAGCAAGAAAGTCCTCCCTATATATGTCCCAGCATCCACTACAATATACATCCTATGTACAGTAATGGCCTCTAGGGCATACATATAACTAACATCAATCACACCAGAAAAGAACGAAAATAAAATGTACGTATATGCCATCCGTATTCATCACTGGGTCCCGTCATCATCCGTTAGGTTACTTAACTAATGACAGAGTGGGGACAGGACTAGCGCGGGTGCAAAACATATACAACATCTAATAGTATATATACCAATATACAATAATCGCTCCAGGCGTGATAATATGCAACACTACAGAAAAGTAATAAGCATCACAGAACAATACAGATAATCTGGGATCCCCGGGTTTCACAGAGCCGCTGCTGAAACCCGACGTTCCCCTGGTCGTGTGGATAGCCTGTGCAATGAAACCTAGACCCCTACGGGTGCGGCAAGTTACCCGCCAAAACCTGAAGCGAGGCTGCCCCCTACAGCAAAATGAATGGACCACACAGTACTTCACGGAATTCGGTAACTTGGGCACCCCTCCTTGGGTCAACCTGTACCCCCTACGAGTGCGGCGAATAGTCTGCCAATTCTAGAGTGAGGCCCCTCTACCTCTCAAAGCCATGAGATGCGGACCCGTTTCCCTCCAGAACCCGGCTATCCGTGCACCCCGTCGCGGGGTAAACCCAGTACAGAAATAAATAATATGTACAACGGGTACATCAACCTCGACCCGGTCGTGCCCCAAAAGAATATTATACAACAGGCAGTGACGGCAGTCCACATGTTGGACCTCGCCCCGCAATATCAAAAGTACAAATAAATCTAAACTGCACTACCATTGCACACTGCTATCCACCACGACAAATCCGCAACAATACAGCACAACACAGAACATCAACGCGAATGTCACGTTCGCAAACCCGTCTAAAAGAACTATAGCAATCAGACGCGGTTTACTGATCAAATGACATTCCCGGTCGGAGATATAATGTAATTACTGCATACTAACAAGTTTAAAATTTCGATCGACTAAATATCACGAAGTGGGCCCCACGAACATCTGCTGTACAGTAACAAAATCTGGGCCCAAAAGATATATACCAAAAACCACAAATTCCTCAGAAAAGCCTACTAAAGAATTTTGAAGCAATGTTCCCACAGTACTACCGCGGTTCCGCGGTCAAACCCTAGGTTTGACCGCGGAGCCGCGGCGGTCACGTGGGATCACGTGCTCAAAATTTACCAGTTGCCTTAAAAAACCCTGCACAGTTTTCTGCTATATGTAAAATAATTTTTTGACTTGATTTAAAATCGACAGAAACTGTGAATGGAAAAATTGTAGTTTTTGTTATACGGTCCGATCGATGTTTTAAATGCGTTAGCACAAGTTAGTATAGCATAATGGTGAGGCTCTGATACCATTGTAAGTCTACGGTAGCGCCCCGGCCGTCTAACAGACGCCAAATGCGGAACAAAAACTTTTAAACTGGTGCTATCGTATACTATAACCCGGATCTGCCATTATTGCTAAACTAACAAACTGTAAAGAGGGTAGAAGGGTTATACCGAACGATCCGAGTCCTTCGTTCTTTAACCATCATCCCACGCTCCGTTGCGGCTGCTCCGATCTCGTCGACCTCCGATCTCCTCGTCCAGGTGGCACCACGTCATCGGATCTTTAAACGGGCTCCCGCCTCTGACTCGAGGCAACTCAATCGTCAAGTTTGCTAAAAGAGACGACCAAGATTGATGTAGAGAATGAGTAGAACACTTTGTCTCGCTTCGTCCAAAGCCATGGACGAACGGTTAATGAAGTTGCCAATTGGATCGAATGGAAATGAGAAATGAATCATATCTAATTTCTATGCACCAAAACTTATATCTTTTTTCCAAAATCACCACACCACTTCCTCTCAAGGAATGGCTGGCCATATAAAAGCAAAAGGGGGGGGGGTGAGTGTAGGATGATGGATGGTGAGAATAAGATCAATGAAGAGGATGAGTCACTTAACACCTTGTATGAATGCATTTAATGAAACTATGAATCATAACCCTTAGTCATCATATCATTAAATGAACATTTAAAGCACTAATGACTCACTAGCCTAGTCACCATCCTAGGCACCATCTAGAAGCTTCCACACTCATCACAAGAAAAGATAAATCCGTATTTAACCAAATGTCAAATACGGCTGATAGAAAACTGGAAACTGGCAACTTCCAAAAGTGATCCCGAAACGAATTTCAGGATAACCCCGTAACAGTATAAACATACCCGCATTTGTATTACGACCGAATACAAATGCAACTGAGACAAAGATATTATATCTACACAGTATAATACTCGGATCCGGCTTAAACTAAAGCACACCAGTATTATCTGCCCGAAATATGACACGTGCGTAAACGCACGTGCATTTTCCGAACCCTGCCATAAAACCATACGGCCTCTACAACGTTTTGCCCGAACTTGGGAAACAATCTGTGGGGGACTCTAATGACTCGTCAGTACCTTGGCAGTTGGTTTAACCACAAGCCGTCAGCGGCACTAGCTGTGCATAACGGCTGCCCATGCACTGACATCAAGGGAGGCCGATGAGCGAACTCATCCGGAAACCCTACTGAGCCTAACAATGACGATGTATATACAGTCCGGTCCGTTCGCCTATGAGTTTCGCATATCCTGCTTAGGGGGCTAGTAACGTCAGACCCCCAATAGCGGTATAAGTCATGTCGGAGACAAGCCCAAAAACACCCTGAGATACTACTGAAGTACCTACCAGTAAATCTCCTGCCTCGGCCGAGGGCTATGTGTAATGGCTCTCCTAGACACAGCGCGATCTCACCCCCAATACCCGGAGAGACGAATCCCCTGCCGATCCGCTCATGTGCCTCCATGTGGCTCGGGACTGTACCCAAAAACTACCTGTTTGCACGACTCCTTTGAGCCGTGGTAGGGTAGAAATCAAAGCACAGTGGGAACTCACACGAGACAAATGACGACCTCAGGTCGATGAACTAACCTGTACACATGTCACCAGGGAACTGCTATCTGACGATAGGTATAATACCAACTAGCAGATTCCCGGCGAGTCCTGTCCGGTGTACTCATAACCTAATGAGCACCTGTATACATCTTAGGTGATCCAACTGACACCAGTGGCTTGTGAGACCGGCCATCGCCCCTCGTCGGGGTCTCGACTGTATACACTAGTCTACTCCGGAGTATCGATGCCCTGTCTCGAAACTCCCACGACTAGGGACCACTATTAAGGATGAGCTTATAGACTACCCAACTCTCACTTATATGATCGCCCTCATACTGTTGGTAGTCAAGCAAGATCCTAAGGGCTCTATCAACGTGTAACAGTGATCAGTCACCTGAACCTGTACACGACTGATAAAGGCAAACCAGATAGCATACTATCATCTCGAGTAAGACTGTCCTACTGGTATAGGTCCTCCGCAATCATTGCAATCACGTGACTGCGATCCAATAATTGACTTTGAGGGCACTATATCCAACAGTAATCCGCTGAAAACCCTCAGGAGACAACACTCCTCCTACTAGGGACACCTAGAGGTTTAACGGCTTGTTGCACGAGCTCAGTGCAATCGCGTTTCCCTGCGAAAGTGCGGTTAGGTTTTATCGAGAATAAAAAATAAGTTTGCTCGAGGACGAGCAAAAGATAAGTTTGGGGGTATTTGTTCATACCATAATATTGCATTATTATATTCCCCATTCTTATTAGTTTTATAAATAAACAGGTGCTTTTGACCCATGTCTACTACATATTACAGGTTACAGGTTCTTGGAGCGAAAACAGTGAAAAAGACAAAAGGCGATACAAAAGAGGGACTTTTGACCAACAAATAGAAGGATCTTAGTCAAGCCTAGACGAAGAACAGTTCATAATTAACAAGGCAACGCAAGGTCCAAGATTACAAAGCGAACGGTTAAAAGTCCACTGCAAATTGTTCACTGGAGATCTGGAACCAACGTAGAAGCCCAATTGATAAAAGAACCAAATAAATATGAAGCCCAAACAACAAATAAAATGTCTAGAAAAACTCACACACCAAGACAACAAATGGGCTTTGGAACCGCGGCCCAAACCCTACCCAGGCGGCGGTTCCGCGGCTATATGGAGCCTAAAGGAAAGAAATTTTTTACCATAATGTGGCGGTGCTTTGTTGACTTGGTCTTTTTTCTTAGGGGTATTTTTGTAATAGCAGACATGCGAATCAAATGTAACCTAGGGTTTCCTATCCTCTATAAATAGGAACTCTAAATCATTGTAAAAGCTATGCCTCCCTTCATTAATAAATTTTAGAATTCTTTTTGATAGCATCGGTGCCTCTTTTCACTTCATGAATTTAGATCTGACAACCCTGCGTTGATGTTTGGAGAGAGCCATCTGTAAGTAGTTTTATTTAATTGCTCTAGTTTAGATTTTAATTCCTTGCCTTAGATGTTAGCTTTGGGGAAGGCTTTTGAGAGATGAGATCTCTCATCCCTTTCTTGCCCATAATATATTTTCAATAAGACTCCATGCATACACGCACACATCGCGCCCTACGGCACCCTATCCCTCGAGGTAGTGGTGATACCGTAGTATAAAGGCCCGGTTGCACGCGTTTTCCATGGAGGTTAGGGTAAGGATCTCTAAAGGAAGGACAAGAACCTAGAGGATGGAACACCTTCCCGAATGGATCTAATCCCCTTTATTGATAATTACCATAACTCCTCATAGATCTTCATTTGGGTATAGAAAGCGTTGAGATTTATTTACATTTTCAAACCATTCCTAAACTTAACCCTATCAAGATTTAGATCTAGATAATCTGAGTATAGATAGATTTAGTTTTTAGATTTAATAATCAATCCGAACACCCTTCGGAATTAACTCGTTAGAGCGATTAGGAGATTCACAACATCCCTGTGGACCGATCCGTACTCACCGGCTAGCTACATGCGACGCCGTTCTTGATTGCGGTAATAGATAGTTTTTGACATACAAATCACATGTGTAGACATTGGACTGCACACGTCACTGTGTATGAGTCCCAAGAGCTCGCTCGCTCTTACTCCGTGTCCAGTGAACGGAGTCTTTTTCATTTTTTCTATGAGACAAGATTCACAAGTATCATAAGACTGATACTCGAACGGATTCAAGTATCCCTCTTCATGTAACTTTGTTAGCCGTGTCTCATTAATGTGACCCAGTCTACAATGCCATAAGAAAGCCTGATTTAATTCCTGAGACTTTATTTTAAGTGTGTTCTGGACATTGAAAACCTGAGCTTGATTCAGTACGTATGTTCCGTTTTCTAATGTACCTGACCCAATCAGAACTTGATTTAGGTGGATGTGGACCACATCGCTTACAAAAGTAAAATCATATCCTTCCTTAGAAAGTAAGGATACAGATATGATATTACAAGCCATACTAGGTACATACAAACAGTTACGCAGAATCAATATCTGCCCACTTGTCAATCCAAGATGATATTCCCCTACGGATTCAGCGTCCACGCTCATTCTGTTAGCAACCCTGAGAGTCATATCACCTCTCCTGATAACTCTACGGTTTCTCAAAGCCCGTAATGAATTACAGATATGAGATCCTGATCCAGTATCTAGTACCCAGGAAGTAGAGTTAATTAACATACAGTTTTCTATTACAAACACACCCGAAGCCGTAGCCACAACATGCTTCGAATCCTGGCTACTGGCTTTCAAAGCCCTGCAATCCTTCTGCCAATGTCCTTTCCCGTAACAATAGGAACGTCCCTCCTTCACTACATCCAGTCTCGAATCTTTTGCCCTTCCCTTTCCTTCTTCTTCCCTAGTTTCCTTCAGGGTATAAGTAGAGGGTAGAGACTATAGAATCAAGTCAGTATTTGACCCGTTCTTCAACGTGGTCTTCAGGTCCGTGAGCTCATCAAAATAGCTAGTCTCTGTAAGGACGTTTCCCCCTACAGATGACCCGACAACCAACCTCGCTTGAAGAAATTCGTTCGAGGTCTCATATCTTGCGATACGAGATTGCTTTCCATATAAATCTTTGTTATGGAGGAAAACAGAAACTAAGTCCATCTTCTCGTGCTGCCTCTGGTATGCACCATCAACTGAGGCCAACATGAGGCACTTGGCATTCGCACAGTCTTTTTGCAATGTCTTACAGATATTAATATCCGTGACAGGGGAAACTAGTCCTGAGACAGCAGGGGTTTGATTAGTTAAGAGGTGTCCCAGCTTGTTATGGGTAATGTACATCTGGACAGACCTTTTCCAGTCATAACAGTCAGATTCAGTCATTTTATTATCTAGATGTAACCTATGTCTGGTCACTGGGTCGCTGCAATTAAGAGAGAGAGAAGAAAACACTTTGCATGATACTCTTGCAAGTTTAGATTGGTTTTTAATTTATCTAAACAGGATGGCTCCCACTGTTTCTCGAATCATTCCTCAAACCATAAAAGAAGAATTAGTCGGGATTGATCTCACCGTACAATACTTGCTTAACCGTTCAGCCAGGCTGGTGTCGGTACTTCGAGGGAGGTTTTACTACACTTTCGCGAAGTTCCTTAATTAAATAACCTCTTTTCCCTGTGGGCGTAGCCCTGCTAATACCTTTCTAGACACCTACTTAGTTTATAGCATTGATCGTTAAGTGAAAAGTCTCCCGAGGAGTAGCGGATACTCACAGTAGGATCGGGTTCCAAATATCATTGTGTGATAATCTGAATGAATCCTACCAACATTATCAAACTCCAAATGGTATGCAGCACTAGCAAGTTTCAATTTCCTTAGAAACTCCTGATGTGGATTTTTTCCCCATGCTCTTATGACCTTGACGAAGGTCAATAAATCATAAGTCACATGTCATGTTCTACCCATCATTGTCCAGGTTAATTTGAACCCACCCGTATATACCCTTTGTTCCCCTCCGAACGGCGGCCAAGACGACGTGAAGACATCTCGCCTGAGGTTCGGGGCAGATGCTATTTAGTTTTATCCGTCCACCTCTCTGAAGATGCCAAGTTGATTTATGGCACCGTGTATCGGAGGTTTAGACGGATGCGGCCGATGTAGCAGACTTCATCAGATTCCCCCTCGCTTGAGGGGTTTTTGATTGTGGGGACGCTCTTCCCTGCAGGCACAAGCCCCTGCAGTTAATTACGCTACCGCATCGCGGTAACAACTTTCTCCTTCTCTATAATTTCACTTCGTGTCGTGGGTGATTGTTTTGTTTGTGGTTGCCCGTGGATTGTATACGGAGACTAATTTATGTCGTCGCCCGTAGGACGTGGATTAGTCCAAATCCGTATTTTCTTAGATTCGGGTTTTGGGTTTTGGTTTAAGGATACGTTAGCCATATTTGAGGCTAAGATCAACTTAAACGTTTGTTAAGAATACGTTAGTCTGATTTGAGACTAAGATCAACTTAACAGGATCGTTTAGATCCGACAAAAGAGCATTTAGGGGCTCTATTGTTCCAGTTTAGAGACGTAGTGGTCCATTTAATGTATGGCTGTCGGGACCCGTCACCTCTCTGACGACGTTGAAGGATTACAACGACAGGTGTGAGAGGAGTTCAGAGATGTACCTTTGAACCAAATTTGATTAGGGGGTCTATAGTCCAATTTGGGACTAAAGTCTGTTTGAAGGTTTAAAGATACGTAAGCCATATTTGAGGCTAAGATCAACTTAAACGGGATCGTTTAGATCCGAAAAAAGAGCATTTGGGGGCTCTATTGTTCCAGTTTAAAGACGTAGTGGTCCATGTTCCAGTTTAGGGACATGGGGGTCCATGGAATGTATGGCCGTCGGGACCCGTCACCTCTCTGACGACGTTGAAGGATTACAATGACAGGTGTCAGAGAAGTTCAGAGATGTACCCTTGAACCAAGTGTAAATTGATTTAAGAGAGCAGCCGTGCTCAGTCAATTTAATTTGAGGACTTACGGCCAGAATTGGGCTAAGTCCAGTTGAGAATTGTTGGAGATAGTGCCCTCAGAGTCAATTATTCGATCACAGGCACGTGATTGCAATGATTGAGGGAGGACCTGTCCCAGTAGGACAGTCTTACTCGAGATGATAGTATGCTATCTGGTTTATCTTTATCATCGTGTACTGCTTTAGGTGACCTTACGAGTCGCTATTACACGTTGATAGAGCCCCTAGGATTCTTGCTTGACTACCAGCAGTATGAGGGCGATCATATACGTGAGAGCTGGGGTCTATAAGCACATCCTTAAAAGGTCCCTAGTTGTGGGAGTTTCGAGACAGGGCATCGATACTCCGGAGTAGACTAGTGTATACAGTCAAGACCCCGACGAGGGGCGGTGGCCGGTCTCACAAGCCACTGGTGTCAGTTGGTTCACCTAAGATGTATACAGGTGTTCATTGGGTTATGAGTACACCGGACAGGACTCGCCGGGAACCTGCTAGTTGGTATTATACCTGACGTCAGATAGCAGTTCCCAGGTGACATGTGTACATGTTAGTTCATCAACCTGAGATCGTCATTTTTCTCGTGTGAGTTCCCACTGTGCTTTGATTACTACCCTACCACGGTCAAAGGAGACGTGCAAACAGGTTTTAGTTAGGTACAGTCCCGAGCCACATAAAGGCAGTGAGCAGATCTGCAGGGGTTCGTCTCTCTCGGTATTGGGGGTGAAGTCGCGCTGTGTCTAGGAGAGCCAGTACATGAAAAGTCCTTGGCCAAGGCAGGAGATTTACTGGTAGGTATTCCAGTAGTATCTCAGGGTGTTCTGGGCTGCACTCCGACACGACTTGTACCGCTTTTGGGGGTCTGACTTTTACCAACCCCTTAGGCTCGCCATGCGATGCTCATAGACGAACGGACCGGACTGTACAGATATTGTCACTGACAGGCTCAGTAGGGTGTCAAGATGAGTTCGCTCATCGACGTCCCTTTTGGTCAATAGCTGGTAGCCCGTCACGTATGGCTAATACCTCTGACGTGCTAGTGGTTAAATCCACAGCCATAGTATTGACGAGTCTTTAGAGTCCACCACACACAGTTACTCAGGTTTCGGGCGAAACGCTGTAGAGGCCGTATGGAGATATGGCAGGGTTCGATCAGATACGTGCGGTATTGCACGGATCGTGATCGGACGGATTTTACTAGCCGGCTTTGGTTTAAGTCGGATCCTAGTATTAGACAGTGTAGTTTTGTCTCTTTGTATTTGTGTTCAGTGGGAATACAAATGCGGGCATGTATATGCAGTAGCGGGGTTTTCCTGTAATTTATTACGGGATCAGTTTTCTGAAGTTGCCAGTTTGCATTCCGTTCCGGCCAGTTTTCTTTTGTTCCTTCGCGGCCGGACTTTCTAATGGAGGGGGTTATTTACAAGTTTGCAAATAACTTATTGTGGAGGGGGTTTCTTGCATTTGTGGCTTCATCATCATGAGATTCCTTTTGAATCAATCCTAGCATTTATGAGATTGGATTTTGATAAGGTTTGATTAGAAATTGGTGTGACCATTTTCTCACATATTCATTCCTTTTCTTCTCTAGCTTTTGGGGATTCTTATTGATTCTTCTCCACTTGAAAAAGAGGCCGGCCACAATTGGGGAGGGGTGAGATTTTAGGAGTGGGAAAATTATTCTATCTTCATCTCATTCTATGGTTGCAAAAGACTAGCTCCATATCTCATTGCTCTTTTCGTTCTCCTCCTCAATTCCTCCATCAAGGCAACTTTATACCCCAAAGAGACATAGCCTACTACACTACATCTACGGCAAATCTTGGACGCGTCGGCTAGCCAACTTCGCGCCCGAGTTGCCTCGGTCCAGAGGTGGGAGCCCGTAAAAGAAATTGGCTACGTGGTGCCCTTTCCGATGAGGAGGTGACGGACGGAGATTCCACGGGAGATCGGAGTGGAGACGAAGACCGAAGGACACAGATTGCTTGGTATAACTCTCTACCCATCCTTTAGTTTGCTAGTAGCTAGGTTAATGGCCCGATCCGGGATTTTTGTGTGCGGTGGTGCCGGTTTACTAGATTGTAAAGTTTTTCGTTTCCGCGTTTCCGGCATCGGATCGACGGCCGGGGCGCCGCCGTGCACTTACATTGGTATCAGAGCCACGCCGTTAACCCAGTCTAGCTTGCTCTAGTATGTTTAAAACTCGATCGATCAAAAATCCTAAAAACCGTATTTTCACATGCACAGTTTCTGTCGAAATTTTTTTAGGCTCTAAAAATTTTTCAGGGTGTTTCAGAAATGTGTGCAGTGTATATGGAGAACACTGTAGAAAAATGGTCACGTGATGCCACTATATAGCCGCGGAACCGCGGCCTTAACCCCCTTCTGGCCGCGGTTCCGCCGCCTAAAAGTGTCATCATTGCTCCATATTTCTACAGTAGTTCTCTGAGTTGAACATGAGGCTTTTGGAATATTCTTTTTGGGCCCAGATTTTCTGTGAGTGCTACAGTACTGCTTGGGGCCCACTTCGATAAATTTGATCGATCGAAAAGTTTAAACATGTTAGTTCACAGTATTTACATTATATCTGCGACCGTGAATGTCATTTGATCGGTAAATCCTGTCTATCTGCTATAGCCCTTTTAGACGGATTTGCGAACGTGACATTCACGTTGATGTTCTGTATTGTGCTGTGATGTTGCGGATTGGTCGTGGGGGATAGTCTGGATGCAATGTTAGTACAGTTTTGTTTTATATGTACATTTGATATTGCGGGGCGAGCGTCCGACATGTGGACTGACGTCACTGCCTGTTTGTATTATTCTTTTGGGGCACGACCGGGTCGAGGTCGATGTACCTGTTGTATGTATATTTTACTTTCTGTACTAGGATTACCCCGCGGAGGGGTGCACAGATAGCCGGGTTCTATAGGGCAACGAGCCCGCATCTCATGGCGTTGAGATGGAGGGGGCTTTACTCTAGAATTGGCGGGCTATTCGCCGCACTCGTAGGGGTTACAGGTTGACCCAGGAGGGGTGCCCAAGTTACCGGATTCCGTGAAGTGCTGGGTGGTCCATTCACGTTGCTGAAGGGGACTGCCTCGCTTCAGGTTTTGGCGGGTAACTTGTCGGCCCGTAGGGGTCTAGGATTTTCATTGCACAGGCTATCCACACAACCAGGGGAACGTCGGGTTTCAGTAGCGGCTTTGTGATACCAGGGGATCCCAGATATCTGTATTGTTCTGTGATGCTGTACATTTCTGTGATGTTGCATTTTATCACGCCTTGAGCGAAATATTATATATTGATATATATATATATATATACTAGTAGATGTTGTATATGTTTTGCATCCGTGCTAGTCCAGTCCCCGCTCTGTCGTTAGTTAAGTAACCTAACGGGTGATGACGGGACCCAGTGGCGAATGCGGATGGCATATACGTACATCATTATTTTCGTTCTTTATTGGTGTGATCAATTGATGGGACTGCGTTGATTCGGATCAATGCAAGATAAACAAACCTATTCTGATGTTGTTGGAACACTTTTCAAAAAGCTGTTATTGCAAGGACGTTCTCTTTTGTTTTGCACAGTGGTATTCAGTTGGAATATCCTGCTCCTCAGTCGACGAGGCAAGGGCCGAGATCCCTTCACCGGGAGTGACCCCTTAGACAAAAGTTTGCGTCAGGATAATAACTTCACTATAGTTGTTTACTTTTGCTTTGCATCGTGGTATTCAGTTGGAATATCCTGCACCTCATTCTACGGGGAAAGAGCCGAGATCCCTTCACCGGGAGTGACCTCTTTAGCAAAGGTTTTCGTCACTATATTTTTAAAAGCTATCCGGTTCCTTCAACGATATCAAGTTCATTACGTTAAAGGTTTTCACCAGAAACCATTCGTAGCCCTCCGTCGTTTCATATGGATAGTCAATAGTATTCAAGCTGTGTTTGTTGGCCATAGTCAAGGCACAGTGTTTGGTAGCTATTGGGTGTTCATATGCAGCATAGATAGATGCGTTGGTTTGGGACAGTCGTATAGCCTTGTTGGCCCTAGTCAAGGGCTTGTACGGGTGGATTCAAATTAACCTGGACAATGACGGGTAGAACTTGACATGTGACTTATGATTTGTTGGCCTTAGTCAAGGTCATAAGAGCATGGGGCAAAAATCCACATCGGGAGTTTCTAAAGAAACTGAAACTTGCCAGGGATGCGCATACCTTCTGGAGTGTGATAACGTGAGCGGATTCCGTCATGTTATCATGCGATGATAGTTGGATCCCGATTCCCACTGATGAGTTGGTTTACTCCTCGGGTGATCTCGGCTAATTCTTCTTTCAGATTTGGGGAAGAATTTGACGTTACAGTGGGAGGTTTCCAGATTAGATAAAGTGATAACCATTCTGATCTAGGTTAGAGTGCACGCTGAGTGTTTCTTTTCTCTCTCTCTTTGGCAGCGACCATTGACCCGACCCTAGACTATGACTCAGTGACCAAGTTGACCGAACCTTCTTAACACTGGCTTTTGGATTGTTAGAGTTGCAAACCTCATTGCCACTCCTACTTTTACCCTTTTCTCCAGGACACCCCGTATTACTACGAACTTCCACTTTCATTGGACAAAACCATTGTATGGTTATATACGAACTCGAAGGAATTCGAGGATGGTTTCTGGTTCTGTAGAAAACGAATAGGACTATTCAGTTGTCTTTTCTTTTTTCCTTCTCTCAGGCTGCGAGTACTCCTTGGTTTAGGAGATAGTACACCTGTTACGCAAATTGGATAGTCTTCTTCCAAACCTTAGGCTGGTGCCGAACGGTAGGGAATGAAGAAAACCAGTTAGCCTAAACGGTGTACAGAAGGTATTAAGAAAAGACATAACAAGGGATTAGTAAGAGGGCAAAGTAAATTGCGACTGCTATTCACGACCAAACCAAGTATTTCTTCACCAATCCTAAATCACCTTTGTATTTCTCCAGGACACTCCGTATCACTACGAAGATCCCAAGTTTATTGGATACTCCATCGTATGGTTATATACGAACTTGAAAGGAACTTATTCCAGTTCGGGGATGGATCCTGGTTCAGGAGAAATATGAATAAGGTTTATTCGGTTGTCTTTTACCTTCACCTTCTCTCGCATTGCGAGTGCTCCTAGGATTAGGACAGTACACCCATTATGCTTATTGGATAGTCTTCTTCCAAACCATAGGCTGGTGCCGAACGGTAGGGAAGGAAGAAAACCATTTGCCCTGAGAGGGTGTACAGAAGGTAATGACTAAAGACATATAAAGGGATTTGGAGAGATGGCAAAGAATTATACGGTTACAGTTGTGAATCTGGATAATGGAAGAGGCATTACTAGGAATACCAGGATACCCCATCGAAACATTTTAATATTTCAGTTTCACTGTGTACTGTTAAAAGAAAACTGATTTCCCAAATTAGACACTTACTCCAGGGTATGTATTTACCAGGTATGATTATCACATCTGTATGGTTTTACAGATGATGAGTGGGAGTAAGTTATTGGGAATTAGGTGATCATCCTCATTATATCGGGATTCGTTGTAATTGGTGATATTTGAGGAAGTCACCTGGGTTGTTTGCCGGACGACAAATATTTGGTTTTGAATATCCGTTGTTATGCACCAATTTCAAATTGATATATCTGCACGTCTATTTTTATAGAGTGAGATATACCTTTTTGAAGTTATGTCTATGACATTTGCCTATATCAGTGGATGGTTAGGTAAGGAGCATTGAACAGCGGTGTAATTCTTCTTAACCATAAGTACAGTTTTCAACCCACGACACACAGTGAATGAGTTATTAGACTCAGGGGACTTATACAGAGTATTGTATATTGTCCAGTGTCCATTAGGACAGAGGGGTTGGTCCTCGTACTATATTCTGTTTACTTGTGACTTCTCTAGTTCTTAGACAGGTGTTTCGTAGAAACACAAGGTCTGAGTTTTGAGAAGTTATAAGTATAAGATTAAAGTAGAGAACCAGGTATTGCAAGTATCGGGATTCTTCAAGGTGATCGAAGATGTAGATACTTGTGTATGGTATTCAGTCGATAGTAATGATTAAAAGAACTTGCTTCTCTTTCGGGTTACTCATAATTGGAAGCATTCCTAAGTTGAGAAACGCTGATCGGCCTCCTTCCATTTACTTAACATGCACTGGAGACAGCTGCATGATTTGAATCTGGTTCAATTAAATCAGTGCCTCTGTTTCTATATTGGATATAGAACAGTTCATATCTTGACATTGTTAAGATACGGGGAGTTGTCCGGCTTATGCTTAAAACCAGACTCCGGGTAACTCAAGGCATGTTTCTGTAATGGCTGTTTGTGGGTTGACCCGGGCTATGATGAGGGTTGACTTTCTACCATCTGGAAGATCAATAGTGATATTGTTCTTGACTCACCACAGTTTTAATTAAAAATGGATTTTTTCAGAAAACAGTAGTGGGAGTATGGTAGAACTGGAAGTGATTCCAGAACCGCAAAAGATTACTGAAGATTTGATAAGAACCTAAAGATTCAATCTGGTTTGACATTCCATTGGCCACTCCACAGATATGGTGGTAACCTCAGGCACCCGAGAGGTACTTCGGTATGCTCAAGGACGGTGGCAGGGAGGTTCTTGTTTACCCAAACTTACCATTGCTGTTGTTCCAGACTGTGAGACCCGGCAGGAGGATGAGTATAGCGTCGTTCTAAACTGGCTTTAGAAGTGTACGTCTATATGACTCTGCCAGAGGGTTGTCGTGGTCAGTGGGAGCAGCGGAAGCATGGTGGACAGCTGGCTTATGTCTATTTATAGACTAAAGCAAATATAGCGGAGATAGATCATCTATTTCTGATGTGTCAGTCATAGGTTTGACTTCATCAGAATAGGGGATGGATCTGTTAAGAAGGTAGTAGGGTGTGATGTCCTGGTATTTGGATGACATACACAGAGTAGGAAGTAATATTCCTATACTACGGTCGGTTATACATTGGTTGTCACACAGTAGTTTCTCCACATGGGACTTGGATATTATATCAGACATTCTGGTTACTAGATCTATGGTTTTAGATCTAGATTTGGGTGGTTTCCCAATCTGGGTACTTAGACAGCATTCTATGAGTATTTAGAATGGACGACTCCTGGCATGGTGGTGTACCTGCAGGTGATGGAGTCACCCTCTCTAAAGGTGTCTTACAGACTAAAGGGGAGAGGGATACGCATGATTGGCAGATCACTTGCTTAGGCAATTGAGTTGATCATGAGTTGTTAAGTACCACACCAGATGTTGTTCTTGCAGTAGATGCAATAAGTTGATATTAATCCAATCCTGGAGAAACAGTCGGAAGCAGTTTTAGAACATAAGTTGATGTTCTAGGGATATGATAACAGCATTCTCCTTCGGGAGACAGTTATCATTCCAGGCTTCCAAGGTGACATGGATGACAGAGTGACTGTCAGAGTTATAGTTTTCCCTCTGATGAGGGGCAGTATTTTGGACACTGTGATCTGCTTTTGACCCGGGGCCTTCAGGAAAAAATTGATGAAACTGGGGCATGCACACTAGGTCTAGAACACACCACCAGAACACGAGCCATACTCTCCCAAAACAGGCCGCGAATTTATTGTTTTTGGCCCCAATTTGCGGCCAAGTGGGGGGCAAGGGTGCTGGGGTTTTGTGTAGTGCTCTCTTCTGTGTTGTCTAGTGTTTTGGCATGTCTAGTTTTGTAAGATTTGACCTGTAGGAAAATCTGGGATCAAATACCGTATTTCTAGTTCGTTGTGTTTGCGTGATACGCGCGATACGTGAGTGAGTTCTGCGATTTAGCGTGTCGCGGCGTGTCGCGGTAGTTTTTGACGCGTATACACACGTTTTAGCGTATCGTGCACACGCGCGTTTAGTTCGCGACACGAGTTTCTCGTTTGGGTTCGATATCCCGTTTTGCGGAATATTTGGTTTATATATGATTTCCATGTCTTATTTGCAGGTTTGCAGGCGGGGACTACGGACACTGCTACAGGGGGAGCAGATGGTAGGATTCACCTAGCGTGGAGCGTAGGTGAGTAGATTTAACATCTACAGGGGAATCGCCCGCATGGCGTTATGCGTCTGGGATAGGATTCTACTACTTGTCGCATATTCTACGTCATTGTTAAAATTGTGCTTTTACCTTATTTCCTTGATATACTTGTACTGTGACTAGCAGCCGTAGGACACTGCACATATTATTAACGGTTCATGTTGCACGAGCACGGATTGTATGCTACACACACACCGTTAATAATTGTCATGTCACACACAAACCATTATAGACATTATATTGCTTAGTTAGGGACTTTATGACATCGATTCACATTACTTATCACGTTTTGACATTTAGTAACCGATATACCTTACTCACCTATTCCACTTATGCCCAGGGGGGTATACGACATCAGTTCTTATAGGTAGATACCTATACATTGCTACACCTGTATGTTACACACATATTCAGTTGCTGCTACATATTTACCTTTACTGATGTTACTTAGCTGTACCTTATTGGTTTCGCATACATCTGTTTTCAGCTACATATTCTCATTTATATGCTCGCATTTCAGATATATCGCATATATTTATTCCTGAATTTGCGCATTGTTATTTGGATTTCACATGATGATTTATGGATTTGGGAACCGCGGGAGTTCATGAAATCATGCAAACATTGAAAAACCCGGTTTCCTTGATATGATATTTGCGCAGCCACCATGAGATTTATCGGTTCTGATTATATACTCCATACGAGGTGTGGTTGCCGTATGAGGGTACATGGTGGGGCCCAGTATGGTTCCCCTCGGCAAGAAGATCGATGGATGTTGCCGATTGAGCCTGGAGGCGGGCTAGTACCTACCGGTGACAGTACTAATGACTCGGCGGGGATCATGGAGATACTGTTGGGAGTCATGCACGTATGCATACGTCGAAAGGCGAGGGTCAGAGTTAGGCACTCGTGCTTTTGGGATAGCGTATGATACGTACCTATCAGGATTTCTGTGTCGATGCTTGGCACATTGTTTTCATGATATTTTCTTTAAACACCTTTGTATATATAACAGGGGATTTAGCCGTTGTTATATATACCCTTACACCAATATTAGTGGAATGGGACGCTAATATATGTGTATTGACCCCATCATATTTATTTCTGCAAATATATACCTTTAGGATGTTAGAATTCTACTTCAGTTTTTATTTAGGATATTAGGTGATTCATTGAGATTGGATATTGGACATACATATGGGATTACTGATTTGTACATTCGGGATATAGGAGATTACTCGATATTGTACATTGAGGAGACGTGAGACTTATATGATGTGAGAGCCCAACGTGGGGGCCGATTTGAGGAATTGGGATTTGAGTGTCTTGATGGATTGTGATCCTACCACGATGACAGGATTCCGTGGGATGACATATTTCACTCCATACCTCATATCTTTTCATTTATGCACAGTTCCATGTATTAGGAGTACCTGTTAGTGTACCCTTCATGATTGCTGCATATTTACATTCTCAAATCCCTATTGCATGGTTATTGCATACTACTGTCTTGTTACTATTGCTTCCCATATTGATTGTACCTGCTAGTGTACTTTCCATTATTCTGCATTGACATGACATGTTACTACTGTAATTGTATATCTTAGATTCATGCTGTACGTACATTCCTGCGATTACCTGCATATGTTATTTACTATTCACGAGCCGGCAACTCACCCCCGTTGTGCCACAGGTGTTACAGGTTGTTCCCCAGTGTAGTCGAGGCAGGCTATTCAGCTATTCGGCTATCATCTTTTGCTACAGATACCGCATCGGCTCACAGTATACTATTTTGCTTAGGTGGGTTGGATGATTATCTGTATTTCATATTGTACATTCGTTGTATCTTGTACTCTCCATCTACTATTATGTTGTTGACTTAGAGACTTGGTGAGGACGATATTGTATATTATTTGTGGAGTTGTTGTCTTTTATATACAACTTTCTCTCTATTGTCTTTATTTCTTCGCTACGGCGTCGTATATTTGTGTTGTATTCATCTTGGCTAGTTTTTACAAAAAGTGGGTGTTGCCAAAATTTTAAAGAAAGAAAGTAGGACTTTTAAAGAATTTGGGTTGCGATTTCAAATGTTTCAAAAACTTTTATTATCTTTTCTGTGTTTTTCTTGGTTTAGATTTCTGGGATTTGGCTTTCTTTTACTGCGTTACGTCTTTAGGCGTTGCGTAGTATTAGGGCCGTCACGTGCCAATTTCGGGTCGTGACAAAGTTTGTATCAGAGCGCTAGGTTTTACCTTTCAGAGTGTAGGATGACCTTAGTATGATGGAGTAGGTAGCTTAAGCAGAGTAACGTAGTGTGTATGTCTGCAGCATACCCACGATGCGGTACTTCCTCTTAAGTGACCTAAGTACAAATTGCTTGAATTTCCTTCCTTGATGATTCATATCCTTGAGATTCGATTCCTTATTCTCATCGAATCTTATATCTATTTATAGCCTTGCCGCCGATGACTATGGGGACTCAGAGTGATGTAGCGAGGGCCAAGGTCAGGGTTGGCTCGGGTGAGACGAGTACAGACCAGGATGGCACTCTAGTTGCATAGGTGCAGACGGATCAGCCTACGACATATACTATTGATAGAATTTTGGCAGAGATGCAGGACTTCCGCCAGACTATGAGTTCATTGGTTGATGTCGTTCGGGAGCTACGACAGGAGGTTGTCACCCCCGTTACTCAGTTATCTTTTACGATCAGCATGCAGCAGTCCGTCACCTACATAGCATCAGTGGTTGCAGCACCAGTTGACGAGGCGCATATTCCAGAGGCTCAGAGAGTTCCAGGACAGTGGAGGACTCGTACCAGTGTACCAGCCCAGAGACAGAGGATTGGTCATCGAGACAGATTTCGTGGCCGTCGCGGGAGTAGCAGAGGCTTAGGACGAGGACAGTCGTTCAACTCTCATCCCCAGGATGGTCAGCAGTCAGCGCATGGATGTTTTCGATGCGGAAGCCTTCAGCACTTCGTCAGGGATTGTTCCTTAGCACCTCGTCATGATCGTTTTCAGAGAGGCCATAGACGTGGAAGATTCGCTCAGAGGGCTCAGTCTACCAGAGGAGTTCAGCCAGTTGCGGGTAGAGGGCAGACACATGAGTTTGCTTCGACTCATTGGGATGCGCAGGCGTCCAATGCAGAGTTTTCAGGTATCCTTATTTCGCATGTTCTTTTGATGTATTCATTTGTTTTTCATGCTTGTGCCATGGTTGGTTAGATTAGTCGCTGTTTGTGTTAACTTCTGTCAGCGATTCTTTTGTCGCGCGACACGTATTCAGTTGTGTGCCAATCATATAGGAGATAGAGATTCGTTAGTCGTTTCGATCCTTCTAGAGATGTTTGATTTGACGTTCTCCTGGGCACGGACTGGTTAACTACGTGCTAGGCGTCTGTGGACTACCATGAGGAAATAGTCAGGTTTGTTTTCCCGGCAAGTCAGTTCTTGTTGTGCAGGTGGATAGTTGTGCCGCCTCTCACAGCTTGAATTCAGCCTTTTTCGCTAGTCGGCTACTGAGGAGATGTCATGGATTCTTGGCGTTCATTTATGATACCGTAGCCACAGAGGGTTTGTTAGACCTGTGTTCCTTTCTTGCGAGATTTTTTCCGACGTTGTTCCGGATGAGCCGGCGAAGCTTGGGAGCTAAAGGATCAGCTGCAAAGTTGTGGTTTAGGGAGTTTGTGCGTCTGAGTGTTTCGCATTAGGAAGCTCCTAATTCTGTTTGTCAAGGAGAAAGACGGCAGTTTAGGGTTGCATATCGATGGATCGTTAATTGAACAGACTTACGGTGCGGATAGGTATCCTTCACCTCGCCGTGACGATTTCTTCGATTAACTCCAGAATGCGAGACATTTTCAAAGTTTGTTTGGGATCAGGTCATCATTATTGCAGATTCGGGGTGATGGCATTCCGAAGACTGCCTTATGCGTGCGATGGGCTTTGTGTGTTTTTGTGAGTCGTTAAATTCACCAGTGCCTTAGCAGCATTCGTAGATATGATGAATCAGATTTCTGCAGGCCGTTCCTCGACCAGTTTTTGTTGTGTTATTTACGACATTCTGGTCTATTTAATGTGTCTTGAGGGACAGTAGTAGCACTTGAGGATTTGTTATGCGGATACTGGGAGAGCACCAACAGTTTGCTAAATTCTCGGAGTGTTTCTTCAGGCTTGTTTTGTGTTGACTCCTAGGTCTTGTAGTCACGGAAGACGGTTTCGTATGGTTCCGAGGGAGATCGTGGCCGTACAGCTTAGGCCCAGACTTGTGTGCAGGACGGAGATCCACAGATTTTTGGGCTTAGCAGGTTCTTACCGCCGTTTCGTGCAGGATTGCTAGAGTAGTGCTGCACCGTCGACTGAAAGGACTGGAAGGGAGTTTTCTTTCTTTGGACTGAGGCATGTGTATGGAGTTTCAGCAGTTGAAGATTCTGTTAACAACTGCATCAGTTCTTTTCTTGCTTTCTGGTTCGGGCGACCTTGTTGTTTGACTGTAGTGTTTCTTGAGTGGGGCTCGAGTGTGTACTGATGTGACCCTATAGAGTTATCGCTTTTGCTTCCCTACATTTGGAGGAAGTACGAAAAGGATATTCTACTCATGATCTGGAGATGGCCGCGGTGGTTTTGCGTTAGAGATTTGGAGACACTACTTGTTCGAGAGTCGTGTCAGATTTTCATGGACCACCAGAGTTTAATGTACATCTTCCTGCAGCGGATGTTGATTGATGTGATAGTCTTATGCAGATTTACAGTTCTTGTGCGATCGTCGAGTACAGCTTAAGTTCGTCTCTACGGAGGGGGCAGCTTGCTCATGTTCGCGCCCGTCCACTTTTCTTAAATCACTTTCGCGAGAAACTGCCCGCCGATGCTCGTTCGTCAGAGTTACTTGAGCATACTCGGCTGGGTAATGATTCGGAGTCCTTGATTTATGACACGGTATGCTAAGTTAGGGACGCGTGGGTGTACCTGATGTTATCAGGTAGAGACGTGTAATCCTAAAGCAGGCACATCTGTCAACTCTCTATATTCATTCAAGTTCCACCAACATTGACGTGATTTGTGAGATAGTTACGGGTGGACAGGGATGTAAAGAGAAGTTTCATGGTTCGTTTCAAGGTGTCTGTCTTGTTTTGTGCTTGGGTCGAGCATCTGAGGCCGGCTGGAGAGTTGCAACCTTTAACCGTTCCGAAGTAGGAGTGGGAGCAGATCTCCAGGAATTTCGTTATGGTTTCTACCCAAGTTTTGTCATGGTGCGACTCCATTCGGATTCTTGTCGTCCGGTTATACTCAATTTGCTCAGTTGTTTCTTGTTAAGTTGTGTGTTTGTGTTAATTGTTGTCATAAGTTGGGAATCATCACTCGCCATCGTTAGGGTTCTCCTTCAATAGCTGTTATCAGGAGACACTCTAATTGGCAACCTTTAGGTTTAGAGGTTAGGTCGTGTCGATCACTAGTCTGTTGTTTTCTGACTCTGCGTAAGTAGGATTTTGGACCCCAGCTAGTCTAGCGACTTTGGAGATGATCCGGTTGTTCAGGTCAGGATGAGAGTAGCCCAGCGCAAATAGTGGTCTTATACCGATCGTGTTGGTCGTAGACTTATGTGCGCAGTGGCAAATCATGTTTTCCTGCGGATTTTTCCGATAAATGACGTGTTGAGTTTTGCGAAGCCCATCCCAGGATTGTAGGTCCTTTCGAGATCCTATAAGCGAGTTAGTTTCGTTGTCTTTAATTTGGCACTTCCGCCCAGATTATTGAATTTCACCCCGTATTCCTTGTGATGATACTTTACAATTACCTTCATAACCTTTCTCACATGATTTGGCACCAGACCTTTTGTCTTGGACACGATTGTTTCACTCACCGGCAGTCATTTGTGTTAATGGCCCGACGGGTGGAGAAACGTCGGTCAAGAGTCTTGCCACCTATGAAGGGCTTTCTTGGACGTAGCCGTATAGTGAGGTAATCACTTGGGAGGCTGCGAGCGAGATTTGAGAGTTGTAATCTTCTCTTTGAAGGTACGCGTAACAGTATATTTTTAAATTCGGGGACGAATTTCTTTTAAGGGGGAGATTGTAACACCTTAGAATATGTTTTGTGGCTAATTATATTTTAATATATGGATTTTAATAAAAAGTTTACCAAATTGGTTTTCAATTATTTTATCTTATTTAATGAATATTTTAGTAGATTTTTCCTAGGCTTGCACACACTTGTGCATGATAACTAGGGTTTAGTGATGGGGTTAGACCATGATTAGCAAGCATAATGGATTAACCCATTCTCTTTAAGTTAATTATTATTGTTTAGGTTCTTTTGGGTTTTTATTTGTTTATGGTTCTTTTCAAAAATAAAATGAATTTGAAAAGGGTTTTTAATTTGAGTTGAAATGCTGACAGAGAGAGAGAGAGAGAGAGGGCATGGGGCAACATGGCATGAGTCATGCCCATTTAATGAAGAGAGAGAATGAGAAGGGGGTCTTTGTTGGTTGTTCTCATTCCTCCCTCTCATTTCCTTACTTTCATTCCCTCATACTCTCACACTCACACACACAGTAGCTTCAGCAGCAGCCCAAGAAGCATGCAGCAGCACCAGCTCCATTAGCAGCAGCAGAGGCATTAGCAGTAGCAGGAAGCAACAGCAGCAGCTGTAGTAGAAGCAGCCCCAGCACCTACAGCAACTCTTTTCCACTTCTTCTCCTGCTCTCTAGGGTTCTACAAGGTATAATTGTTGAACTCATTTCCCCTTATTGCTTAGCTTGTGCGTAGTTTAGCGTCGGTTTGTGTTATTTATGAGTTTAAGTGCTAATTATGGTGATTTGTGAGATGTTGTGGCAAATTGATGATTGTGTTGGTAAACCCTACTTAATTAAGTGTTGTTAGGGTCACCTTAACTGAGCTTAACCCTGGATTACACTAAAATACCATAGGGTTTCCTTTTAGTGCAAATTGGTGATTTTAAACAGATATATTGGTTATCTGTGATCTGCTTTTGACTCGGGGCCTTGAGGACAAAATTGAGGAAACTGGGGCATGCACTCTAAGTCTAGAACACACCACCGGAACACGAGCCATCCTCTCCCAAAACAGGCCGCGGATTTATTGTGTTTGGCCGCAATTTGTGGCCAAGTGGCTGGCAAGGGTGCTGGGGTTTTGTGTAGGGCTCTCTTCTGTGTTGTCTAGTGTTTTGGTATGTCTAGTTTTGTAAGATTTGACCTGTAGGAAAATCTGTGATCAAATACCGTATTTCTAGTTCGTTGTGTTTGCGCGTTACACGCGATACGTGAGTGAGTTCTGCGATCCAGCGTGTCGCGGTAGTTTTAGACGCGTATACACACGTATCGTGCACACGCGCGTATCGTGAACACGCGCGTTTAGTTCGCGACGCGAATTTCTCGTTTGGGTTCGATATCGCCTTTTGCGGAATATTTGGCTTATATATGATTTCTATGTCTTATTTGCAGGTTTGCAGGCGGGAACTACGGACACTGCTACAGGGGGAGCAGATGGTAGGATTCACCTAGCGTGGAGCATAGGTAAGTAGATTTAACATCTACAGGGGAATCGCACGCATGGCATTATGCGTCTGGGCTAGGATTCTACTACTTGTCGCATATTCTACATCATTGTTAGAATTGCGCCTTTACCTTATTTCCTTGATATACTTGTACTGTGACTAGCAGCCGTAGGACACTGCACATATTATTGACGGTTCATGTTGCACGAGCACAGATTATATGCTACACACACACCGTCAATAATTGCCATGTCACACACAAACCATTATAGACATTATATTGCTTAGTTAGGGACTTTATGACATCGATTGACATTACTTATCACGTTTTGACATTTAGTAACCGATATACTTTACTCACCTATTCCACTTATACCCAGGGGGTATACGACATCAGTTCTTATAGGTAAATACCTATACATTGCTACACCTGTATGTTACACACATATTCAGTTGTTGCTACATATTTACCTTTACTGATGTTACTTAGCTGTACCTTATTGGTTTCGCATACATCTGTTTTCAGCTACAAATTCTCATTTATATGGTCGCATTTCAAATATATCGCATATATTTATTTCTGAATTTGCGCATTGTTATTTGGATTTCACATGATGATTTCTGGATTTGGGAACCGCGGGAGTTCTTGAAATCATGCATACATTGAAAAACCCGGTTTCCTTGATATGATATTTGCGCAGCCACCATGAGATTTATCGGTTCTGATTATATACTCCATATGAGGTGTGGTTGCCGTATGAGGGTACATGGTGGGGCCCGGTATGGTTCCCCTCGGCAAGAAAATCGATGGATGTTGCCGATTGAGCCTGGAGGCGGGCTAGTACCTACCGGTGATAGTACTAATGACTCGGCGAGGATCATGGAGATACCGTTGGGAGTCATGCACGTATGCATACGTCGAAAGGCGAGGGTCAGAGCTAGGCACTCGTGCTTTTGGGATAGTGTATGATACGTACCTATCAGGATTTCTGTGTCGATGCTTGGCACATTGTTTTCATGATATTTTCTTTAAACAGCTTTGTATATATAACAGGGGATTTAGCCGTTGTTATATATACCCTTACACCAATATTAGTGGAATGGGACGCTAATATATGTGTATTGACCCCATCATATTTATTTATGCAAATATATACCTTTAGGATGTTAGAATTCTACTTCAGTTTTTATTTGGGATATTAGGTGATTCATTGAGATTGGATATTGGACATACATATGGGATTACTGATTTGTACATTCGGGATATAGGAGATTACTCGATATTGTACATTGAGGAGACGTGAGACTTATATGATGCGAGAGCCCCGTGGGGGCTGATTTGAGGAATTAGGATTTGAGTGTCTTGATGGATTGTGATCGTACCACGATGACAGGATTCCGTAGGATGACATATTTCACTCCATACCTCATACCTTTTCATTTATGCACTGTTCCATGTATTTAGAGTACCTGTTAGTATACCCTTCATGATTGCTGCATATTTACATTCTCATATCCCTATTGCATGGTCATTGCATACTACTGTCATGTTACTATTGCTTCACATATTGATTGTACCTGCTAGTGTACTTTCCATTATTCTGCATTGACATGACATGTTACTACTGTAATTGTATATCTTAGATTCATGCTGTACGTACATTTCTACGATTACCTGCATATGTTATTTACTATTCACGAGCTGGCAACTCACCCCCGTTGTGCTACGGGTGTTACAGGTTGTTCCCCAGAGTAGTCGAGGTAGGCTATTCAGCTATTCGGCTATCATCTTTTGTTACAGATACCGCATCGGCTCACAGTATACTATTTTGCTTAGGTGGGTTGGATGATTATCTGTATTTCATATTGTCCATTCGTTGTATCTTGTACTCTCCATCTACTATTATGTTGTTAACTTAGAGACTTGGTGAGGACGATATTGTATATTATTTGTGGAGTTGTTGTCTTTTATATACAGCTTTCTCTCTATTGTCTTTTATATACAGCTTTCTCTCTATTGTCTTTATTTCTTCGCTACGGCGTCGTATATTTGTGTTGTATTCATCTTGGCTAGTTATTACAAAAAGGGGGTGTTGCCAAAATTTTAAACAAAGAAAATAGGACTTTTAAAGAATTTGGGTTGCGATTTCAAATGTTTCAAATACTTTTATTATCTTTTCTGT
Source organism: Agapanthus africanus (assembly GCA_030015575.1). Lineage (NCBI taxonomy): Eukaryota > Viridiplantae > Streptophyta > Magnoliopsida > Asparagales > Amaryllidaceae > Agapanthus > Agapanthus africanus. The sequence continues at coordinate 405,394,384 of CM057346.1, forward strand.
TTTTTTCTTGGTTTAGATTTCTGGGTTTTGGCTTTCTTTTACTGCGTTACGTTTTTAGGCGTTGCGTAGTATTAGGGCCGTTACGTGCCAATTTCGGGTCGTGACAGTTCTTATCCTCAATGGTAATAGAAATCGTAGGACAGCTAGGGTCCTTCCGTTTTTGAGGTAAACATTGGGTTAGAGCATCACTCACAGCACTAGCCAAGAAAACTTTCTTGGGTACCTGAGATTTCCTCTTTTTCGTGCACAAGTCCTATAAGATTTTCGCGTAGGACGGGACTTGTTGGATAGCATCTAAAAGGGGAATGTTGATGTTAACCTGCTTAAACAACTCCAGAATCTTCTCCATTTGTGGATTTTGTTTATTGGACTTCAACCGGTTTGGAAATGGAACATTTTAAAAATTGGTTGAATCCAATGCTTGTGGAGGAGATTGTGGAGTTGGAACGGATCCCAGAGCTGGTGTTTTCGTGGAGTGAGAAGTGGGTCCGTTCAGAGCCGAAGAAGAAGAAGAAAAGCCTTTCGAAGAATGAAGAATAGGCTCAGAAGATGAGGAAGGAGGAGGAGAAGAAGAAGAAGAAGAAGAAGAAGAAGATGAAGCGGCCGGAGTGTCATTATCCTCTATTGTTGTGCCGATGTTGTTGTGCAGCATCCTTCCCGATCTCAATGTAGTCGCGGCACTCACATTATGGTTCTGTTGTTCAAGAGCAACATGTACATTATGTGGGTGACCGGGATTTAGGAGTGGTTGAGATGGAAGCTTCCCCTTTTCTCGCTCGCTTAACGCCGCATTCAGCTGTGCAATCTGGGCTTCGATGGTCTTGATGCTTTGCCCGTATGCAGCAGTGTGTTGCACCAAAGACTGAATAGACGACTGGATGTTAGCGGTGGATTGTGTAGATTGTTTAACGAACGCCTCCAGACTTCGTTCTAGCGAGAAAACCTTATCGTTGTTTGATGGAACAAAGTTGTTATGCGGAAAAGAATTGTTGGGTGCAAAGTTGTTCGTCTGATTTTGAAAAGGTTGGGGTTGGAAGGGCTGTTGAAACTGATATTGAGTTTGTTGTTGCGCTTGTTGTTGCGGAGGAGGGGGCCTCTGGAAATTGTTGCCTTGGAATTGATGCCGATTCTGATTCCAGGAGAAATTGGGGTGGTACCTCCAACCGAGATTGTAGGTGGAAGAGTATGGATCATTTCTCGGTCTTTGCTGAAATGCAGCATTAACCTGATCCTGTCCTTGAGATGGTGGATTGTAAGGACACTCTTCGGTTAAGTGAGAAGGATTGGAACAACAAGCACAAATGGTACGAAGTGGAAGAACAGGGGCAGGAGCAGGAGATGAAAATTTGCTCTCTATCGCTTCAAGTTTTCTCGTTATTGCATCCATTTCAGCTTTCATCACAATAGAGACATCAAGTTGGTGAATTCCTACCCTAGACTGAACAGTAGAAGTGGAGGAGGAAGAAGAAGTTGGTCTGGTGCTCTCCCATTGAAGCGTTTGTTCCGCAAGGTCGTCGAAGAATTGCCACGCTTCCTCGTCAGATTTCGATAGGAAGTGGCCCTGACAAATGGTTTCCAACAGCTGCTTCGTTGCTGGGTTCAGGCCCTCGTATTAGGTTTGGCAAAGTTGCCATTTCTCAATACCGTGGTGAGGGCACTGAACAAGAAGGACTTTATATCGGTCAAAGCACTTCCAAAAGGGTTCAGTAGGAAGCTGGGAGAATTGGTTGATTTCGTTACGGATCCTTGCGGTTTTATGATTCGGATAGAATTTCTTGAGAAACGCTTTCACAAACTCGTCCCAACTGGTTATGGAGTGGGAAGCAGTGCTATACAGCCATCTTTCAGCAAGATCGCACAAAGTGAATGGAATGACCCGTAGCCGTATAGCATCATCCGACAGCTGGGTGGTTTTCATCATGGCACAAACATTTTGGAACTTGTTGATGAAGATATAGGCATCTTCATATTCAAGCCCATGAAATTTCGGAAGCATGTTAATGAAGTGGGGTTTAATTTCAAAATTATCCCCATTGGCCGATGGAAGGGAAAGACAGGTGGGAAGTGCAGAACAGGTGGGATAGAAACGATCTTGGAGCGCGATTCACTGTCGCGCTACAACAGGCGGTGGTGGTGGGTTATTCGCATCCATAGGAGGTGGAATCAATCTCGGTGGAGTTGTAGGGATGTTTGGATTAAATCCTGACATCGCGGAAGAAGAGATTGGTGATGGTGAAGGTGAGGATGTATGAACAGAATTCGGTCAACGTCGGAGTTGGCCGGCAAAGTTAAGGGTGAAAGAGGCGCGGATGGAGTTTCGACGTCTGAGTCGATCGCGTAGTCGGTAGCGACTAACGTAACGCGGACTAGACGGGCGCTAGTGTCCCGAGTCCAAGCGGACATACACTAAACGAGTTTAGTATAGTCAAAGCGGAGAAGGTGAGGGTAAGAAAACGTCAATGGAGAAATACGATGGGTGGTGGGTGAAAAAATGGGATATTGGCGACAAAGGGCAAGTTTTTATAAAAGTTTTTGGTTTTTGTGTATTTTTCTTCTTTTTTTTAGAAAGAGCATTACAGAAATATGTACGGACTCACGGCTTCAAACAATCATAGACAAAATATGCGCAATCGCACCTAGATCTAGGGTCACCTAGGTCAGCTAGACAGCTCCTAACTGTTCCAAAGAGCTAGAAATAGGACCACAAACCGCCTCTTCTCCGCCAATTGCGGCCATGTAAGTGCCAGGTAAGTGGGAGGCTCCCCACTACGTAAGTAGTGGTCCTAATTAAGTAACCACTTGCCTTGGACACACTTGCCTAGACACCGCAAAGTCAGGATAGGATAAACGGCCGATGCCTGTAACTAGTCCTCTGTCCTATTGAGCGCGAAGTCCTTATGGCTGAGTCTAGTATTTTTTTAATTAAACAATGGTCAATGCATATGCTTTTTGTGATTTCTGGAGTCCTGGGAAGGGTGATGAAATCCCCACCCAATCTGGATTGGTTTCAAGCCCCTTAAAGTCCGATTAAAATATGCAAAGCAGTAACAATCAACTGCAATCAATTTTTTTATTTTTTAGCGCGGCGCAAAGAATCCTGCACAAGAACGATTTTATTAGAAGGGGAAGAGAGTTTGTGCAAATAATGCTGCAGAAAACACAGTTCAGTGAAGTTCAGAGGAGTAGGGAAGAGGATAGAGACTTACAGAAATTTTTGGGAATTGATGGCTCCAAATGGCCGCGGTTCCGCGGCCTAAGCTTGCTTATGCCGCGGTTCCGCGGCAATAAAGTGGGATTGGTCCTCTGGAAGTTTTGTGTGTGCTGCCTTGGCTGTCCTCTTCTTGTCTGGAGCTCCTGAATCTTGATTTGCTCACTGAATATGCTCCAGAATTTTACAGTAGACCGTTAGCTCCGTCTTGATCCGTCGCGGTGTAGCCGCGAGATATGGGTCTAACTTCCCACGTCTTTGGCACTGAACTCGACCGTCTTTTTATCCTGCACACTTGCACAAAAACTAATCAAAAAAAACAATATGGTTTTTTACAATGTATATTTTTTTGTTTTGTTTTTCGGTTATATTTATATTCACAAATTAACCCGAAATTACACAAAGAAATAAACTACCATCTCCCCGGCAACGGCGCCATTTGATTGGTAGAATTTTTGCGTGCTTAGTTAATTACCGCAATCAAGACGGTTTCGCTTGTAGCTAGCCGGTTGAGTACGGGTCGTCCGCAGGGAGATGGGAATCTTTTTCTATGTGCTTTAACGAGTTAAGTCCAAATGTCCAGATTTTTTTGTGATTAACTATGTGATAAAATGTTATATAAAGAGAGCTTGTTAGGGTTAGGATTAGGTTAGTTTGAGTTAGGAGTCGCTTACTTCTTTCATTGCCACTCTTAATATCGGTGTTACGGTAATCGGCAACAATGGGGATTAGCACGACTAGGAAGGAACTTGCGAGTATAAGCTAGGTTTTCCAACGCTTAAGTTCTTCCTTTTGGTGCTTGTACGTCCATTCTTGGCTCTTAGCCTTAACCTCCGGTTAATTCTGTTAGTTATATTTATGCCCTAGAGGCCATTACTGTACATGGGATGTATATTGTAGTGAATGCTGTAACATATATAGGGAGGACTTTCTTGCTCGACATGATAGTATGCTATCTGGTTGCTCTTTATCTTAACGTGTACAATGATTGTCTCTCTGTTACATGTTGGTAAAGCCCTTACGATATGTACTTCACTACCTGGACTATGATGCGGATCATACTAGTGGGGACATAGTAGTCCATAAGTACATCCTTCAAGGTCCCTAGTCGTGGGTGTATCGAGATGGGGCATCGATATACCAGAGTAGACTAGCGTATACCTTCTCGACCCATACAGATGGGCGATGGATGATCCCATATCCATTGGTGTTTGACATCAGAGATGATATACAAGTGCTCAGTGGAGACTGGGTACACTGGACGGACTCGCCGAGAACTCCCAGATGGTATTATACCTTACGTCAGATGGCAGTTCTCTGGTGACACTGGTACAGGTTAGTCTGTAGACCGGAGATCGTCATAGAGCCTTGTGTGATTCCCACTGTGCTTTGATTTCCACCTTACCACGTCCAAGAGGGCATGCAAAATGGTGGTTTTTGGGTACAGTGCCGAATCACATGGAGGCAATGAGCGATAGGAGGGGATTAGTCTCTCCCGGTATAGGGAGTTGATGTTGCGCTGTGTTCGATTGACTATAACCGGAAATCCCTGGCCAGAGTTGCTGAGATTTACTTGTAAGTGTTACCAGTAGTTTCTCGAACTGTTATAGACCTCATATCGATACGACTTATCGAGCTACTGGGGTCTGACATTTACCACCCCTAGGCGAGATATGCGATATATCAGACGACGAGACCGGACTGTACGGTAAGTGTTACTGGTTGGATTCACAGGAGTGTGAGAAGGCATGCTCGTTGATCTTCTGATCGCTCAATACCCGGGTGGCCGTTACGTTTAGCAGACCGCTTGCGGCTTGTGGGTGTTTGATATGAACATCACCTGCTGCCGGCGTATTGACCAGTCTTTAGAGTCCTACACAGAGGTTTCCTGGCTCAAGCGAAATGAAATAGGAGTGCATATGAGATATGTGCGGGACCGAGAATAATACCAGTATGTGATACTGTATTCTATTCTCGCGATCTGTATCATTGGACGGTTATATGAGATATAGCCGGGTTACCGAATCAAGTGTTGATTCGATATATTGATACACTTGATATTAGTCGGTTATATGTAGTATGACCGAATCATTAAATCAAGTGTTGATTTAATGATTTAATGTATAATTATATATTAGATATATTACTTTACATTGACTAGTATTGTTCACTTAAGATGGATTTTCTCACTTGATTTGCACATGTAGTATATGTGATATATTTTTGTGCACTTGATTGTATCATGTTTGATGATACATGCAAACTTGGGTGTGTGTATGCTATACACCATGTTTAGATATTGGTTAGGGTTTCATTTGTTTTATTTCATTTATTTTTGGTCAAAAATGAAATGGTGGCTAACTTTGTTTTTTTGCTTTAAGCTTCATGAAGCTTCTTAGCATTATCTACCATTTTGTTTTATACTAAACCTAACCATTACCTAAACCCTAGTTTATTCTCTACATGAGTTTACTAACCCATGGTTGCTATATGATAAGCATCACTTGAATTTTCTTTTCAAGATAATTCATTTTCTTTTCTTCTTCTTCATCTTCTTCATGAAGTGAAGAAAGTTTGCTAGAAAATTTCAAGTGTTGAAATCAAGTGATAAATCAAAATCCAAAGTGAACCCACTTCCTATTTCTTCATCCTCTACCACTTGCCATGTTGTATAGGGTGTTTTCTTCACAAGGTTCATGACCAAGTGAAGATGGAGCTTGAGTTAGAGTCGCCTCGACGTAGATCATCTTCGGCATCGAAGTCAACAACCTAGCCCGATCATTTCTCCGATGAAACCAACGCGAGGGTCCGGGATTTCGATGATCGCAGCGGAGGGACGTCAACACGGAGCTAAAGAAGTGGAGGACCGGATCTACAAAGGTTGTAATCCCTTTCACTTGCAATAAAGTTGTTTATTTGCATGTTTTTTCGCCTATTCTCTAGTTAACGATCTATATTAGGGTTTCTCGGCACATGTAAAATTTTGATTTTGGCATGGTTGATCAGTTATGGAACCTCTGGAGTGTGCCTAGGAACCCTACAGTGGTATCAGAGCCTAGCTAGAGCTTTAGGCAATGAGTAGACGAAGTTAGAAACCCGATCGAACCCCGAAACCCTAGATTTAACCCTTCTCTGTACATTTTTCAAAACAGTGGATTTTTCCAAATTAAAAATATCCAAAAAATACAGCAGGGTTTTCTAGGAGTTACTGTGAAGCACGTGCACCTAAATCGACTAAAGCGCCGCGGAACCGCGTCCCCACCCTGGCATATGCGGCGGTTCCGCGGCCATATAGGAGCATCTTGTCACGTGCTTTGCACAGTAATACCCGTATGCAATGCCTGTGTTTTCTGGGAATTTTTAAAGTTTACTCAAGAGTTGAGTTTTCTGGGTTGTATTGGGAGTTCGTAGATTCGATCGGATTGTCTAATTTTATCTATGTGTCTTTCCGGATATTTTAGAACATGTTAAATAGTTCGACCGGATATAAATACCCACTTTTTCCCCTGCCGGGAAATTTCCAACTGTTGGATTTTTCCCTAGTTTGAGAACGTTCTAAGTAGTGCAAGTAACGCGATGGACCCTCTAGAAGACAACAAACCTTAACTCGATTATGTGACCGTCTTGAACTGTCCTTTGAACCTTAGGGTTTGGGGCAGTACGGCGTGCCACATGTGAGGCGTTGGCTTGACCCTTCTACGGCTAGACCGTTGCTACTGTGGCATGTGTAAGTGCACGGCGGCGCCCCGGCCGTTAATCCGACGCCGGAATGCGGAAGCGATGCTTTTCTTTAACTTTTCAAACCGGCACCACCGCGCACTATAAACTCGGATCGTGCCATTAATCTAGTCCTAGCTATCTAGAGAGGGAGTTGAGAAATATACCGAGTGATCCGTGTCCTCCGGTCTTCTCGTCGTCGTCCCGATCTCCTGCGGAATGCTCCGGTCTCCATCTCTTCGCCGGAAGGGCACCACGTCTCCGGCTTCTTTTACGGGCTCCCACCTCTATACCGAGGCAACTCGGGCACAAAGTTGGCGAGCCGACATGCCCAAGGTTTGCTTTAGAATGTAGTGTGGAACTTGTGTCTCATTTGGGGTTGAGGTAGTTGCCATATGGTGGAGGTATTGAACTATATGGAGATGAATGATTTTATAGCAAGCAAAAGAAAAATGTGATGAACATTTTTCCATCACCAAAATGAAGAACCCCCACCCACACCACAAGAATGTGGCCGGCCTATTTTGGAGAATCGAGAGAGAGAAAAAGACAAGGGGTGGGAAAGCATCATGCATGAGAGAGAAAAAGAGTGATGATGAGAAAGAATCATCACAACAAAAACCTCACTCCAAAACCCAATCATTTCCCATCACCATCAAACAAAGGTCAAACAATCATGAACCATGGAAGTCAAATGGTGGAGCAACAATCATGACACTACAAAATGCAAAGACAACCCTCCAAAATGCTTATTTGCACAAATGCAACTAAACCTTCCTCCACCAATCTTCGGCCAATGAAAGATACAAAGAAATATGGCCGAAACGGAAAGCAAACTGGCAACTCCAGAAAACTGGTCCCGTAATAAATTACAGGAAAACCCCGCTACTGTATATACATACCCGCATTTGTATTCCGACCGAATACAAATGCAATGAGACAAAATCTACACTGTACAATACTAGGATCCGGCTTAAACTAAAGCCCGCTAGTATTAACCCGTCCGATCATGATTCGTGCAATACCGCACGTATCTGATCGAACCCTGCCATATCTCCATACGACCTCTACAGCTTTTCGCCCGAAAACTTGAGCAACTGAATGTGGGGGACTCTAAAGACTCGTCAATACTATGGCTGTGGATTTAACCACTAGCACGTCAGAGGTATTAGCCATACGTGACGGGCTACCAGCTATTGACCAAAAGGACGTCGATGAGCGAACTCATCCTAACACCCTACTGAGCCTGTCAGTGACAATATCCGTACAGTCCGGTCCGTTCGTCTATGAGCATCGCATGGCGGGCCTAGGGGGTTGGTAAAAGTCAGACCCCCAAAAGCGGTACAAGTCGTGTCAGAGATCAGTCCAGAACACCCTGAGATACTACTGGAATATCTACCAGTAAATCTCCTGCCTTGGCCAAGGACTTTTCATGTTCTGGCTCTCCTAGACACAGCAAGACCTCACCCCCAATACCGGGAGAGACGAACCCCCGAAGATCCGCTCACTGTTTCCATGTGGCTCGGGACTGTACCCAACTAAAACCTGTTTGCACGTCTCCTTTGAGCATGGTAGGGTAGTAATCAAAGTACAGTGAGAACTCATACGAGACAAATGACGATCCCCAGGCCGATGAACTAACCTGTACACATGTCACCAGGGAACTGCTATCTGACGTCAGGTATAAGACCAACTAGCATGTTCCCGGCGAGTCCTGTCCGGTGTACTCATAACCCAATGAGCACATATATACATCTTAGGTGATCCAACAGACACCAGTGGATTATAAGACCGGCCACCGCCCCTCGTCGGGGTCTCGAATGTATACACTAGTCTACCCTGGAGAATCGATGCCCTGTCTCGAAACTCCCACGACTAGGGACCTTTTAAGGATGTGCTTATAGACTACCAGCTCTCACGTATATGATCGCCCTCATACTGCTGGTGGTCAAGCAAGAATCCTAGGGGCTCTATCAACGTGTAATAGCGACCTGTCAGGTCACCTAAAGCAGTACACGATGATAAAGATAAACCAGATAGCATACTATCATCTCGAGTAAGACTGTCCTACCGGGATAGGTCCTCCCTCAATCATTGCAATCACATGCCTGTGATCCAATGATTGACTCTGAGGGCACTATCTCCAACAATCTCCCACTTGCACTCAAGGCTAATTATTACGATGTCGCATACTCACAGCCCGTGTGATACCGAACACCCAACTCCTCTACTAGTCAGTCTCACAAAGCTCGTTTACGAAACTATTGCGTTCGAGGAATAGCCTCAGTGAGTGGATCCGCTTTGTTTTTTCTTTCTATGTCTCTCTTAGTCTCAAGTCCGCGGAGAAACCCATCTTCTGAAATGAGTAATACCTGTCTTAGAATGTGTCTGGATGTCGGATGGGACCTAGCTCATAAATGAACTCCAAATCCAAACTTCTTAGACTGTATCGTCAACTGAACTTAATCAGTATCCTGCGCCATGCCTCCCTCAGTATTGCCTTGGACCACCTGTCCAAAATACTGTCCCTCATCAGAAGGAAAACTATAACTCTGACAACCTCCTTGTCATCCAGGTCACCTTGGAAGCCTGGAATGATAACTGTCTCCCGAATGAGGCTGTTGTTATCATATCCCTAGAACATCCACTTATGTTCTAAAACTGCTTCCGACTGTTTCTCTAGGATAGGATCAATGTCAACTTATTGCATCTAGTGCAAGAACAACCTCTGGTGTGGTACTTGACATCTCATGATTGACTCAATTGCCGAAGCAAGTGATCTGCCAATCATGCACATCCCTCTCCCCTTTAGTCTGTAAGACACCTTTAGAGAGGGTGACTCCATCACCTGCAGGGTACACTACCGTGCCAGGAGTCGTCCATTCTAAATACTCTTAGAATGCTGTCTAAGTGCCCTTAATTGGGAAACCACCCAAATCTAGATCTAAAACCATAGATCTAGTAACCAGTATGTCTGATATAATGTCCAAGTCCCATGTGGAGAACCACTGTGTGACGACCAAAGTATAACCGATCGTAGTAAAGGAGTTTCTTTTCCTATTCTGTGTATGTCATCCAAATACCATGACATCACACCCTACTACCTTCTCAACAGATCCATCCCCTATTCTGATGAAGTCAAACCTATGACTGTCACATCAGAAATTGATGATCTATCTCCGCTATATCTGCTTTAGTCTATAAATAGACATAATCTACCTGTCCGCCAATGCTTCCACTGCTCCCACTGACTACGACAACCCTTTGGCAGAGTCATATTGACGTACACTTCTAAAGCCAGTTTAGAACGACGCTATACTCATCCTCCCGCCGGGTCTCGCAGCCTGGAACAACAGCAATGGCAAGTGTGGGTGAACAAGAACTTCCCTGTCACCGTCCTTGAGGCTACCGGAGTACCTCTCGGGTGCCTGAAGTTACCCACCTTATCTGCGGAGTGGCCAATGGAATGTCAAACAAGATTGAATCTTTAGGTTCCTGTCAAATCTTCAGTAATCGTTTGTGGTTCTGGAATCACTTCCAGTTCTACCATACTCCCACTACTGTTTTCTGAAAAAATCCATTTTTAATAAAACTGTGGCGAGTCTAGAACAATATCACTATTGATCTTCCAGATGGTAGAAAGTCAACCCTCGTCATAACCTGGGTCTACCCACAAACAGGCATTACAGAAACGTGCCTTGAGTTATCCAGAGTCTGGTTTTAAGCATTGGCCGGACAACTCTCCGTACCTTAACATCGTTAAGATATGAACTGTTCTATATCCAATATAGAACCAGAGGCACTGATTTAATTGAACCAGATTCAAATCATGCAGCTGTCTCCAGTGCATGTCAACTAAATAGAAGGAGGCCGATCAGCGTTACTCAACTTAGGAATGCTTCCAATTATGAGTAACCTGAAAGAGAAGCAAGTTCTCTTAATCATTACTATCAACTGAATACCACACACAAGTATCTATATCTTCAATCACCTTGAAGAATCCCGATACTTGCAACACCTGGTTCTCTACTATATTCTTATACCTATAACTTCTCAAAACTCAGACCTCGTGTTTCTACGAAACACATGTCTAAGAACCAGAGAAGTCACAAGTAAACAGAATCTAGTACGAGGACCAACCCCTCTGTCTTAATGGACACTGGACAACATACAATACTCTGTATAAGTCCCTTGAGTCTGATAACTCATTCACTGTGTGTCGTAGGTTGAAAACTGTACTTATGGTTAAGAAAAATTACACCGATGTTTAATGCTCCTTACCTAACCATCCATTGATATAGATAAATGTCGTAGACATAATTTCAAAAAGGTATATCTCACTCTATAAAAATAGACGTACAGATATATCAATTTTAAATTGGTGCATGACAGCGGATATTCAAAACCAAATATTTGCCGTCTGGCAAACTACCCAGGTGACTTCCTCAAATATCACCGATTACAACGAATCCCGATATAATAAGGATGATCACCTAATTCCCACTAACTTACTCCCACTCATCATCTGTAAAACCATACAGATGTGAGAATCATACCCGTTAAATACATACCCTGGAGTAAGTATCTAATCGGGAAATCAATTTTCCTTTAACTGTACACAGTGAAACGGAAACATTGAAATGTTTCGATGGGGTATCCTGGTATTCCTAGTAATGCCTCTTCCATTATCTAGATTCACAACTGTAACCGTGTAATTCTTTACCACCTCTCCAAATCCCTATATATGTCTTTAGTCATTACCTTCTGCACACCCCTTTAGGCCAAATGGTTTTCTTCCTTCCCTACCGTTCGGCACCAGCCTATGGTTTGGAAGAGGACTATCCAATAAGCATAATGGGTGTACTGTCCTAATCCTAGGAGCACTCGTAATGCGAGAGAAGGTGAAGATAAAAGACAACTGAATAAACCTTATTCCTATTTCTCCTGAACCAGAATCCATCCCCGAACTGGAACAAGTTCCTTTCGAGTTCGTATATAACCATACGATGGAGTATCCAATAAACTGTGGATCTTCGTAGTGATACGGAGTGTCCTAGAGAAATACAAAGGTGAAGTGGGAGTGGTACTGAAATACCTGGTTTGGTCGTGAATATCAGTCGCAATTTACTTTGCCCTCCTTCTAATCCCTTTCTTTGTCTTTACACAATACCTTCTGTACACCATCGTAGGCTAATTGGTTTTATTCATTCCCTACCGGTCAGCACCTTCCTATGGTTTGGAAGAAGACTATCCAATTTGCGTAATAGGTGTACTATCTCCTAAACCAAGGAGTACTCGCAACCTGAGAGAAGGTAAAAGGAAAAGACAACTGAATAGTCCTATTCGTTTTCTCCAGAACCGGAAACCATCCTCGAATAAATCCCTTCGAGTTTGTATATAACCATAAGATGGTTTTGTCCAATGGAAGTGGACGTTCGTAGTAATACGGGGTGTCCTGGAGAAAAGGGTAAAAGTAGGAGTGGCAATGAGGTTTGCAACTCTGACTATCCAAAAGCCAGTGTTAAGAAGGTTCGGTTAATTTTGGTCTCTGAGTCATAATCTAGGGTCGGGTCAATGGTCGTTGCCAAAGAGAGAGAGAAAAGAAACACTGAGCGTGCACTCTAACCTAGATCAGAATGGTTACCAATTTATCTAATCTGGAAACCTCCCACTGTACCGTCAAATTCTCCTCCAAACCTGAAAGAAGAATTAGTCGGGGTCACCCGAGGAGTAAACTAACTCATCAGTGGGAATCGGGATCCAACTATCATCGCATGATAACGTGACGGAATCTGCTCATGCTATCACACTCCAGAAGGTATGCGCATATCTTGCAAGTTTCAGTTTCTTTAGAAACTCCCGATGTAATTTTTGCCCCATGCTCTTATGACCTTGACGAAGGCCAACATATCATAAGTCACATGTCAAGTTCTACCCGTCATTGTCCAGGTTAATTTGAACCCACCCATACATATCCTTGACGAATGCCAAAATAGTAGTACGACTGTCCCAAACCAGCGCATCTATCTATGCAGCAGAAAGGTAACAAGCAGCTACCATACACTATGCCTTGACGAAGGCCAACATACATAGCATGAATACTACGTGCTACCCATCTGAAATGACGGAGGGCTACGAATGGTTTCTGGCGAAAACTATTAACGTAATGAACTTGATATCGTTGAAGGAACTGGATAGCTTTTATGAAAATATAGTGACGAAAACCTTTGCTAAAGAGGTCACTCCCGGTGAAGGGATCTCGGCTCTTTCCCCGTAGAATGAGGTGCAGGATATTCCAACTGAATACCACGATGCAAAGCAAAAGTAATCGGCTATAGTGAAGTTATTGCCCTGACGCAAACTTTTTGTCCAAGGGGTCACTCCCGGTAAAGGGATCTCGGCCCTTGCCTCGTCGACTGAGGAGCAGGATATTCCAACTGAATACCACGATGCAAAACAAAAGAGAACGTCCTTGCAATAACATCTTTTTGAAAAGTGTTCCAACAACATCAGAATAGGTTTATTTTTAACTTGCATTGATCTGAATCAATGCAGTCCCATCAATTGATCACACCACAAAGAACGAAAATATACTGATGTACGTATATGCCATCCGCATTCGCCACTGGGTCCCGTCATTACCCGTTAGGTTAGCTAACTAACGACAGAGCGGGGACTGGACTAGCGCGGATGCAAAACATATACAACATCTACTAGTATACATATATATATCAATATATAATATTTCGCTCAAGGCGTGATAAAATGCAACATCACAGAAATGTACAACATCACAGAATAATACAGATATCTGGGATCCCCGGGTTTCACAGAGCCGCTACTGAAACCCGACGTTCCCCTGGTCGTGTGGATAGCCTGTGCAATGAAATCCCAGACCCCTACGGGCGCGGCAAGTTACCTGCCAAAACCTGAAGCGAGGCAGCCCCCTTCAGCAACGTGAATGGACCACCCAGCACTTCACGGAATTCAGTAACTTGGGCACCCCTCCTGGGTCAACCTGTACCCCCTACGAGTGTGGCGAATAGCCCGCCAATTCTAGAGTAAAGCCCCCTCCGTCTCAATGCCATGAGATGCGGGCTTGTTGCCCTCTAGAATCCGGCTATCCGTGCACCCCTCCGCGGGGTGATCCTAGTACAGAAAGTAAAATATACATACAACGGGTACACCGACCGCAACCTGGCCGTGCCCCAAAATAATAATATACAAACAGGCAGTGACGGCAGTCCACATGTCGGACGCTCGCCCCGCAATATCAAATGTACATAATACAACAAAAACTGTACTAGCATTTCATCCAGGCTATCCCCCACGACCAATCCGCAACATCACAGCATAACACAGAACATCAACGTGAAAGTCACGTTCGCAAATCCGTCTAATCGGGCTATAGCAGTTAGACAGGATTTACCGATCAAGTGACATTCACGGTCGCAGATATAATGTAAATACTGTGAACTAATGTGTTTAAAATATCCGATCGATCAAAATTTACCAAGTGGGCCCCCAAGTACTACTGCAGCACATCAAGAAATTCTGGGCCCAAAATTAATATTCCGAAACCCCTATTTTTATCACAGGAGCTCTCTGTAAAAATTTGGCACACTGATATGTAAATACTGCGGCGGAACCGCGGCCCAAGCATGGGTTTGTCCGTGGTTCCGCGGTCGTATAGAGCGATCACGTGATCAAATTTCTACAGAATTCTTATAATTCCCTGCACATCATTCTGCAATGTACTGAAAAAATTTTCGAGCCAGAAAAAAATCGACAGAAACTGATGCTAGGAAAAATACGGGTTTTGGAATTTTGTTCGATCGAAAATATAAAACACATTAGATAAAGCTAGACTATGTTAATGGCGAGGCTCTGATACCACTGTAAGTGCACGGCGGCGCCCCGGCCGTCAATCCGACGCCGGAATGCGGAAGCGATGCTTTTCTTTAACTTTTCAAACCGGCACCACCGCGCACTATAAACCCGGATCGTGCCATTAATCTAGTCCTAGCTATCTAGAGAGGGAGTTGAGAAATATACCGAGTGATCCGTGTCCTTCGGTCTTCTCGTCGTCGTCCCGATCTCCTGCGGAATGCTCCGGTCTCCATCTCCTCGCCGGAAGGGCACCACGTCGCCGGCTTCTTTTACGGGCTCCCACCTCTATACCGAGGCAACTCGTGCACGAAGTTGGTGAGCCGACGTGCCCAAGGTTTGCTGTAGAATGTAGTGTGGAACTTGTGTCTCATTTGGGGTTGAGGTAGTTGCCATATGGTGGAGGTATTGAACTATATGGAGATGAATGATTTTGTAGCAAGCAAAAGAAAAATGTGATGAACATTTTTCCATTACCAAAATGAAGAACCCCCACCCTCACCACAAGAATGTGGCCGGCCTATTTTGGAGAATCGAGAGAGAGAAAAAGACAAGCGGTGGGAAAGCATCATGCATGAGAGAGAAAAAGAGTGATGATGAGAAAGAATCATCACAACAAAAACCTCACTCCAAAACCCAATCATTTCCCATCACTATCAAACAAAGGTCAAACAATCATGAACCATGGAAGTCAAATGGTGGAGCAACAATCATGACACTACAAAATGCAAAGACAACCCTCCAAAATGCTTATTTGCACAAATGCAAATAAGCCCTCCTCCACCAATCTTCGGCCAATGAAAGATACAAAGAAATATGGCCGAAACGGAAAGCAAATTGGTAACTCCAGAAAATTGGTCCCGTAATAAATTACAGGAAAACCCCGCTACTGTATATACATACCCGCATTTGTATTCCGACCGAATACAAATGCAATGAGACAAAATCTACACTGTACAATACTAGGATCCGGCTTAAACCAAAGCCCGCTAGTATTAACCCGTCCGATCATGATCCGTGCAATACCGCACGTATCTGATCGAACCCTGCCATATCTCCATACGGCCTCTACAGCTTTTCGCCCGAAAACTTGAGCAACTGAATGTGGGGGACTCTAAAGACTCGTCAATACTATGGCTGTGGATTTAACCACTAGCACGTCAGAGGTATTAGCCATACGTGACGGGCTACCAGCTATTGACCAAAAGGGTCGTCGATGAGCGAACTCATCCTGACACCCTACTGAGCCTGTCAGTGAAAATATCCGTACAGTCCGGTCCGTTCGTCTATGAGCATCGTATAGCGGGCCTAGGGGGTTGGTAAAAGTCAGACCCCCAAAAGCGGTACAAGTCGTGTCAGAGATCAGTCCAGAACACCCTGAGATACTACTGAAATACCTACCAGTAAATCTCCTGTCTTGGCTAAGGACTTTTCATGTTCTGGCTCTCCTAGACTTAGCGCGACCTCACCCCCAATACCGGGAGAGACGAACCCCCGAAGATCCGCTCACTGCCTCCATGTGGCTTGGGACTGTACCCAACTAAAACCTGTTTGCACGTCTCCTTTGAGCGTGGGAGGGTAGTAATCAAAGTACAGTGGGAACTCACACGAGACAAATGACGATCCCCAGGTCGATGAACTAACCTGTACACATGTCACCAGGGAACTGCTATCTGACGTCAGGTATAAGACCAACTAGCATATTCCCGGCGAGTCCTGTCCGGTGTACTCATAACCCAATGAGCACCTGTATACATCTTAGGTGATCCAACAGACACCTGTGGCTTGTGAGACCGGCCACCGCCCCTCGTTGGGGTCTCGAATGTATACACTAGTCTACCCTGGAGAATCGATGCCCTGTCTCGAAACTCCTACGACTAGGGACCTTTTAAGGATGTGCTTATAGACTACCAGCTCTCATGTATATGATCGCCCTCATACTGCTGGCAGTCAAGCAAGAATCCTAGGGGCTCTATCAACGTGTAATAGCGACCTGTCAGGTCACCTAAAGCAGTACACGATGATAAAGATAAACCAGATAGCATACTATCATCTCGAGTAAGACTGTCCTACCGGGATAGATCCTCCCTCAATCATTGCAATCACGTGCCTGTGATCCAATAATTGACTCTGAGGGCACTATCTCCAACAGCATGAAGTGAATGTTCTTAAACTTATTTCATGTGTTGAGCTGTTCGGGAAAACTTGGGTGTTTGATTGTTCGATCGGAAAGTTTAACATTGTCTATTTATCTGGAATGTGATACAATATTTGGAATTCACAAGTTGTTATGAGATAACTGAATGAATGTTATAAACATAGAACTTTAGTCTCACTTGATCGGTTGCCACGGAATTTTGATGCGATCAAAAATCCGTCGCAATCACGTAGCGTACGCGGATACTCGCCGGGTAAACTTAATAGACAGCTACACCCCATAGCCCCGACCAAGTGACTGTGGAGAAGCCCGTCGCCGAAAGCATCCGTTCGGGTGCTCGCGGCAGCGGTGTTCCACCTTGGTGCACTTCATCGACGGCATCGGGGGTGCGACCACCTAATAAAGATTGCGACGAGCATTCGATCAAAATGTCGGGAATCTTGTTGAATTGCCCGACTTGATATTGAAAAGTGTTTTCGATAATGAGACTAAAATGCGGGGTTTATAATTGTTAGGCATGCAATGTCTAAGGAATTCATTTGGTTAGGCATGCGATGTCTAAAGAGATTGCGGATTCCAACTGTTGTAGTTTTACACTTTCATTTCTGCGACCGTAAGTGTAATATGTGATATCGCCGTTTTTGTTACTTTATGTCAACAACAATTGGGATGGGCATATTTACTTACGTTGATGACATGTGATGTTATGTGTTGCTGGATATGTTATATTGGATCGTCGTGTTTGAATAGTCGGGTTTTTTTTATGTGAGATGAGTGTTTTTCATTTTCATTCATGTAAAAACTTGTATGTAATATTCATTTATTGGGGCACTTCCAGGTTGCGGATGATGTCACCATTTGTATATTATTTACTTTTCCGCATTAGGATAGACCCAAGGAGGGGAGCATAAGTAACCGGGTTCTACGGTCCAGTGGGAGACCATCTCGAGGAGTCGAGTCCGGGTCTCCTAACCCTAGAATTGGTAGGGTTGCTTGCCGCTCTCGTAGGGGTCTAGGGGTGTGGGATTGGCTATTCATCACGACCGTGGAATCCGTGTTTTATACTGGCTCGTATTAAAAACACGGACGTCCTAGTATATCCAATGTTTCATATGTTTCTTCTTCTGCGATATCTGTCATGTGATCATTTGATATGCTGTGATGGATACTGCATATAGTATATATGATATATTATATAGACGTTGCTTATGTTTTACACCCGCGCTAGCCCTTCCCCGCTCTGCCGTTAGTTACCTAACCTAACGGGGCAGACGGGACATCGAGGCGAATGCGGATGGCATAAGCGAACGTTGTATTTATCTGTGATGTTTAGGTGGACTTAAATGATGGGACTTCATTAATGTGATTAATGAAAGAAAATAAACCTAAAAGATGTTGTAGAATCGGATTTCAAAAACAGGTAGCTACAGTTCTTGCTTTGCATCGCGGTGTTCCTTGTAGAACATCCTGCACCTTATTCGATAAGGAAATGGCCGAGATCCCTTCACCGGGAGTGACCCTTTTAGCAATAACTGGCAGATGCTACACCACTCGGTTTGTCTTTTGATTGCTTTTGGAGTTTTTGCTTTGCACAGCGGTATATATGATATACCCTGCACCTTATTCGATGAGGAAAGGGCCGATGATCCCTTCACCGGGAGTGACCCCTTTAGCAAAACTAGAAAAGCCTCAAAAACACTCCATTTTAAAATCATTTGATTCTACAACGATATCAAGTTCATTACGCAATAAGTTTTCAGAAAAACCTGTCGTAGCCCTCCGTCATTTCAGATAAATCCTACTTAGTATTCGTGCTACGTTTTTTGGCCTGCGTCAAGGCGTAGTGTGCGGTAGCTAACTAGTATTTATCTGTTTATGCATATGATGCAGATTGGATTAGGGTAGTCGTGCGACTTTGTTGGCCTGCGTCAAGGGTCGTGCGGGTGGGTTTAATTCAATCAAGAAATGACGGGTTGAACTTGACTAGCGCACTATGGTTTGTTGGCCCGTGTCAAGGTCATGGGACGTTAGGGGCAAAATTATCGGGAATTTCAAGTGTTGAAATTTGCAATGAGATTGCATACCTTCTATGAGATAGTTGGATCCCGATACCCGTTGCGAGTAAGAGTTACTCATGGGAGATTTTTACACATTACAATTAGCCGATCTAGTAGGTGTCTAGAAAGGTGTCAATGGGGTTACGCCTCTGGGAAAACGAGGTTTACTTTAATTAGGTCCGTGCGAAAGCACGGGAAACCTCCCTCAAAGTACCGACACTGGCCTGGCTGAAAGATTGGCGAACTTGTAGCGTGCAATTAATCCCGGCTAGTCTTTCCTTTTAGGGTTTGAAGGTAGATTTGATAAAAACAGTGGGAGCCATCCTGATTAGATAAAATAATAACCAATCTGATCTTGCAAGAGCATACGCAGAGTGTTTTCTTCTCTCTCTCTCCTGGTAGCGACCATGTCACGCCTTAATCAAGATAATAATACGGATGTATTGACCGAACCCGCTTGATATAATGAGCTGGGGAACGTTGGTCCCGCTCCAACTTATAATTGTTATAAGTCCGAGCAGGAAATTGGGGAATACCAGATTTCCCGTGCCGTCCAAACGAAGAATGTGTATGCTGATGCATCATCTTTGGGTGTGTTCATTACAGAGAACCGTTTCTCAGTGTCCTCTACGTCCTAGGTATTAGATACCGGATCAGGATCCCGCAAATGTAATTCGTTACATGGGCTACAGAAAGGTAGAGAACTGAGAATGGGTGATAAGTTTCATAAGACAGAAAACGGTGCAAGTGTTGCAGCTAAGTCTGTTGGTCACTGTCACCCTGTATTACAAATACATTGATTCTGAACAAATGCTATTAGATACCGAACCTGATATGCAAAATCATATCAATCTCTTTATTTAGTAAAGAAAAGGTATAATTTTGTATTGATGGATAATGTTTTGAACATTTCCTATATCGGTTCAGGCACGTTATCTAAAAGCATTGGCGTTCTAAATCAAACTACAGTTCTTAGTATACAGAACACACACAAGAGGAAGAGTTCAGAAATGAACGGATCCTTCTTGAGGTATTGTAGACTAGGTCATATGAATGCGACCCGACTAGCTAAGTTACAAATAGATGCATATTTAAATTTGTTTGAATTTACATCTTATGAAACCTGCCAGTCATGTCACAAAGATTAGATGACCATAGCTCCGTTTATTAGAAACAGAGAAAGAGTTAGTAAACTCTTTGGACTGATACATGATGATGTATGTAAGGTCCCCTGTCTACACATGCCAGGACCGGTTCTTTGTACTTCATTACATTCTCTGATGATCTCTCAAGATTCAGACATATGTTCCTGTTGAAACACAAGTCCGAAGCTTTTGAGATATTCACAGAATATAAGTTAGAAGTAGAGAACCAAAAACCGGGTATAAGTATTATGTCCTTTGATGAGATCAAGGAGGAGAATACATGAGCACGGAATTCCTGGACTATTCTAAAGGAGAATGAGATTCTCTCTCAGCATTACTCCTCCGTATACACCACAGCACGATGGTATATCGGGGCGGAGCAATAGCACCCTATTTGATAAGGTGTGCTCTATGATGAGTACTACTGAGTTACCTATTTCCTTTTGAGAGTTGTGCACTTATGAAATTGCATACCTATTGAATAGGGTTCAAATCAAATCAGTTGCCTACCACTTCATATGTGATATGGAAAGGGAAGAGCCCATCTCTTAAGTCAATTAAGATTTGGGGTTGTCCGGCCTATGTCTAAAAAGCAAAATCCGGACAAGCTCGAGGCAAGGTCTGTTATGTAGAACTGGAAATGTTCCAGCTATACAAACTGCAGCTGATGATTTGATAGAACCAAAGAATTCAGTAGATTCCAACGAACCTCAGCCTCTCCGCTGATCTAGTAGGGTTCCTTATCCGCCTGAGAGATACTTCGGTTTCTCTATGACAGTGGGAGCGAGGATTGCATCATGAGATGATGACCTAACTAGTTTCGAGCAGGCCATCAAGAGTAGGGACTCTGTAAGAATGGCTGGTTGCTTAGCGATCTGAGATGGAATCCATGTACACCAGCAAAGTATGGACTTTGGCTGCTATATCTGAAGGGTTAAATCCCCATCAGGAGCAAGTATATCTTGAGAAGATTACTTGGTGTAGATGGAAAAGTTGAGACTTTCGAAGCTAGACTTGTTAAAGGTTTTCGTCATCGGCCAGGTGTGGAAAATGATGAAACCTTTTACAGTAACTATGCTTAAGTCCATCCGGATCCTACTTGCCATTGCTGCATATCATGACTACGATATCTGGTGGTTGGGTGTCATGACTGCTTTTCTAAATATTGATTTAGAAGAGAACGTCTATAAGTACACAGCCAGAGGGATTCGTAAACAATGGGAGCAGCGGAAATGTGTGCAAATTGCTTTACAGATTAAAGCAGGCATCGCGGAGTTGGAACATCTGTTTTGATGAGTTAGCCGAAGAGTTTGACATCATCAAAATGGTAGATGAACCTTGTATATACAAAATGGTAGTAGGGAGTATGGTGGTGATCCTCGTAGAGTACATGGATGGCATACTCTTGATGGGGAAGGAGTTTCCTATGCTACGCTCGGTCAATCTCCACTTATCACAAGGATTCTCCATATAGGATCAAAGTGATACCTGCTAAATCATAGGTTTTGGATCTTTAAGATAGATCTAATTGGATATTAGCATACTCACTAGGTGTAGTGAGATGGTATCAATTGATCCAGGATAGAATCACTGGAAATGTTCCAGGATGATAAGGACGACTGAAAGTCAGTCGCAGGCATTGTCTTTACCCTCAGTGGAGGGACGGTATGTTGGAAGAGTTCCAAGCTAGATACCGTGGCAAACTAGACGATAAAGGCTGGTGACATCGCTATCAAAGATACTACCAAAGAGGCAGTTTGGGTGTATATTGGTTCATGAGATGAACTAGGTTCCTACCATTGTGTGACAATGGAAGTGTGGCCTTGGCCCAGGAACCCCGGTCCCATCAGTGACCCAGACGTATTCTGAGGCAGCATCACCTGATCATGCAGATAGTTGATCTTCAGGGTGATCGAGGTTAGGAGAGTAGACTCAGAGGACAACACGGCGGATCCACTCACAAAGGCCTTTTCCCAGAGAGAGAATTTTATGGGATGGTTGAGTATGAGATACTGCAACCACTGCTACAAATGGCCCTAGTGCAAGTGGGAGATTGTTAGTTATATGTATGCCCTAGAGGCCATTACTGTACATGAGATGTATATTGTAGTGGATGCTGGGACATCTATAGGGAGGACTTTCTTGCTCGACATGATAGTATGCTATCTGGTTGCTCTTTATCTTAACGTGTACACTGATTGTCTCTTTGTTACATGTTGGTAAAGCCCTTAGGATGTGTACTTGACTACCTGGACTATGATGTGGATCACACTGGTGGGGACATGGTAGTCCATAAATACATCCTTCAAGGTCCCTAGTCGTGGGTGTATCGAGACGGGGCATCGATATACCAGAGTAGACTAGCATATACTTTCTCGTTCCATACAGATGGGCGATGGATGATCCCATATCCATTGGTGTTTGACATCAGAGATGACATACGGGTGCTCAGTGGAGACTGGGTACACTGGACGGACTCGCCGAGAACTCCCAGATGATATTATACCTTACGTCAGATGACAGTTCTCTGGTGACACTGGTACAGGTTAGTCTGTAGACCCGAGATCGTCATAGAGCCTTGTGTGATTCCCACTGTGCTTTGATTTCCACCTTACCATGTCCAAGAGAGCGTGCAAAACGGTGGTTCTTGGGTATAGTCCCGAATCACATGGAGGCAATGAGCGATAGGAGGGGATTCATCTCTCCCGGTATAGGGAGTTGATGTTGCGCTGTGTTCGATTGGCTATAACCGGAAATCCCTGGCCAGGGTTTCTGAGATTTACTGGTAAGTGTTACCAGTAGTTTCTCGAACTGTTATAGACCTCATATCGACACGACTTATCAAGCTACTGGGGTCTGACGTTTACCACCCCTAAGCGAGATATGCGACATATCAGACGACGAGACCGGACTCTACGGTAAGTGTTACTGGTTGGATTCAAAGGAGTGTGAGCGGGCTTGCTCGTTGATCTTCTGATCGCTCAATACCCGGGTGGCCGTTACGTTTAGCAGACCGCTTGCGGCTTATGGGTGTTTGATATGATCATCACCTTCTGCCGGCGTATTGACGAGTCTTTAGAGTCCTACACAGAGGTTTCCTGGCTTAAGCGAAACGAAATAGGAGCGCATATGAGATATGTGCGGGACCGAGAATAATACCAGTATGTGATACTGTATTCTATTCTCGTGATCTGTATCATTGGACGGTTATATGGATATAGCCGGGTTACCGAATCAAGTGTTGATTCGATATATTGATACACTTGATATTAGTCAGTTATATGCAGTATGACCGAATAATTCAATCAACTGTTGATTTAATGATTTAATGTATAATTATATATTAGATATATTACTTTACATTGACTAGTATTGTTCACTTAAGATGGATTTTCTCACTTGATTTGCACATGTAGTATATGTGATATATTTTTGTGCACTTGATTGTATCATGTTCGATGATACATGCAAACTTGGGTGTGTGTATGCTATACACCATGTTTAGATAATGGTTAGGGTTTCATTTGTTTTATTTCATTTATTTTTTGGCAAAAATGAAATGGCGGCTAACTTTCTTTTTTTCTTTAAGCTTCTTAGCATTATCTACCATTTTGTTTTATCCTAAACCTAACCATTACCTAAACCCTAGTTTATTCTCTACATGTGTTTACTAACCCATGGTTGCTATATGATAAGCATCACTTGAATTTTCTTTTCAAGATAATTCATTTTCTTTTCTTCTTCTTCATCTTCTTCATGAAGTGAAGAAAGTTTGCTAGAAAATTTCAAGTGTTGAAATCAAGTGAGAAATCCAAATCCAAAGTGAACCCACTTCCTATTTCTTCATCCTCTACCACTTGCCATGTAGTATAGGGTGTTTTCTTCACAAGGTTCATGACCAAGTGAAGATGGAGCTTGAGTTAGATTCGCCTCGACGTAGATCATTTTCGGCATCGAAGTCAACGACCTAACCCGATCATTTCTTCAATGAAACCAACGTGAGGGTCCGGGATTCCGATGATCGCAGCGGAGGGACATCAACATGGAGCTAAAGAAGTAGAGGACCGGATCTACAAAGGTTGTAATCCCTTTCACTTGCAATAAAGTTGTTTATTTGCATGTTTTTTCGCGTATTCTCTTGTTAACGATCTATATTAGGGTTTCTCGGCACATGTAAAATTTTGATTTTGGCATGGTTGATCAGTTATGGAACCTCTTCAGTGTGCCTAGGAACCCTACAAATTCAACCATAACCGGTCTCACTAAGGAATCACCGCTATCATGTAGGATAGGGTGCCGTAGGGAGCGGATTGTGGTTCAATTAACGGGAGTCCGAATTAAGATGTTGGGCATGGAAAGAGTGTGAGAGATTTCCTTCTCTCAAACTTCCCTTATCCTACCCTAATAAGTTAGAAAACTACTCACCCATTACAAGAAAAAGGAAAATACGACAAAAGGAGGAAGATAGAAAGAAAGAGGTTAGGAGATTACAACTAGCTATTTGAGACCTCACCTTGACAAGGATCAAGCTTAAGCATCATCGGTGTTAAGGATAAAGAAAAGGAGAACAAGAAAGAAAGAAACAATAAATAACAACAACTAGATTAGCAAATGAAAAATACAAGCAATTATAATTAACAACATAACAAGATAAGCATGATAACAAAAAGAACTCTTTTATTCATCCTTCACTCATAACAAGCTCACTACAAAGTTTTCAATGGAGAGAAGATGAAAGAGGAAGAAGACTTCAAAATATAACCTAAACTTTTACACAAGAATAAGCACCATTGGCTTTGGCAAGTTCTGGACTATTTATAGGCAGGCAACAGAAACTCTAGGGCAACTTTCAGGCACTACATGAAGTTACAAACATGCCCCTAGAATACGACCTTCTGCCGAGTCAGCATGGCCGCGGTTCCGCGGCCTAAGCATGCTTATGCCGCGGAACCGCGGCCCTTTAGGAGACTTAGGTCATGAAATTTGGTGGTTTTCCTTGGTTTTTAGTACTCTTCAGTGTGGTATATGTTTCTTCTCAGAATCTCTTCACAATATTTCTAGAATTTCAGCAGAACAAAAGGTGATGTAATGTGGATCTTTTGTCATGATTTTTCTTGAGCTCCGCGTAGATATGTTGGATCTTGTGTTGACATTGAGCTTTGTACATGAAAATGACAATCGATTTGCCATTTTGTCCCTTAAACTGGTGTGCGGCAACATACGGATAGAGAGCAGAGACCCGTGTTTTATCTGTGGTTGGCAGTAATCCGAAATTTGTCGTGCTTTTCCATGAATTTCACTATTTAGAGCTGAGAACCTGTATCCTGCAATTAACTTGCAAACACGGCTCAAGAGTACCTACTGATAAGCAATGTGATAAAAATTGGGCGATATAAAAATGAAAAAATCTGATATGAACAGACATGGACTAGATAGTTTATTTTATTTCTGTTGTTCTTGATATCTCTAGACGGCCGTAATGTGACTGTGGAGGGATATTTCCTAGCCACAGGTAGCATGGTTGGCTCTGTCACGTGCCGATCTTGGCGCACTCTGGGAAGCGGGGCGTGACAGGTTTTGTTTGGTATAAGAGCATAGGATTTAGGTTAATCGGGTTTGATTCTTTTGTAGTTGGGTATTGGACCCAATACACGAATCAGAAAATCAGTGATTAGGAACATGTCCTGCCACATTGTTATCATGATTCTTGAATCATATCTTTCTCTTTATCCTTTGCCTTGATGATATGCAAACCACTTTGCATCTCGACTTCAAATCTTTTGGTTCCCTATTGTTTCTCCCTATTCCTTGATTCTGATACTAGGATTTGGGCGACTTGAGTCGAGTTATGAGATTGTAACTATGAACTGCAGCATGGTTACAATGCGGTACTCTATTTAAGTAACTTGGAGTCCTGGTCTTGTTTCATTTCCTTGTTTCATGGTCGTTTTATTACGTTGGTTCTCTCAGTTTCATTGCTTACCAGTTCATGTTTTGCAGATTTCTTGGTGACCGATACCGGCAGTTATGAAGTTGTCTTGGGAATGGATTTTCTCGGCACTTTCCACGCTCACATTGAATGTAGGGCAAAGAAAGTGATTTTCTAGATTTCCGGACATCTGGAGTTTGTTTTTGCTGGAGGAAGCAGTTCTGTCGGGCCAGTCGAGTTTAGGGCTAGGTCGACAAACAATGATCTTTCATCGATGGAAGTTGATAAGGAGGAAGCGCCAGCTGTAGTTCGAGAGTTCATGGACGCGTTCGAGGACATCTGGGGTTTACCGCCAAAATGAGATGTGGAGTTCGCAATTGAACTTGTTCCTGGTGCAGTGCCAATCTCAAAGGCGTACTATCCGATGGCATCAGTGGAGTTGGAAGAAGTCAAGAAGCAGGTTACTGAATTACTTGAGAAGGGTTGGATTCGCAGTAGCAATGCACCTTGGGGAGCTCCAGTTCTTCTAGTCAAGAAGAAAGATGTCAAAAGGAGGATGTGCATCGATTATCGAGAATTAGACTGGGTGACTATTAAGAACAAGTACCCGATCCCTCGCATTGGTGAATTATTCGAGCAACTCAGTGGCGCGGGGGTATTCTCGAAGCTGGATTTGCGATCCGGATATCATCAGGTCCGAGTTAAATCAGAAAATCTTTGTAAGACCGCGTTCCGAACTCGGTATGGACATTACGAGTATTTAGTGATGCCATTCGGAGTCACGAATGCACCGGCGATATTTATGGACTTGATGAACCGAATCTTTTCACCGTTCTTGGACCAGTTTATAGTGGTGTTCATCGATGATATTCTGGTCTACTCAAGGAGCATTGAAGAGCAAGCTGAACACTTGAAGATCGCATTGCAGACATTGAGGCAAGAAAGATTATATGCGAAGATGAGCAAGTGCGAGTTTTGGCTTAAAGAAGTGAAGTTTTTGAGGCATGTCGTATCCGGAGATGGAATCGTCGTTGATCCTGAGAAGATTGCAGTAGTTCAAGATTGGCCGATTCCGAAGAACGTAACAGAGATCAGAAGTTTCCTTGGACTTGCCGGATATTACAAAAGGTTCGTGGAGAATTTTGCTCGGTTGGCCGAGCCTTTGACCAAGCTTACGCGAAAGGAAGTACCGTTCGTATGGACGGATAGTTGTGCGTCAGCTTTTGAGGCGTTAAATCAAATATTGATAACCGCTCCTATTTTGACCGTACCAGACGGTTCCGGAGGATTGGTGATTCACAACGACGCATCTGGAAAAGTTTTGGGATGTATTTTGATGCATCATGGGAAGGTTATAGCATACGCATCGAGACAATTGAAGATCCATGAGAAGAATTACCCAACTCATGATTTGGGAGCTTGCAGCAGTGATTTTCTCTTTGAAGATTTGGAGACACTATTTATTAGGCGAAAGGGTCGAAGTATTCACCGATCACAAAAGCCTAAAGTACGTGTTCACACAGAAAGAGCTTAACATGAGGCAGCATAGATGGTTAGTGCTGATGGCTGACTACGATCTTGATCTTAAGTACCATCCGGGGAAAGTTAATGTGGTGCCGGATGCGCTTAGTCGAGTGCCCGCAATTCTGATTTTGACTGCATAGAAGGAGTTTATCGAAGACTTTCAAGATTCGAGTTGGAGATCTTGCTACCGCATTCTTCGGGACTGTTGATGCAGCTGCAAATACAGTCATCGTTAATCGATAATATTAATGCAGTGCAGTCACAGGGCCCAAGATTGCAGAAGTTTCGAGAACAGGTTCAAGCTGGAGTTCGAACGAACTGGTTAATTCATGAAGATGGTTCGTTGCGATATGGTAGCCGTTTGTGTGTGCCAAAATGAGATATTTGCGAAGAAGTTATGAAAGAGGCACACAGTTCCGCGTATTCCGTATATCCAGGAGGTGAGTGTAAGGTTAGTATGGCACCCTATGAAGTGTTTTGAAGCATCACATGACCCAAAGTTATAATTTTTAAGGTGCTAAACTAACATGCAAAGGGATCGATCCTAGAAAATTAGGGTTATGAAACTTTAAGCTAGTAAAGATTAGGGTTTGAAGGCTACAACCTTTGTAGCTCCCCTTTGTTGGACTCCTTGGTGTCTTGGGTGTTGAATCGAGGTCCTCTTGAAGTTCCCTTGCATCCACGACGATCCACCACGGAGCACTCCGTCCAAGCTCGTTTTTTTTGGAAAACCGAAGGAAACACTCTAATCAAGTCGGCTAGACTTGAGTAGAATGATGTTGTGGTTTGGAATCTCACTTCAAAAACCTATCTTTAAGTGGTATTTGCTCACTAGGAGAATCAAGAGAGCAAAGGAGCTAGAGGAAGAAGATGGTGGCAATTTTAACAAGAGATAAAAAGATAACTCTAGTGAAGAAAATGAAATATATCAATATATATTTTATTCCTTCATGCTATGAACCATGGTTAAAGTGATGGAGACATTATTTAACTTTAGTTTGGAATGATAAAGAGAAGGATAACCTTAGGTTAGTGGTAGTTGAGCATGGTTAGGTCAAAGGAAGAATGTAGAAGCATGAAAGATTATCCTTTCCTTTTTCATTTTCTTTTAAATCCAAAATTAAATAATAATCCATTATATAATCCATGGTGTGAGTCTTATATTGCCACCATTTCCATATGCTAACAACCATGATGGATGAGTGTATGTATGTGTGTATGTATGCACATCCTCATGTGCATGAAACTAGCATGAAAGAAAGAAAGAAAAGCACACATGCATGCACACATCCATCATCCAAGAAAAGGTTTTAAGTGAGAAAACTAATGGTTAAATGATAAATCAACACTTGATTTATCAATCCGGTCATATCTCATACGACCCCACCAAAAGCAGTTCACCCGATCAATGTTCGGTATCATATACGCACATTTCAATCGGGTGCATGCGCATATCGCATATGCGCACCACAACTTTTCGCCTGGACTGGGTAACTCCTTTGTGGGACTCTAAGACTCTTCAATACGCCGGCAGAGGGTGATGATCATATCAGGTACCTTCAAGCCGCAAGCGGTCAGCTAAACGTAACGGCCACCCGGGTATTGAGCGATCAGAAGACAACAAGCGAACCTGCTACAACTCCCGTCGAGCCATTCGGCAACACTACCGTATAGTCCGGTCTCTTCGTCAGATATGCTGCATATCGAGCCTAGGGATGGTCACGTCGACCCCAATAACTCAATAAGTCGTGTCGGTGAATGGTCTATAACAGATCGAGAAACTACTGATAACACTTATCAGCAAATCTCAGCAGCCCTGGCCAGGGACTTGCTGTTATAACCAGTCGAGCACAGCACAGCATCAACTCCCAATACCGGGAGAGACGAAACCCCTCCTATCGCTCATTGCCTTCGTGTGTCTCGGGACTGTACCCAACGGCCACCTGTTTGCACGACTCAGTAGAGCCGTGGTAGGATGGCAATCAAAGTACAGTGGGAGAACACACAAGACTCCATGACGATCTTGGGTCTACAGACTAACCTGTACCAGTGTCACCTGAGAACTGCTATCCGACGATAGATATAATTCCATATAGGAGTTCTCGGTGAGTCCGTCCAATGTACCCAGTCAGCACTGAGCACCCATATATGATCTTGATGTCAAACATCGATGAATGTGGGAACATCCATCGCCCATCACATGGGTCTAGTATCATATACGCTAGTCTACTCTGGTATATCGATGCCCCGTCTCGATACACCTCCGACTAGGGACATTTCAGGATATGCTTATAGACTACAAATGTCCCACTAGTATGATCTCTATCATAATCAGAGTAGTCAAGAAGATATCCTTAGGGCTTTATCAGCATGTATCAATGAATAAAAGCATGATCAAATCAACATGTCAGATAAAGAATAACCAGATAGCATACTATCATGTCGAGCAAGAATGCAAACTGAATATATATACATGTATAGATACATCCACTATCACATAATGGCCTCTAGGGCATACATATATCCAACAATCTCCCACTTGCACTAAGGCCAGTTATTGGCGTATCTCATACCCAACATCTCAAAAAGTCGCTCATGCTGTGGCTGAGGGAGGGCCTTGGTGAGTGGATCCGCGGCGTTGTTCTTTGTGTCAACTCTCTTAATCTCGATCTCGCGGCGATCTACAATCTCCCGGATCAAATGAAAGCGCCTCAGGATGTGTCTGGACCGCTGATGGGATCTGTGCTCCTTGGCTAACGCCATCGCCCCATTATTGTCACAATACAAAGGTATTGGATCAATAATGGTTGGAACTACTCCTAGCT
Source organism: Agapanthus africanus (assembly GCA_030015575.1). Taxonomy (NCBI): domain Eukaryota; kingdom Viridiplantae; phylum Streptophyta; class Magnoliopsida; order Asparagales; family Amaryllidaceae; genus Agapanthus; species Agapanthus africanus. The sequence goes on from CM057346.1 coordinate 405,424,834, forward strand.
CCGAGACGAACTTCTTCATCCAGACGGCTTCCTTGGCGGCATCATTTGCAGCAATGTACTCAGCTTCCATCGTAGAGTCTGCAACGGTATCCTGTTTGGAACTCTTCCAACTTACCGCCCCTCCATTGAGGGTAAATACAAACCCTGAGATAGATTTGCTGTCATCCTTATCGCTCTGGAAGCTCGAATCGGTAAAGGCCTCCATTTGGAGATCTGTATTACCATACACCAAGAACAATTCTTTAGTCCTTCGTAAGTACTTAAGAATGTTCTTCACAGCTGTCCAGTGGTTCTCCTCTGGGTTGGATTGATACCTGCTTACAACACTAAGTGCATAAGCTACATCTGGGCGTGTACATAACATCGCATACATTATAGACCCTACTGCCGAAGCATAAGGTATAATGCTCATGCGAGCTCTCTCTTCATCGGTCTTTGGACAAGAATCCTTGGAGAGAGTGACTCCATGGCAAGCGGGTAAGGCACCCTGCTTGGAGTCTTCCATACTAAACCTCTTTAGGATGGTGTTGATGTACCTGGTTTGGGACAATCCCAATAACTTTTTGGATCTATCCCTATAGATCCTTATGCCCAGGATGTATGTGGCATCACCTAGGTCCTTCATGGAGAACCTTAGTGATAAGAATGATTTGACCGACTGTAGCATAGGAATGTCATTTCCTATCAGAAGAATGTCATCCACGTACAATACGAGGAATGTGACAGCTCTTCCTACAGCCTTCTTATAAACACAAGGTTCATCTGGATTTTTGATGAAATCAAACTCTTTGATAACATCATCGAAACAGATGTTCCAACTCCGAGATGCCTGCTTCAACCCATATATGGATTTAAGCAATCTACATGCTTTCTCGCTGCTCCCACTGTCAATGAAGCCCTCTGGCTGATCCATATAAACGCATTCTTCTAAATTTCCATTTAGAAATGCTGTTTTAACGTCCATCTGCCAGATTTCATAGTCGTAGTGAGCAGCAATAGCAAGTAGGATCCGAATGGATTTAAGCATGGCTACGGGCGAAAAAGTTTCGTCATAGTCCAAACCTGGTCTTTGACGAAAACCTTTCGCCACAAGTCTTGCCTTATAGGTCTCTACCTGCCCATCCACACCAATCTTTCTTTTAAAGATCCATTTGCACCCTACAGGTTTTACCCCAGGGGGTACAACGTCCAAAGTCCATACTTTGTTGGTGTACATAGACTCCATTTCGGATCTCATGGCATCCAGCCACTTCACAGAGTCACCACTCGTGATAGCCTGCTGAAAACTGGTAGGATCATCATCATCCATGATGCAATTTTCTCCGTTACCATCAATGAGGAAACCGTAGTACCTCTCCGGTGGGCGAGAAGTCCTACCAGATCTACGGAGTGGCCGAGGTTCTTCAGTTTCTGTTGCAACAGCCGGTTCAACCAAATCTTCATTTGTAGTTTGTGTCTCCAGAACCTCTTCTAGATCTACCACCTTGCCATCATCTTTATCTGTGAAAAACTCTTTTTCTAAGAATGTGGCATACTGAGAAACAAACACTTTTTGTTCCTCTTTGTGGTAGAACAGATATCCATAAGAATTCTTTGGATATCCCACAAAGTTACACATGACTGACCGTGTCTCGAGTTTGTCCGGATTCTGTTTTTTAACATAGGCCGGGCAACCCCAAATCTTAATTCTCTTAAGAGATGGTCTCTTCCCATTCCATATCTCATATGGCGTGGTAGACACGGCTTTGGTCGGAACCCTGTTTAGCAGAAACGCTGCAGTCTCCAATGCATGCCCCCAAAACGAGACTGGTAACTTAGCGTCACTCATCATGGACCGGACCATATCTAATAGGGTCCTATTCCGTCGTTCTGACACACCGTTGTGCTGTGGTGTGTAAGGAGGAGTGAGCTCAAAGAGAATCCCATTCTCTTTTAGGAAGTTTGCAAATTCTGTACTGAGATACTCTCCATCTCGATCTGATCGAAGCATCTTAATACTCAAGCCGGTTTGTTTTTCTACTTCTTGTTTATATTCAACGAATTTCTCGAAAGCGTCGGACTTGTGCTTTAATAAAAATACATGACCGAATCTTGAGAAATCGTCGGTGAATGTAATGAAGTATGAAAAACCGCCTCTAGCCTGTGTAGACATTGGCCTACATACATCACTATGTATGAGGCCAAGGAGCTGAGTAGCTCTTTCTCCGTGTCCGGTAAACGGAGTTTTGGTCATTTTACCCTTGATACAAGACTGGCAAGTCGCATAAGATTTATATTCAAAAGAGTTTAAATATCCATCTTTATGTAACTTGTTTAGTCTTGTTTCGTTAATATGACCAAGTCTACAATGCCAAAGAAAAGCTTCATTTAATTCTGAAGTTTTCTTTTATTAGTGTGTTGTATACTGAAAACTGTGTGTTGATTTAGGACATATATTCCATTATTAAGCGTACCATACCCAACCAACATTTGATTCAGGTGAATGTTCATAATATTGTTCTGCAACACAAAATTATATCCTTCATTGTCCAACAAAGAAACGGATATTATATTACATAGCATACTTGGTACAAAATAACATGGATTCAAAATCAAAATACATCCAGATGGCAACCCCAAGTGATACTCTCCCACTGCGACTGTATGTACATTGGAACCATTTCCAACGCGGAGAGTATGGTCACCTGTCTTCAAAACCTTGCTATTTCTCAGCCCCTGCATAGAATTGCAAATGTGAGAACCTGAACCGGTATCCAATACCCAGGAAGCAGAGTTTATAGAAAAACAGTTTTCAGTCACAAACGCACCTGAAGCAGAAGCATCACCATGCTTCTTCTTGAGACTTAGGTACTCCGTGCAATTGCGCTTCCAATGTCTTGTCTTGTGGTAATGAAAACACTCGCCTTTCCCTGGGTCTCCAGCCGTGGACTTTCCCTTTCCCTTCACCTTTTTGACTCCGCCCTTAGGATTAGTGGGTTTCTTCTTTTTCTTTCCCTTGGCCTTAGCTTTTGGGCGAGAAGAAGAAGACTGTCCAATGGTCATAACGGGAGTCTTTGCTGACTTCATAGTGCTCTCTGCACTCCTTAACATATTAAGGAGTTCAGGGAGGTCCTTCTCCATGCCATGCATGTTGAAGTTCACTATGAACTGAGCAAAGGTGGAGGGGAGGGACTGCAGAATAATATCTATATATTGTTCATTGTCCATTGTCCATCCAAGGTCCTCAAGCTCTTCTATAAGAGCTATCATCTTCAACACATGGTCTCCTATTGGTGTGCCAGGGGCCATTCGCATCTGAAACAGTTTCTTTGATGCTTCGTATCGTAATACGCGGGATTGCTCCCCATACAACTCCTTTGTATGGAGCAGTATCCCGTGAATGTCCATGTCCTCGTGATGCTTTTGATGTGTGTTATCCATCGATGCAAGCGCGAGGCATGTGGCCGTGGCACAGTCAGCGTCCCATGTCTTGCGGACTTCAATATCCGCAACTGAGGATTTTGGACCTGGGACGGGCGGGGCTGAAGCCGTGAGGACATATGATACTTTATCATAAGTCAAGGCGATCTTCAGATTCCTTAGCCAGTCTTTATAGTTGGTCCCATTCAGTTTGTTTTTATCTAGTAGAAGCTTAAGTCCAGTCATTGGTATCTGCCATTAAGAGAGAGAAAAGAATACACTCAGCGAAAGCTCTTGCATAGATTAGATTGGTTTATTATCTTGTCTAATCGATGTTTCCCACTGCTTTTTATCAAGTTTCTCTTTCAAACCTTAAAAAGAAAAACTAGCCAGGATTAATTACAGTCTACAACTTCGCTAACCGTTCAGCCAGGCCAGTGTCGGTACTTTGAGGGAGGTTCCTCGTGCTTTCGCACGGACCTAATTAGAGTAAACCTCGTTTTCCCAGAGGCGGAGCCCCGTTAACACCTTTCTAGACACCTAATGAGTTAGCTAATTGTAAACTGTAAAACTCTCCTAGGAGCAACTATTGCCCACAGTGGGATCGGGATCCAACCATCACATGGAAGGTATGCAATCTCATTGCAAATTTCAACACTTGAAATTCCCGATGTAATTTTTACCCCTAGTACTTATGACCTTAACTATAGTCAACAAATCATAAGTACCAGTCAAGTTCTACCCGTCATTTCTTGATCAATTAGACCCACCCATATGACCTTTAACTATAGTCAACAAAGTCGCATGAATGTCCTAATTAATCTGCATCATATGCAGTGTAGGAAGACATCACTTAGCTACCATACACTACGCCTTAACTAAAGTCAACAAACGTAGCACGAATACTAAGTACTCTACTTCCTAAAATGACAGAGGGTTGCGAATGATTTTTAAGAAAATCTTTAACGCTTTGAACTTGATATCGTTGTAGAATCAAATGGTTTTCAAAAGGAGTGGCTTAAGCTCCGCAGTTTTGAAATATAGCTTTTTCATAAATAGCCGAGTAGTTTTCAAATCCGATTCTACAACATCTTTTTAGGTTTATTTTCTTTACATTAATCACATTAATGTAATCCAATCATTTAAGTCCTAAATCCAATCACAGAAAAGAAACGAAAATAACACGTACGCTTATGCCATCCGCATTCGCCGCAATGTTCCGTTATGCACCGTTAGGTTACTTAACTAACGGCATACCGGGACGGGACTAGCGCGGGTGTAAAACATAAGCAACGTCTACTATATATCATATATATAATATGTCATTCGTCTCAGATATCACAGAACACAGGCAGCAGAAACATAGATATAACGTGGGATATCCTAGGACGTCCGTACTTGGTATTTAGCCAGAATAGAAAATACGGATTCCACAGTCACGATGAATAGCCAAGCCCACACCCTGGACCCCTACGAGAGCGACAAGTGACCCTACCAATCCTGGAGTTTAGGAGACCCGGTCTCGACTCCTCGAGATGGCCTCCCACTGAACCCCAGAACCCGGTCACCTGTGCTCCCCTCCTTGGGTCCATCCTAATGCGGAAAAGTAAATAATATACAACACTGGTGACACAACCTCAACCTGGAAGTGCCCCAAATAAAAGAATATTACATTACATTTGAATTTACATGAATGAAAATACAAAACTCTCATCTCACAAAACCCCCCCGGCTATTCGATCGCGACAATCCTGCACATCATATCTCAGCAACACATAATATCACATATCAACAACGTAAGTAAGTATGCGTACCCCGATTGTCGTTGATGTATAGCAACGAAACCGGCGATATTGTACATACTACACTTACGGTCACAGAAAAGAAAGTGTAAAACTACAATATTTGGAATCTAGATTCTCTTTAGACATCATAAATGCGAAATATCACATATTTCGTATTTCATGCCTAAACTATATGAATTCCACATATTGTATCACATTCCAGACAAACAGACAGTATTAAAGTTTTCGAACGAACAATCAAGCACCCAAGATTCACTAAAGCTCAACACTTGAGCAGGGTTCAAAAAATCCGGAGTGTGACATAGTAGTAGCGGTCCAGCCGTAGAAGGGTCAAGCCAATGCCTCACATGTGGCACGCCGTACTGCCCCAAACCCTAAGGTTCAAAGGGCAGTTCGAGACGGTCACATAATCGAGTTAAGGTTTTTTGTCTTCTAGAGGGACCACCGCAAAAAGACTTGCACATATCTCCAAACTATTTAAACCCCGTGAATAGTGAGTAAATGATACTCGTTCAAACACTTCAATACTTTCTAATTTACCCGGAAAAACTACGAAATGAAAATCCCGATCGAATTGACGAGTCCAAAACCACCTCCAGAATTTTTCAAAACCAAATACAGATTAAAAATATCCAAAAAATTATACAAGAAGATTCAAGAATTACTGTGCAAAAAGAATCCATCAATTCATATGTACGGCCGCGGAACCGCGGCCTAAGCAAGCTTAGGCCGCGTTTACGCGGCGATAATCACTGTTCATTGAACAAATTTTGTACCGTAACTCTTATTTTTTCCTGCTATATTTTTTACATATTTTTAATTCTGCAAATTGTCAAATTTTAGAAAATTTCCAGAGAGCACCCAAAAATACCGTATTTTTGTCCGATCGGGGTTTTCACTTCGTAAAAACGTCGCCTAATGTTCTAGGTCGGCTCTGATACCAATGTAAGGTTAGTATGGCACCCTATGAAGTGTTTTGAAGCATCACATGACCCAAAGTTATAATTTTTTAAGGTGCTAAACTAACATGCAAAGGGATCGATCCTAGAAAATTAGGGTTATGAAACTTTAAGCTAGTAAAGATTAGGGTTTGAAGGCTACAACCTTTGTAGCTCCCCTTTGTTGGACTCCTTGGTGTCTTGGGTGTTGAATCGAGGTCCTCTTGAAGTTCCCTTGCGACCACGACGATCCACCACGGAGCACTCCGTCCAAGCTCGTTTTTTTTGGAAAACCGAAGGAAACACTCTAATCAAGTCGGCTAGACTTGAGTAGAATGATGTTGTGGTTTGGAATCTCACTTCAAAAACCTATCTTTAAGTGGTATTTGCTCACTAGGAGAATCAAGATAGCAAAGGAGCTAGAGGAAGAAGATGGTGGCAATTTTAACAAGAGATAAAAAGATAACTCTAGTGAAGAAAATGAAATATATCAATATATATTTTATTCCTTCATGCTATGAACCATGGTTAAAGTGATGGAGACATTATTTAACTTTAGTTTGGAATGATAAAGAGAAGGATAACCTTAGGTTAGTGGTAGTTGAGCATGGTTAGGTCAAAGGAAGAATGTAGAAGCATGAAAGATTATCCTTTCCTTTTTCATTTTCTTTTAAATCCAAAATTAAATAATAATCCATTATATAATCCATGGTGTGAGTCTTATATTGCCACCATTTCCATATGCTAACAACCATGATGGATGAGTGTATGTATGTGTGTATGTATGCACATCCTCATGTGCATGAAACTAGCATGAAAGAAAGAAAGAAAAGCACACATGCATGCACACATCCATCATCCAAGAAAAGGTTTTAAGTGAGAAAACTAATGGTTAAATGATAAATCAACACTTGATTTATCAATCCGGTCATATCTCATACGACCCCACCAAAAGCAGTTCACCCGATCAATGTTCGGTATTATATACGCACATTTCAATCTGGTGCATGCGCATATCGCATATGCGCACCATAACTTTTCGCCTGGACTGGGTAACTCCTTTGTGGGACTCTAAGACTCGTCAATATGCCGGCAGAGGGTGATGTTCATATCAGGTACCCTCAAGCCGCAAGCGGTCAGCTAAACGTAACGGCCACCCGGGTATTGAGCGATCAGAAGACAACAAGCGAACCTGCTACAACTCCCGTCGAGCCATCCGGCAACACTACCGTATAGTCTGGTCTCTTTGTCAGATATGCTGCATATCGAGCCTAGGGATGGTCACGTCGACCCCAATAACTCAATAAGTCGTGTCGGTGAATGGTCTATAACAGATCGAGAAACTACTGATAACACTTATCAGCAAATCTCAGCAGCCCTGGCCAGGGACTTGCTGTTATAACCAGTCGAGCACAGCACAGCATCAACTCCCAATACCGGGAGAGATGAAACCCCTCCTATCGCTCATTGCCTTTGTGTGTCTCGGGACTGTACCCAACGGCCACCTGTTTGCACGACTCAGTAGAGCCGTGGTAGGGTGGCAATCAAAGTACAGTGGGAGAACACACAAGACTCCATGACGATCTCGGGTCTACAGACTAACCTGTACCAGTGTCACCTGAGAACTGCTATCCGACGATAGATATAATTCCATATAGGAGTTCTCGGTGAGTCCGTCCAGTGTACCCAGTCAGCACTGAGCACCCGTATATGATCTTGATGTCAAACATCGATGAATGTGGGAACATCCATCGCCCATCACATGGGTCTAGTATCATATACGCTAGTCTACTCTGGTATATCGATGCCCCGTCTCGATACACCTCCGACTAGGGACATTTCAGGATATGCTTATAGACTACAAATGTCCCACTAGTATGATCTCTATCATAATCAGAGTAGTCAAGCAGATATCCTTAGGGCTTTATCAGCATGTATGAATGAATAAAAGCATGATCAAATCAACATGTCAGATAAAGAATAACCAGATAGCATACTATCATGTCGAGCAAGAATGCAAACTGAATATATATACATGTATAGATACATCCACTATCACATAATGGCCTCTAGGACATACATATATCCAACAGTGAGAAGATGTACCGCGATCTAAGACAGCATTTCTGGTGGGAAGGCATGAAAAGGGAGATTACTCACTTTTTAGCAAAGTGCTTGGTGTGTCAGCAAGTTAAGGCTGAACATCAAAGTGTTGCTAGTTTATTGCAACCACTTCCGATTCCTCAATGGAAGTGGGAATATATAACCATGGATTTCGTGACTGCTTTACCGCAGAGTCCAAAGGGCAACAATGCAGTTTGGGTGATTGTTGATCGATTGACCAAGGCAGCTCATTTTATACCATTTCGAGTTGGTCAATCAGCGGAAGCGTTGGCAGAACGGTACATGCAGGAGATTATAAGATTGCATAGAGTACCTGTGAGCATCGTGTCCGACCGTGACACCCATTTTTTATCACACTTCTGGAGGAGATTACAGGAAAGTTTGGGGACTTGATTGAAGTTTAGCACCGCTTATCATCCTCAGACAGATGGCCACTCGGAGAGAACGATCCAGACTCTTGAAGACATGCTGAGAGCTTGCATGTTAGACTTCAAGGGTTCGTGGGAGGATCATCTACACTTGGTGGAGTTTTCGTACAACAACAGCTTTCAGGCGACTATTTAGATGGCTCCATTCGAAGCATTGTATGGTCGCAAGTGTTGCTTACATGTTTGTTGGGACGATGTTGGAGAACGAAGATTGTTGGGACCGGATTTGATGGTGCAGACAGTAAAGAAAGTTAATACTATCAAGAATTATATGAAGGCAGCACAAGATCGGCAGAAGAGTTGGGCCAATACATCGAGAAGACTTCTAGAGTTCGATGTTGGTGATATGGTATTCTTGAAGATATCACCGACTAGAGTAGTGATTCGTTTTGGGAGTTGAGGCAAGCTTTGTCCTCGATTCGTAAGGCCTTTCAAGTTTTTGGAGCGTGTTAGAGAAGTGACTTATTGATTGGCATTACCACAATCTTTGGCGAATGTTCATGATGTGTTTGATATATCTCAACTCCGTAAGTATGTTCGAGATGAAAAACACGTGCTGGATCATTCGGAGCTGACTGTAAGAGAGGATTTGACCTTTCAGGAGCGACCGATGTCAATTGTTGATCGAAGAGAAAAGGTTCTTAAGAACAAGGTCATCCCACTCGTACTTGTTTCTTGGGGAAATCGCTCGCATGGAGAATCGACTTGGGAACGGGAAGACGAGTTTCGAAAGAAGTTTCCATACTTATTCTTGTAGTTTCCTGAGTGTTTGTCTTTCTTTGTTCTTGGAATTTCGAGGGCGAAATTCTTTTTGTAGTTGCGTATAATGTAACACCCTAATTCATTTATACCAATTCCACTTTCCGTATTTCCTTATTTTTGGTATTTTCTTGATTTATCGTGTTTTCGGTATGAATGGTATTTTACATTTTACATCGCACTCGACCCAACCCGTTTGCTTGAAACTTGTTTAATTCATATTATGAATTATCTTGACTTGTTACGTAGACTGGTGCATTTTCATGTTTAGTGCATACTGGCATTTTATCTGGCATTGCATCTTTTACCATATAACATTTTAAGTCATATAAAATATTTTAAAAATACATTGCATGGCCTGTTAGTTACCCCTAACCCTGTGATAGCATCCGCGCATCTTGTTCTCATCCTGTTCAGTGAAACAGACCTGTTTGGATGGCTACGTGCACTTACGTGCATCCGTTCTTGGGGGTACGCATTTTCGTTACCCGAGCATTCATTTTTGAATTTGGTCGTCGCATATATTTTTCGTATTTCAAAACCGAATTTTCGACCCGACCCGGGCGTATTTTGGACCAAATTTGTATTTACCAGAAAATCAAATTTTATTAAATATAATATCTTTATAAAAATTATAACAGTTAAAATTAAATTAACTAACAAATCTTTTTTTTCAATTAAAAAATCCTAATACAAACAAAACTATCTCTCTTCTACCCCCTCTCTCTCCCCTCGATCACTTTCTTTCTCTCTCTCCTCTCTCTCTCCTCTCTCGATCTCTTTCTTACTTTCTCTCTCCCTCTCTCTCTCTCTCATCTCGATCTCTTCTCTCTTTCTCTCTCTCTCTCTTATAATTCTTTCTCTCTCTCTTTCTTAATAAAATTCTTTATTTTTTTTATTAAACCCCATTCCTTCCCCGGCCCACGTTCTCTCTTTCCTTTCTTCTTCATTTTCATTTCTTCCTGCCTTCGAGCTCTTTCGAACCCTCGCCCCCGCTAGAGAAAACCCTAACCCACTCCTAAGCCTTGCCCTCGCCTTCCGTCATCGCCGACTCCCTCGACAGCCTTGTCCCCATCGCAGCCGACACCTCCACCTTCCTCTTCTCTTGCCCTCGTGCTCGTGCCAAAACTCAAAACCCTACCTTTCTTTGTCGCAACAACCGTCGCCGCCCTAGCCTCGCCGTCGGCCTCACCCCTCGCCACCATCATTCCCTCTCTTTCCTCTCCACCTTCTTCCTCTCCTTCCTCTTCTCTTCCGCCTGCACAACCCATCTTTCCCTCTCCCAAGCCTGCTGTTCATATCAGAATTTTGCATTATTATATCACCCATTCTTATTCATATTACATATAAATAGGTGCTTTTGATCCATGTCTGCTAAATCGTTCCAGGTTACAGGTTCTCAGAACATTACAGTGAAATTCATGAAAAGACGCTACAAATGTGAGACTACAACCAACAATAGAAGAATCTATATGATGCCGCCTACAGTTTAAGGAACAAATGAAGAATAATGAACAGTTCGATTGCACAAAGTACGACGGCAGCACAAGATTCAAGACATCAACACGAAGCGAACGGTAAAAGTCCAAAACATTCTGCACTTTGGAAATCTGGAAGAAACAAAAAGAGATTCTGAAGAACCAAATGAATAAAATACAATAAAAAAGTAACATGAAGAATCCCTCAGAAAATCGGCCCACAAGCCAATCAAACGGCTGCGGAACCGCGGCCAAACAAGGCTTATGGCCGCGGTTCCGCGGTCGTGCAGAGCCCGTGTCGGCGCGTGTCGGTGCGTGTCGGTGGAGTCGGTGCATTGACCCGGTTTTCTTAGGGTAGTTTTGTAATTCTAGATATGGATCAGATGTAAACCCTAGGTTTTCTATTATCTATAAATAGAAAGCCTACAGCTCTTTTTGGGGTGTGCCTCTTTTGGGTGCCTCTTTTGAGATGCCACTTTTTAATTTCTTAGATTAAATTTCAATTCCATTGTAATCGTCAAGAAGTCATCAATAAAGAGTAAATTTTTTTTATCTTGAATTTCTTATCTGCAATTTTATTTCTTATCTGCCCTAGTTATTTCTCTTCAAATTTTTTATCTGCCGTAGTTATTTTCCGCACGTTAATTAGATTAAATAAAAACAATAAAAATGAATTCCATTGTTAATTCCCTAATGAGTGAGTAGTTCCTCACTTGTTAGGGTTAGGTTTGGGGAAGATTTGTGAGATGAAAATCTCTCACCCCTTTCTTGCCCGTTCAATATTTTAAAAAAAGGGCTCTATGCAAACAACCACACACCGCTCACTACAACACCCTGTCCCACGAGGTAGCGGTGATTCCCTAGTTAAAGACTGGTTGTGGTTGATTTCCCTAGAGGTTAGGGATAAGAGTTAAGAAAGAACGGACAAGGACTAAAGGGAAGAAACCTAGTTTCTTCCCAGACGTGCTAATCCCCTTTGTTAACTATTACCTTAACACCTAAAGTTCTAAATTAGGGCAAAGAAAGCGGTGAGAATAATTGACTTTCCAAACTAACCTAATCCTAACCCTAGCAAGCTTTTTATCAACTTTTATCTCATTCTTAGATCTTAAAATAAAACCCAAAATCTTTTGGATTTAACTCGTTAAAACATAAAGAAAAGGAATCCATCTCCTTGTGACCGACCCGTACTCAACCAGCTAGCTACTAAACGACACCGTTCTTGATTGCGGTATCTTATTCTTTGATTTCAATGCGCACGCACGCAAAAAAGCTCTCTCAATCAAATGGCGCCGTTGCCGGGGAGACGGTAGTCTCTTTCTTTGTGTAATTTCGGATTAAAAAATAAAAAATAAAAATTATAATAATTATAAAAATTGAAATTTTTTTAAAACAAAACAAAAATAAATAAATATATAAAATAAAAATAAAAATCATCTTGTTCTTCTTGAAAGGTTTTTGTGCAAGTGTGCAGGAAAAGAAGACAGACATATTTAGATTTGGAAAAACCCAGTGAACAAATCAAGAAACAGAAGATCTGAACCGACAGAGGAGAATCATAACAAGAAAATAGAAAAAATTTGGAGATCTGAACCAACTGAACTACCGCGGAACCGTGGCAAAACTGCAGGTTGGACCGCGGAACCGCGGTCAACCGCTGACATCAGCAATCCATTTTGCTCTGTAAGCATTCCATTTCTCCTCTGTAACCCCCTGAACTCCACTGAAAAAAATTTCTGTAGGGTTCCTTGCGCAAAATTCTTCTCCCTTTCCAATAAATTGTTTTTGTGCAGGATTCTTTGCGCTGCAAAATTTTTAAAAAAAATTTGTTGAAAGTGTTTTAGATTTTTGTGTGTTTACTGCTTTGCAATTTTAAAACGGACTTTTAAGGGGTTATAACACCAATCAAGATTGGATAGGGATTTCATTGCCTTTCCCAGGACCCCAAAAACCACAAAAAGCATATGCATCAACCCTCGAGTTAATTAAAAAATATTTAGACTCAGCCAATAAGGACTGTCGCGCTGAATAGGACAAAGGAAGGTTGTGGGCAATCGGTCATTTATCTAAACCTGACTTTATGGTGCCTAGACTAGACAAGTAGGAAAGGTAATTTTAAAAGGCCCGTCTCACAGTGATTTGTGAGCGGATCCCTTCTTTCTTTACTTGTGCTTACCTGGCCACAATTGGCGGTGAAGAGGCGATTTGAGGGATATATCTCGCAACTTGTCTTTTAGATCAGTTAGGAGCGGTCTAGTTGATTTAAGAGACCCTAACTCTAGGTTTGATTGTCCATGTTTAAACCGTGGTTGTTTGAAATTGTGCCGTAGTTCCGTACAAATTTGTGCAAAAACTCTTTCAACACTTTAAAAAAAATTCCAAAACTCCGAAAAAAAAAATTTAAATAAATAAATTTTTAATTTTTTTTATAATAATAAAATAAAAATTCATCTCATTCTTTTTCTTCCCCTTTCTCACGTCATGGGTACCCCACCTCACAAAACCCTTGCCGAACTTTGTACCCTCAACCAGACATTGCATCCTACGCTCATCGTTTTGGTCAAATTACGGACGACCCCTCCATACCCAAAATTTCTTTGAAAGATCAAATAGAAGCGTCTAGGAGAAACAGTTGGACTCCGCAATCCACTTTGTATCAACCGTTTCAACCTTCACCACCTTCTTACGTTGATACCCCTTTTGGGAGTCTGGAGATAACTCCGAAACCCATGTCTATTGCTGAACATATTGAACAATCTCGTAACCAATCTTTCACTCCTTTCAACACTTCTAGTTCTTGGGATCAACAAGTCCATTCACCTTTTTATGCAAATGTTGATCCTACTCCTGTCCAACCATTCAATTTCTACCAATCCTACCCGACTTTCGCACCTTCCCTAGACGTTGCTTCTACACAGCCATTTGGGAGTTTCCAGTATCCAAACAACTTTGAATCTTTTACTGAAACCCCTTCACAACCCATGTCTAGTCTGGAACAGTCGTCGGAAGATTTTTTGGTAGCATCAAGAAAATAGATAATTGAGTTGAATGCGTCCATGATCGCCCTTATACAACCTAGTAACCCGGTAGCTACTTTCCAACTAGCTCAAAATTTTCCAATGTATGATGAGGCGGTTGGACAGAGTGAGAATTTGAGTGGTAAGAGTGAGCTGCACACACTTCTAAATCAAACCTACCCATCCCCAATTGAATCTCACAACTCTGGTTGTGAATATCTATCAAGTGTTCCAAATGATTCACCAGTTGAAGATAAAACGTCTAATGAGTTGTGCGACTTTGTAGTGTTTGATTTACCTGATAATGAAGGGTCCCTTTCGAATGAACCCGCACCCAATCCTTTTGTCCTCTACACCTCCACTGTAGAACCTGAATTGATAAATATACATGCTTTTGAGGAGGTGTCTAAAAAAATTGATTTTCACTTAATTGAGGATATCGACGCTGGGAATATTTTGGATGATGAACCTGCAGATTTGACTAAATTTTTCTCTCCAATTCATCATCCCGAGTCATTAAATGTTTTTCCCGAACTTCATATGCGTCTTGAATTTGATGAGAATTGCATGGATAAGTTAAATTTTGAGGAGAGTATTTGTTGGAGATAGTGCCCTCAGAGTCAATTATTGGATCACAGGTACGTGATTGCAATGATTGAGGGAGGACCTATCCCGGTAGGACAGTCTTACTCGAGATGATAGTATGCTATCTGGTTTACCTTTATCATCGTGTACTGTCTTAAGTGACCTGACACGTCGCTATTACACGTTGATAGAGCCCCTAGGATTCTTGCTTGACCACCAGCAGTATGAGGGCGATCATATAAGTGGGAGCTGGGGGTCTATAAGCATATCCTTAAAAGGTCCCTAGTCGTGAGAGTTTCGAGACAGGGCATCGATTCTCCATAGTAGACTAGTGTATACAGTCGAGACCCCGACGAGGGGCGGTGGCCGGTCTCACAAGCCACTGGTGTCAGTTGGTTCACCTAAGATGTATACAGGTGCTCATTGGGTTATGAGTACACCGGACAGGACTCGCCGGGAACATGCTAGTTGGTCATATACCAGACGTCAGATGGCAGTTCCCTGGTGACATGTGTGCAGGTTAGTTCATCGACCTGGGGATCGTCATTTGTCTCGTGTGAGTTCCCACTGTACTTTGATTACTACCCTACCACGGCTCAAAGGAGTCGTGCAAACAGGTTTTAGTTGGGTACAGTCCCGAGCCACATGGAGGCAGTGAGCGTATCTTCAGGGGTTCGTCTCTCCCGATATTGGGGGTGAGGTCGTGCTGTGTCTAGGAGAGCCATTACACGAAGCCCTCGGCCGAGGCAAGGAGATTTACTGGTAGGTATTCCAGTAGTATCTCAGGGTGTTCTGGGCTACACTCCGACACGACTTGTACCGTTTTTGGGGGTCTGACTTTTACCAACCCCCTAGGCCCGCCATGCGATGCTCATAGACGAACGGACCGGACTGTACGGATATTGTCACTGACAGGCTCAGTAGGGTGTCAGGCTGAGTTCGCTCACAGACGTCCCTTTTGGTCAATACCTGGTGGCCCGTTATGTATTGGCTTATACCTCTAACGTGCTAGTGGTTAAATCCACAACCAAGGTGTTGATGAGTCTTTAGAGTCCCCCACATTTCAGTTACTCAGCTTTCGGGCGAAAGGTTGTAGAGGCCGTATGGAGATATGGCAAGGTCCGATCAGATACGTGCGGTATTGCACGGATCAGGATCGGACAGTCTGTACTATAGGCCGTATGGTTATATGGCAGGGTTTGATCAGATACGTGCGGTATTGCACGGATCAGGATCGAACGGATATTACTAGCCGGCTTTGGTTTAAGCCGGATCCTAATATAGTACAGTGTAGATTTTGTCTCATTGCATTTGTATTTCGGTCGAAATACAGATGCGGGTGTGTATGCACAGTATCGGGGTTTTCCTGTAATTTATTACGGGACCAGTTTTCTGGAGTTGCCAGTTTGCTTTCCGTTTCGGCCGATTTCTATTGTTCCGTTCATTGGCCGAAGATTGGTGGAGGAGGGCTTATTTGCATTGTTGCAAATAAGTATTTATGGAGGGGTTCTTTGTACATTTTTGTATCATGATGGTTTTCATGATAAGCACCATCACTTGACTTCTTCTTCTCATGATGGCTTGACTTTTTGAAGCCATCATGCATGAGATGATGGTTGCCTTTGAGTGTTGGATTTGTGGTGATCATTTGATTTTTCCTCATCATCATTTGCTTTCCAACCACCCCCTTGTCTTTGTTTTTTCTCTCTCCAATCACACATGGTAAGGGGGGGGGGGCGGCCATTCCATGGATATGGAATTGAGATTCATGAGTTGAGAGAAAAATGTACACTCATTCTTTGTATGCTCCATTTCTCCCACCTCTCTCCAAGTTCCTTTTCCTCCACCACAAAGGCATCTCCATAACCCCAAATGAGACATGTAATCCACATTATATTCTACAGCGAACCTTGGGCACGTCGAGTAGCCGGCTTCGTGCCCGAGTTGCCTCGGCATTGAGGTGGGAGCCCATAAAAGAAGTAGGCGATGTGGTGCACTTCCGGCGACGAGGAGGAGACGGGACATTCCCCAGGAGATTGGGACGACGACGAGAAGACCGGAGGACTTGGATCGTCGGTATATCTCTTTCCCATCTTATTGTTAGCTAGGACTAATTAATGGTTCGATCCGGGTGTTAGTGCGCGGCGGTTTGCCAGTTCAAGTAAAATTTAAGTTATTCACCGCTTCCGCATTTGGCCGTCGGATTGACGGCCGGGGCGCCGCCGTGCACTTACAGTGGTATCAGAGCCTCGCCATTAACTTAGTCTAGCTTTGTGTAATGTGTTTGCATTTCCGATCGATCAAAAAGTTCCAAAACCCGTATTTTGATCACATCAGTTTTCTGTTGGAAATTTTTAGTGTCGAAATTTTTTTCATGTTGTATAAAATTGATGTACTGGAAGATCTAAGAGTTCTGGAAAAAGACGATACACTGATCTCCTCAGGGGAGCGCGGAACCGCGGCGAAACCCTGCTTGTTGCCGCGGTTCCGCCGCAGTATAGAGGATTCAGTGGGTCGGGTTTTTACAGTGGGCTTCTGGGGTGATTTGAGGGGTTTTGGAATGTTAAATTTGGGCCCATAATTTCTGTGAGTGCTACAGTATTGTTTGGGGGCCCACTTGTTAAAATTTGATTGATCGGATATTTTAAACACATTATTTCACAGTATTTACATTATATCTGCGACCGTGAATGTCACTTGATCGGTAAATCCGGTCTAACTGCTATAGCCCGGTTAGACGGATTTGCGAACGTGACTTTCACGTTGATGTTCTGTTTTTGCTGTGATGTTGCGGATCGGTCGTGGGGGATAGCCTGGATGCAATGCTAGTACAGTTGTGGTTGTATTATGTACATTTGATATTGCGGGACGAGCGTCCGACATGTGGACTGCCGTCACTGCCTGTTTGTATTATTATTTTGGGGCACGACCTGGTTGCGGTCGATGTACCCGTTGTATGTATATTTTACTTTCTGTACTAGGATTGCCCCGCGGAGGGGTGCACGGATAGCCGGGTTCTAGAGGGCAACAAGCCCGCATCTCATGGCATTGGGACGGAGGGGGCTTCGCTCTAGGATTGGCGGGCTATTCGCCGCACTCGTAGGGGGTACAGGTTGACCCAGGAGGGGTGCCCAAGTTACCGGATTCCGTGAAATGCTGGGTGGTCCATTCACGGCGCTGAAGGGGGCTGCCTCGCTTCAGGTTTTGGCGGGTGACTTGCCGCGCCCGTAGGGGTCTAGGTTTTCATTGCACAGGCTATCCACACGACCAGGGGAACGTCGGGTTTCAGCAGTGGCTCTGTGAAACCCGGGGATCCCAGATATCTGTATTGTTTCTGTGATGCTGTACATATCTGTGATGTTGCATTTTATTCACGCCTTGAGCGAATATAATATATTGGTATATATATTAGTAGATGTTGTATATGTTTTGCATCCGCGCTAGTCCAGTCCCCGCTCTGTCGTTAGTTAGCTAACCTAACGGGTAATGACGGGACCCAGTGGCGAATGCGGATGGCATATACGTACATCAGTATATTTTCGTTCTTTGTGGTGTGATCAATTGATGGGACTGCATTGATTCGGATCAATGCAAGTTTGAAAACAAACCTAATCTGATGTTGTTGGAACACTTTTCAAAAGCTGTTATTGCAAGGACGTTCACTTTTGTTTTGCATCGTGGTATTCATTTGGAATATCCTGCTCCTCAGTCGACGAGGCAAGGGCCGAGATCCCTTCACCGGGAGTGACCCCTTGGACAGAAGTTTGCGTCAGGGCAATGACTTCACTATAGCCGATTACTTTTGCTTTGCACCGTGGTATTCAGTTGGAATATCCTGCACCCCATTCTACGGGGAAAGAGCCGAGATCCCTTCACCGGGAGTGACCTCTTTAGCAACGGTTTTCGTCACTATAATTTTAAAAGCTATCCGTTCCTTCAACGATATCAAGTTCATTACGTTAAAGGTTTTCGCCAGAAACCATTCGTAGCCCTCCGTCATTTCAGTTAAATATTCGGTAGTATTCAAGCTATGTATTTTGACCTCACGCCAAGGCATAGTGATTGGTAGCTGCCGGGTATTTATCTGTTGCATAGATAGATGCGTTGGTTTGGGATAGTCGTACTACTATTTTGGCCTACGTCAAGGGTATGTACGGGTGGATTCAAATTAACCTGGATAATGACGGGTAGAACTTGACATGTGACTTATGATATTTTGACCTCACGCCAAGGTCATAAGAGCATGGGGCAGAAATCACATCGGGAGTTTCAAAAGAACTGAAACATGCCAGATATGCGCATACCTTCTGGAGTGTGATACCGTGAGCGGATTCCGTCACGTTATCATGCGATGATAGTTGGATCCCGATTCCCACTGATGAGTTAGTTTACTCCTCGGGTGACCCCGACTAATTCTTCTTTCAGGTTTGGAGGAGAATTTGAGGTACAGTAGGAGGTTTCCTGATTAGATAAATTGGTAACCATTCTGATCTAGGTTAGAGTGCACGCTGAGTGTTTCTTTTCTCTCTCTCTCTGGCAGCGACCATTGACCCGACCCTAAGACTATGACTCAGTGACCAAGTTGACCGAACCTTCTTTAACACTGGCTTTTGGATTGTCAGAGTTGCAAACCTCATTGCCACTCCTACTTTTACCCTTTTCTCCAGGACACCCCGTATTACTACGAACGTCCACTTCCATTGGACAAAACCATCGTATGGTTAGATACGAACTCGAAGGGATTTATTCGAGGATGGTTTCCGGTTCTGGAGAAAACGGATAGGATTATTCAGTTGTCTTTTCCTTTTGCCTCCTCTCCGGTTGCGAGTGCTCCTTGGTTTAGGAGCAGTACACCTGTTACGCAAATTGGATAGTCTTCTTCCAAACCTTAGGCTGGTGCCGACCGGTAGGGAATGAAGAAAACCAATTAGCCTAACGATGGTGTGCAGAAGGTATTAAGTTAAGACAAAGCAAGGGATTAGTAAGAGGGCAAAGTAAATTGCAACAGATATTCACGACCAAACCAAATATTTCGTTACCACTCCCACATCACCTTTGTATTTCTCCAGGACACTCCGTATCACTACGAAGATCCACAGTTTATTTGGATACTCCATCGTATGGTTATATACGAACTCGAATGGAACTTGTTCCAGTTCGGGGATGGATTCTGGTCCAGGAGAAATAGGAATAAGGTTTATTCGGTTGTCTTTTATCTTCACCCTCTCTCATTGCGAGTGTTCCTAGGATTGGGACAGTACACCCATTATGCTTATTGGATAGTCTTCTTCCAAACCATAGGTTGGTGCCGAACGGTAGGGAAGGAAGAAAACCATTTGGCCTAAAGGGGTGTGCAGAAGGTAAAGACTAAAGACATATGAAGGGATTTGGAGAGGTGGCAAAGAATTATACGGTTACAGTCATGAATCTGGAAGAGGCATTACTAGGAATACCAGGATACCCCATCGAAACATTTCAATGTTTCAGTCTCGCTGTGTACTGTTAAAGGAAAACTGATTTCCCGATTAGATACTTACTCCAGGGTATGTATTTACCAGGTATGATTCTCACATCTGTATGGTTTTACAGATGATGAGTGGGAGTAAGTTATTGGGAATTGGGTGATCATCCTCATTATATCGGGATTCGTTGTAATCGGTGATATTTGAGGAAATCACCTGGGCTGTTTGCCGGTCGGCAAATATTTGGTTTTGAATATCCGCTGTCATGCACCAATTTCAAATTAATATATCTGTACGTCTATTTTCATAGAGTGAGATATACCTTTTTGAAATTATGTCTACGACATTTACCTATATCAGTGGATGGTTAGGTAAGGAGCATTAAACAGCGGTGTAATTCTTCTTAACCATAAGTACAGTTTTCAACCTACTACACACAATGAATGAGTTATCAGACTCAAGGGACTTATACAGAGTATTGTATGTTGTCCAGGGTCCATCAGGACAGAGGGGTAGGTCCTCGTACTATATTCGGTTTACTTATGACTTCTCTAGTTTTTAGACAATTGTTTCGTGGAAACACAGGGTCCGAATTTGGAGAAGTTATAGGTATTTGAATAGAGTAGAGAACCAGGTGTAGCAAGTATCGGGATTCTTCAAAGTGATCGAAGATGTAGATACTTGTGTATGGTATTCAGTTGATAGTAATGATAAAGAGAAATTGCTTCTCTTTCAGGTTACTCATAATTGGAAGCATTCCTAAGTTGAGTAACGCTGATCGGCCTCCTTCCATTTTGTTGACATGCACTGGAGACAGTTGCATGATTTGAATCCGGTTCAATTAAATCAGTGCCTCTGTTTCTATATTGGACATAGAACAGTTCATATCTTAACGATGTTAAGGTACGGGGAGTTGTCCGGTTTATGCTTAAAACCAGACACTGGACAACTCGAGGCACGTTTCTGTAATGGCTGTTTGTGGGTTGACCCAGGCTATGACGAGGGTTGACTTTCTACCATCTGGATGAACAATAGAAATATTGTTCTAGACTCGCCACAGTTTTATTAAAAATGGATTTTTTCAGAAAACAGTAGTGGGAGTATGGTAGAACTGGAAGTGATTCCAGAACCACAAACGATTACTGAAGATTTGACAGGAACCTAAAGATTCAATCTGGATTGACATTCCATTGGCCACTCCGCAGATACAGTGGGTAACTTCAGGCACCCGAGAGGTACTATGGTAGCCTCAAGGACGGTGACAGGGAAGTTCTTGTTTACCCACAATTACCATTGCTGTTGTTCCAGGCTGCGAGACCCGGCGGGAGGATGAGTATAGCGTCGTTCTAAACTAGTTTTAGAAGTGTACGTCTATATGACTCTACCAGAGGGTCGTCGTAGTCAGTAGGAGCAGCGGAAGCATTGGTGGACAGGTAGCTTATGTCTATTTATAGACTGAAGCACCAGTAGCGGAGATAGATCATCTATTTCTGACGTGACAGTCATGGGTTTGACTTCATCAGAATAGGGGATGGATCTGTTGAGAAGGTAGTAGGGTGTGATATCCTGGTATTTTGATGACATACACAGAGTAGGAAAAGAGACTCCTATACTACGGTCGGTTATACTTTGGTCGTCACACAGTGTTTTCTCCACATGGAACTTGGACATTATATCAGACATACTGGTTACTAGATCTATGGTTTTAGATCTAGATTTGGGTAGTCTCCCAATCTGGGTACTTAGACAGCATTCTAAGGGTATTTAGAATGGACGACTCCTGGCACGGTAGTGTACCTGCAGGTGATGGAGTCACCCTCTCTAAAGGTGTCTTACAGACTAAAGGGGAGAGGGATGTGCATGATTGGCAGATCACTTGCTTAGGCAATTGAGTCAATCATGAGATGTCAAGTACCACACCAGATGTTGTTCTTGCACTAGATGCAATAAGTTGACATTAATCCAATCCTGGAGAAACAGTCGGAAGCAGTTTTAGAACATAAGTGGATGTTCTAGAGATATGATAACGACAGCCTCATTCAGGAGACAGTTATCATTCCAGGCTTCCAAGGTGACATGGACGACAAGTAAGGTTGTCAGAGTTATAGTTTTTCCTTCTGATGAGGGGCAGTATTTTGGACAGGTGGTCCAAGGCAATACTGAGGGAGGCATGGCGCAGGATACTGATTAAGTTCAGTTGACGATACAGTCTAAGAAGTTTGGATTTGGAGTTCATTTATGAGCTATGTCCCATCAGACATCCAGACACATTCTAAGACAGATATTGCTCATTTCGGGAGATGGGTTTCTCCGCGAACTTGAGATATAGAGAGACATGGAAAGAGACAACAAGGCGGATCCACTCACTGAGGCTATTCCTCGAACGCAATAGTTTCGCAAACGAGCTTTGTGAGACTGACTAGTAGAGGAGTTGGGTGTTCGGTATCACACGGGCTGTGAGTATGCGACATCGCAATAATTAGCCTTGAGTGCAAGTGGGAGATTGTTGGAGATAGTGCCCTCAGAATCAATTATTGGATCACAGGTACGTGATTGCAATGATTGAGGGAGGACCTATCCCGGTAGGACAGTCTTACTCGAGATGATAGTATGCTATCTGGTTTACCTTTATCATCGTGTACTGTCTTAAGTGACCTGACACGTCGCTATTACACGTTGATAGAGCCCCTAGGATTCTTGCTTGACCACCAGCAGTATGAGGGCGATCATATAAGTGGGAGCTGGGGGTCTATAAGCATATCCTTAAAAGGTCCCTAGTCGTGAGAGTTTCGAGACAGGGCATCGATTCTCCATAGTAGACTAGTGTATACAGTCGAGACCCCGACGAGGGGCGGTGGCCGGTCTCACAAGCCACTGGTGTCAGTTGGTTCACCTAAGATGTATACAGGTGCTCATTGGGTTATGAGTACACCGGACAGGACTCGCCGGGAACATGCTAGTTGGTCATATACCAGACGTCAGATGGCAGTTCCCTGGTGACATGTGTGCAGGTTAGTTCATCGACCTGGGGATCGTCATTTGTCTCGTGTGAGTTCCCACTGTACTTTGATTACTACCCTACCACGGCTCAAAGGAGTCGTGCAAACAGGTTTTAGTTGGGTACAGTCCCGAGCCACATGGAGGCAGTGAGCGTATCTTCAGGGGTTCGTCTCTCCCGGTATCGGGGGTGAGGTCGTGCTGTGTCTAGGAGAGCCATTACACGAAGCCCTCGGCCGAGGCAAGGAGATTTACTGGTAGGTATTCCAGTAGTATCTCAGGGTGTTCTGGGCTACACTCCGACACGACTTGTACCGCTTTTGGGGGTCTGACTTTTACCAACCCCCTAGGCCCGCCATGCGATGCTCATAGACGAACGGACCGGACTGTACGGATATTGTCACTAACAGGCTCAGTAGGGTGTCAGGCTGAGTTCGCTCACAGACGTCCCTTTTGGTCAATACCTGGTGGCCCGTTATGTATTGGCTTATACCTCTAACGTGCTAGTGGTTAAATCCACAACCAAGGTGTTGATGAGTCTTTAGAGTCCCCCACATTTCAGTTACTCAGCTTTCGGGCGAAAGGTTGTAGAGGCCGTATGGAGATATGGCAAGGTCCGATCAGATACGTGCGGTATTGCACGGATCAGGATCGGACAGTCTGTACTATAGGCCGTATGGTTATATGGCAGGGTTTGATCAGATACGTGCGGTATTGCACGGATCAGGATCGAACGGATATTACTAGCCGGCTTTGGTTTAAGCCGGATCCTAGTATAGTACAATGTAGATTTTGTCTCATTGCATTTGTATTTCGGTCGAAATACAGATGCGGGTGTGTATGCACAGTATCGGGGTTTTCCTGTAATTTATTACGGGACCAGTTTTCTGGAGTTGCCAGTTTGCTTTCCGTTTCGGCCGATTTCCATTGTTCCGTTCATTGGCCGAAGATTGGTGGAGGAGGGCTTATTTGCATTGTTGCAAATAAGTATTTGTGGAGGGGTTCTTTGTACATTTTTGTATCATGATGGTTTTCATGATAAGCACCATCACTTGACTTCTTCTTCTTATGATGGCTTGACTTTTTGAAGCCATCATGCATGAGATGATGGTTGCCTTTGAGTGTTGGATTTGTGGTGATCATTTGATTTTTCTTCATCATCATTTGCTTTCCAACCACCCCCTTGTCTTTGTTTTTTCTCTCTCCAATCACACATGGTAAGGGGGGGGGCGGCCATTCCATGGATATGGAATTGAGATTCATGAGTTGAGAGAAAAATGTTACACTCATTCTTTGTATGCTCCATTTCTCCCACCTCTCTCCAAGTTCCTTTTCCTCCACCACAAAGGCATCTCCACAACCCCAAATGAGACATGTAATCCACATTATATTCTACAGCGAACCTTGGGCACGTCGAGTAGCCGGCTTCGTGCCCGAGTTGCCTCGGCATTGAGGTGGGAGCCCGTAAAAGAAGTAGGCGATGTGGTGCACTTCCGGCGACGAGGAGGAGACGGGACATTCCGCAGGAGATTGGGACGACGACGAGAAGACCGAAGGACTTGGATCGTCGGTATATCTCTTTCCCATCTTATTGTTAGCTAGGACTAATTAATGGTTCGATCCGGGTGTTAGTGCGCGGCGGTTTGCCAGTTCAAGTAAAATTTAAGTTATTCACCGCTTCCGCATTTGGCCGTCGGATTGACGGCCGGGGCGCCGCCGTGCACTTACAGTATTGAGGATAGTATTGAGCATAAACCAATTTTGTTTGATTAGTCGGATTTTCCAATTCACCCTCCTGAAGCTTTAACTGTTATACTTCCTAAATCACCCCCTTCATCCATTTCATCGTTCCGACCACGCAAGAGACCGTATCCCTTTCATTTCCAATGTCTGGTTTACCAAGTTCGACGTACCCATGTTTGCTCACGAATCTTGAGGGATTTGACCTCATTTCTCAGTGGGTTGATAGATTAGCACAATCGCTTTTTACACATCGGTCATTACAAATTGTGCTAATTTATACACTCCATCTCCACCCTCAACTTCATATTCAACTTCTTTCCCCCACTTTCTCAGGTTCCTTTTCTATTCTTCCTATAATTTTAGTAAGTGTTGATGAATCACAATCCGATAATTCAAGTTTGATCATTCCAGAAAGCCAACTTGATTTGGATACTTTTGA
This sequence comes from Agapanthus africanus, assembly GCA_030015575.1. Taxonomy (NCBI): domain Eukaryota; kingdom Viridiplantae; phylum Streptophyta; class Magnoliopsida; order Asparagales; family Amaryllidaceae; genus Agapanthus; species Agapanthus africanus. Next base: position 405,450,008 of record CM057346.1, read on the forward strand.
AAATGAGGTAGATGAGTTTTTCGAATCTCCTACCTCCATAATTTTTAACAAATCAAGTCTGATAAATTCTGACTCAAAACTTACTGACAGCAAAATGTTCAATTACATCGATGAGAGTTTTGAAGAACTTTTTGCTGACGGACTTGCATTCCTAAATGACACGGATTTTGTGATTAATCAACCTCCACCTGAAGAAGTCGAACCACCATCATTTCTTTTTCCCTCCCGCCATTCTTCTCCTCCACCGAGACCGTATATTGCTTCTATCTCCATACGGTCTCGTGTGCTTCTCATTTTTTTTCTCTACACTCCATTCTTTCACCCACCACACCATTATAACGATAAAATTTTTGAATGGTTGGTGCTATCCTTTGGCCTGTATAAGGCCTTGTATAGCTTGATATTGTGTTTCTCTCCTCCCTAACTTAGAACTTTAATATTTCAACAGTGGAAACACTGTTTCACTTAAGTTTGGGGGGACCTTTTTATATATATATTTTGTATTGTTTTTCTGTTAACAAGAATAAAAAAATATATAAAAAAAATAAACAGAGGAGTGCCGACAATTTTGACCCTCTTGGTGTAGCCTGACAGTGAGGACGTTGTCAAGTTTAAATTTGGGGGTGTGCTCGGTAAGCTTTATTCCTTCGCATTCATGTGTATATTTTTGCATTTGCATAATTATTTTAAAATCCATAAAAAAAAAATTAAAATTATAAAATTTGAAAAGTTCAATTTTGGCCATATTTGACTTAAGTTCAACATGATGGTTGACTAGTTAGAAAAACTAGATCCTAAACATAGTAAATTAAAAACCCAAAAATTAACATTTCTTAAAGTTTACTGCTAGAAAATATATGTCCTTATAGTTTATTTAGAAATAGGTAAATTTTGAGTTCAGTTCCCGGTCTAAGTCAAAATAAGGGAAGAGTATTGAAATTTTTATTTGAAAAATAAATCTGAAAAATAATTCTGAACCTTTAGTCTAAATTCTGAAAATATATACCTTACAACTTGCACAAACACACTACTTGAAACTTGGAATAATAGAGGATACCTTGAAATGCTCTTATCTAAAATTCTTAGTATGAAAAAAAATTAAAGATTAAGTGTGAAATAAGAGATATAAAAAAATGAACACTGGTTTTGTAATTACTTAAGGCTGCATAAAATAAAAAATATATATTTAGCGAGGGTGATTTATCACCTAGTGCCTTAGACCAACTGGTTTGGGTGTCACTGCTAAAGCCTTAGGTATTACAAGATGAGGAATTACGCCTAAATGCGCTCACACATTTTGTAATCGGTCGTTAGTACCTCAAGAAGTATTAACGGTCGCATGAAGGATGTGTGAGCAATTTCATCTAAAATTCACCAACTAAAAGTACTTTGGACGATGGACAGGAGTATAATAGCTTGAATTGAATTTCCAAGTGTAGGGGTGATACATACACATACGTAGATGTATATGATTCGGGTTTTTGATGAGAGATGGGAATGAAAAATAGGACTTATATTTTCGGTTGAGATGATAATAATACCTAAGTTGAGATGGAATCTTAGAAGGAAAATTCAAAAGATGCTGAAAGCTAAATAAATTACAGAACATATACAATCTTAAGTTAAATGAAAAGTGAGTGTGAAAAATACGGGTTGATGATTTCTAAGTTTTAGATAATAGAATTTCTTGCAAGAACACCGAATTGAAGAATGAAAGTCAACATGCCAAATTGATCGGATTTTGTGGGTAGTATCCGCTGAAAACCCTCATGAGACAACACTCCTCCTACTAGTGACACCTAGAGGTTTAACGGCTTGTTGCACGAGCTCAGTGCAATCGCGTTTTCCTGGGAAAGTGAGGTTAGGCTTTTTCGAGAATAAAACTAGTTTTGCTCGGGACGAGTAAAAGATAAGTTTGGGGGTATTTGTTCATTTCAGAATTTTGCATTATTATATCACCCATTCTTATTCATATTACATATAAATAGGTGCTTTTGATCCATGTCTGCTAAATAATTGCAGGTTAGAGGTTCTAAGATCATTACAGCGAAATTCATGAAAAGACGCTACAAATGTGAGACTACAACCAACAATAGAAGAATCTATATGATGCCACCTACAGTTTAAGGAACAAATGAAGATCAATGAACAGTTCGATTGCACAAAGTACGACGGCAGCACAAGATTCAAGACTTCAACACGAAGCGAATGGTAAAAGTTCAAAACATTCTGCACTGTGGAAATCTGGAAGAAACTAGAAGAGATTTTGAAGAACCAAATGAAGAAAATACAATAAAAAAGCAACATGAAGAAGCCCTCAAAAAATCATCCTACAAGCCCATCAAACGGCCGCGGAACCGCGGCCAAACAAGGCTTATGGCCGCGGTTCCGCGGCCGTGCAGAGCCCGTGTCGGCGCGTGTCGGTGCGTGTCGGTGGAGTCGGTGCATTGACCCGGTTTTCTTAGGGTAGTTTTATAATTCTAGATATGGATCAGATGTAAACCCGAGGTTTTCTATTATCTATAAATAGAAAGCCTACAGCTCTTTTTGGGGTGTGCCTCTTTTGGGTGCCTCTTTTGAGATGCCACTTTTTAATTTCTTAGATTAAATTTCAATTCCATTGTAATCGTCAAGAAGTCATCAATAAAGAGTAAATTTTTTTTATCTTGAATTTCTTATCTGCAATTTTATTTCTTATCTGCCCTAGTTATTTCTTTGCAAATTTTTTATCTGCCGTAGTTATTTTACGCACGTTAATTAGATTAAAAAAAACCATAAAAATGAATTACATTGTTAATTCCCTAATGAGTGAGGAGTTCCTCACTTGTTAGGGTTAGGTTTGGGAAAGGTTTGAGAGATGAAAATCGCTCACCCCTTTCTTTCCCGTTCAATATTTGAAAATATGAGCTCTATGCAAACAACCACACACTGCTCACTACGGCACCCTGTCCCACGAGGTAGCGGTGATTCCCTAGTTAAAGACCGGTTGTGGTTGATTTCCATAGAGGTTAGGGATAAGAGTTAAGAAAGGACGGGCAAGGATCAAAGGGAAGAAACCTAGTTTCTTCCCGGACGTGCTAATCCTCTTTGTTAACTATTACCTTAACACCTAAAGTTCTTAATTAGGGCAAAGAAAGCGGTGAGAATAATTGACTTTCCAAACTAACCTAATCCTAACCCTAGCAAGCTTTTTATCAACTTTTATCTCATTCTTAGACCTTAAAATAAAACCCAAAATCTTTTGGATTTAACTCCTTAAAACATAAAGAAAAGGAATCTATCTCCCTGTGGACCAACCCGTACTCAACCGGCTAGCTACTAAGCGACACCGTTCTTGATTGTGGTATCTTATTCTTTGATTTCAAAGCGCACGCACGCAAAAATGCTCTCTTAATCACCTACACCTGAAATCCAGCACACCACCCATCGTCGCCTACCTCGCCGTCGTCGATCCCGTCACCACCTCGGCCACCTCCTCCTCTTCTCGCCTTTCACATTCCTCTCCCCCGACCTCCTGACACCATCACCTCCTCAAAACCGAGCCCTTCCCTGCACTTGTAACTATTGCCGGGACTCTCGCGTCGCCAGAAGCTCCGACCCCGTCGTCACCATCTCCGTCACCACGACCTTCCTCTCTCTTCCTTTAAACCCCAGACCAGCCCCTTCTTCTTCTTCTTCTTCTTCTTCTCATTCTTTTGTTTCTTGGTTTTCCGACCATCGCCGGAAAACCCACGGTTTATCGTCGTTTCTCCCCCTCCTGTATTCCAGTTACCCCGATCCAACTCCAGTACCCTTCAACCACCACAGCCCTCTTTTTCTTCTTCCTCTTCTTTTCTCTTTACTTTCTCTTTTCTTGATCTTGTTCTTTTCCGGTGATCACCCGCCGGAGCCGGGCTTGACGCCGACGATCCGGCCGATCCAGAAGACGTTCTCATGCACCGTGGTCACTTCTTGCATTGGCTGGTTCCGTTCGGGGCATGTGTCTGTGTATCACAACTTTTACCGACATCCGACGCGTCGTACGTATCCGTCATGTGATCCGATCGAGGCAAGTTTATCTTGCTACATTCTACATTACTTTATATATATCTATTTTAATAAATATAATACTGTTATTTCAAATTATGCACCTCATGTTTACTTTTACCGTTTTTCGACATCCGTCTGCATCCGTACGTGTTACTTTACATCTAGTGCGTGCAAACCAATCTTGTTACATACTATATTACAATATACGGCGCCAATGGAATATTTACATCTCATATTGCTTAGTTGTACATCCCACAATACCATTTTACAGTTTTACTGTTTTCGGATACCCGTTTGCATCCATCTCATTAAAATATATATAACTGCATCTATAGATCACATTAATACATAATACTGTGATATTAACACCCTATGTTTAATATAGTGCATCCTAATTGGTATTGGAACTATAAATATAACCCTAATCGATAATCGTGAATCCATATCATTGATTTTATATATATTTTCATACCATGTCACATTATTTCATTTTATTGTTATATTAGTACTCCATACTTGATTTTGTGCACCCATACTTATTACAGTTTGATTATGAGCACCAGCTTGATACTTGTGCACTACCTGACATAACCTAATACACTACTTGACATGACTTGATACCTGTGCAAACCCGCCACCTCACGTGCCAAAGTCAAGCGGTTGACATGACCTGATATACCACTGCTTGACTTGATACCTGATCTAGTTACTAATGCCGACAATCTTGACCTGTTGTCCCTACGGACATATCCTGTTGTCTATACAGACAAACCTGTACCTGCTTGATCCTGTGTTGGCATTAGCTCCATATTTATCAATACCTGACTTACACACATAACTTGGTGGTATGGGGAAATCAAGAATGTAGCCGAACGTTACTCAAAGGGCTATTATCTTTTTACCGTGGTCCCGTGGGGTTAAACGGGACATAGACACACAGTCTATTATCCTTTTTACCGTGGTCCCGTGGGGTTGAATGGGGCATAGACCGATGGGTTACGATGAGGATTACATTAATTGATTTTGAATAACTTTAGAGTAGATAACCTTATAGCACAGTTTAGACTACCCACTGCACTTCACCTGTTTATATCACGTTCACTGATCTATATTCATGTTATTGTTACTTGTTACTGATGACTTGTTACTAATCATACTCATGCCTGCATGACTTGTTCCCCCCTGATTATATTATTGTTGATATTATGACGCACTGACGTCTGGGTTTTGCATGGCCCAGATCCGCTACCCTTGTCGCAGGCTGATCAGGAGTATTTCCACCATCAGGCCGAGCAGTAAGGATCCAGTTAGTAGCCAGTTTAGTTATGTTTACTTTCCAAATGTTATTTCTTATGGGATCTATTGCTTCCGCATATTATTTCTTGACTCGTTTATTCTGGCTCATGGACATGTACTAGATAGTTTATTTTATTTCTATTGTTCATGATATCTCTAGACAGCCGTAATGTGACTATGGAGGGATATTTCCTAGTCATATGTAGCATGGTTAGCTCTGTCACGTACCGATCTTAGCGCGCTCTGGGAAGCGGGGCGTGACAGGGTTTGCAGCAATGTACTCAGCTTCCATCGTAGAGTCTGCAACGGTATCCTGTTTGGAACTCTTGCAACTCACCGCCCCTCTATTGAGGGTAAATAAAAACCCAGAGATAGATTTGCTATCGTCCTTATCACTCTGGAAGCTCGAATCGGTAAAGGCCTCCATTTGGAGATCTCCGTTACCATACACCAAGAACAATTCTTTAGTCCTTCGCATGTACTTAAGAATGTTCTTAACAGCTATCCAGTGATTCTCCCCTGGGTTTTACTGATACCTGCTTACTGCACCTAATGCATAAGCTGTTAGTTATATGTATGCCCTAGAGGCCATTACTGTACATAGGATGTATATTGTAGTGGATGCTGGGACATATATAGGGAGGACGATAGTATGCTATCTGGTTGCTCTTTACCTTAACGTGTACACTGATTGTCTCTCTGTTATATGTTGGTAAAGCCCTTAGGATGTGTACTTGACTACCTGTACTATGATGAGGATCATACTAGTGGGGACATGGTAGTCCATAAGTACATCCTTCAAGGTCCCTAGTCGTGGGTGTATCGAGACGGGGCATCGATATACCAGTGTAGACTAGCGTATACCTTCTCGACCCATACAGATGGGCGATGGATGATCCCATACCCATTGGTGTTTGACATCAGAGATGATATACGGGTGCTCAGTCGAGACTGGGTATACTGGACGGACTCGCCGAGAACTCCCAGATGGTATTATACCTTACGTCAGATGGCAGTTCTCTGGTGACACTGGTACAGGTTGGTCTGTAGACCCGAGATCGTCATAGAGTCTTGTGTGATTCCCACTGTGCTTTGATTTCCACCTTACCACGTCCAAGAGGGCGTGCAAAACGGTGGCTTTTGGGTACAGTCCCGAATCACATGGAGGCAATGAGTGATAGGAGGGGATTCGTCTTTCCCGGTATAGGAAGTTGATATTGCGCTGTGTTCGATTGGCTATAACCGGAAATCCCTGGCCAGGGTTGCTGAGATTTACTGGTAAGTGTTACCAGTAGTTTCTCAAACTGTAATAGACCTCATATCGACACGACTTATCGAGCTACTGGGGTCTGACGTTTACCACCCCTAGGCAAGATATGCGACATATCAGACGATCAGACCGGACTGTACGGTAAGTGTTACTGGTAGGGTTCACAGGAGTGTGAGCGGGCTTGCTCGTTGATCTTCTGATCGCTCAATACCCGGGTGGCCGTTACGTTTAGCAGACCGCTTGCGGCTTGTGGATGTTTGATATGATCATCACCTGCTGCCGGCGTATTGACGAGTCTTTAGAGTCATACACAAAGGTTTCCTGGCTCAAGCGAAACAAAATAGGAGCGCATATGTGTAGGGTTCCTAGGCATCCTAATGAGGTCTCACAAGGCATCGAACATGCCAAATTAAAATTTTAACGGTGCCGAGAGACCCGACTACGGATCGTTTGCTAGAAATCTAGGCGAAAAGGCTAACTAGTTAACAATTAACTAAAAGATACGGAAATAAAACCTTTGTAGATCCGGTGCTCCACCTCCATAGCTCCGCAACGAGGTCCTCTCCGCTGTCCAAATCAAATCCGGGCTTCAAGCATCGGCTTCGTCGGAGAATGGGCAAGCTAGGTCGTCGATGTCCATGCCGAAGATGATCTACGTCGAGGCATCGCTAAATCAAGCTCCGACTTCACCAAGTCAAGAAACTTGTGAAGAAAACACACTCTACTACTTGGCAAGAGGTAGAGGATGAAGAAATAGGAAGTGGGTTCAATTTAGAATTGGATTTCTCACTCTTTATCATCAATCACCATTGATGAAGAAAGCTTTTTCTTCATGGAAGAAGATGAAGAAGAAGAAGAAAGAATTATGATAAGTTATTTTAAAAAGAAAAGAATTTCCAAACTTATCATAATCCTAACTATGGTTATGTGTAGAGAATTAACCAAGGGTTAAAGGAATGGTTAGGGTTAAGGATGAGATAAGAATGGTGGACAAAGTCAAAGCTTCATGAAGTTTCAACTAAACAACAAATAAAGCCACTATTCTTTTCTCTTCTCATTTATTTTCCAAAATGAAATGGATAAATAAATAAGTGAATAAAACAAAACCCTAACCATAATCATGTAACCATGGTTTGATCTTTACAGAAAAACCCTAGCATAACATGTATCATCAATCATGATACAATCAAGTGCACAAAAGTATATCGCATATACAATGCGCACATCCGAGTGAGAAAATCCATCTTAAGTGAACCGATACTAGTTAACGCAAAGTAATATATCAAATATATAATTATGCATTAAATCATTAAATCAACTCTTGATTTAACGATCCGGTCATATCGCATATAACCGGCTAGTATCCAATGTATCGGCTTATCGAATCAATCCTTGATTCGATAATTAGGTTATATCGCATACAACCATTCGACACATTGATCGCGAGAATGAAATACGGTATCACATACACGCATTACTCTCGGTCCCGCACATATCTCATATGCGCTCCTATTTCGTTTTGCTTGAGCCAGGAAACCTCTGTGTAGGACTCTAAAGACTCGTCAATACGCCGGCAGCGGATGATGATCATATCAAACATCCACAAGCCGCAAGCGGTCTGCTAAACGTAACGGCCACCCGGGTATTGAGCGATCTGAAGATCGACGAGAAAGCCCTCTTACACTCCAGTGAATCCGACCAGTAACACTACCGTACAGTCCGGTCTGATCGTCTGATATGTCGCATATCTTGCCTAGGGGTGGTAAACGTCAGACCCCAATAGCTCGATAAGTCGTGTCGATATGAGGTCTATAACTGTTCGAGAAACTACTGGTAACACTTACCAGTAAATCTCAGCAACCCTGGCCAGGAATTTCCTGTTATAGCCAATCGAACACAGCGCAACATCAACTCCCTATACCGGGAGAGACGAATCCCCTCCTATCGCTCATTGCCTCCATGTGACTCGGGACTGTACCCAAAAACCACCGTTTTGCATGCCCTCTTGGACGTGGTAAGATGGAAATCAAAGCACAGTGGGAACCACACAAGACTCTATGACGATCTCGGGTCAACAGACTACTCTGTACCAGTGTCACCAGAGAACTGCCATCTGACGTGAGGTATAATACCATCTGGGAGTTCTCGGCGAGTCCGTCCAGTGTACCCAATCTCTACTGAGCACTCGTATATCATCTCCGATGTCAAACACCAATGGATATGGGATCATCCATCGCCCGTCTGTATGGGTCGAGAAGGTATACGCTAGTCTACTCTGGTATATCGATGCCCCGTCTCGATACACCCACGACTAGGGACTTTGAAGGATGTACTTATGGACTACCATATCCCCACTAGTATGATCCGCATCATAGTCCAGGTAGTCAAGTACAGATCCTAAGGGCTTTACCAACATGTAACAGAGAGACAATCAGCATACACGTTAAGGTAAAGGTCAACCAGATAGCATACTATCATGTCGAGCAAGAAAGTCCTCCCTATATATGTCCCAGCATCCACTACAATATACATCCAATGTACAGTAATGGCCTCTAGGGCATACATATAACTAACAATCTCCCACTTGCACTAGGGCCATCTGTAGCAGTGGTTGTAGTATCTCATACTCAACCATCCCATAAAAGTCTCTCTCTGGGAACAGGCCTTTGTGAGTGGATCCGCTGTGTTGTCCTCTGAGTCTACTCTCCTAACCTCGATCTCCCTGGAGATCAACCATCTCCATGATCAAGTGACACTACCTTAGAATATGTCTGGATCACTGATGGGACGGACGTTCCTTGGCATAAGCCACAACTCCATTGTCTCACAATGGTTGGAACGTAGTTCATCTCATGAACCAATATACACCCAGACTGCCTCTTTGGTAGCATCTTAAGTAGCGATGTATCCTGCCTTTATCGTCTAGTATGTCACGGTATCTAGCTTGGAACTGGTCCAACATACCGTCCCTTTACTGAGGGTAAAGACAATGCCTGTGACTGACATTCAGTCGTCCTTATCACCCTGGAACCCTTCCAGTGATTCTCCCCAGGATCATGTGATACCATCTCACTTTGACAAGTGAGAATCCTAACATCCATTTAGATCTATCTCATAGATCCAAAATCCAGGAGTTAGTAGGTATCATTATGATCCTATATGGAGAATCATTGTGATAGACGGAGATTGATCGAGCGTAGCATAAGAAACTCCTTTCTTATCAAGAGTATGTCATCCACGTACTCTACGAGGATCACCACCATACTCCCTACTACCTTTTTGTTTATACAAGGTTCATCTACCATTTTGATGATGTCAAACTCTTTGACTAATCCATCAAAACAGATGTTCCAACTCCGCGATGTCTGCTTTATCCTATAAAGCATCTTGCACACGTTTCCGCTGCTCCCACTGTCTATGAAGCCCTCTGGCTGTGTACTTATAGACGCTCTCTTCCAAATCATCATTTAGAAAAGCAGTCAAGACACCCAACCACCAGAGATCGTAGTCATGGTATGTAGCCGTGGTAAGTAGGATCTGGATGGACTTAAGCATAGATACTTGAAAAGGTTTCATCATTATCCATGCCTGGTCAATGACGAAAATCTTTAACAAGTCTAGCTTTGAAAGTCTTAACTTTTCCATCTACACCAAGTAATCTTCTCAAGATTTACTTGCTCCTGATGGGGATTTAACCCTTCAGATATAGCAACCAAAGTCCATACTTTGTTGGTGTATAAGGATTCCATCTCAGATCGCTAAGCATCCAGCCATTCTTACAGAGTCTTACTCCTGATGGCCAGCTCGAAGCTAGTTGGGTCATCATCTCATGATGCAATCCTCGCTCCCACTGTCATAGAGAAACCGAAGTATCTCTCAGGTGGGTGAGGAACCCTACTAGATCGGCGGAGAGGCTGAGGTTCATTGGTAACTATTGAATCCTTTGGTTCTTTCAAATCATCAACTGCAGTTTGTATAGCTGGAACCTTTCCAGTTCTACATTACAGACCTTGCCTCGAGCTTGTCCGGATTTTGTTTTTAAACATAGGCCGGACAACCCCAAATCTTAACTAGCTTAAGACATGGGCTCTTCCCTTTCCATATCACATATGAAGTGGTAGGCATTGATTTGATTCGAACCCTATTCAATAGGTATGCAACTTCTCAAGTGCATAACACTCAAAAGGAAACAGGTAACTCAGTAGTACTCATCATAGAGCACACCTTATCATATAGGGTGTATCTGCTCCGCCCCGATATACCATCGTGCTATGGTGTATACAGAGGAGTAATGCTGAGAGAGAATCTCATTCCCCTTTAGAATAGTCTAGGAATTCCATGCACAAGTATTCTCCTCCCTGATCTCATCATAGGACATAATACTTATACCCGTATTCTGGTTCTCTACTTCTCGCTTATATTCTGTGAATATCTCAAAAGGTTCGGACTTGTGTTTCAACAGGAACATAGGTCTGAATTTAAAGAGATCATCAGAGAACGTAATGAAGTATAAAGAACCAGTCTTGGCATGTGTAGACAGGGGACCTACATACATCAACATGTATCATCCCAAGAGTTCACTAACTCTTTCTCTGTTTCTAATAAACAGAGCTGGTGTCATTATATCTTTGTGACATGACTGGCAAGCTTCACAAGATGTAAATTCAAACTAATTTAAATATGCATCTTTATGTAACTCTAGCCAGTCGGGTCACATTGATCTGACCTAGTCTACAATACCTCAAGAAGAATCCGATCATTTCTGAACTCTTCCTCTTGTGTGTGTTCCATATACTAAGAACTGTAGTTTGATTTAGAACATCAATGCTTTTAGATAACGTGCCTGTACCGATCAACTTTTGATATAGGAAATGTTCAAAACATTATCCAACTATACAAAATTTTATCATTTCTTTACTAATAAAGAGACTGATATGATTTTGTATATCAGGTTCGGTATCTAATAACATTCGTTCAGAATCAATGTATTGGTAATACAGGGTGACAGTGACCAACAGACTTGGCTGCAACATTTGCCCCGTTTTCTGCCTCATGAAACTTATCACCCGTTCTCAGTTCTCTACCTTTCTGTAGCCCTATGTAACAGATTACATATCTGGGATCCTGATCTGGTATCACATACCCAGGACGTAAAGGATACTGAGAAACAGTTCTGTATAATGAACATACCCGAAGATGATGCATCAGCATGCACTCTCTTCGTTTGGGCGGCACGGGAATTCTGGTAATCCCCAAATTCCTGCTCTGTCTTATAACAATTATAAGTTGGAGCGGGACCAACGTTCCCCAGCTCAGTATAACAAGCGGGTTCAGTCAATAATCCGTATTATTATCTTGATTAAGGCGTGATATGGTCGCTACCTGGAGAGAGAGAGAAGAAAACACTCAGCGTGCGCTCTGTCAAGAATAGATTGGTTATTATTTTATCTAATCAGGATGGCTCCCACTGCTTTTTATCAAATCTTCCTTCAAACCCTAAAAGGAAAGACTAGCCGGGATTAATTACACACTACAGGTTCGCCAATCTTTCAGCCAGGCCAGTGTCGGTACTTTGAGGGAGGTCCCCTGTGCTTTCGCACGAACCTAATTAATGTAAACCACGTTTTCCCAGAGGCGTAACCTCGTTAACACCTTTCTAGACACCTACTTGATCGGCTAATTGTAATGTGTAAAACTCTCCTAGGAGTAACTCTTACTCGCAGCGGGTATCGGGATCCAACTATCTCATAGAAGGTATGCAATCTCATTGCAAATTTCAACACTTGAAATTCCCGATAATATTTTTCCCCTAGCGTGCTATGACCTTGACGAAAGCCAACAAACCATAGCCCGCTAGTCAAGTTCAACCCGTACATTTCTTGATCGAATTAAACCCACCCGCACGACCCTTGACGAAAGCCAACAAAGCCGCACGACTACCCTAATCCAATCGCATCATATGCTAGCAGATAAGTAGCATATAGCTACCGCACACTGCACCTTGACGAAAGCCAACAAATGCAGCACGAATACTATATACAACTTATCTGAAATGACGGAGGGCTACGACAGGTTTTTCTAAAAACCTATTGCGTAATGAACTTGATATCGTTGTAGAATCAAATGATTTTTAAAATGGAGTGTTTTTGAGGCTTTTCCAGTTTTGCTAAAGGAGTCACTCCCGGTGAAGGGATCGTCGGTCCTTTCCTCGTCGAATGAGGTGCGGGATATATCATATATATCACTGTGCAAAGCAAAAACACTTAAAAGCAATCAAAAGACAAACCGAGTGTGTAGCATCTGCCAGTTATTGCTAAAGGAGTCACTCCCGGTGAAGGGATCTCGGTCCTTTCCTCATCGAATAAGGTGCAGGATATATCACATATACCGCTGTGCAAAGCAAGAACTGTAGCTACCTGTTTTATTTTGAAATTCGATTCTACAACATCTTAGGTTTCTTTTATTTCATTAATCACATTAATGAAGTCCCATCATTTAAGTACCTTAACATCACAGATAAATACGACGTACACTTATGCCATCCGCATTCGCCTCGATGTCCCCTCGTGCACCGTTAGGTTAGGTAACTAACGACAGAGCGGGGCAGGGCTAGCGCGGGTATAAAACATAAGTAACATCTATATAATATATCATATATACTATATACTGTATCTATCAAAGAACATCACATGATCACATCACAGATATCGCAGCAGAAGAATCATATGAAATATTGGATATACTAGGACGTCCGTGTTTTCAATACGAGCCAGTATAAAACACGGATTCCACGGTCGCGATGAATAGCCAAACCCACACCCCTAGACCCCTACGAGAGTGGCAAGCAACCCTACCAATTCTAGAGTTAGGAGACCCGGACTCGACTCCCCGAGTTGGTCTCCCACTGGACCCCAGAACCCGGTTACTTGTGCTCTCCTCCTTGGGTCTATCCTAGTGCGGAAAAGTAAATAATATACAAGAGGTGACAACTTCCGCAACCTGGAAGCGCCCCAATAAAAGAATATTACATACAAGTTTTTACATGAATGAAAATGAAAAACACTCATCTAACATAAAAACCCCCGGCTATTCAAACACGACGATCCAATATAACATATCCAGCAACACATAACATCACATGTTGATCAGTCGAAAATACTGCATATTTTAACCGGCAATTTCCATATCATCTGCATACAATTAGAAGTGTTCGGCATTCATATTCTACATATTAGCAAATCGGTCGCAAAATATCAGATTACATGTATTCGACCTTAAAACCGGCATTTCTAGGGAAATTGACTGCATTTCATTACATAGCATATTTTCTATATATCGCAACCCGTGTTTCGAAGTCTGTGCAGGAAAAGAGAAGCTTGCTCGATCATTACATTGCTTGACCATTACAATCGCTCGTAAACTCATTGAATTCAAATCTGGTATCAATACGAAGGAGCAAATACAAATCAATATATCATACAAGTTCCCCAACAGAAGTACAAGACCACTGCAGAAGACCCAAGGCCCAAGTCCATTAAGGAGCTGCGGAAGCGCGGCTATTGCCTGGTTCTCGTGGCGGATCCGCGGCATTCCCAGGGATTTAGCTCCTCAAATTGCACCACAACTCCTGTTCCAGGGCCCACATTCCAGAAATGCACACAAAGTTCCAGAAGGCTCCTGAACTTTCCACCAGATCAGCAAACACCTAAACTAGCCTAATCATTCTAGAACTTTCCCTAAACCCTAGCTTAAACCCTAAGCTAACTCCTAACAAACTCCTTCTAGAAACTCTTCAACAAACTTTAGGAGGGAAAGTTCTAATTCAAACCTAAACCTAGGGTTTGGGAGTTCTATAAATAAGACCCTAGGCTCACTCATTTCTCATCTTGGCAACCTTGGGAAAGTTTAGAAAAATCAATCCCATTCTTCATCTCCTTCTTCCTCAAGTTTAGTGAGAGAGCTTGTAGGAAACCCTAACCCTAAATCCAATCACAATTCAAGATCTTGAGTGCAAGCCAAGCAAGATGCCTTCAACCCTTTTATGAGCCGAGCCGATCTTCAATCGGGCAAGAGATCAAAGTAGATCCACGATCCACGAAGACGAGCGAAGCCGAGTCAACGATCGATTTCTTCTTCTTGTAGATTCTTGAAAGAATGTATTGAAATTGTTGATTAAATAAAAGGTGATATTCTTTTATCTTGTTTTCTTTAAATTCCGCATCATGTTATTTTTACAATTCTTGAATATTATCTGTGTGGTGATGTGTGAATAAAACTCCGCTCGTCGAGGAATCGAGACGGATAATAGAATGATGATGTAACATAGCTTTAATCGATTCTTGATTCCCACGAGTTTTGTAAACCCTAGCTAGTTCAAGAAACGACGACCCATTTCGTTTCGATGCTTTCTTGATTGACATCGATCGAAATTGGGGAGTTACGATCGTTTCTTGAATTTGGTAGAGGCTAGAAAAGGAATGATATCGACGAAAGAACAAGGGTTATAGGATGAAACCCTAGTTTCACGAGAAAGCCCCAACTCTCGTCGATGATCATCGATCTAGTATCAATCCTTCGAAGGACAAGAACACGATATCTTGAGATTACATCACGTCTATCGATCCTATCGATTCCTACGAGCCTCTCTTATATTCTTGATTGTTGATTGGAAATATTATCAAAACAACCGATTCTTGATTGTTTATAGTTTCTTGATTCTTGCATAAGAATAGTGACACTCGAATACAAATCATTCTTGAATCATGTTTTCTTTTATTGTTGCTTAACTTTTCATTTCAAACGTATCGAAATACAAGTGAATCGTGCAATCCCTGTGGACGATCCGCACTCATTCATTAACTACATCCGACACCGTAGTTTGATTGCGGTCAAAATAGTTTTTGGTTGTGAAGTTCTTTACAAATTTCTCTATATACTACACAACGGGAAAAACGAACAATCAAAATGGCGCCGTTGCCGGGGATCGCGCTAATTCATTTGCATTTATAGTTTGAAGTGAAAGAATTATTACGTTTTACTTCTTGAAATAAAAATTCGTACAAACTCTTATACGTGTGTTGTGATTGACTGCAAGGTGATCTGGAGCATTCTGTGCTGTTGAAAAATTATTTGGGATATACCAGAGAGCTGGAGATAGGAACAGGAAGCAGCTGAAGAAGTTTGGTACAGTGAACCCATCAACAGGCCGCGGAAGAGCGGCATATACATGGTTATTGCGGCGGAAGCGCCGCAGTCTTGAAGGATCACTGAAAAATTTTCAGTGCAGGTGATTTCTGTCTCTCTCCCCTCTCTCTTTTTTAGCTCCAATTAACCCTTTGCTGCAGGATTCTTTGCAAATAAATCGCAGCGCCGCAAAGCAAAAATAAAATTGTGTGTTAATTTGATTTCTTGGTTGTTTGCATTCTAATACGGAAATTTAAGGGGCACGGCCAAATCCAAATTAGGTGGGGATTTCATTACCCTTCCTAGGCCCCGAAAATCGCAAAACTTGCATCCGCATTACCCCCATTAACTAAAAGAAATCTAGAGAAGACTCTAAGGACTGTCGCGCTCAATAGGACAAGAGAAGGTCGTGGGTAATTCATTGCTTATCCGCGTTTTCTTGTGGTGCCTAAGGTGAGTGTGTCTAAGGCGAGTGTGTCTAAGGCTAGTGGTTATTAATTAGGTCCACTGTAGTGGTGGTTCCTTCCCACTTACCTGGCACTTATCCGGCCACAGGGGGACAAAGAGGCAGTGGAGGATTGATCCTGCGACTTGTCTTTTGGCAGTTAGGAGCGGTCTAGAGATCGGACCTAGGTGACCACTAGATTCTAGGGTTTGTGTGCTGCATTTGTTTTGTCGCATCATTTTTTCAAAATCCGTCCCTTTTCAAAAGCAAACACCGCATTCATCCATCCCTAATTATAAGTCAACGCTGCCACTTGTACTAACCCTTTTTAGTACAAGATAGGCTGGACACGGGATTCTAGTGCCCGTTTAGTCCGCGTACCTTTTATCGACTCCGAAGTCGATAATTCTCCATTTACCTTTTCTTTACCCACTACCACACCCACACCGATGGATCCGAATCCATCGAACTTCTTTAACCCTAATCTGCCACCGTCCGTTGGTGCGCAGAATCCTACTCCACCCCACATTTCTCTCCAGGAAAGATGCTATCCACATAGAGGTCCTCTTTCGACCTGCTTATCCACACCACCAGCCAATGGGGATAACTTTAAGATTAAGCCCCAGTATATCAATCTTTTACCCAAATACCACGGACTCGAGACCGAGGACGCTTACGTTTTCATTACCAAATTTGAAAACGTATGCGCAATGATGGGTACGTCACAACTTTCAGTGGATGCGATGCGTCTACGACTTCTTCCATTTACTTTGTGCGATATAGCCGAGAAGTGGCTATACAACACCACCGCACACTCTATTACGAATTGGGAAGAATTCGTCGCTGCATTCCTTAAGAAATTTTACCCAGTCCAAAAGACGGCTCGAATCCGTAGCGAACTGAACCAATTTGCCCAGCTCCCTGCCGAACCATTTTCAAAATACTTTGAACGTTTCAAGGATCTATTGGTTCAATGTCCTCACCACGGCATCCCGAGATGGGAGCTTTGCCGAATCATATATGAGGGCAGTAACCCTAGCACTAAACAGAGCCTTGAAAACATGTGTCAAGGTACATTTATGACTAAAGATGACGGGGAAGCCTGGCGATACTTAGAAGAATTCGCTGAAAAATCACTAATTTGGGAGAGTGGAACACAACCATTGAATAGGGGTGGAGTACACCAAATAGATGTGTCCATAGGTGTTCGAGCTGAAATGGCAGCAATGCAAAAGAAGCTCGACGCTATGGAACACAAATTTGCAGCAGCCTCCCTAAACCCAATGTCACTCCCCAAAACTGTTTGTGGGTGCTGTTCTGATCCGTCACATTTAACGGAAGAATGTCCATTAAACTCTGCGTTTCAAGGTCACGAGCATTCTAATGCCGCATTTCAAAGACCTCGAAACGATCCATATTCTTCCAGTTACAATCAGGGTTGGAGGAACCACCCGAATTTTGCTTGGAACCAAAACCAATCTCAAAACACGGTTCCAAACACGAATCAATTTCAAAGGGCTCTTCCTCCACCACAACAGCAACCCCTACAACTCACTCAGCACCCCTATCAGTCACAAAATTTCCAAAATCAGGGCAACACTCCTGCACAGTCTAATCCTATGCAGTCCTGTTCTGACGAGTTCTCTCAATTCACTCAAACCATGAAATCACTTTTATCAAATTTCATGGATGTTTCGACTGAGGTTAGATCTTCCGTCAGTGAAATAAAGAAAAACTCAGCGTCCCAAGCTGAGAGTATTCGCACGATGGAAGCTGAAATCGCACGCTTAAAAGCCGAAATGAGTGCGAGAGAAAAAGGGAAACTTCCCTCTCAACCCCTACAGAATCCTGGGCATTACAATGTAAATGCCATTACTACGTTGAGATCGGGAAGAGTGCTGAACAATCATGTCGGGGAAGGTATTGATGATACTGAAAATCATATCAACACCCCGGCTGAGTCTTTTCCACATACACACACTTCACCTTCTGATCCTTCTTCTTCTACCAAACCACCTTCGCACGAGCCTATTCTTCATTTCCCTCTAGGCTCAACACCTTCACCCAACCCTTATAGTTCTCCACAGACGGTCCCCACACCTCCTTTGGGATCTCGTCTACCCCCCTTTCCTTCTCTTATGATGGACCCCGCACTTATTGCGAAAGCACCTTACCCGAACCGGCTAAGGGCTAATAGAACGAGTCCTCATATGGAGAAAATTTTAGAGATGTTCAAACAGGTTAACATCAATATCCCTCTCCTAGATACGATTCAGCAAGTCCCCGCTTATGCGAAGATTCTTAAGGACTTGTGCACTAGGAAGAGGAAGACCCAAGTGCCTAAGAAGGTCTTTATGTCTAATAATATCAGCACTGCTTTTATACCCCAGCTTCCAAAGAAAAGAAAGGACCCAGGTTGTCCTACAATTTCGATTTCGATTGGGGGTAAAAACATAAATCGTGCTCTTTTAGACCTTGGCGCGAGTGTTAACCTGTTACCTTCTTCTGTCTATGAGCAATTAGGGATTGGAGAGCTGAAACCTGCTCATTGCACTCTCCAGATGGCAGACCGATCTATCACCAAACCAAGGGGTGAATTAGAGGATGTGTTAATAAAGGTCGGGGAATTTGTTTTCCCTGTAGACTTCATTGTACTCGACACACATCCTGTAGCAAACCCCCGGGGCCAAATTCCGGTGATTCTAGGTCGTCCTTTCCTTGCCACTTCCAACGCTGTTATAAACTGTAGAAATGGTTCAATGAATTTATCATTTGGAAATATGACCATTGAACTAAATATCTATAAAGTTGGAAGTCAGCCATCAGAACCCTCAGCTCATATTTTAGATGTGTGCTCTGTCCATGAGATCGCTCCCGATAGTTGTGGAGCTGATGATCTTTTCTTTACTGATCTCGATGACATTAGCACATCTCTGTTTGACTTTGCACAAGATCTTAGTGAGGACACTTTAGCTACACATGAGTCCTGCACTTCTGACTTTTCTCCACCCGAGTCTGTATCTTTCACAGGCTCTGAGCTTCTTTGTAGATCCAAAAATCAATCTGTGACCCTTCCTTCTATCATTTCTCCGCCTGAGTTAGATCTCAAAATTTTACCTTCTCACCTGAAATATGCTTATCTTGGTGAGAACGAGTCATTACCGGTTATCATTTCCGCTTCTCTTGCATCAGAGCAAGAGAATGCCCTTTTATCGGTATTGAGATCTAACAAAGAGGCGTTTGGTTGGAGTATGGCGGACATCAAAGGGATTAGTCCCTTGATAGTTGAACATCATATACATGTGATGGATGATGCCAGACCGACCCGAGAACCACAGAGACGGTTGAATCCCATCATGAAGGAAGCTGTCATGAAAGAGATCGTCAAGTGCTTAGATAATGGTATTATCTACCCCATCTCCGATAGCCAATGGGTGAGTCCTATACATGTCGTTCCTAAGAAATCCGGCATCACCGTTATCACAAATGAAGCAAATGAGTTGATTCAGACACGCGCCCAAACTGGGTGGCGTGTATGCATCGATTATAGAAAACTCAACGCTGCCACGAGGAAAGACCATTTTCCTCTACCATTCATTGATCAGATGCTGGAACGCTTAGCGGGACGAGAGTTCTATTGTTTTATGGACGGTTACTCAGGCTATAATCAGGTCCCCATCGCCAAAAAGGATCAAGATAAAACCACTTTTACTTATCCTTTTGGTACCTTTGCTTACAGTCGCATGCTCTTTGGGTTATGCAATGCTCCCGCTACCTTTCAGCGGTGTATGATGGGGATATTCTCTGATATGGTAGAGAATTTTCTGGAGATCTTTATGGACGACTTCTCGATTTTTGGAGACTCTTTTTCTGATTGCCTTGCGAATCTAGACGCTGTTCTTACTCGTTGCAAAGAGAAGAACTTGACATTAAACTGGGAAAAATGCCACTTTATGGTCCAAGAAGGAATAGTCCTTGGACATGTCATTTCACAGAAAGGCATTGAGGTTGACAGAGCTAAAGTAGATGTCATTCAAAACCTGCCTCATCCCAAAAGCGTCAAAGATATTCGCTCTTTCCTTGGCCATGCGGGCTTTTATAGGAGATTCATAAAGGACTTTAGCAAAATTGCTAGACCTTTAACACTACTCCTGGCCAAGGATACGACCTTCCACTTTGACTCGGATTGCGAGACAGCTTTCGACTCACTTAAACACTCACTCACTTCAGCCCCCGTTTTATCATCACCAAATTGGGACTACCCCTTCGAGCTGATGTGTGACGCATCTGATTTTGCAGTAGGTGCAGTCTTAGGACAGCACATCGAAAAGATGCCACACGTGATTTACTATGCTAGTAAGACCCTGAATGATGCGCAAATCAATTATACAACCACCGAGAAAGAGCTTTTAGCGGTTGTATTTGCGTTAGAAAAATTCAGGCCTTACTTAATCGGCTCACCTATAGTTGTATATACTGACCATTCCGCTTTAAAACATCTTCTGGCTAAGAAAGATGCAAAAGGTCGACTAATACGTTGGATCCTTCTTTTACAAGAATTCGATCTTGTTATCAAAGATAAGAAAGGATGTGAAAACGTAGTAGCTGACCACCTTTCACGCATCGTTTCTTCCCCTGTGACCCTGCCGATCAATGATTCATTCCCTGATGAACAACTCTTGAGCATATCCGCTGAACCATGGTTCAGGGATATTGTGAACTATCATGCCACGGGACTTATACCGAGCGATTGGTCAAAACAGGACAAATACCGTTTTCTTTCCCAAGTAAAACACTATTACTGGGACGAGCCCTATTTGTTTAAATATTGTCCTGACCAGATCATTCGCCGGTGCGTCCCAAATGAAGAGTTCAAGAGTGTTCTTTCTTTTTGTCATGATCAGGCTTGTGGGGGTCACTTTGGTCCTAGAAAGACAGCGGAAAAGGTTTTGCAAAGTGGATTTTATTGGCTGACCTTATTCAAGGACGCATTTGAGTATTGCAAAACCTGTACACAATGTCAGTATACGGGTAGAATATCCCAGAGGAATGAAATGCCTCAGCAACCCATTCTGGTTGTTGAAATGTTTGATGTTTGGGGCATAGATTTTATGGGTCCTTTTCCCAACTCCTTTGGGAATCTGTACATATTGCTGGCAGTTGATTATGTCTCAAAGTGGGTAGAAGCCATTCCATGTCGCACTAATGACAGGAAAGTTGTCATTAAGTTCTTAAAAGAGAATATCTTTTCGCGATTTGGACACCCACGCGCTATCATTAGCGATAATGGGACACACTTCTGCAACAGGTCTTTCGAGACTCTGATGCGAAAATACTCAATCAACCATCGTCTTTCTACACCCTATCATCCCCAAACAAGCGGGCAGGCTGAGATCTCAAACAGACAAATCAAACTTATCCTGGAGAAAACTGTTGCTAAGAATAGAAAAGACTGGTCTACCAAATTGACGGATGCTCTTTGGGCATTCAGGACTGCATATAAGACCGACCTAGGAATGTCTCCATATAGGATAGTTTTTGGTAAAGCATGTCATCTACCTGTTGAGATAGAACATAAAGCATTGTGGGCTATAAAGGAAATAAATTTTGATCTAAACCTTGCTTGCACCTTTCGGAAGCTGCAACTTAACGAGCTAAGCGAACTCCGCGATGAAGCTTATGATAATGCTGTAATCACAAAGAATAGGACTAAGGTTTTTCACGATAAAAGCATTTTAAGGAAAACATTTTTACCTGGTCAACAAGTCCTTCTTTATGATTCACGATTACACCTTCACGCGGGTAAGCTCCGATCTCGTTGGAAGGGACCTTTTGTTGTGCGGTCTGTATACCCGCACGGGGCAGTAGAAGTTGAAAATGTTAAAAACGGCACTGTTTTCAAAGTTAATGGACATAGATTAAAGCTGTATTTTTCCACTGACCCCACGGAGGAGCTCTTGTTCTTACAAGAGCCAGTTTATTTGGATTAAAATTCCTCCGTCTTACCTTCATGTCCAGTATATCATTGCATCATTTTTTTTTAATGAAGGTGAGTAAATAAAACAAGTTTGGGGAAAGTTCTTCACTTATATATTTTGCCCCCACTAATAATTCCCCCCAGATTTACAGATTTTTGTAGGTATAGCTGTCAGCAACAGTGAGGACACTGTTGAAAACAAGTTTGGGGGAGGTTTGTGCTTATTTTCGCATCATTTGCATATCATCTGCATAAGCACAAAACATTTTTTTAAAAATCTATAAAAATTGAAAAATTTTCAAAACCCATAAAAATTTAAAAATTTTCAAATATAAAAATAATTTTAATATTTACACTTTTTTGTATATAAATAAGATAATGAAAGTTTAGAAAGTGAAAAGTTACATCCATGAGATTAGAAAAATTTAAGAAAACCAAGAAAATTAGAAGTTTTCTTATACGGACTAGTAATAAGTAGTTATGAGCCGTTGTCCCAAGGGTTAGTAAGATGAAGGACGTCACTAATCTGAGGATAAAAATAAGTCTGAAAAATAGTTTCTATTCTGGAAGCCAAACATTTTGAACGTTGCTACCCTGCTATTCGCACTTACACACGTCTTGAAGCCTGGGATAGTAGAGGATACCTTGAAATGCTCTTGTCTTAAAGCCAAAAGTATGAAAAAAAAAATATGTGTTTTAAAGTGGTGAGAAAAATGGATACTGGTTTTGTTATCACCGAGGGCAATAAAAATATATAGCAAAAGGGTGCTTCTTCACCTAGTGCCCCAAGGTCAACTGGTCTGGGAGTCACTGCTATGCCTGAGGTGGTGCAAGACGAGGAAAATACACCAAGCATGCAAGCACATTAGTAATCGGTCGGTTAGTACCTCAAGAAGTATTAACGGTCGCATGAAAGTGTGTAAGCAATCTCGTTTGCCAAGAAGTACTGAGGCCGATGGGCAAGGGTATGATAGCTTGAATTGAATTCTCCGGGTGTAGGGATGTCCTTTACACACACGCAGGGTTATATGATCGATGTTTGGAATAAAGATAGGAATGAAGAATAAGACGATGTTTTATTGAGGGAGGACGTGATTTCTGACATTTTTTCATGACCATTAAGATAGGGCTCATGAAAACCGAAAAGCTAGCTTAGTTGGAAACCCTAATTTTCAAAGTCTTTCTTTTACAATTCTCTTCTTTAAATGTAATATTCATGATCTTGCTTTTATTATTGGATTTTGTGGGTGCAATCCGCTGAAAACCCTCAGGAGACAACACTCCTCCTACTAGGGACACCTAGAGGTTTAAAGGCTTGTTGCACATGCTCAGTGCAATCGTGTTGCCTACGAAAGTGTGCTAGTTAGTTTTTCTCTTTCTTTATTTTCTCCTTCTCTCTTTTTAATAAAACATTCGCTCGAGACGATCGAAATTAAGTTTGGGGGTATTTGATCAGTCGAAAATACTGCATATTTTAACTGGCAATTTCCATATCATCTGCATACAATTAGAAGTGTTCGGCATTCATATTCTACATATTAGCAAATCGGTCGCAAAATATCAGATTACATGTATTCGACCTTAAAACCGGCATTTCTAGGGAAATTGACTGCATTTCATTACATAGCATATTTTCTATATATCGCAACCCGTGTTTCGAAGTCTGTGCAGGAAAAGAGAAGCTTGCTCGATCATTACATTGCTCGACCATTACAATCGCTCGTAAACTCATTGAATTCAAATCTGGTATCAATACGAAAGAGGAAATACAAATCAATATATCATACAAGTTCCCCAACAGAAGTACAAGACCACTGCAGAAGACCCAAGGCCCAAGTCCATTAAGGAGCCGCGGAAGCGCGGCTATTGCCTGGTTCTCGCGGCGGATCCGCGGCATTCCCAGGGATTTAGCTCCTCAAATTGCACCACAACTCCTGTTCCAGGGCCCACATTCCAGAAATGCACACAAAGTTCCAGAAGGCTCCTGAACTTTCCACCAGATCAGCAAACACCTAAACTAGCCTAATCATTCTAGAACTTTCCCTAAACCCTAGCTTAAACCCTAAGCTAACTCCTAACAAACTCCTTCTAGAAACTCTTCAACAAACTTTGGGAGGGAAAGTTCTAATTCAAACCTAAACCTAGGGTGTGGGAGTTCTATAAATAAGACCCTAGGCTCACTCATTTCTCATCTTGGCAACCTTGGGAAAGTTTAGAAAAATCAATCCCATTCTTCATCTCCTTCTTCCTCAAGTTTAGTGAGAGAGCTTGTAGGAAACCCTAACCCTAAATCCAATCACAATTCAAGATCTTGAGTGCAAGCCAAGCAAGATGCCTTCAACCCTTTTATGAGCCGAGCCGATCTTCAATCGGGCAAGAGATCAAAGTAGATCCACGATCCACGAAGACGAGCGAAACCGAGTCAACGATCGATTTCTTCTTCTTGTAGATTCTTGAAAGAATGTATTGAAATTGTTGATTAAATAAAAGGTGATATTCTTTTATCTTGTTTTCTTTAAATTCCGCATCATGTTATTTTTACAATTCTTGAATATTATCTGTGTGGTGATGTGTGAATAAAACTCCGCTCGTCGAGGAATCGAGACGGATAATAGAATGATGATGTAACATAGCTTTAATCGATTCTTGATTCCCACGAGTTTTGTAAACCCTAGCTAGTTCAAGAAACGACGACCCATTTCGTTTCGATGCTTTCTTGATTGACATCGATCGAAATTGGGGAGTTACGATCGTTTCTTGAATTTGGTAGAGGCTAGAAAAGGAATGATATCGACGAAAGAACAAGGGTTATAGGATGAAACCCTAGTTTCACGAGAAAGCCCCAACTCTCGTCGATGATCATCGATCTAGTATCAATCCTTCGAAGGACAAGAACACGATATCTTGAGATTACATCACGTCTATCGATCCTATCGATTCCTACGAGCCTCTCTTATATTCTTGATTGTTGATTGGAAATATTATCAAAACAACCGATTCTTGATTGTTTATAGTTTCTTGATTCTTGCATAAGAATAGTGACACTCGAATACAAATCATTCTTGAATCATGTTTTCTTTTATTGTTGCTTAACTTTTCATTTCAAACGTATCGAAATACAAGTGAATCGTGCAATCCCTGTGGACGATCCGCACTCATTCATTAACTACATCCGACACCGTAGTTTGATTGCGGTCAAAATAGTTTTTGGTTGTGAAGTTCTTTACAAATTTCTCTATATACTACACAACGGGAAAAACGAACAATCACATGTCATCAATGTAAGTAAATATGTGCATCCCAATTGTCGTTGACATATAGCAACGAAACCGGCGATATCACATATTACACTTACGGTCACAGAAAAGAAAGTGTAAAACTACAACAGTTGGAATCCGCAACCACTTCAGACATCGCATGCCTGACCAAATGAATTACTTAGACATCGCATGCCTAACAATTATAAACCCCGCATTTTAGTCTCATTATCGAAAACACTTTTCAATATCTAGTCGGTCAATTCAACAAGATTCCCGACAGTCTGATTGAATACTCGTCGCAAACTTCAGTAGACGGCTGCACCCCCGATACCGTCGACGAAGTGCACCAAGGCGGAACACCGCTGCCGCGAGCACCCGAACGGATGCTTTCGGCGACGGGGTTCTCCTACAGTCACTTGGTCGGGGCTATGGAGTGAGGCTGTCTATTAAGTTTACCCGGCGAATATCCGCGTACGCTACGTGATTGCGACGGACTTTTGATCACATCAAAATTCCGTGGCAACCGATCAAGTGAGACTAAACTGCTATGTTTATAACATTCATTCAGTTATCTCATAACTTATTGTGAATTCCAATTACTGTATCCCATTCCGGATAAATAGAAAATGTCAAACTTTCCGATCGAACAATCGAACACCCAAGTTTTCCCGATACAGCTCAACACATGAAATAAGTCTAACAACATTCAGTTCGTGCCTCAGTACCAACGGTCCAGCCGTAGAAGGGTCAAGCCAACGCCTCACATGTGGCACGCCGTACTGCCCCAAACCCGAAGGTTCAAAGGGCAGTTCAAGACGGTCACATAATCGAGTTAAGGTTTGTTGTCTTCTAGAGGGACCATCGCGTTACTTGCACTACTTAGAACGTCGTTAAACTACGGAAAAATCCAACACTTGGAAATTTCCCGACAGGGGAAAAATTGGGTATTTATATCCGGTCGAACTTTTTAACATATTCTAAAAATTATCCGGAAAGCCACACAGACAAAATTTGATACTCCGATCGAAACACCGAATCCCCAAAAACACAGCAGAAAAATTCAACTCTTGAATAATTATTAAAAATTACCAGAAACACCATAAATAATATATAAGAATTACTGTGCAGAAATTAATGCACAACACGACAAAAGGGCCGCGGATCCGCCGCCTGAGCCTACTGTAAGGCCGCGGATCCGCGCCCCCTTTAATGAATCAAGGCCTCAAATTTAAACAGTAATTCTTAGATTATTTTACTGAGTTTTCTGAATATTTTTAATCTGGAAAAATCCCAGTATTTCAAAATCGTCCAGAGAGCAATTTTGCGGGTAGGGTTTCGGTTCGATCGGGTTTCAGATTCCGTCTGGACTTCGCCTAAGGCTCTAGCTAGGCTCTGATACCACTGTAGGGTTCCTAGGCATCCTAATGAGGTCTCACAAGGCATCGAACATGCCAAATTAAAATTTTAACGGTGCCGAGAGACCCGACTACGGATCGTTTGCTAGAAATCTAGGCGAAAAGGCTAACTAGTTAACAATTAACTAAAAGATATGGAAATACAACCTTTGTAGATCCGGTGCTCCACCTCCATAGCTCCGCAACGAGGTCCTCTCCGCTGTCTAAATCAAATCCGGGCTTCAAGCATCGGCTTCGTCGGAGAATGGGCAAGCTAGGTCGTCGATGTCCATGCCGAAGATGATCTACGTCGAGGCATCGCTAAATCAAGCTCCGACTTCACCAAGTCAAGAAACTTGTGAAGAAAACACACTCTACTACTTGGCAAGAGGTAGAGGATGAAGAAATAGGAAGTGGGTTCAATTTAGAATTGGATTTCTCACTCTTTATCATCAATCACCATTGATGAAGAAAGCTTTTTCTTCATGGAAGAAGATGAAGAAGAAGAAGAAAGAATTATGATAAGTTATTTTAAAAAGAAAAGAATTTCCAAACTTATCATAATCCTGACTATGGTTATGTGTAGAGAATTAACTAAGGGTTAAAGGAATGGTTAGGGTTAAGGATGAGATAAGAATGGTGGACAAAGTCAAAGCTTCATGAAGTTTCAACTAAACAACAAATAAAGCCACCATTCTTTTCTCTTCTCATTTATTTTCCAAAATGAAATGGATAAATAAATAAGTGAATAAAACAAAACCCTAACCATAATCATGTAACCATGGTTTGATCTTTACACAAAAACCCTAGCATAACATGTATCATCAATCATGATAAAATCAAGTGCACAAAAGTATATCGCATATACAATGCGCACATCCGAGTGAGAAAATCCATCTTAAGTGAACCGATACTAGTTAACGCAAAGTAATATATCAAATATATAATTATGCATTAAATCATTAAATCAACTCTTGATTTAACGATCCGGTCATATCGCATATAACCGGCTAGTATCTAATGTATCGGCTTATCGAATCAATCCTTGATTCGATAATTAGGTTATATCGCATACAACCATTCGACACATTGATCGCGAGAATGAAATACGGTATCACATACACGCATTACTCTCGGTCCCGCACATATCTCATATGCGCTCCTATTTCGTTTTGCTTGAGCCAGGAAACCTCTGTGTAGGACTCTAAAGACTCGTCAATACGCCGGCAGCGGATGATGATCATATCAAACATCCACAAGCCGCAAGCGGTCTGCTAAACGTAACGGCCACCCGGGTATTGAGCGATCTGAAGATCGACGAGCAAGCCCGCTTACACTCCAGTGAATCCGACCAGTAACACTACCGTACAGTCCGGTCTGATCGTCTGATATGTCGCATATCTTGCCTAGGGGTGGTAAACGTCAGACCCTAATAGCTCGATAAGTCGTGTCGATATGAGGTCTATAACTGTTCGAGAAACTACTGGTAACACTTACCAGTAAATCTCAGCAACCCTGGCCAGGGATTTCCTGTTATAGCCAATCGAACACAGCGCAACATCAACTCCCTATACCGGGAGAGACGAATCCCCTCCTATCGCTCATTGCCTCCATGTGACTCGGGACTGTACCCAAAAACCACCGTTTTGCACGCCCTCTTGGACGTGGTAAGATGGAAATCAAAGCACAGTGGGAACCACACAAGACTCTATGACGATCTCGGGTCAACAGACTACTCTGTACCAGTGTCACCAGAGAACTGCCATCTGACGTGAGGTATAATACCATCTGGGAGTTCTCGGCGAGTCCGTCCAGTGTACCCAGTCTCTACTGAGCACCCGTATATCATCTCCGATGTCAAACACCAATGGATATGGGATCATCCATCGCCCATCTGTATGGGTCGAGAAGGTATACGCTAGTCTACTCTGGTATATCGATGCCCCGTCTCGATACACCCACGACTAGGGACTTTGAAGGATGTACTTATGGACTACCATATCCCCACTAGTATGATCCGCATCATAGTCCAGGTAGTCAAGTACAGATCCTAAGGGCTTTACCAACATGTAACAGAGAGACAATCAGCATACACGTTAAGGTAAAGGTCAACCAGATAGCATACTATCATGTTGAGCAAGAAAGTCCTCCCTATATATGTCCCAGCATCCACTACAATATACATCCAATGTACAGTAATGGCCTCTAGGGCATACATATAACTAACAATATGAGATATGTTCGGGACCGAGAATAATACCAGTATGTGATACTGTATTCGATTCTCGCGATTTGTGACATTGATCGGTTATATACGATATAGTCGGGTTATCGGATCAAGTGTTGATTCGATAAGTTGTTACTATTGGATATTAGTCGGTCATATGCGATGTGACCGGATCGTTAAATCAAGTGTTGATTTAATGATTTAATGTATAATTATATATTTGATATATTACTTTACATTAACTAATATTGGTTCACTTAAGATGTTTTTCTCACTTGTTTGTGCACATTGTATATGTGATATATTTTTGTGCACAAGATTGTATCATGTTTGATGATACATGCAAACTTGGGTGTATGTTTGATTTAAACCTTGGTTAAGTAAATGGTTAGGGTTTTAATTTATTTATTCATTTATTTATTTATTTCTTTTGGATAAAATAAAATGGTGGCATTCTTTGTTTTTTCTAGAAGCTTCATGAAGCTTTGAAATGCTTTGACCATTTTGTTTCTTTTCTTAACCCTAACCATTTCTCTTAACCCTAGTTTATTCTCTACATGAGTTAGCCTCACCCATGGTTGCATTATTATAACCATCACTTCATTTTCTTTTTGGAATAATTCATTATTCTTTTTCTTCTTCTTCTTCCTCTTGAGAAAGAAAAGAAAAGCTTGCTTCAAAAATGGCAAGTGATGATTCCAAGTGAGAAATCCAAATCCAAAGTGAACCCACTTCCTATTTCTTCATCCTCTACCACTTGCCAAGTAGTATAGGGTGTTTTCTTCACAAGTTTCATGGCTTGGAGAAGTTGGAGCTTGATCTTGTGTTGCCTCGACGTAGATCATCTTCGGCATCAAAGTCGACGACCTAGCCCGATCATTTCTTCGATGAAACCACCGCGAGAGTCCGGGATCCGATGGGTACAGCGGAGGGACGTCATCACGGAGCTAAGGAAGTGGAGGACCGGATCTACAAAGGTTGTATTTTCCGTTCACTCTTAGTTAAGTTGTTAACTAGTTATCGTTTTCGCCTTAAACTCTAGTCAACGATCGCATTAAGATTTCTCGGCACCGGAAATTTTTGAATTTGGCATGGTTGATGCCTTGTGAGACCTCATTAGTGTGCCTAGGAACCCTACAGTAGTATCAGAGCCTAGCTAGAGCCTTAGGCGATGCATAGACGATGTTAGAAACCCGATCGAACCCGAAACCCTAATCCGAAACCCTTCTCTGTACATTTTTTCAAAACTGGGATTTTTGTGTATTAAAAATATGCAGAAAAATAAGCAGGGTTTTATATGAATTACTGTGCAAAACGGGGTCCTAACTCTGTCAAACCGCCGCGGAACCGCGGCCATACCCTACCTAGCGCGGCGGTTCCGCGGCCATAATGTTTCTTCTTTGACCAAACTTTGCACAGTAATGTTTATATTTGACTCCTGTATTTTCTAGGTAATTTTAATCTATACTCAAGAGTTGAGTTTTCTGGGTTGTATTGGGGACTCGGTGTTTCGATCGTGAAGTTTAACTTCGTCTGTGTTTTTTCCGGATAATTTCAGAAAATGTTGAAAAGTTCGACCGGATATAAATACCCAATTTTTCCTCTGCCGGGAAATTTCCATGTGTTGGATTTTTCCGTGGTTTAAAGACGTTCTAAGTAGTGCAAGTAACGCGATGGACCCTCTAGAAGACAACAAACCTTAACTCGATTATGTGACCGTCTTGAACTGCCCTTTGAACCTTAGGGTTTGGTGCAGTACGGCGTGCCACATGTGAGGCGTTGGCTTGACCCTTCTACGGCTGGACCGTTGGTACTGAGGCATGAAGTGAATGTTTTTAAACTTGTTTCATGTGTTGAGCTGTTTCGGGAAAACTTGGGTGTTCGATTGTTCGATCGGAAAGTTTGACATTTTCTATTTATCCGGAATGTGATACAATAATTGGAATTCACAAGTTGTTATGAGATAACTGAATGAATGTTATAAATCTAGCGGTTTAGTCTCACTTGATCGGTTGCCACGGAATTTTGATGTGATCAAAAGTCCGTCGCAATCACGTAGCGTACGCGGATACTCACCGGGTAAACTTAATAGACAGCCTCACTCCATAGCCCCGACCAAGTGACTGTAGGAGAACCCCATCGCCGAAAGCATCCGTTCGGGTGCTCGCGGCAGCGGTGTTCCGCCTTGGTGCACTTCGTCGGCGGCATCGGGGGTGCAGCCGTCTACTGAAGTTTGCGACGAGCATTCGATCAGGATGTCGGGAATCTTGTTGAATTGCCCGACTTGATATTGAAAAGAGTTTTCGATAATGAGACTAAAATGCGGGGTTTATAATTGTTAGGCATACGATATCTAAGGAATTCATTTAATTAGGCATTTGATGTCTAAAGAGTTTGCGGATTCCAACTGTTGTAGTTTTACACTTTCTTTTCTGCGACCGTAAGTGTAATATGTGATATCGCCGGTTTCGTTGCTATATGTTAACGACAATTGGGATACGCATGTTTACTTACGTTGATGACATGTGATGTTATGTGTTGCTGGATATGTTATATTGGATCGTCGTGTTTGAATAGCCGGGTTTTTTTTATGTGAGATGAGTGTTTTTCATTTTCATTCATGTAAAAACTTGTATGTAATATTCTTTTATTGGGGCACTTCCAGGTTGTGGAAGATGTCACCTTTTGTATATTATTTACTTTTCCGCACTAGGATAGACCCAAGGAGGAGGGCATAAGTAACCGGGTTCTGGAGTCCAGTGGGAGACCAACTCGAGGAGTTGAGTCCGGGTATCCTAACTCTAGAATTGGTAGGGTTGCTTGCCGCTCTCGTAGGGGTCTAGGGGTGTGGGTTTGGCTATTCATCGCGACCGTGGAATCCGTGTTTTATACTGGCTCGTATTGAAAACACGGACGTCCTAGTATATCCAATGTTTCATATGTTTCTTCTGCTGCGATATCTGTGATGTGATCATTTGATGTTCTGTGATAGATACTATATATAGTATATTTGATATATTATATAGACGTTACTTATGTTTTACACTCACGCTAGCCCTGCCCCGCTCTGCCGTTAGTTATCTAACCTAACGGTGCACGAGGGGACATCGAGGCGAATGCGGATGGCATAAGTGTACGTCGTATTTATCTGTGATGTTTAGGTGACTTAAATGATGGGACTTCATTAATATGATTAATGAAATGAAAAAGAAACCTAAAGATGTTGTGGAATCGAATTTACAAAACCAGGTAGCTACAGTTCTTGCTTTGCAACGCGGTGTTCCTTGTAGAACATCCTGCACCTTATTCGATAAGGAAAGGACCGAGATCCCTTCACCGGGAGTGACTCCTTTAGCAATAACTGGCAGATGCTACAACTCTCGGTTTGTCTTTTGATTGTTTCTATAGTTTCTGCTTTGCACAGTGATATATATGATATATCCCGCATCTTATTCGATGAGGAAAGGGCCAACGATCCCTTCACCGGGAGTGACCCCTTTAGCAAAACTAGAAAAGCCTAAAAAACACTCCATTTTAAAAATCGTTTGATTCTACAACGATATCAAGTTCATTACGTAATAGGTTTTCAGAAAAACCTGTCGTAGCCCTCCGTCATTTCAGATAAGTACTAGTTAGTATACGTGCTACGTTTGTTGACTATGTTAAGGCGTAGTGTGCGGTAGCTAATTAGTGCTTATCTGTATAAGCTAATGATGCGATTGGATTAGGGTAGTCGTGCGACTTTGTTGACTATGTTAAGGGTCGTGCGGGTGGGTTTAATTCAATCAGGAAATGACGGGTTGAACTTGACTAGCACATATGATTTGTTGACTATGTTAAGGTCATATAGCTGCTAGGGGCAAAATTTTATCGGGAATTTCAAGTGTTGAAATTTGCAATGAGATTGCATACCTTCTATGAGATAGTTGGATCCCGATACCCGCTGCGAGTAAGAGTTACTCCTGGCAGAATTTTACACATTACAATTAGCCGATCAAGTAGGTGTCTAGAAAGGTGTCAACGGGGTTACGCCTCTGGGAAAACGAGGTTTACTTTAATTAGGTTCATGCGAAAGCACGGGGGACCTCCCTCAAAGTACGGACACTGGCCTGGCTGAAAGATTGGCGAATTTGTAGCGTGTAATTAATCCTGGCTAGTCTTTCCTTTTAGGGTCTGAAGGAAGATTTGATAAAAACAGTAGGAGCCATCCTGATTAGATAAAATAATAACCAATCTGATCTTGCAAGAGCATACGCTGAGTGTTTTCTTCTCTCTCTCTCCAGGTAGCGACCATATCACGTCTTAATCAAGATAATAATACGGATATTTGACCGAACCCGCTTGTTATACTGAGCTGGGGAATGTTGGTCCCGCTCCAAACTTATAATTGTTATAAGACAGAGCAGGAAATTGGGGATTACCAAAATTCCCGTGCCGTCCAAACGAAGAGAGTGCATGCTGATGCATCATCTTCGGGTGTGTTCATTATACAGAACTGTTTCTCAGTATTCTTTATGTCCTAGATATGAGATGCCGGATCAGGATCCCGCATATGTAATCTGATACATAGGGCTACAGAAAGGTAGAGAATTGAGAACGGGTGATAAGATTCATGAAGCAGAAAACGGTGCAAGTGTTGCAGCCAAGTCTGTTGGTCACTGTCACCCTGTATTACCAATACATTAATTCTGAACAAATGCTATTAGAGACCGAACCTGCTATACAAAATCATATCAGTCTCTTTATTAGTAAAGAAAGGATATAATTTTGTATTGTTAGATAATGTTTTGAACATTTTCTATATCAAAAGTTGATCGGTTCAGGTACGTTATCTAAAAGCATTGATATTCTAAATCAAACTACAATTTTTTGTATACAGAACACACACAAGAGGAAGAGTTCAGAAATGAACGGATCCTTCTTGAGGTATTGTAGACTAGGTCATATCAATGCGACACGACTGGCTGAAGTTACATTTAGATGCATATTTAAATCAGTTTGAATTTATATCTTGTGAAACTTACCAGTCATGTCACAAAGATAAGATGAACATAGCTCCGTTTACTGGAAACAGAGAAAGAGTTAGTAAACTCTTGGGATGATACATGTTGATGTATGAAGGTCCCCTGTCTACACATGCCAAGACCGGTTCTTTGTACTTCATTACATTCTCTAATGATCTCTTTAGATTCAGACATATGTTCCTGTTGAAACACAAGTCCGAACCTTTTGAGATATTCATAGAATATAAGTTAGAAGTAGAGAACCAAAATCGGGTAGAAGTATTATGTCCTATGATGAGATCAGGGAGGAGAATACTTGTGCATGGAATTCCTGGACTATTCTAAAGGAGAATGAGATTCTCTCTCAGCATTACTCCTCCGTATACACCACAGCACGTCGATGTATCGGGGCGGAGCAATCACACCCTATATGATATGGTGCGCTCTATGATGAGTACTACTGAGTTTCTTATTTCCTTTTGGGAGTTATGCACTTATGAAGTTGCATACCTATTGAATAGGGTTCCGATCAAATCAGTTGCCTACCACTTCATATGTAATATGGAAAGGGAAGAGCCCATATCTTAAGTTAGTTAAGATTTGGGGTTGTCCGGCTTATGTCTAAAAGCAAAATCCGGATAAGCTCGAGGCAAGGTCTGTTATGTAAAACTGGAAATGTTCTAGCTATACAAACTGCAGCTGATGATTTGGTAGAAATGAAGGATTCAATAGTAACCAACGAACCTCAGCCTCTCCGCCGATCTAGTAGGGTTCCTCACCCACCTGAGAGTTACTTCGGTTTCTCTATGACAGTGGGAGCGAGGATTGCATCATGAGATGATGACCCAACTAGTTTCGAGCTGGCCATTAGGAGTGATTCTCTGTAATAATGGCTGGATGTTTATCGATCTGAGATGGAATCCTTATACACCAACAAAGTTTGGACTTTGGTTGCTATATATGAAGGGTTAAATCCCCATCAGGAGCAAGTATATCTTTAGAAGATTACTTGGTGTAGATGGAAAAGTTGAGACTTTCAAAGCTAGACTTGTTAAAGGTTTTCGTCATCGACCAGGCGTGGATAATGAAGAAACCTTTTTCCAGTGGCTATGCTTAAGTCCATCCAGATCCTACTTGCCACGGCTACAAACCATGACTACGATATCTGGTGGTTGGGTGCCATGACAGCTTTTCTAAATGATATTTTAGAAGAGAACGTCTATAAGTACACAGCCAGAGGGCTTCGTAAATAGTGGGAGCAGCGGAAACGTGTGCAAGATGTTTTATGTGATGAAGCAGGGATCGCGGAGTTGGAACATCTGTTTTGATGAGTTAGTCAAACAGTTTGACATCATCAAAATGGTAGATGAACCTTGTATAAACAAAAAGGTAGTAGGGAGTATGGTGGTGATCCTCGTAGAGTACGTGGATGACATACTCTTGATAGGGAAGGAGTTTCCTATGCTACACTCGGTCAATCTCCGCTTATCACAATGATTCTCCATGTAGGATCAAAGTGATACCTACTAAATCCTGGGTTTTGGATCTATGAGATAGATCTAATTGGATATTAGGATACTCACTAGTTGTAGTGAGATGGTATCAATTGGTCCTGGGGAGAATCACTGGAAGTGTTCCAGGGTGATAAGGACGACTGAAAGTCAGTCACAGGCATTGTCTTTACCCTCAGAAAAGGGACGGTATGTTGGAAGAGTTCCAAGCTAGATACCATGGCACACTAGATGATAAAGGCTGGATACATCGCTACTTAAGATGTTACCAAAGAGGCAGTCTGGGTGTATATTAGATCATGAGATGAACTTCGTTCCTCCCATTGTGTGACAATGGAGTTGTGGATTATGCCAAGGAACGCCCATCCCATCAGTGATCCAGACATATTCTAAGGCAGTATCACCTGATCATGGAGATGGTTGATCTCCAAGGGATCAATGTTAGGAGAGTAGACTCAGAGGACAACACGGCGGATCCACTCACAAAGGCCTTTTCCCAGAGAGAGACTTTTATGGGATGGTAGAGTATGAGATACTGCAACCACTGCTACAGATGGCCCTAGTAAAAGTGGGAGATTGTTAGTTATATGTATGCCCTAGAGGCCATTACTGTACATAGGATGTATATTGTAGTGGATGCTGGGACATATATAGGGAGGACTTTCTTGCTCGACATGATAGTATGCTATCTGGTCGCTCTTTACCTTAACGTGTACACCGATTGTCTCTCTGTTACATGTTGGTAAAGCCCTTAGGATGTGTACTTGACTACCTGGACTATGATGAGGATCATACTAGTGGGGACATGGTAGTCCATAAGTACATTCTTCAAGGTCCCTAGTCGTGGGTGTATCGAGACGGGGCATCGATATACCAGTGTAGACTAGCGTATAACTTCTCGACCCATACAGATGGGCGATGGATGATCCCATATCCATTGGTGTTTGACATCAGAGATGATATACGGGTGCTCAGTGGAGACTGGGTATAATGGACGTACTCGCCGAGAACTCCCAGATGGTATTATACCTTACGTCAGATGGCAGTTCTCTGGTGACACTGGTACAGGTTAGTCTGTAGACCCGAGATCGTCATAGAGTCTTGTGTGATTCTCACTGTGCTTTGATTCCACCTTACCAAGTCTAAGAGGGCGTGCAAAACGGTGGCTTTTGGGTATAGTCCCGAATCACATGGAGGCATTGAGCGATAGGAGGGGATTCGTCTCTCCCGGTATAGGAAGTTGATGTTGCGCTGTATTCGATTGGCTATAACCGGAAATCCCTAGCCAGGGTTGCTGAGATTTACTGGTAAGTGTTACCAGTAGTTTCTTGAACTGTTATAGACCTCATATCGACACGACTTATCGAGCTACTGGGGTCTGACGTTTACCACCCCTAGGCAAGATATGCGACATATCAGACGATCAGACCGGACTGTACGTTAAGTGTTATTGGTTGGATTCACAGGAGTGTGAGCGGGCTTGCTCGTTGATCTTCTGATCGCTCAATACCCGGGTGGCCGTTACGTTTAGCAGACCGCTTGCGGCTTGTGGGTGTTTGATATGATCATCACCTGCTGCCGGCGTATTGACGAGTCTTTAGAGTCCTACACAGAGGTTTCCTGGCTCAAGCGAAACAAAATAGGAGCGCATATGAGATATGTGCGGGACCGAGAATAATACCAGTATGTGATACTGTATTCGATTCTCGCGATTTGTGACATTGATCGGTTATATGCTATATAGCCGGGTTATCGGATCAAGTGTTGATTCGATAAGTTGTTAATATTGGATATTAGTCGGTCATATGCGATGTGACCGGATCGTTAAATCAAGTGTTGATTTAATGATTTAATGTATAATTATATATTTGATATATTACTTTACATTAACTAATATTGGTTCACTTAAGATGTTTTTCTCACTTGTCTGTGCACATTGTATATGTGATATATTTTTGTGCACAAGATTGTATCATGTTTGATGATACATGCAAACTTGGGTGTATATTTGATTTAAACCTTGGCTAAGTAAATGGTTAGGGTTTTAATTAATTAATTAATTAATTTATTTATTTCTTTTGGATAAAATAAAATGGTGGCATTCTTTGTTTTTTCTTGAAGCTTCATGAAACTTTGAAATGCTTTGACAATTTTGTTTCTTTCCTTAACCCGAACCATTTCCCTTAACCCTAGTTTATTCTCTACATGAGTTAGCCTCACCCATGGTTGCATTATGATAACCATCACTTCATTTTCTTTTTGGAATAATTCATTATTCTTGTTCTTGTTCTTTTTCCTCTTGAGAAAGAAAAGAAAAGCTTGCTTCAAAAATGGCAAGTGATGATTCCAAGTGAGAAATCCAAATCCAAAGTGAACCCACATCATATTTCTTCATCCTCTACCACTTGCCAAGTAGTATAGGGTGTTTTCTTCACAAGTTTCATGGCTTGGAGAAGTTGGAGCTTGATCTTGTGTTGCCTTGACGTAGATCATCTTCGGCATCAAAGTCGACGACCTAACCCGATCATTGCTTCGATGAAACCACCGCGAGAGTTCGGGATCCGATGGGTACAGCGGAGGGACGTCATCACGGAGCTAAGGAAGTGGAGGACCGGATCTACAAAGGTTGTATTTTCCGTTCACTCTTAGTTAAGTTGTTAACTAGTTATCGTTTTCGCCTTAAACTCTAGTCAACGATCGCATTAGGGTTTCTCGGCACCGGAAATTTTTGAATTTGGCATGGTTGATGCCTTGTGAGACCTCATTAGTGTGCCTAGGAACCCTACATAAGCTACATCAAGACATGTACATAACATCGCATACATTATAGATCCTATGGCTGAAGCATAGGGTGTAAATGCTCATGCGAGCTCTCTCTTCATCGGACTTTGGGAAAAAGTCCTTGGAGAGAGTGAGTGACTCCATGGCAAGCGGGTAAGGCACCCCGCTTGGAGTTTTCCATAATAAACCTCTTTAAGATGGTGTTGATATACCTGGTTTGGGACAATCCCAATAACCTTTTGGATCTAACCCTATAGATCCGAATGTCCAATATGTACATAGCATCACCGAGGTTCTTCATGGAGAACCTTTGTGATAAGAATGATTTGACCGACTGCAGCATAGGAATTTCATTTCCTATCAGAAGAACGTAGTCCACGTACAATACGAGGAATGTGACAGCTCTCCCTACAGCCTTCTTATAAACACAAGGTTCATCTGCATTTTTGATGAAATCAAACTTTTTGACAACAACATCAAAATAGATGTTCCAACTCCGTGATGCCTTCTTTAATCCATAAATGGATTTAAGCAATCTACATGCTTTCCCGCTACTCCTACTGTCAACGAAGCCCTCTGGCTGATCTATATAAACACATTCTTCTAAATCACCATTTAGGAATGCAGTTTTAATATCCATCTGCCAAATTTCATAGTCGTAGTGAGCAACAATAGCAAGTAGGATCCGAATGGATTTAAGCATGGCTACAGGAGAAAAAGTTTCATCATAGTCCAGACCTCGTCTTTGACGAAATCCTTTCGCCACAAGTCTTGCCTTATAGGTTTCCACCTGTCCATCTACACCAATCTTTCTTTTAAAAATCCATTTGCACCCCACGGGTTTTACCTCAGGGGGTACAATATCCAAAGCCATACTTTGTTGGTGTATATAGACTCCATTTCAGATTTCATGGCATCCAGCCACTTCACA
This sequence comes from Agapanthus africanus, assembly GCA_030015575.1. Classification (NCBI taxonomy): domain Eukaryota; kingdom Viridiplantae; phylum Streptophyta; class Magnoliopsida; order Asparagales; family Amaryllidaceae; genus Agapanthus; species Agapanthus africanus. The sequence continues at coordinate 405,489,315 of CM057346.1, forward strand.
GAGTCTCCACTCGTGATAGCTTGCTGAAAACTGGTAGGATTATCATCCTCCATGATGCAGTCTTCTTTATCACCATCAATGAGGAAACCGTAGTACCTCTCCGGTGGGCGAGAAGTCCTACAAGATCAACGGAGTGGTTGAGGTTCATCTGTCACTGTTGCAACAGCCGGTTCAACAAAGTCGTCACTTGTAATTTGTGTTTCTAGAACTTCTTCTAGATCTACCACACTGCCATCTGTATCATTTGTAAAAAATTCATTTTTCTAAAAATGTGGTGTGCTGAGAAACAAACACCTTTTGTTCCCCCTTGTGGTAGAATAGATATCCATAGGAATTCTTTGGATACCCCACAAAATTACACATGACTGGCCGTGTCTCAAGTTTGTCCGGATTTTGCTTTTTGAAATAGGCCGGACAACCCCAAATCTTAACTCGTTTAAGAGATGGTCTCTTCCCATGCTATATCTCATATGGCGTGGTAGACACGGTTCTGGTTGGAACCCTGTTCAATAGAAATGCTGCAGTCTCCAATGCATGCCCCCAAAATGAGACAGGTAACTCATCATCACTCATCATGGAACGAACCATATCCAATAGGGTCCTATTCCTCCGCTCTGACACACCGTTGTACTGTGGTGTGTAAGGAGGAGTGAGCTGAGAGAGAATTACATTCTCTTTCATAAAATCTGCAAATTCTGTACTAAGATACTCCCCACCTTGATCTGATCGAAGCATCTTGATACTCAATCCGGTTTGTTTTTCTACTTCAAGTTTGTACTTAGTGAATTTCTCGAAAGCTTCAGACTTATGTTTTAGTAAAAACACATGACCGAACCTTGAGAAATCATCAGTAAAAGTTATGAAGTAAGAAAAACCGGCTCTAGCCTGTGTAGACATTGGCCCGTATACATCACTATGTATGAGGGCTAAGAGCTGAGTAGCTCTTTCTCCGTGTCCTGTAAATGGAGATTTGGTCATTTTACCCTTGATACAAGACTGGCAAGTCGCATAAGATTTATATTCAAATACGTTTAAATATCCATCTTTATATAGCTTGTTTAGTCTTGTTTCATTAATATGAGCAAGTCTACAGTGCCAAAGAAAAGCTACATTTATTTCTGAAAGTTTTCTTTTAATACTGTGTTGTATGCTGAAAACTGTGTGTTGATTTAGGACAGGGTACCATATCCAACCAACATTTGATTCAGGTTAATGTTCATAACATTATTCTGCAATACAAAAATGATATCCTTCATTGTCTAACAAAGAAATAGATATTATATTACAAAGCATACTAGGTAAATAATAACATGGGTTCAAAACCAATATACACCCTGACGGCAACCCCAGGTGATACTCTCCCATTGAAACCGCAAGTACATAGGATCCATTTCCAACCCGGAGAGTATGGTCACCTGTCATCAAAACTTTGCTATTTCTCAGCCCCTGCATGGAATTGCAAATGTGAGAACCTGAACCGGTATCTAATACCAAGGAAGCATAGTTTATAGAAAAATAGTTTTCTGTCACAAACACACCTGAAGCGGAAGCATCACCATGCTTCTTCCTTTTGAGATCCAAATACTCAGTGCAGTTGCGCTTGCAGTGTCCCGATTTGTGGCAGTGATAACATTCCCCTTTCCCCGATTCCCCAGCCATAGACTTGTCTTTCCCCTTAACCTTTTTAACTCCACCTCTAAGTTAGGCGGGTTTCTTCTTCATCTTTCCCTTGGCCTTGGATTTCGGGTGATAGGAGGAAGATGGCCCAGCAATCAAAGCAGGAGTCTTCACTAACTTTAGCGTGCTATCTGCACTCCTCAATATATTGTGGAGTTCAGGTAGTGACTTCTCTATGTTGTGCATGTTGAAGTTTACTACAAATTGAGCAAAGGTAGGGGGAGAGACTGCAGAATAATATCAGTATATTTTTCGTTGTCCATTGACCATCCGAGGTCCTCAAGCTCTTCTATAAGAGCCATCATCTTCAGAACATGGCCACCTACTGGTGTGCCAAGAGCCATCCATATCTGAAACAGCTTTCTAGATGCTTCGTATCGTAGGACATGAGATTGCTCCACATACAACTCTTTTGTATGGAGAAAAATGGATTGTACATCGATCTACTCGTGCTGCTTTAGATGTGTATTATCCATCGATGCAAGCGCGAAGCATTTGGCCGTGGCACATTCAGCGTCCCATGTCTTACGGACTTCCCTATCCGCAACTGAAGATTTAGGACCTAAGACGGGTGGGGCTGGAGCCGTGAGGACATATGATACATTATCATAAGTTAAGGAAATGTTAAGGTTCCTCTGTCATTCTTTATATTTGGTCCCATTCAGTTTATTTTTATCTAGTAGAAGCTTGAGTCGTGTCATTGGTATCTGCTATTAAGAGAGAGAAAAGAATACACTCAGCGAAAGCTCTTGCAAAGATCAGATTGGTTATTATCTTATTTAATCGATGTCTCCCAATACTTTTATCAAATTTCCCTTCAAACCTTAAAGGCAAAACTAGCCAGGATTAATTACATTCTGCAACTTCGCTAACTGTTCAGCCAGGCCAGTGTCGATACTTGAAGGAGGTTCCCCGTGCTTTTGCACCGACCTAATTAATATAAACCTCTTCTTCTCAGAGGCATAGCCCCGTTAACACCTTTCTAGACACCTAATGAGTTAGCTAATTATAAAGTGCAAAACTCTCCTGGGAGAAACACTTGCTCACAGTGGGATCGGAATCCAACCATCATATGGAAGGTATGCAATCTCATTGCAAATTTCAACTCTTGAAACTCCCGATATGGTTTTTACCCCTAGCACTCATGACCTTGGCTACAGTCAACAAATCACAAGCACGAGTCAAGTTCAATCCGTCATTTCTTGATTTATTAGACCCATTCACATGTCCCTTGGCTAAGGTCAACAAAGTCACATGGCTGTCCAAATTAATCACATCATATACCGTGTAGAAGACATCACTTACCTACCGTACACTACGCCTGGGCTAAGGTCAACAAACGTAGCACGAATACTAAGTACTCTACTTCCTAAAATGACGGAGGGTTGCGGATGGTTTTAAGAAAACATTTAACACTTTCAACTTGATATCATTGTAGAATCAAACGGTTTTCAAAAGGAGTGGCTTATTCTCTGCAATTTTGAAATGTTGCTTTTTCACAAAAATCCGAGTGATTTTTAAATTCGATTCTACAACATGTTATTTAGTTTATTTTTCCTTACATTAATCATATTAATGTAGTCCCATCATTTAAGTGCTTAAGCCAAACACAGAAAAGAAACGAAAATACAACGCACGCTTATGCCATCCGCATTTGCCACAATATTCCATTATGCACCGTTAAGTTACATAACTAATGGCATATCGGGACGGGACTAGCGCGGGTGCTAAACATAAGCAACGCCTACTATATATCTCATATATAATATTGCATTCGTCTCAGATATATCAAGCGATCACATCTCAGAATATAAACAGCTGAAGCACATATATGAAAATATAGGATATAATAGGAATTCCGTATTTTATATTTAGCCAACGATAGAAAATACGGGTTCCACAGTCATGATGAATAACAAATCCCACACCCTAGACCACTACATGAGCGGCAAGCGACCCTACCAATTCTAGAGTTAGGAGACCTGGTCTCGACTCCTCGAGATGTCCTCCCACTAGACTCTAGAACCCGGTCACTTGTGCTCCCCACCTTGGGTCTATCCTAATGCGGAAAAGTAAATAATATACATCGAAGGAAACATCATCCTCAACCCGGATGTGCCCCAATAAAAGAATATTACATACAAATGAATTTTAGATGAATGAAAAGAAAACTCTCATCTCAGCTAAAAAAACCCCGGCCATTCATCACGACTATCCTATAGATCATTTCACAGCAACATATAACATCTCATGTCAATATATGCAAATAAACTAGGCGATGTTAAACCATTTGATCGATCGATCAATGACCCAAAAATCCACAGAGAAGCTCAACACCTGAGCAGTATTAAAATTACCCTGAAGCATGCCACAGTACCTATGGACCAACCGTAGAAGGGCCGACCCGAGCCTCACAAACGACGCCACGGAACCGCTGCCCAAACCAGGTTTCTGCCGCGGTTCCATGGTCGTTTGGTCGAGTTAGGGTATCGTTCTTCTAGAAGGTCCATAGAATTACCTGCATGATTTTCTGAATATTTTTAGTTGAAAATTTTCAACTTTTTGAAAATTTTCCAGAGAATGGTTTTTCCGGGCAATCGATCTTCGTTCGAAGTGTTTTAACGTCGTCTAGGTTACTCTATTGCTCTAGCTTGGCTTTGATACCACTGTTGGGTTTACTTAGCACCTCACAAGGGTTTGTAATGCATCAAACATGTTACAATTTAATTTTTTAGGGTGCTAAGTAAACTAACCTAGGATCAAACTAGAAATTTAAAGTAACATATGAAGTATTATCACATACTAAAAGTAATAAAACACTGAGTAAAGAGAATACAACCTTTGTAGTTCTCTTTGCTTGAGTCCTTAGCTACTTGAGAGTTTGAACGTGCTTGCTAGTGATCTTCTGAGTCCACGATGATCCATCCGGAGTCCTCTTTGTCTAAGCTCTAAGCTCCACTTGATCAAAAGATGAAGATGAAGCTAACACTTTAAACTAATTAGCTAGACTAGTGTAGAATGATGATGTGGTTTGTTTTCTCACTTCAAAACCCTGTCTTTTCACTATCTCACTCACTAACAAAGTCAAGAGAGCAAAGGAGCAAGAGAGAGGAGGAGGAAGACGATGGTAACTCAAGAGCTCAAAGAGATAATGATAATGAGAATGAAAAATATATCTATATATATTAAATCCTTCTCACTTTAAACCATAGGTTAATAAATATCTAGATATTTATTTTGGAGTGCTATGAGCCATAGAAAATTAATTCATTGTTAATGCAAGGTTAAGTGTAGAGAATGAAGGATAAATATCAACCATGAATTAATTCTATTTATATTAACTCAAAAATAAATATTTAGATATATACTTCCATGTGAGTCTTGCATTGCTACCACTAGTGTATCAACAACCATGATACACACAAGTGTATGCATGTATGTGTGCATGCACATCAACATGTGCATCAACATAAACATATGCATACATGCATGCATACAATAAAGAAAAGGGTTTAAACAAAGTGAGCCATAAAGTCAATGTTAAATCAGCACTTGATTTAACAAACCGGCCATATCACATATAACCCGACAAATAGTAAATCGCCTGATTAATATACGGTATCACACACGTGCATTTAATCGGGCCCCCGCACATATCACATATGCACACCACATCGTTTCGCCTGGGCTAGGAAACTCCTCTGTGGGACTCTAAGACTCGTCAATACGTCGGCAATTGGTGATGATCATATCAAGCACCCCCAAGTTGCAAGAGGTCAGCTAAACATAACGGTCACCCGCGTATTGAGCGATCAGAAGAAAACAAGCGAACCTGTCAAAACTCCCATCGAGCCAACTGGTAACACTACCGTACAGTCCGGTTTCTTTGTAAGATATGCTGCATATAAAGTCTAGGGATGGCATCGTCCACCCAAATAACTCAATAAGTCATGTCGATAAATGGTCTATAACAGATCGAGAAACTACTAATAAGACTTATCGATAAATCTCAACGGCCCTGGATGGGGACTTACTAATATAGCCAATCGAGCACAGCACAATATCAACCCTAAATACCGAGAGAGACGAAACCCCTCCTATCGCTTATTGCCTCCATGTGTCTCGGGACTGTACCTAAAAGCTACCTGTTTGCATGACTTAGTAGAGCCATGGCAGGGTGGTAATCAAAGTACAGTGGGAGAACAAACAAGACTCTATGACGATCTCGTGTCTACAGACTAACCTGTACCAGTGTCACCTGACAACTGCTATCCGACGATAAATATAATACCATATAGGAGTTCTCAGTGAGTCCGTCCAGTGTACCCAGTCTCCACTGAGTACCCATATACGATCTCGATGTCAAACATCAATGGATGTGGGAACATCCATCTCCCATCATATGAGTCTAGAATCATATACGTTAGTCTGCTCTGGAATATCGATGCCCGGTCTCGATACACCCACAACTGGGGACGTTTAAGGATATGCTTATAAACTAGACATGTCCCACTAGTATGATCTAAATCATAATCACAGTAGTAAAGCAAATATCCTCAGGGCTTTATCAACATGTACAAATGAATAAAAGCTTGATCGAGTGAACATGTCCGATAAAGAGTAAAAAGAGAGCATACTATTATATCGAGCAAGAATGTCCTCTGTATATATATAAATGTATAAATACATCCACTATCATATAATGCCCTATAGGGCATACATATATCCAACAGTATAAGTCCCCTGAGTTGAATAACTCAAATCCTGTGCGTCGTAGGTTGAAAAGTGTATCCAGCCGATTTTCTCAAATATCACCAATTACAACGAATTCCGATATAATGAGGATAATCACCTAATTCCCAATAACTTAATCCCACTCATCATCTGTAAAACCATACAGACGTGAGAATCATACCTGGTAAATACATACCCTGGAGTATGGATCTAATTGGGAAATCAGTTTTCTATTAACAACGCATAGTGAAACTGAAATATTAAAATGTTTCATTGGGGTACCCGGGTATTCCTAGTAATGCCCCTTCCATTATCAGATTCATCACTGTAACCGTATATTTCTTTGCCATCTCTCCAAATCCCTTTATTTGTCTTTACTCATTACCTTCTGTACACCCCCTTAGGCTAAATGGTTTTTTTCCTTCCCTACCGTTCGGCACCAGCCTATGGTTTGGAAGAAGACTATCCAATAAGCATAATAGGTGTACTCTCCTAATCCTGGGAGTACTCGCAACTTGAGAGAAGGTGATGATAAAAGACAACTGAATAAACCTTATTCCTATTTCACCTGAACCAGAATCCATCCTTGAACTGGAACAACTTCCTTCGAGTTCGGATATAATTGATTTACACGAAAAAGTGTTTGTTTGTAGTTTAACCGCAATCAATAACGGTGTCGCATGTAGCTAGACCGAGATGAGTACGGGTCGTCCTCTGGGAAACGTGGAACCTTTTACTCTTACTTTAGATGTGTTGAGAAAGAGAGGAGGAATAAAGAGTTTTGTGAAAAGTTTCTAGATCTACGTTAAGCAAGAATGCAAACATATAGATCTAGATTATTTTAGGGATGTAGATAATATAATAAGAGGGCTTGTAGGGTTCGTTAGGATTTAGTAGTTATGGACGATTAATTAAAAGTTACCCTTTTTATCCATTAATAGATTTAGAACTAGAACAACGGTGATGCGTGTAGATTAGGGTTTCTGGAGGGAAAAGGAATCCCACTGTTAACCCTTATCTCGACACGGAACTCCGTTCATTATCTAGTCTTTACCAAATCAATCATTAATCTAATCTCTAATCGCGGTCGGGACTAGCAAAGAATTGCTAGTGCGCCCGATTAGGATGTTAATGATTCTTTTGATAAAGTTCCTAAACTTTATAGGACTTAAAAAGGGTTTAGTTATTTTCATCATCTATTAGCCTACCCTAATCCTACGAACCCTAATAAGTGGAGAATTACTTGCGCATGTTGGGAGAAGAAGATGAAAAGACAGAGAGGGAAAACATAATGTAAAATGCAAAAAGAATTAAATAAAATAACTACCTTTATTAATCAACTTGAACAATCTACACATTGATTCCTTAGAAAATGATTACAAAGACTAGTTGCTTCTCGATCTTTCCTAAGGAGGTAGACGAACAGTTGATGATCAGCCTGGATGCGTGAGCTGTCTTGGACTTCGTGATCTCTTCGGGTTGATAACTTTTCCAAGAGGCTCTCGGTGCCCTTTTATAGTGCAAAGCCAGAATCTTCTTGTTAAAACTTGGTAAAATTCATCATAGATTTATGACAAAAAATCTTGGCTCCCAATTCCCTAGAAGTGCGGCGGATCCACGGCCCAAGGGGGTGTTTGGCCGCGGATCCGCGCTTAAAGGCAGAGATCTCTTCATCAAAATTCTTGGGCTTTCTTCTTATGACATGTGGCAATCCTAGGCACCTTTAGAATTCAGAAATCTTCTCTCGATTACTTCCAGACTTGGTCTCGAAGTTTTGCTTCTTAATTTGGCAAGTTTTCTTCAACAACTTGATTTGTTTGATAAATTCTGCATAACAACTTGGAAAATTCTGCACAATAATCTCAAATAATATTTAGTAGACTTAGTTCTACTAGGATTTGGTCAATAGATTTATTTGCATACATTTTCCTACCAAATGATAATTAAAATATATTAACACATGGAAAATAATGTTTTTACACATAAACCCTCATATGTATAATATATTATAATAAAGTCCTTTTTTAATATGAAAATGGTAGGAAAAATGTAATACAAATGTGCAGTTTTTTCAACTGAACAAATACCCCCAAACTTATCTTTGATCGTCCCGAGCAAACTAGTTTATTTAAGAGGAGAAAAAGAATGGAGAAAACTAAGCACACTTTCGTAGGCAAACACGATTGCACTGAGCACGTGCAACAAGCCGTTAAACCTCTAGGTGTCCCTAGTAGGAGGAGTGTTGTCTCCTAAGGGTTTTCAGCGGATTACACCTACAAAATCCAATAACAAAAGAGAGATGGTGAAATTTACATATAAAGATAAGAACCATAAAAGAAAGACTTTGAAAATAAGTGTTTCCAACTATACTAGCTTTTCAGTTGTTATGAGCCTTATCTTAATAGTCATGAAAAAATGTTAGAAATCACATCATCCCTCAATAAAACATCGTCTTTATTCTTCATTCCTACCTTTCATCCAAACATTGATCATATAACCCCACGTGTGTGTAAAGAACATCCCTACACTCGGAGAATTCAATTCAAGCTATCATACTCTTGTCCATCTACCTCAGTACTTTTTAACTTGATGAATATTTAGATTTGCTCACACATTTTCATGCGACCGTTAATATTTCTTGAGGTACTAACAGACCGATTACTCGTGTGCTTGCTGATTAGGTGATAGTATTTTTCTCGTCTTGCACCACCTAAGACTTAGCAGTGACTCCCAGACCAGTTGGCCTTAGGGCACTAGGTGAAGAGGCACCCTCGCTATATTTTTTTATTGCTGCCTTGGCGATACAAAACCAGTGTTCATTTTTTTCTTTTCACCATTTTCATATTTTCTTCATCATTTTTTTTCATTTCCTTCATACTTTGGCTTTTAGACAAGAGCATTTCAAGGTGTCCTCTACTATCCCGAGTTTCAAGACGTGTGTAAGTGCAAATAGTAGGGTATCAACATTCAAATGTTTGGCTTCCAGAATAGAAACTATTTTTCAGACTTATTTTTATCCCCAGATTAGTGACTTCCTTCATCTTACTAACCCTTGGGATAACAGCTCATAACTACTTATTACTAGTTCGTTTAAGAAAACTTCTAATTTTCTTGGTTTTCTTAAACTATTCCTATCTTTTGGATGTAATTTTTCACTTTCTACTATTTTGTTATAAAAGATTTTTTTTTTATAAAATTTTTGAAAAATGTTGTGCTTATGCAAAGTATGATGCAAATTGATGTGTAAATAAGCACAAACCTCTCCCAAACCTGTTTACAGCAGTGTCCTCACTGATGTCATCCGTTAAGCTCAAAAACCTGTAGACTTGGGAGGAAATTATTAATGGGGGCAAGAATATATGAAAGTGAAAGTCCCCCCCAAACTTATTTTAGGCTCACAATTTTGTAAAAATCATTTTCTTTCAAGAGCCAAAATATACCACCTCCCAAACTTAAGTTAAACAATTTTAATCTTTTAAAATCACACAAGGGGGTCAAGGTTATTGGTCAATGCCAAGCTTTGCAAAGACCGAAGGTCAACACCAGCCATTCAAAAATTTTATCGATGAAGCACCAAGGTTGGTGGAAGAACACGTCACCTTTCGACGTGAAGAAGTGGGGAGGTGATAAGAGGTGTAATGGAAAAGGATTGCGTCTCAATTTGGAGAGACGACACAGTGATAGTAATGATGGATTACTCGCATTATCATGATTGTCCAAAAGAGGGGGTGGAGGTCCAATTTCTTCATCTTGGAGTTGTTTTATCTCAACACCCGTATCTTTTAAAAATGCGAGTTCATCAGCGAAAATTTCCTCAAAGCTTTCATCGATACCCCGAAGAATAATGTCATCAGAAAAAATGGGCTGATCGTCAGACTCTATAAAAAGTTCCTCATCAGCGTTAGATGTTGACCCGGACAACTCGGTGGAAGAGTACATGGTTGGGTCAAACAACATATGAAAAGAGTCAGTATCATGAGGTTGATCAAATTCGCTGCTGTCGACATCCATTAATTCGACAGAACACACATGAGCATAGGGTTCGGAGGGTTCACTTCCCAACTTGTAAATGTTAAGCTCAATTGACTTCTTTCCAAATGATAGGGTCATAGAGCCGTTTCTACAATTGATTACTGCATTGGAAGTGGCTAAAAAGGGTCGACCGAGTATCACCGGGATTTGATTGCGTGGGTTTGCCACAGGTTGTGTATCTATAACGATAGAATCCACAGGGAATATGAATTCCCCGACATTGATTAACACATCCTTTAGCTCACCCATAGGTTGGGTGATAGATCGATCGGCCATCTGAAGAGTGCAATGCGCCGGTTTTAACTCTCCGATCCTTAATTGCTCATAAACAGAATACGGAAGTAAGTTAACACTAGCACCAAGATCGAGTAGAGCACGATTGATATTTTTACCCCCAATAGAAATTGAAATTGTAGGACTTCCGGGGTCCTTTTGTTTCTTGGGTAGTTGTTGTGTAAAAGTTGTGCTCACATTACTCGCGAGGAAAACTTTTTTAGGTACTTGAACTTTTCTCTTCCTAGTGCACAAGTCCTTTAGGATTTTCGCATATGACGGAACTTGTTTAATAGCATCTAGGAGAGGAATGTTTATGTTAACTTGCTTAAAAATTTCCACAATCTTCTCCATTTGTGGACTTGGTCTGTTGCCCCTTAACCTGTTTGGATAATGTGCTTTATCAATAAGTTTTGGGTCCAACATTGGAGAAGATTGTGGGGACGGATTCGATCCCAAAACTGGAGTGGGAATCGACTTAGATAGATTTGGCGAAATGGGCGAAGGGTTCGAGCCTTGGGGAAAACGGAGAATAGGCTCGGGTGATGGTGGAAGACTAGACGAATTAGGGGAAGAAGAAGAAGCTAGAGTATCATTGGTGTCACTATCATCACACTGCTCACCCACTCGGTTATTCAGCACTTTTCCCGATCTCAACGTGGTAACAGCACTCACATTATAACTTTGTGAGTGGCCAGGATTAGGTATGGGTTGAGATGGGAGTTTCCCTTTCTCTCTCGCACTCATTGCGGCGTTTAACTGTGCGATTTGGTTTTCTATTGATTTAATACTCTCACCATAGGAGGCGGAGTTTTTCGTTAGGGTATCAATAGAAGACCTCATCTCAGCCGAAATTTGCATGGATTGTTTCATGAACATATCCAAAGTTTGTGCAAGTGAAGAGTTGTCAGTACCGGCCACTTGTGGTGTAGAGGTGTTGGCCGGATTTTGGAAATTCTGTGACTGAAAGGGGTGCTGATTTTGTGGTTGTGGTTGCTGTGGAGGAGGTCTTTGATAATTACTTTGTTGGTTTTGATTCCAAGAAAAGTTAGGATGATTCCTCCATCCTTGATTATATGTGGAAGAATAAGGGTCGTTTCTAGGTCGCTGCTGAAAAGCAGCATTAGCTTGAAATGATGCATTCATAGGACATTCTTCCGTTAAGTGTGAAGGATCCGAACAGCAACCACAGACGGTCTTAGGAAGCATAACCTGATTTAGGGAGAATGATGAGAATTTGTTCTCAATAGCGTCGAGTTTCTTTTGTATTGTTACCATTTCGGGTTTTACTGTGATAGAAACATCGAGCTGGTGAATACCTTCCTTAGTTGAAGGTGGTCTTACGCTTTCCCACTGCAAAGTGCTTTCTGCGAGATCTTCCAGATATTTCCGTGCTTCACCGTCATCTTTAGACATGAAATTGCATTGACACATTGTTTCAAGCATCTGCTTTGTCGCTGGATTAATGCCCTCATATATAATCCGACATAAATCCCATCTTTGTATTCCGTGATGGGGGCATTGGACAAGCAGATCTTTGAAACGTTCAAAGCACTTCCAAAATGGTTCATTGGGAAGCTGGGTGAATTGGTTGATCTCGCTCCTAATATGGGCAGTCTTATATTTTGGTTAAAACTTCTTAAGAAATGCTATGACGAATTCGTCCCAATTAGTGATATAGTGTGCGGCAGTATTATAAAGCCATTTTTCTGCCATGTCGCACAATGTGAATGGGAGAAGATGTAAGCGCATAGCATCTAAAGTCAATTGTGAAGTACCCATCATTGCGCATACGTTTTCGAATTTGGTGATGAAAACGTACGTGTCTTCCGACTCAAGCCCGTGAAATTTGGGCAGCAGATTGATGTAGTGGGGTTTAATTTCGAAATTATCCCCGTTAGGTGGTGGAAGAGATAGACAAGTAGGAAGGGGATCACGAATAGGATAGCATCTCTCTTGGAGAGAGATGCGCGGTGGATTCTGCTCACTTGCGGGTGGCAGCAGCGTGGTGTTATAATTAGATGGAGTGCCGTCCATCACGGTCGATGTGGTGTGTGGTGGGGGAAAAGAAGATGAAGAAGTACCGACTTCGGCGTCGATAGCAGGAACGCGGACAAGATGAGCACTAGGATCCCGTGTCCAGCCGAGCATGCACTAAGCGGGTTTAGTGCAAGTGGCAGCGTGTGTGTGATTTAAAATTGGCTTGTTTTGAAAAATGTGGGACTCAAGACAAATCACCCTAAGATGCACAAGCAACCCTAGAACTAAGGTCACCTAGGTCCAGTCTCTAGATCGCTCCTAGACTTCCAAAGGACAAGCCGCAGGATCAATCCTCTACCGCCTCCGTACTACCCTTGTAGCCAGGTAAGTGCCAGGTAAGTGGGAAGGAACCACGGTCGTGGGCCTAATTAAAAACCACTAGCCTTCGACACACTTGCCTAGGCACTACAAAAGTAATGCGGATAAACGATAGATTACCCACGACCTTCCTCTGTCCTTATTGAGCGCGACAGTCCTTAGAGTCTGGTCTAGATATTTTTTAAATTAATGAAGGGTTGATCTATATGCTCGGTTTGTGATTTGTGGGGCTTAGGAAGAGTGATGAAATCCCCACCTAATCTTGATTTGGTCTTTGCCCCTTAAAATCCGTATTAAATATGCAAAACAAAACCAATCACAAAAATTTTGCAAAAAGATTTTTGAGCGGCGCGATTTTGCAAAGAATCCTGTAGAAAATAAATTTTATTGGATTTAAGGGGAGAGAGAAGGAGTTAAGAAAGATACCAGAGAGTTTTGTAGCCCTAGATCTCCTGTTTCCTCAAGTCCGTGACTCCAGATTCCCTCGCAAAATTCACACACAAATCGTTAAATATGCAATTTGCAGTTTTGTTGTAATATTGATATGAATCGTTTAAGAATTCAACACAAATAGCAAGAATAAAAAATTACGCACGTTTCCCCGGCAACGGCGCCATTTGATTTACACGAAAAAGTATTTGTTTCTAGTTTAACCGCAATCAATAACGGTGTCGCATGTAGCTAGACCGAGATGAGTACGGGTCGTCCTCTGGGAAACGTGGAACCTTTTACTCTTACTTTAGATGTGTTGAGAAAGAGAGGAGGAATAAAGAGTTTTGTGAAAAGTTTCTAGATCTACGTTAAGCAAGAATGCAAAAATATAGATCTAGATTATTTTAGGGATGTAGATAATATAATAAGAGGGCTTGTAGGGTTCGTTAGGATTTAGTAGTTATGGACGATTAATTAAAAGTTACCCTTTTTATCCATTAATAGATTTAGAACTAGAACAACGGTGATGCGTGTAGATTAGGGTTTCTGGAGGGAAAAGGAATCCCACTCTTAACCCTTATCTCGACACGGAACTCCGTTCATTATCTAGTCTTTATCAAAACAATTATTAATCTAATCTCTAATCGCGGTCGGGACTAGCAAAGAATTGCTAGCGCGCCCGATTAGGATGTTAATGATTCTTTTGATAAAGTTCCTAAACTTTATAGGACTTAAAAATGGTTTAGTTATTTTCATCATCCATTAGCCTACCCTAATCCTACGAACCCTAACAAGCGGAGAATTACTCGCGCATGTTGGGAGAAGAAGATGAAAAGACAGAGAGGGAAAACATAATGTAAAATGCAAAAAGAATTAAATAAAATAACTACCTTTATTAATCAACTTGAACAATCTACACTTTGATTCCTTAGAAAATGATTACAAAGACTAGTTGCTTCTCGATCTTTCTTAAGGAGGTAGACGAACAGTTGATGATCAGCCTGGATGCGTGAGCCGTCTTGAACTTCGTGATCTCTTCGGCTTGATAACTTTTCTAAGAGGCTCTCGGTGCCCTTTTATAGTGCAAAGCCAGAATCTTCTTTTTTAAAACTTGGTAAAATTCATCATAGATTTATGACAAAAAATCTTGGCTCCCAATTCCCTAGAAGTGCGGCAGATCCGCGGCCCAAGGGGGGTTTGGCCGCGGATCCGCGCTTAAAGGCAGAGATCTCTTCATCAAAATTCTTGGGCTTTCTTCTTATGACATGTGGCAATCCTAGGCACCTTTAGAATTCAGAAATCTTCTTTCGATTGCTTCCAGACTTGGTCTCCAAGTTTTGCTTCTTAATTTGGCAAGTTTTCTTCAACAACTTGATTTGTTTATTAAATTCGGCATAACAACTTGGAAAATTCTGCACAATAATCTCAAATAATATTTAGTAGACTTAGTTCTACTAGGATTTGGTCAATAGATTTATTTGCATACATTTTCCTACCAAATGATAATTAAAATATATTAACACATGGAAAATAATGTTTTTACACATAAACCCTCATATGTATAATATATTATAATAAAGTCCTTTTTTAATATGAAAATGGTAGGAAAAATATAATACAAATGTGCAGTTTTATCAACTGAATAATAACCATACTATGTATTCTGGAGAAATACAAAGGTGAAGTAGGAGTGGCAATGAAATACGTGGTTCGGTCATGAATGATAGCAGTCGCAATTTACTTTGCCCTCTTTCTAATCCCTTTATTTTGTCTTTACTTTTTACCTTTTGTACACCATACTTAGGCTGATTAGTTTTCTTCATTCCCTACATTTCGGAACATGCCTATGTTTTGGAAGAAGACTATCCAATAAGAGTAATAGGTGTATTCTCTCCTAATCCTACGAGCCCTCACATCCTGAGAGAGTGTAAAAGGAAAAGACAACTGAATAATCCAATTCAATATCTCCAGAACCAGAATCCATCCTTGAATCTGGAACAAGTTCCTTCGAGTTCATATATAACCATACGATGGATTTATCCAATAGAAGTCGATGTTCGTAGTGATACGGGGTGTTCTGGAGAAATGCAAAGGGTAAAAGAAGGAGTGGCAATGATGTATGCAACTCAGACAATCTAAAAGCCAGTGTTTTAAGAAAGTTCGGTTAACTTGGTCACTGAGTTATAGTCTAGGGTCAGGACATGGTCGCTGCCAAAGAGAGAGAGAAAAAAATCACTCAGCGTGCACTCTAACCTAGATCAGAATAGTTAATCAGGATGTCTCCCACTGTATCCTCAAATTCTCCGCCAAACCTGAAAGAAGAATTAATCAGGATCACCCGAGGAGTAAACCAACTCATCAGTGGGAATCGGGATCCAACTGTCATCGCATGATAACGTGATGGAATCCACTCACGTTATCATACTCCAGAAGGTATGCGCATGCCTGGCAAGTTTCAGTTTCTTTAGAAACTTCCGATATGATTTTTACCCCATGCTCTTATGACCTTGATGAAGGCCAACATATCATAAGTCACATGTCAAGTTCTACCCGTCATTATCCTGGTTAATTTGAACTCACCTGTACATACCCTTGACGAAGGCCAAAATAGTTGTATGACTGTCCCAAACAAACGCATCTATCTATGCAATAGAAAAGTAATAAATAGCTACCATACACTATGCCTTGACGAAGGCCAACATACATAGCATGAATACTAAGTGCTACCTGTCTAAAACGACGGAGGGCTACGAATGGTTTTTGGCGAAAAGCCTTTAACGTAATGAACTTAATGTCGTTGAAGGAACCTGATAGCTTTTAACAAAAATATTGTAGCGAAAACTTTTGCTAAAGAGGTCACTCCCGGTGAAGGGATCTCGGCTCTTTCCCCGTAAATGAGGTGCAGGATATTCTAAACAGAATACCGTGATGCAAAACAAAATGTAATCGACTATAATGAAGTTATTACCCTGACGCAAACCTCTGTCCTGTTCAAGGGGTCACTCCCGATGAAGGGATCTCGGCCCTTGCCTCGTCGAATGAGGTGCTTGATATTCATAATCGAATAGCTCTATGCAAAACAAAAGTGAATGTCCTTGTAATAACAACTTTTTGAAAATTGTTCCAACAACATCGAATAGGTTTGTTTTCCTTTCATTGATCTAAATCAACACAGTCCTATAAATTGATCACACCAGAAAAGAACGAAAATAAAATGTACGTATATGCCATTCGCATTTGCCACTGGGTCCCGTCATCACCCGTTAGGTTACTTAACTAACGACAGAGCGGGGACTGGACTAGCGCGGGTGTAAAACATATACAAGATCTACTAGTATATATATATCAATATACAATAATCGCTCCAGGCATGATAAATGCAACATCACAGAAAAGTAATAAGCATCATAGAACAATACAGATAATCTGGGAGCCCCGGGTTTTCTTTGAGCCGCAAATGAAACCAGACGTTCTTCTGGTCGTGTGGATAGCCTGTGCAATGAAAACCTAGACCCTTACGAGCGCGGCAAGTTACCTGCCAAAACCAGAAGCGAGGCAGCCCCCTTCAGCAAAGTGAATGGACCACCTAGCACTTCACGTAATTCGGTAACTAGGGCACTCCACCTTGGGTCAACCTGTACCCCCTACGAGTGCGGCGAATAGCCCGCTAATCCTAGAGTGAGGCCCCTTCCCTCTCAAAGCCATGAGATGTGGACCCGTTGCCCTCTAGAACCCGGCTATCCGTGCACTCCATTATGGGGTAATCCTGGTACAGAAAAGAAATTATGTACAATGGGTACATCGACCTCAACCCGGTCGTGCCTCAAAACAATAATATACAAACAGGCAGTGACGGCAGTCCACATGTCTGACGCTCGCCCCGTGATATCAAATATACAAATAAATTCAAACTGCACTACCATTGCACGCATTCTATCCACCACGACATTTCCGCAACATCACTGCACAACACAGAACATCAACGTGTATATCACGTTCGCAAACTCGTCTAAAAGAGCTACAACAATTAGACGAGTTATACCACTCTAATGACATTCATGGTCATAGATAGTAATGTAAGTACTGTAAACTAACGCCTTTCAAATTTCGATCAACAAAACTTTCCGAAGTGAGCACCAAGTACAAATCCAGTACTCTAACAAATCTGGGCCCAATAAAAATATTCCAGAAATCACAATTCCATATGAAAGACACCCAGAAGAAATATGGTGCACTCTTACCACCATACCGCCACGCAGCCACGGTAAACATGATGGTTTAGCCGTGGTTCCGCAGTCCGATGGTGAGAACTAGCTCTCAAATTTCTTCAAGGGCCTAAAAAAAGCCTGCACGATTTTCTGATATACAGAAAATATATCAGAAAATGATTTTTCGACCACTTTTAAAATTCGGTAGAAACTTGAAATACGGAAATGTGGTTTTGGAAATTTCGTTCGATCAATGTTTTAAACAAGTTAGAACAAGCTAGTATGGGTTAATAACCTGTCTCTGATCTTATGTAAGTCTACGGTAGCACCCTGGCCGTAAATCCGAGGCCAAACGCGGACCAAAAACTTTTATAAACTGGTGCTAACACAGTCTTTCACCCGAATCGTTCCATTAACCCTATACTAGCAAACTACAAAGACGTTAGAATGTCTATACCGATCGATCCGTGTCCTTCGGTCTTTATCCGCCAACCCAAGCTCCTCACGGCTGCTCCAACGAAGTTTGCTCTCCGACCTCGCTCGTCGAAATAGCACCACGTCAAAGATTCTTTATACGGGCACTAACCTCTTAACAGAGGAAACTCGGACATCAAGTTTTCTAAAAGAGATGACCAAGATGAAGTAGAGAATGAGTATGAATACTTTGCCTCAATACACCCTAAAATTCTCATCACATGAGAGGGATAGGGTAGAGGTTGAAGAAGACGCCATGAGATGAAGAGTGTGAACTCAAGAAAATGTCAAGTGAGCAAAAACCAAGCACACAAAAATTGTGATGGCTGCTTTCTACTTTTGTTGTGATTATATTGTGTGTTTTTATGTTGAAAAACAAAGAAAAGATATCACAAAATATCTCCCACAAAACCCACAAAATATCTCACCAAAAACAAAGCTCATTAAACCACCATGACTCACTATATGACTCATAACCATGAGTCATTAAGTAAGCATGCTAGAATAATGACTCACTATAATGAGTCTTACTTTCCAAATCCAAATAAACATTTATACCAAAATGTTTAACAAAAGAAATGCATCTTCTAAAGTAATCTTGTAATGAATTACAAGAGTACCCCTCACCTAGATATACATACCCGTATCAGTATTCCGACTGAATACGAATACTACGAGACAAAAATATTCCAACTCATTATAATACTAGGATCCGGCTTAAACCAAAGCCCACTAGTATTATCCGTCCGAATCATGACACGTGCACAAGTGCACATGTATGTTCGAACCCTGCCATAAAACCATACGGCCTCTACGACGTTTCCGCCGAACTTGGGAAACCTTCTGTGGGGAACTCTAAAGACTCGTCGATACGCTGGAAATGGGTTTAACCATAAGCACATCAGTGGTACTAGCTGTACGTAACGGCTGCCCATGTATTGAGCTAAAGGGAAGCTGACGAGCGAACTAATCCTGAAATCCTACTAAGCCTATCTGTGACAATCTCCGTACAGTCCGGTCTGTTCGTCTATGAGTATCGCATATCAGTCCTAGAGGGATGGTAAACGTCAGACCTTCAATTGCGGTATAACTCGTGTCAGAGTGTAGCCCAGAACATCCTGAGAAACTACTGGAATACATACCAATAAATCTCACTTGCCTTGGCCAAGGACATTGTGTAATGGCTCTCCAGACACAGCGCGATATCCATGCCTAATACCGGGAGAGACGAATCTTGTCTAACCGCCACTGCCTCCAAGTGCTTCGGGTCTGCACCCAAGTACCACCAGTTTGCACGACTCCTTTGAGCCGTGGTAGGGTAGCAATCAAAGAACAGTGGGAACACACTTGAGGCAAAGTAGCAGTGTCAAGTCAACGGACTAAACTGTACTCATGTCACCTGGGAACTGCTCCTGACGATAGGTATAATACCAATCAATAGTGCCCCTGCTAGTCCGTCCGGTGTACTCATAACTCAATGAGCACCTGTATACTATCTTAGGTGAACCAAATGACACCAATGGCTTGTGAGATCGGCCATCGCCCCTCGTCGGGGTCTCGAACCGTATAAAATAGTCTACTCTCGGAGTATCGATGCCCAGTCTCGAAACTCCCACGACTAGGGACACTTTAAGGATGTGCTTATAGACTACCCAACTCTCACATATATGATCGCCATCATACTGCTGGTAGTCAAGCAAGAATCCTATGGGTTCTATCAATATGTAATAGTGATCTGTAATGTTGCCTAAAGCCTGTACACGACGATAGAGACGAACCAGATAGTATACTATTATCTCGAGTAAGACTGTTCTACCGGTATAGGTCCTCCCTCAATCATTGCAATCACGTGCCTGCGATCCAATAATTGACTTTGAGGGCACTATATCCAATATCATCCAAATACCAAGACATCACTCCCTACTACCTTCTTACCAGATCCATCTGTTATTTTCATGAAGTCAAACTCTTTGACTGTCACATCAAAAATAAATGATCTATCTCCGCTATACCTGCTTTAGTCTATAAATAGATATAAGCTACTTTGCCCACTATGCTTCTATTGCTCTTACTGAGTACAACATTCTTCTGGCAGAGTCATATACACGTGCGTCTCTAAAGCTAGTTTAGAATGATGTTATACTCATCCTCCTGCCAGATCTCATAGTTTAGAACAGCAGCATTGGCATGTTTGGGTAATCAAAAACCTTCATGTCACCGTCTTTGAGGAGACCGAAGTACCATTTGGGTGCCTGAGGTTACCCACCAAATCTGCGGAGTGGCTAATGGATCGTCGAAAACAATTGAATCTTTAGGTTCTACTAAATTTTCAGTAATCGTTTGTGGTTTTGGAATCACTTCCAGTTCTACCATAGTCCCACTAATGTTTTCTGAAAAGAATACATTTTACTAAAACTGGTGGCGAGTCAAGAACAATATAACTATTGATTTCCAGATAGTAGAAAGTTGATTCTCGTCAAAGTCTGGGATAACCCATAAACTGACATTACTGAAACGTGCCTTGAGTTTGTCCAAATTCTGGTTTTAAGTATCAGCCGGATAACAACTTATTCGTTAACATCGTTAAGATACGAATCCATTCTATATATCCAATATAGAAACAAAGGCACTAATTTAATTGGAACCAGATTAAAAAATCATGCAGCTGTTTCCAGTGCATTTCAACCAAATGGAAGAAGGCCATACAGCATTACTCATCCAGGAATACATCCACGTATGAGTAACCTGAAAGAGAAGCAAGTTATCAAAACTATTACTTACAACGGAATACCAAACACAAGTATCTACATCTTCAATCTCCTTGAAGAATCCTAATACTTGCAACATTTGATTCTCTACTTTATTCTTATACCTATAACTTCTTAAAATTTTGACCTTGTATTTCATCAAAATACTTCTCTAAAACTAGAGAAGTCATGAATAAACTGAATATAGTACAAGTACCAACCCCTTTGTCCTAACGGACACCGGACAACATACAATACTTTGTATAAGTCCACTGAGTTCAATAACTCAAACCCTATGCATCGAAGATTGAAAACTGTACTAGGGTTAAGAAGAATTACACCGTTGTTAAATGCATCTTACCTAACCATCAACTCATATAGGTAAATTTCATAGACATAATTTCAAAAAGTTATATCTCACTTTATAAAATAAACGTACAGATATATCAGTTTGAAATTGGTGCATAACAAAGGATATTCCAAA
Organism: Agapanthus africanus; assembly: GCA_030015575.1. Lineage (NCBI taxonomy): Eukaryota > Viridiplantae > Streptophyta > Magnoliopsida > Asparagales > Amaryllidaceae > Agapanthus > Agapanthus africanus. The sequence goes on from CM057346.1 coordinate 405,510,734, forward strand.
CCTAATATTTGCCGTCAGGAAAAGCCCAGGTGATTTACTCAAATATCACCAATTACAAAGACTTCCGATATATAGAGGATCTAATCACCTAATTCTCAATATCTTACTCCCACTCATCATATGTAATGCCATACATATGTGGGAATCAAATATGGTAAATACATACCCTGGAGTTAGAATCTAATTAGGAAAACAGTTTTCAATTATCATCGCACAGACAAACTGAAACATGAAAATGTTTCGAAGGGGTATCCGCGTATTCCTAGTAATGCCTCTTCCACTATCCAGATTCATAACAGTAACCGTATATTTCCTTTCCCTCACTCCAATCCCTTTATATATCTTTACTTCTTACCTTCTGTACACCACACTTGTAACGTTTTAGAAATCGTTATGCGAATTTTTCCGTTTTAGGGCAAAATAGTCGGTATTATCCGTTTTAACCCGATTTTGATCAACGTCCGTATAAACTTGCCGGCACCTATTTTAGCTAAAATAAAGCTAGTGCGCAAACTTTGGGGGTATATGGGAGGTTTTGGTTTAGATAGAATTTTTCCCAAATAAAATATTATTTTAGCCGATAAAATTATGTACGTAAATCAGAAAATTTCTTCTAAATGAGAATCATTGGAAATCATTGATTGATACGATTTCGGATTGTGTAAATGGAAAATGTATAGAAATCACAACCAATTTTTTTTTGACCGCAATCAATAACGATGTCGAATTGTAGCGCGTTAGTAAGTGCGGATCGTCCACAGGAAAAGTGTAATAGTTCGTGTTTCGATTTAGATAGTTGAAACTTTAAAGAAAAGAAAACAAACAATTCATAATTTGTAAATTGAAGTTCAAGAATTAGAAAAATCTAGTCTAAATCAAGAAACATTAAAAATCAAGAATTGAGAATTTGTGATTATTTCCAAATCAGATATCAAGAATCGAAGTGAGGCTCATAGGAATCGATCGGATTTATAGATGTGATGAAATCTAGCGATTATTTATTCTTATCCATCGATGAATTGATACTAGATCGATGATGATCAACGAGAATTAGGGGTTTCATGTGAAACTAGGGTTTCATCATCTATCCCTTATTCCTTCGTCGATATCATTCACATTCTAGCCTCTAGTAAATTCAAGAATCGATTGTGGATCCCTAATTTCGAGCGAACACAATCAAGAAAGTATCGCAACGAAACTAGGTCATCGACTCTTCAATTTGCTAGGGTTTACAAAATTCGAAGGACTTAAGAATCGTTTCAAGATTTGTTACATCATCATTCTATTGATCGTCTCGACTCCTTTACGAGCGGAGTTTTTCTCAAACATCACAATAAGAACCACAATCACAAATTGAGATCGAATCATGATGTAAGAATTTAAAGAAAGCAAGATTAAAGAATTTCACCTTTTATTTATCAACAATTTCGTTACAATTCGCTCAAGAACTTCAAGAGGAAGAACTCGATCGTCGATTTGGTTTCGCTCGTCTCCTTGAGTCGCGGATCGGCTTGGATCACTTGCTCGATTGAAGATCGGCTCCGCTCTTAAAAGGTTGAAGGCTTCTTGCTTGATTTGGTACTCGGGATCTTGAATTTGTCTTTGGAATTTGGATTAGGGTTTGAGGCACAAGTTGTGCTCAACTTGTGCGTGGAAGATGAAGAGAGAAGAAGAAAAAAAACCTAATTAATGATTAACCTTTAACCCTCAGATCTAGGCTCCTTTTTATAGACCTTCAAAACCCTAGATCTTGGATTTCAAATTTGAATTTCCCTCCAAAATTTTGTTAGCTAGAGAGGCTTCTAGAAGTAGTTAGTTGGAGGGAGCTTCTAGAACTAGTTTGTTAGGAGCTTAATCAAGATTAGCTTAATTTAATGATCCTTACTGATCTGGCAGAATCTTCGAGAGTAATCTGGAATTTGACGTGTCTTGATGAGGTGTACCCACTGAGAGAAGAATTATGCACTGAAAATTAAGTATGACGTGGCAGATCTGCCGCGGATCCGCGGCGCAAGCCGGCTCCGGCCGCGGATCCGCGACCCAATTGGAGCCTTAGGGCTTCAGTCTTCTACTATGGTTATGATGTCAATTTGGTATTTTTCTGATATATTTAATTTCAGAATTCCTTTTAGATTACTACCAAATCAACAATCTTAGACTTGGCGTAATTTTGATCAGCTCTTTTCCCAATTTTGGCACTGTCCCTGCAATTTCCTGCAAAATTTCTCGAGACAAGTGTTGCGCAATACAGGGATGATGCGATGCCATGATAAATAGTCAATTTCCCTAAGAAATGTCGGTTTTAGTATAAAATACATAAAATCTGGTATTTTACGAATGTTTTGCTAATATGTGCAATATGCAAACCGAACACCTCTAGATGAGTGCAAATGATAGGGAAATTGACGTGTTAAAAATACATTATTTTCGACTGATCAATCATCACTACAATTATTTTGGAAGCAACTCCTCAAAATATCTAGATTTTTCAGTGCAAAAGGATTTAAATTTTAAAAGAAAAAGAAAAGAAATGAAAGTTGGCATTTTGCATTAATGAGCATTAATTACATTTGTTTTGCTAGATTTTTCTACACACTTCACAAAACACCCCCCATTTCTTCCCTTCATGGGCGAAACTCCTCTTGCCGCCCTCTTCATCTTCTGACCTCATGTAACGTTTTGAAAATCGTTTCGGTGAAATTTCGGAAAATCGGTAAAATAAGGGGGTTTTCTGTAAAACGTCAAAATACAAATATCTTTATTATAAAAATTAAATATACATATTCCAGCTATGTAGTTGCTAGTATTTGGTGTTTATTGAGCCACTGGTGAAATTTCAAATTTTCTGAAAAAAATTATTTTAATATTATTTTAAGCCGTCACTAATATATTTAATTAGGGAAAATTACAAATTGGAATGGGTTGATACAAATTTTATAATTCTTGACACACTAAACTGACATGTAAAATATTATTTCTGAAACGAAATCGTTTGCCAAAACGGTTTAGAAATTATTGAGGAAAAAATGCTTTTTTCGTGAAATTAGCGAAAACTTGCAATTTGGTAACTTGAGAGGGTCTTTTTGCACAAAATTTCCTTGCAAATTTTCACAAATCCTCACCCTAACCTCTTGGCCGAGCCTTGCTGCCCCAAACCCGTTTTGGCCCACTTCATTTCTCACAAAACAAAGAAATAAAAAGAATTGAAGTGTAGATTATAATATAGTAATTGAGGTATGAGTTTATATACTTAATGTATGGGTTCTTGACTTGGTCAAACTCCCCACACCCTCTCTCTCCTCTCCCCACCTGCATTTGGCCGAGCCCCCCCATTTAGAACAGCCCCTTCACTTCTTCATCTCACATTCTCTTCAAAAAATCCACAAAAATGCTTAAAAATCCACAAAATTTCAAAGCAAAATCCAAATCCAACTCATACCCATTATTTCTTTGCCTTAGCTAACATGGATCTTGGAGCTAGAGAGCAATTTGGGAGGCCAAGTATGCATGGGAGATCTCTAAAATTGTGGAGGTAAATCCTAACCCAAATGTTTAGTTGTAGATTAATTTCTTTGAATCAACTTAATTAGGTGTTTAATTTAGGTTTTTAAATTACAAGTTTAAATTCTAGAAAAGGGTTTAATTTTTTTATTAGGGTTGTTATCATTAGATTGTGGTCCTAATGAGTAGATTAACATGTTGTTGTTATGTAAAACTTAATCTTGTTGCATCTTGCTAATTGCTACTTTTAAATTGTCCAAATTGCATAATATTGCAAACTAGGTTCTAAAACTTAAGTTAAATTGTTAGATAAAAATTCTAATTATGGTTTCATAGCATTATTAACATTATAATGAGTGGTTTAATACCTTAGGTTATGCAAAACTAAGCTTAATTGTTAAATTGTGAATTTTTGCTTGAAAATTGTTAAAATTGGATAATTTGTAAACTAGGTTTTTGGGGGTTAATGAAATTTAATGAGATTAAATTGCGGAAATGGTTTATATAATTTAGTTACGATATTTAGTGGATATTATGGCCATTAGTTTTGTTAAAACATCAAGTTTCGAATTAAAACGGTAATTAAGTGTTTTCTAGGTTTTGTGAAACAAACCGATTTGATCAATTTATTGGTTTTGATGATTTGCATCGTATTTCATATATTTTAAGTGATTTATGAAACCATGATTGGTATGTTTGGTTTTAACTCGATGATCTGACGTTTGTACGACGATATCGAGGGTTGGTGGTGGTTTTGAAAGCGTGGTCCATAGGTCCTAACCTATAGGCCTTTGGCGTGTCGATTTGGTTTTCCGATGTGATTTTAATGCGCATTTGCGATTATGTATATGTGTAGGTACCCCACGTGATGTCGAGACGTTGAAGATGAAGAGGGTGACATCGGCATCGGCACACAAGGAGCAGGTGAGTAGATTTATATCTACGGGGAGAAGTCGGGTGGATGGCGTATAGCACCCCCGCAGTTCGTGGTGATGTATACGAATACGTATACACACACACACACACATATATATATATATATTGTTGATATATTGATTGAGTATATTGATGATAATATGGATATTTGGTGTTCTTGGATGATTTAGTGTCGCGAAACCCTAGAGTAGTGGTCGCACTACACATGCACACACCAACCCATACTTGCATACTTTCTTCTTTCATTTGTGCTTATACGGGAATATATAGTTATGTGTTCACATGGGTATGGGACTATGTGTTCACATACGGTTTTAGGATGATACTTGGGTTTGAGATGAGTCGATGAGATTTGTATTGAGGTTGTGAATTCGGTGATATAGCAGGGTTCGTATTTGAGATATGACATGACGTTGTAGCGGGTCCTTGACGTAGTGTTTCACACACGTCCATGCATACTTAGGCGGTATCAGTATTGTACTTGATGTAGATCAGTACCCCGATCATGATAGTTGATAAAGAGGATACCAGGTGAATAGTATGATGGATGTGATATTAACCCGTACCCAGATTTGGGGATGCCGTACGACGGATTTACGTACGAGCTATATTTTGATGATTGATCCGCACTCTTGAGTTGGGATGTCTAATTATAGATATGGTATCGGATATGATATTATTAAGGCGGGATCACCGACTAATATATATACAGGTATGTATATGTATCGACTCAGATGTTAGGCGGTTTCCTTACCTGTAGTCCAGCTTGTTAGCTTAGCCCTTTAGTTTAGTTTAGTTGTTAGATTAGATTCGATTCTTACTTATTTCAAAAACTAACGAATCGTGGGTATTTTAAAAGAAAGCCCAAGGGATCCTACGGATATTTCAAAAGACGTATCTTTTCATAAAAACACCGTAGCCCCAATTTCCAAAACCCTATGATTCGTGTTATTTCAAAAGGCACCATTTGTAGGTCTTATATTAGATTAATGCAGATTAGTTATAGTTGCGTCTAGTATTCAGCTCCCGCTCATTATTGTGGTTTGCTTCGCATCGCATGCTTATATTATGTTTCATACTCAATTATTGATTTCATGTTGTTAGTACACAAGCACCATTACCGATGATGCGTATGTACCATGTACACTTACTTGCCGGCTCACACACATCTTCATCGGTAATTGCCATGTCACGTACACCTTAGAAAATATTATTGCTTGACATAGCCTGTTAGCTAATAGTTTAGATATGATATTAGTGTACTTGCCTTATATGTTAGTTTAGACATTGTAGTTATTACCTGCTACTTCATGCATACTGTTATTCATTGTTATGCCGCATACATGGATTCTCATGCATATATTCACTTTTTACGTGCTATTGAGGTTTTGGATTCGGATTTCCATGAGATTTTCTGGATTTGGGGAAAACCGCAAAACATATACAAACTTCTTCTTTCTCTTTTTAAATGAAAAGCGCGGTTTTTTTCCCATGATGTATGAGTCGTCCACCATGAGTTTGCTGATGGATTTCGAGACCCGATTCGAGGAGTTGGATGAACCGTTTCGGGTACATGGTGGACCCGGTAAGGTACCCCGGGGCAAGAAGCTCGTGGTGATGACGATGAGCCTGGCAGGGGGAGACTACCTACCGGTGATTTTACCCGACGCGTCGGATATCCGGAGGATACCGTCGTGGTCTTGAGATGGATGGTAGGGGCCGGTCTGGACTGACGGCGCCCTAGATATTGAGTTTGAGACATTGAGATTTCGAGATATCGAGGTACTGAGATTTGATGATACAGGCCAGTCCGGATAGCCGGAGCCTGAGGTCTTGAGACATTGAGAGTTATGTTTTGTGTCGATACTAGACACTGTTGATACTGATTTCATTTATGATATCTCATTTTAAAAATACAAAGGAAATCTCACTAATTTATGAAAACAGTTTCTTCATTTACATGTATTCTGTTTTCATGCATTCATACCTCATTCATATGATATATTGCTACCTGAGGCACTGACACGGGCACATGAGATCACACTCGGGTTAGATATTACCCTAGCCATTGTTATAGGATGCATGTTATTCATATATTTGAGGATATATTATTATCATTGACCTAGGTTGCGTTATTTATGCGATTTCTGTGCGTAGATGTTTTTCTATTCACGAGTTGGCAACTCACCCTCGTTGTGCCCCAGTTTCTTACAGGTTTGCCGTACAGGTTTCATTACGGCTTGCGGGCATAGTTTCCTTCGGGTGATTTGCTAGTAGGTGGGTTTACTTGTATCGTACCCCCCATTATATAACTTGTATATTATTACTCTGTTGTATTTAGAAGTTCCATCAACCAAACATGTATTTATTTCAGAGATAGAGACCAGGGATGTTATTCTTTCGACCTTAGAGTCGCGCGTTTTATTTCTGTGGTTTTCTTGTGGTTTTGAGTTTTTGATTCTCGCCGTTGGTGTTGTATATTATATTGCTTGTGTGGTTGTGACCGTCGATTGACGAAGAGCTAGCTCCCGCTTGGGGATGCCTTTTATTGATTTCGTATACTATTCATGTTGTATCCCGTTTGGGAGCCAGTATTTACAAAGGAGACTCTGCCGAAATTTTCGGAAAATATTGATGTTTTTTTAAAAAACCGCTTCATTCGGCTTATGTTATTAAAACTACTTGTTTAAATTGGTTTTCCTTCACTCTACTACTTTTCTTGGTTTGCATTTCTGGGTTTTCGGCTTACTTGGATTACGTACGCCTCGAAACGTTTCGTAGTTTAAGTGCCGGTCATGTTCTGTACTTTCGGGTCGTGACAAAGTTGGTATCAGAGCGTTAGGTTTTACCTTCGGAGCATAGGATGACCCTTGGTTGATGGAATAGGTGACTAAAGTAGAGTGATGTACCGTAGGTATGTTCCCCGGTATATTTACGATACGCTACTCCACTTAAGAAGCCTTAGGATGTACATTTCTTTGCTCAGTATTATATTCATTCCGATCTAGCCTCATCAGTACCAGTTATGGTTTTGCTGCCATGATTACGGGCAGGGAGAGATACAGCTAGAGTTGTGGTCAGCACGAGCTCGTCACGAACGAGGACTGACCAGGGCGAAATTCCGGCGACACACGATTGCGGAGATGTGTCTTTTTACTGTGTTTCCGCGCCACGAGTGTTTGGCGGATCGCCTTTATGAGGTTACTCGGATGTGCTGATCAGCACTAGAGGATTGAGCCAATGATAGAGGCCAGCCAGATTTTGATGACCGTTGGTGTATTGCTCACTCATGATGATTGAGGCACTGTTCAGCGTGCAGACGAGTGAGCCAGTTGTTGCTGCGAGCGACGGGATATTGCCCCAGACGCTGGAGCTAATGCAGTACGAGTTGTACTAAGAGATGATAGAAGGTCGCTAGTCACCCGAGGATGAATGACTAAGACATGTGGTTCATTCGCCTACCCGATGAGAGGTCATCAGATAGATTGATTCCAGCTAGAGAAGACTTCACGCGGAGACGTTGGGAGTCGACAGAGACGATCGAATGTCAGAAACCTATTATTCCAAGTTTAAAGTATTCTGAAAGGCATGCAGGAAATTCTATGGACCCTCTAGAAGAATGAAACCCTAACTCGACTTAATGGCCGTGTGAAAGCCTTTGAACCTTCGGGTTTGCGGCAGTTCCACGGCGCCATTAGTGAGGCTTGGGTTTGCCCTTCTACGGCTGGACCACCGATGCTGTGGTATGTACTCGATACTATTAAACTGTGCCCAAGATGTTGAGCCCTTGGGGGATTATGAGGTTTTGACAATCGATTGGATGGTTTGACTTAATTCGGATGCTAGGTGGTGAGATGCATTTCTTGGGAGACTCCAGATACGAGGATAGCCGTAGGAGCTCAGTCCTTGCAGCCACGACGAGACGAGTCCGAAGCAGTCGACATTAGAGAAAGTGGAGTAAGAGGTTCGTACGAGATCTTGATGAGACGACGTTCCACTCCGCCGACATCAGAGATGCGATACGCATGCCGAGGGATTGTACTGGGATGTACCTTCCAGAAGGAGTCGCGATGAGTATGCAGCCGTTCTGGAACAAGAAACAGATCTAGTAAGGGACGATGACTTCCGGATAGTTCGGCAGAGACGAGATTTGGGAGAGATCTCGATAGGACCTTTCTGGAATAAATTACGAGATGACTTGGACCCAGGAGTGGTCATGTTATGCACACCGGCAGTCCAGAGTTCAGGATCGTTGACGAGACATGCTATGAGTGACCACGACAGTTGGCCAGAGATTCTTGGAGGATGTGCTTGAGCGGGACTATTCCTCCATATTTGATTGTGGTATTTTGAGCGATCTATGCGCATGATTTGGTTTTGATTTTTTGAGTTTCATGATATCGTTTTCATGCACCATGGTTGCACCTACTGAGTATTTACGATTTTTGCACAGTTGTTGCACTTGAGATAGTTTTCGTGCCTTAGTTCCTCATGTTTGTGATTATATGGATTTCATACAGTTGAGTTGATTTTGTGCATATGTACACACTCGATTTGATTCTTGCACTCGGTATAATTCACATATGCTTGCAGTGCAGTGATTCGCATTTTGTGCACTTAGATGCACTGGACTTCGATTTCGATTGTGATACTCGATATTTGTTTTGTGCACCTTGTGCACCTGATTGGATTTTGCGCATGTTCGGCACTTGATATTGGATTTCATGATTTCGTGCACGATGGATGCACCTGATTTGGATTTTCGCGCATGTTGGGCGCATGTTTTGAGGTGCGATTTTGGTGCACACCTGATGCACTAAATCGAGATTCTTCGTGCATGTCAGATGCACCTGATTTTGCTGTCAGGCACCCACGTTGCCTATGACAGATGTTTCATGCACACCCGATGCACTTAGATCTTGTTTCTGTGCACATGTTGGCACATATATGGATTTTGATTTCCGTGCGCACCAGACACACGTAGTATTCGTATACATATTTTGGGATTGATTTCTTATAGAGCAGTACATTTTTATGATATTTGCTATGTGTTTTCGTACTGAGCAGGACTAGTCAGAGGACAGTACCTGAATATATTTTGCATGCATTGATAGCTATCGAAGGGAATTCCAAAAGGCGAGCTATAGTCTCAGTATTTACCTACGTGTCTGATATGACACGAGACGTTTAAACAAGGAAACCCTTCTAAATTGTTTTCCAAAACGGCGGAACGTACATTTTAAACAAAAGGTATATATGTATATGGTTATTTTCTTACAATAGACGTCCGCCACTGTGCAGTGCTGCGAGCATCGCACAACAATTTGAAGAAGATTTGGCATGCATTGCTTCCAGATATTTTAATGATGTATATCATATTGATTTTCATTTTGGGATTTAGACATTGTGTCTTCACCAAGACTCCGATGATTGCGGGATGCTTGACGGAGTTTTGATTTTGAGTTATATGCTCATTTTTCATGCGCATGCGCTGCGCTAAGACTTGTTTTTATGTATTTATGAATTTGGAGCCCCGACGACTCGATGGTTTTGCTTAGATGTTTTAGTATTTGGGGGAGTTTTTAATTTAAATTCGGGGACCGAATTTTTTTAAGGGGGGAAGATTGTAACGTTTTGAAAATCGTTTCGGTGAAATTTCGGAAAATCGGTAAAATAAGGGGGTTTTCTGTAAAAAGTCAAAATACAAATATCTTTATTATAAAAATTAAATATATATATTCTAGCTATGTAGTTGCTAGTATTTGGTGTTTATTGAGCCACTGGTGAAATTTCAAATTTTCTGAAAAAAATTATTTTAATATTATTTTAAGCCGTCACTAATATATTTAATTAGGGAAAATTATAAATTGGAATGGGTTGATACAAATTTTATAATTCTTGACACACTAAACTGACATGTAAAATATTGTTTCTGAAACGAAATCGTTTGCCAAAACGGTTTAGAAATTATTGAGAAAAAAGGCTTTTTTGGTGAAATTAGCGAAAACTTGCAATTTGGTAACTTGAGAGGGTCTTTTTGCACAAAATTTCCTTACAAATTTTCAGAAATCCTCACCCTAACCTCTTGGCCGAGCCTTGCTACCCCGAACCCCTTTTGGCCCACTTCATTTCTCACAAAACAAAGAAATAAAAAGAATTGAAGTGTAGATTATAATATAGTAATTGAGGTATGGGTTTATATACTTAATGTATGGGTTCTTGACTTGGTCAAACTCCCCACACCCTCTCTCTCCTCTCCCCACCTGCATTTGGCCGAGCCCCCCATTTAGAACAGCCCCTTCACTTCTTCATCTCACATTCTCTTCAAAAAATTCACAAAAATGCTTAAAAATCCACAAAATTTCAAAGCAAAATCCAAATCCAACTCCTACCCATTATTTCTCTGCCTTAGCTAACATGGATCTTGGAGCTAGAGAGCAATTTGGGAGGCCAAGTATGCATGGGAGATCTCTAAAATTGTGGAGGTAAATCCTAACCCTAATGTTTAGTTGTAGATTAATTTCTTTGAATCAACTTAATTAGGTGTTTAATTTAGGTTTTTAAATTGCAAGTTTAAATTCTAGAAAAGGGTTTAATTTTTTTATTAGGGTTGTTATCATTAGATTGTGGTCCTAATGAGTAGATTAACATGTTGTTGTTATGTAAAACTTAATCTTGTTGCATCTTGCTAATTGCTACTTTTAAATTGTCCAAATTGCATAATATTGCAAACTAGGTTCTAAAACTTAAGTTAAATTGTTAGATAAAAATTCTAATTATGGTTTCAAGCATTATTAACATTATAATGAGTGGTTTAATACCTTAGGTTATGCAAAACTAAGCTTAATTGTTAAATTGTGAATTTTTGCTTGAAAATTGTTAAAATTGGATAATTTGTAAACTAGGTTTTTGGGGGTTAATGAAATTTAATGAGATTAAATTGTGGAAATGGTTTATATAACTTAGTTACGATATTTAGTGGATATTATGGCCATTAGTTTTGTTAAAACGTCAAGTTTCGAATTAAAACGGTAATTAAGTGTTTTCGAGGTTTTGTGAAACAAACCGATTTGATCAATTTATTGGTTTTGATGATTTGCATCGTATTTCATATATTTTAAGTGATTTATGAAACCATGATTGGTATGTTTGGTTTTAACTCGATGATCTGACGTTTGTACGACGATATCGAGGGTTGGTGGTGGTTTTGAAAGCGTGGTCCATAGGTCATAACCTATAGGCCTTTGGCGTGTCGATTTGGTTTTCCGATGTGATTTTAATGCGCATTTGCGATTATGTATATGTGTAGGTACCCCACGTGATGTTGAGATGTTGAAGATGAAGAGGGTGACATCGGCATCGGCACACAAGGAGCAGGTGAGTAGATTTATATCTACGGGGAGAAGTCGGGTGGATGGCGTATAGCACCCCCGCAGTTCGTGGTGATGTATACGAATACGTATACACACACACACACACAGATATATATATATATTGTTGATATATTGATTGAGTATATTGATGATAATATGGATATTTGGTGTTCTTGGATGATTTAGTGTCGCGAAACCCTAGAGTAGTGGTCGCACTACACATGCACACACCAACCCATACTTGCATACTTTCTTCTTTCATTTGTGCTTATACGGGAATATATAGTTATGTGTTCACATGGGTATGGGACTATGTATTCACATACGGTTTTAGGATGATACTTGGGTTTGAGATGAGTCGATGAGATTTGTATTGAGGTTGTGAATTCGGTGATATAGCAGGGTTCGTATTTGAGATATGACATGACGTTGTAGCGGGTCCTTGACGTAGTGTTTCACACACGTCCATGCATACTTAGGCACTTAGGCGGTATCGGTATTGTTCTTGATGTAGATCAGTACCCCGATCATGATATTTGATAAAGAGGATACCAGGTGAATAGTATGATGGATGTGATATTAACCCGTACCCAGATTTGGGGATGCCGTACGACGGATTTACGTACGAGCTATATTTTGATGATTGATCCGCACTCTTGACTTGGGATGTCTGATTATAGATATGGTATCGGATATGATATTATTGAGGCGGGATCACCGACTAATATATATACAGGTATGTATATGTATCGACTCAGATGTTAGGCGCTTTCCTTACCTGTAGTCCAGCTTGTTAGCTTAGCCCTTTAGTTTAGTTTAGTTGTTAGATTAGATTCGATTCTTACTTATTTCAAAAACTAACGAATCGTGGGTATTTTAAAAGACAGCCCAAGGGATCCTACGAATATTTCAAAAGACGTATCTTTTCATAAAAACACCATAGCCCTTATTTCCAAAACCCCATGATTCGTGTTATTTCAAAAGGCACCATTTGTAGGACTTATATTAGATTAATGCAGATTAGTTATAGTTGCGTCTAGTATTCAGCTCCCGCTCATTATTGTGGTTCGCTTCGCATCGCATGCTTATATTATGTTTCATACTCCATTATTGATATCATGTTGTTAGGACACCAGCACCATTACCGATGATGCGTATGTACCACGTACACTTACTTGCCGGCTCATACACATCTTCATCGGTAATTGCCATGTCACGTACACCTTAGAAAATATTATTGCTTGACATAGCCTGTTAGCTAATAGTTTAGATATGATATTAGTGTGCTTGCCTTATATGTTAGTTTAGACATTGTAGTTATTACCTGCTACTTCATGCATACTGTTATTCATTGTTATGCCGCATACATGGATTCTCATGCATATATTCACTTTTTACATGCTATTGAGGTTTTGGATTCGGATTTCCATGAGATTTTGTGGATTTGGGGAAAACCGCAAAACATATACAAACTTCTTCTTTCTCTTTTTAAATGAAAAGCGCGGTTTTTTTCCCATGATGTATGAGTCGTCCACCATGAGTTTGCTGATGGATTTCGAGACCCGATTCGAGGAGTTGGATGAACCGTTTCGGGTACATGGTGGACCCGGTAAGGTACCCCTGGGCAAGAAGCTCGTGGTGATGACGATGAGCCTGGCAGGGGTAGACTACCTACCGGTGATTTTACCCGACGCGTCGGATATCCGGAGGATACCGTCGTGGTCTTGAGATGGATGGTAGGGGCCGGTCTGGACTGACGGCGCCCTAGATATTGAGTTTGAGACATTGAGATTTCGAGATATCGAGGTACTGAGATTTGATGATACAGGCCAGTCCGGATAGCTGGAGCCTGAGGTCTTGAGACATTGAGAGTTATGTTTTGTGTCGATGCTAGACACTGTTGATGCTGATTTCATTTATGATACCTCATTTTAAAAATACAAAGGAAATCTCACTAATTTATGAAAACAGTTTCTTCATTTACATGTATTCTGTTTTCATGCATTCATACCTCATTCATATGATATATTGCTACCTGAGGCACTGACACGGGCACATGAGATCACACTCGGGTTAGATATTACCCTAGCCATTGTTATAGGATGCATGTTATTCATATATTTGAGGATATATTATGATCATTGACCTAGGTTGCGTTATTTATGCGATTTCTGTGCGTAGATGTTTTTCTATTCACGAGTTGGCAACTCACCCCCGTTGTGCCCCAGTTTCTTGCAGGTTTGCCGTACAGGTTTCATTACGGCTTGCGGGCATAGTTTCCTTCGGGTGATTTGCTAGTAGGTGGGTTTACTTGTATCGTACCCCCCATTATATAACTTGTATATTATTACTCTGTTGTATCTAGAAGTTCCATCAACCAAACATGTATTTATTTCAGAGATAGAGACCAGTGATGTTATTCTTTCGACCTTAGAGTCGCGCGTTTTATTTCTGTGTTTTTCTTGTGGTTTTGAGTTTTTGATCCTCGCCGTTGGCGTTGTATATTATATTGCTTGTGTGGTTGTGACCGTCGATTGACGAAGAGCTAGCTCCCGCTTGGGGATGCCTTTTATTGATTTCGTATACTATTCATGTTGTATCCCGTTTGGGAGCCAGTATTTACAAAGGAGACTCTGCCGAAATTTTCGGAAAATATTGATGTTTTTTTAAAAAACCGCTTAATTCGGCTTATGTTATTAAAACTACTTGTTTAAATTGGTTTTCCTTCACTCTACTACTTTTCTTGGTTTGCATTTCTGGGTTTTCGGCTTACTTGGATTACGTACGCCTCGAGACGTTTCGTAGTTTAAGTGCCGGTCATGTTCTGTACTTTCGGGTCGTGACAAAGTTGGTATCAGAGCGTTAGGTTTTACCTTCGGAGCGTAGGATGACCCTTGGTTGATGGAATAGGTGACTGAAGTAGAGTGACGTACCGTAGGTATGTTCCGCGGCATATTTACGATACGCTACTCCACTTAAGAAGCCTTAGGATGTACATTTCTTTGCTCAGTATTATATTCATTCCGATCTAGCCTCATCAGTACCAGTTATGGTTTTGCTGCCACGATTACGGGCAGGGAGAGCTACAGCTAGAGTTGTGGTCAGCACGAGCTCGTCACGAACGAGGACTAACCAGGGCGAAATTCCGGCGACACACGATTGCGGAGATGTGTCTTTTTACTGTGTTTCCGCGCCACGAGCGTTTGGCGGATCGCCTTTATGAGGTTACTCGGATGTGCTGATCAGCACTAGAGGATTGAGCCAATGATAGAGGCCAGCCAGATTTTGATGACCGTTGGTGTATTGCTCACTCATGATGATTGAGGCACTGTTCAGCATGCAGACGATTGAGCCAGTTGTTGCTGCGAGCGACGGGATATTGCCCCAGACGCTGGAGCTAATGCAGTACGAGTTGTACTAAGAGATGATAGAAGGTCGCTAGTCACCCGAGGATGAATGACTAGGACATGTGGTTCATTCGCCTACCCGATGAGAGGTCATCAGATAGATTGATTCCAGCTAGAGAAGACTTCACGCGAAGACGTTGGGAGTCGACAGAGACGATCGAATGTCAGAAACCTATTATTCCAAGTTTAAAGTATTCTGAAAGGCATGCAGGCAATTCTATGGACCCTCTAAAAGAATGAAACCCTAACTCGACTTAATGACCGTGTGAAAGCCTTTGAACCTTCGGGTTTGCGGCAGTTCCACGGCGCCATTAGTGAGGCTTGGGTTTGCCCTTCTACGGCTGGACCACCGATGCTGTGGTATGTACTCGATACTATTAAACTGTGCCCAAGATGTTGAGCCCTTGGGGGATTATGAGGTTTTGACAATCGATTGGATGGTTTGACTTAATTCGGATGCTAGGTGGTGAGATGCATTTCTTGGGAGACTCCAGATACGAGGATAGCCGTAGGAGCTCAGTCCTTGCAGCCACGACGAGACGAGTCCGAAGCAGTCGACATTAGAGAAAGTGGAGTAAGAGGTTCGTACGAGATCTTGATGAGACGACGTTCCACTCCGCCGACATCAGAGATGCGATACGCATGCCGAGGGATTGTACTGGGATGTACCTTCCAGAAGGAGTCGTGATGAGTATGCAGCCGTTCTGGAACAAGAAACAGATCTAGTAAGGGACGATGACTTCCGGATAGTTCGGCAGAGATGAGATTTGGGAGAGATCTCGATAGGACCTTTCTGGAATAAATTACGACAAGACTTGGACCCAGGAGTGGTCATGTTATGCACACCGGCAGGCCAGAGTTCAGGATCGTTGACGAGACATGCTATGAGTGACCACGACAGTAGGCCAAAGATTCTTGGAGGATGTGCTTGAGCGGGACTATTCCTCCATATTTGATTGTGGTATTTTGAGCGATCTATGCGCATGATTTGGTTTTGATTTTTTGAGTTTCATGATATCGTTTTCATGCACCATGGTTGCACCTACTGAGTATTTATGATTTTTGCACAGTTGTTGCACTTGAGATAGTTTTCGTGCCTTGGTTCCTCATGTTTGTGATTATATGGATTTCATACAGTTGAGTTGATTTTGTGCATATGTACGCATTCGATTTGATTCTTGCACTTGGTATAATTCACATATGCTTGCAGTGCAGTGATTCGCATTTTGTGCACTTAGATGCACTGGACTTCGATTTCGATTGTGATACTCGATATTTGTTTTGTGCACCTTGTGCATCTGATTGGATTTTGCGCATGTTCGCCGCTTGATATTGGATTTCATGATTTCGTGCACGATGGATGCACCTGATTTGGATTTTCGCGCATGTTGGGCGCATGTTTTGAGGTGCGATTTTGGTGCACACCAGATGTACTAAATCGAGATTCTTCGTGCATGTCAGATGCACCTGATTTTGCTGTCAGGCACCCACGTTGCCTATGACAGATGTTTTATGCACACCTGATGCACTTAGATCTTGTTTCTGTGCACATGTTGGCATATATATGGATTTTGATTTTCGTGCGCACCAGACACACGTAGTATTCGTATACATATTTTGGGATTGATTTCTTATAGAGCAGTACGTTTTTATGATATTTGCTATGTGTTTTCGTACTGAGCAGGACTAATCAGAGGACAGTACCTGAATATATTTTGCATGCATTGATAGCTATCGAAGGGAATTCCAAAAGGCGAGCTATAGTCTAAGTATTTACCTACGTGTCTGATATGACACGAGACGTTTAAACAAGGAAACCCTTCTAAATTGTTTTCCAAAACGGCGGAACGTACATTTTAAACAAAAGGTATATATGTATATGGTTATTTTCTTACAAAAGACGTCCGCTACTGTGCAGTGCTGCGAGCATCGCACAGCGATTTGAAGAAGATTTGGCATGCATTGCTTCCAGATGTTTTAATAATGTATATCATATTGATTTTCATTTTGGGATTTAGACATTGTGTCTTCACCAAGACTCCGATGATTGCGGGATGCTTGACGGAGTTTTGATTTTGAGTTATATGCTCATTTTTCATGCGCATGCGCTGCGCTAAGACTTGTTTTATGTATATATGAATTTGGAGCCCCGACGACTTGATGGTTTTGCTTAGATGTTTTAGTATTTGGGGGAGTTTTTAATTTAAATTCGGGGACCGAATTTTTTTAAGGGGGGAAGATTGTAACGTTTTGAAAATCGTTTCGGTGAAATTTCGGAAAATCGGTAAAATCAGGGGGTTTTCTGTAAAAAGTCAAAATACAAATATCTTTATTATAAAAATTAAATATACATATTCTAGCTATGTAGTTGCTAGTATTTGGTGTTTATTGAGCCAATGGTGAAATTTCAAATTTTCTGAACAAAATTATTTTAATATTATTTTAAGCCGTCACTAATATATTTAATTAGGGAAAATTACAAATTGGAATGGGTTGATACAAATTTTATAATTCTTGACACACTAAACTGACATGTAAAATATTGTTTCTGAAACGAAATCGTTTGCCAAAACGGTTTAGAAATTATTGAGGAAAAAAGGCTTTTTTGGTGAAATTAGCGAAAACTTGCAATTTGGTAACTTGAGAGGGTCTTTTTGCACAAAATTTCCTTGCAAATTTTCACAAATCCTCACCCTAACCTCTTGGCCGAGCCTTGCTGCCCCAAACCCCTTTTGGCCCACTTCATTTCTCACAAAACAAAGAAATAAAAAGAATTGAAGTGTAGATTATAATATAGTAATTGAGGTATGGGTTTATATACTTAATGTATGGGTTCTTGACTTGGTCAAACTCCCCACACCCTCTCTCTCCTCTCCCCACCTGCATTTGGCCGAGCCCCCCCATTTAGAACAGCCCCTTCACTTCTTCATCTCACATTCTCTTCAAAAAATTCACAAAAATGCTTAAAAATCCACAAAATTTCAAAGCAAAATCCAAATCCAACTCCTACCCATTATTTCTTTGCCTTAGCTAACATGGATCTTTGAGCTAGAGAGCAATTTGGGAGGCCAAGTATGCATGGGAGATCTCTAGAATTGTGGAGGTAAATCCTAACCCTAATGTTTAGTTGTAGATTAATTTCTTTGAATCAACTTAATTAGGTGTTTAATTTAGGTTTTTAAATTGCAAGTTTAAATTCTAGAAAAGGGTTTAATTTTTTTATTAGGGTTGTTATCATTAGATTGTGGTCCTAATAAGTAGATTAACATGTTGTTGTTATGTAAAACTTAATCTTGTTGCATCTTACTAATTGCTACTTTTAAATTGTCCAAATTGCATAATATTGCAAACTAGGTTCTAAAACTTAAGTTAAATTGTTAGATAAAAATTCTAATTATGGTTTCAAGCATTATTAACATTATAATGAGTGGTTTAATACCTTAGGTTATGCAAAACTAAGCTTAATTGTTAAATTGTGAATTTTTGCTTGAAAATTGTTAAAATTGGATAATTTGTAAACTAGGTTTTTGGGGGTTAATGAAATTTAATGAGATTAAATTGTGGAAATGGTTTATATAACTTAGTTACGATATTTAGTGGATATTATGGCCATTAGTTTTGTTAAAACGTCAAGTTTCGAATTAAAACGGTAATTAAGTGTTTTCGAGGTTTTGTGAAACAAACCGATTTGATCAATTTATTGGTTTTGATGATTTGCATCGTATTTCATATATTTTAAGTGATTTATGAAACCATGATTGGTATGTTTGGTTTTAACTCGATGATCTGACGTTTGTACGACGATATCGAGGGTTGGTGGTGGTTTTGAAAGCGTGGTCCATAGGTCATAACCTATAGGCCTTTGGCGTGTCGATTTGGTTTTCCGATGTGATTTTAATGCGCATTTGCGATTATGTATATGTGTAGGTACCCCACGTGATGTCGAGACGTTGAAGATGAAGAGGGTGACATCGGCATCGGCACACAAGGAGCAGGTGAGTAGATTTATATCTACGGGGAGAAGTCGGGTGGATGGCGTATAGCACCCCCGCAGTTCGTGGTGATGTATACGAATACGTATACACACACATATATATATATATTGTTGATATATTGATTGAGTATATTGATGATAATATGGATATTTGGTGTTCTTGGATGATTTAGTGTCGTGAAACCCTAGAGTAGTGGTCGCACTACACATGCATACACCAACCCATACTTGCATACTTTCTTCTTTCATTTGTGCTTATACGGAAATATATAGTTATGTGTTCACATGGGTATGGGACAATGTGTTCACATACGGTTTTAGGATGATACTTGGGTTTGAGATGAGTCGATGAGATTTGTATTGAGGTTGTGAATTCGGTGATATAGCAGGGTTCGTATTTGAGATATGACATGACGTTGTAGCGGGTCCTTGACGTAGTGTTTCACACACGTCCATGCATACTTAGGCGGTATCGGTATTGTTCTTGATGTAGATCAGTACCCCGATCATGATATTTGATAAAGAGGATACCAGGTGAATAGTATGATGGATGTGATATTAACCCGTACCCAGATTTGGGGATGCCGTACGACGGATTTACGTACGAGCTATATTTTGATGATTGATCCGCACTCTTGACTTGGGATGTCTGATTATAGATATGGTATCGGATATGATATTATTGAGGCGGGATCACCGACTAATATATATACAGGTATGTATATGTATCGACTCAGATGTTAGGCGGTTTCCTTACCTGTAGTCCAGCTTGTTAGCTTAGCCCTTTAGTTTAGTTTAGTTGTTAGATTAGATTCGATTCTTACTTATTTCAAAAACTAACGAATCGTGGGTATTTTAAAAGACAGCCCAAGGGATCCTACGGATATTTCAAAAGACGTATCTTTTCATAAAAACACCGTAGCCCCTATTTCCAAAACACCATGATTCGTGTTATTTCAAAAGGCACCATTTGTAGGACTTATATTAGATTAATGCAGATTAGTTATAGTTGCGTCTAGTATTCAGCTCCCGCTCATTATTGTGGTTCGCTTCGCATCGCATGCTTATATTATGTTTCATACTCCATTATTGATATCATGTTGTTAGGACACCAGCACCATTACCGATGATGCGTATGTACCACGTACACTTACTTGCCGGCTCACACACATCTTCATCGGTAATTGCCATGTCACGTACACCTTAGAAAATATTATTGCTTGACATAGCCTGTTAGCTAATAGTTTAGATATGATATTAGTGTACTTGCCTTATATGTTAGTTTAGACATTGTAGTTATTACCTGCTACTTCATGCATACTGTTATTCATTGTTATGCCGCATACATGGATTCTCATGCATATATTCACTTTTTACGTGCTATTGAGGTTTTGGATTCGGATTTCTATGAGATTTTTTGGATTTGGGGAAAACCGCAAAACATATACAAACTTCTTCTTTCTCTTTTTAAATGAAAAGCGCGGTTTTTTTCCCATGATGTATGAGTCGTCCACCATGAGTTTGCTGATGGATTTTGAGACCCGATTCGAGGAGTTGGATGAACCGTTTCGGGTACATGGTGGACCCGGTAAGGTACCCCGGGGCAAGAAGCTCGTGGTGATGACGATGATCCTGGCAGGGGGAGACTACCTACCGGTGATTTTACCCGACGCGTCGGATATCCGGAGGATACCGTCGTGGTCTTGAGACAGATGGTAGGGGCCGGTCTGGACTGACGGCGCCCTAGATATTGAGTTTGAGACATTGAGATTTCGAGATATCGAGGTACTGAGATTTGATGATACAGGCCAGTCCGGATAGCCAGAGCCTGAGGTCTTGAGACATTGAGAGTTATGTTTTGTGTCGATGCTAGACACTGTTGATGCTGATTTCATTTATGGTACCTCATTTTAAAAATACAAAGGAAATCTCTCTAATTTATGAAAACAGTTTCTTCATTTACATGTATTCTGTTTTCATGCATTCATACCTCATTCATATGATATATTGCTACCTCAGGCACTGACACGGGCACATGAGATCACACTCGGGTTAGATATTACCCTAGCCATTGTTATCGGCTGCATGTTATTCATATATTTGAGGATATATTATGATCATTGACCTAGGTTGCGTTATTTATGCGATTTCTGTGCGTAGATGTTTTTCTATTCACGAGTTGGCAACTCACCCCCGTTGTGCCCCAGTTTCTTGCAGGTTTGCCGTACAGGTTTCATTACGGCTTGCGGGCATAGTTTCCTTCGGGTGATTTGCTAGTAGGTGGGTTTACTTGAATCGTACCCCCCATTATATAACTTGTATATTATTACTCTGTTGTATCTAGAAGTTCCATCAACCAAACATATATTTATTTCAGAGATAGAGACCAGTGATGTTATTCTTTCGATCTTAGAGTCGCGCGTTTTATTTCTGTGGTTTTCTTTTGGTTTTGAGTTTTTGATCCTCGCCGTTGGCGTTGTATATTATATTGCTTGTGTGGTTGTGACCGTCGATTGACGAAGAGCTAGCTCCCGCTTGGGGATGCCTTTTATTGATTTCGTATACTATTCATGTTGTATCCCGTTTGGAAGCCAGTATTTACAAAGGAGACTCTGCCGAAATTTTCGGGAAATATTGATGTTTTTTTTAAAAACCGCTTAATTCGGCTTATGCTATTAAAACTACTTGTTTAAATTGGTTTTCCTTCACTCTACTACTTTTCTTGGTTTGCATTTCTGGGTTTTCGGCTTACTTGGATTACGTACGCCTCGAGACATTTCGTAGTTTAAGTGCCGGTCATGTTTCGTACTTTCGGATCGTGACACCTCATTTCATCAATTTCAAGTCCTTATAAATCAACAAAAATCCTAAATAAATCCCAAAAATTCATAATTAAATCAATACCCAATTTTCTTTAACCTTAATCTTTCTCGGATATTCAAGAAAGACATCATTTTGGAGGATTAAATTTTAGAGTTGGTTGCTAATTTGAGGTATAAAACCCTAACCCTAATCCTTAATTGTTAAGTTTAAATATTTATGCCAGCTTAATTAGATGTTAATTTAAACTTTTAATTTCATGTTTAATTCATTATTCATAAATTTTTTTAAAGAAATTCAAGTTAAGGTTAAAGCTTGTTTTAAGTGTTTCATGTTAATTGAAGTGTTAATTTGTGATTAGAAAAAAAGCTTAACTTAGTAGAAATATAATTTTTGTTAATTACTACTTTGTTTAATTAAGAATATTGCTTACTAGGTTTTTTCTAAAACTTAATTACTAAGTGTTAAAAATAAGGAAATAGTTTGGATAGCTTAGTTAAGCTATTATATGATGTTTGAAGTCGCTAGGAATGTGTTAGCTTGATTCTAGTGTGAAATTTTGCGATAAGTTGTTTACTAGGTTTCGGGGTTTTTCCGACGTGGGTTCGATTGTTCGTTGCGAGGTTATATCTATTATATTCCTCGTATTTAATAGTTTTATGTTGCGCGATCGGGACGATTGGAATCTAGACTAGGTGTTTCATAGTTTAGCGATCTTAGTTAGGGTTTTTGGCCGATGTCGTGCGCGATGGATGCGCTAAGTGCGCAGTGTAATTTTCAGGGCGTTATCCTTGCGTTTCATTGTTTTTTCGTCGATGTAGGATATTTAGCTTATGTGATATGTTCGTGAAATTTTAGGTTCGCAGGCGGGGACTTCGGACGCTACGACAAAAGGGAAAAAAGGTGTTAGGCTTCACTTAGCCAGGAGCGTTGGTGAGTAGATTTAACATCTACAAGGGAATCGTCCGCCTGGCGTTATGCGTCTGGGCTAGAAATGACTTGACTTGATGCATATTCTATTTCAAATTTAGAATTGTGCATACACCCTACTGCTTAGTTAATTGTTGTGCTTGGACCAGTATCCTTAGGACACTGCACTATTATTGACGGCTTATGTTGTACGAGCACTGATTGTATGCCACACACACCGTCAATAATTGCCATGACACGCACAACCCAGTTATAGATATGATATAGTTTGGTTAGGGACACTGAGACATTGATTCATATTTCTTTATGTATATGACTTATAGCATACCTGTATACTTATATGCTTTCACATATGCCTTGACATACTTACATGCTAGTTACCTGTATACCTATAGGGTATTGTACCATTAGTGATAGGTACATACACACATAATGACATAGCTACATGTATATTTTGCATACATACTTCACTTATACCCGGGGGGTATATTACATCATTTCTGATAAGTTGATATCTATATCTTGCTATACCTTTATGTTTACGCATATATCAGTTATAGCTACATGTTTACCTTTACTTGATGTTATTTAGAATTGGAGAAATTAGGAACCACATATATTTATATTAACTTGTTTCAGTTAATTAGCGGCTTTTCCTTTATATGCTTACATTACTGTTTTATGTTGCGTATATTTTATTCATGGATTTTCGCATCGAGATATGGATTTTTCATGATGTTTTCTGGATTTGGGGACCATGGTAGTTTCATGAAATTATGCATTATTTGAAAAACCCGGTTTCTCTTGATATGATATTTCAGCGTCCATCGTGAGATTTATCGGTTCTGATATATATATCCCATGCGAGGAGTCGGGGGCCGTATGAGGGTACATGGTGGGGCCCGGTACGGTTCCCCTCGGTAAGATGATCGACGGTCCATACCGATTGAACCTGGAAGGTGGGCAAGTAACTACCGGTGATATTACGAATGACTCGGCAGTTATCATGGGGATGCCGACGGGAGTCATGTGCGTATAGATGCGTCGAGAGGCGAGGGTCAGAGCTAGGCACTCGAGCTTTCGGTATAGCGTATGATACGTACCTATCAGGGTGCCAGTCTTGGTGACATCACCTGATAGATCATTATTTTGTGTCGATGCTTGACACTTGGTTTTCATGATATTTTATTCCTAAGTATATATAACAGTGGAATGGGACGCTGTTATATATGCATATACATATATATTAGTGGAATGGGACGCTAAGATATATGTATACATATAAATTCATATACGTCATCTTAATTATTCATGCAAATTATATATAGGATATAAGAGATTTACTTGATATTGGATTTGGGATATAGGTGATTCATTTGATATTGGATACAAGATATTTATGAGATTGCTGATTTTGTACATTCAGGATATATGAGATTTATTCGATATTGTACATTCAGGATTTGTGAGACTTATATGATATGACAGCCAATTTGGGGGCTGATTTGAGAAATTGGGATTTGGATTGTCTTGATAGATTTTGATCCTACCACGATGTCAGGATTCCGTGGAAATGACATATTTCATTTCATACTCCACATTTATTGTTTATTCACTGCTTAATGTATTAATAGTACCTGTTAGTGTACCTTTCATGATTGTTGCATTTACATACTTCATTTTATATGTAATGTTTCATGTATTAGTAGTACCTGCTAGCGTACCTTTCATGACTGTTGCATATATACACATTCAAATCATTATCGCATGATTATTGCAAACCGATTTTCATATTATTGCTTCATGTATTAATTGTACCTGCAAGTGTACCTTCATGATTATGGCATTCATATGCTATTAAATGCATATGTTAGATTCGCGCTGTACGTGCATACTTACGATTATCTGCATATGTTATTTACTATTCATGAGTTTGCAACTCAACCCCGTTGTGCCACAGTGTTTTGCAGGTCTTTCCTCACAGTAGTCAGAGACAGGATTATTATTACCTATCTTATCATCTTTTGCTACGGATACCGCATCGGCTCACATTGTGTAGCTTTGCTTAGGTGGATTTTGTGGTTATTCGTTGTTGTATTGTATATTCGTTGTATCCTTGTACTCTCCATCTACTACTTTCATGTTGACTTAGATACTTGATGTGAGGACGATATTGTATAGTATTTTGTGACTTGGTTGTCTTTTATACAGTTCCTTTTTATTGTCTTATATTTTTTCGCTACAGTGTCGTATATCGTTTATGGTGGTTGTTTTCCCACTTTTGGTGTGGATTTGCTTCCGTTGGGAATGTTTTACTTTATATTTATGTTGTACCCATTTTTGGGGTTGGTTTTTACAAAGGATGTGCTGCCGAAATTTTCAAGAAAGTAAATTGGACTTAAAAAATTTATACTTGAGATTTTCAAAAGTTTAAACAATTTTTAGTATCTTTTCTTGTCTTTTAATGGTTTAGATTTCTGGGTTTTGGATTTCTTTTTCTGCGTTACGCCTGGAGACGTTGCATAGAATTAGGGCCGTCACGTGCCAATTTTGGGTCGTGACAACATTTAGGCTAATTGGTTTTCTTCTTTCCCTACCCTTCGACACCAGCCTAAGGTTTGGATGAAGACTATCCAATAAGCGCAATTGGTGTACTCTCCTAATACTAGGAGCTCTCGCAAACTGAGAAAAGGTAAAGGGAAAAGACAACTGAATAATCCTTATTCTATTTCTCTAGAACCAGAAACCTTCCTCGGACTGGAACAAGTTCCTTCGAGTTCGTATGTATCTATATGATGGAATATCTAAAAAATGTGGATCTTCGCAGTGATACAGAGTGTTCCGGAAAAACACAAAGTTGATATAGGAGTGGCAGGGGTATACGTTGTTTTGTCATGAATGACAGTAGTCACAATTTCCTTTGCCCTTACTATAATCCCTTTATATGTCTTTACTTATTACCTTCTGTACACCACACTCAGGCTAATTGGTTTTCTTCCTTCCCTACCCTTCGGCACCAGCCTAAGGTTTGGAAGAAGTCTATCCAATAAGCATATTAGGTGTACTCTCCTTATACCATGAGCCCTCGCAACCTGAGAGAAAGTAAAGGGAAAAGACAACTAAATAATCCTATTCAATTTCTCCAGAACCAGAATCCAACCTCGTAATGGAATAAGTTCCTTCGAGTTCGTATGTAACTATACGATGGAATATCCGAGAAATGTGGATCTTCGTAGTGATACGGAGTGTTCTGGAGAAATGCAAAGGGGATGTAGGATTAGAAATGATATATGCGACTCCGTGACAATCCAAAACCCAAAGTGTTTTAAAAAGGTTCGGTTAACTTGGTTCATGAGTTTTAGTCTAGGGTCAGGCCCTGGTCACTGCCAAAGGGAGATAGAGAAAAAAAACACTCAGCATGCACTCTAACCTTGATCAGATTGGTTAATCACTTTATCTAATCAGGATGGCTCCCACGGTTTCCTCGAATTCTCCCTCAAACTCTAAAAGGAGAATTAGTCGGGATCATCTAAAATCACCCGAGGAGTAACACCTACTCATCAATGGGAATCGGGATCCAACTATCATCGCATGATAACTTGATGGATTTGATGGAATCCACTCAAGTCACCACACTCTAGAAGGTATGCGCATGCCTGCAAGTTTCCTGTATATTTGAAACACCCATTGTGGTTTTTACCCCTAGGACCCAAGTGACCTTAACTGAGCCATCATATCAAAGGGTCCTAGTCAAGTTCAACCCGTCATTATCTTGATTGCATTAGACCCACCTGCATAAGTCCTTGACTGAGTCAAATTGACCGTACGACTGTCTTAACCAATCATATTACCATGCAACAGAAAAGCACTACATAGCTACCAAACACTACGCCTTGGCTATGCACGACATACGTTGCACGAATACTAAGCAATACTAATCTGAAATGATGGAGGGCTACTGATGGTTTTTGGAGAAAAACCATTAACGTAATGAACTTGATATCGACTGAGTGGTTTTACAGATATATAGTGGCGCAAACTTTTGCTAGTGGTCACTCCCTGTGAAGGGATCTCGGCTCTTTCGTCATCGAATGAGGTGCAGGATATTCCAAACTGAATACCTCGATGCAAAGAAAAAGAATTAACTATAATGAAGTTATTACTATGACGTAAACTTTTGCTAAAGAGGTCACTCCCGATGAAGGGATCTCGGCTCATGCCTCGTTGAATGAGGTGCTAGATATTCATAACCGAATACCATTGTGCAAAGCAAAGAAGAATGTCGGTAATGTTAGTTTTTAAAAACTATTCCAACAACATCATATAGGTTTGTTTTCTTTGCATTAATCAGAATTAATGTAGTCCCATCAATTATACATATCACACCAGGTAAAGGAACGAAAATATAATGTACTTATATGCCATCCACATTCGCTACTGGGCCCCGTCATCACCCGTTAGGTTACTTAACTAACGGCAGAGCGGGGGCTGGACTAGCGCAGGTGTAAAACATATACAAGATCTACTAGTATATATATAAATATATATAACATTCGTCCCAGGCATGATATAAGCAGCAGCACAAAATCTCAGCAAGCAACACAGAATGGTGGATAATCCAAGAGCCTCGGGTTTCACATGAGCCGAAAACGAGACCCGACGTTCCCTTTCATATGTATAGCCTATGCTGCTGGGTTCCCTAGTATCGCCGCTGGGTTTCGGGAGGCATCGACCATGCCTTTTTCAAAAAAATGGCACGCTAAAAAACCCTAACGCTAGAATCTAAACTAGAGAATTAGACGAACAAGCATATAAACATTTTTACATCTAAGTGAACAAGGAATACAACCTTTGTAGACATGTCCTTCGCTTCAATAGCTCTATGTAGTAGTTCCTTCTCTCTATGTAGTGATCTCTCGGACTCTAGTGAGGCTCCACAAGGTGAAACGAACAAGCTTTCTTGAAGTCTTCGAGGCCAAAGATGATCTACGTCGAGGAGACACTAACTCAAGTTACCTCTTCACTAAGTGATGAACTAGTGAAGAAACAACCCGATCTAAATAGCTAGTAG
The DNA here is from genome assembly GCA_030015575.1 of Agapanthus africanus. NCBI lineage: Eukaryota > Viridiplantae > Streptophyta > Magnoliopsida > Asparagales > Amaryllidaceae > Agapanthus > Agapanthus africanus. The sequence goes on from CM057346.1 coordinate 405,538,766, forward strand.
AGAAGAGGTTGATGAAGTAGGAATTTTGCTCACTTTAGAAGTTATTTTCTCACTATTTTTCTTCACCTCTCATGAAGCTAGAAAGCTTGAGGAAGGAGATGAAGAAAGCAACCATGGAATGAAGCATGTGAAGAATGAATCAAGTGGTGAGAATAGCAACTATAGATGAGTTAATATCATATACAAAATCATGTAGAGACTAAACCATGGCTAAAACAATAATGGTTGGGTCAACAAATATCTTCAAGTAAAACAAAATTAGTGGACTTGGTCAATTGTTCCACAAGCTTTTACGAGCTTCAACCATGTGACAATTTTCAACTAATTTGATTTACTTGAAATAAATAAAACCGCTAATTATTACTTGCATGGTGTGAGTCTCATACACTCATGAAGCATGTGGCATTAAGCATGACACAAAAGATATACATTAAAATATATCACATATATACTAATAATACACTCGTGAGAAAAAGAAATTGTCACGACCCGAAATTAGGCACGTGACGGCCCTTAAACCACGTTACGTCTACAGCCGTAATGCAATTCAAGTAAGCCGAAAACCCAGCAATCTAAACTATCAAAAGTAGTAAGTGATAAGAACATTGTTAAAACTTTTGGAATCTCAAGTAAAAATCTTTAAAAACCAAATTTACTTTTTAAAAAATTTTGGCAGCACCTCCTTTGTAAAAACTAGCCCCAAAAGGGTAGAACAAAAGATATAAGTAAAGCATCCCCAAATGGAATCAAATCCACGCACAAAGGCGGAAACAACCACCATAAGAAGATATACGATCCCGTAGCGAAGAAATTGACGATATAAATAAAAAATAGCATAAATGAAATCCAGAGTCACAAAATAATATACAATATCATCCTCACACCTCGTCTCTAAGTGAATAGATGAAAGTAGTAGATGGAGAGTACTAGATACAACGAATATATAAATGAGCAACATCAGATAACCGCGAAACCAACTTATAGCAAAATTGCACACAGTCAGCCGTAGCGGTATCCGCTGCAAAAGATGATACGATAAGAAGATGCCCTGCCGCGACTGCTCTGAGGGACAACCTGCAAAACACTGTAGCACAACGGGGGTGAGTTGCCAACTCGTGAATAGTAAATAACATATGCAGGTAATCGTAGGTATGCACGTAATGCGATAATCTATAACATGCAAGCTGATAGCAAAAAATGGTAATATGTATATGCAACAGTCATGAAAGGTTCTCTATCAGGTACTACTAATACATGAAGCAACACATATCAAATAAATGCTGAGTATGGGATAAAACATGTCATCCTCACGGAATCCTCAGCATGGCAGGACCAGTGTCCATCAAGACAATCTAAATCCCAATACCAAAGGCACCGCATCCTCAGATCGGCCCTCATATCCAGTAAGTCTCATGGAACCTGAGTGTCCAACATCGACAACCGAAACATCATGAAAACATATGCATGTATGTGTGTGTGTGTGTGTGTGTTCCTCAACGACACATCAAAATCATGGAACCTGAGTGTCCAATATCGACACTCGAAATATCATGAAACCTGTGTCGAACATCTACACGTAAATCCTCATATCTAAGGCGCCGTCACAAGGATCGGCCCTGATATCTGTACATAAGTCCGGTCGATATCCCAACGATAACCGCCGAGTCCAAATACTGTCACCGGTAGGTACTATCCCTCCTGCCTGGCTCATCGTCTATACCACGAAAATCACCTCTTGACCTGGGGAACCATACTGGGTGCACCATTTACCCACAGATGGAGCCTACCGCTCCTCGAATCGGATATCTAATATAAGTCTCAGAACCGAGAAATCTCATGGTGGATACATCGAAATATTATATCAAGAGAATCAGAATACTTGCATAATTCATTATGATGATATATATTATATATATGCACATATATAACATCGTCCCATACCACTGATATATATATACACACATATATAACAGCGTCCCATACCACTGATATATATCATCCGTAGTAAAATATCTAGAAAACATCATATGAAATCCATATCTCAATGCGTAAATCCATGAAATATAATATATGCAACATAAAACTGTAATATGAGCATATAAAGGAAAAACCGCCATTTAAATGCAACAAGTTATTAAATATATCATGCGGTTCCTAATTTATCCAAAATCCAATGCAACATCATATAAGGGTGAACATGTAGCTATAGCAAGGTATATGTGTGTACATGTAAGTATATATGCAAGATGTACATGTAGCTATATCTCATATGTGTATATACCTGTCAATAATGATACAATACCCTATAGGTATATGTGTATGCATGTAGGCATAGCAAGGCATATGTGTAAGCATGTAGGTATATGTGTATGCTATCTTTCTTATACACAATAGAAATAAGGATCAAGTCTCAATGTCCTTAACCAATACAATATAACGTATGTATAGGTGTCAGCTAAATCTCATATGCACAATGGAAATAAGGATCATGTTTCAACGTCCCTAATCAATAAAATATCACATATGTATAGGGTTGTGCGTGTCATGGCAATTATTGACGGAGTGCGTGTAGCATACATTTAGTGCTCGTTTAACATGAACCGTCAATAATGGTGTTGTGTCTCATTAATACTATGTTCATATACAATAGGAAATGAGATATGCAACAATGGTACACATGCACAATCAATGTCCATATACTTGTAACTAATAATCATGTCATTTAATCTAGCCCTGACGCATAACGCCATGCGGGTGATTCCCCTGTAGATGTTAAATCTACTCACCAATGACCTCGAGCTATGTAAATCCGACCACCTGCTTCCCTTTCTTCGCAGCGTCCGAAATCCCTGCTCACGATCCTAAATTTCACAAACACAACATAAAATGTTAAATATGTTGGCTATAGTGCCTTCAAGGCAATTATCATAACCGCGGGCAGGTGATTATGATGATTGAAGGAGAACCTACACCGGTAGAACAGTCTTACTCGAGATGATATATTCTATCTGGTTTTTCTTTATCATCATGTACATGTTGATAGAGCCCAGAGGATTCTTGCCTGACTACCAGCATTATGATGGCGATCATATATGTGGTAGCTGGAGGTCAATAAGTACATCCTTAAATGTTCCTAGTCGTGGGAGTTTCGAGACTGGGCATTGATACTCCAGTGTAGACTAGTGTATACTGATCGAGACCTTGACGAGGGACGGTGGCCGGGTCTCACAAGCCATTGGTGTTAGTTTGTTCACCTAATATAGTATACAGGTGCTCATTGGGTTATGAGTACACTGGACGGACTCGCCGGGAACGTGCTACTTGGTATTATACCTATTGTCAGATAGCAGTTCCCAGGTGACATGTGTACAGGTTAGTCTGTCGACCTGAGATCATCATTTGTCTCGTGTGAGTTCCCACTGTGCTTTGATTACTACCCTACCATTGCTCAAAGGAGTCATGCAAACAGGTTTTAGTTGGGTACAGTCCCGAGCCACATGGAGGCAGTGATCGGATCATCGGGGATTCCTCTCTCCCGGTATTGGGGGTTGATGTCGTGTTGTGCATGGGTGGCCATCACCAGAAATCCATGGTCATGGTGGACGAGAATTACCGATCTAGGATCGATGGTTTCTCAAGTGGTGATGCGTTTCATGCCGACATTAAATGTCGCGTTGTTAGGGGTCTGACTTTATCCACCCCGCTAGACTCGATATGCGATACTCTTAGACGAACAGACCGGACTGTACGGATATTGTCACTGTCAGGCTCAGTAAGGGTTCTGGATGAGTTTGCTCGTCGGCCTCCCTTTCAGGCAATACTTGGGTAGCCGTTAGGTACAGCTAGTGCCGCTGACGTGCTTGTGGTTAAACCTACTGCCAGCTTATTGACGAGTCTTTAGAGTCCCACACAGAGGGTTTTCACGGTTCAGGCGATATGGTGTAGAAGACGTATGTTTGTACATACAGGTGTTCGATTAAATATGTGTACAGGCTGCACAGACGTTAATCGGACGGTTGATAATACTAGCGACTTAGGATTAAGCCGGATTATTAAATCAGGTTTTGATTTAATAATTTATATATGTATTTATATTCTAGTATTATTGTTCACTATTCATTTTCTCTCTTGACTATTTATATTTTGGTCCGAATACGCGTATATGTATTTCGATACGTATACCGGGTTGCTTTCCGTATTTATACAGAATAGCTTCTAGAAGATGGCCACCTCATTATTGGATTTTCTTTTTAGAAAATCAAATATGGAAATGAGGTGGAGGGGTGAGGTAGCATGAGCTTGGGTTTTGGACATGTAGAGAGGCATGGGTCTTAGTTTTTTATTGGAAAAGGAAAAAAGATATTTTTGTGTCTGGATTTTGTGCATGAGAGAGAAAGAGAAGGCAGCCACAAGTTAGGTGTGGACTTGGTCTTTTTCTTCACTTGCTTCATTCATCACTCTCTCACTCTCATACACAAAAAGACTTAGCTAATTTTTTTTTCTCATGCTAATGCTTCCTCACCTCTTTCATCTTCTATGGTTGCTCATTGAGCAAATTATGAAGAGAGAAAAATATAGTTACACTCTCCTACACCCCTACTCTCCATCACTAGAAACTTTGGAGCGTCGGTTGCCTTGTTTGTCGAGGCTGAAGCTTGCGCTGTTTCCTTCAGGTGGATCATCGTAGATGGAGGAAAACGGGCAACCAAACTCGATCAACGAACCACTAGAAGCATGGAATGAAGACCGAAGGACACGGATCAACTCGGTATAACCATTCTATCACTTTATTAGCTTGCTAGTTTAGGGTTTAAGGTAGATCCGGGTATCGGGTAATGGTAGCGCCAGTTTAGAAAATTTTTGTTCCGCATTTGGCCACGGTTTGATGGCCGGAACCCAACATGGTATCAGAGCCACCCTTTAAACCCCTTACTAGCTTGTTTAGACGTGCTTAAAAGATCGATCGACGAATGTTTCCGAAATCACGATTTCGTTTTGTGGTCAAAAAATATTTTCTAGAGGCTTAAAAATCCGTGCAGGCTTTTTTAAAGGTACACAAAAAATTTCAGCTCATGATGCCTCTAAAGCGCCGTGGAACCACCGCATTTGACCTCTATTTACGGCGGTTCCGCGGTCGTTTATTGGCAACTGGGCATGAAATTTTCATTGTAGCTCTAGTTTATGGAATTGTGATTTTTGACATATATGGTTTTAGCCCAGTTTTCTGTTTGAGTGCTGGATTTGCTTTCATGGCCAACTTAGGAAAGTTTAGTCGATCGGAATTTTAATTATGCATTCAACAGTACATGTATTACTATCTGCGACCGTGAATGTCATTTGATCGGTAAACCCGTCTAACTGCTATATGTTCTTTTTGACGGGTTTGCGAACGTGACATTCACGTTGTTGTTCTGTGTTGTGCTATGATGTTGGTTTGATCGTCGTGGTGGATAGCTTGGGTGCAATGTTAGTACAATTTAGTTTTATTTGTATATTTGATACTGCGGGGCGAGCGTCCGACATGTGGACTGCCATCACTGCAAGTTTTATATTATTCGTTTGGGGCACGACCGGGTTGAGGTCGATGTCACCCTTGTATATTATTTTCTTTTCTGTACTAGGATTACCCCGCGGTGGAGTGCACAAATAGCCGGGTTCTAGAGGGCAACATGTCCGCCTCTCATGGCGTTGAGACAGAGGGGACCTTACTCTAAAATTGGCGGGCTATTCGCCGCACTCGTAGGGGGTATAGTTTGACCCATGGAGGGGTGCTCAAGTAACCGGATTCCGTGAAGTGCTAGGTGGCCCATTCACGTTGTTGAAAGGGTTGCCTCACTTCTGGTTTTGGAAGGTAACTTGCCGCGCTCGTAGGGGTCTAGGTTTCAATACACAGTCTATCCACACGACAGGGAATGTTGGGTCTCATTTGCGGCTCAAATGAAACCCGGGGCTACAGGATTATCCACCATTCTGTATTGCTTTTGTGATGCTTCTATGATGCTGCTTTATATCATGCCTGGGAAGATTGTTATATATATTTATATATATACTAGTAGATATAGTATATGTTTTGCACCCGCGCTAGCCAAGTCACCACTCTGTCATTAGTTAAGTAACCTAACGGGTGATGACGGGACCCAGTGGCGAATACGGATGGCATATACATACATTTTATTTTCTTTCTTTTCTTGTGTGATTAATTGATGGGACTGCGTTGATTTTGATCAATGCAAGGATAAAACAAACCTATATATGATGATGTTAGAACCAAGTTTTTAAAAACTGACAATACGAACGTTCTCTTTTGCTTTGCACAGCGGTATTCGATTGGGAATATCCTTCACCTCATTCGACGAGGCAAGGGCCAAGACCCCTTCATCGTGAGTGACCCCTTGAGTAAAAGTTTGCGTCAACTTAATAACTTCACTATAGTCGTTTCCTTTTGCTTTGCATCATGGTATTCAGTTTAGAATATCCTGCACCTCATTCTACAAGGAAAGAGCCGAGATCCTTTCACCGGGAGTGGCCACTTTAGCAAAAGTTTTCGCCACTATACTTTTGAAAAACCACTTGTTCCTTCAACGAGATCAAGTTCATTACGTTAAAGGTTTTTTCACCAAAAACCAGCCGTAGCCTTCCGTCATTTCAGAAAAGCAGCGCCTAGTATTCGTGCTATATTTGTTGGCTTCCGTCAAGGCATAGTGTGCGGTAGCTATATGTTACTTTTCTGTAGCATGGATATGCATTAATCTAGAACAGTCGTGCATCCTTGTTGGCATCCGTCAAGGGCGAGTACGGGTGGGTCTAAATTAATCAGGACAATGACGGGTAGAACTTGACTTGCAACTTATGATTTGTTGGCATCCGTCAAGGTCATAAGCTACTTGGGGTAAAAACACACATCGGGGGTTTCAAACATACATGAAACATGCCAGGCTTCCGCATACCTTCTAGAGTGTGATGAATTGAGTGGCTTCCAAAAGGTTATCATGCGATGATAGTTGGATACCGATTCCCACTGATGAGTAGGATTACTCCTCGGGTGATTCCGACTAATTATCCTTTTGGGTTTGGAGGAGAATTCGAGGAAACAGTGGGAGCCATCGTGATTTGATAAAGTGATTAACCATCCTGATTTAGGTTAGAGTGCACGCTGAGTGTTCCTTTTCTCTCTCTCCCTTTGGCAGCGACTATGACCTGACCCTAAACTAAAAGTCATAAACCAAGTTAACCGAACCATCTTAAAACACTTTGGCTTTTGCTATGTCACGGTGTCGCATACATCATTGCCACTTCTATATCACCTTTGCATCTTTCCAGTGTTAGTTATATGTATGCCTTAGAGGCCATTACTGTATATATGATGTATATTGTAGTGGATGCTTGGACATATATAGGGAAGACTTTCTTGCTCGACATGATAGTATGCTATATGGTTGCACTTTATCTTAACATTTACTCTGATTGTCTCTATGTTACATGTTAATAAAGCCCTTAGGATATGTACTCGACTACTGGGACTATGATGAGATCATACTAGTGGGGCCACGGTAGTCGATGAGTACATCTTATAACTATTCCTAGTCGAGGGTGTATTGAGACAGGCCATCGATACACCAGAGTAGACTAGCGTATACGCATCTTGACCCATATGATGGGTGATGGATGATCCCATATCCATCAGTGACATCAAGGATGATGTACGATTGCTCAGTAGAGACTGGGTACACTGGACGGACTCGCCGAGAACTCCCAGATGGTATTATAGCTCACGTCAGATGGCAGTTCTCTGGTGACACTGGTACAGGTTAGTCTGTAGACCCGAGATCGTCATAGAGTCTTGTATGATTCCTACTGTGCTTTGATTTCCACTATACCACATCAAAGAGGGCATGCAAAAGGTAGCTTTCGGGTACAGTCCCGAATCACATGGAGGCTATGAGCGATAGGAGGGGATTCGTCTCTCCCGGTATAGGGAGTTGATGTTGCGCTGTGTTCGATTGGCTATAACTGGAAATCCCTAGCCAGGGTTGCTGGGATTTACTGGTAAGTGTTATCAGTAGTTTCTTGAACTATTATAGAGCTCATATCGACACGACTTATCAAGCTACTGGGACCTGACGTTTACCACCTCTAGACGAGATATGCGACATATCAGACGACGAGACCGGAATGTACGGGAGTGTTACTGATTGGATTCCCAGGAGAATGTACAGGCTTTCTTGTTGATCTTCTGATCGCTCAATACCTGGGTGGCTGTTACGTTTAGCTGACCGCATGCAGTTTGTGGGTGTTTGATATGATCATCACCTACTGCCGGCGTATTGATGATTCTTTAGTGTCCTACACAGAGATTTCTTGACTCGGGCAAAACGGAGTAGGGGGCACATATGTGATATGTGCAGGACCGAGGATAATGCAATATGAGATACCGTATTATATTCTCGCGATATTTGATATCAGCCGGGTCATCGGATCAAGTGTTGATTCGATGAATCGGTAAATGATATATTAGTTGGTTATATGCGATATAGCCGGATTGTCGGATCAAGTGTTGATTTGATAATTTAATGTATAATTATATATATGATATATTAAATTACATTAACTAATATTAGCTCACTAAAAGATTCTTTTTCTCACTTGGGTAATACATTGATATATATGCGATATATGTTAATTGTATTATTTTATTTTGTTACAATAAATATTGTATATGTGATATATAATATTGTAACATGATATGATTACTAATGCAACATGTTTAGTGGAGATTAAACAAGGTTAGGGTTTGATTTGGGTTAGTTGTTTCTTGAACCTTCTAGAATGTTTCCTTTTTGTTTTTGCAAAGATATTTTGCAAGATATTTACTTAACCCAATCCACACCCTTTACTATGGTGAGATCTCTACAATGGTTAAGTCTCTTGACTTAACTATGGTTGCTTTGGTAATGATATTATTACTTTCATTATTCATCACAAAAGGATTACTATTGTTCTTCTTCTCCTTCCTTCTTCTTCTTTCATGGAAAAGCTTTCTAGCTTTTTAAAAGATGATGAAAATAAGTGAGAAATAGAAAACAAACGAGAGCTAAAATCCTACTTAGTCATCCTAATCTATCCTAGCCATTTAGATTATGGTGTTCACTTCATTTAGTGACTGAGAGCTTGTGTTAATGAAACTTCAAGGTAGATCATCTTTGATATCGAAGATCGGAAGTAAGCTTGCATCTTTCTCTTTGTGGAGCCTCTCGAGAGTCCGGAACTTGATGATCGCAGCGAAGGGACCACAACACGGAGCTAATGAAGTGAAGGACCGGACTACAAAGGTTGTAATCCCAAACTCTTAGATTTTAAAGTGTTTAACATGCTTTGTTTCGCCTAAACTCTAGTATAAAGATCTTGGTTAGGGTTGTTCGGCACGGCTAAATTTTAAATCGGGCATGTATGATGCCTCGTAGACCCTTGTGCGTGTGCCTAGTAACCCTACAGTGGTATCAGAGCCAAGCTAGAGCTTTAGGCGAAGTTTAGGCGAAGTTTAAAGTCCGATCGAACTCCGAATACGCGATAAAACCTAGTTTCTGGAAATTTTCTAAAATTGTGATTTTTTCTGTATTAAAAATTCTCAAAAAAATCAGCAGGGAAATACAAGAGTTACTGTGAAACACGTGCCACCAATACCTCTAAAGCGCCGCGGAACCGCGGCCGTACCATGGCTTTGGCGGCGGTTCCGCTGCAAAACAGTAGACTCATTGTTTACTGTTTACACAGTAATATCAGTTTTTATTTCCTGATATTTTTGGGAATTTTTAATTTTACTCAAGTGTTGAGTTTTCTGGGTTGTGTTGGGAGCTCATTGATTCGATCGGAAAGTATAACTTCATTTAGTTTGTCCGGGTAATTTTTAGAACGTGTTAAAAAGTTAGACCGGATATCAATAACTCACTTTTTTCCCTGCCGGAAAATTTCCACGTGTTGGATTTTTCCGTAATTTAAGAACATTCTAAGTCGTGCAAGTAACGCGGTGGACCCTCTTGAAGAAAACAAACCTTAACTCGATTATGTGACCGTCTGAACCGCCTCTAAACCTTAGGGTTTGGGGCAGTACGGCGTGCCACATGTGAGGCGTTGGCTTGACCCTTCTACGGCTGGACCATTGGTACTGTGGCATGTGATGGATGTTTTAAAACTAATTTCAAGTGTTGAGAACCATTTAGGAAGACTTGGGTGTTTGATTATTCGATCGGAAAGTTTAACATTGTCTATTTATCTGGAATGTGATACAATATTTGGAATCCATATGTTGTTATGAGATAACTAATTTGAATGTTATAAATCTAGCAGTTCAGTCTCAATTGATCGGTTGCCACGGAATTTTGATGTGATCAAAATTCCGTCGCAATCACGTAGCGTACGCGGATACTCGCCGGGTAAACTTAATAGAAATCCATGCCCCTAAGCCCCGACCAAGTGACTGTAGAAGAACCCCGTCGCCAAAAGCATCCGTTCGGGTGCTCGCGGCAGCGGTGTTCCGCCTTAGTGCACTTCGTCGACGGCATCCGGGTGTGCGACCATCTTCTAAAGTTTGCGACGAGCATTCGATCCAGATGTCGGGAATCTTGGTGAATTGCCCGACTTGATATTGAAAAGAGTTTTCGATAATGAGACTAAAATGCAGGGTTTATAATTGTTAGGCATGCGATGTCTAAGGAATTCATTTGGTTAGGCATGCGATGTCTAAAAAGCTTGCGGATTCCAACTATTGTAGTTTTACACTTTCTTTTCTGTGACTGTAAGTGTAGTATGCAGTTGTATCGCCGGTTTTCATTGCTATACATCAACGACAATCGGGATACGCATACTTACTTACGTTGATGATATGAGATATTATGTGTTGCTGTGATATGTTATATTGGATCGTCGTGTTTTGAATAGCCGGGGGTTTTATGTGAGATGAGAGTTTTTCTTTTTCATTCATGTAAAATTCATTTGTATGTAATATTCTTTTATTGGGGCACTTCCAGGCTGAGGATGATGTCACCATTGTATATTATTTACTTTTCCGCATTAGGTAGACCCAAGGCGGGGAGCACAAGTAACCGGGTTCTAGGGTCTAGTGGGAGACCATCTCGAGGAGTTGAGATCGGGTCTCCTAACCCTAGAATTGGCAGTGTTGCTTGCCGCTCTCGTAGGGGTCTAGGGATGTGGGTTTGGCTATTCATCGCGAACGTGGAATCCGTGTTTTATACAGGCTCATATTAAAACACGGACGTCCTAGTATATCCAATATTTCATATATGTTCTTCTGCTGCAATGTTCTGTGATGAGATCATATTACCGCCTGAGACGAATGTTTATATTATATATATGAGATATATGATATATTGTAGATTTCATTTCAAATGTGATGCTTGTGAAGTATAATAAAATGGGACTTCATTAAAGAGATTAATGAAATAAAAGAAGCCTAAAGATGTTGTAGAAACTTGTTTAAAAACTGGTAGCTCTAGTTCTTGCTTTGCATAGTGGTGTTCCTCGTAGAACATCCAGCACCTTATTCGATAAGGAAAGAGCCGAGATCCCTTCACCGGGAGTGACCTCTTTAGCGAAACTAGCAGATACTGCATACTCGGTTTGTCTTTTGATTGCTTCTATAGTTTTTGCTTTGCATAGTGGTATTTGTGAAATATCCCGCACCTTATTCGATGAGGAAAGAGTCGACGATCCCTTCACCGGGAGTGACCTCTTTAGCGAAACTAGAAAAGGCCTAAAAAACACTCCATTTAAAATCACTCGATTCTACAATGATATCAAGTTCATTATACAAAAGGTTTTCTTAAAAACCTGTCGTAGCCCTTCGTCATTTTAGAAAGTAGAGTACTTAGTATTCGTGCTGTGTATGTCGACTTTAGTTGAGGCGTAGTGTACGGTAGCTAAGTGATGTCTTCCTACATAGCATATGATGCGATTAGTTAGGACATTCATGTGATTATGTCGACCATAGTAGAGGGTCATGTAGGGTGGGTCTGATTAATCATGAAATGACGGGTAGAACTTGACTAGTGCTCATGATATGTTGACCTTAGTTAAGGTCATAAGTGCTAGGGGCAAAATATTATTGGGAATTTGAAGTGTTGAAATTTGCAATGAGATTGCATACCTTCTATGAGATAGTTGGATCCCGATACCCGCTGCGGCTAAGAGTTACTCCTGGGAGAGTTTTACACATTACAATTAGCCGATCAAGTAGGTGTCTAGAAAGGTATTAACGGGGTTACGCCCCTGGGAAAACGAGGTTTATTTTACTTAGGTCCGTGCGAAAGCACGGGGAAGCTCCCTCAAAGTACCGGCACTGCCCTGGCTGAAAGATTGGCGAACTTGTAGAGTGTAATTAATCCCGACTAGTCTTTCCTTTTAGGGTTTGAAGGAAGATTTGACTAAAACAGTAGGAGACATCCTGATTAGATATATTGATAACCAATCTAATCTTGTAAAAGCGCACGCTGAGTGTTTTCTTCTCTCTCTCTCTCCTGGTTACGACTTTGTCACGCCTTAATCAAGATAATAATACGGATATACTGACCGAACCGGCTTGTTATACTGTGCTAAGGAACGTTGGTCCTGCTCCAACTTATAAATGTTATAAGACAGAGCAGGAAATAGGGGATTACCAGAATTCCCGTGCTGCCCAAACGAAGAAAGTGCATGCTGATGCATCTTCTTCAGGTGTGTTCATTACCGAGAACTGTTTCTTAGTATCCTTTACGTCCTGGGTATGAGATACCGGATCAGGATCCCAGATATGTAATTTGTTACATGGGCTACAGATAAGCAGAAAACTGAGAACGGGTGATAAATTTCATGAGATGGAAACGGTGCAAGTGTTGCAGCCAAGTCTGTTAGTAGTTATCACCCTGTATTAAAAAATACATTGATTCTGAAGAAATGTTATTAGATAACGAACCTGATATACAATATCATATCAGTCTCTTTATTAGTAAAGAAAAGATATAATTTTGTATTGTTGGATAATGTTTTGAACATTTCCTATATCAAGAGTTGATCGGTTTAGGCACGTTATCTAAAAGCATAGACGTTCTGAATCAAACCACAGTTCTTCGAATACAGAACACACACAAGAGGAAGAGTTCAGAAATGAACGAATCCTTCTTGAGGCATTGTAGACTAGGTCATATCAATGAGCCCCGACTAGCTGAAATTACATCTAGATGCATATTTAAATTAGTTTGAATTTACATCTTGTGAAACTTGCCGGTCATGTCACAGAGATAAGATGACCAAAGCTCCATTTATTAGAAACAGAGAAAGAGTTAGTGAACTCTTGGGATTGATACATGTTGATGTATGAGGTCCCCTGTCTACACATGCCAGGACCGGTTCTTTGTACTTCATTACATTCACTGATTATCTCTCAAGATCCGGACATATGTTCCTGTTGAAACACAAGTCTGAAACTTTTGAGAAATTCAATGAATATAAGTTAGAAATAGAGAACAAAAAACGGGTATAAGTATTATGTCCTTTGATGAGATCAAGGAGGAGAATACTTGAGCACGGAGATTCCTGGACTATTCTAAAAGAGAATGAGATTCTCTCTCAGCATTACTCCTTCGTATACACCACCGCACCTCGGTGTATCGGGGCAGAGAAATCACACCCTATGTGATATGGTGTGCTCTATGATGAGTACTACTGAGTTTCCAACGAACCTCAGCCTTATCGTCGATCTGGTAGGGTTCCTCATCCACCTGAGAGATACTTCGGTTTCTCTATGACAGTGGGAGCGAGGATTGCATCATGGGATGATGACCCAACTTATTTCGAGCTGGCTATCAGGAGTGGGACTCTGTAAGAATGGCTGTATGCTTAGCGATCTGAGATGGAATCCTTATACACCAACAAAGTATGGACTTTGGTTGCTTTATCTGAAGGGTTAAATCCCCATCAGGAGAAAGTATATCTTGAGAAGATTACTTGGTGTACATGGAGAAGTTGAGACTTTCAAAGCTATGCTTAAGTCCATCCAGATCTTACTTGTCACGGATATATACCATGACTACGATATCTGGCGGTTGGGTTTCATGACTGCTTTTTCTAAATATTGATTTGGAAGAAAGCATCTATAAGTACACAGTCAGAGGGCTTCGTAGACAGTGGGAGAAGCGGAAACGTGTGCAAGATGTTTTATGTGATAAAGCAGGCATCGCGGAGTTGGAACGTCTTTTTTGATATGGTAGTCAAAGAGTTTGACTTCATCAAAATGGTAGATGAACCTTGTATATACAAAAAGGTAGTGGAGAGTATGGTGGTGATCCTCGTAGAGTACGTGGATGTCATACTCTTGATAGGGAAGGAGTTTCCTATGCTACGCTCGGTCAACCTCCGCTTATCACAAGGATTCTCCATATAGGATCAAAGTGATACCTCCTAAATCCTAGGTATTTATATCTATGAGATAGATCTAATTGGATGTTAGGATTCTCACTAGCTGTAGTGAGATGGTATCTGTCGATCCTGGGGAGAATTACTGGAAAGGTTCCAGGGTGATAAGGACAGTCGTCAGGCATTGTCTTTACCCTCAGTGGAGGGACGGTATGTTGGAAGAGTTCTAAGCTAGATACCGTAACTTACTAGACGATTAAAGGCAAGATACATCGTTACTAAAGATGCTGCCAAGGAAGCAGTCTGGATATAGATACTAGTTCATGAGATGAACTTCGTTCCTACCATTGTGTGACAATGGACTTGTGGCTTATGCCAAGGAACCTCCGTCCCATCAGAAATCTAGATATAATTCTTAGGCAGTATCACCTGATCATGGAGATGGTTGATCTCCAGGGAGATCGAGATTAGGAGAGTAGACACAGAGGACAACAACGCGGATCCGCTCACAAAGGCCTTTTTCCCAGTAGAGACTATAATAGGATGGTTGAGTATGAAATACTTCAACCACAGCTAATTGTTGGGTATGCGATACCACAACAGATGGGCCTGGTGCAAGTGGGAGATTGTTAGTTATATGTATGCCCTAGAGGCCATTACTGTACATATGATGAATATTGTAGTGGATGCTTGGATATATATAGGGAGGACTTTCTTGCTCGACATAATAGTATGCTATCTGATTGCACGATATCTTAACATGTACTCTGATTGTCTCTATGTTACATGTTGATAAAGCCCTTAGGATATGTACTCGACTATTGGGACTATGATGAGATCATACTAGTGGGGCCACGGCAGTCGATGAGTACATCTTATAATTGTTCCTAGTCGAGGGTGTATCGAGACAGGGCATCGATACACCAGAGTAGACTAGCATATGCGCATCTTGACCCATATGATGGGCGATGGATGATCCCATATCCATCGATGTTTGACATCAAGGATGGTGTACGGGTGCTCAGTAGAGACTGGGTACACTGGACGGACACGCCGAGAACTCCCAGATGATATTATACCTCACGTCAGATGGCAGTTCACTGGTGACACTGGTACAAGTTAGTTTGTAAACCCGAGATCGTCAAAGAATCTTGTGTGATTCCTACTGTGCTTTGATTTCCATTATACCACGTCAAAGAGGGCGTGCAAAAGGTGGCTTTTAGGTACGGTCCCGAATCACATGGAAGCCATGAGCGATAGGAGGGGATTCGTCTCTCCCGGTATAGGGAGTTGATGTTGCGCTGTGTTCGATTGGCTATAACTGGAAATCCTTGGCCAGGGTTGCTGAGATTTACAGGTAAGTGTTATCAGTACTTTCTCAAACTGTTATAGATCTCATATCGACACGACTTATCAAGCTATTGGGGTCTGACGTTTACCACCCCTAAGCGAGATATGCGACATATCAGACGACGAGACCGGACTATACGGGAGTGTTACTGATTGGATTCGCAGGAGAATGTACAGGCTTGCTTGTTGATCTTCTGATCGCTCAATACCTCGGTGGCTGTTACGTTTAGCTGACCGCTTGCAGCTTGTGGGTGTTTGATATGATCATCACCTACTGCCGGCGTATTGACGATTCTTTAGAGTCCTACACAGAGGTTTCTTGACTCAGGCAAAACGGAGTAGGGGCACATATGTGATATGTGCAGGACCGAGGATAATGCAATATGAGATACCGTATTATTTTCTCACGATATTTGATATCAGCCGGATCATCGGATCAAGTGTTGATTCGATGAATCGGTAAATGATATATTAGTCGGTTATATGCGATATAGCCGGATTGTCGGATCAAGTGTTGAATCGATAATTTAATGTATAATTATATATATGATATATTAAATTACATTAACTAATATTAGCTCACTAAAAGATTCTTTTTCTCATTTGGGTAATACATTGATATATATGCGATATATGTTAATTGTATTATTTTATTTTGTTACAATAAATATTGTATATGTGATATATAATATTGTAACATGATATGATTACTAATACAACATGTTTAGTGGAGATTAAACGAGGTTAAGGTTTGATTTGGGTTAGTTGTTTCTTAAACTTTCTAGAAGTTTCCTTTTTGTTTTTGCAAAGATATTTTGCAAGATATTTACTTAATCCAACCCACACCCTTTACTATGGTGAGATCTCTACAATGGTTAAGTCTTCTCTTGACTTAACCATGGTTGCTTTGGTAATGATATTATTACTTTCATTATTCATCACAAAAGGATTACTATTGTTCTTCTTCTTCCTTTTTCTTCTTTCATGGAAATGCTTTCTAGCTTTTTAAAAGATGATGAAAATGAGTGAGAAATAGAAAACAAATGTGAGCTAAAATCCTACTTCATCATCCTAATCTATCCTAGCCATTTAGATTAGGGTGTTCACTTCATTTAGTGAGTGAGAGCTTGTGTTAATGAAACTTTAAGGTAGATCATCTTTGTTGTCGAAGATCGGAAGTAAGCTTGCATCTTTCTCTTCGTGGAGCCTCTCGAGAGTCCGGAACTTGATGATCGCAGCGAAGGGACCACAACACGGAGCTAATGAAGTGAAGGACCGGACTACAAAGGTTGTAATCCCAAACTCTTAGATGTTAAAGTATTTAACATGCTTTGTTTCGCCTAAACTCTAGTATAAAGATCTTGGTTAGGGTTGTTCGGCACGGCTAAATTTTAAATCGGGCATGTATGATGCTTCGTAGACCCTTATGCGTGTGCCTTGTAACCCTACATCCAGAACACCCCGTATCACTACGAACATCCACTTCCATTGGATAAATCCATCGTATAGTTACATACGAACTCGAAGGAACTTGTTCCAGATTTGAGCATGGATTTTGGTTCTGGAGAGATTGAATAGGATTATTCGGTTGTCTTTTCCATTTACCTTCTCTCAGGTCGTGAGGGCTCCTAGGATTAGGAGAGGGTACACCAATTGTGCTTATTGGATAGTCTTCTTCCTAACTATTGGCAGGTGCCAATAGGTAGGGAAGGAAGAAAACCTATTAAGCCTAAGTGTGGTGTACAGAAGGTAATAAGTAAAGGCATATAAAGGGATTGGATTAAAGGCAAAGAAAATTGCGACGACCATCATTTATGACAAAACCATGGATACCCCTGCCACTCCCACATCCACTTTGGATTTCTCTATAACACTCCGTATTATTACGGATATCCACTTCCATTGGATATGCCATCGTATAGTTACATACGAACTCGAAGGAATTCGTTCCAGATTCGAGGATGGTTTCCGGTTCAGGAGAAATATAATAGGATTATTCAGATGTCTTTTCCCATTACCTTCTCTCAGGTTGCGAGGGCTCCTGGCATAAGGAGATTACACCTATTGTGCTTATTGGATAGTCTTCTTCCAATCCTTAGGTCGGTGTCGATGGGTAGGGAAAGAAGAAAACAAATTAGCCTAAAGAAGGTGTACAGAAGGTAATAAGTAAAGACATAATAAAGGGATTGGAGTGAGGGCAGGTAAGTGTATGGTTACTGTCATGAATCAGGATAGTGAAAGATGTATTATTAAGAATACCCAGTTACCCTTTCGAAACATTTTAATGTTTCAGTTTCACTGTGCGATGTTAATTGAAAACGGTTTTCCCAATTCGAATCTAACTCCAGGGTACGTATTTACCAGATCAGTTTCTCACATCTGTATGTTATTACGGATGGTGAGAGGGAGTAAGATATTGAGAATTAGGTGATTAGATCCTCATTATATCGGAATTCGTTGTAATTAGTGATATTTGAGGAAATCATCTTGGTTTTTACCGGACGGCAAATATTTGGTTTTGAATATCTGTCGTTATGCACCAATTTCAAACTGATATATCTGTACGTTTATTTTATAAAGTGAGATATAACTTTTTGAAATTATGTCTGTGACATTTGCCTATATCAGTTGGTGATTGGGTAAGGTGCATTCAACAGCAGTGTTATTCTTCTTAACCATAGTACAGTTTTTCAACCCGCGACGCACAGGGTTTGAGTTATTGAACTCAGGGGACTTATACAAAGCATTATATGTTGTCCAGTGTCCATTAGGACAATGGGGTTAATACCAATACTATATTCTGTTTACTCATAAATTATCTAGTTTTAGACAGGTATTTCGTTGAAATATAAGGTCCAGATATTGAGAAGTTATAGGTATAAGAATAAAGTAGAGAACCATTTGTTGGAAGTATTAGGATTCTTCGATGAAGTCGAAGATGTAGATACTTTTGTTTGGTATTCTGTAAATAAGTAATGGTTTTGAGAACATGCTTCTCTTTCAGGTCACTCATATATAGATGCACTCCTAGATGAGTAATGCTGAATAGCCTCCTTGCATTTGGTTGATATGCACTGGAGACAGGTGCATGATTTTGAATCTAGTTCCAATTAAATTAGTGCTTTTGTTTCTATATTATATAGAATCAATTTATATCTTAACGATGTTAAGGTATAGGAAGTTTTCCGGATGATGCTTAAAACCAGAATCCGGATAAACTCGAGGCACGTTTAAGTAATGGCTGTTTGTGGGTTATCCCAGACTTTGACGAGGGTTAACTTTCTACCATTAGGAAGATCAATAGTGACATTATTCTTGACTCGCCACAGTTTTAGTAAAATGGATTTTTCAGAAAACAAAAGTGGGAGTTGGTAGAACTGGAAGTGATTCCAGAACTACAAACGATCACTGAAGATTTAATGGAACCTAAGAATTAAATTAGTTTCGACTTTTATTAGCCACTCCATAGATTTGGTAGTTAACCTCAGGCACCCGAGAGGTACTTCGGTCTTCTCAGAGATGGTGACAGGGAGGTTCTTGTTTACCCAGACTTACCATTGCTGCTGTTACAGACTAAAAGACCCGGCAGGAGGATGAGTATGTTGGAGATAGTGCCCTCAGAGTCAATTATTGGATCACAGGCACGTGATTGCAATGATTGAGGGAGGACCTGTCCCAGTAGGACAGTCTTACTCGAGATGATAGTATGCTATCTGGTTTATCTTTATCATCGTGTACTGCTTAGGTGACCTGACAGGTCGCTATTACACGTTGATAGAGCCCCTAGGATTCTTGCTTGACCACCAGCAGTATGAGGGCGATCATATAAGTGGGAGCTGGGGGTCTATAAGCACATCCTTAAAAGGTCCCTAGTCGTGCGAGTTTCGAGACAGGGCATCGATACTCCAGAGTAGACTAGTGTATACAGTCGAGACCCCGACGAGGGGCGGTGGCCGGTCTCACAAGCCATTGGTGTCAGTTGGATCACCTAAGATGTATACAGGTGCTCATTGGGTTATGAGTACACCGGACAGGACTCGCCGGGAACATGCTAGTTGGACTTATACCAGACGTCAGATAGCAGTTCCCAGGTGACATGTGTACAGGTTAGTTCATCGACCTGAGGATCGTCATTTGTCTCGTGTGAGTTCCCACTGTACTTTGATTACTACCCTACCACGCTCAAAGGAGACGTGCAAACATGTTTTAGTTGGGTACAGTCCCGAGCCACATGGAGGCAGTGAGCGTATCTTCAGGGGTTCGTCTATCCCGGTATTGGGGGTGAGGTCGCGCTGTATCTAGGAGAGCCATTACACGAAGCCCTCGGCCGAGGCAGGAGATTTACTTGTAGGTATTCCAGTAGTATCTCAGGGTGTTCTGGGCTACACTCCGACACGACTTGTACCGCTTTTGGGGGTCTGACTTTTACCAATCCCCTAGGCCCGCCATGCGATGCTCATAGATGAACGGACCGGACTGTACAGATATTTTCACTGACAGGCTCAGTAGGGTGTCAGGATGAGTTCGCTCATCGACGTCCTTTTTGGTCAATACCTGGTAGCCCGTCACGTATTGACTTATACCTCTGACGTGCTAGTGGTTAAATCCACAACCAAGGTGTTGACGAGTCTTTAGAGTCCCCCACATTCAGTTACTCAAGTTTCGGGCGAAAAGCTGTAGAGGCCGTATGGAGATATGGCAGGGTCCGATCAGATACGTGCGGTATTGCACGGATCAGGATCGGACGGTTAGTACTAGAGGCCGTATGGATATATGGCAGAGTTCGATCAGATACGTGCGGTATTGCACGGACCAGGATCCGACGGATATTACTAGCCGGCTTTGGTTTAAGCCGGATCCTAGTATAGTACAGTGTAGATTTTGTCTCATTGCATTTGTATTTCGGTCGGAATACGAATGCAGGTGTGTATACACAGTATCGGGGTTTTCCTGTAATTTATTACGGGACCAGTTTTCTGGAGTTGCCAGTTTACTTTCCGTTTCGGCCATATTTCTTTGTATCCTTCATTGGCCGAAGATTGGTGGAGGAGGGCTTATTTGCATTTGTGCAAATAAGCATTTGTGGAGGGGGTCTTTTGCATTTTGTTGGATCATGATGGCTCACCATCACTTGACTTTCTTTGTGTCATGATGGCATGACTTTTGTGGACATGATTGTTGATGATGGTTGTGGTTGAGTGTGGGTTTGTGTTTTGTGATGATTTCCTTTCATGATATCTTTTGTCCTCTCTCTCACTTGGATGAGGGTGTGGCTCCCTTCATTTTTGATACACTCTCACCCTCACATTCTACTCTCTCCCTCATTGTTTTTTTGGCCGGTCAAGCATGTATGGGGCTGTCCAAAATTTTTGGATTGGGAATTGTTGTTATTTTCATGCTCCAAAAATCCCCAAGTCCCTCTACATAGTTCTTGTATCATCCCTCCACCAAAATGGCAACTCCCATAACCCCTAGAGACACAAATAGCTCACTACACATTCTACAGCAAACCTTGGGCACGTCGACTAGCCAGCTTCGTGCCCGAGTTGCCTCGGCATAGAGGTGGGAGCCCGTAAAAGATGTAGACGATGTGGTGCACTTCCGGCAACGAGGTGGAGACAGGACATTCCGCGGGAGATCGGGACGACGACGAGAAGACCGGATAACTCGGATCAGTCGGTATATCTCTCTTCCCCATCTTGTAGTTAGCTAGGACTAGTTAATGGTTCGATCCGGGTGTTTAGTGCGCGGTGGTGCCGGTTTGCTAGTTTGCAAAATTTAAAGTTAACCATCGCTTCCGCATTTGGCCTCGGGATGGAGGCCGGGGCGCCGCCGTGCACTTACAGTGGTATCAGAACCTCGCCATTAACCTAGTCTAGCTTTGTCTAATGTGTTTACATTTCCGATCGACCAAAATTCCAAAATCCGCGTTTTTCACATGCATCAGTTTTCTGTTGAAATTTTCTGGAGTCCAAATTTTTTTCAGGTTGTAGAAAAGTGATGTACTGGAAATTCTAAGAACACTGTAGAAATTCGATACAGTGACTCCACAATAGGAGCGCGGAATCGCGGCCAAACCCCCCTTTAGGCCGCGGTTCCGCCGCACTATGTTGAGATCACTGCATCAAACTTCATCAGTTGCTTTCTGGGTTTAAATTAGGATATTTGGAATATTAATTTTGGGCCCAGAATTTCTTGATGTGCTACAGTAGTACTTGGGGCGCACTTGTTAAAATTTGATCGATCGGATATTTTAAACACATTAGTTCACAGTATTTACATTATATCTGCGACCGTGAATGTCACTTGATCGGTAAATCCTGTCTAACTGCTATAGCCCGGTTAGACGGATTTGCGAACGTGACTTTCACGTTGATGTTCTGTGTATTGCTGTGATGTTGCGGATCGGTCATGGGGATAGCCTGGATGCAATGCTAGTACAGTTTTGTTGTATTATGTACATTTGATATTGCAGGGCGAGCGTCCGACATGTGGACTGCCGTCACTGCCTGTTTGTATTATTCTTTTGGGGCACGACCAGGTTGCGGTCGATGTACCCGTTGTATGTATATTTTACTTTCTGTACTAGGATTGCCCCACGGAGGGGTGCACGGATAGCCGGGTTCTAGAGGGCAACAAGCCCGCATCTCATGGCATTGGGACGGAGGGGGCTTCACTCTAGGATTGGCGGGCTATTCGCTGCACTCGTAGGGGGTACAGGTTGACCCAGGAGGGGTGCCCAATTTACCGGATTCCGTGAAGTGCTGGGTGGTCCATTCACGTCACTGAAGGGGGCTGCCTCGCTTCAGGTTTTGGCGGGTAACTTGCCGCTCCCGTAGGGGTCTAGGTTTTCATTGCACAGGCTATCCACATGACCAGTGGAACGTCGGGTTTCTGTAGTGGCTCTGTGAAACCCGGGGATCCCAGATATCTGTATTGTTCTGTGATGCTGTACATTTCTGTGATGTTGCATTTTATCACGCCTTGAGCGAAATATAATATATTGGTATATATATTAGTAGATGTTGTATATGTTTTGCATCCGCGCTAGTCCATTCCCCGCTCTGTCGTTAGTTAGCTAACCTAACGGGTAATGACGGGACCCAGTGGCGAATGCGGATGGCATATACGTACATCAGTATATTTTCATTCTTTGTGGTGTGATCAATTGATGGGACTGCGTTGATTCGGATCAATGCAAGTTAAAAACAAACCTAATCTGATGTTGTTGGAACACTTTTCAAAAAGCTGTTATTGCAAGGACGTTCTCTTTTGTTTTGCATCGTGGTATTCAGTTGGAATATCCTGCTCCTCAGTCGATGAGGCAAGGGCCGAGATCCCTTCACCGGGAGTGACCCCTTGGACAAAAAGTTTGCGTCAGGGCAATAACTTCACTATAGCCGATTACTTTTGCTTTGCATCGTGGTATTCAGTTGGAATATCCAGCACCTCATTCTACGGGGAAAGAGCCGAGATCCCTTCACCGGGAGTGACCTCTTTAGCGAAGGTTTTCGTCACTATATTTTTAAAAGCTATCCGGTTCCTTCAACGATATCAAGTTCATTACGTTAAAGGTTTTCGCCAGAAACCATTCATAGCCCTCCGTCGTTTCAGACGGGTAGCACGTAGTATTTATGCTATGTTTGTTGGCCTTCGTCAAGGCATAGTGTATGGTAGCTGCTTGTTACCTTTCTGCTGCATAGATAGATGCGTTGGTTTGGGACAGTCGTATAGCCTTGTTGGCCCTAGTCAAGGGCTTGTACGGGTGGGTTCAAATCAACCTGGACAATGACGGGTAGAACTTGACATGTGACTTATGATTTGTTGGCCTTAGTCAAGGTCATAAGAGCATGGGGTAGAAATCACATCGGGAGTTTCAAAAGAACTGAAACTTGCCAGATATGCGCATACCTTCTGGAGTGTGACACCGTGAGCGGATTCCGTCATGTTATCATGCGATGATAGTTGGATCCCGATTCCCACTGATGAGTTAGTTTACTCCTCGGGTGATCCCGACTAATTTTTCTTTCAGGTTTGGAGGAGAATTTGACGGTACAGTGGGAGGTTTCCAGATTAGATAAATTGGTAACCATTCTGATCTAGGTTAGAGTGCACGCTGAGTGTTTCTTTTCTCTCTCTCTTCGGCAGCGACCATTGACCCGACCCTAGACTATGACTCAGTGACCAAGTTGACCGAACCTTCTTAAACACTGGCTTTTGGATTGTCAGAGTTGCAAACCTCATTGCCACTCCTACTTTTACCCTTTTCTCTAGGACACCCCGTATTACTACGAACGTCCACTTCCATTGGACAAAACCATCGTATGGTTATATACGAACTCGAAGGGTTTATTCGAGGATGGTTTCCGGTTCTGGAGAAAACGGATAGGATTATTCAGTTGTCTTTTCCTTTTACCTTCTCTCAAGTTGCGAGTACTCCTTGGTTTAGGAGATAGTACACCTATTACGCAAATTGGATAGTCTTCTTCCAAACCTTAGGCTGGTGCCGATAGGTGGGGAATGAAGAAAACCAATTAGCATAACGATGGTGTACAGAAGGTATTAAGTTAAGACAAAGCAAGGGATTAGTAAGAGGGCAAAGTAAATTGCAACTGATATTCACGACCAAACCAGGTATTTCATTACCACTCCCACATCACCTTTGTATTTCTCCAGGACACTCCGTATCACTACGAAGATCCATAGTTTATTGGATAATCCATCGTATGGTTATATACGAACTCGAAAGGAACTTGTTCCAGTCCGGGGATGGATCATGGTTCAGGAGAAATAGGAATAAAGTTCATTCAGGTTGTCTTTTATCTTCACCTTCTCTCACATTGCGAGTGCTCCTAGGATTAGGACAGTACACCCATTATGCTTATTGGATAGTCTTCTTCCAAACCATAGGCTGGTGCCGAACGGTAGGGAAGGAAGAAAACCATTTGGCCTAAAGGGGTGTACAGAAGGTAATGACTAAAGACATAAAAAGGTAATGACTAAAGAAAACCATTAGGACAGTACACCATCTGCTTTGTCTTTATCATCATGTACATGTTGATAGAGCCCATAGGATTCTTGCCTGACTACAAGCATTATGATGGCGATCATATACGTGGGAGCTGGGGGTCTATAAGTACATCCTTAAATGTCCCTAGTCGTGGGAGTATCGAGACTGGGCATTGATACTCCAGTGTAGACTAGTGTATACTGATCGAGACCCCGACGAGGGGCGGTGGCCAGGTCTTACAATCCATTGGTGTTAGTTTGTTCACCTAAGATAGTATACAGGTGCTCATTGGGTTATGAGTACACCGGGAACGTGCTAGTTGGTATTATAGCTATTGTCAGATAGCAGTTCCCAGGTGACATGTGTACAGGTTAGTCTGTCGACCATAGATCATCATTTGTCTCGTGTGAGTTCCCACTGTACTTTGATTACTCCCCTAGCACGGCTCAAAGGAGTCGTGCAAACAGGTTTTAGTTGGGTACAGTCCCGAGCCACATGGTGGCAGTGATCGGATCTTCGGGGATTCGTCTCTCCCGGTATTGTGGGTTGATGTCGCGTTGTCCGCGGGTGGCCATCACCAGAAATCCATGGCCATGGTGGACGAGAATTACTGATCTAGGATCATTGGTTTCTTAAGTGGTCATGCGTTTCATGCCAACACTAAATGTCGTGTTGTTAGGGGTCTGACTTTATCCCCTAGACTCGATATGCGATACTCTTAGACGAACAGACAAGGCTGTGCGGATATTGTCACTGTCAGGCTCAGTAGGGGTTCAGGATGAGTTTGCTCGTCGGCCTCCCTTTCGGTCAATACCTGGGTAGCCGTTACGTACAGTTACTGGCGCTGACATGCTTGTGGTTAAACCCACTGCCTGCGTATTGACGATTCTTTAGAATCCCACACAGAGAGTTTTCACGGTTTAGGCGATATGGTGTAGATGACATATGTTGGTACATACAGGTGTTCGATTAAATATGTGTACAGGCTGCATAGACTTTAATCGGACGGTTTATAAAACTAGCGGCTTAAGATTAAGCCGGATTATTAAATCAGGTTTTGATTTAATAATTTATATATGTATTTATATTCTAGTATTATTGTTCACTATTCATTTTCTCTCTTGACTATTCGTATTTTGGTACGAATACGCGTATATGTATTTCGATACGTATACCGGGTTGCATTTCGTATTTATACCTAATGGCTTCTAGAAGATGGTCACCTCATTATTGGATTTTCTTTTTAGAGAATCAAATAAGGAAATGAGGTGGAGGGGTGAGGTGGCATGAACATGGGTCTTGGACATGTAGATAGGCATGGGTCTTAGTTTTTTAATGGAAAATGAAAAAAGATATTTTTGTGTGTGGATTTTGTGCATGAGAGAGAGAGGGAAGCCACAAGTTGGGTATGGACTTGGTCTTTTTCTTCACTTGCTTCATTCATCACTCTCTCACTCTCATACAAAAAAATACTTAGCCAATTTTTATTGCTCATGCCATTACTTCCTCACCTCCTTCATCTTCTATGGTTGCTCATTGAGCAAATTATGAAGAGAGAAAAATGTAGTGACACTCTCCTACATCCCAACTCATCATCGCTAGAAACTTTGGAGCGTCGGTTGGCTCGTTTGTCGAGGCTGAAGCTTGTGCCGTTTCCCTCAGGTGGATCATCGTAGATGGAGGAAGACCGGCAACCAAACTCGATCAACGAACCACTAGGAGCTTGGAATGATAACCGAAGGACACGGATCAACTTGGTATAACCATTCTATCACTTTTATTAGCTTGCTAGTTTAGGGTTTAGGGTATATCCAGGTATCGGTAATGGTAGCGCCAATTTAGAAAATTTTGTTCCGCATTTGGCCACGGTTTGATGGACGGGACGCTGCCATAACCCAACAAAACATCCTGCGCCGATACAAAGCCAATGAAACGCAAGGATGACGTCCACAAGATATACACACTGTGCATTCTGTGCACAAAACGCATACGTTATCGGCACAACCTCAGCTAGGAATGCAAAACGACACAACAACCATGCCTAGACCCCCATCGTACCGATTGCGCATTCACAACACAATATATATCGTGGAAGATAATATATATAACATCTCAACGTCAAAAGAAACCCATGCCTAATTTATCCGAAAGCCTCGTAAGCAACTTTATAAATATTTTAGCTCAAATCTAGAAGTTTAAACCATTCTAGTAATCACAAACAACACAGAGTATCTTACCTAAACCACACAAACTTTTACTACAATTTTAATCTCACCCATATAAGATATAGTAAAAGTTTAGTTTGCACTTAAACTTAATTAGAAAATTAGGAAAAATAACAATTAACAATCTCACAACTAAGTTAAGTTTTCCAAGTCTAAACCGCTCACTTAACCATTACAAACAATCAAAACCCTAACTTGATCTTCAAAAACCATTTCTTGAATTTCTAAACATGCAAATTAAATCCATATTTAAACATCTATTAAGTTAGCTTAATGTATTTAAACAACAACTAAAGCTTAGGGTTACGATTTATACCTCCACTTGATTTACAAACTTATACCAAGATCATCAAAATAGCCACCAAAATGCTATCTTTCATGAAGATCTATGCAAGATTTATGCTAAAGAATAATGGGTATGGATTTGTATTTGAGTTTGTGGGATTATTTAATAATTTTTGATGATTTATTTGAGCTTTTAGAAGTGCAAATGGGGTAAGAAGAGAGAGAGGGCAGCAAGAGGGGCACGGCCAAGGGTAAAAAGAGATGAGGTGAGGAAATTGTATGGAAATTTCTAGCTAAGTTCACAATTAATGTTCAATTAAAGCTTCTCCCATCATGCCACCTTTTAATCTTTTCTTTTCTAATTAAAGTTTTCTTTTAATTCACCAAAATATCTACATATTTTCTAGGATATTTTTAAAGATGGTTTAATATTTAATCTTGTGATTAAGTTAGCATAGATTCACTTTAGCATAATTAACCCAATCCAAATAGTAATTACCACTAGTTAAGTGCATAATTAAAAGCTTATAATAATATTTTAATTGAGGAAAAATATTAAAGTGAACCAAAATTTTCAAGTGACAACTAGAAACCGCAAACTAGCAATTTTCTAGTTAAACTAGGTGTAGTTAAGTCTATACAGAAAAATGATCACTTATGGGTTTTTACGGAAAACACAGTTTATTTTACCTATTAACGAAAAATTTGCCTAAACGATTTCTAAAACGTTACAATCTCCCCCATTAAAGAAATTCGGTCCCCGGATTTAAAATTCTTTCTATGCGTACCTTCAAAAAGATGAGTGAAAACTTCTGCATCTCACTCGCAGCCTCTCAAGTGATCTTCTCACTAGACGGGCTACGCCAAAGAACCTTAACAGATGGAAAGACCCTTGACCGAAATTTCTCCACCTGCTTATCCACTATAACAATCGGCTGTTGGTGAACGAAAGATCGCGTCCAAATGAATGGTCTGGTACTGAATCATGTGAGAAGGGTCATGAAGGTAATTGCGAAGTATCGATACAAGGAATACGGGGTGAATACTCAGAAATCTTGGCGGGAGTGCCAACGATAGGCAACGGTACCAACCCGCTCGAGGATCTTAAAAGGACCTACAATTTGGGACTAAGCTTTCCAAAACTCAACACTCCATTCATCGGAAAAATCCGTAGGAATACATGATCTCCCACTGCGAACTCATGTCTGTGACAACGACGGTCGGTATAAGACTTCTGTCTGCATTGGGCTGCTCTCATCCTATCCTGAACAAATTGGATCTTCTCTGAAGCCTCTTGACTAGCTGGGGTCCAAAATCCTACTCTCGCGGAGTCGGTAAAACAGACTAGCGATCGACACAACCTACCATAAAAAGCCTAAAAGTTGCCATCTGAAACGTCTCCTGATAACTGTTACTGTAGGAGAATTCAATCAATGGCAAGTGACGATTTCAACCGCCAACAAACTTAAGCACGCACGCACGAAGCATATCCTCCAGAGTCTGTATAGTCCGCTCTGACTGGCCATCGGTCTACGGATGGAAAGCGGTGCTAAAGCTCAACCATTACCCAAGGCTTCCTGAAGCTTCTGCCAAAGACGGCTAGCAAACTGGGTGCCCTTATTGGATACAATGCATGAAGGAACTCCATGAACATGCACAAACTTACCGAAGAACAACTGAGCAAACTGATCATACTGAGCATAACCGTACAACAATCACCCAAATGGAGTCATACCCTTGACTAGACCTGGGCAGACCCATAACGAAATTCAAGAAGATCTGCTCACATTCCTACTCCGGAACGGTTAAAAGTAGCAACTCTCCTGCTTGTCTCAAATGCTCAACGATAGCTCGCTAACAAGTCAGGCACCTTAAAACGAAATCTAAAACATCACTCTTCATCCCTGCGCACCCGTAACTAACTCTCATGTCATGTTACATTTTGGTGGCACTTTGCTGAACACTGAAAGCTGACTGATGTGCCTACTCTAGGACCTCGCATTTCTACCCATCAGTATCAGGTATACACCAACGAGTCCCGAAACGCAGCACCCCCTGGTCATAAATCAGAACTCCGAATCTCTACCCTGCCGAACATGTTCAAGAATCTCAGACAAACGAGCATCGGCGGGCTATGCCTCACGAAAACGCTTAAGTAAAAGTGGACGGGCACGAACATGAGCAAGTTGTCCCCCTAGTAGAGGTGAACTTAAGCTATACTCAACGGTCGCACAAGAACTGTAAATCTGCAGAAGACTGTCTCTGAACTGCACTCATCTGGGACAAGCTAACCCCGGGCCTGCGACTCAAAGCAACAGCTATCACAATCGCCTTGCCACGGGAAAATAAAGGATCTCACAATCATAATCCTTCACAAGCTCCATCCAACGGCGCTGTCTCAAACTTAGATCCCGCTGCAGGAAGATTAAGGTCTGGTGGTCTGTGAAAATCTGACACGACTCTCTGTACAAGTAGTGTCTCCAAATATTCAGCGCAAAACCACCGCGGCCATCTCCAGATCATGAGTGGGATAATTCTGCTCGTGCTCCTTCAACTGCCAGGAAGCATAAGCGATAACTCTATCATGCTGCATCAAAACACAATCGAGCCCCACTCGCGAAACATCACAGTAAACGACAAAGTCGCCAGATCCAGAAAGCAAAGGTAGAACTGGTGCAGTCGTCAACCGAGCCTTCAACTGCTGAAAACTCAGCTCGCATGCCTCAGTCTAAAGAAAAGAAACTTCCTTCCTTGTCAGTCCGGTCAGCGGTGCAGCGATACTCAAGAAATCCTACATGAAACGGCAGTAAAAACCGGCTAAGCGCAAAAAGCTGCGGACCTCTGTCACTGATGCAGGTCTGGGCCAAAGCTTTACGACCTCGATCTTCCTCGGGTCTATATGAATATCTTCTCCCGTAACAACATGAACTAGGAAGTCAACATTATCAAGCCTGAAGGAACACTTCGAGAATTTAGCAAACAGCTGGTGCTCTCTCAATGTCTGCAAGGAAATCCTCAAGTGCTGCTCATGTTCCTCTCGACTCTTGGAATAGACCAGAATGTCACCAATAACACAACAGTAAACTAGTCGAGGAACGGCCTGAAAAAATCCGGTTCATCACATCCATGAATGCTGCTAGGGCATTAGTAAGTCCAACGACACCACCAAAAACTCATAATGCCCGTAGCGCACACATAAAGCAGTCTTCAGAGTGTCATCACTCCGAACCCGCAACTAATGATGACCTGATCCCAAAACAAACTTTGAAAAATGTCCCGCACCCTGGAGCTGATCAAATAAATCGTCCATACGGGTAAAGGATACCTAATCCGCACCGTAACTCGGTTCAACTGACGAAAAACAATGCACAAACTCAAACTGTCGTCCTTGTTCTTGACGAATAAAATAGGAGCACCCCAAAGCGAAACACTTGGACGAACAAGTCCCCCTATCTAGCAACTCTGCAGCTGATTCTTAAGCTCCCTAAGCTCTGCCGGCTCATTTGGAATAACGTCGGAAAACTCTCGCATGATAGGAACTCAGTCCAACGAATCCACTGTGGCTCCGGTATCACGAATGAAAGACAAGAATCCTCGACATCATCTCCTCAAAAGCCGACTAGCGAAAAAAGGCTGAAATCAAGCTGTGAGGGGCGGCACCACTTCCCCCCTGCACAATAAGAACTGACTCACCGGGAAAACAAAACCTGACTGTTTTCTCGCGGCAGTCCAAAGACGCATAGCACGTAGCTAACCAGTCCGTGCCCAGGAGATCATCAAAGTCCAACATCACTAAAAGGATCAAATCGACGGACGAATCTCTATCTCCTATCCGATTGGCACATGATCGAAACACGTGTCGCGCCACAAAAGAATCGCTAACAGGAGTAAACACAACAAACGGCTTATCTAGCATACACGACTCTCGGCCCAACCACGGCATGCAGTGTGTAGAAACAAACGAGTGCATAGATCCCGAATTAGACAAACATGCACATCAAAAGATCATACGAAAAATAATACCTGAAACCACTACATTGGACGCCTGTGCGTCCCGATGAGTCGAAACAAAAGCTTGTGCCTGTCCTCTACCTGCAACAGGCTGTCCTCCTCCTCTGCCATCCTGTACGCTCTGACCAAACTCTCCGCGAACATGACCTCTCTGAACATAAGTCTGACGCGGATCAACAACAGGTGCAAAAGGAGACTCTCCTTGAGGTGAAGGTGATAAGGTATCATATTGTACTGCTGCACTCTTCTGGCGTACGACAGAACAATTCCTGACGAGGTGATGGAAACTTCCGCACCAGAAACATCCATATGATGACTGCTGACCCTCCTGAGGATAAGAGCTAAACAACTGTCCTCGTCCTAAGCCTCTTCTACTCCCGCAACGTAAACGAAATCTGTCGCGGAGACTAAGCATCTGTCTCTGGGCTGATACACTTGTACGAGCCCTCCTCGGTTCCGCAACATCCAAAGTCTCGGGAAGATGCTCCTCATCTTGTAGGGCTGCGTCCATTGCTGCTGTATACGTGACAAAATGCTGTGTGTTGATAACAAGGAATACTGGGTAATAGTGGTAGCAACCTCCTGTCGCTGCGCTCGTCTGGCCTCAACCAACGATCCCATCATCTGGCGCATTTCTTGCATATCTGTCTCTAACCTAGCGATATGATCTATCGAAGGCGGATCAATCTGCTACTGTACAGCGAGCGTACCTTCCTGGTCAGTCCTCATCCCAAACGAGTCAACTATGACCTCGGCTTTCGCTGTCTCTCTCTGAGCCCTCATAGTCATCGGCGGCAAATGGATAGAAATGGAAATAGGAGTCGATAAGAACACGGAAATCGAATCACAAGGATATGTATAATCATGGAAGGTATTTCAAGCAATTAGTACTTAGGTCACTTAGGCCACTTAGGCGGAGTACCGTATCGCAAGTATGCCGCAGACATACACACACTACGTCACTCTGCTTAAGCTACCTACTCCATCGTACCAAGGTCATCCTACACACCGAAAGGTAAAACCTAGCGCTCTGATACCAACTTTGTCACGACCCGAAATTTGGCACATGACGGCCCTTAAACTACGTAACGTCTACAGGCGTAACACAATTCAAGTAAGCCGAAAACCCAGCAATCTAAACCATCAAAAGTAGTAAGTGATAAGAACATTGTTAAAAGTTTTAGAATCTCAAGTAAAAATCTTTAAAGTCCAAATTTATTTCTTTAAAAAATTTGGCAGCACCTCCTTTGTTAAAACTAGCCCTGAAAGGGTACAACAAAAGATATAAGTAAAGCATCCCCAAACGGGAGCAAATCCACGCCCAAAGGCGGAAACAACCACTACAAGAAGATATACGATGCCGTAGCGAAGAAATTGACGATATAAATAAAAAACAACATAAATGACATCCAGAGTCACAAAATAATATACAATATCATCCTCACATCTCGTCTCTAAGTCAATACATGAAAATAGTGGATAGAGAGTACTAGATACAACGAATATACAAATGAGCATCATTGGATAACCGCAAAACCTACCTATAGCAAAATTTCACACAGTCAGCCGTAGCAGTAACCGATGCAAAAGATGATACGATAAGAAGAAGCCCTGCCACGACTGGTATGAGGGAAAACCTGCAAAACACTATGGCACAACGGGGGTGAGATGCCAACTCGTGAATAGTAAATAACATATGCAGGTAATCGCAGGTATGCACGTACTGCGTTAATCTATCACAAGCAAGCTGATAGCAATAAATGGCAATATGCATATGCAACAGTCATGAAAGGTATACTATCAGGTACTACTAATACATTAAGCAATGCATATCAAATAAATGCTGAGTATAGGATAAAACATGTCATCCTCACGGAATCCTCATCGTGGTAGGACCAGTGTCCATCAAGACAATCTAAATCACAATACCAAAGGCACAGCATCCTCAGATCAGCCCTCATATCCTGTAAGTCTCATGGAACCTGAGTGTTCAACATCGACACCTGAAAAATCATGAAAACACATGCCTGTATATATGTGTGTGTGTGTGTGTGTCCCCTTCAACGACACATCAAAATCATGGAACCTGAGTGTCCAACATCGACACTCGAAACATCATGAAACCTGTGTCCAGTATCGACACGTAAATCCTCATATCTCAAGGCGCCGTCACCAGGACCGACCCTGATATCCGTACATAACTCCGGTCAGTATCCCCACGATAACCGCCGAGTCCAAATACTGTCACTGGTAGGTACTAGCCCTCCTGCCAGGCTCATCATCTATACCACGAAAACCACCTCTTGCCCTCGGGAACCATACTGGTGTTAGTTGTATTTATGCCCTAGAGACCATTATTGTACATGAGATGTATATTATAGTGGATGCTTGGACATATATAAGGAGGACTTTCTTGCTCGATATGATAGTACGCTATATGGTTGCTCTTTATCTTAACATGTATACTCACTGTCTCTCTGTTACATGTTGATAAAGCCCTTAGGATGTGTACTCGACTTCCAGGATTATGATGCAGATCATACTAGTGGGGCATGGGTAGTCCATGAGTTCATCTTTCAATGTTCCTAGTCGTGGGAATATCGAGACGGGGCATCGATATTCCAGAGTAGACTAGCATATATCTTCTTGACCCATGTGATGAGCGTTGGATGATCCCATATCCATTGGTGTTTGACATCAGAGATGGTATACGGGTGCTCAGTGGAGACTGGGTACACTGAACGGACTTGCCGAGAACTCCTAAATGGTATTATACCTCACGTCAGATAGCAGTTCTCTGGTGACACTAGTACAGGTTAGTCTGTCGACCAGAGATCGTCATAGAGTCTTGTGTGTCTCCTACTGTGCTGTGATTTCCACCCAACCACGACTCTACTGAGTCGTGCAAACAGGTGTTTTTTGGGTACAGTCCCGAGTCACATGGAGGTAATGAGCGATAGGAGGGGATTCGTCTTTCCCAGTATTGGGGGTTCATGTTGCGCTATGTTCGGTTGGCAATAACTGCAAATCCATGTCCAGGTTTGATGAGATTTACAGAAAAGTGTTATCAGTAATTTCTCGCCCGTTATGGACCTTACATCGACATGACTTATCAAGCTATTGGGGTCTGACGTTTACCACCCCTAGGAAAGATATGCGACATATCAGACGAACAGACCGGGCTGTACGGTAGTGTTACTGATTGGATTCGTAGGAGTGTGAGCAGGCTTGCTTTTGATCTTCTGATCGCTCAATACCCGGGTGACCGTTACGTTTAGCAGACCGCTTGCGGCTTGTGGGTGACTGATATGATCATCACCTACTGCCGGCGTATTGACGTGTCTTTAGAGTCCTATACAGAGGTTTTCTGGCTCAGGCGAAATGGAGTAAGAGCACATATGAGATATGTGTGGGACCGAGATTAATACGTGTATGTGATACCGTATTCTATTCTCACGATTTGAATCATTAGTCGGTTATATGCGATATAGCCAGGTTATCAAATCAAGAGTTGATTCAATAAATTGATACATATGATGTTAGTCGGTTGTATATGATATAGCCGGATTATTAAATCAAGTGTTGATTTAATGATCTAATGTATAATTATATATTTGATATATTAATTTTCATTAACTAGTATTAGCTCACTTAAGATTTCTTTTCTCACTTGATTGTGCATTAGTATATATATGATATATATTAGTGTATTATTTTGTGTCATGCTAGATGATATATGCAAACATGGGTGTGTGTGTGACTTACACCATAATTAAGATAATGGTAAGGATTTTATTTATTCTAGTAATTCAAAATTAGTTGTATTATGTCATGCTTAGAAGCTTGGAGAAGCTTAAAGCATCTTTGACTTAATCTACTAATTTTTTCTCATTCAAGGTATTTATTAACCAAACCATTATCTTAAACCATGGTTATGTCTCTACAATGGTTAGTGTATGACACTAACTCACCCATGGTTGCTAATCTCACCTCATTTTAGTTTTCATTCTTGAGTTGCTTCATTTTTCATAGAGGTTTTTTTCATCTCTTTCTTCTAGCTTTCTAGCTGCATGAAACATGAAGAAATATTTTGAGAAAATAAAATCTGAAGTGAGCCCAATTCCTACTTCATGATCCTCTACTACTTTCCATTTAGTTTGGTGTGTTCTCTTCATAAAGTTCATCACCTAGTGAAGAGGTAGCTTGGGTTTGAGTCATCTCGACGTAGATCATCTTCGGCCTCGAAGACTTCGAGCAAGGTTGTTCATTTCTCCAAGGGAACCTATACTAGAGTTCGGGAGATCAACAATCGCAGTGAAGGGACTTCTACACGGAGCTTTAGAAGTGAAGGACCGGTCTACAAAGGTTGTATTCCTCATTCACTTTCTATGTAAAGTTGTTTACATTTTAGTTTAGCTCCTAAAACTCTAGTTAGATCCTAGGTTTTGTTGTTTGTGTTGGGCTTCCCTTGCACCTAGTCTAGGGTTTGGTAGCATCACTCATGCCACTTTAAAAATTAGAGAGGTGCAAAGCAAGCAAACCATGATTCTTTACTAGAAAATCTAGGGTAATAAGTTTGTATCACATACGAAGAAGTAAAGAGATAGGGATTACAACCTTTGTAGTCCGTTTCTTCGCTTCATAAGCTCCGTGTTGAGGTCCCTTCGCTGCGATCATCAAGAAGTTCGACTCTCGGGAGGCTCCATGAGGTGAATGATGTATCTTGCTTGAAGTCTTCTTGATCTAAGATGATCTACCTTGAAGAATCTCTAACCCTAGCTTTCACTTCACTAATGAAGTAATTAGAGAAGTGAACACCCTAATCTAAGTGGCTAGAATAGATGAGGATGATGAAGTAGGAATTTTGCTCTCATTTGTTTTCAATTTCTCACCGTTTATCATCACAAACACAAAAGGTAGTGAAGCTTTTTCAAGAGCAAGAAGAAGAAGAAGATGAAGCTAAACTTTTTGTGATGAATAATGAATTATTGTTATGGTTATAATTGCAACCATGGGTTAAGAATGAAAGGCTTAACCCTTGTAGAGAATAAACCATAGGTTAAGGGTTTGGGTTGGGTTGACAAATATCTTCACAAAATATCAAGGAAAAAAGACAAAGTCAAAGCTTCATGAAGCTTCATGAAAGCTCATCCAAAAGCTAACCCAAAAGCTAACCCTAATCCAAACCCTAACTTGGTTTAAAGTCTAAATGTTCATTGCATTTGTAACCCTAACTTGTTACAATATTATATATCACATATACAATATATTTTTGTAACAAAAGAAAATAATACAATTAACATATATTGCATATACATCAATGTATTATCCAGTGAGAAAATGAATCAATAAATCGAGCTTATATCAGTTAACGTAATGTAAGATATCACATATATAATTATACATTAAATTATCGAATCAACACTTGATCCGATAATCCGGCTATATTACATATAACCGACTAATATAACATGTACTATTTCATCGAATGAACACTTGATCCGATGACCCGGCTATATCTCATATACTCGGCCGATATCACATATCGCGAGAATAGAATACGGTATCTCATATCGTAATATTCTTGGTCCCGCACATATCACATATGAGCTCCTACTCCGTTTTTCCTGAGCCAAGAAACCTCTGTGTAGGACTCTAAAGAATCGTCAATACGCCGGTAGTAGGTGATGATCATATCAAACACCCACAAGCTGCAAGCGGTCAGCTAAACGTAACAGCCACCCAGGTATTGAGCGATCAGAAGATCAACAAGGAAGCATGTACATTCTCCTGTGAATCCAATCAGTGACACTACCGTACAGTCCGGTCTCTTCGTCTGATATGTCGCATATCAAGTCTAGGGGTGGTAAACGTCAGACCCCAGTAACCGATAAGTCGTGTCGATGTGAGTCTCATAACAGGTCGAGAAACTATTGATAACTCTTACCAGCAGCACTCCATATCAGCCCTGGCCAGGGTATTCCAGTTATAGCTAATCGAACACAGCACAACATTAACTCCCTATACCGGGAGAGACGAAACCCCTCCTATCGCTCATTGCCTCGATGTGATTCAGGACTGTACCCAAAAGGCACCTTTTTGCACGCCCTCATGGACGTGGTAAGGTGGAAATAAAAGCATAGTGGGAATCACACAAGACTTTATGACGATCTCGGGTCTACAGACTAACCTACACCAGTTTCACCGGAGAACTGCTATCTGACGATAGGTATAATACTATTTTAGAGTTCTTGGCAAGTCCGTTCAGTATACCCAGTCTCCACTGAGCACCCGTACACCATCTTTGATGTCAAACACCGATGGATATGGGATCATCCATCGCCCATCGTATGGGTCAAGATGCGTATACTCTAGTCTACCGTGGTGTATCGATGCCCTGTCTCGATACACCCTCGACTAGGAACAGTTATAGGATGTACTCGTTAACTACCCTGGCCCCACTAGTATGATCTCATCATAGTCCCAGTAGTCAAGTACATATCCTAAGGGCTTTATGAACATGTGAGAGCAAGACAGTAAACAAATACAAGTCAACATGTTAAGGCAAAGTGAAACGAGATAGCATACTATCATATCGAGCAGGAAAGTCCTCACTATATATATCCAAGCATCCACTATAATATACATCATATGTACAACAATGGCCTCTAGGGCATATATACAACTAACAATCTCCCACTTACACTAAGTCCAGCTATTTTAGTATCTCATACCCAACATCCCGAAGAGTCGCTAAAATTATATCTAGGGAATGGCCTTCGTGAGTGGATCCACAGTGTTGTCCTTCATTTCAACTCTCCTGACCTCGATCTCCTGGCGATCAATTATCTCTCGGATCTGTTGATACCACCTCAGAATATGTCTGGACTTCTGATGAGACCTGGGTTCCTTGGCCAAATCCACAGCTCCATTGTTATCACAATACAAAGGTATTGGATGTTCAATGGAAGGAACCACACCAAGTTCAGTGATGAACTTCTTCATCCAGACAGCCTCTTTGTCAGCATCGTTGGCAGCGATGTATTCAGCCTTCATCGTTGAGTCTACCACGGTTTCTTGCTTGGAACTCTTCCAACAAACAACCCCTCTATTTAGGGTAAAGTCAGATCCGGAGTGCGACTTAGAGTCGTCATTATCATTTTGGAAGCTCGAATCGGTAAAGGACTCCACTTGGAGTTGTCGGTTACCATACAACAAGAATATCTCCTTAGTCCTTCGTAAGTACTTGAAAATGGTTCTTCACAGCTGTCCAGTGACTCTCCTGGATCTGCTTGATACCTACTTACTCCACTTAGTGAGTATGCTACATCGGGTCTGGTACATAGCATCGCGTACATGATAGAGCCTACTACTGAAGCATTGGGTATCCTTTGCATGCGAGCTCTTTCCAAATCATTCTTGGGGGACATCTCTTTGGAGAGAGTAAGTCCAGAGATCGTGGGTTGGTTCCCACGCTTGGATTCTTCCATACTAAAGCTCTTTAGTATGGTGTCAATATACTTGGATTGGAACAATCCCAGTATCCGTTTAGATATATCTCTATAGATCATAATTCCCAAAATGTAGGAGGCATCACCTAGATCTTTCATTGAGAATCTATGTGATAAGAAGAGCTTGACCGAATGCAGCATAGGAACATCATTTCCTATCAAGAGTATGTCATCCACGTACAATACGAGGAAGACATCCTTACTCTCTGCAACCTTCTTGTAAATACAAGGTTCATCTACGTTTTTGATGAAGTCAAACTCTTTGAATACAACATCAAAACAGATGTTCCAACTCCGCGATACCTGCATTAACCCGTAGATGGATTTAAGCAGCTTGCATACCTTTCCGCTGCTCCCACTATCTACAAAGCCCTCTAGCTGAGTCATGTACACGCACTCCTCTAAATAACCATTTAGAAAGACGGTCTTAACATCCATTTGCCAGATTTCGTAATCATGGTATGCAGCAATGGCCAGTAAGATCCGGATGGACTTAAGCATAGCTACTGGAGAAAAGGTTTCGTTATAATCCACACCTGGTCGTTGACGAAAACCCTTTGCAATAAGTCTAGTTTTGAAAGTCTTAACTTTTTCATCTACACCAAGTTTCTTCTTAAACATCCAATTGCTCCCAATAGGTTTTACCCCTTCAGGAGCAACTTCCAAAGTCCATACTTTGTTGGTGTACATGGATTCCATCTCAGATCGCATTGCATCCAGCCACTTCACAGAGTCACCACTCGTGATGGCCTGCTCGAAGCTAGTTCGTTCATCATCTTCCATGATGTAATCCTCGCTTCCACCGTCAATGAGAAAACCGTAGTATCTTTCAGGTGGATAAGGAACCCTACTAGATCGGCGGAGAGGCTGGAGTTCGATGTGAACTACTGAATCATCTGGTTCCACTAAATCTTCAGTTGTAGTTTGTGGTGTTGGAACTTCTTCCAGCTCTACCGCTTCGCCACTAATTTCTTTTACAAGAAATTCCTTTTCTAAAAAGGTGGCATGTCGAGAAACAAACACCTTTTGTTCCTCGCTGTGGTAAAAAAGATATCCATGTGAATGTTTAGGATATCCCACAAACTTACAAAGAACCGACCGTGCCTCGAGTTTGTCCGGATTTTGTGTTTTGACATAGGCCAGAAAACCCCATATCTTAACATGTTTAAGACATGGTCACTTCCCACTCCATATCTCATATGGCGTGGTAGGTACAGATTTAGACGGAACTTGATTCAATAGGTATGCTGCTGTCTCAAGCGCATGCCCCCAGAAGGAAATAGGTAACTCAACATTGCTCATCATAGAGCGCACCATATCTGAGAGGGTGCGATTCCTTCGCTCTGATACACCGTTGTGCTGTGGTGTATAAGGAGGAGTAAGCTGAGAGAGAATCCCATTCTCTTTTAGATAATCCAAGAACTCATTACTCAAGTAATCTCCTCCTCGATCTGATCGAAGGATCTTAATACTTTTGCCCGTTTGGTTCTCTACTTTGTGCTTATATTTTCTGAATTTCTCAAAAGCTTCAAACTTGTGTTTCAACAGGAACACATGTCCGTATCTTGAGAGATCGTCAGTGAATGTAATGAAGTATGAAGAACCGTTCCTGGCATGTGTAGACATTGGACCACATACATCACTATGTATCAGCCCTAAGAGTTCTGTAACTCTTTCTCCGTGTCTACTGAACAATGTTTTGGTCATCTTACCTTTGAGACATGACTGGCAAGTATCATAAGATGAAAATTCGAACGAATTCAAATATCCATCCTTATGTAACTTAGCTAGCCGTGTCGCATT
The DNA here is from genome assembly GCA_030015575.1 of Agapanthus africanus. Classification (NCBI taxonomy): domain Eukaryota; kingdom Viridiplantae; phylum Streptophyta; class Magnoliopsida; order Asparagales; family Amaryllidaceae; genus Agapanthus; species Agapanthus africanus. The sequence continues at coordinate 405,579,364 of CM057346.1, forward strand.
GATATGACCTAGTCTACAATGCCACAAGAAAGATTCGTTCATTTCTGAACTCTTCCTCTTGTGCGTGTTTTGTACATTAAGTATTGAAGTTTGGTTGAGAATGTATATGCCATTATTTAACGATCCTGATCCAATCAACTTTTGATTCAGGAATATGTTCATAACATTATCCTGTACTATAAAATTATATCCTTCTTTGCTCAATAAAGAAACTGATATAAGATTGCATATCAGGGTCGGAATGTAATAGCATTCGTTCAGAACCAATGTATTACCATTTGGTAACACAAGGTGATATTCTCTAAATACTTTGGCTGTGACAATTTCACCATTCCATACTCTTACTGAATGATCACCCTCTCCCAGTTCCCAACCTTTCCGTTGCCCATGTAACATATTATATATGTGGGATCCCGATCCGGTATCTAATACCTAGGACGTAAAGTGAACTGAGAAACAGTTCTCAATAACTAACACATGTGAAGAAGATGCATCAACATGCTTATTCTTCATTTGCGTGGCATGAGAATCCAGATATTCTCCTATTCCCTGCTCGGACTTATAACAATTATAAGTGGGAGCAGGACCAACGTTTCCCTGCTCAGTATAATTAGCGGGTTCAGTCAATACATCCATATTATTATCTTGATTAAGGCCTGAAAAGGTCGCTACCTGGAGAGAGAGAAGAAAACATTTTAGCTTATACTCTTGCAAGATTAGATTGGTTATTATCTTATCTAATCAGGATAGCTCCCACTGCTTTTTATCAAATCTTCCTTAAAACCCTAAAAGGTAAGATTAGCCGGGATTAATTACACCTTACAAGTTCGCCAATCTTTCGGCCAGGCTAGTGTTGGTACTTTGAGGGAGTTCCCCGTACTTTCGCACGGACCTAATTAGAATAAACTTCAATTTCCCAGAGGCATAACCCCGTTAACACCTTTCTAGACACCTACTTGATCGGCTAATTGTCCTGTATAAAATTCTCACAGGAGTAACTCTTACTCGCAGTAAGTATCGGGATCCAACTATCTCATAGGAGGTATGCAATCTCATTGCCAATTTCAACACTTGAAATTCCCGATAATGCTTTTACCCCTAACCCCCTATGACCTTGACAAAGGCCAACAAACTATAAGTAGCTAGTGAAGTTCAACCCGTCATTTCTTGAATGAAATAAACCCACCCGCACGACCCTTGACAAAAGCCAACAAGGTCGTACGACTACCCTAGAACAATCGCATCACATGCTTAAGCAGATTAGTACTAGTCAGCTACCGCACAGTACGCCTTGACAAAGGCCAACAAACGTAGCACGAATACTTAAATAGTCTTTATCTGAAATGACGGAGGGCTACGCAGGTTTTTCAGAAAACCATGAGCGTAATGAACTTGATATCGTTGTAGAAACAAGTGATTTTGAAAATGAGTGTTTTTTAGGCTTTTCTAGTTTCGTTAAAGAGGTCACTCCCGGTGATTGGATCACGGCTCTTTCAATATCGAATAAGGTGCGGGATATTTCATAAATACCGCTGTGCAAAGCAAGAACTATAGAAGCAATCAAAAACTAAACTGTGAGTTTGTAGCATCTGCCAGTTTTGCTAAAGAGGTCACTCCCGGTGAAGGGATATCGACTCTTTCCTCATTGAATAAGGTGCAGCGTATATCACATATACCGATGTACAAAGCAAGAACTGTAGCTACCCTTTTTGAAAATTTGATTATACAACATATTTTAGGTTTCTTTTCTTTTATTAATCTCATTAATAAATCCCATCATTTATGCTTCCTAACCATCACAGAAGAAACAAAAATACAACATTCGCTTATGCCATCCGCATTCGTCACAATGTTCCGTTATGCACCGTCAGGTTACTTAACTAACGGCATACCGGGACGGGACTAGCGCGGGTGTAAAACATAAGCAACATTTATTATATATCATATATACAATAATAAAGCATTCGTCTTACGCATATAATATGATCACATCACAGTATATCAAGAGCAGAAGAAACATATGAAATATTGGATATACTAGGAGGTCCGTGTTTTGTTTCGAGCCTGTATAAAATAGGGATTCCACTGTCGCGATGAATAGCCAAACCCACATCCCTAGACCTCTACGAGAGCGGCAAGTAACACTGTCAATTATAGGGTTAGGAGACCCGGTCTCGACTCCTCGAGATGGCCTCCCACTGGACCCTAGAACTCGGTTACTTGTGCTCCCCTCCTTGGGTCTATCCTAATGCAGAAAATTAAATAATATACAATGGTAACATCAACCTCAACCCGGAAGTGCTCCAATAAAAGAATATTGCATACAATGAATTTTACATGATGAAAATAAAAATCCTCATCTCATATAAATCCCCCGACTATTCAGAACACGACAATCCAATATAGCATATCACAGCAACACATAATATCTCAAATCATCAACGTAAGTAAGTATGCGTATCCCGATTGTCGTTGATGTATAGCAACGAAGCCGGCGATACACCACATACTACGTTTATGGTCGCAGAAAAGAAAGTGAAAAACTACAACATTTGGAATCCAAAAACACCTTAGACATCGTAAACCCGAAACATCACATATCACGGATTTCATGCCTAACAATTTGAATTCCACATATTGTATCACAATCACAGAATATCAAGATGATGTTTAACGTTTCGATCGAATCAACATACACTCACAAATTAGCCCCGTGGGCTCAACACTTGAGCAAAGTTAAAACACTCAAAAACCGTGCCACAGTGTCCATGGACCAGCCGTAGAAGGAGTTAAGCAACGCCTAACCTATGACACCACGGAACTATGGCAAACCCGAAGGTTCGAACGCAGTTCGGTGGGCATAGAATCGAGTTAAGGTTATTATAGTCTTCTAGGGGGTCCATAGGGGTACTTGCACGATTTTACGAATATAATCAACTTCGGAAAATTGCAACACTTAGAAATTTCAGCGGGGTACAAAACATGGTGTTTGAAGTTCGATCGAATTGCTAAAAATAGTCAAGGTTACAAATACAGTGTTAAAATATACGACTACGAAGCACTACGAATTAGCCCCAGGTCAAAATAATCATCACAAGAAAATTGGGCTAAATAAACAATACTAGGAAAACCAAAATGGAGACACCAGAGCACAGGAGGAATACGGGGGCCAGAGGAGGTGAAGGGGCCGGCCAGGCCGGAATTCTAGGCCAGGGGCTCGGCCAAAATCTGAGCCCCTCCCTCTGTATTTCTCCCATGTTCTTAGAATGTCCCAAATATCATTATGCACCTGTTTGCAAAATTTTTAAAAGACTTTTTGGAAAATTTACAGAGAGCAAAATGGGGGTTCCTTAATACCGTGTTTCGGAGTGGATTTCGTTTTCGTAATTGTTATAACACCGTAACTAGAATTCTAGTTTGGCTCTGATACCACTGTTGGGCTTCCCTTGTACCTAGTCTAGGGTTTGGTAGCATCACTCATGTCACTTTAAAAATTAGAGAGGTGCAAAGCAAGCAAACCAGGAATCTTTACTAGAAAATCTAGGGTAACAAGTTTGTATCACATACAAAGAAGTAAAGAGATAGGCATTACAACCTTTGTAGTCCGTTCCTTCGCTTCATAAGCTCCGTGTTGAGGTCCCTTCACTGCGATCATCAAGAAGTCCGACTCTCGGGAGGCTCCATGAGGTGAATAATGCATCTGGTTTGAAGTCTTCTTGATCTAAGATGATCTACCTTGAAGAATCTCTAACCCAAGATTACACTTCGCTAATGAAGTAATTAGAGAAGTGAACACCCTAATCTAAGTGGCTAGAATAGATGAGGATGATGAAGTAGGAATTTTGCTCTCTTTTATTTTCAATTTCTCACCATTTATCTTCACAAACACAAAAGGTAGTGAAGCTTTTTCAAGAGCAAGAAGAAGAAGAAGATGAAGCTAAACCTTTTGTGATGAATAATGAATTATTGTTATGGTTACAATTGCAACCATGGGTTAGGAATGAAAGGTTTAACCCTTGTAGAGAATAAATCATAGGTTAAGTGTTTGGGTTGGGTTAACAAATATCTTCACAAAATATCAAGGAAAAAAGACAAAGTCAAAGCTTCATGAAGCTTCATGAAAGCTCATCCAAAAGCTAACCCAAATGTTAACCCTAATCCAAACCCTAACTTGGTTTAAATTCTAAATCTTTGTCACATTTGTAACCCTAACTTGTTACAATATTGTATATCACATATACAATATATTTTTGTAACAAAAGAGAATAATGCAATTAACATATATCGCATATACATCAATGTATTATCCAGTGAGAAAATAAATCAATAAAGCGAGCTTATATCAGTTAACGTAATGTAATATATCACATATATAATTATACATTAAATTATTGAATCAACACTTGATCCGATAATCCGGCTATATTACATATAACCGACTAATATAATATGTACCAATTCATTAAATGAACATTTGATCCGATGACCCGACTATATCTCATATACTTGACCGATATCACATATCGCGAGAATAGAATACGGTATCTCATATCGTATTATTCTTGGTCCCGCATATATCACATATGTGCTCCTACTCCGTTTTGCCTGAGCCAGGAAACCTCTGTGTAAGACTCTAAAGAATCGTCAATACGCCGGCAGTAGGTGATGATCATATCAAACACCCACAAGCTGCAAGCGGTCAGCTAAATTTAACAGCTACCCAGGTATTGAGCAATCAGAAGATCAACAAGCAAGCCTGTACATTCTCCTGTGAATTTAATCAATAACACTACCGTACAGTCCGGTCTCTTCGTCTGATATGTCGCATATCAAGTCTAGGGGTGGTAAACGTCAGACCCCAGAAACCGGTAAGTCGTGTCGAGAAACTACTGATAACTCTTACCAGCAGCGCTCCATATCAGCCCTGGCCAGGAACTTCCAGTTATAGCCAATCGAACACAGCACAACATCAACTCCCTGTACCGGGAGAGACGAAACCCCTCCTATCGCTCATTGCCTCCATGTGATTCGAGACTGTACCTAAAAGCCACCATTTTGCACGCTGTCTTAGACGTGGTAAGTTATAAATCAAAGCACAGTGGGAATCACATAAGACTCTATGACGTTCTCAGGTCTACAGACTAACCCGCATCAGTGTCACCGGAGAACTGCTATCTAACGATAGGTTTAATACCATCTAGAAGTTCTTGGGGAGTGCGTTCAGTGTACCCAGTCTACACTGAGCACCCATACACCATCTTTGATGTCAAACACTGATGGATATGGGATCATCCATCGCCCATCATATGGGTCAAGATGCGTATACGCTAGTCTACTCTGGTGTATCGATGCCCTGTCGCGATACACCTTCGACTAGGAATAGTTATAGGATGTAGTAGTTGACTACCCTGGCCTCGCTAGTATGATCTCATCATAGTCCCGGTAGTCAAGTACATATCCTAAGGGCTTTTTCAACATGTGAGAGCAAGAAAGTAAACAAATACAAGTCAACATGTTAAGACAAAGTGAAATCGGATAGCATACTATCATATCGAGCAAGAAAGTTCTCACTATATATATCCAAGCATCCACTATAATATACATCTTATGTACAACAATGTCCTCTAGGGCATATATACAACTAATAGTTTGGCACACTAGAAATTTTAAAGTACGGCATGCTAGATGCCTCGCGAAACCTTGTGGTCGTGCCAAGTAACCCTACAGTGGTATCAGAGCTATTAGGCATTGGATGTCGACCTATGGGGGTCTCACTGTGTGAAAGTGTGGCGAAGTATAGGCTTTTACCCCCAAGGTGTCCTAAGACCGGAAGGTGTTCCGGCGGGTTGTAGTCCTCGCGAGGGGACATGCGTAAAAAGTAGCTGCTGAGAGACCTGTAGGTTCCACGGCGACCGCATTGGATGAGGTGGTTGCCTGACCTACAGTGGTATCAGAGCCTTACTAGAGTATTAGGAGTTATCTATGCGAAGTTAAAAATCCGATCGAACCCCGAAAACCCACTTGATACCCCCTCTCTGGAAATTTTTCAAAATGTTGGATTTTTCCATATTAAAAATTCTCAAAAAATCTTGCAGTTAATTCTGTGGATCTCGGAGAAGTACGATTCTCTAACTCGATGAAGTCACCGCAGAACCACGCCATACCATGCATTAGGCGGCGGTTCCGCGGCAGAACTTGTGAGTTATGGAATCGTACTTCACGGGGTGATCCCTAGCTACTACATCATGCTTCTGGGAATTTTTAATATTACTCAAGTGTTGAGCATTCTGGAATTTATTAGGAATTCGTTGATTCGATCGGAATGTTTACAATCGTTTACCCTTTTATGGGTATTCACATGTTATCTAAGAGAAGTTAAAAATCTCGAATGAATGTCAAAAACTCATTTTTCCAAGTTTAAGGTATTCGGAAAAACGTGGAAGTAATTTTGTGGACCCTCTAGAAGAATGTAACCCTAACTCGACTTTTTTGGATCGCGGAACCGCGGTCATACCTTAGGGTTTTCCGCAGTTCCGTGGCAACATGAGTGAGGCTTGGGTCTGCCTTTCTATGGTTGGTCCATAGGTGCAGTGGCATGTACTGGGTATTATTAAAATGTGCTCAAGTGTTGAGCCGTCTAGGAATTGTGGGACTTTGATGAATCGATTGAGAAGTTTAATGTCATCCGGATATCATGTGATGTGATATAATATGTGGAATTCATATAGTTAGACATGAAATCCGAAGTATGTGAGACAACGGGTTTATGATGTCTAAGGTTATCATGGATTCCAAATGTTGTAGTTTGATATTTTCTTTTCTGCGACCGTAAGTGTAATATGTGGTGTATCGCCGATTTCGTTGCTATACATCAACGACAATTGGGATACGCATATTTACTTACGTTCATGACATGTGTTGTTATGTGTTGTGATATGTTATATTGGATCATCGTGTTTGAATAGCCGGGGGTTTTTATGTGAGATGAGAGTTTTTTCATTTTCATTCATGTAAAAAAACTTGTATATAATATTCTTTTATTGGGGAACTTCCGGGTTGAGGAAGATGTCACCGTTGATGTATATTATTTACTTTTCCGCATTAGGACAGACCCAAGGAGGGGAACACAAGTAAACGGGTTCTATAGTCCAGTAGCAGACCATCTCGAGTAGTCGAGTCCGGGTCTCCTAACTCTATAATTGGTAGTGTTGCTTACCGCTCTCGTAGGGGTCTAGGGATGTGGGTTTGGCTATTCATCACGACCGTGGAATCCGTGTTTTATAAAGGCTCAAAATAAAACACGGACATCCTAGTATGTCCAATATTTCATATATTGTCTTCTGCTGCTGATATCTGTGATATGATCATTTGATATGATGAGATAGATACTGTATACAGTATATGTGATATATTATATAGACGTTGCTTATGTTTTACACCCGCGCTAGCCCTGCCCCGCTCTGCCATTAGTTACCTAACCTAACGGTGCATGATGGGACATCGAGGCGAATGCGGATGGCATAAGTGTACATTGCATTTACCTGTGATGTTTAAGTAACTTAAATGATGGGATATTCATTATTGAGATTAATGAAAGAAAAATAAACCTAATTGTTAGTGCATGTTGCATGCTCCCACAACTCTTGTGAGGCGGCGGAAGCGGTAAACGAAAATTTTTATTGCATACAACACGCACTTTTCCAAAGATCTTGTCTAAACCATAACTAGAAAACCCTAACTAGAGATCTTATCTACTATGTTAGGGATTATACCTTGATGATACGGTCCTTCGGGTCTTCTCTTTGGTGCAACTCCTTTGCTCCTTGCCTTCTCATTTGATGAACTCCTTAGCTCCTTTGGATGTTGCCGATATCCTCGATCTCCAGCCGCCTCAAGACATAGATGATCCACACGAGAGTTGTCGTGCAAGCTAAAACCCTTCTCAAGAGCTAAACCTAGAGATCAAGTTTGCTAAAATGGTCACTAGGATGATGTAGAGATTAGTGTATTAGATTATCTTTGATCCTTGGCTTTTAATTCACATCTCATGTGAGTGTTAAAGCAAGGAAGAAGAAGGAGAAGAGAAGAAGGAGAGAGAAAGAGTTCGTGATAATGAAAGAGTTCAAGCATGAGAAAAAATGATATATTCCAAACTGAAATAATTGAAGTATATAATATAAAATTAGCACCATATTTCAATAGTAATTCCAAAACAATATCAAATTAAACAACCCATTCTTGCAACCATGCCTGGACTTTCTTATTTCCACCTCATTTATTTATTTTCATAAAATAAATAATGTATTATGAGGTGGCATCTTCTAGAAGGTATTCTTGTAACAATTACAAGAATAACCCTCCTCCGTATACCGTATCCCGTATACCGTATACCCGTATCCGAATTCCGAAAAATACGAATACCAATAATCCAATAATATAATACTGGTATCCGGCTTAAAACAAAGCCTACCAGTATTATCGTTCCGATTATTATTCCTGTAACAATTACACGAACATAATCGAAACCCTGCCCAATACCTTACGGCTGCCGTAACAACTTAAGGCCTCTATATCTTTCGCCTGAACGAGGGAACCCTCTGTGTGGGACTCTAAAGACTCGAAAGTATGCTGGAAGGAGGTTTAACCACAAGCACGTCAGCGGCACTAGCTGTGCATAACGGCTACCCAGTTACATGACGAAAAGGTAGCCGACGAGCGAACTCATCACAACCCCAACGAGCCTGCAAGCAACACTTACCGTATAGTCCGGTCTCTTCGTCTGATACGTCGCATATGAAGTCTAGGGGTGGTAAATATCAGACCCCAGTAACTTTATAAGTCATGCCGATTTTCGGCTCATAACAGTTCGAAGAACTACTGATAACACTTATCAGTAAACCTCGATAACCCTGACCAGGGATTTAGGTGTTATAGCCGATCAAACATAGCGCGACATCAACTCCCTATACCGGGAGAGACGAAACCCCTCCTATCGCTCACTGTCTCCATGTGATTCGGGACTGTACCCAAAGTCCACCTATTTGCATGACTCAATAGAGCCATCGTAGGGTGGAAATCAAAGTACAGTGGGAACCACACAAGACTCCATAACGATCACGGGTCTACAGACTAACCTGTACAAGTGTCACCTGAGAACTGCTATCTGACAATTGGTATATATACCATCTAGGAGTTCTCGGCGAAACCTGTTCGGTGTACCCATTCTCCAATGAGCACCTGTGTACAATCTTTGATGTCAAACACCAATGGTTGTGGAATCAACCATCGCCCCCCAGGGTCAGGAAACGTACACACTAGTCTAACTTGGTAATACCGATGCCCTGTCTCGATTTACCCTCGACTAGGAACCATTAAAGGATATGCTTATAGACTATCCTGGCCCTACTAGTATGATCTCATCATAATCCTGGTAGTCAAGCATAATCCTAAGGGCTTCATCAATATGCATATAAAGATATGAAACACTACACAACACATGTTAAGATGAATAGAAACCAGATAGCGTACTATTATGTCGAGCAAGAAATTCCTCCCTATATATGCCCCAGGATCCACTGTAATATACATCTTATGTATAATAATGGCCTCTAGGGCATACATACAACTAACACTAATGATGTTGTGGAATCGAATTTTCAACAATTGGTAGCTCTAGTTGTTGCTTTGCATAGTGGTGTTCTTTATAGAACATCCTGCACCTTATTCAATAAGGAAAGAGCCCAGATCCCTTCACCGGGAGTGACCTCTTTAGAAATAACTAGCAGATGCTACAACCCTCGGTTTTGTCTTTTGATTACTTTTCTAGTTCTTGCTTTGCATAGTGGTATTGTGAATATCTTGCACCTCATTCGACGAGGATAGAGCTAACATCCCTTCTTCGGGAGTGACCTATTTAGCGAAACTAGCAAAAGCCTAAAAAACACTCCATTTAAAACCATTTGATTCTACAACGATATCAAGTTCAAAGCGTTAAAAGTTTTCTTAAAAACCATCTGCAACCCTCTGTCATTTTAAGAAGTAGAGTACTTTGTATTCGTGCTACGTTTGTTGACCTTAGCCAAGGCGTATTGTGCGGTAGCTATGTGATGTCTTCATATACATCATATGATGCAATTAGTTAGGACAGTCATGTGACTTTGTTGACCTTAGCCAAGGGTCAAGTGGGTGGGTCTAATCAATCACGAAATGACAGGTAGAACTTGACTAGTGCTTATGATTTGTTGACCATAGCCAAGGTCATAAGTACTAGGGGTAAAAACCAATATCAGGTGTTTCAAGTGTTGAAATTTGCAATGAGATTGCATACCTTCTATGTGATAGATGGATCCTGATTCCCACTGCGAGTAATTGTTACTCCTGGGAGAGTTTTGCACTTTACAATTAGCTGATGAAGTAGGTGTCGACGGGGTTACGCCCCTGGGAAAATGAGATTTATTTTAATTAGGTCCGTGCGTAAGCACGGGAAACCTCCCTCAATGTACAGGCACTGCCTGGCTGAAAGATTGGCGAACTTGTAGGGTATAATTAATCCCGGCTAGTCTTTCCTTTTAAGGACTGAAGGAAGATTTAATAAAAACAGTGGGAGCCATCCTGATTAGATAAAATATATAACCAATCTATTCTTGCAAGAGCACACGCAGAGTGTTTTCTTCTCTCTCTCTCCAGGTAGCGACCATGGCACGCCTTAATCAAGATAATAATATGGATATATTGACTAAACCCGCATGTTATACTGAGCTGGGGAACGTTGGTCCCGCTCCAACTTATAATTGTTATAAGACCGAGCAGGAAATGGGGATTACCAGAATTCCTGTGCGGCCCAATCGAAGAAAGTGCATGATGATGCGTCTTCTTCGGGTGTGTTCATTACAGAGAATTGTTTCTCAGTATCCTCTATGTCCTGGGTATTTAATACCGGATCGGGATCCCGCATATATAATATGTAACATGGGCTACAGATAGGTAGAGAACTAAGAATAGGGTGATATGTATCTAAGTATAGAGATTGGTGCAATTTTTGCAGCCAAATCAGTTGGCAGTTATCACCCTGTATTACCAAATACATTGATTCTGAACAAATGTTATTAGATACCGAACCTGATATACAACATCATATCAGTCTCTTTATTTAGTAAAGAAGGATATAATTTTGTATTGTTAGATAATGTTTTGAACATTTCCTATATCAAGTGTTGATCGGATCATGCACATTATCTAAAAGCATATACGTTCTAAGTCAAACCACGGTTCTTAAAGTACAGAACACACATAAGAGGAAGAGTTCAGAAATGAACGAATCCTTCTTGTCGCATTGTAGACTAGGTCATATCAATGCGACCCGACAAGCTAAGTAACATTTAGATGCATATTTAAATCAGTTTGAATTTGCATCTTGTGAAACTTGCCAGTCATGTCACAAAGATAAAATGACCATAACTCAGTTTATTAGAAACACAGAAAGAGTTAGTGAACTCTTAGGACTGATACATAGTGATGTATGTAGGTCCCCTGTCTACACATGCTAGGACTGGTTCTTTGTACTTCATTACATTCATTGATGATCTCCTAAGATTCGGACAGGTGTTCCTGTTGGAACATAAGTATGAAGCTTTTGACAAATTCATAGAATAAAAGTCAGAAGTAGAGAACCAAAACCGAATATAAGTATTATGTCCTATGATGAGATCAGGGAGGAGAATACTTGAGCACGGAGATCCTGGACTATTCTAAAGGAGAACGAGATTCTCTCTCAGCTTTACTCCTCCGTATACACCACAGCACATCAGTATATCGGGGTGGAGCAATCGCACCCTATTAGATATGGTGCGCTCTATGATGGGTACTGCTGAGTTGCATATTTTCTTTTGGGGTCATGCACTTGAGAAGCTGCATACCTATTGAATTGGGTTCCAACCAAATCAGGTGCCTACCACTCCATATGAGATATGGTATGGGAAGAGCCCATGTCTTAAGCTTGTTAAGATTTGGGGTTGTCTGACCTATGTCTAAAAGAAAAATCCAGACAAGTTTGAGGCAAGGTCAGTTATGTGCAAGTTTGTTGGATATCCCAAGCATTCGCAAGGGAATATCTTCTACCACACCGAGGAACAAAAGGTGTTTTATTTCTCGGCATGCCACATTTTTAGAAAAGGAATTTATTTTGGAAAGAAATTTATGGTCATGAGGTAGAATTGGAAGGAATTCCAGCTATACAAACTACAGCTGGCGATTTAGTAGAACCAGAGGATTCAGTAGGTCCCAACGAACCACAGCCTCTCCACCGATCTAGCAGGGTTCCCCATCCACCTGAGAGATACTTCGGTTTTCTCTATGTTAGTGTGAGCGAGAATTGTATCATAAGATGATGACCCAACTAGTTTCGAGCAGGCCATCAAGAGTAGGGACTCTGTAAGAATAGCTGGATGCTAAGCAATCTGAGATGGAATCTATGTATACCAACAAAGTATGGACTTTGGTTGCTATATCTGAAGGGTTAAATCCCCATCAGGAGAAAGTATATCTTGAGAATATTACTTGGTGTACATAGAAAAGTTGAGACTTTCAAAGCTAGACTTATTGTAAAAGGTTCTCGTCATCAACCAGGTGTGGATAATGATGAAACCTTTTCTCCAGTGGCTATGCTTAAGTCCATCTGGATCCTACTTGCCATTTCTACATACCATGACTATGATATCTGGCGGTTGGGTGTCATGACAGCTTTTCTAAATAGTGATTTTGAAGAAAGCGTTTATAAGTACACAGCCAGAGAGCTTCGTAATAGTGGGAGCAGCGGAAACGTGTGCAAGTTGCTTTACAGGTTAAAGCAGGTATCGCGGAGTTGGAACATCTGTTTTGATGTGGTAGTCAAAGTGTTTGACTTCATCAAAATAGTAAATGAACCCTGTATATACAAAAAGGTAGTAGAAAGTAAGGTGGTCTTCCTCGTATTGTACGTGGATCACATACTCTGGATAGGAAAGGTGTTTCCTATGCTACAATCGGTCAATCTCCTCTAATCACATTGATTCTCCATATAGGATCAAGGTGATACCTCCTAAAATCCTGGGTTTTGGATCTATGAGATAGATCTAAGTAGATGTTAGGATTCTCACTAGGTGTAGTGAGATGGTATCAATAGATCTTGGGGAGAATCACTGGATAGCTTCCAGGGTGGTAAGGACGACTGAAAGACAATCACAGGCATTGTCTTTACCCTCAATGGAGGGACGGTATGTTGGAAGAGTTCCAAGCTAGATACCGTGACAAACTAGATGATAAAGGCCGGTGACATCGCTATCAAAGATGCTAGCAAAAAGGCAGTCTGGGTGTATATTTGTTCAAGAGATGAACATGATTCCTACCATTGTGTGACAATGGAGGTGTGGCTTTAGCCTAGGAACCCCGGTCCCATCAGTGACCCAGACATATTCTAAGGAGTATCACCTGATCTAGGAGATGGTTGATCTCCAAGAGATCGAGGTTAGGAGAGTAGACTCAGAAGTTAACACGGCGGATCCACTCACTGAGGCCTTTCCTGTGACAGACTTTTATAGGGTGTTGGGTATGCTATAATACAATAACTGGCCTTAGTGCAAGTGGGAGATTGTTAATTGTATGTGTACCCTAGAGGCTATTATTGTACATGAGATGCATATTATTGTGGATGCTGGGACATATATAAGGAGGACTTTCTTGCTCGACATGATAGTACGCTATCTGGTTGCTCTTTATCTTAACATGTATACTCACTGTGTCTCTGTTACATGTGGATAAAGACCTTAGGATGTGCACTCGACTTCCAGGATTATGATGCAGATCATACTAGCGGGGAGTTCATCCTTCAATGTTCCTAGTCATCGGAATATCGAGACGGGGCATCGATATTCCAGAGTAGACTAGCATATATCTTCTCGATCCATGTGATGGGCGATGGATGATCCCATATCCATTGGTGTTTGACATCAGAGATGGTATACGGGTGCTCAGTGGAGACTGGGTACACTGAACGGACTCGCCGAGAACTCCTAGGTGCTATTATACCTCACGTCAGATAGCAGTTCTCTGGTGACACTGGTACAGGTTAGTCTGTCGAACCGAGATCGTCATAGAGTCTTGTGTGTCTCCTACTATTCTTTGATTTCCACCTTACCACGGCTCTACTGAGTCGTGCAAACTGGTGGTTTTTTAGTACAATCCCGAGTCACATGGAGGTAATGAGCGGTAGGAGGGGATTCGTCTCTCCCGGCATTGGGAGTTGATGTTGCGTTATGCTCGATTGGCCATAACTGCAAATCTCTAGCTAGGGTAGATGAGATTTACTGATAAGTGTTATCAGTAGTTTCTCGTCCGTTATGGACCTTACATCGGCATGACTTATCAAGCTATTGGGTCTGACGTTTACCACCCCTAGGCAAGATATGCGACATATCAGACGAACAGACCAGACTGTACGGTAGTGTTACTGATTGGATTCGCAGGTGTGTAAGCAGGCTTGCTTGTTGATCTTCTGATCGCTCAATTCTCGGGTGGCTGTTACGTTTAGCAGACAGCTTGCGGCTTGTGGTGACTGATATGATCATCACTTACTGCGGTGTATTGACGAGTCTTTAGAGTCCTACATAGAGGTTTCCTGGCTCAGGCGAAACGGAGTAGGAGCACATAAGAGATATGTGCGGGACGGAGATTAATACGCGTATGTGATACCGTATTCTATTCTCACGATTTGTATCATCGGTCGGTTATATGCGATATTGCCGGGTTATAGAATCAAGAGTTGATTCGATAAATAAATACATATGATGTTAGTCGGTTGTATATGATATAGCCGGATTATTAAATCAAGTGTTGATTTAATGATCTAATGTATAATTATAAATTTGATATATTAATTTGCATTAACTAGTATTAGCTCATTTAAGATTTCTTTTCTCACTTGATTGTGCATTAGTATATATATGATATATATTACTGTATTATTTTTTGTCATGCTAGATGATACATGCGAACATGGGTGTGTGTGTGACTTACACCATAATTAAGATAATGGTAAGGATTTTATTTATTCTAATAATTCAAAATTAGTGGTATTATGTCATGCTTAGAAGCTTGGAGAAGCTTAAAGCATCTTTGACTTAGTCCACTAATTTTGTCTCATTCAAGATATTTATTAACCAAACCGTTATCTTAAAACATGGTTATGTCTCTACAATGGTTAGTGTATGACGCTAACTCACCCATGGTTGCTATTCTCACCTCATTTTAGTTTTCATTCTTGAGTTGCTTCATTTTTCATGGAGGTTTTCTTCATCTCTTTCTTCTAGCTTTCTAGCTCCATGAATCATGAAGAAATATTGTGAGAAAATAAAATCTAAGGTGAGCCCACTTCCTACTTCATCATCCTCTACTACTTGTTATTTAGTTTAGGGTGTTCTCTTCATAAAGTTCATCACCTAGTGAAGAGGTAGTTTGGGTTTGAGTCTCCTCGACGTAGATCATCTTCGGTCTCGAAGACTTCGAGCAAGGTTGTTCATTTCTCCAAGGGAATCCATACTAGAGTTCGGGAGAACAACAATCGCAGCGAAGGGACTTCTACACGGAGCTTTAGAAGTGAAGGACCGGTCTACAAAGGTTGTATTCCTCATTCACTTTCTATGTAAAGTTGTTTACATTTTAGTTTATCTCCTAAAACTCCAGTTAGATCCTAGGTTTGGTTGTTTGGCACACTAGAAATTTTAAAATACGGTATGCTAGATGCCGTGCGAAACCTTATGGTTGTGCCAAATAACCCACCATACCGGGTCCACCATGTACCTGAAGACGGTGCCTACCACTCCTCGAATCGGGTATCTAACACAAATCTCAGAACCGAGAAAACTCATGGTGGATGCATCGAAATATCATATCAAGAGAATCAAAATACTTGCATAGATCATTATGATGATATATATTATATATATGTACATATATAACAACGTCCCATACCACTGATATATATATATATACATATATAACAGCGTCCCATACCACTGATATATATCATAAAGAGTAAAACATCCAGAAAACATCATATGAAATCCATATCTTAATGTATAAATCCATGAAATATAATATATGCAACATAAAACAGTAATATGAGCATATAAAGGAAAAACCGCCATTTAAATGCAACAAGTTATTAAATATATCATGTGGTTCCTAATTTCACCAAAATCCAACGCAACATCATATAAGGGTGAACATGTAGCTATAGCAAGGTATATGTGTGTACATGTAAGTATGTATGCAAGATATACATGTTGCTATATCTCATATGTGTATATACCTGTCAATAATGATACAATACCATATAGGTATATGTGTAAGCATGTAGGCATAGCAAGGCATATGTGTAAGCATTTAGGTATATGTGTATGCTATCTTTCTTATACACAATGAAAATAAGGATCAACTTTCAATGTCCTTAACCAATACGATATCACGATGTATAGGTGTTAGATAAATCTCATATGCACAATGGAAATAAGAATCATGTCTCAATGTCCCTAATAAATACAATATCACATATGTATAGAGTTGTGCGTGTCATGGCAATTATCGACGGAGTGTGTGTAGCATACAATTAGTGCTCGTGTAACATGAACCGTCAATAATAGTGTTGTGTCTCATTAATACTATGTCCATATACAATAGGAAATAAGATATGCAATAATGGTACACATGCACAATCAATGTCCATATACATGTAACTAATAATCATTTCATTTACTCTATCCCAGACGCATAACGCCATGCGGGCGATTCCCCTATAGATTTTAAATCTACTCACCAATGACCTAGAGTTTAGTAAATCCGACCACCTGCTTCCCTTTCTTCGCAGCGTCCGAAATCCCTGCTCGCGATCCTAAATTTCATAAACACAACACAAAAGGTTAAATATCCTGCGTCGGTACAAAGCCAACGAAACGTAAGGATAACGTCCACAAGATATAAACACCGTGCACTCAGTGCACGAAACACGTACGATATCGGTACAACCTCAGCTAGGAATGCAAAACGACACAACCACCAAGCCTAGACCCCGATCGTACCGATCACGCATTCACAACAAAATATATATCGTGGAAGATAATATATATAACATCGCAACGTCAAAAGAAACCCACGCCTAATTTATCCGAAAACCTAGTAAGCAACTTTATAAATATTTTAGCTCAAATCTAGAAGTTTAAACCATTCTAGTGATCACAAACAACACATAGTAGCTTACCTAAACCACACAAAACTTTACTATAATTTTAATCCCACCCATATAAGATTTAGTAAAATTTTAGTTTGCACTTAAACTTATTTAAACAATTAGGAAAAATAACAATTAACAATCTCACAATTAGGTTAAGTTTTCCAAGTCTAAACCACTCACTTAACCATTATAAACAATCAAAACCCTAACTTGATCTTCAATAATCTTTTCTTGAATTTCTAAACATACAAATTAAAACTATATTTAAACATCTAATAAGTTAGCTTAATGTATTTAAACAATAACTAAAGCTTAGGGTTAAGATTTATACCTCCACTTGATTTACAAACTTGCAACAAGATCATCAAAATAGCCTCCAAAATGCTAACTTTAATGAAGATCCATGAAAGATTTAGGCTAAAGAATAATGGGTATGGATTTGTATTTGAGTTTGTGGGATTATTTGATGATTTTTGATGATTTATTTGAGCTTTTAGAAATGCAAATGGGGTGAGAAGAGAGGGCAGCAAGGGAGGGCTCGGCCAAGGGTAAAAAGAGATGAGGTGAGGAAATTGTGTGGAAATTTCTAGCTAAGTTCACAATTAATGCTCAATTAAAGCCTCTCCCATCATACCACCTTTTAATCTTTTTTTTTCTAATTAAAGTTTTCTTTTAATTCACCAAAATATCCAGATATTTTCTAGGATATTTTCAAAGATGGTTTAATGCTTAATCTTGTGATTAAATTAGCATAAATTCACTTTAACATAATTAACCCAATCCAACTATTAATTATCACTAATTAAGTGCATAATTAAAAGCTTATAATAATATTTTAATTAAGGGAAAATATTAAAGTGAGCCAAAATTTTCAAGTGACAACTAAAAACCACAAACTAGCAATTTCCTAGTTAAACTAGGTGCTGTTAAGTCTATACAGATAAATGATCACTTCTGGGTTTTTACGGAAAACACAGTATATTTTACTTATTAATGGAAAAATTGTCTAAACGATTTCTAAAACGTTACAGAAATCTTAAGTGAGCTAATATTAGTTAATGTAAGATAATATATCAAATATATAATTATGCATTAAATTATTAAATTAACACTTTATTTAATAATCTTGCTATATCACATCCAACCGACTAATATCATATGAATCAACTTATCGAATCAACACTTGATTCGATAGCCCGGCTATATCACATATAACCGACCGATATCACATATCGCGAGAATAGAATACGGTACCACATATGCGTATTAATCTCGACCACGCACATATCACATATGTTCTCCTACTTCGTTTCGCTTGAGCCAGGAAACCTCTATGTATGACTCTAAAGACTAGTCAATACGATGACAGTAGGTGGTGATCATATCAGTCACCCACAAGACGCAAGCGGTCTGCTAAACGTAACGGCCACCCGAGTATTGAGCGATCAGAAGATCAAGAAGCAAGCCTGCTCATACTCCTGCGAATCCAATAAGTAACACTACCGTACAATCCGGTCTTTTCGCCTGATATGTTGCATATCACAGCCTGGGGGAGGTAAACGTCAGACCCCAATAGCTTGATAAGTCATGCCGATGTGAGGCCCATAACGGTTCGAGAAACAACTGATAACACTTATCAGTAGATCTCAGCAACCCTGGCAAGGGATTTTCTGTTATGGCCAATCAAGCATAGCGCAACGTCAACCCCAAATATCGGGAGAGACGAAATCCACTCCTATCGCTCATTGCCTCCATGTGACTCGGGATTGTACCTAAAAACCACCGTTTTGCACGATCTCTTGAACGTGGTAAGGTGAAAATCAAAGCAAAGTGGGAATCATACAAGACACTATGACGATCTCGGGTTAACAGACTAACTTATACCAGTGTCAGCAGAGAACTGTTATCTAACGATAGGTATAATACCATCAAGGAGTTCTAAGCAAGTCCGTCCAGTGTACCCAGTCTCCACTGAGCATCCGTATACCTTCTCTGATGTCAAACACCAATGGATGTGGGATCATCCATCGCCCATCATATGGGTCAAGAAGCGTATACGCTAGTCTACTCTGGAATATTGATGCCCCGTCTCGATACTCCCACGACTAAAAACATTTGAAGGATGTACCTACCGACTACCTCTGCCCCACTGGTATGATCTGCATCATAATCCTGGTAGTCAAGTACTCATCCTAAGGGCTTTATCAATATGTAATAGAGAGGCTATAAGTGTATATGTTAAGATAAAAAGCAACCAGATAGCATACTATCATATCGAGCAAGAAATTCCTCCCTATATATGTCTAGCCATCCACTATAATATACATCTCATGTATAATAATGGCCTCTAGGGCATACATATAACCAACAATCTCCAACTTGCACTAAGGCCATTTGTTGTAGTATCTCATACCCAACGTCCCGATATAATTCTCTCTAGGTAAAGGCCTCTATGAGTGGATCCGCCGTGTTATCCTTCGTGCCAACTCTCCTAGCCTCAATCCTTTGGAGATCAACCATCTGCCTGATCAGGTGATTGTAACGTTTTGAAAATCGTTTAGATGAAATTTCAGAGAATCGGTAAAAAAACGGGTATTTTCCGTAAAAAAAAAATCAAGATATAATGATCTTTCATCATAAAATCAAATATACCTATTCTGGCTAAGTAATTGCTTGTATTTGGTGTTTTTTTTGAGTCACTTGTAAAATTTCTAATTGACTGAAAAATTTCCGAAATTAATTATTTTTATATTATTTTAAGCCGTCACTGATACATTTAATTGGGGATAATTACAAATTGGAATGGGTGGATACAAGTTTTGTGCATCATGACACATTAAACTAACATGGAAAATGTTGTTTTTGAAATGAAAAGAAGTTGTGGAAATGGTTTTAGAAAATATAAAACAAAAAGTCTTAAATTGTGAAAAATGGTTAAATAGGAGTGAGGTATGCTTTGTTGACTTGAGAGAGGGTGTTATATTGACTTGAAAACCTCTACACATATACACACACACCCC
Organism: Agapanthus africanus; assembly: GCA_030015575.1. Classification (NCBI taxonomy): domain Eukaryota; kingdom Viridiplantae; phylum Streptophyta; class Magnoliopsida; order Asparagales; family Amaryllidaceae; genus Agapanthus; species Agapanthus africanus. Next base: position 405,599,644 of record CM057346.1, read on the forward strand.
ATTTTCCACCTCATGGCCGAAACCCCAATGCAGCCCTCCCTATTTCAACACATCAAAACTAATAGAAAAGAATAAAATGAAAGTGATAAAGAAAGAAGTGAAGTGTTGTGATAATTGATGTATGGGTCTTCTTTTCTTTCTTTGACTTCACACACCCACACCACTCCTCACCCTCTCCTCTCCTGGCCAAAACTGAACAGCCCTCACCTCCTTTGATTCCTCACATTCTTCACCTAAAAAATCCACAAGAATTCACTTAAAATCCAAACTAAAACCTTCCAAACTCCTAATTAAGACTTACCCATTTCTCCTTAGCCTATACTAGCATGGTTCTTGGAGCAAGTTAGCATTTTGGAGGTCAAGATTTGTCAAGCTATATCTACAAATTGAGGTATAATTCCTAACCCTATTGTTCAATTGTTGGTTATTGCTTTAATCCAGCTTAATTAGGTAATTAATCATGGTTCTAATTTCAAGTTTTGGAATTTCAAGAGGGGGTTGTGAATTAAAGTTAGGGTTTTTATTATGTAATTATGGTTGCAAAGTGTAGTTTATCATCTTATGAAATGAAAAACCTAATCTAATTGCTAGTTTGCAAATTGTTAATTTAAATTTTGTAATAATTAAGCTATATTGCAAACTAGGTTTTAAAATTTAATCAAATTATAAGATTAAAAATCTAATTAGGGTCTTCATGACATCATTAATATTATAAATTGTAGTTTACCACCTTAAATCATGCAAAACCTAGTCAAATTGTTGATTTGTGTATTGATACTTTGAAAACTGTTAAAATTGGATATTTTGGCAAACTAGAATTTTTGTGTTAATAAAGATCGATGAGATTAAATTATGGAAATAGTTTGTATAAATTATTTTAGATGTTTAATTAGTATTATGGCCACCAGAATTGTTAAAACAATTACATTTGAACTAAATTGGCAATTGTTGCTTACTAAAGTTTTGGAAAAATAGCTTTTAAAGCGAATTTGAAGTTTTGATGATTTAAAAACTATTTCATATATATATTTAGTGTGTTGTGAAACCACGAATGGTACGTTTGGGTTTTTCTCGATCAATCGACGTTTGTACGCTGATGTCGAGGGCTATTTAGTTCTTTTACATGAGCGGACCTTAGGTTTTGACCTATGTGAAATTCGTGTTTCGTTTTGGTCATGAGTCGGATTTTAATGCGATACGATGTGTTATGATATTTATGTACCATCACGAGGACTTAGAGGAGACGAGCAAGCGCGTGGCGATATCGGTATCGGCAAGCGAAGATCTACGTGAGTAGATTTATATCTACGGGGGAAGTCGGGTGGATGGCGTATAGCACCCCCGTAAAGTTGTGAGAAACGATGTGATGTGATATAGATATACTTTTACATGTTAGTGTGTCATATGAACCTTAGCAAGAAAAGCTTTAGGAGATTAGGGGTTTGTGTTAGCGAGAATTGAAGAAAGGACTTTAGTCGATTTCTTAGTCACAAAACCCTAGAGTAAAGATTTGCATACACGCACATACACATACTCGCATACATTTACTTCCTTGTGCGTATTGGGGACATATATATATTGGTATTCATACGCTTGGATGATGAGGATATTACATGATACTTGGGAATGAGTCGATATGATCGGGCATGATGCCGTGAGATATTTAATATGTGACCGAGATATGTTATGATGTTATAGCGGATCGTTGGACGACGATACCATATGGATGATGATATATATAAGATAGTTGACATATGATCGAGATATGAGATGGGATATGTTATGATATTTATAATGGATCGCTTGGGCGATATATACTTCTATATGATAATATGTATTGATGACATCGGATTCTATGAGTCTTTAGATCAGTAACCAGATCATGATATTGTTGATGATATAAGTAGTATACTAGACTTAGATCAGTACCCCTTGCTCATGATATGTGATGATGTGGATACCAGATGAATAATGAGATAAATGTGATATTTGACCCATACCCTAATTTGGGATGCCGTATGCTAGATTTACCGTAAGAGGTATTGATGATAGATCCGCACTCTTGACTCGAGAATGTCATATTAGATTGTGTATCGTATGGGATACTATTGAGGCGGGATCCCGAATATTATATATATATATATATATATATATATATACATATTGGCTCAGATGTAGGTGGTTTCCTTATCCTTTTGATTAGCCTGTTCGCTCTGTCCTGTAGATTTTTGTAAATGTTAGACTAGATTCGATTCATACCTATTTCAAAGCTAATGAATTGTGGGTATTTTAAAAGATAGGACAAGGGATTCTACGGATATTTTAAAAGATGTATCTTCTCTTAAAAATACCGTAGCCCTTATTTTCAAAAACACCACGATTCGTATTATTTCAAATGGCAAACAAGTATGACACATCTATATCGAAGTAGATTTCTTAGTGTTACGTTATCATTCATGTTTCGCATATTATAGGTGCATTTACTATTCATTGACATCTATTATGTTGTTATCGTTTCATTGCATGTTTATTGTGTACATAGTGATTATGAAACCATGCTGTCGGGACACCAGCACCATTACCGATGATGCGTATGCTCCACATACTCCTGTTTGCCGACTCACACACACCATCATCGGTAATTGCCATATCACGTACACTTAGAGAATATTATTTCATTGACATAACTTGCTAGCTGATAGTTGCAACATGTTATAGCTTCATATGCTAGTTTAACTATTGCATTCATTGCATGATAGCAGTTGCATTCATATATACTCATTGGTCATGCAGCATTACGGAGATTTATGCCGATATTCACTGTTTACTTACTCTTGATTCTTGGATTTCGGATTTCCATGAGATTTCTAGATTTGGTGGAAAACTGCAAGAATATATATAAACTTTTCTCTCTCTCCCTCTTTTTAAAATGCAAGTTGATGTTTTCTCAGGATGTATGAGTCTCCACCATGAGTTTTCATGATTGCTGTTAGATTTCGAGACCCGTTGCGAGGAGAGGATGAACCGTCTAGGGTACATGGTGGGCCCGGTAAGGTACCCCGGGGTAATAAGCTCGAGTTGTAGACGATGAGCCTGGCAGGGAAGCACTACCTACCGGTGATTTTACCTGGCGCGGCGGATATCCGGAGGATACCGTCCGTGGTCGTGTGATTTGATGATATGGGCCGATCCGGACAGACGGAGCCCTAGATATTGAGATATTGGGATTTGAGACACTGAGGTTTTGAGATCTGAGATATTGAGACATTGAGATTTATGTTTTGTGTCGATGCTTGACACTGATTTCTCTATTGATTTCATTGATGATACTCGATTTATATACATACATAAATCTCATTACATAAAGAAAAAAGTTGTCTCTCTCATGATGTATTCTGTTTTCATTCGTAATGCATTCATACATTATATATATCTGATATGCTGCTATCTGAGGCATTGACACGAGCACGTGGTATTGCACTTATATGTAGATGGATCAGGATATTATTTGAGGATATTACTTGATATGACCTAGGATGCGTCATACATGCGATTTCTGCTCTATGATGTTTTCTACTCACGAGTTGGCAACTCACCCCCGTTGTTCCACAGTTCCTTGCAGGTTTTGCCGTACAGGTTTCGTTGCGGCTTGCTGACACATTGTTCCTTCCGGGTGATTGCTTTGGTAGGTGGGTTCACTCGCATCATGACCACCCTTGTACAGTTATTTATTTCAGTTGTATCTAGTAAAACTCCATCAACCAGACTTGTATATTTTTCAGGCTTAGAAAATCAATTGTTATTATTCGACCTTAGAGTCACGCGTTGTATTATTTTGTGTTTTCTTGATGTTTTTGAGTTTCCTTTTGAGTTTTGATCCTCGCCCTTGGCGTTGTATATTATATTGCTTGCGTGTTTGTTACCGCCAATTGGGGAAGAGTTAGCTCCCGCTTATGGATGCCTTTATTCATCATTATGTATATTATTCATGTTTGTACCCATTTGGGGCCAGTATTTACAAAGGAGACTCTGCCGAAATTTTCGAAAAAGACTTGGTGTTTTAAAATGTTTACTACGACTTTCAAAGTGAATACATACAAACTTTAAAACAAGTTTTCCTTCTTTAAAATGGTTTAGATTTCTGGGATTTTTGGCTTACTTGAATTAGATGGGGTCCTATAGAGTTCATATGATTCAAGTGCCAGTCACGTGCAATTTCGGGTCGTGACAAAATTGGTATTAGAGCGTTAGGTTTTACTTTCTGAGTGTAGGATGACCCTTGGTTGATGGAGTAGGTGACTTAAGAAGAGTGACGTACCGTGTGTATGTTCCGCGGCTTACTTACGATACGATACTCCACTTAAAAAGCCTTAGAATGTACATTTTCTTGCACAACAATATATTCATTCCTGTGATCTATCCTCATTGGTACCTGTTATGGTTTTGTTACCACAATTACACGGGCAGAGGGAGCTACGGCTAGAGTTGCGTCAGCACGAGCTCGTCACGGACGAGGACTGACCAGGGTGTGATTCCATGGACATATGATTTGCATAGATGCGTCGCTATTGTGTTTTTGCGCCATGAGCGTTTGATGGATCGCTTCTACGAGATTTCTCGGACGTGCAAATCAGCACCAGAGGATCAGGCTACGGCTAGAGGCCAGCAAGAATGTGATGACCATCAATGCATCGATTACTTGATGATTGAGGCACTGTTCAGCGTGCGGACAAATGAGCCAGCTGCGGCTGCGAATGACGAGATATCGCCCCAGATGTTTGGCGCTATTGCTGCACGAGTATACTTAGAGATATGATAGAAGATCGCTAGTCACCCATGGAGGAAGGACTAGAACAAGTGATTCGTTGCCTACCCCGATGCGAGGTCATCAGATTGATTGATTCCAGCAAGAGACGACTCCACACAGGTACGTTGGGAGTTGATAGAGATGATCGAATGTCAGGAACCACATTCCAAATTTAAAGTATTCAGAGACAAGTGCAAGTAATGCTATGGACCCTCTAGAAGAATGAAACCCTAACTTGACATAATGACCATGAGAACGCTTTGAAACCTTAGGGTCTGCGGCCGTTCGGCGGTGCCATTAGTGAGGATTGGGTTTGCCCTTCTATAGTTGGTCCACAGGTACTGTAGCATGTACTGGAATACTATAAAATTGTACTCAAGATGTTGAGCTCTTGGAGGATTATGGAACTTTGACAAATCGATCGAAAGGCTTGACGTCAGTTGGATATCATGTGATGGGATGCATTGCTTGGGAGAGTCCAGATACGAGTATAGCCACTAGAGCGCAGTCCATACAGCCATGAAGAGACGAGTCCGAAGCAGGCGACATTAAAGAAAAGCGGAGTAACAGGTTCGTACGAGATCTTGATGTGATGACGTTCCACTCCGCCGACAACAGAGATGTGACACGGATACAGAGGCGTTATATATGTATATATCTTCTAGGAGGAGTCGTGATGAGTATGCAGCCGTTCCGGAACAAGAAACAGATTTAACAAAAGGGTGATAACCTCCGGGCAGTTCGGCAGGAACGAGATTTGGGAGAGACCTCGACAGGACCTTTCTGGAATATTATACGAGAAGACTTGGACCCAGGAGAGGTCATATTGTGAATACCGAGCAGGCCAGAGTTTGGCATCATCAACGATATAGTTGGCAAGAGATCTTTAGAGGATGTGCCAGAGCAGACTGCTTCCATTATCGTTTCCATATTGGACCGTTGAGCCGAGAAGCTATGCACTTAGCAATCAGCAGTAAAAGACGAGAGCCTAAGGGCACCAGACGACAGGCCACGAACAGTAGGCAAGTAGATATCTTGCTCTGCTAGTATTGGATACACCGACACCTTCTCGACTGAAGGAGGATATATCGACGACGGTATTTATGATTTGTGATTTGGTGATTCGATTATTACATATCCGTCACCTTGAATTTCAGTATTTTGGATGATTTATTTGCATGACTGAGATTTTGTGCACCACAGTTGCACCTGACATCGATTTGATATCATTCAAGATGTTGATCTTGATTTCATATCTATGATATATATGTGATTTAATTTGTGCTTTCGACATAGTTTTCATGCACTTTTAGTATTTTGATGCGATTTTGGTGCACACCAGATGCACTAAATTGGGATTCTTCGTGCATATCAGATGCACCTGATATTGCTGTCAGGCACACCCGTTGCCCATGACAGATGTTTAATGCACACTCAACGCACTTATATGTTGTTTCTGTGCACATGTATGGCACATTCATGGGTTTCGATTTCCGTGCGCACTAGACGCACGTTGCATTCATATGGACATTTTGGGATTGATTTCTTATGGAGCAGTACGTTTTTATGATATTTGCTATTTGTTTTCGTACTGAGCAGGACTAGTCAGAGGACAATACCTGGATATATTTTGAATGCATTGATAGTTATCGAACGGATTTCCAAAAAAGGGAGCTATAGTCTCAGTATTTACCTACGTGTCTTATATGACACGAAACGTTTAAAACAAGAAAACCCTTCTAAAATTATTTTCAAAAGGCGGGACGTACATATTAAACCAAGGATATGTATATATAAATATATATATATATATGTATGTATATATATAGTTATTTTCTTGCAATAGACGTCCGCCACTGTGCAGTGTTATGCTCATCGCACAGCGATTTAAAAAGGTTTGGCATGCATTTCCTTCAGAAGTTTACATGTATGGTTTTGATGTATATCATGTAGGTTTCGTTTTGGGCTTTGACATTGATGTCTTCGCCATAACTCCGATGATTTCGGGATGCTTGACGGGGTTTTGATTTTGTATTATATACTTGTTTTTCGTGCGCATGCATCGCGCCACTATGTGCTTTATGTATTTATGATTTCGGAACCCCGACGGCTTAGTCTTTTACTGAAATGTTTTAGTATTTAGGGGAGTTTTAATTTAAATTCGGGGACCGAATTTCTTTAAGGGGGGAAGATTGTAACGTTTTGAAAATCGTTTAGGTGAAATTTCAGAGAATCAGTAATATAACGGGTGTTTTTCGTAAAAAAAATCAAGATATATTTATCTTTCATCATAAAATCAAATATATCTATTCTAGCTAAGTAATTGCTAGTATTTGGTTTTTTTTTGAGTCAGTTGTAAAATTTCTAGTTGACTGAAATTTTTTCTGAAATTAATTATTTTAATATTATTTTAAGCCGTCACTGATATATTTAATTAGGGATAATTACAAATTGGAATGGGTGGATACAAGTTTTGTGCATCATGACACATTAAACTAACATGTAAAATGTTGTTTTTGAAATGAAAAGAAGTTGTGAAAATGGTTTTAGAAAATATAAAATAAAAAAGGCTTAAATTATGAAAAATTGTTAATTAGGAGTGAGGTATGCTTTGTTGACTTGAGTGAGGGTGTTATATTGACTTGAAAACCTCTAGACATAGACACACTGTTAGTGTATATGCCCTAGAGGCCATTACTGTATCATACTAGTTTGTATATTACTTAATGGATGCTTGGGATATTCACCTTGTATATACAATCTTGCTCAAAATAGTAGTATGCTACTTGGTTTGTTTCTACTTCAATGTGTACATGTGTTTATTTTTGTATATCGCCTATACACATTAGTAGAGCCCTTAGGATCTTTACTTGATTACCAGCGATGTGATGGCCGTCACACTAGTGGGGCTGGGTAATCTATAAGCACATCCTTATGCAGGTCCCTGGTCGCAGGACTATCGAGACAGGGCATCGATACTCCGGAGTAGACCAGCGCATGCGCTTCTCATCCCAGTGTGGGAGACGGTCTGTCCCACAGCCGTCAGTACGTCGTACTTGAGATAGTATGCGGGTGCTCGTTAGGTTACGGGTACACTGGACAGGACTCGTCGGGAACTGACTAGTTGGTATTATACCTATCGTCAGTTATCAGTTCCCAGGTGACATGAGTACAGCTTAGTCCGCTGACTTGACACTGTCACTCCGCCTCGAGTGTGTTCCCACTGTACTTTGATCACTACCCTACCACGGCTCAAAGGAGTCGTGCAAACAGGTAGTGGTTGGGTGCAGTCCCGAAGCACTTGGAGGTAGTGACGGTTAGACAGGATTCGTCTCTCCCGGTATTGGGGGTTGACATCGCGCTGTGTCTAGGAGAGCCATTACACGAGTAGTCCCTGGCCAGGGCAATCGAGATATACTGGTAGGTTTCCAGTGTTATCTCAGGGTGTTTTGGGCTTCGCTCCGGCACGACTTGTACCGCTATTGGGGGACTGACGTTTACCGCCTCCTAGGCCCGCCATGCGATGTATCAGACGAACAGACCGGACTGTACGGAGAATGTCACACTCAGGCTCAGTAGGAGTTCAGATGGGTTTCGCCTCGTCGGTCTTCTTGTCGGCATTACCTGGGGACCGTTACGCACAGCTAGTGCCGCTTGCGGTCTGTGGTTAAACCCACTGCCAGCGTAGTGTCGAGTCTTTAGAGTCCCACACAGAAAGCTTTTCGCCTTTAGGCAAAAGAGTAGAGGTCGCATGGTATTGCGACAGGTCGCATGGTTTTGCGACAGGGTTCGGTCACATCCGTGCACTTGTGCACGTACAGTGTCCGGACAGTTTACACTAGCGGGCTTTGGTTTAAGCCAGATCCTAGTGTACCTTATGGGATTGGATTTATCCAGTTTGCATTCGTGTTCCTCGGAACGCGGATGCGGGTGTGTATGCACAGTTGACAGGGAGGCAGAGGCAGCGGATTCTCATTAGGGTTGTTGACAGTTGACCGTTGACTATTTGACTTTATGCTCAACCCTAATGAGAATATGATATGTGATTAACTATTATATTAATTAAGTATTATGGTGATATGGTTGTTGACTTGTTGACTTTTGTTGACTTGTTGGCTTTGTTGACTTGTTGACTTTTGTTGACTTGTTGACCGGTTGACTAGGCTTGACTAGTTGACCATCATGATAACCATAGCCATCATTTCATGGCAAAGACTTTTGTTTACTTGATCATTTGTGTAAAATGAGTGCATGAAATGATATGGTTGTGGTTGCTTCTAACCATCACATAAGACTTTTGTTAATATGATGAGTTATCATTGCTTTGGATTATGAGAGGGTGAGAGACAAAATACTTGCTCATTCTTTCTTGCTCATTCTCTCTCTTGTTCTTGAGCTCTCCTCTTGCTCTCACCCTCAACCTCTTGCTCCCTCTCTTGATCTATGGTTCTCTTGTCTCATGAGTTGAGAATCAAGAACCATAGATAAAATCCCATTCTATTTCCTCTCTACTCATTCTAGTTCACTAGGTTTAGCAAACCAAGTGAACTAGTTTCTTCAAAGAACGAAGAAGGAGCTAAAGGTTGGAGCTTTCAGGTGGATCTATCTTCGGCGTACGGAGACGACGAGAAGAAGCCATTGGACCACCATCGGAGCTTTGAAGACGAAGGAGTTCAAGACAAGCAAGGTATAACCATCTCCATCCGAGTAGCTAACTCTCTTTAGCTAAGTATGCTAGTTTTAGTTTAGTCAAAGATCCCGACTTTGCTTAGTCCGTGTTGCCCCTTGCGCTAAAAATTTGATTTTTATACCGTTTCCGCCTCCCCGTAAAAACCGGGGGTCGCAACGTGGACTTACAGTGGTATCAGAGCCTAACTAAACTTAAACTAGCTTGGTAGTAAAGTGTAACGAAGTTCGGAACCGAAAAAAATCCAAAAACCTAACTTTTACAAAACCTGAGTTTCTGTTGAAATTTTTTCTGGTCAAAATGAAAAACTTTATACTCCTAAATTCGGCTCAGGGTTTTGTGTGAACACCCATGAAAAACGGTCCACTGTTTCGCTCAAACCGCCGCGCTTCCGCCGCACGAGGTAGGCATGTGCCGCGGAAGCGCCGCGGTTTGTCGTCTTCTCTGCATCGTTTTTCGTGCAGTATGTGTCTGTGTTGGTTTTGGGATTTTTGAAATATATTATATGTGCCCAGATTTTCCAGAAAAGAAATTTCCTTTTGGGGTCCTATAATTCCGTATTTTTCCGAACTTCACTGCACTTTGACTATGATGGTTATATCTGTGATGTTTGCATGTATTGAACGTCGGCTAATCGCTATAAGTCGATTGGTCGGGGTTATACATGATCTATAATGTGCTGGAATGTGTATATAAATATGTTGGATTGTCGCGGGTGAATAGCCGGGGGTTGTGAGACGAGAGTTTTCTTTTCTTGCAATTCATGTAAATTTGTAAATTGATGTAATAATTATTTGTATGGCCGCACAACCGGGTCGGGGTTGTAGCCGTCATTGTATAATTTCTTTTTACTGTTTTTGCTCCTAGGATAGACCCATGGAGGGGTGCACAAACTACCGGGTATGCCGAAGTGTCGAGTGGCCTACTCATGGAGATGAGGGAGGTTGCTACGCTTCGGGTACTTGGCGGGTAGTTTGCCGCACCCGTAGGGGTCTTGGGTGGGGTATTGGCTATTCACCGCGACCGTGTAATCTGTTTTTGTTACAGGCTCGTACAAATTACAGATTCCTAGTCTATCCAATGTATTTATCTGTGATCTGAAATATTTATAATTGCAGTATATCTATATATGATATTATTTAGGCGTTGCTTATGTTTTACAGACGCGCTAGCCCAGCCCCCGCTCTGTCGTTAGTTAAGTAACCTAACGGGTAATGACGGGGCCCAGTGGCGAATGCGAATGGCATAAGCGTACGTCATATTTTGGTTGTTTTCTGCAATGGTAGGATTAAATGATGGGACACATTAAAAGAACTAATGCAAGAATATCACGCATTAAAAGAACTAATGCAAGATAATAAACCAAGTTAAAGTCGTTGGAACACTTTCGAAAAACCACTCGGTTCTTTTCAAAAAAAACAACTTTTAAATGCGGAGCTTGAGCCACTCCTTTTAAAAGCTATCTCGTTCCATCGACCAAATCAAGTTCACTACGTTCACGGTTTTGCCAAAACCATCCGTAGCCCTCCGTCGTTTCACATGAATAGTCAATAGTATTCAAGCTGTGTATGTTGGCCAAAGTCAAGGCACAGTGATTGGTAGCTATTGGGTGTTCATGTGTAGCATAGATAGATGCGTTGGTTTGGGACAGTCGTACTGCCATTTTGGCCAAAGTCAAGGGTAGGTACGGATGGATCCAAATTAACCTGGATAATGACGGGTAGAACTTGACATGTGACTTATGATATTTTGGCCAAAGTCAAGGTCATAAGAGCATGGGGCAAAAATCCACATCGGGAGTTTCATAAGTACTGAAACTTGCTAGATTTGCATACCATTTGGAGTGTGATGATTCTGGTAGGATTCCTTCAGTTTCGTCACGCGATGATATTTGGATCCCGATCCTACTGTGAGTATATGCTACTCCTCGGGAAATTTCTCACTTAACGATCAATGCTATAAACCTAGTAGGTGCCTAGAAAGGTGTTAGCGGGGCTACGCCCCCAGGGAAAAGAGGTTCTCTAATTAAGGAACTTCGCGAAAGCGTTGGAAAACCTCCCTCGAAGTACCGACACCGGCCTGGCTGAACGGTTAAGCAAGTATTGTACGGTGGGATTGATCCTGACTAATTCTTCCTTTATGGTTTGAGGAGGGATTCGAGAAACAGTGGGAGCCATCCTGTTTAGACAAACTAAAAACCACTCTAAACTTGCAAGAGCATCATGCTGAGTGTTTCTTCTTCTCTCTCCTAATTGCAGCGACCAATCAACATGACTGGACTTAAGTTACTCCTAGATAAAAACAAACTGACAGGGCCAAACTACAAAGATTGGCTCAGGAATGTCAAGATAGCAATCACTTATGACAAGCTGGGGTATCTTCTTACCACCAAAGCTCCCCCTGTCCCTGGTCCAACTTCCAGCGTCGCGGATAAGGAAATCCGCAAGACTTGGGTGATTGATAGCGCGAAGGCCAAGTGCCTCCTGCTTGCCTCGATGGACAACGAACATCAGAGGAGGCATGAGAATATGGACATGGAGTCCATATTGCTTCATACAAAAGAACTGTATGGAGAGCAGTCTCGTATCGCAAGATACGAAGCGTCGAAAAAGTTATTTTCGACAAGAATGGCCGTCGGATCATCAGTAGCCGAGCACGTGCTAAAGATGATCGGCTACATTGAGGAGCTCGCTGACCTAGGGATCACATTGGAGAGTGAGCTATATACGGATATAGTTCTCCAGTCCCTTCCTTCCACTTACGCCCAGTTCATACTGAACTTCAACCTACAAGAAAAAGAGGTTGAACTTTCAGAGCTCCTCAACATGCTGAGGAGCGCAGAGGGCACCCTACAGAAAGGTAGGGAAACATCCACTTTGTTTGTAGGAGGATCATCTTCTTCTAGGTCCAAGGCGAAAGCCAAGGGAAAGAAGAAGAAGGCCCCCGCCAAACCAAGGGGCGGTGTTAGTAAAGTGGATACGAAGGGAAAAGGTAAAGCAACAAAGATAGCGGGGAAGCTTGTAGATAAGGAAGAATGCTTCTATTGTCATAAGAGAGGACACTGGAAGAATGATTGCAGGGCCTGGAAGGCCAGAACACAGGAATTGAAGCAGGTTGCAGCTTCAGCTTCAGGTGTGTATGTTATTGAAAACTGTCTTTCAATAAACTCTACTTCCTGGGTATTGGATACCGGATCAGGATCTCATATCTGTAATTCTTTGCAGGCGTTGAGAAACCGTAGGGTTTTGAAGGCAGGTGACATGACCCTCAGAGTTACGAACGGAGCTAGCATGGATGCTAAAGCCGTGGGGGACTATCACCTGGGAATGTCAGATGGACATGTTTTGGTTTTGCGTAATTGCTTTTTTGTACCCAACGCAACTTGTAATATCATTTCTGTATCTTTAGTTTCTAAAGAAGGTTATGAATTTGCGTTTGTAAGCAATGTTGTAAACATTCACCTTAATCAAGTTTTGATTGGGTCAGGTACTTTGAGTAATGGTATATACGTGTTAAACCAACCACAGATTTTTAATGTCCAGAATACACACAAAAGAAAGTCTCCAGAAATAAATCAGACTTTCTTATGGCATTGTAGATTGGGTCACATCAATGAGAGAAGGTTGACAAAGTTACATACAGAAGGGTATTTGAATGCGTTCGAATATCAATCGTATGCCACTTGTCAATCTTGTCTCAAAGGAAAGATGACAAAGACTCCGTTTACTGGACATGGAGTAAGAGCGAGCGAGCTCTTGGGACTCGTACACAGTGACGTGTGCGGTCCAATGTCTACACATGCCCGAAGCGGACATTCTTACTTCATTACTTTTACGGATGACTTCTCAAGGTACGGTTATGTCTTCTTAATGAAACATAAGTCCGAGGCCTTTGGAAAATTCCAGGAGTATAAGAATGAAGTGGAGAAACAGACCGGCAAAAGTATTAAGATTCTAAGATCGGATCGAGGTGGAGAATACTTAAGTGCCGAGTTCCTGGACTATTTAAAAGAGAACGGAATTCTCTCTCAGCTTACTCCTCCATACACCCCGCAACATAACGGTGTATCGGAGAGACGGAACCGCACCCTATTGGATATGGTGCGGTCCATGATGAGTAACGCTGAGTTGCCGCGATCATTCTGGGGATATGCGCTAGAATCAGCCGCATACCTTTTGAACCGAGTTCCCACTAAGACTGTGCCTACTACGCCATTTGAGATGTGGTGTGGGAAGAGACCCCATCTTAATCACATTAAGATATGGGGAAGTCCAGCTTTTGTCAAAAAGCAGCATGCGGACAAGCTCGAGGCACGCTCAGTACTGTGCAAGTTTGTGGGATATCCAAAGAATTCCAAGGGATATTTCTTCTACTGTGAAGAGGAACAAAAAGTTCTTGTTTCTCGTCATGCCCACTTTCTAGAACACCAGTTCATAGAAAAAGAAATAAGTGGAAGCACAGTAGAACTGGAAGAAATTCCAGAACCACGGACTATTACTGAAAGTTTAGTGGAACCAGAGGGTTCGGAAGAACAGGACATTCCTACGCCGCTCCGCAGGAGTAGTAGGCAGACTCATCCGCCCGAGAGATACTACGGTTTTCTCGTAGACGGGGATAGAGAGGATTGCATCATAGACTATGATGAGCCTACTAGCTTCCAGCAGGCCGTTCAGAGCGTTGACTCAGTGAAATGGCTGGATGCAATGCGGACCGAAATGGAGTCCATGTGCACCAACAAGGTATGGACGTTGGACATTGCTCCAGACGGGGTAAAACCCGTAGGATGCAAGTGGATCTTCAAAAGGAAGATTGGTGTAGATGGACAGGTTGAGACCTATAAAGCTAGGCTGGTAGCAAAGGGTTTCCGTCAAAGACCTGGCTTGGACTATGACGAAACCTTTTCTCCAGTAGCCATGCTGAAATCCATTCGGATCCTTCTTGCCATTGCTGCCTTCCACGACTATGAGATCTGGCAAATGGACGTAAAGACAGCTTTTCTAAATGGAAATTTAGAGGAGTGTGTCTATATGGACCAGCCAGAGGGCTTCATTCAGAGTGGGAGCAGCGGAAAGGTGTGCAAGTTGCTTAAGTCCATTTATGGACTAAAGCAGGCATCGCGGAGTTGGAACATCTGCTTTGATGAGACAGTCAAAGAATTTGGCTTTATCAAAAATCCAGATGAACCATGTATCTATAGTAGATTTGTAGCGAGAACTGTAGTATTCCTTGTTTTATACGTGGATGACATTCTCTTAATAGGAAATGACATTCCTATGCTACAATCTGTCAAGGGGTTCTTGTCACACAGGTTCTCCATGAAAGACCTGGGTGATGCCTCGTACATTCTGGGTATCCGGATCTACCGTGACAGATCCAAGAGGATATTAGGACTTTCACAGTCCAGGTACATCGACACCATACTGAAGAGGTTCATTATGGAAGATTCCAAGCGCGGTAACCTACCGGCTTGTCACGGGATCACCCTCTCTAAAGAGATGTCTCCCAAGACTGATTTGGAGAGGGATCGCATGTCTATTATACCCTACGCTTCTGCGGTAGGCTCTATAATGTATGCGATGTTGTGTACCAGACCGGATGTAGCTTATGCACTGAGTGTGGTAAGCCGGTATCAGTCTAACCCTGGGGAGAAACACTGGATAGCGGTAAAGAACATTCTCAAGTACCTGAGAAGGACTAAGGAGATGTTCTTGGTGTATGGCGGAAAAGACCTCCAGATCGAGGCCTTTGCTGACTCCAGCTTCCAGAGTGACAAGGATGATTCCAAGTCCATGTCGGGTTTTGTCTTTACCCTCAATGGAGGGGCGGTGTGTTGGAAGAGTTCCAAACAAGAAACCGTTGCAGACTCGACGATGGAAGCGGAATACATCGCTGCATCTGATACCGCAAAAGAAGCTGTCTGGATGAGGAAGTTCTTGAAAGAACTTCAGGTGGTTCCGTCCATTGTTGATCCAATATCTCTGTATTGCGACAACAACGGGGCTATAGCTTTAGCGAAGGAACCAAGGTCCCATCAGAAATCCAGGCACATCTTGAGGCGGTATCACCTGATCAGGGAGATCGTGGATCGCCAGGAGATCGAGGTTTGGAGAGTCGCTTCAGAAGACAACACAGCAGATCCATTCACCAAGGCCTTGCCCCAGACTCAGTTCGAGCGGCTGATCGAGATGATAGGTCTTCGATACGCCAGTAGATGGCCTTAGTGCAAGTGGGAGATTGTTAGTGTATCTGCCCTAGAGGCCATTACTGTATCATACTAGTTTGTATATTACTTAATGGATGCTTGGGATATTCACCTTGTATATACAATCTTGCTCAAAATAGTAGTATGCTACTTGGTTTGTTTCTACTTCAATGTGTACATGTGTTTATTTTTGTATATCGCCTATACACATTAGTAGAGCCCTTAGGATCTTTGCTTGATTACCAGCGATGTGATGGCCGTCACACTAGTGGGGCTGGGTAATCTATAAGCACATCCTTATGCAGGTCCCTGGTCGCAGGACTATCGAGACAGGGCATCGATACTCCGGAGTAGACCAGCGCATGCGCTTCTCATCCCAGTGTGGGAGACGGTCTGTCCCACAGCCGTCAGTACGTCGTACTTGAGATAGTATGCGGGTGCTCGTTAGGTTACGGGTACACTGGACAGGACTCGTCGGGAACTGACTAGTTGGTATTATACCTATCGTCAGTTATCAGTTCCCAGGTGACATGAGTACAGCTTACTCCGCTGACTTGACACTGTCACTCCTCCTCGAGTGTGTTCCCACTGTACTTTGATCACTACCCTACCACGGCTCAAAGGAGTCGTGCAAACAGGTAGTGGTTGGGTGCAGTCCCGAAGCACTTGGAGGCAGTGACGGTTAGACATGATTCGTCTCTCCCGGTATTGGGGGTTGACATCGCGCTGTGTCTAGGAGAGCCATTACACGAGTAGTCCCTGGCCAGGGCAATCGAGATATACTGGTAGGTTTCCAGTGTTATCTCAGGGTGTTTTGGGCTTCGCTCCGGCACGACTTGTACCGCTATTGGGGGACTGACGTTTACCGCCCCCTAGGCCCGCCATGCGATGTATCAGACGAACAGACCGGACTGTACGGAGAATGTCACACTCAGGCTCAGTAGGAGTTCAGATGGGTTTCGCCTCGTCGGCTTCTTGTCGGCATTACCTGGGGACCGTTACGCACAGCTAGTGCCGCTTGCGGTCTGTGGTTAAACCCACTGCCAGCGTAGTGTCGAGTCTTTAGAGTCCCACACAGAAAGCTTTTCGCCTTTAGGCAAAAGAGTAGAGGTCGCATGGTATTGCGACAGGTCGCATGGTTTTGCGACAGGGTTTGGTCACATCCGTGCACTTGTGCACGTACAGTGTCCGGACAGTTTACACTAGCGGGCTTTGGTTTAAGCCAGATCCTAGTGTACCTTATGGGATTGGATTTATCCAGTTTGCATTCGTGTTCCTCGGAACGCGGATGCGGGTGTGTATGCACAGTTGACAGGGAGGCAGAGGCAGCGGATTCTCATTAGGGTTGTTGACAGTTGACCGTTGACTATTTGACTTTATGCTCAACCCTAATGAGAATATGATATGTGATTAACTATTATATTAATTAAGTATTATGGTGATATGGTTGTTGACTTGTTGACTTTTGTTGACTTGTTGGCTTTGTTGACTTGTTGACTTTTGTTGACTTGTTGACCGGTTGACTAGGCTTGACTAGTTGACCATCATGATAACCATAGCCATCATTTCATGGCAAAGACTTTTGTTTACTTGATCATTTGTGTAAAATGAGTGCATGAAATGATATGGTTGTGGTTGCTTCTAACCATCACATAAGACTTTTGTTAATATGATGAGTTATCATTGCTTTGGATTATGAGAGGGTGAGAGACAAAATACTTGCTCATTCTTTCTTGCTCATTCTCTCTCTTGTTCTTGAGCTCTCCTCTTGCTCTCACCCTCAACCTCTTGCTCCCTCTCTTGATCTATGGTTCTCTTGTCTCATGAGTTGAGAATCAAGAACCATAGATAAAATCCCATTCTATTTCCTCTCTACTCATTCTAGTTCACTAGGTTTAGCAAACCAAGTGAACTAGTTTCTTCAAAGAACGAAGAAGGAGCTAAAGGTTGGAGCTTTCAGGTGGATCTATCTTCGGCGTACGGAGACGACGAGAAGAAGCCATTGGACCACCATCGGAGCTTTGAAGACGAAGGAGTTCAAGACAAGCAAGGTATAACCATCTCCATCCGAGTAGCTAACTCTCTTTAGCTAAGTATGCTAGTTTTAGTTTAGTCAAAGATCCCGACTTTGCTTAGTCTGTGTTGCCCCTTGCGCTAAAAATTTGATTTTTATACCGTTTCCGCCTCCCCGTAAGAACCGGGGGTCGCAACGTGGACTTACACACACACACCCCATTTTCCACCCCATGGCCGAAACCCCAAGGCAGCCCTCCCCATTTCAACTCTTCGAAACTAATAGAAAAGAACATTAAAACGAAAGTGATAAAGAAAGAAGTGAAGTGTTATGATAATTGAGGTATGGGTCTTCTTTTCTTTCTTTGACTTCACACAGCCACACCACTCCTCACCCTCTCCTCTCCTGGCCGAAACTGAACAGCTCTCCCCTCTCTTGAATTCTCACATTCTTCACCTCAAAAATCCACAAGAATTCACTCAAAATCCAAACTAAAACCTTCCAAACTCCTAATTAAGCCTTACCCATTTCTCCTTAGCCTATACTAGCATGGTTCTTGGATCAAGTTAGCATTTTGGAGGTCAAGATTTGTTAATGTAGATCTACAACTTGAGGTATAAATTCTAACCCTATTATTCAATTGTTGGTTATTGCTTTAATCTAGCTTAATTAGGTAATTAATCATGGTTCTTATTTCAAGTTTTGGAATTTCAAGAGGGGGTTGTGAATTAAAATTAGGGTTTTTATTATGTAATTATGTTTGCAAAGTGTAATTTATCATCTTATGAAATGAAAAACCTAATCTAATTGCTAGTTTGCAAATTGTTAATTTAAAATTTGTAATAATGAAGCTATATTGCAAACTAGGTTTTAAAATTCAATCAAATTGTAAGATTAAAAATCTAATTAGGGTCTTCATGACATCATTAATATTATAAATTGTAGTTTACCACCTTAAATCATGCAAAACCTAATCAAATTGTTAATTTGTGTATTGTTAATTTGAAAACTGTTAAAATTGGATATTTTGGCAAACTAGAATTTTGGGGTTAATGAAATTGATGAGATTAAATTATGGAAATGGTTTGTATAACTTATTTAAGATGTTTAATTAGTATTATGGCCACTAGAATTGTTAAAACAACTATATTTGAGATAAATTGGCAATTGTGGCTTACTAAAGTTTCGGAAAAATAGCTTTTAAAGCGAATTTGAAGTTTTGATTATTTAAACCCTATTTCATATATATATTTAGTGTGTTGTGAAACCACAAATGGTACGTTTGGGTTTTTATCGATCGATCGGCATTTGTACGCTGATGTCGAGGGCTATTTGGTTCTTTTGCATGAGCGGACCATAGGTTTTGACCTATGTGAAATTCGTGTGTCGTTTTGGTCATGAGTCGGATTTTAATGCGATACGATGTGTAATGATATGTAGGTACCCTCACGAGGACTTCGAGGCGACGAGCAAGTGCGTAGCGACATCGGCATCGGCAAGCAAAGATCAAGGTGAGTAGATTTATATCTACGAGGGAAGTCGGGTGGATAGCGTATAGCACCACCGCAAAGTTGTGAGAAACGATGTGATGTGATATAAATATACTTTTACATGTTAGTGTGTGATATGAACCTTAGAAAGAAAAGCTTTAGGAGATTAGGGGTTGGTGTTAGCGAGAATTGAAGAATGGACTTTAGTCGATTTCTTAGTCACAAAACCCTAGAGTAAAAATTTGCACGCACGCACATACACATACTCGCATACATTTACTTTCTTGTGCGTATTGGGGACATATATATATTGGTATTCATACGCTTGGATGATGAGGATGTTACATGATACTTGGGAATGAGTCGATATGATCGGGCATGAGGCCATGAGATATTTAATATGTTACCGAGATATGTCATGATGTTATAGCGGATCGTTGGACGACGATACCATGTGAATGATGATATATATATGATAGTTGTCATATGATCGAGATATGAGATGAGATATGTTATGATATTTATAATGGATCGCTTAGGCGATGTATACTTCTATATGATAATATGTGTTGATGACATCGGATTGCTTGAGACTTTAGATTAGTAGCCAGATCATGATATTGTTGATGATATTAGTAGTTTACTAGACTTAGATCAGTACCCCCTGCTCACGATATGTGATGATGTGGATACCAGATGAATAATGAGATAAACGTGATATTTGACCCGTACCCTAATTTGGGATGCCGTATTATGGATTTACCGTACGAGCTATTGATGATAGATCCGCACTCCTGACTCGAGGTTGTCATTTTAGATGGTGTATCGTATAGGATACTATTGAGGCGAGATCCCGACTATTATAGATATATATATATATATATATATATATATATATATATATACATATCGGCTCAGATGTAGGTGGTTTCCTTACCCTTTTGATTAGCCTGTTCACTCAGTCCTATAGTTTATTGTGAATGTTAGACTAGATTCGATTCATACCTATTTCCAAGCTAACGAATCGTGGGTATTTTAAAAGACATGATAAAAGATTCTATGGATATTTCAAAGGATGTATCTTCTCTTAAAAACACCGTAGCCCTTATTTTCAAAAACACCACGATTCGTATTATTTCAAATGGCAAAACAGTATGACACTTGTATATCGATGTAGATTCCTTAGTGTTGCGTTATCATTCATGTTCCGAATATTATAGTTGCATTTACTAATCGTTTTCATCTATTATGTTGTTATCGTTTTATTGCATGTTTATTTTGTACTTAGTGATTATGAAACCATGCTGCCAGGACACCAGCACCATTACCGAAGATGTATATGCTCCACATACACCTACTTGCCGGCTCACACACATCATCATCGGTAATTGCTATGTCACGTACACTTAGGGAGTATTATTTCATTGACATAACTTGCTAGCGGATAGTTGCAACGTGTTATATCTTCATATGCTAGTTTAACTATTGCATTCACTGCATGATAGTAGTTGCATTCATATATACTCATTGGTCTTGCAGCATTATGGAGATTTATGCCGATATTCACTTTTTACTTACTCTTGATTCTTGGATTTCGGATTTCCATGCGATTTCTGGATTTGGGGGAAAACAGCAAGAATATATATAAACTTCTCTCTCTCTCCCTATTTTTAAAATGCAAGTTGCGGTTTTCTCATGATATATGAGTCGTCCACCATGAGTTTTAGTGATTGTTGTTTGATTTCGAGACCCGTTGCGAGGAGAGGATGAACCGTCTTGGGTACATGGTAGGCCTGGTAAGGTACCCTGGGGCAATAAGCTCGAGTTGTAGACGATGAGCCTAGCAGGGGAGCACTACCTACCGGTGATTTTACCTGGCGCGGTGGATATCCGGAGGATACCGTCCGTGCTCGTGTAATTTAATGATATGGCCCGATCCGGACTGACGGAGCCCTAGATATTGAGATATTGGGATTTGAGACATTGTAGTTTTGAGATCTGAGATATTGAGATATTGAGATTTATATTTTGTATCGATCCTTGATACTGATTTCTTTGTTGATTTCATTGATGATACTCAATTTATATACATATAAAAATCTCATTAAATAAAGAAAACAGTTGTCTCTCTCATGATGTATTCTGTTTTCATTCGTAATGCATTCATACATTATATATATCTGATATGTTGCTATCTGAGGCACTGGCACGAGCACGTGGTATTGCACTTATATGTGGATGGATCAGGATATTATTTGATGATATTACTTGATATGACCTAGGATGCGTCATACATGCGATTTCTGCTCTGTGATGTTTTCTACTCACAAGTTGGCAACTCACCCCCGTTGTGCTACAGTTCCTTACAGGTTTTGCCGTACAGGTTTCATTGCGGATTGCTGGCACACTGTTCCTTCCGGGTGATTGCTTTGGTAGGTGGGTTCACTCGCATCGTGACCACCCTTGTACAGTTATTTATTTCAGTTGTATCTAGTAAAACTTCAACAACCAGACTTGTATATTTTTCAGGTTTAAAAAACCAGTTCTTATATTCAACCTTAGAATCGCGCTTTGTATTATTATGGGATTTCTTGGTGTTTTTGAGTTTCCTTTTGAGTTTTGATCCTCGCCCTTAGCGTTGTATATTATATTGCTTGCATGGTTGTGACCGCCGATTGGCGAGGAGCTAGCTCCCGCTTGGGGATGCCTTTATTCATCATTATAGATATTATTCATGTTTGTACCCGTTTGGGGCCAGTATTTACAAAGGAGTCTCTGCCGAAATTTTCGGAAAAGACTTGGTGTTTTAAAATGTTTACTACGACTTTCAAAGTGAATATATGCAAACTTTAAAACAAGTTTTCCTTCTTTCAAATGGTTTAGATTTCTGGGATTTTTAGCTTACTTGAATTAGATGGGGTCTTATAGACTTCATATGATTCAAGTGCCAGTCACGTGCTATTTCGGGTCGTGACAGTGATACTGTCCTCAGAATATGTCTGGATCGCTGATGGGACCGGTCTTCCTAGGCCAAAGCCACAACTGCATTGTTGTCACAATAACAGTTATTGGACGCTCAATGGTAGGATTCATGTTCATCTCATGAACAAGAAATATCCAGACATCCACTTTGGTAGCATCGTTGGTAGCGATGTATACAGCCTTTATTGTCTAGTATGCCATGGTATCTAGCTTGGAACTCTTCTAACACATCGTCCCTCCACTGAGGGTAAAGACTGTAGGGTTTCCTTATCACCTCATAAAGGGTTTGGAAGCGTCACACATGCCACAATTAAATTTTAAGAGGTGCTAAGAAAACTTAAATAGGAATTGAACTAGAATTATAGGGTAACACTAATAGTATCACATACTAAAGTTAATTTTTGACTAAGTGGAGAGACTACAACCTTATTAGACCTCGTAAGGTTTGAACGAGCTAGCTTGAACCTCCTCCACGTCCACGACGATCCACCCGGTGTTCCTTTGCTCAAATCTCCTTGCTCCAATCGATCACAAAGAAGATGAAGCAAAAAAACTACACCAAGGGGCTAAAGAAGTGTAATGTGATGATATGGTTGTGTTCTCATATAAAAACCCTTTCTTTCTTTTAACATCACTCAATTTATAAAACTCAAGAGAGAGCTTGAGAGAGAATGATGAAGATGGCAACCCTTTTCTTTTGGATGAAAAAGATAATGATAAAGATAATGAGAGAGAGAGAGATAGATAAATATCAAGCATAAATATCTAAACTAAAACCATGGTTAATAAAATATCTAGATATTTTAGAATGAGAAAAATAACAAAGGAAAATCAAACCATAGTTTAATTTTGGTCAAGTAAAGAAAAGTCAACAATGATGAATAATCAATTTTCTTTTTCTCATTCTAATGTATACAAATATATTTACTTTCCATGTATTTCTTATATTGCCATCTTTGATGTATCATCAACCATGATACTAATGCATGCAAGTATGTGTGTATGCACATCAACATGTACATATACATGCATGCATCCAACATAAAGAAAAGGTTTATTTAAATGAGATAAAAGTAAATATTAAATCAACACTTGATTTAATAAACCGGTCATATCTCATACGACCGGAACAATATAAAACATCCGATTAAAATACGGCATCATATACACGTATTTAATCGAGCTCCTGCACATAACTCATATGTACACCACATCGTTTCTCCTGAGCCAGGAAACTCCTATGTGGGACTCTAAGACTCGTCAATACGCCGGCAGTAGGTGATGATCACATCAAACACCTACAAGCCGCAAGCGGTCAGCTAAACGTAACGGCTACCCGGGTATTGAGCGATCAGAAGAAGAACAAGCAAACTTGTCAAAACTCCCATCAATCCAACTGGCAACACTTACCGTACAGTCCGTTCTCTTCATCAGATATGCTGCATATCAAGTCTAGGGATGGAATCGGCGACCCCAATAACTCAATAAGTCATGCCGTTATTGTAGGGTTCCTAGGCACACAAGTGAGGTCTCCTAAGCCATCAACCATGGCAATTTCAAAAATTATGGTGCCGAGAAACCCTAAACTACGGATCGATAACTAGATGTCTAGGCGAACAATGAACTAGTTAACAATTAACTAATGAGAAAACGGAAATACAACCTTTGTAGATCCGGTGCTCCACCTCCATAGCTCCGTAACGAGGTCCTCTCCGCTGTCCAAGTCAAATCCGGGCTCTAGGATCGGCTTCGTCGGAGAATGGGCAAGCTAGGTCGTCGATGTCCATGCCGAAGATGATCTACGTCGAGGCATCGCTAGATCAAGCTCACAACTTCACCAAGTCATGAAACTTGTGAAGTAAACACACTCTACTACTTGTCAAGAGGTAGAGGATGAAGAAATAGGAGTTGGGTTAACTTTAGAATTGGATTTCTCACTTGTTTGCTCAATTCACCATTGATGGAGGTGAAGCTTTTCTTCTTGAAGTCAAGGAAGAAGAAGAAGAAGCTTATATGATAAGTTATAAGAATAATAAAAGAAAATGAATTCTTATCATAATTTTAACTAGAGTCAAGTGTAGAGAATGAATCATGGTTAGTGGGAATGGTTAGGGTTAAGGATGAGATAAGAATGGTTGACTTGAACAAAGCTTCATGAAGCTTCAACTAAAGAACAAAATTAGCCACCATTCTTTTCTCTTTTCTTTTATTCATTTATCAAAAATAAAAAGGATAATTAAATAAGATAAATGAATAATAAATAATACACCCTAACCATTTCATTAACCAAGGTTTAATCTTTACACTTGAACCCTAGCTTGACATGTATCATCAAACATGATACAATCAAGTGCACAAAAGTATATCGCATATACAATGCGCCCATCCGAGTGAGAAAATCCATCTTAAGTAAACCGATACTAGTTGATGCAAAGTAATATATCAAATATATAAATATGCATTAAATCATTAAATCAACACTTGATTCAATGACCCGGTTATGTCGCACACAACCGACTAGTATACAATATATCGGCTTATCGAATCAACGCTTGAATCGATAACTAGGTTATATCGCATACAACCATTCGATATATTTATCGCGAGAATAGAATACGGTATCACATACACGCATTATTCTCGGTCCCGCACATATCTCATATGCGCTCCTATTTCGTTTCGCTTGAGCCAGGAAACCTCTGTGTAGGACTCTAAAGACTCGTCAATACGCCGGCAGCAGATGATGATCATATCAAGCATCCACAAGCCGCAAGCGGTCTGCTAAACGTAACGGCCACCCGGGTATTGAGCGATCTGAAGATCGACGAGCAAGCCCGCTCACACTCCAGTGAATCCGACCAGTAACACTACCGTACAGTCCGGTCTGATCGTCTGATATGTCGCATATCTTGCCTAGGGGTGGTAAACGTCAGACCCCAATAGCTCGATAAGTCGTGTCGATATGAGGTATATAACTGTTCGAGAAACTACTGGTAACACTTACCAGTAAATCTCAGCAACCCTGGCCAGGGATTTCCTGTTATAGCCAATCGAACACAGCGCAACATCAACCCCCTATACCGGGAGAGACGAATCCCCTCCTATCGCTCATTGCCTCCATGTGACTCGGGACTGTACCCAAAAACCACCGTTTTGCATGCCCTCTTGGACGTGGTAAGATGGAAATCAAAGCACAGTGGGAACCACACAAGACTCTATGACGATCTCGGGTCAACAGACTACTCTGTACCAGTGTCACCAGAGAACTGCCATCTGACGTGAGGTATAATACCATCTGGGAGTTCTCGGCGAGTCCGTCCAGTGTACCCAGTCTCTACTGAGCACCCGTATATCTCCTCTGATGTCAAACACCAATGGATATGGGATCATCCATCGCCCATCTGTATGGGTCGAGAAGGTACACGCTAGTCTACTCTGGTATATCGATGCCCCGTCTCGATACACCCACGACTAGGGACTTTGAAGGATGTACTTATAGACTACCATGTCCCCAATAGTATGATCCGCATCATAGTCCAGGTAGTCAAGTACAGATCCTAAGGGCTTTACCAACATGTAACAGAGAGACAATCAGTATACACGTTAAGGTAAAGATCAACCAGATAGCATACTATCATGTCGAGCAAGAAAGTCCTCCCTATATACGTCCCAGCATCCACTACAATATACATCCTATGTATAGTAATGGCCTCTAGGGCATACATATAACTAACAATCTCCCACTTGCACTAGGGCCATCTGTAGCAGTGGTTGCAGTATCTCATACTCAACCATCCCATAAAAGTCTCTCTCTGGAAACAGGCCTTTGTGAGTGGATCCGCTGTGTTGTCCTCAGAATCTACTCTCCAAACCTCGATCTCCCTGGAGATCAACCATCTCCATGATCAAGTGATACTGCCTTAGAATATGTCTGGATCATTGATGGGACCGGCGTTCCTTGGCATAAGCCACAACTCCATTGTCTCACAATGGTAGGAACATAGTTCATCTCATGAACCAATATACACCCAAACAGCTTCTAGGGTAGCATCTTAAGTAGCGATGTATCCAGCCTTTATCGTCTAGTATGTCATGGTATCTAGCTTGGAACTCTTCCAACATATCGTCCCTTTACTGAGGGTAAAGACAATGCCTGCGACTGACATTCAGTCGTCCTTATCACCCTGGAGCCCTTCCAGTGATTCTCCCCAGGATCGGTTGATACCGTCTCACTACATCTAGTGAGAATTCTAACATCCATTTAGATCTATCTCATAGATCCAAAATCCAGGATTTAGTAGGTATCACTTTGATCCTATATGGAGAATCATAGTGATAAGCGGAGATTGATCGAGCGTAGCATAGGAAACTCCTTTCTTATCAAGAGTATGTCATCCACGTACTCTACGAGGATCGTCACCATACTCCCTACTACCTTTTTGTATATACAAGGTTCATCTACCATTTTGATGATGTCAAACTCTTTGACTGCTTCATCAAAACAGACGTTCCAACTCCGCGATGCCTGCTTTATCCTATAAAGCATCTTGCACACATTTCCGCTGCTCCCACTGTCTACGAGGCCCTCTGGCTGTGTACTTATAGACGCTCTCTTCTAAAACATCATTTAGAAAAGCAGTCATGACACCCAACCACCAGATATCGTAGTCATGGTATGTAGCCGTGACAAGTAGGATCTGGATGGACTTAAGCATAGCCGCTTGAAAAGGTTTCATCATTATCCGTACCTGGTCAATGATGCAAACTTTTAACAAGTCTAGCTTTGAAAGTCTCAACTTTTCCATCTACACCAAGTAATCTTCTCAAGATATACTTGCTCCTGATGGGGATTTAACCCTTCAGATATAGCAACCAAAGTCCATACTTTGTTGGTGTATAAGGATTCCATCTCAGATCGCTAAACATCCAGCCATTCTTACAGAGTCACACTCCTGATGGCCAGCTCGAAACTAGTTGGGTCATCATCTCATGATGTAATCCTCGCTCCCACTGTCATAGAGAAACCGAAGTATCTCTCAGGTGGGTGAGGAACCCTACTAGATCGGCAGAGAGGCTGAGGTTCGTTGGTATCTACTGAATCCCTTGGTTCTATCAAATCATCTGCTGTAGTTTGTATAGCTGGAACATTTCCAGTTCTACATAACTGACATTGCCTCGAGCTTGTCCGGATTTTGTTTTCAGACATAGGCCAGACAACCCCAAATCTTAACTAACTTAAGATATGGGCTCTTCCCTTTCCATATCATATATGAAGTGGTAGGCAACTGATTTGATTCGAACCTATTCAATAGGTATGCAGCTTCTCAAGCGCATAACTCCCAAAAAGGAAACGGGTAACTCAGTATTACTCATCATAGAGCACACCATATCAAATAGGGTGCGATTGCTCCGCCCCGATATACCATCGTGCTATGGTGTATACGGAGGAGTAATGCAGAGAGAGAATCTCATTCTCCTTTAGAAAAGTCCAGGATTTCCGTGCTCAAGTATTCTTCTCCTAGATCACATCAAAGGACATAATATTTATACCCGTATTTTGGTTCTCTACTTCTAACTTATATTCTGTGAATATCTCAAAAGGTTCGGACTTGTGTTTCAACAAGAACATATGTCTGAATCTAAAGAGATCATCAGAGAACGTAATGAAGTATAAAGAACCGGTCCTGGCATATGTAGACAGGGGACCTACATACATCAACATGTATCATCCCAAGAGTTCACTAACTCTTTCTCTATTTCCAGTAAACGGAGCTATGGTCATCTTATCTTTGTGACATGACTGGCGAGTTTCACAAGATGTAAATTCAAACTGATTTAAATATGCATCTATATGTAACTCTAGCCAGTCGGGTCACATTGATATGACCTAGTCTACAATGCCTCAAGAAGGATTCGTTCATTTCTGAACTCTTCCTCTTGTGTGTGTTCCGTACACTAAGAACTGTAATTTGATTTAGAACATTAATGCTTTTAGATAACGTGCCTGAACCGATCAACTTTTGATATAGGAAATGTTCAAAACATTATCCAACAATACAAAATTATATCCTTTCTTTACTAATAAAGAGACTGATATGATTTTGTATATCAGGTTCGGTATCTAATAACATTCGTTCAGAATCAATGTATTGGTAATACAGGGTAACAGTGACCGACAGACTTGGCTGCAACACTTGCCCCGTTTTCTGTCTCATGAAACTTATCACCTGTTCTCAGTTCTCTACCTTTCTGTAGCCCTATGTAACAGATTACATATCTGGGATCCTGATCTGGTATCACATACCCAGGACGTAAAGGATACTGAGAAACAGTTCCCTGTAATGAACACACCCGAAGATGATGCATCAGCATGCACTCTCTTCGTTTGGGCGGCACGGGAATTCTGGTAATCCCCAATTTCCTGCTCTGTCTTATAACAATTATAAGTTGGAGCGGGACCAACGTTCCCCAGCTCAGTATAACAAGCGGGTTCGGTCAATGATCTGTTTTATTATCTTGATTAAGGCGTGATATGGTCGCTACCTGGAGAGAGAGAGAAGAAAACACTCAGCGTGCTCTTTGTCAAGAATAGATTGGTTTTTATTTTATCTAATCAGGATGGCTCCGACTGCTTTTTATCAAATCTTCCTTCAAACCCTAAAAGGAAAGACTAGCCGGGATTAATTACACACTACAAGTTTGCCAATCTTTCAGCCAGGCCAGTGTCGGTACTTTGAGGGAGGTCCCCCGTGCTTTCGCACGAACCTAATTAATGTAAACCTCGTTTTCCCAGAGGCGTAACCTCGTTGACACCTTTCTAGACACCTACTTGATCGGCTAATTGTAATGTATAAAACTCTCCCAGGAGTAACACTTACTCGCAGCGGGTATCGGGATCCAACTATCTCATAGAAGGTATGCAATCTCATTGCAAATTTCAACACTTGAAATTCCCGATAATGTTTTGCCCCTAGCAGCTTATGACCTTGGCTAAGGTCAACAAATCATAAGTGCTAGCCAAGTTCAACCCGTCATTTCCCGATTGAATTAAACCCACCCGCACGACCCTTGGCTAAGGTCAACAAAGTCGCACGACTACCCTAACTCAATCGCATCATATGCTTATACAGATAAGCACTAATCAGCTACCGCACACTACGCCTTGGCTAAGGTCAACAAACGTAGCACGAATACTAACCAGTACTTATCTGAAATGACGGAGGGCTACGACGGGTTTTTCAGAAAACCCTTTGCGTAATGAACTTGATATCGTTGTAGAATCAAATGAATTTTGAAATGGAGTGTTTTTGAGGCTTTTCTAGTTTTGCTAAAGGAGTCACTCCCGGTAAAGGGATCGTCGGTCCTTTCCTCGTCGAATGAGGTGCGGGATATATCATATATATCACTGTGCAAAGCAAAAACTCTTAAAAGCAATCAAAAGAAAAACCGAGTGTGTAGCATCTGCCAGTTATTGCTAAAGGAGTCACTCCCGGTGAAGGGATCTCGGTCCTTTCCTCATCGAATAAGGTGCAGGATATATCATATATACCGCTGTGCAAAGCAAAAACTGTAGCTACCTGTTTTATTTTGAAATTCGATTCTACAACATCTTAGGTTTCTTTTATTTCATTAATCACATTAATGAAGTCCCATCATTTAAGTACCTAATCATCACAGATAAATACGACGTACACTTATGCCATCCGCATTCGCCTCGATGTCCCCTCGTGCACCGTTAGGTTAGGTAACTAACGGCAGAGCAGGGCAGGGCTAGCGCGGGTGTAAAACATAAGTAACGTCTATATAATATATAATATATACTATATACTGTATCTATCACAGAACATCACATGATCACATCACAGATATCACAGCAGAAGAATCATATGAAATATTGGATATACTAGGACGTCCGTGTTTTCAATACGAGCCAGTATAAAACACGGATTCCACGGTCGTGATGAATAGCCAAACCCACACCCCAAGACCCCTACGAGAGCGTCAAGCAACCCTACCAATTCTAGAGTTAGGAGACCCGGACTCGACTCTTCGAGTTGGTCTCCCACTGGACTCCAGAACCCGGTTACTTGTGCTCCCCTCCTTGGGTCTATCCTAGTGCGGAAAAGTAAATAATATACAAACGGTGACAACTCCCGCAACCTGGAAGCGCCCCAATAAAAGAATATTACATACAAGTTTTTACATGAATGAAAATGAAAAACACTCATCTCACATAAAAACCCCCGGCTATTCAAACACGACGATCCAATATAACATATCCAGCAACACATAACATCATATGTCATCAACGTAAGTAAATATGTCCATCCCAATTGTCGTTGACATATAGCAACGAAACCGGCGATATCACATATTACACTTACGGTCACAGAAAAGAAAGTGTAAAACTACAACAGTTGGAATCCGCAATCACCTCAGACATCGCATGCCTGACCAAATGAATTACTTAGACATCGCATGCCTAACAATTATAAACCCCGCATTTTAGTCTCAAAATCGAAAACACTTTTCAATATCAAGTCGGGTAATTCAACAAGATTCCCGAAAAACTGATCGAATGCTCGTCGCAAACTTCAGTAGACGGCCGCACCCCCGATGCCGTCGACGAAGTGCACCAAGGCGGAACACCGCTGCCGCGAGCACCCGAACGGATGCTTTCGGCGACGGGGTTCTCCTACAGTCACTTGGTCGGGGCAATGGAGCGAGGCTGTCTATTAAGTTTACCCGGCGAGTATCCGTGTACGCTACGTGATTGCGACGGACTTTTGATCACATCAAAATTCCGTGGCAACCGATCAAGTGAGACTAAAGTGCTATGTTTATAACATTCATTTAGTTATCACATAACTTTTTGTGAATTCCAATTATTGTATCCCATTCCAGATAAATAGAAAATGTTAAACTTTCCGATCGAACAATCGAACACCCAAGTTTTCCTGATATAGATCAACACATGAAATAAGTCTAACAACATGCAGTTCGTGCCTCAGTACCAACGGTCCAGCCGTAGAAGGGTCAAGCCAACGCCTCACATGTGGCACGCCGTACTGCCCCAAACCCGAAGGTTCAAAGGGCAGTTCAAGACGGTCATATAATCGAGTTAAGGTTTGTGTCTTCTAGAGGGACCATCGCGTTACTTGCACTACTTAGAACGTCGTTAAACTACGGAAAAATCCAACACTTGGAAATTTCCCGACAGGGGAAAAATTGGGTATTTATATCCGGTCGAACTTTTTAACATATTCTAGAATTTATCCGGAAAACCAAATAGACAAAATTTGATACCCCGATCGAAACACCGAATCCCCAAAACAACTGCAGAAAATTCAACTCTTGAATAAAATTTCAAAACATCCAGAGAACTTAGAACCAGAAACAATGAATTACAGTGTAAAAATTTAGGGCTGACGTCATCAATGTGCGGCTGATCCGCCGCAGAATGCACGTATCTGCCGCTCTTCCGCGCCATGATGAACAGTTCATGACCCCAATTTTCCACCGTAATTCTTATATTTTTCTACTGAGTTCTCTGCATATTTTTAATTTGGAAAAATCACTGTTTTTGAAAAAAGTACAGAGAGCAATTTCCCGGGTGAGGTTTCGGTTCGATCGGACTTCGAATTCCGTCTAGACTTCGCCTAAGGCTCTAGCTAGGCTCTGATACCACTGTAGGGTTCCTAGGCACACAAGTGAGGTCTCCTAAGCCATCAACCATGGCAATTTCAAAAATTATGGTGCCGAGAAACCCTAAACTACGGATCGATAACTAGATGTCTAGGCGAACAATGAACTAGTTAACAATTAACTAATGAGAAAACGGAAATACAACCTTTGTAGATCCGGTGCTCCACCTCCATAGCTCCGTAACGAGGTCCTCTCCGCTGTCCAAGTCAAATCCGGGCTCTAGGATCGGCTTCGTCGGAGAATGGGCAAGCTAGGTCGTCGATGTCCATGCCGAAGATGATCTACGTCGAGGCATCGCTAGATCAAGCTCACAACTTCACCAAGTCATGAAACTTGTGAAGTAAACACACTCTACTACTTGTCAAGAGGTAGAGGATGAAGAAATAGGAGTTGGGTTAACTTTAGAATTGGATTTCTCACTTGTTTGCTCAATTCACCATTGATGGAGGTGAAGCTTTTCTTCTTGAAGTCAAGGAAGAAGAAGAAGAAGCTTATATGATAAGTTATAAGAATAATAAAAGAAAATGAATTCTTATCATAATTTTAACTAGAGTCAAGTGTAGAGAATGAATCATGGTTAGTGGGAATGGTTAGGGTTAAGGATGAGATAAGAATGGTTGAATTGAACAAAGCTTCATGAAGCTTCAACTAAAGAACAAAATTAGCCACCATTCTTTTCTCTTTTCTTTTATTCATTTATCAAAAATAAAAAGGATAATTAAATAAGATAAATGAATAATAAATAATACACCCTAACCATTTCATTAACCAAGGTTTAATCTTTACACTTGAACCCTAGCTTGACATGTATCATCAAACATGATACAATCAAGTGCACAAAAGTATATCGCATATACAATGCGCCCATCCGAGTGAGAAAATCCATCTTAAGTAAACCGATACTAGTTGATGCAAAGTAATATATCAAATATATAAATATGCATTAAATCATTAAATCAACACTTGATTCAATGACCCGGTTATGTCGCACACAACCGACTAGTATACAATATATCGGCTTATCGAATCAACGCTTGAATCGATAACTAGGTTATATCGCATACAACCATTCGATATATTTATCGCGAGAATAGAATACGGTATCACATACACGCATTATTCTCGGTCCCGCACATATCTCATATGCGCTCCTATTTCGTTTCGCTTGAGCCAGGAAACCTCTGTGTAGGACTCTAAAGACTCGTCAATACGCCGACAGCAGATGATGATCATATCAAGCATCCACAAGCCGCAAGCGGTCTGCTAAACGTAACGGCCACCCGGGTATTGAGCGATCTGAAGATCGACGAGCAAGCCCGCTCACACTCCAGTGAATCCGACCAGTAACACTACCGTACAGTCCGGTCTGATCGTCTGATATGTCGCATATCTTGCCTAGGGGTGGTAAACGTCAGACCCCAATAGCTCGATAAGTCGTGTCGATATGAGGTCTATAACTGTTCGAGAAACTACTGGTAACACTTACCAGTAAATCTCAGCAACCCTGGCCAGGGATTTCCTATTATAGCCAATCGAACACAGCGCAACATCAACCCCCTATACCGGGAGAGACGAATCCCCTCCTATCGCTCATTGCCTCCATGTGACTCGGGACTGTACCCAAAAACCACCGTTTTGCACGCCCTCTTGGACGTGGTAAGATGGAAATCAAAGCACAGTGGGAACCACACAAGACTCTATGACGATCTCGGGTCAACAGACTACTCTGTACCAGTGTCACCAGAGAACTGCCATCTGACGTGAGGTATAATACCATCTGGGAGTTCTCGGCGAGTCCGTCCAGTGTACCCAGTCTCTACTGAGCACCCGTATATCTCCTCTGATGTCAAACACCAATGGATATGGGATCATCCATCGCCCATCTGTATGGGTCGAGAAGGTACACGCTAGTCTACTCTGGTATATCGATGCCCCGTCTCGATACACCCACGACTAGGGACTTTGAAGGATGTACTTATAGACTACCATGTCCCCAATAGTATGATCCGCATCATAGTCCAGGTAGTCAAGTACAGATCCTAAGGGCTTTACCAACATGTAACAGAGAGACAATCAGTATACACGTTAAGGTAAAGATCAACCAGATAGCATACTATCATGTCGAGCAAGAAAGTCCTCCCTATATACGTCCCAGCATCCACTACAATATACATCCTATGTATAGTAATGGCCTCTAGGGCATACATATAACTAACAGTTATATGGTCTACAATAGATCGAGAAACTACTGATAACACTTATCAGTAATATCTCAGCAGCCCTGGCCAGGGACTTCCTGTTATAGCCAATCGTGCACAGCACAGCATCAACCCCCAATACCGGGAGTGACGAAACCCCTCCTATCGCTCATTGCCTCCATATGCCTCGGAACTGTACCCAAAATCCACCTGTTTGTACGGCTCAGAAGAGCCGCAGTAGGGTGGAGATCAAGATACAGTGGGAGGACACATAAGACTCTATGGCGATCTCGGGTCTACAAACTAACCCGTACCAGTGTCACCTGAGAACTGGTATCCGACGTATGATATAATACCATATTGGAGTTCTCGGTGAGTCCGTTCAGTGTACCCAGTCTCACTGAGCACCCGTATATAATCTTTGGTGTCAACACACCAGACGGATATGGGATCATCCATCGCCCATCATATGGAACAAGAATAGTATACGCTGGTCTACACTGGAATATCGATGCCCTGTCTCGATATACCTGTAGGGTGTTTTTCGTCACCCCATTGAGATGGGAATACGCGCGCGCTTGTCAGGCGCATTACAGATTCCCCCGGCCTAGGGTAGGCCGGGGTTTATTGATTGTGGGGATCCGAATCTCCGGCAGCCGCGGACTAAGCTGCCGTTAATTACCCCCCGCCTTTGGGGCGAGGGAACCTTCGATTAACGGGTTAAACTGGTCATGCGAACTCAATGTGCTGTGTACGTGTGTTGTGTTTTGAAAGGGGGGTTTTGGATATATCGGGAGCCACGCAGAGTTTTTACGGGGGTCCCGCTACCCGGATAGCGGGCTGGGGGTCAAGGGGGCTAGCAGCCCCCTTGCGGGGTGCGGGGCAGCGCCCCGTTAGAAATTTTTTTCTAACAGGGACAGTGTCGCGGAGTATGTGTATGTGTACATTTATATACATATGTATATATATACATGTAAATATAAGTAAAGGGGAAAAAGACATCCAAAGGATGCGTGGGGCCAGCGTCTAGAGCGCTGTGCGCTAAGGTGCTGTGCGCTCAGGCGCGCACGCGCCACGTGTCGACACGTGGGCAACTTGCGCAAGCGCGCAGGTGCGCAAGCGAGCGCGTGCCACGTGTCGGCACGCGGGCGCTTTGCGCACTTGCGCAAGCGCGCCACGTGTCGTCACGCGGGCGCTTTGCGCACTTGCGCAAGCACGCAGGTGCGCAAGTGCGCGCGCCACGTGTCGGCACGCGGGCGCTTTGCGCAAGAGCGCTGCGGGCAGGTGCGCAAGCGCGCGCGCGCCACGTGTCGGCACGCGGGCGTTTTGCTCCCTTGCGCAAGCGCGCCACGTGTCGTCACGCGGGCGCTTTGCGCACTTGTGCAAGCGCGCAGGTGCGCAAGTGCGCGCGCCACGTGTCGGCACGCGGGCGTTTTGCGCACTTGCGCAAGCGCGCAGGTGCGCAAGCGCGCGCCACGTGTCGGCACGCGGGCGCTTTGCGCACTTGCGCAAGCGCGCGCAAGCGCGCAGGTGCGCAAGCGCGCGCCACGTGTCGGCACGCGGGCGCTTTGCGCACTTGCGCTGCGCGCCGGAGAGGACAAGAGGCTTTTAGCCTAAAAAGATTTCTCTGAAGAGAGATCAAAGAGGAGTTGGACTCCTGAGTATTTTTTTCTTCTTTCTTGGGGGAATGAAAAGTGTTACTTTATTCATCATCATGTTGCCTTTTATAGGCTTACATATTTGCATATAGCCCCTTGGGCTTTATAAAAATGGCATTTTAGCCATCCCATGGCTCATGTGCCATTTCATTTTTGCACATAAGCCATGGGCTTACAAAATATTGGCTTTATGCCCATTTTGTTTACGTTCATGCATAAAAAATTACATAAAAATTATTTATGACATGATTTTGTTGTTGGCATGGAAAGGCTGGCCGCGGGCTCGACTTGGGCATGGGCCCGCTTGACCTGGGCTTGGGCCCACCTAGCTTGGGGGTTGACCTTGACTTTGACTCGGTCAACCGGGGTGTAAATTTTTACCCCAACAAATTGCCCCCCATCAATAAATGCACACCGCACATGTGGGT
This sequence comes from Agapanthus africanus, assembly GCA_030015575.1. Classification (NCBI taxonomy): domain Eukaryota; kingdom Viridiplantae; phylum Streptophyta; class Magnoliopsida; order Asparagales; family Amaryllidaceae; genus Agapanthus; species Agapanthus africanus. The sequence goes on from CM057346.1 coordinate 405,635,815, forward strand.
CGTGTGCATGAAATTGATGGATCTTCTTTCACGTGGAGGCGACTTGCTTTGGTTCCCACTTTTTGGGATGCACTGCCCTTTTTACGACATGGACGGTCGACGCTCTGATCCGAAGCGATTTGGTAGGACGTTTCCCCGAGATGGAGTGCCTGTGGTAGGACGTATCCCCGAGACGGAGTGCCTGTTGTAGGACGTTTCCCCGAGACGGAGTGCCTGTTGTTGGACGTATCCCCGAGACGGAGTGCCTGTGGTAGGACGTATCCCCGAGACGGAGTGCCTGTTGTAGGACGTATCCCCGAGACGGAGTGCCTGTGGTAGGACGTATCCCCGAGACGGAGTGCCTGTTGTAGGACGTATCCCCGAGACGGAGTGCCTGTGGTTGGACGTATCCCCGAGACGGAGTGCCTGTGGTAGGACGTTTCCCCGATACGGAGTGCCTGTGGTTGGACGTATCCCCGAGACGGAGTGCCTGTGGTAGGACGTTTCCCCGATACGGAGTGCCTGTGGTAGGACGTATATCCGAGACGGAGTGTCTGTTGTAGGACGTTTCCCCGAGACGGAGTGCCTGTTGTAGGACGTATCCCCGAGACGGAGTGCCTGTGGTAGGACGTATCCCCGAGACGGAGTGCCTGTGGTAGGACGTATCCCCGAGACGGAGTGCCTGTTGTAGGACGTATCCCCGAGATGGAGTGCCTGTGGTTGGACGTATCCCCGAGACGGAGTGCCTGTGGTAGGACGTTTCCCCGATACGGAGTGCCTGTGGTTGGACGTATCCCCGAGACGGAGTGCCTGTGGTAGGACGTTTCCCCGATACGGAGTGCCTGTGGTAGGACGTATATCCGAGACGGAGTGCCTGTTGTAGGACGTATCCCCGAGACGGAGTGCCTGTTGTAGGACGTATCCCCGAGACGGAGTGCCTGTTGTAGGACGTATCCCCGAGACGGAGTGCCTGTTGTAGGACGTTTCCCCGAGACGGAGTGCCTGTGGTTGGACGTATCCCCGAGACGGAGTGCCTGTTGTAGGACGTTTCCCCGAGATGGAGTGCCTGTTGTAGGGCGTATCCCCGAGACGGAGTGCCTGTTGTAGGACGTATCCCCGAGACGGAGTGCCTGTGGTTGACGCAGAGGTCGATGTTGGAATTAGTTGGTTTGATTTGTTTGATTTGAGTTGACATTAGCATCGCTATACTGGAATATGGTACCAGGAGCGAATCATCATCTGTCTTTGAGAGGATTTGGGAATTGGGGTTTTTGAGAGGATTTGGATTTGGTTTGTTTGGCATCTGCATTGCTGCACTGGAATAATGCCAGGAGCAACTCATCATGTGCCCGGGGAGGATTTGAATTTGGTTTTTGTTTGGCATCTGCATTGCTGCACTGGAATAATGCCAGGAGCAACTCATCATGTGCCCGGGGAGGATTTGAATTTGGTTTTTGTTTGGCATCTGCATTGCTGCACTGGAATAATGCCAGGAGCAACTCATCATGTGCCCGGGGAGGATTTGAATTTGGTTTTTGTTTGGCATCTGCATTGCTGTACTGGAATAATGCCAGGAGCAACTCATCATGTGCCCGGGAGGACTTGGGAGAGATTGGGATCGTTTTACGCCCGTGGATTGTATACGGTTTTGCAGGATATATGATCCAGACCGTAGGGCCATAAAAATTTTAGGGCTTTGTTGGCGTCTGCATCGCTGCACTGGAATATGGTACCAGGAGCGACTCATCATTCGCCGCTTGGGGATTGGAATTTGGAATTTGGTTGGCGTCTGCATCGCTGCACTGGAATATGGTACCAGGAGCGACTCATCATTCGCCACTTGGGGATTGGGGAGCGATTGCTTAGGAGACAGGTTTGGATCCCTATCACCTAAGACTTTTCAATTTTATGGGCCGTGAGGGTCCCATAAAGGTATTTTCTCCCTGCGAGTCGTAAGGATCCTGCAGGTGTGTTTTCTCCTTAAGAGTCGTGAGGACTCCTAAGTGTGTTTTTCCTTGGTGAGTCGTAAGGATCTCACGAAGGTTTGTTCTCCTCATGCATCGTGAGGACACATGAGTGGGTCTTTCCAATGAAGCGTAATTCCAAAGGCGGAGACCAGCCGCGTAACTGGTGGTTGCGGTGGGGCATGGGTATGCTGAGAATTATTTGAGCCCGTGGATTGTATACGGTAGTCAATTTGGGGACTAGCCGTAGGGCTGGAAGAATTTTGGAAATTGGATTTTGGTTGGCGTCTGCATCGCTGCACTGGAATATGGTACCAGGAGCGACTCATCATTCGCCGTTGTTTTATATTATTATCATTTTTTTTTGGTTTTTGTTTTTGTTTTACCGCGATTGCTCTATCATTTCAGCTTTTCTTATCGCGATGATCGCGATTGCCCTATCATTTCGGCTATTTATTCGCAGTTGCCCCATCATTTCGGCTTTATTTTCATCATTTTTTTTTACTCGCTGATTTTTATTGCGAGTTGCCCCATCATTTCGGCTTTTCTTTTTATTCATTTATTTACACATTTTTTTTATTTACATTTTTTTTTTACATTCCCAGTTTAACGACTTAGAGGTCGACTGTTCCCAGTTTAATGACGTGGTGGTCGATTGTTCCCAGTTTAATGACGTGGCGGTCGATTGTTCCCAGTTTAATGACGTGGCGGTCGATTGTTCCCAGTTTAATGACGTGGTGGTCGATTGTTTCCAGAGAAAGGTGGGTGTTTGACAGAATCAGGTCCCTGAAGGACTTCGGTCCCCGTTTGTATGAAATTGGCGGTCGCAGCTTGATTGTTTGTTAACACGCCAGGGGACAATGATATTTCTCCCGCCTTGTATTGTTTCTCAACCCAATCCTTGAAGATACAACAGTCTTCAATAGTGTGCCCCAGCACTCGGTGGTATGGGCAAAAGTTGGGATGATCAGTCTTGTTCGCTTCACTTAGCCTTCTCGGTTCTGGTAGCCGCAGGCCATTCTTTAGAGCATCTTTAAAAATTTTGTGGACCTTGTCCTTTCGGAATGAGTAGACCTTATTTCTCCTTTCCTCCAAAGTTGGCTCTCGAGGCTGGTCAGTCTTTGCCCCGCCCGTTCTCTGCTTATTTGGAGAATCGGTGATGTTAGAACTTCCGCCTTTTCGGTTGTCGTCCCTCCAAGGTTTCGGTCTGTTTGTGAACTGAAGATCCTGAGCGGACTCGGGCTTTGAGCGTTCCAACGTTTGGACCTTTTTGGTCAGCTCTTGGAATGTTTTGAGACCCGCGGTACATAGAAACGGGGCCATCCAGTTGTTGAGATTTCCGACGAGGAGACTGACAGATTGGTCCTGCTCTATCGGCGGTTCGCATTTGACGGAGAGATTGCGCCATCGGGTTATAAAATCCGTGCTGGTTTCGTCGCTCTTGGGCTTGGTCCTCACGAGCTCGGCAATGGTAATCTTATCGCTGACGCTCATGAACCTCTGCCGAAACAGAGACTCCATTTGGACAAAAGTTGTGACGGAGCCATTCGGTATGCTCGCGTACCAGTCGAAAGCAACATCGGTCAAGCTATTAACGAACTGGCGGAGGAGAAGCGCATCATTGCCCCCAGTATTCCCGCATGAGGCTTTGAAGTGGGCGATGTGCTGATTCGCATTTCCCGTCCCATCGAATCTTCCGAATTTGGGGATGACATAGCCGCTAGGAAATTCTACCAGATCATACTGAGCAGGATATGGTCTCCCACTACTGCTGATATCTTTTTGCGCTTCGGCTTCGGCTACCAAGGTTTTGACTTTGTTGGCAACCAAATCCATGATTTGATCTTGAGTTAGCGGGTTACTGTCATCGGTGGCCAAGACATTCCCCGAGATAGGATGCGACTGATTTTCATACGGTCCGCCCACTTTTGGATTTGAGGGAATAGGCGTCGGCTGTCTCGGGACACCATTTCCCGGTTCACGAGCAGAGCCCTCCGCTTGATTGGGCGGCTGAGAGGCAAGTCGGGTTGTGAGCTGCATCACGACATTCGTCAAGTCATCGATTTTGGAGTAGAGTTTGGCCATCTCCTTGTCTTTGTTTCTGAGCTGCTTTCGGAGCTCTTGAAGCAGCTCTTGCTCCGCGGTCCTGGGGAGGAAAGTCGGCTCTTCTTCGCTTTCCGAGCCCGACTCCTCATGGACCGAAGGGTCTTTCCGCCTATCATCCTCACCAATAGGGTTTTCATCACCCAGCAGAGGCGGCTGCTCTTGGGAAGCGGCCACCACGTTCAAGCCAGATTGGATTTGAGATGTGGTAGCCCCGTCCTTGCTCTTGCTGCGCGTGCCCACCGTGTAGACAGTGTGGACCACATACCCAGCCATTTCCTCATCTTCGGTGGGGTAACCCTGTTCTTCGAACCTTATGAGGTTTAGCCTGGCAAGAGCCCTAGCCCTTTTGTTGGCTCTATATCTGAGCCTTTTCTCCCTCTGCTTCTCGATTTTGAAGGCTTGGCGGGCATCCGCTACCCGGAAAGCCATTGTGAGTTGATGAACGGGGAGCTTAGAGAAGACACCCGATCGGGCATTTTTCAGGGGCGCCGCTGGAGCTTGCTCGGGACGCGTTGTAGCTTTGTTGGTGTTGATGGCCTTGCCCCCAGCTGGGGCCAAGGAAAGTCGTTCAGATACCGACTCGCGTTTGAGTTGGGGCGCCCTTGAGATCACCACATTTGGTCTCCTGCCTTTCGAGACCGGTTTGTCTGCCACCGGGGCTTGAGGAGCTGGGATGGCGCCAACTGGCATGAACATGATAGAGCCAAAAGGTAGCAGAGGCTCCTCCCATTGTCGCCCAAGACTGGCCGGAAGGACCATCCTGGAGTCTATCTTCATCGTGTAGGAGACAGGAGCTGAGTTCATCATCGAAGACATCGTCGGAAGGCGATTGCTTGAAAATCTGCATGAAAGAGCATTATTTTAGTATAAATATAGACATGTATATTGATTGAGTTCGCATGAACGTTTAACCCGAAATATGGGAGGAGAGATGGTCCCACCGGGCGTGCCAGAACCTGTAGGGTGTTTTTCGTCACCCCATTGAGATGGGAATACGCGCGCGCTTGTCAGGTGCATTACAGATTCCCCCGGCCTAGGGTAGGCCGGGGTTTATTGATTGTGGGGATCCGAATCTCCGGCAGCCGCGGACTAACCTGCCGTTAATTACCCCTCGCCTTTGGGGCGAGGGAACCTCCGATTAACGGGTTAAACTGGTCATGCGAACTCAATGTGCAGTGTACGTGTGTTGTGTTTTGAAAGGGGGGTTTTGGATATATCGGGAGCCACGCAGAGTTTTTACGGGGGTCCCGCTACCCGGATAGCGGGCTGGGGGTCAAGGGGGCTAGCAGCCCCCTTGCGGGGTGCGGGACAGCGCCCCGTTAGAAATTTTTTTCTAACAGGGACAGTGTCGCGGAGTATGTGTATGTGTACATTTATATACATATGTATATATATACATGTAAATATAAGTAAAGGGGAAAAAGACATCCAAAGGATGCGTGGGGCCAGCGTCTAGAGCGCTGTGCGCTAAGGTGCTGTGCGCTCAGGCGCGCACGCGCCACGTGTCGACACGTGGGCAACTTGCGCAAGAGCGCTGCGCGCAGGTGCGCAAGCGAGCGCGCGCCACGTGTCGGCACGCGGGCGCTTTGCGCCCTTGCGCAAGCGCGCCACGTGTCGTCACGCAGGCGCTTTGCGCACTTGCGCAAGCGCGCAGGTGCGCAAGTGCGCGTGCTATGTGTCGGCATGCGGGCGCTTTGCGCAAGAGCGCTGCGCGCAGGTGCGCAAGCGCGCGCGCGCCACGTGTCGGCACGCGGGCGCTTTGCGCACTTGCGCAAGCGCGCAGGTGCGCAAGCGCGCGCCACGTGTCGGCACGCGGGCGCTTTGCGCACTTGCGCTGCGCGCCGGAGAGGACAAGAGGCTTTTAGCCTAAAAAGATTTCTCTGAAGAGAGATCAAAGAGGAGTTGGACTCCTGAGTATTTTTTTCTTCTTTCTTGGGGGAATGAAAAGTGTTACTTTATTCATCATCATGTTGCCTTTTATAGGCTTACATATTTGCATATAGCCCCTTGGGCTTTACAAAAATGGCATTTTAGCCATCCCATGGCTCATGTGCCATTTCATTTTTGCACATAAGCCATGGGCTTACAAAATATTGGCTTTATGCCCATTTTGTTTACATTCATGCATAAAAAATTACATAAAAATTATTTATGACATGATTTTGTTGTTGGCATGGAAAGGCTGGCCGTGGGCTCGACTTGGGCATGGGCCCGCTTGACCTGGGCTTGGGCCCACCTAGCTTGGGGGTTGACCTTGACTTTGACTCGGTCAACCGGGGTGTAAATTTTTACCCCAACAATACCCACGACTAGGAACATTTCAGGGATATGCTTATAAACTACAGGTGTCCCACTAGTATGATCCACATCATAATCCCAATGTCAAGCCAATATCCTTAGGGCTTTATCAACATGTACCAAATGAGTAAAAAACAATATCAAGTGAACATATGATAAAGAGAAACCAGATAGCATACTATCATGTCGAGCAAGACTGTCCTCTGAATATATATATATATACACACACACACACACATCAGTACATACACTATCATATAATGGCCTCTAAGGCATACGCATATCCAACAATATCCCACTTGCACTAAGGCCAATTATTGGCGTATCTCATACCCAACATCTCAAAAAGTCGCTCATGTTGCGACTGAGAGAGGGCCTTGGTGAATGGATCCGCAGTGTTGTCCTTTGTATCTACTCTCTTAATCTCGAACTCGTGGCGATCAACTAGATCCTTGATCAGATGATATCACCTCAGGATGTGTCTGGACTTCTGATAGGACCTAGGCTTTTTGGCAAACGCCATAGCCCCATTATTGTCACAATACAAAGGTATTAGATCAATAATGGTTGGAACTACTCCTAGCGCCGAAATGAACTTCCTTATCCAGACGGCTTCCTTGGCAGCATCATTTGCAGCAATGTACTCAGCTTCTATCATTGAGTCTGCAGCGGTATCCTATTTGGAACTCTTCCAACTTACCGTCCCTCCATTGAGGGTAAATGCAAACCCTGAGATAGACTTGCTGTCATCTTTGTCACTGTGGAAGCTTGAATCGGTAAAGGCCTCCATTTGGAGATTCCCGTTACCATACACCAAGAACAATTCTTTAGTCCTTCGCAAGTACTTAAGAATGTTCTTCACAGCAATCCAGTGATTCTCCCCTGGGTTTGACTGATACCTGCTTACTACACTAAGTGCATAAGCTACATCCGGACGTGTACACAACATCGCATATTTTATCGATCCTACTGCCGAAGCATAGGGAATAATGCTCATGCGAGCTCTCTCTTTATCAGACTTTGGGCAATCATCATTGGAGAGAGTGACCCCGTGGCAAGCGGGTAAGGCACCCCACTTGGTGTCTTCCATACTAAATCTCTTTAGGATGGTGTTGATGTACTTGGTTTGGGACAATCCCAATAACCGTTTGGTTCTATCCCTATAGATCCGTATGCCAAATATGTACGTGGCATCACCCAGGTCCTTCATGGAGTACCTTTGTTATAAGAATGATTTGACCAACTGTAGCATAGGAATATCATTTCCTATCAGAAGTATGTCATCCACATACAATACGAGGAATGCGACAGATTTCCCTACAGTCTTCTTATAAACACAAGCTTCATCTGGATTTTTGATAAAATCAAACTCTTTGATAACATCATCAAAATAGATGTTCCAACTCCGTGATGCCTGCTTTCATCCATAAATGGATTTAAGCAACTTACATGCTTTTCCGCTGCTCCCACAGTCAATGAAGCCCTCTGGCTGATCCATATAAACGCATTCACCTAAATCACCATTTAGAAATGCAGTTTTAACGTCCATTTGCCAGATTTCATAGTCGTAGTGAGCATCAGTAGCAAGTAGGATCCGAATGGATTTAAGCATGGCTACCGGAGAGAAAGTCTCGTCATAGTCCAATACTGGACTTTGACGAAAACCTTTCGCTACCAACCTTGCCTTATAGTTCTCTACCTGTCCATCTACATCGATCTTTCTTTTAAAGATCCATTTACAGCGTACAGGTTTTATCCCGGAGGGTACATCCTCCAAATTCCATACTTTGTTGGTGTACATGGACTCCATTTCGGATCTCATGGCATCCAGCCATTTCACAGAGTCACCACTCGTGATAGCTTGATGAAAACTGGCAGGATCATCATCATCCATGATGCAGTCTTCTCTATCACTATCAATAAGAAAACCGTAGTATCTCTCCGGTGGGCGAGAAGTCCTACCAGATCTATGGAGTGGCTGAGGTTCATTAGATTCTGTTACAATATCAGGTTCAGCCAAGTCGTCATTTGTAACTTGTGTTTCTGGAACCTCTTCTAAATCTACCACATTGCCATCAGTATCATTTGGAAAAATCTCATTTTCTAAAAATATGGCATACTGAGAAACAAACACCTTTTGTTCCTCCTTGTGGTAGAAAAGATACCCAAACGAATGTTTTGGATATCCCACAAATTTACATTTGACCGATCGTGTCTCTAGTTTGTCTGGATTCTGCTTTTTGACAAAAGCCGGACAACCCCAAATCCTAACTTGTTTAAGAGATGGTCTCTTCCCATGCCATATCTCATATGGAGTGGTAGACACGGTCTTGGTTGGAATTTTGTTTAAAAGAAAAGCTGCAGTTTCCAATGCATGCCCACAAAACGAAAGGGGTAACTCAGAATCACTCATCATGGATCGTACCATATCAAATAGGGTACGATTCCGCCGCTCTGACACACCATTGTGCTGTGGTGTGTAAAGAGGAGTGAGCTGAGAGAGAATACCATTCTCTTTTAGGAAGTCCAAGAACTCAGTACTTAAATACTCTCCACCTCGATCTGATCGAAGTATCTTGATTCTCATTCCTGTTTGGTTTTCTACTTCAAGTTTGTACTCCTTGAATTTCTCAAAAGCTTCAGACTTATGCTTTATCAAAAACACATGACCGAATCTTGAGAAATCATCAGTAAAAATTATGAAGTAAAAAAAACCGCCTCTTGCTTGTGTAGACATTGGCCCACATAAATCACTATGTATAAGGCCTAGGAGCTTAGTAGCTCTTTCTCCGTATCCAGTAAACGGAGTTTTGGTTATTTTACCTTTGATACAAAACTGGCAAGTTGCATAAGATTTATACTCAAAAGAATTTAAATATCCATCTTTATGAAGCTTGTTTAGTCTTGTTTCATTAATATGACCAAGTCTACAATGCCAAAGAAAAGCTTCATTTATATCTGAAAATTTTCTTTTACTTGTGTGTTGAATGTTGAAAACTGTGTGTTGATTAAGGACGTATATCCCGTTATTAAGGGTACTACAATCAATCAACTCTTGATTAAGTCTAATGTTCAAAACATTGTGTTGCACAGGAAAATGATATACTTTATTGTCTAACAAAGAAACGGATATAATATTACAAACCATACTTGGCACAAAATAACATGGGTTCAAAACCAATATACAACCCGATGGCAAGCCTAGGTGATACTCTCCCACTGAAACTGCATTTATATTGGAACCATTTCCAACTTGCAGAGTATGATCACCTGTCTTCAAAACTCTGCTATTTCTCAACGCCTGCACAGAATTGCAAATATGAGAACCCGATCAGGTATCTAATACCCAGGAAGCTGAGTTAATAAAAAAACAGTTTTCCATTACGAACACACCTGAAGCTGAAGCATCACCATTCTTCTTCTTGAGTTCAAGGTATTCAGTACAGTTCCGCTTCAAGTGTCCCGTCTTCTTGCAGCGGAAACATTCTCCTTTTCCCGATTCCCCAACCTTGGACTTGTCTTTCCCCTTAACCTTTTTGACTCCGCCCTTAGGTTTGGTGGGTTTCTTCTTCATCTTTCCCTTGGCCCTAGCCTTCGGGCGAGAGGAGGATGATAGCCCAACACCCTAAACGGGAGTCTTTACTGGCTTTAGCGTGCTCTCTGCACTCCTTAACATATTAAGGAGTTCAGGTAGTTCCTTCTCCATGTTGTGCATGTTGAAGTTAACTATAAATTGAGCAAAGGTGGAGGGGAGAGACTGCAGAATAATATTCGTATATTGCTCATTGTCCATTTTCCACCCAAGGTCCTCAAGCTCTTCTATGAGAGCTATCATCTTCAGAACATGGTCTACTACTGCTGTGCCAGCGGCCATTCGCATCTAAAACAGCTTTCTGGATGCTTTGTATCGTAATACGTGAGATTGCTCTCCATACAACTCTTTTGTATGGAGGAATATGCATTGTACGTCCATATTCTCGTGTTGCTTCTGATGTGTGTTATCCATCGATGCAAGCATGAAGCATTTGGCCGTGGAACAGTCAGCGTCCCATGTCTTGCGGATTTCCCTATCCGCAACTGAAGGTTTAAGACCTAGGCTAGGCGGGGTTGGAGCCGTGAGTACATATGATACCTTATCATAAGTCAAGGCAATATTGAGATTCCTCAGCCAATCTTTATATTTGGTCCCATTCAGTTTATTTTTATCTAACAGAAGCTTGAGTCCTGACATTTGTATCTGCTGTTAAGAGGGAGAAAAGAATACACTCAGCGAAAGCTCTTGCAAAGATCAGATTGGTTATTATCTTGTCTATTCGATGTCTCCCACGGTTTTTATCAAATTTTCTTTAAAACATTTAAATAGAAAACTAGCAATGATTAATTACAATCTACAACTTCGCTAACCATTCAGCCAGGCTGGTGCCGGTACTTGAGGGATGTTCCCCGTGCTTTCGCACGGACCTAATTAAAATAAACCTCATCTTCCCAGCGGCGTAGCCCCATTTGACACCTTTCTTGACACCTAATGGGTTAGCTAATTGTAAAGTGCAAAACTCGCACGGGAGCAACTTTTGCTGACAGTGGGATCGGGATCCTACTATCATATAGAAGGTATACAATCTCATTGCAAATTTCAACTCTTGGAATTCCAGATATTATTTTTACCCCTAGTACTCATGACCTTAACTATGGTCAACATATCATAAGTACTAGTCAAGTTCTTCCCGTCATTTCATGATTAACTAGACCCACCCATATGACCCTTAACTAAAGTCAACATAATCATATGAATGTCCTAACTAATCTGCATCATATGCAGTGTAGGAAGACATCACTTAGCTACCGTACACTGCGCCTTAACTAAAGTCAAAATACGCAGCACGAATACTAAGTACTCTACTTCCTAAAATGACGGAGGGCTGCGGATAGTTTTTAAGAAAACTTTTAACGCTTTGAACTTGATATCGTTGTAGAATCCAATGGGTTTAAAAGGAGTGGCTTAAGCTCCGCATTTTGAAACTTGCTTTTTCATAAAAGGCTGAGTCTGTTTCAAATCCGATTCTACAACATCTTTTTAGGTTCATTTTTCTTTAAATTAATCTCATTAATCTAGTCCCATCATTTAATTCCTAAAGCCATCACAGAAAGAAACGAAAATATAACGTACGCTTATGCCACTCGCATTCGTCACAGTGTCCCGTTATGCACCGTTAGGTTACTTAACTAACGGCATACCAGGACGGGGCTAGCGCGGGTGCAAAACATAAGCAACGTCTATTATATATCATATATATATTATTCCATTCGTCTCAGATATATTAAATGAACACATCAAAGAATATAAGCAGGAGAAGCACATTTAATATAGGATATCTAGGATGTCGGTATTTTGTATTTAGACATCAATAGAAAATACGGATTCCACGGTCGCGATGAATTGCCAAGCCCACAACCCTAGACCCCTCCAAGAGCGGAAAGCGACCCTACCAATTCTGGAGTTTAGGAGACCCGGTCTCGACTCCTCGAGATGACCTCCCACTGAACCCCAGAACCCGGTCACTTGTGCTCCCCTCCTTGGGTCTATTCTAATGCAGAAAAGTAAATAATATACAACACTGGTGACATCATCCTCAACCCAGAAGTGCCCCAAATAAAAGAATATTACATACAATTGAATTTTACATGAATGAAAAGAAAACTCTCATCTCACATAAAACCACCGGCTATTCAATCACGACAATCCTGCATATCAAATCTCAGCAACACATAATATCACATATCATCAACGTAAGTAAGTATGCGTACCCCGATTGTCGTTGATGTATACAAACGAAACCAACGATACACCACATACTACACTAATGGTCATAGAGAAATAAAATGAAAAACTACAACAATTGGAATCGTAACTGCTTTTAGACAACACAAACCCGGAATATCACATATCCAAGATTTCATGCCTAACAATGTAAAGCTCACATTTAGGTCTAACCCATGAAAACACCTTTTCAAAACAAGTCGGATAATTCAACAAGATTTCCAATTATTCCCAAGACCGAAATGCTAGATTTACACACAACAAACAAATTTATAGATTCCAATTATTGTATCAAATACTAATAAACTAGGCGCAGTTAAAACATTCGATCGAACGATTGAACACCCAAAGACTTCTCAGAAAGCTCAACACTTGAGCAGATTTAAAATTTACCACAAACTGCAAAAAGTACATACGGGCCAGCGCAAGAAGGCACGGTCCAAGCTACACCAACGGCGCCGCGGAACCGCCGTAGAATGACCATTCTTGCCGCGGTTCCGTGGTCCTTTGGTGGAGTTAGGGCTTCGTACTTCTTGTGGGTCCATAAAATACCGTGCACGATTTTCTGTGTATTTTTAATGTGAAAAAATCCAGGTTTTTGAAAATTTTCCAGACTTCGAGCGTCAATTTTCGTTCGTTCGAGGTTTTTAACGTCGTCTAGGTTACTCTAAACCTCTAACTTGGCTCTGATACCACTGTAGGATTTTCTTATCACCTTATAAAGGGTTTGGAAGTATCACACATGCCACAATTAAATTTTAAGAGGTGCTAAGTAAACATAAATAGGAATTGAACTAGAATTATAGGGTAACACTAATAGTATCACATACTAAAGTTAATTTTTGACTAAGTGGAGAGACTACAACCTTTATAGAACTCCTTGGGTTTGAACGAGCTAGCTTGAACCTCCTCCACGTTCACGATGATCCACCCAGAGTTCCTTTGCTCAAAGCTCCTTGCTCCAATAGATCACAACGCAGATGAAGCAAACAAACTACACCAAGGGGTTAAAGAAGTGTAGTGTGATGACATGGTTGTGTTCTCATATAAAAACCCTTTCTTTCTTTTAACCTCACTCAATTTATAAAACTCAAGAGAGAGCTTGAGAGAGGAAGATGAAGATGGAAACCCTTTTCTTTTGGATGAAAAAGATAATGATAAAGATAATGAGAGAGAGAGAGATAAATATCAAGCATAAATATCTAAACTCAAACCATGGTTAATAAAATATCTAGATATTTTAGATTGAGAAAAATAACAAAGGAAAATCAAACCATAGTTTAATTTTGGTCAAGTAAAGAAAAGTCAACAATGATGAAGAATCAATTTTCTTTTTCTCATTCTAATATATAGAAATATATTTACTTTCCATGTATTTCTTATATTGCCATCTTTGATGTATCGTCAACCATGATACTAATGCATGTATGTATGTGTGTATGCACATCAACATGTACATATACATGCATGCATCCATCATAAAGAAAAGGTTTATTTAAATGAGATAAAAGTCAATATTAAATTAACACTTGATTTAATAAACCGGTCATATCTCATACGACCCGACCAATATAAAACACCCGATTAAAATACGGCATCATATACACGTATTTAATCGAGCTCCTGCACATATCTCATATGTACACTACATCGTTTCGCCTGAGCCAGGAAACTCCTATGTGGGACTCTAAGATTCGTCAATACGCCGGCAGTAGGTGATGATCACATCAAACACCTACAAGCCGCAAGCGGTCAGCTAAACGTAACGGCTACCCGGGTATTGAGCGATCAGAAGAAGAACAAGCGAACCTGTCAAAACTCCCATCAATCCAACTGGCAACACTTACCGTACAGTCCGGTCTCTTCGTCAGATATGCTGCATATCGAGTCTAGGGATGGAATCGGTGACCCCAATAACTCAATAAGTCATGCCGGTATATGGTCTACAGCAGATCGAGAAACTACCGATAACACTTATCAGTAATATCTCAGCAGCCCTAACCAGGGACTTCCTGTTATAGCCAATCGTGCACAGCACTGCATCAACCCCCAATACCGGGAGTGACGAAACCCCTCCTATCGCTCATTGCCTCCATATGCCTAGGGACTGTAGCCAAAATCCACCTGTTTGTATGACTCAGTAGAGCCGTAGTAGGGTGGAGATCAAGATACAGTGGGAGGACACACAAGACTCTATGGCGATCTCGGGTCTACAGACTAACCTGTACCAGTGTCACCTGAGAACTGCTATCCGACGTATGATATAATACCATCTAAGAGTACTCGGTGAGTCCGTTCAGTGTACCCAGTCTCACTGAGCACCCGTATATAATCTTTGGTGTCAACACACCAGACAGATATGGGATCATCCATCGCCCATCATATGGAACAAGAATAGTATACGCTAGTCTACACTGGAATATCGATGCCCTGTCTCGATATACCCACGACTAGGAACATTTCAAGGATATGCTTATAAACTACAGGTGTCCCACTAGTATGATCCACATCATAATCCAATAGTCAAGCCAATATCCTTAGGGCTTTATCAACATGTACCAAATGAGTAAAAAACATGATCAAGTGAACATATGATAAAGAGAAACCAGATAGCATACTATCATGTCGAGCAAAACTATCCTCTGAATATATATACACACACATCAGTACATACAATATCATATAATGGCCTCTAGGGCATACATATATCCAACAAAAACAATGCCTGTGACTGACTTTCAGTCGACCTTATCACTTTTGAAGCTGGAATTGATAAAGGACTCCCACTGGAGTTCACCGTTACCAAACCCAAAGAACATTTCATTAGTGCTTCTCAAGTACTAAAGAATGTCCTACTTATCTATCCAGTGATTCTCCCAAGATCCGATTGATTCCTGATCACTACAACTAGTGAGTTAGCTAAATCTTGTCTAGTATATAACATCGCATACATGAAAGAGCCTACTGCTGAAGCATAGGGTATCCCTTGCACACGAGCTCTCTCCAAATCAGTCTTGGAAAACATCTTTTTGGAGAGAGTGATTCCTGAGTAAGTGGGAGAACCACCACGCTTAGAATCTTCCATACTAAACCCCTTTAGTACGGTGTTAATATACCTGGATTTGGGATACTCCCAACATCCACTTAGATCTACCACCATAGATCTTAATCCACAAGATGCAGTAAGTATCATACAGATCTTCCATGGAGAATCCTCATTATAAGAGGAGCTTGACCGAGTGTAGCATAGGAAACCATTTCCTATCAAGAGTATTTCATCTACGTACAATACGTGGAAGACAACCTTACTCTCTACAACCTTCTTGTTTATTCAAGGTTCATCTACCTTTTTGATGAAGTCAAACTCTTTGACTGCCACATCAAAATAGATGTTCCAACTCCGCGATGCGTGCTTTAATCCTGATGGGCTTAAGCATAGCCACTGAAGAAAAGGTTTCATCATAAACCACACTTGGTTGATGACGATAGCCATTTACTATAATTCTAGCTTTGAAAGTCTCAATTTTTCCATCTACACCAAGAATTTTCTCAAGATCCATTTGCTCCCAATGGGTTTTACCCCTTCAGGTGCAACATTCAAAGTCATACTTTGTTGGTGTACATGGATTCCATCTTTGATTGCATAGCATCCAGCCATTTCACAGAGTCCCCAATCATGATGTCCTGCCTGAACCTGGTTGGGTCATCATCTACCATGATGCAATCCTGGCTCCTACCGTCACCGAGGAAACCGTAGTATCTCTCTGGTGGATGAGGAACCCTACCAGATTCGCGGAGAGGCTGAGGTTCGTCGGAGACTATTGAATCCTTTGGTTTCACCAAATCATCAGCTGTTAGTTTGTTCTTATGGAACTCCTTCCAGTTCTACCTCATGACCACAAATTTCTTCACAAGAAATTCTTTTTCTAAAAAAGGTGGTATGCTGAGAAACAAAACACCTTTTTCTCCTCAGTGTGGTAGAAAATATACTCTCGCAAATGTTCGAGATATCCAACAAACCTATACAGAACTGACCTTGCTTCGAGATTGTCTGGATTCTGCCTTTCAACATAGTCCGGACAACCCCATATCTTAACTCGTTTAAGACATGGTCTCTTCACATACCATATCTCATATGGAGTGGTAGGCACTGATTTGGTTGGAACCCCATTCAATAGGTGTGCAGCTTCTCAAGTATATAACACCAAAAGGAAATAGGTAACTCAGCAGTACTCATCTTAGAGCGCACCATATCTCATATGGTGCGATACCTCCGCCCCAATACACCAATGTGCTGTGGTGTACTTGATGGAGTAAGCTGAGAGAGAATCCCATTCTCCGTTTTAGAAACTCCAGGAACTTTATGCGCAAGTACTCCCTTCTTCGATCACAGCGAAGGACTTAATACTTCTACCCTTCTGGTTCTTAACTTCAAGCTTATATTCCTTGAATTTCTCAAAAGTTTCAGACTTGTGTTTCAACAGGAACATATGTCCGAATCTCTAGAGATGATTAGTGAATATAATGAAGTACGAAGAACCAACCCTGGCATTTGTAGACATAGGACCGTAGACATCATTATGTATCCATCCCAAGAGTTCAATAACTCTTTCTCTGTTTCCAGTAAATGGAGTATTGGTTATTTTTCCTTTAAGACAAGAATGGCAAGTATCATAAGATGAAAATTCGAACAGATTCTAATATTCATTGTTATGTAACTTAGCTGGTAATGTTGCATTGATATGACCTAGTCTGCAATGCCACAAGAAGGATTCGTTCATTTCTGAACTACTCCTCTTGTATGTGTTCTATATATCTTGAACTGTGGTTTAATTTAGAACGTATATACTATTATATAACGTGCCTAATCCAATCAACTCTTGATTAAGGAAAATGTTCACAACATTGTCCTCCAATACAGAATTATATCCTTCTTTAACTTAATAAAGAAACTGATGTAATTTTGTATATCAGGTTCGGTATCTAATAACATTTGTTCAGAATCAATGTATTTACCATTTGCTAATACAAGGTGTTATCTGCCAACTGATTTGGCTGCAACAATTGCACCATTCTCTAACAGTTAGAGTGTAAGTCCACGGTAGCGCCCCGGCAGTCTAACAGACGCCAAATGCGGAACAAAAACTTTTTAACGAACTGGCGCTATCGTGTACCGTAACCCGGATCTGCCATTAAAGCTAAACTAACAAATTGCAAAGGGGTAGAAACGTTATACCGAATGATCCAAGTCCTTCGGTCTTCAACCATCATCCCACGCTTTGTTGCGGCTGCTCCGATCTCCTCGATCTCCAATCTTGTCGTCCAGGTGGCACCACGTCGACGGATCTTTAAACGGGCTCCCGCCACTGAACCGAGGCAACTCGATCGTCAAGTTTGCTAGAAGAGACGACCAAGATGAAGTAGAGAATGAGTAGAACACTTTGTCTCGTTACGTCCAAGGCTATGGACGAACGGTTAATGAAGTTGCCTTTTGGATCGATACGAAATGAGAAATGAAGTATATCAATTTCCATGAACCAAAATCCTTAATCTTTTCAAACAACAACCATTTCTCAAGTAAGTGAGAGAGAGGGGAGGGGCCGGCCACTTATAGGGAAGGAGGGGGTGAGTGTAGGAGAGGGGGAGGTGATCACAAGGAAAAGATCAAGAAGAAAATATCTAAGCTCAAACAAAACCCCATTAATGAACTAATGAATCATCACCCTTAGTCATCATAATCATTAATGGTCCATTAAAGCACTAATGAGTCACTATCCTCATCACCACTTCTAGAAGCATCCACACACATCTCCTCATGACTCACCCAAAAAGATAAATCCGTATTTAACCGAATGTCAAAATACGGCTGATAGAAAACTGGAAACTGGCAACTTCCAAAAGTGATCCTGAAACGAATTTCAGGATAACCCCGTATCAGTATAAATATACCCGCATTTATATTACGACCGAATATAAATGCAACTGAGACAAAGATATTATATCTACACAGTATAATACTGGGTTCCGGCTTAAACCAAAGCCTACCAGTATTATCTGCCCGAAAAACGACACGTGCGAAAACGCACGTGCTTTTTCCGAACCTTGCCATAACACCATACGGCCTCTACAACGTTTCGCCCGAACTTGGGAAAGTGTC
Source organism: Agapanthus africanus (assembly GCA_030015575.1). Lineage (NCBI taxonomy): Eukaryota > Viridiplantae > Streptophyta > Magnoliopsida > Asparagales > Amaryllidaceae > Agapanthus > Agapanthus africanus. Next base: position 405,654,137 of record CM057346.1, read on the forward strand.
TGTGGGGGACTCTAATGACTCATCAACACATCGGCACTGGGTATAACCACTAGCGCGTCAGAGGTACAAGCTGCACGTAACGTTTTGCCTATGTATTGATTGGAAGGGAAGCTGACGAGCGAACTCATCTCTAAACCCTACTGAGCCTGACGGTGACAATGTATATACAGTCCGGTCCATTCTTCTAAAGAGTATCGCATATCGAGTCTAGGAGGGGTGGATAAAATCAGACCCCTAATAACGCGATAAATCGTGTCGGCATGAAGCCCATCACCACCTGAGAAACTACTGATCCAAATCAGTAATCCTCCACTACCTCGGCCGAGGATTCCTAGTGATGGCCACCCGTGCACTGCGCGACATCAACCCCCAATACCGGGAGAGACGAATCCCCGAGATCCGCTCACTTGCCTCCAATGTGGCTCAGGACTGTACCCAAAAAAGACCTGTTTGCACGACTCCTTTGAGCCGTGGTAGGGTAGAAATCAAAGCACAGTGGGAACTCACACGAGACAAATGACGACCTCAGGTCGATGAACTAACCTGTACACATGTCACCAGGGAATTGCTCTCTGACGATATGTATAATACCAACTAGCAGATTCCCGGCGAGTCCTGTCCGGTGTACTCATAACTCAATGAGCACCTGTATACATCTCAGGTGATCCTACTGACACCAGTGGCTTGTGAGACCGGCCACCGCCCCTCGTCGGGGTCTTGACTGTATACACTAGTCTACTCTGGAGTATCGATGCCCTGTCTCGAAACTCCCACGACTAGGGACACTTTTAAGGATGTGCTTACAGACCCCAGCTCCCACGTATATGATCGCCATCATACTGCTGGTAGTCAAGCAAGAATCCTATGGGCTCTATCAATCATGCAATAGTGAACTAAAGCATATATACGATGATAAAGACAAACCAGATAGCATACTATCATCTCGAGTAAGACTGTCATATCGGTATAGGTCCTGCCTCAATCATTGTAATCACGTACCTGCGATCCAATAATTGACTTTGAGGGCACTATCTCCAACAATCTCCCACTTTCACTCAAGGCTAATTATTGCGATGTCGCATACTCACAGCCCGTGTGATACCGAACACCCAACTCCTTTACTAATCAGTTTCACAAAGCTAGTTTGTAAAACTCTTGTGTTTGAGAAATAGCCTCAGTGAGTGGATCCGCCCTGATGTTTCTTTCTATGTCTCTCTTAATCTCAAGTTCGCATTGAAAGCCATCTCCCGAATCGAGTAATACCTGTCTTAGAATATGTCTGGATGTCTGATGGGACCTAGTTCATAAATGAACTCCAAATCCAAAATTCTTAGACTGTATCGATAACTGAACCTAATCAGTATCCAGCACCATGCCTCCCACAGTATCCTCTTGGACCACCTGTCCATAATACTATCCCTTGTCAGTGGGAAAAACTATAACTCTGACAATTACTCTGTCAACCTTGTCACCTTTGAAGCCTGGAATGATAACCGTCTCCCGAAGGAGGCTGTCGTCATCAAATCTGTAGAACAAGAACTTATGTTCTAAAACCGCTTCCTTTTGTTTCTCCAGGATTGGATTAATATAAACTTATCGCATCAAGTGCAAAAACTACATCTGGTGTGGTACTTGACATCTCATGATTGACTCAATTGCCTAAGCAAGTGATCTGCCAATCATGCACTTCCCTCTCTTCTTTAGTCTCTAAGACACCTTTAGAGAGGGTGACTCCATCACTTGCAGGTACACCACCATGCCAGGAGTCATCTTTTCTAAAATACTATTAGAATATTGTCAAAGTACCCATATTGGGAAACTACCCAAATCCAGATCTAAAACTATAGATCTAGAAACCAGAATGTCTGATATTATATCCATATCCTTTGTGGAGAAACAACGGTGTGACGACCACAGTACAACCGTTCGTAGTATAGGAATTTTACTTCCTACTGTGTGTATGTCATCCAAATACCAGGACATCACACCCTACTACCTTCTTAACAGATCCATCCCCTATTCTGATGAAGTCAAACCCATGACTATCACATCAAAATTAGATGATCTTTTTCCGCTATATCTGCTTAAGTCTATAAATAGACATAAGCTACTTGTCCACTATTCTTCCGCTGCTCCCACTGATTATGACAACGCTCTGGCAGAATAATATCTACGTACACTTCTAAAGCTGGTTTAGAACGACGTTATACTTATCCTCTTGCCATGTCTCATAGTCTGGAACAACAGTAGTGTCAAGTCTGGGTAAACAAGAACCTCCCTGTCACCGTCCTTGAGGCTACCGGAGTACCTCTCGGGTGTCTGAGGTTACCCACCATATCTGCGGAGTGGCTAATGGAATGTCAAACCTGATTGAATATATAGGTCCTATTAAATTTTCCGTAATCGTTCGTGGTTCTGGAATCACTTCCAGTTCTACCACACTCCCACTTACTGTTTTTCTGAAAAATCCATTTTTACTAAAACTGTAGCGAGTCAAGAACAATATCACTATTGATCTTCTAGATGGTAGAAATGTCAACCCTCGTCAAAGCCAGGGTCAACCCACAAACAGCCATTACAGAAACGTGCCTTGAGTTATCCAGTGTCTGGTTTTAAGCATAAGCTGGACAATTCCCCGTATCTTAACAATGTCAAGATATGAACCATTCTATATCTAATATAGAAATAGAGGCACTATTTTAATTGGAACCAGATTCAAACCATGCAGCTGTCTCCAGTGCATAACAACTTAATGGAAAAAGGCCAATCATCATTACTCAACTTAGGAATCCATCCAATTATGAGTAACCTGAAAGAGAAATGAGTTTCTCAGAACCATTACTATCAACTGAATACCAATCACAAGAATCTACATCTTCGATCTCTTCGAAGAATCCCGATACTTGCGATCCTTGGTTCTTTACTTTATTCTTATACCCACAACTTCTCAAAACTTAGACATTGTATTTCTACGAAACACTTGTCTAAAAAGTAGAGAAGTGATAAGTAAACAGAACATAGTACGAGGACCTACCCCTTTGTCCTTACGGACATTGGACAACATACAATACTCTGTATAAGTCCGCTGAGTTGAATAACTCAAAACCTGTGCATCGTAGGTTGAAAACTGTACCCAGACGATTTCCTCAAATATCACTAATTACAACGAATTACGATATAATGAGGATGATCACCTAATTCCTATTAACTTACTCCCACTCATGATCTGTAAAAACCATACAGTTATGAGAATGAAACCTGGTAAATACATACCCTGGAGTAAGTATCTAATCGGGAAAACAGTTTTCTTTTAACAATGCGCAGTGAAACTGAAACATGAAAATGTTTCGTAGGGGTATTCTTGTATTCTTAGTAATGCCTCTTCCATAATCCTATTCATGACTTTAACCGTATATTTCTTTGCCATCTCTCCAAATCCCTTTATTTGTCTTTAGTCGTTACCTTCTGTACACCATCGTTAGGCTAAATGGTTTTCTTCCTTCCCTACCGTTCGGCACTAGCCTATGGTTTGGAAGAAGACTATCCAGTAAGTATAATAGGTGTACTCTCCTAATCCTAGGAGTACTCGTAACTTGAGAGAAGGTGATGATAAAAGACTACTGAATAAAACCTTATTCTATTTCTCCCGAACTGGGGAAAAAGCAAAGGTGAAATTGGAGTAGCGATGAAGTACGCAGTTTGGTCGTGAATGATAACAGTCGCAATTTACTTTGCCCTTTTTCTAATCCCTTTTATTTTGTCTTTACATATTACCTTCTGTATACCCTACTTAGGCTAAATGGTTTTCTTCATTCCCTACCTTTCGGCACCTGCCTATGGTTTGGAATAAGACTATCCAATAAGCGTAATAGGTGTACTCTCCTAGACTAAGGAGCCCTCGCAACCTGAGAGAAGGTGATAATAAATGACAACTGAATAAACTAATTCTATTTCTCCTGAACCTGGATCCATCCTCGAAGAAGTCCCTTCGAGTTCGTATATAACCATACGATGGATCTATCCAATGGAAGTGGATGTCCGTAGTAATACGGGGTGTTCTGAGAAAAGCAAAGGGTAAAAGAAGGAGCGGCAATGACTTATGCAACTAAGACGATCCAAAGGCCAGTATTTTAAGAAGGTTTGGTCAACTTGGTTACTGAGTCAAAATCTCGGGTCGGTCAAAGGTCGCTGCCAAAGAGAGAGAGAGAAAAGAAACACTCTGCGTGCACTCTAACCTGGATCAGAATGGTTATCACTTTATCTAATCAGGAAACATCCCACTGTTATCTCAAATTCTCCTCCAAACCTGAAAGAAGAATTAGTCGGGATCACCCGAAGAGTAAACAACTCATCAGTGAGAATCGGGATCCAACTATCATCGCATGATAACTTGATGGAAGCCACTCAAGTTATCACACTCCAGAAGGTATGCGCATGCCTGGCAAGTTTGCTGTTTGAAAACTCCCGATGTAAATTTTTACCTCATGCTCTTATGACCTTGACATTGGCCAACAAATCATAAGTCACATGTCAAGTTCTACCCGTCATTGTCCAGGTTAATTTGAACCCACCCGCACATGCCCTTGACTTTGGCCAACAAGGCAGAACGACTGTCCCAAACCAACGCATCTATCTATGCAACAGATGAATAATCAGCAACTACCAAACACTATGCCTTGACTTTGGCCAACAAACATAGCTTGAATACTACTGACCATATATAAGAAATGACGGAGGGCTACGGCTGGTTTTTGGCGAAAAAACCTTTAACGTAATGAACATGATATCGCTGAAGGAACCTGATAGCTTTTTATAAAATATAGCGACGAAAAAGTTTTGCTAAAGAGGTCACTCCCGGTGAAGGGATCTCGGCTCTTTCCTCGTGGAATGAGGTGCAGGATATTCCATCTGAATACCGTGATGCAAAGCAACTTGTAATCGACTATATTAAAGTTATTTCCCTGACGTAAATTTCTGCCCAAGGGGTCACTCCCGGTGAAGGGATCTCGGCCCTTGCCTCGTGGAATGAGGTGCAGGATATTCTAACTGAATATCACTATGCATAACAAAAGTAAACATCTTTGTAATAACACCTTTTTAAAATTGGTTCCAACAACATCAAATATAGGTTGGTTTTATCCTGCATTGATAAGAATCAACGCAGTCCCATCAATCAATCGACCAGAAAAGAACGAAAATATAATGTACGTATATGCCATCCACATTCGCCACTGGGTCCCGTCATCACCCGTTAGGTTACTTAACTAACGACAGAGCGGGGACTGGACTAGCGCGGGTGAAAAACATATACAACATCTAATAGTATATATACCAATATACAATAATCGCTCCAGGCGTGATAATATGCAACATTACAGAAAAGTAATAAGCATCATAGAACAATACAGATAATCTGGGATCCCCGGGTTTCACAGAGCCGCTACTGAAACCCGACGTTCCCCTGGTCGTGTGGATAGCCTGTGCAATGAAACCTAGACCCCTACGGGTGCGGCAAGTTACCCGCCAAAACCTGAAGCGAGGTGGTCCCCACAGCATAGTGAATGGAACACCCGGCACTTCACGGAATCCGGTAAATTGAACACCCCTCCTTGGGTCAACCTGTACCCCCTACGAGTGCGGCGAATAGTCTGCCAATTCTAGAGTGGGGTCCCTTTGCCTCTCAAAGCCATGAGATACGGATCCGTTGCCCTCCAGAACCCGGCTATTCGTGCACTCCTTCGCGGGATAAACCTAGTACAGAATTAAAAATAGTACAACAGGTACATCGACCGCAACCTGGTCGTGCCCCCAAAAGAATATTATACAAACAGGCAGTGACGGCAGTCCACATGTTGGACGCTCGCCCCGCAATATCAAATGTACAAATAAATCCAAACTGCACTATCATTGCACCCTGCTATCCACCACGATATATCCGCAACAATACAGCACAACACAGAACATCAACGCGAATGTCACGTTCGCAAACCCGTCTAAAAGAACTATAGCAATCAGACGCGGTTTACCGATCAAATGATATTCCCGGTCGGAGATATAATGTAAATACTGTAAACTAACAAATTTAAAATTTCGATCGACTAAATTTCCCGAAGTGGGCCCCACGAACAACTGGTGTACAGTAATAAAATCTGGGCCCAAAATATATATACCAAAAACCACAATTTCCCATGTAGAACTTACTGTAGAAATTTGGAGTGCCAGTCTCACAATACTGCGGCGGATCCGCGGCCAAACCCATGTTTGCGCGGCGGATCCGCGGCGGTTCTGTGGAATTGGGCCACCAAATTTCACCAGTATTCTTAGAAAACCCTGCTCTGTCTTCTGTGATATGCAAAAAAATTTTAGGACATCATTTAAAATCGACAGAAACTGGTATGCTAGAAAATTGTGTTTTTCGAAATTCGGTTCGATCGATATTTTAAACGCATTAGCACAAGTTAGTATAGCTTAATGGTGAGGCTCTGATACCACTGTAAGTCCACGGTAGCGCCCCGGCAGTCTAACAGACGCCAAATGCGGAACAAAAACTTTTTAACGAACTGGCGTTATCGTGTACCGTAACCCGGATCTGCCATTAAAGCTAAACTAACAAATTGCAAAGGGGTAGAAACGTTATACCGAATGATCCAAGTCCTTCGGTCTTCAACCATCATCCCACGCTTTGTTGCGGCTGCTCCGATCTCCTCGATCTCCAATCTTGTCGTCCAGGTGGCACCACGTCGACGGATCTTTAAACGGGCTCCCGCCTCTGAACCGAGGCAACTCGATCGTTAAGTTTGCTAGAAGAGACGACCAAGATGAAGTAGATAATGAGTAGAACACTTTGTCTCGTTACGTCCAAGGCTATGGACGAACGGTTAATGAAGTTGCCTTTTGGATCAATACGAAATGAGAAATGAAGTATATCAATTTCCATGAACCAAAATCCTTAATCTTTTCAAACAACAACCATTTCTCAAGTAAGTGAAAGAGAGGGGAGGGGCCGGCCACTTATAGGGAAGGAGGGGGTGAGTGTAGGAGAGGGGGAGGTGATCACAAGGAAAAGATCAAGAAGAAAATATCTAAGCTCAAACAAAACCCCATTAATGAACTAATGAATCATCACCCTTAGTCATCATAATCATTAATGGTCCATTAAAGCACTAATGAGTCACTATCCTCATCACCACTTCTAGAAGCATCCACACACATCTCCTCATGACTCACCCAAAAAGATAAATCCGTATTTAACCGAATGTCAAAATACGGCTGATAGAAAACTGGAAACTGGCAACTTCCAAAAGTGATCCTGAAACGAATTTCAGGATAACCCCGTATCAGTATAAATATACCCGCATTTATATTACGACCGAATATAAATGCAACTGAGACAAAGATAATATATCTACACAGTATAATACTGGGTTCCGGCTTAAACCAAAGCCTACCAGTATTATCTGCCCGAAAAACGACACGTACGAAAACGCACGTGCTTTTTCCGAACCTTGCCATAACACCATACGACCTCTACAACGTTTCGCCCGAACTTGGGAAAGTGTCTGTGGGGGACTCTAATGACTCATCAACACATCGGCACTGGGTATAACCACTAGCGCGTCAGAGGTACAAGCTGCACGTAACGTTTTGCCTATGTATTGATTGGAAGGGAAGCTGACGAGCGAACTCATCTCTAAACCCTACTGAGCCTGACAGTGACAATGTATATACAGTCCGGTCCATTCGTCTAAAGAGTATCGCATATCGAGTTTAGGGGGGTGGATAAAATCAGACCCCTAATAACGCGATAAATCGTGTCGGCATGAAGCCCATCACCACCTGAGAAACTACTGATCCAAATCAGTAATCCTCCACTACCTCGGCCGAGGATTCCTAGTGATGGCCACCCGTGCACTGCGCGACATCAACCCCCAATACCGGGAGAGACGAATCCCCGAGATCCGCTCACTTGCCTCCAATGTGGCTCGGGACTGTACCCAAAAAAGACCTGTTTGCACGACTCCTTTGAGCCGTGGTAGGGTAGAAATCAAAGCACAGTGGGAACTCACACGAGACAAATGACGACCTCAGGTCGATGAACTAACCTGTACACATGTCACCAGGGAATTGCTATCTGACGATATGTATAATACCAACTAGCAGATTCCCGGCGAGTCCTGTCCGGTGTACTCATAACTCAATGAGCACCTGTATACATCTTAGGTGATCCTACTGACACCAGTGGCTTGTGAGACCGGCCACCGCCCCTCGTCGGGGTCTCGACTGTATAAACTAGTCTACTCTGGAGTATCGATGCCCTGTCTCGAAACTCCCACGACTAGGGACACTTTTAAGGATGTGCTTACAGACCCCAGCTCCCACGTATATGATCGCCATCATACTGCTGGTAGTCAAGAAAGAATCCTATGGGCTCTATCAATCATGCAATAGTGAACTAAAGCATATATACGATGATAAAGACAAACCAGATAGCATACTATCATCTCGAGTAAGACTGTCATATCGGTATAGGTCCTGCCTCAATCATTGTAATCACGTACCTGCGATCCAATAATTGACTTTGAGGGCACTATCTCCAACATAAAGACATATCACCCAATCCAAGTTCTCTACCTTTCGTAGCCCATGTAACAGATTACATATGTGGGATCCTAATCCGGTATCTCATACCTAGGACATAGAGGATACTGAGAAACAGTTCTTGGTAATGAACACACTCGAAGAATATGCATCAACATACTTATTCCTCGATTGGGTCGTATAGGAATCCGGATATTCCTCTATTTCCTGCTCGGACTTATAATAATTATAATGTAGAGCGAAACCAACATTCCCTAGCTTAGTATAATAAGAAGGTTAGGTCAATACATCCATATTATTATCTTGATTAAGGCGTGACATTGGTCGCTGCCAGGAGAGAGAGAGAGAAGAAAACACTCTGCGTATGCTCTTGCAAGATTAGATAGGTTATTATTTTATCTAATCAGGATGGCACCCACTGTTTTTATCAAATCTTCCTTCAAACCATAAAAGGTAAGATTAGTCGGGATTAATTATACACTACAAGTTCGCCAATCTTTCGGCTAGGCCAATGTCGGTACTTTGATGGAGGTTCCCTTTGCTTTCGCACGGACCTAATTAAAATAAACCTCGTTTTCCCAAGGGTGTAACCCCGTTAACATCTTTCTAGACAGCTACTTGATCGGCTAATTGTAATATGTAAAACTCTCCCAGGAGTAACTTTTACTCGCGGTGGGTATCAGGATCCAACTATCTCATAGAAGGTATGCAATCTCATTGCAAATTTCAACACTTGAAATTCCCGATAATATTTTTGCCCATAGCGTCCTATAACCTTGAAGCAGGCCAACAAACCATAGTCCGCTAGTCTAGTTCAACCCGTACATTTCATGATTGAATTAAACCCACCAGCACGACCCTTGACGCAGGCCAACAATGTCGCACGATTACCCTAATCCAGTCGCATCATATGCAGCAGATAAGCACTAAATAGCTACCACACATTACGTCTTGACGCAGGCCAACAAACGTAGCACGAATACTAAATAGTACTTATCTGAAATGACGGAAGGCTACGACAGGTTTAAGAAAACCTTTTGCGTAATGAACTTGATATCGCTGTAGAATAGAGTGATTTTGAAAAAGGAGTGTTTTTTAGGATTTTACTAGTTTTGCTAAAGAGGTCACTCCCGGTAAAGGGATCTTGGCTCTTTCCTCAACGAATGAGGTGCTGGATATTTCACAAATACCTTTATGCAAAGCATAAACTAAAAAAGCAATCAAAAGACAAAACCGAGTGGGTTGTAGCATCTGCCAGTTTTGCTAAAGAGGTCACTCCCGGTGAAGGGATCTTGGCTCTTTCCTTATCGAATAAGGTGTTGGATATTCTTCAAGGATTACAGCTATGCAAAGCAAGAACTAGAGCTACCAGTTTTTAAAACAAGATTCTACAACATCTTTAGGTTTCTTTTATTTCATTAATCTCATTAATGAAGTCCCATCATTTATGCTTCCTAAGCATAACAGAAAAAATGAAAGGAGCAATATTTATTTACATATCATATATATATAATAAGCATTCATCTCAACATATCAAGTGATCAGATCACGGAATAACAGCAGCAGAAGAACATATATGAAATATTGGATATACTAGGAATTCCGTGTTTTAAATTAAGCCAGTAAAAAACACCGATTCCACGGTCACGATGAATAGACAAACCCACAATCCTAGACCCCTACGAGAGCGTCAAGGAACCTTAACAATTCTATTGTTAGGAGACCCGGTCTCAACTCCTCGAGATGGTCTCCCACTGGACCCTAGAACATGGTTGCTTGTGCTCTCCTCCTTGGGTCTATCCTATTGCGGAAATGTAAATAATACATATCAATGGTGACATCATCCTCAACCCGGAAGTGCCCCAATAAAAAAATATTACATACAAGTTTTTACATGAATGAAAATGAAAAATTCTCATATCACATAAAAAACACCGGCTATTCAAAACACGACGATCCAATATAACATATTACAACATCACATAACATCATATATCATCAACTTAAGTAAATATGCGTATCCTAATTGTCACGACATATAGCAACGAAACCGGCGATATACCACATATTACACTTACGGTCTCAGAAAAGAAAGTGAAAAACTACAACAATTAGAATCCGTAACCACCTTAGACGTTATAAACCCAATGTATAACATACTTCGGATTTCATGCCTAACCAAATGAATTCCTTAGACATCACATGCCTAAATATTATAAACCCCGTATTTTAGTCTCGTTATTGAAAACACTTTCCAATAACCTGTCGGGTAATTCAACAAGATTCTCGATAACCTGATCGAATGCTTGTCAGAAACTTTAGTAGACGGCCGCACCCCCGGCACCGTCGACGAAGTGCACTAAGGCGGAACACCGTTGCCGCGAGCACCCGAACGGATGCTTTTGGCGACGGGGTTCTCTTACAGTCACTTGGTTGGGGCTATGGGGCATGGCTATCTAGTAAGGTTACCCAACGAGTATCCGCGTACGCTACGTAATTGTGACAGACTTTTGATCCACATCAAAATTCCGTGGCAACCGAGCAAATAAGACTAACTTGCTAGATTTATAAAATTCAAATTAATTTTCATAAAACTAAATTTGTGGATTTCAAATATTGTATCACAATCATAGATAACTAGACGGTGTTAAACTTTACGATCGAATCAATAAACACCTAAAATTTCCATAAGAGCTCAACACTTGAGCGGAGTTTAAAAAGTACCCAGAACAAGCCACAGCACCTATGGACCAACCATAGAAGGGTCAACCCTCACCTCACTTATGGCGCCGTGGAACTACCACAAACCTTAGGGTTCGATGGCGGTTCCGATGGTCACAGAGTCGAGTTAGGGTTTCGTTCTTCTAGAGGGTCCATAGAAAACACCTGCACGATTTTCTGAAGATTTTAAACTTGGAAAAATCCAACTCTTGGAAAATCTCCAGCGAGGGAAAATATGGGTTATTGATATCCGTTTGAACTTTTAACGTCGTCTAAAGAACCCGAAACGATGTTAGAATTACGATTACAAAACACTCCGAATTGCCTTTACAGAAAGATAACATCACATGCAATCTTAGAAAAAACAAGCAACACCTGAAATACCAAAACCCAGAGCCTGAACCACCAAACTAAAACGAACCTAAAAAGAATAAACCAGACCGAACAGGCCGGTGTTAGTGTATATGCCCTAGAGGCCATTACTGTATCATACTAGTTTGTATATTACTTAATGGAAGCTTGGGATATTCACAGTTGTATAGGCAATCTTGCTCAAAATGGTAGTATGCTACTTGGTTTGTTTCTACTTTAATATGTGCATGTGTTTCTTTTGGCATATCGCTTATACATATTAGTAGAGCCCTCAGGATCTTTGCTTGATTACCAGCGTTGTGATGGCAGTCACACTCGTGGGGGCTGGGTAATCCACAAGCACATCCTTATACAGGTCCCTAGTCGTAGGACTATCGAGACGGGGCATCGATACTCCAGAGTAGACTAGCGTATGCGCTTCATATCCTAGCAGGGGAGATGGTCTGTCCTACAGCCGTCAGTACGTCGTACTTGAGATAGTATGCTGGTGCTCGTTGGGTTATGAGTACACTGGACAGGACTCGTCGGGAACTGATTGGTTGGTACTATACCTATCGTCAGTTATCAGTTCCCAGGTGACAAGAGTACAGCTTAGTCCGCTGACTTGACACTATCACTTCGCCTCGAGTGTGTTCCCACTGTACTTTGATTACTACCCTACCACGGCTCAAAGGAGTCGTGCAAACAGGTAGTAGTTGGGTGCAGTCCCGAAGCACTTGGAGGTAGTGATGGTTAGACAGGATTCGTCTCTCCCGGTATTGGGAGTTGACATCGTGCTGTGTCTAGGAGAGCCATTACACAAGTAGTCCCTGGCCAGGGCAAGCGAGATATACTGGTAGGTTTCCAGTGTTATCTCAGGGTGTTCTGGGCTACACTCCGACATGACTTATACCGCTATTAGGGGACTGACGTTTACCGCCCCTCTAGGCCCGCCATGCGATGTACTCAGACGAACAGACCGGACTGTACGGAGATTGTCACATTCAGGCTTAGTAGAAGTTCAGATGGGTTTCACCTCGTCTGTCTTCTTATCGGCATCTACCTGGGGGCCGTTACGCACTGCTAGTGCCGCTTGCGGTCTGTGGTTAAACCCACTGTCAGCGTAGTGTCGAGTCTTTAGAGTCCCACAGAGAGAGCTATTCTCCTTTAGGCAAAAGAGTAGATGTCGCATAGTTTTGCGACAGGTCGCATGGTCTTGCGACAGGGTTCGGTCACATCCATGCACTTATGCACGTTTAGTGACCGGGCGGTTATTACTAGCGGGCTTTGGTTTAAGCAAGATCCTAGTATACGTTTTGGAATTTGTTTTATCTCGTTTGTATTCGTGTTCCCCGGAACGCGGATACGGGTGTGTATGCACAGTTGACAGAGACAGAGGCAGAGGATTCTCATTAGGGTTGTTGACTGTTGACTTTTACTTAACCCTAATGAGAATTAAAAATATGATTAACAATAATATTAATTGATTATTATAGTGACATGGTTAGGGTTGAAAGGTTAACCTTGTTGACTTGTTGATTTTTGTTGACCGGTTGACTAGGTTGGACTTGTTGACCACTATCATGACAATGGCTATCATTTGTTTGCATTGACTTTGGCTTACTTGTTTTGTTCACAATGTTAGTTATATGTATGCCCTAGAGGCCATTACTGTACATTGGATGTATATTGTAGTGGATGCTGGGACATATATAGGGAGGACTTTCTTGCTCGACATGATAGTATGCTAACTGGTTACTCTTTACCTTAACGTGTACACTGATTGTCTCTCTGTTACATGTTGGTAAAGCCCTTAGGATGTGTACTTGACTACCTGGACTATGATGCTGATCATACTAGTGGGGAAATGGTAGTCCATAAGTATATCCTTCAAGGTCCCTAGTCGTGGGTATATCGAGACGGGGCATCGATATACCAGAGTAGACTAGCGTATACCCTCTCGACCCATACAGATGGGCGATGGATGATCCCATATCCATTGGTGTTTGACATCAGAGATGATACGGGTGCTCAGTGGAGACTGGGTACACTGGACGGGCTCGCCGAGAACTCCCAGATGGTATTATACCTTACGTCATATGGCAGTTCTCTGGTGACACTGGTACAGAGTAGTCTGTTGACCCGAGATCGTCATAGAGTCTTGTGTGGTTCCCACTGTGCTTTGATTTCCACCTTACCATGTCCAAGAGGGCGTGCAAAACGGTGGTTTTTGGGTACAGTCCCGAATCACATGGAGGCAATGAGCGATAGGAGGGGATTCGTCTCTCCCGGTATAGGGAGTTGATGTTGTGCTGTGTTCGATTGGCTATAACCGGAAATCCCTGGCCAGGGTTGCTGAGATTTACTGGTAAGTGTTACCAGTAGTTTCTCGAACTGTTATAGACCTCATATCGATACGACTTATCGAGCTATTGGGGTCTGACGTTTACCACCCCTAGGCGAGATATGCGACATATCAGACGAACAGACCGGACTGTACGGTAAGTGTTACTGTTTGGATTCACAGGAGTATGAGCGGGCTTGCTCGTCGATCTTCTGATCGCTCAATACCCGGGTGGCCGTTACGTTTAGCAGACCGCTTGCGGCTTGTGGGTGCTTGATATGATCATCACCTGCTGCCGGCGTATTGACGAGTCTTTAGAGTCCTGCACAGAGGTTTCCTGGCTCAAGCAAAACGAAATAGGAGCGCATATGAGATATGTGCGGGACCGAGAATAATGCGTGTATGTGATACCGTATTCTGTTCTCACGATGAATGTATCGATTGGTTGTATGCGATATAACCTAGTTATCGAATCAAGGATTGATTCGATAAGCCGATACATTGGATATTAGTCGGTCATATGCGATATGACCGGATCGTTAAATTAAGTGTTGATTTAATGATTTAATGTATAATTATATATTTGATATATTACTTTGCATTAACTAATATTTGTTCACTTTAAATGGATTTTCTCACTTGCATTGCACAAGTTGTATATGTGATATACTTTTGTGCACTTGATTGTATCATGTTTGATGATGCATGTTTACTTGGGTTTGTGTAAAGATTAAACCATGGTTATATGAATGGTTAGGGTTTTGTTTTCTTATTTATTTATTTATTTATTTATTCATTTTGGAAAATAAATGGCATAAAGAGAAAATGGTGGCTTTCTTTGTTTGCATCTTGAAGCTTCATGAAGCTTTGACTAAGTGACCATTTTGTCTCATGCTTAACCCTAACCATTCCACTTAACCATGATTCATTCTCTACACTTAACCATGGTTTGTATATGATAAGAATTCATTTTCTTTTCTATTTGATTATTCTTATCATAACATTTTCTTCTTCTTCTTCTTCTTCTTGAAGATGAAGAAGCTTGGTTCCATCAATGGTGATTTGATGAAATGAGTGAGAAATCCAATTCTAAAGTGAACCCACTTCCTATTTCTTCATCCTCTACCTCTTGCCAAGTAGTATAGGGTGTTTTCTTCACAAGTTTCATGACTTGGTGAAGTGGGAGCTTGATCTTGTGATGCCTCGACGTAGATCATCTTCGGCATCGTTGTCGATGACCTAGCCCGCCCATTTCTTCGATGAAGCCGATGCTAGAGCCCGGGATTCGATTTGGACAGCAAGGGGACTTCATCACGGAGCTATGGAGGTGGAGAACCGGATCTACAAAGGTTGTAGCCTCTTTCTTTTAGTTAAGTTGTTAACTAGTTTCATTTTTCGCCTAAAATTCTAGTTATCGATCCGTATTAGGGTTTCTAGGCACATGTAAAATTAGAAATTGGCATGGTTGATGCCTTGTGTGACCTCATTAGCATGCCCAGGAACCCTACAGTGGTATCAGAGCCTAGCTAGAGCCTTAGGCGATGCGTAGACGAAGTTTGAAACCCGAACGAACCCGAAACCCTAAAATTTCACGCTCTCTGGACTTTTTTCAAAAACTGGGTTTTTTCCAGATTAAAAATGCTTAAAAAATTCAGCAGGGAATTATAAGAATTACGGTGCAAAATTTGACAAATGATACTTCAAGATTGCGACGGAACCGCGGCAGAAGCCTATCTTCTGCGGCGGTTCCGCGGCAATAGTGTGACGTCACCCTCCCTATTTTGCACAGTAACTTCCTTTATTCAGTGCTGAGTTCTCTGGGTATTTTTAAATATCACTCAAGAGTTGAGTTTTCTGGGGTGTTTTGGGAGTTCGCAGATTCGATCGGATTATCAAGCTTTGTCTATGTGTCTTTCCGGATAATTATTGAATATGTTAAAAAGTTCGACCGGATATAAATACCCACCTTTTCCCCTGTCGGGAAATTTCCAAGTGTTGGATTTTTCCGTGGTTTAAAGACGTTCTAAGTAGTGCAAGTAACGTTATGGACCCTCTAGAAGACAAAAAACCTTAACTCGATTATGTGACCATCTTGAACTGCCCTTTGAACCTTCGGGTTTGGGGCAGTACGGCGTGCCACATGTGAGGCGTTGGCTTGACCCTTCTACGGCTAGACCGTTGGTACTGAGGCACGAAGTGAATGTCTTTGAACTTATTTCATGAGTTGAGCTGTTTCGGGAAAACTTGGGTGTTCGATTGTTCGATCGGAAAGTTTAACATTTCCTACTTATCCGGAATGTGATACAATAATTGGAATTCACAAGTAGTTATGAGATAACTGAATGAATGTTATAAACATAGCAGTTTAGTCTCACTTGATCGGTTGCTACGGAATTTTGATGTGATCAAAAGTCCGTCGTAATCACGTAGCGTACGCGGATACTCGCCGGATAAACTTAATAGACAGCTACATCCCTTAGCCCCGACCAAGTGACTATAGGAGAGCCCCGACCAAGTGACTATAGGAGAGCCCCGTCGACGAAAGCATCCGTCCGGGTGCTCGTGGTAGCGGTGTTCCGCCTTGGTGCACTTCGTCGACGGTATCGGGGGTGCGGCCATCTACTGAAGTTTGCGACGAGCATTCGATCAGGATGTCGGGAATCTTGTTGAATTGCCCGACTTGATATTGAAAAGTGTTTTCGATAATGAGACTAAAATGCGGGGTTTATAATTGTTAGGCATGCGATGTCTAAGGAATTCATTTAGTCAGGCATGCGATGTCTGAGGATGTTGCGGATTCCAATTGTTGTAGTTTTACACTTTCTTTTCTGTGACCGTAAGTGTAATATGTGATATCGCCGGTTTCGTTGCTATATGTCAACGACAATTGGGATGCGCATATTTACTTACGTTGATGACATGTGATGTTATGTGTTGCTGGATATGTTATATTGGATCGTCGTGTTTGAATAGCCGGGGTTTTTTATATGAGATGAGTGTTTTTCATTTTCATTCATGTAAAAACTTGTATGTAATATTCTTTTATTGGGGCACTTCCAGGTTGCGGAAGATGTCACCGTTTGTATATTATTTTCTTTTCCGCACTAGGATAGACCCAAGGAGGGGAGCACAAGTAACCGGGTTCTGGAGTCCAGTGGGAGACCAACTCGAGGAGTCGAGTCCGGGTCTCCTAACTCTAGAATTGGTAGGGTTGCTTGCCGCTCTCGTAGGGGTCTAGGGGTGTGGGATTGGCTATTCATCGCGACCGTGGAATCCGTGTTTTATACTGGCTCGTATTGAAAACACGGACGTCCTAGTATATCCAATATTTCATATGATTCTTCTGCTGCGATATCTGTGATGTGATCATGTGATGTTCTGTGATGGATACTATATATATTATATATGATATATTATATAGGTGTTACTTATGTTTTACACCCGCGCTAGCCCTACCCCGCTCTGCCGTTAGTTACCTAACCTAACGGTGTACGAGGGGACATCGAGGCGAATGCGGATGGCATAAGTGTACGTCGTATCTATCTGTGATGTTTAGGTATTTAAATGATGGGACTTCATTAATGTGATTAATGAAATAAAAGAAACCTATATATGTTGTAGAATCGAATTTCAAAATAAAAGAGGTAGCTACAGTTCTTGCTTTGCACAGCGGTATATATGATATATCCTGCACCTTATTCGATGAGGAAAGGACCGAGATCCCTTCACGGGGAGTGACTCCTTTAGCAATAACTGGCAGATGCTACACCCCTCGGTTTGTCTTTTGATTGCTTCTATAGTTTCTACTTTGCATAGTGATATATATGATATATCCCGCACCTCATTCGACGAGGAAAGGACCGACGATCCCTTCACCGGGAGTGACTCCTTTAGCAAAACTAGAAAAGCCTCAAAAGCACTCCATTTTAAAATCATTTGATTCTACGATGATATCAAGTTCATTACGCTTATGGTTTTCTGAAAACCTGCGTAGCCCTCCGTCATTTCAGATAAGTACTACTTAGTATTCGTGCTACGGTAGTTTGGCATTCGTCAAGGCGTAGTGTACGGTAGCTAACTAGTATTTATCTGCTTATGCATATGATGCAGATTGGATTAGGGTATTCGTACGGCGTTGTTTGGCATTCGTCAAGGGTCGTGCGGGTGGGTTTAATTCAATCAAGAAATGTACGGGTTGAACTTGACTAGTGGACTATGGGTTGTTTGGCATTCGTCAAGGTCATAGAACACTAGGGGTAAAATATTATTGGGAATTTCAAGTGTTGAAATTTGCAATGAGATTGCATACCTTCTGTGAGATAGTTGGATCCCGATACCCGCTGGGAGTAATTGTTACTCCTGGGAGAGTTTTACACATAACAATTAGCCGATCAAGTAGGTGTCGAGAAAGGTGTCAACGGGGTTACGCCTCTGGGAAAACGAGGTTTACTGTAATTAGGTTCGTGCGAAAGCACGGGGGACCTCCCTCAAAGTACCGACACTGGCCTGGCTGAAAGATTGGCGAACTTGTAGTGTGTAATTTATCCCGGCTAGTCTTTCCTTTTAGGGTTTGAAGGAAGATTTGATAAAAAACAGTGGGAGCCATCCTGATTAGATAAAATAATAACCAATCTATTCTTGCAAGAGCGCACGCTGAGTGTTTTCTTGTCTCTCTCTCTACGTAGCGACCATATCACGCCTTAATCAAGATAATAATATGGATATTTGACCAAACCCGCTTGTTATACTGAGCTGGGGAACGTTGGTCCCGCTCCAACTTATAATTGTTATAAGACAGAGCAGGAAATTGGGGATTACCAGAATTCCTATGCCGCCCAAACGAAGAGAGTGCATGCTGATGCATCATCTTCGGGTGTGTTCTTTATACAGAACTGTTTCTCTATTCTCTACATCCTGGGTATTTGATACCGGATCAGGATTCCAGATATGTAATATATTACATAGGGCTACAGAAAAGTAAAGAACTGAGAACGGGTGTTAAGTTTCATGAGGCAGAAAATGGGGCAAGTGTTGCAGCCAAGTCTGTTGGTCACTGTCACCCTGTATTACCAATACATTGATTCTGAACGAATGTTATTAGATACCGAACCTGATATGCAAAATCATATCTGTCTCTTTATTAGTAAAGAAACGATAAAATTTTGTATTGTCGGATTATGTTTTGAACATTTCCTATATCAAAAGTTGATCGGTTCAGGCACGTTATCTAAAAGCATTGATGTTCTAAATCAAACTACTGTTCTAAGTATACGGAACACACACAAGAGGAAGAGTTCAGAAATGAACGAATCCTTCTTGAGGCATTGTAGACTAGGTCATATCAATGCGACCGGACTAGCTAAAGTTACTTGAAGATGCATATTTAAATCAGTTTGAATTTACATCTTGAGAAACTTGCCAGTCATGTCACAGAGATAAGATGACCATAGCTCTGTTTACTGGAAACAGAGAAAGAGTTAGTATACTCTTGGGATGATACATGATGATGTATGAAGGTCCCCTGTCTACACATGCCAAGACCGGTTCTTTGTACTTCATTACATTCTCTGATGATCTCTTTAGATTCAGACATATGTTCCTGTTGAAACACAAGTCCGAACCTTTTGAGATATTCACAGAATATAAGCTAGAAGTAGAGAACCAAAATACGGGTATAAGTATTATGTCCTTTGATGAGATCAAGGAGAAGAATACTTGAGCACGGAACTCTTGGACTTTTCTAAAGGAGAATGAGATTCTCTCTCAGCATTACTCCTCCGTATACATCATGGCACGATGGTATATCGGGGCGGAGCAATCACACCCTATATGATAAGGTGTGCTCTATGATGAGTATTACTGAGTTACCTATTTTCTTTTTTGGGAGTTATGCACTTGATAAGCTGCATACCAATTGAATTGGGTTCCAATCAAATCAGCTGCCTACCGCTTCATATGTGATATGGAAAGGGAAGAGCCCATATCTTAAGTTGGTTAAGATTTGGGGTTGTCCGGGCTATGTCTAAAAGCATAATCCGGACAAGCTCGAGGCAAGGTCAGTTATGTAGAACTGGAAATGTTCCAGCTATACAAACTGCAGCAGTTGATTTGAAAGAACCAAAGGATTCAATAGTTACCAACGAACCTCAGCCTCTCCGCCGATCTAGTAGGGTTCCTCACCCACCTGAGAGATACTTCGGTTACTCTATGACAGTGGGAGCGACGATTGCATCATGAGATGATGACCCAACTAGTTTCAAGCTGGCCATCAGGAGTGGGACTCTGTAAGAATGGCTGGATGCTTAGTGATCTGAGATGGAATCCTTATACACCAACAAAGTATGGACTTTAGTTGCTTTATCTGAAGGGTTAAATCCCCATCAGGAGCAAGTATATCTTGAGAAGATTACTTGGTGTAGATGGAAAAGTTGAGACTTTCAAAACTAGACTTGTTAAAGGTTTTCGTCATTGACCAGGCGTGGATAATGATGAAACCTTTTCCAGTGGCTATGCTTAAGTCCATCAAGATCCTACTTGCCACGGCTACATACCATGACTACGATATCTGGCGGTTGGGTGCCATGACTGCTTTTCTAGATGGTGTTTTAGAAGAGTGCGTCTATAAGTACACAGCCAGAGGGCTTCGTAGACAGTGGGAGCAGCGGAAACGTGTACAAGATGCTTTATAGGATAAAGCAGACATCGCGGAGTTGGAACGTCTGTTTTGATGTAGTTGTCAAAAGGTTTGACTTCATCAAAATGGTAGATGAACCTTGTATAAACAAAAAGGTAGTAGGGAGTATAGTGACGATCCTTGTAGAGTACGTGGATGACATGCTCTTGATAGGGAAGGAATTTCCTATGCTACGCTCGGTCAATCTCCGCTTATCACAATGATTCTCCATATAGGATCAAAGTGATACCTACTAAATCCTGGGTTTTGGATCTATGAGATAGATCTAAATGGATGTTAGGATTCTCACTAGTTGTAGTGAGTTGGTATCAATCGATCCTGGGGAGAATCACTGGAAGTGTTCCAGGGTGATAAGGACGACTGAATGTCAGACACAGGCATTGTCTTTACCCTCAGTAAAGGGACGATATGTTGGAAGAGTTCCAAGCTAGATACCGTGGCATACTAGACGATAAAGGCAGGATACATCGCTACTTAAGATGCTACCAAAGAGGATGTTTGGGTGTATATTGGTTCATGAGATGAACTACTTTCCAACCATGGTGAGACAATGGAGTTGTGGCTTATGCCAAGGAACGCCGGTCCCATCAGTGATCCAGACATATTCTAAGGCAGTGTCACCTGATCATGGAGATGGTTGATCTCCAGGGTGATCGAGGTTAGGAGAGTAGACTCAGAGGACAACACGGCGGATCCACTCACAAAGGCCTTTTCCCAGAGAGAGACTTTTATGGGATGGTTGAGTATGAGATACTACAACCACTGCTATCAGATGGCCCTACTGCAAGTGAGAGATTGTTAGTTATATGTATGCCCTAGAGGCCATTACTGTACATTGGATGTATATTGTAGTGGATGCTGGGACATATATAGGGAGGACTTTCTTGCTCGACATGATAGTATGCTATCTGGTTACTCTTAACCTTAACGTGTATACTGATTGTCTCTCTGTTACATGTTGGTAAAGCCCTTAGGATGTGTACTTGACTACCTGGACTATGATGCAGATCATACTAGTGGGGACATGGTAGTCCATAAGTACATCCTTCAAGGTCCCTAGTCGTGGGTATATCGAGACGGGGCACCGATATACCAGAGTAGACTATCGTATACCCTCTCGACCCATACAGATGGGCGATGGATGATCCCATATCCATTGGTGTTTGACATCAGAGATGATATACGGGTGCTCAGTGGAGACTGGGTACACTGGACGGACTCGCCGAGAACTCCCAGATGGTATTATACCTTACGTCAGATGGCAGTTCTCTGGTGACACTGGTACAGAGTAGTCTGTTGACCCGAGATCGTCATAGAGTCTTGTGTGGTTCCCACTGTGCTTTGATTTCCACCTTACCACGTCCAAGAGGGCATGCAAAACGGTGGTTTTTGGGTACAGTCCCGAATCACATGGAGGCAATGAGCGATAGGAGGGGATTCGTCTCTCCCGGTATAGGGAGTTGATGTTGCGCTGTGTTCGATTGGCTATAACCGGAAATCCCTGGCCAGGGTTGCTGAGATTTACTGGTAAGTGTTACCAGTAGTTTCTCGAACTGTTATAGACCTCATATCGACACGACTTATCGAGCTATTGTGGTCTGACATTTACCACCCCTAGGCGAGATATGCGACATATCAGACGAACAGACCGGACTGTACGGTAAGTGTTACTGGTTGGATTCACAGGAGTATGAGCGGGCTTGCTCGTCGATCTTCTGATCGCTCAATACCCGGGTGGCCGTTACGTTTAGCAGACCGCTTGCGCCTTGTGGGTGCTTGATATGATCATCACCTGCTGCCGGCATATTGACGAGTCTTTAGAGTCCTACACAGAGGTTTCCTGGCTCAAGCAAAACGAAATAGGAGCGCATATGAGATATGTGCGAGACAGAGAATAATGCGTGTATGTGATACCGTATTCTATTCTCGCGATGAATGTATCGATTGGTTGTATGCGATATAACCTAGTTATCGAATCAAGGATTGATTCGATAAGCCGATACATTGGATATTAGTCGGTCATATGCGATATGACCGGATCGTTAAATCAAGTGTTGATTTAATGATTTAATGTATAATTATATATTTGATATATTACTTTGCATTAACTAATATTTGTTCACTTTAAATGGATTTTCTCACTTGCATTGCACAAGTTGTATATGTGATATACTTTTGTGCACTTGATTGTATCATGTTTGATGATGCATGTTTACTTGGGTTTGTGTAAAGATTAAACCATGGTTATATGAATGGTTAGGGTTTTTTTTCTTATTCATTTATTTATTTATTTATTCTTTTTGGAAAATAAATGGCATAAAGAGAAAATGGTGGCTTTCTTTGTTTGCATCTTGAAGCTTTCATGAAGCTTTGACTAAGTGACCATTTTGTCTCATGCTTAACCCTAACCATTCCACTTAACCATGATTCATTCTCTACACTTAACCATGTTTTGTATATGATAAGAATTCATTTTCTTTTATATTTGATTATTCTTATCATAACATTTTCTTCTTCTTCTTCTTCTTCTTGAAGATGAAGAAGCTTGATTCCATCAATGGTGATTTGATGAAATGAGTGAGAAATCCAATTCTAAAGTGAACCCACTTCCTATTTCTTCATCCTCTACCACTTGCCAAGTAGTATAGGGTGTTTTCTTCACAAGTTTCATGACTTGGTGAAGTGGGAGCTTGATCTTGTGATGCCTCGACGTAGATCATCTTCGTGATCGTTGTCGATGACCTAGCCCGCCCATTTCTTCGATGAAGCCGACGCTAGAGCCCGGGATTCGATTTGGACAGCAAGGGGACTTCATCACGGAGCTATGGAGGTGGAGAACCGGATCTACAAAGGTTGTAGCCTCTTTCTTTTAGTTAAGTTGTTAACTAGTTTCATTTTTCGCCTAAAATTCTAGATAACGATCCGTATTAGGGTTTCTAGGCACATGTAAAATTAGAAATTGGCATGGTTGATGCCTTGTGAGACCTCATTAGCGTGCCCAGGGACCCTACACACAATTTGCATTTAATGCAAGAAATGATATTTTCATTTGTCATGATAACAACCATTACATTATACATAATTATTGTTACTTGTTATGATGATTTTGGATTATGAGAGCTTGGATGGAAAAAGACTTGCTCATTCTCTTATTTCATTTCTCTCTCTTGCTCAAGCTCTCCTTCTTCCTCTTGCTCTCTCTAGCTCAAGGCAACCCCCTCTCATGAGTTGAGAACCATTGCCTTAGAGATAAAAACACAAAAACAATCCTCTACTCATCCTAGTTCACAAGGCCTAGCAAGCCAAGTGTTCTAGTTTCTTCAAGTTTGAAGTAGAAGCCAAAAGGTAGAAGCTTTCGAGTGGATCCATCTTCGGCGCGAGGAGACGACGAGGTGTGGCCGATCCGTACACCACCAAGAGTTGAAGACGAAGGAGCTCAAGAATGGTATAACCCCCTTAACCGAGTAGGTAAAACTCCTAATTAGGTTGTTAGGTAGTTGTTACACAAAGATCCGTATTTTTAGTCTATGTTGCCACCCTAGAAAAAAATCGTTTTTTCACTATTTCCGCAACCCCAAAGAACCGGGGAAGGGTAACGTGGACTTAAAGTGGTATCAGAGCCTAGTTAAACACTATCTAATATGTTAGCAAAGTAACTAGAAATTCGATGGGAGAAAAAGTCGTGAAATACGCCCGGAACACAAACTTTCTGTCGATTTTTAAACTGCTGTAAAAATTATTTGACATATACCAAAAATCGACTCAGGGTTTTTATAGTATACTGCAGAAAAACGATCCACAGAACCGACCAACTCACCGTGGTTCCGCGGCAAGAACAGCTTCTTGCCGTGGATCCGCGGCCGAGTTGACTCGGCCGTGGATCGGTTTCACTTCAGTATACTTTATGGGGTATTTTGGGATTTTTGGAATATGTTTTTTCAGCCCAGATTTTCCAGAAAGCAAAATTTGTTTTTGGGGCATAAAAAACCATATTTTGATCGAGTTTCTAAAGACTTAAGCTAACGGGTTTATTTCTGTGATGTGATATATGTATTGAACGTCTGCTAATTTCTATACGTCGATTAGTGGGGGTTATACATATCTGTGATCTGTAATGTATATGGTATGTGTATATGAATTCATTGGATTGTCACGGGTGAATAGCCGGGGGGTTGTGAGATGAGTGTTTTCTTTTTCTTACAATTCATGTAAATTTGTAATTGATGTAATATTATTTTTTTGGCCGCACAACCGGGGTGAGCTTGTAGCCGTCATTGTATAATTTTTTTTACTGTTTCTGCTCTTAGGATAGACCCATGGAGGGGTGCATAAGCTACCGGGTACCTCGAAATGCCGAGTGGCCTACTCACGAGTTGAGGGAGGTTGCTTCGCTTCGGGTATTTGGCGGGTAGTTCGCCGCACCCGTAAGGGTCTTGGGTGGGGTATTGGCTATTCACCGCGACCATGTAATCCGCTTTTCATTACAGGCTCGTACGAATTGCGGATTCCTAGTATATCCAATGTGTTCATCTGTGATCTGGATTGGCTATCATTACAATATATCTATATATGATAACTATTTAGGCGTTGCTTATGTTTTGCATCCGCTCTAGTCCAGCCCCCGCTCTGTCGTTAGTTAAGTAACCTAACGGGTAATGACGGGGCCCCGTGGCGAATGCGGATAGCATAAGCATACGTCATATTTTGGTTGTTTTCTGCAATGGTAGGATTAAATGATGGGACGCATTAAAAAGAATTAATGCAAGAAAATAAACCAAAGTAAAGTCGTTGGAACACTTTCAAAACCACTCGGTTCTTTTCAAAAATCAACTTTTAAATGCGGAGCTTGAGCCACTCCTTTTAAAAGCTATCTCGTTCCATCGATTATATCAAGTTCACTACGTTCACGGTTTCGCCAAAACCATTCGTAGCCCTCCGTCGTTTCACATGAATAGTCAATAGTATTCAAGCTATGTTTGTTGGCCAAAGTCAAGGCATAGTGATTGGTAGCTATTGGGTATTCATGTGCAGCATAGATAGATGCGTTGGTTTGGGACAGTCGTACCGCCTTGTTGGTCAAATTCAAGCGTAGGTACGGGTGGGTTCAAATTAACCTGGAGAATGACGGGTAGAACTTGACATGTGACTTATGATTTGTTGGCCAAAATCAAGGTCATAAGAGCATGGGGCAAAAATCCACATAGGGAGTTTCAAAAGAACCTGAAACTTGCTAGCGCTGCATACCATTTGGAGTGTGATGATTCTGGTAGGATTCCTTCAGTTTTGTCACGCGATGATATTTGGATCCCGATCCTACCGTGAGTATATGCTACTCCTTGGAAAATTTCTCACTTAACGATCAATGCTATAAACCAAGTAGGTGTCTAGAAAGGTGTTAGCGGGGCTACGCCCTAAGGGAAAAGAGGTTATTTAATTAAGAAACTTCGTGAAAGAGTTGGAAAACCTCACTCGAAGTACCAACACTGGCCTGGCTGAACGGTTAAGCAAGTATTGTACGGTGAGATTGATTCCGACTAATTCTTTCTTTTTGGTTTGAGGGGGAATTCGAGATACAGTGGGAGCCATCCTGTTTAGACAAACTAAAAACCACTCTAAACTTGCAAGAGCATCATACTGAGTGTTTCTTCTCTCTCTCCTAATTGCAGCGACCAATCGACATGACCGGACTTAAGTTACTTCTAGATAAAAACATACTGACAGGGCCAAACTACAAAGATTGGCTCAGGAATGTCAAAATGGCAATCACTTACGACAAGCTGGGGTATCTTCTTACCACCAAAGCCCCCTGTCCCAGGTCCCACCTCCACCATCGCGGATAAGGAAATCCGTAAGACCTGGGAGATCGATTGCGCGAAGGCCAAGTGCCTCGTGCTTGCCTCTATGGACAATGAACATCAGAGGAGGCATGAGAATATGGACCTCGAATCCATATTTCTCCATACAAAAGAACTGTAGGGAGAGCAATCTCGTATCGCAAGATACGAAGTGTCGAAGAAGCTATTTTCGGCAAGTTTGGCCATCGGATCATCGATAGCGAAACACGTGCTTAAGATGATTGGCTTCATTGAGGAGCTCGCGGACCTTAGGACCACGTTAGAGAACGAGCTCTATACGGACTTGATTCTCCAGTCCCTTCCTTCCACTTACGCCCAGTTTATCCTTAACTTCAACTTACAAGGAAAAAAAGTTGAACTTCCGGAGCTCCTCAACATGCTGAGGAGTGCAGAGGGAACCCTACAGAAAGGTAGGGAAACATCCACTTTTTTTGTAGGAGGATCTTCCTCTTCTATGTCCAAGGCGAAAGCCAAGGGAAAGAAGAAGAAAGCCCCCGCCAAACCAAGGGGCGGTGTTAGTAAAGTGGATACGAAGGGAAAAGCAAAGGCAATAAAGATAGCGGGGCAGCTTGTGGGAAAGGAAGAATGCTTCTATTGTCATAAGAAGGAAAACTGGAAGAAAGATTGCAGGGCTTGGAAGGCCAGAAACCAGGATCCGAAGCAAGTTGCGGCTTCGGCTTCAAGTGTGTATGTTATTGAAAACTGTCTTTTAATAAACTCTACTTCCTGGGTATTGGATACCGGATCAGGATCTCATATCTGTAATTCTTTGCAAGCACTGAGAAAGCGTAGGGTTTTGAAGGCAGGTGATATGACCCTCAGAGTTGCAAACGGAGCTGGCATGGATGCTGAGTCCGTGGGGGACTATCACCTGGGCTTGTCAGATGGACACGTTTTGGTTTTGCGTAATTGCTATTTTGTACCCAATGCAACTTGTAATATCATTTCTGTATCTTTATTATCTAAAAAAGGTTATGAATTTGCATTTGTAAGTAATGTTGTGAATATTCACCTTAATCAAGTTCTGATTGGGTCAGGTACATTAAGCAATGGTATATACGTATTAAACCAACCACAGATTTTCAATGTCCAGAATACACACAAAAGAAAGTCTCCGGAAACTAATCAGGCTTTCTTATGGCATTGTAGACTGGGTCACATCAATGAGAGAAGATTGACTAAGTTTCATACAGAAGGGTATTTGGATCCATTCCAATATCAATCATATGCAACTTGTCAATCCTGTCTCAAAGGAAAGATGACAAAGACTCCGTTCACTGGACACAGAGTAAGAGCGAGCGAGCTCTTGGGACTCGTACACAGCGACGTGTGCGGTCTAATGTCTACACATGCACGAAGCGGTTATTCTTACTTCATTACTTTTACGAATGACTTTTCAAGGTACGGATATGTCTTCTTAATGAAACATAAATCCGAAGCCTTTGGAAAATTCCAGGAATATAAGAATGAAGTAGAAAACAAACCGGCAAAAGTATCAAGACACTGAGATCTGATCGAGGTGGTGAATACTTGAGTGCCGAGTTCCTGGATTACCTAAAAGAGAATGGAATTCTCTCTCAGCTTACTCCTCCATACACTGAGCAACATAACGGTGTATCGGAGAGACGGAACAGGACCCTATTGGATATGGTATGTTCCATGATGAGTAACGCTGAGTTACCGCGATCATTCTGGGGATATGCGCTAGAATCAGCCGCATATCTTTTGAACCAAGTTCCAACTAAGACTGTGCCTACCACACCATATCAGATGTGGTGTGTGAAGAAACCCTATCTTAAGCACATTAAGACATGGGGATGTCCAGCTTTTGTTAAAAAGTAGCATGCGGACAAACTCGAGGCACGCTCAGTACAGTGCAAGTTTGTGGGATATCTAAAGAACTCCAAGGGATATTTCTTCTATTGCGAAGAGGAACAAAAGGTTTTTGTTTCTGGTCATGCCTGCTTCTTGGAAACTTAATTTTTGGAAAATCAGATAAGTGGGAGCGCAGTAGAACTGGAAGAAATTCCAGAACCACGAGCTATTACTGAAAGCTTAATAGAACCAGAGGGTTCAAAAGAACAGGACATTCCTACGCCGCTCCGCAGGAGTAGTAGGAAGTCTCATCCGCTCGAGAGATACTACGGTTTTCTCATAGATAGGGATAGAGAGGATTGCATCATTGATTATGATGAGCCTACTAGCTTCCAGCAGGCCGTTCAGAGCGTTGACTCGGTAAAATGGCCGGATGCAATGCGGACCGAAATGGAGTCTATGTACACCAACAAAGTATGGACTTTGGACTTTGCTCCAGACGGGGTAAACCCCGTAGGATGCAAATGGATCTTCAAAAGGAAGATTGGTGTAGATGGACAGGTGGAGACCTATAAGGCTAGACTTGTTGCAAAGGGTTTTCGTCAAAGACCTGGTTTGGACTATGACGAGACCTTTTCTCCAGTGGCTATGCTGAAATCCATTCGGATCCTTCTTTCCATTGCTGCCTTCCACGATTATGAGATTTGGCAAATGGACGTAAAGACCGCTTTTCTAAATGGAAATTTAGAAGAGTGTGTTTATATGGACCAGCCAGAGGGTTTCATTCAGAGTGGGAGTAGCGGAAAGGTGTGCAAGTTGCTTAAATCCATCTATGGACTAAAGCAGGCATCGCGGAGTTGGAACATCTGTTTTGATGAGATGGTCAAAGAATTTGGCTTTATCAAAAATCCAGATGAACCATGCATCTATAGTAGATTTGTAGCAAGAACTGTCGTATTCCTCGTATTATACGTGGATGACATTCTCTTGATAGGAAATGACATTCCTATGCTACAATCTGTCAAAGGGTTCTTGTCACACAGGTTCTCCATGAAGGACCTGGGCGATGCCAACTACATTCTGGGGATCCAGATCTATCGTGATAGATCTAAAAGGATGTTAGGACTTTCACAGTCAAGGTACATCGACACCATACTGAAACGATTCAGTATGGAAGATTCCAAGCGCGGTAATCTGCCGGCTTGTCACGGAATCACCCTCTCCAAAGAGATGTCTCCCAAGACTGATTTGGAAAGGGCTCGCATGTCATCAATACTCTACGCATCTGCGGTAGGCTCTTTTATGTATGCGATGTTGTGTACCAGACCAGATGTAGCATACGCATTGAGCGTTGTAAGCCGGTATCAGTCGGACCCAAGGGAGAAGCACTGGATAGCGGTAAAGAACATTCTCAAGTGCCTGGGAAGGACTAAGGAGATGTTCTTGGTGTATGGCGGAAAAGACCTCCAGATCGAGGCCTTTGCTGACTCCAGCTTCCAGAGTGACAAGGATGATTCCAAGTCCATGTCGGGTTATGTCTTACCCTTAATGGAGGGGCGGTGTGTTGGAAGAGTTCCAAACAGGAAACCGTTGCTGACTCGACGTTGGAAGCGGAATATATCGCTGCTGCAGATGCCGCAAAAGAAACCGTCTGCATAAGAAAGTTCTGCACAGAACTTCAGGTGGTTCCGTCCATTGTTGATCCAGTACCTCTATATTGTGACAACAATGGGGCTATAGCTTTAGCGAAGGAACCCAGGTCCCATCAGAAGTCCAGACACATCTTGAAGCGGTATCACCTGATCAGGGAGATCGTAGGTCGCCAGGAGATCGAGGTTCGGAGAGTTGCTACGGAAGATAACACTGCTGATCCACTCACGAAGGCCTTACCCCAGACTCAGTTCGAGCGGCTGATCCAGATGATAGGTCTTCGATACGCCAGTACATGGCCTTAGTGCAAGTGGGAGATTGCTAGTGTATATGCCCTAGAGGCCATTACTGTATCATACTAGTTTGTATATTACTTAATGGAAGCTTGGGATATTCACAGTTGTATAGACAATCTTGCTCAAAATGGTAGTATGCTACTTGGTTTGTTTCTACTTTAATATGTGCATGTGTTTCTTTTAACATATCGCTTATACATATTAGTAGAGCCCTTAGGATCTTTGCTTGATTACCAACGTTGTGATGGAAGTCACACTCGTGGGGGCTGGGTAATCCACAAGCACATCCTTATACAGGTCCCTAGTCGTAGGACTATCGAGACGGGGCATCGATACTCCGGAGTAGACTAGCGTATGCGCTTCTCATCCCAGCAGGGGAGACGGTATGTCCCACAGCCGTCAGTACGTCGTACTTGAGATAGTATGCGGGTGCTCGTTAGGTTACGAGTATACTGGACAGGACTCGTCGGGAACTGATTGGTTGGTACTATACCTATCGTCAGTTATCAGTTCCCAGGTGACATAAGTACAGCTTAGTCCGCTGACTTGGCACTGTCACTTCGCCTCGGGTGTTTTCCCACTGTACTTTGATTACTACCCTACCACGGCTCAAAGGAGTTGTGCAAACAGGTAGTAGTTGGGTGCAGTCCCGAAGCACTTGGAGGCAGTGACGGTTAGACGGGATTCGTCTCTCCAAATATTGGGGGTTGACATCGCGCTGTGTCTAGGAGAGCCATTACACAAGTAGTCCCTGGCCAGAGCAAGCGAGATATACTGGTAGGTTTCCAGTGTTATCTCAGGGTGTTCTGGGCTACACTCCGACATGACCTGTACCGCTATTAGGGGACTGACGTTTACCGCCCCCCTAGGCCCGCCATGCGATGTACTCAGACGAACAGACCGGACTGTGCGGAGATTGTCATATTCAGTCTTCATAGGAGTTCAGATGGGTTTCACCTCGTCCGTCTTCTTATCGGCATCTACCTGGGGGCCGTTACACACAGCTAGTGCCGCTTGCGGTCTGTGGTTAAACCCACTGCCAGCGTAGTGTCGAGTCTTTAGAGTCCCACACAGAGAGCTATTCGCCTTTAGGCAAAAGAGTAGATGTCGCATAGTTTTGCGACAGGTCGCTTGGTCTTGCGACAGGGTTCGGTCACATCCATGCACTTGTGCACGTTTAGTGACCGGGCGGTTATTACTAGCGGGCTTTGGTTTAAGCCAGATCCTAGTATATGTTTTGGGATTGGTTTTATCTCCTTTGTATTCGTGCTCCCCGGAACGCGGATACGGGTGTGTATACACAGTTGACAGAGACAGAGGCAGAGGATTCTCATTAGGGTTGTTAACTGTTGACTTTTGCTTAACCCTAATGAGAATTAGAAATATGATTAACAATAATATTAATTGAGTATTATAGTGACATGGTTATGGTTGAAAGGTTGACCTTGTTGACTTGTTGACTTTTGTTGACCGGTTGACTAGGTTGGACTTGTTGACCACCATCATGACAATGGCTATGATTTGTTTGCATTGACTTTGGCTTGCTTGATTTGTTCACAATTTGCATTTAATGCAAGAAATGATATTGTCATTTGTCTTGATAACAACCATTACATTATACTCAATTATTATTACTTGTTATGATGATTTTGGATTATGAGAGCTTGGATGGCAAAAGACTTGCTCATTCTCTCATTTCATTTCTCTCTCTTGCTCAAGCTCTCCCCCTTCCTCTTGCTCTCTCTAGCTCAAGGCAACCCCCTCTCATGAGTTGAGAACCATTGCCTTAGAGATAAAAACAAAAAAACAATCCTCTACTCATCCTAGTTCACAAGGCCTAGCAAGCCAAGTGTTCTAGTTTCTTCAAGTTTGAAGTAGAAGCCAAAAGCTAGGAGCTTTCGGGTGGATCCATCTTCGGCGCGAGGAGACGAAGAGGTGAGGCCGATCCGTACACCACCATGAGTTGAAGACGGAGGAGTTCAAGAATGGTATAACCCCCTAACCGAGTAGGTAAAACTCCTAGTTAGGTTGTTAGGTAGTTGTTTAACAAAGATCCATATTTTGAGTCCATGTTACTGTTAGTTATATGTATGCCCTAGAGGCCATTACTGTACATATGATGTATATTGTAGTGGATGCTAGGACGTATATAGGGAGGACTTTCTTGCTCGACATGATAGTATGCTATCTGGTTACACTTTACCTTAACGTGTATACTGTTTGTCTCTCTGTTACATGTTGGTAAAGCCCTTAGGATCTGTACTTGACTACCTGGACTATGATGCGGATCATACTAGTGGGGACATGGTAGTCTATAAGTACATCCTTCAAAGTCCCTAGTCGATGGTGTATCGAGACGGGGCATCGATATACCAGAGTAGACTAGCGTATACCTTCTCGACCCATACAGATGGGCGATGGATGATCCCATATCCATTGGTGTTTGACATCAGAGGAGATATACGGGTGCTCAGTAGAGACTGCGTACACTGGACGGACTCGCCGAGAAATCCCAGATGGTATTATACCTCACGTCAGATGGCAGTTCTCTGGTGACACTGGTACAGGTTAGTCTGTAGACCCGAGATCGTCATAGAGTCTTGTATGGTTCCCACTGTGCTTTGAATTCCATCTTACCACGTCCAAGAGGGCGTGCAAAACGGTGGTTTTTGGATACAGTCCCGAGTCACATGGAGGCAATGAGCGATAGGAGGGGATTCGTCTCTCCCGGTATAGGGAGTTGATGTTGCGCTGTGTTCGATTGGCTATAACAGGAAATCCCTGGCCAGGGTTGCTGGGATTTACTGGTAAGTGTTACCAGTAGTTTCTCGAATTGTTATAGACCTCATATCGACACGACTTATCGCGCGAACTTGTAGTGTGTAATTAATCCCGGCTAGTCTTTCCTTTTAGGGTTTGAAGGAAGATTTGATAAAAAGCAGTGGGAGCCATCCTGATTAGATAAAATAATAACCAATCTATTCTGGAAAGAGCGCACGCTGAGTGTTTTCTTCTCTCTCTCTCCAGGTAGCGACCATATCACGCCTTAATCAAGATAATAATACGGATAATTGACCGAACCCACTTGTTATACTGAGCTGGGGAACGTTGGTCCCGCTCCACCTTATAATTGTTATAAGACAGAGCAGGAAATTGGGGAATACCAGATTTCCCGTGCCGCCCAAACGAAGAGAGTGCATGCTGATGCATCATCTTCGGGTGTGTTCATTACAAAGAACTGTTTCTCTGTATTCTCTACGTCCTGGGTATGTGATACCAGATCAGGATCCCAGATATGTAATCTGTTACATAGGGCTACAGCTAGGTAGAGAACTGAGAACGGGTGATAAGTTTCATGAGGCAGAAAACGGGGTAAGTGTTGCAGCCAAGTCTGTTGGTCACTGTCACCCTGTATTACCAATACATTGATTCTGAACGAATGTTATTAGATACCGAACCTGATATACAAAATCATATCACTCTCTTTATTAGTAAAGAAATGATAAAATTTTGTATTGTTGGATAATGTTTTGAACATTTCCTATATCAAAAGTTGATCGGTTCAGGCACGTTATCTAAAAGCATTAATGTTCTAAATCAAACTACAGTTCTTAGTATACGGAACACACACAAAAGGAAGAGTTCAGAAATGAACGGATTCTTCTTGAGGTATTGTAGACTAGGTCAGATCAATGCGACCCGACTGGCTGAAGTTACATTTAGATGTATATTTAAATCATTTTGAATTTACATCTTGTGAAACTCGCCAGTCATGTCACAAAGATAAGATGACCATAGCTCCGTTTATTGGAAACAGAGAAAGAGTTAGTGAACTCTTGGGATGATACATGTTGATGTATGTAAGGTCCCCTGTCTACACATACCAAGACTGGTTCTTTATACTTCATTACATTCTCTGATGATCTCTCGAGATTCAGACCTATGTTCCTGTTGAAACACAAGTCCGAACCTTTTGAGATATTCACAGAATATAAGTTAGAAGTAGAGAACCAGAATACAGGTATAAGTATTATGTCCTATGATGAGATCAAGGAGGAGAATACTTAAGCACGGAAATCCTGGATTTTTCTAAAGGAGAATGAGATTCTCTCTCAGCATTACTCCTCCGTATACACCATGGCACGATGGTATATCGGGGCGGAGCAATCACATGCTATATGATATGGTGTGCTCTATGATGAGTATTACTGAGTCACCTATTTCCTTTTGGGAGTTATGCACTTGAGAAGCTGCATACCTATTGAATAGGGTTCAAATCAAATCAGTTGCCTACCACTTCATATTTGATATGATGAGGGAAGAGCCCATCTCTTAAGTTAGTTAAGATTTGGGGTTGTCCGGCCTATGTCTGAAAGCAAAATCCGGACAAGCTCGAGGCAAGGTCTGTAATGTAGAACTAGAAAGGTTCCAGCTATACAAACTACAGCAGATGATTTGATAAAACCAAAGGATTCAGTAGAGACCAACGAACCTCAGCCTCTCCGCCGATCTAGTAGGGTTCCTCACCCACCTGAGAGATACTTCGGTTTCTCTATGACAGTGGGAGCGAGGATTGCATCATGAGATGATGACCCAACTAGCTTCGAGCTGGCCATCAGGAGTGAGACTCTGTAAGAATGGCTGGATGTTTAGCGATCTGAGATGGAATCCTTATACACCAACAAAGTATGGACTTTGGCTGCTATATCTGAAGGGTTAAATCCCCATCAGGAGCAAGTATATCTTGAGAAGATTACTTGGTGTATATGGAGAAGTTGAGACTTTCAAAGATAGACTTGTTAAAGGTTTTCGTCATCGACCAGGCATGGATAATGATGAAACCTTTTCAAGTAGCTATGCTTAAATCCATCCAGATCCTACTTGCCACGGCTACATACCATAACTGCGATATCTGATGGTTGGGTGTCATGACTGCTTTTCTAAATGATGTTTTAGAAGAGGACGTCTATAAGTACACAGCCAAAGGACCTCGTAGACAGTGGGAGCAGCGGAAACGTGTGCAAGATGCTTTATAGGATAAAGCAGGCATCGCGGAGTTGGAACATCTATTTTGATGAATTAGTCAAGGAAGTTGACATCATCAAAATGGTAGATGAACCTTGTATAAACAAAAAGGTAGTAGGGAGTATGGTGACGATCCTCGTAGAGTACGTGGATGACATACTCTTGATAGGGAAGGAGTTTCCTATGCTACGCTCGATCAATCTCCGCTTATCATAATGATTCTCCATAAAGGATAAAAGTTATACCTCCTAAATCCAGGGTTTTGGATCTATGAGATAGATCTAATCGGATGTTAGGATTCTCACTAGTTGTAGTGAGATGGTATCAACCGATCCTGGGGAGAATCACTGGAAGGGTTCCAGGGTGATAAAGATGACTGAGTGTCAGTCACAGGCATTGTCTTTACCCTCAGTAAAGGGACGGTATGTTGGAAGAGTTCCAAGCTAGATACCGTGACATACTAGACGATAAAGGCAGGATACATCGCTACTTAAGATGCTACCAAAGAGGCTGTTTGGGTATATATTGGTTCATGAGATGAACTACGTTCCAACCATTGTGAGACAATGGAGTTGTGGCTTATGCCAAGGAACGCCGGTCCCATCAGTGATCCAGACATATTCTAAGGCAGTATCACCTGATCATGGAGATATTTAATCTCCAGGGTGATCAAGGTTTGGAGAGTAGACTCAGAGGACAACACAGCGGATCCACTCACAAAGGCCTGTTCCCAGAGAGAGACTTTTATGGGATGGTTGAGTATGAGATACTACAACCACTGCTACAGATGGCCCTAGTGCAAGTGGGAGATTGTTAGTTATATGTATGCCCTAGAGGCCATTACTGTACATATGATGTATATTGTAGTGGATGCTAGAACGTATATAGGGAGGACTTTCTTGCTCGACATGATAGTATGCTATCTGGTTACACTTTACCTTAACGTGTATACTGTTTGTCTCTCTGTTACATGTTGGTAAAGCCCTTAGGATCTGTACTTGACTACCTGGACTATGATGCGGATCATACTAGTGGGGACATGGTAGTCTATGAGTACATCCTTCAAAGTCCCCAGTCGATGGTGTATCGAGACGGGGCATCGATATACCAGAGTAGACTAGCGTATACCTTCTCGACCCATACAGATGGGCGATGGATGATCCCATATCCATTGGTGTTTGACATCAGAGGAGATATACGGGTGCTCAGAAGAGACTGGGTACACTGGACGGACTCGCCGAGAACTCCCAGATGGTATTATACCTCATGGCAGATGGCAGTTCTCTGGTGACACTGGTACAGGTTAGTCTGTAGACCCGAGATCGTCATAGAGTCTTGTGTGGTTCCCACTGTGCTTTGATTTCCATCTTACCATGTCCAAGAGGGCGTGCAAAACGGTGGTTTTTGGGTACAGTCCCGAGTCACATGGAGGCAATGAGCGATAGGAGGGGATTCGTCTCTCCCGGTATAGGGAGTTGATGTTGCGCTGTGTTCGATTGGCTATAACAGGAAATCCCTGGCCAGGGTTGCTGAGATTTACTGGTAAGTGTTACCAGTAGTTTCTCGAATTGGTATAGACCTCATATCGACACGACTTATCGAGCTATTGGGGTCTGACGTTTACCACCCCTAGGCGAGATATGCGATATATCAGACGATCAGACCGGACTGTACGGTAGTGTTACTGGTTGGATTCACTGGAGTGTGAGCGGGCTTGCTCGTCGATCTTCAGATCGCTCAATACCCGGGTGGCCGTTACGTTTAGCAGACCGCTTGCGGCTTGTGGGTGATTGATATGATCATCACCTGCTGCCGGCGTATTGACGAGTCTTTAGAGTCCTACACAGAGGTTTCCTGGCTCAAGCGAAACGAAATAGGAGCGCATATGAGATATGTGCGGAACCGAGAATAATACGAGTATGTGATACTGTATTCGATTCTCGCGATGTGACATTGATCGGTTATATGCGATATAGCCGGGTTATCGGATCAAGTGTTGATTCGATAAGATGTTACTAATGATACCAGTCGGTTATGCGTGTCATGACCGGATCGTTAAATCAAGTGTTGATTTAATGATTTAATGCATAATTATATATTTGATATATTACTTTGCATTAACTGGTATCGGTTCACTTTAAATGGATTTTCTCGCTCGGTTGTGCGCATTACATATGCGATATGATTTTTGTGCACTAGATTGTATCATGTTTGATGATACATGAATTTTGGTTAAATGTAAAGAATTAAACCATGTTTTAAGTGGATAATTAGGGTTTTTATTTCCTTATTCATTTATTAATCTTTTTCTTTTTGGAAAAAGGAAAAAGGAAATGAGAAAATGGATGCTATTTTATTTGTATTCTTTGAAGCTTCATGAACTTTGACCATAGCAACCATTTTGTTTTCTTATACAAACCCTAACCATTCATCTAACTTGAGTTAACTCTCTACAATTAACCATGGTCTTGTTATGATAAGGTTTGATTATTCATTTCATTTTTAATGAACTTATCATAACTATTATCTTCTTCTTCTTCCTTTTTCTTCAAGTGAAGAAAGCAAGGTCATCAATGGTGATTGATGATAAAGAGTGAGAAATCCAATTCTAAAGTCTACCCACTTCCTATTTCTTCATCCTCTACCTCTTGCCATGTAGTAGAGTGTGTTTCCTTCATAAGTTTTCATGGCTCGGTGGAGGTGGAGCTTGATCTAGCGATGCTTCGATGTAGATCATCTTCGGCATGGACATCGACGACCTAGCTTGCCCATTCTCCGATGAAGCCGACGCTAGAGCCCGGGGTTCGACTTGGACAGCGAGGGACTTCGTTGCGGAGCTATGGAGGTGGAGCACCGGATCTACAAAGGTTGTATTTCCGTTTTCTTGTAGTTAAGTGTTAACTAGTTTCTTTTTCGCCTAGTTTTCTAGCCAACGATCCGTAGTCGGGTTTCTCGGCACCTAGATTTTTTGAAATTGGCATGGTTGATGCCTTGTGAGACCTCACTAGAGTGCCTAGGAACCCTACAGTTACCA
The DNA here is from genome assembly GCA_030015575.1 of Agapanthus africanus. Classification (NCBI taxonomy): domain Eukaryota; kingdom Viridiplantae; phylum Streptophyta; class Magnoliopsida; order Asparagales; family Amaryllidaceae; genus Agapanthus; species Agapanthus africanus. The sequence continues at coordinate 405,692,520 of CM057346.1, forward strand.
CCCTAGAAAAAATCTTTTTTTCACTATTTCCGCAACCCCAAAGAACCGGGGAAGGGTAACGTGGACTTACAGCCGGTTTAAATGACTATGTCACCGGGAAAAAACTGGCCAAATGGGTTTTTCTTGGTTCTGTGTTCATGTAACATGATATGAAATATTCTGCAGTGGCTTAAAAAAACTTTAGACACTCTGAAAATTTCGACAGAAACTTAGGTTTTAGTTTCGATGTTTCGGAGTTGTTTCGGTATCGTAATCCTACAAATATCGTCTAATTCTCTAGCATGGCTCTGATACCACCGCTGGGTTCCTTAGTGTCGCCGCTGGGTTTCGGGAGGCATCGACCATGCCTTTTTCAAAAAAATGGCACGCTAAAAAACCCTAACGCTAGAATCTAAACTAGAGAATTAGACGAACAAGCATGTAAACATTTTTACATCTATGTGAACAAAGAATACAACCTTTGTAGACCAAGCCTTCACTTTAATAGCTCCGTGAAGTAGTCCCTTCGCTCCATGTACTAATCTCCCAGACTCTAGTGAGGCTCCACAAGGTCAAATGAACAAGCTTTCTTGATGTTTTCGAGACCGAAGATGATCTATGTCGAGGAGACACAAACACAAGCTACCTCTTCACTAAGTGATGAACTAGTGAAGAAACAACCCAATATAAATGGCTAGTAGAGATGAGGTTGATGATGTAGGAATTTTGCTCACTTTAGAAGTTATTTTCTCACTATTTTTCTTCACCTCTCATGAAGCTAGAAAGCTTAAGGAAAGAGATGAATAAATCAATCATGGAATAAAGCAAATGAAGAATGAATCAAGTGGTGAGAATAGCAATCATAGATGAGTTAATATCATATACTAGCTCATGTAGAGACTAAACTATGGCTAAAACAATAATGGTTGGGTTACTAAATATCTTCAAATAAAACAAAATTAGTGGACTTGGTCAATGGTTCCACAAGATTCTACAAGCTTCAACCATGTGACAATTTCCAACTAATTTGATTTATTTTAAATAAATAAAACCTCTCATTATTACAAGCATGGTGTGAGTCTCCAACACCCATGAAGCATGTGGCATCAAGCATAACACAAAAGATGTACATTAATATATATCACATATATACTAAGTGTACACTAGTGAGAAAAATAAAACTTAAGTGAGCTAATATTAGTTAATGTAAGATAATATATCAAATATATAACTATACATTAAATTATTTAGTCAACACTTAATTTAATAATCCGGCTATATCACATACAACTGACTAATATCATATGAATCAACTTATGGAATCAACACTTGATTCGATAACCCGGCTATATCACATATAACCGACCGATATCACATATTGCGAGAATAGAATACGGTATCACATACGTGTATTAATCTCGGTTCTGCACCTATCACATATGTTCTCTTACTTCATTTTGCTTGAGCCAGGAAACCTATGTGTAGGACTCTAAAGACTCGTCAATACGACGGCAGTAGGTGGTGATCATATCCGTCACCCATAAGCCGCAAGCGGTCTGCTAAACGTAAAGGCCACCCGGGTATTGAGCGATCAGAAGATCAACAAGCAAGCCTGCTCATACTCCTGCGAATCCAATAAGTAACACTACCGTACAGTCCGGTCTCTTCGTCTGATATGTCGCATATCACAGCCTGGGGGTGGTAAACGTCAGACCCCAATAGCCTGATAAGTCATGCCAATGTGAGGCCCATAATGGTTCGAGAAACTAGTGATAACACTTATCAGTACATATCAGCAACCCTGGCCAGGGATTTCCTATTATGGCCAATCAAGCATAGCGCAACATAAACGCCCAATACCGGGAAAGACAAAATCCCCTCCTATCGCTCATTGTCTCCATGTGACTCGGGACAGTACCCAAAAACCACCCTTTTGCACGATCTATTGAACGTGGTAAGGTGGAAAACAAAGCACGACTGGAATCACACAAGACTCTATGACGATCTCAGCTCGACAGACTAACCTGTACCAGTGTCACCAGAGAACTTCTATCTAACGATAGGTATAATGTAAGTGCACGGCAGTGCCCCGACCGTCTGAACGAGTCCAAAATGTGGAATCAAAACTTTTCTATAAACTAGAACCGGTCTTCTCGTCGTTAACCTAATCCTAGCTAACTAGAGAAGGGGTAGAGAGATATACCGAGCGATCCGTGTCCTTCGGTCTTTTCGTCGTCGTCCCGATCTCCCCGCGGAATCTCCGGTCTTCATCTCCTCGTCGGAAGGGCACCACATCGCCGGGTTCTTTTACGGGCTCCCACCTCTGGATCGAGGCAACTCGGGTATGAAGTTGGCCAGTTGACGTGTCCAAGAATGCTGTAGGATAAGTGTAGAGTGGTTTGTCTCTAGGGGTTGTTGAAGTTGCCCTTTTAGATATCAAGGTGGAGGAATGAACTTGGGAGATGAGGTAAGTGTTTTGTGACGGTAAATGAGATGAAATCCCACACTCCAAATTTTTGGACAGCCCCCTAATGAATGGCCGGCCATGAATCACCCCAAGTGAGAGAGGAGAGAGAGTGGATCAATAATGTAAGAAAGAATGATGAGTGATGATGAGAGAATCAAATGATCACAACAAAAGTCCACACACATAAACAACCATCTCACATCTCATCACAAAAGTCAAGCAATGATGATGCACAATCATGAAGCAACCATGTGCCAATAAAAGTCATCCCCATGTACAATTGCAAATAACCCCCTCCACCAAAATTCAGCCGAAGAAAGAAGCAAAGGAAAATGGCCGAAACCGGAAAGCAAACTGGCAACTTCAGAAAACTGATCCCGTAATAAATTACAAGAAAACCCCGCGACTGTATATACATACCCGCATTTGTATTCCGACCGAATACAAATGCAATGAGACAAAATCTACACTGTACTATACTAGGATCCGGCTTAAACGAAAGCCCACCAGTATTATCCGTCCGATCATGATCCGTGCAATACCGCACGTATCTGATCGAACCCTGCCATATCTCCATACGGCCTCAACAACGTTTCGCCCGAAACTTGAGAAACTGTCTGTGGGGGACTCTAAAGACTCATCAATACTTTGGCTGTGGATTTAACCACTAGCACGTCAGAGCTATTAGCCATACGTAACGGGCTGCCAAGTATTGACCAAGAGGGATGCCGATGAGCGAACTCATCCTGACACCCTATTGAGCCTGTCAGTGACAATATCCGTACAGTCCGGTCCGTTCGTCTATGAGCATCGCATGGCGGGCCTAGGGGGTTGGTAAAAGTAAGACCCCCAAAAGCGGTACAAGTCATGTCGGAGTGTAGCCCAAAACACCCTGAGATACTACTGGAATACCTACCAGTAAATCTCCTTCCTTGGCCAACGACTTCATGTAATGGCTCTCCTAGACACAGCGCGACCTCACCCCCAATACCGAGAGAGAAGAACCCCTGCAGATCCTCTCACTACCTCCATGTGGCTCGGGACTGTACCCAACTAAAACCTATTTGCATGACTCCTTTGAACCGTGGTACGGTAGTAATAAAAGTACAGTGGGAACTCATACGAGACAAATGACAATCTCAGGTCGATGAACTAACCTGTACATATGTCACCAGGGAACTGCTATCTGACGTCAGGTATAAGACCAACTAGCATGTTCCCGGTGAGTCCTGTCCATTGTACTTATAACCCAATGAGCACCTGTATACATCTTAGGTGAACCAACGGACATCAGTGGCTTGTGAGACCGGCCACCGCCCCTCGTCGGGGTCTCGACTGTATACACTAGTCTACTCTAGAATATCGATGCCCTGTCTCGAAAACTCCTACGACCAGGGACCTTTTAAGGATGTGCTTATAGCCCCCAGCTCTCACGTATATGATCGTCATCATACTGCTGGCCGTCAAGCAAGTATCCTAAGGGCTCTATCAACGCGCAATAGTGACCTGTAAGATCACCTAAAGCAGTACACGATGATAAAGATAAACAAGATAGCATACTATCATCTTGAGTAAGACTGTTCTAACGATATAGGTCCTCCCTCAATCATTGCAATCATGTGCCTGTGATCCAATAATTGACTTTGAGGGCACTATCTCCAACAATCTCCCACTTTCACTCAAGGCTAATTATTGCGATGTCGCATACTCACAGCCCGTATGATACCGAACACCCAACTCCTCTACTAATCAGTCTCATAAAACCCGTTTGCGAATCTAATGTGTTCGAGGAATAGCCTCAGTGAGTGGATCCGCTCAGATGTTTCTTTCTATGTCTCTCATAATCTCATGTTCGCAGAGAAAACCCATCTCCCGAAATGAGCAATACCTGTCTTAGAATATGTCTGGATATCTGATGGGACCTAGTTCATAAATGAACTCCAAATCCAAACTTCTTAGACTGTATCGTCAACTGAACTTAATCAGTGTCCTGTGCCATGCCTCCCTCAGTATCCGCCAGGACCACCTGTCCAAAACACTGCCCCTCGTCAGAGGGAAACTATAACTCTGACAGTCACTCTGTCATCCAGGTCACCTTGAAAGCCTGGAATGATAACTGTCTCGTAAAAGAGGTTGTTGTTATCATATCCCTAGAACATCCACTTATTTTCTAAAACTGCTTCCGAATGTTTCTCCAGGATTGGATTAATATCAACTTACTGCTTCTCATGCAAAAACAACATCTGGTGTGGTACATGACATCTCATGATTGACTCAATTTCCTAAGCAAGTGATCTGCCAATCATGCACATCCCTCTCCCCTTTAGTCAGTAAGACACCTTTAGAGAGGGTGACTCCATTACTTGCAGGTACACTGCCGTGCCAGGAGTTGTCCATTCTAAAACACCTTAACAATGCTGTCTAAGTACTCAGATTGGGAAACTACCCAAATTTAGATCTAAAACCATAGATCAAGTAACCAGAATGTCTTATATAATATCCAACTCCTATGTGGAGAAACCACTATGTGACGGCCAAAGCATAACCGATTGTAGTATAGGAATTTCATTTCCTACTCCGTGTGTGTCATCCAAATACCATGACATCACACTCTACTACCTCCTTAACAGTTCCATCCCCTATTCTGATGAAGTCAAACCTATGACTGTCGTATCAGAAATAGATGATCTATCTCCGCTATATCTGCTTTAGTCTATAAATAGACAAAAGCCACTTGTCCACTATGCTTCCGCTGCTCCCACTGACCATGACAACCCTCTGGCAGATTCATATAGACGTGCACTTCTAAAGCCAGTTCAGAACGACGCTATATTTATCCTCCTGCCAGGTCTCACAGTCTGGGACTATAGCAATGGCAAGTCTGGGTAAACAAGAACCTCCTTGTCACCGTCTTTGAGCATACCGAAGTACCTCTCAAGTGCCTGAGGTTACCCACCTTATCTACGGAGTGGCCAATGGAATGTCAAAACAGATTGAATCTTTAGGTTCTTATCAAATTTTCAGTAATCGTTTGCGGTTCTGAAATCACTTCCAGTTCTACCATACTCCTACTACTGTTTTCTTAAAAAATCTATTTCTTTTAAAACTGTGGCGAGTCTAGAACAATATCACTATTGATCTTCCAGATGGTAGAAAATCAACCCACGTTATAGCCCGGATCAACCCACAACAGCCATTACAGAAACGTGCCTTGAGTTATCCAGAGTCTGGTTTTAAGCATAAGCCGGACAACTCCCCGTACCTTAACATCGTCAAGATATGAACTGTTCTATATCCAATACAGAAACAGAGGCACTGATTTAATTGGAACCAGATTCAAATCATGCAGCTTTCTCCAGTGCATGTCAACTAAATGGAAAAAGGCCGTTCAGCATTACTCAACTTAGGAATGCTTCCACTTATGAGTAACCTGAAAGAGAAGCATGTTCTCTTAATCATTACTTTCAACTGAATACCACACACAAGTATCTACATCTTCGATCACCTTGAAGAATCCCGATACTTGCAACACCTGGTTCTCTACTTTACTCATATACTTATAACTTCTCAAAAACTTAGACCTTGTGTCTCTACGAAACACAAGTTTCAGAACCAGAGAAGTCACAAATAAACAGAATATAGTGCGAGTACCAACCCCTCTGTCCCCATGGACACTGGACAACATACAATACTCTGTATAAGTCCCTTGAGTCTAATAACTCATTCCCTGTGTGTCGTTGGTTGAAAACTGTACTATGGTTATGAAGAATTATACCGCTGTTTAATGCTCCTTACCTAACCATCCACTGATATAGGTAAATGTCACAGACATAATTTCAAAAATTTATATCTCACTCTATAAAAATAGACGTACAGATATATCAATTTGAAATTGATGCATTACAACGGATATTCAAAACCAAATATTTGCCGTCCGGCAAACAGCCCAGGCGATTTCTTCAAATATCACCAATTACAACGAATTCCGATATAATGAGGACAATCACCTAATTCCCAATAACTTACTCCCACTCATCATCTATAAAATCATACAGATGTGAGAATCATACCTGGTAAATACATACCCTGGAGCAAGTGTCTAATTGGGAAATCAGTTTTCTTTTAACAGTACACAGTGAAACTGAAACATTGAAATGTTTCATAGGGGTATCCTGGTATTCCTAGTAATGCCTCTTCCATTATCCAGATTCACAACTGTAACCGTATATTTCTATGCCATCTCTCCACATCCCTTCATATGTCTTTAGTCATTACCTTCTACACACCCGTTTAGGCCAAATGGTTTTCTTCCTTCCCTACCGTTCGGCACCAGCCTATGGTTTGGAAGAAGACTATCCAATAAGCATAATGGGTGTATTTTCCTAATCCTAGGAGCACTCGTAATGCGAGTGAAGGTGAAGATAAAAGACAACCGAATAAACATTATTCCTATTTCTCCTGAACCAGAATCCATCCCCGAACAGGAACAAGTTCCTTTCGAGTTCGTATATAACCATACGATGGAGTATCCAAATAACTATGGATCTTCGTAGCGATACAGAGTGTCCTGGAGAAATACATAGGTGAAGTGTGAGTGGTAATGAAATACTTGGTTTGGTCGTGAATAGCAGTCGTAATTTACTTTGCCCTCATTCTAATCCCATTATTTGTCTTAACTTAATACCTTCTGTACACCACACTTAGGCTAATCGGCTTTCTTCATTCCCTACCGTTCGGCACAAGCCTAAGGTTTGGAAGAAGACTATCCAATAGGCATAACGGGTGTACTATCTCCTAATCCAAGGAGCACTCGCAACCTGAGAGAAGGTAAAAGGAGAAGACAACTGAATAGTCCTATGCGTTTTCTCCAGAACCAGAAACCATCCTCGAATAAATTCCTTCGAGTTCGTATATAACAATACGATGGTTTTATCCAATGAAAGTGGACGTTCATAGTAATATGGGGTGTTCTGGAGAAAAGGGTAAAAGTAGGAGTGGTAATGAGGTATGCAACTCTGACAATCCAAAAGCCAGTGTTTAAGAAGGTTTGGTCAATTTTGGTCACTGAGTCATAGTTAAGGGTCGGGTCATGGTCGCTGCCAAAGAGAGAGAGAAAAGAAACACTCAGCTTGCACTCTAACCTAGATAAGAATGGTTATCACTTTATCTAATCAGGAAAACTCCCACTGTAACGTCAAATTCTCCTCCAAACCTGAAAGAAGAATTAGTCTGGATCACCCGAGGAGTAAACCAACTCATCAATGGGAATCGGGATCCAACTATCATTGCATGATAACGTGACGGAATCCGCTCACGTTATCACACTCGAGAAGGTATGCGCATATCTGGCAAGTTTCAGTTTCTTTAGAAACTTCCGACGTGATTTTTGCCCCATGCTCTTATGACCTTGACGAAGGCCAACAAATCATAAGTCATATGTCAAGTTCCACCCGTCATTATCCAGGTTAATTTGAACCCACCCGTACAAGCCCTTGACTTTGGCCAACAAGGCTATACGACTGTCCCAAACCAATGCATCTATCTATGCAGCAGAAAGATAACAAGCAGCTACCATACACTATGTCTTGACGAAGGCCAACAAACATAGCATGAATACTACGTGCTACCCGTCTAAAATGACGGAGGGCTACGAATGGTTTATGGCGAAAAACCTTTAACGTAATGAACTTGATATCGTTGAAAGAAATGGATAGCTTTGATAAAAATATAGTGGCAAAAACCTTTGCTAAAGAGGTCAATCCAGGTGAAGGGATCTCGGCTCCTTCCCAGTAGAATGAGGTGCTGGATATTCCAACTGAATACTACGATGCAAAGCAAAAGTAATCGACTATAGTGAAGTTATTGCCCTGACTCAAACTTCTGTCCAAGGGGTCACTCCCGGTGAAGGGATCTCGGCCTTTGCCTCATCGACTGAGGTGCTGGATATTCATAACCGAATACCTCTGTGCAAAACAAAAGTGAACGTCCTTGCAATAACAGATTTTTGAAAAATTGTTCCAACAACATCAGAATAGGTTTGTTTTTAACTTGCATTGATCCGAATCAACGCAGTCCCATCAATTGATCACACCAATAAAGAACGAAAATAATGATGTATGTATATGCCACCCGCATTCGCCACTGGGTCCCGTCATTACCCGTTAGGTTAGCTAACTAACGACAGAGCGGGGACTGGACTAGCACGGATGCAAAATATATACAACATCTACTAATATATATACCAATATATTATATTCGCTCAAGGCGTGATAAAATGCAACATCACAGAAATGTACAGCATCACAGAACAATACAGATATCTGGGATCCCCGGGTTTCACAGAGCCACTACTGAAACCCGACGTTCCCCTGGTCGTGTGGATAGCCTGTGCAATGGAATCATAGACCCCTACGGGCACGGAAAGTTACCTGCCAAAACCTGAAGCGAGGCAGCCCCCTTCAGAAATGTTAATGGACCACCCAGCACATCACGGAATCCGGTAACTTGGGCACCCCTCCTTGGGTCAACCTGTACCCCCTACGAGTGCGGCGAATAGCCTGCCAATTCTAGAGTGAAGCCCCCTCTGTCTCAACACCATGAGATGCGGGCCCGTTACCCTCTAGAACCCGGCTATCCGTGCACCCCTTCGCGGGGTAATCCTAGTACAGAAAGTAAAATATACATACAACGGGTACATCGACCTCAGCCCAGTCGTGCCCCAAAAGAATAATATACAAACAGGCAGTAACGGCAATCCACATGTCGGACGCTCGCCCCGCAATATCAAATGTACATAATAAACCAAACTATACTACCATTGCATCCAGGCTATCCCCACGACAAATCCGTAACATCACAGCACAACACAGAACATCAACATGAATGTCACATTTGCAAATCCGTCTAAAAGGGCTATAGCAGTTAGACAGGATTTACCGATCAAATGACATTCACGGTCACAGATATAATGTAAATACTATGAAATAACATGTTTAAAATTTTTGATCGACCAAAATTCCCGAAATGGGCCCCAAGCACAACTGTAGCACTCAAAGAAAATCTGGGCCCAAACAGAATATTCCAAAAACCCTATTTCCATGTCAGATAGCTACTGTATAAATTTGGTGTAATGAAGCTATATTTCAGCGGCGGAACCGCGGGCAAAATAGGGTTATGGCCACGGTTCCGCGGCTCAACAGTAGGATCAGAGTGCCAAATTTTTACAGTGTTCAGAAAAAACCATACACGATTTTTTAACATGCCCAGAAAAATTTTTGGAGCAGAAAATAAAATCGACAGAAACTGTACTTTAGAAATCGGGTTTTCGGAAAATCCGTTCGATCGAACTTGTAAACACGTTAGAGCAAGCTAGACTAGGTTAATGGCGTGGCTCTGATACCAGTGTAAGTTCACGGCAGCGCCCCGGCCGTCTGAACGAGGCCAAAATGCTGAATCAAAACTTTTCTATAAACTAGAACCGGCGCTACCGCGGACTTTAAAACCCGGATCGGGCCATTAACCTAATCCTAGCTAACTAGAGAAGGGGTAGAGAGATATACCGAGCGATCCGTGTCCTTCGGTCTTCTCGTCGTCGTCCCGATCTCCCCGCGGAGTCTCCGGTCTTCATCTCCCCGTCGGAAGGGCACCACATCGCCGGGTTCTTTTACGGGCTCCCACCTCTGGACCGAGGCAAATCGGACACGAAGTTGGCGAGTCGACGTGTACAAGAATGCTGTAGGATAAGTGTAGACTGGTTTGTCTCTAGGGATTGTTGAAGTTGCCTTTTTAGATATCAAGGTGGAGGAATGAACTTGGGAGATGAGGTAAGTGTTTTGTGAAGGCAAATGAGATGAAATCCCACACTCCAAATTTTTGGACAGCCCCCTAATGAATGGCCGACCATGCATCACCCTAAGTGAGAGAGGAGAGAGAGTGGATCAATAATGTAAGAAAGAATGATGAGTGATGATGAGAGAATCAAATGATCACAACAAAAGTCCACACACATAAACAACCATCTCACATCTCATCACAAAAGTCAAGCAATGATGATGCATAATCATGAAGCAACCATGTGCCACTAAAAGTCATCCCCATGTACAATTGCAAATAACCCCCTCCACAGCCAGAGAAAGAAACAAAGGAAAATGGCCGAAACCGGAAGGCAAACTGGCAATTTCAAAAAACTGATCCCGTAATAAATTACAGGAAAATCCCGCGATTGTATATACATACCCGCATTTGTATTCCGACCATATACAAATGTAATGAGATAAAATCTACACTGTACTATTCTAGGATCCGGCTTAAACCAAAGCCCACTAGTATTATCCGTCCGACCATGATCCGTGCAATACCGCACGTATCTGATCGAACCCGGCCATATCTCCATACGGCCTCTACAGCGTTTCGCCCGAAACTTGAGAAACTGTCTGTGGGAGACTCTAAAGACTCGTCAATACTTTGGCTATGGATTTAACCACTAGTACGTCAGAGGTATTAGCCATACGTAACGGGCAGCCAAGTATTGACCAAAAGGGACGCCGATGAGCGAACTCATCCTGACACTCTACTCAGCCTGTCAGTGACAATATCCGTATAGTCCGGTCCGTTCGTCTATGAGCATCGCATGGCGGGCCTAGGGGGTTGGTAAAAGTCAGACGCCCAAAAGCGGTACAAGTCGTGTCGGAATGTAGCCCAGAACACCCTGAGATACTACTGGAATACCTACCAGTAAATCTCCTGCCTTGGCTAAGGACTTCATGTAATGGCTCTCCTAGACACAGTGCGGCCTCACCCCCAATACCGGGAGAGACGAACCCCTGCAGATCCGCTCACTGCCTCCATGTGGCTCGGGACTGTATCCAACTAAAACTTGTTTGCACGACTCATTTCAGCCGTGGTAGGGTAGTAATCAGAGTACAGTGGGAACTCACACGAGACAAATGACGATCTCAGGTCGATGAACTAACCTGTACACATGTCACCAGGGAACTACTATCTAACGTCAGGTATAAGACCAACTAGCATGTTCCCGGCGAGTCCTGTCCGGTGTACTCATAACCCAATGAGCACCTGTATACATCTTAGGTGAACCAACTGACACCAGTGGCTTGTAAGACCGGCCACCGCCCCTCATCGGGGTCTCGACTGTATACACTAGTTTACTCAGGAGTATCGATGCCCTGTCTCGAAAACTCCTACGACTAGGGACCTTTTAAGGATGTGCTTATAGACCCCAGCTCTCACGTATATGATCGCCATCATACTGCTGGCCGTCAAGCAAGAATCCTAAGGGCTCTATCAACGAGCAATAGTGACCTGTAAGGTCACCAAAAGCAGTACACGTTGATAAAGATAAACCAGATAGCATACTATCATCTTGAGTAAGACTGTTCTAACGGTATAGGTCCTCCTTCAATCATTGCAATCACGTGCCTGTGATCCAATAATTGACTCTGGGGGCACTATCTCCAACATATAATACCATCTAGAGCGCACCTAAGCGAACAAGAAAGCACAGCTGCCCCCCACGATATCCCATTTAAGTGAATGACTTTCTTGCCGGTTGCCGAAGTTCTCGGTGAGTCCGTCCAGTGTACCCAGTCTCCACTGAACACCCGTATACCTTCTCTGATGTTAAACACTAATGGATTTGGGATCATCCATCGCCCATCATATGGGTCAAGAACCATATACGCTACTCTACTCTGGAATATCGATGCCCCATCTCGATACTCCCACGATTAGGAACATTTGAAGGATGTACTTACCGACAACCTTTGGCCCACTAGTATGATATGCATCATAATCCTGGTATTCAAGTACTCATCCTAAGGGCTTTATCAACATGTAATAGAGAGACAATAAGTGTACATGTTAAGATAATGACCAACCAGATAGTATACTATCATCTCGAGCAAGAAAGTATTCCCTATATATGTCCAAGCATCCACTATAATATACATATCATGTATAATAATGGCCTCTAGGGCATACATATAACTAACATGTGCGACGAAAACCAGGACCCCTATGAGGGCGACAAGTTATTCGCTAATCCCAGAAGTGAGGCAACCCCAATCAACAAAGTGAATGGGCCACCCAGCACTTCACGGAATCCGGTAACTTGAGCACATCTCCGTGTGTCAACCTATACCCCCTACCAATGCGGCGAAGAGCCCGCCAATTCTATTGTAAGGTCCCCTCCATCTCAATGCCATGAGATGCGAACTAGTTGCGCTCTAGAACCCGGCTATTCGTGCACTCCACCATGGGGTAATCCTAGTACAGAAATGAAAATAAATGTACAAGGGTGACATCGACCTCAACCCGGTCGTGCCCTAAAAAAAAAATACAAACTTCCAGAGACGGCAGTCTACATGTCGGACGCCCGCCCGCAATATCAAATGTACAAATGAATCTGAACTGTACAACTATCATTGCACCACTGGCTTTCTACCACGACAATCCAACCACAACCTTAGCACAACACAGAACATCAACGTAAATGTTATGTTCGCAAACCCGTCTAAAGAACATATAAAAATTAGACGAGTTGTACCTGTTAGTGTGATATGCCCTAGAGGCTATTATTGTATAGTACTAGTTTGTATATTACATTTTGGAAGCTTGGGATATATACACGGATTTATGACAGTCTTGCTCGATATGGTAGTATGGTACATGGTTTGTATCTATCTTAATATGTGTATATGTTTCTTTTAACATATCGCTAATACATATTGATAGAGCCCTTAGGATCTTTGCTTGACTAGCAGCGTTGTGATGGCAGTCACACTAGTGGGGGCTCGGTAGTCTACAAGCACATCCTTATACAGGTCCCTAGTTGTAGGATTATCGAGACGGGGCATCGATACTGCGGAGTAGACTAGTGTATACGCTTCTCATCCCAGCAGGGGTGATGGTCTGTCCCACAGCCATTAGTACGTCGTACTGGAGATAGTATGCGGATGCTTGTTAGGTTACGGGTACACTAGACAGGACTCGTCGGGAACTGTTGGTTGGTATTATACCTATCGTCAGTTAGCAGTTCCCAGGTGACATGAGTACAGCTTAGTCCGTTAACTTGACACTGCTACTTCGCCTCAAGTGTGTTCCTACTGTTCTTAGATTACTAACCTACCACGGCTATATTGAGCCGTGCAAACAGGTAGTAGTTAGGTGCAGTCCCGAAGCACTTGGAGGCAGTAGCGGTTAGATAGGATTCGTCTCTCCCGGTATTGGGGGTTGATATCGCGCTGTGTTCGGAACGCCATTACACAATGTCCCTGGCCAGGGCAAATGAGATTTACGGGTAGGTACTCCAGTAGTTTCTCACAGTGTTTTCAATTGTACTCTGACACGAATTATACCGCTATTAGGGGTCTGACATTTATCGCCCCTTGGGCCCGATATGCGATACTCTTAGACGAATAGACCGGACTGTACGAAGATTGTCACATTCAGGCTCAGTAGGAGTTCGGATGAGTTTTCCTCGTCGGCCTTCTAATCGACATCTACCTGGGGACTGTTAGGTACAGCTAGTACCGCTTGCGGCCTGTGGTTAAACCCACTGCCAGCGTAGTTTCGAGTATTTAGAGTCCCACAAACGGTTTCCCAGCTTCGGGCGAAATGATGTTGAGGTCGTATAGTTTTACGACAGGGTTCGTTCACATACGCGTACTTGTGCACGTATGGTGTTCGGGCAGTTGATACTAGTGGGCTTTTGTTTAAGCCGGATCCTAGTATTAGATTGTTGGGTTGGTTTAGTCTCATTGTATTCGTGTTTCTCGGAACACAGATGCGGGTATGTATATACGGATGAAAGGGGCATAGAAGGAGACACCTCATTAGGGTTTTGACCATTGACTTGATTAAAACTATTATGAAGTGGAGGAAATTGTTTTTACTGATTTTCATTAATGATAATTGTGTCATGGGTAATTTGTTTGACTATTTGACTTGGTTGACTTTGGTTGACTTATATATTTTGTTGGGCACTAGATATTTTTGCTTAGCTTTAATTGTGACATGCTTATGGTCAAATCAAAGTAGCCATCTCAATTATCATAACAAAACTTAGTTTTCTCTTTCCTCAAGCTCATTTCTCTTCATTATTCCCTACACTCATTTTCTCTCCTTCTTCCCTCTCATAGCCCTAGTGTCTAATTAGTTGAGAAACAAGGGCTAGTGAGACTTAGCCACCAAAATCACTCTCTACTCACTCTAGGCTACTTAGTTTAGCACACCAAGTACCCTAGTTACTTCATTTTAGAGGTTGGAGCTCAAGGTAGAGACCTTCGGGTCGATCATCTTTGACGTGGAGAAGCCGAAGAGGAGGCACCATCCACAACCACTCCAAGGAGAAGCACAACAACGAGAAGAAGGACTTGAAGCTTGAGGTATAATCTTCTAAAATAGTAGTTACAACTCCTTGTTAGTTTGTTAGTTAGGGTTTAGCAAAGATCCTCATGCATAGTCAATGTTACCATGTAAGAAAAATTAGATTTTTAACTATTCCGCCTCCCTGTTAACTAGCGGGGTGAGTAACATTGACTAACAGTGGTATCAGAGCCTAGCTAAACCCTAACCAACATGCTAGCAAAGCCTTTAGAACTTCGATCACGGAAAAATACCGAAAACACGATACATTTTTGCACTTTCTGTCGATTTTTAGATCTGGTCTAAAAATTATTTCTGAGACCTGAAAAATACGAGCAGGCTTTTTAAAGATCACTGAAGAAATTTAGGCACCTAACTCGGTTAGACCACCGCGGATCCACGGCTGAGTCAACTCCGAGTTAGCCCAAATTTCCTTTGGTGGTCTCTGAGGATGTGTTGTGTTTTCTGGGATATTTTGTTTCTGCTCAGGAATTTTTGTGTACAGTATTGTACTGGGAGTAGACTCAAATGTGGTTATTGATCGAAATTCTATGAACATTGGCTAATCGGATTATATCTGTGATGTATTATATGTGCTGAACGTCTGCTAATCTCTATACGTTGATTAGTGGGGGTTGCATATATCTATGGTCTGTGATATTGGTTTTTGTATATGAACTTGTTGGATTGTCGTGGATGAACAGCCGGTGATGTGAGATGGGCGTTTTATCTTTCATTTGATGTAAATTGTAAATTGATGTAATATTATTTTATGGGCGCACATCCGGGTTGAGGTTGTAGCCACCTTTGTATATTATTTCTTTTACTGTTTTCTGCTCTTAGGATAGACCCAAGGTGGGGTGCACAAACTACCGAGTACTTGAAAGTGCCGAGTGGCCTACTCACTTTGTTGAGGGAGGTTGCTTCACTTTGGCTATTTGGAGGGTAGTTTGCCGCTCTCGTAGGGGTTTGGAGTGGGGTTTGGCTATTCATCTTGACCGTGGAATCCGTCTTTTGTTACAGGCTCAAACGAAACGCGGATTCCTAGTATATCCAATCTGTTCATCTGTGATCTGGAATGCCTATCATTGCGTCTGACGAATGTATATATCTATATATGATATCTAGTAGATGTTGCTTATGTTTTACATACGCACTAGTCCAGCCTCCGCTCTGTCGTTAATTAAGTAACCTAACGGGTGATGATGGGGCCTAGTGGCGAATGCGGATGGCATAAGCGTACGTTATAGTTTCGTTGTTTTCTGCAATGGTAGGATTAACTGATAGGGCTGCATTATATTAATGCTAAGCAAACAAACCAAGGTTGAATCGTTGGAACAATTTAAAAACCACTCGGTTTTTTTAAAAACAGCAAAACTTTTAAAATGCGGAGCTTAAACCACTCCTTTTAAAAGCTATCCGGTTCCTTCGATTATATCAATTTCACTACGTTCACGGTTTCGCCAAAACCATTCGTAGCCCACCGTCAATTCAGTTAGATATTCAGTACTATTCAAGCTATGTATTTTGATCTTCGCCAAGGCATAGTGATTGGTAGCAGCTGAATATTAATCTGTAGCATAGATTGATGTGTTGGTTTGGGACGGTCATACTACTGTTTTGTCCTTTATCGAGGGTATGTACGGGTGGGTTCAAATTAACCTTGATAATGATGGGTAGAACTTGACATGTGACTTATGATATGTTGGCCTTCGTTAAGGTCATAAGAGCATGGGGAAAAAATCCACATCGAGAGTTTTTAAAGAAACTGAAACTTGCTAGTGTTGCATACCATTTGGAGTGTGATAGTTTTGGTAGGATTCCTTCGAATTTATCACACGATGATATTTGGATCCCGATCCTACTGTGAGTATATGCTACTCCTCGGGAGATTTTTTCACTTAACGATCAATGCTATAAACCAAGTAGGTGACTAGAAATGTGTTAGTGGGGCTACGCCCCTAGGGAAAAGAGGTTATTTAATTAAGGAACTTCACGAAGGCGTCGTAAAACCTCCCTCGAAGTACCGACACTGGCATGGCTGAACGGTTAAGCAAGTATTGTACGGTGAGATTAATCCTTACTAATTCTTCTTTTATGGTGTGAGGAAGGATTCGAGAAATAGTGGGAGCCATCCTGTTTAGATAAAAAAAAACCATTCTAAACTTACAAGAGCATCATGCTAAAGTGTTTCTTCTCTCTCTCCTAATTGCAGCGACCAAACATGACGGGCCTTAAATTACTATTAGATAAAAATATATTGACAGGGCCAAACTATAAAGATTTGTTCAGGAATGTCAAGATGGAAATCACTTTTGACAAATTGGGGTATCTCCTTACTACCAAAGCCCCCGCCGTCCCAGGTCCAGAATCCAGTGTCGTGGATAAGGAAATCCGCAAGACCTGGGAGATTGACTGCACGAAGGCCAAGTGCCTCGTGCTTGCCTCTATGGACATTGAACATCAGAGGAGGCATGTGAATATGGATCTTGAATCCATATTCCTCCATAGCAAGGAATTATATGGAGAGCAATCTCGTATCGCAAGATACGAGACCTCGAAGAGGCTGTTTCAAGCGAGGTTGGCCGTTGGATCATCTGTAGGGGAACACGTCCTTAAGATGATTGGCTATATTGAAGAGCTCGCAGACATTGGGACCACGTTAGAAAACGAGCTGTATACAGACTTGATTCTCCAGTCCTTTCCTTCCACCTACGCCCAGTTTATCTTGAATTTTAATATTCAAGGTAAAGAAGTTCAACTACCGGATATCCTCAACATGTTGAGGAGTGCAGAGGGCACCCTGCAGAAAGCTAAGGAAAAACCCGCTCTGTTTGTTGGCGGTGCTTCCTCTTCTAGGTCCAAGGCGAAAGCCAAAGGAAAGAAAAAGAAGGCCCCCACCAAGCCGAGAGGAGGTGTTAGTAAGGTGGAAGTAAGGGGCAAGGCAAAAGTGGCGGGGCTAATAGTAGGAAAGGAGGAATGCTTCTACTGTCATAAAAAGGGCCATTGGAAGAAAGATTGCAAGGCTTGAAAGGCCAAGAACCAGGACCCAAGGCAAGTTGTGGCTTCGTCTTCAGGTGTGTTTGTGATTGAAAAAATTGTCTATCAATCAACTCTACTTCCTGGGTATTGGATACTGGATCAGGATCTCATATATGGAATTCTTTGCAGGCACTAAGAAGCCGTAGAGTTCTGAAGACCGGTGATATGACCCTCAGGGTTGCTAAAGAAGCGAGCGTGCATGCTGTGTCAGTAGGGGAATATCACCTTGGATTGACAAGTTGACATATTTTGGATTTGCGCAACTGTTTTTGTGTACCTAGTTTAACTTGTAATATCATTTCAGTATCTTTGCTATCCAAAGAAGGTTATGATTTTAATTTTGTAAGCGATGTTGTAAACATCCACCTTAATCAAGGTCTGATTGGGTCAGGTACTCTAAACAACGGTATATACATATTAAAGAAACTAAAAAATTTCAATGTCCAGAACACACTTAAAAGAAAGTCTCCGGAAACAAATTAGGCTTTCTTATGGTATTATAGACTAGGTCACATCAATGAGACAAGGTTAACCAAGTTACATAAAGATGGGTATTTGGATCCGTTCGAATATCAATCTTATGCAACTTGTCAAAAAAAAAAGACTCCGTTCACTGGACACGGAGTAAGAGCGAGTGAGCTCTTGGGACTTATACACAGCGATGTGTGTGGTCCAATGTCTATGCATGCTAGAAGTGGTTATGTCCAGCTTGTTAAAAAGCAACATGCGGACAAACTCGAGGAACGATCAGTACTATGTAAGTTTGTGGTATGCCCAAAGAACTCCAGGGGGTATCTTTTCTATTACGCAGAGGAACAAAAGGTTTTTGTTTCTCGTCATGCCCACTTTTTGGAACATCAGTTTTTAGAAAAAGAAACAAGTGGGAGCACAATAGAACTGGAAGAAATTCCAGAACCACAAGCTATTACTGAAAGCTTATTGGAACCAGCAGTTTCAAAAGAACAGGACATTCCTGCACCTCTCCGCAAGAGTATTCTGTTTCATCCGCCTGAGAGATACTACGGTTTTCTTGTGGACGGGGATAGAGAGGATTGCATCATTGATAATAATGAGCCGACTAACTTCCAGCAGGCCATTCAGAGAACTGACTCGGTAAGATGGCTAGATGCAATGCGGACCGAAATGGAGTCCATGTACACCAACAAAGTATGGACTTTGGATATTGCTCCTGAAGGGGTAAAACCCGTAGGCTACAAATGGATCTTCAAAAAGAAGATTGGTGTAGATGGACAGGTTGAAACCTATAAGGCTAGACTTGTTACAAAAGTATTTCGTCAAAGACCTGGTTTGTACTATGATGAAAACTTTTCACCAGTGGCTATGCTCAAATCCATTCAGATCCTTCTTGCCATTGCTGCCTTCCATGATTATGAGATTTGGCAGATGGACGTAAAGACCGCTTTTATAAATGGACATTTGAAAGAGTGCGTCTATATGGACCAGCCAGAGGGTTTCATTCAGAGTGGGAGCAGCGGGAAAGTGTGCAAGTTGCTTAAGTCCATCTATGGACTAAAGCATGTAGGGATTCTATAGCACCACACTAGGTTTAGGGTTGCATCACACATGCTATAACAAAAATTTAGAGGGTGCTAAACAATTCCAAACACGAATCGAACTAGAAAAATAGAGTAAAAACAAGCTTGTATCATATACTACAAGTGTCTACACTAAGTGGGGAGAGATACAACCTTTGTAGAACTCCTCCTAGACTCCTTAGATCGATTGAGGTTTGAACCGGTTGGCTTGTGTCCTTCAAAGTCCACGATGATCCACCATGAAGTCACTTTGCCCCAAGCTCCAAGCTTCACTTGATCAAGGATGAAGATGAAGCAAACTCTCCACTCAAGTAGGCTAGACTAAAGTTGAATGGTGAAGTGGGTTTGGATCTCACTACAAAACCTTTTCTTTTTAATCCTTTCTCTTTCTTTTAAAACCCTTGTGATCTTTTTGAAGAGAGAGAGGAAGAATGAGATGGCACAAAAAAAACTCAAGATAATAATGTGATAACTATCCTTAAACTCAACAGAGTAAAAGAAGTTATCCATGCTAAACCATGGTTACAAAATATCTAGGTTTTTTGTAGCTTGGGTTTAAGCAAAACCATAGGCAAAAGAAACTATTGACTTTGTCAACTCAAGAGAGTTGAATAGTCAACCAAGATTATAATCCCATTTTGCTTTTCTCAAATAAACAAAATATCTAAAAAATGTTACCATATAAGTCTTGCATTCCCACCACCAATGTATCATCAACCATGACACATCTATGCTTGCATGTGTGCATGCATATCAACATATACATACATTCATGCATGCAACATAAAGAAATAGGTTTTAATAAATGAGTTAATGGACTTAATATTAAATCAACACTTGATTTTATAATCCGGTCATATCACATACTACCCGTCCAATAGTAAATGCCCGAATAAAATACGGTATCCAATACACGGATTTAATCGAGCTCCCGCGCATTTCACATATGCACCCCACATCATTTCGCCTGAACTAGGAGACTCCATTGTGGGACTCTAAGACTCGTCAATACGCTAGCAGTAGGAAGTGATCACATCATATGCCCACAAACCGTCAGTGGTACAAGCCATACGTAATAGCTCACAGGTATTGTGTGATCAGAAGAAACACAAGCAAACCTGCTAAAACTCCCGTCGAGCCAACTAG
Source organism: Agapanthus africanus (assembly GCA_030015575.1). Taxonomy (NCBI): domain Eukaryota; kingdom Viridiplantae; phylum Streptophyta; class Magnoliopsida; order Asparagales; family Amaryllidaceae; genus Agapanthus; species Agapanthus africanus. The sequence continues at coordinate 405,713,094 of CM057346.1, forward strand.
CAACACTTACCGTACAGTCCGGTCTCTTCGTCAAATATGATGCATATGTGAATCTAGGGATGGTATCGTTGACCCCAATAACCCAATAAGTCATGCCGGTATATGGCTCATAACAAATCGAGTAACTACTGATAACACTTATCAGAAAATCTCAGCAGCCCTGGCTAGGGACTTCCTGTTATAGCCAATCATACATGGTGCAACATCAACCCCCATTACCGGGAGAGACGAAACCCCTCCTATCGCTCATTGCCTCCATGTGCCTCGGGACTGTACCCAAAATCCACATGTTTGCATTACTCGGTAGAGCCATGGTAGGGTGGAGATCAAAGTACAGTGGGAGACACAAAAGACTCTATGACGATCTCAGGTCTACAGACTAAGCTGTACTTGAGTCACCTGAGAACTGCTATCCTACGATAGATATAATACCACATAGGAGTTCTCGGTGAGTCCGTTCGGTGTACCCAGTCTCCACTGAGCACCCGTATATGATCTTTGGTGTAACCACACCAAGGGATATGGGATCATCCATCGCCCATCAAATGGGACAAGTAACGTATACGCTAGTCTACTCTGGTGATATCGATGACCCGTCTCGATACACCCACGACTAGGAACATTTCAAGGATATGCTCATAGACTACACATGTCCCACTAGTATGATCCGCATCATAATCTCAGTAGTCCTGCATCATGCTAAGTGCTACATCTGTTGGAGATAGTGCCCTCAGAGTCAATTATTGGATCACAGGCACGTGATTGCAATGATTGAGGAAGGACCTATACCGGTAGGACAGTCTTACTCAAGATGATAGTATGCTATCTGGTTTATCTTTATCATCGTGTACTGCTTTAGGTGACCTTACGAGTCGCTATTACACGTTGATAGAGCCCCTAGGATTCTTGCTTGACTACCAGCAGTATGAGGGTGATCATATACGTCGGAGCTGGGGTCTATAAGCACATCCTTAAAAGGTCCCTAGTCGTGGGAGTTTCGAGACAGGGCATCGATACTCCAGAGTAGACTAGTGTATACAGTCGAGACCCCGACGAGGGACGGTGGCCGGTCTCACAAGCCACTGGTGTCAGTTGGTTCACCTAAGATGTATACAGATGCTCATTGGGTTATGAGTACACCGGACAGGACTCGCCGGGAACCTGCTAGTTGGTATTATACCTGACGTCAGATAGCAGTTCCCTGGTGACATGTGTACAGGTTAGTTCATCGACCTGAGATCGTCATTTGTCTCGTGTGAGTTCCCACTGTGCTTTGATTACTACCCTACCACGCTCAAAGGAGACGTGCAAACATGTTTTAGTTGGGTACAGTCCCGAGCCACATGGAGGCAGTGAGCGGATCTGCAGGGGTTCGTCTCTCCCGGTATTGGGGGTGAGGTCGCGCTGTGTATAGGAGAGCCAGTACATGAAAAGTCCTTGGCCAAGGCAGGAGATTTACTGGTAGGTATTCCAGTAGTATCTCAGGGTGTTCTGGGCTACTCTCCGACACGACTTATACCGCTTTTGGGGGTCTGACTTTTACCAACCCCCTAGGCCCGCCATGCGATGCTCATAGACGAACGAACCGGACTGTACAGATATTATCACTGACAGGCTCAGTAGGGTGTCAGGATGAGTTCGCTCATCGACGTCCCTTTTGGTCAGTACCTGGTAGCCCGTTACGTATTGGCTAATACCTCTGACGTGCTAGTGGTTAAATCCACAACCAAGGTGTTGACGAGTCTTTAAAGTCCCCCACAGACCAGTTTCTCAAGTTTCGGGCGAAACGCTGTAGAGGCCGTATGGAGATATGGCAGGGTTCGATCAGATACGCCCGGTATTGCACGGATCGTGATCGGACGGATTTTACTAGCCGGCTTTGGTTTAAGCTGGATCCTAGTATTAGACAGTGTAGATTTTGTCTCTTTGCACTTGTATTCAGTGGGAATACAAATGTGGGTATGTATATACAGACGCGGGGTTTTCCTGTAAGTTATTACGGGATTAGTTTTCTGAAGTTGCCAGTTTGCATTCCGTTCCGGCCAGTTTTCCTTTGTTCCTTCACGGCCGGACTTTTCCGATGGAGGGGTTATTTGCAGTTGTGCAAATTATCTTTTGTGGAGGGTTTCTTTGTGAAATGGTGGCATCATGATGGTTCTTGCATGATGAGATTCTTTTTCCGTCACTTGCTTGGATTAATTGAGATTAGAATGGATTAGAAGTTGATGTGAGGCTTGCTTTGGATATGGTCACACCTCTTGATTCCTACACTCACCTCCGTTCATGTTTTATTCCTTGTTCTCTCCACCATTTGATGATATGGGGGCCGGCCACATTTAAAGAGAGGGAGGGTCTCATTTTTGAGTGGTGATTTCTTGATCTCATTTGATTATTCCTTGCTAGAAAAATGATAGCATCATTTCCCTCCAAAGTTCATTCTTTCTTCACCTCCATCAATGGCAACTTCTACAACCCCAAGAGACAACCATTATACATTTCATCTACAGCATTCCTTGGGCACGTCGGCTCGCCAACTTCGTGCTCGAGTTGCCTCGGTCGAGAGGTGGGAGCCCGTAAAAGAACCCGGCGATGTGGTGCTCGTTGCGACGACCGGAGATTCCGCGAGGAGATCGGAGTGGAGGCGAAGACCGAAGGACACGGATCGCTTGGTATAACTTCTCTACTCTTTTTCTAGTTTGCTAGAATTAGGTTAATGGCCCGATCCGGGATTTTTGTGCGCGGTGGTGCCGGTTTACTAGTTTGTAAAGTTTTTCGTTTCCGCATTCCCCCGTCGGATTGACGGCCGGGGCGCCGCCGTGCACTTACACTGGTATCAGAGCCAGGCCATTAATCTTGCCTAGCTTTCTCTAGTATGTTTAAAGACTCGATCGAACAAAAATCCCAAAAACCGTATTTTATGTGCATCAGGTTTCTGTCGAAATTTTTTGGGCTCTAAAAATTTTTCAGGTTGTTGCAGAAACATATGCAGCAAATTCTAAGCATACTGGGAAAATTCGATGCAATGATTCCTCACTACGATCGCGGAAACGCGGCCAAACCCCTGGTTTGGCCGCGGTTCCACAGTGGGTTAGTGTAATCGTTGCACCATATTTTCACAGTAGGCTTATGAATAGGAAATAGTGTTAGTTGTATGTATGCCCTAGAGGCCAGTATTGTACAGATGATGTATATTATATTGGATGCTTGGACATATATAGAGATGACTTTCTTGCTCGATATGATAGTATGCTATCTGGTTACTCTTTATCTTAACATGTACACTTGTCTCTTTGCACTGTCTTATAGTTACATGTTGGTAAAGCCCTTAGGATGTGTACTTGACTACCTGGACTGTGATGCGGATCATACTAGTGGAGACATGGTAGTCCATAGATACATCCTTCAAGGTCCCTAGTCATGGGTGTATCGAGACGGGGCATCGATATACCAGAGTAGACTAGCGGATACGCTTCTCGACCCATGAGATGGGCGATGGATGATCCCATATCCATTGGTGTTTGACATCAGAGATAGTATACGGGTGCTCAGTGAAGACTGGGTACACTGGACGGACTCGCCGAGAACTCCCAGATGGTATTATACCTCACGTCAGATGGCAGTTCTCAGGTGACACTTGTGCAGGTTAGTCTGTAGACCCGAGATCGTCATAGAGTCTTGTGTGATTCCCACTGTGCTTTGATCTCCACCTTACCACGTCCATGAGGGCGTGCAAAACGGTGGTCTTTGGGCACAGTCCCGAGTCACATGGAGGCAATGAGCGATAGGAGGGGTTTCGTCTCTCCCGGTATTGGGGGTTGATGTTGCGCTGTGCTCGAATGGCCGTAACAGGGAAGTCCCTGGCCAGGGCTGATCAGAGATTTGCTGGTAAGTGTTACCAGTAGTTTCTCGACCCGTTATGAGCCTCACATCGGCATGACTTATCGATTATTGGGGTCTGACGTTTACCACCCCTAGACTTGATATGCGACATATCAGACGAACAGACCGGACTGTACTGTAAGTGTTACTGGTTGGATTCACAGGAGTGTGAGCGGGCTAGCTCGTCGATCTTCTGATCGCTCAATACCCGGGTGGCCGTTACGTTTAGCAGACCGCTTGCGGCTTGTGGGTGCTTGATATGATCATCATCTGCTGCCGGCGTATTGACGAGTCTTTAGAGTCCTACACAGAGGTTTCCTGGCTCAAGCGAAACGAAATAGGAGCGCATATGAGATATGTGCAGGACCGAGAATAATGCGTGTATGTGATACCGTATTCCATTCTCGCGATGAATGTATCGATTGGTTATATGCGATATAACCTGGATATCGAATCAAGGATTGATTCGATAAGCCGATACATAGGATACTAGTTGGTTGTATGCGATATGACCAGATCGATAAATCAAGTGTTGATTTAATGATTTAATGTATAATTATATATTTGATATATTACTTTGCATTAACTAGTATTGGTTCACTTTAAATGGATTTTCTCACTTGATGTGCAAGTTGTATATGTGATATACTTTTGTGCACATGTTTGTATCATGTTTGATGATGCTTGCTCATTTGGTTAAGTGTAAAGAATTAAACCTTGGTTAAGTAAATGATTAGGGTTTTTATTTATTCTTTCTTTTATCTTTCTTTTTAATTTGGATTAAAAAGAAATGGCAAAAGAAAACAAAAGGGTTGCTTTCATTCTTGAAGCTTGTTGAAGCTTCATGAAGCTTTGACCAAAGTGACCATTTTGTCTTCATGCTTAACCCTAACCATTCATCTAACCTTAGTCAATTCTCTACACCTAACCATGGTTTACATTATGATAAGTATTCATTTTCTTTTTCATTTTAAATAGACTTATCATATTCTAGCTTCATCTTCTTCTTCATCTTCAAAGAAAAAGCTTAAGTCCATTAATGGCAACTTGAGCTAAAGTGTGAGAAATCCAATTCTAAAGTGAACCCACCTCCTATTTCTTCACCCTCTACCTCTTGCCAAGTAGTATAGGGTATTTTCTTCACAAGTTTCACAACTTGATGGAGTTGGAGCTTGAACTTGTGATGCCTCGACGTAGATCATCTTCGGCACGAAGCCGACGACCTAGCCCGCCCATTTCTCCGATCAAGCCGACGATTGAGTCCTGGATTCGAGATGGACAGCGAGAGGATGCCTACGTAGAGCTAAGGAAGTGGATAACCGCATCTACAAAGGTTGTATCATCTCACTTTTAGTTAAATTGTTAACTAGTTTCGTTTTTCGCATAAACTTCTAGTCAACGATCCGTATTAGGGTTTCTCGGCACCCGTAAAATTTGAAATTGGCATGGTTGATGCCTTGTGTGACCTCATTAGCGTGCCTAGGAACCCTACAGTGGTATCAGAGCCTAGCTAGAGCCTTAGGCGAAGTCTAGACGACGTTTGAAACCCGATCGAACCGAAACCCAAATTCCCGATATGCTCTCTGGACTTTTTCTAAAATCTGGGATTTTTCCATATTAAAAATGCTTAAAAAATTCAGCAGGGAATTATAAGAATGACGATGCAAATTTTATCCCATGCTCTGCTAAGGGCGCGGCGGAACCGCGGCAGAAGCCTGGCTTCTGCGGCGATTCCGCGGCCATCTGATGACATCATCTGTCCATTTTTGCACAGTAATTCCTATTTAATTATGCTGAATTTTCTGGGAATTTTTAATTTGACTCAAGAGTTGAGTGTTCTGGGGTTGTATTGGGAATCGACGATTCGATCGGATTATCAAACCATGTCTATGTGGCTTTCCGGATATTTTAGAATATGTTAAAAGGTTCGACCGGATATAAATACCCAACTTTTCCCCTGCCGGAAAATTTCCAAGTGTTGGATTTTTCTGTGGTTTAAGGACGTTCTAAGTAGTGCAAGTAATGCGATGGTCCCTCTAGAAGACAACAAACCTTAACTCGATTATGTGACCATCTTGAACTGCCCTTTGAACCTTCGGGTTTGGGGCAGTACGGCGTGCCACATGTGAGGCGTTGGCTTGACCCTTCTACGGCTGGACCGTTGGTACTGAGGCATGAAGTGAATGTCTTTGAACCTATTCCATGTGTTGAACGGTTTTGGGGAAACTTGGGTGTTCGAATATTCGATCGGAAAGTTTAATATTTTCTATTTTATCAGGAATGGGATACAATAATTGGAATTCACAAACAGTTATGAGATAACTGAATGAATGTTATAAATCTAGCGGTTTAGTTTCATTTGATATTGAAAAGAGTTTTCGATAATGAGACTAAAATGCGGGGTTTATAACTGTTAGGCATGTGATGTCTAAGTATTTCATTTGATTAGGCATGTGATGTCTAAAGAGGTTGCGGATTCCAACTGTTGTAGTTTTACACTTTCTTTTCTGTGACCGTAAGTGTAATATGTGATATCGCCGGTTTCGTTGCTATATGTCAACGACAATTGGGATGCGCATATTTACTTACGTTGATGACATGTGATGTTATGTGTTGCTGGATATGTTATATTGGACTGTCGTGTTCGAATAGCCAGGGGTTTTTATGTGAGATGAGTGTTTTTCATTTTCATTCATGTAAAAACTTGTATGTAATATTCTTTTATTGGGGCACTTCCAGGTTGCGGAAGTTGTCACCCTTTGTATATTATTTACTTTTCTGCACTAGGATAGACCTAAGGAGGGGAGCACAAGTAACCGGGTTCTAGGGTCCAGTGGGAAACCATCTCGAGGAGTGGAGTCCGGGTCTCCTAACCCTAGAATTGGTAGGGTTGCTTGCCGCTCTCGTAGGGGTTTAGGGGTGTGGGATTGGCTATTCATCACGACCGTGGAATCCGTGTTTTATACTGGCTCGTATTGAAAACACGGACGTCCTAGTATATCCAATGTTTCATATGTTTCTTCTGCTGCGATATCTGTGATGTGATCATGTGATATGTTCTGTGATGGATACTTTATATAGTATATATGATATATTATATAGGCGTTACTTATGTTTTACACCCACGCTAGCCCTGCCCCGCTCTGCCGTTAGTTACCTAACCTAACGGTGCACGAGGGGACATCGAGGCGAATGCGGATGGCATAAGTGTACGTCGTATTTATCTGTGATGTTTAGGTATTTAAATGATGGGACTTCATTAATGTGATTAATAAAATAAAAGAAACCAAAAGATGTTGTAGAATCAAATTTTAAATAAAATAGGTAGCTACAGTTCTTGCTTTGCATAGCGGTATATATGATACACCCTGCACCTTATTCGATGAGGAAAGGACCGAGATCCCTTCACCGGGAGTGACTCCTTTAGTAATAACTGGCAGATGCTACACACTCAGTTTGTTTTTGATTGCTTCTATAGTTTCTGCTTTGCACAGTGATATATATGATATATCCCGCACCTCATTCGACGAGGAAAGGGCCGACGATCCCTTCACAGGGAGTGACCCTTTTAGCAAAACTAGAAAAGCCTCAAAATCATTCCATTTCAAAACTTCATTTGATCCTACAATGATATCAAGTTCATTACGCAATAGGTTTTCAGAAAAACCTGTCGTAGCCCTCCGTCATTTCAGATAAGTACTAGTTAGTATTCGTGCTACGTTTGTTGACTATGTTAAGGCGTAGTGTGCGGTAGCTAATTAGTGCTTATCTGCATAAGCATATGATGCGATTGGATTAGGGTAGTCGTGCGACTTTGTTGACTATGTTAAGGGTCGTGCGGGTGGGTTTAATTCAATCGAGAAATGACGGGTTGGACTTGACCAGCACTTATGATTTGTTGACTATGTTAAGGTCATATAGCTGCTAGGGGCAAAATATTATCGGGAATTTCAAGTGTTGAAATTTGCAATGAGATTGCATACCTTCTATGAGATAGTTGGATCCCGATACCCACTGCGAGTAAGAGTTACTCCTGGGAGAGTTTTACACATTACAATTAGCCGATCAAATAGGTGTCTAGAAAGGTGTCAACAGGGTTACGCCTCTGGGAAAACGAGGTTTACATTAATTAGGTTCGTGCGAAAGCATGGGGGACCTCCCTCAAAGTACCGACACGGGCCTGGCTGAAAGATTGGCGAACTTGTAGTGTGTAATTAATCCTGGCTAGTCTTTCCTTTTAGGGTTTGAAGGAAGATTTGATAAGAACCAGTGGGAGCCATCCTGATTAGATAAGATAATAACCAATCTGATCTTGCAAGAGCATACGCTAAAGTGTTTTCTTCTCTCTCTCTCCAGGTAGCGACCATGTCATGCCCTAATAAAGATAATAATATGGATGTATTGACCGAACCCGCATGTTATACTGTGCTGGGGAACGTTGGTTCCGTTCTTTCCTATAAGAGTTATAGGACTGAACAGGATATAGGGGAATACCAGGATTCCCATGCCACCCGAATGAAGAGAGTACATGTTGATGCATTTTCTTCGGGTGTATTCGTTACAGAGAACTGTTTCTCTATTTGCTCTACGTCCTGGGTATTAGATACCAGGTCAGGATCCCATATATGTAATCAGTTACATGGGCTCAGGAAAGGTAGAGAACTTGGAGAAGGTGATAAAGACATTAGAGTTGGAAATGGTGCAATAGTTGCAGCTAAGACTGTCGGGGAATATCACCTTGCATTACCAACAGGTAATACATTGGTTCTGAACGAATGCTATTACATGCCGAACCTGATATGCAACATTATATCGGTTTCTTTATTAAGTAAAGAGGGATATAATTTTGTATTACAGGATAATGTTATGAGCATTTTCCATAACCAAAAGTTGGTTGGATCAGGCACGTTGTGCAATGGCATTTATGTTCTAAATCAATCAACAGTTCTGAGCATAACAAACACACACAAGAGGAAGAGTTCAGAACTGAACGAATCCTTCTTGTGGCATTGTAGACTCGGTCACATCAATGTGACACGACTGGCTAAGTTGCATAAGGATGGATATTTGAAGCCATTCGAATTTTCATCTTATGACACTTGCAAGTCATGTCTCAAAGGCAAGATGACCAAAACTCTGTTTACGGGACACGGAGAAAGAGTTACTGAACTCTTAGGACTGATACATAGTGATGTATGCGGTCCTATGTCTACACATGCCAGGGATGGTTCTTCATACTTCATTACATTCACTGACGATCTCTCTAGGTTCGGATATGTGTTCCTGATGAAACACAAATCAGAAGCTTTTGAGAAATTTAGAGAATATAAACAAGAAGTTGAGAACCAAATCGGAAAAAGTATTAAAATCCTACGATCTGATCGAGAAGGTGAATACTTGAGCAATGAATTCCTGGACTTCCTAAAAGAGAATGGGATTCTCTCTCAGCTGACTCCTCCATATACACCACAGCACAACGGTGTATCAGAACGGAGGAACCGCACCCTATTAGATATGGTGCGCTCTATGATGAGTACAGCTGAGTTACCTATTTCCTTCTGGGGATATGCGCTGGAGACAGCTGCATACCTATTGAATCAAGTTCCATCTAAATCTGTACCTACCACACCATATGAGATATGGAGTGGGAAGAGACCATATTTTAAACGAGTTAAGATATGGGGTTGTCCGGCCTATGTCAAAAGGAAAAATCCAGACAAACTCGAGGCACGGTCAGTTCTTTGTAAGTTTGTGGGATATCCTAAGAATTCACAAGGATATTTTTTCTACCATGCTGAAGAACAAAAGGTGTTTGTTTCTCAATATGCCACCTTTTTAGAAAAGGAATTCCTTGAAAAAGAAATTAGTGGCAAAGTGGTAGAGCTGGAAGAAGTTCCAGATACACAAACCGTAAGTGAAGATTTAGTGGAACCAGAAGATTCAGTAGTTCCCAATGAACCTCAGCCTCTTCGCCGATCTAGTAGGGTTCCTCGCCAACCTGAGAGATACTACGGTTTTCTCATGGAAGGTGGGAGCGAGGATTGCATCATGGAGGATGATGACCCAACTAGCTTCGAGCAGGCCATCACGAGTAGGGACTCAGTGAAATGGCTGGATGCAATGCGGTCCGAGATGGAATCCATATACACCAACAAAGTATGGACTTTGGATGTTGCTCCTGAAGGGGTAAAACCCATCGGGAGCAAGTGGATCTTCAAGAAAAAACTTGGTGTAGATGGGAAAGTGGAGACTTTCAAAGCTAGACTTGTAGCAAAGGGTTTTCGTCAAAGACCAGGTGTGGACTATGACGAAACCTTTTCTCCAGTGGCTATGCTTAAATCCATCCAGATCATGCTTGCCATCGCTGCATATCATGATTACGAAATCTGGCAAATGGATGTTAAGACCGCCTTTCTAAATGGTGATTTAGAAGAGTGCGTGTACATGACTCAGCCAGAGGGCTTCGTAGACAGTGGGAGCAGCGGAAAGGTGTGCAAGCTGCTTAAATCCATTTATGGATTAAAGCAAGCATCGCGGAGTTGGAACATCTGCTTTGACGTCGTTATCAAAGAGTTTGATTTCGTCAAAAACCCAGATGAACCTTGTTTCTACAAGAAGGTAGCAGAGAGTAAGGTAGTCTTCCTCGTATTGTACGTGGACGACATACTCTTGATAGGAAATGATATTCCTATGCTGCAATCGGTCAAGCTCTTCTTATCACAAAGATTCTCAATGAAAGATCTTGGTGATGCCTCCTGCATATTGGGAATTAGGATCTATAGAGATAGATCCAAACCGATTTTGGGATTGTCCCAATCCAGGTACATTGATACCATACTAAAGAGGTTTAGTATGGAAGAATCCAAGCGTGGGAACTTGCCCACGATCTCTGGAGTCACTCTCTCCAAAGAGATGTCTCCCAAGACTGATTTGGAGAGAGCTCGCATGCAAGGGATACCCTATGCTTCGGCTGTAGGCTCTATCATGTATGCGATGCTATGTACCAGACCCGATGTAGCATACTCACTAAGTGTAGTGAGCAGGTATCAAGCTGATCCTGGAGAGAGTCACTGGACAGCTGTGAAGAGCATTCTCAAGTACTTACGAAGGACTAAAGAGATGCTCTTGGTGTATGGTAATGGAGAACTCCAAGTGGAGTCCTTTAACGATTCGAGCTTCCAGAGTGATAAGGACGACTCTAAGTCACAGTCGGGATTTGTCTTTACCCTTTACGGAGGGCGGTTAGCTGGAAGAGTTCCAAGCAGGAAACCGTGGCAGACTCGACGATGGAGGCTGAATACATCGCTGCCAACGATGCTGCTAAAGAGGCTGTCTGGATCAAGAAGTTCATTATTGAACTTGGAGTGGTTCCATCCATTAAGCATCCAATACCTTTGTATTGCGATAACAATGGAGCGGTGGCTTTGGCCAAGGAACCCAGGTCCCATCAGCGATCCAGGCATATTCTGAGGCGGTATCACCTGATCCGGGAGATAGTTGATCGCCGGGAGATCGAGGTCAGGAGAGTTGACACGAAGAACAACACGGCGGATCCACTCACGAAGGCCATTCCCCAGATACAGTTTGAGAGACTCTTCGGGATGCTCGGTATGCGATACTACAGCAGCTGGCCTTAGTGCAAGTGGGAGATTGTTAGTTGTATGTATGCCCTAGAGGCCAGTATTGTACAGATGATGTATATTATATTGGATGCTTGGGCATATATAGAGATGACTTTCTTGCTCGATATGATAGTATGCTATCTGGTTACTCTTTATCTTAACATGTACACTTGTCTCTTTGCACTGTCTTATAGTTACATGTTGGTAAAGCCCTTAGGATGTGTACTTGACTACCAGGACTATGATGCAGATCATACTAGTGGGGACATGGTAGTCCATAGATACATCCTTCAAGGTCCCTAGTCGTGGGTGTATCGAGACGGGGCATCGATATACCAGAGTAGACTAGCGTATACGCTTCTCGACCCATGAGATGGGCGATGGATGATCCCATATCCATTAGTGTTTGACATCAGAGATAGTATACGGGTGCTCAGTGAAGACTGGGTACACTGGACGGACTCGCCGAGAACTCCCAGATGGTATTATAACTCACGTCAGATGGCAGTTCTCAGGTGACACTTGTGCAGGTTAGTCTGTAGACCCGAGATCGTCATAGAGTCTTGTGTGATTCCCACTGTGCTTTGATCTCCACCTTACCACGTCCATGAGGGCGTGCAAAACGGTGGTCTTTGGGCACAGTCCCGAGTCACATAGAGGCAATGAGCGATAGGAGTGGTTTCGTCTCTCCTGGTATTGGGGGTTGATGTTGCGCTGTGCTCGATTGGCCGTAACAGGGAATTCCCTGGTCAGGGCTGATCAGAGATTTGCTGGTAAGTGTTACCAGTAGTTTCTCGACCCGTTATGAGCCTCACATCGGCACGACTTATCGGTTATTGGGGTCTGACGTTTACCACCCCTAGACTTGATATGCGACATATCAGACGAACAGACCGGACTGTACGGTAAGTGTTACTGGTTGGATTCACAGGAGTGTGAGCGGGCTAGCTCGTCGATCTTCTGATCGCTCAATACCCGGGTGGCCGTTACATTTAGCAGACCGCTTGCGGCTTGTGGGTGCTTGATATGATCATCATCTGCTGCCGGCGTATTGACGAGTCTTTAGAGTCCTACACAGAGGTTTCCTGGCTCAAGCGAAACGAAATAGGAGCGCATATGAGATATGTGCAGGAACGAGAATAATGCGTGTATGTGATACCGTATTCCATTCTCGCGATGAATGTATCGATTGGTTATATGCGATATAACCTAGATATCGAATCAAGGATTGATTCGATAAGCCGATACATAGGATACTAGTTGGTTGTATGCGATATGACCAGATCGTTAAATCAAGTGTTGATTTAATGATTTAATGTATAATTATATATTTGATATATTACTTTGCATTAACTAGTATTGGTTCACTTTAAATGGATTTTCTCACTTGATGTGCAAGTTGTATATGTGATATACTTTTGTGCACATGTTTGTATCATGTTTGATGATGCTTGCTCATTTGGTTAAGTGTAAAGAATTAAACCTTGGTTAAGTAAATGATTAGGGTTTTTATTTATTCTTTCTTTTATCTTTCTTTTTAATTTGGATTAAAAAGAAATGGCAAAAGAAAACAAAAGGGCTGCTTTCATTCTTGAAGCTTGTTGAAGCTTCATGAAGCTTTGACCAAAGTGACCATTTTGTCTTCATGCTTAACCCTAACCATTCATCTAACCTTAGTCAATTCTCTACACCTAACCATGGTTTACATTATGATAAGTATTCATTTTCTTTTTCATTTTAAATAGACTTATCATATTCTAGCTTCATCTTCTTCTTCATCTTCAAAGAAAAAGCTTAAGTCCATTAATGGCAACTTGAGCTAAAGTGTGAGAAATCCAATTCTAAAGTGAACCCACCTCCTATTTCTTCACCCTCTACCTCTTGCCAAGTAGTATAGGGTGTTTTCTTCACAAGTTTCACAACTTGATGGAGTTGGAGCTTGAACTTGTGATGCCTCGACGTAGATCATCTTCGGCACGAAGCCGACGACCTAGCCCGCCCATTTCTCCGATCAAGCCGACGATTGAGTCCGGGATTCGAGATGGACAGCGAGAGGATGCCTATGTGGAGCTAAGGAAGTGGATAACCGGATCTACAAATGTTGTAGCATCTCACTTTTAGTTAAATTGTTAACTAGTTTCGTTTTTCGCCTAAACTTCTAGTCAACGATCCGTATTAGGGTTTCTCGGCACCCGTAAAATTTGAAATTGGCATGGTTGATGCCTTGTGAGACCTCATTAGTGTGCCTAGGAACCCTACAAATAGGGTTTTTGGAACATTCTTTTTGGGCCCAGATTTTCTGTGAGTGCTACAGTAATTCTTGGGGCCCACTTGGGTATATTTGATCGATCGAAAATTTTAAACATGTTAGTTCACCGTATTTACTTTATATCTGCGACCGTGAATGTCATTTGATCGGTAAATCCAGTCTAACTGCTATAGCCCTTTTAGACGGATTTGCGAACGTGACATTCACGTTGATGTTCTGTGTTGTGCTGTGATGTTGCGGATTGGTCGTGGGGATAGCCTGGATGCAATGTTAGTACATTTTTGTTTTATATATACAGTTCATATTACGGGGCGAGCGTCCGACATGTGGACTGCCGTCACTGCCTGTTTGTATATTATTCTTTTGGGGCACGACCGGGTCGAGGTCGATGTACCCGTTGTATGTATATTTTACTTTCTGTACTAGGATTGTCCCGCGGAGGGGTGCATGGATAGCCGGGTTCTAGAGGACAACGGGCCCGCATCTCATGGTGTTGAGACGGAGGGGGCTTCACTCTAGAATTGGCGGGCTATACGCCGCACTCGTAGGGGGTACAGGTTGACCAAGGAGGGGTGCCTAAGTTATCGGATTCCGTGAAGTGCTGGGTGGTCCATTCACGTTGCTGAAGGGGGCTGCCTCGCTTCAGGTTTTGGCGGGTAACTTGACGCGCCCGTTGGGGTCTAGGATTTTCATTGCACAGGCTATCCACACGACCAGGGGAACGTCGGGTTTCAGTAGCGGCTCTATGAAACCCGGGGATCCCAGATATCTGTATTGTTTTGTGATGCTTATTACATTTCTGTGATGTTGCATTTTATCATGCCTTGAACGAATATTATATATTGATATATATACTAGTAGATGTTGTATATGTTTTGCATCCGCGCTAGTCCAGTCCCCGCTCTGTCGTTAGTTAAGTAACCTAACGGGTGATGTCAGGAACCAGTGGCGAATGTGGATGGCATATACGTACATCATTATTTTCGTTCTTTATTGGTGTGATCAATTGATGGGACTGCGTCGGATCAATCCAAGCTAAACAAACCTATTCTGATGTTGTTGGAACACTTTTCAAAAAGCTGTTATTGCAAGGGCGTTCACTTTTGTTTTGCATAGTGGTATTCAGTTGGAATATCCTGCTCCTCAGTCGACGAGGCAAGGGCCGTGATCCCTTCACCGGGAGTGACCCCTTGGACAAAAGTTTGCGTCAGGGAAATAACTTCACTATAGCCGATTACTTTTGCTTTGCATCGTGGTATTCAGTCGGAATATCCTGCACCTCATTCCACGGGGAAAGAGCCGAGATCCCTTCACCGGGAGTGACCTCTTTAGCAAAGGTTTTCGTCACTATATTTTTACAAAGCTATCCAGTTCCTTCAACGATATCAAGTTCATTACGTTAAAGGTTTTCGCCAGAAACCATTCGTAGCCCTCCATCATTTCAGAGGGGTAGCACGTAGTATTCATGCTATGTTTGTTGGCCTTCGTCAAGGCATAGCGTATGGAAGCTGCTTGTTGCCTTTCTGCTGCATAGATCGATACGTTGGTTTAGGACAGTCGTATAGCCTTGTTGACCTTTGTCAAGGGCTTGTACGGGTGGGTTCAAATTAACCTGGACAATGACGGGTAGAACTTGACATGTGACTTATGATTTGTTGACCTTCGTCAAGGTCATAAGAGCATGGGGCAAAAGTCACATCGGGAGTTTCTAAAGAAACTGAAACTTGCCAGATATGCGCATACCTTCTGGAGTGTGATAACGTGAGCGGATTCCGTCACGTTATCATGCGATGATAGTTGGATCCCGATTCCCACTGATGAGTTGGTTTACTCCTCGGGTAATCCTGACTAATTCTTCTTTCAGGTTTGGGGAAGGATTTGACGTTACAGTGGGAGGTTTTCTGATTAGATAAAGTGATAACCATTCTGATCTAGGTTAGAGTGCACGCTGAGTGTTTCTTTTCTCTCCCTCTTTGGCAGCGACCATTGACCCGACCATAGACTATGACTCAGTGACCAAAATTAACCGAACCTTCTTAAACACTGGCTTTTGGATTGTCAGAGTTGCAAACCTCATTGCCACTCCTACTTTTACCTTTTTCTCCAGGACACCCCGTATTACTACGAACGTCCACTTCCATTGGACAAAACCATCGTATGGTTATATACGAACTCGAAGGAATTTATTCGAGGATGGTTTCTGGTTCTGGAGAAAACGAATGGGACTATTCAGTTGTCTTTTCCTTTTACCTTCTCTCAGGTTGCGAGTACTCCTTGGATTAGGAGATAGTACACCTATTACACAAATTGGACAGTCTTCTTCCAAACCTTAGGCTGGTGCCGAATGGTGGGGAACGAAGAAAACCATTTAGCATAACGATGGTGTACATAAGGTATTAAGTAAAGACATATCGAGGGATTAGTAAGAGGGCAAAGTAAACTGCGACTGCTATTTACGACCAAACCAAGTATTTCATTACCACTCCCACTTCACCTTTGTATTTCTCCAGGACACTCCGTATCACTACGAAGATCCACAGTTTATTGGATACTCCATCGTATAGTTATATACGAACTCGAAAGGAACTTGTTCCAGTTCGGGGATGGATTCTGGTTCAGGAGAAATAGGAATAAGGTTTATTCGGTTGTCTTTTATCTTCACCTTCTCTCGCATTGTGAGTGCTCCTGGGATTAGGACAGTACACCCATTATTCTTATTGGATAGTCTTCTTCCAAACCATAGGCTGGTGCCGAACGGTAGGGAAGGAAGAAAACCATTTGGCCTAAAGGGGTGTGCAGAAGGTAATGACTAAAGACATATAAAGGGATTTGGAGAGATGGCAAAGAAATATGCGGTTACAGTTGTGAATCTGGATAATGGAAGAGGCATTACTAGGAATACCGGGATACCCCATCGAAACATTTCAATGTTTCAGTTTCACTGTGTACTGTTAAAAGAAGACTGATTTCCCAATTAGCCCTTGCTCCAGGGTATGTATTTACCAGGTATGATTCTCACATCTGTATGGTTTTACAGATGATGAGTGGGAGTAAGCTATTGGGAATTAGGTGATCATCCTCATTATATCGGAATTCGTTGTAATTGGTGATATTTGAGGAAATCGCCTGGGTTGTTTGCCGGACGGTAAATATTTGGTTTTGAATATCCGCTGTTATGCACCAATTTCAAATTGATATATCTGTACGTCTATTTTTATAGAGTGAGATATACCTTTTTGAAATTATGTCTATGACATTTACCTATATCAGTGGATGGTTAGGTAAGGAGCATTAAACAACAGTGTAATTCTTCTTAACCATAAGTACAGTTTTCAACCTACGACATACAGTGAATGAGTCACTAGACTCAAAGGACTTATACACAGTATTGTATGTTGTCCAGTGTCCATTAGGACAAAGGGGTTGGTTCTCGTACTATATTCTGTTTACTTGTGACTTCTCTAGTTCTTAGACATGTGTTTCGTTGAAATACAAGGTCCAAGTTTTGAGAAGTTATAGGTATAAGAGTAAAGTAGAGAACCGGATGTTGCAAGTATCGGGATTCTTTAAGGTGATCGAAGATGTAGATATTTGTGCATGGTATTCAGTTGATAGTAATAATTAAGAGAACTTGCTTCTCTTTCAGATTACTCATAATTGGAAGTACTCCTAAGTTGAGTAATGCTGATCGGCCTTTCTCTATTTAGTTAACATGCACTGGAGACAGCTGCATGATTTGAATCTGGTTCAATTAAATCAGTGCCTCTGTTTCTATATTGGATATAGAACAGTTCATATCTTGACATTGTTAAGATACGGGGAGTTGTCCGGCTTATGCTTAAAACCAGACTCCGGATAACTCAAGGCACGTTTCTGTAATGGTTGTTTGTGGGTTGACCCGGGCTATGACGAGGGTTGAATTTCTACCATCTGGAAGATCAATAGTGATATTGTTCTAGACTCGCCACAGTTTTAACAAAAATGGATTTTTTCAGAAAACAGTAGTGGGAGTATGGTAGAACTGGAAGTGATTCCAGAACCGCAAACGATTACTGAAGATTTGATAAGAACCTAAAGATTCAATCTGGTTTGACATTCCATTGGCCACTCCGCAGATATGGTGGGTAACCTTAGGCGCTCGAGAGGTACTTCGGTATGCTCAAGGACGGTGACAGTGAGGTTCTTGTTTACCCAGACTTGACACTACTGTTGTTCCAGACTTTGAGACCCGGCAGGAGGATGAGTATAGCGTCGTTCTGAACTGGCTTCAGAAGTGCACGTGTATATGACTCTGCCAGAGGGTTGTCATAGTCAGTGGGAGCAGCGGAAGCATAGTGGACAAGTAGCTTATGTCTATTTATAGACTAAAGCAGATATAGCGGAGATAGATCATCTATTTCTGATGTGACAGTCATAGGTTTGACTTCATCAGAATAGGGGATGGATCTGTTAAGAAGGTAGTAGGGTATGATGTCCTGGTATTTAGATGACATACACAGAGTAGGAAGTGAGATTCCTACACTACGATCGGTTATACTTTGGTTGTCACAAAGTGGTTTCTCCACATAGGACTTGGATATTATATCAGACATTCTGGTTACTAGATCTATGGTTTTAGATCTAGATTTGGGTGGTTTCCCAATCAGGGTACTTTGACAGCATTCTAAGAGTATTTAGAATGGACGACTCCTGGCACGGTAGTGTACCTGCAGGTGATGGAGTCACCCTCTCTAAAGGTGTCTTACAGACTAAAGGGGAAAGGGATGTACATGATTGGCAGATCACTTACTTAGGCAATTGAGTCAATCATGAGATGTCAAGTACCACACCAGATGTTGTTGTTGCAGTAGGTGCAATAAGTTGATATTCATCCAATCCTGGAGAAACAATCGGAAGCAGCTTTAGAACATAAGTGGATGTTCTAGGGATTTGATAACGCAGCCTCCTTTAGGAGACGGTTATCATTCCAGGCTTCCAAGGTGACCTGGATGACAGAGTGGCTGTCTGAGTTATAGTTTTCCCTCTGACGAGGGGTAGTATTTTAGACAGATGGTCCAGGCGGATACTGAGGGAAGGATGGCGCAGGATACTGATTAGGTTCAGTCGACGATACAGTCTAAGAAGTTTGGATTTGGAGTTCATTTGTGAACTAGGTCCCATCAGACATCCAAACATATTCTAAGACAGGTATTGCTCATTTCGGGAGATGGTTTTTCTCCGCGAACTTGAGATAAAGAGAGATATAGAATAAAACATCACAGCGGATCCACTTATTGAGGCTATTCCCCGAACGCAATAGTTTCGCAAACAAGCTTTGTGAGACTGACTAGTAGAGGAGTTGGGTGTTCGGTATCACACGGGCTGTGATTATGCGACATCGCAATAATTAGCCTTGAGTGGAAGTAGGAGATTGTTGGAGATAGTGCCCTCAGAGTCAATTATTGGATCACAGGCACGTGATTGCAATGATTGAGGGAGGACCTATACCGGTAGGACAGTCTTACTTAAGATGATAGTATGCTATCTGGTTTATCTTTACCATCGTGCACTGCTTTAGGTGACCTTACGAGTCGCTATTACACGTTGATAGAGCCCCTAGGATTCTTGCTTGACTACCAGCAGTATGAGGGCGATCATATACGTGGGAGCTGGGATCTATAAGCACATCCTTAAAAGGTCCCTAGTCGTGGGAGTTTCGAGACAGGGCATCGATACTCCACAGTAGACTAGTGTATATAGTCGAGACCCCGACGAGGGGCGGTGGCCGGTCTCACAAGCCACTGGTATCAGTTGGTTCACCTAAGATGTATACAGGTGCTCATTGGGTTATAAGTACGCCGGACAGGACTCGCCGGGAACCTGCTAGTTGGTATTATACCTGACGTCAGATAGCAGTTCCTTGGTGACATGTGTACAGGTTAGTTCATCGACCTGAGATCGTCATTTGTCTCGTGTGAGTTCCTACTGTGCTTTGATTACTACCCTACCATGCTCAAAGGAGACGTGCAAACAGGTTTTAGTTAGGTACAGTCCCGAGCCACATGGAGGCAGTGAGCGGATCTACAAGGGTTCGTCTCTCCCTGTATTGGGGGTGAGGTCGCGCTGTGTCTTGGAGAGCCAGTACATGAAAAGTCCTTGGCCAAGGAAGGAGATTTACTGGTAGGTATTCCAGTAGTATCTCAGGGTGTTCCGGGCTACTCTCCGACACGACTTGTACTGCTTTTGGGGGTCTGACTTTTACCAACTCCCTAGGCCCGCCATGCGATGCTCATAGACGAACGGACCAGACTGTACGGATATTATCACTGACAGGCTCAGTAGGGTGTCAGGATGAGTTCGCTCATCGACGTCCCTTTTGGTCAGTACCTGGTAGCCCGTTACGTATTGGCTAATACCTCTGACGGGCTAGTGGTTAAATCCACAACTAAGGTGTTGACGAGTCTTTGGAGTCCCCTACAGACCAGTTTCTCAAGTTTCGAGTGAAACGCTGTAGAGGCCGTATGGAGATATGGCAGGGTTCGTTCAGATACGCCCGGTATTGCACGGATCGTGATCGGACGGATTTTACTAGCCGGCTTTGGTTTAAGCTGGATCCTAGTATTAGACAGTGTAGATTTTGTCTCTTTGCATTTGTATTCAGTGGGAATACAAATGCGGGTATGTATATACAGTCGTGGGGTTTTCCTGTAATTTATTACGGGATTAGTTTTCTGAAGTTGCCAGTTTGCATTCCGTTTCGGCCAGTTTTCCTTTGTTCCTTCACGGCCGGACTTTTCCGATGGAGGGGTTATTTGCAGTTGTGCAAATTATCTTTTGTGGAGGGTTTCTTTGTGAAATGGTGGCATCATGATGGTTCTTACATGATGAGATTCTTTTTCCGTCACTTGCTTGCATTAATTGAGATTAGAATGGATTAGAAGTTGATGTGAGGCTTTCTTTTGGATGTGGTCACCTCTCTTGATTCCTACACTCACATCCCTTCATGTTTTATTCCTTGTTCTCTCCACCATTTGATGATATGGGGGCCGGCCACATTTAGAGAGAGGGAGGGTCTCATTTTTGAGTGGTGATTTCTTGATCTCATTTGATTATTCCTTGCTAGAAAAATGATAGCACCATTTCCCTCCAAAGTTCATTCTTTCTTCACCTCCATCAATGGCAACTTCTACAACCCCAAGAGACAACCATTCTACACTTCATCTACAGCATTCCTTAGGCACGTCAGCTCGCCAACTTCGTGCTCGAGTTGCCTCGGTCCAGAGGTGGGAGCCCGTAAAAGAACCCGGCGATGTGGTGCTCGTTGCGACGACCGGAGATTCCGCGAGGAGATCGGAGTGGAGGCGAAGACCGAAGGACACGGATCGCTTGGTATAGCTTCTCTACTCTTTTTCTAGTTTGCTAGAGTTAGGTTAATGGCCCGATCCGGGATTTTTGTGGGCGGTGGTGCCGGTTTCTAAGTTCTAAAAGTTTCGTTTCCGCATTCCGGCGTCTGATTGACGGCCGGGGCGCCGCCGTGCACTTACAATATCAACATGTACCAAATGAATGAAAGCATGATCAAATGAACATGTCAAGATAAAAGGTGCAACCAGATAGCATACTATCATGTCGAGCAAGAATATCCCCTGAATACTCACACACACACACACATACACACACACATACCGGTATATACAATATCATATAATGGCTTCTAGGGCATACATATATCCAACAATCTCCCACTTGCACTAAGGCCAATTATTGGCGTATCCCATACCTAACCTCTCAAAAAATCGCTCATGCTGCGGCAAAGGCGGGGCCTCGGTGAGTGAATCCGCGGTGTTATCTTTTGTATCTACTCTCCGATCTCGATCTCACAGCGATCAATTATCTCTCGGATCAGATGATATCGTCTTAGGATGTGTCTGGATCGCTGATGGGACCTGGGCTCTTTGGCTAACGCCATAGCCCCATTATTATCACATTACAAAGGTATTGGATCAATAATGGTCGGAACAACTCCTAGCTCTGAGACGAACTTCCTCATCCAGACGGCTTCCTTGGTAGCATCATTTGCAGCAATATACTCAGCTTCCATCGTGGAGTCTGCAACGGTATCCTGTTTGGAACTCTTTCAACACACCGCCCCTCCATTGAGGGTAAAGACAAACCCAGAAATAGATTTGATGTCATCCTTGTCAATTTGGAAGCTTGAATCGGTAAAGGCCTCCATTTGGAGATCTCCGTTACCATACACAAAGAACATTTTTGAAGTCCTTCACAAGTACTTAAGAATGTTCTTCACTGCAGTCCAGTGATTCTTCCCTGAGTTGGATTGATACCTTCTTTCTACACCCAGTGCATAAGCTACATCAGGGCGTGTACATAACATCGCATACATTATAGATTCTACAGCAGAAGCGAAGGGAATAATGCTCATGCGAGCTCTCTCTTCATCGGTCTTTGGGCAAAAGTCCTTAGAGAGAGTGACTCCATGACTAGCGGGTAAGGAACCCCGCTTGGAGTCTTCCATACTAAACCTCTTTAGGATGGTGTTAATGTACCTGGTTTGGGACAATCCCAATAACCGTTTAGATCTATCCCTATAGATCTTTATGCCCAATATGTACGAGGCATCACCCAGGTCCTTCATCGAGAACCTTTCTGATAAGAACAGTTTGACCAATTGTAGCATAGGAACGTCGTTTCTTATCAGAAGAATGTCATCCTCGTACAATACGAGGAATGTGATAGTACTTCCCACAATCTTCTTATAAACACATGGTTCATCTTGATTTTTGACGAAATCAAACTCTTTGATAATATCATCAAAACAGATGTTCCAACTCCGTGATTCCTTCTTTAATCCATAAATGGATTTAAGCAACCTACATGCTTTCCCACTGCTCCCACTAGAAATGAAGCCCTCTGGCTGATCCATATAAATGCACTCTTCTAAATCGCCATTTAGAAAAGCGGTTTTAACGTTCATCTGCCAGATTTCATAGTCGTAGTGAGCAGCAATAGCAAGTAGGATCCGAATGGATTTAAGCATGGATATAGGTGAAAAGGTTTCGTCATAGTCCAGTCCTGGTCTTTGTCAAAATCCTTTCGCCACAAGACTTACCTTATAGGTCTCCACCTGCCCAACTACACCGATCTTTCTCTTAAAGATCCATTTGCACCCTACGGGTTTTACCCCAGAGGGTACAACATCCAAAGTCCATACTTTTTTGGTGTCTATAGACTCCATTATGGATCTCATGGTATCCAGCCACTTCACAGAGTCACTACTCGTGATAGCTTGCTGAAAACTAGTAGGGTCATCATCATCCATTATGCAATCTTTTCCATCACCATCAACGAGAAAACCATAGTATCTCTCCGGTGGACGAGAAGTCCTACCAGATCTATGGAGTGGCTGAGGTTCATTAGGCTCTGTTGCAACATTAGGTTCAACCAAGTCGTCATTTGTAACTTGTGTCTCTAGAACCTCTTCTAGATCTACCACATTACCATAAGTATCATTTAGAAAAATCTCATTTTCTAAAAATGTGGCATTTCGAGAAACAAACACCCTTTGTTCATCTTTGTGGTAGAACGGATATCCATATGAATCTTTTAGATATCCCCTAAATAAATATTTGAATGATCGTGTCTCGAGTTTGTCCGGATTCTTCTTTTTGAAAAAAGCCGGAAGACCCCAAATCTTAACTCGCTTAAGAGATGGTCTCTTCCCATACCATATCTTATATGGAGTGGTAGACACGGTTTTGGTCTGAACCCTGTTCAACAGAAAAACTGCAGTCTCCAATGCATGCCTCCAAAAGGAGAGGGGCAACTCAGCATCACTCATCATGGATCGTACCATATTTAATATGGTTCGATTCCGCCGCTCTGACACACTGTTGTGTTGTGGTGTGTAAGGGGGAGTGAGCTGAGAGAGAATCCCATTCACTTTTAGGATGTTCGGAAACTCTGTACTAAGATACTCTCCACCTCGATCCGATCGAAGTATCTTGATTCTCAATCCAGTTTGCTTTTCTACTTCAAGTTTGTACTCCTTGAATTTCTCGAAAGCTTCAGACTTAAGCTTTATCAAAAATACATGACCGAATCTTGAGAAATCATCAGTAAAAGTTATAAAGTAAGAAAAACCGCCTCACGCATGTGCAGACATTGGCCCACATACATCACTATGTATGAGGCCCAAGAGCTCAGTAGCTCTTTCTCCTTGTCCAGTAAACGGAGTTTTGGTCATTTTCCCTTTGATACAAGACTGGCAAGTCGCATAAGATTTATACTCAAAAGAATTTAAATATCCATCTTTATAAAGCTTGTTTATTCTTGTTTCATTAATATGACCAAGTCTATAATGCTAAAGAAAAGCTTCATTTATGTCCGAAAATTTTCTTTTGTTTGTATGCTGTATGTTGAAAACTGTGTGTTGGTTAAGGACGTATATCCCGTTATTATGTATACCATAACCAATCAACTCTTGATTAAGTTTAATGTTCATAACATTGTGCTGCAATATAAAATGATATCCTTCATTGTCCAACAATGAAACGGATATAACATTACAAAGCATGCTTTGTACAAAATAACATAGGTTCAAAACCAATATACAACCCGATGGCAACCCCAGATGATACTCTCCCACTGAAACTGCATGTACATTAGAACCATTTCCAATACGGAGAGTATGCTCACCTGTCTTCAAAACTCTGCTATTTCTCAGCCCCTGCACAGAATTGCAGACATGAGAACCCGAACCGGTATCCAATACTCAGGAAGCAGAGTTTATAGAAAAACAGTTTTCAGTTACGAAAACACCTGAAGCTAAAGCATCACCATGCTTTCCTTTCTTGAGACCAAGGTACTCAGGACAATTTTGCTTCCGGTGTCCCGTCTTTTTGCAGTAGAAACAATCTCCTTTTCCTGACTCCGCAGCTTTGGATTTGTCTTTCTCCTATGCCTTTTTTATTCCACCTCTCGGCTTGGTTGATTTCTTCATGTTCATTCCCTTGGCCTTGGCTTTTGGGACGGAAGAAGAAGATTGTCCAACAAGCAGGGAGGGAGACTTCGCCTTAAGCGTGCTCTCCGCATTTCTGAACTTATTGATAAGTTCGGGTAGTGACTTCTCCATTTTGTGCATGTTAAAGTTCACTATGAAAAGAGCAAAGGCAGAGGGAAGAGACTGTAGAACAATATCCGTATATTGCTCGTTGTCCATTGTCCATCCGAGGCCTTCAAGATCTTCAATAAGAGCTATCATCTTCAGAAAGTGGTCGCCTACTGAAGTGCCAGGAGCCATCCGCATATGAAACAGCTTTCGAGATGCTTCGTATCGTAGGATATGAGATTGATCCCCATACAACTCCTTTGTATCGAGAAAGATGGATTGAACATCCATCTCCTCGTGCTGCTTTTGATTTGTATTGTCCATCGATGCAAGCGCGAGACATTTGGCAGTGGCAAAGTCAATATCACACGTTTTGCGAATATCCCTATCTGCAAAAGAAGATTCAGGGCCTGGTTTGAGTGGGGCCATGGCAGTGAGGACATATGATACTTTATCATATGTGAGAGCAATGTTAATGTTCCTCAACCAGTCTTTATTATTCGGTCCGGTAAACTTAATTTTCTCTAATAGTAGCTTAAGTCCAGTCATGGTTATCTGCCATTAGGAGAGAGAAAAGAATACACTCAGCAAAAACTCTTACAAAGATTAGATTGGTTTATTATCTTATCTAATCGATGTCTCCCATCGCTTTTATGAAATTCTCCTTCAAATCTTAAAAGGAAAAAATTAGCCAGGATTAATTACATCCAACAACTTCGCTAACCGTTCAGCCAAGCCTGTGCTGGTACTTCTGAGGGAGGTTTCCCGTGCTTTCGCACGGACCTAATTAAAATAAACCTCATTTTTCCAGAGGCGTAGCCCCGTTGACACATTTCTAGACACCTAATGAGTTAGCTAATTGTAAAGTGCAAAATTCTCCCGGGAGCAACTATTGCTCATAATGGGATCGGGATCCTACTATCACATAGAAGGTATGCAATCTCATTGCAAATTTCAATACTTGAAACTCCCGATATGGTTTTTACCCCTAGCACTTATGATCTTGACTATAATCAACATATTATAAGTACTAGTCAAGTTCTACCCGTCATTTCATGATTAATTACACCCACCCATATAACCCTTGACTATAATCAACATAATCACATGAATATCCTAATTAATCTCATCATATGTTGTGTAGAAAGACATCACTTAGCTACCGTACACTACGCCTTGACTATAATCAACATACGTAGCATGAATACTAAGTACTATACTTCCTAAAATGACGGAGGGCTGCGTATAGTTTTTAAGAAAACCTTTAACGCTTCAAACTTAATATCGTTGTAGAATCTAATGGTTTTAAAAGGTGTCACGACCCGAAAATGGCACGTGACTGGCACTTGAATCATATGAAGTCTATAGGACCCTCATCTAATTCAAGTAAGCCAAAAATCCCAGAAATCTAAACAATTTAAAAGATGAAAGTGAAGAAAACTTATCTTTAAAGCAAGTGGTTTTAATAACATAAGCCGAAGTATTGCGTTTTAAAATCTCAAGTCTTTTCTGAAAATTTCAGCAGAGTTTCCTTTGTAAATACTGGCTCCAAAAGGGGTACAATATGCATAATATGAATAAAGGCATCCCCAAGCGGGAGCTAGCTCTTCGTCAATTGACTGTCACAACCACGCGAATAATATAATATACAACACCGAAGGGCGAGGATCAAAAATCAAAAGAAAACTCAAATCAACAAGAAACCTATAATAATACAATGCGCGACTCTAAGGTTGAATGAATATACAACTGGTCTTCTAAGGTTAAATAATATACAAGGCTGGTTGATGGAGTCTTACTAGATACAACTGAATATAAATAAAAGGTACAGTAGTGGTCATGATGCAAGTGAACCCACCTACCGAAGTAATCACCCGGAATGAAAGCAGTGTGCCAACAAAGCCACAAAGAAACCTGTACAGCAAACCTGCAAGAACTGTAGCACAACAGGGGTGAGTTGCCAACTCGTGAATAGAAAACATCACAGAGCAGAAATCATATGTATGACTCAATCCTAGGTCAATACGATCATTAATATACATCCTCAAAGATAATATGGCCTGAAGCATAATATAAAGGTAAGGGTAAACATCAATGCATAAGTGTAATCCCATGTGCTCATATCAGTGCCTCAAGTAGCAATATATCGTAAATATGAGGTATGAAAGCGGTATAATGAAAACAGAATACATCATGAATAAGAAAACTGTTTTCTTAATATAGTGAGATTTCTGTATAAACATTTAAGTATCATCAATGAAATCATCAGAAAATCAGTGTCAAGCATCGACACAAAATATATATCTCAATATCTCAGGCTCCGGCTATCCGGACTGGCCTGTTTTCCATATCAGAAAACTGTATTCTAATACCTCTTATTCATTATCTATTTATTATATTTATCGTACTATTAACCAGTGTCTGCTCAGTAATACAGATTACAGGTATCCGTGACAAAATACTGAAAATACATTCAAAAGTACGGATATATCATTTGAGAGCCGACACTGCAACCAGAACCGCAAACCGACCGATACTTCATGAGTTTCTTTTTGCAACAAGTTTGTGTACACACTTTTTATCTAAATGGTCCAACACATACAAGTGTGTACATAAGACTTTGAGGCACATGTGGATATGAAGTAATGTGCATTCAATGCTAAAGATTGTGTGATTCAAATTTCCTTCCAAAACTGAGCGCAAATCAAATTCAAATCAGCATGGACCATAATGGGGGCATCCATGAATCAAGGCATAAATGGACATGAAGTAATGTGCATTCAATGCTAAAGATTGTGTGTTTATTTAAAGATTCAAATTTCTTTCCAAAACTGAGTGCAAATTAAATTCAAATAGACAAATCAGCATGGACCATGAATTTAGGCACATGTGGATATGAAGTAATGTGCATTTAATGCTAAAGATTATGTGTTGATTTAAAGATTCAAATTTCCCTCCAAGCACTGGTCTTTTTTTCCTATAAAAGCAGATCATGGCAGCAAGGGAGAGGGGTCATTCATTGGTCCAATTTTGCCACTCCTTTGTCTTAGATTGTCCAAGTTTTCTTTTCTCTTTTCTTGTAAATAGCTTAGTCCCCTTGAGTTCTTAACCTTCTCTTGATCTTTCAACCTCTTCATTGAGCTCGAAAGTTTAAGGGTTGGTTATTGATTCCAAGGGTTGTATCGTTCTTAAAGATTAATAAAGTTCTCTTTTTGTGCCTCATTTTCCCTTGGGTTCTTTATCTTCACTTGATCTTGCAACCTCTTAATTGAGCTTGCAAGTTTAAGTTTAGCTATTTGAATCCATCGCTTGCGTTTTGATCTTAGGTTCTTAGTATTTTCATTCTTTCTCTTTCCATTACTTGCTTTTTATTACTTGCTTTACTTTCATGCAAATTATTATCATGTTATTTATTTACTTGTAATGATATTTTATTTTCTTTGTTTCTCTTTTCTTTGACCTTTTTGATTTGTTCTTGAATGATTTGTGAATATGTGTTGTTAGGAAATAGATTGATATTGTAAGTTAACGTTCCGTTTCTCATTTCCTTTTCCCGTATTTTTCATTGAACTCTATCCATGCGTTACGCAAGCGCTTGGTTGGGCAACCTACCGTACCAAGGTAACGGTGATTCCAAACCGTGACCGGTTGTGTTCGGTCTGGCCGGAGGTGAAAGCAAGAGACAAGAACGGGTGGACAGGGGTAAATAAGCCGGATTTTTAATACCGTGCTTAAATCCTCTAATCCACGTTGTTGCCGATTGTTCTAGCTTCAATCGTTAAGTTCGGCTCAAAGGACTTGAATACGGATTTCCTTAACTTACACTATTGAATCTTTTCCTACCAAACGGTTACTTTGCATATAACACATAGGTTAGATAAGAACAATTCCGCCCACGCATATTAACTCGTAAGAACTGTAAGTCTACGGTAGCGCTCCGGCCGTCTGTCCAAGGCCAAAATGCGGAAACGAAAACTTTTTCTAAACTAGAAACCGGCACTATCACAGACTTTAATCCCGGATCGAACCATAAACCTATAACTAGCAACTAGAGAAAGGTTAGAAAAGCTATACCGATCGATCCGTGTCCTTCGGTCTTTAGCCACCATCCCTAGCTCCTCGCGGCATCTCCGATCTGCGGTCTCCTTATCGGAAAGGGCACCACATCTTCGAGTCTTTTTACGGGCTCCAGCTTCGTCCGAAGCAACTCGGACACAAAGTTTGCTAGCCGACGTGTCCAAGGCGATGTAAAGAATGTGTGTGATAACTTTGTTTCTTGCATCCATTGATTCTCAACGCATGAAAGTGTATGGATGGAGGATTTAGTGGATGCCATTAGTGAGGAGATAGTGAGGAGATAGTGAGAAGAGGAAGAAGAAGAAGTTTCCTTTTCTTTTTCTTTTGTGTTGAGATGATAATGAGAGTGAGAGTAAGAATGAAATACAAGAGCTAACCATTACCTTATGGCTGCCCTTTCTCTCTCTCCCTCTCATTTCATCCACAAATCAATCAAATAATATGACATATGCACAAGTAAAGAGATCATGACTCATCACTTGTGCATGTGTCACAATAAATGCTCCTAATCATGATTTTGAGCTCATTATTTCCGTATGCAAACATTAATCCAAATGTTTGAAACAATAAAAAGATAATGGTATCTACTAAAGTAAACTCATGACGGATCACAAGAGTACCCCTCACCTGTATATACATACCTGCATCCGCATTCCGACTGAATGTGAATGCGATGAGACTAAAGTAATACAACAAATCTAATACTAGGATCCGGCTTAAACCAAAGCCCACTAGTATGATCCGCCCGATCATGATCCGTGCACTACTGCACGTATATGATCGAACCCTGCCATATATCATACGGCCTCTACAACGTTTCGCCCGAAACTTTAGAAACTATTTGTGGGGGACTCTAAAGACTCGTCAATATTTTGGCTGTGGATTTAACCACTAGCACGTCAGTGGTACTAGCCGTACGTAACGGGCTACCAGGTATTGACCAAAAGGGAGGTCGATGACCGAACTCATCCTGACACCCTACTGAGCCTGTCAGTGACAATATCCGTACAGTCCGGTCTGTTCGTCTATGAGCATCGCATGTCGGGCCTAGGGGATTGGTAAAAGTCAGACCCCCAAAAGCGGTACAAGTCGTGTCGGAGTGTAGCCCAGAACATCCTGAGATACTACTGGAATACCTACCAGTAAATCTCCTGCCTTGGCCAAGGACTTCGTGTAATGGCTCTCCTAGACACAGCACGATCTCACCCCCAATACCGGGAGAGACGAAACCCCTGCCGATTCGCTCATTGCCTCCATGCGACTCGGGATTGTACCCAACTAAAACCTGTTTGCACGACTCATTTGAACCGTGGTAGGGTAGTAATCAAAGCACAGTGGGAACTCACACGAGACAAATGACGATCTCAGGTCGATGAACTCACCTGTACACATGTCACCAGGGAATTGCTATCTGACGTCAGGTATAAAACCAACTAGCATGTTCCCGGCGAGTCCTATCCGGTGTACTCATAACCCAATGAGCACCTGTTTACATCTTAGGTGAACCAACTGACACCAATGGCTTGTGAGACAGGCCACCGCCCCTCGTCGGGGTCTCGACTGTATACACTAGGCTACTAATGGAGTATCGATGCCCATTCTCGAAACTCCCAAGACTAGGGACCACTTTAAGGATGTGCTTATAGACCCTAGCTCCCACGTATATGATCGTCATCATACTGCTGGCCGTCAAGCAAGAATCCAATGGGCTCTATCAACATGCAATAGTGACTTGTAATGTCACCTAAAGTATGTACACGATGATAAAGATAAACCAGATAGCATACTATCATCTTGAGTAAGACTGTCCTACCGGTATAGGTCCTCCCTCAATCATTGCAATGGCGTTCCTGTGATCCAAAAATTGACTCTGAGGGCACTATATCAAACAATCTCCGACTTGCACTGAAGGCTAATTATTGCGATGTCGCATACTCACAGCCCGTGTGATACCGAACACCCAACTCCTCTAACTATTGCATTCAAGGAATAGCCTCACTGAGTGGATCCGCCCTAATGTTTCTTTCTATGTCTCTCATTATCTCATGTTCGCGAAGAATGCCATCTCCAGAAATGAGAAAAACCTGTCTTAGAATATGTTTGGATATCTGATGGGATCTAGTTCATAAATGAACTCTAAATCTAAATTTCTTAGACTGTATCGTGAACTGAATTTAATCAGTATCCTGCATCATGCCTCCCTCAGTGTCCGCTTGGATCACCTGTCCAAACCAATGCCCCTCGTTAGAGGGAAAACTATAACTCTGACAGTCACTCTATCATCCAGGTCACCTTGGAAGCCTGGAATTATAACCGTCTCCTTAAAGAGGTTGTTGTTATCATATCCCTAGAACATCCACTTATGTTCTAAAACTGCTTCCGAACGTTTCTCCATGATAGGATTAATATCATAACTTATTGCATCTAATGCAAAAAAAACATCTGGTGTGGTACTTGACATCTCATGATTGACTCAATTGCTTTAGCAAGTGATGTTCCAATCATGCACATCCCTTTCCCCTTTAGTCTGTAAGACAGCTTTAGAGAGGGTGACTCCATCACCTGCAGGTACACTACCGTGCCAGGAGTCGTCCATTCTAAAACACCTTTAGAATGCTGTCTAAGTACCCAGATTGGGATACTACCCAAATCTAGATCTAAAACCATAGATCTAGTAACCAGAATATCTGATATAATATCCAATTCCTATGTGGAGAAAACACTGTGTGACAACCAAAATATAACCGATCGTAGTATAGGAATTTCACTTCCTATTATGTGTATGTCATCCATAGACCAGGACATTACACCCTACTACTTTCTTACCAGATCCATCCCCTATTCTGATGAAGTCAAACCTATAACTGTCACATCAGAAATAGATGATTTATCTCCGCTATATCTGCTTTAGTCTATAAATAGACATAAGCTACTTGTCTACTATGCTTCCGCTGCTCCCACTGACTAGGACAACCCTTTGGCAGAGTCACATACACGTACACTTCTAAATCTAGTTTAGAACGATGCTATACTCATCCTCCTGCTGGGTCTCACAGTCTGGAACAACAACAATGACAAGTCTGGGTAAACAAGAACCTCCCAGTCACCGTCTTTGAGCATACCGAAGTACCTCTCGAGTGACAGAGGTTACCCACCATATCGGTGGAGTGGGTAATGGAATGTCAAACCAGATTGAATCTTTAGGTCCTATTAAATTTTCAGTAATCGTTTGCGGTTCTGGAATAACTTCCAGTTCTACCATACACCAACTACTGTTTTCTGAACAAAAATCCATTTTTATTAAAACTGTGGCGAGTCAAGAACAATATCACTATTGATCTTCCAGATGGTAGAAAATCATCCCTCGTCATAGAATGGGTCAACCCAAAAACTGCCATTACAGAAACGTGCCTTGAGTTATCCAGACTCTGGTTTTAAACATAAGCCAGAAAACTTCCCGTACCTTAACATTGTTAAGATATGAACTATTCTTTATCCAATATAGAAACAGAGGCGCTGATTTAATTGGAACCAGATTCAAATCATGCAGCTGTCTCCAGTGCATGTCAACTAAATGGAAGGAGGCCGATCAGCGTTACTCAACTTAGGAATACATCCAATTATGAGTAACCTAAAAGAGAATCAAGTTCTCATAATCATTACTATCAACTGAATACTATACATAAGTATCTACATCTTCGATCACCTTGAAGAATCCTGATACTTGCAACACCTGGTTCTCTACATTATTCATATACCTGTAACTTCTCAAAACTTGGATCTTGTAATTCTACGAAACACATGTCTAAGAACTAAAGAAGTGACAAGCAAACGGAATATAGTACGAGTACCAACCCCACTGTCCTAATGGACACTGGATAACATACAATACTATGTATAAGTCCCCTGAGTCTAATAACTCATTCCCTATGTGTCGTAGGTTGAAAACTGTACTTATGTTTAAGAAGAATTACACCGCTGTTTAATGCTCCTTACCTAACCATCCACTGATATAGGTAAATGTCATAGACATAATTTCAAAAAGTTATATCTCACTTTATAAAAATAAATGTACAGATATATCAATTTGAAATTGGTAAATAACAACGGATATTCAAAACCAAATATTTGCCGTCCGGCAAACAACCCAGGCGATTTCCTCAAATATCACCAATTACAGCGAATCCTGATATAATGAGGGTGATCACCCAATTCCCAATAACTTACTCCCACTTATCATCTGTAAAACCATACAGATGTGAGAATCAAACCTGGTAAATACATACCATGGAGTAAGGACTAATTGGGAAATCAGTTTTTCTTTTAACAATACACAGTGAAAATGAAACATGTAAATGTTTCGAAGGGGTATCCGGATATTCTTAAGTAATGCCTCTTCCATTATCAGATTCACAACTATAACCGTATATTTCTTTGCCATCTCTCCAAATCCCTTTATATGTCTTTAGTCATTACCTTTTGTACACCCTTTTAGGCTAAATGGTTTTCTTCCTTGCCTACCGTTCGGCACAAGCCTATGGTTTGGAAGAAGACTATCCAATAAGCATAATAGGTGTACCGTCCTAATCCTAGGAGCACTCGCAACCCGAGAGAAGCTAAAGATAAAAGACAACTGAATAAACCTTATTCCTATTTCTCCTGAACCAGAATCTATCCCCGAACTGGAACAAGTTCCTTCGAGTTCGTATATAACCATACGATGGAGTATCCAAATAACTGTGGATTTTCGTAGTGATACGGAGTGTTTCGGAGAAATACAATGGTGAAGTAGGAGTGGCGATGAAATACTTGGTTTTGTCGTGAATAACAGTCGCAATTTACTTTGCCCTCTTACTAATCCCTTTATTTGTCTTTACTTAATACCTTCTGTACACCTTCATTAGGTTAATTGGTTTTCTTCATGCCACCGTTCGGCACCTGCCTATGTTTTGGAAGAAGACTATCCAATTAGCGTAATAGGTATACTGTCCTAATCCAAGAAGCACTCGCAACCTGAGAGAAGGTAAAAGGAAAAGACAACTGAATAGTCCTATTCATTTTCCCCAGAACCGGAAGCCATCCTCGAATCTGGAACAAGTTCCTTCTAGTTCGTATATAACCATACGATGGCTTTATCCAATGGAAGTGGATGTTCATAGTAATACGTGGTGTTCTGGAGAAAAGGGTAAAAGTAGGAGTGGCAATGATGTATGCAACTCTGACAATCCAAAAGCCAGTGTTTTAAGAAGGTTCGGTTAACTTGGTCACTGAGTCATAGTCAAGAGTCAGGTCATGGTCGCTGCCAAAGAGAGAGAAAAGAAACACTCTGCGTGCACTCTAACCTAGATCAGAATGGTTATCAATTTATCTAATCAGGAAACCTCCCACTGTTACCTAAAATTCTCCGCCAAACCTGAAAAAAGAATTAGTCGGGATCACCCGAGGAGTAAACCAACTCATCAGTGGGAATCGGGATCCAACTATCATCGCATGATAATGTGATGGAATCCACTCACGTTATCACACTCCAGAAGGTATGCGCATATCTGGCAAGTTTCAGTTTCTTTAGAAACTCCCGATGTGATTTTTACCCCATTCTCTTATGACCTTGACTAAGGCCAACAAATCATAAGTCACATGTCAAGTTCTACCCGTCATTGTCCAGGTTAATTTGAACCCACCCGTACAAGCCCTTGACCAGGACCAACAAGGCTGTACGACTGTCCCAAACCAACGGATCTATCTATGCTGTAGAAAAGTAACAAATAGCTACCATACACTATGCCTTGACTAAGGGCAACAAACATAGCATGAATACTAAGTGCTACCCGTCTAAAATGACGGAGGGCTACGAATGGTTTTTGGCGAAAAACCTTTAACGTAATGAACTTGATATCGTTGAAGGAACTGGATAGCTTTTTATAAAAATATAGTGGCGAAAACCTTTACTAAAGGGGTCACTCCCAGTGAAGGGATTTCGGCTCTTTCCCCGTAGAATGAGGTGCAGGATATTCCAGCTGAAAACCACGATGCAAAGCAAAAAGTAATCGACTATAGTGAAGTTATTACCCTGACGCAAACTTCTGTCCAAGGGGGTCACTCCCGGTGAAGGGATCTCAGCCCTTGCCTCGTCGGCTGATGTGCTGGATATTCATAACCGAATACCACTGTGCATAACAAAAGATAACCTCTTTGTAATAACAGCATTTTGAAAAATGTTCCAACAACGTCAGAATAGGTTTGTTTAACTTCTATTGATCCGAATCAATGTAGTCCCATCAATTAATCACACCAATAAAGAACAAAAATATGATGTACGTATATGCCATCTGCATTCACCACTTGGTCCCGTCAAAACCCGTTAGGTTACTTAACTAACGACATAGCAGGGACTGGACTAGCGAGGGTGTAAAACATATACAACATCTACTAGTATATATATCAATATAATATTCGCTTATGGCTTGATAAAATGCAATATCACAGAAATGTAATAAGCATCACAGAACAATACAGATAATCTGGGATCCTCGAGTTTCATAGCGTCGCTACTGAAACCCGACGTTCCCCTGGTCGTGTGGATAGCCTGTGTAATAAAATCCTAGACCTCTATGGGCGCGGCAAGTTACCCGCCAAAACCTGAAGCGAGGCAGCCCCTACAGCAAAGTGAATGGACCAGTCAGCACTTCATGGAATCCGGTAACTTGAGCACCCCTCCTTGGGTCAACCTGTACCCCCTACGAGTGCGGCGAATAGCCCGCCAATTCTAGAGTGAAGCCCCCTCCATCTCAAAGCCATGAGATGCGGGCCCGTTGTCCTCCAGAACCCGGCTATCCGTGCACCCCACCGCGGGGTAATACTAGTACAGAAAGTAAAATATATATACAACGGGTACATCGACCTCAGCCCGGTCGTGCCCCAAAAGAATAATATACAAACAGGCAGTGACGGCAGTCCACATGTCGGACGCTCGCCCCGCATTATCAAATATAGAAATACAACCAAACTGTACTACCAGTGCATCCAGGCTATCCACCACGACAAATCCGCAACATCACCGCACAACACAGAACATCAACGTGAATGTCATGTTCGCAAATCCGTCTAAAAGAACTATAGCAATTAGACAAGATTTACCGATCAAATGACATTCATGGTCACAGATATAATGTAAGTACTGTAAACTAACATATTTAAAATTTTTGATCGACAAAATTTCCCGAAGTGGGCCCCAAGCATAAATCCAGCACTCAAAATAATCTAGGCCAAAACTAAAAATACCAGAAACACCAATTCCATGTCAGAGACCACTGCAGAAAATTTGGTGTAGTGTTACTACAGTACTGCGGCGGAACCGCGGCCAAAACGTGGGTACGGCCACGGTTCCGCGACGCTACAAAGAAATCAGTGTACCAAATTTTCTCAGATTTCTTAAAAGAGCCTGCCTGTTTTTCTGCAACATTCAAAATAATTTTTTGACCACAAAAAAAATTCGACAGAAACTTCGTTTTTGAAATTGCGGTTTCGGAAATTTTGTTCGATCGATGTTTTAAATACGTTAGAACAAGCTAGTAAAGATTAATGGCGTGGCTCTGATACCATGTAAATCTACGGTAGCGCCCCGGCCGTCTGTCCGAGGCCAAAATACGGAAACGAAAACTTTTTCTAAACTAGAAACCGGCGCTATCCCAGACTTTAATCCCGGATCGAACCATTAACCTATAACTAGCAACTAGAGAAAGGTTAAAAAATCTATACAGATCGATCCGTGTCTTTCGGTCTTTAGCCACCATCCCTACCTCCTCGCGGCATCTTCGATCTCCGGTCTCCTCATCGGAAAGGGCACCACATCTTCGAGTCTTTTTACGGGCTCCTGCTTCGTCCGAAACAACTCGGACACGAATTTTGCTAGCCGACGTTTCCAAGGCGATGTAGAGAATGTGTGTGAGAACTTTGTCTCTTGCATCCATTGATTCTCAACGCATGAGAGTGTATGGATGGAGGATTTAGTGGATGCCATTAGTGAGGAGATAATGAGCTCAAGAAAGAAGAGGAAGTAGAAGAAGTTTCCTTTTCTTTTTCTTTTGTGTTGAGATGATAATGAGAGTGAGAGTAAGAATGAAATACAAGAGCTAACCATTACCATATGGCTGCCTTTCTCTCTCTCCCTCTCATTTCATCCACAAATCAATCAAATAATGTGACATATGCATAAGTAAAGAGACCATGACTCATCATTTGTGCATGTGTCACAATAAATGCTCCTAATCATGATTTTGAGCTCAATATTTCCATATGCAAACATTAATCCAAATGTTTGCAACAATAAAAAGAGAACGGCATCTACTAAAGTAAACTCGTGACGGATCACAAGAGTACCCCTCACCTATATATACATACCTGCATCCGCGTTCCGACTGAATGCGAATGCGATGAGACTAAAGTAATCCAACAAATCTAATACTAGGATCCGGCTTAAACCAAAGCCCACTAGTATGATCCGCCCGATCATGATCCGTGCACTACTGCACGTATATGATCGAACCCTGCTATATATCATACGGCCTCAACAACGTTTCGTCCGAAACTTGAGAAACTGTCTGTGGAGGACTCTAAAGACTCGTCAATACTTTGGCTGTGGATTTAACCACTAGCACGCCAGTGGTACTAGCCGTACGTAACGGGCTACCACGTATTGACCAAAAGGGAGGTCGATGAGTGAACTCATCCTGACACCCTACTGAGCCTGTCAGTGATAATATCCGTAAAGTCCGGTCCGTTCGTCTATGAGCATCGCATGTCGGGCCTAGGGGGTTGGTAAATGTCAAACCCCCAAAAGCGTTACAAGTTGTGTTGGAGTGTAGCCCAGAATACCCTGAGATACTACTGGAATACCTATCAGTAAATCACCTGCCTTGGCCAAAGACTTCGTGTAATGGCTCTCCTAGACACAGCACGATCTCACCCCCAATACCGGGAGAGACGAAACCCCTACCGATCCGCTCACTGCCTCCATGTAGCTCGGGACTGTACCCAACTAAAACCTGTTTGCACGACTACTTTGAGCCGTGGTAGGGTAGTAGTCAAAGCACAGTGGGAATTCACATGAGACAAATGACGATCTCAGGTCGATGAACTAACCTGTGCACATGTCACCAAGGAACTGCTATCTGACGTAAGGTATAATACCAACTAGCATGTTCCCGGCGAATCCTGTCCGGTGTACTCATAACCCATTGAGCACCTGTATACATCTTAGTTGAACCAACTGACACCAATGGCCTATGAGACCGGCCATCGCCCCTCGTCGGGGTCTCGACTGTATACACTAGTCTACTAATGGAGTATCGATGCTCAGTCTCGAAACTCCCAAGACTAGCGACCACTTTAAGGATGTGCTTATAGACCCCAGCTCCCACGTATATGATCACCATCATACTGTTGGCCGTCAAGCAAGAATACTATAGGCTCTATCAACATGCAATAGTGACCTGTAATGTCACCTAAAGCATGTACACGATGATAAAGATAAACCAGATAGCATACTATCATCTTGAGTAAGATTGTCCTACCGGTATAGGTCTTCCCTCAATCATTGCAATCACGTGCCTGTGATCCAATAATTGACTCTGAGGGAACTATATCCAAAAAGAACAAAAATGTAAAATGCTCCGTCTCCCTGTGAATTGACCCGTGCTCATCGCGGCTAGCTGCAAAGCGACACCGTCCTGATCGCGGTTAACTTTAGAACTTTTAAATATCTAACACGCTTTTGGCGTGCGATCAAATGGCGCCGTTGCCAGGGAGACGGTAACGTTTTTGTTTTTGTTATTTCGGGTTAATCTTGTGAATATTCATCTAACACTTTTTCAAAACAAACTAAAAATTTCAACCAAAAAAAACCAAAACTAACTTTCCTAACCATTTTGTTCTCTGGAAATTGGACCTGCTACCACTCTGGAACTAAAATAAAAAATCAAACAATATATGTGTGACTCTAGTGGAACACAGTGAACACAGAAGATGATTGGAGCACATCTTCCATAACTTGGCCAGCGACGTCACCTCCAATTCCGGCGTCGCTGGCCCTACCACCTCCTTCTGCCTCCAATTTTTCCTCTGTGCTCAAGTGTTCTGGTTTTGTCCTATTTGTATTGTTTGTTTTTTATAATTTATAATGTGCAAGTATTTGGGCATTCGTATCTCTTTTTCACAATAATAATCCGTTTTTCCGACATTTCATATTTTTTTCCGGATTTGCGAACTGCAACCGTAGGGAGCAAAGTGTACGTTCAAAGGTAGGGAGATTACGAAGTACAGTGGCAAAGTTCCGGGTAGTTTGACCCGCGCAAGCGAACTTTTCAAGCTACTTGGATTTGATTCAACGGGGGTTTCCCAACCCAAAAACTTAACGGTACGTACTTTACTAACACCTTCATTCTCAAATCCGATGCATCAATTATAATATCTTTGCAGGATTCTTTGCTTGTTCGCTAGAAAATGCAAAACTTGACTAACACGTATTTGTTGCAGTTCCGTGCTTAACATAAAAAGAGATTGTTTGAAATTTTGAACAAATTTTTTCATTAATTTGCGCATTGCATCCATTAATACTGACTTAAGGGCAAGCGAACCCCACAACATACGGTAAAGAATTTCATCACTTTTTCCGCGGCCCACAAATCAAGAAAATGAGCATAACGCTTACCCGCAGAAATTTTAAGAGAAACTAGACTTTAAGCCTTAAGGAATTCACGCTCACTAGGAGAAGTTAACTATGTTTAGAACACCGCTCAACGGTATATCGTTTGCGGGGTGTCTAGGAAAGTGTTAACGACGAAACCGCCAAAAGAGAAAGGGTTATTTAATTAAGGACCTTCGCGAAAGCGTTGGAAAATCTCCCCTTATCTCTGCACTTACCTGGCCTCATGGTCTGTATATCTTGAGCCCGTTTCTCGACACAGTTTTACTTCGACAATCAAGTTCTTGAGCAGGTCTAGTTGACCTAGGTGAACCCTAGACCAATTAGGTGTGTAGTATTTTTGTGTCGTGATTGTTTTGTCCAGATTCTCTTTTTAATATTTCATTCTTTTGTTAATAACTAACATAAAAAAATAAAAATAAAAGCCCACATTCTTTTCCCCTCATTTTCTCTTATTATTCTTCTCTTTTCATATCATGGGTACCCCACCTCGAAAAACTCTTGCCGAACTTTGGTACCTACAACCAGACATAACTTTCTGCGATTCTTTCTTTGGCCGAACGTCGAACGATCCATCCATGCCAAAAATTTCTTTGAAAGATCGGATAGACGCGTCTAGGAAAACCAATTGCACTCCACAATCCATTTCGTATCAACCATTTCAACCTCCCCCACCCTCTTACGTTGATGCATCTTTTGCGAGTCGTCCATTGTCCATCGCTGAACGTATTGAACAATCCCGTAGCCGATCTTTCACTCCTTTCACCACTGCCAATTCTTTTGATCAACAATTCCATTCACCTTCTTATCCAAATGTTGATCATCACCCTGTCCAACCATTCAATTCCTAAGAGTCCTACACAACTTTGCACCTGCCCTAGACATTGCTTCTGAACAACCTTTTGGGAGTTTCCAGTATCCAAAAAACATTGAATTTTTTACTGAAACCCCTTCATAACCCATGTCTAGTCTGGAACAGTCGTTAGAAGACTTTCGGGTGGTG
Source organism: Agapanthus africanus (assembly GCA_030015575.1). Lineage (NCBI taxonomy): Eukaryota > Viridiplantae > Streptophyta > Magnoliopsida > Asparagales > Amaryllidaceae > Agapanthus > Agapanthus africanus. The sequence goes on from CM057346.1 coordinate 405,753,753, forward strand.
TCATACCAACAGATGATGGAGTTGAATGTGTCCATGGCCGCCCTCATACAACCTAGTGACTCGGTAGCTAGTTCCAACTAGCTCCACATTTTCTAATGTATGATGAGGCGATAGGGCATGCTGAGAATTTGAATAGTGAGAGTGAGTTGTACATCCTTAAAAATCAAACCAACCTGTCCCAAATTGAATCCTACAACTCCGTTTTTGAATGTCTATCAAGTGTCCTAAATGATTCACCGATTGAAGATGTAACGTTTGATGAGTTGTGCCACTTTGTAGTGTTTGATTTACCAGATTGTGAAGGGACCCTGTCAAGTGAAACCATAGCTAATCCCCTTGACCTCTACACCTCCATCTTAGAACCACAATTGATAGAAATCCATGCTTTTGATGAGGTGTCTGAGAATATTGATTTTCACTCGATTGAGGAAATTGACGCCGGGAATATTTTAGATGACGAACCCACAATTTCGTATGAGTTTTTCTCTCCAATTCATCATCCCGAGTCATTAGCCGTTTTTTCCCGAACATCATATGCGTCTTGATTTTGATGATAAATGCATGGATAAGTTGAATTTTGAGGAGAATTTTGAAGATAGTTTTGAGGATGAACCGGTTTTACTTGATGAGTCGGATTTTCCAATTCATCCTGTCCCTTCCACTGACTGTGTACACCCTCCTGAATGTTTAATCGATCCCATTCCTCAGTTTCTCCCCTCCACCCTTACCAACATTCCGACCTTATGAGAAACAGTATCACTTACACTTCCTATGTCTGGTTTACAAAGTTCGGCGTACCCATTTCTCAAGAATCTTGAGAGATTTGACCCCATCTCTCGACGGATTGATAGATTAGCACAATCGCTTTTTACACATCTGTAACACCCTAGAATGTGATTAGTGGTTAATTAATGTGGGGTTTTTAGAAAAAAGTTCACCAAAATAGTTTTCAAATTTTTTATCAAAATTAATGAATATTTTATTAGAATTTATTTAGGCTTGCACACACATGTGCATGTAAACTAGGGCTAAGTTTGGGGGTTAAACCATGTTTAGGTAGCCATGGTGGACTAACTGTTAGTTATGTATATGCCCTAGAGGCCATTGTTGTACATATGATGTATATTATAATGGATGCTTGGATATATATAGAGAGGACTTTCTTGCTCGTTATGATAGTATGCTATTTGGTTTCACTTTATCTTAACATGTTGACTTATATTAGTTTACTGTCTTACTCTCACATGTAGATAAAGCCCTTAGGATCTGTACTTGACTGCTGGGACTATGATGAGATCGTACTAGTGGGGCCACGGTAGTCGATGAGTGCATCCTATAACTGTTCCTAGTCGAGGGTGTGTCGAGACAGGGCATTGATACACAAGAGTAGACTAGCGTTTACGCATCTTGACCCATATGATGGGCGATGGATGATCCCATATCAATCGGTGTTTTGACATCAGAGATGGTGTATGGGTGCTCAGTGGAGACTGGGTACACAGGACGGACTCGCCGAGAACTACCAGATGGTATTATACCTCACGTCAGATGGCAGTTCTCCGGTGACACAGGTACAGGGTAGTCTGTAGACCCGAGATCGTCATAGAGACTTGTGTGATTCCCACTGTGCTTTGATTTCCACCTTACCACGTCCAAGAGGGTGTGCAAAACGGTGGTTTTTTGGTACAGTCCCGAATCACATGGAGGCAATGAGCGATAGGAGGGGATTCGTCTCTCCCGGTATAGGGAGTTGATGTTGTGCTGTGTTCGATTGGCTATAACCGGAAGTCCCTGGCCAGGGCTGATATAGAGATTTACTGGTAAGTGTTATCAGTAGTTTCTTGACCTCTTATGAGCCTCATATCGACACGACTTATCGGTTACTGGAGTCTGACGTATACCACCCCTAGGCTAGATATGCGACATATCAGACGAAGAGACCGGACTGTACGGGAGTGTTACTGATTGGATTCACAGGAGAATGTACAGGCTTGCTTGTTGATCTTCTGATCGCTCAATACCTGGGTGGCTGTTACGTTTAGCTGACCGCTTGTAGCTTGTGGGTGTTTGATATGATCATCACCCACTACCGGCATATTGACGATTCTTTAGAGTCCTACACAGAGGTTTCTTGACTCAGGCAAAACGGAGTAGTAGCACATATGTGCAGGACCGAGGATAATGCGATATGAGATACCGTATTATATTCTCGCGATATTTTGATATGAGCCGGATCATCGGATCAAGTGTTGATTCGATGAATCGGTACATAATATATATTAGTCGGTTATATTCGATATAGCCGGATTGTTGGATGAAGTTTTGATTCGATAATTTAATATATAATTATATATGTGATATATTACATTACATTATCTAATATTGGCTCGCTTTATTATTTCATTTTCTCACCGGATAATACATTGATATATATACGATATATGTTAATTGTATTATTTTCATTTGTTACAAAATATATTATATATGTGATATATAATTGTAGGGTTCCTAGGCACACTAATGAGGTCTCACAATAGATCAAACATGCCCAATTCAAAAAATTTCATGTGCCTACAAACCCTAATACGGATCATTAACTAGATGATAAGGCGATGCAAGCAAGTAAACGACTTTACTGCTAAAGGAAAGTGACTACAACCTTTGTAGATCCGGTCCTCCACTTCGTTGGCTCCATGATGACGTCCCTCCGTTGTACCAATCGGAATCCTAGACTCTCACGGTGGTTTCATCGGAGAAAAGATCGAGCGAGGTCGTCGACTTCGATGCCGAAGATGATCTACGTCGAGGCAACTCAGGATCAAGCTCCAACTTCACCAAGCCATGAAACTTATGAAGAAAACACCCTATACTACATGGCAAGTGGTAGAGGATGAAGAAATAGGAAGTGGGTTCACTTTAGAATTGGATTTCTCACTCTTTTTCTCATTTCACCATTGAAGCTAGCAAGCTTTTTGAAGCTTGATGAAGATGATGAAGATGAAAGAATAAAAGGAATTATTTCAATAAGATAATCCCATTCATTCTTATCATAATGCAACCTTGGTTAAGTGTAGAGAATAAACTAGGGTTAGATGAATGGTTAGGTTTAGGAGATGAAGACAAAATGGTCAAAGCTTCTTGAAGCTTCAAAGAAAAGAACAAAAGAAGCAACCATTTCATTTTCTTTCCAAATAAAGAATAAATAAATAAATAGTTAATAAAATCAAAACCCTAACCATTACATAACCATGGTTTAATCATACACACCCAAGTTTGCATGTATCATCAAACATGATACAAACCAGTGCACAATACTATATCATATATACAATGTGCACTTCAAGTGAGAAAATCCATCTAAAGTGAACAAATACTAGTTAATGCAAAGTAATATATCTAATATATAATTATACATTAAATCATTAAATCAACACTTGATTTAACGATCCGGTCATATCGCATATGACCGACTAATATCCGATGTATCGACTTACCGAATCAATCCTCGATTCGATAACTAGGTTATATCACATACAACCATTCGATACATTCATCGCGAGAATAGAATACGGTATCACATACACGCATTATTCTCGGTCCCACACATATCTCATATGCGCTCCTATTTCGTTTCGCTTGAGCCAGGAAACCTCTGTGTAGGACTCTAAAGACTCGTCAATACGCCGGCAGCAGGTGATGATCATATCAAACACCCACAAGCCGTAAGCGGTCTGCTAAACGTAATGGCCACCCGGGTATTGAGCGATCAGAAGATCGACGAGCAAGCCCGCTCATACTCATGTGAATCCAACCAGTAACACTTACCGTACAGTCCGGTCTGTTCGTCTGATATGTCGCATATCTCGCCTAGGGGTGGTAAACGTCAGACCCCAGTAGCTCGATAAGTCATGCCGACGTGAGGTCTATAACATGTGTGAAACTACTCATAACACTTACCAGTAGATCACTGCAACCCTGGCCAGGGATTTCCAGTTATGGCCAGTCGTGCATAGCGCAACATCAACCCCCAATACCGGGAGAGACGAATCCCCTCCTATCGCTCATTGCCTCCATGTGAATCGGGACTGTACCCAAAAACCACCTGTTTTCATGACTCGGTAGAGCCGTGGTAGGGTGGAAATCAAAGCACAGTGGGAGACACACAAGACTCTATAACGATCTCGGGTCAACAGACTAAGCTGTACCAGTGTCACCAGAGAACTGCCATCTGACGTGAGGTATAATACCATCTGGGAGTTCTCGGCGAGTCCGTTTTGTGTACCCAGTCTCCACTGAACACCCGCATACCATCTCTGATGTCAAACACCAATGGATATGGGATCATCCATCGCCCATCACATGGGTCGAGAAGATATATGCTAGTCTACTCTGGAATATCGATGCCCCGTCTCGATATTCCCACGACTAGGAACATTGAAGGATGTACTCATGGACTATCCAGGCCCCACTAGTATGATCTGCATCATAGTCCTGAAAGTCGAGTACACATCCTAAAGGCTTTATCAACATGTAACAGAGAGACAGAAAGTATACATGTTAAGATAAAGAGCAACCAGATAGCGTACTATCATGTCGAGCAAGAAAGTCCTACCTATATATGTCCCACATCCACTACAATATGCATCCAATGTACAGTAATAGCTTCTAGGGCATACATATAACTAACAATCTCCCACTTGCACTAGGGCCATCTGTAGCAGTAGTTGTAGTATCTAATACTCAACCATCCCCTAAAAGTCTCTCTTTGGGAAAATGCCTTCGTGAGTGGATCCGCCGTGTTGTCCTCTGAGTCTACTCTCCTAACCTAGATCACCCTGTAGATCATCTATCTCCATGATCAGGTGATGCTGCCTCAGAATATTTCTGGGTCACTGATGGGACCAGGGTTCACGGGCCAAAGCCACACTTCCATTGTCACACAATGGTAGGAACCTAGTTCATCTTATGAACCAATATACACCCAAACTGCCTCTTTGGTAGTATCTTTAATAGCGATGTTACCAGCCTTTATCGTCTAGTTTGCCACGGTATCTAGCTTGGAACTCTTCCAACATACCGTCCCTTTACTGAGGGTAAAGACAATGCCTGTGACTGACATTTAGTCGTCTTTATCACCCTGGAACCCTTCCAGTGATTCTCCCCAGGATCAACTGATACCATCTTACTACAACTAGTGAGAATCCTAACATCCATTTAGATCTATCTCATATACCAAAACCCAGGATTTAGGAGGTATCACCTTTATCCTATTGGAGAATCCATGTGATAAGAGGAGATCGACCGATCGTAGTATAGGAAACTCTTTTCCTATCAAGAGTATGTTGTCTACGTACAATACGAGGATGACCACCTTACTCTCTACTACCTTTTTGTACATACAAGGTTCATCTACCATTTTGATGATGTCAAACACTTCGACTACCACATCAAAACAGACGTTCCAACTCCGCGATACCTGCTTTATTCTGTAAAGCAACTTGCACACGTTTCCGCTGCTCTCACTGTTTACGAAGCTCTCTGGCTGTGTTCTTATAGACGTTCTCTTCTAAATCATAATTTTAGAAAAGCAGTCATGGCACCCAACCACCAGATATCGTAGTCATGGTATGTAGCAATAGCAAGTAGGATCTGGATGGACTTAAGCATAGTCCCTGGAAAAGGTTTCATCATTATCCATGCCTGGTTGATGACGAAAAGCTTTAACAAGTCTAGCTTTGAAAGTTTCAACTTTTCCATCTACACCAAGTAATCTTCTCAAGATATACTTGCTCCTGATGGGGATTTAACCCTTCAGATATAGCAGCCAAAGTCCATACTTTGCTGGTGTACATGGATTCCATCTCAGATCGCTAAGCATCCAGCCATTCTTACAGAGTCCCTACTCTTGATGACCTGCTCGAATCTAGTTGGGTCATCATCTCATGATGCAATTCTCGCTCCCACTGTCATCGAGAAACCGAAGTATCTCTCAGGTAGGTGAGGAACCCTACCAGTTCGGCGGAGAGGCTGAGGTTCGTCGAGGACTATTGAATCGTTTGGTTCTGTCAAATCATCAGCTGCAGTTTTGTATAGCTGGAACCTTTCCAGTTCTACAGAACTGACTTTGCTTCGATGTTGTCCGGATTTTGCTTTTGACATAGGTCGGACAATCCCAAATCTTAACTTACTTAAGAGATAGGCTCTTCCCATACCATATCTTATATGGAGTGGTAGGCACTGATTTGATTCGAACCCTATTCAATAGGTATGCAACAGTTGGAGATAGTGCCCTCAGAGTCAATTATTGGATCACAGGCACGTGATTGCAATGATTGATGGAGGACCTATCCCGGTGGGAAAGTCTTACTCGAGATGATAGTATGCTATCTGGTTTACCTTTATCATCGTGTACTGCTTCAGGTGACCTGACAAGTCGCTATTACACTTTGGTAGAGCCCCTAGGATTCTTGCTTGACCACCAGCAGTATGAGGGCGATCATATAAGTGGGAGCTGGGGGTCTATAAGCATATCCTTAAAAGGTCCCTAGTCGTGAGAGTTTCGAGACAGGGCATCGATTCTCCAGAATAGACTAGTGTATACAGTCGAGACCCCGACGAGGGGCGGTGGCCGGTCTCACAAGCCATTGGTGTCAGTTAGATCACCTAAGATGTATACAGGTGCTCATTGGGTTATGAGTACACCGGACAGGACTCGCCGGGAACATGCTAGTTGGTCATATACCAGACGTCAGATGGCAGTTCCCTGGTGACATGTGTGCAGGTTAGTTCATCGACCTGGGGATCGTCATTTATCTCGTGTGAGTTCCCACTGTACTTTGATTACTACCCTACCACGGCTCAAAGGAGGCGTGCAAACAGGTTTTAGTTGGGTACAGTCCCGAGCCACATGGAGGCAGTGAGCGTATCTTCAGGGGTTCGTCTCTCCCGGTATTGGGGGTGAGGTCGTGCTGTGTCTAGGAGAGCCATTACACGAAGCCCTCGGCCGAGGCAAGGAGATTTACTGGTAGGTATTCCAGTAGTATCTCAGGGTGTTCTGGGCTACACTCCGACACGACTTGTACCGCTTTTGGGGGTCTGACTTTTACCAACCCCCTAGGCCCGCCATGCGATTCTCATAGACGAACGGACCGGACTGCACGGATATTGTCACTGACAGGCTCAGTAGGGTTGTCAGGCTGAGTTCACTCACAGACGTCCCTTTTAGTCAATACTTGGTAGCCCGTTACGTATTGGCTTATACCTCTGACGTGCTAGTGGTTAAATCCACAACCGAGGTGTTGACGAGTCTTTAGAGTCCCCCACATTCTGTTACTCAGCTTTCGGGCGAAAGGTTGTAGAGGCCGTATGGAGATATGGCAGGGTCCGATCAGATACGTGCGGTATTGCACGGATCAGGATCGGACAGTCTGTACTATAGGCCGTATGGTTATATGGCAGGGTTCGATCAGATACGTGCGGTATTGCAAAGATCAGGATCGAACAGATATCACTAGCCGGTTTTGGTATAAGCCGGATCCTAGTATAGTACAGTGTAGATTTTGTCTCTTTGTATTTGTATTTCGGTCGAAATACAAATGCGGGTGTGTATGCACAGTATCGGGGTTTTCCTGTAATTTATTACGGGACCAGTTTTATGGAGTTGCCAGTTTGCTTTTCGTTTCGGCCGATTTCCTTTGTATCGTTCATTGGCCGAAGATTGGTGGAGGAGGGTTTATTTGCATTGTTGCAAATAGGCATTTGTGGAGGGGGTCTTTGCATTTTGTTGTATCATGATAGCTTTTCCTTGACCTTGACCTCTAGCTTTATCATGATGGCTTGACTTTGTAGACAATCATGGTTGTTGATAATTGTTGGTTGAGTATTGGTTTTGGGAGTGATCATTGTTTCTCATCATCACTTGCTTTTCAACCACCTCTTTGTCTTGACTCTCTCTCTTGCATGAGAGATGAGAATGGCTCCCATTATTTTTTGGATATACACCACTCTCTCATTCTCTCCTCTCCATTGTCATGGCCGGCCACTTGAGGAAAGGGGGCTGTCCAAATTTTTGCAAGAGGGATTTTATCTCTTTTGGCATTGTAAAAATCCTAGAGCTCCACAAAAAATTACTTGTATCATCCCTCCACCAAAATGGCATCTCCATGAACCCCAAATGAGACTTCTTCACTACACATTCTACAGCGAATCTTGGGCACGTCGACTAGCCAGCTTCGTGCCCGAGTTGCCTCGGCATTGAGGTGGGAGCCCGTAAAAGAAGTAGGAGATGTGGTGCACTTCCGGCGACGAGGAGGAGACGGCACATTCCGCAGGAGATCGGGACGACGACGAGAAGACCGGAGGACTCGGATCTGTCGGTATACTTCTCTTCCCTATCTTGTAGTTAGCTAGGACTAGTTAATGGTTCGATCCGGGTATTAGTGCGCGGCGGTTTGCCAGTTCAAGAAAATTAAAGTTTATCACCGCTTCCGCATTTGGCCGTCGGATTGACGGCCGGGGCGCCGCCGTGCACTTACAGTGGAATCAGAGCCTCGCCATTAACTTAGTCTAGCTTGGTGTAGTGTGTTTTTCTGTTTCGATCGATCGAATGTTCCAAAACTACATTTTTGTTAGCATCAGTTTTCTGTTGGAAATTTTTGGTGTCGAAAATTTTTTCAGGTTGTAAAATATTGATGTACTGGAAAATCTAAGAACTCTGGAAAATTTCAATGAAGTGAATCCACAGTGGGAGCGCGGAACCGCCTCATATACCCCCATTCCGCCGCTCTTCCGCCGCACACTGTGGAGATCACTTCACCAATTTTTTTCAGAGGCTTTCTGGGCTTAAAATATGGGTTTTGGAATATTAAAATTGGGCCCAGGTTTTCTGTGAGTGCTACAGTTTTGATTGGGGGCCCACTTGTTAATTTTTGATCGATCGGATATTTTAAACACATTTTTCACAGTATTTACATTATATCTGCGACCGTGAATGTCACTTGATCGGTAAATCCGGTCTAACTGCTATAGCCCGGTTAGACGGATTTGCGAACGTGACTTTCACGTTGATGTTTTGTTTTTGCTGTGATGTTGCGGATCGGTCGTGGGGGATAGCCTGGATGCAATGCTAGTACAGTTCTGTTGTATTATGTATATTTGATATTGCGGGGCGAGCGTCCGACATGTGGACTGCCGTCACTGCAAGTTTGTATTATTATTTTTGGGGCACGGCCAGGTTGCGGTCGATGTACCCGTTGTATGTATATTTTACTTTCTGTACTAGGATTGCCCCGCGGAGGGGTGCACGGATAGCCGGGTTCTGGAGGGCAACAAGCCCGCATCTCATGGCATTGAGACGGAGGGGGCTTCACTCTAGGATTGGCGGGCTATTCGCCGCACTCGTAGGGGGTACAGGTTGACCCAGGAGGGGTGCCCAAGTTACCGGATTCCGTGAAGTGCTGGGTGGTCCATTCACGGTGCTGAAGGGGGCTGCCTCGCTTCAGGTTTTGGCGGGTGACTTGCTGCGCCCGTAGGGGTCTAGGATTTCATTGCGCAGGCTATCCACACGACCAGGGGAACGTCGGGTTTCAGTAGTGGCTCTGTGAAACCCGAGGATCCCAGATATCTGTATTGTTTCTGTGATGTTGTACATTTTCTGTGATGTTGCATTTCTTTCACGCCTTGAGCGAAATATAATATATTGGTATATATATATTAGTAGATGTAGTATATGTTTTGCATCCGCGCTAGTCCAGTCCCCGCTCTGTCGTTAGTAAGCTAACCTAACGGGTAATGACGGGACCCAGTGGCGAATGCGGATGGCATATACGTACATCAGTATATTTTCGTTCTTTTTGGTGTGATCAATTGATGGGACTGCATTGATTCGGATCAATACAAGTTAAAACAAACCTAATCTGATGTTGTTGGAACACTTTTCAAAAAGCTGTTATTGCAAGGACGTTTACTTTTGTTTTGCATCGTGGTATTCATTGGAATATCCTGCTCCTCAGTCGATGAGGCAAGGGCCGAGATCCCTTCACCGGGAGTGACCCCTTGGACAGAAGTTTGCGTCAGGGCATTAACTTCACTATAGCCGATTACTTTTGCTTTGCATCGCGGTATTCATTTGGAATATCCTGCACCCCATTCTACGGGGAAAGAGCCGAGATCCCTTCACCGGGAGTGACCTCTTTAGCAACGGTTTTCGTCACTATATTTTTAAAAAGCTATCCGTTCCTTCGACGATATCAAGTTCATTACGTTAAAGGTTTTCGCCAGAAACCATTCGTAGCCCTCCGTCGTTTCATATGGGTGGTCAATAGTATTCAAGCTGTGTATGTTGGCCAAAGTCAAGGCACAGTGATTGGTAGCTATTGGGGTATTCATATGCAGCATAGATAGATGCGTTGGTTTGGGACAGTCGTACTGCCATTTTGGCCAAAGTCAAGGGTATGTACGGGTGGATTCAAATTAACCTGGAGAATGACGGGTAGAACTTGACATGTGACTTATGATATGTTGGCCAAAGTCAAGGTCATAAGAGCATGGGGCAGAAATCACATCGGGAGTTTCAAAAGTACTAAAACTTGCCAGATATGCGCATACCTTCTGGAGTGTGATACCGTGAGCGGATTCCGTCACGTTGTCATGCGATGAGAGTTGGATCCCGATTCCCACTGATGAGTTAGTTTACTCCTCGGGTGATCCCGACTAATTCTTCTTTCAGGTTTGGAGGAGAATTTGACGGTACAGTGGGAGGTTTCCAGATTAGATAAATTGGTGACCATTCTGATCTAGGTTAGAGTGCACGCTGAGTGTTTCTTTTCTCTCTCTCTTTGGCAGCGACCATTGACCCGACCCTAAGACTTTGACTCAGTGACCAAGTTGACCGAACCTTCTTAAACACCGGCTTTTGGATTGTCAAAGTTGCAAACCTCATTGCCACTCCTACTTTTACCCTTTTCTCCAGGACACCCCATTTTACTACGAACGTCCACTTCCATTGGACAAAACCATCGTATGGTTAGATACGAACTCGAAAGAATTTATTCGAGGATGGTTTCCGGTTCTGGAGAAAACGGATAGGATTATTCAGTTGTCTTTTCCTTTTACCCTCTCTCAGGTTACGAGTACTCCTTGGTTTAGGGGTAGTACACCTATTACGAAAATTGGATTGTCTTCTTCCAAACCTTAGGCTGGTGCCGACCGGTAGGGAATGAAGAAAACCAATTAGCATAACGATGGTGTACAGAAGGTATTAAGTTCAGACAAAGCAAGGGATTAATAAGAGGGCAAAGTAAATTGCAACAGATATTCACGACCAAACCATATATTTCGTTACAACTCCCACATCACTTTTGTATTTCTCCAGGACACTCCGTATCACTACGAAGATCCACAGTTTATTTGGATACTCCATCGTATGGTTATATACGAACTCGAAAGGAACTTGTTCCAGTTCGGGGATGGATCCTGGTTCAGGAGAAATAGGAATAAAGTACATTCGGGTGTCTTTTATCTTCACCCTCTCTCATTGCGAGTGTTCCTAGGATTGGGACAGTACACCCATTATGCTTATTGGATAGTCTTCTTCCAAACCATAGGCTGGTGCCGAACGGTAGGGAAGGAAGAAAACCATTTAGCCTAAAAGGGTGTCCAGAAGGTAAAGACTAAAGACATATGAAGGGATTTGGAGAGGTGGCAAAGAACTATACGGTTACAGTCGTGAATCTGGAAGAGGCATTACTAGGAATACCAGAATACCCCATCGGAACATTTCAATGTTTCAGTTTCACTGTGTAATGTTAAAGGAAAACGGATTTCCCGATTAGATACTTACTCCAGGGTATGTATTTACCAGGTACGATTCTCACATCTGTATGGTTTTGCAGATGATGAGTGGGAGTAAGTTATTGGGAATTGGGTGATTATCCTCATTATATCGGGATTCGTTGTAATCAGTAATATTTGAGGAAATCACCTGGGCTGTTTGCCGGTCGGCAAATATTTGGTTTTGAATATCCGCTGTTATGCACCAATTTCAAATTGATATATCTGTACGTCTATTTTCATAGAGTGAGATATACCTTTCTGAAATTATGTCTACGACATTTACCTATATCAGTGGATGGTTAGGTAAGGAGCATTAAACAGCGGTGTAATTCTTCTTAACCATAAGTACAGTTTTCAACCTACGACACACAGTGAATGAGTTATCAGACTCAAGGGACTTATACAAAGGATTGTATGTTGTCCAGGGTCCATCAGGACAGAGGGCTTGGTCCTCGTACTATATTCGGTTTACTTATGACTTCTCTAGTTTTTAGACAGGTGTTTCGCGGAAACACAGGGTCCAAATTTTGAGAAGTTATAGGTATTTGAATAGAGTAGAGAACCAGGTATAGCAAGTATCGGGATTCTTCAAAGAGATCGAAGATGTAGATACTTGTGTATGGTATTCAGTTGATAGTAATGAAAAAGAGATCTTGCTTCTCTTTCAGGTTACTCATAATTGGAAGTATTCCTAAGTTGAGTAACGCTGATCGGCCTCCTTCCATTTAGTTGACATGCGCTGGGACAGCTGCATGATTTGAATCTGGTTCAATTAAATCAGTGCCTCTGTTTCTATATTGGATATAGAACAGTTCATATCTTAACGATGTTAAGGTACGGGGAGTTGTCCGGTTTATGATTAAAACCAGACACTGGACAACTCAAGGCACGTTTCTGTAATGGCTGTTTGTGGGTTGACCCAGGCTATGACGAGGGTTGACTTTCTACCATCTGGATGAACAATAGCGATATTGTTCTAGACTCGCCACAGTTTTATTAAAGATGGATTTTTTCAGAAAACAGTAGTGGGAGTATGGTAGAACTGGAAGTGATTCCAGAACCACAAACGATTACTGAAGATTTGATAAGGAACCTAAAGATTCAATCTGGATTGACATTCCATTGGCCACTCCGCAGATAAGGTGGGTAACTTCAGGCACCCGAGAGGTACTACGGTAGCCTCAAGGACGGTGACAGGGAAGTTCTTGTTTACCCACAATTACCATTGCTGTTGTTCCAGGCTGCGAGACCCGGTGGGAGGATGAGTATAGCGTCGTTCTAAACTAGTTTTAGAAGTGTACGTGTATATGACTCTGCCAGAGGGTTGTCGTAGTCAGTGGGAGCAGCGGAAGCATTGGTGGAAAGGTAGCTTATGTCTATTTATAGACTGAAGCACCAGTAGCGGAGATAGATCATCTATTTCTGACGTGACAGTCGTGGGTTTGACTTCATCAGAATAGGAGATGGATCTGTTGAGAAGGTAGTAGGGTGTGATATCCTGGTATTTGGATGACATACACAGAGTAGGAAAAGAAACTCCTATACTACAATCGGTTATACTTTGGTCGTCACACAGTGGTTTCTCCACATGGGACTTGGATTTTACATCAGACATACTGGTTACTAGATCTATGGTTTTAGATCTAGATTTGGGTGGTTTCCCAATCAGGGTACTTGACAGCATTCTAAGAGTATTTAGGATGGACGACTCCTGGCACGGTAGTGTACCTGCAGGTAATGGAGTCACCCTCTCCAAAAGTGTCTTACAGACTAAAGGGGAGAGGGACGTGCATGATTGGCAGATCACTAGCTCAGGCAATTGAGTCAATCGTGAGATGTCAAGTACCACACCAGATGTTGTTCTTGCACTAGATGCAATAAGTTGACATTAATCCAATCCTGGAGAAACAGTAGGAAGCAGTTTTAGAACATAAATGGATGTTCTAGGGATATGATAACGACAGCCTTATTCGGGAGACAGTTATCATTCCAGGCTTCCAAGGTGACATGGACGACAAGGAGGTTGTCAGAGTTATAGTTTTTCCTTCTGATGAGGGGCAGTATTTTGGACAGGTGGTCCAAGGCAATACTGAGGGTGGCATGGCGCAGGATACTGATTAAGTTCAGTTGACGATACAGTCTAAGAGGTTTGGATTTGGAGTTCATTTATGAGCTATGTCCCATCAGACATCCAGACACATTCTAAGACAGGTATTGCTCTTTTCGGGAGATGGCTTTCTCCGCGAACTTGAGATATAGAGAGACATAGAAAGAAACCACAAGGCAGATCCACTCACTGAGGCTATTCCTCGAACGCAATAGTTTCGCAAACGAGCTTTGTGAGACTGACTGGTAGAGGAGTTGGGTGTTCGGTATCACACGGGCTGTGAGTATGCGACATCGCAATAATTAGCCTTGAGTGCAAGTGGGAGATTGTTGGAGATAGTGCCCTCAGAGTCAATTATTGGATCACAGGCACGTGATTGCAATGATTGATGGAGGACCTATCCCGGTAGGACAGTCTTACTCGAGATGATAGTATGCTATCTGGTTTACCTTTATCATCGTGTACTGCTTCAGGTGACCTGACAAGTCGCTATTACACGTTGGTAGAGCCCCTAGGATTCTTGCTTGACCACCAGCAGTATGAGGGCGATCATATAAGTGGGAGCTGGGGGTCTATAAGCATATCCTTAAAAGGTCCCTAGTCGTGAGAGTTTCGAGACAGGGCATCGATTCTCCAGAATAGACTAGTGTATACAGTCGAGACCCCGACGAGGGGCGGTGGCCGGTCTCACAAGCCATTGGTGTCAGTTAGATCACCTAAGATGTATACAGGTGCTCATTGGGTTATGAGTACACCGGACAGGACTCGCCGGGAACATGCTAGTTGGTCATATACCAGACGTCAGATGGCAGTTCCCTGGTGACATGTGTGCAGGTTAGTTCATCGACCTGGGGATCGTCATTTGTCTCGTGTGAGTTCCCACTGTACTTTGATTACTACCCTACCACGGCTCAAAGGAGTCGTGCAAACAGGTTTTAGTTGGGTACAGTCCCGAGCCACATGGAGGCAGTGAGCGTATCTTCAGGGGTTCGTCTCTCCCGGTATTGGGGGTGAGGTCGTGCTGTGTCTAGGAGAGCCATTACACGAAGCCCTCGGCCGAGGCAAGGAGATTTACTGGTAGGTATTCCAGTAGTATCTCAGGGTGTTCTGGGCTACACTCCGACACGACTTGTACTGCTTTTGGGGGTCTGACTTTTACCAACCCCCTAGGCCCGCCATGCGATTCTCATAGACGAACGGACCGGACTGCACGGATATTGTCACTGACAGGCTCAGTAGGGTTGTCAGGCTGAGTTCACTCACAGACGTCCCTTTTAGTCAATACTTGGTAGCCCGTTACGTATTGGCTTATACCTCTGACGTGCTAGTGGTTAAATCCACAACCGAGGTGTTGACGAGTCTTTAGAGTCCCCCACATTCTGTTACTCAGCTTTCGGGCGAAAGGTTGTAGAGGCCGTATGGAGATATGGCAGGGTCCGATCAGATACGTGCGGTATTGCACGGATCAGGATCGGACAGTCTGTACTATAGGCCGTATGGTTATATGGCAGGGTTCGATCAGATACGTGCGGTATTGCAAAGATCAGGATCGAACAGATATCACTAGCCGGTTTTGGTATAAGCCGGATCCTAGTATAGTACAGTGTAGATTTTGTCTCTTTGTATTTGTATTTCGGTCGAAATACAAATGCGGGTGTGTATGCACAGTATCGGGGTTTTCCTGTAATTTATTACGGGACCAGTTTTATGGAGTTGCCAGTTTGCTTTTCGTTTCGGCCGATTTCCTTTGTATCGTTAATTGGCCGAAGATTGGTGGAGGAGGGTTTATTTGCATTGTTGCAAATAGGCATTTGTGGAGGGGGTCTTTGCATTTTGTTGTATCATGATAGCTTTTCCTTGACCTTGACCTCTAGCTTTATCATGATGGCTTGACTTTGTAGACAATCATGGTTGTTGATGATTGTTGGTTGAGTATTGGTTTTGGGAGTGATCATTGTTTCTCATCATCACTTGCTTTTCAACCACCTCTTTGTCTTGACTCTCTCTCTTGCATGAGAGATGAGAATGGCTCCCATTATTTTTTGGATATACACCACTCTCTCATTCTCTCCTCTCCATTGTCATGGCCGGCCACTTGAGGAAAGGGGGCTGTCCAAATTTTTGCAAGAGGGATTTTATCTCTTTTGGCATTGTAAAAATCCTAGAGCTCCACAAAAAATTACTTGTATCATCCCTCCACCAAAATGGCATCTCCATGAACCCCAAATGAGACTTCTTCACTACACATTCTACAGCGAATCTTGGGCACGTCGACTAGCCAGCTTCGTGCCCGAGTTGCCTCGGCATTGAGGTGGGAGCCCGTAAAAGAAGTAGGAGATGTGGTGCACTTCCGGCGACGAGGAGGAGACGGCACATTCCGCAGGAGATCGGGACGACGACGAGAAGACCGGAGGACTCGGATCTGTCGGTATACTTCTCTTCCCTATCTTGTAGTTAGCTAGGACTAGTTAATGGTTCGATCCGGGTATTAGTGCGCGGCGGTTTGCCAGTTCAAGAAAATTAAAGTTTATCACCGCTTCCGCATTTGGCCGTCGGATTGACGGCCGGGGCGCCGCCGTGCACTTACAGCAACTTCATAAGTGCATAACTCCCAAAAGGAAATAGGTAACTCAGTAGTACTCATCATAGAGCATACCATATCTAATATGGTGCGATTGCTCCGCCCCGATACACCGTTGTGCTGTGGTATATTCAGAGGAGTAATACGGAGAGAGAATCTCATTCTCCTTTAGAATAGTCCAAGAATTCCATGCACAAGTATTCTCCTCCCTGATCTTATCATAGGACATAATGCTTATACCCGTAATTTGGTTCTCTACTTCTAACTTATATTCTGTGAATATCTCAAAAGGTTCGGACTTGTGTTTCAACAGGAGCATATGACTAAATCTTGAGAGATTATCAGAGAATATAATGGAGTACAAAGAACCGGTCCTGGCATGTGTAGACAGGGGAGTTTACATACATCATCATATATCAGTCCCAAGAGTTTACTAACTCTTTCTCTGTTTCTAATAAACAGAGCTATGGTCATCTAATCTTTGTGACATGACTGGCAAGTTTCACAAGATGTAAATTCAAACTGATTTAAATATGCATCTAAAATGTAAATTCAGCCAGTCGGGGCGCATTAATATGACCTAGTCTACAATGCCTCAAGAATGATTCGTTCATTTCTGAACTCTTCCTCTTGTGTGTGTTCTATATACTAGGAACTATAGTTTGATTTAGAACATCAATGCTTTTAGATAATGTGCCTGAACCGATCAACTTTTGATATAGGAAATGTTCAAAACATTATCCAACAATACAAAATTTTATCATTTCTTTACTTGTAAAGAGACTGATATGAATTCGTATATCAGGTTCGATATCTAATAACATTCGTTCAGAATCAATGTACTGGTAACACAGGGTGACAGTGACCAACAAACTTGGCTGCAACACTTGCCCCGTTTTCCGTCATGAAACTTATCACCCGTTCTCAGTTTTCTACCTTTTTGTAGCCCTATGTAACAGATTACATATCTGGGATCCTGATCCAGTATCAAATACCCAGGATGCAGAGGATACTGAGAAACAGTTCTTTGTAATGAACACACCCGAAGGAGATGCATCTCATGCACTTTCTTCGTTTGGGCGGCATGGGAATTCTGGTATTTCCCTATTTCCTGCTCTGTCTTATAACAATTATAAGTTGGAGCGGGACCAACGTTCCCCAGCTCAGTATAACAAGCGGGTTCGGTCAATACATCCATATTATTATCTTGATTAAGGCGTGATATGGTCGCTACCTTGAGAGAGAGAGAAGAAAACACTCTGCGTACGCTCTTGCAAGATTAGATTGGTTATATATTTTATCTAATCAGGATGGCTCCCACTGTTTTTATCAAATCTTCCTTCAAACCCTAAAAGGAAAGACTAGCCGGGATTAATTACACTCTACAAGTTCGCTAATATTTCAGCCAGGCCAGTGTCGGTACTTTGAGGGAGGTTCCCCGTGCTTTCGCACGGACCTAATTACAGTAAACCTCGTTCTCCCAAAGGCGTAACCCCGTTGATACCTTTCTAGACACCTACTTGATCGGCTAATTGTAAAGTGCAAGACTCTCCCAGGAGTAATAATTACTCGCAGTGGCTATCGGGATCCAACTATCACATAGAAGGTATGCAATCTCATTGCAAATTTCAACACTTGAAACTCCCGATAAAGATTTTTACCCCTAGCACTTATGACCTTAACTATGGTCAACAAATCATAAGCACTAGTCAAGTTCTACCCGTCATTTCATGATTAATTAGACCCACCCACATGACCTTTAACTAAGGTCAACAAAGTCACGCGACTGTCCTAACTAATCGCATCATATGCGGTGTAGGAAGACATCACTTAGCTACCGTACACTGTGCCTTGACTATGGTCAACAAACACAGCACGAATACTAAGTACTCTACTTCCTTAAATGATGGAGGGTTGCGAATGGTTTTTATGAAAACCTTTAACTCTTTGAACTTGATCTCGTTGCGGAATCAAATGGTTTTTAAATGGAATGTTTTTGAGGCTTTTCTAGTTTTGCTAAAGGGGTCACTCCCGGTGAAGGGATCGTCGGCCCTTTCCTCGTCGAATGAGGTGCGGGATATATCATATATATCACTGTGCAAAGCAGAAACTATAGAAGCAATCAAAAGACAAACCGAGTGTGTAGCATCTGCCAGTTATTGCTAAAGGAGTCACTCCCGATGAAGGGATCTCGGTCCTTTACTTATCGAATAAGGTGCAGGATGTTCTACAATGAACACCGCGATGCAAAGCAAGAACTGTAGCTACCTGTTTTATTTTTGAAATTCGATTCCACAACATCAATTAGGTTTATTTTCTTTCATTAATCTCATTAATGAATATCCCATCATTTAAGTCCACCTAAACATCAGAGATAAATATAACGTACGCTTATGCCATCCGCATTCGTCTCGATGTCCCATCTGCACCGTTAGGTTAGGTAACTAACGCCAGAACGAGGCAGGGCTAGCGCGGGTGTAAAACATAAGCAACGTCTATATAATATATCATATACTATATATAATATCTATCTGAACATATCACATGATCACATCACAGATAACGCAGCAGAAAATATCATATGAAATATTGGATATACTAGGGCATCCGTGTTTTCAATACGAGCCAGTATAAAACACGGATTCCACGGTCGTGATGAATAGCCAATCCCACACCCTTAGACCCCTACGAGAGCGGCAAGCAACCCTACCAATTCTAGGGTTAGGAGACCCGGACTCGACTCCTCGAGATGGTCACCCATTGGACCCTAGAACCCGGTTACTTGTGCTCCCCTCCTTAGTTCTATCCTAATGCGGAAAAGTAAATAATATACAAATGGTGACATCAT
Organism: Agapanthus africanus; assembly: GCA_030015575.1. NCBI lineage: Eukaryota > Viridiplantae > Streptophyta > Magnoliopsida > Asparagales > Amaryllidaceae > Agapanthus > Agapanthus africanus. The sequence goes on from CM057346.1 coordinate 405,773,121, forward strand.
CCGCAACCTGGAAGTGCCCCAATAAAAGAATATTACATACAAGTTTTTACATGAATGAACAACGAAAAAACACTCATCTCACATAAAAAACCCCGGCTATTCAAACACGACGATCCAATATAACATATCCAGCAACACATAACATCACATGTCATCAACGTAAGTAAAAATGCGTATCCCAATTGTCGTTGACATATAGCAACGAAACCGGCGATATCACATATTACACTTACGGTTACAGAAAAGAAAGTGTAAAACTACAACAGTTGGAATCCGCAAACTCTTCAGACATCGCATGCCTAATCAAAAGAATTCCTTAGACATCACATGCCTAACAATTATAAACCCCGCATTTTAGTCTCATTATCGAAAACTCTTTTCAATATCAAGTCGGGCAATTCAACAAGATTCCCGACATCCTGATCGAATGCTCGTCGCAAACTTTAGAAGGCGGCTGCACCCCCGACGTCGTCGACGAAGTGCACCAAGGCAGAACACCGCTGCCGCGAGCACCCGAACGGATGCTTTCGGCGACGGGGTTCTCCTACAGTCACTTGGTCGGGGCTATGGGATGAGGCTGTCTATTAAGTTTACCCGGCGAGTATCCGCGTACGCTACGTGATTGCGACGGACTTTTGATCACATCAAAATTCCGTGGCAACCGATCAAGTGAGACTAAACTGCTATGTTTATAACATTCATTCAGTTATCTCATAACTACTTGTGAATTCCAAATGTTGTATCACATTCCGGGTAAATAGAAAATGTTAAACTTTCCGATCGAACAATCGAACACCCAAGTTTTCCCGAAATAGCTCAACACATGAAATAAGTTTAAAAACATTCATTTCATGCCTCAGTACCAACGGTCCAGCCGAAGAAGGGTCAAGCCAACGCCTCACATGTGGCATGCCGTACTGCCCTAAACCCTAGGGTTCAAAGGGCAGTTCAAGACGGTCACATAATCGAGTTAAGGTTTGTTGTCTTCTAGAGGGACCATCGCCTTACTTGCACTACTTAGAACGTCATTAAACTACGGAAAAGTCCAACAATTGGAAATTTCCCGGCAGGGGAAAAAGTGGGTATTTATATCTGGTCGAACTTTTAACATATTCTAAAATTACCCGGAAAAAACACAGACAAAATTAGACAGTCCGATCGAATCTCCGAACTCCCAATACAACCCAGAAAACTCAACTCTTGAGTTCAGATTAAAAATTCCCAGGAAAACAGAACTACAAAATAGGAATTACTGTGTAAAATTAAATGAAAGAGGAGACTAAATGGCCGCGGAACCGCCGCATTAGCCATGCTAATGCCGCGGTTCCGCCACGCTTTGATTGAATCAGGCGCACGTGCTTCACAGTAATTCATAGAAACTCCTGCTGATTTTTCTGCATATTTTTAATTCTCAAAAATCCACGATTTCAAAAAATGTACAGAGAGCAATTTTGCATTAGGGTTTCGGTTCGATCGGACTTCTAACTCCGTCTACGCATCGCCTAAGGCTCTAGCTAAGCACTGATACCACTGTAGGGTTCCTAGGCACACTAATGAGGTCTCACAACAGATCAAACATGCCCAATTCAAAAAATTTCATGTGCCTACAAACCCTAATATGGATCGTTAACTAGATGATAAGGCGATGCAAGCAAGTAAACGACTTTATTGCTAAAGGAAAGTGACTACAACCTTTGTAGATCCGGTCCTCCACTTCCTTGGCTCCGTGATGACGTCCCTCCATTGTACCAATCGTAATCCTAGACTCTCGCGGTGGTTTCATCGGAGAAAAGATCGGGCTAGGTCGTCGACTTCGATGCCGAAGATGATCTACGTCGAGGCAACTCAGGATCAAGCTCCAACTTCACTAAGCCATGAAACATGTGAAGAAAACACCCTATACTACATGGCAAGTGGTAGAGGATGAAGAAATAGGAAGTGGGTTCACTTTAGAATTGGATTTCTCACTCTTTTTCTCATTTCACCATTGATGCTAGCAAGCTTTTTGAAGCTTGATGAAGATGATGAAGATGAAAGAATAAAAGGAATTATTTCAATAAGAAAATCCCATTCATTCTTATCATAATGCAACCTTGGTTAAGTGTAGAGAATAAACTAGGGTTAGATGAATGGTTAGGTTTAGGAGATGAAGACAAAATGGTCAAAGCTTCTTGAAGCTTCAAAGAAAAGAACAAAAGAAGCAACCATTTCATTTTCTTTCCAAATAAAGAATAAATAAATAAATAGTTAATAAAATCAAAACCCTAACCATTACATAACCATGGTTTAATCATACACACCCAAGTTTGCATGTATCATCAAACATGATACAAACTAGTGCACAATACTATATCATATATACAATGTGCACTTCAAGTGAGAAAATCCATCTAAAGTGAACAAATACTAGTTAATGCAAAGTAATATATCTAATATATAATTATACATTAAATCAACACTTGATTTAACGATCCGGTCATATCGCATATGACCGACTAATATCCGATGTATCGACTTACCGAATCAATCCTCGATTCGATAACTAGGTTATATCACATACAACCATTCGATACATTCATCGCGAGAATAGAATACGATATCACATACACGCATTATTCTCGGTCCCACACATATCTCATATGCGCTCCTATTTCGTTTCGCTTGAGCCAGGAAACCTCTGTGTAGGACTCTAAAGACTCGTCAATACGCCGGCAGCAGGTGATGATCATATCAAACACCCACAAGCCGCAAGCAGTCTGCTAAACGTAATGGCCACCCGGGTATTGAGCGATCAGAAGATCGACGAGCAAGCCCGCTCATACTCATGTGAATCTAACCAGTAACACTTACCGTACAGTCCGGTCTGTTCGTCTGATATGTCGCATATCTCGCCTAGGGGTGGTAAACGTCAGACCCCAGTAGCTCGATAAGTCATGCCGATGTGAGGTCTATAACATGTGTGAAACTACTGATAACACTTACCAGAAGATCACTGCAACCCTGGCTAGGGATTTCCAGTTATGTCCAGTCGTGCATAGCGCAACATCAACCCCCAATACCGGGAGAGACGAATCCCCTCCTATCGCTTATTGCCTCCATGTGAATCGGGACTGTACCCAAAAACCACCTGTTTGCACGACTCAGTAGAGCCGTGGTAGGGTGGAAATCAAAGCACAGTGGGAGACACACAAGACTCTATGACGATCTCGGGTCAACAAACTAAGCTGTACCAGTGTCAACAGAGAACTGCCATCTGACGTGAGGTATAATACCATCTGGGAGTTCTCGGCGAGTCCGTTCAGTGTACCCAGTCTCCACTGAGCACCCGCATACCATCTCTGATGTCAAACACCAATGGATATGGGATCATCCATCGCCATCACATGGGTCGAGAAGATATATGCTAGTCTACTCTGGAATATCGATGCCCCGTCTCGATATTCCCACGACTAGGAACATTGAAGGATGTACTCATGGACTATCCAGGCCCCACTTGTATGATCTGCATCATAGTCCTGGAAGTCGAGTACACATCCTAAGGGCTTTATCAACATGTAACAGAGAGACAGAAAATATACATGTTAAGATAAAGAGCAACCAGATAGCGTACTATCATGTCGAGCAAGAAAGTCCTACCTATATATGTCCCAGCATCCACTACAATATACATCCAATGTACAGTAATGGTCTCTGGTGTAAGTGCACGGCGGCGCCCCGGCCGTCAATCCGACGGCCAAATGCGGAAGCGGTGAATAACTTAAATTTTCTTGAACTGGCAAACCGCCGCGCACTAATACCCGGATCGAACCATTAATTAGTCCTAGCTAACTACAAGAAAGGGAATAGAGATATACCGACGATCCAAGTCCTCCGGTCTTCTCGTCATCGTCCCGATCTCCTGCGGAATGTCCCGTCTCCTCCTCGTCGCCGGAAGTGCACCACATCGCCTACTTCTTTTACGGGCTCCCACCTCAATGCCGAGGCAACTCGGGCACGAAGCCGGCTACTCGACGTGCCCAAGATATGCTGTAGAATGTGTAGTAGAACTTGTGTCTCTTTTTGGGGTTGTGGAATTGCCATTGGTGGAGGGATTGAACTTGGAGCTTTTGAGAGAGATCTTGTGGGATTTTTGCAACCTCAAATGAGCCAAAAACCCCCACTACAAATTTTGGACAGCCCCCAAATGGGAGTGGCCGGCCATCTCTAATGAGGGAGGGAGAGAATGAGATAGATCTCCATGAGGGAGTGAGTGGCATGAACAATAATGCAAGGCATCAAAAACAAATCATGAAAGAATATGATCATAAGCAAAACCACACACAACTCCAACCATCAACAACCATCATGACCACTAAAAGTCAAGCTATCATGAAATGATCAAGTCAAAAAGGTCAAGGTATGGTGCTCATCATGAAAACCATCATGATACAAGAATATACAAAGAACCCCTCCACAAATACTTATTTGCAACAATGCAAATAAGCCCTCCTCCACCAATCTTCGGCCAATGAACGGAACAATGGAAATTGGCCGAAACGGAAAGCAAACTGGCAACTCCAGAAAACTGGTCCCGTAATAAATTACAGGAAAACCCCGAAACTGTGCATACACACCCGCATCTGTATTCCGACCGAAATACAAATGCAATGAGACAAAATCTACACTGTACTATACTAGGATCCGGCTTATACCAAAGCCGGCTAGTAAAATCCGTTCGATCCTGATCCGTGCAATACCGCACGTATCTGATCGAACCCTGCCATATATCCATACGGCCTATAGTACAAACTATCCGATCCTGATCCGTGCAGTACCGCACGTATCTGAACGGACCTTGCCATATCTCCATACGGCCTCTACAACCTTTCGCCCGAAAGCTGAGTAACAGAATGTGGGGGACTCTAAAGACTCGTCAACACCTTGGTTGTGGATTTAACCACTAGCACGTCAGAGGTATAAGCCAATACGTGACGGGCTACCAGGTACTGACTAAAAGGGATGTCTGTGAGCGAACTCAGCCTGACAACCCTACTGAGCCTGTCAGTGACAATATCCGTACAGTCCGGTCCGTTCGTCTATGAGCATCGCATGGCGGGCCTAGGGGGTTGGTAAAAGTCAGACCCCCAAAAGCGGTACAAGTCGTGTCGGAGTGTAGCCCAGAACACCCTGAGATACTACTGGAATACCTACCAGTAAATCTCCTTGCCTCGGCCGAGGGCTTCGTGTAATGGCTCTCCTAGACACAGCACGACCTCACCCCCAATACCGGGAGAGACGAACCCCTGAAGATACGCTCACTGCCTCCATGTGGCTCGGGACTGTACCCAACTAAAACCTGTTTGCACGACTCCTTTAAGCCGTGGTAGGGTAGTAATCAAAGTACAGTGGGAACTCACACGAGACAAATGACGATCCCCAGGTCGATGAACTAACCTGCACACATGTCACCAGGGAACTGCCATCTGACGTCTGGTATATGACCAACTAGCATGTTCCCGGCGAGTCCTGTCCGGTGTACTCATAACCCAATGAGCACCTGTATACATCTTAGGTGATCCAACTGACACCAGTGGCTTGTGAGACCGGCCACCGCCCCTCGTCGGGGTCTCGACTGTATACACTAGTCTACTATGGAGAATCGATGCCCTGTCTCGAAACTCTCACGACTAGGGACCTTTTAAGGATATGCTTATAGACCCCCAGCTCCCACTTATATGATCGCCCTCATACTGCTGGTGGTCAAGCAAGAATCCTAGGGGCTCTATCAACGTGTAATAGCGACGTGTCAGGTCACTTAACACAGTACACGATGATAAAGATAAACCAGATAGCATACTATCATCTCGAGTAAGACTGTCCTACCGGGATAGGTCATCCATCAATCATTACAATCACGTACCTGTGACCTAATAATTGACTCTGAGGGCACTATCTCCAACATCTGGGGCATACATATAACTAACAATAATATTGTAACATATTATGATTACTAATACAACATGTTTAGTGGAGATTAAACAAGGTTAGGATTTGAATTAGGTTTGTTCTTTCATGAACCTTCTAGAAGGTTTTCTTTTGTTATGAGCTAAGATATTATGGTTGATATTTTCTAGTGACTCATTCTTAACCCAACCCAAACCCTTAGCCTTAGTTAATTCTCTACAATGGTTAGCCTTGTCATAGTTTACCATGGTTACATTATTAATCATATATCATTTCATTATTCATCACAAAAGGATTTAATCCATTTTTTCTTCTTCTTCTTCAACCTTGAGCTTTGAGAAAGCTTTCTAGGTTTTCATTTTGTAATGATTAAGAGTGAGATTTTGATAAGAAATGAGAGCACAAATACTACTCCATCATCCTCATCTAATCTAGCCAATTAGATTAGGGTGTTCACCTCATTAGAGAGAGATAGCTTGAGTTATAGAAACTTCGAGGTAGATCATCGGAGAAAAGGAAGACTACAAGCTAGCATGGATCGTTCGAGTTGTGGAGCCTCTCTTGAGTCTGGAAGATCGTGGATCGCAGTGAAGGAACTTCTACTCGGAGCTTATGAAGCGAAGGAGCGGACTACAAAGGTTGTAATCCCTCACTATTAGTTGTAAAGATATTTACTTGCATGTTAAACCCTAATATTCTAGTAAAGATCCTGGTTTTGGGTTGTTCGGCACGTCTAAATTTTAAATCGGGCATGGTTGATGCCTTATAGACATTTGTATGACTGCCTAGAACCCTACAGTGGTATCAGAGCCAAGCTAGAGCATTAGGCGACGTGTATACGAAGTTAAAACTCCGGTCGAACCCCGAAACATCAAAAATGACCCCCTCTCTTTTGTAAAAATGTGATTTTTTCTGCATTAAAAATACTCTAAAAAATCGGCAGGGAAATATAAGCATTACTGTGTAAAACGAGGCAGTAAGTCGTACGGACAGCCGTGGAACCGCGGCAATACCTTGCTTGTACCGTGGATCCGCGGCCGTACAGGAGGATTATGTTTATATTTTGGCACAGTAATATCAGTAGGTATTTATATCTGCTTCTGGGTATTTTTAATCTGACTCAAGTGTTGAGTGTTCTGGGGATTATTTTGAATTCGTTGATTAGATCGGAAAATTTAATTTCGTTCTTTTTTGGATAATTTAGAAACTGTTAAAATGTTCGAACGGATATCATTAACTCACTTTTTCCCGGCAAGAAAACTTTCAAGTGTTGAATTTTTCTTGAGTTTAAATCTTTCGGAAAAACGTGCAAGTAACGTGGTGGACCCTCTAGAAGAACACAAACCTTAACTCGATTATATGACCGTCTGAACCGCCTCTAAACCTTAGGGTTTGGGGCAGCACGGCGTGCCACATGTGAGGCGTTGGCTTGACCCTTCTACGGCTGGACCATTGGTACTGTGACATATTCTGGGATTATTTGAACCCCGCTTAAGTGTTGAGCTATTTAGGAAATCTTGGGTATTTGATTATTCGATCGGAAAGTTTAATATTTCTATTTATCTAGAATATGATACAATATTTGGAATTCACGTAGTTAGGCATGAAATGCGAAGTATGTGATATTTCAGATTTATGATGTCTAAAGAAATTGTGGATTCCAAATGTTGTAGTTTTACACTTTTTTTCTGTGACTGTAAGTGTAGTATGTAGTTGTATTTCCGGTTTTCGTTGCTATACATCAACGACGATCGGTGTATGCATACTTACTTACCTTGATGATATGAGATATTATGTGTTGCTGTGATATGTTATATTGGATCGTCGTGTTCTGAATAGCCGGGGGTTTTATGTGAGATGAGGGTTTTTATTTTCATTCATGTAAAATTCATTTGTATGTAATATTCTTTTATTGGGACACTTCCAGGATGAGGTTGATGTCACCAGTGTATATTATTTACTTTTCCGCATTAGGTAGACCCAAGGAGGAGAACACAAGTAACCGGGTTCTAGGGTCCAGTGGGAGGCCATCTCGAGGAGTCGAGACCGGGTCTCCTAACCCTAGAATTGGCAGTGTTACTTGCCGCTCTCGTAAGGGTCTAGGAATGTGGGTTTGGCTATTCATCGCGACCGTGGAATCCGTGTTTTATACAGGCTCGTATTAAAACATGGACATCCTAGTATATCCAATATTTCATATATGTTCATCTGCTGCATTGTTCTGTGATGAGATCATATTACTGCCTGAGACGAATGCTTATACTATATATATGCTGATATAGAAATATTACCACTTTCGTTTCTACTGTAATGCTTAGGAAGCATTAATTGATGGGATTTTTATTAAAGAGATTAATAAAAGAAAAGAAACCTAAATGATGTTGTGGAATCAAAACATTATAAAAAGGTAACTACGGTCTTACTTTGCACAGCGGTATATATGATATACCTTGCACCTTATTCAATAGGGAAAGAGCCAAGATCTCTTCACCGGGAGTGACCTCTTTAGCAGAACTGGCAGATGTTACAAACTCGCAGTTTGGTTTTTGACAGCTTATATAGTTCTTGCTTTGCACAGCGGTATATATGATATGTAAGTCCATGATGCACACCCCACGGTTCGCGGGGAGGAGGAATACTTTAAAAACGGTTTTCTCACCTCAAAAGAAACTAGTTTTTTCTTAGCATCATGAACTTTTTCCCACTTTAGGATCTTGATTAAACCTTAACTAACAAAACTAAACTAAGAGAGAGAGTTAACTACTATGTAAAGGAGTTATACCCTCGTTCCTAGTCCTTCGGTTCTTCAAGTTGCTCCTTGCTCCTTGGTTCAAGCTTCTTATTCTTGATCTCCTTTCTTTGGCTTCTTCTAGGTCTTGGAAGAGTTCGATTGCCGATCTTCTTTGCGTCAAAGATAGATCCACCCGAGGGGCCTACGATCAAGCTCCAACCTCCATGAGATACCTTAGTGATCTTACTTGTTAGGAGAGATTAGTAAGGGGATGTAGAGAGGATGTATTATGGACTAGTTGAACTCATAACTCATTGTTTTGCAACACATGCAACTGTATGAGCTTGAGGAAGAAGGAGAGAAGAAAACTTAAGAGTGAGAAAGCTTTTATAAGAATGAATGAAAAATAAGAAGAGAGAATGGTTAAGTCTTGAGCCAATAATTCAACCATGGCATTATAAATGTTGGATATAGTGCCCTCAGAGTCAATTATTGGATCACAGGCAGGTGATTGCAATAATTGAGGGAGGACCTATACAGGTAAGACAGTCTTACTCGAGATGATTGTATACTATCTGGTTTGTCTCTATCTTCGTATACATGCTTTAGGTGACATTGTGGTTCATTATTACACATTGATGGAGAATAATATGCTACCATGGTTTGTCTTTATCATCGTGTACTGCTTTAGGTAACCTTACAGGTCGCTATTGCACGCTGATAGAGACCTTAGGATTCATGCTTGACGACCAGCAGTATGATGGCGATCATATACGTGGGAGCTAGGATCTATAAGCACATCTTTAAAGTGGTCCCTAGTTATGGGAGTTTCGAGACTGGGCATCAACACTCCATTAGTAGACTAGTGTATACAGTCGAGGCCCCGACGAAGGGCGGTGGCCGGTCTCACAAGCCATTGGTGTCAGTTGGATCACCTAAGATGTATACATGTGCTCATTGGGTCATGAATACACCGGACAGGACTCGCCGGGAACATGCTAGTTGGTATTATACCTAGCGTCAGATAGCAGTTCCCTGGTGACATGTGTACAGGTTAGTTCATCGACCTGAGATCGTCATTTGTCTCATGTGAGTTCCCACTGTACTTTGATTACTACCCTACCATGGCTCAAAGGAGTCGTGCAGACAGGTTTTAGTTGGGTACAGTCCCGAGCCATATGGAGGCAGTGAGCGTATCGGCAGGGTTTCGTCTCTCCTGGTATTGGGGGTGTGGTCGCGCTGTGTCTAGGAGAGCCATTACACAAAGCCCTCGGCCGAGGCAAGAGGATTACTGGTAGGTATTCCAGTAGTATCTCAGGGTGGTCTAGGCTACACTCTGACACGACTTGTACCGCTTTTGGGGGTCTGACTTTTACCAACCCCCTAGGCCCGCCATGCGATGCTCATAGACGAACGGACCGGACTGTATGGATATTGTCACTGACAGGCTCAGTAGGGTGTCAGGATGAGTTCGCTCATCGACGTCCCTTATGGTCAATACCTAGTAGCCCGTTACGTACGGCTAATACCTCTGACGTGCTAGTGGTTAAATCCATAGCCAAAGTATTGACGAGTCTTTAGAGTCCTCCACAGACAGTTTCTCAAGTTTCGGGCGAAACGTTGTAGAGGCCGTATGATATATGGCAGGGTTCGAACTTATACGTGCGGTATTGCATGGATCATGATCGGACGGATCATACTAGTGGGTTTTGGTTTAAGCCGGATCCTAGTATTAGATTTGTTGGATTACTTTTGTATCATCGCATTAGCATTCAGTCGGAATGCGGATGCAGTTATGAATATACAGGTGAGGGGTATCCTTGTGATCCGTCATGAGTTTACTTTAGATGTTGCTGGATCTTTTTGTTGGACCGAACATTTGGATTAATGTTTGGATAATGGAAATTGTAAGCTAGATTTCATCATGACATGCATTAAAGGTGACATGGACACATTAGTGACTCATGGTCTCTTTTTATGTGTTAATGTCACATTATGTGATGTTTTTGGGTTGATATGAGAGGAGGAGAGAGAGAAGGGCTGCCATGAGTTAAGTTTTTGGTCTTGTATTATTTTGATAACACTCTCTCCCTCTCATTCCATCACAAGAAAAGAAAAGAAGAAAAAGCCTTCTCTTCTTCTTCTTCCTCTAGCTTGCATTCTCCATTAATGGAAATATCTCTAACCTCCATCTAAGCAATGGATGCAAGAGGAAAAGTGATCACAAACATTCTCTACAACACCTTAGACACGTCGGCTAGCACACTTCATGCCCGAGTTGTTTCGGACGAAGCGGGAGCTCGTAAAAAGACTTCTCGATGTGGTGCCCTTTCCGACGAGGAGATCGAGACCGATGATGCCACGAGGAGCTTGGGATGGTGGCCGAAGACCGAAGGACACGGATCGCTCGGTATAGCCTCTCTTCCCTTCTCTAGATAGCTAGTAGTAGGTTAATGGTATGATCCGGGTTTTAAGCATAAGATAGCGCCGGTTTTCAAGTTAAGAAAAATTTTTGTTTCCGCATTTTGGTCTTGCAAAGACGGCCGGAGCGCCACCGTAGTCTAACATGGTATCAGAGCCACGCCATTAACCTTTACTAGCTTCTTCTAACATATTTAGAACTTCGATCGAACAAAAATTCCGAAACCGCGATTTCAAAATGTGCAGTTTCTGTCGAAATATTTTTGTTGTCAAAAAATTATTTGGTGTATTGCAAAAATATGTGCAGGCTTTTCTAAGACTTCTAAGAAAATTTGGTCGCATGATCCTCCAGTGTCGCCGCGGAACCGCGACAATAACCCTATTCCGGCCGCGGTTCCGCCGCCATACTGTAGCCTCACTGCACAAAAATTTCTACAGTGCTTTGTTACTTGGAAATGTGGTTTCTGGTATTTTTGTTTGGGCCCAGATTATTTTGAGTACTGGGTATTGTGCTTGGGGCCCACTTTGGGAATTTTTGTCGATCGAAAATTTAAATATGTTAGTTCACAGTATTTACATTATATCTGCGACCGTGAATGTCATTCGATCGGTAAATCGTGTCTAATTGCTATAGTTCTTTTAGACGGATTTGCGAACGTGACATTAACGATGATGTTATGTGTTGTGCTGTGATATTGCGGATTTGTCGTGGTGGATAGCCTGGATGTAATGGTAGTACAGTTTGATTGTATATGTACATTTGATATTGCGGGGCGAGCGTCCGACATGTGGACTGCCGTCACTGCCTGTTTGTATATTATTCTTTTAGGGCACGACCGGGCTGAGGTCGATGTACCCGTTGTATATATTTTTACTTTCTGTACTAGCATTACCCCACGGTGGGGTGCACGGATAGCCGGGTTCTACAGGGCAACGGGACCGCATCTCATGGTTTTGAGATGGAGGGGGCTTCACTCTAGAATTGGCAGGCTATTCGCCGCACTGGTAGGGGTACAGGTTGACCCAAGGAGGGGTGCACAAGTTACCGGATTCCGTGAAGTGTTGGGTGGTCCATTCAAGTTGTTTAAGGGGGCCGCCTCGCTTCAGGTTTTGGCGGGTAACTTGCCGCGCCCGTAGGGGTCTAAGATTTCATTGCACAGGCTATCCATATGACCAAGGGAACGTCGGGTTTCAGTAGCGGCTCTATGAAACCCGGGGATCCCAGATTATCTGTATTGTTCTGTGATGCTTATTACATTTCTATGATGTTCCATTTTATCACGCCTTGAGCGATTATTATATATTGATATATATACTAGTAGATGTTGTATATGTTTTACACCCGCGCTAGTCCAGTCCCCGCTCTGTCGTTAGTTAAGTAACCTAACACGTGATGACGGGACCCAGTGGCGAATGCGGATGGCATATACGTACATCGTATTTTCGTTCTTTTTTGGTGTGATTAATTGATAGGACTGCATTGATTCGGATCAATGCAAGCTAAACAAACCTATTCTGATGTTGTTGGAACATTTTTTTCCAAAAAAAAGCTGTTATTATAAGGACGTTCTCTTTTGTTTTGCACAGAGGTATTCGGTTATGAATATCCAGCACCTCAGTCGACGAGGCGAGGACCGAGATCCCTTCACCGGGAGTGACCCCTTGGACAAAAGTTTGCGTCAGGGTAATAACTTCACTATAGCCGATTATTTTTTGCTTTGCATCGTGGTATTCAGTTGGAATATCCTGCACCTCATTCTACGGGGAAAGAGCCGAGATCCCTTCACCGGGAGTGACCTCTTTAGCAAAGGTTTTCGCCACTATATTTTTATAAAAAGCTATGCAGTTCCTTCAACAATATCAAGTTCATTACGTTAAAAGTTTTTCGCCAAAAACTAGACGTAGCCCTCCGTCATTTCTTACAAGCATTACTTAGTATTCATGCTGTGTTTGTTGACTGTGTCAAGGCGTAGTGTACGGTAGCTAAGTAGTGTTCGTTTATAGCATATTAATGGTATTGGTTAGGACAGTCGTGCGGCCTTGTTGACTGTGTCAAGGGCTCATACGGGTGGGTTTAATGCAATCCAGGATAATGACGGGTTGTACTTGACTAGGACTCTATGATTTGTTGACTGTGTCAAGGTCACTTGGGTCCTAGGGGTAAAAATCACATCGGGAGTTTCTAAAGAAATTGAAACTTGCCAGATATGCGCATACCTTCTGGATTGTGATAACGTGAGTGGATTCCATCACATTATCATGCGATGATAATTGGATCCCGATTCCCACTGATGAGTTGGTTTACTCCTCGGGTGATCCAGACTAATTCTTCTTTCAGGTTTGGAAGAGAATTTGAGGTAACAGTGGGAGGTTTCCTGATTAGATAAAGTGATAACCATTCTGATCTAGGTTAGAGTGCACGCTGAGTGTTTCTTTTCTCTCTCTCTCTTTGGCAGCAACCATGACCCGACTCTTGACTATGACTCAGTGACCAAGTTAACCGAACCTTCTTGAAACACTGGCTTTTGGATTGTCAGAGTTGTATACCTCATTGCCACTCCTACTTTTGCCCTTTTCTCCAGAACACCCCGTATTACTACGAACGTCCACTTCCATTGGATAAAACCATCGTATGGTTATCTACAAACTCGAAGGAACTTGTTCCAGATTCGAGGATGGTTTCCGTTTCTGGAGAAAACGAATAGGACTGTTGATTGATAGAGGTTGTGCGTGTTCAAGTTTTAGTTAAAATACCGCAATCAAGAAGGTTTCGCTTGTAGCTAGCCGGTTGAGTACGGGTCGTCCGCAGGGAGATGGGAGTCTTTTTCTATGTGCTTTAACGAGTTAAGTCCGAGAGTTCAGAGTTGTTTGTGATTATCTAAGTGTTGAGTTGATATTTAAAGAGAGCTTGTTAGGGTTAGGATTAGGTTAGTTTGAGTTAGGAGTCTCCACATCTTTCGTTGCCCCTCTTAATATCGGTATTACGGTAATCGGCAACAACGGGGATTAGCACGACTAGGAAGGAACTTGCGAGTATAAGGTATGTTAGTTATATGTATGCCCTAGAGGCCATTACTATACATAGGATGTTTATTGTAGTGGATGCTGGGACATATATAGGGAGGACTTTCTTGCTCGACATGATAGTATGCTATCTGGTTGACCTTTACCTTAACGTGTATGCTGATTGTCTCTCTGTTACATGTTGGTAAAGCCCTTAGGATTTGTACTTGACTACCTGGACTATGATGCGGATCATACTAGTGGGGACATGGTAGTCCATAAGTACATCCTTCAAAGTCCCTAGTCGTGGGTGTATCGAGACGGGGCATCGATATACCAGAGTAGACTAGCGTATACCTTCTCGACCCATACAGATGGGCGGTGGATGATCCCATATCCATCGGTGTTTGACAGCAGAGATGATATACGGGTGCTCAGTAGAGACTGGGTACACTGGACGGACTCGTCGAGAACTCCCAGATGGTATTATACCTCACGTCAGATGGCAGTTCTCTGGTGACACTGGTACAGAGTAGTCTGTTGACCCGAGATCGTCATAGAGTCTTGTGTGGTTCCCACTGTGCTTTGATTTCCATCTTACCACGTCCAAGAGGGCGTGCAAAACGGTGGTTTTTGGGTACAGTCCCGAGTCACATGGAGGCAATGAGCGATAGGAGGGGATTCGTCTCTCCCGGTATATGGGGGTTGATGTTGCGCTGTGTTCGATTGGCTATAACAGGAAATCCCTGGCCAGGGTTGCTGAGATTTACTGGTAAGTGTTACCAGTAGTTTCTCGAACAGTTATAGACCTCATATCGACACGACTTATTGAGCTATTGGGGTCTGACGTTTACCACCCCTAGGCGAGATATGCGACAGATCAGACGATCAGACCGGACTGTACGGTAGTGTTACTGGTCGGATTCACTAGAGTGTGAGCGGGCTTGCTCGTCGATCTTCAGATCGCTCAATACCCGGGTGGCCGTTACGTTTAGCAGACCGCTTGCGGATTGTGGATGCTTGATATGATCATCATCTGCTGCCGGCGTATTGACGAGTCTTTAGAGTCCTACACAGAGGTTTCCTGGCTCAAGCGAAACGAAATAGGAGCGCATATGAGATATGTGCGGGACCGAGAATAATACGAGTATGTGATACTGTATTCGATTCTCGCGATGTGACATTGATCGGTTATATGCGATATAGCCGGGTTATCGGATCAAGTGTTGATTCGATAAGATGTTACTAATGATACCAGTCGGTTATGTGCGCATGACCGGATCATTGAATCAAGTGTTGATTTAATGATTTAATGTATAATTATATATTTGATATATTACTTTGCATTAACTAGTATCGGTTCACTTTAGACGGATTTTCTCACTTGGTTCGTGCGCATTGCATATGCGATATGTTTTTTGTGCACTTGTATGTATCATGTTTGATGATGCATGCTAACTTGAGTTTGTGTAAAGATTAAACCATGGTTATTCAAATAGTTAGGGTTTTGTTTTTCATATCTACTTATTTATTTATTTATTGATTTTTGGAAAATAAAAGGCAAGAGAAAAGAATGGTGGCTATTTTTGTTTTAAGTTGAAGATTCATGAAGCTTTGACTTTGTCCACCATTCTTATCTCATGCTTAACCTAACCATTTTGATTTAACCCTAGTTTACTCTCTACATCTAACCATGGTTCAAGTTATGATAAGATTATTATTATTTTTTTTTTTGGTAATAATCTAATCATAATTTTCTTCTTCATATTCTTCTTCTTCTTCATTGAACTAAAGAAGAAAAACCTTGACCTCATCAATGGTGATTGATGAATTTGAGTGAGAAATCCAATTCTAAAGTTTACCCACTTCCTATTTCTTCATCCTCTACCTCTTGCCAAGTAGTAGAGTGTGTTTCCTTCAAAACTTTTCACGGTTTGGTGAAGGTGGAGCTTGATTCATCGATGCTTCGACGTAGATCATCTTCGGCATGGACATCGACGACCTAGATTGCCCATTCTCCGACGAAGCCGATCCTAGAGCCCGGATTTGATTTGGACAGCGGAGAGGACCTCGTTGCGGAGCCGTAGAGGTGGAGCACCGGATCTACAATGGTTGTATTTCCGTATCTTTTAGTTAAGTGTTAACTAGTTAGCTTGTTCGCCTAGAAATCTAGTTATCGATCCGTAGTTTAGGGTTTGTAGGCACCATAATTTTTAAAATTGCCATGGTTGATGGCTTGGGAGACCTCACTAGAGTGCCTAGGAAACCTACAGTGTTATCAGAGCCTAGCTAGAGCCTTAGGCGAAGTCCAGACGGAAATTGAAGTCCGAACGAACCCGAAACCCCGATTCAAACATGCTCTCTGTACAATTTTTAAAATCTGGGATTTTTCCACATTAAAAATGTTCAGAAAAATCAGCAGGTGAATATATGAGGTACTGTGAAAATCGTGCAACTGATTCCTCTATCTTGCCGCGCTTCCGCGGCACGAGATAGCCTCGTGCGGCGGTTGCGCGGCGGTACGGCCACTTTATTAAATAATTTTTACACAGTATCTCATAATTATTAGTGCTGGTATTCCTGGGTATTTTTAATATTTATTCCAGAGTTGAATTTTTCTGAGTTGATTTGGGGATTCGGTATTTCGATCGGGGTATCAAATTTTGTCTGTGTGGCTTTCCGGATAGATTTTAGAATATGTTAAAAAGTTCGACCCGATATAAATACCCAACTTTTCCCCTGTCGGGAAATTTTCAAGTGTTGGATTTTTCTGTAGTTTAACGACGTTCTAAGTAGTGCAAGTAACGCGATGGTCCCTCTAGAAGACACAAACCTTAACTCGATTATGTGACCGTCTTGAACTGCCCTTTGAACCTTCGGGTTTGGGGCAGTACGGCGTGCCACATGTGAGGCGTTGGCTTGACCCTTCTACGGCTGGACTGTTGGTACTGAGGTACGAACTTAATGTTGTTAAACTAGTTTCATGTGTTGATCTGTATCGGGAAAACTTGGGTGTTAGAATGTTCGATCGGAAAGTTTAACATTTTCTATTTATCTGGAATGGGATACAATAATTGGAATTCACAATAAGTTATATGATAACTGAATGAACGTTATAAACGTAGCAATTTAGTCTCACTTGATCGGTTGCCACGGAATTTTGATGTGATCAAAAGTCCGTCGCAATCACGTAGCGTACGCGGATACTCGCCGGGTAAACTTAATAGACAGCCTCACTCCATAGCCCCGACCAAGTGACTGTAGGAGAACCCCGTCGCCGAAAGCATCCGTACGGGTGCTCGCGGTAGCGGTGTTCCGCCTTGGTGCACTTCGTCGACGGTATCGGGGGTGCAGCCGTCTACTGAAGTTTGCGACGAGTATTCGATCAACATGTCGGGAATCTTGTTGAATTGCCCGACTTGGTATTGAAAAGTGTTTTCGATAATGAGACTAAAATGCGGGGTTTATAATTGTTAGGCATGTGTTGTCTAAGGTATTCATTTGATTAGGCATGCGATGTCTATGCAGATTGCGGATTCCAACTGTTGTACTTTTACACTTTCTTTTCTGTGACCGTAAGTGTAATATGTGATATCGCCGGTTTCGTTGCTATATGTCAACGACAATTGGGAGGCGCATATTTACTTACGTTGATGACATGTGTTGTTATGTGTTGCTGGATATGTTATATTGGATCGTCGTGTTTGAATAGCCGGGGGTTTTTATGTGAGATGAGTGTTTTTCATTTTCATTCATGTAAAAACTTGTATGTAATATTCTTTTATTGGGGCGCTTCCAGGTTGCGGAAGTTGTCACCGTTTGTATATTATTTACTTTTCCGCACTAGGATAGACCCAAGGAGGAGGGCACAAGTAACCGGGTTCTGGAGTCCAGTGGGAGACCAACTCGAGGAGTCGAGTCCGGGTCTCCTAACTCTAGAATTGGTAGGGTTGCTTGCCGCTCTCGTAGGGGTCTAGGGGTGTGGGTTTGGCTATTCATCACGACCATGGAATCCGTGTTTTATACTGGCTCGTATTGAAAACACGGACGTCCTAGTATATCCAATATTTCATATGATTCTTCTGCTGCGATATCTGTGATGTGATCATGTGATGTTTCTGTGATGGATATAGTATATAGTATATATGATATATTATATAGACGTTACTTATGTTTTACACCCGCGCTAGCCCTGCCCTGCTCTGCCGTTAGTTACCTAACCTAACGGTGCACGAGGGGACATCGAGGCGAATGCGGATGGCATAAGTGTACGTCGTATTTATCTGTGATGATTAGGTACTTAAATGATGGGACTTCATTAATGAGATTAATGAAATAAAATAAACCTAAGATGTTGTAGAATCGAATTTCAAAATAAAACAGGTAGCTACAGTTCTTGCTTTGCATAGCGGTATATACGATATATCCTGCACCTTATTCGATGAGGAAAGGACCGAGATCCCTTCACCGGGAGTGACTCCTTTAGCAATAACTGGCAGATGCTACACACTCGGTTTGACTTTTGATTGCTTTTAAGTGTTTTTGCTTTGTACAGTGATATATATGATATATCCAGCACCTCATTCGACGAGGAAAGGACCGACGATCCCTTCACCGGGAGTGACTCCTTTAGCAAAACTAGAAAAGCCTCAAAAACACTCCATTTTTAAAATCATTTGATTCTACAACGATATCAAGTTCATTACGCAATAGGTTTTCAGAAAAACCTGTCGTAGCCCTCCGTCATTTCAGATAAATCCTGTTTAGTATTCGTGCTGCGTTTGTTGACCTTGTCAAGGCGCAGTGTGCGGTAGCTAACCAGTATTTATCTGCTTATGCATATGATGCAGATTGGGTTAGGGTAGTCGTGCGGCCTTGTTGACCTTGTCAAGGGTCGTGCGGGTGGGTTTGATTCAATCAAGAAATGACGGGTTGAACTTGACTTGCGGTCTATGGTTTGTTGACCTTGTCAAGGTCATAGATTGTTTGGGGCAAAATATTATCGGGAATTTCAAGTGTTGAAATTTGCAATGAGATTGCATACCTTCTATGAGATAGTTGGATCCCGATACCCGCTGCGAGTAAGTGTTACTCCTGGGAGAGTTTTATACATTACAATTAGCCGATCAAGTAGGTGTCTAGAAAGGTGTCAACGGGGTTACACCTCTGGAAAAACGAGGTTTACAGTAATTAGGTTCGTGTGAAAGCACGGGGGACCTCCCTCAAAGTACCGACACTGGCCTGGCTGAAAGATTGGCGAACTTGTAGTGTGTAATTAATCCCGGCTAGTCTTTCCTTTTAGGGTTTGAAGGAAGATTTGATAAAAAACAGTGGGAGCCATCCTGATTAGATAAAATAATAACCAATCTATTCTTGACAGAGCGCACGCTGAGTGTTTTCTTCTCTCTCTCTCTCCTGGTAGCGACCATATCACGCCTTAATCAAGATAATAATACGGAATATTGACCGAACCCGCTTGTTATACTGAGCTGGGGAACGTTGGTCCCGCTCCAACTTATAATTGTTATAAGACAGAGCAGGAAATTGGGGAATACCAGAATTCCCGTGCCGCCCAAACGAAGAGAGTGCATGCTGATGCATCATCTTCGGGTGTGTTCATTACAGAGAACTGTTTCTCAGTGTCCTTTACGTCCTGGGTATGTGACACCAGATCAGGATCCCAGATATGTAATATGTTACATAGGGCTACAGAAAGGTAGAGAACTGAGAACGGGTGATAAGTTTCATGAGGCAGAAAACGGGGCAAGTGTTGCAGCCAGGTCTGTTGGTCACTGTCACCCTGTATTACCTGAATACACTGATTCTGAACGAATGCTGTTAGATACCGAACCTGATATACAAAATCATATCACTCTCTTTATCAGTAAAGAAATGATAAAATTTTGTATTGTTGGATAATGTTTTGAACATTTCCTATATCAAAAGTTGATCGGTTCAGGCACGTTATCTAAAAGCATTGATGTTCTAAATCAAACTACAGTTCTTAGTATATGGAACACACACAAGAGGAAGAGTTCAGAAATGAACGAATCCTTCTTGAGGTATTGTAGACTAGGTCAGATCAATGTGACCCGACTAGCTAGAGTTACATAAAGATGCATATTTAAATTAGTTTGAATTTACATCTTGTGAAACTCGCCAGTCATGTCACAAAGATAAGATGACCATAGCTCCGTTTACTGGAAACAGAGAAAGAGTTAGTAAACTCTTGGGATGATACATGTTGATGTATGTAGGTCCCCTGTCTACACATGCCAAGACCGGTTCTTTATACTTCATTACGTTCTCTGATAATCTCTTTAGATTCAGACATATGTTCTTGTTGAAACACAAGTCCGAACCTTTTGAGATATTCACAGAATATAAGCGAGAAGTAGAGAACCAGAATACGGGTATAAGTATTATGTCCTATGATGAGATCAAGGAGGAGAATACTTGAGCACAGAAATACTGGACTATTCTAAAGGAGAATGAGATTCTCTCTCAGCATTACTCCTCCGTATACACCATAGCACGATGGTATATCGGGGCGGAGCAGATACACCCTATTTGATATGGTGTGCTCTATGATGAGTAACACTGAGTTACCTTTTTCCTTTTGGGTGTTATGCGCTTGAGAAGCTGCATACCTATTGAATAGGGTTCGAATCAAATCAGTTGCCTACCATTTCATATGTGATATCGAAAGAGCAGAGCCCATGTCTTAAGCTAGTTAAGATTTGGGGTTGTCCGGCCTATGTCTGAAAGCAAAATCCGGACAAGCTCGAGGCAAGGTCTGTAATGTAGAACTGGAAAGGTTCCAGCTATACAAACTGCAGCTGATGATTTGACAGAACCAAAGGGTTCAATGGTTACCAACGAACCTCGGCCTCTCCGCCGATCTAGTAGGGTTCCTCACCCACCTGAGAGATACTTCGGTTTCTCTATGACAGTGGGAGCGAGGATTGCATCATGAGATGATGACCCAACTATTTTCGAGCTGGGCATCAGGAGTAAGACTCTGTAAGAATGGCTGGATGTTTAGTGATCTGAGATGGAATCCTTATACACCAACAAAGTATGGACTTTGGTTGCTATATCTGAAGGGTTAAATCCCCATCAGGAGCAAGTATATCTTGAGAAGATTACTTGGTGTAGATGGAAAAGTTGAGACTTTCAAAGCTAGACTTGTTAAAGCTTTTCGTCATCGACCAGGCGTGGATCATGATGAAACCTTTTCAAGTGACTATGCTTAAGTCCATCCAGACCCTACTTGCCACGGCTACATACCATGACTACGATATCTGGTGGTTGGGTGTCATGACAGCTTTTCTAAATGATGTTTTAGAAGAGAACGTCTATAAGTACACAGCAAGAGGGCTTCGTAGACAGTGGGAGCAGAGGAAACGTGTGCAAGATGCTTTATAGGATAAAGCAGGCATCGCGGAGTTGGAACATCTGTTTTGATGGATTAGTCAAAGAAGTTGACATCATCAAAATGGTAGATGAACCTTGTACAAACAAGAAGGTAGTAGGGAGTATGGTGACGATCCTCGCAGAGTACGTGGATGACGTACTCTTGATAGGGAAGGAGTTTCCTATGCTACGCTCGGTCAATCTCCGATTATCACCAAAATTCTCCACATAGGATCAAAGTGATACCTACTAAATCCTGGATTTTGGATCTATGAGATAGATCTAATTGGATGTTAGGACTCTCACTAGTTGTAGTGAGACGGTATCAACCGATCCTGGGGAGAATCACTGGAAGGGTTCCAGGGTGATAATGACGACTGAGTGTCAGTCGCAGGCATTGTCTTTACCCTCAGTAAAGGGACGGTATGTTGGAAGAGTTCCAAGCTAGATACCGTGACATACTAGACGATATAGGCTGGATACATCGCTACTTAAGATGCTACCAAAGAGGCTGTTTGGGTGTATATTGGTTCATGAGATGAACTATGTTCCTCCCATTGTGTGACAATGGAGTTGTGGCTTATGCCAAGGAACACTCGTCCCATCAGTGATCCAGACTTATTCTAAGGCAGCATCGCCTGATCATGGAGATGGTTGATCTCCAGGGTGATCGAGGTTAGGAGAGTAGACTCAGAGGACAACACAGCGGATCCACTCACAAAGGCCTGTTCCCAGAGAGAGACACTTTTATGGGATGGTTGAGTATGAGATACTTCAAACCACTGCTACAGATGGTCCTAGTGCAAGTGGGAGATTGTTAGTTATATGTATGCCCTAGAGGCCATTACTATACATAGGATGTATATTGTAGTGGATGCTGGGACATATATAGGGAGGACTTTCTTGCTCGACATGATAGTATGCTATCTGGTTGACCTTTACCTTAACGTGTATGCTGATTGTCTCTCTGTTACATGTTGGTAAAGCCCTTAGGATTTGTACTTGACTACCTGGACTATGATGCGGATCATACTAGTGGGGACATGGTAGTCCATAAGTACATCCTTCAAAGTCCCTAGTCGTGGGTGTATCGAGACGGGGCATCGATATACCAGAGTAGACTAGCGTATACCTTCTCGACCCATACAGATGGGCGGTGGATGATCCCATATCCATCGGTGTTTGACATCAGAGATGATATACGGGTGCTCAGTAGAGACTGGGTACACTGGACGGACTCGCCGAGAACTCCCAGATGGTATTATACCTCACGTCAGATGGCAGTTCTCTGGTGACACTGGTACAGAGTAGTCTGTTGACCCGAGATCGTCATAGAGTCTTGTGTGGTTCCCACTGTGCTTTGATTTCCATCTTACCACGTCCAAGAGGGCGTGCAAAACGGTGGTTTTTGGGTACAGTCCCGAGTCACATGGAGGCAATGAGCGATAGGAGGGGATTCGTCTCTCCCGGTATATGGGGGTTGATGTTGCGCTGTGTTCGATTGGCTATAACAGGAAATCCCTGGCCAGGGTTGCTGAGATTTACTGGTAAGTGTTACCAGTAGTTTCTCGAACAGTTATAGACCTCATATCGACATGACTTATTGAGCTATTGGGGTCTGACGTTTACCACCCCTAGGCGAGATATGCGACAGATCAGACGATCAGACCGGACTGTACGGTAGTGTTACTGGTCGGATTTACTGGAGTGTGAGCGGGCTTGCTCGTCGATCTTCAGATCGCTCAATACCCGGGTGGCCGTTACGTTTAGCAGACCGCTTGCGGCTTGTGGATGCTTGATATGATCATCATCTGCTGCCGGCGTATTGACGAGTCTTTAGAGTCCTACACAGAGGTTTCCTGGCTCAAGCGAAACGAAATAGGAGCGCATATGAGATATGTGCGGGACCGAGAATAATACGAGTATGTGATACTGTATTCGATTCTCGCGATGTGACATTGATCGGTTATATGCGATATAGCCGGGTTATCGGATCAAGTGTTGATTCGATAAGATGTTACTAATGATACCAGTCGGTTATGTGCGCATGACCGGATCATTGAATCAAGTGTTGATTTGATGATTTAATGTATAATTATATATTTGATATATTACTTTGCATTAACTAGTATCGGTTCACTTTAGACGGATTTTCTCACTTGGTTCGTGCGCATTGCATATGCGATATGTTTTTTGTGCACTTGTATGTATCATGTTTGATGATGCATGCTAACTTGAGTTTGTGTAAAGATTAAACCATGGTTATTCAAATGGTTAGGGTTTTGTTTTTCATATCTACTTATTTATTTATTTATTGATTTTTGGAAAATAAAAGGCAAGAGAAAAGAATGGTGGCTATTTTTGTTTTAAGTTGAAGATTCATGAAGCTTTGACTTTGTCCACCATTCTTATCTCATGCTTAACCTAACCATTTTGATTTAACCCTAGTTTACTCTCTACATCTAACCATGGTTCAAGTTATGATAAGATTATTATTTTTTTTTTTTTTGGTAATAATCTAATCATAATTTTCTTCTTCATATTCTTCTTCTTCTTCATTGAACTAAAGAAGAAAAACCTTGACCTCATCAATGGTGATTGATGAATTTGAGTGAGAAATCCAATTCTAAAGTTTACCCACTTCCTATTTCTTCATCCTCTACCTCTTGCCAAGTAGTAGAGTGTGTTTCCTTCACAACTTTTCACGGTTTGGTGAAGGTGGAGCTTGATTCATCGATGCTTCGACGTAGATCATCTTCGGCATGGACATCGACGACCTAGCTTGCCCATTCTCCGACGAAGCCGATCCTAGAGCCCGGATTTGATTTGGACAGCAGAGAGGACCTCGTTGCGGAGCCGTGGAGGTGGAGCACCGGATCTACAAAGGTTGTATTTCCGTATCTTTTAGTTAAGTGTTAACTAGTTAGCTTGTTCGCCTAGAAATCTAGTTATCGATCCGTATTTTAGGGTTTGTAGGCACCATAATTTTTAAAATTGCCATGGTTGATGGCTTGGGAGACCTCACTAGAGTGCCTAGGAACCCTACAAGGTAGGCTTTCCAACGCAGAAGTCCTTCCTTTTGGTGCTTGTCCGTCCGTTCTTGGCTCTTAGCCATAACCTCCGGTTAATTCAACCACAACCGGTCTCACTACGGAATCACCGCTATCATGTAGGATAGGGTGCCGTAAGGAGCGGATTGTGGTTCAATTAACGGGAGTCGATTTAAGCTGTTGGGCAAGGAAAGAGTGAGAGAGATTTCCTTCTCTCAAACTTCCCTTATCCTACCCTAACAAGTATGAACTACTCACACTTCATGATTCGGAAAAATAAAACAAAACAAAAGAGGAAGATAGAAAGAAGGAGATTAGAAGAATACGACTAGCTATTTGCGACCTCACCTTGGCGAGGATCGAGCGTAAGCATCATTGTCGTATTAAAGATAAAGAAAAAGAGAGAAGAAAGAAACAGCAAGAAAATAACAACAACTACTTAACGAATTAAAATTACAACAATTATAGCAAAAGTAAAAAAAGCATGATAATAAAATGATCTTCTTTATTCACCATTCTTCACTCACAAAGCTCACTCAAGTTTAATGGAGAAGAGATGAGAAGAAGAAGAACATGTAATCTAAAACCTAGGAAAAAGAAAATACAAGAATGGACCCTTTCCTTCACAAAGTTCTGGGCTATTTATAGGCTGGAGAATGGAAACCTAGGGCAACCACCAGAACAAAAACGAAAAGACCAAAATACCCCCAAAATCTCTGCGCATGCGGCGCTAGTACGGCCGCGGATCCGCGGCCTAGACCCCCCTTTGGCCGCGGATCCGCCGCGCAATGGTGGGTTCATGGCATGGGTTTTTCTGTACGGCCCTGGTCTGCTGTTGTCTGTATTTTGGCATATGTGTTTCCTGAAAATACCTCTACATTTCTTCCAGAATTTCTGTTGAGGGAAAGGTGGACTTTTGTGGATGTTTTTGTCATGATTGCCTCGAGCTCCGCGTAGATCTCTTGGAACTTGTTGTTGCCATTGAGCCTTGTGCATGAAGGTGACATTGATTTGACATTTTGTCTTCCTAAACTGGTATCTGGCAACATACGGATGAAGAGCGGAGACCGTGTTTTATCTGTGGTTGGCAGGAACCCGGATTTTGTCGTGTTTTTCATGAATTTCACCGTTTTAGAACCGAGAACCTGTATCCTGCAATTGACTAGCAAACACGGCTCAAGAGTATCTACCGATATGCAATGTGATAAAAATTGGGCGGTATGAAAATGCAAAAATCTGATATGAACAAATACCCCCAAACTTATCATTTGCTCGTCCCGAGCAAAGCCCATTTATTCACAAAAAATTTCCTAACCTCACTTTCGCAGGGAACGCGATTGCACTGAGCATGTGCAACAAGCCGTTAAACCTCTAGGTGTCCCTAGTAGGAGGAGTGTTGTCTCCTGAGGGTTTTCAGCGGATACTACCTACAAAATCCGGTCAAGTTGGTTTTGTAAAATAACTAAGATTCAAACCCTAAAGTTTTGTTTCAGAAGATAACAATTCTATAATCCTAAGTCTAGACCATCGAACCTTTATTTTTCACACCTCGCATCTTATTTAACTACAGATTTTATATGTCTTTACGTGCAGTGCAAATAGTGTCGTTAAGTTTCAGAAGGATCGATTAAAGTCATCATGTCGCACAATAAAGCCCAGATAACAATTTTAAAAGGATCACATAAGTTTTATAAAGAGTTAAGCATTTTTCAAGTTTCGTTTTCCAGTAAGGTTTCAACTTCATAATTTCTATCTCCCATAACAGGAAACTAAGTCGTATTTTTCACTCCACCTTTTTCTTGTTTTCATTTCATACACACCTCTGTGAACGTGCAATAGTCTTTATCATAGAATAAAACCTTCATATCTCCGTTAAAATTTTTATAAAAGCCTGTCTTTTATCAAGATTATTCTCACACAAAGAACCGTTAGGAATTTTAACTCGGAGAGAACACTTGCTTGACTTTGTTTTAAACTGGACTTTCTAGGCTTCTTAGCGAGCTTTGGGCCAATGCACCCAAACCAGTTGGTTTTAGGGCATTAGGTGTAGAAACACCCCAGCGGACTTAATTACTCAAGTTACCTAGGTCCAAAAACAAAAGACAGTTTGGCGTGAAAATCAGATGATTTAATACAAACGGAGATATAACCGGCAGTTCAATTATTTTTTTGGATAAAAGACGTGTTTAGTGGGTTTGGTGTGTAATCATTCCAATCAAGTTTCAGATGGGTTATTTTTCAGACTTAGCTCCAATTACGGCATCAATAACATTCCTTCATATTCGCTTTACTTCATAAACTATTCTTGACATTACTTATTTCAGAACAAACCTATTTGATCCTCAGAAAATCATTTATCTGTTTAAAAGTTTAAACATGAAAGACTTGTCATCTAAATTCCAAAATTCACGACACGTGTAGTGTGATGTAAAGACGTATATCAGCTATAGTTAACTTCAAAGGAGAGTTATCTTTCAGGTTTTCAAAATCTAAACATAAGATTTAGTTATTCCTATTTTTTCAAACAAAACCGTCGAATTATGAATCAGAGTTCTTCCACAAGCTAACTTGACAAATTTTTTTAAAATATTTTTTAAGAAAATTTTCAAATTTTTATGGATTTTATGGATATTAATATGCAGATGCAAAATATACATATGAATGCGAAGGTAAGAAATGCGTACCGAGCGTACCCCCAAACTTAAACTGGACAGTGTCCTCACTGTCGTATCATGAAGAGAGCAGTTGGAAGGTTCAAAATTGTCGGTTAGTGATACACAAATTTTTATTTGTTTTTGTTTTTAAAGAAAAGAAAAAGAATATACACAAATATATACAAAATGGTTTATACATACCCCCAAACTTATTTGGAACAGTGTCCACTGTTCTTGGCTGGATAACCGAAGTTTGGAGGTAGGCAGAGGAAGATCATTCAGGGTAAACCGGCTCCTGTAAGAACAGGAGCTCCTCTGTTGGTTCGGCGCTAAGGTACGGTTTGCATCGGTGTCCGTTTACTTTGAAAATAGTACCGTCCTTAGGATTTTCCAAATCCACAGCGCCCTGCGGATACACATTCCGCACAAAATACGGCCCTTTCCAGCGAGATCTGAGCTTTCCAGGATGGAAGTGAAGTCGGGTGTCGTAAAGCAGTACCTGCTGACCAGGTACGAAGGTTTTGCGCAAAAGGTGTTTATCGTGAAACACCTTCGTTCGATTCTTAACGACAACCGCGTTATCATAAGCCTCATCCCTAAGCTCGCTTAGTTCGTTCAACTGCAGCTTCCGATGGCTGCCCGCATCTTCGAGAGACAGATTCAGCTCCTTTATCGCCCAAAATGCGCGATGCTCTATTTCGACAGGAAGGTGGCAGGCTTTTCCGTACACAAGCCGATAGGGAGACATGCCAAGGTCGGTCTTATAAGCGGTTCTAAATGCCCAAAGGGCATCAGTGAGTTTCAGCGACCAATCCTTACGGTTCTTGGAAACCGTCTTCTCCAGTATCTGCTTGATTTGCCGATTTGAAACTTCGGCCTGCCCGCAGGTTTGGGGGTGGTAGGGCGTAGAGAGCTTATGATTAATGGAATACTTCCGCATCAAGGCCTCGAAAGTCCTGTTGCAGAAATGACTTCCATTGTCGCTAATGATCGCACGGGGGTGCCCAAACCGGGAGAAAATGTTTTCTTTAAGGAACCTAACGACAACCTTGTTATCGTTAGTCCGGCTGGGCACAACCTCGACCCATTTAGAGACGTAATCAACAGCTAGAAGGATGTACAAGTTCCCGAAAGAGCTGGGAAACGGCCCCATGAAATCTATCCCCCAAACATCGAAAATCTCCACAACCAAGACCGGTTGGAGCGGCATCTCGTTCCTCCGGGATATCCGGCCCATGTGTTGGCACCGGGAGCAAGTCTTGCAATAGTCATGAGCGTCTTTGAAGAGTTGTGGCCAGTAGAAACCACATTGCAAGATCTTCTCAGCTGTCTTTCTGGGCCCAAAATGCCCGCCACACGCTTGATCGTGGCAAAATGACAGCACACTCTTGAATTCCTCATCAGGGACACACCGACGAATAATCTGGTCGGGACAGTACTTGAACAAGTAGGGTTCGTCCCAGTAAAAGTGTTTTACTTGGGATAAGAAGCGAAGTCTGTCCTGACTTGACCATTCGGTCGGTAGTAATCCCGTGGCCAAATAGTTCACAATATCTGCGAACCAGGGTTCGTACGATACTGTCAAGAGCTGTTCATCCGGGAAAACGTCGTTGATCGGAATTGGAAGCGAAGGCGAAGAAGGAAGTCGTGAGAGATGGTCGGCAACCACGTTTTCACATCCTCGTTTGTCCTTAATGACAAGGTCAAACTCTTGAAGCAAGAGGATCCAACGGATTAAGCGAGATTTTGCATCTTTCTTCGCAAAAAGATGGCGCAGAGCAGAATTGTCCGTGTAGACAATGACTGGAGAGCCGATGAGGTAGGGCCTGAACTTTTCTAAAGCAAATACAACAGCTATGAATTCCTTCTCAGTTGTTGTATAATTGAGTTGTGCGTCGTTCAGGGTTCGGCTCGCGTAATAGATTACGTGCGGCATCTTGTTGATGTGTTGTCCAAGGACAGCACCAATGGCAAAGTCGGATGCATCGTATATAATCTCAAATGGATGCGTCCAGTCAGGTGAAGAGAGAACGGGAGCAGAAGTGAGTGAGCGTTTCAGTGACTCGAAGGCAGTCACACAGCTCGAGTTGAAGTCGAATGGTGTGTCCTTGGCCAGCAAAAGAGTCAAGGGCCTAGCAATCTTGCTAAAGTCGTTGATAAACCGTCTATAGAAACCGGCATGGCCAAGGAAGGCTCGGATATCTCTGACGAATCGGGGAGGAGGCAGATTGGAAATGACCTCAATCTTTGCTTTGTCAACCTGTATGCCATTTTGCGAGATGATATGTCCTAAGACAATACCTTCGCGCACCATGAAGTGGCATTTCTCCCAGTTCAAAGTGAGATTCTTGTCCTTACATCGGGTAAGGACAGCATCAAGATGCAGCAAACACTCGTTGAAGGAATCGCCGAAGATGGAGAAGTCATCCATGAAAATCTCCAGAAATTTTTCCACCATGTCTGAGAAAATTCCCATCATACACCGCTGGAAGGTAGCGGGCGCATTGCATAACCCAAAGGGCATGCGTCGATATGCAAACGTGCCGAAAGGACAAGTGAAAGTGGTCTTGTCCTGGTCTTTTTCGGCGATGGGAATTTGATTATAGCCAGAGTAGCCATCAAGAAAGCAGTAGTACTCGTGTCCGGCCAATCGTTCAAGCATCTGGTCAATGAAAGGTAGCGGAAAGTGGTCTTTCCGCGTTGCGGCGTTGAGTTTTCTGTAATCAATGCAAACTCGCCACCCAGTTTGGGTGCGAGTAGGGATTAACTCATTCGTCTCGTTGGTTATGACCGTGATGCCCGACTTCTTGGGGACAACATGAATGGGGCTAACCCACTGGCTATCAGAGATAGGGTAAATGATACCACTATCTAGACATTTGACGATCTCCTTCTTCACAGCCTCCTTCATGACTGGATTAAGACGTCTTTGTGGATCTCGGGCTGGTTTGGCATCATCCATCAGATGAATGTGATGCTCAAGGATCAGGGGACTAATCCCCTTGATGTCCGCCATGGACCAGCCAAAAGCTTGCCTGTTGCTGTGCAAGACCGCGAGAAGGGCTTTCTCTTGCTCTGGAGCTAGAGAAGCCGAGATGATGACAGGAAGGGTCTCGTTCTCACCTAAGTAAGCATACTTAAGGTGAGACGGCAACGGCTTGAGTTCGAGCGTTGGAGGTGAAATGATGGAAGGCAAGACTGGTGCAAAGGTCTCGAACTCAAAGGACTCCAGCAAAGGTTCAAAACGAGTGTAGGCCACCGAGTTGGATGGTTCAGGTAACTCATCCGGAAAGTCGAAGGATTCAAACTCGGGTTGTGCACGGCTAAGATCGTTCAAGAACGTGAAATACTCGTAGTCGTTGTCGGGCGCAGAAACAGCAGCAGGTTCGAAGAGAAACGCACTAGTGGCGTCAAGATTATCGTGATCAAACAGAAACTCCTCGAATTCACACTCTTCTGGGGTGATCTCCTGGATCGAGCAGACGTCCAGTATATGAGCATTAGGTTCGGTGGGCTGCTTCCCCAACCTAAAAATGTTGAGTTCAATCGTCATATTTCCAAAAGAGAGGTTCATCGAACCATTGCGAAAATTGATCACAGCATTTGAGGTTGCGAGAAATGGGCGACCGAGTATCACCGGAATTTGATTCCGGGGGTTAGCTACAGGCTGTGTATCTAATACAATGAAGTCAACGGGGAATATGAAGTCCCCGACTCTTATCAACACATCCTCTAGCTCACCCCTAGGATGGGTGATCGATCGGTCGGCCATTTGGAGAGTGCAGTGTGTGGGTTTCAGCTCTCCGACGCCTAATTGCTCGTATACTAAATACGGAAGCAGGTTAACACTGGCACCAAGATCTAATAGTGCGCGGTTGATGTTCTTATCCCCAATAGTAATTGAAATCGTAGAACAGCCAGGGTCCTTCCGTTTTTGTGGTAAAGATTGGGTAAGGGCATCACTCACAGCACTAGCCAAGAAAACTTTCTTGGGTACCTGAGACTTCCTCTTTTCCGTGCACAAGTCCTTTAAGATTTTTGCGTAGGACGGGACTTGTTGGACAGCATCTAAAAGAGGAATGTTAATGTTAACCTGCTTAAATAACTCCAGAATCTTCTCCATTTGAGTATTTTGTTTATTAGACCTCAACCGGTTTGGAAATGGAACATTTTGAAAATTGGTTGAGTCTAATGCTGGAGGAGGAGATTGTGGAGTTGGAACGGATCCCAGAATAGGTGTCTTCGTGGAGTGAGAAGTGGGTCCGTTCAGAGTAGAAGAAGAAGAGGGAGAGCCTTGTGAAGAACGGAGAATAGGCTCAGAAGAAGAAGAAGAAGAAGAAGAAGAAGAAGAAGAAGCGGCGGCCGGGGCGTCATCGTTGATTCGTTTGCCAATGTTATTTTTGCAGCATCCTTCCCGATCTCAGTGTGGTCACGGCACTCACATTATGGTTCTGTTGTTCAAGAGCAACATGTGCATTATGTGGGTGACCGGGATTTGGAAGTGGCTGGGACGGGAGCTTCCCCTTCTATCGCTCGCTTAAGGCCGTGTTCAGCTGTGCAATCTGGGCCTCGATGGTCTTGATGCTTTGCCCATGTGCGGCAGTGTGTTGCACTAAAGATTGAATCGAAGACTGGATGTTGGCGGTGGATTGAGTCGATTTTTTAACAAACGCCTCCAGACTTCGCTCGAGCGAGGAAACCTTATCGTTGTTTGACGGAACAAAGTTGTTTGGTGGAAACGAGTTGTTGGGTGCAAAGTTGTTCGTCTGGTTTTGGAAAGGTTGGGGTTGGAAGGGCTGCTGATATTGATGTTGAGGCGCTTGTTGTTGCGCTTGTTGTTGCGGCGGAGGGGCCCTTTGGAAATTGTTGCCTTGGAATTGATTCTGATTCTGATTCCAGGCGAAATTGGGGTGGTTCCTCCAACCGGGATTGTAGGTGGAAGAGTATGGATCATTCCTCGGTCTTTGCTGGAAGGCAGCATTAACCTGATCCTGTCCTTGCGAGGGTGGATTGTAAGGACACTCTTCGGTCAAGTGGGAAGGATCGGAACAACAAGCGCAGATGGTACGAAGGGGGAGAACAGGGGCAGGAGCAGGAGCAGAAAATTTGCTCTCTATCGCTTCAAGCTTTCTTGTTATAGCAGCCATTTCAGCTTTCATCGCAATAGAGACGTCAAGTTGGTGGATTCCTACCCTAGACTGACCGGTAGAAGTGGAGGTAGAAGAAGAAGAAGAAGTCGGTCTGGTGCTCTCCCACTGTAGCGTTTGATCCGCAAGGTCGTCAAAGAACTGCCACGCTTCCTCGTCAGATTTGGATAGGAAGTGGCCCTGACAGATGGTTTCCAACAACTGCTTCGTTGCTGGGTTCAGTCCCTCGTATAAGGTTTGGCAGAGTTGCCATTTCTCTATACCGTGGTGAGGACACTGAACAAGAAGGTCCTTGTACCGGTCAAAGCACTTCCAGAAGGGTTCAGAAGGAAGCTGGGAGAATTGGTTGATTTCATTCCGAATCCTTGCGGTTTTATGATTCAGATAGAATTTTTTCAGAAACGCTTTAACAAACTCGTCCCAGCTGGTGATTGAGTGGGAAGCGGTGCTATACAGCCATTTTTCAGCGAGATCGCATAAAGTGAACGGAATGACCCGTAGACGTATAGCATCGTCCGACAGCTGGGTGGTTTTCATCATGGCACAGACGTTTTGAAATTTGTTAATGAAGATATAGGCATCTTCAGATTCAAGCCCATGAAAACGTGGAAGCATGTTGATGAAATGGGGCTTAATTTCAAAGTTGTCCCCATTGGCCGGAGGAAGAGAAAGGCAGGTGGGAAGTGCAGAACGGGTGGGATAGAAACGATCCTGGAGCGCGATTCGCTGCGGCGCTACAACAGGCGGAGGTGGTGGGAGATTGGTCTCCATAGGAGGTGGAGCCAATCCAGCGGTGGTCAAGGAGATGTTCGGATTAAATTCCGACATCGCGGAAGAAGAGGTTGGTGAAGGTGAAGGTGAAGATGTACGAACAGAATTCCGGTCAACGTCGGAGTTGGCCGGCAAAGGAAGGGGTGAAAGAGGAGTGGACGGAGTATCGACTTCGGAGTCGATCGCGTAGTTGGTCGCGACTAACGTAACGCGGACTAGACGGGCGCTAGTGTCCCGAGTCCAAGCGGACATACACTAAACGAGTTTAGTATAGTCAAAGCGGAGAAGGTGAGGGTAAGAAAACGTCAATGGAGAAAGGCGATGGGTGGTGGGTGAGAAATGGATTTGGCGACAAAGGGCAAGTTTTTATAAAAGTTTTTGATTTTTTTCTTTTTTTTTTAGAAAGATTTTTACAGAAATATGTACGGAAATACGGCTTAAGTAATCACAAACAAGATATGCACAATCACACCTAGATCTAGGGTAACCTAGGTCTACTAGACCTGCTCCTGAACTTGATTGTCGAAGTTAAACAATGCCGAGAAACGGGCTTTAAAATACACTGATCACGAGGCCAGGTAAGTGCAGAGATAAGGGGAGGTTGTCCAACGCTTTCGCGAAGTTCCTTAATTAAATAACCCTTTCTCTTTCGGCGGTTGCGCCTTTAACACTTTCCTAGACACCCCGTAAACAATATACCGTTAAGCGAGGTTCTAAACACGGTTTATCTTCTCCTAATGAGCGCGAAGTCCTTAGGGCTGAAGTCTAGTATTTTTTAATTTACAATGGACAATGCATAGGCTTTAGTGATTTTTGGGGTCCTGGGAAGGGTGATGAAATCCCCACCCAATCTGGATTGGTTTCAAGCCCCTTAAGTCCGTATTAAAGAAATGCAAAATAGTAACAAATCAACTGCAAACAATTTTTATTTGCGGCGCAAAGAATCCTGCACAAGAACAGTTTATTGGTAGGGGGAGAAGAATTTGCGCAAAGAAATCTGCAGAAAACACAATTTATTGGAGTCCAGAGGAGTGGGAAGGAGGAGAGGAGGACCTACAGAGAAAATGGCACCCTGAGGCCACCAAACGGCCGCGGTTCCGCGGCCTAAGCTAGGTTATGCCGCGGATCCGCGGCAATGTGATGGGCTTGGGCCTTGAAAATTTTTGTAGCTGCTGGTCTGTGTCTCCTCTGGTTTTCTGGATGTCCTGAATCCTTATTTGCTTACTGTAACTGCTCCAGATTTTTCAGTAGACCGTTGGCTTCGTTTTGGTCCGTCGCGGTGTAGCCGCGAAATGTGGGTCTATCTTCCCACGTCTTTGGCACTGAACTTGAACTCCGTATTGTCTACGTCTTGGCCACTGAACTCAAACTTGTGTTTTCCTTCACACTTGCACAAAAACTAATCAAAAATAACAAGATGGTTTCTTTTACAAAGTATATTTTTTTGTTTTGTTTTTCGGTTAAATTTACAAGTTAACTCGAAATTACACAAGGAAATAAACTACCGTCTCCCCGGCAACGGCGCCATTTGATTGATAGAGGTTGTGCGTGTTCAAGTTTTAGTTAAAATACCGCAATCAAGACGGTTTCGCTTGTAGCTAGCCGGTTGAGTACGGGTCGTCCGCAGGGAGATGGGAGTCTTTTTCTATGTGCTTTAACGAGTTAAGTCCGAGAGTTCAGAGTTGTTTGTGATTATCTAAGTGTTGAGTTGATATTTAAAAAGAGCTTGTTAGGGTTAGGATTAAGTTAGTTTGAGTTAGGAGTCTCCACATCTTTCGTTGCCCCTCTTAATATCGGTGTTACGGTAATCGGCAACAACGGAGATTAGCATGACTAGGAAGGAACTTGTGAGTATAAGCTAGGCTTTCCAACGCATAAGTCCTTCCTTTTGGTGCTTGTCCGTCCGTTCTTGGCTCTTAGCCATAACCTCCGGTTAATTCAACCACAACCGGTCTCACTACGGAATCACCGCTATCATGTAGGATAGGGTGCCGTAAGGAGCGGATTGTGGTTCAATTAACGGGAGTCGATTTAAGCTGTTGGGCAAGGAAAGAGTGAGAGAGATTTCCTTCTCTCAAACTTCCCTTATCCTACCCTAACAAGTATGAACTACTCACACTTCATGATGCGGAAAAATAAAACAAAACAAAAGAGGAAGATAGAAAGAAGGAGATTAGAAGAATACGACTAGCTATTTGCGACCTCACCTTGGCGAGGATCGAGCGTAAGCATCATTGTCGTATTAAAGATAAAGAAAAAGAGAGAAGAAAGAAACAGCAAGAAAATAACAACAACTACTTAACGAATTAAAATTACAACAATTATAGCAAAAGTAAAACAAGCATGATAATAAAATGATCTTCTTTATTCACCATTCTTCACTCACAAAGCTCACTCAAGTTTAATGGAGAAGAGATGAGAAGAAGAAGAACATGTAATCTAAAACCTAGCAAAAAGAAAATACAAGAATGGACCCTTTCCTTCATAAAGTTCTGGGCTATTTATAGGCTGGAGAATGGAAACCTAGAGCAACAACCAGAACAAAAACGAAAAGACCAAAAAAACCCCAAAATCTCTGCGCATGCGGCGCTAGTACGGCCGCGGATCCGCGGCCTAGACCCCCCTTTGGCCGCGGATCCGCCGCGCAATGGTGGGTTCAGGGCATGGGTTTTTCTGTACGGCCCTGGTCTGCTGTTGTCTGTATTTTGGCATATGTGTTTCCTGAAAATACCTCCACATTTCTTCCAGAATTTCTGTTGAGGGAAAGATGGACTTTTGTGGATGTTTTTGTCATGATTGCCTCGAGCTCCGCGTAGATCTCTCGGAACTTGTTGTTGCCATTGAGCCTTGTGCATGAAGGTGACATTGATTTGACATTTTGTCTTCCTAACCTGGTATCTGGCAACATACGGATGAAGAGCGGAGACCGTGTTTTATCTGTGGTTGGCAGGAACCCGGATTTTGTCGTGTTTTTCATGAATTTCACCGTTTTAGAACCGAGAACCTGTATTCTGCAATTGACTAGCAAATACGGCTCAAGAGTATCTACCGATATGCAATGTGATAAAAATTGGGCGGTATGAAAATGCAAAAATCTGATATGAACAACTGTTCAGTTGTCTTTTCCTTTTACCTTCTCTCAGGTTGCGAGTGTTCCTTGGATTAGGGGATAGTACACCTGTCACGCTTATTGGATAGTCTTCTTCCAAACCTTAGGCTGGTGCCGAACGGTAGGGAATGAAGAAAACCATTTAGCCTAACGATGGTGTACAGAAGCTAATAAGTCAAGACAAATAAAGAGATTAGTAAGAGGGCAAGGTAAATTGCGACTGCTATTCACGACCAAACCAAATATTTCATCGCCGCTCTTACTTCACCTTTGTATTTCTCTGGAACACCCCGTATCACTACGAAGATCCACAGTTTATTGGATACTCCATCGTATGGTTATATACGAACTCGAAGGAACTTGTTCCAGTTCGGGGATGGATTCTGGTTCAGGAGAAATAGGAATAAAGTTTATTTAGTTGTCTTTTATCTTTACCTTCTCTCGGGTTGCGAGTGCTCCTAGGATTAGGTCAGTACACCCATTATGCTAATTAGATAGTCTTCTTCCAAACCATAGGCTGGTGCCAGACGGTAGAGAAGGAAGAAAACAATTTGCCCTGAAGGGGTGTACAGAAGGTAATGACTAAAGGCATATAAAGGGATTTGGAGAGATGGCAAAGAAATATACAGTTACAGTTGTGAATCTGATAATGGAAGAGGCATTACTAGGAATACCCGGATACCCCTTCGAAATATTTATATGTTTCAGTTTCACTGTGTATTGTTAAAGGAAAACTGATTTCCCAATTAGCCCTTGCTCCAGGATATGTATTTACCAGGTTTGATTCTCACATCTGTATGGTTTTACAGATGATGAGTGGGAGTAAGTTATTGAGAATTTGGTGATTATCCTCATTATATCGGGATTCGTTGTAATTGGTGATATTTGAGGAAATCGCCTGGGTTGTTTGCCGGACGGCAAATATTTGGTTTTGAATATCCGTTATAATGCACCAATTTCAAATTGATATATCTGTACGATTATTTTTATAAAGTGACATATAACTTTTTGAAATTATGTCTATGATATTTACCTATATCAGTGGATGGTTAGGTAAGGAGTATTAAACTGTGGTGTAATTCTTCTTAACCATAAGTACAGTTTTCAACCTACGACACACAGGGAATGAGTTATTAGACTCAGGGGACTTATACAGAGCATTGTATATTGTCCAGTGTCCATGAGGACAGTGGGGTTGGTACTCGTACTATATTCTGTTTACTTGTGACTTCTCTAGTTCTTAGACATGTGTTTCGTAGAAATGCAAGGTCTAAGTTTTGAGAAGTTATAGGTATATGAATAAAGTAGAGAACCAGGTATTGCAAGTATCGGGATTCTTCAAGGTGATCGAAGATGTAGATACTTGTGTATGGTATTCAGTTGATAGTAATGATTATGAGAACTTGCTTCTCTTTCAGGTTACTGATATCTGGATGGATTCCTAAATTGAGTAATGCTGATCGGCCTCCTTCCATTTAGTTGACATGCATTGGAGACAGCTGCATGATTTGAATCTGGTTCCAATTAAATCAGTGCCTCTGTTTCTATATTGGATATAGAACGGTTCATATCTTAACATTGTTAAGGTACGGGGAGTTGTCCGGCTTATGCTTAAAACCAGACTCTGGATAACTCAAGGCACGTTTCTGTAATGGTTGTTTGTTGGTGGACCCGGGCTATGACGAGGGTTGATTTTCTACCATCTGGAAGATCAATAGTGATATTGTTCTTGACTCGCCACAGTTTTAGTAAAATGGATTATTTTCATAAAACAGTAGTGGTAGTATGGTAGAACTGGAAGTGATTCCAGAACTGCAAACGATTACTGAAAATTTGATAAGAACCTAAAGATTCAATCTGGATTGACATTCCATTGACCACTCCGCAGATATGGTGGGTAACCTCAGGCACCCGAGAGGTACTCCGGTAGCCTTAAGGATGGTGACTGGGAGGTTCTTGTTTACCCAGACTTGCCATTGCTGTTGTTCCAGACTGTGAGACCCGGCAGGAGGATGAGTATAGCGTCGTTCTGAACTGGCTTTAGAAGTGCTCGTGTATATGACTTTGCCAGAGGGTTGCCGTAGTCAGTGGGAGCAGCGGATGCATAGTGGATAAGTCGCTTATGTCTATTTATAGACTAAAGTAGAATATAGCGGAGATAGATCATCTATTTCTGATGTGACTGTCATAGGTTTGACTTCATCAGAATAGGGGATGGATCTGTTAATAAGGTAGTAGGGTGTGATGTCCTGGTATTTGCATGACATACACAGAGTAGGAAGTTAAATTCCTACACTACGATCGGTTATACTTTGGTTGTCACACAGTGGTTTCTCCACATAGGACATGGATATTATATCAAAAATTCTGGTTACTAGATCTATGGCTTTAGATCTAGATTTGGGTCGTTTCCCAATCTGGGTACTTAGACAGCATTCTACTGGTATTTTAGAATGGACGACTCCTAGCACGGTAGTGTACCTGCAGGTGATGGAGTCACCCTCTCTAAAGGTGTCTTACAGACTAAAGAGGAGAGGGATGCGCATGATTGGCAGATTACTTGCTTAGGCAATTGAGTCAATCATGAGATGTCAAGTACCACACCAGATGTTGTTTTTGCACGAGACGTAATAAGATGATATTAGTCCAATCCTGGAGAAACGTTCAGAAGTAGTTTTAGAACATAAGTGGATGTTCTAGGGATATGATGACAACAGCCTCTTTTAGGAGACAGTTATCAATCCAAGCTTCCAAGGTGACCTGGATGACAGAGTGACTGTCGGAGTTATAGTTTTCCCTCTGACGAGGAGCAGTATTTTGGACAGGTGGTCCAAGCGGATACTGAGGGAGGCATGGCGCAGGATACTGATTAGTTTCAGTTGACGATACAGTCTAAGAAGTTTGGATTTGGAGTTCATTTATGAACTAGGACCCATCATATATCCAGACATATTCTAAGATAGGTATTGCTCATTTCGGGAGATGGCTTTCTCCGTGAACATGAGATAAAGAGAGACATAGAAAGAAACATCAGGGCGGATCCACTAGCTGAGGCTATTTCTCGAACGCAATAGTTTCGCAAACGAGCTTTGTGAGACTGATTAGTAGAGGAGTTGGGTGTTCTGTATCACACGGGCTGTGAGTATGCGACATCGCAATAATTAGCCTTGAGTGCAAGTGGGAGATTGTTGGATATAGTGCCCTCAGAGTCAATTATTGGATCGCAGGCACGTGATTGCAATAATTGAAGGAGGACCTATACAGGTAGGACAGTCTTACTCGAGATGATTGTATACTATCTGGTTTGTCTCTATCATCGTGTACATGCTTTAGGTGACATTGTGGTTCACTATTACATGTTGATGGAGAATAGTATGCTACCATGGTTTGTCTTTATCATCGTGTACTGCTTTAGGTGACCTTACAGGTCGCTATTGCACGCTGATAGAGCCCTTAGGATTCTTGCTTGACGACCAGCAGTATGATGGCGATCATATACGTGGGAGCTGGGGTCTATAAGCACATCCTTAAAGTGGTCCCTAGTCGTGGGAGTTTCGAGACTGGGCATCGACACTCCATTTGTAGACTAGTGTATACAGTGGATACCCCGATGAGGGGCGGTGGCCGGTCTCACAAGCCATTGGTGTCAGTTGGATCACCTAAGATGTATACAGGTGCTTATTGGGTTATGAGTACACCGGATAGGACTCGCCGGGAACATGCTAGTTGGTATTATACCTAGCGTCAGATAGCAGTTCCCTGGTGACATGTGTACAGGTTAGTTAATCGACCTGAGATCGTCATTTGTCTCATGTGAGTTCCCACTGTACTTTGATTACTACCCTACCATGGCTCAAAGGAGTCGTGCAAA
This sequence comes from Agapanthus africanus, assembly GCA_030015575.1. Lineage (NCBI taxonomy): Eukaryota > Viridiplantae > Streptophyta > Magnoliopsida > Asparagales > Amaryllidaceae > Agapanthus > Agapanthus africanus. The sequence continues at coordinate 405,813,237 of CM057346.1, forward strand.
TAAGTTTTAGGTTGGTAGAGTCCCGAGCCACATGTTGGCAGTGAGCGTATCGGCAGGGGTTCGTCTTTCTCGGTATTGGGGGTGAGGTCGCGCTGTGTCTAGGAGAGCCATTACACAAACTCCTCGCCGAGGCAGGAGATTTACTGGTAGGTATACCAGTAGTATCTCAGGGTGTTCTGGGCTACACTCCGACACGACTTTTACCGCTTTTGGGTGTCTGACTTTTACCAACCCCCTAGGCCTACCATGGGATGCTCATAGACGAACGGACCGGACTGTACGAATATTGTCACTGACAGGCTCAGTAGGGTGTCTGGATGAGTTCGCTCATCGATGTCCTATTTGGTCAATACCTGGTAGCCCGTTACGTACGGCTAATACCTTTGACGTGCTAGTGGTTAAATCCACAGCCAAAATATTGATGAGTCTTTAGAGTCCCCCATAGACAGTTTCTCAAGTTTCGGGTGAAACGTTGTAGAGGCCGTATGATATATGGTAGGTTTCGATCTTATACGTGCGGTATTGCACGGATCATGATCGGACGGATCATACTAGTGGGCTTTGGTTTAAGCCGGATCCTAGTATTAGATTTGTTGGATTACTTTAGTCTCATCGCATTCGCATTCAGTCGGAATGCGGATGCAGGTATGTATATACAGGTGAGGGGTATCCTTGTGATCCGTCACGAGTTTACTTTAGATGTTGCCGGATCTTTTTGTTGGACCAAACATTTGGATTAATGTTTGGATAATGGAAATTGTAAGCTAGATTTCATCATGACATGCATTAAATGTGACATGGACACATTTGTGACTCATGGTCTCTTTTTATGTGTTAATGTCACATTATGTGATGTTTTTGGGTTGATATGAGAGGAGGAGAGAGAGAGGGGCTGCCATGAGTTAAGTTTTTGGTCTTGTATTATTTTGATAACACTCTCTCACTCTCATTCCATCACAAGAAAAGAAAAGAAGAAAAAGCCTTCACTTCTTCTTCTTCCTCCTCTAGCTTGCATTCTCCATTAATGGCAATATCACTAACTTCCATCCAAGCAATGGATGCAAGAGGCAGAGTGATCACAAACATTCTTTACAACACCTTGGACACGACGGCTAGCACACTTCGTCCCCGAGTTGCTTCGGACGAAGCGGGAGCCCGTAAAAAGACTTCTCGATGTGGTGCCCTTTCCGACAAGGAGATCGAGACCGGTGATGCCGCGAGGAGCTTGGGATGGTGGTCGAAGACCGAAGGACACGGATCACTCGGTATAGCCTCTCTTCCCTTCTCTAGATAGCTAGTAGTAAGTTAATGGTACGATCCGGGTTTTAAGCATACGATAGCGCCGGTTTTCAAGTTAAGAAAAATTTTCGTTTCCGCATTTTGGCCTCGCAAAGACGGCCAGGGCGCTACCGTAGTCTTACAATAAAATCATATAATCTACAACCATGCTTGAATAGTGGCTCCAAATGAAATAAACAAATACATAACCATTCTTCAACCCATGCCTCCTAATTTCCACCTCATTAATTCTTTAATGAAAAAGAATAAAACAATAACGAAGTGTCTCCTTCTAGAAGGTCAATCTTGTAAATTTACAAGAATGCCCTTTTTCCGTATTTTCATACCCGTATCCATATTCCGAAAAATACGGATACACTAAGATCAGTATAATCCAATACTATAATAGTAGTATCCGGCTTAAACCAAAGCCTACCAGTATTCTTCGTCCGATCGTCATTTGAGTAGCCAGTACACGAATGCGATCGAAACCCTGCCGTAAGACCATACGACATCTAAATCATCTAGCCTGATCCAGGGAAACCCTTTGTGTAGGTCTCTAAAGACTCGACAGTACGCTGGCAGTGGGTTTAACCATAAGTCCGTCAGTGGCACTAGCTGTACGTAACGGCAACCCAGGTACGTGTCGAAAAGGAGGCCGACGAGCGAACTCGTCCGTAACCCCTACTGAGCCTGTCCGTGACAATATCCGCGCAGTCCGGTCTGTTCGTCTCATAGTATCGCATGTATGGTCTAGGGAGGTGGTGAACGTCAGACCCCTAACAACGGTACAAGTCGTGCCGGTATGGCTCAAGACCATCCGAGAATCTACTGGTCAGTCTACCAGTAATTCTCAATCAGCCCTGGCCAGGGACTTATGGTAATGACCAACCGATCACAGTGCGATATCGACTCCCTATACCGGGAGAGGCGAATCACTAACAGTCGCTCACTGCCTCCATGTGGCACGGGACTGTAGCCAACTAAAACCTATTTGCACGACTCCTTTGAGCCGTGGTAGGGTAGTAATCAAAGTACAGTGGGAACTCACACGAGACAAATGATGACCTCAAGTCGACAGACTATCTGCACACATGTCACCTGAGAACTGCTATCTGACGTTAGGTATAATACCTTCCAGTCAGTTCTCGGTGAGTCTTGTCCGGTGCACTCACACTCAGTGAGCATCTGTAGACAATCTTAGGTGCACATCACCAATGGCTGCGGGACCAATCAATCGCCCCTCGTCTGGGTCTAGATATGTATACACTAGTCTACTCTGGAGCATCGATCCCTGTCTTGATACTCCTGCGACTAGGGACATTTAAGGATGTGCCTATTGACTATCCAACTCCCACAAGTATGACTGCCATCACAACGCCGGTAGTCAGGCAAACACCCTATGGGCTTTATCAAGATGTATATAAATACAAAGTAAAATATATCACACGCTAAGATAAAGACAAACCAAGTAGGGTACTATCATATCAAGCAAGATTGTCATGTACATACATATCCCTAGCATCCTATACAATGAAGGCCTCTAGGGCATATATATCCAACAATCTCCCACTTGCACTAAGGCCTATAATTGGCGCAATGAGTACCCACTGTCTGCACTAGATCCAGTTGCTGGCGTACCGCATGCCCAACATCTCAAACAGCCTCTCGAACTGGACTTGAGGGATGGCCTTGGTGAATGGATCTGCCGTGTTGTCTTTTGTGTCCACTCTCCGCACCTCAATCTCCCGACGATCCACGATCTCCCTGATCAGGTGATACCGCCTCAAGATATGCCTGGATTTCTGATGGAACCTTAGTTCCTTCGCTAATGCTACAGCCCCATTGTTATCACAATACAAAGGTATTGGATTGGCAATGGACGGAACCACCTGAAGTTCAGAGATGAACTTCTTCATCCAGACAGCTTCTTTCGCGGCATCGTTAGCAGCTATATACTCAGCCTCCATAGTTGAGTCTGCGACGGTATCCTGTTTGGAACTCCTCCAACATACCGCCCCTCCATTGAGGGTAAACACAAAACCCAAAATGGATTTAGAGTCATCTTTGTCACTTTGGAAGATGGAGTCGGTAAAAGCCTCGACCTGGAGGTCCCCATTACCGTAAACCAAGAACATCTCCTAAGTCCTTCTCAGGTACTTGAGAATGTTCTTTACCGCTATCCAATACTTCTCACCTGGGTTAGACTGATTCCTGCTCACCATACTAAGTGCGTAAACTACATCTGGTCTGGTACATAACATCGCATACATTATGGATCCTACTGCCGAAGCGTAGGGTATAATGCCCATGCGAGCCCTCTCTTCATCAGTATTTGGAGACATCTCTTTAGAGAGGGTGATCCCGTGACAAGCGGGTAAATTACCGCGTTTGGAATCTTCCATACTAAATCTCTTTAGTATAGTGTCAATATACCCGGACTGTGAAAGTCCCAACATCCTTTTTGATCTATCACGATAGATCTTAATGCCCAGAATGTAGGATGCATCTCCCAAGTCTTTCATGGAAAATTTCTGTGACAAGAAGAGCTTTACTGTTTGTAGCATAGGGACATCATTCCCTATCAGTAGTATGTCGTCGACGTACAAAACGAGGAAGACTACTGCTCCTTCTACAATCTTCCTATAAATGCATGGTTCATCTACATTTTTGATGAAGTCAAATTCTTTGACCGTCCCATCAAAGCAGATGTTCTAACTCCGTGATACTTGCTTTAATCCATAAATGGATTTAAGCAACTTGCACACTTTTCCCCTGCTCCCTGTTCATATCATAATATTGCAATAATACATTCCCCATTCTTATGCATTTTACAATAAAACAGGTACTTTTGACCCATGTCTGCTACATTTTACAGGTTACTGGTTCTTGGATCTAAAACAGTGAAAACAATAAAAGACGACGCAAAAGTGGAACTTTTGACCAACAAATAGAAGGATCATAGTCAAGCCTAGACGAAGAACAATTCACAATGTACAAGGCAACAAAAGGTCCAAGATTACAAAGCGAATGGTTAAAAGTCCGCTACAAGTATTCACTGGAAGATCTGGAGAAGACCCAGAAGCAAAATGGAGAAAAGAACCAAAGAAGTAGAAAGACCAAAGAGCCAGAAACTGTCACAGGAAATTGTAGAAGCCAACACCATTATTTGTCCACGGAACCGGGGCCAAACCAGGCCTCAGGCCGCAGTTCCGCGTCCGTATTGCGCAGTTAGGAGTTAGAAATTTTACCATATTTTGTTGGCGGCTTTGACTAGTCAACCTAGGGTATTTTGGTAAATGTAGACGTGCGAATCAATTATAACCTAGGGTTTCCTATCCTCTATAAATAGGAACTCTAAATCATTGTATTAGCTATGCCTCCCTATGCCTCTTTTTATCAATAAAATTTAGATTTCTTTTGGAGAGCATCGATGCCTCTTTTCATTTCAGAAATTCAGATCTGACAAGTCTTGTGTTGATGTTTGGAGAGAGCCATCTGTAAAGTAAGTAGGTAATTTCAATTCTTGCCCTAGGTAATTTTTTCTCTGCCCTAGATTAAATTTAATTCCTTGCTCTACTTAAATAGTTAGATCTTTAATTCAATTGCCCTAGATTAATTTAGTTTTTAGATTTAATTAATCCATTCACACCGTTTGGAATTAACTCGTAAGAGCGATTAGGAAATTCACAACATCCCTGTGGACCAACCCGTACTCACCGGCTAGCTACATGCGACGCCGTTCTTAATTGCGGTTATTAGATAGTTTTTGAGACGAATCACTCTCGCTGTCTAAGAAACCTTCTGGTTGATCCATGTAAACACTCTCTTCTAAATGTCCATTTAGAAAAGCTGTTTTTACGTCCATCTTCCAGATTTCATAGTCATGGAAGGCAGCAATGGCAAGCAGGATCCGAATGGATTTAAGCATAGCTACTGGTGAAAAGGTTTCATCATAGTCCAATCCTGGTCTTTGACGAAAACCTTTTACAACGAGTCTAGCTTTGTAGGTTTCCACTTGTCCAAATGCACCAATTTTCTTTTTGAAGATCCATTTGCATCCAACTAGTTTCACCCCAGGAGGAGCAACTTCTAAAGTCCATACTTTATTGGTGTACATGGATTGCATTTCAGATCTCATAGCATCCAACCACTTCACCGAGTCTTTACTCGTGATAGCCTGCTAAAAATTAGTAGGCTCATCATCATCGATGATGCAATCCTCTCGATCCCCATCTACAAGAAACCCATAGTATCTTTCAGGAGGACGAGAAAGCCTACTAGATCTGTGGAGTGGCATTGGTTCGTCGGGCTCTATTGAAACCTGAGGTTCTACTAAATCATCGACAGTAGTTTGAGGTTCTAGAATTTCTTCCAGCTTTACCGCGCTCCCACTAACTTCTTTTGCAAGAAATTCGCTCTCTAAGAAGACAATGTGGCGAGAGACAAACACCTTTTATTCTTCAGTGTGGTAGACCAGATATCCCCTTGAATGCTTGGGGTATCCCACAAACTTGCACAAAACCGATCGTTCCTCGAGCTTGTCCGGATTATGCTTTTTAACATATGCCGGACACCCCCATATCTTGATATACTTGAGACATGGTCTCTTCCCGCTCCATATTTCATATGGAGTGGTAGGCACAGACTTAGTCGAAACACTATTCAATAGGTATGCTGCTGATTCTAGCGCAAAACCACAGAAGGAAAGTGGCAACTCAGCACTACTCATCATTGAACGCACCATGTCCAGTAGCGTGCGATTCCTTCTTTCTAATACACCATTATGCTGAGGTGTATAAGGTGGAGTAAGCTGAGAGAGAAGTCCATTCTCTTTTAAGCATTCAAGGAAACTGGTACTTAAGTATTTTCCACCTCGATCAGATCGAAGTGTCTTGATACTTTTACCAGTCTGTTTCTCCACTTTATTTTTATATTCCTTAAACTTCTCAAAGGCCTCAGATTTATGCTTCATTAAGAACACATGTCCATACCTAGAGAAGTCATCAGTAAAAGTGATGAAGTAGGAGTGACCGCTTCATGCATGTGTAGACATTGGACCACATACATCACTGTGTACAAGTCCCAAGAGTTCCGTGGCTCTTTCTCCGTGTCCGGTGAACGGAGATTTGGTCATTTTTCCTTTGATACATGATTGACAAGTTGCATATGATGAATATTCAAACGGATCTAAATATCCATCTTTATGTAACTTAGTCAACCTTGTTTCGTTTATATGACCAAGTCTACAATGCCATAGGAAGGCTTGGTTTGAATCTGGAGGCTTTCTTTTAAGCGTGTTTTGAATATTGAAAACTTTAGAATTGGACTGTGAAAGAGAGAACCGATCGGTAAAACGTCTATTTCTAATAGAAGCGGGCAGTCCTGGTTGATTAAGTATGTATATGCCGTTTTCCAGTGTGCCAAACCCAATCATTTCTTGATTTAGGAGAATGTTCATGACATTTCTTTCAAGCGCAAAATTATATCCTTCATTAGATAACAAAGATACTGATATAATATTACACAGCATACTGGGAATACAAAAACAGCTGTATAACACCAAAATGTACCCACTAGTCAACCCCAGGTGATATCCCCTATTGCAACAGCATCTACGTGCATTCCATTACCCATCCGGAGAGTCATATCACCTGTCTTCAGTGCTCTACGGTTTCTCAGAGCCTGCAAAGAATTACAGATGTGAGAACCAGAACCGGTATCAAGTACCCATGATGTAGAGTTTACTGAAAGATAATTTTCGATTACAAACACACCTGAAGCAGAAGCAGCAGCTTGCTTCGTGTCCTTGGCTTTGAAAGCCATGCAATCCTTCTTCCAGTGCCCTTGCTTGTGACAATAATAGCATTCGTTCTTATCTGCCTTCACCCTTCCTGCCTTGTTCGTTCCCTGCACCTTCTTGACCCCGCCTTTCGGTTTGGTGGTTTTCATCTTCTTCTTCCCTTTAGATTTCGCTTTAGATTTCGAAGAGGATGATTGGCCAACATACAGAACGGGGGTCTTCTCCTTTATCAAGGAGGTCTCTGCTACCCTCAACATGTTGAGGAGCTTTGGAAGATCAGCTTCCATTTCGTGCATGTTGAAGTTCAGCACGAACTGAGAGAAGGTGTGGGGAAGGGACTGTAAAATCAAGTCGATGTACAACTCATTCTCTAGCACACATCCCAGGTTTGCGAGTTCCTCAATGAGACTGATCATTTTCATGACGTGCTCTCCTACAAGTGATCCTGGAGGTAACCTCATCTGGAACAGTTTCCTTGAGGTCTCGTACCTCGCGATACGGGAGTGCTCTCCATACATATCCTTGCAATGGAGAAAGATGGACATAATATCCATGTTTTCGTGCTGTTTCTGGAGTTCATTGTTCATGGACGCCAGCAAGATACACATAGCTCTCTCACAGTCTAGATCCCAAGTTTTGCGAACCTCCTTATCCGCAACTGAGGAATCTGGTCCTAGGATAGGGGGAGGAACAGCGGTGGTTACATATGTAACTTTATCATAAGTCAGTGCAATGCTGACGTTCGTTAGCCAATCTTTATAGTTTGGCCCGGTCAGTGTATTTTTTCCAAGTAATAGATTTAGTCCTGTCATGGTAGCTGCCAGAGAGAGAGAAAACAAACACTAAGCATATGCTCTTGTAAGTTTAGATTGGTTTATTAGTTTATCTAAACAGGATGGCTCCCACTGTTTCCTCAAATCCTTCTTCAAACCTTAAAAGAAGAATTAGTCAGGATTTTAATCACACGTCACAATACTTGCTTAACCTTTCAGCCAGGCCAGTGTTGGTACTTCGAGGGAGGTTTTCCAACGCTTTCGCGAAATTCCTTAATTAAATAACCTCTTTTTCCTGGAGGCGTAGCCCAATTAACACTTTTCTAGACACCTACTTGGTTTATAGCATTGATTGTTAAGTGAGAAAATTTTCCGAGAGTAATCCTACTCATCAGTGGGATCGGGATCCAACTATCATTGCATGATGCCCCGATGGAAGCCACTCTAGTCACCACACTCCAGAAGGTATGCTAAATCTGCAAGTTTCCTTTATGTTTGAAACTCCCGATGTGATTTTTACCCCAAGCTCTTATGACCTTGACGTAGGCCAACAAATCATAAGATGTAAGTCAAGTTCTACCCGTCGTTGTCCTAATTAATTTAGATCCATCCATACTCGCCCTTGACGTAAGCCAACAAGGCTGTATGACTGTCCTAAATTAATGCATCTATCTATGCAACAAATAAGCAACACATTGCTACCATACACTATGCCTTAACGTAGGCCAACAAACATAGCATGAATACGAAGTACTGTTTATTTGAAATGATGGAGGGTTACGGCTGGTTTTTGGCAAAAAACCGTTAACGTAGTGAACTTGATATGATCGAAGGAACCAAGATAGCTTTTTAAAAGAGTGGTTTATGCTCCGCATTTAAAATTCGCTTTTGAAGAAAACCGAGTGGTTTTGAAATTGTTCCAACGATTTAGTTTAGGTTTATTTTCTTTGCATTAATGAATTAATGTTGTCCCATCATTTAATCCTACCATTGAAGAAAATAACGAAAATAAAACGTACGCTTATGCCGTCCGCATTCGCCACTGGGCCCAGTCATCACTCGTTAGGTTACTTAACTAACGACAGAGCGGGGGCTGGACTAGCGCGGGTGTAAAACATAACCAACGCCTAATAAATATCATATATAGATATATCCATTCATCGCACGCAATAATAAGAATTCCAGATCACAGATGAACATATTGGATATACTAGAAATACCGCACTTCGTTTAAGCCTATAACGAAGGACGGGTTCCACGGTCGTGATGAGTAGCCAAAACCCCACCCTAGACCCCTATGGGTGCGGCAAACTACCTGCCAAGTACCAGAAATGAAGCAGTCTCCCTCAACAACGTGAGTAGGCCACGAAGCACTTCAAAATACCCGGTAGTTTGTGCACCCTCCTTGGGTCTATCCTAGGAGCAAAAACAGTAAAAAGAAATAATACAACGGTGGCTACAACCTCATCCCGGATGTGCCCCGCAAAAATAATATTACATCAATTTCACAAATTACATTGAATGAAAGAAAAGAAAACACTCGTCTCACATCCCCCGGCTATTCATCATCGACAATCCAATAGCATTCATATACACAAACCAACCATTACAGATATGTGCAACCCCCACTAATCGTCGTATAGCGATTAGCGGACGTTTCAAAACACTTAAAGCATTACAGAAGAACCGATTAACTAAAGCAATTAGAATTTCTATCGATTAAGCAATTTTGAATCTACCCTCAGCTCCACAGAGTACTGAAAATATCTGGGCGGAATCAAAATATCCCAAAAATCCCAAAACCAGAAAATAAGAATAACAGAGGAAATTTGGACCGAGTCGGAGCCAACTCGGCCGTGGATCCATGGCGGAACACTGATTTCTGCCGCGGTTCCGTGGTGAGTTGACCGACTCAGGAGCCCAAATTTCTTCAGTTTTCCTAAAAAAACCCTATTTGTATTTTTAAGCCTTCTGAAAAAATTTTAGGACCAGATTTCAAAATCGACAGAAACATGGTTTTTCGGGCGCGTTTTTGGGATTTTTCCGGCGATCTAATTTCTAACACTTTGCTAACAAGTTAGATAAGGTTTAATATGGCTCTGATACCAGTGTAAGTCCATGATGCACACCCCACGGGTCGCGGGGAGGCGAAATACTTTAAAAACGGTTTTCTCACCTCAAAAGAAACTAGTTTTTGCTTAGCATCATGAACTTTTTTCCACTTTAGGATCTTGATTAAACCTTAACTAACAAAAATAAACTAAGAGAGAGTTAACTACTATGTAAAGGAGTTATACCCTCGTTCCTAGTTCTTCGGGTCTTCAAGTTGCTCTTTGCTCCTTGGTACAAGCTCCTTGTTCTTGATCTCCTTTCTTTGGTTTCTTCTAGGTCTTGGAAGAGTTCGGTTGCCTGTCTTCTTTGCGTCAAAGATGGATCCACCCGAGGGGCCTACGATCAAGCTCCAACCTCCATGAGATACCTTAGTGATCTTACTTGCTAGCAGAGATTACTAAGGGGATGTAGAGAGGATGTATTATGGACTAGTTGATCTCATAACTCATTGTTTTGCAACACATGCAAGTATATGAGCTTGAGGAAGAAGGAGAGAAGAAAACCTAGGAGAGAGAAAGCTTTTGTGAGAATGAATGAAAAAAAGAAGAGAGAATGGTTAAGTCTTGAGCCAATAATTCAACCATGGCATTATAAAATCATATAATCTACAACCATGCTTGAATAGTGGCTCCAAATGAAATAAACAAATACATTACCATTCTTCAACCCATGCCTCCTAATTTCCACCACATTAATTCTTTAATAAAAAAGAATAAAACAATAAGGAGGTGGCTCCTTCTAGAAGGTCAATCTTATGAATTTACAAGAATGCCCTTTTTTCGTATTTTCATATTCGTATCCGTATTCCGAAAAATACAGATACACTGAGATCAGTATAATCTAATACTATAATACTAGTATCCGGCTTAAACCAAAGCCTACCAGTATTCTTCGTCCGATCGTCATTCGAGTAGCCAGTACACGAATGCGATCGAAACCCTGCCGTAAGACCATACGACATCTACATCGTCTCGCCTTATCCAGGGAAACCCTCTGTATGGGACTCTAAAGACTCGACAGTACGCTGGCAGTGGGTTTAACCACAAGTCCGTCAGTGGCACTAGCTGTACGTAACGGCAACCCAGGTACGTGTAGAAAAGGAGGCCGACGAGCGAACTCGTCCATAACCCCTACTGAGCCTATCTGTGACAATATCCGCGCAGTCCGGTCTGTTCTTCTGAGAGTATCGCATGTATGGTGTAGGGAGGTGGTGAACGTCAGACCCCTAACAACCGTACAAGTCATGCCGGTATGGCTCAAGACCATCCGAGAATCTACTGGTCAGTCCACCAGTAATTCTCAATCAGCCCTGGCCAGGGACTTATGGTAATGACCAACCGATCACAGTGCGATATCGACTCCCTATACCGGGAGAGACGAATCCCTAACAGTCGCTCACTGCCTCTATGTGGCTCGGGACTGTACCCAACTAAAACCTGTTTGCATGACTCCTTTGAGCCGTGGTAGGGTAGTAATCAAAGTACAGTGGGAACTCACACGAGACAAATGACGACCTCAAGTCCACAGACTATCTGCACACATATCACCTGAGAACTGCTATCTGACGTTAGGTATAATACCATCCAGTCCGTTCTCGGCAAGTCCTGTCCGGTGTACTCACACTCAGTGAGCATCTGTATACAATCTTAGTCGCATATCGCCAATGGCTGCGGGACCAATCCATCGCCCCTCGTCAGGGTCTAGTATACACTAGCCTACTCTGGAGTATCGATGCCCAGTCTCGATACTCCTACGACTAGGGACATTTAAGGATGTGCCTATTGACTATCCAGCTCCCATAAGTATGACTGCCATCACAATGCCGGTAGTCGGGCAAACACCCTATGGGCTTTATCAACATGTATATAAATACAAAGTAAAATATATCACACGTTAAGATAAAGAGAAACCAATTAGCGTACTATCATATCAAGCAAGATTGTCATATACATACATATCCCTAGCATCCTATACAATGAAGGCCTCTAGGGCATATATATCCAACATGATATGCCCTGCACCTTATTCGATGGGGAAAGAGCCGAGATCTCTTCACCGGGAGTGACCTCTTTAGCGAAACTAGAAAAGCCTAAAAAAGACTCCTTTTTTTCAAAATCACTTGATTCTACGACGATATCAAGTTCTTTACGCTCATGGTTTTCTGAAAAACCTGCGTAGCCCTCTGACATTTCAGATAGATATTACTTAGTATTCGTGCTACGGTAGTTTGACATTCGTCAAGGCGTAGTGTACGGTAGCTATTTACTACTTATCTGTAGCATATGATGTGATTGGATTAGGGTATTCGTACGGTGTTGTTTTGCATTCGTCAAGGATCGTGCGGGTGGGTTTAATTCAATCAAGAAATGTACGGGTTGAACTTGACTAGCAGACTATGGGTTGTTTGGCATTCGTCATGGTCATAGCACGTTAGGGGCAAAAGCATTATCGGGAATTTCAAGTGTTGAAATTTGCAATGAGATTGCATACCTTCTTTGAGATAGATGGATCCTGATACCCACTACGAGTAAGAGTTACTCCTGGGAGAGTTTTACACAGGACAATTAGCCGATCAAGTAGGTGTCTAGAAAGGTGTTAACGGGGTTATGCCTCTGGGAAGATGAGATTTCTTTTAATTAGGTCCGTGCGAAAGCACGGGGAACCTCCCTCAAGTACCAACACTGATCTGGCTGAAAGATTGACGAAATTGTAGGGTGTAATTAATCCCGGCTAATCTTACCTTTTAGGTTTTGAAGGAAGATTTGATAAAAACAGTGGGAGACATCCTGATTAGATAAGAAAATAACCAATCTAATCTTGCAAGAGCATACGCTAAAGTGTTTCCTTCTCTCTCTCTCCAGGTAGCGACCATGTCAGGACTTAATCAAGATAATAAAATGGAGGTATTGACTGAACCTACTTATTATACTGAGCAGGGGATCGTTGGTTCCGTTCTTTCTTATAAGAGTTGTAAGACTGATCAGGAAACAGGAGAATATCAGGATTCTCATACCGCCCAAACGAAGAACATGCATGCCGATGCATCTTCTTCAGGTGTGTTAGTTATTGAGAACTGTTTCTCAGTTCACCCAACGTCCTGGGTATTAGATACCGGATCGGGATCCCACATATGTAAATTGTTACGTGGGCTATGTAAAGGTAGAGAACTGGGAAAGGGTGATCATTCCGTACAAGTAGGGAATGGAGCAAGTATTGCAGCCAAAGCAGTTGGCGAATATCACCTAGTATTACCAAATAGTAATACATTGATTCTGAATGAGTGCTATTATATACCGAAGATGATGTGCAACATTATATCAGTTTCTTTATTAAGTAAAGAAGGATATAATTTTGTGGTACAGGATAATGTTATGAACATATTCCTGAATCAAAAGTTGATTGGATCAGGCTCGTTACATAATGGCATATACGTTCTCAATCAAAATACAGTCCTTAATATACAAAACACACACAAGAGGAAGAGTTCATAAATGAACGAATACTTCTTATGGCATTGTAGACTTGGTCATATCAATGCGACACGGCTAGCTAAGTTACATAAGGATGGATATTTAAATCCATTCGAATTATATTCTTATGATACTTGCCACTCATATCTCAAAGGTAAAATGACCAAAACTCCGTTTAGTGGACACGGAGAAAGAGTTACGGAACTCTTGGGACTGATACATAGTGATGTATGCGGTCCCATGTCTACACATGCTAGGAACGGTTCTTCCTACTTCATTGCATTCACTGACGATCTCTCAAGATACGGACATGTGTTCATGATAAAACACAAGTCTAAAGCTTTTGAGAAATTCAGAGAATATAAGCACGAAGTAGAGAACCAAACGGGCAAAAGTATTAAGATCCTTCGATCTGATTGAGGAGGAGAATACTTGAGCAATGAGTTTCTGGACTATCTAAAAGAGAATGAGATTCTCTCTCAGCTTACTCCTCCTTATACACCACAACACAATGGTGTATCGGAGCGGAGGAATCGCACCCTATTAGATATGGTACGCTCTATGATGATCACTGCTGAGTTACCTATTTCCTTCTGGGGGTATGCGCTTGAGACAGCCATACACCTATTGAATATGGTTCCTACCAAATCAGTGCCTACCACTCCATATGAGATATGGAAAGGGAAGAGACCATCTCTTAAGTATGTTAAGATATGGGGTTGTCCGGCCTATGTCAAAAGACAAAATCTAGACAAACTCGAGGCAAGGTCTGTCTTATGCAAGTTTGTAGGATATCCCAAAAATTCACAAGGGAATATCTTCTACCACCCCGAGGAACAAAAGGTGTTTGTTTCTCGACATGCCACTTTCTTAGAAAAAGGTTTTCTTATGAAACAAATTAGTGGCATTGAGGTAGAACTGGAAGAGGTTCCAGCGAAACAAACCGTAACAGAAGACTTGGTAGAACCAGAGGATTCAGTAGTTCCCGACGAACCCCAGCCTCTCCGGCGATCTAATAGGGTTTCTCATCCACCTGAGAGATACTACGGTTTTCTTATTGATGGTGGGAGCGAGGATTGTATCATGGAAGATGATGACCCGACTAGTTTCGAGCAGGCCATCATGAGTGGTGACTCTGTGAAATGGCTGGATGCAATGCGATCTGAGATGGAATCCACGTACACCAACAAAGTATGGACTTTGGAAAATGCTCCTGAAGGGGTAAAACTCATTGGGAGAAAGTGGATCTTTAAAAAGAAAATTGGTGTAGATGGAAAAGTTGAGACTTTCAAAGCTTGACTTGTTGCAAAAGGTTTTTGTCAACGACCAGGTGTGGATTATGACGAAACCTTTTCTCCAGTGGCTATGCTTAAGTCCATCCAGATGTTACTTGCCATTGCTGCATACCATGACTACGAAATCTGGCAGATGGATGTTAAGACCGCCTTTCTAAATGGTGATTTAGACGAGTGCGTGTACATGACTCAGCCAGAGGGCTTCGCAGATAGTGGGAGCAGCGGAAAGATGTGCAAGCTGCTTAAATCCATCTATGGGTTAAAGCAAGCATCACGGAGTTGGAACATCTGCTTTGATGTTGTAGTTAAAGAGTTTAACTTCATCAAAAACGTAGATGAACCTTGTATCTATAAGAAGGTTGCAGAGAGTAAGGTTGTCTTCCTCGTATTATACGTCGATGACATACTCTTGATAGAAAATGATGTTCTTATGCTGCAATCAGTCAAGCTCTTCTTATCACAAAGATTCTCAATGAAAGATCTAGGTGATGCCTCCTGCATACTGGGAATTATGATCTATAGAGATAGATCTAAACGAATATTGGGATTGTCCCAATCCAGGTACATTGACACCATACTAAAGAGGTTTAGTATGGAAGAATCCAAGCATGGGAACCTACCCATGATCTCTGGACTCACTCTCTCCAAAGAGATGTCTCCCAAGACTGATTTGGAGAGAGCTCGCATGCAAGGGATACCCTATGCTTCGGCAGTAGGCTCTATCATGTATGTGATGCTATGTACTAGACCCGATGTAGCATACTCACTAAGTGTAGTGAGTAGGTATCAAGCAGATCCGGGAGAGAGTCACTAGATAGCTGTGAAGAACATTCTCAAGTATTTGAGAAGGACTAAAGAGATGTTCTTGGTGTATGGTAACGGAGAACTCCAGGTGGAGTCCTTTACCGATTCGAGCTTCCAAAGTGATAAGGACGACTCTAAGTCGCACTCGGGATTTGTCTTTACCCTCAATGGAAGGGCGGTGTGTTGGAAGAGTTCCAAATAGGATACCGTTGCAGACTCGACGATAGAGGCTGAATACATCGCTGCCAACGATGCTGCCAAAGAGGCTATCTGGATAAAGAAGTTCATTAGTGAACTTGGTGTGGTTCCATCCACTGAACATCCAATACCTCTGTATTGCGATAACAATGGAGCTGTGGCTTTGGCCAAGGAACCCAGGTCCCATCAGAAGTCCAGACATATTCTGAGGCGGTATCACCTGATCAGAGAGATAGTTGATCGCCGGGAGATCGTGGTCAGGAGAGTAGATACAAAGGACAACACTGCGGATTCACTCACGAAGGCCATTCCCCAGATACAGTTTGAGAGATTATTCAAGATGCTAGGTATGAGATACTACAACAGTTGGCCTTAGTGCAAGTGGGAGATTGTTAGTTATGTATATGCCCTAGAGTCCATTGTTGTACATATGATGTATATTATAATGGACGCTTGGATATATATAGAGAGGACTTTTTTGCATGTTATGATAGTATGGTATTTGGTTTCACTTTCTATTAACATTTTGACTTATATTAGTTTACTGTCTTACTCTCACTTGTTGATAAAGCCCTTAGGATCTGTACTCGACTGCTGGGACTATGATGAGATTATACTAGTGAGGCCACGGTAGTCGATGAGTACATCCTATAACTGTTCCTAGTCGAGGGTGTGTCGAGACAGGGCATCGATACACCAGAGTAGACTAGCGTATACGCATCTTGACCTATATAATGGGCGATGGATGATCCCATATCCATCGGTGTTTTGACATCAGAGATGGTGTACAGTTGCTCAGTAGAGACTGGGTACACTGGACGGACTCGCCGAGAACTCCCAGATGGTATTATACCTCACGTCAGATGGCAGTTCTCCGGTGACATAGGTACAGGGTTGTCTGTAGACCCGAGATCGTCATAGAGTCTTGTGTGATTCCTACTGTGCTTTGATTTCCACCTTACCACGTCCAAGAGGGCGTGCAAAACGGTGGCTTTTGGGTACAATCCCGAATCACATAAAGGCAATGAGCGATAGGAGGGGATTCGTCTCTCCCGGTATAGGGAGTTGATGTTGTGCTGTGTTCGATTGGCTATAACCGGAAGTCCCTGGCCATGGCTGATATAGAGTTTTACTGGTAAGTGTTATCAGTAGTTTCTCGACCTGTTATGAGCCTCACATCGACACGACTTATCGGTTACTGGGGTCTGACGTATACTACCCCTAGACTAGATATGCGACATATCAGACGAAGAGACCAGACTGTATGGGAGTGTTACTGATTGGATTCACAGGAGAATGTACACGCTTCCTTGTTGATCTTCTAATTGCTCAATACCTGGGTGGCTATTACATTTAGCTGACAGCTTGCAGCTTGTGGGTGTTTGATATGATCATCACCTGCTACCGGCGTATTGACGATTCTTTAGAGTCCTACACAGAGGTTTCTTGACTCAGGAAAAACGGAGTAACAGCACATATGTGATATGTGCAGGACCAAGGATAATGCAATATGAGATATCTTATTATATTCTCATGATATTTTGATATGAGCCGGATCATCGAATCAAGTGTTGATTCGATGAATCGGTACATGATATATATTAGTCGGTTATATTCGATATAGCCGGATTGTCGGATCAAGTGTTGATTCGATAATTTAATGTATAATTATATATGTGATATATTACATTACATTATCTAATATTGGCTCGCTTTATTATTTCATTTTCTCACCGGATAATACATTGATATATATGCGATATATGTTAATTGTATTATTTTCTTTTGTTACAAAATATTATATATGTGATATATAATATTGTAACATATTATGATTACTAATGCAACATGTTTAGCAAAGATTAAATAAGGTTTGGGTTTGAATTGGGTTAGTTCTTTCATGAACTTTCTAGAAGGTTTTCTTTTGTCATGAGCTAAGATATTATGGTTGATATTTTCTAGTGACTCATTCTTAACCTAACCCAAACCCTTAGCCTTAGTTAATTCTCTACAATGGTTAGCCTTGTCATAGTTGACCATGGTTACATTATTAATCATATATCATTTCATTATTCATCACAAAAGGATTTAATCCATTTTTTCTTCTTCTTCTTCTTCAACCTTGAGCTTTGAGAAAGCTTTCTAGGTTTTCATTTTATGATGATTAAGAGTGAGATTTTGATAAGAAAAGAGAGCACAAATACTACTCCATCATCCTCATCTAATCTAGCCAATTAGATTAGCGTTTTCACCTCATTAGAGAGAGATAGCTTGAGTTAAAGAAACTTCGAGGTAGATCATCGGAGAAAAGGAAGACTACAAGCTAGCATGGATCGTTCGAGTTGTGGAGCCTCTCTTGAGTCCGAGAGATTGTGGATCGCGGCGAAGGGACTTCTACTCGGAGCTTATGAAGCGAAGGAGCGGACTACAAAGGTTGTAATCCCTCACTCTTAGTTGTAAAGATATTTACTTGCATGTTAAACCCTAATATTCTAGTAAAGATCCCGGCTTTGGGTTGTTCGGCACGTCTAAATTTTAAATCGGGTATGGTTGATACCATATAGACCTTTGTATGACTGCCTAGGTACCCTACACTAACCCATTTCATTAGGTTAATATGAAGTAATTAAGTGTATTAGCTTTTTTTAGTGTAATTGTGTTTTGGGGGTTGACTTGTGAATTGGAGAGAGAGAGAGAGAATGATGGCATGAGCATGCTTGGTAATTATGAAAGAGAGAGAGAAATGGTTGACCTTTCATTTCTTTTTCCAAAACACTCATTCTCACATCTCTCCCTCTTATTTCTCCCCCCCCCACACAGCAGCAGTAGCATCAGCATCAGCAGCAACAGCATCAGCATCATCATCAGCAGCAGCAGTAGCAGTAGCAACAGCAGCACCAATAACAGCAGCAGTAGAACCAGCAGTAGCAGCAACACACACACACACCCTTCTTTTCTTCTTCTTCTTCATCTTGCATCCTAGGACCAACTTGAGGTATAATGTTAAACATAACTTCCATTTTGCTAAACTTGTAGTAGTTAGCTTAGTTTAGTATTTAATGTGATTTTAATGCTGGTTTTGTGGATTAAGTGGAGACTAGGCCAAGTTAGGGTTTTTATGGCTAGAGTAGCTTAACTAAGTGTTATTAAGGTCATTTAAACCAAGTTTTGCACCAGATTTCACAAAAATACCATATTGTATCATTTTAGTGTTAATTAGCGTTTTAGTTAGGATTTGGGTTCTTTTTGAGATCTACTTTTGACCCGAGAACTTCAGGAAAAAGTTGTATTTACTGGAGCTTAGTGACTAGGATAGGACCACACACACGAAGCACGAGAACCCCTCTCCCCCTTAAGGGCGCAGATTTAATGTGTCTGGTCGCAAATTGCGGCCAAAGGGTGGGTGTGGGTGTCGGGTCTTGGTCTGTAGGAATCTGCTGTATATCTAAGGTTTTTGGTATATAAAACTTTTGATTTTTCCCCTCGAGTCAAAATCTGGAACCTAAAACCTCGTTTTCAATACTTTTTAACTTGTGCGATACGTGCATTATGTGAGTTTGGTTTGTTGTTCACTATACGTCACAACGAGTTGGGGTGGTTTCAGGTGAGGTTACATACGTTTTGGTGTATCGAGTGCGCACGCGTTTAGCTTCCAACGCGAGTTTCTCCTTTGATCTTGATATCGCATTTTTGGCAGGATTTTAGCCTTATGTGTGTTGCTTGTGTTTTTCTAGGATCGATGACGGAGAGTCGGACGCGGTGCGGAAGGGAAAACCGGTGGTTGGACCTGGCTAACACGAGATCACTAGTGAGTAGATGTAATATCTATGGGGGAAATCGTTTGGATGGCGTTGGACGCCCGATTGTTTAGATAGTTTTAAAACTTCTAGTAGTACAGGAATTTTGCGTATAGTTCCTAGTTGTTTATTTTGCTGCATTGCATGACTTTTATATCCTTATATGTGTCAGATCATCATATAGAACCATTGAACCCTTAATATGAAACCCTGCTGTCAGGACACCAGCACCATTACCGATGATGCATATGTTCCACGTACACCTGCTTGCCGGCTCACACACATCATCATCGGTAATTGCCATGTCACGTACACTTTAAAGAATACTATTTCATTGTCATATCTTGCTAGCTGATAGTTGAAAAATGTTATCGCTTTCATATGCTAGTTTAACTATTGCATTCATTGCATGATATCAGATGCATTCACATATTCATTAGTCATGCAGTATTATGGAGATTTATGCTGGTATTCATTGTTTATTGATATCGTGATTTGATGATTTCGGACCCTTCTTGAGATTTCTGGATTTGGGGGAAAACCGTAAGAATATATATAAACTTCTCTCTCTCCTTCACTCTTTTTTAAAAGGCAAATTGCGGTTTTCTCATGATGTATGAGTCGTCCACCATGAGTTTTCATGATTGCTGTTGGATTTCAGGACCCGTTGCGAGGAGATGATGAACCGTCTCGGGTACATGGTGGGCCCGGTAAGGTACCCCGGGGCAATAAGCTCGAGTTGTTGACGATGAGCCTGCCAGGGGAAGACTACCTACCGGTGATTGTTGGTACGGCGGATATCCGGATGATACCGACCGTGGTCATGAGATATTGAGATATTGATACTTTGAGATGGGCCATTCCGGATTGCCGGAGCCCGAGATTTTTGAGATATCTATACTTTGGGACACTGAGATATTCATTTGAGGTGTCGATGCTTGATACGGATTTCTGTTGATTTCATTGATATTTCCTCGGACATTTCACATGAGTTTTTCTAAGATGAAACTAATGACTTTCTCATATCAAACATACTCTGATCATGTGTTAAATTGCATTCATGATGCATACATGCTAGTACATCATGCCATATCAGTATTGTTGAGTTGTGACACTTATGCATACATATTTACGTTAGCCTTATTAGATGTTACTTATTACTCATGAGTTAGCAACTCACCCCCGTTGTGCCACAGCCTTTTTGTAGGTCCGTTTTGTCAGCACTGTAGCGGCGGACGCACTTGCTCCTTTTGCTTGGATTTAAGAGTTTTGCTCGTAGGTGGGTTGTGAGATTATTTTGTTTCCACCTTGTATATTTATTGTATCTAGAGTGCTCCATATCTGCGACTTGTATTGATGTATTTTGACCTAGAGACGAGACAGTGAGATTTGTGGACTTATTTGTTGTTTCTCTGGGTCGAGCTCACTTGAGCCGACATGATGCTTGTTACTTGTGCCTTTTATTCTTATTTTTGCACATTGATGATTTACAATGCGTGGGATTTGAGTCCGCTTCGGCAAAGAGCTATCTCCCGCTTGGGGATGCCTTATTCATGTTATATGTTTATTCGTGATTTGTACCTATTTTGCGACCAGTTTTTACAAAGGAGACTCCGATGAAATTTTTGGAAAATGTGATGTTGTTTTTTGAAAGATTTTGATGCGACTTATATAGTTTTCCTTCACTCTATTTCTTAACTGGGTTTTGATTTCTAGGCTTTGGCTCACTTAGATTATGTACGCCTTGAGACGTTTCGTAATTTAAGTGCCAGTCATGTTCCGTACTTTTCGGGTCACGATAAAGTTGGTATCAAAGCGATAGGTTTACCTTTCTGAGTGTAGGATGATCCTTGGTAGAAGGAGTAAGTGACTTAAGCAGGATAACGTAGCGTGTGTATGTCCGTGGCATACTTGCGATACGGTACTCCGCCTTGGTGACTTTAGGATATACTTACTTGAAATTCCTTCTTCAATTTCATGTATCCTATGATTCTATTGCATTGTTCTTATTATCCTGTTTCCTGTACCAGCTGCTATTCCTCCACAGGCTACGAGGGCCCGATGGGGTGCCGCCAGAGACGAGATCAAGGCAGGTCCGACCGAGACAGGGACCGACCAGGATAGTACACCCATCTTTCAGGAGCAGGTTGATTCTCTTTCTACAGACCCTATCGCTAGGCTGGAGGCTAGTTTACAAGACTTACGCCAGATGATCGAATCCTTGATAGAGATCAATCGAGCGCAGAGATCGGGTATTGCTCCCTTTATGGTTGTTTCGAGACCAATTCGGATTCGCCCTGATATGTTAGCACCTAGGAGGGTTCGCAGAGGCCGTAGCGGATTCTTTAGGGGCCAGTTGTATCTCCTTCACCCACATGGTCAGCAGCCAGGGTTAGGATGTTTTCGGTGTGGTAACCTGCATCATCGTGTCAGAGACTGTATGGTGAGACGACAGGGTGCTGCGACAGTTCCACACGTGACTTTACCACCTTCACCACCTCCTCAGAGAGCTCTACTTCCTACCCCCGGTGATGCTCCATGCCAGTTAGATGCCCCCAGAGGCCGTGGACGCGGCGGTCCTCTTCAGAGAGACGAGGAGGCAAAGGCCGAGGCGGAGGACAGCCAGCTATTGGTGGGGGATAGGCCCGAGTGTTAGATTTGACTCCGCAGGATGCGCAGGCATCCAATGCCGTCGTGACAGGTACCTTGCCAGTAAGTTTTTTCGACGCACGGGTATTATTCGACCCAGGTTCCACACATTCGTATGTATCTACACACTTTGCACCGATGTTGGGCCATGAGTCATCGTTGTTAGATCAGCCGCTTGTTGTTGTTACTCTGGTAGGAGAGTCGTTGTCGCTCGTTTTGTGTTTCGTTTGTGTTCCGTTCTTATCGGGGAGAGGGATTCATCGGTTGATTTGATTCTCCTCGATATGTTGGACTTTGATGTGTTTCTGGGCATGGACTGGCTAGCGACTTGTTATGCATCTGTGGACTACCGTGAGAAGGCAGTCAGATTTAGCTTTCTGGGAGAGCCAGTCCTTGTGATTCAGGGAGACCGCAGCGTCACCCTTCCCAGCTTGTTTTCATCTCTTCGCACCGGTCAGCTCTTACGGAAGGGATGTCAGGGATTCTTAGCATATGTTTGTGATACTAGAGCTGCAGAGGTCCCGTTGGACCAGGTCCCGATTGCGTGTGAGTTCCTTGAAGAGCTACCTGGACTACCGCCTGAGCGCGATGTTGAGTTCTGCATTGACATGATTCCTGGCTCGAGGCCTATTTCCATACCGCCTTATCGAATGGCCCTGGCGGAGCTTATAGAGGTGAAGGACCAGTTGCAGGATTTGTTAGACAAGTGGATTATTTGACCTAGTGTATCTCCAAGGGGTTCTCCTGTCCTGTTCGTCAAGAAGAAAGACAGCAGTTTGCACTTGTGCATTGATTACCGCCAGCTGAACAGGCTTACCGTGCATAACAGATATCCCTTACCACGTATCGATGATTTGTTCGACCAGCTTCAGGGTGCGGGATACTTATCGAGAATTGACTTACGATCAGGCTACCATCAGTTGCGGGTTCGGCAGGAGGATATTCCGAGGACAGCTTTTCGCACGCGTTACGGGCACTATGAGTTTTTGGTGATGTCGTTCTGACTCACCAATGCACCAGCCGCGTTTATGGATTTGATGAACCGCATTTTCAGGATGTATCTGGATTTGTTCATCATCGTGTTTATTGACAACATTTTGGTGTATTTCCGGAGCCGAGAGGAGCACGAGCAGCATTTGCGGATCACGCTGCGGACATTGAGAGAGCACTAGCTGTTCGCAAAGTTCTCCAATTGCGCGTTTTGTCTTGACAGCGTTGATTTCTTGGGTCACGTGATTATGAGAGTTGGCATATGTGTGGACCCGAAGAAGATCGAGGTCGTTCAGCATTTGCCCAGACCAGCATCAGTTACAGAGATCCGCAGCTTCCTAGGCCTGGCTCTCTACTACCAACGAATTGCTCAGGACTTCTCCCGTATCGCTGCACCGTTGACCGGGTTGACCCGTAAAGGGGTTTCTTTTGATTGGACCGAGGCGTGCGAGCATAGCTTCCAACAGTTGAAGACTCGTCAGAATACTGCTCCAATGTTGTCATTACCTTCGGGATCGAGCGGATTCGTGGTTTATTGCGATGCTTCTCGAGTGGGACTAGGTTGCGTATTGATGCAGCACGACAGGGTTATCGCGTATGCTTCTCGGCAGCTGAAGACACATGAACAGAACTTTCCTACGCATAATTTAGAGATGGCTGCAGTAGTGTTTTCACTCAAGATCCGGAGACATTACTTATATGGAGAGTCGTGCCAGATATTCACGGACAACAAGAGATTGAAGTATATATTTCAACAGCGAGATCTGAATGTGAGACAGCGCCGTTGGATGGAGCTAGTGAAGGACTACGATTGCGAAATCCTTTAGCATCCGGGCAAGGCGAACGTGGTGGCAAATACTTTGAGTAGGAGGCCCAGAGGTAGTCTATCTTATTTGAGCACCGTGCAGAGGCAGTCATCGGCAGATTGGCAAATTTTATGCGACAGCCGAGTGCAGTTCGAGTTCACTCCGATCGGGGAACAGCTTGCGCATATTAGTGCACGTCCGCAGTTGCTTGATCGTATTCAAGAGGCGCAGCCCAGTGATCACCGTCTTTCAGAGATCATGGAGCAAATTAGGCAGGGCAGAGATTCCGAGTTCGTGATGGATGATCAGGGAGTACTGCGATTTGGGACTCGATTGTGCATACCAGATTCTGAGGGACTGCGGCGTGAGATTCTTGAGGAGGCGCATAGATCGATATATAGCGTTCATCCAGGTTCCACCAAGATGTAACACGATCTGAAAGATGTTTATTGGTGGGTGGGAATGAAGAGGGACGTCACTGAATTCGTGTCGATATGCCTGACTTGTCATCAAGTCAACGCCGAGCACCAGAGGCCCACTGGAGAGTTGCAGCCTTTGCCCATTCCGGAGTGGAAATGGGAGTAGATTTCTATGGATTTCATTATGGGTCTACCCAGGACCAGTCGAGGGTACGACTCTATTTGGGTGATCGTAGATCGATTGACTAAAGCAGCTCACTTCCTGCTAGTGAAGACTACTTTCGGTTTTGCTCAGTATGCCCAGATTTACATCGACGAGATCGTACGGTTGCATAGCGTCCCGACTTTTATCGTGTCAGACCGAGGCACCCAGTTTACCAGCCGATTATGGCAGAGACTTAAGGAGGCGTTGGGCACCCGCTTGACTTTCAGCACATCATTTCATCCGCAGACCGACGGCTAGTCAGAGCGGAGTATTCAGACTCTCGAGGACATGCTCCGAGCGTGCTTTTTAAACTTTGGTGGTAGCTAGGTGTTAGTGTTTATGCCCTAGAAGGACATTACTGTATCATACTAGTTTGTATATTACTTAATGGAAGCTTGGGATATTCACATGTATATAACAGTCTTGCTAAACATGGTAGTATGCTACTTGGTTTTTCTATCTTAATATGTGAGTATACGTATTGATAGAGCTCTTAGGATCTTGCTTGACTACCGGCGTTGTGATGGCAATCACACTAGTGGGGGCTGGGTAGTCTACAAGCACATCCTTATTCAGGTCCCTAGTCGTAGGATTATCGAGACAGGGCATCGATACTCCGGAGTAGACTAGTGTGTACGCTTCTCATCCCAGTTGGGGAGATGGTCTGTCCCACAGCCGTCGGTACGTCGTACTGGAGATAGTGTGCAGGTGCTCGTTAGGTTACGGGTACACCGGACAGAACTCACAGGGAACTGTTGGTTGGTTTTATACCAGTCGTCAGTAAGCAGTTCCCAGGTGACATGAGTACAGCATAGTCCACAGACTTGACACTGCTACTTCGCCTCGAGTGTGTCCCATTGTTCTTAGATTGCTACCCTACCACGGCTCAAAGGAGTCGTGCAAACAGGTAGCAGTTGGGTGCAGTCCCGAGCACTTGGAGGCAGTGGCGGTTAGACAGGATTCGTCTCTCCCGGTATTGGGGGTTGATATCGCGCTGTGTCAGAGAGCCATTACGCAAAGTCCCTGACCAGAGCAAGCGAGATTTGCTGGTAGGTTCCAGTAGTTTCTCAGGGTGTAATGGGCTTCGCTCCGACACGACTTATACCGCTATTAGGGGACTGACGCTTGCCGCCCCCCTAGGCCCGATATGCGATAGTCTTAGACGAACGGACCGGACTGTATGGAGATTGTCACATCAGACTCAGTAGGAGTTCAGATAGGTTTCTTCATCGGCCTTCTTATCGACATCTACCTGGGGACCGTTACGTACAGCTAGTGCCGCTTGCGGTCTGTGGTTAAACCCACTGCCAGCGTAGTAGTCGAGTCTCTAGAGTCCCACATAGAGAGTTTCCCTACTCTAGGCGAAACGATATAGAGGTCGTATGGTTTTACGACAAGGGTTCGGACGCATACGTGTGTTTACGCACGTACGACTTTCGGACAGTTTTTACTAGTCGGCTTTGGTTTAAGCCAGTTACTAGTATCCGGTTATTGGATTTATACAGTCTAAAGTTTTTTCGCGTTTTCGCGGATAGGAGGGGCGTTCTCGTAATTGCGCGAGAAGCTTCTAGAAGATGGTGACTAAGGAGGTTAAGGTGGCATATACATTGAATGAGATTAGTGAGTAATATGAGTGTTTCATCCATGTCATTAATGCATCATAAATGCTTAATGACTCATGGTAATGAATCACCATTAGATATTTATGAAGCATGATTATTCATCATTTGTTTTCTTTTATTGATAAATCTTAATGCTTCATATATATTATGATAACTCATTTTCTCATATCAATTATTCTTCTCACCTTCTCTCTCCTCAAGCTTCCTCTCTTCAAACCCTAATCCTCCCCTCTCATGTGTTGAGTACAAGGATTAGTTAGACTACTTAATCCATAACCCTCACTCTATATCATCTAGGTACTTTGATTAGCACTTAAAGAAACCTAGTTGCCTCAAGTTTAGAGGCAAAGCTTGGAGTAAAGCTCTCGTGGTGGATCGTCTACTACTTGGAGAAGGCCGAGGAGGAGGTGGAGTTCATAAAGACGAAGGACACGGTTCTTCAGGTATAATCCCTTTACATAGTAGTTGTTAACTTCTATGTTTGATGTTAGTTATCGTTTAGCGTCGATTCTTGCGGTTAGTCGATGTTTAAGCAAAGAACATGATCGTTTTTCATATTTCCGCCTCCCCGCAAGTCGTGGGGTGTTGTACATCGACATACAGTGGTATCAAAGCCTCGCTAAACAATAAATAACTTACTTGCAAATTTGTATGAATTTCGAACGAAAAAAACGAAACCGGAAAAGCCCGAAATCATGAGTTTCTGTCGATTTTTAAATGAAGTCCAAAAATTTTTCAGGGATGTTCAGAAAGCTTGAAAAGACAGTAGAAGAACACCCAAGAAAATTGGGCCCCTGAATCGCCTAAAGCGCCGCGGAACCGCGGCGGATACCACCGATCCGCCGCGATTCCGCCGCCGAGTTGGCGATTCAGGAACCCAATTTTTCTGTGTTGGTTCTCTGGGATATTTGGTATTTTCTGGAATTTTTAATTTTTGCTCAGGTTTCAGATTTACAGAGAAGTATTGGAGCAAAATTAAAAGTGTTTAATCGATCGAAATTATACAGTGTTTGCTTGTTGGATTATATCTGTGTTTGTATTATGTGTTCGTAAACCTTCCCTAACTGCTAGTATGTCGGTTGGCAGGGGGTTGCACATATCTGTAATGGATTTTATCTGTTTGTGTATATGAACTGTGTTGGACTGTTGTGATGTATAGCCGGGGTTATGTGATGGGTTATTATTTAATACATTTGATGTAAATGTAATTTGTTGTAATATTATTTTGCGGGGCACATCCAGGTTGCGGTTGTAGCCACCGTTGTATTATTTCATTTTACTGTTTTTGCTTCTAGGACAGACCCAAGGTGGGGTGCACAAACTGCCGGTGGGTAGTTTGCCGTACCCGTTAAGGTCTTGGGTGGGGTAATGGCTATTCATCACAACTGTGTAATCCGTCTTTTGTTGCAGGCTCAAAACAAACACGGATTGCTTGCAAATCCAATTAAGTTCATCTGTGATCTGGAATGAATATCATTGCGTCAGACGAATGTAAAATATCTATATATATGATAGCTATTTAGACGTCACTTATGTTTTACACCCGCGCTAGCCCAGCCCCCGCTCTGTCGTTAGTTAAGTAACCTAACGGGTGATGACGGGACCCCGTGGCGAATGCGGATGGCATAAGAGGACGTTGTATTTTCGTTGTTTTCTGCAATGATAGGTTAATGATGGGACGCATTATTTATAATGCAAAGAAAATAAACCAAAAGTTTAATCGTTGGAACAATTTAAAAGAAACCACTCGGTTAAATTTTAAAACAGATATTTTTAAATACGGAGCTTTAACCACTCCTTTTAAAAGCTATCAGGTTCCTTCGGTTATATCAAGTTCACTACGTTCACGGATTCGCCAAAACCAATCGTAGCCCTCCGTCATTTCTTATGAATGGTCAGTAGTATTCAAGCTATGTTTGTTGGCTTTCGTCAAGGCATAGTGTTTGGTAGCTGCTGTGGTATTCATTTGTTGCATAGATAGATGAGTTGGTTTGGGACAGTCGTATAACCTTGTTGGCTTTCGTCAAGGGTATATACGGGTGGATTCAAATTAACAAGATAATGATGGGCAGAACTTGACATGTGTTTTATGATTTGTTGGCTTTCGTCAAGGTCATAAGAACATGGGGCAAAAATATATATCGGGAATTTCTAAAGAAACTGAAATTTGCAAGGAGTTGCATACCATTTGGAGTTTGATGAATGTTGGTAGGATTCCTTCAACATTATCATACAATGATATTTGGATCCCGATCCTACTGTGAGTATATGCTACTTATCAGGATATTCGTCACTTAACGATCAATGCTATAAACCAAGTAGGTGTCAAGAAAGGTGTCAGCGGGGTTACGCCCCCAGAGAAAAGAGGTTATTTAATTAAGGAACTTCGCGAAAGCGTTGGAAAACCTCCCTCGAAGTACCGACACTAGCCTGACTGAACGGTTAAGCAAGTATTGTACAGTGAGAATAGTCCTGGCTAATTCTTCTTTTATGGTTTGAGGAAGGATTCGAGAAACAGTGGGAGCCATCCAGTTTAGATAAATTAAAAACCAATCTAAACTTGCAAGAGCATCATGCTAAAGTGTTTTCTTCTCTCTCTCTCATTGCAGCGACCTTGTGACCATGACTAGGTTACATCTAGATAACAAGTTGACTGAATCTAACTTATATGACTGGCAAAGGTCTGTCCAGATGACCATTGCCTATGACAAGCTGGACCACCCTATTACTACTCAAGATCCCGCCGTCCCATGTCTAGTTTCCACCGTCGCGGATATGGATATCCGTCAGAAAAAGGAAAAGAATAAAGCGAAAGCCAAGTGCCTTGTGTTGGCTTCAGTTGATGGTATAAACCAGAAGCAGCACGAGAAGATGGACTCAGTTTCCATCTTTCTCCATAACAAAGATTTATATGGAGAGCAATCTCATATCACAAGATATGAGGCCTCGAACGAATTAATTCAAGCGAGGTCGGCTGACGGGTCATCAGTAAGGGACGACGTTCTTACGATGACTAGCTATATTGATGAGCTCAAGGACCTGGAGACCACGTTGGAAAACAGGTCATATGCTGACTTATTTCCATAGTCCCTACCCTCTACTTATACCCTGAAAGAAACCAGGGAGACACAAGCTCTGCTTAATGGGGGACCTTCTTCTTCTACATCCAGGGCGAAAGAAGAGGATGAAAAGAAGAAGACCGCTACAAAGCCGATATACAGTGTCAGTAAAGTAGAAGGAAAGGAAAGAGCAAAAGTTTCGGGACTTGGTGTAGGCAAGGAGGGATGTTCCTATTGTTATGGGAACGGACATTGGCAGAAAGATTGCAAGGCTTTGGAAGCCAGTAACCAGGATACGAAGCATGTTGTGGCTTCAGCCTCAAGTGTGTTTGTAATTGAGAACTGTTTATCAATTAACTCTACTTCCTGGGTACTAGATACCGGAGCAGGATCTCATATCTGTAATTCGTTACATGCTTTGAGAAACCGTAAAGTTATAAGGATAGGTGATTTTTCTCTCAGAGTAGCAAACGGAATGAGCGTGGACGCTGAATCCGTGGGAGAATATCGCCTAGGTTTGACAAGTGGGCAGATATTGATTCTGCGTAACTGTCTGTATGTACCTAGTTTGACTTGTAATATCATATCAGTGTCCTCACTTTCAAGAGAGGGATATGACTTTACATTTGTAAGCGATGTAGTTCACATCCACCTAAATCAAGTTCTGATTGGGTCCGGTACATTAGATGACGGTATATACGTATTGAATCAAGCTCAGGTTTTCAATGTCCAGAACACACTTAAAAGAAAGTCTCCAGAAATGAATCAGGCTTTCTTATGGCATTGTAGACTAGGTCACATCAATGAAACACGATTAACAAAGTTACATAGAGAAGGATATTTGAATCCGTTTGAATATCAATCTTATGCCACTTGTGAATCTTGTCTCATGGGAAAGATAACAAAGACTCCGTTTACTGGACACGGAGTAAGAGCGAGCGAGCTCTTAGGACTCGTACACAGTGACGTGTGCGGTCCAATGTCTACACATGCGCGAGATGGTTATTCCTACTTCATTACTTTTACGGATGATTTCTCTAGGTATGGACATATCTTCTTGATGAAGCATAAATCCGAGGCCTTTGAGAAATTCCAAGAATACAAGAATGAAGTGGAAAACCAAATAGGCAAAAGAATTAAGACACTGAGATCTGATCGAGGTGGTGAATACTTAAGTGCCGAGTTCCTGGGTTACTTAAAAGAGAAAGGAATTCTCTCTCAGCTTACTCCTCCATACACACCACAACACAACGGTGTATCGGAAAGGAGGAATCGAACCCTATTAGATATGGTTCATTCCATGATGAGTAAGGCTGAGTTACCGAGATCAATCTGGGGTTATGCGCTAGAATCAGCGGCATATCTTTTGAACAAAGTTCCAACCAAGACTGTGCCTACCACGCCATATCAGATGTGGAGTAGGAAGAAACCCTATCTTCAGTACCTGAAGACATGGGGATGTCCAGCTTTTGTAAAAAAACAGCATCCGGACAAGCTCGAGGCACGCTCAGTAGAGTGTAAGTTTTTGGGATATCCAAAGAACTCCATGGGATATTGCTTCTACTACGCAGAGGAACAAAAGGTTTTTGTTTCTCGTCATGCCCGCTTCTTAGAAACTGAATTTTTAGAAAATCAGAAGAGTGGGAGCGCAGTAGAACTGGAAGAAATTCCAGAACCACAAGCTGTTACTGAAAGTTTGGTAGAACAAGAAGTTTCAGAAGAAAGGGACATACCAGCGCCTATCCGCCGAAGTAGTAGGCAGTCTCATCCGCCCGAGAGATACTACGGTTTTCTCATAGACGGGGATCGAGAAGATTGCGTCATTGATAATTGCGACCCTACTAGCTTCCAACAAGCCATTCAGAGCGGCGACTCGGTAAAATGGCTGGATGCAATGCGGACCGAAATGGAGTCCATGTACACTAACAAAGTATGGACTTTGGATACTGCTCCAGATGGGGTAAAACCCGTAGGATGCAAGTGGATCTTCAGAAAGAAGATTGGTGTAGATGGACAGGTTGAAACCTATAAAGCTAGACTTGTTGCAAAGGGTTTCCGTCAAAGACCTGGATTGGACTATGACGAAACCTTTTCTCCAATGGCTATGCTGAAATCCATTCGGGTCCTTCTTGCTATTGCTGCCTTCCACGATTATGAGATCTGGCAGATGGACGTAAAGACGGCCTTTCTAAATGGAAATTTAGAAGAGTGCGTCTATATGGATCAGCCAGAGGGATTCATTCAGAGTGGGAGCAGCGGTAAAGTATGCAAGCTGCTTAAGTCCATTTATGGACTAAAGCAGGCGTCGCGGAGTTGGAACATCTGTTTTGATGATACTGTCAAAGAATTCGACTTTATCAAAAATCCAGATGAACCATGCGTATACAGTAAGATTGTAGGGAGAGTTGTTGTATTCCTCGTCCTGTACGTGGATGACATTCTCCTAATCGGAAATGATATTCCTATGCTATAGTCAGTCAAAAGATTCTTGTCACAGAAATTCTCCATGAAGGACCTGGGTGATGCCACCTACATTCTGGGGATCCAGATCTATCGTGATAGACCAAAGAGGATGTTGGGACTCTCACAGTCCAGGTACATAGACACCATATAGAAAAGATTCAGTATGGAAGATTCTAAGCGCGGTAACCTACCGGCTTGTCACGGAATCACCCTCTCCAAAGAGATGTCTCCCAAGATTGATTTGGAAAGGGAACACATGTCGATTATACCCTACGCTTCTGCGGTAGGCTCTATAATATATGCGATGTTATGTACCAGACCAGATGTAGCATACGCATTGAGCGATGTAAGCCGGTATCAGGCAAACCCAGGGAGAATCACTGGATAGCAGTAAAGAACATTCTCAAGTACCTGAGAAGGACTAAGGAGATATTCTTGGTTCACGGCGGAAAGGACCTCAAGATGGAGGCCTATGCTGATTCCGGCTTCCAGAGTGACAAGGATGACTCCAAGTCCATATCGGGTTATGTCTTTACTCTCAATGGAGGGGCGGTCTGTTGGAATAGTTCCAAGCAGGACACCGTTGCTGACTCAACGATGGAAGCGGAGTACATAGCTGCTTGCGATGCCGCAAAAGAAGCTATCTAGATGAAGAAGTTCCTCACAGAACTTCAGGTGGTTCCTACCAGTGTTGGTCCAATACCTCTTCATTGCGACAACAACGGCGCTATAGCTTTAGCGAAGGAACCCAGGTCCCATCAGAAGTCCAGACACATCTTAAGGCAGTATCACCTGATCAGGGAGATCGTAGATCGCCGGGAGATCGAGGTAAAGAGAGTAAATATAGAGGATAACATTGCTGATCCATTCACTAAGGCCCTACCTCAGATTCAGTTCGAGAGGCTACTCGAGATCATCGGTCTTCGATACGCCAGTACATGGCCCTAGTGCAAGTGGGAGATTGTTAGTGTTTATGCCCTAGAAGGCCATTACTGTATCATACTAGTTTGTATATTACTTAATGGAAGCTTGGGATATTCACATGTATATAACAGTCTTGCTAAACATGGTAGTATGCTACTTGGTTTTTCTATCTTAATATGTGAGTATACGTATTGATAGAGCTCTTAGGATCTTGCTTGACTACCGGCGTTGTGATGGCAGTCACACTAGTGGGGGCTGGGTAGTCTACAAGCACATCTTTATTCAGGTCCCTAGTCGTAGGATTATCGAGACAGGGCATCGATACTCTGGAGTAAACTAGTGTGTACGCTTCTCATCCCAGTTGGGGAGATGGTCTGTCCCACAGCCGTCAGTACGTCGTACTGGAGATAGTATGCAGGTGCTCGTTAGGTTACGGGTACACCGGACAGGACTCACAGGGAACTGTTGGTTGGTTTTATACCAGTCGTCAGTAAGCAGTTCCCAGGTGACATGAGTACAGCATAGTCCGCAGACTTGACACTGCTACTTCGCCTCGAGTGTGTCCCACTGTTCTTAGATTGCTACCCTACCATGGCTCAAAGGAGTCGTGCAAACAGGTAGCAGTTGGGTGCAGTCCCGAGCACTTGGAGGCAGTGGCGGTTAGACAGGATTCGTCTCTCCCGGTATTGGGGGTTGATATCGCGCTGTGTCAGAGAGCCATTACGCAAAGTCCCTGGCCAGGGCAAGCGAGATTTGTTGGTAGGTTCCAGTAGTTTCTCAGGGTGTAATGGGCTTCGCTCCGACATGACTTATACCGCTATTAGGGGACTGACGCTTGCCGCCCCGCTAGGCCCTGATATGCGATAGTCTTAGACGAACGGACCGGACTGTATGGAGATTGTCACATCAGACTCAGTAGGAGTTCGGATGGTTTTCCTCATCGGCCTTCTTATCGACATCTACCTGGGGACTGTTACGTACAGCTAGTGCCGCTTGCGGTCTGTGGTTAAACCCACTGCCAGCGTAGTAGTAGAGTCTCTAGAGTCCCACGCAGAGAGTTTCCCTACTCCAGGCGAAACGATATAGAGGTCGTATGGTTTTACGACAAGGGTTCGGACGCATACGTGTGTTTACGCACGTACGACTTTCGGACAGTTTTTACTAGTCGGCTTTGGTTTAAGCCAGTTACTAGTATCCGGTTATTGGATTTATACAGTCTAAAGTTTTTTCGCGTTTTCGCGGATAGGAGGGGCGTTCTCGTAATTGCGCGAGAAGCTTCTAGAAGATGGTGACTAAGGAGGTTAAGGTGGCATATACATTGAATGAGATTAGTGAGTCATATGAGTGATTCATCCATGTCATTAATGCATCATAAATGCTTAATGACTCATGGTAATGAATCACCATTAGATATTTATGAAGCATGATTATTCATCATTTGTTTTTCTTTTATTGATAAATCTTAATGCTTCATATATTATGATAACTCATTTTCTCATATCAATTATTCTTCTCACCTTCTCTCTCCTCAAGCTTCCTCTCTTCAAATCCTAATCCTCCCCTCTCATGTGTTGAGTACAAGGATTAGTTAGACTACTTAATCCATAACCCTCACTCTATATCATCTAGGTACTTTGATAAGCACTTAAAGAAACCTAGTTGCCTCAAGTTTAGAGGCAAAGATTGGAGTAAAGCTCTCGTGGTGGATCGTCTACTACTTGGAGAAGGCCGAGGAGGAGGTGGAGTTCGTAAAGACGAAGGACACGGTTCTTCAGGTATAATCCCTTTACATAGTAGTTGTTAACTTCTATGTTTGATGTTAGTTATCGTTTAGCTTCGATTCTTGCGGTTAGTCGATATTTAAGCAAAGAACAGGATCGTTTTTCATATTTCCGCCTCCCCGTAACTCGTGGGGTGTTGTACATCGACTTACACTAGGATCATCATATACCTTTAGTGGAGTTCTCCTACAATAATAGCTTCGAGGATACTATTAAGATGGCACCTTTTGAGGCCTTGTATGGGAGGAGATGTAGATCGTCCGTCTGTTGGATAGAGCTCAGCGAGAGAAGTATTTTGGGGCCGCAGATCGTGCAGGAGACGACCGAGAAAGTACAGTTGATTCATAATAGGATGAGAGCGGCTCAGGGCTTGAAGAAATCGTATATGGACAGGCAACGTCGCAGACTAGTGTTCGCACTTGGCGATCACGTTTTTTCTGACGGTCTCTCCGATGAAGGGCATGATGAGATTTGGGCGAAAAGGAAAGCTTAGTCCCAGATTTGTGGGTCCCTTCGAGATCCTCGAGCGTGTTGGCGCAGTTGCGTATCGTTTGGCTCTTCCACACAGCTTTCCAGATGTTCACCCCGTATTCCATGTGTCGATGCTTCGCAGATATCTTCATGACCCTTCTCATATGAT
This sequence comes from Agapanthus africanus, assembly GCA_030015575.1. Lineage (NCBI taxonomy): Eukaryota > Viridiplantae > Streptophyta > Magnoliopsida > Asparagales > Amaryllidaceae > Agapanthus > Agapanthus africanus. Next base: position 405,848,325 of record CM057346.1, read on the forward strand.
TCGGCATCAGACCGTTCATCTTGAGCGCGATCTTTCATTCACCGAGCAGCCAGTAGTGATATTGGATCGGCAGGTGAAGAAACTTCGATTAAAGGTCTTGCCATCTGTGAAGGTTCTTTGGCGTAGCCCAAATGGTGAAGAGATCACTTGGGAGGCCGAGGGCGAGATGCGGAAGAAATTTCCTCATCTCTTTGACGGTACGCGTAGCTATATTTTTAAATTCGGGGACGAATTTCTTTAAGGGGGGAAGATTGTAACACCCTAGAATGTAATTAATGGTTAATTATGCTTTAATGTGGGGGTTTTAGTAAAAAGTTTACCAAAATGGTTTTCAAATATTTTATCAAAATTAAAGAATATTTTATTAGAATTTATTTGGGCTTGCATACACATGTGCATGTAAACCAGGTCTAAGTTTGGGGGTTAAACCATGTTTAGGTAGTCATGGTGGACTAACCCATTTCGTTAGGTTAATATAAAGTAATTAAGTGTATTAGCATTTTTTTAGTGTAATTGTATTTTGGGGGTGGACTTGTGAATTGGAGAGTGAGGGGGAATGATGGCATGAGCATGCATGTAATTATGATAGAGAGAGAGAAATGGTTGACCTCTCATTTCTTTTTCCAAAACACTCATTCTCACATCTCTCCCTCTCATTTCTTTCCCCCCCACCCACACACACACATAGCAGCAGCATCAGCATCAGTAGTAGCATCATCATCAGCATCAGCAGCAGTAGCAACAGCAGCAATAACAACAGCAACAGCAGTAGCAGCAACACACACACGCCCCCTTCTCTTCTTCTTCTTCATCTTGCATCCTAGGACCAAGTTGAGGTATAATGTTAAACTTAACTTCCATTTTGCTAAACTTGTAGTTAGTTAGCTTATTTTAGTATTTAATGTGATTTTAATGCTAGTTTTGTGGATTAAGTGGAGATTAGGCCAAGTTAGGGTTTTTATGGCTAGAGTAGCTTAACTAAGTTTTATTAAGGTCATTTAAACCAAGTTTTGCACCAGATTTCACAAAAATACCATATTGTGTCATTTTAGTGTTAATTAGCGTTTTAGTTAGGATTTGGGATCTTTTTTGAGATCTGTTTTTGACCCGGGAACATCAGGAAAAAGTTTTATTTACTGGAGCTTAGTGACTAGGATAGGACCACACACACGAAGCACGAGACCCTCTCTCCCCCTTAAGGCTGCAGATTTAATGTGTCTGGCCGCAAATTACGGCCAAAGGGTGGGTGTGGGTGTTGGGTCTTGGTCTGTAGGAGTCTGCTGTATATCTAAGATTTTTGGTATATACAACTTTTTCTTTTTCCACTCGAGTCAAAATATGGAACCTAAAACCTCGTTTTCAATACTTTTTAACTTGTGCGATACGTGCGTTATGTGAGGTGGGTTTGTTGTTCACTACGCGTCACAGCGAGTCGGCTTGGTTTCAGGCGAGGTTACACACGTTTTGGTGTGTCGAGTGCGCACGCGTTTAGCTTCCAACGCGAGTTTCTCCTTTGATCTTGATATCGTATTTTTGGCAGGATTTTAGCCTTATGTGTGTTGCTTGTGTTTTCGAGGATCGATGACGGAGACGTCGGATGCGGTGCAGAAGGGAAAAGTGGTGGTTGGACCTGGCTAGCATGAGATCACTGATGAGTAGATGTAACATCTACGGGGGAAATTGTTTGGATGGCGCCGGACGCCCGATAGTTTAGATAGTTTATAAACTTCTAGTAGTACAGGCATTTTGCGTATAGTTCCTAGTTGTTTATTTTGCTGCATTGCATGACTTTTATATCCTTATATGTGTTAGTTCATCATATAGAACCATTGAACCCTTAATATGAAACCTTGCTGTCAGGATACCAGCACCATTACCGATGATGCGTATGTTCCACGTACACCTGCTTGCAAGCTCACACACATCATCATCGGTAATTTCCATGTCACGTACACTTTATAGAATACTATTTCATTGACATAGCTTGCTAGCTGATAGTTGAAATATGTTATCGCTTTCATATGCTAGTTTAACTATTCCATTCATTGCATGATATAAGATTCATTCACATATTCATTAGTCATGCAGTATTATGGAGATTTATGCCGGTATTCATTATTTATTGATATCGTGATTTAATGATTTCGGACCCTTCTTGAGATTTCTGGATTTAGGGGAAAACCGCAAGAATATATATAAACTTCTCTCTCTCCCTCTTTTTAAAAAGGCAAGTTGCGGTTTTCTCATGATATATGAGTCGTCCACCATGAGTTTTCATGATTGCTGTTGGATTTCGAGACCCATTGAGAGGAGAGGATGAACCATCTCGGGTACATGGCGGGCCCGGTAAGGTACCCCGGGGTAATAAGCTCGAGTTGTAGACGATGAGCCTGGCAGTGGAAGACTACCTACCGGTGATTGTTGGCGCGGCGGATATCCGTAGGATACCGACCGTGGTCATGTGATATTGAGATATTGATACTTTGAGATGGGCCAGTCCGGATTGCCGGAGCCCGAGATTTTTGAGATATCTATACTTTAGAACACTGAGATATTCATTTGAGGTGTCGATGCTTGACACGGATTTCTGTTGATTTCATAGATATTTCCTCGGACATTTCACAGGAGTTTTTCTAAGATGAAACTATTGACTTTCTCATATCAAACACACTCAGATCATGTGTTAAATTGCATTCATGTTGCATACATGCTAGTACATCATGCCATATCAGTATTGTTGAGTTGTGACACTTATGCGTACATGTTTACGATAGTCTTATTAGATGTTACTTATTACTCACGAGTTGGCAACTCACCCCCGTTGTGCCACAACCTTTTTGCAGGTTCGTTCTGTCAGCACTGTAGCGGCGGACGCAATTGCTCCTTTTGCTTGGATTTGAGACTTTTGCTCGTAAGTGGGGTGTGAGATTATTTTGTTTCCACCTTGTATATTTATTGTATCCAGAGTACTCTGTCTACTCTATCTGCTACTTGTATTGATGTATTTTGACCTAGAGACGAGACAGTAAGATTTGTGGACTTATTTGTTGTTTCTATGGGTCGAGCTCTCTTGAGCCGATATGATGCTTCTTACTTGTGCCTTTTATGCTTATTTTTGCACATTGATGATTTACATTGCGTGGGATTTGAGTCCTCTTCGGCGAAGAGCTAGCTCCCGCTTGGGGATGCCTTATTCATGTTATATATTTATTCGTGGTTTGTACCCGTTTTGGGGACTGTTTTTACAAAGGAGACTCGGACGAAATCTTTGGAAAATGTGATGTTATTTTTTTATAGATTTTGATGCGACTTATATGGTTTTCTTTCACTTTATTTCTAAATTGGGTTTTGATTTCTGGACTTTGGCTTACATAGATTACGTACGCCTTGAGACGTTTCGTAATTTATGTGCCAGTCACGTTCCGTACTTTTCGGCTCGTGACAACATCGGTCATTACAAATTGTGCTAATTTATTCACTCCTTTTTAACCCTCAAGTTCGTACTCCATTTCTTTTTCCTTCCGCTATTCTTCTTCTCATATACCTAGACCGTATACCACTTCTATCCCCACACAGTATCGCGTGTTTCTCGTTTCTTTTCTTTACACTCCATTCTTTCACCAACCACTCTATTATCATGATAGAATTTTTGAATGGTTGGTGCTCACTTTTGGCCTGTGTATGGCCTTGTATAGATTGATACTGTTCTCTTCCCCCCTAACTCTGAACTTCAACACTTAACAGTGGAAACACTGTTTCACTTAAGTTTGGGGGGAACCTTTTTATGTATATAGTTTTAGTTTTCTTTTTTTTGTATATAATTTTCTTTTAAGGAGCACCGACAATTTTGACCCTCTTGGTGTAGCCTGATAGTAAGGGCACTGTCAAATTTAAGTTTGGGGGTGTGCTCGGTAAGCTTTCTACCTTCGCATTCATTTGTATATTCTGCATTTGCATACTTATTTAAAAACCCATAAAAATCAGAAAATTTTCTAAAAACATAAAAACTTTGTCGTCAAGTTAGCTAGTGGGAGAACTTAGATTCAATATTTCGACGATTTTGTTTAATATGATAGGAACAACTAAATCCTATTTTTAGATTTTGAAAACCTGAAAGATAACTCTCCTTTGAAGTTAACTATAGCTAATATACGTCTTTACATCACACTACACGTGTCGTGAGTTTTGAAAATTAGATGACAAGTCTATTATGTCTGAAAACTTTTAAATTGATAAACTATTTTCTGAGGATCAAATAGGTTTGTTCTGAAATAAGTAATATCAACACTAGTTTATAAAGAGAGGTGGATATGAAGGGATATTATTGATGCCTTGATAAGAACTAATTCTGAAGAATAACCCATCTGAACCTTGATTGGAGTGATTACACACCTAACCCACTAAACACGTCTTTAATCCAACAAAATGATTGAACAACCAGTTATAACTCCGTTCGCATTAAATAGTTATGATTTTCACACCAAAATTGGTCTTTTGTTTTAGGACCTAGGTAACTTGAGCAATTAAGTCCGCCAGGGTGTCTTTACACCTAATGCCCTAAAATCAACTGGTTTGGGTAGATTGGCCTAAAGCTCGCTAAGTAACCTAAAAAGTCTAGATTAAAACAAAGTCAAGCTAGTGTTCTCTCCGAGTTAAAATTCCAAACGGTTCTTTGTGTGAGAATAATCTTGACAAAAGACAGGTTTTTATAAAAATATTTCTAGCAGAGATATGAAAGGTTTTATTCTATGATAAAGACTATTGCACGTTCACAGAGGTGTGTATGAAACGAAAGCAACAAAAATGTGGAGTGAAAAATAAGACCTAGTTTCCTATTAAGAAAGATAGAAATTCTGAATTTGAAACCTAATTGGAAAACGAAACTTGAGAAGTACTTAACTCTTTATAAAACTTGTCTGATCCTTTTTAAATCTTTATCTGGGCTTTCTTTTGTGACATGAAGATTTTAATTGATCCTTTTGAAACTTGACGACGCTATCTGCACTGTACGTAAAGACATAGAATCTTAAGTTAAATATGTGTAGGGTTAGCATAGCACCTTAGCAAGGTTTTTGCAAGCATCAAATATGCTACTTTAAAATTTTTAGGGTGCTAAACAAACCCTAACCAAGATCTTAACTAGAGACGTAAGGTTAACTTTGCATGTAAACAACTTTACATCTAAGAGAAAGGGATTACAACCTTTGTAGTCCGTTCCTTCTCTTCATAAGCTCCGAATAGTAATCCCTTCACCGGACTCTAGAGAGGCTCCGCAAGTCGAATGATCCATGCTTACTTGAAGTCTTCCTTTTCGAAGATGATCTACCTTGAAGAATCTCAAAACCAAGCTCTCACTTCTCTAATCAAGTATTAGTGAAGTGAACACCCTAATATAAGTGGCTAGAATAGATGATGATGATGAAGTAGGAATTTTGCTCTCTTTTATTTTCAATTTCTCACTTTAAATCATCACAACACAAAAAGCTAGAAAACTTTTTCAAGGAGGAAGAAGAAGAAGAAGAAAGCTTTTGTGATGAATAATGAATTATTGCTGTGGTTACAATTGCAACCATAGATTAAGAATGAAGGCTTTAACCCATGTAGAGAATAAACTATGGTTAAGGGTTTGGGTTGGGTTAACAAATATCTACACAAAAAATCAAGCTAGATGACAAAAGTCAAAGCTTCATGAAGCTTCATGAAAGCTCATCCAAAAGCTAACCCAAATCCAAACCCTAACTTGGTTTAAAGTCTAAATCTTTGTTGCATTTGTAACCCTAACTTGTTACAATATTATATATCACATATACAATATATTTTGTAACAAAAGTAAATAATACAATTAACAAATATCGCATATACATCAATGTATTATCCAGTGAGAAAATGAATCAATAAAGCGAGCTTATATTAGTTAATGTAATGTAATATATCTCATATATAATATATATTAAATTATCCAATCAACTTTTGATCCGACAATCCGGCTATATTGCATATAACCGACTAATATAACATGTACAATTTCATCGAATCAACACTTGATCCGATGACCCGGCTATATCACGTATACCCAGGCGATATCACATATCGCGAGAATAGAATACGGTATCTCATATCGTCTTATTCTCGGTCCCACACATATCACATATATGCTCCTACTCCGTTTTGCCTGAGCCAGGAAACCTCTCTGTAGGACTCTAAAGAATCGTCAATACGCCGGCAGTAGATGAAGATCATATCAAACACCCACAAGCTGCAAGCGGTCAGCTAAATGTAACAGCCACCCAGGTATTGTGCGATCAGAAGATCAACAAGCAAGCCTGTACATTCTCAAGTGAATCCAATCAGTAACACTCCCGTACAGTCCGGTCTCTTCGTCTCATATGTCGCATATCAAGTCTAGGGGTGGTAAACGTCAGACCCCAGTAACCGATAAGCCGTGTCGATGTAAGGCTCATAACAGGTCGAGAAACTACTGATAACACTTACAAGTAGCACTCCAAATCAGCCCTGGCTAGGGACTTCCAGTTATAGCCAATCGAACACAGCATAACATCAATTCCCTATACCGGGAGAGACGAAACCCCTACTATCGCTCATTGCCTCCATGTGATTCGGGACTGTACCCAAAAGCCACCGTTTTGCATGCCCTCTTGGACGTGGCAAGGTGGAAATCAAAGCACAGTGGGAAACTCACAAGACTCTGCGACGATCTCGGGTCTACAGACTAACCTGTACCAGTGTCACCGGAGAATTGCTATCTGACGATAGGTATAATACCATCTACGAGTTCTCAGCGAGTCCGTTCAGTGTACCCAGTCTCCACTGAGCACCCGTACACCATCTTTGATGTCAAACACCGATGGATATAGGATCATCCATCGCCCATCATATGGGTCAAGATGCGTATACGCTAGTATACTCTGGAGTATCGATGCCCTGTCTCGTTACTCCCTTGACTAGGAACAGTTATAGGATGTACTCTCTGACTACCCTGGCCCCACTAGAATGATCTGCATCATAGTCGTAGTAGTCGAGTACATATCCTAAGGGCTTTATCAACATGTGAGAGCAAGACAGTAAACCAATACAAGTCAACATGTTAAGATAAAGTGAAACCAAATAGCATACTATCATGTCCAGGAAGAAAATCCTCTCTATATATATCCAAGCATCCACTATAATATACATCAAATGTACAACAATGGCCTCTAGGGCATATATATAACTACTAATCTCCCACTTGCACTAAGGCCAGCTGTTGTAGTATCTCATACCCAACACCCCGAAGAGTCTCTCAAATTGTATCTGGGGTATGGCCTTCATGAGTGGATCTACAGTGTTGTCCTTTGTATAAACTCTCTTGACCTCGATCTCCCGGTAATCAACTATCTCCCGGATCAGGTGATACCGCTTCAGAATATGCCTGGATCTCTGATGGGACCTGGATTCCTTGGCCAAAGCCACAGCTCCATTGTTATCACATTACAGAGGTATTGGATGCTCAATGGACGGAACCACACTAAGTTCAGTGATGAACTTCTTTATCCAGACAGCCTCTTTGGCAGCATCGTTGGCAGCGATGTATTCAGCCTCCATTGTCGAGTCTGCCACGGTTTCCTATTTAGAACTCTTCCAACAAACCGCCCCTCCATTTAGGGTAAATACAAATCTCGAGTGCGACTTAGAGCCATCCTTATCACTTTGGAAGCTTGAATTGGTAAAGGACTCCACCTGGAGTTCTCCATTACCATACACCAAGAACATCTCTTTAGTTTTTCTCAAGTACTTGAGAATGTTCTTCACAGCTGTCCAATGATTCTCTCCGGGATCTGCTTGATACCTACTCACTATACTTAGTGAGTATGCTACATCAGGTCTGGTACATACCATCGTGTACATGATAGAGCCTACTGCCGAAGCATAGGGTATCCCTTGCATGCGAGCTCTTTCCAAATCAGTCTTGGGAGACATCTCTTTGGAGAGAGTGAGTCCAGAGATCGTGGGTTGGTTCCCATGCTTGGATTCTTCCATACTAAACCACTTTAGTATGGTGTTGATCGCACGCTTTTGGCGTGTCGGATGAAAGAATTAAAGTTTACCGCGATCAGGACGGTGTCGCTATGCAGCTAGCCGGTGAGCACGGGTCGGTCCACAAGGAGATGGTGTTATCTTACCTTCTTGCTTTAGACGAGTCAATAAAGAATCTTGTATGAGTTTGTTTGTTCTAACCTATGTGTTTATCTGCAAGTATAAAGTTGTTAAGAAAATACGAAATTATAAGCTAAGAAATCCGTACTCAAAACCTTTGAGCCGAGTCTTGACCAATTGAAGCTAAGCAATCGGCAACAACGTGGATTAGGGGATTTAAGCGCGGTATTCGAGGAATCCAGCTTATTTACCTTTGTCCTTCCGTTCTTGTCTCTTGCCTTCGCCTCCGGCCAAACCGAACGCAACCGGTCGTGGTTAGGAATCACCATTACCTTGTCAGGGTACGGTGCCTAACGGAGCGCTTGCGTATGGTTTGGGCGGAGTTCAAAAGGAAAATAACGGGAAAAGGAAATGAGAAGGAAATGTTAACTTATAAAACCGTATTAATTCTTAACAACAACAATAATTACAACATTCACAAAATAAACAAAAGAGAACAAAAATAAAAGAACAAAGAAAAGAAAAGATACAAGAATGAAAGTGCATGAATTTAAATGCAAGTAATAAAAGCAAGTAATAAAAGACAAGGTAATAAATTGCGAATAATAAAAAGCGATAAAAAGAATACGGAACTAGGACTCAAGACAAGCATGTGATCAATAGCCAACCCTTAAACTTGCAAACTCAATGAAGAGATTGCAAGATCAAGAGAAGGGTAGAAACCGCATGTGAAATGAAGTGCTAGTCCGTGGTAGAATACGACCCTTGAGATCAATAACTAACTCTTACCCATTCAAGCTCAATGAAGAGGTTGAATGAGCAAGAGAAAGCAAAAATCTCAAGGGGAAGAAGAAACACAAGAGAATGATACAAAGCCTTCATCTTTATTCACCTCCACAAAAAAGCTTCTCACTTACAATTTCATGGAAGAGGAATGAAGAGGAAGAAGAAGAACTAGACAAAATCCTAACAAAAGAGGCTACAAAATGAATCAAAAGAATGACCCTTGGCTAAGCTCAGTTCTGCTGTATTTATAGGCAGGGAGTTGAAGTTCTAGGGCAACCAGCAGACCCCATGCAAGATTACCAAAAAGCCCCTGAAACACGACAGTGAGTGGGCCCCACATGGCCGCGGAACCGCGGCCAAGACCCCACCTTGGCCGCGGTTCCGCGGCCCTTTAGAGGTGTTGGGAAATGGGCTTTTTGGTGGTGGCCTGGTTTGGTGTCCCCTGTTGTCTGGTACATGTAGTTTCTGAAAATACTTTCACATTTCTTCCAGAATTTCTGTTGAGGAAAGGTGGACTTTTTGTCAAGATTTGGAATGATTGCCTCGAGCTCCGCGTAGATCTCTTGGATCTTGTGCTACCATTGAGCCTTGTGCCTGAAAACGACATTGATTTGACATTTTGTCTTCCTAAACTGGTATCTGGCAGCATACGGATGAAGAGCGGAGACCGTGTTTTATCAGTGGTTGGCAGGAACCCGGATTTTGTCGTGTTTTCTATGAATTTCACCGTTTTAGAACCGAGAACCTGTATCCTGCAAATATATAACAAACACGGATAAAAAGCACCTACCTATAAACACACGAGCGTAAGAATGGGCGGTATAAAATGCAGTATTCTGTGATGAACAAATACCCCCAAACTTAACTTTTGCTCGTCCCGAGCAAAACCAATTATTCACAAAAATAAAATGATAACCGCACTTTCGCAGGGAACGCGATTGCACTGAGCGCGTGCAACAAGCCGTTAAACCTCTAGGTGTCCCTAGTAGGAGGAGTGTTGTCTCCTGAGGGTTTTCAGCGGATACTACCCATAAAATCCGGTCAAGTTGGTTTTGTAAAATAACTAAGATTCAAACCCTAAAGTTTTGTTTTAGAAAATAGCAATTCTATAATCCTAAGTCTAGACCATCGAACCTTTAATTTTCACACCTCGCTTCTTATTTAACTACAGGTTTTATATGTCTTTACGTGTAGTGCAAATAGTGCCGTTAAGTTCCAGAAAAGTCGATTAAAGTCATCATGTCGCACAATAAAGCCCAGATAACAAGTTTAAAAGGATCACATAAGTTTTATAAAGAGTTAAGCATTTTTCAAGTTTCGTTTTCCAGTAAGGTTTCAACTTCAGAATTTCTATCTTCCCTAACAGGAAACTAGGTCTTATTCTTCACTCCACCTTTTTCTTGTTTTCATTTCATACACACCTCTGTGAACGTGCAATAGTCTTTATCATAGAATAAAACCTTTATATCTCCGTTAAAATTTTTATAAAAGCCTGTCTTTTTTCAAGATTATTCTCACACAAAGAACCGTTAGGAATTTTAACTCGGAGAGAACACTTGCTTGACTTTGTTTTAAAACTGGACTTTCTAGGCTTCTTAGCGAGCTTTGGGCCAATGCACCCAAACCAGTTGGTTTTAGGGCATTAGGTGTAGAAACACCCCAGCGGACTTAATTACTCAAGTTACCTAGGTCCAGAAAACAAAAGACAGTTTTGTCGTGAAAAACATGATGATTCAATACGAACGGAGATATAACCGGTAGTTCAATTATTTTTTGGATAAAAGACGTGTTTAGTGGGTTCGGTGTGTAATCATTCCAATCAAGTTTCAGATGGGTTATTTTTCAGACTTAGTTCCAATTAAGGCATCAATAACATTCCTTCATATTCACTTACTTCATAAACTATTCTTGATATATTACTTATTTCAGAACAAACCTATTTGATTCTCAGAAAATCATTTATCTATTTAAAAGTTTTTTAAACATAAAAAACTTGTCATCTAATTTCCAAGACTCACAACACGTGTAGTGTAATGTAAAGATGTATATCAGCTATAGTTAACTTCAAAGGAGAGTTATCTTTCAGGTTTTCAAAATCTAAACATAAGATTTAGTTATTCCTATTTCTTCAAACAAAAACCGTCGAATGCTGAATCAGAGTTCTTCCACAAGCTAACTTGACAAAAAAGTTTTTATATTTTGGAAATTTTTTTGATTTTTATGGATTTTATGAATAAGGTATGCAAATGCAAAATATACAAATGAATGCGAAGGAAGAAAGCTTACCAAGCACACCCCCAAACTTAAACTTGACAGTGCCCTCACTGTCAGGCTATACCAAGAGGGTTAAAATTGCCGGCGCTTCCTAGAAACAAATTATATACAAAACAAAAAAAGAAAACAAAAATATATACAAAAAAGTGTCCCCCCCAAACTTAAGTAAAACAGTGTTTCCACTGTTAAGCGATGAAGTTCAGGATGGGGGGGGAAGAACAGTATCCATCTATACAAGGCCTTACACAGGCCAAAAGTTAACACCAACCATTCAAAGATTTTATCATGGTACAGCAGTGGTTGGTGAAAGAAGGTGAAGAGGTAAGAAATGGAGATTACGTGAGACCGCCTGTGGAGAGAAGTGGAATGCGGTCTCGGTAGATGAGAAGAAGAATGGCGGAAGGGGAAAAGAAGTGGAGTACGAACTTGAGGGTGCAAATGGAGTGAATAGATTAGCACAATTTGTGATGAGTGATGTGTAAACAGCGATTGTGCTATTCTATTAACTCGTCGAGAGATTGGGTCAAATCCCTCAAGATTCGTAAGCAACCATGGGTACGCCGAACCTGGTAAACCAGACATATGAAATGAGAGCGAGACGGGTTCTTGCAAGGTCGGAACGATGGAACGGATGGAGGGAAGTGGTTGAGGAAGGTTATCGGTTAAAGGTTCAGGAGGGTGTACACAGTCAGTGGAAGGGACAGGATGAATTGGAAAATCCGACTCATCAATTAAAACTGGTTCATCCTCTAAACTATCCTCAATATTCTCCTCAAAATTTAGCACATCCATGCACATTTCTTCAAAATCCAGACGCATATGAAGTTCGGGAAAAACATTTAATGACTCGGGATGATGACTTGAAGAGATAAACTCAGCCAAATCTACGGTTTCATCATCCAAAATATTCCCAGCGTCGATATCCTCAATCAAGTGAAAATCAAAATTCTCCGACACCTCAACAAAAGCATGGATATCAATCAATTCAGGTTCTAGAGTGGAGGTGTAGAGGTCAAGAGGATTGGGTATGGTTTCACTCAAAAGGGACCCTTCACCATCGGGCAAATCAAACACTACAAAGTCGCACAACTCATTAAACATTCTATCTTCAATTGATAATTCATTTGGGATACTCGATAGACTTTCAAAACAGGAGTTGTCGGATTCAATTTGGGATGGGTAGGTTTGATTTGGAAGGGGGTATATCTCACTCTCTCTACTCAAATTCACAGCCTGTCCTGCCACCGCATCATACATTGGAAAAGTTGTAGCTAATTGAAAACTAGCTACCGGGTCACTAGGTTGCATGAGGGCGGCCATGGACGCATTCAAATCCATCATCTGTTGGCTTGACGCTACCCTAAAGTCTTCCAAGGACTGTTCTAAACTAGACATTGGTTGTGAAGGGGTTTCAGTAAAAGATTCAAAGTTATTTGGATACTGAAAACTCCCAAATTGCGGTTCTGATGCAATGTCTAGGGAAGGTGCAAAATTAGGGTAGGATTGGTAGGAGTTGAATGGCTGGACAGAAGTGGGATCAACATTGGGATAAGAAAGTGAATGGAATTGTTGATCCCAAGAATTTGTAGTGGGGAAAGGAGTGAAAGATCGGCTATGAGATTGTTCAATACGTTCAGCAATAGACATAGGTCTAGGAGTGGCAACATGACTCGAAGAAGGGGTATCAACGTAAGAAGGGGTGACTGTTTGAAATGGTTGATACGAAGTGAATTGCGGAGTCAAATTGTTTGTCCTAGACGCGTCAATCCGATCTTTCAAAGAAATTTTCGGCATGGAGGGGTCGTTCGAAGTTCGACCAAAACAAGAACCGTATGAAGTAATGTCTGGTTGTGGGTACCAAAGTTCGGCAAGAGTTTTGCGAGGTGGAGTACCCATGATATGAGGAGAGAAAGAGAGAAAGGTAGAGAAAAGGAAGGGGAAAAGAATGTGATTTTTTTATTTAAAAATTTTTTTTTTGTTAGTTGTTAGCAAAAGAATGAAATATGCACAAAAAAGAATATGGACAAAAAATCACGACACAAAAATACCACACACCTAATCGTTCTAGGGTTCACCTAGGTCAACTAGACCTGCTCCAGAACTTGATTGTCGAAGAAAAACTGTGTCGAAAAACAGGCTTAAAAATACACTGATCACGAGGCCAGGTAAGTGCAGAGATAAGGGGAGGTTTTCCAACGCTTTCGCGAAGTTCCTTAATTAAATAACCCTTTCTCTTTTGGCGGTTGCGCCGTTAACACTTTCCTAGACACCCCGTAAACAATATACCGTTAAGCAAGCTTCTAAATACAGTTAACTTCTCCTAGTGAGCGCGAAGTCCTTAAGGCTTAAAGTCTAATTTCTTTTAAATTTTGTGTGGGTAAACGTTATGCACAAGTTCGTGATTTGTGGGCCACGGAAAAGGTGATGAAATCCTTTACCGTATGTTGTGGGGTTCGCTTGCCCTTAAGTCCGTATTAATTGATGCAATGCGCAATTCAAAAATTCTATAAAGAATCAAACAATTGTTTTTTAGTTTAAGCGCGGCGCTGCAACAAATACGGGTTAGTCAATTTTTTTAGCGTTTGCTAGCGAACTTGCAAAGAATCCTGCAAAGAATAGTATATTGGAAGCGTCGGATTTGAGAAGAAGGTGTTAGTAAAGTACGTACCGTTTAAGTTTTGGGTTAGGAAACCCCCGTTGAATCAAATCCGGTAAGCTTGAAAGGTTCGCTTGCGCGGGTCAAACTACCCGGATCTTTGGCACTGTACTTCGTAAACACCTTAGCCTTGAATGTACACTTTGCTCCCCACAATTGCAGTTTGCAAATACGCAAAAATCTGCACACTTGCCCACAAAAATATTGTCCAAAGAAAAAAACAAAAAGAATATTTTTTTTTATATATATACAAAAAGAATATTAACCCGAATGACAAGAAAGAAAATACGCTACCGTCTCCCCGGCAACGGCGCCATTTGATTGCACGCTTTTGGCGTGTCGGATGAAAGAATTAAAGTTTACCGCGATCAGGACGGTGTCGCTATGCAGCTAGCCGGTGAGCACGGGTCGGTCCACAGGGAGATGGTGTTATCTTACCTTCTTGCTTTAGACGAGTCAATAAAGAATCTTGTATGAGTTTGTTTGTTCTAACCTATGTGTTTATCTGCAAGTATAAAGTTGTTAAGAAAATACGAAATTATAAGCTAAGAAATCCGTACTCAAAACCTTTGAGCCGAGTCTTGACCAATTGAAGCTAAGCAATCGGCAACAACGTGGATTAGGGGATTTAAGCGCGGTATTCGAGGAATCCGGCTTATTTACCTTTGTCCTTCCGTTCTTGTCTCTTGCCTTCGCCTCCGGCCAAACCGAACGCAACCGGTCGTGGTTAGGAATCACCGTTACCTTGTCAGGGTACGGTGCCTAACGGAGCGCTTGCGTATGGTTTGGGCGGAGTTCAAAAGGAAAATAACGGGAAAAGGAAATGAGAAGGAAATGTTAACTTATAAAACCGTATTAATTCTTAACAACAACAATAATTACAACATTCACAAAATAAACAAAAGAGAACAAAAATAAAAGAACAAAGAAAAGAAAAGATACAAGAATGAAAGTGCATGAATTTAAATGCAAGTAATAAAAGCAAGTAATAAAAGACAAGGTAATAAATTGCGAATAATAAAAAGCGATAAAAAGAATACGGAACTAGGACTCAAGACAAGCATGTGATCAATAGCCAACCCTTAAACTTGCAAACTCAATGAAGAGATTGCAAGATCAAGAGAAGGGTAGAAACCGCATGTGAAATGAAGTGCTAGTCCGTGGTAGAATACGACCCTTGAGATCAATAACTAACTCTTACCCATTCAAGCTCAATGAAGAGGTTGAATGAGCAAGAGAAAGCAAAAATCTCAAGGGGAAGAAGAAACACAAGAGAATGATACAAAGCCTTCATCTTTATTCACCTCCACAAAAAAGCTTCTCACTTACAATTTCATGGAAGAGGAATGAAGAGGAAGAAGAAGAACTAGACAAAATCCTAACAAAAGAGGCTACAAAATGAATCAAAAGAATGACCCTTGGCTAAGCTCAGTTCTGCTGTATTTATAGGCAGGGAGTTGAAGTTCTAGGGCAACCAGCAGACCCCATGCAAGATTACCAAAAAGCCCCTGAAACACGACAGTGAGTGGGCCCCACATGGCCGCGGAACCGCGGCCAAGACCCCACCTTGGCCGCGGTTCCGCGGCCCTTTAGAGGTGTTGGGAAATGGGCTTTTTGGTGGTGGCCTGGTTTGGTGTCCCCTGTTGTCTGGTACATGTAGTTTCTGAAAATACTTTCACATTTCTTCCAGAATTTCTGTTGAGGAAAGGTGGACTTTTTGTCAAGATTTGGAATGATTGCCTCGAGCTCCGCGTAGATCTCTTGGATCTTGTGCTACCATTGAGCCTTGTGCCTGAAAATGACATTGATTTGACATTTTGTCTTCCTAAACTGGTATCTGGCAGCATACGGATGAACAGCGGAGACCGTGTTTTATCAGTGGTTGGCAGGAACCCGGATTTTGTCGTGTTTTCTATGAATTTCACCGTTTTAGAACCGAGAACCTGTATCCTGCAAATATATAACAAACACGGATAAAAAGCACCTACCTATAAACACACGAGCGTAAGAATGGGCGGTATAAAATGCAGTATTCTGTGATGAACAGGTGTCAATGTACCTGGATTGGGACAATCCCAGTATCCTTTTAGATCTATCTCTATAGATCTTTATTCCCAAAATGCAGGAGGCATCACCTAGATCTTTCATTGAGAATCTTTGTGATAAGAAGAGCTTGACCGAGTGCAGCATAGGAACATCATTTTCTATCAAGAGTATGTCTTCCATGTACAATACGAGGAAGACAACCTTACTCTCTGCCACCTTCTTGTATATACAAGGTTCATCTATATTTTTGATGAAGTCAAACTCTTTGACTACAACATCAAAACAGATGTTCCAACTCCGCGATGCCTGCTTTAACCCGTAGATGGATTTAAGCAGCTTGCACACCTTTCCGCTACCCCCACTGTCTGCGAAGCCCTCTGGCTGAGTCATGTACACGCACTCTTCTAAATCACCATTTAGAAAGGCTGTCTTAACATCCATTTGCCAGATTTCGTAGTCATGGTATGCAGCAATGGCAAGTAAGATTCGGATGGACTTAAGCATAACCACTGGAGAAAAGGTTTTGTCATAATCCACACCTGGTCGATGATGAAAACCCTTTGCAACAAGTCTAGCTTTGAAAGTCTCAACTTTTCCATCTACACCAAGTTTCTTCTTAAAGATCCATTTGCTCCCAATTGGTTTTACCCCTTCAGGAGTATTTTCCAAAGTCCATACATTGTTGGTGTACATGGATTCCATCTCAGATCGCATTGCATCCAACCATTTCACAAAGTTACCACTCGTGATGGCCTACTCGAAACTAGTCGGGTCATCATCTTCTATGAGGCAATCTTCGCTCCCACCATCAATAAGAAAATCGTAGTATCTCTCAAGTGGATGAGGAACCCTACTAGATTGGCGGAGCGGCTGTGGTTCGTCGGGAACTACTGAATCCTCTGGTTCCAATAAATCATCAGTCATAGTTTGAGCTGCTGGAACTTCTTCCAGCTCTACCTCTTCGCCACTAATTTCTTTTACAAGAAATTCCTTTTCTAAAAAGGTGGCATATTGAGAAATAAACACCATTTGTTCCTCACCGTGGTAGAAGATATATACATAGGAATCTTTTGGATATCCCACAAACTTACATAGACCTGATCTTGCCTCGAGCTTGTCCGGATTTTTCTTTTTAACATAGGCCGGACAACCCCATATCTTAACTCGTTTAAGAGATGGTCTCTTCCCATTCGAAATCTCATATGGAGTTGTCGGCACTGATTTAGTTGGAACTCTATATTGGAGATAGTGCCCTCAAAGTCAATTATTAGATCACAGGCACGTGATTGCAATGATTGAGGGAGGACCTATCCCGGTAGGACAGTCTTACTGAAGATGATAGTATGCTATCTGGTTTATCTTTATCATCGTGTACTGCTTTAGGTGACCTAACAGGTCACTATTGCACGTTGATAGAGCCCCTAGGATTCTTGCTTGACTGCCAGCAGTATGAGGGCGATCATATACGTGAGAGCTGGTAGTCTATAAGCACATCCTTAAATGGTCCCTAGTCGTGGGAGTTTCGAGACAGGGCATCGATACTCCAGAGTAGACTAGTGTATACAGTCGAGACTCCGACGAGGGGCAGTAGCCGGTCTCATAAGCCACTGGTGTCAGTTGGTTCACCTAAGATGTATACAGGTGCTCATTGGGTTATGAGTACACCGGACAGGACTCGCCGGGAACATGCTAGTTGGTCTTATACCTGACGTCAGATAGCAGTTCCCTGGTGACATGTGTACAGGTTAGTTCATCGACCTGAGGATCGTCATTTGTCTCGTGTGAGTTCCCACTGTACTTTGATTACTACCCTACCACGCTCAAAGGAGACGTGCAAACAGGTTTTAGTTGGGTACAGTCCCGTGCCACATGGAGGCAGTGAGCGGATCTTCGGGGGTTTGTCTCTCCCGGTATTGGGGGTGAGGTCGCGCTGTGTCTAGGAGAGCCAGAACATGAAAAGTCCTTGGCCAAGATAGGAGATTTACTGGTAGGTATTCCAGTAGTATCTCAGGGTGTTCTGGGCTGATCTCTGACACGACTTGTACCGCTTTTGGGGTCTGACTTTTACCAACCCCATAGGCCTGCCATGCGATGCTTATAGACGAATGGACCGGACTGTACGGATATTGTCACTGACAGGCTCAGTAGGGTGTCAGGATGAGTTCGCTCATCGACGTCCCTTTTGGTCAATAGCTGGTAGCCCGTCACGTATGGCTAATACCTCTGACATGCTAGTGGTTAAATCCACAGCCATAGTATTGACGAGTCTTTAGAGTCCCCCACAGACAGTTGCTCAAGTTTTCGGGCGAAACGCTGTAGAGGTCGTATGGAGATATGGCAGGGTTCGATCAGATACGTGCGGTATTGCACAAATCAGGATCGAACGGTTGATACTAGCGGGATTTGGTTTAAGCCGGATCCTAGTATTGTACAGTGTAGATTTTGTCTCATTGCATTTGTATTTCGGTCGGAATACAAATGCGGATATGTATATACAGTAGTGGGGTTTTCCTGTAATTTATTAGGGGATCAGTTTTTTGGAGTTGCCAGTTTGTTTTCCGTTTCAGCCATATTTCTTTGTATCTTTCATTGGCTGAAGATTGGTGGAGGAGGGCTTATTTGCAAACATGCAAATTTGATTTGTGGACGGTGCTATTTGCATGTTGTTGTGTCATGATGGTTCCACCATGCCTTGACTTGTTCACTTCATCATTGCTTGACTTCTATCTTCATGATGGCATGACTTTTGGAAGTGATGATAGTTGATGGAGTGTTGGTTTAGGCTAGTGATCATTTCTTTGCATGATAGCCTTTTCTCTCTCTCTCTCCCTTGGATAATAGTGTGTGGCTCCCTCATTCTTTTCCTCTCTCTCCTTTTGGCTTTCCCTCATGATTTTGGCCGGCCAATGAAGAGGGAGGGGCTGCCCATTATTTGGTGGGGAATTTTTGGTTCTCTAGAGTTTGCAAAAATCCCCAATTTCATCTCTAAAAATTGCTATTATCTCATACCTCCACCATATGGCAAACTCCTACAACCCCAAGAGACATAGGACTCTACAGTTAACCTACAGCACCCTTTGGCACGTCGACTCGCCAACTTCATGCCCGAGTTGCCTCAGACCAGAGGTGGGAGCCCGTAAAAGAAGCCGGCGACGTAGTGCCCTTCCGGCGATGAGGTGGAGACCGGAGATTCTGCGGGGAGATCGGGACGATGACGAGAAGACCGAAGGACACGGATCGCTCGGTATATCTCTCTACCCCCTCTCTAGATAGCTAGGACTAGTTTAATGGCACGATCCGGTTTTATAGTGCGCGGTGGTGCCAGTTTGAAAAGTTAAAGTAAATCACCTCTTCCGCATTCCGGCGTCGGATTGACGGCCGGGGCGCCGCCGTGCACTTACAGTGGTATTAGAGCCTCGCCATTAACATAGTCTAGCTTTGTCTAATGTGTTTTACATTTCCGGTCGAACAAAATTCCAAAAACCCACGTTTTCTTTGCATCAGTTTTCTGTCGATTTTTTTATGGCTCGATAAATTTTTCAGGGTGTTGTAGAATGATGTTCAGGGAAGTATAAGCCTCCTATAAAAATTTGGTCGCACGATCTCATTATCTCACCGCGGAACCGCGGCCAAACCCATGCTTGGGCCGCGGTTCCGCCGCTGTTTAAACTGTTCAGTGCACCAATTTTTTATAGAGGCCTCCTGACTTGAAAATATGGGTTTTGGAATATTGTTTTTGGGCCCAGAATTTCTGTGAGTGCTACAGTATTGCTTGGGGGCCCACTTGGTAAAATTTGATCGATCGGATATCTTAAACATGTTAGTTCACAGTTTTTACATTATATCTGCGACCGTGAATGTCGCATGATCGGTAAATCCTGTCTAACTGTTATAGCCCGGTTAGACGGATTTGCGAACGTGACATTCACGTTGATGTTCTGTGTATTGCTGTGATGTTGTGGATTGGTCGTGGGGGATAGCCTGGTTGCAGTGGTAGTACAGTTTTGTTGTATTATGTACATTTGATATTGCGGGGCGAGCGTCCGACATGTGGACTGCCGTCACTGCCTGTTGTATATTATTATTTTGGGGCACGACCAGGTTGCGGTCGATGTACCCGTTGTATGTATATTTTACTTTCTGTACTAGGATTACCCTAAGGTGGGGTGCACGGATAGCCAAGTTCTAGAGGGCAACGGGCCCGCATCTCATGGCATTGAGACGGAGGGGGCTTCACTCTAGAATTGGCGGGCTATTCGCCGCACTCGTAGGGGGTACAAGTTGACCCAGGAGGGATGCCCGAGTTACCGGATTCCGTGAAGTGCTGGGTGGTCCATTCACGTTGCTGAAGGGGGCTGCCTCGCTTCAGGTTTTGGCGGGTAACTTACCGCGCCCGTAGGGGTCTGGGATTTCATTGCACAGGCTATCCACACGACCAGGGGAACGTCGGGTTTCAGTAGCGGCTCTGTGAAACCCGGGGATCCCAGATATCTGTATTGTTCTGTGATGCTGTACATTTCTGTGATGTTGCATTTTATCACGCCTTGAGCGAAATATTATATATTGATATATATATATATACTAGTAGATGATGTATATGTTTTGCCTCCGCGCTAGTCTAGTCCCCGCTCTATCGTTAGTTAGCTAACCTAACGGGTAATGACGGGACCGAGTGGCGAATGCGGATGGCATATACGTACATCAGTATATTTTCGTTCTTTGTGGTGTGATCAATTGATGGGACTGCGTTGATTTGGATCAATGAAAGTTGAAAACAAACCTAATCTGATGTTGTTGGAACTTTTTCAAAAAGCTGTTATTGCAAGGACGTTCACTTTTGTTTTGCACCGTGGTATTCAGTTGGAATATCCTGCTCCTCAGTCGACGAGGCAAGGGCCGAGATCCCTTCACCGGGAGTGACCCCTTGGACAAAAAGTTTGCGTCAGGGCATTAACTTCACTATAGCCGATTACTTTTGCTTTGCATCGTGGTATTCAGTTGGAATATCCTGCACCTCATTCTACGGGGAAAGAGCCGATATCCCTTCACCGGGAGTGACCTCTTTAGCAAAGGTTTTCGTTACTATATTTTTAAAAGCTATCCGTTCCTTCAACGATATCAAGTTCATTACGTTAAAGGTTTTCGCCAGAAACCATTCGTAGCCCTCCGTCGTTTCATATGGGTGGTCAATAGTATTCAAGCTGTGTATGTTGGCCAAAGTCAAGGCACAGTGATTGGTAGCTATTGGGTATTCATATGCAGCATAGATAGATGCGTTGGTTTGGGGCAGTCGTACTACTATTTTGGCCAAAGTCAAGGGTATGTACGGGTGGGCTCAAATTAACCTGGAGAATGACGGGTAGAACTTGACATGTGACTTATGATATGTTGGCCAAAGTCAAGGTCAAAAGAGCATGGGGCAAAAAATCACATCGGGAGTTTCTAAAGAAACTGAAACTTGCCAGATATGCGCATACCTTCTGTAGTGTGATGACGTGAGCGGATTCCGTCACGTTATCATGCGATGATAGTTGGATCCCGATTCCTACTGATGAGTTGGTTTACTCCTCGGGTGATCCCGACTAATTCTTCTTTTAGGTTTGGAGCAGAATTTGACGGTACAGTGGGAGGTTTCCAGATTAGATAAATTGGTAACCATTCTGATCTAGGTTAGAGTGCACGCTGAGTGTTTCTTTTCTCTCTCTTTGGCAGCGACCATTGACCCGACCCTAGACTATGACTCAGAGACCAAAATTGACCGAACCTTCTTAAACACTGGATTTTGGATTGTCAGAGTTGCATACCTCATTGCCACTCCTACTTTTACCCTTTTCTCCGGGACACCCCATATTACTACGAACGTCCACTTCCATTGGACAAAACCATCGTATGGTTATATACGAACTCGAAGGAATTCGAGGATGGTTTCCGGTTCTGGAGAAAACGAATAGGACTATTCAGTTGTCTTTTCCTTTTACCTTCTCTCAGGTTCCGAGTACTCCTTGGTTTAGGAGATAGTACACCTATTACGCAAATTGGATAGTCTTTTCCAAACCATAGGTAGGTGTCGACCGGTAGGGAATGAATAAAACCAATTAGCCTAACGATGGTGTACAGAAGGTATTAAGTAAAGACATAACAAGGGATTAGTAAGAAGGCAAAGTAAACTGCGACTGTTATTCACGACCAAACCAAGTATTTATTCGCCAATCCTAAATCCCCTTTGTATTTCTCCAGAACACTTCGTATCACTACGAAGATCCACAATTTATTGGATATTCCATCGTATGGTTATATACGAACTCAAAAGGAACTAGTTCCAGTTCGGAGATGGATTCTGGTTCAGGAGAAATAGGAATAAGGTTTATTCGGTTGTCTTTTATTTTCACCTTCTCTCGCTTTGCGAGTGTTCCTAGGATTAGGACAGTACACCCATTATGCTTATTGGATAGTCTTCTTCCAAACCATAGGCTGATGCCGAACGGTAGGGAAGGAAGAAAACCATTTGGCCTAAAGGGGTGTACAGAAGGTAATGACTAAAGACATAGAAAGGGATTTGGAGAAATGGCAAAGAAATATACAGTTACAGTTGTGAATCTGGATAATGGAAAAGGCATTACTAGGAATACCAGGATACCCCATCGAAACATTTCAATGTTTCAGTTTCACTGTGTACTGTTAAAAGAAAACTGATTTCCCAGTTAGTCCTTACTCCAGGGTATGTATTTACCAGGTATGATTCTCACATCTGTATAGTTTTATAGATGATGAGTGGGAGTAAGTTATTGGGAATTGGGTGATCATCCTCATTATATCGGGATTCGTTGTAATCGGTGATATTTAAGGAAGTCACCTGGGTTGTTTGCCGGACGGCAAATATTTGGTTTTGAATATCCGCTGTTATGCACCAATTTCAAATTGATATATCTGTACATCTATTTTCATAGAGTGAGATATACCTTTTTGAAATTATTTCTATGACATTTACCTATATCAGTGGATGGTTAGGTAAGGAGCATTAAACAGCAGTGTAATTCTTCATAACCATAAGTACAGTTTTCAACCTACGACACACAGGGAATGAGTTATTAAACTCAAGGGACTTATACAGAGTATTGTATGTTGTCCAGTGTCCATCAGGACAGAGGGGTTGGTCCTCGTACTATATTCGGTTTACTTATGACTTCTCTAGTTTTTAGACAAGTGTTTCGTAGAAACACAAGGTCCGAATTTTGAGAAGTTATAGGTATATGGATAAAGTAGAGAACCAGGTATTACAAGTATCAAGATTCTTCAAGGTGATCGAAGATGTAGATACTTGTGTGTGGTATTCAGTTGATAGTAATGATTAAGAGAGCTTGCTTCTCTTTTCAGGTTACTCATAATTGGTAGCACTCCTAAGTTGAGTAACGCTGATCGGCCTCTCTCCATTTAGTTGACATACACTGGAGATAGCTGCATGATTTGAATCTGGTTCAATTAAATCAGTGCCTCTGGTTCTATATTGGATATAGAACAGTTCATATCTTAACGATGTTAAGGTACGGGGAGTTGTCCGGCCTATGCTTAAAACCAGACTCTGGATAACTCAAGGCATGTTTCTGTAATGGTTGTTTGTGGGTTGACCCAGGCTATGACGAGGGTTAACTTTCTACCATCTGGAAGATCAATAGTGATATTGTTCTAAACTCGCCACAGTTTTAATAAAAATGGATTTTTTCAGAAAACAGTAGTGGGAGTATGGTAGAACTGGAAGTGATTCCAGAACCACAAACGATTACTGAAGATTTGATAGGAACCTAAAGATTCAATCTGGTTTGACATTCCATTAGCCACTCCGTAAATACGGTGGGTAACTTCAGGCACCCGAGAGGTACTTCGGTAGCCTCAAGGACGGTGACAGGGAAGTTCTTGTTTACCCAGACTTGCCATAGCTGTTGTTCCAGACTGTGAGACCCGGCAGGAGGATGACTATAGCGTCGTTCTAAACTGGCTTTAGAAGTGTATGTCTATATGACTCTGCCAGAGGGTTGTCGTGGTCAGTGGGAGCAACGGAAGCATGGTGGACATGTGGCTTATGTCTATTTATAGACTAAAGCAGATATAGCGGAGATAGATCATCTACTTCTGATGTGACAGTCATAGGTTTGACTTCATCAGAATAGGGGATGGATCTGTTGAGAAGGTAGTAGGGTGTGATGTAATGGTATTTGGATGACATACACAGAGTAGGAAGTGATATTCCTATACTAAGATCGGTTATACTTTGGTCGTCACACAGAGGTTTCTCCACATGGGACTTGGACATTATATCAGACATTCTGGTTACTGGATCTATGGTTTTAGATCTAGATTTGGGTGGTTTCCCAATCTGGGTACTTAGACAACATTCTAAGAGTAATTAGAATGGAAGACTCCTGGCACGGTAGTGTACCTGCAGGTGATGGAGTCACCCTCTCTAAAGGTGTCTTACTGACTAAAGCGGAGAGGGATGTGCATGATTGGCAGATCACTTGCTTAGGCAATTGAGTCAATCATGAGATGTCAAGTACCACACCAGATGTTGTTCTTGCACTAGATGCAGTAAGTTGATATTGATCCAATCCTGGAGGAACATTAGGAAGCAGTTTTAGAACAAAAGTGGATGTTCTAGGGATATGATAACGACAGCCCCATTTGGGAAACAGTTATCATTCCAGGCTTCCATGGTGACCTGAACGACAAAGAGGTTGTCAGAATTATAGTTTTCCTTCTGACGAGGGGCAGTATTTTGGACAGGTGGTCCAAGGCAATACTGAGGGAGGCATGGCGCAGGACACTGATTTAGTTCAGTTGACGATACAGTCTAAGAAGTTTGGATTTGGAGTTCATTTATGAGCTGGGTCCCATCAGACATCCAGACACATTTTAAGACAGGTATTGCTCATTTCGGGAGATGGCTTTGTCCGCGAACTTGAGATATAGAGAGACATAAAAAGAAACATCAAAGCGGATCAACTCACTGAGGCTATTCCTCGAACGCAATAGTTTCGCAAGCGAGCTTTGTGAGACTGACTAGTAGAGGAGTTGGGTGTTCGGTATCACACGGGCTGTGAGTATGCGACATCGCAATAATTAGCCTTGAGTGCAAGTGGGAGATTGTTGGAGATAGTGCCCTCAGAGTCAATTATTGGATCACAGGCACGTGATTGCAATGATTGAGGGAGGACCTATCCCGGTAGGACAGTCTTACTCAAGATGATAGTATGTTATCTGGTTTATCTTTATCATCGTGTACTGCTTTAGGTGACCTAACAGGTCACTATTGCACGTTGATAGAGCCCCTAGGATTCTTGCTTGACTGCCAGCAGTATGAAGGCGATCATATACGTGAGAGCTAGTAGTCTATAAGCACATCCTTAAATGGTCCCTAGTCGTGGGAGTTTCGAGACAGGGCATCGATACTCCAGAGTAGACTAGTGTATACAGTCGAGACCCCAACGAGGGGCGGTGGCCGGTCTCACAAACCACTGGTGTCAATTGGTTCACCTAAGATGTATACAGGTGCTCATTGGGTTATGAGTACATCGGACATGACTCGCCGGGAACATGCTCGTTGGTCTTATACCTGACGTCAGATAGCAGTTCCCTGGTGACATGTGTACAGGTTAGTTCATCGACCTGAGGATCGTCATTTGTCTCGTGTGAGTTCCCACTGTACTTTGATTACTACCCTACTACGCTCAAAGGAGATGGGCAAACAGGTTTTAGTTGGGTACAGTCCCGAGCCACATGGAGGGAGTGAGCGGATCTTCGGGGGTTCGTCTCTCCCGGTATTGAGGGTGAGGTCGCGCTGTGTCTAGGAGAGCCAGAACATGAAAAGTCCTTGGCCAAGGCAGGAAATTTACTGGTAGGTATTCTGTCACGACCCGAAAGAGCACGTGACTGGCCCTTGAATCCTATGAAGTCTATCGGACTCCATCTTATCCAAGTAAGCCAAAATCCCAGAAATCTAAAACCATTTAAAGAGTAAATAAGGAAAACTGGTTTTGAAAAGTAAAGAAATCATGTTTCGAAAATCAAAGTTTTTAATTAACTAAGCCGAATGTGTATTTTTAAAATGTGTAACCTTTCCTGAAAATTTCGGCAGAGTTTCCTTTGTAAAAACTGGCCCCAAACGGGGTACAACAAGAATAATATATATGAGATGATAAAAGGCATCCCCAAGCGGGAGCTAGCTCTTCGTCAATCGACGGTCACAACCACGCAAGCAATAATAATATACAACGCCAGAGGGCGAGGATCAAAACCCAAAAAGAAACTCAAAACAGCCAGAAAACCGTAATACTACAAGCGCGACTCTAAGGTCGAAATAATACAACACTGTTTTCTAAGTCTGAAGCAATATACAAGTTTTGGTTGATGGAAATTCTAGATACAATAAATAATACATGAACAATGGCGGTTCTGATACAAAAGAACCCACCTACCCAAGCAAATCACCCAGAAGGAAGCAGTGTGCCAGAAATGCCGCTATGGAATCTGTACGGCAAACCTGCAAGAACTGGGGCACAACGGGGGTGAGTTGCCAACTCGTGAATAGAAAATATCTACAAGCAGAGATCGAATGCATGACCTATCCTAGGTCAATACGATCAGATATAAATAAACCTCAATGTGAATAAAGCTGAAGCATGCTAAACTGGCAATGAAATCTCTATACATGAGTGTAGTGCCAAGTGCTCGTGCTAGTGCCTCAGGTAATAGCATGTCATGAATATGAGGTATAGTCAATGTAATCAAATCTGCACACACGTGGATCCCGTCCACTCGTCACCCACTGACAATAACCACCATGCATGTAAATATCATGAATCATGTGCATGGGAATAATATGAGGATATAACCATCTGTGTCCCTCGCGACACGTCAAAATCATGGAACCAGAGTGCCCAGCATCGGCACTCGAAAACATCATGAAAACTGTGCCCAGCATCGGCACGTAAATCCTCATATATCGGGCTCCGTCAGTCCGGATCGGCCCTCGGGCTCTGTCTGCAGTATCGGCCCTCGGCCCCGGCAGTATGCCCAAACCATCTATCGACTCTGGTCGGTATCCTCCGGATAACCGCCAGGTCCAACCAATCACCGGTAGGTACTTGTTAGTGTATATGCCCTAGGGGCCATTATTGTATCATACTAGATTGTATATTACTTAATGGAAGCTTTGGATATTCACAGTTATATATACAGTCTTGCTAAAAATGGTAGTATGCTACTTGGTTTGTGTCTACTTTAATATGTGTATATGTCTCTTATAACGTATCACTTATACATATTAGTAGAGCCCATAGGATCTTTGCTTGATTACCAGCGTCGTGATGGCAGTCACACTAGTGGGGGCTGGGTAGTCTGTAAG
The DNA here is from genome assembly GCA_030015575.1 of Agapanthus africanus. Classification (NCBI taxonomy): domain Eukaryota; kingdom Viridiplantae; phylum Streptophyta; class Magnoliopsida; order Asparagales; family Amaryllidaceae; genus Agapanthus; species Agapanthus africanus. The sequence continues at coordinate 405,875,639 of CM057346.1, forward strand.
CAGCATCCTATACAGGTCCCTGGTCGATGGATTATCGAGATAGGGCATCGATATTCCGGAGTAGACTAAGTGTATACGCTTCTCATCCCAGTTGGGGAAATGGTATGTCCCACAGCCATCAGTACGCCGTACTGGAGATAGTATACAGGTGCTCGTTAGGTTACGGGTACACCGGACAGGACTCGCCGAGGAACTGATTGGTTGGTATTATACCCATCGTCAGTTGTCAGTTCCCAGGTGACATGAGTACAGCATAGTCCGCAGACTTGACACTGCTGCTTCGCCTCGAGTGTGTCCCACTGTTCTTAGATTGCTACCCTACCACGGCTCAAAGGAGTCGTGCAAACAGGTAGCAGTTGGGTGCAGTCCCGAGCACTTGGAGGCAGTGGCGGTTAGATAGGATTCGTCTCTCCCGGTATTGGGAGATGATATCGCGATGTGTCAGAGAGCCATTACACAAAGTCCTGGCCAGGGCAAACGAGATATACTGGTAGGTTCCAGTAGCTTCTCAAGGTGTAATGGGCTTCGCTCCAACACGACTTATACAGCTATTAGGGGACTGACGCTTGCCGCCCTTTAGGCTTGATATGCGATAGTCTTAGACGAACAGACCGGACTGTACGAAGATTGTCACATCAGGCTCAGTGGGAGTTCAGATGATTTTCCTCATCGGCCTTCTTATCGACATCTACCTGGGGACCGTTACGTACAGCTAGTGCCGCTTGCGGTCTGTAGTTAAACCCACTGCCAGCGTAGTGTCGGGTCTTTAGAGTCCCACACAGAGAGTTTCCCTGCTCCAGGCGAAACGATATAGACGTCGTATGGTTTTACGACAAAGGTTCGGATGCATACGTGTGTTTACGCACGTACGACTTTTCGGACAGTTTTTACTAGCTGGCTTTGGTTTAAGCCAGATTCTAGTATCAGGTTATTGGATTTATACAGTCTAAAGTTTTTCCGTGTTTTCACGGATTGGAGGGGCGTTCTCGTAATTTGTCGAGAAGGTTCTAGAAGAGTGGTGACATGAGGGGTTGAGGTGGCTTTTTCATGATTACTTTGTGTGACTCATTTATATGATTCATCATATCATTAATGCTTCATTAATGATCTAATGACTCACATGATGAATCACTCTCCTTGATTAAATGAAACATGGTGAATAATCAATTAATTGATATTATTTGATAATTCATTATGTATCATATATTCAAGTGAGAAGGATTTTTGTTCTCACTCTTATCTCTCCTTCTCTCTCCTCAAGCTCACTCTCTCTTGAAACCCTAACCCTAACCTCTCATGTGTTGAGATCAAGGGTTAGATAGACTAAAACATCCATAACCTCACTCTATATCCTCTATGCAGCTTAGATTAGCACTTTAAGCAACCTAGTTATCTCAAGTTTGAGATTAAGCTTAGCGTAGAAGCTTTCGGGTGGATCGTCTTTGATTCGAGGAGGCCGTGAAGTTGCCGATGTTCCAAGGAGCCTACGAGGAGTGGAGGACAGCGATGAAGACCCGAAGGACATGTAACGTGAGGTATAACTCCGGTACCGAGTAGTTAAACCTCTAGTATAACGTTAGCAATGGTTTAGATTACGATTCATGCGCTCAAGTCCGTGTTACGAAGCTTTGATAATCGTTTTTCATATATTCCGCCTCCCCGCAAATTAGTGGGGTGCGTGACATGGACTTACAGTGGTATCAGAGCCAACTAAACCATTACTAGCTTGTTAGCAACTGATTAGAAGTTCGATCGACGGAAAAACACGGAAAACAAAACCCTAATCCTTGACAGTTTCTGTTAATTTTAAAAGTGTCGCAAAAATTTTTTGACATACCTTAAAATTCACAGCAGGGAATTATAAGAAATCTGGGAAAATTCGAGGAGGCAACTCGACTAAACGACCGCGTTTCCGCGGCAATAGAGAGCTATTGCCGCGGAACCGCCGCCGAGTCAACGCCGAGTTGACTCGGAGTTTCACAGTAATTCATAATTTTTGGTTTTTTGTTTTCCTGTATATACTGTTTCTGCCCAGGTTGCCTCTGTGATGATTTGCTTTTGGGGTAGACACGGATATAGGTAATCGATCGATGTTCTAATCAATTTGCTAATTGGATCTTTATCTGTAATGTTTAATGTGTTCGTAAACCTCCCCTAACTGCTAGTATGTCGGTTGGCAGGGGGTTACACATTTCTGAAATGTTTACTGTTTGTGTATATGAACTGTATTGGACTGTTGTGATGATTAGCCGGGGGTTTGAGATGTATTTAATATTCATTCAATGTATATGTAATTTGATGTAATATTATTTTGCGAGGCACATCCAGGTTGCGGTTGTAGCCACCGTTGTATTATTATTTCTTTTTACTGTTTTTGCTCCTAGGATAGACCCAAGGTGGGGTGCACAAACTACCGGGTATTTTGAAGTGTCGAGGCAGACCGCTTCACTTCTGGTATTTGGCGGGTAGTTTGCCGTACCCGTAGGGGTCTGGGGTAGGGTAATGGCTATTCATCACAACTGTGTAATCCGTCTTTCCTTGCAGGCTCAAAAGAAACGCGGATTACTTGCATATCCAATAAAGTTTATCTGTGATCTGGAATGCTTATTATTGCGTCTGACGAATGTACAATATCTATATATAAATAGCTATTAGACGTCACTTATGTTTTACACCCGCGCTAGCCCAGCGCCCGCTCTGTCGTTAGTTAAGTAACCTAACGGGTGATGACGGGACCCCGTGGCGAATGCGGATGGCATAAGAGGACGTTGTATTTTCGTTGTTTTCTGCAATGATAGGTTAATTGATGGGATGCATTATTATAATGCAAAGAAAATAAACCAAAGTTTAATCGTTGGAACAAATTTAAAAGAAACCACTCGGTTATTTTAAAAGAGCAGAATTTTTTAAATTGCGGAGCTTTAACCACTCCTTTTAAAAAAAGTATCAGGTTCCTTCGATTATATCAAGTTCACTACGTTCACGGTTTTGCCAAAACCATTCGTAGCCCTCCGTCATTTCATACGGATATTCAATAGTATTCAAGCTATGTTTGTTGACCTTCGTCAAGGCATAGTGATTGGTAGCTGTTGGGTGTTCATATGTAGCATAGATAGATGCGTTGGTTTGGGACAGTCGTATTACCTTGTTGACCTTCGTCAAGGGTATGTACGGATGGGTTCAAATTAACCTGGACAATGACGGGTAGAACTTGACATGTGACTTATGATTTGTTGACCTTCGTCAAGGTCATAAGAGCATGGGGCAAAAATCCATATCGGGAGTTTCAAAAGAAACTGAAATTTGCAGAGAGATGCATACCATTTTGGAGTTTGATGAATGTTGGTAGGATTCCTTCAACATTATCTTACGATGATATTTTGGATCCCGATCCTACTGTGAGTACATGCTACTTATCAGGGGATTCGTCACTTAACGATCAATGCTATAAACCAAGTAGGTGCCAAGAAAGGTGTCAGCGGGGTTACGCCCCCAGAGAAAAGAGGTTATTTAATTAAGGAACTTCGCGAAAGCGTTGGAAAACCTCCCTCGAAGTATCGACACTGGCCTGGCTGAACGGTTAAGCAAGTATTGTACGGTGAGAATTGTCCTGGCTAATTCTTCTTTTATGGTTTGAGGAGGGATTCGAGAAACAGTGGGAGCCATCCTGTTTAAATAAATTAAACCACTCTAAACTTGCAAGAGCATCATGCTAATAGTATCTTCTTCTCTCTCTTAAATTGCAGCGACCCTGTGACCACACATAGGTTACATCTAGATAAAAATTTGACTGAATCTGACTTATATGAATGGCAAAAGTCTGTCCAGATGTCCATTACCTATGACAAGTTGGACCACCCTATTGAGGGACATTCCTATTGCTATGGGATTGGGCATTGGCAGAGTGATTGTAGGGCTTTAGAAGCCAGTAGCCAGGATACGAAGCATGTTGTGGCTTCGACTTCGGGTGTGTTTATGATAGGGAACTGTATGTCAGTTAACCCTACTTCCTGGGTATTGGATACCGGATCAGGAACTCACATTTGTAATTCATTACAGGCTCTGAGAAATCGTAGGGTTATCGGGATAGGTGACATGACCCTCACAGTTGCTAACAGAATGAGCATGGACGCTGAATCCGTAGGGGAATATCATCTTGGGATGACAACTGGGCAGATATTGATTCTGCGTAACTGTTTTTATGTACCAGGTACGACTTGTAATATCATATCTGTACCCTTACTTTCTAAGGAAGGATATGATTTTGCTTTTACAAGAGATGTGGTTCACATCCACCTAAATCAAGATTTGATTGGGTCAGGTACATTAGAAAACGGAATATACGTATTAAATCAAGCTCAGATTTTCAGTGTCCAGAACACACTTAAAAGAAAGTCTCCGGAAACAAATCAGGCTTTCTTATGGCATTGTAGACTAGGTCACATCAATGAGAGAAGGTTGACTAAGTTACATAGAGAAGGATATTTAAATCCGTTCGAATATCAATCTTATGCTACTTGTGAATCTTGTCTCATAGGAAAGATGACAAAGACTCCGTTTACTGGACACAGAGTAAAAGCAAGCGAGCTCTTAGGGCTCATACACAGTGATGTGTGCGGTCCAATGTCTATACATGCGCGAGATGGTTATTCATACTTCATTACTTTTACAGATGATTTCTCTAGGTATGGATATATCTTCTTAATGAAGCATAAATCCGAGGCCTTTGAGAAATTTCGAGAATACAAGAATGGAGTGGAAAAACAAACCGGCAAAAGTATCAAGACACTAAGATCTGATCGAGGTGGTGAATACTTAAGTGCCGAGTTCCTAGGTTACTTAAAAGAGAATGGAATTCTCTCTCAGCTTACTCCTCCATACACACCACAACACAACGGTGTATCGGAAAGAAGGAATCGAACCCTATTAGATATAGTTCGTTCCATGATGAGTAAGGCTGAGTTGCCGCGATCTTTCTAGGGTTATGCACTAGAAACGGCTGCATATCTCTTAAACAAAGCTCCAACCAAAACTGTGCCTACCACCCCATATCAGATGTGGAGTGGGAAGAAACCCTGTCTTAAGTATCTTAAGACTTGGGGATGTCCAGCTTTTGTAAAAAAGCAGCATACGGACAAGCTCGAGGCACGCTCAGTACTGTGTAAGTTTGTGGGATACCCAAAGAACTCCAGGGGGTATCTTTTCTATTCCGCAGAGGAACAAAAGGTTTTTGTTTCTCAGCATCCCCACTTCTTGGAAACTGAATTTTTAGAAAATCAGAAGAGTGGAAGCACAGTAGAACAGGAAGAAATTCCAGAACCACAAACTGTTACTGAAAGTATGGTAGAACCAGAGGTTTCAAAAGAAAGGGACATCCCAACGCCACTCCACAGGAGTAGTAGGCAATCTCATCCGCCCGAGAGATACTACGGTTTTCTCATTGATGGGGATAGAGAGGATTGCACTATTGACTATGATGAGCCTACTAGCTTCCAGCAAGCCATTCAGAGCGGTGACTCGGTAAAATGGCTAGATGCAATGCGGACCGAAATGGAGTCCATGTACACCAACAAAGTATGGACTTTGGACATTGCTCCAGATGGGGTAAAACCCGTAGGATGCAAATGGATCTTCAAAAAGAAGATTGGTGTAGATAGACAGGTTGAAACCTATAAAGCTAGACTTGTTGCAAAGGGTTTCCGTCAAAGACCTGGTTTGGACTATGACGAAACCTTTTCTCCAGTGGCTATGCTTAAATCTATTCGGGTCCTTCTTGCTATTGCTGCCTTCCACGATTATGAAATCTGGCAGATGGATGTAAAGACGGCCTTTCTAAATGGTAATTTGGAAGAGAGCGTCTATATGGATCAGCCAGAAGGATTCATTCAGAGTGGGAGCAGCGGTAAAGTATGCAAGTTGCTTAAGTCCATTTATGGACTAAAGCAGGCATCACGGAGTTGGAACATCTGTTTTGATGATGCTGTCAAAGAATTTGACTTTATCAAAAATCCAGATGAACCATGCATATACAGTAAGATTGTAGGGAGAGCTATAGTATTCCTCGTCTTGTACGTGGATGACATTCTCCTAATAGGAAATGATATTCCTATGCTACAGTCAGTCAAAAGATTCTTGTCACATAAATTCTCCATGAAAGACCTGGGTGATGCCACCTACATTCTGGGGATCCGGATCTATCGTGATAGATCAAAGAGGATATTAGGACTTTCACAGTCCAGGTACATAGACACCATAGTAAAGAGATTCAGTATGGATGATTCTAAGTGCGGTAACTTACCGGCTTGACACGGAATCACCCTCTCCAAAGAGATGTCTCCTAAGACTGATTTGGAAAGGGATCGCATGTCGATTATACCCTACGCTTCTGCGGTAGGCTCTATAATGTATGCGATGTTATGTACCAGACCAGATGTAGAATACGCATTGAGCGTTGTAAGCCGGTATCAGGCAAACCCAGGGGAGAAGCACTGGATAGCAGTAAAGAACATTCTCAAGTACCTGAGGAGGACTAAGGAGATGTTCTTGGTGTATAGCGGAAAAGACCTTCAGATGGAGGCCTTTGCCGACTCCGGCTTCCAGAATGACAAAGATGACTCCAAGTCCATGTCGGGTTATGTCTTTACCCTCAATGGAGGGGCGGTCTGTTGGAAGAGTTCCAAACAGGAGACCGTTGCTGACTCAACGATGGAAGCAGAGTACATAGCTGCTTGCGATGCCGCAAAAGAAGCAGTCTGGATGAAGAAGTTCCTCACAGAACTTCAGGTGATTCCTACCAGTGTTGATCCAATACCTCTGTATTGTGACAACAACGACGCTATAGCTTTAGCGAAGGAACCCAGGTCCCATCAGAAGTCCAAACACATCTTAAGGCGGCATCACCTGATCAGGGAGATCATAGATCGCCGGGAGATCGAGGTGAAGAGAGTAAAGACGGAGGATAACATTGCTGATCCATTCACAAAGGCCATTCCTCAGACGCAGTTCGAGAGGCTATTCGAGATGATTGGTCTACGATATGCCAGCTCATGGCCCTAGTGCAAGTGGGAGATTGTTAGTGTATATGCCCTAGGGGCCATTATTGTATCATACTAGATTGTATATTACTTAATGGAAGCTTGGGATATTCACAGTTATATATACAGTCTTGCTAAAAATGGTAGTATGCTACTTGGTTTGTGTCTACTTTAATATGTGTATATGTCTCTTGTAACGTATCACTTATACATATTAGTAGAGCCCATAGGATCTTTGCTTGATTACCAGCGTCGTGATGGCAGTCACACTAGTGGGGGCTGGGTAGTCTGTAAGCAACATCCTATACAGGTCCCTGGTCGATGGATTATCGAGATAGGGCATCGATATTCCGGAGTAGACTAAGTGTATACGCTTCTCATCCCAGTTGGGGAAATAGTCTGTCCCACAGCCATCAGTACGCCGTACTGGAGATAGTATACAGGTGCTTGTTAGGTTACGGGTACACCGGACAGGACTCGCCGAGGAACTGATTGGTTGGTATTATACCCATCGTCAGTTGTCAGTTCCCAGGTGATATGAGTACAGCATAGTCCGCAGACTTGACACTGCTGCTTCGCCTCGAGTGTGTCCCACTGTTCTTAGATTGCTACCCTACCACGGCTCAAAGGAGTCGTGCAAACAGGTAGCAGTTGGGTGCAGTCCCGAGCACTTGGAGGTAGTGGCGGTTAGATAGGATTCGTCTCTCCCGGTATTGGGAGATGATATCGCGATGTGTCAGAGAGCCAATACACAAAGTCCCTGTCCAGGGCAAACGAGATATACTGGTAGGTTCCAGTAGCTTCTCAGGGTGTAATGGGCTTCGCTCCAACACGACTTATACAGCTATTAGGGGACTGACGCTTGCCGCCCCCTAGGCTTGATATGCGATAGTCTTAGACGAACAGACCGGACTGTACGAAGATTGTCACATCAGGCTCAGTGGGAGTTCGGATGATTTTCCTCATCGGCCTTCTTATCGACATCTACCTGGGGACCGTTACGTACAGCTAGTGCCGCTTGCGGTCTGTGGTTAAACCCACTGCCAGCGTAGTGTCGGGTCTTTAGAGTCCCACACAGAGAGTTTCCCTGCTCCAGGCGAAACGATATAGACGTCGTATGGTTTTACGACAAAGGTTCGGATGCATACGTGTGTTTACGCACGTACGACTTTTCGGACAGTTTTTACTAGCTGGCTTTGGTTTAAGCCAGATTCTAGTATCAGGTTATTGGATTTATACAGTCGAAAGTTTTTCCGTGTTTTCATGGATTGGAGGGGCGTTCTCGTAATTTGTCGAGAAGGTTCTAGAAGAGTGGTGACATGAGGGGTTGAGGTGGCTTTTTCATGATTACTTTGTGTGACTCATTTATATGATTCATCATATCATTAATGCTTCATTAATGATCTAATGACTCACATGATGAATCACTCTCCTTGATTAAATGAAACATGGTGAATAATCAATTAATTGATATTATTTGATAATTCATTATGTATCATATATTCAAGTGAGAAGGATTTTTGTTCTCACTCTTATATTCTCCTTCTCTCTCCTCAAGCTCACTCTCTCTTGAAACCCTAACCCTAACCTCTCATGTGTTGAGATCAAGGGTTAGATAGACTAAAACATCCATAACCTCGCTCTATATTCTCTAGGTAGCTTAGATTAGCACTTTAAGCAACCTAGTTATCTCAAGTTTGAGATTAAGCTTGGCGTAGAAGCTTTCGGGTGGATCGTCTTTGATTCGAGGAGGCCGTGAAGTTGCCGATGTTCCAAGGAGCCTACGAGGAGTGGAGGACAGCGATGAAGACTCGAAGGACATGTAACGTGAGGTATAACTCCGGTACCGAGTAGTTAAACCTCTAGTATAACGTTAGCAATGGTTTAGATTACGATTCATGCGCTCAAGTCCGTGTTACGAAGCTTTGATAAACGTTTTTCATATATTCCGCCTCCCCGCAAATTAGTGGGGTGCGTGACATGGACTTACAGTACTCGCCTGCCTCCAGGCTCAATCGGCAAAGCTCATCGATCATCTTGCCGAGGGGAACCATACCGGGTCCACCATGTACCCACAATCGGCTCGTCCACCCCTCGATTCGGGTTTCACCTGTCGCTCTCAGCACCGAGAAAACACATGGTGGACGCACTGAAATATCATATCAAGGGTAACCGGGTTTTTAAAGCAATGACATATTCTCTTTTGAAACATCCTCGGTTCCCAAATCCAGAAATATCATAGAAACGACATATCTCAATGCGTATAATCAAAGAGCATGAAGTATGCGACATAAAAAGGGAAGTATGCATATCATCATGTCACACAAGGATCATATACTGAATGCAATAGTACTACAGTGTAGTGGCATGGCAATTATCGATGATGAGTGTGTGAGCCGGCAACAAGTGTACGTGGAACATAAGCATCATCGATAATGGTGCTGGTGTCCTAGCAGCATGACTAAAATATAACCACAGTACAAGCGATGCAATGCAAATAGCAGGAATATGCGGAAACGAATAATCAACGCAAAAGTACAGAACCTGCCCCAATAGATATGTCATGCAACCTTGCCTTTTGAAATAAGACGAATCAGGGCTTTTGGTAAAATAAGGGTTACGGTGTTTTAAGAAAAGATGCATCATTTGAAAATATCCGTATAACCCTTCTGCCTATCTTTAAAATATCCCCGATTCGTTAGTTTGAAATAGGTATGACTCGGTCTAGTCTAATGTCTACAAAGTAATCTAGACAGGAGGGGTATGAAACCACCTAATCTGAGTCAATATATATAGATATGATAGTCGGTGATCTCGCCTCAATAACATATCATAAGATATCCTCGAGTCATGAGTGCGGATCTATCATAAATACCGGCTCGTACGGTAAATCGTCGTACGGCATCCCAATAACTGGGTAGGGGTCAATATCACACTATCTCATCACATATCAGGTATCACTTATCATCAGATCGCAAAATCTGGGGTACTACTCTAAGTCTAGTACAAATCGATACCATCTATAAAAATATAAATGCGGGTAAAGCACATATCCAAAGGCCCGCTAAAACTATCATATCGCACCTCAAAGACAAGCTATGTCACATTGCCGATCTCACGGCCTCACATCCAGTATCATCTCAAACCCACGTATCATCCTCAAATCCCGTATATAAACACATAGTCCCATACCCATGTGTAGATATACGCACCATCATATGCGCACAGATATATGAAAGAATGTATGCAAGTATGTGTGTATGTGTGAGTGTGGGTGCAACCACTATCCTAGGGTTTCGCATCACTCAACCAGTACATTCTTATCATCAAAATACCATTATTACCATCAATAACCCTAAACAACACATAATAAATATACGTGTGTATACGTATTCGTATACATCACCACGGACTGCGGGGGTGCTATACGCCATCCACCCGACTTCTCCCCGTAGATATAAATCTACTCACCTTGCTTCTCATGTGTCGGTGCCGATGTCGCCATCTTCATCTTCTTTGCCTCAACCTCTCGTAGGGTACCTACAAGTATATCACAATGCTAAAGCACATGAAAACTACATCGGAAACCAAAATAGCACATGCTACCCGCATAGGTAAAAACCTATCGACTCACATGTAAACACGTTCAATATCCACTTGTCGTTGACGTCCAAACGCCCCCCGACAGGAATGAATCACCAAATACCAAAATCCATGCTAAATCAAGTCGTAAACCATGCACCAACATAGGAAAATCAACCCAGATTTCACCCTAGATGGAATCAGTCAAAACTAGACATACCCAGGGTCAAAACTAGAGGAAATGGGGCCATGCACAGAAAACGAGGCAAATCCGCCCTGCTCTGGCCGCAAATTGCGGCCAGAATGGAATAATTGGCAGCCTCGTGAAGGAGTTGGAGGCTAGGGTTTGGGGTGGTGGTTCATTAGTGCCTGCACATCTCACTGTCAACTCAATTTTATTTTTGGGGTCTCGGGGTGATAGCAGATTCCATAAAACAGTCCCAGATTTCCAGTTTTCCCCGATATCGGTTCCGTAATTCCGTATTCTGTTTACAAGTTCAGGTTAGGGTTCAAATTAGCATCACACAAGGGATTCTAAGGTGACCTCAATCCTCAATTTCATCTTAAGTTTCAGTTTTACCCTAAACCCTAACTTGATGTTTCACAAATCCACCAAACAACACCATATCGATACAAAACTAGTATGGATACACAAGGAATTGAAATACTACTCTATAGGTGCAGAAATTACCTTCTTTGGCAACTCAAGAAAATTCTTGAGTTGCTCAAAGTCCTCCAAATCCAATCTTGCTAGGTTCAATGTGAAGCTAGTGAGCTCGGGAACACTTTTTGTGAAGTGGGAATGAGGTTTTGGCTTTGTTTTCATGATGGATCTAGGGTTTTAGTGAAGAGGGTGAGAGAGTGAGGAAGAGGGCAGCAGCTCCATAGGAGAGGGAGAGAGAAATGAGAAGGGAATGATGGGGGCATGGCTTCAAAAGGTGGGGTTGACCTATACCTACCCTCTCTCTCTCATCATCCCATTTCCTTTTCCTTTTCTTTTCTAACACTTCTCACTTGAATAGTGAACCCAAAAGAAAACCATGGCAAAAGAAATGTAACACAAGTGTAACAAGTGTGGAAAATGATATGTGCACATTTTTGCACAAAAAAGCTAAAAATCCAATTAGCGATTTTTTTTTATCGCGATTAGCACTAAATTAGCATATAACAAATCTTAAAAACTTTAAAATGGCATAATTCCACAAAATACCTTATTTTAGAATTTTCCAAAATTTTTCCCATTTATTTGTATTTAATTATACCAGAATATTAAAATATTAATTAAAATAATATTAAATTATAAAATTTCCCAAAAATCATATTTTATTATTTTGAAGACGTTACATATTCCAGTAGTATCTCAGGGTGTTCTGGGCTGATCTCTGACACGACTTGTACCGCTTTTGGGGGTCTAACCTTTACCAACCCCCTAGGCCCGCCATGTGATGCTCATAGACGAACGGACCGGACTGTACGTATATTGTCACTGACAAGCTCAGTAGGGTGTCAGGATGAGTTCGCTCATCGACGTCCCTTTTGGTCAATAGCTGGTATCCCGTCATGTATGGCTAATACCTCTGACGTGCTAGTGGTTAAATCCACAGCCATAGTATTTACGAGTCTTTAGAGTCCCCCACAGACAGTTGCTCAAGTTTTCGGGCGAAACTCTGTAGAGGCCGTATGTAAATATGGCAGGGTTTGATCAGATACGTGCGGTATTGCCCGGATCAGGATCGAACGGTTGATACTAGCGGGCTTTTGTTTAAGCCGGATCCTAGTATTGTACAGTGTAGATTTTGTCTCATTGCATTTGTATTTCGGTCGGAATACAAATGCGGGTATGTATATACAGTAGCGGAGTTTTCCTGTAATTTATTACGGGATCAGTTTTTTGGAGTTACCAGTTTGTTTTCCGTTTCAGCCATATTTCTTTATATCTTTCATTGGCTGAAGATTGGTGGAGGAGGGCTTATTTGCAAACATGCAAATTTGATTTGTGGAGGGCGCTATTTGCATGTTGTTGTGTCATGATGGTTCCACCATGCCTTTACATGTTCACTTCATCATTGCTTGACTTCTATCTTCATGATGGCATGACTTTTGGAAGTGATGATAGTTGATGGAGTGTTGGTTTAGGCTAGTGATCATTTCTTTGCATGATAGCCTTTTCTCTCTCTCCCTTGGATAATAGTGTGTGGCTCCCTCATTCTTTTCCTCTCTCTCCTTTTGGCTTTTCCTCATGATTTTGGCCGGCCAATGAAGAGAGAGGGGCTGCCCATTATTTGGTGGGGGATTTTTGGTTCTCTAGAGTTTGCAAAAATCCCCAATTTCATCTCCAAAAATCGCTATCATCTCATACCTCCACCATATGGCAAACTCCTCCAACCCCAAGAGACATAGGACTCTACAGTTAACCTACAGCACCCTTGGGCACGGCGACTCGCCAACTTCGTGCCCGATTTGCCTCGGACCAGAGGTCGGAGGCCGTAAAAGAAGCCGACGACGTGGTGCCCTTCCGGCGACGAGGTGGAGACCGGAGATTCCGCGGGGAGATCGGGACGACGACGAGAAGACCGAAGGACACGGATCGCTCGGTATATCTCTCTACCCCCTCTCTAGATAGCTAGGACTAGTTTAATGGCACGATCCGGGTTTATAGTGCGCGGTGGTGCCGGTTTGAAAAGTTAAAGTAAATCACCGCTTCCGCATTCCGGCGTTGGATTGACGGCCGGGGCGCCGCCGTGCACTTACAGTGGTATCAGAGCCTCGCCATTAACATAGTCTAGCTTTGTCTAATGTGTTTTACATTTCCGGTCGAACAAAATTCCAAAAACCCGCGTTTTCTTTGCATCAGTTTTCTGTCGATTTTTTTCTGGCTCGAAAAATTTTTCAGGGTGTTGTAGAATGATGTTCAGGGAAGTATAAGCCTCCTATAAAAATTTGGTCGCACGATCTGACTATCTCACCGCGGAACCGCGGCCAAACTCTGCGGCACTCATCATAGAGCGCACCATATCCAATAGGGTGCGATTCCTTCGCTCCAATACGCCATTGTGCTGTGGTGTATAAGGAGGAATAAGCTGAGAGAGAATCCCATTTTCTTTTAGATAATCTCGGAACTCATTGCTCAAGTATTCTCCTCCTCGATCAGATCGAAGGATTTTAATACTTTTACCCGTTTGGTTCTCTACTCCGTTCTTATATTCTCTAAATTTCTCAAAAGCTTCAGACTTGTGTTTCATCAGGGACACATGTCCGTACCTTGAGAGATCGTCAGTCAATGTAATGAAGTATGAGGAACCGTTCCTGGTATGTGTAGACATGGGACCACATACATCACTATGTATCAGTCCCAAGAGTTCTGTAACTCTTTCTCCGTGTCCACTAAACGGAGTTTTGGTCATCTTTCCTTTGAGACATGACTGGCAAGTGTCATAAGATGAAAATTCGAATGGATTCAAATATCCATCCTTATGCAATTTGGCCAGTCGTGTCGCATTGATGTGTCCAAGTCTACAATGCCACAAGAAAGATCATTCATTTCTGAACTCTTCCACTTGTGTGTGTTTTGTATATTAAGTACTGTAGTTTGATTGAGAACGTATATGCCATTAAATAACGAACCTGATCAAATCAACTTTTGATTCAGGAATATGTTCATAACATTATCCTGTACTACAAGATTACATCCTTCTTTACTCAATAAAGAAACTGATATAATATTTCATATCATGCTCGGAATGTAATAGCATTCGTTCAGAATCAATGTATTACCATTTGGCAACATAAGATGATATTCGCCAACAGCTTTGGCTGCAACATTTACACCATTCCCAACCCTTATGGAATGATCACCCTCTCCCAGTTCACTACCTTTTCGTAGCCCATGTAACATATTACATATATGGGATCCCGATCCGGTATCTAATACCCAGGACATAGAGTGAACTGAGAAACAGTTCTTGATAACTGACACACCTGAAGAAGATGCATCAACATGCTTATTCTTCGTTTGGGCTGCATGAGAATCCGGATATTCTCCTATTCCTTGCTCAGTCTTATAATATTTATAAGAAAGAACGGGACCAACGTTCCCCTGCTCAGTATAACAAGCGGGTTCGGTCAATACATCCATATTATTATCTTGATTAAGGCCTGACATGGTCGCTACCTGGAGAGAGAGAGAAGAAAACACTTTAGAGTGCGCTCTTGCAAGATTAGATTGGTTATTATCTTATCTAATCAGGATGGCTCCCACTGTTTTAATCAAATCTTCCTTCAAACCCTAAAAGGTAAGATTAACCGGGATTAATTACACCCTACAATTTTGTCAATCTTTCAGCCAGATCAGTGTTGGTACATTGAAGGAGGTTCCTCATGCTCTCGCACGGACCTAATTAGAATAAACCTCATTTTCCCAGAGGCATAACCCCGTTAACACCTTTCTACACACCTACTTGATCGGCTAATTGTCATGTGTAAAACTCTCCCAGGAGTAACTCTTACTCACAGTGGGTATCGGGATCCATCTATCTGATAGAAGGTATGCAATCTCATTGCAAATTTCAACACTTGAAATTCCCGATAATGCTTTTACCCCTAGTGACTTATGACCTTAACTATGGTCAACAAATCATAAGCACTAGTCGTGTTCTACCGTCATTTCTTGATTAATTTAAACCCATCCACATGACCCTTAATTATGGTCAACAAAGTCATATAATTGTCCTAATTAATCACATCATATGTTATATAGGAAAATAGCACTCAGCTACCGTACACTACGCCTTAACTATGGTCAACAAACGTGTAAGTCTACGGTTGCGCCCTGGCTATCTGTCCGAGGCCAAAATACGGAAACGAAAACTTTTCTTAAACCAGAAACCGGCTCTATCGTATACTTTAAATTCGGGTCGAACCATTAACCTATAACTAGCAACTAGAGAAAGGGTTGGAAAGCTATACCGATCGATCCATGTCCTTCGGTCTTTGACCACCATCCCAAGCTCCTCGCGGCATCTCCGAGCTCCCGTCTCCTCGTCGGAAAGGGCACCACTTCATCGAGTCTTTTTACGGGCTCCCGCTTCGTCCGAAGCAACTCGGGCACGAAGCTCGCTAGCCGACGTGTCCAAGGTGAAGTAGAAAATGTGTGACAACTTTGTCTCTTGCATCCATTGTATGGATGGAGGTTGAAGATGAAGCCATCAATGGAAATGGTGAGCTAGAGGAAGAAGAAGAAGAAGCTTTCTTTTCTTTTGTTGTATGTGTGATAAAATGAGAGAGTGTTATGATAAGAATACAAGACCAAACTCTTCTCATCATATCTACACAAAATCAATCACTTAATGTGACATTAGCACAAGAAAAGAGACCATGAGTCACTAATGAAGTCTATGTCACATTAAATGCTCCAAATGATGATTTAACCTCACAATTTCCATTTGTAAACATTAATCCAAATGTTTACAACAATAAAAAGATACGGCAACATCTAAATTAAACTCATGACGAATCATAAGGATACCCCTCACCTGTATATACATACCTGCATCCGCATTCTGACCGAATGCGAATGCGATGAGACGAAAGTAATCCAACAAATCTAATACTAGGATCCGGCTTAAACCAAAGCCCACTAGTATGATCCGCACGATCATGATCCGTGCACTACTATACGTATATGATCGGACCCTGCCATATATCATACGGCCTCTACAACGTTTCGCCCGAATCTTGAGAAACTGTCTGTGGGGGACTCTGAAGACTCGTCAAAACATTGGCTGTGGATTTAACCACTAGCACGTCAGAGGTACTAGCCGTACGTAACGAGCTACCAGGTATTGACCAAAAGGGAGGTCGATGAGCGAACTCATCCTGACACCCTACTGAGCCTGTCAGTGACAATATCCGTACAGTCTGGTCCGTTCGTCTATGAGCATCGCATGGCGGGCCTAGGGGTTGGTAAAAGTCAGACCCCCAAAAGCGGTACAAGTCGTGTCGGAGTGTAGCCCAGAACACCCTGAGATACTACTGGAATACCTACCAGTAAATCTCCTGCCTTGGACAAGGACTTCGTGTAATGGCTCTCCTAGACACAGCGCGATCTCACCCCTAATACCGGGAGAGACGAAACCCATGCCGATCCGCTCACTGCCTCTATGTGGCTCGAGACTGTACCCAACTAAAATCTATTTGCACGACTCCTCTGAGCCGTGGTAGGGTAGTAATCAAAGAACAGTGGGAACTCACACGAGACAAATGATGATCTCAGGTCGATGAACTAACCTGTACACATGTCACCAGGGAACTGCTATCTAACGTCAGGTATAATACCAACTAGCATGTTCCCGGCGAGTCCTGTCCGGTGTACTCATAACCCAATAAGCACATGTATACATCTTAGGTGATCCAACTGACACCAATGGCTTGTGAGACCAGCCACCGCCCCTCGTCGGGGTCTCGACTGTATACACTAGTCTAATAATGGAGTATCGGTTCCCAGTCTTGAAACTCCCTCAACTAGGGACCACTTTAAGGATGTTCTTATAGTCTACACAACTTTAACATATATGATCGCCATCATACTGCTGGTAGTCAAGCAAGAATCCTAAGGGCTCTATCAATGTTTAATAGTGACCTGTAAAGTCACCTAAAGCAGTACACGAAGATAAAGATAAACCAGATAGCATACTATCATCTTGAGTATGACTGTCCTACCGGCATAGGTCCTCCCTCAATCATTGCAATCACGTACCTGTGATCCAATAATTGACTCTGAGGGCACTATATCCAACAATCTCCCACTTGCACTCAAGGCTAATTATTGCGATGTCGCATACTCACAGCCCGTGTGATACCGAACACCCAACTCCTCTACTAATCAGTTTCACAAAGCCCGTTTGCGAAACTATTGCGCTCGAAGAATAGCCTCAGTGAGTGGATCAGCCCTGATGTTTCTTTCTATGTCACTCTTTATCTCAAGTTTGCGGAGAAAGCCATCTCCCGAAATAAGCAATACCTGTCTTAGAATATATTTGGATATCTGATGGGACCTAGTTCATAAATGAACTCCAAATCCAAACTTCTTAGACTGTATCGTCAACTTAACTTAACCAGTATCCTGCGCCATGCCTCCCTCAGTATCCGCTTGGACCACCTGTCCAAAATACTGCCCCTCGTCAGAGGGAATACTATAACTCTGACAGCCACTCTGTCATCCAGGTCACCTTGAAAGCCTTGAATGATAACTGTCTCCCAAAAGAGGCTGTTGTTATCATATCCCTAGAACATCCACTTATGTTCTAAGACTGCTTCCGAACGTTTCTCCAGGACAGGATTAATATCAACTTATTCCATCTAGTGCAAAAACAACGTCTGGTGTGGTACTTGACATCTCATGATTGACTCAATTGCCTAAGCAAGTGATCTGCCAATCATGCACATCCCTCTCCCCTTTAGTCTTTAAGACACCTTTAAAGAGGGTGACTCCATCACCTGCAGGTACACTACCGTGCCAGGAGTCGTCCATTCTAAAACACCTTTAGAATGCTGTATAATTACCCAGATTGGGAAACAACCAAAATCTAGATCTAAAGCATAGATCTAGTAACCAGAGTATCTGATATAATATCCATGTTCTATGTGGAGAAACCACTGTGTGACAACCAAAGTATAACTGATCGTAGTATAGGAATTTCACTTCCTACTCTGTGTATGTCATCCAAATACCAGGACATCACACCCTACTACCTTCTTAACAGACCCATCCCCTATTCTGATGAAGTCAATCCTATGACTGTCACATCAGAAATAGATGATCTATCTCCGCTATAACTGCTTTAATCCATAAATAGACATAAGCTACTTGTCTACTATGCTTCCGCTGCTCCCACTGACTACGACAACCCTCTGGCAGAGTCATATACACGTATACTTCTAAAGCTAGTTTAGAACGACGCTATACTCATCTTTCTGCCGGTTCTCACAGTCTGGAACAACAGCAATGGAAAGTCTAGGTAAACAAGAACCTCCATGTCACCATCCTTGAGGCTACCGGAGTACCTCTCGGGCGCCTGAGGTTACCCACCATATCTGCGGAGTGGCCAATGGAATGTCAAACCAGATTGAATGTTTAGGCTCTTATCAAATTTTCAGTAATCGTTTGCGGTTCTGGAATCACTTCCAGTTCTACCATACTCCCACTACTTTTTTCTAAAAAAAATCCATTTTTATTAAAAACTGTGGCGAGTCAAAAACAATATCACTATTGATCTTCCAGATGGTAGAAAGCCAACCCTCGTCATAGCCCGGGTCAACCCACAAACAGCCATTACAAAAACGTGCCTCGAGTTATCCAGAGTATGATTTTAAGCATAACCCGGAAAACCCCGCATACCTTAACAATGTTAAGATATGAACTATTCTATATCCAATATAGAAAAAGAGGCACTGATTTAATTGGAACCAGATTCAAATCATGCAGCTGTCTCCAGTGCATGTCAACTAAATGGAGAGAGGCCGATCAGCATTACTCAACTTAGGAGTACTTCCAATTATGAGTAACCTGAAAGAGAAGCAAGTTCTCTTAATCATTACTATCATCTAAATACCATACACAAGTATCTACATCTTCGATCACCTTGAAGAATCCTGATACTCGCAACACCTGGTTCTCTACTTTATTCTTATATCTATAACTTCTCAAAACTTAGACATTTCATTTCTACGAAACACATGTCTAAGAACTAGAGAAGTCATAGGTAAACAGAATATAGTACGAGTACCAACCCCTCTGTTCTTATGGACGCTGGACAACATACAATACTCTGTATATTGAGTCTAATAACTCATTCGCTGTGTCATAGGTTGAAAACTATACTATGGTTATGAAGAATTACACCGCTGTTTAATCCTCCTTACCTAACCATCAACTGATATAGGTAAATGTCATAGACATAATTTCAAAAAGTTATATCTCACTTTATAAAAATGAACGTACAGATATATCAATTTGAAATTGGTGCATAACAACGGATATTCAAAACCAAATATTTGCCGTCCGGCAAACAACCCAGGCGATTTCCTCAAATATCACCAATTACAACGAATCCCGATATAATGAGGATGATCACCCAATTCCCAATAATTTACTCCCACTCATCATCTGTAAAACCATACAGATGTGAGAATCAAAAACCTGGTAAATACATGCCCTGGAGTAAGGGCTAATTGGGAAATCAGTTTTCTTTTAACAATACACAGTGAAACTGAAACATATAAATGTTTCGAAGGGGTATCCGGGTATTTTTAGTAATGCCTCTTCCATTATCAGATTCACAACTGTAACCGTATATTTCTTTGTCATCTCTCCAAATCCCTTTATATGTCTTTAGTCATTACCTTCTGTACACCCTCTTAGGCTAAATGGTTTTCTTCCTTCCCTACCGTTCGGCACCAGCCTATGGTTTGGAAGAAGACTATCCAATAAGCATAATGGGTGTACTCTCCTAATCCTAGGAGTACTCGTAACCCGAGAGAAGGTAAAGATAAAAAAAAACTAATAAAACCTTATTCCTATTTCTCCTGAACCAGAATCCATCCCCAAACTGGAACAAGTTCCTTCGAGTTCGTATATAACCATACGATGGAGTATCCAAATAACTGTGGATCTTCGTAGTGATACGGAGTGTCCTGGAGAAACACAAAGGTGAAGTAGGAGTGGCGATGAAATATTTGGTTTGGTGGTGAATAGCAGTCGTAGTTTACTTTGCCCTCTTTCTAATCCCTTTATTTGTCTTAACTTATTACCTTCTGTACAACATCGTTAGGCTAATTGGTTTTCTTTATTCCCTATCGTTCGGCACCTACCTATGGTTTGGATGAAGACTATCCAATTAGCGTAATTGGTGTACCATCCTAATCCAAAGAGCACTTGCAACCTAAGAGAATGTAAAAGGAAAAGACAACTGAATAGTCCTATTCTATTTCTCCAGAACCGGAAAACATCCTCGAATCTGGAACAAGTTCCTTCGAGTTCGTATATAACCATACGATGGTTTTATCTAATGGAAGTGGATGTTCATAGTGATACGGGGTGTTCTGGAGAAAAGGGTAAAAGTAGGAGTGGCAATGAGGTATGCAACTCAGACAATCCAAAAGCCAGTGTTTTAAGAAAGTTCGGTAAACTTGGTCACTGAGTTATAGTCTAGGGTCGGGTCATGGTCGCTGCCAAAGAGAGAGAGAAAAGAAACACTCAGCGTGCACTCTAACCTAGATCAAAATGGTTGTCAATTTATCAAATCAGGAAACCTTCCACTGTAACCTCAAATTCTCCTCCAAACCTGAAAGAAGAATTAGTCGGGATTGCCCGAGGAGTAAACCAACTCATTAGTGGGAATCGGGATCCAACTATCATCACATGATAACGTGATAAAATCCACTCATGTTATCACACTCTAGAAGGTATGCGCATATCTGGCAAGTTTCAGTTTCTTTAGAAACTCCCAATGTGATTTTCACCCCATGCTCTTATGACCTTGATTTTGGCCAACAAATCATAAGTCACATGTCAAGTTCTACCCGTCATTATCCAGGTTAATTTGAACCCACCCGTACCTACCTTTGACTTTGGCCAACAAAGCAGTACGACTGTCCTAAACCAACGCATCTATCTATGCAGCAGAAAGATAATAAATAGCTACCATACACTATGCCTTGATTTTGGCCAACAAACATAGCATGAATACTAAGTGCTACCCGTCTGAAATGACGGAGGGCTACGAATGGTTTTTGGCGAAAAACCTTTAACGTAATGAACTTGATATCGTTGAAGGAACCGGATAGCTTTCTGTAAAAATATAGTGGCGAAAACCTTTGCTAAAGTGGTCACTCCCGGTGAAGGGATCTCGGCTCTTTCCCCGTAGAATGAGGTGCAGAATATTCCAACTGAATACCACGATGCAAAGAAAAAAGTAATCGACTATAGTGAAGTTATTACCCTGACGCAAACTTCTGTCCAAGGGGTCACTCCCGGTGAAGGGATCTCGGCCCTTGCCTCGTCGACTGAGGTGCTGGATATTCATAACCGAATACCACTGTGCAAAACAAAAGAGAACGTCCTTGCAATAACAGCTTTTTTAAAAGTGTTCCAACAACATCAGAATAGGTTTGTTTAGCTTGCATTGATCCGAATCAATGCAGTCCCATCAATTAATCACACCACAAAAGAACGAAAATATGATGTACGTATATGCCATCCGCATTCGCCACTGGGTCCCGTCATTACCTGTTAGGTTACTTAACTAAGGACAGAGCGGGAACTGGACTAGCGCGGGTGTAAAACATATACAACATCACTAGTATATATATCAATATATAATATTCGCTCAAGGCGTGATAAAATGCAACATCACAGAAATGTAATAAGCATCATAGAACAATACAGATAATCTGGGATCCCCGGGTTCCATAGAGCCGCTACTGAAACCCGACGTTCCCCTGGTCGTGTGGATAGCCTGTGCAATGAAATCCTAGACCCCTATGGGCGCGGCAAGTTACCCGCCAAAACCAGAAGCGAGGCAGCCCCCTTCAACAACATGAATGGACCACCCAGCACTTCAAAGAATCTGGTAACTTGAGCACCCCTCCTTGGGTCAACCTGTACCCCCTACGAGTGTGGCGAATAGCCCGTCAATTCTAGAGTAAAGCCCCATCCGTCTCAAAGCCATGAGATGCGGGCCCGTTGCCTCTAGAACCCGGCTATCGGTGCACCCTACCGTGGAGTAATCCTAGTACAGAAAGTAAAATATATATACAACGGGTACATCGACCTCAGCTCGGCCATACCCCAAAAGAATAATATACAAACAGGCAGTGATGGCAGTACACATGTCGGACGCTCGCCCCGCAATATCAAATGTACAAATACAACCAAACTGTACTACCACTGCATCCAGGCTATCCACCACGACAAATCCGCAACATCACAGCACAACACAGAACATCAACGTGAATGTCACGTTTGCAAATCCGTCTAAAAGGGCTATAGCAATTAGACAAGATTTACCGATCAAATGACATTCACGGTCGCAGATATAATGTAAATACTGTGAACTAACATGTTTAAAATTTTCGATCAACAAAATTTCCCGAAGTGGGCCCCAAGTACAATTCCTAGTACTCAAAATAATCTTGGCCAAAAAAAAATTACCAGATATCCCAATTCCAACTCAGAATCTACTGTAGAAAATTTGGTGCAGTGATGACATAGAATGGCGGTAAAACCGCGGCCAAAACATGGGTAAGGCCGCGGTTCCGCAGCGCAACAGTAGCAACAGGCTACCAAAATATTTACAGATATCTTAGAAAAGCCTGCACGTATTTCTGCAACACTCAAAATAATTTTTCGACGACAAAAAATTTCGACAGAAACTGAACAAATTGGAATCGAGGTTTTGGAAAATCCGGCCGATCGATGTTCTAAACACGTTAGAGCAAGTTAGTAAAGGTTAATGGCGTAGCTCTGATACCATGTAAGTCTACGGTAGCGCTCCGGCCGTCTATCCGAGGCCAAAATGCGGAAACGAAATCTTTTCTTAAACTAGAAACCGGCGCTATCGTATACTTTAAATCTGGATCAAACCATTAACCTATAACTAGCAACTAGAGAAAGGGTTGGAAAGCTATACCGATCGATCCATGTCCTTCGGTCTTTGGCCACCATCCCAAGCTCTTCGCAGCATCTCCGAGCTCCGGTCTCCTCGTCGGAAATGACACCACATCATCGAGTCTTTTTACGGGCTCCCGCTTCGCCCGAAGCAACTCGGGCACGAAGTTCGCTAGCCGACGTGTCCAAGGTGAAGTAGAGAATGTGTGTGACAACTTTATCTCTTGCATCCATTGTATGGATGGAGATTGAAAATGAAGCCATCAATGGTAATGGTGAGCTAGAGGAAGAAGAAGAAGAAACTTTCTTTTCTTTTGTTGTATGTGTGATAAAATGAGAGAGTGTTATGATAAGAATACAAGACCAAACTCTTTACTATGGCCGCCCCCCCTCTCTCTCTTCTCATCATATCAACACAAAATCAATCACTTAATGTGACATTTGTTAGGTCCACGTTACCTACCCTGGTTCTTTCGGGGAGGCAGAATAGGTAAAAATCAAATTTTTCCTCACTAGGTAACATGGACCATCCATGAAGGATCTTTGCTAAACAAAAACTAACAAATAAACTACAAGTTTTATCTACTATGTAGAATGGTTATACCTAGGTCTTGAACCCCTTCTCTTCCTTTTGTGGTTCTCCTCCTTGCTTGCTCCTTGTAGTGGTTTGAACGGCTCCTCCTCGTCGTCTCCTCTTTGCCGAAGATAGATCCACCCGAGGGCCTCGAACTTGAGCTCCTATCTCAACCTAGAGATAACTATGGTGCTTGGTTTGGTAAACCTAGAACCCTAGAATGAGTAGAGAGGAGTTATGGTGGTTTAGTCTCAAAAGCTTATGATTTCCAACTCATGGACTTAAACTTTGAGAGAGGAAGAGGGAGAGCTTTCTTTCAAGAGAGAGGAAGAATATGATAGAATGAACTCTCATTTTGCAACCATGCCCACATATGAGATAATATGAAAATAACAATAATAATTTAAGAAAAAGTGTGATGGTTCATTTGGAACGACCATTATCATTTCACATTAAATGGATTTTGGAAGAAACAAGATGCATCTTTGAAATGAAATAATGATGGTCAACAGGTCAACAAGTCAACAATGGTCAACCGGTCAACAAAGTCAACAAGCCAACAAAAGTCAAATATTCAACTCAACCATGGCACAATTATCTTTAATTAATATTATTAATCATATTTCTCATTCTCATTAGGGTTTGGAAAAAGTCAACGGTCAACAACCCTAATGAGAATCCTCTGCCTCTGCCTCTGTCAACTGTGCATACACACCCGCATCCGTGTTCCGAGAAACACGAATACAATGAGACAAAACCAATCCCAAAACAAATACTAGGATCCGACTTAAACCAAAGCCCGCTAGTAATAACTGCCCGGACACCAAACGTGCACAAGTGCGTGGATGTGAACGAACCCCGTCGCAAAACCATGCAACCTCTACTATGTTTTGCCCAATGGCGAATAACACTCTGTGTGGGACTCCAAATGCTCGACACTACGCTGGTAGTGGGTTTAACCATAGGCCGCAAGCGGTACTAGATGTACGTAACGGTCCCCAGGTAGATGCCGATAAGAAGACTAATGAGGTGAACCCATCCGAACTCCTACTGAGCCTGAATGTAACAATCTCCGTACAGTCCGGTCTGTTCGTCTGAGAGTATCGCATGGCGGGCCTAGAGGGAGGTAAACGTCAGTCCCCTAATAGCGGTACAAGTCGTGTCGGAGTTTAGCCCAGAACACCCTGAGAAACTACTGGTAACACTACCAGCAAATCTCGCTTGCCCTGGCCAGGGACGACTATGTGTAATGGCTCTCCTAGACACAACGCGATATCAACCCCCAATACTGGGAGAGACGAATCCTGTCTAACCGTCGCTGCATCAAAGGGCTTCGGGACTGCACCCAATTACTACCTGTTTGCACGACTCAGTAGAGCCGTGGTAGGGTAGTAATCTAAGAACATTGGGAACACACTAGAGGCGAAGTGACAGTGTCAAGTCAACGGACTAAGCTGTACTCATGTCACCTGCGAACTATTAACTAACGATCGGTATAATACCAACCAACAGTTCCCGGCGATTCCTGTCCAGTGTATTCATAACCTAACGAGCACCTGCATACTATCTCTAGTACGAAGTACTGATGGCTGTGGGACAGACCATCTCCCCCGCTGGGACGAGAAGCATATGCACCAGTCTACTCTGGAGTATCGATGCCCTGTCTCGATAATCCTACGACTACGAACCAAAATAAGGATGTGCTTATAGACTACCCAGCCCCCACTAGTGTGATCTTAAGGGCTCTATCAATATGTTTTTAGCGATATGTTAAAAGAAACATATACACATATTAAAATAGGTACAAACCAAGTAGCATACTACTATATCGAGCAAGACTGTTGTAAACCCGTGTATATATCCCAAGCTTCCAAAATGTATTATACAAACTAGTACTATTCAATAATGGCCTCTAAGGCATACATATGCAACAATCTCCAACTTGCACTAAAGGCCAGTAATTGGTGTACCGCATACCCAACGTCTGCACTAAGGCCAGCTGCTGGCGTACCGCATACCCAATAGCTCTAAAAGTCGTTCAAACTGTGTTTGAGGAAGGGCATTTGTGAATGGATCCGCCGTGTTGTCTTTTGTGTCCACTCTCCGTACCTCGATCTCCTGGCGATCAATGATCTCCCTGATCAGGTGATACCGCCTTAAGATATGTCTAGATTTCTGATGGGATCTTGGTTCCTTCGCTAAAGCTATAGCCCCATTGTTATCGCAATACAAAGGTATTGGGTCAACAATGGACGGAACCACCTGAAGTTCCATAATGAACTTCTTCATCCAGACCGCCTCTTTTGCAGTATCGCTCACAGCAATGTATTCAACATCCATCGTCGAGTCTGTGACGGTATCCTATTTGGAACTCCTCCAACACACCGCCCCTCCGTTGAGGGTAAATATAAAACACGACATAGACTTGCTGTCATCTTTGTCACTCTGGAAGCTTGAATCGGTAAAGGACTCGACCCTGAGGTCTCCATTACCGTAAACCAGGAACATCTCCTTAGTCCTTCTCAGGTACTTGAGAATGTTCTTCACTGCCGTCCAGTGGTCCTCACCTGGGTCTGACTGATACCGGCTCACCACGCTCAGCGCGTAAGCTACATCTGGTCTTGTACATAGCATCGCATACATTATAGATCCTACCGCCGAAGCGTAGGGTATAGTGCTCATGCGAACCCTCTCCTCGTCAGTCTTAGGAGACATCTTCTTGGAGAGGGTGATTCCGTGCAATGCGGGTATATTACCGCGCTTGGAATCTTACATACTAAATCTCTTTAGTACGGTCTCTATGTACCTGGACTGCGAAAGTCCCAGTAGTCTCTTGGATCTATCTCTGTATATCTTGATCCCCAGAATGTACGAGGCATCACCCAGGTCCTTTATGGAGAACCGTTGTGACAAATACAGCTTGACCGATTGTAACATAGGAATGTCATTTCCTATCAAAAGAATGTCATCCACGTACAAGACTAGGAACACGACTGTTCGTCCTACAATCTTCTTATAGACACAAGGTTCATCTTCGTTCTTGATGAAATCAAATTCCTTGATTGCCTCATCAAAACAGATGTTCCAGCTCCGCGATGCCTGCTTTAATCCATAAATGGATTTAAGCAACTTGCACACCATCCCGCTGCTCCCACTGTCTACGAAACCTTCTGGCTGATCCATGTAAACGCACTCTTCCAAACAACCGTTTTAACGTCCATCTGTCAGATTTCATAGTCATGGAAAGCAGCAATGGCAATTAGGATCCGAATGGATTTAAGCATAGCCACTGGAGAAAAAGTTTCGTTATAGTCCACACCAGGTCTTTGACGAAAACCTTTTGCAATGAGTCTAGCCTTATATGTTTCCACCTGCCCATCTACACAAAGTTTCCTTTTGTAGATCCATTTGCATTCAATGGGTTTTACCCCAGGTGGAGCAATATCCAAGGTCCACACTTTATTGGTGTACATGGACTCCATTTCGGACTGCATAGCATCCAGCCACTTATCAGAGTCCTACTGATAATGGCCTGCCTGAAACTGGTAGGGTCATTTTCTTCCAAGATGCAATCCTCTCGATCCCCGTCTATGAGAAAACCGTAGTATCTCTCGGGCAGACGAGAAATCCTACCAGATCTGCGGAGTGGCTAAGGATCGTCTGGGTTATTGAATCCTGAGGTTCTGTCAAATCTTCAGTTACATTTTGTGGTTCATGGATTTCTCCCAGTTCTACCGAACTCCCACTAGTTTCTTTTGTAAGAAACACCCTTTCTAAAAAGGTAGCATGGCGAGATACAAACACCTTCTGTTCCTCAGTGTGGTAGAACAGATATCCTAGTGAATCTTTAGGATATCCCACAAATTTACATAGAACTGACCGTGCCTCTAGCTTGTCTAGTTTCTGTGTTTTCACATAGGCTGGACAACCTCATATCTTAATAAATTTAAGACATGGTTTCTTACTGCTCCATATTTCATGCAGAGTTTTAGGCATAGATTTGGACGGAACTTGATTCAAAAGGTATGCCGCTGTCTGAAGCGCATGTCCCTAGAATGAAAGTGGCAACTCAGCACTACTCATCATGAAGCGAACCATATCCAATAGGGTATGATTCCTCCGCTCCGATACACCGTTGTGCTGTGGTGTATAAGGAGGAGTAAGCTGAGAGAGAATACCATTCTCTTTTAAGTAATCTAGGAATTCCGTGCTTAAGTACTCCCCTCCTATATCCGATCGGCGGATCTTGATACTTTTGCCAGTCTGGTTCTCTACTTCGTTTCTGAATTCCTTGAATTTCTCAAAAGCTTCAGATTTATGTTTCATCAGATATATATATCTGAACCTAAAGAGATCGTCAATGAATATAATGAAGTACGAGAACCCACCCCTTGCATGTATAGACATTGGACCACATACATCACTGTGTATGAGTCCCAAGAGCTCTGTTGCTCTTTCTCCATGTCCGGTGAATAGAGATTTGGTCATCTTTCTTTTGAGACAAGACTGACAAGTTTCATAAGATGAAAACTCGAACGTATTCAAGAGTCCATCTTTATGCAACTTACTTAGTCTTTTCTCTCCGATACGACCAAGTCTACAATGCCACAAGTAGGATTCATTCGTATCTGAATTCTTCCTCTTACGTGTGTTTTGTATATTGAGAACTGTATTCTGATTTAGAACGTAAATACCATTACACAGTGTACCTTCTGCAACCAGTACCTTATGAAGGTAAATGTTCATGATATTTCTATCAAGAACAAAGTTATATCCATCTTTATCGAGTAAAGAAACTGATATGATGTTGCAAACCATGGAAGGTACATAGTAGCAATCGTTCAAAATCTTAGTATTACCATTTGGCAACACTAGATAATATTCACCGACGGCTGCAGCATTAACTTGTGCTCCGTTCGCTACCCTGAGCGACATATCACCAGGTGCAACTCTCCTACTTTTTCTCAGTCCCTGCAATAAATTACAGATATGAGATCCTGATCCGGTATCAAGTACACAGGAGGTAGGGCTGACCGTAAAGCAGTTCTCAATTACAAGAACACCTGAAGTAGATGCAAAACTATACTTCTTCTTCAACTGGGTATCCTTGGAATCCATACAATCCCCTTTCCCTTGCTCATACTTATGACTGTTGTCACAAGTTAGAGCCGAACCGACGTTCCCCAGCCGTGAATAAGAATTCGGATCGGTCAAGCGATACATTTTATTATCTTGATTAGGGCGTGACATGGTTGCTACCTTGAGAGAGAGAAAAGAAACACTCAGCGTGCGCTCTTGCAAAATTAGATTGGTTTATTAATTTATCTAATCAGGATGGCTCCCACTATTTCCTCAAATTCTTCTTCAAACCTTTAAGAGAAGAATTAGTCGGGATTAATTGCACGTCACAATACTTGCTTAACCTTTCAGCCAGGTTAGTGTTGGTACTTCGAGGGAGGTTTTCCAACGCTTTCGCGAAGTTTCTTAATTAAATAACCTCTTTTCCCTGGAGGCGTAGCCCCGCTAACACCGTTCTAGACACCTACTTGGTTTATAGCATTGATTGTTAAGTGAAATAATCTCCCGAGAGTAATCCAACTCATCAGTGGGATCGGGATCCAACTATCGTTGTGTGATGACCAAGATGGAATCCACTCTAGTCACTACACTCCAGAAGGTATGCTAAATCTGCAAGTTTCGGTTTCTTTAGAAACTCCCGATGTGGATTTTTGCCCCTAGGACCTATGTGACCTTGACGAATAATCAACAAATCAAAAGGTCCTAGTCAAGTTCAACCCGTCGTTATCCAGGATTGCATTAGACCCGCCCATATGATCCTTGACGAATAATCAACAAAATCATGCGACCGTCCTAACCAATCGCATCTATCAGTGCAACAGAGAATTATTACTTAGCTACCGTTCACTGTGCCTTGACGAATAATCAACAAACGCAGCACGAATACTAAGTATTAATTATCTGAAACGATGGAGGGCTATGGCTGGGTTTTTGGCGAAAAACCCATTAACGTAATGAACTTGATGTAGTTGAAGGAACATGATAGCCTTTTTTTTTAAATTATAATGGCGAAAACTTTTGCTAAAGAGGTCACTCCCTGTGAAGGGATCTCGGCTCTTTCCTCGTCGAATGAGGTGCAGGATATTCCAAAATGAATACTTCGATGCAAAGAAAGAATAATCGACTATAGTGAAGTTATTACCCAGACGCAAACTTTTGTCCAAGGGGTCACTCCCGATGAAGGGATCTCGGCCCTTGCCTCGTCAAATGAGGTGCTGGGCATTCATAACCGAATTCCTCTATGCAAAACAAAAGAGAACGTCCTTGCAATAACAGTTTTTTGAAAAATTGTTCCAACAACGTCTTTTAGGTTTGTCTAGTCTTTGCATTAATATAATGCGTCCCATCAATTAATCCTACCATTGCAGAAAAAACATAAATATGACATTACGCTTATGCCATCCGCATTCGCCACGGGGCCCCGTCATCA
Source organism: Agapanthus africanus (assembly GCA_030015575.1). NCBI lineage: Eukaryota > Viridiplantae > Streptophyta > Magnoliopsida > Asparagales > Amaryllidaceae > Agapanthus > Agapanthus africanus. The sequence continues at coordinate 405,906,001 of CM057346.1, forward strand.
CCCGTTAGGTTACTTAACTAACGACAGAGCGGGGGCTGGATTAGCGCGGATGCAAAACATAAGCAACGCCTACTAGATATCATATATAGATATATACATTCATCAGATGCAATGATAGCCATTCCAGATCACAGATGAACACATTGGATATGCTAGGAATCCGCGTTTCGTTCGAGCCTACAACGAAAGACGGATTACACGGTCGTGATGAATAGCCAAACCCTACCCTAGACCCCTACGGGTGCGGCAAACTACCCGCCAAGTACCCGAAGTGAAGCAACCTCCCTCAACAACGTGAGTAGGCCACTCGGCACTTCAAAGTACCCGGTAGTTTGTGCACCCCACCTTGGGTCTATCCTAGGAGCAAAAACAGTAAAAGAAATAATATACAATGGCGGCTACAACCTCATCCCGGATGTGCGGCCATAAAAATAATATTACATCAATTTACATATTACATCAAATGAAAGATAAAGAAACTCCCATCTCACAAAACCCCGGCTATTCATCCGCGACAATCCAACAAGTTCATATACACAATCCAACAACATTACAAACCACAGATATGCACAACCCCCACCAATCGATATATAGCGATTAGCCGACGTTCAGTGCACATATCACATTACAGATATAACCATTTAGCAAAAGTTTGTAGAACTTCGATCAAAATACCAATTTGTAACTACCCGCAAACACAACATTGTTCCCTGGAAAAACTGGGCAGAAACAAAACATTTTAAAAATCCCAAAATACCAAACACAGAAAACTGCAAGAAATCGGAGTCGCGACCTAGTCAACTCGGCAGCGGATCTGCGGCGAAACGCATAGTTTCGCAGTGGTTCCGCGGCGAGATGGCCGAGTCGTGGGCTCAAATTTCTTGCCTGTTCCTAGAAAACCCTGCACCGATTTTAAGGCATGTGGAATAATATTTAAAGCGGTTTTAAAAATCGGCAGAAAGTATGGTTTTTGACATGTTTTCAGGATTTTTTTCAAGATCGATGTTCTAAACACTTTGCTAACAGTTAGTTGTTGTTTAGCTAGGCTCTGATACAACTGTTAGGTCTACTTTACCCACCTCGGTTCTTTTGGGGAGGCGGAATAGGTAAAAATCAAAATTTTCCTCACTAGGTAACATGGACCATCCATGAAGGATCTTTGCTAAACAAAAACTAACAAATAAACTACAAGTTTTAGCTACTATGTAGAATGGTTATACCTAGGTCTTGAACTCCTTCTCTACCTTTTGTGGTTCTCCTCCTTGCTTGCTCCTTGTAGTGGTTTGAACGGCTCCTCCTCCTCGTCTCCACTTTGCTGAAGATAGATCCACCCGAGGGCCTCGAACTTGAGCTCCTATCTCAACCTAGAGATAACTAAAGTGCTTGGTTTGCTAAACCTAGAACCCTAGAATGAGTAGAGAGGAGTTAAGGTGGTTTAGTCTCAAAGCTTATGACTTCCAACTCATGGAACACTTAAACTTTGAGAGAGGAAGAGGGAGAGCTTTCTTTCAAGAGAGAGAAAGAATATGATAGAATGAACTCTCATTTTGTAACCATGCTCACATATGAGATAATACGAAAATAACAATAATAATTTAAGAAAAAGTGTGATGGTTCATTTGGAACGACCATTATCATTTCACATTAAATGGATTTTGCAAGAAACAAGATGCATCTTTGAAATGAAATGATGATGGTCAACAAGTCAACAATGGTCAACCGGTCAACAAAGTCAACAAGCCAACACAAGTCAAATATTCAACTCAACCATGGAACAATTATCTTTAATTAATATTATTATTCATATTTCTCATTCTCATTGGGGTTTGGAAAAAGTCAACGGTCAACAACCCTAATGAGAATCCTCTGCCTCTGCCACTTTCAACTGTGCATACACACCCGCATCCGTGTTCCGAGGAACACGAATACAATGAGACAAAACCAATCCTAAAACAAATACTAGGATCTGGCTTAGACCAAAGCCCGCTAGTAATAACTGCCCGGACACCAAACGTGCACAAGTGCGCGGATGTGACAAACCCCGTCGCAAAACCATGCGATCTCTACTCTGTTTTGCTCAAAGATGGATAACCCTCTGTGTGGGACTCTAAAAGCTCGACACTACGCTAGCAGTAGGTTTAACCACAGGCCGCAAGTAGTACTAGCTATACGTAACGGTCCCTGGGTAGATGCCGATAAGAAGACTGACGAGGTGAACCCATCCGAACTCCTACTGAGCCTGAATGTGACAATCTCCATACAGTCCGGTCTGTTCGTCTGAGAGTATCGCATGGCAGGCCTAGGGGGCGGTAAACGTCAGTCTCCTAATACCAGTACAAGTCATGTCAGAGTGTAGCCCAGAACACCCTGAGAAACTACTGGTAACACTACAAGCAAATCTCGCTTGCCCTGGCCAGGGACGACTATGTGTAATGGCTCTCCTAGACACAGCGCGATATCAACCCCCAATACCGGGAGAGACGAATCCTGTCTAACCGTCACTGCCTCCAAGTGCTTCGGGACAGCACCCAACTACTACCTGCTTGCACGACTCAATAGAGCCGTGGTAGGGTAGTAATCTAAGAACAGTAGGAACACACTCGAGGCGAAGTGACAGTGTCAAGTCAACAGACTAAGCTGTACTCATGTAACCTGGGAACTGTTAACCGACGATACGTATAATACCAACCAACAGTTCCTGTCCAGTGTACTCGTAACCTAACGAGCACCTGCATACTATCTCCAGTACGACGTACTGATGGCTGTGGGACAGACCATCTCCCCTGCTGGGACGAGAAGCGTATGCACCAGTCTACTCTGGTGTATCGATGCCCTGTCTCGATAATCCTACGACTAGGGACCAAAATAAGGATGTGCTTATAGACTACCCATCCCCTACTAGTGTGATCTCCATCACAACGCCGACAGTCAAGCAAAGATCCTAGGGGCTCCATCAATAAGTTTTTAGCGATATGTTAAAAGAAACATATACACATATTAAGATAGATACAAACCAAGTAGCATACTACTATATCGAGCAAGACTGTTGTAAACATGTGTGTATATCCCAAGCTTCCAAAATGTATTATACAAACTAGTACTATACAATAATGGCCTCTAGGGTATACATATGCAACAACATTCGCACAAGAAAAGAAACCATGAGTCACTAATGAAGTCTATGTCAAATTAAATGCTCAAAATGATGATTTAAGCTTACAATTTCCATTTATAAACATTAATCTAAATGTTTACAACAATAAAAACATACGGCAACATCTAAAGTAAACTCGTGACGGATCACAAGGATACCCCTCACCTGTATATACATACCTCCATCCGCATTCCGACCGAATGCGAATGCGATGAGACGAAAATAGTCCAACAAATTTAATACTAGGATACGGCTTAAACCAAAACCCACTAGTATGATCCGCCCGATCATGATCCGTAAACTGCTGCACGTATATGATCGGATCCTGCCATATATCATACGGCCTCTACAACGTTTCGCCCGAAACTTATGAAACTGTCGTTGGGGGACTCTAAAGACTCGTCAATACATTGGCTGTGGATTTAACCACTAGCACGTCAGAGGTACTAGCCGTACGTAATGGGCTATCAGGTATTGACCACAAGGGAGGTCGATGAGCGAACTCATCCTGACACCCTACTGAGCCTGTCAGTGACAATATCCGTACAGTCCGGTCCGTTCGTCTATGAGCATCGCATGGCGGGCCTAGGGGTTGGTAAAAGTCAGACCCCCAAAAGCGGTACAAGTCGTGTCGGAGTGTAGCCCGGAATACCCTGTGATACTACTGGAATAGCTACTAGTAAATCTCCTTGTCACGACCCGAAAGAGCACGTGACTGGCCCTTGAACCATATGAAGTCTATAGGACCCCATCTGATCCAAGTAAGCCAAAAGCCCAAATCTAAAACCATTTAAAGAGTAAATAAGTAAAATTGGTTTTAAGAAGTAAAGAAATCGTGTTTCGAAAATCCAAGTTTTTAAATAACTAAGCCGAATATGTATTTTTAAAATGTGTAACTTTTCCTGAAAATTTCGGCAGAGTTTCCTTTGTAAAAACTGGCCCCGAACGGGGTACAACAAGAATAATATATATGAAATGATAAAAGGCATCCCTAAGCGGGAGCTAGCTCTTCGTCAAACGACGGTCACAACCACGCAAGCAATAATAATATACAACGCTAAAGGGCGAGGATCAAAACCCAAAAAGAACTCAAAACAGCAAGAAAACCGTAATACTACAAGCGCGACTCTAAGGTCGAAATAATACAACACTGTTTTCTAAGTCTGAAACAATATTCAAGTTTTGGTTGATGGAATTCTAGATACAAGGAATAATACATGAACAATGGCGGTTCTGATATAAAAGAACCCACCTACCCAAGCAAGTCACCCATAAGGAAGCAGTGTGCCAGAAATGCTGCTATGTAATCCGTACGGCAACACCTGCAAGAACTGTGGCACAACGGGGGTGAGTTTCCAACTCGTGAATAGAAAATATCTACAAGCAGAGATCGAATGCATGACCCATCCTAGGTCAATACGATCAGATATAAATAAACCACAATATGAATAAAGCTGAAGCATGCTAAACTAACAATGTAATCTCTATACATGAGTGTAGTGCCAAGTGCTTGTGCTAGTGCCTCAGGTAATAGGATATCATGAATGTGAGGTATAATCAATGTAATCAAACCTGCATATACGTGGATCCCGTCCACTCGTCAACCAATGACAATAACCATCATGCATGCAAATATCATAAAGCATGTGCATGGGAATAATATGAGGATATAAACCATCTGTGTCCCTCGCGACACGTCAAAATCATGAAACCGGAGTGCCCAGCATCGACACTCGAAAACATCATGAAAACTGTGCCCAGCATCGGCACGTAAATCCTTATATATCGGGCACCGTCAGTCCGGATCGGCCCACGGGCTCTGTCTGCGGTATCGGCCCTTGGTCCCGGCAGTACGCCCATATCCATCTATCGACTCTGGTCAGTATCCTCCGGATAACCGCCAGGTCCAACCAATCACCGGTAGGTACTCGCCACCCTGCCAGGCTCATCGTCTACTCCACGAAAAACATTTCTTGCCCCGGGGAACCATACCGGGTCCACCATGTACCCGCAATCGGCCTCATCCACCTCCTCGAATCGGGTTTCACATGTCGCTCTCAGCACCGAGAAAACACATGGTGGACGCACTGAAATATCATATCAAGGGTAACCAGGTTTTAAAACAATTACATATTCTCTTTTTGAAACACCCACACGCACTGAAATATCATATCAAGGGTAACCAGGTTTTAAAACAATTACATATTCTCTTTTTGAAACACCCACGGTTCCCAAAAACCAGAAATATCATAGAAACAACATATCTCAATGCGTATAATCAGAAAGCATGATGTATGCGACATGTAAAGAAACACTGAATACAACAGTACTACAGTGTAGTGATATGGCAATTATCGATGATGAAGTGTGTGAGCCGGCAAACAAGTGTACGTGGAACATACGCATCATCGTTAATGGTGCTGGTGTCCTAGCAGCATGACTGAAATATATCAACAATACAAGCGATGCAATGCAAATAGCATGAATATGCGGAATCGAATAATCAACGCAACAATAGAGAACCTGCCTCAATAGATACATCATGCAACCTTGCCTTTTGAAATAAGAAGAATCAGGGCTTTTGGTAAAAATAAGGGCTACGGTGTTTTAAGAAAAGATGTGTCGCTTGAAAATATCCGTAGAATCCCTTTTGCCTATCTTTAAAATATCCCCGATTCGTTAGTTTGAAATAGGTATGACTCGGGTCTAGTCTAACGCCTACTATGCGAACTACGAACCCAACAATCAAGTCAATCGGGAGGGGTATGGAAACCACCTAAATCTGAGTCGATATACATATATATATATATAGTCGGTGATCTCGCCTCAATAGTATCACATAGGATACAGTATATCATATAACATCCTCGAGTCATGAGTGTGGATCTAACATCAATATAAAGCTTGTACGGTAAATCATCGTACGGCACCCCAATAGCTGGGTACGGGTCAATAACACGTTCATCTCATCACATATCCGGTATCACTACAATCATATCACATCTCAAATACGAACTCCGTCATATCACCGAATCTCACGGCCTCGATCAAACCTCATCGACTCATCTCAATCCCATGTATCATCCTCAATCCCGTATATGAACACATAGTCCCATACCCATATGTAGATATACACACTTCTATATGCGCACAGATAAATGAAAGAATGCATGCAAGTATATGTGTACGTGTATGTGTGGATGCAACCACTACTCTAGGGTTTCGCACTATACTAAACCAATACATCCTTATCACCAATAATACGATTATTACCATCAATAATCCTAAACAACACATAATAAATATATGTGTGTATACGTATTCGTATACATCACCATGGACTGCGGGGGTGCTATACGCCATCCACCCGACTTCTCCCCGTAGATATAAATATACTCACCTTGCTTCTCGTGTGCCAATGCCGATGCCGCTATCTTCATCTTCTTTGCCTCAACATCACGTGGGGTACCTACAAGGATATCACAAACGCTAAAGCACATGCAAATCACATCAGAAACCAAAACGGCACACGCTACGCCTATAGGTAAAAACCTATAACCTCGCATGCAAACACGATCAATATCCACTTGTCGTTGACGTCCAAACGCCACCCGACAGGAATGAAACACCAAATACCAAAATCCATGCTAAAACAAGTCGTAAACCATGCACCAACATAGGAAAATCAACCCAGATTTTACCCTAGATGAAATCTGTCAAAACTAGACATACCCAGGGTCAAGACTAGAGGAATTAGGGCCATGCACAAAAATCGAGACAGTTCCCTCCTGCTCTGGCCGCAATTTGCGGCCAGAAGGAATAAATTGGCGGCCTCACTTTGGAGTTGGGGGCTAGGGTTTGGTGTGGTGGTTCCATGGTGCCTGCACATCTCACTGTCAACTCGGTTTTATTTTTGGGGTCTCGGGGTGATAGCAGATTCCTAAATACGATCACAGATTCACAGTTTTTCCCCCGACATCGTCTCATAAATCCGTATTCTGGTCTCAAGTTCACGTTTGGGTCCAAATTAGCATCACACAAGGGGTTCTAAGGTCACCACAATCCTCAATTTCATCTTTAATTTCAGATCTCACATAAACCCTAACTTGAATTCTCCAAAATCCACAAAACGACACAATATCGATATGAAACTAGAATTGACGCACAAGGAAATTGAAATACTACATGAGGGTGCAGAAATTACCTCCTTTGGCAACTCAAGAAAATTCTTGAGTTGCTCAAAGTCCTCCAAATCCAATCTTGCTAGGTTCAATGTGTAGCTAGTGAGCTTGGGAGCAAGTTTTGTGAAGTGGGAATGGGGTTTTGGTGAGGGAAATAAGAGGGATCTAGGAAATGAAGGGGAGGGAGATGAGGGAGCAGGAGCAAGGGCAGCAGCAGCTCTTGTTTGAAAAGGGGAGAGAAAATGAGAAGGGAAATGATGGAGGAAAGGGTCAAAAGTCAAAAGCAACCTACTCTCTCTCTCTCTCATCATCACTTACCTTTTTCCTTTTCTTTTCTTTTCCTTCTCACTCCAATAGTGAACCCAAAAGAACAACCATGGCAAAAGAAATGTAACACAAGTGTGGAAAATGATATGTGCACATTTTTGCACAAAAAAGCTAAAAATCCAATTAGCGATTTTTTAATCGCGATTAACACTAAATTAGCATATAACTAGTCTTAAAAACTTTAAAATGGCATAATTCCATAAAATACCCTATTTTAGAATTTTCCATAATTTTCCAAAAAATTTCCCCATTTATTTGTATTTAATTATACCGGAATATTAAAATATTCATTAAAATAATATTAAATTATAAAAATTCCCGAAAATAATATTTTATTATTTTGGAAACATTACAATCTACCCCCCTTAAAGAAATTCGGTCCCCGAATTTAAATTTAAACCCCCAAATACTAAAATATTTCCATACAAATTCCAAGTCATCGGGGCTCCGAAATCAGCAATACATAAAACGTATTCTAGCGCAATGCAAGCGCATGAGCACTGAGCAGATAACTCAAAAGCAACACTCCATCAAGCATCCCCCAATCATCGGAGTCCTGGTAAAGACACAAATGTCAAATCCAATACAAAACCAATATGATATAGATCAGAACTATACATGTAGATATCCAATCTATACATGTAAATAGCTGATGTAAATACATGCCAAATCTTTTTAAGTCGCTGTGCGATGCGCGTAACACTGCACAGTGGCGGACGTTTTCATAAGAAAATAACTATATACGTATATATATATATCCTTTGTTTAATAGGTACGTTCCGCCGTTTTGAAAACAATTTAGAAGGATTTCCTTGTTTTTTAAATGTTTCGTGTCATATCGGACACGTAGGTATATATATCGAGACCATAGCTCGCTCTTTGGAAATCCCTTCGAACTATCGATGCATGCAAAATATATCCAGGTACTGTCCTCTGACTAGTCCTGCTCAGTATGAAAACAAATATCCAATATCATAAAAATGTATTGCTCCAAAAGGAATAAATCCTAAAAATGCACATAACACCACCCTGTGCGTCTGGTGCGCAAGGAAATCAAAATTCATATATGTGCCATACAGGTGCACAAAACAACATCTAGGTGCAACGGGTGTGCACGAAGCATCTGTCATAGGCAACGTGTGTGCCTGACAGCCAAAAATCCGGTGCATCTGACATGCACGAAGAATCTCGATTTAGTGCATCGGCTGTGCACCAAAATCGTATCTCAAAACATGCGCCCAACATGCGTGAAAATCCAAATCGGTGCATCCATCGTGCACGAATGAAATCCAATAGCAAACATCGAACATGCGTAAGTCCAGTCGAAAGCACGGAGTGCAAGAATCATAAATATCAGGGTCAAAACCGACGATATATAATGTGGCTCAATCAAAATCAACTGTACCGCGATGGGAAAGCTCACAACCGTGTGCATCAGCGTGGACAACTCAAATCAAAACACTAAAAGTACATGAAAACTACGCTGGAAGTATAAATCAAATCACCGGCATAAAATACGCATGAAATCACAATCAATACCTCAAGAGTAATAACTATGCGCAAGGTGTAAATACCCAGTAGGTGCAACCATGGTGCACAAAATCAAATATCATAGAACTCAGCCATCAAAACCAAATCATGCGAATAGATCGCCCATAATACCGAAATCCAAAGTGACGGATACGTGATAGTCAAATCACAAAATCACAAATCATAAATCATAAATACCGTCGTCGGTATACCCTTCTTCAGGGTCGAGAAAGTACCGGTACATCCGATGCTAGCGGCGCAAGATATCTACTTGCCTCTTGCTCGCGGCTGGCGTCTTCTGCCTCTGGTTCCTGATCTTTCCTGTAGATTACCAATCTCGCAATCCATCGGCTCATCGGCCCGGTCAGGTGTGCTGACAGGAACGATCCCGTTCTGGCACTTTTCAAGTCATCACTCGGTCAATCCTCACGACCGCTCGTAACGCAGCACATCTCGGGCGCCGACCTCGAGTCCTCTGAATGCACATCACGCATCTACTCCTGGTGCAAATCTTATTGCAGCAGTGTATTGGAAGGAATCCCTGCTCAAGGTCTCTTCTGATTTTTGCCTAGGCCAAACTGTACAGGGCTGGTACTCTGGCATAATCTTTTCTCGCTCTCTGGACGTCTGCGCCCTTAGTACAACATCTCCTCGGAAGCTGGTCGCATCCCTATGCCTCTGTATGGATATCCGACCTTTAATCTTAACGAGGTGTAGCACCAGCTCGTCTGCATCTTGCACGAACTTCTTGTCCCGCTTGTCTGTATCATCGATCATTTCGACATCGCGTCTCTATCTGCGCACTGCAATGTCCTCGGCTACGGTCCCTCCGAAGTCTCTAACACGGACTCGAAATCACGAACTCGGTATCTTCGTCACTCAGTAGGAGATATCTAGCTGATCACGTCCTCAGCGTGCGTATCGCATCTCTGATGTCAGCGGAGTGGAACGTCATCTCGTCGAAATCTCATGCGAACTCATTACTCATCTCTGCTTCAATGTCGACTGATTCGGACTCATCTCATCGTGGCTACACAGACTGCGCTCCAACGGCTATGCTTGTATATAGAGTCTCCCAAGCAGTGTCCCATCACACGATATCCGAAAGATGTCGAACCATCCGATCGATTCGTCAGAACCTTACAATCCCTCAAGATCTCAACATCTCGGGTACAGTTTAATAGTATCGAGTACATACCACAGTATCGGTGGTCCAGCCGTAGAAGGGGAAACCCAAGCCTCTCTAATGGCGCCGCGGAACTGCCGCAAACTCTAAGGTTCAAAGGCTTTCACACGGTCATTATGTCGAGTTATGGTTTCATTCTTCTAGAGGGTCCATAGAATCGCTTGCATGTCTTTCCGAATACTTTAAACTTGGAAAATGGGTTCCTGACATTCGATCATCTCAATCGACTCTCAACGAATCTGCGTGAAGTCGCCTCTAGCTGGAATCAATCTATCTGATGACCTCGCATCGGGGTAAGCGAACGAACCATATGTCCTAGTCATTAATCCTCGGTGACTAGCGACTCACTATCATATCTCTAAGAATATGCTCATGCTGCAGTAGCTCCAATCATATGGGCGATATCTCATCATTAGCAGCAACGACTGGCTCATTCGTCTATATGCTAAATAGCGCCTCAATCATCCTGGATAAGCGATAATATCAACGGTCATCACATCCTGGCTGGCCTCTATTAGTGGCTCAATCCTCTGGTGCCGATCAGCACATCCGGAAATCTCGTAAAAGCGATCAATCCAACGCTCATGTCGTGAAAACACAATAAGACGACTCCTCAATATGCAATCGTATGTCTCGGGAATCATGCCCTGGTCAGTCCTCGTCCACGACGAGCTCATGCTGACGCAACTCGAGCCGTAGCTCACTCTGCCCGTGCAATCGCAGCAGCAAAACCATAACCAGAATCGATGAGGATAGATCATAGGAAGGAATATAATACGGTGCAAGGAAATATACAGCCTAAGGTTTCTTAAGCGGAGTGGCGTGTCGTAAGTATGCCGCGGAACATACCTACGGTACGTCACTCTACTTTAGTCACCTATTCCATCAACCAAGGGTCATCCTACGCGACGAAAGTTCGGGTCTAATACCCCCTCGACTAAGTCTAAGTTCCGTAAGGTCAAGCCTAAGTTCCGTATATATATAATGCCCTAGGCTCTACATAGTCAAACTTAGACTCGAACCAAGGTCAACCTAGCGCTCTGATACCAACTTTGTCACGACCCGAAAGAGCACGTGACTGGCCCTTGAACCATATGAAGTCTATAGGACCCCATCTGATCCAAGTAAGCCAAAAGCCCAGAAATCTAAAACCATTTCAAGAGTAAATAAGGAAAACTGGTTTTAAGAAGTAATGAAATCGTGTTTCGAAAATCCAAGTTTTTAAATAACTAAGCCGAATATGTATTTTTTCAAATGTGTAACCTTTCCTGAAAATTTCGGCAGAGTTTTGTTTGTAAAAACTGGCCCCGAACGGGGTACAACAAGAATAATATATATGAAATGATAAAAGGCATCCCCAAGCGGGAGCTAGCTCTTCGTCAAACGACGGTCACAACCACGCAAGCAATAATAATATACAACGCTAAAGGGCGAGGATCAAAACCCAAAAAGAACTCAAAACAGCAAGAAAACCGTAATACTACAAGCGCGACTCTAAGGTCGAAATAATACAACACTGTTTTCTAAGTCTGAAACAATATACAAGTTTTGGTTGATGGAATTCTAGATACAAGGAATAATACATGAACAATGGCGGTTCTGATACAAAAGAACCCACCTACGCAAGCAAGTCACTCATAAGGAAGCAGTGTGCCAGAAATGCTGCTATGGAATCCGTACGGCAACACCTGCAAGAACTGTGGCACAACGGGGGTGAGTTGCCAACTCGTGAATAGAAAATATCTACAAGCAGAGATCGAATGCATGACCCATCCTAGGTCAATACGATCAGATATAAATAAACCTCAATATGAATAAAGCTGAAGCATGCTAAACTGGTAATGTAATCTCTATACATGAGTGTAGTGCCAAGTGCTCGTGCTAGTGCCTCAGGTAATAGCATATCATGAATGTGAGGTATAATCAATGTAATCAAATCTGCATATACGTGGATCCCGTCCACTCGTCACCCAATGACAATAACCATCATGCATGCAAATATCATAAAGCATGTGCATGGGAATAATATGAGGATATAAACCAACTGTGTCCCTCGCGACACGTTAAAATCATGGAACCGGAATGCCCAGCATCGACACTCGAAAACATCATGAAAACTGTGCCCAGCATCGGCACGTAAATCCTCATATATCGGGCACTGTCAGTCCGGATCGGCCCACGGGCTCTGTCTGCGGTATCGGCCCTCGGACCCGGCAGTACGCCCATATCCATCTATCGAATCTGGTCAGTATCCTCTGGATAACCGCCAGGTCCAACCAATCACCGGTAGGTACTCGCCACCCTGCCAGGCTCATCGTCTACTCCACGAAAAACATTTCTTGCCCCGGGGAACCATACCGGGTCCACCATGTACCCGCAATCGGCCTCATCCGCCTCCTCGAATCGGGTTTCACATGTCGCTCTCAGCACCGAGAAAACACATGGTGGACGCACTAAAATATCATATCAAGGGTAACCGGGTTTTAAAACAATTACAAATTCTCTTTTTGAAACACCCACGGTTCCCAAAAACCAGAAATATCATGGAAACAACATATCTCAATGCATATAATCAGAAAGCATGATGTATGCGACATGTAAAGAAATGTAAGCAACATACACTGAATACAATAGTACTACAGTGTAGTGACATGGCAATTATCGATGATGAAGTGTGTGAGCCGGCAAACAAGTGTACGTGGAACATACGCATCATCGATAATGGTACTGGTGTCCTAGCAGCATGACTGAAATATATCAACAATACAAGCGATGCAATGCAAATAGCATGAATATGCGGAATCGAATAATCAACGCAACAATAGAGAACCTGCCTCAATAGATATATCATGCAACCTTGCCTTTTAAAATAAGACGAATCAGGGCTTTTGGTAAAAATAAGGGCTACGGTGTTTTAAGAAAAGATGCGTCGCTTGAAAATATCCGTAGAATCCCTTTTGCCTATCTTTAAAATATCCCCGATTCGTTAGTTTGAAATAGGTATGACTCGGGTCTAGTCTAACGCCTACTATGTGAACTACGAACCCAACAATCAAGTCAATCGGGAGGGGTATGGAAACCACCTAAATCTGAGTCGATATACATATATATATATAGTCGGTGATCTCGCCTTAATAGTATCACATAGGATACAGAATATCATATAACATCCTCGAGTCATGAGTGCGGATCTAACATCAATATAATGCTTGTACGGTAAATCATCGTACGGCACCCCAATAGCTGGGTACGGGTCAATAACACGTTCATCTCATCACATATCCGGTATCACTACAATCATATCACATCTCAAATACGAACTCCGTCATATCGCCGAATCTCACGGCCTCGATCAAACCTCATCGACTCATCTCAATCCCATGTATCATCCTCAATCCCGTATATGAACACATAGTCCCATACCCATGTGTAAATATACACACCTCTATATGCGCACAGATAAATGAAAGAATGCATGCAAGTATATGTGTACGTGTATGTGTGGGTGCAACCACTACTCTAGGGTTTTGCACTATACTAAACCAATACATCCTTATCACCAATAATACCATTATTACCATCAATAATCCTAAACAACACATAATAAATATATGTGTGTATACGTATTCGTATACATCACCACGGACTGCGGGGGTGCTATACGCCATCCACCCGACTTCTCCCCGTAGATATAAATCTACCCATCTTGCTTCTCGTGTGCCAATGCCGATGTCGCTATCTTCATCTTCTTTGCCTCAACATCACGTGGGGTACCTACAAGGATATCACAAACGCTAAAGCACATGAAAATCACATCGAAAACCAAAACTGCACACGCTACGCCTATAGGTAAAAACCTATAACCTCGCATGCAAACACGATCAATATCCACTTGTCGTTGACGTCCAAACGCCACCCGACAGGAACGAAACACCAAATACCAAAATCCATGCTAAAACAAGTCGTAAACCATGCACCAACATAGGAAAATCAACCCAAATTTTACCCTAAATGGAATCAGTCAAAACTAGACATACCCAGGGTCAAGACTAGAGGAATTAGGGCCATGTACAAAAATCGAGACAGTTCCCTCCTGCTCTGGCCGCAATTTGCGGCCAGAAGGAATAAATTGGCGGCCTCACTTTGGAGTTGTGGGATAGGGTTTGGTGTGGTGGTTCCATGGTGCCTGCACATCTCACTGTCAACTCAGTTTTATTTTTGGGGTCTCGGGGTGATAGCAGATTCCTAAATACGATCACAAATTCACAGTTTTTCCCCCGACATCGTCTCATAAATCCGTATTCTAGTCTCAAGTTCAGGTTTGGGTCTAAATTAGCATCACACAAGGGGTTCTAAGGTCACCACAATCCTCAATTTCATCTTTAATTTCAGATCTCACATAAACCCTAACTTGAATTCTCCAAAATCCACAAAACGACACAATATCGATATGAAACTAGAATTGATGCACAAGGAAATTGAAATACTACATGAGGGTGCAGAAATTACCTCCTTTGGCAACTCAAGAAAATTCTTGAGTTGCTCAAAGTCCTCCAAATCCAATCTTGCTAGGTTCAATGTGTAGCTAATGAGCTTGGGAGCAAGTTTTGTGAAGTGGGAATGGGGTTTTGGTGAGGGAAATAAGAGGGATCTAGGAAATGAAGGGGAGGGAGATGAGGAAGCAGGAGCACGGGCAGCAGCAGCTCTTGTTTGAAAAGGGGAGAGAAAATGAGAAAGGAAATGATGGAGGAAAGGGTCAAAAGTCAAAAGGAACCTACTCTCTCTCTCTCTCTCATCATCACTTACCTTTTTCCTTTTCTTTTCTTTTCCTTCTCACTCCAATAGTGAACCCAAAAGAACAACCATGGCAAAAGAAATGTAACACAAGTGTAACAAGTGTGGAAAATGATATGTGCACATTTTCGCACAAAAAAAACTAAAAATCCAATTAGCGATTTTTTAATCGCGATTAACACTAAATTTGCATATAACTAGTCTTAAAAACTTTAAAATGGCATAATTCCATAAAATATCCTATTTTAGAATTTTCCATAATTTTCCAAAAAATTTCCCCATTTATTTGTATTTAATTATACCGGAATATTAAAATATTCATTAAAATAATATTAAATTATAAAAATTCCCGAAAATAATATTTTATTATTTTGGAAACTTTCCACTCCTGCCTTGGCCAAGGAATTCATGTAATGGCTCTCCTAGACACAGTGCGATCTCACCCCCAATACCGGGGGAGACGAAACCCCTGCCGATCTGCTCACTGCCTCCATGTGGCTCGGGACTGTACCCAACTAAAATCTATTTGCACGACTCTTTTGAGCCATGGTAGGGTAGTAATCAAAGCACAGTGGGAACTCACACGAGACAAATGACGATCTTAGGTCGATGAACTAACCTGTACACATGTCACCAGGGAACTTCTATCTGACGTCGGGTATAATACCAACTAGCATGTTCTCGGCGAGTCCTGTCCGGTGTACTCATAACCTAATGAGCACCTGTATACATCTTAGGTGATCCAACTGACACCAATGGCTTGTGAGCCCAGCCACCGCCCCTCGTCGGGGTCTGGACTGTATACAGTAGTCTAATAATGGAATATCGATGCCCAGTCTCGAAACTCCTACGACTAGGGACCACTTTAAGGATGTGCTTATAGACTACCCAACTCTCACGTATATGATTTCCATCAGACTGCTGGTAGTCAAGCAAGAATCCTAAGAGCTCTATCAATGTGTAATAGTGACCTGTAAGGTCATCTAAAGCAGTACACGATGATAAAAATAAACCAGATAGCATACTATCATCTTGAGTAAGACTGTCCTACCGGCATAGGTCCTCCCTCAATCATTGCAATCACGTGCCAGTGATCCAATAATTGACTCTGAGGGCACTATATCCAACAAAACGCAGCACGAATACTAAGTACTCTATTTCCTAAAATGACGAAGGGTTACGACAGGTTTTTCAGAAAACCTTTTGCATAGTGAACTTGATATCGTTGTAAAAACAAGTGATTTTGAAAAGGAGTGTTTTTTAGGCTTTTCTAGTTTCGCTAAAGAGGTCACTCCCTGTGAAGGGATGTTGGCTCTTTCCTCATCGAATAAGGTGCAGGATATTTCATAAATACCGCTGTGCAAAGCAAGAACTATAGAAACAATCAAAAACTAAATCGTAAGTTTGTAGCATCTGCCAGTTTTGCTAAAGAGGTCTCTCCCGGTGAAGGGATGTCACGACCCGAAAGTACGGAACATGACCGGCACTTAAACTACGAACGTCTCGAGACGCACGTAATCTAAGTAAACCGAAAACCCAGAAATCCAAACCAAGAAAAGATGTAGAGTGCAGGAAAAACCAACTTAAAGCAAGTAGTTTCAATAGCATAAGCCGAATTATGCGGTTTTTAAAAACATCCAAAAATTTCTTGAAAATTTCGGCAGAGTCTCCTTTGTAAATACTGGCCCCCAAACGGGATACAACATGAATAGTATACGAAATCAATAAAAAGGCATCCCCAAGCGGGAGCTAGCTCTTCGTCAATCGACGGCCACAACCACACAAGCAATATAATATACAACGCCAACGGCAAGGATCAAAATTCAAAAGGGAACTCAAAACCACAAGAAAACCACAGAAATATAACGCGCGACTCTAAGGTCGAAGGAATAACATCACTGGTCTCTATCTCAAAATAAATACATGTTTGGTTGATGGAACTTCTAGATACAACAGAATAATGATATACAAGATATATAATGGGGGTACGATACAAATAAACCCACCTAATAGCAAATCACCCGGAAAAGGAAGTAGTGCCAGCAAAGCCGTAATGAAACCTGTACGGCAAAACCTGCAAGAAACTGGGGCACAACGGGGGTGAGTTGCCAACTCGTGAATAGAAAAACATCTACGCACAGAAATCGCATAAATAACGCAACCTAGGTCAATGATCATAATATATCCTCAAATATATGAATAACATGCAGCCTAAAACAATGGCTAGGGTAATATCTAACCCGAGTGTGATCTCATGTGCCCGTGTCAGTGCCTCAGGTAGCAATATATCATATGAATGAGGTATGAATGCATGAAAACAGAATACATGTAAATGAAGAAACTGTTTTCATAAATTAGTGAGATTTCCTTTGTATTTTTAAAATGAAGTATCATAAATGAAATCAACATCAACAGTGTCTAGTATCGACACAAAACATAAATCTCAATGTCTCAAAGCCTCAGGCTCCGGCTATCCGGACTGGCCTGTATCATCAAATCCCAGTACCTCAATATCTCGAAATCTCAATGTCTCAATCTCAATATCTAGGGCGCCGTCAGTCCAGACCGGCCCCTACCATCCATCTCAAGACCACGACGGTATCCTCCGGATATCCGACGCGTCGGGTAAAATCACCGGTAGGTAGTCTCCCCCTGCCAGGCTCATCGTCATCACCATGAGCTTCTTGCCTCGGGGTACCTTACCGGGTCCACCATGTACCCGAAACGGTTCATCCAACTCCTCGAATCGGGTCTCGAAATCCATCAGCAAACTCATGGTGGACGACTCATACATCATGGGAAAAACCGCGCTTTTCATTTAAAAAGAGAAAGAAGAAGTTTGTATATGTTTTGCGGTTTTCCCCAAATCCAGAAAATCTCATGGAAATCCGAATCCAAAACCTCAATAGCACGTAAAAAGTGAATATATGCATGAGAATCCATGAATGCGGCATAACAATGAATAAAAGTATGCATGAAGTAGCAGGTAATAACTACAATGTCTAAACTAACATATAAGGCAAGTACACTAATATCATGTCTAAACTATTAGCTAACAGGCTATGTCAAACGATAATATTTTCTAAGGTGTACGTGACATGGCAATTACCGATGAAGATGTGTGTGAGCCGGCAAGTAAGTGTACGTGGTGCATACGCATCATCGGTAATGGTGCTGGTGTCCTAACAGCATGATATCAATAATGGAGTATGAAACATAATATAAGCATGCGATGCGAAGCGAACCACAATAATGAGCGGGAGCTGAATACTAGACGCAACTATAACTAATCTGCATTAATCTAATATAAGTCCTACAAATGGTGACTTTTGAAATAACATGAACCATGGGGTTTTGAAAATAGGGGCTACGGTGTTTTTATGAAAAGATACGTCTTTTGAAATATCCGTAGGATCCCTTGGGCTGTCTTTTAAAATACCCATGATTCGTTAGTTTTTGAAATATGTAAGAATCGAATCTAATCTAACAACTAAACTAAACTAAAGGGCTAAGCTAACAAGCTGGACTACAGGTAAGGAAACCGCCTAACATCTGAGTCGATCCATATACATACCTGTATATATATTAGTCGGTGACCCCGCCTCAATAATATCATATCCGATACCATATCTATAAGCAGGCATCCCAAGTCAAGAGTGCGGATCAATCATCAAAATATAGCTCGTACGTAAATCCGTCGTACGGCATCCCCAAATCTGGGTACGGGTTAATATCACATTCATCATACTATTCACCTGGTATCCTCTCTATCAAATATCATGATCGGGGTACTGATCTACGTCTAGTACAATACTGATACCGCCTAAGTATGCATGCACGTATGTGAAACACTACGTCAAGGACCCGCTACGTCATGCCGTATCTCAAATACGAACCCTGCTATATCACCGATCTCACGGCCTCAAATCAAATCTCATCGACTCATCATAAATCCCAAGTACTATCATCATTATCCATGCATGCGTATATGAATGTACATATGCATAGTCCCATACCCACGCATATATACATGTATACACATCCCAATCTGCGCACAAGAAAGTAAAGTATGCAAGTCTGTATGTGCGTATGTGGATATAACAACTACTCTAGGGTTTCGCAACTAACCCAAAGCTAATCCATGAACACATAATCATAACATGAATAAACATTCTCGTATCATAAAACACCTATATAAACATATATATATATAAGCTACACTACGGACTGCGGGGGTGCTATACGCCATCCACCCGACTTCTCCCCGTAGATATAAATCTACTCACCTGGTCCTCGCTAGTCGGTGCCGACGTCGCCACGTGCTTGCTTTTCGTCTCGAAGTCCACATGGGGGTACCTACATATCACAACGCATCGTATCGCATTAAAATCCGACTCATGACCAAAACGACACACGAATCCCACATAGGTCAAAACCTATGGTTGCTTTCACAAATCAACCCAAAACTCTCGACGTCGGTGTACAAACGCCAGACCATCGAGAAAAACCCAAATACACTCATTTGCACATTCACGAACACTAATTTTAATATAAAATAGGTTAAAACTCACAAAAACCCCA
The DNA here is from genome assembly GCA_030015575.1 of Agapanthus africanus. Lineage (NCBI taxonomy): Eukaryota > Viridiplantae > Streptophyta > Magnoliopsida > Asparagales > Amaryllidaceae > Agapanthus > Agapanthus africanus. Next base: position 405,925,754 of record CM057346.1, read on the forward strand.
ATTTCACTTAAAAATTCATTTTTCCGAAAATCTAGCAAGCACAAATCACCGTTTTAGTACAAAACTCGATGTATAAACAAATCTAGCGGCCACAATATTCACTAAATATCTTAATTAAGTCATAAAAACAATTCCTATAATTTAATCTCATTAATTTCCATAAAGCTTAAAATTCTAGTTCACAAAATACCTAAATTTTAACAATTTTATAGCAAAAATGCACAAACTACAATCTAGCTTGGATTTTCATGAACTAAAAGCATTAAACCACTCAATATAATCTTTATAATAACTTGAAACCTAAATTTGAATTTTATCTCACAAGAATATAATTATTTTCAAAACCTAGTTTACCATTTATATAATTATCACTTTTAAATCAACAAATATGCAAACTAGCAACTTAAATTGGATTTAGCATAACATTAATATGTCAATTATATCACATAAACTAAATCTCACAACACAAAATACCAATTTGAAATCAAACCCCTCTCTTGAATTTTAAATCATGCACCTAGAACTAATTAAAAACCTAATTAAACACCTAATTAAGCTAACCTAAGCAATTAACAACACATTAAGCAAAAAGGTTAAAATTTATACCAAAATAATTTGAAGATCCCACAAGCACACTTAGCCTCCCAAATTGAAATCTAAATCCCTAGATCCATGCTATGCTAGCCAAGGAAAAATGGGTAGGAGGTGGATTTTGATTTGGATTTTTGCTTGATTTTTTGTGGATTTTTCAAGCATTTTTGATTAACTTTTTTAAAGAGAAGGAGATGAGGAATGAAGGGGCTGTTGTGGGTTCAGGTTTTGGCCAGAATTGGTGGGGATTGGGTGAGGGAGGAGAGAGAGTGAGGTGGGGAAAGTCCACTCTAGTCAAAGTCCACTCTAATTCTATCATTTTCTACTCTTTTCTTTTTCTTTTCTTTTGAAAAAAGAAGTGATTGGAGAGAGGGAGAGGGGGAGGGCTGTCATGGTGGGACCGGCCACATGGGGAGAAGGTGAGGTGTGGGTGTGTGGGTTAGGAAAAAAGATAAATGCTAAACCCCAATTCCCATTAACACTAATTTCACCGAAAAAAGCCTTTTTCTTCGATATTTTCTAAACCGTTTTGGCAAACGATTTCGTTTCAAAAACCACATGATAAAATTTTATTTAATGTTTTATGATGCACAAAATTTGTTTCAACTCATTCCAATTTGTAATTTTCCCTAATTAAATGTATTAGTGACGGCTTAAAATAATAATAAAATAATTTTTTTTCAGAAAATTTGAAATTTCACCAGTGGCTCAATAAACACCAAATACTAGCAATTACATAGCTAGAATATGTATATTTAATTTTTATAATAAGATATTTGTATTTTGACTTTTTACAGAAAACCCCCTTATTTTACCGATTTTTCGAAATTTCACCGAAACGATTTTCAAAACGTTACAAGGGATCTCGGCTCTTTCCTTATCGAATAAGGTGATGGATATTCTACAAGGAATACCGCTGTGCCAAACAAAAACTGTAGCTACCCTTTTTGAAAATTTGATTCTACAACATCTTTTAGGTTTCTTTTCTTTTATTAATCTCATTAATAAATCCCATCATTTAAGCTTTCTAAGCATCACAGAAGAAACGAAAGCAGTAATATTTATATATCATATATATAGTATAAGCATTCGTCTCAGGAAGTAATATGATCTCATCACAGAACATTGCAGCAGAAGTCAATATATGAAATATTGGATATACTAGGACGTCCGTATTTTATTTTGATCCTGTATAAAACACGGATTCCACAGTCGCGATGAATAGCCAAACCCACATCCCTTGACCACTACAAGAGCGGCAAGTAACCCTGCCAATTCTAGGGTTAGGAGATCCGGTCTCGACTCCTCGAGATGGCCTCCTACTGTACCCTAGAACCCGGTTACTTGTGCTCTCCGTCTTGGGTCTATCCTAATGGGGAAAAGTAAATAATATACAATAGTGACATCAACCTCAACCCGGAAGTGCCCCAATAAAAGAATATTACATACAAATGAATTTTACATGAATGAAAAAGAAAACTCACATCTCACATAAAACCCCCAGCTATTCAATACACAACGATCCAATATAACATATCACAGCAACACATAATCATCACAGATAACTAGGCGAAGTTAGATAATTCGATAGATACAACGAATTCCTAAAAATTCCCAGAGAGCTCAACACTTGTGCACAGTTAATTAACCAGAGACATACCATAGTAGCTACAAACCAACAGCTGAAAGGCCGATCCAAGCCTCTCAAGTAGCGTCGCGGATCCACCGCTAAAACCAGGTTTTGGCCGCGGATCCACGGTCACTTAGAAGAGTTAGGGTTTCGTTCTTTAGGTGTGTCCATAGAATTCCCTGCATGATTTTCTGAGTATTTTTAACATGGAAAATTCAACTTTTTGAAAAATTTCTAGAAAATGGGTCGTTTCGGCGTTTCGGGGTTCGATCGGACTTCTAACTTCGTCTAGACAATGCCTAATGCCCTAGCCTGGCTCTGATACCACTATATGGTTAGCTTATCACCTTAGCAAGGTTTTGGCAAGCATCAAACATGCTACTTTAAAATTTTTGAGGTGCTAAACAAACCCTAACCAAGATCTTAACTAGAGACTTAGGGTTAACTTTGCATGTAAACAACTTTACATCTAAGAGAAAGGGATTACACCCTTTGTAGTCCGTTCCTTCACTTCATAAGCTACGAGTAGTAGTCCCTTCGCCACGATCCATGAACTCCCGGACTCTAGAGAGGCTCCACAAGTCGAATGATCCATGCTTGCTTGAAGTCTTCCTTTTCGAAGATGATCTACCTTGAAGAATCTCAAAACCAAGCTCTCACTTCTCTAATCAAGTATTAGTGAAGTTAACACCCTAATCTAAGTGGCTAGAATAGATGAGGATGATGAAGTAGGAATTTTGCTCTCTTTTGTTTTCAATTTCTCACTTTAAATCATCACAACACAAAAAGCTAGAAAGCTTTTTCAAGGAGGAAGAAGAAGAAGAAAGATTTTGTGATGAATAATGAATTATTGTTGTGGTTACAATTGCAACCATAGGTTAAGAATGAAGGCTTTAACCCATGTAGAGAATAAACTATGGTTAAAGGTTTGGATTGGGTTAACAAATATCTACATAAAATATCAAGCTAGATGACAAAAGTCAAAGCTTCTTGAAGCTTCATGAAAGCTCATCCAAAAGCTAACCCAAATCCAAACCCTAAATTGGTTTAAAGTCTAAATCTTTGTTGCATTTGTAACCCTAACTTGTTACAATATTATATATCACATATACAATATATTTTGTAACAAAAGAAAATAATACAATTAATATATATCGCATATACATCAATGTATTATCCAGGGAGAAAATGAATCAATAAAGCGAGCTTATATTTGTTAATGTAATGTAATATATCTCATATATAATATAAATTAAATTATTTAATCAACTCTTGATCCGACAATCCGGCTATATTGTATATAACCGACTAATATAACATGTATAATTTCATCGAATCAACACTTGATCCGATGACCCGGCTATAACACATATACCCGGCCGATATCAGATATCGTGAGAATAGAATACGGTATCTCATATTGTATTATTCTCGGCCCGCACATATCACATATGTGCTCCTACTCCGTTTTGCCTGAGCCAGGAAATCTCTATGTAGGACTCTAAAGAATCGTCAATACGCCAGTAATAGATGATGATCATATCAAACACCCACAAGCTACAAGCGGTCAGCTAAACGTAACAGCCACCCAGGTATTGAGCGATCAGAAGATCAACAAGCAAGCCTGTACGTTCTCCTGTGAATCCAATCAGTAACACACCCGTATAGTCCGGTCTCTTCGTCTCATATGTCGCATATCAAGTCTAGGGGTGGTAAACGTCAGACCCCAGTAACCGATAAGTCGTGTCGATGTAAAGCTCATAACAGGTCGAGAAACTACTGATAACACTTATCACTAGCACTCCAAATCAGCCCTGGCCAGGGACTTCCAGTTATAGCCAATTGAACACAGCACAACATCAACTCCCTATACCGGGAGAGACGAAACCCCTCCTGTCGCTTATTGCCTCCATGTGATTCGGGACTGTACCCAAAATCCACTATTTTCCACACCCTCTTGGACGTAGTAAGGTGGAAATCAAAGCACAGTGGGAATCACACAAGACTTTATGACGATCTCGGGTCTACAGACTAACCTGTACCAGTGTCACCGGAGAACAGCTATCTGACGATAGGTATAATACCATCTAGGAGTTCTCGGCGAGTCCGTTCAGTGTACCCAGTCTCCACTGAGCACCCGTACACCATCTTTGATGTCAAACACCGATGGATATGAGATCATCCATCGCCCATCATATGAGTCAAGATGCGTATACACTAGTCTACTCTGGAGTATCGATGCCCTGTCTCGATACTCGTTCAACTAGGAATAGTTATAGGATGTACTCTCTGACTACCCTGGCCCCACTAGTATGATCTGCATCATAGTCATAGTAGTCGAGCACATATCCTAAGGGCTTTATCAACATGTGAGAGCAAGACAGTAAACCAATACAAGTCAACATGTTAAAATAAAGTGAAACCAAATAGCATACTATCATGTCGAGCAAGAAAGTCCTCTCTATATATATCCAAGCATCCACTATAATATACATCATATGTACAACAATGTCCTCTAGGTCATATATATAACTAACAATAAGAAGCGAGGTGTGAAAAATAAAGGTTTGATAGTTCTAAATTTAGGATAATAGAATTGCTAGCTTTAAAATAAACCTTAGGGTTTGAATCATAGTTATTTCGCAAAACCAGCTTGACGGGATTTTGTGTGTAGTATCCGCTGAAAACCCTCAGGAGACAACACTCCTCCTTCTAGGGACACCTAGAGGTTTAACGGCTTGTTGCACGAGCTCAGCGCAATCGTGTTCCCTGCGAAAGTTAGGACAGGATTCCTTTTGTTGTTTTGCTTGGGACGAGCAAAAGATAAGTTTGGGGGTATTTGTTCATATCAGAAAACTGCATTCTAATACCGCTCATTCATTATCTATTTATTGTATTTATCGGTACTATTAACCAGTGTCTGCTCAGTAATATAGATTACAGGTATCCGTGACAAAATACTGAAAATACATTCAAAAGCATGGATATAACATTTGAGAGCCGACACTACAACCAGAACCGCAAACCGACCGATACTTCATGAGTTTCTTTTTGCAACAAGTTTGTGTACACACTGTTTATCTAAATGGTCCAACACAAACAAGTGTGTACACAAGACTTTTAGGCACATGTGGATATGAAGTAATGTGCATTCAATGCTAAAGATTGTGTGATTCAAATTTCCTTCCAAAACTGAGTGCAAATCAAATTCAAATCGGCATGGACCATAATGGGGGTATCCATGAATCAAGGCACAAATGGACATGAAGTAATGTGCATGCAATGCTAAAGATTGTGTGTTGATTTAAAGATTCAAATTTCCTTCCAAAACTGAGCGCAAATCAAATTCAAATAAACAAATCAGCATGTACCATGAATTTAGGCACATGTGGATATGAAGTAATGTGCATTTAATGCTAAAGATTATGTGTTGATTTAAAGATTCAAATTTCCCTCCAAGCACTGGTCTATTTTTGCATATAAAAGCAGATCATGGCAGCAAGGGAGAGGGGTCGTTCTTTGGTCTAATTTTGCCACTCTTTTTTCTTAGATTGTCTAAGTTTTCTTTTCTCTTTTCTTGTAAATAGCTTAGTCCCCTTGAGTTCTTAACCTTGTCTTGATCTTTCAAGCTCTTCATTGAGCTTGAAAGTTTAAGGGTTGGTTATTGATCTCAAGTGTTGTATCATTCTTTAAGATTAATAAAGTTCTCTTTTTGTGCCTCATTTTCCCTTGGGTTCTTTATCTTCACTTTATCTTGCAACCTCTTAATTGAGCTTGCAAGTTTAAGTTTAGGTATTTGAATCCATGGCTTGCGTTTTGATCTTGGGTTCTTAGTATTTTCATTCTTGCTCTTTCCATTACTTGCTTTTTATTACTTGCTTTACTTTCATGCAAATTATTATCATGTTATTTACTTACTTGTAATGATCTTTTCTTTTCTTTGTTTCTCTTTTCTTTGCCCTTTTTGGTTTGTTTTGGAATGATTTGTGAATATGTGTTGTTTGGAAATAGATTGATATTGGAAGTTAACGTTCTGTTTCTCAATTCTTTTTCCTGTATTTTTCATTGAACTCCGTCCAAACGTTACGCAAGCGCTCTGTTAGGCATCCTACCCTACCAAGGTAACGGTGATTCCTAACCGTGACCGGTTGCGTTCGGTTTGGCCGGAGACGAAAGCAAGAGACAAGAATAGGCGGACAAGGGTAAATAAGCCGGATTTCTAATACCGTGCTTAAATCCCCTAATCCACGTTATTGCCGATTGTTCTAGCTTCAATCGTAAAGTTCGGCTCAAAGGACTTGAATACGGATTTCCTTAACTTACACTATTGTATCTCTTCCTAACAAACGGTTACTTTGCATATAACACATAGGTTAGATAAGAACAATTCCGCCAACACGTATTAACTCGTAAGAACAAGAACGTAAAACACTCCGTCTCCCTGTGGATTAACCCGTGCTCATCGCGGCTAGCTGCAAAGCGACACCGTCCTGATCGCGGTTAACTTTTAAACTTTTAAATATACGACACGCTTTTGGCGTGCGATCACCTGTATCGTCAAATCTCAATATCTCAGGCTCTAGCTATCCGGACTGGTCTGTATCATAAATCTCAATAAAATCACCGGTCAGCAATGCTCCCCTGTCACAGGCTCAAACGCCATTCTCTGCGATCTTCTCGCCCCGGGGTACCGCACCGGGTCCACCATGCACCCACAGACGGTTCATCTCCACCTCGAATCGGGTGTATGATATCGCTCAAGTGCCGAGAAAACTCATGGTGGACATATCACAATCATAACATGAGAAAACCGCACTATTATCTTTTAAAATGATAATTAAGTTTATTAAATCTTGCGGTTTCTCCAAATCCAGAAATCTCATGGAAAATCTGAAATCCAAAATGAAAAGTCAATAATAATGAATACTAGGCTGCGGCAATCCGGACTGGCCCTTATAATATTGCATGACTAATGAATATAAAAATATGCATGAAATATCAAGCAATGAATGCAATATGAACTAACATATGAAACAATAACATATAGGACCTATCAGCTAGCAAGCTATGTCAGACAAATAATATTATCTAAAGTGTACGTGACATGGCAATTACCGATGATGATGTGTGTGTGCCGGCAAGAAAGTGTATGTGGAGCATACGCATCATCGGTAATGGTGCTGGTGTCCTGACAGCATGGTTTCATAATCACTAAAGCACACTATAAACATGCAATGCGATGATAACAACATAATAAATGGCAAATGAATAGTAAATGCAACAATAATATGCAGAACATGAATTATAATGTAACAATAAAGAATCTACATTTCTATATATGTGTCATACCATTTTGCCATTTGAAATAATACGAATCGTGGTGTTTTGAAAATAAGGGCTGTGGTGTTTTGAAAATAAGGGCTACGGTGTTTTTAAGAAAAGATACATCCTTTTAAATATCCGTAGAATCGCTTGGCATATCTTTAAAATACTCACGATTCGTTAGTTTTTAAATAGGTATGACTCGAGTCTAGTCTAACATCTACAAGTAAACTACAGGACTAAACTAACAGACTGATCGAAGGGTAAGGAAAACCACCCAAGTCTGAGTCGATATATGCATATATATAGTAGTCGGTGATCCCGCCTCAATATTATCCCATACGATACACTATATAATATGACATCCTCGAGTCAAGAGTGTGGATCTATCATTAATAAATAGCTCGTACGGTAAATCCGTCGTACGGCATCCCAAATCTGGGTACGGGTCAAATATCACATTTATCTCATTATTCATCTGGTATCCTTATCATCACATATCGTGAATTGGGTACCGATCTACGTCTAGAACAATACTGATACTATATATATATATATATATATATATATATATATATATATATGCATGTGTATGAAACACAACGCCCAAGGACCCTCTATAATATCATGTCGTATCTCATAATACGAACCAAAACAAATCACCGATCTCATGGCACCATGCCCAATCTCATCGACTCATCTCCAAATACCATATACTTTCCTCATCATCCATGTATATGTATACGTGTGTATATATATATATATGTACATATATATACACATACATAGTCCCATACCTATGTGTGTGTATATATATACATATCCCCATATACGCACAAGTAATAAAAGTATGCAAGTGTGTGTGTGCACGTGTATGCAAATCACTACTCTAGGGTTCGCGACTTATAAACTAACTAAACACTATCTTACAAGTATACTATACTAACCCAAAGTCATTTCATATCACATCCGTGTATATATATATATATAATATAATTATAATGCATTAGCGTTCTATACTACGAAACTGCGGGGGTGCTACGCCATCCACCCGACTTCCCCCGTAGATATATATCTACTCACCTTGATCCTCGCTTGCTGGAGTCAATGACGCCACGCTCTCCTCATCGTCTCGAAATCCATGTGGGGGCACCTACATGTCAACATATATCGTGTCGCATAAAAATCCAATTCAAAACCGAAACGGCACGCTAAAAGCCTATAGGTTAGAACCTACGGACTACGCATGCAAGAATAACCAACAACTCTCGACGATTGACGTATAAACATGAATCGACCGAGACAAAACACAAATACCAAATTCCAATTCATTAAAAGCCGCAAAACAAATTCAGAAACTTCGTAAAGCTCTTCCAGATTTTGCCCAAGGTGAAATTAGTTAATTTTGCACATAGGGGAGGTCTAATTTAAAGATACTGGAGCCACAGAACAAATACGAAGCCACACTAACATAATCTGGCCGCAAATTGCGGCCAGAACTAATATATCTGCGGCCTGGCAGTGGAGGTGGGGTCCAGGGTTTCAATGGTAGCTTCCTAGGTGCCAGCATGACTCACTGTATTTGCTAAATAATTTTCAGAGGCTCCGAGTGTTAGCAGATCTCCAAATAAGCTCACAATTTCCACAAATTCCCGATATCGAGGTTTCTAGGTTTGGGGTTTGGGGTTTAAGTCTATGGTTAGTCCAAAATACCATCACTACTGGGGTTGTATAGCCTCTACTAACCTCAATTACACTTTTCGATTCAATTCAAACCCTAACCCTAACTTGAAATTTTCAAAGTCCACTAATCAACACTAATTCACTTCTATACTAACATGAATGCTAAAGTGAATGAAACACTACTCTAATGGTGCAGGAATTACCACATTTGGCAACCCAGGATATTTCTTGAGTTGCCCCAAGTCTCCAAAATCCTTGCTTTCTTGATCCAAAGTGTTTGTTGTAAGCTTGTGCATGTTTTTGATGAAGTGGAGATGATGTTTTTGTTGAATATGTATGCCTTAGAGGCTATTATTGTATAGTACTAGTTTGTATAATACATTTTGGAGGCTTAGGATATATATACGGGTTTACAACAGTCTTGCTCGATATAGTAGTATGCTACTTGGTTTGTTTCTATCTTAATATGTGTATATGTTTCTTTTAACATATCGCTAAAAACATGTTGATGGAACCCTTAGGATCTTTGCTTGACTGCCGGCGTTGTGATGGCGATCACACTAGTGGGGGCTGGCTAGTCTATAAGCACATCCTTATTTTGGTCCCTAGTCGTAGGATTATCGAGACAGGGCATCGATACTCCAGAGTAGACTGGTGCATACGCTTCTCATCCCAGCAGGGGAGATGGTCTGTCCCACAGCCATCAGTACGTCGTACTGGAGATAGTATGCAGGTGCTCGTTAGGTTACGAGTACACTAGAAAGGACTCGTCGGGAACTATTGGTTGGTATTATACCTATCGTCAGTTAACAGTTCCCAGGTGACATGAGTACAGCATAGTCCGCTGACTTGACACTGTCACTTCGCGTCGAGTGTGTTACCACTGTTCTTAGATTACTACCCTACCACGGCTCTACTGAGTCGCGCAAACAGGTAGTAGTTGGGTGCAGTCTCGAAGCACTTGGAGGCAGTGACGGTTGGACAGGATTTGTCTCTCCCGGTATTGGGAGTTGATATCGTGCTGTGTCTAGGAGAGCCATTACACATAGTCGTCCCTGGCCAGGGCAAGCGAGATTTGCTGGTAGTGTTACCAGTAGATTCTCAGGGTGTTTTGGGCTACACTCCGACACGACTTGTACCACTATTAGGGGACTGACGTTTACCGCCCCCTAGGCCCGACATGCGATACTCTCAGACGAACAGTCCGGACTGTACGGAGATTGTCACATTCAGGCTCAGTAGGAGTTCGGATGGGTTCACCTCATCAGTCTTCTTGTCGGCATCTACCTGGGGACCATTACGTACAGCTAGTACCGCTTGCGGACTATGGTTAAACCCACTGCCAGCGTAGTGTCGAGCCTTTAGAGTCCTACACAGAGGGATACTCGCCTTTGGGCAAAACAGAGTAGAGGTTGTATGGTTTTACGACGGGGTTCGTTCACATCCGCGCACTTATGCACATTTGGTGTCCGGACAGTTATTACTAGCGGGCTTTGGTTTAAGCCAGATCATAGTATTTGTTTTAGGATTGGTTTAGTCTTAGTGTATTCATGTTCCTCGGAACACGGATGCGGGTGTGTATGCACAGTTGATAGAGGCAGAGGCAGAGGCAGAGGCAGAGGCAGAGGATTCTCATTATGGTTGTTGAGCATTTGACTTTGGTTGACTTATTGACCGTTGACTTTTTCTAAACCCTAATGGGAATGAGAAATATGATTAATAATATTAATTAAGGATTATTATGTCATGGTTGAGTTGAACATTTGACTTTTGTTGACTTGTTGACTTTGTTGACCGGTTGACCATTGTGGACTTGTTGACCATCATCATTTCTTTTCAATGATGCTTCTTGTTCTGTGCAAAATGCATTAAATGCATGAAATGATAATGGTCATTGAAACTAACCATCACAATTCTTAATTATTATTATTATCATGATTATTCTTGCTTTTTTAAGCATGGTTGCATTATGAGAGCTCATTCTATCATTTTCTTTCTCTCTCTTGAAAGAAAGCTCTCCCTCTTCCTCTCTCAAAGTTCAAGTGTTCCATGAGTTGGAAATCATGAACCTTTGAGACAAAACCACCATGACTCTTCTCTACTCATTCTAAGGTCCTAGGTCTGGCAAACCAAGCATCTTAGTTATCTCTAGATTGTGATAGGAGCTCAAGTTCGAGGCCCTCGGGTGGATCCATCTACGGCAAAGAAGAGACGAGGAGGAGGAGCCGTTCAAACCACTACAAGGAGCAAGCAAGGAGGAGAACCACAAAAAGAATAGAAGGAGTTCAAGACCTAGGTATAACCATTCTACATAGTAGCTAAAACTTGTAGTTTATTTGTTAGTTTTTGTTTAGCAAATTTCCTTCATGGATGGTCCATGTTACCTAGTGAGGAAAATTTTGATTTTTACCTATTCCTCCTCCCCGAAAGAACCGGGGTAGGTAACGTGGACCTAACAGTGGTAACAGAGCCTAGCTAAACAACAACTAACTGTTAGCAAAGTGTTTAGAACTTCAATCTGTCAAAAATCCCAAAAACATGTCAAAAACCCATGCTTTCTGCCGTTTTTAAAAAATGCTCTGAAAATTATTCCACATGTCTTAAAAATCGGTGCAGGGTTTTCGAGGAAAAGTCAAGAAATTTGAGCCCACGACTCGGCCAACTCGCCGCGGAAGCGCAGCGGAACCAAGCGTTCCGCCGCGGATCCGCGGCCGAGTTGACTCGGCCGCGACTCCGATTTCTTGCAGTTTTCTCTGTTTGGTATTTTGGGATTTTTAAGATATTTTGTTTCTGCCCAGATTTTCCAGAGAGCAATGTTATGATTGGGGTAGTTACAAATTGGTATTTTGATCGATGTTCTATAAACTTAGCTATTTGGTTATATCTGTAATGCTATATGCACTGAACGTCGGCTAATCGCTATACGTCGATTAGTGGGGTTGTGCATATCTGTGATCTGTAATGTTGTTGGATTGTGTATATGAACTTGTTGGATTGTCGCGGATGAATAGCCGGGGTTTTGTGAGATGGGCATTTCTTTATCTTTCATTTGATGTAAAATGTAAATTGATGTAATATTATTTTTATGGCCGCACATCCGGGATGTGGTTGTAACCGCCATTGTATATTATTTCTTTTACTGATTTTGCTCCTAAGATAGACCCAAGGTGGGGTGTACAAACTACCGGGTACGTTGAAGTGCTGAGTGGCCTGCTCACGGTGTTGAGGGAGGCTGCTTCACTTCGGGTATTTGGCGGGTAGTTTGCCGCACCCATAGGGGTCTAGGGTGGGGTTTGGCTATTCATCGCGACCATGTAATCCGTCTTTCGTTGCAGGCTCGAACGAAACACGGATTCTTAGCATATCCAATGTGTTCATCTGTGATCTGGAATGGCTATCATTGCATCTGACGAATGTATATATCTATATATATGATATCTAGTAGGCGTTGCTTATGTTTTGCATCCGCGCTAGTCCAGCCCCCACTCTGTCGTTAGTTAAGTAACCTAACGGGTAATGACGGGCCTCGTGGAGAATGCGGATGGCATAAGCGTACGTCATATTTTCGTTGTTTTCTGCAATGGTTGGATTAATTGATGGGACGCATTATATTAATGTAAAGAAAAAAAACAAACCTAAAAGTCGTTGTTGGAACAATTTTCAAAAAGCTGTTATTGCAAAGACGTTCTCTTTTGTTTTGCACAGAGGTATTCGGTTATGAATGCCCAGCACCTCATTCGACGAGGCAAGGGCCGAGATCCCTTCATCGGGAGTGACCCCTTGGACAAAAGTTTGCGTCAGGGTAATAACTTCACTATAGTCGATTATTCTTGCTTTGCACAGAGGTATTCGGTTATGAATGCCCAGCACCTCAATTGACGAGGAAAGAGCCGAGATCCTTTAATAGGGAGTGACCTCTTTAGCAAAAGTTTCGCCACTATATTTTCAAAAGGGGCTATCATGTTCCTTCAACTACATCAAGTTCATTACGTTAACGGGTTTTTCGCCAAAAACCCAGCCGTAGCCCTCCGTCGTTTCAGATAATTAATACTTAGTATCGTGCTGCGTTTGTTGGTTATTCGTCAAGGCACAGTGAACGGTAGCTAAGTAATAATTCTCTGTTGCACTGATAGATACGATTAGTGAGGACGGTCGCATGATTTTGTTGATTATTCGTCAAGGATCATGCGGGCGGGTCTAATGCAATCCTGGATAACGACGGGTTGAACTTGACTAGGACCTTTTGATTTGTTGATTATTCATCAAGGTCACTTGGGTCCTAGGGGCAAAAATCTACATCAAGAGTTTCTAAAGAAACTGAAACTTGCAGATTTAGCATACCTTCTGGAGTGTGGTGACTAGAGTGGATTCCATCTAGGTCATCACATAATGATAGATGGATCCCGATCCCACTGATGAGTTGGATTACTCTCGGGAGATTATTTCACTTAACAATCAATGCTATAAACCAAGTAGGTGTCTAGAACGGTGTTAGCGGGGCTACGCCTCCAGGGAAAAGAGGTTATTTAATTAAGGAACTTCGCGGAAGTGTTGGAAAACCTCCCTCGAAGTACCAACACTAGCCTGGCTGAAAGATTAAGCAAGTATTGATGCGTGCGATTAATCCCGACTAGTTCTTCTTTTTGGGTTTGAAGAAGAATTTAAAGAAACAGTAGGAGCCATCCTGATTAGATAAATTAATAAACCAATCTAATCTTACAAGAGCGCACGCTGAGTGTTTCTTTTCTCTCTCTCAAGGTAGCAACCATTTCACGCCCTAATCAAGATAATAAAATGTATCGCTTGAGCGATCCAAATTCTTATTCGGGGCTGGGGAACGTTGGTTCGGCTCTAACTTACGACAGCAGTCATAAGTATGAGCAAGGGAAAGAGGATTGTATGGATTCCATGGATACCCAGTTGAAGAAGAAGCATAGTTTTGCATCTACTTCAGGTGTTCTTGTAATTGAGAACTGCTTTACAGTCAGCCCTACCTCCTGGGTACTTGATACCGGATCAGGATCTCATATCTGTAATCTATTGCAGGGACTGAGAAAAAGTAGGAATGTTGTACCTGGTGATATGTCGCTCAGGGTAGCGAACGGAGCACAAGTTAATGCTGCAGCCGTCGGTGAATATTACCTAGTGTTGCCAAACGGCAATACTATGATTTTGAACGATTGTTACTATGTACCTTCCATGGTTTGCAATATCATATCAGTTTCTTTACTCGATAAAGATGGATATAACTTTGTTCTCGATAGAAATATCATCAACATCTACCTTCATAAGGTACTGGTTGCAGAAGGTACACTGTGCAATGGTATCTACGTTCTAAATCAGAATACAGTTCTCAATGTATAAAACACACACAAGAGGAAGAATTCAGATACGAATGAATCCTACTTGTGGCATTGTAGACTTGGTCATATCGGAGAGAAAAGACTAAGTAAGTTGCATAAAGATGGACTCTTGAATACGTTCGGGTTTTCATCTTATGAAACTTGTCAGTCTTGTCTCAAAGGAAAGATGACCAAATCTCCGTTCATCGGACATGGAGAAAGAGCAACAGAGCTCTTGGGACTCATACATAGTGATGTATGTGGTCCAATGTCTATACATGCAAGGGGTGGGTTCTCGTACTTCATCACATTCACTGACGATCTCTCTAGGTTCGGATATGTGTATCTGATGAAACACAAATCTGAAGCTTTTGAGAAATTCAAGGAATTCAGAAACGAAGTAGAGAACCAGACTGGCAAAAGTATCAAGATCCTCCGGTCTGATAGAGGAGGGGAGTACTTAAGCACGGAATTCCTAGATTACTTAAAAGAGAATGGTATTCCCTCTCAGCTTACTCCCCCTTATACACCACAGCACAACGGTGTATCGGAGCGGAGGAATCGTACCCTATTGTAAATGGTTCGGTCCATGATGAGTAGTGCTGAGTTGCCTCTTTCATTCTGGGGACATGCGCTTCAGACAGCGGCATACCTTTTGAATCAAGTTCCGTCCAAATCTGTGCCTAAAACTCTGTATGAAATATGAAGCAGTAAGAAACCATGTCTTAAATTTATTAAGATATGGGGTTGTCCGGCTTATGTGAAAACACAGAAACTGGACAAGCTAGAGGCACGGTCAGTTCTGTATAAATTTGTGGGATATCCTAAAGATTCACTAGGATATCTGTTCTACCACACTGAGGAACAGAAGGTGTTTGTATCTCGCCATGCTCCCTTTTTAGAAAGGGTGTTTCTTGCAAAAGAAACTAGTGGGAGTTTGGTAGAACTGGGAGAAATCCATGAACCACAAAATGTAACTGAAGATTTGACAGAACCTCAGGATTCAATAACCCCAGATGATCCTCAGCCACTCCGCAGATATGGTAGGATTTCTCATCCGCCCGAGAGATACTACGGTTTACTCTTAGACGGAGATCGAGAGGATTGCATCTTGGAAGAAGATGACCCTACCAGTTTCAGGCAGGCCATTATCAGTAGGGACTCTGATAAGTGGCTAGAAGCTATGCAATCCGAAATGGAGTCCATGTACACCAATAAAGTGTAGACCTTGGATATTGCTCCACCTGGGGTAAAACCCGTTGGATGCAAATGGATTTACAAAAGAAAACTTGGTGTAGATGGGCAGGTGGAAACCTATAAGGCTAGACTCGTTGCAAAAGGTTTTCGTCAAAGACCTGGTGTGGACTATGACGAAACTTTTTCTCCAGTGGCTATGCTCAAATCCATTCGGATCCTACTTGCCATTGCTGCCTTCTATGACTATGAAATCTGGCAGATGGACGTAAAAACGGCTTTTCTAAATGGCTGTTTAGAAGACTGCGTTTACATGGATCAGCCAGAGGGTTTTGTAGACAGTAGGAGCAGCGGGAAGGTGTGCAAGTTGCTTAAATCCATTTATGGACTAAAGCAGGCATCGCGGAGCTGGAACATCTGTTTTGATGAGGCAATCAAGGAATTTGATTTCATCAAGAGCGAAGATGAACCTTGTGTCTATAAGAAGATTGTAGGACGAATTGTCTTGTTCCTAATCTTGTACGTGGACGACATTCTTTTGATAGGAAATGACATTCTTATGCTACAATCGGTCAAGCTATTCTTGTCACAACGGTTCTCCATGAAGGACCTGGGTGATGCCTCGTACATTCTGGGGATCAAGATCTACAGAGATAGATCCAAGAGACTACTGGGACTTTCGCAGTCAAGGTACATAGAGACCGTACTAAAGAGATTTAGTATGGAAGATTCCAAGCGCGGTAATATACCCGCATTGCAAGGAATCACCCTCTCCAAGAAGATGTCTCCTAAGACTGACGAGGAGAGGGTTCGCATGAGCACTATACCCTACGCTTCGGCGGGAGGATCTATAATGTATGTGATTCTATGTACAAGACCAGATGTAGCTTACGTGCTAAGCGTGGTGAGCCGGTATCAGTCAGACCCAGGTGAGGGCCACTGGACGGCAGTGAAGAACATTCTCAAGTACCTGAGAAGGACTAAGGAGATGTTCCTGGTTTACGGTAATGGAGACCTCAGGGTCGAGTCCTTTACCGATTCAAGCTTCCAAAGTGACCAAGATGACAGCAAGTCTGTCTCGGGTTTTGTGTTTACCCTCAATGGAGGGGCGGTATGTTGGAGGAGTTCCAAACAGGATACCGTCGCAGACTCGACGATGGAGGCTGAATACATAGCTGCAAGCGATGCCGCAAAAGAGGCGGTCTAGATGAAGAAGTTCATTAGTGAACTTCAGGTGGTTCTGTCCATTGTTGACCCAATACCTTTGTATTGCGATAACAATGGGGCTATAGCTTCAGCGAAGGAACCAATGTCCCATCAGAAATCCAGACACATCATAAGGCGGTATCACCTGATCAGGGAGATCATTGATCGCCAGGAGATCGAGGTACGGAGAGTGGACACAAAAGGCAACACAGCGGATCCATTCACAAAGGCCCTCCCTCAAACACAGTTCGAGCGACTTTTGAGCTGTTGGGTATGCGGTATGCCAGCAGCTGGCCTTAGTGCAGACGTTGGGTATGCGGTACACCAATTACTGGCCTTTAGTCCAAGTGGGAGATTGTTGAATATATATGCCCTAGAGGCCATTATTGTATAGTACTAGTTTGTATAATACATTTTGGAGGCTTGGGATATATATACGGGTCTACAACAGTCTTGCTCGATATAGTAGTATGCTACTTGGTTTGTTTCTATCTTAATATGTGTATATGTTTCTTTTAATATATCGCTAAAAACATTTTGATGGAGCCCTTAGGATATTTGCTTGACTACCGGCGTTGTGATGGCGATCACACTAGTGGGGGCTGGCTAGTCTATAAGCACATCCTTATTTTGGTCCCTAGTTGTAGGATTATCGAGACAGGGCATCGATACTCCAGAGTAGACTGGTCCATACGCTTCTCATCCCAGCAGGGGAGATGGTCTGTTCAACAGCCATCAGTACGTCGTACTGGAGATAGTATGCAGGTGCTCGTTAGGTTACGAGTACACTGGACAGGACTCGTCGGGAACTGTTGGTTGGTATTATACCCATCGTCAGTTAACAGTTCCCAGGTGACATGAGTACAGCTTAGTCCGCTGACTTGACACTGTCACTTCGCCTCGAGTGTGTTCCCACTGTTCTTAGATTACTACCCTACCACGGCTCTACTGAGTCATGCAAACAGGTAGTAGTTGGGTGCAGTCTCGAAGTACTTGGAGGCAGTGACGGTTAGACAAGATTCGTCTCTCCCGGTATTGGGAGTTGATATCGCGTTGTGTCTAGGAGAGCCATTACACATAGTCGTCCCTGGCCCGGGCAAGCGAGATTTGCTGGTAGTGTTACCGGTATTCTCAGGATGTTTTGGGCTACACTCCGACACGACTTGTACTGCTATTAAGGGACTGACGTTTACCGCCTCCTAGGCCCGACATGCGATACTCTCAGATGAACAGACCGGACTGTACGGAGATTGTCACATTCAGGCTCAGTAGGAGTTCAGATTAGTTCATCTCATCAGTCTTCTTGTCGGCATCTACCTAGGGACCGTTACGTACAGCTAGTACCGCTTACGGCCTATGGTTAAACCCACTGCCAGTGTAGTGTCGAGCCTTTAGAGTCCCACACAGAGGGTTACTCGCCTTTGGGCAAAACAGAGTAGAGGTTGCATGGTTTTGCGACAGGGTTCGTTCACATCCGCGCACTTGTGCACGTTTGGTGTCCGGACAGTTATTACTAGCGGGCTTTGGTTTAAGCCAGATCATAGTATTTGTTTTGGGATTGGTTTTGTCTCATTGTATTCATGTTCCTCGGAACACGGATGCGGGTTTGTATGCACAGTTGACAGAGGCAGAGGCAGAGGATTCTTATTAAGGTTGTTGACCATTTGACTTTGGTTGACTTGTTGACCGTTGACTTTTTTTAAACCCTAATGAGAATGAGAAATACGATTAATAATATTAATTAAGGATTATTGTTCATGCTTCAGTTGAACATTTAACTTTTGTTGACTTGTTAACTTTGTTGACCGGTTGACCATTGTGGACTTGTTGACCAATATCATTTCTTTTCAATGATGCTTCTTGTTCTTTGCAAAATGCATTAAATGCATGAAATGATAATGGTCATTGAAACTAACCATCACAATTCTTAATTATTATTATTATCATGATTATTCTTGCTTTTGTGAGCATGCTTGCATTATGAGAGCTCATTCTATCATTTTCTTTCTCTCTCTTGAAAGAAAGCTCTCCCTCTTCCTCTCTCAAAGTTCAAGTGTTACATGAGTTGGAAATTATGAACCTTTGAGACAAAACCACCATAACTCTTCTCTACTCATTCTAAGGTCCTAGGTCTGGCAAACCAAGCACCTTAGTTATCTCTAGATTGAGATAGGAGCTCAAGTTCGAGGCCCTCAGGTGGATCCATCTACGGCAAAGAGGAGACGACGAGGAGGAGCCATTCAAACCACTACAAGGAGCAAGCAAGGTGGAGAACCACAAAAAGAAGAGAAGGAGTTCAAGACCTAGGTATAACCATTCTACATAGTAGCTAAAATTTGTAGTTTATTTGTTAGTTTTTGTTTAGCAAAGATCCTTCATGGATGGTCCATGTTACCTAGTGAGGAAAAATTTGATTTTTACCAATTCCGCCTCCCCGAAAGAACCGAGGTGGGTAACGTGGACCTAACAGTTTTGGGGTGTTTTTCATGGTGTTTTGAGGAGGTGGAAAGGGGATGAAGGAGAGGGCTGCAATAGAGATGAAGATGGAGAGAAATGATGAGGAGAAAATGAAGAAGGAGAATCGCCATGGTCAAAGGTGACCCCTCACCCTCTCTCTCTCTCATGACCATGCCTAATTCTTTATCATTTTCCTTTTTCTTTTGTTTTCTTTTTCTTTTGTTTTCTTTTCTTTTTTCTAAAACAAAACCATGCAAGAAAAGGAAAAAGCCAAGACAAAATGTAACAAGTGCTAAAATGTGACATGATGCATCTCATGTGCACAAATCCGAATTAATGCAAGATTAGCGATATTTAATCGCGATTAGCATTAAAAGTGAATATAATTAATCATAGAAATTTATAATTTGCTTAAATCATACAAAACGCCCTCATTTCCGTAATTCCTATAATTTTCCAAATATTTCCAGATTTATCGGTGTTTAATTATACCGCACTATTAAAATATTCATAATATTTATTATTAAATTATAGAAATTCCAAAAATAATATTTTATTTTTCTGAAATGTTACTGTCTTCCCACCTTAAAGAAATTCGGTCCCCGAATTTAAATTTAAACTCCCCCAATTTCGAAAACATTTCAGTAAAATGATCATGTCGTCGGGGCTCCGAAATCATAAATACATAACATATCGTAGCGCAATGCATGAGCATGAAAAATGAGCATATAACTCAAAATCATATAGGGTTGCTAGGCACGCGCACAAGGGTCTACGAGGCATCAACCATGCCCGATTAAAAAATTATCCATGCCGAACGACCCGAAGCCGGATCTTTAAACTAGGGTTTAGGCGAAAACAAGTATGTTAAACTCTTTAACACTATGTGAGAGGGATTACAACCTTTGTAGATCCGGTCCTTCACTTCTTAAGCTCCGTGTTGAGGTCTCTTCGCTGTGATCATCGTGTTCCGGACTCTCGAGAGGTTCCACGAAGAGAAAGATGCAGTCTTGCTTCCGATCTTCGATACAAAGATGATCTACCTTGAAGTTTCGTTAACACAAGCTAACACTCATAATATGAAGTGAACACCCTCATCTAAAGGGCAAGGATAGATGAGGATGATGAAGTAGGATTATTGCTCTCTTTTATTTTCATTTGCTCACTCATTTTTCATCACAAATAAAAAGCAAGAAAGCTTTGCAAAAGGAGGAGGAAGAAGAAGAATAGTGATCCATTTCATTTGTGATGAATAATGAAAAGATTAATATGATAAATAATGCAACCATGGTTGACTTAACCATTGTAGAGAATTAACCAAGGGCTAGGGTTTGGGTTGGGTTAAATATGAGTCATAGATAAAAATCAACACAAATATCTTTATCATGACAAAAAGAAACCTTCTAGAATCTACTAGAAGTCTTAACCCTAATCCAAACCCTAATCATGTTTAAACACCACTAAACATGTTGCATTAGTTATCATATCATGTTACAATATTATATATCACATATATAATATTTATCGTAACAAAATAAAATAATACAATTAACATTTATTACATAAATATCAATGTATTACCCGAGTGAGAAAAAGAATCTTTTAGTGAGCTAATATTAGTTAATGTAATTTAATATATCATATATATTATTATACATTAAATTATCGAATCAACACTTGATCCGACAATCCGGCTATATCGCATATAACCGACTAATATTTATCTGTACCGATTCATCGATTCAACACTTGATCCGATTACCCGGCTGATATCAAATATCACGAGAATAGAATACGGTATCTCATATCGCATTATCCTCGGTCCCGGACATATCACATACGTGCCCCTACTCCATTTTGCCTGAGTCAAGAAACCTCTGTGTAGGACTCTAAAGAATCGTCAATACGCCGGCAGTAGGTGATGATCATATCAAATACCCACAAGCTGCAAGCGGTCAGCTAAACGTAACAGCTACCCATGTATTGAGCACTCAGAAGATCAAAAAGCAAGCCTGTACATTCTCCTGTGAATCCAATCAGTAACACTCCCGTACAGTCCGATCTCGTCGTCTGATATGTCGCATATCTCGCCTAGGGGTGGTAAACGTCAGACCCCGGTAGCTTGATAAGTCGTGTCGATTTGAGGTCTATAACAGTTTGAGAAACTACTGATAACACTTACCAGTAAATCTCAGCAACCCTGGCCAGGGATTTCTGGTTATAGCCAATCGAACACAGCACAACATCAACTCCCTATACCGGGAGAGAAGAATCCCCTCCTATCGCTTATTGCCTCCATGTGATTCGGGACTATACCTAAAAGCCACCTTTTTGCACGCCCTCTTGGACGTGGTATGATGGAAATCAAAGCACAGTGGGAATCACACAAGACTCTATGACGATCTCGGGTCAACAGACTACTCTGTACCAGTGTCACCGGAGAACTGCCATCCGACGTGAGATATAATACCATCTGGGAGTTCTCGGTGAGTCCGTCCAGTGTACCCAGTCTCCACTGAACACCCGTACACCATCCTTGATGTCAAACACCGATGGATATGGGATCATCCATCGCCCATCATATGGGTCAAGATGCGTATACGCTAGTCTACTCTGGTGTATCGATGCCCTGTCTCGATACACCCTCGACTAGGAACAGTTATAGGATGTACTCGTCGACTACCGTGGCCCCACTAGTATGATCTCATCATAGTCCCAGTAGTCGAGTATATATCCTAAGGGCTTTATCAACATGTAATATAGAGACATTCAGCGTACATGTTAAGATAAAGTACAACCAGATAGCATACTATCATGTCGGGCAAGAAAGTCCTCCCTATATATGTCCAAGCATCCATTACAATATACATCGTATCTACAGTAATGGCCTCTAGGGCATACATATAACTAACAAATCAAAACTCCGTCAAGCATCTCGCAATCATCGGAGTTATGGCGAAGGCACCAATGTCAAAGCCCAAAACGAAAACAAACATGATATACATCAAAACTATAACACGTACATAGTACGAGTTGGTGTAAACTCGTCAAAACATCTGAAAGAAATGCATGACAAACTCTTTTCAAATCGTTGTACGATGCGCGTATCACTGCACAGAGGCGGACGTCTATTGTAAGAAAATAACTATACATACATATATATATATATATATATATATCCTTTGTTTAACATACGTCCCGCCGTTTGAAAATAATTTAGAAGGGTTTCTTTTGTAAAATGTTTCGTGTCATCTCGGACACGTAGGTAAATACTGAGACTATAGCTCCTTTTTGGAAAATCCCTTTGATAACTATCAATGCATGCAAAAACATAATCAGGTACTGTCCACTAACTAGTCCTGCTCAGCTACTATACCAAATAGTAAATATCATAAAAACATACTACTCAAAATCAATCCCAAAATGTATATAAGAATGCTATGTGCGTTTGATGCGCACGAAAATCGAATCCATCAATGTGCCATACATGTGCACAGAAACAAAATCTAAGTGCAACGGGTGTGCACGAAACACCTGTCAAAGGAAATGGGTGTGCCTGACAGCAATATCAGGTGCATCTGATATGCACGAAGAATCTCGATTTAGTGCATCTAGCGTGCACCAAAATCGAATCAAGCGTGTCAAGTATGCGCAAGAATCCAAATCAAGTGCACAAGGTGCACGGAAACAAATATCGAATATCACTATCGAAATCGACGGTATACAATATATATCAATCCAAATCCAAATCAGGTATACCGTGGTAAATAATCTCACAATCATGTGCATCAGCGTGCACAAAATCGAGTCAAAATACTAAAGTACATGAAAAATATGCCGAAAGCAGTCAAATCACATGCATACCATAGGTATGAAATCAGAATCAACATCTCGAATGACATCAAATCGAAGTCATGTGCAACTGTGGTGCACAAAATCTCAATCATGCAAATAAATCACCCAAAATACCGAAATAATAAATGGCAAAAACAGTCCCGCTCTAGCACATCCTCAAAAAAAAACTCTGGCCAACTGTCATGGTCACTCATAATATGTCTCATCGATGATGCCGAACTCTGGCCTACTGGGTGTGCGTATATGACCGATCCTGGGTCCAAGTCTTCTCGTATAGTATTCCAGAAAGGTTCTGTAGAAGTCTCTCCCACATCTCCTTTTTGCATAACTTCTCGGAAGTTATCATCTTTTACTAAATCTATTTCTTATTCCGGAACGGCTGCATACTCATCATGACTCCTTCTGGAAGATATATCCATATACAATGCCACTGCCTGCGTATCACATCTCTGATGTCAACGGAGTGGAACGTCATCTCGTCAAGATCTCGTATGAACCTCTTACTCCACTTTTCTTTAATGTCGACTGCTTCGAACTGGTCTCTTCATGGCTGCATGGACTGCGCTCCAACGGCTATACCCGTATCTGGAGTCTCCCAAGCAATGTATCCCATCACATGATATCCGAACGACGTCGAACCTTCCGATCGACTCGTCAAAGTTCCATAATCCCCCAAGAGCTCAACATCTTGAGTATAGTTTAATAGTATTCCAGTACATGCCACAGTACCTATGGACCAGCCATAGAAGGGCAAACCCAAGTCTCATTAATGGCACCGCTGAACTGCTGCAAACCCTAAGCTTTCAAAGCATTCTCATGGTCATTAGGGTTTCATTCTTCTAGAGGGTCCATGGAATTACTTGCATGTTTCTCCGAATACTTTAAACTTGGAAAAATGGGTTTCTGACATTCGATCGTCTTCTATCGACTCTCAACGTACCTGCGTGAAGTTGTCTCTAGCTGGAATCAATCAATCTGATTACCTTGCATCGGGGTAGGCAACGAATCACATGTCCTAGTCATTCCTCCTTGGGTGACTAGTGATCTTCTATCATATCTCTAAGTATAACTCGTGCGGCATTAGCTTCAAACATCTGGGCGACATCTCGTCAGTCGCGGCAACAATTGAATCATTCGTCTGCATGCTGAACAATGCCTCAATCATCAAAATAATCGGTGTATCGACGGTCATCACATTCTGGCTGGCCTCTAGCTGTACCCTGATCCTCTGGAGCTGATCTACAAATCAGAGAAATCTCGTAAAAGCGATCCATCAAACGCTCATGGCGCGAAAACACAATAAAACGACGCATCTATGCAAATCGTATGTCGTTGGAATCACGCCCTGGTCAGTCCTCGTTCGTGACGAGCGCATGCTGACGCAACTCTAACCGTAGCTCTCTCTGCCCGTGTAATCATGGCAGCAAAACCATAAACCAATATCGATGAGGATAGATCATATGAATGAATATAATAATGTGCAAGGAAATGTACATCCTAAGGCTTCTTAAGCGGAGTAGCGTATTGTAAGTATGCCGCGGAACAGTACGTCACTCTCCTTAAGTCACCTGCTCCATCAACCAAGGTCAACCTATGCGACGAAATTTCGAGTCTAATACTCCCTCGACCAAGTCTAAGTTCTGTAAGGTCAAGCCTAGATTCCTTATATACACAAACGCCCTATAATCCGCATAGTCAAACATAGACTCGAACCAAGATTAACCTGACGCTCTGATACCAACTTTGTCATGACCCGAAAATGGCACATGATTGGCACTTGAATCATATGAAGTCTACAGGACCCCATCTAATTCAAGTAAGCCAAAAATCCCAGAAATCTAAACCATTTAAAAGAAGAAAGTGAAGAAAACTTATCTTTAAAGAAAGTGGCTTTAATAACATAAGCCAAAATATTGCGTTTTAAAATCTCACGTCTTTTCTGAAAATTTCGGCAGAGTTTCCTTTGTAAATACTGGCCCCGAAAAGGTTACAACATGCATAATATGAATAAAGGCATCCCCAAGCGGGGGCTAGCTCTTAGTCAATTGACGGTCACAACCACGCAAGTAATATAATATACAACGCCGAAGGGAGAGGATCAAAACTCAAAAGGAAACTCAAATCAGCAAGAAAGCCATAATAATACAACGCGCGACTCTTAGGTCGAAAGAATATACAACTGGTCTTCTAAGGTTAAATAATATACAAGTCTGGTTGATGGAGTCTTACTAGATACAACTGAATATAAATAAAAGGTATAATGGTGGTCACGATGCAAGTGAACCCACCTACCAAAGCAATCACCCGGAATGAAAGCAGCGTGGCAGCAAAGCCGCAACGAAATCTGTACCGCAAAACCTGCAAGAACTGTGGCACAACAGGGGTATGTTGCCAACTCGTGAGTAGAAAACATCACAGAGCAGAAATCGTATGTATGACTCAATCCTAGGTCAATACGATCAGTAATATACATCCTCAAAGATAATATGGCATGAAGCATAATATAAAGGCAAAGGTAAACATCTATGCATAAGTGTAATCCCATGTGCTCGTGTCAGTGCCTCAGGTAGCAATATATTATAAATATGAGGTATGAATGCGGTATAATGAAAACAGAATACATCATGAATAAGAAAATTGTTTTCTTAATATAATGAGATTTCTGTATAAACATTTAAGTTTCATCAATGAAATTATCAGAAAATCAGTGTCAAGCATCAACAAAAAATATATATCTCAAAATCCCAATATCTCAATATCTCAGCCTCCGGCTATCCGGACTGGCCTGTATCATCAAATCTCAATATCTCAGGCTCCGGCTAACCGGACTGGCCTGTATTATAAATCTCAATAAAATCTCCGGTCAGCAATGCTCCCCTGTCAAAGGCTCAAACGCCATTCTATGCGATCTTCTCGC
The DNA here is from genome assembly GCA_030015575.1 of Agapanthus africanus. NCBI lineage: Eukaryota > Viridiplantae > Streptophyta > Magnoliopsida > Asparagales > Amaryllidaceae > Agapanthus > Agapanthus africanus. Next base: position 405,951,951 of record CM057346.1, read on the forward strand.
CCCGGGGTACCGCACTGGGTCCACCATGCATCCACAGAAGGTTCATCTCCTCCTCGAATCAGGTAAATGATATCGCTCAAGAGCCGAGAAAACTTATGGTAGACATATCACAATCATAACATGAGAAAACCGTACTTTTATCTTTTAAAATGATAATTAAGTTTATTAAATCTTGCGGTTTCTCCAAATCCAGAAATCTCATGAAAAATCCGAAATCGAAAATGAAAAGTCAATAATAATGAATACTGGGCTCCGGCAATCCGGACTGGCCCATATAATATTGCATGACTAATGAATATAAAAATGTGCACGAAATATCAAGCAATGAATGCAATATGAACTAACATATGAAACAATAACATATACGAACTATCTGCTAGCAAGCTATGTCAATAAAATAATATTCTCTAAAGTGTACGTGACATGGCAATTACCGATAATGATGTGTGTGAGCCGGCAAGCAAGTTTATGTGGAGCATACACATCATCCGTAATGGTGCTGGTGTCCTGACAGAATGGTTTTATAATCACTAAAGTACACTAAAAACATGCAATGGGATAATAACAACATAATAAATGGCAAATGAATAGTAAATGCAACAATAATATGCGGAACATGAGTAATAACGTAACAATAAAGAATCTACTTTTCTATATATGTGTCATACTGTTTTGCCATTTGAAATAATACGAATTGTGGTGTTTTGAAAATAAGGGCTACGGTGTTTTTAAGAAAAGGTACATCCTTTGAAATATCCGTAGAATCCCTTGGTCTGTCTTTAAAATACTTAAAATTCGTTACTTTTGAAATAGGTATGATTCGAGTCTAGTCTAACATCTACAAGTAAACTACGGGACTACACTAACAGACTAATCGAAGGGTAAGGAAAACCACCTAAGTCTGAGTCGATATATGCATATATATAATAGTCGGTGATCCCGCCTCAATAGTATCCCATACGATACACTATATAATATAATATCCTCGAGTCAAGAGTGCGGATCCATCATCAATAAACAGCTCGTACGGTAAATCCGTCGTACGGTATCCCAAATCTCGGTACGTGTCAAATATCACCTTTATCTCATTATTCATCTGGTATCCTTATCATCACATATCGTGAACAGGATACTGATCTACGTCTAGTACAATACTGATACCATCTACATATATATATGCGTGTGTATGAAACACAACGCCCAAGGACCCGCTATAATATCATGTCGTATCTCATAATACGAACCAAAACATATCATCGATCTCATGGCACAATGCCAAATCTTATCGACTCATCTCCAAATACTATATACTATCCTAATCAACTATATATATGTATACGTATATATATATACATAGTCACATACCTATATGTGTATATATATATATATATACATATCCCCATATACGCACAAGTAATAAAAGTATGCAAGTGTGTGTGTGTGCGCGTGTACAAATCACTACTCTAGGGTTCGGGACTAATAAACTAACTAAACTCTATCTTACAAGTACACTATACTAACCCAAATTCATTTCATATCACATCCGTATATATATATATATATATATATATAATTATAACGCATTCGCGTTCTATACTAGGAAACTGCGGGGGTGCTATACACCATCCACCCAACTTCCCCTATAGATATATATCTACTCACCTTGATCCTCGCTTGCTGGAGTCGATGACGCCATGCTCTCCTCGTCGTCTCGAAATCCACATGGGGGTACCTACATGTCAACATATATCGTGTCGCATAAAAATCCAATTCAAAACCGAAATGGCACGCTAAAAGCCTATAGGTTAGAACCTACGAACTACGCATGCAAGAATAACCAACAACTCTCGACGATTGACATATAAACTTGAATCGACCGAGAAAAAACAAAAATACCAAATTCCAATTCATTAAAAGCCGCAAAAAGAATTCAGAAACTTCGTAAAACACTTCCAGATTTTGCCCTAGGTGAAATTAGCCAATTTTGCACAAAGGGGGGGTCTAATTTAAAGATACTGGTGCCACAGAACAAACACGAAGCCACACTAACCTACTCTGGCCGCAAATTGCAGCCAGAACTAATATATCTGCGGCCTGGCAGTGGAGGTGGGGTCCAGGGTTTCGATGGTAGCTTCCTAGGTGCCTGCATGACTTACTGTATTTGTTAAATAATTTTCAGAGGCTCCGGGTGTTAGCAGATCTCTAAATAAGCTCGAAATTTCCATAAATTCCCGATATCGGGGTTTCTAGGTTTGGGGTTTGGGGTTTAAGTCTATGGTTTAGTCCAAAATACCATCACTACTAGTGTTGTATAGCCTCTACTAAACTCAATTTCACTTTTGGATTCAATTCAAACCCTAACCCTAACTTGAAATTTTCAAAGTCCACAAATCAACACTAATTCTCTTCTAAACTAACATGAATGCTAAAGTGAATGAAACACTACTCTAATGGTGCAAGAATTACCTCATTTGGCAACTCAAGAAATTTCTTGAGTTGCCCCAAGTCTCCAAAATCCTTACTTTCTTGGTCCAAAGTGTTTTTTGTGAGCTTGTGCATGTTTTTGATGAAGTGGAGATGATGTTTTGGGGAGTTTTTCATGGTGTTTTGAAGAGGTGGAGAAGGGATGAAGGAGAGGGCTGCCATGGAGATGAAGGGGGAGAGAAATGATGAGGAGAAAATGAAGAAGGAGAATAGCCATGGTCAAAGATGACCCCTCACCCTCTCTCTCATGCACATGCCTAATTCTTTATCATTTTCCTTTTTCTTTTCTTTCGTTTTCTTTTCTTTTTTCTAAAATAAAACCATGCAAGAAAAGGAAAAAGCCATGACAAAATGTAACAAGTGCTAAAATGTGACATGGTGCATGTCATATGCACAAATTCGGATTAATGCAACATTAGCGATATCTAATCGCGATTAGCATTAAAAGTGAATATAATTAATCATAGAAATTTATAATTTGCTTAAATCATACAAAACGCCCGCATTTAAGTAATTCCTATAATTTTCTAAATATTTCTTGATTTATCGGTATTTAATTATACCGCACTATTAAAATATTCATAATATTTATTTTAAATTATAGAAATTCCCAAAATAATACTTTATTTTTCTGAAATGTTACAAAAGTAGTGGCTTAAGCTCCGCCTTTTGAAATCTTGCTTTTTCATAAAAAAAAGCCGAGTAGGTTTCAAATCTGATTCTATAACATCTTTTTAGGTTTCTTTTGTTTATATTAATCATATTAATATAGTCCCATCATTTAAATCCTTAGCCATTACAGAAAAGAAACAAAAATAGAACGTACGTTTATGCCATCCGCATTCGCCACAATGTCCCGGTATGGACCGTTAGGTTACTTAACTAACGGCATAGCGGGGCGGGACTAGAGTGGATGCAAAACATAAGCAACGTTTATTATATATCATATATATAATATATCATTCGTCTCAACATATAAAGTAATCACATTACAGAATATCCACACCAGAAGCGCATATATGAAAATACAGGATATATTAGGAGGTCCGTATTTTGTATTTAGCCAACAATAGAAAATACGGATTCCACGGTCGCGATGAATAGCCAAGCCCACACCCCCAGACCGCTAAGAGAGCGGCAAGTGACCCTACCAATTCTAGAGTTTAGGAGAGCCAGTCTCAACTCCTCGAGTTGGCCTCCCACTGAACCCTAAAACCCGGTCACTTGTGCTCCCCTCATTGGGTCTATCCTAATGCGGAAAAGTAAATAATATACAACAATGGTGATATCATCATCAACCCGGAAGTGTCCCAATAAAAGAATATTACATACATTTAATTTTACATGAATGAAAAGAAAAACTCTCATCTCACATAAAACCCCCCGGCTATTCATTCACGACGATCCTACACATCATATCTCAAAAACACATAATATCACATATCATCAACGTAAGTAAGTATGCATACCGCAATTGTCGTTGATGTATAACAATGAAACCGGCGATACACCACATACTACACTTATGGTCGCAATAAAGAAAGTGAAAAACTACAACATTTGTAATCAACGCTGCCTTTAGACATCATAAACCCGGAATATCACATATTCAGGATTTCATGCCTAACAATGCAAATCTTATATTTAGGTCTCAACCATGAAAACACCTTTTCAAGAGAAGCCGGATAATTCAACAAGATTCCCGATTCTACCAAGGCCAAAATATTAGATTTACACGCAAATAATTACTTTTCACAAAACCAATTAGTGTAGATTCCAATTATTATATCACATTCATAAATAAACTAGGAGCAATTAAAACATCCGATCGATCGATCGATCATCCAAAGAATTCTCAGATGGCTCAACACTTGAATCAGATCAAAATATACCAGAGAATGCATCAAGCACATATGGGCCAGCACAAGAAGGCACGGTCCAAGCCTCACCAACGGCGCCGTGGAACCGCCGCCAAAAGACCTATTTGGCCGCGGTTCTGCGGTCGTTAAGTCGAGTTAGGAATTCGTTCTTCTTAGGGGCCCATACAATACCCTACATGATTTTCTGAGTATTTTTAATATGAAAAAATCCAACTTTTTAAAAAATTTCTAGAGAGGACTACTTTGGATGTCGGTTTTCGTTCGTTCGAAATTTTTAACGTCGTATTGGTTACTCTAAAGTTCTAGCTTGGCTCTGATACCACTGTAGGGATTCTATAGCACCACACTTAGTTTAGGGTTGCATCACACATGCTATAACAAAAATTTAGAGGGTGCTAAACAATTCCAAACATGAATCGAACTAGAAAAATAGAGTAGCAACTAGCTAGTATCATATACTACAAGTGTCTAACACTAAGTGGGGATAGATACAACCTTTGTAGACCTCCTCCTACACTCCATGGATCGATTGAGGTTTTAACCGGTTGGCTTGTGTCCTTCCAAGTCCACGATGATCCACCACAAAGTCCCTTTGCACCAAGCTCCAAGCTTCACTTGATCAAGGATGAAGATGAAGCAAACACTCCACTCAAGTGTGGTAGACTAAAGTGGAATGGTGATATGGGTTTGGATCTCACTACAAAACCTTTTCTTTTTAATCCTTTCTCTTTCTTTTAAAACCATAGTTAGATTTTTGAGGAAAGAGAGGAAGAAGGAGATGTCACAAAACAAACTCAAGAGAATAATGTGATAACTATCTCTAAACTCAAGAGAGTAAGAGAAGTCATCCATGCTAAACCATGGTTACAAAATATCTAGATATTTTGTAGCTTGAGTTTAAGCAAAATCATGGTCCAAAACCATGGGCAAAAGAAACCATTGACTTTGTCAACTCAAGAGAGTTGAATAGTCAACCATGATTTTAATCCCATTTTTCTTTTTTCAAATAAACAAAATATTTAAAAAAATGTTACTGTGTGAGTCTTGCATTGCCACCACCAATGTATCATCAACCATGACACATCTATGCTTGTATATGTGTATGCATATCAACATATACATACATTCATGCATGCAACATAAAGAAATAGGTTTTAATAAATGAGCTAATGGACTTAATATTAAATCAACACTTGATTTAATAACCCGGTCATATCACATACGACTCGTCCAATAGTAAACGCCCGAATAAAATACGGTATCCAATACACCCATTTAATCGAGCTCCCGCGCATATCACATATGCACCCACCATCATTTCGCCTGAGCTAGGAGACTCCTTTGTGGGACTCTAAGACTCTTCAATACGCTAGCAGTAGGCAGTGATCACATCACATGCCCACAAACCATCAGAGGCATAAGCTGTACGTAACGGCTCCCAAGTATTAAGCGATCAGAAGAAACACAAGCAAACATGCTAAAACTCCCGTCGAGCCAACTGGCAACACTTACCGTACAGTCCGGTCTCTTCGTCAAATATGCTGCATATGTGAGTCTAGGGATGATATCGTCGACCCCAATAACCCAATAAGTCATGCCGGTATATGGCTCATAACAGATCGAGAAACTACTGATAACACTTATCAGTAAATCTCAGCATCCCTGGCCAGGGACTTCCTGTTATAGCCAATCGTACTTGGTGCAACATCAACCCCAAATACCGGGAGAGAAAAAACCTCTCCTATCGCTCATTGCATCCATGTGCCTCAGGACTGTACCCAAAATCCACCTGTTTGCATGACTCAGTAGAGCCGTGGTAGTGTGGAGATCAAAGTACAGTGGGAGACACACAAGACTCTATGACGATCTCGGGTCTACAGACTAACCTGTACCAGTGTCACTTGAGAACTTCTATCCGACGATAGATATAGTACCACATAGGAGTTCTCGGCGAGTCCGTTATGTATACCCAGTCTCCACTGAGCACCTGTATACGATCTTTGGTGTCACCACACCAATGGATATGGGATCATCCATCGCCCATCAATGGGACAAGTAACGTATACACTAGTCTACTCTTGTGATATCGATGCCCCATTTCGATACACCCACGACTAGGAACATTTCATGGATATGCTCATAAACTACACATGTCCCACTAGTATGATCCGCATCATAATATGAGTAGTCCTGCATCATCCTAAGGACTATATCAACATGTACCAAATGAATGAAAGCATGATCAAATGAACATGTCAAGATAAAAGGTGCAACCAGATAGCATACTATCATGTCGAGCAAGAATGTCCCCAGAATATATATATATATACACACACACACATACATACCGGTACATACACTAGCATATAATGGCTTCTAAGGCATACATATATCCAACAAAGCAAGAATCACGGAGTTGGAACATCTGTTTTTAAGAAACATTCAAAGAATTTAACTTATCAAAAATCCAGATGAGCTATGCATTTATAGTAAGATTGTAGCACGAACTATTATATTCCTCGTCTTGTACGTGGATGACATTCTCTTGATAGGAAATGACATTATATGCTACAATCTGTCAAAGGATTCTTGTCACACAGGTTCTCCATGAAAGACTTGGGTGATGCCTCTTACATTCTGGGGATCTAGATCTAACATGATAGATCTAAAAGGGTGTTGGGACTTTCGCGGTCCAGATACATCGACATCATACTGAAAAGATTCAGTATGGAAGGTTCAAAGTGCGATAATTTACCGGCTTGTCACGGAATCACCCTCTCCAAAGAGATGTCTCCCAAGACTGATATGGAAAGGGATCGCATGTCTATTATGTAGGGTTTCTTTAGCACCTCACCTAGGGTTTTGCAAGCATCACACATGCCATATTAAAAATTTATGAGGTGTTAAACAAACTAACCTAGGAATCGAACTAGAATGATTAGGGTAACAAGTTCTAGAATGATATACTAGCTAGTGTCTAACACTAAGTGGGGAGAGATACAACCTTTGCAGGCCTCCTTTGCAACTCCTTGGATCACCTAGAGGTTGAACCGGCTAGCTCGAGCTTCTTCCACGTCCACGATGATCCACCCGGAGTACCTTTGCTCAAAGCTCCTTGCTCCACTTGATCACAATGAAGATGAAGCAAACAAACTACACCAATGGGCTATACAAGTGTAGTATGATGATATGGTTGTGTTCTCACATAAAAACCCTTTCTTTCTTTTACCCTCACTCACTTAGAAATCTCAAGAGAGAGAGCTAGAGAGAGGAAGAAGAAGATGGCAACCCTTGAGCTCATTTCTTTTGGATGAAAGATAATGATAAAAGATAATGAGAGAAAGATAAATATCTTCATCTCTAACTATGGTTAATAAATATCTAGATATTTTAGAATGAGGAAAAATAACAAGTGAAATGAAACCATGGTTCCAAACTAGGTCAAGTAAAGAATAGTCAACCATGATTTAATATCATTTTCTTTTTCTCATTCTAATATATATAAAGATATTTACTTTCCATATGAGTCTTATAATGCCATCTTTCTTGTATCATCAACCATGATACTAATCCATGTATGTATGTGTGTATGCACATCAACATGTACATATACATCCATGCATCCATCATAAAGAAAAGGTTTATTTAAATGAGATAAAAGTCAATATTAAATCAACACTTGATTTAATAAACCGGTCATATCTCATACGACCCGACCAATAGTAAATGCCCGATTAAAACACGGTATTAAATACACGTATTTGATCGAGCTCCCGCACATATCTCATATGCACACCACATCGTTTCGCCTGAGCCGGGAAACTCCTGTGTGGGACTCTAAGACTCGTCAATACACCGGCAGTAGTAATGATCACATCAAACACCTACAAGCCGCAAGCAGTCAGCTAAATGTAATGGCCACCCGGGTATTGAGCGATCAGAAGAAGAACAAGCGAACCTGTCAAAACTCCCGTCAATCCAACTGGCAACACTTACTGTACAGTCCGGTCTCTTCGTCAGATATGTTGCATATCGAGTCTAGGGATGGTAACGTCGACCCCAATAACTCAATAAGTCATGCCGGTATATGGTCTACAATAGATCGAGAAACTACTGATAACACTTATCATTAATATCTCAACAGCCCTGCCCAGGGACTTCCTGTTATAGCCAATCGTGCATAGTGCAACATCAACCCCCAATACCGGGAGAGACGAAACCCCTCCTATCGCTCATTGCCTCCATGTGCCTCGGGACTGTACCCAAAATCTACCTGTTTGTACGACTCATTAGAGCCATAGTAGGGTGGAGATCAAAGTACAGTGGGAGGACACACAAGACTCTATGACAATCTCGGGTCTACAGACTAACCTGTACAAGTGTCACCTGAGAACTGCTATCCGACGTATGATATAATACCACATAGGAGTTCTCGGGGAGTCCGTTCAGTGTACCCAGTCTCACTTAGCACCCGTATACAATCTTTGGTGTCACCACACCAGATGGATATGGGATCATCCATCGCCCATCATATGGAACAAGAATGATATACGCTAGTCTACTCTGGAATATCGATGCCCTGTCTCGATATACCTACGACTAGGAACATTTCAAGGATATTCTTATAAACTACGGGTGTCCCACTAGTATGATCCACATCATAATCCCAGTAGTCAAGCAAAATATACTAAGGGCTTTATCAACATGTATCAAATGAGTAAAAGAATGATCAAGTGAACATATGATAAAGAGCAACCAGATAGCATACTATCATGTCGAGCAAGACTGTCCTCTGAATATATATATATATATATATATATATATATATATATATTCACATCAGTACATACACTATCATATAATGGCCTCTAGGGCATACATATATCAAACAATCTCCCACTTGCACTAAGGCCAATTATTGGCGTATCTCATACCCAACATCTCAAAAAGTCGCTCATGCTGCGGCTGAGGAAGGGCCTTGGTGAATGGATCCGCAGTGTTGTCCTTTGTATCTACTCTCTTAATCTCGATCTCATGGCGATCAACTATCTCCCGGATTAAATGATATCGCCTCAGGATGTGTTTGGACTTCTGATGGGACCTGGGCTCTTTAGCCAACACCATAGCCCTATTATTGTCATAATACAAAGGTATTGGATCAATAATGGTTGGAACTACTCCTAGCTCTGAGATGAACTTCCTCATCCAGACGGCTTCCTTGGCAGCATCATTTGCAGCAATATACTCAGCATCCATCGCTGAGTCTGCAACAGTATCATGTTTAGAACTCTTCCAACTTACCATCCTTCCATTGAAGGTAAATGCAAACCCTGAGATAGACTTGTTGTCATCCTTGTCACTCTGGAAGCTCGAATCGATAAAGGCCTCCATTTGGAGATCCCCATTACCATACACCAAGAACAATTCTTTAGTCCTTCGTAAGTACTTAAGAATGTTCTTCACAGCAGTCCAGTGATTCTCTCCTGGGTTTGACTGATACATGCTTACTACACTCAGTGCATAAGCTACATCAGGGCGTGTACACAACATCGCATACATTATTGATCCTACGGCCGAAGCATAGGGAATAATGTTTATGCGAGCTCTCTCTTCATCAGACTTTGGGCAATCCTCCTTGGAGAGAGTGACTCCGTGGCAAGCGGGTAAGGCACCCCGCTTGGAGTTTTCCATACTAAACCTCTTTAGGATGGTGTTGATGTACTTGGTTTAGGACAATCCCAAAAACCGTTTGGATCTATCCTTATAGATCCGAATGCCCAATATGTACGTGGCATCACCCAGGTCCTTCATGGAGAACCTTTGTGATAAGAATAATTTGACCGACTGTAGCATAGGAATGTTATTTCCTATCAGAAGAATGTCATCTATGTACAATATGAGGAATGCGACAGTTCTTCCTACAGTCTTCTTATAAACATATGGTTCATCTGGATTTTTAACGAAATCAAACTCTTTGATAACATCATCAAAACAGATGTTCCAACTCCGTGATGCCTGCTTTAATCAATAAATGGATTTAAGCAACTTACATGCTTTTCTACTGCTCCTACTGTCAATGAAGCCCTCTGGCTGATCCATATAAACGCATTCATCTAAATCACCATTTAAAAATGCGGTTTTAACGTCCATCTACCAGATTTCATAGTCGTAGTGAGCAGCAATAGCAAGTAGGATCTGAATGGATTTAAGCATGGCTACCGGAGAGAAAGCCTCGTCATAGTCCAAGCCTGGTCTTTAACGAAAACCTTTTGCTACCAACCTTGCTTTATAGGTCTCCACCTGTCCATCTACACCGATCTTTCGTTTAAAGATCCATTTGCAGCCTACAGGTTTTATCCCAAAGGGTACATCCTCCAAATTCCATACTTTGTTGGTGTACATGGACTCCATTTCGGATCTCATGTCATCCAGCCACTTCACAGAGTCACCACTCGTGATAGCTTGCTGAAAACTGGCAGGGTCATCATCATCCATGATGCAGTCTTCTCTATCACTATCAATGAGAAAACTGTAGTATCTCTCCGGTGGGTGAGAAGTCCTACCAGATCTACGGAGTAGCTGAGGTTCATTAGATTCTGTTGCAACATCAGGTTCAACCAAATCGTCATTTGTAACTTGTGTCTCTAGAACCTCTTCTAGATCTACAACATTGCCATCAGCATCATTTGGAAAAATCTCGTTTTCTAAAAATGTGGCATACTGAGAATCAAACACCTTTTGTTCTTCCTTGTGGTAGAAAAGATACCCAAACGAATGTTTTGGATATCCCACAAATATACATTTGACCGATCGTGTCTCGAGTTTGTCTGGATTCTGCTTTTTGACAAAAGCCGGACAACCCCAAATCTTAATTCGTTTAAGAGATGGTCTCTTCCCATGCCATATCTCATATGGAGTAGTAGACACGGTCTTGATTGGAACTTTGTTTAACAGAAAAGCAGCATTCTCCAATGCATGCCCCCAAAAGGAGAGGGGTAACTCAAAATCACTCATCATAGATCTACCATATCCAATAGGGTATGATTCCGCCGCTCTGACACACCGTTTTGCTATGGTGTGTAAGGAGGAGTGAGCTGAGAGAGAATCCCATTCTCTTTTAGGAAGTCTAAGAACTCAGTACTTAAGTACTCTCCACCTCGATCTGATCGAAGTATCTTGATTCTCATTCCCGTTTGGTTTTCTACTTCAAGTTTGTACTCCTTGAATTTCTCAAAAGCTTCAGACTTATGCTTTATCAAAAACACATGGCCGAATCTTGAGAAATCATCAGTAAAAGTTATGAAGTAAGAAAAACCGCCTCTTGCATATGTAGACATTGGCCCACATACATCACTATGTATGAGGCCTAAGAGCTCAGTAGCTCTTTCTCCGTGTCCAGTAAACGGAGTTTTCGTCATTTTACCTTTGATACAAGACTGGTAAGTTGCATAAGATTTAAACTCAAAAGAATTTAAATACCATCTTTATGAAGCTTGTTTAGTCTTGTTTCATTAATATGACCAAGCCTACAATGCCAAAGAAAAGCTTCATTTATATCTGAAAATTTTCTTTTACTTGTGTGTTGAATGTTGAAAACTGTGTGTTGATTAAGGACGTATATCCCGTTATTAAGTGTACCACAACCAATCAACTCTTGATTAAGTCTAATGTTCATAACATTGTGTTGCACAGCAAAATGATATTCTTCATTGTCTAACAAAGAAACAGATATAATATTACAAAGTATATTTGGTACAAAATAACATGGGTTCAAAACCAATATACAGCCTGATGGCAACCCTAGGTGATACTCTCCCACTGAAACTGCATGTACATTGGAACCATTTCCAACCTAGAGAGTATGATCACCTGTCTTCAAAACTCTGCTCTTTCTCAACGCCTGCACAGAATTCCAAATATGAGAACCCGAACCGGTATCTATACCCAGGAAGCAGAGTTAATAGAAAAACAGTTTTCAACTACGAACACACCTAAAGCTGAAGCATCACCATGCTTCTTTTTCTTGAGTTCAAGGTACTCGGTACAGTTCCACTTCCAGTGTCCGTCTTCTTGTAGTGAAAACATTCTCCCTTCCCCGACTCCGCAGCTTTGGATTTGTCTTTCCCCTTCGCCCTCTTTATTCCTCCTCTCGGTTCAGTGAATTTCTTCTTATTCTTTCCCTTGGCCTTGGCTTTTGGGACGGAAGAAGAAGATTGTCCAACAAGCATAGAGGGGGACTTCATTTTCAGCGTGCTCTCCGCACTTCTCAACATATTAAGAAGTTCGGGTAGTGACTTCTCCATGTCATGCATGTTGAAGTTCACTATGAATGGAGCAAAGGCAGAGGGAAAAGACTGTAGAACAATATCAGTATACTGTTCGTTATCCATTGTCTAACCGAGGTCCTCAAGATCTTCTATAAGAGCTATCATCTTCAAAACGTGATCGCCTACTGATGTTCCAGGAGCCATTCGCATCTGAAACAACTTTCGAGATGCTTCGTATCTCAGGATCCGAGATTGCTCCCCATAAAACTCTTTTGTATGGAGAAAGATGGATTGAACATCCATCTGCTTGTGTTGCTTTTGATGTGTATTGTCCATCGATGCAAGCGCAAGGCATTTGGCAGTAGCACGGTCAATATCCCATGTTTTGCGGATTTCCTTATCCGCAGTAGAAGATTTAGGGCCTGGGACGGGCGAGGCTTTGGCTGTGAGGACATATGATACTTTATTATATGTGAGAGCAATGTTAATGTTCCTCGGCCAGTCGTTGTAATTGGGTCCGATTAGCTTGTTTTTATCTAGTAGAAGCTTAAGGCCTGTCATAGGTATCTGCCATTAAGAGAGAGAAAAGAATACACTCAGCGAAAGCTCTTACAAAGATCAGATTGGTTATTATCTTGTCTAATCGATGTCTCCCACTGTTTTTATCAAATTTTCTTTAAAACCTTTTAAAAAGAAAACTAGCCGGGATTAATTACATTCTACAACTTCGCTAACCGTTCAGCCAGGCTAGTGCCGGTACTTTGAAGGAGGTTCCCCGTGCTTTCGCACGGACCCAATTAGAATAAACCTCGTTTTCCCAGAGGGGTAGACCCGTTGACACCTTTCTAGACACCTAATGGGTTAGCTAATTGTAAAGTGCAAAACTCTCCCGGGAGCAACTCTTGCTCACAGTGGGATCAGGATCCTACTATCATATAGAAGGTATGCAATCTCATTGCAAATTTCAACTCTTGAAACTCCCGATATTGTTTTTACCCCTAGTACATATGACCTTAACTATGGTCAACATATCATAAGTACTAGTCAAGTTCTTCCCGTCATTTCATGATTAACTAGACCTACTTACATGACCCTTACTAAAGTCAACATAATCATATGAATGTCCTAACTAATCCGCATCATATGCGGTGTAAGAAGACATCATTTAGCTACCGTACACTGCGCCTTAACTAAAATCAAAATACGCAGCACGAATACTAAGTACTCTACTTCCTAAAATGACGGAGAGCTGCGGATAGTTTTTAAGAAAACTTTTAACACTTTGAACTTGATATCGTTGTAGAATCAAATGGGTTTAAAAAGAGTGTCTTAATCTCCGCACCTTGAAAACTTGCTTTTTCATAAAAAACCGAGTGGGTTTCAAATCCGATTCTGCAACATCTTTTTAGGTTCATTTTTCTTTACATTAATCTCATTAATGTAGTCCTATCATTTAAGTCCTAAAGCCATCACAGAAAAGAAACGAAAATAGAACGTACGCTTTGTAGGGTTCCTAGGCACCCTAGTGAGGTCTCACAAGGCATCAACCATGCCAATTTTAAATTTTACGGTGCCGAGAAACCCTAGTGTATGGATCGTTGGCTAGAATTCTAGGCGAAAAGATAAACTAGTTAACACTTAACTAAGAGATACGGAAATACAACCTTTGTAGATCCGGTTCTCTACCTCCATAGCTCCGCAATGAAGTCTCCTCGCTGTCCATAACAAGTCCCGGGCTCTAGCGGCGGCTTCATCGGAGAATGGACGGGCTAGGTCATCGATGTCCATGCCGAAGATGATCTACGTCGAGGTATCGCTAAATCAAGCTCCGACTTCACCAAGTCAAGAAACTTGTGAAGAAAACACACTCTACTACTTGGCAAGAGGTAGAGGATGAAGAAATAGGAGTTGGGTTCACTTTAGAATTGGATTTCTCACTCAATTCATCAATCCACCATTGATCAAGAAAGGTTTCTTCTTTGAAGATGAAGAAGAAGAAGAAGATAATGAATATTATGATAATTATCCAAATAGAAAATCAAAGGAATCCTTATCATAATCTAACCCTAGTTAAGTGTAGAGAATAAACCATGGTTTGCACAAATGGTTAGGGTTAAGAATGAAGAAAAGAATGGTGACTAAGTCAAAGGTTCATGAATCTTCAACAAACAAACAAATAAAGCCACCATTCTTTTCTCTTTATCATTCATTTTCCAAAATGTATAAACAAATAAATAAATGAATAAATAAGTAATGGAAAATAAAACCCTAATTATATGTATAACCATGGTTTAATTCTTTACACTTAACCAAGTAAACATGTATCATCAAACATGATACAATCAAGTGCACGAAAATATATCGAATATATAATGTGCACATCCGAGCGAGAAAATCCATTTAAAGTGAACCAATATTAGTTAATGCAAAGTAATATATCAAATATATAATTATACATTAAATCATTAAATCAACACTTGATTTAACGATCCGGTCATATCACATATAACCGACTAATATCCAATGTATCGGTTTATCGAATCAATCCTTGATTCGATAACTAGGGTATATCGCATATAACCTAATCGATACATTCATCGCGAGAATGGAATACGGTATCACATACACGTATTATTCTCGGTCCCGCACATATCTCATATGCGCTCCTATTTCGTTTCGCTTGAGCCAGGAAACCTCTGTGTAGGACTCTAAAGACTCGTCAATACGCCGGCAGCAGGTGATGATCATATCAAGCACCCACAAGCCGCAAGCGGTCTGCTAAACTTAACGGCCACCCGGGTATTGAGCGATCTGAAGATCGACGAGCAAGCCCGCTCACACTCCAGTGAATCCAACCAGTAACACTACCGTACAGTCCGGTCTGATCGTCTGATATGTCGCATATCTCACCTAGGGGTGGTAAACGTCAGACCCCAATAGCTCGATAAGTCGTGTCGATATGAGGTCTATAACAATTCGAGAAACTACTGGTAACACTTAATAGTAAATCTCAGCAATCCTGGCCAGGGATTTCCTGTTATAGCCAATCGAACACAGCACAACATCAACCCCCTATATCGGGAGAGACGAATCCCCTCCTATCGCTCATTGCCTCCTTGTGACTCGGGACTGTACCCAAAAACCACCGTTTTGCACGCCCTCTTGGACGTGGTAAGATGGAAATCAAAGCACAGTGGGAACCACACGAGACTCTATGACGATCTCGGGTCTACAGACTAACCTGTACCAGTGTCACCAGAGAACTGCCATCTGACGTGAGGTATAATACCATCTGGGAGTTCTCGGCGAGTCCGTCCAGTGTACCCAGTCTCTACTGAGCACCCGTATATCATCTCCGATGTCAAACACCAATGGATATGGGATCATCCATCGCCCATCTGTATGGGTTGAGAAGGTATACGCTAGTCTACACTGGTATATCGATGCCCCGTCTCGATACACCCACGACTAGGGACTTTGAAGGATGTACTTACGGACTACCATATCCCCACTAGTATGATCCGCATCATAGTCCAGGTAGTCAAGTACACATCCTAAGGGCTTTACCAACATGTAACAGAGAGACAAATAGTATACACGTTAAGGTAAAGAGCAACCAGATAGCATGCTATCATGTCGAGCAAGAAAGTCCTTCCTATATATGTCCCAGCATCCACTACAATATACATCCTATGTACAGTAATGGCCTCTAGGGCATACATATAACTAACAATCTCCCACTTGCACTAGGGCCATCTGTAGCAGTGGTTGTAGTATCGCATACTCAACCATCCCATAAAAGTCTCTCTCTGGGAACAGGCCTTTGTGAATGGATCCGCTGTGTTGTCCTCTGAGTCTACTCTCCAAACCTCGATCTCCCTGGAGATCAACCATCTCCATGATCAGGTGACACTGCCTTAGAATATGTCTGGATCACTGATGGGACTGGCGTTCCTTGGCATAAGCCACAACTCCATTGTCACACAATGGTAGGAACAAAGTTCATCTTATGAACTTTTATACACCCAGACTTCCTCTTTGGTAGCATCTTAAGTAGCGATGTATCCTGCCTTTATCGTCTAGTATGTCACGGTATCTAGCTTGGAACTCTTCCAACATACCGTCCCTTTACTGAGGGTATAGACAATGCCTGTGACTGACATTCAGTCGTCTTTATCACCCTGGAACACTTCCAGTGATTTTCCCCAGGATCGATTGATACCATCTCACTACAGCTAGTGAGTATCCTAACATCCATTTAGATCTATCTCATAGATCCAAAATCCAGGATTTCGGAGGTATCACTTTGATCCTATATGGAGAATTATGGTGATAAGCGGAGATTGACCGAGCGTAGCATAGGAAACTCCTTCCCCATCAAGAGTATGTCATCCACGTACTCTACGAGGATCGTCACTATACTCCCTACTACCTTTTTGTTTATACAAGGTTCATCTACCATTTTGATGATGTCAAACTTTTTGACTACTTCATCAAAACAGATGTTCCAACTCCGCGATGCCTGCTTTATCCTATAAAGCATCTTGCACACGTTTCCGCTGCTCCCACTGTCTACGAGGCTCTCTGGCTGTGTACTTATAGACTCCCTCTTCTAAAACATCATTTAGAAAAGCTGTCATGACACCCAACCACCAGATATCGTAGTCATGGTATGTAGCCGTGGCAAGTAGGATCTGGATGGACTTAAGCATAGATCCTTAGAAAAAGTTTCATCATGATCCACACCTGGTCAATGATGCAAACCTTTAACAAGTCTAGCTTTGAAAGTCTCAACTTTTCCATGTACACTAAGTAATCTTCTCAAGATATACTTGCTCCTGATGGGAATTTAACCCTTCAGATATAGCAACCAAAGTCCATACTTTGTTGGTGTATAAGGATTCCATCTCAGATCACTAAGCATCCAGCCATTCTTACAGAGTCCCACTCCAGATGGCCAGCTCGAAACTAGTTGGGTCATCATCTCATGATGCAATCCTCGCTCCCACTGTCATAGAGAAACCGAAGTATCTCTCAGGTGGGTGAGGAACCCTACTAGATCGGCGGAGAGGCTGAGGTTCGTTGGAATCTACTGAATCCTTTGGTTCTACCAAATCATCTGCTGTTGTTTGTATAGCTGGAACCTTTCCAGTTGTACATAACAGATCTTGCCTCGAGCTTGTCCGGATTTTGCTTTTCAGACATAGGCTGGACAACCCCAAATCTCAACTGACTTGAGAGATGGGCTCTTCCCTTATCATATCAAATATGAAGTGGTAGGCAACTGATTTGATTCGAACCCTATTCAATAGGTATGCAGCTTCTCAAGCGCATAACTCCCTTAAAGGAAATAGGTAACTCAGTAGTACTCATCATAGAGCACACCTTATCATAAAGGGTGTATCTGCTCCACCCCGATATACCATCGTGCTATGGTGTATACAGAGGAGTAATGCTGAGAGAGAATCTCATTCTCCTTTAGAATAGTCCATGAATTCCATGCACAAGTATTCTCGTCCTTGAACTCATCATAGGACATAATACTTATACCCGTATTTTGGTTCTCTACTTCTAACTTATATTCTGTGAATATCTCAAAAGGTTCGGACTTGTGTTTCAACAGGAACATATGTCTGAATTTAAAGAGATTATCAGAGAATGTAATGAAGTATAAAGAACCAGTCCTGGCATTTGTAGACAGGGGACCTTGCATACATCATCATGTATCAGTCCCAAGAGTTCATTAACTCTTTCTCTGTTTCCAGTAAACGGAGCTATGGTCATCTTATCTTTGTGACATGACTGGCGAGTTTCACAAGATGTAAATTCAAACCGATTTAAATATAAATCTTTATGTAACTCTAGCTAGTCGGGTCACATTGATCTGACCTAGTCTACAATGCCTCAAGAAGAATTCGTTCATTCCTGAACTCTTCCTCTTGTGTGTGATCCGTATACTAAGAACTGTAGTTTGATTTAGAACATCAATGCTTTTAGATAACGTGCCTGAACCGATCAACTTTTGATATAGGAAATGTTCAAAACATTATCCAACAATACAAAATTTTATCATTTCTTTACTAATAAGGAGATTGATATGATTTTGTATATCAGGTTCGGTATCTAATAACATTCGTTCAG
This sequence comes from Agapanthus africanus, assembly GCA_030015575.1. Classification (NCBI taxonomy): domain Eukaryota; kingdom Viridiplantae; phylum Streptophyta; class Magnoliopsida; order Asparagales; family Amaryllidaceae; genus Agapanthus; species Agapanthus africanus. The sequence continues at coordinate 405,970,723 of CM057346.1, forward strand.
AATCAATGTATTGTAATACAGGGTGACAGTGACCAACAGACTTGGCTGCAACACTTGCCCCGTTTTCTGCCTCATGAAACTTATCACCCGTTCTCAGTTCTCTACCTTTCTGTAGCCCTATGTAACAGATTACATATCTGGGATCCTGATCTGGTATCACATACCCAGGACGTAAAGGACACTGAGAAACAGTTCTATATAATGAACACACCCGAAGATGATGCATCATCATGCACTCTTCTCGTTTGGGCGGCACGGGAATTCTGGTAATCCCCTATTTCCTGCTCTGTCTTATAACAATTATAAGTTGGAGCGGGACCAACTTTCCCCAGCTCAGTATAACAAGCGGGTTCGGTCAATAATCCGTTTTATTATCTTGATTAAGGCGTGATATGGTCGCTACCAGGAGAGAGAGAGAAGAAAACACTCAGCGTGCGCTCTTGCAAGAATAGATTGGTTATTATTTTATCTAATCAGGATGGCTCCCACTGCTTTTTATCAAATCTTCCTTCAAACCCTAAAAGGAAAGACTAGCCGGGATTAATTACACACTACAAGTTCGCCAATCTTTCAGCCAGGCCAGTGTCGGTACTTTGAGGGAGGTCCCCCATGCTTTCGCACGAACCTAATTAATGTAAACATCGTTTTCCCAGAGGCGTAACCCCGTTGACACCTTTCTAGACACCTACTTGATCGGCTAATTGTAATGTGTAAAACTCTCCCAGGAGTAACTCTTACTCGCAGCGGGTATCGGGATCCAACTATCTCATAGAAGGTATGCAATCTCATTGCAAATTTCAACACTTGAAATTCCCGATAATATTTTGCCCCTAGCAGCTATATGACCTTAACATAGTCAACAAATCATAAGTGCTAGTCAAGTTCAACCCGTCATTTCCCGATTGAATTAAACCCACCCGCACGACCGTTAACATAGTCAACAAAGTCGCACGACTACCCTAATCCAATCGCATCATATGCTTATGCAGATAAGCACTAATTAGCTACCGCACACTACGACTTAACATAGTCAACAAACATAGCACGAATACTAACTAGTACTTATCTGAAATGACGGAGGGCTACGACAGGTTTTTCTGAAAACCTATTGCGTAATGTACTTGATATCGTTGTAGAATCAAATGATTTTGAAATGGAGTGTTTTTGAGGCTTTTTTAGTTTTGCTAAAGGAGTCACTCCCGGTGAAGGGATCGTCGGTCCTTTCCTTGTCAAATGAGGTGCGGGATATATCATATATATCACTGTGCAAAGCAAAAACACTTAAAAGCAATCAAAAGACAAACCGAAGGTTGTAGCATCTGCCAGTTATTACTAAAGGAGTCACTCCCGGTGAAGGGATCTCGGTCCTTTCCTCATCGAATAAGGTGCAGGATATATCACATATACCGCTGTGCAAAGCAAAAACTGTAGCTACCTGTTTTATTTTGAAATTCGATTCTACAACATCTTTAGGTTTCTTTTATTTTCATTAATCACATTAATGAAATCCCATCATTTAAGTACCTAAACATCACAGATAAATACGACGTACACTTATGCCATCCGCATTCGCCTCGATGTCCCCTCATGCACCGTTAGGTTAGGTAACTAACGGCAGAGCGGGGCAGGGCTAGCGCGGGTGTAAAACATAAGTAACGTCTATATAATATATCATATATACTATATACTGTATCTATCACAGAACATCACATGATCAAATCACAGATATCGCAGCAGAAGAAACATATGAAATATTGGATATACTAGGACGTCCGTGTTTTCAATACGAGCCAGTATAAAACACGGATTCCACGGTCGTGATGAATAGCCAAACCCACACCCCTAGACCCCTACGAGAGCGGCAAGCAACCCTACCAATTCTAGAGTTAGGAGACCCGGACTCGACTCCTCGAGATGGTCTCCCACTGGACCCCAGAACCCGGTTACTTGTGCTCTCCTCCTTGGGTCTATCCTAGTGCGGAAAAGTGAATAATATACAAAAGGTGACAACTTCCGCAACCTGGAAGCGCCCCAATAAAAGAATATTACATACAGATTTTTACATGAATGAAAATGAAAAACACTCATCTCACATAAAAAAACCCGGCTATTCAAACACGACGATCCAATATAACATATCCAGCAACACATAACATCACATGTCATCAACGTAAGTAAATATGTCCATTCCAATTGTCGTTGCCATATAGCAACGAAACCGGCGATATCACATATTACACTTACGGTCACAGAAAAGAAAGTGTAAAACTACAACAGTTGGAATCCGCAACCTGCTCAGACATCGCATGCCTGACCAAATGAATTCCTTAGACATCGCATGCCTAACAATTATAAACCCCGCATTTTAGTCTCATTATCGAAAACACTTTTCAATATCAAGTCGGGCAATTCAACAAGATTCCCGAAAAACTGATCGAATGCTCGTCGCAAACTTTAGTAGGCGGCCGCACCCCTGATACCGTCGACGAAGTGCACCAAGGCGGAACACCGCTACCGCGAGCACCCGAACGGATGCTTTCGGCGATGGGGTTCTCCTACAGTCACTTGGTCGGGGCTATGGAGTGAGGCTGTCTATTAAGTTTACCCGGCGAGTATCCGCGTACGCTACGTGATTGCGACGGACCTTTGATCACATCAAAATTCCGTGGCAACCGATCAAGTGAGACTAAACTGCTATGTTTATAACATTCATTCAGTTATCTCATAACTTCTTGTGAATTCCAATTATTGTATCCCATTCCAGATAAATAGAAAATGTTAAACTTTCCGATCGAACATTTGAACACCCAAGTTTTCCCGATACAGCTCAACACATGAAACAAGTCTAACAACATTCAGTTCGTGCCTCAGTACCAACGGTCCAGCCGTAGAAGGGTCAAGCCAACGCCTCACATGTGGCACGCCGTACTGCCCCAAACTCGAAGGTTCAAAGGGCAGTTCAAGACGGTCACATAATCGAGTTAAGGTTTGTTGTCTTCTAGAGGGACCATCGCGTTACTTGCACTACTTAGAACGTCGTTAAACTACGGAAAATCCAACACTTGGAAATTTCCCGACAGGGGAAAAATTGGGTATTTATATCCGGTCGAACTTTTTAACATATTCTAAAATTTATCCGGAAAGCCACACAGACAAAATTTGATAATCCGATCGAAACACCGAATCCCCAAAACAACTGCAGAAAATTCAACTCTTGAATAAATTTTAAAAATACCCAGAGAACTCAGAACCTGAAACAATGAATTACTGTGCAAACAGTTGGGGATGACGTCACATTTCTGCCGCGGAACCGCCGCATATGCATGGCTTATGCCGCGGTTCCGCCGCCATTTACACTGTTCATCCAAAACTTTTTGCGCCGTAATTCTTAGATTTCCCTGCTGAGTTCTCTGCATATTTTTAATCTGGAAAAATCCACGTTTTCAGAAAAAGTACAGAGAGCAATTTGTATTGGGGTTTTCGGGTTCGTTCGGAATTCAAACATCGTCTAGATTTCGCCTAAGGCTCTAGCTAGGCTCTGATACCACTGTAGGGTTCCTAGGCACCCTAGTGAGGTCTCACAAGGCATCAACCATGCCAATTTCAAATTTTACGGTGCCGAGAAACCCTAGTGTATGGATCGTTGACTAGAATTCTAGGCGAAAAGATAAACTAGTTAACACTTAACTAAAAGATACGGAAATACAACCTTTGTAGATCCGGTTCTCCACCTCCATAGCTCCGCAATGAAGTCTCCTCGCTGTCCATAACAAGTCCCGGGCTCTAGCGTCGGCTTCATCGGAGAATGGACGGGCTAGGTCATCGATGTCCATGCCGAAGATGATCTACGTCGAGGCATCGCTAAATCAAGCTCCGACTTCACCAAGTCAAGAAACTTGTGAAGAAAACACACTCTACTACTTGGCAAGAGGTAGAGGATGAAGAAATAGGAGTTGGGTTCACTTTAGAATTGGATTTCTCACTCAATTCATCAATCCACCATTGATCAAGAAAGGTTTCTTCTTTGAAGATGAAGAAGAAGAAGAAGATAATGAATATTATGATAATTATCCAAATAGAAAATCAAAGGAATCCTTATCATAATCTAACCCTAGTTAAGTGTAGAGAATAAACCATGGTTTGCACAAATGGTTAGGGTTAAGAATGAAGACAAGAATGGTGACTAAGTCAAAGGTTCATGAATCTTCAACAAACAAACAAATAAAGCCACCATTCTTTTCTCTTTATCATTCATTTTCCAAAATGTATAAACAAATAAATAAATGAATAAATAAGTAATGGAAAATAAAACCCTAATTATATGTATAACCATGGTTTAATTCTTTACACTTAACCAAGTAAACATGTATCATCAAACATGATACAATCAAGTGCACGAAAATATATCGAATATATAATGTGCACATCCGAGCGAGAAAATCCATTTAAAGTGAACCAATATTAGTTAATGCAAAGTAATATATCAAATATATAATTATACATTAAATCATTAAATCAACACTTGATTTAACGATCCGGTCATATCACATATAACCGACTAATATCCAATGTATCGGTTTATCGAATCAATCCTTGATTCGATAACTAGGGTATATCGCATATAACCTAATCGATACATTCATCGCGAGAATGGAATACGGTATCACATACACGTATTATTCTCGGTCCCGCACATATCTCATATGCGCTCCTATTTCGTTTCGCTTGAGCCAGGAAACCTCTGTGTAGGACTCTAAAGACTCGTCAATACGCCGGCAGCAGGTGATGATCATATCAAGCACCCACAAGCCGCAAGCGGTCTGCTAAACATAACGGCCACCCGGGTATTGAGCGATCTGAAGATCGACGAGCAAGCCCGCTCACACTCCAGTGAATCCAACCAGTAACACTACCGTACAGTCCGGTCTGATCGTCTGATATGTCGCATATCTCACCTAGGGGTGGTAAACGTCAGACCCCAATAGCTCGATAAGTCGTGTCGATATGAGGTCTATAACAATTCGAGAAACTACTGGTAACACTTACCAGTAAATCTCAGCAATCCTGGCCAGGGATTTCCTGTTATAGCCAATCGAACACAGCACAACATCAACCCCTTATACCGGGAGAGACGAATCCCCTCCTATCGCTCATTGCCACCTTGTGACTCGGGACTGTACCCAAAAACCACCGTTTTGCACGCCCTCTTGGACGTGGTAAGATGGAAATCAAAGCACAGTGGGAACCACACGAGACTCTATGACGATCTCGGGTCTACAGACTAACCTGTACCAGTGTCACCAGAGAACTGCCATCTGACGTGAGGTATAATACCATCTGGGAGTTCTCGGCGAGTCCGTCCAGTGTACCCAGTCTCTACTGAGCACCCGTATATCATCTCCGATGTCAAACACCAATGGATATGGGATCATCCATCGCCCATCTGTATGGGTCGAGAAGGTATACGCTAGTCTACACTGGTATATCGATGCCCCGTCTCGATACACCCACGACTAGGGACTTTGAAGGATGTACTTACGGACTACCATGTCCCCACTAGTATGATCCGCATCATAGTCCAGGTAGTCAAGTACACATCCTAAGGGCTTTACCAACATGTAACAGAGAGACAAATAGTATACACGTTAAGGTAAAGAGCAACCAGATAGCATGCTATCATGTCGAGCAAGAAAGTCCTTCCTATATATGTCCCAGCATCCACTACAATATACATCCTATGTACAGTAATGGCCTCTAGGGCATACATATAACTAACAATTATGCCATTCGCATTCGTCACGGTGTCCCGTTATGCACCGTTAGGTTACTTAACTAACGGCATGGTGGAGCGGGACTAGCGCGGATGTAAAACATAAGCAACGTTTATTATATATCATATATATAATACCATTCGCCTCAACATGTAAAGCGATCACATCACAGAACAAACACAGCAGAGGAACATATGAAAATATAGGATATCTAAGAGGTCCGTATTTAGTATTTTTCCATCAATAGAAAATACGGATTCCACAGTCCCGATGAATGGCCAAGCCCACACCCCTAGAACCCTAAGAGAGCGGCAAGTGACCCCACCAATTCTAGAGTTTAGGAGAACCGGTCTCAACTACTCGAGATGGCCTCCCACTGAACCCTCGAACCCGGTCAATTGTGCTCCCCTTCTTGGGTCTATCCTAATGCGGAAAAGTAAATAATATATAACAATGGTGACATCATCCACAACCCGGAAGTGCCCCAAATAAAAGAATATTACATACAATTGAATTTTACATGAATAAAAATAAAAACTCTCATCTCACATAAAACCCCCGGCCATTCAATCACGACAATCCTGTACAACATATCTCAGCAACACATAACATCACATGTCATCAACGTAAGCAAGTATGCATATCCCAATTGTTGTTGATGTATAGCAACGAAACCGGTGATACACCACATACTACACTTACGGTCGCAGAAAAGAAAGTGAAAAACAATCACATTCAGATATATGATAACGATGTTAAACATTTCGATCAAGTCAAGAAACACCCACAAGTTACCCCGAGAGCTCAACACTTGAGCGAAGTTGAAAGTACTCAAAAGACATGCCGTAGTGTCTATGGTCCAGCCGTAGAAGGTGTTAACTAATGCCTCACCTATGACACCACGGAACTACGGCAAACCCTAAAATTCGATCGCGGTTCCGTGGGCATAGAATCGAGTTAAGGTTAGTATGGTCTTCTAGAGGGTCCATAGGAATACTTGCACTACTTATTGAATATAATCAACTTGGAAAATTACAACACTTGAAAATTTCAGAGGGGGTGATAATGTGGGGTTTCAAAATCTATTTGAACTGTTAAACATCGTCAAAGTTACCAATACAATGTTAAATATATGACTACGAAACACTACGAAATAGCCTATAAGCACAATAATTATCACATGAAAAATTGAGCATAGCAAACAATCCCTGGAAACCCAAAACCAACACACCAGTGCACACAAGGAAAATGGGGCACATGGGACATCAATGGGCCGGCCTCCCCGGTTTTTAAGGCTTGGTGCTCGGATGAAAACCGTGGGATGGTCCTCATTTTTCTTGTGTGCTCTAGTGATGTCCCATTTCAACTTCTGCAGTTGTTTAAATAATTTTTCGGGATCGTTTAAAAATTGACATAGAGAAGATCTAGGGTTTCCAGAAATCCGTGTTTTCCATATTTGTTTCGTTTTCGTAATATCTAATATCGTCTAAAATTCTAGCTTGGCTCTGATACCATTGTAGGGTTTCTTTAGCACCTCACCTCGGGTTTTGCAAGCATCACACATGCCATATTAAAAATTTATGAGGTGTTAAACAAACTAACCTAGTAATCGAACTAGAATGATTAGGGTAACATGTTCTAGTATCATATACTATCTAGTATCTAACACTAAGTGGGGAGAGATACAACCTTTGTAGACCTCCTTTGCAACTCCTTGGATCTACTAGAGGTTGAACCGGCTAGCTCAAGCTTCTTCCACGTCCCCGATGATCCACCCGGAGTACCTTTGCTTAAAGCTCCTTGCTCCACTTGATCACAATGAAGATGAAGCAAACAAACTACACCAATGGGCTAGAAAAGTGTAGTATAATGATATGGTTGTGTTCTCACATAAAAACCCTTTCTTTCTTTTACCCTCACTCACATAGAAATCACAAGAGAGAAAGCTAGAGAGAGGAGGAAGAAGATGGCAACCCTTGAGCTCATTTCTTTTGGATGAAAGATAATGATAAAAGATAATGAGAGAAAGATAAATATCTTCATCTCTAACTATGGTTAATAAATATCTAGATATTTTAGAATGAGGAAAAATAACAAGTGAAATGAAACCAGGGTTCCAAACTAGGTCAAGTCAAGAATAGTCAACCATGATTTAATATCATTTTCTTTTTCTCATTCTAATATATATAAAGATATTTACTTTCCATATGAGTCTTATATTGCCATCTTTCTTGTATCATTAACCATGATACTAATGCATGTATGTATGTGTGTATGCACATCAACATGTACATATACATACATGCATCCATCATAAAGAAAAGGTTTATTTAAATGAGATAAAAGTCAATATTAAATCAACACTTGATTTAATAAACCGGACATATCTCATATGCACACCACATCATTTCGCCTGAGCCAGGAAACTCCTGTGTGGAACTCTTAGACTCGTCAATACGCCGGCAGTAGGTGATGATCACATCAAACACCTACAAGCCGCAACCGGTCAGCTAAACGTAACGGCCACCCGGGTATTGAGCGATCAAAAGAAGAACAAGCGAACCTGTCAAAACTCCCGTCAATCCAACTGGCAACACTTTCTGTACAGTCCGATCTCTTCGTCAGATATGTTGCATATCGAGTCTAGGGATGGTAACGTCGAACCCAATAACTCAATAAATCATGCCGGTATATGGTCTACAACAGATCGAGAAACTACTGATAATACTTAACAGTAATATCTCAGCAGCCCTGGCCAGGGACTTCCTGTTATAGCCAATCATGCATAGCGCAACATCAACCCTCAATACCGGGAGAGACGAAACCCCTCGTATCGCTCATCGCCTCCATGTGCCTCAGGACTGTACCCAAAATCCACCTGTTTGTATGACTCAGTAGAGCCGTAGTAGGGTGGAGATCAAACTACAGTGGGAGAACACACAAGACTCTATGACGATCTCGGGTCTACAGACTAACTTGTACCAGTGTCTCCTAAGAACTGCTATCCGACGTATGATATAATACCGCATAGGAGTTCTCGGCGAGTCCGTTCAGTGTACCCAGTCTCACTGAGCACCCGTATACAATCTTTGGTGTCACCACACCAGATGGATATGGGATCATCCTTCGCCCATCATATGGAACAAGAATGGTATAGCCCAAGTCTACTCTGGAATATCGATGCCCTGTCTCGATATACCTACGACTAGGAACATTTCAAGGATATGCTTATAAACTACGGATTTCCCACTAGTATAATCTACATCATAATCCCAGTAGTCAAGCAAAATATCCTAAGGGCTTTATAAACACGTATCAAATGAGTAAAAGCATGATCAAGTGAACTTATGATAAAGAGCAACCAGATAGCAAACTGTTGGAGATAGTGCCCTCAAAGTCAATTATTGAATCGCAGGTACGTGATTGCAATGATTGAGGCAGGACCTATACCGATATGTCTTGCTCGAGATGATAGTATGCTATCTGGTTTGTCTTTATCATCGTATACATGCTTTAGTTCACTATTGCATGATGATAGAGCCCATAGGATTCTTGCTTGACTACCAGCAGTATGATGGCGATCATATACGTGGGAGCTGGGGTCTGTATGCATATCCTTAAAAGTGTCCCTAGTCGTGGGAGTTTCGAGATAGGGCATCGATACTCCAGAGTAGACTAGTGTATACAGTCGAGACCCCGACGAGGGGCGGTGGCCGGTCTCACAAGCCACTGGTGTCAGTTGGATCACCTAAGATGTATACAGGTGCTCATTGGGTTATGAGTACACCGGACAGGACTCGCCGAGAACCTCCTACTTTGTATTATACATATCGTCAGATAGCAGTTCCCTAGTGACATGTGTACAGATTAGTTCATCGACCTGAGATCGTCATTTGTCTCGTGTGAGTTCCCACTGTGCTTAGATTACTACCCTACCACGCTCAAAGGAGTTGTGCAAACAGGTTTTAGTTGGGTACAGTCCCGAGCCACATTGGAGGCAAGTGAGCGGATCGTCGGTGATTCGTCTCCCGGTATTGGGGGTTGATGTCGCGCAGTGTATGGGTGGCCATCACTAGGAATCCTCGCCTGAGGTAGTGGAGAATTACTGATTTGGATCAGTAGTTTCTCAGGTGGTGATGGGCTTCATGCCGACACGATTTATCGCGTTATTACGGGTCTGAGTTTATCCACCCCCCTAGACTCGATATGTGATACTCTTTAGACGAACGGACCGGACTGTATATACATTGTCACTATCAGGCACAGTAGGGTTTATGGATGAGTTCGCTCATCAGCTTCCCTTCCAATCAATACATAGGCAAACCGTTATGTACAGCTTGTACCTCTGACGTGCTAGGGGTTATACCCAGTGCCAGTGTGTTGATGAGTCATTAGAGTCCCCCACAGACACTTTCCCAAGTTCGGGCGAAACGTTGTAGAGGCCGTATGGGTTTATGGCAGGGTTCGGAAAATGCACGTGCGTTTTCGCACATGTCCATTTTCGGACAGATAATACTGGTAGGCTTTGGTTTAAGCCGGAACCCAGTATTATACTGTGTAGATATAATATTTTTATCTCAGATGCATTTGTATTCGGTCGTAATACAAATGCGGGTATGTTTATACCATTACGGGGTTATCCTAAAATTCGTTTCAGGATCGCTTTTGGAAGTTGCCAGTTTCCAGTTTTCTATCAGCCGTATTTTGACATTCGGTTAAATGCGAATTTATCTTTTCTTAATGAGGTGAGTCAGTGTTCTAGAAGGTTCTAGAGAGGGTGACAAGGTTTATGAGTCATTAGATCATTAATGGTGCATTTAATGACAAGGTGACTAGGTTAATTGTGATTGGTTTGCTTTAAATGCTTTCATACTTGATGCTAAGATATTTTTTGTTGATCTTTTCCTTTGTGGTCCCTTTCCCCCTCCTACACTCACCACCCTCCCTCTCTATAAGTGGCCGGCCCCTTACCCTCCTCTTGATGCTCATGGTTGTGGTTTGAAAAAAGATTATGATAGATTTGGATTCACGGAAATTAGACAGCCTCATTTCTCATTTCATCTGATCCAAAAGGCAACTTCCATAACCGTTCGTCTGTGACTTTGGACGCAACGAGACAAAGTGTTCTACTCATTCTCTACTTCATCTTAGTCGTCTCTTTTAGCAAACTTGACGATCGAGTTGCCTCGGTTCAGAGGCGGGAGCCCGTTTAAAGATCCGTCGACGTGGTGACACCTGGACGACAAGACTGGAGATCGAGGAGATCGGAGCAGCCGCAACAAACCATGGGATGATGGTTGAAGATCGAAGGACTCGGATCATTCGGTATAACGTTTCTACCCACTTTGTAGATTGTTAGTTTAGCTTTAATGGCAGATCCGGGTTAAGGTACACGATAGCGCCAGTTGTAAAAAGTTTTTGTTCCGCATTTGGCGTCTGTTAGACGGCCGGGGCGCTACCGTGGACATACAGTGGTATCAGAGCCTCACCATTAAGCTATACTAACTTGTGCTAACACGTTTAAAACATCGATCGAACGGATTTCGCAAAACTACAATTTTTAGCACACAAGTTTCTGTCGATTTTTTTAAGGGCCTAAAAATAATTTTACATATCAAAGAAAAGTGTGCAGGGTTTTCTAAGAATTATGGAAAAAAATGGGCACGTGATCCCTTATTATGACCGCGGATCCGCGGTCAAACCTAGGGTTTGACCGCGGAAGCGCGGCCGTTCTGTGGGAACAGTGCATCATTTTTTCCAGAATGCTTTATTTTGTAAATTGTGGTTTTTTGGTACTATTTGTTTAGGCCCAGATTTTGTTACTGTACAGCAGATGTACGTGGGGCCCACTTCGGGAATTTTGGTCGATCGAAATTTTAAATTTGTTAGTATGCAGTATTTACATTATATCTCCGACCGGGAATGTCATTTGATCGGTAAACCGCGTCTGATTGTTATAGTTCTTTTAGACGGGTTTGCGAACGTGACATTCGCGTTGATGTTCTGTGTTGTGCTTTGATGTTGCGGATATGTCGTGGTAGATAGCAGGGTGCAATGATAGTGCTGTTTGGATTTATTTGTATATTTGATATTGCGGGGCGAGCGTCCAACATGTGGACTGCCGTCACTGCCTGTTTGTATAATATTCTTTTTGGGGCACGACCGGGTTGAGATCGATGTACCCGTTGTACATATTTTTATTTCTGTACTAGGTTTATCCCGCGACGGAGTGCACGGATAGCCGGGTTCTGGAAGGCAACAGGTCCGTATCTCATGGCTTTGAGAGGCAGAGGGACCTCACTCTAGAATTGGCAGACTGTTCGCCGCACTCGTAGGGGGTACAGGTTGGCCCAAGGAGGGGTGCTCAATTTACCGGATTCCGTGAAGTGCCGGGTGTTCCATTCACTATGCTGTGGGGACTACATCGCAGCAGGTTTTGGCGGGTAACTTTCCGCACCCATAGGGGTCTAGGTTTCATTGCACAGGCTATCCACACGACCAGGGGAACGTCGGGTTTCAGTAGCGGCTCTGTGAAACCCGGGGATCCTAGATTATCTGTATTGTTCTGTGATGCTTATTACTTTTCTGTAATGTTGCATATTATCATGCCTGGAGCGATTATTGTATATTGGTATACATACTATTAGATGTTGTATATGTTTTACACCCGCGCTAGTCCAGCCCCCGCTCTGTTGTTAGTTATGTAACCTAACGGGTGATGACGGAACCCAGTGGCGAATGCGGATGACATGTACGTACATTTTATTTTCGTTCTTTTCTGGTGTGATTGATTGATGGGACTGCATTGATTCTTATCAATGCAAGGATAAAACAAACCTATATTTGATGTTATTGAAACAAATTTTAAAAAGTGTTATTACAAAGACATTTCCTTTTGTTTTTCATAGTGATATTCAGTTTAGAATATCCTGCACCTCATTCGACGAGGCAAGGGCAGATATCCCTTCACCGGGAGTGACCCCTTGGGCAGAAGTTTACGTCAGGGTAATAACTTCAATATAGTCGATTACAAGTTGCTTTGCATCGCGGTATTCAGTTGGAATATCCTGCACCTCATTCCACGAGGAAAGAGCCGAGATCCCTTCACCGGGAATGACCATTTTAGCAAAGGTTTTCGTCACTATATTTTATAAAAAGCTATCAGGTTCCTTCAACGAGATCAAGTTCATTACGTTAAAGGTTTTTCGCCAAAAACCAGCCGTAGCCCTCCGTCGTATCTTATGGATGGTCAGTAGTATTCAAGCTATGTTTGTTGGCTTTCGTCAAGGCATAGTGCTTGGTAGCTGCTGGGGTATTCATTTGTAGCATAGATAGATGTGTTTGTTTGGGACAGTCGTATTACCTTATTGGCTTTCGTCAAGGGCATGTACGGGTGGGTTCAAATTAACCTGGAAAATGACGGGCAGAACATGACATGTGACTTATGATTTGTTGGCTTTCGTCAAGGTCATAAGAGCATGGGGCAAAAATCACATCGGGAGTTTTAAACATACAGCAAACTTGCCAGGCATGCGCATACCTTCTGGAGTATGATAACTTGAGTGGCTTCCATCAAGTTATCATGCGATGATAGTTGGATCCCGATTCTCACTGATGAGTTGGTTTACTCCTCGAGTGATCCCGACTAATTCTTCTTTCATGTTTGGAGGAGAATTTGAGATAACAGTGGGAGGTTTCCTGATTAGATAAATTAATAACCATTCTGATCTAGGTTAGAATGCACGCAGAGTGTTTCTTTTCTCTCTCTCTTTGGCATCGACCTTTGACTAACCCTAGACTATGACTCAGTGACCAAGTTGACCGAACTTTCTTAAAATACTAGCCTTTGGATTGTCTATAGTTGCATAAGTCATTACCGCTCCTTCTTTTTCCCTTTATATTTCTCAGAACACCCCGTATTACTGCGGACATCCACTTCCATTGGATAGATCCATCGTATAGTTATATACGAACTCGAAGGGACTTTTTTGAGGATGGATCCAGGTTTAGGAGAAATAGAATTAGTTTATTCAGTTGTCTTTTGTTATCACCTTCTCTCAGATTGCGAGGGCTCCTTGGTTTAGGAGAGTACACCTATTACGCTTATTGGATAGTCTTATTCCAAACCATTGGCTGGTGCCGAAAGGTAGGGAATGAAGAAAACCAATTAGCCTAAGTAGGGTGTGCAGAAGGTAATATGTAAAGACAGATAAAGGGATTAGAAAGAGGGCAAAGTAAATTGCGACTGTTATCATTCACGACCAAACCGCGTACTTCATCGCTACTCCTATTTCACCTTAAATAGAATAAGGTATTATTCAGTTGTCTTTTATCATCACCTTCTCTTAAGTTGCGAGTACTCCTAGGATTAGGAGGGTACACCTATTATGCTTACTAGATAGTCTTCTTCCAAACCATAGGCTGGTGCCGAACGGTAGGGAAGGAAGAAAACCATTTAGCCTAACGAAGGTGTTCAGAAGGTAACGACTAAAGACAAATAAAGGGATTTGGAGAGATAGCAAAGAAATATACGGTTACAGTCATGAATAGGATTATGGAAGAGGCATTACTATGAATACCAGGATACCCCTACGAGACATTTTAATGTTTCATTTTCACTGCACATTGTTAAAAGAAAACTGTTTTCCCTATTAGATACTTACTCTAGGGTATGTATTTACCAGGTTTCATTCTCATATCTGTAAGGTTTTTACAGAAGATGAGTGGGAGTAAGTTATTGGGAATTAGGTGATCATCCTCATTATATCGGAATTCGTTGTAATTGGTGATATTTGAGGAAATCGCCTGGGTACGGTTTTTTCAACCTACGATGCGCAGGTTTTTGAGTTATTCGACTCAGCGGACTTATACAGAGTATTGTATGTTGTCCAGTGTCCATCAGGACAAATGGGTAGGTACTCGTACTATGTTCTGTTTACTTGTGACTTCTCTAGTTTTTAGAAGTGTTTCGTAGAAATACAATATCTAAGTTTTGAGAAGTTGTGGGTATAAGAATAAAGTAGAGAACCAAGTATCGCAAGTATCGGGATTCTTCAAAGAGATTGAAGATGTAGATTCTTGTGATTAGTATTCAGATCATAGTAATGGTTTTGAGAAACTTGTTTCTCTTTACTCATAATTGGATGGATTCCTAAGTTGAGTAGTGCTGATTAGCCTTTCTCCATTAAGTTGATATGCACTGGAGACAGCTGCATGATTTGAATGTGGTTCTAATTAAATTAGTGCCTCAATTTCTATATTGTATATAGAATGGTTCATATCTTAACGATGTTAAGATACGGGGACTTGTCCAGCTTATGCTTAAAACCAGACACTGGATAGATCAAGGCACGTTTCTGTAATGGCGGTTTGTGGGTTGACCCTGGCTTTGACGAGGGTTGAAATTTCTACCATCTGATAGATCAATAGTGATATTGTTCATGACTCGCCACAGTTTTAGTAAAATGTATTTCTTCAGAAAACAGTAGTGGGAGTATGGTAGAACTGGAAGTGATTCCAGAACCGCAAATGATTACGGAAAATTTAATAGGACCTATATATTCAATCAGGTTTGACATTCCAATAAGCCACTCCGCAGATATGGTGGGTAACCTCAGACACCCGAGAGGTACTCAGGTAGCCTCAAGGACGGTGACAGGGAGGTTCTTGTTTACCCAGACTTGACACTACTGTTGTTCCAGACTATGAGACCCGGCAAGAGGATAAGTATAACGTCGTTCTAAACTAGCTTTAGAAGTGTAC
Organism: Agapanthus africanus; assembly: GCA_030015575.1. Lineage (NCBI taxonomy): Eukaryota > Viridiplantae > Streptophyta > Magnoliopsida > Asparagales > Amaryllidaceae > Agapanthus > Agapanthus africanus. Next base: position 405,986,256 of record CM057346.1, read on the forward strand.
GTGTATATTATTCTGCCAGAGGGTTGTTGTGGTCAGTAGGAGCAGCGGAAGCATAGTGGGCAAGTAGCTTATGTCTATTTATAGACTCGAGCAGTTATACCGGAGATAGATCATCTAATTTTGATGTGAAAATCATGGCTTTTGACTTCATCAGAATAGGGGATGGATCTGTTAAGAAGGTAGTAGGGTGTGATGTCCTGGCATTTGGATGACATACACAGAGTAGGAAGTAAAATTCCTATACTACGATCGGTTGTACTTTGGTCGTCACACAGTTGTTTCTCCAGATAGGACATGGATATAATATAAGACATTCTGGTTACTAGATCTATGGTTTTTAGATCTAGATTTGGGTAGTTTCCCAATGTGGGTACTTTGACAGTATTCTAATAGTATTTTAGAATAGATGACTCCTGGCATGGTGGTGTACCTGCGGGTAATGGAGTCACCCTCTCTAAAGGTGTCTTACAGACTAAAGGAGAGAGGGATGTGCATGATTGGCAGATCACTTGCTTAGGCAATTGAGTCAATCATGAGATATCAAGTACCACACCAGATGTAGTTTTTGCACTTGATGTGATAAGTTTATATTAATCCAACCCTGAAGAAACGTAAGGAAGCAGTTTTAGAACATTAGGTGCATGTTCTACGGATTTGATGACGGCAGCCTCCTTCGGGAGACGGTTATCATTCCAGGCTTCAAAGGTGACATGGATGACAGAGTGATTGTCAGAGTTATAGTTTTCCCTCTGACGAGGGACAGTATTATGGACAGGTGGTCCAAGAGGATACTATGGGAGGCATGGTGCTGGATACTGATTAGGTTCAGTTATCGATACAGTCTAAGAAGTTTGGATTTGGAGTTCATTTATGAACTAGGTCCCATCAGAAATCCATACATATTCTAAGACAGGTATTACTCAATTCGGGAGATGGTTTTCTCCGCGAACTTGAGATTTAGAGAGAAATAGAAAGAAACATCAGGGCGGATCCACTCACTGAGGCTATTTCTCGAACACAAGAGCTTTACAAACTAGCTTTGTGAAACCGATTAGTAGAGGAATTGGGTGTTCGGTATCATACGGGCTGTGAGTATGCGACATCACAATAATTAGCCTTAAGTGCAAGTGGGAGATTGTTGGAGATAGTGCCCTCAAAGTCAATTATTGGATCGCAGGTACGTGATTGCAATGATTGAGGCAGGACCTATACCGATATGACAGTCTTGCTCGAGATGATAGTATGCTATCTGGTTTGTCTTTATCATCGTATACATGCTTTAGTTCACTATTGCATGATGATAGAGCCCATAGGATTCTTGCTTGACTACCAGCAGTATGATGGCGATCATATACGTGGGAGCTGGGGTCTGTAAGCATATCCTTAAAAGTGTACCTAGTCATGGGAGTTTCGAGATAGGGCATCAATACTCCAGAGTAGACTAGTGTATACAGTCGAGACCCCGACGAGGGGCGGTGGCCGGTCTCACAAGCCACTGGTGTCAGTTGGATCACCTAAGATGTATACAGGTGCTCATTGGGTTATGAGTACACCGGACAGGACTCGCCGGGAACCTGCTAGTTGGTATTATACATATCGTCAGATAGCAGTTCCCTGGTGACATGTGTACCGGTTAGTTCATCGACATGAGATCATCATTTGTCTCGTGTGAGTTCCCACTGTGCTTAGATTACCGCCCTACCACGCTCAAAGGAGTTGTGCAAACAGGTTTTAGTTGGGTACAGTCCCGAGCCATATTGGAGGCAAGTGAGCAGATCGTCGGGGATTCGTCTCTCCTGGTATTGGGGGTTGATGTCGCGCAGTGCACGGGTGGCCATCACTAGGAATCCTCGCCCGAGGTAGTGGAGAATTACTGATTTGGATCAGTAGCTTCTCAGGTGGTGATGGGCTTCATGGCGACATGATTTATCGCGTTATTAGGGGTCTGACTTTATCCACCCCCCTAGACTCGATATGTGATACTCTTTAGACGAACGGACCGGACTGTATATACATTGTCAGTATCAGGCACAGTAGGGTTTATGGATGAGTTCGCTCATCAGCTTCCCTTCCAATCAATACATAGGCAAACCGTTATGTACAGCTTGTACCTCTGACGTGCTAGGGGTTATACCCAGTGCCAGTGTATTGATGAGTCATTAGAGTCCCCCACAGACACTTTCCCAAGTTCGGGCGAAACGTTGTAGAGGCCGTATGGGTTTATGGCAGGGTTCGTAAAATGCACGTGCATTTTCGCACGTGTCCATTTTCGGATAGATAATGCTGGTAGGCTTTGGTTTAAGCCGGAACCCAGTATTATACTGTGTAGATATAATATCTTTGTCTCAGATGCATTTGTATTCGGTCGTAATACAAATGCGGGTATGTTTATACCATTACGGGGTTATCCTGAAATTCGTTTCAGGATCGCTTTTGGAAGTTGCCAGTTTCCAGTTTTCTATCAGCCGTATTTTGACATTCGGTTAAATGCGGATTTATCTTTTCTTAATGAGGTGAGTCAGTGTTCTAGAAGGTTCTAGAGAGGGTGACAAGGCTTGTGAGTCATTAGGTCATTAATGGTGCATTTAATGACAAGGTGACTAGGTTAATTGTGATTGGTTTGCTTTAAATGCTTTCATACTTGATGCTAAGATATTTGTTGTTGATCTTTTCCTTTGTGGTCACCTTCCCCCTCCTACACTCACCTCCCTCCCTCTCTATAAGTGGCCGGCCCCCTCCCCTCCTCTTGATGCTCATGGTTGTGGTTTGAAAAAAGATTATGATAGATTTGGATTCACGGAAATTAAACAGCCTCATTTCTCATTTCATCCGATCCAAAAGGCAACTTCCATAACCGTTCGTCTGTGACTTTGGACGCAACGAGACAAAGTGTTCTACTCATTCTCTACTTCATCTTGGTCGTCTCTTTTAGCAAACTTGACGATCGAGTTGCCTCGGTTCAGAGGCGGGAGCCCGCTTAAAGATCCGTCGACGTGGTGCCACCTGGACGACAAGACTGGAGATCAAGGAGATCGGAGCAACCGCAACAAACCGTGGGATGATGGTTGAAGACCGAAGGACTCGGATCATTCGGTATAACGTTTCTACCCACTTTGTAGATTGTTAGTTTAGCTTTAATGGCATATTCGGGTTAAGGTACACGATAGCGCCAGTTGTAAAAAGTTTTTGTTCCGCATTTGGTGTCTATTAGACGACCGGGGAGCTACCATGGACTTACACATACTATCATGTCGAGCAAGACTATCCTCTGAATATATATATATATTTATAGACACATCAGTACATACACTATCATATAATGGCCTCTAGGTCAAACATATATCCAACATATTACACCCTACGCTTCAGCGATAGGCTCTATAATGTATGCGATGTTGTGTACCAGACCAGATGTATCTTACGCACTGAGTGTGGTAAGCCGCTATTAGTCAAACCCTGGGGAGAAGCACTGGATAGCAGTAAATAACATTCTCAAGTACCCGAGAAGGATTAAGGAAATGTTCTTGGTTTACGGGGGAAAAGATCTCCAGATCGAGGCCTTTGCTGACTCCAACTTCCAGAGTGACAAGGATGACTCCAAGTCCATGTTAGATTATGTCTTTACCCTCAATGGATGGGCGATCTGTTTGAAGAGTTCCAAGCAGGACACCGTTGCTGACTCGACAATGGAAGGGGAATATATTGCAGCTTCTGATGCCGCAAAAGAAGAAGTCTTGATGAGGAAGTTCTTAACAGAACATCAGGTGGTTCCGTCCATTGTTGATCCAATACCTCTGTATTGTGACAACAACGGGGCTATAGCTTTAGCAAAGGAACCCTGGTCCCATTAGAAGTCCAGACAAAGCTTGAGGCGGTATCACCTGATCAGGGAGATCGTAGATCACCGGGAGATCGAGGTTCGGAGAGTTGCTACTGAAGACAACACTGCAGATCCATTCACAAAGGCCATCCCTTAGACGCAGTTCGAGAGGCTATTCGAGATGATAGGTCTGCGATATGCCAGCACATAGCCTTAGTGCAAGTGGGAGATTGTTAGTGTGATATGCCCTAGAGGCCATTATTGTATAGTACTAGTTTGTATATTACATTTTGGAAGCTTGGGATATATACACGGATTTATGACAGTCTTTCTCTATATGGTAGTATGCTACTTGGTTTGTATCTATCTTAATTTGTGTATATGTTTCTTTTAACATATCGCTAATACATATTGATAGAGCCCTTAGGATCTTTGCTTCACTACCAGCGTTGTGATGGCAGTCACACTAGTGGGAGCTGGGTAGTCTATAAGCACATCCTTATACAGGTCCCTAGTCGTAGGATTATCGAGACGGGGCATCGATACTCCGGAGTAGACTAGTGATACGCTTCTCATCCCAGCAGGGAAGATGGTATGTCCCACAGCCGTTAGTAGGTCGTACTGGAGATAGTATGCAAGTGCTTGTTACGTTACGAGTACACTGGACAGGACTCGTCAGGAACTGTTGGTTGGTATTATACCTATCGTCGGTTAGCAGTTCCCGGGTGACATGAGTACAGCTTAGTCCGTTGACTTGGCACTGCTACTTCGCCTCAAGTGTGTTTCCACCGTTCTTAGATTACTACCCTACCACGGCACTATTGAGTCATGCAAACAGGTAGTAGTTGGGTGCAATCCCGAAGCACTTAGAGGCAGTGGCGGTTAGATAGGATTCGTCTCTCCCGGTACTGGGGGTTGATAACGCGCTGTGTTCGGAACGCCATTACACAAAGTCCCTGGCCAGGGAAAGTGAGATTTACGGGTAGGTACACCAGTAGTTTCTCAGGGTGTTTTGGATTGTACTCTGACACGACTTATACCGCTGTTATGGGTCTGACTTTTACCGCCCTCTTAGGCCCGATATGCGATACTCTTAGACGAACAGACAACCTGAAAATTATGCAAAGCCTTCAGAACTTCGATCACAGAAAAATACCGAAAACACGATACATTTTTGCACTTTCTTTCGATTTTCAGATCTGGTCTAAAAATTATTTCTGAGACCTGAAAATACGTGCAGGCTTTTTATAGATCACTGAAGAAATTTGGACGCCTAACTCGGTTAGACCACCACGGATCCGCTGCAGAACCAAGCGTTCTGCCGCCATTCCGCGGCCGAGTCGACTCCGAGTTGGCCCAAATTTCCTCTGGTGGTCTCTGAGGATGTGTTGTGTTTTTTGGGATATTTTGATTCTGCTAAGGAATTTTTGTGTACAGTATTGTACTAGGAGTAGACTCAAATGTGGTTATTGATCGAAATTCTATACACTTTGGCTAATCGGATTATATCTGTGATGTGTTATATGTGCTGAACGTCTGCTAATTGCTATACGTCGATTAGTGGGGGTTGCACATATCTATGGTCTATGATATTGGTTTGTGTATATGAACTTGTTGGATTGTCGTGGATGAACAGCCGGGGATGTGTGATGAGCGTTTTATCTTTCATTTGATGTAAATTGTAAATTGATGTAATATTATTTTATGGTCGCACATCCGGGTTGAGGTTGTAGCCACCTTTGTATATTATTTCTTTTACTGTTTTCTGCTTTTAGGACAGACCCAAGGTGGGGTGCACAAACTACCGGGTACTTGGAAGTGCCGAGTGACCTACTCACTTTTTTAAGGGACGTTGCTTCACTTCGGTATTTGGCGGGTAGTTTACTGTACCCGTGGGGGTCTAGGATGGGGTTTGGCTATTCATCACGACCGTGGAAGCCGTTTTTCATTACAGGCTCAAAGGAAATGCGGATTCCTAGTATATCCAATGCGTTCATCTGTGATCTGGAATGCCTATCATTATGTCTGACGAATCTATATATCTATATATGATATCTAGTAGACGTTGCTTACGTTTTACATCCGCGCTAGTCCAGCCCCCACTCTGTCTTTAGTTAAGTAACCTAACGGGTGATGACGGGGCCCCGTGGCGAATGCGGATGGCATAAGCGTACGTTATATTTTCGTTATTTTCTGCAATGGTAGGATTAATTGATGGGGCTGTATTATATTAATGCTAAACAAACAAACCAAAGTTGAATCGTTGGAACAATTTCAAAACCACTCGGTTTTTTTAAAAACAGTAAAACTTTTAAAATGCGGAGCTTAAACCACTCCTTTTAAAAGCTATCAGGTTCCTTCGATTATATCAAGTTCAATATGTTCACGGTTTCGCCAAAACCATTTATAGCCCTCCGTCATTTCAGTTAGATATTTAGTGGTATTCAAGCTATGTATTTTGACCTTTGCCAAGGTATAGTGATTGGTAACTTCTGAATATTTATCTGTAGCATAGATAGATGCGTTGGTTTGGGACAGTCGTGTTAGTTATATGTATGCCCTAGAGGCCATTACTGTACATGTGATGTATATTGTAGTGGATGCTTGGACATATATAGGGAGGACTTTCTTGCTCGACATGATAGTATGCTATCTGGTTATACTTTATCTTAACATGTACTCTGATTGTCTCTATCTTATATGTTGATAAAGCCCTTAGGATATGTACTCGACTACTGGGACTATGATGAGATCATACTAGTGGGGCTACGGTAGTCAACGAGTACATCCTATAACTGTTCCTAGTCGAGGGTGTATCGAGACAGGGAATCGATACACCAGAGTAGACTAGCGTATACGCATCTTGACCCATATGATGGGCAATGGATGATCCCATATCCATCGGTGTTTGACATCAAGGATGGTGTACGGGTGCTCAGTAGAGACTGGGTATACTGGACGGACTCGCCGAGAACTCCCAGATGGTATTATACCACACGTCAGATGGCAGTTCTCCGGTGAAACTGGTACAGAGTAGTCTGTTGACCTGAGATCGTCATAGAGTCTTGTGTGATTCCCACTGTGCTTTGATTTCCATCATACCACGTCCAAGAGGGCGTGAAAAAAGGTGGCTTTTGGGTACAGTCCCGAATCACATGGAGGCAATGAGCGATAGGAGGGGATTCGTCTCTCCCAGTATAGGAAGTTGATGTTGCGCTGTGTTCGATTGGCTATAACTGGAAATCCCTGACCAAGGTTGCTGAGATTTACTGGTAAGTGTTAGCAGTAGTATCTCAAACTGTTATAGACCTCATATCGACACGACTTATCAAGCTATTGGGGTCTGACGTTTACCACCCCTAGGCGAGATATGCGATATATCAGACGACGACACCGAACTATCCGGGAGTGTTACTGTTTGGATTCACAGGAGAATGTATAGGCTTGCTTGTTTATCTTCTGAGCGCTCAATACCTGGGTAACTGTTACGTTTAGCTGACCGCTTGCAGCTTGTGGGTTTTTTGATATGATCATCACCTACTGCCGGCGTATTGACGATTCTTTAGAGTCCTACACAGAGGTTTCTTGACTCAGGCAAAACGGAGTAGGAGCACATATGTGATATATGCAGGACCGAGGATAATGCGATATGAGATACCGTATTCTATTCTCGCGATATCTGATATCAGCCGGGTCATCGGATCAAGTGTTGATTCGATGAATCGGTACAGATATATATTAGTCGGTTATATGTGATATAACCGGATTGTCGGATCAAGTGTTGATTCGATAATTTAATGTATAATAATATATATGTTATATTAAATTACATTAACTAATATTAGCTCACTAAAAGATTCTTTTTCTCGCTCGGGTAATACATTGATATATATGCGATATATGTTAATTGTATTATTTTATTTTGTTACAATAAATATTATATATGTGATATATAATATTGTAACATGATATGGTTATTAATGCAACATGTTTAGTGGAGATTAAACAGGGTTAGGGTTTGATTTGGGTTAATCATTTCTAGAAGTTTCTAGAAGGTTTTCTTTTTTGTTTTGGAAAAGATATTTTGCAAGATATTTCCTTAACCCAACCAAACCTTTAACCTTAGTCAATTCTCTACAGTGGTTATTTGAACCATGGTTACATTTCTAACCTTATCATAACTATCATTATTCATCACAAAATGATTAAGGCTTCTTCTTCTTCCTTCTTCTCTTCATGGAAAAAGCTTTCTAGTTTTTTCTAAGTGATGATTATGTGTGAGAAAAAGATTATAAATGAGAGCAAAAATCCTACTTCATCATCCTCATCTATCCTTGCCCTTTAGGTGAGAGTGTTCACTTCATTTAGTGAGTGTTAGCTTGTGTTAATGAAACTTCAAGGTAGATCAAATTTGTTATCGAAGATCGGAAGCAAGACTGCATCTTTCTCTTCGTGAAGCATCTCGAGAGTCCGGAACAAGATGATCGCAGCGAAGGGACCATAACACGGAGCTTAAGAAGTGAAGGACAGGATCTACAAAGGTTGTAATCCCTCTCACTTAGTGTTAAAGTGTTTAACATGCTTGTTTTCGCCTAATCTCTAGTTTAAAGATCTGGCTTTGGGTTGTTCGGCACGGTTAAATTTTAAATCGGGTGGTTGATGCCTCGTAGACCCTTGTGCGCGTGCCTAGCATCCCTACAGTGGTATCAGAGCCAAGCTAGAGCTTTAGGCGAAGTCTAGACGAAGTTTAAAGTCCGATCGAACCCAGAAACCCCGACACGAACCCTTCTTTGGATTTTTTCTAAAAATGTGATTTTTCCGTATTAAAAATCCTTTAAAAAATCAGCAGGAGAATCTATGAATTACTGTGCAGTACGGTCCCCTAATTCCATCACGTGACCGTGGAACCGCGGCCAAACCACGCACGTGTCCGCGGTTCCGTGGCGGAATGGTTGAATTAGGGTTAGGGTTTTGTACAGTAACTTCAGTACCAACTTCCTGATTTTTCTGGGAATTTTTTTATTTGCTCAAGTGTTAAGTTTACTGGGATCTATTGGGGTCTCGTTGATTCGATCGGATAATTTAACTTCGTTTAATTTTTTCCGGATAATTTTAGAAACTGTTAAAAAGTTCGAACGGATATTAATAACTCACTTTTTCCCCTGTCAGAAAATTTTTCAAAAGTTGGATTTTTTCTCGAGTTTGAAACTTCCGGAAAATCGTGCAAGTAACGCGATGGACCCTCTAGAAGACAACAAACCTTAACTCGATTATGTGACCCTCTTGAACTGCCTCTAAACCTTAGGGTTTGGAGCAGTACGGCGTGCCACATGTGAGGCGTTGGCTTGACCCTTCTACGGCTGGACCATTGGTACTGTGGCATGTGATAGATGCTTTTAAACTCCGCTCAAGTGTTGAGCTATTAGGAAAACTTGGGTGTTTGATTATTCGATCGGAAAGTTTAACACTGTCTATTTATCTGGGATGTGATACAATATTTGGAATCCACAGGTAGTTATGAGATAACTAATTTGAATGTTATAAATCTAGCAGTTCAGGATCGGTTGCCACGGGATTTTGATGCGATCAATAGTCTGTCGCAATCACGTAGCGTACGCGGATACTCGCCGGGTAAACTTAACAGACAGACATGCCCCATAGCCCCGACCAAGTGACTGTAAGAGAACCCTGTCGCCAAAAGCATCCATTTGGGTGCTCGCGGCAGCGGTGTTCTGCCTTAGTGCACTCCATCGACGGCATCCAGGGGTGCGGCCGTCTACTAAAGTTTACGACGAGCATTCGATCAGAGATGTCGGGAATCTTGTTGAATTGCCCGGCTTGATATTGAAAAGAGTTTTCGATAATGAGACTAAAATGCGGGGTTTATAATTGTTAGGCATGCGATGTCTAAGAAATTCATTTGGTTAGGCATGCGATGTCTAAGGAGCTTGCAGATTCCAACTGTTGTAGTTTTACACTTTCTTTTCTGTGACCGTAAGCGTAGTATGTGGTGTATCGCCGGCTTCGTTGCTATACATCAACGACAATTGGGATACGCATACTTGCTTATGTTGATGATATGAGATATTATGTGTTGCTGTGATATGTTATATTGGATCGTCGCGTTCTGAATAGCTGGGGGTTTTATGTGAGATGAGAGTTTTTCTTTTTCATTCATGTAAAATTCATTTGTATGTAATATTCTTTTATTGGGGCACTTCCGGGCTGTGGATGATGTCACCATTGTATATTATTTATTTTTTTGCATTAGGTAGACCCAAGGCGGGGAGCATAAGTAACCGGGTTCTAAGGTCCAGTGGGAGACCATCTCGAGGAGTCGAGACCGGGTCTCCTAACCCTAGAATTGGCAGTGTTGCTTGCCGCTCTCGTAGAGGTCTAGGGATGTGGGTTTGGCTATTCATCGCGACCGTGGAATCCGTGTTTTATACAGGCTCGTATTAAAATACGGCCCTAGTATATCCAATATTTCATATATGTTCTTCTGCTGCAATGTTCTGTGATGAGATCATATTACTGCCTGAGATGAATGTTTATATTATATATATGAGATATATGTTATATTGCAGATTTCGTTTCAAATGAGATGCTTGTGAAGCATAATAAAATGGGACTTCATTAATGAGATTAATGAAACTAAAAGAAACCTAAAGATGTTGTAGAAACTTGTCTCAAAAACTGATAGCTCTAGTTCTTGCTTTGCATAGCGGTGCTCTAGTTCCTTGTAGAACATCCAGCACCTTATTCGATAAGGAAAGAGCCGAGATCCCTTCACCGGGAGTGACCTCTTTAGTGAAACTAGCAGATGCTACAAACTCGGTTTGTCTTTTGATTGCTTCTATAGCTTTTGCTTTGCATAGTGATAATTGTGAAATATCCCGCACCTTATTCGATGAGGAAAGAGCCGACGATCCCTTCACCGGGAGTGACCTATTTAGCAAAACTAGAAAAGCCTCAAAAACACACCATTTAAAATCACTCGATTCTACAACGATATCAAGTTCATTACGCAAAGTGTTTTCTTAAAAACCTGTCGTAGCCCTCCGTCATTTCAGATAAGGACTGTTTAGTATTCGTGCTGTATTTGTTGGCCTTTGTCAAGGCGTAGTGTGCGGTAGCTAAATAGTACTTATCTGCTTATGCATATGATGCAAATTGGATTAGGCTAGTCGTGCGACCTTGTTGGCCTTTGTCAAGGGCCGTGCGGGTGGGTTTAATTCAATCAAGAAATAACAGGTTGAACATGACTAGCAGCCTATGGTTTATTGGCCTTTGTCAAGGTCATAGGAGGCTTGGGGTAAAATATCATTGGGAATTTCAAGTGTTGAAATTTGCAATGAGATTGCATACCTTCTATGAGATAGTTGGATCCCGATACCCGCTGCGAATAAGAGTTACCCCTGGGAGGGTTTTATACATTACAATTAGACGATCAAGTAGGTGTCTAGAAAGGTGTCAACGGGGTTACGCCCTGGGAAAACAAGGTTTACTTTAATTAGGTTCGTGCGAAAGCACGGGGGACCTCCCTCAAAGTACCGACACTGGCCTGACTGAAAGATTGGCGAACTTGTAGCGTGTAATTAATCACGGCTAGTCTTTCCTTTTTGGGGTTTGAAGGAAGATTTGACTAAAACAGTGGGAGACATCCTGATTAGATAAATTGATAACCAATCTAATCTTGTAAAAAGCGCACGCTGAGTGTTTTCTTCTCTCTCTCCAGGTAGCGACCATGTCACGCCTTAATCAAGATAATAATACGGATGTATTTGACCGAACCTGCTTGTTATACTGAGCTGGGGAACGTTGGTCCCACTCCAACTTATAATTGTTATAAGACAGAGTAGGAAAATGGGAATTACCAGAATTCCCATGCCGCCCAAACGAAGAAAGTGCATGCTAATGCATCTTCTTCGGGTGTGTTCATTACAGAGAACTGTTTCTCAGTATCCTTTACGTCCTGGGTATTTGATACCGGATCAGGATCCCACATATGTAATTTGTTACATGGGCTACAGGTAGGTAGAGAACTGAGAATGGGTGATAAGTTTCATGAGATAGAAACGGTGCAAGTATTGCAGCCAAGTCTATTGGTCACTATCACCCTGTATTACCAGAATACATTGATTCTGAATGAATGTTATTAGACACCGAACCTGATATACAACATCATATCAGTCTCTTTATTAGTAAAAAGGATATAATTTTGTATTGTTGGATAATGTTTTTAACATTTCCTATATCAAGAGTTGATCGGTTCAGGCACGTTATCTAAAAGCATTGACGTTCTAAATCAAACTACAGTCCTTAGTATACAGAACACACACAAGAGGAAGAGTTCAGAAATGAACGAATCCTTCTTGAGGTATTATAGACTAGGTCATATCAATGTGACCCGACTAGCTGAAGCTACATTTAGATGCATATTTAAATTTGTTTGAATTTACATCTTGTGAAACTTGTCGGTCATGTCACAAAGATAAGATGACCATAGCTCTGTTTATTGGAAACAGAGAAAGAGTTAGTGAACTTTTGGGATTGATATATGCTAATGTATGAAGGTCCCCTGTCTACACATGCCAAGACCGGTTCTTTGTACTTCATTACATTCTCTGATGAACTCTCAAGATTCAGACATATGTTCCTGTTGAAACACAAGTCCGAAGCTTTTGAGATATTCACAGAATATAAGTTAGAAGTAGAGAACCAAAAACGGGTATAAGTATTATGTCCTTTGATGAGATCAAGGAGGAGAATACTTTAGCACGGAGATTCCTAGACTAATTCTAAAGGAGAATGAGATTCTCTCTCAGCATTACTCCTCCGTATACACCACAGCACGTAGGTGTATCGAGGCGGAGCAATCACACCCTATTTGATAGGGTACGCTCTATGATGAGTACTACTGAGTTTTCTATTTCCTTTTGGGAGTTATGCACTTGTGAAGCTGCATATCTATTGAATAGGGTTCAAATCAAATCAGTTGCCTACCACTTCATATATGATATGGAAAGGGAAGAGCATATATCTTAAGTTTGTTAAGATTTGGGGTTGTCCGGCCAATGTCTAAAAAGCGAAATCCGGACAAGCTCGAGACAAAGACAGTTCTGTTGAAGTTTGTTGGATATCCCAAGCATTCCAAGGGAATATCTTCTACCAAACCGAGGAACAAAAATGTTTTGTTTCTCAACATGCCACCTTTGTGAAAGGAAATTTCTTGTGGAAAATTAGTGGTCATGAGGTAGAACTGGAAGAAGTTCCAGCTATACAAAGTACAGCAGATGATTTGGAAGAACCAATAAATTCAATAGTTTCCAACGAAGCTCAGCCTCTCTACCGATGTAGAAGGGTTCCTCACCCACCTGAGAGATACTTCGGTTTCTCTATGACAGTGGGAGCAACGATTACATCATGAGATGATGACCCAACTAGTTTCGAGCTGGCCATCAGGAGTGGGACTCTGTAAGAATGGCTGGATACTTAGCGATCTGAGATGGAATCCTTGTACACCAACAAAGTATGGACTTTGGTTGCTTTATCTGAAGAGTTAAATCCCCATCAGGAGCAAGTATATCTTGAGAAGATTACTTGGTGTACATGGAAAATTTGAGACTTTCAAAGCTATGCTTAAGTCCATCCAGATCCTACTTGCCACGGCTACATTCCATGACTACGATATCTGGTGGTTGGGTGTCATGACTGCTTTTCTAAATGATGTTTTAGAAGAGAGCGTCTATAAGTACACAGACAGAGGGCTTCATAGACAGTGTGAGCAGCGGAAACGTGTGCAGGATGCTTTATAGAATAAAGCAGGCATCGCGGAGTTGGAACATCTGTTTTGATGTGGTAGTCAAAGAGTTTGACTTCATCAAAATAGTAGATGAACCTTGTATATACAGAAAGGTAGTAGAGAGTATGGTGGTGATCCTCATAGAGTACGTGGATAACATACTCTTGATAGGGAAGGAGTTTCCTATGCTACGCTCGGTCAATCTCCGCTTATCACAAGGATTCTCCATATAGGATCAAAGTGATACCTCCTAAATCTTGGGTTTTGATCTATGAGATATATCTAATTGGATGTTAGGATACTCACTAGTTGTAGTGAGATGGTATCAATCGATCCTGGGGAGAATCACTGGAAAGGTTGCAGGGTGATAAGGACGACTAAATGTCAGTCGCAGGCATTGTCTTTACCCTCAGTGGAGGGACGGTATGTTGGAAGAGTTCCAAGATAGATACCGTGACTTACTAGACGATTAAAGTCAAGATACATCGTTACCAAGGATGCTACCAAAGAGGCAGTCTGGATATATATAAGTTCTTGAGATGAACTTCGTTCCTACCATTGTGTGACAATAGAGTTGTGGCTTTGGCCAAGGAACCCCCGTCCCATCAGAAATCCAGATATAATTCTTAGGCAGTATCACCTGATCATGGAGATGGTTGATCTCCAGGTAGATCAAAGTTAGGAGAGTAGACAAAGAGGACGACAGCGCGGATCCACTCACAAAGGCCTTTTTCCCAGTAAAGACTTTTATAGGATGGTTGAGTATGAGATACTTCAACCACAGCTAATTGTTGGGTATGCGATACCTCAACAGATGGCCCTATTGCAAGTGGGAGATTGTTAGTTATATGTATGCCCTAGAAGCCATTACTGTACATGTGATGTATATTGTAGTGGATGCTTGGACATATATAGGGAGGACATTCTTGCTCGACATGATAGTATGCTATCTGGTTGTACTTTATCTTAACATGTACTCTGATTGTCTCTATATTACATGTTGATAAATCCCTTAGGGTATGTACTCGACTACTGGGACTCTGATGAGATCATACTAGTGGGGCCACGGTGGTCGACGAGTACATCCTATAACTGTTCCTAGTCGAGGGTGTATCGAGACAGGGCATCGATACACCAGAGTAGACTAGCGTATACGCATCTTGACCCATATGATGGGCGATGGATGATCCCATATCCATCGGTGTTTGACATCAAGGATGGTGTACGGGTGCTCAGTAGAGACTGGGTACACTGGACGGACTGGCCGAGAACTCCCAGATGGTATTATACCTCACGTCAGATGGCAGTTCCCCGGTGACACTGGTACAGAGTAGTCTGTTGACCCGAGATCGTCATAGAGTCTTGTGTGATTCCCACTGTACTTTGATTTCCATCATACCACGTCCAAGAGGGCGTGCAAAAAGGTGGCTTTTGGGTAGAGTCCCGAATCATATGGAGGCAATGAGCGATAGGAGGGGATTCATCTCTCCCGGTATAGGGAGTTGATGTTGCGCTGTGTTCGATTGGCTATAACTGGAAATCCCTGGCTAGGGTTACTGAGATTTACTGGTAAGTGTTATCAGTAGTTTCTCGAACTGTTATAGACCTCATATCGACACGACTTATCAAGCTATTGGGGTCTGACGTTTACCACCCCTAGGCAAGATATACGACATATCAGACGACGAGACCGGACTGTACGGGAGTGTTACTGTTTGGATTCACAGGAGAATGTACAGGCTTGCTTGTTGATCTTATGAGCGCTCAATACCTGGGTATCTGTTACGTTTAGCTGACCGCTAGCAGCTTGTGGGTGTTTGATATGATAATCACCTACTGCCGGCGTATTAACGATTCTTTAGAGTCCTACACAGAAGTTTCTTGACTCAGGCAAAGCGGAGTAGGAGCACATATATGATATGTGCAGGACCGAGGATAATGCGATATGAGATACCGTATTCTATTCTCGCGATATCTGATATCAGCCGGGTCATCGGATCAAGTGTTGATTCGATGAATCGGTACGGATATATATTAGTCGGTTATATGTGATATAGCCGGATTGTCGGATGAAGTGTTGATTCGATAATTTAATGTATAATAATATATATGATATATTAAATTACATTAACTAATATTATCTCACTAAAAGATTCTTTTTCTCACTCGGGTAATACATTGATATATATGCGATATATGTTTGTTGTATTATTTTATTTTGTTACAATAAATATTATATATGTGATATATAATATTGTAACATGATATGGTTATTAATGCAACATGTTTAGTGGAGATTAAACATGGTTAGGGTTTGATTTGGTTTAATCATTTCTAGAAGTTTCTAGAAGGTTTTCTTTTTTGTTTTGGAAAAGATATTTGGCAAGATATTTCCTTAACCCAACCAAACCTTTAACCTTAGTCAATTCTCTACAATGGTTACTTGAACCATGGTTACATTTCTAACCTTATCATAACTATCATTATTCATCACAAAAGGATTAAGGCTTCTTCTTCTTCCTTCTTCTCTTCATGGTAAAAGCTTTCTAGCTTTTTCTAAGTGATGATTATATGTAAGAAAAAGATTATAAATGAGAGCAAAAATCCTACTTCATCATCCTCATCTATCCTTGCCCTTTAGATGAGAGTGTTCACTTCATTTAGTGAGTGTTAGCTTGTGTTAATGAAACTTCAAGGTGGATCATCTTTGTTATCGAAGATCGGAAGCAAGACTGCATCTTTCTCTTCGTGAAGCCTCTCGAGAGTCCGGAACACGATGATCGCAGCGAAGGGACCTCAACACGGAGCTTAAGAAGTGAAGGACAGGATCTACAAAGGTTGTAATCCCTCTCACTTAGTGTTAATGTGTTTAACATGCTTGTTTTCGCCTAATCATTAGTTTAAAGATCTGGCTTTGGGTTGTTCGGCATGGTTAATTTTAAATTGGGTATGGTTGAAGCCTCGTAGACCCTTGTGCGTGTGCCTAGCATCCCTATAAGTCGTACTGCTATTTTGGCCTTCATCAAGGGTATGTATGGGTGGGTTCAAATTAACCTGGATAATGATGGGTAAAACTTGACATGTGACTTATAATATGTTGGCCTTCGTTATGGTCATAAGAGCATGGGGCAAAAATCCACATCGAGAGTTTCTAAAGAAACTGAAACTTGTTAGTGTTGCATACCATTTGGAGTATGATAGTTTTAGTAGGATTCCTTCGACTTTATCACACGATGATATTTGGATCCCGATCCTACTGTGAGTATATGCTACTCCTCGGGAGATTTTTTCACTTAACGATCAATGCTATAAACCTAGTAGATGACTATAAAGGTGTTAGCGGGGCTACGCCCCCAGGGAAAAGAGGTTATTTAATTAAGGAACTTCGCGAAAGCGTCGTAAAACCTCCCTCGATGTACCGACACTGGCCTGGCTGAACGGTTAAGCAAGTATTGTACGGTGAGATTAATCCACTACCTCTTTTATGGTTTGAGGAAGGATTCGAGAAACAGTGGGAGCAATCCTGTTTAGATAAACTAAAAACCACTCTAAACTTGCAAGAGCATCATGCTAAAGTGTTTCTTCTCTCTCTCCTAATTGCAGCGACCAAACATGACGGGCCTTAAGTTACAATTAGATAAAAATATATTGATAAGGCCAAACTATAAAGATTGGTTCTGGAATGTCAAGATGGAAATCACTTATGACAAATTAGGGTATCTCCTTATTACTAAAGCCCCCGCCATCCCAGGTCCAGAATCCAGTGTCGCGGATAAGGAAATCCGCAAGACCTGGGAGATTGACTGCGTAAAGGCCAAGTGCCTCGTGCTTGCCTCTATGGACAATGAACTTCAGAGGAAGCATGAGAATATGGATCTTGAATCCATATTCCTCCATACAAAGGAATTAAATGGAGAGCAATCTCGTATCGCAAGATACGAGACCTCGAAGATGGTATTTCAAGCGAGGTCGGCCATCGAATCATCTATAGGGGAACACGTCCTTAAGATGATTGGCTATATTGAAGAGCTCGCGGACCTTGGGACCACGTTAGAAAATGAGCTGTATACAGACTTGATTCTCCAGTCCCTTCCTTCCACCTATGCCCAGTTTATCTTGAATTTTAATATTCAAGGTAAAGAAGTTGAACTACCGGAACTGCTCAACATATTGAGGAGTGCAGAGGGTACCCTGCAGAAAGCCAGAGAAACACCCACTCTGTTTGTTGGTGGTGCTTCCTCTTCTAGGTCCAAGGCGACAGCCAAAGGAAAGAAGAAGATGGCCCCCACCAAGCCGAGAGGAGGTGTTAGTAAGGTGGAAGCAAGGGGCAAGGCAAAAGTGTCGGGGCCAATAGTAGGAAAGGAGGAATGCTTCTACTGTCATAAAAAGGGCCATTGGAAGAAAAATTGCAAGGCTCGGAAGGCCAAGAACCAGGACCCGAGGCAAGTTGTGGTTTCGGCTTCAAGTGTGTTTGTAATTGATAATTTTCTGTCAATCAACTCTACTTCCTTGGTATTGGATACCGGATCAGGATCTTATATATGCAATTCTTTGCAGGCACTGAGAAGCCATAGAGTTCTGAAAACCGGTGATATGACCCTCAGGGTTGCTAACTAAGCGAGCGTGCATGCTGTGTCCGTAGGGGAATATCACCTTGGATTGACAAGTGGACAAATTTTGGTTTTGCGCAACTGTTTTTGTGTACTTAATTTGACTTGTAGTACCATTTCTGTATCTTTGTTATCCAAAGAAGGTTATGATTTTCCTTTTGTAAGCGATGTTGTAAACATCCACCTTAATCATGGTCTGATTAGGTCAGGTACTCTAAATAACGGTATATACGTATTAAACCAACTACAAATTTTCAATGTCCAGAACACACTTAAAATAAAGTCTCCGGAAACAAATCAGGATTTCTTATGGCATTGTAGACTAGGTCACATCAATGAGACAAGGTTAACCAGGTTACATAAAGAAGGGTATTTGGATCCGTTCGAATATCAATCTTATGCAACGTGTCAATCATGTCTCAAAGGAAAGATGAAAAAGACTCCGTTCACTGGACACGGAGTAAGAGGGAGTGAGCTCTTGGGACTTATATACAGCGATGTGTGTGGTCCAATGTCTACACATGCTAGAAGTTGTTATGTCCAGCTTTTGTTAAAAAGAAGCATGCGGACAAACTCGAGGCACGATCAGTACTATGTAAGTTTGTGGGATACCCAAAGAACTCCAGGGGGTATCTTTTCTATTACGTAGAGGAACAAAAGGTTTTTGTTTCTCATCATGCCCACTTTCTGGAACATCAGTTTTTAGAAAAAGAAACAAGTGGGAGCGCAATAGAACTGGAAGAAATTACAGAACCACAAGCTATTACTGAAAGCTTGGTAGAACCAGAAGTTTCAAAAGAACAGGACATTCCATCACCTCTCCGCAGGAGTAGTAGGCCGTCTCATCCGCCTGAGAGATACTACGGTTTTCTCGTGGACGGGGATAGAGAGGATTGCATCATTGATAATGATGAGCCGACTAACTTCCAGTAGGCCATTCAGAGAACTGACTCGGTAAGATGCTGGATGCAATGTGGACTGAAATGGAGTCCATGTACACCAACAAAGTATGGACTTTGGACATTGCTCCGGAAGGGGTAAAACCCGTAGGCTGTAAATTGATCTTCAGAAAGAAGATTGGTGTAGATGGACATGTTGAAACCTATAAGGCTAGACTTGTTGCAAAAGTATTTCGTCAAAGTCTTGGTTTGGACTATGATGAAACCTTTTCTCTAGTGGCTATGCTCAAATCCATTCAAATCCTTCTTGCCAATGCTGCCTTCCACGATTATGAGATTTGGCAGATGGACATAAAGACCGCTTTTCTAAATGGACATTTGAAAGAGTGCGTCTATATGGACCAGCCAGAGGGTTTCATTCAGAGTGGGAGCAGCGGGAAAGTGTACAAGTTGCTTAAGTCCATCTATGGACTAAAGCAGGCATCGCGGAGTTGGAACATCTGTTTTGATGAAACAGTCAAAGAATTTGACTTTATCAAAAATCCAGATGAGCCATGCATTTATAGTAAGATTGTAGCACGAACTGTTGTATTCCTCGTCTTGTACGTGGATGACATTCTCTTGATAGGAAATGACATTCCTATGCTACAATCTGTCAAAGGATTCTTGTCACACAGGTTCTCCATGAAAGACCTTGGTGATACCTCTTACATTCTGGGGATCTAGATCTATCGTGATAGATCCAAGAGGATGTTGGGACTTTCGCAGTCCAGGTACATCGACATCATACTAAAAAGATTCAGTATGGAAGATTCAAAGCGCGGTAATTTACCGGCTTATCACGGAATCACCCTCTCAAAAGAGATGTCTCCCAAGACTGATTTGGAAAGGGATCGCATGTCTATTATACCCTACGCTTCAGCGGTAGGCTCTATAATGTATACGATGTTGTGTACCAGACTAGATATAGCTTACGCACTGAGTGTGGTAAGCCGGTATCAGTCAAAACCTGGGGAGAAGCACTGGTTAGCAGTAAAGAACATTCTCAAGTACCTGAGAAGGATTAAGGAAATGTTATTGGTTTACGGCAGAAAAGACCTCCAGATCGAGACCATTGCTGACTCCAGCTTCCAGAGTGACAAGGATGACTCCAAGTCCATGTCAGGTTATGTCTTTACCCTCAATGGAGGGGTGGTCTATTGGAAGAGTTCCAAGCAGGACACCATTGCTGACTCGACAATGGAAGCGGAATATATCGCAGCTTCTGATCCCACAAAAGAAGCAGTTTGGATGAGGAAGATCTTAACAGAACTTCAGGTGGTTCCTTCCATTGTTGATCCAATACCTCTGTATTGTGACAACAACGGGGCTATAGTTTTAGCAAAGGAACCCAGGTCCCATCAGAAGTCTAGACACATCTTGAGGCGGTATCACCTGATATGGGAGATCGAGGTACGGAGAGTTGCTACTGAAGACAACACTACAGATCCATTCACAAAGGCCATCCCTCAGACGCAGTTCGAGAGGCTATTCGAGATGATAGATCTGCGATATGCCAGCACATGGCCTTAGAGCAAGTGGGAGATTATTAGTGTGATATGCTCTAGAGGCCATTATTGTATAGTACTAGTTTGTATATTACATTTTGGAAGCTTGGGATATATACACGGATTTATGACAGTCTTTCTCGATATGGTAGTATGCTACTTGGTTTGTATCTATCTTAATATGTGTATATGTTTCTTTTAAAATATCGCTAATACATATTGATAGAGCCCTTAGGATCATTTCTAGACTACCAGCGTTGTGATGCCAGTCATACTAGTGGGAGCTGGGTAGTCTACAAGCACATCCTTATACAGATCCCTAGTCGTAGGATTATCGAGATGGGGCATTGATTAGATGTCAAAAATATAAAGTTTACCGCAATCAGAAACGGCGTCGCTTCGTAGCTAGCCGGTGAGTACGGGTCGATCCACAGAGATGGGTAAATTCCTTTTATGTGTTTTAACGAGTTGATTCAAAGTGTCGTTTTGGTTGGTTTATAAAAATCTATGAAAACTGGATCTAATTAATCTAATTAAAAGTCTTGCTAGGGTTAGGCTTAGGGGAAGTTTTGGAGATTAACGTTTTTCTTCACCGCTTTCAATGCCTTCTTTTTCAGATCTATTAGATGTTACGGTAATTGTCAATAAAGTGGGTCCGAATCTTTTGGGAAGATGTTTCTTCCTCTAGATTCGCATCCTTCCTTTGTTGATAATTACCCTAACCCCCAAGGAAAACACGCGCAACCGGCCCTTTATACTACGGTTCATCGTTACCTCGAGGGGTAGGATGCCGTAGGGAGCGGTTGTGCGTGCATGCATGGAGTTCTAATTCATTAGGTGAATGTGGCATTGAAAGGGGTGAGAGATCTCATCTCTCAACCCTTTCCCTAAGGCTAACCCTAACAAGCGAGGAGATTACTCGCTCATTAGGGGATGAGAAAACATTTTAATTAAAGGAACAGAAATAAAATTACTTACTAATTCGATGGCTCCCTCCAAGCAAAAAGAACAGATCTGAATAAACTCCCAGAAAATCTGAATTTTATTGATTGAAAAGAGGCATATGGTTTTACAATTTTCGATTACAATTTATAAGTAAACAGGAGAATTTAGGGTTTCAGAGTCTCGTGCACATGCAATTACAGATATGCCCACGAAAAATCCCAACCCCTGCACCGACGCACCGACACAGGAAAGTTGCACCGACACGGGCACTAAGCGGCCGCGGAACCGCGGCATTGGTTGGCTTGGGCTGCGGTTCCGCGGCCCTTTGGTGGGCTTGGCTCACCATCTTTTCTGGTCTGCATTGTACTTGTCTGGTCTTGTTATTTCTTCATCCTATTTCTTTATTTGGCTTCTTATTCTTCTCCAGATCTTCAGTGAAAATTTGTATTGGCTTTTTAACCGTTTCACTTTGACATGTTTGGACCTTGCGTTGTCTTGTACCTATGTGAACTGTGATTAGTCTCGGCTTGACTAGGATCCGTCTATTTGTTGGTAAAAAGTCCCTTTTCTGTTGTCTTGTGTCTTTTTTTCACTGTTTTCGCTCCAGAAACCTGTATCCTGTAACATGCAGCAGACATGCGTCAAAAGCACCTGTTTAATTATAAAACGAATAAGAATTGGGGAATATAAATTGCAATATTATGATATGAACAAATACCCCCAAACTTATCTTTTGCTCGTCCTCGAGCAAACTTATTTTTATTCACTAAACTCCTAACCACAATTTCGCAGGGAAACGCGATTGCACTGAGCACGTGCAACAAGCCGTTAAACCTCTAGGTGTCCCTAGTAGGAGGAGTGTTGTCTACTGAGGGTTTTCAGCGGATACTACCCATAAAATCCTATCAACTCGGCCCATTGACTTTTGTTCTCCAATAATGTTTTCTAACAAGGAATTCTCTTATCTTTTGACTCGCAAATTATCCACCCATATTCTTCACACTTCCTTAAGATTATATATGTTATGCAGATCTACTTAGCTTTTGGCATTTCTTAAGTTTTCCTTCTAGGGTTCCATCTCCACTTAGGAATTTTTATCAACTCTACTAAAGATACAAGTTCTATTCTTCATTCCTTTCTCTCATCTAAACTCCAATCACATATCCCTACGTGTGTGTATAAATCACCCCTACACTTGGAAATTCAAATTAAGCAATCATACCATTGTCCGTTGTCCAAAGTACTAATTAGTTGGTGAATTTTTAATTGAATTTTTGCTTACACATCCTTCATGCGACCGTTAATACTTCTTGAGGTACCAACAACCGATTACAAGATGCGTTAGCACTTTAAAGCGTACTTCCTAGTTTTGCAACACCCAAGGCTTTAGCAGTGACTCCCAAACCAGTTGGTCTAAGACACTAGGTGATGAAGCACCCTCGCTAAATATTTTTCTATTCTTACAACCTTAAGTAATCACAAGAACCAGTGTCCATTTTTTTATTCTTTATTCATACTGATATATATTTTTTATTTTCATTGCACTAAGGACTTTAGACAAGAGCATTTCAAGGTCTCCTCTACTATTCCAAGTTTCAAGGTGCGTGATTGTGCAAATTGTAGGGTATACATTTTCAGAATCTAGACTTAAGCTAGGAACTATTTTTCAAACTTATACTCTAATAAGAACATCAATACTCTTCCTTAGTTTTGACTTAGCCCAAGAAGTGAACTCAAAATTTGCCTATTTCTAAATAAACTACAAAACATATACTTTCTACCGCTAAACTTCAAGGAAGGTTATTTTTAGGGTTTTTAATTTACTAAGTCTAAAATCTAGTTGTTCCTAGCCAGTTAACTTATTTGTCAAACTCAAGACAATTAGCCAAAATTGAATACAATAATTTTTATAATTTTTATAATTTTTCAAATTTTTATGGGTTTTCAAATAAGTATGCAAAATGCAAAAATATGTACAAATGAATGCGAAGGAAGAAGACGTACCGAGCATACCCCCAAACTTGAACTTGACAGTGTCCTCACTGTCATGCTAAACCAAGAGGGTCAAAATACCGGCACCTCCCTGTTTATTTATTTATAAATTTTTTTTATTGTTAAGAAAAACAAAAATATATACAAAAAGGCCCTCCCCCAAACTTCATTTAAACTATGTTAGACATTACTGCCAAACTTTGCATAGCCCAAAAGTCAACACCAACCAGTTGAAAATTTTATCGGTAAAGAGTATTGGTTGGTGGAAGAATAAATTGTAGCGGTCCACAAAGAATTGGGGAAGATAGAAGTAGTGGTATGGGAGGTGTGGAGGTAAATATACAGGCGATGGTGATATATCAAAGCGAGAATGTAAATGATCAGCAATCAGTGGAGTATTGGCATTCTCGTAACTTATTAAAAGAAATGGGGGTGGTTCAACTTCTAAAAGAGGAGGTTGACTAACCACAACATCCCCAAAATGATCCTGTGGGTCCTCTATTGATTCGGCATCATCCATCAATTGTATATGATACTGAATTATGAGGGAACTTATCTCCTCGATGTCCGCCATAGTCCAACCGAAAACTTGCCGCCTATCTTGTAAGACCATTAAGAGAGCGTTCTCTTGGTCGAGGGCTAGAGAGGCCGATATGATAATGGGAAAGGTCTCATTCTCACCTATGTAAGCAAATCTAAGGTGAGACGGCAAAGGCGTGAGTTCGAGTTTCGGAGGCGAAAGAATCATTTCGGAATCTACCTCGAACTCAAAGGACTCCAACACAGGTTCGAAATCACTGCAAACAACCGATTCGGATGGCTCGACTGACTCATCCAAAAATTCAAAAGCCTCATATTCGGGCTGTGAGTCGTCATTATCCGAAAAAGTAAAACATTCATAATCAATATCGGTTGTGTCAACGGTGGTAGCCTCAAGGAGGGACGCACTACTGGCGTCAAAACTGTTTTCATCAAATAGAAATCTCTCAAGCTTGCAGTCCTCCTGCGTGATTTCGTGAATAGAGCAAACTTCTCGTGTACTAGTTTTTGGTACGGGGGGCAGACTTCCCATCTTATAAATATTGAACTCACTAGACATTTTCCCAAAGGATAGAGTCATGGAGCCATTGCGACAGTTTATTACAGCATTGGAAGTGGCCAAAAATGGTCGACCGAGGATCACCGGAATTTGGTTCCGTGGGTTAGCAACAGGTTGTGTATCCATAACAATAAAATCAACGGGGAATATGAACTCCCCAACTTTGATCAACACATCCTCTAGCTGACCCCTTGGATAGGTGATTGATCGATCAGCCATTTGGAGAGTACAACGAGTGGGTTTCAACTCTCCAACCCCTAGTTGTTCGTACACGGAGTAGGGAATCAGGTTAACACTAGACCCAAGATCTAAAAGTGCTCGATTAATTTTCTTATCCCAATTGTGATTGAAATCGTAGGACAGCCGGGGTCCTTTCGTTTTTGGGGTAAGGTTTGATGGTGGTTAATAGCATTGCTCACTGCACTAGCCACTAGCACTTTCTTAGGTACTTAAGATGCTTTTCTCTTTGAGGTGCATAAGCCCTTTGAGATTTTCGCGTATGAAGGTACTTGTTGGATAGCATCCAAGAGAGGTATATTTATGCTAACCTGCTTAAACAATTCCAAAATCTTTTCCACTTGTGTAGTTGGTTTATTGGGACTCAACCTGTTTGGAAATGGTGCATTTTGAAAATTTGTTGAGTCACATGTTTGTGGAGTAGAATGTGGAGTAGGAACGGATCCCGGTATAGATGTGTTCGTGTTGTGAGAAATGGGTCCGTTCGAGCTGGAAGAAGTAGAGCCGTGTGAAGGGTGGAGAATAGGCTCTAAAGAAAAAGGTGAAGAAGAAAGTGAAGCAGGGGAAGGTGACGAAGGAGAAGAAGAAGAAGAAGAAGAAGAAGAAGAACCACCGGCGGGGATGTCATCACTAGTCCCCACATTATTTTGCAACTCTCTTCCGGATCTCAACGTGGTCACCGCATTTACATTGTGATTGGGATATGCGTTTTGTGTGTGACCGGGATTTGGTAATGGTTGAGATGGAAGCTTTCCCTTTTCTCTCTCGCTCAACGCAGCAGTTAATTGTGCAACAATAGATTTGATACTTTGATCGTGTGAGGCATTGTTATTCATTAAAGATTGAACATAATTTTCAAATCTTGCTGCGGATTCTGTAGATTGCTTGAGAAATGCATCTAGACTTTTCTCGAGCGAGCTAACCTTATCATCATTTGGTTGAACTAAGTTGTTCATTTGATTTGTATAAGGTTGCTGTTGGAAAGGTTGCTGGTTTTGAGTTTGTAAGGGTGCTTGTTGTTGTTGTGGAGGAGGTCTTTGAAAATTATTGTTCCCTTGGACTTGTTGATTTTGGTTCCAAGCGAAATTCGGGTGACTCCTCCACCCCGGATTGTATGTCGAAGAGTACGGTTCATTTCTTTGTCGTTGCTGAAATGCAGCATTGACTTGATCCTGTCCTTGAATAGGTGCATTGTAAGGACACTCTTCGGTTAGATGCGATGGATTCGCACAACAAGCACAAACAGTTCGTGTGGGTAGAGTAGGGGCAGGAGAAGACGATGAGATTTTGGTCTCAATGGCTTCTAGCTTTTTCATAAGTGAGGCCATCTCGGCCTTCATAGCAATCGACATATCTATTTGATGTATGCCTGCCCTAGATTGACCAACAGAAGAAGATGCTGTGGTCTTGGACTCTCCCACTGAATTGTTTGCTCACTAAGATCCTCAAGAAACTGCCATACTTCGTCACTAGACTTGGAGAGAAAATGACCTTGACATATAGTTTCTAGCATCTGCTTCGTTGCCGAGTTCAATCCCTCGTATAATGTTTGGCAAAGTTGCCAACTTTCGATCCCATGATGAGGGCATTGAGCAAGTAGGTCTTTAAATCTCTCGAAGCACTTCCAAAATGGTTCGGAAGGAAGCTGTGAAAATTGTATAATCTCATTACGGATTCTAGCAGTTTTGTGATGAGGATAGAACTTTTTCAGAAAAGCTCTCACAAACTCATCCCAATTTCTAATGGAATGTGATGCGGTGCTATATAGCCACTTCTCGGCTAGGTCACATAAGGTGAAAGGAATGACCCTTAGCCTTATCGCGTCATCACTTAATTGGGTTGTTTTCATCATAGCGCACACATTTTGGAATTTATTAATAAAAATATATGCATCTTCAGATTCCAAACCATGAAATTTCGGCAGCATATTGATGAAATGTGGTTTTATTTCAAAGTTGTCCCCATTTGCCGGTGGGGGTGAAAGACATGTAGGTAAAGAAGTGCGAACGGGGTAGAAGAGATCCTGGAGCGCAACTCGTGCGGGCGCTACAACAGGTGGAAGATTCGGGTTATTCGCACCTGGCGGAGGTGGAATCATTCCCGTCGGTAAGGTATCGTTGGGGTTGAATCCCGACATACCTTCGAAAGAAGAATTTGAAGGTGGAGGTAAGGAAATGGACGGAATGTCGACGAAGGGTTCGTCGAAGGGTTCGTCGGTCGGTACCAACGAAACACGGACTAATCGGGCGTTAGTATCCCTAGTCCAAAGTGACATACACTAAAGGAGTAGTGTAGTCAGAAAAAATAGAAAAACAGAATGTGGGGGTAAGATAACGTCAATGGAGAAGAAGTGAGTTGCAAGTTTTTTAGCGGCAAGTTGCAAGTTTTGAAAAAGATTTTTCTCTTCTTTTTTTTTTTATTTATGTGAGAGTTTTGCAAAAAGGTTTTTTTTTTTTTTTAAAAGGGACTCGTGACACAAATCAACCACACATGCACAATCAGGCCTAGATCTAGGGTCACCTAGGTCTGCTAGACAGCTCCTAATTAGGGCTAGAAATAGGACCTCAAACCGCCTCTTCACGGACAAATACGGCCAGGTAAGTGGGAAGGAACCACCACTACAGTGGGCCTAATTAATAACCACTAGCCTAGACACCGCAATGTCGGTTAGGATAAACGGCCGATGCCTATACTAGTCCTTTTCCTATTGAGCTCGATGTCCTTAGGTCTGAGTCTAGTCTTTTTTTTTTTTTAATTGTGGTCGATGCAAAATGCTTTAGGTGTTTTCTGGGGTCCTGGGAAGGGTGATGAAATCCCCACCCAATCTGAGTTTGGTCAATTAACCCATTAGAGTCCGGTTAAATTATGCAAAACAATAAAATTCACTTGCAATCAATTTTTAGCGCGGCGCAAAGAAACCTGCAGAAAATCTGTTATTTAGAAGGGGGAGAAAGACTTTTTAGTGCAAAGAACCCTGCAGAGAATTTTTTACAGAAAGATATATGGAGGTTACAGAGGGAAGAAGGAGAAAACAAACAGACTAATTTTGAGATGATGACGTGGCAGGTGGAGCGCGGATCCGCGGTCTGGTGGCCCCCAATGCGGCGGAAACGCGGCGGAGTAGAGGGATCGGGATCTGTAAAATTTTGTGCTGCTCTGTACTGATATTTCCTCTCTGTTCTGATATGTACTTTTCTGATTGGCCCTCCGTAAATTTCCAGATCCGCAATTCTTCGCTGTTCCTGCAAGATTCAAAAGATACACCCTTCAAACAGATCAAAATTGATAATTTTTGTAATTTTTTTATATTTTCAGAATTTTATAATTTTTAAAATTTATATCAACCCGAAAATTCACAAAAAGAAAAATTACGCCATCCCCGGCAACGGCGCCATTTGATTGGATGTCAAAAATATAAAGTTTACCGCAATCAGAAACGGCGTCGCTTCGCAGCTAGCCGGTGAGTACGGGTCGATCCACAGAGATGGGTAAATTCCTTTTATGTGTTTTAACGAGTTGATTCAAAGTGTCGTTTTGGTTGGTTTATAAAAATCTATGAAAACTGGATCTAATTAATCTAATTAAAAGTCTTGCTAGGGTTAGGCTTAGGGGAAGTTTTGGAGATTAACGTTTTTCTTCACCGCTTTCAATGCCTTCTTTTTCAGATCTATTAGATGTTACGGTAATTGTCAATAAAGTGGGTCCGAATCTTTTGGGAAGATGTTTCTTCCTCTAGATTCACATCCTTCCTTTGTTGATAATTACCCTAACCCCCATGGAAAACACGCGCAACTGGCCCTTTATACTACGGTTCATCGTTACCTCGAGGGGTAGGATGGCGTAGGGAGCAGTTGTGCGTGCATGCATGGAGTTCTAAGTCATTAGGTGAATGTGGCATTGAAAGGGGTGAGAGATCTCATCTCTCAACCCTTTCCCTAAGGCAAACCCTAACAAGCGAGGAGATTACTCGCTCATTAGGGGATGAGAAAACATTTTAATTAAAGGAACAGAAATAAAATTACTTACTAATTCGATGGCTCCCTCCAAGCAAGAAGAACAGATCTGAATAAACTCCCAGAAAGTCTGAATTTTATTGATTGAAAAGAGGCATATGGTTTTACAATTTTCGATTACAATTTATAAGTAAACAGGAGAATTTAGGGTTTCAGAGTCTCGCGCACGTGCAATTACAGATATGCCCACGAAAAATCCCAACCCCTGCACCGATGCACTGACACAGGAAAGTTGCACCGACACGGGCACTAAGCGGCCGCGGAACCGCGGCATTGGTTGGCTTGGGCCGCGGTTCCGCGGCCCTTTGGTGGGCTTGGCTCACCATCTTTTCTGGTCTGCATTGTACTTGTCTGGTCTTGTTATTTCTTCATCCTATTTCTTTGTTTGGCTTCTTATTCTTCTCCAGATCTTCAGTGAAAATTTGTATTGGCTTTTTAACCGTTTCACTTTGACATGTTTGGACCTTGCGTTGCCTTGTACCTATGTGAACTGTGATTAGTCTCGGCTTGACTAGGATCCGTCTATTTGTTGGTAAAAAGTCCCTTTTCTGTTGTCTTGTGTCTTTTTTTTCACTGTTTTCGCTCCAGAAACCTGTATCCTGTAACATGCAGCAGACATGCGTCAAAAGCACCTGTTTAATTATAAAACGAATAAGAATTGGGGAATATAAATTGCAATATTATGATATGAACAGGCATCAATACTACGGAGTAGACTAG
This sequence comes from Agapanthus africanus, assembly GCA_030015575.1. NCBI lineage: Eukaryota > Viridiplantae > Streptophyta > Magnoliopsida > Asparagales > Amaryllidaceae > Agapanthus > Agapanthus africanus. The sequence goes on from CM057346.1 coordinate 406,015,943, forward strand.
TGTATACGCTTCTCATCCCAGCAGGGGAGATGGTCTGTCCCACAGCCGTTAGTATGTCGTACTGGAGATAGTATGCAAGTGCTTGTTACGTTACGAGTACACTGGACAGGACTCGTCAGGAACTGTTGGTTGGTATTATACCTATCGTCGGTTAGCAGTTCCCGGGTGACATGAGTACAGCTTAGTCCGTTGACTTGGCACTGCTACTTCGCCTCAAGTGTGTTCCCACCATTCTTAGATTACTACCCTACCACGGCACTATTGAGTCATGCAAACAGGTAGTAGTTGGGTGCAATCCCGAAGCACTTAGAGGCAGTGGCAGTTAGATAGGATTCGTCTCTCCCGGTATTGGGGGTCGATAACGCGCTGTGTTCGGAACGCCATTACACAAAGTCTCTGGCCAGGGAAAGTGAGATTTACGGGTAGGTACACCAGTAGTTTCTCAGGGTGTTTTGGATTGTACTCTGACACGACTTATACCGCTGTTATGGGTCTGACGTTTACCGCCCTCTTAGGCCCGATATGCGATACTCTTAGACGAACAGACTGGACTGTACGGAGATTGTCACATTCAGGCTCAGTAGGAGTTCGGATGGATTTTCCTCATCGGCCTTCTTATTGACATCTATCTGGGTACCGTTACATACAGCTAGTACCGCTTGCGGCCTGTGGTTAAACCCACTGCCAGCGTAGTGTCGAGTCTTTAGATTCCCACACAGAGGGTTTCCCAGCTTCGGGCGAAATGATGTAGTGGTCGTATGGTTTTACGACAGGGTTCGTTCACATACGCGTACTTGTGCACGTATGGTGTTTGGGTAGTTGATACTAGTGGGCTTTGGTTTTAGCAGGATCCTAGTATTATATTATTGAGTTGGTTTAGTCGCATTGTATTCGTATTTCTTGGAACACGGAAGCGGGTATGTATATACGGATAAGAGGGGCATAGGAGGAGACACCTTATTAGGGTTTTGACCATTGACTTAATTAAAACCATTATGAGGTGGAGGAAATTGTTTACTAATTTTTATTAATGATAATTGTGTCATGGCTAATTTGTTTGACTATTTGACTTGATGACTTTGGTTGACTTAGATATTTTGTTGGGCACTAGATATTTTTGCTTAGCATTAATTGTGACATGCTTATGGTCAAATCAAAGTAGCCATCTCAATTATCATAATAAAACTTAGTTTTCTCTCTCCTCAAGCTCATTTCTCTTCATTATTCTCTACACTCATTTTCTCTCCTTCTTCCCTCTCATAACCCTAGTGTCTCATGAGTTGAGAATCAAGAGCAAGTGAGACTTAACCACCAAAATCACTCTCTACTCATTCTAGGCTACTTAGTTTAGCACACCAAGTACCCTAGTTACTTCATTTTAGAGGTTGGAGCTCAAGATAGAGACCTTCGGGTGGATCATCTTTGACGTGGAGAAGGCGAAGAGGAGGCACCATCCACAACCACTCCAAGGAGCTCACAACAACGAGAAGCACAACAACGAGAAGAAGGACTTGAAGCTTGAGGTATAATCTTCTAACATAGTAGTTACAACTCCTTGTTAGTTTGTTAGTTAGTGTTTAGCAAAGATCCTCATGCATAGTCAATGTTACCTTGTAAGAAAAATTAGATTTTTACCTATTCCGCCTCCCCGTTAACTAGCAGGGTAAGTAACTTTGACTAACAGGTTCTAATGATATTCACGGTCGTAGTTAGTAATGCATGTACTGAAAACTTTTAAACGGTGTTAAAAATAGCGACTTCGAAATACTCCGTATTGCCCCCAAACCAAAGATATCATAACATGAAATCTGGGCAAAATCAAACAATACCAATATACCAATATTCAAGAACCCAGAACACAGACAAAACCACAAGACCCAAGTCCTTCACAAAACCGGCGAGGCCGGGTTTTTGGCCTGTCTCGCCGGCCGTACGATGGAATTTGTGTCTAGTTTTTTGTATGTGTTCTAGTAGTCACAAGAGTAGTCTTCTGCAATTGTTCCAAGAATTTTAGAAGACAATTTGAAAATTGACAGAAATTCAAAGATCGTTGGCATTGTTTCGGAGCTGTTTCGATTTCAATACTTCAAACATCGTTTAAACTATAAGCATAGGGTTTACGGGTTGGCTTTGATACCATGTTGGGGTATGCCAGCGCTCTGGCCATCTACCGTGGCCAAATGCGGAACAAAAATTTTACAAAACTGGCGCTAGAACAACCCCATAATACGGATTGACCATTAACCCTAAAAGCTAGCAAACATAAAAGGAGTTTAGAAAGGTTATACCGAATGTTCCACATCCTTCGGTCTTTAACCTTTATCCCAAGCTCCTAGAGGCCTCCATGATCAAGCTTGATCTCCGGTCTCCCACCATCGAAGATGAATGTCACGATCCGAAATTTGGTACGTGACGGCCCTTAAACCACGTAACGTCTACAGGTGTAACGCAATCTAAGTAAACCGAAAACCCAGCAATCTAAACTATCAAAAGTAGTAAGTGATAAGAACATTGTTAAAAACTTTTGGGAATCTCAAGTAAAATTCTTTAAAGTCCAAATTTTTCTCCTTAAAAAATTTGGCGGCACCTTCTTTGTAAAAACTAGCCCCAAAAAGGGTACATACAAAAGATATAAGTAAAGCATCCCCAAACGAGAGCAAACCACGCCCAAAGGCGGGAACAACCACCACCAGAAGATATACGACGCCGTAGCACAGAAAAGGACAATAAAGAGTGACAACAGCATAAAAGATAAAGCTGCATAAAAGGCCGTCTCACACGAGCATGACATCCAGAGTCACAAAACAATATACAATATCGTCCTCACATCTCGTCTCTAAGTCAATACATGAAGTAGTAGATGGAGAGAACTAGATATAATAGGATATACAATGAGTATCATCGGATAACCGAAAAAACCCACCTATAGCAAAACAACTCACAGTCAGCCGTAACGGTATCCGCTGCAAAAGATGATACGATAAGAAGAAGCCCCGCCGCCGCTGCTCTCTGAGGGGCTACCTGCAAAACACTGTGGTACAACGGGGGTGAGTTTCCAACTCGTGAATAGTAAATAACATCATGAAGGTAATCGCAGGTACTGCGATAATCTATCACATACAAGCTGATAGCAATAATGGCAATATGTATATGCAACAGTCATGAAAGGTACTCTATCGGGTACTACTAAAACATGAAGTAATGCATATCAATTGAAAGCTGAGTATGGGATAAAGCATGTCATTCTCACGGAATCCTCATCGTGGAAAGACCCGCGTCCATCAATGACACTTCAAATCCCAATATCTCAGGCACCGCATCTTCAGATCGGCCCTCATATCCTGTAAGTCTCATAGAACCTGAGTGTCCAACATCAACACCCGAAAACATCATGAAAACTAGTGTCCAGCATCGACACGTAAATCCGTGTACCATGGGCTCCGTCTGCCCGGATCGGCCTGTGACTCCGGCAGAACGGTCGGTCCATGTCCATCTCATAACTCCGGTCGGTATCCACCAGATCACTGCCGAGTCCAAATACTGTCACTGTTCATATTTTGATTTATGTTATTTTGCGTATGCGGTTTTAAAAAATGAATCAAAGAATATTGTTTACCGCAATCAAGAACGGCGTCGCTTGGTAGCTAGCCGGTGAGTACGGGTCTGTCCACAGGGATTTTGTTTATTCTCAATTTGTTCTAACGAGTTAATTCCAAATGGTGTTGGATTGATTTATCACTAAAAACTAAGGTTGATCTAGACTAGGATTAAAACCTTGCTAGCGTTAGGTTTAGGTTAAGTTTGGAAAGTCAATATTCCTCACCGCTTTCTATGCCCTAATTAAGATCTATTAGGTGTTATGGTAATAATTAATAAAGTGGATTAGTACCATCGGAAATAAACTAGGTTTCTTCCTCTAGGTTCTTGTCCTTCCTTTCTTAATTCTTACCCTAACCTCCATGGAAAACATATACAACCGGTCTTTTTAAACTACAGTATCATCGCTACCTCGTGGGATAGGGTGCCGTAGTGAGCGGTGTGTGTATGTATGCATGGAGTCCTATAAAAATATATGATGGGCAAGAAAGGGGTGAGAGATTTTCATCTCTCAAACCTCTCCTATTCCTAACCCCTAATAAGTGGGGAACTACTCACTCATTAGGTAATTGATTAAAAGAAACATTTTTTATCCACGGTAAATAATTAAAAGTTCTAAACTAATTTACAAAGGCAGATAATAAAATTCTATACTACGGCAGAAAGGAAATTAACTAGGGCATGGTAAAGAAAATCTACTTACTTTATTTGATGCTCTCTTCATACATTACAATGAATTCTGAATTTTTGATCAATGAAAAGAGGCATAAGAAAAGGCATACCTCAAAAAGAGGTTTAGGGTTTCTATTTATAGATCATAGAAACCCTAAGGTTACATTCGACTCACATCTACATTTACAAATATACTCTAAGAAGTCTAGTCAACGCACCGCCACACGTCACAAAATTTGCACCGACACGGGCTCCTCATGGCCGCGGAACCGCAGCTAAAACCCATGTTTGGCCACGGATCCGCGGCCATATAGAGGGCTTGTTGGTTCATTTTCACAGGTTTCCTTCTTGTTGCATTGTTATTCTGGTTTCTTTACTTGGTTTCTCAGAATGTCTTCTATTTTCTTCAAGATTTCCACAGTGTAGAATGTTGTGGACTTTTACTGCTTGCTTCGTGTTGAAGTCTTGAATCTTGCGCTGCCTTTTTTCTTTGTGAAATTGTCCATTGATCTTCGTTTATTCTTCAAACTGTAGGCGTGATCAAGATTCTTCCATTTGTTGGTTGTAGTCTCACTTTTGTATCATTTTCACTGTTTTTTGTTCCGAGAACCTGTAACCTGCAACTATGTAGCAGACATGGATCAAAAGCACCTGTTTATTTGTAAAATGAATAAGAATGGAGAATATAATAATGCAAAATTATGGTATGAACAAATACCCCCAAACTTATCTTTTGCTCGTCCTCAAGCAAACCTAGTTTATTCTTAAAAAGTCCTAGCCTCACTTTCGCAGGGAAACGCGATTCCACTAAGCTCGTGCAACAAGCCGTTAAACCTCTATGTGTCCCTAGTAGGAGGAGTGTTGTCTCCTGAGGATTTTCAGCGGATACTACCCACAAAATCCTATCAATTCGGCATATTGACTTTTATTCTCCAATTAGGTTTTCTAACAAGAAACTCTATTATTTTTGACTCAGAAATTATCAACCCGTATTTTTCATGCCTTCTTATCTTTTAACTTAAGATCATATATGTTCTTGTAAATTTACTTAGCTTTTAGTATCTTTTGAATTTTCCTTCTAAGGTTCCATCTCAACTTAGGAATTTTTATCATCTCTACTAAAGATATAAGTCCTATTTTTCATTCCTAACTCTCATCTAAATCCCAATCACATACCCCTACGTGTGTGTATGTATCACCCCTACACTTGAAAATTCAATTCAAGCTATTATACTCTTCTCCATTGTCCAAAGTACTTTTAGTTGGTGAATTTTTAGATGAAATTGCACATACATCTTTCATGCGGCCGTTAATACTTCTTGAGGTACTAACGACCGATTACAAAATGTGTTTGCACATTAAGGCGTAATTCCTAGTCTTGTAATATCTAAGGCTTTAGCAGTGACTCCCAAACCAGTTGGTCTAAGGGACTAGGTGATAAAGCACCCTCGCTAAAATTTTTTTTTATTTATGCAGCCTTAAGTAATTACAAAAACCAATGTTCATTTTTTTTCTCTTTATTCACACTTGTATTTTTTATTTTATTTTCCTTCATACTAAGGACTTTAGACAAGAGCATTTCAATGTCTCTTATACTATTCCAAGTTTCAAAGTTCGTCTTTGTGCAAGTTGTAGGGTATGTATTTTCAGAATTTAGACTTAAGCTTAGGGATTATTTTTCAGACTTACACTTTAATAAAAATTTCAATATTCTTCCCTTATTTTGACTTAGCCCAAGAAGTCAACTCGAAATTTGCCTATTTCTAAATAAAGTACAAAGACATATACTTTCTACCATTAAATTTTAGGAAAAGTTATTTTTAGGGTTTTTAATTTACTAAGTCTAGAATCTAGTTTTTCCTAACTAGTTAACCTTTTTGTCAAACTCAAGTCAATTATGGCCAAAATTGAATGTTTCAATTTTTATAATTTTTAAAAAATTTCAATTTTTATGGGTTTTAAAATAAGTATGCAAATGCAAAAATGTACATATAAATGCGAAGGAAGAAAGCTTACCGAGCACACCCCCAAACTTAAACTTGACAGTGTCCTCACTGTCAGGCTACATCAAGAGGGTCAAAATGGCCGGTATTCCCCTATTTATTTTTTTGTTTATAAATTTTTTTTATTGTTAACAGAAAAACAAAACAAAAAATATATACAAAAAGGTCCCCCCCAAACTTAAGTGAAACAGTGTTTCCACTGTTGAAGCATTAAAGTTCAGAGTTAGGGAGGAGAAAAACACAGTATCAAGCTATACAAGGCCTTACACAGGCTAAAGGTTAGCACCAACCATTCAAAAAATTTATCGTTATAATGGTAGGGTTGCTGGAAGAATGGAGTGTAGAGAAAGGAGTTGAGAAACACACGAGACCGTATAGGAAGAAGGGTGGAATATGATCTCGGTATATTCGGAGAAGAATGGCGGAAGAGAGAAAGAAGTGTAGTACGAACTTGAGGGTGTAAATTGAGTGAATAAATTAGCACAAATTGTGATGACCGATGTGTTAAAAGCGATTGTGCTAATTTATCAACCCGTCGAGAAATGCGGTCAAATCCCTCAAGATTCGCAAGAAAACATGGGTACGTTGAACTTGGTAAACCATCAATTGAAAATGGAAGCGCGACGGATTCTTGCGTGGTCGAAACGATGGAAAGGACGAAGGGGAGTGATTTAGGGATAGTCTTATTCTCACCTAAGTAAACTGTCTCGAACTCGAAGGATTCCATCAATGGTTCGAAATGACTGTAAGCAACCGAGTCTGATGGTTCAACTAACTCATCCGAAAATTCAAAGGACTCAAACTCGGGCGGTGAGACTTCAAATTCGTCCGAAAAAGTGAAACACTCGTAATTGGTATCGGCTGTGAGAACTGTGTCAGATTAAAAGAGGAACGCACTAGTGGCGTCCAAACTGCTGTGATCGAACAGAAATTTTTCAAGCTCACAGTCCTCATGCGTGGTCGGAACGATGGAAAGGAAGGGGTGATTTAGGAAGTATAACAGTTAAAAATTCAGGAGGATGAATTGGAAAATCTGACTCATCAAACAAAACTGGTTCATCCTCAATACTATCCTTAATACTCTCCTCAATACTATCATCATTACTCTCCTCAATACTATCCTCATCCATGCAATTATCATCAAAATCAAGACGCATATGAAGTTCGGGAGAAACATTTAATGACTCGGGATGATGAATTGGAGAGAAAATTTCAGTCAAATCTACAGGTTCATCATCCAAAATATTCCCTGTGTCAATATCCTCAATCAAGTGAAAATCCATTTTTTTAGACACCTCATCAAAGGCATGGATATTTATCAATTCAGGTCCTAGATTGGAGGTGTAGAGATTGAAAGGATTGGTGATGGTTTCACTCAAAAGGAACCCTTCACGATCTGGCAAATCAAGCACTACAAAGTCGCACAACTCATTAAACATTTTATTTTCAACTGGTGAATCATTTGGGACACTTGTTTGAAAACTGGAGTTGTGGGATTCAATTGGTGATGGGTAGGTTTGATTTGGAAAGGTGCACAGCTCACTCTCTCCTCTCAAATTCTCAATCTGTCCAACCGTCTCATCATACATTGGAAGATTTGGAGCTAGTTGAAAACTAGCTACCGGGTCACTAGGTTGCATAAGGGCGGCAATGGACACATCCAAATTTCTCATCTGTTGGTTTGTCGCTACAATATAAGCTTCCAACGACTTTTCCAGACTAGACATGGGTTGTGAAGGGGTTTCAGTAAAATATTCAAAATTGTTTGGATACGTGAAACTCCCAAATAGTTGTGTAGAAGCAATATCTAGGGAAGGTGCAGAAGTCGGGTAGGACTGGTAGGAATTGAATGGTTGGACAGAAGTAGGATCAACATTTGGATAAAAAGGTGAATGGACTTGTTGATCCCAAGAACTAGAAGTGTTGAAAGGAGTGAAAGATTGGTTACGAGATTGTTCGATGATATGGGTTTCGGAGTTACAACAGGACTCGAAAAAAGAGTATCAACGTAAGAAGGTGGTGAAGGTTGAAATGGTTGATACAAATTGGATTGTGGAGTGTTGTTTCTCCTAGACGCTTCTATTCGATCTTTCAAACAAATTTTGGGCACGGAGGGGTCGTCCGTAATTCGACCAAAACAATTCGCGTAGGAAGCAATGTTTGGATGAGGGTACCAAAGTTCGGGAAGAGTTTTGGGAGGTGGAGTAACCATGATGTAAGAAAGGAAAAGAAAAAGAATGTGGGTGCAAGTGGGGTGCAATGGATTTCTTAGCGACAAGTAGCAAGTTTTTATTAAAAAAATTTCCTTTTTGTGTTTTTTATAAGAAGCTTTTTGCAAAAAGATTTTCAATAAAAGGCTTAGACACACGTTCAATCAATCACAAATGCACAATCAAGCCTAGATCTAGGGTCACCTAGGTCAGCTAGACAGCTCCTAACTGTTCCAAACGACAAGATGTGACGACCTCAAACCGCCTCTTCACCGCCAATTGTGGCAAGGTAAGCACAAGTAGAGAAAGGAGGGATCCGCTCACGAATCACCGTGAAACGGGCCTTTTAAAGTTACATTTCCTAACCTGTCTAGCCTAGGCACCACAAAGTCAAGTTTAGATCAACGGTCGATGCCTACAACTATTCCTTTGTCCTATTGAGCGCGAAGTCCTTAGGGCTGAGTCTAATCTTTTTTAATTAATTGATGGTCAATGCAATATGCTTTAGGTGATTTTTGGGGTCCTGGGAAGGGTGATGAAATCCCCACCCAATCTGGTTTGGTGTTCAAGCCCCTTAAAGTCAAATTAAATATGCAAAGCAGTAAACAATCACTTGCAAACAATTTTTTTTGCGCGGCGCAAAGAATCCTGCACAAGATCAATTATTGGAGAAGGGGAGAGATTTTTAGCGCAAAGAATCCTGCAGGAAAATATTTCAGAGCAGATAATGGGGTTACAGAGAAGAAGAGAAAACATACAGAAGGATTTTTGCTTGCTGACGTCAGCAAGGCGCCGCGGTTCCACGGCTAAATGTTGCCTTTGACCGCGGTTCCGCGGTCAAATCATTGGTTTAGATCCCCAAACCTTTCCTGTTTTCTGTTCTGATTATCCTCTGCTTGTTCAGATCTGTTGTTTGCTGTTTTGCTCTCTGGATTTTTCCAGATCTGAATCCGTTCGTCGATCCTGCACAATTCAAACAAAATACCCTTCAAAAATAACAAGATGATAAATTTTTATATTTTTTTCAGTTTTTATGATTTTTCAATTTTTATATTAACCCGAAATTACAAAAAGAAAATAACAACGCCATCCCCGGGAACGGCGCCATTTGATTTATGTTATTTTGCGTATGTGCTTTTAAAAAATGAATTAAAGAATATTATTTACCGCAATCAAGAACAGCGTCGCTTGGTAGCTAGTCGGTGAGTACGGGTCGGTCCACAGGGATTTTGTGTATTCTCAATTTGTTCTAACGAGTTAATTCCAAATGGCGTTGGATTGATTTATCACTAAAAACTAATGTTGATCTAGACTAGGATTAAAACCTTGCTAGGGTTAGGTTTAGGTTAAGTTTGGAAAGTCAATATTCCTCACCGTTTTCTATACCCTAATTAAGATCTATTAGGTGTTATGGTAATAATTAATAAAGTGGATTAGTACCATCGGGAAGAAACTAGGTTTCTTCCTCTAGGTTCTTGTCCTTCCTTTCTTAATTCTTACCCTAACCTCCATGGAAAACATATAAAACCGGTCTTTTTAAACTACGGTATCATCGCTATCTCATGGGATAGGGTGCCGTAGTGAGTGGTGTGTTGTTCATATCATCGCTACCTCATTCATTATCTAATTGTTGTATTTATCGGTATTATTGACCAGTGTCTGCTCAGCATTACAGATTACAGGTATCCATGACAAAATACTGGAAATGCATCCAACAGCACTGATATATCACTTGAGGGAAGACACTGCGACCAGAAACGCTAACCGACCGATACTTCAGGAGTTCCTTTACGTAACAAGTTGTGTACACGTTTTTTTTTAAATGGTCCAACACAACAAGTGTGTACACAAGACTTTTAAACACATGTGGATATGATTCTATATGCAATCAAGGATATGATTCTATATGCAATCATCAAGGATATGATTTTATATGCAATCAAGGATATGATTTTATATGCATATTATATTATATGCATTCAAGACTAAAAAGCATGTGTTCAAATCAAAGGCAATCAAACAAATCAGCATGAGCCATAATGGGGCAGGTATGAATATTTCTTTCTGAGCCTATAAATAGATACCAGAGGTAAGAGGAAAGGGTAGCTTTTTCTTTAGTTCTATCTTAGAATTCTTGTAATTTTTCTTTTCATTCTTGAGCTCTTGCCCCTTTGTCTTGACCTTGCAACTTCTCATTTAGAACTTGCAAGCTTAAGGCTTAGGTTCTTGACTTCAAGATCTCTTGTAACAAGTTTGTTCTTCAATAAAAGTTTGTATTTTTATTACGTGTCTTGTTCCACTTTACATGATTTCAATTGTGAAATTCATGCTTTGCTTTGATCTTGCAACCTCTTAAGTGAGCTTGCAATCTTAAAGCTTGGTATTTGGATCTCACACGTTGCCGGGGATTGAACACTGGGAGATAAAACGCTTGAACTCATCGGTTCTCTTTTCCTCTTTATTTCATTGCATGTTTTTATGTATCTTCGCTTTTCTTTCTTGTTAATTTGTAAATATGTGTGAGTAATCTTTTCACTTGTTAAGGGTGTAATATGTTAGATCGTATTCGAAGATTTTCTTTGTCCAACTTTAAAACCTAAAACTTGCCTATTGAAACTTCGTGCAAATCACCCGCAACTCCGCTCACTAGGCATCCTATCCTACCCCGATAGTGATGATTCCTAATCATGACCGGATTGCCCGTGGTTTGCCGAAGGCTAAAATCAAGAGATAACAACGGAAGGACAAGGGACAAGGAAAACGGATTTAGCGAAATACCGCAAATACCGTATTTCAAGTTCCCTAATCCGCGTTGTTACCTATTGCTTTAGTATCAATACCAAGTCGGGGCTATAAGGAATTGGCAAACATCACCTTCATACAATCTAACTTATTACTACCCTTAACAAGTCCTTTTTATCCATATCTTTGTTACGACAATTAGTTAACCAACAAATCAAAACACGGTATTAACTCGTTAAAACAAGCAATAAGAAACTTACCATCTCCCTGCGGACGACCCATATTCATCGCGGCTCGCTACAAGCGACACCGTTTTGATTGCGGTAATTTCAGAATTCTTTTTAAACACGACACAGTTAGATCGTGACAATCAAATGGCACCGTTGCCGGGGATTGAACACTGGGAGATAAAACGCTTGAACCCATCGGTTCTCTTTTCCTCTTTATTTCATTGCATGTTTTTATGTATCTTCTCTTTTCTTTCTTGTTAATTTGTAAATATGTGTGAGTAATCTTTTCACTTGTTAAGGGTGTAATATGTTAGATCGTATTCGAAGATTTTCTTTGTCCAAACTTTAAAACCTAAAACTTGCCTATTGAAACTTCGTGCAAATCACCCGCAACTCCGCTCACTAGGCATCCTATCCTACCCCGATAGTGATGATTCTTAATCATGACCGGATTGCCCGTGGTTTGCCGAAAACTAAAATCAAGAGATAACAACGGAAGGACAAGGGACAAGGAAAACGGATTTAGCGAAATACCGCAAATACCCTATTTCAAGTTCCCTAATCCGCGTTGTTACCTATTGCTTTAGTATCAATACCAAGTCGGGGCTATAAGGAATTGGCAAACATCACCTTCATACAATCTAACTTATTACTACCCTTAACAAGTCCTTTTTATTCATATCTTTGTTACGACAATTAGTTAACCAACAAATCAAAACACGGTATTAACTCGTTAAAACAAGCAATAAGAAACTTACCATCTCCCTGCGGACGACCCGTATTCATCGCGGCTCGCTACAAGCGACACCGTTTTGATTGCGGTAATTTCAGAATTCTTTTTAAACACGACACAGTTAGATCGTGACAATCATGTGTGTATGTATGCATGGAGTCCTATAAAAATATGTGATGGGTAAGAAAGGGGTGAGAAATTTTCATCTCTCAAACGTCTCCTATTCCTAACCCTAACAAGTGAGGAACTACTCACTCATTAGGGAATTGATTAAAAGAAATATTTTTTATATACGGCAAATAATTAAAAGTTCTAAACTAATTAATTAGGGCAGATAATAAATTCTATACTACGGCAGAAAGGAAATTAACTAGGGCAAGGTAAAGAAAATCTACTTATTTTATTTGATGCTCTCTTCATACATTACAATGAATTCTGAATTTTTTATCAATGAAAAGAGGCATAAGAAGAGGCATACCTCAAAAAGAGGTTTAACGTTTCTATTTATAGATCATAGAAACACTAGGGTTACATTCGACTCATATCTGCATTTACAAATATACCTTAAAGAAGACTAGTCAACGCACCGCCACACGTCACAAAATTTGCACCGACACGGGCTCCTCATGGCCGCAGAACCGCGGCCAAAACCCATGTTTGGCCGCGGATCCGCGGCCATATAGAAGGCTTGTTGGTTCATTTTCCCAGGTTTCCTTCTTGTTGCATTGTTATTCTGGTTTCTTTACTTGGTTTCTCAGAATGTCTTCTATTTGCTTCCAGATTTCCACAGTGTAGAATGATGTGGACTTTTACTGCTTGTTTCGTGTTGAAGTCTTGAATCTTGCGCTGCCTTTTTGCTTTGTGAAATTTGTTAGTTATATGTATGCCCTAGAGGCCATTACTATACATAGGATGTATATTGTAGTGGATGCTTGGACATATATAGGGAGGACTTTCTTGCTCGACATGATAGTATGCTATCTGGTTGCTCTTTACCTTAACGTGTATACCGATTGTCTCTCTGTTACATGTTGGTAAAGCCCTTAGGATGTGGACTTGACTACCTGGACTATGATGCGGATCATACTAGTGGGGACATGGTAGTCTATAAGTACATCCTTCAAAGTCCCTAGTCGTGGGTGTATCGAGACGGGGCATCGATATACCAGAGTAGACTAGCGTGTACCTTCTCGACCCATACAGATGGGCGATGGATGATCCCATATCCATCGGTGTTTGACATCAGAGGAGATATACGGGTGCTCAGTAGAGACTGGGTACACTGGACGGACTCGCCGAGAACTCCCAGATGGTATTATACCTCACGTCAGATGGCAGTTCTCTGGTGACACTGGTACAGAGTAGTCTGTTGACCCGAGATCGTCATAGAGTCTTGTGTGGTTCCCACTGTGCTTTGATTTCCATCTTACCACGTCCAAGAGGGCGTGCAAAACGGTGGTTTTTGGGTACAGTCCCGAGTCACATGGAGGCAATGAGCGATAGGAGGGGATTCGTCTCTCCCGGTATAGGGGGTTGATGTTGCGCTGTGTTCGATTGGCTATAACAGGAAATCCCTGGCCAGGGTTGCTGAGATTTACTGGTAAGTGTTACCAGTAGTTTCTCGAATTGTTATAGACCTCATATCGACACGACTTATCAAGCTATTGGGGTCTGACGTTTTACCACCCCTAGGCGAGATATGCGACATATCAGACGATCAGACCGGACAGTACGGTAGTGTTACTGGTTGGATTCACTGGAGTGTGAGCGGGCTTGCTCGTCGATCTTCAGATCGCTCAATACCCGGGTGGCCGTTACGTTTAGCAGACCGCTTGCGGCTTGTGGATGTTTGATATGATCATCATCCGCTGCCGGCGTATTGACGAGTCTTTAGAGTCCTACACAGAGGCTTCCTGGCTCAAGCAAAACGAAATAGGAGCGCATATGAGATATGTGCGGGACCGAGAATAATGCGTGTATGTGATACCGTATTCCATTCTCGCGATGAATGTATCGATTAGGTTATATGCGATATACCCTAGTTATCGAATCAAAGGTTGATTTGATAAGCCGATACATTATATACTAGTCGGTTGTGTGCGACATGACCGGGTCATTGAATCAAGTGTTGATTTAATTATTTAATGCATAATTATATATTTGATATATTACTTTGCATTAACTAGTATCGGTTCACTTTAGATGGATTTTCTCACTCGGATGTGCACATTATATATGTGATATGATTTTGTGCATTTACTTGTATCATGTTTGATGATACATGCTTTTTGGTTTGTGTAAAGATTAAACCATGGTTAGGGTTTTGTTTTTCATATCTATTTATTCATTTATTTATTTATTTTCTTTTTGGAAAAAGAAATGAGAAGAATGGTGGCTTTCTTTGTTTGTAGTTGAAGATTCATGAACCTTTGACTTTGTCCACCATTCTTATCTCATGCTTAACCTAACCATTTGATTTAACCCTAGTTCAATCTCTACACTTGACCATGGTTTAGATTATGATAAGTTTTGATTTTTCTTTTCATTTTTAATTAACTTATCATAATTCTTTCTTCTTCTTCTTCATCTTCTTCACATGAAGAAAGTTCACTTCATCAATGGTGATTGATGAAAATGAGTGTGAAATCCAATTCTAAAGTCTACCCACTTCCTATTTCTTCATCCTCTACCTCTTGCCAAGTAGTAGAGTGTGTTTACTTCACAAGTTTCTTGACTTGGTGAAGTCGGAGCTTGATTTAGCGATGCCTCGACGTAGATCATCTTCGGCATGGACATCGACGACCTAGCTTGCCCATTCTCCGACGAAGCCGACGCGAGAGCCCGGGAACTCTTTTGGACAGCGAGGAGACATCGTTGCGGAGCTATGGAGGTGGACCACCGGATCTACAAAGGTTGTATTTCCGTATTCCATTAGTTAAGTGTTAACTAGTTTATTGTTTCGCCTAGATTTCTAGCCAACGATCCGTAGTCGGGTTTCTCGGCACCTAGATTTTTTTGAAATTGGCATGGTTGATGCCTTGTGAGACCTCATAAGGATGTCTAGGAACCCTTCAGTGGTATCAGAGCCTAGCTAGAGCCTTAGGCGAAGTCCAGACGGAGTTTGAAGTCCGAACGAACCCGAAAACCCATTTCTAACATGCTCTCTGTCCTTTTTTGAAAACAGTGAGTTTTTCCAAATTAAAAATTGCTAAAAAATTCAGCAGGGAAAAATAAGAATTACGGTGCAAAAAGTTTCTGGTGAACAGTAAATTTCGCGGCGGATCAGCGGCAGAATCATGGATTCTGCGGCGGATCAGCGGCCCCTTGATGACGTCAGCCCTGCTCCTTTGCACAGTAATTCTTAGTTCAAAGAGCTGAGTTTTCTGGGAATTTTTAATATTTATTCAAGAGTTGAATTTTTCTGCTGTGTTTTTGGAGATTCGGTGTTTCGATCGGAGTATCAAATTTTGTCTGTGTGGCTTTCCGGATAAATTTTAGAATATGTTAAAAAGTTCGACCGGATATAAATACCCAATTTTTCCCCTGTCGGGAAATTTCCAAGTGTTGGATTTTTCCGTAGTTTAACGACGTTCTAAGTAGTGCAAGTAACTCGATGGTCCCTCTAGAAGACAACAAACCTTAACTCGATTATGTGACCGTCTTGAACTGCCCTTTGAACCTTTGGGTTTGGGGCAGTACGGCGTGCCACATGTGAGGCATTGGCTTGACCCTTCTACGGCTGGACCGTTGGTACTGAGGTACGAACTGAATGTTGTTAGACTTATTTCATGTGTTGATCTGTATCGGGAAAATTTGGGTGTTCGATTGTTCGATCGGAAAGTTTACCATTTTCTGTTTATCTGGAATGGGATACAATAATTGGAATTCACAAAAAGTTATGAGATAACTGAATGAATGTTATAAACGTAGCAATTTAGTCTCACTTGATCGGTTGCCACGGAATTTTGATTTGATCAAAAGTCCGTCGCAATCACGTAGCGTACGCGGATACTCGCCGGGTAAACTTAATAGACAGCCTCACTCCATAGCCCCGACCAAGTGACTGTAGGAGAACCCCGTCGCCGAAAGCATCCGTCCGGGTGCTCGCGGTAGCGGTGTTCCGCCTTGGTGCACTTCGTCGACGGTATCGGGGGTGCGGCCATCTACTGAAGTTTGCGACGAGCATTCGATCAGGATGTCGGGAATCTTGTTGAATTGCCCGACTTGGTATTGAAAAGTGTTTTCGATGTTGAGACTAAAATGCGGGGTTTATAATTGTTAGGCATGTGATGTCTAAGGTATTCATTTGATTAGGCATGCGATGTCTATGCAGATTGCGGATTCCAACTGTTGTAGTTTTACACTTTCTTTTCTATGACCGTAAGTGTAATATGTGATATCGCCGGTTTCGTTGCTATATGTCAACGACAATTGGGATGCGCATATTTACTTACGTTGATGACATGTGATGTTATGTGTTGCTGGATATGTTATATTGGATCGTCGTGTTTGAATAGCCGGGGGTTTTTATGTGAGATGAGTGTTTTTCATTTTCATTCATGTAAAAACTTGTATGTAATATTCTTTTATTGGGGCACTTCCAGGTTGCGGAAGGAGTCGCCTTTTGTATATTATTTACTTTTCCGCACTAGGATAGACCTAAGGAGGGGAGCACAAGTAACCGGGTTCTGGAGTCCAGTGGGAGACCAACTCGAGGAGTCGAGTCCGGGTCTCCTAACTTTAGAATTGGTAGGGTTACTTGCCGCTCTCGTAGGGGTCTAGGGGTGTGGGTTTGGCTATTCATCACGACCGTGGAATCCGTGTTTTATACTGGCTCGTATTGAAAACACGGACGTCCTAGTATATCCAATATTTCATATGATTCTTCTGCTGCGATATCTGTGATGTGATCATGTGATGTTCTGTGATAGATACAGTATATAGTGTATATGATATATTATATAGACGTTACTTATGTTTTACACCCGCGCTAGCCCTGCCCCGCTCTGCCGTTAGTTACCTAACCTAACGGTGCACGAGGGGACATCGAGGCGAATGCGGATGGCATAAGTGTACGTCGTATTTATCTGTGATGTTTAGGTACTTAAATGATGGGACTTCATTAATGTGATTAATGAAAGAAAAGAAACCTAAGATGTTGTAGAATCGAATTTCAAAATAAAACAGGTAGCTACAGTTCTTGCTTTGCATCGCGGTGTTCATTATAGAACATCCTGCACCTTATTCGATGAGGAAAGGACCGAGATCCCTTCACCGGGAGTGACTCCTTTAGCAATAACTGGCAGATGCTACACACTCGGTTTGTCTTTTGATAGCTTCTATAGTTTCTGCTTTGCACAGTGATATATGTGATATATCCCGCACCTCATTCGACGAGGAAAGGACCGACGATCCCTTCACCGGGAGTGACTCCTTTAGCAAAACTATAAAAGCCTCAAAAACACTCCATTTTAAAATCATTTGATTCTACAACGATATCAAGTTCATTACGCAATAGGTTTTCAGAAAAACCTGTCGTAGCCCTCCGTCATTTCAGATAAGTAGTAGTTAGTATTCGTGCTGCATTTGTTGGCCTTTGTCAAGGCGCAGTGTGCGGTAGCTAACTGGTGCTTATCTGCTTATGCATATGATGCAGATTGAGTTAGGGTAGTCGTGCGACCTTGTTGGCCTTTGTCAAGGGCCGTGCGGGTGGGTTTAATTCAATCAGGAAATGACGGGTTGAACTTGACTAGCATCCTATGGTTTGTTGGCCTTTGTCAAGGTCATAGGAGGTTAGGGGCAAAATATTATCGGGAATTTCAAGTGTTGAAATTTGCAATGAGATTGCATACCTTCTATGAGATAGTTGGATCCCGATACCCGCTGCGAGTAAGAGTTACTCCTGGGAGAGTTTTATACATTACAATTAGCCGATCAAGTAGGTGTCTAGAAAGGTGTTAACGAGGTTACGCCTCTGGGAAAACGAGGTTTACATTAATTAGGTTCGTGCGAAAGCACGGGGGACCTCCCTCAAAGTACCGACACTGGCCTGGCTGAAAGATTGGCGAACTTGTAGTGTGTAATTAATCCCGGCTAGTCTTTCCTTTTAGGGTTTGAAAGAAGATTTGATAAAAAGCAGTGGGAGCCATCCTGATTAGATAAAATAATAACCAATCTATTCTTGCAAGAGCGCACGCTGAGTGTTTTCTTCTCTCTCTCTCCAGGTAGCGACCATATCACGCCTTAATCAAGATAATAATACGGATTATTGACCGAACCCGCTTGTTATACTGAGCTGGGGAACGTTGGTCCCGCTCCAACTTATAATTGTTATAAGACAGAGCAGGAAATTGGGGAATACCAGAATTCCCGTGCCGCCCAAACGAAGAGAGTGCATGCTGATGCATCATCTTCGGGTGTGTTCATTATACAGAACTGTTTCTCAGTATCCTTTACGTCCTGGGTATGTGATACCAGATCAGGATCCCAGATATGTAATATGTTACATAGGGCTACAGAAAGGTAGAGAACTGAGAACGGGTGATAAGTTTCATGAGGCAGAAAACGGGGCAAGTGTTGCAGCCAAGTCTGTTGGTCACTGTCACCCTGTATTACCAATACATTGATTCTGAACGAATGTTATTAGATACCGAACCTGATATACAAAATCATATCTGTCTCTTTATTAGTAAAGAAATGATAAAATTTTGTATTGTTGGATAATGTTTTGAACATTTCCTATATCAAAAGTTGATCGGTTCAGGCACGTTATCTAAAGCATTAATGTTCTAAATCAAACTACAGTTCTTAGTATATGGAACACACATAAGAGGAAGAGTTCAGAAATGAACGAATCCTTCTTGAGGTATTGTAGACTAGGTCATATCAATGCGACCCGACTAGCTAAGTTCCACATAGATGCATATTTAAAACAGTTTGAATCTACATCTTATGAAACTTGCCAGTCATGTCACAAAGAAAAGATGACACCAGCTCTGTTTATTGGAAACAGAGAAAGAGTTAGTGTACTCTTGGGATATGATACATGTTGATGTATGTAAGCTCCCCTGTCTACACATGCCAAGATTGGTTCTTTGTACTTCATTACATTCTCTGATGATCTCTTTCGAGTTTCAGACCTATGTTCCTGTTGAAACACAAGTCCGAACCTTATGAGATATTCATAGAATATAAGTTAGAAGTAGAGAACCAAAATACGGGTATAAGTATTATGTCCTTTGATGAGATCAAGGAGGAGAATACTTGAGCACGGAATTCCAGGACTATTCTAAAGGAGAATGAGATTCTCTCTCAGCATTACTCCTCCGTATACACCATAGCACGATGGTATATCGGGGCGGAGCAGATACACCCTATTTGATATGGTGTGCTCTATGATGAGTAATACTGAGTTACCTTTTTCCTATTGGGTGTTATGCACTTGAAAAGCTGCATACCTATTGAATAGGGTTCTAATCAAATCAGTTGCCTACCGCTTCATATGTGATATGGAATGGGAAGAACCCATGTCTTAAGTTAGTTAAGATTTGGAGTTGTCCGACCTATGTCTGAAAGAAAAATCCGGACAAGCTCGAGGCAAGGTCTGTAATGTAGAACTGGAAAGGTTCCAGCTATACAAACTGCAGCTGATGATTTGAAAGAACCAAAGGATTCGATAGTTACCAACGAACCTCAGCCTCTCCGCCGATCTAGTAGGGTTCCTCACCCACCTGAGAGATACTTCTGTTTCTCTATGACAGTGGGAGCGAGGATTGCATCATAAGATGATGACCCAACTTGTTTCGACCTGGCCATCAGGAGTAGGACTCTGTAAGAATGGCTGGATGCTTAGCGATCTGAGATGGAATCCTTATACACCAACAAAGTATGGACTTTGGTTGCTATATCTGAAGGGTTAAATCCCCTTCAGGAGCAAGTATATCTTGAGAAGATTACTTGGTGTACATGGAAAAGTTGAGACTTTCAAAGCTAGAATTGTTAAAGGTTTTCGTCATCGACCAGACGTGGATAATGATGAAACCTTTTTCCAATACCTATGCTTAAGTCCATCCAGATCCTACTTGTCACGGCTACATACCATGGCTACGATATCTGGCGGTTGAGTGCCATGACTGCTTTTCTAAATATTGATTTAGAAGAGTGCGTCTATAAGTACACAGCCAGAGGGCCTCGTAGACAGTGGGAGCAGCGGAAACGTGTGCAAGATGCTTTATAGGATAAAGCAGGCATCACGGAGTTGGAACGTCTATTTTGATGTGTTAGTCAAAGAAGTTGACATCATCAAAATGGTAGATGAACCTTGTATAAACAAAAAGGGTAGTAGGGAGTATGGTGACGATCCTCGCAGAGTACGTGGATGACATACTCTTGATAAGAAAAGAGTTTCTTATGCTACGCTCGGTCAATCTCCGCTTATCACCATAATTCTCCATATAGGATCAAAATGATACCTACTAAATCCTGGATTTTGGATCTATGGGATAGATCTAATTGGATGTTAGGATTCTCACTAGTTGTAGTGAGATGGTATCAATCGATCCTGGGGAGAATCACTGGAAGTGTTCCAGGGTGATAATGACGACTGAATGTCAGTCGCAGGCATTGTCTTTACCCTCAGTAAAGGGACGGTATGTTGGAAGAGTTCCAAGCTAGATACCGTGACATACTAGACGATAAAGGCACGATACATCGCTACTTAAGATGCTACCAAAGAGGCTGTTTGGGTGTATATTGGTTCATGAGATGAACTACGTTCCTACCATTGTGAGACAATGGAGTTGTGGCTCATGCCGAGGAACGCCGGTCCCATCAGTGATCCAGACTTATTCTAAGGCAGTATCGCCTGATCATGGAGATAGTTGATCTCCACGGTGATCGAGGTTAGGAGAGTAGACTCAGAGGACAACACAGCGGATCCACTCACAAAGGCCTGTTCCCAGAGAGAGACTTTTAAGGGATGGTTGAGTATGAGATACTGCAACCACTGCTATCAGATGGCCCTAGTGCAAGTGGGAGATTGTTAGTTATATGTATGCCCTAGAGGCCATTACTATACATAGGATGTATATTGTAGTGGATGCTTGGACATATATAGGGAGGACTTTCTTGCTCGACATGATAGTATGCTATCTGGTTGCTCTTTACCTTAACGTGTATACCGATTGTCTCTCTGTTACATGTTGGTAAAGCCCTTAGGATGTGTACTTGACTACCTGGACTATGATGCGGATCATACTAGTGGGGACATGGTAGTCTATAAGTACATCCTTCAAAGTCCCTAGACGTGGGTGTATCGAGACGGGGCATCGATATACCAGAGTAGACTAGCGTGTACCTTCTCGACCCATACAGATGGGCGATGGATGATCCCATATCCATCGGTGTTTGACATCAGAGGAGATATACGGGTGCTCAGTAGAGACTGGGTACACTGGACGGACTCGCCGAGAACTCCCAGATGGTATTATACCTCACGTCAGATGGCAGTTCTCTGGTGACACTGGTACAGAGTAGTCTGTTGACCCGAGATCGTCATAGAGTCTTGTGTGGTTCCCACTGTGCTTTGATTTCCATCTTACCACGTCCAAGAGGGCGTGCAAAACGGTGGTTTTTGGGTACAGTCCCAAGTCACATGGAGGCAATGAGCGATAGGAGGGGTTTTGTCTCTCCCGGTATAGGGGGTTGATGTTGCGCTGTGTTCGATTGGCTATAACAGGAAATCCTTGGCCAGGGTTGCTGAGATTTACTGGTAAGTGTTACCAGTAGTTTCTCGAATTGTTATAGACCTCATATCGACACGACTTATCAAGCTATTGGGGTCTGACGTTTTACCACCCCTAGGCGAGATATGCGACATATCAGACGATCAGACCGGACTGTACGGTAGTGTTACTGGTTGGATTCACTGGAGTGTGAGCGGGCTTGCTCGTCGATCTTCAGATCGCTCAATACCCGGGTGGCCGTTACGTTTAGCAGACCGCTTGCGGCTTGTGGATGTTTGATATGATCATCATCCGCTGCCGGCGTATTGACGAGTCTTTAGAGTCCTACACAGAGGCTTCCTGGCTCAAGCAAAACGAAATAGGAGCGCATATGAGATATGTGCGGGACCGAGAATAATGCGTGTATGCGATACCGTATTCCATTCTCGCGATGAATGTATCGATTAGGTTATATTCGATATACCCTAGTTATCGAATCAAAGGTTGATTTGATAAGCCGATACATTATATACTAGTCGGTTGTGTGCGACATGACCGGGTCATTGAATCAAGTGTTGATTTAATTATTTAATGCATAATTATATATTTGATATATTACTTTTCATTAACTAGTATCGGTTCACTTCAGATGGATTTTCTCACTCGGATGTGCACATTATATATGTGATATGATTTTGTGCATTTGCTTGTATCATGTTTGATGATACATGCTTTTTGGTTTGTGTAAAGATTAAACCATGGTTATTTAAATGGTTAGGGTTTTGTTTTTCATATCTATTTATTCATTTATTTATTTATTTTCTTTTTGCAAAAAGAAATGAGAAGAATGGTGGCTTTCTTTGTTTGTAGTTGAAGATTCATGAACCTTTGACTTTGTCCACCATTCTTATCTCATGCTTAACCTAACCATTTGATTTAACCCTAGTTCAATCTCTACACTTGACCATGGTTTAGATTATGATAAGTTTTGATTTTTCTTTTCATTTTTAATTAACTTATCATAATTCTTTCTTCTTCTTCTTCTTCATCTTCTTCACATGAAGAAAGTTCACTTCATCAATGGTGATTGATGAAAATGAGTGTGAAATCGAATTCTAAAGTCTACCCACTTCCTATTTCTTCATCCTCTACCTCTTGCCAAGTAGTAGAGTGTGTTTACTTCACAAGTTTCTTGACTTGGTGAAGTCGGAGCTTGATTTAGCGATGCCTCGACGTAGATCATCTTCGGCATGGACATCGATGACCTAGCTTGCCCATTCTCCGACGAAGCCGACGCGAGAGCCCGGGAACTCTTTTGGACAGCGAGGAGACATCGTTGCGGAGCTATGGAGGTGGACCACCGGATCTACAAAGGTTGTATTTCCGTATTCCATTAGTTAAGTGTTAACTAGTTTATTGTTTCGCCTAGATTTCTAGCCAACGATCCGTAGTCGGGTTTCTCGGCACCTAGATTTTTTTGAAATTGGCATGGTTGATGCCTTGTGAGACCTCATAAGGATGTCTAGGAACCCTTCAGTGGTATCAGAGCCTAGCTAGAGCCTTAGGCGAAGTCCAGACGGAGTTTGAAGTCCGAACGAACCCGAAATCCCATTTCTTACATGCTCTCTGTCCTTTTTTGAAAACAGTGAGTTTTTCCAAATTAAAAATTGCTAAAAAATTCAGCAGGGAAAAATAAGAATTACGGTGCAAAAAGTTTCTGGTGAACAGTAAATTTCGCGGCGGATCAGCGGCAGAATCATGGATTCTGCGGCGGATCAGCGGCCCCTTGATGACGTCAGCCCTGTTCCTTTGCATAGTAATTCCTAGTTCAAAGAGCTGAGTTTTCTGGGAATTTTTAATATTTATTCAAGAGTTGAATTTTTCTGCTGTGTTTTTGGAGATTCGGTGTTTCGATCGGAGTATGAAATTTTGTCTGTGTGGCTTTCCGGATAAATTTTAGAATATGTTAAAAAGTTCGACCGGATATAAATACCCAATTTTTCCCCTGTCGGGAAATTTCCAAGTGTTGGATTTTTCCGGAGTTTAACGACGTTCTAAGTAGTGAAAGTAACTCGATGGTCCCTCTAGAAGACAACAAACCTTAACTCGATTATGTGACCGTCTTGAACTGCCCTTTGAACCTTCGGGTTTGGGGCATTATGGCGTGCCACATGTGTGGCGTTGGCTTGACCCTTCTACGGCTGGACCGTTGGTACTGAGGTACGAACTGAATTTTGTTAGACTTATTTCATGTGTTGATCTGTATCGGGAAAACTTGGGTGTTCGATTGTTCGATCGGAAAGTTTACCATTTTCTGTTTATCTGGAATGGGATACAATAATTGGAATTCACAAAAAGTTATGAGATAACTGAATGAATGTTATAAACGTGGCAATTTAGTCTCACTTGATCGGTTGCCACAGAATTTTGATTTGATCAAAAGTCCGTCGCAATCACGTAGCGTACGCGGATACTCGCCGGGTAAACTTAATAGACAGCCTCACTCCATAGCCCCGACCAAGTGACTGTAGGAGAACCCCGTCGCCGAAAGCATCCATCCGGGTGCTCGTGGTAGCGGTGTTCCGCCTTGGTGCACTTCGTTGACAGTATCGGGGGTGCGGCCGTCTACTGAAGTTTGCGACGAGCATTCGATCAGGATGTCGGGAATCTTGTTGAATTGCCCGACTTGGTATTGAAAAGTGTTTTCGATGTTGAGACTAAAATGCGGGGTTTATAATTGTTAGGCATGTGATGTCTAAGGTATTCATTTGATTAGGCATGCGATGTCTATGCAGATTGCGGATTCCAACTGTTGTAGTTTTACACTTTCTTTTTTGTGACCGTAAGTGTAATATGTGATATCGCCGGTTTCGTTGCTATATGTCAACGACAATTGGGATGCGCATATTTACTTACGTTGATGACATGTGATGTTATGTGTTGATGGATATGTTATATTGGATCGTCGTGTTTCGCTTGAGCCAGGAAACCTCTGTGTAGGACTCTAAAGACTCGTCAATACGCCGGCAGCAGGTGATGATCATATCAAGCACCCACAAGCCGCAAGCGGTCTGCTAAACGTAACGGCCACCCGGGTATTGAGCGATCTGAAGATCGACGAGCAAGCCCGCTCACACTCCAGTGAATCCGACCAGTAACACTACCGTACAGTCCGGTCTGATCGTCTGATATGTCGCATATCTCGCCTAGGAGTGGTAAACGTCAGACCCCAATAGCTCGATAAGTCGTGTCGATATGAGGTCTATAACTACTCGAGAAACTACTGGTAACACTTACCAGTAAATCTCAGCAACCCTGGCCAGGGATTTCCTGTTATAGCCAATCGAACACAGCGCAACATCAACCCCCTATACCGGGAGAGACGAATCCCCTCCTATCGCTCATTGCCTCCATGTGACTCGGGACTGTACCCAAAAACCACCGTTTTGCACGCCCTCTTGGACGTGGTAAGATGGAAATCAAAGCACAGTGGGAACCACACAAGACTCTATGACGATCTCGGGTCAACAGACTACTCTGTACCAGTGTCACCAGAGAACTGCCATCTGACGTGAGGTATAATACCATCTGGGAGTTCTCGGCGAGTCCGTCCAGTGTACCCAGTCTCTACTGAGCACCCGTATATCATCTCTGATGTCAAACACCGATGGATATGGGATCATCCATCGCCCATCTGTATGGGTCGAGAAGGTACACGCTAGTCTACTCTGGCATATCGATGCCCCGTCTCGATACACCCAAGACTAGGGACTTTGAAGGACGTACTTATGGACTACCATGTCCCCACTAGTATGATCCGCATCATAGTCCAGGTAGTCAAGTACAGATCCTAAGGGCTTTACCAACATGTAACAGAGAGACAATCAGTATACACGTTAAGGTAAAGTTCAACCAGATAGCATACTATCATGTCGAGCAAGAAAGTCCTCCCTATATATGTCCCAGCATCCACTACAATATACATCCTATGTACAGTAATGGCCTCTAGGGCATACATATAACTAACAATCTCCCACTTGCACTAGGGCCATCTGTAGCAGTGGTTGCAGTATCTCATACTCAACCATCCCATAAAAGTCTATCTCTGGGAACAGGCCTTTGTGAGTGGATCCGCTGTGTTGTCCTCTGAGTCTACTCTCCTAACCTCGATCACCCTGGAGATCAACTATCTCCATGATCAGGCGATGCTGCCTTAGAATAAGTCTGGATCACTGATGGGACCGGCGTTCCTTGGCATAAGCCACAACTCCATTGTCACACAATGGGAGGAACATAGTTCATCTCATGAACCAATATATACCCAAACAGCCTCTTTGGTAGCATCTTAAGTAGCGATGTATCCTGCCTTTATCGTCTAGTATGTCACGGTATCTAGCTTGGAACTCTTCCAACATACCGTCCCTTTGCTTAGGGTAAAGACAATGCCTGCGACTGACACTCAGTCGTCATTATCACTCTGGAACCCTTCCAGTGATTCTCCCCAGGATCGGTTGATACCGTCTCACTACAACTAGTGAGAGTCCTAACATCCAATCAGATCTATCTCATAGATCCAAAATCCAGGATTTAGTAGGTATCATTTTGATCCTATATAGAGAATCTTTGTGATAAACGGAGATTGATCGAGCGTAGCATAAGAAACTCCTTTCTTATCAAGAGTATGTCATCCACGTACTCTATGAGGATCACCACCATACTCCCTACTACCTTTTTGTTTATACAAGGTTCATCTACCATTTTGATGATGTCAAACTCTTTGACTAACACATCAAAACAGACGTTCCAACTCCGCGATGCCTGCTTTATCCTATAAAGCATCTTGCACACGTTTCCGCTGCTCCCATTGTCTACGAGGCCCTCTGGATGTGTACTTATAGACGCACTCTTCTAAATCATCATTTAGAAAATCAGTCAAGACATCCAACCACCAGAGATCGTAGTCATGGTATGCAGCCGTGGTAAGTAGGATCTGGATGGACTTAAGCATAGCCATTGGAAAAGGTTTCATCATTATCCACGCCTGGTCAATGAAGAAAACCTTTAACAAGTCTAGCTTTGAAAGTCTCAACTTTTCCATCTACACCAAGTAATCTTCTCAAGATATACTTGCTTCTGATGGGGATTTAACCCTTCAGATATAGCAACTAAAGTCCGTACTTTGTTGGTGTACATGGATTCCATCTCAGATCGCTAAACATCCAGCCATTCTTACAGAGTCTTACTCTCGATGGCCAGCTCGAAACTAGTTGGGTCATCATCTCATGATGCAATCCTCGCTCCCACTGTCATAGAGAAACCGAAGTATCTCTCAGGTGGGTGAGTAACCCTACTGGATCGGCGGAGAGGCTGAGGTTCGTTGGAATTTACTGAATCCTTTGGTTCTATCAAATAATCTGCTGTAGTTTGTATAGCTGGAACCTTTCCAGTTCTACATTACAAACCTTGCCTCGAGCTTGTCCGGATTTTGCTTTTAGACATTGCCCGGACAACCCCAAATCTTAACTAACTTAAGATATGGGCTCTTCCCATTCCATATCACATATGAAGTGGTAAGCAATTGATTTGATTTGAACCCTATTCAATAGGTATGCAACTTCATAAGTGCATAACTCCCAAAAGGAAAAAGGTAACTCAGCAGTACTCATCTTAGAGCACACCATATCAAATAGGGTGTATCTGCTCCGCCCCGACATACCATCGTGCTATGGTATATACGGAGGAGTAATGCTGAGAGAGAATCTCATTCTCCTTTAGAAAAGTCCAGGATTTCCATGCTCAAGTATTCTCCTCCTCGATCACATAAAAGGACATAATACTTATACCCTTATTGGTTCTCTACTTCTAACTTATATTCTGTGAATATCTCAAAAGGTTCAGACTTGTGTTTCAACAGGAATATATGTCTGAATCTTGAGAGATTATCAGAGAATGTAATGAAGTACAAAGAACCGGTCTTGGCATGTGTAGACAGGGGACCTACATACATCATCATGTATCAGTCCCAAGAGTTCATTAACTCTTTCTCTGTTTCCAGTAAACGGAGCCATGGTCATCTTATCTTTGTGACATGACTGGCGAGTTTCACAAGATGTAAATTCAAACTGATTTAAATATGCATCTATATGTAACTCTAGCTAGTCGGGTCACATTGATCTGACCTAGTCTACAATGCCTCAAGAAGAATTCGTTCATTTCTGAACTCTTCCTCTTGTGTGTGATTCGTATACTAAGAACTGTAGTTTGATTTAGAACATCAATGCTTTTAGATAACGTGCCTGAACCGATCAACTTTTGATATAGGAAATGTTCAAAACATTATCCATCTATACAAAATTTTATCGTTTCTTTACTAATAAAGAGACAGATATGATTTTGTATATCAGGTTCGGTATCTAACAACATTCGTTCAGAATCAATGTATTGTAATACAGGGTGACAGTGACCAACAGACTTGGCAGCAACACTTGCCCCGTTTTCTGCCTCATGAAACTTATCACCCGTTCTCAGTCCTCTACCTTTCTGTAGCCTTATGTAACAGATTACATATCAGGGATCCTGATCTGGTATCACATACCCAGGACGTAAAGTATACTGAGAAACAGTTCTGTATAATGAACAAACCCGAAGATGATGCATCAGCATGCACTCTCTTCGTTTGGGCGGCACGGGAAATCTGGTATTCCCCAATTTCCTGCTCTTTCTTATAACAATTATAAGTTGGAGCGGGACCAACGTTCTCCAGCTCAGTAAAACAAGCGGGTTCGGTCAATAATCCGTATTATTATCTTGATTAAGGCGTGATATGGTCGCTACCTGGAGAGAGAGAGAAGAAAACACTCAGCGTGCGCTCTTGGAAGAATAGATTGGTTTTTATTTTATCTAATCAGGATGGCTCCCACTGCTTTTTTATCAAATCTTCCTTCAAACCCTAAAAGGAAAGACTAGCCGGGATTAATTACACACTACAAGTTCGCCAATCTTTCAGCCAGGCCAGTGTCGGTACTTTGAGGGAGGTCCCCCGTGCTTTCGCACGAACCTAATTAATGTAAACCTCGTTTTCCCAGAGGCGTAACCCCGTTGACACCTTTCTAGACACCTACTTGATCGGCTAATTGTAATGTATAAAACTCTCCCAGGAGTAACTCTTACTCGCAGCGGGTATCGGGATCCAACTATCTCATAGAAGGTATGCAATCTCATTGCAAATTTCAACACTTGAAATTCCCGATAATTTTTTGCCCCTAGCGTCCTATGACCTTGACGGAGGTCAACAAACCATAGGCTACTAGTCAAGTTCAACCCGTCATTTCTTGATCGAATTAAACCCACCCGCACGACCCTTGACGGAGGTCAACAAGGCCGCACGACTACCCTAACTCAATCTACATCATATGCATAAGCAGATAAATACCGGTTAGCTACCGCACACTGCGCGTTGACGGAGGCCAACAAACGCAGCACGAATACTAAACAGCACTTATCTGAAATGACGGAGGGCTACGACAGGTTTTTATGAAAACCTATTGCGTAATGAACTTGATATCGTTGTAGAATCAAATGGTTTTTTTAAAATGGAGTGTTTTTGAGGCTTTTCTAGTTTTGCTAAAGGAGTCACTCCCGGTGAAGGGATCGTCGGTCCTTTCCTCGTCGAATGAGGTGCGGGATATATCATATATATCACTGTGCAAAGCAAAAACACTTAAAAGCAATCAAAAGACAAACCGAAGGTTGTAGCATCTGCCAGTTATTGCTAAAGGAGTCACTCCCGGTGAAGGGATCTCGGTCCTTTCCTCATCGAATAAGGTGCAGGATATATCACATATACCGCTGTGCAAAGCAAGAACTGTAGCTACCTGTTTTATTTTGAAATTCGATTCTACAACATCTTAGGTTTCTTTTATTTCATTAATCACATTAATGAAGTCCCATCATTTAATGTACCTAATCATCACAGATAAATACGACGTGCACTTATGCCATCCGCATTCGCCTCGATGTCCCCTCGTGCACCGTTAGGTTAGGTAACTAACGGCAGAGCGGGGCAGGGCTAGCGCGGGTGTAAAACATAAGTAACGTCTATATAATATATCATATATACTATATATAATACCTGTCACAGAACATCACATGATCACATCACAGATATCGCAGCAGAAGAATCATATGAAATATTGGATATACTAGGACGTCCGTGTTTTCAATACGAGCCAGTATAAAACACGGATTCCACGGTCGTGATGAATAGCCAAACCCACACCCCTAGACCCCTACGAGAGCGGCAAGCAACCCTGCCAATTCTGGAGTTAGGAGACCCGGACTCGACTCCTCGAGTTGGTCTCCCACTGGACTCCAGAACCCGGTTACTTGTGCCCTCCTCCTTGGGTCTATCCTAGTGCGGAAAAGTAAATAATATACAAGGGTGACAACTTCCGCAACCTGGAAGCGCCCCAATAAAAGAATATTACATACAAGTTTTTACATGAATGAAAATGAAAAACACTCATCTCACATAAAAAAACCCGGCTATTCAAACACGACGATCCAATATAACATATCCAGCAACACATAACATCACATGTCATCAACGTAAGTAAATATGCGCATCCCAATTGTCGTTGACATATAGCAACAAAACCGGCGATATCACATATTACACTTACGGTCACAGAAAAGAAAGTGTAAAACTACAACAGTTGGAATCCGCAACCACCTCAGACATCGCACGCCTGACCAAATGAATTCCTTAGACATCACATGCCTAACAATTATAAACCCCGCATTTTAGTCTTAAAATCGAAAACTCTTTTCAATACCAAGTCGGGCAATTCAACAAGATTCCCGACATCCTGATCGAATGCTCGTCGCAAACTTCAGTAGACGGCCGCACCCCTGATACCGTCGACGAAGTGCACCAAGGCGGAACACCGCTGCCGCGAGCACCCGGACGGATGCTTTCGGCGACGGGGTTCTCCTACAGTCACTTGGTCGGGGCTATGGAGTGAGGCTGTCTATTAAGTTTACCCGGCGAATATCCGCGTACGCTACGTGATTGCGACGGACTTTTGATCACATCAAAATTCCGTGGCAACCGATCAAGTGAGACTAAACTGCTGTGTTTATAAGATTCATTTAGTTATCTCATAACTTCTTGTGAATTCCAATTATTGTATCCCATTCCGGATAAATAGAAAATGTCAAACTTTCCGATCGAACAATCGAACACCCAAGTTTTCCTGATACAGATCAACACATGAAACAAGTCTAACAACATTCCGTTCGTGCCTCAGTACCAACGGTCCAGCCGTAGAAGGGTCAAGCCAACGCCTCACATGTGGCACGCCGTACTGCCCCAAACCCGAAGGTTCAAAGGGCAGTTCAAGACGGTCACATAATCGAGTTAAGGTTTGTTGTCTTCTAGAGGGACCATCGCGTTACTTGCACTACTTAGAACGTCGTTAAACTACGGAAAAATCCAACACTTGGAAATTTTCCGACAGGGGAAAAATTGGGTTTTTATATCCGGTCGAACTTTTTAACATATTCTAAAATTTATCCGGAAAGCCACACAGACAAAATTTGATACTCCGATCGAAACACCGAATCTCCAAATCAACTGCAGAAAATTCAACTCTTGAATAATTATTAAAAATTCCCAGAAAAATCACCACTTGAAATTAAGAATTACTGTACAAAACTAGATGCGCAAAACGACAAATTCGCCGCGGATCTGCCGCATGAGCAGGCTCATGCCGCGGATCCGCGCTCACTTTATGGAATCATGGCATTGAATTTTACAGTAAGCCTTATAATTTCCTGCTGAGTTTACTGAATATTTTTAATATGAAAAAATGCACTGTTTTGAAAAAAGTACAGAGAGCAACTTTGGTTTGGGGTTCCGGGTTCGTTCGGACTTCAAATTCCGTCAGGACTTCGCCTACGGCTCTAGCTAGGCTCTGATACCACTGTAGGGTTCCTAGGCACACTAGTGAGGTCTCGCAAGGCATCGAACATGCCCATTTCAAAAAATATGGTGCCGAGAAACCCTAAACTACGGATCGTCGGCTAGAAATCTAGGCGAAAAGTAAACTAGTTAACAACTAACTAATGGAATACGGAAATACAACCTTTGTAGATCCGTTTCTCCACCTCCATAGCTCCGCAATGAGGTCCTCTCCGCTGTCCAAATCAAATCCGGGCTCAAGCGTCGGCTTCGTCGGAGAATGGGCAAGCTAGGTCGTCGATGTCCATGCCGAAGATGATCTACGTCGAGGCATCGCTAAATCAAGCTCACAACTTCACCAAGTCAAGAAACTTGTGAAGTAAACACACTCTACTACTTGGCAAGAGGTAGAGGATGAAGAAATAGGAAGTGGGTAGACTTTAGATTTGGATTTCTCACTTGTTTGCTCAATTCACCATTGATGAAGAAAGCTTTTTCTTCTTGAGTTCAAGGAAGAAGAAGAAGAAATGTTATGATAAGTTAATTGAAAAAGAAAAGAAAATGAATTCTTATCATAAAATTAACCATAGTCAAGTGTAGAGAATGAATCATGGTTAGTGGGAATGGTTAGGGTTAAGGAAGAGATAAGAATGGTTGACTTGATCAAAGCTTCATGAAGCTTCAAGTAAACTCCAAAACTAGCAACCATTCTTTTCTCTTCTTTTTCAAAATGAATAAACAAATAAATAAATGAATAAATAAAGGAAATGAAACCCTAGCCATTCTTTTAACCATGGTTTAATTCTTTGCACTTAACCAAGTAAACATGTATCATCAAACATGATACAATCAAGTGCACAAAATCATATCGCATATGTAATGTGCACAATCCAAGTGAGAAAATCCGTTTAAAGTGAACCAATACTAGTTAGTGCAAAGTAACATATCAAATATATAATTATGCATTAAATCATTAAATCAACACTTGATTCAACGATCCGGTCATGTCGTACACAACCGACTAGTATTCAATGTATCGGCTTATCGAATCAACGCTTGAATCGATAACTAGGTTATATCGCATACAACCTTTCCGATACATTCATCGCGAGAATGGAATGCGGCATCACATACACGCATTATTCTCGGTCCCGCACATATCACATATGCGCTCCTATTTCTTTTCGCTTGAGCCAGGAAACCTCTGTGTAGGACTCTAAAGACTCGTCAATACGCCGGCAGCAGGTGATGATCATATCAAGCACCCACAAGCCGCAAGCGGTCTGCTAAACGTAACGGCCACCCGGGTATTGAGCGATCTGAAGATCGACGAGCAAGCCCGCTCACACTCCAGTGAATCCGACCAGTAACACTACCGTACAGTCCGGTCTGATCGTCTGATATGTCGCATATCTCGCCTAGGGGTGGTAAACGTCAGACCCCAATAGCTCGATAAGTCGTGTCGATATGAGGTCTATAACTATTCGAGAAACTACTGGTAACACTTACCAGTAAATCTCAGCAACCCTGGCCAGGGATTTCCTGTTATAGCCAATCGAACACAGCGCAACATCAACCCCCTATACCGGGAGAGACGAATCCCCTCCTATCGCTCATTGCCTCCATGTGACTCGGGACTGTACCCGAAAACCACCGTTTTGCACGCCCTCTTGGACGTGGTAAGATGGAAATCAAAGCACAGTGGGAACCACACAAGACTCTATGACGATCTCGGGTCAACAGACTACTCTGTACCAGTGTCACCAGAGAACTGCCATCTGACGTGAGGTATAATACCATCTGGGAGTTCTCGACGAGTCCGTCCAGTGTACCCAGTCTCTACTGAGCACCCGTATATCATCTCTGATGTCAAACACCGATGGATATGGGATCATCCATCGCCCATCTGTATGGGTCGAGAAGGTACACGCTAGTCTACTCTGGCATATCGATGCCCCGTCTCGATACACCCACGACTAGGGACTTTGAAGGATGTACTTATGGACTACCATGTCCCCACTAGTATGATCCGCATCATAGTCCAGGTAGTCAAGTACAGATCCTAAGGGCTTTACCAACATGTAACAGAGAGACAATCAGTATACACGTTAAGGTAAAGTTCAACCAGATAGCATACTATCATGTCGAGCAAGAAAGTCCTCCCTATATATGTCCCAGCATCCACTACAATATACATCCTATGTACAGTAATGGCCTCTAGGGCATACATATAACTAACAGGATCAATATCAACTTATTACATCTAGTGCAAGAACAACATCTGGTGTGGTACTTGACATCTCATGATTGACTCAATTGCCTAAGCAAGTGATCTGCCAATCATGCACATCCCTCTTCCCTTTAGTCTGTAAGACACCTTTAGAGAGGGTGAATCCATCACCTGCAAGTACACTACCATGCCAGGAGTCGTCCATTCTAAATACTCTTAGAATGCTGTCTAAGTACCCTTAATTGGGAAACCACCCAAATCTAGATCTAAAACCATAGATCTAGTAACCAGTATGTCTGATATAATGTCCAAGTCCCATGTGGAGAAACCACTGTGTGACGACCAAAGTATAACCGATCGTAGTATAGGAATATCACTTCCTACTATGTGTATGTCATCCAAACACCAGGACATCACACCCTACTACCTTCTCAATAGATCCATCCCCTATTCTGATGAAGTCAAACCTATGACTGTCATGTCAGAAAAAGATGATCTATCTCCTCTATATCTGCTTTAGTCTATAAATAGACATAAGCCACTTGTCCACCATGCTTCCGCTGCTCCCACTGACTATGACAACCCTATGGCAGAGTCATATACACGTACACTTCTAAAGCTAGTTTAGAACAACGCTATACTCATCCTCCTGCCGGGTCTCACAGTCTGGAACAACAGCAATGGTAAGTGTGGGTAAACAAGAACCTCCCTGTCACCGTCCTTGAGGCTACCGGAGTACCCCTCGGGTGCCTGAGGTTACCCACCTTATCTGCGGAGTGGCCAATGGAATGTCAAACCAGATTGAATCTTTAGGTTCCTATGAAATCTTTAGTAATCGTTTGTGGTTCTGGAATCACTTCCAGTTCTACCATACTCCCACTACTGTTTTCTGAAAAAATCCATTTTTATTAAAACTGTGGCGAGTTTAGAACAATATCACTATTGATCTTCTAGATGGTAGAAAGTCAACACTCGTCATAGCCTGGGTCAACCCACAAATAGCCATTACAGAAACGTGCCTTGAGTTGTCCAGTGTCTGGTTTTAATCATAAACCGGACAACTCCTCGTACCTTAACATCGTTAAGATATGAACTGTTCTATATCCAATATAGAACCAGAGGCACTGATTTAATTGAACCAGATTCAAATCATGCAGCTGTCTCCAGTGCATGTCAACTAAATGGAAAGAGGCCGATCAGCGTTACTCAACTTAGGAATGCTTCCAATTATGAGTAACCTGAAAGAGAAGCAAGATCTCTTAATCATTACTATCAACTGAATACCATACACAAGTATCTACATCTTCGATCACCTTGAAGAATCCCGATACTTGCAATGCTTGGTTCTCTACTTTATTCAAATACCTATAACTTCTCAAAATTCGGACCCTGTGTTTCCACGAAACACTTGTCTAAAAACTAGAGAAGTTATAAGTAAACCGAATATAGTACGAGGACCAACCCCTTTGTCCTAATGGACCCTGGACAACATACAATACTCTGTATAAGTCCCTTGAGTCTAAAAACTCACTCCCTGTGTGTTGTAGGTTGAAAACTGTACCTTTGGTTATGAAGAATTACACCGCTGTTTAATGCTCCTTACCTAACCATCCACTGATATAGGTAAATGTCATAGACATAATTTCAAAAAGGTATATCTCACTCTATGAAAATAGACGTACAGATATATCAATTTGAAATTGGTGCATAACAGCGGATATTCAAAACCAAATATTTGCCGACCGGCAAACAACCCAGGTGACTTCCTCAAATATCACCGATTATAACGAATCCCGATATAATGAGGATGATCACCTAATTCCCAATAACTCACTCCCACTCATCATCTGTAAAACCATACAGATGTGAGAATCAAACTTTGTAAATACATACCCTGGAGTAAGTATCTAATCGGGAAATCAGTTTTCTTTTAACAGTACACAGTGAAACTGAAACATTGAAATGTTTCGTAGGGGTATCCGGGTATTCCTAGTAATGCCTCTTCCATTATCCAGATTCACAACTATAACCGTATATTTCTTTGCCACCTCTCCAAATCCCTTTATATGTCTTTAGTCATTATCTTCTGCACACCCCTTTAGGCCAAATGGTTTTCTTCCTTCCCTACCGTTCGGCACCAGCCTATGGTTTGGAAGAAGACTATCCAATAAGCATAATGGGTGTACTGTCTCAATCCTAGGAACACTCGCAATGCGAGAGAAGGTGAAGATAAAAGACAACCGAATAAACCTTATTCCTATTTCTCCTGAACCAGAATCCATCCCCGAACTGGAACAAGTTCCTTTCGAGTTCGTATATAACCATACGATGGAGTATCCAAAAACTGTGGATCTTCGTAGTGATACGGAGTGTCCTGGAGAAATACAAAGGTGATTTAGGATTGGCGAAGAAATACTTGGTTTGGTCGTGAATGTCATTCGCAATTTACTTTGCCCTCTTACTAATCCCTTGCTTTGTCTTAACTTTATACCTTCTGTACACCATCGTTAGGCTAATTGGTTTTCTTCATTCCCTACCGGTTGGCACCTGCCTATGGTTTGGAATAAGACTATCCAATTTGCGTAATAGGTGTATTATCTCCTAAACCAATGAGTACTCACAACTCGAGAGAAGGTAAAAGGAAAAGACAACTGAATAATCCTATCCGTTTTCTCCAGAACCTGAAACCATCCTCGAATAAATCCCTTCGAGTTCGTATATAACCATACGATGGTTTTGTCCAATGGAACTGGACGTTCGTAGTAATACGGGGTGTCCTGGAGAAAAGAGTAAAAGTAGGAGTGGCAATGAGGTTAGCGACTCCGACAATCCAAAAGCCAGTATTTAAGAAGGTTCGGTTAATTTGGTCACTGATTCATAGTCTAAGGGTCGGGTCAATGGTCGCTGCCAGAGAGAGAGAGAAAAGAAAACACTCAGCGTGCACTCTAACCTAGATCAGAATGGTTGCCAATTTATCTAATCTGGAAACCTCCCACTGTACCGTCAAATTCTCCTCCAAACCTAAAAGAAGAATTAGTCGGGATCACCCGAGGAGTAAACCAACTCATCAGTGGGAATCGGGATCCAACTATAATCGCATGACAACGTGACGGAATCCACTCACGTTATCACACTCCAGAAGGTATGCGCAGATCTGGCAAGTTTCAGTTTCTTTAGAAACTCCCGATGTGATTTTTATCCCATGCTCTTATGACCTTGACGAAGGCCAACAAATCATAAGTCACATGTCAAGTTCTACCCGTCATTGTCCAGGTTGATTTGAACCCACCCGTACAAGTCCTTGACGAAGGCCAACAAGGCTATACGACTGTCCCAAACCAACGCATCTATCTATGCAACAGAAAGGTAACAAGCAGCTACCATACACTATGCCTTGACGAAGGCCAACAAACATAGCATGAATACTACGTGCTGTTGGGGTAAAAATTTACACCCCGGTTGACCAAGTCAAAATCAAAGTCAACCCCAAGCCAAGTGGGCCCAAGCCCAGATCCAGTGGGCCCATGCCCGGGTCGAGCCCGAACATGAAGCGGCCGGCCTCCCCCCATGCCAAGATAAAAAAAATTTAATAAATAATTTTGTTGCATTGAATGTAACCTATTCCCCGTCTGTCTGGAATTCGTCCATCGATGAGTGCTCGGACCTGGGGCGGATACCATAGCCCTTCGTAAAACTTTTCTTCGGACTCCGTTTGATGTAACCGGCATCCGCACTTCTTAAAGTATTCCCGCATCTCGGGCGCATAGTATCTGGGATTGAGGACGGCTCTTATGCCTCTCGCATAGGGAAGGCACGCGACAGAAAGATCGTCCGGGTGCACAACGGGGATTGACCCGTAAAACAGGATGCCCTTCTGTCCATTTTTCCTCCCGGGGACGTAGAAAGTTTTCAGCACGGACACTCCGTCTCGGAGACATGTCAAGCAACGACCGTCCATGTCATAAAATGGGCAGTGCCAGCTTCCCAAAATCCCCTAAATGACAGATGATGATTCGCTCCTGGTACCATATTCCAGTATAGCGATGCTGATGTCAACCTAAATCAAAATCAACAAGTCAACTTTCACTCCGACACCGCAAAAAGCGGAGCAAGTCAGAATCCAAGCTCAACACCGCAAGAAGCGGAGCAAGTCAAGTCTACCCCTGACACTGCAAGAAGCAGAGCAAGTCAAATCAAGCATCGACCGTCCAAGTCGCAAAAAGGGCAGCACCGACCGTCCACGTCGCTAAAAGGGCAGCACCGACCGTCCACGTCGCTAAAATGGCAGAACCGACCGTCTACGTTACTAAAATGGCAGCATCGACCGTCCATGTCGCTAAAAGGGTAGCACCGACAGTCCACGTCGCTAAAATGGCAGCACCGACCGTCCACGTCGCTAAAAGGGCAGCACCGACCGTCCAAGTCGCAAAAAGGGCAGAACCGACCGTCCACGTCGCTAAAATGGAAGCACCGACCGTCCACGTCGCTAAAAGGGTAGAACCGACCGTCCACGTCGCTAAAATGGCAGCACCGACCGTCCACGTCGCTAAAAGGGCAGCACCGACCGTCCAAGTCGACTCCACATGAAAGAAGATCCATCAATTTCCTGCACACGACCCACATATGTGGTGTGCCTTTATTGATGGGGGGCAATTTGTTGGGGTAAAAATTTACACCCCGGTTGACCAAGTCAAAATCAAAGTCAACCCCAAGCCAAGTGGGCCCAAGCCCAGATCCAGTGGGCCCATGCCCGGGTCGAGCCCGAACATGAAGCGGCCGGCCTCCCCCCATGCCAAGATAAAAATTTTGTAATAAATAATTTTGTTGCATTTCTTTTATTTTATTTTATGGATAAATGTAAGAAAAATAGGCATAAAGCCAAATTTTTGTAAAGCACATGGCTTATGTGCAAAAAGAAATGGCACATGAGCCATGGGATAGGCAAAATGCCATTTTGTGAAGCCCAAGGGGCTATGTGTAAAGTGTATAGCCTATAAAGGCAAAGATAATGAAATATTTCTATGGCGAGCTCCAAACCAGCTATCAGAGCTTCATACTCAGCCTCATTGTTTGTGCGAGGCTCGGTGAGAGCAAAAGAACGCCGTAGGGTTCCCATTGATGGCGTGATGAATACCAATCCTATCCCTGCTTTTATCTCCGGGACACTTGATTTACTGGAGGTCCTTATCGATGAGGCCCCATCGAAGTAGAGCTCCCAACATGGCTCGTCATTCTCTAGGTGTAGCACTTGTTCGTCGGGTAACTCGCAATTGAGTGGTGACCCTTTTGGTATGGGATGAGCCCCACGTGCCGACACGTGGCGCGCTTGCGCTCCAGCGCTCTGTACTCGAGCGCAAAGCGCCCTCGTGCCGACACGTGGCGCGCTTGCGCTTAAGCGCCCAGGCGCTGGCCCCACGCATCCTTTGGATGTCTTTTTCCCCCTTTTTTATATATATACATATGTATACAAATGTACACATACACATACTCCACGACACTGTCCCTGTTAGAAAACAATTTCTAACGGGGCGCTGCCCCGCGCCCCGCACCCCGCAAGGGGGCTGCTAGCCCCCTTGACCCCCAGCCCGCTATCCGGGTAGCGGGACCCCCGTAAAAAACTCTACGTGGCTCCCGATATATTCAAACCCGGCTCAGATTTGCTTTTGAGTCTTGAGGCCGGTCTATCCTCAGTCAGTTGTGGCTTAGCATTTTGGTGGTTTATAAAGTACCGAGAATCTTCATATCGGACTTCATGCACATCGAACGGCTGGATGTCTCCGTCAATGCGTCTTTCTTCGTCATTTTTAGTATACTTCATGCATTGATGGAGAGTTGACGGAATGGTGCCGTAATCGTGGAGCCACGGCCGCCCCAAGAGTATCTTATAAGACGTGTCGGCGTCGATCACGTATACGCTCCACGTGTCGGCACGAGGGCGCTGTGCGCTCAAGCGCAGAGCGCTGGAGCGCAAGCGCGCCACGTGTCGGCACGTGGGCGCTTTGCGCTCGAGCGCAGAGCGCTTGAGCGCAAGCGCGCCACGTGTCGGCACGTGGGCACTTTGCGCTCGAGCGCTAGCGCACCAGCGAGGAAAAAGGGGGTTTTTAGCCCCGGAAATTCTCTAACGGCTTGGGTATTACTGGCCCACCATGATACGGGATTGCGGAGAGCATGCAAAGAAATGTCAGATCTGCCAAATCCATGGTGATTTCATTCACAAGCATCCCAATCCGTTGCATGCTACGGTGGTATCGTGGCCCTTCGAAGTCTGGGGCACCGACATTGTTGGCCCAATTGATCCTCCGTCATTCAAAGACCACCGGTTCATACTGGCCGCGACAGACTACTTCTCCAGATGGGCTGAAGCTGTCCCGCTAAAAGAAGTCAAGACAAAAGATATTCTGACATTCTTCCAGCATAATATTCTATACCGCTTTGATGATGAGATAGCCGAGCCAGAAGAAGCTCCTCAAGAGCTTGAAGATGGCGGACAAGCAACCTTTGACAAGCTAACCGAGATTGACTTAGGAACGCCCGATAATCCAAGGCCGACCTACATCAGCTCGCTCTTGTCAGAGGAAATGAAAGCGCAGATAATTGCCCTGCTGCATGAGTTCGTCGACTGCTTCGCGTGGACATACAAAGAAATGCCTGGCCTTTCCCCTGAAGTGGCCGTACATAAGTTGGCTATATCTCCTGATGCTAAGCCAATCAAACAAGCTCCTCGAAGAATGAGAAGGGAACTAGAAGAAAAGGTCATCGAGGAAGCTAAGAAACTCATCGATGCCGGCTTCATCAGGGAAGAGAAATATGCAGACTGGATCGCATGCATAGTCCCAGTGGAGAAGAAAAATGGGCAGATCCGAGTTTGTGTCGATTTCAGGGACCTCAACAAGGCATGTCCTAAAGACGACTTCCCGCTACCGGTCATGGAAATGATGGTCGATGACACCTCAAATTACGAACTGTTCACCTTTATGGATGGCTCGTCTGGATATAATCAGATCAAGATGTCTCCTGAGGATGAGAAACACATAGCATTTTGAACCCCGATCGGAATATATTGCTACAAGGTGATGCCGTTCGAACTGAAGAACGCGGGTGCTACATATCAAAAGGGGCTTCGCGAAGGGCCTACATCTCCCCGATAAATTTGAGATAAACCTCCGTATATAAGCAAGCTTGCCTTGAAAAGATTTTAGCTGCGTCAGACTCTTCGGGGGGGCATCTCCATGATGGCCTTTATCTTTGATGGGTCAACTTCGATCCCTCGATGTCGAACTATGAAGCCCAGGAATTTTCCCGATGACACGCCAAAAGCGCATTTCAGAGGATTCATCTTCAGGTCAAATTCCCTCAGTCTGGTGAGAACGGTCCTAAGATCCTGGATATGATCGGCCTTGGTTTCAGTTTACTGATCCCCGAATTTGATTGGCAAAGCTATAGACCCCAGAACTTGCTGGCAATTTTGGTTGAAGCCTTGAATGACAATCCTTTCCCTTGACAGGTGTCGGACGTCCATTGACAAACTCTTCAGAGTTCGCAAGTTCATGATGTTCACTGAGGACCCCGGATCAATCAATATGCGATTAATTCGATCTCCGTCGCTGTACCCGGTCACGTAAAGCGGCCGATTATGCTCAGCCGTTCCCAGTAGCAAGTCTTCATCCTTAAATGTGACTGCGGCGGCATGCAAAGCGTGCTGGGCTTCTTTCATATTAATTTCCGCAAAGTGAGCCTGATACTGCTCGGGGTTTTGTAGAGCGTGAATGAGAACATCTCTAAGCTCCTTAGATAGGACCAAGGCGTCGTAGATGCTCAGGCCTAGGGTAGGCCGAGGTTTAATGATTGTGGGGATCCAAATCTCCGGCAGCCGCGGACTAAGCTGCCGTTAATTACCCCTCGCCTTTGGGGCGAGGGAACCTCCGATTAACGGGTTAAACTAGTCATGCGAACTCAATGTGCAGTGTACGTGTGTTTTGTTTTGAAAGGGGTTTGAATATATCGGGAGCCACGCAGAGTTTTTTACGGGGGTCCCGCTACCCGGATAGCGGGCTGGGGGTCAAGGGGGCTAGCAGCCCCCTTGCGGGGTGCGGGGCAGCGCCCCGTTAGAAATTGTTTTCTAACAGGGACAGTGTCGTGGAGTATGTGTATGTGTACATTTGTATACATATGTATATATATAAAAAAGGGGGGAAAAGACATCCAAAGGATGCGTGGGGCCAGCGCCTGGGCGCTGGAGCGCAAGCGC
Organism: Agapanthus africanus; assembly: GCA_030015575.1. NCBI lineage: Eukaryota > Viridiplantae > Streptophyta > Magnoliopsida > Asparagales > Amaryllidaceae > Agapanthus > Agapanthus africanus. Next base: position 406,058,291 of record CM057346.1, read on the forward strand.
GCCACGTGTCGGCCCGTGGGCGCTTTGCGCTCGAGCGCAGAGCGCTGGAGCACAACGCGCCACGTGTCGGCACGAGGGCGGTTTGCGCTCGAGCGCAGAGCGCTTGAGCGCAAGCGCGCCACGTGTCGGCACGTGGGCGCTTTGCGCTCGAGCGCAGAGCGCTTGAGCGCAAGCGCGCCACGTGTCGGCACGTGGGCGCTTTGCGCTCGAGCGCAGAGCGCTGGAGCGCAAGCGCGCCACGTGTCGGCACGTGGGCATTTTGCGCTCGAGCGCAGTGCGCTGGAGCGCAAGCGCGCCACGTGTCGGCACGTGGGCGATTTGCGCTCGAGCGCTAGCGCACCAGCGAGGAAAAAGGGGGGTTTTTAGCCCCGGAAATTCTCTAAAGAGAAAATAGGGTGGAGTTAAACTCCTAAGATGCTTTGGGTTAAGGAAATGGGTCCTTCTTCTTCCTTTGCTGGCCGGATCTTGGAAATAAAGAGACTTGGACGGTCGGTTCTGCCCTTTTTGCGACGTGGACGGTCGATGCTTCCATTTTAGCGACTTGGACGGTCGGTGCTGCCCTTTTGGTCCACGGCTGCCGGAGATTTGGATCCCCACAATCATTAAACCCCGGCCTATCCTAGGCAGGGGGAATCTGTAGTACGCCTGAGAAGCGTGCGCGTATTCCCATCTCAATGGGGTGACGAAAAACACCCTACACGTGCTACCTGTCTGAAACGACGGAGGGCTATGAATGGTTTCTGGCGAAAACCTTTAACGTAATGAACTTGATATCGTTGAAGGAACGGATAGCTTTTTAGAAAAATATAGTAACGAAAACCTTTGCTAAAGAGGTCACTCCCGGTGAAGGGATCTCGGCTCTTTCCCCGTAGAATGAGGTGCAGGATATTCCAACTGAATACCACGGTGCAAAGCAAAAGTAATCGGCTATAGTGAAGTCATTGCCCTGACGCAAACTTTTTGTCCAAGGGGTCACTCCCGGTGAAGGGATCTCGGCCCTTGCCTCGTCGACTGAGGAGCAGGATATTCCAACTGAATACCACGATGCAAAACAAAAGTGAACGTCCTTGCAATAACAGCTTTTTGAAAATGTTCCAACAACATCATATTAGGTTTGTTTTTAACTTGCATTGATCCGAATCAACGCAGTCCCATCAATTGATCACACAAAAAAGAACGAAAATATACTGATGTACGTATATGCCATCCGCATTCGCCACTGGGTCTCGTCATTACCCGTTAGGTTAGCTAACTAACGACAGAGCGAGGACTGGACTAGCGCGGATGCAAAACATATACAACATCTACTAATATATATACCAATATATTATATTCGCTCAAGGCGTGATAAAAAGCAACATCACAGAAATGTACAGCATCACAGAACAATACAGATATCTGGGATCCCCGGGTTTCACAGAGCCACTACTGAAACCCGACGTTCCCCTGGTCGTGTGGATAGCCTGTGCAATGAAATCCTAGACCCCTACGGGCGCTGCAAGTTACCCGCCAAAACCTGAAGCGAGGCAGCCCCCTTCAGCAACGTGAATGGACCACCCAGCACTTCACGGAATCCGGTAACTTGGGCACCCCTCCTGGGTCAACCTGTACCCCCTACGAGTGCGGCGAATAGCCCGCCAATTCTAGAGTGAAGCCCCCTCCGTCTCAATGCCATGAGATGCGGGCCCATTGCCCTCTAGAACCCGGCTATCCATGCACCCCTCCGCGGGGTAATCCTAGTATAGAAAGTAAAATATACATACAACGGGTACATCGACCGTAACCTGGCCATGCCCCAAAATAATAATATACAATCAGGCAGTGACGGCAGTCCACATGTCGGACGCTCGCCCTGCAATATCAAATGTACATAATATAACAAAAACTGTGCTAGCATTGCATCCAGGCTATCCCCCATGACCAATCCGCAACATCACAGCAATACACAGAACATCAACGTGAAACTCACGTTCGCAAATCCGTCTAACCGGTCTATAGCAGTTAGACAGGATTTACCGATCAAGTGACATTCACGGTCGCAGATATAATGTAAATACTGTGAAATAATGTGTTTAAAATATCCGATCGATCAAATTTACCCAAGTGGGCCCCCAAGTACTACTGTAGCACATCAAGAAATCTAGGCCCAAAAATTAACATTCCAGAAAACCTATTTTCCACTCAGGAGCATTCTGTTGGGGGACTGAACAGTTCAAGTGGCGGCGGAACCGCGGCCCAAGCATGGGTTTGGCCGCGGTTCCACGGTCGTTTGGACTGTTCACGAGCCCAAATTTTCACAGAACTCTTAGAATGTCCTACACATCATTCTGAAACAACCTGAAAAAATTTTAGACTTCAAAAAAATTCGACAGAAACTGATGTGAAGAAAAATACGGTTTTTGGAAAATTGTTCGATCGGAAATGTAAAACACATTAGACAAAGCAAGACTATGTTAATGGCGAGGCTCTGATACCACTGTAAGTGCACGGCGGCGCCCCGGCCTCCATCCCGAGGCCAAATGCGGAAGCGATGGTTAACTTTAATTTTTCAAACCGGCACCACGGCGCACTAAAACCCGGATCGGACCATTAACTAGTCCTAGCTAATTACAAGATGGGGAAGAGAGATATACCGAGCGATCCGTGTCCTCCGGTCTTCTCGTCGTCGTCCCGATCTCCCGCGGAATGTCCGGTCTCCACCTCCTCGCCGGAAGGGCACCACGTCGCCTGCTTCTATTACGGGGTCCCACCTCTATTCCGAGGCAACTCGGGCATGAAGCTGGTGAGTCGACGTGCCCAAGGTTTGCTGTAGAATGTGTGTAGAACCATGTCTCATTTTGGGGTTCATGGAGGTTGCCATTTTGGTGGAGGAAATGAGGTATGAATCTTTTTGGATGAAGCTATATCTTTTTCAAGCCAAAAGAGAAGAAAAATGCCCTCTCCAAATTTGGACAGCCCACCCCCTTCATGGAATGGCCGGCCAAATTTTTCATGGAGAGAATGAGAGGGGAGAGTGGATCAATCACAAGAAAGAGAGAGAGAAAGGTGATCATGATCAAGAATGATAACAAGCTAAATCCAACACTCCACCACAACCATCATGACATCCAAAGTCAAGCAATCATGGAAAAAGAAAGTCAAGTAAAGTCAATGGATGGTGCACCATCATGATACAACAATATGCAAAGACCCCCTTCCAAATTTCTTATTTGCATAAATGCAAATAAGCCCTCCTCCACCAATCTTCGGCCAATGAACGATACAAAAAAATATGGCCGAAACGGAAATCAAACTGGCAACTCCAGAAAACTGGTCCCGTAATAAATTACAGGAAAACCCCGATGCTGTGTATACACACCCGCATTTGTATTTCGACCGAAATACAAATGCAATGAGACAAAATCTACACTGTACTATACTAGGATCCGGCTTAAACCAAAGCCGGCTAGTAATATCCGTTCGATCCTGATCCGTGCAATACCGCACGTATCTGATCGAACCCTGCCATATATCCATACGGCCTCTAGTACTAACCGTCCGATCCTGATCCGTGCAATACCGCACGTATCTGATCGGACCCTGCCATATCTCCATACGGCCTCTACAGCGTTTCGCCCGAAAACTTGAGCAACTGAATGTGGGGGACTCTAAAGACTCGTCAACACCTTGGTTGTGGATTTAACCACTAGCACGTCAGAGGTATAAGCCAATACGTAACGGGCTACCAGGTATTGACCAAAAGGGACGTCGATGAGCGAACTCATCCTGACACCCTACTGAGCCTGTCAGTGACAATATCCATACAGTCCGGTCCGTTCGTCTATGAGCATCGCATGGCGGGCCTAGGGGGTTGGTAAAAGTCAGACCCCCAAAAGCGGTACAAGTCGTGTCGGAGTATAGCCCAGAACACCCTGAGATACTGGAATACCTACCAGTAAATCTCCTGCCTCGGCCGAGGGCTTCGTGTAATGGCTCTCCTAGACACAGCGCGACCTCACCCCCAATACCGGGAGAGACGAACCCCTGAAGATCCACTCACTGCCTCCATGTGGCTCGGGACTGTACCCAACTAAAACCTGTTTGCACGTCTCCTTTGAGCGTGGTAGGATAGTAATCAAAGTACAGTGGGAACTCACACGAGACAAATGACGATCCTTAGGTCGATGAACTAACCTGTACACATGTCACCAGGGAACTGCTATCTGACGTCAGGTATAAAACCAACTAGCATGTTCCCGGCGAGTCCTGTCCGGTGTACTCATAACCCAATGAGCACCTGTATACATCTTAGGTGAACCAACTGACACCAGTGGCTTGTGAGACCGGCCACCGCCCCTCGTCGGGGTCTCGACTGTATACTCTAGTCTACTCTGGAGTATCGATGCCCTGTCTCGAAACTCCCACGACTAGGGACCATTTAAGGATGTGCTTATAGATTGCCAGCTCTCACGTATATGATCGCCCTCATACTGCTGGCAGTCAAGCAAGAATCCTAGAGGCTCTATCAACGTGTAATAGCGACATGTCAGGTCACCTAAAGCAGTACACGATGATAAAGAAAAACCAGATAGCATACTATCATCTCGAGTAAGACTGTCCTACTGGGACAGGTCCTCCCTCAATCATTGCAATCACGTGCCTGTGATCCAATAATTGACTCTGAGGGCACTATCTCCAAGAATATGTATATGTGTTGTGCGTGTCATGGCAATTACCGACGGTGTGAATGAGGCATACAATTAGTGCTCGTGCAACATGAACCGTCAATAATGGTATTATATCTCATTAATCCTATGTCCATATGTAATAGAAAATGAGATATGCAACAATGGTACACATGCACAAAAAATGTCCATATACTTATAACTAATAATCATGTCATTGAATCTAGCCCAGACGCTTCACGCCAGGCAGGCGATTCCCCAGTAGATGTTAAATCTACTCACCGATGATCTTGGGCTAAGTAAAGCCAACCAATCGTTTTCCCTTCTTCGCAGCGTCGGAAGTCCCCTCCTGCGACCCTAAAATCATATAACAACATAAGAAGTTCATATTTGAAATCGAGAATAACACGTACAAACTACGTTTGACCTACGCACCAACTCCAAACAACTCTCAAGTGTTCGTTTAGTGGCTAACGTGCGTAGCGACACTACGAAACCAACCCAAGAGCAACAGCTATACAAAGTACACGAACCGTGTTGGATAACGTAACACGCGTAGTCGAAACACTAAGAATAAGCAAAGTGATCCCAGATTTTGTATACTGTCAAAACATAAAATCAAGCGGTACCAAACACTTCTAAACAATTACAGACAGCTACCCTACAATAACAAAGTCCCAGCTCAACCAAAAGGCCGAGCTCACTGGAATTTCCCTACATGTCTCCGGCCAAATCCGAGCCTATGGGGTTTGTGCTTCAGGTGAATACTTAGGGTGTCTAGTACAACACAACTACACTGCTGTTAGTGTATATGCCCTAGGGGCCATTATTGTATCATACTAGATTGTATATTACTTAATGGAAGCTTGGGATATTCACAGTTGTATATACAGTCTTGCTAAACATGGTAGTATGCTACTTGGTTTGAGTCTACTTTAATATGTTTCTTGTTACGTATCACTTATACATATTAGTAGAGCCCATAGGATCTTTGGTTGATTACCAGCGTTGTGATGGCAGTCACACTAGGGGGGCTGGGTAGTCTGTAAGCAACATCCTATACAGGTCCCTGGTCATTGGATTATAGAGATAAGGCATCGATATTCCTAAGTAGACTAAGTGTGTACGCTTCTCATCCCAGTTGGGGAGATGGTCTGTCCCACAGCCATAAGTACAACTGGAGATAGTATGCAGGTGCTCGTTAGGTTACGGGTACACCGGACAGGACTCGCAAGGGAACTGATTGGTTGGTATTATACCCATCGTCAGTTAACAGTTCCCAGGTGACATGAGTACAGCATAGTCCGCAGACTTGACACTACTACTTCGCCTCGAGTGTGTCCCACTGTTCTTAGATTGCTACCCTACCACGGCTCAAAGGAGTCGTGCAAACAGGTAGCAGTTGGGTGCAGTCCCGAGCACTTGGAGGCAGTAGTGGTTAGACATGATTCGTCTCTCCCGGTATTGGGAGATGATATCGCGCTGTGTCAGAGAGCCATTACGCAAAGTCATTAGCCAGGGCAAGCGAGATATACTGGTAGGTTCCAGTAGCTTCTCAGTGTGTAATAGGCTTCGCTCCGACACGACTTATACAGCTATTAGGGGACTGACGCTTGCCGCCCCCTAGGCTTGATATGCCATAGTCTTAGACGAACAGACCGGACTGTACGGAGATTGTCACATCAGGCTCAGTGGGAGTTCGGATGATTTTCCTCATCGGCCTTCTTATCGACATCTACCTGGGGACCGTTACGTACAGCTAGTGCCGCTTGCGGTCTGTGGTTAAATCCACTGCCAGCGTAGTGTCGAGTCTTTAGAGTCCCACACAGAGAGTTTCCCTGCTCCAGGCGAAATGATATAGAGGTCGTATGGTTTTGCGACAAGGGTTCGGACGCATACATGCGTTTACGCACGTACGACTTTTTCGGACAGTTTTTACTAGGCGGCTTTGGTTTAAGACAGATTCTAGTATCGGGTTACTGGATTTATACAGTCTAAAGTTTTTCTGTGTTTTCACGGATTGGAGGGGCGTTCTCGTAATTTGTCGGGAAGCTTCTAGAAGAGTGGTGACTAAGGGGTTACGGTGGCATATGCATTTAATGCTTAATGACTCATTTGTGTGATTCATCCTTTGTATTAAATGATGCATTAATTAGTTAGTGAGTCATATGATGAATCACACTAGGTGAATGAATCAACCATGATGATTAATCATTTATATTTATTTATTTGATAAATTGTTATGGTTGTTAAATTCACATGAGCTCACTATTCATTCTCATTCTCATCTTCACCTTCTCTCTCCTCAAGCTCACTCTCTCTTCAAACCCTAACCCAAACCTCTCATGTGTTGAGATCAAGGGTTAGCTAGACTAATACATCCATAACCTCACTCTATATCCCCTAGGTAGCTTAGATTAGCACTTTGAGCAACCTAGTTATCTCAAGTTAGAGATTAAGCTTGGCGTAGGAGCTTTCGGGTGGATCGTCTTTGATTCAAGGAGGCCGTTGAGGTGCCGATGTTCCAAGGAGCCTACGAGGAGTGGAGGACAACGATGAAGACCCGAAGGACATGTAACGTGAGGTATAACTTTGAATCCGAGTAGATAAACCTCTAGTTGGTAGTTAGCAATGGTTTAGATAACGATTCATGCGCTCAAGTCCGTGTTACGAAGCTTTGATAATCGTTTTTCATATATTCCGCCTTCCCGCAAGTTCGTGGGGTGCGTGACATGGACTTACAGTGGTATCAGAGCCAACTAAACCACTACTAGCTTTTTAGCAACTAATTAGAAGTTCGATCGACGGAAAACACGAAAATGAAACCCCGGGATCCCTAAGTTTCTCGTAATTTTAAACATGTCTGAAAAATTATTTAATATGCCTTAAAATTCACAGCAGGGAAATATAAGAATACTGGGAAAATACGAGCCCCTAACTCGGAAATACGGCCGCGGATCCGCGGCAAGAAGGTGCTTTTGGCCGCTGATCCGCCGCCGAGTCAACGCCGAGTTTACTCGGATTTGCTCTGTTATTCATATTTATTGGTGTTTTGGTTTCCTGTATGCTCTATTTCTACCCAGGTTGCTTCAGTGCAGGTTTGCTTTTGGGGTAGACACGGAATATGGTATTCGATCGATGTTCTAAGATATTTGCTAATTTGGTTTTTATCTGTAATGTTTAATGTGTTCGTAAACCTTCCCTAACTGCTAGTATGTCGGTTGGCAGGGGGTTGCACATTTCTGAAATGTTTACTGTTAGTGTATATGAACTGTGTTGGACTGTTGTGATGATTAGCCAGGGTTTGAGATGTGTTTAATAGTCATTCATTCAATGTAAATGTAATTTGATGTAATATTCTTTTGCGGAGCACATCCAGGTTGCGGTTGTAGCCACCGTTGTATTATTATTTCTTTTTACTGTTTTTGCTCCTAGGATAGACCCAAGATGGGGTACACAAACTACCGGGTATGTTGAAGTGTTTAGTGGCCTACTCACGTTGTTGAGGGAGACCGTTTCACTTCGGGTACTTGACGGGTAGTATGCCGAACCCGTAGGGGTCTAGGGTGGGGTAATGGCTATTCATCACAACTGTGTAATCCGTCTTTTATTGCAGGCTCAAAACAAATGAGGATTGCTAGTAAATCCAATAAAGTTCAGCTATGATCTGGAATGCTTATTATTGCGTCTGACGAATGTACAATATCTATATATGATATCTATTAGACGTCACTTATGTTTTACACCCGCGCTAGCCCAGCCCCCGCTCTGTCGTTAGTTAAGTAACCTAACGGGTGATGACGGGACCCAGTGGCGAATGCGGATGGTATAAGAGGACATGGTATTTTCGTTGTTTTCTGCAATGATAGGATAAATGATGGGACGCATTATTATAATGCAAAGAAAATAAACCAAAGTTGAATCGTTGGAACAAATTTAAAAGAAACCGCTCGGTTATTTTAAAAGATCAGAATTTTTAATTGCGGAGCTTTAACCACTCCTTTTAAAAAGTATCAGGTTCCTTCGATTATTTCAAGTTCACTACGTTCACGGTTTTGCCAAAACCATTCGTAGCCCTCCGTCATTTCATTTGGATATTCAGTAGTATTCAAGCTATGCATTTGACCAACGCCAGGGCATAGTGTTTGGTAGCTGCTGGGGTATTTCATTTGTTTGCATAGATAGATGTGTTAGTTTGGGACAGTCGTATTATCATTTGGCCAACGTCAGGGATATGTACGGATGGGTTCAAATTAACTAGGACAATGATGGGTAGAACTTGACATGTGACTTATGACATTTTGACCAACGCCAAGATCATAAGAGTATGGGGCAAAAATTTATATCAGGAATTTCTAAAGAAACTGAAATTTGCAGAGAGAGCATACCATTTTGGAGTTTGATGAATGTTGGTAGGATTCCTTCAACATTATCATATGATGATATTTTGGATCCCAATCCTACTGTGAGTATATACTACTTATCAGGAGATTCGTCACTTAACGATCAATGCTATAAACCAAGTAGGTGCCGAGAAAGGTGTCAGCGGGGCTACGCCCCCAGAGAAAAGAGGTTATTTAATTAAGGAACTTCGCGAAAGCGTTGGAAAACCTCCCTCGAAGTATCGACACTGGCCTGGCTGAACGGTTAAGTAAGTATTGTACGGTGAGAATAGTCCTGCCTAGTTCTTCCTTTTTGGTTTGAGGAGGGATTCGAGAAACAGTGGGAGCCATCCTGTTTAGATAAACTTAAAACCAATCTAAACTTGCAACAGCATCATGCTAAAATGTTTTCTTCTCTCTCTTAATTGCAACGACCTTGTGACTACGACTAGGTTACATCTAGATAACAAATTGACTGAATCTGACTTATATGACTGGCAAAGGTCTGTCCAGATGTCCATTGCCTATGACAAGCGGGAACACCCTATTACTACTCAAGATCCCGCTGTCCCAGGTCCAGTTTCTACCGTCGCGGATATGGATATCCGTCAGACAAGGGAAAAAGATAAAGTGAAAGCTAAGTTCCTCGTGTTAGCTTCAGTTGATGGTGTATACCAGAAGCAGCACGAGAAGATGGACTTAGTTTCCATCTTTCTGCATAACAAAGATTTATATGGAGAGCAATCTCATATCGCAAGATATGAGACCTCGAACGAATTAATTCAAGCGAGGTTGGCTGACGGGTCATCTGTAGGGGACAACGTCCTTACAATGACTAGCTGTATTGATGAGCTCCAGGGCCTGGAGACCGCGTTGGGAAACAAGTCAGATACTGACTTGATTCTACAGTCTCTGCCTCCTACCCTGAAGGAAACCAGGGAAGCAGATGGAAAGAGAACGGAAAAAGTTTCGGGACTGGATATAGTAAAAGAAGGACGTTCCTATTGTTACAGGAATGAACATTGGCAGAACGATTGCAAGGCTAGCAAAGCCAGTATCCAGGATTCGAAGCATGTTGTGGCTTCAGCCTCAAGTGTATTTGTTATTGAGAACTGTTTGTCAATTAACTCTACTTCCTGGGTACTAGATACCGGAGCAGGATCTCATATCTGTAATTTAATACATGCTTTGAGAAACCGTAGAGTTATAAAGGTAGGTGATTGGTCTCTCAGAGTTGCAAACGGAATGAGCGTGGACGCTGAATCCGTGGGAGAATATCGCCTAGGTTTGACAAGTGGGCATATATTGATTCTACATAACTGTTTGTATGTACCTAGTATGACATGTAATATCATATCAGTGTCCTCACTTTCGAGAGAGGGATATGATTTTACATTCGTAAGCGATGTGGTTAACATCCACCTAAATCAAGTTATGATTGGGTCCGGTACTTAGATAACGGTATATACGTATTAACTCAAGCTCAGGTTTTCAATATCCAGAACACACTTAAAAGAAAGTCTCCAGAAATAAATCAGGCTTTCTTATGGTATTGTAGACTAGGTCACATCAATGAGAGAAGGTTGACTAAGTTATATAGAGAAGGATATTTGAATCCGTTCGAATATCAATCTTATGCTACTTTTGAATCTTGTCTCAAAGGAAAGATGACAAAGACTCTGTTCACTGGACACGGAGTAAGAGCAAGCAAGCTCTTGGGACTCGTACACAGTGACGTGTGCGGTCCAATGTCTACACATGCGCGAGGTGGTTATTCCTACTTCATTACTTTTACGGATGATTTCTCTAGGTATGGATATGTCTTCTTAATGAAGCATAAATCCGAGGCCTTTGAGAAATTCCAAGAATACAAGAATGAAGTGGAAAAACAAACAGGCAAGAGTATAAAGACACTGAGATCTGATCAAGGTGGTGAATACTTAAGTGCCGAGTTCCTCGGTTACTTAAAAGAGAATGGAATTCCCTCTCAGCTTACTCCTCCATACACACCACAACATAACGGTGTATCAGAAAGGAGAAATCGAACCCTATTGGATATGGTTCGTTCCATGATGAGTAACGCTGAGTTACCGCGATCATTCTGGGGATATGCGCTAGAATCAGCGACATATCTTCTGAACAGGGTTCCTACCAAAACAGTGCCTACCACCCCATATCAGATGTGGAGTGGGAAGAAACCCTATCTTCAGTATCTAAAGATTTGGGGATGTCCGGTTTTTGTTAAAAAGCAGTATACGGACAAGCTCGAGGCACGATCAGTACAGTGTAAGTTTGTGGGATATCCAAAGAACTCCAAGGGGTATCTATTCTATTACGCAGAGGAACAAAAGGTTTTTGTTTCTCGTAATGCCCATTTTTTAGAACAGCAAGCTTTAGAAAAGGATACAAGTGGGAGCGAAATAAAACTGGAAGAAATTCCAGAACCACAAGCTACAACTGAAAGTTTGGTAGAACCAATAGTTCAAGAAGAACTGGACATTCCCGCACCCCTCCGCAGGAGTAGTAGGCCGTCTCATCCTCCTGAGATATACTACGGTTTTCTCATAGATGGGGATAGAGAGGATTGTGTCATTGATGAAGATGACCCTACTAGCTTCCAGCAAGCCATTCAGAGCGGTGACTCAGTAAAATGGCTGGATGCAATGCGGACCGAAATGGAGTCCATGTACACTAACAAAGTATGGACTTTGGACGTTGCTCCAGATGGGTAAAACCCGTAGGATGCAAATGGATCTTCAAAAAGAAGATTGGTGTAGATAGACAGGTTGAAACCTATAAGGCTAGACTTGTTGCAGAGGGTTTCCGTCAAAGACCTGGTTTGGATTATGACGAAACCTTTTCTCTAGTGGCTATGCTCAAATCCATTCGGGTCCTTCCTGCTATTGCTGCCTTCCACGATTATGAGATCTGGCAGATGGACGTAAAGACGGCCTTTCTAAATGGAAATTTGGAAGAGAGCGTCTATATGGATCAGCCAGAGGGATTCATTCAGAGTGGGAGCAGCGGTAAAGTATGCAAGTTGCTTAAGTCCATTTATGGACTAAAGCAAACATCACGGAGTTGGAACATCTGTTTTGATGATGCTGTCAAAGAATTCGACTTTATCAAAAATCCAGATTAACCTTGCATATACAATAAGATTGTAGGGAGAGCTGTAGTATTCCTCGTCTTGTACATGGATGACATTCTCCTAATAGGAAATGATATTCCTATGTTACAGTCAGTCAAAAGATTCTTGTCACATAAATTCTCCATGAAAGACCTGGGTGATGCCACCTACATTCTGGGGATCCGGATCTATCGTGATAGATCAAAGAGGATGTTAGGACTTTCGCAGTCTAGGTACATAGACACCATAGTGAAGAGATTCAGTATGGATGATTCTAAGCGCGGTAACCTACCGGCTTGTCACGGAATCACCCTCTCCAAAGAGATGTCTCCCAAGACTGATTTGGAAAGGGATCGCATGTCGATTATACCCTACGCTTCTGCGGTAGGCTCTATAATATATGCGATGTTATGTACCAGACCAGATGTAGCATACGCATTGAGCGTTGTAAGTCGGTATCAGGCAAACCCAGGGGAGAAGAACTGGATAGCAGTAAAGAACATTCTCAAGTACCTGAGGAGGACTAAGGAGATGTTCTTGGTGTATGGCGGAAAAGACCTCCAGATGGAGGCCTTTGCCGACTCCGGCTTCCAGAGTGACAAAGATGACTCCAAGTCCATGTCGGGTTATGTCTTTACCCTCAATAGAGGGACGGTCTGCTGGAAGAGTTCCAAGCAGGAGACCGTTGCTGACTCGACAATGGAAGCGGAGTACATAGCTGCTTGCGATGCCGCAAAAGAAGCTGTCCGGATGAAGAAGTTCCTTACAGAACTTCAGGTGGTTCCTACCAGTGTTGATCCAATACCTCTGTATTGTGACAACAACGGCACTATAGCTTTAGCGAAGGAACCTAGGTCCCATCAGAAGTCCAGACACATCTCAATGCGGTATCACCTGATCAGGGAGATCGTCGATCGCAGGGAGATCGTCGATCGCCGGGAGATCGAGGTGAAAAGAGTAGAGACGGAGAATAACATTGCTGATCTATTCACAAAGGCCATTCCTCAGACGCAGTTCGAGAGGCTATTCGAGATGATAGGTCTACGATATGCCAGCTCATGGCCCTAGTGCAAGTGGGAGATTGTTAGTGTATATGCCCTAGGGGCCATTATTGTATCATACTAGATTGTATATTTCTTAATGGAAGCTTGGGATATTCACAGTTGTATATACAGTCTTGCTAAACATGGTAGTATGCTACTTGGTTTGAGTCTACTTTAATATGTGCATATGTTTCTTGTTACGTATCACTTATACATATTAGTAGAGCCCATAGGATCTTTGCTTGATTACCAGCATTGTGATGGCAGTCACACTGGTGGGGGCTGGGTAGTCTGTAAGCAACATCCTATACAAGTCCCTGGTCGTTGGATTATCGAGATAGGGCATCGATATTCCGGAGTAGACTAAGTGTGTACGCTTCTCATCCCAGTTGAGGGGATGGTCTGTCCCATAGCCATCAGTACGTCGTACTGGAGATAGTATGCAGGTGCTCGTTAGGTTACGGGTACACCGGACAGGACTCGCAGGGGAACTGATTGGTTGGTATTATACCCATCGTCAGTTAACATTTCCCTAGTGACATGAGTACAGCATAGTCCGCAGACTTGACACTGCTACTTCGCCTCGAGTGTGTCCCACTGTTCTTAGATTGCTACCCTACCACGGCTCAAAGGAGTCGTGCAAACAGGTAGCAGTTGGGTGCAGTCCCGAACACTTGGAGGCAGTAGTTGTTAGACAGATTCGTCTCTCCCGGTATTGGGAGATGATATCGTGCTGTGTCAGAGAGCCATTACGCAAAGTCCCTGGCCAGGGCAAGCAAGATATACTGGTAGGTTCCAGTAGGTTCTCAGTGTGTAATGGGCTTCGCTCCGACACGACTTATACAGCTATTAGGGGACTGACGCTTGCCGCCCCCTAGGCTTGATATGCGATAGTCTTAGACGAATAGGCCGGACTGTACGGAGATTGTCACATCAGGCTCAGTGGGAGTTCGGATGATTTTTCTCATCGGCCTTCTTATCGACATCTACCTGGGGACCGTTACGTACAGCTAGTGCCGCTTGCAGTCTGTGGTTAAACCCACTGCCAGCGTAGTTTCGAGTCATTAGATTCCCACACAGAGAGTTTCCCTGCTCCAGGCGAAACGATATAGAGGTCGTATAGTTTTACGACAAGGGTTCGGACGCATACGTGTGTTTATGCACGTACGAATTTTCGGACAGTTTTTACTAGCCGGCTTTGGTTTAAGCCGGATTCTAGTATCGGGTTATTGGATTTATACAGTCTAAAGTTTTTCCGTGTTTTCACGGATTGGAGGGGCATTCTCGTAATTTGTCGGGAAGCTTCTAGAAGAGTGGTGACTAAGGGGTTAAGGTGGCATAAGCATTTAATGCTTAATGACTCATTTGTGTGATTCATCCTTTGTATTAAATGATGCATTAATTAGTTATTGAGTCATATGATGAATCACACTAGGTGAATGAATCAACCATGATGATTAATTATTTATATTTATTTATTTAATAAATTGTTATGGTTGTTAAATTCACATGAGCTCATTATTCATTCTCATTCTCATCTTCACCTTCTCTCTCCTCAAGCTCACTCTCTCTTCAAACCCTAACCCTAACCTCTCATGTGTTGAGATCAAGGGTTAGCTAGACTAATACATCCATAACCTCACTCTATATCCCCTAGGTAGCTTAGATTAGCACTTTGAGCAACCTAGTTATCTCAAGTTAGAGTTTAAGCTTGGCGTAGGAGCTTTCAGGTGGATCGTCTTTGATTCGAGGAGGCCGTTAAGGTGCCGATGTTCCAAGGAGCCTATGAGGAGTGGGGGACAGCGATGAAGACCCGAAGGACATGTAACGTGAGGTATAACTTCGAATCCGAGTGGTTAAACCTCTAGTTGGTAGTTAGCAATGGTTTAGATAACGATTCATGCGCTCAAGTCCGTGTTACGAAGTTTTCATAATCGTTTTTCATATATTCCGCCTTCCCGCAAGTTCGTGAGGTGCGTGACATGGACATGCAACTGCTAGATTTTCCAGTACACACTCGGGGTCACAGCAGATCACAGATATCCTATAATGACACTAAAAATACGATATGTGCACAAAACTATACTTTAAGTGTTCTAAACTAAAACTTATAAGCTACACAACACTGAAACACCTATTTAACAGTTTAAAGGTTATACATATCCACACTTGCTCAAACGATCCTTGCTTTCCAAGCTCCAAGGGATCCTAGTGGCTAAAACAAGACATAAGAAGAGTTTTAGTGAGGTTTAATGAAGTTTTGCAAGATTTAGTTAAGGAAAGGTGAGGAATTCAGTTTGAGGGAAGAGAAGAAGAAGAAATAATTGAGAAAGAGATAGAGTGAGAGAGAATGAGAGTGTGAGGTGTGATAATGATGAGAGGGTGAGTGTAGGGTGAGTGTACCCTTACACTTACTCTCTCCCTCTCCTTTATTATTCCAAGCATGACTCCTCCATGAGTCACCTTGCCACCTCCCTCTATTCCAAAAACACAAGAAATATCTCATAACAAATATCTGTGTGCTATGTGCTAGGTTAAATTATGGCATGGATCTGTTTAAGGTGTCATGGCCGCTAAACAAGGTTAACACTAAACAACCCCCATGTTAAGATGCACAAGTGTGTGAAACCCAAAACAAATAACAATAAAATATTTATTAATCTAAATAAAATGCGAGAAAACTAATTTGGTAAACCTTTTTACCAAAAACCCGCATTATCGCTTAATTAACACTAAACGCATTCTAAGGTGTTACAATCTCCCCCTTAAAGAAATTCGTCCCCGAATTTCAAATTCTTACTATGCGTACCTTTAAGGAGATGAGGGAATATCTTTCGCATCTCACTCGTAGCCTCCCAAGTGATCTCCTCACTAGGCTGATACGCCAAAGAACCTTCACAGATAGAAAGACCTTTGACCGAAGTTTCTCCACCTGCCGATCCACTAAAACTATCGGCTGCTTGGTGAACGAAAGATCGCATCCAAATTGAATGGTCTAGTGCTGAATCATGTTAGAAAGGTCATGAAGGTAATTGCGAAGTATCGACACAAGGAATACAGGGTGAACATCCGAAATATGGGTGGAAGTGCCAATGATAGGCAACGATACTAACTCGCTCAAGGATCTCACAAGGACCTACAATTCTGGGACTAAGCTTCCCTTCTTCCCAAAACTCAACACACCCTTCATCAGAAAAATCCATAGGAATATATGACTTCCCACTGCGAACTCAAGCCTGCGACGACGACGGTCAGCATAAGACTCCTGTATGCACTGGGCTGCTCTCATCCCGTCCTGAATTAACTGGATCATCTCCGAAGTCTCTTGACTAGCTGGGGTCTAAAAATCCTGCTCCCGTGGAGTCGGTCTAACAGACTGGCGATCGACACAATCTACCATACAAAGCCAAAAAAGGTGCCATCTGAATCGTCTCCTAATAACTGTTATTATAGGAGAACTCTATCAATAGCAAGTGACGATCCTAACTGCCAACAAAATTAGTACGTACGCTCGAAGCATATCCTCCAGAGTCTGTATAGTCCGCTCTGACTGACCATCGGTCTATGGATAGAAAGCGGTACTAAAGCTCAAACTGGTACCTAAGGCTTCCTAAAGCTTCTGCCAATGACGGCTAGTGAACTGGATGCCTCTATTGGATATAATGCATGAAGGAACTCCGTGCAAACACACAAACTTTTCAAAAAACAACTGAGCATACTGAGCATAACCGAAATTGGCCTTCACTGAAAGGAAGTGAGCCGCTTTTGTTAACCAGACAATAATCACCCAAATGGAGTCATACCATTGACTAGACCTGGGTAAACCCACAACGAAATTCGTGGAGATCTGCTCCTATTCCCACTCCGGAACGGTTAAAGGTTGCAACTCTCCTGCTGGTCTAAATGCTCAGCCTGAGCTCGCTAACAATTCAGACACCTCAAAACGAAATCTGAAACATCACTCTTCATCCTTGCCCCCTCCTCCCCCCCCATAACTAACTCTCAAGTCACGTTACATCTTTGTGGAACTTAGGTGAACGCTGAAAGCTGACTGATGTGTCTGCTTTAGGATCTCGCATCTCTACCCATCAATATCAGGTACTCACAAACAAGTCCCTAAACGTAGCACACCCTGGTCATTAATCAAGAACTCTGAATCTCTACCCTGCCGAACATGCTAAAGAGTTTCAGAGGCATCGACGGCTGTGCCTCACGAAAATGATTAATTAGAAGTGGACGGGTGCGGACATGAGCAAGCTTTCCCCCAGTGGAGAAGAACTTAAACCGTACTCAGCTGTCGCACAATAACTGTAAATCTGCAGAAGACTGTCTCTAAACTGCGCTCATCTGGGACAAGCTAACCCCGGGCCTACGACTCAAAGCTTCAGCTACCACAATCGCCTTGTCCGGGTGATAAAGGATCTCATAATCATAATCCTTCACAAGCTCCATCCAACTGCGCTGTCTCAAACTCAGATCCCGCTGCAGGAAGATTAAGCTCTGGTGGTATGTGAAAATCTGACACGACTCTCCGTACAAGTAGTGCCTCCAAATCTTCAGCGCAAGACCACCGCGGCTATCTCAAGATCATGAGTGGGATAATTCTGCTCGTGCTTCTTCAACTGTCGGGAAGCATAAGCGATAACTCTGTCATGCTACATCAATACACAATCGAGCCCCACTCGCGAAACATCACAGTAAACGACAAAATCGCCCAATCCAGAAGGCAAAGACAGAACTAGTGCAGTCGTCGACCGAGTCTTCAGCTGCTGAAAACTCAGCTCGCATACCTCAGTCTAAGAAAAGGAACCCTCTTCCTGGTCAATCCGGTCAGCGGTGCAGCAATACTCAAGAAATCCTGCATGAAATGGCGGTAAAAACCGGCTAAGCCCAAATATCTGCGGACCTCTGTCACAGATACAGGTATGGGCCAAAGCTGTATGGCCTTGATCTTCCTCAGGTCCATATGAATACCGTCTCCCGAAACCACATGACCTAGGAAGTCAACACTATCAAGCCAGAAGGAACACTTCAAGAATTTAGCAAACAGCTGGTGCTCTCTCATTGTCTGCAAAGCAATCCTCAAGTGCTGCTCATGTTCCTCTCGACTCTTAGAATAGAACAGAATGTATAAATAAGGCAATAATAAACTGGTCGAGGAACGGCCTGAAAAATCTGGTTCATCACATCCATGAATGCTGCTGGGGCATTGGTGAGTCCGAACGACACCATCAAAACTCATACTGCCCGTAGCGTGTAAGAAAAGCAGTCTTCGGAATGTCATCATTCCGAACCCGCAACTGATGATGACCTGATCACAAATCAAACTTAGAAAAATGTCCCGCATCCTGGATCTGATCAAAGAAATTGCCAATGCGAGGTAAAGGATACCTATTCCGCACCGTAACTCGGTTCAATTGACGATCAATCAGTACACAACCTCAAACTGTCGTCCTTCTTCTTGATGAACTGAATAGAAGCTCCCCAAATCGAAACACTTGGACGTATAATTCCCCTGACAAGCAACTCTTGCAGCTGATCCTTTAGCTCCCTAGTCTCTGCCGGCTCATCTGGAACAATATCGGAAAACTCTCACACGATAGGAACCCGGTCCAACGAATCTACTGTGGCTCCGGTATCACGAATGAAAGCCAAGAATCCTCGACATCCTCTCCTCAAAAGCCAACTAGAGTAAAAGGATGAAATCAAGCTGTGAGGGGTAGCACCACGGTCACAACAAGAACCGGCTGACCGGGAAAACAAAACCTGACTGTCTTCTCGCGGCAGTCCACAGGCGCATAGCAAGTAGCTAACCAGTCCGTGTTCAGGAGAACGTCAAAGTCCAACATATCTAGAAGGATCAACTCGACGGACGAATCTCTATCTCCTATCCAATTGGCACATGACCGAAACACGTGTCGCGCAACAAAAGAATCCCTAACAGGAGTAATTACAACAATGGCTGATCTAGCAAACACAACTCTCGGCCCAACCTCGGCACAAAGTGTGTAGAACAAACGAGTTCATAGTTCCCGAATTAAAAAAACGTGTGCATCAAAAGAACATACGAATAAGAATACCTGAAAACTCTGCATTGGACGCCTGCGCGTCTCGATGAGTAGAAGCAAAGGCTCGTGCATGCCCTCTACCTGTAACTGGCTGTACTCCTCCTCTACCATCATGTTCTCTCTGAACAAACCCTCCACGACCATGACCTCTCTGAACATAAGTCTGACGCGGATCAACAATAGGCGCAAAAGGCAACGCTCCCTGAGGTGATGGTAGTAAGGTAAAATAGGGTACTGCTGCCTTTCTGTGGCGTACCACGGTACAATTCCTGACGAGGTGATGGAAACTCCCGCGCCGGAAACATCCATACAATGACTGCTGACCCTCCTTAGAGTAAGAGCTAAACAACTTTCCTCGTCCCAAGCCTCTGCTACTCCCGCAAACCGAACGAAATCTGTCACGGCGTCTAAGCATCTGTCTCTGGGCTGATACACCTGTACGAGTCCTCCTCAGTTCCGGAACTTCCAAAGTCTCGGGAAGACGCTCCTCATTTAATAGGGCTACGTCCACTGTTGCTGTATACGTGACATAATGTTGTGTGCTGATAGCAAGGAATAACTAGGTAACAGGGATGGCAACCTCCTGTCGCTGCGCTCGACTGGTCTCAACCAACGATCCCATCATCTGGCGCAAGTCCTGCATATCTGCCTCAAGCCTAGCGATACGATCTATCGAAGGCGGATCAATCTGCTCCTGTACAACGAGCATACCGTCCTGGTCATTCCTTATCTCAGACAAGCCAACTCTGACATCGGCTCTCGCTGCCTCTCCCTATGCCCTCGTAGTCATCGGCGGCCTAATGGCTACAAAAGGAAACAAGATTCAATAAGAACATGGAAATCAAATCACAAGGATCTATATAATCACGGAAGGAATTTCAAGCAATAAGTCCTAAGGTCACTTAGGCGAAGTACCGTGTCGTAAGTATGGCACGGACATACACACACTACGTCACTCTGCTTAAGCTACCTTCTCCATCATACCAAGGTCATCCTACACTCCTAAAGGTAAAACCTAGCGCTTTGATACCAACTTTGTCACGACCCGAAATTTTGTACGTGACGGCCCTTAAACCACGTAACGTCTACAGGCATAACGCAATCTAAGTTAGCCGAAAACCCAGCAATCCAAACCATCAAAAGTAGTAAGTGATAAGAACATTGTTAAAAACTTTTGGGAATCTTAAGTAAAAATTCTTTAAAGTCCAAATTTTTCTCCTTTAAAAATTTGGCAGCACCTCCTTTGTAATAACTAGCCCCGAAAAGGGTACATACAAAATATATAAGTAAAGCATCCCCATACGGGAGCAAACCATGCCCAAAGTCGGGAACAACCACCACAAGCAGATATACGACGCCGTAGCGAAGAAAAGGACAATAAAGAGTGACAACAGCATAAAAGATAAAGCTGCAAAAAAGGCCGGCTCACACGAGCACGACATCCAGAATCACAAAATAATATACAATACCGTCCTCACATCTCGTCTCTAAGTCAATACATGAAAGTAGTAGATGGTGAGAACTAGATACAATAGGATATACAATGAGCATCATCGGAAAACCGCAAAACCCACCTATAGCAAAACTGCTCACAGTCAGCCGTAGCGGTATCCGCTGGAAAAGATGATACGATAAGTAGAAGCCCTGCCGCTGCTGCTCTCTGAGGGGCTACCTGCAAAACACTGTGCCACAGCGGGGGTGAGTTGCCAACTCGTAAATAGTAAATAACATCATGCAGGTAATCGCAGGTATGCACGTACTGCGATAATCTATCGCATACAAGCTGATAGCAATAATGGCAATATGTATATTCAACAGTCATGAAAGGTACTCTATCGGGTACTACTAAAACATGAAGCAATGCATATCAATTGAAAGCTGAGTATGTGTAACATTTCAGGAAAATAAAATATTATTTTTGGAAATTTAATATTAAAATAATATATTTCGCGAAAACTACCCGATTTGCGAAATTGCGATTTTCGTAAAGTGGTATAATTGTATACCAATATTTGGAAATTTATCGGAGAATAAAATGATTTATTTATTTTAATGATATTTATCGGATTTCGGATAAAATCTCTGTTTTTACATTTTCATGATTTTGCACCATGTCATGTGCATGTGTGCATGTGTGTGTGTATGAGTTTTGTGAGATGGAGAATGAGAAAGGAAATGAAAAGGAAAAGAAAGAAAAGGAAATGAATTGAGTGTGAATAGAATCAATTTGATGCCATGGACAAAAGAGATATTTGTGAAAGAAACAAGATTAGATATTTGTGAGGGGTGAGTGTAGGAGGGGGTGAGGCTAAGAGGGGGAGAGAGAGCCTGAGCTGCCCCATTCCCTTCATTTCTCCATTATTTCCTTCATCTTCATCATCTCCATCACTCTCTCACTACCTCCATGCCTCATCTCCAAATATTTCTCAAAACCCTATGCCCTCTTCACTAAAAACATGGACACCTCCATTCTAAACCCTTAGAACATTTCAAGTTTGGATTTTGAAGACTTGGGCAACTCAAGAAAGTTCTTTGGTTGCAAATAAGGTAATCCATACACTTTAGTTTAGTTTTTTGTGTTAAATATCGTATTTCTAGTTAGAAATTGAGTTAATTAGGTTATCGATTATAGAAAATTATACGTTGCTGTCTAATGGTCAATTGAGATGTAGGGAGTGTTTACAAGACCTTAGAAAGTGTTCTATTGATCCGGAATTAAGTTTGGAACCCGATACACGAAGTTAGAATTGTTCCGTATCGGTTTTGTGAAACCTTAAGGCCTACAAGGAATCTGGGATGACCTGGGATGTTTATGAGAAAAACATAAAACTCCAGAGACCTATTTAAGACACTAGGAGACCACCCTGAGAAGACGGACATAATCGGAGCAGAACGGGCCGAGCTCGCCGGATTTTTGGTGTATGTGGCCGGCCCCTTGGTGGTGGTTGGTGCTGGAATTGGTCCAGTAACTCATATACTTCATATACAACACCCTATACTTGTTTGTTTAGTTCCTGTTGACCTGAATCAAAATCTGGGCGCTATTGTGAGTGGGTTTTTGTTATCTTTTCCGTATTTTGGAATTCTTGGTTTTAGTATTTGATATTGTATTGGGTCGTTGGATGGTTGTACGTCAACGACGAGGGTTGTTTGGTTGGTTTTGCATGCATAGGCTATAGGTTCTAACCTATGAGCGCACCGCGTGCCATATTGGATTTCGAAACTTGATGTTAATAGCTTTGCGATTTCGTATTGATTATAGGTACCTTCGCATGGATTTCCAAGATGATGAAGCGCGTCGACTACAGCTAAGCAAGGAGTTTAGCAGGTGAGTAGATGTATATCTACGGGGGGAAGTCGGGTGGATGGCGTATAGCACCTCCGCAAACATTAATATAGAATATTATTTGATTATTATATCCTGATAAATGATATGCGACGGACATGATAATAGGATTTAATAACGATAATATGATAAAAGTTGACACTGATAAACATAGTGACATATGAGAATATGAAATGAGAAGTGAATCATGATAGGTACGAATTTAAAGAGAATGAGTATACGATGTGATATGATGACTTAAAGTGATATATCGTTATATTGATGCGAGTTGATATGAGATGGTTGATACCTTTGTCGGTCCACGATATGAGATTGATACAAATGTAACATGAGATATAGGTATATAGACATATATAATTTTGTGAATCTTGAGTGTTATGCCGTACGATGGATTATACCGTACGTGATGTTGTGAGGCTGGATGCCGATTGATAGATTCACCGAATCGGATATATTGTAGACACGTATACCTTATAGCATTTAGCTGACGATGTACTTTTTACTACGTTCATGTCATTCTCATTGCATTGTATATATACCTGTGCTAGTACACCTACACCATTATCGATGATGCGTATGTTACACTTACACATATTGGCCGGCTCACACACCTTTATCATCGATAATTGCTGTCACTACATAGTAGAATTGCTACATCATGCTATGATATACCTTGCTATAGATACATGTTCAGCTACATATGATGTTGCGACGGATTTTGGATAAATTGGGAACCGCATGATATATTTGATAACTTGATGCATTTAAATATCGGTTTTCCCTTTATATACTCATATTACTGTTCTATGTTACATACATCATTTTATAAGGATTTACGCATTGAGATATGGATTTCATGTGATTTTCTGGATTTGAGAACCGCGGGGATATTTCAAGAAATGTGTATTGTTTTGAAAACCCGGTTTCTCTTGATATGATATTTCAGTGCGTCCAATATGTGGATTTCGAGTGTCGGAGTTGGACACTCAGGTTTCGTGAGATGTATGGATATGTAGATTGCGAGTGTCGGAGTTGGACACTCAGGTTTCGTGGATTGCGAGTGTCGATGTTGGACACTCAGGTTCTATGAGTTGTATGGATATGTGGATTGCGAGTGTCGGAGTTGGACACTCAGGTTCCGTGGATTGCGAGTGTCGATGTTGGATACTCAGGTTCCGTGAGATGTATGGATATGTGGATTGCGAGTGTCGGAGTTGGACACTCAGGTTCCGTAGATTGCGTCGATGTTGGACACTCAGGTTCTGTGAGATGTACAGATATGATATGTGGATTTACGTGTCGATGTTGGATACGAGTATTTCATGATGTTTTCGAGTGCCGATGTTGGGCACTCAGGTTCTATGAGACTTACAGATTTAAGGGCCGATCTGAGGATGCGGTGCCTGAGCTATGAGGATTTACGTGTCGATGTTGGACACGGGTTTCATGATGTTTCGAGTGTCGATGTTGGACACTCAGGTTCCATGATTTTGATGTGTCGCGAGGGACACACGTTGATTTATATCCTCATATTTACCTGCATATGCTTTCATGATATTTACATGCATGATGTTGTTGTGTCATTGGTTGACACGTAGATGAGATCCACATGCATACAGGCATTTGATTATATGGTTGAATGATATCCACTTGCTGATAGGCATTGATTGTGTTATTGGCACATATGCAGATACGGTCACCCTAGATATCATAGTATTACCTTTATAATATAGTTGACCTAGGAATCGTTGTTTATTTCAATTTCTATCTGATGATGTTTTCTACTCACGAGTTGGAAACTCACCCCCGTTGTGCCACAGTTCTTGCAGGTTGACCGTATGGATCAGTAGCGGCATCGCTGGCACACAGCTGTATTCGGGTGATTTGCTTTGGTAGGTGGTACATGTTGGATCGTGCTAGTCTTGTATTACTATTCCTATTGTATCTAGTCAACTCCATCAATCAGAAACTAGCATTTCTATAAGTAGTAAGACTTAGCAAGACTTGTAGTTGCAAGACTTGAGCGATGGGTTTTATGTTCGCTTGGTAGGTTTGATGTCTTGCTTTACTTTATTCCTTGTATTGATCTTCGCCGTTGGGCGTCATATACTTATATTCTGTCTTGTGTTGTTGTGACCCCGCCGATTGGTGAAGAGCTAGCTCTCGCTTGGGGATGCCTATATATATTTTTGTATATCTATTTTGGATCAAAATATACGAGGGAGGTGCTTCCCGGAAAAAAAAAAGGGTTTCGATTTCTGGGTTTCGGCATACTTAATTTACGTTGTGCCTTTAGACGTTGCGTGATTTAAGTGCCGGTCAGGAACTAAATTTAGGTCGTGACAAAGGTGGTATCAGAGCGCAAGGTTTGACCTTGGTTCGAGTTTAGGTTTGACTATATGGAGTCTGGTGCGTAATCTATTTCGGAACCTAGGCTTGACCTTACGGAACCTAGACTTGAACAGGGGGGTATTAGACCCAAACTTTCGCTACTTAGGTTGACCCTGATTGATGGAGAAGGTAGCTTGAGTAGAGTGACATACCGTACGTATGTTCCGCGGCATATTTACGGTACGATACTCCACTTAAGTGACCTTAGGATGTACATATCTTGAGACTGGTGATTCTCTTCGTTCCCTTGATTATACATCCATTTGAGATCCTTGATTCTATTTGTTTCCATGATCATACTCTCACTGATCTGTTCTTCCTTATGATCATGTATTCATTCTGGATCTGTTGATTCATTTCATCCCTTTGATCTATTTTCGTCGATACATGATTGAGGTTCCTATCACCATGGTTTGAGCGCAGATTGAACTGCTGCTAGTGATGCGGTCAGGGCGAGCTCGTTGTGGACGAGGACTGACCATCGTGTTTTCTGGTGACATGGGAACGTATCGATGTAGTGTTGTTTTGTGACCTCTCGTTTGAGACGTGTGTGCAGTTTTGTACCGGATGATCGGGCCATTGTTAGAGGCCACCTGTTATGAGAGGACTGTTGAAGTACAGCATGCCTCAGAGATGGTGATGTCATCTACCGTGCAGACAGATGACCCAGCTGTTACTGAGATTAATGTGATGTTGCTTCCAGAGCTTACGAGCTGAGATCGCTGGAGCTTTTAGGAAGAGATGCGCAAGTGATATCTAGTCTATCTTGAGTTAAGAGATGAAGGTAATTCGTCAGATTTGATGCGCCGACGCAGGCCCTGTTGAGTTAAAGATTTCCAATGTGGAGAATTTTACTCAGATCTAGAGTAGATCGATCCAGAGATGGCATTGTTTGTTGGACCTGAACTTGTGGAAAATAAAAACCGCGAGAAATGCTTTTTGATTGAACGAAGCCAAGGGGTTAACGGGAAATGCTTTAGGGAACAATGATCCGATAAGAGATCGGTAAGTGGACCAGCTTCAGATAGAGGATCTCACCCAGATGCGTTGTGAGTTGATCGAGAACGGACGAATATATAGTATTCCTCTGATGGTTGGGACGAGTTCCCGAGGACACGTTCGGCTAGATATCTTCTACAGAGTGATGAAGATACCGAGTTCGTGATTTCGAGTCTATGTGAGAGATTCCGGATTGACTGTAGCCGAGAAAATTTGCTGTATGCAGATAGCATGACGTGACGTCGAAGTGGACGATAATAAAGACGAGAGGAGCAAGAGGTTCGTGCGAGATGATAACGAGCTGTTCTTACTCCCCGTTGAAATTAGAGATCTGATATGTATACAGAGGCATTGGGATATGGCCAGTTCCCGAGAAAATGTTGTGCTGAGAATGCAGATGTCCAGAAAGCGAGAAAAGATTTGTAAGAGTACAAACCTCCGTACAGTTCAGTATAGGCAAGATCGGGAGAGACCTTGAGCAGGTTCCTTCCAGGACACTGCTGCGATAAGTTTTGCACTGAGGATCAGTGGTGTCATGTGTATTCAGAGGGCCAGAGGCTGACGCCAGTGATGTGCTGCTTTACAAGTGATCTTACTAATTGGCCGAGAGATGACCAGAGGAGTGCCAGAATGGAATCGTTTCCGTTAGCACACCTGACCGGGCTGATGAGCCGATAGATTGCGAGATTGGTAATCCACAGAGGAATGAGGACCCAGAGACAAAGGACGCCAGACCATGAGCAGGAGGCAAGCAGATGTTCTTGCTCTGCCAGTTTAGGTACACCGACACTTTTCGACATTGCAGGAGGTGTACCTCATTGTCATTTGTTGTGATTTGCGTTATGATCCAAGTATCATGCTTATATCGCGTGGATTTGAATTTCATGACATGGTTTCATGCACCTTGGCTGCACCTATTGGGTATTTACATTTCGTGCACAGTTATTGCACTTGAGATACGTTTTACACACCATTGTGTCGGTCTATGATTTGTGCACATTTATTGCACTTGATATCGGTTTTGTGCCTTGGCTGCACGTGGTTATGATTTCATGGATTTCATATGGTGGATTTGATTTTTGTGCATGCGGTACGCACTCAATTTGATTTTTTGCACTCGGTATAGCTCACATATGCTTGCAGTGCAATGATACGTGTTTTGTACACGCAGTTGCACACGTTTATGATTTTTATACACCTTGGTACACTCGGTGTTGATTTTATATGCATTTGAGTGATTGATGAGTTCTCGTGCATTTGTTGCACCGGATTGGGTATTTCGTGCACTGGATGCACTGGATTTGTATTTCGTGCACTGGATGCACCGGAATTGTATTTCGTGCACTGGATGCACCTGATTTGTATTTTGTGCATTTGTTGCACCAGATTTGTTATTTCGTGCATTGGTTGCACCGGATTTATACTCCGTGCCTTGGTTGCACCCGTTTTATGTCTTGAGCATTTGTATTACCAGATTTGTGTTTTTGTGCGCGTTTGCACATGATATTCGTATTCGTGCATGCTACCGCACCAGATGATTTACGGACCTGAAGCGCTTGGGTCGGATTTTGCGCATATTAGGCGCTGGGTACTGGATTTTGTGCACACTGGATGCACTTGATTGGGATTTTCTTTCGTGCATGCTAGTTGCAATGGATTGAAATTTTTGTGCACTGTAGATGCACTAGATGTTGTTGTCATGCATACCTATTGCACTGGACAGATGTTTTTGTGCACACCATTGCACTTAGTTTTGCTTTTATGCATATTGTGGCACTTGTTTTGGATTTGATTTCTGTGCGTACCAGATATACGTGATTATTGGATACGCCTTTTGGGCTGATTTTGCTCTTGAGCACTTTGTTTTCATGATGGGTACTATATTATGTAGTAGCCGAACATGACTGATCTGAGGACATTACCTGAGTACCTTGCATGTATAAAAAGTTTAACAAGAGCTTTTCAAAAAGGAGCCATAGTCTCACAATTTCCTACGTGTCCGCGAGTGATACGAAATTTTACAAAGAAAACCTTTTGGGATATTTTAAAACGGCGGAACGTATATTTGAGCGTCCGTCACTTGTACCATGAGCTACACATAGCACGGCGATTTAAGAAAGATTTGGCATGAGTTATTCAGTTATTAAAATGGTTTTTCAAGGATGCGTACTATATATGTATTATAGTATTTGATTAGTGCATATGGGATTTCGGTAATGGATTTCGAGATTTGTATCTCCATTGTGACTCCGATAATATGCGTGCAAGTCTGATGATTTGCGTCATGCTTGAAGGAGTTCGGTTTTGAGTTTCGTACTCATTTTCCGGCGCACAGGATGCGCTGCGGTATTTCAGCATCTTCCGTGATTTCGGAGCCCCGTTGATTTGAGCTGATTATTAAAATGTTTTAATATATGGGGAGTTAAATTTAAATTCGGGGACCGAATTTATTTAAGGGAAGAAGATTGTAACATTTCAAAAAAATAAAATATTATTTTTGGAAATTTAATATTAAAATAATATATTTCGCGAAAACTACCCGATTTGCGAAATTAGGATTTTCGTAAAGTGGTATAAGTGTATACCAATATTTGGAAATTTATTGGAGAATAAAATGATTTATTTATTTTAATGATATTTATCGGATTTTGGATAAAATCCGTATTTTTACATTTTCATGATTTTGCACCATGTCATGTGCATGTGTGCATGTGTGTGTTTGTGAGTTTTGTGAGATAGAGAATGAGAAAGGAAGTGAAAAGGAAAAGAAAAGAAAAGGAAATGAATTGAGTGTGAATAGAATCAATTTGATGCCATGGAAAAAAGAGATATTTGTGAATGAAACAAGATTAGATATTTGTGAGGGGTGAGTGTAGGAGGGGGTGAGGCTAAGAGAGAGAGAGAGAGCCTTGGCTGCCCCATTCCCTTCATTTCTCCATTATTTCCCTCATCTTCATCATCTCCATCACTCCCTCACTACCTCCATGCCTCATCCCCAAATATTTCTCAAAACTCCATGCCCTCTTCACTAAAAACATGCACTCCTCTATTCTAAACCTTTAGAACCTTTCAAGTTTGGATTTTGAAAACTTGGGCAACTTAAGAAAGTTCTTTGGTTGCAAATAAGATAATCCATACACTTTAGTTCAGTTTTTGGTGTTAAATATTGTATTTCTAGTTAGAAATTGAGTTAATTAGGTTATCAATTATAGAAAATTATATGTTGCTGTCTAATGGTCAATTGAGATGTAGGGAGTATTTACAAGACCTTAGAGAGTGTTCTATTGACCTGGAAATGAGTTTAGAATCCGATACACGAAGTTAGAATTGTTCCGTGTCGGTTTTGTGAAACCTTAAGGCCTAGAGGGAATCTAGGATGACTTGGGAAGTTTATGAGAAAAACAAACAACTCCAGAGACCTATTTAAGACACTAGGAGATCACCCTGAGAAGACGGACGCAAACGGAGCAGAACGGGCCGCGCTCGCCGGATTTTTGGTGTATTTGGCCAGCCCTTTGGTGGTGGTTGGTGCTGGAATTGGTCCAGTAGCTCATATACTTTATATACAACACCCTATACTTGTTTGTTTAGTTCCTGTTGACCTGAATCAAAATCTGCAAGCTATTGTGAGTGGGTTTTGGTTATGTTTTCCGTATTTTGGAATTCTTGGTTTTAGTATTTGATATTGTATTTGGTCGTTGGATGGTTGTACGTTAACGACGAGGGTTGGTTGGTTGGTTTTGCATGCGTAGGCTATAGGTTCTAACATATGAGTGCACCGCATGCCGTATTAGATTTCGGAACTTGATGTTAATAGCTTTGTGATTTCGTGTTGATTGTAGGTACCTTCGCGTGGATTTCCAAGACGATGAAGTGCATCGACTATGGCTAAGCAAGGAGTTTAGCAGGTGAGTAGATGTATATCTACGGGTGGAAGTCGGGTGGATGGCGTATAGCACCCCCACAAACATAGATATAGAATATCGTTTGATTATTATATCCTGATAAATGATATGCGACGGACATGATTATAGGATTTAATAACGATAATATGATAAAAGTGTTAGTAATATGTATGCCCTAGAGGCCATTACTGTACATACGATGTATATTGTAGTGGATTCTTGGACATATATAGGGAGGACTTTCTTGCTCGATATGATAGTATGCTATCTGGTTGCACTTTATTTTAACATGTACTCAGATTGTCTCTATGTTACATGTTGATAAAACCCTTAGGATGAGTACTTGACTACCAGGACTATGATGCAGATCATACTAGTGGGGACAGAGTAGTCGCAAAGTACATCCTTCAAATGTTCCTAGTCGAGGGTGTATCGAGACAGGGCATCGATATACCAGAGTAGACTAGCGTATAGCTTCTCGACCCATGAAGATGGGCGATGGATGATCCCATATCCATTGGTGTTTAACATGAGAGATAGTATACGGGTGCTCAGTGGATACTGGGTACACTGGACGGACACGCTGAGAACTCCCAGATGGTATTATACCTCGCGTTAGATGGCAGTTCTCTGGTGACACTGGTACAGGTTAGTCTGTAGACTCGAGATCGTCATAGAGTCTTGTGTGATTCCTACTGTGCTTTGATTTCCATCATATCACGTCCAAGTGGGCGTGCAAAACGGTGGATTTTGGGTTCAGTCCCGAATCACATGGAGGCAATGAGCGATAGGAGGGGTTTCGTCTCTCCCGGTATAGGGAGTTGATGTTGCGCAGTGCTCGATTGGCTATAATAGGAAGTCCTTGGCCAAGGCAGCTTCAGAGATATACTGGTAAGTGTTATCAGTAGTTTCTCGACCCGTTATGAGCCTCATATCGACACGACTTATCAAGTTACTGGGGTCTGACGTTTACCACCCCTAGACGAGATATACGACATATCAGACGAAGAGACCGGACTGTACGGTAGTGTTACTGATTGGATTCGCAGGAGTGTGAGCAGGCTTGCTTGTTGGTCTTCTGATCGCTCAATACCTGGGTGGCCGTTACATTTAGCAGACCGCTTGCGGCTTGTGGGTGTTTGATATGATCATCACCTACTGCCGGCGTATTGACGAGTCTTTAGAGTCCTACACAGGGGTTTCCTGGCTCAAGCGAAATGGAGTAGGAGCACATATGTGATATGTGCGGGACCGAGACTGATATGATATGAGATACCTCATTTTATTCTCGCGATTCGTGACACTGATCGGTTGTATGAGATATAGCCGGGTTATTGGATCAAGTGTTGATTCGATAAGTTGTTACACATGATATTAGTCGGTTATAGCCGGATTATTAAATCAAGAGTTAATTTAATAATTTAATGTATAATTATATATATTTGATATATTATATTACATTAACTAGTATTAGCTCACTTAAGATTTATTTTCTCACATTTTGTGCACATTGTACATATGTGATATGTATGTTTGTGTACATGCATTGTGTCATGGTTGATGATACATGCAAGATGGGTGTATGAGACTTATACCATGATTAGGGTTAAGATTAGGGTTTTATTTTATCTTAAGATTTAACAAAACAGTAATACTTAGTCAAAGTTCTCAAGCTTGGAAGAAGCTTCGAGAAACATTGACAAAGTCCACTCTTTTGACATTTCCTTAGATATTGCTTAACCCAACCCTTAACCTTAGACCTTGGTTAATTCTATACATGAGTTAAGCATGAGGGCTTAACTCAACCATGGGTGAATAATTCGTATGGATAAGTTTTCATTTGGATGAATAATTCACAAGTTCTTCTTCTTCTACTTCCTCCTAAAAAGCTTGCTAGCTTCAATGGTGGTTTAAGAAAAAGTGTGAGAAAATCAATTCTAAAGTTAGCCCACTTCCTACTTCTTCATCCTCTACTACTTTCCATGTAGTATAGGGTGTTCTCTTTACAAACTTCTTGACCCAGTGAAGGAATAGCTTGAGTTAGTGTCTCCCCGACGTAGATCATCTTCGGCCTCGAAGTCTTCGAAGCAAGCACGTTCGTTTCTTCTACGGAGCCTCTCTAGAGTCCGGAGCTTGAGATCGCAGCGAAGAGGACTACTACATGGAGCTATTTGAAGTAAAGGACCGGTCTACGAAGGTTGTATTCCTTGCTCACTACTTATTGCAAAGTGTTTGCATTAGTTTTCCGTATTCTTTCTAGTTAACGATCTAGTTTAGGGTTATCTAAATCAGCAAAAATTTAATTTGGCATGGACGATGCCTCCCGAAACCTTGCTGCCGTCATAGGTAACCCTTCAGTGGTATCAGATCCATACTAGAAATTTATACGGATTTTGTTAGAATCACGAAACCGAAAAAACTCCGAAACTTGAAACGCAAAAACCAAGTTTCTGTCAATTTTGAAAAGAGTTCAAAAAATTATTTAAACAATTGCAGAATGTAGTATGAAATACCACATGAACACACAACATAACCCAAGCCCATAGCTCGGACCATGGCCGGAGACACAAGCACCATGTCCGGCGACCTCGGCCTCCAGGAGAGGAATAGGGTTGACTTTTGTGGTGTGTTCCAGTGACTTGGGTTTGGGGTTTTAGGTGTTGTTTATTTTGGCTAATTTTGCATGTGATGTAATCTTACACTTTAAGCAATTCGGAGTGTTTTGTATTCATAGTTTTAACATTGTTTCGAGTGTTTCATGTACTGTCTAGGCGAAGTTAAAAGGTTCGATCGAATATTAAAAACCCATTTTTCCAATTTTAACGTACTCGGAAAAACATGCAAGTGATTCTTTGGACCCTCTAGAAGAACGTAAACCTTAACTCGATTATGTGGCCATCAAAACTGCCACCTGAACCCTAGGGTTTGTGGAAGTTTATCGTTTCACATGTGAGGCGTTGGTTTGACCCTTCTACGGCTGGTTCATAAGTACTGTGGCATCTTCTGGGTATTACTAAAACTGTGCTCAAGTGTTGAGCTGTCGGGAAATTGTGGGACTTTGCTGAATCGATCGAAGAGTTTAACGTTGTCCGGATATTATGTGATGGGATGCAATATTTAGAATCCACATGTAGTTATGAGATAACTAAATTTAATGTTATAAATCTAGCGGTTTAGTCTCAGTTGATCGGTTGCCACGGGATTTTGATATGATCAAAAGTCCGTCGCAATCACGTAGCGTACGCGGATACTCACCGGTTAAACTTAATAGATAGCCACACCCTATAGCCCCGACCAAATGACTGTAGGAGAACCCTGTCGCCAAAAGCATCCGTTCGGGTGCTCGCGGCAGCGGTGTTCCGCCTTAGCGCACTTCGTCGACGTCATCGGGGGTGCGGCCGTCTCCTAAAGTTTCCGACGAGCATTCGATCAGGATATCGGGAATCTTGTTGAATTGCCCGAGTAGATATTGAAAAGTGTTTTCGAGATCGAGACTAAAATGCGGGGTTTATAATTGTTAGGCATGCGATGTCTAAGGAATTCATTTGGTTATGTCTAAGGAGGTTGTGGATTCCAACTGTTGTAGTTTTTCACTTTCCTTTATGTGACCGTAAGTGTAATATATGGGGTATCACCGGTTTTAGTGCTATATGTCAACAACAATTGGGATACGCATATTTACTTACATTGATGACATGTGATGTTATGTGTTGCTTGGATTTGTTATATTGGATTGTCGCGTTTGAATAGCCGGGGGTTTTATGTGAGATGAGAGTTTTTCATTTTCATTCATGTAAAATTCATTGTATGTAATATTCTTTTATTGGGGCACTTCCGGGTTGAGGATGATATCACCATTGTATATTATTTACTTTTCCGCATTAGGATAGACCCAAGGCGGGGAGCACAAGTAACCGGGTTTTGGAGTCTATTAGGAGACCATCTCGAGGAGTCGAGACCGGGTCTCCTAACTCTAGAATTGGTAGGGTTGCTTGCCGCTCTCGTAGGGGTCTAGGGGTGTGGGATTGGCTATTCATCACGACCGTGGAATTCGTGTTTTATACAGGCTTAAAATAAAACACGGAAATCATAGTATATCCAATATTTCATATATATTCTTCTGCTGCAATGTTCTGTGATGAGATCATGTTACTGCCTGAGATGAATGGTTATATTATATATATGAGATATATATTATATATTGCTAATTCCGTTTCAAATGGGATGCTTGTGAAGCATAATAAATGGGACTTCATTAATGAGATTAATGAAATAAAAGAAACCTAAAGATGTTGTAGAAACTTGTCTCGAAAATTGGTAGCTCTAGTTCTTTCTTTGCATAGCGGTATTCCTTGTAGAATATCCAGCACCTTATTCGATAAGGAAAGAGCCGAGATCCCTTCACCGGGAGTGACCTCTTTAGCGAAACTAGCAGATGCTACAAACTCGGTTTGTCTTTTGATTGCTTTTATGGTTTTTGCTTTGCATAGTGGTATTTGTGAAATATCCTGCACCTTATTCGATAAGGAAAGAGCCGAGATCCCTTCACCGGGAGTAACCTCTTTAGCAAAACTAGTAAAAGCCTCAAAAACACTCCATTTAAAATCACTCGATTCTACAACGATATCAAGTTCATTACGCAAAGGGTTTTCTTAAAAACCTGTCGTAGCCCTCCGTCATTTCAGATAAGTACTGG
The DNA here is from genome assembly GCA_030015575.1 of Agapanthus africanus. Lineage (NCBI taxonomy): Eukaryota > Viridiplantae > Streptophyta > Magnoliopsida > Asparagales > Amaryllidaceae > Agapanthus > Agapanthus africanus. Next base: position 406,092,915 of record CM057346.1, read on the forward strand.
TTAGTATTCGTGCTACGTTTGTTGACTATGTTAAGGCGTAGTGTGCGGTAGCTGATTAGTGCTTATCTGTAAAAGCATATGATGCGATTGGATTAGGGTAGTCGTGCGGCTTTGTTGACTATGTTAAGGGTCGTGCGGGTAGGTTTAATTCAATCGGGAAATGACGGGTTGAACTTGACTAGCACTTATGATTTGTTGACTATGTTAAGGTCATATAGCTGCTAGGGGTAAAATATTATTAGGAATTTCAAGTGTTGAAATTTGCAATGAGATTGCATACCTTCTATGAGATAGTTGGATCCCAATACCCACTGCGAGTAAGAATTACTCCTGGGAGAGTTTTATACATTACAATTAGCCGATCAAGTAGGTGTTTAGAAAGGTGTTAATGGGGTTACGCCCCTGGGAAAATGAGGTTTATTTTAATTAGGTTCGTGCGAAAGCACGGGGAACCTCCCTCAAATTACCGGCACTGGCCTGGCTGAAAGATTGACAAACTTGTAGGGTGTAATTAATCCCGGCTAGTCTTTCCTTTTAGGGTTTGAAGGAAGATTTGACTAAAACAGTGGAAAACATCCTGATTAGATATATTAATAACCAATCTAATTTTTCAAGAGCATACGTTGAGTGTTTTCTTCTCTCTCTCCAGGTAGCGACCATGTCACGCCTTAATTAAGATAATAATACGGATGTATTGACCGAACCCGCTTGTTATACTGCGCTAGGGAACGCTGGTCCCGCTCCAACTTATAATTGTTATAAGACCGAGCAGGAAACAGGGGATTACCAGAATTTCCGTGCCGCCCAAATGAAGAAAGTGCATGATGATGCATCTTGTTCGGGTGTGTTCATTACAGAGAACTGTTTCTCAGTATCCTTTACACCCTGGGTATGAGATATCGGATCAGGATCCCACATATGTAATCTGTTACATGGGCTACAGATAGATAGTGAACTGAGAATGGGTGATAAGTTTCAAAAGTTGGAAATGGTGCAAGTGTTGCAGCCAAGTTTGTTGGCAGTTATCACCCTGTATTACCAAATACATTAATTCTGAATGAATGTTATTAGATACCGAACCTGATATACAATATCATATCAGTCTCTTTATTAGTAAAGAAGGATATAATTTTGTATTGTTGGATAATATTTTGAACATTTTCTATATCAAGAGTTAATCGGTTCAGGCACGTTATCTAAAAGCATATACGTTCTAAATCAAACTACAGTTCTTAACGTACAGAACACATACAAAAGGAAGAGTTCAGAAATGAACGAATCCTTCTTGAGGTATTGTAGACTAGGTCATATCAATGCGACCCGACTAGCTAAAGTTATATAGAGATGTATATTTAAATCAGTTTGAACTTACATCATGTGAAACTTGCCAGTCATGTCACAAAAATAAGATGACCATAGCTCCGTTTATTAGAAACAGAGAAAGAGTTAGTGAACTCTTGGGGTCGATACACGCTGATGTATGAAAGTCCCTTGTCTAGATATGCCAAGACCGGTTCTTTATACTTCATTACATTCACTGATGATCTCTCAAGATTCGGACATGTGATCCTGTTGAAACACAAGTCTGAAACTTTTGAGATATTCAAAGAATATAAGTTAGAAGTAGAGAACCAAAATGGGTATAAGTATTATGTCCTATGATGAGATCGGGGAGGAGAATACTTGAGCACGGAATTCCTGGACTATTCTAAAGGTGAATGAGATTCTCTCTCAACATTACTCCTCCGTATATACCACAGCACGTTAGTATATCGAGGTGGAGCAATCGCACCCTATGTGATATAGTGTGCTCTATGATGAGTACTACTGAGTTGACTATTTCCTTTTTGGGGTTTATGCACTTGTGAAGCGGCATACCTATTGAATAGGGTTCCAATCAAATCAGTGCCTACCACTCCATATGCGATGTGGTATGGAAAGAGCCCATCTCTTAAGGATGTTAAGATTTGGGGTTGTCCGGCCTATGTCTAAAAGCAAAATCCGGACAAGCTCGAGATAAGGTCAGTTCTGTGGAAGTTTGTTGGATATTCCAAGCATTCGCAAGGGGATATCTTCTACCAAACTGAGCAGCAAAAGGTGTTTTGTTTCTCGGCATGCCACCTTTTTGAAAAGGAATTTCTTGTGAAGAAATTAGTGATCATGAGGTAGAACTGGAAGGAGTTCCAGCTATACAAACTACAGCTGATGATTTGGTAAAACCCGGAGGATTCAATAGTTTCCAACGAACCTCAGCCTCTCCGCCGATCTAGTAGGGTTCCTCATCCACCTGAGAGATACTTCGGTTTCTCTATGACAGTGGGAGCGGGGATTGCATCATGAGATGATGACCCAACTAGTTTCGAGCAGGCCATCAGGAGTGGGGCCTCTGTGAGAATGGCTGGATGCTTTGTGATCTGAGATGGAATCCATTTACACCAACAAAGTATGGACTTTGGTTGTTTTATTTGAAGGGTTAAATCCCCATCAGAAGCAAGTATATATTGAGAAGATTACTTGGTGTACATGGAAAAGTTGAGACTTTCAAAGCTAAGACTAGTTGTAAATGGATCTCGTCATTGACCAGGTGTGGATAATGATGAAACCTTTTCTAGTGCCTATGCTTAAGTCCATCCAGATCCTACTTTCCACTGCTACATACCATGACTAGGATATCTGGCGGTTGGGTGTAATGACAGATTTTCTAAATAGTGATTTAGAAGATAGCGACTATAAGTACACAGCCAGAGGTCTTCATAGACAGTGGGAGCAGCGGAAACGTGAGCAAGTTGCTTTATGAGTTAAAGTAGGCATCACGGAGTTGGAACATCTGTTTTGATGTGGTAGTCAAAGAGTTTGACTTCATCAAAATAGTAGATAAATCTTGTATATACAAAAAGGTAGTAGGGAGTATGGAGGTGATACTCGTATTGTACGTGGATGACATACTCTTGATAGAAAAGGAGTTTCCTATGCTACGCTCGGTCATCTCCTCGTATCAAAAGGATTCTCCATATAGGATCAAGGTGATACCTCCTAAATCCTGGGTTTTGGATCTATGAGATAGATCTAATTGGATGTTAAGATTCTCACTAGATGTAGTGAGATGGTATCAATTGATCCTGGGGAGAATCACTGGATTGGATCCAAGGTGGTAAGGACTACTGAATGTCAGTCACAGGCATTGTCTTTACCCTCAGTAGAGGGACGGTATGTTGGAAGAGTTCCAAGCTAGATATCGTGACAAATCTAGATGATTAAAGGCTAATATATTGCTACCTAAGATGCTACCAAAGAGTCGGTCTGGATGTATATAAGTTCATAAGATGAACTTCGTTCCTACCATTGTGTGACAATGGAGTTGTGGATTTGGCCTAGGAACCCCCGTCCCATCTGTGATCGAGACATATTCTTATGCAGTATCACCTGATCAGTGGAGATGGTTGATCTCCAGGGAGATCGAGGTTAGGAGACTAGATACAGAGGAGAACAGGGTGGATCCACTCACAAAGGCCTATTCCCAGTAGAGACTTTTATGTGATGGTTGAGTATGGATACTTCAACCACTGCTGATTGTTATATATGAGATACTACAGCAGATAGCCCTAGTGCAAGTGGGAGATTGTTAGAAATATGTATGCCCTAGAGGCTATTACTGTACATACGATGTATATTGTAGTGGATGCTTGGACATATATAGGGAGGACTTTCTTGCTCGATTTGATAGTATGCTATCTGGTTGCACTTTATCTTAACATGTACTCAGATTGTCTCTATGTTACATGTTGATAAAGCCCTTAGGATGAGTACTTGACTACCAGGACTATGATGCAAATCATACTAGTGGGGACAGAGTAGTCGCAAAGTTCATCCTTCAAATGTTCCTAGTCGAGGGTGTATCGAGACACGACATCAATATACCAGAGTAGACTAGCGTATAGCTTCTCGACCCATGAAGATGGGCGATGGATGATCCCATATCCATTGGTGTTTGACATCAGAGATAGTATATGGGTGCTCAGTGGAGACTGAGTACACTGGACGGACTCACCGAAAACTCCCAGATGGTATTATACCTCGCGTTAGATGGCAGTTCTCTGGTGACACTGGTACAGGTTAGTCTGTAGACCCGAGATCATCATATAGTCTTGTGTGATTCCCACTGTGCTTTGATTTCCATCATACCATGTCCAAGAGGGCATGCAAAACGGTGGCTTTTGGGTACAGTCCCGAATCACATGGAGGCAATGAGCGATAGGAGGGGTTTCGTCTCTCCCGGTATAGGGAGTTGATGTTGCGCAGTGCTCGATTGGCTATAACAAGAAGTCCTTGGCCAAGGCAGCATCAAAGATATACTGATAAGTGTTATCAGTAGTTTCTCGACCAGTTATGAGCCTCATATCGACACGACCTATCAAGTTACTGGGGTCTGACGTTTACCACCCCTAGACGAGATATGCGACATATCAGACGAAGAGACCGGACTGTACGGTAGTGTTACTGATTGGATTCGCAGGAGTGTGAGCAGGCTTGCTTGTTGATCTTCTGATCGCTCAATACCTGGGTGGCCGTTACATTTAGCAGACCGCTTGCAGCCTGTGGGTGTTTGATATGATCATCACCTACTGCCAGCGTATTGACGAGTCTTTAGAGTCCTACACAGGGGTTTCCTGGCTCAAGCGAAACGGAGTAGGATCACATATGTGATATGTGCGGGACCGAGATTGATATGATATGAGATACCGCATTCTATTCTCGCGATTCGTGACACTGATCGGTTGTATGAGATATAGCCGGGTTATCAGATCAAGTGTTGATTCGATAAGTTGTTACACATGATATTAGTCGGTTATAGCCGGATTATTAAATAAGGAGTTGATTTAATAATTTAATGTATAATTATATATATTTGATATATTACATTACATTAATTAGTATTATCTCACTTAAGATTTATTTTCTCACATTTTGTGCACATTGTACATATGTGATATATATATTTGTGTACATGCATTGTGTCATGGTTGATGATACATGAAAGATGGGTGTATGAGACTTATACCATGATTAGGGTTAAGATTAGGGTTTTTATTTTATCTTAAGATTTAACAAAACAGTAAGACTTAGTCAAAGTTCTCAAGCTTGGAAGAAGCTTTGAGAAACATTGACAAAGTCCACTCTTTTGTCATTTCCTTAGATATTGCTTAACCCAACCCTTAACCTTAGACCTTGGTTAATTCTCTACATGAGTTAAACATGAGGGCTTAACTCAACCATGGGTGAATAATTCATATGGATAAGTTTTCATTTGGATGAATAATTCACAAGTTCTTCTTCTTCATCCTCCTAAAAAGCTTGCTAGCTTCAATGCTGGTTTGAGAAAAAGTGTAAGAAAATCAATTCTAAAGTGAGCCCACTTTCTACTTCTTCATCCTCTACTACTTGCCATATAGTATAGGGTATTCTCTTCACAAAGTTCTTGACCTAGTGAAGGAATGGCTTGAGTTAGTGTCTCCCCGACGTAGATCATCTTCGGCCTCGAAGTCTTCGAAGCAAGCACGTTCGTTTCTTCTATGGAGCCTCTCTAGAGTCCGGAGCTTGAGATCACAGTGAAGGGGACTACTACACGGAGCTATTTGAAGTAAAGGACCGGTCTACAAAGGTTGTTTTCCTTGCTCACTACTTATTGCAAAGTGTTTGCATTAGTTTTCCGTATTGTTTCTGGTTAATGATCTAGTTTAGGGTTATCTAAATCAACAAAATTTTAATTTGGTATGGACGATGCCTCCCGAAACCTTGTTGCCGTCATAGGTAACCCTTCAAAAAGTTGACACTAATGAACATTGTATCATATAAGAATATGAAATGAGAAGTGAATCATGATAGGTACGAATTTAAAGAGAACGAGTATACGATGTGATATGATGACTTAGAGTGATATGTTGTTATATGGATGCGGGTCGATATGAGATGGTTGATACCTTTGTCGGTCCACAATATGAGATTGATACAGATGTGACCTGAGATATAGGTATATACACATATATAATGTTGTGAATCTTGAGTGTTATGCCGTACGATGGATTATACCGTACGTGATGTTGTGAGGCTGGATGCTGATTGGTAGATTCACCGATTCGGATATATTGTAGATACATATACCCTATAGCATTTAGCTGACGATGTAGTTTTTGCTACGTTCATGTCATTCTCATTTCATTGTATATATATCTGTGCTAGTACACCTACACCATTATCGATGATGCGTATGTTACACTTACACATATTGGCCGGCTCACACACCTTTATCATCGATAATTGCTATATCACTACACAATAGAACTACTATATCATGCCATGATATACCTTGCTACAGATACATATTTAGCTTCATATGATGTTGCGATGGATTTTGGATAAATTGGGAACCGCATGATATATTTAATAACTTGAGGCATTTAAATATTGGTTTTTCCTTTATATGCTCATATTACTGTTCTATGTTGCATACATCATATTACATGGATTTATGCATTGAGATATGGATTTCATGTGATTTTCTGGATTTGAGAACCGCGGGGATATTTCAAGAAATGTGTATTGTTTTGAATGTTAGTTATATGTATGCCCTAGAGGCCATTACTGTACATAGGATGTATATTGTAGTGGATGCTGGGACATATATAGGGAGGACTTTCTTGCTCGACATGATAGTATGCTATCCGGTTGCTCTTTACCTTAACGTGTATACTGATTGTCTCTCTGTTACATGTTGGTAAAGCCCTTAGGATGTGTACTTGACTACCTGGACTGTGATGCGGATCATACTAGTGGGGACATGGTAGTCTATAAGTACATCCTTCAAAGTCCCTAGTCGTGGGTGTATCGAGACGGGGCATCGATATACCAGAGTAGACTAGCGTATGCCTTCTCGACCCATACAGATGGGCGATGGATGATCCCATATCCATTGGTGTTTGACATCAGAGATGATATACGGGTGCTCAGTAGAGACTGGGTACACTGGACGGACTCGCCGAGAACTCCCAGATGGTATTATACCTTACGTTAGATGGCAGTTCTCTGGTGACACTGGTACAGAGTAGTCTGTTGACCCGAGATCGTCATAGAGTCTTGTGTGGTTCCCACTGTGCTTTGATTTCCATCTTACCACGTCCAAGAGGGCATGCAAAACGGTGGTTTTTGGGTACAGTCCCGAGTCACATGGAGGCAATGAGCGATAGGAGGGGATTCGTCTCTCCCGGTATAGGGAGTTGATGTTGCGCTGTGTTCGATTGGCTATAACAGGAAATCCCTGGCCAGGGTTGCTGAGATTTACTGGTAAGTGTTACCAGTAGTTTCTCGAATTGTTATAGACCTCATATCGACACGACTTATCGAGCTATTGGGGTCTGACGTTTACCACCCCTAGGCGAGATATGCGACAGATCAGACGGACAGACCGGACTGTACGGTAAGTGTTACTGGTCGGATTCACAGGAGTGTGAGCGGGCTTGCTCGTCGATCTTCTGATCGCTCAATACCCGGGTGGCCGTTACGTTTAGCAGACCGCTTGCGGCTTGTGGGTGTTTGATATGATCATCACCTGCTGCCGGCGTATTGACGAGTCTTTAGAGTCCTACACAGAGGTTTCCTGGCTCAAGCGAAACGAAATAGGAGCGCATATGAGATATGTGCGGGACCGAGAATAATTCGTGTATGTGATACCGTATTCTATTCTCGCGATGGATGTATCGATTGGTTATATGCGATATAACCTAGTTATCGAATCAAGGATTGATTCGATAAGCCGATACATAGGATACTAGCCGGTTATATGCGATATGACCGGATCGTTAAATCAAGTGTTGATTTAATGATTTAATGCATAATTATATATTTGATATATTACTTTGCATTAACTAGTATTGGTTCATTTAAAATGGATTTTCTCACTCGGGTGTGCGCATTGCATATGCGATATGATTTTGTGCACTTGCTTGTATCATGTTTGATGATACATGCCTTATTTGTTAAGTGTATAGAATTAAACCTTGGTTAATGGAATGGTTAGGGTTTACTATTTGATTATTCATTTTTATTCATTTGTTTATTCTTTTTGGAAAAGAAAAAGAGCATGATAAAATGGTGGCTTTTTTGTTTTGTTCATGAAGTTTCTTGAACACTTTGACTTTGTAACCCTTTTGTCTCATGCTTAAACCTAACCACTTCATTTAACTCTAATTAGTTCTCTACACTTAACCATGGTCATGTTATGATAAGAATTTATTTCTTTTCCTTTTTGATAATAACTTATCATAACTTTCTTCTTCTTCTTCTTCATATCTATCATGAAGAAAGCTTAGGTCATCAATGGTGATTGATGATAAAGAGTGAGAAATCCAATTCTAAATAGAACCCACTTCCTATTTCTTCATCCTCTACCTCTTGCCAAGTAGTAGAGTGTGTTTCCTTCACAAGTTTTCATGACTTGGTGAAGTTGGAGCTTGATCTAGCGATGCCTCGACGTAGATCATCTTCGGCATGGACATCGACGACCTAGCTTGCCCATTCTCCGACGAAGCCGACGCTAGAGCCCCGGAACTCATTTGGACAGCGAGGGGACTTCGTTGCGGAGCTATGGAGGTGGAGCACTGGATCTACAAAGGTTGTATTTCCGTATTCTTTATAGTTAAGTTGTTAACTAGTTTCTAGTTTCGCCTAAACTTTAGCCAACGATCCGTATTAGGGTTTCTCGGCATCTAGATTTTTTGAAATTGGCATGGTTGATGCCTTATGAGACCTCTTGAGAGTGCCTAGGAATTCTACAGTGGTATCAGAGCCAAGCTAGAGCCTTAGGCGAAGTCTAGACGACGTTTGAATCCCGATCGAACCCGAAGCCCCATTTATCTCATGCTCTCTGTACTTTTTTGAAAACAGTGAGTTTTTCTATATTAAAAATATGCAGAAAAACATGCAGGAAGATCTAAGAGTTACTGTGAAATCGTATGCCATAATTCGATTATTGGGCCGCGGTTCCGCGGCACGAGCATGGCTCGTGCGGCTGTTCCGCGGCCGTACTGCCTCATTATACATAGAAATTTACACAGTAATTCTTGGTTTGATGTGTTGGTTTTTCTGGGTATTTTTAAAATTTATTCAAGAGTTGAATTTTCTGGAGTTGTTTTGGGGATTCGGTGTTTCGATCGGAGTATCAGATTTTGTCTATGTGGCTTTCCAGATAATTTTAGAATATGTTAAAAAGTTCGACCGGATATAAATACCCAATTTTTCCCCTGTCGGGAAATTTCCAAGTGTTGGATTTTTCCGTAGTTTAACGACGTTCTAAGTAGTGCAAGTAACGCGATGGACCCTCTAGAAGACAACAAACCTTAACTCGATTATGTGACCGTCTTGAACTGCCTTTTGAACCTTCGGGTTTGGGGCAGTACGGCGTGCCACATGTGAGGCGTTGGCTTGACCCTTCTACGGCTGGACCGTTGGTACTGAGGCACGAACTGAATGTTTTTAGACTTGTTTCATGTGTTGATCTGTATCGGGAAAACTTGGGTGTTCGATTGTTCGATCGGAAAGATTGACATTTTCTATTTATCTGGAATGGGATACAATAATTGGAATTCACAAGTAGTTATGAGATAACTGAATGAATGTTATAAACGTAGCACTTTAGTCTCACTTGATCGGTTGCCACGGAATTTTGATGTGATCAAAAGTCCGTCGCAATCACGTAGCTTACGCGGATACTCGCCGGATAAACTTAATAGACAGCCTCACCCCATAGCCCCGACCAAGTGACTGTAGGAGAACCCCGTCGCCGAAAGCATCCGTTCGGGTGCTCGCGGTAGCGGTGTTCCGCCTTGGTGCACTTCGTCGACGGTATCAGGGGTGCTGCCGCCTACTAAAGTTTGCGACGAGCATTCGATCAGTTTTTCGAGAATCTTGTTGAATTGCCCGACTTGATATTGAAAAGTGTTTTCGATAATGAGACTAAAATGCGGGGTTTATAATTGTTAGGCATGCGATGTCTAAGTAATTCATTTGGTCAAGCATGCGATGTCTGAGATGGTTGCGGATTCCAACTGTTGTAGTTTTACACTTTCTTTTCTGTGACCGTAAGTGTAATATGTGATATCGCCGGTTTCGTTGCTATATGTAAACGACAATTGGGATGCGCATATTTACTTACGTTGATGACATGTGATGTTATGTGTTGCTGGATATGTTATATTGGATCGTCGTGTTTGAATAGACGGGGGTTTTATGTGAGATGAGTGTTTTTCATTTTCATTCATGTAAAAACTTGTATGTAATATTCTTTTATTGGGGCACTTCCAGGTTGCGGAAGATGTCACCTTTTGTATATTATTTACTTTTCCGCACTAGGATAGACCCAAGGAGGAGGGCATAAGTAACCGAGTTCTGGAGTCCAGTGGGAGACCAACTCGAGGAGTCGAGTCCGGGTCTCCTAACTCTAGAATTGGTAGGGTTGCTTGCCGCTCTCGTAGGGGTCTAGGGGTGTGGGTTTGGCTATTCATCACGACCGTGGAATCTGTGTTTTATACTGGCTCGTATTGAAAACACGGACGTCCTAGTATATCCAATGTTTCATATGTTTCTTCTGCTGCGATATCTGTGATGCGATCATGTGATGTTCTTTGATAGATACTTTATATAGTATATATGATATATTATATAGGCGTTACTTATGTTTTACACCCACGCTAGCCCTGCCCCGCTCTGCCGTTAGTTACCTAACCTAACGGTGCACGAGGGGACATCGAGGCGAATGCGGATGGCATAAGTGTACGTCGTATTTATCTGTGATGTTTAGGTAACTTAATGATGGGACTTCATTAATGTGATTAATGAAAGAAAAGAAACCTAAGATGTTGTAGAATCGAATTTCAAAATAAAACAGGTAGCTACAGTTCTTGCTTTGCACAGCGGTATATGTGATATATCCTGCACCTTATTCGATGAGAAAAGGACCGAGATCCCTTCACCGGGAGTGACTCCTTTAGCAATAACTGGTAGATGCTACACACTCGGTTTGTCTTTTGATTGCTTTTAAGTATTTTTTCTTTGCATAGTGATATATATGATATATCCCGCACCTCATTCGACGAGGAAAGGACCGACGATCCCTTCACCGGGAGTGACTCCTTTAGCAAAACTAGAAAAGCCTTAAAAACACTCCATTTCAAAATTCATTCGATCCTACAACGATATCAAGTTCATTACGCAATAGGTTTTCAGAAAAACCTGTCGTAGCCCTTCGTCATTTCAGATAAATCCTGTTTAGTATTCGTGCTGCGTTTGTTGACCTTGTCAAGGCGCAGTGTGCGGTAGCTAACCAGTATTTATCTGCTTATGCATATGATGCAGATTGGGTTAGGGTAGTCGTGCGGCCTTGTTGACCTTGTCAAGGGTCGTGCGGGTGGGTTTGATTCAATCAAGAAATGACAGGTTGAACTTGACTTGCGGTCTATGGTTTGTTGACCTTGTCAAGGTCATAGATCGTTCGGGGCAAAACATTATCGGGAATTTCAAGTGTTGAAATTTGCAATGAGATTGCATACCTTCTATGAGATAGTTGGATCCCGATACCCGCTGCGAGTAAGTGTTACTCCTGGGAGAGTTTTATACATTACAATTAGCCGATCAAGTAGGTGTCTAGAAAGGTGTTAAGGAGGTTACGCCTCTGGGAAAACGAGGTTTACTGTAATTAGGTTCGTGCGAAAGCACGGGGGACCTCCCTCAAAGTATCGACACTGGCCTGGCTGAAAGATTGGCGAACTTGTAGTGTGTAATTAATCCCGGCTAGTCTTTCCTTTTAGGGTTTGAAGGAAGATTTGATAAAAAGCAGTGGGAGCCATCCTGATTAGATAAAATAATAACCAATCTATTCTTGTAAGAGCGCACGCTGAGTGTTTTCTTCTCTCTCTCTCCAGGTAGCGACCATATCACGCCTTAATCAAGATAATAATACGGATATTTGACCGAACCCGCTTGTTATACTGAGCTGGGGAACGTTGGTCCCGCTCCAACTTATAATTGTTATAAGACAGAGCAGGAAATTGGGGAATACCAGATTTCCCGTGCCGCCCAAACGAAGAGAGTGCATGCTGATGCATCATCTTCGAGTGTGTTCATTACAAAGAACTGTTTCTCTGTAACCTCTACGTCCTGGGTATGTGATACCGGATCAGGATCCCAGATATATAATCTGTTACATAGGGCTACAGATAGGTAGAGGACTGAGAACGGGTGATAAGTTTCATGAGGCAGAAAACGGGGCAAGTGTTGCAACCAAGTCTGTTGGTCACTGTCACCCTGTATTACCAATACATTGATTATGAACGAATGTTGTTAGATACCGAACCTGATATACAAAATCATATCAGTCTCTTTATCAGCAAAGAAATGATAAAATTTTGTATTGTTGGATAATGTTTTGAACATTTCCTATATCAAAAGTTGATCGGTTCAGGCACGTTATCTAAAAGCATTGATGTTCTAAATCAAACTACAGTTCTTAGTATATGGAACACACACAAGAGGAAGAGTTCAGAAATGAACGAATCCTTCTTAAGGCATTGTAGACTAGGTCATATCAATGTGACCCGACTAGCTGAAGTTACATATAGATGCATATTTAAATCAGTTTGAATTTACATCTTATGAAACTTGCCAGTCATGTCACAGAGATAAGATGACCATAGCTCCGTTTACTGGAAACAGAGAAAGAGTTAGTGAACTCTTGGGATGATACATGTTGATGTATGTAGGTCCCCTGTCTACACTTGCCAAGACCGGTTCTTTATACTTCATTACATTCTCTGATAATCTCTCAAGATTCATATATATGTTCCTGTTGAAACACAAGTCAGAACCTTTTGAGATATTCACAGAATATAAGTTAGAAGTAGAGAACCAGAATACGTGTATAAGTATTATGTCCTATGATGAGATCAAGGAGGAGAATACTTGAGCACGGAAATACTGGACTATTCTAAAGGAGAATGAGATTCTCTCTCAGCATTACTCCTCTGTATACACCATAGCACGATGGTATATCAGGGCGGAGCAATCACACCCTATATGATAAGGTGTGCTCTATGATGAGTACTACTGAGTTACCTGTTTCCTTTTGGGGGTTATGCACTTATGAAGTTGCATACCTATTGAATAGGGTTCCAATCAAATCAGTTGCCTACCACTCCATATGAGATATGATATGGAAAGGGAAGAGCCCATTTCTTAAGCTAGTTAAGATTTGGGGTTGACCGGCCTATGTCTGAAAGCAAAATCCGGACAAGCTCGAAGCAAAGTCTGTAATGTAGAACTGGAAAGGTTCCAGCTATACAAACAACAGCAGATGATTTGGTAGAACCAAAGGATTCAGTAGATTCCAACGAACCTCAGCTTCTCCGCCGATCTAGTAGGGTTTCTCACCCACCTGAGAGATACTTCGGTTTCTCTATGACAGTGGGAGCGAGGATTGCATCATGAGATGATGACCCAACTAGTTTCGAGCTGGCCATCAGGAGTGGGACTCTGTAAGAATGGCTGGATGTTTAGCGATCTGAGATGGAATCCTTATACACCAACAAAGTATGGACTCTGGTTGCTATATCTGAAGGGTTAAATCCCCATCAGGAGCAAGTAAATCTTGAGAAGATTACTTGGTGTAGATGGAAAAGTTGAGACTTTCAAAGCTAGACTTGTTAAAGGTTTGCATCATTGACCAGGTGTGGATTATGTTGAAACCTTTTCTAAGGATCTATGCTTAAGTCCATCCAGATCCTACTTGCCACGACTACATACCATGACTACGATATATGGTGGTTGGGTGTCTTGACTGCTTTTCTAAATGATGATTTGGAAGAGAGCGTCTATAAGTACACAGCCAGAGGGCTTCGTAGACAGTGGGAGCAGCGGAAACGTGTGCAAGATGCTTTATAGGATAAAGCAGGCATCGCGGAGTTGGAACATCTGTTTTGATGAAGTAGTCAAAGAGTTTGATATCATCAAAATGGTAGATGAACCTTGTATAAACGAAAGGGTAGTAGGGAGTATGGTGATGATCCTCGTAGAGTACGTGGATGACATACTCTTGATAAGAAAGGAGTTTCCTATGCTACGCTCGGTCAATCTCCGCTTATCACCAAAATTCTCCATATAGGATCAAAGTGATACCTCCTAAATCCTGGATTTTGGATCTATAAGATAGATCTAAATGGATGTTAGGATACTCACTAGTTGTAGTGAGATGGTATCCGTTGATCCTGGGGGAAATCACTGGAAGTGTTCCAGGATGATAAAGACGACTGAATGTCAGTCACAGGCATTGTCTTTACCCTCAGTAAAGGGACGGTATGTTGGAAGAGTTCCAAGCTAGATACCGTGACATACTAGATGATAAAGGCAGGATACATCGCTGCTAAAGATGCTACCAAAGAGGCTGTTTGGGTGTATATTAGTTCATAAGATGAACTTTGTTCCTCCCATTGTGTGACAATGGAGTTGTGGCTTATGCCAAGGAACGCCGGTCCCATCAGTGATCCAGACATATTCTAAGGCAGTGTCACCTGATCATGGAGATGGATGATCTCCAGGGTGATCGAGGTTTGGAGAGTAGATTCAGAGGACAACATAGCGGATCCACTCACAAAGGCCTGTTCCCAGAGAGAGATTTTTATGGGATGGTTGAGTATGAGATACTACAACCACTGCTATCAGATGGCCCTAGTGCAAGTGGGAGATTGTTAGTTATATGTATGCCCTAAAGGCCATTACTGTACATAGGATGTATATTGTAGTGGATGCTGGGACATATATAGGGAGGACTTTCTTGCTCGACATGATAGTATGCTATCTGGTTGCTCTTTACCTTAACCTGTATACTGATTATCTCTCTATTACATGTTGGTAAAGTCCTTAGGATGTGTACTTGACTACCTGGACTGTGATGCGGATCATACTAGTGGGGACATGGTAGTCTATAAGTACATCCTTCAAAGTCCCTAGTCGTGGGTGTATCGAGACGGGGCATCGATATACCAGAGTAGACTAGCGTATGCCTTCTCGACCCATACAGATGGGCGATGGATGATCCCATATCCATTGGTGTTTGACATCAGAGATGATATACGGGTGCTCAGTAGAGACTGGGTACACTGGACGGACTCGCCGAGAACTCCCAGATGGTATTATACCTTACGTCAGATGGCAGTTCTCTGGTGACACTGGTACAGAGTAGTCTGTTGACCCGAGATCGTCATAGAGTCTTGTGTGGTTCCCACTGTGCTTTGATTTCCATCTTACCACGTCCAAGAGGGCGTGCAAAACGGTGGTTTTTGGGTACAGTCCCGAGTCACATGGAGGCAATGAGCGATAGGAGGGGATTCGTCTCTCCCGGTATAGGGAGTTGATGTTGCGCTGTGTTCGATTGGCTATAACAGGAAATCCCTGGCCAGGGTTGCTGAGATTTACTGGTAAGTGTTACCAGTAGTTTCTCGAATTGTTATAGACCTCATATCGACACGACTTATCGAGCTATTGGGGTCTGACGTTTACCACCCTTAGGCGAGATATGCGACAGATCAGACGGACAGACCGGACTGTACGGTAAGTGTTACTGGTCGGATTCACAGGAGTGTGAGCGGGCTTGCTCGTCGATCTTCTGATCGTTCAATACCCGGGTGGCCGTTACGTTTAGCAGACTGCTTGCGGCTTGTGGGTGTTTGATATGATCATCACCTGCTGTCGGCGTATTGACGAGTCTTTAGAGTCCTACACAGAGGTTTCCTGGCTCAAGCGAAACGAAATAGGAGCGCAAATGAGATATGTGTGGGACCGAGAATAATTCGTGTTTGTGATACCGTATTCTATTCTCACGATGGATGTATCGATTGGTTATATGCGATATAACCTAGTTATCGAATCAAGGATTGATTCGATAAGCCGATACATAGAATACTAGCCGGTTATATGCGATATGACCGGATCGTTAAATCAAGTGTTGATTTAATGATTTAATGCATAATTATATATTTGATATATTACTTTGCATTAACTAGTATTGGTTCATTTAAAATGGATTTTCTCACTCGGGTGTGCGCATTGCATATGCGATATGATTTTGTGCACTTGCTTGTATCATGTTTGATGATAAATGCCTTATTTGTTAAGTGTATAGAATTAAACCTTGGTTAATGGAATGGTTAGGGTTTACTATTTGATTATTCATTTTTATTCATTTGTTTATTCTTTTTGGAAAAGAAAAAGAGCATGATAAAATGGTGGCTTTTTTGTTTTGTTCATGAAGTTTCTTGAACACTTTGACTTTGTAACCCTTTTGTCTCATGCTTAAACCTAACCACTTCATTTAACCCTAATTAGTTCTCTACACTTAACCATGGTCATGTTATGATAAGAATTTATTTCTTTTCCTTTTTGATAATAACTTATCATAACTTTCTTCTTCTTCTTCTTCATATCTATCATGAAGAAAGCTTAGGTCATCAATGGTGATTGATGATAAAGAGTGAGAAATCCAATTCTAAATTGAACCCACTTCCTATTTCTTCATCCTCTACCTCTTGCCAAGTAGTAGAGTGTGTTTCCTTCATAAGTTTTCTTGACTTAGTGAAGTTGGAGCTTGATCTAGCGATGCCTCGACGTAGATCATCTTCGGCATGGACATCGACGACCTAGCTTGCCCATTCTCCGACGAAGCCGACGCTAGAGCCCGGGAACTCATTTGGACAGCGAGGGGACTTCGTTGCGGAGCTATGGAGGTGGAGCGCCGGATCTACAAAGGTTGTATTTCCGTATTCTTTATAGTTAAGTTGTTAACTAGTTTCTAGTTTCGCCTAAACTTTAGCCAACGATCCGTATTAGGGTTTCTCGGCACCTAGATTTTTTGAAATTGGCATGGTTGATGCCTTGTGAGACCTCTTGAGAGTGCCTAGGAACCCTACATTGAAAACCCAGTTTCTCTTGATATGATATTTCAGTGTGTCCAATATGTGGATTTCGAGTGTCGGAGTTGGACACTCAGGTTCCGTGAGATGTATGGATATGTGGATTGTGAGTGTCAGAGTTGGACACTCAGGTTCCGTGGATTGCAAGTGTCGATGTTGGACACTCAGGTTCCGTGAGATGTATGGATATATTGATTGCGGGTGTCGGAGTTGGACACTCAGGTTCCGTGGATTGCGAGTGTCGATGTTGGACACTCAGGTTCCGTGAGATGTATGGATATATGGATTGCGAGTGTCGGAGTTGGACACTCAGGTTCCGTGAATTGCGAGTGTCGATGTTGGACACTCAGGTTCCGTGAGATATATGGATATGTGGATTGCGAGTGTCGGAGTTGGACACTCAGGTTCCGTGGATTGTGAGTGTCGATGTTGGATCCTCAGGTTCCGTGAGATGTACATATATGATATGTGCATTTACGTGTCGATATTGAACACGAGTATTTCATGATGTTTTCGAGTGTCGATGTTGGGCACTCAGGTTCCATGAGACTTACAGATTTGAGGGCCGATCTGAGGATGCGGTGCCTGAGCTATGAGGATTTACGTGTCGATATTGGACACGGGTTTCATGATGTTTTGAGTCTCGATGTTGGACACTCAGGTTCCATGATTTTGATGTGTCGTGAGGGACACACGTTGATTTATATCCTCATATTTACCTGCATATGCTTTCATGATATTTACATGCAGGATGTTGTTGTATCATTGGTTAACACGTAGATGAGATCCACATGCATACAGGCATTTGATTATATGGTTGGATGATATCCACTTGCTGATAGGCATTGATTGTGTTATTGGCACATATGCGGATACGGTCACCCTAGATATCATAGTATTACCTTTATGATGTAGTTGACCTAGGAATCGTTGTTTATTTCGATTTCTGCCTAATGATGTTTTGTACTCACGAGTTGGTAACTCACCCCTATTGTGCCATAGTTCTTGCAGGTTGACCGCATGGATCAGTAGCGGTATCGCTGGCACACAGCTGTATTCGGATGATTTGCTTTGGTAGGTGGTACATGTTAGATCGTGCCAGTCTTGTATTACTATTCCTATTGTATCTAGTCAACTCCATCAATCAGAAACTAGTATTTGTATAAGTAATAAGACTTAGCAATACTTATAGTTGCGAGACTTGAGCGATGGGTTTTATGTTCGCTTAGTGGGTTTGATGTCTTGCTTTACTTTATTCCTTGTTTGGATCTGCGCCGTTGGGTGTCGTATATTTATATTATGTCATGCGTGGTTGTGGCCCCGCCGATTGGCGAATAGCTAGCTCCCGCTTGGGGATGCCTATATATATTATTTTATATCTGTTTTGGATCAAAATATACGAGGGAGGTGCTGCCCGGAAAAAAAAGTTTTAGATTTCTGGGTTTCGGCTTACTTAATTTACGTTGCACCTTTAGGCGTTGTGTGATTTAAGTGCCGGTCATGAACTAAATTCGTGTCGTGACAGTATGGGATAAAACATGTCATTCTCATGGAATCCTCATCGTGGAAAGACCAGTGTCCATCAATGACACTCCAAATCCCAATATCTCAGGCACCGCATCCTCAGATCGGCCCTCGTATCCTATAATTCTCATGGAACCTAAGTGTCCAATATCAACACCCAAAAACATCATGAAAACTAGTGTCCAGCATCGGCACGTAAATCCATGTACCATGGGCTCCGTCTGCCCGGATCGGCCCGCGACACCAGCAGAACGGTCGGTCTATGTCCATCTCACAACTCCGGTCGGTATCTCCAGATCACCACCGAGTCCAAATACTGTCACCCGTAGGTGTAGGGTTACTAGGCACTGTCACAAGGGCCTATAAGGCATCAACCATGCCCGATTCAAAATTTAGACGTGCCGAACAACCATAACCAAGATCTTACACTAGAAATTAGGCGAAACAAAGAACAAGTAAACAACTTTACTTCTAAGAGTTGAGGATTGCAACCTTTGTAGTCTGTTCCTTCACTTCTAAAGCTCCGTGTTGAGGTCCCTTCGCTGCGATCATCGAGTATCCGGACTCAAGAGAGACTTCATGAAGAGAAAGATACAAGCTTGCTTCCGATCTTCGATAACAAAGATGATCTATCTTGAAGAAACTCAAGCCCAAGATTTTACTTTGCTAATCAAGTAATAACAAAGCAAACACCCTAATCTAAGGGCTAGAACAGATGAGGATGATGAAGTAGGAATTTAGCTCTCATTTGTTTTCTTTATCTTACTCATTTTCATCACTTTTGAAAAAGCCAGAAAGCTTTTTATCAAATAGGAAGAAGAAGAAGAAGCAAAAACATTTGTGATGAATAATGAATCAAGTGAGGTTAGAAATGCAACCATGGGTTAAGTATGAAGACTTAACCCATGTAAAGAATTAACTATGGTTAAAGGGTTGGGTTGGGTTAAAGAAATATCTTTGCAAAATATCACAAAATATCAAGGTCAAAGTCAAAGCTTCAAGAAGCTTCTTGAAAGCTTCATGAAAGTTTAACCCTAATCCAAACCCTAACCATATTTAAACTCCACAAATCATGTTGCATTTATAACCACAACATGTTATAATATTATATATCACATATACAATATTTATTGTAACAAAATAAAATAATACAATTAACATATATCACATATATATCAATGTATTACTCGAGTGAGAAAAAGAATCTTTAACTGAGCTTATATTAGTTAATGTAATTTAACATATCAAATATATAATTATATATTAAATTATCGAGTCAACACTTGATCCGATAATCCGGCTATTTCAAAAATAACCGACTAATATAATCTGTATCAGTTTATCGAATCAACACTTGATCCGATGACTCGGCTATATCACATATACCCGGCCGATATCTCATATCGCGAGAATCTAATACGGTATCACATACACGTATTGTTCTCGGTTCCGCACATATCACATATGTGCTCCTACTCCGTTTTTCCTGAGCCAGAAAACCTTTGTGTAGGACTCTAAAGAATCGTCAATACGCCGGCAGTAGGTGATGATCATATCAAACACCCACAAGCTGCAAGCGGTCAGCTAAACATAACAGCCACCCAGGTATTGAGCAATCAGAAGATCAACAAGCAAGCTTATACATTCTCCCATGAATCCAACCAGTAACACTCCCGTACAGTCCGGTCTCTTCGTCTGATATGTCGCATATCTCGCCTAGGGGTGGTAAACGTCAGACCCCAGTAGCTTGATAAGTCGTGTCGATATGTGGTCCATAACAGTTCGAGAAACTACTGATAATACTTACCAGTAAATCTCAGCAACCCTGACCAGGGATTTCCAGTTATAGCTAATCGAACACAGCGCAACATCAACTCCCTATACCGGGAGAGACGAAACCCCTCCTATCGCTCATTGCCTCCATGTGATTCGGGACTGTACTCAAAAGCCACCTTTTTGCACGCCCTCTTGGACGTGGTATGATGGAAATCAAAGCATAGTGGGAATCACAAAAGACTCTATGACGATCTCGGGTCTACAGACTAACATGTACCAGTGTCACCAGAGAACTGCCATCTGACGTGAGGTATAATACCATCTGGGAGTTCTCGACGAGTCCGTCCAGTGTACCCAGTCTCCACTGAGCACCCGTATACCTTCTCTGATGTCAAACACCAATGGATATGGGATCATCCATCGCCCATCATATGGGTCAAGAAGCGCATACGCTAGTCTACTCTGGTATATCGATGCCGTGTCTCGATACACCCTCGACTAGGAACATTTGAAGGATGAACTTTGCGACTACACTGTCCCCATTAGTATGATCTGCATCATAGTCCTGGTAGTCAAGTACTCATCCTAAGGGCTTTATCAACATGTGACATAGAGACAATCAGAGTACATGTTAAGATAAAGAGTAACCAGATAGCATACTATCATGTCGAGCAAGAAAGTCCTCCTTATATATGTCCAAGCATCCACTACTATATACAACGTATGTACAGTAATGGCCTCTAGGGCATATATATAACTAACAATCTCCCACTTGCACTAGGGCCATCTTTTGTAGTATCTCAAACCCAACAATAAGCTGTGGTTGAAGTATCTCATACTCAACCATCCCATAAAAGTCTCTACTGGGAAATAGGCCTTTGTGAGTGGATCCGCGCTGTTGTCCTCTATGTCTACTCTCCTAACCTCGATCTACCTGGAGATCAACCATCTCCATGATCAGGTGATACTGCCTAAGAATATATCTGGATCACAGATGGGACGGGGGTTCCTTGGCATAAGCCACAACTCCATTGTCACACAATGGCAGGAACGAAGTTCATCTCATGAACTAAAATATATCCAGACTGCCGCTTTGGTAGTATCCTTGGTAACGATGTATCTTGCCTTTAATCGTCTAGTAAGTCATGGTATCTTGCTTGGAACTCTTCCAACATACCGTCCCTCCACTGAGGGTAAAGACAATGCATGCGACTGACATTCAGTCGTCCTTATCACCGTGGAACCTTTCCAGTAATTCTCCCCAGGATCGATTGATACCATCTCACTACAGCTAGTGAGAATCCTAACATCCAATTAGATCTATCTCATAGATCCATAACTCAGGATTTAGAAGGTATCACCTTGATCCTATAGAGAATCTTTATGATAAGCGGAGATTGACCGAGCGTAGCATAGGAAACTCCTTCCCTATTAAGAGTATGTCATCCACGTACTATACGAGGATCATCACCATACTCTCTACTACCTTCTTGTATATACTTGATTCATCTATCATTTTGATGAAGTCAAACTCTTTGACTACTACATCAAAACAGACGTTCCAACTCCGCGATGCCTGATTTATCACATAAAACATCCTGCACACGTTTCCGCTGCTCCCACTGTCTACGAAGCCCTCTGGCTGTATACTTATAGACGCTCTCTTCCAAATCAATATTTAGAAAAGCAGTCATGACACCCAACCGCCAGATATCATAGTCATGGTATGTAGCCATGGCAAGCAGGATCTGGATGGACTTAAGCATAGCTTTGAAATTCTCAACTTTTCCATGTACACCAAATAATCTTCTCAAGATATACTTGCTCCTGATGGGGATTTAACCCTTCAGATAAAGCAACCAAAGTCCATACTTTGTTGGTGTATAAGGATTCCATCTCAGATCGCTAAGCATCCAGCCATTCTCACCGAGTCCCCACTCCTGATGGCCTGCTCGAAAACTAGTTGGGTCATCATCTCATGATTCAAACCTCTCTCCTACTGTCATAGAGAAACCGGAGTATCTCTCAGGTGAATGAGGAACCCTACTAGATCGGCGGAGAGGCCGAGGTTCGTTGGAAACTATTGAATCCTTCGGGTTTTACCAAATCATCAGCTGTAGTTTGTATAGCTGGAACTCCTTCCAGTTCTACCTCATGACCACTAATTTCTTCACAAGAAATTCCCTTTTTCTCAAAAAGTGGTACGCCGAGAAATAAAACATCTTTTGTTCCTCGGTGTGGTAGAAGATATTCCCTTGCGAATGCTTGGGATATCCAACAAATTTCCACAGAACTGACCTTGCCTCGAGCTTGTCCGGATTTTGCTTTTAACATAGGCCGGACAACCCCAAATCTTAACTTCCTTAAGAGATGGGCTCTTCCCATACCATATCACATATGGAGTGGTAGGCATCTGATTTGGTTGGAACCCTATTCAATAGGTATGCAACTTCTCAAGTGCATAACCCTAAAAGAAAATAGTCAACTCAGTAGTACTCATCATAGAGCACACCATATCACATAAGGTGCGTTTGCTCCGCCCCGATACACCGACGTGCTGTGGTGTATTCGGAGGAGTAATGCTGAGAGAGAATCTCATTCTCCTTTTAGAATAGTCCAGGATTTCCGTGCTCAAGTATTCTCCACCTTGATCACATCAAAGGACATAATACTTATACCCGTTTTTGGTTCTCTACTTCTAACTTATATTCATTGAATTTCTCAAAAGTTCCAGACTTGTGTTTTAACAGGAACATATGTCCGGATCTTGAGAGATAATCAGTGAATGTAATGAAGTACAAAGAACCGGTCTTGGCATGTGTAGACAGGGGACCTTCATACATCAGCATGTATCAATCCCAAGAGCTCACTAACTCTTTCTCTGTTTCCAATAAACGGAGCTGTGGTCATCTTATCTTTGTGACATGACTGGCAAGTTTTACAAGATGTAAATCCAAACTAATTTAAATATGCATCTTTGTGTAACTTCAGCTAGTCGAGTCGCATTGATATAACCTAGTCTACAATGCCTCAAGAAGGATTCGTTCATTTCTGAACTCTTCTTCTTGTGTGTGTTCTGTACGTTAAGAACTGTGGTTTGATTTAGAACGTTTATGCTTTTAGATAACGTACCTGAACCGATCAACTCTTGATATAGGAAATGTTCAAAACATTATCCAACAGTACAAAATTATATCCTTCTTTAATAAATAAAGAGACTGATATGATATTGTATATCAGGTTCGGTATCTAATAACATTCATTCAGAATCAATGTATTCTGGTAATACAGGGTGATAACTACCAACAGACTTGGCTGCAACACTTGCATCATTTCCAACTCTTGAAACTTATCACCCATTCTCAGTTCTCTACCTATCTGTAGCCCATGTAACAATTGCATTTGCGGGATCCTGATTCGGTATCTCATACCCAGGACGTAAAGGATACTGAGAAACAGTTCTCGGTAATGAACATACCCGAAGATGATGCATCAACATGCACTTTCTTCATTTGGGCGGCACGGGAATTCTGGTAATCCTCTATTTCCTGCTCTGTCTTATAACAATTTATAAGTTTGAGCGGGACCAACGTTCCTTAGCGCAGTATAACAAGCGGGTTCGGTCAATACATCCGTATTATTATCTTGATTAAGGCGTGACGTGGTCGCTACCTGGAGAGAGATAGAAGAAAACACTCAGCGTATGCTCTTACAAGATTAGATTGGTTATTAATATATCTAATCAGGATGTCTCCCACTGTTTTAGTCAAATCTTCCTTCAAACCCTAAAAGGAAAGACTAGCTGGAATTAATTACACCCTACAAGTTCGTCAATCTTTCAGCCAGGCTAGTGCCGGTACTTTGAGGGAGGTTCCCCGTGCTTTCGCACGGACCTAATTAAAATAAACCTCGTTTTCCCAGGGGCGTAACCCCGTTGACACCTTTCTAGATACATACTTGATCGGCTAATTGTAATGTGTAAAACTCTCCCAGAAGTAACTCTTACTCGTAGCGGGTATCGGGATCCAACTATCTCATAGAAAGTATGCAATCTCATTGCAAATTTCAACTCTTGAAATTCCCAATAATGTTTCTGCCCCTAACGTGTTATGACCTTGGCGAATGCTAAGCAACCCATAGTCCGCTAGTCAAGTTCAACCCGTACATTTCCTGATTGTCCCGCACGACCTTTGACGAATGCCAAACAATGCCGTACGAATACCCTAATCCAATCGCATCGTATACTAGCATATAAGCACTAGTTAGCTACCGTACTCTACGCCTTGACGAATGCCAAACTACCGCAGCACGAATACTAAGTAGTACTTATCTGAAATGACGGAGGGCTACGACGGGTTTTTAAGAAAACCCTTTGCGTAATGAACTTGATATCGTTGTAGAATCGAGTGATTTTAAATGGAATATTTTTTAGGCTTTTACTAGTTTTGCTAAAGAGGTCACTCCTGGTGAAGGGATCTCGGCTCTTTCCTCATCGAATAAGGTGCAGGATATTTCACAAATATCACTATGTAAAGCAAAAACTATAAAAACAATCAAAAGACAAACCGAGTTTGTAGCATCTGCCGGTTTTGCTAAAGAGGTCACTCCCGGTGAAGGGATCTCGGCTCTTTCCTTATCGAATAAGGTGCTGGATATTCTACAAGGAATACCGCTATGTAAAGCAAGAACTAGAGTTACCAGTTTTTTAAACAAGTTTCTACAATATCTTTAGGTTTCTTTTAGTTTCATTAATCTCATTAATGAAGTCCCATTTTATTATGCTTCACAAGCATCACATTTGAAATGAAATCAGCAATATAACATATATCTCATATATATAATATAAACATTCATCTCAGGCAGTAATATGATCTCATCATAGAACATTGCAGCAGAAGATAACATATGAAATATTGGATATAGTAGGATTTCCGTGTTTTATGCAAGCCTTTATAAAACGCGGATTCCACCATCGTGATGAATAGCCATACCGACATCCCTAGACCCCTACGAGTGCGGCAAGCAACACTGCCAATTCTAGGGTTAGGAGACCCAGTCTCGACTCCTCGAGATGGTCTCCCACTGGACTCAAGAACCGGGTTACTTGTGCTTCCCGCCTTGGGTCTACCTAATGCGGAAAAGTAAATAATATACAATGGTGACATCATCTTCATCCCGGAAGTGCCCCAATAAAAGAATATTACATACAATGAATTTTACATAAATGAAAATAAAAACCCGCATCTCACATAAAACCCCCAGCTATTCAAAACGCGACGATCCAATATAACATATCACAGCAACAAATAATATCTCATATCATCAACGTAAGTAAATATGCGTACCCCAATTGTCGTTGATGTATAGCAACGAAACCGGCGATACACCATATATTACACTTACGGTCGCAGAAAAGAAAGTGTAAAACTACAACAGTTGGAATCCGCAACCTTCTCAGACATCTCATGTCTAACCAAATGAATTCCTTAGACATCGCATGCCTAACAATTATAAACCCCGCATTTTAGTCTCGATCTTGAAAACACTTTTCAATATCAAGTCGGGCAATTCAACAAGATTCCCGACATCCTGATCGAATGCTTGTCGTAAATTTTAGTAGACGGCCGCACCCCCGGATGCCGTCGACGAAGTGCACTAAGGAGGAACACCGCTGCCGCGAGCACCCGAACGGATGCTTTTGGCGACGGGATTTTCCTACAGTCACTTGGTCGAGGCTATGGGGCGTGGCTATCTATTAAGTTTACCCGGCGAGTATCCGCATACGCTAAGTGATTGCGACGGAATTTTGATCACATCAAAATCCCGTGGCAACCGATCAAATGAGACTAAACTGCTAGATTTATAACATTCAAATTAGTTATCTCATAACTACTTGTGGATTCCAAATATTGTAATACATTCCAGATAAATAGACAATGTTAAAATTTCCGATCGAATAAACAAACACCCAAGATTTCCCAAATAGCTCAACACTTGAGCGTGGTTCAAAATTATCCATCACATACCACAGTACCAATGGTCCAGCTGTAGAAGGGTCAAACCAACGCCTCACATATGGCAACGCCGTACTGCCCCAAACCCTAAGGTTTAGAGGCGGTTCAGACGGTCACATAATCGAGTTAAGGTTTGTGTTTTTCTAGAGCGTCCATCGCGTTACTTGCATGACTATGAATGTTCTTTAATTAAGGAAAAAACCCAATACTTGGAAATTTTCCGGCAGGGGAAAAAGTGAGTTATTGATATCCGTTCGAACTTTTTAATACTTTCTAAATTACCCGGAAAAAGTTAAACGAAGTTAAACTTTCCGATCGAATCAACGAATACAAAAGATCTCCAGATAACTCAACACTTGAGTAGAATTAAAAATTCCCAGAAGCATGCAAAATTTACCAAGAATACACCCCAGAAGCTTTGGCCCCTAACTCCTAAGGGTGGCCGCAGAACCGCCGCCAAACCCATGGTTTGGCCGCGGTTCCACGCACCCTTTAGGGAGTTATAGGCTCGTACTTCACAGTAATTATTATATTTTCCTGCTTATTTTTCTGAGTATTTTTAATACAGAAAAAATAAACATTTTAAAAAATTTCCAGAGAGGGGGTATATATCGACGTTTCGGGGGTTCGATCGGACTTTAAATTTCGTCTAGACTTCCCCTAAATCTTTAGCTTGTCTCTGATACCACTGTAGAGTTATTAGGCACTGTCATAAGGGTCTATAAGGCATCAACCATGCCCGATTCAAAATTTAGACGTGCCGAACAATCCTAACCAAGATCTTAGACTAGAGATTAGGCGAAACAAAGAACAAGTAAACAACTTTACTTCTAAGAGTTGAGGATTGCAACCTTTGTAGTCCGTTCCTTCACTTCTAAAGCTCCGTGTTGAAGTCCCATCGCTGCGATCATCGAGTATCCGGACTCAAGAGAGGCTCCATGAGGAGAAAGATACAAGCTTGCTTCCGATCTTCGATAACAAAGATGATCTACCTTGAAGAAACTCAAGCCCAAGCTTTTGCATTGCTAATCAAGTATTACAAAGCAAACACCCTAATCTAAGCGGCTAGAATAGATGAGGATGATGAAGTAGGAATTTAGCCCTCATTTGTTTTCTTTATCTCACTCATTTTCATCACTTTTGAAAAAGTTAGAAAGCTTTTTATCAAAGTGGAAGAAGAAGAAGAAGAAGCCAAAACATTTGTGATGAATAATGAATCAAGTGAGGTTAGAAATGCAACCATGGGTTAAGTATGAAGACTTAACCCATGTAGAGAATTAACTATGGTTAAAAGGTTGGGTTGGGTTAAAGAAATATCTTTGCAAAATATCACAAAATATCAAGGTCAAAGTCAAAACTTCAAGAAGCTTCTTGAAAGCTTCATGAAAGTTTAACCCTAATCCAAACCCTAACCATATTTAAACTCCACAAATCATGTTTCATTTATAACCACAACATGTTACAATATTATATATCACATATACAATATTTATTGTAATAAAATAAAATAATACAATTAACATATATCACATATATATCAATATATTACCCGAGTGAGAAAAAGAATTTTTAAGTGAGCTTATATAAGTTAATGTAATTTAACATATCAAATATATAATTATACATTAAATTATCGAATCAACACTTGATCCGATAATCCAGCTATTTCATAAATAACCGGCTAATATAATATGTATCAGTTCATCGAATCAACACTTGATCCGATGACCCGGCTATATCACATATACCCAGCCGATATCTCATATCACGAGAATCTAATATGGTATCACATACATGTATTGTTCTCGGTCCTGCACATATCACATATGTGCTCCTACTCCGTTTTGCCTGAGCCAGGAAACCTCTGTGTAGGACTATAAAGAATCGTCAATACGCCGACAGTAGGTGATGATCATATCAAACACCCACAAGCTGCAAGCAGTCAGCTAAACGTAACAGCCACCCAGGTATTGAGCAATCAGAAGATCAATAAGCAAGCCTGTACATTCTCCCGTGAACCCAACTAGTAACACTCCCGTACAGTCCGGTCTCTTCGTCTGATATGTCGCATATCTCGCCTAGGGGTGGTAAACGTCAGACCCCAATAACTTGATAAGTCGTGTCGATATGTGGTCCATAATAGTTCGAGAAACTACTGATAACACTTACCAATAAATCTCAGTAACCTTGGCCAGGAATTTCCAGTTATAGCCAATTGAACACAGCGCAACATCAACTCCCTATACCGGGAGAGACGAAACCTCTCCTATCGCTCATTGCCTCCATGTGATTCGGGACTGTACCTAAAAGCCACCTTTTTGCACACCCTCTTGGACGTGGTATGATGGAAATCAAAGCACAGTGGGAATCACATAAGACTCTATGACGATCTCGGGTCTACAGACTAACCTGTACCAGTATCACCAAAGAACTGCCATCTAACGTGAGGTATAATACCTTCTGGGAGTTCTCGGCGAGTCTGTCCAGTGTACCCAGTCTCCACTGAGCACCCGTATACCTTCTCTAATGGCAAACACCAATAGATATGGGATCATCCATCGCCCATCATATGGGTCAAGAAACGCATACGCTAGTCTACTCTGGAGTATCGATGCCCTGTCTCGGTACTCCCACGACTAGGAACATTTGAAGGATGTACTTGGCGACTACACTATCCCCATTAGTATGATCTACATCATAGTCCTGATAGTCAAGTACTCATTCTAAGGGCTTTATCAACATGTGACATAGAGACAATCAAAGTACATGTTAAAATAAAGAGTAACCAGATAGCATACTATCATGTCGAGCAAGAAAGTCCTCCCTATATATGTCCAAGCATCCACTACTATATACAACGTATGTACAGTAATGGCCTTTAGGGCATATATATAACTAACAGTAGGCAGTGCACCTCCCCTGCCAGGCTCATCGGCTAAATCCATCGACATACCTTTTTTGCCCCGGGGTACCGTACCGGGTCCACCATGTACCCGCAAACGGCCACTCCGCTCCTCGCATCGAGTTTCTAACACAAGTCTCAGAACCGAGAAATCTCATGGTGGACGCACTGAAATATCATATCAAGAGAAACCAGGTTTTTCAAACAATGCATAATCTCATAAAATACAACGGTCCTCAAATTCAGAAAACATCATATGAAATCCATATCTCAATACGTAAATCTATGAAATATAATATATGCAACATAAAACAGTAATATGAGCATATAAAAGAAAAACCGCTATTTAAATGCATCAAGTTATTAAATATATCATGTGGTTTACAAATTTCTCTAAAGTCCATACAACATCATATAAAGGTGAACATGTAGCTATAGCAAGGTATATATGTGTGTACATGTAAGTATGTATACATGATGTACATGTAGCTATAGCAAGATATAGGTATATACCTATCAATAATGATATAATATTATATAGGTATATGTGTAAGCATGTAGGTATGCAAGTATACTACCTTTCATATGCGCAATGGAATAAGAATCAATATCTCAATTGTCCCTAACCAATACAATATCACGTATATATATGTTTTAGCTATATCTCATATGCAAAATGGAATAAGAATCAATATCTCAATTGTCCCAAACCAATACAATATCACATATGTATATGTGTTGTGCGTGTCATGGCAATTACCGACGGTGTGAGTGTGGCATACAATTAGTGCCCGTGCAACATGAACCGTCAATAATTGTGTGGTATCTCATTAATACTATGTCCATATGCAATAGGAAAATGAGGTATGCAACAATGGTACACATGCACAATCAATGTCCATATACTTATAACTAATAATCATGTCATTGAATCTAGCCCAGACGCTTAACGCCATCCGGACGATTCCCCTGTAGATGTTAAATCTACTCACCGATGATCTTGGGCTATGTAAAGCCAACCACTCGCTTTCCCTTCTTCACAGCGTCCGAAGTCCCCGCCTGCGACCCTAAAATCATATAACAACATAAAAAGTTCATTTTAGAAATCGACCAATAACACGTACAAACTACGTTTGACCGACGCACCAACTCCATACAAACTCTCAAGTGTTCGTCTAGTGGCTAACGTGCGTAGCGACACTAAGAAACCAACCCAAGAGCAACAGCTACACAAAGTACACGAACCATGTCAGAAAACGTAACATGCGTAGTCGAAATACTAGGAACAAGCAAAGTGATCCCATATTTTGTATATTGTCAAAACATAAAAATCAAGCAGTACCAAACACTTCTAAACAATTGCAGACAGCCACCCTACAAAAACCAAGTCCCAACTCCACCAAAAGGCCGAGCTCGCCGGAATTTCCCTACATGTCGCCGGCCAAATCCGAGCCTATGGGGTTCGTGCTTCAGGTGAATACTTAGGGTCTCTGGTACAACAAAACTATACTGCTAGATTTTTCAGTACACACTCAGGGTCACAGCAGATCACAGATATCCTATAATGACACTAAAAATACGATATGTGCATAAAACTATAGTTTAAGTGTTCTAAACTGAAACTAATAAGCTACACAACACTAAAACACCTATTTAATAGTTTAGAGGTTATACCTATCCACACTTGCTCAAAAGATCCTAACTTTCCAAGCTCCAAGGGATTCTAGTGGCTAAAACAAGACATGAGAAGAGTTTTAGTGAGGTTTAATGAAGTTTTGCAAGATTCAATAAAGGAAAGGTGAGGGTTTCAATTTGAGGAAAGAGAAGATGAAGAAATAATTGAGAAAGAGATAGAGTAAAAGAGAATGAGAGTGAGGTGTGATAATGATGAGAGGGTGAGTGTAGGGTGAGTGTACCCTTACACTTACTCTCTCCCTCTCCTTCATTAAAGCAAGCATGACTCCTCCATGAATCACCTTGCCATCTCCCTCCATTCCAAAAACATAAGGAAATATCTCACAACAAATATCTAAGTGCTAGGTGCTAGGTTAAATTATGGCATGGATTTGTTTAAGGTGTCATGGCCACTAAACAAGGTTAACACTAAACAACCCCCATGTTAAGATGCACAAGTGTGTGAAAGCCAAAACAAATAACAATAAAATATTGATTAATCTAAATAAAATGCGAGAAAACTAATTTGGTAAACCTTTTTATCAAAAACCCGCATTATCGCTTAATTAACACTAAACGCATTCTAAGGTGTTACAATGAACCACCTGAGAGTCTATGAATCGAGCTCCAATCTCATAGCCGGGGTAACTAGGGTACCTAGTTCGCTAAACTAGATAGCCTAGAAGTTATAGAGTCTAATGATGGATTTATTTGTCTCTAAACACCCTAGGTTTCTCAACACATGAGACTTTTAGGGTGGAGGTAGAGGAGGAAGAAGAATGAGAGATGAGAGTGTGAAGCATGAAGAAACTCAAGAAAAATGGCTAAGTGTTGTGTGCTAGAATGAAAATGAATCAACTAATGAAAATATCTCACAACCCTACAAATATCAAGCATGACACAATAGTGAATCATGAGTCACTACATGAGACATCCCATGAGTCACCAAGTGTGTCATGCTTCAATAAATGCCACAACACCTCATCCCTCCACCTCATTAAACCATTTAAACAAATGGTTAAAGCTAAATGAGGTGGCATCTTCTAGAAACAATCTTGTAATAAATTACGAGAATACCCATCATCCGTATATACATACCCGTATCCGTATTCTGAAAAATATGAATACAAAGAGATGAAAATAATCCAACAATATAATACTAGGATCCGACTTAAACCAAAGCTCACTAGTATTATCCGTCCGAATCATGATACGTGCATAAGTGCACGTATATAATCGAACCCTGCAGTAAAACCATACGGCCTCTACATCATTTCGCCGAAAGCAGGGAAACCACTGTGTGGGACTCTAAAAACTCGTCAATACGCTGGCAGTGGGTTTAACCACAAGCACGTCAGCGGCACTAGCTGTAGGTAACGGCTACCAAGGTATTGAGCGAAAGGAAGGCCGACGAGCAAACTCATCCGAACCCCTACCGAGCCTGTCCGTGACAATTCCGTACAGTCCGGTCCGTTCGTCTAAGAGTATCACAAGACGACCTCTAGGGGGTGAATAAAGTCAGACCCCTAATAACGCGATATTTCTTGTCGGTATGAAGCCCATCACCACCTAAGAAACTACTGATCCAAATCAGTAATTCTCGTCTACCTTGGCTAAGGATTTCTGGTGATGGCTACCCGTGCACAACACGACATCAACCCCTAATACCGGGAGAGACGAATCTCCGACGATCCGCTCACTGCCTCCATATGACTCGGGACTGTACCCAACTAAATCTTGTTTGCAAGACTCCTTTGAGCCGTGGTAGGGTAGTAATCAAACTACAATGGAAACTCACACGAGACAAATGACGATCTCAGGTCGACAGACTAACCTGTACACATGTCACCTAGGAACTGCTGTCTGACAATAGGTATAATACCAACTAGAAGGTTCCCGTCGAGTCCATCCAGTATACTCATAAACCAATGAGCACTTGTATACTATCTTAGGTGAACAAACTAACACCAATGGCTTGTGAGACCTGGCCACCACCCCTTGTCGGGATCTCGATAAGTACACACTAGTCTACTATGGAGTATCAATGCCCAGTCTCGATACTCCCTCAACCAGGGACATTTAATGATGTTCTTATAGACCACCCAGCTCCATGTATATGACTGCCATCATAATGCTTGAAGTCAAACAAGAATATTATGGGCTCTATCAACGTGTAATATTGATCTGTAATACCACATAAAGCATGTACATGATGATAAAGGCAAATCAAATAGCATATTATCATTTTGAGTAAGACTGTTCTATCCGTTTAGGTCCTCTCTCAATCATCATAATCACCTGCATGTTGTTCATATCAGATTTCTGCATTTTCATACCACCCAATTTTTATCACATTGCTTATCGGTAGGTACTCTTGAGCCGTGTTTGCTAGTCAATTGCAGGATACAGGTTCTCGGCTCTAAACGGTGAAATCCATGGAAAACACGACAAAATCCGGGTTCCTGCCATCCACTGATAAAACACGGGTCTCCGCTCTTTATCCGTCTGTTGCCACACACCAGT
Organism: Agapanthus africanus; assembly: GCA_030015575.1. Classification (NCBI taxonomy): domain Eukaryota; kingdom Viridiplantae; phylum Streptophyta; class Magnoliopsida; order Asparagales; family Amaryllidaceae; genus Agapanthus; species Agapanthus africanus. The sequence continues at coordinate 406,126,334 of CM057346.1, forward strand.
TTTGGAGACAAAATGGCAAATCAATTGTCACATTCATGCACAAGGCTCAATGGCAACAACAAGTTCCAAGAAATCTACACGGAGCTCAAGAAAATCTTGACAAAAGTCCATCTTTCCCTCAACAGAAATTCTGGAAGAAATGTGGAAGTATTTTCAGAAAATACATGTACCAGAATAAAGGGGACATCAAACCAGGAAAGCCCAAAAAAGACGAGAGCCCAACTCCTCCAAAGGGCCGCGGATCCGCGGCCAATAGGGGGTCTAGGCCGCGGATCCGCGGCCATATGGTGGCGGCAGTTGACCATTTTTTAGGGGTATTTTTGTCTTTGTATATGTGTTCTGGTGGTTGCCCTAGATTTCCATTCTCCAGCCTATAAATAGCCCAGAACTTTGAGAAGGAAGGGTCCATTCTTGTATTTTCTTTTTGCTAGGTTTTAGATTACATGTTCTTCTTCTTCTCATCTCTTCTCCATTAAACTTGAGTGAGCTTTGTGAGTGAAGAATGGTGAATAAAGAAGATCATTTTATTATCATGCTTGTCTTCCTTTTGCTATAATTGTTGTAATTTTAATTCGTTAAGTAGTTGTTGTTATTTTCTTGTTGTTTCTTTCTTCTCTCTTTTTCGTTATCCTTAATATGACAATGATGCTTACGCTCGATCCTCGCCAAGGTGAGGTCGCAAATAGCTAGTCGTATTCTTCTAATCTCTTTCTTTCTATCTTCCTCTTCTGTTTTGTTTTATTTGTCCGTATCATGATGTGTGAGTAGTTCATACTTGTTAGGGTAGGATAAGGGAAGTTTGAGAGAAGGAAATCTCTCTCACTCTTTCCTTGCCCAACAGTTTAAATCGACTCCCGTTAATTGAACCACAATCCTCTCCTTACGGCACCCTATCCTACATGATAGCGGTGATCCCGTAGTGAGACCGGTTGTGGTTGAATTAACCGGAGGTTATGGCTAAGAGCCAAGAACGGATGGACAAGCACCAAAAGGAAGGACTTATGCGTTGGAAAGCCTAGCTTATACTCGCAAGTTCCTTCCTAGTCGTGCTAATCCCCGTTGTTGCCGATTACCGTAACACCGATATTAAGAGGGGCAACGAAAGATGTGGAGACTCCTAACTCAAACTAACCTAATCCTAACCCTAACAAGCTCTCTTTAAAACATCAACTTAACACTTAGATAATCACAAACAATCTGAACTCTCGGACTTAACTCGTTAAAACACATTGAAAAAGACTCCCATCTTCCTGCGGACAACCCGTACTCAACCGGCTAGCTACAAGCGAAACCGTCTTGATTGCGGTATTTAACTAAAACTTGAACACGCAGAATCGCTAACAATCAAATGGCGCCGTTGCCGGGGAGACGGTAGTTTATTTCCTTGTGTAATTTCGGGTTAATTTGTAAGTATAAATATAACCAAAAAACGAAAAAAATATATATACTTTGTAAAAAACCATCTTGTTGTTTTTTGATTAGCTTTTGTGCAAGTGTGCAGGAAAATACGAAGTTCAAGATCGACGCCAAAGACGTCGGATAATACGGAGTTCAAGTACAGTGCCAAAGACGTGGGAAGATAGACCCACATTTCGCGGCTACACCGCGACGGATCAAAACGAAGCAAACGGTCTACTGAAAAATCTGGAGCAGATACAGTGAGCAACTCAGAATTCCACACATCCAGACAAGCAGAGGACACCCAACAGAGAACACCCAAATTTTTTCAGAGCCCCAATTCCTCTACATAGCCGCGGAACCGCGGCCTAAGGTGGTGTTTGGCCGCGGATCCGCGGCCAATTGGTGCCCTTAGTGTACCATCTTCTCTCTGTAAGTCTCTTTCTCCTTCTCCACTCCTCTGGACTCCACTGAACTGTGTTTTCTGCAGATTTCTTTGCGCAAATTCTTCTCCCCCTTCCAATAAACTGTTCTTGTGCAGGATTCTTTGCGCCGCAAATAAAAAAAAATTGTTTGCAGTTGATTTGTTACTGCTTTGCATTCTTTAATACGGATTTAAGGGGCTTGAAACCAATCCAGATTGGGTGGGGATTTCATCACCCTTCCCAGGACCCCAAAAATCACTAAAGCATATGCATTGTCCATTGTAAATTAAAAAATACTAGACTTCAGCTCTAAGGACTTCGCGCTCATTAGGAGAAGATAAACCGTGTTTAGAACCTCGCTTAACGGTATATTGTTTACGGGGTGTCTAGGAAAGTGTTAAAGGCGCAACCGCCGAAAGAGAAAGGGTTATTTAATTAAGGAACTTCGCGAAAGCGTTGGACAACCTCCCCTTATCTCTGCACTTACCTGGCCTCGTGATCAGTGTATTTTTAAGCCCGTTTCTCGACACTGTTTAACTTCGACAATCAAGTTCAGGAGCAGGTCTAGTAGACCTAGGTTACCCTAGATCTAGGTGTGATTGTGCATATCTTGTTTTTGATTGCTTAAGCCGTATTTCCGTACATATTTCTGTAAAAAATCTTTCTAAAATAAAAAAAAGAAAAAAAAATCAAAAACTTTTATAAAAACTTGCCCTTTGTCGCCAAATCCATTTTTCACCCACCACCCATCACCTTCTCCGCTTTGACTATACTAAACTCGTTTAGTGTATGTCCACTTGGACTCGGGACACTAGCGCCCGTCTAGTCCGCGTTACGTTAGTCGCTACCGACTACGCGATCGACTCCGAAGTCGATACTCCGTCCACTCCTCTTTCACCCCTTCCTTTGCCGGCCAACTCCGACGTTGACCGGAATTCTGTTCATACATCTTCACCTTCACCTTCACCAACCTCTTCTTCCGCGATGTCAGGATTTAATCCGAACATCTCTTTGACCACCCCTGGATTGGCTCCACCTCCTACGGAGACCAATCTCCCACCACCTCCGCCTGTTGTAGCGCCGCAGCGAATCGCGCTCCAGGATCGTTTCTATCCCACCCGTTCTGCACTTCCCACCTGCCTTTCTCTTCCTCCGGCCAATGGGGACAACTTTGAAATTAAGCCCCATTTCATCAACATGCTTCCACATTTTCATGGGCTTGAATCTGAAGATGCCTATATCTTCATCAATAAATTTCAAAACGTCTGTGCCATGATGAAAACCACCCAGCTGTCGGACGATGCTATACGTCTACGGGTCATTCCGTTCACTTTATGCGATCTTGCTGAAAAATGGCTGTATAGCACCGCTTCCCACTCAATCACCAGCTGGGACGAGTTTGTTAAAGCGTTTCTGAAAAAATTCTATCCGAATCATAAAACCGCAAGGATTCGAAATGAAATCAACCAATTCTCCCAGCTTCCTTCTGAACCCTTCTGGAAGTGCTTTGACCGATACAAAGACCTTCTTGTTCAGTGTCCTCACCACGGTATAGAGAAATGGCAACTTTGCCAAACCTTATACGAGGGACTGAACCCAGCAACGAAGCAGTTGTTGGAAACCATCTGTCAGGGCCACTTCCTATCAAAATCTGACGAGGAAGCGTGGCAGTTCTTTGACGACCTTGCGGAGCAAACGCTACAGTGGGAGAGCACCAGACCGACTTCTTCTTCTTCTACCTCCACTTCTACCGGTTAGTCTAGGGTAGGAATCCACCAACTTGATGTCTCTATTGCGATGAAAGCTGAAATGGCTGCAATAACAAGAAAGCTTGAAGCGATAGAGAGCAAATTTTCTGCTCCTGCTCTCCCCCTTCGTACCATCTGCTCTTGTTGTTCCGATCTTTCCCACTTGACCGAAGAGTGTCCTTACAATCCACCCTCGCAAGGACAGGATCAGGTTAATGCTGCCTTCCAGCAAAGACCGAGGAATGATCCATACTCTTCCACCTACAATCCCGGTTGGAGGAACCACCCCAATTTCGCCTGGAATCAGAATCAGAATCAATTCCAGGGCAACAATTTCCAAAGGGCCCCTCCACCGCAACAACAAGCGCAACAACAAACTCAACATTCATATCAGCAGCCCTTCCAACCCCAACCTTTCCAAAATCAGACGAACAACTTTGCACCCAAGAATTCTTTTCCACCAAACAACTTTGTTCCGTCAAACAACGATAAGGTTTCCTCGCTCGAACGAAGTCTGGAGGCATTTGTTAAACAATCGACTCAATCCACCGCCAACATCCAGTATTCCATTCAATCCTTAGTGCAACACACTGCCGCACACGGGCAAAGCATCAAGACCATCGAGGCCCAGATTGCACAGCTGAACGCGGCCTTAAGCGAGCGAGAAAAGGGGAAGCTCCCGTCCCAGCCACTCCCAAATCCCGGTCACCCACATAATGCACATGTTGCTCTTGAACAACAGAACCATAATGTGAGTGCCGTGACCGCACTGAGATCGGGAAGGATGCTGCAAAACAACATTGGCACACGGATCAACGATGACACCCCGGCCGCGTCATCATCTTCTTCTTCTTCTTCTTCTTCCTCGTCTTCTGAGCCTATTCTCCGTTCATCACAAGGCTCTCCTTCCTCTTCTTCTGCTCTGAACGGACCCACTTCTCACTCCACGAAAACACCTATTCTTGGATCCGTTCCAACTCCATAATCTCCTCCTCCAGCATTAGACTCAACCAATTTTCAAAATGTTCCATTTCCAAACCGGTTGAGGTCTAATAAACAAAATCCTCAAATGGAGAAGATTCTGGAGTTATTCAAGCAGGTTAACATTAACATTCCTCTTTTAGATGCTGTCCAACAAGTCCCGTCTTACGCGAAAATCTTAAAGGACTTGTGCACGAAAAGAGGAAGTCTCAGGTACCCAAGAAAGTTTTCTTGGCTAGTGCTGTGAGTGATGCCCTTACCCAATGTTTACCACAAAAACGGAAGGACCCTGGCTGTCCTACGATTTCAATTACCATTGGGGATAAGAACATCAACCGCGCACTATTAGATCTTGGTGCCAGTGTTAACCTGCTTCCGTATTCAGTATACGAGCAATTAGGCGTCGGAGAGTTGAAACCCACGCACTGCACTCTCCAAATGGCCGACCGATCGATCACCCATCCTAGGGGTGAGCTAGAGGATGTGTTAATAAAAGTCGGGGACTTCATATTCCCCGTTGACTTCATTGTCTTAGATACACAGCCTGTAACTAACCCCCGGAATCAAATTCCGGTGATACTCGGTCGCCCATTTCTCGCAACCTCAAATGCTGTGATCAATTGTCGCAATGGTTCGATGAACCTCTCTTTTGGAAATATGACGATTGAACTCAACATTTTTAGGTTGGGGAATCAGCCCGCCGAACCTAATGCTCATATACTGGATGTCTGCTCGATCCAGGAGATCACCCCAGAAGAGTGTGAATTCGAGGAGTTTCTGTTTGATCACGATAATCTTGACGCCACTAGTGCGTTTCTCTTCGAACCTGCTGCTGTTTCTGCGCCCGACAACGACTACGAGTGATTCACGTTTTCGAACGATCTTAGCCGCGCACAACCCGAGTTTGAATCCTTCGACTTTCCGGATGAGTTACCTGAACCATCCAACTCGGTTGCCTACACTCGCTTTGAACCTTTGCTGGAGTCCTTTGAGTTCGAGACCTTTGCACCAATCTTGCCTTCCATCGTTTCTCCTCCAACGCTCGAACTCAAGCCTTTGCCGTCTCACCTTAAGTACGCTTACTTAGGTGAGAACGAGACCCTCCCTGTCATCATCTCAGCTTCTCTAGCTCCAGAGCAAGAGAAAGCCCTTCTCACGGTCTTGCACAGCAACAGGCAAGCTTTTGGCTGGTCCATGGCGGACATCAAGGGGATTAGTCCCATGATCGTTGAGCATCACATTCATCTGATGGATGATGCCAAACCAGCCCGGGATCCACAAAGACGTCTTAATCCAGTCATGAAGGAGGCTGTGAAGAAGGAGATCGTCAAATGTCTAGATAGTGGTATCATTTACCCTATCTCTGATAGCCAGTGGGTTAGCCCCATTCATGTTGTCCCCAAGAAGTCGGGCATCACGGTCATCACTAACGAGGCGAACGAGTTAATCCCTACTCGCACCCAAACTGGGTGGCGAGTTTGCATTGATTACAGAAAACTCAACGCCGCAACGCGGAAAGACCACTTTTCGCTACCTTTCATTGACCAAATGCTTGAACGATTGGCCGGACACGAGTACTACTGCTTTCTTGATGGCTACTCCGGCTATAATCAGATTCCCATCGCCGAAAAAGACCAAGACAAGACCACTTTCACTTGTCCTTTCGGCACGTTTGCATACCGACGCATGCCCTTTGGGTTATGCAATGCGCCCGCTACCTTCCAGCGGTGTATGATGGGTATCTTCTCAGACATGGTGGAAAAATTTCTGGAGATTTTCATGGATGACTTCTCCATCTTCGGCGATTCCTTCAACGAGTGTTTGCTGCATCTTGACGCTGTCCTTACCCGATGTAAGGACAAGAATCTCACATTGAACTGGGAGAAATGCCACTTCATAGTGCGCGAAGGTATTGTCTTAGGACATATCATCTCGCAAAATGGCATAGAGGTTGACAAAGCAAAGATTGAGGTCATTTCCAATCTGCCTCCTCCCCGATGCGTCAGAGATATCCGAGCCTTCCTTGGCCATGCCGGTTTCTATAGACGGTTTATCAAGGACTTTAGCAAGATTGCTAGGCCTTTGACTCTTTTGCTGGCCAAGGACACGCCATTCGACCTTAACTCGAGCTGTGTGACTGCATTCGAGTCACTGAAACGCTCACTCACTTCTGCTCCCGTTCTTTCTTCACCTGACTGGACGCACCCATTCGAGATTATGTGCGATGCATCCGACTTTGCCATTGGTGCTGTCCTTGGACAACACATCAACAAGATACCGCACGTAATCTATTACGCGAGCCGAACCCTGAACGACGCCCAACTCAACTATACAACAACTGAGAAGGAATTCTTAGCAGTTGTATTTGCTTTAGAAAAGTTCAGGCCCTACCTCATCGGCTCTCCAGTCATTGTCTACACCGACCATTCTGCTCTGCGCCATCATTTTGCGAAGAAAGATGCAAAATCACGGTTAATCCGTTGGATCCTCTTGCTTCAAGAGTTTGACCTTATCATTAAGGACAAACGAGAATGTGAAAACGTGGTTGCCGACCATCTCTCATGACTTCCTTCTTCGCCTACGCTTCCATGTAGCGTTTTGAAAATCGTTTCGGTGAAATTTCGAAAAAATCGGTAAAATAAGGGGGTTTTCTGTAAAAAGTCAAAATACAAATATCTTATTATAAAAATTAAATATACATATTCTAGCTATGTAATTGCTATTATTTGGTGTTTATTGAGCCGCTGGTGAAATTTCAAATTTTCTGAAAAAAATATTATTTTATTATTATTTAAGCCGTCACTAATACATTTAATTAGGGAAAATTACAAATTGGAATGAGTTGAAACAAATTTTGTGCATCATAAAACATTAAATAAAATTTTATCATGTGGTTTTTGGAACGAAATCATTTGCCAAAACGGTTTAGAAATTATTGAAAAAAAAGGCTTTTTTTTAGCGTAAATGGATGTTTGGGGTATTGTATTTATCATTTTTCATCACCCCACACCCGTACCCACACCCACACACCTCCACTTACTCCCCCCATGGCTGAATTCAGAAGCCCCCTCTCTTGTCCCCACTTGGTTTTCAAAGGAAAAGAAATAAAAGAAAAGAATAGAAAATGGATAAAGTAGTTAGACTTTTGACTTTGCTTGACCTTGACTTTGTCCCCCCCCCCCCATTTTCTCTACCTCCCTCTCTCTCCTCACGCCCATTCTGGCCGAAATTTCCTGCATCCCACAGCAGCAGCCCCCCCTCCAATTTTCCCTCTCTTTTCTCTTCAAAACTTCATGAAAAATTGCTTCTAAATCCATCAAAAAAATCCCAAAACCCAAATCCGACTCCTACCCATTTTAGCTTAGCCCGTATAGCATGGATCCTTGTGAAAAGAGAGCATTTTGGGATGCCATGGATGCTTGTGGACCTTCATATATTTTTGGGTATAATTCTAAAACTTTTTGCTTAAATTGTTACTTAATTCTTAAAGCTAATTTAAGTTAAGTGTTAACTTGGATATGTGAGTTTAATTGCAAGTTTTGGATTTCAAGTTAGGGTTTGTTGTGGAAATGAGTTGTGTTTGATTGTGCATGGTTTAGTGAAGTGGTTTAACATAATTAGTTTTGTAGAAAACTAATCTAGTTGTTAATTACAAGTTGTTACTTGAAAAATTGTGTTAATTTGCTAATTGCTTACTAGGTTTTTGAAATTTGTTAAATTCTTGGGATTAAAAATGTGATTAGGGTTTCCTTGGCTTCATTAACTTTATTAAGTGTGGTTTAATGCTTTGGATCATGCAAATCTAAGGTAGATTGTAGTTTGTGCATTTTTGCTTTGAAATTGTTAAAAAAGGGTATTTTTGTAAACTAGAATATTAGGATTTTTGGAATTTAATAAGATTAAATTCCGGAAATTGTTTATATGACTTATTTAAGATATTTAATAAGTATATTGGCCGCTACTTTCATTTAAACATCATGTTTTGTACAAAAACGGCGAATTGTGCTTGCTAGATTTTCGGAAAAATGACTTTTTAAGTGAAAATGGGGTGTTTGTGAGTTTTAACCTAGTTTATATTAAAATTAGTGTTCGTGAATGTGCAAATGAGTGTGATTGGATTTTTCTCGAAGGTTTGACGTTTGTACATCGACATCGAGGGTTGGTTTTACTATTCTTGCATGCGTAAGCGATAGGTTTGGACCTATGCGTGATACGCGTGCCGATTTGATTTCGTATGCCGTTTCGATCTCGAATTTAGTTTTAATGCGATATGGTGCGTTATGATATGTAGGTACCCCCACGTGGACTTCGAGACGACAAGCAAGCGCGTGGCGACGTCGGCACCGGCGAGCGAGGACCAGGTGAGTAGATTTATATCTACGGGGAGAAGTCGGGTGGATGGCGTATAGCACCCCCGCAGTTCGTGGTGATGTATACGAATACGTATACACACACATATATATATATATTGACTATAATTTGTTTGATATTATCGATGATATAGATATTTGGTGTTCTTGGATGATTTAGTGTCGCGAAACCCTAGAGTAGTGGTCCAACCACACATTCACACACACACCCATACTTGCATACTTTCTTCTTTCATTTGCGCTTATACGGGATTATATAGTTATGTGTTCACATGGGTATGGGACTATGTGTTCACATACGGATTGAGGATGATAGTACTTGGGATTTATGATGAGTCGATGAGATTTGATTTGAGGCCGTGAGATCGGTGATATAGCAGGGTTCGTATCTTAGATACGACATGACGTTGTAGCGGGTCCTTGACGTAGTGTTTCACACACGTCCATGCATACGTAGGCGGTATCAGTATGGTACTAGACGTAGATCAGTACCCCGATCATGATATTTGATAAATAGGATACCAGGTGAATAGTATGATGAATGTGATATTGACCCGTACCCAGATTGGGATGCCGTACGACGGATTTACGTACGAGCTATATTGATGATTGATCCGCACTCTTGACTTGGGATGCCTGATTATAGATATGGTATCGGATATGATATTATTGAGGCGAGATCACCGACTATACATATACAGGTATGTATATGTATCGACTCAGATGATAGGCGGTTTCCTTACCTGTAGTTCAGCTTGTAGTTCAGCCGTATAGTTTAGTGTAGTTGTTAGATTAGATTAGACTTCTTACCTATTTCAAAAACTAACGAATCGTGGGCATTTTTAAAGACAGCTCAAGGGAATCTACGGATATTTCAAAAACGACGTATCTTTTCATAAAAAAACACCGTAGCCCTATTTTCAAAACCCCATGATTCGTGTTATTTCAAAAGGCACCATTTGTAAGACTTATATTAGATTATTGCAGATTAGTTATCGCTGTGTCTAGTATTCAGCTCCCGCACATTATTGCTGTTCGCTCTGCCTCGCATATTTATTTTGCTGCATATTCCATTATTGATATCATGCTGTTAGGACACCAGCACCATTACCGATGATGCGTATGTACCACGTACACCTACTTGCCGGCTCACACACATCTTCATCGGTAATTGCCATGTCACGTACACTTTAGAGAATATAATTGCTTGACTTAGATTGTTAGCTAGTAGTGTTGACATGATATTAGTGTACTTCTCTTATATGCCATATTAGAAATTGTAGTTATTACCTACCACTTCATGCATACTGTTATTCAGTTGTTCATGCCTAGTTCATTATCATTGACATATGCACTTGTGATGATTTCTTGAGATTTATGATATTTCTGGATTTCGGGGAAAGCCGCAAAATTTACAACTTATGATCTTTTAAAATATAAAATGTTGCGGTTTTCTAGTGATGTAAAGTGTCGTCCACCATGAGTTTGCTGTGGTTTTGGAGATCCGTGTCGAGGAGTGGAGGAACCATCACGGGTACATGGTGGGCTCGGTATGGTACCCCGGGGCAAGAGGAATGTGGTGTTGACGTTGAGCCTGGCTGGGGAGCACTACCAACCGGTGATATTACCGGACGCGTCGGATATCCGGAGGATACCGTCGTGGTCTTGAGATGGATGGTAGGGACCGGTCTGGACTGACGGCGCCCTAGATATTGAGATTGAGACATTGATATTTCGAGACAGTGAGATTTATGTTTTGTGTCGATGCTAGACACTGTTGATACTGATTTTAATTATGATACCTCAGTTTAAAATATGAAGGAAATCTCACTAATTTATGAAAACAGTTTCTTCATTTACATGTATTCTGTTTTCATGCATTCATACCTCATTCATATGATATATTGCTACCTGAGGCACTGACACGGGCACATGAGTTTACACTCGGATTAGATATTTACCCTAGCCATTGTTATAGGCTGCATGTTATATATATTTGAGGATATATTATGATCATTGACCTAGGATTGCGTTATTTATGCGATTTCTGTGCGTAGATGTTTTTCTATTCACGAGTTGGCAACTCACCCCCGTTGTGCCCCAGTTTCTTGCAGGTTGCCGTACAGGTTCATTACGGCTTTGCGGGCATAGTTTCATTCGGGTGATTTGCTAGTAGGTGGGTTTACTTGTATCATACCCCCATTATTTATCTTGTATATCATTATTCTGTTGTATCTAGAATTCCATCAACCAAACATGTATTTATTGAGATAGAGACCAGTGTTGGTTATTCTTTCGACCTTAGAGTCGCTCGTTATTTTCTGGTGGTTTTGAGTTTCCTTTTGAGTTTTGATCCTCGCCGTTGGCGTTGTATATTATATTGTTTGTGTGGTTGTGACCGTCGATTGACGAAGAGCTAGCTCCCGCTTGGGGATGCCCTTTTCTTGATTTCGTATACTATTCATGTTGTATCCCGTTTGGGGGCCAGTATTTACAAAGGAGACTCTGCCGAAATTTTCAGTAAATTTTTGATGTTTTAAAAACCGCATAATTCGGCTTATGCTATTGAAATTACTTGCTTTAAGTTGTTTTTCCTGCACTCTACTATTTTCTTGGTTTGGATTTCTGGGTTTTCGGTTTACTTAGATTACGTACGCCTCGAGACGTTCGTAGTTTAAGTGCCGGTCATGTTCCGTACTTTTGGGTCGTGACAAAGTTGGTATCAGAGCGTTAGGTTTTAACCTTCGGAGCGTAGGATGACCCTTGGTTGATGGAATAGGTGACTAAAGTAGAGTGACGTACCGTGGGTATGTTCCGCGGCATATTTACGATACGCTACTCCACTTAAGAAGCCTTAGGATGTACATTTCTTTGTTCAGTATTATGTTCTTTCCGATCTAGCCTTATCGGTACCAGTTTGGTTTTGCTGCTACGGTTATGGCAGGGAGAGCTACGGTTAGAGTTGCGGTCAGCACAAGCTCGTCACGAACGAGGACTGACCAGGGCGAAATTCCGGCGACACGATTGCAGATATGTGTCTTCTTACTGTGTTTCCGCGCCACGAGCGTTTGGCGGATCGCCCTTATGAGGTTACTTGGAGGTGCTGGTCGACACTAGAGAATTGAGCCGATGATGGAGGCCAGCCAGATTTTGATGACAGTTGGTGTGTTGCTTACTCCTGATGATTGAGGCACTGTTCAGCGTGCAGACGAGCGAGCCAGTTGTTGTTGCGAGCGACGAGATATCGCCCCATATGTTGGAGCTATTGCGGGGCGAGTTGTACGAATAGATGATACAAGGTCGCTAGTCACCCGATGATGAATGACTAGGACAGGTGGTTCGTTCGCTTACCCCGATGCGAGGTCATCAGATAGATTGATTCCAGCTAGAGACGACTTCACGCGGAGACGTTGGGAGTCGACAGAGACGATCGAATGTCAGAAACCTATTATTCCAAGTTTAAAGTAGTCGGAAAGACATGCAGGCAATTCTATGGTCCTTCTAGAAGAATGAAACCCTAACTCGACTTAATGACCATGTGAAAGCCTTTGAACCTTCGGGTTTGCGGCAGTTCCACGGCGCCATTAGTGAGGCTTGGGTTTGCCCTTCTACGGCTGGACCACCGATGCTGTGGTATATATATTCGATACTATTAAACTGTACCAAGATGTTGAGCTCTTGGGGGATTATGAGGTTTTGACGAATCGATCGAATGGTTCGACTTCAATCGGATGCTAGGTGGTGAGATGCATTCATGGGAGACTCCAGATACGAGGATAGCCGTTGGAGCTCAGTCCATGCAGTCGCGACGAGACGAGTCCAAAGAAGACGACATTAGAGAAAAGTGGAGTAAGAGGTTCGCACCAGATCTAGATGAGATGATGTTCCACTCCGCCGACATCAGAGAGGCGATGCGCATGCCGAGGCATGGTACTTGGACTTACCTTCCAGAAGGAGTCGCGATGAGTATGCAGTCGTTCCAGAGCAAGATGCAGATATAGGAAAGGACAACGACTTCCGGATAGTTGGCAGAGACGAGACATGGAAGAGACCGTGAGCAGGATTCCTTCCAGGACACTGCTGCAATGATACTTGCACCCAGGATCAGATGTGTCACGTACATTCAGAGAGCCAGAGGCCGACGCCAGTGATATGCTGTCTTACGAGTGGTCGCGATGATTGACCAAGAGATGACCAGAGAAGTGCCAGAACGGAATCGTCCCCGTTAGCACACCTGACAGGGCCGATGAGCCGATGGACCGAAAGATTGGTAATTCACAGTGAAGACCTTGACCCAGGAGTGGTCATGGTTACGCACACCAGCAGGACAGAGTTCATGATCATCGACGAGACGTTCCACTAGTGACCACGACAGTTGGCCGAGATTCTTAGAGGATGCACTTGAGCAGTACTATTCCGCCATTATTGATTACGATGTTTTGGGTGATTTATTCGTATGATTTGATTTTGATGATTGAGGATTTACGACCTTTGCACAGTGTTGCACTTGATATCGTTTTCGTGCTTTAGTTTCACATGTTTGTGATATTACGGTTTTAAACGGTTGAGTTGGTTTTGTGCGTATGCATGCACACGATTTCGTTCCTGCACTCGGTATAGTTTATATATGCTTGCAGTGCAGTGATACGCCTTATGTGCACTTAGATGCACTGGACTTCGATTTCGATTATGATACTCGATATTTGTTTTGTGCACCTTGTGCACCTGATTGATTTTGCGCACGTTCGGCGCTTGATATTGGATTTCATGATTTTGTGCGCGATGGATGCACCTGATTTGGATTTTCGCGCATGTTGAGCGCATGTCTTGAGATGCGATTTTGGTGCACACCAGATGCACTAAATTGAGATTTTTCGTGCATGTCAGATGCACCTGATTTTGCTGTCAGGCACACATGTTGCCTACGACAGATGTTTCGTGCACACCCGATGCACTTAGATGTTGTTTCTGTGCGCATGTATGGCACATTCATGGATTTTGATTTCCGTGCGCACCAGACGCACGTAGCATTCATGTGCATATTTTAGGGATTGATTTCGTATAGAGCAGTACGTTTTTATGATATTGCTATGTGTTTTCGTACTGAGCAGGACTAGTCAGAGGACAGTACCTGAATATATTTTGCATGCATTGATAGTTATTGAAGGGATTTCCAAAAAAAAAGCGAGCTATAGCCTCAGTATTTACCTACGTGTCTGATATGACACGAAATGTTTAAAACAAGGAGACCCTTCTAAATTGTTTCCAAAACGGCGGAACGTACATTTCAAACAAAGGTATATATGTATATAGTTATTTCCTTATGTTAGACGTCCGCCACTGTGCAGTGTTATACGCGTGCACAGCGACATAAAGAGATTTGGCATGCATTTCCTTCAGATACTTACATATATAGATTCGATATTTACATGTATAGTTTCGAGTTATGTCATATTGGTTTTGATTTGGATTTGGCATTGATGTCTTCTCCATGACTCCGATGATTGCGGGATGCTTGACGGAGTTTTGATTTGAGTTATATGCTCATTTTTCAAGCGCACGCGCTGCACTACGATTTGTTTTATGTATTTACAATTTCGGAGCCACGACGACTTGATGGGTTTTCTTAGATGTTTTAGTATTTGGGGGAGTTTGAATTTAAATTCGGGGACCGAATTTCTTTAAGGGGGGAAGATTGTAGCGTTTTGAAAATCGTTTCGGTGAAATTTCGAAAAAATCGGTAAAATAAGGGGGTTTTCTGTAAAAAGTCAAAATACAAATATCTTATTATAAAAATTAAATATACATATTCTAGCTATGTAATTGCTATTATTTGGTGTTTATTGAGCCGCTGGTGAAATTTCAAATTTTCTGAAAAAAATATTATTTTATTATTATTTAAGCCGTCACTAATACATTTAATTAGGGAAAATTACAAATTGGAATGAGTTGAAACAAATTTTGTGCATCATAAAACATTAAATAAAATTTTATCATGTGGTTTTTGGAACGAAATCATTTGCAAAAACGGTTTAGAAATTATTGAAGAAAAAAGGCTTTTTTTTTAGCGTAAATGGATGTTTAGGGTATTGTATTTATCATTTTTCATCACCCCACACCCGTACCCACACCCACACACCCCCATTTACTCCCCCCATGGCTGAATTCAGCAGCCCCCTCTCTTGTCCCCACTTGGTTTTCAAAGGAAAAGAAATAAAAGAAAAGAATAGAAAATGGATAAAGTAGTTAGACTTTTGACTTTGCTTGACCTTGACTTTGTCCCCCCCCCCCATTTTATCTACCTCCCTCTCTCTCCTCACACCCATTCTGGCCGAAATTCCCTGCATCCCACAGCAGCAGCCCCCCTTCCAATTTCCCCTCTCTTTTCTCTTCAAAACTTCATGAAAAATTGCTTCTAAATCCATCAAAAAAATCCCAAAACCCAAATCCGACTCCTACCCATTTTAGCTTAGCCCGTATAGCTTGGATCCTTGTGAAAAGAGAGCATTTTGGGAGGCCATGGATGCTTGTGGACCTTCATATATTTTTGGGTATAATTCTAAAACTTTTTGCTTAAATTGTTACTTGTTTCTTAAAGCTAATTTAAGTTAAGTGTTAACTTGGATATGTGAGTTTAATTGCAAGTTTTGGATTTCAAGTTAGGGTTTGTTGTGGAAATGAGTTGTGTTTGATTGTGCATGGTTTAGTGAAGTGGTTTAACATAATTAGTTTTGTAGAAAACTAATCTAGTTGTTAATTACAAGTTGTTACTTGAAAAATTGTGTTAATTTGCTAATTGCTTACTAGGTTTTTGAAATTTGTTAAATTCTTGGGATTAAAAATGTGATTAGGGTTTTCTTGGCTTCATTAACTTTATTAAGTGTGGTTTAATGCTTTGGATCATGCAAATCTAAGCTAGATTGTAGTTTGTGCATTTTTGCTTTGAAATTGTTAAAAAAAGGTATTTTTGTAAACTAGAATATTAGGATTTTTGTAATTTAATGAGATTAAATTCCGGAAATTGTTTATACGACTTATTTAAGATATTTAATAAGTATATTGGCCGCTACTTTCATTTAAACATCATGTTTTGTACAAAAACGGCGAATTGTGCTTGCTAGATTTTCGGAAAAATGACTTTTTAAGTGAAAATGGGGTTTTTGTGAGTTTTAACCTAGTTTATATTAAAATTAGTGTTCGTGAATGTGCAAATGAGTGTGATTGGATTTTTCTCGATGGATTGACGTTTGTACATCGACATCGAGGGTTGGTTTTACTATTCTTGCATGCGTAAGCGATAGGTTTGGACCTATGCGTGATACGCGTGCCGATTTGATTTCGTATGCCGTTTCGATCTCGAATTTAGTTTTAATGCGATATGGTGCGTTATGATATGTAGGTACCCCCACGTGGACTTCGAGACGACAAGCAAGCGCGTGGCGACGTCGGCACCGGCGAGCGAGGACCAGGTGAGTAGATTTATATCTACGGGGAGAAGTCGGGTGGATGGCGTATAGCACCCCCGTAGTTCGTGGTGATGTATACGAATACGTATACACACACATATATATATTTTGACTATAATTTGTTTGATATTATCGATGATATAGATATTTGGTGTTCTTGGATGATTTAGTGTCGCGAAACCCTAGAGTAGTGGTCGCACCACACATGCACACACACACCCATACTTGCATACTTTCTTCTTTCATTTGCGCTTATACGGGATTATATAGTTATGTGTTCACATGGGTATGGGACTATGTGTTCACATACGGATTGAGGATGATAGTACTTGGGATTTATGATGAGTCGATGAGATTTGATTTGAGGCCGTGAGATCGGTGATATAGCAGGGTTCGTATCTTAGATACGACATGACGTTGTAGCGGGTCCTTGACGTAGTGTTTCACATACGTCCATGCATACGTAGGCGGTATCAGTATGGTACTAGACGTAGATCAGTACCCCGATCATGATATTTGATAAAGAGGATACCAGGTGAATAGTATGATGAATGTGATATTGACCCGTACCCAGATTGGGATGCCGTACGACGGATTTACGTACGAGCTATATTGATGATTGATCCGCACTCTTGACTTGGGATGCCTGATTATAGATATGGTATCGGATATGATATTATTGAGGCGAGATCACCGACTATACATATACAGGTATGTATATGTATCGACTCAGATGATAGGCGGTTTCCTTACCTGTAGTTCAGCTTGTAGTTCAGCCGTATAGTTTAGTGTAGTTGTTAGATTAGATTAGACTTCTTACCTATTTCAAAAACTAACGAATCGTGGGCATTTTTAAAGACAGCTCAAGGGAATCTACGGATATTTCAAAAACGACGTATCTTTTCATAAAAAAACACCGTAGCCCTATTTTCAAAACCCCATGATTCGTGTTATTTCAAAAGGCACCATTTGTAAGACTTATATTAGATTATTGCAGATTAGTTATCGTTGTGTTTAGTATTCAGCTCCCGCACATTATTGCTGTTCGTTCTGCCTCGTATATTTATTTTGCTGCATATTCCATTATTGATATCATGCTGTTAGGACACCAGCACCATTACCGATGATGCGTATGTACCACGTACACCTACTTGCCGGCTCACACACATCTTCATCGGTAATTGCCATGTCACGTACACTTTAGAGAATATAATTGCTTGACTTAGATTGTTAGCTAGTAGTGTTGACATGATATTAGTGTACTTCCATTATATGCCATATTAGACATTGTAGTTATTACCTACCACTTCATGCATACTGTTATTCGGTTGTTCATGCCTAGTTCATTATCATTGACATATGCACTTGTGATGATTTCTTGAGATTTATGATATTTCTGGATTTCGGGGAAACCCGCAAAATTTACAACTTATGATCTTTTAAAATATAAAATGTTGCGGTTTTCTAGTGATGTAAAGTGTCGTCCACCATGAGTTTGCTGTGGTTTTGGAGATCCATGTCGAGGAGTGGAGGAACCGTCACGGGTACATGGTGGGCCCGGTATGGTACCCCGGGGCAAGAGGAATGTGGTGTTGACGTTGAGCCTGGCTGGGGAGCACTACCTACCGGTGATATTACTGGACGCGTCGGATATCCGGAGGATACCGTCGTGGTCTTGAGATGGATGGTAGGGGCCGGTCTGGACTGACGGCGCCCTAGATATTGAGATTGAGACATTGATATTTCGAGACAGTGAGATTTATGTTTTGTGTCGATGCTAGACACTGTTGATACTGATTTTAATTATGATACCTCAGTTTAAAATATGAAGGAAATCTCACTAATTTATGAAAACAGTTTCTTCATTTACATGTATTCTGTTTTCATGCATTCATACCTCATTCATATGATATATTGCTACCTGAGGCACTGACACGGGCATATGAGTTTACACTCGGGTTAGATATTTACCCTAGCCATTGTTATAGGCTGCATGTTATATATATTTGAGGATATATTATGATCATTGATCTAGGATTGCGTTATTTATGCGATTTCTGTGCGTAGATGTTTTTCTATTCACGAGTTGGCAACTCACCCCCGTTGTGCCCCAGTTTCTTGCAGGTTGCCGTACAGGTTCATTACGGCTTTGCGGGCATAGTTTCATTCGGGTGATTTGCTAGTAGGTGGGTTTACTTGTATCATACCCCCATTATTTATCTTGTATATCATTATTCTGTTGTATCTAGAATTCCATCAACCAAACATGTATTTATTGAGATAGAGACCAGTGTTGGTTATTCTTTCGACCTTAGAGTCGCTCGTTATTTTCTGGTGGTTTTGAGTTTCCTTTTGAGTTTTGATCCTCGCCGTTGGCGTTGTATATTATATTGTTTGTGTGGTTGTGACCGTCGATTGACGAAGAGCTAGCTCCCGCTTGGGGATGCCCTTTTCTTGATTTCGTATACTATTCATGTTGTATCCCGTTTGAGGGCCAGAATTTACAAAGGAGACTCTGTCGAAATTTTCAGTAAATTTTTGATGTTTTAAAAACCGCATAATTCGGCTTATGCTATTGAAATTACTTGCTTTAAGTTGTTTTTCCTGCACTCTACTATTTTCTTGGTTTGGATTTCTGGGTTTTCGGTTTACTTAGATTACGTACGCCTCGAGACGTTCGTAGTTTAAGTGCCGGTCATGTTCCGTACTTTCGGGTCATGACATTCCAATTCCGATCAACGACGTTTTCCCGGATGAACAGCTCTTGACAGTATCGTGCGAACCCTGGTTCGCAGATATTGTGAACTATTTGGCCACAGGATTACTACCGACTGAATGGTCGAGTCAGGACAGACTTCGCTTCTTATCCCAAGTAAAACACTTTTACTGGGACAAACCCTACTTGTTCAAGTACTGTCCCGACCAGATTATTCGTCGGTGTGTCCCTGATGAGGAATTCAAGAGTGTGCTGTCATTTTGCCACGATCAAGCATGTGGCGGGCATTTTGGGCCCAGAAAGACAGCTGAGAAGATCTTGCAATGTGGTTTCTACTGGCCACAACTCTTCAAAGATGCTCATGACTATTGCAAGACTTGCTCCCGGTGCCAGCACATGGGCCGGATATCCCGGAGGAACGAGATGCCGCTCCAACCGATCTTGGTTGTGGAGATTTTCGATGTTTGGGGGATAGATTTCATGGGGCCATTTCCCAGCTCTTTCGGGAACTTGTACATCCTTCTAGCTGTTGATTACGTCTCTAAATGGGTCGAGGCTGTGCCCAGCCGGACTAACGACAACAAGGTTGTTGTTAGATTCCTTAAAGAAAACATTTTCTCCCGGTTTGGGCACCCCCGAGCGATCATTAGCGACAATGGAAGTCATTTCTGCAACAAAACCTTCGAGGCCTTGATGCGGAAATATTCCATTAATCATAAGCTTTCTACGCCCTACCACCCCCAAACCTGCGGGCAGGCCGAAGTTTCAAATCGGCAAATCAAGCAGATACTGGAGAAGACGGTTTCCAAGAACCGTAAGGATTAGCCGCTGAAACTCACTGATGCCCTTTGGGCATTTCGAACTGCTTATAAGACCGACCTTGGCATGTCTCCCTATCGGCTTGTGTACGGAAAAGCCTGCCACCTACCTGTCGAAATAGAGCATCGCGCATTTTGGGCGATAAAGGAGCTGAATCTATCTCTCGAGGATGCGGGCAGCCATCGGAAGCTGCGGTTGAACGAACTAAACGAGCTTAGGGATGAGGCTTACGATAACGCGGTTGTTGTTAAGAACCGAACGAAGGTGTTTCACGATAAACACCTTTTGCGCAAAACCTTCGTACCTGGTCAGCAGGTACTGCTTTACGACACCCGACTTCACTTCCATCCTGGAAAGCTCAGATCTCGCTGGAAAGGGCCGTATTTTGTGCGGAATGTGTATCCGCAGGGCGCTGTGGATTTGGAAAATCCAAAGGACGGTTCTCTTTTCAAAGTAAACGGACACCGATGCAAACCGTACCTTAGCGCCGAACCAACAGAGGAGCTCCTATTCCTACAGGAGCCGGTTTACCCTGAATGATCTTCCTCTGCCTACCTCCAAACTTCGGTTATCCAGCCAAGAACAGTGGACACTGTTCCAAATAAGTTTGGGGGTATGTACAAACCATTTTGTATATATTTGTGTATATTCTTTTTCTTTTCTTTAAAAACAAAAACAAATAAAAATTTGTGTATCGCTAACCGACAATTTTGACCCTTCAAATGATCTCTTCATGCAACGACAGTGAGGACACTGTCCAGTTTAAGTTTGGGGGTACGCTCGGTACGCATTTCTTACCTTCGCATTCATATGTATATTTTGCATCTGCATATTAAATCCATAAAATCCATAAAAATCTGAAAATTTTCTAAAAAACATAAAAACTTTTCTGTCAAGTTAGCTTGCGGAAGGACTCTGATTCAACATTTCGACGGTTTTGTTTGATAAAATAAGAATAACTAAATCTTATGGTTAGATTTTGAAAACCTGAAAGATAACCCTCCTTTAAAGTTAACTATAGCTGATATACGTCTTTACATCACACTACACGTGTCGTGAGTTTTTGGAAATTAGATGACAAGTCTTTTTATGTCTAAAAACTTTTAAACGGATAAATGATTTTTTGAGGATCAAATAGGTTTGTTCGGAAATAAGTAATATCAAGAATAGTTTATGAAGTAAAGCGAATATGAAGGAATGTTATTGATGCCATAATTGGAGTTAAGTCAGAAAAATAACCCATCGGAAACTTGATTGAAATGATTACACACCAAAACCCACTAAACACGTCTTTTATCCAAAAAAAAAATAATAATTGAACTGCCGGTTATATCTCCGTTCGTATTAAATCATCTGATTTTCACGCCAAACTGTCTTTTGTTTTTGGACCTAGGTAACTTGAGTAATTAAGCCCGCTGGGATGTTTCTACACCTAATGCCCTAAAACCAACTGGTTTGGGTGCATTGGCCCAAAGCTCGCTAAGAAGCCTAGAAAGTCCAGTCTAAAACAAAGTCAAGCAAGTGTTCTCTCCGAGTTAAAATTCCTAACGGTTCTTTGTGTGAGAATAATCTTGGTAAAAGACAGGCTTTTATAAAAAAAAATTTAACGGAGATATGAAGGTTTTATTCTATGATAAAGACTATTGCACGTTCACAGAGGTGTGTATGAAATGAAAACAAGAAAAAGGTGGAGTGAAAAATACGACTTAGTTTCCTGTTATGGAAGATAGAAATTCTAAAGTTGAAACCTTACTGGGAAACGAAACTTGAAAAATGCTTAACTCTTTATAAAACTTATGTGATCCTTTTAAAATTGTTATCTGGGCTTTATTGTGCGACATGATGACTTTAATCGATCCTTCTGGAACTTAACGACACTATTTGCACTGCACGTAAAGACATATAAAAATCTGTAGTTAAATAAGAAGCGAGGTGTGAAAAATAAAGGTTCGATGGTCTAGACTTAGGATTATAGAATTGTTATTTTCTGAAACAAAACTTTAGGGTTTGAATCTTAGTTATTTTACAAAACCAACTTGACCGGATTTTGTGGGTAGTATCCGCTGAAAACCCTCAGGAGACAACACTCCTCCTACTAGGGACACCTAGAGGTTTAACGGCTTGTTGCACATGCTCAGTGCAATCGCGTTCCCTGCGAAAGTGAGGTTAGAAAATTTTTTGTGAATAAATTGGCTTTGCTCGGGACGAGCAAATGATAAGTTTGGGGGTATTTGTTCATATCAGATTTCTGCATTTTCATACCACCCAATTTTTATCACATTGCTTATCGGTAGGTACTCTTGAGCCGTGTTTGCTAGTCAATTGCAGGATACAGGTTCTCGGCTCTAAAAGGTGAAATCCATGGAAAACACAACAAAATTCGGGTTCCTGCCATCCACTGATAAAACACGGGTCTCCGCTCTTTATCCGTCTGTTGCCACACACCAGTTTTGGAGACAAAATGGCAAATCAATTGTCACATTCATGCACAAGGCTCAATGGCAACAACAAGTTCCAAGAAATCTACGCGGAGCTCAAGAAAATCTTGACAAAAGTCCACCTTTCCCTCAACAGAAATTCTGGAAGAAATGTGGAAGTATTTTCAGAAAATACATGTACCAGAATAAAGGAGACATCAAACCAGGAAAGCCCAAAAAAGACGAGAGCCCAACTCCTCCAAAGGGCCGCGGATCCGCGGCCAATAGGGGGTCTAGGCCGCGGATCCGCGGCCATATGGTGGCGGCAGTTGACCATTTTTAGGGGTATTTTTGTCTTTGTATATGTGTTCTGGTGGTTGCCCTAGATTTCCATTCTCCAGCCTATAAATAGCCCAGAACTTTGAGAAGGAAGGGTCCATTCTTGTATTTTCTTTTTGCTAGGTTTTAGATTACATGTTCTTCTTCTTCTCATCTCTTCTCCATTAAACTTGAGTGAGCTTTGTGAGTGAAGAATGGTGAATAAAGAAGATCATTTTATTATCATGCTTGTCTTCCTTTTGCTATAATTGTTGTAATTTTAATTCGTTAAGTAGTTGTTGTTATTTTCTTGTTGTTTCTTTCTTCTCTCTTTTTCGTTATCCTTAATACGACAATGATGTTTTATTTGTCCATATCATGATGTGTGAGTAGTTCATACTTGTTAGGGTAGGATAAGGGAAGTTTGAGAGAAGGAAATCTCTCCCACTCTTTCCTTGCCCAAGAGCTTAAATCGACTCCCGTTAATTGAACCACAATCCGCTCCTTACGGCACCCTATCCTACATGATAGCGGTGATCCCATAGTGAGACCGGTTGTGGTTGAATTAACCGGAGGTTATGGCTAAGAGCCAAGAACGGACGGACAAGCACTAAAAGGAAGGACTTATGCGTTGGAAAGCCTAGCTTATACTCGCAAGTTCCTTCCTAGTCGTGCTAATCCCCGTTGTTGCCGATTACCGTAACACCGATATTAAGAGGGGCAACGAAAGATGTGGAGACTCCTAACTTAAACTAACCTAATCCTAACCCTAACAAGCTCTCTTTAAAACATCAACTTAACACTTAAATAATCACAAACAATCTGAACTCTCGGACTTAACTCGTTAAAACACATTGAAAAAGACTCCCATCTCCCTGCGGACGACCCGTACTCAACCGGCTAGCTCCAAGCGAAACCGTCTTGATTGCGGTATTTAACTAAAACTTGAACACGCAGAATCGCTAACAATCACATGTGATTACAATAATTGCGGACATTATAGCACACAGTCCCTAGTCATAAGATTATCGACACAGGGCATCAATACTCCAGAGTAGACTGGTGTATACACTTCTCATCCCAATTCGGAAGATGGCATGTCCCGCAGCCATTGGTATGCGATACTGGAGATAGTATACAGGTGCTCATTGGGTTATGAGTTACACTGGACGTACTTGCGGGGGAACTGCTGGTTAGTATTATACCTATCGTCGGTTAGCAGTTCCCGGGTGACATGAGTACAGGTTAGTCCGTTGTCTTAACATCACTATTTATCTCGAGTGTGTTCCCACTATACTTAGATCACTACCCTACCATGGCTCAAATGAGTTGTGCAAACAGGTAGTAGTTGGGTGCAGTCCCGAAGCACTTAGAGGCGGTAGTGGTTATATAGGATCCGTCTCTCTCGGTATTGAAGGTTGATAACACTCTGTATTCGGATTGCTATTACACAAAGTCTCTGGCCAGGGAAAGCGAGATTTACTAGTAGATACACCAGTAGTTTCTCAGGATGTATTGGGATTTACACTGACATGACTTATTGCGCTATTAGGAGTCTGACGATTACCACCCCCTAGGCCCAATATGCGATACTCTTAGAAGAACAGACCGGACAGTACGGAGATTGTCACAGATAGGCTCAGTAGGAGTTCGGATGAGTTTGCTCGTCGGCCTTCTTATCGACAGATACCTGGATAGCCGTTACGTGCAACTACTACCGCTGATAGACTTGTGGTTAAATCCACTTCCAGTGTACTGTCAAGTCTTTAGAGTCCCACACAGAGGGTCTCCCTAGTTCAGGAGAAACGATGTAGATGCCGTATGATTTTACGGTAGGGTTCCGATCATATACGTGCACTAGCTGCATGGATGTTGTTTGGACGGATAATACTAGTGGGCTTTGGTTTAAGCCGGATTCCAGTATTATATTATTGGATTATTATTATCTCAATGTATTCGTATTTTTTGGAGTACGAATACGGGTATGCATATGCGGTGAGGGCATTCTTGTAACTTCACAAGACATGCTTCTACAAGAGGACACCTCATCATTTGGATTTATTTATTTTTCGAAATAGATTAATGAGGTAGAAATTGGAGATATTTATGGCATGGTGAAGCCTGGCTCATTTCTTTTGTTTATTGGTTTGGGTTTACTATTGAAGCATGGTTGTGATTTTCTATTGGAAAATAATCCATGCTTCATGTGAGATGAGATGAGCCATTCTTCACACTATCCAAGACTTAGCTCTTTTGTTCATTTCCTTTCTCTCTCCATTTTTCCTCTCCTTCTTCCTCAAGACCCTAATCCCTCACATGTGTTGTGAACCATAGGGTCACTTCAGATTAAATACTCCAATTAAGACTCTACATCTTCTAAGCTACCTAGTTTAGCGAACTAGGTACCTTAGTTACCTCGGTTTAGAGGTTGGAACTTGAACCACATACTCTCGGGTGGATCGTCTTTGACACGAGGAGACTGATGTTCAAGCGCGATCCGAATCTTCGAGGAGCTCAATAAGGAGCGGAGAAGAAGACCCGAAGGACAAGTAATAAGAAGGTATAAAACTCTTACCGAGTAGTTAGAACCTCCAAGTATTATAGCTAGTTAAGTTTTCTATAAAGATCCTGGGGTTTAAGTCGGTGTTGCAAAGTCAAGAAAATCATTTTTTTTTGTAAATTCCGCCTCCCCACAAGTGCGTGGGGTGTGCGACATCGACTTATAAGAACCTATGGTCCACACATGCAAGAACAACCAAACAACTCCCAGTGTTGACGTACGAAAATCAAACGACCGAGTTAAAACTCAAATATCAAAACCCAAGTTTTCAAAAGTTGCAAAACGAAATATGAAACTTGGTAAAACACTTCCAGATTCTACCTAAGGTGAAATTAGACCTTTTAGCATATAAGATTGGCCTAATTATCATATGTGTGTGCTACAGAACAAAATATAAATCCTAACTCGTAGTTCAAGCCACAATTTGCCACCAATACAGATATTTTGGCTGTCAAGATAAGGAGATGGGGGCTCGGGCTTCAAGGGTAGCTTCCTAATTGCCTGCACATCCCACTGTATCTGCAATATATTTTTCAGAGTTCTCGAGTCATTCCAGATTCTAATTGATCATCACAATTCAACAAAACCTGATATCGGAAAATTCCAAGTTCGTCGAATCCGAGAATTTCTTCACTATATCACCCTCACTTATCAGTAATGGTCTTGTACGCACCCCTAAACCCTCTACTAAGCACTACTAGAATTTTCCAAGATCATCAAAACTTAAACTTTTTAACTCTAAACTAATGGTAGAGATTAGGAAACTAAATACTTAAACAAGAATGAGTGTTTACCTTAAGAGAGCAACTCAAGAAAATTCCTAAATAGTCCAAAGTGCTCAAAACTCCAACTTGATTCCACTATGTGGTGTAGGATGAGCTTGTAGACATTTTTCGTGAAAGGTTTGTGAGGTTTAGATGAAGTTTTGTGGGTGGTTCAAGGTGGTAGTGATGGTGGAGGAAGATGAAGAAAGAGGAGGAGAAAGAAGATAAAGAATGAGGAGTGAAAGAAGAAATGAAGGAATGGTTGCAATAACCATGTTCCTCTCTCTCTCTCTCTCCCTCTCTCTCTCGCTCACACACACACACACACACACACACACATGCCTTAATGTCCCTTTGTCCCCTCTCATCTCCTTTTTCTTTTCTTTTCTCATTTTCTTTTTCTTATAAACAAACCATACTACAAATAAAAACCTCAATGTATCATGGCACCCAAAACATTGTTAACAAAAATGACTTGGTTTAATGCAGACTTAATGAAATACTAACCAAGTTTAACATAAACTTGTATGTAAGTAATTGTATAATAATTTATAAAATGCCCAAATCAAATAAATGCCTTCATAATTAATAATTCATATTAATTTCTAAATATTTTCCAAAACATAGATATATAATTATACCATTTTACTAAAACTTATTTCCATACTTGCATAATATTCATAAAATTTATTATTTAATTATTTAAATTCCAAAAATAATATTTTATATTTTCTGAAATGTTACAATCATCTTCGACGAGGAAGACCGATTCTCAAGCTCATTCCCGATGACCAACAAATGTAAGAAATGGATTTAAAGACAAAGAACATGATTACAAAGGTTGTAATTACTAACCAAGTAGCTAAACTCCTTCTTGGTTTGCTAGTTTAGTGTTTGGAATTGATTCTAGATCATAATAGTTCGTGCACTTGTTCTTAAAATTTTTGTTTTGCATTTCGTCTTGGCCGCAAATTAGCGGCACGAGCATCTACTATATATATATATATTCTAGAATATTAATGTATTTTGATACATTAAACATTTTAGAACGGGATACCTCATTTCATATTTATTAATATAAGGAAATGACTCAATTCTATATATTAATAAAGAAAAAGGTATGGGTTTAGAGAAGTATGGCATCTAATTTTAAATTGGAAATTGTTTTCATAAAAGTGATGATGCATTCTCTCTCATCCTCATTCCAACTATGCATCTTCTCATTTCTCTTTTCCTTTGTATAGAGTAAATGAGAACTAGAGAGAAATATGAGAGAAAAATAAAAGTGAGCAAACTGCATCTCTTCATCTCATGCATTAGCAAAGAATAAGATCAAATTACTATACAAAACTTGTCATTTTGGTGGAGTTGAAACCTAAGTTGGGGTTTTCTCAATGTGGATCATCCTAGACGAGAAGATTGGCTTGCAAGCTCATTCCTACGACAATGGAGTCCAGCTCCGCTCTTCCACGATTTGGTGGACACGCTACAAAAGTTGTAGCCCCTTAAAGCTCTCTCTTGAGTTTTCTAGTTTTTCATATTATTAATAAATGTTTGATCTTGGATGGCAATTGGTGCTATGTTTGTTTAAATTTTTGTTCGATGTTTCCGCTGGGTCCACAAATGTTGCGACCCTAGCACCGGTTGTCCAAAATTATGGATCCCATATGAACTATTTGCGGGGTTCCCTAGCGCGGCAGCAAGGTTTCGGGAGGTATCATCCATACCGTTTTCAAATTTTTGCCGTACTAAAGAACCCTAAATTAGAATCTTAACTAGAGATTTAGACGAAACATCAATATAAATAACTTTACATCTAAGAGAATGAGGAATACAACCTTTGTAGACCGGTCCTTCACTTCTAAAGATTCATGTAGTGGTCCTTTCGCTCCAAGTAGTGAACACCCGAACTCTAGTAAGGGTTCACATGAAGAAATGAACAAGCTTGCTCGAAGTCTTCGAGGCCAAAGATGATCTACATCGAGGAGACTCAGGCTCATGCTATCTCTTCACTAATGGTGGATTGGTGAAGCAAACACCCTAAAATAAATGGCTAATATAGTAGAGGATGATGAAGTAGGAAATGGGCTCATTTTAGATTAATTTTTCTCACAATATTTCTTCATTTTTAGAAAAGCTAGCAAGCTTTCTCATATGAAAGAAGAAGATGAAGTGTAGATGCGAATGAAACTCATGAAGTGAGAATAGCAACCATGGGTAAGTTAATGTCATACACTAACTCATGTAGAGACTAAACTATGGCTAACAATAATGGTTAGGTTAATAATTATCTACAAGTAAAACAAAATTAGTGGACTTGGTCAATGGTTCCACAAGCTTCTACAAATTTGAACCATATGACTAATTACCATTAATTTTGATTAACTTTAAATAAATAAAACCATTCATTATATCAAGCATGGTGTGAGTATCATCACCCATGAAGCATGTGGCATCAAGCATGACACAAAATAATGTACATTAATATATATCACATATATACTAAGTGTACACAAATGAGAAAAAGAAATGTTTAAGTGAGCTAATATAAGTTAATGTAATTCAATATATCAAATATGTATAAATATACATTAAATTATTAAATCAACACTTGATTTAATAATCCGGCTATATCACATACAACCGGATAATATCAAATGTAACAATTTATCGAATCAACACTTGATCCGATAACCCGGCTATATCACATATAACCGACCGATATCACATATCACGAGAATAGAATGCGGTATCACATACGCGCATTAATCTCGATCCCGCACATATCACATATGTGCTCCTAGTTCATTTCGCATGAACCAGGAAACCTCTGTGTAGGACTCTTAAGACTCGTCAATATGCCGGCAGTAGGTGGTGATCATATCGGTCACCCACAAGCCGCAAGCGGTCTGCTAAACGTAACGGCCACTCGGGTATTGAGCGATCAGAAGATCAACAAGCAAGTCTGCTCATACTCCTGCGAATCCAATCAGTAACACTATCGTACAGTCCGGTCTCTTCGTCAGATATGTCGCATATCGCAGTCTAGGGGTGGTAAAACGTAAGACCCCAATAGCCTGATAAGTCATGCTGATGTAAGGTCCATAACGGTTCGAGAAACTACTGATAACACTTACCAGTAAATCTCAGCAATCCTGGCCAGGGATTTTCTGTTATGGCCAATAAAGCATAGCGCAACATCAACCCCCAATATCGGGAGAGACGAATCCCCTCCTATCGCTCGTTGCCTCCATGTGACTCGGGACTGTACCCAAAAACAATCTTTTTGCACGATCTCTTGAACGTGGTATGGTGAAAATTAAAGAACAGTGGGAATCACACAATACTCTATGACGATCTCGGGTCGACAGACTAATCTGTACCAGTGTCACCAGAGAACTGCTATCTGACGATAGGTATAATACCATTTAGGAGTTCTCGGCGAGTCCGTTCAGTGTACCTAGTCTCCATTGAGCACCCGTATACCTTCTCTGATGTCAAACACAAATAGATATGGGATCATCCATTGCCCATCATATGGGTCAAGAAGCGTATACGTTAGTCAACTGTGGAGTATCGATGCCCTGTCTCGATACTCCCACGACTAGGAACATTTGAAGGATATACTTACCGACTACCATTGCCCCACTAGTATGATCTGCATCATAATCCTGATAGTCAAGTACTCATCCTAAGGGCCTTATCAACATATAATAGATAGACTATAAGTGTACATGTTAAGATAAAGATGTCACGTCCCGAAAGTACGGAACATGACCGGCACTTAAACTACGAACGTCTCGAGGCGTACGTAATCTAAGTAAGCCGAAAACCCAAAAATCCAAACCAAGAAAAGTAGTAGAGTGAAGGAAAACTAATTTAAAACAAGTAGTTTTAATAGCATAAGCCGAATTATGCGTTTTTAAAAATATCAAATATTTCCTGAAAATTTCGGCAGAGTCTCCTTTGTAAATACTGGCCCCCAAACGGGATACAACATGAATAGTATACGAAATCAATAAAAGGCATCTCCAAGCGGGAGTTAGCTCTTCGTCAATCGACGGTCACAACCACACAAGCAATACAATATAAACGCCAACGGCGAGGATCAAAAACTCAAAAGGAAACTCAAAACCACAAGAAAACCACAGAAATATAACGCGCGACTCTAAGGTCGAAAGAACAACATCACTGGTCTCTATCTCAAAAATAAATACATGTTTGGTTGATGGAACTTCTAGATACAACTGAATAATAATATACAAGATGTAATGATGGGTACGATACAAATAAACCCACCTACTAGTAAGTCACCCGGAAATGGAAATAGTGCCAGCAAAGCCGTAATGAAACCTGTACGGCAAAACCTGCAAGAAACTGGGGCACAACGGGGGTGAGTTGCCAACTCGTGAATAGAAAAACATCTACGGAAAGAAATCGCATAAATAACGCAACCTAGGTCAATGATCATAATATATCCTCAATTATATATATAACATGCAGCCTATAACAAAGGCTAGGGTAAATATCTAACCCGAGTGTAATCTCATGTGCCCGTGTCAGTGCCTCAGGTAGCAATGTATCATATGGATGATGTATGAATGCATGAAACAGAATGCATGTACTGAAGAAAACTGCTTTCATAAATCAGTGAGATTTCTGTATTTTAAAAATGAGGTACCATAAATGAAATCAGCATAAAACAGTGCCCAGCATCGATACAAAACAAGTGTCCAAATATCTCGATATCTCTGTATCACAATCTCTGTACCTCAATATCTCAAAATCTCAATCACAATATCTAGGGCGCCGTCAGTCCAGACCGGCCCCTACCATCCATCTCAAGACCACGACGGTATCCTCCGGATATCCGACGCGTCGGGTAAAATCACCAGTCGGTAGTGCTCCCCTGCCAGGCTCAATGTCAACAACACGATCCTCTTGCCCCGGGGTACCGCACCGGCCCACCATGTACCCGAAACGGTTCCTCTACTCTTCGAATTGGGTCTCGAAATCCATCAGCAAACTCATGGTGGACGACTCATACATCATGGGAAAACCGCACTTTTTATTTAAAAGAGAGGGAAGAAGCTTATACAAGTTTTGCGGTTTTCCTCCAAATCCAGAAAATCTCATAGAAATCCGAATCCAAATCATCAATAGTATATAACCCATGAATATAGGCATAAGAATCCATGAATACGTCATAACAATGAATAACAGTATGCATGAAGTGACAAGTAATAACTACAATATCTAAGCTGGCATATAAGGTAAGTACACTAATATTAACTACTAGCTATCAAGCTAAGTTAAGCAATAATATTTTCTGAGGTGTACGTGACATGGAAATTACCGATGAAGATGTGTGTGAGCCGGCAAGTAAGTGTACGTGGTACATACGCATCATCGGTAATGGTACTGGTGTCCTAACAGCATAATGTCAACAATGCAATATGAAATAACAATGTAAGTATGCGATGCGGAGCGAGCAGCCAAAATGAGCGGGAGCTAAATATTAAACAATGGTGTCATTTGAAATAACACGAATCGTGGGGTTTTGAAAATAGGGCTACGACAGTTTTAAGAAAGGATACGTCTTTTGAAATATCCGTAGATCCCTTGACCTGTCTTTTAAAATACCCACGATCCGGTAGTTTTGAAATAGATAGGAGTCTAATCTAATCTAATAACTAAACTAAACTAAAGGGCTAAGCTAACAAGCTGGACTATAGGTAAGGAAACCGCCTAACATCTGAGTCGATACATATACATACCTGTATATATATTAGTCGGTGATCCCACCTCAATAATATCATATCCGATACCATATCTAAAATCAGACATCCCAAGTCAAGAGTATGGATCAATCATCAAAATATAGCTCGTACGTAAATCCGTCGTACGGCATCCCCAAATCTGGGTACGGGTCAATATCATATTCATCACACTATTCATCCGGTATCCTCTTTATCAAAGATCATAGTCTAAGGTACTGACCTAGGTCTAGTATAATACTGATATCATCAATATAGTCATGATCTGGCTACTGATCGACAGTCTCGTATAAACTGATATCATCAGCACATATCATCATCAAAGGGTATACATCGCCCAATACAACCTAGGATCAATATCCTAGCATATCATATCTCATATCACGATCACATGTCGACCACTTTATTTATAACACTATTCACCCGTATCGTCGCCCCAAGATCCGCTATAACACCAGGACGTACCTCAAGTACGAATCCTGCCATATCACCGATATCACAATCTCAACACAAATCTCATCGACTCATCTCAATCCCAAGTATCATTCTCAAATCCGTATGTGAACACATAGTCCCATACCTATGTGAACACATAACTATATATTCCCGCATGAGCACAAAAGAAAGAAGAAAGTATGCAAGTATGGGTGGGTGGGTGCAAGTGTGGTGCGACCGCTACTCTAGGGTTTCGCGACACTCAATCATCCAAGAACACCAAATATCCATATTTATCATCAATAACTCAAACAATATATAAACAATATATATATGTGTGTATACGTATTCGTATACATCACCACGAACTGCGGGGTTGCTATACGCCATCCACCCGACTTCTCCCCGTAGATATAAATCTACTCACCTGGTCCTCGCTCGCCGGTGCCGACGTCGCCACACGCTTGGTTGTCGTCTCGAAGTCCATATGGGTACCTACATATCATAACGCACCGTATCGCATTATAATCCGACTCATGACCAAAACGACACACGAAACCCACATAGGTCAAAACCTATGGTTGTTTTCACAAATCAACCCAAAAACCCTCGACGTCGGCGTACAAATGCCAAACCATTGAGAAAAACCTAAACACACTCATTTGTACAATCACAAGCACTAATTAAAATATAAAATAGCTTAAAATTCACAAAAACCCCAAATTCACTTTAAAATCCACTTTTCCGAAAATCTAGCAAGCACAAATTACCCGTTTTAGTACAAAACTCGACGTTTAAACAAATCTAATGGTCATAATACTTATTAAACATCTTAAATAAGTCATAAAAACCATTTCCATAATTTAATCTCATAAATTTGCATAATTTCCAAAATCCTAGTTTGCAAAAATATCAATTTTTAACACCTTTTAAAGCAAAATTCACAATTCATCAATTAAGCTTGGTTTTGCATGATCCAAAGTCATTAAACCACTCATTATAATATTAATAATGACATGAAACCATAATTATATTTTAATCTAAAGCATTTAACAATTTTCCAAAAACCCTAGTTAGCAAAATAACTTAATTAGGACATTTTATAAGTAATGGTTTGTAATTAACAACTAGATTAACTTTCTACAAAACTTAAGATGTTAATCCACATCACTAAACCATGCACAATATATCACAACACAAATCCACAACAAAACCCTAATCTAAACCTTTTCTTGAAAACCCACATCTTTAAATTAAACCATAATTAAACGTATAATTAGGCTAGACTAAAGTATTTAGCAACAATTTAAACAAAAGGCCAAGATTTATACCTCAAGAACCATGGATGAAACTTGAGATCTTGACCTCCAATTTGAAATCCTTGCACCAAGATCCATGCTAAAGGGGATGAGAGAAAATGGGTAGGAGTCGGATTTTGATTTTAGCTTGATTTTTGAGGTATTTTGATGAAATTTTGATGCAAAATGAGAGAGGGAGAAAGAGGGGCTGTTGTTGGTGCATGAAATGGGAGGCTCGGCCAGAAATTTGAGGGGGGTGAGGGAGGAGAGAGAGTGAGGTGGAGAAAGTGTTGAAAAGTCAAAGTCTACCTTACTTCTACACTTCCTTTTCTTTTCTTTTCTTTGTTTTATTTTTTTTCTTGTGAGATGAGAGGCCCAAGAATGGTGGGCTGTCAAGGGGCCGGTCAGAGCTATGGGGGAGTGGGTGTGGGTTTTGTATGGGTGAGAAAAAAAAAGATAAATTTTATACCCCACTTCCATTAACACTAATTTCACCGAAAAAAGCTTTTTTCTTTGATATTTTCTAAACCGTTTTGGCAAACCATTTCATTTCAAAAACCACATGATAAAATTTTATTTAATGTGTTATGATGCAAAAAATTTGTTTCAACTCATTCCAATTTGTAATTTTCCCTAATTAAATGTATTAGTGACGGCTTAAAATAATATTAAAATAATTAATTTCGGAAAAATTTTCAGAAAATTTGAAATTTCACCAGTGGGTCAATAAACACCAAATACTAGCAATTACATAGCTAGAATATGTATATTTAATTTTATAATAAAGATATTTGTATTTTGACTTTTTACCGAAAACCCCCTTATTTTACCGATTTTTTCGAAATTTCACCGAAACGATTTTCAAAACGTTACAATGTTCCCCCCTTAAAGAAATTCGGTCCCCGAATTTAAATTAAAACTCCCCCCAAATACTAAAATATTTCAGCCAAAACCATCAAATCGCCGGGGCTCCGAAATCATAAGTACATAAAACGCATCATAGCGCAATGCATGCGCATGAGTAATGAGCAGATAACTCAAAATTAAAACTCCATCAAGTATCCCGCAATCATCGGAGTCATGGTAAAGACACAAATGTCAAATCCAATACAAAACCAATATGATATAACTCGAAACTATACACGTAAATATCAAATCTATAAATCTAAATATCTGAAGGAAATGAATGCCAAATATATTCAGGTACTGTCCTCTGACTAGTCCTGCCCAGTACGAAAACACATAGCAAATATCATAAAAACGTACTGCTCTATAGGAAAATCAATCCCAAAATACGCGTATGAATACTACGTGCGTCTGGTGCGCACGAAAATCAAAATCCATATACGTGCCATACAAGTGCACAGAAATAAGATCTAAGTGCATCGGGTGTGCAAAAAGCATCTGTCGCAGGCAACGTGTATGCCTGACAGCAAAATCAGGTGCATCTGACATGCACGAAAAATCTCGATTTAGTGCATCTGGTGTGCACCAAAATCACATCTCAAAACATGCGCTCAACATGCGCGAAAATCCAAGGCAGGTGCATCTATCATGCACGAAATCATGAAATCCAATATCAAGCGCCGAACATGCGCAAAATCAAATCAGGTGCACAAAACAAATATCGAGTGTCACAATCGAAATCAAAGTCCAGTGCATCTAAGTGCACAAATGCGTATCACTGCACTGCAAGCATATGTGAATCATACCGAGTGCAAAAACCGAATCGTATGTGTATATACGCACAATCAACTCAACTGTATGAAATCCATATAATCACAAACATGAGGAACCAAGGCACGAAAACTATCTCAAGTGCAACAACTGTGCAAAAATCGTGAATACTCAGTAGGTGCAACCATGGTCCATGGAAACAAATATCACGAAACTCCATCATCAAAATCAATCATGCAAATAGATCGCTCAAAATACCAAAATCAAGTATGGCGGAATAGTCCCGCTCAAGCACATCCTCCAAGAATCTCTGGCCAACTGTCGTGGTCACTCATAGCATGTCTTATCGACGAACCTGAGCTCTGGCCTGCCGGTGTGCGTAACAATGACCACTCCTGGGTCAAGGTCTTCACTGTAAATTACCAATCTCTCGGTCCATCGGCTCATCGGCCCTGTCAGGTGTGCTAACGGGGATGATGCCGTTCTGGCACTTCTCTGGTCATCTCTCGGTCAATCATCGCGACCACTCGTAAGACAGCATATCACTGGCGTCGGCCTCTGGCTCTCTGAATGTACGTGACACATCTAATCTTGGGTGCAAGTATCATTGCAGCAGTGTCCTGGAAGGAATCCTGCTCACGGTCTCTTCCATGTCTCGTCTCTGCCAACTGTCCGGAAGTCATCATCCTTTCCTATATCTGCATCTTGCTCTGGAACGACTGCATACTCATCGCGACTCTTTCTGGAAGGTAAATCCAAGTATCATGCCTCGGCATGCGCATAGCATCTCTGATGTCGGCGGAGTGGAACGTCATCTCATCTAGATCTGGTACGAACCTCTTACTTCACTTTTCTCTAATGTCGTCTGCTTTAGACTCGTCTCGTTGCGGCTGCATGGACTGAGCTCCAACGGCTATCCTCGTATCGGGAGTCTCCCAAGAAATACATCTCACCACCTAGCATCCGAATTAAGTCGAGCCATCCGATCGAGTCGTCAAAACCTCATAATCCCCTAAGAGCTCAACATCTTGGGTACAGTTTAACAGTATCGAGTACGTACCACAGCATCGATGGTCCAGCCGTAGAAGGGCAAACCCAAGCCTCACTAATGGCGCCGTGGAACTGCCGTAAACCCGAAGGTTCAAAGGCTTTCACACGGTCATTATGTCAAGTTAGGGTTTCATTCTTCTAGAGGGTCCATAGAATTGCCTGCATGTCTTTCCGACTACTTTAAACTTGGAATAATAGGTTTCTGACATTCGATCGTCTCTGTCGACTCTCAACGTCTCCGCGTGAAGTCGTCGCTAGCTGGAATCAATCTATCTGATGACCTCGCATCGGGGTAGGCGAATGATCCACATGTCCTAGTCATTCATCCTCGATGACTAGCGACCTTCTATCATCTCTTAGTACAACTCGTTCTGCACTAACTCCAGCATCTGGGGAAATATCTCGTCGTTCGCAGCAATAACTGGCTCGCTCGTCTGCACGCTGAACAGTGCCTCGACCATCATGAATAAGAAACACACCAACGGTCATCAAAATCTGGCTGGCCTCTGTCAGTGGCCCAATCCTCTGATACTGATCGGGACATACGAGTAACCTCATAAAGGCGATCCGCCAAACGCTCGTGGCGCGGAAACACAGTAAAAAGACACATCTCCGCAATCGTGTGTCGCCGGAATTACGCCCTGGTCAGTCCTCGTTCGTGACGAGCTCATGCTGACCGCAACTCTAGCCGTAGCTCTCCATGCCCGTAATCGTGGCAGCAAAACCATAACTGGTACCGATGAGGCTAGATCAGAATGAATATGATACTGAGCAATGAAATGTATATCCTAAGGCTCCTTAAGTGGAGTAGCATATCGTAAGTATGCCGCGGAACATACCCACGGCATGTCACTTTACTTCAGTCACCTATTCCATCAACCAAGGGTCATCCTACGCTCCGAAGGTAAAACCTAACGCTCTGATACCAATTTTGTCACGTCCCGAAAGTACGGAACATGACCGGCACTTAAACTACGAACGTCTCGAGGCGTACGTAATCTAAGTAAGCCGAAAACCCAGAAATCCAAACCAAGAAAAGTAGTAGAGTGAAGGAAAACCAATTTAAAACAAGTAGTTTTAATAGCATAAGCCGAATTATGCGTTTTTTAAAATATCAAATATTTCCTGAAAATTTCGGCAGAGTCTCCTTTGTAAATACTGGCCACCAAACGGGATACAACATGAATAGTATACGAAATCAATAAAAGGCATCTCCAAGCGGGAGCTAGCTCTTCGTCAATCGACGGTCACAACAACACAAGCAATACAATATACAACGCCAACGGCGAGGATCAAAAACTCAAAAGGAAGCTCAAAACCACAAGAAAACCACAGAAATATAACGCGCGACCTAAGGTCGAAAGAATAACATCACTGGTCTCTATCTCAAAAATAAATACATGTTTGGTTGATGGAACTTCTAGATACAACTGAATAATAATATACAAGATGTAATGATGGGTACGATACAAATAAACCCACCTACTAGCAAGTCACCCGGAAATGGAAATAGTGCCAGCGAAGTCGTAATGAAACCTGTACGGCAAAACCTGCAAGAAACTAGGGCACAACGGGGGTGAGTTGCCAACTCATGAATAGAAAAACATCCACGGAAAGAAATCGCATAAATAACGCAACCTAGGTCAATGATCATAATATATCCTCAATTATATATATAACAAAGGCTAGGGTAAATATCTAACCCGAGTGTAATCCCATATGCCCGTGCCAGTGCCTCAGGTAGCAATGTATCATATGGATGATGTATGAATGCATGAAACAGAATGCATGTACTGAAGAAAACTGCTTTCATAACTCAGTGAGATTTCTGTATTTTAAATATGAGGTACCATAAATGAAATCAGCATAAAACAGTGCCCATCATCGACACAAAACAAGTGTCCAAATATCTCGATATCTCTGTATCACAATCTCTGTACCTCAATATCTCAAAATCTCAATCATAATATTTAGGGCACCGTCAGTCCAGACCGGCCCCTACCATCCATCTCAAGACCACGACGGTATCCTCCGGATATCCGACGCGTCGGGTAAAATCACCGGTCGGTAGTGCTCCCCTGCCAGGCTCAACGTCAACAACACGATCCTCTTGCCCCGGGGTACCGCACCGGGCCCACCATGTACCCGAAACGGCTCCTCCACTCCTCGAATTGGGTCTCGAAATCCATCAGCAAACTCATGGTGGACGACTCATACATCATGGGAAAACCGCACTTTTTATTTAAAAGAGAGGGAAGAAGCTTATACAAGTTTTGCGGTTTTCCTCCAAATCCAGAAAATCTCATAGAAATTCGAATCCAAATCATCAATTGTATATAACCCATGAATATAGGCATAAGAATCCATGAATACGGCATAACAATGAATAAAAGTATGCATGAAGTGACAAGTAATAACTACAATATCTAAACTGGCATATAAGGTAAGTACACTAATATTATATCAAACTACTAGCTATCAAGCTAAGTTAAGCAATAATATTTTCTGAGCTGTACGTGACATGGCAATTACCGATGAAGATGTGTGTGAGCCGGCAAGTAAGTGTACGTGGTACATATTCATCATCGGTAATGGTGCTGGTGTCCTAACAGCATAATGTCAACAATGCAATATGAAATAACAATGTAAGTATGCGATGCGGAGCGAGCAACCAAAATGAGTGGGAGCTAAATATTAAACAATGGTGCCATTTGAAATAACACGAATCGTGGGATTTTGAAAATAGGGCTACGGCAGATTTAAGAAAGGATACGTCTTTTGAAATATCCGTAGATCCCTTGACCTGTCTTTTAAAATACCCACGATCCGGTAGTTTTGAAATAGGTAGGAGTCTAATCTAATCTAATAACTAAACTAAACAAAAGGGCTAAGCTAACAAGCTGGACTATAGGTAAGGAAACCGCCTAACATCTGAGTCGATACATATACATACCTGTATATATATTAGTCGGTGATCCCGCCTCAATAATATCATATCCGATACCATATCTAAAATCAGACATCCCAAGTCAAGATTGTGGATCAATCATCAAAATATAGCTCGTACGTAAATCCGTCGTACGGCATCCCCAAATCTGGGTACGGGTCAATATCATATTCATCACACTATTCATCCGGTATCCTCTATATCAAAGATCATAGTCTAAGGTACTGACCTAGGTCTAGTACAATACTGATATCATCAATATAGTCATGATCTGGCTACTGATCGACAGTCTCGTATAAACTGATATCATCAGCACATATCATCATCAAGGGGTATACATCGCCCAATACAATCTAGGATCAATATCCTAGCATATCATATCTTATATCACGATCACATGTCGACCACTTTATTTATAACACTATTCACCCGTATCGTCGCCCCAAGATCCGCTATAACAACAGGACGTACCTCAAGTACGAATCCTGCCATATCACCGATATCACAATCTCAACACAAATCTCATCGACCAATCTCAATCCCAAGTATCATTCTCAAATCCGTATGTGAACACATAGTCCCATACCTATGTGAACGCATAACTATATATTCCCGCATGAGCACAAAAGAAAGAAGAAAGTATGCAAGTATGGGTGGGTGGGTGCAAGTGTGGTGCGACCGCTACTTTAGGGTTTCGCGACACTCAATCATCCAAGAACACCAAATATCCATATTTATCATCAATAACTCAAACAATATATAAACAATATATATATGTGTGTATACGTATTCGTATACATCACCACGAACTGCGGGGGTGCTATACACCATCCACCCGACTTCTCCCCGTAGATATAAATCTACTCACCTGGTCCTCGCTCGCCGGTGCCGACGTCGCCACGCGCTTGCTTGTCGTCTCGAAGTCCACATGGGTACCTACATATCATAACGCATCGTATCGCATTATAATCCGACTCATGACCAAAACGACACACGAAACCCACATAGATCAAAACCTAAGGTTGCTTTCACAAATCAACCCAAAAACCCTCGACGTCGGCGTACAAATGCCAAACCATTGAGAAAAACCTAAACACACTCATTCGTACAATCACAAGCACTAATTATAATATAAAATAGCTTAAAATTCACAAAAACCCCAAATTCACTCTAAAAGCCACTTTTCCGAAAATCTAGCAAGCACAAATTACCCGTTTTAGTACAAAACTCGACGTTTAAACAAATCTAATGGCCATTATACTTATTAAACATCTTAAATAAGTCATAAAAACCATTTCCATAATTTAATCTCATAAATTTGCATAATTTCCAAAATCCTAGTTTGCAAAAATATCAATTTTTAACACCTTTTAAAGCAAAAATTCACAATTCATCAATTAAGCTTGGTTTTGCATGATCCAAAGTCATTAAACCACTCATTATAATATTAATAATGACATGAAACCATAATTATATTTTAATCTAAAGCATTTAACAATTTTCCAAAAACCCTAGTTAGCAAAATAACTTAATTAGGACATTTTATAAGTAATGGTTTGTAATTAACAACTAGATTAGCTTTCTACAAAACTTAAGATGTTAATCCACATCACTAAACCATGCACAATATATCACAACACAAATCCACAACAAAACCTTAATCTAAACCTTCTCTTGAAAACCCACATCTTTAAATTAAACGTATAATTAGGCTAGACTAAAGTATTTAGCAACAATTTAAACAAAAGGCCAAGATTTATACCTCATGAACCATGGATGAAACTTGAGATCTAGACCTCCAATTTGAAATCCTTGCACCAAGATCCATGCTAAAGGAGATGAGAGAAAATGGGTAGGAGTCGGATTTGGATTTTAGCTTGATTTTTGAGGTATTTTGATGAAATTTTGATGCAAAATGAGAGAAGGAGAAAGTGGGGCTATTGTTCATGCATGAAATGGGAGGCTCGGCCAGAAATTTGAGGGGGGTGAGGGAGGAGAGAGAGTGAGGTGGAGAAAGTGTTGAAAAGTCAAAGTCTATCTTATTTCTACACTTCTTTTTCTTTTCTTTTCTTTGTTTTATTTTTTTTCTTGTGAGATGAGAGGCCCAAGAATGGTGGGCTGTCAAGGGGCTGGCCAGAGTTATGGGGGAGTGGGTGTGGGTTTTGTTTGGGTGAGAAAAAAAAGATAAATGTTATACCCCACTTCCATTAACACTAATTTCACCGAAAAAACCCTTTTTCTTCGATATTTTCTAAACCGTTTTGGCAAACCATTTTATTTCAAAAACCACATGATAAAATTTTATTTAATGTGTTATGATGCACAAAATTTGTTTCAACTCATTCCAATTTGTAATTTTCCCTAATTAAATGTATTAGTGACGGCTTAAAATAATATTAAAATAATTAATTCCGGAAAAAATTTCAGAAAATTTGAAATTTCACCAGTGGGTCAATAAACACCAAATACTAGCAATTATATAGCTAGAATATGTATATTTAATTTTATAATAAAAATATTTGTATTTTGACTTTTTACCGAAAACCCGCTTATTTTACCGATTTTTTCCAAATTTCACCGAAACGATTTTCAAAACGTTACAAAAGAGCAACCAGATATCATACTATCATATCGAGTAAGAAAGTCCTCTCTATATATGTCCAAGCATTCACTACAATATATATCACATGTACAGTAATGGGCTCTAGGGCATACATATAACTAACACTATTATTAAAAACGATTGAAAATAGTTATCAATATTCATAAAGAATTAAACAAATGTCGTTAAATTAAGTAATGAAATAGTAATTACTTGTAATTCATTCAAATTATCATGCATACTCCGGTAGAAAGTTTTATGATGATGGGGAAATCGATATGTGCGTACACCCCATTGTCTAGTAAGGGGTCTACTCTCCTTGAT
Source organism: Agapanthus africanus (assembly GCA_030015575.1). NCBI lineage: Eukaryota > Viridiplantae > Streptophyta > Magnoliopsida > Asparagales > Amaryllidaceae > Agapanthus > Agapanthus africanus. The sequence goes on from CM057346.1 coordinate 406,168,426, forward strand.
ACTAGTATCGGAGATAGGCCGAATGACTGAAATCCTAGTATATGCCCAACACCGAATAAAAATTAATTGTTAGATTCGCTACAATTATCTTTACAGTAAAAGAAAATAATTATACAACTAATACGATACTTGCAAAATTGTAATACAACCCTTTATCGCCCTCGCATTTTATAGTACCGCTTCGTTCAATCCATTTATTAAATAGGACAAAACCCCTGCGCTCCGAGCGTATGTGGAGATGAGTTCCTCGTTGCGCAATAATCGAATCCATTTTGGATGAACTAGATTCTTGGAGCATGTAGAAAATAATGTCATGCTAATAGTATACAAAACATAAACTTTTATATATTGAACCATTTTCTCTCGATCGGCATTAATTCCGAGACTACTAAAAGTCTCATACACCCACATTACAAGTACGACAACGACTTTTCTCTTCTCCTACGGGGGACCGACTCCTAATACGTCGTAATCACTACTACAAATAAGGGTTGCCCCTACGGATTTATCGGTAGGGGCAACCCACTGCCCCTACGGATATATACGTAGGGGAGAAAAAAGACCCCGTAGGTGCAAAGGCCGCAGGTGCAAGTTGAGGCCCTGAACTTGCCCCTACGGACAAATTCATGCCCCTACAGATAACTCGGTAGGTGTTATAGCCCCTACGGAGTACCCCGTAGGGGTAATAAAATCATATATTTAATTTTTTTTTTGAATATATTGTATATACCTACGGATACATCCGTAGGGGATAGAAAGTAGCCCCTACGGATAACTCCGTAGGGGCGACTCCCAACACCCTGCACTGAGATCGGGGGGAAAAATATCAGGAAACCTGATATTTTGCCCCTACGAATTTATCCGTAGGGGATAAACAGTGGCCCCTACGGACATATCTGTAGGGGCACCCCCAACACCCTGCACTGATATCATGTGGGAAAATATCAGGTTTCCTGATAGTTTGCCCCTACGGGTAACTCCGTAGGGGCAAAGTATATACCTACGGCTTAATCCGTAGGTACATATTGTCTGTATTTTTTTTTAAAATATGGGCTGCTAGATTTTTTCCCGCCCTGTGCACAATACTATATACATCAATCAAATCATATATTGCAGTATTCATAATCACATCTCACGCATATATATAATATACAAAAGAAACCCAAAAACTGAATATGATATAAATACAAACCAATATCAATATCGTTTCAAAATGTAGTACAATGTGATATAAATACATGTTTCAAAAAATAAGAACCAAAAAGCTACCCTAGTTCGGTCCAGCTCCACCTCCGAATAACGTTAGAATAACGCGCGCCTGCTCCTCGGTCAATACACTCTGCAATGCTACATATAAGGGAGTCTGAGCGGCATGTGGAGCTGGCGATGTGGTCTGCGCAGCCGCCGTCGAGGTAGTCGCTTGCGGAGCCGCGGCTGCGGGAGTCTGAGTGGGCAGTGGAGCTACAGGAGCTGTCTGCGGAACCGCAGCCGATGTAGTAGCTTGCGGAGCCCCAGCCGAAGGAGATGCATGTGGAGGCTCGGCCGATCTACCCTGTCGCGTCTGGACATAACGTGTGTAAGAAGCGTGTAAGAACTGTGTATTATTCGAATTTGTTTCATTATTAAGTTATTTCGAAACCCTGTTTGGATATCTAGTTTGGAAAAGCGTTGTTTATTTTAATTACATATGTATGTATGATTAATCAGACTTAAGTCTAAAACCAAATAAGCTCAAGCTACGTACTAATTATGGATATGTTGATATGTATATAATATGAAATGATATTTTACTATAAAGTAGTATACATACCAGCATCTCCTTCAACTCCTGAACGGTGGCCCTCAAGCTATCCAGTTCCTGATGGACATGCCGGTCACTGGAGACGGAGGAAGTAACCGCCGGGGTGGAGTCCAACCTCATATGGGCCCTGCTAGGGCCCAATCCCCGGCCTCTCTCCCAACCTCCGTGGTGCCCTCCGTGTGCGGCGTCCAGAACTGGGGTCAGCAGCCTCGGATCGTTCTGTCCGGTAAAATCGATCCCCGAGGCCTGGGCCTGCTCAACCACCCGCTCCTACACCCACATTAAGCAGTAAAGTATAAGTATAAAATTTAAACTTGAACCTTCCAAAACTAAAATTTCAAATTTGGGTAGAAAAAATATTAACACTTACGCGGTACTCCTGGGTAGCGACGTCGGGACATCGAAGCTCGCCCGTGGCGGGATCTGTCGAGGTGCCGTGGACGGCAAGATATGCGGACAGCATGCTCGGTGTACCACCTGACGCCACGGTCCGAGATGTCTGCAATATTAGAAAGTAACTCTTAATATTAGAAATATTAGAGAATAACTCTTAATATTGCAGAATATTAGAGAATAACTCTTAATTTACCGATAACTCCATGGCTCGAGTAATGTTCCTCGAGCCACCTGTGTAAGTGGGGCGACCCCTCTTCGCCGACTTCCTGTTCTCCATATTCTGAGCGGCCTGTTTCTGCACAACGCATTAACATTTAGTTTTCTAATTAAGAAACACAAAGAAATAAATTATATCATAAATAATGAATTAAATTTAAAATACATACTTGTTTGCGTTCGGAGTCGAAATAAGCGCACAATAGAGGCCATGTCTCTACGTCGACTCTCGCAAACGCCGGAGTAGATAGGAGGGCCACTCTCTCTGCCTCGGGGGTCGCTATCCACAGGGAGTAGCAGTCGGCCTTCAGCTCATTCCTGTTGTATCGGACCTTGGCCTGCATGTTCTTCATCAGGCCATTGTACAGAGCATGAAGGTCGAGCACCCTCCCCGAGTGATCAGGGTCGGCTACAGGCTGAAAATCGTAATCCAACTGAAAATACAAAAAAAAAACATTGTTATTAGATTGCAAGTGTTAATAATAAATATATTGGATAGATCAAATGAAAATATATATTAATACATACCCGAGCCTGATCAAAGAAGAGGGCGAATGAGCGCTGGTGCTGCTCGCCTCACTCAACGTGAAGTGGATAGTTCTTCACGATCCGGCTCTCGTCCCCCAAATACCGGCCGAACCTCTCGGCATGAGGACCGGTATAGCGATAGTCAAGGGTAAAAAATAGGGGGAATGCTGCCTCCCCCCTAGCTCTATCAGGCCTCAGCCTATGGGACTGATTCGGGCCTCGAGTCCCCCTCTGGGGATGGAGAGGCCCTGCGTCTGCACGAAATATCAAGACAATCAATAATAAGACAAAGTTGTATTAAGAAATCAAGGTTAAACAAAAATTCAAGTGTGATATATACCTCCGGTGATTAGCGCACGAGCCTGGGCCCGAGCAGCAGCACGAGCGGGACGATAGTTCCTCCGGTGAGGAACAACCGGGGTCCCGGACCCGGACGCATCCCCTCCAACTATAAAATAAACATCGACGCTAAATCTCCATGAAGTTCATATTTATTCTATATAGCATATGTAAAATAAATAAATATTTTAAATTTATTCATACTAACCTGCAGACAATGCGGAGGGTACGGAAGGGGCAGGAGTGGCCCCTGTGGAAGGTGTGGACGCACCACCTATAATTAGACAATTAAAAATAGATTTTATAAGTAATTGCAAAAAGAATGTGTAGATCAATAATATAACGTTCTAAATCAATATGCATGAACTATAGGACATATAAACATACCCGCAGGTGCGGTGGTGTCACCACCTACAGCTAGACAATAATAAAAAATGCTAAGTAAGAGCAAAAGGAATGTGTATATTTATGATATAGCATTCTAAATCAATATACATACACTACATGATATATAAACATACCTGGAGGAGCGGGGGTGGCCTCTGTCCCAGATGTGGACGCAGGACCAACAACTAGACAATTAAAAATAGATTTTATAAGTAATTGCAAAAAGAATGTGTAGATCAATAATATAACGTTCTAAATCAATATGCATGCACTATAGGACATATAAACATACCCGCAGGTGCGGTGGTGTCACCACCTACAGCTAGACAATAATAAAAATTGCTAAGTAAGAGCAAAAGGAATGTGTATATTTATGATATAGCATTCTAAATCAATATACATACACTATATGATATATAAACATACCTGGAGGAGCGGGGGTGGCCTCTGTCCCAGATGTGGACGCAGGACCAACAACTAGACAATCAAACATTGACAATATAAGTAATTTTGACATAAACATGCATGAATATCTGTAATATTACATTGAAAATGGATATGTGTGCAGTATACTTGGAGGTGTGGCAAAATCCACACGGAAGGAGGCATCCGAAGGGGTCTCCGATCTGGGTGCAAGACCGGCCCTCTGAAGCTCCCTACGGAGCTCTCCGGGCGGCAGAACCGCTCTGCCTCTGCCTCTGCCTCTGCCTCTGCCACGGCTGGAGCTCCTGCCGCCCCTCGCTGCTCCCGACATCGTCATCAAATCTAGATAAACGGTTCGTGGACGCATTAGACAATCATTAAAAGTATTGACTATATATAATCTAGAGCGTAAAATGTGAAGTAATAATATAATATTACTGATAACCTTTTTCATTTCGTGGGCGCATCATAAATATCTACTTGGATTTCATCGTCGATGTCATTTCTAACCCACGTAACTTCATGATCGGTCAAAGACAACCCGTCCTTCGAAACAGACGGTCGGAGCACTTTAAGCCTTCTCTCTTCTTCGTCCTCATCGCTGTCCTCGTATTCTGGGACATCGTAGACATCTCTAGGTTTCCATCGGCATACAACACTCCACCCCGGATGCTTCAAACACTGTGAGTAGTATACTTGGAACGCTTGGTTCGGAAAGATAAACGGATCGTCCTGACCGTAAAATCGAAGTGTGTTCACACTGGTCAATCCATATTCATCTTTCCAAGTCCCAAGACTGCTTCTCCACCTGTCTGTATCGGTTCGCGGATCGTACCAAGTACAGTGGAATATATAAAAGGGTTCTGATCGTCCGGGATAGTGGATGCCGAGTATACAATTTAAGTACCCATAGTAAATCACACCGTCCGATCCTACCGTCGCAATCCCACTATTCTGAGTGATTCTAGATGTTTCTATGTCCTTAACTTCGAATTTGTATCTAAGGACACCAAATCCTTTGTAATGTGCAACCTCCATACTAGGAAATTGAGCTAAACATCTTGAATCACTCTCAAATGATGCAGACAAGTTCGGATCGTGGATCTAACAAAACAAATTTTACGATAAATACATAACGATACAAGTTTAGATTAAAACTGATAGCAATAAAATATAATTCGAATAACTTACATGCTCTGTGACCCAATCACAAAAATTATCCTGATGGTATTTTTCCAAACGCTCTTCGTTCCAATCAGGATGCCCCTCACGTACCTCGTTAAAATGAGTTCTGTTTTCGACAAATAATTGTGACATTAATATTATGTCATTTCATACACACACAAACACAGATATAACAATTAATCCAAAAGAACTTACTCTCTAATTTGTTCAAGACATACGCAATTAAGCAAGATAAACCGGTATATCTTGTTGATAAACATAGTGTCTACCCTCTTATACTCGGCTTTACCATATGGCCCGTCTTGAATTCTTCGTGGTCGGTTAAGCCTTGTCTCAATGTTCTCGTCCAGATAGCGGGAACAAAATGTGGTTGCTTCATCAAGAAGATAACCTTGCATGATAGAACCCTCTGGTCGATTTTTATTGCGTATATACTTCTTAAGAGTGTAAAGGTACCTAATGAGAATATGTTGAATAAATAAACACGGGCATACATGACAAAAATAAATTTATAAATTGCGCGAAACGAAAAATTACACGTACCTCTCGACGGGATACATCCATCGATATTGTACCGGTCCGGCTAACTTCGCCTCAGTTGCAAGATGAACCGTCAAGTGTATTATGATATCGAAGAATGACGGTGGGAAAATACGCTCAAACTTGCAAAGTATCAACGCAATAGAATTTTCTAGTTTATCCAGCGTCGCAACCTCCAGCGTTTTAGCACACAACTCCCTGAAAAAACAACATAGGTCGTTGATTACTAGACCAACCGAGTCGGGGAGAGAAGTCCTGAGGGCTAATGGAAGAAGGTGCTCCACGATAACATGGTGGTCATGACTTTTCAGCCCATCGATCTTGCCCTTCACAATTTTTATTTTCTTGCTGAATGATCCTGAGAAACCTGTGGGGACTTTCAAATCATGCAACACCTGCAGGAATCTTTTCTTCTCCGGTTGTGACATATGATAAGCGGCATTGGGAAGTACAAACTTGCCCGGTTTACCCGCTACCGGTTTAGGGTGCAGTTCACTTCTTATTCCCCACTCTTGTAGATCCATCCGGGCATTCATGTTGTCTTTCGATTTCCCGTCTTTACACAGAAGCAAGTTAAGTATGTGCTCTGATACTCCCTTCTCTATATGCATGACGTCCAGACAATGACGCACTGAATTTGTAGACCAGTACGGAAGCTCGAAGAAAATGCTTAACTTGTTCCAATATTGTGGTTTGACCTGTCTCGTCGGATCCATCCCGAAGGTCACGTTATTGTAACCATCCCATTTAGCAGTCACGTCCTCTCCGGACAATGGGGATGGAGGCCCAAGAAGCTCCTGATGACCATCAAAGTGAACCGTGTCTAACCTATAGGGGTGGTCTGGAGGCAGAAAACGTCGATGGCCGCAATAACAAACCTTCCTGCTAAAATTCAAAAATTTTGATGTTGTGTGTTCATGGCAATGAGGACATGCTTTGTGACCATGTACGGACCAACCTGAAAGCATTCCATACGCAGGAAAGTCATTAATTGTCCACATTAAAGCCGCACGCAGTATGAAGGTTGTATTTGTGTTTGAATCATATGTCTCTACACCATCAATGAACAAAGTTTTCAGCTCCTCAATCAGAGGTCGGAGATAGACGTCGATATTGTTCCCCGGTGTGTTTGGTCCGTCGATAAGAAGAGGCATCATAAAGTATGATTGGTCCATAGCCAACCAAGGAGACAGATTATAAATCATCATTACAACGGGCCATGTACTGTGACTTCCAGCCATATAGTTGAATAGGCAGAAGCCATCGGCAGCCAGTCCGAGCCGGACATTGCGAGGATCGCTACTGAATATTGCGTGCCTCCTATCGAAATCCTTCCATGCCGGTGAATCTCTTGGATGGCTCATTTTTCCATTTTCGCTTGGAGGAGCACGGTGATGCCAAATCATTGCCTCGGCTGTTTTCTTGCACCTGAATAGCCTCTGTAGCCTCTGTGTTATGGAAAAATATCGTGCTATCTTCACAGGTATATCAGGCTTCTTATCAGAATCTTTCGGCTTATACCTGGCCTCTCCGCATGTTGGACACTCTTTCAAATCTGAATTCTCTTTCCGGTACAACACGCAATTTTTAGGACATGCTTGAATCTTCTCGCACTTTAGACCCAAATCAGACATCATTTTCTGGGCTTCGTACCAGCTTTCGGGCACATTATTTCCCGGAGGCATAGAATCTTTCAAGAACGAAAGAAGCATTGTGAATGACTTGTTGCTCCATCCATTTAGGCACTTAATTTGGAAAAGTTGGACAAACCATGAGAGGGTGGAATACTTCGCATTCTCATAAATTGGTTTCCTAGCATCATTCATGAAATTTTCATATTTATCCGCACGCGGTCCTTGACCGGAAGGAATGTCATCTTCGGTACGAATAGATTCACCTAGGGCAGCCTCTACCATATCCTCCATTTCTTCTGATGGAAATAAATTTCCGTATCCTGCCGTATTACCGAATTCTTCTTCTTCTCCTACCGCATTATCGTGTTCTCCTTCTTCTACCGCAGTACTGCATTCTTCTCCTTCCCCGTGATATTTCCAAGTTGAATAAAGTCTTGTAAACCCATGTTTTACAATATGAAGCTCTGCCAATTCTACCTTCTGCCAGTACTTATTGCCACATCTATCGCACGGACAGAGAATCTTCTCTATTATGATCTTATTATGTGCTCGTGCAAATTCAAGGAAAGCAGCAACTCCTGCGACAAACTTAGGTTGCATACGTTGTTTCCAATCCACATACATCCAGTCTTTAACTCTGACGTACTCATGGGCCATGTTAGACTGAATAACATATAAATTGTAGGTTATGCTGACTATATTGAGAAATATAAGAACGGGATAGTTACTGACAAAGGAGAAAATCCATGTATATGCTTTGTGTGTGCGTTTGTCGTTGAAAAGAATAAATTATCGCACGTTATGTTGACCGATAGACGGGGACTAAGTGGCGCTTTTAGTTTCATATATGGGTATCGATGGGAATATGAAGGTTTCATATTATCATATATTGGTTTTAACCCGAACATCTCGAATCTCTCTCTGATTATGCGTTTGTATGTATGTGTTCCGGCTGTCGGGGGTAGGCTTCTATCCCATTAAGAATGTATAGAGCGAACGCCCATCACTTGTGCTTTCAACCGTTTCGAGTAAATTTCGGCAGCACCTCCCCGCTGTTCTCCGAGTACACTGTAATAGAATAGATAATCATTTCGAAGCTGTGAAACAACGTTGAAATGAACATCTAATCTATCTTTGTACACGGAGAACCAGCGGAAAGATACCGACGAAATATCTCGAAACGGATGAAAACACAAGTGAATGAAGGCGTTTGCTTTATACATTCTTAACTTGTCGACACGGGACAAATCTATGGGTTACCATACGATTGAATTTTCTCGTCGCGTAGACTATACGACGGTTGTTAGTATCGAGCTATACTGTCCGATATTTAACAACCTTCGTATAGTTCTAGGTCACGACGAGCATCGCACGTATGTTAACCGATAGACGGGGACTAAGTGGCGCTTTTAGTTTCATATATGGGTATCGATGGGAATATGAAGGTTTCATATTATCATCGAGTATCATATATTGGTTTTAACCCGAACATCTCGAATCGCTCTCTAATTATGCGTTTGTATGTATGTGTTCCGGCTGTCGGGGGTAGGCTTCTATCCCATTAAGAATGTATAGAGCGAACGCCCATCACTTGTGCTTTCAACCGTTTCGAGTAAATTTCGGCAGCACCTCCCCGCTGTTCTCCGAGTACACTGTAATAGAATAGATAATCATTTCAAAGCTGTGAAACAACGTTGAAATGAACATCTAATCTATCTTTGTACACGGAGAACCAGCGGAAAGGTACCGACGAAATATCTCGAAACGAATGAAAACACAAGTGAATGAAGGCGTTTGCTTTATACATTCTTAACTTGTCCACATGGGACAAATCTATGGGTTACCATACAATTGAATTTTCTCGTCGCATAGACTATACGACGGTTGTTAGTATCGAGCTATACTGTCCGATATTTAACAACCTTCGTATAGTTCTAGGTCACGACGAGCATCGCACGTATGTTAACCGATAGACGGGGACTAAGTGGCGCTTTTAGTTTCATATACGGGTATCGATGGGAATATGAAGGTTTCATATCATCATCGAGTATCATATATTGGTTTTAACCCGAATATCTCGAGTCGCTCTCTAATTATGCGTTTGTTGTGCATTCGTGTTGTATGTGTAACATGATTTTAAACCATTGAGATCAAGATTGATAGAACTGATCATCCTACATTGCAATAGCATTCATCAACCAAAAACTATTATTGCAATGGTATACATCTATAACAATCAACAATTAAAACTATAAATATAGGATACTGATATCATAAAGCGTTATGAGACACCTCATCTGCCACGTGTCGTGATCATGGAAATCGCTAATATTGAGTTATGAGACACCTCATCTGCCATGTGTCATGGAAATAGCATGCATGGTGTGTTCAATGTATGATAAACAAGTACACTTCTAATAGTTTTTAAATTTGAGAAGTCCAGAGTGTATGGAAGGAGTTGAATAACAGAAGCATAAGGGGCACAACATTTTTTTCTTAAATTCTGGATACATTCTAAAATCTTCAACAGCAATTGGAGTGTATTTCGCTGTGAGAGACTCTTCAAAGAAATGGAGGAAGAAGCACTAAAGAAAAAAGAGAGAAAAATAAGAATATAAAGTTGAAACTAAACTTGAGCTATCCGCTGAAATCATAAAGCATAGGAAAGTTGATTGAGTCTTGATCTATTGCTCTTTCTTTGCATTATCTCGTATGTCCATTTATAGATTTTAATGCCACATGAGATGTATAATCTGTCAGCTCCCTATGGTTGTATTAATGTCAGCTCTTACACAATATGGGTATCTGCCTTACCATTAAGACAACTATGGAATATGTTAATTTAAAATGTAAGGCTAGCTATCTATGTATTCTGAGGGACTGCTTGCATAGAACTTAGCTTGATCCTCTCAATTATTACACATAAATATGCTGACATGCCTCTCATAACTCTAACCCCAGCCCCACAGTAACCCTAACCCCAGCCCCAACCCTAACCCCAGCCCACCGTAACCCTACCCCAGCCCCACAGTAACCCTAACCCCAGCCCCACAGTAACCCTAACCCCAGCCCCACCCCAGCAGCAGCCGAACCCCAACCCTAACCCTACCCCGACCCCGACCCCGACCCCGACCGCGACCGCCACCGCGCCCCTGCCCAAACCCAACTCTCGCGTGCGCAGCCCAGACCTAGCCATGAATAATCCAAAAATGCTTTAATTGACCTCGAGATTTATACCTGAACGGGTGCGCTGGTGGGCTGGAGCGACGACGGTGGCGAATTGGCGAAGAAACCGGCGGTGGCGACGATGAAACCGGCGGTGGCGACGACGGTGGCGACGAAATCGACGGTGGCGACGACGGTGGCGACTCTGCCCAACGACGGTGGCGACGCGACGGTGGCGATTTGGGGTTTTTCGCGCGCGTTTGAGGGAGAGAGAGAAAATGAGCGTAGGCTTTTCGATCTGAAAACGATATTTACTTTCCCCTACGGATATACCCGTAGGTCCTTTGTTTGCGCCTCCGTAGGGGCAAACACCAAATTAAGAATTAATATTTTTATTCTTGGACGTCAGTGCCCGTAGGGGCAAGCTTTTAGCCCTACGGATTAATCCGTAGGTCCAAGTTAAATATGCCCCTGCGGATATTTCCATCCGTAGGGGCAACCCCCTATTTTACTAGTGAATAATATATGAAGGAACTCATACGTCCTTCATAAATAATTGGGGAAGCAGTGACCGGGAGACCGAGAATCCATGATCCGTCATGAAGAGTGATTAACGCCTCTCCAATGGGGTAAATGCAAAGTGTTTGTCTCGAATCGCCATCTCTCAACTAATGCAGATATTAATAATAGGTCATGTTGTTGGCGGCCAATTTTACGATACTCATCAAAACCTCATTCTTCTAATAATTTAATCTGCTCAGAGACTATTGCGCAGACATACTCGTAGATTCGAGCGAAATAAAATTTCCCCTATCTTTACTACTCCAAATAGCTTCGGAAATGTGATTTTCTTGATTATATAATATAACATTCTTCATGGGGCCATGGTTGTATTGTATAGATGATGTCTGAGATGCTGATGGCTGGGTAGTATTGACTGCATTCACCTTTTACTGTATTTTTCTTCTTTTGCTACGTTCTTCGAGTTCTTCTTTGCGACTATCTTTTGGCGGCAGAGGAAGAGAAGTCGGTTTAGCCCTCTTTTGTGTAGCCCTCTTGAATGCATATTTGCATTTACCGGTTATTATAACTGCATAATAAACGCTCAAAAGCCTAAATATATTAACAAAAAAACCTACATCAATAAGACCAAACTCTAAACTAATAAAATCATTGATTTATGTTATTTTATCGATCCAAAAAACATGAGAATACCCAGCAACAATCGCAATTCAAATTACAGGAAAAAATGTCTCAATTTACATCTGAAACACCTAACAAAAATCTCCCAAAAAATAACAAATGCTATATTAATTAAAATAATTAATTTACCTTATGAGATTGATCTACGAATCAAGAGAATCCCAGTTCAAATCACAGCAAAAATCATCCAATTTCGATGTCTAACCTTTAAACCGCTGAAACTGTGCTGAAACTATTCTAGCGGTGGCTCTTTTTATTAAATAAGAACCGCTATTTTAAGTAGCGGTTAAATATGAACCGTTCGATTTCAACAATCAGTTAAAGTATCGCTTAAAATTAACGATTCAGATTTGTTTGATAAATCAATTTATGCTTATATATATTGTTCCCTTGGCATATAATTTAATAGAAATTCAAAATTGTGTCCTGTCATCAATGCATATATCAAGACGAAAACAAAGAAGCAAGGATAGAAGGACAAGAGAAACTTTACAATTTCGTTTTTGCCATAATGTGTAAAAGATGGATGAAATTTTATATTACAATTACATGCACAAGCCAACAAACGAAAAAAGAGGCAAAGGTCTGTCCCATTCAAGCTTTGCTAACGGTATGTTTTTCCCTACGCACGCCCCCCCCACCCCCCCCCCCCGCCCCCAAACTTGACAATCAAACAGGGGGAGCTAATAGACAAAAGTTAGTAGTAACAAACATTGGGTGGTTGGGGTTGGGTTGGGGTTAGGCCACAATTAGTCATTCTAAAATAAGAATTACCGTCACCGTAATAACTTTCCGTCACATGAACCGTTCTGTCTTGTTGGTTTCAGGTAATGAACTGAAAATTACTGGTGCCCCATATTTCGGGTATAGAAGCATCAGAACTGTTGGTGCGTGGACATATGCCGGAGACAGACCAAAAGAGAAGCGTTGTAATAAGATCGCTATGGTGAGCTTTGTCTCCATCAGAGCTAGATTTTGGCCGATACACATTCGGGCTCCAAGCCCGAACGGTATGAATGCTGTCAGATTCCGAGCTGCTCGAGCAACTCCGTCCGTGAACCTGTTCGGGTTGAATTGGGCGGCATCTGGGCCCCACAAACAGGTGTCGTGATGTACGGCCATGATTGGAATCAAGAGCTCGGTCCCACACGGAATTTGATATCCACCAAGGGTCACTTCATTCTTGGCCCTTCTTATTGTTGCCACGGCCGGTGGATACAACCGTAAAGTTTCGTTTATTATCATTCCCAACTGAAAGAATTAAAACTCCGGAATTACAAAATTGCCATCCATGTGACCATTAGAAAACATTTATAAAACAAGATATATAGCTGTTTCCAAACAGTTATGGAAACAAAATATTTACCATTTTGAACTTGGTGAGCTGGTCCTTCCTCGGAATCTCGCGGGACCCACACATTTGAAGAACCTCGTCGCGTGCTCGGTCTTGCCACTCTGGGTGCATGGCGAGCAACACGGTGGTCCATGTCAGCAAGTTGGAGGTGGTTTGTTTTCCGGCGAAAAAGAATGTCTTGCACCCCTCCACGATATCATGAACGGTGATCCTTGACGGTTGGGTCAAGCCCGCTTGTGATCGACAGTCGGATTTCTCTGAATCGAAACCCTTCCTTGTACTAGCATTGATCATTAGCCCTAGTAAGTCCTTTGCGCAACCATCGGGCTTCGGGTCCTCCCAATTCTCCCTCCTATGCCCGATAAGGGCGATGAGGTTCTTCTTGATGTCCTTGTCAAGCTTCCAAGTGCTCATATTTTTCTCCGTCGGCAAAAACCTTTGTACAAAAATCACAAAATTAAAAAAATTGTTGGCTTGACCAAAAAAAATGATCGATGAAAAGAAATTATAATTTACCTATAGCCAGGAATCAGGACTTTTCGAAAAGCCTCCGCGGCAAAAACCATTTGTTGAGCTTGCAATTTGAATACGGCTTTGCCATCATCATAGCTTTGGCCAAAGGCCGTTCTCGTAATTGCGTCCTCCGTCACCCCTTGAAACCACTGAGAGACGTCGATCTCAACCTCGCCCGACGAAGACATTGCCATCCATTTCTCCACCATATCAATCACCGTCTTCCCAATGAGCGGGATTAACAACTACAACAGTTTCCAAAAAAAAAATTAAATAAAATTAGTCGGTAGTAAATTAAAAAGAAAACAACTATTATTATTTGGTTGCAAAAAAAAAATATTGATTACTTTGAGGTTGTCCATGTGGAAAGTGTAGGGTTCCTAGGCACCCTAATGAGGTCTCACAAGGCATTAACCATACCAATTTCAAAAATTCTAGGAGCCGGGAAACCCGACTACGGATCGTTTGGTAGAAATCTAGGCGAAACAATAAACTAGTTAACACTTAACTAAGAGATACGGAAATACAACCTTTGTAGATCCGGTTCTCCACCTCCATAGCTCCGCAATGAAGTTTCCTCGCTGTCCATAACAAGTCCCGGGCTCTAGCGTCGGCTTCATCGGAGAATGGACGGGCTAGGTCATCGATGTCCATGCCGAAGATGATCTACGTCGAGGCATCGCTAAATCAAGGTCCGACTTCACCAAGTCAAGAAACTTGTGAAGAAAACACACTCTACTACTTGGCAAGAGGTAGAGGATGAAGAAATAGGAAGTGGGTAAACTTTAGAATTGGATTTCTCACGCATTTCATCAATCCACCATTGATGTAGTCAAGCTTTTCTTCTTGAGTTTAAGGAAGAAGAAGAAGAAAGTGTTATGATAAGTTATTTTGAAAATAGAAAAATAAAAGAATACTTATCATAATCAACCATGGTCAAGTGTAGAGAATTAACTAAGGTTAGATTAATGGTTAGGGTTAAAGATAAAGACAAAGTGGTCACTTTGGTCAAAGCTTCATGAAGCTTCAAAAAGCTTCATGAAAGAAAATAAAATAAAGAAACCATTTTGCTTTTCTTTTATGCTTTTATTAATATCCAAAATGAATAAACAAATAATTAAATGAAAAAGCAAAACCCTAATCATTAAGTTAACCATGGTTTAATTCTATACACTTAACCAAAAGGCATGTATCATCAAACATGATACAAGCAAGTGCACAAAATCATATCGCATATGCAATGCGCACATCCGAGTGAGAAAATCCATTTAAAGTGAACCGATACTAGTTAATGCAAAGTAATATATCAAATATATAATTATGCATTAAATTATTAAATCAACACTTGATTTAACGATCCGGTCATATCGCATATAACCGACTAATATCAACAGTAACAACTTATCGAATCAACACTTGATCCGATAACCCGGCTATATCACATATAACCGATCAATGTCACATATCGCGAGAATCGAATACAGTATCACATACTGGTATCATTCTCGGTCCCGCACATATCTCATATGCGCTCCTATTTCGTTTCGCTTGAGCCAGGAAACCTCTGTGTAGGACTCTAAAGACTCGTCAATACGCCGGCAGCAGGTGATGATCATATTAAGCACCCATAAGCCGCAAGCGGTCTGCTAAACGTAACGGCCAACCGGGTATTGAGCGATCTGAAGATCGACGAGCAAGCCCGCTCACACTCCAGTGAATCCGACCAGTAACACTACCGTACAGTCCGGTCTGATCGTCTGATATGTCGCATATCTCGCCTAGGGGTGGTAAACGTCAGACCCCAATACCTCGATAAGTCGTGTCGATATGAGGTCTATAACAATTCGAGAAACTACAGGTAACACTTACCAGTAAATCTCAGCAACCCTGGCCAGGGATTTCCTGTTATAGCCAATCGAACACAGCGCAACATCAACCCCTTATACCGGGAGAGACGAATCCCCTCCTATCGCTCATTGCCTCCATGTGACTCGGGACTGTACCCAAAAACCACCGTTTTGCACGCCCTCTTGGACGTGGTAAGATGGAAATCAAAGCACAGTGGGAACCACACAAGACTCTATGACGATCTCGGGTCAACAGACTACTATGTACCAGTGTCACCAGAGAACTGCCATCTGACGTGAGGTATAATACCATCTGGGAGTTCTCGGCGAGTCCGTCCAGTGTACCCAGTCTCTACTGAGCACCCGTATATCATCTCTGATGTCAAACACCAATGGATATGGGATCATCCATCGCCCATCTGTATGGGTCGAGAAGGTACACGCTAGTCTACTCTGGTATATCGATGCCCCGTCTCGATACACCCACGACTAGGGACTTTGAAGGATGTACTTATAGACTATCTGTCCCCACTAGTATGATCTGCATCATAGTCCAGGTAGTCAAGTACATATCCTAAGGGCTTTACCAACATGTAACAGAGAGACAAACAGTATACACATTAAGGTAAAGAGCAACCAGATAGCATACTATTATGTCGAGCAAGAAAGTCCTCCCTATATACGTCCCAGCATCCACTACAATATACATCCTATGTACAGTAATGGCCTCTAGGGCATACATATAACTAACAATCTCCCACTTGCACTAGGGCCATCTGTAGCAGTGGTTGTAGTCTCTCATACTCAACCATCCCGTAAAAGTCTCTCTCTGGGAACAGGCCTTTGTGAGTGGATCCGCTGTGTTGTCCTCTGAGTCTACTCTCCTAACCTCGATCTCCCTGGAGATCAACCATCTCCATGATCAAGTGATACTGCCTTAGAATATGTCTGGATCACTGATGGGACCGGCGTTCCTTGGCATAAGACACAACTCCATTGTCACAAAATGGGAGGAACATAGTTCATCTCATGAACCAATATACACCCAAACAGCCTCTTTGGTAGCATCTTAAGTAGCGATGTATCCAGCCTTTATCGTCTAGTATGTCACGGTATCTAGCCTGGAACTCTTCCAACATACCGTCCCTTTACTGAGGGTATAGACAATACCTGCGACTGACATTCAGTCGTCTTTATCACCCTGGAACCCTTCCAGTGATTCTCCCCAGGATCGGTTGATACCGTCTCACTACAACTAGTGAGAATCCTAACATCCATTTAGATCTATCTCATAGATCCAAAATCCAGGATTTAGTTGGTATCACTTTGATCCTATATGGAGAATCATTGTGATAAGCGGAGATTGATCGAGCGTAGCATAGGAAACTCCTTCCCTATCAAGAGTATGTCATCCACGTACTCTACGAGGATCGTCACCATACTCCCTACTACCTTTTTGTTTATACAAGGTTCATCTACCATTTTGATGATGTCAACTTCTTTGACCGCTTCATCAAAATAGATGTTCCAACTCCGCGATGCCTGCTTTATCCTATAAAGCATCTTGCACACGTTTCCGCTGCTCCCACTGTCTACGAAGCCCTCTGGCTGTGTACTTATAGACACTCTCTTCTAAACATCATTTAGAAAAGCTGTCATGACACCCAACCACCAGATATCGTAGTCATGGTATGTAGCCGTGGCAACTAGGATCTGGATGGACTTAAGCATAGCTACTTAGAAAAGGTTTCATCATCATCCATACCTGGTCAATGATGTAGACCTTTAACAAGTCTAGCTTTGAAAATCTCAACTCTTCCAAGTACACCAAGTAATCTTCTCAAGATATACTTGCTCCTGATGGGGATTTAACCCTTCAGATATAGCAACCAAAGTCCATACTTTGTTGGTGTATAAGGATTCCATCTCAGATCGCTAAACATCCAGCCATTCTTACAGAGTCTTACTCTCGATGGCCTGCTCGAAGCTAGTTGGGTCATCATCTCATGATGCAATCCTCGCTCCCACTGTCATAGAGAAAACGAAGTATCTCTCAGGTGGGTGAGGAACCCTACTAGATCGGCGGAGAGGCTGAGGTTCATTGGTGACTATTGAATCCTTTGGTTCTTTCAAATCATCAGCTGCAGTTTGTATAGCTGGAACATTTCTAGTTCTACATAACAGATCTTGCCTCGAGCTTGTCCGGATTTTGCTTTTAGACATAGGCCGGTCAACCCCAAATCTTAACTAGCTTAAGACATGGGCTCTTCCCTTTCCATATCATATATGAAGTGGTAGGCAACTGATTTGATTCGAACCCTATTCAATAGGTATGCAGCTTCTTAAGTGCATAACCCCCAAAAAGGGAAACAGGTAACTCAGTAGTACTCATCATAGAGCATACCTTATCATATAGGGTGTGATTGCTCCGCCCCGATATACCATCGTGCAATGGTGTATACGGAGGAGTAATGCTGAGAGAGAATCTCATTCTCCTTTAGAATAGTCCATGAATTCCATGCACAAGTATTCTCCTTCTCGATCATATCAAAGGACATAATACTTTTACCCTTATTGGTTCTCTACTTCTATCTTATATTCTATGAATATCTGAAAAGGTTCAGACTTGTGTTTCAACAGGAACATATGTCTGAATCTTGAGAGATTATCAGAGAACGTAATGAAGTATAAAGAACCAGTCCTGGTATGTGTAGACAGGGGACCTATATACATCAACATGTATCATCCCAAGAGTTCACTAACTCTTTCTCTGTTTCCAATAAACGGAGCAATGGTCATCTTATGTTTGTGACATGACTGGCGAGTTTCACAAGATGTAAATTCAAACTGATTTAAATATACATCTAAATGTAACTTCAGCCAGTCGGGTCGCATTGATCTGACCTAGTCTACAATACCTGAAGAAGAATCCGTTCATTTCTGAACTCTTCCTCTTGTGTGTGTTCCGTATACTAAAGAACTGTAGTTTGATTTAGAACATTAATGCTTTTAGATAACGTGCCTGAACCAATCAACTTTTGATATAGGAAATGTTCAAAACATTATCCAACAATACAAAATTTTATCATTTCTTTACTAATAAAGAGACTGATATGATTTTGTATATCAGGTTCGGTATCTAACAACATTCGTTCAGAATCAATGTATTGTAATACAGGGTGACAGTGACCAACAGACTTGGCAGCAACACTTGCCCCGTTTTCTGCCTCATGAAACTTATCACCCGTTCTCAGTTCTCTACCTTTCTGTAGCCCTATGTAATAGATTACATATCTGGGATCCTGATCTGGTATCACATACTCAGGACGTAAAGGATACTGAGAAACAGTTCTCTGTAATGAACACACCCGAAAATGATGCATCAGCATGCACTCTCTTCGTTTGGGCGGCACGGGGAATCTGGTATTCCCCAATTTCCTGCTCTGTCTTATAACAATTATAAGTTGGAGCGGGATCAACGTTCCCCAGCTCAGTATAACAAGTGGGTTCGGTCAAAAATCCGTATTATTATCTTGATTAAGGCGTGATATGGTCGCTACCTAGAGAGAGAGAGAAGAAAACACTCAGCGTGCGCTCTTTCAAGAATAGATTGGTTATTATTTTATCTAATCAGGATGGCTCCCACTGCTTTTTATCAAATCTTCCTTCAAACCCTAAAAGGAAAGACTAGCCGGGATTAATTACACACTACAAGTTCGCCAATCTTTCAGCCAGGCCAGTGTCGGTACTTTGAGGGAGGTCCCCCGTGCTTTCGCACGAACCTAATTAATGTAAACCTCGTTTTCCCAGAGGCGTAACCCCGTTGACACCTTTCTAGACACCTACTTGATCGGCTAATTGTAATGTATAAAACTCTCCCAGGAGTAACTCTTACTCGCAGCGGGTATCGGGATCCAACTATCTCATAGAAGGTATGCAATCTCATTGCAAATTTCAACACTTGAAATTCCCGATAATATTTTGCCCCTAGCGTCCTATGACCTTGACGGAGGCCAAACAACCCATAGTCCGCTAGTCAAATTCAACCCGTCATTTCCTGATTGAATTAAACCCATCCGCACGACCTTTGACGGAGGCCAAACAACGCCGTACGAATACCCTAATCCAATCGCATCATATGCTAGCAGATAAGCACTAGTTAGCTACCGTACACTACGCCTTGACGGAGGCCAAACAACCGCAGCACGAATACTAACTAGTACGTATCTGAAATGACGGAGGGCTACGACAGGTTTTTCTGAAAACCTATTGCGTAATGAACTTGATATCGTTGTAGAATCAAATGATTTTAAAATAGAGTGCTTTTGAGGCTTTTCTAGTTTTGCTAAAGGAGTCACTCCCGGTGAAGGGATCGTCGGTCCTTTCCTCGTCGAATGAGGTGCGGGGTATATCATATATATCACTGTGCAAAGCAAAAACTCTTAAAAGCAATCAAAAGACAAACCGAGTGTGTAGCATCTGCCAGTTATTGCTAAAGGAGTCACTCCCGGTGAAGGGATCTCGGTCCTTTCCTTATCGAATAAGGTGCAGGATATATCACATATACCTCTGTGCAAAGCAAGAACTGTAGCTACCTGTTTTATTTTGAAATTCAATTCTACAACATCTTAGGTTTCTTTTATTTCATTAATCACATTAATGAAGTCCCATCATTTAAGTACCTAAACATCACAGATAAATACGACGTACACTTATGCCATCCGCATTCGCCTCGATGTCCCCTCGTGCACCGTTAGGTTAGGTAACTAACGGCAGAGCGGGGCAGGGCTAGCGCGGGTGTAAAACATAAGTAACGCCTATATAATATATTATACATACTATATACAGTATCTATCACAGAACATCACATGATCACATCACAGATATCGCAGCAGAAGAATCATATGAAATATTGGATATACTAGGACGTCCGTGTTTTCAATACGAGCCAGTATAAAACACGGATTCCACGGTCGCGATGAATAGCCAAACCCACACCCCTAGACCCCTACGAGAGCGGCAAGCAATCCTACCAATTCTAGAGTTAGGAGACCCGGACTCGACTCCTCGAGTTGGTCTCCCACTGGACTCCAGAACCCGGTTACTTGTGCTCCCCTCCTTGGGTCTATCCTAGTGCGGAAAAGTAAATAATATACAAACGGTGACATCTTCCGCAACCTGGAAGTGCCCCAATAAAAGAATATTACATACAAGTTTTTACATGAATGAAAATGAAAAACACTCATCTCACATAAAAACCCCCGGCTATTCAAACACGACGATCCAATATAACATATCCAGCAACACATAACATCACATGTCATCAACGTAAGTAAATATGCGCATCCCAATTGTCGTTGACATATAGCAACGAAACCGGCGATATCACATATTACACTTACGGTCACAGAAAAGAAAGTGTAAAACTACAACAGTTGGAATCCGCAACCTGCATAGACATCGCATGCCTAATCAAATGAATTCCTTAGACATCGCATGCCTAACAATTATAAACCCCGCATTTTAGTCTCATTATTGAAAACTCTTTTCAACATCAAGTCGGGCAATTCAACAAGATTCCCGACATCCTGATCGAATGCTCGTCACAAACTTCAGTAGACGGCCGCACCCCCGATACCGTCGACGAAGTGCACCAAGGCGGAACACCGCCACCGCGAGCACCCGAACGGATGCTTTCGGCGACGGGGTTCTCCTACAGTCACTTGGTCGGGGCTATGGAGCGAGGCTGTCTATTAAGTTTACCCGGCGAGTATCCGCGTACACTACGTGATTGCGACGGACTTTTGATCACATCAAAATTCCGTGGCAACCGATCAAGTGAGACTAAACTGCTATGTTTATAACATTCATTCAGTTATCTCATAACTTATTGTGAATTCCAATTATTGTATCCCATTCCAGATAAACAGAAAATGTTAAACTTTTCGATCGAACAATCGAACACCCAAGTTTTCCCGATACAGCTCAACACATGAAATAAGTCTAACAACATTCCGTTCGTGCCTCAGTACCAACGGTCCAGCCGTAGAAGGGTCAAGCCAACGCCTCACATGTGGCACGCCGTACTGCCCCAAACCCTAAGGTTCAAAGGGCAGTTCAAGACGGTCACATAATCGAGTTAAGGTTTGTTGTCTTCTAGAGGGACCATCGCATTACTTGCACTACTTAGAACGTCGTTAAACCACGGAAAAATCCAACACTTGGAAATTTCCCGACAGGGGAAAAATTGGGTATTTATATCCGGTCGAACTTTTTAACATATTCTAAAATTTATCCGGAAAGCCAGACAGACAAAATTTGATAATCCGATCGAACATTCGAATCCCCAAAACAATCCCAGAAAATTCAACTCTTGAATAAAATTTAAAAATACCCAGAAAATCCAGCATAATATAATAAGAGTTACTGTGCAAACATAGGAGGATGACGTCATCATCTCGCCGCGGAACCGCCGCAGAAGCCAAGCTTCTGCCGCGGTTCCGCCGCGATATTTACTGTTCATGACTCAATTTTTGCGTCGTAATTCTTATAATTCCCTGCTGAATTTTTTAAGCATTTTTAATATCGAAAAACTCCAGATTTTAGAAAAAGTCCAGAGAGCAAGTTTGTGATCGGGTTTCGGGTTCGTTCGGACTTCAAATTCCGTCTGGACTTCACCTAAGGCACTAGCTAGGCTCTGATACCACTGTAGGGTTCCTAGGCACCCTAATGAGGTCTCACAAGGCATCAACCATGCCAATTTCAAAAATTCTAGGTGCCGGGAAACCCGACTACGGATCGTTTGCTAGAAATCTAGGCGAAACAATAAACTAGTTAACGCTTAACTAAGAGATACGGAAATACAACCTTTGTAGATCCGGTTCTCCACCTCCATAGCTCCGCAATGAAGTCTCCTCGTGGTCCATAACAAGTCCCGGGCTCTAGCGTCGGCTTCATCGGAGAATGGACGGGCTAGGTCATCGATGTCCATGCCGAAGATGATCTACGTCGAGGTATCGCTAAATCAAGCTCCGACTTCACCAAGTCAAGAAACTTGTGAAGAAAACACACTCTACTACTTGGCAAGAGGTAGAGGATGAAGAAATAGGAAGTGGGTAGACTTTAGAATTGGATTTCTCACTCATTTCATCAATCCACCATTGATGTAGTCAAGCTTTTCTTCTTGAGTTTAAGGAAGAAGAAGAAGAAAGTGTTATGATAAGTTATTTTGAAAATAGAAAAATAAAAGAATACTTATCATAATCAACCATGGTCAAGTGTAGAGAATTAACTAAGGTTAGATTAATGGTTAGGGTTAAAGATAAAGACAAAGTGGTCACTTTGGTCAAAGCTTCATGAAGCTTCAAAAAGCTTCATGAAAGAAAATAAAATAAAGAAACCATTTTGCTTTTCTTTTATGCTTTTATTAATATCCAAAATGAATAAACAAATAATTAAATGAAAAATCAAAACCCTAATCATTAAGTTAACCATGGTTTAATTCTATACACTTAACCAAAAGGCATGTATCATCAAACATGATACAAGCAAGTGCACAAAATCATATCGCATATGCAATGTGCACATCCGAGTGAGAAAATCCATTTAAAGTGAACCGATACTAGTTAATGCAAAGTAATATATCAAATATATAATTATGCATTAAATCATTAAATCAACATTTGATTTAACGATCCGGTCATATCGCATATAACCAACTAATATCAACAGTAATAACTTATCGAATCAACACTTGATCCGATAACCCGGCTATATCACATATAACCGATCAATGTCACATATCGCGAGAATCGAATACAGTATCACATACTGGTATCATTCTCGGTCCCTCACATATCTCATATGCGCTCCTATTTCGTTTCGCTTGAGCCAGGAAACCTCTGTGTAGGACTCTAAAGACTCGTCAATACGCCGGCAGCAGGTGATGATCATATCAAGCACCCACAAGCCGCAAGCGGTCTGCTAAACGTAACGGCCACCCGGGTATTGAGCGATCTGAAGATCGACGAGCAAGCCCGCTCACACTCCAGTGAATCCGACCAGTAACACTACCGTACAGTCCGGTCTGATCGTCTGATATGTCGCATATCTCGCCTAGGGGTGGTAAACGTCAGACCCCAATAGCTCGATAAGTCGTGTCGATATGAGGTCTATAACAATTCGAGAAACTACAGGTACACTTACCAGTAAATCTCAGCAACCCTGGCCAGGGATTTCCTGTTATAGCCAGTCGAACACAGCGCAACATCAACCCCTATACCGGGAGAGACGAATCCCCTCTTATCGCTCATTGCCTCCATGTGACTCGGGACTGTACCCAAAAACCACCGTTTTGCATGCCCTCTTGGACGTGGTAAGATGGAAATCAAAGCACAGTGGGAACCACACAAGACTCTATGACGATCTCGGGTCAACAGACTACTCTATACCAGTGTCACCAGAGAACTGCCATCTGACGTGAGGTATAATACCATCTGGGAGTTCTCGGCGAGTCCGTCCAGTGTACCCAGTCTCTACTGAGCACCCGTATATCATCTTTGATGTCAAACACCAATGGATATGGGATCATCCATCGCCCATCTGTATGGGTCGAGAAGGTACACGCTAGTCTACTCTGGTATATCGATGCCCCGTCTCGATACACCCACGACTAGGGACTTTGAAGGATGTACTTATAGACTATCTGTCCCCCACTAGTATGATCTGCATCGTAGTCCAGATAGTCAAGTACATATCCTAAGAGCTTTACCAACATGTAACAGAGAGACAAACAGTATACACGTTAAGGTAAAGAGCAACCAGATAGCATACTATTATGTCGAGCAAGAAAGTCCTCCCTATATACGTCCCAGCATCCACTACAATATACATCCTATGTATAGTAATGGCCTCTAGGGCATACATATAACTAACAGAAAGTACACTAGTAAAATAAGGGGTTGCCCCTACGGATATTGACATCCGTAGGGGCAATTTAAGTTTGTCCCTACGGATTAATCCGTAGGGCTAAAAGGTTGCCCCTACGGGCATAGACGTCCAAGAATAAAAATATTAATTCTTAATTTTGTGTTTGCCCCTACGGAGCCGCAAACAAAGGACCTACGGGTATATCCGTAGGGGCAAGTAAATATCGATTTAACAAAATCCCAGATCGATCGCCTACGCTCGCTCACTTTCTCTCTCTCTCGATCGCGCGCGAAAAAATTCCCCAATTCGCCACGCCGTCGTCGCCAACGTCGTTCTCCTCGTCGCCACCGCCGGTTTCGTCGCCACCTCAGCTCTCGTCGCCACCGCGGTTCAGGTCGTCGCCCCAGCCCCAGCGCAGCAGCGGTTCAGGTGAGTAAATCTTTGGATTACTTCGGGCTTAGGGTTCAGGTGAGGTAAATTAAAGATTTTTGGGATTATTTTGGGCTTAGGGTTCATGGCACGCGAGTTGGGGTTGGGCAGGGGTCGCGGTCGCAGTCGGGGTCGAGGTCGGGGTAGGGTTAGGGTTGGTGTTCGGCTGTTGTAGGTGGGGCTGGGGTTAGGGTTTGCCTTAGGGTTGGTGTTGGGGTTTAGCTGGCCGCACTGGGTTTAGGGTTAGGTTGGGGCTGGGCTGGGCTGGGGCTGGGGCTGGGGGCGGGGGCTGGGGCTGGGTTGGGGTTAAGTGGTAGGGAGTTGGAAAATTATTCTAGTATGTATCCTTACACTCTAGTTAGTATAGCAAGATGCCCAGATGTGTTCTTGTGTACTGCTGTGTAAACCATTCTTTCACCAACTAATTCGTAGCAAAACTGGCTTTGGTGTTGTCAATTGATGTAGCCTTGAAAACTGGCATTGGTGCTGGCTTTGGTGTTGTCAATTGATGTAGCCTTGAAAACATTGTTATATCATTCGATCACATTTATTTCTTGTAGATGTTGTTTGGATATTGGATGCATTGTTCATATTTGATATGTAAAAATAAAAAAATAAAAAATTGTAGTCAGATTCATATTGAAAATGGATGTTAAGTGTTCTTTGGGCTCATATCGAATATGTTGGATGATTAGTGTCCTTGGGCACATGGATTCTCAAAGTCTTAAGGTTGATTCATGAATTTATGTGTCTTTTTTGTTTGTTTTGTACCAAATGAAAATGAAAGATGATGGTTTACGAGTTTCTTATTCTTTTGTTTGGTTGTGCCCAAATTGTGGACATGGATTTTTTTGCAAATCCTTACTTTTTTTGACGGAATGGAAAGGGCTCCAAATATCCTAGTTGCATCAATCAATCCTAAAATCAAGTTTGCAAACCAAATACAAAACTGGCAAGTTTTTATGGATTTGATATTCCAAAAATCCAACTCCAATCCAAATCCACTGAGGGGTTGTTTGTTTCATGGAATTACAGCGTAAGTATGGAGGGGACAATTACTGTAGTAACACCAATGTCATGTTTTTTCTTGTGGTGTTTTTCTTGTTCCTTCAGTGTGAAGTTTATGTTTTTTTCCTTGACATGAAACCATGACTTGAGTGCATTTACATCATCACACATCATCCACTAATACAATATGGTGTTGCCCCTAGGGATGATGAAATCCGTAGGGGCAGATTTTTCTTGCCCCTACGGACTAAGCCGTAGGGCCAAATGGTTGTCCCTACGGTGCCCGACATTTTAATTTAAAAATATTAAATCTTAATTTGTTGTTTGGCCCTACGGAGCCGCAAACCAATAACCTACGGTTATGTCCGTAGGGGCATCTAAATGGGAATTTAATAAAAAAAAGGCATAGAAATGCCCTACGCCTCGATCTCGATCTTTCCCTCTCGTTCCCAAAATTTTCTCTCGTTCCCGCGTCTCCAATTTTCTCTTCGTCGCCACCGCGCGCCCTCCGTTCTCAGCCCGCCACCGCCTTCCGTTCTCGGCCCACCACCGCCCTCGTTCTTCCTCGTCGAGTTCCTCGTCGCCGATTGCGTGCGTCGTCAACCGCCAAGCGTCTCCGTCGTCTCCTCCACTGTCTACAGGTAAGTAAATCTCCAATTAAACATAATTTTGATGATATTAGGGCTAGTGTTCAGGGTTCGGGTAGGGATGAGGGTTAAGGTTAGGCATCGGGTTCAGTTTATGTTAGGGTTAGGGTTAGGGTTAGGGTTAGGGTTGGGGATCGCTGGGGCTGGGGCTGGGGTTGGGGTTTAGCTGGGTCTGGGGTTAGGGTTAGGTTGGGGCTGGGGTTGGGGTTGGGGTGGGGCTGGGCTGGGCTGAGGCTGGGGTTAGGATTAGGTTGGGGTCGGAGTTTGCTGAATTTGGCAAACCTGAGAAGAATTTCCAGCAATTTTAGCCTAGTTTGATTACTATAATTATTGTTGATCGAGAAAATCTTGGGTCCTTCTACATCAAGGAATATCAGTCGCATGGCAGGATTTAGTCCGGTTTTCGCCTAACCGCATTTATGAATTTGTCTTTTAGATGTTTTCCTGAGTGTCACATCGTTCTCACCCAAGTTTGTAAGCCATGTTCATTATTCTTTCAATTCTTTTAACTTGAATATGCCAGTTATTGTTCCGTTTACTATAAAGTTGCAACAAAGAGTCTCTGTTAGCACTTCCATGCACCCTTTACATGTTTTTATCATATCCACTCCTATCTATCCAGAAAGTCAACATCTTCTGGTATTTGTTTTCAAAAAGAAAAGATAAGAGAGGAAAAGATATTTGTCCATCTCATATTTCAGCCATACTTTTGATTTTCTTGCAGATTCTGGGTTGATTTTCTGTGATAATTCATAAACATAGTAATATTTGTAATGTTTCTTCTTGTTAGTCTAGCTTTCTTCTTATGAATGCCAACACTGTTTTTGCCCTCCTTTTCTTCGTGGCACATGATATCTTGCACCTCTCCTCTCGAAAACTTATTTTCTCCTTTCCTAATCTATCCGAGGCTTAGCATAATCTAGTTGCGATAAACAATTCCATCTTCTGCTACTATGGTGGCACTGAGAAACTTCCATTTAGAAATGACAACACGTATTTTGTGGAAGTACTGTACAGAAGTAAAACCACAACGGGCATGACAAATTTGTTGACCAGGTTCCGATTACTGTGTGAAAGTTGTTCGGATGAAATTCTAATTCTGGTGGAATTGAAACCGATAACCGGTTCATATGGTGATTTAGGCTGCTTCAGTGATATTTGTGCCTACATTGATGCCTCAAGCAACGAATCAAATGATGTGGATCACAAACTAATTAAATAAATTTTGAATACCAATCTGGACTGGGATTTGAATACCAATTCTAGTTTGCTACATTTTTTTATATATAGTAGATGGTGATACTTCTTTAAGTAAAAACAACCCTACACTTAAGCGAAATCATAAATCGAAACACACATATATAGAATACAACTCACGTTCCTTGTTCTCTGTTTCAGCATCAATCTTCTGATATGAACTAATGATGGCTTTCACATAGGCTTTTCCCTTTAGAGACTTCTTAGTGTCCAATGGAAAGCATACATCAGATTTGTGCAGGTCGGGTTCTTCTATGACTTTCAAGAGTCTCAACTGATTCTGTAAATTACACCCTAGTTGGGTGATACTTTTACCACTTCTCACTGCAGGTGCGCTCTCGATATTCAAAATGGATATTAGAGAGCACACCTGCAGTGAGAAGTGGTAAAAGTATCACCCAACTAGGGTGTAATTTACAGAATCAGTTGAGACTCTTGAAAGTCATAGAAGAACCCGACCTGCACAAATCTGATGTATGCTTTCCATTGGACACTAAGAAGTCTCTAAAGGGAAAAGCCTATGTGAAAGCCATCATTAGTTCATATCAGAAGATTGATGCTGAAACAGAGAACGAGGAATGTCATTTTTTTCTTCTTCTGCCATATTACTGTCTTCTCCTTCTGCCACATTACTGTCTTCTCCTTCTTATTATGTGCGCGTGCAAATTCAATGATTATATTGAGAATATGGATTAATAGTGGGTAGGAAAAGTATTTCTCAAATGGCTTTTGCGTCTTAAAACCATAAACTACTAAGTAATGGCATACATAATTTTTTTAGTATAAAGGTTGTTATTTTAAGTTTTCCCTTATAGAGATATGATCTAACTGCATCTATAAACTATAAGTGTGCAGAAAATTATGATAAGAAACCATAAGAAAGGGTCGTAGCCATGCATAACCTTGAATCTACATACCAAATCATGCAAAAGCATGCACTTATTGTCACCTTGCCTTGGAATATAAAATATCTTGGAAGACTATAAGCGAGCATTTAAATCTTGATAGCTTTTGACTTCAACATATATTTTTCTTAAGTACCATGAAATATACTTCCTCCGTATAAACCGTTTTCAGGAAGATGGATTAATAATGACAAATTATCCATTGTGGCTTACTAGGTTAGCATTTTCTCTTCTATTGACCATCTTACTAATCTGCTTGGTAAATTTATTCGGAACCGGCTGCGAATCATTAAAAGACATGCATAAGAAAGAAAGCTAAAATACAGATATATAGCATACCGATACATCGAAACTTCATAGTTGCGATGGCAATCCAGAGATATTTATTTCTACACACGTGGTGCGCGTGCGAATGCGTCAGGCATCATGGACAAATATTTCAGAACATGGAAAGTATTATTCGTATAAAGTAATTAAAACTTTTAAACATCTTGGGTAGATATTTTCTTAGTTGATGCAATCATATCATGAGGACTAAATTTAAGCTATTATACATATGTATATGTATTTTTCTAACCTAATATATCTCACACACACAGAGAGAGAGAGAGAACACCAGTTTGGTAGAGAAATCAGCTAGCAGGACCCTGAAGAAATGGAGTCCATAGCATTGCTCATCATCATCATCCGTGATCCCTTTGATGCCTTATTATCAAAGGGATCATGGATGATGATGATGAGCAATGCTATGGACTCCATTTCTTCAGGGTCCTGCTAGCTGATTTCTCTACCAAACTGGTGTTCTCTCTCTCTCTCTGTGTGTGTGAGATATATTAGGTTAGAAAAATACATATGCATATGTATAATAGCTTAAATTTAGTCCTCATGATATGATTGCATCAACTAAGAAAATATCTATCCAAGATGTTTAAAAGTTTTAATTACTTTATACGAATAATACTTTCCATGTTCTGAAATATTTGTCCATGATGCCTGACGCATTCGCACGCGCACCACGT
Organism: Agapanthus africanus; assembly: GCA_030015575.1. Lineage (NCBI taxonomy): Eukaryota > Viridiplantae > Streptophyta > Magnoliopsida > Asparagales > Amaryllidaceae > Agapanthus > Agapanthus africanus. The sequence goes on from CM057346.1 coordinate 406,198,150, forward strand.
GTGTAGAAATAAATATCTCTGGATTGCCATCGCAACTATGAAGTTTCGATGTATCGGTATGCTATATATCTGTATTTTAGCTTTCTTTCTTATGCATGTCTTTTAATGATTCGCAGCCGGTTCCGAATAAATTTACCAAGCAGATTAGTAAGATGGTCAATAGAAGAGAAAATCCTAACCTAGTGAGCCACAATGGATAATTTGTCATTATTAATCCATCTTCCTGAAAACGGTTTATACGGAGGAAGTATATTTCATGGTACTTGAGAAAAATATATGTTGAAGTCAAAAGCTATCAAGATTTAAATGCTCGCTTATAGTCTTCCAAGATATTTTATATTCCAAGGCAAGGTGACAATAAGTGCATGCTTTTGCATGATTTGGTATGTAGATTCAAGGTTATGCATGGCTATGACCCTTTCTTATAGTTTCTTATCATAATTTTCTGCACACTTATAGTTTATAGATGCAGTTAGATCATATCTCTATAAGGGAAAACTTAAAATAACAACCTTTATACTAAAAAAATTATGTATGCCATTACTTAGTAGTTTATGGTTTTAAGACGCAAAAGTCATTTGAGAAATACTTTTCCTACCCACTATTAATCCATATTCTCAATATAGTCATTGAATTTGCACGCGCACATAATAAGAAGGAGAAGACAGTAATGTGGCAGAAGGAGAAGACAGTAATGTGGCAGAAGAAGAAAAAAATGACATTCCTCGTTCTCTGTTTCAGCATCAATCTTCGGATATGAACTAATGATGGCTTTCATATAGGCTTTTCCCTTTAGTGACTTCTTAGTGTCCAATGGAAAGCATACATCAGATTTGTGCAGGTCGGGTTCTTCTATGACTTTCAAGAGTCTCAGCTAATTCTGTAAATTACACCATAGTTGGGTGATACTTTTACCACTTCTCACTGCAGGTGCGCTCTCTAATATCCATTTTGAATGTAATATTATAGATATCCATGCCTGTTTATGTCAAAATTACTTATATTGTCAATATTTGATTGTCTAGTTGTTGGTGATGCGTCCATATCAGGGACAGAGGCCACTCCCGTTCCTCCAGGTATGTTTATATATTATATAGGGCATGTATATTGATTTAGAATGCTATATCATAAATATACACACATTCCTTTTGCTCTTAGTCGTCCAACTCATTATCATGGGCTGCTTGATGAGATTAGATTTGCGCCTGATGATCTACAAGAGCTTGTTCACTCCCTGTCATATGTGTAAGCAGCGCTATATGCGAGTTTACCTTGTTAGTATGTATGTACTGAAATTAATTAATATTATTCAAATTTTGATATATGCAGATACCAGAGGAGCACATCTTCTATCTCTGTAGGTAAGGCTTTGAATTTGTTGATTTTGGTATTTCTTGTCAATTTTATAGACCAGTATGTTGTAAATATAATGTTCTGACAGTTGCTAGGGGGAAGGCAGCATTCGAGGCTGCTGACCCCAGTCCTGGACGCCGCACAATGACGGCACCACGGAGGTTGGGAGAGAGGCCGAGGACTGGGCTCTAGCAGGGCCCATATGAGGTTGGACTCCACCCCGGTGGTTACTTCCTCCGTCTTCAGTGAGCGACGTATCCAGCAGGAACTGGAGAGCTTGAAGGCCACCGTTCAGGAGTTGAATGAGATGCTGGTATGTATACTACTTAATAGTAAAATATAATGTCATATTATAGATATCAACATATCCAATATCAGTACATAGCCTGAGCTTATTTGGTTGTAGACTTATGTTTTATTAATCATACATGTACATATCTAATTAAAATAAACTATAGTTTTCCAAACTAGATATCCAAATGGGGTTTCGAAATAACTTGATAATGATAAGAATTCGAATGTGGGTGTAGGAGCTGGTGGTTGAGCAGGCCCAGGCCTCGGGGATCGATTTTACCGGACAGAACGATCCGAGGCTGCTGACCCCAGTTCTGGACGCCGCACACGGAGGGCACCACGGAGGTTAGGAGAGGCCGGGGATTGGGCCCTAGCAGGGCCCATATGAGGTTGGACTCCACCCCGGCGGTTACTTCCTCCGTCTCCAGTGACCGGCATGTCCATCATGAACTGGATAGCTTGAGGGCCAGCGTTCAGGAGTTGAAGGAGATGCTGGTATGTATACTACTTTATAGTAAAATATCATTTCATATTATATACATATCAACATATCCATAATTACTACGTAGCTTGAGCTTATTTGGTTTTAGACTTAAGTTTGATTAATCATACATACATATGTAATTGAAATAAACAACGCTTTTCCAAACTAGATATCCAAACAGGGTTTCGAAATAACTTAATAATGATACGAATTCGAATAATAAACAGTTCTTACACGCTTCTTACACACGTTATATCCAGACGCGACAGGGTAGATCGGCCGAGCCTCCACACGCATCTCCTTCGGCTGCGGCTCCGCAAGCCACTACATCGGCTGCGGTTCCGTAGACAGCTCCTGTAGCTCCACCGCCCACTCAGACTCTCGCAGCCGCGGCTCCGCAAGCGACTATCTCGACGGCGGCTGCGCAGACCACATCGCCGACTCCACATGCCGCTCAGACTCCCGCTCGCGACGAATTGCAGAGTTTATTGATCGAGGAGCAGGCGCGCGTTATTCTATCGTTGTTCAGAGGTGGAGCTGGACCGAGCTAGGGTAGATTTTCGGTTCTTTTTTTTGAAACATGTATTTATTTATATCATACACATTGTACTACATTTTGAAACGATATTGATATTGGTTTGTATTTATATCATATTCAGTTTTTGTGTTTCTTTTGTATATTATATATATGCGTGAGATGTGATTATGAATACTGCAATATATGATTTGATTGATGTATATATTATTGTGCACAGGGCGGGAAAAAATCAAGCAGCCCATTTTTTAAAAAAAATTACAGACAATATGTACCTACGGATTAATCCGTAGGCACACATGTTACCCCTACGGATATGTCCGTAGGGGCAAAATATCAGCAGTAACTGATATTTCCCCCAGATCACAGTGCCAGGGGGTTGGGAAAGCCCCTACGAATATATCCGTAGGGGCAACTGACTCTCCCCTACGGCGTTATCCGTAGGGGCAAAATATCAGGAATCCTGAATTTGTGCCCCTACGGAAACGCACCTACGCATATATCCATAGGGGGTAGTACATGCCCCTACGGATATATCCGTAGGTCCAAGTAATTTATTAAAATAAACCGTAAATAATAGAAAATCTTATACCCTATGGCTTAATCCGTAGGGGCAACAGGACCTACACATATATCCGTAGGGGCAAAAATTTGACCGTAGGGGCAAGTTCAGGGCCTCAATTTGCACCTGCGGCCTTTGCACCTACGGGGTATTTTTTCGCCCCTACGTATATATCCGTAGGGGCAGTGGGTTGCCCCTACGGATAAATCCGTAGGGGCAACCCTTCTTTGTAGTAGTGACTTTTCGATGGTGAGCCCATTTTTCGCCTCGCAGGCTAACTAAGCCTTCGCCTTCGAGTTGGCGCACAAGCGGATGAGACTCGTATCGGTCAAAGAACTCGGCACGAGACACAAAGATTTCACGGATGAGGTCGGGGTCGGAGACGGCGAGGCGAGCGGTGGGCCCGAACCATAGGAGAAATGTGGGGCCTGAAAAGAGAGGACATGCACAACAAGCTAATGAGCTCAAAAAATTGCAAATTGAGTGCAAGTAAGCTACAGAAAGTGAGATGGTTCAGAAAGAAAAAAGAGTTTGAAAATGGAAAGAATTAGACAAGAGGAAGTACTATTGATAAGATATACAAAAAAGAGTACATGGGAAAAAGAGAGAGATATATAGGAACTGGTAACAAATTGCTGGAGGTTGAGTACACAGCTACAGCTGCAGCAGCAGCAGTTGGTAATAAATGCTTGCTGATTGGGTAGTTATACCTGTAAAATTCAGAGAGCAAAAATGGGGGGAAATGGGTTTTTTGGGTGGTGATATGGTACGAAAAAATAAATCATAAATGAATATATAACTTTGAGGAAAATTTAATCCCCAGTGGTAAAAATTCATTTTCATGAGTCAGAAAAATGAAACTAAACTTATTGAATTCCAAGAAAGAAATTAAAAAGGTTTGAAGGAAGAAGTAAAGCTTCTTGCATGCAAAGATCAACAAAGACCAACCCACACGATGTTAAATCTCTTAGAACACCAAAAAGCAAAGGGAAAAACTTCAAGAATCAAATCACCACCCTAAGAAATTAATAGAAGAAGAAGAAGAAGAAGAAGAACCCAAAAGGGGAAGCTAGCAAGATCACCGTAGATCTTCTTCCAATGGGTGTAGAAGGAGAGGACCCTAGGCAAGATATTGTGAGAGTTTTGATTAGACAATGGGTAGGAAGAGGAGTCAAGCATGAGGGCAACCATCTCCTTGACATTCCCAATGAAGAATTTGTAAGGGGGCCCTCTAATCCCTTGCTTTGCAAAGTGCTCCTCAAGCCTCTTTGGCCTCCACCATAGCACCTCTAGCACCTTCATTATCAACATGAACATGCACAAGCTCACAACACTTGCAACCACAAGCCACCACATCTCACCCATTCCAACAATTTTTGAAAATTTCACTCTTTAATTTTCTCTTCTTCTTCTGGTAGTGTAGTTTAATTGTGCCATCTTTATATAGAAGAGTTTGTCTTCTTCTTTTTATTTAGAGAGGGAAAGAGGTTTCCTATTTTCATTTCTTTTTCTTTTTCTTTTTCTTTTTTTTTTGAGAGAGAGGGAGAGAGAGAGAGAGGGGTGAAGAGAAAAAGGAAAGAGCTGGGGTTTTATACGAGGGAGAGGATAGGAAGCAAGGCCGGCGCCGTTGGGGCCGCCGTCGAGGATAAAAGGGTCAACGAAGGAAAAAAATAATTTATTAAACAAAAGTTTGGTGGTGGTGGAATGACTAAGATGGGCCTATATATTTACACTTGAGTCGGTATTTCGTGTTTAAAAGATTTAGGGTTTTTTCCTTTTTTGTTTTTTTGGGGTGATGAGAGAGAGCTGTGGCATGTAGTGAGATTTTTCAAAAAAAAAATTCTCCTTTTTCTTTTTACCATTTTTTTGGGTAATTTCATATACTTTTGTTTGAATGGTATATTAACATGTGGCTTACACCTTTCTTCCTTCGTCTATACGTCCTCATGTACTTAAAACCTTCCAAGTGGGTTATGATAGTTAAACATCTCTTGAAGGACACAGGTGTTTCCTTAAGATGTTTGCTGGTAACTCAATTGATGGATTTGATTTGTGTTTTGAGTATGTAAAAGGAAGTAATGTGTAATACAAAATTTAAGTGCGTTCATTGCATATAAATACTTCTGTTATATGTCATGTTTATTCTGTTGCTCATCCAATGTTGTAACTTCACAGCTAGCTTATCAACATTTCGCATCCGGGGGTTAATGTTTCTTTCCAAGCCCATATCAAAACTAACTCTTGGGATATTGTTGATGAACACAGATCAATCGGCGCAGCGGAAAACCTTATGGATCTATAAATCTTGATCCCTTTATAGACGAATAACAAAAACACTAAATACAAACCGCGATAATAAATAACATAAGAGATTAATGGTGGGAAACGGGAAGACCTTTATTAGAACTTAAGAGAAAGAATAAAACCTTACATGACAATTACAAGCAACCCTCTCCTAGATCTCCAACGAGATCAGCTTGCGCTCTCTCTCTCTCTCTCTCTACAAGTTCTCCTTAGTCGATATTCTTCGATCCTTTAAGGAGGCGGCGGCGTTTTCCTTTTAAACTTTTATGATAAAAACACATCTACTTTAATGTCCTTTGCTTGATCCCTTGCACCTTATGATCAAGATCTTCAACACTTTAAATATCAACCCAAAGATCCTATATATAGCCTATACAATTTAAGTTATAAAAAAATCTTAGAAATTACAAAACTGTCACCAAATAACTGAATTTTTGAGATAATTCTCGTTCTAAAATTCGCGCCTATCTGTAGGCAGATGTCTGACCCTTTGATGGGCAAACGTTTGCATTTGCTATACAAAAAGGCAGAGCGCTTGCCAGACATCTGAACCTTTGAGGTCAAACGTCTTGTTGGATATAGTGCCCTCAGAGTCAATTATTGGATCACAGGCACATGATTGCAATGATTGAGGGAGGACCTATACCGGTAGGACAGTCTTACTCGAGAGGTTTGTATACTATCTGGTTTGTCTTTATCATCGTGTACATGCTTTAGGTGACATTGTGGTTCACTATTCACTACTACAAACAAGGGTTGCCCCTACGGATTTAACCGTAGGGGCAAACCACTGCCCCTACCGATATCTCCGTAGGGGCAAAAAATTAATCTGTAGGTGCAAACGCCGTAGGTGCAAGTTGAAGCCCTGAACTTGCCCCTACGGTCAAAAACTTGCCCCTACGGAGTTTTATGTAGGTACATTTGCACCTACGGATTAGGGCGTAGGGGAAAAAAAGTTATTTTATTTACGGTTATTTTAATTATATTAACTGTACCTACGGATATATCCGTAGGTCCAAGGAGTATCCCCTACGGATATATGCGTAGGTACTTATCCGTAGGGGTATTTTTTGGCCCCTACAGATAAATCCGTAGGGGCAAGACCAACCCCCCTGACACTGAGATCAGGGGGAAATATCAGTTACTGCTGATATTTTGCCCCTACGGCTTAATCCGTAGGGGCAACCTGTGTATCCGTAGGTACACATTATCTGTTTTTTTTTTAAAAAGGGGCTGCCTTATTTTTTCTCGTCCTGTGCACAATAATATATATATCAATAAAATATAAAATTAATTATCACATAACATATATCGCAGTATTCATAATCACATCTCACGCATATAATATACAAAAGAAACCCAAATACTGAATATGATATAAATATAAACCAATATCAATATCAATATCGTTTCAAAATGTAGTACAATATGTATGATATAAATAAATACATGTTTCAAAAAATAAGAACCAAAAAGCTACCCTAGCTCGGTCCAGCTCCACCTCTGAATAACGATAGAATAACGCGCGCTTGCTCCTCGGTCAATAAACTTTGCAATTCGGCGCGAGCGGGAGTCTGAGCGTCCTGTGGAGCTGGCGATGTGGTCTGCGCAGCCGCCGTCGAGGGAGTCGCTTGTGGAGCCGTGGCTGCGGGAGTCTGAGCGGGCGCTGGAGCTATAGGAGCTGTCTGCGGAACCGCAGTCGATGTAGTGGCTTGCGGAGCCGCAGCCGAAGGAGATGCATGCCATGTACCCTGTCGCGTCTGGACCAAATGTGTGTAAGAAGCGTGTAAGAACTGTATATTATTCGAATTCGTATCATTATCAAGTTATTTCGAAATCCCATTTGGATATCTAGTTTGGAAAACCGTTGTTTATTTTAATTACATATGTATGTATGATTAATCAAACCTAAGTCTAAAACCAAATAAGTTCAAGCTACGTACTAATTATGGATATGTTGATATCTATAATATGACATGATATTTTACTATAAAGTAGTATACATACCAGCATCTTCTTCAACTTCTCAACGGTGGCCCTCAAGCTCTCCAGTTCCTGCTGGACACGTCACTCACTGGAGACGGAGGAAGTAACCGCCCGGGTGGAGTCCAACCTCATATGGGCCCTGCTAGGGCCCAGTCCCCGGCCTCTCTCCCAACCTCCGTGGTGCCCTCCGTGTGCGGCGTCCAGAACTGGGGTCAGCAGCCTCGGATCGCTCTGTCCGGTAAAATCGATCCCCGAGGTCTCGGCCTGCTCAACCACCCGCTCCTACACCCACATTAAGCAGTAAAGTATAAGTATAAAATTTAAACTTGAAGCTTCCAAAACTAAAATTTCAAATATGGGTAGAATAAATATTTAACACTTACGCAATACTCCTGGGTAGCGACGTCGGGATATCGAAGCTCGCCCGTGGCGGGATCTGTCGAGGTGTCGTGGACGGCAAGATATGCGGACAGCACGCTCGGTGTACCACCTTGCGCCACGGTCTGAGTTGTCTGCAATATTAGAAAATAACTCTTAATATTAGAAATATTAGAAAATAACTCTTAATATTGCAGAATATCAGAAAGGTCGGTCTATTGTAATTTACCGATAACTCCATGGCTCGAGTAATATTCCTCGAGCCACCTATGTAAGTGGGGCGACCCCTCTTCGCCGACTTCCTGTTCTCTGTATTCTGAGCGGGCTGTTTCTGCACAACGCATTAACATTTAGTTTTCTAATTAAGGAACACAAAGAAATAAATTATATCATAAACAATGAATTACATTTAAAATACATATCTGTTTGCGTTGGGAGTCGAAATAATCGCACAATAGAGGCTATGTCTCTACGTCGACTCTCGCAAACGCCGGAGTAGATAGGAGGGCCGCTCTCTCTGCCTCGGGGGTCGCCATCCACAGGGAGTAGCAGTCGGCCTTTAGCTCATTCCTGTTGTATCGGACCTTGGTCTGCATGTTCTTCATCAGGCCATTGTACAGAGCATGAAGGTCGAGCACCCTCCCAGGGTGATCAGGGTCGGGTACAGGCTGAAAATCGTAATCCGACTGAAAATACAAAAAAAACATTGTTATTAGATTGCAAGTGTTAATAATAAATATATTGGATAAATCAAATGAAAATAGGCCGTTAATACGTACCCGAGCTTGATCAAAGAAGAGGGCGAATGAGCGCCGGTGCTGCTCGCCCCACTCAACGTGAAGTGGATAGTTCTTCACGAGCCGGCTCTCATCCCCCATATATCGGCCGAACCTCTCGGCATGAGGACCGGTATAGCGATAGTCAAGGGTAAAAAAGAGGGGGAATGCTGTCTCCCCCTAGCTCTGTCAGGCCTCAGCCTATAGGACTGATTCGGGCCTCGAGTCCCCCTCTGGGGATGGGGAGGCCCTGCGTCTGCACGAAATATCAAGACAATCAATATTAAGACAAAGTTGTATTAAGAAATCAAGCTTAAGCGAAAATTGAAGTGTGATATATACCTCCGGTGACTATCGCACGAGCCTGGGCCCGGGCAGCAGCACGAGCGGGACGATAGTTCCTCCGGTGAGGAACAACCGGGGTCCCGGATGCGGACGCATCCCCTGCAACTAGAAAATAAACATTGACGCTAAATTTCCATGAAGTTCATATTTATTCTATAGATCATATGTAAAATGAATAAATATTTTATATTTATTCATACTAACCTGCAGACGATGCGGATGGTATGGAAGCGGCAGGAGTGGCCCCTGCGGAAGATGTGGACGCACCACCTATAATTAGACAATTAAAAATAGATTATATAAGTAATTGCAAAAAGAATGTGTAGATCAATAATATAACGTTCTAAATCAATATGCATGCACTATAGGATATATAAACATACCCGCAGGTGCGGTGGTGTTACGACCTACAGCTAGACAATAATAAAAATTGCTAAGTAAGAGCAAAAGGAATGTGTGTATATTTATGATATAGCATTCTAAATCAATATACATGCATTATATGATATATAAACATACCTGGAGGAGCGGGAGTGGCCTCTGTCACAGATGTGGACGCATCACCAACAATTAGACAATCAAACATTGACAATATAAGTAATTTTGACATAAACATGCATGAATATCTGTAATATTACATTCAAAATGGATATGCGTGCAGTATACCTGGAGGTGTGGCAAAATCCACACGGAAGGAGGCATCCGAAGGGGTCTCCGATCTGGGTGCAAGACCGGCCCTCTGAAGCTCCCTACTGTAGGGTTCCTAGGCACACTAATGAGGTCTCACAACAGATCAAAGATGCCCAATTCAAGATTTTTCATGTGCCTACAAACCCTAATACGGATCGTTAACTAGATGATAAGGCGATGCAAGCAAGTAAACAACTTTATTGCTAAAGGAAAGTGACTACAACCTTTGTAGATCGGGTCCTCCACTTCCTAGGCTCCGTGATGATGTCCCTCCGCTGTACCTATCGGAGTCTGGACTCTGGCGAAGGTTTCGTCGGAGAAAAGATCGGGCTAGGTCGTCGACTTCGATGCCGAAGATGATCTACGTCGAGGCAACTCAAGATCAAACTCCAACTTCACCAAGTCATGAAACTTGTGAAGAAAACACCCTATACTACTTGGCAAGTGGTAGAGGATGAAGAAATAGGAAGCGAGTTCACTTTAGAATTGGATTTCTCACTCTTTTTCTCATGTTGCCATTGATGGTAGCAAGCTCTCTTCTTATTGAAGAAGAAGAAGAAGAAGAAGAAGAAAAAGAATATGATAAGTGTTTATAAAATAGAAAATAAAATGATACTTATCATTTTAGCAACCATGGTTTAGTGTAGAGAATAAACTAGGGTTAGGTGAATGGTTAGGTTTAGGAAAAGAACAAGAATGGTCAAAGCTTCTTGAAGTTTCAACAAAACAAACAAAATAAGCAACCATATCTTTTCTTTCCCTAAAATAAAGAATAAATAAATAAAATAAATAATCAAGAGAAGATAATAAAACCCTAACCATTCACTTAAACATGGTTTAAGTCTTACACAAACCCAAGTTTGCATGTATCATCAAACATGATACAAACAAGTGCACAAAAAATATATCACATATACAACTTGTGCATTTCAAGTGAGAAAGTCAATCTTGAGTGAACCAATACTAGTTAATGTAAAGTAATATATCAAATATATAATTATACATTAAATCATTAAATCAACACTTGATTCAATGATCCGGTCATGTCGCATATAACCGACTAGTATCCAATGTATCGACTTATAGAATCAATCTTCGATTCGATAACTAGGTTATATCGCATACAACCAATCGATACATTCATCACGAGAATAGAATACGGTATCACATACACGCATTATTCTCGGTCCCGCACATATCTCATATGCGCTCCTATTTCGTTTTGCTTGAGCCAGCAAACCTCTGTGTAGGACTCTAAAGACTCGTCAATACGCCGGCAGCAGGTGATGATCATATCAAACACCCACAAGCCGCAAGCAGTCTGCTAAACGTAACGGCCACCTGGGTATTGAGCGATCAGAAGATCGACGAGCAAGCCCGCTCACACTCCTGTGAATCCAACCAGTAACACTTACCGTACAGTCCGGTCTGTTCGTTTGATATGTCGTATATCTCGCCTAGGGGTGGTAAACGTCAGACCCCAGTAGCTCGATAAGTCATGCCGATATAAGGTCCATAATATGTGTGAAACTAATGATAACACCTACCAGTAGATCACTGCAACCCTGGCCAGGGATTTCCAGTTATGGCCAGTCGAGCATAGCGCAACATCAACCCCCAATACCGGGAGAGACGAATCCCCTCCTATCGCTCATTGCCTCCATGTGAATCGGGACTGTACCCAAAAACCACCTGTTTGCACGACTCAGTAGAGCCGTGGTAGGGTGGAAATCAAAGCACAGTGGGAGACACACAAGACTCTATGACGATCTCGGGTCAACAGACTAAGCTGTACCAGTGTCACCAGAGAACTGCCATCTGACGTGAGGTATAATACCATCTGGGAGTTCTCGGCGAGTCCGTTCAGTGTATACAGTCTCCACTGAGCACCCGCATACCATCTCTGATGTCAAACACCAATGGATATGGGATCATCCATCGCCCATCACATGGGTCGAGAAGATATACGCTAGTCTACTCTGGAATATCGATGCCCCGTCTCGATATTCCCACGACTAGGAACATTGAAGGATGTACTCATGGACTACCCAGGCCCCACTAGTATGATCTGCATCATAGTCCTGGAAGTCGAGTACACATCCTAAGGGCTTTATCAACATGTAACAGAGAGACTGAAAGTATACATGTTAAGATAAAGAGCAACCAGATAGCGTACTATCATGTCGAGCAAGAAAGTCCTACCTATATATGTCCCAGCATCCACTACTATATACATCCAATGTACAGTAATGGCCTCTAGGGCATACATATAACTAACAATCTCCCACTTGCACTAGGGCCATCTGTAGCAGTAGTTGCAGTATCACATACTCAACCATCCCATATAAGTCTCTCTCTGGGAAAAAGCCTTTGTGAGTGGATCCTCCGTGTTGTCCTCTGAGTCTACTCTCCTAACCTCGATCACCCTGGAGATCAACTATCTCCATGATCAGGTGATGCTGCCTCAGAATATGTCTGGGTCACTGATGGGACCTGGGTTCTTGGGCCAAAGTCACACATCCATTGTCATACAATGGTAGGAACCTAGTTCATCTTATGAACCAATATACACCCAAACTGCCTCTTTGGTAGCATCTTTAATAGAGATGTTACCAGCCTTTATCGTCTAGTATGCCACGGTATCTAGCTTGGAACTCTTCCAACATACCTTCCCTTTACTGAGGGTAAAGACAATGCCTGCGACTGACATTCAGTCGTCCTTATCACCCTGGAACCTTTCCAGTGATTCACCTTTATCCCATTTGGAGAATCCTTGTGATAAGAGGAGATTGACCGATTGTAGTATAGAAAACTCTTTTCCTATCTAGAGTATGTCATCTACGTACTCTACAAGGATCACTACCATACTCCCTACTACCCTCTTTGTATATACAAGGTTCATCTACCATTTTGATGAAGTCAAACACTTTGACTATCACATCAAAACAGACGCTCCAACTCCGCGATGCCTGCTTTATCATGTAAAGCAACTTGTACACGTTTCCGCTGTTCCCACTGTTTACGAAGCCCTCTGGCTGTGTTCTTATAGACGTTCTCTTCTAAATCATTTTAGAAAAGCAGTCATGGCACCCAACCACCAGATATCGTAATCATGGTATGCAGCAATGGCAAGTAGGATCTGGATGGACTTAAGCATAGTCCCTGAAAAAGGTTTCATCATTATCCACGCCTGGTCGATGATGAAAACCTTTAACAAGTCTAGCTTTGAAAGTCTCAACTTTTCCATCTACACCAAGTAATCTTCTCAAGATATACTTGCTCCTGATGGGGATTTAACCCTTCAGATATAGCAACCAAAGTCCATACTTTGTTGGTGTATATGGATTCCATCTCAGATCGCTAAGCATCCAGCCATTCTTACAGAGTCCTTACTCTCGATGGCCTGCTCGAAACTAGTTGGGTCATCATCTCATGATGCATTCCTCGCTCCCACTGTCATCGAGAAACCGAAGTATCTCTCTGGCGGATGAGGAACCCTACCAGATCGTCGGAGAGGCTGAGGTTCGTCGGAGACTATTGACTCCTCTGGTTCTGTCAAATCAGCTGCAGTTTTGTATGGTTGGAACCTTTCCAGTTCTACAGAACCGACCTTGCCTCGATCTTGTCCGGATTTTGCTTTCAGACATAGGCCAGACAATCCCAAATCTTAACTTACTTAAGAGATAGGCCTTTTGCACACCATATCTTATATGGAGTGGTAGGCACTGATTTGATTCGAACCCAATTCAATAGGTATGCAGCTTCTCAAGTGCATAACCCCCTTAAAAGAAACAGGTAACTCAGTAATACTCATCATAGAGCACACTATATCCAATATGGTGCGATTGCTCCACCCTGATACACCGTTGTGCTGTGGTGCATTCAGAGGAGTAACACTGAGAGAGAATCTCATTCTCCTTTAGAATAGTCCAGGAATGCCATGCACAAGTATTCTCCTCCCTGATCTTATCATAGGACATAATACTTATACCTGTATTGTGGTTCTCTACTTCTAACTTATATTCTGTGAATATCTCAAAAGGTTCGGACTTATCTTTCAACAGGAACATATGACTGAATTTTGAGAGATCATCAGAGAACGTAATGAAGTATAAAGAACCAGTCCTGACATGTGTAGACAGGAGACCCTACATACATCATTATGTATCAGTCCCAAGAGTTTACCAACTCTTTCTCTGTTTCCAATAAACAGAGCTATGGTCATCTTATCTTTTTGACATGACTGGCAAGTTTCACAAGATGTAAATTCAAACCGATTTAAATATGCATCTAAAATGTAACTTCAGCCAGTCGGGTCGCATTGATATGACCTAGTCTACAATGCCTCAAGAATGATTCGTTCATTTCTGAACTCTTCCTCTTGTGTGTGTTCTGTATACTAGGAACTGTAGTTTGATTTAGAACGTCAATACTTTTAGATAACGTGCCTGAACCGATCAACTTTTGATATAGGAAATGCTCAAAACATTATCCAACAATACAAAATTTTATCATTTCTTTACTTATAAAGAGAGTGATATGATTTTGTATATCAGGTTCGGTATCTAATAACATACGTTCAGAATCAATGTATTGGTAATACAGGGTGACAGTGACCAACAGACTTGGCTGCAACACTTGCCCCGTTTTCCGTCTCATGAAACTTATCACCCGTTCTCAGTTTTCTACCTTTCTGTAGCCCTATGTAACAGATTACATATCTGGGATCCTGATCCGGTATCAAATACCCAGGATGCAGAGGATACTGAGAAATAGTTTTTTGTAATGAACACACCCGAAGGAGATGCATCATATGCACTTTCTTCGTTTGGGCGGCATAGGAATTCTGGTATTCCCCTATTTCCTGCTCTGTCTTATAACAAATATAAGTTGGAGCGGGACCAACGTTCCCTAGCTCAGTATAACAAGCGGGTTCGGTCAATAATCCGTATTATTATCTTGATTAATGCGTGATATGGTCGCTACCTGGAGAGAGAGAGAAGAAAACACTCTGCGTGCGCTCTTGCAAGATTAGATTGGTTATTTATTTTATCTAATCAGGATGGCTCCCACTGTTTTTATCAAATCTTCCTTCAAACCCTAAAAGGAAAGACTAGCCGGGATTAATTACACTCTACAAGTTCACCAATCTTTCAGCCAGGACAGTGTCGGTACTTTGAGGGAGGTTCCCCGTGCTTTCGCACGGACCTAATTAAAGTAAACCTCGTTTTCCCAGAGGCGTAACCCCGTTGACACCTTTCTAGACACCTACTTGATCGGCTAATTGTAAAGTGCAAAACTCTCCCAGGAGTAACAATTACTCGCAGTGGGTATCCGGATCCAACTATCATATAGAAGGTATGCAATCTCATTGCAAGTTTCAACACTTGAAACTCCCGATAATGGTTTTTACCCGTAGCACTTATGACCTTAACTATGGTCAACAAATCATAAGCACTAGTCAAGTTCTACCCGTCATTTCATGATTAATTAGACCCACCCACATGACCCTTAACTAAGGTCAACAAAGTCACGCGACTGTCCTAACTAATCGCATCATATGCGGTGTAGGAAGACATCACTTAGCTACCGTACACTGTGCCTTAACTAAGGTCAACAAACACAGCACGAATACTAAGTACTCTACTTCCTAAAATGACGGAGGGTTGCGAATGGTTTTTATGAAAACCTTTAACGCTTTGAACTTGATCTCGTTGCAGAATCAAATGGTTTTTTTTAAAGGAATGTTTTTGAGGCTTTTCTAGTTTTGCTAAAGGGGTCACTCCCGGTGAAGGGATCGTCGTCCCTTTCCTCGTCGAATGAGGTGCGGGATATATCACATATATCACTGTGCAAAGCAGAAACTATAGAAGCAATCAAAAGACAAACCGAGGGTGTAGCATCTGCCAGTTATTGCTAAAGGAGTCACTCCCGGTGAAGGGATCTCGGTCCTTTCCTCATCGAATAAGGTGCAGGATGTTCTACAAGGAACACCGCGATGCAAAGTAAGAACTGTAGTTACCTGTTTTTATTTTGAAATTCGATTCCACAACATCAATTAGGTTTATTTTCTTTCATTAATCTCATTAATGAATATCCCATCATTTAAGTCCACCTAAACATCACAGATAAATATAACGTACGCTTATACCATCCGCATTCGCCTCGATGTCCCGTCTGCACCGTTAGGTTAGGTAACTAACACCAGAGCGAGGCAGGGCTAGCGTGGGTGTAAAATATAAGCAACGTCTATATAATATATCATATATACTATATACAATATCTATCTGAACAAATCGCATGATCACATCACAGATAACGCAGCAGAAAATATCATATGAAATATTGGATATATTAGGATGTCCGATACGAGCCAGTATAAAACACGGATTCCACGGTCATGATGAATAGCTAATCCCACAGCCCTAGACCCCTACGAGAGCGGCAAGCAACCCTACCAATTCTAGGGTTAGGAGACCCGGACTCGACTCCTCGAGATGGTCTCCCACTGGACCCTAGAACCCGGTTACTTGTGCTCCCCTCCTTAGGTCTATCCTAATGCGGAAAAGTAAATAATATACAAATGGTGACAACATCCGCAACCTGGAAGTGCCCCAATAAAAGAATATTACATACAAGTTTTTACATGAATGAAAATGAAAAACACTCATCTCACATAAAAAAAACCCGGCTATTCAAACACGATGATCCAATATAACATATCCAGCAACACATAACATCACATGTCATCAACGTAAGTAAATATGCGCATCCCAATTGTCGTTGACATATAGCAACGAAACTGGCGATATCACATATTACACTTACGGTCACAGAAAAGAAAGTGTAAAACTACAACAGTTGGAATCCGCAAACTCTTTAGACATCGCATGCCTAGCCAAATGAATTCCTTAGACATCGCATGCCTAACAATTATAAACCCCGCATTTTAGTCTCATTATCGAAAACTCTTTTCAATATCAAGTCGGGCAATTCAACAGGATTCCCGGCTTCCTGATCGAATGCTCGTCGCAAACTTTAGTAGGCGGCCGCACCCCCGACGCCGTCGACGAAGTGCACCAAGGCGGAACACCGCTGCCGCGAGCACCCGAACGGATGCTTTCGGCGACGGGGTTCTCCTACAGTTACTTGGTCGGGGCTATGGAGTGAGGCTGTCTATTAAGTTTACCCGGCGAGTATCCGCGTACGCTACGTGATTGCGACGGACTTTTGATCACATCAAAATTCCGTGGCAACCGATCAAGTGAGACTAAATTGCTATGTTTATAACATTCATTCAGTTATCTCATAACTATTTGTGAATTCCAATTATTGTATCACATTCCAGATAAACAGAAAATGTTAAACTTTCCGATCGAACAATCGAACACCCAAGTTTTCCCGAAACAGCTCAACACATGAAATAAGTATAAAAACATCCAGTTCATGCCTCAGTACCAACGGTCCAGCTGTAGAAGTGTCAAGCCAACGATTCATATGTGGCACGCCGTACTGCCCCAAACCCTAAGGTTCAAAGGGCAGTTCAAGACGGTCACATAATCGAGTTAAGGTTTGTTGTCTTCTAGAGGGACCATCGCGTTACTTGCACTACTTAGCACGTCATTAAACTACGGAAAAGTCCAACAATTGTAAATTTCCCGGCAGGCGAAAAAGTGGATATTTATATCCGCTCGAACTTTTTAACATATTCTAAAATTATCCGGAAAAACACATAGACAAAGTTTGATAATCCTATCGAATCTTCGATTCCCAATACAACCCCAGAACACTATACTATTGAGTCATAATAAAAATACCCAGAAAATATAGCATTCAAATATAGGAATTAGTGTGCAAAATTAAATGAAAGAGGAGACCGTACGGCCGCGGAACCGCCGCACATGCCAGGATCGTGCCGCGGTTCCGCGGCGGTTTAATCGAATTAGCCCCTCGTTTTTTTACAGTAATTCAAATAAGACCCTGCTTATTTTTCTGCATATTTTTAATTCGAAAAAATCCCTGATTTCAAAAAATGTACAGAGAGCAATTTGAGATTAGGGTTTCGGTTCGATCGGACTTCTAACTCCGTCTACGCATCGCCTAAGGCTCTAGCTAGGCTCTGATACCACTGTAGGGTTCCTAGACACACTAATGAGGTCTCACAACAGATCAAAGATGCCCAATTCAAGATTTTTCATTTGCTTACAAACCCTAATACGGATCGTTAATTAGATGATAAGGCGATGCAAGCAAGTAAATAACTTTATTGCTAAAGGAAAGTGACTACAACCTTTGTAGATCGGGTCCTCCACTTCCTAGGCTCCGTGATGATGTCCCTCTGCTGTACCTATCGGATTCCGGACTCTGGCGAAGGTTTCGTCGGAGAAAAGATCGAGCTAGGTCGTCGACTTCGATGCCGAAGATGATCTACGTCGAGGCAACTCAAGATCAAACTCCAACTTCACCAAGTCATGAAACTTGTGAAGAAAACACTCTATACTACTTGGCAAGTAGTAGAGGATGAAGAAATAGGAAGTGGGTTCACTTTAGAATTGGATTTCTCACTCTTTTTCTCATGTTGCCATTGATGGTAGCAAGCTCTCTTCTTGTTGAAGAAGAAGAAGAAGAAGAAAAAGAATATGATAAGTGTTTATAAAATAGAAAATAAAATGATACTTATCATATTAGCAACCATGGTTTAGTGTAGAGAATAAACTAGAGTTAGGTGAATGGTTAGGTTTAGGAAAAGAACAAGAATGGTCAAAGCTTCTTGAAGTTTCAACAAAACAAACAAAATAAGCAACCATATCTTTTCTTTCCCTAAAATAAAGAATAAATAAATAAAATAAATAATCAAGAGAAGATAATAAAACCCTAACCATTCACTTAAACATGGTTTAAGTCTTACACAAACCCAAGTTTGCATGTATCATCAAACATGATACAAACAAGTGCACAAAAAATATATCACATATACAACTTGTGCATTTCAAGTGAGAAAGTCAATCTTGAGTGAACCAATACTAGTTAATGTAAAGTAATATATCAAATATATAATTATACATTAAATCATTAAATCAACACTTGATTCAATGATCCGGTCATGTCGCATATAACCGACTAGTATCCAATGTATCGACTTATCGAATCAATCTTCGATTCGATAACTAGGTTATATAGCATACAACCAATCAATACATTCATCGCGAGAATAGAATACGGTATCACATACACGCATTATTCTCGGTCCCGCACATATCTCATATGCGCTCCTATTTCGTTTTGCTTGAGCCAGCAAACCTCTGTGTAGGACTCTAAAGACTCGTCAATACGCCGGCAGCAGGTGATGATCATATCAAACACCCACAAGCCGCAAGCGGTCTGCTAAACGTAACGGCCACCCGGGTATTGAGCGATCAGAAGATCGACGAGCAAGACCCTCACACTCCTGTGAATCCAACGAGTAACACTTACCGTATAGTCCGGTCTGTTCGTCTGATATGTCGCATATCTCGCCTAGGGGTGGTAAACGTCAGACCCCAGTAGCTCGATAAGTCATGCCGATATAAGGTCCATAACATGTGTGAAACTACTGATAACACTTACCAGTAGATCACTGCAACCCTGGCCAGGGATTTCCAGTTATGGCCAGTCGAGCATAGCGCAACATCAACCCCCAATACCGGGAGAGACGAATCCCCTCCTATCGCTCATTGCTTCCATGTGAATCTGGACTGTACCCAAAAACCACATGTTTGCACGACTCAGTAGAGCCGTGGTAGGGTGGAAATCAAAGCACAGTGGGAGACACACAAGACTCTATCACGATCTCGGGTCAACAGACTAAGCTGTACCAGTGTCACCAGAGAACTGCCATCTGACGTGAGGTATAATACCATCTGGGAGTTCTCGGCAAGTCCGTTCAGTGTACCCAGTCTCCACTGAGCACCCGCATACCATCTCTGATGTCAAACACCAATGGATATGAGATCATCCATCGCCCATCACATGGGTCGAGAAGATATACGCTAGTCTACTCTGGAATATCGATGCCCCGTCTCGATATTCCCACGACTAGGAACATTGAAGGATGTACTCATGGACTACCCAGGCCCCACTAGTATGATCTGCATCATAGTCCTGGAAGTCGAGTACACATCCTAAGGGCTTTATCAACATGTAACAGAGAGACTGAAAGTATACATGTTAAGATAAAGAGCAACCAGATAGCGTACTATCATGTCGAGCAAGAAACTCCTATCTATATATGTCCCAGCATCCACTACTATATACATCCAGTGTACAGTAATGGCCTCTAAGGCATACATATAACTAACACCTACGAAGCTCTCCGGGCGGCAGAACCGCTCTGCCCCTGCCTCTGCCGTGGCTGGAGCTTCTACCGCCTCTCGCTGCTCCCGACATCGTCATCAAATCTAGATAAACGGTTTCTGGACGCATTAGACAATCATTAAAAGTATTGACTATATATGTATAGAGCGTAAAATGTGAATTAATAATATAACATTTCTGATAACCTTTTTCGTTTCGTGGGTGCATTATACATATCTACTTGGATTTCATCGTCGATGTCATTTCTAACCCACGTAACTTCATGATCGGTCGAAGACAACCCGTCCTTCGAAACAGACGGTCAGAGCACTTTAAGCCTTCTCTCTTCTTCGTCTTCATCGCTGTCCTCGTATTCTGGGACATCGTGGACATCTCTGGGTTTCCATCGGCATACAACACTCTACCCCGGATGCTTCAAACACTGTGAGTAGTATACTTGGAACGCTTGGTTCGGAAAGATAAACGGATCTTCCTGACCGTAAAATCGAAGTGTGTTCACACTGGTCAATCCATATTCATCTTTCCAAATCCCAAGATTGCTTCTCCACCTGTCCGTATCGGTTCGCGTATCGTACCAAGTACATTGGAATATATAAAAAGGTTCTGATCGTCCGGGATAGTGGATGCCGAGTATACAATTTAAGTACCCATAATAAATCACACCGTCCGATCCTACCGTCGCAATCCCACTATTCTGAGTGGTTCTAGATGTTTCTAATTCCTTAACTTCGAATTTGTATCCAAGGACACCAAATCCTTTGTAATATGCAACCTCCGTACTAGGAAATTGAGCTAAACATCTTGAATCACTCTCAAATGATGCAGACAAGTTCGGATCGTGGATCTAACAAAACAAATTTTACGACAAATACATAACGATACAAGTTTAGATTAAAACTTCTAGCAATAAAATGTTATTCGAATAACTTACATGATCTGTGACCCAATCACAAAAATTATCCTGATGATATTTTCCAATTGTTCTTCATTCCAATCAGGATGCCCCTCACGTACCTCGTTAAAATGAATTCTGTTTTCGACAAATAATGGTGACATTAATATTAGATCATTTCATACACACACAAACACAGATATAACAATTAATCCAAAAAAACTTACTCTCTAATTTGTTCAAGACATGCGCAATTAAGCAAGATAAACCGGTATATCTTGTTGATAAACATAGTGTCTACCCTCTTATACTCGGCTTTACCATATGGTCCGTCTTGAATTCTTCGTGGTCGGTTAAGCCTTGTCTCAATGTTCTCGTCCAGATAGCGGGAACAAAATGTGGTTGCTTCATCAAGAAGATAACCTTGCATGATAGAACCCTCTGGTCGATTTTTATTGCGTATATACTTCTTAAGAGTGTAGAGGTACCTAATGAAAATATGTTGATTAAATAAATACGGGCATACAGGACAACAATAAATTTATAAATTGCGCGAAACGAAAAATTACACGTACCTCTTGACGGGATACATCCATCAATATTGTACCGGTCCGGCTAATTTCGCCTCAGTTGCAAGATGAACCGTCAAGTGTATTATGATATCGAAGAATGACGGTGGGAAAATACACTCAAACTTGCAAAGTATCAACGCAATAGAATTTTCTAGTTTATCCAACGTCACAACCTCCAGTGTTTTAGCACACAACTCCCTGAAAAAACAACATAGGTCGTTGATTACTAGACCAACCGAGTCTGGGAGTGAAGTCCTGAGGGCTAAGGGAAGAAGGTGCTCCAAGATAACATGGTGATCATGACTTTTCAGTCCATCGATCTTGCCCTTCACAATTTTTATTTTCTTGTTGAATGATCCTGAGAAACCTGTGGGGACTTTCAAATCATGCAACACCTGCAGGAATCTTTTCTTCTCCGGTTGTGACATATGATAAGCGGCATTGGGAAGTACAAACTTGCCCGGTTTACCCGCTACCAGTCTAGGGTGCAATTCACTTCTTATTCCCCACTCTTGTAGATCCATCCGAGCATTCATGTTGTCTTTAGATTTCCCGTCTTTACAAAGAAGCAAGTTAAGTATGTGCTCTGATACTCCCTTCTCTATATGCATGACGTCCAGACAATGACGCACTGAATTTGTAGACCAGTACGGAAGCTCGAAGAAAATGCTTAACTTGTTCCAATATGGTGGTTTGACCTGTTTCGTCGGATCCATCCCAAAGGTCACGTTATTGTAACCATCCCATTTAGCAGTCACGTCCTCTCCGGACAATGGGGATGGAGGTCCAAGAAGCTCCTGATGACCATCAAAGTGAACCGTGTCTAACCTATAGGGGTGGTCTGGAGGCAGGAAACGTCGATGGCCGCAATAACAAACCTTCCTGCTAAAATTCAAGAATTTCGATGTTGTGTGTTCATGGCAATGAGGACATGCTTTGTGACCATGTACGGATTAACCTGATAGCATTCCATACGCAGGAAAGTCATTAATTGTCCACATTAAAGCCGCACGCAGTATGAAGGTTGTATTTGTATTTGCATCATATGTCTTTACACCATCAATGAACAAAAATTTCAACTCCTCGATCAGAGGTCGGAGATAGACGTCGATATTGTTCCCCGATGAGTTTGGTCCGTCGATAAGAAGAGGCATCATAAAGTATGATTGGTCCATAGCCAACCAAGGCGACAGATTATAAATTATCATTACAACGGGCCATGTGCTGTGACTTCCAGCCATATAGTTGAATGGGCAGAAGCCATCAGTAGCCAGTCCGAGTCGGACATTGCGAGGATCGCTACTGAATATTGCGTGCCTCCTATCGAAATCCTTCCATGCCGGTGAATCTCTTGGATGGCTCATTTTTCCATCTTCACTTGGAGGAGCACGGTGATGCCAAATCATTGCCTCGGCTGTTTTCTTGCACCTGAATTGCCTCTGTAGCCTCTGTGTTATGGGAAAGTATCGTGCTATCTTCACAGGTATATCAGGCTTCTTATCAGAATCTTTCGGCTTATACATGGCCTCTCCGAATGTTGGACACACTTTCAAATCTGAATTCTCTTTCCGGTACAAAACGCAATTTTTAGGACATGCTTGAATCTTCTCGCACTTTAGACCCAAATCAGACATCATCTTCTGGGCTTCGTATCAGCTGTCGGGCACATTATTTCCCGGAGGCATAGAATCTTTCAAGAACGAAAGAAGCATTGTGAATGACTTGTTGCTCCATCCATTTAGACACTTAATCTGGAAAAGTTGGACGAACCATGAAAGGGTGGAATACTTCGCATTCTCATAAATTGGTTTCCTAGCATCATTCATGAAATTTTCATATTTATCCGCACGAGGTGTTAGTTATATGTATGCCCTAGAGGCCATTACTGTACATATGATGTATATTGTAGTGGATGCTAGGACGTATATAGGGAGGACTTTCTTGCTCGACATGATAGTATGCTATCTGGTTACACTTTACCTTAACGTGTACACTGACTGTCTCTCTGTTACATGTTGGTAAAGCCCTTAGGATGTGTACTTGACTACCGGGACTATGATGCAGATCATACTAGTGGGGACAGATAGTCTATAAGTACATCCTTCAAAGTCCCTAGTCGTGGGTGTATCGAGACAGGGCATCGATATACCAGAGTAGACTAGCGTGTACCTTCTCGACCCATACAGATGGGCGATGGATGATCCCATATCCATTGGTGTTTGACATCAGAGATGATATACGGGTGCTCAGTAGAGACTGGGTACACTGGACGGACTCGCCGAGAACTCCCAGATGGTATTATACCTTACGTCAGATGGCAGTTCTCTGGTGACACTGGTACAGAGTAGTCTGTTGACCCGAGATCGTCATAGAGTCTTGTGTGGTTCCCACTGTGCTTTGATTTCCATCTTACCACGTCCAAGAGGGCGTGCAAAACGGTGGTTTTTGGGTACAGTCCCGAGTCACATGGAGGCAATGAGCGATAGGAGGGGATTCGTCTCTCCCGGTATAGGGGGTTGATGTTGCGCTGTGTTCGATTGGCTATAACAGGAAATCCCTGGCCAGGGTTGCTGAGATTTACTGGTAAGTGTTACCAGTAGTTTCTCGAATTGTTATAGACCTCATATCGACACGACTTATCGAGCTATTGGGGTCTGACGTTTACCACCCCTAGGCGAGATATGCGACATATCAGACGATCAGACCGGACTGTACGGTAGTGTTACTGGTTGGATTCACTGGAGTGTAAGTGGGCTTGCTCGTCGATCTTCAGATCGCTCAATACCCGGGTGGCCGTTACGTTTAGCAGACCGCTTGCGGCTTGTGGGTGCTTGATATGATCATCACCTGCTGCCGGCGTATTGACGAGTCTTTAGAGTCCTACACAGAGGTTTCCTGGCTCAAGCGAAACGAAATAGGAGCGCATATGAGATATGTGCGGGACCGAGAATAATGCATGTATGTGATACCGTATTCTATTCTCGCGATGAATGTATCGATTGGTTGTATGCGATATGACCTAGTTATCGAATCAAGGGTTGATTCGATAAGCCGATACATTGGATACTAGTCGGTTATATGCGATATGACCGGATCGTTAAATCAAGTGTTGATTTAATGATTTATTGCGTAATTATATATTTGATATATTAGTTTGCATTAACTAGTATCGGTTTACTTAAGATGGATTTTCTCACTTGGATGTACACATTGTATATGTGATATACTTTTGTGCACTTGATTGTATCATGTTTGATGATACATGTTTGCTAGGGTTTTTGTGTAAAGATCAAACCATGGTTACATGATAATGGTTAGGGTTTTGTTTTATTCTTTTATCTTATTTAATTATTCATTTTGGAATATGATAAGCATAAAAAGAAAATGGTTGCTAATTTTGGATTCTAGTTGAAGCTTCTTGAACTTTTGACTATGTGACCATTTTTGTCTCATGCTTAACCCTAACCACTTCATTTAACCTTAGTTTAGTCTCTACACTTTACCATGGTTGATTATGATAAGTATTCTATTATTTTCTATTTTCTAAAAGAACTTATCATAACAATTTCTATCTTCTTCTTCCTTTCTTCACTTGAAGAAAGCAAGCCTCATCAATGGTGGATTGATGAAACAAGTGAGAAATCCAATTCTAAAGTCTACCCACTTCCTATTTCTTCATCCTCTACCTCTTGCCAAGTAGTAGAGTGTGTTTTTCTTCACAAGTTTCTTGACTTGGTGAAGTCGGAGCTTGATTTAACGATGCCTCGACGTAGATCATCTTCGGCATGGACATCGATGACCTAGCCCGTCCATTCTCCGATGAAGCCGACGCTAGAGCCCGGGACTTGTTATGGACAACGCGGAGACTTCATTGCGGAGCTGTGGAGGTGGAGAACCGGATCTACAAAGGTTGTATTTCCGTATCTCTTAGTTAAGTTGTTAACTAGTTTCTAGTTTCGCCTAGATTTCTAGCAAACGATCCGTAGTTTAGGGTTTCTCGGCACGTTAAAATTTGAAATTGGCATGGTTGATGCCTTGTGAGACCTCTAGGGAGTGCCTAGGAACCCTACAGTGGTATCAGAGCCAAGCTAGAGCCTTAGGCGAAGTCTAGACGGAATTTGAAGTCCGAACGAACCGAAAACCCAAAATTTCCATGCTCTCTGTCCTTTTTCCAAAAACGTGGATTTTTCCAGATTAAAAATTTCTTAAAAATTCAGCAGGGTGCTATTAGAATTACTGTGAAATTCGTGGGGGTAATTCGTTAAAAGGGCGGCGGAACCGCGGCTGAAGCATGGCTTCTGCGGCGGTTCCGCGGCCAATAGGTGACATCATCACCCCCTGTTTCCACAGTAACTCCTATTTTGTAATGTTGGATTTTATGGGAATTTTTAATATTTATTCAAGAGTTGAATTTTCTGGTATTGTTTTGGGGATTCGGTGTTTCGATCGGAGTATCAAATTTTGTCTGTGTGGCTTTCCGTATAAATTTTAGAATATGTTAAAAAGTTCGACCGGATATAAATACCCAATTTTTCCCCTGTCGGGAAATTTCCAAGTGTTGGATTTTTCCGTAGTTTAACGACGTTCTAAGTAGTGCAAGTAACTCGATGGATCCTCTAGAAGACAACAAACCTTAACTCGATTATGTGACCGTCTTGAACTGCCCTTTGAACCTTCGGGTTTGGGGCAGTACGGCGTGCCACATGTGAGGCGTTGGCTTGACCCTTCTACGGCTGGACCGTTGGTACTGAGGCACGAACTGAATGTTGTTAGACTTATTTCATGTGTTGAGCTGTATCGGGAAAACTTGGGTGTTTGACTGTTCGATCGAAAAGTTTAACATTTTCTGTTTATCTGGAATGGGATACAATAATTGGAATTCACAAAAGTTATGAGATAACTGAATGAATGTTATAAAAATAGCAGTTTAGTCTCACTTGATCGGTTGCCACGGAATTTTGATGTGATCAAAAGTCCGTCGCAATCACGTAGCGTACGCGGATACTCGCCGGGTAAACTTAACAGACAGCCTCACTCCATAGCCCCGACCAAGTGACTGTAGGAGAACCTCATCGCCGAAAGCATCCGTCCGGGTGCTCGCGGTAGCGGTGTTCCGCCTTGGTGCACTTCGTCGACGGTATCGGGGGTGCGGCCGTCTACTGCAGTTTGCGACGAGCATTCGATCAGGATGTCGGGAATCTTGTTGAATTGCCCGACTTTATATTGAAAAGTGTTTTCGATTTGGAGACTAAAATGCGGGGTTTATAATTGTTAGGCATGCGATGTCTAAAGAATTCATTTGATTAGGCATGCGATGTCTATGCAGGTTGCGGATTCCAACTGTTGTAGTTTTACACTTTCTTTTCTGTGACCGTAAGTGTAATATGTGATATCGCCGGTTTCGTTGCTATATGTCAACGACAATTGGGATGCGCATATTTACTTACGTTGATGACATGTGATGTTATGTGTTGCTGGATATGTTATATTGAATCGTCGTGTTTGAATAGCCGGGGTTTTTTATGTGAGATGAGTGTTTTTCATTTTCATTCATGTAAAAACTTGTATGTAATATTCTTTTATTGGGACACTTCCAGATTGCGGAAGTAGTCACCCTTTGTATATTATTTACTTTTCCGCACTAGGATAGACCCAAGGAGGAGGGCACAAGTAACCGGGTTCTGGAGTCCAGTGGGAGACCAACTCGAGGAGTCGAGTCCGGGTCTCCAAACTCTAGAATTGGTAGGGTTGCTTGCCGCTCTCGTAGGGGTCTTGGGGTGTGGGTTTGGCTATTCATCACGACCGTGGAATCCGTGTTTTATACTGGCTCGTATTGAAAACACGGACGTCCTAGTATATCCAATATTTCATATGTTTCTTCTGCTGCGATATCTGTGATGTGATCATGTGATATGTTCTGTGATGGATACATTATATAGTATATATGATATATTATATAGACGTTACTTATGTTTTACACCCGTGCTAGCCCTGCCCCGCTCTGCCGTTAGTTACCTAACCTAACGGTGCACGAGGGGACATCGAGGCGAATGCGGATGGCATAAGTGTACGTCGTATTTATCTGTGATGTTTAGGTAAACTTAAATGATGGGACTTCATTAATATGATTAATGAAATAAAAGAAACCTAAGATGTTGTAGAATCGAATTTCAAAATAAAACAGGTAGCTACAGTTCTTGCTTTGCACAGCGGTATATATGATATATCCTGCACCTTATTCGATGAGGAAAGGACCGAGATCCCTTCACCGGGAGTGACTCCTTTAGCAATAACTGGCAGATGCTGCACACTCGGTTTGTCTTTTGATTGCTTTTTAGAGTTTTTGCTTTGCACAGTGATATATATGATATATCCCGCACCTCATTCGACGAGGAAAGGACCGACGATCCCTTCACCGGGAGTGACTCCTTTAGCAAAACTGGAAAAGCCTCAAAAGCACTCCATTTCAAAATTCATTCGATCCTACAACGATATCAAGTTCATTACGCAATAGGTTTTCAGAAAAACCTGTCGTAGCCCTCCGTCATTTCAGATAAGTAGTATATAGTATTCGTGCTGCATTTGTTGGCTTTCGTCAAGGTGCAGTGTGCGGTAGCTATATGCTGCTTATCTGCTAGCATACGATGCGATTGGATTAGGGTAGTCGTGCGGCTTTGTTGGATTTCGTTAAGGGTCGTGCGGGTGGGTTTAATTCGATCAAGAAATGTACGGGTTGAACTTGACTAGCGGGCTATGGTTTGTTGGCTTTCGTCAAGGTCATAGCATGTTAGGGGCAAAATATTATCGGGAATTTCAAGTGTTGAAATTTGCAATGAGATTGCATACCTTCTCTGAGATAGTTGGATCCCGATACCCGCTGCGAGTAAGTGTTACTCCTGGGAGAGTTTTATACATTACAATTAGCCGATCAAGTAGGTGTCTAGAAAGGTGTCAACGAGGTTACGCCTCTGGGAAAACGAGGTTTACATTAATTAGGTTCGTGCGAAAGCACGGGGGACCTCCCTCAAAGTACCGACACTGGCCTGGCTGAAAGATTGGCGAACTTGTAGTGTGTAATTAATCCCGGCTAGTCTTTCCTTTTAGGGTTTGAAGGAAGATTTGATAAAAAGCAGTGGGAGCCATCCTGATTAGATAAAATAATAACCAATCTATTCTTGCAGAGCGCACGCTGAGTGTTTTCTTCTCTCTCTCTCCAGGGAGCGACCATATCACGCCTTAATCAAGATAATAATACGGAATATTGACCGAACCCGCTTGTTATACTGAGCTGGGGAACGTTGGTCCCACTCCAACTTATAATTGTTATAAGACAGAGCAGGAAATTGGGGATTACCAGAATTCCCGTGCCGCCCAAACGAAGAGAGTGCATGCTGATGCATCATCTTCGTGTGTGTTCATTACAAAGAACTGTTTCTCAGTATCCTTTACGTCCTGGGTATGTGATACCAGATCAGGATCCCAGATATGTAATCTGTTACATAGGGCTGCAGAAAGGTAGAGAACTGAGAACGGGTGATATGTTTCATGAGGCAGAAAACGGGGCAAGTGTTGCAGCCAAGTCTGTTGGTCACTGTCACCCTGTATTCCAAATACATTGATTCTGAACGAATGTTATTAGATACCGAACCTGATATACAAAATCATATCTATCTCTTTATTAGTAAAGAAATGATAAAATTTTGTATTGTTGGATAATGTTTTGAACATTTCCTATATCAAAAGTTGATCGCTTCAGGCACGTTATCTAAAAGCATTAATGTTCTAAATCAAACTACAGTTCTTTAGTATACGGAGCACACACAAGAGGAAGAGTTCAGAAATGAACGAATCCTTCTTGAGGTATTGTAGACTAGGTCAGATCAATGTGACCCGACTAGCTAGAGTTACATAAAGATGCATATTTAAATTAATTTGAATTTGCATCTTGTGAAACTCGCCAGTCATGTCACAAAGATAAGATGACCACAGCTCCGTTTACTGAAAACAGAGAAAGAGTTAGTGAACTCTTGGGATGATACATGTTGATGTATGTAGGTCCCCTGTCTACACATGCCAAGACTGGTTCTTTATACTTCGTTATATTCTCTGATAATCTCTCAAGATTCAGTCATATGTTCCTGTTGAAACACAAGTCCGAACCTTTTGAGATATTCACAGAATATAAGTTAGAAGTAGAAAACCAAAATACGGGTATAAGTATTATGTCCTTTGATGTGATCAAGGAGGAGAATAATTGAGCACGGAAATACTGGACTACTCTAAAGGAGAATGAGATTCTCTCTCAGCATTACTCCTCTGAATACACCATAGCACGATGGTATATCAGGGCGGAGCAATCACACCCTATATGATAAGGTGTGCTCTATGATGAGTACTACTGAGTTACCTTTTTCCTTTTTGGGAGTTATGCACTTGAGAAGCTGCATACCTATTGAATAGGGTTCGAATCAAATCAATGCCTACCACTTCATATGTGATATGGAAAGGTTAGAGCCCATATCTTAAGTTGGTTAAGATTTGGGGTTGTCCGGCCTATGTCTAAAAGCAAAATCCGGACAAGCTCGAGGCAAGGTCTGTAATGTAGAACTGGAAAGGTTCCAGCTATACAAACTACATCAGATGATCTGATAAAACCAAAGGATTCAATAGATTCCAACGAACCTCAGCCTCTCCGCCGATCTAGTAGGGTTCCTCACCCACCTGAGAGATACTTCTGTTTCTCTATGACAGTGGGAGCGAGGATTGCATCATGAGATGATGACCCAACTAGTTTCGACCTGGCCATCAGGAGTAGGACTCTGTGAGAATGGCTGGATGTTTATCGATCTGAGATGGAATCCTTATACACCAACAAAGTATGGACTTTGGTTGCTATATCTGAAGGGTTAAATCCCCATCAGGAGCAAGTATATCTTGAGAAGATTACTTGGTGTAGATGGAAAAGTTGAGACTTTCAAAGCTAGACTTGTTAAATGTTTGCATCATTGACCAGCTGTGGATTATATTGAAACCTTTTCCAAGGATCTATGCTTAAGTCCATCCAGATCCTACTTGCCACGGCTACATACCATGACTACGATATCTGGTGGTTGGGTGTCTTGACTGCTTTTCTAAATGATGATTTGGAAGAGAGCGTCTATAAGTACACAGCCAGAGAGCTTCGTAGACAGTGGGAGCAGCGGAAACGTGTGCAAGATGCTTTATTTGATAAAGCAGGCATCGCGGAGTTGGAACATCTGTTTTGATGAATTAGTCAAAGAAGTTGACATCATCAAAATGGTAGATGAACCTTGTATAAACAAAAAGGTAGTAGGGAGTATGGTGGTGATCCTCGTGGAGTACGTGGATAACATACTCTTGATAGGGAAGGAGTTTCCTATGCTACGCTCGATCAATCTCCGCTTATCACTAGGATTCTCCATATAGGATCAAAGTGATACCTACTAAATCCTGGATTTTGGATCTATGAGATAGATCTAATTGGATGTTAGGATACTCACTAGTTGTAGTGAGACGGTATCAACCGATCCTGGGGAGAATCACTGGAAGGGTTCCAGGGTGATAAAGACGACTGAATGTCAGTCACAGGCATTGTCTTTTCCCTCAGTAAAGGGACGGTATGTTGGAAGAGTTCCAAGCTAGATACCGTGGCATACTAGACGATAAAGGCAGGATACATCGCTACTTAAGATGCTACCAAAGAGGCAGTCTGGGTGTATATTAGTTCATAAGATGAACTTTGTTCCTCCCATTGTGTGACAATGGAGTTGTGGCTTATGCCAAGGAACGCCGGTCCCATTAGTGATCCAGACATATTCTATGGCAGTATCACTTGATCATGGAGATGGTTGATCTCCAGGGAGATCGAGGTTAGGAGAGTAGACTCAGAGGACAACACAGCGGATCCACTCACAAAGGCCTGTTCCCAGAGAGAGACTTTTATGGGATGGTTGAGTATGAGATACTACAACCACTGCTACAGATGGCCCTAGTGCAAGTGGGAGATTGTTAGTTATATGTATGCCCTAGAGGCCATTACTGTACATATGATGTATATTGTAGTGGATGCTAGGACGTATATAGGGACTTTCTTGCTCGACATGATAGTATGCTATCTGGTTACACTTTACCTTAACGTGTACACTGACTGTCTCTCTGTTACATGTTGGTAAAGCCCTTAGGATGTGTACTTGACTACCGGGACTATGATGCAGATCATACTAGTGGGGACAGATAGTCTATAAGTACATCCTTCAAAGTCCCTAGTCGTGGGTGTATCGAGACAGGGCATCGATATACCAGAGTAGACTAGCGTGTACCTTCTCGACCCATACAGATGGGCGATGGATGATCCCATATCCATTGGTGTTTGACATCAGAGATGATATACGGGTGCTCAGTAGAGACTGGGTACACTGGACGGACTCGCCGAGAACTCCCAGATGGTATTATACCTTACGTCAGATGGCAGTTCTCTGGTGACACTGGTACAGAGTAGTCTGTTGACCCGAGATCGTCATAGAGTCTTGTGTGGTTCCCACTGTGCTTTGATTTCCATCTTACCACGTCCAAGAAGGCGTGCAAAACGGTGGTTTTTGGGTACAGTCCCGAGTCACATGGAGGCAATGAGCGATAGGAGGGGATTCGTCTCTCCCGGTATAGGGGGTTGATGTTGCGCTGTGTTTGATTGGCTATAACAGGAAATCCCTGGCCAGGGTTGCTGAGATTTACTGGTAAGTGTTACCAGTAGTTTCTCGAATTGTTATAGACCTCATATCGACACGACTTATCGAGCTATTGGGGTCTGACGTTTACCACCCCTAGGCGAGATATGCGACATATCAGATGATCAGACCGGACTGTACGGTAGTGTTACTGGTTGGATTCACTGGAGTGTGAGCGGGCTTGCTCGTCGATCTTCAGATCGCTCAATACCCGGGTGGCCGTTACGTTTAGCAGACCGCTTGCGGCTTTTAGGTGCTTGATATGATCATCACCTGCTGCCGGCGTATTGACGAGTCTTTAGAGTCCTACACAGAGGTTTCCTGGCTCAAGCGAAACGAAATAGGAGCGCATATGAGATATGTGTGGGACCGAGAATAATGCGTGTATGTGATACCGTATTCTATTCTCGCGATGAATGTATCGATTGGTTGTATGCGATATGACCTAGTTATCGAATCAAGGGTTGATTCGATAAGCCGATACATTGGATACTAGTCGGTTATATGCGATATGACCGGATCGTTAAATCAAGTGTTGATTTAATGATTTATTGCGTAATTATATATTTGATATATTAGTTTGCATTAACTAGTATCGGTTTACTTAAGATGGATTTTCTCACTTGGATGTACACATTGTATATGTGATATACTTTTGTGCACTTGATTGTATCATGTTTGATGATACATGTTTGCTAGGGTTTTTCTGTAAAGATCAAACCATGGTTACATGATAATGGTTAGGGTTTTGTTTTATTCTTTTATCTTATTTAATTATTCATTTTGGAATATGATAAGCATAAAAAGAAAATGGTTGCTAATTTTGGATTCTAGTTGAAGCTTCTTGAACTTTTGACTATGTGACCATTTTTGTCTCATGCTTAACCCTAACCACTTCATTTAACCTTAGTTTAGTCTCTACACTTTACCATGGTTGATTATGATAAGTATTCTATTATTTTCTATTTTCTAAAAGAACTTATCATAACAATTTCTATCTTCTTCTTCCTTTCTTCACTTGAAGAAAGCAAGCCTCATCAATGGTGGATTGATGAAACAAGTGAGAAATCCAATTCTAAAGTCTACCCACTTCCTATTTCTTCATCCTCAACCTCTTGCCAAGTAGTAGAGTGTGTTTTTCTTCACAAGTTTCTTGACTTGGTGAAGTCGGAGCTTGATTTAGCGATGCCTCGACGTAGATCATCTTCGGCATGGACATCGATGACCTAGCCCGTCCATTCTCCGATGAAGCCGACGCTAGAGCC
Organism: Agapanthus africanus; assembly: GCA_030015575.1. NCBI lineage: Eukaryota > Viridiplantae > Streptophyta > Magnoliopsida > Asparagales > Amaryllidaceae > Agapanthus > Agapanthus africanus. The sequence goes on from CM057346.1 coordinate 406,231,684, forward strand.
CGGGACTTGTTATGGACAGTGAGGAGACTTCATTGCGGAGCTGTGGAGGTGGAGAACCGGATCTACAAAGGTTGTATTTCCGTATCTCTTAGTTAAGTTGTTAACTAGTTTCTAGTTTCGCCTAGATTTCTAGCAAACGATCCGTAGTTTAGGGTTTCTCGGCACGTTAAAATTTGAAATTGGCATGGTTGATGCCTTGTGAGACCTCTAGGGAGTGCCTAGGAACCCTACACGAGGTCCTTGACCGGAAGGAATGTCATCTTCGGTACGAATAGATTCACCTAGGGTAGCCTCTACCATATCCTCCATTTCTTCTGATGGAAATAAATTACCGCCTTCTCTTTCTGCCGCATTACCGAATTCTTCTTCTCCTGCCGCATTATCGTGTTCTACTTCTTCTGCCGCAGTACTGCATTCTTCTCCTTCCCCGTGATATTTCCAAGTTGTATAAAGTCCAGTAAACCCATGTTTTACAATATGAAGCTCTGCCAATTCTACCTTCTGCCAGTACTTATTGCCACATCTATCGCACGGACAGAGAATCTTCTCTATTATGATCTTATTATGTGCGCGTGCAAATTCAAGGAAAGCAGCAACTCCTACGACAAACTTAGGTTGCATACGTTATTTCCAATCCACATACATCCAGTCTTTAACTCTGACGTACTCATGGGCCATGTTAGACTGTATAACATATAAATTGTAGGTTATGCTGACTATATTGAGAAATATAAGAATGGGATAGTTACTGATAAAGGAGAAAATCCGTGTATATGCTTTGTGTGTGCGTTTGTCGTTGAAAAGAAGACGAGCATCGCACGTATGTTAACCGATAGACGGGGACTAAGTGGCGCTTTTAGTTTCATATATGAGTATCGATGAGAATATGAAGGTTTCATATTATCATATAGTGGTTTTAACCCGAACATCTCGAATCGCTCTCTAATTATGCGTTTGTTGTGTATTCTTGTTGTATGTGTGTGTTCCGGCTGTCGGGGGTAGGCTTCTATCCCATTAAGAATGTATAGAGCGAACACCCATCACTTGTGCTTTCAACCGTTTCGAGTAAATTTCGGCAGCACCTCCCCGCTGTTCTCCGAGTACACTGTAATAGAATAGATAATCATTTCAAAGCTGTGAAACAACGTTGAAATGAACATCTAATCTATCTTTGTACACGGAGATCCAGCTGAAAGGTACCGACGAAATATCTCGAAACGGATGAAAACACAAGTGAATGAAGGCATTTGCTTTATACATTCTTAACTTGTCCACACGGAACAAATCTATGGGTTACCAAACGATTGAATTTTCTCGTCGCGTAGACTATACGACGGTTGTTAGTATCGAGCTATACTGTCCGATATTTAACAACCTTCATATGGTTCTATATCACGACGAGCATCGCACGTATGTTAACCGATAGACGGGGATTAAGTGGCGCTTTTAGTTTCATATATGAGTATCGATGAGAATATGAAGGTTTCATATTATCATATAGTGGTTTTAACCCGAACATCTCGAATCGCTCTCTAATTATGCGTTTGTTGTGTATTGTTGTTGTATGTGTGTATTCCGGCTGTCGGGGGTAGGCTTCTATCTCATTAAGAATGTATAGAGCGAACACCCATCACTTGTGCTTTCAACCGTTTCGAGTAAATTTCGGCAGCACCTCCCCGCTGTTCTCCGAGTACACTGTAATAGAATAGATAATCATTTCAAAGCTGTGAAACAACGTTGAAATGAACATCTAATCTATCTTTGTATACGGAGAACCAGCGGAAAGGTACCGACGAAATATCTCGAAACGGATGAAAACACAAGTAAATGAAGGCGTTTGCTTTATACATTCTTAACTTGTCCACACGGGACAAATCTATGGGTTACCATACGATTGAATTTTCTCGTCACGTAGACTATACGACGGTTGTTAGTATCGAGCTATACTGTCCGATATTTAACAACCTTCGTATGGTTCTATGTCAAGACGAGTATCGCACGTATGTTAACCGATAGACGGGGACTAAGTGGCGCTTTTAGTTTCATATATGAGTATCGATGAGAATATGAAGGTTTCATATTATCATATAGTGGTTTTAACCCGAACATCTCGAATCGCTCTCTAATTATGCGTTTGTTGTGTATTCTTGTTGTATGTGTGTGTTCCGGCTGTCGGGGGTAGGCTTCTATCTCATTAAGAATGTATAGAGCGAACACCCATCACTTGTGCTTTCAACCGTTTCGAGTAAATTTCGGCAGCACCTCCCCGCTGTTCTCCGAGTACACTGTAATAGAATAGATAACCATTTTAAAGCTGTGAAACAACTTTGAAATGAACATCTAATCTATTTTTGTACACGGAGAACCAGCGGAAAGGTACCGACGAAATATCTCGAAACGGATGAAAACACAAGTGAATGAAGGCATTTGCTTTATACATTCTTAACTTGTCCACACGGGACAAATCTATGGGTTACCATACAATTGAATTTTCTCGTCGCGTAGACTATACGACGGTTGTTAGTATCGAGCTATACCGTCCGATATTTAACAACCTTCGTATAGTTCTATGTCACGATGAGCATCGCGCGTATGTTAACCGATAGACGGGGACTAAGTGGCGCTTTTAGTTTCATATATGAGTATCAATAGGAATACGAAGGTTTCATATTATCATCGAGTATCATATATTGGTTTTAACCTGAACATCTCGAATCGCTCTCTAATTATGCGTTTGTTGTGCATTCGTGTTGTATGTGTAACATGATTTTGTTAGTGTATATGCCCTAGAGGCCATTACTGTATCATACTAGTTTGTATATTACTTAATGGATGCTTGGGATATTCACCTTGTATATACAATCTTGCTCAAAATAGTAGTATGCTACTTGGTTTGTTTCTACTTCAATGTGTACTTGTGTTTATTTCAGTATATCACTTATACGCATTAGTGGAGCCCTTAGGATCTTTGCTTGATTACCAGCGTTGTGATGGCAGTCACACTAGTGGGGGCTGGGTAATCTATAAGCACATCCTTATTCAGGTCCCTGGTCGCAGGACTATCGAGACAGGGCATCGATACTCCGGAGTAGACCAGCGCATGCGCTTCTCATCCCAGTGTGGGAGACGGTCTGTCCCACAGCCGTCAGTACGTCGTACTTGAGATAGTATGCGGGTGCTCGTTAGGTTACGGGTACACTGGACAGGACTCGTCGGGAACTGACTAGTTGGTATTATACCTATCGTCAGTTATCAGTTCCCAGGTGACATGAGTACAGCTTAGTCCGCTGACTTGACACTGTCACTCCGCCTCGAGTGTGTTCCCACTGTACTTTGATCACTACCCTACCACGGCTCAAAGGAGTCGTGCAAACAGGTGGTGGTTGGGTGCAGTCCCGAAGCACTTGGAGGCAGTGACGGTTAGACAGGATTCGTCTCTCCCGGTATTGGGGGTTGACATCGCGCTGTGTCTAGGAGAGCCATTACACGAGTAGTCCCTGGCCAGGGCAAACGAGATATACTGGTAGGTTTCCAGTGTTATCTCAGGGTGTATTGGGCTTCACTCCGGCACGACTTGTACCGCTATTGGGGGACTGATGTTTACCGCCCCCTAGGCCCGCCATGCGATGTATCAGACGAACAGACCGGACTGTACGGAGAATGTCACGCTCAGGCTCAGTAGGAGTTCAGATGGGTTTCGCCTCGTCGGTCTTCTTGTCGGCATTACCTGGGGACCGTTACGCACAGCTAGTGCCGCTTGCGGTCTGTGGTTAAACCCACTGCCAGCGTAGTGTCGAGTCTTTAGAGTCCCACACAGAAAGCTTTTCGCCTTTAGGCAAAAGAGTAGAGGTCGCATGGTATTGCGACAGGTCGCATGGTTTTGCGACAGGGTTCGGTCACATCCGTGCACTTGTGCACGTACAGTGTCCGGACAGTTTACACTAGCGGGCTTTGGTTTAAGCCAGATCCTAGTGTACCTTATGGGATTGGATTTATCCAGTTTGCATTCGTGTTCCTCGGAACGCGGATGCGGGTGTGTATGCACAGTTGACAGGGAGGCAGAGGCAGCGGATTCTCATTAGGGTTGTTGACAGTTGACCGTTGACTTTTTGACTTTATGCTCAACCCTAATGAGAATATGATATGTGATTAACTATTATATTAATTAAGTGTTATGGTGATATGGTTGTTGACTTGTTGACTTTTGTTGACTTGTTGACTTTGGTGACTTGTTGACTTTTGTTGACTTGTTGACCGGTTGACTAGGCTTGACTAGTTGACCATCATGATAACCATGGTTATCATTTCATGCCAAAGACTTTTTCTTGCTTGCTCATTTGAGTAAAATGAGTGCATGACATGATAAGCTTATGGTTGCTTCAAACCATCACATAAGACTTTTTTGATATGATGAGTTATGATCACTTTGGATTATGAGAGGGTGAAAGACAAAAGAGTTGCTCATTCTTTCTTGCTCATTCTCTCTCTTGTTCTTGAGCTCTCCTCTTGCTCTCATCCTCAACCTCTTGCTCCCTCTCTTGATCTATGGTTCTCTTGTCTCATGAGTTGAGAATCAAGAACCATAGATAAAATCCCATTCTAAATCATCTCTACTCATTCTAGTTCACTAGGTTTAGCAAACCAAGTGAACTAGTTTCTTCAAAGAACGAAGAAGGAGCTAAAGGTTGGAGCTTTCAAGTGGATCTATCTTCGGCGTACGGAGACAACGAGAAGGAGCCATCGAACCACCATCGGAGCTTGAAGAGAAGGAGTTCAAGTTTAGGTATAACCATCTTCATCCGAGTAGCTAAATATCTTTAGCTTAGTATGCTAGTTTTAGTTTAGGTAAAGATCCCGACCTAGCTTAGTCCATGTTGCCTCTTGCGTTAAAATTTTGATTTTATACCGTTTCCGCCTCCCCGTAAGAACCGGGGGTCGCAACGTGGACTTACAGTGGTATCAGAGCCTAACTAAACTTAAACTAGCTTGGTAGTGAAGTGTAACGAAGTTCGGAACCGGAAAAATCCAAAAACCAAACTTTTAAAAATAAAACTGAAAACTGAGTTTCTGTTGAAATTTTTTTGGCTCAAAATGAAAAACTTTACACTTGTAAATTCGGCTCAGGGTTTTATGTGAACACCCAAGAAAAACGATACAGTAATTCGTCCAAACCGCCGCCCTTCCGCCGCGCGAGCTAGGCATCCGCCGCGGAACCGCCGCTCTTTGTCGTCTTCTGTGCATCGTTTTTCGTGCAGTGTGTGTATGTGTTGGTTTTGGGATTTTTGGAATATATTATATGTGCCCAGATTTTCCAGAAAAGAAATTTCCTTTTGGGGTCCTATAATTCCGTATTTTTTCCGAACTTCACTGCACTTTGACTATGATTGTTATATCTGTGATGTTTGCATGTATTGAACGTCGGCTAATCGCTATAAGTCGATTGGTCGGGGTTATACATGATCTGTAATGTGCTGGAATGTGTATATAAATATGTTGGATTGTCGCGGGTGAATAGCCGGGGGTTGTGAGACGAGAGTTTTCTTTTCTTGCAATTCATGTAAATTTGTAAATTGATGTAATAATTATTTGTATGGCCGCACAACCGGGTCGGGGTTATAGCCGTCATTGTATAATTTCTTTTTACTGTTTTTGCTCCTAGGATAGACCCATGGAGGGGTGCACAAACTACCGGGTATGCCGAAGTGTCGAGTGGCCTACTCATGAAGATGAGGGAGGTTGCTACGCTTCGGGTACTTGGCGGGTAGTTTGCCGCACCCGTAGGGGTCTTGGGTGGGGTTTTGGCTATTCACCGCGACCGTGTAATCTGTTTTTGTTACAGGCTCGTACAAAATACAGATTCCTAGTATATCCAATGTATTTATCTGTGATCTGAAATGTTTATCATTGCAGTATATCTATATATGATATTATTTAGGCGTTGCTTATGTTTTACAGACGCGCTAGCCCAGCCCCCGCTCTGTCGTTAGTTAAGTAACCTAACGGGTAATGACGGGGCCCCGTGGCGAATGCGAATGGCATAAGCGTACGTCATATTTTGGTTGTTTTCTGCAATGGTAGGATTAAATGATGGGACGCATTAAAAGAACTAATGCAAGAATATCACGCATTAAAAGAACTAATGCAAGATAATAAACCAAGCTAAAGTCGTTGGAACACTTTCGAAAAACCACTCGGTTCTTTTCAAAAACAACTTTTAAAATGCGGAGCTTGAGCCACTCCTTTTAAAAGCTATCTCGTTCCATCGACCAAATCAAGTTCACTACGTTCACGGTTTTGCCAAAACCATTCGTAGCCCTCCGTCGTTTCGTATGAATATTCAATAGTATTCAAGCTGTGTTTGTTGACCTTCGTCAAGGCATAGTGATTGGTAGCTATTGGGTATTCATATGTAGCATAGATAGATGCGTTGGTTTGGGACATTCGCATTACCTTGTTGACCTTCGTCAAGGGTATATACGGGTGGATTAAAATTAACCTGGATAATGACGGGCAGAACTTGACATGTGACTTATGATTTGTTGACCTTCGTCAAGGTCATAAGAGCATGGGGCAAAAATCCACATCGGGAGTTTCATAAGTACTGAAACTTGCTAGATTTGCATACCATTTGGAGTGTGATGATTCTGGTAGGATTCCTTCAGTTTCGTCACGCGATGATATTTGGATCCCGATCCTACTGTGAGTATATGCTACTCCTCGGGAAATTTCTCACTTAACGATCAATGCTATAAACCTAGTAGGTGCCTAGAAAGGTGTTAGCGGGGCTACGCCCCCAGGGAAAAGAGGTTCTCTAATTAAGGAACTTCGCGAAAGCGTTGGAAAACCTCCCTCGAAGTACCGACACCGGCCTGGCTGAACGGTTAAGCAAGTATTGTACGGTGGGATTGATCCTGACTAATTCTTCCTTTATGGTTTGAGGAGGGATTCGAGAAACAGTGGGAGCCATCCTGTTTAGACAAACTAAAAACCACTCTAAACTTGCAAGAGCATCATGCTGAGTGTTTCTTCTTCTCTCTCCTAATTGCAGCGACCAATCAACATGACTGGACTTAAGTTACTCCTAGATAAAAACAAACTGACAGGGCCAAACTACAAAGATTGGCTCAGGAATGTCATGATAGCAATCACTTATGACAAGCTGGGGTATCTTCTTACCACCAAAGCTCCCCCTGTCCCTGGTCCAACTTCCAGTGTCGCGGATAAGGAAATCCGCAAGACTTGGGAGATTGATAGCGCGAAGGCCAAGTGCCTCCGGCTTGCCTCGATGGACAACGAACATCAGAGGAGGCATGAGAATATGGACATGGAGTCCATATTGCTCCATACAAAAGAACTGTATGGAGAGCAATCACGTATCGCAAGATACGAAGCGTCGAAAAAGTTATTTTCGACAAAAATGGCCGTCGGATCATCAGTAGCCGAGCATGTGCTAAAGATGATCGGCTTCATTGAGGAGCTCGCTGACCTAGGGATCACATTGGAGAGTGAGCTATATACGGATATAGTTCTCCAGTCCCTTCCTTCCACTTACGCCCAGTTTATACTGAACTTCAACCTACAAGAAAAAGAGGTTGAACTATCAGAGCTCCTCAACATGCTGAGGAGCGCAGAGGGCACCCTACAGAAAGGTAGGGAAACATCCACTTTGTTTGTAGGAGGATCATCTTCTTCTAGGTCCAAGGCGAAAGCCAAGGGAAAGAAGAAAAAGGCCCCCGCCAAACCAAGGGGCGGTGTTGGTAAAGTGGATACGAAGGGAAAAGGCAAAGCAACAAAGATAGCGGGGAAGCTTGTGGATAAGGAAGAATGCTTCTATTGTCATAAGAAAGGACACTGGAAGAATGATTGCAGGGCCTGGAAGGCCAGAACACAGGAATTGAAGCAGGTTGCAGCTTCAGCTTCAGGTGTGTATGTTATTGAAAACTGTCTTTCAATAAACTCTACTTCCTGGGTATTGGATACCGGATCAGGATCTCATATCTGTAATTCTTTGCAGGCGTTGAGAAACCGTAGTATTTTGAAGGCAGGTGACATGACCCTCAAAGTTGCGAACGGAGCTAGCATGGATGCTAAAGCCGTGGGGGACTATCACCTGGGAATGTCAGATGGACATGTTTTGGTTTTGCGTAATTGCTTTTTTGTACCCAACGCAACTTGTAATATCATTTCTGTATCTTTAGTTTCTAAAGAAGGTTATGAATTTGCGTTTGTAAGTAATGTTGTAAACATTCACCTTAATCAAGTTTTGATTGGGTCAGGTACATTGAGTAATGGTATATACGTGTTAAACCAACCACAGATTTTCAACGTCCAGAATACACACAAAAGAAAGTCTCCGGAAATGAATCAGATTTTCTTATGGCATTGTAGATTGGGTCACATCAATGAGAGAAGGTTGACTAAGTTACATACAGAAGGATATTTGAATGCGTTCGAATATCAATCGTATGCCACTTGTCAATCTTGTCTCAAAGGAAAGATGACAAAGACTCCGTTTACTGGACAAGGAGTAAGAGCGAGCGAGCTCTTAGGACTCGTACACAGTGACGTGTGCGGTCCAATGTCTACACATGCCCGAAGCGGACATTCTTACTTCATTACTTTTACGGATGACTTCTCAAGGTACGGTTATGTCTTCTTGATGAAACATAAGTCCGAGGCCTTTGGAAAATTCCAGGAGTATAAGAATGAAGTAGAGAAACAGACCGGCAAAAGTATTAAGATTCTAAGATCGGATCGAGGTGGAGAATACTTAAGTGCCGAATTCCTGAATTACTTAAAAGAGAATGGTATTCTCTCTCAGCTTACTCCTCCATACACTCCGCAACATAATGGTGTATCGGAGAGACGGAACCGAACCCTATTGGATATGGTTCGGTCCATGATGAGTAACGCTGAGTTACCGCGATCATTCTGGGGATATGCACTAGAAGCAGCTGCGTATCTCTTGAACAAGGCTCCCACCAAGACTGTGCCTACCACCCCATATGAGATGTGGACTGGGAAGAAACCCTGTCTTAAGTATCTTAAGGTATGGGGATGTCCAGCTTTTGTAAAAAAGCAGCATGCGGACAAGCTTGAGGCACGTTCAGTACAGTGTAAGTTTGTGGGATACCCAAGGAACTCTAGGGGGTATCTTTTCTATTCAGCTGAGGAACAAAAGGTCTTTGTTTCTCAGCATGCCCGCTTCTTGGAAACTGAGTTTTTGGAAACCCAGATAAGTGGGAACACAATAGAACTGGAAGAAGTTCCAGAACCACAGACTGTTACTGAAAGCTTAGTGGAACCAGAGGGTTCAACAGAACAGGACATTCCTGCGCCACTCCGCAGGAGTAGTAGGCAGACTCATCCGCCCGAGAGATACTGCGGTTTTCTCATAGACGGGGATAGAGAGGATTGCATCATAGATTATGATGAGCCTACTAGTTTCCAGCAGGCCGTTCAGAGCGTTGACTCAGTGAAATGGCTGGATGCAATGCGGACCGAAATGGAGTCCATGTACACCAACAAGGTATGGACGTTGGACATTGCTCCAGACGGGGTAAAACCCGTAGGATGCAAGTGGATCTTCAAAAGGAAGATTGGTGTAGATGGACAGGTTGAGACCTATAAAGCTAGGCTGGTAGCAAAGGGTTTTCGTCAAAGACCTGGCTTGGACTACGACGAAACCTTTTCTCCAGTAGCCATGCTGAAATCCATTCGGATCCTTCTTGCCATTGCTGCCTTCCACGATTATGAGATCTGGCAAATGGACGTAAAGACAGCTTTTCTAAATGGAAATTTAGAGGAGTGTGTCTATATGGACCAGCCAGAGGGTTTCATTCAGAGTGGGAGCAGCGGAAAGGTGTGCAAGTTGCTTAAGTCCATCTATGGACTAAAGCAGGCATCGCGGAGTTGGAACATCTGCTTTGATGAGACGGTCAAAGAATTTGGCTTTATCAAAAATCCAGATGAACCATGCATCTATAGTAGATTTGTAGCGAGAACTGTAGTATTCCTCGTTTTATACGTGGATGACATTCTCTTAATAGGAAATGACATTCCTATGCTACAATCTGTCAAGGGGTTCTTGTCACACAGGTTCTCCATGAAAGACCTGGGTGATGCCTCGTACATTCTGGGTATCCGGATCTACCGTGACAGATCCAAGAGGATATTAGGACTTTCACAGTCCAGGTACATCGACACCATACTGAAGAGATTCAGTATGGAAGATTCCAAGCACGGTAACCTACCGGCTTGTCACGGGATCACCCTCTCTAAAGAGATGTCTCCCAAGACTGATTTGGAGAGGGATCGCATGTCTATTATACCCTACGCTTCTGCGGTAGGCTCTATAATGTATGCGATGTTGTGTACCAGACCGGATGTAGCTTATGCACTGAGTGTGGTAAGCCGGTATCAGTCAAACCCTGGGGAGAAACACTGGATAGCGGTAAAGAACATTCTCAAGTACCTGAGAAGGACTAAGGAGATGTTCTTGGTGTATGGCGGAAAAGACCTCCAGATCGAGGCCTTTGCTGACTCCAGCTTCCAGAGTGACAAGGATGATTCCAAGTCCATGTCGGGTTTTGTCTTTACCCTCAATGGAGGGGCGGTGTGTTGGAAGAGTTCCAAACAAGAAACCGTTGCAGACTCGACGATGGAAGCGGAATACATCGCTGCATCTGATGCCGCAAAAGAAGCTGTCTGGATGAGGAAGTTCTTGAAAGAACTTCAGGTGGTTCCGTCCATTGTTGATCCAATACCTCTGTATTGCGACAACAATGGGGCTATAGCTTTAGCGAAGGAACCCAGGTCCCATCAGAGATCCAGGCACATCTTGAGGCGGTATCACCTGATCAGGGAGATCGTAGATCGCCAGGAGATCGAGGTTCGGAGAGTCGCTTCAGAAGATAACACTGCTGATCCATTCACCAAGGCCCTGCCCTAGACTCAGTTCGAGCGGCTGATCGAGATGATAGGTCTTCGATACGCCAGTACATGGCCTTAGTGCAAGTGGGAGATTGTTAGTGTATATGCCCTAGAGGCCATTACTGTATCATACTAGTTTGTATATTACTTAATGGATGCTTGGGATATTCACCTTGTATATACAATCTTGCTCAAAATAGTAGTATGCTACTTGGTTTGTTTCTACTTCAATGTGTACTTGTGTTTATTTCAGTATATCACTTATACGCATTAGTGGAGCCCTTAGGATCTTTGCTTGATTACCAGCGTTGTGATGGCAGTCACACTAGTGGGGGCTGGGTAATCTATAAGCACATCCTTATCCAGGTCCCTGGTCGCAGGACTATCGAGACAGGGCATCGATACTCCGGAGTAGACCAGCGCATGCGCTTCTCATCCCAGTGTGGGAGACGGTCTGTCCCACAGCCGTCAGTACGTCGTACTTGAGATAGTATGCGGGCGCTCGTTAGGTTACGGGTACACTTGACAGGACTCGTCGGGAACTGACTAGTTGGTATTATACCTATCGTCAGTTATCAGTTCCCAGGTGACATGAGTACAGCTTAGTCCGCTGACTTGACACTGTCACTCCGCCTCGAGTGTGTTCCCACTGTACTTTGATCACTACCCTACCACGGCTCAAAGGAGTCATGCAAACAGGTGGTGGTTGGGTGCAGTCCCGAAGCACTTGGAGGCAGTGACGGTTAGACAGGATTCGTCTCTCCCGGTATTGGGGGTTGACATCGCGCTGTGTCTAGGAGAGCCATTACACGAGTAGTCCCTGGCCAGGGCAAACGAGATATACTGGTAGGTTTCCAGTGTTATCTCAGGGTGTATTGGGCTTCACTCCGGCACGACTTGTACCGCTATTGGGGGACTGACGTTTACCGCCCCCTAGGCCCGCCATGCGATGTATCAGACGAACAGACCGGACTGTACGGAGAATGTCACGCTCAGGCTCAGTAGGAGTTCAGATGGGTTTCGCCTCGTCGGTCTTCTTGTCGGCATTACCTGGGGACCGTTACGCACAGCTAGTGCCGCTTGCGGTCTGTGGTTAAACCCACTGCCAGCGTAGTGTCGAGTCTTTAGAGTCCCACACAGAAAGCTTTTCGCCTTTAGGCAAAAGAGTAGAGGTCGCATGGTATTGCGACAGGTCGCATGGTTTTGCGACAGGGTTCGGTCACATCCGTGCACTTGTGCACGTACAGTGTCCGGACAGTTTACACTAGCGGGCTTTGGTTTAAGCCAGATCCTAGTGTACCTTATGGGATTGGATTTATCCAGTTTGCATTCGTGTTCCTCGGAACGCGGATGCGGGTGTGTATGCACAGTTGACAGGGAGGCAGAGGCAGCGGATTCTCATTAGGGTTGTTGACAGTTGACCGTTGACTTTTTGACTTTATGCTCAACCCTAATGAGAATATGATATGTGATTAACTATTATATTAATTAAGTGTTATGGTGATATGGTTGTTGACTTGTTGACTTTTGTTGACTTGTTGACTTTGGTGACTTGTTGACTTTTGTTGACTTGTTGACCGGTTGACTAGGCTTGACTAGTTGACCATCATGATAACCATGGTTATCATTTCATGCCAAAGACTTTTTCTTGCTTGCTCATTTGAGTAAAATGAGTGCATGACATGATAAGCTTATGGTTGCTTCAAACCATCACATAAGACTTTTTTGATATGATGAGTTATGATCACTTTGGATTATGAGAGGGTGAAAGACAAAAGAGTTGCTCATTCTTTCTTGCTCATTCTCTCTCTTGTTCTTCAGCTCTCCTCTTGCTCTCATCCTCAACCTCTTGCTCCCTCTCTTGATCTATGGTTATCTTGTCTCATGAGTTGAGAATCAAGAACCATAGATAAAATCCCATTCTAAATCATCTCTACTCATTCTAGTTCACTAGGTTTAGCAAACCAAGTGAACTAGTTTCTTCAAAGAACGAAGAAGGAGCTAAAGGTTGGAGCTTTCAAGTGGATCTATCTTCGGCGTACGGAGACAACGAGAAGGAGCCATCGAACCACCATCGGAGCTTGAAGAGAAGGAGTTCAAGTTTAGGTATAACCATCTTCATCCGAGTAGCTAAATATCTTTAGCTTAGTATGCTAGTTTTAGTTTAGGTAAAGATCCCGACCTAGCTTAGTCCATGTTGCCTCTTGCGTTAAAATTTTGATTTTATACCGTTTCCGCCTCCCCGTAAGAACCGGGGGTCGCAACGTGGACTTACAGATTTTAAACCATTAAGATCAAGATTGATAGAACTGATCATCCTATATTGCAATAGCATTCATCAACCAAAAACTATTATTGCAATGGCATTCATCTATAACAATCAACAATTAAAACTATAAATGTAGGATACTGATAACATAAAGCGTTATACGCAACATATGAATTCACATGACTGAAACATGCATCAAAAAAACATGTTCATCCAAAAGAAAGGCCACTGTCAACAAATATAGAAAAATACGTTATAAAAACAGTAACTAATTAACAAGTTGATTAGCATCTGGATCAAGAAAATGATAGGAAAAACAATTGACTATGATCTATAATGACAAGTCTATTACCATGACTCTCGACTAACAAAGGTGGCTTTTCGTCCTCGGTAGCTTGATAATTGGGATTTCATGGCGAATAAAAATATGCATAGGCCGTTTGACCGGGAACTTCAATAGGAAACTCAATAAGGTCGGGTGTACTGAAGTACGCTTTGTATTTCGCTATATCAGGTGATGAAGCCCAAGCCCTAGCTAGCCCAGCCCCACCCCCACCGAACCCTATCGAAGGTAAAGAACGTCCTTACACTTTCATATTTCTATTAATGATGCAAGTCTCCACCAAGTCAAATTCTTGCAATATCATTCTTTTTAGAGTATGTCTAATTTAAAGATAGAATTTTCAAAGTTGGGCAACCAAGAAAAAGTAACAAGGGATTTTACATACATGCCAAAGCTTTGATTATTTATTTATTTATTTTCCATTTCATATTAGTACTTTTATATGTTTGATGATGGCAAGAAATACAAATTATATTAGAACATTGTACATATCTAATTTCCACTTGAAATCGGTTTTTTCTTTTATCAGTACTCGTTGACATATAGTAACAAACAATGTTTGATTAGAAGGACCCAAGATTTTCTCGATCAACAATAATTTTAGTAATCAAACTAGGCTAAAATTGCTGGAAATTCCTCTCAGGTTTGCCAAATTCAGCAAACCCCAACCCCAACCTAACCCTAACCCCAGACCCAGCCCCAGCCCAGCCCCACCCCAACCCCAACCTAACCCTAGCCCCAGCCCAGCCCCAGCCCCGCCCAGCCCCAACCTAACCCTAACCCCAGCCCCAGCTAAACCCCAACCCCAACCCTAAGCCAAACCCTAACCCCAGACCCAGCCCCAGCCCAGCCCCACCCCAACCCCAACCTAACCCCAGCCCCAGCCCCAGCCCAGCCCTAGCCCCAGCCCAGCCCCGCCCCAACCTAACCCTAACCCCAGCCCCAGCTAAACCCCAACCCCAACCCTAAGCCAAACCCTAACCCCAGCCCCAGCCCAAGCCGCAGCCGAACCCCAACCCTAACCTTAGCCCCAACCCCAACCCTGACCGCAACCCCTGCCGATCCCCAACTCCAACCGCAACCCCAGCCCCAGCCATGAACCCTAGCCCTAAATAATCAAAAATTTCTTTAATTTAGCTGAAGATTTACTAACCTGAACGGTGGTGGCGACGACGAGAATGGCGGTGGCGACGACGAGAACGGCGGCGGCGACGACGAGAACGGCGGTGGCGACGATGAGAAAGGCGGTGGCGAAGATGAGAACGGCGGTGGCGACGACGAGAACGGCGGGAATGATTTGGGGATTTTGTTTCGCGCGCGATCGAGAGAGGAAGAAAGAGATAACGGGCGTAGGCGATCGATCTGTGCACTTTATTAAATCGCTATTTAGTTGCCCCTACGGATTTGTCCGTAGGTCCTTAGTTTGCGGCTCCGTAGGGGCAAACACCAAATTAAGAATTAATATTTTTATTCTTGAACGTCTTGGCCCGTAGGGGCAACCTTCTAGCCCTACGGATTAATCCGTAGGGCCAACATAAATCTGCCCCTACGGATTTCAATATCCGTAGGGGCAACCCCATATTTTAGTAGTGATTACACGTTGATGGAGAATAGTATGCTACCATGGTTTGCCTTTATCATCGTGTACTGCTTTAGGTGACCTTATAGGTCGCTATTACACATTGATAGAGCCCTTAGAATTCTTTCTTGACTACCAGCAGTATGATGGCGATCATATACGTGGGAGCTGGGGTCTATAAGCACATCATTAAAGTGGTCCCTAGTCATGGGAGTTTCGAGACTGGGCATCGATACTCCATTAGTAGACTAGTGTATACAATCAAGACCCTGACGAGGGGCGGTGGCTGGTCTCACAAGCCATTGGTGTCAATTGGATCACCTAAGATGTATACAGGTGCTCATTGGGTTATGAGTACACCAGACAGGACTCGCCGGGAACATGCTAGTTGGTATTATACCTGACGTCAGATAGCAGTTCCCTGGTGACATGTGTACAGGTTAGTTCATCGACCTGAGATCATCATTTGTCTCGTGTGAGTTTCACTGTACTTTGATTACTACCCTACCACGGCTCAAAGGAGTCGTGCAAACAGGTTTTAGTTGGGTACAGTCCCGAGCCACATGGAGGCAGTGAGCGGATCGGCAGGGGTTGGTCTCTCCCGGTATTGAGGGTGAGGTCGCGCTGTGTTTAGGAGAGCCATTACACAAAGCCCTCGGCCGAGGCAGAAGATTTACTGGTAGGTATTCCAGTAGTATCTCAGGGTGTTCTGGGCTACACTCCGACACGACTTGTACCGCTTTTGGGGGTCTGACTTTTACCAACCCCCTAGGCCCGGCATGCGATGCTCATAGACGAACGGACCGGACTGTACGGATATTGTCACTGACAGGCTCAGTAGGGTGTCAGGATGAGTTCGCTCATCGACCTCCCTTTTGGTCAATACCTGGTAGCCCATTACGTACGGCTAATATCTCTGACGTGCTAGTGGTTAAATCCACAGCCAAAGTATTGACGAGTCTTTAGAGTACCCCACAGACAGTTTCTCAAGTTTCGGGTGAAACGTTGTAGAGGCCGTATGATATATGTGTTAGTTATATGTATGCCCTAGAGGCCATTACTGTACATTGGATGTATATTGTAGTGGATGCTGGGACATATATAGGTAGGACTTTCTTGCTCGACATGATAGTACGCTATTTGGTTGCTCTTTATCTTAACGTGTATACTTTCTGTCTCTCTGATTACATGTTGATAAAGCCCTTAGGATTAGTACTCGACTTCCAGGACTATGATGCAGATCATACTATTGGGGCCTGGGTAGTCAATGAGTACATCCTTCATTGTTCCTAGTCGTGGGAATATCGAGACGGGGCATCGATATTCCAGAGTAGACTAGCGTGTATCTTCTCGACCCATGTGATGGGCGATGGATGATCCCATATCCATTGGTGTTTGACATCAGAGATGGTATACGGGTGCTCAGTGGAGACTGGGTACACTGAACGGACTCGCCGAGAACTCCCAGATGGTATTATACCCCACGTCAGATGGCAGTTCTCTGGTGACACTGGTACAGCTTAGTCTGTTGACCCGAGATCGTCATAGAGTCTTGTGTGTCTCCCACTGTGCTTTGATTTCCACCCTACCATGTCTCTACTGAGTCGTGCAAACAGGTGGTTTTTGGGTACAGTCCCGATTCACATGGAGGCAATGAGCGATAGGAGGGGATTCGTCTCTCCCGGTATTGGGGGTTGATGTTGCGCTATGCTCGACTGGCCATAACAGGAAATCCCTGGCCAGGGTTGCAGTGACCTACTGGTAAGTGTTATCAGTAGTTTCACACATGTCATGGACTTCACGTCGGCATGACTTATCGAGCTATTGGGGTCTGACGTTTACCACCCTTAGGCAAGATATGCGACATATCAGACGAACAGACCGGACTGTACGGTAAGTGTTACTGGTTGGATTCACAGGAGTGTGTGCGGGCTTGCTCGTCGATCTTCTGATCGCTCAATATCCGGGTGGCCATTACGTTTAGCAGACCGCTTGCGGCTTGTGGGTGTTTGATATGATCATCATCTGCTGCCGGCGTATTGACGAGTCTTTAGAGTCCTACACAGAGGTTTCCTGGCTCAAGCGAAACGAAATAGGAGCGCATATGAGATATGTGCGGGACCGAGAATAATGCGTGTATGTGTTACCGTATTTCATTCTCGCGATGAATGTGTCGAATGGTTGTATGCGATATAACCTAGTTATTGAATCAAGGATTGATTCGATAAGCCGATACATTGGATACTAGCCGGTTATATGCGATATGACCGGATCATTGAATCAAATGTTGATTTAATGATTTAATGTATAATTATATATTTGATATATTACTTTGCATTAACTAGTATTGGTTCACTTTAAATGGATTTACTCACTTGATTTGCACAAGTTGTATATGAGATATACTTTTGTGCACAAGATTGTATCATGTTTGATGATACATGCAAACTTGGGTTTGTGTAAAGAATTGACCATGGTTATATGAATGGTTAGGGTTTCTTTTATTTACTTATTCATTTATCTATTTATTTTTTAAAAGGTAAAGAAAACAAAATGGTTTCTTTTGGATGCTTCAAGCATCTTTGACCTAATGACCATTTTGTCTTCATCTCCTAAACCTAACCATTCTACTAACCTTAGTTGATTCTCTACACTAAACCATGGTTGTTGAAATGATAAGTATCATATTGTTTTTATTTTTAAATAACACTTATCATAATTCTTTATCATCTTCTTCTTCATCTTCAACTTGAAGAATGCTTGCACCATCAATGGCAACTAGCCAAAATGAGTGAGAAATCCAAATCTAAAGTCTACCCACTTCCTATTTCTTCATCCTCTACCTCTTGCCAAGTTGTATAGGGTGTTTCCTTCACAAGTTCTCAAGGCTTGGTGAAGTTGGAGCTTGTTCTTGTGATGCCTCAACGTAGATCATCTTCGGCATCGAACCGACGATCAAGCCAGCCCATTCTTCGATGATGCCAATGCTAGAGTCAAGGGTTCGATTTGGACAGCGGAGGGAGATCATCGCGGAGCCTAGGAAGTGGTGGACCGGATCTACAAAGGTTGTAGTCACTTTCCCTTAGCATTTAATTCGATTACATGCTTGCTTCGCCTATATATCTAGTTAACGATCCGTATTAGGGTTTGTAGGCACAAGGAATTTTTTGATTTGTGCATGTTTGATCACTTGTGAGACTTCATTAGTGTGCCTCGGAACCCTACAGTGGTATCAGAGTCTAGCTAGAGCCTTAAGCGAAGTCTAGACGGAATTAGAACTCCGATCGAATCAAAACCCAAACCCTAATATTGCTCTCTGGACTTTTTCTGAATTTGTGGTTTTTTTAGAATTAAAAATATGAAGAGAAATGTGCAGGAAATTCTAAGAAAAACTACAGAAAACGACAGCCTAATTCTACAGTACGACCGCGGAACCGCGGCGTTGACCCCCGTTTTGCGGCGGTTCCGCGGCCGTCTGTGATGATCTGGCTGTGAGTTTTCTTCAGTTGTTTCTGTTGGTGTTTCTTGTGTGTTCTGGATGCTTTTAATATTTATTCCAGAGTTGTATTTTCTGAGTTGTATTGGGGACTCGGTGTATTCGATCGGACTGTCTAATTTTGTCGGTGTGCTTTTCCGGGTATTTTTAGAATATGTTAAAAAGTTCGACCGGATATAAATACCCAATTTTTCCCTGCCGGGAAATTTCCAATTGTTAGATTTTTCCGTAGTTTAACGACGTTCTAAGTAGTGCAAGTAACGCGATGGACCCTCTAGAAGACAGCAAACCTTAACTCGATTATGTGACCGTCTTGAACTGCCCTTTGAACCTTCGGGTTTGGGGCAGTACGGCGTGCCACATGTGAGGCGTTGGCTTGACCCTTCTACGGCTGGACCGTTGGTACTGAGGCACGAACTGAATGTTGTTAGACTTATTTTATGTGTTGAGCTGTATCGGGAAAACTTGGGTGTTCGATTGTTCGATCGAAAAGTTTAGCATTTTCTATTTATCCGGAATGTGATACAAAACTTGGAATTCGCAAATAGTTATGAGATGACTGGATGAATGTTATAAACATAGCAGTTTAGTCTCACTTGATCGGTTGCCACGGAATTTTGATGTGATCAAAAGTCCGTTGCAATTACGTAGCGTACGCGGATACTCGCCGGGTAAACTTAATAGACAGCCTCACCCCATAGCCCCGACCAAGTGACTGTAGGAGAACCCCGTCGCCGAAAGCATCCGTCCGGGTGCTCGCGGCAGCGGTGTTCCGCCTTGGTGCACTTCATCGACGGTATCAGGGGTGCGGCCGTCTACTAAAGTTTGCGACGAGCATTCGATCAGTTTTTCGGGAATCTTGTTGAATTGCCCGACTTGATATTGAAAAGTGTTTTCGATAACGAGACTAAAATGCGGGGTTTATAATTGTTAGGCATGCGATGTCTAAGTAATTCATTTGATTAGGCATGTGATGTCTAAAGAGGTTGCGGATTCCAACTGTTGTAGTTTTACACTTTCTTTTCTGTGACCGTAAGTGTAATATGTGATATCGCCGGTTTCGTTGCTATATGTCAACGACAATTGGGATGCGCATATTTACTTACGTTGATGACATGTGATGTTATGTGTTGCTGGATATGTTATATTGGATCGTCGTATTTGAATAGCCGGGGGTTTTTATGTGAGATGAGTGTTTTTCATTTTCATTCATGTAAAAACTTGTATGTAATATTCTTTTATTGGGGCACTTCGAGGTTGCGGAAGATGTCACCGTTGATGTATATTATTTACTTTTCTGCACTAGGATAGACCCAAGGAGGGGAGCACAAGTAACCGGGTTCTGGGGTCTAGAGGGAGACCAACTCGAGGTGTCGAGTCCGGGTCTCCTAACCCTAGAATTGGTAGGGTTGCTTGCCGCTCTCGTAGGGGTCTAGGGGTGTGGGATTGGCTATTCATCACGACTGTGGAATCCATGTTTTATACTGGCTCGTACTGAAAACACGGACGTCCTAGTATATCCAATATTTCATATGTTTCTTCTGCTGTGATTTATCTGTGATGTGATCATATGATGTTCTGTGACAGATATTATAGTATATATGATATATTATATAGACGTTACTTATATTTTACACCCGCGCTAGCCCTGCCCCGCTCTGCCGTTAGTTACCTAACCTAACGGTGCACGAGGGGACATCGAGGCGAATGCGGATGGCATAAGCGTACGTCATATCTATCTGTGATGTTTAGGTAATTTAAATGATGGGATATTCATTAATGAGATTAATGAAAGAAAATAAACCTAATTGATGTTGTGGAATCGAATTTCAAAATAAAAACAGGTAGCTACAGTTCTTGCTTTGCATCGTGGTGTTCCTTGTAGAACATCCTGCACCTTATTCGATAGGGAAAGGACCGAGATCCCTTCACCGGGAGTGACTCCTTTAGCAATAACTGGCAGATGCTACATCACTCGGTTTGTCTTTTGATTGCTTCTATAGTTTCCGCTTTGTACAGTGATATATATGATATATCCCGCACCTCATTCGACGAGGAAAGGGCCGACGATCCCTTCACCGGGAGTGACCCCTTTAGCAAAACTAGAAAAGCTTCGAAAAACATTCCATTTAAAAAACCATTTGATTCCGCAACGAGATCAAGTTCAAAGCGTTAAAGGTTTTCATAAAAACCATTCGCAACCCTCCGTCATTTTAGGAAGTAGAGTACTTAGTATTCGTGCTGTATTTGTTGACCATAGTCAAGGCACAGTGTACGGTAGCTAAGTGATGTCTTCCTACACCGCATATGATGCGATTAGTTAGGACAGTCGCGTGACTTTGTTGACCTTAGTTAAGGGTCATGTGGGTGGGTCTAATTAATCACGAAATGACGGGTAGAACTTGACTAGCACTTATGATTTGTTGACCATAGTTAAGGTCATAGGTGCTAGGGGTAAAAACCTTTATCGGGAGTTTCAAGTGTTGAAATTTGCAATGAGATTGCATACCTTCTATATGATAGTTGGATCCCGATACCCACTGCGAGTAATTGTTACTCCTGGGAGAGTTTTGCACTTTGCAATTGTAGGGTTCCTAGGCACACTAGTGAGGTCTCGCAAGGCATCAACCATGCCAATTTCAAAAATTAACGTGCCGAGAAACCCTAAACTACGGATCGTTGGCTAGAAAACTAGGCGAAAAAGCTAACTAGTTAACACTTAACTACAAGATACGGAAATACAACCTTTGTAGATCCGGTCCTCCACCTCCACGGCTCCGAGATGAGGTCATCTCCGCTGTCCAAATCGAATCCGGGCTCTAGCGTCGACTTCATCGGAGAATAGGCGAGCTAGGTCGTCGATGTCCATGCCGAAGATGATCTACGTCGAAGCATCGCAAGATCAAGCTCTCACTTCACCAAGTCAAGAAACTTGTGAAGGAAACACACTCTACTACTTGGCAAGAGGTAGAGGATGAAGAAATAGGAAGTGGGTAGACTTTAGAATTGGATTTCTCACTCTTAATCATCAATCACCATTGATGGACTTTGGTTTTCTTCACTTGAAAAATGAAGAAGAAGAAGAATGTTATCATGATAAGAATAATAAAAATGATAAAAGAAATTCATTCTTATCATAATGAAACCATGGTAAAGTGTAGAGAGCTAATCATGGTTAAAGGAATGGTTAGGGTCAAACTAGAGACAAAATGGTCACTTAGTCAAAAGATCAAGAAGCTTCAACTAGAATCCAAAATTAGCAACCATTTCATTTCATTTTCTTTTATTCATTTATCATAAATAAATGGATAATTAAATAAGATAAATGAATAATAAATAATAAACCCTAACCATCATCTTAACCTTTGTTTAATTCTATACACTTAACCAAAAACCATGTATCATCAAACATGATACAAACATGTGCACAAAATCATATCGCATATTTAATGCGCACATCCGAGCGAGAAAATCCATTTAAAGTGAACCAATACTAGTTAATGCAAAGTAATATATCAAATATATAATTATGCATCAAATCATTAAATCAACACTTGATTTAACGATCCGGTCATATCGTATATAACCGACTAGTATGCAATGCATCGGTTTATCGAATCAACCCTTGATTCGATAACTAGGGTATATCGCATATAACCTAATCGATACATTCATCGCGAGAATGAAATATGGTATCACATACACGCATTATTCTCGGTCCCGCACATACTCATATGCGCTCCTATTTCGTTTCGCTTGAGCCAGGAAACCTCTGTGTAGGACTCTAAAGACTCGTCAATACGCCGGCAGCAGATGATGATCATATCAAGCATCCACAAGCCGCAAGCGGTCTGCTAAACGTAACGGCCACCCGGGTATTGAGCGATCTGAAGATCGACGAGCAAGCCCGCTCACACTCCAGTGAATCCGACCAGTAACACTACCGTACAGTCCGGTCTAATCGTCTGATATGTCGCATATCTTGCCTAGGGGTGGTAAACGTCAGACCCCAATAGCTCGATAAGTCGTGTCGATATGAGGCTCATAACGGGTCGAGAAACTACTGGTAACACTTACCAGCAATTCTCTGATCAGCCCTGGCCAGGGACTTCCTGTTATAGCCAATCGAACACAGCGCAACATCAACCCCCTATACCGGGAGAGACGAATCCCCTCCTATCGCTCATTGCCTCCATGTGACTCGGGACTGTACCCAAAAACCACCGTTTTGCACGCCCTCTTGGACGTGGTAAGATGGAAATCAAAGCACAGTGGGAACCACACAAGACTCTATGACGATCTCGGGTCAACAGACAACTCTGTACCAGTGTCACCAGAGAACTGCCATCTGACGTGAGGTATAATACCATCTGGGAGTTCTCGGCGAGTCCGTCCAGTGTACCCAGTCTCTTCTGAGCACCCGTATATCATCTCTGATGTCAAACACCGATGGATATGGGATCATCCATCGCCCATCTGTATGGGTCGAGAAGGTACACGCTAGTCTACTCTGGTATATCGATGCCCCGTCTCGATACACCCTCGACTAGGGACTTTGAAGGATGTACTTATGGACTACCATGTCCCCACTAGTATGATCTGCATCATAGTCCAGGTAGTCAAGTACACATCCTAAGGGCTTTACCAACATGTAACAGAGAGATAATCAGTATACACGTCAAGGTAAAGAGCAACCAGATAGCATACTATCATGTCGAGCAAGAAAGTCCTCCCTATATACGTCCTAGCATCAACTACAATATACATCATATGTACAGTAATGGCCTCTAGGGCATACATATAACTAACAATCTCCCACTTGCACTAGGGCCATCTGTAGCAGTGGTTGTAGTATCTCATACTCAACCATCCCATAAAAGTCTCTCTCTGGGAACAGGCCTTTGTGAGTGGATCCGCTGTGTTGTCCTCTGAGTCTACTCTCCTAACCTCGATCTCCCTGGAGATCAACCATTTCCATGATCAAGTGATACTGCCTTAGAATATGTCTGGATCACTGATGGGACCGGCATTCCTTGGCATAAGCCACAACTCCATTGTCACACAATGGGAGGAACATAGTTCATCTAATGAACCAATATACACCCAAACAGCCTCTTTGGTAGCATCTTTAGTAGCGATGTATCCTGCTTTTATCGTCTAGTATGCCACGGTATCTAGCTTGGAACTCTTCCAACATACCGTCCCTTTACTGAGGTTAAAGACAATGCCTGCGACTGACATTCAGTCGTCTTTATCACCCTGGAACCCTTCCAGTGATTCTCCCCAGGATCGATTAATACCATCTCACTACAGCTAGTGAGTAGCCTAACATCCATTTAGATCTATCTCATAGATCCAAAATCCAGGATTTAGTAGGTATCACTTTGATCCTATGTGGGGAATCCATGTGATAAGCGGAAATTAATCAAGCGTAGCATAGGAAACTCCTTCCCTATCAAGAGTATGTCATCCACGTACTCTACGAGGATCACCACCATACTCCCTACTACCTTTTTGTTCATACAAGGTTCATCTACCATTATGATGATGTCAACTTCTTTGACTAATCCATCAAAACAGATGTTCCAACTCCGCGATGCCTGCTTTATCATATAAAGCATCTTACACACGTTTCCGCTGCTCCCACTGTCTACGAAGCCCTCTGGCTGTGTACTTATAGACGCACTATTCTAAAACATCATTTAGAAAAGCAGTCATGGCACCCAACCGCCAGATATCGTAGTCATGGTATGTAGCCGTGGCAAGTAGGATCTGGATGGACTTAAGCATAGGTACTGGAAAAGGTTTTATCATTATCCACGCCTGGTCAATGATTAAAACCTTTATCAAGTCTAGCTTTGAAAGTCTCAACTTTTCCATTTACACCAAGTAATCTTCTCAAGATATACTTGCTCCTGATGGGGATTTAACCCTTCAGATATAGCAACTAAAGTCCATACTTTGTTGGTGTATAAGGATTCCATCTCAGATCACTAAGCATCCAGCCATTCTTACAGAGTCTTACTCCTGATGGCCAGCTCGAAACTAGTTGGGTCATCATCTCATGATGCAATCCTCGCTCCCACTGTCATAGAGAAACCGAAGTATCTCTCAGGTGGGTGAGGAACCCTACTAGATCGGCGGAGAGGCTGAGGTTCGTTGGTATTTACTGAATCCCTTGGTTCTATCAAATCATCTGCTGTAGTTCGTATAGCTGGAACTTTTCCAGTTCTACATTACAGACCTTGCCTCGAGCTTGTCCGGATTTTGCTTTCAGACATAGGCCGGACAACCCCAAATCTTAAGCAACTTAAGAGATGGGCTCTTCCCTTTCCATATCACATATGAAGTTGTAGGCAGCTGATTTGATTTGAACCCTATTCAATAGGTATGCAGCTTTTCAAGTGCATAACCCCTAAAAGGAAATAGGTAACTCAGTAATACTCATCATAGAGCACACCATATCATATAGGGTGTGATAGCTCCGCCCCGATATACCATCGTGCTATGGTGTATACAGAGGAGTAATGCTGAGCGAGAATCTCATTCTCTTTTAGAAAGGTCCAGGAATTCCGTGCTCAAGTATTCTCCTCCTTGATCTCATCAAAGGACATAATACTTATACCCGTATTTTGGTTCTCTACTTCTAACTTATATTCTGTGAATATCTCAAAAGGTTCGGACTTGTGTTTCAACAGGAACATAGGTCTGAATCTCGAAAGATCATCAGAGAATGTAATGAAGTATAAAGAACCAGTCCTGGCATGTGTAGACAGGAGACCTATATACATCAACATGTATCATCCCAAGAGTTCACTAACTCTTTCTCTGTTTCCAATAAACGGAGCTATGGTCATCTTATCTTTGTGACATGACTGGCGAGTTTCACAAGATGTAAATTCAAACTGATTTAAATATGCATCTTTATGTAACTCTAGCTAGTCGGGTCACATTGATCTGACCTAGTCTACAATGCCTCAAGAAGGATTCGTTCATTTCTGAACTCTTCCTCTTGTGTGTGTTCTGTATACTAAGAACTGTAGTTTGATTTAGAACATCAATGCTTTTAGATAACGTGCCTGAACTGATCAACTTTTGATATAGGAAATGTTCAAAACATTATCCAACAATACAAAATTATATCCTTTCTTTACTAATAAAGAGAGATATGATTTTGTATATCAGGTTCGGTATCTAATAACATTCGTTCAGAATCAATGTATTGGTAATACAGGGTGACAGTGACCGACAGACTTGGCTGCAACTCTTGCCCCGTTTTCTGCCTCATGAAACTATCACCCGTTCTCAGTTCTCTACCTATCTGTAGCCCTATGTAACAGATTACATATCTGGGATCCTGATCTGGTATCACATACCCAGGACGTAAAGGATACTGAGAAACAGTTCTATATAATGAACACACCCGAAGATGATGCATCAGCATGCACTCTCTTCGTTTGGGCGGCACGGGAAATCTGGTATTCCGCAATTTCCTGCTCTGTCTTATAACAATTATAAGTTGGAGCGGGACCAACGTTCCCCAACTCAGTATAACAAGCGGGTTCGGTTAATATTCCGTTTTATTATCTTGATTAAGGCGTGATATGGTTGCTACCTGGAGAGAGAGAGAAGAAAACACTCAGCGTGCGCTCTTGCAAGAATAGATTGGTTATTATTTTATCTAATCAGGATGGCTCCCACTGCTTTTTATCAAATCTTTCTTCAAACCCTAAAAGGAAAGACTAGCCGGGATTAATTACACACTAC
This sequence comes from Agapanthus africanus, assembly GCA_030015575.1. NCBI lineage: Eukaryota > Viridiplantae > Streptophyta > Magnoliopsida > Asparagales > Amaryllidaceae > Agapanthus > Agapanthus africanus. The sequence continues at coordinate 406,258,070 of CM057346.1, forward strand.
AAGTTCGCCAATCTTTCAGCCAGGCCAGTGTCGGTACTTTGAGGGAGGTCCCCCGTGCTTTCGCACGAACCTAATTAATGTAAACCTCGTTTTCCCAGAGGCATAACCTCGTTAACACCTTTCTAGACACCTACTTGATCGGCTAATTGTAATGTATAAAACTCTCCCAGGAGTAACTCTTACTCGCAGCGGGTATCGGGATCCAACTATCTCATAGAAGGTATGCAATCTCATTGCAAATTTCAACACTTGAAATTCCCGATAATATTTTGCCCCTAGCGTCTTATGACCTTGACAGAGGTCAACAAACCATAGGCTGCTAGTCAAGTTCAACCCGTCATTTCCTGATTGAAGTAAACCCACCCGCACGACCCTTGACAGAGGTCAACAAGGTCGCATGACTACCCTAAATCAATCACATCATATGCTTATGCAGATAAGCACTAATCAGCTACCGCACACTACGCCTTGACAGAGGTCAACAAACGCAGCATGAATACTAACCAGTACATATCTGAAATGACGGAGGGCTACGACAGGTTTTTCTGAAAACCTATTGCGTAATGAACTTGATATCGTTGTAGAATCAAATGAATTTTGAAATGGAGTGTTTTTGAGGCTTTTCTAGTTTTGCTAAAGGAGTCACTCCCGGTGAAGGGATCGTCGGTCCTTTCCTCGTCGAATGAGGTGCGGGATATATCACATATATCACTGTGCAAAGCAAAAACACTTAAAAGCAATCAAAAGACAAACCGAGTGTGTAGCATCTGCCAGTTATTGCTAAAGGAGTCACTCCCGGTGAAGGGATCTTGGTCCTTTCCTCATCGAATAAGGTGCAGGATATATCACATATACCGCTGTGCAAAGCAAGAACTGTAGCTACCTGTTTTATTTTGAAATTCGATTCTACAACATCTTAGGTTTCTTTTTCTTTCATTAATCACATTAATGAAGTCCCATCATTTAAGTACCTAAACATCACAGATAAATACGACGTACACTTATGCCATCCGCATTCGCCTCGATGTCCCCTCGTGCACCGTTAGGTTAGGTAACTAACGGCAGAGCAGGGCAGGGCTAGTACGGGTGTAAAACATAAGTAACGTCTATATAATATATCATATATACTATATACTGTATCTATCACAGAACATCACATGATCACATCACAGATATCGCAGCATAAGAAACATATGAAATATTGGATATACTAGGACGTCCGTGTTTTCAATACGAGCCAGTATAAAACACGGATTCCACGGTCGTGATGAATAGCCAAACCCACACCCCTAGACCCCTACGAGAGCGGCAAGCACCCCTACCAATTCTGGAGTTAGGAGACCCGGACTCGACTCCTCGAGTTGGTCTCCCACTGGACTCCAGAACCCGGTTACTTGTGCCCTCCTCCTTGGGTCTATCCTAGTGCAGAAAAATAAATAATATACAAACGGTGACTACTTCCGCAACCTGGAAGTGCCCCAATAAAAGAATATTACATATAAGTTTTTACATGAATGAAAATGAAAAACACTCATCTCACATAAAAACCCCGGGCTATTCAAACACGACGATCCAATATAACATATCCAGCAACACATAACATCACATGTCATCAACGTAAGTAAATATGTGCATCCCAATTGTCGTTGACATATAGCAACGAAACCGGCGATATCACATATTACACTTACGGTCACAGAAAAGAAAGTGTAAAACTACAACAGTTGGAATCCGCAACCACCTCAGACATCACATGCCTGACCAAATGAATTACTTAGACATCGCATGCCTAACAATTATAAACCCCGCATTTTAGTCTCAACATCGAAAACACTTTTCAATACCAAGTCGGGCAATTCAACAAGATTCCCGACATCCTGATCGAATGCTCGTCGCAAACTTCAGTAGACGGCCGCACCCCCGATACCGTCGACGAAGTGCACCAAGGCGGAACACCGCTGCCGCGAGCACCCGAACGGATGCTTTCGGCGACGGGGTTCTCCTACAGTCACTTGGTCGAGGCTATGGGGTGTAGCTGTCTATTAAGTTTACCCGGCGAGTATCCGCGTACGCTACGTGATTGCGACGGACTTTTGATCACATCAAAATTCCGTGGCAACCGATCAAGTGAGACTAAATTGCTATGTTTATAACATTCATTCAGTTATCTCATAACTATTTGTGAATTCCAATTATTGTATCACATTCCAGATAAACAGAAAATGTTAAACTTTCCGATCGAACAATCGAACACCCAAGTTTTCCCGATACAGATCAACACATGAAACAAGTCTAACAACATTCAGTTCGTGCCTCAGTACCAACGGTCCAGCCGTAGAAGGGTCAAGCCAACGCCTCACATGTGGCACGCCGTACTGCCCCAAACCCGAAGGTTCAAAGGGCAGTTCAAGACGGTCACAAAATCGAGTTAAGGTTTGTTGTCTTCTAGAGGGACCATCGCGTTACTTGCACTACTTAGAACGTCGTTAAACTACGGAAAAATCCAACACTTGGAAATTTCCCGACAGGGGAAAAATTGGGTATTTATATCCGGTCGAACTTTTTAACATATTCTAAAAATTTATCCGGAAAGCCACATAGACAAAATTTGATACTCCGATACAACCCAAAAATGCTCAACTGTTTACTGCATATTAAAAATTTCCAGGAAAACCAGCACTGAAAAATAGGAGTTACTATGCAAAATTCAATGGCAGATAAGACAAAAGGGCTGCGGAAGGGCCGCATTAGCACGCTAATGCCGCGGTTCCGCCGCATTTTAGAAAGATCATTAGGTAATTTTTGCATCGTAATTCTTAGATTTTCCTGATTATTTTTCTGCATATTTTTAATTTGCAAAAATCCACATTTTACAAAAAAGTCCAGAGAGCATTTTAAAGTCGGGGTTTCGGGTCGATCGGACTTCTAACTCCGTCTACGCATCGCCTAAGGCTCTAGCTAGGCTCTGATAACACTGTAGGGTTCCTAGGCACACTAGTGAGGTCTCGCAAGGCATCAACCATGCCAATTTCAAAAATTAACGTGCCGAGAAACCCTAAACTACGGATCGTTGGCTAGAAAACTAGGCGAAAAAGCTAACTAGTTAACACTTAACTACAAGATACGGAAATACAACCTTTGTAGATCCGGTCCTCCACCTCCACGGCTCCGAGATGAGGTCATCTCCGCTGTCCAAATCGAATCCGGGCTCTAGCGTCGACTTCATCGGAGAATAGGCGAGCTAGGTCGTCGATGTCCATGCCGAAGATGATCTACGTCGAAGCATCGCAAGATCAAGCTCTCACTTCACCAAGTCAAGAAACTTGTGAAGGAAACACACTCTACTACTTGGCAAGAGGTAGAGGATGAAGAAATAGGAAGTGGGTAGACTTTAGAATTGGATTTCTCTCTCTTAATCATCAATCACCATTGATGGACTTTGGTTTTCTTCACTTGAAAAATGAAGAAGAAGAAGAATGTTATCATGATAAGAATAATAAAAATGATAAAAGAAATTCATTCTTATCATAATGAAACCATGGTAAAGTGTAGAGAGCTAATCATGGTTAAAGGAATGGTTAGGGTCAAACTAGAGACAAAATGGTCACTTAGTCAAAAGATCAAGAAGCTTCAACTAGAATCCAAAATTAGCAACCATTTCATTTCATTTTCTTTTATTCATTTATCATAAATAAATGGATAATTAAATAAGATAAATGAATAATAAATAATAAACCCTAACCATCATCTTAACCTTTGTTTAATTCTATACACTTAACCAAAAACCATGTATCATCAAACATGATACAAACATGTGCACAAAATCATATCGCATATTTAATGCGCACATCTGAGCGAGAAAATCCATTTAAAGTGAACCAATACTAGTTAATGCAAAGTAATATATCAAATATATAATTATGCATCAAATCATTAAATCAACACTTGATTTAACAATCCGGTCATATCGTATATAACCGACTAGTATGCAATGCATCGGTTTATCGAATCAACCCTTGATTCGATAACTAGGGTATATCGCATATAACCTAATCGATACATTCATCGCGAGAATGAAATACGGTATCACATACACGCATTATTCTCGGTCCCGCACATACTCATATGCGCTCCTATTTCGTTTCGCTTGAGCCAGGAAACCTCTGTGTAGGACTCTAAAGACTCGTCAATACGCTGGCAGCAGATGATGATCATATCAAGCATCCACAAGCCGCAAGCGGTCTGCTAAACGTAACGGCCACCCGGGTATTGAGCGATCTGAAGATCGACGAGCAAGCCCGCTCACACTCCAGTGAATCCGACCAGTAACACTACCGTACAGTCCGGTCTAATCGTCTGATATGTCGCATATCTTGCCTAGGGGTGGTAAACGTCAGACCCCAATAGCTCGATAAGTCGTGTCGATATGAGGCTCATAACGGGTCGAGAAACTACTGGTAACACTTACCAGCAATTCTCTGATCAGCCCTGGCCAGGGACTTCCTGTTATAGCCAATCGAACACAGCGCAACATCAACCCCCTATACCGGGAGAGACGAATCCCCTCCTATCGCTCATTGCCTCCATGTGACTCGGGACTGTACCCAAAATCCACCGTTTTGCACGCCCTCTTGGACGTGGTAAGATGGAAATCAAAGCACAGTGGGAACCACACAAGACTCTATGACGATCTCGGGTCAACAGACTACTCTGTACCAGTGTCACCAGAGAACTGCCATCTGACGTGAGGTATAATACCATCTGGGAGTTCTCGGCGAGTCCGTCCAGTGTACCCAGTCTCTACTGAGCACCCGTATATCATCTCTGATGTCAAACACCGATGGATATGGGATCATCCATCGCCCATCTGTATGGGTCGAGAAGGTACACGCTAGTCTACTCTGGTATATCGATGCCCCGTCTCGATACACCCTCGACTAGGGACTTTGAAGGATGTACTTATGGACTACCATGTCCCCACTAGTATGATCTGCATCATAGTCTAGGTAGTCAAGTACACATCCTAAGGGCTTTACCAACATGTAACAGAGAGACAATCAGTATACACGTCAAGGTAAAGAGCAACCAGATAGCATACTATCATGTCGAGCAAGAAAGTCCTCCCTATATACGTCCTAGCATCCACTACAATATACATCATATGTACAGTAATGGCCTCTAGGGCATACATATAACTAACAGCAATTAGCCGATCAAGTAGGTGTCTAGAAAGGTGTCAACGGGGTTACGCCTCTGGGAAAACGAGGTTTACTGTAATTAGGTCCGTGCGAAAGCACGGGGAACCTCCCTCAAAGTACCGACACTGGCCTGGCTGAAAGATTGGCGAACTTGTAGAGTGTAATTAATCCCGGCTAGTCTTTCCTTTTAAGGTTTGAAGGAAGATTTGCTAAAAATAGTGGGAGCCATCCTGATTAGATAAAATATATAACCAATCTGATCTTGCAAGAGCGCACGCAGAGTGTTTTCTTCTCTCTCTCCTGGTAGCGACCATATCACGCCTTAATCAAGATAATAAAATGGATGTATTGACCGAACCCGCTTGTTATACTGAGCTGGGGAACGTTGGTCCTACTCCAACTTATAATTGTTATAAGACAGAGCAGGAAATAGGGGAATACCAGAATTCCTATGCCGCCCAAACGAAGAAAATGCATATGATGCATCATCTTCGGGTGTGTTCATTACAAAGAACTGTTTCTCAGTATCCTCCGCATCCTGGGTATCTGATACCGGATCAGGATCCCAGATATGTAATCTGTTACATAGGGCTACAAAAGGGTAGAAAAACTGAGAACGGGTGATAAGTTTCATGAGACAGAAAACGGGGCAAGTGTTGCAGCCAAGTCTGTTGGTCACTGTCACTCTGTATTACCAATACATTGATTCTGAACGAATGTTATTAGATACCGAACCTGTTATACAAAATCATATCACTCTCTTTACAAGTAAAGAAATGATAAAATTTTGTATTGTTGGATAATGTTTTGAACATTTCCTATATCAAAAGTTGATCGGTTCAGGCACGTTATCTAAAAGCATTGACGTTCTAAATCAAACTACAGTTCTTAGTATTCAGAACACACACAAGAGGAAGAGTTCAGAAATGAATGAATTCTTCTTGAGGTTTTGTAGACTAGGTCATATCAATGCGACCCGACTAGCTGAAGTTACATTTAGATGCATATTTAAATCAGTTTGAATTTACATCTTGTGAAACTTGCCAGTCATGTCACAAAGATATAATGACACCAGCTCTGTTTACTGGAAACTGAGAAAGAGTTAGTAAACTCTTGGGACTGATGCATGATGATGTATGTAAGGTCTCCTGTCTACACATGCCAAGACTGGTTCTTTATACTTCATTATATTCTCTGATAATCTCTCAAGATTCAGTCATATATTCCTATTGAAATATAAGTCCGAAACTTTTGAGGTATTCACAGAATATAAGTAGGAAGTAGAGAACCAATATACGGGTATAAGTATTATGTCCTATGATGAGATCAGGGAGGAGAATACTTGTGCATGGAATCCTTGGACTATTCTAAAGGAAAATGAGATTCTCTCTCAGTATTACTCCTCTGAATACACCACAGCACAACGGTGTATCGGGGTGGAGCAATCACACAATATTAGATATCGTGTGCTCTATGATGAGTATTACTGAGTTACCTATTTCCTTTTGGGAGTTATGCGCTTGAGAAGCTGCATACCTATTGAATTAGGTTCGAATCAAATCAGTGCCTACCACTCCATATGAGATATGGTGTGGGAAGATCCTATCTCTTAAGTAAGTTAAGATTTGGGATTGTCCGGCCTATGTCAAAAGCAAAATCCGGACAAGATCGAGGCAAGGTCAGTTCTGTAGAACTGGAAAGGTTCCAGCTATTCGAAACTACAGCTGAAGATTTGACAGAACCAAAGGATTTTATAGTCCCCGACGAACCTCAGCCACTCCGCCGATCTGGTAGGGTTCCTCGCCTGCCTGAGAGATACCTCGGTTTCTCGATGACAGTGGGAGCGAGGATTGCATCATGAGATGATGACCCAACCAGTTTCGAGCAGGCCATCGAGAGTAGGGACTCTGTAAGAATGGCTGGATGCTTAGTGATCTAAGATGGAATCCTTATACACCAACAAAGTATGGACTTTGGTTGCTATATCTGAAGGGTTAAATCCCCATCAGGAGCAAGTATATCTTGAGAAGACTACTTGGTGTACATGGAAAGGTTGAGACTTTCAAAGCTAGACTTGTTAAAGTTTTTCGTCATCAACCAGGCACGGATAATGATGAAACCTTTTCCAGGGACTATGTTTAAGTCCATCCAGATCCTACTTGCCACGGCTACATACCATGACTACGATATCTGGTGGTTGGGTGCCATGACTACTTTTCTAAATATTGATTTAGAAGAGAACGTCTATAAGAACACAGCCAGAGGGCCTCGTAGACAGTGGGAGCAGCGGAAACGTGTGCAAGATGCTTTATAAGATAAAGCAGGCATCGCGGAGTTGGAACATCTGTTTTGATGGATTAGTCAAAGAAGTCGACATCATCAAAATGGTAGATGAACCTTGTATAAACAAAAAGGTAGTAGGGAGTATGATGACGATCCTCATAGAGTACGTGGATGACATACTCTTGTTAGGGAAGGAGTTTCCTATGCTACGCTCGATCAATCTCCGCTTATCACAATGATTTTCCATATAGGATCAAAGTGATACATACTAAATCCTAAGCTTTGGATCTATGATATAGATTTAATTGGATGTTAGGATACTCACTAGTTGTAGTGAGATGGTATCAATCGATCCTGGGGAGAATCACTGGAAGGGTTCCAGAGTGATAAGGACGACTGAATGTCAGTCGTAGGCATTGTCTTTACCCTCGGTAAAGGGACGGTATGTTGGAAGATTTCCAAGCTAGATACCGTGACAAACTAGACGATAAAGGCTGGTAACATCGCTATTAAAGATACTTCCAAAGAGGCAGTTTGGGTGTATATTGGTTCATAAGATGAACTAGGTTCCTGCCATTGTGTGACAATGGAAATGTGGCTTTGGCCCTGGAACCCTGGTCCCATCAGTGACCCAGACATATTCTGAGGAAGCATCACCTGATCATGGAGATAGTTGATCTCCAGGGTGATCGAGGTTAGGAGAGTAGACTCAGAGGACAACACGGCGGATCCACTCACGAAGGCCTTTTCCCAGAGAGAGACTCCTATGGGATGGTTGAGTATTAGATAATGCAACCACTGCTACAGATGGCCCTAGTGCAAGTGGGAGATTGTTAGTTATATGTATGCCCTAGAGGCCATTACTGTACATTGGATGTATATTGTAGTGGATGCTGGCTCATATATAGGTAGGACTTTCTTGCTCGACATGATAGTACGCTATCTGGTTGCTCTTTATCTTAACGTGTATACTCTCTGTCTCTCTGATTACATGTTGATAAAGCCCTTAGGATTAGTACTCGACTTCCAGGACTATGATGCAGATCATACTATTGGGGCCTGGGTAGTCAATGAGTACATCCTTCATTGTTCCTAGTCGTGGGAATATCGAGACGGGGCATCGATATTCCAGAGTAGACTAGCGTGTATCTTCTCGACCCATGTGATGGGCGATGGATGATCCTATATCCATTGGTGTTTGACATCAGAGATGGTATACGGGTGCTCAGTAGAGACTGGGTACACTGAACGGACTCGCCGAGAACTCCCAGATGGTATTATACCTCACGTCAGATGGCAGTTCTCTGGTGACACTGGTACAGCTTAGTCTGTTGACCCGAGATCGTCATAGAGTCTTGTGTGTCTCCCACTGTGCTTTGATTTCCACCCTACCACGGCTCTACTGAGGCGTGCAAACAGGTGGTTTTTGGGTACAGTCCCGATTCACATGGAGGCAATGAGCGATAGGAGGGGATTCGTCTCTCCCGGTATTGGGGGTTGATGTTGCGCTATGCTCGACTGGCCATAACAGGAAATACCTGGCCAGGGTTGCAGTGACCTACTGGTAAGTGTTATCAGAAGTTTCACACATGTCATGGACTTCACGTCGGCATGACTTATCGAGCTATTGGGGTCTGACGTTTACCACCCCTAGGCAAGATATGCGACATATCAGACGAACAGATCGGACTGTACGGTAAGTGTTACTGGTTGGATTCATAGGAGTGTGTGCGGGCTTGCTCGTCGATCTTCTGATCGCTCAATACCCGGGTGGCCGTTACGTTTAGCAGACCGCTTGCGGCTTGTGGGTGTTTGATATGATCATCATCTGCTGCCGGCGTATTGACGAGTCTTTAGAGTCCTACACAGAGGTTTCCTGGCTCAAGCGAAACGAAATAGGAGCGCATATGAGATATGTGCGGGACCGAGAATAATGCGTGTATGTGTTACCGTATTTCATTCTCGCGATGAATGTGTCGAATGGTTGTATGCGATATAACCTAGTTATCGAATCAAGGATTGATTCGATAAGCCGATACATTGGATACTAGCCGGTTATATGCGATATGACCGGATCTTTGAATCAAATGTTGATTTAATGATTTAATGTATAATTATATATTTGATATATTACTTTGCATTAACTAGTATTGGTTCACTTTAAATGGATTTACTCACTTGATTTGCACAAGTTGTATATGAGATATACTTTTGTGCACAAGATTGTATCATGTTTGATGATACATGCAAGCTTGGGTTTGTGTAAAGAATTGACCATGGTTATATGAATGGTTAGGGTTTCTTTTATTTACTTATTCATTTATCTATTTATTTTTTAAAAGGTAAAGAAAACAAAATGGTTTCTTTTGGATGCTTCAAGCATCTTTGACCTAATGACCATTTTGTCTTCATCTCCTAAACCTAACCATTCTACTAACCTTAGTTGATTCTCTACACTAAACCATGGTTGTTGACATGATAAGTATCATATTGTTTTTATTTTTAAATAACACTTATCATAATTCTTTATCATCTTCTTCTTCATCTTCAACTTGAAGAAAGCTTGCACCATCAATGGCAACTAGCCAAAATGAGTGAGAAATCCAAATCTAAAGTCTACCCACTTCCTATTTCTTCATCCTCTACCTCTTGCCAAGTTGTATAGGGTGTTTCCTTCACAAGTTCTCAAGGCTTGGTGAAGTTGGAGCTTGTTCTTGTGATGCCTCGACGTAGATCATCTTCGGCATCGAACCGATGATCAAGCCCGCCCATTCTTCGATGATGCCAATGCTAGAGTCAAGGGTTCAATTTGGACAGCGGAGGGAGATCATCGCGGAGACTAGGAAGTGGTGGACCGGATCTACAAAGGTTGTAGTCACTTTCCCTTAGCATTTAATTCGATTACATGCTTGCTTCGCCTATATATCTAGTTAACGATCCGTATTAGGGTTTGTAGGCACAAGGAATTTTTTGATTTGTGCATGTTTGATCACTTGTGAGACTTCATTAGTGTGCCTCGGAACCCTACAATATGGCAGGGTTCGATCTCATACGTGCGGTATTGCACGGATCATGATCGGACGGATCATACTAGTGGGCTTTGGTTTAAGCCGGATCCTAGTATTAGATTTGTTAGATAACTTTAGTCTCATCGCATTCGCATTCAGTCGGAATGCGGGTGCAGGTATGTATATACAGATGAGGGGTATCCCTGTGATCCGTCACGAGTTTACTTTAGATGTTGCTATATCTTTTTATTGTCGCAAACATTTGGATTAATGTTTGTAAATAGAAATTGTGAGCTAGAAATCATGATTAAGATCTTTAATTGTGACACATGCACAAGTGATGACTCATGGTCTCTTTTCTTGTGGATGTGTCACATTATATGATGGTTTTGTGTTGATATGATAAGAGGAGAGAGAGAGGGGCTGCCATGAAGGGTTAGCTCTCATATTATTCTTCTCACACTCTCTCATTTGATCATAGCAAAACAAAAGAAAAGAAAAGCTCTCTTCTTCTTCTTCCTCTAGCTCATTATCTTCCATGAATGGCATCATCTCTAACCTCCATCTAAGCCATGGATGCAAGAGACAAAGTGATCACAAACATTCACTACAACACCTTGGACACGTCGGCTGGCACACTTCGTGCCCGAGTTGCTTCGGACGAAGCGGGAGCCCGTAAAAAGACTCGTAGATGTGGTGCCCTTTCTGACGAGGAGATCGAGACCGGAGTTGCCGCGGGGAGTTTGGGATGGTGGCCAAAGACCGAAAGAGACGAATCGATCGGTATAGCTTTCCAACCCTTTCTCTAGATTGCTAGTTGTAGGTTAATGGTTCGATCCGGGTTTTAAGTATACGATAGCGCCGATTTCTAGTTTAGAAAAATTTTCGTTTCCGCATTTTAGCCTCGGAAAGACGGCCGGGGCGCTGCCGTAGTCTTACATGGTATCAGAGCCACGTCATTAACCTTTACTAGCTTGCGCTAACGTGTTTAGAACTTCGATCGGATGAAATTTTCAAAAGCTGCATTTCCAAGTCATCAGTTTCTGTCGATTTTTTCCTGTGGTCAAAAAATTATTTGGTGCATTTCAGAAAATCAGGCAGGGTTTTTTAAGAGTTTTGAGAAAATTTGGTACATTGATTGCACTGTAGTGCGGCGGAACCGCGGCCGTACCCACGTTTTGGCCGCGGTTCCACGGCCGTACTGTAGCAATACTGCACCAAATTTCTTCAGTTGGTCTCTGACTTGGAAAAGGGGCTTCTGGTAATTTTATTTTGGGCCCAGATTTATTTGAGTACTGGGTATTGTGCTTGGGGCCCACTTCGGGAAATTTTGTCGATCGAAAATTTTAAACATATTAGTTCACATTATTTACATTATATCTGTGACCGTGAATGTCATTCGATCGGTAAATCCTGTCTAATTGCTATAGCCCTTTTAGACGGATTTGCGAACGTGACATTCACGTTGATGTTCTGTGTTGTGCTGTGATGTTGCGGATTTGTCGTGGTGGATAGCCTGGATGCGATGTTAGTACAGTTTGGTTGTATTTGTACATTTTATATTGCGGGGCGAGCGTCCGACATGTGGACTGCCGTCACTGCCTGTTTGTATATTATTCTTTTGGGGCACGACCGGGCTGAGGTCGATGTACCCGTTGTATATTTTACTTTCTGTACTAGGATTACCCCAAGGTGGGGTGCACGGATAGCCGGGTTCTAGAGGGCAACGAGCCCACATCTCATGGCTTTAAGACGGAGGGGGCTTTACTCTAGAATTAGCGGGCTATTCGCCACACTCGTAGGGGGTATAGGTTGACCCAAGGAGGGGTGCTCAAGTTACCGGATTCCGTGAAGTGCTGGGTGGTCCATTCACATTGTTGAAGGGGGCTGCCTCGCTTTAGGTTTTGGCGAGTAACTTGCCGCGCCCGTAGGGGTCTAGGATTTTATTGCGCCGGCCATCCACACAAGCAGGGGAACGTCGGGTTTCAGTAGCAGCTCTATGAAACCCGGGGATCCCAGATTATCTGTATTGTTCTGTGATGCTTATTACATTTCTGTGATGTTGCATTTTATCACGCCATGAGCGATTATTATATATTGATATATATACTAGTAGATGTTGTATATATTTTACACCCGCGTTAGTACAGTCCCCGCTCTGTCGTTAGTTAAGTAACCTAACGGGTGATGACGGGACCTAGTGGCGAATACGGATGGCATCTACGTACATCATATTTTCGTTCTTTATTGGTGTGATCAATTGATGGGACTGCATTGATTCGGATCAATGCAAGCTAAACAAACTTATTCTGATGTTGTTGGAACATTTTTCAAAAAGCCGTTATTGCAAGGACGTTCTCTTTTGTTTTGCACAGTGGTAATCGGTTATGAATATCCAGCACCTCAGTCGACGAGGCAAGGGCCGAGATCCCTTCACCGGGAGTGACCCCTTGGACAGAATTTTGCGTCAGGGTAATAACTTCACTATAGCCGATTGCCTTTTGCTTTGCATCATGGTATTCAGTTGGAATATCCTGCAACTCATTCTACGGGGAAAGAGCCGAGATCCCTTCACCGGGAGTGACCTCTTTAGTAAAGGTTTTCGCCACTATATTTATAAAAAGCTATCCGGTTCTTTCAACGATACCAAGTTCATTACGTTAAAGGTTTTTCGCCAAAAACCAACCATAGCCCTCCGTCATTTCAGATTAGTATTGCTTAGTATTCGTGCTACGTATGTCGTGGTCAGCCGAGGCATAGTGTGCGGTAGCTCTGTAATGCTTTTCTGTCTTATGGATATGTGATTGGTTAGGACAGTCGTACGGTCATTTTGGCTCAGTCAAGGACTCGTGCGGGTAGGTCTAATGCAATCAAGATAATGACGGGTTGAACTTAGCTAGGATCCTTTGATATGTTGGCTCAGTCAAGGTCACTTGGGTCCTAGGGGTAAAAACTTATATCGGGAGTTTCTAAAGAAACTGAAACTTGCCAGGCATGCACATACTTTCTGGAGTGTGATAACGTGAGTGGATTCCGTCATGTTATCATGCGATGATAGTTGGATCCCGATTCCCACTGATGAGTTGGTTTACTCCTCGGGTGATCCCGACTAATTCTTCTTTCAGGTTTGGAGGAGAATTTGAGCATACAGTGGGAGGTTTCCTGATTAGATAAAGTGATAACCATTCTGATCTAGGTTAGAGTGCACGCTGAGTGTTTCTTTTCTCTCTCTCTCTTTGGCATCGACCATGGCCCGACCCTTGACTATGACTCAGTGATCAAGATTAACCGAACCTTCTTATAACACTGGCTTTTGGATTGTCAGAGTTGCAAATCTCATTACCACTCCTACTTTTACCCTTTTCTCCAGAACACCCCGTATTACTGCGAACATCCACTTCCATTGGATAAAACCATCGTATGGTTATATACGAACTCGAAGGAACTTGTTCCAAATTCGAGGATGGTTTCCGGTTCTGGAGAAAACGAATAAGACTATTCAGTTGTCTTTTCCTTATACCTTCTCTCAGATTGCGAGTGCTCCTTGGATTAGGGGATAGTACACCTGTTACGCTTATTGGATAGTCTTCTTCCAAACCTTAGGCTGGTGCCGAACGGTAGGGAATGAAGAAAGACGATTAGCCTAAGTATCGTGTACAGAAGGTATTAAGTAAAGACAAATAAAGGGATTAGAAGGAGGGCAAAGTAAATTGCGACTGCTATTCACGACCAAACCAAGTATTTCATTACCACTCCTTCTTCACCTTTGTATTTCTCCAGAACACTCCGTATCACTATGAAGATCCACAGTTATTTGGATACTCCATCGTATGGTTATATACGAACTCGAAAGGAACTTGTTCCAGTTCGGGGATGGATTCTGGTGCAGGAGAAATAGGAATAAGATTTATTCAGTTGTCTTTTATCCTTACCTTCTTTCGGGTTGCGAGTGCTCCTAGGATTAGGACAGTACACCCATTATGCTTATTGGATAGTCTTCTTCTAAACCATAGGCTGGTGCTGAACGGTAGGGAAGGAAGAAAACCGTTTAGCTTAAGAGGATGTACAGAAGGTAATGACTAAAGACATATAAAGGGATTTGGAGAGATGGCAAAGAAATATACGGTTATAGTTGTGAATCTGATAATGGAAGAGGCATTACTAGGAATACCCGGATACCCCTCCGAAACATTTTCATGTTTCAGTTTCACTGTATACTATTAATAGAAAACTGATTTCCCAATTAGACACTTGCTTCGGGGTATGTATTTACCAGGTATGATTCTCACATCTGTATGATTTTACAGATGATGAGTAGGAGTAAGTTATTGGGAATTAGGTGATCATCCTCATTATATCGGAATTCGTTGTAATTGGTGATATTTGAGGAAATCGCCTAGGTTCTTTGCCGGACGGCAAATATTTGGTTTTGAATATCCATTATAATGAACCAATTTCAAATTGATATATCTGTACATTTATTTTTATAAAGTGAGATATAACTTTTTGAAATTATGTCTATGACATTTACCTATATCTGTTGATGATTAGGTAAGGAGCATTCAACAGCGGTGTAATTCTTCATAACCATGGTACAGTTTTCAACCTACGACACACAGGGATTGAGTTATTAGACTCAGGGGACTTATACAGAGTATTGTATGTTGTCCATTGTCCATTAGGACAGAGGGGTTGGTACTCGTACTATATTCTGTTTACTTGTGACTTCTCTAGTTCTTAGACATGTGATTCATAGAAATGCAAGGTCTAAGTTTTGAGAAGTTATAGGTATATGAATAAAGTAGAGAACCGGGTATTGCAAGTATCAGTATTCTTCAAGGAGATCGAAGATGTAGATACTTGTGTATGGTATTCAGTTGATAGTAATGGTTTTGAGAAACTTGTTTCTATTTCAGGTTACTCATAATTGGAAGCACTCCTAAGTTGAATAACGCTGATCGGCCTCCTTCCATTTAGTTGACATGCACTGGAGACAGCTGCATGATTTGAATCTGGTTCCAATTAAATTAGTGCATCTGTTTCTATATTGGATATAGAACGGTTCATATTTTAACGATGTTAAGGTACGGGGGGTTGTCCGGCATATGCTTAAAACCAGACTCTGGGTAACTCAAGGCACGTTTCTGTAATGGCTGTTTGTGGGTTGACCCAGACTATGGCGAGGGTTGACTCTCTACCATCTGAAAGATCAATGGTGATATTGTTCTTGACTCACCACAGTTTTAGTAAAATGGATTTTTTCAGAAAACAGTAGTGGGAGTATGGTAGAACTGGAAGTGATTCCAGAACCGCAAACGATTACTGAAAATTTGATAAGAACCTAAAGATTCGATCTGGTTTGACATTCCATTAGCCACTCCACAGATATGGTGGGTAACCTCAGGCACTCGAGAGGTATTTCGGTATGCTCAAAAACGGTGACAAGGAGGTTCTTGTTTACCCAGACTTGACGCTACTGTTGTTCAAGGCTATGAGACCCGGCAGGAGGATGAGTATAGCGTCGTTCTGAAATGGTTTTAGAAGTGCACGTGTATATTATTCTGCCAGAGGGTTGTCGTAGTCAGTGGGAGCAGCGGAAGCATAGTGGAAAAATAGCTTATGTCAATTTATAGACTAAAGCGGATATAGCGGAGATAGATCATCTATTTCTGATGTGACAGTCATAGGTTTGACTTCATCAGAATAGGGGATGGATCTGTTAAGAAGGTAGTAGGGTGTGATGTCCTAGTATTTGGATGACATACACAGAGTAAGAAGTGAAATTCCTATACTACGCTCGGTTATACTTTGGTTGTCACACAGTGGTTTCTCCACATAGGGCTTGGATATTATATCAGGCATTCTGGTTACTAGATCTATGGTTTTAGATCTAGATTTAGGTAGTTTCCCAATCTGGGTACTTAGACAGCATTCTAAATGTTAGTTGTATGTATGCCCTAGAGGCCAGTATTGTACAGATGATGTATATTATATTGGATGCTTGGACATATATAGAGATGACTTTCTTGCTCGATATGATAGTATACTATCTGGTTGCTCTTTATCTTAACATGTATACTTGTCTCTTTATACTGTCTTATGGTTATATGTTGGTAAAGCCCTTAGGATGTGTACTTGACTACCTGGACTATGATGCGGATCATACTAGTGGGGACATGGTAGTCCATAAGTACATCCTTCAAGGTTCCTAGTCGTAGGTGTATCGAGACGGGGCATCGATATACCAGTGTAGACTAGCGTATACGCTTCTCGACCCATGAGATGGGCGATGGATGATCCCATATCCATTGGTGTTTGACATCAGAGATGGTATACGGGTGCTCAGTGGAGACTGGGTACACTGGACGGACTCGCCGAGAACTCCCAGATGGTATTATACCTCACGTCAGATGGCAGTTCTCAGGTGACACTTGTGTAGGTTAGTTTGTAGACCCGAGATCGTCATAGAGTCTTGTGTGATTTCCACCTTACCACGTCCATGAGGGCGTGCAAAACGGTGGTTTTTGGGTACAATCCCGAGTCACATGGAGGCAATGAGCGATAGGAGGGGTTTCGTCTCTCCCGGTATTGGGGGTTGATGTTGCACTGTGCTCGATTGGCCGTAACAGGGAAGTCCCTGGCCAGGGCTGATTGGAGATTTACTGGTAAGTGTTACCAGTAGTTTCTCGACCCGTTATGAGCCTCACATCGGCACGACTTATCGGTTATTGGGGTCTGACGTTTACCACCCCTAGACTTGAGATGCGACATATCAGACGAGGAGACCGGACTGCATGGTAGTGTTGCCGGTTGGCTCGACGGGAGTTGTAGCAGGTTCGCTTGTTCTCTTCTGATCGCTCAATACCCGGATGGCCGTTACGTTTAACTGACCGCTTGCGGCTTGGGGGTGCTTGATATGATCATCACCCACTGCCGGCGTATTGATGAGTCTTAGAGTCCCACAATGGAGTTTCCTAGTCCAGGCGAAACGTTGTGGTGCGCGTATGCGATATGCGCATGGACCCGATTAAAATGCGCGTATAGGATACCGTATATTGATCGGTCGGCTTGCATTTGGTGGGGTCATATGTGATATGTCCGGATTGATAAATCAAGTGTTGATTTATCATTTAACCATTAGTTTTCTCACTTGAAACCTTTTCTTGTGCATGATGGATGTATGCATGCATGTAAGTTTTCTTTCTTTTAGTTTCATGCACATATGGATGTGCATACATACATACATACATACATCATCCTTCATGGTTGATTACATATTGAATATGATGGCAATATAAGACTCATACCATGGTTAAATATATGGATTATTATTTATTTTTTGGTTAAAACAAAAGATATAAAGAAAAGGATAATTCATGCTTAGTTTCTACACTCTTCTTAAACCTAACCATGCTCACCTACTCCTAACCATGAGTTAACCTTCTCTTTGTGTTTTAAACTCAAGTTAAATAATATCTTTATGATCTAACCATGGTTTGAGATGAGGATAAGAAAATATATATACATATATTTCCATTTTTCTTCACATGAGTTATCTTTTTACTCTTGTTAAAAGAAAGCCATCATCTTCTTCCTCCTTCACCATTTGCTCTCTAGACTTTTGTAGTGAGCAATATATTCATCAAGTTAGGTTTTTGAAGTGAGAAAAGCCACCACAACATCATTCTACACAAGTTTAGCCCACTTGTTTAGAGTGTTATCTTCATTTCTTCTCTTGAAAAGTGAAGTTGCAAGCTTGGACTAGGAGCTTCGGGTGGATCGTCGTGGACACAAGGAGACTTCAAGTGAACACTCCTCCAACCCTCAAGTGGCCAAGGAGTCTAGCGTAGGGAGCTACAAAGGTTGTACTCTCAAAACCCTAGCATTTCTTTCATGTGATGAAGTATAGTTTTTGAAACCCTAATTTTTCTAGGAACGATCCGATGTTTGTTAACTTAGCACCCTAAAGATTCTATCTTTGGTACATGTGATGATTCCAAACCCTTCATGAGGTGCTAGGCTAACCCAACACTGGTATCAGAGCCGACCTAGAACATTAGGCGACACTTCTACGAAGTAAAAACTCCGATCGAACCAAAATACGACATTACGGGACCTTCTCTGGACAATTTTTAAAATCTGGATATTTTCATAATTAAAAATACTTAAAAAATATAGCAGGAAAATCTAAGAAGGACCGTGAAATTCGAAGCCATGAACAGTTCAAACCGCCGCGGAACCGCGGCCAATCCTTGCTTGGGCCGTGGATCAACGGCCGTACAGAGGAGTCATGACTTGTTATTTGCACAGTAATTCCTAAAACTGCTTGTATAATGTTTTATGTATGTTTAATCTGATTCTTGTTCTGTAAATTTTGGAGATGGTTTTGGACTCGTCGATTCGATCGGAATTTTCATTTCGTTGCTTTTCCGGGTAAATTAGAAAGTATTGAACGAACGAGTATCATTTGCTCACTATTCACGGGGTTTAAATATTTTGGAGATACGTGCAAGTTTTGTGGTGGACCCTCTAGAAGACAACAAACCTTAACTCGATTATGTGACCGTCTTGAACTGCCCTTTGAACCTTAGAGTTTGGGGCAGTACGACGTGCCGCATGTGAGGCGTTGGCTTGACCCTTCTACGGCTGGACCACTACTACTGTGTCACACTCCGGGTTTTTGAACTCCGCTCAAGTGTTGAGCTTTAGCGAATCTTGGGTATTTGATCGTTCGTTCGAAAACTTTAATACTGTCTATTTATCTGGATTTGATGCAATGTGTGGAATTCATATTACTTGACATGAAATACGATGTATGTGATATTTCGCATTTGCGATGTCTAAAGAGAATGTGGATTCCAGATATTGCAGTTTTACACTTTCTTTTCTGTGACCGTAAGTGAAGTATGTAGTGGTATTGCCGATTGTCGTTGCTATACGTCGACGACAATCGGTGCATGCATACTTACTTACGTTGATGATATGAGATATTATGTGTTGCTGAGATATGATGTGCAGGATTGTCGCGATTGAATAGCCGGGGGGTTTTATGTGAGATGAGAGTTTTATATTTTCATTCATGTAAATTCAAATGTAATGTAATATTCTTTTATTTGGGGCACTTCCGGGTTGAGGTTGATGCCACCAGTGTTGTATATTATTTACTTTTCCGCATTAGGATGGACCCAAGGAGGGGAGCACGGGTGACCGGGTTCTGGGGTTCAGTGGGAGGCCATCTCGAGGAGTCGAGACCGGGTCTCCTAAACTCCAGAATTGGTAGGGTCGCTTACCGCTCTCGTAGGGGTCCAGGGTGTGGGCTTGGCTATTCATCGCGACTGTGGAATCCGTATTTTCTATTGTTGGCTAAATACTAAATACGGACGTCCTAGTATATCCCACATTATATCTATATTTCTGCTGCGATATCTGTGATGTGATCATATGATGTGCTGTGATAGATACTTTATATAGTATATATGATATATTATATAAACGTTACTTATGTTTTGCACCCGCACTAGCCCTGCCCTGCTCTGTCGTTAGTTACCTAACCTAACGGTGCACGAGGGGACATCGAGGCGAATGCGGATGGCATAAGTGTACATCGTATTTATCTGTGATGTTTAGGTGACTTAAATGATGGGACTTCATTAATGTGATTAATGAAAGAAAAGAAACCTAAAAGATATTGTAGAATCAAATTTTAAAATAAAAGGGTAGCTACAGTCTTGCTTTGCATAGCGGTATATATGATATACCCTGCACCTTATTCGATGGGGAAAGAGCCGAGATCCCTTCACCGGGAGTGACCTCTTTAGCAAAACTGGCAGATGCTACAACACTCGGTTTGACTTTTGACTGCTTTTGGAGTTTTGCTTTGCACAGTGATATATATGATATATCCCGCACCTTATTCGATGAGGAAAGAGCCGAGATCCCTTCACCGGGAGTGACCTCTTCAGAAAAACTAATGAAAGCCTCAAAATCACTCCATTTCAAAACTTCACTTGATTCTACAACGATATCAAGTTCATTACGCAATAGGTTTTCAGAAAAACCTGTCGTAGCCCTCCGTCATTTCAGATAAGAACTGTTTAGTATTCGTGCTGCGTTTGTTGGCCTTTGTCAAGGCGTAGTGTGCGGTAGCTGAATAGTGCTTATCTGCTTATGCATATGATGCAGATTGTTTCAGGGTAGTCGTATGACCTTGTTGGCCTTTTTCAAGGGTCGTGCGGGTGGGTTTGATTCAATCAAGAAATGACGGGTTGAACTTGACTAGCATCCTATGATTTGTTGGCCTTTGTCAAGGTCATGGGGGTTAGGGGCAAACTATTATCGGGAATTTCAAGTGTTGAAATTTGCAATGAGATTGCATACCTTCTATGAGATAGTAGGATCCCGATACCCACTGCGAGTAATTGTTACTCCTCGGAGAGTTTTACACAGGACAATTAGCCGATCAAGTAGGTGTCTAGAAAGATGTCAACGGGGTTACGCCTCTGGGAAAACGAGGTTTACTTTAATTAGGTCCGTGCGAAAGCACGGGGAACCTCCCTCAAAGTACCGACACTGGCCTGGCTGAAAGATTGGCGAAGTTGTAGGGTGTAATTAATCCCGGCTAGTCTTTCCTTTTAGGGTTTGAAGGAAGATTTGATAAAAACAGTGGGAGCCATCCTGATTAGATAAGATAATAACCAATCTGATCTTGCAAGAGCATATGCTAAAGTGTTTTCTTCTCTCTCTCTCCAGGTAGCGACCATGTCATGCCTTAATCAAGATAATAATATGGATGTATTGACCGAACCCGCAAGTTATACTGTGCTGGGGAAAGTTGGTTCCGTTCTTTCTTATAAGAGTTATAGGACTGAACAGGAAATAGGAGAATACCAGGATTCCCATGCCACCCGAATGAAGAAAGTACATGTTGATGCATTTTCTTCGGGTGTGTTCATTACAGAGAACTGTTTCTCCATTTGCCCTACGTCCTAGGTATTAGATACCGGGTCAGGATTCCATATATGTAATCAGTTACATGGGCTTAGGAAAGGTAGAGAACTTGGAGAAGGTGATAAAGACATAAGAGTAGGAAATGGTGCAATTGTTGCAGCTAAGACCGTCGGGGAATATCATCTTGCATTACCAACTGGTAATACATTGATTCTGAACGAATGCTATTACATGCCGAACCTGATATGCAACATTATATCGGTTTCTTTGTTGAGTAAAGAGGGATATAATTTTGCATTACAGGATAATGTTATGAACATTTTCCGTAACCAAAAGTTGGTTGGATCAGGCACGTTGTGCAATGGCATTTATGTTCTAAATCAATCAACAGTTCTAAGCATAACAAACACACACAAGAGGAAAAGTTCAGAACTGAACGAATCCTTCTTGTGGCATTGTAGACTGGGTCACATCAATGCGACACGACTAGCTAAGTTGCATAAGGATGGATATTTGAATCCGTTTGAATTATCATCTTATGACACTTGCCAGTCATGTCTCAAAGGCAAGATGACCAAAACTCCGTTTACGGGACACGGAGAAAGAGTTACCGAACTCTTGGGATTGATACATAGTGATGTATGCGGTCCCATGTCTACACATGCCAGGGATGGTTCTTCGTACTTCATTACATTCACTGATGATCTCTCTAGATTCGGATATGTGTTCCTGATGAAACACAAATCAGAAGCTTTTGAGAAATTTAGAGAATATAAACTAGAAGTCGAGAACCAAACCGGGAAAAGTATTAAAATCCTTCGATCTGATCGAGGAGGTGAATACTTGAGCAATGAATTCCTGGACTTCCTAAAAGAGAATGGGATTCTCTCTCAGCTGACTCCTCCATATACACCAAAGCACAACGGTGTATCAGAACGGAGAAACCGCACCCTATTAGATATGGTGCGCTCTATGATGAGCCCAGCTGAGTTACCTATTTCCTTCTAGGGATATGCGCTGGAAACAGCAGCATACCTATTGAATCAAGTTCCATCTAAATCTATACCTACCACACCATATGAGATATGGAGTGGGAAGAGACCATGTCTTAAACGAGTTAAGATATAGGGTTGTCCGGCCTATGTCAAGAAGAAAAATCCGGACAAACTCGAGGCACGGTCAGTTCTATGCAAGTTTGTGGGATATCCCAAACATTCACATGGATATCTTTTCTACCATGATGAGGAACAAAAAGTGTTTGTTTCTCGACATGCCACCTTTTTAGAAAAGGAATTTCTTGCAAAAGAAATTAGTGGAAACAAGGTAGAACTGGAAGAAATTCCGGCTACACAAACTCAAACTGAAGATTTAGTGGAACCAGAGGATTCGGTAATTCCCAATGAACCCCAGCCACTCTACCGATCTAGTAGGGTTCCTCGCCCACCTGAGAGATACTATGGTTTTCTCATGGATGGTGGGAGCGAGGATTGCATCATGGAGGATGATGACCCAACTAGTTTCGAGCAGGCCATCACGAGTGGGGACTCAGTGAAATGGCTGGATGCTATGCGGTTCGAGATGGAATCCATGTACACCAACAAAGTATGGACTTTGGAAGATGCTCCTGAAGGGGTAAAACCCATTGGGAGCAAGTGGATCTTCAAAAAAAACTTGGTGTAGATGGGAAAGTGGAGACTTTCAAAGCTAGACTAGTTGCAAAGGGTTTTCGTCAAAGACCAGGTGTGGACTATGACGAGACCTTTTCTCCAGTGGCTATACTTAAATCCATCCGGATCATGCTTGCCATCGCTGCATATCATGATTACGAAATCTGGCAAATGGATGTTAAGACCGCCTTTCTAAACGGTGATTTAGAAGAGTGCGTGTACATGACTCAGCCAGAGGGCTTCGTAGACAGTGGGAGCAGCGGGAAGGTGTGCAAGCTGCTCAAATCCATTTATGGATTAAAGCAAGCATCGCGGAGTTGGAACATCTGCTTTGACTTCTTTATCAAAGAGTTTGATTTCGTCAAAAACGTAGATGAACCTTGTATCTACAAGAAGGTGGCAGAGAGTAAGGTTGTCTTCCGCGTATTGTACGTAGACGACATACTCTTGATAGGAAATGACATTCCTATGCTGCAATCGGTCAAGCTCTTCTTATCACAAAGATTCTCAATGAAAGATCTTGGTGATGCCTCCTGCATATTGGGAATTAGGATCTATAGAGATAGATCCAAACGGATATTGGGATTGTCCTAATCCAGGTACATTGACACCATACTAAAGAGGTTTAGTATGGAAGAATCCAAGCGTGGGAACTTACCCACGATCTCTGGAGTCACTCTCTCCAAAGAGATGTCTCCCAAGAATGATTTGGAGAGAGCTCGCATGCAAGGGATACCCTATGCTTCGGCTGTAGGCTCTATCATGTACGCGATGCTGTGTACCAGACCCGATGTAGCATACTCACTAAGTATAGTGAGTAGGTATCAAGCTGATCCTGGAGAGAGTCACTGGACAGCTGTGAAGAGCATTCTTAAGTACTTACAAAGGACTAAGGAGATGCTCTTGGTGTATGGTAACGGAGAACTCCAAGTGGAGTCCTTTACCGATTCGAGCTTCCAGAGTGATAAGGACAACTTTAAGTCGCAGTCGGGATTTGTCTTTACCCTTTACGGAGGGGCGGTTAGCTGGAAGAGTTCCAAGCAGGAAACCGTGGCAGACTCGACGATGGAGGCTGAATACATCGCTGCCAACGATGCTGCCAAAGAGGCTGTCTGGATCAAGAAGTTCATTACTGAACTTGGAGTGGTTCCATCCATTGAGAATCCAATACCTTTGTATTGCGATAACAATGGAGCGGTGGCTTTGGCCAAGGAACCCAGGTCCCATCAGCGATCCAGGCATATTCTGAGGCGGTATCACCTGATCCGGGAGATAGTTGATCGCCGGGAGATCGAGGTCAGGAGGGTTGACACGAAGAACAACACAGCGGATCCACTCACGAAGGCCATTCCCCAGATACAGTTTGAGAGACTCGTCGGGATGCTCGGTATGCGATACTACAGCAGTTGGCCCTAGTGCAAGTGGGAGATTGTTAGTTGTATGTATGCCCTAGAGGCCAGTATTGTACAGATGATGTATATTATATTGGATGCTTGGACATATATAGAGATGACTTTCTTGCTCGATATGATAGTATGCTATCTGGTTGCTCTTTATCTTAACATGTATACTTGTCTCTTTATACTGTCTTATGGTTACATGTTGGTAAAGCCCTTAGGATGTGTACTTGATTACCTGGACTATGATGTGGATCATACTAGTGGGGACATGGTAGTCCATAAGTACATCCTACAAGGTCCCTAGCCGTGGGTGTATCGAGACGGGGCATCAATATACCAGTGTAGACTAGGGTATACGCTTCTCGACCCATGAGATGGGCGATGGATGATCCCATATCCATTGGTGTTTGACATCAGAGATGGTATATGGGTGATCAGTGGAGACTGGGTACACTGCACGGACTCGCCGAGAACTCCCAGATGGTATTATACCTCACGTCAGATGGCAGTTCTCAGGTGACACTTGTGCAGGTTAGTCTGTAGACCCGAGATCGTCATAGAGTCTTGTGTGATTCCCACTGTGCTTTGATTTCCACCTTACCACGTCCATAAGGGCATGCAAAACGGTGGTTTTTGGGTACAATCCCGAGTCACATGGAGGCAATGAGCGATAGGAGGGGTTTCGTCTCTCCCGGTATTGGGGGTTGATGTTGCACTGTGCTCGATTGGCCGTAACAGGGAAGTCCCTAGCCAGGGCTGATTGGAGATTTACTGGTAAGTGTTACCGGTAGTTTCTCGACCCGTTATGAGCTTCACATCGGCACGACTTATCGGTTATTGGGGTCTGACGTTTACCACCCCTAGACTTGATATGCGACATATCAGACGAGGAGACCGGACTGCACGGTAGTATTGCCGGTTGGCTCGACGGGAGTTGTAGCAGGTTCACTTGTTCTTTTCTGATCGCTTAATACCCGGGTGGCCGTTACGTTTAGCTGACCGCTTGCGGCTTGGGGGTGCTTGATACGATCATCACCCACTGCCGGCGTATTGATGAGTCTTAGAGTCCCACAATGGAGTTTCCTAGTCCAGGCGAAACGTTGTGGTGCGCGTATGCGATATGCGCATGGACCCGATTAAAATGCGCGTATAGGATACCGTATATTGATCGGGCGGCTTGCTTTTGGTGGGGTCATATGTGATATGACCGGATTGATAAATCAAGTGTTGATTTATCATTTAACCATTAGTTTTCTCACTTGAAACCTTTTCTTGTGCATGATGGATGTATGCATGCATGTATGCTTTCTTTCTTTTAGTTTCATGCACATATGGATGTGCATACATACATACATACATACATACATCATCCTTCATGGTTGATTACACATTGAATATGATGGCAATATAAGACTCACACCATGGTTAAATATATGGATTATTATTTAATTTTTGGTTAAAACAAAAGATATAAAGAAAAGGATAATTCATGCTTAGTTTCTACACTCTTCTTAAACCTAACCATTCTCACCTACTCCTAACCATGAGTTAACCTTCTCTTTGTGTTTTAAACTCAAAATAAATAATATCTTTATGATATAACCATGGTTTGAGATGAGGATAAGAAAATATATATACATATATTTCCATTTTTCTTCGAATGAGTTATCTTTTTACTCTTGTTAAAAGAAAGCCATCATCTTCTTCCTCCTTCACCATTTGCTCTCTAGACTTTTGTAGTGAGCAATATATTCATCAAGTTAGGTTTTTGAAGTAAGAAAAGCCACCACAACATCATTCTACACAAGTTTAGCCCACTTGTTTAGAGTGTTATCTTCATTTCTGCTCTTGAAAAGTGAAGTTGCAAGCTTGGACTAGGAGCTTCAGGTGGATCATCGTGGACACTTGGAGACTTCAAGTGAACCCTCCTCCAACCTTCAAGTGTCCAAGGAGTCTACCGTAGGGAGCTACAAAGGTTGTACTCTCAAAACCCTAGCATTTCTTTCATGTGATGAAGTATAGTTTTTGAAACCCTAATTTTTCTAGGAACGATCCGATGTTTGTTAACTTAGCACCCTAAAGATTCTATCTTTGGTACATGTGATGCTTCCAAACCCTTCATGAGGTGCTAGGCTAACCCAACACTAAAGGTGTTTTAGAATGGACGACTCCAGGCATGGCAGTGTGCCTGCAGGTAATGGAGTTACCCTCTCTAAAGGTGTTTTCAAGACTAAAGGGGAGAGGGATGTGTATGATTGGCAGATCACTTGCTCAGGCAATTGAGTCAATCATGAGATGTCAAGTACCACACCAGATATTGTTTTTGCACTAGATGCAATAAGTTGATATTGATCCAATCCTGGAGAAACATTCGGAAATAATTTTAGAACATAAGTGGATGTTCTAGGGGTCTGATAATGTCAGCCTCTTTCGGGAGACGGTTATCATTCCAGGCTTCCAAGGTGACCTGTATGACAGAGTGACTGTCAGAGTCATAGTTTTCCCTCTGACGAGGGGCAGTTGCTTGGGCAGGAGGTCCAAGCGGATACTGAGGGAGGTATGGCGCAGGATACTGATTGGTTTCAGTTTAAGAAGTTTGGATTTGGAGTTCATATATGAGCTAGGTCCCATCAGATATCCAGACATATTCTAAGACAAGTATTGCTCATTTCGGGAGATGGTTTTCTCCGCGAACTTGAGATAAAGAGAGACATAGAAAGAAACATCAGGGATGATCCACTAGCTGAGGCTAGTTCTCGAACGCAATAGTTTCGCAAACGAGCTTTGTGAGACTGATTAGTAGAGGAGTTGGGTGTTCGGTATCACACGGGCTGTGAGTATGCGACATCGCAATAATTAGCCTTGAGTTCAAGTGGGAGATTGTTGGATATTGTGCCCTCAGAGTCAATTATTGGATCACAGGCACGTGATTGCAATGATTGAGGGAGGACCTATACCGGTAGGACAGTCTTACTCGAGAGGTTTGTATACTATCTGGTTTGTCTTTATCATCGTGTACATGCTTTAGGTGACATTGTGGTTCACTATTACACGTTGATGGAGAATAGTATGCTACCATGGTTTGTCTTTATTATCGTGTACTGCTTTAGGTGACCTTATAAGTCGCTATTCCACATTGATAGAGCCCTTAGGATTCTTGCTAGACTACCAGCAGTATGATGGCGATCATATACGTGGGAGCTGGGGTCTATAATCACATCTTTAAAGTGGTTCCTAGTCGTGGGAGTTTCGAAACTGGGCATCGATACACCATTAGTAGACTAGTGTATACAGTCGAGACCCCGACGAGGGGCGGTGGCTGGTCTCACAAGCCATTGGTGTCAGTTTGATGACCTAAGGTGTATACAGGTGCTCATTGGGTTATGAGTACACCGGACAGGACTCGCCGGGAATATGCTAGTTGGTATTATACCTGACGTCAGATAGCAGTTCCCTGGTGACATATGTACAGGTTAGTTCATCGACCTGAGATCGTCATTTGTCTCGTGTGAGTTCCCACTGTACTTTGATTACTGCCCTACCACGGTTCAAAGGAGTCGTGCAAACAGGTTTTATTTGGGTACAGTCCCGAGCCACATGGAGGCAGTGAGCGGATCGGCAGGGGTTCGTCTCTCCCGGTATTGGGGGTGAGGTCGCGCTGTGTCTAGGAGAGCCATTACACAAAGCCCTCGGCCGAGGCAGGAGATTTACTGGTAGGTATTCCAGTAGTATCTCAGGGTGTTCTGGGCTGCACTCCGACATGACTTATACCGCTTTTGGGGGTCTGACTTTTACCAACCCCTAGGCCCGCCATGCGATGCTCATAGACGAACGGACCGGACTGTACGGATATTGTCACTGACAGGCTCAGTAGGGTGTCAGGATGAGTTCGCTCATCGACCTCCCTTTTGGTCAATACCTGGTAGCCCGTTACGTACGGCTAATACCTCTGACGTGCTAGTGGTTAAATCCACAGCCAAAGTATTGACGAGTCTTTAGAGTCCCCCACAGACAGTTTCTCAAGTTTCGAGCGAAACGTTGTAGAGGTCGTATGATATTTGGCAGGGTTCGATCTTATATGTGTGGTATTGTACGGATCATGATCGGACGGATCATACTAGTGGGCTTTGGTTTAAGCCGGATCCTAGTATTAGATTTGTTGGATTACTTTAGTCTCATCGCATTCGCATTCAGTCGGAATGCGGGTGCAGGTATGTATATACAGGTGAGGGGTATCCTTGTGATCCGTCACGAGTTTACTTTAGATGTCGCCGTATCTTTTTATTGTCGCAAACATTTGGATTAATGTTTGTAAATGGAAATTGTGAGCTAGAAATCATGATTAAGATCATTAATTGTGACACATGCACAAGTGATGACTCATGGTCTCTTTTCTTGTGCATGTGTCACATTATATGATGGTTTTATGTTGATATGATAAGAGGAGAGAGAGAGGGGCGGCCATGAAGGGTTAGCTCTTATATTATTCTTCTCACTCTCTCTCATTTTATCATAGAAAAACAAAAAAAAATAAAATCTCTCTTCTTCTTCTTCCTCTAGCTCACTATTTTCCATGAATGGCATCATCTCTAACCTCCATCCAAGCCATGGATGCAAGAGACAAAGTGATCACAAACATTCTCTACAACACCTTGGACACGTCGGCTGGCACACTTCATGCTCGAGTTGCTTCGGACGAAGCGGGAGCCCGTAAAAAGGCTCGTAGATGTGGTGCCCTTTCTGACGAGGAGATCGAGATTGGAGTTGCCGCGGGGAGCTTGGGATGGCGGCCAAAGACCAAAGGATACGGATCGATCGGTATAGCTTTCCAACCCTTTCTCTAGATAGCTAGTTGTAGGTTAATGGTTCGATCCGGGTTTTAAGCATACGATAGCGCCGGTTTCTAGTTTAGAAAATTTTTCGTTTCCGCATTTTGGCCTCGGAAAGACGGCCGGGGCGTTACCGTAGTCTTACACGTCTGTCCCTTTCAAACACTTCTGGCTAGAGAGTGGTCAGACGTCTGCTGCCTACAGAGACAGACATCTAGTTTCTGCTCTGGATCTGGTCTTTAAATACCAGACTTCTGTTGCGTCTTGGTTCAGACGTCTGGCTTTTCTTTGGCTATACAGTCCTGAACAAATATGAGACACCTTCACAACAATCTCCATCTTGGCTCGTATAACCTTATTGCCACCATGAAAACTTGTTGCCCCTTCATCTTATATCCTCAAGGCTTGCTTTAGTTATTCTCCCCGTTTCCCCCGTTGGCACTGTTAGGAATATGTATGCCCTAGAGACCATTATTGTATGATATAGTGGATGCTTGGATATATATAAAGAGGACTTTCTTGCTCGACAAGATAGTATGTTATCCTGTTGCTCTTTATCTTGACATGTATACTTGTATTATTATACTGTGTCTCTGATATATGTTGATAAAGCCTTTATGATGTGGACTCGACTACCAGGACAATGATGCAGATCATACTAGTGGGGCCTGGATAGTTTACAAGCACATCCTTTAATAGTTCATAGTCAAGGGAGTATCGAGACAAGGCATCGATATTCCAGAGAAGACTAGTGCGTACGTTTCTTGACCCTATATGGGGCGATGGTTGATCCCATAACCATTAGTGTTTGACATCAAAGATTGTACACATGTGCTCACTGGAGAATAGGTACACCGAACAGGAATCGCCGATAACTCCTAGATGGTACCATACCTATTGCTAGACAGCCGTTTGTTCATACCAGAATATTGCATTTAATACCGCCCTTTCTTCTGCTCGTTTGTTTATAGATAGGTGCTTTTGATCCGTGTTTGCTACATATTTACAGGTTACAGGTTCCCAGTCTAAAATAATGCAAATCATACAAAATCTCCACAATTACGCCAAAATCAAGAACATCTATCACTGACAGATAAAAACCAGGTTCCAGTCATCCACATCCGTCCAGTTCCGCTTACCAGATCAAGAGATAGACAAAAAACAGTGGTCATTCGTGTCTCGGACAAGCATAGAGCACGAGAGGGGCAGCACAAGATTCAATTGGTGCGCGGAGCTCGAGTGAGATAAATGTCATATGAATTAAAAGTGAAGCCCATTTGGACTGTTGAAAATCTGAAGAAATATTGGAAGCCTTTTGCAATTTAGGACCTGTACAACAGAAGAATAATGCAACGTGGAGAAGCCCTAAAAATATCACCCCAAGATTCTCCCAAAGAGCCGCGGAACCGCGGCCAATGTGGCCATTATGCGGCGGTTCCGCGGCCGAGTTGACTCAGTGAAAGGAGATATTTTTGGGGTATTTTGATCATTGTATTTGGTCTCAGAATATGGGTCTAGGGTTTCATCTCTCTGCCTATAAATACTCAAGTTTTGTGCCCAAGTGAGGATGCTTCTTTTTAGTTGGATTTTAGTGTAGGTTAGCTTGTTATTTCTTCTTTTTCTCCATCTTTCCTCCTTTAAAGTGTAGTGAGAGCTCTTGATTGGATGTTAATGAAGATGAGGGTTTTTTATTATCTTGTATCTTTAATTTTCTTATATTGTAATTTTTATTTCCTTGTCTTGTAATTCTAATTCCTAGTGTAATTTTTTTTCTTGTTGTTAAGTAGCTGTAGTTATTTCTTGTTTTATTTTCTCTTCTCTTTTTATCCGTATTTTCAAGCCATGATACTCGACAGAATCCCTTGCTAAGGTGAGGGCCCAAGTAGTTAGCTTGCTGCCATTTTGTAAAACCATATCTTTTCTTTCTTTCTTTTCTTGTTTTGTTTCATTTAAATGTGTGAATAATTCCACACTTGTTAGGGGCAAAGGAATGTTAGTATGAAGGACGGAAAAATCCCTTGTGTTTCTCTTCGTCAAACATCCTAAAACGAATCTAGATCAAACAAATGCAACCCCCTCACTTAGGCGCGCTATACGTGACATATAGCCACGACCTAAGTCGAGAAGTCCTTTGGGCGCACTACAACATGATATGTAGTTGTGACTTAATTGGATACATGGTTTCGGGTGTTTGGTCGAGGGTTGGAAATAAGCGCACGTAGCGGAAGGATAAGGGGCACTAGGAATGGATTTAGCGTTGGAAACTTTCTTAAAATCTCAAATCTCATTCTTATGTCCTCCTAATCCCCGCTACGTTTGATTATCTCAACATCATTTTAAGAATAGCAAAAGAAAAGTACAAGACTAATCCTTACTCTATTAACCAACCTTAACCCTAACAAGCTTACTTGAATATAAATACGAACACTTAGGATAGACTTGAACATACACATATACATTCTTGAATTGACTCGTCTAAAACAAGAATGAATATACAACTATCTCCCTACGGATGCCTCGTGCTCAATCGGCTAGCTGCAAAGCGACACCGTCTTGATTGCGGTAAGTAGAACAAATAGGACAAGGTAGAACGCATAATTCTGCTACAATCAAATCGCACCGTTGCCGGGGAGACGGTAACTTATTTCTTTCTTGTTATTCGAATTAATATTTTTTGTATATATATAAAAAATAAATATAATAAAAGCCCTTTTTTGTTTTTTGATATTTTTTGTGTGCTAGTGTGCAGGCAATCTGGAGCAAGTACAGTAATAGAATCAAGAGATAGAAGTTTTTATTCTGTTGCACAGAACAAGTGGAGAGTAGGGACCTAAAGATCAATCCCCAATTCCACATTTTGACCGCGGAACCGCGGTCAAAGCATGGATTTCATGGCGGTTCCGCGGTTCTATTATGGCTTCTGAGCCCCAATTTTTTCCACCCCATCTCTTTCCTCTAAAACTCTCTGTAAACTCCACTGAACTGTATTTTTTTGCAGATTTCTTTGCATAAATTTGCGCCGCCGCCAAATAAATTTTTATTGTTTTACATTTTGTTTGTTTATACGCTTGGCATATAATAATACGGACATTAAAGGGCTTGAACACCAATTATGATTTGGTGAGGATTTCATCACCCTTCCTAAAACCCCACAAATCACAAAAAGCATACGTATTAACTTGAGTTAATAAACTAGACCAAACCTATAAGGACTTGTCCCGCTCATTTAGGACAAGTGAAGGTTGCGGGGAATCGATCGTTTATCTAAACTTGACTTTGTAGTGCCTAGGCTAGATAAGTGAGGAGGTAATTTTAAAAGGCCCGTCTCACGGTGATTCGTGAGCAGAACCCTCCTTACCTCACATGTGCTTACCTGGCCACAATTGGCAGTGAAGAGACGATTCGAGGGTTATCCTGCAACTTTTCTCTTGGAAGTCTAGGAGCGGTCTAGTTGGACTTTGAAGACCCTAACTCCAGATGTTGTTTGTGCATATTTTGATTGTGATTGTGCTTATGTTAAGATTAGTCCCATAATTCCGTAATTTTTTTCAAAAAATCAACAAACAATTTCGAAAACTCCAAAAACAAAAAACAAATTTTTTTTATAAAAATTCACCCACTTTCCTCCCTCTCTACCTTTTCATAACATGGGTACCCTAAAACGATCAACTCTTGCTGAACTTTGGTACCCACAATCAGACATTTGTTCTTACGGTTCTTACTTTGGCCGAACTTCGAACGATCCATCCATGCCCAAAATTTATTTGAAAGATCGGATAGACACATCTAGGAAAAACAATTGGACTTCGTAATCCAATTCTTATCAACCATTTCAACCTCCCCCACTTTCTTATGTTGATACCCCTTTTGAGAGTCATGCTGCGGCTCCGAAGCCCATGTCCATTGTTAACAGAATTGAACAATCCCGTAACCGATCTTTCACTCCTTTCACCACTTTGAATTGTTTTGACCAACGATTCTAATCACCTTTTTATCATAATGTTGATCTTAATCCTGTCCATTTTTCACATCCATTCGAATCATATCACTCCTACCCGACTTTTACATCTTCTCTAGACATTGCTTCTAAACAGCCTTTTGGGAGTTTCACGTATCCAAACGAATTTGAATATTTTACTGAAACCCCTTCACAACCCATGTCTAGTCTTGAGCGAACTTTGGAAGAATTTCGGGTAGCTTCGTGCCAACAGATGGTGAATTTGAATGCGTCAATGGCCGCCCTCATACAACCTAACGAACCGGCAGCTAGTATCCAACAAGCTCCGAATTTTCCAATGTCTGATGAGGCGATTGGACAGTTTGCGGATTTGAGTAGTGAAAGTGAGCAGTACACCCTTCCAAATCAAACCTACCCGTTGCAAATTGAATTCCACAACTCCAGTTTTGAAAGACTATCGA
Organism: Agapanthus africanus; assembly: GCA_030015575.1. Taxonomy (NCBI): domain Eukaryota; kingdom Viridiplantae; phylum Streptophyta; class Magnoliopsida; order Asparagales; family Amaryllidaceae; genus Agapanthus; species Agapanthus africanus. Next base: position 406,291,821 of record CM057346.1, read on the forward strand.
GTGTCCTAAACGATTCACCAATTGAAGATAGAACGTTTGTGTAACATTTCAGAAAATAAAATATTATTTTTCGGAATTTAAATAATTAAATTAATAATTATTATGAATTATTATACAATTATTTGTAAATGGATTATTTACTAAACTCGATTGGTGTTTACAAATTTTGCATTAAGTGTGTTATGTGCTTGTGACATGCAACATAACATGTTGCATGGGACTTATTGTATTTTTCTTTTGTTGAACCATGGCCAAAATTCCTCATTTGCCTTTATTTAAGTTTTGGTTTTAAATAATAAGATAAAAAAAGGGAATTTTTAAATGGGGCATGGGAGGTATGGGCTTGGCATGGGAGAAGAGAAAGAGTGTGAGAGGGGGGGAGGTATTGACCATGGCGCATCACCCATTCTCACTTCACTTCTTCTTCATCTTCTTCATCTCCTTCTTATCTCCCCTCCACCTCCTTCTACCACCTCAAGCCACCCCCAAAACCAAACCAAAAATTCATACCTCATTTACAAAAAATGTGCAAAAGCTCACTAGAAGGACCATGGTGTGATCAAGTTGCCACTTTGAAGACTATGAGCAACTCAAGAATATTCTTGAGTTGCCAAATGAGGTATTTCCTACACCATTGGCTTAGTAATTGAGTTTCTTTAGCTTCTATTTTAGTTTAGAATCGGTTAAGTGAGAATTAGTGAACTTTGAAAATTCCAAGTTGAGGTTTAGGGGATTCTATGAGTTGTGATGGTGTAATTAAGGTGTAATTAGTGACTACAACCCTTCTAGTGTTAAAACCTAGAACAAAACTGAGACTTCAAACTATGCAAAACTGAAAATATTCCCGATATCGGTTTAGTAAAAAAATTGTGAGGTCTACAAGGAATTTAGAGCAACCCGGGACCTTTATAAATAAATTAAACATATACATTAACCTAGTTAGACCAATAGGAGACCGCCACGAGAAGACGAGACTAAAATTCAAAAGTGGGGCCGGCAGGTGCGGTTACTGTATCCTTATTGGCCGGCCAGAGATTGGCTGTTGATGTTGGGTATTGTCATGTAGCTCACACTCCTCATAACTTAGGCACTGTATTGTTATTTTTATACAAATTAACTGAGGCAAAATCTAGGAGCGTTTGAGTTAATAATAGCAATTGTTTTCCGATTTCTAAAACATGGATTTTGGCATTTGATTGTGGATTTGGTCGTTGGACGTTTGTACGTCAACGACGAAGGTTTTATGATTGTTTTTTCATTTGTAGGCTATAGGTTCTAACCTATAAGCACTTCGCGTGTCGTGTCGGTTTTTGAATCGGATTTTAATGCGATACGATGTATTTTATGATATGTAGGTACTTCGCGTGGACTTCAGGATGATAAGGGAAAACAAGCGTCATCGACTTCGGCAAGCGAGGATCAAGGTGAGTAGATATATATCTACGGGGGAGAGTTGGGTGGATGGCGTATAACATCCTTACAAATGCAGAATAGGGTTACTACTATATTATTATGAGTTTGGATGCGATATTGGATACTTAGCAAGTAGGGTATTTTAGAAGACCTTAGGTTAGATTAGGTTGATCTGGAAAGACCTATCCATAGGATGATTACTTTGGTGGCGAATCGCAGGTTATATGTAGTCACACACACGCACACACGCGCACTTGATCTTTGTTTGTATATGAGTGTGTGTGTATATATATATGCATGTATGTATGTGTGTATGTATGTGTATGTGTATATATATATATACATATACAGGGGTGATGAGGATAGTATGTAATATATGGAGATGAGTCGATATAATCAGGCATGATGCCGTGAGATGTTGGTATGTGATTGAGTCGTGAAATGTTATATGATATGATATTATAAAGGATCGTTGGGCGATATTTACATAAGCATGTGATAATATGTGTTTTGATGATATAATAGATTGTACGTGACTTTAGATCCATACCCCTGATTTATGATATTGATATAGTACGAAGATTGATATCGTGCGAATGATGATTTATTATGATAGTTGACCCGTACCCTTGACTCGAGGATTTTGTATGATGTATTATTACCGTACATTATGATATGAGGCTGAATCGCCGACCATTAGATATATCGGTTCAGGATATTATAGATTTCTTATTACCTTCGATTAGGTTCTTAGTCTAGTCTTTAGTGCGTAGACTTCGGTTAACTTGGGCGTGAGTCATACCGATTTTTCAAAACCGACGAATCGTAGACTTTTTCAAAGAATAAGCGAGGGATGCAATGGATTTTCAAAAGATATTTATTTTCTCAAAACACCGTAGTCCCTACTTTTCTAAAAACCACGATTCGTGCTATTTCAAAACAGAAAAAACTGTATGGCTCGTATACAATTATGTATATTCTATAATGTTGCGTTTACTATTCATTTTCCATCATATTCATGTTGCTCTCATTGCATTTCATATTTATACATGTGTTATCTTTAACTACTATGAATTCGACTGCTAGGACACCGGCACCATTACCGATGATGCGTATGTTGCACGTACATTTGCTTGCCGACTCACACACATCATCATCGGTAATTGCCATGTCACGTACACCTTAGAAAACGTTAATTCACCGGTATAACCTGCTAACTGGTAGTTTAATACATATTATTAGTATGCTTGGTCTCATATGCTAGCCTAGACATTGCATTCCTTACTTAAACACATAATGCAATCATATATTCATTCTGTTATGTACTATTGTGTGGCTTTACGCCGATATTCACTGTTCACTGACTCATGATTTTGAGATTTCATATCTTTCCTGAGATTTCTGGATTTTTGGAAACCGCATGTGAAATTTTATAAACTTATGATTATTTTAAAAGAGAATGATGCGGTTTTCCTTGATATGATATTTCGTGTCCACCATGATGTTTTCTCGGTTCTGAGCTTGGTTTTCGAGACCCGATTCAAGGAGTAGGATGAACCATCTGTGGGTACATGGTGGACCCGGTAAGGTACCCCGGGGCAATAAGCTCGAGTTGTAGACGATGAGCCTGGCAGGGGAGCACTATCTACCGCTAATTGTATGGAAACTCGACGGATATCTTGAGGATGCCGTTCGGAGTTATGAGAGAGATGGATATAAGGGTCGATCTTAGGCTACGGCGCCTGAGATATGAGGATTTACGTATCGATGTTGGACACGAGTTTCATGATGTTTCGAGTGTCGGTGATGAACACTTAGGTTTTATCGAGATTTTGTGTGTCGTTGCCGGGAGCACGTTGGATGATGCATTCATACATGATACACATGATATGTTATTACTCATGACACGGACACGAGTACTTTGATATCATACTTATATTTTACTATTACCTTTGTTATTATGTTAATGTATGACCTAGGAGATAGTCATACATTCGATTTCTGCTCGGTGATGTCTTCTACTCACGAGTTGGCAACTCACCCATGTTGTGCCACAGTTTCTTGCAGGTTTGGCCGTACAGGTTCCGTAGCGGCTTGTTGACACTTCACTTTCTTTCGGGTGATTGCTGGATAGGTGGGATACATTTGCTTCATGACCACCAGTATATATTTGTATATTATTTTTGTTGTATCTAGTTAAAGGCTCCATCAACCAGACTTGTATATTTAGTAGACTTAGAAACCCACAGTTGTTTATTCTTTCGGACCTAGAGTTGTGCTTATGTATTTATTTTTTTTTGGCTTTTCTTGATGATGTTTAGTTTTCTTGTTGTGTTTTGATCCTCGCCCTTCGGCGTTGTATACTTATTATCTACGTGGTTGTTTCCGCCTTTTGGCGAAGAGCTAGCTCCCGCTTAGGGATGCCTTTTATTATATTGCTTGTACCATTTTCGGGTTAAACTATAACAAGGAGGTGCTGTCCAAATTTTCAATAACAAAAATGTTTTCAAGTTAGATACAAAGACTGTGTTTTCATATATCATTACTTATGTATTTAAAGAAAGAACTTGTTTTCATTATACCGTTATTTCAAAACTTCACCTCCACTATTTTCCATAAAAGATTTAGATTTCGGTGCTTTTGGCTTACTTGAATTAGGTTGGGTCCTATAGACTTCACATGATTCAAGTGCCAGTCACGTGCCTTTTCCGGGTCATGATAAATTTGGTATCAGAGTGTTAGGTTTAACCTTGGTTCGAGTCTAGCTTTGACTATGCGGAGTCTAGGACGTATATTTATATTCGAAACCTAGGCTTGACCTTACGGAACTTAGACATGGCCGAGGGAGTATTAGACTCGAACTTTCATCGCATTGGATGACCTTGGTTGATGTAGTAGGCGACTTAAGTAGAGTGATGTACCATGTGTATGTTTCGTGGCATACTTACGATACGCTACTCCGCTTAAGAAGCCTTAGGATGTGCATTTCTTAGGCGCTGTATTTCTATTTGTTCCTATGATCTATCCTCATTGATGTCGGATTGTGGTTTCTGTTACCACGGTTACACGAGCAGAGAGAGCCGTGGCTAGAGGTGCGGTCAGCACGAGCTCGTCATGAACTAGGAATGACCAGGGTGTAATTCCGGTGACGCATGAACGTTTTTGATAGATTGTTTTACTATGTTTTCCATAGACACGAGCCTTTTGATGTATTGTTTTACTAAGATTTCTCGCTGACGCAAATGATCAGATCAGCACCATATGATCGGGCCACTACTAGAGGCCAGCCAGGATGTAGGGATTGTTGATGTACCGTCAACTCCAAATGATTAAGACGTTGTCTACCATGCGGACAGATGAGCTAGCTGTTGCTGAGTTAATAAGATAAGGTTCCCAGATCATTGAAGCTAACGCAGCATGGGTCTACACTTGGGGATAAGATAGAAGATCGCCAGTCATCCATGGATGAAAGACTATGACATGTTGTTCGTTTGGACATCCCGATGTGAGATCATCAGATTGACTACTTTAGCTAGAAGAGGACCTCACACAGGTATGTTGTGAGTCGATCGAGACAGGACGAGCGTAGGTGCATCACTCCGATGATTTGGATAAGTTCCCGAGGACATGGTTGGCCAGATGCCATCTACAGGACATTAAACAGCTATTTGGAGCGCATTTCACACAGCTAAGAGGAGATAATTCCGAATCGGTTCACATTGAAGAAAAGCAGATAAAAGGTTCGTAAGAGATCCTAATGAAATGACGTTCCACTCCGTTGAGATCAGAAATGTGATACGCATGCAGAGGCGTTGATTATAGATATATCTTCCAGAAGAAGTCGTGATGAGTATGCAGCCATTCCGGAATAAGAAATGGATTAAGTAAAGAGATAACTTCCGGGCAGTTTGGCAGAGATGAGATTTGGGAGAGACCCCGACAGAATCTTTCTGGAATACTACACAAGAAGACTTGGACCCAGGATCGGTCGTATTACTCACACTCCGCGGACCAGAGTTGCCATCATTGGCGAGATATGTTATGAGTGACCATGATAATTGGTCAGAAGATCTTCAGAGACGCGTCAGAACGGGACTGTTTCCGTTAATGCCCCAAATCGGGTTGCCAAGCCAAGAAGGAATCCAACTGGTAATCCCCAGAAAGAGATGAGAACCAAATGGTGTAAGTCCATGCTACCTCTCCCGGTACTTTCGGCCATACGGAATTTGGTGAAAAACAATTTTCTAGAGGCGGTAACATGGACTCAAAACCGGATCTTTGTTAAACATCTAACTAACAACCTAACTAGGAGTTGTTAACTACTCGGTTAGGGGGTTATACCTTTCTTTCTTGAACTCCTTCGTCTTCAAGACTCGATGGTTGTCCGGATCGGCTTCACCCCGTCGTCTCCTTGCGCCGAAGATCGATCCACCTGAAAGCTTCTACCTTTGGCTTCTTCTTTGAACTTTGAAGAAACTAGTTCACTCGGTTTGCCAAACCTTGTGAACTAGAGTGAGTAGAGGAGAGTGTGTTGGGATTTTCTCTATGGTTCTTAGTTCTCAACACATGAGACAAGTGAACCATAGACTAAAGAGAGGGAGAGCAAGAGGAAGAAGATGAGAGCTGAAGAACACAAGAGAGAGAAAGGAAATGAAAGAATGAGGAAGACTTTTCTCTCTTGGCTCTCATAATCCAAAACCATCATAACCAATAATAGCAATCAAGTATTAGTGATGGTTTAAGCTACAATAGCCATATCATTTCATGCACTCATTTTGCACAAGAGAACAAGCAAGCAAAAGTCTTTGCCATGAAATGATAGCCATTGTCATCATGATGGTCAACTAGTCCAACCTAGTCAACCGGTCAACAAAGTCAACAAGTCAACAAAGTCAACCCCTCAACAACCATGTCACTATAATACTTAATTAATATTATTGTTAATTACATATCATATTCTCATTAGGGTTGAGCAAAAAGTCAATAGTCAACAGTCAACGGTCAACAACCCTAATGAGAATCCTCTGCCTCTGTTCTCCGTCAACTGTGCATACACACCCGCATCCGCGTTCCGAGGAACACGAATACAAACTGGATAAAACCAATCCCAAAACGTACACTAGGATCTGGCTTAAACCAAAGCCCGCTAGTGTTAACTGTCCGGACACTGTACGTGCATAAGTGCACGGATGTGACCGAACCCTGTCGCAAAACCATGCGACCTGTCGTAAAACCATGCACCCGCTACTCTTTTTCCTAAAGGCGAATAGCTTTCTGTGTGGGACTCTAAAGACTCGACACTACGCTGGCAGTGGGTTTAACCACAGACCGCAAGCGGCACTAGCTGTGCGTAACAGTCCCCAGGTAGATGCCGACAAGAAGACTGACGAGGTGAAACCCATCTGAACTCTTACTGAGCCTGAATGTGACAGTCTCCGTACAGTTCGGTCTGTTCGTCTGATACATCGCATGGCGGGCCTAGGGGGCGGTAAATGTCAGTCCCCTAATAGCGATACAAGTCGTGTCGGAGTGAAGCCCAATACACCCTGAGATAACACTGGAAGCCTACCAGTATATCTCGCTTGCCCTGGCCAGGGACTACTCGTGTAATGGCTCTCCTAGACACAGCGCGATGTCAACCCCCAATACCGGGAGAGACGAATCCTGTCTAACCGTCACTGCCTCCAAGTGCTTCGGGACTGCACCCAACTACTACCTGTTTGCACGACTTCTTTGAGCCGTGGTAGGGTAGTAATCAAAGTACAGTGGGAACACACTCGAGGCGAAGTGACAGTGTCAAGTCAGCGGACTAAGCTGTACTCATGTCACCTGGGAACTGATAACTGACGATAGGTATAATACCAACCGGTCAGTTCCCGACGAGTCCTGTCCAGTGTACTCGTAACCTAACGAGCACCCGTATACTATCTCCAGTACGATGTACTGATGGCTATGGGACAGACCACCTCCCACTCTGGGATGAGAAGCGCATACACTAGTCTACTCCGGAGTATCGATGCCCTGTCTCGATAGTCCTGCGACTAGGGACCTGCATAAGGATGTGCTTATAGATTACCCAGCCCCCACTAGTGTGACTGCCGTCACAACGCTGGTAATCAAGCAAAGATCCTAAGGGCTCCACTAATGCGTATAGGTGATATAATAAAATAAACACATGTACACATTGAAGTAGAAACAAACCAAGTAGCATACTACTATTTTGAGCAAGATTGTATATACAAGGTGAATATCCCAAGCTTCCATTAAGTAATATACAAACTAGTATGATACAGTAATGGCCTCTAGGGCATATACACTAACAATCTACCACTTGCACTAAGGCCATGTACTGGCGTATCGAAGACCTATCATCTCGATCAGCCGCTCGAACTGAGTCTGGGGCAAGGCCTTGGTGAATGGATCTGCAGTGTTATCTTCTGAAGCAACCCTCCGAACCTCGATCTCCTGGCGATTCACGATCTCCCTGATCAGGTGATACCGCTTCAAGATGTGTATGGATCTCTGATGGGACCTGGGTTCCTTCGCTAAAGCTATAGCCCCGTTGTTGTCGCAATACAGAGGTATTGGATCAATAATGGACGGAACCACCTGAAGTTCTTTCAAGAACTTCCTTATCCAGACAGCTTCTTTTGCGGCATCAGATGCAGCGATGTATTCCGCTTCCATCGTCGAGTCACCAACGGTTTCCTGTTTGGAACTGTTCCAACACACCGCCCCTCCATTGAGGGTAAAGACAAAACCCGACATGGACTTGGAATCATCCTTGTCACTCTGGAAGCTGGAGTCAGAAAAGGCCTCGATCTGGAGGTCTTTTCCTCCATACACCAAGAACATCTCCTTAGTCCTCCTCAGGTACTTGAGAATGTTCTTTACCGCTATCCAGTGTTTCTCCCCAGGGTTTGACTGATACCGGCTTACTACACTCAGTGCATAAGCTATATCTGGTCTGGTACACAACATCGCATACATTATAGAGCCTACTGCAGAAGCGTAGGGTATAATAGACATGTGATCCCTCTCCAAATCAGTCTTGGGAGACATCTCTTTAGAGAGGGTGATCCCGTGACAAGCCGGTAGGTTACCGCGCTTGGAATCTTCCATACTGAATCTCTTCAGTATGGTGTCGATGTACCTGGACTGTGAAAGTCCTAATATCCTCTTGGATCTATCACGATGGATCCGGATCCCCAGGATGTATGAGGCATCACCCAGGTCTTTCATGGAGAACCTGTGTGACAAGAACCCCTTGACAGATTGTAGCATAGGAATGTCCTTTCCTATTAAGAGAATGTCATCCACGTATAAAACGAGGAATACTACAGTTCTCGCTACAAATCTACTATAGATGCATGGTTCATCTGGATTTTTGATAAAGCCAAATTCCTTGACCGTCTCATCAAAACAGATGTTCCAACTCCGCGATGCCTGCTTTAGTCCATAGATGGACTTAAGCAACTTGCACACCTTTCCGCTGCTCCCACTCTAAATGAAACCCTCTGGCTGGTCCATATAGACACACTCCTCTAAATTTCCATTTAGAAAAGCGGTCTTTACGTCCATCTGCCAAATCTCATAATCGTGGAAGGCAGCAATGGCAAGAAGGATCCGAATGGATTTCAGCATAGCCATTGGAGAAAAGGTTTCGTCATAGTCCAAACCAGGTCTTTGACGAAAACCCTTTGCAACAAGTCTAGTTTTATAGGTCTCAACCTGTCCATCTACACCAATCTTCCTTTTGAGGATCCACTTGCATCCTACGGGTTTTACCCCGTCTGGAGCAACGTCCAACGTCCATACTTTGTTGGTGTACATGGACTCCATTTCGGTGTGCATTGCATCCAGCCATTTTACCGAGTCAACGCTCTGAACGGCCTGCTGGAAGCTAGTAGGCTCATCATAATCTATGATGCAATCCTCTCTATTCCCGTCTATGAGAAAACCGTAGTATCTCTCGGACGGATGAGACTGCCTACTACTCCTGCGGAGCGGCGTAAAATGTCCTGTTCTTTTGAACCCTCTGGTTCTACTAAGCTTTCAGTAATAGTCTGTGGTTCTGGAATTTCTTCCAGTTCTACTGCGCTCCCACTAATTTCCTTTTCTAAGAACCGGTGTTCTAGAAAGTGGGCATGCCGAGAAACAAAAACCTTTTGTTTCTCTTCGTAGTAGAAGAAATATCCCTTGGAGTTCTTTAGATATCCCACAAACTTGCACTGTACTGAGCGTGCCTCGAGCTTGTCCGCATGCTGCTTTTTGACAAAAGCTGGACTTCCCCATGTCTTAATGTGATTAAGATGGGGCCTCTTCCCATACCACATCTCATATGGTGTGGTAGGCACAGTCTTAGTGGGAACTCGGTTCAAAAGGTATGCAGCTGATTCTAGCGCATACCCCCAGAATGATCGCGGTAACTCAGCGTTACTCATCATGGACCGTACCATATCCAATAGGGTTCGGTTCCGTCTCTCCGATACACCGTTATGTTGCGGAGTGTATGGAGGAGTAAGCTGAGAGAGAATTCCGTTCTCTTTTAAATAGTCCAGGAACTCGGCACTCAAGTATTCACCACCTCGATCCGATCTTAGGATCTTGATACTTTTGCCGGTTTGTTTTTCTACTTCATTCTTATATTCCTGGAACTTTCCAAAGGCTTCGGACTTATGTTTCATTAAGAAGACATAACCGTACCTTGAAAAGTCATCCGTAAAAGTAATGAAGTATGAAAAACCTCTTCGCGCATGTGTAGACATTGGACCGCAGACGTCGCTGTGTACGAGTCCCAAGAGCTCGCTCGCTCTTACTCCGTGTCCAGTGAACGGAGTCTTTGTCATCTTTCCTTTGAGACAGGATTGACAAGTGACATATGATTGATATTCGAACGGATTCAAATATCCTTCTGTATGTAACTTCGTCAACCTTCTCTCATTGATGTGACCCAGTCTACAATGCCATAAGAAAGTCTGATTGATTTATGGAGACTTTCTTTTGTGTGTATTCTGGACATTGAAAATCTGTGGTTGGTTCAATACGTATATACCATTGCTCAATGTACCTGACCCAATCAAGACTTGATTAAGGTGAATGTTTACAACATTACTTACAAACGCAAATTCATAACCTTCTTTAGAAACCAAAGATACAGAATTGATATTACAAGTTGCGTTGGGTACAAAAAAGCAATTACGTAAAACCAAAACATGTCCATCTGACATTCCCAGGTGATAGTCCCCCACGGCCTTAGCATCCATGCTAGCTCCGTTTGCAACTTTGAGGGTCATGTCACCTGCCTTCAAAAACCTACGGTTTCTCAATGCCTGCAAAGAATTACAGATATGAGATCCTGATCCGGTATCCAATACCCAGGAAGTAGAGTTTACTGAAAGACAGTTATCAATAACATACACACCTGAAGCTGAAGCCGCAACCTGCTTCAGTTCCTGTGTTCTGGCTTTCCAAGCCCTGTAATCATTCTTCCAGTGTCCCTTCTTATGACAATAGAAGCATTCCTCTTTATCCACAAGCTTTCCCACTTTCTTTGTTGCTTTTGCCTTTCTCTTCATATCCACTTTACTAACACCGCCCCTTGGTTTGGCGGGGGCTTTCTTCTTCTTTCCCTTGGCTTTCGCCTTGGACCTAGAAGAGGAAGATCCTCCTACAAACAAAGTGGATATTTCCCTACCTTTCTGTAGGGTGCCCTCTGCGCTCCTCAGCATGTTGAGGTGTTCTGAAAGTTCAACTTCCTTTTCTTGTAAGTTGAAGTTCAGTATGAACTGGGCGTGAGTGGAAGGAAGGGACTGGAGAATCAAGTCCGTATAGAGCTCATTCTCCAACGTGGTCCCAAGGTCCGCGAGCTCCTCAATGTAGCCAATCATCTTAAGCACGTATTCCGCTACCGATGATCCGACGGCCAATCTTACCGAAAATAACTTCTTCGACACTTCGTATCTTGCGATACGAGATTGCTCTCCATACAGTTCTTTTGTATGAAGAAATATGGATTCCAGGTCCATATTCTCGTGCCTCCTCTGATGTTCATTGTCCATAGAGGCAAGCACGAGGCACTTGGCCTTCGTGCAGTCTAGTTCCCAGGTCTTACGGATTTCCTTATCCGCGACGCTGGTTTTGGGACCTGGGACAGGGGGAGCTTTGGTGGTAAGAAGATACCCCAGCTTGTCGTAAGTGATTGCCATCTTGACATTCCTGAGCCAATTTTGTAGTTTGGCCCTGTCAGCATGTTTTTATCTAGAAGTAACTTAAGTCCAGTCATGTCGATTGGTCGCTGCAATTAGGAGAGAGAGAAGAAACACTCAGCATGATGCTCTTGCAAGTTTAGAATGGTTTTTAGTTTGTCTAAACAGGATGGCTCCCACTGTTTCTCGAATCCCTCCTCAAACCAAATAGGAAGAATTAGTCAGGATCAATCTCACCGTACAATTCTTGCTTAACCGTTCAGCCAGGCCAGTGTCGGTACTTCGAGGGAGGTTTTCCAACGCTTTCGCGAGGTTCCTTAATTAAATAACCTCTTTTCCCTGTGGGCGTAGCCCTGCTAACACTTTTCTAGACACCTACTTGGTTTATAGCATTGATCGTTAAGTGAGAAATTTCCCGAGGAGTAGCATATACTCACAGTAGGATCGGGATCCAAATATCATCGCGTGACGAAACTGAAGGAATCCTACCAGAATCATCACACTCCAAATGGTATGCAGCGCTAGTAAGTTTCAGTTCTTTTGAAACTCCCGATGTGGATTTTTGCCCCATGCTCTTATGACCTTGACTTTGGCCAAAATATCATAAGTCACATGTCAAGTTCTACCCGTCATTCTCCAGGTTAATTTGGATCCACCCGTACCTACCCTTGACTTTGGCCAAAATGGCAGTACGACTGTCCCAAACCAACGCATCTATCTATGCTACACATGAATACCCAATAGCTACCAATCACTATGCCTTGACTTTGGCCAACATACATAGCTTGAATACTATTGACTATCCATGTGAAACGACGGAGGGCTACGAATGGTTTTGGCGAAACCGTGAACGTAGTGAACTTGATATAATCGATGGAACGAGATAGCTTTTAAAAGGAGTGGCTCAAACTCCGCATTTTAAAAGTTGGTTTTGAAAAGAACCGAGTGGTTTTTCGAAAGTGTTCCAACGACTTTTACTTGGTTTATTTTTCTTGCATTAGTTCTTTTAATGCGTGATATTCTTGCATTAGTTCTTTTAATGCGTCCCATTGCAGAAAACAACCAAAATATGACGTACGCTTTTGCCATTCGCATTCGCCTTGGGGCCCTGTCATTACCCGTTAGGTTACTTAACTAACGACAGAGCGGGGGCTGGGCTAGCGCAGCTGTAAAACATAAGCAACCATAAATAATATCATATATAGATATATTGCAATGATAGCCATTTCAGATCACAAATGAACACGTTGGATATACTAGGAATCCGCAATTCGTACGAGCCTGTAACGAAAAGCCGATTACACGGTCACGGTGAATAGCCAATACCCCACCCAAGACCCCTACGGGTGCGGCAAACTACCCGCCAAATATCCGAAGCGGAGAAACCTCCCTCAACGACGTGAGTAGGCCACTCGCCACTTTGAGATACCCGGTAGTTTGTGCACCCTCTCCATGGGTCCATCTTAGGAGCAAAAACAGTAAAAAGAAATTATACAATGAAGGCTACAACCCCGACCCGGTTGTGCGGCCATACAAATAATTATTACATCAATTTACAAATTTACATGAATTGAAAGAAAAGAAAACTCTCGTCTCACAACCCCCGGCTCTTCACCCGCGACAATCCAATGAATTCATATACACATTCCAGCAACATTACAGATCACAGATTTGTATAACTCCCACTAATCGACATATAGCGATTAGCAGACATTCAATACAAATGTCACATCACAGATAAAAAACCCGTCAGATTAAGTCTTTAGAAGTTCGATCAAAAATACGGATTTTTAGGCCCCAAACATAAAATTTTCGTTCTGGAAAATCTGGGCTGAAAAGACATATTTCAAAAATCCCAAAACAACCCCAGAAATACACTGCACAAAGTTTGGACCTCGGCCGAGTCAACTCGGCCGCGGAACCGCGGCGCTTTGATCGGTTCGTGGGACCAAATTTTGTGGTTATTCAATAAAAAGCCTGAGCCGATTTTTAAGATGAAATTTATCAATTTTTGAACAGAAAAAAAATCGGCAGAAACTTGACATATCGGGTTCGTTTCGTGACCTTTCCTTTGATCGATCTTCTAGTTACTTTGCTAACATATTAGATAGAGTTTAACTAGGCTCTAATACAACTGTAAGTCCATGCTACCTCTTCCGGTACTTTCGGGCATGCGGAATTTGGTGAAAAACAATTTTCTAGAGGCGGTAACATGGACTCAAAACCGGATCTTTGTTAAACATCTAACTAACAACCTAACTAGGAGTTGTTAACTACTCGGTTAGGGGGTTATACCTTTCTTTCTTGAACTCTTTCGTCTTCAAGCCTCGATGGTTGTCCGGATTGGCTTCACCCCGTCGTCTCCTTGCGCCGAAGATCGATCCACCTGAAAGCTTCTACCTTTGGCTTCTTCTTCGAACTTTGAAGAAACTAGTTCACTCGGTTTGCCAAACCTTGTGAACTAGAGTGAGTAGAGGAGAGTGTGTTGGGATTTTCTCTATGGTTCTTGGTTCTCAACACATGAGACAAGTGAACCATAGACTAAAGAGAGAGAGAGCAAGAGGAAGAAGATGAGAGCACAAGAACACAAGAGAGAGAAAGGAAATGAAAGAATGAGCAAGACTTTTCTCTCTTGGCTCTCATAATCCAAAACCATCATAACCAATAATAGCAATCAAGTATTAGTGATGGTTTAAGCTACAATAGCCATATCATTTCATGCACTCATTTTGCACAAGAGAACAAGCAAGAAAAAGTCTTTGCCATGAAATGATAGCCATTGTCATCATGATGGTCAACTAGTCCAACCTAGTCAACCGGTCAACAAAGTCAACAAGTCAACAAAGTCAACCCCTCAACAACCATGTCACTATAATACTTAATTAATATTATTGTTAATTACATATCATATTCTTATTAGGGTTGAGCAAAAAGTCAATAGTCAACAGTCAACGGTCAACAACCCTAATGAGAATCCTCTGCCTCTGTCTCTCCGTCAACTGTGCATACACACCCGCATCCGCGTTCCGAGGAACATGAATACATACCGGATAAAACCAATCCAAAAACGTATACTAGGATCTGGCTTAAACCAAAGCCCGCTAGTATTAACTGCCCGGACACCGTACGTGCATAAGTGCACGGATGTGACCGAACCCTGTCGCAAAACCATGCGACCTGTCGCAAAACCATGCGACCTCTACTCTTTTGCCTAAAGGAGAATAGCTTTCTGTGTGAGACTCTAAAGACTCGACACTACGCTGGCAGTGGGTTTAACCACAGACCGCAAGCGGCACTAGCTGTGCGTAACGGTCCCCAGGTAGATGCCGACAAGAAGACTGACGAGGTGAAACCCATCTGAACTCCTACTGAGCCTGAATGTGACAGTCTCCGTACAGTTCGGTCTGTTCGTCCGATACATCGCATGGAGGGCCTAGGGGGCGGTAAACGTCAGTCCCCTAATAGCGGTACAAGTCGTGTCGGAGTGAAGCCCAATATACCCTGAGATAACACTGGAAGCCTACCAGTATATCTCGCTTGCCCTGGCCAGGGACTACTCGTGTAATGGCTCTCCTAGACACAGCGCGATGTCAACCCCCAATACCGGAAGAGACGAATCCTGTCTAACCGTCACTGCCTCTAAGTGCTTCGGGAATGCACCCAACTACTACCTGTTTGCATGACTCCTTTGAGCAGTGGTAGGGTAGTAATCAAAGTACAGTGGGAACACACTCGAGGCGAAGTGACAGTGTCAAGTCAGGGGACTAAGCTGTACTCATGTGACCTGGGAACTGATAACTGACGATAGGTATAATACCAACCGGTCAGTTCCCGACGAGTCCTGTCCAGTGTACTCGTAACCTAACGAGCACCCATATACTATCTCCAGTACGACGTACTGATGACTGTGGGACAGACCACCTCCCACTCTGGGATGAGAAGCGCATACGCTAGTCTACACCGGAGTATCGATGCCCTGTCTCGATAGTCCTGCGATTAGGGACCTGCATAAGGATGTGCTTATAGATTACCCAGTCCCCACTAGTGTGACTGCCATCACAACGCTGGTAATCAAGCAAAGATCCTAAGGGCTTCACTAATGCGTATAGATGATATAATAAAATAAACACATGTACACATTGAAGTAGAAACAAACCAAGTAGCATACTACTATTTTGAGCAAGATTGTATATACAAGGTGAATATCCCAAGCTTCCATTAAGTAATATACAAACTAGTATGATACTGTAATGGCCTCTAGGGCATATACACTAACAAATGGCCTAAGGCGTCAGACCATGAACAGGAGGTAAGTAGATATCTTGCTCTGCTAGCTATGAATGCACCTGTTGGGTTATGGTGTTAGTTGTATGTATGCCCTAGAGGCCAGTATTGTACAGATGATGTATATTATGTTGGATGCTTGGAGATATATAGAGATGACTTTCTTGCTCGACATGATAGTATGCTATCTAGTTGCTCTTTATCTTAACATGTATACTTGTCTCTGTTAGTGTATATGCCCTAGAGGCCATTACTGTATCATACTAGTTTGTATATTACTTAATGGAAGCTTGGGATATTCACCTTGTATAAACAATCTTGCTCAATATAGTAGTATGCTACTTGGTTTGTTTCTACTTCAATGTGTACATGTGTTTATTTTGCGATATCACCTATACACATTAGTGGAGCCCTTAGGATCTTTGCTTGATTACCAGCGTTGTGATGGCAGTCACACTAGTGGGGGCTGGGTAATCTATAAGCACATCCTTATACAGGTCCCTAGTCGCAGGACTATCGAGACAGGGCATCGATACTCCGGAGTAGACTAGCGTATGCGCTTCTCATCCCAGTGTGGGAGATGGTCTGTCCCACAGCCATCAGTACGTCGTACTGGAGATAGTATACGGGTGCTCGTTGGGTTACGAGTACACTGGACAGGACTCGTCGGGAACTGACAGGTTGGTATTATACCTATCGTCAGTTATCAGTTCCCAGGTGACATGAGTACAGCTTAGTCCGCTGACTTGACACTGGCACTTCGCCTCGAGTGTGTTCCCACTGTACTTTGACTACTACCCTACCACGGCTCAAAGGAGTCGTGCAAACAGGTGGTAGTTGGGTGCAGTCCCGAAGCACTTGGAGGCATTGCCGGTTAGACAGGATTGTCTCTCCCGGTATTGGGGGTTGACATCGCGCTGTGTCTAGGAGAGCCATTACACGAGTAGTCCCTGGCCAGGGCAAGCGAGATATACTGGTAGGCTTCCAGTGTTATCTCAGGGTGTTTTGGGCTTCACTCCGACACGACTTGTACCGCTATTGGGGGACTGACGTTTTACCGCCCCATAGGCCCGACATGCGATGTATCAGACGAACAGACCGGACTATACGGAGAATGTCACATTCCGACTCAGTAGGAGTTCAGATGGGGTTCACCTCGTCAGCCTTCTTGTCGGCATCTACCTGGGGACCGTTACGCACAGCTAGTGCCGCTTGCGGTCTGTGGTTAAACCCACTGCCAGCGTAGTGTCGAGTCTTTAGAGTCCCACACAGAGGGTATTCGCCTCTGGGCAAAACAGAGTAGAGGTCGCATGGTTTTTGCGGCAGGGTTCGTTCTCATCCATGCACTTGTGCACTTTTGGAGTCCGGACGGATTATACTAGCAGGCTCTGGTTTGAGCCAGATACTGGTATATGTTTTGGGGTTGCTTTTATCTCTCAGTATTCTTGTTCCTCGGAACGAGAATGCAGGTGTGTATGCACAGTTGTTTGAGGCGGAGGAAGAGGTTTTTCATTAGGGTTTCGGAACGGGTGCGTATGCACAGTTGACAGTCGTCTTTTTCCAAATCCTAATGGAATTATGAAATATCAATTAATAATAGTAATTAAATGAAATTATGTCATGGTTGGTTTTGTTGACTTGTTGACCATGGTTGACTTGTTGACCATGGTTGAATGTTTGACCATCATCATTACTTTGCAAGGATGCTCATTGATTCTAGCTTACATTCATTTAATGAAGTTATGATAGTGGTCATTCCAAAACAACCATCAACTATTCTCATTTGAATTATTATTATTATTTAGATAATTCTTTTTCTTTTTGATATGGTTGCAAAAGGAAAAAGAGAGCTCATTCTATCATATTCATTCTCTCTCCTCACTTCATCTTCTTCTTCCTCAAGCTCAAGGAGAATCCTTCTCATGTGTTGAGAATCCCTCTCCTTGAAAAGAAAACACCCCTTAGACACTCACTACTCACTCTAGGATCAAAGGTTTGGCAAGCCGAAGATTCTAGTTCTCTCAAAGTTCGAGAAAGAGCCCGAAGGTTGAACCCTCAGGTGGATCCATCTTTGACGGAAGAAGGCGACGAGGAAAGAACCATCAACCTCTACAAAGTTTGAAGAAGAAGGAGTTCAAGTTTAGGTATAACCATCTTTCCGAGTAGCTAACTCTCTTTAGCTTGTTTGCTAGTTTTAGTTTAGGAAAAGATCCCGACTTTGTTAGTCCATGTTGCCCCATGCGCTAAAAATTTGATTTTTATACCGTTTCCGCCTCCCCGTAAGAACCGGGGGTCGGAACATGGACTTATAGTGGTATCAGAGCCTAACTAAACTTAAACTAGCTTGGTAGTGAAGTGTATAGAAGTTCGAAACGAAAAAATCGCAAAACCGGAAATTCTAAAACCCTAAGTTTCTGTTGAAATTTTTTGTGCTCTAAAAGTAAAACTTTTTACTCCTAAAATCGGCTCAGGGTTTTGTGAGAACACCCAAGAAAAACGATCCCATGAATCCTTCAAACCGCCGCGGATCCGCGGCCTCAGCTATTCTCGTCGCTGCGGATCCGCCGCCGTTTGGGCTCTTCATGTGATCGTGTTTTGTGCAGTGTTCTTCTGGTAGGATTTTGGGATTTTTCAAATATGTTATATGTGCCCAGATTTTCCAGAAAAGAAATTTACTTTTAGGGTCCTATAAATCCGTATTTTTTTCGAACTTCGCTACACTTTGCCTATATTGGTTATATCTGTGATGTTTGTATGTATTGAACGTCGGCTAATCGCTATAAGTCGATTAGTCGGGGTTATACATCTCTGTGATCTGTGTTTGATATTGGAATGTGTATATGAATGTGTTGGACTGTCGCGGGTGAATAGCCGGGGTGGATGTGAGATGAGCTTTTGTTTTTCTTTCATTCATTTGTAAATGTAAATTGATGTAATAAAATTATTTGTATGGCCGCACAACCGGGTCGGGGTTCTAGCCGTCATTGTATAATTCTTTTTACTGTTTTTGCTCCTAGGATAGACCCATGGAGGGGTGCACAAACTACCGGGTACTTGGCGGGTAGTTTGCCGCACCCGTAGGGGTCTTGGGTGGGGTTTTGGCTATTCACCGCGACCGTGTAATCCGCTTTTCGTTGCAGGCTCGAACGGATTGCGGATTCCTAGTATATCCAATGTATTCATCTGTGATCTGTAATGTCTATCATTGCTTTATATTTAGGCGTTGCTTATGTTTTACAGCCGCGCTAGCCCAGCCCCCGCTCTGTCGTTAGTTAAGTAACCTAACGGGTGATGACGGGACCCCGTGGCGAATGCGAATGGCATAAGCGTACGTCATATTTTGGTTGTTTTCTGCAATGGTAGGATTAATTGATGGGACGCATTAAAAGAACTAATGCAAGAATATCACGCATTAAAAGAACTAATGCAAGATAATAAACCAAGTTAAAGTCGTTGGAACACTTTCGAAAAACCACTCGGTTCTTTTCAAAACTAACTTTTAAATGTGGAGCTTGAGCCACTCCTTCTAAAAGCTATCTCGTTCCATCGATTATATCAAGTTCACTACGTTCACGGTTTCGCCAAAACCATTCGTAGCCCTCCGTCGTTTCGTATGAATATTCAATAGTATTCAAGCTATGTTTGTTGACCTTCGTCAAGGCATAGAGATTGGTAGCTGTTGGGTGTTCATATGTAGCATAGATAGATGCGTTGGTTTGGGATAGTCGTATTGCCTTGTTGACCTTCGTCAAGGGTATATACGGGTGGGTTCAAATTAACCTGGATAATGACGGGCAGAACTTGACATGTGACTTATGATTTGTTGACCTTCGTCAAGGTCATAAGAGCATGGGGCAAAAATCCACATCGGGAGTTTCATAAGTACTGAAACTTGCTAGAGTTTCATACCATTTGGAGTGTGATGATTCTGGTAGGATTCCTTCAGTTTCGTCACGCGATGATATTTGGATCCCGATCCTACTGTGAGTATATGCTACTCCTCGGGAAATTTCTCGCTAAACGATCAATGCTATAAACCTAGTAGGTGCCTAGAAAGGTGTTAGCGGGGCTACGCCCCCAGGAAAAAGAGGTTCTTAAATTAAGGAACTTCGCGAAAGCGTTGGAAAACCTCCCTCGAAGTACCGACACTGGCCTGGCTGAACGGTTAAGCAAGTATTGTACGGTGGGATTGATCCCGACTGATTCTTCCTTTATGGTTTGAGGAGGGATTTGAGAGACAGTGGGAGCCATCCTGTTTAGACAAATTAAAAACCATTCTAAACTTGCAAGAGCATCGTGCTAAAGTGTTTCTTCTCTCCCCCTGCAGCGACCAAATCGAAATGACTGGACTTAAGTTACTTCTAGATAAAAACATACTGACAGGGCCAAACTACAAAAATTGGCTCAGGAATGTCAAAATGGCAATCACTTACGACAAGCTGGGGTATCTTCTTACCACCAAAGCTCCCCCTGTCCCAGGTCCCACCTTCAGCGTCGCAGATAAGGAAATCCGTAAGACTTGGGAGATTGATTGCGCGAAGGCCAAGTGCCTCGTGCTTGCCTCTATGGACAACGAACACCAGAGGAGGCACGAGAATATGGACTTGGAATCCATATTTCTTCATACAAAAGAACTGTATGGAGAGCAGTCTCGTATCGCAAGATACGAAGTGTCGAAGAAGTTATTTTCGGCAAAGTTGGCCGTCGGATCATCGGTAGCGGACCACGTGCTTAAGATGATTGGCTACATTGAGGAGCTCGCGGAACTTGGGACCACGTTGGAAAGTGAACTCTATACGGATTTAGTTCTCCAGTCCCTTCCTGTAAGTCCACGTTGCGACCCCCGGTTCTTACGGGGAGGCGGAAACGGTATAAAATCAAAATTTTAACGCAAGAGGCAACATGGACTAAGCTGGGTCGGGATCTTTACCTAAACTAAAACTAGCATACTAAGCTAAAGATATTTAGCTACTCGGATGAAGATGGTTATACCTAAACTTGAACTCCTTCTCTTCAAGCTCCGATGGTGGTCGATGGCTCCTTCTCGTTGTCTCCGTACGCCGAAGATAAATCCACTTGAAAGCTCCAACCTTTAGCTCCTTCTTCGTTCTTTGAAGAAACTAGTTCACTTGGTTTGCTAAACCTAGTGAACTAGAATGAGTAGAGATGATTTAGAATGGGATTTTATCTATGGTTCTTGATTCTCAACTCATGAGACAAGAGAACCATAGATCAAGAGAGGGAGCAAGAGGTTGAGGGTGAGAGCAAGAGGAGAGCTCAAGAACAAGAGAGAGAATGAGCAAGAAAGAATGAGCAACTCTTTTGTCTTTCACCCTCTCATAATCCAAAGTGATCATAACTCATCATATCAAAAAAAGTCTTATGTGATGGTTAGAAGCAACCATAACCTTATCATGTCATGCACTCATTTTACTCAAATGAGCAAGCAAGAAAAAGTCTTTGGCATGAAATGATAACCATGGTTATCATGATGGTCAACTAGTCAAGCCTAGTCAACCGGTCAACAAGTCAACAAAAGTCAACAAGTCACCAAAGTCAACAAGTCAACAAAAGTCAACAAGTCAACAACCATATCACCATAATACTTAATTAATATAATAGTTAATCACATATCATATTCTCATTAGGGCTGAGCATAAAGTCAAATAGTCAACGGTCAACTGTCAACAACCCTAATGAGAATCCGCAGCCTTTGCCTCCCTGTCAACTGTGCATACACACCCGCATCCGCGTTCCGAGGAACACGAATGCAAACTGGATAAATCCAATCCCATAAGGCACACTAGGATCTGGCTTAAACCAAAGCCCGCTAGTGTAAACTGTCCGGACACTGTACGTGCACAAGTGCACGGATGTGACCGAACCCTGTCGCAAAACCATGCGACCTGTCGCAATACCATGCGACCTCTACTCTTTTGCCTAAAGGCGAAAAGCTTTCTGTATGGGACTCTAAAGACTCGACACTACGCTGGCAGTGGGTTTAACCACAGACCGCAAGCGGCACTAGCTGTGCGTAACGGTCCCCAGGTAATGCCGACAAGAAGACGGACGAGGCGAAACCCATCTGAACTCCTACTGAGCCTGAGTGTGACATTCTCCGTACAGTCCGGTCTGTTCGTCTGATACATCGCATGGCGGGCCTAGGGGGCGGTAAACGTCAGTCCCCCAATAGCGGTACAAGTCGTGCCGGAGTGAAGCCCAATACACCCTGAGATAACACTGGAAACCTACCAGTATATCTCGTTTGCCCTGGCCAGGGACTACTCGTGTAATGGCTCTCCTAGACACAGCGCGATGTCAACCCCCAATACCGGGAGAGACGAATCATGTCTAACCGTCACTGCCTCCAAGTGCTTCGGGACTGCACCCAACCACTACCTGTTTGCACGACTCCTTTGAGCCGTGGTAGGGTAGTGATCAAAGTACAGTGGGAACACACTCGAGGCGAAGTGACAGTGTCAAGTCAGCGGACTAAGCTGTACTCATGTCACCTGGGAACTGATAACTGACGATAGGTATAATACCAACTAGTCAGTTCCCGACGAGTCCTGTCCAGTGTACCCGTAACCTAACGAGCACCCGCATACTATCTCAAGTACGACGTACTGACGGCTGTGGGACAGACCGTCTCCCACACTGGGATGAGAAGCGCATGCGCTGGTCTACTCCGGAGTATCGATGCCCTGTCTCGATAGTCCTGCGACCGGGGACCTGCATAAGGATGTGCTTATAGATTACCCAGCCCCCACTAGTGTGACTGCCATCACAACGCTGGTAATCAAGCAAAGATCCTAAGGGCTCCACTAATGCGTATAAGTGATATACTGAAATAAACACAAGTACACATTGAAGTAGAAACAAACCAAGTAGCATACTACTATTTTGAGCAAGATTGTATATACAAGGTGAATATCCCAAGCATCCATTAAGTAATATACAAACTAGTATGATACAGTAATGGCCTCTAGGGCATATACACTAACAATCTCCCACTTGCACTAAGGCCATGTACTGGCGTATCGAAGACCTATCATCTCGATCAGCCGCTCGAATTGAGTCTGGGGCAAGGCCTTGGTGAATGGATCTGCAGTGTTGTCTTCTGAAGCGACTCTCCGAACCTCGATCTCCTGGCGATCCACGATCTCCCTGATCAGGTGATACCGCCTCAAGATGTGCCTGGATTTCTGATGGGACCTTGGTTCCTTCGCTAAAGCTATAGCCCCGTTGTTGTCGCAATACAGAGGTATTGGATCAACAATGGACGGAACCACCTGAAGTTCTTTCAAGAACTTCCTCATCCAGACAGCTTCTTTTGCGGTATCAGATGCAGCGATGTATTCCGCTTCCATCGTCGAGTCTGCAACGGTTTCCTGTTTGGAACTCTTCCAACACACCGCCCCTCCATTGAGGGTAAAGACAAAACCCGACATGGACTTGGAATCATCCTTGTCACTCTGGAAGCTGGAGTCAGCAAAGGCCTCGATCTGGAGGTCTTTTCCGCCATACACCAAGAACATCTCCTTAGTCCTTCTCAGGTACTTGAGAATGTTCTTTACCGCTATCCAGTGTTTCTCCCCAGGGTTAGACTGATACCGGCTTACCACACTCAGTGCATAAGCTACATCCGGTCTGGTACACAACATCGCATACATTATAGAGCCTACCGCAGAAGCGTAGGGTATAATAGACATGCGATCCCTCTCCAAATCAGTCTTGGGAGACATCTCTTTAGAGAGGGTGATCCCGTGACAAGCCGGTAGGTTACCGCGCTTGGAATCTTCCATACTGAATCTCTTCAGTATGGTGTCGATGTACCTGGACTGAGAAAGTCCTAATATCCTCTTGGATCTGTCACGGTAGATCCGGATACCCAGAATGTATGAGGCATCACCCAGGTCTTTCATGGAGAACCTGTGTGACAAGAACCCCTTGACAGATTGTAGCATAGGAATGTCATTTCCTATTAAGAGAATGTCATCCACGTATAAAACGAGGAATACTACAGTTCTCGCTACAAATCTACTATAGATGCATGGTTCATCTGGATTTTTGATAAAGCCAAATTCCTTGACCGTCTCATCAAAGCAGATGTTCCAACTCCGCGACGCCTTCTTTAGTCCATAGATGGACTTAAGCAACTTGCACACCTTTCCGCTGCTCCCACTCTGAATGAAACCCTCCGGCTGGTCCATATAGACACACTCCTCTAAATTTCCATTTAGAAAAGCTGTCTTTACGTCCATTTGCCAGATCTCATAATCGTGGAAGGCAGCAATGGCAAGAAGGATCCGAATGGATTTCAGCATGGCTACTGGAGAAAAGGTTTCGTCGTAGTCCAAGCCAGGTCTTTGACGAAAACCCTTTGCTACCAGCCTAGCTTTATAGGTCTCAACCTGTCCATCTACACCAATCTTCCTTTTGAAGATCCACTTGCATCCTACGGGTTTTACCCCGTCTGGAGCAATGTCCAACGTCCATACCTTGTTGGTGTACATGGACTCCATTTCGGTCCGCATTGCATCCAGCCATTTCACTGAGTCAACGCTCTGAACGGCCTGCTGGAAGCTAGTAGGCTCATCATAATCTATGATGCAATCCTCTCTATCCCCGTCTACGAGAAAACCGTAGTATCTCTCGGGCGGATGAGTCTGCCTACTACTCCTGCGGAGCGGCGTAGGAATGTCCTGTTCTTCCGAACCCTCTGGTTCCACTAAACTTTCAGTAATAGTCCGTGGTTCTGGAATTTCTTCCAGTTCTACTGCGCTCCCACTTATTTCTTTTTCTATGAACTGGTGTTCTAGAAAGTGGGCATGACGAAAAACAAGAACTTTTTGTTCCTCTTCACAGTAGAAGAAATATCCCTTGGAATTCTTTGGATATCCCACAAACTTGCACAGTACTGAGCGTGCCTCGAGCTTGTCCGCATGCTGCTTTTTGACAAAAGCTGGACTTCCCCATATCTTAATGTGATTAAGATGGGGTCTCTTCCCACACCACATCTCAAATGGCGTAGTAGGCACAGTCTTAGTGGGAACTCGGTTCAAAAGGTATGCGGCTGATTCTAGCGCATATCCCCAGAATGATCGCGGCAACTCAGCGTTACTCATCATGGACCGCACCATATCCAATAGGGTGCGGTTCCGTCTCTCCGATACACCGTTATGTTGCGGGGTGTATGGAGGAGTAAGCTGAGAGAGAATTCCATTCTCTTTTAAATAGTCCAGGAACTCGGCACTTAAGTATTCTCCACCTCGATCCGATCTTAGAATCTTAATACTTTTGCCGGTCTGTTTCTCCACTTCATTCTTATACTCCTGGAATTTTCCAAAGGCCTCGGACTTATGTTTCATTAAGAAGACATAACCGTACCTTGAGAAGTCATCCGTAAAAGTAATGAAGTAAGAATGTCCGCTTCGGGCATGTGTAGACATTGGACCGCACACGTCACTGTGTACGAGTCCTAAGAGCTCGCTCGCTCTTACTCCATGTCCAGTAAACGGAGTCTTTGTCATCTTTCCTTTGAGACAGGATTGACAAGTGGCATACGACTGATATTCGAACGCATTCAAATACCCTTCTGTATGTAACTTCGTCAACCTTCTCTCATTGATGTGACCCAATCTACAATGCCATAAGAAAGTTTGATTTATTTCTGGAGACTTTCTTTTGTGTGTATTCTGGACATTAAAAATCTGTGGTTGGTTTTGTTGCGCCACGGCAGCGCCCCGGCCGCGTACCGAGGCCAAAATGCGGAATCAAAATTTTTCCTTACTCGGAAACCGGCGCTACCGCGGACAAAGAAAACCCGGATCGAAAACCATTAACCTATACTAGCTAACTAGAGATGGGGAGAGAGATATACCAAGCGATCCGTGTCCTTCGGTCTTCGTCTCCACTCCGATCTCCCGCGGAATCTCCGTCACCTCTTCGCTCGTCGGAAAGGGCACCACGTAGCCGGAATCTTTTACGGGCTCCCGCCTCTTGACCGAGGCAACTCGGACGTGAAGTTGGCTAGCCGACGCGTCCAAGGCTTGCTATAGAATAGTGTAGTGAACTTGTCTCTTTAGGGTTCTTGAAGTTGCCATTTTGGAGGAATTTTGCACAAGAATTTTTATGGAGGGATGCAAGAAAAAGAATGGAGCATCCTCTGGAAAAGGAAGCTCGGCCAAGGTAAAAATCCTCTGTTAAAATTATGCATGAAGAGTGCACTAATTAAAACTATGCCAAGGAATTAATTTCCACAGCACACTCACACACACACACAAATGGGGGGGGGCCCACGAAAATGCAAATTGCATGAAAGGAATTAAAACTCCACTTCACAAATTAACCTCTCCCCCTTCCCAACAGTGGCCGGCCCCAGCAATCTCCAAGTGGGGGAAAAAGAAAAACCAAGTGGAGAAAAGGAAAATAAAAGTCACACCAATTTCTTTTCTCAACAAATCAAAGCACCATCATAATAAATGCAAGGAAAAGACCAAAAGGGAATCTCATGATTATGAAGCCACATAGATGCAAGAAACCCCTCAACAAATAAGTTAATTGCAAACTTGCAATTAACCCCCTCCAACGAAAAGTCCGGCCGTAAAGGAAAAAGCGAAAACCGGCCGGAACGGAATGCAAACTGGCAACTTCAGAAAACCGATCCCGTAATAAATTACAGGAAAACCCCACTGCTGCAAATACATGCCCGCATTTGTATTCCCACTGAACACAAATGCAAAGAGACAAAACTACACTATCAAATACTAGAATCCGGCTTAAGCCAAAGCCGGCTAGTAAAAACCGTCCGATCACGATCCGTGCAATACCGCACGTATCTGATCGAACCCTGCCATATCTCCATACGGCCTCTACAGCGTTTCGCCCGAAACTTGAGTAACTGAGTGTGGTGGACTCTAAAGACTCGTCAATACCTTGGCTGTGGATTTAACCACTAGTACGTCAGAGGTATAAGCCAATACGTGACGGGCCACCATGTATTGACCAAATGGGACGTCGATGAGGAAGCTCACCCCGACACCCAACAGAGCCTGTCAGTGACAATAGCCGTACAGTCCGGTCCGTTCGTCTATGAGTATCGCATGGCGGGCCTAGGGGGTTGGTAAAAGTCAGACCCCCAAAAGCGGTACAAGTCGTGTCGGAGCGTAGCCCAGAACACCCTGAGATACTACTGGAATACCTACCAGTAAATCTCCTGCCTCGGCCGAGGGCTTTATGTAATGGCTCTCCTAGACACAGCGCGACCTCACCCCCAATACCGGGAGAGACGAACCCCTGCAGATCCGCTCACTGCCTCCATGTGGCTCGGGACTGTACCCAACTAAAACCTGTTTGCACGACTCCTTTGAGCCGTGGTAGGGTAGTAATCAAAGCACAGTGGGAACTCACACGAGACAAATGACGATCTCAGGTCGATGAACTAACCTGTACACATGTCACCAGGGAACTGCTATCTGACATCTGGTATAAGACCAACTAGCAGGTTCCCGGCGAGTCCTGTCCGGTGTACTCATAACCCAATGAGCACCTGTATACATCTTAGGTGAACCAACTGACACCAGTGGCTTGTGAGACCGGCCACCGCCCCTCGTCGGGGTCTCGACTGTATACACTAGTCTACTAATGGAGTATCGATGCCCTGTCTCGAAACTCCTACGACTAGGGACCATTTAAGGATGTGCTTATAGACTACCAGCTCCCACGTATATGATCGCTATCATACTGCCGGTAGTCAAGCAAGAATCCTAGGGGCTCTATCAACGTGTAATAGCGACATGTCAGGTCACCTAAAGCAGTACACGATGATAAAGATAAACCAGATAGCATACTATCATTTCGAGTAAGACTGTCCTACTGGGATAGGTCCTCCCTCAATCATTGCAATCACGTGCCTGTGATCCAATAATTGACTCTGAGGGCACTAACTCCAACAATCTCCCACTTGCACTCAAGGCTAATTATTGCGATGTCGCATACTCACAGCCCGTGTGATACCGAACACCCAACTCCTCTACTAGTCAGTCTCACAAAGCTCGTTTGTGAAACTTTTGCGTTCGAGGAATAGCCTCAGTGAGTGGATCCGCTGTGATGTTTCTTTCTATGTCTCTCTATATCTCATGTTCGCGGAGAAAACCATCTCCCGAAATGAGCAATACCTGTCTTAGAATGTCTGGATGTCTGATGGGACCTAGCTCATAAATGAACTCCAAATCCAAACTTCTTAGACTGTATCGTCAACTGAACTTAATCAGTACCCTGCGCCATGCCTCCCTCAGTATTGCCTTGGATCACCTGTCCAAAATACTGCCCCTCGTCAGAAGGAAAACTATAACTCTGACAACCTCCTTGTCGTCCATGTCACCTTGGAAGCCTGGAATGATAACTGTCTCCCAAAGGAGGCTGTCGTTGTCATATCCCTAGAACATTCACTTATGTTCTAAGACTGCTTCCGACTGTTTCTCCAGGATTGGATCAATATCAACTTATTGCATTTAGTGCAAGAACAACATCTGGTGTGGTACTTGACATCTCATGATTGACTCAATTGCCTAAGCAAGTGATCTGCCAATCATGAGTATCCCTCTCCCCTTTAGTCTATAAGACACCTTTAGAGAGGGTGACTC
The DNA here is from genome assembly GCA_030015575.1 of Agapanthus africanus. Classification (NCBI taxonomy): domain Eukaryota; kingdom Viridiplantae; phylum Streptophyta; class Magnoliopsida; order Asparagales; family Amaryllidaceae; genus Agapanthus; species Agapanthus africanus. Next base: position 406,320,373 of record CM057346.1, read on the forward strand.
CATCAACTGCAGGTGCACTACCATGCCAGGAGTCGTCCATTCTAAATACTCATAGAATGCTGTCAAGGTACCCAGATTGGGAAACCACCCAAATCTAGATCTAAAACCATAGATCTAGTAACCAGTATGTCTGATATAATATCCAAGTCCTATGTGGAGAAGACACTGTGTGACGACCAAAGTATAACCGATCGTAGTATAGGAGTTTCCTTTCCTACTCTGTGTATGTCATCCAAATACCATGACATTACACCCTACTACCTTCTCAACAGATCCATCCCCTATTCTGATGGAGTCAAACCTATGACTGTCACATCAGAAATAGATGATCTATCTCTGCTGTATCTGCTTTAGTCTATAAATAGACATAAGCCTGATGTCCACCAATGCTTCCGCTGCTCCCACTGACTACGACAACCCTCTGGCAGAGTCATATAGACGTGCACTTCCAAAGCTAGTTTAGAACGACGCTATACTCATCCTCCTGCCGGGTCTCGCAGCCTGGAACAACAACAATGGCAAGTGTGGGTAAACAAGAACTTCCCTGTCACCGTCCTTGAGGCTACCGTAGTACCTCTCGGGTCCCTGAAGTTACCCACCTAATCTGTGGAGTGGCCAATGGAATGTCAAACCAGATTGAATCTTTAGGTTCCTTATCAAATCTTCAGTAATCGTTTGTGGTTCTGGAATCACTTCCAGTTCTACCATACTCCCACTTCTTTTTCTGAAAAAATCCATTTTTAATAAAACTGTGGCGAGTCTAGAACAATATTGCTATTGTTCATCCAGATGGTAGAAAATCAACCCTCGTCATAGCCTGGGTCAACCCACAAACAGCCATTACAGAAACGTGCCTTGAGTTGTCCAGTGTCTGGTTTTAATCATAAGCCGGACAACTCCCCGTACCTTAACATCGTTAAGATATGAACTGTTCTATATCCAATATAGAACCAGAGGCACTGATTCAATTGAACCAGATTCAAATCATGCAGCTATCTCCAGTGCATGTAAACTAAATGGAAGGAGGCCGATCAGCGTTACTCAACTTAGGAATGCTTCCAATTATGAGTAACCTGAAAGAGAAGCTAGTTCTCTTAAACATTACTATCAACTGAATACCATACACAAGTATCTACATCTTCGATCACTTTGAAGAATCCCGATACTTGCTATACCTGGTTCTCTACTCTATTCAAATACCTATAACTCCTCAAAACTTAGACCCTGTGTTTCCACGAAACACATGTCTAAGAACTAGAGAAGTTAAAAGTAAACAGAATATAGTACGAGGACCAACCCCTCTGTCCTAATGGACACTGGACAACATACAATACTCTGTATAAGTCCGCTGAGTCTAACAACTCTTTCACTGTGTGTCGTAGGTTGAAAACTGTACTTATGGTTAAGAAGAATTACACCGCTGTTTAATGCTCCTTACCTAACCATCCACTGATATAGGTAAATGTCATCGACATAATATCAAAAGGTATATCTCACTCTATGAAAATAGACGTACAGATATATCAATTTGAAATTGGTGCACAACAGCGGATATTCAAAACCAAATATTTGCCGACCGGCAAACAACCCAGGTGACTTCCTCAAATATCACCGATTACAACGAATCCCGATATAATGAGGATGATCACCCAATTCCCAATAACTTACTCCCACTCAGCATCTGTAAAACCATACAGATGTGAGAATCCAACCTGGTAAATACATACCCTGGAGCAAGTGTCTAACTGGGAAATCAGTTTTCCATTAACAGTACACAGTGAAACTGAAACATTGAAATGTTTCGTTGGGGTATCGTGGTATTCCTAGTAATGCCTCTTCCATTATCCAGATTCACAACTGTAACCGTATAATTCTTTGCCACCTCTCCAAATCCCTTTATGTGTCTTTAGTCATTACCTTCTGTACACCCCTTTAGGCCAAATGGTTTTCTTCCTTCCCTACCGTTTGGCACCAGCCTATGGTTTGGAAGAAGACTATCCAAAAAGCATAAAGGGTGTACTGTCCTAATCCTAGGAGCACTCGCAATGCGAGAGAAGGTGAAGATAAAAGACACCTGAATGTACTTTATTCCTATTTCTCCTGAACCAGGATCCATCCTCGAACTGGAACAAGTTCCTTTCGAGTTCGTATATAACCATACGATGGATTATCCAATAAAATGGGATCTTCGTAGTGATACGGAGTGTCCTGGAGAAATACAAATGTGATTTAGGATTGGCGAAGAAATACTTGGTTTGGTCATGAATAGCAGTCGCAACTTACTTTGCCCTCTTACTAATCCCTTGCTTTGTCTTAACTTAATACCTTCTGTACACCGTTTTAGGCTAACTGGTTTTCTTCATTCCCTACCGGTCGGCACCAGCCTATGGTTTGGAAGAAGACTATCCAATTTGCGTAATAGGTGTACTACTCCTAAACCAAGGAGTACTCGCAACCTAAGAGAAGGTGAAAAGAAAAGACAACTGAATAATCCTATCCGTTTTCTCCAGAACCAGAAACCATCCTCGAAGTCCTTCGAGTTCGTATATAACCATACGATGGTTTTGTCCAATGGAAGTGGACGTTCATAGTAATACGGGGTGTCCTGGAGAAAAGGGTAAAAGTAGGAGTGGCAATGAGGTCTGCAACTCAGACAATCCAAAAGCCAGTGTTAAGAAGGTTCGGTCAACTTGGTCACTGAGTCAAAGTCCAGGGTCGGGTCAATGGTCGCTGCCAAAGAGAGAGAGAAAAGAAACACTCAGCGTGCACTCTAACCTAGATCAGAATGGTTATCACTTTATCTAATCTGGAAACCTCCCACTGTATCTCAAATTCTCCTCCAAACCTGAAAGAAGAATTAGTCGGGATCACCCGAGGAGTAAACCAACTCATCAGTGGGAATCGGGATCCAACTCTCATTGCATGATAACGTGACGGAATCCACTCACGTCACCACACTCCAGAAGGTATGCGCATGCTTGGCAAGTTTCAGTTCTTTTGAAACTCCCGATGTGATTTTTACCCCTAGGACTCAAGTGACCTTGACGGAGTCAACAAATCAAAGAGTCCTAGTCAAGTTCATCCCGTCATTATCTGGATTGCATTAAACCCACCCGTACGTGCCCTTGACGGAGTCAACAAGGCCGCACGACTGTCCTAACCAATCCCATTTATGCAACAAACAAGCACTACTCAGCTACCGTACACTACGCCTTGACGGAGTCAACAAACGCAGCACGAATACTAAATAATACTCATAAGAAATGACGGAGGGCTACGAATGGTTTTTGGCGAAAAACCTTTAACGTAAAGAACTTGATATCGTTGATGGAACTGCATAGCCTTTTATAAAATATAGTGACGAAAACCTTTACTAAAGAGGTCACTCCCGGTGAAGGGATCTCGGCTCTTTCCCCGTAGAATGAGGTGCAGGATATTCCAACTGAATACCACGATGCAAAGCAAAAGTAATCGGCTATAGTGAAGTTAATGCCCTGACGCAAACTTCTGTCCAAGGGGTCACTCCCGGTGAAGGGATCTCGGCCCTTGCCTCGTCGACTGAGGAGCAGGATATTCCAAATGAATACCACGATGCAAAACAAAAGTGAACGTCCTTGCAATAACAGCTTTTTGAAAAATGTTCCAACAACATCAGAATAGGTTTGTTTATCTTGCATTGATCCGAATCAACGCAGTCCCATCAATTAATCACACCACAAAGAACGAAAATATACTGACGTACGTATATGCCATCCGCATTCGCCACTGGGTCCCGTCATCACCCGTTAGGTTAGCTAACTAACGGCAGAGCGGGGACTGGACTAGCGCGGATGAAAAACATATACAACATCTACTAATATATATACCAATATATAGTATTTCGCTCAAGGCGTGAATAAAATGCAACATCACAGAAAAGAACAGCATCACAGAACAATACAGATATCTGGAAGCCTCGGGTTTCACAGAGCCGCTGCCGAAACCCGACGTTCCCCTGGTCGTGTGGATAGCCTGTGCAATGAAAACCTAGACCCCTACGGGCGCGGCAAGTCACCCGCCAAAACCTGAAGCGAGGCAGCCCTCTTCAGCACCGTGAATGGACCACCCAGCACTTCACGGAATCCGGTAACTTGGGCACCCCTCCTGGGTCAACCTGTACCCCCTACGAGTGCGGCGAATAGCCCGCCAATCCTAGAGTGAAGCCCCCTCCGTCTCAATGCCATGAGATGCGGGCCCGTTGCCCCCTAGAACCCGGCTATCCGTGCACCCCTCCGCGGGGTAATCCTAGTACAGAAAGTAAAATATACATACGCCGGGTACATCGACCGCAACCAGGCCGTGCCCCAAAAGAATAATACAAACAGGCAGTGACGGCAGTCCACATGTCGGACGCTCGCCCCGCAATATCAAATGTACATAATACAACAAAACTGTACTAGCATTGCATCCAGGCTATCCCCCACGACCGATCCGCAACATCACAGCATAAACATAGAACATCAACGTGAAAATCACGTTCGCAAATCCTTCTAACCGGGCTATAGCAGTTAGACCGGATTTACCGATCGAGTGACATTCACGGTCGCAGATATAATGTAAATACTGTGAAATAATGTGTTTAAAATTTTCCGATTGACCAAAAATTAAAAAGTGGGCCCCAATCAAAACTGTAGCACTCACAGAAAACCTGGGCCCAATTTTAATATCCCAAAACCCATATTTTAAGCCCACAAGCCCACTGAAAAAAAATGATGAAGTGAACTCCTGTTCCCGCGGCGGAAGCGCGGCCAATGAGGGGCTTAGGCCGCCCTTCCGCGGTCTAAAGATAAGATCACTGTATCAAATTTTTGCAGTAGTCTTAGATCTCCCTGCACATAATTCTGAGACCACCTGAAAAATTTTTAGACTCAAAAAAAATTCGACAGAAACTGATGTCAAGGAAAAATACGGTTTTTGGAATTTCGGTCGATCGGAACTGAAAAACACATTAGAACAAGCTAGGTAAGGTTAATGGCGTGGCTCTGATACCATGTTGCGCCACGGCAGCGCCCCGGCCGCGTACCGAGGCCAAAATGCGGAATCAAAATTTTTCCTTACTCGGAAACCGGCGCTACCGCGGACAAAGAAAACCCGGATCGAAAACCATTAACCTATACTAGCTAACTAGAGATGGGGAGAGAGATATACCAAGCGATCCGTGTCCTTCGGTCTTCGTCTCCACTCCGATCTCCCGCGGAATCTCCGTCGCCTCTTCGCTCGTCGGAAAGGGCACCACGTAGCCGGAATCTTTTACGGGCTCCCGCCTCTTGACCGAGGCAACTCGGGCGTGAAGTTGGCTAGCCGACGCGTCCAAGGCTTGCTATAGAATAGTGTAGTGAACTTGTCTCTTTAGGGTTCTTGAAGTTGCCATTTTGGAGGAATTTTGCACAAGAATTTTTATGGAGGGATGCAAGAAAAAGAATGGAGCATCCTCTGGAAAAGGAAGCTCGGCCAAGGTAAAAATCCTCTGTTAAAATTATGCATGAAGAGTGCACTAATTAAAACTATGCCAAGGAATTAATTTCCACAGCACACTCACACACACACACAAATGGGGGGGGGCCCACGAAAATGCAAATTGCATGAAAGGAATTAAAACTCCACTTCACAAATTAACCTCTCCCCCTTCCCAACAGTGGCCGGCCCCAGCAATCTCCAAGTGGGGGAAAAAGAAAAACCAAGTGGAGAAAAGGAAAATAAAAGTCACACCAATTTCTTTTCTCAACAAATCAAAGCACCATCATAATAAATGCAAGGAAAAGACCAAAAGGGAATCTCATGATTATGAAGCCACATAGATGCAAGAAACCCCTCAACAAATAAGTTAATTGCAAACTTGCAATTAACCCCCTCCAACGAAAAGTCCGGCCGTAAAGGAAAAAGCGAAAACCGGCCGGAACGGAATGCAAACTGGCAACTTCAGAAAACCGATCCCGTAATAAATTACAGGAAAACCCCACTGCTGCAAATACATGCCCGCATTTGTATTCCCACTGAACACAAATGCAAAGAGACAAAACTACACTATCAAATACTAGAATCCGGCTTAAGCCAAAGCCGGCTAGTAAAAACCGTCCGATCACGATCCGTGCAATACCGCACGTATCTGATCGAACCCTGCCATATCTCCATACGGCCTCTACAGCGTTTCGCCCGAAACTTGAGTAACTGAGTGTGGTGGACTCTAAAGACTCGTCAATACCTTGGCTGTGGATTTAACCACTAGTACGTCAGAGGTATAAGCCAATACGTGACGGGCCACCATGTATTGACCAAATGGGACGTCGATGAGGAAGCTCACCCCGACACCCAACAGAGCCTGTCAGTGACAATAGCCGTACAGTCCGGTCCGTTCGTCTATGAGTATCGCATGGCGGGCCTAGGGGGTTGGTAAAAGTCAGACCCCCAAAAGCGGTACAAGTCGTGTCGGAGCGTAGCCCAGAACACCCTGAGATACTACTGGAATACCTACCAGTAAATCTCCTGCCTCGGCCGAGGGCTTTATGTAATGGCTCTCCTAGACACAGCGCGACCTCACCCCCAATACCGGGAGAGACGAACCCCTGCAGATCCGCTCACTGCCTCCATGTGGCTCGGGACTGTACCCAACTAAAACCTGTTTGCACGACTCCTTTGAGCCGTGGTAGGGTAGTAATCAAAGCACAGTGGGAACTCACACGAGACAAATGACGATCTCAGGTCGATGAACTAACCTGTACACATGTCACCAGGGAACTGCTATCTGACATCTGGTATAAGACCAACTAGCAGGTTCCCGGCGAGTCCTGTCCGGTGTACTCATAACCCAATGAGCACCTGTATACATCTTAGGTGAACCAACTGACACCAGTGGCTTGTGAGACCGGCCACCGCCCCTCGTCGGGGTCTCGACTGTATACACTAGTCTACTAATGGAGTATCGATGCCCTGTCTCGAAACTCCTACGACTAGGGACCATTTAAGGATGTGCTTATAGACTACCAGCTCCCACGTATATGATCGCTATCATACTGCCGGTAGTCAAGCAAGAATCCTAGGGGCTCTATCAACGTGTAATAGCGACATGTCAGGTCACCTAAAGCAGTACACGATGATAAAGATAAACCAGATAGCATACTATCATCTCGAGTAAGACTGTCCTACTGGGATAGGTCCTCCCTCAATCATTGCAATCACGTGCCTGTGATCCAATAATTGACTCTGAGGGCACTAACTCCAACAGGTTTAACACGTATATACCATTACTCAAAGTACCTGACCCAATCAAAACTTGATTAAGGTGAATGTTTACAACATTGCTTACAAACGCAAATTCATAACCTTCTTTAGAAACTAAAGATACAGAAATGATATTACAAGTTGCGTTGGGTACAAAAAAGCAATTACGCAAAACCAAAACATGTCCATCTGACATTCCCAGGTGATAGTCCTCCACGGCTTTAGCATCCATGCTAGCTCCGTTCGCAACTCTGAGGGTCATATCACCTGCCTTCAAAACCCTACGGTTTCTCAACGCCTGCAAAGAATTACAGATATGAGATCCTGATCCGGTATCCAATACCCAGGAAGTAGAGTTTATTGAAAGATAGTTTTCAATAACATACACACCTGAAGCTGAAGCTGCAACCTGCTTCAATTCCTGTGTTCTGGCCTTCCAGGCCCTGCAATCATTCTTCCAGTGTCCTCTCTTATGACAATAGAAGCATTTTTCCTTATCCACAAGCTTCCCCGCTATCTTTGTTGCTTTACCTTTTCCCTTCGTATCCACTTTACTAACACTGCCCCTTGGTTTGGCGGGGGCCTTCTTCTTCTTTCCCTTGGCTTTCGCCTTGGACCTAGAAGAAGATGATCCTCCTACAAACAAAGTGGATGTTTCCCTACCTTTCTGTAGGGTGCCCTCTGCGCTCCTCAGCATGTTGAGGAGCTCTGAAAGTTCAACCTCTTTTTCTTGTAGGTTGAAGTTCAGTATGAACTGGGCGTAAGTGGAAGGAAGGGACTGGAGAACTATATCCGTATATAGCTCACTCTCCAATGTGATCCCTAGGTCAGCGAGCTGCTCAATGTAGCCGATCATATTTAGCACGTGCTCGGCTACTGATGATCCGACGGCCATTCTTGTCGAAAATAACTTTTTCGACGCTTCGTATCTTGCGATACGAGACTGCTCTCCATACAGTTCTTTTGTATGAAGCAATATGGACTCCATGTCCATATTCTCATGCCTCCTCTGATGTTCGTTGTCCATCGAGGCAAGCAGGAGGCACTTGGCCTTCGCGCTATCAATCTCCCAAGTCTTGCGGATTTCCTTATCCACGACGCTGGAAGTTGGACCAGGGACAGGGGGAGCTTTGGTGGTAAGAAGATACCCCAGCTTGTCATAAGTAATTGCTATCTTGACATTCCTGAGCCAATCTTTGTAGTTTTGCCCTGTCAGTTTGTTTTTATCTAGGAGTAACTTAAGTCCAGTCATGTTGATTGGTCGCTGCAATTAGGAGAGAGAAGAAGAAACACTCAGCATGATGCTCTTGCAAGTTTAGAGTGGTTTTTAATTTGTCTAAACAGGATGGCTCCCACTGTTTCTCGAATCCCTCCTCAAACCATAAAGGAAGAATTAGTCAGGATCAATCCCACCGTACAATACTTGCTTAACCGTTCAGCCAGGCCGGTGTCGGTACTTCGAGGGAGGTTTTCCAACGCTTTCGCGAAGTTCCTTAATTAAAGAACCTCTTTTCCCTAGGGGCGTAGCCCCGCTAACACCTTTCTAGGCACCTACTAGGTTTATAGCATTGATCGTTAAGTGAGAAATTTCCCGAGGAGTAGCATATACTCACAGTAGGATCGGGATCCAAATATCATTGCGTGACGAAACTGAAGGAATCCTACCAGAATCATCACACTCCAAATGGTATGCAAATCTAGCAAGTTTCAGTACTTATGAAACTCCCGATGTGGATTTTTGCCCCATGCTCTTATGACCTTGACTTTGGCCAAAATATCATAAGTCACATGTCAAGTTCTACCCGTCATTATCCAGGTTAATTTGGATCCATCCGTACCTACCCTTGACTTTGGCCAAAATGGCAGTACGACTGTCCCAAACCAACGCATCTATCTATGCTACACATGAACACCCAATAGCTACCAATCACTGTGCCTTGACTTTGGCCAACATACACAGCTTGAATACTATTGACTATTCATGCGAAACGACGGAGGGCTACGGATGGTTTTGGCAAAACCGTGAACGTAGTGAACTTGATTTGGTCGATGGAACGAGATAGCTTTTAAAAGGAGTGGCTCAAGCTCCGCATTTAAAAGTTGTTTTTGAAAAGAACCGAGTGGTTTTTCGAAAGTGTTCCAACGACTTTAACTTGGTTTATTATCTTGCATTAGTTCTTTTAATGCGTGATATTCTTGCATTAGTTCTTTTAATGCGTCCCATCATTTAATCCTACCATTGCAGAAAACAACCAAAATATGACGTACGCTTATGCCATTCGCATTCGCCACGGGGCCCCGTCATTACCCGTTAGGTTACTTAACTAACGACAGAGCGGGGGCTGGGCTAGCGCGTCTGTAAAACATAAGCAACGCCTAAATAATATCATATATAGATATACTGCAGTGATAAACATTTCAGATCACAGATAAATACATTGGATATACTAGCAATCTGTAATTTGTACGAGCCTGTAACAAAAACAGATAACACGGTCGCGGTGAATAGCCAAAACCCCACCCAAGACCCCTACGGGTGCGGCAAACTACCCGCCAAGTACCCGAAGCGTAGCAACCTCCCTCATCTCCATGAGTAGGCCACTCGACACTTCGGCATACCCGGTAGTTTGTGCACCCCCTCCATGGGTCTATCCTAGGAGCAAAAACAGTAAAAAGAAATTATACAATGACGGCTACAACCCCTTCCCGGTTGTGCGGCCATACAAATAATTATTACATCAATTTACAAATTTACATGAATTGCAAGAAAAGAAAACTCTCGTCTCACAACCCCCGGCTATTCACCCGCGACAATCCAACATATTTATATACACATTCCAGCACATTACAGATCATGTATAACCCCGACCAATCGACTTATAGCGATTAGCCGACGTTCAATACATGCAAACATCACAGATATAACCATCATAGTCAAAGTGCAGTGAAGTTCGGAAAAATACGGAATTATAGGACCCCAAAAGGAAATTTCTTTTCTGGAAAATCTGGGCACATATAATATATTTCAAAAATCCCAAAACCAACACAGACACACACTGCACGAAAAACGATGCACAGAAGACGACAAAGAGCGGCGGTTCCGCGGCGGATGCCTAGATCGCGCGGCGGAAGGGCGGCGGTTTGGACGAATTACTGTATCGTTTTTCTTGGGTGTTCACACAAAACCCTGAGCCGAATTTACAAGTGTAAAGTTTTTCATTTTGAGCCAAAAAAATTTCAACAGAAACTCAGTTTTTGTAAAAGTTTGGTTTTTGGATTTTTCCGGTTCCGAACTTCGTTACACTTCACTACCAAGCTAGTTTAAGTTTAGTTAGGCTCTGATACCACTGTAAGTCCACGTTGCGACCCCCGGTTCTTACGGGGAGGCGGAAACGGTATAAAATCAAAATTTTAACGCAAGAGGCAACATGGACTAAGCTGGGTCGGGATCTTTACCTAAACTAAAACTAGCATACTAAGCTAAAGATATTTAGCTACTCGGATGAAGATGGTTATACCTAAACTTGAACTCCTTCTCTTCAAGCTCCGATGGTGGTAGATGGCTCCTTCTCGTTGTCTCCGTACGCCGAAGATAGATCCACTTGAAAGCTCCAACCTTTAGCTCCTTCTTCGTTCTTTGAAGAAACTAGTTCACTTGGTTTGCTAAACCTAGTGACTAGAATGAGTAGAGATGATTTAGAATGGGATTTTATCTATGGTTCTTGATTCTCAACTCATGAGACAAGAGAACCATAGATCAAGAGAGGGAGCAAGAGGTTGAGGGTGAGAGCAAGAGGAGAGCTCAAGAACAAGAGAGAGAATGAGCAAGAAAGAATGAGCAACTCTTTTGTCTTTCACCCTCTCATAATCCAAAGTGATCATAACTCATCATATCAAAAAAAGTCTTATGTGATGGTTAGAAGCAACCATAACCTTATCATGTCATGCACTCATTTTACTCAAATGAGCAAGCAAGAAAAAGTCTTTGGCATGAAATGATAACCATGGTTATCATGATGGTCAACTAGTCAAGCCTAGTCAACCGGTCAACAAGTCAACAAAAGTCAACAAGTCACCAAAGTCAACAAGTCAACAAAAGTCAACAAGTCAACAACCATATCACCATAATACTTAATTAATATAATAGTTAATCACATATCATATTCTCATTAGGGCTGAGCATAAAGTCAAATAGTCAACGGTCAACTGTCAACAACCCTAATGAGAATCCGCAGCCTTTGCCTCCCTGTCAACTGTGCATACACACCCGCATCCGCGTTCCGAGGAACACGAATGCAAACTGGATAAATCCAATCCCATAAGGCACACTAGGATCTGGCTTAAACCAAAGCCCGCTAGTGTAAACTGTCCGGACACTGTACGTGCACAAGTGCACGGATGTGACCGAACCCTGTCGCAAAACCATGCGACCTGTCGCAATACCATGCGACCTCTACTCTTTTGCCTAAAGGCGAAAAGCTTTCTGTGTGGGACTCTAAAGACTCGACACTACGTTGGCAGTGGGTTTAACCACAGACCGCAAGCGGCACTAGCTGTGCGTAACGGTCCCCAGGTAATGCCGACAAGAAGACGGACGAGGCGAAACCCATCTGAACTCCTACTGAGCCTGAGTGTGACATTCTCCGTACAGTCCGGTCTGTTCGTCTGATACATCGCATGGCGGGCCTAGGGGGCGGTAAACGTCAGTCCCCCAATAGCGGTACAAGTCGTGCCGGAGTGAAGCCCAATACACCCTGAGATAACACTGGAAACCTACCAGTATATCTCGTTTGCCCTGGCCAGGGACTACTCGTGTAATGGCTCTCCTAGACACAGCGCGATGTCAACCCCCAATACCGGGAGAGACGAATCCTGTCTAACCGTCACTGCCTCCAAGTGCTTCGGGACTGCACCCAACCACTACCTGTTTGCACGACTCCTTTGAGCCGTGGTAGGGTAGTGATCAAAGTACAGTGGGAACACACTCGAGGCGAAGTGACAGTGTCAAGTCAGCGGACTAAGCTGTACTCATGTCACCTGGGAACTAATAACTGACGATAGGTATAATACCAACTAGTCAGTTCCCGACGAGTCCTGTCCAGTGTACCCGTAACCTAACGAGCACCCGCATACTATCTCAAGTACGACGTACTGACGGCTGTGGGACAGACCGTCTCCCACACTGGGATGAGAAGCGCATGCGCTGGTCTACTCCGGAGTATCGATGCCCTGTCTCGATAGTCCTGCGACCGGGGACCTGCATAAGGATGTGCTTATAGATTACCCAGCCCCCACTAGTGTGACTGCCATCACAACGCTGGTAATCAAGCAAAGATCCTAAGGGCTCCACTAATGCGTATAAGTGATATACTGAAATAAACACAAGTACACATTGAAGTAGAAACAAACCAAGTAGCATACTACTATTTTGAGCAAGATTGTATATACAAGGTGAATATCCCAAGCATCCATTAAGTAATATACAAACTAGTATGATACAGTAATGGCCTCTAGGGCATATACACTAACAATCTCCCACTTGCACTAAGGCCATGTACTGGCGTATCGAAGACCTATCATCTCGATCAGCCGCTCGAATTGAGTCTGGGGCAAGGCCTTGGTGAATGGATCTGCAGTGTTGTCTTCTGAAGCGACTCTCCGAACCTCGATCTCCTGGCGATCCACGATCTCCCTGATCAGGTGATACCGCCTCAAGATGTGCCTGGATTTCTGATAGGACCTTGGTTCCTTCGCTAAAGCTATAGCCCCGTTGTTGTCGCAATACAGAGGTATTGGATCAACAATGGACGGAACCACCTGAAGTTCTTTCAAGAACTTCCTCATCCAGACAGCTTCTTTTGCGGCATCAGATGCAGCGATGTATTCCGCTTCCATCGTCGAGTCTGCAACGGTTTCCTGTTTGGAACTCTTCCAACACACCGCCCCTCCATTGAGGGTAAAGACAAAACCCGACATGGACTTGGAATCATCCTTGTCACTCTGGAAGCTGGAGTCAGCAAAGGCCTCGATCTGGAGGTCTTTTCCGCCATACACCAAGAACATCTCCTTAGTCCTTCTCAGGTACTTGAGAATGTTCTTTACCGCTATCCAGTGTTTCTCCCCAGGGTTAGACTGATACCGGCTTACCACACTCAGTGCATAAGCTACATCCGGTCTGGTACACAACATCGCATACATTATAGAGCCTACCGCAGAAGCGTAGGGTATAATAGACATGCGATCCCTCTCCAAATCAGTCTTGGGAGACATCTCTTTAGAGAGGGTGATCCCGTGACAAGCCGGTAGGTTACCGCGCTTGGAATCTTCCATACTGAATCTCTTCAGTATGGTGTCGATGTACCTGGACTGAGAAAGTCCTAATATCCTCTTGGATCTGTCATGGTAGATCCGGATACCCAGAATGTATGAGGCATCACCCAGGTCTTTCATGGAGAACCTGTGTGACAAGAACCCCTTGACAGATTGTAGCATAGGAATGTCATTTCCTATTAAGAGAATGTCATCCACGTATAAAACGAGGAATACTACAGTTCTCGCTACAAATCTACTATAGATGCATGGTTCATCTGGATTTTTGATAAAGCCAAATTCCTTGACCGTCTCATCAAAGCAGATGTTCCAACTCCGCGACGCCTGCTTTAGTCCATAGATGGACTTAAGCAACTTGCACACCTTTCCGCTGCTCCCACTCTGAATGAAACCCTCCGGCTGGTCCATATAGACACACTCCTCTAAATTTCCATTTAGAAAAGCTGTCTTTACGTCCATTTGCCAGATCTCATAATCGTGGAAGGCAGCAATGGCAAGAAGGATCCGAATGGATTTCAGCATGGCTACTGGAGAAAAGGTTTCGTCGTAGTCCAAGCTAGGTCTTTGACGAAAACCCTTTTCTACAAGTCTAGCTTTATAGGTCTCAACCTGTCCATCTACACCAATCTTCCTTTTGAAGATCCACTTGCATCCTACGGGTTTTACCCCGTCTGGAGCAATGTCCAACGTCCATACCTTGTTGGTGTACATGGACTCCATTTCGGTCCGCATTGCATCCAGCCATTTCACTGAGTCAACGCTCTGAACGGCCTGCTGGAAGCTAGTAGGCTCATCATAATCTATGATGCAATCCTCTCTATCCCCGTCTACGAGAAAACCGTAGTATCTCTCGGGCGGATGAGTCTGCCTACTACTCCTGCGGAGCGGCGTAGGAATGTCCTGTTCTTCCGAACCCTCTGGTTCCACTAAACTTTCAGTAATAGTCCGTGGTTCTGGAATTTCTTCCAGTTCTACTGCGCTCCCACTTATTTCTTTTTCTATGAACTGGTGTTCTAGAAAGTGGGCATGACGAGAAACAAGAACTTTTTGTTCCTCTTCACAGTAGAAGAAATATCCCTTGGAATTCTTTGGATATCCCACAAACTTGCACAGTACTGAGCGTGCCTCGAGCTTGTCCGCATGCTGCTTTTTGACAAAAGCTGGACTTCCCCATATCTTAATGTGATTAAGATGGGGTCTCTTCCCACACCACATCTCAAATGGCGTAGTAGGCACAGTCTTAGTGGGAACTCGGTTCAAAAGGTATGCGGCTGATTCTAGCGCATATCCCCAGAATGATCGCGGCAACTCAGCGTTACTCATCATGGACCGCACCATATCCAATAGGGTGCGGTTCCGTCTCTCCGATACACCGTTATGTTGCGGGGTGTATGGAGGAGTAAGCTGAGAGAGAATTCCATTCTCTTTTAAATAGTCCAGGAACTCGGCACTTAAGTATTCTCCACCTCGATCCGATCTTAGAATCTTAATACTTTTGCCGGTCTGTTTCTCCACTTCATTCTTATACTCCTGGAATTTTCCAAAGGCCTCGGACTTATGTTTCATTAAGAAGACATAACCGTACCTTGAGAAGTCATCCGTAAAAGTAATGAAGTAAGAATGTCCGCTTCGGGCATGTGTAGACATTGGACCGCACACGTCACTGTGTACGAGTCCTAAGAGCTCGCTCGCTCTTACTCCATGTCCAGTAAACGGAGTCTTTGTCATCTTTCCTTTGAGACAGGATTGACAAGTGGCATACGACTGATATTCGAACGCATTCAAATACCCTTCTATATGTAACTTCGTCAACCTTCTCTCATTGATGTGACCCAATCTACAATGCCATAAGAAAGTTTGATTTATTTCTGGAGACTTTCTTTTGTGTGTATTCTGGACATTAAAAATCTGTGGTTGGTTTAACACGTATATACCATTACTCAAAGTACCTGACCCAATCAAAACTTGATTAAGGTGAATGTTTACAACATTGCTTACAAACGCAAATTCATAACCTTCTTTAGAAACTAAAGATACAGAAATGATATTACAAGTTGCGTTGGGTACAAAAAAGCAATTACGCAAAACCAAAACATATCCATCTGACATTCCCAGGTGATAGTCCCCCACGGCTTTAGCATCCATGCTAGCTCCGTTCGCAACTCTGAGGGTCATATCACCTGCCTTCAAAACCCTACGGTTTCTCAACGCCTGCAAAGAATTACAGATATGAGATCCTGATCCGGTATCCAATACCCAGGAAGTAGAGTTTATTGAAAGACAGTTTTCAATAACATACACACCTGAAGCTGAAGCTGCAACCTGCTTCAATTCCTGTGTTCTGGCCTTCCAGGCCCTGCAATCATTCTTCCAGTGTCCTCTCTTATGACAATAGAAGCATTCTTCCTTATCCACAAGCTTCCCCGCTATCTTTGTTGCTTTACCTTTTCCCTTCGTATCCACTTTACTAACACCGCCCTTTGGTTTGGCGGGGGCCTTCTTCTTCTTTCCCTTGGCTTTCGCCTTGGACCTAGAAGAAGATGATCCTCCTACAAACAAAGTGGATGTTTCCCTACCTTTCTGTAGGGTGCCCTCTGCGCTCCTCAGCATGTTGAGGAGCTCTGAAAGTTCAACCTCTTTTTCTTGTAGGTTGAAGTTCAGTATGAACTGGGCGTAAGTGGAAGGAAGGGACTGGAGAACTATATCCGTATATAGCTCACTCTCCAATGTGATCCCTAGGTCAGCGAGCTGCTCAATGTAGCCGATCATATTTAGCACGTGCTCGGCTACTGATGATCCGACGGCCATTCTTGTCGAAAATAACTTTTTCGACGCTTCGTATCTTGCGATACGAGACTGCTCTCCATACAGTTCTTTTGTATGAAGCAATATGGACTCCATGTCCATATTCTCATGCCTCCTCTGATGTTCGTTGTCCATCGAGGCAAGCAGGAGGCACTTGGCCTTCGCGCTATCAATCTCCCAAGTCTTGCGGATTTCCTTATCCACGACGCTGGAAGTTGGACCAGGGACAGGGGGAGCTTTGGTGGTAAGAAGATACCCCAGCTTGTCATAAGTGATTGCTATCTTGACATTCTTGAGCCAATCTTTGTAGTTTGGCCCTGTCAGTTTGTTTTTATCTAGGAGTAACTTAAGTCCAGTCATGTTGATTGGTCGCTGCAATTAGGAGAGAGAAGAAGAAACACTCAGCATGATGCTCTTGCAAATTTAGAGTGGT
This sequence comes from Agapanthus africanus, assembly GCA_030015575.1. Lineage (NCBI taxonomy): Eukaryota > Viridiplantae > Streptophyta > Magnoliopsida > Asparagales > Amaryllidaceae > Agapanthus > Agapanthus africanus. The sequence goes on from CM057346.1 coordinate 406,337,198, forward strand.
TTTTAATTTGTCTAAACAGGATGGCTCCCACTGTTTCTCGAATCCCTCCTCAAACCATAAAGGAAGAATTAGTCAGGATCAATCCCACCGTACAATACTTGCTTAACCGTTCAGCCAGGCCGGTGTCGGTACTTCGAGGGAGGTTTTCCAACGCTTTCGCGAAGTTCCTTAATTAAAGAACCTCTTTTCCCTGGGGGCGTAGCCCCGCTAACACCTTTCTAGGCACCTACTAGGTTTATAGCATTGATCGTTAAGTGAGAAATTTCCCGAGGAGTAGCATATACTCACAGTAGGATCGGGATCCAAATATCATTGCGTGACGAAACTGAAGGAATCCTACCAGAATCATCACACTCCAAATGGTATGCAAATCTAGCAAGTTTCAGTACTTATGAAACTCCCGATGTGGATTTTTGCCCCATGCTCTTATGACCTTGACTTTGGCCAAAATATCATAAGTCACATGTCAAGTTCTACCCGTCATTATTCAGGTTAATTTGGATCCATCCGTACCTACCCTTGACTTTGGCCAAAATGGCAGTACGACTGTCCCAAACCAACGCATCTATCTATGCTACACATGAACACCCAATAGCTACCAATCACTGTGCCTTGACTTTGGCCAACATACACAGCTTGAATACTATTGACTATTCATGCGAAACGACGGAGGGCTACGGATGGTTTTGGCAAAACCGTGAACGTAGTGAACTTGATTTGGTCGATGGAACGAGATAGCTTTTAAAAGGAGTGGCTCAAGCTCCGCATTTAAAAGTTGTTTTTGAAAAGAACCGAGTGGTTTTTCGAAAGTGTTCCAACGACTTTAACTTGGTTTATTATCTTGCATTAGTTCTTTTAATGCGTGATATTCTTGCATTAGTTCTTTTAATGCGTCCCATCATTTAATCCTACCATTGCAGAAAACAACCAAAATATGACGTACGCTTATGCCATTCGCATTCGCCACGGGGCCCCGTCATTACCCGTTAGGTTACTTAACTAACGACAGAGCGGGGGCTGGGCTAGCGCGTCTGTAAAACATAAGCAACGCCTAAATAATATCATATATAGATATACTGCAGTGATAAACATTTCAGATCACAGATAAATACATTGGATATACTAGCAATCTGTAATTTGTACGAGCCTGTAACAAAAACAGATAACACGGTCGCGGTGAATAGCCAAAACCCCACCCAAGACCCCTACGGGTGCGGCAAACTACCCGCCAAGTACCCGAAGCGTAGCAACCTCCCTCATCTCCATGAGTAGGCCACTCGACACTTCGGCATACCCGGTAGTTTGTGCACCCCCTCCATGGGTCTATCCTAGGAGCAAAAACAGTAAAAAGAAATTATACAATGACGGCTACAACCCCTTCCCGGTTGTGCGGCCATACAAATAATTATTACATCAATTTACAAATTTACATGAATTGCAAGAAAAGAAAACTCTCGTCTCACAACCCCCGGCTATTCACCCGCGACAATCCAACATATTTATATACACATTCCAGCACATTACAGATCATGTATAACCCCGACCAATCGACTTATAGCGATTAGCCGACGTTCAATACATGCAAACATCACAGATATAACCATCATAGTCAAAGTGCAGTGAAGTTCGGAAAAATACGGAATTATAGGACCCCAAAAGGAAATTTCTTTTCTGGAAAATCTGGGCACATATAATATATTTCAAAAATCCCAAAACCAACACAGACACACACTGCACGAAAAACGATGCACAGAAGACGACAAAGAGCGGCGGTTCCGCGGCGGATGCCTAGATCGCGCGGCGGAAGGGCGGCGGTTTGGACGAATTACTGTATCGTTTTTCTTGGGTGTTCACACAAAACCCTGAGCCGAATTTACAAGTGTAAAGTTTTTCATTTTGAGCCAAAAAAATTTCAACAGAAACTCAGTTTTTGTAAAAGTTTGGTTTTTGGATTTTTCCGGTTCCGAACTTCGTTACACTTCACTACCAAGCTAGTTTAAGTTTAGTTAGGCTCTGATACCACTGTAAGTCCACGTTGCGACCCCCGGTTCTTACGGGGAGGCGGAAACGGTATAAAATCAAAATTTTAACGCAAGAGGCAACATGGACTAAGCTGGGTCGGGATCTTTACCTAAACTAAAACTAGCATACTAAGCTAAAGATATTTAGCTACTCGGATGAAGATGGTTATACCTAAACTTGAACTCCTTCTCTTCAAGCTCCGATGGTGGTCGATGGCTCCTTCTCGTTGTCTCCGTACGCCGAAGATAGATCCACTTGAAAGCTCCAACCTTTAGCTCCTTCTTCGTTCTTTGAAGAAACTAGTTCACTTGGTTTGCTAAACCTAGTGACTAGAATGAGTAGAGATGATTTAGAATGGGATTTTATCTATGGTTCTTGATTCTCAACTCATGAGACAAGAGAACCATAGATCAAGAGAGGGAGCAAGAGGTTGAGGGTGAGTGCAAGAGGAGAGCTCAAGAACAAGAGAGAGAATGAGCAAGAAAGAATGAGCAACTCTTTTGTCTTTCACCCTCTCATAATCCAAAGTGATCATAACTCATCATATCAAAAAAAGTCTTATGTGATGGTTAGAAGCAACCATAACCTTATCATGTCATGCACTCATTTTACTCAAATGAGCAAGCAAGAAAAAGTCTTTGGCATGAAATGATAACCATGGTTATCATGATGGTCAACTAGTCAAGCCTAGTCAACCGGTCAACAAGTCAACAAAAGTCAACAAGTCACCAAAGTCAACAAGTCAACAAGTCAACAAAAGTCAACAAGTCAACAACCATATCACCATAATACTTAATTAATATAATAGTTAATCACATATCATATTCTCATTAGGGCTGAGCATAAAGTCAAATAGTCAACGGTCAACTGTCAACAACCCTAATGAGAATCCGCAGCCTTTGCCTCCCTGTCAACTGTGCATACACACCCGCATCCGCGTTCCGAGGAACACGAATGCAAACTGGATAAATCCAATCCCATAAGGCACACTAGGATCTGGCTTAAACCAAAGCCCGCTAGTGTAAACTGTCCGGACACTGTACGTGCACAAGTGCACGGATGTGACCGAACCCTGTCGCAAAACCATGCGACCTGTCGCAATACCATGCGACCTCTACTCTTTTGCCTAAAGGCGAAAAGCTTTCTGTGTGGGACTCTAAAGACTCGACACTACGTTGGCAGTGGGTTTAACCACAGACCGCAAGCGGCACTAGCTGTGCGTAACGGTCCCCAGGTAATGCCGACAAGAAGACGGACGACGCGAAACCCATCTGAACTCCTACTGAGCCTGAGTGTGACATTCCCCGTACAGTCCGGTCTGTTCGTCTGATACATCGCATGGCGGGCCTAGGGGGCGGTAAACGTCAGTCCCCCAATAGCGGTACAAGTCGTGCCGGAGTGAAGCCCAATACACCCTGAGATAACACTGGAAACCTACCAGTATATCTCGTTTGCCCTGGCCAGGGACTACTCGTGTAATGGCTCTCCTAGACACAGCGCGATGTCAACCCCCAATACCGGGAGAGACGAATCCTGTCTAACCGTCACTGCCTCCAAGTGCTTCGGGACTGCACCCAACCACTACCTGTTTGCACGACTCCTTTGAGCCGTGGTAGGGTAGTGATCAAAGTACAGTGGGAACACACTCGAGGCGAAGTGACAGTGTCAAGTCAGCGGACTAAGCTGTACTCATGTCACCTGGGAACTGATAACTGACGATAGGTATAATACCAACTAGTCAGTTCCCGACGAGTCCTGTCCAGTGTACCCGTAACCTAACGAGCACCCGCATACTATCTCAAGTACGACGTACTGACGGCTGTGGGACAGACCGTCTCCCACACTGGGATGAGAAGCGCATGCGCTGGTCTACTCCGGAGTATCGATGCCCTGTCTCGATAGTCCTGCGACCGGGGACCTGCATAAGGATGTGCTTATAGATTACCCAGCCCCCACTAGTGTGACTGCCATCACAACGCTGGTAATCAAGCAAAGATCCTAAGGGCTCCACTAATGCGTATAAGTGATATACTGAAATAAACACAAGTACACATTGAAGTAGAAACAAACCAAGTAGCATACTACTATTTTGAGCAAGATTGTATATACAAGGTGAATATCCCAAGCATCCATTAAGTAATATACAAACTAGTATGATACAGTAATGGCCTCTAGGGCATATACACTAACACTTCCTTCCACTTACGCCCAGTTCATACTGAATTTCAACTTGCAAGAAAAGGAAGTTGAACTTTCAGAACTCCTCAACATGCCGAGGAGCGCAGAGGGCACCCTACAGAAAGGTAGGGAAACACCCGCTTTGTTTGTAGGAGGATCTTCTTCTTCTAGGTCCAAGGCGAAAGCCAAGGGAAAGAGGAAGAAAGCCCCCGCCAAACCAAGGGGCGGTGTTAGTAAAGTGGGAACGAAGGGAAAGGAAAAGGCAACAAAGATAGCGGGGAAGCTTGTGGGTAAAGAGGAATGCTTTTATTGTCACAAGAGTGGACACTGGAAGAAAGATTGCAGGGCTTGGAAAGCCAGGACACAGGAACTGAAGCAGGTTGCGGCTTCAGCTTCAGGTGTGTATGTTATTGAAAACTGTCTTTCGATAAACTCTACTTCCTGGGTATTGGATACTGGATCAGATCTCATATCTGTAATTCTTTGCAGGCGTTGAGAAACCGTAGGTTTTTGAAGGCAGGTGACATGACCTTCAGAGTTGCGAACGGAGCTAGCATGGATGCTAAAGCCGTGGGGGACTATCACCTGGGAATGTCAGATGGACATGTTTTGGTTTTGCGTAATTGCTTTTTTTTACCCAACACAACTTGTAATATCATTTCTGTATCTTTGGTTTCTAAAGAAAGTTATGAATTTGCGTTTGTAAGTAATGTTGTAAACATTCACCTTAATCAAGTTCTGATTGGGTCAGGTACATTGAGCAATGGTATATACGTATTAAACCAACCACAGATTTTCAATGTCCAGAATACACACAAAAGAAAGTCTCCAGATATCAATCAGGCTTTCTTATGGCATTGTAGACTGGGTCACATCAATGAGACACGGTTGACTAAGTTACATAAAGAAGGATACTTGGATCCGTTCGAGTATCAGTCTTATGCCACTTGTGAATCTTGTCTCATGGGAAAGATGACAAAGACTCCGTTCACTGGACACGGAGAAAGAGCGAGCGAGCTCTTGGGACTCATACACAGTGACGTGTGTGGTCCAATGTCTACACATGCGCGAAGCGGTTATTCATAATTCATTACTTTCACAGACGATTTCTCTAGGTATGGACATGTCTTCTTAATGAAGCACAAATCCGAGGCCTTTGAGAAATTTCGGGATTACAAGAATGAAGTTGAAAAACAAACATGCAAAAGTATTAAGATTCTAAGATCGGATCGAGGTGGTGAATACTTGAGTGCCGAGTTCCTGGACTATTTAAAAGAGAATGGAATTCTCTCTCAGCGTACTCCTCCATACACTCCGCAACATAACGGTGTATCGGAAAGGAGGAATCGAACCCTATTGGATATGGTTCGTTCCATGATGAGTAAGGCTGAGTTACCGCGATCTTTCTGGGGCTATGCACTAGAAGCAGCTGCATATCTCTTGAACAAGGCTCCCACCAAGAATGTGCCTACCACTCCATATCAGATATGGAGTGGGAAGAAACCCTGTCTTAAGTACCTTAAGATATGGGGATGTCCAGCTTTTGTAAATAAGCAGCATGCGGACAAGCTCGAGGCACGTTCAGTACAGTGTAAGTTTGTGGGATACCCAAAGAACTCCAGGGGGTATCTGTTCTATTCCGATGAGGAACAAAAGGTTTTTGTTTCTCAACATGCCCGCTTCTTGGAAACTGAGTTTTTGGAAACCCAGATAAGTGGGAACGCAATAGAACTGGAAGAAATTCCAGAACCACAAGCTATTACTGAAAGCTTGGAAGAGCCAGTAAGTTCAAAAGAACAGGACATTCCTACGCCGCTCCGCAGGAGTAGTAGACAGTCTCATCCGCCCGAGAGATACTACGGTTTTCTCATAGACGGGGATAGAGAGGATTGCATCATAGATTATGATGAGCCTACTAGCTTCCAGCAGGCCGTTCAGAGCGTTGACTCGGTAAAATGGCTGGATGAAATACGGACAGAAATGGAGTCCATGTACACCAACAAAGTATGGACGTTGGACATTTCTCCAGACGGGGTAAAACCCGTAGGATGCAAGTGGATCTTCAAAAGGAAGATTGGTGTAGATGGACAGGTTGAGACCTATAAAGCTAGACTTGTAGAAAAGGGTTTTCGTCAAAGACCTAGCTTGGACTATGACGAAACCTTTTCTCCAGTGGCTATGCTGAAATCCATTCGGATCCTTCTTACCATTGCTGCCTTCCACGATTATGAGATTTGGTAGATGGACGTAAAAACCGCTTTTCTAAATGGAAATTTAGAGGAGTGTGTCTATATGGATCAGCCAGAGGGTTTCATTCAGAGTGGGAGCAGCGGAAAGGTGTGCAAGTTGCTTAAGTCCATCTATGGACTGAAGCAGGCATCGCGGAGTTGGAACATCTGTTTTGATGAGACGGTCAAGGAATTTGGCTTTATCAAAAATCCAGATAAACCATGCATCTATAGTAGATTTGTAGCGAGAACTGTAGTATTTCTCGTTTTATACGTGGATGACATTCTCTTAATAGGAAATGACATTCCTATGCTACAATCTGTCAAGGGGTTCTTGTCACAAAGGTTCTCCATGAAAGACCTGGGTGATGCTTCGTACATCCTGGGGATCCGGATCCATCGTGATAGATCCAAGAGGATATTAGGACTTTCACAGTCCAGGTACATCGACACTATACTGAAGAGATTCGGTATGGAAGATTCCAAGCGCGGTAACCTACCGGCTTGTCACGGGATCACCCTCTCTAAAGAGATGTCTCCCAAGACTGATTTGGAGAGGGATCGCATGTCTATTATACCCTACGCTTCTGCGGTAGGCTCTATAATGTATGCGATGTTGTGTACCAGACCGGATGTAGCTTATGCACTGAGTGTAGTAAGCCGGTATCAGTCAAACCCTGGGGAGAAACACTGGATAGCAGTAAAGAACATTCTCAAGTACCTAAGAAGGACTAAGGAGATGTTCTTGGTTTATGGCGGAAAAGACCTCCAGATCGAGGCCTTTGCTGACTCCAGCTTCCAGAGTGACAAGGATGATTCCAACTCTATGTCGGGTTTTGTCTTTACCCTCAATGGAGGGGCGGTGTGTTGGAAGAGTTCCAAACAGGAAACCGTTGCAGACTCGATGATGGAAGCGGAATACATCGCTGCATCTGATGCCGCAAAAGAAGCTGTCTGGATAAGGAAGTTCTTGAAAGAACTTCAGGTGGTTCCGTCCATTGTTGACCCAATACCTCTGTATTGCGACAACAACGGGGCTATAGCTTTAGCGAAGGAACCCAGGTCCCATCAGAGATCCAGGCACATCTTGAGGCGGTATCACCTGATCAGGGAGATCGTGGATCGCAAGGAGATCAAGGTTCGGAGGGTTGTTTCAGAAGAAAACACTGCAGATCCATTCACCAAGGCCCTACCCCAGACTCAGTTCGAGCGGCTGATCGAGATGATAGGTCTTCGATACGCCAGTACATGGCCTTAGTGCAAGTGGGAGATTGTTAGTGTATATGCCCTAGAGGCCATTACTGTATCATACTAGTTTGTATATTACTTAATGGAAGCTTGGGATATTCACCTTGTATAAACAATCTTGCTCAATATATTTGTATGCTACTTGGTTTGTTTCTACTTCAATGTGTACATGTGTTTATTTTGCGATATCACCTATACACATTAGTGGAGCCCTTAGGATCTTTGCTTGATTACCAGCGTTGTGATGGCAGTCACACTAGTGGGGGCTGGGTAATCTATAAGCACATCCTTGTACAGGTCCCTAGTCGCAGGACTATCGAGACAGGGCATCGATACTCCGGAGTAGACTAGCGTATGCGCTTCTCATCCCAGTGTGGGAGATGGTCTGTCCCACAGCCATCAGTACGTCGTACTGGAGATAGTATATGGGTGCTCGTTGGGTTACGAGTACACTGGACAGGACTCGTCGGGAACTGACAGGTTGGTATTATACCTATCGTCAGTTATCAGTTCCCAGGTGACATGAGTACAGCTTAGTCCGCTGACTTGACACTGGCACTTCGCCTCGAGTGTGTTCCCACTGTACTTTGACTACTACCCTACCACGGCTCAAAGGAGTCGTGCAAACAGGTGGTAGTTGGGTGCAGTCCCGAAGCACTTGGAGGCAGTGCCGGTTAGACAGGATTCGTCTCTCCCGGTATTGGGGGTTGACATCGCGCTGTGTCTAGGAGAGCCATTACACGAGTAGTCCCTGGCCAGGGCAAGCGAGATATACTGGTAGGCTTCCAGTGTTATCTTAGGGTGTTTTGGGCTTCACTCCGACACGACTTGTACCGCTATTGGGGGACTGACGTTTTACCGCCCCCTAGGCCCGACATGCGATGTATCAGACGAACAGACCGGACTGTACGGAGAATGTCACATTCCGACTCAGTAGGAGTTCAGATGGGGTTCACCTCGTCAGCCTTCTTGTCGGCATCTACCTGGGGACCGTTACGCACAGCTAGTGCCGCTTGCGGTCTGTGGTTAAACCCACTGCCAGCGTAGTGTCGAGTCTTTAGAGTCCCACACAGAGGGTATTCGCCTCTGGGCAAAACAGAGTAGAGGTCGCATGGTTTTTGCGGCAGGTTCGTTCTCATCCGTGCACTTGTGCACTTTTGGAGTCCGGACGGATTATACTAGCAGGCTCTGGTTTGAGCCAGATACTGGTATATGTTTTGGGGTTGCTTTTATCTCTCAGTATTCTTGTTCCTCGGAACGAGAATGCAGGTGTGTATGCACAGTTGTTTGAGGCGGAGGAAGAGGTTTTTCATTAGGGTTTCGGAACGGGTGCGTATGCACAGTTGACAGTCGTCTTTTTCCAAACCCTAATGGAATTATGAAATATCGATTAATAATAGTAATTAAATGAAATTATGTCATGGTTGGTTTTGTTGACTTGTTGACCATGGTTGACTTGTTGACCATGGTTGAATGTTTGACCATCATCATTACTTTGCAAGGATGCTCATTGATTCTAGCTTACATTCATTTAATGAAGTTATGATAGTGGTCATTCCAAAACAACCATCAACTATTCTCATTTGAATTATTATTATTATTTAGATAATTCTTTTTCTTTTTGATATGGTTGCAAAAGGAAAAAGAGAGCTCATTCTATCATATTCATTCTCTCTCCTCACTTCATCTTCTTCTTCCTCAAGCTCAAGGAGAATCCTTCTCATGTGTTGAGAATCCCTCTCCTTGAAAAGAAAACACCCCTTAGACACTCTCTACTCACTCTAGGATCAAAGGTTTGGCAAGCCGAAGATTCTAGTTCTCTCAAAGTTCGAGAAAGAGCCCGAAGGTTGAACCCTCAGGTGGATCCATCTTTGACGGAAGAAGGCGACGAGGAAAGAACCATCAACCTCTACAAAGTTTGAAGAAGAAGGAGTTCAAGTTTAGGTATAACCATCTTTCCGAGTAGCTAACTCTCTTTAGCTTGTTTGCTAGTTTTAGTTTAGGAAAAGATCCCGACTTTGTTAGTCCATGTTGCCCCATGCGCTAAAAATTTGATTTTTATACCGTTTCCGCCTCCCCGTAAGAACCGGGGGTCGCAACGTGGACTTACAGTCTCTTTATACCGTCTTAGAGTTACATGTTGGTAAAGCCCTTAGGATGTGTACTTGACTACCTGGACTATGATGCGGATCATACTAGTGGGGACATGGTAGTCCATAAGTACATCCTTCAAGGTCCCTAGTCTTGGGTGTATCGAGACGGGGCATCGATACACCAGTGTAGACTAGCGTATACGCTTCTCGACCCATGAGATGGGCGATGGATGATCCCATATCCATTGGTGTTTAACATCAAAGATGGTATACGGGTGCTCAGTGGAGACTGGGTACACTGGACGGACTCGCCGAGAACTCCCAGTTGGTATTATACCTCACGTCAGATGGCAGTTCTCTGGTGACACTTGTACAGGTTAGTCTGTAGACCCGAGATCGTCATAGAGTCTTGTGTGATTCCCACTGTACTTTGATTTCCACCTTTCCACGTCCATGAGGGCGTGCAAAACGGTGGTTTTTGGGTACAGTCCCGAGTCACATGGAGGCAATGAGCAATAGGAGGGGTTTCGTCTCTCCCGGTATTGGGGGTTGATGTTGCGCTGTGCTCGATTGGCCGTAGCAGGTAAGTCCCTGGCCAGGGCTGATTCAGAGATTTGCTGGTAAGTATTATCAGTAGTTTCTCGACCCGTTATGAGCCTCACATCGGCACGACTTATCAGTTATTGGGGTCTGACGTTTACCACCCCTAGACTTGATATGCGACATATCAAACGAGGAGACCGGACTGTACGGGAAGTGTTGCCGATTGGCTCGACGGGAGTTGTAGCAGGTTCGCTTGTTTTCTTCTGATCGCTCAATACCCGGGTGGCCGTTACGTTTAGCTGACCGCTTGCGGCTTGGGGGTGGTTGATATGATCATCACCCACTGCCGGCGTATTGACGAGTCTTAGAGTCCCACAAAGGAGTTACCTAGTCCAGGCGAAATGTTGTGGTGCGCGTATGCGATATGCGCATGGACCCGATTAAAATGCGCGTGTAGGATACCGTATATTGATCGAGCGGCTTGCTTTTGGTGGGGTCATATGTGATGTGGCCGGATTGATAAATCAAGTGTTGATTTATCATTTAACCATTAGTTTTCTCACTTGAAATCTTTTCTTGTACATGATGGATGTATGCATGCATGTATGCTTTCTTTCTTTTAGTTTCATGCACATATGGATGTGCATACATACATACATACATACATCATCCTTCATGGTTGATTACACATTGAAAATGATGGCAATACAAGACTCACACCATGGTTTAAATATATGAGTTATTATTTAATTTTTGTTAAAACAAAAGAAATAAAGAAAAGGATAATTCATGGTGAGTTTCTACACTCATCCTTAACCTAACCATGCTCACCTACTTCTAACCATGGGTTAACCTTCTCTTTGTGATTTAACTCAAATTAAATAATATCTTAAACTTTTAACCATGGTTTGAGATGAGAAGGAATAAATATATATACATATATTTTCATTTTTCTTTTCAAGAGTTATCTTTTTACTCTTGTTAAAAGAAAGCCATCATCTTCTTCCTCCTTCACCATTTGCTCTCTAAACTTTTGTAGTGAGTAATATACTCATCAAGTTAGGTTTTTGAAGTGAGAAAAGCCACCACAACATCATTCTACACAAGTTTAGCCCACTTGTTTAGAGTGTTATCTTCATTTCTTCTTTTGAAAAGTGAAGTTGCAAGCTTGGACTAGGAGTTTCGGATGGATCGTCGTGGACACTAGGAGACATCAAGCGAACCCACCTCCAACCCTCAAATGTCCAAGGAGTCTAGCGTAGGGAGCTACAAAGGTTGTACTCTCAAAACCCTAGCATTTCTTTCATGTGATGATGTGTAGTTTATGAAACCCTAATTTTTTCTAGGAACGATCCGATGTTTGTTAACTTAGCACCCTAAAAATTCCATGTTTGGTACATGAGATGCTTCCAATCCCTTCTTGAGGTGCTAGGTTAAACCAACATTGGTATCAGAGCCGACCTAGAACATTAGGCGACACTTTAACGAAGTAAAAACTCTGATCGAACCGAAATACGACTTTTTAGAACCCTCTCTGGACATTTTTCCGAAACTGGTTATTTTCAGAATTAAAAATATGTAAAAAATAGAGCAGGGAATTCTATGAAATACTGTGAAAAATGAAACCCTAATTCGCCAATTCCACCGCGGAACCGCGGCCATAGCTTGCTTAGGCCGCGGCTCCGCGGCCGTACAGAGCCTTTAAGGCTTCATTTTTCCTACAGTGTGTTCTTGTCTGCTTGTAGATGGTTTTGGGTATTTTTAATCTGAATTTAGTACTGTATATTCTGGAGATGGTTTTGGACTCGTCAATTCGATCGGAATTTTCATTTCATGACTTTTCCGGATAAATTAGAAAGTATTGAAGTGTTTGAACGAGTATCATTTGCTCACTTTTCACGGGGTTTAAATATTTTGGAGATACGTGCAAGTTTTGTGGTGGACCCTCTAGAAGACAACAAACCTTAACTCGATTATGTGACCGTCTTGAACTGCCCTTTGAACCTTAGGGTTTGGGGCAGTACGGCGTGCCATATGTGAGGCGTTGGCTTGACCCTTCTACGGCTGGACCGCTACTACTGTGTCACATTCCGGGTTTTTGAACTCCGCTTAAGTGTTGAGCTTTAGGGAATCTTGGGTATTTGATTATTCGTTCGAAAACTTTAATACTGTCTATTTATCTGGAATGTGATACAATATGTGGAATTCATATAGTTTAGGCATGAAATACGAAGTATGTGATATTTCGCATTTATGATGTCTAAAGAGAATGTGGATTCCAAATATTGTAGTTTTACAGTTTCTTTTCTGTGACCGTAAGTGTAGTATGTTCAATATCGCCGGTTTTGTTGCTATACATCAACGACAATTGGGGTACGCATACTTACTTACGTTGATGATATGAGATATTATGTGTTGCTGAGATATGATGTGGAGGATTGTCGCGATTGAATAGCCGGGGGGTTTTATATGAGATGAGAGTTTTATATTTTCATTCATGTAAATTCAAATGTAATGTAATATTCTTTTATTTTGGAGCACTTCCGGGTTGAGGTTGATGCCACCAGTGTTGTATATTATTTACCTTTCCGCATTAGGATGGACCCAAGGAGGGGAGCACGGGTGATCGGGTTCTGGGGTTCAGTGGGAGGCCATCTCGAGGAGTCGAGATCAGGTCTCCTAAACTCCAGAATTGGTAGGGTCGCTTGCCGCTCTCGTAGGGGTCCAGGGTGTGGGCGTGGCTATTCATCGCGATTATGGAATCCGTATTTTCTATTGTTGGCTAAATACTAAATATGGACGTCCTAGTATATCCCACATTATATCTATCTTTCTGCTGCGATATCTGTGATGTGATCATGTGATGTGCTGTGATAGATACAGTATATAGTATATATGATATATTATATAGACGTTACTTATGTTTTGCACCCGCACTAGCTCTGCCCTGCTCTGTCGTTAGTTACCTAACCTAACGGTGCACGAGGGGACATCGAGGCGAATGTGGATGGCATATGTGTATGTCGTATTTATCTATGATGTTTAGGTGACTTAAATGATGGGACTTCATTAATGTGATTAATGAAAGAAAAGAAACCTAAAAGATGTTGTAGAATCAAATTTTCAAATAAAAGGGTAGCTACAGTTTTGCTTTGCATAGCGATATATATGATATATCCCACACCTTATTCGATGAGGAAGGAGCCGAGATCCCTTCACCGGGAGTGACCTCTTTAGCAAAACTGGCAGATGCTACAACACTCGGTTTGACTTTTGATTGCTTTTGGAGTTTTGCTTTGCATAGTGATATATATGATATATCCCGCACCTTATTCGATGAGGAAAGAGCCGAGATCTCTTCACCGGGAGTGACCTCTTTAGCAAAATTAATGAAAGTCTCAAAATCACTCCATTTCAAAATTTACTCGATTCTACAACGATATCAAGTTCATTACGCTCATGGTTTTTCTGAAAAACCTGCGTAGCCCTCCGACATTTCAGATAGATATTACTTAGTATTCGTGCTACGGTTGTTTGGCATTCGTCAAAGCGTAGTGTACGGTAGCTATTTACTATTTGTCTGTAGCATATGATGTGATTGGATTAGGGTATTCGTACGACGTTGTTTGGCATTCGTCAAGGGTCGTGCGAGTGGGTTTAATTCAATCAAGAAATGTACGGGTTGAACTTGACTAGCGCACTATGGGTTGTTTGGCATTCGTCAAGGTCATAGTACGTTAGGGGCAAAAGCATTATCGGGAATTTCAAGAGTTGAAATTTGCAATGAGATTGCATACCTACTATGAGATAGTTGGATCCCGATACCCACTGCGAGTAATTGTTACTCCTGGGAGAGTTTTACACAGGACAATTAGCCGATCAAGTAGGTGTCTAGAAAGGTGTCAACGGGGTTACGCCTCTGGGAAAACGAGGTTTACTTTAATTAGGTCCGTGCGAAAGCACGGGGAACCTCCCTCAAAGTACCGACACTGGCCTGGCTGAAAGATCGGTGAAGTTGTAGGGTGTAATTAATCCCGGCTAGTCTTTCCTTTTAGGGTTTGAAGGAAGATTTGATAAAAACAGTGGGAGCCATCCTGATTAGATAAGATAATAACCAATCTGATCTTGCAAGAGCATACGCTAAAGTGTTTTCTTCTCTCTCTCTCCAGGTAGCGACCATGTCATGCCTTAATCAAGATAATAATATGGATGTATTGACCGAACCCGCATGTTATACTGTGCAGGGAAACGTTGGACCCGTTCTATTTTATAAGTGTTATAAGACTGAACAGGAAACAGGAGAATGTCTGGATTCTCACGCCGCCCAAACGGAGAACATGCATGTTGATGCACCTTCTTCGGGTGTGTTTGTCATTGAGAACTGTTTTTCAGTTCACCCTACATCCTGGGTATTAGATACTGGATCAGGATCTCACATATGTAAACAGTTACATGGGCTATGGAAAGGTAGAGAACTGGGAAAGGGTGATCATTCCGTTCAAGTAAGGAATGGTGCAAGTATTGCAGCCAAAGCAGTTGGCGAATATCACCTTGTATTACCAAGTCGTAATACACTGGTTCTGAATGAGTACTATTATATACCGAACATGATGTGCAACATTATATCAGTTTCTTTACTAAGTAAAGAAGGATATAATTTTGTAGTACAGGATAATGTTATGAACATCTTCCTTGATCAAAAGTTGATTGCGTCAGGCTCGTTACATAATGGCATATTCATTCTCAATCAAAATACAGTCCTCAATTTACAAAACACACACAAGAGGAAGAGTTCAGAAATGAACGAATCTTTCTCGTGGCATTGTAGACTTGGTCATATAAATGCGACACGACTAGCTAAGTTACATAAAGATGGATATTTGAAACCGTTCGAATTATTGTCTTATGACACTTGCCATTCATGTCTAAAAGGAAAAATGACCAAAACTCCGTTTACGGGACACGGAGAAAGAGTTACCGAACTCTTGGGACTGATACATAGTGATGTATGCGGTCCCATGTCTACACATGCCAGGGATGGTTCTTCGTACTTCATTACATTCACTGACGATCTCTCAAGATACGGACATGTGTTCTTGATAAGACACAAGTCTGAAGCTTTTGAGAAATTTAGAGAATATAAACAAGAAGTCGAGAACCAAACCGGAAAAAGTATTAAAATCCTACGATCTGATCGAGAAGGTGAATACTTGAGCAATGAATTTCTGGACTTCTTAAAAGAGAATGGGATTCTCTCTCAGCTAACTCCTCCATATACACCACAGCACAACGGTGTATCAGAACGGAGGAACCGCACCCTATTAGATATGGTGCGCTCTATGATGAGCACAGCTGAGTTACCTATTTCCGTCTGGGGGTATGCGCTAGAGACAGCCATACATCTACTGAATATGGTCCCCACCAAATCTGTGCCTACCACTCCATATGAGATATGGAAAGGGAAGAGACCATGTCTTAACTATGTTAAGATATGGGGTTGTCCAGCCTATGTCAAAAGTCAAAATCCGGACAAACTCGAGGCAAGATCAGTCTTATGTAAGTTTATAGGATATCCCAAAAATTCACAAGTGTATATCTTCTACCACCCCGAGGAACAAAAGGTGTTTGTTTCTCGACATGCCACTTTCTTAGAAAAAGGTTTTCTTATGAAACAGACAAGTGGCATTGAGGTAGAACTGGAAGAGGTTCCAGCGACACAAACTATAACAGAAGACTTGGTAGAACCAGAGGATTCAGTAGTACCTGACGAACCCCAGCCGTTCCGCCGATCTAGCAGGGTTTCTCATCCGCCTGAGAGATACTACGGTTTTCTCATTAATGGTGGAAGCGAGGATTGCATCATGGAAGATGATGACCCAACTAGCTTCGAACAGGCCATCACGAGTAGGGACTCAGTGAAATGGCTAGATGCAATGCGGTCTGAGATGGAATACATGTACACCAACAAAGTATGGACTTTGGAAGTTGCTCCTGAAGGGGTAAAACCCATTGGGAGCAAGTGGATCTTTAAGAAAAAACTTGGTGTAGATGGGAAAGTGGAGACTTTCAAAGCTAGACTTGTTGCAAAGGGTTTTCGTCAAAGACCAGGTGTGGACTATGACGAAACCTTTTCTCCAGTGGCTATACTTAAATCCATCCGGATCATGCTTGCCATCGCTGCATATCATGATTACGAAATCTGGCAAATGGATGTTAAGATCGCCTTTCTAAATGGTGATTTAGAAGAGTGCGTGTACATGACTCAGCTAGAGGGCTTCGTAGATAGCGGGAGCAGCGGGAAGGTGTGCAAGCTGCTTAAATCCATTTATGAATTAAAGCAAGCATCTCGGAGTTGGAACATCTGCTTTGACGTCGTTATCAAAGAGTTTGATTTCGTCAAAAACGTAGATGAACCTTGTATTTACAAGAAGGTAGCAGAGAGTAAGGTTGTCTTCCTCGTATTGTATGTGGACGACATACTCTTGATAGGAAATGATATTCCTATGCTGCAATCGGTCAAGCTCTTCTTATCACAAAGATTCTCAATGAAAGATCTTGGTGATGCCTCCTGCATATTGGGAATAAGGATCTATAGAGATAGATCCAAACGGATATTAGGATTGTCCCAATCCAGGTACATTGACACCATACTAAAGAGGTTTAGTATGGAAGAATCCAAGCGTGGAAACTTACCCACGATCTCTGGAGTCACTCTCTCCAAAGAGATGTCTCCCAAGACTGATTTGGAGAGAGCTCGCATGCAAGGGATACCCTATGCTTCGGCTGTAGGCTCTATCATGTACGCGATGTTATGTACCAGACCCGATGTAGCATACTCACTAAGTGTAGTGAGCAGGTATCAAGCTGATCCTGGAGAGAGTCACTGGACAGCTGTGAAGAGCATTCTCAAGTACTTGCGAAGGACTAAAGAGATGCTCTTGGTGTATGGTGATGGAGAACTCCAAGTGGAGTCCTTTACCGATTCGAGCTTCCAGAGTGATAAGGATGACTCTAAGTCGCAGTCGGGATTTGTCTTTACCCTTTACGGAGGGGCGGTTAGCTGGAAGAGTTCCAAGCAGGAAACCGTGGCAGACTCGACGATGGAGGCTGAATACATCGCTACCAACGATGCTGCCAAAGAGGCTGTTTGGATCAAGAAGTTCATCACTGAACTTGGAGTGGTTCTATCCATTGAGCATCCAATACCTTTGTATTGCGATAACAATGGAGCGGTGGCTTTGGCCAAGGAACCCAGGTCCTATCAGCGATCCAGGCATATTCTAAGGCGGTATCACATGATCCGGGAGATAGTTGATCGCCGGGAGATCGAGGTCAGGAGGGTTGACACGAAGAATAACACAGCGGATCCACTCACGAAGGCCATTCCCCAGACACAGTTTGAGAGACTCTTCGGGATGCTCGGTATGCGATACTACAGCAGCTGGCCCTAGTGCAAGTGGGAGATTGTTGGTTGTATGTATGCCCTAGAGGCCAGTATTGTACAGATGATGTATATTATATTGGATGCTTGGACATATATAGAGATGACTTTCTTGCTCAATATGATAGTATACTATCTGGTTGCTCTTTATCTTAACATGTATACTTGTCTCTTTATACTGTCTTAGAGTTATATGTTGGTAAAGCCCTTAGGATATGTACTTGACTACCTGGACTATGATGCGGATCATACTAGTGGGGACATGGTAGTCCGTAAGTACATCCTTCAAGGTCCCTAGTCATGGGTGTATCGAGACGGGGCATCGATACACCAGTGTAGACTAGCGTATACGCTTCTCGACCCATGAGATGGGCGATGGATGATCCCATATCCATTGGTGTTTGACATCAAAGATGGTATACGGGTGCTCAGTGGAGACTGGGTACACTGGACGGACTCGCCGAGAACTCCCAGTTGGTATTATACCTCACGTCAGATGGCAGTTCTCTGGTGACACTTGTACAGGTTAGTCTGTAGACCCGAGATCGTCATAGAGTCTTGTGTGATTCCCACTGTACTTTGATTTCCACCTTACCACGTCCATGAGGGCGTGCAAAACGGTGGTTTTTGGGTACAGTCCCGAGTCATATGGAGGCAATGAGCGATAGGAGGGGTTTCGTCTCTCCCGGTATTGGGGGTTGATGTTGCGCTGTGCTCGATTGGCCGTAACAGGTAAGTCCCTGGCCAGGGCTGATTCAGAGATTTGCTGGTAAGTGTTATCAGTAGTTTCTCGACCCGTTATGAGCCTCACATCGGCACGACTTATCAGTTATTGGGGTCTGACGTTTACCACCCCTAGACTTGATATGCGACATATCAGACGAGGAGACCGGACTGTACGGGAAGTGTTACCGATTGGATCGACGGGAGTTGTAGCAGGTTCGCTTGTTTTCTTATGATCGCTCAATACCTGGGTGGCCGTTACGTTTAGCTGACCGCTTGCGGCTTGGGGGTGCTTGATATGATCATCACCCACTGTCGGCGTATTGACGAGTCTTAGAGTCCCACAAAGGAGTTACCTAGTCCAGGCGAAATGTTGTGGTGCGCGTATGCGATATGCGTATGGACCCGATTAAAATGCGCGTCTAGGATACCGTATATTGATCGGGCGGCTTGCTTTTGGTGGGGTCATATGTGATATGGCCGGATTGATAAATCAAGTGTTGATTTATCATTTAACCATTAGTTTTCTCACTTGAAATCTTTTCTTGTACATGATGGATGTATGCATGCATGTATGCTTTCTTTCTTTTAGTTTCATGCACATATGGATGTGCATACATACATACATACATACATCATCCTTCATGGTTGATTACACATTGAAAATGATGGCAATACAAGACTCACACCATGGTTTAAATATATGAGTTATTATTTAATTTTTGTTAAAACAAAAGAAATAAAGAAAAGGATAATTCATGGTGAGTTTCTACACTCTTCCTTAACCTAACCATGCTCATCTACTTCTAACCATGGGTTAACCTTCTCTTTGTGATTTAACTCAAATTAAATAATATCTTAAACTTTTAACCATGGTTTGAGATGAGAAGGAATAAATATATATACATATATTTTCATTTTTCTTTTCAAGAGTTATCTTTTTACTCTTGTTAAAAGAAAGCCATCATCTTCTTCCTCCTTCACCATTTGCTCTCTAGACTTTTGTAGTGAGCAATATACTCATCAAGTTAGGTTTTTGAAGTGAGAAAAGCCACCACAACATCATTCTACACAAGTTTAGCCCACTTGTTTAGAGTGTTATCTTCATTTCTTCTCTTGAAAAGTGAAGTTGCAAGCTTGGACTAGGAGCTTCGGGTGGATCGTCGTGGACACTAGGAGACTTCAAGCGAACCCTCCTCCAACTCTCAAGTGGCCAAGGAGTCCAGCGTAGGGAGCTACAAAGGTTGTACTCTCAAAACCCTAGCATTTCTTTCATGCGATGATGTGTAGTTTACGAAACCCTAATTTTTCTAGGAACGATCCGATGTTTGTTAACTTAGCACCCTAAAAATTCCATCTTTGGTACATGTGATGCTTCCAATCTCTTCTTGAGGTGCTAGGTTAACCCAACATATGGGAGCGCCCCGGCCAACGAACCGTGGCCAAATGCGGAACAAAAACGACGAATAAAATTTTGGCGCCGACGGAACCCAATCCTAAGATTGAACCCACAAACACTATACTAGCAAACAAAGGGTGCTAAACTACAAGTTCGAAAGATTATACCTAATGAACCAAGTCCTTCGGGTCTTCAACCATTTCCAAGCGCCTAGTGATGCGGATCGACTTTAGTCGCCGGTCTTCCTTCATCTCCGATGATCCACCCGAGGGAAACGACACAAGCTCCAGGTTCGCCAAGCAGACCAACCGACTCTCCAGGATTGCTAGTAATAGAGAGTGGGAGTTTAGGATAGTGTCACTAAAATTCTCTCTCTCAACCATAAGCTCAAATGAGCATCTCAAGAAGAACATGAAGAAGGTGATGATGGCAAGGCCATGAAAAATGGATAAGTATTTTTTTGTGTGAGCATGAGAGTAAGAGAGCACCATGTGAAAAAAAAAATGAGCATGCCAATTACCCCAAAAAAATGGCCGGCCCCTTCCTCTCATGCCCCCACAAAAATCTCATTCCCAATTTTAATTAAACAAATGCACCATACCAATCTCTACATGAGATAAAGCCATGCTTTGACCAAAACCCATACCCTTGCCATGTCATCATTTCCACCTCATTATGAACAAATGGTTTTCTAAAGAAAATCAATAACATCTTCTAGAAGCCATTCCGTATAAATACGGAATGCTTCCCAGTACATGTATCGAAATACACATACGTGTATTTGTACGAAAATACGAATAGCCAAAGAGAGAAAATAAATAGTGAGCAATAATACTAGAATACATATATATAAATACATATGTAAATTATTAAATCAAAACTTGATTTAACAATCTGGCTTAATCCTAAGCCACTAGGATTATCAACCGTCCGATTAAGTCTGTTCAGCCTGTGCACATATTCAATCGGACACCTGTATGTATCAATATACGTCACCTATACCTTATCGCCTGAACCGTGAAAACCCTCTATGTGGGACACTAAAGACTCGTCAATACATTGGCAGTGGGTTTAACTGTTAGTGTATATGCCCTAGAGGCCATTACTGTATCATACTAGTTTGTATATTACTTAATGGAAGCCTGGGATATTCACCTTGTATATACAATCTTGCTCAAAATAGTAGTATGCTACATGGTTTGTTTCTACTTCAATGTGTGCATGTGTTTATTTTATTATATCACCTATACGCATTAGTGGAGCCTTAGGATCTTTGCTTGATTACCAGCGTTGTGATGGCAGTCACACTAGTAGGGCTGGGTAATCTATAAGCACATCCTTATGCAGGTCCCTAGTCCCAGGACTATCGAGACAGGGCATCGATACTCCGGAGTAGACTAGCGCATGCGCTTTTCATCCCAGTGTGGGAGACGGTCTGTCCCACAGCCGTCAGTACGTCGTACTGGAGATAGTATGCAGGTGCTCGTTGGGTTACGAGTACGCTGGACAGGACTCGTCGGGAACTGACCGGTTGGTATTATACCTATCGTCAGTTATCAGTTCCCAGGTGACATGAGTACAGCTTAGTCCGCTGACTTGACACTATCACTTCGCCTCGAGTGTGTTCCCACTGTACTTTGATTACTACCCTACCATGGCTTAAAAGAGTCGTGCAAACAGGTAGTAGTTGGGTGCAGTCCCGAAGCACTTGGAGGCAATGACGGTTAGACAGGATTCGTCTCTCCCGGTATTGGGGGTTGACATCGTGCTGTGTCTAGGAGAGCCATTACACGGGTAGTCCCTGGCCAGGGCAAGCGAGATATACTGGTAGGCTTCCAGTGCTATCTCAGGGTGTATTGGGCTTCATTCCGACACGACTTGTACCGCTATTAGGGGACTGACGTTTACCGCCCCCTAGGCCTGTCATGCGATGTATCAGACGAACAGACCGGACTGTACAGAGATTGTCACATTCAGGCTCAGTAGGAGTTCAGATGGGTTTCACCTCGTCAGTCTTCTTGTCGGCATCTACCTGGGGACCGTTACGCACAGCTAGTGCCGCTTGCGGTTTGTGGTTAAACCCACTGCCAGCGTAGTGTCGAGTCTTTAGAGTCCCACACAGAAAGCTATTCGCCTTTTGGCAAAAGAGTAGAGGTCGCATGGTTTTGCGACAGGTCGCATGGTTTTGCTACAGGGTTCAGTCACATCCGTGCACTTGTGCACGTTTAGTGTCCGGACAGTTTACACTAGCGGGCTTTGGTTTAAGCCAGATCCTATTGTACGTATTGGGATTGGTTTTATCCAGTTTGTATTCGTATTCCTCGGAACGCGGATGCGGGTGTGTATACACAGTTGGCGGAGAGACAGAGGCAGAGGATTCTCATTAGGGTTGTTGACCGTTGACTGTTGACTGTTGACTTTTTGCTCAACCCTAATGAGAATATGATATATGATTAACAATAATATTAATTGAGTATTGTGGTGACATGGTTGTTGAGGGGTTGACTTTGTTGACTTGTTCACTTTGTTGACCGGTTGACTAGGTTGGACTAGTTGACCATCATGATGACAATGACTATCATTTCATGGCAAAGACTCTTCACTTGCTTGTTCTCTTGTGCAATATGAGTGCATGAAATGATTTAGCCATTTTGACTTGAACCATTTTACACAATACTTGATTACTATTTTTGTGATGATGGTTTTGGATTATGAGAGCCAAGTGAGAAAAGTCTTTCTCATTCTATCATTTTCATTCTCTCTCTTGTGTTCTTGAGCTCTCATCTCCTTCCTCTTGCTCTCCCTCTCTTTAGTCTATGGTTCACCTGTCTCATGTGTTGAGAACCAAGAACCATAGAGAAAATCCCAACACACTCTCCTCTACTCACTCTAGTTCACAAGGTTTAGCAAACCGAGTGAACTAGTTTCTTCAAAGACCGAAGAAGAAGCCAAAGGTAGAAGCTTTCAGGTGGATCGATCTTCGGCGCAAAGAGACGACGGGGTGAAGCCGATCCGGACAACCATCGAGGCTTGAAGATGAAGGAGTTCAAGAAAGAAAGGTATAACCCCCTAACCGAGTAGTTAACAACTCCTAGTTAGGTTGTTAGTTAGAAGTTTAACAAAGATCCGGTTTTGAGTCCATGTTACCACCTCTAGAAAATTGTTTTTCACCAAATTCCGCATGCTCGAAAGTACCGGGAGAGGTAGCATGGACTTACAGTGGTATCAGAGCCTAGTTAAACTCTATCTAACATGTTAGCCTAGTAGCTAGAAATTCGATCGGAGAAAAAGTCCCGAAATAAACCCGAAATTCAAACTTTCTGTCGATTTTCAAAGTGCTGCAAAAATTATTTGAGATATACCAAAAATTGACTCAGGGTTTTTAGAAGAAACTGCAAAAATTCGACCCACTGAATCGATCAACGCGCCGCGTTTCCGCGGCCGAGTTGACTCGGTCGTGGGGTTTTATTTTTGCAGTTTGTTCATAGGGGTATTTTGGGATTTTTGGAATATGTATTTTCTGCCCAGATTTTCCAGAACGAAAATTTTGTGTTTGGGGCATAAAAATCCGTATTTTTTATCGAACTTCTAAAGACTTGAGCTGACGGATTTTTATCTGTGATGTGATATTTGTATTGAACGTCTGCTAATCGCTATATGTCGATTAGTGGGGGTTATACAAATCTGTGATCTGTAATGTTATTGGAATGTGTATATGAATTCATTGGATTGTCGCCGGTGAATAGCCGGGGGTTGTGAGACGAGGGTTTTCTTTTCTTTCAATTCATGTAAATTTGTAAATTGATGTAATAATTATTTGTATGGTCGCACAACCGGGTCGGGGTTGTAGCCGTCATTGTATAATTTCTTTTTACTGGTTTTGCTCCTAGGATAGACCCATGGAGGGGGTGCACAAACTACCGGGTATGCCGAAGTGCCGAGTGGCCTACTCACGGAGTTGAGGGAGGTTGCTTCGCTTCGGGTACTTTGCGGGTAGTTTGCCTCACCCGTAGGGGTCTTGGGTGGAGTATTGGCTATTCACCGCGACCGTGTAATCTGCTTTTCGTTACAGGCTCGTACGAATTGCGAATTCCTAGTATATCCAATGTGTTCATTTGTGATCTGAAATGGCTATCATTGCAATATATCTATATATGATATTATTTAGGCGTTGCTTATGTTTTACAGCCGCGCTAGCCCAGCCCCCGCTCTGTCGTTAGTTAAGTAACCTAACGGGTAATGACGGGGCCCCGTGGCGAATGCGAATGGCATAAGCGTACGTCATATTTTGGTTGTTTTATGCAATGGTAGGATTAAATGATGGGACGCATTAAAAGAACTAATGCAAGAATATCACGCATTAAAAGAACTAATGCAAGAAAATAAACCAAGTAAAAGTCGTTGGAACACTTTCGAAAAACCACTCGGTTCTTCTCAAAACCAACTTTTAAATACGGAGCTTGAGCCACTCCTTTTTAAAAGCTGTCTCGTTCCATCGATTATATCAAGTTCACTACGTTCACGGTTTAGCCAAAACCATTCGTAGCCCTCCATCATTTCATTTAAATATTCGGTAGTATTCAAGCTATGTATTTTGACCTCACGCCAAGGCATAGTGATTGGTAGCTGCCGGATATTTATCTGTTGCATGGATAGAATGCGTTGGTTTGGGACAGCCGTACTGCCATTTTGGCCTACGTCAAGGGTAGGTACGGGTGGGTTCAAATTAACCTGGATAATGATGGGAAGAACTTGACATGTCACTTATGACATTTTGACCTCACTCCAAGGTTATAAGAGCATGGGGCAAAAATCCACATCGGGAGTTTCAAAAGAACTGAAACTTGCTAGAGTTGCATACCATTTGGAGTGTGATGATTCTGGTAGGATTCCTTCTGTTTCGTCACGCGATGATATTTGGATCCCGATCCTACTGTGAGTATATGCTACTCCTCGGGAAATTTCTCACTTAACGATCAATGCTATAAACCAAGTAGGTGTCTAGAAAGGTGTTAGCGGGGCTACGCCCCCAGGGAAAAGAGGTTATTTAATTAAGGAACTTCGCGAAAGCGTTGGAAAACCTCCCTCGAAGTACCAACACTGGCCTGGCTGAACGGTTAAGCAAGTATTGTACGGTGAGATTGATCCTGATTAATTCTTCTTTTTTGGTTTGAGGAGGGATTCGATTAACAGTGGGAGCCATCCTGTTTAGACAAATTAAAAACCATTCTAAACTTGCAAGAGCATCAAGCTGAGTGTTTCTTCTCTCTCCTAATTGCAGCGACCAATCGACATGACTGGACTTAAGTTACTTCTAGATAAAAACATACTGACAGGGCCAAACTACAAAGATTGGCTCAGGAATGTCAAGATGGCAATCACTTACGACAAGCTGGGGTATCTTCGTACCACCAAAGCTCCCCCTGTCCCAGGTCGTAAAACCAGCGTCGCGGATAAGAAAATCCGTAAAACCTAGGAACTAGACTGCGCGAAGGCCAAGTGCCTCATGCTTGCCTCTATGGACAATGAACATCAGAGGAGGCACGAGAATATGGACCTGGAATCCATATTTCTTCATACAAAAGAACTGTATGGAGAGCAATCTCGTATCGCAAGATACGAAGTGTCGAAGAAGTTATTTTCGGCAAGATTGGCCGTCGGATCATCGGTAGCGGAACACGTGCTTAAGATGATTGGCTACATTGAGGAGCTCGCGGACCTTGGGACCACGTTAGAGAATGAGCTCTATACGGACTTGATTCTCCAGTCCCTTCCTTCCACTTACGCCCAGTTTATACTGAACTTCAACTTACAAGAAAAGGAAGTTGAACTTTCAGAACTCCTCAACATGCTGAGGAGCATAGAGGGCACCCTACAGAAAGGTAGGGAAACATCCACTTTATTTATAGGAGGATCTTCTTCTTCTAGGTCCAAGGTGAAAGCCAAGGGAAAGAAGAAGAAAGCCCCCGCCAAACCAACGGGCGGTGTTAGTAAAGTGGATACGAAGGGAAAGGCAAAAGCAACAAAGAAAGTGGGAAAGCTTGTGGATAAGGAAGAATGCTTCTATTGTTATAAGAAAGGACACTGGAAGAATGATTGCAGGGCTTGAAAAGCCAGGACACAGGAATTGAAGCAGGTTGCAGCTTCAGCTTCAGGTGTGTATGTTATTGAAAACTGTCTTTCAATAAACTCTACTTCCTGGGTATTGGATACCGGATCAGGATCTCATATCTGTAATTCTTTGCAGGCGTTGAGAAACCGTAGGGTTTTGAAGGCAGGTAACATGACCCTCAAAGTTGCAAACGGAGCTAGCATGGATGCTAAGGCCGTGGGGGACTATCACCTGGGAATGTCAGATGGACATGTTTTGGTTTTGCGTAATTGCTTTTTTGTACCCAACGCAACTTGTAATATCATTTCTGTATCTTTGGTTTCTAAAGAAGGTTATGAATTTGCGTTTGTAAGTGATGTTGTAAACATTCACCTTAATCAAGTTCTGATTGGGTCAGGTACATTAAGCAATGGTATATACGTGTTAAACCAACCACAGATTTTTAATGTCCAGAATACACACAAAAGAAAGTCTCCGGAAATAAATCAGACTTTCTTGTGGCATTGTAGACTGGGTCACATCAATGAGAGAAGGTTGACGAAGTTACATACAGAAGGATATTTGAATCCGTTCGAATATCAATCCTATGCCACTTGACAATCCTGTCTCAAAGGAAAGATGACAGACTCCGTTCACTGGATACGGAGTAAGAGCGAGCGAGCTCTTGGGACTCATACACAGCGACGTGTGCGGTCCAATGTCTACACATGCGCGAAGCGGTTTTTCTTACTTCATTACTTTTACGGATGATTTTTCAAGATTCGGACATGTCTTCTTAATGAAACATAAGTCCGAAGCCTTTGGAAAATTCCAGGAATATAAGAATGACGTAGAAAAACAAACTGGCAAAAGTATCAAGATCCTAAGATCGGATCGAGGTGGTGAATACTTGAGTGCCGAGTTCCTGGACTATTTAAAAGAGAACGGAATTCTCTCTCAGCTTACTCCTCCATACACTCTGCAATATAACGATGTATCAGAGAGACGAAACCGAACCCTATTGGATATGGTACGGTCCATGATGAGTAACGCTGAGTTACCGCGATCATTCTGGGGGTATGTGCTAGAATCAGCCGCATACCTTTTGAACCGAGTTCCCACCAAGACTGTGCCTACCACACCATATGAGTTATGGAGTGGGAAGAAACCCTATCTTCAATATCTGAAGATCTGGGGATGTCCAGCTTTTGTCAAAAAGCAGCATGCGGACAAACTCGAGGCACGCTCAGTACTGTGCAAGTTTGTGGGATACCCAAAGAACACCAGGGGGTATCTTTTCTACCACGCAGAGGAACAGAAAGTCCTTGTTTCTCGTAATGCCCACTTTCTAGAACACCAGTTCTAGGAAAAGGAAATTAGTGGGAGCGCAGTAGAACTGGAAGAAATTCCAGAACCACAGACTATTACTGAAAGCTTAGTGGAACCAGAGGGTTCAAAAGAACAGGACATTCCTGCGCCGCTCCGCAGGAGTAGTAGGCAGTCTCATCCGCCCGAGAGATACTGCGGTTTTCTCATAGACGGGGATAGAGAGGATTGCATCATTGATTATGATGAGCCTACTAGCTTCCAGCAGGCCGTTTAGAGCGTTGACTCAGTAAAATGGCTGGATGCAATGCGGACCAAAATGGAGTCCATGTACACCAACAAGGTATGAACGTTGGACATTGCTCCTGACGGGGTAAAACCCGTAGGATGCAAGTGGATCTTCAAAAGGAAGATTGGTGTAGATGGACAGGTTGAGACCTATAAAGCTAGACTTGTTGCAAAGGGTTTTCGTCAAAGACCTGGCTTGGACTATGACGAAACCTTTTCTCCAGTGGCTATGCTGAAATCCATTCGGATCCTTCTTGCCATTGCTGCCTTCCACGATTATGAGATCTGGCAGATGGACGTAAAGACCGCTTTTCTAAATGAAAATTTAGAGGAGTGTGTCTATATGGACCAACCAGAGGGTTTCATTCAGAGTGGGAGCAGCGGAAAGGTGTGAAAGTTGCTTAAGTCCATCTATGGACTAAAACAGGCATCGCGGAGTTGGAACATCTGTTTTGACGAGACGGTCAAGGAATTTGGCTTTATCAAAAATCCAGATGAACCATGCATCTATAGTAGATTTGTAGCGAGAACTGTAGTATTCCTCGTTTTGTACGTGGATGACATTCTCTTAATAGGAAATGACATTCCTATGCTACAATCTGTCAAAGGGTTCTTGTCACACAGGTTCTCCATGAAAGACCTGGGTGATGCCTCATACATCCTGGGGATCCGGATCCATCATGATAGATCCAAGAGAATATTAGGACTTTCACAGTCCAGGTACATCGACACCATACTGAAAAGATTCAGTATGAAAGATTCCAAGCGCGGTAACCTACCGGCTTGTCACGGGATCGCCCTCTCTAAAGAGATGTCTCCCAAGACTGATTTGGAGAGGGATCGCATGTCTATTATACCCTACGCTTCTGCGGTAGGCTCTATAATGTATGCGATGTTGTGTACCAGACCGGATGTAGCTTATGCACTGAGTGTGGAAAGCCGGTATCAGTCAAACCCTAGGGAGAAACACTGGATAGCGGTAAAGAACATTCTCAAGTACCTGAGAAGGACTAAGGAGAAGTTCTTGGTGTATGGCGGAAAAGACCTCCAGATCGAAGCCTTTGCTGACTCCAGCTTCCAGAGTGACAAGGATGATTCCAAGTCCATGTCGGGTTTTGTCTTTACCCTCAATGGAGGGGCGGTGTGTTGGAAGAGTTCCAAACAGGAAACCGTTGCAGACTCGACGATGGAAGCGGAATACATCGCTGCATCTGATGCCGCAAAAGAAGCTGTCTGGATGAGGAAGTTCTTGAAAGAACTTCAGGTGGTTCCGTCCATTGTTGATCCAATACCTCTGTATTGCGACAACAACGGGGCTATAGCTTTAGCGAAGGAACCCAGGTCCCATCAGAGATCCAGACACATCTTGAGGCGGTATCACCTGATCAGGGAGATCGTGGACCGCCAGGAGATCGAGGTTCGGAGGGTTGCTTCAGAAGATAACACTGCAGATCCATTCACCAAGGCCTTGCCCCAGACTCAGTTCGAGCGGCTGATCGAGATGATAGGTCTTCGATACGCCAGTACATGGCCTTAGTGCAAGTGGGAGATTGTTAGTGTATATGCCCTAGAGGCCATTACTGTAACATACTAGTTTGTATATTACTTAATGGAAGCCTGGGATATTCACCTTGTATATACAATCTTGCTCAAAATAGTAGTATGCTACTAGGTTTATTTCTACTTCAATGTGTGCATGTGTTTATTTTATTATATCACCTATACGCATTAGTGGAGCCCTTAGGATCTTTGCTTGATTACCAGCATTGTGATAGCAGTCACACTAGTGGGGCTGGGTAATCTATAAGCACATCCTTATGCAGGTCCCTAGTCGCAGGACTATCGAGACAGGGCATCGATACTCCGGAGTAGACTAGCGCATGCGCTTCTCATCCCAGTGTGGGAGACGGTCTGTCCCACAGCCGTCAGTATGTCGTACTGGAGATAGTATGCGGGTGCTCGTTGGGTTACGAGTACACTGGACAGGACTCGTCGGGAACTGACCGGTTGGTATTATACCTATCGTCAGTTATCAGTTCCCAGGTGACATGAGTACAGCTTAGTCCGCTGACTTGACACTATCACTTCGCCTCGAGTGTGTTCCCACTGTACTTTGATTACTACCCTACCACGGCTCAAAAGAGTCGTGCAAACAGGTAGTAGTTGGGTGCAGTCCCGAAGCACTTGGAGGCAATGACGGTTAGACAGGATTCGTCTCTCCCGGTATTTGGGGTTGACATCGCGCTGTGTCTAGGAGAGCCATTACACAGGTAGTCCCTGGCCAGGGCAAGCGAGATATACTGGTAGGCTTGCAGTGCTATCTCAGGGTGTATTGGGCTTCACTCCGACACGACTTCTACCGCTATTAGGGGACTGACGTTTACCGCCCCCTTAGGCCCGCCATGCGATGTATCAGACGAACAGACCGGACTGTACGGAGATTGTCATATTCAGGCTCAGTATGAGTTCAGATGGGTTTCACCTCGTCAGTCTTCTTGTCGGCATCTACCTGGGGACCGTTACGCACAGCTAGTGCCGCTTGCGGTCTGTGGTTAAACCCACTGCCAGCGTAGTGTCGAGTCTTTAGAGTCCCACACAGAAAGCTATTCGCCTTTTGGCAAAAGAGTAGAGGTCGCATGGTTTTGCGACAGGTCGTACGGTTTTGCGACAGGGTTCAGTCACATCCGTGCACTTGTGCACGTTTAGTGTCCGGACAGTTTACACTAGCGGGCTTTGGTTTAAGCCAGATCCTAGTGTACGTATTGGGATTGGTTTTATCCAGTTTGTATTCGTGTTCCTCGGAACGCGGATGCGGGTGTGTATGCACAGTTGGCGGAGAGACAGAGGCAGAGGATTCTCATTAGGGTTGTTGACCATTGACTGTTGACTATTGACTTTTTGCTCAACCCTAGTGAGAATATGATATATGATTAACAATAATATTAATTAAGTATTGTGGTGACATGGTTGTTGAGGGGTTGACTTTGTTGACTTGTTGACTTTGTTGACCGGTTGACTAGGTTGGACTAGTTGACCATCATGATGACAATGGCTATCATTTCATGGCAAAGACTTTTCACTTGCTTGTTCTCTTGTGGAATATGAGTGCATGAAATGATTTAGCCATTTTGACTTGAACCATTTTACACAATACTTGATTACTATTTTTGTGATGATGGTTTTGGATTATGAGAGCCAAGTGAGAAAAGTCTTTCTCATTCTATCATTTTCATTCTCTCTCTTGTGTTCTTGAGCTCTCATCTCCTTCCTCTTGCTCTCCCTCTCTTTAGTCTATGGTTCACTTGTCTCATGTGTTGAGAACCAAGAACCATAGAGAAAATCCAAACACACTCTCCTCTACTCATTCTAGTTCATAAGGTTTAGCAAACCGAGTGAACTAGTTTCTTCAAAGACCGAAGAAGAAGCTAAAGGTAGAAGCTTTTAGGTGGATCGATCTTCGGCGCAAAGAGACGACGGGGTGAAGCCGATCCGGACAACCATCGAGGCTTGAAGACGAAGGAGTTCAAGAAAGAAAGGTATAACCCCCTAACCGAGTAGTTAACAACTCCTAGTTAGGTTGTTAGTTAGATGTTTAACAAAGATCCGGTTTTGAGTCCATGTTACCACCTCTAGAAAATTGTTTTTCACCAATTTCCGCATGCCCGAAAGTACCGCGAGAGGTAGCATGGATTTACATTAACCACAAGCACGTCAGCGGCACTAGCTGTACGTAACGGCTACCCAGGTATTGAGCGAAAGGAAGGCCGACGAGCAAACTTGTCCGAACCCCTACTGAGCCTGTCAGTGACAATATCCGTACAGTCCGGTCTGTTCATCTAAGAGTATCGCATATCGAGTCTAGGGGGTGGATAAAGTCAGACCCCTAACTACGCGATAATTCGTGTCGGTATGAAACCCATCACTACCTGAGAAACTATCAATCCTGGATCGGTAATTCTCACATACCCCGGCCGAGGATTTCTAGAGATGGCCACCTGTGTATGGCGCGACATCAACCCCTAATACCGGGAGAGACGAATTCCCGACGATCCGCTCACTGCCTCCATGTGACTCGGGACTGTACCCAACTAAAACCTATTTGCACGACTCCTTTGAGCCGTGGTATGGTAGTAATCAAAGTACAGTAGGAACTCACACGAGACAAATGACGATCTCAGGTCGACAGACTAACCTATACACATGTCACCAGGGAACTGCTATCTGACTATAGGTATAATACCAACTAGCATTTTCCGGCGAATCCATCCAGTGTACTCATAACCCAATGAGCACCTGTATACTATCTTAGGTGAACAACTAACACCAATGGCTTGTGAGACCGGCCACCGCCCCTCGTCAGGGTCTAGATAAGTATACACCAGTCTACACTGGAGTATCGATGCCCAGTCTCGATACTCCCACGACTAGGGACATTTGAGGATGTGCTTATAGACCCCCAGCTCCCACATATGTGATCTCCATCAGAATGCTGGTAGTCAAGCAAGAGTCATATGTGCTCTATCAACATATAAATGATAATAAAGACAAACCAGATAGCATACTATTATCTCGAGTAAGACTGTTTTATCGGTATAGGTCCTCCCTCAATCATCAAAATCACGTGTCTGCGACTACGATAATTGCCTTGAGGGCACTATAGCCAACAATCTCCCACTTGCACTTAAGGCTAATTATTGCGATGTCGCATACTCACAGCCCGTGTGATACCGAACACCCAACTCCTCTTCTAATCAGTTTCACAAACCTCGTTTGTAAAACTGTTGCGTTCGAGAAATAGCCTCAGTGAGTGGATCCGCTCCAGTGTTTCTTTCTGTGTCTCTCTTTATCTCAACTTCGCGAAGAAAACTATCTCCCGAAATGAGCAATACCCGTCTTAGAACATTTCTGGATATCTGATGGGACCCAGTTCACAAATGAACTCCAAATCCAGCAAACTTCTTAGACTGTATCGTCTACTGAACTTAATCAGTATACTGTGACATACCTTCCTCAGTATCCTGTTGGACCATCTGTCCAAACTACTGCCCCTCGTCAGAGGAAAAACTATGACTCTGAAAGTCACTCTATCATCCAGGTCACCTTGGAAGCCTGAAATGATAACCCTCTCTAGAAGGAGGCCACCATTATCAAATCCCTAGAACATCCTCTTATGTTCATAAACTGCTTCCAATCATTTTCTCCAGGATTGGATTAATATATCAACTTATTGCATCTAGTGCAAAAACAACATCTGATGTGGTACTTGACATCTCATGATTGACTCAATTGCCTAAGCAAGTGATATGCCAATCATGCACACCCCTCTCCCCTTTAGTCTGTAAGACACCTTTAGAGAGGGTGACTCCATTCACCTGCAGGTTCACCACCATGCCAGGAGCCGTCCATTCTAAAAAACTTTTAGAATACTGTCTAAGTACCCAGATTGGGACACTACCCAAATCTAGATCTAAAACCATAGATCTAGTAACCAGAATGCCTGATATAATATCCATAACCTATGTGGAGAAACTACTGTGTGACAACCAAAGTATAACCGATCGTAGTATAGGAATTTCACTTCCTACTCTGTGCATGTCATCCTAAATACCAGGATACACACTCTACTACCTTCTTAATAGATCCATCCCCTATTCTGATTGATGAAGTTAAAAACTTATGACTGTCACATAAAAAATTAGATGATCTTTCTCCGTTATATCTGCTTTAGTCTATAAATAAACACAAGCTACTTGTCCACTACGCTTCCGCTGCTCCCACTGATTACGACAACCCTCTGGCAGAGTCATATACACGTGCACTTCTAAAACTAGTTTAGAATGACGCTATACTCATCCTCCTACCTAGTCTCATAGTCTGGAACAACAGTAGTGTCAAGTCTGGGTAAACAAGAACCTCCCTGTCACCGTCCTTAAGGCTACCGAAGTATCTCTCGGGCGCCTGATGTAACCCACCATATCTGCGGAGTGGCTAATGGAATGTCAATCCTGATTAAATTTTTAGGTTCTTTACTAAATTTTCAGTAATCGTTTGTGGTTCTGGAATCACTTCCAGTTCTACCGTACTCCCACTACTCCGTTTTGAAAAAGTTCATTTTACTAAAACTGTGGCGAGTCAAGAACAATATCACTATTGATCTTCAAGATGGTAGAAAATTAACCCTCGTCAAAGCATGGGTTAACCTACAAACTGCCATTACAGAAACGTGCCTTGAGTTTATCCGGATTCTGGTTTTAAGCATCAGCCGGAGGACTCCCTATACCTTAACATCATTAAGATATAAATTGATTCTATATATATCTAATATAGAAACAAAGGCACTAATTTAATTGGAACCAGATTCAAATCATGCAGCTGTCTCCAGTACATGTCAACTAAATGGATAGAGGATGATCAACATTACTCAACTTAGGAGTGCATCCAATTATGAGTAACCTGAAAAAGAAACAAGTTTCTCAAAACCATTACTATCAACTGAATACCATACACAAGTATCTACATCTTCGATCACCTTGAAGAATCTCGATACTTGCAACACCTGGTTCTCTACTTTATTCTTTTACCTTTAACTTCTCAAAACTTAGACTTTGTATTTCTACGAAACACGTGTCTAAAAATGGAGAAGTCACAAGTAAATAGAATATAGTTCGAGTACCAACCCTTCTATCCTAATGGATACTGGACAACATACAATACTTTGTATAAGTCCCCTAAGTTGAAAAACTCAAACCCTGTGCGTCGTAGGTCGAAAACTGTACTATGGTTATGAAGACTTACACCGCTGTTGAATACTCCTTACCTAACCATCAACTGATATAGGTAAATATCATGGATATAATTTCAAAAAGTTATATCTCACTTTATAAAAATAAACGTACAGATCTTTTAAATTGGTGCATAACAACGGATATTCAAATCCAAATACTTGCCGCCCGGCAAACAACCTAAGCTATTTCCTCAAATATCACCAATTACAACGAATTCCGATATAATGAGGATGATCACCTAATTCCCAATAACTTACTCCCACTCATTATCTGTAAAACCATACAGATGTGAGAATCAAACTTGGTAAATACATACCCTGGAGTAAGGACCTAATTGGGAAATCAGTTTTCAATTAACAACGTATAGTGAAACTGAAACATTAAAATGTTTTTTAGGGGTATCCTGGTATTCTTAGTAATGCCTCTTCCATAGTCAGATTCATGACTGTAACCGTATATTTTCTTGCCATCTCTCTAAATCCCTTTATTTGTCTTTAGTCGTCACCTTCTGTACATCTTTGTTAGGCTTAAATGGTTTTCTTCCTTCCCTACCGTTCGGCACCAGCCTATGGTTTGGAAGAAGACTATCCAATAAGCGTAATAAGTGTACTTTCATAATCCTAGGAGTACTCGCAACCTGAGAGAAGGTGATGATAAAATACAACTGAATAAACCTTATTCTTGTTTCTCCTGAACCAGAATCCATCCTCGAAAAAGTTCCTTCGAGTTCGTATATAACCATATGATGGATTTATCCAATGGAATTGGATGTTCGTAGTGATACGAGGTGTTCTGGAGAAATACAAAGGTGAAGTACGAGTGGTGATGAAAATACTTGGTTCGGTCGTGAATAGCAGTCGCATTTTACTTTGCTTTCTTTCTAACCCTTTTATTTGTCTTTACTTATTACCTTCTGTACACCACACTAAGGCTAATTGGTTTTCTTCATTCCTTACCGTTCGGCACCTGCCTATGGTTTGGAAGAAGACTATCCAATAAGCATAATAGGTGTACCATTTCCTAATCCTAGGAGCCCTCACAACCTGAGAAAAGGTAAAAGGAAAAGACAACTGAATAATCCTATTCATTTTCTCTAGAACCGGAAACCATCCTCGAAAAAGTTCCTTCGAGTTCGTATATAACCATACGATGGTTTTATCAAATGGAAGTGGATATTCGTAATAATACGGGGTGTTCTGAAGAAAGGCAAAAGGTAAAAGAAGGAGTGGTAATGATATATGCAACTAGGACAACCCAAAAGCCATTGTTTATAAGAAAGTTCGGTTTAACTTGGTCACTGAGTTATAGTCGAGGGTCGGGTCATGGTCGCTATCAGAGAGAGAGAGAGAGAGAAAAGAAACACTCAGCGTGGACTCTAACCTAGATTAGAATGGATAATCATTTTATCTAATCTGGATGGCTCCCACTGTTTTCTCGAATTCTCCTCCAAACCTAAAAGGAGAATTAGTCGGAATCACCTGAGGAGTAATCCTACTCATCAGTGGGAATCGGGATCCAACTATCATCGTATGATAACTTGATAGAAGCCACTCAAGTCACCACACTCCAGAAGGTATGCGCATGCCTGGTAAGTTTCCTGTATGTTTGAAACTCCCGATATGATTTTTACCCCTTGGATCCAAGTGACCTTGACAAGGTCAACAAGTCAAAGGGTCCTACTCAAGTTCAACCCGTTATTATCTTGATTGCATTAGACCCATCCGTATAGACCCTTGACAAGGTCAACAAGGTCGAACGACTGTCCTAACCAATTCATATTTGCTTGCGACAAAAAAGTATTACAGAGCTACCGCTCACCACGCCTTGACAAGGTCAACAAACGCAGCATGAATACTAAGCAATACTAATCTGAAATGACGGAGGGCTACGGCTGGTTTTTGGCGAAAAACCTTTAACGTAATGAACTTGATCTCGTTGAAGGAATCTAAGTGGTTTTACAAAAGTACAGTAGCGAAAACTTTTGCTAAAGAGGTCACTCTCGGTGAAGGGATCTCGGCTCTTTCCCCGTCGAATGAGGTGCAGGATATTCCAAACTAAATACCACGATGCAAAGCAAAAAGCAATCGACTATAGTGAAGTTATTACGTTGACGCAAACTTCTGCCCAAGGGGTCACTCCCGATGAAGGGATCTCGACCCTTGCCTCGTCGAATGAGGTGCTGAATATTCATAACCGAATACCACCGTGCAAAGAAAAAGCGTACGTCTGTAATGTCAGTTTTTTAAAAAACTTGGTTCCAACAACATCATATATATATATATATAGGTTTGTTTTCCTTGCATTGATAAAAATCAACACAGTCCCATCAATTAATCACACCAGAAAAGAACGAAAATAAAATGTACGTATATGCCATCCGCATTCGCCACTGGGTCCCATCATCACCCGTTAGGTTACTTAACTAACGACAGAGCGGGGACTGGACTAACGCGGGTGCAAAACATATACAACATCTACTAGTATATATAAATATATAATAATCGCTCTAGGCATGATAAATGCAACATCACAGAAAAGTAATAAGCATCACAGAACAATACAGATAATCTGGGATCCCCGGGTTTCCATTGAGCCATAAATGAAAACCCGACGTTCCCCTGGTCATGTGGATAGCCTGTGCAATGAAAGTCCTAGACCCTTACGAGCGCGGCAAGTTACCCACCAAAACCTGAAGCGAGGAAGCCCCCTTCAGCAAAGTGAATGGGCCACCCAGCACTTCACGAAATCCGGTAACTTGGGCACCCCTCCTTTGGTCAACCTATACCCCCTACGAGTGCGGCGAATAGCCCGTCAATTCTAGAGTAAGGTCCCCTCCGTCTCAACCCCATAAGATGCTGATCTGTTGCCCTCTAGAACCCGGCTATTTGTGCACTCCACCGCGGGGCAATCCTATTACAGAAAAGAAAATAATATACAAAGGTGACATCAACCTCAACCCGGTCGTGCCTCAAACAAATAATATACAAGCTGGCAGTGACGGCAGTCCACATGTCGGACGCTCGCCCCGCAATACAAATATACAAGCTGGCAGTGACGGCAGTCCACATGTCGGACGCTCGTCCCACAATATAAATATACATGAATCTGAACTGTACTACTAACATTGCACTACCGGCTATCTACCATGACAATCCAAACACAATATCAGCATAATCACAGAACATCAACGTGAATGTCACGTTCGCAAACTCGTCTAAAAGAACATATAGCAATTAGAGGGGTTTATCGATCGAGTGACATTCACGGTCTCAGATGCTAAACTAAGTACTGATAATTACACAGTTAAAATTTCGATCGATTAAAATTTCCGTCTAGCCCCAAGTGCAAACCAGTACTCAAAAGAATCTGGGCTAAAACTAAACATCACAAAAATCATTTTTCCTTGTCAGAGAGTGCCAGAAAAAATTTGGCGGCATTTGGCCACAAAAGCTTGGCAGAACCGCCGCCAAATGGCATGTTTTGCGGCGGTTCCCCGGCCAAAAAAGTGAATCAATCTTCCAAATTTCTTGTGGTGCTCTACAATTGCCTGAACGGATTTTTAAGCTATACAGAAAGATTTTTCGAGCAAGTTTTAAAATCGACAAAAACTTGGCAAAATGGATAAATGATTTGGAAATTTTGATCGATCGATGTTCTAACTTCGTGCAACCTAGCTAGTAATGGTTTATGGGTGGCTCTGATACCACTGTTGGGTTATGGGAGCGCCCCAGCCATCGAACCGTGGCCAAATGCGGAACAAAAACGACGAATAAAATTTTGGCGCCGACGGAACCCAATCCTAAGATCGAACCCACAAACACTATACTAGCAAACAAAGGGTGCTAAACTACAAGTTAGAAAGATTATACCTAACGAACCAAGTTTTTCGGGTCTTCAACCATTTCCAAGCTCATAGTGATGCGGATCGACTTTGGTCGCCTGTCTTCCTTCATCTCCGATGATCCACCCGAGGGAAACGGCACAAGCTCCAGGTTCGCCAAGCGGACCAACCGACTCTCCAGGATTGCTAGTAGTGGAGAGTGGGAGTGTAGGATAGTGTCACTAAAATTCTTTCTCTCAATCATAAACTCAAATGAGCATCTCAAGAAGAAGATGAAGAAGGTGATGATGGCAAGGCCATGAAAAATGGCTAAGTATTTTTTTGTGTGAGCATGAGAGTGAGAGAGCACCATGTGAAAAAAATGAGCAAGCCAATTACCCCAAAAAATGGCCGGCCCCTTCCTCTCATGCCCCCACAAAAATGTCATTCCCAATTTTAATTAAACAAATGCACCATACCAATCTCTACATGAGAAAAAGCCATGCTTTGACCAAAATCCATACCCTTGCCATGTCATCATTTCCACCTCATTATGAACAAATGATTTTCTAAAGAAAATCAATAATGAAGTGGCATCTTCTAGAAGCCATTCCGTATAAATACGGAATGCTTCCCGGTACATGTATCAAAATAGACATACGCGTATTCGTACGAAAATACGAATAGCCAAAGAGAGAAAATTAATAGTGAGCAATAATACTAGAATACATATATATAAATACATATGTAAATTATTAAATCAAAACTTGATTTAACAATCTGGCTTAATCCTAAGCCGCTAGTATTATCAACCGTCGGAATAAAGTCTGTGCAGCCTGTGCACATATTCAATCGGACACCTGTATGTATCAACATACGTCACCTACACCATATCGCCTGAACTGTGAAAACCCTCTGTGTGGGACTCTAAAGACTCGTCAATAGGCTGGCAGTGGGTTTAACCACAAGCATGTCAGCGGCACTAGCTGTACGTAACGGCTACCTAAGTATTGAGCGAAAGGAAGGCCGACGAGAAAACTCATCCGAACCCCTACTGAGTCTGTCAGTGACAATATCCGTACAGTCCAGTCTGTTCGTCTAAGAGTATCGCATATGGTGTCTAGGAGGGTGGATAAAGTCAAACCCCTAACAACACGATAATACGT
This sequence comes from Agapanthus africanus, assembly GCA_030015575.1. NCBI lineage: Eukaryota > Viridiplantae > Streptophyta > Magnoliopsida > Asparagales > Amaryllidaceae > Agapanthus > Agapanthus africanus. The sequence continues at coordinate 406,376,549 of CM057346.1, forward strand.
GTCGGTATGAAACCCATCACTACCTGAGAACTATCGATCCTGGATCGGCAATTCTCACATACCCCGGCTGAGGATTTCTAGTGATGGCCACCCGTGCACTGCGCGACATCAACCCCCAATACCGGGAGAGTCGAATTCCTGACGATCCGCTCACTGCCTCCATGTGGCTCGGGACTTGTACCCAACTAAAACCTGTTTGCACGACTCCTTTGAGCCGTGGTAGGGTAGTAATCAAAGCACAGCGGGAACTCACACGAGACAAATGATGATCTCAGGTCGACAGACTAACCTATACACATGTCACCAGGGAACTGCTATCTGACTATAGGTATAATACCAACTAGCATGTTCCCGGCGAGTCTGTCCAGTGTACTCATAACCCAATGAGCACCTGTATACTATCTTAGGTGAACAACTAACACCAATAGCTTGTGGGACCGACCACCGCCCCTCGTCAGGGTCTAGATAAGTATACACCAGTCTACACTGGAGTATCGATGCCCAGTCTCGATACTCCCATGAGTAGGGACATTTAAGGATGTGCTTATAGACCCCCAGCTCCCACGTATGTGATCGCCATCACAATACTGGTAGTCAAGCAAGAGTCCTATGTGCTCTGTCAACATATAAATGATGATAAAGACAAACCAGATAGCATACTATCATCTCGAGTAAGACTATTTTATCGGTATAGGTCCTCACTCAATCAACATAATCACGTGTCTGCGACTACGATAATTGCCTTGAGGGCACTATAGAATATCACGTTTCCGTTATTTTGGATTTTAGTATTTTGAGGATTTCGTTTTATGATTGATATTTCCTATGTGCACCACAGTTGCACATGATTCACATTTTTATGTATCAGTTGTACTGATTTTCATTTTGTGCAGACCCATTGCATCTGATTTTGATTTCATATCCTCCGATATATTCGATTTTGAATTCATGCATAGGGGGTTGCACACGATTTTAACTTATGTATTGGTGTAATTTACACGAGCTTTCCATACCTTGATGTGATTTTGTGTACGCAGATGCACGCGTTTATGAGTTTATATACCACGGTATACCTGATTTGGATTGATGTATGTTGTATACAGTTGACTTCGATTGTGATATTCGATATTTGTTTTCGTGCACCTTGTACACTTGATTTGAATTCTTGCGCATACTTGGTGCGCTAGATGCGATTTTGTGCACACCAGATGCACTAAATCGGGATTCTTCGAGCATATCAGATGCACCTGATATTGTCGTCAGGTACACCCGTTGCACTTGACAGTTGTTTTCGTGCACACCCTTTGCAATTAGATTTTGTTTATGTGCACATGTATGGCACATGCATTGATTTCGATTTCCGTGCGCACTGGACGCACGTGGCATTCTTGTACACATTTGGGATCGATTTCTTTTGGAACAGTTTGTTTTATGATATTTACTATTTGGTTTAGTAACTGAGCATGACTGTTCTGAGAACAGTACGTAAGTGTTTTCGCATGCATCGATATTTACCGAAGGGATTTTCAAAAATGAGCTATAGCCTCAATATTTTCTTATGTTTCCATGATGACAAGAAACTTTATGAAAGGAAAACCCTCCCTAAGGTTATTTTCAAAAGACGGAAAGTGTATGTTAAACAAAGGATATATATATGTATAGCTATTTTTCCTCATAATGAACGTCCGCTACATATGCCGTGATACACGCATCGCACGGCGGTTTGGAAAGGATTTTTTCATGCATTTCTATGTGGATGTGTTGACGATTTTACAACGATGTGTACTATATACAATGTTTTAGTTTTGATTACATCATGTTTGATTTCGTATTGGTTTTGGACATTTGTATTTTCGTCATAACTTCGATGATTGCTTGACGCTTGACGGAGTTTTGATTTTAAGTTTTGCCCTCGTTTACATGTGCAAGTGTTACACTATGATATATTTGATGTATTCATGATTTTGAAGCCCCGACGACTTAATAGTTTGCTGAATGTTTTAAATAATGGGGGGGTTTAAATTTAAATTCGGGGACCGAATTTATTTAAGGAGGGAAGATTGTAACATTTTAGAAAATAAAATATTATTTTCAGAAATTTAAATAATAATATTAATAATTATTATGAATTATTATACAATTATTTGTAAATAGGTTATTTATTAAACTCGATTAGTATTTACTAATTTTGCATTAAGTGTGTTATGTGCATGTGACATGCAATATAACATGTTGCATGGGACTTATTATATTTTTCTTTTGTTGAACCATGGCCAAAATTCCTCATTTTCTTTTATTTAAGTTTTGGTTTTAAATAAAAAGATAAAAGAAAAAGGAAATTTTTAAATGGGACATGGGAGGTATGGGCTTGACATGGGAGAAGAGAGAGAGTGTGTGTGAGAGAGAGAGCGGGGGGAGGGGGGTATTGACCATGGCTCATCACCCATTCTCACTTCACTTCTTCTTCATCTTCTTCATTTCCTTCTCATTTCCCTTCCACCTCCTTCTACCACCTTAAGCCACCCCCTAAACCAAACCAGAAACTCATACCTCATTTACAAAAAATGTGCACAAGCTCACTATAAGGACCTTGGTGTGATCAAGATGCCACTTTGAAGACTTTGAGCAACTTAAGAATATTCTTGAGTTTCCAAATGAGTTATTTTCTACACCATTAGTTTAGTAATTGAGTTTCTTTAGCTTCTATTTTAGTTTAGAATTGGTTAAGTGAGGATTAGTGAACTTTGAAAATTTCAAGTTGAGCTTTAGGGAATTCTATGAGTTGTGATGGTGTAATTAAGGTGTAATTAGTGACTACAACCCCTCTACTTTTAAAACCTGGAGCAAAACTAAGACTTGAAACCATGCATAACTGAAAATATTTCCAGTATCGGTTTTGTAAAAAAACTGTGAGGTCTACAGAGAATCTGGAGCAACCCGGGACCTTTATAAAAAAATTAAACATATACATTAACCTAGTTAGACCAATAGGAGACCACCATGAGAAGACAAGACCAAAATTCAAAAGTTGGGCCGGTGGGGGCGGTTACTATAGCCTTATTGGCGGGCCAGATTTTGGCTGTTGATGTTGGGTTTTGGCCTGTAGCTTACACTTCTCATAACTTAGCCATTGTATTGTTCTTTTTGTCCCAAATTACCTGAGGCAAAATCTGGGAGCGTTTGAGTTGATAATAGCAATGGTTTTCCGATTTATAAAACATGGATTTTGGCATTTGATTGTGGATTTGGTCGTTGGACGTTTGTACATCAACGACGAGGGTTTTATGATTGTTTTTGCATTCGTAGGCTATAGGTTCTAACCTATGAGCACTTCGCGTGTCTTTTCGGTTTTTGAATCGGATTTTGATGCGATACGATGTATTTTGTGATATGTAGGTACTTCACGTGGACTTCAGGATGACAAGGGAAAACAAGCGTCATCGACTTCGGCAAGCGAGGATCAAGGTGAGTAGATGTATATCTACAGGGGAAAATTGGGTGGATGGCGCATAGCACCCCCGCAAATGTAGAATAGGGTTACTACTATATTATTATGAGTTTGGATGCGATATTGGATACTTAGCAAGTAGGGTATTTTAGAAGACCTTAGGTTAGATTAGGTTGATCTAGGAAGACCTATCCATAAGATGATTACTTTGGTGGCGAATCGCAGGTTATATGTAGTCATACACACGCATACATACGCACTTGATCTTTGTGTGTATATGTGTGTATATATATATATGTATGTATATGTGTATGTGTGTGTGTGTCTTTATATATATATATATACATATACACGGGTGATGAGGATAGTATGTGATATATGGAGATGGGTCGATATGATCAGGCATGATGCCGTGAGATGTTGGTATGTGATTGAGTCGTGATATGGTATATGATATGATATTATAAAGGATCGTTGGGCGATATTTACACAAGCATGTGATAATATGTGTTTTGATGATATAATATATTGTACGTGACCTTAGATCCATACCCCTGATTTATGATATTGATATAGTACGAAGATTGATACCGTGCGAATGATGATTTATTATGATAGTTGACCCGTACCCTTGACTCGAGAATGTCGTATGATGTATTATTACCGTACGTGATGATATGAGGTTGGATCGCCGGCCATTAAATATATCGGCTCGGGATGTTATAGATTTCTTATTACCTTCGATTAGGTTCTTAGTTTAGTCTTTAGTGCGTAGACGTAGGTTAACTTGGGCGCGAGTCTTACCGATTTTTCAAAACCGACAAATCGTAGGCTTTTTCAAAGAATAAACGAGGGATGCAATGGATTTTCAAAAGATATCTATTTTCTCAAAACACCGTAGTCCCTACTTTTCTAAAAACCACGATTTGTGCTATTTCAAAACACAAAAAACTGTATGACTCGTGTACAATTATGTATATTCTATAATGTTGCGTTTACTATTCATTTTCCGTTATATTCATATTGCTCTCGTTGTTTTTCATATTTATACATGTGTTATTTTTAACTACTATGAATTCGACTGCTAGGACACCGGCGCCATTACCGATGATGCGTATATTGCACGTACACTTGCTTGCCGCCTCACACACATCATCATCGGTAATAGCCATGTCACGTACACCTTAGAAAACGTTAATTCATTGGTATAACCTGCTAACTGGTAGTTTAATACATATTATTAGTATGCTTGGTCTCATATGCTAGCCTAGACATTGCATTCCTTACTTAAACACATAATGCATTCATATATTCATTCTGTTATGTACTATTGTGTGGCTTTACGCCGATATTCACTATTCACTGACTCATGATTTTGAGATTTCATATCTTTCCTGAGATTTCTGGATTTTTGGAAACCGCATGTGAAATTTTATAAACTTATGATTATTTTAAAAGTGAATAATGCGGTTTTCGTTGATATGATATTTCGTGTCCACCATGATGTTTTCTCGGTTTTGAGCTTGGTTTTTGAGACCCGATTCAAGGAGTAGGATGAACCATCTGTGGGTACATGGTGGACCCAGTAAGGTACCCCGGGGCAATAAGCTCGAGTTGTAGACGATGAGCCTGGCAGGAGAGCACTATCTACCGCTGATTGTATGGAAACTCGATGGATATCTAGAGGATGCCGTTCGGAGTAATAAGAGAGATGGATATAAGGGACGATCTTAGGATGCGATGCCAGAGATATGAGGATTTACGTGTCGATGTTGTACATGAGTTTCACGTTGTTTCGAGTGTCGGTGATGGACACTTAGGTTTTATCGAGATTTTGTGTGTCGTTGCCGGGCACACGTTGATGCATTCATACATGATACACATGATATGTTATTACTCATGACACGGACACGAGTACTTTGATATCACACTTATTTTCTACTATTACCTTTGTTATTATATTACTGTATGACCTAGGAGATAGCCATACATTCTATTTCTGCTCGGTGATGTTTTCTACTCACGAGTTGGCAACTCACCCCCGTTGTACTACAGTTTCTTGCAGGTTTGGCCGTACAGGTTCCGTAGCGGTTTGCTGGCACTTCATTTTCTTTCAGGTGATTGCTGAATAGGTGGGATACATTTGCTTCGTGACCACCAGTATATGTTTGTATATTATTTTTGTTGTATCTAGTTAAAGGATGCATCAACCAGACTTGTATATTTAGTAGACTTAGAAACTTACAGTTGTTTATTCTTTCGGCCCTATTGTCACGCTTATGTATTTATTATTTTTTTGGCTTTTCTTGATGATGTTTAGTTTTCTTGCTGTGTTTTGATCCTCGCCCTTGGGCATTGTTTTCTTATTATCTGCGTGGTTGTTTCCGCCTTTTGGCGAAGAGCTAGCTCCCGCTTGGGGATGCCTTTTATTATATTGCTTGTACCGTTTTCGAGTTAAAATATACAAAGGAGGTGCTGCCCAAATTTTCAATAAAGAAAATGTTTTCAAGTTAGATACAAAGACTGTGTTTTCATATATCATTACTTATGTATTTAAAGAAAGAACTTGTTTTCATTATACCATCATTTCAAAATTTCACCTCCACTATTTTCCCTAAAAGGTTTAGTTTTCTGGGCTTTTGGCTTTCTTGAATTAGGTGGGGTCCTATAGATTTCACATGATTCAAATGCCAGTCACGTTTCTTTTTCGGGTCATGACAGTTTGATGAGTTGTGTGTCCTTGTAGTGTTTGATTTACCCGATTGTGAAGGGTCCATTTCAAGTGAAACAATTCCCAATCCTTTTGATCTCTACACCTTCACTCTAGAACCAGAATTGATTGAACTCCATGCTTTTGATGAGGTGTCTGAGAAATTTGATTTTCACTTGATTGAGGATATCGACGCTGGGAATATTTTGGAAGACGAACCCGCTGTTTGGATGAGTTTTTCTCACAAATTCATCAAATCCTTTCACTTCCGTGTGAGCATCATCCCAAACGGTTAACTGTTTTTCTCGAACCCCATATGCGTCTGGATATTGTTGATGATAAATGGATGGATGAGCTAATTTTTGATGATAGCATTGAGGATGAAGCAGTTTTACTTGACGAGTCGGATTTTCCAATTCATCCTGTCCCTTTCATTGACTGTGCACACCCTCCTGAACGGTTAACCGATACACTTCCTCACTCACTCCCCTCCATCCTTTCCATCGTTCCGATTTTTCAAGACACCGTATCACTTTCATTTCTTACGTCTGGTTTACCAAGTTCAGTCGACCCATGTTTTCTTACGAATCTTGAGAGGTTTGACCCAATTCCTTGACATGTTGATAAATTAGTACAATCCATTTTTTCACTCCGATCATTACAGACTGTACTAATTTATTCAGTCCATTTCTACCCTCAAGTTCGTATTCCATTTCTTTCTACCTTCCACCATTCTTCTCCTCCACCGAGACCGTATCCCATTTCCATCCGCACACGGTCTCATGTATTTTCTATTTCTTTTCTCTACATATTCTTTCACCAACCGCTGCATTATCACGATAAATTTTTTGAATGGTTGTAACTAACTTTTGGCCTGTGTAAGGCCTTGTATAGATTGATACTGTTCTCCCCCTTAACTTTGCACTTTCACGCTTAAACAGTGGCAATACTGTTTCACTTAAGTTTGGGGGGGGCGGACCTTTTCAGTATATATATTTTTGGTTTGCCTTTTCTTTTGTAAAAAAAAAACAATAAAAAAAACAGGGAAGCGCCGTCAATTTTGACCGTCTTGGTATAGCCTGACAGTGAATGCACTGTCAAGTTTAAGTTTGTGGGTGTGCTCGGTAAGCTTCTACCTTTGCATTCATGTGTATATTTTGCATACTTATTTAAAAACCCATATAAATCGAAATTTTTTCCAAAAATATAAAAACTTTGTCGTCAAGTTAGCTAGTAGGATAACTTAGATTTTTATTCCGAAAATTAAGTTGATACGTTAGAAACAACTAAATCATAGGCTTAGGAATTGAGAATCCTAAAAATAACCCTCATTCTATTGAACCTTGGTAAATATACGTCCTTGCAGTTTTTTTAGAAGTAGGTAATCTTGAGTTCAATTCTTGAGTTAAGTCGAGATGAAGGGAAATTATTGAAAACTTTATTGAAGGATAAGTCTGAAAAATAGTTCCTATTCTTGAGTCCAAATTCAGAAAGTATATACCCTACAAATCGCACATACACACACCTTGAAACTTAGGATAGTAGAGGATATCTAGAAATACTCTTGCCTGAAAATCTAGTATGAAAGAAAAAACGGTATTTAAAACTAACCACCAAAAGTGCATCATTGAAAAATATATCCGGTCTTGAAAAAGAAAAAGAAAAATAAAAAAAATAATAAAAATAAAGTCAAGACCTGGAAACTACTATTTACGCTTTAAGCTCACACATTCAGTAATCGGCTGTTAGTGCCTCAAGAAGCATTAATAGTCGCATTAAAGGTGTGTGAGCAAATCCGTCAATCATTAACGAAAAGAAGTAGTATTAGGTATTAAGGCAAGTGTACTATAGCTTGAATTGAATTTTTAAGTGTAGGTGTGAAAATTTACACACACGTAGGGGTATACGACCGATGTTTGGAGGAAAGATAGGAATAAAGAATAAGACTTATGTTTTCCGTAAAGATGATAAAAATTCCAGATTGGAGACTGCACTTTAGAAGGAAAACTCAGGAGAAACCGAGATCTTTCTAAACTATCAAAACGTATAGGGTCTTAGGTTGAATAAATAGGAAGCGTGAAACATAAGGATTGAATATTTCTAACTTAGGGCGATAGAATTTCTAACTTAGATTCTAAACTGTAGGAGTAGAATAAATGTTAACTTATGAAACTAGCTTGACGGGATTTTATGGGTAGTATCCGCTGGAAACCCTCAGTAGACAACACTCCTCCTACGAGGGACACCTAGAAGTTTAACGGCTTGTTGCAAGAGCTCAATGCAATCGCATTCCATGCGAAAGTGAGATTAGGACTTTTTGTGAATAATTGATTTTGATCGGGACGAGTAAAATTTAAGTTTGGGGGTATTTGATCATACCAGAATATTGCATTTAATACCGCCATTTTTTCTGCTCGTTTGTTTATAGGCAGATGCTTTTGATCCGTGTTTGCTATATAATTACAGGTTACAGGTTTCCAGTCTAAAATAACGCAAATCATACAAAATCTCCACACTTAGGCCAAAATCCAGACATCTTTCACTGATAGATAAAAGCCGGGTTCCGGTCATCCGCAACCGTCCAGTGCCTCTTACCAGTTCAAGAGACAAGACAAAAAATAGTGGTCATTCGTGTCTCGGACAAGCACAAAGCATGAGAGGGGCAGCAAAAGATTCAATGGGTGCGCGGAGCTCGAGAGAGATAAATGTCATTTGAATTAAAAGTGAAGCCCATTTGGAGTGTTGAAAATCTAAAGAAATATTGGAAGCCTTTTCCAATTTAGGACCTGTACAACAGAAGAATAAAGCAACGTGGAGAAGCCCTAGAAATATCACCCCAAGATTCCCCAAAAGAGCCACGGAACCGCGGCCAATGTGGCCATTATGCGGCGGTTTCGCGGCCGAGTTGACTCAGTGAAAGGAGATATTTTTGGGGTATTTTGGTCATTGTATTTGGGCTCAGAATATGGGTCTAGGGTTTCATCTCTCTGCCTATAAATACTCCAGTTTTGTGCCCAAGTGAGGATGCTTTTTTAGTTAGATTTTAGTATAGGCTAGCTTGTTGTTTCTTCTTCTTCATCAACTTTCCTCCATTAAAGTGTTGTGAGAGCTCTTGAGTGGATGTTAATGAAGATGAGGGTTTTTTATTATCTTGTATCTTTAATTTTCTTGTATTGTAACTTTTATTTGCTTGTCTTGTAATTTTAATTCCTAGTATAATTTTATCTCTTGTTGTTAAGTAGTTGTTGTTATTTGTTGTTTTATTTTCTCTTCTCTTTTTATCCGCATTTTCAAGTTATGATACTCGACGGAGTCCCTTGCTAAGGTGAGGGCCCAAGTAGTTAGCTTGCTACCATATTGTAAAACCGTATTTTTCCTTTCTTTCTTTTCATGTTTTGTTTATCATTTAAATGTGTGAATAATTCCACACTTGCTAGGGCAAAGGAAGGTTAGTATGAGGGACGGAAAAATCCCTTGTGCTTCTCTTCGCCAAACATCTTAAAATGAACCTAGACTAAACAAATGCAACCCCCTCACTTAGAAACGCTATACGTGACATATAGCCGCGACCTAAGTCGAGAAGTCCTTTAGGCACACTACAACGTAACATGTAGTTGTGACTTAATTGGATACATGGTTGCAGGTGTTTGGCCGAGGGTTGGAAATAAGCGCACGTAGCTGAAGGACAAGGGGCACTAGGAATGGATTTAGCGTTGGAAAGCTTGCTTAAACTCATAAATTTCATTCCTATGTCCTCCTAATCCCCGTTACGTTCGATTATCCCAACATCATTTTATGTATAGCAAAAGAAAAGTACAAGACTAATCCTAACTCTACCAACCAACCTTAACCCTAACAAGCTTACTTGAATATAAATACGAACACTTAGGATAGACTTGAACATACACATATACATTCTTGAATTGACTAGTCTAAAACAAGAATGGAAATACAACCATCTCCCTGCGGACAATCCATGCTAAACCGGCTAGCTGCAAAGCGACACCTTCTTGATTGTGGTAAGTAGAACAAATAGGACAAGGTAGAACGCATAATTCTGCTAAAATCACAGTTCTCTGGTTAAACTTGTACAGGTTAGTCTGTAGACCCGAGATCGTCACAGTGTCTTATGTGGTTCCCACTGTGCTTTGATTTCTTCCCTACCATGGCTTAAAGGAGTCGTGCAAACAGGTGGATTTTGGGTACAGTCCCGAGTCACATGGAGGCAGTGAGCGATAGGAGGGGTTTCGTCTCTCCCGGTATTAGGAGTTGATGTTGCGCTATACTCGATTGGCTATAACAGAAAGTCCCTGGTAAGGGATGATGAGATTTACTGATAAGTGTTATCAGTATTTTCTCGAACCATTATGGGCCACACATCAGCATGACTTATCAAGTTACTGGGGTTTGACGATTCTACACCTAGACTCGATATGCGACATATTAGACGAAGAGGCAGGACTGTACGGTAAGTGTTACTTATATGCTTCACGGAAGTTTGGAAAAGATTGCTTGTTGATCTTCTATTCGCTTAATATTAGGGTAGCCGTTACGTCCAGCTAGTACCGCTGACGGCTTATGGGTAACTGATGTGATCATTACCTACTTCTGGCGTATTGACGAGTCTTTAGAGTCCTACACAGAGGGTTTCCATGCTTCAGGCGAAACGATGTAGAAGCCGTATGGTTTTACGGCAGGGTTCCGATCACATACTAAAAAGGTTTAGTATGGAAGATTCTAAGTATGGTAATTTACTCGCTTGCTCAGGAATCACTCTCTCCAAAAAGATGTCTCCCAAGACTGTTTTGGAGAGGGCTCGCATTCAAGGGATTCCCTATTCTTCTGTAGCTGGGTCTATCATGTATGCGATGTTATGCACCATACCGGATGTAGCTTACGCACTTAGTGTGGTTACTAGGTATCAATCAGATCCTGGGGAGAAGCACTGGAAAACTGTGAAGAACATTCTTAAGTACTTGAGAAGGACTAAAGATATGTTCTTGGTGTATGGTAACGGTGAGCTCCAGGTGGAGTCCTTTACCGATTTGAGATTCCAGAATGATAAGGACGACAGTAAGTCGGTCTCGGGTTTTGTCTTCACCCTCAATGGAGGGGCGGTATGTTGGAAGAGTTCCAAGCAAGACACCGTAGCAGACTCGACGATGGAGGCTGAATAAATCGCTGCCAATGATATTTCCAAAGAGGCTGTCTGGATGAAGAAGTTCATTGCCGAACTTGGTGTAGTTCTATCCATTGAGGATCCAATACCCTTGTATTGTGATAACAATGGAGCTGTGGCTTTAGCCAAGGAACCCTGGTCCCATCAGCGATCCAGACATATTCTAAGGCGGTAGCACCTAATCCGGGAGATAGTAGATCGCCGACAAATCGAGGTCAGGAGAGTTAATATAAAGGACAACACAGTGGATCCACTCACAATGACCCTCCCCCAGACGCAGTTTGAGAGACTTTTTAGGATGTTGGGTATGAGATGCTATAACTGGCCTTAGTGTAAGTGGGAGATTGTTAGGAATATGTATACACTAGAGGCCATTATTGTATGATATAGTGGATTCTTGGACATATATATAGAGGACTTTCTTGCTCGACATGATAGTATTCTATCCAGTTGCTTTTTATCTTGACATGTTTACTTATATTATTATACCGTCTCTCTGATGCATGTTGATAAAGCCCTTAAGACGTGGACTCAACTACCAGGACTATGATGCAGATCATACTAGTGGGGCCTTGATAGTCTACAAGCACATTCTTTAATAGTTCCTAGTCGAGGAAGTATCGAGACAGGGCATCGATATTCCAGAGTAGACTAGTGTGTACGTTTCTTGACCCTGTATGGGGCGATGGTTGATCCCATAACCATTGGTGTTTGACATCAAAGAGTGTACACATGTGCACATTGGAAAATGGGTACACCGAACATGACTTGCCGAGAACTCCTATGTGGTACCATACCTATCGTCAGATAGCAGTTCTCTGGTGACACTTATACAGGTTAGTCTGTAGACCCGAGATCGTCATAGTGTCTTGTGTGGTTCCCACTGTGCTTTGATTTCCTCCCTACTACGACTCAAAGGAGTCGTGCAAACAGGTGGATTTTGGGTGCAGTCCCGAGTCACATGGAGGCAGTGAGCGATAGAAGAGGTTTCGTCTCTCCCTGTATTGGGAGTTGCTGTTGCGCTATGCTCGATTGGCTATAACAGCAAGTTCCTGGCCAGGGCAGATGAGATTTACTGATAAGTGTTATCAGTAGTTTCTCGAACCGTTATTGGCCACACATCGGCATGACTTATCAAGTTACTGGGGTCTGATGATTCCACCCATAAACTCGATATGCGACATATTAGATGAAGAGACAGGTGTCACGACCCGAAATAGCACGTGACTGTCACTTGAATCATGTGAAGTCTATAGGACCCCACCTAATTCAAGTAAGCCAAAAGACCATAAATCTAAACCATTTAAAAGAATAAGTGAAGGAAAACTTGTTTTTAAGCAAGTGGTTTAACAAAATAAATGGCATTAAACATTTAAAAGCAACCTCATATTTTCCCAAAAAATTTGGCATAGTCTCCTTTGTAAATACTCGCCTCAAACGGGTACAACACATGAAATACATAGTAATGAAATAAGGCATCCCCCAGCAGGAGCTAGCTCTTCGCCAATTGGCGGAAACAACCACGCAAGCAATATAATATACAACGCCGAAAGGCGAGGATCAAAACTCAAAAAGAAACCAACATCCTCAAGAAAACCAGAGAAAAACCATAATAATACAGCCGCGCGACTCTAAGGTCGAAAAAATATACACTGGTTTTCTAAGTCTATCAAATAATACAAGTCTGGTTGATGGAGTTTACTAGATACAACTGAAATAAATACAAGTACAATGGTGGTCACGATGCAAGTGAACCCACCTACCAAAGCAATCACTCGGAAGGAAGCAGTGTGCCAGCAAGCCGCAACGAAACCTGTACGGCAAAACCTACAAGAAACTGTGGCACAACGGGGGTAAGTTGCCAACTCGTGAGTAGAAAACATCACCGAGCAGAAATTGCATGTATGACTCTATCCTAGGTCATACAATAATATCCTGATAATATATATAACCTAAAGCATCTAATAATGACAAGGTAATCATCTAACATCACTATAATACCAAGTGCTCGTGTTAGTGCCTCAGGTAGTAGCATGTTAATATTTGATGTACAAATGCATTAAGAATGAAAATAGAGTACATCTTGAATGAGAAAACTATTTTCTTATCTCAGTGAGAATTCTGTATAAAAATCCAAGTATCAACAATGAAATCAACAGAGAATCCGTGTCAAGCATCGATACAAAACGTATATCCCAATATCTCAATATCTCGGGCTCCGGCAATCCTGACTGGCCCATATCATCAAATCTCAATATCTTGGGCTCCGCATGATCAGGATCGGCCATATCCATCTCTCTCATAACTCCGAATGGTATCCTCCGGATATCCGTCGAGTTTCCATACAATCACCGGTCGGTAGTGCTTCCCTGCCGGGATCAAACGCCTTTCTATACGATCTTCTTGCCCTGGGGTACCGTACCGTGTCCACCATGCACACGCAGACGGTCCCTCCCCCTACCTCGAATCGGGTGTATGATACCACTCGAGAACCGAGAAAACTCATGGTGGACATCACAAATATCATATCAAGAGAAAACTACTAATTTCTATCTTTTGAAATGAAAAATGAGTTTATAAATCATTGTGGTTTCTCCAAATCCAGAAATTGTTGGAGATAGTGCCCTCAGAGTCAATTATTGGATCACAGGCACGTGATTGCAATGATTGAGGGAGGACCTGTCCCAGTAGGACAGTCTTACTCAAGATGATATTATGCTATCTGGTTTACCTTTATCATCGTGTACTGCTTTAGGTGACCAGACATGTCGCTATTACACGTTGATAGAGCCCCTAGGATTCTTGCTTGAACACCAGCAGTATGAGAGCGATCATATAAGTGGGAGCTGGTAGTCTATAAGCACATCCTTAAAAGGTCCCTAGTCGTGGGAGTTTCGAGATAGGGCATCGATACTCCAGAGTAGACTAGTGTATACAGTTGAGACCCCGACGAGGGGCGGTGGCCGGTCTCACAAGCCACTGGTGTCAGTTGGTTCACCTAAGATGTATACAGGTGCTCATTGGGTTATGAGTACACCGGACAGGACTCGCCGGGAACATGCTAGTTGGTCTTATACCTGACGTCAGATAGCAGTTCCTTGGTGACATGTGTACAGGTTAGTTCATCGACCTGGGGATTGTCATTTGTCTCGTGTGAGTTCCCATTGTACTTTGATTACTACCCTACCACGCTCAAAGGAGACGTGCAAACAGGTTTTAGTTGGGTACAGTCCCGAGCCATATGGAGGTAGTGAGCGGATCTTCAGGGGTTCGTCTCTCCCGGTATTGGGGGTGAGGTCGCTGTTAGTTATATGTATGCCCTAGAGGCCATTACTATACATAGGATGTATATTGTAGTGGATGCTGGGACATATATAGGGAGGACTTTCTTGCTCGACATGATAGTATGCTATCTGGTTGAACTTTACCTTAACGTGTATGCTGATTGTCTCTCTGTTACATGTTGGTAAAGCCCTTAGGATCTGTACTTGACTACCTGGACTATGATGCGGATCATACTAGTGGGGACATGGTAGTCTATAAGTACATCCTTCAAAGTCCCTAGTCGTGGGTGTATCGAGACGGGGCATCGATATACCAGAGTAGACTAGCGTGTACCTTCTCGACCCATACAGATGGGCGATGGATGATCCCATATCCATCGGTGTTTGACATCAGAGATGATATACGGGTGCTCAGTAGAGACTGGGTACACTGGACGGACTCGCCGAGAACTCCCAGATGGTATTATACCTCACGTCAGATGGCAGTTCTCTGGTGACACTGGTACAGAGTAGTCTGTTGACCCGAGATCGTCATAGAGTCTTGTGTGGTTCCCACTGTGCTTTGATTTCCATCTTACCACGTCCAAGAGGGCGTGCAAAACGGTGGTTTTTGGGTACAGTCCCGAGTCACATGGAGGCAATGAGCGATAGGAGGGGATTCGTCTCTCCCGGTATATGGGGGTTGATGTTGCACTGTGTTCGATCGGCTATAACAGGAAGTCCCTGGCCAGGGCTGCTCAGAGAATTGCTGGTAAGTGTTACCAGTAGTTTCTCGACCCGTTATGAGCCTCATATCGACACGACTTATTGAGCTATTGGGGTCTGACGTTTACCACCCCTAGGCGAGATATGCGACATATCAGACGATCAGACCGGACTGTACGGTAGTGTTACTGGTCGGATTCACTGGAGTGTGAGCGGGCTTGCTCGTCGATCTTTAGATCGCTCAATACCCGGGTGGCCGTTACGTTTAGCAGACCGCTTGCGGCTTGTGGATGTTTGATATGATCATCATCCGCTGCCGGCGTATTGACGAGTCTTTAGAGTCCTACACAGAGGTTTCCTGGCTCAAGCGAAACGAAATAGGAGCGCATATGAGATATGTGCGGGACCGAGAATAATACGAGTATGTGATACCGTATTCTATTCTCGCGATAAATATATCGAATGGTTGTATGCGATATAACCTAGTTATCGATTCAAGCGTTGATTCGATAAGCCGATATATTGGATACCAGTCGGTTATGTGCGCATGACCGGATCATTGAATCAAGTGTTGATTTAATGATTTAATGTATAATAATATATTTGATATATTACTTTGCATTAACTAGTATCGGGTCACTTTAAGATGGATTTTCTCACTCTTTTGTGCGCATTACATATGCGATATGATTTTGTGCACTTCCTTGTGTCATGTTTGATGATGCATGCCCTTTTTTGGTTAAGTGTAAAGAATGAACCATGGTTGTGAATGGTTAGGGTTTTGTATTAATCATTCATTTATTTATATATATTTGTTTTGAATTTAAATTGTGAGAAGAAAACAAAATGGTTGCATTTTTCTTCATGAAGTTTCTAAGTGCTTCATGCACTTTGACCATTTTGTCTTCTTCTCCTTTACCTAACCATTCACTAACTATGATTCACTCTCTACACCTAACTATGATTAAGTCATGATAAGTATTCTTTTTATTGATAATTTAAACAATTCTTATCATAACTTTTTCATGAGCTTCTTCTTCTTCTTCAAAAACACATGAAGAAAAAGCTTCTAGTCATCAATGGTAGATTGATGATATGAGTGAGAAATCCAATTCTAAAGTATACCCACTTCCTATTTCTTCATCCTCTACCTCTTGCCAAATAGTAGAGTGTGTTTCCTTCACAAGATTTTAGGGTTTGGTGAAGGAGGAGCTTGATCTAGCGATGCCTCGACGTAGATCATCTTCGGCATGGACATCGACGACCTAGCTTGCCCATTCTCCGACGAAGTCGACTCTAGAGCCCGGATTTGATTTGGACAGCGGAGATGACCTCGTTGCGGAGCCGTGGAGGTGGATATCCGGATCTACAAAGGTTGTAATTTCCGTATCTCTTTAGTTAACTGTTAACTAGTTCTTGTTCGCCTAGATATCTAGCAAACGATCCGTACTTTAGGGTTTGTAGGCACCATAATTTTTGAAATTGCCATGGTTGATGGCTTGGGAGACCTCACTAGAGTGCCTAGGAACCCTGCAGTGGTATCAGAGCCTAGCTAGAGCCTTAGGCGAAGCGTAGACGGAGTTTGAAGTCCGATCGAACCGAAATCCGATTTCCAAATTGCTCTCTGTACTTTTTTGTAAAATGTGGATTTTTGCAAATTAAAAATATGCAGAAAAATCAGCAAGTAAATATAAGAATTACGATGCAAAAATTACCTAATGATCTTTCTAAAGTGCGGCGGAACCGCGGCATTAGCGTGCTAATGCGGCCCTTCCGCCGCCGTTTTGTCTTATTAGGCACTCAATTTTGCACAGTAACTCCTATTTTTCAGTGCTGGTTTTCCTGGGAATTTTTAATCTGAAATAAAGAGTTGAGTATTTTGGGTTGTATTGGGAGTTCATATATTCGATCGGATTGTCAAACTTTGTCTATGTGGCTTTCCGGATAAATTTTAGAATATGTTAAAAAGTTCGACCGGATATAAATACCCAACTTTTCCCCCGTCGGGAAATTTCCAAGTGTTGGATTTTTCCGTAGTTTAACGACGTTCTAAGTAGTGCAAGTAACGCGATGGTCCCTCTAGAAGACACAAACCTTAACTCGATTATGTGACCGTCTTGAACTGCCCTTTGAACCTTCGGGTTTGGGGCAGTACGGCGTGCCACATGTGAGGCGTTGGCTTGACCCTTCTACGGCTGGATCGTTGGTACTGAGGCACGAACGGAATGTTGTTATACTTGTTTCATGTGTTGATCAGTTTCGGGAAAACTTGGGTGTTCGATTGTTCGATCGGAAAGTTTAACATTTTCTGTTTATCTGGAATGTGATACAATAATTGGAATTCACAATAAGTTATATGATAACTGAATGAATGTTATAAATCTAGTGGTTTAGTCTCACTTGATCGGTTGCCACGGAATTTTGATGTGATCAAAAGTCCATCGCAATCACGTAGCGTACGCGGATACTCGCCGGGTAAACTTAATAGACAGCTTCACTCCATAGCCCCGACCAAGTGACTGTAGGAGAACCCCGTCGCCGAAAGCATCCGTCCGGGTGCTCGCGGTAGCGGTGTTCCGCCTTGGTGCACTTCGTCGACGGTATCGGGGGTGCAGCCGTCTACTGAAGTTTGCGACGAGTATTCGATCAGGATGTCGGGAATCTTGTTGAATTGCCCGACTTGATATTGAAAAGAGTTTTCGATTTTGAGACTAAAATGCGGGGTTTATAATTGTTAGGCATGCGATGTCTAAGTAATTCATTTGGTCAGGCATGCGATGTCTGAGGTGGTTGCGGATTCCAACTGTTGTAGTTTTACACTTTCTTTTCTGTGACCGTAAGTGTAATATGTGATATCGCCGGTTTCGTTGCTATATGTCAACGACAATTGGGATGCGCATGTTTACTTACGTTGATGACATGTGATGTTATGTGTTGCTGGATATGTTATATTGGATCGTCGTGTTTGAATAGCCGGGGGGTTTTATGTGAGATGGGTGTTTTTCATTTTCATTCATGTAAAAACTTGTATGTAATATTCTTTTATTGGGGCGCTTCCAGGTTGCGGAAGTTGTCACCTTTTGTATATTATTTACTTTTCCGCACTAGGATAGACCCAAGGAGGAGGGCACAAGTAACCGGGTTCTGGAGTCCAGTGGGAGACCAACTCGAGGAGTCGAGTCCGGGTCTCCTAACTCCAGAATTGGTAGGGTTGCTTGCCGCTCTCGTAGGGGTCTAGGGGTGTGGGTTTGGCTATTCATCACGATCGTGGAATCCGTGTTTTATACTGGCTCGTATTGAAAACACGGACGTCCTAGTATATCCAATATTTCATATGATTCTTCTGCTGCGATATCTGTGATGTGATCATGTGATGTTCTTTGATAGATACAGTATATAGTATATATGATATATTATATAGACGTTACTTATGTTTTACACCCGCGCTAGCCCTGCCTTGCTCTGTCGTTAGTTACCTAACCTAACGGTGCACGAGGGGACATCGAGGCGAATGCGGATGGCATAAGTGTACGTTATATCTATCTGTGATGTTTAGGTATTTAAATGATGGGACTTCATTAATGTGATTAATGAAATAAAAGAAACCTAAGATGTTGTAGAATCGAATTTCAAAATAAAACAGGTAGCTACAGTTTTTTTCTTTGCACAGAGGTATATGTGATATATCCTGCACCTTATTCGATGAGGAAAGGACCGAGATCCCTTCACCGGGAGTGACTCCTTTAGCAATAACTGGCAGATGCTACACACTCGGTTTGTTTTTTGATTGCTTTTAAGTGTTTTTGCTTTGCACAGTGATATATATGATATATCCCGCACCTCATTCGACGAGGAAAGGACCGACGATCCCTTCACCGGGAGTGACTCCTTTAGCAAAACTAGAAAAGCCTCAAAAACACTCCATTTCAAAATTCATTCGATCCTACAACGATATCAAGTTCATTACGCAATAGGTTTTCAGAAAAACCTGTCGTAGCCCTCCGTCATTTCAGATAAGTACTAGTTAGTATTCGTGCTACGTTTGTTGACTATGTTAAGGCGTAGTGTGCGGTAGCTAACTATTGGTTATCTGTATTAGCATATGATGCGATTGGATTAGGGTAGTCGTGCGACTTTGTTGACTATGTTAAGGGTCGTGCGGGTGGGTTTAATTCAATCGGGAAATGACGGGTTGAACTTGACTAGCACTTATGATTTGTTGACTATGTTAAGGTCATATAGCTGCTAGGGGCAAAACATTATCGGGAATTTCAAGTGTTGAAATTTGCAATGAGATTGCATACCTTCTATGAGATAGTTGGATCCCGATACCCGCTGCGAGTAAGAGTTACTCCTGGGAGAGTTTTATACATTACAATTAGCCGATCAAGTAGGTGTCTAGAAAGGTGTTAACGAGGTTACGCCTCTGGGAAAACGAGGTTTACATTAATTAGGTTCGTGCGAAAGCACGGGAGACCTCCCTCAAAGTACCGACACTGGCCTGGCTGAAAGATTGGCGAACTTGTAGTGTGTAATTAATCCCGGCTAGTCTTTCCTTTTAGGGTTTGAAGGAAGATTTGATAAAAAGCAGTGGGAGCCATCCTGATTAGATAAAATAATAACCAATCTATTCTTGACAGAGCGCACGCTGAGTGTTTTCTTCTCTCTCTCTCCTGGTAGCGACCATATCACGCCTTAATCAAGATAATAATACGGATTATTGACCGAACCCGCTTGTTATACTGAGCTGGGGAACGTTGGTCCCGCTCCAACTTATAATTGTTATAAGACAGAGCAGGAAATTGGGGAATACCAGATTTCCCGTGCCGCCCAAACGAAGAGAGTGCATGCTGATGCATCATCTTCGGGTGTGTTCATTATACAGAACTGTTTCTCAGTATCCTTTACGTCCTGGGTATATGATACCGGATCAGGATCCCAGATATGTAATCTGTTACATAGGGCTACAGATAGGTAGAGAACTGAGAACGGGTGATAAGTTTCATGAGGCAGAAAACGGGGCAAGAGTTGCAGCCAAGTCTGTCGGTCACTGTCACCCTGTATTACCGATACATTGATTCTGAACGAATGTTATTAGATACCGAACCTGATATACAAAATCATATCTGTCTCTTTATTAGTAAAGAAACGATAAAATTTTGTATAGATGGATAATGTTTTGAACATTTCCTATATCAAAAGTTGATCGGTTCAGGCACGTTATCTAAAAGCATTAATGTTCTAAATCAAACCACAGTTTTTTTGTATACAGAACACACACAAGAGGAAGAGTTCAGAAATGAACGAATCCTTCTTGAGGCATTGTAGACTAGGTCATATCAATGTAACCCGACTGGCTGGAGTTACATATAGATGCATATTTAAATCAGTTTGAATTTACATCTTGTGAAACTCGCCAGTCATGTCACAAAGATAAGATGACCATAGCTCCGTTTACTGGAAACAGAGAAAGAGTTACTGAACTCTTGGGATGATACATGTTGATGTATATAAGGTCCCCTGTCTACACATACCAAGACTGATTCTTTATACTTCATTACGTTCTCTGATGATCTTTCGAGTTTCAGACCTATGTTTCTGTTGAAACACAAGTCCGAACCTTTTGAGATATTCACAGAATATAAACGAGAAGTAGAGAACCAATACGGGTATAAGTATTATGTCCTTTGATGAGATCAAGGAGGAGAATACTTGAGCACGGAAATCTTGGACTTTTCTAAAGGAGAATGAGATTCTCTCTCAGCATTACTCCTCCAAATACACCATAGCACGATGGTATATCGGGGCGGAGCAATCACACCCTATATGATAAGGTGTGCTCTATGATGAGTATTACTGAGTTACCTATTTCCTTTTAGGGAGTTATGCACTTGAGAAGCTGCATACCTATTGAATAGGGTTCGAATCAAATTAGTTGCCTACCATTTCATATGTGATGTGGAAAGGGAAGAGCCTATGTCTTAAGTTAGTTAAGATTTAGGGTTGTCCGGCCTATGTCTAAAAGCAAAATCCGGACAAGCTCGAGACAAGGTCAGTTATGTACAACTGGAAAGGTTCCAGCTATACTAACTACAGCTGATGATTTGAAAGAACCAAAGGATTCGATAGTTACCAACGAACCTCAGCCTCTCCGCCGATCTAGTAGGGTTCCTCACCCACCTGAGAGATACTTCTGTTTCTCTATGACAGTGGGAGCGAGGATTGCATCATGAGATGATGACCCAACTAGCTTCGAGCTGGCCATCAGGAGTAAGACTCTGTAAGAATGGCTGGATGTTTAGCGATCTGAGATGGAATCCTTATACACCAACAAAGTATGGACTTATGGTTGCAATATCTGAAGGGTTAAATCCCCATCAGGAGCAAGTATATCTTGAGAAGATTACTTGGTGTACATGGAAAGGTTAAGACTTTCGAAGCTAGACTTGTTAAAGGTTTTCATCATCAACCAGGCGTGGATAATGATGAAACCTTTTCAAGTAGCTATGCTTAAGTCCATCCAGATCCTACTTACCACGGCTACATACCATGACTACGATATCTGGTGGTTGGGTGTCATGACAGCTTTTCTAAATGATGTTTTAGAAGAGAACGTCTATAAGTACACAGCCAGAGGGCTTCGTAGACAGTGGGAGCAGCGGAAACGTGTGCAAGATGCTTTATAGGATAAAGCAGGCATCACGGAGTTGGAACGTCTGTTTTGATGAAGTAGTCAAAGAGTTTGACATCATCAAAATGGTAGATGAACCTTGTATAAACAAAAAGGTAGTAGGGAGTATGGTGATGATCCTCGTAGAGTACGTGGATGACATACTCTTGATAAGAAAAGAGTTTCTTATGCTACGCTCGATCAATCTCCGCTTATCACAATGATTCTCCATATAGGATCAAAGTGATACCTACTAAATCCTGGGTTTTGTATCTATGAGATAGATCTAAATGGATGTTAGGATACTCACTAGATGTAGTGAGACGGTATCAAGAGATCCTAAGGAGAATCACTGGAAGTGTTCCAGGGTGATAAAGACGACTGAGTGTCAGTCACAGGCATTGTCTTTACCCTCAGTAGAGGGACGGTATGTTGGAAGAGTTCCAAGCTAGATACCGTGACATACTAGACGATAAAGGCTGGATACATCGCTACTTAAGATGCTACCAAAGAGGCTGTTTGGGTGTATATTGGTTCATGAGATGAACTATGTTCCTCCCATTGTGTGACAATGGAGTTGTGGCTAATACCAAGGAACGTCGGTCCCATCAGTGATCCAGACATATTCTAAGGCAGTATCACTTGATCATGGAGATGGTTGATCTCCAGGAAGATCGAGGCAAGGAGAGTAGACTCAGAGGACAACACAGCGGATCCACTCACAAAGGCCTGTTCCCAGACAGAGACTTTTATGTGATGGTTGAGTATGAGATACTGCAACCACTGCTAAAGATGGCCCTAGTGCAAGTGGGAGATTGTTAGTTATATGTATGCCCTAGAGGCCATTACTATACATAGGATGTATATTGTAGTGGATGCTGGGACATATATAGGGAGGACTTTCTTGCTCGACATGATAGTATGCTATCTGGTTGAACTTTACCTTAACGTGTATGCTGATTGTCTCTCTGTTACATGTTGGTAAAGCCCTTAGGATCTGTACTTGACTACCTGGACTATGATGCGGATCATACTAGTGGGGACATGGTAGTCTATAAGTACATCCTTCAAAGTCCCTAGTCGTGGGTGTATCGAGACGGGGCATCGATATACCAGAGTAGACTAGCGTGTACCTTCTCGACCCATACAGATGGGCGATGGATGATCCCATATCCATCGGTGTTTGACATCAGAGATGATATACGGGTGCTCAGTAGAGACTGGGTACACTGGACGGACTCGCCGAGAACTCCCAGATGGTATTATACCTCACGTCAGATGGCAGTTCTCTGGTGACACTGGTACAGAGTAGTCTGTTGACCCGAGATCGTCATAGAGTCTTGTGTGGTTCCCACTGTGCTTTGATTTCCATCTTACCACGTCCAAGAGGGCGTGCAAAACGGTGGTTTTTGGGTACAGTCCCGAGTCACATGGAGGCAATGAGCGATAGGAGGGGATTCGTCTCTCCCGGTATATGGGGGTTGATGTTGCACTGTGTTCGATCGGCTATAACAGGAAGTCCCTGGCCAGGGCTGCTCAGAGAATTGCTGGTAAGTGTTACCAGTAGTTTCTCGACCCGTTATGAGCCTCATATCGACACGACTTATTGAGCTATTGGGGTCTGACGTTTACCACCCCTAGGCGAGATATGCGACATATCAGACGATCAGACCGGACTGTACGGTAGTGTTACTGGTCGGATTCACTGGAGTGTGAGCGGGCTTGCTCGTCGATCTTCAGATCGCTCAATACCCGGGTGGCCGTTACGTTTAGCAGACCGCTTGCGGCTTGTGGATGTTTGATATGATCATCATCCGCTGCCGGCGTATTGATGAGTCTTTAGAGTCCTACACAGAGGTTTCCTGGCTCAAGCGAAACGAAATAGGAGCGCATATGAGATATGTGCGGGACCGAGAATAATACGAGTATGTGATACCGTATTCTATTCTCGCGATAAATATATCGAATGGTTGTATGCGATATAACCTAGTTATCGATTCAAGCGTTGATTCGATAAGCCGATATATTGGATACCAGTCGGTTATGTGCGCATGACCGGATCATTGAATCAAGTGTTGATTTAATGATTTAATGTATAATAATATATTTGATATATTACTTTGCATTAACTAGTATCGGGTCACTTTAAGATGGATTTTCTCACTCTTTTGTGCGCATTACATATGCGATATGATTTTGTGCACTTCCTTGTGTCATGTTTGATGATGCATGCCCTTTTTTGGTTAAGTGTAAAGAATGAACCATGGTTGTGAATGGTTAGGGTTTTGTATTAATCATTCATTTATTTATATATATTTGTTTTGAATTTAAATTGTGAGAAGAAAACAAAATGGTTGCATTTTTCTTCATGAAGTTTCTAAGTGCTTCATGCACTTTGACCATTTTGTCTTCTTCTCCTTTACCTAACCATTCACTAACTATGATTCACTCTCTACACCTAACTATGATTAAGTCATGATAAGTATTCTTTTTATTGATAATTTAAACAATTCTTATCATAACTTTTTCATGAGCTTCTTCTTCTTCTTCAAAAACACATGAAGAAAAAGCTTCTAGTCATCAATGGTAGATTGATGATATGAGTGAGAAATCCAATTCTAAAGTATACCCACTTCCTATTTCTTCATCCTCTACCTCTTGCCAAGTAGTAGAGTGTGTTTCCTTCACAAGATTTTAGGGTTTGGTGAAGGAGGAGCTTGATCTAGCGATGCCTCGACGTAGATCATCTTCGGCATGGACATCGACGACCTAGCTTGCCCATTCTCCGACGAAGTCGACTCTAGAGCCCGGATTTGATTTGGACAGCGGAGATGACCTCGTTGCGGAGCCGTGGAGGTGGATATCCGGATCTACAAAGGTTGTAATTTCCGTATCTCTTTAGTTAACTGTTAACTAGTTCTTGTTCGCCTAGATATCTAGCAAACGATCCGTACTTTAGGGTTTGTAGGCACCATAATTTTTGAAATTGCCATGGTTGATGGCTTGGGAGACCTCACTAGAGTGCCTAGGAACCCTGCAGTCGCGCTGTGTCTAGGAGAGCCATTACACGAAGCCCTCGGCCGAGGCAGGAGATTTACTGGTAGGTATTCCAGTAGTATCTCAGGGTGTTCTGGGCTACATTCCGACACGACTTGTACCGCTTTTAGGGGTCTGACTTTTACCAACCCCCTAGGCCCGCCATGCGATGCTCATAGACGAACGGACCAGACTGTATGGATATTGTCACTGACAGGCTCAGTAGGGTGTCAGGATGAGTTTGCTCATCGACGTCCCTTTTGGTCAACACCTGGTAGCCCGTTACGTATTGGCTTATACCTCTGACGTGCTAGTGATTAAATCCACAACCAAGGTGTTGACGAGTCTTTAGAGTCCCCCACATTCAGTTGCTTAAATTTTCGGGCGAAACGCTGTAGAGGCCGTATGGAGATATGGCAGGGTTCGATCAGATACGTGCGGTATTGCACGGATCAGAATCGGACGGATAATACTAGCCGGCTTTGGTTTGAGCCGGATCCTAGTATAGTACAGTGTAGATTTTGTCTCATTGCATTTGTATTTCGGTCAGAATACATATGCGGGTGTGTATGCCAGTATCGGGGTTTTCCTGTAATTTATTACGGGACCATTTTTCTGGAGTTGCCAGTTTGCTTTCCGTTTCGGCCATTTTCATTTGTATCCTTCTTTGGCCGAAGTTTGGTGGAGGAGGGCTTATTTGCAATTGGGCAAATAAGCATTTGTGGAGGGTGTTCTTTGCATACTTTTGTGTCATGATGGTTTCATGATGGAGCCCCATCCTTTGACCTTCCATGGTTCATGATTGCTTGACTTTTTGTAGCAATCATGGTTGTTGATTAGTTGGTGGAGTGTGGATTTGTTAGTGATCATTGCTTGACTTTGGAGTCATCATGCTTTTGATGATGGCTGAATATGATAACCATTTCCTTTGACTTGCTTATTCTTGTGGCTATCCTTTTTCACTCACTCACTCTCTCTCATTCTCTCCTCTCCCATAGCCATGGCTGGCCAAGCTCTAAGGGGGCTGTCCCAATTTTGTGCAAGGGGATTTTTGGTCTTTTAGCTTCACAAAAATCCCATAGTTCCACCTCCAAAGTATAGTTCATTCCTCCACCAAATGGCAAACTCCAAAACCCCAAATGAGACATGGTTCTACACCATTCTGCAGCAAACCTTGGACACGTCGACTCGCCAGCTTCGTGCCTGAGTTGCCTCGGTATAGAGGTGGGAGCCCGTAAAAGAAGCCGGCGACGTGGTGCCCTTCCGGCGACGAGGTGGAGACCGGAGCTTCTGCGGGAGATCAGGACGACGACGAGAAGACCGGAGGACACGGATCAGTCGGTATATCTCTCTTCCCCATCTTATAGTTAGCTAGGACTAGTTAATGGCCCGATCCGGGTTTTAGTGCGCGGTGGTGCCGGTTTCAAGAAAATTAATGTTAACCATCGCTTCCGCATTTGGCCTCGGGATGGAGGCCGGGACGCCGCCGTGCACTTACAGAAATCTCATCGAAAAATCCGAATCTCATAATCAAGAGTCAATAACAGTGAATACCGGCGTAAAGCCCCACAATATTACTTATCAGAATGAATGTAAAAATGTATGAAATATCCAAGTGAGTAATGCAATATCTAAATTAGCACAATAATAACATATTGGAACTATTAGCTAGCAAGTTATATCAATGGAATACTATCCTCCAAGGTGTACGTAACATGGCAATTACCGATGATGATGTGTGTGAGCCGGCAAGCAAGTGTTCGTGAACATACGCATCATCGGTAATGGTGCTGCTGTCCTGACAACATGGGTTTATAATAATTAAGGAATACATAGGTATAAGCATGCACTGCAATAAAAACAACATGAATTAAACGGAGAATGAATAGTAATCGCAATAATGAAGGATATACACTTTTATATATACGAGTCATACAGTGTTGACATTTGAAATAGTACCAATCGCAGTTTTTAGAAAATACAGGCTATGGTGTTTTTAAGAAAAGGTACATCCTTTGAAAAATCCGTAGTATCCCTAGGCCTATCTTTAAAATACTCACGATTCGTTAGTTTTGGAAATAAGTATGACTCAAGCCCAGTCTAACATCTACCAAGTAAACTACATGACGAAGCTGAGAGACTAAACGAAAAGGTAAGGAAATCCACCTAAGTCCGAGTCGATATATCTAGTAGTCGGTGATCTCGCCTCAATAGCGTCACGTACAATAAAATATATAATGCGACATCCTCGAGTCCCGAGTGCAGATCAATCATCTTATTTATACATCGTACGGTAAAAATCCATTGTACGGCATCCCAAATCAGGGTATGGGTCAAATATCACATTTATCTCATTATTCAAATGGCAACATTATCATAATATCATGAACTAGGGGTACTGATCTAAAATCAAGTACATCTCAATACCATCAACATATATCCGCGTATGTGTAAACACATCGCCCAACGATCCGCTATAATATCATGTCGTATAATAATATCACGACCCAAACACATAACCGATCCCACAGCATCATGCCCGATCATATCGACTCTCCTCCGAGTATTATATACTATTCTCATCATACGTGTGTGTGTGAGTGGGTATATATATATATATATATATATATATATATATATATATATATAACAAATGAAATGCCTTGCGCCGTTCCATTCGTTCAACGGAAGCAACACATCCACACACACACACACACATATTTATCATATATACCAAAACATATCACGTGTGTGCATGTGTGTGTGTGTATACCTTTACACTAGGGTTTCGCAACTAAGAAATTAAACTAAAAACACTAACTTCTAATTACGCTAAAACTAGCTCATGAACTCCTAAAGAACTTTCTTGCTAATCAATCACGTCTCCCAATATATATATATATATATATATATAACACATTTACAAGCTATACTACGAAACTGCGGGGGTGCTATACGCCATCCACCCGACTTTCCCCGTAGATATACATCTACTTACCTTGATCCTTGCTTGCCGAAGTCGATGTCGCCACGCTCCCCTCGTCGTACGAAATCTAGACGAAGGTACCTATATTTCAACGAATACCGTATCTTAATCGAGAATCAAATACGAGAAATCCGATACAGCATACGAAGGGTACATAGGTTAGACCCTACGAACTACGCATGAAAGAAAGGCCAAACAAATCCTCGATGTCGATTTACAAACGTCAAACCATCGAGTTAAAACCCAAATACCTAAACCAAAGTTAAAACGAAGTCGCAAAACGAAACAGCAACGTAAGAAAACACCTCCAGATTTTGTTTCAGGTAAAATTAGCCAATTTTGCATATGTGAAGGGTCTAATTAACAGATAATGGAGCCATGGACGAAGCTTGAACCCAAACTAACCTCCCAAGGCCGCAATTTGCGGCCAAGATAAATTTATTTGCAGCCATAACAAAAGGTTAGGGTCTCGGGTCTTGGGTATAGCTTCTAGCTTGCCTGCACACCTCTCAGTAATCGCTAAATATTTTTCAGGTGCCCCGGGTCATAGCAGATCTCTAAATATCATCACAATTCCCACAATCTTCTAATATCCGGGTTTCTAAGTTCAAGTCTTGGGTTTAAGTCTCTGGTTTTAGTCTATAAAACTAACAATACAGGGGTTTAAGGTCACTATCAAACCTCAATTGCACCTTTTGATTCATAAACTACTCTTAATCTCATCTAGAAAAATTCTAACATCACTAATCCACCTTAGTTCTATTCTAAACCACACAAGGATATAATGAAATTCAAATACTCAACTAAGGATGTGGAGGTTACCTCATTTGGGACTCAAGAATTCCCTAGGGCATCAAAATTTAATTTTTCTTGATCCACCATACTTGTAGTGAGCTTGTGCATCATTTTTATGAAGGGGATGAATGGTTTTAATGTATATTTTAGGTTGTTGTGAGGTTTAGGAGGTGGTGGAGGGAGAGGGCAGCCATGGATGAGGGAGGGGAGAAAATAATGAAGAGGATGAAGAATGAAAGCAATGAGCCAAGGGTCAAAGGAACCCCTCCCCCCTCTCTCTTCTCTCTCTTGCCCATGCTTCCACCATGACACATTCTTTATTCTTTTCTTTTCTTTATCTTTTATTTTCTTTTTAAAACAAAAACACCATAATTAATAAAGAAGAGCCATGGTTCATGATATAGTGTAAAAAGATGTTTTCAACATTTTTTTGTTGCATGTTTCATGCATAAATAAGATTGATACAAAATTAGCAGAATATTAATCAAGATAAACATAATTTGCATATAATTATTTTATAAAATGCCTAAATCACATATTTTCCTTCAAAAGCGATATTTAATGAAATTTCCAAATCGACTCGGTACACTCAAAATCAATATCATGTAGAATTTCAAATATCTCCCGAATTATCGGCATATAGTTATACCATATCATTAAAATATGTATAATAATTCATTATTTAATTATTTAACTTCCCGAAAATAATACTTTATTTTTCTGAAATGTTACAGTCTTCCCTCCTTAAATTTGGTCCCCGAATTTAAATTCAAACCCCTCAAATACTAAAACATTTCAGTAAATTGATCAAATTGTCAGGGCTCCGAAATCATACATATATAAAACATATCGTAGCGCAAAGCATGCACATGGAAACGAGTATATAACTCAAAAATCAAAACTCCGTCTAGCATCCCGCAATCATCGGAGTTATGGTGAAGATACCAATGTCAAAGTCCAGTACGAAAACCAACATGATATACGTCAAAACTATAGCATGCACATAGTACGCATCATTGTAAGCTCGTCAAAACATCTGAAAAGAAATGCATGCCAAACCTTTTTCAAATTGCTGTGCGATGCGCGTATCACAACACAAGTAGCTGACGTTTATTGTAAGAAAATAATTCTATATACATATATGTATATCTTTTGTTTAACATACATCCTACCGTTTTGTAAATAATTTAGAAGGGTTTCCTTCGTAAAATGTTTCGTGTCATCTTGGAAACGTAGGTAAATACTGAGACTATAGCTCTCTTTTGGAAATCTCTTCGGTAACTATCGATGCATGCAAAAACATATTCAGGTACTGTCCTTTCACTAGTCCTGCTCAGTCACTATACCAAATAGTAAATATCATAAAACATACTACTCCAAAGAAATCACACTCAATAGCATATGTAATTAATGCTACGTGCGTCTGGTGCGCACGAAATTCGAAATCAATGAATGTGCCATACATGTGCACAGAAAAAAAATCTAAGTGCAACGGGTGTGCATGAAAACACCTGTCAAAGGCAACGGGTGTGCCTGACAGCAATATCAGGTGCATCTGATATGCACGAAGAATCCCGATTTAGGGCATCTGGTGTGCACTAAAATCGCCTCAAGCGCGCCAAGCATGCGCAAGAACCCAAATCAAGTGCACAGGGTGCACAAAACAAATATTGAATATCACAATCGAAATCGATGGTATACAACATACATCAATCCAAATCAGGTATACCGTGGTATATAAACTCATAAACGCGTGCATCTGCATGCACAAAATCATATCAAGGTACGGAAAGCTCGTGTAATTTACACAAAATACAAAAGTCAAAATCGTGTGCGACCCCTATGCATGAATTCAAAATCGAACATATCAGAGGGCATGAAATCAAAATCAGGTGCAATGGGTCTGCACAAAACGAAAATCAGTACAACTGATACGTAGAAATACGAATCATGTGCAACTGTGGTGCACAAATCTCAATCATGCAAATAATTTGCCCAAAATACCGAAATCCCAAATGACGGACACGTGATATTCGAGTCACCAAGTCACAAACCGTAAACATTGTCGTCGATATGCCCTTCCTTCAAAGTCGAGAAAGTTTCGGTGCATCCAAAACTAGCAAAGCAAGATATCTACTTGCCTCCTGTTCATGATCTGGCGCCTTATGCCCTTAGGCTCTCGTCCCTCACCGCGAATTGCTAGTTACATAACTCCTCGACTCAACGGCCCAATATGGAAATGAAGACGGAAACAGTTCCGCTCTGGCACATCCTCTAAAGAACTCTGGCAAACTATCATGATCACTCATAACAGGCCTCGTCGATGATGCCGAATTCTGGCCTACTGGGTGTGAGTAATATGACCGATGCTGGGTCCAAGTCTTCTCGTGTAGTATTCCAGAAAGATTATGTCGGGGTCTCTCCTAATTCTCGTTTCTGCCGAACTGCCCAGAAGTTATCGCCCTTACTAAATCCATTTCTTGTTCCGGAACAGCTGTATACTCATCATGACTCCTTATGAAAGATATATCTATATTCAATGTCTATGCATGCGTAACACCTCTCTGATGTCAACGGAGTGGAATGTCATCTCATCAAAATCCTGTGGCAACCGATCAACTGAGACTAAATTGCTTGATTTATAAGATTCAAATTAGCTTTCTTATGGATTCCAAGTATTGTATCCCATCACATGATATCTGTACGACGTTAAACTTTTCGATCGATTCATCAAAGTCCCATAATTCCCTAAGATCTCAACACTTGAGCACATTTTAATAATATCCAGTACATGCCACAATACCTATGGACCAGCCGTAGAAAGGCAGACCCAAGCCTCATTAATAGCACCACGGTACTTCCGCAAACCCTAAGGTTCAAAAGCGGTTTCATGGTCATTATGTCGAGTTAGGGTTTCATTCTTCTAGAGGGTTCACAGAGTTACTTGCATGTTTTTCTGTATATCTTAAACTTGGAAAAATGTGTTCTGACATTCGTTCGAACTTTTTAATTTCGCCTAGACAACATGTGAATACCCTTCGTCCCCACGCTAAAGAATGCCTTAATTCTCAAGGATAGACGATACATTAACGGTCATCAGATTCTAGCCAGCCTCTAGCAGTGGCCCCATCCTCTGGTGCTGATCTGCACGTTCGCGTCAACGAGAAAACATAGTAAAACGATATATCGAACGCTCATGTCATGAAAAGAACAATAAAACGACACACCAATGCAATCGTGTGTCACCGGAATTACGCCCTGGTCAGTTCTCGTCCATGACGAGCTCGTGCTGACTTCAACTCAAGCTGCAGCTCTCTCTCTCTGCCCGAGCAACCGTGGTAACAGAAACCACAAACCGAAATCGATGAGGATAGATCAATGAACGAATAGAATACTGTGCAATGAAATGTACATCCTAAGGCTTCTTAAGTGGAGTAGCGTATCGTAAGTATGCCGCGGAACATACACACAGTACGTCACTCTACTTAAGTCTCCAACTCCATCAACCAAGGTCAACCTATGCGACGAAAGTTCGGGTCTAATATCTTCTCGACCAAGTCTAAGTTCCGTAAGGTCAAGCCTAGATTTTGAATATAAATATATGCCCTAGACTCCACATAGTCAAACATAGACGCGAACCAAGGTAAAACCTAGCGCTCTAATACCAACTCTGTCACAACCCGAAATAGCACGTGACTGGCACTTGAATCATGTGAAGTCTATAGGACCATACCTAATTCAAGTAAGCCAAAAGCCCAGAAATCTAAAGCATTTAAAAGAAGATGTGAAGGAAAACTTGTTTTTAAGCAAGTGGTTTAACAAAATAAATGGCATTAAATATTTAAAAGCAACCTCATATTTTCCCGAAAAATTCGGCAGAGTCTCCTTTGTAAATACTGGCCCTAAACAGGTACAACACATGAAATACATAGTAATAAAATAAGGCATCCCCAAGCCGGAGCTAGCTCTCCGCCAATTGGCGAAAACAACCACGCAAGTTATATAATATACAACGCCGAAGAGCGTGGATCAAAACTCAGAAAGAAACCAACATCCTCAAGAAAACGAGAGAACAAACATAATAATACAGGAGAACGACTCTATGGTCGAAAGAATATACACTGGTTTTCTAAGTCTATCAAATAATAAAAGTCTGGTTGATGGAGTTTACTATATACAACTGAAATAAATACAAGTACAATGGTGGTCACGATGCAAGTGAACCCATCTACCAAAGCAATCACCCGGAAGGAAGCACTGTGCCAGCAAGCCGCAACGAAGCCTGTATGGCAAAACCTACAAGAAACTATGGGACAACGGGGGTAAGTTGCCAACTCATGAGTAGAAAACATCACCGAGCAGAAATCGCATGTATGACTCTATCCTAGGTCATACAATAATATCCTGATAATATATATAACCTGAAGTATCTAATAATGACAAGGTAATCATCTAACATCAGTATAATACCAAGTGCTCGTGTCAGTGCCACAGGTAGTAACATGTCAATATATGACGTACAAATGGATTAAGATTGAAAACAGAGTACATCATGAATGAGAAAACTGTTTTCTTATCTCAGTGAGATTTCTGTATAAAAATTCAAGTATCATTAATGAAATCAACAGAGAATCCGTGTCAAGCATCAACACAAAACGTATATCCCAATATCTCAATATCTCAGGCTCTGCATGATCAGGATCGGTCCATATCCATTTCTCTTATAACTCCGAACGGTATCCTCCGGATATTCGTCGAGTTTCCATACAATCACCGGTCGGTAGTGCCTCCCTACCGGGCTCAAACGCCTTTCTATACGATCTTCTTGCCCTGGGGTACCGCACCGGGTCCACCATGCACCCGCAGACGGTCCCTCCCCTACCTCAAATCAGGTGTATGATACCACTCGAGAACCGAGAAAACTCATGGTGGACATCACAAATATCATATCACGAGAAAACCGCAAATTTCTATCTTTTGAAATGAAAATTGAGTTTATAAATACTTGCGGTTTCTTCAAATCCAGAAATCTCATGGAAAAATCCAAATCTCATAATCAAGAGTCAATAACAGTGAATACCGGTGTAAAGCCCCACAATATTACTTATCAGAATGAATGTACAAATGCATGAAATATCCAAGTAAGTAATGCAATATCTAAACTAGCACAGCAATAATATATTGGAACTATCAGCTAGCAAGTTATATCAATGGAATACTATTCTATAAGGTGTACGTGACATGGCAATTACCGATGATGATGTGTGTGAGCCGGCAAGCAAGTGTTCGTGGACATACGCATCATCGGTAATGGTGCTGGTGTCCTGACAACATGGGTTTATAATAATTAAGGAAAACATAGGTATAAGCATGCACTGCAATAAAAACAACATGAATTAAACGGAGAATGAATAGTAATCGAAATAATGAAGGATATACACTTTTATATATACGAGTCATACAGTGTTAACATTTGAAATAGTACGAATCGTGGTTTTTAGAAAATACGGGCTACGGTGTTTTTAAGTAAAGGTACATCCTTTGAAAAATCCGTAGTATCCCTCGTCCTGTCTTTAAAATACTCACGATTCGTTAGTTTGGAAATAAGTATGACTCGAGCCCAGTCTAACATCTACTAAGTAAACTACATGACGAAGCTAAGAGACTAAACGAAAAGGTAAGGAAATCCACCTATGTCCGAGTCGATATATCTAGTAGTCGGTGATCCCGCCTCAATAGCGTCACGTACGATAAAATATATAATGCGACATCCTCGAGTCCCAAGTGCGGATAAATCATCATATTTATATATCGTACGGTAAAAATCCATCGTACGACATCCCAAATCGGGGTACGGGTCAAATATCACATTTATCTCATTATTCAAATGGTAACATTATCATAATATCATGAACTAGGGGTACTGATCTAAAGTCAAGTACCATCAACATATATCCGCGTATGTATAAACATATCGCCCAACGATCTGCTATAATATCATGTCGTATAATAATATCACGACCTAAACACATAACCGATCCTACGGCATCATGCCCGATCATATCGACTCTCCTCCGAGTATCATATACTATCCTCATATACGTGTATACGTATATGTATGTATATATATAGCAAGACATCCACATACATATATATATATATATACATATATCATATACACCAAAGCAAATCACATGTGTGCATGTGTGTGTGTGTGTATACTTTTACACTAGGGTTTCGCAACTAAGAAATTAAACTACAAACACTAACATCTAATTACGCTAAAACTAGCTCATGAACTCCTAAAGCACTTTCTTGCTAATCAATCTTGTCTCCCAATACACACACACACACACACACATACAACACATTTACAAGCTATACTACGAAACTGCGGGGGTGCTATACGCCATCTACCCGACTTCCCCCGTAGATATACATCTACTCACCTTGATCCTTACTTGCCGAAGTCAATGTCACCACGCTCCCCTCGTCGTACGAAATCTACACGAAGGTACCTACATTTCAACGAATATCGTATCTTAAACGAGAATCAAATACGAGAAATCCGATACAGTATACGAAGGGTACATAGGTTAGAACCTACGAACTACGCATGAAAAAAAGGCCAAAAAAATCCTCGATGTCGATGTACAAACGTCAAACCATCGAGTTAAAACCCAAATGCCAAAATCAAAGTTAAAACGAAGTCGCAAAACGAAACAGCAACATGTCACGACCCGAAATTGGCACGTGACGGCCATAATACTACGCAACGTCTACAGGCGTAACGCAGTAAAAGAAAGCCAAAACCCAGAAATCTAAACCAGTAAAAGACAAGAAAAGATAAGAATTATTGTTTAAAAGTCTTTGAAATCACAACCCAAATTCTTTAAAAGTCCAACTTTATTTCCTTAAAATTTTGGCAGCACCTCCTTTATAAAAACCAACCCCAAAAGTGGGTACAACATAAATAAAAAGTAAAGCATCCCCAACGGGAGCAAATCCACGCCCAAAGGCGGAAAACAATCATCACCACAAATATACGACGCCGTAGCGAAGAAATAGAAGACGATAGAAAGGAAACTGTATAAAAGACAACAAATCCAATATAATATACAACATCGTCCTCACCAAGTCTCTAAGTCAATATGAAAATAGTAGATGGAGAGTATAGGGATACAACGAACATACAATACAACGAATAACCACAAAACCCACCTAAGCAAACTGCACACTGTGAGCTGATGCGGTATCCGTAGCAAAAGATGATGAGATGTGTGATAATAGCCTGCCTCTGACTATCCTGAGGAACACCTGCAAACACTGTGGCACAACGGGGGTGAGTTGCCAACTCGTGAATAGTAAATAACATATGCAGGTAATCGCAAGTATGCACGTAAAGCATGAATCTAAGATATGCAATTAACAGTAATAACATGTCATATGAATGCAGAATAATGGAAAGTACACTAGCAGGTACAACCAATATATATAAAGCAATAATGATATGACAACCGTATGCAATAATCATGCGATAGGGATATGAGAATGTAAATGTGCAACAATCATGAAAGGTACACTAACAGATACTACTAGTACATGAAGCAGCGCACAAACAGATAAGGTGAGGTATTGAGTGAAGTATGCCATTTCCACGGAATCCTGACATCGTGGTAGGATCACAATCCAGAAAGACAATTTAAATACCAATTCCTCAAATCAGCCCCCAAATTGGCTCTCATATTATCTAAGTATCACCTCTCCTCAATTGCACAATATTAAGTATATCTCATATATCCCGAATGTACAACCTCAAGTATATCTCACATATATCGAATGTACAATCATCAAGTATATCTCGTATATATCGAATGTACAAAATCAAGTGGATCTCACATATCTCGTATGTACAATATCAAGTATATCTCACATATCTCGAATGTACAACATCAAGTAGATCTCATACATCTCGAATGTACAATATCAAGTAGATCTCACATATCTATCCAGTATCCAATCTCAAATGAATCTTTTATATCCCGAATCAAATCTCCAGCAAAATTCTAACATCCTAAATATAATGACATAAATAAATATGATGAGGTCAATACACATATATTAGCGTCCCATTCCACTAATATTGGTGTAAGGGTATATATAACAGCGGATAAATCCCCTGTTATATATACAAGGAGTAATTAGAAATATCATGAAACCAATGTGCCAAGCATCGACACAGAAATACCGATCTATCATATGCCGTCTCCCAGACTAACATCCTGATAGGTACGTATCATATGCTATCCCGAAAGCTCGAGTGCCTAACTCTGACCTTCGCCTTTCGACGTATCTATACGTACATGACTCCCAACTGTATCCCCACGATCCCCGCCGAGTCATTGGTACTGTCACCGGTAGGTACTTGCCCGCCTCCAGGCTCAATCGGCAAAGTCCATCGATCTTCTTGCCGAGGGGAACCATACCGGGCCCCACCATGTACCCTCATACGGCATCTACACCTCGTATGGAGTATATAATCAGAACCGATAAATCTCATGGTGGCTGCGCAAATATCATATCAAGGAAACCGGGTTTTTCAATTAATGCATAATTTCATGAACTCCCGCGGTTCCCAAATCCAGAAAACATCATGTAAAATCCAAATAACAATGCGCAAATCCAGGAATAAATATGTGCGATATATCTGAAATGCGAGCATATAAAGGAAAATATGTAGCTGAAACCAGATGTATGCGAAATCAATATGGTACAGCTAAGTATAGGTGTCTACCTATAAGAAAATGATGTAGTATACCCCCTGGGTATAGTAAAATATGTAGGGTACCCCCCGGTATAAGTAACATATATGCAAAGTATACCTGTAGTTATATCGTAAAGTGTGTATGCACCTATCACTAATGGTACGATACACTATAGGTATACAGATAACTAGCATGTAAGTATGTCAGAACATATGTGTAAGCATGTAGGTATACAGGTATGCTATAAGTCAATGCGTAAAGAAATATGAATCAAAGTCTCAATGTCCCTAACCAAGAAATATTATATCTATAAGTGGGTTATGCGTGACATGGCAATTATTGACGGTGTGTGTAGCATACAATCAGTGCTCGTGCAACATGAATCATCAATAATATGTGCAGTGTCCTACTACTACTAGTCCAGGCACAACTACATCTAAGTAATAGGGTAAATGCGCAATTCTAACAATAACGTAGAATATGCGACAAGTAATAAAATCTCTAGCCCTGACGCAGAACGCCATGCGGGCGATTCCCCTGTAGATGTTAAATCTACTCACCAACGCTCCTGGCTAAGTGAAGCCTACCACCTGTTTTCCCTTGTCGTAGCGTCCGAAGTCCCCGCTTGCGAACGTAAAATTTCACAAACACATCACATAAGCAAATATCCTACAATGACGAAAAGACAACGAAACGCGAAGAAAACGCACGGAAAATTGCACTGCGCGCTTAGCGCATCTATCGCGCACGACATCGGCCAAAAACCCTAATTGGGGTCGCTAAACTACAAAACAAAAGACTAGACCCCGATTGTCCCGATCGTGCAACACAACACAAAAATTACGAGGAATACAATAGATATAACCTCGCAACGACCAATCGAACCCACGTCGGAAAACCCCCGAAATCTAGTAAGCAACCTATCGCAATATTTTGCACTAGTTTCAAGCTAACGCATATCTAGCGATTATAAACACCTTAAAATAGCTTAACTAATCTATAAAAACCATTTCTATATTTTTAATACTTGCTAAATAAATTTTTGCAAAAACCTAGTAAGCAAAATTGCATAATTAAAAAAAGTGTTCATTAGCAAAAATTAACATTTACTACTAGGTTAATCTTCTCCAAAACACAAATTAACACTTCAAATAAATATTAAACACATAAATCAAGTTTTACCCTAACTAGATTATCATAAAAATCAAGTCTTGAATTTCAAACATGAAATTAAAAGCTTAAATAAACAATTAATATGCTAATTAGAAATTTAGAAACAACAAAAAGGATTAGGGTTAGGGTTTTATACCTCCACAAAAGATCAAAACCAAGAAACCAAACTCATCATCTTTTCCTCCAAAATGATGTTTTGAATGAAGATCCAAGCTACTTTTGTGAAGAAGAAAGAAGGAAATGAATATATTTGAGTTTTTGTTATTTTATTTGGATTTTTCATGATTTATTTGATGCAAAAAGAGTTGAAAATGGGTGGAAATGATAAGGGGCAGCAAGGGGAAGGGAAGGGCCGGCCAAAGGGGTGAGGGGGGTATTTTTGTGAATTTGTGCGAAGAAAATGCTAGGAAAAAGAGTAATAAATGCTAAATTGCCACCTTTACACTTTTTCTTTTCTTTTTAAAATAATTCCTTTTGCACTCCAAAAATATCTAGATATTTAAAAAGAAGTTTCCAAAATATTCTAGTGACAAAAATTAATTTATTCACAAGAGAAATTTTTTTCCGATTTACGTGCACAAAATACAGCTTAAAATAATATTTTATTTCGGAAAAAATCTATCTGAACCAAAACCTCCCAAATACTCCCAAAGTTCGCGTACAAGCTTTATTTTAGCTAAACTAGGTGCCGGCAAGTTTATACGGACGTTTGATCGAAATCGGGTTAAAACGGGAAAAACCGACAATTTTGCCCTAAAACGGGAAAATTCGCAAAACGATTTCTGAAACGTTACACAACATAAGAAAACACCTCCAGATTTTTTTCAGATAAAATTAGCCAATTCTGCATATGTGAAGGGTCTAATATTTAGATAATAGAGCCATGGACGAAGCCCGAATCCAAACTAACCTCCTAAGGCTGCAATTTGCGGCCAAGATTAATTTATTTGCAGCCATAACAAAGGGTTAGGGTCTCGGGTCTTGGGTATAGCTTCTAGGTTGCCTGCACACCTCTCAGTATTCGCTAAATATTTTTTAGGTGTCCCGGGTCATAGCAGATCTCTAAATATCATCACAATTCCCACAATCTTCCGATATCGGGATTTCTAAGTTCAAGTCTTGGGTTTAAGTCTCTGGTTTTAGTCTATAAAATTAACAATACAGGGGTTTAAGGTCACCATCAAACCTCAATTGCACCTTTTGATTCATAAACTACTCTTAATCTCATCTAGAAAAATTCTAACATCACTAATCCACCTTAGTTCTATTCTAAACCACACAAGGATATAATGAAATTCAAATACTCAACTAAGGATGTGGAGGTTACCTCATTTGGGACTCAAGAATCCCTTACGGAATCAAAATCCAATTTTTCTTGATCCACCATACTTGTAGTGAGCTTGTGCATGATTTTTGTGAAGGGGATGAATGGTTTTAATGTATATTTGAGGTTGTGAGGTGTAGGAGGTGGTGGAGGGAGAGGGCAGCCATGGATGAGGGAGGGGAGAAAATAATGAAGAGGATGAAGAATGAAAGCAATGAGCCAAGGGTCAAAGGAACCCATATGCAACCCCTTAGATTTCGATTAGTGTTAGTTTAGACGATAATGCGGGTTTTGGTAAAAGTCTACCAATTTGGATTCCTCACATTTTATAATATTTAATTAATAATTTATTATTATTTTGTATGTCATGCACAACCATGTGCATGTTTATGTGAGGGTGCTAATCTAGATTAGTTACCGTGTCAACTTAATCTAATCTAATCCCTTGTTTTAACCTAATCCTTGCC
The DNA here is from genome assembly GCA_030015575.1 of Agapanthus africanus. NCBI lineage: Eukaryota > Viridiplantae > Streptophyta > Magnoliopsida > Asparagales > Amaryllidaceae > Agapanthus > Agapanthus africanus. The sequence goes on from CM057346.1 coordinate 406,417,091, forward strand.
TTGACCTAAACCTTTAGATATTTGTTGAGAGAGGATATTTTGCTTTGGGTTTTGTTTGATGAGAGGTGGCATGGTGAGTGGTGTGAATGCATTAATGAGAAGTTAATGCAAAAGGTGCACTTACCCTCTCACCTTAATCTCACCTCACTCTCTCTCTTTATCATTCTTTCACTCTCTCTCTCACTCTATCTCTTTCTCATATTTCTTCACCTCCCTTATTTCCTCAACTGAACACTTCATCATTCCTTCACAAAACCATCACAAACTTCACAAAATCTCATAAAAATCACATCTTTTGCCTTGATTTGCCTCTTGGATGCCTCGGAGCTTGGGAAGATAGGATCTTTGAGTTCTTTTGGTTAGGTAATGATCTCTTTCTATTAGTTAAGTGTTTATTGTGTAGCGTAGCTTATTAGTTTCAGTTTTGAACGCGTATAGTTTCGTTTCGGGCAAATATCGTATTTTCAGTGTAGTTTTGGGTTCTCGGATGATCTGCTGAAGCCTCGTAGACCAGCTAGCAGCGGTGCTCACGGTGTGTCCGTCCGAGCTATCAAACCAGGTAATTGTTGCAAAAGTTCCCATCACAGTGACCTAGTGTAGTGACATAGAACCTACCTTCAAAATACGAGCCTATTCCCTCATTTTCAGGCCGCAAATAAATTGCTTCTGGCCGCAAATTACGGCCAGACAAGGGAGTTGGGGTTTGGATTTTGGTGTAGGGGTCTCTGGGGTTGTATGTGGTCTAATGGTAATTGCAACTTTTACAGATTGTTAGTATAGCAAAATCTTGGATCACTTGCTTGTTTTCTTGTGTTTCGTTTCACGCGTTACGTTATCCGTTACGGTTCGTGTTCTGTATTGCTGTTGCTCTGAGTTGGTGTCGTTGTGTCGCTATGCACGTTAGCCACAATACGAACACTTGAGAGTAAGTTTTGTGTTGTCACGTTGGTTGATTTGTCTTAAAAACTAGCTATTACCGCAATCAAGAACGACGTCGCTTTGCAGCTAGCCGGTGAGTACGGGTCGGTCCACGGGGATGTTGTGAATCTCCTAGTCGCTCTTACGAGTTAATTCTGAAGGATGTTCGGATTGATTATTAAATCTAAAAACCTAATTATTCTATACTACGATTATCTAGATCTAGTCTTGTTAGGGTTAGGTTTAGGGATGGTTTGGAAATGCAAGTAAATCTCAACGCTTTCTATACCCAAATGAAGATCTATGAGGAGTTATGGTAATTATCAATAAAGGGGATTAGATCCATTCGGGAAGGTGTTCCTTCCTCTAGGTTCTTGTCCTTCCTTTAGAGATCCTTACCCTAATCTCCATGGAAAACACGCGCAACCTGGCCTTTATACTACGGTGTCATCGTTACCTTGAGGGGTAGGATGCCGTAGGGCGCGGTGTGTGCGTGTATGCATGGAGTCCTATTGTAAATATATAATGGGTAAGAAAGGGATGAGAGATCTCATCTCTCAAAAGCCTTTCCCAAAGCTAACTCTAAACAATTATCTACGGCAATGAATTAAATCTACCTAGGGCAAAGAATTAAAATCTAAACTAGAGCAATTAAATAAAACTACTTACAGATGGCTCTCTCCAAACATCAACACAAGACTTGTCAGATCTGAATTCATGAATTGAAAAGAGGCACCGATGCTCTCCATAAATAATTCTGAATTTATTATTAAAAGGAGGCATAAAAAATTACAATGATTAGAGTTCCTATTTATAAAGAATAGAAAACCCTAGGTTATATTTTGATCCGCATGTCTACAATTACAAAAATAGCCCTAGAAAATCTTTTCAGCACCGCACAAGAATTATGGTAAAAAGCAATTTCTCTTTTGTCTTCTTATGGCCGCGGAACCGCGGCAATTGCGGGCTTGGGCCGCGGTTCCGCGGCCCTTTAGTAAGTTCAGATGATTATTTCTTCTGGGCTGCTTCAGTGTCTTTTGGGCTTTTCATTTCTTTAGTGTTTTCTCCATTTGGGCTTCTACATTTGTTCCAGATCTTCAGTGAACAATTTGCAATGGCTTTTTAACCGTTTGCCTTGTATTCTTGGACCTTGCGTTGCCTTGTTGATTGTGAACTGTTCTTCGTCTAGGCTTGACTAAGATCCTCCTAATTGTTGGTCAAAAGTCCATATTTTCATCGTCTTCACTGTTTTCTGTTCAAGAACCTGTAACCTGTAACATGTAGCAGACATGGGTCAAAAGTACCTGTTTATTTATAAAACGAATAAGAATGGGGAATATAATAATGCAATATTATGGTATGAACAAATACCCCCAAACTTATCTTTTGCTCATCCTCGAGCAAACTTATTTTTATTCACTAAAATCCTAACCGCACTTTCGCAGGGAAACGCGATTGCACTGAGCTCGTGCAACAAGCCGTTAAACCTCTAGGTGTCCCTAGTAGGAGGAGTGTTGTCTCCTGAAGGTTTTCAGCGGATACTATCCACAAAATCCTATCAATTTGGCTTTTCGACTTTAATTCTCCAATTAAGTTTTCTAACTAAGAATTCTATTATGATCGACCCGCAAATTATCCACCCTTATTCTTCACACTTCCTCATCATTTAACTTAAGATTATATATGTTCTATAGACTTACATAGCTTTCGGCATCTCTTAAGTTTTCCTTCTAGGATTCCATCTCCACTTAGGAATTTCTATCAACTCTACTAAAGATACAAGTTCTATTCTTCACTCCTTTCTCGCATCTAAACTCCAATCACTTATCCCCACGTGTGTGTAAATATCACCCCTACACTTGGAAATTCAAATCAAGCAATCATACCCTCGTCCATTGTCCAAAGCACTTATTAATTGGTGAATTTTGAATTTCGCTTACACATCCTTCATGCGACCGTTAATACTTCTTGAGGTACCAACAACCGATTACAAGATGCATTAGCACTTTAAAGCGTATTTCCTAGTTTTGCAACACCCAAGGCTTTTAGCAGTGACTCCCAAACTAGTTGGTCTAAGGCACTAGGTGATGAAGCACCCTCGCTAAATATTTTTCTATTTTTTGCAGCCTTAAGTAATCACAAAAACCAGTGTCCATTTTTTTTTATTCTTTATTCACACTTATATATATTTTTTTCATTTTCATTGTACTAAGGACATTAGACAAGAGCATTTCAAGGTCTCTTCTACTATTCCAAGTTTCAAGGTGCGTGATTGTGCAAATTGTAGGGTATACATTTTCAGAATCTAGACTTAAGCTAGGAACTATTTTTCAAACTTATACTCTAATAAGAACATCAATACTCTTCCCTCATTTTGACTTAGCCCAAGAAGTGAAACCAAAATTTGCCTATTTATAAATAAACTACAAGGCATATACTTTCTACCATTAAACTTTAAAGAAGGTTATCTTTAGAGTTTTTACTTTACTAAGTCTAAGATCTAGTTGTTCCTAGCCAGTTAACCTGTTTGTCAAACTCAAGTCAAATAAAGCCAGAATTGAATACATTAATTTTTATAATTTTTGAAATTTTTCTATTTTTATGGGTTTTCAAATAAGTATGCAAATGCAAAAATATGTATAAATGAATGTGAAGGAAGAAGACGTACCGAGCATACCCCCAAACTTGAACTTGACAGTGTCCTCACTGTCATACTAAACCAAGAGGGTCAAAATGTCGGCACTCCCCTGTTTATTTTTTTTTATTTTTTTATTTTTTTGTTTTGAATTTTTTATTTTTATTATTTTTTTATAGAAAAAGAAAACAAAATATATATATATATATATACAACAAGATTCCCCCCAAACTTAAGCTTGGCCTTACACAAGCCAAAAATTAGCACCAACCATTCAAAAATATTATCGTGGTAATGTCCAAGTTGGTGAAATAATGGGGTGTAGATGAAAGAGATGAGAAACACGCGAGACCGTGTGGAAAGAAGAATGGTAGAATATGGTCTCGGTGGGGGAGAAGAATGGCGGAAAGAAGAAAGAAGTAGAGTACGATCTTGAGGGTGTAAATTGAGTGAATAAATTAGCGCAATTTGTGATGACCGATGTGTTAAAAGCGATTGCGCTAACCTATCAACCCGTCGTGAAATGGGGTCAAATCCCTCAAGATTCGCAAGAAAACATGGGTACGCCGAACTTGGTATAGGTGATGAAAGCGTAACGGTCATATGTACGGTCGGGACAATAGGAAGGACGAAAGGAAGTGAATTAGGGATAGTATCATTCTCACCGTAGTAAACTGTCTCGAACTTGAAAGATTCCATTAATGGTTCGAAACTACTGTAAGCAACCGAGTCTGATGGTTCAACTAACTCATCTGAAAATATAAAGGACTCAAACTCGGGCGGTGAGTCATCAACATCGTCCGAAAAAGTGAAATACTCGTAGGTGTTATCGTCTGTGAGAACTGTGTCAGATTCAAAGGAAAAGGTTTCAAGCTCACAGTCTTCAAGCGGGGTCGGAGCGATGGAAAGGAAGGAGGGTGATATAACAGACAAAGGTTCAGGATGATGAATTGGAAAATCAAACACATCAAACAAAAATGGTTCAACCTCAATATGGTACTCAAAACTCTCCTCAATACCATCCTTATAGTTCTCCTCAACATTTATCTCATCCATGCCATTATCATCAAAGTCGAGACGCATATGAAGTTCGGGAGAAACATTTAATAATTCAGGATGATGATTTGAACATAAAATTTCAATTAAATCGACAGGTTCATCATCCGAAATATTCCCGACGTCTATATCCTCAATCATGTGAAAATTAATTTCTTTAGACCCCTCATCAAAAGCATGGATATTTATCGATTTTGGTTCTAGAGTGGAGGTGTAAAGATCAAAAGGATTAAGTGCGGTTTCACTCGAAAGGGGTTCCTCACAATTTGGCAAATCAAACACTACAAAGTCTCACAACTCATCATTTTGGACATATGTTTGAAAATTGGAGTTGTTGGATTCAATTGGGTATGGGTAGGTTTGATTTGGAAATCCTCTCTCATTCTCACTCTGTCCAACCGCCTCCTTATACATTGAAAAATTTGGAGATGGCGGAAAACTAGTTACCGGTTCAGCAGGTTGCATAAGGGCGGCCACGGAGGCTTCCACATTCCTAGTCATTTTATTTGTTGCAGCAATATAAGCTTCCAACGACTCTTCAAAACTAGACTTAGGTGGTGAGGGGGTTTCGGTAAAAGATTCAAAATGGTGTGGATATGCAAAACTCCCAACAGGCTGTGTAGAAACAGTGTCTAGTGAAAGTGGGAAGGTCGGGTAGGACTGGTAGGAAGTGGGTGATTGGGCAGGGGTAGGGTCAACATATGGATAACAACGTGAATAATCGTGTGGATCCCTAAAACTAGATGAGTGGAGAGGGGTGAAAGATCGGCTGCGAGATTGAGCAATATGCTCAGCAATGGACATCGGCTTAGGAGTGACAGAAGGACTCGAAAAAGTGGTGTCAACATATGGAGGTAGTAAAGGTTGACTTGGTTGACACAAAGTGGGTTGCAAAGCCAAACTGTTTCTCCTAGACGCCTCTATTTGATCGTTCAAAGATTTTTTAGGCATGGAAGGATCGTCTTTAAATTGAACGAACAAATTGACGTACGACGCAAAATTAGGTTCGGGATACCAAAGTTCGGCAAGTGATTTATTATGCGGGGTACCCATGTTAGAAGAAAAGGGTGAAAAGAAAGAATGTTGGTTGGTGCAAGGATCTATTTGCGGCCCAAAATTTTGCAAGTTTCTATAAAAGATTTGTCTTTTTTTTCTTTTTTCTTTTTATTTGGAAATTGTTGCAAAAAGATTTTCGAGAAAAGATATGCAAAAAAAAAGATTACTTGCAATCAATTTCTAGTTTAAACGAGGCGCAAAAATCCTGCACAAGATCGTTATTTGGAAGGGAATATATTTTTAAAGTGCACAAAATCTTGCAGGCATTTTTCAGAAAACTTATTAAGAATTACATAGGGGGAACAGAGAGAAGCTTACAGAGCAAAGTTGGTCAGATGATGTCACTGTTCCACTGCCCTTCCGAGGCAAAACGTGGCTTCCACCGCGATTTCGCGGTCAAATTGACTGCACAGTGCCCCAGAAAAAGTTTGGTGCTCTGATTCGACGAGACGGCCGCGGTTCCACGGCCTAAGGTGGGTTTTGGCCGCGGAAACGCGGCGGGATGGGGGATTTAGATCTCCAGAAAAATTTCCCTGTTCTGTTATTTAAAATCGCTTCTGTTCCGATGTTTTGTTTCCTATTTTGCTTTCTGGAAATTTCCAGATCCGATTTTCGTATATCCTGCAAAATTCAAACAACAAAGTATCCCATCCAAAAATAACAAGTGAAATATTTATATATATATATATTTTTTATGATTTTTCAGATTTTTATGATTTTTTAAATTTTGATTAACCCGAAATTGCGAAAAGGAAAGTTCTACGCCATCCCCGGCAACGGCGCCATTTGATTTGTCTCAAAAACTATCTATTACCGCAATCAAGAACGGCGTCGCTTTGCAGCTAGCCGGTGAGTACGGGTCGGTCCACAGGGATGTTGTGAATCTCCTAGTCGCTCTTACGAGTTAATTCCGAAGGATGTTCGGATTGATTATTAAATCTAAAAACCTAATTATTCTATACTACGATTATCTAGATCTAGTCTTATTAGGGTTAGGTTTAGGGATGGTTTGGAAATGCAAGTAAATCTCAACGCTTTCTATACCCAAATGAAGATCTGTGAGGAGTTATGGTAATTATCAATAAAGGGGATTAGATCCATTCGGGAAAGTGTTCCTTCCTCTAGGTTCTTGTCCTTCCTTTAGAGATCCTTACCCTAACCTCCATGGAAAACACGCGCAACCGGGACTTTATACTACGGTGTCATCGTTACCTCGAGGGGTAGGATGCCGTATGTGTGCGTGTATGCATGGAGTCCTATTGTAAATATATAATGGGTAAGAAAGGGGTGAGAGATCTTATCTCTCAAAAGCCTTTCCCAAAGCTAACTCTAAACAATTATCTACGACAATGAATTAAATCTACCTAGGGCAAAGAATTAAAATCTAAACTAGAGCAATTAAATAAAACTACTTACAGATGGCTCTCTCCAAACATCAACACAAGACTTGTCAGATCTGAATTCATGAATTGAAAAGAGGCACCGATGCTCTCCATAAAGAATTCTGAATTTATTATTAAAAGGAGGCATAAAAAATTACAATGATTAGAGTTCCTATTTATAAAGAATAGGAAACCCTAGGTTACATTTTGATCCGCATGTCTACAATTACAAAAATAGCCATAGAAAATCTTTTCAGCACCACACAAGAATTATGGTAAAAAGCAATTTCTCTTTTGTCTTCTTATGGCCGCGGAACCGCGGCAATTGCGGGCTTGGGCCGCGGTTCCGCGGCCCTTTAGTAAGTTCAGATGATTATTTCTTCTGGGCTGCTTCAGTGTCTTTTGGGCTTTTCATTTCTTTAGTGTTTTCTCCATTTAGGCTTCTACATTTGTTCCAGATCTTCAGTGAACAATTTGTAATGGCTTTTTAACCGTTTGCCTTGTATTCTTAGACCTTTCGTTGCCTTGTTGATTGTGAACTATTCTTCGTCTAGGCTTGACTAAGATCCTCCTAATTGTTGGTCAAAAGTCCATATTTTCATCGTCTTTACATCATTTTGACTGTTTCCTGTTCAAGAACCTGTAACCTGTAACATGTAGCAGACATGCGTCAAAAGTACCTGTTTATTTATAAAACGAATAAGAATGGGGAATATAATAATGCAATATTATGGTATGTTCTGAATTCATGAATTGAAAAGAGGCACCGATTCTCTCCATAAAGAATTCTGAATTTATTATTAAAAGGAGGCATAAAAAATTATAATGATTAGAGTTCCTATTTATAAAGAATAGGAAACCCTAGGTTACATTTTGATCCGCATGTCTACAATTACAAAAATAGCCCTAGAAAATCTTTTCAGCACCGCACAAGAATTATGGTAAAAAGCAATTTCTCTTTTGTCTTTTTATGGCCGCGGAACCGCGGCAATTGCGGGCTTGGGCCGCGGTTTCCTGGCCCTTTAGTAAGTTCAGATGATTATTTCTTCTGGGCTGCTTCAGTGTCTTTTGGGCTTTTCATTTCTTTAGTGTTTTCTCCATTTGGGCTTCTACATTTGTTCCAGATTTTCAGTGAACAATTTGCAATGGCTTTTTAACCGTTTGCCTTGTATTCTTGGACCTTGCGTTGCCTTGTTGATTGTGAACTGTTCTTCGTCTAGGCTTCACTAAGATCCTCCTAATTGTTGGTCAAAAGTCCATATTTTCATCGTCTTTACATCGTTTTCACTGTTTCCTGTTCAAGAACCTGTAACCTGTAACATGTAGCAGACATGCGTCAAAAGTACTTGTTTATTTATAAAACGAATAAGAATGGGGAATATAATAATGCAATATTATGGTATGAACATTGGTCAGCGTAGTTTGTACGTGTTTTGGGTCTATTGCTAACATATACTTGTGTTGTGTTATGTTTTATGTTCGCAGGCGGGGACTTCGGGCGCTGCGAAGAAGATGAAACAGGTAGTAGGCTTTACTTAGCCAGGAGCGTTGGTGAGTAGATTTAACATCTACAGGGGAATCGCCCGCATGGCGTTATGCGTTTGGGCTAGAGATGACATGATATTGTCACATATTCTATTACATATATATAGAGTTACGCATACACCTTATTGCTTAGTTATTTGTTGTGCTTGGACTTGTAACCTTAGGACACTGCACTATTATTGACGACTCATGTTGCATGAGCACTGATGGTATGCCACACACACCGTCAATAATTGCCATGACACGCATAACACACATACATATCTGATATTGTTTTGTTAGAAACATTGAGACATTTATTCATATTCCTTGTTGCATATGACATATAGCATACCTGTATACTTACATGCTTACACATATGTCTTGACATGCTTACATGCTAGTTACCTATATAACTATATGGTATTGTACCATTAGTGATAGGTATATTTCTCATATAATGACATAGCTACATGTACATCTTGCATACATACTTACACTTATACCGGGGGGGGTATATTACATCATTACTGATAGGTAGATACATATACCTTGCTATACCTTTATGTTTACACATATATTTGGCTATAGCTACATGTTCACCTTTATTTGATGTTATATTGGACTTGGAGAAATTAGGAACCGCATGATATATATATATTACTTGTTGTAGTTAAATAGCAGCTTTTTCTTTATATGCTCACATTACAGTTTTATGTTACATATATTATATTCATGGATTTTCATTGAGATGTGGATTTTTCATGATGATTTCTGGATTTGAGGACCGTGGTAGTTTCATGAAATTATGCATTATTTGAAAAACCCGGTTTCTCTTGATATGATATTTCAGCAGCCACCATGAGATTTATCGGTTCTGATATATATACCCCATACGAGGAGGAGTCGAGGGCCGTATGACGGTACCTGGTGGGGCCCGGAGGTACCCCGGGGTGAGAAAGGGGTGTCGACGTAATATGCCGATTAGCCTGACAGGGGAACCATACTTACCAGTGACAGTACCTATGACTCGGCGGTTATCGTAGGGATACCGACGGGAGTCATGTACGTATGGATACGCCGAAAGGCGAGTGTCAGAGTTAGGCACTCGAGTTTTCGGGATAGCGTATGATACGTACCTATCAGGGGACCATTCGTGGTGACAGCACCTGATAGATTAGTATTTATGTGTCGATGTTTGACACAGGTTTTCATGATATTTTTACTCTTAAGTATATATAACACTGGAATGGGACGCTGTTATATATATATATATATATCTATATATATTAGTAGAATGGGACGCTAATATATATGTATGCATATCTAATTTATATACATCATCATAATTTTTCATGCAAATATACTTAGGATATATGAGATTGACTTGATATTGGATACAGGATTTATAAGAGATTGACTTGATATTAGATACAGGATATATGAGATTGCTGATTTTTTACATTCAGGATATATGAGATTTACTTGATATTATACATTCAGGATTTATGAGACTTACATGATATGAGAGCCAATTTGGGGGCTGATTTGAGGAAATTGGGATTTGGATTGTCTTGATGGACTTTGGTCCTACCACGAGGTTAGGATTCCGTGGGAATGACATGTTTTATCCCATACTCCGCATTTATTGTTATGCACTGCTTCATGTATTAGTAGTATCTGATAAAGTACCTCCCATGACTGTTGCATTTACATACTTTTATTTTATATGCATTGCTTCATGTATTAGTTATACCTGCTAGAGTACCTTTCATGACTGTTGCATATATACATTGTCATATCATTGCTTCATGTATTAGTAGTACCTGATAGAGTACCTTATATGATTGTTGCATACAGATTGTCATATTATTGCTTCATGTATTAGTTGTACCTGCTAGTGTACCTTTCATGACTGTTGCATACATATGACCATTATTGCTATTAGCTTGCATATGTTAGATTCGTGCTGAACGTGCATACTTGCGATTACCTGCATATGTTATTTACTATTCACGAGTTGGCAACTCACCCCCGTTGTGCCACAGTGTTTTGCAGGTTGTTCCCCAGAGTAGTCGAGGCAGGCTATTCATCTATCGTATTATCTTTTGCTGTGGATACCGCTTTGGCTCACAGTGAGCAATTTTGCTTTTGGTGGGTTTTGCGGTTATCTGATGTTGTTTTTTTGTATATTCGTTGTATCCTGTACTCTCTATCTACCATTATCTTGTATGACTTAGAGAATTGATGTGAGGACGATATTGTATATTATTTTGTGACTTGGAGGTCTTTTATGCATTTTTATTTATATCGTCTTTTATTTCTTCGCTACGGCGTCGTATATCTTTTGTGGTGGTTGTTTTTGTAAGTCTACGGTAGCGCCCCGGCAGTCATTCTGACGACAAACGCGGAACAAAAACTTTTATAACTGGCGCTAACATATACTTTAACTCGGATCTTGCCATTAACGCTAAACTAACAAACTGTAAAGAGGTAGAAAGGCTATACCGATCGATCCGAGTCCTTCGGTCTTTAGCTATCATCCCACGCTCCTCGCGGCAACTCCGATCTCTCGTCTCCGAATCGCGGTGGCACCACGTCAACGGATCTTTAAACGGGCTCCCGCCACTATACCGAGGCAACTCGGTCATCAAGTCTGCTAAAAGAGATGACTAAGATGAAGTAGAGAATGAGTAGAATACTTTGTCTTAAACACCCTAGGGTTCTCATCACATGAGAGGGTTAGGGTGGAGGTTGAAGAAGATGCTAAGGATTGGAAATTGTGAACTCAAGAAAATCAAGAGAGCAAAAGAAAGCCAAGCATATGAACTTCTCTCTCTCATTTTCTAATCCTTTTGTGAATAGATATATCAGGTTATCTTTATCAAAAACTAAAGAGAAATATCTAATGAAAATGTCTCCTCAAATATCTCTTCACAAAACAAAACTCATTAACTCTTTAATGACTCACTAGATGACTCATTACATGAGTCATTAGTGAACATTCTAGAATTGATGAGTCACAACCATGAGTCACAATTTCCAAAACCTATTTAATCATTTAAATGAAAATGATTAACCAAAAGAAATGCATTTTCTAAAGTATTCTCGTAACGGATTACGAAAATACCCTTCACCTGTATATACATACCTGTATCCGTATTCCGACCGAATACGAATACGAGAGACTAAAATATTCCGACTCAATATAATACATGGATCCGGCTTAAACCAAAGCCCACCAGTATTATCTGTTCGAAATATGACACGTGCACAAGTGCACGTGCATTTTCGAACCCTGCCATAAAGCCATACGGCCTCTACAACGTTTCCCAAACTTGGGAAACTATCTGTGGGGGACTCTAAAGACTCGTCAGTACCCTAGCAGTGGGTTTAACCACAAGCACGTCAGCGGTACTAGCTGTGCGTAATGGCTGCCCATGTACTAACCGAAAGGGAAGCCTGATGAGCGAACGCATCCTGGAACCCTACTGAGCCTATCAGTGACAATATACATACAGTCCGGTCCATTCGTCTATGAGTATCGCATATCGGGCCTAGGGGTCTGGTAACGTCAGACCCCCAAAAGCGGTATAAGTCGTGTCGGAGGGTAGTCCTGAATACCCTGAGATACTACTGGAGTACCTACCAGTAAATCACCTGCCTCGGCCGAGGGCTTTGTGTAATGGCTCTCCTAGACACTGCGCGATCTCACCCCCAATACCGGGAAAGACGAATCCCCTGCCGATCCGCTCACTTGCCTCCATGAGGCTCGGGACTGTACTCAACTAAAACCTGTTTGCACGACTCCTTTGAGCCATGGTAGGGTAGTAATCAAAGCACAGTGGGAACTCACACGAGACAAATGACGATCTCAGGTCGATGAACTAACCTGTACACATGTCACCTTGGAACTGCTATCTGACGCTAGGTATAATACCAACTAGCAGGTTCCCGGCGAGTCCTGTCCGGTGTACTCATAACCCAATGAGCACCTGTATACATCTTATTGTTAGTGTATATGCCCTAGGGGCCATTATTGTATCATACTAGATTGTATATTACTTAATGGAAGCTTGGGATATTCACAGTTATATATACAGTCTTGCTAAAAATGGTAGTATGCTACTTGGTTTGTGTCTACTTTAATATGTGCATATGTTTCTTGTAACGTATCACTTATACATATTAGTATAGCCCATAGGATCTTTGCTTGATTACCAGCGTCGTGATGGCAGTCACACTAGTGGGGGCTGGGTAGTCTGTAAGCAACATCCTATACAGGTCCCTGGTCGTTGGATTATCGAGATAGGGCATCGATATTCCGGAGTAGACTAAGTATGTACGCTTCTCATCCCAGTTGGGGTGATGGTCTGTCCCACAGCCATCAGTATGTCGTACAGGAGATAGTATGCAGGTGCTCGTTAGGTTACGGGTACACCGGACAGGACTCGCAGGGGAACTGATTGTTTGGTATTATACCTGTCGTCAGTTAACAGTTCCCAGATGACATGAGTACAGCATAGTCCGCAGACTTGACACTGCTACTTCTCCTCGAGTGTGTCCCACTGTTCTTAGATTGCTACCCTACCACGGCTCAAAGGAGTCGTGCAAACAGGTAGCAGTTGGGTGCAGTCCCGAGCACTTGGAGGCAGTAGTGGTTAGACAGGATTCGTCTCTCCCGGTATTGGGAGATGATATCGTGCCGTGTCAGAGAGCCATTACGCAAAATCCCTGGCCAGGGCAAGAGAGATATACTGGTAGGTTCCAGTAGCTTCTCAGGGTGTAATGGGCTTCGCTCCGACACGACTTATACAGCTATTAGGGGAATGACGCTTGCCGCCCCCTAGGCTTGATATGCGATAGTCTTAGACGAACAGACCGGACTGTATGAAGATTGTCACATCAGGCTCAGTGGGAGTTCGGATGATTTTCCTCATCGGCCTTCTTATCGACATCTACCTGGGGGCCGTTACGTACAGCTAGTGCCACTTGCGATCTGTGGTTAAACCCACTGCCAGCATAGTGTCGAGTCTTTAGAGTCCCACACAGAGAGTTTCCCTGCTCCAGGCGAAACGATATAGAGGTCGTATGGTTTTACGACAAGGGTTCGGACGCATACGTTCGTTTACGCACGTACGACTTTTTCGGACAGTTTTTACTAGTCGGCTTTGGTTTAAGCCAGATTCTAGTATCGGGTTACTTAATTTATACAGTGTAAAGTTTTTCCGTGTTTTCACGGATTGGAGGGGCGTTCTCGTAATTTGTCGGGAGCTTCTAGAAGAGTGGCGACTAAGGGGTTAAGATGGCATTACATTAAATGAGATTAGTGACTCATTTGTGTGATCATCTAAGTCATTAATGCATCATAAATGCTTAATGACTCATGGAGATGAATCACTCATAGATATTTATGAAGCATGGTTGTTAATTCTATTTTTTTGATTTTTGGATAAATAATAATGCTTCATATATATTATGATAACATCATTATCTCATTTCATTCTCATCTTCACCTTCTCTCTCCTCAAGCTCACTCTCTCTTCAAACCCTAACCCTAGCCTCTCATGTGTTGAGATCAAGAGTTAGCTAGACTAATATATCCATAACCTCACTCTATATCCCCTAGGTAGCTTAGATTAGCACTTTAAGCAACCTAGTTATCTCAAGTTTGAGATTAAGCTTGGCGTAGGAGCTTTCGGGTGGATTGTCTTTGATTCGAGGAGGGCGTTGAGGTGCCGATGTTCCAAGGAGCCTAGGAGGAGTGGAGGACCGCGATAAAGACCCGAAGGACTAGTATCGTGAGGTATAACTTCGTATCCGAGTAGTTAAACCTCTAGTGTTTAGTTAGCAATGGTTTAGATAACGATTCATGCGCTCAAGTCCGTGTTACGAAGTTTTGATAATCGTTTTTCATATATTCCGCCCCCCCGCAAGTTCGTGGGGTGCGTGACATGGACTTACAGTGGTATCAGAGCCAACTAAACCATTACTAGCTTGTTAGCAACTGATTAGAAGTTCGATCGACGGAAAACACGAAAACAAAAAACCGAAAACCCTAAGTTTCTGTTAATTTTAAAAGTGTCTGAAAAAATATTTGACATACCTTAAAATTCACAACAGGGAAATTAATGAATACTGGGAAAATACGAGCCAGTAACTCTACAAAACGGCCGCGGATCCGCGGCAATAGAGTGCTTCTGCCGCGAATCCACCGCCGAGTCAATGCCGAGTTGACTCGGAGTATCACAGTAATTCTTAATTTCTGGTTTTTTGTTTTCCTGTATGTTCTTTTTCTATCCAGGTTACTTCAGTGCAGGTTTGCTTTTGGGATAGACATGGAAAAGGGAAGTCGATCGATATTCTAAGATATTTGCTAATTGGGTTTTTATCTGTAATGTTTAATGTATTCGTAAACCTCCCCTAACTGCTAGTATGTCGGTTGGCAGGGGGTTGCACATTTCTGTAATGTTTACTGTATGTGTATATGAACTGTGTTGGATTGTTGTGATGATTAGCCGGGGTTTGAGATGTGTTTAATATTCATTCATTCAATGTAAATGTAATTTGATGTAATATTCTTTTGCGGGGCACATCCAGGTTGCGGTTGTAGCCACCGTTGTATTATTATTTCTTTTTACTGTTTTTTTCTCCTTGGATAGACCCAAGGTGGGGTACACAAACTACCGGGTACGTTGAAGTGTTTAGTGGCCTACTCACGTTGTTGAGGGAGACCGCTTCACTTCGGGTACTTGGCGGGTAGTTTGCCGTATCCGTAGGGGTCTGGGGTGGGGGTAATGGCTATTCATCACAACTGTGTAATCCATCTTTTATTGCAGACTCAAAGCAAATGCGGATTGCTAGTATATCCAATAAAGTTCATCTGTGATCTGGAATGCTTATTATTGCATCTGACGAATGTACAATATCTATATATGATAGCTATTAGACGTCACTTATGTTTTACACCCGCGCTAGCCCAGCCCCCGCTCTGTCGTTAGTTAAGTAACCTAACGGGTGATGACGGGACCCAGTGGCGAATGCGGATGGCATAAGAGGACGTGGTATTTTCGTTGTTTTCTGCAATGATAAGTTTAATGATGGGACACATTATAATAATGCAAAGAAAATAAACCAAAGTTTAATCGTTGGAACAAATTTAAAAGAAACCACTCGGTTATTTTAAAAGATCAGAATTTTTAAATTACGGAGCTTTAACCACTCCTTTTAAAAAGTATCAGGTTCCTTCGATTATATCAAGTTCACTACGTTCACGGTTTTGCTAAAACCATTCGTAGCCCTCCGTCATTTCTTATGGATGGTCGGTAGTATTCAAGCTGTGTTTGTTGGCCCTTAGTCAAGGCATAGTGTTTGGTAGCTGCTGGGGTATTCATTTGTTGCATAAATAGATGCGTTGGTTTGGGACAGTCGTATTACTTTGTTGGCCCTTAGTCAAGAGTATGTATGGGTGGGTTCAAATTAACCTGGACAATGACGGATAGAACTTGATATGTGACTTATGATTTGTTGGCCCTTAGTCAAGGTCATAAGAGCATGGGGCAAAAATCCACATCGGGAATTTCTAAAGAAACTGAAATTTGCAGAGAGATGCATACCATTTTGGAGTTTGATGAATGTTGGTAGGATTCCTTCAGCATTATCATACGATGATATTTTGGATCCCGATCCTACTGTGAGTACAAGCTACTTATCAGGAGATTCGTCACTTAACGATCAATGCTATAAACCAAGTAGGTGTCTAGAAAGGTGTCAGCGGGGTTACGCCCCCAGAGAAAAGAGGTTATTTAATTAAGGAACTTCGTGAAAGCGTTGGAAAACCTCCCTCGAAGTATCGACACTGGCCTGGCTGAACGGTTAAGCAAGTATTGTACGGTGAGAATTGTCATGGCTAATTCTTCTTTTATGGTTTGAGGAGGGATTCGAGAAACAGTGGGAGCCATCCTGTTTAGATAAACTTAAAATCAATCTAAACTTGCAACAGCATCATGCTAAAATGTTTTCTTCTCTCTCTCTTAATTGCAGCGACCTTGTGACCACACCTAGGTTACATCTAGATAACAAATTGCCTGAATCTGACTTATATGACGGGGAAAGGTCTGTCCAGATGTCCATTGGCTATAACAAGATGGACCACCCTATTACTACTCAAAATCCCGCCGTCCCAGGTCCAGTTTCCACTGTCGCGGATATGGATATCCGTCAGACAAGCGAAAAAGATAAAGCGAAAGCTAAGTGCCTCGTGTTAGCTTCAGTTGATGGTGTATACCAAAAGCAGCACGAGAAGATGGACTTATTTTCCATCTTTCTCCATAATAAAGATTTATATGGAGAGCAATCTCATATCACTAGATATGAAACCTCGAACGAATTAATTCAAGCGAGGATGGCTGATGGGTCGTCTGTAGGGGACAACGTCCTTACAATGACTAGCTATATTGATGAGCTCCAGGACCTGGAGACCGCGTTGGGAAATGAGTCAAAAACTGACTTGATTCTACAGTCTCTGCCTCCTACCCTGAAGGAAACCAGGGAAGGAGAAGGAAAGAGAAAGGCAAAAGTTTTGGGACTAGATATAGTAAAAGAGGGACGTTCCTATTGTTACAGGAATGAATATTGGCAGAATGATTGCAGGGCTTTAGAAGCTAGTGGCCAGGATACGAAGCATGTTATGGCTTCAGCCTCAAGTGTGTTTGTAATAGAGAACTGTATGTCAGTTAACCCTACTTCCTGGGTATTGGATACCGGGTCAGGATCTCACATCTGTAATTCATTACAGGCTCTGAGAAACCGTAGGGTTATCGGGATAGGTGATATGACCCTCACGGTTGCTAACGGAATGAGCATGGACGCTGAATCCGTAGGGGAATATCATCTTGGACTGACAACTGGGCAGATATTGATTCTGCGTAACTGTTTTTATGTACCAGGAACAACTTGTAATATCATATCTGTATCCTTACTTTCTAAGGAAGGATATGATTTTACTTTTGTAAGTGATATGGTTCACATCCACCTAAATCAAGTTCTGATTGGGTCAGGTACATTACAAAATGGAATATACGTATTAAATCAATCTCAGATTTTCAGTGTCCAGAACACACTTAAAAGAAAGTCTCCAGATATAAATCAGGCTTTCTTATGGCACTGTAGACTAGGTCACATCAATGAGAGAAGGTTGACTAAGTTACATAGAGTAGGATATTTGAATCCGTTCGAATATCAATCTTATGCTACTTGTGAATCTTGTCTCATGGAAAAGATGACAAAGACTCCATTCACTGGACATGGAGTAAGAGCAAGCAAGCTCTTGGGAATCGTACACAGTGACGTGTGCGGTCCAATGTCTACGCATGCGCGAGGTGGTTATTCCTACTTCATTACTTTTACAGATGATTTCTCTAGGTATGGATATGTCTTCTTAATGAAGCATAAATCCGAGGCTTTTGAGAAATTCCAAGAATACAAGAATGAAGTGGAAAAACAAACAGGCAAGAGTATAAAGACACTGAGATCTGATCGAGGTGGTGAATACTTAAGTCCTGAGTTCCTGGGTTACTTAAAAGAGAATGGAATTCTCTCTCAGCTTACACCTCCATACACGCCACAACATAACGGTGTATCGGAAAGGAGGAATCGAACCCTATTAGATATGGTTCGTTCCATGATGAGTAATGCTGAGTTACCACGATCATTCTGGGGATATGCACTAGAATCAGCTGCATATCTTTTGAACCAGGTTCCTACCAAAACTGTGCCTACCACACCATATCAGGTGTGGAGTGGGAAGAAACCCTGTCTAAAACATTTTTAGACATGGGGATGTCCAGCTTTTGTAAAAAAGCAGCATGCGGACAAGCTCGCGGCACGCTCAGTAAAGTGTAAGTTTATGGGATATCCAAAGAACTTCAAGGGATATTATTTCTATTACGCAGAGGAACAAAAGGTTTTTGTTTCTCGTCATGCCTGCTTCTTAGAAACTGAATTTTCGGAAAATCAGAAGAGTAGGAGCGCAATAGAACTGGAAGAAATTCCAGAACCACGAACTACTACTGAAAGTATGGTAGAACCAGAAGTTCAAGAAGAACTGGACATTCCCACACCACTCCGCAGAAGTAGTAGGCAGTCTCATCCGCCCGAGAGATACTACGGTTTTCTCATAAACGGGGATAGAGAGGATTGCACTATTGACTATGATGAGCCTACTAGCTTCCAGCAAGCCATTCAGAGCGGTGACTCAGTAAAATGGCTGGATGCAATGCGGACCGAAATGGAGTCCATGTACACTAACAAAGTATGGACTTTGGACATTGCTCCAGATGGTGTAAAACCCGTAGGATGCAAATGGATCTTCAAAAAGAAGATTGGTGTAGATAGACAGGTTGAAACCTATACGGCTAGACTTGTTGCAAAGGGTTTCCGTCAAAGACCTGGTTTGGACTATGAAGAAACCTTTTATCCAGTGGCTATGCTTAAATATATTCGGGTCCTTCTTGCTATTGCTGCCTTCCACGATTATGAAATCTGGCAGATGGACGTAAAGACGGCCTTTCTAAATGGTAATTTGGAAGAAAGCGTCTATATGGATCAGCCAGAAGGATTCATTCAGAGTGGGAGCAGCGGTAAAGTATGCAAGCTGCTTAAGTCCATTTATGGACTAAAGCAGGCATCACTGAGTTGGAACATCTGTTTTGATGATGCTGTCAAAGAATTTGACTTTATCAAAAATCCAGATGAACCATGCATATACAGTAAGATTGTAGGGAGAGCTGTAGTATTCCTCGTCTTGTACGTGGATGACATTCTCCTAATAGGAAATGATATTCCTATGTTACAGTCAGTCAAAAGATTCTTGTCACATAAATTCTCCATGAAAGACCTGGGTGATGCCACCTACATTCTGGGGATCCGGATCTATCGTGATAGATCAAAGAGAATGTTGGGACTTTCACAGTCCAGGCACATAGACACCATAGTGAAAAGATTCAGTATGGATGATTCTAAGTGCGGTAACCTACCGGCTTGTCACGGAATCACCCTCTCTAAAGAGATGTCTCCCAAGACTGATTTAGAAAGGGATCGCATGTCGATTATACCCTACGCTTCTGCGGTAGGCTCTATAATGTATGCGATGTTATGTACCAGACCAGATGTAGCATACGCATTAAGTGTTGTAAGCCGGTATCAGGCAAACCCAGGGGAGAAGCACTGGATAGCAGTAAAGAACATTCTCAAGTACCTGAGGAGGACTAAGGAGATGTTCTTGGTGTATGGCGGAAAAGACCTCCAGATGGAGGTCTTTGCCGACTCCGGCTTCCAGAGTGACAAAGATGACTCCAAGTCCATGTCGGGTTATGTCTTTACCCTCAATAGAGGGGCGGTCTGTTGGAAGAGTTCCAAGCAGGAGACCGTTGCTGACTCAACAATGGAAGCGGAGTACATAGCTGCTTGCGATGCCGCAAAAGAGGCTGTCTGGATGAAGAAGTTCCTCACAGAACTTCAGGTGGTTCCTTCCAGTGTTGGTCCAATACCTCTGTATTGTGACAACAACGGCGCTATAGCTTTAGCGAAGGAACCCAGGTCCCATCAGAAATCCAGACACATCTTAAGGCGGTATCACCTGATCAGGGAGATCGTAGATCGCCGGGAGATCGAGGTGAAAAGAGTAGAGACAGAGAATAACATTACTGATCCATTCACAAAGGCCCTTTCTCAGACGCAGTTCGAGAGGCTATTCGAGATGATAGGTCTACAATATGCCAGCTCATGGCCCTAGTGTAAGTGGGAGATTGTTAGTGTATATGCCCTAGGGGCCATTATTGTATCATACTAGATTGTATATTACTTAATGGAAGCTTGGGATATTCACAGTTATATATACAGTCTTGCTAAAAATGGTAGTATGCTACTTGGTTTGTGTCTACTTTAATATGTGCATATGTTTCTTGTAACGTATCACTTATACATATTAGTAGAGCCCATAGGATCTTTGCTTGATTACCAGCGTCGTGATAGCAGTCACACTAGTGGGGGCTGGGTAGTCTGTAAGCAACATCCTATACAGGTCCCTGGTCGTTGGATTATCGAGATAGGGCATCGATATTCCGGAGTAGACTAAGTATGTACGCTTCTCATCCCAGTTGGGGAGATGGTCTGTCCCACAGCCATCAGTACGTCGTACTGGAGACAGTATGCAGGTGCTCGTTAGGTTACGAGTACACCGGACAGGACTCGTAGGGGAACTGATTGGTTGGTATTATACCCGTCGTCAGTTAACAGTTCCCAGATGACATGAGTACAGCATAGTCCGCAGACTTGACACTGCTACTTCGCCTCGAGTGTGTCCCACTGTTCTTAGATTGCTACCCTACCACGGCTCAAAGGAGTCGTGCAAACAGGTAGCAGTTGGGTGCAGTCCCGAGCACTTGGAGGCAGTAGTGGTTAGACAGGATTCGTCTCTCCCGGTATTGGGAGATGATATCGCGCTGTGTCAGAGAGCTATTATGCAAAGTCCCTGGCCAGGGCAAGCGAGATATACTGGTAGGTTCCAGTAGCTTCTTAGGGTGTAATGGGCTTCGCTCCGACACGACTTATACAGCTATTAGGGGACTGACGCTTGCCGCCCCCTAGGCTTGATATGCGATAGTCTTAGACGAACAGACCGGACTATATGAAGATTGTCACATCAGGCTCAGTGGGAGTTCGGATGATTTTCCTCATCGGCCTTCTTATCGACATTTACTTGGGGACCGTTACGTACAGCTAGTGCCGCTTGCGGTCTGTGGTTAAACCCACTGCCAGCGTAGTGTCGAGTCTTTAGAGTCCCACACAGAGAGTTTCCCTGCTCCAGGCGAAATGATATAGAGGTCGTATGGTTTTACGACAAGGGTTCGGACGCATACGTGTGTTTACGCACGTACGACTTTTTCGGACAGTTTTTACTAGTCGGCTTTGGTTTAAGACAGATTCTAGTATCGGGTTACTGGATTTATACAGTCTAAAGTTTTTCCGTGTTTTCACGGATTGGAGGGGCGTTCTCGTAATTGTTCGGTAGCTTCTAGAAGAGTAGTGACTATGGGGTTAAGG
Organism: Agapanthus africanus; assembly: GCA_030015575.1. Classification (NCBI taxonomy): domain Eukaryota; kingdom Viridiplantae; phylum Streptophyta; class Magnoliopsida; order Asparagales; family Amaryllidaceae; genus Agapanthus; species Agapanthus africanus. The sequence goes on from CM057346.1 coordinate 406,438,766, forward strand.
TGGCATTGCATTAAATTAGATTAGTGACTCATTTGTGTGATTCATCCAAGTCATTAATGCATCATAAATGCTTAATGACTCATGGAGATGAATCACTCATAGATATTTATGAAGCATGGTTGTTAATTCTATTTTTTGATTTTTGGATAAATAATAATGCTTCATATATATTATGATAACATCATTATCTCATTTCATTCTCATCTTCACCTTCTCTCTCCTCAAGCCCACTCTCTCTTCAAACCCTAACCCTAGCCTCTCATGTGTTGAGATCAAGAGTTAGCTAGACTAATACATCCATAACCTCACTCTATATCCCCTAGGTAGCTTAGATTAGCACTTTAAGCAACCTAGTTATCTCAAGTTTGAGATTAAGCTTGGCATAGGAGCTTTCGGGTGGATCGTCTTTGATTCGAGGAGGCCGTTGAGGTGCTGATGTTCCAAGGAGCCTACGAGGAGTGGAGGACCGCGATAAAGACCCGAAGGACTAGTATCGTGAGGTATAACTTCGTATCCAAGTAGTTAAACCTCTAGTGTTTAGTTAGCAATGGTTTAGATAACGATTCATGCGCTCAATTCCGTGTTACGAAGCTTTGATAATCGTTTTTCATATATTCCGCCTTCCCGCAAGTTCGTGGGGTGCGTGATATGGACTTACACTTAGGTGATCCAACTGACACCAATGGCTTGTGAGACCGGCCATCAACCCTCGTCGGGGTCTCGACTGTATACACTAGTCTACTCCGGAGTATCGATGCCCTGTCTCGAAACTCCCACGACTAGGGACCACTTTTAAGGATGTGCTTATGGACTACCCAACACTCACGTATATGATCGCTATCATACTGTTGGTAGTCAAGCAGGATCCTAAGGGCTCTATCAACGTGTTATAGTGAACAGTCACCTAAAACTGTACACGATGATAAAGGCAAACCAGATAGCATACTATCATCTCGAGTAAGACTATTCTACCGGTATAGGTCCTCCCTCAATCATTGCAATCACGTACCTGCGATCCAATAATTGACTTTGAGGGCACTATATCCAACAATCTCCCACTTGCACTTAAAGCTAATTATTACAATGTCGCATACTCACAGCCCGTGAGATACCGAACATCCAACTCCTCTACTAATCAGTTTCACAAATCTCGTTTGTAAAACTCTTGTGTTCGAGAAATAGCCTTAATAAGTGGATCCGCCCTGATGTTTCTTTCTATGTCTCTCTTAATCTCAAGTTCGCGGAGAAAGCTATCTCCCGAATTGAGTAATACCTATCTTAGAATATATCTGGATATCTGATGGGACCTGGTTCATAAATGAACTCCAAATCCAAACTTTTTAGACTGTATCGTCAACTGAACCCCTGCACCATGCCTCCCACAGTATCCTCTTGGACTACCTGCCCATAATACCGCCCCCTTCGTCAGAGGGAAAACTATAACTCTGACAATCTCTCTGTCATCCATGTCACCTTTGAAGACTGGAATGATAACCGTCCGCCGAAGGAGGCTGTCGTCATCAAATCCATAGAACACCCACTTATATTCTAAAACTGCTTCCGAATGTTTCTCCAGGATTGGATTAATATAAACTTATTGCATCCAGTGCAAAAACAACATCTGGTGTGGTACTTGACATCTGATGATCAACTCAATTGCCTAAGCAAGTGATATGTTAATCATGCACATCCCTTTCCCCTTTAGTTTATAAGACACCTTTAGAGAGGGTGACTCCATCACCTGCAGGTACACCACCATGCCAGGAGTCATCTATTCCAAATACTTTTAGAATACTGTCTAAGTACCCAAATTGGGAAACTACCCAAATCTAGATCTAAAACTATAGATCTAGTAACCAGAATGTCAGATATTATATCCATATCCTTTGTGGAGAAACAACTGTGTGACAACCATAGTATAACCGATCGTAGTATATGAATTTTACTTCTTACTCTGTGTATGTCATCCAAATACCAGGACATCACACCCTACTACCTTCTTAATAGATCCATCCCCTATTCTGATGAAGTCAAACCCATGACTGTCACATTAAAATTAGATGATCTATATCCGCTATATCTGCTCAAGTCTATAAATAGACATAAGCTATTTGCCCACTATGCTTCCGCTGCTCCCACTGACCACAACAACCCTCTGGCAGAATAATATATACGTGCACTTCTAAAGCTAGTTTAGAACGACGCTATACTTAACCTCCTGCCGGGTCTCATAGCCTGAAACAAAAGTAGTGTCAAATCTGGGTAAACAAGAACCTCCCTGTCACCGTCCTTGAGGCTACCGGAGTACCTCTCGGGTGCCTGAGGTTACCCACCATATCCGCGGAGTGGCTAATGCAATGTTAAAGCTGATTGAATCTTTAGGTCCTATTAAATTTTCCGTAATCGTTTGCGGTTCTGGAATCACTTCCAGTTCTACCATACTCCCACTACTGTTTTATGAAAAATCCATTTTATTAAAACTGTGGCGAGTCAAGAACAATATCACCATTGATCTTCCAGATGGTAGAAAGTCAACCCTCGTCATAGCCTGGGCCAACCCGCAAACTGCCATTACAGAAATGTGCCATGAGTTATCCAGAGTCTGGTTTTAAGCATAAGCCGGACAACTCCCCGTACCTTAACATCGTTAAGATATGAACCATTCTATATCCAATATAGAAACTTTGGCACTTATTTAATTGAAACCAGATTCTAATCATGCAGCTGTCTCCAGTGCATATCAACTTAATGGAGAGAGATTAATCAGCATTACTTAACTTAGGAATGCATCCAATTATGAGTAACATGAAAGAGAAACAAGTTTCTCAAAACCATTACTATCAATTGAATACCAATCATAAGTATCTACATCTTCGATCTCTTTGAAGAATCCCGATACTTGCGACATCTGGTTCTCTACTTTATTCCTATACCTACAACTTCTCAAAAACTTAGACATTGTCTTTCTACGAAACACTTGTCTAAACACTAAAGAAGTCACAAGTAACCAGAACATAGTACGAGGACCAACCCCTTTGTCCTGATAGACACTGGACAACATACAATACTCTGTATAAGTTCGCCGAGTTGAATAACTCAAAACCTGTGCATCGTAGGTTGAAAACTGTACCTATGATTAAGAACTACTCCGCTGTTCAATGCTCCTTACCCAATCGTCAACTGATATAGGTAAATGTCACGGACATAATTTCAAAAAGTTATATCTCACTTTATAAAAATAAACGTACAGATATATCAGTTTGAAATTGGTCCACAACAACGGATACTCAAAACCAAATACTTGCCGTCTGGCAAAAACTCAGGCGATTTCCTCAAACATCACCAATTACAATGAATTCCGATATAATGAGGATGATCACCTTATTCCCAATAACTTACTCCCACTCAGCATCTGTAAAACCATACAGATGTGAGAATCATACCTGGTAAATACATACCCTGGAGTAAGTATCTAATCGGGAAAACAGTTTTCCTTTAACAATGCATAGTGAAACTGAAACATGAAAATGTTTCGAAGGGGTATCCTGGTATTCCTAGTAATGCCTCTTCCATAATCCAATTCATGACTTTAACCGTATATTTCTTTGCCATCTCTCCAAATCCCTTTATTTGTCTTTATTCATTACCTTCTGTACACCCATTTAGGCTAAGTTGTTTTCTTCCTTCCCTACCGTTCGGCACCAGCCTATGGTTTGGAAGAAGACTATCCAGTAAGCATAATAGGAGTACTCTCCTAATCCTATGAGTACTCGCAACTTGAGAGAAGGTGATGATAAAAGACAACTGAATAATACCTTATTCTATTTCTCCCAAACTGGGGAAAAAAGCAAAGGTGAAGTAGGAGTGGCGATGAAGTACGCGGTTTGGTCGTGAATGATAGCAGTCGCAATTTATTTTGCCCTCTTTCTAATCCCTTTATTTTGTATTTACTTATTACCTTCTGTACACCCTACTTAAGCTAATTGGTTTTCTTCATTCCCTACCTTTCGGCACCTACCCATGGTTTGGAAGAAGACAATCCAATAAGCGTAATAGGTGTACTCTCCTAAACCAAGGAGCCCTCGCAACCTGAGAGAAGGTGATAATAAAAGACAACTGAATAAACCAATTCAATTTCTCCTGAACCTGGATCCATCCTCGAAGAAGTCCCTTCAAGTTCGTATATAACCATACGACAGATCTATCCAATGGAAGTGGATGTTCGTAGTGATACGAGGTGTTCTGAGAAATGCAAAGGGTAAAAATAAGGAGCAGCAATGACTTATGCAACTCAGACAATTCAAAAGCCCGTATTTTAAGAAGGTTCGGTCAACTTGGTCACAGAGTCATAGTCTAGGGTCGGTCAAAGGTCGCTGCCAAAGAGAGAGAGAGAAAAGAAACACTCTGCGTGCACTCTAACCTAGATCAGAATAGTTATCACTTTATCTAATCAGGAAACCTCCCACTGTACTGTCAAATTCTCCTCCAAACCTGAAAGAAGAATCAATCGGGATCACCCGAAGAGTAAACTAACTCATCAGTGGGAATCGGGATCCAACTATCATCGCATGATAACGTGAAGGAATCCACTCACGTTATCACACTCCAGAAGGTATGCGCATTCCTGGAAAGTTTCAGTTTCTTTAGAAACTCCCGATGTGGATTTTTGCCCCATGCTCTTATGACCTTGACTAAGGGCCAACAAATCATAAGTCACATGTCAAGTTCTGCCCATCATTATCTTGTTAATTTGAACCCACCCGTACTCGCCCTTGACTAAGGGCCAACAAGGTTGTACGGCTGTCCCAAACCAACGCATCTATCTATGCAACATGTGAACACCCCAGCAGCTACCAATCACTATGTCTTGACTAAGGGCCAAACCAACATAGCTTGAATACTACTGACCATTCATATGAAATGACGGAGGGCTACGGCTGGTTTTTGGCAAAAAACCTTTAACGTAATGAACTTGATCTCGTTGAAGGAACCAGATAGCTTTTTATAAAAATATAGTGGCGAAAACCTTTGCTAAAGAGGTCACTCCCGGTGAAGGGATCTCGGCTCTTTCCTCGTGGAATGAGGTGCAGGATATTCCAACTGAATACCGCGATGCAAAGCAACATGTAATCGACTATAGTGAAGTTATTACCCTGATGCAAACTTCTGCCCAAGGGGTCACTCTCGGTGAAGGGATCTCGGCCCTTGCCTCGTCGAATGAGGTGCAGGATATTCCAACTGAATACCACTGTGCAAAAGAAAAGAAAACGTCTTTATAATAACACATTTTAAAATTGTTCCAACAACGTCCAAATAGGTTTTTTTTCCTTTGCATTGATCAGAATCAACACAGTCCCATCAATTAATCACACCAGAAAAGAACGAAAATAAAATGTACGTATATGCCATCCGCATTCGCCACTGGGTCCCGTCATTACCCGTTAGGTTACTTAACTAACGACAGAGCGGGGACTGGACTAAAGCGGGTGCAAAACATATACAACATCTACTAGTATATATACCAATATACAATAATCTCTCCAGGCGTGATAATATGCAACATTACAGAAAAGTAATAAGCATCACAGAACAATACAGATAATCTGGGATCCCCGGGTTTCATATAGCCGCTGCTGAAACCCGACGTTCCCCTGGTCGTGTGGATAGCCTGTGTAATGAAAACCTAGACCCCTACGAGTGCGGCAAGTTACCCGCCAAAACCTAAAGCGAGGCGGCCCCCTACAGCAAAGTGAATGGACCACCCAGCACTTCACGGAATCCGGTAACTTGGGCACTCCATCTTGGGTCAACATGTACCCCTACGAGTGCGGCGAATAGTCTGCCAATTCTAGAGTCAGGCCATTTTGCTTCTCAAAGCCATGAGATACGGACCCGTTGCCCTCCAGAAACCGGCTATCCGTTCACTCCGCCGCGGGGTAAACCTAGTACAGAAATGAAAAATATGTACAACGGGTACATCGATCTCAGCCCGATCGTGCCCCAAAAGAATATTATACAAACGGGCAGTGACGGCAGTCCACATGTTGGACGCTCGCCCCGCAATATCAAATGTACAAATAATTCCAAACTGCACTACCATTGCACACTGCTATCCACCATGACAAATCTGCAACATCACATCACAACACAGAACATCAACGCGAATGTCACGTTCGCAAACCCGTCTAAAAGGACTATAGCAATTAGACGCAATTTACCGCTCGAATGACATTCACGGTCGGAGATATAATGTAAGTACTGTAAACTAACACGTTTAAAATTCTGATCGACAAAACTTCCCGAAGTGGGCCCCACGTACAACTGCAGTACCCAAAAAAAATCTGGGCCCAAACAAAATATTCCATAAACCACAATTCCTTATGTAAGAGCCCCAGAAGAAATATGGTACACTGAAGCACCAAGCCTGCGGTGGAACCGCGGCCAAACCTGGGCATGTGCGGCGGTTCCGCGGCATTAAGGTTGAATCAGTGGCTCGAATTTCTACTGTGGTCTTAAAAAAGCCTGCACGATTTTCTGAGATACTCAAAATGATTTTTAGACCAGTTTTAAAAATCGACAGAAACTTTAGCCTGAAAAGTGCGGTTTTGGAAATTTCGTTCGATCGTTGTTTTCAACATGTTAGTACAAGTTAGTAAAGGTTAATGGCGTGGCTCTGATACCATGTAAGTCTATGGTAGCGCCCCGGCCGTCATTATGACGCCAAACGCGGAACAAAAACATTTATAACTGGCGATAACACATACTTTAACTCGGATCTTGCCATTAACGCTAAACTAACAAACTGTAAAGAGGTAGAAAGGTTATATCGATCGACCTGAGTCCTTCAGTCTTTAGCCATCATCCCACGCTCCTCGCGGCAACTCTGATCTTTCATCTCCTTATCGAGGTGGCATCACGTCAACGGATCTTTAAACGGGCTCCCGCCTCTATACCGAGGTAACTCGGTCATCAAGTCTGCTAAAAGAGATGACCAAGATGAAGTAGAGAATGAGTAGAATACTTTGTCTCAAACACCCTAAGGTTCTCATCACATGAGAGGGTTAGGGTGGAGGTTGAAGAAGATGCTAAGAATTGGAAATGGTGAACGCAAGAAAATCAAGAGAGCAAAAGAAAACAAAGCATATGAACTTCTCTCTCTCATTTTCTAATCCTTTTGTGAATAGATATATCAGGTTATCTTTATCAAAAACCAAAGAGAAATATCTAATGAAAATGTCTCCTCAAATATCTCTTCACAAAACAAAACTCATTAACTCTTTAATGACTCATTACATGAGTCATTAGTGAAAATTCTAGAATTGATGAGTCACAACCATGAGTCACAATTTCCAAAACCTATTTAATCATTTAAACTAAAATGATTAACCAATAGAAATGCATCTTCTAAAATATTCTCGTAACGAATTACGAAAATACCCCACCTGTATATACATACTGGTATCCGTATTCCGACCGAATACGAATACGAGAGACTAAAATATTCCGACTCAATATAATACATGGATCCGGCTTAAACCAAAGCCCACCAGTATTATTTGTCCGAAATATGACACGTGCACAAGTGCACGTGCATTTTCGAACCCAGCCATAAAACCATACGGCCTCTACAACGTTTCGCCCGAACTTAGGAAACTATCTATGGGGGACTCTAAAGACTCGTCAGAACCCTGGAAGTGGGTTTAACCACAAGCACGTCAGCGGCACTAGCTGTGCGTAACGGCTGCCCATGTACTGACCGAAAGGGAAGCCTGATGAGCGAACTCATCCTGGAACCCTACTGAGCCTATCAGTGACAATATACATACAGTCCGGTCCGTTCGTCTATGAGTATCGCATATCGGGCCTAGGTGGCTGGTAACGTCAGACCCCCAAAAGCAGTATAAGTCGTGTCGGAGGGTAGCCCTGAACACCCTGAGATACTACTCGAGTACCTACCAGTAAATCTCCTGCCTCGGCCGAGGGCTATGTGTAATGGCTCTCCTAGACACAGCGCGATCTCACCCCCAATACCGGGAGAGACGAATCCCCTGCCGATCCGCTCACTTGCCTCCATGTGGCTCGGGACTGTACCCAACTAAAACCTGTTTGCACAAATCCTTTGAGCCGTGGTAAGGTAGTAATCAAAGCACAGTGGGAACTCATACGAGACAAATGACGATCTCAGGTTGATGAACTAACATGTACACATGTCACCAGGAAACTGCTATCTGACGCTAGGTATAATACCAACTAGCAGGTTCCCGGCGAGTCCTGTCCGGTGTACTCATATCCCAATGAGCACCTGTATACATCTTAGGTGATCCAACTGACACCAATGGCTTGTGAGACGGCCATCGCCCCTCGTTTGGGTCTAGACTGTATACACTAGTCTACTCCGGAGTATCGATGCCCTGTCTCGAAACTCCCATGACTAGGGACCACTTTTAAGGATATGCTTATGGACTACCCAACTCTCATGTATATGATCGCCATCATACTGTTGGTAGTCAAGAAGGATCCTAAGGGCTCTATCAACGTGTAATAGTGAACAGTCACCTAAAGCTGTACACGATTATAAAGGCAAAACAGATAGCATACTATCATCTCGAGTAAGACTGTCCTACCGATATAGGTCCTCCCTCAATCATTGCAATCACGTACCTGCGATCCACTAATTGACTTTGAGGGCACTATATCCAACAGTTTTCCGCCTTTTGGCATGTTTTTTCTCCCGTTTGGGATGCTTTTCTGATATCTTTGTTGTACCCATTTTTGGATCTGGTTTTTACAAAGGAGGTGCTACCAAAATTTTAAAGGGAACAAAGTTGGACTTTAAAGAATTTGGGTTGAGATTCAAAGGTTTTAACAATGTTCTTATTTCTTACTACTTTTGATGGTTTAGATTGCTGGGTTTTCGGCTTACTTAAATTGCGTTACGCCTGTAGACGTTGTGTAGTTTAAGGGCCGTCACGTGCCAATTTCGGGTCGTGAGAAATTTGGTATCAGAGCTCTAGGTTTTACCTTTCGAAGTGTAGGATGACCTTGGTATGATGGAGTAGGTAGCTTAAAGTAGAGTAACGTAGTGTGTGTATGTCCGCGGTATACTCATGATACGGTACTCCTCCTAAAGTGACCTAAGTTCAAATTGCTTGAAATTCCTTTCTTGATGATACATATCCTTGTGATTCGATTTCCGTATTCTTATCGAATCATATTTCCATTATAGCCTTTGCCGCCGATAATTATGGGGACTCAGAGTGATGCAGCAAGAGCCGAGGTTAGAGTTGACTCGTTTGGGACGAGGATTGACCAGGATGGTATGCTTGTTGCACAGGAGCAGATGGATCCGCCTTTGACAGATCGTATCGCTAGGATTGAGGCAGAGATGCAGGACTTGCGTCAGATGATGTCACGTCCTGAAAGTACGGAACATGACCGGCACATAAACTACGAAACGTCTCGATACGTACGTAATCTAAGTAAGCCGAAAACCCAGAAATCCAAACCAAGAAAAGTAGTAGAGTGAAGGAAAAACCAATTTAAAATCAAGTAGTTTAATAGCATAAACCGAATTATGCGGTTTTAAAAACATCAAATATTTCCTGAAAATTTCGGCAGAGTCTCCTTTGCAAATAGTGGCTCCCAAATGGGATACAACATGAATAGTATACGTAATCAATAAAAGGCATCCCCAAGCGGGAGCTAGCTCTTCATCAATCGACGGTCACAACCACAAAAGGAATATAATATACAATGCCAAGGGCGAGGATCAAAATTCAAAAGGAACTCAAAACAACAAGAAATCCACAGAAATACAACGCGCGACTCTAAGGTCGAAAGAATAACATCACTGGTCTCTATCTCAAAAATAAATACATGTTTGGTTGATGGAACTTCTAGATACAACTAGATACAACTGAATAATGATATACAAGATATAATGATGGGTGCGATACAAATAAACCCATGTGCTAGCAAGTCACCCGGAAATGGAAATAGTGCCAGCAAAACCGTAATGAAACCTGTACGGCGAAACCTGCAAGAACTGTGGCACAACGGGGGTGAGTTGCCAACTCGTGAATAGAAAAACATCTACGAATAGAAGCGCATGTATGACGCAATCCTAGGTCATACGATCATAATATATCCTCAAATATATATATATATCATGCAGCCTATAACAATGACTAGGGTAAATATCAAACCCAAGTGTAATCCCATATGCCCGTGTCAGTGCCTCAGGTAGCAATATATCATATGGATGATGTATGAATGCATGAAACAGAATGCATGTACTGAAGAAAACTGCATTCATAAATTAGTGAGATTTCTGTATTTTTCAAATGAGGTATCATAATGAAATCAGCATAAAACAGTGCCTAGCATCGGCACAAAATGTAATCCCAATGTCTCGATATCTCTGTATCACAGTCTCTGTACCTCAATATCTCGAAATCTCAATGTCTCAATCACAATGACTAGGCGCCGTCAGTCCAGGCCGGCCCCTACCATCCATCCATGACCACGACGGTATCCTCCGGATATCCGACGCATCGGGTAATATCACCGGTCGTTCGTGCTCCCCTGCACAGGCTCAACGTCAACAACACGATCTTCTTGCCCCGGGGTACCGCACCGGGCCCACCATGTACCCGAAACGGTTCATCCATCTCCTCGAATCGGGTCTCGAAATCCATCAGCAAACTCATGGTGGACGACTCATACATCATGGGAAAACCGCATTTTTATTTAAAAAGAGAGAAAGCAGTTTATATATGTTTTGCGGTTTTCCTCCAAATCCAGAAAATATTATGGAAATCTGAATCATCAATAGCATGTAAAACCATGAATATAAGCATGAGCATCCATGAATGCGGCATATAATGAATAACAGTATGCATGAAGTGACAAGTAACAAGTACAATGTCTAAACTACTAGTTAACAAGCTACATTAGGCAATAATATTTTCTAAGGTGTGCGTGACATGGCAATTACCGATAAAGATGTGTGTGAGCCGGCAAGTAAGTGTACGTGGTACATACGCATCATCGGTAATGGTGCTTGTATCCTAACAGTATGATATCAACAATGCAATAAGAAATTATAATATAAGTATGCGATGCGGAGCGAACAGTAATAATGAGCGGAATACTAGACACAACGATAACTAAACTGCATTACCTTAATATAAGTCCTACAATAATGCCCTTTGAAATAACACGAATCGCGATGTTTTGAATATAAGGGCTACGGTGTTTTTAAGAAAAGATACGTCTTTTGAAATATCCGTAGAATCCCTTGACTTGTCTTTTAAAATACCCATGATTCGTTAGTTTTGAAATAGATAGGAGTCTAATCTAGTCTAACAACTACACTAAACTATACGGCTGAACTAACAAGCTAAACTATAGGTAAGGAAACCGCCTAACATCTGAGTCGATACGTATACATACCTGTATAAATATTAGTCGGTGATCCCGCCTCAATAATATCATATCCGATACCATATCTATAATCAGACATCCCAAGTCAAGAGTGCGGATCAATCATCAATATATAGCTCGTACGTAAATCCGTCGTACGGCATCCCCAAATCTGGGTACTGGTCAATATCATACTCATCACACTGTTCATCTGGTATCCTCTTTATCAAGATCATCATCTGGGGTATTGACCTACGTCTAGTACATGACTAATATCACTATTTACATGGCATTGTCATTCAAAGATCCTCTATAACATCAGGACGTATCTTAAGTACGAATCCTGCCATATCACCGATCTCACGGCCTCAACTCAAATCTCATCGACTCATCTCAATCCCAAGTATCATCCGCAAATCTAGTATGTGAACACCCAGTCCCATACCCAGGTGAACACATAAACACAACTCCCCATATACGCACAGGTAATAACATAGATGTATGCATGTGTGTGTGCGTGTGTGGGTGTAACAACTACTCTAGGGTTTCGCAACTAACACTAAACTAATCCAAGAACACCAAATCTCCATATTTATCATCAATAAACTCAAACAATATATAATCAATAAATGTGTGAATACGTATTCGTATACATCACCACGAACTGCGGGGGTGCTATACGCCATCTACCCGACTTCTCCCCGTAGATATAAATCTACTCACTTGGTCCTCGCTCGCCGGTGCCGACGTCGCCACGCACCTGCTTGTCGTCTTGAAGTCCACATGGGATACCTACATATCATAACGCACCGTATCGCATTAAAATCCGACTCATGACCAAAACGACACACGAATCCCACATAGGTCAAAACCTATGGTTTGCTTTCACAAATCAACCCAAAAACCCTCGACGTCGGCGTACAAACGCCAAACCATCGAGAAAAACCCAAACACACTCATTGTAAAATCATGAGCACTAATTATAATATAAAATAGCTTAAAATTCACAAAAACCCAAATTCATTTTAAAAGCCATTTTTCCGAAAATCTAGCAAGCAAAAATTTCCCGTTTTAGTACAAAACTCGACATTTTAAAAAACTAATGGCCATAAGGCTCACTAAACATCTTAATTAAGTCATACCAATATTAATTAGATTTTAAACTTAATTCTTAATATCAATCTCAAAAAATCTAGTTTGCATACATAACCAATTTTAACAATTTTATAGCAAAAATGCACAAACTACAATCTAGCTTAGATTTACATGATCTAAAGCATTAAACTACACTTAATAATGTTAATGAAGTCATGAAAAACCTAATTAGATTTTTAGTCTAACATTTGCAATTAATTTCCAAAACCTAGTTTGCATAAAATTCCAATTTTAACAATTTACAAGCATCAATTAGTAAACTAGCAACTAGGTTAGGTTTTCATTTCCTTAAGATGATAATCTACACATTGCAACCATAATTACACAACAAAAACCCTAACTTTAGTTCACAACCCCCTCTTGAAAGTTAAATCTTTAATATCAAAACCACAATTAAATCCTAATTAAACGCATAATAGCTAGATTCAAGTAATCAAACAATAACTTATGCAAAATGCTAAGATTATATCTCACAAAATTAGAGATCTAGCACCAAAATCTTGGACTCCAAATTGCACTCTTGATCCATGATCCATACTAGAATAGGTCGAGAAGAAATGGGTAGAGATTGGATTTAAGAAATATTGAATTTTTAGCTTGATTTTGAGGCAAAAAGATGAAATTTTTGAAGGAAAAAGAGATGGGGTTTTGGGGAAATTTCTGGACAACCATGAAGGGGGGTTCGGCTGCAGGTGAGGAAAAAGGAGGAGAGAGAGGGAGGTGGGGAAAATCACATATAGTCAAAGTCCACTTTGTTTCTTTCATTTTCTGATCTTTTCTTTTCTTTTCTCTTTGAAAAAGGTGGTGATTGGAGAGAGAGAGTGGGAGGGCTGTCATGGTGGGGCCGGCCACATGGGGAGAGGAGGAGTGGGTGAGGTGTGGGTGTGTGGGTTAGGGAAAAAGATAAATGTATTACCCCAATTCCCATTAACACTAATTTCACCGAAAAAAGCCTTTTTTCTTCGATATTTTCTAAACCGTTTTGACAAACCATTTCATTTCAGAAACCACATGATAAAATTTTATTTAATGTGTTATGATGCACAAAATTTGTTTCAACTCATTCCAATTTGTAATTTTTCCTAATTAAATTTATTAGTAACGGCTTAAAATAATTAATTTCGGAAAATTTTTCAGAAAATTTGAAATTTCACCACTGTCTTAATAAACACCAATTACTAGTAATTACATAGCTTGAATATGTATATTTAAATTTATATTAAAAATATTTGTATTTTGATTTTTTACGGAAAACCCCCCTTATTTTACCGATTTTCCGAAATTTCACCGAAACGATTTTCAAAACGTTACAATCTTCCCCCCTTAAGGAAATTCGGTCCCCGAATTTAAATTAAAACTCCCCCAAATACTAAAACATCTAAGCAAAACCATCAAGTCGTCGGGGCTCCGAAATCATAATTAACTACAACAAATCGTAGCGCAGCGCATGCGCATGAAAAATGAGTATATAACTCAAAATCAAAACTCTGTCAAGCATTCCGCAATCACCGGAGTAATGGTGAAGACACAATGTTTAAATCCAAAATGAAAATCAATATGATATACATCATTAAAACATCTTGAAGCAATGCATGCCAAATCTTCTCCAAATCGCTGTGCGATGCTCGCAGCACTGCACAGTGGCGAACATCTATTGTAAGAAAATAACTACATATATATATATATCCTTTGTTTAATATGTACGTTCCGCCATTTTGGAAACAATTTAGAAGGGTCTCCTTATTTTAAACATTCCGTGTCATATCATACACGTAGGTAAATACTGAGACTATAGCTCGCCTTTTTTTAGAAATCTCTTCAATAACTATCAATGCATGCAAAATATATTCAGGTACTGTCCTCTGACTAGTCTTGCTCAGTACAAAAACACATAGCAATATCAAAAAAACGTACTGCTCTATAAGAAAAATCAATCCCAAAATACGCGTATGAATACTACGTGTGTCTGGTGTGTTAGTTATATGTATGCCCTAGAGGCCATTACTGTACATTGGATGTATATTGTAGTGGATGCTGGGACATATATAGGTAGGACTTTCTTGCTCGACATGATAGTACGCTATCTGGTTGCTCTTTATCTTAACATGTATACTTTCTGTCTCTCTGATTACATGTTGATAAAGCCCATAGGATGTGTACTCGACTTCCAGGACTATGATGTAGATCATACTAGTGGGGCCTGGGTAGTCCAAGAGTACATCCTTGAAATGTTCCTAGTCGAGGGAATATCGAGACGGGGCATCGATATTCCAGAGTAGACTAGCGCATATCTTCTCGACCCATGCAATGGGCGATGGATGATCCCATATCCATTGGTGTTTGACATCGAAGATGGTATGCGGGTGCTCAGTGGAGACTGGGTACACTGAACGGACTCGCCGAGAACTCCCAGATGGTATTATACCTCACGTCAGATGGCAGTTCTCTGGTGACACTGGTACAGCTTAGTCTGTTGACCCGAGATCGTCATAGAGTCTTGTGTGTCTCCCACTGTGCTTTGATTTCCACCCTACCACGGCTCTACTGAGTTGTGCAAACAGGTGGTTTTTGGGTACAGTCCCGATTCACATGGAGGCAATGAGCGATAGGAGGGGATTCGTCTCTCCCGGTATTGGGGGTCGATGTTGTGCTATGCTCGACTGGCCATAACAGGAAATCCCTGGCCAGGGTTGCAGTGATATACTGGTAAGAGTTATCAGTAGTTTCACGAATGTTATGGACCCTACGTCGGCATGACTTATCGAGCTATTGGGGTCTGACGTTTACCACCCCTAGGCGAGATATGCGACATATCAGACGAACAGACCGGACTATACGGTAGTGTTACCGGTCGGATTCACTGGAGTGTGAGCGGGCTTGCTCGTCGATCTTCAGATCGCTCAATACCCGGGTGGCCGTTACGTTTAGCAGACCGCTTGCGGCTTGTGGGTGTTTGATATGATCATCATCTGCTGCCGGCGTATTGACGAGTCTTTAGAGTCCTACACAGAGGTTTCCTGGCTCAAGCGAAACGAAATAGGAGCGCATATGAGATATGTGCGGGACCGAGAATAATGCGTGTATGTGATACCGTATTCCATTCTCGCGATGAATGTGTCGAATGGTTGTATGAGATATAACCTAGTTATCGAATCAAGGATTGATTCGATAAATCGATACATTGGATATTAGCCGGTTATATGCGATATGACCGGATCGTTAAATCAAGTGTTGATTTAATAATTTAATGTATAATTATATATTTGATATATTACTTTGCATTAACTAATATTGGTTCACTTTAGATGGATTTTCTCACTCGGATGTGCGCATTATATATGTGATATGATTTTGTGCATTTGCTTGTATCATGTTTGATGATACATACTTTTTGGTTTGTGTAAAGATTAAACCATGGTTATTTAAATGGTTAGGGTTTTGTTTTTATATCTATTTATTCATTTATTTATTTATTTTCTTTTTGGAAAAGGAAATGAGAAGAATGGTGGCTTTCTTTGTTTGTAGTTGAAGATTCATGAACCTTTGACTTTGTCCACCATTCTTATCTCATGCTTAACCTTACCATTTGATTTAACCCTAGTTCAATCTCTACACTTTACCATGGTTTAGTCATGATAAGTTTTGATTATTCTTTTCTTTTTCTAATAAACTTATCATAACTATTTCCTTCTTCTTCTTCATTCTTCAAGTGAAGAAAGCTTGCTACATCAATGGTGATTGATGAAAAAGTGTGTGAAATCCAAAACTAAAGTTTACCCACTTCCTATTTCTTCATCCTCTACCTCTTGCCAAGTAGTATAGGGTGTTTCCTTCACAAGTTTTTCCGACTAGGTGAAGGTGGAGCTTGATCTAGCGATGCCTCGACGTAGATCATCTTCGGTATGGACATCGACGACCTAGCTCGCTTATTCTTCGACGAAGCCGACGCTAGAGCCCGGGAGTTCACTTGGACAGCAAAGGCACTTCGTTGCGGAGCTATGGAGGTGGACAAACGGATCTACAAAGGTTGTATTTCCGTATCTCTTAGTTAATTGTTAACTAGTTAGCTTTTTCGCCTAGTTTTCTAGCAAACGATCCGTAGTCGGGTCTCTCGGCACCTAGAATTTTATAAATTGGCATGTTTGATCACTTGTGAGACTTCACTAGAGTGCCTAGGAACCCTACAGTGGTATCAGAGCCTAGCTAGAGCCTTAGGCGAAGTCCCGACGGAGTTAGAAGTCCGATCGACCCAAAAACCCGACTTTGAAATTGCTCTCTGGACTTTTCTGTAAACTGTGGATTTTTTGGAATTAAAAATATCCAGAAATATCAGCAGGAAAATATAAGAGTAACTGTGCAATTCGTAACCCTAACTCCATTAAACCGCCGCGGTTCCGCGGCACGAGCGTGGCTCGTGCGGCGGTTCCGCGGCGCTTTTGTCGTCTCTTGCGTTGCATTTTACACAGTAACTCACATTTGGCAGTGCTGGTTTTCCTGGGGATTTTTAATAATTTATTCCAGAGTTGTATTTTCTGAGTTGTATTGGGGACTCGGTGTATTCGATCGGACTGTCTAATTTTGTCGGTGTGCTTTTCCGGGTATTTTTAGAATATGTTAAAAAGTTCGACCGGATATAAATACCCACTTTTTCCCCTGCCGGGAAATTTCCAATTGTTGGATTTTTCCGTAGTTTAACGACGTTCTAAGTAGTGCAAGTAATGCGATGGTCCCTCTAGAAGACAACAAACCTTAACTCGATTATGTGACCGTCTTGAACTGCCCTTTGAACCTTCGGGTTTGGGGCAGTACGGCGTGCCACATGTGAGGCGTTGGATTGACCCTTCTACGGCTGGACCGTTGATACTGAGGCACGAACTGAATGTTGTTAGACTTATTTCATGTGTTGAGCTGTATCGGGAAAACTTGGGTGTTCGATTGTTCGATCGAAAAGTTTAGCATTTTCTATTTATCCGGAATGTGATACAATAATTGGAATTCGCAAATAGTTATGAGATAACGGAATGAATATTATAAACGTAGCAGTTTAGTCTCACTTGATCGGTTGCCACGGAATTTTGATGTGATCAAAAGTCCGTCGCAATCACGTAGCGTACGCGGATACTCGCCGGGTAAACTTAATAGACAGCCTCACCCCATAGCCCCGACCAAGTGACTGTAGGAGAACCCCGTCGCCGAAAGCATCCGTTCGGGTGCTCGCGGTAGCGGTGTTCCGCCTTGGTGCACTTTGTCGACGGCGTCAGGGGTGCGACCGTCTACTGAAGTTTGCGACGAGCATTCGATCAGAATGTCGGGAATCCTGTTGAATTGCCCGACTTGATATTGAAAAGAGTTTTCGATAATGAGACTAAAATGCGGGGTTTATAATTGTTAGGCATGCGATGTCTAAGTAATTCATTTGGTCAGGCATGCGATGTCTGAGGTGGTTGCGGATTCCAACTGTTGTAGTTTTACACTTTCTTTTCTGTGACCGTAAGTATAATATGTGATATCGCCGGTTTCGTTGCTATATGCCAACGACAATTGGGATGCGCATATTTACTTACGTTGATGACATGTGATGTTATGTGTTGCTGGATATGTTATATTGGATCGTCGTGTTTGAATAGCCGGGGGGTTTTTATGTGAGATGAGTGTTTTTCATTTTCATTCATGTAAAAACTTGTATGTAATATTCTTTTATTGGGGCGCTTCCAGGTTGCGGAAGTAGTCACCGTTTGTATATTATTTACTTTTCTGCACTAGGATAGACCCAAGGAGGGGAGCACAAGTAACCGGGATCTAGGGTCCAGTGGGAGACCAACTCGAGGAGTCGAGTCCGGGTCTCCTAACCCTAGAATTGGTAGGGTTGCTTGCCGCTCTCGTAGGGGTCTAGGGGTGTGGGATTGGCTATTCATCACGACCGTGGAATCCGTGTTTTATACTGGCTCGTATTGAAAACACGGACGTCCTAGTATATCCAATATTTCATATGTTTCTTCTGCTGTGTTTTATCTGTGATCATGCAATGTTCTGTGGCAGATATTAAATATAGTATATATGATATATTATATAGACGTTGCTTATGTTTTACACCCGCGCTAGCCCTGCCTCGCTCTGGCGTTAGTTACCTAACCTAACGGTGCAGACGGGACATCGAGGCGAATGCAGATGGCATAAGCGTACGTTATATTTATCTGTGATGGTTAGGTGGACTTAAATGATGGGATATTCATTAATGAGATTAATGAAAGAAAATAAACCTAATTGATGTTGTGGAATCGAATTTCAAAATAAAACAGGTAGCTACAGTTCTTGCTTTGCATTGTGGTGTTCATTATAGAACATCCTGCACCTTATTCGATAAGGAAAGGACCGAGATCCCTTCACCGGGAGTGACTCCTTTAGCAATAACTGGCAGATGCTACAACCCTCGGTTTGTCTTTTGATCACTTCTATAGTTTCTGCTTTGCACAGTGATATATATGATATATCCCGCACCTCATTCGACGAGGAAAGGGCCGACGATCCCTTCACCGGGAGTGACGCCTTTAGCAAAACTAGAAAAGCTTCAAAAACATTCCATTTAAAAACCATTTGATTCCGCAACGAGATCAAGTTCAAAGCGTTAAAGGTTTTTCACAAAAACCAGCCGCAACCCTCCGTCATTTTAGGAAGTAGAGTACTTAGTATTCGTGCTGTGTTTGTTGACCATACTCAAGGCACAGTGTACGGTAGCTAAGTGATGTCTTCCTACACCGCATATGATGCGATTAGTTAGGACAGTCGCGTGACTTTGTTGACCTTAGTTAAGGGTCATGTGGGTGGGTCTAATTAATCACGAAATGACGGGTAGAACTTGACTAGTACTTATGATTTGTTGACCATAGTTAAGGTCATAGGTGCTAGGGGTAAAAACCTTTATCGGGAGTTTCAAGTGTTGAAATTTGCAATGAGATTGCATACCTTCTATATGATAGTTGGATCCCGATACCCACTACGAGTAATTGTTACTCCTGGGAGAGTTTTGCACTTTGCAATTAGCCGATCAAGTAGGTGTCTAGAAAGGTGTCAACGGGGTTACGCCTCTGGGAAAACGAGGTTTACAGTAATTAGGTCCGTGTGAAAGCACGGGGAACCTCCCTCAAAGTACCGACACTGGCCTGGCTGAAAGATTGGCGAACTTGTAGAGTGTAATTAATCCCGGCTAGTCTTTCCTTTTAAGGTTTGAAGGAAGATTTGATAAAAACAGTGGGAGCCATCCTGATTAGATAAAATATATAACCAATCTGATCTTGCAAGAGCGCACGCAGAGTGTTTTCTTCTCTCTCTCTCCTGGTAGCGACCATATCATGCCTTAATCAAGATAATAATACGGATGTATTGACCGAACCCGCTTGTTATACTGAGCTGGGGAACGTTGGTCCCGCTCCAACTTATAATTGTTATAAGACAGAGCAGGAAATAGGGGAATACCAGAATTCCCATGCCGCCCAAACGAAGAAAATGCATATGATGCATCTCCTTCGGGTGTGTTCATTATAAAGAACTGTTTCTCAGTATCCTCTACATCCTGGGTATATGATGCCAGATCATGATCCTAGATATGTAATCTGTTACATAGGGCTACAAAAAGGTAGAAAAACTGAGAACGGGTGATAAGTTTCATGAGACAGAAATCGGGGCAAGTGTTGCAGCCAAGTCTGTTGGTCACTGTCACCCTGTATTACGAATACATTGATTCTGAACAAATACTATTAGATACCGAACCTGATATACAAAATCATATCAGTCTCTTTATTAGTAAAGAAATGATATAATTTTGTATTGATGGATAATGTTTTGAACATTTCCTATATCAAAAGTTGATCGGTTCAGGCAGGCTATCTAAAAGCATTAACGTTCTAAATCAAACTACAGTTTCTAGTATACTGAACACACACAAGAAGAAGAGTTCAGAAATGAACGAATTCTTCTTGAAGCATTGTAGACTAGGTCATATCAATGCGACCCGACTGGCTGAAGTTACATTTAGATGCATATTTAAATCAGTTTGAATTTACATCTTATGAAACTTGCCAGTCATGTCACAAAGATTAGATGACCATAGCTCCGTTTACTGTAAACAGAGAAAGAGTTAATAAACTCTTGGGACTAATACATGATGATGTATGTAAAGTCTCCTGTCTACACATTTCAGGACTGGTTCTTCATACTTCATTGTATTCTCTGATAATCTCTCAAGATTCAGTCATATGTTCCTGTTGAAACATAAGTCCGAACCTTTTGAGGTATTCACAGAATATAAGTTAGAAGTAGAGAACCAATAACCGGGTATAAGTATCATGTCCTATGATGAGATCAGGGAGAAGAATACTTGTGCATGGAATCCTTGGACTATTCTAAAGGAAAATGAGATTCTCTCTCAGTATTACTCCTCTGAATACACCACAGCACAACGATGTATCGGGGCGGAGCAATCACACAATATTAGATATCGTGTGCTCTATGATGAGTATTACTGAGTTACCTATTTCCTTTTGGGAGTTATGCACTTGAGAAGCTGCATACCTATTGAATTAGGTTCGAATCAAATCAGTGCCTACCATTCCATATGAGATATGGTATGGGAAGAGCCTATCTCTTAAGTAAGTTAAGATTTGGGATTGTCCGGCCTATGTCAAAAGCAAAATCCGGACAAGATCGAGGCAAGATCAGTTCTGTAAAACTGGAAAGGTTCCAGCTGTACAAAACTGCTAATGATTTGGTAGAACCAAAGGATTCAATAGTTTCCGACGAACCTCAGCCTCTCCGCCGATCTAGTAGGGTTCCTCATCCACCTGAGAGATACCTCGGTTTCTCGATGACAGTGGGAGCAAGGATTGCATCATGAGATGATGACCCAACTAGTTTCGAGCAGGCCATCGAAAGTAGGGACTCTGTAAGAATGGCTGGATGCTTAGCGATCTGAGATGGAATCCATGTACACCAGCAAAGTATGGACTTTAGCTGCTATATCTGAAGGGTTAAATCCCCATAAGGAGCA
Organism: Agapanthus africanus; assembly: GCA_030015575.1. Classification (NCBI taxonomy): domain Eukaryota; kingdom Viridiplantae; phylum Streptophyta; class Magnoliopsida; order Asparagales; family Amaryllidaceae; genus Agapanthus; species Agapanthus africanus. The sequence goes on from CM057346.1 coordinate 406,460,388, forward strand.
AGTATATCTTGAGAAGATTACTTGGTATAGATGGAAAAGTTGAGACTTTCAAAGTTAGACTTGTTAAAGGTTTTCTTCATCGACCAGGCGTGGATAATGATGAAACCTTTTTCCAGTAGCTATGCTTAAGTCTATCCAGATCCTACTTACCACGGCTACATACCATGACTACGATATCTGGCGGTTGGGTGCCATGACTGCTTTTCTAAATACTGATTTAGAAGAGAACGCCTATAAGAACACAGCCAGAGGTCTTCGTAAACAGTGGGAGCAGCGGAAACGTGTGCAAGTTGCTTTACATGATGAAGCAGGCATCGCGGAGTTGGAACGTCTGTTTTGATGTGATAGTCAAAGTGTTTGACTTCATCAAAATGGTAGACGAACCTTGTATATACAAAAGGATAGTAGAGAGTAAGGTGGTCATCCTCGTATTGTACGAAGACAACATACTCTTGATAGGAAAAGAGTTTCCTATACTACGATCGGTCAATCTCCTTTTATCACAAGGATTCTCCAAATAGGATAAAGATGATACCTCCTAAATCCTGAGATTTGGACCTATGAGATAGATCTAAAGGGATATTAGGGTTCTCACTAGGTATAGTGAGATTGTATCAATCGATCCTGAGGAGAATCACTGGAAGTGTTCCAGGGTGATAAAGACGACTGAATGTCAGTCACAGGCACTGCCTTTACCCTCAGTAAAGGGACGGTATGCTGGAAGAGTTCCAAGCTCGATACCGTGGCAAACTAGACGATTAAGGCTGGTAACATCGCTATTGAAGATACTACCAAAGAGGAAGTTTGGGTGTATATTGGTTCATAAGATGAACTAGGTTCCTGCCATTGTATGACAATGGAAGTATGGCTTTGGCCCTGGAACCCTGGTCCCATCAGTGACCCAGACAAATTCTGAGGCAGCATCACCTGATCATAGAGATAGTTGATCTCCAGGGTGATCGAGGTTAGGAGAGAAGACTCAGAGGACAACACGGTGGATCCACTCACGAAGGCCTTTTTCCCAAAGAGAGACAATTTAGGGGATGGTTGAGTATGTGATACTGCAACCACTGCTACAGATGGCCCTAGTGCAAGTGGGAGATTGTTAGTTATATGTATGCCCTAGAGGCCATTACTGTACATTGGATGTATATTGTAGTGGATGCTGGGACATATATAGGTAGGACTTTCTTGCTCGACATGATAGTACGCTATCTGGTTGCTCTTTATCTTAACATGTATACTTTCTGTCTCTCTGATTACATGTTGATAAAGCCCATAGGATGTGTACTCGACTTCCAGGACTATGATGTAGATCATACTAGTGGGGCCTGGGTAGTCCAAGAGTACATCCTTGAAATGTTCCTAGTCGAGGGAATATCGAGACGGGGCATCGATATTCCAGAGTAGACTAGCGCATATCTTCTCGACCCATGCGATGGGCGATGGATGATCCCATATCCATTGGTGTTTGACATCGAAGATGGTATGCGGGTGCTCAGTGGAGACTGGGTACACTGAACGGACTCGCCGAGAACTCCCAGATGGTATTATACCTCAAGTCAGATGGCAGTTCTCTGGTGACACTGGTACAGCTTAGTCTGTTGACCCGAGATCGTCATAGAGTCTTGTGTGTCTCCCACTGTGCTTTGATTTCCACCCTACCATGGCTCTACTGAGTTGTGCAAACAGGTGGTTTTTGGGTACAGTCCCGATTCACATGGAGGCAATGAGCGATAGGAGGGGATTCGTCTCTCCCGGTATTGGGGGTTGATGTTGTACTATGCTCGACTGGCCATAACAGGAAATCCCTGGCCATGGTTGCAGTGATATACTGGTAAGAGTTATCAGTAGTTTCACGAATGTTATGGACCCTACGTCGGCATGACTTATCGAGCTATTGGGGTCTGACGTTTACCACCCCTAGGCAAGATATGCGACATATCAGACGAACAGACCGGACTATACGGTAGTGTTACCGGTCGGATTCACTGGAGTGTGAGCGGGCTTGCTCGTCGATCTTCAGATCGCTCAATACCCGGGTGGCCGTTACGTTTAGCAGACCGCTTGCGGCTTATGGGTGTTTGATATGATCATCATCTGCTGCCGGCGTATTGACGAGTCTTTAGAGTCCTACACAGAGGTTTCCTGGCTCAAGCGAAACGAAATAGGAGCGCATATGAGATATGTGCGGGACCGAGAATAATGCGTGTATGTGATACCGTATTCCATTCTCGCGATGAATGTGTCGAATGGTTGTATGTGATATAACCTAGTTATCGAATCAAGGATTGATTCGATAAATCGATACATTGGATATTAGCCGGTTATATGCGATATGACCGGATCGTTAAATCAAGTGTTGATTTAATGATTTAATGTATAATTATATATTTGATATATTACTTTGCATTAACTAATATTGGTTCACTTTAGATGGATTTTCTCACTCGGATGTGCGCATTATATATGTGATATGATTTTGTGCATTTGCTTGTATCATGTTTGATGATACATACTTTTTGGTTTGTGTAAAGATTAAACCATGGTTATTTAAATGGTTAGGGTTTTGTTTTTATATCTATTTATTCATTTATTTATTTATTTTCTTTTTGGAAAGGGAAATGAGAAGAATGGTGGCTTTCTTTGTTTGTAGTTGAAGATTCATGAACCTTTGACTTTGTCCACCATTCTTATCTCATGCTTAACCTAACCATTTGATTTAACCCTAGTTCAATCTCTACACTTTACCATGGTTTAGTCATGATATGTTTTGATTATTCTTTTCTTTTTCTAATAAACTTATCATAACTATTTCCTTCTTCTTCTTCATTCTTCAAGTGAAGAAAGCTTGCTACATCAATGGTGATTGATGAAAAAGTGTGTGAAATCCAAAACTAAAGTTTACCCACTTCCTATTTCTTCATCCTCTACCTCTTGCCAAGTAGTATAGGGTGTTTCCTTCACAAGTTTTTCCGACTAGGTGAAGGTGGAGCTTGATCTAGCGATGCCTCGACGTAGATCATCTTCGGCATGGACATCGACGACCTAGCTCGCTTATTCTTCGACGAAGCCGACGCTAGAGCCCGGGAGTTCACTTGGACAGCGAAGGCACTTCGTTGCGGAGCTATGGAGGTGGAAAAACGGATCTACAAAGGTTGTATTTCCGTATCTCTTAGTTAATTGTTAACTAGTTAGCTTTTTTGCCTAGTTTTCTAGCAAACGATCCGTAGTCGGGTCTCTCGGCACCTAGAATTTTATAAATTAGCATGTTTGATCACTTGTGAGACTTCACTAGAGTGCCTAGGAACCCTACATGGTGCGCACGGAAATCAAAATCCATATACGTGCCATACAAGTGCACAGAAACAAGATCTAAGTGCATTGGGTGTGCATAAAGCATTTGTCGTAGGCAACGTGTGTGCCTGACAGCAAAATCAGGTGCATCTGACATGCATGAAGAATATCGATTTAGTGCATCTGGTGTGCACCAAAATCACATCTCAAAACATGCGCTCAACATGCGCGAAAATCCAAGGCAGGTGCATCTATCATGCATGAAATCATGAAATCCAATATCAAGCGCTGATTATGCGCAAAATTAAATCAGGTGCACAAGGTGCACAAAACAAATATCGAGTATCACAATCGAAATCGAAATCCAGTGCATCTAAGTGAACCAAGTGTGTATCACTGCACTGCAAGCATATGTGAATCATACCGAGTGCAAAACCAAATCGTATGCGTATATACGCACAAAATCAACTCAACTGTATGAAACCCATAAAATCATAAACATGAGAAACCAAGGCACGAAAATGATAACGAGTGTAACAACTGTGCAAAAATCGTAAATACGCAGTAGGTGCAACCATGGTGCATGAAAACGATATCATGAAATTCAATCATCAAAACCAAATCATGCGAATAGATCGTTCAAAATACCAAAATCAAGTATGGAGGAATAGTCCTACTCAAGCACATCCTCCAAAAATCTCTGGCCAACTGTCGTGGTCACTCATAGCATGTCTCGTCGACGATCCTGAACTCTGGCCTGCCGGTGTGCATAACATGACCACTCCTGGGTCCAAGTCTTCTCGTAATTCATTCCAGAAAGGTCCTGTCGAAATCTCTCCCAAATCTCGTCTTTGACGAACTGTCCGGAAGTCATCGTCCCTTACTAGATCTGTTCTCATTCCGGAACGGCTGCGTACTCATCGCGACTCCTTCTGAAAGGTATATCCAAGTACAATGCCTCGGCATGCGTATCGCATCTCTGATGTCGGTGGAGTGGAACTTCGTCTCATCAAGATCTCGTACGAACCTCTTACTCCACTTTTCTCTGATGTCGACTGCTTCGGACTCGTCTCGTTGTGGCTGCATGGACTGAGCTCCAACGGCTACCCTCGTATCTGGAGTCTCCCAAAAATGCATCTAACCACCTAGTATCCGAATGAAGTCGAACCATCCGATCGATTGTCAAAACCTCATAATCCCCCAAGAGCTCAATATCTTGGGCACAGTTTAATAGTATCGAGTACATACCACAGCATCGGTGGTCCAGCCGTAGAAGGGCAAACCCAAGCCTCACTAATGGCGCCGCGGAACTGTCGCAAACCCTAAGGTTCAAAGGCTTTCACGCGGTCATTAAGTCGAGTTAGGGTTTCATTCTTCTAGAGGGTCCATAGAATTGCCTGCATGTCTTTCCGAATACTTTAAACCTGGAATAATAGGTTTCCGACATTCGATCGTCTTTGTCGACTCTCTACATCTCTGCCTGAAGTCGTCTTTAGCTGGAATTAATCTATCTGATGACCTCGCATCGGGGTAGGCGAACGAATCACATGTCCTGGTCATTCATCCTCGATGACTAGCGACCTTCTATCATCTCTTAGTACAATCTCGTACTGCAATAGCTCCAACATCTGGGGAGATATCTCGTCGTTCGCAGCAACAACTGGCTCATCGTCTGCACATTGAACAGTGCCTCAATCGTCATGAATAAGCAATATGTCAACGGTCATCAAAATATGGCTGGCCTCTATCAGTGGCTCAATCCTCTAGTGCAAATCGGCACGTCCGAGTAATCTCATACAGCAATCCACCTAACGCTCGTGGCGCAAAAACACAATGAAAAGACACATCTCTGCAATCGTGTGTCGCCGGAATCAAGCCCTGGTCAGTCCTCGTTCTTGACGAGCTCATGCTAACTGCAACTCTAGCCGTAGCTCTCCTTGCCCGTAATCGTGGCAGCAAAACCAAAACTGGTACCGATGAGGCTAGATCAGGAGTGAATATGATACTAAACAAGGAAATGTATATCCTAAGGCTCCTTAAGTGGAGTAGCGTATCGTAAGTATGCCGCGGAACATACCCACGGTACGTCACTCTACTTTAGTCACCTATTCCATCAACCAAGGGTCATCCTATGCTCCGAAGGTAAAACCTAACGCTCTGATACCAACTTTGTCACGTCCCGAAAGTACGGAACATGACCGGCACTTAAACTACGAAACGTCTCGAGACGTACGTAAACTAAGTAAGCCGAAAACCCAGAAATCCAAACCAAGAAAAGTAGTAGAGTGAAGGAAAAACCAATTTAAAATCAAGTAGTTTAATAGCATAAGCCGAATTATGCGGTTTTAAAAACATCAAATATTTCCTGAAAATTTCGGCAGAGTCTCCTTTGCAAATACTGGCTCCCAAACGGGATACAACATGAATAGTATACAAAATCAATAAAATGCATCCCCAAGCGGGAGCTAGCCCTTCGTCAATCGACGGTCACAACCACACAAGCAATATAATATACAACGCCAAGGGCGAGGATCAAAATTCAAAAGGAACTCAAAACAACAAGAAATCCACAGAAATACAACGCGCAACTCTAAGGTCGAAAGAATAACATCACTGGTCTCTATGTCAAAAATAAATACATGTTTGGTTGATGGAACTTCTAGATACAACTGAATAATGATATACAAGATATAATGATGGGTGCGATACAAATAAACCCACCTGCTAGCAAGTCACCCGGAAATGGAAATAGTGCCAGCAAAGCCGTAATGAAACCTGTACGGCGAAACCTGCAAGAACTGTGGCACAAAGGGGGTGAGTTGCCAACTCGTGAATAGAAAAACATCTACGAGTAGAAGCGCATGTATGACGCAATCCTAGGTCATACGATCATAATATATCCTCAAATATATATATATATATATCATGCAGCCTATAACAATGACTAGGGTAAATATCTAACCCAAGTGTAATCCCATATGCCCGTGTCAGTGCCTCAGGTAGCAATGTATCATATGGATGATGTATGAATGCATGAAACAGAATGCATGTACTGAAAAAAACTGCTTTCATAAATTAGTGAGATTTCTGTATTTTTAAAATGAGGTATCATAATGAAATCGGCATAAAACAGTGCCTAGCATCGGCACAAAACGTAATCCCAATGTCTCGATATCTCTGTATCACAGTCTCTGTACCTCAATATCTCAAAATCTCAATGTCTCAATCGCAATGACTAGGGCGCCGTCAGTCCAGGCCGGCCCCTACCATCCATCTCATGACCACGACGGTATCCTCCGGATATCCGACGCGTCGGGTAATATCACCGGTCGGTCGTGCTCCCCTGCACAGGCTCAACGTCAACAACACGATCTTCTTACCCCGGGGTATCGCACCGGGCCCACCATGTACCCGAAACGGTTCATCCAACTCCTCGAATCGGGTCTCGAAATCCATCAGCAAACTCATGGTGGATGACTCATACATCATGGGAAAACCGCATTTTTATTTAAAAAGAGAGAAAGCAGTTTATATATGTTTTGCGGTTTTCCTCCAAATCCAGAAAATATCATGGAAATCCGAATCATCAATAGCATGTAAAACAATGAATATAAGCATGAGCATCCATGAATGCGGCATATAATGAATAACAGTATGCATGAAGTGACAAGTAACAACTACAATGTCTAAACTACTAGTTAACAAGCTATATTAGGCAATAATATTTTCTAAGGTGTGCGTGACATGGCAATTACCGATGAAGATGTGTGTGAGCCAGCAAGTAAGTGTACGTGGTACATACGCATCATCGGTAATGGTGCTGGTGTCCTAACAGTATGATATCAACAATGCAATAAGAAATTATAATATAAGTATGCGATGCGGAGCGAACAGTAATAATGAGCGGAATACTAGACACAACGATAACTAAACTGCATTACCCTAATATAAGTCCTACAATAATGCCCTTTGAAATAACACGAATCGCGATGTTTTGAAAATAAGGGCTACGGTGTTTTTAAGAAAAGATACGTCTTTTGAAATATCCATAGAATCCCTTGACATATCTTTTAAAATACCCACGATTCGTTAGTTTTGAAATAGATAGGAGTCTAATCTAGTCTAACAACTACACCAAACTATACGGCTGAACTAACAAGCTAAACTACTGGTAAGGAAACCGCCTAACATCTGAGTCGATACGTATACATACTTGTATAAATATTAGTCGGTGATCCCGCCTTAATAATATCATATCCGATACCATATCTATAATCAGACATCCCAAGTCAAGAGTGCGGATCAATCATCAATATATAGCTCGTACGTAAATCCGTCGTACGGCATCCCCAAATCTGGGTACGGGTCAATATCATACTCATCACACTGTTCATCTGGTATCCTCTTTATCAAGATCATCATCTGGGGTACTGACCTACGTCTAGTACATGACTAATATCACTATTTACATAGGATTGTCATTCAAAGATCCGCTATAATATCTGGACGTATCTCAAGTACGAATCCTGCCATATCACCGATCTCACGGCCTCAATTCAAATCTCATCGACTCATCTCAATCCCAAGTATCATCCGCAAATCCAGTATGTGAACACCCAGTCCCATACCCAGGTGAACACATAAACACAACTCCCCATATACGCACAGGTAATAACATAGATGTATGCATGTGTGTGTGTGTGTGCGTGTGTGGGTGTAACAACTACTCTAGGGTTTCGCAACTAACACTAAACTAATCCAAGAACACCAAATCTCCATATTTATCATCAATAAACTCAAACAATATATAATCAATAAATGTGTGTATACGTATTCGTATACATCACCACGAACTGCGGGGGTGCTATACGCTATCCACCCGACTTCTCCCCGTAGATATAAATCTACTCACTTGGTCCTCGCTCACCGGAGCCGACGTAGCCACACGCTTGCTTGTCGTCTTGAAGTCCACATGGGGTACCTACATATCATAACGCACCGTATCGCATTAAAATTCGACTCATGACCAAAACGACACACGAATCCCACATAGGTCAAAACCTATGGTTTGCTTTCACAAATCAACCCAAAAACTATCGACATCGGCGTACAAACGCCAAACCATCGAGAAAAATCCAAACACACTCATTGTACAATCACGAGCACTAATTATAATATAAAATAGCTTAAAATTCACAAAAACCCCAAATTCACTTTAAAAGCCATTTTTCCGAAAATCTAGCAAGCAAAAATTTCCCGTTTTAGTACAAAACTCGACGTTTTAACAAAACTAATGGCCATAAGGCTCACTAAACATCTTAATTAAGTCATACCAATGTTAATTAGATTTTAAACTTAATTCTTAATATCAATCTCAAAAAATCTAGTTTGCATACATAACCAATTTTAACAATTTTATAGCAAAAATGCACAAACTACAATCTAGCTTAGATTTGCATGATCTAAAACATTAAACTACACTTAATAATGTTAATGAAGTCATGAAAAACCTAATTAGATTTTTAGTCTAACATTTGCAATTAATTTCCAAAACCTAGTTTGCATAAAATTCCAATTTTAACAATTTACAAGTATCAATTAGTAAACTAGCAACTAGGTTAGGTTTTCATTTCCTTAAGATGATAATATACACATTGCAACCATAATTACACAACAAAAACCCTAACTTTAGTTCACAACCCCCTCTTGAAAGTTAAATCTTTAATATCAAAACCACAATTAAATCCTAATTAAACACATAATAGCTAGATTCAAGTAATCAAACAATAACTTATGCAAAATGCTAAGATTATACCTCACAAAATTAGAGATCTAGCACCAAAATCTTGGACTCCAAATTGCTCTCTACTTCCATGATTCACACTAGAATAGGTCAATAAAAAACGGGTAGAGATTGGATTTAAGAAATATTGAATTTTTAGCTTGATTTTGAGGCAAAAAGATGAAATTTTTGAAGGAAAAAGAGATGGGGTTTTGGGGAAATTTCTGGAGAGCAATGAAGGGGGGCTCGGTTGCAGGTGAGTAAAAAGGAGGAGAGAGAGGGAGGTGGGGAAAATCACATCTGGTCAAAGTCCACTTTGTTTCTTTCATTTTCTATTCTTTTCTTTTCTTTTCTCTTTGAAAAAGGAGGTGATTGGAGAGAGTGAGAGGGAGGGCTGTCATGGTGGGGCCGGCCACATGGGGAGAGGGAGAGAGGGTGAGGTGTGGGTGTGTGGGTTAGGGAAAAAGATAAATGTATTACCCCAATTCCCATTAACACTAATTTCACCGAAAAAAGCCTTTTTTCTTCGATATTTTCTAAACCGTTTTGACAAACCATTTTATTTCAGAAACTACATGATAAAATTTTATTTAATGTGTTATGATGCACAAAATTTGTTTCAACTCATTCCAATTTGTAATTTTTCCTAATTAAATGTATTAGTAACGGCTTAAAATAATATTAAAATAATTAATTTCGGAAAATTTTTCAGAAAATTTGAAATTTCACCAGTGGCTCAATAAACACCAATTACTAGTAATTACATAGCTAGAATATGTATATTTAATTTTATATTAAAAATATTTGTATTTTGATTTTTTACGGAAAACCCCCTTATTTTACCGATTTTCCGAAATTTCACCGAAACGATTTTCAAAACGTTACAGATGATGAGGTCTATAGTTGAGGCCAGTAGAGCACAGCGACAGGAGGTTGTCACCCATGTTACCCAGTTGTTCCTTGCGATCAGCACACAGTATAGTGTTACATATGCAACACCAGTGGATGCAGCCCTATTTGACGAGGCACGTCTTCCAGAGACTTTGGGAGTTCGAGGATAGTGGAGGACTTGTACTGGTGTACCAGCCCAGGGACAGAGGTTTAGTCATCGTGACAGATTTTGTGCATGTCGCGGGGGTAACGGAGGCTTGGGACGATGTCAGTCTTTTAGCTCGTATTCCCAAGAGGGTCGGCAGCCATGAAGAGGATGCTATCGGTTCGGGGGCCTTCATCACTTCATCAGGAGTTGTTCCTTAACACCGCGTCAGGGTCGTATTCTGAGAGGTCGTGGATGCAGAGGGTTCATCTAGAGCGGACAGTTTGGCAGAGGAGGAGTTCATCCGGTTGCGGGTAGGGGGCAGACACGAGAGTTTGCTTCTACTCATCGGGACGCGCAGGCGTCCAATGAATAGTTTTCAAGTATTCTTAATTCGTATGTTCTTTTGATGCACTTGTTTGTTTTACACACTTTGTGTCGTGGTTGGGCCAAGAGCCGTGTTAGCTAGATCATCCATTTGTTGTGTTAACTTCTGTCAGCGATTCTTTTGTTGCGCGACACGTATTTCGGTCGTTTGCCAACCGGATAGGAGATAGAGATTCGTCCATCATTTTGATCCTTCTAGAGATGTTGGATTTGACGTTCTCCTGGTCACAGACTGGTTAGCTACGTACTAGGCGTCTGTGGACTGCCGTGAGGAAACAGTCAGATTTTGTTTTCCCGGCGAGTCGGTTCTTGTTGTGCAGGGGAGACAGTGGTGCCGCCTCTCACAGCTTGAATTCAGCCTTTTTCGCTAGTCGGCTTTTAAGGAGAGGATGACGAGGATTCTTGGCTTTCATTCATGATACCGGAGCCACAGTGGGTTTGTTGGATAGGGTTCCTATCGTGCGAGAGTTTTCCGACGTTGTTCCAGATGCGCCGGCGGAGCTTAGGGAGCTTAAGGATCAGCTGCAGAGTTGCTGGATAGAGGGGCTAGTGTATCTGAGTGTTTCGCTTTGGGGAGCTCCTATTCTGTTCGTCAAGGAGAAAGACGGCAGTTTGAGGTTGTGTATTGATTGATCGTCAATTGAACCGGCTTACGGTGCGGATAGGTATCCTTTACCTCGCATTGACGATTTCTTGATCTGCTCCAGTGTGCGAGACTTTTTTCTAAGTTTGTTTGGGATCAGGTCATCATTGTTGCGGGTTCAGAGTGATGACATTCCGAAGACTGCTTTTGTGCGTGGTACGGGCAGTTTGAGTTTTGGTAGTGTCATTGGACTCACCAATGCCCTAGAAGCAATGGTGGATATGATGAACCGGATTTCTTCAGGCCGTTCCTCGACCAGTTTTTTGTTGTGTCATTGATGACATTCTGGTCTTTTCCAAGAGTTGTGAGGAACGTGGTGTAAGTCCACGTTGCGACCCCCGGTTCTTACGGGGAGGCGGAAACGGTATAAAATCAAAATTTTAACGCAAGAGGCAACATGGACTAAGCTAGGTCGGGATCTTTACCTAAACTAAAACTAGCATACTAAGCTAAAGATATTTAGCTACTCGGATGAAGATGGTTATACCTAAACTTGAACTCCTTCTCTTCAAGCTCCGATGGTGGTTCGATGGCTCCTTCTCGTTGTCTCCATACGCCGAAGATAGATCCACCTGAAAGCTCCAACCTTTAGCTCCTTCTTCGTTCTTTGAAGAAACTAGTTCACTTGGTTTGCTAAACCTAGTGAACTAGAATGAGTAGAGATGATTTAGAATGGGATTTTATCTATGGTTCTTGATTCTCAACTCATGAGACAAGAGAACCATAGATCCAGAGAGGGAGCAAGAGGTTGAGGGTGAGAGCAAGAGGAGAGCTCAAGAACAAGAGAGAGAATGAGCAAGAAAGAATGAGCAAGAAAGAATGAGCAACTCTTTTGTTTTTCACCCTCTCATAATCCAAAGTAATGATAACTCATCATATTAACAAAAGTCTTATGTGATGGTTAGAAGCAACCACAACCATATCATTTCATGCACTCATTTTACACAAATGAGCAAGTAAACAAAAGTCTTTGCTATGAAATGATGGCTATGGTTATCAGGATGGTCAACTAGTCAAGCCTAGTCAACCGGTCAACAAGTCAACAAAAGTCAACAAGTCACCAAAGTCAACAAGTCAACAAAAGTCAACAAGTCAACAACCATATCACCATAATACTTAATTAATATAATAGTTAATCACATATCATATTCTCATTAGGGTTGAGCATAAAGTCAAATAGTCAACGGTCAACTGTCAACAACCCTAATGAGAATCCGCAGCCTCTGCCTCCCTGTCAACTGTGCATACACACCCGCATCCGCGTTCCGAGGAACACGAATGCAAACTGGATAAATCCAATCCCATAAGGTACACTAGGATCTGGCTTAAACCAAAGCCTGCTAGTGTAAACTGTCCGGACACTGTACGTGCACAAGTGCACGGATGTGACCGAACCCTGTCGTAAAACCATGCGACCTGTCGCAATACCATGCGACCTCTACTCTTTTGCCTAAAGGCGAAAAGCTTTCTGTGTGGGACTCTAAAGACTCGACACTACGCTGGCAGTGGGTTTAACCACAGACCGCAAGCGGCACTAGCTGTGCGTAACGGTCCCCAGGTAATGCCGACAAGAAGACCGACGAGGCGAAACCCATCTGAACTCCTACTGAGCCTGAGTGTGACATTCTCCGTACAGTCCGGTCTGTTCGTCTGATACATCGCATGGCGGGCCTAGGGGGCGGTAAACGTCAGTCCCCCAATAGCGGTACAAGTCGTGCCGGAGTGAAGCCCAATACACCCTGAGATAACACTGGAAACCTACCAGTATATCTCGTTTGCCCTGGCCAGGGACTACTCGTGTAATGGCTCTCCTAGACACAGCGCGATGTCAACCCCCAATACCGGGAGAGACGAATCCTGTCTAACCGTCACTGCCTCCAAGTGCTTCGGGACTGCACCCAACTACCACCTGTTTGCACGACTCCTTTGAGCCGTGGTAGGGTAGTGATCAAAGTACAGTGGGAACACACCCGAGGCGAAGTGACAGTGTCAAGTCAGCGGACTAAGCTGTACTCATGTCACCTGGGAACTGATAACTGACGATAGGTATAATACCAACTAGTCAGTTCCCGACGAGTCCTGTCCAGTGTACCCGTAACCTAACGAGCACTCGCATACTATCTCAAGTACGACGTACTGACGGCTGTGGGACAGACCGTCTCCCACACTGGGATGAGAAGCGCATGCGCTGGTCTACTCCGGAGTATCGATGCCCTGTCTCGATAGTCCTGCGACCAGGGACCTGAATAAGGATGTGCTTATAGATTACCCAGCCCCCACTAGTGTGACTGCCATCACAACGCTGGTAATCAAGCAAAGATCCTAAGGGCTCCACTAATGCGTATAAGTGATATACTGAAATAAACACAAGTACACATTGAAGTAGAAACAAACCAAGTAGCATACTACTATTTTGAGCAAGATTGTATATACAAGGTGAATATCCCAAGCATCCATTAAGTAATATACAAACTAGTATGATACAGTAATGGCCTCTAGGGCATATACACTAACAATCTCCCACTTGCACTAAGGCCATGTACTGGCGTATCGAAGACCTATCATCTCGATCAGCCGCTCGAACTGAGTCTGGGGCAGGGCCTTGGTGAATGGATCAGCAGTGTTATCTTCTGAAGCGACTCTCCGAACCTCGATCTCCCTGATCAGGTGATACCGCCTCAAGATGTGCCTGGATCTCTGATGGGACCTGGGTTCCTTCGCTAAAGCTATAGCCCCGTTGTTGTCGCAATACAGAGGTATTGGATCAACAATGGACGGAACCACCTGAAGTTCTTTCAAGAACTTCCTCATCCAGACAGCTTCTTTTGCGGCATCAGATGCAGCGATGTATTCCGCTTCCATCGTCGAGTCTGCAACGGTTTCTTGTTTGGAACTCTTCCAACACACCACCCCTCCATTGAGGGTAAAGACAAAACCCGACATGGACTTGGAATCATCCTTGTCACTCTGGAAGCTGGAGTCAGCAAAGGCCTCGATCTGGAGGTCTTTTCCGCCATACACCAAGAACATCTCCTTAGTCCTTCTCAGGTACTTGAGAATGTTCTTTACCGCTATCCAGTGTTTCTCCCCAGGGTTTGACTGATACCGGCTTACCACACTCAGTGCATAAGCTACATCCGGTCTGGTACAAAACATCGCATACATTATAGAGCCTACCGCAGAAGCGTAAGGTATAATAGACATGCGATCCCTCTCCAAATCAGTCTTGGGAGACATCTCTTTAGAGAGGGTGATCCCGTGACAAGCCGGTAGGTTACCGCGCTTGGAATCTTCCATACTGAATCTTTTCAGTATGGTGTCGATGTACCTGGACTGTGAAAGTCCTAATATCCTCTTGGATCTGTCACAGTAGATCCGGATACCCAGAATGTACGAGGCATCACCCAGGTCTTTCATGGAGAACCTGTGTGACAAGAACCCCTTGACAGATTGTAGCATAGGAATGTCATTTCCTATTAAGAGAATGTCATCCACGTATAAAACGAGGAATACTACAGTTCTCGCTACAAATCTACTATAGATGCATGGTTCATCTGGATTTTTGATAAAGCCAAATTCTTTGACCGTCTCATCAAAGCAGATGTTCCAACTCCGCGATGCCTGCTTTAGTCCATAGATGGACTTAAGCAACTTGCACACCTTTCCGCTGCTCCCACTCTGAATGAAACCCTCTGGCTGGTCCATATAGACACACTCCTCTAAATTTCTATTTAGAAAAGCTGTCTTTACGTCCATTTGCCAGATCTCATAATCGTGGAAGGCAGCAATGGCAAGAAGGATCCGAATGGATTTCAGCATGGCTACTGGAGAAAAGGTTTCGTCGTAGTCCAAGCCAGGTCTTTGACGAAAACCCTTTGCTACCAGCCTAGCTTTATAGGTCTCAACCTGTCCATCTACACCAATCTTCCTTTTGAAGATCCACTTGCATCCTACGGGTTTTACCCCGTCTGGAGCAATGTCCAACGTCCATACCTTGTTGGTGTACATGGACTCCATTTCGGTCCGCATTGCATCCAGCCATTTCACTGAGTCAACGCTCTGAACGGCCTGCTGGAAGCTAGTAGGCTCATCATAATCTATGATGCAATCCTCTCTATCCCCGTCTATGAGAAAACCGTAGTATCTCTCGGGCGGATGAGACTGCCTACTACTCCTGCGGAGTGGCACAGGAATGTCCTGTTCTGTTGAACCCTCTGGTTCCACTAAGCTTTCAGTAACAGTCTGTGGTTCTGGAACTTCTTCCAGTTCTATTGCGTTCCCACTTATCTGGGTTTCTAAAAACTCAGTTTCCAAGAAGTAGGCATGACGAGAAACAAGGACTTTTTGTTCCTCTTCACAGTAGAAGAAATATCCTTTGGAATTCTTTGGATATCCCACAAACTTGCACTGTACTGAGCGTGCCTCGAGCTTGTCCGCATGCTGCTTTTTGACAAAAGCTGGACATCCCCATGTCTTAATATGCTTAAGATAGGGTCTCTTCCCACACCACATCTCATATGGTGTAGTAGGCACGGTCTTAGTAGGTACTCGGTTCAAAAGGTATGCGGCTGATTCTAGCGCATATCCCCATAATGATCGCGGTAACTCAGCATTACTCATCATGGACCGCACCATATCCAATAGGGTGCGGTTCCGTCTCTCCGATACACCGTTATGTTGCGGGGTGTATGGAGGAGTAAGCTGAGAGAGAATTCCGTTCTCTTTTAAATAGTCCAGGAACTCGGCACTTAAGTATTCTCCACCTCGATCCGATCTTAGAATCTTAATACTTTTGCCGGTCTGTTTCTCTACTTCATTCTTATACTCCTGGAATTTTCCAAAGGCCTCGGACTTATGTTTCATCAAGAAGACATAACCGTACCTTGAGAAGTCATCCGTAAAAGTAATGAAGTAAGAATGTCCGCTTCGGGCATGTGTAGACATTGGACCGCACACGTCACTGTGTATGAGTCCTAAGAGCTCGCTCGCTCTTACTCCTTGTCCAGTAAACGGAGTCTTTGTCATCTTTCCTTTGAGACAAGATTGACAAGTGGCATACGATTGATATTCGAACGCATTCAAATATCCTTCTGTATGTAACTTAGTCAACCTTCTCTCATTGATGTGACCCAATCTACAATGCCATAAGAAAGTTTGATTCATTTCCGGAGACTTTCTTTTGTGTGTATTCTGGACATTGAAAATCTGTGGTTGGTTTAACACGTATATACCATTACTCAATGTACCTGACCCAATCAGAACTTGATTAAGGTGAATGTTTACAACATTACTTACAAACGCAAATTCATAACCTTCTTTAGAAACTAAAGATACAGAAATGATATTACAAGTTGCGTTGGGTACAAAAAAGCAATTGCGCAAAACCAAAACATGTCCATCTGACATTCCCAGGTGATAGTCCCCCACGGCTTTAGCATCCATGCTAGCTCCGTTCGCAACTTTGAGGGTCATGTCACCTGCCTTCAAAACCCTACGGTTTCTCAACGCCTGCAAAGAATTACAGATATGAGATCCTGATCCGGTATCCAATACCCAGGAAGTAGAGTTTATTGAAAGACAATTTTCAATAACATACACACCTGAAGCTGAAGCTGCAACCTGCTTCAATTCCTGTGTTCTGGCCTTCCAGGCCCTGCAATCATTCTTCCAGTGTCCTTTCTTATGACAATAGAAGCATTCTTCCTTATCCACAAGCTTCCCCGCTATCTTTGTTGCTTTTGCTTTTCCCTTCGTATCCACTTTACTAACACCGCCCCTTGGTTTGGCGGGGGCCTTCTTCTTCTTTCCCTTGGCTTTCGCCTTGGACCTAGAAGAAGATGATCCTCCTACAAACAAAGTGGATGTATCCCTACCTTTCTGTAGGGTGCCCTCTGCGCTCCTCAGCATGTTGAGGAGCTCTGATAGTTCAACCTCTTTTTCTTGTAGGTTGAAGTTCAGTATAAACTGGGCGTAAGTGGAAGGAAGGGACTGGAGAACTATATCCGTATATAGCTCACTCTCCAATGTGATCCCTAGGTCAGCGAGCTCCTCAATGAAGCCGATCATCTTTAGCACATGCTCGGCTACTGATGATCCGACGGCCATTCTTGTCGAAAATAACTTTTTCGACGCTTCGTATCTTGCGATACGTGATTGCTCTCCATACAGTTCTTTTGTATGGAGCAATATGGACTCCATGTCCATATTCTCATGCCTCCTCTGATGTTCGTTGTCCATCGAGGCAAGCAGGAGGCACTTGGCCTTCGCGCTATCAATCTCCCAAGTCTTGCGGATTTCTTTATCCGCGACACTGGAAGTTGGACCAGGGACAGGGGGAGCTTTGGTGGTAAGAAGATACCCCAGCTTGTCATAAGTGATTGCTATCGTGACATTCCTGAGCCAATCTTTGTAGTTTGGCCCTGTCAGTTTGTTTTTATCTAGGAGTAACTTAAGTCCAGTCATGTTGATTGGTCGCTGCAATTAGGAGAGAGAAGAAGAAACACTCAGCATGATGCTCTTGCAAGTTTAGAGTGGTTTTTAGTTTGTCTAAACAGGATGGCTCCCACTGTTTCTCGAATCCCTCCTCAAACCATAAAGGAAGAATTAGTCAGGATCAATCCCACCGTACAATACTTGCTTAACCGTTCAGCCAGGCCGGTGTCGGTACTTCGAGGGAGGTTTTCCAACGCTTTCGCGAAGTTCCTTAATTAGAGAACCTCTTTTCCCTGGGGGCGTAGCCCCGCTAACACCTTTCTAGGCACCTACTAGGTTTATAGCATTGATCGTTAAGTGAGAAATTTCCCGAGGAGTAGCATATACTCACAGTAGGATCGGGATCCAAATATCATCGCGTGACGAAACTGAAGGAATCCTACCAGAATCTTCACACTCCAAATGGTATGCAAATCTAGCAAGTTTCAGTACTTATGAAACTCCCGATGTGGATTTTTTTTTTTGCCCCATGCTCTTATGACCTTGACTTTGGCCAACAAATCATAAGTCACATGTCAAGTTCTGCCCGTCGTTCTCCAGGTTAATTTGAATCCACCCGCACCTACCCTTGACTTTGGCCAACAAGGCAGTACGACTGTTCCAAACCAACGCATCTATCTATGCTGCACATGAATACCCAATAGCTACCAATCACTGTGCCTTGACTTTGGCCAACAAACACAGCTTGAATACTATTGACTATTCATGTGAAACGACGGAGGGCTACAGATGGTTTTGGCAAAACCGTGAACGTAGTGAACTTGATTTAGTCGATGGAACGAGATAGCTTTTAAAAGGAGTGGCTCAAGCTCCGCATTTAAAAGTTGGTTTTGAAAAGAACCGAGTGGTTTTTCGAAAGTGTTCCAACGACTTTAGCTTGGTTTATTATCTTGCATTAGTTCTTTTAATGCGTGATATTCTTGCATTAGTTCTTTTAATGCGTCCCATCATTTAAACCTACCATTGCAGAAAACAACCAAAATATGACGTACGCTTATGCCATTCGCATTCGCCACGGGGCCCCGTCATTACCCGTTAGGTTACTTAACTAACGACAGAGCGGGGGCTGGGCTAGCGCGTCTGTAAAACATAAGCAACGCCTAAATAATATCATATATAGATATACTGCAATGATAAACATTTCAGATCACAGATAAATACATTGGATATACTAGGAATCTGTAATTTGTACGAGCCTGTCACAAAAACAGATTACACGGTCGCGGTGAATAGCCAAAATCCCACCCAAGACCCCTACGGGTGCGGCAAACTACCCGCCAAGTACCCGAAGCGTAGCAACCTCCCTCATCTCCATGAGTAGGACACTCGACACTTCGGCATACCCGGTAGTTTGTGCACCCCTCCATGGGTCTATCCTAGGAGCAAAAACAGTAAAAAGAAATTATACAATGACGGCTACAACCCCGACCCGGTTGTGCGGCCATACAAATAATTATTACATCAATTTACAAATTTACATGAATTGCAAGAAAAGAAAACTCTCGTCTCACAACCCCGGCTATTCACCCGCGACAATCCAACATATTTATATACACATTCCAGCACATTACAGATCATGTATAACCCCGACCAATCGACTTATAGCGATTGGCCGACGTTCAATACATGCAAACATTACAGATATAACCATCATAGTCAAAGTGCAGCGAAGTTCGGAAAAAAATACGGAATTATAGGACCCCAAAAGGAAATTTCTTTTCTGGAAAATCTGGGCACATATAATACATTCCAAAAATCCCAAAACCAACACAGACACATACTGCACGAAAAATGATGCAGAGAAGACGACAAACCGTGGCGCTTCCGCGGCAAATGCCTACCTCGTGCGGCGGAAGCGCGGCGGTTTGAACGAATTAGGGCAACGTTTTTCTTGGGTGTTCACACAAAACCCTGAGCCGAATTTAGGAGTATAAAGTTTTTCAATTTGACGAGAAAAAATTTCAACAGAAACTCAGGTTTTGTAAAAGTTAGGTTTTTGGATTTTTTTCGGTTCCGAACTTCGTTACACTTTACTACCAAGCTAGTTTAAGTTTAGTTAGGCTCTTATACCACTGTAAGTCCACGTTGCGACCCCCGGTTCTTACGGGGAGGCGGAAACAGTATAAAATCAAAATTTTAACGCAAGAGGCAACATGGACTAAGCTAGTCGGGATCTTTACCTAAACTAAAACTAGCATACTAAGCTAAAGATATTTAGCTACTCGGATGAAGATGGTTATACCTAAACTTGAACTCCTTCTCTTCAAGCTCCGATGGTGGTTCGATGGCTCCTTCTCGTTGTCTCCGTACGCCGAAGATAGATCCACCTGAAAGCTCCAACCTTTAGCTCCTTCTTCGTTCTTTGAAGAAACTAGTTCACTTGGTTTGCTAAACCTAGTGAACTAGAATGAGTAGAGATGATTTAGAATGGGATTTTATCTATGGTTCTTGATTCTCAACTCATGAGACAAGAGAACCATAGATCAAGAGAGGGAGCAAGAGGTTGAGGGTGAGAGCAAGAGGAGAGCTCAAGAACAAGAGAGAGAATGAGCAAGAAAGAATGAGCAAGAAAGAATGAGCAACTCTTTTGTCTTTCACCCTCTTATAATCCAAAGTAATGATAACTCATCATATTAACAAAAGTCTTATGTGATGGTTAGAAGCAACCACAACCATATCATTTCATGCACTCATTTTACACAAATGAGCAAGTAAACAAAAGTCTTTGCCATGAAATGATGGCTATGGTTATCATGATGGTCAACTAGTCAAGCCTAGTCAACCGGTCAACAAGTCAACAAAAGTCAACAAGTCACCAAAGTCAACAAGTCAACAAAAGTCAACAAGTCAACAACCATATCACCATAATACTTAATTAATATAATAGTTAATCACATATCATATTCTCATTAGGGTTGAGCATAAAGTCAAATAGTCAACGGTCAACTGTCAACAACCCTAATGAGAATCCGCAGCCTCTGCCTCCCTGTCAACTGTGCATACACACCCGCATCCGCGTTCCGAGGAACACGAATGCAAACTGGATAAATCCAATCCCATAAGGTACACTAGGATCTGGCTTAAACCAAAGCCCGCTAGTGTAAACTGTCCGGACACTGTACGTGCACAAGTGCACGGATGTGACCGAACCCTGTCGCAAAACCATGCGACCTGTCGCAATACCATGCGACCTCTACTCTTTTGCCTAAAGGCGAAAAGCTTTCTGTGTGGGACTCTAAAGACTCGACACTACGCTGGCAGTGGGTTTAACCACAGACCGCAAGCGGCACTAGCTGTGCGTAACGGTCCCCAGGTAATGCCGACAAGAAGACCGACGAGGCGAAACCCATCTGAACTCCTACTGAGCCTGAGTGTGACATTCTCCGTACAGTCCGGTCTGTTCGTCTGATACATCGCATGGCGGGCCTAGGGGGCGGTAAACGTCAGTCCCCCAATAGCGGTACAAGTCGTGCCGGAATGAAGCCCAATACACCCTGAGATAACACTGGAAACCTACCAGTATATCTCGTTTGCCCTGGCCAGGGACTACTCGTGTAATGGCTCTCCTAGACACAGCGCGATGTCAACCCCCAATACCGGGAGAGACGAATCCTGTCTAACCGTCACTGCCTCCAAGTGCTTCGGGACTGCACCCAACTACCACCTGTTTGCACGACTCCTTTGAGCCGTGGTAGGGTAGTGATCAAAGTACAGTGGGAACACACCCGAGGCGAAGTGACAGTGTCAAGTCAGCGGACTAAGCTGTACTCATGTCACCTGGGAACTGATAACTGACGATAGGTATAATACCAACTAGTCAGTTCCCGACGAGTCCTGTCCAGTGTACCCGTAACCTAACGAGCACTCGCATACTATCTCAAGTACGACGTACTGACGGCTGTGGGACAGACCGTCTCCCACACTGGGATGAGAAGCGCATGCGCTGGTCTACTCCGGAGTATCGATGCCCTGTCTCGATAGTCCTGCGACCAGGGACCTGAATAAGGATGTGCTTATAGATTACCCAGCCCCCACTAGTGTGACTGCCATCACAATGCTGGTAATCAAGCAAAGATCCTAAGGGCTCCACTAATGCGTATAAGTGATATACTGAAATAAACACAAGTACACATTGAAGTAGAAACAAACCAAGTAGCATACTACTATTTTGAGCAAGATTGTATATACAAGGTGAATATCCCAAGCATCCATTAAGTAATATACAAACTAGTATGATACAGTAATGGCCTCTATGGCATATACACTAACACGTGGGAAGCACTTGAGGATTTGCTTTGCAGATATTAGGAGAGCCCCAGCTGTTTGCTAAATTCTCGGGGTGTTCCGTCAGGCTTGATTGTGTTGACTCCTACGTCATGTAGTTACGGGAGACGGTTTTCGTATGGTCCCGAGGAAGATCGAGGCCGTATAGCTTTGGCCCAAACTTATGTACGGGACGGAGGTCCGCAGATTTTTGGGCTTACCAGGTTTTTACCGCCGTTTCGTGCAGGATTGTAGTGTATCGCTGCACCGTTGACTGAACTGACCGGACATGAGGTTCCTTTTCTTTGGACTGAGGCATGTGTGCGGAGTTTTCAGTAGTTGAAGACTCGGTTGACAACTGCACTAGTTCTTTCTTGCTTTCTAGTTCGGGCGACTTTGTTGTTTAACTGTGATATTTTGTGAGTGGGGTTCGATTTTGCGTTGATGTGGCACTATAGAGTTATCGCTTTTGCTTCCCGACAGTTGGAGGAAGTACGAGAAGGATATCCCACTCATGATCTGGAGATGGCCTCGGTGGTCGTGCGTCAGAGATTTGGAGACACTACTTGTTGGGAGAGTCGTGTCAGATTTCATGGACCACCAGAGCTTAATGTACATCTTCCTGCAGCGGGTTTTGACTTTTGAGACAGCGCCGTTGGATGGAGCTTGTGGAGGATTATGTTTGTGAGATCCTCGTTACCCATGGCAAGGCGATTGTGGTAGCTGATGCTGGAATTGTATGCCCGGGGTTAGCTTGTTCCAGCTGTACGCAGTTCTGAGACAGTCTTCTGTAGATTTACAGTTCTTGTATGATCATTGAGTACAGCTTAGGTTCGCCTCTACCGAGGGGACAGCTTGCTCATGTCCGCGCCCCTCCACTTTTCCTCAATCGTTTTCGCGAGGCATAGCCCACCGATGCTCGTTTGTCAGAGATTCTTGAGCATACTCGGCTGGGTAAAGATTCAGAGTCCTTGATTTGTGACCAAGGTGTGCTACATTTAGGGACGCGTTTGTGTGTACCTGATACTTTTGGGTAGAGACGCGAAATCCTAGAGCAGGCACATCAGTCAGCTTTTTGTATTCATTCAAGTTCCACCAATATGTGACGTGACTTGTGAGATAGTTACGGGTTGGAAGGGATGAAAAGTGAAGTTTCGGATTTCGTTTCAAGGTGTCTGTCTTGTTGTGAGCTAAGGTGGAGCATTTGAGACCGGCTGGAGAGTTGCAACTTTTAATCGTTCCGGAGTGGGAATGGGAGCAGATCTTTACGAATTTCATTGTGGTGTCTACCCGGATCTATACAGGGTATGACTCCATTTGGGTGTTTGTTGTCTGGTTATGCTCAGTTTGCTCAGTAGTTCTTTGTTAAGTTTGTGCGTTTGCACGGAGTTCCTTCATGCGTTGTATCCAATAGAGGCACCCCGTTCGCTAGCCGTCGATGGCAGAAGCTTCAGGAAGCCTTGGGTACTAGTTGAGCTTTAGCTCCGCCTTCCATCCGTTGGCTGATGGTTAGACAGAGCGGACTATACAGACTCTGGAGGATATGCTTGTGCGTACGTACTAAGTTGTTGTTGGAAGTTAGGATTGTAGGGTTCCTAGGCACACTAATGAGGTCTCACAAGGCATCAACCATGCCAATTTCAAAATTTTCCGGTGCCGAGAAACCCTAATATAGATCGTTAACTAGATATTAGGCGAAACATGCAAGTAGTAAACAACTTTACTGCTAAGTGAAAGAGACTACAAACTTTGTAGATCCGGTCCTCCACTTCCTTAGCTCCTTGATGATGTCACTGCGCTGCGATCATCGGATCCCGGACTCTAGCGATGGTTTCGTCGAAGAAATGATCGGGCTAGGTCGTCGACTTTGATGCCGAAGATGATCTACGTCGAGGCAACACAAGATCAAGCTCCAACTTCACCAAGCCATGAAACTTATGAAGAAAACACCCTATACTACTTAGCAAGTGGTAGAGGATGAAGAAATAGGAAGTGGGTTCACTTTAGAATTGGATTTCTCACTCTTTTTCTTAAGTCACCATTGAAGCTAGCAAGCTTCTTTCTTCTTGAAGAAGAAAAAGAAGAAGAAAAAGAATATGATAAGAATAATTGAATAAAATGGAAAAATAAAGTCATTCTTATCATTTTATCAACCATGGTTAAGTGTAGAGAATAAACCAAGGTTAGGTGAATGGTTAGGTTTAGGAAAGAAACAAAATGGTCAAAGCTTCATGAAGTTTCAAGTAAATCCAAAGGAAGCCACCATTTTATTTCATTCCAAAGAAATAAATAAATAAAAACCCTAACCATTTACTTAACCAAGGTTTAAATCAAACATACACCCAAGTTTGCATGTATCATCAAACATGATACAATCAAGTGCACAAAAATATATCACATATACAATGTGCACATCAAGTGAGAAAAACATCTTAAGTGAACCAATATTAGTTAATGTAAAGTGATATAACAAATATATAATTATACATTAAATCATTAAATCAACACTTGACTTAATGATCCGGTCATATCACATATAACCGACTAATATCAATAGTAACATCTTATCGAATCAACACTTGATCCGATAACCCGGCTATATCGCATATAACCGATCAATGTCATAAATCGCGAGAATCGAATACAATATCACATACTGGTATTATTCTCGGTCCCGCACATATCTCATATGCGCTCCTATTTCGTTTCGCTTGAGCCAGGAAACCTCTGTGTAGGACTCTAAAGACTCGTCAATACGCCGGCAGCAGATGATGATCATATCAAGCACCCACAAGCCGCAAGCGGTCTGCTAAACGTAACGGGCACCCGGGTATTGAGCGATCAGAAGATCGACGAGCAAGCCCGCTCACACTCCTGTGAATCCAACCGGTAACACTTACCGTACAGTCCGGTCTGATCGTCTGATATGTCGCATATCTCGCCTAGGGGTGGTAAACGTCAGACCCCAGTAGCTCGATAAGTCGTGTCGATATGAGGTCTATAACAGTTCGAGAAACTACTGGTAACACTTACCAGTAAATCTCAGCAACCCTGGCCAGGGATTTCCGGTTATAGCCAATCGAACACAGCGCAACATCAACTCCTATCGCTCATTGCCTCCATGTGATTCGGGACTGTACCCAAAAACCACCGTTTTGTACGCCCTCTTGGACGTGGTAAGGTGGAAATCAAAGCACAGTAGGAATCACACAAGTCTCTATGACGATCTCGGGTCAACAGACTACTCTGTACCAGTGTCACCAGAGAACTGCCATCTGACGTGAGGTATAATACCATCTGGGAGTTCTCGGCGAGTCCGTCCAGTGTACCCAGTCTCCACTGAGCACCCGTATATCATCTCTGATGTCAAACACCAATGGATATGGGATCATCCATCGCCCATCTGTATGGGTCGAGAAGGTATACGCTAGTCTACTCTGGTATATCGATGCCCCGTCTCGATACACCCACGACTAGGGACTTTGAAGGATGTACTTATGGACTACCATGTCCCCACTAGTATGATCCGCATCATAGTCCAGGTAGTCAAGTACACATCCTAAGGGCTTTACCAACATGTAACAGAGAGACAATCAGTGTACACGTTAAGGTAAAGAGCAACCAGATAGCATACTATCATGTCGAGCAAGAAAGTCCTCCCTATATATGTCCAAGCATCCACTACAATATACATCCTATGTAAAATAATGGCCTCTAGGGCATACATATAACTAACAATCTCCCACTTGCACTAGGGCCATCTGATAGCAGTGGTTGTAGTATCTCATACTCAACCATCCCATAAAAGTCTCTCTTTGGGAAAAGGCCTTTGTGAGTGGATCCGCCGTGTTGTCCTCTGAGTCTACTCTCTTAACCTCGATCACCCTGGAGATCAACCATCTCCATGATCAGGTAACACTTGCCTTAAAATATGTCTGGATCACTGATGGGACGGACGTTCCTTGGCATAAGCCACAACTCCATTGTCACACAATGGGAGGAACTAAGTTCATCTCATGAACAAATATACATCCAGACTACCTCTTTGGTAGCATCCTAAGTAGCGATGTATGCAGCCTTTATCGTCTAGTATGCCAAGGTATCTAGCTTGGAACTTTTCCAACATACCGTCCCTTTACTGAGGGTAAAGACAATGCCTGTGACTGACATTCAGTCGTCCTTATCACCCTAGAACACTTCCAGTGATTCTCCCTAGGATCAATTGATACCATCTCACTTCAACAAGTGAGAATCCTAACATCCATTTAGATCTATCTCATAGATCCAAAACCCAGGATTTAGTAGGTATCATTTTGATCATATGTGGAGAATCATTGTGATAAGCGGAGATTGATCGAGCGTAGCATAGGAAACTCCTTCCCTATCAAGAGTATGTCATCCACGTACTCTACGAGGATCGCCACCATACTCCCTACTACCTTTTTGTTTATACAAGGTTCATCTACCATTTTGATGATGTCAAACTCTTTGACTACCACATCAAAACAGACGTTCCAACTCCGTGATGCCTGCTTTATCACATAAAACATCTTGCACACGTTTCCGCTGCTCCCACTGTCTACGAAGCCCTCTGACTGTGTACTTATAGACGCACTCTTCTAAAACATCATTTAGAAAAGCAGTCATGGCACCCAACCGCCAGATGTCCTAGTCATGGTATGTAGCCGTGGCCTGTAGGATCTGGATGGACTTAAGCACAGCCACTGGAAAAAGTTTTCATCATTATCCACGCCTGGTCGATGACGAAAAACCTTTAACAAGTCTAAGTTTGAAAGTCTCAACTTTTCCATGTACACCAAGTAATCTTCTCAAGATATACTTGCTCCTGATGGGGATTTAACCCTTCAGATATAGCAACCAAAGTCCATACTTTGTTGGTGTACATGGATTCCATCTCAGATCGTTAAGCATCCAGCCATTCTTACAGAGTCCCTACTCTCGATGGCCTGTTCGAAACTAGTTGGGTCATCATCTCATGATGCAATCCTCGCTCCCACTGTCATAGAGAAACAGAAGTATCTCTCAGGTGGGTGAGAAACCCTACTAGATCGGCGGAGAGACTGAGGTTCGTTGGTAACTATTGAATCCTTTGGTTTTATCAAATCATTTGCTCTAGTTTGCATAGCTGGAACCTTTCCAGTTCTACATAACTGACCTTGCCTCGAGCTTGTCCGGATTTTGCTTTTAGACATAGGCCGGACAACCCCAAATCTTAACTAGCTTAAGACATGGGCTCTTCTCATACCATATCTCATATGGAGTGGTAGGCTGTGATCTGATTCGTACCCAATTCAATAGGTATGCAGCTTTTTAAGTGCATAACCCCCAAAAGGAAATTGGAAATTCAGTAGTACTCATCATAGAGCACACCATATCATATAGGGTACTATTGCTCCGTCCCGATATACCATCGTGCTATGGTGTATTCGGAGGAGTAATGCTGAGAGAGAATCTCATTCTTCTTTAGAATAGTCCAGGAATTCTATGCACAAGTATTCTCCTCCTTGATCTCATCAAAGGACATAATACTTATACCCGTATTTTGGTTCTCTACTTTCTAACTTATATTCCGTGAATATCTTAAAAGGTTCAGACTTGTGTTTCAACAGGAACATATAACTGAATCTTGAGAGATCATCAGAGAATGTAATGAAGTACAAAGAACCGGTCTTGGCATGTGTAGACAGGGGACCTTTATACATCAACATGTATCATCCCAAGAGTTCACTAACTCTTTCTCTGTTTCCAGTAAACAGAGCTATGGTCATCATATCTTTGTGACATGACCGGCAAGTTTCACAAGATGTAAATTCAAACTAATTTAAATATGCATCTAAATGTAACTTTAGCCAGTCGGGTCGCATTGATATGATCTAGTCTACGGAGGGTTGGGACGATGTCAGTCTTTTAGCTCGTATTCCCAGGAGGGTCGGCAGCCATGGAGAGGATGCTATCGGTTCGGGGGCCTTCATCACTTCATTAGGAGTTGTTCCTTAACACCGCGTCAGGGTCGTATTCTGAGAGGTCGTGGATGCAGAGGGTTCATTTAGAGCGGACAGTTTGGCAGAGGAGGAGTTCATCCGGTTGCGGGTAGGGGGCAGATACGAGAGTTTGCTTCTACTCATCGGGACGCGCAGGCGTCCAATGCATAGTTTTCAAGTATTCTTAATTCGTATGTTCTTTTGATGCACTTGTTTGTTTTACACACTTTGTGCCGTGGTTGGGCCAAGAGCCGTGTTAGCTAGATCATCTGTTTGTTGTGTTAACTTCTGTCAGTGATTCTTTTGTTGCGCGACACGTATTTCGGTCGTTTGCCAATCGGATAGGAGATAGAGATTCGTCCATCGCTTTGATCCTTCTAGAGATGTTGGATTTGACGTTCTCCTTGGCACAGACTGGTTAGCTATGTACTAGGCGTCTGTGGACTGCCGTGAGGAAACAGTCAGGTTTTGTTTTCCCGGCGAGTCAGTTCTTGTTGTGCAGGGGAGACAGTGGTGCCGCCTCTCACAGCTTGAATTCAGCCTTTTTCGCTAGTCGGCTTTTAAAGAGAGGATGTCGAGGATTCTTGGCTTTCATTCATGATACCGGAGCCACAATGGGTTTGTTGGATAGGGTTCCTATTGTGCGAGAGTTTTCCGACGTTGTTCCAGATGCGCCGGCGGAGCTTAGGGAGCTTAAGGATCAGCTGCAGAGTTGCTGGATAGAGGGGCTAGTGCATCTGAGTGTTTCGCTTTGGGGAGCTCCTATTCTGTTCGTCAAGGAGAAAGACAGCAGTTTGAGGTTGTGTATTGATTGATCGTCAATTGAACCGTCTTACGGTGCAGATAGGGATCCTTTACCTCGCATTGACGATTTCTTGATCTGCTCCGGTGTGCGAGACTTTTTTCTATGTTTGTTTGGGATCATGTCATCATTGTTGCGGGTTCAGAGTGATGACATTCCGAAGACTGCTTTTGTGCGTGGTATGGGCAGTTTGAGTTTTGGTAGTGTCATTGGACTCACCAATGCCCTAGAAGCAATGGTGGATATGATGAACCGGATTTCTTCAGGCCGTTCCTCGACCAGTTTTTTGTTGTGTCATTGATGACATTCTGGTCTTTTCCAAGAGTTGTGAGGAACGTGGGAAGCACTTGAGGATTTTCTTTGCAGATATTAGGAGAGCACCAGCTGTTTGCTAAATTCTCGGGGTGTTCCGGCAGGCTTGATTGTGTTGACTCCTAGGTCATGTAGTTACGGGAGACGGTTTTCGTATGGTCCCAAGGAAGATCGAGGCCGTACAGCTTTGGCCCAAACTTGTGTACGGGACGGAGGTCCGCAGATTTTTGGGCTTACCAGGTTTTTACCGCCGTTTCGTGCAGGATTGTAGTGTATCGCTGCACCGTTGACTGAACTGACCGAACATGAGGTTCCTTTTCTTTGGACTGAGGCATGTGTGCGGAGTTTTCAGTAGTTGAAGACTCGGTTGACAACTGCACCAGTTCTTTCTTGCTTTCTGGTTCGGGCGACTTTGTTGTTTAACTGTGATATTTTGCGAGTAGGGCTCGATTTTGCGTTGATGTGGCACTATAGAGTTATCGCTTTTGCTTCCCGACAGTTGGAGGAAGTACGAGAAGGATATCCCACTCATGATCTGGAGATGGCCTCGGTGGTCGTGCGTCGGAGATTTGGAGACACTACTTGTTCGGAGAGTCGTGTCAGATTTCATGGACCACCAGAGCTTAATGTACATCTTCCTGCAGCGGGTTTTGACTTTTGAGACAGCGCCGTTGGATGGAGCTTGTGGAGGATTGTGTTTGTGAGATCCCCGTTACCCATGGCAAGGCGATTGTGGTAGCTGATGCTGGAATTGTATGCCCGGGGTTAGCTTGTTCCAGCTGTACGCAGTTTTGAGACAGTCTTCTGTAAATTTACAGTTCTTGTACGATCATTGAGTACAGCTTAGGTTCGCCTCTACCGAGGGGACAGCTTGCTCATGTCCGCGCCCCTACACTTTTCCTCAATCGTTTTCGCGAGGCATAGCCCACCGATGCTCGTTTGTCAGAGATTCTTGAGCATACTCGGCTGGGTAAAGATTCAGAGTCCTTGATTTGTGACCAAGGTGTGCTACATTTAGGGACGCGTTTGTGTGTACCTGATACTTTTGGGTAGAGACGCGAAATCCTAGAGCAGGCACATCAGTCAGCTTTTTGTATTCATTCAAGTTCCACCAATATGTGACGTGACTTGTGAGATAGTTACGGGTTGGAAGGGATGAAAAGTGAAGTTTCGGATTTCGTTTCAAGGTGTCTGTCTTGTTGTGAGCTAAGGTTGAGCATTTGAGACCGGCTGGAGAGTTGCAACTTTTAATCGTTCCGGAGTGGGAATGGGAGCAGATCTTTACGAATTTCATTGTGGTGTCTACCCGGATCTATACAGGGTATGACTCCATTTGGGTGTTTGTTGTCCGGTTATGCTCAGTTTGCTCAGTATTTCTTTGTTAAGTTTGTGCGTTTGCACGGAGTTCCTTCATGCGTTGTATCCAATAGAGGCACCCCGTTCGCTAGCCGTCGATGGCAGAAGCTTCAGGAAGCCTTGGGTACTAGTTGAGCTTTAGCTCCGCCTTCCATCCGTTGGCTGATGGTTTGACAGAGCGGACTATACAGACTCTGGAGGATATGCTTGTGCGTACGTACTAAGTTGTTGTTGGAAGTTAGGATTGAAGGGTTCCTAGTCACACTAATGAGGTCTCACAAGGCATCAACCATGCCAATTTCAAAATTTTCCGGTGCCGAGAAACCCTAATATAGATCGTTAACTAGATATTAGGCGAAACATGCAAGTAGTAAACAACTTTACTGCTAAGTGAAAGAGACTACAACCTTTGTAGATCCGGTCCTCCACTTCCTTAGCTCCATGATGATGTCACTCCGCTGCGATCATCGGATCCCGGACTCTAGCGATGGTTTCGTCGAAGAAATGATCGGGCTAGGTCGTCGACTTTGATGTCGAAGATGATCTACGTCGAGGCAACACAAGATCAAGCTCCAACTTCACCAAGCCATGAAACTTGTGAAGAAAACACCTTATACTACTTAGCAAGTGGTAGAGGATGAAGAAATAGAAAGTGGGTTCACTTTATAATTGGATTTCTCACTCTTTTTCTTAAGTCACCATTGAAGCTAGCAAACTTCTTTCTTCTTGAAGAAGAAGAAGAAGAAGAAGAAGAAGAAAAAGAATATGATAAGAATAATTGAATAAAATGGAAAAATAAAGTCATTCTTATCATTTTATCAACCATGGTTAAGTGTAGAGAATAAACCAAGGTTAGGTGAATGGTTAGGTTTAGGAAAGAAACAAAATGGTCAAAGCTTCATGAAGTTTCAAGTAAATCCAAAGGAAGCCACCATTTTATTTCATTCCAAAGAAATAAATAAATAAAAACCCTAACCATTTACTTAACCAAGGTTTAAATCAAACATACACCCAAGTTTGCATGTATCATCAAACATGATACAATCAAGTGCACAAAAATATATCACATATACAATGTGCACATCAAGTGAGAAAAACATCTTAAGTGAACCAATATTAGTTAATGTAAAGTGATATAACAAATATATAATTATACATTAAATCATTAAATCAACACTTGACTTAATGATCCGGTCATATCACATATAACCGACTAATATCAATAGTAACATCTTATCGAATCAACACTTGATCCGATAACCCGGCTATATCGCATATAACCGATCAATGTCACAAATCGCGAGAATCGAATACAATATCACATACTGGTATTATTCTCGGTCCCGCATTTATCTCATATGCGCTCCTATTTCGTTTCGCTTGAGCCAGGAAACCTCTGTGTAGGACTCTAAAGACTCGTCAATACGCCGACAGCAGATGATGATCATATCAAGCACCCACAAGCCGCAAGCGGTCTGCTAAACGTAACGGGCACCCGGGTATTGAGCGATCAGAAGATCGACGAGCAAGCCCGCTCACACTCCTGTGAATCTAACCGGTAACACTTACCGTACAGTCCGGTCTGATCATCTGATATGTCGCATATCTCGCCTAGGGGTGGTAAACGTCAGACCCCAGTAGCTCGATAAGTCGTGTCGATATGAGGTCTATAACAGTTCGAGAAACTACTGGTAACACTTACCAGTAAATCTCAGCAACCCTGGCCAGGGATTTCCGGTTATAGCCAATCGAACACAGCGCAACATCAACTCCTATCGCTCATTGCCTCCATGTGATTCGGGACTGTACCCAAAAACCACCATTTTGCACGCCCTCTTGGACGTGGTAAGGTGGAAATCAAAGCACAGTGGGAATCACACAAGTCTCTATGACGATCTCGGGTCAACAGACTACTCTGTACCAGTGTCACCAGAGAACTGCCATCTGATGTGAGGTATAATACCATCTGGGAGTTCTCGGCGAGTCCGTCCAGTGTACCCAGTCTCCACTGAGCACCCGTATATCATCTCTGATGTCAAACACCAATGGATATGGGATCATCCATCGCCCATCTGTATGGGTCGAGAAGGTATACGCTAGTCTACTCTGGTATATCGATGCCCCGTCTCGATACACCCACGACTAGGGACTTTGAAGGATGTACTTATGGACTACCATGTCCCCACTAGTATGATCCGCATCATAGTCCAGGTAGTCAAGTACACATCCTAAGGGCTTTACCAACATGTAACAGAGAGACAATCAGTGTACACGTTAAGCTAAAGAGCAACCAGATAGCATACTATCATGTCGACCAAGAAAGTCCTCCCTATATATGTCCAAGCATCCACTACAATATACATCCTATGTATAGTAATGGCCTCTAGGGCATACATATAACTAACAATCTCCCACTTGCACTAGGGCCATATGATAGCAGTGGTTGTAGTATCTCATACTCAACCATCCCATAAAAGTCTCTCTCTGGGAAAAGGCCTTTGTGAGTGGATCCGCCGTGTTGTCCTCTGAGTCTACTCTCCTAACCTCGATCACCCTGGAGATCAACCATCTCCGTGATCAGGTAAATTTGCCTTTGAATATGTCTGGATCACTGATGGGATGGACGTTCCTTGGCATAAGCCACAACTCCATTGTCACACAATGGGAGGAACTAAGTTCATCTCATGAACAAATATACATCCAGACTGCCTCTTTGGTAGCATCCTAAGTAGCGATGTATCCAGCCTTTATCGTCTAGTATGCCAAGGTATCTAGCTTGGAACTTTTCCAACATACCGTCCCTTTACTGAGGGTAAAGACAATGCCTGTGACTGACATTCAGTCGTCCTTATCACCCTGGAACACTTCCAGTGATTCTCCCCAGGATCAATTGATACCATCTCATTTCAACAAGTGAGAATCCTAACATCCATTTAGATCTATCTCATAGATCCAAAACCCAGGATTTAGTAGGTATCATTTTGATCCTATGTGGAGAATCATTGTGATAAGCGGAGATTGATCGAGCGTAGCATAGGAAACTCCTTCCCTATCAAGAGTATGTCATCCACGTACTCTACGAGGATCGCCACCATACTCCCTACTACCTTTTTGTTTATACAAGGTTCATCTACCATTTTGATGATGTCAAACTCTTTGACTACCACATCAAAACAGACGTTCCAACTCCGCGATGCCTGCTTTATCACATAAAACATCTTGCACACGTTTCCGCTGCTCCCACTGTCTACGAAGCCCTCTGACTGTGTACTTATAGACGCACTCTTCTAAAACATCATTTAGAAAAGCAGTCATGGCACCCAACCGCCAGATGTCCTAGTCATGGTATGTAGCCGTGGCATGTAGGATCTGGATGGACTTAAGCACAGCCACTGGAAAAAGGTTTCATCATTATCCACGCCTGGTCGATGACGAAAAACCTTTAACAAGTCTAAGTTTGAAAGTCTCAACTTTTCCATCTACACCAAGTAATCTTCTCAAGATATACTTGCTCCTGATGGGGATTTAACCCTTCAGATATAGCAACCAAAGTCCATACTTTGTTGGTGTACATGGATTCCATCTCAGATCGTTAAGCATCCAGCCATTCTTACAGAGTCCCTACTCTCGATGGCCTGTTCGAAACTAGTTGGGTCATCATCTCATGATGCAATCCTCGCTCCCACTGTCATAGAGAAACAGAAGTATCTCTCAGGTGGGTGAGAAACCCTACTAGATCGGCGGAGAGGCTGAGGTTCGTTGGTAACTATTGAATCCTTTGGTTTTATCAAATCATCTGCTCTAGTTTGCATGGCTGGAACCTTTCCAGTTCTACATAACTGACCTTGCCTCGAGCTTGTTCGGATTTTGCTTTTAGACATAGGCCGGACAACCCCAAATCTTAACTAGCTTAAGACATGGGCTCTTCCCATACCATATCTCATATGGAGTGGTAAGCTATGATCTGATTCGAACCCAATTCAATAGGTATGCAGCTTTTCAAGTGCATAACCCCCAAAAGGAAATTGGAAATTCAGTAGTACTCATCATAGAGCACACCATATCATATAGGGTACTATTGCTCCGCCCCGATATACCATCGTGCTATGGTGTATTCGGAGGAGTAATGCTGAGAGAGAATCTCATTCTTTTTCAGAATAGTCCAGGAATTCTATGCACAAGTATTCTCCTCTTTGATCTCATCAAAGGACATAATACTTATACCCGTATTTTGGTTCTCTACTTTCTAACTTATATTCCGTGAATATCTTAAAAGGTTCAGACTTGTGTTTCAACAGGAACATATAACTGAATCTTGAGAGATCATCAGAGAATGTAATGAAGTACAAAGAACCGGCCTTGGCATGTGTAGACAGGGGACCTTTATACATCAACATGTATCATCCCAAGAGTTCACTAACCCTTTCTCTGTTTCCAGTAAACAGAGCTATGGTCATCATATCTTTGTGACATGACCGGCAAGTTTCACAAGATGTAAATTCAAACTAATTTAAATATGCATCTAAATGTAACTTTAGCCAGTCGGGTCGCATTGATATGACCTAGTCTACAAAGCCTCAAGAAGGATTCGTTCATTTCTGAACTCTTCCTCTTTTGTGTGTTCTGTATACTAAGAACTGTAGTTTGATTTAGAACGTTAATGCTTTTAGATAACGTGCCTAAACCGATCAACTTTTGATATAGGAAATGTTCAAAACATTATCCAACAATACAAAATTTTATCATTTCTTTACTAATAAAGAGACTGATATGATTTTGTATATCAGGTTCGGTATCTAATAACATTTGTTCAGAATCAATGTATTTGGAATACAGGGTGACAGTGACCGACAGACTTGGCCGCAACACTTGCACCGTTTTCTATCTCATGAAACTCATCACCCGTTCTCAGTTCTCTACCTTTCTGTAGCCCTATGTAACAGATTATATATCTGGGATCCTGATCCGGTATCAAATACCCAGGACGT
Organism: Agapanthus africanus; assembly: GCA_030015575.1. NCBI lineage: Eukaryota > Viridiplantae > Streptophyta > Magnoliopsida > Asparagales > Amaryllidaceae > Agapanthus > Agapanthus africanus. Next base: position 406,495,748 of record CM057346.1, read on the forward strand.
AGAGAATATAGAGAAACAGTTCTTTGTAATGAACACACCCGAAGGAGATGCATCATATGTACTTTCTTCGTTTGGGCGGCACTGGAATTCTGGTAATCCCCAATTTTCTGCTCTGTCTTATAACAATTATAAGTTGGAGCGGGACCAACGTTCCCCAGCTCAGTATAACAAGCGGGTTCGGTCAATATTCCGTATTATTATCTTGATTAAGGCGTGATATGGTCGCTACCTGGAGAGAGAGAGAAGAAAACACTCAGCGTATGCTCTTACAAGATCAGATTGGTTATTATTTTATCTAATCAGGATGGCTCCCACTGTTTTTTATCAAATCTTCCTTCAAACCTTAAAAGGAAAGACTAGCCGGGATTAATTACACACTACAAGTTCGCCAATCTTTCAGCCAGGCCAGTGTCGGTACTTTGAGGGAGGTCCCCCGTGCTTTCGCACGAACCTAATTAATGTAAACCTCGTTTTCCCAGAGGCGTAACCTCGTTAACACCTTTCTAGACACCTACTTGATCGGCTAATTGTAATGTGTAAAACTCTCACAGGAGTAACTCTTACTCGCAGAGGGTATCGGGATCCAACTATCTCATAGAAGGTATGAAATCTCATTGCAAATTTCAACACTTGAAATTCCCGATAATTTTGCCCCTAACGTGCTATGACCTTGACGAAAGCCAACAAACTATAGCCCGCTAGTCAAGTTCAACCCGTATATTTCTTGATTGAATTAAACCCATCCGCACGACCCTTGACGAAAGCCAACAAAGCCGCTCGACTACCTTAATCCAATCGCATCGTATGCTGCAGATAAGCAGCATATAGCTACCGCACACTACACCTTGACGAAAGCCAAAAAATGTAGCACGAATACTATATACAACTTATCTGAAATGACGGAGGGCTACGACAGGTTTTTATGAAAACCTATTGCGTAATGAACTTGATATCGTTGTAGAATCAAATGATTTTAAAATGGAGTGTTTTTGAGGCTTTTCTAGTTTTGCTAAAGGGGTCACTCCCGATGAAGGGATCGTCGGCCCTTTCCTCGTCGAATGAGGTGCGGGATATATCATATATATCACTGTGCAAAGCAGAAACTATAGAAGCAATCAAAAGACAAACCGAGTGTGTAGCATCTGCCAGTTATTGCTAAAGGGGTCACTCCCGGTGAAGGGATCGTCGGCCCTTTCCTCATCGAATAAGGAGCAGGATATATCATATATACCGCTGTGCAAAGCAAGAACTGTAGATACCTGTTTTATTTTTGAAATTCGATTCTACAACATCTTTAGGTTTCTTTTATTTTTATTAATCATATTAATGAAGTCCTATCATTTAAGTACTTAAACATCACAGATAAATACGACGTACACTTATCCCATCCGCATTCACCTCAATGTCCCCTCGTGCACCGTTAGGTTAGGTAACTAACGGCAGAGCGAGGCAGGGCTAGCACGGGTGTAAAACATAAGTAACGTCTATATAATATATCATATATACTATATACTGTATCTATCACAGAACATCACATGATCACATCACAGATATCGCCGCAGAAGAATCATATGAAACATTGGATATACTAGGACGTCCGTGTTTTCAATACGAGCCAGTATAAAACACGGATTCCACGGTCGCGATGAATAGCCAAACCTACACCCCTAGACCCCTACGAGAGCGGTAAGCAACCCTACCAATTCTAGAGTTAGGAGACCCGGACTCGACTCCTCGAGTTGGTCTCCCACTGGACTCCAGAACCCGGTTACTTGTGCTCTCCTCCTTGGGTCTATCCTAGTGCGGAAAAGTAAATAATATACAAACGGTGACATCTTCCGCAACCTGGAAGTGCCCCAATAAAAGAATATTACATACAAGTTTTTACATGAAGGAAAATGAAAAACACTCATCTCACATAAAAAACCCCGGCTATTCAAACACGACGATCCAATATAACATATCCAGCAACACATAACATCACATGTCATCAACGTAAGTAAACATGCGTATCCTAATTGTCGTTGACATATAGCAACGAAACCGGCGATATCATATATTACACTTACGGTCACAGAAAAGAAAGTGTAAAACTACAACAGTTGGAATCCGCAACCTCTTTAGACCTCGCATGCCTAATCAAATGAAATACTTAGACATCGCATGCCTAACAATTATAAACCCCGCATTTTAGTCTCATTATCAAAAAATCTTTTCAATATCAAGTCGGGAAATTCAACAAGATTCCCGACATCATGATCGAATGCTCGTCGCAAACTTTAGTAGGCGGCCGCACCCCCGACGCCGTCGACGAAGTGCACCAAGGCGGAACACCGCTGCCGCGAGCACCCGAACGGATGCTTTCGGCGACGGGGTTCTCCTACAGTCACTTGATCGGGGTTATGGGGTGAGGCTGTCTATTAAGTTTACCCGGCGAGTATTCGCGTACGCTATGTGATTGCGACGGACTTTTGATCGCATCAAAATTCCGTGGCAACCGATCAAGTGAGACTAAAGTGCTATGTTTGTAACATTCATTCAGTTATCTCATAACTATTTGTGGATTCCAAATATTGTATCACATTCCAGATAAACAGAAAATGTTAAACTTTCCGATCGAACAGTCAAACACCCAAGTTTTCCCGAAACAGCTCAACACATGAAATAAGTTTAAGAACATTCACTTCGTGCCACAGTACCAACGGTCCAGCCGTAGAAGGGTCAAGCCAACGCCTCACATGTGGCACGCCGTACTGCCCCAAACCCTAAGGTTCAAAGGGCTGTTCAAGACGGTCACATAATCGAGTTAAGGTTTGTTGTCTTCTAGAGGGTCCATCGCGTTACTTGCACTACTTAGAACGTCTTTAAACCATGGAAAAATCCTACACTTGAAAATTTCCCGACAGGGGAAAAATTGGGTATTTATATCCGGTCGAACTTTTCAAGATTTTCTAAAATTATCCGGAAAAACACAGACGAAGTTAAACTCCCCGATCGAAACACCGAGTCCCCAATACAACCCAGAAAACTCAACCCTTGAGTAAATATTAAAAATTCCCAGAAAATATAGCACTAAAAGAAACAAATTACTGTGCAATCCACGTGCATTGATTCATCAATTTGGCCGTGGAACCGCCGCACAAGCCTAGGTGGGGCCGCGGTTCCGCGGCGCTTCTGTCGAATCAAGGGCACGTGCTTCACAGTAATTCTTAAAAAATCCTGCTGATTTTTCTGAATATTTTTAATTTTGAAAAATGCACAGTTTTGAAAAATGTACAGAGAAGGCTTAGAATTAGGGTTTCGGGGTTCGATCGGGTTTCTAACATCGTCTATGCATCGCCTAAGGCTCTAGCTAGGCTCTGATACCACTGTAGGGTTCCTAGGCACACTAATGAGGTCTCACAAGGCATCAACCATGCCAATTTCAAAATTTTCCGGTGCCGAGAATGTTAGTGTATATGCCCTAGAGGCCATTACTGTATCATACTAGTTTGTATATTACTTGATGGAAGCTTGGGATATTCACAGTTGTATATACAATCTTGCTCGAAATGGTAGTATGCTACTTGGTTTGTCTCTGCTTTAATATGTGCATGTGTTTCTTTTAGCATATCGCTGATATACATATTAGTAGAGCCCTTAGGATCTTTGCTTGATTACCAGCGTTGTGATGGCGCTCACACTCGTGGGAGCTGGGTGATCTATAAGCACATCCTTATACAGGTCCCTAGTCGTTGGACTATCGAGACAGGGCATCGATACTCCAGAGTATACTAGCGTATGCGCTTCCCATCCCAGCGTGGGAGACGGTCTGTCCCACAGCCGTCAGTACGTCGTACTTGAGATAGTATGCGGGTGCTCGTTAGGTTACGAGTACACTGGACAGGACTCGTCGGGAACTGTTGGTTGGTATTATTCCTATCGTCAGTTATCAGTTCCCAGGTGACATGAGTACAGCTTAGTCCGCTGACTTGACACTGTCATTTCGCCTCGAGTGTGTTCCCACTGCACTTTGATTGCTACCCTACCACGGCTCAAAGGAGTCGTGCAAACAGGTAGTTTTTGGGTGCAGTCTCGAAGCGCTTGGAGTCAGTGATGGTTAGACAGGATTCGTCTCTCCCGGTATTGGGGGTTGACATCGCGCTGTGTTCAGGAGAGCCATTACACGAGTAGTCCCTGGCCAGGGCAAGCGAGATATACTGGTAGGTTTCCAGTGTTATCTCAGGGTGTTCTGGGCTACACTCCGACACGACTTGTACCGCTATTAGGGGACTGACGTTCATCGCCCCCTAGGCCCGCCATGCGATGTATCAGACGAATAGACCGGACTGTACGGAGACTGTCACATACATGCTCAGTAGGAGTTCAGATGTGGTTAACCTCGTCAGTCTAATTATCGACATCTACCTGGGGACCGTTACGTACAGCTAGTGCCGCTTGCGGTCTGTGGTTAAACCCACTGCCAGCGTAGTTTCGAGTATTTAGAGTCCCACACAGAGAGCTATTCGCCTTTAGGCAAAATGAGTAGAGGTCGCATGGTTTTGCGACAGGGTTCGTTCACATCCGCGCACTTGTGCACGTTTGCTGTCCGGACAGCTTATACTAGCGGGCTTTGGTTTAAGCCGGATCCTAGTATATGATTTGGGATTGGTTTTTTCTCTTTGTATTCGTGTTCCTCGGATCACGAATACGGGTGCGTATGCACAGTTGCTTGAGACAGAGGGAGAGGACTTTGATTAGGGTTAATGACTATTGTCATTTTATTAACCCTAATGCTTATGTGTGTATTATGGTTAATTGATATTAGTTTAAATAATTGTGCATGGTTATGGTTGTTGACCATTTGACCTCCTTGACTTATTGACCTTGGTTGACACTTTGACCATCATCATTTCATTTGGAAGATGCTCTTTGATCCTTGCAATTTGCATTAAAAATGAAATGATAATGGTCATGTCTTGATTAACCATGACAATTATCTAGCTAATTATCTAATTACAATAATTCACACATATATGTGAGAATGGTTTATTTTTCTCTCATTCTATTATTGACTTTCTCTCTCTTGTTCTTCCTCTCCCTCAAGCTCTCCCCTCTCATGTGTTGAGAAACACTTGAGCTTGAGAAAAACCTCTTCTTGATAATCTCTACTCTCATCTAGGGTTCAAGGATTAGCACTTCTTGCACCCTAGTTACTTCTAGCTTGGAGTAGAAGCCAAAGGTTGAGGCTTTCGGGTGGATCTTTCTTCGACGTGAGAAGACGACAAAGGTGACCTCTTTCCACTACTCCAAGGAGCGAGGAGAGAAGGACATAAAGCCCTAGGTATAACCCTTCTAACACTTAGCTAGTTTCTAGTTAGCTTTAGCTTGTTTTTGTTTAGCAAAGATCCTTCTTTGTCTAGTCCATGTTGCCTAAGTTGATAAAAATTTGATTTTTATTCAGTTTTCCGTCTCCCCGCAAGTACCGGGGTGGGCAACGTGGACTTACAGTGGTATCAGAGCCTAACTAAACATAAACTAGATAGGTAGTAGAGTGTATCGAAGTTCGAATCGGAAAAATCGAAAAACCGAGTTTTCAAAACCCTAAGTTTCTGTTAATTTTTTTCTGTTCAAAACAAAATAAATTATACTCCAAAAATCATCTCAGGATTTTGTGAAGAAAGCCACCAAAAACGATCCAGTGATTCGACCAAAGAGCCGCGGTTCCGCGGCAATAGCAGGCTATTGCCGCGCAACCGCGGCCGTCTTGGCTCTTCACTGGGTCGAGTTTGGTGCAGTGTATTTCTGGCTTGGTTTTAGGATTTTTAAGATGGTTTATATGTGCCCAGGTTTTCCAGAATAGAAATTTGTTTTTAGGGGCCTATAAATCCGTATTTTTTTCCGAACTTCAATACACTTTGACTAAAAGGTTATATCTGTGATGTTTATATGTATTGAACGTCGGCTAATCGCTATATGTCGATTAGTCGGGGTTATACATATCTGTGATCTGTGATTGATGATGGTATGTGTATATGAATGGGTTGGATTGTCGCGGATGAATAGCCGGAGTGGATGTGAGATGAGTGTTGCTTTTTCTTTCATTCATTGTAATATGTAAATTGATGTAATAATATTATTGGTATGGCCGCACAACCGGGTCGGGGTTGTAGCCATCATTGTATAATTCTTTTTACTGTTTTTGCTCCTAGGATAGACCCATGGAGGGGGTGCACAAACTACCGGGTATCTCGAAGTGCCGAGTGGCCTACTCACGGTGGTGAGGGAGGTTGCTTCGGTTCAGGTACTTGGCGGGTAGTTTGCCGCACCCGTAGGGGTCTTGGGTGGGGTATTGGCTATTCACCGCGACCGTGTAATCCGCCTTTCGTTGCAAGCTCGAACGGATTGCGGATTCCTAGTATATCCAATGTATTCATCTGTGATCTGTAATGTCTATCATTGCTATATATTTATATATGATAACTATTTAGGCGTTGCTTATGTTTTACAGCCGCGCTAGCCCAGCCCCCGCTCTGTCGTTAGTTAAGTAACCTAACGGGTGATGACGGGGCCCCGTGGCGAATGCGAATGGCATAAGCGTACGTCATATTTTGGTTGTTTTCTGCAATGGTAGGATTAAATGATGGGACACATTAAAAGAACTAATGCAAGAAAATAAACCAAGTAAAAGTCGATTGGAACACTTTGAAAACCACTCGGTTCTTTTCAAAACTAAACTTTTAAACGCGGAGCTTGAACCACTCCTTTTAAAAGCTATCTCGTTCCATCGATTATATCAAGTTCACTACGTTCACGGTTTCGCCAAAACCATTCGTAGCCCTCCGTCATTCCACATGAATGGTAAAAAAGTATTCAAGCTATGTATTTTGGCCAAAGTCAAGGCATAGTGATTGGTAGCTATTGGGTATTCATGTGCAGCATAGATAGATGCCTTGGTTTGGGACAGTCGTGCTGCCATTTTGGCCAAAGTCAAGGGTAGGTACGGGTGGGTCCAAATTAACCAGGAGAATGACGGGTAGAACTTGACATGTGACTTATGATATTTTGGCCAAAGTCAAGGTCATAAGAGCATGGGGCAGAAATCCACATCGGGAGTTTCATAAGTACTGAAACTTGCTAGCACTGCATACCATTTGGAGTGTGATAATTCTGGTAGGATTCCTTCGGTTTTATCACGCGATGATATTTGGATCCCGATCTTACTGTGAGTATATGCTACTCCTCGGGAAAACTCTCACTTGACGATCAATGCTATAAACTTAATAGGTGTCTAGAAAGGTGTTAGCGGGGCTACGCCCACAGGGAAAAGAAGTTACTTAATTAAGGAACTTCGCGAAAGCGTTGGAAAACCTCCCTCGAAGTACCGACACTGGCGCGGCTGAACGGTTAAGCAAGTATTGTACGGTGAGATTGATCCTGACTAATCCTTTCTTTACTGTTTGAGAAGGGATTCGAGAGACAGTGGGAGCCATCCAGTTTAGACAAACTAAAAACCACTCTAAACTTGCAAGAGCATCATGCTAAAGTGTTTCTTTTCTCTCTCCTAATTGCAGCGACCATTCAACATGACCGGACTTAAGTTATTACTAGATAAAAACATATTGACAGGGCCAAACTACAAAGATTGGCTCAGGAATGTCAAGATGGCAATCACTTATGACAAGTTGGGGTATGTCCTTACCACCAAAGTTGCCCCTTTATCAGGTCCCAAAACCAGTGTCGTAGATAGGGAAATCTACAAGACCTGGGAAATAGATTGCGCGAAGGCCAGATGCCTCGTACTAGCCTCGATGGACAACGAACATCAGAGGAGGCACGAGAATATGGACCTAGAGTCCATATTTCTTCATACAAAAGAACTGTATAGAGAGCAGTCTCGTATCGCAAGATACGAAGTGTCGAAGAAGTTGTTTTCGGCAAGGTTGGCCGTCGGATCATCAGTAGCGGAACACGTGCTTAATATGATTGGCTACATAGAGGAGCTCGCGGACCTTGGGACCACGTTGGAGAATGAACTCTATACTGATTTGATTCTCCAGTCCCTTCCTTCCAATTACGCCCAGTTTATCCTTAACTTCAACATTCAAGGAAAGGAGGTTGAACTTTCCGAACTTCTGAACATGTTGAGGAGTGCTGAGGGAACCCTACAGAAGGGTAGGGAGACATCCACTTTGTTTGTAGGAGGATCTTCCTCTTCTAGATCCAGGGCGAAAGCCAAGGGTAAGAAGAAGAAAGCCCCCGCCAAACCAAGAGGCGGTGTCGGTAAAGTGGATATGAAGGGAAAAGGAAAAGCAACAAAGATAGCGGGAAAGCTGGTGGGGAAGGAAGAATGCTTCTATTGTCACAAAAGTGGTCACTGGAAACAGGATTGCAAGGCTTGGAAGGCCAGAACACAGGATTTGAAGCGAGTTGCAGCTTCAGCTTTAGGTGTGTATGTTATTGAAAACTGTCTATCAATAAACTCTACATCCTGGGTATTGGATACCGGATCAGGATCTCATATCTGTAATTCTTTGCAGGCGTTGAGAAAGCGTAGAGTTTTGAAGGCAGGTGACATGACCCTCAGAGTTGCAAACGGTGCTAGCATGGATGCTGAGGCCGTGGGGGACTATCACCTGGGATTGTCGGATGGACACTTTTTGGTTTTGCGTAGTTGTTATTATGTACCAAATGCAACCTGTAATATCATTTCTGTATCTTTATTATCAAAAGAAGGTTATGAATTTGCATTTGTAAGTAATGTAGTGCACATTCTCCTTAATCAAGTTTTGATTGGGTCAGGTACATTGAACAACGGTATATACGTATTAAACCAACCACAGATTTTCAATGTCCAGAATACACACAAAAGAAAATCTCCAGAAATCAATAAAACTTTCTTATGGCATTGTAGACTGGGTCACATCAGTGAGAGAAGGTTGACTAAGTTACATACAGAAGGATGTTTGGATCCGTTCGAATATCAATCGTATGCAACTTGTCAATACTGTCTCAAAGGAAAGATGACAAAGACTCCGTTCACTGGACACGGAATAAGAGCGAGCGGGCTCTTGGGACTCGTACACAACGACGTGTGCGGTCCAATGTCTACACATGCGCGAAGCGGTTATTCTTACTTCATTACTTTTACGGATGACTTTTCAAGGTACGGTTATGTCTTCTTAATGAAATATAAATCCGAGGCTTTTGAAAAATTCCAGGAATATAAGAATGAAGTAGAAAAACAAACAGGCAAAAGTATCAAGGCACTGAGATCTGATCGAGGTGGTGAATACTTGAGTGCCGAGTTCCTGGGTTACATAAAAGAGAATGGAATTCTCTCTCAGCTTACTCCTCCATACACTCCGCAACATAACGGTGTATCGGAGAGACGGAACTGAACCCTATTGGATATGGTACGGTCCATGATGAGTAACGCTGAGTTGCCGTGATCGTTCTGGGGATATGCGCTAGAATCAGCTGCATACCTTTTGAACCGAGTTCCAACTAAGACTGTGCCAACTACACCATATCAGATGTGGTGTGGGAAGAGACCCTATCTTAATCACATTAAGACATGGGGATGTCCAGCTTTTGTAAAAAAGCAGCATGCGGACAAGCTCGAGGCACGCTCAGTACAGTGCAAGTTTGTGGGATATCCAAAGAACTCCAAGGGATATTTCTTCTATTGCGAAGAGGAACAAAAGGTGTTTGTTTCTCGCCATGCCCACTTTCTAGAACACCAGTTCATAGAAAAAGAATTAAGTGGGAGCGCAATAGAACTGGAAGAAATTCCAGAACCACGAGCTATTACTGAAAGCTTAGTAGAACCAGAGGGTTCGAAAGATCAGGACATTCCCACGCCACTCCGCAGGAGTAGTAGGCAGTCTCATCCGCCCGAGAGATACTACGGTTTTCTCATTGACGGGGATAGAGAGGATTGCATCATAGACTTTGATGAGCCTACTAGCTTCCAGCAAGCCATTCAGAGCGTCGACTCGGTAAAATGGCTGGATGCAATGCGGACCGAAATGGAGTCCATGTACACCAACAAAGTATGGATGTTGGACATTGCTCCAGATGGGGTAAAACCCGTAGGATGCAAGTGGATCTTCAAAAGGAAGATTGGTGTAGATGGACAGGTTGAGACCTATAAAGCTAGACTGGTAGCAAAGGGTTTTCATCAGCGACCTGGTTTGGACTATGACGAAACCTTTTCTCCAGTAGCTATGCTGAAATCCATTCGGATCCTTCTTGCCATTGCTGCCTTCCACGATTATGAGATTTGGCAGATGGACGTAAAGACAGCTTTTCTAAATGGACATTTAGAGGAGTGTGTCTATATGGACCAGCCAGAGGGTTTCATTCAGAGTGGGAGCAGCGGAAAGGTGTGCAAGTTGCTTAAGTCCATTTATGGACTAAAACAGGCATCGCGGAGTTGAAACATCTGTTTTGATGAGACGGTCAAAGAATTTGGCTTTATCAAAAATCCAGATGAACCATGCATCTATTGTAGATTTGTAGCGAGAACTGTAGTATTCCTCGTTTTATACGTGGATGACATTCTCTTAATAGGAAATGATATTCCTATGTTACAATCTGTCAAGGGGTTCTTGTCACACAGGTTCTCCATGAAAGACCTGGGTGATGCCTCATACATTCTGGGTATCCGGATCTACCGTGACAGATCCAAGAGGATATTAGGACTTTCGCAGTCCAGGTACATCGACACCATACTGAAGAGATTCAGTATGGAAGATTCCAAGCGCGGTAATCTATCGGCTTGTCACGGGATCACCCTCTCCAAAGAGATGTCTCCCAAGACTGATTTGGAGAGGGATCGCATGTCTATTATACCCTACGCTTCTGCGGTAGGCTCTATAATGTATGCAATGTTGTGTACCAGACCGGATGTGGCTTATGCACTGAGTGTGGTAAGCAGGTATCAGTCAAACCCTGGGGAGAAACATTGGATAGCAGTAAAGAACATTCTTAAGTACCTGAGAAGGACTAAGGAAATGTTCTTGGTGTATGGCGGAAAAGACCTCCAGATTGAGGCCTTTGCTGACTCCAGCTTCCAGAGTGACAAGGATGATTCCAAGTCTATGTCGGGTTTTGTCTTTACCCTCAATGGAGGGGCGGTGTGTTGGAAGAGCTCCAAACAGGAAACCGTTGCTGACTCGACTATGGAAGCGGAATACATCACTGCATCTGATGCCGCAAAAGAAGCTGTCTGGATGAGGAAGTTCTTGAGAGAACTTCAGGTGGTTCCGTCCATTGTTGACCCAATACCTCTGTATTGCGACAACAACGGGGCTATAGCTTTAGCGAAGGAACCCAGGTCCCATCAGAAATCCAGACACATCTTGAGGCGGTATCACCTGATCAGGGAGATCGTGGATCGCCAGGAGATCGAGGTTCGGAGGGTTGCTTCAGAAGATAACACAGCAGATCCATTCACCAAGGCCTTGCCCCAGAGTCAGTTCGAGCGGCTGATCGAGATGATAGGTCTTCGATACGCAAGTACATGGCCTTAGTGCAAGTGGGAGATTGTTAGTGTATATGCCCTAGAGGCCATTACTGTATCATACTAGTTTGTATATTACTTGATGGAAGCTTGGGATATTCACAGTTGTATATACAATCTTGCTCGAAATGGTAGTATGCTATTTGGTTTGTCTCTGCTTTAATATGTGCATGTGTTTCTTTTAGCATATCGCTAATATACATATTAGTAGAGCCCTTAGGATCTTTGCTTGATTACCAGCGTTGTGATGGCGCTCACACTCGTGGGAGCTGGGTGATCTATAAGCACATCCTTATACAGGTCCCTAGTCGTTGGACTATCGAGACAGGGCATCGATACTCCGGAGTAGACTAGCGTATGCGCTTCTCATCCCAGCGTGGGAGACGGTCTGTCCCACAGCCGTCAGTACGTCGTACTTGAGATAGTATGCGGGTGCTCGTTAGGTTACGAGTACACTGGACAGGACTCGTCGGGAACTGTTGGTTGGTATTATAACTATCGTCAGTTATCAGTTCCTAGGTGACATGAGTACAGCTTAGTCCGCTTACTTGACACTGTCACTTCGCCTCGAGTTTGTTCCCACTGCACTTTGATTGCTACCCTACCACGGCTCAAAGGAGTCATGCAAACAGGTAGTTTTTGGGTGCAGTCCCGAAGCGCTTGGAGGCAGTGACGGTTAGACATGATTCTCTCTCCCGGTATTGGGGGTTGACATCGCGCTGTGTCCAGGAGAGCCATTACACGAGTAGTCCCTGGCCAGGGCAAGCGAGATATACTGGTAGGTTTTCAGTGTTATCTCAGGGTGTTCTGGGCTACACTCCGACACGACTTGTACCGCTATTAGGGGACTGACGTTCACCACCCCCCTAGGCCCGCCATGCGATGTATCAGACGAACAGACCGGACTGTACGGAGACTGTCACATACAGGCTCAGTAGGAGTTCAGATGGGGTTCACCTCGTCAGTCTTCTTATCGACATCTACCTGGGGACCGTTACGTACAGCTAGTGCCGCTTGCGGTCTGTGGTTAAACCCTCTGCCAGCGTAGTGTCGAGTATTTAGAGTCCCACACAGAGAGCTATTCTCCTTTAGGCAAAATGAGTAGAGGTCGCATGGTTTTGCGACAGGGTTCGTTCACATCCGCGCACTTGTGCACGTTTGCTGTCCGGACAGCTTATACTAGCGGGCTTTGGTTTAAGCCGGATCCTAGTATATGATTTGGGATTGGTTTTTTCTCTTTATATTCGTGTTCCTCGGATCACGAATACGGGTGCGTATGCACAGTTGCTTGAGACAGAGGGAGAGGACTTTGATTAGGGTTAATGACTATTGTCATTTTATTAACCCTAATGCTTATGTGTGTATTATGGTTAATTGATATTAGTTTAAATAATTGTGCATGGTTATGGTTGTTGACCATTTGACCTCCTTGACTTGTTGACCTTGGTTGACACTTTGACTATCATCATTTCATTTGGAAGATGCTCTTTGATCCTTGCAATTTGCATTAAAAATGAAATTATAATGGTCATGTCTTGATTAACCATGACAATTATCTAGCTAATTATCTAATTACAATAATTCACACATATATGTGAGAATGGTTTATTTTTCTCTCATTCTATTATTGACTTTCTCTCTCTTGTTCTTCCTCTCCCTCAAGCTCTCCCCTCTCATGTGTTGAGAAACACTTGAGCTTGAGAAAAACCTCTTCTTGATAATCTCTACTCTCATCTAGGGTTCAAGGATTAGCACTTCTTGCACCCTAGTTACTTCTAGCTTGGAGTTGAAGCCAAAGGTTGAGGCTTTCGGGTGGATCTTTCTTCGACGTGAGAAGACGACAAAGGTGACCTCTTTCCACTACTCCAAGGAGCGAGGAGAGAAGGACATAAAGCCCTAGGCATAACCCTTCTAACACTTAGCTAGTTTCTAGTTAGCTTTAGCTTGTTTTTGTTTAGCAAAGATCCTTCTTTGTCTAGTCCATGTTGCCTAAGTTGATAAAAATTTGATTTTTATTCCGTTTTCCGCCTCCCCGCAAGTACCGGGGTGGGCAACGTGGACTTACAGTGGTATCAGAGCCTAACTAAACATAAACTAGATAGGTAGTAGAGTGTATCGAAGTTCGAATCGGAAAAATCGAAAAACCGAGTTTTCAAAACCCTAAGTTTCTGTTAATTTTTTTTTGTTCAAAACAAAATAAATTATACTCCAAAAATCATCTCAGGGTTTTGTGAAGAAAGCCACCAAAAACGATCCAGTGATTCGACCAAAGAGCCGCGGTTCCGCGGCAATAGCAAGCTATTGCCGCGCAACCGCGGCCGTCTTGGCTCTTCACTGGGTCGAGTTTGGTGCAGTGTATTTCTGGCTTGGTTTTAGGATTTTTAAGATGGTTTATATGTGCCCAGGTTTTCCAGAATAGAAATTTGTTTTTGGGGGCCTATAAATCCGTATTTTTTTCCGAACTTTAATACACTTTGACTAAAAGGTTATATCTGTGATGTTTATATGTATTGAACGTCGGCTAATCGCTATATGTCGATTAGTCGGGGTTATACATATCTGTGATCTGTGATTGATGATGGTATGTGTATATGAATGGGTTGGATTGTCGCGGATGAATAGCCGGGGTGGATGTGAGATGAGTGTTGCTTTTTCTTTCATTCATTGTAATATGTAAATTGATGTAATAATATTATTTGTATGGCCGCACAACCGGGTCGGGGTTGTAGCCGTCATTGTATAATTCTTTTTACTGTTTTTGCTCCTAGGATAGACCCATGGAGGGGGTGCACAAACTACCGGGTATCTCGAAGTGCCGAGTGGCCTACTCACGGTGGTGAGGGAGGTTGCTACGCTTCGGGTACTTGGCCGATAGTTTGCCGCACCCGTAGGGGTCTTGGGTGGGGTATTGGCTATTCACCGCGACCGTGTAATCCGCTTTTCATGTCGAGGAAGAAAGTCCTCCCTATATATGTCCAAGCATCCACTACAATATACATCCTATGTATAGTAATGGCTTCTAGGGCATACATATAACTAACAGGGATCGTTACTTTCCATTGTTAGGGTTCTCCTTCGGTATCTGTTATCAGGAGACACTCCAATTGGCAACTTTTAGGTTTTTGTTTGGTAGGTCGTGTCGATCGCCAGTCTGTTTTTCTGACTCCGCGAGAGTAGGATTTTCAGACCCCAGCTAGTTTAGAGACTTTGGAGATGATCCAGTTGATTCAGGTTAGGATGGGAGTAGCCCAGTGCAGACAGAGGTCTTATGCCGACCGTGGTAGTCGTAGACTTGAGTTCGCAGTGGGAGATCATGAATTCCTACGGATTTTCCGATGAATGACGTGTTGAGTTTTGGAAGCTCTGTCGCAGGATTGTAGGTCCTTTTGAGATCCTTAAAGCGAGTTAGTTCCGTTGCCTATAACTTGGCGCTTCCGCCGAGATTATTGAGTATTCACCCCGTATTCCTTATGTAGATACTTTGCAAATACCTTTATGACCTTTCTGACATGATTCATCACCAGATCATTTTGCTTGGACGCAATCTTTTCGTTCATCCGCAGCCAATTGTGTTAGTGGTTCGGCAGAGGGAGAAACTTCGGTCAAAGGGTCTTGCCATCTGTGGAGGGTTTTCTTGGGCGTAGCCATATAGTGAGGTGATCACTTGGAAGGCTGCGAGCGAGATTTGGGAGTTTGTACTCATCTCCTTGAAGGTACGCTTAGTGAGAATTTTAAATTCGGGGACGAATTTTAATAAGGGGGAGATTGTAACGCCTTAAATTTCGATTAGTGTTAGTTTCGACGATAATGCGGGTTTTTGGTAAAATGTCTACCAATTTGGGTTCCTCACATTTTATAACATTTAATTAATAATTTATTATTATTTGTTATAGCAAGCA
Organism: Agapanthus africanus; assembly: GCA_030015575.1. Taxonomy (NCBI): domain Eukaryota; kingdom Viridiplantae; phylum Streptophyta; class Magnoliopsida; order Asparagales; family Amaryllidaceae; genus Agapanthus; species Agapanthus africanus. The sequence goes on from CM057346.1 coordinate 406,511,153, forward strand.
CACACATGTGCATGTTTATGTGAGGGTTTGTTTGTGCTAATCTAGATTAGTGACCATGTCAACTTAACCTAATCTAATCCTTGCCATGACCTAAACCTTTAGATATTTGTTGAGAGAGAGGATATTTTTTTTTGGGTTTTGTTTGATGAGAGGTGGCATGGTGAGTGGTATGAATGCATTAATGAGAAGTTAATGCAAAGGGTGCACTTACCCTCTCACCTTAATCTCACCTTACTCTCTCTCTTTATCATTCATTCACTCTCTTTCTCTCTCACTCTATCTCTTTCTCATATTTCCTCACCTCCCTCATTTCCTCAACTGAACACTTCATCATTCCTTCACAAACCCATCACAAACTTCACAAAATCTCATAAAAATCATATCTTTTGCCTTGATTTGCCTCTTGGATGCTTTGTAGCTTGGGAAGCTAGGATCTTTGAGTTCTTTTGGTTAGGTAATCATCTCTTTCTGTTAGTTAAGTGTTTATTGTTTAGCGTAGCTTATTATTTTCAGTTTTGAAAGCGTATAGTTTTGTTTCGGGTAAATATCATATTTTTAGTGTAGTTTTGGGTCTCGGATGATCTGCTATCAAACTAGGTAATTGTTGCAAAAGTTCCCATCACAGTGACCAAGTGTAGTGACCTAGAACCTGTTAGTTATATGTATTCCCTTGAGGCCATTATAGTACATACGTTGTATATTGTAGTGGATGCTTGGACATATATAGGGAGGACTTTCTTGCTCGACATGATAGTATGCTATTTGGTTACTCTTTATCTTAACATGTACTCTGATTGTCTCTATGTCACATGTTGATAAAGCCCTTAGGATGAGTACTTGACTACCAGGACTATGATGCAGATCATACTAGTGGGGACAGTGTAGTCGCCAAGTACATCCTTAAAATGTTCCTAGTCGTGGGAGTACCGAGACAGGGCATCGATACTCCAGAGTAGACTAGCGTATGCGCTTCTTGACCTATATGATGGGCGATGGATGATCCCATATCAATTGGTGTTTGACATCAGAGAAGGTATACGGGAGCTCAGTGGAGACTGTGTACACTGGACGGACTCGCCGAGAACTCCCTGATGGTATTATACCTCACGTCAGATGGCAGTTCTCTGGTGACACTGGTACAGGTTAGTCTATAGACCCTAGATCGTCATAGAGTCTTGTGTGATTCCCACTGTGCTTTGATTTCCATCATACCACGTCCAAAAGGGCGTGCAAAAAGGTGGCTTTTGGGTGCAGTCCCGAATCACATGGAGGCAATGAGCGATAGGAGGGGTTTCGTCTCTTCCGGTATAGGGAGTTGATGTTGCACTGTGTTCGATTGGCTACAACTGGAAATCCCTGGCCAGGGTTGCTGAGATTTACTGGTAAGTGTTATCAGTAGTTTCTCAAACTATTATGGACTTCATATCGACACGGCTTATTAAGCTGCTGGGGTCTGACGTTTACCAGCCCAAGGCGAGATATGCGACATATCAGACGGAGAGACCGGACTGTATGGGAGTGTTGCTGATTGGATTCGCAGGAGAATGTACAGGCTTGCTTGTTGATCTTCTGATCGCTCAATACCTGGGTGGCTGTTACGTTTTGCTGACCGCTTGCTGCTTGTGGGTGTTTGATATGATCATCACCTACTGCCGGCGTATTGACGATTCTTTAGAGTCCTACACAGAGGTTTCCTGGCTCAGGAATAACGGAGTAGGAGCACATATATGATATGTGTGGGATCGAGAACAATATGTGTATGTGATACCGTATTAGATTCTCGTGATATGAAATATCGGCCGGTTATATGTGATATAGCCGGGTCATCGGATCAAGTGTTGATTCGATGAACTGATACATATTATATTAGTCGGTTATTTTTGAAATAGCGGGATTATCGGATCAAGTGTTGATTCGATAATTTAATGTATAATTATATATTTGATATATTAAATTACATTAACTGATATAAGCTCACTAAAAGATTCTTTTTCTCACTCGGGTAATACATTGATATATATGTGATATATGTTAATTGTATTATTTTATTTTGTTACAAAATATATTATATATGTGATATATAATATTGTAACAAGTTAAGGTTACAAATACAACATGTTTTGTGGTGTTTAAACATGGTTAGGATTTGGATTAGGGTTAAATCTTCTTGAAACTTCTAGAAGCTTTGCTTTTATTTTTAACTAAAGATATTTTGGTTGATATTTGTTAACCCAACCCAACCCTTCACCATGGTTATGTAAGTCCATGCTACCTCTCCCGGTACTTTCGGGAATGCGGAATTTGGTAAAAAACGATTTTTATAGAGGTGGTAACATGGACCTAAAACCCGGATCTTGGTTAAACATCTATCTAACAACCTAACTACGAGTTTCTAGCTACTCGGTTAGGGGGTTATACCTTGCTTGTCTTGAACTCCTTCGTCTTCAAGCTCCGATGGTGGTCCGGATTGGCTTCTTCCCGTCGTCTCCGTACGCCGAAGATAGATCCACCTGAAAGCTCCAACCTTTGGCTCCTTCTTCGTTCTTTGAAGAAACTAGTTCACTCGGTTTGCTAAACCTAGTGAACTAGAATGAGTAGAGAAGAGTTTGTGTGGGATTTTATCTATGGTTCTTGATTCTCAACTCATGAGACAAGAGAACCGTAGAGTCAAGAGAGGGAGCAAGAGGTTGAGGGTGAGAGCAAAACAAGAGAGCTCAAGAACTAGAGAGAGAGTGAGCAAGAAAGAATGAGCAAGTTTTTTGTCTCTCACCCTCTCATAATCCAAAGTCATGATAACTCATCATACCAAAAAAAGTCTTATGTGATGGTTGAAGCAACCATAACCATATCATTTCATGCACTCATTTTACACAAATGAGCAAGTAAGAAAAAGTCTTTGCCATGAAATGATGGCTATGGTTATCATGATGGTCAACTAGTCAAGCCTAGTCAACCGGTCAACAAAGTCAACAAGTCAACAAAAGTCAACAAGTCAACAAAGTCAACAAAATTCAACAACCATGTCACCATAATACTTAATTAATATAATAGTTAATCACATATCATATTCTCATTAGGGTTGAGCAAAAAGTCAAATAGTCAACGGCAACTGTCAACAACCCTAATGAGAATCCGCTGCCTCCGCCTCCGCCTCCCTGTCAACTGTGCATACACACCCGCATCCGCGTTCCGAGGAACACGAATGCACACTGGATAAATCCAATCCCAAAAGGTACACTAGGATCTGGCTTAAACCAAAGCCCGCTAGTGTAAACTGTCCGGACACTGTACGTGCACAAGTGCACGGATGTGACCGAACACTGTCGCAAAACCATGCGACCTGTCGCAGTACCATGCGACCTCTACTCTTTTGCCTAAAGGCGAAAAGCTTTCTGTGTGGGACTCTAAAGACTCGACACTACGCTGGCAGTGGGTTTAACCACAGACACCAAGCGGCTCTAGCTGTGCGTAACGGTCCCCAGGTAATGCCGACAAGAAGACCGACGAGGAGAAACCCATCTGAACTCCTACTGAGCCTGAGTGTGACATTCTCCGTACAGTCCGGTCTGTTCGTCTGATACATCGCATGGCGGGCCTAGGGTGCGGTAAACGTCAGTCCCCCAATAGCGGTATAAGTCGTGCCGGAGCGAAGCCCAAAACACCCTGAGATAACACTGGAAGCCTACCAGTATATCTCGTTTGCCCTGGCCAGGGACTACTCGTGTAATGGCTCTCCTAGACACAGCGCGATGTCAACCCCCAATACCGGGAGAGACGAATCCTGTCTAACCGTCACTGCCTCCAAGTGCTTCGGGACTGCACCCAACTACTACCTGTTTGCACGACTCCTTTGAGCCGTGGTAGGGTAGTAGTCAAAGTGCAGTGGGAACACACTCAAAGCGAAGTGACAGTGTCAAGTCAGTGGACTAAGCTGTACTCATGTCACCTGGGAACTGATAACTGACGATAGGAATAATACCAACTAGTCAGTTCCCGACGAGTCCTGTCCAGTGTACCCGTAACCTAACGAGCACCCGCATACTATCTCAAGTACGACGTACTGACGGCTGTGGGACAGACCGTCTCCCACACTGGGATGAGAAGCTCATGCGCTAGTCTACTCCGGAGTATCGATGCCCTGTCTCGATAGTCCTGCGACCAGGGACCTGCATAAGGATGTGCTTATAAATTACCCAGCCCCACTAGTGTGACGGCCATCACATGCTGGTAATCAAGCAAAGATCCTAAGGGCTCCACTAATGTGTATAGGCGATATACAAAAATAAACACATGTACACATTGAAGTAGAAACAAACCAAGTAGCATACTACTATTTTGAGCAAAATTGTATATACAAGGTGAATATCCCAAGCTTCTATTAAGTAATATACAAACTAGTATGATACAGTAATGGCCTCTAGGGCATATACACTAACATGATACAGTAATGGCCTCTAGGGCATATACACTAGTATGATACAGTAATGGCCTCTAGGGCATATACCAGGGACCTGCATAAGGATGTGCTTATAGATTACCCAGCCCCACTAGTGTGACGGCCATCACATCGCTGGTAATCAAGCAAAGATCCTAAGGGCTCCACTAATGTGTATAGGCGATATACAAAAATAAACACATGTACACATTGAAGTAGAAACAAACCAAGTAGCATACTACTATTTTGAGCAAGATTGTATATACAAGGTGAATATCCCAAGCTTCCATTAAGTAATATACAAACTAGTATGATACAGTAATGGCCTCAAGGGCATATACACTAACAATCTCCCACTTGCACTAAGGCCATGTACTGGCGTATCGAAGACCTATCATCTCGATCAGCCGCTCGAACTGAGTCTGGGGCAGGGCCTTGGTGAATGGATCTGCAGTGTTATCTTCTGAAGCAACTCTCCGAACCTCGATCTCCTGGCGATCTACGATCTCCCTGATCAGGTGATACCGCCTCAAGATGTGCCTGGATCTCTGATGGGTCCTGGGTTCCTTCGCTAAAGCTATAGCCCCGTTGTTGTCGCAATACAGAGGTATTGGATCAACAATGGACGGAACCACCTGAAGTTCTTTCAAGAACTTCCTCATCCAGACAGCTTCTTTTGCGGCATCAGATGCAGCGATGTATTCCGCTTCCATCGTCGAGTCTGCAACGGTTTCTTGTTTGGAACTCTTCCAACACACCGCCCCTCCATTGAGGGTAAAGACAAAGCCCGACATGGACTTGGAATCATCCTTGTCACTCTGGAAGCTGGAGTCAGCAAAGGCCTCGATCTGGAGGTCTTTTCCGCCATACACCAAGAACATCTCCTTAGTCCTTCTCAGGTACTTGAGAATGTTCTTTACCGCTATCCAGTGTTTCTCCCCAGGGTTTGACTGATACCGGCTTACCACACTCAGTGCATAAGCTACATCCGGTCTGGTACACAACATCCCATACATTATAGAGCCTACCGCAGAAGCGTAGGGTCTAATAGACATGCGATCCCTCTCCAAATCAGTCTTGGGAGACATCTCTTTAGAGAGGGTGATCCCGTGACAAGCCGGTAGGTTATCGCGCTTGGAATCTTCCATACTGAATCTTTTCAGTATGGTGTCGATGTACCTGGACTGTGAAAGTCCTAATATCCTCTTGGATCTATCACGATGGATCCGGATCCCCAGGATGTATGAGGCATCACCCAGGTCTTTCATGGAGAACCTGTGCGACAAGAACCCCTTGACAGATTGTAGCATAGGAATGTCATTTCCTATTAAGAGAATGTCATCCACGTATAAAATGAGGAATAGTACAGTTCTCGCTACAAATCTACTATAGATGCATGGTTCATCTGGATTTTTGATAAAGCCAAATTCTTTGACCGTCTCATCAAAGCAGATGTTCCAACTCCGCGATGCCTGCTTTAGTCCATAGATGGACTTAAGCAATTTGCACACCTTTCCGCTGCTCCCACTCTGAATGAAACCCTCTGGCTGGTCCATATAGACACACTCCTCTAAATTTCCATTTAGAAAAGCTGTCTTTACGTCCATTTGCCAGATCTCATAATCGTGGAAGGCAGCAATGGCAAGAAGGATCCGAATGGATTTCAGCATGGCTACTGGAGAAAAGGTTTCGTCATAGTCCAAGCCAGGTCTTTGACGAAAACCCTTTGCTACCAGCCTAGCTTTATAGGTCTCAACCTGTCCATCTACACCAATCTTCCTTTTGAAGATCCACTTGCATCCTATGGGTTTTACCCCGTCTGGAGCAATGTCCAACGTCCATACCTTGTTGGTGTACATGGACTCCATTTCGGTCCGCATTGCATCCAGCCATTTCACTGAGTCAACGCTCTGAACGGCCTGCTGGAAGCTAGTAGGCTCATCATAATCTATGATGCAATCCTTTCTATCACCGTCTATGAGAAAACCGTAGTATCTCTTGGGCGGATGAGTCTGCCTACTACTCCTGCGGAGCGGCGTAGGAATGTCCTGTTCTGTTGAACCTTCTGGTTCCACTAAGCTTTCAGTAATAGTCTGTGGTTCTGGAACTTCTTCCAGTTCTATTGTGCTCCCACTTATCTGGGTTTCCAAAAACTCAGTTTCCAAGAAGCGGGCATGCTGAGAAACAAAAACCTTTTGTTCCTCAGCGGAATAGAAAAGATACCCCCTGGAGTTCCTTGGGTATCCCACAAACTTACACTGTACTGATCGTGCCTCAAGCTTGTCCGCATGCTGCTTTTTTACAACAGCTGGACATCCCCATACCTTAAGATACTTAAGACAGGGTTTCTTCCCAGTCCACATCTGATATGGGGTGGTAGGCACAGTCTTGGTGGGAGCCTTGTTCAAGAGATACGCAGCTGCTTCTAGTGCATATCCCCAGAATGATCGCGGTAACTCAGCGTTACTAATCATGGACCGAACCATATCCAATAGGGTTCGGTTCCGTCTCTCCGATACACCGTTATGTTGCGGAGTGTATGGAGGAGTAAGCTGAGAGAGAATTCCGTTCTCTTTTAAATAGTCCAGGAACTCGGCACTTAAGTATTCTCCACCTCGATCCGATCTTAGAATCTTAATACTTTTGCCGGTCTGTTTCTCTACTTCATTCTTATACTCCTGGAATTTTCCAAAGGCTTCGGACTTATGTTTCATTAAGAAGACATAACCGTACCTTGAGAAGTCATCCGTAAAAGTAATGAAGTAAGAATAGCCGCTTCGCGCATGTGTAGACATTGGACCGCACACGTCACTGTGTACGAGACCTAAGAGCTCGCTCGCTCTTACTCCATGTCCAGTAAACAGAGTCTTTGTCATCTTTCCTTTGAGACAAGATTGACAAGTGGCATACGATTGATATTCGAACGCATTCAAATATCCTTCTGTATGTAACTTAGTCAACCTTCTCTCATTGATGTGACCCAGTCTACAATGCCACAAGAAAGTCTGATTTATTTCTGGAGACTTTCTTTTGTGTGTATTCTGGACATTGAAAATCTGTGGTTGGTTCAATACGTATATACCATTACTTAATATACCTGACCCAATCAGAACTTGATTAAGGTGAATGTTTACAACATTACTTACAAACGCAAATTCATAACCTTCTTTAGAAACTAAAGATACAGAAATGATATTACAAGTAGCGTTGGGTACAAAAAAGCAATTACGCAAAACCAAAACATGTCCATCTGACATTCCCAGGTGATAGTCCCCTACGGCTTTAGCATCCATGCTAGCTCCGTTCGCAACTCTGAGGGTCATGTCACCTGCCTTCAAAAACCTACGGTTTCTCAACGCCTGCAAAGAATTATAGATATGAGATCCTGATCCGGTATCCAATACCCAGGAAGTAGAGTTTATTGAAAGACAGTTTTCAATAACATACACACCTGAAGCTGAAGCTGCAACCTGCTTCAATTCCTGTGTTCTGGCCTTCCAGGCCCTGCAATCATTTTTCCAGTGTCCTTTCTTATGACAATAGAAGCATTCTTCCTTATCCACAAGCTTCCCCGCTATCTTTGTTGCTTTAGCTTTTCCCTTCGTATCCACTTTACTAACACCGCCCCTTGGTTTGGCGAGGGCTTTCTTCTTCTTTCCCTTGGCTTTCGCCTTGGACCTAGAAGAAGATGATCCTCCTACAAACAAAGTGGATGTTTCCCTACCTTTCTGTAGGGTGCCCTCTGCGCTCCTCAGCATGTTGAGGAGCTCTGAAAGTTCAACCTCTTTTTCTTGTAAGTTGAAGTTCAGTATAAACTGGGCGTAAGTGGAAGGAAGGGACTGGAGAACTATATCCGTATAGAGTTCACTCTCCAATGTGGTCCCTAGGTCCGCGAGCTCCTCAATGTAGCCGATCATCTTTAGCACGTGCTCGGCTACTGATGATCCGATGGCCATCTTTGCCGAAAATAACTTTTTCGACGCTTCGTATCTTGTGATACGAGATTGCTCTCCATACAGTTCTTTTGTATGAAGAAATATGGATTCCAAGTCCATATTCTCGTGCCTCCTCTGATGTTCATTGTCCGTAGAGGCAAGTACGAGGCATTTGGCCTTCGCGCTATCAATCTCCCAAGTCTTACGGATTTCCTTATCCGCGACACTGGAAGTGAGACCAGGGACAGGGGGAGCTTTGGTGGTAAGAAGATACCCCAGCTTGTCGTAAGTGATTGCTATCTTGACATTCCTGAGCCAATCTTTGTAGTTTGGCCCTGTCAGTTTGTTTTTATCTAGGAGTAACTTAAGTCCAGTCATGTCGATTTGGTCGCTGCAATTAGGAGAGAGAAGAAGAAACACTCAGCATGATGCTCTTGCAAGTTTAGAGTGGTTTTTAGTTTGTCTAAACAGGATGGCTCCCACTGTTTCTCGAATCCCTCCTCAAACCATAAAGGAAGAATTAGTCGGGATCAATCCCACCGCACAATACTTGCTTAACCGTTCAGCCAGGCCGGTGTCGGTACTTCGAGGGAGGTTTTCCAACGCTTTCGCGAAGTTCCTTAATTAAAGAACCTCTTTTCCCTGGGGGCGTAGCCCCGCTAACACCTTTCTAGGCACCTACTAGGTTTATAGCATTGATCGTTTAGTGAGAAATTTCCCGAGGAGTAGCATATACTCACAGTAGGATCGGGATCCAAATATCATCGCCTGACGAAACTGAAGGAATCCTACCAGAATCATCACACTCCAAATGGTATGCAAATCTAGCAAGTTTCAGTACTTATGAAACTCCCGATGTGGATTTTTGCCCCATGCTCTTATGACCTTGACGAAGGTTAACAAATCATAAGTCACATGTCAAGTTCTTCCCGTCATTATCCAGGTTAATTTGAATCCACCCGTATATACCCTTGACGAAGGTCAACAAGGTAATGCGAATGTCCTAAACCAACGCATCTATCTATGCTACATATGAATACCCAACAGCTACCAATCACTATGCCTTGACGAAGGTCAACAAACACAGCTTGAATACTATTGAATATTCATACGAAACGACGGAGGGCTACGAATGGTTTTGGCGAAACCGTGAACGTAGTGAACTTGATATAGTCGATGGAACGAGATAGCTTTTAAAAGGAGTGGCTCAAGCTCCACATTTAAAAGTTGGTTTTAAAAAGAACTGAGTGGTTTTTTGAAAGTGTTCCAACGACTTTAACTTGGTTTATTATCTTGCATTAGTTCTTTTAATGCGTGATATTCTTGCATTAGTTCTTTTAATGCGTCCCATCATTTAATCCTACCATTGCAGAAAACAACCAAAAAATGACGTACGCTTATGCCATTCGCATTCGCCACGGGGCCCCGTCATTACCCGTTAGGTTACTTAACTAACAACAGAGCGGGGGCTGGGCTAGCGCGTCTGTAAAACATAAGCAACGCCTCAATAATATCATATATAGATATACTACAATGATAAACATTTCAGATCACAGATGAATACATTGGATATACTAGGAATCTGTAATTCGTACGAGCCTGTAACGAAAGACAGATTACACGGTCGCGGTGAATAGCCAAATACCCCACCCAAGACCCCTACGGGTGCGGCAAACTACCCGCCAAGTACCCGAAGCGTAGTAACCTCCCTCATCTCCATGAGTAGGCCACTCGACACTTCGGCATACCCGGTAGTTTGTGCACCCCCTCCATGGGTCTATTCTAGGAGCAAAAACAGTAAAAAGAAATTATACAATGACGGCTACAACCCCGACCCGGTTGTGCGGCCATACAAATAATTATTACATCAATTTACAAATTTACATGAATTGAAAGAAAAGAAAACTCTCGTCTCACAACCCCGGCTATTCACCCGCGACAATCCAACATATTCATATCCACATTCCAGCAACATTACAGATCACAGATTTGTATAACCCCCACTAATCGACATATAGCGATTAGTAGACGTTCAATACAAATATCTCATTACAGAAAAACCCGTTAGCTTAAGTCTTTTAGAAGTTCGATCAAAAATACGGATTTTCGGGACCCCAAAATAAAATTTTCGTTCTGGAAAATCTGGGCAGAATATATATATATTCCAAAAATCCCAAAATACCCCTGCAAGTACACTGTAGCAAAGAAACACCAGAGAGGGGCCAAGGAGGCCGCGGAACCGCGGCAATAGGAAGCTATTGCCGCGTTTCCGCGGTAGTTTAGGGAGATCTCTTGGTGATTTTTCTACAGTGACTTTTAAAAACCCTGAGCCGATTTTAGGTGTGAAAATAATCAACTTTTGAATAGTATAAAAATCGACAGAAACTCGAATTTTTGGGGTTCATTTTCGTGACTTTTTCTTTGATCAATCTTCTAGTTACTTGCTAACATGTTAGATAGAGTTTAACTAGGTTCTGATACCACTGTAAGTCCATGCTACCTCTCCCGGTACTTTCGGAAATGCGGAATTTGGTAAAAAACGATTTTTATAGAGGTGGTAACATGGACCTAAAACCCGGATCTTGGTTAAACATCTATCTAACAACCTAACTACGAGTTTCTAGCTACTCGGTTAGGGGGTTATACCTTGCTTGTCTTGAACTCCTTCGTCTTCAAGCTCCGATGGTGGTCCGGATTGGCTTCTTCCCGTCGTCTCCGTACGCCGAAGATAGATCCACCTGAAAGCTCCAACCTTTGGCTCCTTCTTCGTTCTTTGAAGAAACTAGTTCACTCGGTTTGCTAAACCTAGTAAACTAGAATGAGTAGAGAAGAGTTTGTGTGGGATTTTATCTATGGTTCTTGATTATCAACTCATGAGACAAGAGAACCATAGAGTCAAGAGAGGGAGCAAGAGGTTGAGGGTGAGAGCAAAACAAGAGAGCTCAAGAACTAGAGAGAGAGTGAGCAAGAAAGAATGAGCAAGTCTTTTGTCTCTCACCCTCTCATAATCCAAAGTCATGATAACTCATCATACCAAAAAAAGTCTTATGTGATGGTTGAAGCAACCATAACCATATCATTTCATGCACTCATTTTACACAAATTAGCCAGTAAGAAAAAGTCTTTGCCATGAAATGATGGCTATGGTTATCATGATGGTCAACTAGTCAAGCCTAGTCAACCGGTCAACAAAGTCAACAAGTCAACAAAAGTCAACAAAGTCAACAAAAGTCAACAACCATGTCACCATAATACTTAATTAATATAATAGTTAATCACATATCATATTCTCATTAGGGTTGAGCAAAAAGTCAAATAGTCAACGGTCAACTGTCAACAACCCTAATGAGAATCCGCTGCCTCTGTCTCCCTGTCAACTGTGCATACACACCCGCATCCGCGTTCCGAGGAACACGAATGCACACTGGATAAATCCAATCCCAAAAGGTACACTAGGATTTGGCTTAAACCAAAGCCCGCTAGTGTAAACTGTCCGGACACTGTACGTGCACAAGTACACGGATGTGACCGAACCCTGTCGCAAAACCATGCGACCTGTCGCAGTACCATGCGACCTCTACTCTTTTGCCTAAAGGCGAAAAGCTTTCTGTGTGGGACTCTAAAGACTCGACACTACGCTGGCAGTGGGTTTAACCACAGACCGCAAGCGGCACTAGCTGTGCGTAACGGTCCCCAGGTAATGCCGACAAGAAGACCGACGAGGCGAAACCTATCTGAACTCCTACTGAGACTGAGTGTGACATTCTCCGTACAGTCCGGTCTGTTCGTCTGATACATCGCATGGCGGGCCTAGGGGGCGGTAAACGTCAGTCCCCCAATAGCGGTACAAGTCGTGCCGGAGCGAAGCCCAAAACACCCTGAGATAACACTGGAAGCCTACCAGTATATCTCGTTTGCCCTGGCCAGGGACTACTCGTGTAATGGCTCTCCTAGACACAGCGCGATGTCAACCCCCAATACCGGGAGAGACGAATCCTGTCTAACCGTCACTGCCTCCAAGTGCTTCGGGACTGCACCCAACTACTACCTGTTTGCACGACTCCTTTGAGCCGTGGTAGGGTAGTAATCAAAGTGCAGTGGGAACACACTCGAGGCGAAGTGACAGTGTCAAGTCAGTGGACTAAGCTGTACTCATGTCACCTGGGAACTGATAACTGACGATAGGCATAATACCAACTAGTCAGTTCCCGACGAGTCCTGTCCAGTGTACCCGTAACCTAACGAGCACCCGCATACTATCTCAAGTACGACGTACTGACGGCTGTGGGACAGACCGTCTCCCACACTGGGATGAGAAGCGCATGCGCTAGTCTACTCCGGAGTATCGATGCCCTGTCTCGATAGTCCTGCGACCAGGGACCTGCATAAGGATGTGCTTATAGATTACCCAGCCCCACTAGTGTGACGGCCATCACATCGCTGGTAATCAAGCAAAGATCCTAAGGGCTCCACTAATGTGTATAGGCGATATACAAAAATAAACACATGTACACATTGAAGTAGAAACAAACCAAGTAGCATACTACTATTTTGAGCAAGATTGTATATACAAGGTGAATATCCCAAGCTTCCATTAAGTAATATACAAACTAGTATGATACAGTAATGGCCTCTAGGGCATATACACTAACAGGTTAAGTCTCTACATCGGTTAAGTTATCATACTTAACCCATGGTTGCATTTCTAACCTCACTACTTTCATTATTCATCACAAATGGTTTTCATCTTCTTCTTCCTCTTGATAAAGCTTCTAGCCTTTTGACTTGTGATGAAAATGAGTGAGAAATTGAAAACAAATGAGAGCTAAATTCCTACTTCATCATCCTCATCTATTCTAGCCGTTTAGATTAGAGAGTTTTCTTTGCTAATACTTGATTAGCAGAGCAAATGCTTGGGCTTGAGTTTCTTCAAGGTAGATCATCTTTGTTATCGAAGATCGGAAGCAAACTTGCATCTTTCTCTTCATGGATCCTCTCTTGAGTCTGGGTACTCGATGATCGCAGCGAAGGGACCTCAACATGGAGCTTTAGAAGTGAAGGAACGGACTACAAAGGTTGTAATCCCTAACTCTTAGAAATAAAGTTGTTTACTTGCTAATGTTTCACCTAATCTCTAGTCTAAGATCTTTGGTTAGGGTTGTTCGGCACGCCTAAATTTTGAATCGGGCATGGTTGATGACTTATAGACCCTTGTGAGAGTGCCTAGTAACCCAATAGTGGTATCAGAGCCAAGCTAGAGCTTTAGGCGAAGTCTAGACGAAGTTTAAAGTCCGATCGAACCCCGAAACGTCACGATTTACCCCTTCTCTGGAAATTTTTAAAAAATGTTGATTTTTTCATGTTAAAAATACTCAGAAAAATAAGCAGGGAATTCTAAGAATTACTGTGAAGTTCGAATCCCCAACTCCATCATGGGAACGCGGAACCGCGGCCAAACCATGGGTTTGGCGGCGGTTCCGCGGCCATAACGAGGAGTCAAGGGCTCGTACTTCAAAGTATGATTCTTGGGTACTTTTTCATGCTTTTGGGAATTTTTAATTTTGCTCAAGTGTTGAGTTTTCTGGAGATCTTTTGTATTCGTTGATTCGATCGGAAAGTTTAACTTCGTTTAAATTTTTTCTGGGTAATTTAGAATGTGTTAAAAGATTCGAACGGATATCAATAACTCACTTTTTTCCCTGACGGAAAATTTTCAAGTGTTTGATTTTTTCTCGAGTTTGAAACTTCCAGAAAATCATGCAAGCGTATCTGTGGACCCTCTAGAAGAACGTAACCTTAACTCGATTATGTGACCGTCAAAACTGCCACTTGAACCCTAGGGTTTGTAGTAGTTTAGCGTTGCCACATGTGAGGCGTTGGTTTGACCCTTCTACGGCTGGATCTAGCGGCTGTGACATGTTCTGGGATTTTTTGAACTCCGTTCAAGTGTTGAGCTATTTGGGAAATCTTCGGTGTTTGTTCATTCGATCGGAAAGATTAACATTGTCTATTTATCTGGAATATGATACAATATTTGGAATCCACAAGTAGTTATGAGATAACTAATATGAATGTTATAAATCTAGCAGTTTAGTCTCATATGATCGGTTGCCACGGGATTTTGATGAGATCAAAAGTCCGTCGCAATTACGTAGCATACACGGATACTCGCCGGGTAAACTTAATAGATAGCCACGCCCCATAGCCTCGACCAAGTGACTGTAGAAGAACCCCGTCGCCAAAAGCATACGTTCGGGTGCTCGCGGCAGCGATGTTCCGCCTTAGTTCACTTCGTCGACGGCATCTGGGGGTGCGGCCGTTTACTAAAGTTTGCGATGAGCATTCGATCAGGATGTCGGTGTAGGGTTCCTAGGCACCCCAAGGAGGTCTTACAAGGCATCAACCATGCCAATTTTAAATTTAAACGGTGCCAAGAAACCCTAGAACGGATCGTTGGCTAGATTTCTAGGCGAAAATGAAACTAGTTAACAACTTAACTAAAGTTTAAACGGAAATACAACCTTTGTAGATCCGGTGCTCCACCTCCATAGCTCCGCAACGAAGTTCCCTCGCTGTCCAAATGAATTCCCGGGCTCTAGCGTCGGCTTCGTCGGAGTAATGGCGAGCTAGGTCGTCGATGTCCATGCCGAAGATGATCTACGTCGAGGCATCACTAGATCAAGCTCCAACTTCACCAAGTCTAGAAACTTGTGAAGAAAACACACTCTACTACTTGGCAAGAGGTAGAGGATGAAGAAATAGGAAGTGGGTAGACTTTAGAATTGGATTTCTCACTTGTTTTCATCAATCACCATTGATGAAGCAAGCTTCTTCAAGTGAAGAAGATGAAGAAGAAGAAGATGAATATTATGATAAGTTTTTTTCAAAAAGGAAATAATAAGAATACTTATCATAATGTAACCATGGTAATGTGTAGAGAGTTAATCATGGTTGAAAGGAATGGTTAGGGTTAAGCATGAGACAAAATGGTCACTTGGTCAAAGTCTTCATGAAGCTTCATAATACATACAAAGAAAGCCACCATTTTCTCATTATGCTTTTTATATTTATTTCCAAAATGAATAAATAGATAAATAAATGAGAAAAGGAAATAAAACCCTAATCATAAGTTTAACCATGGTTTAATTCTATACACTTAACCAAGTAAACATGTATCATCAAACATGATACAATCAAGTGCACAAAAGTATATCACATATACAACTTGTGCAATCCAAGTGAGAAAATCCATATAAAGTGAACCAATACTAGTTAATGCAAAGTAATATATCAAATACATAATTATACATTAAATCATTAAATCAACACTTGATTCAATGATCCGGTCATGTCGCACATAACCGACTAGTATCCAATGTATCGGCTTATCGAATCAATCCTTGATTCGATATCTAGGTTATATCGAATATAACTAATCGATACATTCATCGCGAGAATGGAATACGGTATCACATACACGCATTATTCTCGGTCCCGCACATATCTCATATGCGCTCCTATTTCGTTTCGCTTGAGCCAGGAAACCTCTGTGTAGGACTCTAAAGACTCGTCAATACGCCGGCAGCAGGTGATGATCATATCAAACACCCACAAGCCGCAAGCGGTCTGCTAAACGTAACGGCCACCCGGGTATTGAGCGATCAGAAGATCGACGAGCAAGCCCTCTCACACTCCAGTGAATCCAACCAGTAACACTACCGTACAGTCCGGTCTGATCGTCTGATATGTCGCATATCTCGCCTAGGGGTGGTAAACGTCAGACCCCAATAGCTCGATAAGTCGTGTCGATATGAGGTCTATAACTATTCGAGAAACTACTGGTAACACTTACCAGTAAATCTCAGCAACCCTGGCCAGGGATTTCCTGTTATAGCCAATCGAACACAGCGCAACATCAACTCCCTATACCGGGAGAGACGAATCCCCTCCTATCGCTCATTGCCTCCATGTGACTCGGGACTGTACCCAAAAACCACCGTTTTGCACGCCCTTTTGGACGTGGTAAGATGGAAATCAAAGAACAGTGGAAACCACACAAGACTCTATGACGATCTCGGGTCAACAGACTACTCTGTACCAGTGTCACCAGAGAACTGCCATCTGACGTGAGGTATAATACCATCTGGGAGTTCTCGGCGAGTCCGTCCAGTGTACCCAGTCTCCACTGAGCACCCGTATATCATCTCTGATGTCAAACACAAATGGATATGGGATCATCCATCGCCCATCTGTATGGGTCGAGAAGGTATGCGCTAGTCTACACTGGTATATCGATGCCCCGTCTCGATACACCCACGACTAGGGACTTTGAAGGATGTACTTATAGACTACCATGTCGTCACTAGTATGATCCGCATCATAGTCCAGGTAGTCAAGTACACATCCTAAGGGCTTTACCAACATGTAACAGAGAGACAATCAGTGTACACGTTAAGGTAAAGAGCAACCAGATAGCATACTATCATGTCGAGCAAGAAAGTCCTCCCTATATATGTCCCAGCATCCACTACAATATACATCCAATGTACAGTAATGGCCTCTAGGCCATACATATAACTAACAATCTCCCACTTGCACTAGGGCCATCTGTTGCAGTGGTTGTAGTATCTCATACTCAACCATCCCATAAAAGTCTCTCTCTGGGAACAGGCCTTTATGAGTGGATCCGCTGTGTTGTCCTCTGAGTCTACTCTCCAAACCTCGATCACCCTGGAGATCAACTATCTCCATGATCAGGTGACACTGCCTTAGAATAAGTCAGGATCACTGATGGGACCGGCGTTCCTCGGCATGAGCCACAACTCCATTGTCTCACAATGGTAGGAACGTAGTTCATCTCATGAACTAATATACATCCAAACATCCTCTTTGGTAGCATCTTAAGTAGCGATGTATCCTGCCTTTATCGTCTAGTATGTCACGGTATATAGCTTGGAACTCTTCCAACATACCGTCCCTTTTGAGGGCAAAGACAATGCCTATGACTGACATTCAGTCATTCTTATCACTCTGGAACACTTCCAGCGATTCTCCCCAGGATCAATTGATATCATCTCACTACAACTAGTGAGAATCCTAACATCCAATTAAATCTATCTCATAGATCCAAAATCCAGGATTTAGTAGGTATCACTTTGATCCTATATGGAGAATCCTAGCGATAAGCGGAGATTGACCGAGCGTAGCATAAGAAACTCTTTTCTTATCAAGAGTATGTCATCCACGTACTCTACGAGGATCGTCACCATACTCCCTACTACCTTTTTGTTTATACAAGGTTCATCTACCATTTTGATGATGTCAAACTCTTTGACTAATTCATCAAAACAGATGTTCCAACTCCGCGATGCCTGCTTTATCCTATAAAGCATCTTGCACACGTTTCCGCTGCTCCCACTGTCTACGAAGCCCTCTGGCTGTGTACTTATAGACGCTCTCTTCCAAAATATCATTTAGAAAAGCAGTCATGACACCCAACCACCAGATATCGCAGTCATGACAAGTAGGATCTGGATGGACTTAAGCATAGGTACTGGAAAAGGTTTCATCATTATCCACGCCTGGTCGATGACGAAAACCTTTAACAAGTCTAGCTTTGAAAGTCTCAACTTTTCCATCTATACCAAGTAATCTTCTCAAGATATACTTGCTCCTGATGGGGATTTAACCCTTCAGATATAGCAGCCAAAGTCCATACTTTGCTGGTGTATAAGGATTCCATCTCAGATCACTAAGCATCCAGCCATTCTTACAGAGTCTTACTCCTGATGGCCAGCTCGAAGCTAGTTGGGTCATCATCTCATGATGCAATCCTCGCTCCCACTTTCATAGAGAAACCGAAGTATCTCTCAGGTGGGTGAGGAACCCTACTAGATCGGCGGAGAGGTTGAGGTTCGTTGGTAACTATTGAATCCTTTGGTTCTTTCAAATCATCAGCTGCAGTTTGTATAGCTGGAACCTTTCCAGTTCTACATAACTGACCTTGCCTCGAGCTTGTCCGGATTTTGCTTTTCAGACATAGGCTGGACAACCCCAAATCTCAACTAACTTGAGAGATGGGCTCTTCCCTTATCAAATCAAATATGAAGTGGTAGGAAACTGATTTGATTTGAACCCTATTCAATAGGTATGCAGCTTCTCAAGTGCACAACTCCCAAAAAGGAAATAGGTAACTCAGTAGTACTCATCATAGAGCACACCTTATCATATAGGGTGAGATAGCTCCGCCCCGATATACCATCGTGCTATGGTGTATACAGAGGAGTAATGCTGAGAGAGAATCTCATTCTCCTTTAGAATAGTCCAGGAATTCCATGCACAAGTATTCTCCTCCCTGATCTCATCATAGGACATAATACTTATACCCGTATTTTGGTTCTCTACTTCTCGCTTATATTCTGTGAATATCTCAAAAGGTTCGGACTCATGTTTCAACAGGAACATATGACTGAATCTTGAGAGATTATCAGAGAATATAATGAAGTATAAAGAACCGGTCTTGGCATGTGTAGACAGGGGACCTTTATACATCAACATGTATCATCCCAAGAGTTTACTAACTCTTTCTCTGTTTCCAATAAACAGAGCTAGTGTCATTATATCTTTGTGACATGACTGGAATGTTTCACAAGATGTAGATTCAAACTGATTTAAATATGCATCTACATATAACTTCAGCTAGTCGGGTCACATTGATTTGACCTAGTCTACAATACCTTAAGAAGGATCCGTTCATTTTTGAATTCTTCCTCTTATGTGTGTTCCATATACTAAGAACTGTAATTTGATTTAGAACATCAATGCTTTTAGATAACGTGCCTGAACCGATCAACTTTTGATATAGGAAATGTTCAAAACATTATCCAACAATACAAAATTTTATCATTTCTTTACTAATAAAGACATAGATACGATTTTGTATATCAGGTTCGGTATCTAATAACATTCGTTCAGAATCAATGTATTGGTAATACAGGGTGACAGTGACCAACAGACTTGGCTGCAACACTTGCCCCGTTTTCTGTCTCATGAAACTTATCACCCGTTCTCAGTTCTCTACCTTTCTGCAGCCCTATGTAACAGATTACATATCTGGGATCCTGATCTGGTATCACATACCTAGGACGTAAAGGATACTGAGAAACAGTTCTCTGTAATGAACACACCCGAAGATGATGCATCGGCATGCACTCTCTTCGTTTGGGCGGCATAGGAATTTTGGTATTCCCCAATTTCCTGCTCTGTCTTATAACAATTATAAGTTGGAGCGGGACCAACGTTCCCCAGCTCAGTATAACAAGCGGGTTCGGTCAATATTCCGTATTATTATCTTGATTAAGGCGTGATATGGTCGCTACCTGGAGAGAGAGAGAAGAAAACACTCAGCGTGCGCTCTGTCAAGAATAGATTGGTTATTATTTTATCTAATCAGGATGGCTCCCACTGCTTTTTATCCAATCTTCCTTCAAACCCTAAAAGGAAAGACTAGCCGGGATTAATTACACACTACAAGTTCGCCAATCTTTCAGCCAGGCCAGTGTCGGTACTTTGAGGGAGGTCCCCCGTGCTTTCGCACGAACCTAATTAATGTAAACCTCGTTTTCCCAGAGGCGTAACCTCGTTGACACCTTTCTAGACACCTACTTGATCGGCTAATTGTAATGTATAAAACTCTACCAGGAGTAACTCTTACTCGCAGCGGGTATCGGGATCCAACTATCTTATAGAAGGTATGCAATCTCATTGCAAATTTCAACACTTGAAATTCCCGATAATATTTTGCCCCTAGCGTCCTATGACCTTGACGGAGGCCAAACAACCCATAGTCCGCTAGTCAAGTTCAACCCGTCATTTCCTGATTGAATTAAACCCACCCGCACGACCCTTGACGGAGGCCAAACAACGCCGTACGAATACCCTAATCCAATCGCATCATATGCTAGCAGATAAGCACTAGTTAGCTACCGTACACTACGCCTTGACGGAGGCCAAACAACCGCAGCACGAATACTAACTAGTACGTATCTGAAATGACGGAGGGCTACGACAGGTTTTTCTGAAAACCTATTGCGTAATGAACTTGATATCGTTGTAGGATCGAATAAATTTTGAAATGGAGTATTTTTGAGGCTTTTCTAGTTTTGCTAAAGGAGTCACTCCCGGTGAAGGGATCGTCGGTCCTTTCCTCGTCGAATGAGGTGCGGGATATATCATATATATCACTGTGCAAAGCAAAAACTCTTAAAAGCAATCAAAAGACAAACCGAGTGTGTAGCATCTGCCAGTTATTGCTAAAGGAGTCACTCCCGGTGAAGGGATCTCGGTCCTTTCCTCATCGAATAAGGTGCAGGATATATCACATATACCGCTGTACAAAGCAAGAACTGTAGCTACCTGTTTTATTTTGAAATTCGATTCTACAACATCTTAGGTTTCTTTTATTTTCATTAACCACATTAATGAAATCCTATCATTTAAATTACCTAAACATCACAGATAAATACGACGTACACTTATGCCATCCGCATTCGCCTCGATGTCCCCTCGTGCACCGTTAGGTTAGGTAACTAACGGCAGAGCGGGGCAGGGCTAGCGCGGGTGTAAAACATAAGTAACGCCTATATAATATATCATATATATACTATATACTGTATCTATCACAGAACATCACATGATCACATCACAGATATCGCAGCAGAAGAAACATATGAAATATTGGATATACTAGGACGTCCGTGTTTTCAATACGAGCCAGTATAAAACACGGATTCCACGGTCGTGATGAATAGCCAAACCCACACCCCTAGACCCCTACGAGAGCGGCAAGCAACCCTACCAATTCTAGAGTTAGGAGACCCGGACTCGACTCCTCGAGTTGGTCTCCCACTGGACTCCAGAACCCGGTTACTTATGCCCTCCTCCTTGGGTCTATCCTAGTGCGGAAATGTAAATAATATACAAAGGGTGACAACTTCCGCAACCTGGAAGTGCCCCAATAAAAGAATATTACATACAAGTTTTTACATGAATGAAAATGAAAAACACTCATCTCACATAAAAACCCCCGGCTATTCAAAAACGACGACCCAATACAACATATCCAGCAACACATAACATCACATGTCATCAACGTAAGTAAATATGCGCATCCCAATTGTCGTTGACATATAGCAACGAAACCGGCGATATCACATATTACACTTACGGTCATAGAAAAGAAAGTGTAAAACTACAACAGTTGGAATCCGCAACCATCTCAGACATCGCATGCCTGACCAAATGAATTTCTTAGACATCGCATGCCTAACAATTATAAACCCCGCATTTTAGTCTCAAAATCGAAAACTCTTTTCAATATCAAGTCGGGCAATTCAACAAGATTCCCGACATCCTGATCGAATGATCGTCGCAAACTTTAGTAGGCGGCTGCACCCCTGATACCGTCGACGAAGTGCACCAAGGCGGAACACCGCTACCGTGAGCACCCGAACGGATTCTTTCGGCGACGGGGTTCTCCTACAGTCACTTGGTCGGGGCTATGGAGCGAGGCTGTCTATTAAGTTTACCCGGCGAGTATCCGCGTACACTACGTGATTGCGACGGACTTTTGATCACATCAAAATTCCGTGGCAACCGATCAAGTGAGACTAAACTGCTATGTTTATAATATTCATTCAGTTATCTCATAACTTCTTGTGAATTCCAATTATTGTATCCCATTCCGGATAAATAGAAAATGTCAAACTTTTCGATCGAACAATCGAACACCCAAGTTTTCCCGATACAGATCAACACATGAAATATGAGTCTAACAACATTCAGTTCATGCCTCAGTACCAACGGTCCAGCCGTAGAAGGGTCAAGCCAACGCCTCACATGTGGCACGCCGTACTGCCCCAAACCCGAAGGTTCAAAGGGCAGTTCAAGACGGTCACATAATCGAGTTAAGGTTTGTTGTCTTCTAGAGGGTCCATCGCGTTACTTGCACTACTTAGAACGTCGTTAAATTACGGAAAAATCCAACACTTGGAAATTTCCCGACAGGGGAAAAATTGGGTATTTATATCCGGTCGAACTTTTTAACATATTCTAAAATTTATCCGGAAAGCCACACAGACAAAATTTGATACTCCGATCAAAACACCGAATCCCCAAAACAACTCCAGAAAATTCAACTCTTGAATAAATTTTAAAAATACCCAGAGAACTCAGCACCTGAAACAATGAATTACTGTGCAAACAGTAACGGCTGACGTCATGATTCTGCCGCGGAACCGCCGCATAAGCTAGGCTTATGCCGCGGTTCCGCCGCCTATTACACTGTTCATTCAAAACTTTTTGCGCCGTAATTCTTAGATTTCCCTGCTGAGTTTTCTGCATATTTTTAATTTGGAAAAATCCCAGTTTTTGAAAAAAGGACAGAGAGCATGTTTCGAGTTCGGGTTTTGGTTCGATCGGACTTCAAATTGCGTCTAGACTTCGCCTAAGGCTCTAGCTAGGCTCTGATACCACTGTAGGGTTCCTAGCACCCCAAGGAGGTCTCACAAGGTATCAACCATGCCAATTTTAAATTTAAACGGTGCCGAGAAACCCTAGAACGGATCGTTGGCTAGATTTCTAGGCGAAAATGAAACTAGTTAACAACTTAACTAAAGTTTAAACGGAAATACAACCTTTGTAGATCCGGTGCTCCACCTCCATAGCTCCGCAATGAAGTCCCCTCGCTGTCCAAATGAATTCCCGGGCTCTAGCGTCGGCTTCGTCGGAGTAATGGCTAGCTAGGTCGTCGATGTCCATGCCGAAGATGATCTACGTCGAGGCATCGCTAGATCAAGCTCCAACTTCACCAAGCCTAGAAACTTGTGAAGAAAACACACTCTACTACTTGGCAAGAGGTAGAGGATGAAGAAATAGGAAGTGTGTAGACTTTAGAATTGGATTTCTCACTTGTTTTCATCAATCACCATTGATAAAGCAAGCTTCTTCAAGTGAAGAAGATGAAGAAGAAGAAGATGAATATTATGATAAGTCTTTTTCAAAAAGGAAATAATAAGAATACTTATCATAATGTAACCATGGTAATGTGTAGAGAGTTAATCATGGTTGAAAGGAATGGTTAGGGTTAAGCATGAGACAAAATGGTCACTTGGTCAAAGTCTTCATGAAGCTTCATAATACATACAAAGAAAGCCACCATTTTCTCATTATACTTTTTATATTTATTTCCAAAATGAAAAAATAGATAAATAAATGAGAAAAGGAAATAAAACCCTAATCATAAGTTTAACCATGGTTTAATTCTATACACTTAACCAAGTAAACATGTATCATCAAACATGATACAATCAAGTGCACAAAAGTATATCACATATACAACTTGTGCAATCCAAGTGAGAAAATCCATATAAAGTGAACCAATACTAGTTAATGCAAAGTAATATATCAAATACATAATTATACATTAAATCATTAAATCAACACTTGATTCAATGATCCGGTCATGTCGCACATAACCGACTAGTATCCAATGTATCGGCTTATCGAATCAATCCTTGATTCGATATCTAGGTTATATCGAATATAACCAATCGATACATTCATCGCGAGAATGGAATACGGTATCACATACATGCATTATTCTCGGTCCCGCACATATCTCATATGCGCTCCTATTTCGTTTCGCTTGAGCCAGGAAACCTCTGTGTAGGACTCTAAAGGCTCGTCAATACGCCGGCAGCAGGTGATGATCATATCAAACACCCACAAGCCGCAAGCGGTCTGCTAAACGTAATGGCCACCCGGGTATTGAGCGATCAGAAGATCGACGAGCAAGCCCGCTCACACTCCAGTGAATCTAACCAGTAACACTACCGTACAGTTCGGTCTGATCGTCTGATATGTCGCATATCTCGCCTAGGGGTGGTAAACGTCAGACCCCAATAGCTCGATAAGTCGTGTCGATATGAGGTCTATAACTATTCGAGAAACTACTGATAACACTTACCAGTAAATCTCAGCAACCCTGGCCAGGGATTTCCTGTTATAGCCAATCGAACACAGCGCAACATCAACTCCCTATACCGGGAGAGACGAATCCCCTCCTATCGCTCATTGCCTCCATGTGACTCGGGACTGTACCCAAAAACCACCGTTTTGCACGCCCTCTTGGACGTGGTAAGATGGAAATCAAAGCACAGTGGGAACCACACAAGACTCTATGACGATCTCGGGTCAACAGACTACTCTATACCAGTGTCACCAGAGAGCTGCCATCTGACCTGAGGTATAATACCATCTGGGAGTTCTAGGCGAGTCCGTCCAGTGTACCCAGTCTCCACTGAGCACCCGTATATCATCTCTGATGTCAAACACCAATGGATATGGGATCATCCATCGCCCATCTGTATGGGTCGAGAAGGTATGCGCTAGTCTACACTGGTATATCGATGCCCCGTCTCGATACACCCACGACTAGGGACTTTGAAGGATGTACTTATAGACTACCATGTCCTCACTAGTATGATCCGCATCATAGTCCAGGTAGTCAAGTACACATCCTAAGGGCTTTACCAACATGTAACAGAAAGACAATCAGTGTACACGTTAAGGTAAAGAGCAACCAGATAGCATACTATCATGTCGAGCAAGAAAGTCCTCCCTATATATGTCCCAGCATCCACTACAATATACATCCAATATACAGTAATGGCCTCTAGGGCATACATATAACTAACAGTCGGGAATCTTGTTGAATTGCCCGACTTGATATTGAAAAGTGTTTTCGAGATCGAGACTAAAATGCGGGGTTTATAATTGTTAGGCATGCGATGTCTAAGGAATTCATTTGGTTAGGCATGAGATGTCTAAGGAGGTTGCGGATTCCAACTGTTGTAGTTTTACGCTTTCTTTTCTGTGACCGTAAGCGTAGTATGTGGTGTATCACCGGCTTCGTTGCTATACATCAACGACAATCGGGATACGCATACTTGCTTACGTTGATGATATGAGATATTATGTGTTGCTGTGATATGTTATATTGGATCGTCGCGTTTTGAATAGCCGGGGGGTTTTATATGAGATGAAAGTTTTTATTTTCATTCATGTAAAATTCATTGTATGTAATATTCTTTTATTGGGGCACTTCCGGGCTGAGGATGATGTCACCATTGTATATTATTTACTTTTCCACATTAGGTAGACCCAAGGCGGGGAGCATAAGTAACCGGGTTCTAGGGTCCAGTAGGAGACCATCTCGAGGAGTCGAGACCGGGTCTCCTAACCCTAGAATTGGCAGTGTTGCTTGCCGCTCTCGTAGGGGTCTAGGGATGTGGATTTGGCTATTCATCACGACCATGGAATCCGTATTTTATACAGGCTCGTATTAAAATACGGACCTCCTAGTATATCCAATATTTCATATATGTTCTTCTGTTGCTATGTTCTGTGATGAGATCATATTACTGCCTGAGACGAATGTTTATATTATATATATGAGATATATATTGTATATTGTTGATTTCGTTTCAAATGTGATGCTTGTGAAGCATAATAAAATGGGACTTCAATAATGAGATTAATGAAACTAAAAGAAACCTAAAGATGTTGTAGAAACTTGTCTCAAAAACACAGGCAGCTCTAGTTCTTGCTTTGCATAGCGGTGTTCCTTATAGAACATCCAGCACCTTATTCGATGAGGAAAGAGCCGAGATCCCTTCACCGGGAGTGACCTGTTTAGGGAAACTAGCAGATGCTACAAACTCGGTTTGTTTTTTAATTGTTTTTATAGTTTTTTCTTTGCATAGTGATATTTGTGAAATATCCTGCACCTTATTCGACGAGAAAAGAGCCGATGATCCCTTCACCGGGAGTGACCTCTTTTAGCAAAACTAGAATAGGCCTAAAAAACATTCCAATTAAAAACACTCGATTCTACAACGATATCATGTTCATTACGCAAAGGGTTTTCTTAAAAAGCTGTCGTAGCCCTACGTCATTTCAGATAAATACTACTTAGTATTCTTACTACGTTTGTTGGCCTACGTCAAGGCGTAGTGTACGGTAGCTAACTAGTGCTTATCTGCAACATACGATGCGATTGGATTAGGGTAGTCGTGCGACTTTGTTGGCCTGCGTCAAGGGTCGTGCGGGTGGGTTTAATTCAATCAGGAAATGTACGGGTTGAACTTGACTAGCGGACTATGGTTTGTTGGCCTGCGTCAAGGTCATAGGACGCTAGGGGTAAAATATTATTGGGAATTTCAAGAGTTGAAATTTGCAATGAGATTGCATACCTTCTATGAGATAGTTGGATCCCGATACCCGCTGCGAGTAAGAGTTACTCCTGGGAGAGTTTTACACATTACAATTAGCCGATCAAGTAGGTGTCTAGAAAGGTGTCAACGGGGTTATGCTTATGGGAAAATGAGGTTTACTTTAATTAGGTCCGTGCGAAAGCGCGGGGAACCTCCATCAAAGTACCGGTACTGGCCTGGCTGAAAGATTGGCGAACTTGTAGAGTGTAATTAATCCCAGCTAGTCTTTCCTTTTAGGGTTTGAAGGAAGATTTGACTAAAACAGTGGGAGACATCCTGATTAGATATATAAATAACCAATCTAATCTTGCAAGAGCATACGCTGAGTGTTTGCTTCTATCTCTCTCCAGATAGCGACCATGTCACGCCTTAATCAAGATAATAATAAGGATTTTTTGACCGAACCCGCTTGTTATACTGCGCTAAGGAACGTTGGTCCCGCTCCAACTTATAATTGTTATAAGACAGAGTAGGAAATAGGGGATTACCAGAATTCCCGTGCCACCCAAACGAAGAAAGTGCATGCTGATGCCTCTTCTTCGGTTGTGTTCATTACCGAGAATTGTTTCTCAGTATCCTTTACGTCCTAGGTATGAGATACCGGAACAGGATCCCGCAAATGTAATTTTTTACATGGGCTATAGATAGGTAAAGAACTGAGAACGGGTGATAAGTTTCAAGAGTTGGAAATGATGCAAGTGTTGCAGCCAAGTCTGTTGGCAGTTATCACCCTGTATTACCAGAATACATTGATTCTGAACGAATGTTATTAGATACCGAACCTGATATATAAAATCATATCAGTCTCTTTATTAGTAAAGAAGGATACAATTTTGTATTGTTGGATAATGTTTTGAACATTTCCTATATCAAGAGTTGATCAGTTCAGGCACATTATCTAAAAGTATAGACGTTCTAAATCAAACCACAGTTCTTAAAGTACAGAACACACATAAGAGGAAGAGTTCAGAAATGAACGAATCCTTCTTGAGACATTGTAGACTAGGTCATATCAACGCGACCAGACTAAGCTAAAGTTACATAAAGATGCATATTTAAATTAGATTGCATTTACATCTTGTAAAATTTGCCAGTCATGTCACAAAGATAAGATGACCACAGCTCCGTTTATTTGAAACAAAGAAAGAGTTAGTGAACTCTTGGGATTGATACATGTTGATGTATGAAGGTCCCCTGTCTACACATGCCAAGACCGGTTCTTTATACTTCATTACATTCACTGATGACCTTTCAAGATTCAGACATATTGAAACACAAGTCCAAAACTTTTGAGATAATCAAAGAATATAAGTTAGAAGTAGAGAACCAAAAACGGGTATAAGTATTATGTCCTTTGATGTGATCAAGGAGGAGAATACTTGAGCACGAAATTCCTGGACTATTCTAAAGGAGAATGAGATTCTCTCTCAGAATTATTCCTCCATATACACCACAGCACGTCGGTGTATCGGGGCGGAGCACACCCTATGTGATATGGTGTGCTCTATGATGAGTACTACTGAGTTGTCTATTTTCTTTTGGGGCTATGCACTTGAGAAGTTGCATACCTAGTGAATAGGGTTCCAACCAAATCAGATGCCTACCACTCCATATGTGATATGATATGGTAAGAGCCCATCTCTTAAGGAAGTTAAGATTTGGGGTTGTCCGGCCTATGTCAAAAGCAAAATCCGGACAAGCTCAAGGAAAGATTAGTTCTGTGGAAGTTTGTTGGATATCTCAAGCATTCGCAAGGGAATATCTTCTACCACACCGAGGAACAAAAGATATTTTATTTCTCGGAATACCACTTTTTGAGTAAAAGGGAATTTCTAGTGAAGAAATTAGTGGTAATGAGGTAGAACTGGAAGGAGTTCCAGCTATACAAACTGTAGCTGATGATTTGGTAAACCCGGAGGATTCAATTGTTTCCAACGAACCTCAGCCTCTCCACCGATCTGGTAGGTTTCCTCATCCACCTGAAAGATACTTCGGTTTCTCTATGATAGTGGGAGCGAGGATTGCATCATGAGATGATGACCCAACTAGTTTCGAGCAGGCCATCAGGAGTGGGACTCTGTAAGAATGGCTGAATGCTTAGCGATCTGAGATGGAATCCTTATACACCAAAAAAGTATGGACCTTGGTTTCTTTATCTGAAGGGTTAAATCCCCATCAGGAGCAAGTATATCTTGAGAAGATTACTTGTTGTACATGGAAAAGTTGAGACTTTCAAAGCTATGCTTAAGTCCATACAGATCCTACTTGCCACGGCTACATACCATGACTACGATATCTGGCGGTTGGGTGTCATAACTGCTTTTCTAAATATTGATTTGGAAGAGAGCGTCTATAAGTACACAGCCAGAGGGCTTCGTAGACAGTGGGAGCGGCGGAAACGTGAGCAAGATGTTTTATGAGATAAATCGGCATCGCGGAGTTGGAACGTCTGTTTTGATGTGGTAGTCAAAAAGTTTGAATTCATCAAAATGGTAGATGAACCTTGTATATACAAAAAGGTAGTAGAGAGTATGGTGGTGATCCTCGTAGAGTACGTGGATGACATACTCTTGATAGGGAAGGAGTTTCCTATGCTACGCTCGGTCAATCTCTTCTTATCACAAAGATTCTCTATAGGATCAAGGTGATACCTCCTAAATCCTGAGTTATGGATCTATGACATAGATCTAACTGGATATTAGGATTCTCACTAGTTGTAGTGAGATGGTATCAATCGATCCTAGGGAGAATCACTGGGAAGGTTCTAGGGTGATAAGGATGACTGAATGTCAGTCCCAGGCACTGTCTTTACCCTCAGTGGAAGGACGGTATGTTGGAAGAGTTCCAACCTAGATACCGTGACTTACTAGACGATTGAAGGCAAGATACATCATTATCATCATTATCAAGGATGCTACAAAAGAGGCGGTCTGGATATATATATATATATATATATATATATATATGAGTTCATGAGATGAATCTCGTTCCTACCATTTTGTGACAATGGAGTTGTGGCTTAGGCCTAGGAACCCCCGTCCCATTTGTGATCCAGACATATTCTTAGGCAGTATAGCCTTATCATGGAGATGGTTGATCTCCAGGGAGATCAAGGTTAGGAGAGTAGACACAGAGGACAATAGAGCGGATCCACTCACAAAGTCCTATTTCCCAGTAGAGACTTTTATTGGATGGTTGAGTATGAGATACTTCAACCACAGCCGATTGTTGGGTATACGATACCACAACAGATGGCCCTAGTGCAAGTAGGAGATTGTTAGTTATATGTATGCCCTAGAGGCCATTACTATACATACGTTGTATATTGTAGTGGATGCTTGGACATATATAGGGAGCACTTTCTTGCTCGACATGATAGTATACTATCTGGTTACTCTTTATCTTAACATGTACTCTGATTGTCTCTATGTCACATGTTCATAAAGCCCTTAGGATGAGTACTTGACTACCAGGACTATGATGCAGATCATACTAGTGGGGACAGTGTAGTCGCCAAGTACATCCTTCAAATGTTCCTAGTCGTGGGAGTACCGAGACAGGGCATCGATACTCCAAAGTAGACTAGCTTATGCGCTTCTTAACCCATATGATGGGCGATGGATGATCCCATATCCATTGGTGTTTGACATCAGAAAAGGTATACGGGTGCTCAGTAGAGACTGGGTACACTGGACGGACTCGCCGAGAACTCCCAGATGGTATTATACCTCACGTCAGATGGCAGTTCTCTGGTGACACTGGTACAGGTTAGTCTGTAGACCCGAGATCGTCATAGAGTCTTGTGTGATTCCCACTGTGCTTTGATTTCTATCATACCACGTCCAAAAGGGGGTGCAAAAAGGTGGCTTTTGGGTACAGTCCCGAATCACATGGAGGCAATGAGCGATAGGAGGGGTTTCGTCTCTCCCGGTATAGGGAGTTGATGTTGCGCTGTGTTCGATTGGCTATAACTGGAAATCCCTGGCCAGGGTTGCTGAGATTTTCTGGTAAGTGTTATCAGTAGTTTCTCGAACTGTTATGGACCTCATATCGACACGACTTATTAAGCTGCTGGGGTCTGACGTTTACCACCCCTAGGTGAGATATGCGACATATCAGACGAAGAGACCGGACTGTACGGGAGTGTTGCTGATTGGATTCGCGGGAACTGTTAGTTGTATGTATGCCCTAGAGGCCAGTATTTTACATATGATGTGTTAGTGTATATGCCCTAGGGGCCATTATTTTATCATACTAGTTTGTATATTACTTAATGGAAGCTTGGGATATTCACATATATATAACAGGGAGTGAGCGCATAGCGCGAAAGCCGTTGCGCGGTGAGCCCGAACAGGGAGCGGTTTCCGAGTCGGAATGCGCGAGCGTCTCTTGCTAGTGGGCCCGAGTAAATCCAGTTTGGTGAGAAATGACTTCTGCGGGAAGGAGGCCTATCGAAGTCACTTTCCTAGGTTAAGCAAGGCTAGCTTGTTCCGAGTGCAACAGATAGAAAGAATAGGTTTTTCCACAGGCCGAGATCATCTTGTCATTTCGTCGTTGCTCATTCCCGTTAGGCCGAAGTGTTTGGCCTTTCCTTCTCCGCGCCCGCTCACGCTTCAATCCGTTTGACATATCTTAGCACCTTGCCTTTTTTCAGGTAGCTTTGTTACGCGAAATTCTAGGTCTTTCGGCATAGAAATAGAGCAGGCTGTGGTGAACGAAGTGAACGATTGAGTTGAACGACTTTTATTTCTCATTCACAAATCCATCCTTATCCCCTTAAAATTCTTTCTTTTTTAATTAACAGTAAAGTAAAGGTATCGACAAGGCCTGTTCTAGCATCCCTTAGCCTTAATCCAGCAGCGAAGGAAAACCGAAAAATCAATCATCAAAATCATGAATAACTTCCGTTTGACTTTTTGTCTTTGATCCGGTCCGGGTTAATAGGGGCTTAGACCTTCACTAGTCCAACTCGGAAATATCCTATTGCTATGTTACCTTTTGGGTGCTCCGAAACAAAGAAAAAGGTGCGTGTCGCACTCACGAGGGACTGCCAGTGAGATACTGGAGGAAGGTGGGGATGACATCAATCCTTTTTCGCAGATCGCTCGGTAAGCACCTACTATAGCGGCGGGGGAGCGCGTTTAAAGATTAATCCTTAATCACGCGCGCGCGAGGAGGGGACTTTACTCTTCTTTGTCTGAAACTTGGAAAAATGTCTTTTTTCCAGGCCTGACTTTCAAAGCTACGGTAAGGCATTCACAAAGCCCGCCTACCTACCTTTTAGGGCGGGCTACTGAACTCGTAAAGCGAGCGATAGCTTAAGAGAGCAGCGAAAGAAGATAAGGTGATATTTCCTGACTAGCGAGTGGAGGATCATTCCAGGCTCTAATCCAGTCTCTGATACAACCAGACTTGCGTAAGAGCATCGATCGATCGGAGGTAATCCGACCAAGAGTTCTCTTTGAAACCCTGTCCTACAGACCACGAACGATAAGCAGCCCTGCTTTTTGAATGGGACTTCTAGCTACTCGGAAGGTCCAGGCGACTCACAGTTGGTGATAAAGAAAATGCAAGTCAACTTCAAGTTTAAGCTGGAGTTTCTCCGTTTGCAGGTTTTTCGAATATCTATTTGATAGGATCCATTCGAGCGGTAGCGCATCCGTTTTCTTGCTTGCTTGCTTGCAGGTCCTTAGTTTAGTCAAGTAGGCGAGGGTCGCTCAGGATTCAATCCAGCCACAGGTTCCCCTAGGAGCATTATTGGCCCAAGCGCAGGTGGGGCTGGGACTAGCTTGATCTCGTTCTCTTAACCAGAAGGAGAACCAATCCATTGTCTTCGAATAGTCAAGGTATGCCTTTCCAAAGCTCCTTTCTCCGCTCAACCGTACCTTTCTTCGAGGGATGCCGCAAGTCCCATTACGTGTGTAGATGAAATTTGAAACGGGATAGAACAACGCATTCCTCGTTTTGTGTTGCTGAGACATGCGCCTAAGGAGAAATGGCAACCGAACCGGGGAGCCGATGCTTTCTGGGGTCCTTGGGTGAGGTTTAATAAAAAAGACTCAGCGTCAGCGGCTTCGTGCCGCACTGGAGTGATCCAATGTCAGTGGATTTTCCTAATCAATCATGCAGGAATAGCCGATCAATAACTCCAAGGTATCGAGCGAGGTCCCGAAGGCTTGTGACTCGAGGAATGTTCACTCTACGCTAGAGCACAAAAGGCTCGGTACCTCTAAAGCCCTATCTAAGAAGTCGAAAGCCTTCCCCCGCCTCGCCTCGCCTCTCCCTCTGCTCCATGGCTGGAACAGAGCCTCCTCAACCGACGGACCAAGAAAGACATAGAAGGATATTATATTAACATAGCCATCTTTCTAACCCATTCCCAATGTTTGAAACAGATATTCTATAATGATGCTAACACTACAGGCTTTCTTGTTGATCTAATGATCGCTCAATACCTGGGTAGCTGTTACGTTTAGCTGACCGCTTGCAGCTTATGTGTGTTTGATATGATCATCACCTACTGCCGGCGTATTGACGATTCTTTAGATTCCTACACAGAGGTTTCCTGGCTCAGGAAAAATGGAGTAGGAGCACATATATGATACGTGCGGGACCGAGAACAATACGTGTATGTGATACCGTATTAGATTCTCGTGATATGAGATATCGGCCGGGTATATGTGATATAGCCGGGTCATCGGATCAAGTGTTGATTCGATGAACTGATACAGATTATATTAGTCGGTTATTTGTGAAATAGCCGGATTATCGGATCAAATGTTGATTCGATAATTTAATGTATAATTATATATTTGATATATTAAATTACATTAACTGATATAAGCTCACTAAAAGATTCTTTTTCTCACTCGGGTAATACATTGATTTATATGTGATATATGCTAATTGTATTAGTTTACTTTGTTACAAAATATATTATATATGTGATATATAATATTGTAACAAGTTAAGGTTACAAATGCAACATGTTTTGTGGAGTTTAAACATGGTTAGGGTTTGGATTAAGGTTAAACCTTCTTGAAGCTTCTAGAAGCTTTGCTTTTGTTTTTAACTAAAGATATTTTGGTTGATATTTGTTAACCCAACCCAACTCTTCACCATGGTTAAGTCTCTACATGGGTTAAGATATCATACTTAACCCATGGTTGCATTTCTAACCTCACTACTTTCATTATTCATCACAAATGGTTTTCATCTTCTTCTTCCTCTTGATAAAGCTTCTAGCTTTTTGACTTGTGATGAAAATGAGTGAGAAATTGAAAACAAATGAGAGCTAAATTCCTACTTCATCATCCTCATCTATTCTAGCCTTTTAGATTAGGGTGTTTGCTTTGCTAATACTTGATTAGCGAAGCAAAAGCTTGGGCTCGAGTTTCTTCAAGGTAGATCATCTTTGTTATCGAAGATCGGAAGCAAGCTTGCATCTTTCTCTTTATGGAGCCTCTCTTGAGTCCGGATACTCGATGATCGCAGCGAAGGGACCTCCACACGGAGCTTTAGAAGTGAAGGAATGGACTACAAAGGTGGTAATCCCTAACTCTTAGAAGTAAAATTGTTTACTTGCTAATGTTTCACCTAATCTCTAGTCGAAGATCTTTGGTTAGGGTTGTTCGGCACGTCTAAATTTTGAATCGGGTATGGTTGATGCCTTATAGAGCCTTGTGAGAGTGCCTAGTAACCCTACAGAACCTACCCTCAAAATACGAGCCTATTACCTCATGTTCAGGCTATAAATTGCGACTAAACTAGGGAGTTGGGGTTTGGGTTTTGGTGTAGGGGTCTCTGGGGTTGTATGTGGTCTTATGGTACTTGCAACTTTTACAGATTGTTAGTATAGCAAAATCTGGGATCACTTGCTTGTTTTCTTGTGTTTCGTTTCACGCATTACGTTATCCATTACGGTTTGTGTTCTGTGTTGCTGTTGCTCTGAGTTGGTGTCGTTGTGTCTCTATGCACGTTAACCACAATACGAACACTTGAGAGTAAGTGTTGTGTTGTCGCGTTGGTCAGTGTAGTTTGTACGTGTTTTGGGTCTATTGCTAATATATACTTGCTTTATTGTGTTATGTTTTAGGTTCGCAGGCGGGGACTTCGGGCGCTGCGAAGAAGGGGAAATAGGTGGTAGGCTTTACTTAGCCAGGAGCGTTGGTGAGTAGATTTAACATCTACAGGGGAACCGCCCGCATGGCGTTATACGTCTGGGCTAGAGATGACATGATATTGTCACATATTCTATTGCATATATATAGAGTTGCGCATACACCTTATTGCTTAGTTATTTGTTATGCTTGGACT
Organism: Agapanthus africanus; assembly: GCA_030015575.1. Classification (NCBI taxonomy): domain Eukaryota; kingdom Viridiplantae; phylum Streptophyta; class Magnoliopsida; order Asparagales; family Amaryllidaceae; genus Agapanthus; species Agapanthus africanus. The sequence continues at coordinate 406,546,171 of CM057346.1, forward strand.
TATACCCTTAAGACACTGCACTATTATTGACGGCTCATGTTGCACGAGCACTGATTGTATGCAATGCACACCGTTAATAATTGCCATGACACGCGCAACACACATACATATCTGATATTGTTTGGTTAGGGACATTGAGACATTGATTCATATTCCTTGTTGCATATGACATATAGTATACCTGTATACCTACATGCTTACACATATGCCTTGACAAGCTTACATGTTAGTTACCTGTATACCTATATGGTATTGTACCATTAGTGATAGGTATATTTCACACATAATGATATAGCTACATGTACATCTTGCATACAAACTTACACTTATACCTGGGGGGTATATTACATCATTACTGATAGGTAGATACATATACCTTGCTATACCTTAATGTTTACACATATATCTGGCTATAGCTACATGTTCACCTTTATTTGATGTTATATTGGATTTGGAGAAATTAGGAACCACATGATATATATATTACTTGTTGTAGTTAAATAGCAGCTTTTCTTTTATATACTCACATTACAGTTTTATGTTGCATATATATTCATGGATTTTCATTAAGATATGGATTTTTCATGATGTTTTCTGGATTTAAGGACCATGGTAGTTTCATGAAATTATGCATTATTTGAAAAACCTGGTTTCTCTTGATGTGATATTTTAGCAGCCACCACGAGATTTATCGGTTCTGATATATATACCCCATGCGAGGAGGAGTCGGGGGCCGTATAAGGGTACATGGTGGGGCCCGGAGGTACCCCGGGGCGAGAAAGGGATGTCGTCGTAACATGCTGATGAGCCTAACAGGGGAACCATACCTACCGGTGACAGTACCTATGACTCAGCGGTTATCGTGGGGATACCGACGGGAGTCATGTACATTTGGATACGTCGAAAGGCGAGTGTCAGAGCTAGGCACTCGAGTTTTCGAGATAGCGTATGATACGTACCTATCAGGGGGCCAGTCGTGGTGACAACACCTGATAGATCAGTATTTATGTGTCGATGTTTGACACAGGTTTTCAAGATATTTTTACTCCTAAGTATATATTGTAAGTCCACGTTGCGACCCCCGGTACTTACGGGGAGGCGGAAACGGTATAAAAATCAAATTTTTAGCGCATGGGGCAATATGGACTAACAAAGTCGGGATCTTTTCCTAAACTAAAACTAGCAAACAAGCTAAAGTGAGTTAGCTACTCGGAAAGATGGTTATACCTAAACTTTAACTCCTTCTTCTTCAAACTTTGTAGAGGTTGATGGTTCTTTCCTCGTCGCCTTCTTCCGTCAAAGATGGATCCACCTGAGAGTTCAACCTTCGGGCTCTTTCTCGAACTTGGAGAGAACTAGAATCTTCGGCTTGCTAAACCTTTGATCCTAGAGTGAGTAGAGAGTGTCTAAGGGGTGTTTTCTTTTCAAGGAGAGGGATTCTCAACACATGAGAAGGATTCTCCTTGAGCTTGACGAAGAAGAAGATGAAGTGAGGAGAGAGAATGGTTATGATAGAATGAATTATCTTTTTCCTTTTTGCAACCATATCAAAAGAAAAAGAATTATCTAATTAGTAATAATAATTCAAATGAGAATAGTTGATGGTTGTTTTGGAATGACCACTATCATCACTTCATTAAATGAATGTTGGCAAGAATCAAGGAGCATCCTTGCAAAGTAATGATGATGGTCAAACATTCAACCATGGTCAACAAGTCAACCATGGTCAACAAGTCAACAAAACCAACCATAACATAATTTCATTTAATTACTATTATTAATTGATATCTCACTAATTCATTAGGGTTTGGAAAAGAGACGACTGTCAACTGTGCAAGCGCACCCGTTCCGAAACCCTAATGAAAAACCTCTTCTTCCGCCTCAAACAACTGTGCATACACACCTGCATTCTTGTTCCGAGGAACATGAATACTGAGAGATAAAAGTAACCCCAAAACATATACCAGTATCCGGCTCAAACCAGAGCCCGCTGGCAATATCCGTCCGGACTCCAAACGTGCACAAGTGCGCGGATGAGAACGAACCTTGTCGCAAAACCATGCGACCTCTACTCTGTTTTACCCAGAGGCGAATACCCTCTGTGTGGGACTCTAAAGACTCGACACTACGCTGGCAGTGGGTTTAACCATAGACCGCAAGCGGCACTAGCTGTGCGTAACGGTCCCCAGGTAGATGCCGACAAGAAGGCTGACGAGGTGAACCCCATCTGAACTCCTACTGAGTCTGAATGTGACATTCTCCGTACAGTCCGGTCTGTTTGTCTGATACATCGCATGGCGGGCCTAGGGGGCGGTAAACGTCAGTCCCCTAATAGCGGTACAAGTCGTGTCGGAGTGAAGCCCAAAACACCCTGAGATAACACTGGAAGCCTACCAGTATATCTCGCTTGCCCTGGCCAGGGACTACTCGTGTAATGGCTCTCCTAGACACAGCGCGATGTCAACCCCCAATACCGGGAGAGACGAATCCTGTCTAACCGGCACTGCCTCCAAGTGCTTCGGGACTGCACCCAACTACCACCTGTTTGCACGACTCCTTTGAGCCGTGGTAGGGTAGTAGTCAAAGTACAGTGGGAACACACTCGAGGCGAAGTGACAGTGTCAAGTCAGCGGACTAAGCTGTACTCATGTCACCTGGGAACTGATAACTGACGATAGGTATAATACCAACCTGTCAGTTCCCGATGAGTCCTGTCCAGTGTACTCGTAACCCAACGAGCACCCGTATACTATCTCCAGTACGACGTACTGATGGCTGTGGGACAGACCATCTCCCACACTGGGATGAGAAGCGCATATGCTAGTCTACTCCGGAGTATCGATGCCTTGTCTCGATAGTCCTGCGACTAGGGACCTGTATAAGGATGTGCTTATAGATTACCCAGCCCCCACTAGTGTGACTGCCATCACAACGCTGGTAATCAAGCAAAGATCCTAAGGGCTCCACTAATGTGTATAGGTGATATCGCAAAATAAACACATGTACACATTGAAGTAGAAACAAACCAAGTAGCATACTACTATATTGAGCAAGATTGTTTATACAAGGTGAATATCCCAAGCTTCCATTAAGTAATATACAAACTAGTATGATACAGTAATGGCCTCTAGGGCATATACACTAACAATCTCCCACTTGCACTAAGGCCATGTACTGGCGTATCGAAGACCTATCATCTCGATCAGCCGCTCGAACTGAGTCTGGGGTAGGGCCTTGGTGAATGGATCTGCAGTGTTTTCTTCTGAAGCAACCCTCCGAACCTCGATCTCCTTCCGATCCACGATCTCTCTGATCAGGTGATACCGCCTCAAGATGTGCCTGGATCTCTGATTGGACCTGGGTTCCTTCGCTAAAGCTATAGCCCCGTTGTTGTCTCAATACAGAGGTATTGGGTCAACAATGGACGGAACCACCTGAAGTTCTTTCAAGAACTTCCTCATCCAGACAGCTTCTTTTGCGGCATCAGATGCAGCGATGTATTCCGCTTCCATCGTCGAGTCTGCAACGGTTTCCTGTTTGGAACTCTTCCAACACACCGCCCCTCCATTGAGGGTAAAGACAAAACCCGACATGGACTTGGAATCATCCTTGTCACTCTGGAAGCTGGAGTCAGCAAAGGCCTCGATCTGGAGGTCTTTTCCGCCATACACCAAGAACATCTCCTTAGTCCTTCTCTGGTACTTGAGAATGTTCTTTACCGCTATCCAGTGTTTCTCCCCAGGGTTTGACTGATACCGGCTTACCACACTCAGTGCATAAGCTACATCCGGTCTGGTACACAACATCGCATACATTATAGAGCCTACCGCAGAAGCGTAGGGTATAATAGACATGTGATCCCTCTCCAAATCAGTCTTGGGAGACATCTCTTTAGAGAGGGTGATTCCGTGACAAGCCGGTAGGTTACCGCGCTTGGAATCTTCCATACTAAATCTTTCAGTACGGTGTCGATGTACCTGTACTGTGAAAGTCCTAATATCCTCTTGGATCTATCACGATGGATCCGGATCCCCAGGATGTAAGAGGCATCACCCAGGTCTTTCATGGAGAACCTGTGTGACAAGAAACCCTTGACAGATTGTAGCATAGGAATGTCATTTCCTATTAAGAGAATGTCATCCACGTATAAAACGAGGAATACTACAGTTCTCGCTACAAATCTACTATAGATGCATGGTTCATCTGGATTTTTGATAAAGCCAAATTCCTTGACCGTCTCATCAAAACAGATGTTCCAACTCCGCGATGCCTGCTTTAGTCCATAGATAGACTTAAGCAACTTGCACACCTTTCCGCTGCTCCCACTCTGAATGAAACCCTCTGGCTGATCCATATAGACACACTCCTCTAAATTTCCATTTAGAAAAGCGGTTTTTACGTCCATCTGCCAAATCTCATAATCGTGGAAGGCAGCAATGGCAAGAAGGATCAGAATGGATTTCAGCATAGCCACTGGAGAAAAGGTTTCGTCATAGTCCAAGCCAGGTCTTTGACGGAAACCCTTTGCTATAAGTCTAGCTTTATAGGTCTCAACCTGTCCATCTACACCAATCTTCCTTTTGAAGATCCACTTGCATCCTACGGGTTTTACCCCGTCTGGAGCAATGTCCAACGTCCATACGTTGTTGGTGTACATGGACTCCATTTCGGTCCGCATTGCATCCAGCCATTTTACCGAGTCAACGCTCTGAACGGCCTGCTGGAAGCTAGTAGGCTCATCATAATCTATGATGCAATCCTCTCTATCCCCGTCTATGAGAAAACCGTAATATCTCTCGGGCGGATGAGACTGCCTACTACTCCTGCGGAGCGGCGTAGGAATGTCCTGTTCTTTTGAACTTACTGGCTCTTCCAAGCTTTCAGTAATAGCTTGTGGTTCTGGAATTTCTTCCAGTTCTATTGCGTTCCCACTTATCTGGGTTTCCAAAAACTCAGTTTCCAAGAAGCGGGCATGTTGAGAAACAAAAACCTTTTGTTCCTCAGCGGAATAGAACAGATACCCCCTGGAGTTCTTTGGGTATCCCACAAACTTACACTGTACTGAACGTGCCTCGAGCTTGTCCGCATGCTGCTTTTTTACAAAAGCTGGACATCCCCATATCTTAAGGTACTTAAGACAGGGTTTCTTCCCACTCCACATCTGATATGGAGTGGTAGGCACAGTCTTGGTGGGAGCCTTGTTCAAGAGATATGCAGCTACTTCTAGTGCATAGCCCCAGAAAGATCGCGGTAATTCAGCCTTACTCATCATGGAACGAACCATATCCAATAGGGTTCGATTCCTCCTTTCTGATACACTGTTATGTTGCGGAGTGTATGGAGGAGTACGCTGAGAGAGAATTCCATTCTCTTTTAAATAGTCCAGGAACTCGGCACTCAAGTATTCACCACCTCGATCCGATCTTAGAATCTTAATACTTTTGCCGGTTTGTTTTTCAACTTCATTCTTGCAATCCCGAAATTTCTCAAAGGCCTCGGATTTGTGCTTCATTAAGAAGACATGTCCATACCTAGAGAAATCGTCTGTGAAAGTAATGAAGTATGAATAACCGCTTCGCGCATGTGTAGACATTAGACCACACACGTCACTGTGTATGAGTCCCAAGAGCTCGCTCGCTCTTTCTCCGTGTCCAGTGAACGGAGTCTTTGTCATCTTTCCCATGAGACAAGATTCACAAGTGGCATAAGACTGATACTCGAACGGATCCAAGTATCCTTCTTTTAGTCAACCGTATCTCATTAATGTGACCCAGTCTACAATACCATAAGAAAGCCTGATTGATATCTGGAGACTTTCTTTTGTGTGTATTCTGGACATTGAAAATCTGTGGTTGGTTTAATACGTATATACCATTGCTCAGTGTACCTGACCCAATCAGAACTTGATTAAGGTGAATGTTTACAACATTACTTACAAACGCAAATTCAAAACCTTCTTTAGAAACCAAAGATACAGAAATGATATTACAAGTTGTGTTGGGTACAAAAAAGCAATTACGCAAAACCAAAACATGCCCATCTGACATTCCCAGGTGATAGTCCCCCACGGCTTTAGCATCCATGCTAGCTCCGTTCGCAACTCTGAGGGTCATGTCACCTGCCTTCAAAAACCTACGGTTTCTCAACGCCTGCAAAGAATTACAGATATGAGATCCTGATCCGGTATCCAATAACCAGGAAGTAGAGTTTATAGAAAGACAGTTTTCAATAACATACACACCTGAAGCTGAAGCCGCAACCTGCTTCAGTTCCTGTGTCCTGGCCTTCCAAGCCCTGCAATCTTTCTTCCAATGTCCACTCTTGTGACAATAGAAGCATTCCTCTTTACCCACAAGCTTCCCCGCTATCTTTGTTGCCTTTGCTTTTCCCTTCGTATCCACTTTACTAACACCGCCCCTTGGTTTGGCGGGGGCTTTCCTCTTCTTTCCCTTGGCTTTCGCCTTGGACCTAGAAGAAGAAGATCCTCCTACAAACAAAGTGGATGTTTCCCTACCTTTCTGTAGGGTGCCCTCTGCACTCCTCAGCATGTTGAGGAGTTCTGAAAGTTCAACTTCCTTTTCTTGCAAGTTGAAATTCAGTATGAACTGGGCGTAAGTGGAAGGAAGGGACTGGAGAACTAAGTCCGTATAGAGCTCACTCTCCAACGTGGTCCCAAGTTCTGCGAGCTCCTCAATGTAGCCTATCATCTTAAGCACGTGGTCCGCTACCGATGATCCGACGGCCAACTTTGCCGAAAATAACTTCTTCGACACTTCGTATCTTGCGATACGAGACTGCTCTCCATACAGTTCTTTTGTATGAAGAAATATGGATTCCAAGTCCATATTCTCGTGCCTCCTCTGATGTTCCATGTCCATAGAGGCAAGCACGAGGCATCTGGCCTTCGCGCAATCAATCTCCCAAGTCTTACGGATTTCCTTATCCGCGACGCTGGAGGTGGGACCTGGGACGGGGGGAGCTTTGGTGGTAAGAAGATACCCCAGCTTGTCGTAAGTGATTGCCATTTTGACATTCCTTAGCCAATCTTTGTAGTTTGGTCCTGTCAGTATGTTTTTATCTAGAAGTAACTTAAGTCCAGTCATTTCGATTTGGTTGCTGCAGGGGGGAGAGAAGAAACACTTTAGCACGATGCTCTTGCAAGTTTAGAATGGTTTTTAATTTGTCTAAACAGGATGGCTCCCACTGTCTCTCGAATCCCTCCTCAAACCACAAAGGAAGAATTAGCCAGGATCAATCCCACCGCACAATACTTGCTTAACCGTTCAGCCATGCCAGTGTCGGTACTTCGAGGGAGGTTTTCCAACGCTTTCGTGAAGTTCCTTAATTTAAGAACCTCTTTTCCCTGGGGCCGTAGCCCCGCTAACACCTTTCTAGGCACCTACTAGGTTTATAGCATTGATCGTTTAGTGAGAAATTTCCCGAGGAGTAGCATATACTCACAGTAGGATCGGGATCCAAATATCATCGCGTGACGAAACTGAAGGAATCCTACCAGAATCATCACACTCCAAATGGTATGCAAATCTAGCAAGTTTCAGTACTTATGAAACTCCCGATGTGGATTTTTGCCCCATGCTCTTATGACCTTGACGAAGGTCAACAAATCATAAGTCACATGTCAAGTTCTGCCCGTCATTATCCAGGTTAATTTGAACCCACCCGTATATACCCTTGACGAAGGTCAACAAGGCAATACGACTGTCCCAAACCAACGCATCTATCTATGCTACATATGAACACCCAACAGCTACCAATCTCTATGCCTTGACGAAGGTCAACAAACATAGCTTGAATACTATTGAATATTCATACGAAACGACGGAGGGCTACGAATGGTTTTGGCGAAACCGTGAACGTAGTGAACTTGATATAATCGATGGAACGAGATAGCTTTTAGAAGGAGTGGCTCAAGCTCCGCATTTTAAAAGTTAGTTTTGAAAAGAACCGAGTGGTTTTTCGAAAGTGTTCCAACGACTTTAACTTGCTTTATTATCTTGCATTAGTTCTTTTAATGCGTGATATTCTTGCATTAGTTCTTTTAATGCGTCCCATCATTTAATCCTACCATTGCAGAAAACAACCAAAATATGACGTACGCTTATGCCATTCGTGTTAGTGTATATGCCCTAGAGGCCATTACTGTATCATACTAGTATGTATATTACTTGATGGAAGCTTGGGATATTCACAGTTGTACAGACAATCTTGCTCAATATAGTAGTATGCTACTTGGTTTGCCTCTGCTTTAATGTGTACATGTGTGTTTATTTATTATATCACCTATACGCATTAGTAGAGCCCTTAGGATCTTTGCTTGATTACCGGCGTTGTGATGGCGATCACACTCGTGGGGGCTGGGTAATCTACAAGCACATCCTTATACACGTCCCTGGTCGTGGGAGTATCGAGATAGGGCATCGATGCTCCGGAGTAGACTAGCGTATGCGCTTCTCATCCCAGCACGGGAGACGGTCTGTCCCACAGCCGTCAGTACGTCGTACTTGAGATAGTATGCGGGTGCTCATTGGGTTACGAGTACACTGGACAGGACTCTTCGGGAACTGATGGTTGGTATTATACCTATCGTCAGTTATCAGTTCCCAGGTGACATGAGTACAGCTTAGTCCGCTGACTTGACACTGTCACTTCGCCTCGAGTGTGTTCCCACTGTTCTTTGATTACTACCCTACCACGGCTCTACTGAGTCGTGCAAACAGGTAGTAGTTGGGAGCAGTCCCGAAGCACTTGGAGGCAGTGACGGTTAGACAGGATTCGTCTCTCCCGGTATTGGGGGTTGACATCGCGCTGTGTCTAGGAGAGCCATTACACAAGTAGTCCCTGGCCAGGGCAAGCGAGATGTACTGGTAGGTTCCAGTGTTATCTCAGGGTGTATTGGGCTTCACTCCGACACGACTTGTACCGCTATTAGGGGACTGACGTTTACCGCCCCCCTAGGCCCGCCATGCGATGTATCAGACGAACAGACCGGACTGTACGGAGATTGTCACATACAGACTCAGTAGGAGTTCGGATGGGTTTACCTCATCATCCTTCTTATCGACATCTACCTGGGGACCGTTACGTACAGCTAGTGCCGCTTGCGGTCTGTGGTTAAACCCACTGCCAGCGTAGAGTCGAGTCTTTAGAGTCCCACACAGAGAGTTTCCCTGCACTGAGCGAAACGTGTAGAGGCCGTATGGTTTTACGGCAGGGCTGCGATCACTTACGTACACTTGTGTGCGTATGATGTTCGGGCAGGCAGTACTAGTGGGCTTTGGTTTAAGCCAGATCCTAGTATTGCACGGATGGATCTGTTTTGTCTTCTGCGCATCCGCATTCTACGGAATACGGATGCAGGTGTGTATGCACAGTTTTCTGGAGCGATGAAGGAGGAGGTGCCTCATTAGGGTTTTGGCAGTTGGTTCGGCCAAAACCACTATGTGGCAGGCTCATTAGGGTTTTGACAGTTGATTCGGTCAAAACCATTTTGAGGCGGACTCATTAGGGTTTCGACAGTTCGTTTGGTCAAAACCATAAATGAGCCGGGGACATTATTTACTAATCCTTTCATTGATAATTTTGTTATGGCTAATTACATTGACCATTTGACCATCTTGACTTTGTTGACTCTTTGACCAAAGTTGACTTGGACCTTCTTAGAAGATCTAAAGTATTCTTTGGTTTTCTTTTTATTAAGTTATGATAATGGTCATGTCATTTGTAGCCATCACCTTTATCTTGATTGGATTTGTAATGATAATGTTTTGTGCATTATTGCAACCATGGTTAGCTTTTCTCTTGGTTAAGCTTTTCATTTGCTCATTCTCATTCTCTCTCTTGAAATGAGAAGCTCCATGGTTGCTAGAAAATCTCCTCCTTCTTCCTCCTCTTGATTTCTCCTTTGATCTCATGTGTTGAGAGAAAAAGGATTCTACTTGACAAACACATCCATACATCCTCTCTACACAACCTAGGGCTTCTAGATTAGCAATCTCCTTGCCCTAGTTACCTCGGCTTGAGGTGGGGCTCGGTGTACATCTCTCGGGTGGATCGTCTTCGACTCAAGGAGGCCGCGGAGGTGACCGAAGTCCGGATCAACCATTGAGCAAGCAATGAGAAGAACAACAAGAAGAGAAGAACATCAAAGAAGAACAACAACTAGAAGTGAAGGAGTTCAAGTTGAGGTATAACCACTTTGCATAGTAGTTAACTCTTCTTTGCAAGTATGCTAGTTTAGTTTAGCAAAGATCCGGCTTTTACGGTCCATGTTACAAAGTTTAGAAAAATTTTGATTTACCGTTTCCGCAACCCCGAAAGTACCGGGAGAGGTAACGTGGACCTAACAGTGGTATCAGAGCCTAACTAAACTTAAACTAGCTTGGTAGTGAAGTGTAACGAAGTTCGGAACCGTAAAATCACAAAACCGGAAAACCAAAACCCTAAGTTTCTGTTAAAATTTTTTCTGCTCAAAATGAAAAACTTTATACTTGTAAATTCGTCTCAGGGTTTTCTAAGAACACCCAAGAAAAACGATAGCATGATTCATCAAAAGCGCCGCCCTTCCGCGGCCTCACCTATTCATCTGGCCGCGGAACCGCCGCTGTTTGGTGTCATCTTTGCATCGTTTTTCGTGCAGTGTTCTTCTGTATTGGTTTTGGGATTTTTAAAATATATTATATGTACCCAGATTTTCCAGAATTGAAATTCACTTTTGGGGTCCTATAATTCCGTATTTTTTTTCCGAACTTCACTGCACTTTGGCTATGATGGTTATATCTGTGTTGCTTGCATGTATTGAACGTCGGCTAATCGCTATAGGTCGATTAGTCGGGGTTATACATGATCTGTGTTTGGTATTGGATTGTGTATATGAATCTGTTGGACTGTCGCGGGTGAATAGCCGGGGTGGATGTGAGATGAGCTTTTTTTTTTCTTTCATTCATTGTAAATGTAAATTGATGTAATAATATTATTTGTTTGGCCGCACAACCGGGTCGGGGTTGTAGCCGTCATTGTATAATTCTTTTTACTGTTTTTGCTCCTAGGATAGACCCATGGAGAGGGTGCACAAACTGCCGAGTACTTGGCGGGTAGTTTGCCGCACCCGTAGGGGTCTTGGGTGGGGTATTTGGCTATTCACCGCGACCGTGTAATCCGCTTTTCGTTGCAGGCTCGTAAGGATTGCGGATTGCTAGTATATCCAATGTATTCATCTGTGATCTGTAATGTCTATCATTGCTTTACTATTTAGGCGTTGCTTATGTTTTACAGCCGCGCTAGCCCAGCCCCCGCTCTGTCGTTAGTTAAGTAACCTAACGAGTGATGACGGGACCCCGTGGCGAATGCGAATGGCATAAGCGTACGTCATATTTTGGTTGTTTTCTGCAATGGTAGGATTAAATGATGGGACGCATTAAAAGAACTAATGCAAGAATATCACGCATTAAAAGAACTAATGCAAGAAAATAAACCTAAAAGACGTTGTTGGAACAAATTTTTCAAAAAGCTGTTATTGCAAGGACGTTCATTTTTGTTTTGCATCGCGGTATTCGGTTATGAATACCCAGCACCTCAGTCGACGAGGCAAGGGCCAAGATCCCTTCACCGGGAGTGACCCCTTGGACAAAATTTGCGTCAGCGTAATAACTTCACTATAGTCGATTATTCTTGCTTTGCATCGAGGTATTCATCTTACGAATGCCCAGCACCTCACTCGACGAGGAAAGAGCCGAGATCCCTTCACCGGGAGTGACCTCTTTAGCAAAAGTTTTTCGCCACTATATTTTCAAAAAGGGTGTATCACGTTCCTTCAACGAAATCAAGTTCATTACGTTAACGGGTTTTTCGCCAAAAAACCCAGTCGTAGCCCTCCGTCGTTTCGGATTAATATTGCTTAGTATTCGTGCTACGTATTTCGTGCTCAGCCGAGGCGTAGTGAACAGTAGCTATGTAATATTTTTCCGTAGGATACAAAGTGATTGGTTAGGACAGTCGTGCGGTCATTTTGGCTCAGTCAAGGACTCGTACGGGTGGGTCTAATGCAGTCAAGATAATGACGGGTTGAACTTGACTAGGATTTTTTGACATTTTGGCTCAGTCAAGGTCACTTGGGTCCTAGGGGCAAAAACCACATCGGGAGTTTCAAAAGAACTGAAACTTGCAGGTTTAGCATACCTTCTGGAGTGTGGTGACTAGAGTGGATTCCATCTAGGTTATCACACAATGACAGTTGGATCCCGATCCTACTGATGAGTTGGTTTACTCTCGGGAGATTATTTCACTTAACGATCAATGCTATAAACCTAGTAGGTGTCTAGAAAGGTGTTAGCGGGGTTACGCCCACAGGGAAAAGAGGTTCTTTAATTAAGGAACTTCGCGAAAGCGTTGGAAAACCTCCCTCGAAGTACCGACACTAGCCTGGCTGAAAGGTTAAGCAAGTATTGTAACGTGAATTAAAACCCGGCTAGTTCTTCTTTTAAAAAGGTTTTAAGAAGGATTTGAGGAAACAGTGGGAGACACCCTGGTTAGATAAATTAATAAACCAATCTAATCTTGCACGAGCATACGCTGAGTGTTTCTTTTCTCTCTCTCCAGGCAGCAACCTTTTCACGCCCTAATCAAGATAATAAAATGTATCGCTTGACCGAACCGAATTCTTATTCGGGACTGGGGAAAGTTGGTTCAGCTCTAACTTGTGACAACAGTCATGAGTATGAGATTGGGAAAGAGGAAAGTATGGATTTCCAGGATACCCAGTTGAAGAAGAAGCATGGTTTTGCATCTACTTCAGGTGTTCTTGTAATTGAGAACTGTTTTACGGTCAGCCCTACCTCCTGGGTACTTGATACCGGATCAGGATCTCATATTTGTAATTTATTGCAAGGACTGAGAAAAAGTAGGAAAGTTGCACCAGGTGATATGTCGCTCAGAGTAGCGAACGGAGCACAAGTTTATGCGGCAGCCGTCGGTGAATATCACCTAGTATTGCCAAATGGCAAGACTATGATTTTGAACGATTGTTACTATGTACCCTCTATGGTTTGCAACATCATATCAGTTTCTTTACTCGATAAAGATAGATATAAGTTTGTTCTTGAAAAGAATATCATGAACATTTACCTTGATAAGGTACTGGTTGCAGAGGGTACACTGTTTAATGGTATCTACGTTCTAAATCAGAATACAGTTCTCAATATACAAAACACACGCAAGAGGAAAAATTCAGATACGAATGAATCCTACTTGTGGCATTGTAGACTCGGTCATATCGGAGAGAAAAGACTGAGTAAGTTGCATAGAGATGGACTCTTGAATGCGTTCGAGTTTTCATCTTATGAAACTTGTCAGTCTTGTCTCAAAGGAAAGATGACCAAATCTCCGTTCACCGGACATGGAGAAAGAGCAAGAGAGCTCTTGGGACTCATACACAGTGATGTGTGTGGTCCGATGTCTATACATGCAAGGGGTGGGTTCTCGTACTTCATCACATTCACTGACGATCTCTCTAGGTTCGGATATGTGTATCTGATGAAACACAAATCTGAAGCTTTTGAGAAATTCAAGGAATTCAGAAAGGAAGTAGAGAACCAGATTGGCAAAAGTATCAAGATCCTCCGGTCTGACAGGGGAGGGGAGTACTTAAGCACGGAATTCCTAGATTACTTAAAAGAGAATGGTATTCTCTCTCAGCTTACTCCTCCTTATACACCACAGCACAACGGTGTTTCGGAGCGGAGGAATCGTACCCTATTGGATATGGTTCGCTCCATGATGAGTAGTGCTGAGTTGCCTCTTTCATTTTGGGGACATGCGCTTCAGACAGCGGCGTACCTATTGAACGATGTTCCGTCTAAATCTGTGCCTAAGACACCGTTCGAGATATGGAATGGTAAGAAGCCGTATCTTAAAGGCATTAAGATATGGGGTTGTCCGGCCTATGTAAAAGTACAAAATCCGGACAAACTTAAGGCACGTTCAGTTCTATGTAAATTTGTGGGATATCCTAAGAACTCCGCAGGATATCTGTTCTACCACACCGAGGAACAGAAGGTGTTTGTATCTCGCCACGCCACCTTTTTAGAGTGGCAATTTCTTGCAAAAGAAACAAGTGGGAGTTCGGTAGAACTGGAAGAAATTCAGCGACCACAAAATGAAACTGAAAAATTGACAGAACCTCAGAATTCAATAACCCCAGAAGAACCTCAGCCACTCCGCAGATCTGGTAGGATTTCTCATCCGCCCGAGAGATACTACGGTTTTCTCATTGACGGGGATAGAGAGGATTGCATCTTGGAAGAAGATGACCCCACCAGTTTCAGGCAGGCCATTATCAGTAGGGACTCTGATAAGTGGCAGGAAGCAATGCAATCTGAAATGGAGTCCATGTACGCCAATAAAGTGTGGACCATGGATATTGCTCCACCTGGGGTAAAACCCGTTGGATGCAAATGGATCTACAAAAGGAAACTTGGTGTAGATGGACAGGTGGAAACCTATAAAGCTAGACTCGTTGAAAAAGGTTTTCGTCAAAGACCTGGTTTGGACTATGATGAGACTTTTTCTCCGGTGGCTATGCTCAAATCCATTCGGATCTTACTTGCCATTGCTGCCTTCCATGACTATGAAATCTGGCAGATGGATGTTAAGACGGCTTTCCTAAACGGTTGTTTGGAAGAGTGCGTTTACATGGATCAACCAGAAGGTTTCGTAGACAGTGGGAGCAGCGGAAAGGTGTGCAAGTTGCTTAAATCCATTTATGGATTAAAGCAGGCATCGCGGAGCTGGAACATCTGTTTTGATGAGGCAATCAAGGAATTTGATTTCATCAAGAACGAAGATGAACCCTGTGTATATAAGAAGATTGTAGGACAAACTGTCGTATTCCTAGTCTTGTACGTGGACGACATTCTTTTGATAGGAAATGATATTCCTATGCTACAATCGGTCAAGCTATTTTTGTCACAAAGGTTCTCCATGAAGGACCTGGGTGATGCCTCGTACATTCTGGGGATCAAGATCTATAGAGATAGATCCAAGAGACTATTGGGACTTTCGCAGTCCAGGTACATAGAGACCGTACTAAAGAGATTTAGTATGGAGGATTCCAAGCGCGGTAACATACCCGCATTGCACGGAATTACTCTCTCCAAGAAGATGTCTCCTAAGACTGACGAGGAGAGGGTTCGCATGAGCACTATACCCTACGCTTCGGCGGTAGGATCTATAATGTATGCGATGCTATGTACAAGACCAGATGTAGCTTACGCGTTGAGCACGGTAAGCCGGTATCAGTCAGACCCAGGGGAGGACCACTGGATAGCAGTGAAGAACATTCTCAAGTACCTGAGGAGGACTAAGGAGATGTTCCTGGTTTACGGTAATGGAGAACTCAGGGTCGAGTCCTTTACCGATTCAAGCTTCCAGAGTGACAAAGATGACAGCAAGTCTGTCTCGGGTTTTGTGTTTACCCTCAACGGAGGGGCGGTATGTTGGAGGAGTTCCAAGCAGGATACCGTCGCAGACTCGACGATGGAGGCTGAATACATTGCTGCAAGCGATGCCGCAAAAGAGGCGGTCTGGATTAAGAAGTTCATTAGTGAACTTCAGGTGGTTCCGTCCATTGTTGACCCAATACCTTTGTATTGCGATAACAATGGGGCTATAGCTTTAGCGAAGGAACCAAGGTCCCATCAGAAATCCAGGCACATCTTAAGGCGGTATCACCTGATCAGGGAGATCATTGATCGACAGGAGATCGAGGTGCGGAGAGTGGACACAAAGGACAACACTGCGGACCCATTCACAAAGGCTTTACCCCAGACTCAGTTCGAGCGGCTGATCGAGATGATAGGTCTTCGATACGCCAGTACATGGCCTTAGTGCAAGTGGGAGATTGTTAGTGTATATGCCCTAGAGGCCATTACTGTATCATACTAGTATGTATATTACTTGATGGAAGCTTGGGATATTCACAGTTGTACAGACAATCTTGCTCAATATAGTAGTATGCTACTTGGTTTGCCTCTGCTTTAATGTGTACATGTGTGTTTATTTATTATATCACCTATACGCATTAGTAGAGCCCTTAGGATCTTTGCTTGATTACCGGCGTTGTGATGGCGATCACACTCGTGGGGGCTGGGTAATCTACAAGCACATCCTTATACACGTCCCTGGTCGTGGGAGTATCGAGATAGGGCATCGATGCTCCGGAGTAGACTAGCGTATGCGCTTCTCATCCCAGCACGGGAGACGGTCTGTCCCACAGCCGTCAGTACGTCGTACTTGAGATAGTATGCGGGTGCTCGTTGGGTTACGAGTACACTGGACAGGACTCGTCGGGAACTGATGGTTGGTATTATACCTATCGTCAGTTATCAGTTCCCAGGTGACATGAGTACAGCTTAGTCCGCTGACTTGACACTGTCACTTCGCCTCGAGTGTGTTCCCACTGTTCTTTGATTACTATCCTACCACAGCTCTACTGAGTCGTGCAAACAGGTAGTAGTTGGGAGCAGTCCCGAAGCACTTGGAGGCAGTGACGGTTAGACAGGATTCGTCTCTCCCGGTATTGGGGGTTGACATCGCGCTGTGTCTAGGAGAGCCATTACACAAGTAGTCCCTGGCCAGGGCAAGCGAGATGTACTGGTAGGTTCCAGTGTTATCTCAGGGTGTATTGGGCTTCACTCCGACACGACTTGTACCGCTATTAGGGGACTGACGTTTACCGCCCCCCTAGGCCCGCCATGCGATGTATCAGACGAACAGACCGGACTGTACGGAGATTGTCACATACAGACTCAGTAGGAGTTCGGATGGGTTTACCTCATCGGCCTTCTTATCGACATCTACCTGGGGACCGTTACGTACAGCTAGTGCCGCTTGCGGTCTGTGGTTAAACCCACTGCCAGCGTAGAGTCGAGTCTTTAGAGTCCCACACAGAGAGTTTCCCTGCACTGAGCGAAACGTGTAGAGGCCGTATGGTTTTACGGCAGGGCTGCGATCACTTACGTACACTTGTGTGCGTATGATGTTCGGGCAGGCAGTACTAGTGGGCTTTGGTTTAAGCCAGATCCTAGTATTGCACGGATGGATCTGTTTTGTCTTCTGCGCATCCGCATTCTACGGAATACGGATGCAGGTGTGTATGCACAGTTTTCTGGAGCGATGAAGGAGGAGGTGCCTCATTAGGGTTTTGGCAGTTGGTTCGGCCAAAACCACTATGTGGCAGGCTCATTAGGGTTTTGACAGTTGATTCGGTCAAAACCATTTTGAGGCGGACTCATTAGGGTTTCGACAGTTCGTTTGGTCAAAACCATAAATGAGCCGGGGACATTATTTACTAATCCTTTCATTGATAATTTTGTTATGGCTAATTACATTGACCATTTGACCATCTTGACTTTGTTGACTCTTTGACCAAAGTTGACTTGGACCTTCTTAGAAGATCTAAAGTATTCTTTGGTTTTCTTTTTATTAAGTTATGATAATGGTCATGTCATTTGTAGCCATCACCTTTATCTTGATTGGATTTGTAATGATAATGTTTTGTGCATTATTGCAACCATGGTTAGCTTTTCTCTTGGTTAAGCTTTTCATTTGCTCATTCTCATTCTCTCTCTTGAAATGAGAAGCTCCATGGTTGCTAGAAAATCTCCTCCTTCTTCCTCCTCTTGATTTCTCCTTTGATCTCATGTGTTGAGAGAAAAAGGATTCTACTTGACAAACACATCCATACATCCTCTCTACACAACCTAGGGCTTCTAGATTAGCAATCTCCTTGCCCTAGTTACCTCGGCTTGAGGTGGGGCTCGGTGTACATCTCTCGGGTGGATCGTCTTCGACTCAAGGAGGCCGCGGAGGTGACCGAAGTCCGGATCAACCATTGAGCAAGCAATGAGAAGAACAACAAGAAGAGAAGAACATCAAAGAAGAACAACAACTAGAAGTGAAGGAGTTCAAGTTGAGGTATAACCACTTTGCATAGTAGTTAACTCTTCTTTGCAAGTATGCTAGTTTAGTTTAGCAAAGATCCGGCTTTTACGGTCCATGTTACAAAGTTTAGAAAAATTTTGATTTACCGTTTCCGCAACCCCGAAAGTACCGGGAGAGGTAACGTGGACCTAACAATTCGCATTCGCCACGGGGTCCCGTCATCACCCGTTAGGTTACTTAACGAACGACAGAGCGGGGGCTGGGCTAGCGCGGCTGTAAAACATAAGCAACGCCTAAATATAAAGCAATGATAGACATTACAGATCACAGATGAATACATTGGATATACTAGGAATCCGCAATCCGTTCGAGCCTGCAACCAAAAGCGGATTACACGGTCGCGGTGAATAGTCAAAACCCCACCCAAGACCCCTACGGGTGCGGCAAACTACCCGCCAAGTACCCGGTAGTTTGTGCACCCCTCCATGGGTCTATCCTAGGAGCAAAAATAGTAAAAAGAATTATACAATGACGGCTACAACCCCGACCCGGTTGTGCGGCCATACAAATAATATTATTACATCAATTTACATTTACAAATGAATGAAAGAAAAACAAAAGCTCATCTCACATCCACCCCGGCTATTCACCCGCGACAGTCCAACACATTCATATACACATTCCAATATCAAACACAGATCACAGAGATGTATAACCCCGACTAATCGACTTATAGCGATTAGCCGACGTTCAATACATACAAACATCACAGATATAACCAATATAGCCAAAGTGTAGCGAAGTTCGAAAAAAATACGGATTTATAGGACCCCAAAAGTAAATTTCTTTTCTGGAAAATCTGGGCACATATAACATATTTGAAAAATCCCAAAACCCTACCAGAAGAACACTGCACAAAACACGATCACATGAAGAGCCCAAACGGCGGCAGATCCGCGGCGACTAGAGTATCTGAGGCCGCGGATCCGCGGCGGTTTGAAGGATTCATGGGATCGTTTTTCGTGGGTGTTCTCACAAAACCCTGAGCCGATTTTAGGAGTAAAAAGTTTTACTTTTAGAGCACAAAAAATTTCAACAGAAACTTTGGGTTTTTGTTTTTCCGGTTTTGCGATTTTTCGGTTTCGAACTTCCATACACTTCGCTACCAAGCTAGTTTAAGTTTAGTTAGGCTCTGATACCACTGTAAGTCCACGTTGCGACCCCCGGTACTTACGGGGAGGCGGAAACGGTATAAAAATCAAATTTTTACCGCATGGGGCAACATGGACTAACAAAGTCGGGATCTTTTCCTAAACTAAAACTAGCAAACAAGCTAAAGAGAGTTAGCTACTCGGAAAGATGGTTATACCTAAACTTGAACTCCTTCTTCTTCAAACTTTGTAGAGGTTGATAGTTCTTTCCTCGTCGCCTTCTTCCGTCAAAGATGGATCCACCTGGGGGTTCAACCTTCGGGCTCTTTCTCGAACTTGGAGAGAACTAGAATCTTCGGCTTGCTAAACCTTTGATCCTAGAGTGAGTAGAGAGTGTCTAAGGGGTGTTTTCTTTTCTAGGAGAGGGATTCTCAACACATGAGAAGGATTCTCCTTGAGCTTGAGGAAGAAGAAGATGAAGTGAGGAGAGAGAATGGTTATGATAGAATGAATTATCTTTTTCCTTTTTGCAACCATATCAAAAGAAAAAGAATTATTTAATTAGTAATAATAATTCAAATGAGAATAGTTGATGGTTGTTTTGGAATGACCACTATCATCACTTCATTAAATGAATGTTGGCAAGAATTAAGGAGCATCCTTGCAAAGTAATGATGATGGTCAAACATTCAACCATGGTCAACAAGTCAACCATGGTCAACAAGTCAACAAAATCAACCATAACATAATTTCATTTAATTACTATTATTAATTGATATCTCACTAATTCATTAGGGTTTGGAAAAAAGACGACTGTCAACTGTGCAAGCGCACCCGTTCCGAAACCCTAATGAAAAACCTCTTCTTCCGCCTCAAACAACTGTGCATACACACCTGCATTCTTGTTCCGAGGAACTTGAATACTGAGAGATAAAAGTAACCCCAAAACATATACCCGTATCCGGCTCAAACCAGAGCCCGCTGGCAATATCCGTCCGGGCTCCAAACGTGCACAAGTGCGCGGATGAGAACGAACCCTGTCGCAAAACCATGCGACCTCTACTCTGTTTTGCCCAGAGGCGAATACCCTCTGTGTGGGACTCTAAAGACTCGACACTACGCTGGCAGTGGGTTTAACCA
Organism: Agapanthus africanus; assembly: GCA_030015575.1. NCBI lineage: Eukaryota > Viridiplantae > Streptophyta > Magnoliopsida > Asparagales > Amaryllidaceae > Agapanthus > Agapanthus africanus. The sequence goes on from CM057346.1 coordinate 406,566,417, forward strand.
CAGACCGCAAGCGGCACTAGCTGTGCGTAACGGTCCCCAGGTAGATGCCGACAAGAAGGCTGACGAGGTGAACCCCATCTGAACTCCGACTGAGTCTGAATGTGACATTCTCCGTACAGTCCGGTCTGTTCGTCTGATACATCGCATGGCGGGCCTATGGGGCGGTAAACGTCAGTCCCCTAATAGCGGTACAAGTCGTGTCGGAGTGAAGCCCAAAACACCCTGAGATAACACTGGAAGCCTACCAGTATATCTCGCTTGCCCTGGCCAGGGACTACTCGTGTAATGGCTGTCCTAGACACAGCGCGATGTCAACCCCCAATACCAGGAGAGACGAATCCTGTCTAACCGGCACTGCCTCCAAGTGCTTCGGGACTGCACCTAACTACCACCTGTTTGCACGACTCCTTTGAGCCGTGGTAGGGTAGTAGTCAAAGTACAGTGGGAACACACTCGAGGCGAAGTGCCAGTGTCAAGTCAGCGGACTAAGCTGTACTGGGAACTGATAACTGACGATGGGTATAATACCAACCTGTCAGTTCCCGACGAGTCCTGTCCAGTGTACTCGTAACCCAACGAGCACCCGTATACTATCTCCAGTACGACGTACTGATGGCTGTGGGACAGACCATCTCCCACACTGGGATGAGAAGCGCATACGCTAGTCTACTCCGGAGTATCGATGCCCTGTCTCGATAGTCCTGCGACTAGGGACCTGTATAAGGATGTGCTTATAGATTACCCAGCCCCCACTAGTGTGACTGCCATCACAACGCTGGTAATCAAGCAAAGATCCTAAGGGCTCCACTAATGTGTATAGGTGATATCGCAAAATAAACACATGTACACATTGAAGTAGAAACAAACCAAGTAGCATACTACTATATTGAGCAAGATTGTTTATACAAGGTGAATATCCCAAGCTTCCATTAAGTAATATACAAACTAGTATGATACAGTAATGGCCTCTAGGGCATATACACTAACATATATAACAGTGGAATGGGAGGCCGTTATATATATATATATAATAGTGGAATGGGACGCTAATATATATGTATACATATCTAATTTATATACATCATCATAATTTTTCATGCAAATATACTTAGGATATATGAGATTGACTTGATATTGGATACAGTATTTATATGAGATTGACTTTATATTGGATACAGGATATATAAGATTGATGATTTTGTACCTTCAGGATATATGAGATTTACTTGATATTGTACATTCAGGATTTATGAGACTTACATGATATGAGAGCCAATTTGGGGGCTGATTTGAGGAAATTGGAATTTGGATTGTCTTGATGAACTTTGGTCTCACCACGAGATCAGGATTCCGTGGGAATGACATGTTTTATCCCATACTCCGCATTTATTGTTTATGCACTGTTTCATGTATTAGTAGTACCTGATAGAGTACATTCCATGACTGTTGCATTTACATACTTTTATTTTATATGCATTTCTTCATGTATTAGTTGTACCTGCTAGAGTACCTTTCATGACTGTAGCATATATACATTGTCATATCAGTGCTTCATGTATTAGTAGTACCTGATAGAGTACCTTACATGATTGTTGGATACAGATTGTCCTATTATTGCTTCATGTATTAGTTGTACCTGCTAGTGTTGTTAGTTATATGTATGCCCTAGAGGCCATTACTATACATAGGATGTATATTGTAGTGGATGCTTGGACATATATAGGGAGAACTTTCTTGCTCGACATGATAGTATGCTATCTGGTTACTATTTACCTTAACATGTACACTGATTGTCTCTCTGTTACATGTTGGTAAAGCCCTTAGGATGTGTACTTGACTACCTGGACTATGATGCGGATCATACTAGTGGGGACATGGTAGTCCATAAGTACATCCTTCAAGGTCCCTAGTCGTGGGTGTATCGAGACAGGGCATCGATATACCAGTGTAGACTAGCGTATACCTTCTCGACCAATACAGATGGGCGATGGATGATCCCATATCCATGGGTGTTTGACATCAGAGATGATATACGGGTACTCAGTGGAGACTGGGTACACTGGACGGACTCGCCGAGAACTCCCAGATGGTATTATACCTTACGTCAGATGGCAGTTCTCTGGTGACACTGGTACAACTTAGTCTGTAGACCTGAGATCGTCATAGAGTCTTGTGTGATTCCCACTGTGCTTTGATTTCCATCATACCACGTCCAAGAGGGCGTGCAAAAAGGTGGCTTTTGGGTACAGTCCCGAATCACATGGAGGCAATGAGCGATAGAAGGGGTTTCGTCTCTCCCGGTATAGGGAGTTGATGTTGCGCAGTGTTCGATTGGCTATAACAGGAAGTCCTTGGCCAAGGCTACATTAGGGATTTACTGGTAAGTGTTACCAGTAGTTTCTCGACGCGTTATGAGCCTTATATCGACACGACTTATCGAGTTATTGGGGTCTGACGTTTACCACCCCTAGACGAGATATGCGACATATCAGACGAACAGACCGGACTGTACGGTAGTGTTACTGGTTGGATTCACAGGAGTGTGAGCGGGCTTGCTCGTTGATCTTCTGATCGCTCAATACTCGGGTGGCCGTTACGTTTAGCAGACCGCTTGCGGCTTGTGGGTGTTTGATATGATCATCACCTGCTGCCGGCGTATTGACGGGTCTTTAGAGTACTACACAGGGGTTTCCTGGCTCAAGCGAAACAAAATAGGAGCGCATATGAGATATGTGCGGGACCGAGAATAATACCAGTATGTGATACTGTATTCTATTCTCGTGATTTGTGACATTGATCGGTTGTATGCGATATAGCCGGGTTATCGGATCAAGTGTTGATTCGATAAGTTGTTACTATTGATATTAGTCGGTTATATGCGATATGACCGGATCATTAAATCAAGTGTTGATTTAATGATTTAATGTATAATTATATATTTGATATATTACTTTACATTAACTAGTATTGGTTCATTTAAGATTTGTTTTCTCACTAGTTTGTGCATAAGTGTATATATGATATATATTTGTGTACATATGTTTGTATCATGTTTGATGATACATACAAGATGTGTGTATGAGACCCATACCAAGATTAGGGTAAAGATTAGGGTTATTGTTTCATCTTAAGATTTAACAAAGGGTTTAACTTAGTCAAAGTTATCAAGCTTGAAGAAGCTTGGAGAAGCTTTGACAAAGTCCACTCTTTTGTCATTTCTTTTGATATTCCTTAACCTAAACTTTAACCTAAAGCCTTGGTTAATTCTCAACATGAGTTAAGCATGAGGGCTTAACTCAACCATGGTGCTATTATTCATTGGGATAAGTTTCATTTTGGAGAGATTATTCATATGATTCTTTCTTCTTTTTCATCTTCATCAAGCTCACAAAATCTTGAGAGCTCCAATGGTGCCATGGTATAAAGAGTGAGAAATTCAATTCTAAAGTGAACCCACTTCCTATTTTTTCATCCTCTACTACTTTCCATGTAGTATAGGGTGTTCTCTTCATAAAGTTTTTGACCAAGTGAAGGAAAAGCTTGAGTTTGAGTCTCCCCGACGTAGATCATCTTCGGCCTCGAAGTCAATGACCTAGCCCGATCATTTCTCCGACGAAACCATCGCAAGAGTCCGGGATCCGACGATCGCAGTGGAGGGACGTCAACACGGAGCTAAAGAAGTGGTGGACCGGATCTACAAAGGTTGTAATCCCTTTCACTTAGTAGCAAAGTCGTTTGCTAGCTTTACTTTTTGCCTAATCTCTAGTTAACGATCTAGTTTGGGGTTTCTCGGCACCGGAAAATTTTTGTTTGGCATGGTTGATGCCTTGTGGAACCTCTTGAGTGTGCTTAGGAACCCTACAGTGGTATCAGAGCCTAGCTAGAGCCTTAGGCGATGCGTAGACGAAGTTAGAAACCCGATCGAACCCGAAACCCTAATCCGAGACCACTCTCTGTACATTTTCTGAAAATGTGGATTTTTCCAAATTAAAAATAGTCAAAAAATTCAGCAGGGTTTTTTGGGAATTACTGTGAAATTCGTGGGCCTAATTCGATTAAACCCCCGCGGAACCGCGGCCGTACCCTACCTTGGGCGACGGTTCCGCGGCAATATAGTGGCTTTTTCCCACTTTGTTTGCACAGTAATCTCTATTTATAGTTGCTGTATTTTATGGGAATTTTTAATCTATACTCCACAGTTGAGTTTTCTGGGATGTATTGGGGACTCGGTGTTTCGATCGGGATGTTTAACTTCGTCTATAGGTTTTTCCGGATTATTTTAGAATATGTTAAAAAGGTTCGACCGGATATAAATACCCACTTTTTTCCCTGTCGGAAAATTTCCAAGTGTTGGATCTTTCCGTAATTTAAAGACGTTCTAAGTAGTGCAAGTAACGCGATGGACCCTCTAGAAGACAACAAACCTTAACTCGATTATGTGACCGTCTTGAACTGCCCTTTGAACCATAGGGTTTGGGGCAGTACGGCGTGCCACATGTGAGGCGTTGGCTTGACCCTTCTACGGCTGGACCGTTGGTACTGTGGCATGAAGTGAATGTTTTTAAACTTATTTCAAGTGTTGAGCTATTCCGGGAAAACTTGGGTGTTTCACTGTTCGATTGGAAAGTTTAACATTTTCTGTTTATCTGGAATGTGATACAATATTTGGAATCCACAAGTAGTTATGAGATAACTGATTTGGATGTTATAAACATAGCATTTTAGTCTCACTTGATCGGTTGCCACGGAATTTTGATGTGATCAAAAGTCCGTCGCAATCACGTAGCGTACGCGGATACTCGCCGGGTAAACTTAATAGACAGCCATGCCACATAGCCCCGACCAAGTGACTGTAGGAGAACCCTGTAGCCAAAAGCATCCCTTTGGGATCTCACGGCAGCGGAGTTCCGCCTTGGTGCACTTCGTCGACGGCATCGGGGGTGCGGCTGCCTACTAAAGTTTGCGACGAGCATTCGATCAGGATGTCGGGAATCTTGTTGAATTGGCCAACTTGATATTGAAAAGTGTTTTCGATAATGAGACTAAAATGCGGGGTTTATAATTGTTAGGCATGTGATGTCTAAGGAATTCAGATGGTTAGGCATGCGTTGTCTAAAGAGTTTGCGGATTCCAACTGTTGTAGTTTTACACTTTCTTTTCTGCGACCGTAAGTGTAATATGTGATATCGCCGGTTTCCTTGCTATATGTCAACGACAATTGGGATGCGCATATTTACTTACGTTGATGACATGTGATGTTATGTGTTGCTGGATATGTTATATTGGATCGTCGCATTTTGAATAGCCGGGGGTTTTATGTGAGATGAGAGTTTTTATTTTCATTCATGTAAAAACTTGTATGTAATATTCTTTTATTGGGGCACTTCCAGGTTGCGGAAGATGTCACCTTTTGTATATTATTTACTTTTCCACACTAGGATAGACCTAAGGAGGAGAGCACAAGTAACCGGGTTCTGGAGTCCAGTGGGAGACCAACTCGAGGAGTCGAGTCCGGGTCTCCTAACTCTAGAATTGGTAGGGTTGCTTGACGCTCTCGTAGGGGTCTAGGGGTGTGGGTTTGGCTATTCATCGCGACCGTGGAATCCGTATTTTATACAGGCTCGTATTGAAAACACGGACGTCCTAGTATATCCAATATTTCATATGATTCTTCTGCTGCGATATCTGTGATGTGATCATTTGATGTTCTGTGATAAATACTGTATATAGTATATATGATATATTATATAGACGTTACTTATGTTTTACACCCGTGCTAGCCCTGCCCCGCTCTGCCGTTAGTTACCTAACCTAACGGTGCACGAGGGGACATCGAGGCGAACAAGGATGGCATAAGTGTACGTCGTATTTATCTGTGATGTTTAGGTAACTTAAATGATGGGACTTCATTAATGTGATTAATGAAAGAAAAGAAACCTAAAGATGTTGTGGAATCGAATTTTCAAAAACAGGTAGCTACGGTTCTTGCTTTGCACGGCGGTATATATGATATATCCTGCACCTTATTCGATGAGGAAAGGGCCGAGATCCCTTCACCGGGAGTGACCCTTTAGCAATAACTGGCAGATGCTACACACTCAGTTTGTCTTTTGATAGCTTCTATAGTTTATGCTTTGCACAGTGATATATATGATATATCCCGCACCTCATTCGACGAGGAAAGGGCCGACGATCCCTTCACCGGGTGTGACCCCTTTAGCAAAACTAGAAAAGCCTAAAAAATACTCCATTTCAAAATCATTTGATTCTATAACGATATCAAGTTCATTACGCAATAGGCTTTCAGAAAAACCTGTCGTAGCCCTCCGTCATTTCAGATATGTACTGGTTAGTATTCGTGCTGCGTTTGTTGACCTCTGTCAAGGCGTAGTGTGCGGTAGCTGATTAGTGCTTATCTGTATAAGCATATGATGTGATTGATTTAGGGTAGTCGTGCGACCTTGTTGACCTCTGTCAAGGGTCGTGCGGGTGGGTTTACTTCAATCAGGAAATGACGGGTTGAACTTGACTAGCAGCCTATGGTTTGTTGACCTCTGTCAAGGTCATAGGACGCTAGGGGAAAAATATTATCGGGAATTTCAAGTGTTGAAATTTGCAATGAGATTGCATACCTTCTATGAGATAGTTGGATCCCGATACCCGCTGCGAGTAAGAGTTACTCCTGGAAGAGTTTTACACATTACAATTAGCCGATCAAGTAGGTGTCTAGAAAGGTGTTAACGGGGTTACGCCTCTGGAAAAACGAGGTTTACATTAATTAGGTTCGTGCGAAAGCACGGGGCACCTCCCTCAAAGTACCGACACTGGCCTGGCTGAAAGATTGGCGAACTTGTAGCGTGTAATTAATCCCGGCTAGTCTTTCCTTTTAGGGTTTGAAGGAAGATTTGATAAAAACAGTGGGAGCCATCCTGATTAGATAAAATAATAACCAATCTATTCTTGCAAGAGCGCACGCTGAGTGTTTTCTTCTCTCTCTCTCCAGGTAGCGACCATATCACGCCTTAATCAAGATAATAATACGGAATATTGACCGAACCCGCTTGTTATACTGAGCTGGGGAACGTTGCTCCCGCTCCAACTTATAATTGTTATAAGACAGAGCAGGAAATAGGGGATTGCCAGAATTCCCGTGCCGCCCAAACGAAGAAAGTGCATGCTGATGCATCTCCTTCAGGTGTGTTCATTACAAAGAACTGTTTCTCTGTATCCTCTACGTCCTGGGTATTTGATACCGGATCAGGATCCCAGATATGTAATCAGTTACATAGGGCTACAGAAAGGTAGAGAACTGAGAACGGGTGATAAGTTTCATGAGACAGAAAACGGTGCAAATGTTGCAGCCAAGTTTGTTGGTCACTGTCACCCTGTATTCCAAATACATTGATTCTGAACAAATGTTATTAGATACCGAACCTGATATACAAAATCATATCAGTCACTTTATTAGTAAAGAAATGATAAAATTTTGTATTGTTGGATAATGTTTTGAACATTTCCTATATCAAAAGTTGATCGGTTCAGGCACGTTATCTAAAAGCATTGACGTTCTAAATCAAACTACAGCTCTTAGTATATGGAACACACACAAGAGGAAGAGTTCAGAAATGAACAAATCCTTCTTGAGGTATTGTAGACTAGGTCATATCAATGCGACCCGACTAGCTGAAGTTACATATAGATGCATATTTAAATTAGTTTGAATTTACATCTTGTGAAACATGCCAGTCATGTCACAGAGATAAGATGACCACAGCTCTGTTTATTGGAAACAGAGAAAGAGTTAGTAAACTCTTGGGATTGATACATGTTGATGTATGTAAAGTCCCCTAGCTACATATGCCAAGACTGGTTCTTTGTACTTCATTATATTCACTGATGATCTCTCTAGATTCAGACATATGTTCCTGTTGAAACACAAGTCCGAAACTTTTGAGATATTCACAGAATATAAGTTAGAAGTAGAGAACCAAAATACGGGTATAAGTATTATGTCCTTTGATGTTATCAGGGAGGAGAATACTTAAGCACGGAAATCCTGGACTATTCTAAAGGAGAATGAGATTCTCTCTCGGCATTACTCCTCCGAATACACCATAGCACGATGGTATATCGGGGCGGAGCAATCACACCCTATATGATAAGGTGTGCTCTATGATGAATACTACTGAGTTACCTATTTCCTTTTGGGAGTTATGCACTTGAGAAGCTGCATACCTATTGAATAGGGTTCAAATCAAATCAGTTGCCTACCACTTCATATGTGATATGGAAAAGGATGAGCCTTTCTCTTAAGTCAGTTAAGATTTGGGGTTGTCCGGCCTATGTCTAAAAGCAAAATCCGGACAAGCTCGAGGCAAGGTCTGTTGTGTAGAACTGGAAAGGTTCCAGCTATACAAACTACAGCAGGTGATTTGGTAGAACCAAAGGATTCAGTAAATTCCAACGAACCTCAGCCTCTCCGCCGATCTAGAAGGGTTCCTCATCCACCTGAGAGATACTTCGGTTTCTCGATGACTGTGGGAGCGAGGATTGCATCATGAGATGATGAACCAACTAGTTTCGAGCTGGCCATCAGGAGTGGGACTCTGTAAGAATGGGTGGATGCTTAGCGATCTGAGATGGAATCCTTATACACCAACAAAGTATGGACTTTAGGTGCTTTATCTGAAGGGTTAAATCCCCATCAGGAGCTAGTATATCTTGAGAAGATTACTTTGTGTAGATGGAAAAGTTGAGACTTTCAAAGCTAGACTTGTTAAAGGTTTTCGTCATCGACCAGGCGTGGATAATGATGAAACCTTTTCCAGTGGCTATGCTTAAGTCCATCCGGATCCTACTTGCCACGGCTACATACCATGACTACGATATCTGTTGGGTGTCATGACTGCTTTTCTAAAATGATGTTTTAGAAGAGAGCGTCTGTAAGTACATAGCCAGAGGGATTCGTAGACAGTGGGAGCAGCGGAAACGTGTACAAGATGCTTTATAGGATAAAGCAGGCATCATGGAGTTGGAATATCTGTTTTGATGTAGTAGTCAAATAGTTTGACTTCATCAAAATGGTAGATGAACCTTGTATATACAAAAAGGTAGTAGGGAGTATGGTGGCGATCCTCGTAGAGTACGTGAATGACATACTCTTGATAGGGAAGGAGTTTCCTATGCTACACTCGATCAATCTCCGCTTATCACAATGATTCTCCACATAGGATCAAAATGATACCTACTAAATCCTGGGTTTTGGATCTATGAGATAGATCTAAATGGAGGTTAGGATTCTCACTTGTTGAAGTGAGATGGTATCAATTGATCCTGGGGAGAGTCACTGGAAATGTTCCAGGGTGATAAGGACGACTGAATGTCAGTCACAGGCATTGTCTTTACCCTCAGTGGAGGGACGGTATGTTGGAAGAGTTCCAAGCTAAATACCGTGGCATACTAGACGATAAAGGCAGGATACATCGCTACTTAAGATGCTACCAAAGAGGCTGTTTGGGTGTATATTAGTTTATGAGATGAACTAGGTTCCTACCATTGTGTGACAATGGAAGTGTGGCTTTGGCCCGGGAACCCCGGTCCCATCAGTGACCCAGACATAATCTAAGGCAGTATCACCTAATCATGGAGACGGTTGATCTCCAGGGTGATCGAGGTTAGGAGAACAGACTCAGAGGACAACACGGCGGATCCACTCACAAAGGCCTTTTCCCAGAGAGAGACTATTATGGGATGGTTGAGTATGAGATACTACAACCACTGCTATCAGATGGCTCTAGTGCAAGTGGGAGATTGTTAGTTATATGTCTGCCCTAGAGGCCATTACTATACATAGGATGTATATTGTAGTGGATGCTTGGACATATATAGGGAGGACTTTCTTGCTCGACATGATAGTATGCTATCTGGTTACTCTTTTCCTTAACGTGTACACTGATTGTCTCTCTGTTACATGTTGGTAAAGCCCTTAGGATGTGTACTTGACTACCTGGACTATGATGCGGATCATACTAGTGGGGACATGGTAGTCCAAAAGTACATCCTTCAAGGTCCCCAGTCATGGGTGTATCGAGACAGGGCATCGATATACCAGTGTAGACTAGCGTATACCTTCTCGACCCATACATATGGGCGATGGATGATCCCATATCCATTGGTGTTTGACATCAGAGATGATATACGGGTGCTCAGTGGAGACTGGGTACACTGGACGGACTCGCCGAGAACTCCCAGATGGTATTATACCTTACGTCAGATGGCAGTTCTCTGGTGACACTGGTACAGCTTAGTCTGTAGACCCGAGATCGTCATAGTGTCTTGTGTGATTCCCACTGTATTTTGATTTCCATCATACCACGTCCAAGAGGGCGTGCAAAAAGGTGGCTTTTGGGTACAGTCCCGAATCACATGGAGGCAATGAGCGATAGGAGGGGTTTCGTCTCTCCCGGTATAGGGAGTTGATGTTGCGCAGTGTTCGATTGGCTATAACAGGAAGTCCTTGGCCAAGGCTGCTTTAGGGATTTACTGGTAAGTGTTACCAGTTGTTTCTCGACGCGTTATGAGCCTCATATCGACACGACTTATCGAGTTATTGGGGTCTGACGTTTACCACCCCTAGACGAGATATGCGACATAGACGAACAGACCGGACTGTACGGTAGTGTTACTGGTTGGATTCACAAGAGTGTGAGCGGGCTTGCTCGTTGATCTTCTAATCACTCAATACCCGGGTGGCCGTTACATTTAGCAAACCGCTTGCGGCTTGTGGGTGTTTAATATGATCATCACCTGCTGCCAGCGTATTGACGAGTCTTTAGAGTCCTACACAGGGGTTTCCTGGCTTAAGCGAAACGAAATAGGAGCGCATATGAGATATGTGCGGGACCGAGAATAATACCAGTATGTGATACTGTATTCTATTCTCGCGATTTGTGACATTGATCGGTTGTATGCGATATAGCTGGGTTATCGGATCAAGTGTTGATTCGATAAGTTGTTACTATTGATATTAGTCGGTTATATGCGATATGACCAGATCATTAAATCAAGTGTTGATTTAATGATTTAATTTATAATTATATATTTGATATATTACTTTACATTAACTAGTATTGGTTCATTTAAGATTTATTTTCTCACTAGTTTGTGCATAAGTGTATATATGATATATATTTGTGTACATATGTTTGTATTAGGTTTGATGATACATACAAGATGTGTGTATGAGACCCATACCAAGATTAGGGTAAAGATTAGGGTTATTGTTTCATCTTAAGATTTAACAAAGGGTTTAACTTAGTCAAAGTTATCAAGCTTGAAGAAACTTGGAGAAGCTTTGACAAAGTCCACTCTTTTGTCATTTCTTTTGATATTCCTTAACCTAACCTTTAACCTAAAGCCTTGGTTAATTCTCTACATGAGTTAAGCATGAGGGCTTAACTCAACCATGGTGCTATTATTCATTGGGATAAGTTTCATTTTGGAGAGATTATTCATATGATTCTTTCTTCTTCTTCATCTTCATCAAGCTCACAAAAGCTTGAGAGCTCCAATGGTGCCATGGTAAAAAGAGTGAGAAATCCAATTCTAAAGTGAACCCACTTCCTATTTCTTCATCCTCTACTACTTGCCATGTAGTATAGGGTGTTCTCTTCACAAAGTTTTTGACCAAGTGAACGAAAAGCTTGAGTTTGAGTCTCCCCGACGTAGATCATCTTCGGCCTCGAAGTCAATGACCTAGCCCGATCATTTCTCCGATGAAACCATCGCAAGTGTCCGGGATCCGATGATCGCAGTGGAGGGACGTCAATACGGAGCTAAAGAAGTGGTGGACCGGATCTACAAAGGTTGTAATCCCTTTAACTTAGTAGCAAAGTCGTTTGCTAGCTTTACTTTTCGCGTAATCTCTAGTTAACGATCTAGTTTAGGGTTTCTCGGCACCGGAAAATTTTTGTTTGGCATGGTTGATGCCTTGTGGAACCTTTTGAGTGTGCCTAGAAACCCTACAAGTGTACCTTTCATGACTGCTGCATACATATGACCATTATTGCTATTAGCTTGCATATGTTAGATTCGCACTGTACGTGGATACTTGCGATTACCTGCATATGTTATTTATTCACGAGTTGGCAACTCACCCCCATTATTCCACAGCGTTTTGCAGGTTGTTCCCCAGAGTAGCCGAGGCAGACTATTCATCTATCGTATCATCTTTTGCTGCGGATACCGCTTCGGCTCGCAATGTGCAGTTTTTCTTTAGGTGGGTTTTGCGGTTATCCGATTTTTTTTTTTTTGTATATTCGTTGTATCCTGTACTCTCCATCTACCATTATCTTGTATGACTTAGAGACTTGATGTGAGGACGATATTGTATATTATTTTGTGACTTGGAGGTCTTTTATGCAGATTTATTTATATCGTCTTTTATTTCTTCGCTACGGCGTCGTATATCTGTTGTGGTGGTTGTTTTCCGCCTTTTGGCATGTTTTTGCTCCCGTTTGGGATGCTTTACTTATATCTTTGTTGTACCCATTTTTGGGGCTGGTTTTTACAAAGTAGGTGCTGCTAAAATTTTAAAGGAAACAAATTTTGACTTAAAAAAATTGGGTTGAGATTTCAAAGGTTTTAATAATGTTCTTATTTCAAATACTTTTGATGGTTTAGATTGCTAGGTTTTCGGCTTACTTAAATTGCTTTACGCCTGTAGACGTTGCGTAGTTTAAGAACCGTCACGTGCCAATTTCGGTTCGTGACACCCTCCCCCCCCTTTCTCTCTTTTCTCTCTCTTGTCCATGCTTCCACCATGAAACATTCTTTATTCATTTCTTTTCTTTATCTTATCTTTTCTTTTTAAAACAAAAAAACCATAATTAATAAAGAAGAGCCATTGTTCATGATAAAGTGTAAAAAGATGTTTGCAACATTTTTTTGTTGCATGTCTCATGCATAAACAAGATTGATGAAAAATTAGCGGAATATTAATCAAGATAAACATAATTTGCATATAATTAATTTATAAAATGCCTAAATCACATAATTTCATTCAAAAGCGATATTTAATGAAATTTCCGAATCGACTCGGTACACTCAAAATCAATATCATGTAGAATTTTCAAATATCTCCCGAATTATCGGTATATAGTTATACGATATCATTAAAATATTTATAATAATTCATTATTTAATTATTTAACTTCCCAAAAATAATACTTTATTTTTCTGAAATTTTACAACCGGACTGTACGGTAAGTGTTATTTATAGGCTTCACGTGAGTTTGGACAAGTTTGCTTGTTGATATTCTATTCGCTCAATACCTGGGTAGCCGTTACGTCCAGCTTGTACCGCTGACGGCTTGTGGGTAACTGATGTGATCATTACCTACTGCTGGCATATTGACGAGTCTTTAGAGTCCCATACAGAGGTTTCGCTGCTTCAGGCGAAACGATGTAGAGGCCGTATGCTTTTACGGCAGGGTTCCGATTACATACGTGTACTGGCTACATGGATGATGTTCGGACGGATAATACTGGTGGGCTTTGGTTTAAACCGGATCCTAGTATCATATTATTGGATTATTATTATCTCATTGTATTCGTATTTTTCGGAAAACGAATACGGGTATGTATATACGGTGAGGGCATTCTTGTAATTGTACAAGACATGCTTCTAGAAAGAGACATCTCATTATTAGATTTATCTATTTATACAAATATATTAATGAGGTGGAATTTTGGAGATATTTGAGGCATGGATGAAAGCATGGCTATGTTTATTGTTTATTCATTTGGTTTCACTATTGAAGCATGGTTGATTATTTTCTATTCAAAATAATCCATGCTTCATGATTGCTAAAAACTTAGCCATTCTCTCATCCTTCACAACACTTGCTCGTTTTCACTTGCTCACTCTTGTTAGTTATATGTATGCCCTAGAGGCCATTATTGTACATTGGATGTATATTGTAGTGGATGCTGGGACATATATAGGTAGGACTTTCTTGCTCGACATGATAGTACGCTATCTGGTTACTCTTTATCTTAACATGTATACTCTCTGTCTCTCTGATTACATGTTGATAAAGCCCTTAGGATGTGTGCTCGACTTCCAGGACTATGATGTAGATCATACTAGTGGGGCCTGGATAGTCCATGAGTACATCCTTCAATGTTCCCAGTCGTGGGAATATCGAGACGGGGCATCGATATTCCAGAGTAGACTAGGTATATCTTCTCGACCCATGTGATGGGCGATGGATGATCCCATATCCATTGGTGTTTGACATCAGAGATGGTATGCGGGTGCTCAGTGGAGACTGGGTACACTGAACGGACTCGCCGAGAACTCCCAGATGGTATTATACCTCACGTCAGATGGCAGTTCTCTGGTGACACTGGTACAGCTTAGTCTGTTGACCCGAGATCGTCATAGAGTCTTGTGTGTCTCCCACTGTGCTTTGATTTCCACCCTACCACGGCTCTACTGAGTCATGCAAACAGGAGGTTTTTGGGTACAGTCCCGATTCATATGGAGGCAATGAGCGATAGGGGGGGATTCGTCTCTCCCGGTATTGGGGGTTGATGTTGCGCTATGCTCGACTGGCCATAACAGGAAATCCCTGGCCAGGGTTGCAGTGATATACTGGTAAGAGTTATCAGTAGTTTCACGATTGTTATGGACCTTACATCGGCATGACTTATCGAGCTATTGGGGTCTGACGTTTACCACCCCTAGGCGAGATATGCGACATATCAGACGAACAGACCGGACTGTACTGTAAGTGTTACTGGTTGGATTCACAGGAGTGTGAGTGGGCTTGCTCGTCGATCTTCTGATCGCTCAATACCCGGGTGGCCGTTACGTTTAGCAGACCGCTTGCGGCTTGTGGGTGTTTAATATGATCATCACCTGCTGCCGGCGTATTGAGGAGTCTTTAGAGTCCTACACAGAGGTTTCCTTGCTCAAGCGAAACGAAATAGGAGCGCATATGAGATATGTGCGGGACCGAGAATAATGCGTGTATGTGATACCGTATTCTATTCTTGTGATGAATGTATCGAATGATTGTATGCGATATAACCTAGTTATCGAATCAAGGATTGATTCGATAAGTCGATACATTGGATACTAGTCGGTTATATGCGACATGACCGGATCGTTGGATCAAGTGTTGATTTAATGATTTAATGTATAATTATATATTTGATATATTATTTTGCATTAACTAGTATTGGTTCACTTTAAATGGATTTTCTCACTTGAAGTTCACAAGTTGTATATGTGATATACTTTTGTGCACTTGTTTGTATCATGTTTGATGATACATGCAAACTTGGTTAAATGTATGATTAAACCATGGTTATGTAATGGTTATGGTTTTGATTTTATTAACTATTTTTTTATTTATTATTCTTTTTTGAAAGATAAAGAGAAATGGTGGCTTTCTTTGTTTGTTGTTGAAGCTTTATGAAGCTTTGACTAAGTGGCCATTTTGTCTTCATGCTTAACTCTAACCATTCAAACTAACCATAGTTTATTCTCTACACCTAACCATGGTTGGTATATGATAAGTATTCATTTTATTTTCTATTTTGAAAATACTTATCATATTCTTTCTTCATCTTCTTCATCTTCAACAATGAAGAAACCTTGCCACCATCAATGGCAACTCGAGAAAAAGAGTGAGAAATCCAATTCTAAAGTGAACCCACTTCCTATTTCTTCATCCTCTACCACTTGACAAGTAGTATAGGGTGTTTTCTTCACAAGTTTCATGACTTGGTGAAGTTGGAGTTTGATCTTGAGTTGCCTCGACGTAGATCATTTTCGGCATCGAAGTCGACGACCTAGCCCGCCCATTTCTCCGATGAAGCCGATGCTAGAGTCCGGGATTCGATATGGACAGCGGAGGGACGTCATCACGGAGCTTAGGAGGTGGAGGACCGGATCTACAAAGGTTGTAGCCTCTTTCCTTTTAAGTTAAAGTTGTTTATTTGCATTGCATCGTCTATACATCTAGTTAACGATCCGTATTAGGGTTTGTAGGCACATGGAAAATTTTGAATTAGCCATGTTTGATCACTTGTGAGACCTCATTAGTGTGCCTAGGAACCCTACAGTGGTATCAGAGCCTAGCTAGAGCCTTAGGCGATGCGTAGACGGAGTTAGAAGTCCGATCGACCCGAAACCCTAATTCAAAACGGCTCTCTGTACATTTTTTGAAATCGGGGATTTTTAAGAATTAAAAATATGCAGAAAAAACAGCAGGAGATTCTAAGAATTACTGAGAAGCCCGTACTCCTGAGTCCATAAAAGTGCGGCGGAACCGCGGCATTAGCATGGCTAATGCGGCGGTTCCGCGGCCGTTTAGTCTCCTCTTGCATTGAATTTTGCACAGTAATTCTTATTTTGCAGTGCTGGTTTTCCTGGGAAGTTTTAATATGAACTCAAGAATTGAGTTTTCTGGGTTGCATTGGGAGTTCGTAAATTCGATCGGATTATCAAACTTTGTCTATGTGTTTTTCCGGGTAATTTTAGAATATGTTAAAAAGTTTGACCATATATAAATACCCACTTTTTCCCCTGCAGGGAAATTTCCAATTGTTGGATTTTTCCATAGTTTAACGACGTTCCAAGTAGTGCAAGTAACGCGATGCTCCCTCTAGAAGACAACAAACCTTAACTCGATTATGTGACCGTCTTGAACTGCCCTTTGAACCTTAGGGTTTGGGGCAGTACGGCGTGCTAAATGTGAGGCGTTGGCTTGACCCTTCTACGGCTGGACCGTTGGTACTGAGGCACGAAATGAATGTTTTTAAACTTATATCATGTGTTGAGCTGTATCGGGAAAACTTGGGTGTTCGATTGTTTGATCGGAAAGTTTGACATTTTCTATCTTATCCGGAATGTGATACAATAATTGGAATTCACAAGTAGTTATGAGATAACTGAATGAATATTATAAACATAGCAGTTTAGTCTCACTTGATCGGTTGCCACGGAATTTTGATGCGATCAAAAGTCCGTCGCAATCACGTAGCGTACGCGGATACTCGCCGGGTAAACTTAATAGACAGCCTCACTCCATAGCCCCGACCAAGTGACTGTAGGAGAACCCCGTCGCCGAAAGCATCCGTTCGGGTGTTCGCGGCAGCGGTGTTCCGCCTTGGTGCACTTCGTCGACGGTATCGGGGGTGCGGCCGCCTACTAAAGTTTACGACGAGCATTCGATCAGAATGTCGGGAATCTTGTTGAATTGCCCGACTTGATATTGAAAAGAGTTTTCAATAATGAGACTAAAATGCGGGGTTTATAATTGTTAGGCATATGATGTCTAAGGAATTCATTTGATTAGGCATGCGATGTCTAAAGAGTTTGCAGATTCTAACTGTTGTAGTTTTGCACTTTCTTTTCTGTGACCGTAAGTGTAATATGTTATATCGCCGGTTTCATTGCTATATGTCAACGACAATTGGGATGCGCATATTTAGTTACGTTGATGACATGTGATGTTATGTGTTGCTGGATATGTTATATTGGATCGTCGTGTTTGAATAGCCGGGGTTTTTTATGTGAGATGAGTGTTTTTCATTTTCATTCATGTAAAAACTTGTATGTAATATTCTTTTATTGGGGCACTTCCAGGTTGCGGATGATGTCACCATTTGTGTATTATTTACTTTTCTGCACTAGGATAGACCCAAGGAGGAGGGCACAAGTAACCGGGTTTTAGGGTCCAGTGGGAGACCATCTCGAGGAGTCGAGTCCGAGTCTCCTAACCCTAGAATTGGTAGGGTTGCTTGCCGCTCTCGTAGGGGTCTAGGGGTGTGGGATTGGCTATTCATCACGACCGTGGAATCTGTGTTCTATACTGGCTCGTATTGAAAACACGGACGTCCTAGTATATCCAATATTTCATATGATATTTTCTGCTGTGTTATCTGTGATGTGATCATGTGATGTGTTCGGATAGATATTATATATAGTATATATGATATATTATATATACGTTGCTTATGTTTTACACCCGCACTAGCCCTGCCACGATCTGGCGTTACTTACCTAACCTAACGGTGCAGACGGGACATCGAGGCGAATGCGGATGGCATAAGCATACGTTATATTTATCTGTGATGTTTAGGTGGACTTAAATGATGGGATATTCATTAATGAGATTAATGAAAGAAAATAAACCTAATTGATGTTGTGGAATCGAATTTCAAAATAAAACAGGTAGCTACAGTTCTTGCTTTGCATCGCGGTGTTCATTGTAGAACATCCTGCACCTTATTCGATGAGGAAAGGACCGAGATCCCTTCACCGGGAGTGACTCCTTTAGCAATAACTGGCAGATGCTACAACCCTCGGTTTGTCTTTTGATCGCTTTTATAGTTCCGCTTTGCACAGTGATATATATGATATATCCCGCACCTCATTCGATGAGGAAAGGGCCGACGATCCCTTCACCGGGAGTGACCCCTTTAGCAAAACTAGAAAAGCCTCAAAAAAAACATTCCATTTAAAAACCATTTGATTCCGCAACGAGATCAAGTTCAAAGCGTTAAAGGTTTTCTTAAAAACCATTCGCAACCCTCCGTCATTTTAGGAAGTAGAGTACTTAGTATTCGTGCTACGTTTGTCGACCATAGCCGAGGCGTAGTGTGCGGTAGCTAAGTGATGTCTTCCTACACAGCATATGATGCGATTAGTTAGGACAGTCATGTGGCTTTGTTGACCTTAGGCAAGGGTCATGTGGGTGGGTCTAATTAATCACGAAATGACGGGTAGAACTTGACTAGTACCTATGATTTGTTGACCTTAGCCAAGGTCATAGGTGCTAGGGTAAAAACCATTATCGGGAGTTTCAAGTGTTGAAATTTGCAATGAGATTGCATACCTTCTATATGATACTTGGATCCCGATACCCACTGCGAGTAATTGTTACTCCTGGGAGAGTTTTGTACTTTGCAATTAGCCGATCAAGTAGGTGTCTAGAAATGTGTCAACGGGGTTACGCCTCTGGGAAAACGAGGTTTACTGTCATTAGGTCCGTGCGAAAGCACGGGGAACCTCCCTCAAAGTACCGACACTGGCCTGGCTGAAAGATTGGCGAACTTGTAGAGTGTAATTAATCCCGGCTAGTCTTTCCTTTTAAGGTTTGAAGGAAGATTTGATAAAAACAGTGGGAGCCATCCTGATTAGATAAAATATATAACCAATCTAATCTTGCAAGAGGGCACGCAGAGTGTTTTCTTCTCTCTCTCTCCAGGTAGCGATCATATCACGCCTTAATCAAGATAATAATATGGATGTATTGACCGAACCCGCTTGTTATACTGAGCTGGGGAACGTTGGTCCCGCTCCAACTTATAATTGTTATAAGACATAGCAGGAAATAGGGGAATACCAGAATTCCTATGCCGCCCAAACGAAGAAAGTGCATATGATGCATCTCCTTCGGGTGTGTTCATTACAAAGAACCGTTTCTCAGTATCCTCTGCATCCTGGGTATTTGATACCGGATCAGGATCCCAGATATGTAATCTGTTACATAGGGCTACAAAAAGGTAGAAAAACTGAGAACGGGTGATAAGTTTCATGAGACAAAAAACGGGGCGAGTGTTGCAGCCAAGTCTGTTGGTCACTGTCACCCTGTATTACCAATACATTGATTCTGAACAAATGCTATTAGATACCGAACCTGATATACAAAATCATATCAGTTTCTTTATTAGTAAAGAAATGATAAAATTTTGTATTGATGGATAATGTTTTGAACATTTCCTATATCAAAAGTTGATCGATTCAGGCATGTTATCTGAAAGCATTGACGTTCTAAATCAAACTACAGTTCCTCGTATACAGAACACACACAAGAGGAAGAGTTCAGAAATGAACGGATCCTTCTTGAGGCATTGTAGACTAGGTCACATCAATGCGACCCGACTGGCTGAAGTTACATTTTAGATGCATATTTAAATCAGTTTGAATTTACATCTTGTGAAACTTCCCAGTCATGTCACAAAGATAAGATGACCATAGCTCTGTTTATTGGAAACAGAGAAAGAGTTAGTGAACTCTTGGGACTGATACATGATGATGTATGTAAGGTCTCCTGTCTACACATGCCAGGACTGGTTCTTTATACTTCATTGCGTTCTCTGATAATCTCTCAAGATTCAGACACATGTTTCTGTTGAAACACAAGTCCGAACCTTTTGAGATGTTCACAGAATATAAGTTAGAAGTAGAGAACCAAAATACGGGTATAAGTATTATATCCTATGATGAGATCAGGGAGGAGAATACTTGTGCATAGAATTCCTGGACTATTCTAAGGAGAATGAGATTCTCTCTCAGCATTACTCCTCCGTATACACCATAGCACGATGGTATATCAGGGCGAAGCAATCACACCCTATATGATATGGTGCGCTCTATGATGAGTACTACTGAGTTTCCTATTTCCTTTTAGGGAGTTATGCACTTATGAAGTTGCATGCCTATTGAATAGGGTTCGAATCAAATCAGTGCCTACCACTCCATATAAGATATGGTATGGGAAGAGCCTATCTTTTAAATAAGTTAAGATTTGGGATTGTCCGGCCTAAGTCAAAAGCAAAATCTGGACAAAATCGAGGCAAGGTCAGTTCTGTAGAACTGGAAAGGTTCCAGCTATACAAAACTGCAGCTGATCTGACTGGACCAAAGGATTCTATAGTCCCCAACGAACCTCAAGACTCTCCGCCGATCTGGTAGGTTTCCTCACCTGCCTGAGAGATACTTCGGTTTCTCGATGACAGTGAGAGCGAGGACTGCATCATGAGATGATGACCAAACTAGATTCGAGAAGGTCATCAAGAGTAGGGACTCTGTAAGAATGGCTGGATGCTTAGCGATCTGAGATGGAATCCATGTACACCAGCAAAGTATGGACTTTAGCTGCTATATCTGAAGGGTTAAATCCCCATCAGGAGCAAGTATATCTTGAGAAGATTACTTGGTGTAGAAGGAAAAGTTGAGACTTTCAAAACTTGACTTGTTAAAGGTTTTAGTCGTCAACCAGGTGTGGATAATGATGAAACCTTTTCGAGGGACTATGCTCATGTCCATCCAGATCCTACTTGCCATTGCTACATACCATGACTACGATATCTGGTGGTTGGGTGCCATGACTACTTTTCTAAATAGTGATTTAGAAGAGAACGTCTATAAGAACACAGCCAGAGGGCTTCGTAAACAGTGGGAGCAGCGGAAACGTGTGCAAGTTGCTTTACAGAATAAAGCAGGCATCGCGGAGTTGGAACGTCTGTTTTGATGTGATAGTCAAAGTGTTTGACTTCATCAAAATGGTAGACGAACCTTGTATATACAAAAAGGTAGTAGAGAGTAAGGTAGTCATCCTCGTATTGTACGTAGATAACATACTCTTGATAGGAAAAGAGTTTCCTATACTACGATCGGTCGATCTCCTCTTGTCATAAGGATTCTCCAAATAGGATCAAAGTGATACCTCCTAAACCCTGAGTTTTCATCTATGAGATAGATGTAATTGGATGCTAGGATTCTCACTAGATGTAGTGAGATGGTATCAATCGATCCTGGGGAGAATCACTGGAAGTGTTCCAGGGTGATAAAGACTACTGAATGTCAGTCACAGGCATTGTCTTTACCCTCAGTAAAAGGACGGTATGTTGAAAGAGTTCCAAGCTAGATACCGTGGCAAACTAGACGATAAAGGCTGGTAACATTGCTATTAAAGATACTACCAAAGAGGCAGTTTGGGTGTATATTGGTTCATAAGATGAACTAGGTTCCTACCATTGTGTGACAATGGAAGTGTGGCTTTGGCCCGTGAACCCCGATCCCATCAGTGACCCAGACATATTCTGAGGCAGTATCACCTGATCATGGAGATAGTTGATCTCCAGGGTGATCAAGGTTAGGAGAGTAGACTCAGAGGATAACACGGTGGATCCACTCACGAAGGCCTTTTCCCAAAGAAATACTTTTAGGGGATTGTTGAGTATTAGATACTACAACTACTGCTACAGATGGCCCTAGTGCAAGTGGGAGATTGTTAGTTATATGTATGCCCTAGAGGCCATTACTGTACATTGGATGTATATTGTAGTGGATGCTGGGACATATATAGGTAGGACTTTCTTGCTCGACATGATAGTACGCTATCTGATTACTCTTTATTTTAACATGTATACTCTCTGTCTCTCTGATTACATGTTGATAAAGCCCTTAGGATGTGTGCTCGACTTCCAGGACTATGATGTAGATCATACTAGTGGGGCCTGGATAGTCCATAAGTACATCCTTCAATGTTCCTAGTCGTAGGAATATCGAGACGGGGCATCGATATTCCAGAGTAGACTAGCGTATATCTTCTCGACCCATGTGATGGGCGATGGATGATCCCATATCCATTGGTGTTTGACATCAGAGATGGTATGCGGGTGCTCAGTGGAGACTGGGTACACTGAACGGACTCGCCGAGAACTCCCAGATGGTATTATACCTCACGTCAGATGGCAGTTCTCTGGTGACACTGGTACAGCTTAGTCTGTTGACCCGAGATCGTCATAGAGTCTTGTGTGTCTCCTACTGTGCTTTGATTTCCACCCTACCACGGCTCTACTGAATCGTGCAAACAGGTGGTTTTTGGGTACAGTCCCGATTCACATGGAGGCAATGAGCGATAGGAGAGGATTCGTATCTCCCAGTATTGGGGGTTGATGTTGCGCTATGCTCGACTGGCCATAACAGGAAATCCCTGGCCAGGGTTGCAGTGATATACTGGTAAGAGTTATCAGTAGTTTCACAATTGTTATGGACCTTACATCGGCATGACTTATCGAGCTATTGGTGTCTGACGTTTACCACCCCTAGGCGAGATATGCGACATATCAGACGAACAGACCGGACTGTACGGTAAGTGTTACTGGTTGGATTCACAGGAGTGTGAGAGGGGTTGCTCGTCGATCTTCTGATCGCTCAATATCCGGGTGGCCGTTATGTTTAGCAGACCGCTTGCGGCTTGTGGGTGTTTGATATGATCATCACCTGCTGCCGGCGTATTGACGAGTCTTTAGAGTCCTACACAGAGGTTTCCTGGCTCAAGCGAAACGAAATAGGAGCGCATATGAGATATGTGCGGGACCGAGAATAATGCGTGTATGTGATACCGTATTCTATTCTCATGATGAATGTATCGAATGGTTGTATGCGATATAACCTAGTTATCGAATCAAGGATTGATTCGATAAGTCGATACATTGGATACTAGTCGGTTATATGCGACATGACCGGATCGTTGGATCAAGTGTTGATTTAATGATTTAATGTATAATTATATATTTGATATATTACTTTGCATTAACTGGTATTGGTTCACTTTAAATGGATTTTCTCACTTGAAGTTCACAAGTTGTATATGTGATATACTTTTGTGCACTTGTTTGTATCATGTTTGATGATACATGCAAACTTGGTTAAGTGTATGATTAAACCATGGTTATGTAATGGTTAGGGTTTTGATTTTATTAACTATTTATTTATTTATTATTCTTTTTTGAAAGATAAAGAGAAATGGTGGCTTTCTTTGTTTGTTGTTGAAGCTTCATGAAGCTTTGACTAAGTGACCATTTTGTCTTCATGCTTAACCCTAACCATTCAAACTAACCATAGTTTATTCTCTACACCTAACCATGGTTGGTATATGATAAGTATTCATTTTGTTTTCTATTTTGAAAATACTTATCATATTCTTTCTTCATCTTCTTCATCTTCAACAATGAAGAAACCTTGCCACCATCAATGGCAACTTGAGAAAAAGAGTGAGAAATCCAATTCTAAAGTGAACCCACTTCCTATTTCTTCATCCTCTACCACTTGCCAAGTAGTATAGGGTTTTTTATTCACAAGTTTCATGACTTGGTGAAGTTGGAGTTTGATCTTGAGTTGCCTCGACGTAGATCATCTTCGGCATCGATGTCGACGACCTAGCCCGCCCATTTCTCCGATGAAACCGATGCTAGAGTCCGGGATTCGATATGGACAGCGGAGGGACGTCATCACGGAGCCTAGGAGGTGGAGGACCGGATCTACAAAGGTTGTAGCCTCTTTCCTTTTAAGTTAAAGTTTTTTATTTGCATTGCATCGTCTATACATCTAGTTAACGATCCGTATTAGAGTTTGTAGGCACATGGAAAATTTTGAATTAGCCATGTTTGATCACTTGTGAGACCTTATTAGTGTGCCTAGGAACCCTACAACTCTCTCTCCAAGCTTTCCCTCTCCTTCTTCCTCCAGCCCTAACCCTCATATGAGTAGTGAACCGTAGGGCTTTAGAGGTAAAATACTTCATACATTCTTCTCTACATCTTCTGAGTTGTCTAGTCTAGCAAACTAGACATCTAAGTTTCCTCACACTTAAGGTTAAAGCTTGGACCATAAGCCCTCGAGTGGATCATCTTCGACTTCGAAGATCACTAAGAAAGCTCAATCCGTTCTTCTAGGAGCTTAAGAAGTGGAGAAGAAGACCCGAAGGACTTGGTTCTAGGAGGTATCAAACTCTTCATAGTAGTTAAACCTCCTAATTAGTTTTGTTAGTTAAGGTTTTCATAAAGATCCTGTAGTTTAGTCAGTGTTGCGAATCATACAAAAATTATTTTTTGCAAATTCCGCCTCCCCGCGAACCTACGGGGTGCGCGACACTAAATTACAGGCAAAATCTTTCTTCAGAATTGTGAAACTAATGCTATCATAGTTTTTAATCAGAACTAAGACACTAGTGCGACCATCCTACCTAGGTCGCCCTTCCTTATACTTGATTACTTGAATAGAAATCAAGATAGAATTGAACTTCTCTGCAAGAATGACCTTTGTTAGAATATCCGCCGAATTCACCTTAGTATCGATCTTTATCAAATTGATCTCCTTCTCAGCCCACTCTCTTATCTTGTGATACAGCACGTCGATATGCTTAGTTTGACTATGGTATACTTGATTCTTCGCCAAGTGATTGAGGCTTTGACTGTTGCAAAATAAAGGAACCAGCCCCTTATCGATCCCGAACTCGCCAACTAGGCCCTTTAACCACAATGTCTCCTTAGATGCTTTTACTGCCGCTATGTATTCTGCCTCCGTCATTAAGAGCGCCATGGTATCCAGAAGTGTCGACTTCTAACTGATAGGAGATTCTGCAACTGTATATACATAGCCTGTAAGAGATCTTCTCTTTTCTAAGTCCCCAGCGTAATCCACATCTACGTATCATTGCAACTGGCTTGATTTATCTTCTGACTTGTGAAAGAATAAACCGAGATCTTTAGATCATTTTAGATACCTAAGTATCAACTATATAGCTTTCCAATGAAACTTCCCTGGATTTTACATATACGGGCTAACCAGAATTACCGCATAGGATATGTTTGGACGAGTGCATAACATAGTGTACATCATCGATCCAACCGCGCTTGCATATGGTACTCAAGACATCTTTTCCTTCTCCTCCACTGATTTTGGACGCTCCTTATAAGATAGCTTGAAATGACCGGTTATAGGGATGCTCACCTGTCTTGAGTCCTTCATGTTGAATCTCTCCAACACCTTCTCAATATATCTGATTCTGGATAGCCACACCTTTCCAGCCTTCTTGTCTCGAATAATTTCCATCCCAAGTATCTTCTTCACTTCACCTAAATCCTTCATGTTAAATTCTTCATTCAACGAAGGTTTAAGCTCCTTTAATTCCTCTATACTCTTAGCCGCGATCAACATATCATCGACATATAGGAGTAGATATATCGATGACCCATCCTTAAACTGCTTCGAATACACGCAGCTGTCATACTTACAATTCAAGTAGTTGGTTTTCCTCATGAAAGATTCAAAGTGCTTGTATCTGTTACGACCTAGAAATGGCACGTGACCGACACTTGAATCACGTGAATTCTATAGGACCCCACCGTAACCTAAGTAAGCCAAAAATCAGAAATCTAAAACTTTTTAAGAAGATAGTGGAGGTGAAGTATTGTAAAATGGTATAAATGGAATCAAGTTCTCTTTTTAAAGTATAAACAAGTTTATAGAAATAAAAGTATGTAGTATACTAAAATTTGAAAACGTTTTCATCATTTGAAATTTGGGCAGCACCTCCTTTATAAATTTCGATCAAAACAGTACATAAACGATAATAATATTTGCAGCCCCAAGCAGGAGCTAGCTCTTCGCCAATCGACGGAAATACAACCACGCAAAAAGTATATGACGCCCAAGACAAAGATTAATCACAGAAAAGAAAGCAAAGAAATACCAAAACATCATCAGACCAACTATATCCAAATAATATACAAGTCTTGACTCGAAGTCTGAAAGAATATACAACTGGTCTCTAAGTCTACCAAATATACATAGTCTGGTTGATGGAGCTTTTAACTAGATATAATGAATATAAATATACAATAGTGGTTACGATCTGTGGTGTAACCCTACCTACCAATCAAATCACCCAAAAGAAGTAATTTGCCAGCAAGCTGCTATAGATTCGAGCGGTCGGTCCTGTAAAAAAAACTATAGCACAACGGGGGTGAGTTTCCAACTCGTGAGTAGAGATATCATCAGGTAGAAATCGAATGTATGACGATCTTTTAGGTCATACAGTAATATAATAATATCATACCGTGTGGTATTGAAGGTAGTCGTGTATATATATAACATCATGCCTGTGTCAATATATGATACCATGTCGTCCATATCATGTATATATACATATCATCCAAGGAGTGTCCATCAAAGATACTCGAAATCATCATAAAATCCTGTGTGCCCAGCATCGGCACTTGAAATCATCATAAATCCTGTGTCCAGTATCGACATGTAAATTCTCATATCTCAGGCGCCGTCTCATCAGATCGGCCCTCATATCTCAGGCACCATTTCATCAGATCGGTCATCATATCCATCTGTCTCATATCACTCAGGTCGGAATCCTACGGATATCCGCCGAGTCCAATACTGTCACCGGTAGGTAGTGTTCCCCTGCCTGGCTCAACGCCTTTCTATACGATCTTCTTGCCCCGGAGTACCGTACCGGGTTCACCATGTATCCGCAATCGGTTTCTTTCTCTGCCTCGATTTGGATAACCATCATAGCTCAGCACCAAGAAATCTCATGGTGGACTCCGAAGTATCATATCAAGAGAAACCACGTTTTTAAAACAATCAAAAAATTTAAATAATATCCGCGGTATCTCAAATCCAGAAATCTCATGAAAACATAAACTCATGAAATGCATGGCAATAATGAAATAATATGTATAAACACATTACACTACTGTAATGCATAGTAAGTGTGTTCATATGAGCGTATCGTGTAGCAAGCTAAAGAAAGTGCAATAACTGAACTAGTATGTGGTACTGAGCACTAAACAGTATCTAAAATACTAACATTTTATAAAGTGAAATGGTAACATAGCGAGTTCTAATGTGTACGTAGCATGGCAATTACCGATGATGTGTGTGAGCCGGCAAGTATGTGTACTGCAACATATGCATCATCGGTAATGGTGCATGCGTCCTACCAAACGAAGTCACGTAAAGATAAGGGTGTGAAACGTAATATAGATATTGTAAAAGAAAATAATGTGAGCATATGCAGAAATAAGAAATCGTAATGTAAGCGTAAACAGAATAGAGAAATCGTAAACGTGAATAGTACTAAAATACGCAACTATGTATAAGCCATACAGTTATATTTCAAAACAGTATGAATCGTTGTTTTAGAAATTAGGGGGGCTACGGTGTTTTCGAAAAAGATACCATTTGAAAAGGCCTAGCGTCTGTTAGGAATATGGATGCCCTAGAGGCCATTATTGTATATTATAGTGGATGCTTGGACATATATATATAGAGGATTTTCTTGCTCGGCATGTGATTTGAGTTTATTTTGCGTATGCGCTTTTTAAAAGATGAATCGAAGAATATTGACCGCAATCAAGAACGGCGTCGCTTGGTTGATCAAAGAATAATTTATAACCGCAATCAAGAACGGCACCATTTAATTGATCAAAGAATAATTTATAACCGCAATCAAGAACGGCGTCGCTTGGTAGCTAGCCGGTGAGTACGGGTCGGTCCACAGGGATTCTGTGTATTCTTAAATTGTTCTAACGAGTTAATTCCGATTGTTGTCGGATTGATTAAATCTAAAAGCTAAGTTCATCTAAACTAAAATCTTGCTAGGGTTAGGTTTAGGTTAGGTTTGGAAAGTCAATATTCCTCACCGCTTTCTATGCCCAAATTAAGATCTATTATGTGTTATGGTAATAATTAATAAAGTGGATTAGTACCATCGGAAAGAAACGGTGTTTCTTCCTCTAGGTTCTTGTCCTTCCTTTCTTAATTCTTACCCTAACCTCCATGGAAAACACGCTCAACCGGTCGTTTATATTACGGTATCACCGCTACCTCATGGGATAGGGTGCTGTAGGGAGCAGTGTGTGCATGTATGCATGGAGTCCTATAAAAACGTGTGATGGGCAAGAAAGGGGTAAAAGATCTTCATCTCTCAAGCCTTCTCCAAATCTAACCCTAACAAGCGAGGAGACTACTCACTCATTAGGGAATTGAAAAACATTTTCTAAACTATCTAACTAGGGCAGAGAATAACATTTAACTAGGGCAGATAAGAAATTAGCTAGGGCATGGAAATAAAATTTAACTAGGGTAATAAAAAGAAAACTTACTCCTAATTTTTATTTGATGCTCTCTTCATATATTGCAGAAATTTACAGATCTGAATTTTGATAAAATGAAATGAGGCACAAGAAGTGGCATACCTCAAAAAGAAGTTTAGGGTTTCTATTTATAGATCATAGAAACCCTAGGGTTACAATTGATTCACGTCTGCATTTACAATTTTACCCTAAGATAACACTATTTACTGCACCGACGCCACCGACACGCGCCTCGCACGCGCCACGAAATTTTTCCTCCGACACGCGCTTCCTATGGCCGCGGGACCGCGGCCATAGGCCCTGTTTGGCCGCGGTTCCGCGGCCAAGTGGAAGGATTGTTGGCTGCAATTTTCTGAGATGATTCTGGTTGCATTTTTCTTTTCTTTTCTTCACTTGGTTTCTCAGATGGTCTTCTGGTTTCTTCCAGATTTCCATAGTGAACAATGTCGTGGACTTTACCGCTTGCTTCGTGTCGAAGTCTTGAACCTTGCACTGCCTTTGTTCTTTGTGAAATCGTCTATTAATCTTCGTTTAGTCTTCAAACTGTAGGCTTGATCAAGATTCTTCCATTTGTTGGTCGTAGTCTCACTTTTGTATCGTCTTTTCATCAATTTCACTGTTTTTGTTTCGAGAACCTGTAACTTGCAACTATGTAGCAGACATGTGTCAAAAGCACCTGTTTATTTGTAAAATGAATAAGAATGGGGAATATAATAATGCAGAATTATGGTATGAACAAATACCCCCAAACTTATCTTTTGCTAGTCCTTGAGCAAACCTAGTTTTATTCTCGAAAAAGACATAGCCTCACTTTCGCAGGGAAACGCGATTGCACTGAGCTCGTGCAACAAGCCGTTAAATCTCTAGGTGTCCCTAGTAGGAGGAGTGTTGTCTCCTGAGGGTTTTCAGCGGATACTACCCACAAAATCCTATCAATTTGGCCTATTGACTTTTATTCTCCAATTAGGTTTTCCAACAAGGAATTCTATTATCTTTGACTCAGAAATTATCTACCCATATTTTTCATGCTTCCTCATCATTTAACTTAAGATCATATATGCTTTTGTAAATTTACTTAGATTTTAGCATCTTTTATGTTTTCCTTCTAAGGTTCCATCTTAACTTAGGAATTTTTATCATCTCTACTAAAGATATAAGTCCTATTTTTCATTCATATCTCTCATCTAAATCCCAATCACATACCCCTACGTATGTGTATATATCACCCCTACACTTGGAAATTCAAATCAAGCTATTATACTCTTGTCCATCGTCCAAAGTACTTTTCAATTGGTGAATTTTTAGATGAAATTGCTCACACATTCTTCATGCGACCGTTAATACTTCTTGAGATACAAACGACCGATTACAAAATGTGTTTGCACATTAAAGCATAATTCCTAGTCTTGTAACACCTAAGGCTTTAGCAGTGACTCCCAAACCAGTTGGTCTAAGGCACTAGGTGATAAAGCACCCTCGCTAAATATTTTTTTCTATTTATGCAGCCTTAAGTAATTACAAAACCAGTGTTCATTTTTTTCTCTCTTTTTTCACACTTGTATTTTTATTTTATTTTTCTTCATACTAAGGACTTTTAGACAAGAGCATTTCAAGGTCTCTTCTACTATTCCAAGTTTCAAGGTTCGTGTTTGTGCAATTTGTAGGGTATATATTTTACGAATTTAGACTTAAACTTAGGGATTATTTTTTAGACTTATACTTTAATACAAATTTCAATACTCTTCCCTTATTTTTGACTTAGCCTAAGAAATGAACTCAAAATTTTCCTATTTCTAGGTAACTACAAAGACATATATTTTCTACCGTTAAATTTTAAAAAATATTTTTTTTAGGGTTTTTTTTTAATTTACTAAGTCTAGGATCTAGTTGTTCCTAGCTAGTTAACCTTTTTGTCAAACTCAAGTCAATTAAGGCCAAGATTGAATGTTTTAATTTTTATAATTTTTTAAAAATTTTCAATTTTTATGGGTATTAAAATAAGTATGTAAATGCAAAAATATACATATGAATGTGAAGGAAGAAGGCTTACCGAGCATACCCCCAAACTTAAACTTGACAGTGTCCTCACTGTCAGGCTACACCAAGAAGGTCAAAATTGTCGGCGCTCCCCTGCTTATTTATTTATAGTTTTTTTTATAATTCTTATGGGTTTTAAAAAAATAATAAAATAAACAAAATGTATACAAAAAAGCCCCCCCCCAAACTTAAGTGAGACAGTGTTTCCACTGTTTTAAGTGTTAATGTTCAGAGTTAGGGAAGAGGAAAATCAAAATATACAAGGCCTTACACAGACCAAAGGTTAGCACCAACCATTCAAAAATTCTATCATGATAATGGTAGGGTTGGTGAAAGAATGGAGTGTAGAGAAAGGAGTTGAGAAACACACGAGACCGTATGAGAAGAAAGGTGGAATATGGTCTCGGTCTATTAGGAGAAGAATGGTGAAAGAGAGAAAGAAGTGTAGTACGAACTTGAGGGTGTAAATCGAGTAAATAAATTCGCGCAAATTGTGATGACCGATATGTTAAAAGCGATTGTGCTAATCTATCAACCCGTCGAGAAATGGGGTCAAATCCCTCAAGATTCGCAAGAAAACATTGGCACGTTGAACTTGGTGACCCATCCATTGAAAACGGAAGCGTGACGAATTCTTGCTCGGTCGAAACGATAGGAAGAACGAAAGGGAGTGATTTAGGGATAATCTTATTCTCACCTAAGCAAACTGTCTCGAACTTGAAGGATTCCATCAATGGTTCGAAATGACTGTAAGCAGCCGAGTCTAATGGTTCAACTAACTCATCTGAAAATTCAAATGACTCAAACTCGGGCGGTGAGTCTTCAAAATCGTCCGAAAAAGTGAAGCACTCGTAATCGTTATCGGCTGTTTGAACTGTGTCAGATTCAAAGAGGTACGCACTAGTGGCGTCCAAACTGCTGTGATCGAACAGGAATCTTTCAAGCTCACAGTCCTCCTGCGTGATCTTTTGCGTGGTCGTAACGATGGACAGGAGGGGGGTGATTTAGGAAGTATAACAGTTAAAGGTTCAGCAGGATGAATTGGAAAATCCGACTCATCAAACAAAAATGGTTCATCCTCAATACTATCCTCATAATTCTCCTCAAAAGTTATCTCATCTATGCAATTATCATCAAAATCAAGACGCATATGAGGTTCGGGAGAAACATTTAATGACTCGGGATGATTAATTGGAGATAAAATTTCAGTCAAATCTACGGGTTCATCATCCAAATTATTCCCGGCGTCAATATCCTCAATCAAGTGAAAATCAAATTTTTTAGACACCTCATCAAAAGCATGGATATTTATCAATTCAGGTTCTATATTGGAGGTGTAGAGATCGAAAGGATTGGTGATGGTTTCACTCGAAAGGGACCCTTCACAATCTGGAAAATTAAGCACTACAAAATCACACAACTCATTAAACGTTTTATCTTCAACTGGTGAATCATTTGGGACACTTGAGAAAACCGGAGTTGTGGGATTCAATTGGTGAATGGTAGGTTTGATTTGGAAGTGTGTAAAACTCACTCTCACCACTCAAATTCTCACTCTGTTCAACCGCCTCATCATACATTGGAATTTTTGGAGCTAGTTTGAAACTAACTACCGAGTCACTAGGTTGTATAAGGGCGGCCATGGACGCATCCACATTCCTCATCATTTGGTTTGTCGCTACTATATAAGCTTCCAACGACTGTTCCAGAGTAGACTTGGATTGTGAAGGGGTTTCAGTAAAAGATTCAAAATTGCTTGGATTTTGGAAACTCCCAAATGGCTGTGTAGAAGCAATGTCTATGGAAGGTGCGAAAGTCGGGTAGGACTGGTAGGAATTGAATGGTTGGACAGGAGTAGGATCAACATTTGGATAAAAAGGTGAATGGACTTGTTGATCCTAAGAACTAGAAGCGTTGAAAGGAGTGAAAGATCGGTTATGAGATTGTTCAATATGTTCAGCTATAGACATGGGTTTCGGAGTTACAACAGGACTCGAAAAAGGAGTATCAACGTAAGAAGGTGGTGAAGGTTGAAATGGTTGATACAAAGTGGATTGTGGAGTCGAACTGTTTCTCCTAGACGCTTCTATTCGATCTTTCAAAGAAATTTTGAGCATGGAGGGGTCGTCCGTAATTCGACCAAAACAATTCGCGTATGAAGCAATGTTTGGATGAGGGTACCAAAGTTCGGCAAGAGTTTTGGGAGGTGGGGTATCCATGATGTAGGAAAGGAGAAGAAAAAGAATGTGGGGTGCACGGATTTCTTACCGACAAGTTGCAAGTGTTTGTAAAAAAAAATTTTCCTTTTTGTGTTTTTTTTATAGGGAGCTTTTTGCAAAAAGATTTTCAATAAAAGGCTTAGACACACGTTCAATCAATCACACATGCACAATCAAGACTAGATCTAGGGTCACCTAGGACAGCTAGACAGCTCCTAACTGTTCCAAAGGGCAAGAAGTAGGACCTCAAACCACCTCTTCACCGCCAATTATGGCCAGGTAAGTACCAGGTAAGTGGGAGATTCTATACTACGTAAGTAGTGGGCCTAATTAAGTAACCACTTGCCTTAGACACACTTTCCTAGACACCACAAAGTCAGGTTAGGATCAACGGTCGATGCCTATAACTATTCCTCTGTCCTATTGAGCGTGAAGTCCTTAGGGCCGAGTCTAATCTTTTTTAATTAATTTATGGTCAATACAATATGCCTTATGTGATTTTTGGGGTCCTGGGAAGGGTAATGAAATCCCCACCCAATTTGATTGGTGTTCAAGCCCCTTAAAGTCAATTAAAATATGCAAAGCAGTAAACATAATCAAACACTTGCCAAAAAATTTTTTTTAGCGCAGCGCAAAGAATCCTGCACAGGATCAATTATTGGAAGGGGGAGAGATTTTTGGCGTAAAGAATCCTGCAGGAAATTTTTATAGAAGATATATCAGGGGGTTCAGAGAAGGATAGAGAAAACTTACAATGAGTTTTTTAGGTGATGACGTCATCCCCCTACAGCGGAAGCGCGGCCAAAGGCGCTTTCGGCGGTGGAAACGCGGCGGCGGCGGCGGTTCAGTTCCAGATATTTCTTCTACTCTTTTGGTCTGATTTTTCTCTGCTTTTCAGATCTGCCATTTTCTGTTTTGCTTTCTGGATTTTTCCAGATCTAAACTCGTTCGTCGATACTGCAAAATTCAAAAGAAAAATACCCTTCACAAAATAACAAGATGATAAAAATTTTAATAAACTTTTTATTTTTCAGTTTTTATGATTTTTCAATTTTATATTAACCCGAAATTACAAAAAGAAAATAACACGCCATCACCGGCAACGGCGCCATTTGATTTGAGTTTATTTTGCGTATGCGCTTTTTAAAAGATGAATCAAAGAATATTAACCGCAATCAAGAACGGCGTCGTTTGGTTGATCAAAGAATAATTTATAACCGCAATCAAGAACGGCACCATTTGATTGATCAAAGAATAATTTATAACCGCAATCAAGAACGGCGTCGCTTGGTAGCTAGCCGGTGAGTATGAGTCGGTCCACAGGGATTTTGTGTATTCTCAAATTGTTCTAACGAGTTAATTTCGATTGTTGTCGGATTGATTAAATCTAAAAACTAAGTTGATCTAAACTAAAATCTTGCTAGGGTTAGGTTTAGGTTAGGTTTGGAAAGTCAATATTCCTGTCACGACCCGAAAGGTACGGAACGTGACTGGCACTTAAATTACGAAACGTCTCAAGGCGTCCGTAAAATAAGTAAGCCAAAGTCCAGAAATCAAAACCAAATAAGCAGAAGAGTGAAGGAAAACCAATCAATTGAAAGCGAGTTTCTCAAATAAGTCATATCAAGCCTTTTCTTAGAAACAATATCAATTTTTCCGAAAATTTCGGCAGAGTCTCCTTTGTAAATACTGGCCCCCAAAATGGGTGCAACAAGAATATATATAAATACAACAAATAAGGCATCCTCAAGCGGGAGCTAGCTCTTCGCCACAGGGCAGTCACAAATCCCACGCAATGTAAATCAGCAATATGCATAAATAAACATAAGAAGCGCAAGTAAAACATCATGTCGACTCGAGTGAGCTTGACCCCAAAATACAGCATAAAAAGCCCACAAATCTCATAGTCTAGTCTCTAGGTCAATATACAGCAATACTGGTAGATACAGTAGATGGAGTACTCTAGATACAAAGAATATACAAGGTGGTACAAAAATAATAATACAACCCACCTAGGAGCAAAAGCCTCGAGTCCAGGCAAAAGAGGCAAAAGAAGCAAGTGCGCCCGCCGCTACTGTACTGACGGAGCGGACCTGCAAAAGGCTGTGGCATAACGGGGGTGAGTTGCCTACTCGTGAGTAATAAATAACATCTATATAGGCTATCGCAAGCATGCACACAAGCATCCTAGCATTTATAATACAGGTATGGCAGGATATACTAGCAGGTATGTATGCAACATGTAGGTACTAGCAGGTATGAATGCAATATGAATCAACTCGTGATCTGAATATATAGGTACAAGAAGTCATATTTTTCTTTTAGGAATCTCTTTTCTTTTAAAATATCAGCACAATACCAAAAGAATCAACAAGAATCCGTGTCCAGCATCGACACCTCAAAATTGTCTCAATCTCATGTATCCATATCATAGTATCTCTGGCCTCAGCCGTCCGGCTGACCCATCTCAAATGTCAATATCTCATCATCTCGCGGCCATGGTCGGTATCCTCTGGATATCCGCCGTGCTAAAAAGTCACCGGTAGGTAGTCTATCCCCTGCCAGGCTCAACGTCAGCAACACGACCTTCTTGTCCCGGGGTACCTTACCGGGCCCACCATGTACCCGAGACGGTTCATCCAACTCCTCGAAACGGGTCTCGAAAACCACAGCAAACTCATGGTGGACGACACTTACATCACTAGAAAACCTCAATTTGCATATTTAAAAAAAAGTAGTATGTTTTAGAAATTATGTGGCTTTCCCCCGAAATCCAGAAATATAATAAATCTCAAGAAATCCTCATAAGTGCATATGTCAATGATAATGAATGCATATGGAATCAGTAATCAAGTTGCGATGTATGATTAATAGACTAAGCATGAACATATGATATGATGAGGTACATGCACATGAATAGCAATCCTACGATTTCATTTTAAGGATTTAAAGGAAATAGCACAGGTTTAAGCATCAATTATAGTAAAAAGGTTTCAAATTATAGGTTATCTAGTGTGCTGGCATGGCAATTATCAGGGCGTCTATGTATGCATGAATAGTGCTCGTGCTGCATATAAAACCCAGGCAATGGTGCAGGTGTCCTATAGAATGGGTTCGCATATGTACGTCAAAATAAAGCATGGATGTAGTTACTAATATCACTAGAAATCTTTAACTACTTAAACTATCGGGTGACTTGCGCCATCCAAACGATAGTCCCCCGTAGATGTTAAATCTACTCACCGGAATCCCCAGCTAGCTATATCCAATCACCGCCTTTCCTTTTCGTGCCGCGTCCGAAGTCTCCGCGACCGAACCTGGAATTTGCACCAATACAAAACATAAGGTTACATATCATGAAACGACGCAAATCCCAAACGAAAACATCAACGTTCACGAGTTAGGCACAACATGCACAAGGTGCGCGGAATACACACGAAAATCACAAAAACTAACTATAACCATCGTTTTAGGCGCCCGGCAAAGCTAAAACCCGATAAAACCAAAAATCCGCATTCACACACCCTAAAAGTCATAGGAGATGCCAATACAATCATCAAGATATCACAAAAGATTCATCACATAATTTTATAAAAAAACTAGTAAGCATTTACATTCCAAAATCGGTGCAAACATCGCCGATTTGCGACAAAAAAGACTACAATCTAGCATAATCACCCAAGTCACACCATTAGATAGCCACTACACAAAATTTCAACACATTAACCATGCTTCAAAACCTATATTCCATAAATAACCCTTTCTTGATTTTTATAACTAACAAAATCCAACCCAAACTATACATGAAATACTAAATTAGCACCAATTTGAAGCCCAAAAAGCAATGTGACCACTTAGATTAGGCTAACAAAACAACTAGATAGCAAATATAATTTAATTAACTTACTAATGGTTTTCTAAACCCTAATTAAAAGTCAAGCCATGAACTAAAAAAAACTAGATTAGAAATTAACACTAAAACAATTTTCAAAGTTCTAATTAGCACACTTTAAACTACAATTTAACCAAAAATTGAAATTATACCTCACAAGCCCAAACCCTATGTTGCTAAAGCCTCCCAAGATGCCAACTTTCTCCAAGATTTGAACCAATTTAGGTTTGAGAAGAGAGGGAATAAGGTTTTGCTTTGAAATTGTGAAGGAAATTGTTGATTTCAATGAATTTTGATGGAATTTTCTTGATGAAAATGAGAGAAAAGAGAAGGAAAAAAATAATGGAGGGGAGGGGGAGCTGCTCTCAGCCAGAAGTGGGATGGGGAGGTGTGTAGGGAAATTTCAAAGTCAAACCCCTCTCATAATAAGTACACCATACCTCCAAAATTAACATATTATAAACCCTTTTAAAACACATCATTTTACCACATGATTAAAAGTCAAAAAGAGGCAAGGAAATTTTCTTGAGCTGCTGATGGTGGGGCCGACCTAGGGGTGAGGAATGAGCGAGCGAGATTTTACGAAGAAATTCTATGCAAAAAGCCCCCCCCCCCCCCACAATATCATATTTGCAAGTTTTAGTTCAAAATAAATATATTTTTGTTTTCCATATTAAAAACCCATTAAAACTTGAAATAAAATACTAAAAATTTATATTACAACTAGATTTTAATTAACATGATTTTAAAGATTAAAATTAGCCCATTTAAATTTGTATTTATCGCTAATTTAATATATATTTTTTTACCGGCTTAAAATAATATTAAAAATTGAAAAATTAGGGAAAATTTTTAAATGACCAGAAATTTATAAGTAACTCATTAGCTACTAAAAACTAGCAATTATCTATCCAAATTAGGTATAATTAGTCCTAAACTGCAAAATAACAAAAAAGACGATTTACGGAAAAATACCAAATTTTCACCGATTTTCGGGAAAACACCAAAACGACTTTTCAAGGCGTTACAATCTTCCCCCTTAAAGAAATTCGGTCCCCGAATTTAAAAATCTAGCTACGCGTACCTTCAAAGAGATGGGGATATTTCTTCCTCATCTCGTCCTCGGTCTCCTAGGTGACCTCCTCGCTGCTCGGGCCACGACAAAGGACCTTGATGGTCGGTATAAATTTCGATCTCAATTTCTTCACCTGTCGATCCAGGATGACCACTGGCTGCTCTGCAAAATAAAGGACGCGCTCTAGCTGGACTGTCGGGTGCTGAATCACATGCGAAGGGTCGTGAAGGTACTTGCGGAGCATCAAAACATGGAAGACGGGGTGAACATCAGGAAAGCTGGGTGGAAGAGCCAAACGATATGCAACTGTGCCAACACGCTCGAGAATCTCGAAGGGACCCACAAATCTGGGACTAAGCTTTCCTTTTCGCCCAAATCGCATCACACCCTTCATCGGAGAGACCCTCAGAAAAACATGATCGCCAACTGCGAACTCTAGCCTGCGACGGTGCCTGTCTGCATATGATTTCTTCCTGCTCTGAGCCGCTCTCATCCGGTCTCGAATCAACTGTATCTTCACGGTCGTCTCCTCAACAAGCTGCGGCCCCAATATACTGCTCTCGCTGAGCTCTGTCCAACAGACGGGCGATCTGCATCTCCTCCCATACAATGCCTCGAAAGGTGCCATCTGAATAGTATCCTGGAAGCTGTTGTTGTAGGAGAACTCCACTAAGGGTAAATGATGATCCCAGTTACCTCCGAAGTCTAAAACGCACGCTCGGAGCATGTCCTCAAGAGTCTGAATGGTCCGCTCCGACTGGCCGTCGGTCTGTGGATGAAATGCTGTGCTGAAACTCAAACGGGTGCCCAATGCCTCCTGAAGTCGCTGCCATAGTTGGCTGGTAAACTGGGTGCCTCTGTCGGACACGATACACGTTGGTACGCCATGCAACCGCATGATCTCGTCGATGTAAATCTGGGCATAATGAGCAAAACCGAAAGTCGTCTTCACTGGCAGGAAGTGAGCCGCTTTCGTCAATCGATCCACGATCACCCAAATGGAGTCGTACCCTCTCCTGGTCCTGGGTAGACCCATAATGAAGTCCATAGAAATCTGCTCCCATTTCCACTCCGGAATGGGCAAAGGCTGCAACCCTCCTGCTGGCCTCTGGTGCTCGGCCTTGACTTGCTGACAAGTCAGGCATCTCGATACGAAGTCTATGACGTCCTTCTTCATCCCGTCTCACCAATAGACATCTCTCAAATCGCGGTACATCTTGGTGGAACCCGGATGAACGCTGTATGTCGATCTATGCGCCTCCTCAAGAATCTCACACCGCAGTCCTTCAGAATCTGGTACGCACAGTCGAGTCCCAAATCGCAGTACTCCCTGATCATCGATCACGAACTCGTAATCTCTGCCCTGCCTAATCTGCTCCATGATCTCTAAAAGACGGTCATCGCTAAGCTGTGCCTCTCGAATACGGTCAAGTAAATGCGGACGTGCACGAACATGCGCAAGCTGTCCCCTTGTCGGAGTGAACTCGAACTCAACCCGGCTGTCGCATAAAGTCTGCCAATCTGCCGACGACTGCCTCTGTACTGCACGCAAACAAGATAGACTACCCCCGGGCCTCCTGCTCAAAGCATCCGCCACTACATTAGCCTTGCCCGGGTGATACAAAATCTCGCAATCGTAGTCCTTTTACTAGTTCCATCCAATGGCGTTGTCTAAGATTCAGGTCTCGCTGCTGAAATATATACTTTAAGCTCTTGTGATCAGTGAATATCTGACACGACTCGCTGTATAGGTAATGTCGCCAGATCTTAAGTGCAAAGACCACTGCATCCATCTCCAAATCATGAGTGGGGTAGTTCTGTTCATGTTTCTTCAACTGCCGTGAAGCATACGCGATCACCCTGTCATGCTGCATCAATACGCACCCTAGCCCCACTCGTGAAGCGTCATAATAAACCACGAATCCGCCTGATCCTGAAGGCAAAGATAACACCGGCGCCGTAGTCAAATAAGTCCGTAGCTGCTGGAAACTGTGCTCGCACTCCTCCGTCCAAACGAAAGGAACTCCCTTCCGGGTCAATCCGGTCAAAGGTGCAGCAATACGGGAGAAGTCCTGAACGAATCGCCTGCAGTAGCCAGCCAGGCTTAGGAAACTGTGGATCTCCGTAACTGATGTCGGTCTGGGTCACTGCTGAACAGCCTCGATCTTCTTCGGGTCCACACATATGCCATCTCTCGTAATCACGTGACCCAAGAAACCAACGCTATCCAGCCAGAATGCACACTTAGAAAATTTTGCGAAAAGCTGGTGCTCCCTCAAAGTCTGCAACGTAATCCGCAAGTGCTGCTCGTGTTCCTCTCGGCTCCGGGAATACACCAAAATATCGTCGATGAACACGATGATGAACAAGTCGAGATACGGCCTGAATAGACGGT
Organism: Agapanthus africanus; assembly: GCA_030015575.1. Lineage (NCBI taxonomy): Eukaryota > Viridiplantae > Streptophyta > Magnoliopsida > Asparagales > Amaryllidaceae > Agapanthus > Agapanthus africanus. The sequence continues at coordinate 406,606,799 of CM057346.1, forward strand.
TCATCAAATCCATGAATGCTGCTGGGGCGTTGGTGAGTCCGAACGACATCACCTAAAACTCATAGTGGTCGTAGCGCGTGCGGAACGCTGTCCTCGGTATATCCTCCTGTCGAACTCGTAGCTGATGGTATCCTGATCGCAAATCGATCCTCTAAAAATATCCCGCACCCTGAAGCTGGTCGAACAAATCATCAATGCGTGGTAAGGGATACCTGTTCCGCATGGTAACTTTGTTCAGCTGGCGGTAGTCGATATACAAACGCAAACTGCCGTCTTTCTTCTTGACGAACAGGACAGGAGCACCCCATGGGGAAACGCTAGGTCGAATAATCCCCTTATCTAACAAATCCTGCAAATGATCCTTCAGCTCTCGAAGCTCCGTGGGGCCTCCGATAAGGCGGTATAGAAATAGGCCCCGAGCCGGGAATCAAGTCAATGCAGAACTCAACATCGCGCTCAGGCAGTAAGCCAGGCAGCTCGTCAGGGAACTCATAAACAATCGGGACCCGGTCCAAAGGAACCTCTGCAGCTCGAGTATCACAAATATACGCTAAGAATCCCTGACATCCCTTCCGCAAGAGCTGACCAGCGCGAAGAGACGAAATCAAGCTGGGAAGGGTGACGCTGCGTTCTCCCTGAATAACAAGGACTGGCTCTCCCGGAAAGCTAAATCTGACTGCCTTCTCACGGCAGTCCACAGAAGCATAACAAGTGGCTAGCCAATCCATGCCCAGAAGCACATCAAAGTCCAACATATCAAGGAGAATCAAATCAACCGACGAATCCCTCCCCCCGATACGAACGGAACACAAACGAAACACAAAACGAGCGACAAACGACTCGCCTACCGGGGTAATAACAAAAAGCGGCTGATCTAACGACGATGACTCATGGCCCAACATCGGTGCAAAGTGTGAAGATACGTATGAATGTATGGAACCTGGGTCGAATAATACCCGTGCGTCGAAAGAGCAAACTGGCAAGGTACCTGTCACAACGGCGTTGGATGCCTGCGCATCCTGCGGTGTCAAAGCAAAAACTCGGGCCTGACCCCCACCAATAACTGGCTGTCCTCGGCCTCGGCCTCCTCGTCCTCTCTGGATTGGACCGCCACGTCCACGGCCTCTGGGTGCATCGAACTGTCGTGGAGCATCGCCAATGGTAGGAAGTAGGGCTCTCTGGGGAGGAGGTGGTGATGGTGGTAGGGTAACATGTGGCACTGTCGCCGCTCCCTGTCGTCTCGCTGGACAATCCCTGATACGATGGTGCAGACTCCCACACCCATAACATCCTGGCGATGGCTGCTGTCCCTGAGGATGCGAACCATACAGCTGACCTCGTCCAAATCCTCTGCCAGGCCCATCTCTCGGAAAGAATCTGGCGCGCTGCCTCTGCGACGGCACATCGGTGTAAATCCTCTTCGGCCCAGAAACGGCCGAAGTCTGTGATATGCGTGCCTCCATCCATAATGCCGTATCCATAGTAGCTGAATAGGTGTCGAAGTGCTGGGCGCCAATAGCAAGAAATAGCTGGGTGTCAAGTCCCAACCACTTCACCATCTTTTCTTCAGTATCCACCAAATACGGAGCATATCGGGATAACTGCGTGAACTGGACGTCATACTCAGGCACCGTCATCCCTGGGGTCTTGATCAAGGCCTCAAAACTGCGAGCCCTAGCGTCACGAACGCTCTCTGGGAGGAAACGAGCTAGAAAGACTGCTGTAAACTCGGCCCAAGTCATAGGCGATAGACCTGCAGCTCGACCTCTCAAGACTGACTCCCACCATGTCTACGCGAGGCCGTTTAGACAGAAACTCGCAAGCTCCACCCATCGATCGTCAGAACATCTGAGCGAATGGCAGATCCTGGCTAAACTGTTAAGAAATTTCTGCGGATCCTCTGCTGCATCGGTGCCCGTGAAGACTGGAGGTCTCAGCCTTATGAAATCCTGTAGCGATACTGGGATAGCCACGGTGGTAGTAGTAGCAACTGTCTGGGCAGCAGGCACCATGGTAGTCTGTGATGTGGTAGGTACATCCTCTGATATCGGTGCTCGACTGGCCGCTACTAAGTATCCCACCATTTGTCGTAACTCTTGCATACCTCCCATCATCTGTCGTAGCTCCTCCATAACAGACTCTAGCCTGTCCATACGGCCTGGGGAATGCGGATCAGTTTGTCCCTGAGGCATATGTACGCCACCCATCTCGGTCCTCGTCTCGGACGAGCCTGCTTGGATCTCATCTCGGGCGGCAGCCCTCCGCGCTCTCGTAGCCTTCGGCGGCATAGTGGCTGTTACAAGAAAAGGATAATAAGAATAGAATCATAGGATACACGGAATTGAAGAAGGAATTTCAAGCAAATATATCCTAAAGTCACCTAGGAGGAATACCGTATCGCAAGTATGCCGCGGACATACGCACGCTACGTTACCCTGCTTAAGTCACTTACTCCATCTACTAAGGGTCATCCTACACTTAAAAACGTAAAACCTATCGCTTTGATACCAACTTTGTCACGACCCGAAAGGTACGGAACGTGACTGGCACTTAAATTACGAAACATCTCAAGGCGTCCGTAAAATAAGTAAGCCAAAGCCCAGAAATCAAAACCAAATAAGCAGAAGAGTGAAGGAAAACCAATCAATTGAAAGCGAGTTTATCAAATAAGTCATATTAAGCCTTTTTTCAGAAACAATATCAATTTTTTCGAAAATTTCGGCAGAGTCTCCTTTCTAAATACTGGCCCCCAAAATGGGTACAACAAGAATATATATGAATACAACAAATAAGGCATCCCCAAGCGGGAGCTAGCTCTTCGCCACAAGGCGGTCACAAATCCCACGCAATGTAAATCAGCAATGTGCATAAATAAACATAAGAAGCGCAAGTAAAACATCATGTCGACTCGAGTGAGCTCGACCCTAAAATACATCATAAAAAGCCCACAAATCTCACAGTCTAGTCTCTAGGTCAATATACAACAATACTGGTTGATACAGTAGATGGAGTACTCTAGATACAAAGAATATACAAGGTGGTACAAAAATAATAATACAACCCACCTACGAGGAAAAGCCTCGAGTCCAGGCAAAAGAGGCAAAAGAAGCAAGTGCGCCCGCCGCTACTGTACTGACGGAGCGGACCTGCAAAAGGCTGTGGCACAACGGGGGTGAGTTGCTAACTCATGAGTAATAAATAACATCTATATAGGCTATCGCAAGCATGCACACAAGCATCCTAGCATCTATAATACAGGTATGGCAGGATATACTAGCAGGTATGTATGCAACATGAAGGTACTAGCAGGTATGAATGCAATATGAATCAACTCGTGATCTGAATATATCGGTACAAGAAGTCATATTTTTCTTTTAGGAATCTCTTTTCTTTTAAAATATCAGCACAATACCAAAAGAATCAACAAGAATCCGTGTCCATCATCGACACCTCAAAACTGTTTCAATCTTATGTATCCATATCATAGTATCTCTAGCCACAGCCGTCCGGCTGACCCATCTCAAATGTCAATATCTCATCATCTCGCGGCCACGGTCGGTATCCTCTGGATATCCGCCGTGCCAAAAAGTCACCGGTAGGTAGTCTATCCCCTGCCAGGCTCAACGTCAGCAACACGACCTTCTTGCCCCGGGGTACCTTACCGGGCCACCATGTACCCGAGACGGTTCATCCAACTTCTTGAAACGGGTCTCGAAAACTACAGCAAACTCATGGTGGACGACACTTACATCACTAGAAAACCGTAATTTACATATTTAAAAAAAAGTTGTAAGTTTTAGAAATTATGCGGCTTTCCCCCGAAATCCAGAAATATCATAAATCTCAAGAAATCCTCATAAGTGCATATGTCAATGATAATGAATCCATATGGTATCAATAATCAAATTGTGATGTATGATTAATAGACTAGGCATGAACATATGATATGATGAGGTACATGCACATGAATAGCAATCCTACGATTTCATTTTAAGGATTTAAAGGCAATAGCACAGGTTTAATCATCAATTATAGTAAAAAGATTTCAAATTATAGGTTATCTAGTGTGCTGGCATGGCAATTACCAGGGCGTGTGTGTACGCATGAATAGTGCTCGTGCTGCATATAAAACCCTGGCAATAGTGCAGGTGTCCTATGGAATTGGTTCGCATATGTACGTCAAAATAAAGTATGGATGTAGTTACTAATATCACTAGAAATGTTTAACTACTTAAACTATCGGGCGACCTGTGCCATCCAAACGATAGTCCTCCGTAGATGTTAAATCTACTCACCGGAATCCCCAGCTAGCTATGTCCAATCACCGCCTTTCCTTTTCGTGCCGCGTCCGAAGTCATCGCGACCGAACCTGGAATTTGCACCAATACAAAACATAAGGTTACATATCATGAAACGACGCAAATCCCAAATGAAAACATCAACGTTCACGAGTTAGGCAAAACGTGCACAAGGTGCGCGGAACACACACGAAAATCACAAAAACTAACTATAACCGTCGTTTTGGGCGCCCGGCAAAGCTAAAACCCGATAAAATCAAAAATCCGCATTCACACACCCTAAAATTCATAGGAGATGCCAATAAAATCATCAAGATATCACAAAATATTCATCACATAATTTTATAAAAAAACTAGTAAGCATTTACATTCCAAAATCGGTGCAAACATCACCGATTTGCGACAAAAAAGACTACAATCTAGCATAATCACCCAAGTCACACCATTAGCAAGCCACTACACAAAATTTTAACACATTAACCATGCTTCAAAACTTGTATTCCATAAATAACCCTTTCTTGATTTTTATAACTAATAAAATCCAACCCAAACTATACATGAAACACTAAATTAGCACTAATTTGAAGCCCAAAAAGCAAAGTGATCACTTAGATTAGGCTAACAAAACAACTAGATAGCAAATATAATTTAATTAATTTACTAATGGTTTTCTAAACCCTAATTAAAAGTCAAGCCATGAACTAAAAAAAACTAGATTAGAAATTAACACTAAAACAATTTTCAAAGTTCTAATTAGCACACTTTAAACTATAATTTAACCAAAGATTGAAATTATACCTCACAAGCCCAAACGCTATGTTGCTAAAGCCTCCCAAGATGCAATCTTTCTCCAAGATTTGAACCAATTTAGGTTTGAGAAGAGAGGGAATAAGGTTTGCTTTGAAATTGTGAAGGAAATTGTTGATTTCAATGAATTTTGATGGAATTTTCTCGATGAAAATGAGAGAAAAGAGAAGGAAAAAAATAATGGAGGGGGGAAGCTGCTCTCAGCCTCAAGTGGGATGGGGAGGTGTGTGGATGATTTGTGGGGAAATTTCAAAGTCAAACCCCTCTCATAATAAGTACACCATACCTCCAAAATTAACATATTATAAACCCTTTTAAAACACATCTTTTCACCACATGATTAAAAGTCAAAAAGAGGCAAGGAAATTTTCTTGAGCTGCTGATGGTGGGGCTGGCTTAGGGGTGAGGAATGAATGAGAGAGATTTTACAAAGAAATTCTATGCAAAAAGCCCCCCACAATATCATATTTGCAAGTTTTAGTTCAAAATAAATATATTTTTGTTTTCCATAATAAAAACCCATTAAAACTTGAAATAAAATACTAAAAATTTATATTACATCTAGATTTTAATTAACATGATTTTAAAGATTAAAATTAGCCCATTTAAATTTGTATTTATCGCAAATTTAATGTATTTTTTTTTACCGGCTTAAAATAATATTAAAAATTGAAAAATTAGGGAAAATTTTTAAATGACCAGAAATTTATAAGTAATTCATTAGCTACTAAAAACTAGCAATTACCTATCCAAATTAGGTATAATTAGTCCTAAACTGCAAAATAACAAAAAAGACGATTTACGGAAAAATACCAAATTTTCACCGATTTTCGGGAAAACACCAAAACAACTTTTCAAGGTGTTACAATTCCTCACCACTTTCTATGCCCAAATTAAGATCTATTAGGTGTTATGGTACTAATTAATAAAGTGGATTAGTACTATCGGGAAGAAACGGTGTTTCTTCCTCTAGGTTCTTGTCCTTCCTTTCTTAATTCTTACCCTAACCTCCATGGAAAACACGCTCAACCGGTCGTTTATATTACGGTATCACTGCTACCTCGTGGGATAGGGTGCCGTAGGGAGCGGTGTGTGCATGTATGCATGGAGTCCTATAAAAACGTGTGATGGGCAAGAATGGGGTGAGAGATCTTCATCTCTCAAGCCTTCCCCAAATCTAACCCTAACAAGTGAGGAGACTACTCACTCATTAGGGAATTGAAAAACATTTTCTAAACTATCTAACTAGGGCAGAGAATAAAATTTAACTAGGGCAGATAAGAAATTACCTAGGGCATGGAAATAAAATTTAACTAGGGCAATAAAAAGAAAACTTACTCCTAATTTTTATTTGATGCTCCCTTCATACATTGTAGAAATATACAGATATGAATTTTGATAAAATGAAATGAGGTACAAGAAGAGGCATACCTCAAAAAGAGGTTTAGGGATTCTATTTATAGATCATAGAAAACCTAGGGTTACAATTGATTCACGTCTGCATTTACAATTTTACCCTAAGATAACCCTATTTACTGCACCGACGCACCGACACCACCGACACGCGCCACGGAATTTTTCCTTCGACACGCGCTTCCTATGGCCACGGAACCGCGGCCATAGGCCCTGTTTGGCCCCGGTTCCGCGGCCAAGTGGAGGATTGTTGGCTGCAATTTTCTGGGATGATTCTTGTTGCATTTTTCTTTTCTTTTCTTCACTTGGTTTCTCAGATGGTCTTCTGGTTTCTTCCAGATTTCCACAGTGAACAATGTCGTGGACTTTACCGCTTGCTTCGTGTCGAAGTCTTGAACCTTGCACTGCCTTTGTTCTTTGTGAAATCATCTATTGATCTTCGTTTAGTCTTCAAACTATAGGCTTGATCATGATTCTTCCATTTGTTGGTCGTAGTCTCACTTTTGTATCGTCTTTTCATCAATTTCACTGTTTTTGTTCCGAGAACTTGTAACCTGCAACTATGTAGCAGACATGGGTCAAAAGCACCTGTTTATTTATAAAATGAATAAGAATGGGGAATATAATGATGCAGAATTATGGTATGAACAGCATGATAGTATGCTATCTAGTTGCTCTTTATCTTAATATGCACACTTATTTTAGTTTACTATCTTATAGAAACATGTTAATAAAGCTCTTAGGATGTTGGCTTGACTACCAGGACTATGATTCACAGATCATACTAGCGGGGCTTGTGTAGTCCGCAAGCACATTCTTTAACAGTTCCTTGTCGAGGGAGTATCGAGACAGGGCATCAATATTCTTGAGTAGACCAGTGTGTACGTTTCTTGACCCTATATGGGGTGATGGTTGATCCTATAACCATTAGTGTTTGACATCAAAGATTGTACACAGATTCTCGTTAGAGAATGGGTACACCGAACAGGACTCGTCGAGAACTCTTAAATGGTACCATACCTATCATCAAAAAGCTGTTCTCTGGTGACACTTATACAGGTTAGTCTGTAGACCCGAGATCGTCATAGTGTCTTTTGTGGTTCGCACTGTGCTTTGATTTCCTCCCTACCATGGCTCAAAGGAGTCGTGCAAACAGGTGGATTTTTGGTACTGTCCCAAGTCACATGGAGGCAGTGAGCGATAGGAGGTTTTTTTTATCTCCCGGTATTGGGAGTTGATGTTGCACTATACTTGATTGGCTATAACAGCAAGTTCCTGGCAAGGGCTGATGAGATTTACTGGTAAGTGTTATCAGTAGTTTCTCGTAAGGTTATAGGCCACACATCGGCATGACTTATCAAGTTATTGGAGTCTGATAATTCCACCCCAGACTCGATATGCGGTATATCAGACGAAGAGATCGGACTGTACGGTAAGTGTTGCTTATAGGTTTTATGGGAGTTTGGACAAGTTTGCTTGTTGATCTTCTATTCGTTCAATACCTGGGTAACCGTTACGTCCAGCTAGTACCGCTGACGGCCTGTGGGTATATTATATGATCATTACCTACTGCTGGCATATTGACGAGTCATTAGAATCCCACATAGAGGTTTCCTAGCTCAAGCGAAAGGAAGTAGGGCACATATGGAGATATGTGCGGGAGCTTGATTAAATACGCGTATGTGATACCGTATTCTAATCTAGCGATATTTGATATCAGTCAGGTTATATGTGCTATAATCGGATTATTGAATCAAGTGTTGATTCAATGATTTGATTAATATATATATATATATATATATATATATATATATATATTTGATATTGGCCGGTTATATATGATATAACCGGATTATTGAATCAAGTGTTGATTTAATAACTAATATTGAATATTAGCCGGTTATATGTGCTATAACCGGATTATAAAATCAAGTGTTGATTGAATAATTTGATATACATATATATATTTGATATTAGCCGGGTCATATATGATATAACAGGATTATTGAATCAAGTATTGATTTAATATTTTGATATATTTATTTATATATATTTGATATATTTACATATGTTAACTAATATTAACCTCACTTAAGAATTTCTTCTCTTTATATATATTTATATATATGTGTGTGTGTGTGTGTGTGATATATAAATATGTGTGTGTGTGTGTATTTGTAATTTATCATGGTTGATGATACATAGAACTAGGATGTATGAGAATCACACATGAGGTTATAGTTGAGAAGATAATGGTTGGATTAATGAATTAAAAAGAAAATAAAATGAGTCATTATTCTTTAGGTGATTGTAGAAGCCTTGAGAAGCCATGACTCACCTCTTCTCTTTTGGATTAGTCATTGATATTTATCACTATCAATCTCATCTTATCTCATTAAGCTCATGGTTCATTCTCACTCATCCAAGTTCATCCTCATCTTCTTCATCTCCTCACTAGAAATTTCTAGAGTGAGAAAAGATAAGAAAAAGAAGAAAAATTTGTGAGCAAAATTCCTACTTCATCAACCTACACTATTTTAGCCCTTTAGTATATGTTGTTGACTTCACTAATACATTGATAAGTGAAGTGCGAGCTTGAGTGAGAAAGACTTCAAGGTGGATAATCTTCGATGATGAAGACTACAAGCATGCTCGATCCTTTCTTCAAGTGGAGTCAAAGAAGAGTTCTAAGGACTAATACTTGGAGCTTTACAACTAAAGGACAGGTATACAAATGTTGTAAAGTTTCTTCATTTTGTTTAGAATGTAGTTTTCTTACTTTGAAACCCTAATTCTCTAGTTCAATTCTAGGTTAGTATGTTTAGCACTTTATACTTTTTAAAATTGCATACTTGATGCTCATATAAATATAGTAGAGGTGCTAAGACATACTTTCATGGTATCGGCGCCAAGCTAGAGGCTTAGGATTGCACTAGACAACGTTAAAGTGTTTGATCGAAGTTTTTAAACATAGATTATGGTGGTTACTGTCCATTATTTCAAAATTGATATTTTTACAATTAAAAATTCTCAGAAAATCTTGCAGGTAATTATTACGAGAGCCTAACTCCTCTAACTGGCTTCGGAACCGCCGCCTAAACCATGTTTTGGCCACGATTCCACCGCCTACTTGAGGGGACTCTTTTTTCTTCTGCTGCTTCATTGTGACAGTTTTGATTTTCTGGGTAATTTTAGTGAGGCTCAAGTTGTTGAGGTCTCTGTGAAGTGCTATTGTTTAAAACATCGATCGAAATGTTTAACATCATCCAGATAGCTTTGGATATGTGATACAATTTTTGGAACCCACGTTGATTAATTTTGTGAAAACTAGTTAACGAAATGTAAATCTCGTATTTTAGTCTCAAATGATGGATTGACACGGAGTTTCGATTCGGATCAAAACTCTGTCGCAATCTCATATCGTACGCGAATACTCGCCGGGAGACACTGCTAGACAGTCATGCCCTATAGCCCTAACCAAAGTGAGTATAGGAGAACCCCATGGACAAAAGCATCCACTCGGGTGCTCGCGGCCATGATGTTCTGCCCAAGTACACTTCGTTGATGGCCCCGGGGGTGCGGCCATCTACTAAAGTTCCCGAGGAGCATTCGATCATTTAATTGGGAATCTTTTTGAATTGCCCGACTTTATTTTTGAAAAGTGTTTTCAATTCGAGACTTAAATGCAAGGTTTATAGGGTTAGGCATGAAATTCCGAATATGTGATAATCTAGATTTATGATGTCTAAAGATGATGCGGATTATAATTATTGTAGTTTTCATTTCTTTTCTGCGACCGTAAGTGTAATATGTGGGAGTATCCCGATCTCGATGCTATATGTGAAAGACATTAGGATACGCATATTTACTTACGTTGATGACATATGATGTTATTGTGTTGCTATTGATATGTTATATTGGATCATCGTGATTGAATAGCCGGGGGTTTTACATGAGATGAGAGTTTTTCAATTTTCATTCATGTAAATATTTGTATGTAATATTCTTTTATTGGGACACTTCCGAGTTGAGATTGTTGTCTCCATTTGATATATATTATTTACTTTTCTGCATTAGGATAGACCCAAGGCGGGGAGCACAGGTAACCAGGTTCTAGAGTCCAGTAGGAGGCCATCTCGAGGAGTCGAGACCGGTCGTCTAATTCTAGAATTAGCAGGGTTGCTTTCCGCTCTCGTGGGGGTCTAGGGGTGTGGGCTTGGCTATTTGTCATGACCATGGAATCCATGTTTTTTATTACTGGCTTAATCTAAAACACGGACCTACTAGTATATCATTTATTTCATATATCTACTTCTGTTGTTTCTGTGATGTGATCATATAACTGCGTGAGATGAATGCTACTTATATATATATGATATACAAGTAGACACCATATTAATTTTGCATCCGCGCTAGTCCTGAGCCCGCCCTGCCGTATGTTAAGTAACATTACGGTGAAGACCCGGGTCTATATATGTGTGTTTTATTTTCATTTCTTCTATGATGTTTAGGAAACATAAATGATATGACGTCATTAATAATATTAATGAAAAGAAAAGAAAGCTAAAAGATGTTGTAGAATCAAATTTTTCAAAAAGGTAGCTCTACTTCTTGATTTGTATAGCGGTATTCCACTATGAATATCCCGCACCTCATTCGATGAGGTAAGAGCCTACATCCCTTCACCAGGAATGAACTCTTTAGCAAATCTAGCATATGCAACAATCCACTCGGTTTGTTTTGAAAACTAATCGATTTTAAAGCGGAACTTAAACCACTTCTTTTCAAATCACTAGATTCTACAACGATATCATGTTCATTACGTTAAAAGTTTTCTTCAAAACTAGTCGTAGCCCTCTGTCATTTCAGATATGTTGTATTTAATATTCATGTTGTGTTTGTTGACCTCCGTCAAGGCATAGTCTACGATAGATGGGTAATATTTATCTGCAGCATGATGATGCGATCGGTAGGGGCAGTCACACAGCCTAGTTGACCTCCGTCAAGAGCTTGTGTGGGTGGGTTTGAATCGATCAAGAAATGACAGATTGAACTTGACTAGTGGCCTATGGTTTGTTGACCTCCGTCAGGGTCATAGGTCGTTAGGTGTAAAAACAGATATTTGGAATTTCAAGTGTTGAAATTTGCAATGAGATTGCATACCTTCTATGAGATAGTTTGATCCCGATACCCACTGTGAGTAAGTATTACTCCTGCAAGAGTTTTCCACTTTACAATTAGCCAATCCGGTAGGTGTCTAAGAAAGGTGTTAACGGGGTTATGCCCCTGTGGAAACGAGGTTATTTAATTAGTTCCATGCGAAAGCATAGGGAGACTCCCTCGGAGTACCAACACCTGCTTGGGTGACCGATTGGCGAACTTGTAGGGTGTAATTAATCCGGGGTAATCATACCCTTAAGGGTTTGAAGGAAGATTTGATAAAAACAGTAGGAGTCATCCTGATTTGATATGATAATAACCAGTCTAATTTTGCAAGAGCGCACACTAAAGTGTTTTGTTCTCTCTCTATCCAGGTAGCGACCATGTCACTTCTTTATCAAGATAATAATATGGATGTATTGACCGAACCCGCTTATTATACTAGTCTGGGGAATGTTGGTTCCGCTCTATCTTATGACAACTGTCATAAGTCTGAGCAAGGGATAAGGGAATACAAGGATTTCCACGCAACCCGAATGAAGAAAGAGCATTCTGATGCATCTTCTTCGGGTATGTTAGTTATTGAGAACCGTTTCTCAGTATTCTCTATGTCCTGGGTATTAGATACCGGATCAGGATCCCATATTTGTAATCTGTTACAAAGGTTAAAGAGACGTAGAGAACTGGAAAAGGGTGATATGTCTCTCAGAGTAGGGAATGGAGCAATTGTTGCTGCCGAAACTGTCGGCGAATATCACCTTATATTGCCAAATGGTAATACATTGATTTTGAACGACCGTTATTTCATACTGTCGATGATGTGCAATATAATATCCGTTTCTTTATTAGATAAAGAAGGACATAATTTTAAATTAGAGAAAAATGTTATGAACATTTTCCTAAATCAAATATTGATTGGATTTGGTACGTTGTGTAATTGTATATATGTCCTAGATCAAAATACAATTCTGAATATACAAAACACACACAAGTGACAAAGTTCAGAAATGAACGAAGCTATCTGTTGGCATTGTAGACTTGGTCATATCAATGCGACCAGACTAGCCAAGTTGCATAAAGATGGATATTTGAATCCATTCGAATTTACATCTTGTGAAACTTGTCAGTCATGTCTCAAGGGAAAGATGACCAAAACTCCGTTTACGGGACATGGAGAAAGAGCTACCGACCTTTTGGGACTGATACATAGTAATGTATGCGGTCCTATGTCTATAAATGCCAGGAATGGTTCCTTATACTTCATTACATTCACCGATGATCTCTCAAAATTCGGTCATGTTTTCCTGTTGAAACACAAATCTGAAGATTTTGAGAAACTCAAGGAATATAAGATTGAAGTAGAGAACCAGACGGATAAAAGTATTAAAATCCTTCGATCTGATCGAGGAGGAGAATACTTAAGCACGGAATTCCGAGATTATCTAAAAGAGAATGGGATTCTCTCTCAGTTTACTCCTCCGTATACACCGCAGAACAATGGAGTATCGAAGCGGAGGAATCGCACCCTATTAGTTATGGCGCGCTCTATGATGAGTGTTGCTGAGTTACCTATTTCCTTTTGGAGTTATGTGCTTAAGACAGGTGCATACATATTGAATAGGGTTCCTACCAAATCCGTGCCTACCATTCTATATGAGATACAGGAGGGGAGAGACCATGTCTTAATTTCATTAAGTTATGGGGTTGTCAAGCTTATGTTAAAACGCAAAATCCGCACAAGCTCGAGGCAAGGTTTGTTCTATGTAAGTTTGTTGGATATCCCAAACATTCGCGAGGGTATATCTTCTACCACACCGAGGAATAAATGGTGTTTGTTGCTCAACATGCCACCTTTTTAGAAAAGGAATTTCTTGTAAAAGAAATTAGTGGTAATGCGGTAGAGCTGGAAGAAGTTCCAGATACATAAACTGCAATAGAAGGTTTAGTAGAACCGGAGGATTCAATAGTCTCCGACGAACCTCAGCCACTTCGCAGATCTAGTAGGGCTTCTCATCCACCTGAAAGATACTACGGTTTTCTCGTAGACGGTGGGTGCGAGAATTGCATCATAGAAGATGATGACCCGACTAGTTTCGAGCAGGCCATCGCAAGTGGAGACTCTGTGAAATGGCTGGATGCTATGCGATCCGAGATGGAATCCATGCTCACCAACAAAGTATTTACTTTTGAAGTTCCTCCTGAAGGGGTAAAACCCATTGGGAGCAAGTGGATTTTTAAGAAGAAAATTGGTGTAGATGGAAAGATTGAGACCTTCAAAGCTAGACTTGTAGCAAAAGGTTTTCGTCAATGTCCATGTCTCGACTATGATAAGACCTTTTCTCCAGTTGCTATGCTTAAGTCCATCAGGATCATACTTCCCATTGCTGGATACCAATGACTATGAAATCTGGAAGATGGACGTTAAGTCCTCTTTTCTAAATGGTGATTTAGAAGAGAGCGTGTATATGACACAACCAGAGGGTTTCATAGACGGTGGGAGTAGCGGAAAGGTGTGCAAGCTGCTTAAATCAATTTACCGATTAAAGCAGGCGTCGTGGAGCTGGAACATCTGTTTTGATGTAGCAGTCAAAGCGTTTGACTTCGTGAAAAACGTAGATGAACCATGTATATATAATAAGGTTGTATAGAGTAAGGTTGTCTTCCTCGAATTGTACGTGGATGACATACTCTTGATAGGAAATGATGTTCCTATGATGCACTCAGTCAAACTCTTCCTATCACAAAAGTAATCCATGAAAGATCTGGGTGATGCCTCCTGCATCTTGGGGATAAAGATCTATAGAGATAGATCTAAAAGGATGTTGGGATTGTCCTAATCCAGGTACATAGACACCATACTAAAGAGGTTTAGTATGGAAGATTCTAAGCGTGGTAATTTACCCACTTGTTCAGGAATCACTCTCTTCAAAGAGATGTCTCCCAAGACTAACTTGGAGAGGGCTCGCATGAACGTGATACCCTATGCTTCTGCAGTTGGGTCTATCATGTACGTTATGTTATGCACCAGACCGGATGTAGCTTATGCACTTAGTGTGGTAAGTGGGTATCAATCAGACCTAGGGGAGAAGCACTGGATAGCTGTGAAGAACATTCTTAAGTACTTGAGAAGGACTAAAAAGATGTTCTTGGTGTATGGTAACGGAGAACTCCAAGTAGAGTCCTTTAACGATTCGAGCTTCCAGAGTGATAAGGACGACAACAAGTCTGTCTCGGGTTTTGTCTTCACCCTCAATGGAGGGACGATATGTTGGAAGAGTTCCAAGCAAGGTACCGTTGCAGACTCGACAATGAAGGCTGAATATATCGCTGCTAACGATGCTGCCAAAGAGGCTGTTTGGATGAAGAAGTTCATTGCTGAACTTAATGTGGTTCCATCCATTGAAGATCCAATACCCTTATATTGTGATAACAATAGAGTTGTGGTTTTAGCAAAGGAACCACGGTCCCATCAGTGATCCAGACATATTCTGAGGTGGTATCACCTGATCCGGGAGATAGTTGATCGCCGTGAGATCGAGGTCAGGTGAG
This sequence comes from Agapanthus africanus, assembly GCA_030015575.1. NCBI lineage: Eukaryota > Viridiplantae > Streptophyta > Magnoliopsida > Asparagales > Amaryllidaceae > Agapanthus > Agapanthus africanus. The sequence goes on from CM057346.1 coordinate 406,622,026, forward strand.
TAGATACGAAGGATAACACGGCGGATCCAATCATGAAGGCCCTCCCCCAGACGCAGTTTGAGAGACTTTTTGGGATGTTGGGTATGCGATACTACAACAACTGGCCTTAGTGCAAGTGGGAGATTGTTAAGAATATGTATGTCCTAGAGGCCATTATTGTATATTATAGTGGATGCTTGGACATATATATAGAGGACTTTCTTGCTTGGCATAATAGTATGCTATCTGGTTGCTCTTTATCTTAACATATACACTTATTTTAGTTTACTATCTCATAGATACATGTTGATAAAGCCCTTAGGATGTTGTCTTGACTACTAGGACTATGATGTAGATCATACTGGTGGGGCTTGTGTAGTCCGCAAGCACATCCTTTAACAGTTCCTAGTTAAGAGAGTATTGAGACAGGGCATCAATATTTCAAAGTAGACTAGTGTGTACGTTTCTTGACCCTGTATGGGGTAATGGTTGATCCTATAACTATTGGTGTTTGACATCAAAGATTGTACATAGGTGCTCATTAGAGAATGGGTACACCGAACAGGACTCGCCGAGAACTCCTAGATGGTACCATAACTATCATCAGATAGCAGTTCTCTGGTGACACTTGCACAGATTAGTCTGTAGACCCGAGATCGTCATAGTGATTTGTGTGGTTCCTACTATGCTTTGCTTTCCTCTCTACCATGGCTTAAAAGAGTCATGCAAACATATGGATTTTGGGTACAGTCCCGAGTCACATGGAGGCAGTAAGCGATAGGAGGAGGGTTCGTCTCTCCCCGTATTGGGAGTTGATGTTGCGCTATGCTCGATTGGCACTCATAGCAAGTCCCTGGCCAGGGCTGATGAGATTTACTGTTAAGTGTTATCAGTACTTTCTCGAAAATTTATAGGCCATACATCGGCATGACTTATCAAGTTATTGGGGTCTGATAATTCCACCCTCAGACTCGATATGTGACATATTAGACGAAGAGACCGGAATGTACGGTAAGTGTTGCTTATAGGCTTTAAGGGAGTTTGGACAAGTTTGCTTGTTGATCTTCTATTCGTTCAATAACTGGATAGCCGTTACATCCAGCTAGTACCGCTGACGGCTTGTGGGTATCTGATGTGATCATTACCTACTGTTGGCGTATTGACGAGTCTTTAGAATTCCACATAGAGGTTTCCTAGCTCAAGCCAAACGAAGCAGGGCACATATGGAGATATGTGCGGGAGCTTGATTAAATATGAGTATGTGATACCGTATTTTAATCTAGCGATATTTGATATCAGTCAGGTTATATGTAATATAACCGGATTATTGAATTAAGTGTTGATTCATTGATTTGATTAATATATATATATATATATATATATATATATGTTTATATATTTGATATTGGCCGGTTATATATGATATAAACGGATTATTGAATCAAGTGTTGATTTAATAACTAATATTGAATATTAGCCGTTTATATGTGATATAACTGGATTATTAAATCAAGTGGTTATTTAATAATTTGATATACATATATATATATATATTTGATATTAGCCGGGTTATATATGGTATAACCGGATTATTGAATCAAGGGTTGATTTAATAATTTGATATATTTATATATATATTTGATATATATACATATGTTAACTAATATTAAGCTCACTTAAGAATTTCTTCTCTTTATATATATTTATATATATGTGTGTGATATATATATATATATATATATGTATGTATGTATGTATGTATGTATGTATGTATGTATGTATTTCTAATTGTATCATGGTTGATGATACATAGAACTAGGATATATGAGAATCACACATAAGGTTATAGATGAGAAGATTATGGTTGGATTAATGAATTAAAAAGAAAAATGATTGAGTCATTATTCTTTAGGTGCTTGTAGAAGCTTTGAGAAGCTATGACTCACCTCTTCTCTTTCGGATTATTCATTGATATTTATCACTATCAATCTCATCTTATCTCATTAAGCTCATGGTTCATTCTCACTCATCCAAGTTCATCGTCATCTTCTTCTTCATCTCCTCACTAGACATTTTCTAGAGTGAGAAAAGAAAAGAAAAAGGAAAAAAATTTGTAAGCAAAATTCCTACTTCATCAACCAACACTACTTTAGCCCTTTAGTATAGGTTGGTAACTTCACTAATACATTAATAAGTGAAGTGCGAGCTTGAGTGAGAGAGACTTCAAGGTAGATCATCTTCGACGATGAAGACTACAAGCAAGCTCGATCCTTTCTTCAAGTGGAGTCAAAGAAGAGTTCTAGGGACTACTACTTGGAGCTTTACAATTGAAGGACCGATCTACAAAAATTGTAAATTTTCTTCACTTAGTTTAGAATGTTGTTTGCTTACTTTGGAACCTTAATTCTCTAGTTTGATTCTAGTTTAGTATGTTTAGCACTCGAGATTTTTTAAAATTGCATACTTGATGCTCATATAAACATAGTAGAGGTGCTAAGACATAATTTCAGCATCCTTTTGAAGTTATCATTTAAAAGTGCGTAACGATTCGTTAGTTTTGAAAATAGGTATGGCTCTAAACATTTCATACTATCTACTTGCGTGATTTTAAACATTTCTTTTCGGGTCGAAAATAATATCGGCGATCCATCCTCATCATATCACGTACGGAATAATCCATCGTACGATATCATCAAATCAATAATATGGATTTATAATCACGTACATCATCTCATCTCATATCATCTCATGTCCTCATATATTATATCATGTAACATCGCCTCATATCATCATATCCAATCTTATCGACACGTATCATCAATTCGGATCATATTGCAAAATATATGTATTTATATACTTCATAAGTAGATATAGCTCATAGGCTAAGAAACAGTATTAAGATATATCTTTCTACTATGTTAACTACTATCGCATATAGTATTCTGATAACCCTATAGGTTATGTATACATATCTAATATATCTATATATATTTAGTATCCTATTCTACGGTTGTGGGGGTGCTACACTTCATCCACCCGACTTCCTCCAAAGATATACATCTACTCACCTACAAATGCCTCGCTCTAGTCGATTCCGATAAATGCCTTGTCCTTCTTTGTCATCTCGGAAGTCCATGCGAATGCACCTACAATCGAAATCTATAACCAAAATGTAATGAAAACCCGAATCGAATTTAAATGAAATCCATATCCAAAAACCGATACGACAAGTGAAAGACATATAGGTTAGAAGCTATGGTTAACGCATGCTAAAACGCCAAAATACTCTTTGACGTCGACGTACGAACGTCGAACGACCAAGTCACACCAAGAAAACTCAAAAACCATGTTTCAAATGTCGGAAAACAATGACAAAAATGAAGTAAAATGACTACAGATTTTTCTTAAGGTCAAATTAGACTTTTTAGCATACAGGGTAGTCTTAGTTATCTAAAAAGTGAGCTATATACCAAATTTCATGGCCTAATTCAAAAATCAACCAACAATTTGCGGTAAAATTGAATAAATTGGCGGTTGGATTATAGAATTGGGAGCTCGGGTTTTGAGGGTGGTCTTCTATAAATCAAAACATCACTCATTATCCGCTAATAAATTTTCAGAGTGGTTTGTTATCCCTGTTAGTCTATATGCCCTAGAGGCCATTACTGTATCATACTAGTTTGTATATTACTCAATGGAAGCTTGGGATATTCACCTTGTATATACAATCTTGCTCAAAATAGTAGTATGCTACTTGGTTTGTTTCTACTTCAATGTGTACATGTGTTTATTTTTGTATATCGCCTATACACATTAGTGGAGCCCTTAGGATCTTTGCTTGATTACCAGCGATGTGATGGCCGTCACACTAGTGGGGCTGGGTAATCTATAAGCACATCCTTATGCAGGTCCCTGGTCGCAGGACTATCGAGACAGGGCATCGATACTCCGGAGTAGACTAGCGCATGCGCTTCTCATCCCAGTGTGGGAGACGGTCTGTCCCACAGCCGTCAGTACGTCGTACTTGAGATAGTATGCGGGTGCTCGTTAGGTTACGGGTACACTAGACAGGACTCATCGGGAACTGACTAGTTGGTATTATGCCTATCATCAGTTATCAGTTCCCAGGTGACATGAGTACAGCTTAGTCCGCTGACTTGACACTGTCGCTTCGCCTCGAGTGTGTTCCCACTGCACTTTGATTACTACCCTACCACGGCTCATAGGAGTCGTGCAAACAGGTAGTAGTTGGGTGCAGTCCCGAAGCACTTGGAGGCAGTGACGGTTAGACAGGATTCGTCTCTCCCGGTATTGGGGGTTGGCATCGCGCTGTGTCTAGGAGAGCCATTACACGAGTAGTCCCTGGCCAGGGCAAACGAGATATACTGGTAGGCTTCCAGTGTTATCTCAGGGTGTTTTGGGCTTCGCTCCGGCACGACTTGTACCGCTATTGGGGGACTGACGTTTACCGCCCCCCAGGCCCGCCATGCGATGTATCAGAAGAACAGACCGGACTGCATGGAGAATGTCACATTCAGGCTCAGTAGGAGTTCAGATGGGTTTCGCCTCGTCGGTCTTCTTGTTGGCATTACCTGGGGACCGTTACGCACAGCTAGTGCCGCTTGCGGTCTGTGGTTAAACCCACTGCCAGCGTAGTGTCGAGTCTTTAGAGTCCTACACAGAAAGCTTTTCGCCTTTAGGCAAAAGAGTAGAGGTCGCATGGTTTTGCGACAGGTCGCATGGTTTTGCGACAGGGTTCGGTCACATCCGTGCACTTGTGCACGTACAGTGTCCGGACAGTTTACACTAGCGGGCTTTGGTTTAAGCCAGATCCTAGTGTACCTTTTGGGATTGGATTTATCCAGTATGCATTCGTGTTCCTCGGAACGCGGATGCGGGTGTGTATGCACAGATGATGGGGAGACAGAGGCAGAGGATTCTCATTAGGGTTGTTGACAGTTGACCGTTGACTATTTGACTTTTTGCTCAACCCTAATGAGAATATGATATGTGATTAACCATTATATTAATTAAGTATTATGGTGACATGGTTGTTGACTTTTGTTGACTTGTTGACTTTGTTGACCGGTTGACTAGGCTTGACTAGTTGACCATCATGATAACCATAGCCATCATTTCATGGCAAAGACTTTTGCTTGCTTGCTCATTTGTGCAAAATGAGTGCATGAAATGATATGGTTATGGTTGCTTCAACCATCACATAACACTTGATTTGGTATAATGAGTTATGATGGTTTTGGATTATGAGAGTGTGAAAGACAAAAGACTTGCTCATTCTTTCTTGCTCACTCTCTCTCTTGTTCTTGAGCTCTCTTGCTCTTGCTTTCACCCTCTTCCTCTTGCTCCCTCTCTTGACTCTATGGTTCACATATCTCATGAGTTGAGAATCAAGAACCATAGATAAAATCCCATACAAACTCTTCTCTACTCATTCTAGTTCACAAGGTTTAGCAAACCGAGTGAACTAGTTTCTTCAAAGTTCGAAGAAGGAGCCAAAGGTTGGAGCTTTCAGGTGGATCTATCTTCGGCGTACGGAGACGACGGGAAGAAGCCAATCCGGACCACCATCGGAGCTTGAAGACGAAGGAGTTCAAGACAAGCAAGGTATAACCCCCTAACCGAGTAGTTAGAAACTCGTAGTTAGGTTGTTAGTTAGATGTTTAACCAAGATCCGGGTTATAGGTCCATGTTACCACCTCTATAAAAATCGTTTTTTACCAAATTCCGCATGCCCGAAAGTACCGGGAGAGGTACCATGGACTTACAGTGGTATCATAGCCTAGTTAAACTCTATCTAATATGTTAGCAAGTAACTAGAAGATCGATCAAAGAAAAAGTCCCGAAAACGAACCCCAAAATTCGAAGTTTCTGTCGATTTTTATACTGTTCAAAAGTTGATTATTTTCACACCTAAAATCGGCTCAGGCTTTTCTGTGAATAACCACCAAAGATGGTCCAACGATCGAGTCAAAGCGCCGCGGAAACGCGGCGGGAGCACGCTCCCGCCGCGGATCCGCGGCCGAGTTGACTCGGCCGAGGTCCATCTTTGGTGCAGTGTTATTCTGGGGGTATTTTGGGATTTTTGATATATGTGTTTTCTGCCCAGATTTTCCAGAACGAAAATTTTATTTTTAGGGTCCCGAAAATCCGTATTTTTGATCGGACTTCTAAAAGACTTAAGCTAACGGGTTTTTCTGTAATGTGATATTTGTATTGAACGTCTACTATTCGCTATATGTCGATTAGTGGGGCTTATACAAATCTGTGATCTGTAATGTTGCTGGAATGCGTATATGAATATGTTGGATTGTCGCGGGTGAATAGCCGGGGGGTTGTGAGACGAGAGTTTTCTTTTCTTTCAATTCATGTAAATTTGTAAATTGATGTAATAATTATTTGTATGGCCGCACAACCGGGTCGGGGTTGCAGCCGCCATTGTATAATTTCTTTTTACTGTTTTTGCTCCTAGGATAGACCCATGGAGGAGGTGCACAAACTACCGGGTATGCCGAAGTGTCGAGTGGCCTACTCATGGAGATGAGGGAGGTTGCTACGCTTCGGGTACTTGGCGGGTAGTTTGCCGCACCCGTAGGGGTCTTGGGTGGGGTATTGGCTATTCACCGCGACCGTGTAATCTGTTTTTCGTTACAGGCTCGTGCGAATTACAGATTCCTAGTATATCCAATGTATTCATCTGTGATCTGAAATGTTTATCATTGCAGTATATCTATATATGATATTATTTAGGCGTTGCTTATGTTTTACAGACACGCTAGCCCAGCCCCCGCTCTGTCATTAGTTAAGTAACCTAACGGTAATGACGGGGCCCAGTGGCGAATGCGAATGGCATAAGCGTACGTCATATTTTGATTGTTTTCTGCAATGGTAGGATTAAATGATTGGACGCATTAAAAGAACTAATGCAAGAATATCATGCATTAAAAGAACTAATGCAAGATAATAAACCAAGTTAAAGTCGTTGGAACACTTTCGAAAAACCACTCGGTTCTTTTCAAAACCAACTTTTAAATGCGGAGCTTGAGTCACTCCTTTTAAAAGCTATCTCGTTCCATCGACTATATCAAGTTCACTACGTTCACGGTTTCGCCAAAACCATTCGTAGCCCTCCATCATTTCAGTTAAATATTCGGTAGTATTCAAGCTATGTATTTTGACCTCACGCCAAGGCATAGTGATTGGTAGCTGCCGGATATTTATCTGTTGCATAGATAGAATGCGTTGGTTTGGGACAGTCGTACTACCATTTTGGCCTACGTCAAGGGTAGGTACGGGTGGATTCAAATTAACCTGGATAATGATGGGAAGAACTTGACATGTGACTTATGACATTTTGACCTCACGCCAAGGTCATAAGAGCATGGGGCAAAAATCCACATCGGGAGTTTCATAAGTACTGAAACTTGCTAGATTTGCATACCATTTGGAGTGTGATGATTCTGGTAGGATTCCTTCAGTTTCGTCACGCGATGATATTTGGATCCCGATCCTACTGTGAGTATATGCTACTCCTCGGGAAATTTCTCACTAATCGATCAATGCTATAAACCTAGTAGGTGCCTAGAAAGGTGTTAGCGGGGCTATGCCCCCAGGGAAAAGAGGTTCTTTAATTAAGGAACTTCACGAAAGCGTTGGAAAACCTCCCTCGAAGTACCGACACCGGCCTGGCTGAACGGTTAAGCAAGTATTGTGCGGTGGGATTGATCCCGACTAATTCTTCCTTTATGGTTTGAGGAGGGATTCGAGAAACAGTGGGAGCCATCCTGTTTAGACAAACTAAAAACCACTCTAAACTTGCAAGAGCATCATGCTGAGTGTTTCTTCTTCTCTCTCCTAATTGCAGCGACCAATCGACATGACTGGACTTAAGTTACTTCTAGATAAAAACATACTGACAGGGCCAAACTACAAAGATTGGCTCAGGAATGTCAAGATGGCAATCACTTACGACAAGCTGGGGTATCTTCTTACCACCAAAGCTCCCCCTGTCCCTGGTCCCACTTCCAGCGTCGCGGATAAGGAAATCCGCAAGACTTGGGAGATTGATAGCGCGAAGGCCAAGTGCATCATACTTGCCTCGATGGACAACGAACATCAGAGGAGGTACGAGAATATGGACCTTGAATCCATATTTCTCCATACAAAAGAACTGTATGGAGAGCAATCTCGTATCGCAAGATACGAAGCGTCGAAAAAGCTATTTCGGCAAAGATGGCCGTCGGATCATCAGTAGCCGAGCACGTGCTAAAGATGATCGGCTACATTGAGGAGCTCACGGACCTAGGGACCACATTGGAGAGTGAGCTCTATACGGACATAGTTCTCCAGTCCCTTCCTTCCACTTACGCCCAGTTTATACTGAACTTCAACTTACAAGAAAAAGAAGTTGAACTTTCAGAGCTCCTCAACATGCTGAGGAGCGCAGAGGGCACCCTACAGAAAAGTAGGGAAACATCCACTTTGTTTGTAGGAGGATCATCTTCTTCTAGGTCCAAGGCGCAAGCCAAGGGAAAGAAGAAGAAAGCCCCCGCCAAACCAAGGGGCGGTGTTAGTAAAGTGGATACGAAGGGAAAAGCTAAAGCAACAAAGAAAGCGGGGAAGCTTGTAGATAAGGAAGAATACTTCTATTGTCATAAGAAAGGACACTGGAAGAATGATTGCAGGGCCTGGAAGGCCAGAACACAGGAATTGAAGCAGGTTGCAGCTTCAGCTTCAGGTGTGTATGTTATTGAAAACTGTCTTTCAATAAACTCTACTTCCTGGGTATTGGATACCGGATCAGGATCTCATATCTGTAATTCTTTGCAGGCGTTGAGAAACCGTAGGGTTTTGAAGGCAGGTGACATGACCCTCAGAGTTGCGAACGGAGCTAGCATGGATGCTAAAGCCGTGGGGGACTATCACCTGGGAATGTCAGATGGACATGTTTTGGTTTTGCGTAATTGCTTTTTTGTACCCAACGCAACTTGTAATATCATTTCTGTATCTTTAGTTTCTAAAGAAGGTTATGAATTTGCGTTTGTAAGTAATGTTGTAAACATTCACCTTAATCAAGTTTTGATTGGGTCAGGTACATTGAGTAATGGTATATACATGTTAAACCAACCACAGATTTTCAGTATCCAGAATACACACAAGAGAAAGTCTCCGGAAATTAATCAGGCTTTCTTATGGCATTGTAGACTGGGTCACATCAATGAGAGAAGGTTGACTAAGTTACATACAGAAGGATATTTGAATCCGTTCGAATATCAATCATATGCCACTTGTCAATCCTGTCTCAAAGGAAAGATGACAAAGACTCCGTTTACTGGACACGGAGTAAGAGCAAGCGAGCTCTTGGGACTCGTACACAGCGACGTGTGCGGTCCAATGTCTACACATACGAGAAGCGGTTATTCTTACTTCATCACTTTTACAGATGATTTTTCAAGGTTCGGACATGTCTTCTTAATGAAACATAAGTCCGAAGCCTTTGGAAAGTTCCAGGAATATAAGAATGAAGTAGAAAAACAGACCGGCAAAAGTATCAAGATTCTAAGATCGGATCGAGGTGGAGAATACTTAAGTGCCGAGTTCCTGGACTATTTAAAAGAGAACGGAATTCTCTCTCAGCTTACTCCTCCATACACTCCGCAACATAACGGTGTATCGGAAAGACGGAACCGAACCCTATTGGATATGGTACGGTCCATGATGAGTAACGCTGAGTTACCGCGATCATTCTGGGGGTATGCGCTAGAATCAGCTGCGTACCTTTTGAACCGAGTTCCTACTAAGACTGTGCCTACCACACCTTATGAGTTATGGAGTGGGAAGAAACCCTATCTTCAATATCTGAAGATCTAGGGATGTCCAGCTTTTGTCAAAAAGCAGCATGCGGACAAACTTGAGGCACGCTCAGTACTGTGCAAGTTTGTGGGATACCCAAAGAACACCAGGGGGTATCTTTTCTACCACGCAGAGGAACAAAAAGTCCTTGTTTCTCGTAATGCCCACTTTCTAGAACACCAGTTCTTGGAAAAGGAGATCAGTGGGAGCGCAGTAGAACTGGAAGAAATTCCAGAAACACAGACTATTACTGACAGCTTAGTGGAACCAGAAGGTTCAAAAGAACAGGACATTCCTACACCGCTCCGCAGGAGTAGTAGGCAGACTCATCCGCCCGAGAGATACTACGGTTTTCTCATAAACGGGGATAGAGAGGATTGCATCATAGATTATGATGAGCCTACTAGCTTCCAGCAGGCCGTTCAGAGCGTTGACTCAGTGAAATGGCTGGATGCAATGCGGACCGAAATGGAGTCCATGTACACCAACAAAGTATGGACGTTGGACATTGCTCCAGACGGGGTAAAACCCGTAGGATGCAAGTGGATCTTCAAAAGGAAGATTGGTGTAGATGGACAGGTTGAGACCTATAAAGCTAGACTTGTAGCAAAGGGTTTCCGTCAAAGACCTGGCTTGGACTATGACGAAACCTTTTCTCCAGTGGCTATGCTGAAATCCATTCGGATCCTTCTTGCCATTGCTGCCTTCCACGATTATGAGATCTGGCAAATGGACGTAAAGACCGCTTTTCTAAATGGAAATTTAGAGGAGTGTGTCTATATGGACCAGCCAGAGGGTTTCATTCAGAGTGGGAGCAGCGGAAAGGTGTGCAAGTTGCTTAAGTCCATCTATGGACTAAAGCAGGCATCGCAGAGTTGGAACATCTGCTTTGATGAGACGGTCAAAGAATTTGGCTTTATCAAAAATCCAGATGAACCATGCATCTATAGTAGATTTGTAGCGAGAACTGTAGTATTCCTCGTTTTATACGTGGATGACATTCTCTTAATAGGAAATGACATTCCTATGCTACAATCTGTCAAGGGGTTCTTGTCACACAGGTTCTCCATGAAAGACCTGGGTGATGCCTCATACATCCTGGGGATCCGGATCCATCGTGATAGATCCAAGAGGATATTAGGACTTTCACAGTCCAGGTACATCGACACCGTACTGAAAAGATTCAGTATGGAAGATTCCAAGAGCGGTAACCTACCGGCTTGTCACGGGATCACCCTCTCTAAAGAGATGTCTCCCAAGACTGATTTGGAGAGGGATCGCATGTCTATTATACCCTATGCTTCTGCGGTAGGCTCTATAATGTATGTGATGTTGTGTACCAGACCGGATGTAGCTTATGCACTGAGTGTGGTAAGCCGGTATCAGTCAAACCCTGGGGAGAAACACTGGATAGCGGTAAAGAACATTCTCAAGTACCTGAGAAGGACTAAGGAGATGTTCTTGGTGTATGGCGGAAAAGACCTCCAGATCGAGGCCTTTGCTGACTCCAACTTCCAGAGTGACAAGGATGATTCCAAGTCCATGTCGGGTTTTGTCTTTACCCTCAATGGAGGGGCGGTGTGTTGGAAGAGTTCCAAACAAGAAACCGTTGCGGACTCGACGATGGAAGCGGAATACATCGCTGCATCTGATGCCGCAAAAGAAGCTGTCTGGATGAGGAAGTTCTTGAAAGAACTTCAGGTGGTTCCGTCCATTGTTGATCCAATACCTCTGTATTGCGACAACAACGGGGCTATAGCTTTAGCGAAGGAACCCAGGTCCCATCAGAGATCCAGGCACATCTTGAGGCGGTATCACCTGATCAGGAAGATCGTGGATCACCAGGAGATCGAGGTTCGGAGAGTCGCTTCAGAAGATAACACTGTAGATCCATTCACCAAGGCCCTGCCCCAGACTCAGTTCGAGCGGCTGATCGAGATGATAGGTCTTCGATACGCCAGTACATGGCCTTAGTGCAAGTGGGAGATTGTTAGTGTATATGCCCTAGAGGCCATTACTGTATCATACTAGTTTGTATATTACTTAATGGAAGCTTGGGATATTCACCTTGTATATACAATCTTGCTCAAAATAGTAGTATGCTACTTGGTTTGTTTCTACTTCAATGTGTACATGTGTTTATTTTTGTATATCGCCTATACACATTAGTGGAGCCCTTAGGATCTTTGCTTGATTACCAGCGATGTGATGGCCGTCAGACTAGTGGGGCTGGGTAATCTATAAGCACATCCTTATGCAGGTCCCTGGTCGCAGGACTATCGAGACAGGGCATCGATACTCCGGAGTAGACTAGCGCATGCGCTTCTCATCCCAGTGTGGGAGACGGTCTGTCCCACAGCCGTCAGTACGTCGTACTTGAGATAGTATGCGGGTGCTAGTTAGGTTACGGGTACACTGGACAGGACTCGTCGGGAACTGACTAGTTGGTATTATGCCTATCGTCAGTTATCAGTTCCCAGGTGACATGAGTACAGCTTAGTCCGCTGACTTGACACTGTCGCTTCGCCTCGAGTGTGTTCCCACTGCACTTTGATTACTACCCTACCACGACTCAAAGGAGTCGTGCAAACAGGTAGTAGTTGGGTGCAGTCCCGAAGCACTTGGAGGCAGTGACGGTTAGACAAGATTCATCTCTCCCGGTATTGGGGGTTGGCATCGCGCTGTGTCTAGGAGAGCCATTACACGAGTAGTCCCTGGACAGGGCAAACGAGATATACTGGTAGGCTTCCAGTGTTATCTCAGGGTGTTTTGGGCTTCGCTCCGGCACGACTTGTACCGCTATTAGGGGACTGACGTTTACCGCCCCCCAGGCCCGCCATGCGATGTATCAGACGAACAGACCGGACTGTATGGAGAATGTCACATTCAGGCTCAGTAGGAGTTCAGATGGGTTTCGCCTCGTCGGTTTTCTTGTTGGCATTACCTGGGGACCGTTACGCACAGCTAGTGCCGCTTGCGGTCTGTGGTTAAACCCACTGCCAGCGTAGTGTCGAGTCTTTAGAGTCCCACACAGAAAACTTTTCGCCTTTAGGCAAAAGAGTAGAGGTCGCATGGTTTTGCGACAGGTCGCATGGTTTTGCCACAGGGTTCGGTCACATCCGTGCACTTGTGCACGTACAGTGTCCGGACAGTTTACACTAGCGGGCTTTGGTTTAAGCCAGATCCTAGTATACCTTTTGGGATTGGATTTATCCAGTATGCATTCGTGTTCCTCGGAACGCGGATGCGGGTGTGTATGCACAGATGACGGGGAGACAGAGGCAGCGGATTCTCATTAGGGTTGTTGACAGTTGACCGTTGACTATTTGACTTTTTGCTCAACCCTAATGAGAATATGATATGTGATTAACCATTATATTAATTAAGTATTATGGTGACATGGTTGTTGACTTTTGTTGACTTTGTTGACTTGTTGACTTTTGTTGACTTGTTGACTTTGTTGACCGGTTGACTAGGCTTGACTAGTTAACCATCATGATAACCATAGCCATCATTTCATGGCAAAGACTTTTGCTTGCTTGCTCATTTGTGCAGAATGAGTGCATGAAATGATATGGTTATGGTTGCTTCAACCATCACATAACACTTGATTTGGTATAATGAGTTATGATGGTTTTGGATTATGAGAGGGTGAAAGACAAAAGACTTGCTCATTCTTTCTTGCTCACTCTCTCTCTTGTTCTTGAGCTCTCTTGCTCTTGCTTTCACCCTCTTCCTCTTGCTCCCTCTCTTGACTCTATGGTTCACATATCTCATGAGTTGAGAATCAAGAACCATAGATAAAATCCCATACAAACTCTTCTCTACTCATTCTAGTTCACAAGGTTTAGCAAACCAAGTGAACTAGTTTCTTCAAAGTTCGAAGAAGGAGCCAAAGGTTGGAGCTTTCAGGTGGATCTATCTTCGGCGTACGGAGACGACGGGAAGAAGCCAATCCGGACCACCATCGGAGCTTGAAGACGAAGGAGTTCAAGACAAGCAAGGTATAACCCCCTAACCGAGTAGTTAGAAACTCGTAGTTAGGTTGTTAGTTAGATGTTTAACCAAGATCCGGGTTATAGGTCCATGTTACCACCTCTATAAAAATCATTTTTTACCAAATTCCGCATGCCCGAAAGTACCGGGAGAGATACCATGGACTTACAGTGGTATCATAGCCTAGTTAAACTCTATCTAACATGTTAGCAAGTAACTAGAAGACCGATCAAAGAAAAAGTCCCGAAAACGAACCCCAAAATTCGAAGTTTCTGTCGATTTTTATACTGTTCAAAAGTTGATTATTTTCACACCTAAAATCGGCTCAGGCTTTTCTGTGAATAACCACCAAAGATGGTCCAACGATCGAGTCAAAGCGCCGCGGAAACGCGGCGGGAGCACGCTCCCGCCGCGGATCCGCGGCCGAGTTGACTCGGCCGAGGTCCATCTTTGGTGCAGTGTTATTCTGGGGGTATTTTGGGATTTTTGATATATGTGTTTTCTGCCCAGATTTTCCAGAACGAAAATTTTATTTTTAGGGTCCCGAAAATCCGTATTTTTGATCGAACTTCTAAAAGACTTAAGCTAACGGGTTTTTCTGTAATGTGATATTTGTATTGAACGTCTACTAATCGCTATATGTCGATTAGTGGGGGTTATACAAATCTGTGATCTGTAATGTTGCTGGAATGTGTATATGAATATGTTGGATTGTCGCGGGTGAATAGCCGGGGGGTTGTGAGACGAGAGTTTTCTTTTCTTTCAATTCATGTAAATTTGTAAATTGATGTAATAATTATTTGTATGGCCGCACAACCGGGTCGGGGTTGCAGCCGTCATTGTATAATTTCTTTTTACTGTTTTTGCACACACACACGTTTTTCTTAAGATATACGTCCCGCCTTTTTAAAAATGATTTAAAAAGGTTTTCTTCTTGTAAAATCTTGTGTCATTCACTGACTCGTAGGAAAATAGTGAGACTATAGCTCCTTTTGAAAAGCTCTTCAGTAAATAACGATACATGCAAAAACACTCTGGTACTGTTCTCAGACCAGTCTTGCTCTGCTACTATATAACATAATGTATATATCATAAAATTACGATGTTCAAAAAAGAAATCAATCTCAATAGGTGTACATGAATACCAACCCATGTGCATCTGGTGGTCATGAAAATCAAAGTCAAATCGAAATGCCAAATGTGCACGAAAACAAAAACTGAATGCAATGGGTGTGCATGAAAATATCTGTCAAGTGCATTGGATGTGCACGACAACATCTGTCAAGTGCATCGGGTGTGCACAACAACAATATCAAGTTCATTTAAGGTGCACAAAAATCTCAATCAAGTACAACTGATGTGCACGAACATCCTCAAGTGCATCAAATGTCCACTAAACCACATCAAGTGCGCCAAGTATACGCGAAAATCTAACTCAAGCGCGTTAGGTCCGCATAAAAGCATCTAGTGCAATAGAGTGCACGAAAATAAATATCAAGTGCAACTAAGTGCATGAATATATAAATCTGGTGCAACTGTCATGCATGAAAATAAATATCAATATATCAAAAGTGCATGTAAACAATATCGAATGCACAAGTCAAAATCCGGTTCGTACAATATACACGAAATCAAAATCAAGTATGTCAAAATACATGGATTTATAAATATGTGCAACTGGGTGCACAAAATAATATCGAGTGCAATGGACATGCATAAAAACGCAAATCAAGTGTAATGTATGTATAAAGACATGAATCAAGTGCAATTGACATCCACAAGGAAAATATCCATCAGGTTCAGCTACGGTGCACGAAAATATCAATCATGAAACACAATCATCAAAACACAAAAGTATAAACGACAAAAGCGTGATACTAGAATCACCAAGTCACAAATAAAAAACAAATGATATTGAGCTACATCTCCTCCGATGTCAAAAAGTGTCGGTGTACCCGGAGCTTGCAGAGCAACAATTTCTACTTGCTTTCTGCCCATGGTCTGGTGTCTTCTTCCTCCGGGTCCTTATTTTCTCTGTAGATCACCAATTCCATGATCTCCTGGCTCGCCAACATGTTAAGGAGTAACTACGGAAATAGTACTGCTATGACGCTTCTCTGAACATCTCATGACCAATTAACCTGGCCACTCGCAACATATCATGTCAATGACGGTGGCCTCTGGCCCTCTGAATACGTGCCATACAATTGATCCTGGGTCCAAATCTGTAACGCCTTCAAAAGTCGTTTTGGTATTTTCCCGAAAATCGGTAAATAATTGGTATTTTCCGTAAATTGTCATTATAATTATTTTTCAATATAGGCCTATTTATTCCTAATTTGGATAGGTAATTGCTAGTATTTAGTAGCTAACTAGTAGCTAATGAGTCACTTATAAATTTCTGGTCGTTTAAATTTTTTTCCCTAATTTACTAATTTTTTAATATTATTTTAAGCTGTTAAAAATACATTAAATTAGCGATAAATACAAATTTGAATGGGCTAATTACATGCTTTAGAACCATGACAACTAAAACTTGTGAGTAATATAAATTTTTATGCTTTTTATTCCAAGTTCTAGTTGTTTATAATCTAAGGAAATTAAAATTTAAATTAATTAAACTAAAACTTGCAATTTTGAGCTTGTGGGGTGTCTTTTTGCATGGAATTTTCTTTGCAAACATTCACAATTCCTCACCTCTCCACTTGGCCGGCCTCACCAAGGCAGCAGCTCATTCCCCCCCTCAATTTGTCTCCTTCTCTTTTGAATGAAACCTTATGTTTGATTAAAATATATTAATTTTGGGTATGGGTTTTAAGTGATATGAGAGGGCTTTGACTTTGGATTTTTCCACACCATTCCCTCATACTTTCCCCCGTCTCCTCTGGCCAAAATCCCTCCCTGCTGCTGTCTTCAATTTCCTTTCTCTTTTTCCTTCCAAAAATTCATCACAAATTCATCAAAATCCATTAAAATCAATAAATTCCTTCATAAATTCAAACCAAACCCTTATTCCATCTCTTCTCAAACCTAATTTGGTTCAAAACTTGGAGAAAGGAGGCATCTTTGGTGGCTAGAGCAAGATAAGGTTTGGACTTGTGAGGTATAATTTCAATCAATGGTTAATTTGTAGTTTAATTATGCTAAATTAGAACTTTGAAGTGTTAATTTTAGTGCTAATCTAAATTCTAGGTTTTTAAAGAGAGTGGTTTGATTTGAACTAGGGTTTTAGCACACCATTACTATGTTAATTAAATCTATTTTTCTATCTAGTTGTTTTACTAACCTAATCTAAGAGGTTAATTTGCTTAAGTGGGTTTCAATTGGTGTTAATTTAGTTTTTTTCATGTATGGAATGGTTTTAGATTGCTAGTTTATAAAAATCAAGAAAGGGTTTGATGTTGGAAATAGGATTTGAAGCATTGCTAATGTGTTGAAATTAAGTGATTGTGGCTAACAAGTTGTGTGGTTGGATGATTATGCTTGATAGTAGTCTTTTTGTCGTAAATCTACGATATTTGCACCGAATTTAGAATACTAATGCTTACTAGGTTTTTTATATAATTATGTGGTGAATTATTTTGGTTGTCTTGAGTGTATTATTAGTATCTCCTACGACTTTTAGGGTATGTGAATGCGGATTTTGGTTTTATCGGGTTTTAGTTTTGACGGGTGCTCCGAAATGACAATTTTAGTTAAGGTTGTAGTGTTTTTCGTGTGTGTTCCGTGCACCTTGTGCACGTTGTGCCTAACTCGTTGACGTTGACCCATTCTTTTTGTGACATGCGTCATTTTATGATGTATAACCTTATGTTTTGTGTTGTGCAAATTCCAGGATCGGTCGCGGAGGCTTTGGACGCGGCACGAAAAGGGAAAGCGGTGATTAGATCAAGCTAGCTGGGGATTTCTGCTGAGTAGATATATACATCTACGGGGAGAATCGTTTGGATGGCGTGAGGCGCCCGATAATTTAGAATTTCTAGTAATACCAGCTTGTTGCATGTAGTTCCTAGTTACCTAATTTATGGCACTGCATGACCTGTATATCTATATTTGTGTTAAATTCATCATATAAAATCCATCGAAACCATTAAATGAGATATGCGACACAGGAAATAATTGGCTTGCTTATTTCATTATATATAATTGTGCAACTTTATCTCATAGGACACTTGCGCCATTACCAGGGTTTTATGCTGTACGAGCACTATTCATGCGAACACACACGCCTTGGTAATTGCTTTGCCACAAACACTAGATAACTTGTTTAAACCAGAATTTAGAATAATTTCACCATGTAAGACATATAAACCAGTACTATTATAGTAAATTCCTCAAGATGAACATGTAGAATTGCTAGTCAGATGCATGTACCTCATTACATCATTCGATCATACATAGTCTTTTAGTCATATATTGCAGTTCACATTGTTGATACCATAGGCATTCATCATCATTGACATGTGTGCTTGTGGTACATTCTTTCTTGAGGATTTCAGCAATTGAGATTTATGAGATTTTGGAGAAACCGCAAGGATTTAATAAAACTGATATCATTTTTAAATATTGCAAGTTGTGGTTTTCTCGAGATATGATACTTGTGTCGTCCCCCATGAGTTTTATGTTAGTTTTCGAGACCCGTTTCAAAGAGTAGGATGAACCGTCTCGGGTACATGGTGGGGCCGGTACGGTACCCCGGGGCAAGAAGTTCGAGTAGTAGACGATGAGTCTGGCAGGGGCAGACTACCTACCGGTGATTGTTGGCGCGACGGATATCCAGAGGATAATGACCGTGGTCATGAGATGTTGAGATATTGATATTTTGAGATGGACCAGCCGGACGGCTGGGGCCGAGATGTTGGATACCGATACCTTGGGACATTGAGATATTTATTTGAGGTGCCGATACTGGGCACGGATTTCTGTTGATTTCATATGATATTTCCTCAGATATTTCACAGAAATTTTCCTAAGATGAAATTAATAACTTATCATATCAAACATACTCTGATCACGTGTTAAATTGCATTCATGTTGCATACATAGTTGCTAGCTGATTGATTTGTTTTAGTGTAGTTTAACCGCAATCAATAACGGTGTCGTGCGTAGCTAGACCGAGATGAGTACGGGTCGTCCTCTGGGAAACGTTGAACGTTTTATTCTTACTTTAGGCGTGTTGAGAAAGAAAGGAGGAAGAATAAAGAATGGGGAAGAATGGTTGTAGGTTCTAAATCTATGTTAAATACGGATGCAAAATATAGATCTAGATTAGCTACGGATGTAGGTTTATATAAAAAGGGGGCTTGTAAGGTTCATTAAGATTTAGTAGTCATGGATGATTAATTAAAGATTAATCCTTTTATCCTTTAATAGATTTAAAACTAGAACGACGGTGATGTATTTAGATTAGGGTTTCTGGAGGGGAAAAAGGGTTCCCACTCTTAACCCCTATCTCGACATGAAACTTCGTTCATATCTATCCTTTACCAAAACAATAGTTAATCTAATTTCTAATCGTGGTCGCGATTATCAATGAATTGATAGCACGCCCAATTAAGATGTTAACTATTCTTTTGATAATGTTTATAAACTTTATAGGACTTAAAACGTGTTTAAGGATCCTCATCATCCATTAACCTACCCTAATCCCATGAATCCTAACAAGCGAAGAATTACTCGCGCATGTTGGGAGAAGAAGAAATGGAAAGAGAAATCATATTAAAAACTATAAAGAGATAGAATAAGAAAACTAATACCTTTATTAATCAACAAAAATCATTTACACATTGTTCCCTTAGAAAATGATTACAAAATGCTACTTTGCTTCTCGATCTCTTTTAAGGAGGTAGTTGAACAGTTGATGATCAGCTTGGATGCGTGAGCCTGTCGTGGACTTCGTGATCTCTTCTGCTTGATGAATTTTCCAAGAGGCTCTCGGTCCTTATTTATAGTCCCAGAGCCAGAACCCTAGCTTCCTAATATCGAAACCAGTGGTTAAGATCCCAACAGAAAAAATCTCATGCTCTAATTACCCTAGTTTCCTAATATGGAAACCAGTGGTTAAGATCCTAACAGAACAAATCTCAACACCCAACTCGTCCAACACGCGGCGGAACGGCGGCCAATAGGTGGATTTTGCCGCGGTTCTGCGGCCAAGTAGGGGGATCGTCACATTGTTTTTTTCTGGGGTTTTATCTTGATGACACGTGATGATCTTTTCACATATCTGGAAACTGAAAATCTTTTCTTCGTCACCGCCAGAATTGATTTCTTTAGTTTATTTTCTTAATTAGGCAGGTTTGTTTTGCCAACTTTGATTTCCTTGATTTCAGTCCTGAAAATTCTGTACAATAACTTAACAAATAATATTAGTAGAGTTTGTTTTATTGAGATATTAACTTAACCATTAAGAATTGGTCAAAGGTATTTAATAAGGTAAGCATATTTAAATGGGCTAAATGTTACATGGATATTATATGCTTACTTTTTCCTACATAATGTTAATTATAATATATAAACACATGAAAATGGTATTTTTACAGATAAACCCTCATATGTATCATATATTATAATAAACACCTTTATTATATAGAAATAGTAGGAAAAATGTCATATTAAATGTGCAGTTTTATCAACTGAACAAATACCCCCAAACTTTTCTTTGATTGTCCCGAGAAAAATAGTTATTCAAGAGAAAGAGAAAAAGAAGAAGAACTAAATAGCACACTTTCGTAGGCAACACGATTACACTGAGCACGTGCAACAAGCCGTTAAAGCTCTAGGTGTCCCTAGTAGGAGGAGTGTTGTCTCCTAAGGGTTTTCAGCGGATTACACCCACAAAATCCTATAATAAAAGAAAGATGGTGAAAGTTACATACAAAGATAAGAACAATAAAAGAAAGAACTTGAAAATAAGAGTTTCCAACTATACCAGCTTTTCGGTTGCTATGAGCCCTATCTTAATGGTCATGAAAAAATGTTAGAAATCACATCATCCATCAATAAAATATCGCCTTTAGTCTTCCTCCTTATCTTTCATCCAAACATTGATCATATACCCCTACGTGTGTGTAAAAGACATCCCTACACTTAGAGAATTCAATTCAAGCTATCATACTCTTGTCCATCTTCCAAAGTACTTTATAGTTGGTGAATAATTTTGATAAAATTGCTCATACATTCTTCATGCGACCGTTAATACTTCTTGAGGTACTATCCGACTGATTACAAAATGTGCTTGCGTATTTAGGTGTAATTCCTCGTTTCGCAACACCTAAGACTTAGCAGCGACTCCCAAACCAGTTGGTCTAAGGCACTAAGTGATAAAGCACCCTCACTGTATTTTTTTATGCTGCCGTGGTAATTACAAAACCAGTGTTCATTTTTTTCTTCACCACTTATACTTTTATTTATTTATTTTTATTTATTTATTTTTATACTAAGGATTTTAGACAAGAGCATTTCAAGGTATCCTCTACTATTCCAAGTATCAAGATGTGTGTAAGTGCGTGTAGTAGGGTATCAACGTTCAAATGTTTGGCCTTAAGAATAGGGACTATTTTTCAGAATTATTTTTATCCTCAGATTAGCAATTTCCTTCATCTTACTAACCCATGGAACAACAACTCATAACTACTTATTACTAGTTTCATTTAAGAAAACTTCTAACTTTCTTGGTTTTCTTAAACTATTCCTATCTTTCATATATAATTTTTCACTTTCTACTCTTTTATTATAAAAAAATTTATGCTTATATAATGCAAAGTATTGTGTAAATAAGCACAAACCTCCCCCAAACCTGTTTGCAGCAGTGTCCTCACTGTTGTCATCTTTTAAATCTCAAAAACCTGTAGACTTGGGAGGAAAGGTTATTAACAGGGGCAACAAAAATTGAAAGTGAAAATCCTACTCCAAACTTATTTTTGGCTCATAATTTTGAGGACAAATTTTATTTTCAAGAGCCAAAAATATACCCCCCAAAATCTGAGTTAAACAATATTAAGCATTTTAAGGGGGGTAAAGTTATTTGGTCAATATAAGACTTTACAAAGACCAAAAGTTAATACCAACCATTCAAAGATTTTATTAATGTAACTTATAGGTTGGTGGAAGAACATGTTATATAGAGCCAAGAAAAAGTGTGGAAGAGATAAGTGGTGGTATGGAAAGGGTTTACGTGAACGTGAATGTGAAGAGATAAGAGATGATGTTAAATAGAAACGAGAATTTGAATGATCAAAAATGAGTGGAATATTGAAATTCTCGTATTTTTTAAGAAGAAAGGGTGGTGGTTCAACTTCTATAGGTGGAGGTTGATTAATTACAAAATCCGTGTTGTTTAGGAATGTAAGTTCGTCAGCAAAAAGTTCTTCAAAACTTTCATCGATGGTGTAATTGAACATTTTGCTGTCAGGAAGTTTTGTGCCAGAATTTATCATACTTGATTTGTCAAAAATTATGGAGGTAGGAGACTCGAAATACTCATCTACCTCGTTTTCAAAAGTATCCAAATCAAGTTGGCTTTCTCGAATTATCAAACTAAAATTATCGGATTGTGATTCATCAATACTCACTGAAATTATAGGAAGAATAGAATAAGAACCTGAGAATGTAGAAGGTGAAATGGGTAAACAAATTGGTGTATCGAGTATCGCTGAACCAGATGTGGGAGATGAAGGCTGAATTTCGGTCTGCTGTTCGGTTATACAATTATCATCAACTTTAAGACGCATATGGGATTCGGGAAGAATAATTAAAGGCTCCAGATGATGGCCATAAGGAAGTGAAAGGACCTGATGAATTGATGGGACAAATTCATCCAAAATTTCGGATTCATCAGTCGATATATCCCCAACGTCAATCACCTCATTCAAGTGAAGGTTAAAATTCTCAAAAACCTCATCAAAAGTATGGATTTCAATCAATTTTGGTTCAAGAGTGGAGGTGTAGAGATCACAAGGGTTGGGTATGGTTTCACTTGAAATGGACCCTTCACAATCGGGTAAATCAAACACTACAAATCCACACAACTTATCAGACATTCTATCTTCAATTGATGAATCATTTGGTGTACTCGATGAATCTATGAAACTGGAGTTGTGGATTTCAGTTTGGAATGGGGAGGTTTGATTAGGAAGGGTGTACAGTTCTCTCTCACTACCCAAATTCTCACTTTGTCCTATTGCCGTATCATACACTGAAAATTTTTGAGCTGGTTCAAAACTAGTTGCTCGTTTATACTCAGCCATGCTTTCTGCCAATTCCTTTCTGAGGCGGCGCATCAATTCCACACCTTCTTCTAATTTCGCTCAAGACTAGACTTGGGTTGATAAGGGGTTTCCGCATAAGATTGAAATTCTTGTGGATAAGTAAAACTCCCAAATGACTGATTAGAAGGACTGTCTAGAGAAGGTGTAAAAGTTGGGTAGGATTGATAGGAATTGAATGGTTGTGAAAATGGGTCAGGAGTAGGATCAACATTATGATAAGAAGAATATTGATATGGGTTGGTTGGTTGGCTATTATCAATAGACATCATATATGCCACAAACCGATTATGAAGTTCTTCTTTAGAAAGTGGTGGTGATGGTTGATATTGGTCCGGATTGAAACTTTGGCCGTTAGCTCTCGCTATATGCTCAGCAATGGACATGAATCTAGGGGTATCCTCACTCGGAGTATCAATATAAGAAGATGTAGAATTTGGATGTGGTTGATATGACTTGGAGTGAGGTGGCCAACTGTTTCTTTTCGCTTGTTCTATCCGATCTCTTAAAGAAATGGGAGAGTCGGATGGTGTACCGAAGCGATTATGAAAATAAGAAATATCTGGTTGTGAATAGCAAAGCTCAGCAAGAGTTCGTCTGTTTGGGTTACCCATTATAAGAAGGTGAAAGGAAAAGAGGGTGAAAAGATTTAATCTCTATTTGGATTGTTTTGGTTTGAAAGTGGATTTGGGGGTTTACTCACAAAAATCACAAAATGCATAAGCAAACCCTAGAACTAAGGTCACTTAGGTCAAGCACTAGACCGCTCCTAAACTTCCAAAGGACAAATCGCGGGATAAATCCTCTATTGTCTCTTTATCTCTTCTGTAGCCAGGTAAGTGTCAGGTAAGTGGGAGGTATCCGCTATACGAATCACCGAAAATAGCGGGCCAAATTAAGTAACCACTTGCCTTAGACACACTTTCCTAGACACCACAATACAAATGCAGATAAGCGATAGATTACCCACGACCTTCCTCTGTCCTATATGAGCGCGACGGTCCTTAAGGTATTGATCTAGATATTTTTTAACTAATATAGGGTGATGCAGATGCTCGTTTTGTGATTTGTGGGGCCTAGGAAAGGTGATGAAATCCCCACCTAATCTGAATTTTGTCTTTGCCCCTTAAAGTCCGTATTAAAATATGCAAAAACAACCCGCAAAACGAAACTCGCAAAAAGATTTTTGAGCGGCGATATTTTGCAAAGAATCTTGCAGAAAAGATATTTTATTGGATTTTAGAGGAGAGATAAGGATATAGATAAGATACCGGAGAATTTGGAAACCCTAAATCCCCTAATGTGCCGCGGTTCCGCCGCCGACTAGAAAGATCTGATGAATATTTTTGCTACATGTCCTCCCTTGCTCCTCTGGATCTTGATGAATGTTTCTGAATATTTATCTCCTCGCTAAAGTGACTCCAATTCCCTCGCAAAAATCAAACAATAATCGTTAAATATACAATTTGCAGTTTTGTTTATTAATTCCACGGGTTCGATCCCGGGCAACGGCGCCATTTGATTGATTTGTTTTAGTGTAGTTTAACCGCAATGAATAACGGTGTCGCGCGTAGCTAGACCGAGATGAGTATGGGTCGTCCTCTGGGAAACATTGAACCTTTTATTCTTACTTTAGGCGTGTTGAGAAAGAAAAGAGGAAGAATAAAGAATGGTGAATAATGGTTGTAGATTCTAGATCTACGTTAAACACGGATGCAAAATATAGATCTAGATTAGCTAAGGATGCAGGTTTATAGAAAAAAGGGGGCTTGTAGGGTTCATTAAGATTTAGTAGTCATGGATGATTAATTAAAGATTACTCCTTTTATCCTTTAATAGATTTAAAACTAGAACGACGATCATACATGTAGATTAGGGTTTCTGGAGGGAAAAAGGGTTCCCACACTTAACCCCTACCTTGACATGGAACTCCATTCATATCTAGCCTTTACCAAAACAATAGTTAATCTAATCTCTAATCGTGGTCGCGATTATCAATGAATTGATAGCGCGCCAGATCAGTCGAAAATATTGCATTTTTAACACGTCAATTTCCCTACCATTTGCACTCATCTAGAGGTGTTCGGTATTAATATAGCACATATTAGCAAAACAGTCGTAAAATACCAAATTACTTGTGTTATATATTAAAACCGACATTTCTGAGGGAAATTGAGTGTTTATCATGGCATCGCATCATCTTTGTATAGCGCAACACTTGTCTCGAGAATCTGTGCAGGAAATTGCAGGAGAAAAGCTGAAACTGTCAAAAGTGCTGATAAAAATGCACCAAGTCCAAGACTTGGGATCTGGCAGAAATCGAGAAAGCAAAATGATATTCAACATATCAGAAAAAGGCCAGAATGTCATCCTAAAACAAGCAAAGAAATCTGAAGCAGCAAGGCTATTATTTAGCCGCAGATCTGCGGCCCAATACCCATTCCCGCCGCGGATCCGCGGCAAGATGATGACGTCAGCGCTGCGTATTTTCCCCATGTGCTTCCTGTAACTAACAAAGCTTTTAGAAGACTCCATATGACCACGTGGCTTCATCCAGAAGGCTCGGCCTAACAACCTTATCCTAGAATATTCCTCATTCTAGAATATTCCCTCCAACAAACTTATTTTAGAAGCCTCTCTCCAACGAACTTCTTCTAGAAGCCTCCTTATAACAACCTTCTTCTAGAAGCCTCCTTGTAACAACCTCATTCTAGAATATTCCCTCCAACAAATTTCTTCTAGAAGATTCTTTCTAACAAACTCATTTTGGAGGGAAAATTCAAATGAGTTAGTTCATTTTGGAGGGAAAATTCAAATGAGGTGGTCCATTTTGGAGGGAAAAGTTGTTCATTTTGGAGGGAAAAGTGGTTCATTTTGGAGGGATATTTGAAATTTGAATTCTAGATCTAAGGTTGAGAGGCTTATAAAAGGAAACCTAGATCTAGGGTTTTGGGGGTTCAATCTTCATCCCTCCCACAAGTTGAGTGACACAACTTGTATCTCCAAATCCTAACCCTAATCCAATCACCAAGCCAAAAATCAAGAACACCGAGTACAATTCAAGCAAGAAGCCTTCAACCTTTTAGGAGCGAAACCGATCTTCATCCGAGCAAGTGATTCAAGACGATCCGCGACTCACGAAGACGAGCGAAGCCAAATCGACGATCGAGTTCTTTCCTCATTGTAGTTCTTGAGAGAATTGTAACGAAATTGTTGATAAATAAAAGGTGAAATTCTTTTATCTTACTTTCTTTACATTCTTGCATCATGATTAGATCTCAATTCTTGATTGTGTTTCTTGTTATGATGTTTGAGTAAAACTTCGCTCGTGAAGGAGTCGAGAGAATCAATAGATGATGATGTTACAAATCTTGAAACGATTCTTAAGTCAAATGAGTTTTGTAAACTTTAGCAAATTGAAGAATCGACAACCTAGTTTCGAGCGATGCTTTCTTGATTGTGTTCGCTCTTAATTAGTGATCCACGATCGATTCTTGAATTTACTAGAGGCTCGAATGTGAATGAAATCAACAAAAGGACATGGGATAGATGATGAAACCCTAGTTTCCGCAAGAAATCCCTAATTCTCGTTGATCATCATCGATCTAGTATCAATTCATCGATGGATAAGAATACGTAATCAATAGATTTCATCACGTCTATAGATTCAATCGATTCCTACGAGTCTCATTTCAATTCTTGATTATTGGATTGGAAATCATCAATTCTTAATTCTTGATTTTAAATGTTTTCTTGTTATTAGATCTAAATTTTAATAATTTTTGAAATTCACTTTTAAATTTTGAATTGAATTGTCTTTTCTTTCTTTTCATTAATTTTCAATTCATCTATTCGAACGGATCTCACTTTCCCTGTGGACGATCCGCACTCGCTAACGCGCTACAATCGACACCGTTATTGATTGCGGTCAAAATATTTTTGTTTGTGATTTCTATACATTTTCTAAAACTACACACCGAGAATTCATTCAATCAAATGGCGCCGTTGATGGGGATCGTGTGCTAATTTGTTCGTTTTTGAAATTTGAGTTGAAAAATTTATTCCATCAAAATATTTAGATCTAAATTCGCACAAATACTAAACGATTCGTTGTGATTTGTTGCGAGGAAATCTTGAATCTGTGGAGTGCGAGAAAAAAAATTTCAGATCATTCCAGAGATCTTAGAAGGTGAATAGTAGAAGCCTCAAGAAATTTCCTGCACAGATCAAGCTACAGTACCGCACATCCGCGGCCATTGACCATATACTGTGGCGGTTCCGCGGCTTCCTCAAGGGTTCACTGTTCCAAAATTTTGTGGTAACTCTCTGACTTTCTTATCTCCTCCTCTGTGTGCTCCAATAACCATTTTCTGCAGGTTTCTTTGCAAATAACTCGCAGCGCCGCAAAAGAAATAAAAATTGTGCGTGTTTGATCTTGGTTGTTTGCATATTTTAATACGGAAATTGAATGGCAAAGAACAAATTCAGATTAGGTGGGGAGTTCATTACCCTTCCTAAGCCCCGAAAATCACAAACTTGCATCCGTATTACCCTCATTAACTAAATGAAATCTAGACTTGACTCTAAGGACCGTCGCGCTCACTTAGGACAAGAGAAGGCCGTGGGTAATCCGTTGTTTATCCGCGTTTCTTTTGTGGTGTCTAAGGTAAGTGTGTCTAAGGCAAGTGGTTACTTAATTAGGCACACTACTTACGTAGTGGAGAACCTCCCACTTACCTGGCCACGGGAGGGACAAAGAGGCAGTGGAGGATTGATCCTGCGACTTGTCTTTTGGCAGTTAGGAGCGGTCTAGAGCCTTGACCTAGGTGACCACTAGACTTAGGGTTGCTTGTTGCATTTGTTGTGATTTGCATCATTTTTTTTCAAAAAATCCGTATCTTTTTCAAAACAAACATCAATCACATCATTTCCCCTAATTATATCAACGCTGCCACTTGTACTAAACCCTTTAGTGCAAGCTCGGCTGGACACGGGATTCTAGTGTCCGTCTTGCCCGCGTTTTCCCCTATCGACCCCAAAATCGGTATTTCTACCTTTTCTTTTTCCCACCACCACCGCGATGGACGGATTTCCATCAAACATTTACACCACTCTGCCACCGCCCGCAGGTGCGCAGAATCCTCCACGCATTTCTCTTCAAGAAAGATGCTATCCTTCATGTGTTCCCCTTTCCACCTGTCTTTCTATACCACCCGCCAACGGGGAAAATTTTGAAATCAACCCCCAATTCATCGAACTGTTACCCAAATTTCATGGTCTTTATTCTGAAGACGCATACGCTTTTATTTCCAAATTTGAAAATGTATGCGCAATGATTGGAATGTCACAACTGTCTGTGGATGCTCTGCGTCTACGTTTTCTCCCATTCACTTTGTGCGACTTAGCCGAGAAGTGGCTTTATAATACAACCACACATTCTATTTCAAAATGGGTTGAATTTGTAAAAGCATTCCTTAAGAAATTTTATCCCAATCATAAGACCAGCCGCGTTCGGAGCGTAATCTTCAAATTTACCCAACTTCCCAATGAACCATTCTGGAAATGCTTTGAACGGTTTAAAGATCTTCTTATCCAATGCCCTCATCACGGAATCTCCAAATGGGATTTGTGTCGAATTATCTATGAGGGTATTGATCTCGCTACTAGACAGATGCTTGAAACCGTGTGTCAAGGCACCTCATGACCAAAGATGATGGTGAAGCTTGGAAATATCTAGAAGAGTTAGCTCAAAACACTTTACAATGGGAAAGTGTTAGACCACCACCGCCTAGGGAAGATGTCAATCAGCTCGATGTTTCCGTCATAATGAAAGCCGAAATGGCCACAATACAAAGGAAACTCGACGCTATAGAAAACAAAATCTCTTCAGCCTCACTAAGCCAATACACACTTCTCAAAACCATGTGTGGCTACTGTTCAAACTCTTCACATTTGACGGAAGAATGTCTTTTTGCTTGGAACCAATCACAAACTCAAAACACGGTTCCAACCCAAAACAATTTCCAAAGGGCTCTTCCACCACAACAGCAACCACTCCAATTGAGTCAGCACCCCTTCCAAACACAAAACTTTCAAAATCCGGTCAACACACCTGCACCGTCTAACCCTTTGCAGTTGACCGGTACTGATGAATCCTCTCCATTCATGAACTTGCTTTTGACAATTCAGTCTTCCGTCGATAAAATCCAGAAAAACTTTGACTCCCAAACTAAGAGTATTAAATCGATGGAAGAACAAATTGCACAATTAAAAGCCGAAATGAGTGCAAGAGAAAAAGCGAATCTTCCAGCTCAACCCCTACCTGATCCTGGACCATCACATTACACAAATGTGGATGCACTTACCACGTTGAGATCTGGAAGAGTGCTAGACAATCATGTGGGTAAACAGATTGATGTTGAGGAATCAAGTGAACCCCAGGCTTCTACTTCTACTTCCACTCACACTTCTACTTCTTACCCTATTTCGTCTAATTTACCGTCTTCTTCCGAGCCTATTCTCCGTTTTCCTAAAGGCTCGAACCCTCCACCCTCTTCATCCTTCCCACCCCCACAACCTTCTCCACAAATGTTGGACCCAACACTTATTGATAGAGCTCCATTTCCAAATAGGTTGAGGCCCAACAAACCCAATGCCCAAATGGAGAAGCTTGTGGACATGTTTAAGCAAGTTAACATCAACATCCCTCTCCTAGATGCTATCCAACAAGTTCCGTCCTATGCAAAAACTCTTAAGAACTTATGCACTAGGAAGAGAAAGACTCAAGTGCCCAAGAAGATATTCATGGCAAAGACTGTAGACACAGCTTTCCCCCAACAATTACCACGGAAAAGTAAGGACCCTGGCTGTCCTACGATTTCTATTTCTATTAGGGAAAAACACATCAACCGTGCTGTACTAGACCTTGGCGCTAGTGTTAACTTGCTCCCGTATTCAGTCTACGAGCAGTTAGGTATCGGAGTGTTAAAGCCCTCGAGCATAACTCTCCAGATGGCTGACCGATCAATCACCAAACCTAGGGGTGAACTGGAGGATGTGTTAATAAAAATCGGGGAATTTGTATTCCCTGTGGACTTTATTGTACTTGATACACAGCCTTTAGCGAACCCACGGAATCAAATTCCGGTGATTTTAGGTCGCCCCTTTTTGGCCACTTCCAATGCTATCATCAACTGTCGTAATGGCTCTATGACCCTATCTTTCGGGAATAGGTCAATTAAGCTGAACATTTACAAGTTGGGAAGTGTACCCTCCAAACCTACTGCTTAGGTCTGTTCTGTCAACTTAATGGATGTCGACAGTAGCGAATTTGATGATCCTCATGATACTGATCTAGACTCTTTTCATATGTTATTGTTTGACCCAACTATGTATCATACACATACGGACTCTTCCACCGAGTAGTCCGGGTCAACAACTAACACTGATTATGAACTACTTTTAAAGTCTGAAGATCACCCCACGCTTTGTGATGACATTGTTCTCCGGGGTATTGAGGGAACTTTTGAGGAAATCTTCGCTGAAGAACTCGCATTTTTGAATGACACGGGTGTTGAGATGAATCATCTCCCAATCATTGAAATTGAACCTCCACCCCTTCTTCTGAACTGTAAAAAGAATGCGAGCAATCCATTACAATCACTGCATCGTCTCTCCAATACGAGACGCACACACATTCTATTCCACCACTTACCTTTTCCCCACTTCTTCTTCCACCAACCGGAGCACTGCATTGATAAAATGTTCGAATGGTTGGTGTTAACTTTCGGTCTTTGCAAAGCTTGGCATCGACCAATGATTCTTGACCGCCTCCTGTAATTTTCAAAGCTTAACATGGTTTAACTCAAGTTTGGGGGGGTATAATCTGGCTCCTGAAAAGAAAACTTTTACTCAAAAAGACGAGCCAAAAAAATAAGTTTGGGGGAGGATCTTCACTTAAATATTTTGCCCCCATTAATAAAGTTCCTCCGAAGCTTACAGGTTTTTGAGATTTAGCGGATGACAACAGTGAGGACACTGTTGAAAAAAAGTTTGGGGGAGATTTGTGCTTATTTTCGCATCATTTGCATATCACTTCGCATAAGCACAAAACATTTTGAAAAAAAAAACCATAAAAATTTAAATTTTTTTTAAAATATAAAAAATAATATTTTTTTTTTGTACATAAATAAGATAATAAAAAATTAGATAGTGAAAAATTACATCCAAAAGATGGGAAAAATTTAAGAAAATCAAGAAAATTAGAAGTTTTCTTATACGAACTAGTAATAAGTAGTTATGAGCCGTTGTCCCAAGGGTTAGTAAGATGAAAGAAGTCACTAATCTGAGGATAAAAATAAGTCTGAAAAATAGTTCATATTCTGGAAGCCAAACATTTTGAACGTTGATATCCTACTATTCGCACTTACACACGTCTTGAAACTCGGGATAGTAGAGGATACCTTGAAATGGTCTTGTCTAAAAGCCAAAGTATGAAGGAAATTAAAAAAAATAAATAAAATATAAAATGCTGAGAAAAATGAACACTGGTTTTGCTATCTCTAAGGCAGCAATAAAAAAATATAGCGAGGGTGCCTCTTCACCTAGTGCCTTAGACCAACTGGTCTGGGAGTCACTGCTAAGCCTTAGGTGGTGCAAGATGAGGAAAAAAACACCGTATAAGAAAGCACATGAGTAATCGGTCGGTTTGTACCTCAAGAAGTATTAACGGTCGCATGAAAGTGTGTGAGCAAATTCATCTAAATATTCATTAATTAAAAAGTACGGAGGCAGATGGACAAGAGTATGATAGCTTGAATTGAATTCTCCGGGTGTAGGGATGTCTTTTACACACACGTAGGGTTATATGATCGATGTTTGGAAGAAAGATAGGAATGAAGAATAAAGATGATGTTTTATTGAGGGATGATGTGATTTCTAACATCTTTTCATGACTATTAAGATAGGGCTCATGACAACTGAAAAGCTAGCATAGTTGGAAACTCTAATTTTCAAAGTCTTTCTTTTACAATTCTTATCATTAAATGTAATATTCACGGTCTTCCTTTTATTATTCGATTTTGTGGGTGCAATCCGCTGAAAACCCTCAGGAGACAACACTCCTCCTACTAGGGACACCTAGAGGTTTAAAGGCTTGTTGCACGTGCTCGGTGCAATCGTGTTGCCTACGAAAGTGTGCTAGTTAGTTTTTTTCTTTCTTTATTTTCGCCTTCAACAAATGGGACAAAATGATTTCTTTTTAATAAAACAGTTCGCTCGAGACGACCGAAAATAAGTTTGGGGGAATTTGATCAGTCGAAAATATTCCACTTTTAACACGTCAGTTTCCCTACCATTTGCACTCATCTAGAGGTGTTCGGTATTAATATAGCACATATTAGCAAAACAGTCGTAAAATACCAAATTACTTGTGTTATATATTAAAACTGACATTTCTGAGGGAAATTGAGTGTTTATCATGGCATCGCATCATCTTTGTATAGCGCAACACTTGTCTCGGGAATCTGTGCAGGAAATTGCAGGAGAAAAGCCGAAACTGTCAAAAGTGCTGATAAAAATGCGCCATGTCCAAGACTTGGGATCTGGCAGAAATCGAGAAAGCAAAATGATATTCAACATATTAGAAAAAGGCCAGAATGTCATCCCAAAAAAAGCAAAGAAATCTGAAGCAGCAAGGCTATTATTAGGCCGTGGATCCGCGGCAAGATGATGACGTCAGCGCTGCGTATTTTCCCTATGTGCTTCCTGTAACTAACAAAGCTTCCAGAAGACTCCATATGACCACGTGGCTTCATCCAGAAGGCTCGGCCGAACAACCTTATCCTAGAATATTCCTCATTCTAGAATATTCCCTCCAACAAACTTATTCTAGAAGCCTCTCTCCAACAAACTTCTTCTAGAAGCCTCCTTAAAACATCCTTCTTCTAGAAGCCTCCTTGTAACAACCTCATTCTAGAATATTCGCTCCAACAAACTTCTTCTAGAAGATTCTTTCTAACAACCTCATTTTGGAGGGAAAATTCAAATGAGGTAGTTCATTTTGGAGGGAAAATTCAAATAAGGTAGTTCATTTTGGAGGGAAAATTCAAATGAGGTGGTTGATTTTGGAGGGAAAAGTTGTTCATTTTGGAGGGAAAAGTGGTTCATTTTGGAGGGAAATTTGAAATTTGAAATCTAGATCTAAGCTTGAGAGGCTTATAAAAGGAAACCTAGATCTAGGGTTTTGGGGGTTAAATCTTCATCTCTCCCACAAGTTGAGTGACACAATTTGTATCTCCAAACCCTAACCCTAATCCAATCACCTTGCCAAAAATCAAGAACACTGAGTACAATTCAAGCAAGAAGCCTTCAACCTTTTAGGAGCGAAGCCGATCTTCATCCGAGCAAGTGATTCAAGACGATCCGCGACTCACGAAGACGAGCGAAGCCAAATCGACGATCGAGTTCTTTCCTCATTGTAGTTCTTGAGAGAATTGTAACAAAATTGTTGATAAATCAAAGGTGAAATTCTTTTATCTTGCTTTCTTTACATTCTTGCATCATGATTATATCTCAATTCTTGATTGTGTTTCTTGTTATGATGTTTGAGTAAAACTCCGCTCGTGAACGAGTCAAGAGAATCAATATATGATGATGTTACAAATCTTGAAATGATTCTTAAGTCCTATGAGTTTTGTAAACTTTAGCAAATTGAAGAATCGACAACTTAGTTTCGAGCGATGCTTTCTTGATTGTGTTCGCTCTTAATTAGTGATCCACGATCGATTCTTGAATTTACTAGAGGCTAGAATGTGAATGAAATCAACGAAAGGACAAGGGATAGATGATGAAACCCCAGTTTCCCCAAGAAATCCCTAATTCTCGTTGATCATCATCGATCTAGTATCAATTCATCGATGGATAAGAATACGTAATCAATAGATTTCATCACGTCTATAGATTCAATCGATTCCTACGAGCCTCATTTCGATTCTTGATTATTGGATTGGAAATCATCAATTCTTAATTCTTGATTTTAAATGTTTTCTTGTTATTAGATCTAAATTTTAATAATTCTTGAAATTTAATTTTAAATCTTGAATTGAATTGTCTTTTCTTTCTTTTCTTTAATTTTCAATTCATCTAATTCAAATTCGAACGGATCTCACTTTCCCTGTGGACGATCCGCACTCGCTAACGCGCTACAATCGACATCGTTATTGATTGCGGTCAAAATATTTTTGGTTGTGATTTCTATATATTTTCTAAAACTACACACCGAGAATTCACTCAATCAGCGCCCAATTAAGATGTTAACTATTCTTTTGATAAAGTTTATAAACTTTATAGGACTTAAAAAGAGTTTAAGGATCTTCATCATCCATTAACCTACCCTAATCCCATGAACCCTAACAAGCGAAAAATTACTCGCGCATGTTGGGAGAAGAAAAGATGAAAAGAGAAATCATATTAAAAACTACAAAGAGATAGAATAAGAAAACTACTACCTTTATTAATCAACAAAAGTCATTTACACTTTGTTCCCTTAGAAAATGATTACAAAATGCTAGTTTGCTTCTCGATCCCTTCTAAGGTGGTAGATGAACAGTTGATGATCAGCTTGGATGCCTGAGCCTGTCGTGGACTTCGTGATCTTTTCAGCTTGATGAATTTTCCAAGAGGCTCTCGGTCCTTATTTATAGTTCCAGAGCCAGAACCCTAGTTTCCTAATATGGAAACCAGTGATTAAGATCGCAACAGAAAAAATCTCATGCCCTAACTACCCTAGTTTCCTAATATGGAAACCAGTGGTTAAGATCCTAACAGAAAAAATCTCAACTCCCAACACGTCCAACACGCGGCGGAACCGCGGCCAATAGGTGGGTTTGGCCGCGGTTCCGCGGCCAAGTAGGGGGATCGTCACATTGTTTTTTCCTTGGGCTTTATCTTGATGACACATGGTGATCTTTTCACATCTCTGGAAACTGAAAATCTTTTCTTCGTCACTGCCAGAATTTATTTCTTTAGTTTACTTTCTTAATTACGCAGGTTTGTTTCGCCAACTTTGATTTCCTTGATTTCAGTCCTGAAAATTCTGCACAATAACTCAACAAATAATATTAGTAGAGTTTGTTTTATTGAGATATTAACTTAACCATTAAGAATTGGTCAAAGGTATTTAATAAGGTAAGCATATTTAAAGGGGCCAAATGTTACATGGATATTATATGCTTACTTTTTCTTACATAATGTTAATTATAATTTATAAACACATGAAAATGATATTTTTACAGATAAACCCTCATATGTATCATATATTATAATAAACACCTTTATTATATAGAAATTGCAGGAAAAATGTCATATTAAATGTGTAGTTTTATCAACTGAACACTAGCATATCATACCATAGCAATATTGTAGAATTGTGACACTTTGCGTACATGCTTACGATAGTCATTATAGATGATACATATTACTCACGAGTTGGCAACTCACCCCCGTTGTGCCACAGCCATTTTGCAGGTCCGATCCGTCAGTACTGTACCGGCGGACGCCCTTCCTCCTTTTGCTTTGATTTGAGGCTTTTGCTCGTAGGTGGGTTATATGATTATTTTTGTTTCCACTTTGTATATTCATTGTATCTTGTGTACTCCATCTACTGTAACATCTATCGGTACTATTGTATATTGACATAGAGGCGAGACAGTGAGATTTATGGGCATGTATATTGTTTCTTTGGGTTGCGCTCACTTGAGCCGACATGTTGCTTACTGGTGCCTGTTATGCTTATTTTGCACATTGATGATTTATATTGCGTGGGATTTGTGTCCGCCTTGTGGCGAAGAGCTAGCTCCCTCTTGGGGATGCCTTATTTCATATTATTTTGATATATTCCTGTTTTGTACCCGTTGGGGGGCCAGTATTTACAAAAAAGACTCTGCCGAAATTTTCGGAAAAATTTGTTGCTTTAATAAAATGTTTGATGCGACTTGTTTTGGTTTAAAATCGTTTTAAATAAATTGGTTTTCCTTCACTCTACTGCTTATTTGGTTTTGATTTCTGGGCTTTGGCTTACTTAGATTACGTATGCCTTGAGACGTTCGTAATTTAAGTGCCAGTCACGTTCTGTAACTTTCGGGTCGTGACAAACTTGGTATCAGAGCGATAGGTTTTACCTTTCCGAGTGTAGGATGACCCTTGGTAGATTGAGTAAGTGACTTAAGCAGGGTAACGTAGCGTGTTTATGTCCGCGGCATACTTGTGATACGGTACTCCGCCTAGGTGACTTTAGGATATACTTGCTTGAAAATTCCTTCTTCAATTCCGTGTATCCTATGATTCTATTGCACTGTTCTTATTATCCTGTTTCCTGTACTAGCCACTATGTCGTCGATGGCTACGGGAGCGCAAAGGGCTGCCGCCCGAGATGAGATCCGAGCAGGCTCGTCCGAGACGAGGACCGAGCAGGGTGGCGTACCTACGCCTCTGGGTCAGACTGATCCGCCTTCCCCAGGCCGCATGGATAGGATAGAGTCTGATATGGAGGAGTTACAACAGATGATGGGAGGTATGCAGGAGTTACGACAGATGGTGGGATCCTTAGTAGAGGCCGGTCGTGCACCGAGATCGGAGGATGTACCTACCACAGCACAGACTATGATAGTACCTCTTGTCCAGTTAGTTTCTTCTACTACTACCGTGGCTATCCTAGTATCACTACAGGATTTCATGAGGCTGAGACCCCCATTCTTCACCGGCACCGATGCAGCGGAGGATCCGCAGACATTCCTTGACAATTTAGCTAGGATTTTCCATTCGCTCAGATGTTCCGACGATAGATGGGTGGAGCTTACGAGTTTCCGTCTGGAGGGCCTTACGCAGACATGGTGGGAGTCGGTCGAGAGAGGTCGAGCTGCAGGTCTACCTCCTATGACTTGGGCCTTGTTCACAGCAGTATTTCTAGCCCGTTTCCTTCTAGAGAGCGTTCGTGATGCTCGAGCTCATACTTTTGGGGCTTTGCTCAAGACTCTACGGATGGCAGTGTCTGAGTATGATATCCAGTTTACTCAGTTGTCCCAATATGCTCCGTACTTAGTTGATACTGAAGAGAAGAAGGTAAAGAGGTTTGTGCAGGGTCTCGACACACAGTTATTTCATGCCATCGGCGCCCAGCACTTTGACACTTATGCAGCTGTTATGGACACGGCCTTACAGATGGAGGCGCGCATTTCAGAGTCTTAGGCCGTTTCTGGGCCGAAGAGGATTCGTACCGATATGCCAGCTCAGAGGCATCGTGCCAGATTCTTTCCGAGAGATGGTGGCAGCAGAGGAGTTAGACGAGGTCAGCTATTTGGTTCTTATCCACAGGGACAGCAGGCGTCGCCAGGATGTTTTGGGTGCGGGAGTCCGCACCATCGTATCCGAGATTGTTCGGTGAGACGACATGGAGCAGCGACAGTTCCACACGTGGCTTTACCACCTTCACCACCTCCTCAGAGAGCTCTACTTCCTGCCCCCGGTGATGCTCCACGTCAGTTAGGCGCCCCCAGATGCCGTGGACGTGGCGGTCCTATTCAGAGAGGACGAGGAGACCGAGGCCGAGGACAGCTAGATATTGGTGGGGGACAGGCCCGAGTGTTCGCTTTGACTCCGCAGGATGCGCAGGCATCCAATGCCGTTGTGACAGGTACCTTGCCAGTATGTTCTTTGGACGCATGGGTATTGTTCGACCCAGGTTCCACACATTTGTATGTATCTACACACTTTGCACCGATGTTGGGCCGAGAGTCATCGTCGTTAGATCAGAGTCACGACCCGAAATATTAGCTCATGACCAGCACTTGAATCACACAACGTCTAAAAGCGTAATGGAATTCAAGTAAGCTGAAACCCAGAAATCTAAACCTTTTTAAGAAAATAAAGGAGGTGATGTTTTTGAAATAAAGGTATAATGAAATCAAGTGTGCTTAAATGCATAGAAAAAGAACATGAAAATGCAAGTGGATTATGAAAGTTTAAAAACATGTTTCGTCTTTTTTGAAAATTTGGGCAGCACCTCCTTTGTATATTTTGATCCAAAACCACAAATACATGAAGATGATAAAGGCATCCCCAAGCGGGAGCTAGCACTTCGCCAAACGGCGGATCATAACCACGCAAGACAGTAAATATAAGTATACGACGCCCAACGGCG
Organism: Agapanthus africanus; assembly: GCA_030015575.1. Classification (NCBI taxonomy): domain Eukaryota; kingdom Viridiplantae; phylum Streptophyta; class Magnoliopsida; order Asparagales; family Amaryllidaceae; genus Agapanthus; species Agapanthus africanus. The sequence continues at coordinate 406,660,333 of CM057346.1, forward strand.
AAGTTCACCACAAAAGATAAAGAAATAAGTAAGGCATAACCCTAAAAGCGAATATAAAACCCATGGCTCAAATCTCGCAACTACAAGTCTCACTAAGTCTCATTATTTATACAATTTACCAATTTTGATTGATGGAGTTAACTAGATACAATAATGAAATATAGATACAAGAGTGGGTACGATACAAATGTCCCACCTACTAGTGAAAAACACCTGGATGTGACAGTGTGCCAGCGAAGCCGCTACTGATCCAAGCGGGAAACCTGCAAGAACTGTGGCACAATGGGGGTGAGTTGCCAACTCGTGAATAGAAATATATCAACAAGATAGAAATCGAATAAATAACGACTCCTAGGTCAACTATATCATCAAGGTAATACTATGATATCTAGGGTGACCGGGTCGGTATGGGTGCCAACAAGGTAGTCAATGCCTATAAGCATGTGGATAACATCCAACAATATAATCAAGGTATGTATGCATGTGGATCTCGTCCATCCATGTAATCAATGCATGTATGCAAATGGATCTCGTCCACCCGTATAATCAATGTCTGCATGCACGTAAATATCATAAAAGAGTGTGCATGAAAGTATGAGGGTGTAAATCAACGGTGTCCCTCACGACACATCAAAATCATGGAACCTGAGTGCCTAGCATCGACACTCCAAAACATTATGAAAACCGTGCCCAGCATCGGCACGTAAATCTTCATATATCGGGCTCCGTCAGTCTGGATCGGCCCACGGGCTCCGTCAGTCCGGATCGGCCCATATCATCTCTCGACTCCGGTCGGTATCCTTCGGATATCCGCCGAGCTCATATACTATCACCGTTAGGTCGTAGTCCCTCTACCAGGCTCACCGTCTGTATACACAGCATCCCTTTCTTGCCCCGGTGCACCATACCGGGTCTACCATATACCCGTAATCGGCCTCATCCGCCTCCTCGAATCGGGTTTCACATGTCACACGTCTCAGAACCGTGAAAACGCATAGTGGACGTACTGAAATATCATATTAAGAGAAACCGGATTTTTTTTAAAACAACACATAATCTCTATTAAAATGTCCACGGTTCTCAAATCCAGAAATCTCATGAAAATAGCATATCTCAATGCGTAAAATCATATAGCATAACGTATGCGACATATAATAGAGATGTAAGCATATCAATATATCATGCAACATGGAACAGTGATATGACAAATTAAGGGAAAACAGCTCTTTTAAATGATTCTAGTTTTTAAAATATAACATGCGGTTCTCAATTTCCCAATAAAACCAGTTATATATGTAGGCACAATATACAATGTGTATGTGCGCAGACATGTATGTATCAATGTATATGTGCACCAATATGAATATACAATATGTATGTGCGCAAATATGGATGTATCAATGTATATATGCGCCAATATGAATATACAATGTGTATGTGCGCAAATATGGAGGTATCAATGTATATGTGCACCAATATGAATATACAATGTGTATGTGCGCAAATATGGAGGTATCAATGTATATGTGCACCAATATGAATATACAATGTGTATGTGCGCAAGCAGGTTATGCGAAGAGTCATATCATGATGCCGTAATCCTACTGTGTAGTGACATGTCAATTAACAATGATGAAGTGTGTGAGCCTACAATTTGTGTATGTGTAACATACGCATCATCGATATTGGTGCAGGTGTACTATCACAGGTATAAGCAAGGTAATGAGAATAATATGAATGCAGCATAAGGTAATCATATGCAAATACTGACAGGTATACGTATCTAACATGATCGAGTCGGTAAATCTATCAATTGACATCCATCCTAACAACATCGCATACGGTATAATACATCGTACGGCAGCTTCTAGTCAAGGGTATGGATCAACATCAAGTCAAACTCATCACGAACGGAAAATTATCGTACGGCGGCATTAAGCTAATAGGGATCCTATCATCCTATAAGACAAATGAAGGTACGGACTAATATCACGTACGGCCTATCATCCATGATTCACAACATTAAATATATATATATATATATGTACCTATGTCGCAGGTCACATCCGCAATAATCTCATATCCGGGGACCGGTAGGGTATAAATCATCTCGATCGACTGGCATCCGTATACCAACATATCATCATATTCGTCTTATATTTTTTTCATCGCATTTACATCTCACATCAAGTCGAGTTTACATAAACATTCTATCTCTATTATAAGTATAAGTATCTAATCTAACATACGCACCCGAACCATACAAGCAGATTTTAAAGTGAGCGAATCGTAGTTTTGAAAATAGGAGTTACGGTGTTTTTAAGGAAAAGATATCATTTGAAAATCCGTAACGTCCCTCAAGGTATATATTTAAAAGATACATACGATTCTTCGGTTTAGAATAGGGTATGGTTCGGATGACACATCTACATCGGCTATCTAGTCCTATAGTACCCTAAACGACAATGTCGTCACATGTCATCCTCAAATTCCGTCATCCTATAATAGTCGTTACATATCACTTCTAACAACCCTCTAGTTTCTAATGTGGTTTCACCAACTATTATTTAACTCTAACCCTAGTTTCCAAATCTAGGTTTCCTTAACCATATTCTATAAATCAGTTTCCATCAAGACTTTGCGGGGGTGCTATACGCCATCCACCCGACTTTCCCCGTGGATATAGATCCACCCACCCTGATCTTGCTTGCCGATGTCGATGTCGCCATGCTCCGTCGCCTCCAAATCCACGCGAGGGTACCTACAATAAAAAACAATTACAGTCGCTATTAACATCAAGTCCAGAAACCAAAACGGCACACGGATCGCCTATAGGTTAAAACCTATAGCCCACGTTTGCAAAACCAACAAATTACCCCTAGTCGTTGATGTACAAATATTCAACAACCAAATACAAAACCAAATATCAAGAATTAACATTTCAAAATACGGAAAACATAGCTAAAATCACACTAAACTGCTCCCAGATTTTGACTCTGGTCAAATAAAGCCAAGCAAACAAGTCTAGGGTGATGTATATTGTGTATTTGAGCTACTGGACCAACCCCGACACCACACCCCACCAACTGGCCGGCCACCTATCCCTAAAATCCGGCCTCCTCGGCCCCCTGGCTCCTATGGGCTTCGTTTTGTCATGGTGGTCTCCTATGGTCAAAAATGGGTCCTTGGTTTTGTTTGCTAAACTCAGAAATCCCCTGGTTTGCTCCAGATTTCCCTGCACACATAAATTTCTCACAAAACCGACATGTATCAAATCCTAAATTTGTATTTTTGTTTCCCATACTCATTCCCTAGTCTTAAACAGTCACTCAACAGCCACTCAAGCATCACCAATTCACAATTTCACTCAAACCCTCACTAGGGTTTCCCAAAGTTCACTAAACTTCACTTAATCACTTCTAAACACATATGAATACTAAAGTGAATGAAAAACTACACAATTGGTGAAGGGATTACCTCATATAGCACCTATGAATCCCTAAGATCATGAAAATCTGAATTTTCTTGGTCCATGGTGCTTCCCTTGAGCTTGTGTAAGTTTTTAATGAAATGGGTACGGGGTTTTGGTGGATATTTCATATAGGTTCATGAAGGTAGAGGATGGAGGGATATGAGGAAGAAGAAGAAGAAGAAAATGGTGGAGGAGATAATGAGGCAACACCCTCTCTCCCCCTCTCAATTATTCTCACTTCTCTCTCTCACAAAAAGTATACCAAACCTAATCATTATGTCCCCCTCTCACCTCAAGTCATCGTTTCCTTTATTTTCTTTTTCTCACCAAAACATATAAAGCCAAATAAAACAACACCATAAAATAACATGTAAAATGTGTAGGGTTCCTATCGACGGTAGCAAGGTTTCGGGAGGCATCGTCCATGCCATTTTAAAATTTTGCCGTGAAAGGGAACTCAAAACAAGAATCGATAACTAGAATATTATACAGAAAACATATAGCAAACCATTTACTATCTAAGTGAAGAGGAAATACAACCTTTGTAGATCGGTCCTTCACTTCATATGCTCCTGTAGTAGTCCCTTCGCTGCGATCATCGTGCTCCCGGACTCTCGGACGACTCCATGAGAAGATAGCAACGGTATTGCTTGAAGTCTTCGAGGCCGAAGATGATCTACGTCGAGGGAATACGAACTCAAGCTTCTACTTCACCAAAATGAAGCAAACACCTTATACTAAAGTGCTAATCTAGTAAAGGATGGAGAAATAAGAAGAGGGCTCACTTTAGAATTTCTTTTCTCATAATTTTTCCTCACTTGGATCAAACCCTAGAAACCATTTTCTTTTGGAAGAAGATGAAGAAAGAACAAGAGAATGAAAATGATCCAAAGTGAGATAGCTAACTATGGGTGAGTGGGTATCATATACTAACTCTTGTAGAGACATAACCATGCCTAATTATAGTGGTTAGGTTACTAAATAGCCTAAGTAAAACAAAACTAGTGGACTTGGTCAATGCACTCACAAGCTTCATGAAGCTTCATGCACTTGAACAATTATCCACTAATTTTGTATTTACTTTGAATACTAAAATGCTAGGAATATAATTATAATAGTGTGTGTCTCATACACCCATGTAGTGTGTATCAACAACCATGATACAAAACTAAACAATGCACATTAATATATATCACATATATATTACATGTACACACAAGTGAGAAAAGAATACTTAAGTGAGCCTATGTTAGTTAATGTAAATTAGTATATCAAATATACAATTATATACTAAATTATTAAATCAACAGTTGACTTAATAATCCGGCTATATCACATATAACCGACTAACACAAAATACACCAACTTATCGAATCAACACATGATTCGATAACCAGGCTATATCACATATAACCGGCCGATACAAAAGTCGCAAGAATAGAATACGGTATCACATACATGCATTATTCTCGGTCCTATTTCGGGAAATATCACATATGCACTCCTATTTCGTTTCTTCTGAGCCAGTAAAACCTCTATGTAGGACTCTAAAGACTCGTCAATATGCCGGCAGTAGGTGATGATCACATCAAACACCCACTAGCCGTCAGCGGTACTAGCTGGACGTAACGGCTACCTGGATATTGAACGATCAGAAGATCAGCAAGCAAGCCCGCTCCAACTCCTGCAAAAGCCCGACAGTGACACTACCGTACAGTTCGGTCTTCTCGTCTAATATGTCGCATATCAAGTCTAGGGGTGGTAAACGTCAGACCCTAATAACCGATAAGTCATGCCGATGCGAGGCTCATAACAGGTCGAGAAACTACTGGTAACACTTACCAGTAAATCTCTAAACCAACCCTGGCCAGGGACTTCCCTGTTATGGCCAATCGAGCATAGCGCAACATTAAGCCCTAATACCGGGAGAGACGAAACACCTCCTATCGCTCATTGCCTCCATTTGACTCGGGACTGTACCCAAAAACCACCGTTTTGCACGTCCTCTTGGACGTGGTAAGGTGGAAATCAAAGCACAGTGGGAATCACACAAGACTCTATGACGATCTTGGGTCTACAGACTAACCTGTACCAGTGTCACCAGAGAACTGCCATCTGACGTGAGGTATAATACCATCTGGGAGTTCTCGGCGAGTCCATCTAGTGTACCCAGTCTCCACTGAGCACCCGTATATCATCTCTGATGTCAAACAGCAATGGATATGGGATCATCCATCACCCATCTGTATGGATCGAGAAGGTATACGCTAGTCTACTCTGGTATATCGATGCCTTGTCTCGATATACCCACGACTAGGGACATTAAAGGATGTACTTATGGACCACTCTGTCCCCACTAGTATGATCTGCATCATAGTCTAGGTAGTCAATTACACATCCTAAGGGCTTTTACCAACATGTAACAGAGAGACAATCAGTGTACACATTAAAGTAAAGAGTAACCAGGTAGCATACTATCATGTCGAGCAAGAAAGTCCTTTCTATATATGTCCAAGCATCCATTAGAATATACATCTCATGTATAGTAATGGCCTCTAGGGCATACATATAACTAACAATCTCCCACTTGCACTAGGGCCATCTGATAACAGTGGTTGTAGTATCTCATACTCAACCATCACATAAAAGTCTCTCTCTGGGAAAAGGCCTTTGTGAGTGGGTCCACCGTGTTGTCCTCCGAGTCTACTCTCCTGACCTCGATCCCCTGGAGATCAACCATCTCTATGATCAGGTGACACTGCCTTAGAATATGTCTGGATCACTGATGGGACGGGCGCTCCTTGGCATAAGCCACAACTCCATTATCACATAATGGTAGGAACGAAGTTCATCTCATGAACTTGTATACACCGAGACTGCCTCTTTGGTAGCATGTTTGTTAGTGATGTATCCAGCCTATATCGTCTAGTATGCCACGATATCTAGCTTGGAACTCTTCCAACATACCGTCCCTTTCCTAAGGGTAAAGACAATGCCTGTGATTGGCATTCAGTCGACCTTACCACCCTGGAAGCTATCCAGTGATTCTCCCCAGGATCGATTGATACCATCTCACTTCACCTAGTGAGAATCCTAACATCCATTTAGATCTATCTCATAGATCAAAAACCCTGGATCTAGGAGGTATCACATTGATCCTATATGGAGAATCAATGTGATAAGAGGAGATTGACCGAGTGTAGCATAGGAAACTCCTTCCCTATCAAGAGTATGTCATCCACATACAATACGAGGAAGACCACCTTACTCTCTACTACCTTTTTGTGTATACAAGGTTCATCTACCATTTTGATGAAGTCAAACGCTTTGATTACCACATCAAAATAGATGTTCCATCTCCGCGATGCCTGCTTTAACCTGTAAAGCAACTTGCATACGTTTCCGCTGCTCCCACTGTCTACGAAACCCCCTGGCTGTGTACTTATAGACGCTCCCTTCTAAATCACTATTTAGAAAAGTAGTCATGACACCCAACCACCAGATATCGTAGTCATGGTATGTAGCGGTGGCAAGTAGGGTTTGGATGGACTTAAGCATATGCACTTAGAAAATGTTTCATCATAAGCCATGCCTGGTCGATGATGCAAACCTTTAACAAGTCTATCTTTGAAAGTCTCAACTTTTCCATGTACACCATGTAATCTTCTCAAGATATACTTACTCCTAATGGGGATTCAACCCTTTAGATACAACCAAAGTCCATACTTTGTTAGTGTACATAGATTCCATCTCAGATCGCATAGCATCCAGCCATTCTTACAGAGTCCCCACTCTTGATGGCCTGCTCGAAACTAGTTGGGTCATCATCTCATTATGCAGTCCTCGCTCCTATTGTCATAGAGAAATTGTTAGTGTATATGCCCTAGAGGCCATTACTGTATCATACTAGTTTGTATATTACTTGATGGAAGCTTGGGATATTCACAGTTGTATATACAATCTTGCTCGAAATGGTAGTATGCTACTTGGTTTGTCTCTGCTTTAATATGTGCATGTGTTTCTTTTAGCATATCGCTGATATACATATTAGTAGAGCCCTTAGGATCTTTGCTTGATTACCAGCGTTGTGATGGCGCTCAGACTCGTGGGAGCTGGGTGATCTATAAGCACATCCTTATACATGTCCCTAGTCGTTGGACAATCGAGACAGGGTATCGATACTACGGAGTAGACTACCGTATGCGCTTCTCATCCCAGCGTGGGAGACGGTCTGTCCCACAGCCGTCAGTACGTCGTACTTGAGATAGTATGCGGGTGCTCGTTAGGTTACGAGTACACTGGACAGGACTCGTCGGGAACTGTTGGTTGGTATTATACCTATCGCCAGTTATCAGTTCCCAGGTGACATGAGTACAGCTTAGTCCGCTGACTTGACACTGTCACTTCGCCTCGAGTGTGTTCCCACTGCACTTTGATTGCTACCCTACCACGGCTCAAAGGAGTCGTGCAAACAGGTAGTTTTTGGGTGCAGTCCCGAAGCACTTGGAGGCAGTGACGGTTAGACAGGATTCGTCTCTCCCGATATTGGGGGTTGACATCGCGCTGTGTCCAGGAGAGCCATTACACGAGTAGTCCCTGGCCAGGGCAAGCGAGATATACTGGTAGGTTTCCAGTGTTATCTCAGGGTGTTCTGGGCTACACTCCGACACGACTTGTACCGCTATTTGGGGACTGACGTTCGCCGCCCCCCTAGGCCCGCCATGCGATGTATCAGACGAACAGACCGGACTGTACGGAGATTGTCACATACAGGCTCAGTAGGAGTTCAGATGGGGTTCACCTCGTCAGTCTTCTAATCGACATCTACCTGGGGACCGTTACGTACAGCTAGTGCCGCTTGCGGTCTGTGGTTAAACCCACTGCCAGCGTAGTGTCGAGTCTTTAGAGTCCCACACAGAGAGCTATTCGCCTTTAGGCAAAATAAGTAGAGGTCGCTGGGTTTTGCGACAGGGTTCGTTCACATCCGCGCACTTGTACACGTTTGCTGTCCAGACAGCTTATACTAGCGGGCTTTGGTTTAAGCCGGATCCTTTTATATGATTTGGGATTGGTTTTTCTCATTGTATTCGTGTTCCTCGGATCACGAATACGGGTGCGTATGCACAGTTGCTTGAGACAGAGGGAGAGGACTTTGATTAGGGTTAATGAATATTGTCATTTTATTAACCCTAATGCTTATGTGTGTATTATTGTTAATTGATATTAGTTTAATAATTGTGCATGGTTATGGTTGTTGACCATTTGACCTTCTTGACTTGTTGACCTTGGTTGACACTTTGACCATCATCATTTCATTTGGAAGATGCTCTTTGATCCTTGCAATTTGCATTAAAAATGTAATGATAATGGTCATGTCTTGATTTAGCCATGACAATTATCTCACTAATTATCTAATTACAATAATTCACATATATGAGAGAATGCTTCATATTATTCTCTCATTCTATCATTCACATTCTCTCTCTTGTTCTTCATCTCCCTCAAGCTCTCCTCTCTCATGTGTTGAGAAACACTTGAGCTTGAGAAAAACCCTTTCTTGATAATCTCTACTCTCATCTAGGGTTCAAGTATTAGCACTTCTTGCACCCTAGTTACTTCTAGCTTGGAGTTGAAGCCAAAGGTTGAGGCTTTCGGGTGGATCTTTCTTCGACGTGAGAAGACGACAAAGGTGACCTCCTTCCACCACTCCAAGGAGCAAGGAGAGAAGGACATAAAGCACAAGGTATAACCTTTCTAGCACTTAGCTAGTTTCTAGTTAGCTTTAGCTTGTTTTTGTTTAGCAAAGATCCTTCTTTGTCTAGTCCATGTTGCCTAAGCTCATAAAAATTCGATTTTTATTCCGTTTTCCGCCTCCCCGCAAGTACCGGGGTGGGCAACGTGGACTTACAGTGGTATCAGAGCCTAACTAAACATAAACTAGCTAGGTAGTAGAGTGTATCGAAGTTCGAATCGGAAAAATCGAAAAACCGAGTTTTCAAAACCCTAAGTTTCTGTTAAAATTTTTTCTGTTCAAAACAAAATAAATTGTACTCCAAAAATCATCTCAGGGTTTTGTGAAGAAAGCCACCAAACCCGGTCCAGTGATTCGACCAAGGCGCCGCGGTTCCGCGGCAATAGCAAGCTATTGCCGCACAACCGCGGCCGTCTTGGCTCTTCACTGGGTCGAGTTTGGTGCAGTGTATTTCTGGCTTGGTTTTAGGATTTTTAAGATGGTTTATATGTGTCCAGGTTTTCCAGAATAGAAATTTGTTTTTGGAGGCCTATAAATCCGTATTTTTTTTTCGAACTTCAATACACTTTGACTAAACGTTATATCTGTGATGTTTATATGTATTGAACGTCGGCTAATCGCTATATGTCGATTAGTCGGGGTTATACATATCTGTGATCTGTGATTGATGATGGTATGTGTATATGAATATGTTGGATTGTCGCGGATGAATAGCCGGGGTGGATGTGAGATGAGTGTTGCTTTTTCTTTCATTCATTGTAATATGTAAATTGTTGTAATATTATTATTTGTTTGGTCGCACAACCGGGTCGGGGTTGTAGCCGTCATTGTATAATTCTTTTTACTGTTTTTGCTCCTAGGATAGACCCATGGAGGGGGTGCACAAACTACTGGGTATCTCGAAGTGCCGGGTGGCCTACTCACGGTGGTGAGGGAGGTTGCTTCGCTTCGGGTACTTGGCGGGTAGTTTGCCGCACCCGTAGGGGTCTTGGGTGGGGTATTGGCTATTCACCGCGACCGTGTAATCCGCTTTTCGTTGCAGGCTCGAACGGATTGCGGATTCCTAGTATATCCAATGTATTCATCTGTGATCTGTAATGTCTATCATTGTTATATATTTATATATGATAACTATTTAGGCGTTGCTTATGTTTTACAGCCGCGCTGGCCTAGCCCCCGCTCTGTCGTTAGTTAAGTAACCTAACGGGTGATGACGGGGCCCTGTGGCGAATGCGAATGGCATAAGCGTACGTCATATTTTGGTTGTTTTCTGCAATGGTAGGATTAAATGATGGGACGCATTAAAAGAACTAATGCAAGAAAATAAACCAAGTAAAAGTCGATTGGAACACTTTGAAAACCACTCGGTTCTTTTCAAAACTAAACTTTTAAACGCGGAGCTTGAACCACTCCTTTTAAAAGCTATCTCGTTCCATCGATTATATCAAGTTCACTACGTTCACGGTTTCGCCAAAACCATCCGTAGCCCTCCATCATTTCAGTTAAATATTCGGTAGTATTCAAGCTATGTATTTTGACCTCACGCCAAGGCATAGTGATTGGTAGCTGCCGGATATTTATCTGTTGCATAGATAGAATGCGTTGGTTTGAGACAGTCGTACTGCCATTTTAGCCTACGTCAAGGGTAGGTACGGGTGGGTTCAAATTAACCAGGATAATGATGGGAAGAACTTGACATATGACTTATGACATTTTGACCTCACGCCAAGGTCATAAGAGCATGGGGAAAAAATCCACATCGGGAGTTTCATAAGTACTGAAACTTGCTAGTGCTGCATACCATTTGGAGTGTGATAATTCTGGTAGGATTCCTTCGGTTTTATCACGCGATGATATTTGGATCCCGATCCTACTGTGAGTATATGCTACTCCTCGAGAAAACTCTCACTTAACGATCAATGCTATAAACTTAGTAGGTGTCTAGAAAGGTGTTAGCGGGGCTGCGCCCACAGGGAAAAGAGGTTACTTAATTAAGGAACTTCGCGAAAGCGTTGGAAAACCTCCCTCGAAGTACCGACACTGGCCTGGCTGAACGGTTAAGCAAGTATTGTACGGTGAGATTGATCCTGACTAATCCTTTCTTTACGGTTTGAGAAGGGATTCGAGAGACAGTGGGAGCCATCCAGTTTAGACAAACTAAAAACCACTCTAAACTTGCAAGAGCATCATGCTAAAGTGTTTCTTTTCTCTCTCCTAATTGCAGCGACCATTCAACATGACCGGACTTAAGTTATTACTAGATAAAAACATATTGACAAGGCCAAACTACAAAGATTGGCTCAGGAATGTCAAGATGGCAATCACTTACGAAAAGTTGGGGTATGTCCTTACCACCAAAGCTCCCCCTGTCCTAGGTCCCAAAACCAGTGTCGTAGATAGGGAAATCTACAAGACCTGGGAAATAGATTGCGAGAAGGCCAGATGCCTCGTACTTGCCTCGATGGACAACGAACATCAGAGGAGGCACAAGAATATGGACCTAGAGTCCATATTTCTTCATACAAAAGAACTGTATGGAGAGCAGTCTCGTATCGCAAGATACGAAGTGTCGAAGAAGTTGTTTTCGGCAAGGTTGGCCGTCGGATCATCGGTAGCGGAACACGTGCTTAAGATGATTGGCTACATTGAGGAGCTCGCGGACCTTGGGACCACGTTGGAGAATGAACTCTATACTGATTTGATTCTCCAGTCCCTTCCTTCCACTTACGCCCAGTTTATTCGTAACTTCAACATGCAAGGAAAGGAGGTTGAACTTTCCGATCTTCTGAAGATGTTGAGGAGTGCTGAGGGCACCCTACAGAAGGGTAGGGAGACATCCACTTTGTTTGTAGGAGGATCTTCCTCTTCTAGGTCCAGGGCGAAAGCCAAGGGCAAGAAGAAGAAAGCCCCCGCCAAACCAAGAGGCGGTGTCAGTAAAGTGGATACGAAGGGAAAAGGAAAACCAACAAAGGTAGCGGGAAAGCTGGTGGGGAAGGAAGAATGCTTCTATTGTCACAAAAGTGGTCACTGGAAACAAGATTGCAAGGCTTGGAAGGCCAGAATACAGGATTTGAAGCGAGTTGCGGCTTCAGCTTCAGGTGTTTATGTTATTGAAAACTGTCTATCAATAAACTCTACATCCTGGGTATTGGATACCGGATCAGGATCTCATATCTGTAATTCTTTGCAGGTGTTGAGAAAGCGTAGAGTTTTAAAGGCAGGTGACATGACCCTCAGAGTTGCAAACGGTGCTAGCATGGATGCTGAGGCCGTGGGGGACTATCACCTGGGATTGTCGGATGGACACTTTTTGGTTTTACGTAGTTGTTATTATGTACCAAATGCAACCTGTAATATCATTTCTGTATCTTTATTATCTAAAGAAGGTTATGAATTTGCATTTTTAAGTAATGTAGTGAACATTCACCTTAATCAAGTTTTGATTGGGTCAGGTACATTGAACAACGGTATATACGTATTAAACCAGCCACAGATTTTCAATGTCCAGAATACACACAAAAGAAAGTCTCCAGAAATCGAAAAACTTTCTTATGGCATTGTAGACTGGGTCACATCAATGAGAGAAGGTTGACTAAGTTACACACAGAAGGATATTTGGATTCGTTCGAATATCAATCGTATGCAACTTGTCAATCCTGTCTCAAAGGAAAGATGACAAAGACTCCGTTCACTGGACACGGAGTAAGAGCGAGCGAGCTCTTGGGACTCGTACACAGCGACGTGTGCGGTCCAATGTCTACACATGCACGAAGCGGTTATTCATACTTCATTACTTTTACGGATGATTTCTCAAGGTTCGGACATGTTTTCTTAATGAAGCATAAATCCGAAGCTTTTGATAAGTTCCAGGAATATAAGAATGAAGTAGAAAAACAAACAGGCAAAAGTATCAAGGCACTGAGATCTGATCGAGGTGGTGAATACTTGAGTGCCGAGTTCCTGGGTTACTTAAAAGAGAATGGAATTCTCTCTCAGCTTACTCCTCCATACACTCCGCAACATAATGGTGTATCGGAGAGACGGAACCGAACCCTATTGGATATGGTACGATCCATGATGAGTAACGCTGAGTTGCCGCGATCGTTCTGGGGATATACGCTAGATACAGCTGCATACCTTTTGAACCGTGTTCCCACTAAGACTGTGCCTACCATACCATATGAGTTATGGAGTGGGAAGAAACCCTATCTTCAATACTTGAAGATTTGGGGATGTCCAGCTTATGTCAAAAAGCAGCATGCGGACAAACTAGAGGCACGCTCAGTACTGTGCAAGTTTGTGGGATACCCAAAGGACTCCAGGGGGTATCTTTTCTATTACGCAGAGGAACAAAAAGTCCTTGTTTCTCGTAATGCCCATTTTCTGGAACATCAGTTCTTAGAAAAAGAAATAAGTGGGAGCGCTATAGAACTGGAAGAAATTCCAGAACCACAAGCTATTACTAAAAGCTTAGTAGAACCAGAGGGTTCGAAAGATCAGGACATTCCCACGCCACTCCGCAGGAGTAGTAGGCAGTCTCATCCGCCCGAGAGATACTACGGTTTTCTCATTGACGGGGATAGAGTGGATTGCATCATAGACTTTGATGAGCCTACTAGCTTCCAGCAAGCCATTCAGAGCGTCGACTCGGTAAAATGGCTGGATGCAATGCGGACCGAAATGGAGTCCATGTACGCTAACAAAGTATGGACGTTGGACATTGCTCCAGATGGGGTAAAACCAGTAGGATGCAAGTGGATCTTCAAAAGGAAGATTGGTGTAGATGGACAAGTTGAGACCTATAAAGCTAGACTGGTTGCAAAGGGTTTTCGTCAGCGACCTGGTTTGGAATATGACGAAACCTTTTCTCCAGTAGCTATGCTGAAATCCATTCGGATCCTTCTTGCCATTGCTGCCTTCCACGATTATAAGATTCGGCAGATGGACGTAAAGACAGCTTTTCTAAATGGACATTTAGAGGAGTGTGTCTATATGGATCAGCCAGAGGGTTTCATTCAGAGTGGGAGCAGCGGAAAGGTGTGCAAGTTGCTTAAGTCCATTTATGGACTGAAGCAGGCATCGCGGAGTTGGAACATCTGTTTTGATGAGACGGTCAAGGAATTTGGCTTTATCAAAAATCCAGATGAACCATGCATCTATTGTAGATTTGTAGCGAGAAATGTAGTATTCCTCGTTTTATACGTGGATGACATTCTCTTAATAGGAAATGACATTCCTATGCTACAATCTGTCAAGGGGTTCTTGTCACACAGGTTCTCCATGAAAGACCTGGGTGATGCCTCATACATTCTGGGTATCCGGATCTACCGTGACAGATCCAAGAGGATATTAGGACTTTCGCAGTCCAGGTACATCGACACCATACTGAAGAGATTCAGTATGGAAGATTCCAAGTGCGGTAATCTACCGGCTTGTCACGGGATCACCCTCACCAAAGAGATGTCTCCCAAGACTGATTTGGAGAGGGATCGCATGTCTATTATACCCTACGCTTCTGCGGTAGGCTCTATAATGTATGCGATGTTGTGTACCAGACCGGATGTGGCTTATGCACTGAGTGTGGTAAGCAGGTATCAGTCAAACCCTGGGGAGAAACATTGGTTAGCAGTAAAGAACATTCTCAAGTACCTGAGAAGGAGTAAGGAGATGTTCTTGGTGTATGGCGGAAAAGACCTGCAGATTGAGGCCTTTGCTGACTCCAGCTTCCAGAGTGACAAGGATGATTCCAAGTCCATGTCGGGTTTTGTCTTTACCCTCAATGGTGGGGCGGTATGTTGGAAAAGCTCCAAACAGGAAACCGTTGCTGGCTCGACTATGGAAGCGGAATACATCGCTGCATCTGATGCCGCAAAAGAAGCTGTCTGGATGAGGAAGTTCTTGAGAGAACTTCAGGTGGTTCCATCCATTGTTGACCCAATACCTCTGTATTGCGACAACAACGGGGCTATAGCTTTAGCGAAGGAACCCAGGTCCCATCAGAAATCCAGACACATCTTAAGGCGGTATCACCTGATCAGGGAGATCGTGGATCGCCAGGAGATCGAGGTTCGGAGGGTTGCTTCAGAAGATAACACAGCAGATCTAATCACCAAGGCCTTGCCCCAGACTCAGTTCGAGCGGCTGATCGAGATGATAGGTCTTCGATACGCCAGTACATGGCCTTAGTACAAGTGGGAGATTGTTAGTGTATATGCCCTAGAGGCCATTACTGTATCATACTAGTTTGTATATTACTTGATGGAAGCTTGGGATATTCACAGTTGTATATACAATCTTGCTCGAAATGGTAGTATGCTACTTGGTTTGTCTCTGCTTTAATATGTGCATGTGTTTCTTTTAGCATATCGCTGATATACATATTAGTAGAGCCCTTAGGATCTTTGCTTGATTACCAGCGTTGTGATGGCGCTCACATTCGTGGGAGCTGGGTGATCTATAAGCACATCCTTATACAGGTCCCTAGTCGTTGGACTATCGAGACAGGGCATTGATACTCCAGAGTAGACTAGCGTATGCGCTTCTCATCCCAATGTGGGAGACGGTCTGTCCCACAGCCGTCAGTACGTCGTACTTGAGATAGTATGCGGGTGCTCGTTAGGTTACGAGTGTACTGGACAGGACTCGTCGGGAACTGTTGGTTGGTATTATACCTATCGTCAGTTATCAGTTCCCAGGTGACATGAGTACAGCTTAGTCCGCTTACTTGACACTGTCATTTCGCCTCGAGTGTGTTCCCACTGCACTTTGATTGCTACCCTACCACGGCTCAAAGGAGTCGTGCAAACAGGTAGTTTTTGGGTGCAGTCCCGAAGCACTTGGAGGCAGTGACGGTTAGACAGGATTCGTCTCTCCCGGTATTGGGGGTTGACATCGCGCTGTGTCCAGGAGAGCCATTACACGAGTAGTCCCTGGCCAGGGCAAGCGAGATATACTGGTAGGTTTCCAGTGTTATCTCAGGGGGTTCTGGGCTACACTCCGACACGACTTGTACCGCTATTAGGGGACTGACGTTCACCGCCCCCTAGGCCCGCTATGCGATGTATCAGACGAACAGACCGAACTGTACGGAGATTGTCACATACAGGCTCAGTAGGGGTTCAGATGGGGTTCACCTCGTCAGTCTTCTTATCGACATCTACCTGGGGACCGTTACGTACAGCTAGTGCCGCTTGCGGTCTGTGGTTAAACCCACTGCAAGCGTAGTGTCGAGTCTTTAGAGTCCCACACAGAGAGCTATTCGCCTTTAGGCAAAATGAGTAGTGGTCGCATGGTTTTGCGACAGGGCTCATTCACATCCGCGCACTTATGCACGTTTGCTGTCCGGACAGCTTATACTAGCGGGCTTTGGTTTAAGCCGGATCCTTGTATATGATTTGGGATTGGTTTTTCTCATTGTATTCGTGTTCCTCGGATCACGAATACGGGTGTGTATGCACAGTTGCTTGAGACAGAGGGAGAGGACTTTGATTAGGGTTAATGACTATTGTCATTTTATTAACCCTAATGCTTATGTGTGTATTATTGTTAATTGATATTAGTTTAATAATTGTGCATGGTTATGGTTGTTGACCATTTGACCTTCTTGACTTGTTGACCTTGGTTGACACTTAGACCATCATCATTTCATTTGGAAGATGCTCTTTGATCCTTGCAATTTGCATTAAAAATGAAATGATAATGGTCATGTCTTGATTTAGCCATGACAATTATCTCACTAATTATCTAATTACAATAATTCACATATATGAGAGAATGCTTCATATTATTCTCTCATTTTATCATTCACATTCTCTCTCTTGTTCTTCCTCTCCCTCAAGCTCTCCTCTCTCATATGTTGAGAAACACTTGAGCTTGAGAAAAACCCTTTCTTCATAATCTCTACTCTCATTTAGGGTTCAAGTATTAGCACTTCTTGCACCCTAGTTACTTCTAGCTTGGAGTTGAAGCCAAAGGTTGAGGCTTTCGGGTGGATCTTTCTTCGACGTGAGAAGACGACAAAGGTGACCTCCTTCCACCACTCCAAGGAGCAAGGAGAGAAGGACATAAAGCCCAAGGTATAACATTTCTAGCACTTAGCTAGTTTCTAGTTAGCTTTAGCTTGTTTTTGTTTAGCAAAGATCCTTCTTTGTCTAGTCCATGTTGCCTAAGCTCATAAAAATTCGATTTTTATTCCGTTCTCCGCCTCCCCGCAAGTACCGGGGTGGGCAACGTGGACTTACAGAAACCAAAGTATCTTTCAGGTGGGTGAGGAACCCTACCAGATCGGCGGAGAGGCTGAGGTTTGTTGGGAACTATTGAAACCTCCGGTTCTACCAAATCATCAGCTGCAGTTTGTATAGATGGAACTCCTTCCAGTTCTACCTTATGACCACTAATTTCTTTCCAAAATAAATTCCTTTTCCTAAAAAGGTGGCATGCCGAGAAACAAAACACCTTTTGTTTCTCGGTATGGTAGAAGATATTCCCTTGCGAATTCTTGGGATATCCAACAAACTTTCACAGAACTGACCTTGCCTTAAGTTTGTCCGGACTTTGCTTTTGACATAAGCCGGACAGCCTTAAATCTTAACTTACTTAAGAGATAGGCTTTCCCCAAACCATATCTCATATGGAGTGGTAGGCACCTGATTTGATTGGAACCCTATTCACTAGGTATGCATGCTTCACAAGTGCATAACCCCAAATGGTAATAGGCAACTTAGTAATACTCATCATAGAGCGCACCATATCTCATAGGGCGCAATTGCTCCGCCCCGATACACCGTTGTGATGTGGTGTATACGGAGGAGTAATGCTGAGAGAGAATCCCATTCTCCTTTAGAATAGTCCAGGAACTCCGTGCTCAAGTATTCTCCTCCCTGATCTCATCAAAGGACATAATACTTATACCTGTTTTGGTTCTCTACTTCAAACTTATATTCATTGAATATCTCAAAAGGTTCAGACTTGTGTTTCAACAAGAACATATGTCCGAATCTTGAGAGATCATCAGTGAATGTAATGAAGTACAAAGAACCAGTCCTGGCATGTGTAGACTGGGGACCTATATACATCGTTATGTATCAATCCCAAGAGTTCACCAACCCTTTCTCTGTTTCCAATAAACGGAGCTATGGTCATCTTGTTTTTGTGACATGACTAGCAAGTTTCACAAGATGTAAATTCAAACTGATTTAAATATGCATCTTTATGTAACTTCAGCTAGTCGGGTCGCATTGATATGACCTAGTCTATAATGCCTCAAGAATGATTCGTTCATTTCTGAACTCTTCCTCTTGTGTGTGTTCTGTAAGTTAAGAACTTTAGTTTGATTTAGAACGTATATTCTTTTAGATGACGTGCCTGAACCGATCAACACTTGATATAGGAAATGTTCAAAACATTATCCAACAATACAAAATTATATCCTTCTTTACTAAATAAAGAGATTGATATGATGTTGTAAATCAGGTTCGGTATCTAAAAACATTCGTTCAGAATCAATGTATTTGGTAATACAGGGTGATAACTGCCAACACCTTGGCTGCAACAATTGAACCGTTTCCAATTCTTGAAATTTTATCACCCGTTCTCAATTCTCTACCTATCTGTAGCCCATGTAACATTTTACATATGTGGGATCCTGATCCAGCATTTCATACCCAGGACGTAAAGGATACTGAGAAACAGTTCTCGGTAATAAACGCACCCGAAGAAGATGCATCAGTATGCACTTTCTTCGTTTGGACGGCACGGGAATCCTGGTAATCCCCTATTTCCTGCTCGGTCTTATAACAATTATAAGTTGGAGCGGGACCAACGTTCTGCAGCACAGTATAACATGTGGGTTCGGTCAATACATTCATATTATTATCTAGATTAAGGCATGATATGGTCGCTATCTGGAGAGAGAGAAGAAAACACTTTAGCGTATGCTCATGCAAGAACAGATTGGTTATTATTTTATCTAATCAGGATAACTCCCACTGTTTTTGTCAAATCTTCCTTCAAACCTTAAAAGGAAAGACTAGCCGGGATTAATTACACCCTACAATTTCGCCAATCTTTCAGCCAGGCCAGTATCGGTACTTGAGGGAGGTTCCTTGTGCTTTCGCACGGACCTAATTAGAGTAAACCTCGTTTTCCCAGAGGCGTAACCCCGTTGACACCTTTCTAGACACCAACTTGATCGGCTAATTGTCCTGTGTAAAACTCTCCCAGGAGTAACAATTACTCGCAGTGGGTATCGGGATCTAACTATCTCTTAGAAGGTATGCAATCTCATTGCAAATTTCAACAGTTGAAATTCCCGATAATATTTTTTCCCTAGCGTCCCATGACCTTGACGCAGGCTAACAAACTATAGTGCGCTAGTCAAGTTCAACCCGTCATTTCTTGATTGAATTAAACCCACCCGCACGACCCTTAACGTGGGCCAACAAAGTCACACGACTACTCTAATCCAATCTGCATCATATGCAGCAGATAAGCAGTATATAGCTACCGCACACTACACCTTGACGAAAGCCAACAAATGCAGCACGAATACTATATATAACTTATCTGAAATGACGGAGGGCTACGACAGGTTTTTCTGAAAACCTATTGCGTAATGAACTTGATATCGTTGTAGAAAAAAGTGAATTTTGGAAAGGAGTGTTTTTGAGGCATTCACTAGTTTTGCTAAAGAGGTCATTCCCGGTGAAGGGATCTCGGCTCTTTCCTCATCGAATAAGGTGCAGGATATATCATATATATCACTATGCAAAGCAAAACTCCAAAAGCAATCAAAAGACAAACCGATATTGTAGCATCTGCCAGTTTTGCTAAAAATGTCATTCTCGGTGAAGGGATCTCGGCTCTTTCCTCATCGAATAAGGTGCGGGATATATCATATATATCACTATGCAAAGCAAAAACTCTAGCTACCCTTTTTTTGAAGAATTTGATTCTACATCTTTTAGCTTTCTTTTCTTTCATTAATCACATTAATGAAGTCCCATCAGTTAAGTTACCTAAACATCACAAATAAATACGACGTACACTTATGTCATCCGCATTCGCCTCGATGTCCCCTCATGCACCGTTAGGTTAGGTAACTAACGGCAGAGCGCGGCAGGGCTAGCATGGGTGTAAAACATAAGTAACGTCTATATAATATATCATATATACTATATACAGTATCCACCTCAACATATCAAATGATCACATCACGGATATCGCAGCAAAAGAATTATATGAAATAATGGATATACTAGGAGGTCCGTGTTTTATTTTAAGCCTGTATAAAACACGGATTCCACGGTCGTGATGAATAGCCAAACCCACACCCCTAGACCCCTATGAGAGCGGCAAGCAACCCTACCAATTCTAGAGTTAGGAGACCCGGTCTCGACTCCTCGAGATGATCTCCCACTGGACCCTAGAACCCGGTTACTTGTGCTCTCCACCTTGGGTCTATCCTAATGCGGAAAAGTAAATAATATAGATCAATGGTGACATCAACCTCAACCCGAAAGTGTCCTAATAAAAGAATATTACATAAATTTAATTTTACATGAATGAAAACAAAAACTCTCATCTCACATAAAACCCCGGGCTATTCAAAACGCGACGATCCAATATAACATATCCAGCAGTACATAACAACACATGTCATCACAGCACTGAAAAACTAGACGATGTTAAACATTCCAATCGAATCATCGAACACCCAAGATTACCCAGAAAAACTCAACTCTTGAGCGTAGTTTAATCAGCACACGCCACAGCACCAATGAAACAGCCATAGAAGGGTCAAACCAACGCCTCACATGTGAAATGCTAAACCACCACAAACTCTAGGGTTCAAGTGGCGGTTTTGACGGCCACATAATCAAGTTAAGGTTTACGTTCTTCTAGAGGGTCCAAAGAATAACCTGCATAATCTTTGAAAGCTTTTTCAACTACGGGAAAAATCCAACACAAGGAAATTCTCCCGGCAAGGGTTAAAATGGGTATTTGACATCCGATTGAACTTTTTAACAGCGTCTAATGATACCCGAAAACAGTAAAAATTACGACTACGAAACACTCCGATTTGTCATTACAGTAAATTACCATCTCATGACAATTCAGTAAGAATAAACAACACCTGAAGCACCAAAACCCAAGAAACAGAACACTAGAAAAATTTGGAGGGGGGCTCGGATTGGGCCGGTGAGGGGGGGTGTGGCCGGCCCAAACAGCTCAGTTTGGCTCCAGATTTCTTCAGTGTTCATGGTATCATACATACATCATTCTGTACATGTTTAAAAAAATTTTAGGGATCGTTTAAAATTCGACAGAAAGTGGCATTTTGGGTTTCAAGTTTCGGAGTTCGTTTCGTATTCGTAATCTAACAAAATCCGTATATTTTCCTAGCTAGGCTCTGATACCACTATAGGGTTCCTATCGATGACAGCAAGGTTTCGGGAGGCATCGTCCATGCCATTTTAAATTTTTGCCGTGAAAGGGAATTCTAAACAAGAATCGATAACTAGAATATTATACAGAAAACATATAGCAAACCATTTACTATCTAAGTGAAGAGGAAATACAACCTTTGTAGATCGGTCCTTCACTTCATATGCTCCTTATAGTAGTCCCTTCGCTGCGATCATCGTGCTCCCGGAATCTCGGACGGCTCCATGAGAAGATAGCAACGGTATTGCTTGAAGTCTTCGAGGCCGAAGATGATCTACGCCGAGGGAATACGAACTCAAGCTTTCACCAAAGTGAAGCAAACACCCTATACTAAAGTGCTAATCTAGTAATGGATGGAGAAATAGGAAGTGGGCTCACTTTAGAATTTCTTTTCTCACAATTTTTCCTCACTTGTATCAAACCCTAGAAACCATTTTCTTTTGGAAGAAGATGAAGAAAGAACAAGAGAATGAAAATGATCCAAAGTGAGATAGCTAACCATGGGTGAGTGGGTATCATATACTAACTCTTGTAGAGACATAACCATGGCTAATTATAGTGGTTAGGTTACTAAATATCCTAAGTAAAACAAAACTAGTGGACTTGGTCAATGCACTCACAAGCTTCATGAAGCTTCATGCACTTGAACAATTATCCACTAATTTTGTATTTACTTTGAATACTAAAACCCTAGCAATATAATTATAATGGTGTATGTCTCATACACCCATGTAGTGTGTATCAACAACCATGATACAAAACTAAACAATGCACATTAATATATATCACATATATATTACATGTACACACAAGTGAGAAAAGAATACTTAAGTGAGCCTATGTTAGTTAATGTAAATTAGTATATCAAATATACAATTATACACTAAATTATTAAATCAACAGTTGATTTAATAATCCGGCTATATCACATATAACCGACTAACACAAAATGTACCGACTTATCGAATCAATACTTGATTCGATAACCCGGCTATATCACATATAACCGGCCGATACAAAAGTCACGAGAATAGAATACGGTATCACATACACGCATTATTCTCGGTCCCGCACATATCACATATGCGCTCCTATTTCGTTTCGCCTGAGCCAGTAAAATCTCTATGTAGGACTCTAAAGACTCGTCAATACGCAGGCAGTAGGTGATGATCACATCAAGCACCCACTAGCCGTCAGCGGTACTAGCTGGACGTAACGGCTACCCGGGTATTGAACGATCAGAAGATCAGCAAGAAGGCCCGCTCCAACTCCTGCAAGAGCCTGACAGTGACACTACCGTATAGTCCAGTCTCCTCGTCTGATATGTCGCATATCAAGTCTAGGGGTGGTAAACGTCAGACCCCAATAACCGATATGTCATACCGATGCGAGGCTTATGACGGGTCGAGAAACTACTGGTAACACTTACTAGTAAATCTCTAAACCAGCCCTGGCTAGGTACTTCCCTGTTATGGCCAATCGAGCATAGCGCAACATCAACCCCCAATACCGGGAGAGACAAAACCCCTCCTATCGCTCATTTCCTCCATGTGACTTGGGACTGTACCCAAATACCACCATTTTGCACGCCCTCTTGGACGTGGTAAGGTGGAAATTAAAGCACAGTTAGAATCACACAAGACTCTATGACGATCTTGGGTCTACAGACTAACCTGTACCAGTGTCACCAGAGAACTGCCATCTGACGTGAGGTATAATACCATCTACGAGTTCTCGGCGAGTCCATCCAGTGTACCCAGTCTCCACTGAGCACCCGTATATCATCTCTGATGTAAAACACCAATGGATATGGGATCATCCATCGCCCATCTGTATGGATCGAGAATGTATATGCTAGTCTCCTCTGGTATATCGATGCCCTGTCTCGATACACCCACGACTAGGGACAGCAAAGGGTGTACCTATGGACTACTCTATCCCCACTAGTATGATCTGCATCATAGTCCAGGTAGTCAATTACACATCCTAAGGGCTTTACCAATATGTAACAGAGAGACAATAAGTGTACACGTTAAGGTAAAGAGTAACCAGATAGCATACTATCATGTCGAGCAAGAAAGTCCTCCCTATATATGTCCAAGAATCCACTAGAATATACATCTCATGTATAGTAATGGCCTCTAGGGCATACATATAACTAACAACATGTCATGAAGCACTTACCATGAAAAACTGTAGAAACACGGATTTGGCTTAATCGCGATTAGCAGTGCACTAATCAGGTTTTTATCGAAACTGCATAAATAAAATTTTAAAAATGCCAAATCCTTTTAATAGATTATTAAATGAATAAATCATTTTAATTTCCAATTATTTCACAATTATTGGTATATATTTATACCCTTTTTTGAAAACCCCAATTTCGCAAATCGGGCAGTTTTCGGGAAATATATTATTTTAATATTAAATTCCAAAAATAATATTTTATTTTTTTTGAAATGTTACAATCATCTCCCCTTAAATAAATTCGGTCCCGAAATTTAAATTTAAACCTCCAAAATCTAAACATTTCACTAATCAGTTCAAAAGAATGGGGCTCCGAAATCATAGAAAATACAGAAACAACACAGCGAGTCAAGTGCGCATGAAAAAGAGTACAAAACTCAAAAACCGAACTCCGTCAAGCGTCACGCAAATCGTCGGATTGCACACATATTCTCGGAGTTACAATAGAGATACAGATCTCGAAATTCAATACCGAAATCCAATATACACTAGTCAAATACTATAATATGTATATAGTACGCATCTTTGGAAAACTTTCAAGAACCGTATAAACACATGCAAAAATCTTTTCTAAATCGCCGCGTGAATGCGTAACTCAAGGCATAAGTGATGGACGCTCGTTTGTAAAATAATAATATATGTCCATATATGCTTTCCTAAATACACGTTCCGTCATTTTCAAAATATCCCAAAAGCTTTTCATTTATAAACGTTCGTGTCGCTCACGGACACGTAGGAAATAGTGAGACTATAGCTCTTTTTCAAACACCTCTTGGTAAACATTTAATGCATGTAAAGTACTCAGGTACCGTCCTCAGATCAGTCCTGTTTGGCTACTATATAATATGGCACCAAAACGAAAACAAAGTCTCAAAAGCAAAATCAGCCTCAAAAGGCGTATGTAATAATCACGTGCGTCTGGTGCACACGGAAATTAAATCTAAATACAAGCGCTACGAATGTGCACAAAACCAAAACTATGTGCAACGGGTGTGCACTAAAGTATTTGTCCAGTGCAACGGGTGTGCACGACAACAATATCAAGTGTATCTAGAGTGCATCCGGTGCAACTAATATGCACGAATGAAAATCCCAATTGAGTGCATCCGGTGTGCACAAAACCACATCTCATATCATGCGCCCAAAATGCGCAAAAATCCAAATCAAGTGCATCCATCATGCACGAAAGAAATCTAAATCAAGTGCATCCAACAAGCACGAGTAAAATCTCACTCAAGTGTATCTGATGCGCACAAAAATCGAAAATCAAGCGCCTAATATGCGCGAAAATCCAACCAAAACGCATCGGGTCCATAAAAGCATATAGTGCAGTAGCATGCACGAAAACGAACGACAAGTGCCAACACGCACGAAAATACAAATCTGGTAAAATGAATGCTCAAGAACATAAATCGGGTGCAACCAAGGTCTGGAGTATAAATCCAGTGCGACAAACGCATAAATACTCGTCCGGTGCAACAAATTCAAGAAATGCAAATCTAGTGCAACTAATGTGTGAAATACGCATCTGGTGCAGCACACGCACAAATATATAAATCTGGGGCGACAATTGCACGAAATGAAAATCTAGTGCCACAAATGCACGAAGTGCAATTCTGGTGCATCCAGTGCACGGAATACAATACAGTGCATCCAGTGCACGAAATACGAATATAGTGCATTTAGGGTTCCTAGGCACCCTAGTGAGGGCTCACAAGTGATCAAACATGCACAAATCAAATTTTACGGGTGCCTACAAACCCTAATACGGATCGTTTACTAGATATCTAGGCGAAACAAGCATGTAATCGAATTAAATGCTAAGGGAAAGTGACAACAACCTTTGTAGATCCGGTCCACCACTTCCTAAGCTCCGCGATGATCTCCCTCCGCTGTCCAAATCGAATCCCGAACTCAAGTATCGGCTTCGTCGAAGAAATGGGCGGGCTTGATCGTCGGTTCGATGCCGAAGATGATCTACGTCGAGGCATCACAAGAACGAGCTCCTCCTTCGCCAAGTCAAGAAACTTTTGAAGACAACACACTCTACTACATGGCAAGTAGTAGAGGATGAAGAAATAGGAAGTGGGTAGACTTTAGATTTGGATTTCTCACTTGATTTGGCTAGTTGCCATTGAACTAGAAAGCTTTTCTTTTTTTTTTTTAGCTCTTGAAGAATAAGAAGAAAGATATGATAGATTCAATTATAAAAAAATGAATAATAATTAAATCTTATCATACTTTTAACCTTAGTTAAGTGTAGAGAAAAGACCATGGTTAATGGAATGGTTAGGGTTAAGCATAAGAACAAAAAAAGTGACTTAGTCAAAGTTTCAAGAAACTTCAACTAAAAACAAAACATTCAATCATTCATTTATCTTTTTCTTTTTCCAAAAAGAATAAATAAGAAAGATAAATGAATAAATAATCAAAACCCTAATCATTAACTTAAACCATGGTTTGATTCTTTACACTTAACCAAGTAAGCATGTATCATCAAACATGATACAAACATGTGCACAAAACTATATCGCATATACAATGTGCACAATTCAAGTGAGAAAATCCTTTTAAAGTGAACCAATACTAGTTAACGCAAAGTAATATATCAAATATATAAATATGCACTAAATCATTAAATCAACACTTGATTTAACGATCCGGTCATATCGGATATAACCGACTAGTATCATATGTATCGGCTTATCGAATCAATCCTTGATTCGATAACTAGGTTATATCGCATACAACCAATCGATACATTGATCGCGAGAATGGAATATGGTATCACATACTCGAATTATTCTCGGTCCCGCACATATCTCATATGCGCTCCTATTTCGTTTCGCTTGAGCCAGGAAACCTCTGTGTAGGACTCTAAAGACTCGTCAATACGCCGGCAGCAGATGATGATCATATCAAGCATCCACAAGCCGCAAGCGGTCTGCTAAACGTAACGGCCACCCGGGTATTGAGCGATCAGAAGATCGACGAGCAAGCCCGCTCACACTCCTGTGAATCCAACCGGTAACACTTACCGTACAGTCCGGTCTGATCGTCTGATATGTCGCATATCTCGCCTAGGGGTGGTAAACGTCAGACCCCAATAGCTCGATAAGTCATGCCGACTTGAGGTCCATAACATTCGTGAAACTACTGATAACTCTTACCAGTATATCACAGCAACCCTGGCCAGGGATTTCCTGTTATGGCCAGTCGAGCATAACACAACATCAACCCCCAATACCGGGAGAGACGAATCCCCTCCTATCGCTCATTGCCTCCATGTGAATCGGGACTGTACCCAAAAACCACCTGTTTGCACGACTCAGTAGAGCCGTGGTAGGGTGGAAATCAAAGCACAGTGGGAGACACACAAGACTCTATGACGATCTCGGGTCAACAGACTAAGCTGTACCAGTGTCACCAGAGAACTGCCATCTGACGTGAGGTATAATACCATCTGGGAGTTCTCGGCGAGTCCGTTCAGTGTACCCAGTCTCCACCGAGCACCCGCATACCATCTTCGATGTCAAACACCAATGGATATGGGATCATCCATCGCCCATCGCATGGGTCGAGAAGATATGCGCTAGTCTACTATGGAATATCGATGCCCCGTCTCGACATTCCCACGACTAGGAACAATGAAGGATGTACTCATTGACTACCCAGGACCCACTAGTATGATCTGCATCATAGTCCTGGAAGTCGAGTACACATCCTAAGGGCTTTATCAACATGTAATCAGAGAGATAGAAAGTATACATGTTAAGATAAAGAGTAACCAGATAGCGTACTATCATGTCGAGCAAGAAAGTCCTACCTATATATGTCCCAGCATCCACTACAAAATACATCCAATGTACAGTAATGGCCTCTAGGGCATACATATAACTAACAATCTCCTACTTGCACTAGGGCCATCTGTAGCAGTGGTTGCAGTATCACATACTCAACCATCCCATAAAGTCTCTCTTTGGGAAAAGGCCTTCGTGAGTGGATCCGCCGTGTTCTCCTCTGAGTCTACTCTCCTAACCTCGATCAACCTGGAGATCAACTATCTCCATGATTAGGTGATGCTGTCTCAGAATATGTCTGGGTCACTGATGGGACCAGGGTTCCATGGCCAAAACCACACTTCCATTGTCATACAATGGCAGGAACCAAGTTCATCTTATGAACCAATATACACCCAAACTGCCTCTTTGGTAGTTTCTTTAATAGCGATGTTACTAGCCTTTATCGTCTAGTTTGTCACGGTATCTAGCTTGGAAATCTTCCAACATACCGTCCCTTTAACGAGGGTAAAGACAATGCCTGCGACTGACATTCAGTCGTCCTTATCACTCTGGAACCCTTCCAGTGATTCTCCCCAGGATCGATTGATACCATCTCACTACAACTAGTGAGTATCCTAACATCCAATTAAATCTATCTCATAAATCCAAAGCTTAGGATTTAGTAGGTATGACTTTGATCCTATATGGAAAATCATTATGATAAGCAGAGATTGATCGAGCGTAGCATAGGAAACTCCTTCCCTAACAAGAGTATGTCATCCACGTATTCTACGAGGATCGTCACCATACTCCCTACTACCTTTTTGTTTATACAAGGTTCATCTACTATTTTGATGATGTCAACTTCTTTGACTAATCCATCAAAACTGATGTTCCAACTCCGCGATGCCTGCTTTATCTTATAAAGCATCTTGCACACGTTTCCGCTGCTCCCACTGTCTACGAGGCCCTCTGGCTGTGTTCTTATAGACGTTCTCTTCTAAATCAATATTTAGAAAAGGAGTCATGGCACCCAACCACCAGATATCGCAGTCATGGTATGTAGCCATGGCAAGTAGGATCTGGATGGACTTAAGCATATTCCATGGAAAAGGTTTCATCATTACCCGTGCCTGGTCGATGACGAAAACCTTTAACAAGTCTAGCTTTGAAAGTCTCAACTTTTCCATCTACACCAAGTAATCTTCTCAAGATATACTTGCTCCTGATGGGGATTTAACCCTTCAGATATAGCAGCTAAAGTCCATACTTTGCTGGTGTACATGGATTCCATCTCAGATCGCTAAGCATCCAGCCATTCTTACAGAGTCCCTACTCTCGATGGCCTGCTCGAATCTAGTTGGGTCATCATCTCATGATGCAATCCTTGCTCCCACTGTCATCGAGAAACCGAGGTATCTCTCAGGCAGGGGAGGAACCCTACCAGATCGGCGGAGAGGCTGAGGTTCGTCGGGGACTATAGAATCCTTTGGTTCTGTCAAATCTTCAGCTGTAGTTTCGTAGAGCTGGAACCTTTCCAGTTCTATAGAACTGACCTTGCCACGATCTTGTCCGGATTTTGCTTTTGACATAGGCCGGACAATCCCAAATCTTAACTAACTTAAGAGATAGGCTCTTCCCATACCATATCTCATATGGAGTGGTAGGCACTGATTTGAATCGAACCTTATTCAATAGGTATGCAGCTTCTCAAGCGCATAACTCCCAAAAAGGAAATAGGTAACTCAGTTGTACTTATCATAGAGCACACCTTATCATATAGGGTGTGATTTCTCCGCCCCGATACACCATCGTGCTATGGTTTATACGGAGGAGTAATGCTGAGAGAGAATCTCATTTTCTTTTAGAATAGTCCAGGAATGCTATGCACAAGTATTCTCCTCCCTGATCTCATCATAGGACATAATACTTATACCCGTATTTTGGTTCTCTACTTCCTACTTATATTCTGTGAATACCTCAAAAGGTTCAGACTTATATTTCAACAGGAATATATGACTGAATCTTGAGAGATCATCAGAGAATATAATGAAGTATAAAGAACCAGTCCTGGCATGTGTAGACAGGAGACCTTACATACATCATCATGCATCAGTCCCAAGAGTTCATTAACTCTTTCTCTGTTTCCAATAAACAGAGCTATGGTCATAGTATCTTTGTGACATGACTGGCAAGTTTCACAAGATGTAAATTCAAACTGATTTAAATATACATCTAAATGTAACTTCAGCCAGTCGGGTCGCATTGATATGACCTAGTCTACAATGCCTCAAGAAGAATTCGTTCATTTCTGAACTCTTCTTCTTGTGTGTGTTCAGTATACTAGGAACTGTAGTTTGATTTAGAATGTTAATGCTTTTAGATAGCGTGCCTGAACCGATCAACTTTTGATATAGGAAGTGTTCAAAAAATTATCCATTAATACAAAATTATATCCTTTCTTTACTAATAAAGAGACTGATATGATTTTGTATATCAGGTTCGGTATCTAATAGCATTTGTTCAGAATCAATGTATTCGTAATACAGGGTGACAGTGACCAACAGACTTGGCTGCAACACTTGCCCCGTTTTCTGTCTCATGAAACTTATCATCCATTCTCAGTTTTTCTACCCTTTTGTAGCCCTATGTAACAGATTACATATCTGGGATCCTGATCCGGTATCATATACCCAGGATGCAGAGGATACTGAGAAACAGTTCTTTGTAATGAACACACCCGAAGGAGATGCATCATATGCACTTTCTTCGTTTGGGCGGCATAGGAATTCTGGTATTCCCCAATTTCCTGCTCTGTCTTGTAACAATTATAAGTTGGAGCGGGACCAACGTTCCCCAGCTCAGTATAACAAGCGGGTTCGGTCAAAATTCCGTATTATTATCTTGATTAAGGCGTGATATGGTCGCTACCAGGAGAGAGAGAGAAGAAAACACTCTGCGTGCGCTCTTGCAAGATTAGATTGGTTATGTATTTTATCTAATCAGGATGGCTCCCACTGTTTTTATCAAATCTTCCTTCAAACCCTAAAAGGAAAGACTAGCCGGGATTAATTACACTCTACAAGTTCGCCAATCTTTCAGCCAGGCCAGTGTCGGTACTTTGAGGGAGGTTCCCCGTGCTTTCGCACGGACCTAATTACAGAAAACCTCGTTTTCCCAGAGGCGTAACCCCGTTGACACCTTTCTAGACACCTACTTGATCGGCTAATTGCAAAGTGCAAAACTCTCCCAGGAGTAACAATTACTCGCAGTGGGTATCGGGATCCAACTATCACATAGAAGGTATGCAGTCTCATTGCAAATTTCAACACTTGAAACTCCCGATAAAGATTTTTACCCCTAGCACCTATGACCTTAACTATGGTCAACAAATCATAAGTACTAGTCAAGTTCTACCCGTCATTTCGTGATTAATTAGACCCACCCACATGACCCTTAACTAAGGTCAACAAAGTCACGCGACTGTCCTAACTAATCGCATCATATGCGGTGTAGGAAGACATCACTTAGCTACCGTACACTGTGCCTTGACTATGGTCAACAAACACAGCACGAATACTAAGTACTCTACTTCCTAAAATGACGGAGGGTTGCGAATGGTTTTTGTGAAAACCTTTAACGCTTTGAACTTGATCTCGTTGCGGAATCAAATGGTTTTTAAATGGAATGTTTTTTAGGCTTTTCTAGTTTTGCTAAAGGGGTCACTCCCGGTGAAGGGATCGTCGGCCCTTTCCTCGTCGAATGAGGTGCGGGATATATCATATATATCACTGTGCAAAGCGTAAACTATAGAAGCGATCAAAGACAAACCGATGGTTGTAGCATCTGCCAGTTATTGCTAAAGGAGTCACTCCCGGTGAAGGGATCTCGGTCCTTTCCTCATCGAATAAGGTGCAGGATGTTCTATAATGAACACCGCGATGCAAAGCAAGAACTGTAGCTACCTGTTTTATTTTGAAACTCGATTCCACAACATCAATTAGGTTTATTTTCTTTCATTAATCTCATTAATGAACATCCCATCATTTAAATTACCTAAACATCACAGATAAATATGACGTACACTTATGCCATCCGCATTCGCCTCGATGTCCCCTCGTGCATCGTTAGGTTAGGTAACTAACGGCAGAGCGGGGCAGGGCTAGCGCGGGTGTAAAACATAAGTAACGTCTATATAATATATCATATATACTATATACTACATCTATCTGAACAGAGGACAGAACATCGCATGATCACATCACAGATAACGCAGCAGAAAGAATCATATGAAATATTGGATATACTAGGACGTCCGTGTTTTCAATACGAGCCAGTATAAAACACGGATTCCACGGTTATGATGAATAGCCAATCCCACACCCCTAGACCCCTACGAGAGCGGCAAGCAACCCTACCATTTCTAGGGTTAGGAGACCCGGACTCGACTCCTCCAGTTGGTCTCCCACTGGACCCCAGAACCCGGTTACTTGTGCTCCCCTCCTTGGGTCTATCCTAGTGCAGAAAAGTAAATAATATACATCAACGGTGACATCTTCCGCAACCTGGAAGTGCCCCAATAAAAGAATATTACATACAAGATTTTTACATGAATGAAAATGAAAAACACTCATCTCACATAAAAACCCCCCGACTACTCAAACACGACGATCCAATATAACATATCCAGCAACACATAACATCACATGTCATCAACGTAAGTAAATATGTGCATCCAAATTGTCGTTGACATATAGCAACGAAACCGGCGACATCACATATTACACTTACGGTCACAGAAAAGAAAGTGTAAAACTACAACAGTTGGAATCCGCAACCACCTCAGACATCGCATGCCTGACCAAATGAATTCTTTAGACATCGCATGCCTAACAATTATAAACCCCGCATTTTAGTCTCATTATCGAAAACACTTTTCAATATCAAGTCGGGCAATTCAACAAGATTCCCGAAAAACTGATCGAATGCTCGTCGCAAACTTTAGTAGGCGGCCGCACCCCTGATACCGTCGACGAAGTGCACCAAGGCGGAACATCGCTGTCGCGAGCACCCGGACGGATGCTTTCGGCGACGGGGTTCTCTTACAGTCACTTGGTCGGGGCTATGGGGTGAGGCTGTCTATTAAGTTTACCCGGCGAGTATCCGCGTACGCTACGTGATTGCGACGGACTTTTGATCACATCAAAATTCCGTGGCAACCAATCAAGTGAGACTAAACTGCTATGTTTATAATATTCATTCCGTTATCTCATAACTAATTGTGAATTCCAATTATTGTATCGCATTCCGGATAAATGGAAAATGTGAAACTTTCCGATCGAACAATCGAACACCCAAGTTTTCCCGAAACAGCTCAACACATGAAATAAGTCTAACAACATTCAGTTCGTGCCTCAGTACCAACGGTCCAGCCGTAGAAGGGTCAAGCCAACGCCTCACATGTGGCACGCCGTACTGCCCCAAACCCGAAGGTTTAAAGGGCAGTTCAAGACGGTCACATAATCGAGTTAAGGTTTGTTGTCTTCTAGAGGGTCCATCGCGTTACTTGCACTACTTAGAACGTCGTTAAACTACGGAAAAATCCAACAATTGGAAATTTCCCGGCAGGGAAAAAAGTGGGTATTTATATCCGATCGAACTTTTTAACATATTCTAAAAAATACCCGGAAAAGCACACCGACAAAATTAGACAGTCCGATCGAATACACCGAGTCCCCAATACAACTCAGAAAATGCAACTCTGGGAAAAATTATTAAAAATCCCCATGAAAACCAGCACAGACAACTAAGAATTACTGTGCAAAATTGGATGCACAAAACGACAAAAGGGCCGCGGATCCGCCGCATGAGCCTCCTGTAAGGCCGCGGATCCGCGCTGCATTTATGGAATCAAGCCCTCGAATTTTACAGTAACCCTTATATCTTCCTGCTGATTTTTCTGAATATTTTTAATCTACAAAAATCCACATTTTACAAAAAAGTCCAGAGAGCATTTTTCAAGTCGGGTTTTGGGTCGATCGGACTTCTGATTCCGTCGGGACTTCGCCTAAGGCTCTAGCTAGGCTCTGATACCACTGTAGGGTTCCTAGGCACCCTAGTGAGGGCTCACAAGTGATCAAACATGCACAAATCAAATTTTACGGGTGCCTACAAACCCTAATACGGATCGTTTACTAGATATCTAGGCGAAACAAGCATGTAATCGAATTAAATGCTAAGGGAAAGTGACAACAACCTTTGTAGATCCGGTCCACCACTTCCTAAGCTCCGTGATGATCTCCCTCCGCTGTCCAAATCGAATCCCGAACTCAAGTATCGGCTTCGTCGAAGAAATGGGCGGGCTTGATCGTCGGTTCGATGCCGAAGATGATCTACGTCGAGGCATCACAAGAACAAGCTCCGCCTTCGCCAAGTCAAGAAACTTGTGAAGACAACACACTCTACTACATGGCAAGTAATAGAGGATGAAGAAATAGGAAGTGGGTAGACTTTAGATTTGGATTTCTCACTTGATTTGGCTAGTTGCCATTGAACTAGAAAGTTTTTCCTTTTTTTTTTAGCTCTTGAAGAAGAAGAAGAAAGATATGATAGATTCAATTATAAAAAATTGAATAATAATTAAATCTTATCATACTTTTAACCTTAGTTAAGTGTAGAAAAAAGACCATGGTTAATGGAATGGTTAGGGTTAAGGATAAGAACAAAAAAAAGTGACTTAGTCAAAGTTTCAAGAAACTTCAACTAAAAACAAAACATTCAATCATTCATTTATCTTTTTCTTTTTCCAAAAAGAATAAATAAGAAAGATAAATGAATAAATAATCAAAACCCTAATCATTAACTTAAACCATGGTTTGATTCTTTACACTTAACCAAGTAAGCATGTATCATCAAACATGATACAAACATGTGCACAAAACTATATCGCATATACAATGTGCACAATTCAAGTGAGAAAATCCTTTTAAAGTGAACCAATACTAGTTAACGCAAAGTAATATATCAAATATATAAATATGCACTAAATCATTAAATCAACACTTGATTTAACGATCCGGTCATATCGGATATAACCGACTAGTATCATATGTATCGGCTTATCGAATCAATCCTTGATTCGATAACTAGGTTATATCGCATATAACCAATCGATACATTGATCGCGAGAATGGAATACGGTATCACATACTCGAATTAATCTCGGTCCCGCACATATCTCATATGCGCTCCTATTTCGTTTCGCTTGAGCCAGGAAACCTCTGTGTAGGACTCTAAAAACTCGTCAATACGCCGGCAGCAGATGATGATCATATCAAGCATCCACAAGCCGCAAGCGGTCTGCTAAACGTAACGGCCACCCGGGTATTGAGCGATCAGAAGATCGACGAGCAAGCCCGCTCACACTCCTGCGAATCCAACCAGTAACACTTACCGTACAGTCCGGCCTGATCGTCTGATATGTCGCATATCTCGCCTAGGGGTGGTAAACGTCAGACCCCAATAGCTCGATAAGTCATGCCGACTTGAGGTCCATAACATTCGTGAAACTACTGATAACTCTTACCAGTATATCACAGCAACCCTGGCCAGGGATTTCCTGTTATGGCCAGTCGAGCATAGCACAACATCAACCCCCAATACCGGGAGAGACGAATCCCCTCCTATCGCTCATTGCCTCCATGTGAATCGGGACTGTACCCAAAATCCACCTGTTTGCACGACTCAGTAGAGCCGTGGTAGGGTGGAAATCAAAGCACAGTGGGAGACACACAAGACTCTATGACGATCTCGGGTCAACAGACTAAGCCGTACCAGTGTCACCAGAGAACTGCCATCTGACATGAGGTATAATACCATCTCGGAGTTCTCGGCGAGTCTGTTCAGTGTACCCAGTCTCCACTGAGCACCCGCATACCATCTTCGATGTCAAACACCAATGGATATGGGATCATCCATCGCCCATCGCATGGGTCGAGAAGATATGCGCTAGTCTACTCTGGAATATCGATGCCCCGTCTCGACATTCCCACGACTAGGAACAATGAAGGATGTACTCATTGACTACCCAGGCCCCACTAGTATGATCTGCATCATAGTCCTGGAAGTCGAGTACACATCCTAAGGGCTTTATCAACATGTAATCAGAGAGACAGAAAGTATACATGTTAAGATAAAGAGTAACCAGATAGCGTACTATCATGTCGAGCAAGAAAGTCCTACCTATATATGTCCCAGTATCCACTACAATATACATCCAATGTACAGTAATGGCCTCTAGGGCATACATATAACTAACAGTGCATCCAGTGCACGAAATACAAATACGGTGCATCCAATGCAAAAATACAAATCCAGTGCATCCAGTGCATGAAATACTAATACAGTTCATCCCGTGCACAAAATACCGATCAATAACTCAAATGCATAAATAGCAACACCGAGTGCACCAAGGTGTATAGAATTGTAAACGTATGCAACTGCGTGCACAAAACGCATATCAATGCACTACAAGCACATATAAGTTATACCGAGTGCAAAAATCAAATCGAGTGCGTACCACCTCATAAAATCAAATCAACCGTATGAAATCCAAAAAATCATAAACATGTGCAGCCAAGGCACAAAACCGATATATGTGCAATAAATATGCACAAATAAAAAACCAACACAATGGTATATAAAAACATATCTCAAGTGCAATAACTATGCACAAAATGTAAATACCCAGTACGTGCATCCATGGTGCACGAAATCAATACCACAACACCTCTGCACCAGCCGTAGAAGGGCAAACCCAAGCCTCACTGATGGCACCGCTAAACTGCCATAAACCCTAAGGTTCAAAGCGGTTCTATGGTCATCATGTCGAGTTAGGGTTTCATTATTCTAGAGGGTCCACAGAATTACTTGCATGTTCCTCCGAACACTTTAAACTTGGGAAAAATGGGTTTTTGACACTCGCTCGAACTTTTTAACATTGCCTAGGCGACATGCGAATACCCCCCGTCCGCACACTAAACAATACCTCAATCCTCCAGGAAAGACGGTGCATCGATGGTCATCTCTGGATCTGTCTGCTCCAGATCTGAGTAAGACTCTCCATATAGGAAATCTTCAACTTAACTGGGGCTACGTCGGCGCATCAATCTGACGACTCACCTTCGTCCCTCAACTCAGGGTAGGCTAGCTATCATCGCATTTCTACCAGAAAGCTCCGGCAATCTCAGCTTGCAAGCTCTGGAAGCGACATCCCGATCATCTGTCTGCACAGTAGGCGACATCACAATCTCTGAGGTAGGTTGTACATCAACAGTCCTCTCGCTACTGCCAGCTCTATCAAAGGCCCGATCATCCGGTGCAAAACTAAACACCCGCCTCATCTGAGAGGTCACAACATAAATACTAACTCGAGACGTTTCCATGTCCCCAGAAACCACAATTGTTAGTTGTAGCGTCTTGAAAAGTCGTTTTGGCGTTTTCCTGAAAATCGGTGAAAATTCGGTATTTTTCCGTAAACCGTCTTTTTTGTTATTTTGCAGTTTAGGACTAATTATACCTAATTCGGATAGGTAATTGCTTGTTTTTAGTAGCTAATGAGTTACTTATTAATTTTTGGTCATTTAAAAATTTTCCCCTATTTTTCAATTTTTTAATATTATTTTAAGCCGGTAAGAAAATACATTAAATTAGCGATAAATACAAATTTCTTTGGGCTAATTTTAATCTTTAAATTCATGTTAATTAAAATCTAGTTGTAATATAATTTTTTAGTATTTTATTTCAAGTTTTAACTAATTTTTATTATGGAAAACGAAATTTATTGAAATTAAGCTAAAACTTGCAATTTTGGACTTGTGGGGGGTCTTTTTGCATAGAATTTCTTTGTAAAATCTCTCTCACTCACTCCCCTCCTCTAGGCCGGCCCCACCATCAGCAGGTCAAGAAATTTCCTTGCCTCATTTTGACTTTAACCATGTGGGGAAATGTTGTGTTTTAAAAGGGTTTTAAAGGGGTAAATTTGGAAGTATGTGTGCTTTGATTTGAGTGGGTTGACTTGGGCTTTTCCCCACAACACCCACACCATCCCCACTCCTCCATTTCAGCCGAGAATTCCTGCAGGAAACAGCCCCCAAAATTTCCCCCCTCATTTCCTTCTAAACTCATCAAATTCCACCTCAAAATCCTTATAAATCCACAAATTTCTTCACAAAACCAAAACAAATCCTTGTGCTATCTCTCCTCAAGCCTATTATAGTTGAAAACATGTGGAAAGGAGGCATTTTTAGAGGCAAATCACCATGCTTGATCCATAGAAATTGAGGTATAATTCTTACCCATTCAACACTTGTGGCTAAATTCCTTTAATTATATGGTTTTAGTGTTAAAAGTTTAGCTAATTTCTAATCTAGTTTCTAAAAGAGTAGTTTGTTTTAAACTAGGGTTTTAGCACACCATTATTTGGTTAATTAAATTTATTTTGCTTGCTAGTTCCTACACAACCAAATCAAAGAAGTTACTTTGTTTATGTGGTCTTCAAATTATGCTAATTTAGTTAATTTTAATGTGTGATATTGGTTTGTAATTGTTGTTTTATGAAAATCAAGAAAGGGGTTTGTGTATGGAAATGGGTTTTGAAGCATGGTAAATGAGTTGAAATTATGTGATTGTGGCTAACTAGTTGTGTGGTTGAATGTTTGTGTTGATTTGTGATAACTTTATCGTTAATTTTCGATGTTGCACCAAATTAGCAAGTTTTGTGCTTACTAGATTTTTATTTAAATTATGTGATGAATTATTTGTGATAACTTGATTATATTTTTAGCATATCCTATGACATTTAGGATGTGTGAGTGCGGATTTTTGAGTGATCGGGTTTTAGCTTTGCCCGGCGACCAAATCGACGATTTTAGTTAGTTTTTGCGATTTTCGCGTGTGTTCCGCGCACCTTGTGCACGTTGTACCTAGCTTGTGAACGTTGGTATTTTTGTTTGGGATTTGCATCATTTCATGATATGTAACCTTATGTTTTGTATTGATGTAAATTCCAGGTTCGGTCGCGGAGACGTCGGACGCGGCACGAAAAGGGAAAGCGGTGATTGGACGCAGCTAGCTAAGGATTCCGGTGAGTAGATGTAACATCTACGGGGGACTATCGTTGGATGGCGCAAGTCGCCCGATAGTTTTAGTAACTTAAAAAGATCCTTAGTGATGTTAGTAATTAGGGGTGTAATACTTGTATGATTATTTGCTACATCCATGCCTTATATTGACATACATATGCGAACCCATTTTATAGGACACCTGCACCATTGCCAGGGTTTTTTTATATGCAGCACGAGCACTATTCATGCGTACACACACGCCCTGGTAATTGCCATGCCACGACACTAGATAACTTATAATTTAGAATATTGTCACCATATTTGATACTTAAACCTGTACTATTGCAATAAATCCTTAAGATAACAGTGTAGAATTGCTATACATGTGCATGTATACCATTATATCATTTGTTCATGCCTAGTTTGTTCATGCCTAGTTTGTTAATCATACATTGAAACTTGAACCTTGATACCATATGCATTCATTATCATTGACACATGCACTCAGGGTGATTTCTTGAGATTTTTTGATATTTCTGGATTTCGGGGGAAAGCCGCAAAATTACTAAAACTTATTACCCTTTTTAAATATGAAAAATTGCGGTTTTCTAGTGATGTAAGTGTCGTCCACCATGAGTTTGCTTTGGTTTTCGAGACCCGTTTCGAGGAGTTGGATGAACCGTCTCGGGTACATGGTGGGCCCGGTAAGGTATCCCGGGGCAAGAAGCTCGTGTTGCTGACGATGAGCCTAGCAGGGGACGGATTACCTACCGGTGACTTCATTGGGCACGGCGGATATCCAGAGGATACCGACCGTGGCTGCGAGATGATGAGATATTGATATTGAGATGGGTCAGCCGGATGGCTGAGGCCAGCGATACTATGACATGGATATATGAGATTTGTGATAGTTTTGAGGTGTCGTT
Source organism: Agapanthus africanus (assembly GCA_030015575.1). Lineage (NCBI taxonomy): Eukaryota > Viridiplantae > Streptophyta > Magnoliopsida > Asparagales > Amaryllidaceae > Agapanthus > Agapanthus africanus. The sequence continues at coordinate 406,700,079 of CM057346.1, forward strand.
GCTGGACACAGGTTCTTGTTGATTCTATCGGTATTGTGCTGATATTTCAAAAGAGATTCCTAAGTGAAAAACATGATTTCTTATACTTACATATTCAGATCACGAGTTGATTCACATTGCATTCATACCTGCTAGTATATTCATATTGCATACATACCTGCTATTATGTCCTGCCATACCTGTATTATAGATGCTAGGATGCTTGTGTGCATACTTGCGATAGCCTCTATAGATGTTATTTATTACTCACGAGTTGGCAACTCACCCCCGTTGTGCCACAGTCTTTTGCAGGTCCGCTCCGTCAGCACAGTAGCGGCGGGCGCACCGCTTCTTTTGCCTCTCTTGCGAGGACTCGAGGTTTTTGCTCGTAGGTGGGTTGTATTATTATTTTTGTACCACCTTGTATATTCTTGTATCTAGTGTACTCCATCTACTGTATCTACCAGTATTGTTGTATATTGACCTAGAAATGAGACTGTGAGATTTGTGGACTTTTTATGCTGTATTTTGGGGTCGAGCTCACTTGAGTCGACATGCGGTTTTTCTTATAGTTCTTTATGTTTATTTTGCATGTTGTTGTTTTATATTGCGTGGGATTTGTGACCGCCTTGTGGCGAAGAGCTAGCTCCCGCTTGGGGATGCCTTATTTGTTGTATTGATATATATTCTTGTTGTACCCATTTTGGGGGCCAGTATTTACAAAGGAGACTCTGCCGAAATTTTCGGAAAAATTGATATTGTTTTTAAAAAGGGTTGATATGACTTATTTGATAAACTCGCTTTCAATTGATTGGCTTTCCTTCACTCTTTTGCTTATTTGGTTTTGGTTTCTGGGCTTTGGCTTACTTATTTTACGGACGTCTTGAGACGTTTCGTAAACTTAAGTGCCAGTCGCGTTCCGTACCCTGCGGGTCGTGACATTAGTTCTCGTACCAGACGAGCTTGCCATGACCGCAACATTAGCAGCAGCTGAAACTGCGCTCAAACCATGGTGACAGGAACCTCAATCGAGTACCGAAGAAAGAAGATCAACGGCATGAAAGGAAACGACAGATCCAGAATGGATACATGATCATAAGAAAGAACGGCATCAATGAGAGTATGATCATGGAACAAAGAAAATCAAGGATCTCAAATGGATGTATAATCAAGGATACGAAGAGAATCAAAGATAAAAAATATGTACATCCTAAGGTCTCTTAAGTGGAGTATTGTATCGTAAATATGCCGCGGAACATACGTACGGTACGTCACTCTACTCAAGCTACCTACTCCATCAATCAGGGTCAGCCTATGAAACGAAAGTTCAGGTCTAATACCCCCCCGTTCAAGTCTAAGTTCCATAAGGTCAAGCCTAGGTTCCGAAATACATACCCGCCCTAGACTCTGCATAGTCAAACATAGACTCGAACCAAGGTTAAACCTAACATTCTGATACCAACTTTGTCATGACCCGAAATATTAGCTCGTGACCAGCACTTGAATCACGCAACGTCTAAAGGCGTAATAGAATTCAAGTAAGCTGAAACCCAGAAATCTAAACCTTTTTAAGAAAATAAAGGAGGTGATGTTTTTGAAATAAAGGTATAATGAAATCAAGTGTGCTTAAATGCATAGAAAAGGAACATGAAAATGCAAGTGGATTATGAAAGTTTAAAAACATGTTTCGTCTTTATTGAAAATTTGGGCAGCACCTCCTTTGTATATTTTGATCCAAAACAACAAATACATGAAGATGATAAAGGCATCCCCAAGCGGGAGATAGCTCTTCGCGAAACGGTGGATCATAACTATGAAAGACAGTAAATATAAGTATACGAAGCCTAACGGCGAAGTTCACCACAAAAGATAAAGAAATAAGCAAGTCATAATCCCAAAAGCGAATGTAAAACCCATCGCTCAAATCTCGCAACTACAAGTCTTACTAAGTCTCATTATTATGCAATTTACTAATTTTGATTGATGGAGTTAACTAGATACAATAATGAAATATAGATACAAGAGTGAGTACGATACAAATGTCCCACCTACTAGTGCAAAACACCTGGATGCGACTGTGTGCCCGCGAAGCCGCTGCTAATCCAAGCGTGCAACCTTGAAGAACTGTGGCACAACGGGGGTGAGTTGCCAACTCGTAAATAGAAATATATTAAAAAGATAGAAATCAAATAATTAACGACTCCTAGATTAACTATATCATCAAGGTAATACTATGATATCTAGGGTGACTGGGTCTGTATGGGTGCCAACAAGGTAGTCAATGCCTATAAGCATATGGATAACATCCAACAGTATAATCTAGGTATGTATGCATGTGGACCTCGTCCATCTGTAATCAATGCATTTATGCATCTGGATCTTGTCCATCCATATAATTAATGTCTGCATGCACGTAAATATCATAAAAGAGTATGCATGAAAGTATGAGGATGTAAATCAACGGTGTCCCTCACGACATATCAAAATCATGGAACCTGAGTGCCTAGTATCGACACTCAAAAACATCATGAAAACTGTGCCCAGCATCGGCACATAAATCCTCATATATCGGGCTCCGTCAGTCTGGATCGGCCCACGGGCTCCGTCAGTCCGGATCGGCCCATATCATCTTGCGACTCTGGTCGATATCCTCCGGATATCCGCTGAGCCCAAATACTATCACCGTTAGGTAGTAGTCCCTCTTCCAGGCTCACCGTCTGTATACCCAGCATCCCTTTCTTGCCCCGGGATACCATACCGGGTCTACCATGTACCCGCAATCGGCCTCATCCGCCTCCTCGAATCGGGTTTCACATGTCACACGTCTCAGAACCGAGAAAACGCATGGTGGACGTACTGAAATATCATATCAAGAGAAACCGGGTTTTTTTTTAAAACAACACATAATATCTTTTAAAATGTCCACGGTTCTCAAATCCAGAAATCTCATGAAAATAGCATATCTCAATGCGTAAAATCTTATAGCATGACGTATGCGACATATAGAGATGTAAGCATATCCGTATATCATGCAACATGGAACAGTGATATGACATATTAAGAGAAAACCGCTCTTTTAAATGATTCTAGTTTTTAAAATATAACATGTGGTTCTCAATTTCCCAATAAAACCTGTTATCTATGTAGGCACAATATACAATCTCTATGTGCGCAAACAAGTATTTATCAATGTATATGTGCACCAATATGAATATACAATGTGTATGTGCGCAAATATGGATGTATCAATGTATATGTGCACCAATATGAATATACAATGTGTATGTGCGCAAATATGGATGTATCAATGTATATGTGCACCAATATGAATATACAATGTGTATGTGCACAAATATGGAGGTATCAATGTATATGTACACCAATATGAATATACAATGTCTATGTGCGCAAATATGGAGGTATCAATGTATATGTGCTCCAATATGAAGGTATAAATGTATATGTGCACCAATATAAATATACAATGTGTATGTGCGCAAATATGGAGGTATCAATGTATATGTGGACCAATATGAATATACCAATGTGTATGTGCGCAAGCAGCTTATGCAAAGAGTCATATCATGATGCAGTAATCCAACTGTATAGTGACATGGCAATTATCGATGATGAAGTGTGTGAGCCTATAATCTGTGTACGTGTAACATACGCATCATCGATAATGGTGCAGGTGTACTATCACAGGTTTAAGCAAAGCAATGAGAATAATATGAATGCAGCATAAGGTAATCATATGCAAATACTGGCGGGTATACGTATCTAACATGACCGAGTCGGTAAATCTATCAATCGGAATCCATCATAACAACATCGCGTACGGTATAATACATCGTACGGCAACCTCTAGTCAAGGTTATGGATCAACATCAAGTCAAACTCATCACGCACGGAAAATTATCGTACGGCGGCATTAAACTAATAGGGACCCTATCATCCTATAGGACAAATGAGGGTACGACCTAATATCACGTACGGCCTATCATCCATGATTCATAACATTATATATATATATATACACATGTGTACCTATGTCCCAGGACACATCCGCAATAATCTCATATCCGAGGACCGACAGGGTATAAATCATCTCGATCGACTCGCATCCGTGTACCAACATATCATCATATTCGTCTTATATTTTTTTCATCGCATCTACATCTCACATCAAGTCGAGTTTACGTAAACATTCTATCTCTACTATAAGTATAAGTATCTAATCTAACATACGCACCCGAACCATACAAGCAGATTTTAAAAGGAGCGAATCGTAGTTTTGAAAATAGGAGTTACGGTGTTTTTAAGGAAAAGATATCATTTGAAAATCAGTAATGTTCCTCAAGGTATATATTTAAAAGATACATACAATTCTTCGGTTTTGAAAAGGGTATGGTTCGGATGACACATCTACATCGGCTATCTAGTCCTATAGTACCCTAAACGACAATGTCGTCACATGTCATTCTCAAATTCCGTCATCCAATAATAGTCGTTACATATCACTTCTAACTACCCTTTAGTTTCTAATGTGGTTTTACTAACTATCATTTAACTCTAACCCTAGTTTCCAAATCGAGGTTTCCTTAACCATATTCTATAAATCAGTTCCCATCAAGACTTTGCGGGGGTGCTATACGCCATCCATCCGACTTCCCCCGTGGATATAGATCCACTCACCTTAATCTTGCTTGCCGATGTCGATGTCGCCACGCTCCATCGCCTCTGAATCCACGCGAGGGTACCTACAATAATAAACAATCGCAATCGCTATTAACATCAAGTCCGGAAACCAAAACGGCACACGTATCGCCTATAGGTTAGAACCTATAGCCCACGTATGCAAAACGAACAAATTACCCCTAGTCGTTGATGTACAAACATTCAACAACCAAATACAAAACCAAATATCAAGAATTCGCATTTCAAAATACCGAAAACATAGCTAAAATCACACTAAACTGCTCCCAGATTTTGACTCAGGTCAGATAAAGCCAAGCAAACAAGTCTAGGGTGATGTATATTGCGTATTTGAGCTACTGGACCAACCCCGACACCACACCCCATCAAGTGGCCGGCCACATACCCCTAAAATCCAGCCTCCTGGCCCTCCTGGCTCCTATGGGTTTCGTTTTGTCATGGTGATCTCCTATGGTCAAAAAATGGGTCCCTAGTATTGTTTGCTAAACTCAGAAATCCGCTGGTATGCTCCAGATTTCCCTGCACACCCTAATATCTCACAAAACTGACATGGATCAAGTCCTAAATCCATATTTTTGTTTCCCATACTCATTCCCCAGTCTTAAACAGTCACTCAACAGCAACTCAAGCATCACCAATCCACAATTTCACTCAAACCCTCACCAGGGTTTCCCAAAGTTCACTAAACTTCACTTAATCACATCTAAACACATATGAATACTAAAATGAATGAAAATCTACAGAATTGGTGAAGGGATTACCTCATATAGCACCCATGAATCCCTAAGATCATCAAAATCTGAATTTTCTTGGTCCAATGTGCTTCCCTTGAGCTTGTGCAAGTTTTTAATGAAATGGGTATGGGGTATTGGTGGATATTTCATATAGGGGTCATAAAGGTAGAGTATGGAGGGAGATGAGGAAGAAGAAGAAGAAGAAAATGGTGGAGGACATAATGAGGCAACACCCTCTCTCTCCCTCTCAATTATTCTCGCTTCTCTCTCTCACAAACGTATACCTACCCTAATCATTATGTCCCCCTCTCACCTCAAGTCATCATTTCCTTTATTTTCTTTTTCTCACCAAAACATATAAAACCAAATAAAACAACACCATAAAATAACATGTAACATGTCATGGTGCACTTACCATGAAAAACTGTAGAAACACGGATCTAGCTTAATCGCGATTAGCAGTGCACTAATCTGGTTTTTATAAATAAAATTTTAAAAATGCCAAATCCTTTAAATATACTATTAAATGAATAAATCATTTTAATTTCCAATTATTTCACAATTATTTGTATATATTTATACACTTTTTCGAAAACCCCAATTTCGCAAATTGGGCAGTTTTCAGGAAATATATTATTTTAATATCAAATTCCAAAAATAATATTTTATATTTTCTGAAATGTTACAATTTTCCCCCCTTAAATAAATTCGGACCCGGAATTTAAATTTAAACCCCCAAAATCTAAAACATTTCAATAATCAGCTCAAAACAACGGGGCTCCGAAATCATGGAAAATAAAGAAACAACACAACGCGTCAAGTGCGCATGAAAACGAGTACAAAACTCAAAAACCGAACTCCGTCAAGCGTCACGCAAATCGTCGGATTGCACGGATATTCTCGGAGATACAATAGAGATACAGATCTCGAAATCCAATATCGAAATCCAATATACACTAGTCAAATACTATAATATGCATATAGTACGCATCTTTGGAAAACATTCAAGAACCGAATAAACTCATGCAAAAAGCTTTTCTAAATCGCCGCGTGAATGCGTAACTCATGGCATAAGTGACGGACGCTCGTTTGTAAAATAATAATATATGTCCATATATGTTTTCCTAAATACACGTTCCGTCGTTTTCAAAATGTCCCAAAAGGTTTTCCTTTATAAACGTTCGTGTCCCTCACGGACACGTGGGAAATAGCAAGACTATAGCTCTTTTTCAAACACCTCTTGGTAAACATTTAATGCATGTAAAGTACTCAGGTACTGTCCTCAGATCAGTCCTGTTTGGCTACTATATAATATGGTACAAAAACGAAAACAAAGTCTCAAAAGCAAAATTAGCCTCAAAAGGTATAACTAATAATCACGTGCGTATGGTGCACACGGAAATTAAATCTAAATACAAGTGCTACGAATGTGCACAAAACCAAAACTAAGTGCAACGGGTGTACACTAAAGCATCTGTCCAGTGCAACGGGTGTGCACGACAACAATATCAAGTGCATCTAGAGTGCATCCGACGCAACTAACATCCATGAACGAAAATCCCAATTGAGTGCATCCGATGTGCACAAAACAACATCTCATATCATGCGTCCAAAATGCGCAAAAATCCAAATCAAGTGCATCCATCATGCACGAAAGAAATCTAAATCAAGAGCATCCAACATGCGCGAGTAAAGTCTCACTCAAGTGTATCCGATGTGCACAAAAATCCAAAATCAAGCGCCGAATATGCGCGAAAATCCAACCAAAACGCGTCGGGTCCATAGAAGCATATAGTGCAGTAGCATGCACGAAAACGAACGGCAAGTGCCAACGCGCACAAAAATACAAATCTGGTAAAACGAATGCTCAAGGACATAAATCGGGTGCAACCAAAGTACGGAGTATAAATCCAGTGCGACAAACGCATAAATACTCGTCCGGTGCAACAAATGTAAGAAATGCAAATCTAGTGCAACTAATGTGCGAAATATGCATCTGGTGCAGCACATGCACAAATATATAAATCTGGTGCGACAATTGCACGAAATGAAAATCTACTGCAACAAATGCACGAAGTGCAATTCTGGTGCATCCAGTGCACGAAATACAATACAGTGCATCCAGTGCACGAAATACGAATACAGTGCATCCAGTGCACGAAATACGAGTACAGTGCATCCAATACAAAAATACAAATCCAGTGCATCCAGTGCACGAAATACTAATACAGTGCATCCTGTGCACAAAATACCGATCAATAACTCAAATGCGTAAATAGCAACACCGAGTGCACCAAGGTGCATAGAATTGTAAACGTGTGCAACTGCGTGCACAAAACGCATATCAATGCACTACAAGCACATATAAGCTATACCGAGTGCAAAAATCAAATCGAGTGCGTACCACACGCACAAAATCAAATCAACCGTATGAAATCCATAAAATCATAAACATGTGCAGCCAAGGCACAAAACCGATATCAAGTGCAATAAATATGCATTAATCAAAAACCAACACAATGGTATATAAAAACATATCTCAAGTGCAATAACTATGCACAAAATGTAATTACCCAGTAGGTGCACCATGGTGCACGAAATCAATATCAGAAAACTCATCATCAAAACTCAAATCCAAGCGATGTAAGCGTGATACTCAGATCACCAACGCAAATCGCAACAATGGACATTGAGGTACACCTGCTACAATGTCGAAAAATAAGTCGGTGCGCCTAAAACCGGCAGAACAAGAATATTCGCTCGCTTCCTGCTCACGGTCTGGCGTCCTCTTTCCTTGGGTACTCATCTTCTCCTCGGATTACCAATCTCGCAATCCATCGGTTCATCGGCCCTGTCAGGTGTGCTATTGTGGATGATTCTGTTCTGGCACTTCTCTGGTCATCTCCCGGTCAATCATCATGACCACTCGTAAGGCAGCACGTCACTGGCGTTGGCCTTTGGCTCTCTGAATACACATGAAACATCTGATCCTGGGTGCAAATCTCATTGCAGCAGTTTCCCGGAAGGAATCCTGCTCAAGGTCTCTTCCGATCTCGCCTATGACAAACTGTACGGAGGTTGATACTCTTACATATTCTTTTCTCATTTTCTGTACATCAGCGTTTCAGCACAACGTTTCTTTGGGAATTGGCCGTATCTCAAAGCCTCTGTATACATATCAGATCTCTAATCTCGACGGGGAGTAGCAACAGCTCGTTGTTAGTTATATGTATGCCCTAGAGGCCATTACTATACATAGGATGTATATTGTAGTGGATGCTGGGACATATATAGGGAGGACTTTCTTGCTCGACATGATAGTATGCTATCTGGTTGCTCTTTACCTTAACGTGTATACTGATTGTCTCTCTGTTACATGTTGGTAAAGCCCTTAGGATGTGTACTTGACTACCTGGACTATGATGCGGATCATACTAGTGGGGACATGGTACTCCATAAGTACATCCTTCAAAGTCCCTAGTCGTGGGTGTATCGAGACGGGGCATCGATATACCAGAGTAGACTAGCGTATACCTTCTCGACCCATACAGATGGGCGATGGATGATCCCATATCCATTGGTGTTTGACATCAGAGATGATATACGGGTGCTCAGTGGAGACTGGGTACACTGGACGGACTCGCCGAGAACTCCCAGATGGTAATATACCTTACGTCAGATGGCAGTTCTCTGGTGACACTGGTACAGAGTAGTCTATTGACCCGAGATCGTCATAGAGTCTTGTGTGGTTCCCACTGTGCTTTGATTTCCATCTTACCACGTCCAAGAGGGCGTGCAAAATGGTGGTTTTTGGGTTCAGTCCCGAGTCACATGGAGGCAATGAGCGATAGGAGGGGATTCGTCTCTCCCGGTATAGGGAGTTGATGTTGCGCTGTGTTCGATTGGCTATAACAGGAAATCCCTGGCCAGGGTTGCTGAGATTTACTGGTAAGTGTTACCAGTCGTTTCTCGAATTGTTATAGACCTCATATCGACACGACTTATCGAGCTATTGGGGTCTGACGTTAACCACCCCTAGGCGAGATATGCGACATATCAGACGATCAGACCGGACTGTACGGTAGTGTTACTGGTTGGATTCACTGGAGTGTGAGCGGGCTTGCTCGTCGATCTTCTGATCGCTCAATACCCGGGTGGCCGTTACGTTTAGCAGACCGCTTGCGGCTTGTGGGTGTTTGATATGATCATCACCTGCTGCCGGCGTATTGACGAGTCTTTAGAGTCCTACACAGAGGTTTCCTGGCTCAAGCGAAACGAAATAGGAGCGCATATGAGATATGTGCGGGACCGAGAATAATACGTGTATGTGATACCGTATTCTATTCTCGCGATAAATGTATCGATTGGTTGTATGCGATATAACCTAGTTATCGATTCAAGCATTGATTCGATAAACCGATACATAGGATACTAGTCGGTTATATGTTATATGACCGGATCGTTAAATCAAGTGTTGATTTAATGATTTAATGTATAATTATATATTTGATATATTAGTTTGCATTAACTAGTATTGGTTCACTTTAAATGGATTTTCTCACTCGGATTGTGCACATTGTATATGTGATATACTTTTGTACACATGATTGTATCATGTTTGATGATACATGTTTACTTGGTTAAGTGTAAAGAATTAAACCATGGTTAAACATATAATTAGGGTTTTATTTTTCCATTACTTATTTATTCATTTATTTATTTGTTTATACATTTTGGAAAATAAATGGAAAAGAGAAAAGAATGGTGGCTTTATTTGTTGTTTAGTTGAAGCTTCATGAAGCTTTGACTTTGTCCACCATTCTTATCTCATCCTTAACCCTAACCATTCCTTTAACCTTGGTCAATGCTCTACACATAACCATAGTTAGTATTATGATAAGTTTTGATTTACTTTCTATTTTAAAATAACTTATCATAACATTATTCTTTTTCTTCTTCCTTTCTTCACTTGAAGAAAGCAAGCTCCATCAATGGTGATTGATGGAAATGAGTGAGAAATCCAATTCTAAAGTCTACCCACTTCCTATTTCTTCATCCTCTACCTCTTGCCAAGTAGTAGAGTGTGTTTTCTTCACAAGTTTCATCACTTGGTGAAGTTGGAGCTTGATCTAGCGATGCCTCGACGTAGATCATCTTCGGCACGAAGCCGACGACCTTGCCCGCTCTTTCTCCGATGAAGCCGACGCTAGAGCCCGAGACTTGCATTTGGACAGCGGAGAGGACTTCATCACGGAGCCGTGGAGGTGGAGGACCGGATCTACAAAGGTTGTATTTCCGTACTCTTAGTTAAGTGTTAACTAGTTTTCTTTTCGCCTAGACATCTAGCCAACGATCCGTATTCTAGGGTTTCTCGGCACCGTAATTTTTGAAATTGGCATGGTTGATGCCTTGTGAGACCTCATTTGAGTGCCTAGGAACCCTACAGTGGTATCAGAGCCTAGCTAGAGCCTTAGGCGAAGTCTAGACGGAGTTTGAAGTCCGAACGAACCCGAAACCCCAAACCAAAAATGCTCTCTGTCCTTTTTTCAAAAACGTGGTTTTTTCAACATTAAAAATGCTTAAAAAATTCAGCAGGGAAATCTAAGAATTACGGCGCAAAAAGTTTCTGATGAACAGTACATATTGCGGCGGAACCGCGGCAGAAGCTTGGCTTCTGCGGCGGTTCCGCGGCAAAAAGGTGACATCATCAATTCCTGTTTGCACAGTAACTCCTATTTTATTATGCTGGATTTTCTGGGAATTTTTAATTTTTATTCAAGAGTTGAATTTTCAGGGGTTGTTTTGGGGATTCGGTGTTTCGATCGGAGTATCAAATTTTGCCTGTGTGGCTTTCCGGATAATTTTAGAATATGTTAAAAAGTTCGACCGGATATAAATACCCAACTTTTCCCCTGTCGGGAAATTTCCAAGTGTTGGATTTTCCGTAGTTTAACGACGTTCTAAGTAGTGCAAGTAACGCGATGGACCCTCTAGAAGACAACAAACCTTAACTCGATTATGTGACCGTCTTGAACTGCCCTTTGAACCTTCGGGTTTGGGGCAGTACGGCATGCCACATGTGAGGCATTGGCTTGACCCTTCTACGGCTGGACCGTTGGTACTGAGGCACGAACTGAATGTTGTTAGACTTATTTCATGTGTTGGATTGTATCGGGAAAACTTGGGTGTTCGATTGTTCGATCGGAAAGTTTAACATTTTTTGTTTATCTGGAATGTGATACAATAATTGGAATTCACAAATAGTTATGAGATAACGGAATGAATATTATAAACATAGCACTTTAGTCTCACTTGATCGGTTGCCACGGAATTTTGATGTGATCAAAAGTCCGTCGCAATCACGTAGCGTACGCGGATACTCGCCGGGTAAACTTAATAGACAGCCTCACTCCATAGCCCCGACCAAGTGACTGTAGGAGAACCCCGTCGCCGAAAGCATCCGTTTGGGTGCTCGCGGCAGCGGTGTTCCGCCTTGGTGCACTTCGTCGACGGTATCGGGGGTGCGGCCGTCTACTGAAGTTTGCGACGAGCATTCGATCAGGATGTCGGGAATCCTGTTGAATTGCCCGACTTCATATTGAAAAGAGTTTTCGATTTTGAGACTAAAATGCGGGGTTTATAATTGTTAGGCATGCGATGTCTAAGTAATTCATTTGGTCAGGCATGCGATGTCTGAGGTGGTTGCGGATTCCAACTGTTGTAGTTTTACACTTTCTTTTCTGTGACCGTAAATGTAATATGTGATATCGCCGGTTTCGTTGCTATATGTCAACGACAATTGGGATAGACATATTTACTTACGTTGATGACATGTGATGTTATGTGTTGCTGGATATGTTATATTGGATCGTCGTGTTTGAATAGCCGGGGGTTTTTATGTGAGATGAGTGTTTTTCATTTTCATTCATGTAAAAACTTGTATGTAATATTCTTTTATTGGGACACTTCCAGGTTGCGGAAGATGTCACCCTTTGTATATTATTTACTTTTCCGCACTAGGATAGACCCAAGGAGGGGAGCACAAGTAACCGGGTTCTGGAGTCCAGTGGGAGACCAACTCGAGGAGTCGAGTCCGGGTCTCCTAACTCTAGAATTGGTAGGGTTGCTTGCCGCTCTCGTAGGGGTCTAGGGGTGTGGGTTTGGCTATTCATCACGACCGTGGAATCCGTGTTTTATACTGGCTCGTATTGAAAACACGGACGTCCTAGTATATCCAATATTTCATATGATTCTTCTGCTGCGATATCTGTGATGTTCTGTGATAGATACAGTATATAGTATATATGATATATTATGTAGACGTTACTTATGTTTTACACCCGCGCTAGCCCTGCCCCGCTCTGCCGTTAGTTACCTAACCTAACGGTGCACGAGGGGACATCGAGGCGAATGCGGATGGCATAAGTGTACGTCGTATTTATCTGTGATGTTTAGGTACATAAATGATGGGACTTCATTAATGAGATTAATGAAATAAAAGAAACCTAAGATGTTGTAGAATCGAATTTCAAAATAAAACAGGTAGCTACAGTTCTTGCTTTGCACAGCGGTATATATGATATATCCTGCACCTTATTCGATGAGGAAAGGACCGAGATCCCTTCACCGGGAGTGACTCCTTTAGCAATAACTGGCAGATGCTACACACTCGGTTTGTCTTTTGATTGGTTTTAAGTGTTTCTGCTTTGCACAGTGATATATATGATATATCCAGCACCTCATTCGACGAGGAAAGGACCGACGATCCCTTCACCGGGAGTGACTCCTTTAGCAAAACTAGAAAAGCCTAAAAAACACTCCATTTTTAAAATCATTTGATTCTACAACGATATCAAGTTCATTACGCAATAGGTTTTCAGAAAAACCTGTCGTAGCCCTCTGTCATTTCAGATAAGTAGTAGTTAGTATTCGTGCTACGTTTGTTGGCCTGTGTCAAGGCGTAGTGTGCGGTAGCTAACTGGTGCTTATCTGCATAAGCATATGATGTGATTGATTTAGGGTAGTCGTGCGACCTTGTTGACCTCTGTCAAGGGTCGTGCGGGTGGGTTTACTTCAATCAGGAAATGACGGGTTGAACTTGACTAGCAGCCTATGGTTTGTTGACCTCTGTCAAGGTCATAGGACGCTAGGGGCAAAATATTATCGGGAATTTCAAGTGTTGAAATTTGCAATGAGATTGCATACCTTCTATGAGATAGTTGGATCCCGATACCCGCTGCGAGTAAGAGTTACTCCTGGGAGAGTTTTACACATTACAATTAGCCGATCAAGTAGGTGTCTAGAAAGGTGTCAACGAGGTTACGCCTCTGGGAAAACGAGGTTTACATTAATTAGGTTCGTGCGAAAGCACGGGGGACCTCCCTCAAAGTACCGACACTGGCCTGGCTGAAAGATTGGCGAACTTGTAGTGTGTAATTAATCCCGGCTAGTCTTTCCTTTTAGGGTTTGAAGGAAGATTTGATAAAAAGCAGTGGGAGCCATCCTGATTAGATAAAATAATAACCAATCTATTCTTGCAAGAGCGCACGCTGAGTGTTTTCTTCTCTCTCTCTCCAGGTAGCGACCATATCATGCCTTAATCAAGATAATAATACGGAATATTGACCGAACCCGCTTGTTATACTGAGCTGGGGAACGTTGGTCCCGCTCCAACTTATAATTGTTATAAGACAGCGCAGGAAATTGGGGATTACCAGAATTCCCGTGCCGCCCAAACGAAGAGAGTGCATGCTGATGCATCATCTTCGGGTGTGTTCGTTACAAAGAACTGTTTTTCTGTATCCTCTACGTCCTGGGTATGTGATACCAGATCAGGATCCCAGATATGTAATCTGTTACATAGGGCTACAGAAATGTAGAGAATTGAGAACGGGTGATAAGTTTCATGAGGCAGAAAATGGGGCAAGAGTTGCAGCCAAGTCTGTTGGTCACTGTCACCCTGTATTACCAATACATTGATTCTGAACAAATGTTATTAGATACCGAACCTGATATACAAAATCATATCAGTCTCTTTATTAGTAAAGAAATGATAAAATCTTGTATTTTTGGATAATGTTTTGAACATTTCCTATATCAAAAGTTGATAGGTTCAGGCACGTTATCTAAAAGCATTGATGTTCTAAATCAAACTACAGTTCTTAGTATACGGAACACACACAAGAGGAAGAGTTCAGAAATGAACGAATCCTTCTTGAGGCATTGTAGACTAGGTCATATCAATGTGACCCGACTACCTGAAGTTACATGTAGATGCATATTTAAATCTGTTTGAATTTACATCTTATGAAACTTGCCAGTCATGTCACAAAGATAAGATGACCATAGCTCCGTTTACTGGAAACAGAGAAAGGGTTAGTGAACTCTTGGGATGATACATGTTGATGTATGTAGGTCCCCTGTCTACACATGCCAAGACCGGTTCTTTTATTTCATTACATTCTATGATAATCTCTCAAGATTCAGACATACGTTCCTGTTGAAACATAAGTCCGAATCTTTTGAGATATTCACAGAATATAAGTTAGAAGTAGAGAACCAATACGGGTATAAGTATTATGTCCTTTGATGAGATCAAGGAGGAGAATACTTGAGCACGAAATTCTTGGACTTTTCTAAAGGAGAATGAGATTCTCTCTCAGCATTACTCCTCCGTATACACCATAGCACGATGGTATATCGGGGTGGAGCAATAACACCCTATATGATAAGGTGTGCTCTATGATGAGTACTACTGAGTTACCTATTTCCTTTTGGGAGTTATGCACTTGAGAAGCTGCATACCTATTGAATAGGGTTCCAATCAAATCAGTTGCCTACCGCTTCATATGTGATATGGAAAGGGAAGAGCCCATATCTTAAGTTGGTTAAGATTTAGGGTTGTCTGGCCTATGTCTAAAGGCAAAATCCGGACAAGCTCGAGGCAAGATCTGTTATGTAGAACTGGAAATGTTCCAGCTATACGAACTACAGCAGATGATTTGGTAGAACCAAAGGATTCAGTAGATTCCAACGAACCTCAGCCTCTCCGCCGATCTAGTAGGGTTCCTCACCCACCTGAGAGATACTTCGGTTCCTCTATGACAGTGGGAGAGAGGATTGCATCATGAGATGATGACCCAACTAGTTTCGAGCTGGCCATCGAGAGTAAGACTCTGTAAGAATGGCTGGATGTTTATCGATCTGAGATGGAATCCTTATACACCAACAAAGTATGGACTTTGGTTGCTATATCTGAAGGGTTAAATCCCTATCAGGAGCAAGTATATCTTGAGAAGATTACTTGGTGTACATGGAAAGGTTGAGACTTTCAAAGCTAGACTTGTTAAAGGTTTACATCATTGACCAGGTGTGGATCATGATGAAACTTTTTCTAAGGATCTATGCTTAAGTCCATCCAGATCCTACTTACCACGGCTGCATACCATGACTACGGTCTCTGGTGGTTGGGAGTCTTGACTACTTTTCTAAATGATGATTTAGAAGAGTGCGTCTATAAGTACACAACCAGAGGGCCTCGTAGACAGTAGGAGCAGCGGAAACGTGTGCAAGATGCTTTATAGGATAAAGCAGGCATCACGGAGTTGGAACATTTGTTTTGATGGATTAGTCAAAGAAGTTGACATCATCAAAATGGTAGATGAACCTTGTATAAACAAAAAGGTAGTAGGGAGTATGGTGATGATCCTCGTAGAGTACGTGGATGACATACTCTTGATAGGGAAGGAGTTTCCTATGCTACGTTCGGTCAATCTCCGCTTATCACAAAGATTCTCCGTGTAGGATCAAAATGATACCTCCTAAATCCTGAGTTTTAGATCTATGAGATAGATTTAATTGGATGTTAGGATTCTCATTAGTTGTAGTGAAATGATATCAATCGATCCTGGGGAGAATCACTGGAAGGGTTCCAGGGTGATAAAGATGACTGAATGTCAGTCACAGGCATTGTATTTACCCTAAGAAAAGGGACGGTATGTTGGAAGAGTTCCAAGCTAGATACCGTGACATACTAGACGATAAACGCTGGATACATCGCTACTTAAGATGCTACCAAAGAGGCTGTTTGGGTGTATATTGGTTCATGAGATGAACTTTGTTCCTCCCATTGTGTGACAATGGAGTTGTGGCTTATGCCAAGGAACGCCGGTCTCATCAGTGATCCAGACATATTCTATGGCAGTATCACTTGATCATGGAGATGGTTGATCTCCAGGGAGATCGAGGTTAGGAGAGTAGACTCAGAGGACAACACAGCGGATCCACTCACAAAGGCCTGTTCCCAGAGAGAGACTTTTATGGGATGGTTGAGTATGAGATACTACAACCACTGCTACAGATGGACCTAGTGCAAGTGGGAGATTGTTAGTTATATGTATGCCCTAGAGGCCATTACTATACATAGGATGTATATTGTAGTGGATGCTGGGACATATATAGGGAGGACTTTCTTGCTCGACATGATAGTATGCTATCTGGTTGCTCTTTACCTTAACGTGTATACTGATTGTCTCTCTGTTACATGTTGGTAAAGCCCTTAGGATGTGTACTTGACTACCTGGACTATGATGCAGATCATACTAGTGGGGACATGGTAGTCCATAAGTACATCCTTCAAAGTCCCTAGTCGTGGGTGTATCGAGACGGGGCATCGATATACCAGAGTAGACTAGCGTATACCTTCTCGACCCATACAGATGGGCGATGGATGATCCCATATCCATTGGTGTTTGACATCAGAGATGATATACGGGTGCTCAGTGGAGACTGGGTACACTGGACGGACTCGCCAAGAACTCCCAGATGGTATTATACCTTACGTCAGATGGCAGTTCTCTGGTGACACTAGTACAGAGTAGTCTGTTGACCCGAGATCGTCATAGAGTCTTGTGTGGTTCCCACTGTGCTTTGATTTCCATCTTACCACGTCCAAGAGGGCGTGCAAAACGGTGGTTTTTGGGTACAGTCCCGAGTCACATGGAGGCAATGAGCGATAGGAGGGGATTCGTCTCTCCCAGTATAGGGAGTTGATGTTGCGCTGTGTTCGATTGGCTATAACAGGAAATCCCTGGCCAGGGTTGCTGAGATTTACTGGTAAGTGTTACCAGTCGTTTCTCGAATTGTTATAGACCTCATATCGACACGACTTATCGAGCTATTGGGGTCTGACGTTAACCACCCCTAGGCGAGATATGCGACATATCAGACGATCAGACCGGACTGTACGGTAGTGTTACTGGTTGGATTCACTGGAGTGTGAGCGGGCTTGCTCGTCGATCTTCTGATCGCTCAATACCCGGGTGGCCGTTACGTTTAGCAGACCGCTTGCGGCTTGTGGGTGTTTGATATGATCATCACCTGCTGCCGGCGTATTGACGAGTCTTTAGAGTCCTACACAGAGGTTTCCTGGCTCAAGCGAAACGAAATAGGAGCGCATATGAGATATGTGCGGGACCGAGAATAATGCGTGTATGTGATACCATATTCTATTCTCACGATAAATGTATCGATTGGTTGTATGCGATATAACCTAGTTATCGATTCAAGCATTGATTCGATAAACCGATACATAGGATACTAGTCGGTTATATGTGATATGACCGGATCGTTAAATCAAGTGTTGATTTAATGATTTAATGTATAATTATATATTTGATATATTAGTTTGCATTAACTAGTATTGGTTCACTTTAAATGGATTTTCTCACTCGGATTGTGCACATTGTATATGTGATATACTTTTGTACACATGATTGTATCATGTTTGATGATACATGTTTACTTGGTTAAGTGTAAAGAATTAAACCTTGGTTAAACATATAATTAGGGTTTTATTTTTCCATTACTTATTTATTCATTTATTTATTTGTTTATACATTTTGGAAAATAAATGGAAAAGAGAAAAGAATGGTGGCTTTATTTGTTGTTTAGTTGAAGCTTCATGAAGCTTTGACTTTGTCCACCATTCTTATCTCATCCTTAACCCTAACCATTCCTTTAACCTTGGTCAATGCTCTACTCATAACCATAGTTAGTATTATGATAAGTTTTGATTTACTTTCTATTTTAAAATAACTTATCATAACATTATTCTTTTTCTTCTTCCTTTCTTCACTTGAAGAAAGCAAGCTCCATCAATGGTGATTGATAGAAATGAGTGAGAAATCCAATTCTAAAGTCTACCCACTTCCTATTTCTTCATCCTCTACCTCTTGCCAAGTAGTAGAGTGTGTTTTCTTCACAAGTTTCATCACTTGGTGAAGTTGGAGCTTGATCTAGCGATGCCTCGACGTAGATCATCTTCGGCACGAAGCCGACGACCTTGCCCGCTCTTTCTCCGATGAAGCCGACGCTAGAGCCCGGGACTTGCATTTGGACAGCGGAGAGGACTTCATCACGGAGCCGTGGAGGTGGAGGACCGGATCTACAAAGGTTGTATTTCCGTACTCTTAGTTAAGTGTTAACTAGTTTGCTTTTCGCCTAGACATCTAGCCAACGATCCGTATTCTAGGGTTTCTCGGCACCGTAATTTTTGAAATTGGCATGGTTGATGCCTTGTGAGACCTCATTTGAGTGCCTAGGAACCCTACAGTCGTCAGCATCGCGCATGAATCTCTGGCTCCACTCGCCTTTATCATCGTCCGCTTCGACGTCACGTCTTGCTATCTGCGTACTGCTAGTATTCTCGGCCACGGTCAATCCGAAGTCTCTCACATAGACTCGAAATCACGTACTTTGTATCTTCATCACTCTGTAGAACATATCTGGCCGAATGCGTCCTCGGGAACTCGTCCTAACCATCGGAGGAATACTCTATACTCGTCCGCTCTCGATCAACTCACAACGCATCTGGGTGAGGTCCTCTATCCGAAGCTGGTCAGCTTGCTGATCTCTTATCACATGATATCTGGACGACGTCAAACTTTTCGATCGAGTCATCAAGAACCCAAAATTTCCCGAAGGCTCAACACCTGAGCGCAGTCTAAAAATATCTGGTACATACCACAGCACCTCTGGACCAGCCGTAGAAGGGCAAACCCAAGCCTCACAGATGGCACCGCTAAACTGCGACAAACCCTAAGGTTCAAAGCGGTTCCATGGTCATCATGTCGAGTTAGGGTTTCATTCTTCTAGAGGGTCCACAGAATTACCTGCATGTTCCTCCGAACACTTTAAACTTGTGAAAAATAGGTTTCTGACACTCGCTCGAACTTTTTAACTTCACTCAGGCGACATGCGAATACCCTCCGTCCGCACGCTAAACAATGTCTCAATCCTCCAGGAAAGACGGTACATCGACGGTCATCTCTGGATCGGTCTGCTCCAGATCTGAGTAAGACTCTCCACACTGGAAATCTTCAACTCAACTGGGCCTATGTCGGTGCATCAATCTGATGACACACATTCGTCCCTCAACTCGGGGTAGGCCAGCTATCATCTGTCGCATTTCTACCTGGAAACTCCGGCGATCTCAGCTCGTAAGCTCTGGAAGCGACATCCCGTCAATCTCAGCGACAGCTGGGTCATCTGTCTGCACGTTAGGCGACATCACAATCTCTGAGGTAGGCTGTACATCAACAGTCCTCTCGCAACTGACAGCTCTATCAAAGGCCCGATCATCCGGTGCAAACCAAACACTCGCCTCATCCAACAGGTCACAACATAAATACTAACTCGAAACGTTCCCGTGTCACCAGAAACCACAATGGTCAGTTCTCATACCAGACGAGCTTGCCATGACCGCAACATTAGCAGCAGCTCAAACTGCGCTCAAACCATGGTGACAGGAACCTCAATCGAGTACCGAAGAAAGCAGATCAACGGCATGAAAGGAAACGACAGATCCAGAATGGATACATGATCATATGAAGGAACAGCATCAATGAGAGTATAATCATGGAACAAATAAAATCAAGGATCTCAAATGGATGTATAATCAAGGATACGAAGAGAATCACAGATCTCAAAATATGTACATCCTAAGGTCTCTTAAGTGGAGTATCGTATCGTAAATATGCCAAGGAACATACGTACGGTACGTCACTCTACTCAAGCTACCTACTCCATCAATCAGGGTCAGCCTATGAAATGAAAGTTCGGGTCTAATACCCCCCCGTTCAAGTCTAAGTTCCGTAAGGTCAAGCCTAGGTTCCGAAATACATCCCTTCCCTAGACTCCGCATAGTCAAACATAGACTCGAACCAAGGTTAAACCTAACGCTCTGTACCAACTTTGTCACGACCCAAAATATTAGCTCGTGACCAGCACTTGAATCACGCAACGTCTAAAGGCGTAATGGAATTCAAGTAAGCTGAAACCCAGAAATCTAAACCTTTTTAAGAAAATAAAGGAGGTGAAGTTTTTGAAATAAAGGTACAATGAAATCAAGTGTGCTTAAATGCATAGAAAAGGAACATGAAAATGCAAGTGGATTATGAAAGTTTAAAAACATGTTTCGTCTTTTTTGAAAATTTGAGCAGCACCTCCTTTATATATTTTGATCAAAAACCACAAATACATGAAGATGATAAAGGAATCCCTAAGCGGGAGCCAGCTCTTCACCAAACGGCGGATCATAACCACGCAAGACAGTAAATATAAGTATACGACGCCCAACGGCGAAGTTCACCACAAAAGATAAAGAAATAAGCATGGCATAATCCCAAAAGCGAATATAAAACCTATCGCTCAAATCTCGCAACTACAAGTCTTACTAAGTCTCATTACTTATACAATTTAGCAATTTTGGTTGATAGAGTTAACTAGATACAATAAAGAAATATAGATACAAGAGTGGGTACGATACAAATGTCCCACCTACTAGTGCAAAACACCTGGATGCGACTGTGTGCCAGCGAAGCCGCTACTGATCCAAGCGGGCAACCTGCATGAACTGTGGCACAACAGGGGTGAGTTGCCAACTCGTGAATAGAAATATATCAACAAGATAGAAATCAAATAAATAACGACTCCTAGGTTAACTATATCATCAAGGTAATACTATGATATCTAGGGTGACCGGGTCGGTATGGGTGCCAACAAGGTAGTCAATGCCTATAAGCATGTGGATAAGATCCAACAGTATAATCAAGGTATGTATGCATGTGGATCTCGTCCATCCATATAATCAATGCATGTATGCATGTGGATCTCGTCCACCCATATAATCAATGTCTGCATGCACGTAAATATCATAAAAGAGTGTGCATGAATGTATGAGGATGTAAATCAACGGTGTCCCTCACGACATATCAAAATCATGGAACCGGAGTGCCTAGAATCGATACTCAAAAACATCATGAAAACCGTGCCCAGTATCGGCACGTAAATCCTCATATATCGGGCTCCGTCAGTCCGGATTGGCCCACGGGCTTCGTCAGTCCGAATCGGCCCATATCATCTCTCGACTCCGGTCGGTATCCTCTGGATATCCGCCGAGCCCAAATACTATCACCGGTTGGTAGTAGTCCCTCTGCCAGGCTCACCGTCTGTATACACATCGTCCCTTTCTTGCCCCGGGGTACCATACCGGGTCCACCATGTTCCCGCAATCGGCCTCATCCGCCTCCTTTAATCGGGTTTCACATGTCACACGTCTCAGAACCGAGAAAACGTATAGTGGAGGCACTGAAATTTCATATCAAGAGAAACCAGGTTTTTTTTTAAAATAACACATAATCTCTTTTAAAATGTCCACAGTTCTCAAATCCAGAAATCTCATGAAAACAGCATATCTCAATGCGTAAAATCATATAGCATGACGTTTGCGACATAAAATAGAGATGTAAGCATAACCGTATATCATGCAACATGGAACAGTGATATGATATATTAAGGGAAAACCCCTCTTTTAAATGATTCTAGTTTTTAAAATATAACATGCGGTTCTCAATTTCCCAATAAAACCATTTATCCATGTAGGCACAATATACAATGTGTATGTGCGCAAACATGTATGTATCAATGTATATGTGCACCAATATGAATATACAATTTGTATGTGCGAAAATATTGACGTATCAATATATATGTGCACCAATATGAATATACAATGTGTATGTGCGCAAATATGGATGTATCAATGTATATGTGCATCAATATGAATATACAACGTGTGCATAAATATGGAGGTATCAATGTATATGTACACCAAATTGAATATACAATGTGTATGTGCGCAAATATGGAGGTATCAATGTATATGTGCACCAATATGAATATACTAATGTGTATGTGCACAAGCAGGTTATGCAAAGAGTCAAATCATGATGCAGTAATCCTACTGTGTAGTGACATGGCAATTATCGATGATGAAGTGTGTGAGCCTACAATCTGTGTACGTGTAACATACGCATCATCGATAATGGTGCAGGTGTACTATCACAGGTTTAAGCAGAGCAATGAGAATAATATGAATGCAGCATAAGGTAATTATATGCAAATACTGACGGGTATACGTATCTAACATGATCGAGTCGGTAAATCTATCAACGGCATCCATCTTAACAACATCAAGTACGGTATAATACATCGTACGGCAGCCTCTAGTCAAGGTTATGGATCAACATCAAGTTAAACTCATCACGCACGGAAAATCATCGTACGGCGGCATTAAGCTAATAGGGATCCTATCATCCTATAAGAAAAATGAGGGTACGGCCTAATATCACGTACGGGCTATAATCCATGATTCACAACATTCTATATAAATATATATATATATATGTACCTATGTCCCAGGTTACATCCGCAATAATCTCATATCCGCGGACCGGCAGGGTATAAATCATCTCGATCGACTCGCATCCGTATGCCAACACATCATCATATTCGTCTTATATTTTTTTCATCGCATTTACATCTCACATCAAGTCGAGTTTACATAAACATTCTATCTCTTCTATAAGTATAAGTATCTAATCTAACATACGCACCCGAACAATACCAGCAGATTTTAAAGGGAGCAAATCGTTGTTTTGAAAATAGGAATTACGGTCTTTTAAAGGAAAAGATATCATTTGAAAATCTGTAACGTTCCTCATGGTATATATTTAAAAGATACATATGATTCTTCGGTTTAGAAAAGGGTATGGTTCGGATGACACATCTACATCGGCTATCTAGTCCTATAGTACCCTAAACGGCAATGTCGTCACATGTCATCCTCAAATTCTGTCATCCTATAATAATCGTTACATATCACTTCTAACTACCCTCTAGTTTCTAATGTGGTTTCACTAACTATCATTTAACTCTAACCCTAGTTTCCAAATCTTGGTTACCTTAACCATATTCTATAAATCAGTTTCCATCAAGACTTTGCGGGGGTGCTATACGCCATCCACCCGACTTCCCACGTGGATATAGATCCACTCACCTTAATCTTGCTTGCCGATGTCGATGTCGCCACGCTCCGTTGCCTCAGAATCCACGCGAGGGTACCAACAATAATAAACAATCGCAATCGCTATTAATATCAAGTCCGGAAACCAAAACGGCACATGGATCACCTATAGGTTAGAACCTATAGCCCACGTATGCAAAACTAACAAATTACCCCTAGTCGTTGATGTACAAACATTCAACAACCAAATACAAAACCAAATATCAAGAATTAGCATTTCAAAATACCGAAAACATAGCTAAAATCACACTAAACTGCTCCCAGATTTTGACTCAGGTCAAATAAAGCCAAGCAAACAAGCCTAGGGTGATGTATATTGCGTATTTGAGCTACTGGACAAACCCCGACATCACACCCCATCAAGTGGCTGTACGATTCCTAGGCACTCTTGTGAAGGTTCATAAGGCATCAACCATGCCCGAATAAAAATTTAGATGTGCCGAACAACCCAAAGTCGGGATCTTTGCTAGATTATTAGGGTTTAACATGCAAGTAAACATCTTTCCCACTAAGTGTGAGGGATTACAACCTTTGTAGTCCGCTCCTTCGCTTCATAAGCTCCGAGTAGAAGTCCCTTCGCCGCGAACCACGATCTCCCGGACTCAAGAGAGGCTCCACGACTCGAACGATCCATGCTAGCTTGTAGTGTTCCACTTCTCCGATGATCTATGTCGAAGTTGCTATAACTCAAACTCTCTCACTCTAATGAGGTGAACACCCTAATCTAATGGGCGAGATTAGATGAAGATGATGGAGTAGTATTTTTGCTATCTTTTTATATGAATTTCTCATAAGAAATCATCACCAAAGGAAAATCTAGTGAGCTCTCTCAAAAACTCAAGAGAGAAGAAGATGAAGAATAATGAGATAATCCTTTTGTGATTAATAATGATAAGAGTATATCAATAATAATGCAATTATGGTTAATGATGACAACGATAACCCTTATAGAGAGTTAACTAAGGCTAGGGTTTGGTTGGGTTAAGAAATGAGTCATAAGAAAATATCTATCATAATATCTTCTTCATGACAAAAGGAATGCTTCTAGATGGTGCAAGAAGAAGCTAACCCTAATCAAACCCTAATCTCTTTTTATCATCACTAAACATGTTTCATTATTAATCATATCATGTTACTATAATATATATCACATATATATTATATTTGTAATGAAAGAAAATAATACAATTAATATATATCGCATATATATCAATGTATTATCCGATGAGGAAATGAAATAATAAAGCGAGCCAATATTAGATAATGTAATACAGTATATCATATATATTATTATACATTAAATCAACGAATCAACACTTGATCTGACAATCCGGCTATATCGAATATAACCGACTAATATATCATGTACCGATTCATCGAATCAACACTTGATCCGATGATTCGGTTCATTTCTAAATATCGCGAGAATATAATACGGTATCTCATATCGCATTATCCTCGGTCCTGCACATATCACATACGTGCCTCTACTCCGTTTTGCCTGAGCCAAGAAACCTCTGTGTAGGACTCTAAAGAATCGTCAATACGCCGGTGGTAGGTGATGATCATATCAAACACCCACAAGCTGCAAGCGGTCAGCTAAACGTAACAGCCACCCAGGTATTGAGCGATCAGAAGATCAACAAGCTAGCCTGTACATTCTCTTATGAATCCAATCAGTAACACTCCCGTACAGTCCGGTCTGTTCGTCTGAAATGTCGCATATCAAATCTAGGGGTGGTATACGTCAGACCCTAGTAACCGATAAGTCAGGTTGATGTGAGGCTCATAACAGGTCGAGAAACTACTGGTAACACTTACCAGTAAATCTCTATATCAGCCCTGTCCAGGGACTTCCAGTTATAGCCAATCGAACACAGCACAACATCAACTCCCTATACCGGGAGAGACGAATCCCCTCCTATCGCTCATTGCCTCCATGTGATTCGGGACTGTACCCAAAAGCCACCGTTTTGCACGCCCTCTTGGACGTGGTAAGGTGGAAATCAAAGCACAGTGGGAATCACACAAGACTCTATGACGATCCGTCACGACCCGAAAGTACGGAACGTGACTGGCACTTAGATTACGAGACGTCTAAAGGCGTAACGTAAACTAAGTCAGCCAAAGCCCAGAAAATCTAAACCAAAACCAAAGAGAGTGAAGGAAACCTTTCATGAAAAACGACTTGAAATCAATTTAGTTGCATTGAACCCCTTTTTAAAAACATCAAAAATATCCGAAAATTTCGGCAGAGTCTCCTTTGTAAATTCTATCCCCCAAAATGGGTACAACAAGATATATAACCTTAAATCACAAAATGGCATCCCCAAGCGGGAGCTAGCTCTTCGCCCAAGGCGGATCACAACCACACGCAATATATATATATATGTAATATCAAGAAAAGAGTATAAAGAAATGCAAAATATAAGAAAACACAACGTCGGCTCAAGTGAGCTCGACCAAAAGAAACCACATATACATAAATCTCCCAGTCTCATCACTAGGTCGCATATACACATAAGAAGTGGTAGATGGAGAATACTAGATACAAAAATGGTACAAAAAGAGATAAAAGCACTCTCGCAACCCACCTACGAGCAATGTCGCGAGTCTGAGCAAAAGAAGTCACTAACAAGATAAGCCGCCGCTACTAAGCTGATGAGTCCGACCTGCAAGACACTATGGCACAACGGGGGTAAGTTGCCAGCTCGTGAGTAGAATATAACATCTAGTAAGTCTATCGTAAGAATGCATGCAAATGCGTCACAGCATGTATGTCCAGATGTGATGTAATACCTCTAGTATCCATGCACATGTATGCAATGTCAATACTAAATCTTTAAGTGTTTTAAATGCTATGAGTTCTGCATTCTTAACTTTAGAAAAAAGAATATCTGTATAATAGCTAAATACCATCAAGAAATCATCTGAAACCCGTGTCAAGCATCGACATCAAATATGAAAACACATCTGTCTCAATGTCTCACTGTATCAATGTCTCAATATATCGGGCTCCGTCAGTCCGGATCGGCCCATATCATCAAATCTCACGACAACGGTCGGTATCCTCCGGATATCCATCGCGCCAGACATCACCGGTAGGTAGTCTTCCTCTGCCAGGCTCATCGTCTACAACTCGATCTTCTTGCCCCGGGCTATCATACCGGGCCCACCATGCACCCGAGACGGTTCATCCACTCCTCGAATCGGGTCTCGAAATCCACCAGAAAACATGAAAACTCATGGTGGATGACACATACATCACGAGAAACCGCAACTTTGTTTAAAAAAAATGATAATTATAAGCTTTTATTAAATTCTTGCGGTTTTCCCTAAAATCCAGAAATCGCAGCAATACTGAAATCCTCAAGAAAATCATAGTACTCAACATGTTGTATATGATAAATGTCTATGATATCAAAGTATGCGATGCAATTTGTGGCTAGAAATCTATGTAAGTACGATGATGATGCGAGGTATATACGTGCTATGCGATTTCGTATATCATGTATGATGCAATTGGTGACACTAAGCTAAACAGGTTCTATGGTGCTCGTGGCATGGCAATTACCAAAGGCGTGTGTGTCACATGAATAGTGCGCATGCAACAGGAGCCAATGGTACTGGTGTTCGTGTCCTATGAAGTAATATCGCACATGTGTATATGAATATCCATGCAATCTAGCAGACGATTAGCTATAAGGGTATGAAATGTGAATGAGGGGGGTTAGCTAACTAACAATGCAAATCTTGCAAGAAATAAAGTAATCCTAACTAGGGGGCGCCTCGCGCCATCCAGAAGATTCCCCCATAGATGAATACATCCACTCACCTGAAAGCCCCGCTAATCCGATCCGACCACCGCCTTGCCTTTGCGCACCGCGTCCGATGTATCCGCGACCGATCCTAGAATTGCATAACACACAATATAAGATTATAGATTCCTGAAATGATGCAACTCACAATATGAAAAGATCGACGCTCTCGAATTGGTCACAACGTGCACTCGGTACGCGTAAAACACACGAACTTCGCTAAAACCTTAACTAAAATCGCCGTTTCGGGGAAATCGTCAAAACTAAAACCCGACTAGACAAAACTCTGCATTCACACACCCTAATAGTCGTATGAGATGCTAATTATATCGCTAAAATAACACAATTAGATCGCCTCCTAATTTTTACAAAAACCTAGTAAGCGTTAGCATACTGATTTCGATGCAAATATCGCGAATTAACGATATCGCGATCACAATCCAACTCCAACATCCAATTCAAACTACTAGATGCCCACAACACAAATTTTAACCCAATTATCATACTTCAAACCCTAATCTAGAATATCATTAAACAAGGAATTATAAAAAAATAACACCTTAAAATACTAATTTAGCTTATATAAACTACAAATTTAACAACTAGTTTAAAACTTATACCTCCCAAGTTATGATTCCCTTGCACTAAGCCTCCAAAGTGGCCTCCTTTCTCCACTTCTCAAACAAATTAGGGTTAGGGAAGGGATGGATTAGGGTTTTGGTTTAAATTTGTGAAGGAAAATTGTGAATTTTTATGGATTTTTGTTGATTTTTGAAGAAATTTTGAAGCAAGAAAGAGAAGGGAAATTGGGGAGCTGCTACAGTAGGATTCGGCCAGGGGTATGATGGGGGGAAAATTGAGGGAAATGTGTAGAATTTTCTAGGAAGAAAGTCTCTTCAAAGGCATTAAATGCATATCACACCAATTTTACAAAAAAAAACCTTTTAAAGCCATTTTTGCTTTAATTCTTTAACCATAGAACTAAAATCTTGAAAAATCTTGATAAAATTTTCTTAACACTAAATTTTAATTTATAATGTTTCGTAAGTGTGTAATTTACCTAATTAAATTTGTATTTATCACTAATTTAATGTATTTTTAAAAGCTTAAAATAATATTAAAAATAATTAATTAAGGAAATTTTTTAATTAACTAGAAATTTTTAAGTGACATTTTAGTGACCAATTTATAGTAATATCTTATCTAATTTTTTTATAATTAGGTTTATAATGAAAAATACCTATTTTGGCTTTTTACGGAAAAGGCTGCTAATTTAGCCTATTACCGAAAAACTGCCTAAACGATATTCGAAGCGTTACAATCTTCTCCCCTTAAAGGAATTCGGTCCCCGAATTTAGAATTTAACTACGCGTACCTTCAAAAAGATGGGGATATCTCTTCCTCATCTTGACCTCGGTCTCCCAGGTGACCTCCTCGCTGTTCGGGCCACGCCAAAGGACCTTGACGGACGGTATAACTTTCGACCTCAATTTCTTCACCTGCCGATCCAAAATGACCACCGGCTGCTCGGTGAATGAAAGATCACGCTCTAGATGGATCGTCTGGTGCTGAATCGCATGGGAAGGATCATGAAGGTACTTGCGGAGCATCGAAACATGGAACATGGGGTGAACATCGGGGAAGCTGGGCGGAAGAGCTAACCGATAAGCGACTGGACCAACACGCTCTAGGATCTCGAAGGGACCAACATATCTAGGACTAAGTTTCCCTTTCTGCCCAAATCCCATCATACCCTTCATCGGAGAGACCCTCAGGAAAACATGATCGCCAACAGCGAACTCGAGTCGGCGACGGCGCCTGTCAGCATATGATTTCTGCCTACTCTGTGCCGCTCTCATCCTGTCCCGAATCAGCTGTATCTTCTCGGTCATCTCCTGTACGATATGCGGGCCTAAAATACTGCTCTCCCTTAGCTCTGTCCAACACACAGGCGATCGACATCTCCTCCCATATAAAGCCTCGAAAGGTGCCATATGAATCGTCTCCTGGAAGCTATTATTGTAGGAGAACTCGATCAAAGGCAAATGACGATCCCAGCTAACACCGAAATATAAAACACAAGCTCTGAGCATGTCCTCAAGAGTCTGAATAGTACACTCCGACTGACCGTCAGTCTGCGGATGAAAGGCTGTGCTAAAACTCAATCGGGTGCCCAATGCTTCCTGGAGTTTCTGCCACAATCGGCTGGTAAACTGGGTGCCCCGGTCGGACACGATGCAAGTCGGAACGCCATGCAGTCGCACGATCTCATCAATATAAACCTGGGCATACTGAGAAAATCCATAAGTGGTCTTCACTGGCAGGAAGTGAGCCGCTTTCGTCAGTCGATCCACAATCACCCAAATAGAGTCATACCCTCGACTGGTCCTGGGTAGACCCACAATGAAGTCCATGGAGACCTGCTCCCACTTCCACTCAGGGATGGGCAAAGGCTGTAACTCACCGGCTGGCCTCTGGTGCTCGGCCTTGACTTGCTGACAAGTACGGCATCTCGACACAAAGTCTGTAACAACCTTCTTCATCCCGTCCCACCAGTAAACCTCTCTCAAATCATGGTACATCTTGGTGGAACCTGGATGCACACTGTATACTGATCTATGTGCCTCCTCGAGGATATCGCGCCTCAATCCCTCAGAATTTGGTACGCACAGTCGAGTCCCAAATCGAATTATCCCCTGATCATCAATCACGAACTCAGAAACTCTGCCCTGCCGAATCTGCTCAATAATCTCAACAATACGGGCATCGCCGGACTGTGCCTCGTGGATACGGTTAAGTAACTGTGGGCGTGCTCTGAAATGGGCCAGCTGTCCCCCTGTAGGAGTAAACTCGAACTGCACTCTGCTGTCACATAAAATCTACCAATCCGCCGTCGACTGCATCTGTACTGTGCTTAAACAAGATAGACTACCTCCGGGCCTCCTACTCAAAGCATCTGCCACCACATTTGCCTTGCCCGGATGGTATAAAATCTCGCAGTCATAATCTTTCACCAACTCCATCCAACGGCGCTATTTCAGATTCAGATCTCGCTGCTAAAAGATATACTTCAAACTTTTGTGGTCAGTGAATATCTTGCACGACTCACCGTATAGGTAATGTCTCCAGATCTTAACTGCAGATACCACTGCAGCCATCTCTAAATCATGGGTGGGGTAGTTTTGTTCATGTTTCCTCAGCTGCCGAGAAGCATACGCGATATCTCTGTCGTGCTGCATCAATACACAACCCAGCCCCACTCGAGAAGCATCACAATATACCACGAACCCGCCTGATCCTGAAGGCAAACCTAACACCGGTGCAGTAGTCAGACGAGTCTTCAACTGCTGGAAACTATCCTCACATGCCTGGGTCCAATCGAAGGGAACCCCCTTCCGGGTCAACCCGGTCAGCGGTGCAGCAATACGGGAGAAATCCTGGACAAAACGTCGATAATAGCCGGCCAGACCCAGAAAGATGCGAACCTCTGTAACTGATATCGGTCTAAACCAACGCTGAGCTGCCTCGATCTTCTTCGGGTCCACACAAATACCATCTCTCATCACCACATGACCCAAGAAGTCGACACTGTCTAACCAGAATGCGCACTTGGAAAATTTAGCGAACAGCTGATACTCTCTCAAAGTCTGCAATGTGATATGCAAGTGCTGCTCATGCTCCTCCCGGCTCCGAGAATAAACCAAGATGTCGTCAATGAACACGATGATGAACTGATCGAGATACGGCCTGAATACACGGTTCATCAAGTCCATAAATGCTGCCGGGGCAATGGTGTGCCCGAACGACATCACCAAGAACTCATAATGACCATAACGAGTACGAAAAGTGGTCTTTGGAATATCCTCCTTCCGAACCCGCAACTGGTGATAACCTGACCGTAAATCAACCTTCGAGAAAAACCCTGCACCCTGGAGCTGATCGAATAAGTCATCAATGCGGGGTAGGGGATATCTGTTCCGCACAGTAACCCGGTCCAGCTGACGATAATCAATGCATAAGCGCATACTTCCGTCCTTCTTCTTAACAAACAGGACGGGAGCACCCCAAGGTGACACACTCGGTCGGATAAGCCCTTTGTCCAGCAAGTCCTGTAACTGATCCATCAGCTCTCTCAACTCCACCGGGGCCATCCGATAAGGCGGTATAGAGATAGGCCCCGTGCCGGGGATCAAGTCGATGCAGAACTCAATCTCGCGCTCTAGTGGCAGACCAGGCAGCTCGTCGGGGAATACATCAGGGAACTCTCTCACAACAGGGAACTGGTCCAACGGAATCTCTGTGGAGCTAGTATCACAAACATAGGCTAAGAATCCCTAACACCCTTTCCTTAAGAGCTGACCGGCACGAAGAGAAGAAATCAAGCTGGGAAGGGTAGCGCTACGATCTCACTGAATAACAAGAACCAGCTCACCAGGAAAACTGAATCTGACTTCTTTCTCACGGCAGTCCACGGATGCATAACAGGTGGCTAGCCAGTCCATACCTAGAAGAACGTTAAAGTCTAGCATATCAAGGAGAATCAAATCAACTGAAGAATCTCTCTCCCCGATACGAACGGAACATGATCGGTACACGAAACGGGCAACAAACGACTCGCCTACCGGTGTAATAACAACAAGCGGCTGATCTAACGGAGAAGACTCTCGGCCCAACCTCGGTGCAAAGTACGTGGATACATAGGAATGTGTGGAGCTTGGATCAAATAATACCCGTGCATCAAAAGAACATACTGGCAGAGTACCTGTCACGACGGCATTGGATGCATGTGCATCCTGAGGAGTCAACGTGAACACTCGGGCCTATCCACCACTAGTAGCTGGCTGTCCTCTGCCTCTACCTCGGCCTCTGCTTCTGTCGCCTCGTCCTCTCTGAACCGGACTGTCATGCCCACGACCTCTAGGAGCATCTGGCTGGCGTGGAGCATCATCAGGAGTAGGAGTAGAGCTCTATGAGGAGGTGGTGAGGGTGGTAAGGTCATATGCGGGACTGTCGCCATGCCCTGGAGTCCCATGGTACAGTCTCTGACACGGTGGTACTGACTCCCACACCGAAAACATCCTGGCGACGACTGCTGGGTCTGTTGATATGAACCAAATAACTGACCTCGTCTCAATCCTCTGCCTCCACCATCTCCCGAAAATAATCTATCACGGTGTCTACCCATCTACTACTGAGCTGGCGTATCAGTACGAATCCTCTTCGGCCCAGAAACGACCGGAGTCTCAGAAATACGCTCCTCCAAAAGTAAGGCTGCGTCCATCACGGCTGCGTATGTATCAAAGTGCTGGGTGCCGATGGCAAGGAATAGCTGTGTATCAAGCCCTCGCACAAACCTCTTTATTCTCTTCTCTTCTGTGTCTACTAGGTACGGAGCATATCGAGACAACTGGGTAAACTGTATATCATACTCCGACACCGTCATCCCAGGAGTCTTGCACCGAGACTCAAAACTATGGGCTCGAGCATCTCGGACACTCTCCGGAAGAAAACGGGCAAGAAATGCAGCTGTAAACTCGTCCCAGGTCATCGAAAGTAGACCTGCAGCTCAGCCTCTCTCTACTGAATCGTACCATGTCTGGGCAAGACCCTCCAGACGAAAACTCGCGAACTCCACCAACCTATCATCAGAACACCTCAACGAATGGCAAATCCGAGCCATCCTATCAAGAAATGCCTCTGGGTCCTCTGTCGCATCCGTACCGGTAAAAGCTGGATGTCTCAATCTCATAAACTCCTGTAGTGAAACAGGGATAGTCGCAGTAGCAGCAGGAGTGACTATCTATGCAGCAGGTACAATCGTAGTCTATGCAGTGGAAGGAACGTCCTCGGATCTCTGTGCTCAGCTGGACTCAACTAAAGATCCTATCATCTGTCGCAACTCCTGTATGCCGGCCTCTAATCTGGCAATACGGTCTGGATAAGGCGGATCAATATGACCCTGAGGGGTAGGCGTATCATCCCACTCAATCCTCACCTTAGACAAGCCCGCTCTAATCTCATCCCTAGCGGCAGCCCGCTGAGCTCTCGTAGTCTTTGGCGGCATCGAAGCTGGAATAAGAAACAGGACCGATAAGGACATTGCAATTGAATCAAGGAATGCAAGGAATCAAGAAGGGAAATACAAGCAATTTTGTCCTAAGGTCACTTAGGCGGAGTACCGTATCGTAAGTATGCCGCGGATCATACCCACGCTACGCCACTCTGCTTAAGTCACCTACTCCATCTACCAAGGTCGTCCTACACACAGAAAGGTAAAACCTACGCTCCGATACCAACTTTGTCACGACCCGAAAGTACGGAACGCGACTGGCACTTAGATTACGAGACGTCTAAAGGCGTAACATAAACTAAGTCAGCCAAAGCCCAGAAAATCTAAACCAAAACCAAAGAGAGTGAAGGAAACCTTTCATGAAAAACGACTTGAAATAAATTTAGTTACATTGAACCCCTTTTTAAAATCATCAAAAATTTCCGAAAATTTCGGCAGAGTCTCCTTTGTAAATTCTATCCCCCAAAATGGGTACAACAAGATATATAACCTGAAATCACAAAATGGCATCCCCAAGCGGGAGCTAGCTCTTCGCCCAAGGCGGATCACAACCACACGCAATATATATATATATATATATATATATATATATGTAATATCAAGAAAAGAGTATAAAGAAATGCAAAATATAAGAAAACACAACATTGGCTCAAGTGAGCTCGACCAAAAGAAATCACATATACACAAATCTCTCAGTCTCATCACTAGGTCGCATATACACATAAGAAGTAGTAGATGGAGAATACTAGATACAAAAATGGTACAAAAAGAGATAAAAGCACTCTCGCAACCCACCTACGAGCAATGTCGCGCGTCTGAGCAAAAGAAGTCACTAACAAGATAAGCCGCCGCTACTAGGCTGATGAGTCCGACCTGCAAGACACTGTGGCACAACGGGGGTGAGTTGCCAGCTCATGAGTAGAATATAACATCTAGTAAGGCTATCGTAAGAATGCATGCAAATACGTCACAGCATGTATGTCCAGATGTGATGTAATACCTCTTGCATGCATGCACATGTATGCAATGTCAATACTAAATCTTTAAGTGTTTTAAATGCTATGAGTTCTGCATTCTTAACTTTAGAAAAAAGAATATCTGTATAATAGCTAAATACCATCAAGAAATCATCTGAAACCCGTGTCATGCATCGACACCAAATATGAAAACACATCTGTCTCAATGTCTCACTGTATCAATGTCTCAATACATCGGGCTCCGTCAGTCCGGATCGGCCCATATCATCAAATCTCACGACAACGATCGGTATCCTCCGGATATCCGCCGCGCCAGACATCACCGGTAGGTAGTCTTCCCCTGCCAGGCTCATCGTCTACAACTCGATCTTCTTGCCCCGGGGTACCATACCGGGCCCACCATGTACCCGAGACGGTTCATCCACTCCTCGAATCGGGTCTCGAAATCCAACAGAAAACATGAAAACTCATGGTGGACGACACATACATCACGAGAAAACCGCAAATTTGTTTAAAAAAATGATAATTATAAGCTTTTATTAAATTCTTGCGGTTTTCCCCAAAATCCAGAAATCGCAGCAAAACTGAAATCCTCAAGAAAATCATAGTACTCAACATGTTGTATACGATAAATGTCTATGATATCAAGGTATGCGATGCAATTTGTGGCTAGAAATCTATGTAAGTATGATGATGATGCGAGGTATATACGTACTATGCGATTTCGTATATCATGTATGATGCAATTGGTGACACTAAGCTAAACAGGTTCTATGGTGCTCGTGGCATGGCAATTACTAAAGGCGTGTGTGTCACATGAATAGTGCGCGTGCAACAGGAGTCAATGGTAATGGTGTTCGTGTCCTACGAAGTAATATCGCACATGTGTATATGAATATCCATACAATCTAGCAGACGATTAGCTATAAGGGTATGAAATGTGAATGAGGGGGGTTAGCTAACTAACAATGCAAATCTTGCGAGAAATAAAGTAATCCTAACTAGGGGGCGCCTCGCGCCATCTAGAAGATTCCTCCATAGATGAATACATCTACTCACCTGAAAGCCCCGCTAATCCGATCCGACCACTGCCTTGCCTTTGCGCGCCGCGTCCGATATTTCCACGACCGATCCTAGAATTGCATAACACACAATATAAGATTACAAATTCCTGAAATGACGCAACTCACAATATGAAAAGATCGACGCTCTCGAATTGGTCACAACGTGCACTTGGTATGCGTAAAACACACGAACTTCACTAAAACCTTAACTAAAATCGTCGTTTCGGGGAAATCGTCAAAACTAAAACCCGACTAGACAAAACTCCGCATTCACACACCCTGATATTTGTATGAGATGCTAATTATATCGCTAAAATAACACAATTAGATCGCCTCCTAATTTTTACAAAAACCTAGTAAGCGTTTGCATACCGATTTCGATTCAAATATCGCGAATTAACGATATCGCAATCACAATCCAACTCCAACATCCAATTTGTTAGTTATATGTATGCCCTAGAGGCCATTACTGTACATAGGATGTATATTGTAGTGGATGCCGGGACATATATAGGGAGGACTTTCTTGCTCGACATGATAGTATGCTATCTGGTTGATCTTTACCTTAACGTGTATACTGTTTGTCTCTCTGTTACATGTTGGTAAAGCCCTTAGGATCTGTACTTGACTACCTGGACTATGATGCAGATCATACTAGTGGGGACATGGTAGTCCATAAGTACATCCTTCAAAGTCCCTAGTCGTGGGTGTATCAAGACGGGGCATCGATATACCAGAGTAGACTAGCGTATACCTTCTCGACCCATACAGATGGGCGATGGATGATCCCATATCCATTGGTGTTTGACATCGGAGATGATATACGGGTGCTCAGTGGAGACTGGGTACACTGGACGGACTCGCCGAGAACTCCCAGATGGTATTATACCTCACGTCAGATGGCAGTTCTCTGGTGACACTGGTACAGAGTAGTCTGTTGACCCGAGATCGTCATAGAGTCTTGTGTGGTTCCCACTGTGCTTTGATTTCCATCTTACCACGTCCAAGAGGGCGTGCAAAATGGTGGTTTTTGGGTACAGTCCCGAGTCACATGGAGGCAATGAGCGATAGGAGGGGATTCGTCTCTCCCGGTATAGGGGGTTGATGTTGCGCTGTGTTCGATTGGCTATAACAGGAAATCCCTGGCCAGGGTTGCTGAGATTTACTGGTAAGTGTTACCAGTAGTTTCTCGAACAGTTATAGACCTCATATCGACACGACTCATCGAGCTATTGGGGTCTGATGTTTACCACCCCTAGGAGAGATATGCGACATATCAGACGATCAGACCGGACTGTACGGTAGTGTTACTGGTCGGATTCACTGGAGTGTGAGCGGGCTTGCTCGTCGATCTTCAGATCGCTCAATACCCAGGTGGCCGTTACGTTTAGCAGACCGCTTGCGGCTTGTGGATGCTTGATATGATCATCATCTGCTGCCGGCGTATTGACGAGTCTTTAGAGTCCTACACAGAGGTTTCCTGGCTCAAGCGAAACGAAATAGGAGCGCATATGAGATATGTGCGGGACCGAGAATGATGCGTGTATGTGATACCGTATTTCATTCTCGCGATGAATGTATCGATTAGGTTATATGCGATATACCCTAGTTATCGAATCAAGGGTTGATTCGATAAACCGATGCATTGCATACTAGTCGGTTATATACGATATGACCGGATCGTTAAATCAAGTGTTGATTTAATGATTTGATGCATAATTATATATTTGATATATTACTTTGCATTAACTAGTATCGGTTCACTTTAAATGGATTTTCTCGCTCGGATGTGCGCATTAAATATGCGATATGATTTTGTGCACATGTTTGTATCATGTTTGATGATACATGGTTTTTTGGTTAAGTGTATAGAATTAAACAAAGGTTAAGATGATGGTTAGGGTTTATTATTTGTTATTCATTTATCTTATTTAATTATCCATTTATTTATGATAAATGAATAAAAGAAAATGAAATGAAATGGTTGCTAATTTTGGATTTTAGTTGAAGCTTCTTGATCTTTTGACTAAGTGACCATTTTGTCTCTAGTTTGACCCTAACCATTCCTTTAACCATGATTAGCTCTCTACACTTTACCATGGTTCACTTATGATAAGAATGGATTATTCTTTTCATTTTAAATAATTCTTATCATAATAATTTAGCTTCTTCTTCTTCTTCCTTCAAGTGAAGAAAAGCTTTACCATCAATGGCAACTTGATGAAATGAGTGAGAAATCCAATTCTTAAGTCTGCCCACTTCCTATTTCTTCATCCTCTACCTCTTGCCAAGTAGTAGAGTGTGTTTCCTTCACAAGTTTCTTGACTTGGTGAAGTGAGAGCTTGATCTTGCGATGCTTCGACGTAGATCATCTTCGGCATGGACATCGACGACCTAGCTCGCCTATTCTCCGATGAAGTCGACGCTAGAGCCCGGATTTGATTTGGACAGCGGAGAGGACCTCATCTCGGAGCCATGGAGGTGGAGGACCGGATCTACAAAGGTTGTATTTCCGTTTCTCATTAGTTAAGTGTTAACTAGTTAGCTTTTTCGCCTAAACATCTAGCAAACGATCCGTAGTCGGGTCTCTCGGCACCGTTAAAATTTTAATTTAGCATGTTCGATACCTTGTGTGACCTCATTAGGGTGCCTAGGAACCCTACAGTGGTATCAGAGCCTAGCTAGAGCCTTAGGCGAAGTCCAGACGGAGTTTGAAGTCCGAACGAACCCGAAAACCCATTTCTAACATGCTCTCAGTCCTTTTTTGAAAACAGTGAGTTTTTCCAAATTAAAAATTGCTAAAAAATTCAGCAGGGAAAAATAAGAATTACGGTGCAAAAAGTTTCTGGTGAACAGTAAATTTCACGGCGGATCCGCGGCAGAAGCATGGATTCTGCGGCGGATCAGCGGCCCCTTGATGACGTCAGCCCTGTTCCTTTGCACAGTAATTCCTAGTTCAAAGAGCTGAGTTTTCTGGGAATTTTTAATATTTATTCAAGAGTTGAATTTTTCTGCTGTGTTTTTGGGGATTCGGTGTTTCGATCGGAGTATCAAATTTTGTCTGTGTGGCTTTCCGGATAAATTTTAGAATATGTTAAAAAGTTCGACCGGATATAAATACCCAATTTTTCCCCTGTCGGGAAATTTCCAAGTGTTGGATTTTTCCGTGGTTTAACAATGTTCTAAGTAGTGCAAGTAACGTGATGGTCCCTCTAGAAGACAACAAACCTTAACTCGATTATGTGACCGTCTTGAACTGCCCTTTGAACCTTAGGGTTTGGGGCAGTACGGCGTGCCACATGTGAGGCGTTGGCTTGACCCTTCTACGGCTGGACCGTTGCTACTGAGGCACGAACTGAATGTTGTTAGACTTATTTCATGTGTTGATCTGTTTCGGGAAACCTTGGGTGTTCGATTGTTCGATCGGAAAGTTTAACATTTTCTGTTTATCTGGAATGGGATACAATAATTGGAATTCACAATAGTTATGAGATAACTAAATGAATGTTATAAACATAGCAGTTTAGTCTCACTTGATCGGTTGCCACGGAATTTTGATGTGATCAAAAGTCCGTCGCAATCACGTAGCGTACGCGGATACTCGCCGGGTAAACTTAATAGACAGCCTCACTCCATAGCCCCGACCAAGTGACTGTAGGAGAACCCCGTCGCCGAAAGCATCCGTTCGGGTGCTCGCGGCAGCGGTGTTCCGCCTTGGTGCACTTCGTCGACGGTATCGGGGGTGCGGCCGTCTACTGAAGTTTGCGACGAGCATTCGATCAGGCTATCGGGAATCTTGTTGAATTGCCCGACTTGATATTGAAAAGTGTTTTCGATGATGGGACTAAAATGCGGGGTTTATAATTGTTAGGCATGCGATGTCTAAGGAGTTCATTTGATTAGGCATGCGATGTCTATAAAGATTGCGGATTCCAACTGTTGTAGTTTTACACTTTCTTTTCTGTGACCGTAAGTGTAATATGTGATATCGCCGGTTTCGTTGCTATATGTCAACGACAATTGGGATGCGCATATTTACTTACGTTGATGACATGTGATGTTATGTGTTGCTGGATATGTTATATTGGATCGTCGTGTTTGAATAGCCGGGTGTTTTTATGTGAGATGAGTGTTTTTCATTTTCATTCATGTAAAAACTTGTATGTAATATTCTTTTATTAGGGCGCTTCCAGGTTGCGGAAGTAGTCACCCTTTGTATATTATTTACTTTTCCGCACTAGGATAGACCCAAGGAGGAGGGCACAAGTAACCGGGTTCTGGAGTCCAGTGGGAGACCAACTCGAGGAGTCGAGTCCGGGTCTCCTAACTCCAGAATTGGTAGGATTGCTTGCCGCTCTCGTAGGGGTCTAGGGGTGTGGGTTTGGCTATTCATCACGACCGTGGAATCCGTGTTTTATACTGGCTCGTATTGAAAACACGGACGTCCTAGTATATCCAATATTTCATATAATTCTTCTGCTGCGATATCTGTAATGTGATGTGTTCATGTGATGTTCTGTGATAGATACAGTATATAGTATATATGATATATTATATAGATGTTACTTATGTTTTACACCCGCGCTAGCCCTGCCCTGCTCTGTCGTTAGTTACCTAACCTAACGGTGCACGAGGGGACATCGAGGCGAATGCGGATGGCATAAGTGTACGTCGTATTTATCTGTGATGTTTAGGTACTTAAATGATGGGACTTCATTAATGTGATTAATGAAATAAAAGAAACCTAAGATGTTGTAGAATCGAATTTCAAAATAAAACAGGTAGCTACAGTTCTTGCTTTGCACAGCGGTATATATGATATATCCTGCACCTTATTCGATAAGGAAAGGACCGAGATCCCTTCACCGGGAGTGACTCCTTTAGCAATAACTGGCAGATACTACACACTCGGTTTGTCTTTTGATTGCTTTTAAGAGTTCTGCTTTGCACAGTGATATATATGATATATCCCGCACCTCATTCGACGAGGAAAGGACCGACGATCCCTTCACCGGGAGTGACTCCTTTAGCAAAACTAGAAAAGCATCAAAAGCACTCCATTTCAAAATTCATTCGATCCTACAACGATATCAAGTTCTTTACGCAATAGGTTTTCAGAAAAACCTGTCGTAACCCTCCGTCATTTCAGATACGTACTAGTTAGTATTCGTGCTGTGGTTGTTTGGCCTCCGTCAAGGCGTAGTGTACGGTAGCTAACTAGTGCTTATCTGCTAGCATATGATGCGATTGGATTAGGGTATTCGTACGGCGTTGTTTGGCCTCCGTCAAGGGTCGTGCGGGTGGGTTTAATTCAATCAGGAAATGACGGGTTGAACTTGACTAGCGGACTATGGGTTGTTTGGCCTCCGTCAAGGTCATAGCGAGCTAGGGGCAAAATATTATCGGGAATTTCAAGTGTTGAAATTTGCAATGAGATTGCATACCTTCTATGAGATAGTTGGATCCCGATACCCGCTGCGAGTAAGAGTTACTCCTGGGAGAGTTTTATACATTACAATTAGCCGATCAAGTAGGTGTCTAGAAAGGTGTCAACGGGGTTACGCCTCTGGGAAAACGAGGTTTACATTAATTAGGTTCGTGCGAAAGCACGGGGGACCTCCCTCAAAGTACCGACACTGGCCTGGCTGAAAGATTGGCGAACTTGTAGTGTGTAATTAATCCCGGCTAGTCTTTCCTTTTAGGGTTTGAAGGAAGATTTGATAAAAAGCAGTGGGAGCCATCCTGATTAGATAAAATAATAACCAATCTATTCTTACATAGAGCGCACGCTGAGTGTTTTCTTCTCTCTCTCTCCAGGTAGCGACCATATCACGCCTTAATCAAAATAATAAAACGGATTATTGACCGAACCCGCTTGTTATACTGAGCTGGGGT
This sequence comes from Agapanthus africanus, assembly GCA_030015575.1. Taxonomy (NCBI): domain Eukaryota; kingdom Viridiplantae; phylum Streptophyta; class Magnoliopsida; order Asparagales; family Amaryllidaceae; genus Agapanthus; species Agapanthus africanus. Next base: position 406,741,756 of record CM057346.1, read on the forward strand.
ACGTTGGTCCCGCTCCAACTTATAATTGTTATAAGACAGAGCAGGAAATTGGGGAATACCAGATTTCCCGTGCCGCCCAAACGAAGAGAGTGCATGCTGATGCATCATCTTCGGGTGTGTTCGTTATACAGAACTGTTTCTCAGTATCCTCTACGTCCTGGGTATGTGATACCAGAACAGGATCCTAGATATGTAATCTGTTACATAGGGCTACAGATAGGTAGAGAACTGAGAACGGGTGATAAGTTTCATGAGGCAGAAAACGGGGCAAGAGTTGCAGCCAAGTCAGTCGGTCACTGTCACCCTGTATTCCAAATACATTGATTCTGAACGAATGTTATTAAATACCGAACCTGATATACAAAATAATATCTGTCTCTTTATTAAGTAAAGAAACGATAAAATTTCGTATTGTTGGATAATGTTTTGAACATTTCCTATATCAAAAGTTGATCGGTTCAGGCACGTTATCTAAAAGCATTGATGTTCTAAATCAAACTACAGTTCTTTAGTATACAGAACACACACAAGAGGAAGAGTTCAGAAATGAACGAATCCTTCTTGAGGTATTGTAGACTAGGTCAGATCAATGCGACCCGACTGGCTAGAGTTACATATAGATGTATATTTAAATCAGTTTGAATTTACATCTTGTGAAACTCGCCAGTCATGTCACAAAGAAAGATGACCATAGCTCCGTTTAATGGAAACAGAGAAAGAGTTAGTGAACTCTTGGGATGATACATGTTGATGTATGTAGGTCCCCTGTCTACACATGCCAGGACTGGTTCTTTATACTTCATTACATTCTCTGATGATCTTTCGAGTTTCAGACCTATGTTCCTGTTGAAACACAAGTCCGAACCTTTTGAGATATTCACGGAATATAAGTTAGAAGTAGAGAACCAAAATACGGGTATAAGTATTATGTCCTTTGATGTGATCGAGGAGGAGAATACTTGAGCACGGAATTCCTGGACTATTCTAAAGGAGAATGAGATTCGCTCTCAGCATTACTCCTCCGTATACACCATAGCACGATGGTATATCGGGGCGGAGCAATCACACCCTATTTGATATGGTGTGCTCTATGATAAGTAATACTGAGTTACCTTTTTCCTTTTGGGAGTTATGCACTTACGAAGTTGCATACCTATTGAATAGGGTTCCAAACAAATCAGTTGCCTACCGCTTCATATGTGAGATGGAAAGGGAAGAGCCCATATCTTAAGTTGGTTAAGATTTGGGGTTGTACGGGCTATGTCTAAAAGCAAAATCCGGACAAGCTCGAGGCAAGGCCTGTTATGTAGAACTGGAAATGTTCCAGCTATACAAACTGCAGAAGATGATTTGATAGAACCAAAGGATTCAGTAGATTCCAACGAACCTCAGCCTCTCCGCCGATCTAGTAGGGTTCCTCACCCACCTGAGAGATACTTCGGTTTCTCTATGACAGTGGGAGCGAGGATTGCATCATGAGATGATGACCCAACTAGTTTCGAGCTGGCCATCGAGAGTAGGGACTCTGTAAGAATGGCTGGATGCTTAGCGATCTGAGATGGAATCCATGTACACCAACAAAGTATGGACTTTGGTTGCTATATCTGAAGGGTTAAATCCCCATCAGGAGCAAGTATATCTTGAGAAGATTACTTGGTGTACTTGGAAAGGTTAAGACTTTCAAAGCTAGAGTTGTTAAAGGTTTTCGTCATTGACCAAGCGTGGATAATGATGAAACCTTTTCAAGTAGCTATGCTTAAGTCCATCCAAATCCTACTTGCCACGGCTACATACCATGACTACGATATCTGGTGGTTGGGTGTCATGACATCTTTTCTAAATGATGTTTAGAAGAGAGCGTCTATAAGTACACAGCCAGAGGGCTTCGTAGACAGTGGGAGCAGCGGAAACGTGTGCAAGATGTTTTATATGATAAAGCAGGCATCGCGGAGTTGGAACATCTGTTTTGATGTAGTATTCAAAGAGTTTGACATCATCAAAATGGTAGATGAACCTTGTCTAAACAAAAAGGTAGTAGGGAGTATGGTGACGATCCTTATAGAGTACGTAGATGACATACTCTTGATAGGGAAGGAGTTTCCTATGCTACGCTCGATCAATCTCCGCTTATCACAAGGATTCTCCATATAGGATCAAATTGATACCTCCTAAATCCTAGTTTTTGGATCTATGAGATAGATCTAATTGGATGTTAGGACTCTCACTAGTTGTAGTTGTAAGTGCACGGCGGCGCCCCGGCCGTCAATCCGACGGCCAAATGCGGAAGCGGTGATAAACATTAATTTTGCGTACTTTGCAAACCGGCACCACCGCGCACTAAACACCCGGATCGGACCATTAAACTAGTTCTCGCTAACTACAAGATGGGAAGAGATATACCGAGTGATCCGAGTCCTCCGGACTTCTCGTCGTCATCCCGATCTCTCGCGGAAACTCCGGTCGTCGCCTCCTTGCCGGAAGGGCACCACATCGCCTGCATCTTTTATGGGCTCCCACCTCAATACCGAGGTAACTCGGGCATGAAGCCGGCAAGTCGACATGCCCAAGATGCGTTGTAGGATGTGTAGAGTCTATGTCTCATTGGGGTTTTGGTTGCCATGATGGAGGAATCAACAAGATATCAACTTGGGGTTTTATGCTAGCAATGAAAATGAGATGGATGATTAATTTCCCACACCAAAATGAAACCTCTCATTTTTTTCCTTCTCACAAATTGTGGCCGGCCATCTTCTTGTGGGAAATGGTGGTGCAAAGAATAAGTAGCATGAAGGGAGGTGATGGTAGGATAAAGAGAAAGGTGACCACATCCAAAAACATTATCATTACAAAAGCACATCCAAACCATACCCTTTCTAATCTCATTAAAGCAAGTGATGGATGAAAGATATCATAATCAATACTTTTGCAATAAAACCCTCCACAAAGTGTTATTTGCAAACTTGCAAATAACCCCCTCCATCGGAAAAGTCCGGCCGGGAAAGAACAAAGGAAAACCGGCCGGAACGGAATGCAAACTGGCAACTCCAGAAAACTGGTCCCGTAATAAATTACAGGAAAACCCCAATACTGTGCATACACACCCGCATCTGTATTCCGTCCGGATACAAATGCAAAGAGACAAAATCTACACTGTACTATACTAGGATCCGGCTTAAACCAAAGCCGGCTAGTAATATCCGTCCGATCCTGATCCGTGCAATACCGCACGTATCTGATCGAACCCTGCCATATATCCATACGGCCACTAGTACAAACTGTCCGATCCTGATCCGTGCAATACCGCACATATCTGATCGGACCCTGCCATATCTCCATACGGCCTCTACAGCGTTTCGCCCGAAAGCTGAGTAACTGAATGTGTGGTGGACTCTAAAGACTCGTCAATACTATGGCTGTGGATTCAACCACTAGCACGTCAGAGGTATAAGCCAATACGTAACGGGCCACCAGCTATTGACCAAAAGGGACGTCGATGAGCGAACTCATCCTGACACCCTACTGAGCCTGTCAGTGACAATATCCGTACAGTCCGGTCCGTTCGTCTATGAGCATCGCATGTCGGGCCTAGGGGGTGGGTAAAAGTCAGACCCCCAAAAGCGGTACAAGTCGTGTCGGAGTGTAGCCCAGAACACCCTGAGATACTACTGGAATACCTACCAGTAAATCTCCTGCCTTGGCCAAGGACTTCGTGTAATGGCTCTCCTAGACACAGCGCGACCTCACCCCCAATACCGGGAGAGACGAACCCCCGAAGATCCGCTCACTGCCTCCATGTGGCTCGGGACTGTACCCAACTAAAACCTGTTTGCACGACTCCTTTGAGCTGTGGTAGGGTAGTAATCAAAGTACAGTGGGAACTCACACAAGACAAATGACGATCCCCAGGTCGATGAACTAACCTGTACACATGTCACCTGGGAACTGCTATCTGACGTCAGCTATAAGACCAACTAGCATGTTCCCGGCGAGTCCTGTCCGGTGTACTCATAACCCAATGAGCACCTGTATACATCTTAGGTGAACCAACTGACACCAGTGGACTGTGAGACCGGCCACCGCCCCTCGTCGGGGTCTCGACTGTATACACTAGTCTACTCTGGAGTATCGATGCCCTGTCTCGAAACTCCCACGACTAGGGACCATTTAAGGATGTGCTTAAAGACTACCACCTCCCACTTATATAATCGCCCTCATACTGCTGGTGGTCAAGCAAGAATCCTAGGGGCTCTATCAACGTGTAATAGCGACCTGTAAGGTCACCTGAAACGGTACACGATGATAAAGGTAAACCAGATAGCATACTATCATCTCGAGTAAGACTGTCTTACCGGGATAGGTCCTCCCTCAATCATCGCAATCACGTGCCTGTGATCCAATAATTGACTCTGAGGGCAATATCTCCAACAATCTCCCACTAGCACTCAAGGCTAATTATTGCGATGTCGCATACTCACAGCCCGTGTGATACCGAACACCCAACTCCTCTACTAGTCAGTCTCATAAAGCCTGTTTGCGAAACTCTTGCGTTCGAGGAATAGCCTTAGTGAGTGGATCCGCCTAGATGTTTCTTTTTATGTCCCTCTATATCTCAAGTTCGCGGAGAAAGCCATCTCCCGAAATGAGCAATACCTGTCTTAGAATGTCTGGATTTCTGATGGGACTTAGCTCATAAATGAACTCCAAATCCAAACTTTTTAGACTGTATCGTCAACTGAACTTAATCAGTATCCTGCGCCATGCCTCCCTCAGTATTGCCTTGGATCACCTTTCCAAAATACTGCCCCTCGTCAGAGGGAAAACTATAACTCTGACAACCTCCTTGGAAGCCTGGAATGATAACTGTCTCCTAAAGGAGGCTGCCGTTATCAATTCCCTAGAACATTAACTTATGTTCTAAAACTGCTTCAGATTGTTTCTCCAGGATTGGATCAATATCATCTTATTGCATCTAGTGCAAGAACAACATCTGGTGTGGTACTTGACATCTCATGATTGACTCAATTGCCTAAGCAAGTGATCTGCCAATCATGCGCATCCCTCTCCGCTTTAGTCTGTAAGACACCTTTAGAGAGGGTGACTCCATTACCTCCAGGTACACTACCGTGCCAGGAGTCGTTTATTCTAAATACTCTTAGAATGCTGTCTAAGTACCCTGATTGGGAAACCAACCAAATCTAGATCTAAAACCATAGATCTAGTAACCAGTATGTCTTATAATGTCCAAGTCCTTTGTGGAGAAACCATTGTGTGACGACCAAAATATAACCGATCGTAGTATAGGAATATCACTTCCTACTACCTTCTCAACAGATCCATCCCCTATTCTGATGACGTCAAACCTATGACTGTCACATCAGAAACAGATGATCTAACTCCGCTATATCTGCTTTAGTCTATAAATAGACATAAGCCTGATGTCCACCAATGCTTCCGCTGCTCCCACTGACTACGACAACCCTCTGGCAGAGTCATATAGATGTGCACTTCTAAAGCTAGTTTAGAACGACGCTATACTCATCCTCCTGCCGGGTCTCGCAGCCTGGAACAACAACAATGGCAAGTGTGGGTAAACAAGAACTTCCCTGTCACCGTCCTTGAGGCTACCTGAGTACCTCTCGGGTGCCTGAAGTTACCCACCTTATCTGCGGAGTGGCCAATAGAATGTCAAATCAAATTGAATCTTTAGGTTCCTTATCAAATCTTCAGTAATCGTTTGCGGTTCTGGAATCACTTCCAGTTCTACCATACTCCCATTACTGTTTTTGAAAAAATCCATTTTTATTAAAACTGTGGCGAGTCAAGAACAATATCACTATTGATCTTTCTTATGGTAGAAAATCAACCCTCGTCATAGCCTGGGTCAACCCACAAACAGCCATTACAGAAACGTGCCTTGAGCTGTCCAGTATCTGGTTTTAATCATAAGTCGGACAACTCCCCGTACCTTAACAATGTTAAGATATGAACTGTTCTACATCCAATATAGAACCAGAGGCACTGATTTAATTTAACCAGATTCAAATCATGCAGCTGTCTCCAGTGCATGTCAACTAAATGGAGAGAGGCCGATCAGCGTTACTTAACTTAGGAATGCTTCCAATTATGAGTAACCTGAAAGAGAAGCAATTTCTCTTTACTATCAACTGAATACCATGCACAAGTATCTACATCTTCGATCATTTTGAAGAATCCCGATACTTGCTACACTTGGTTCTCTACTCTATTCAAATACCTATAACTCCTCAAAACTTAGACCCTGTGTTTCTACGAAACACATGTCTAAGAACTAGAGAAGTTAAAAGTAAACAGAATATAGTATGAGGACCAAACCCTCTGTCCTAATGGACACTGGACAACATACAATACTCTGTATAAGTCCGCTGAGTCTAACAACTCTTTCACTGTGTGTCGTAGGTTGAAAACTGTACTTATGGTTAAGAAGAATTACACCGCTGTTTAATGCTCCTTACCTAACCATCCACTGATATAGGTAAATGTCATTGACATAATATCAAAAGGTATATCTCACTCTATGAAAATAGACGTACAGATATATCAATTTGAAATTGGTGCACAACAGCGGATATTCAAAACCAAATATTTGCCGACCGGCAAACAGCCCAGATGATCTCCTCAAATATCACCGATTACAACGAATACGATATAATGGGGATGATCACCCAATTTCCAATAACTTACTCCCACTCATCATCTGTAAAACCATACAGATGTGAGAATCATACCTGGTAAATACATACCCTGGAGTAAGTGTCTAATCGGGAAATCAGTTTTCTTTTAACAGTACACAGTTGAACTGAAACATTGAAATGTTTCGATAGGGTATCCTGGTATTCCTAGTAATGCCTCTACCATTATCCAAATTCACAACTATAACCGTATAATTCTTTGCCACCTCTCCAAATTCCTTTATATGTCTTTAGTCATTACCTTCTGCACACCCCTTAGGCCAAATGGTTTTCTTCCTTCCCTACCGTTCGGCACCAGCCTATGGTTTGGAAGAAGACTATCCAATAAGCATAATGGGTGTACTGTCCTAACCCTAGGAACACTCGCAATGCGAGAGAATGTGAAGATAAAAGACAACCGAATAAACCTTATTCCTATTTCTCCTGGACCAGAATCCATCCCCGAACTGGAACAAGTTCCTTTCGAGTTCGTATATAACCATACGATGGAGTATCCAATAAACTGTGGATCTTTGTAGTGATACGGAGTGTCCTGGAGAGATACAAAGGTGATTTAGGATTGGCGAAGAAATACTTGGTTTGGTCGTGAATATCAGTCGCAATTTACTTTGCCCTCTTACTAATCCCTTGCTTTGTCTTAACCTTAATACCTTCTGCACACCATCGTTATGCTAATTGGTTTTCTTCATCCTCCACTGTTCGGCACCAGCCTAAAGTTTGGAAGAAGACTATCCAATTTGCGTAATAGGTGTACTATCTCCTAAACCAAGGAGTACTCGCAACCTGAGAGAAGGTAAAAGGAAAAGACAACTGAATAGTCCTATCCGTTTTCTCCAGAAACGGAAACCATCCTCGAATAAATCCCTTCGAGTTCGTATATAACCATACGATTGTTTGGTCCAATGGAAGTGGACGTTCGTAGTAATACGGGGTGTCCTGGAGAAAAGGGTAAAAGTAGGAGTGGCAATGAGGTTTGCAACTCAGACAATCCAAAAGCCAGTGTCAAGAAGGTTCGGTCAACTTGGTCACTGAGTCATAGTCTTAGGGTCGGGTCAATGGTCGCTGCCAGAGAGAGAGAGAGAGAAAAGAAACACTCAGCGTGCACTCTAACCTAGATCAGAATGGTTACCAATTTATCTAATCTGGAAACCTCCCACTGTACCTCAAATTCTCCTCCAAACCTGAAAGAAGAATTAGTCGGGGTCACCCGAGGAGTAAACCAACTCATCAGTGGGAATCGGGATCCAACTATCATCGCATGATAACGTGACGGAATCCGCTCACGGTATCACACTCCAGAAGGTATGCGCATATCTGGCAAGTTTCAGTTCTTTTGAAACTCCCGATGTGATTTCTACCCCATGCTCTTATGACCTTGGCGTGAGGTCAAAATATCATAAGTCACATGTCAAGTTCTACCCATCATTGTCCAGGTTAATTTGAACCCACTCGTACATACCCTTGACGTAGGCCAAAATAGTAGTACGACTGTCCCAAACTAACGCATCTATCTATGCAACAGATAAATACCGGTAACTACCAAACACTATGCCTTGGCGTGAGGTCAAAATACATAGCTTGAATACTACCGAATATTTAACCGAAATGATGGAGGGCTACGAATGGTTTTGGCGAAAACCTTTAACGTAATGAACTTGATATCGTTGAAGGAACGGATAGCTTTTTAGAAAATATAGTGACGAAAACCTTTACTAAAGAGGTCACTCCCGGTGAAGAGATCTCGGCTCTTTCCTCGTAGAATGGGGTGCTGGATATTCATAACCGAATATCACTGTGCAAAGCAAAAGTAATCGGCTATAGTGAAGTTAATGCCCTGACGCAAACTTCTGTCCAAGGGGTCACTCCCGGTGAAGGGATCTCGGCCCTTGCCTCGTCGACTGAGGAGCGGGATATTCCAAATGAATACCACGATGCAAAACAAAAGTGAACGTCCTTGCAATAACAGCTTTTTGAAAAGTGTTCCAACAACATCAGAATAGGTTTGTTTTAACTTGCATTGATCCGAATCAACGCAGTCCCATCAATTAATCACACCACAAAGAACGAAAAATATACTGACGTACGTATATGCCATCCGCATTCGCCACTGGGTCCCGTCATCACCCGTTAGGTTAGCCAACTAACGGCAGAGCGGGGACTGGACTAGCGCGGATGAAAAACATATAAAACATCTACTAATATATATACCAATATATTATATTTCGCTCAAGGCGTGAATAAAATGCAACATCACATAAATGTACAGCATTACAGAACAATACAGATATCTGGGATCCCCGGGTTTCACAGAGCCACTACTGAAACCCGACGTTCCCCTGGTCGTGTGGATAGCCTGTGCAATGAAATCCTATACCCCCTACGAGTGCGGCGAATAGCCAGCCAATCCTGGAGTGAAGCCCCCTCCGTCCCAATGCCATGAGATGCGGGCTTGTTGCCTTCTAGAACCCGGCTATCCGTGCACCCCTCCGCGGGGTAATCCTAGTACAGAAAGTAAAATACACATACAACGGGTACATCGACCGCAACCAGGTCGTGCCCCAAAAGAATAATACAATCAGGCAGTGACAGCAGTCCACATGTCGGACGCTCGCCCCGCAACATCAAATGTACATGATACAACAGAAAGTGTACTAGCATTGCATCCAGGCTATCCCCCACGACCGATCCGCAACATCACAGCAAAAACACAAAACATCAACGTGAAAGTCACGTTCGCAAATCCGTCCAACCGGGCTATAGCAGTTAGACCGGATTTACCGATCGAGTGACATTCACGGTCGCAGATATCATGTAAATACTGTGAAATAATGTGTTTAAAATATCCGATCGATCAAAAATTAACAAGTGGGCCCCCAAGCAATACTGTAGCACTCACAGAAATTCTGGGCCCAATATTAACATTCTAAAACCCCTAATTACAGCCAGAAGCCCACTAGAGAATTTCGAAGCATTGATCCCACCAACCTGCGGCGGAACCGCGGCAACAAGGGGAGTTCTGCCGCGGTTCCGCGCTCGAGCTGAGGGATCATTGTCTCGAATTTTCCCAGAGTTCTTAGAACTCCCTGCACATCATTCTGAGACAACCTGAAAAATTTTTGGACACCAAAAAATTTTAACAGAAAACTGATGTGAACTAAAATTGGATTTTTGGAATTTTGGTCGATCGGAACTGAAAAACACATCAAACAAAGCTAGACGAAGTTAATGGCGAGTCTCTGATACCACTGTAAGTGCACGGCGGCGCCCCGGCCGTCAATCCGACGGCCAAATGCGGAAGCGGTGATAAACATTAATTTTGCGAACTTTGCAAACCGGCACCACCGCGCACTAAACACCCGGATCGGACCATTAAACTAGTTCTAGCTAACTACAAGATGGGAAGAGATATACCGAGTGATCCGAGTCCTCCGGTCTTCTCGTCGTCATCCCGATCTCTCGCGGAAACTCCGGTCGTCGCCTCCTCGCCGGAAGGGCACCACATCGCCTGCATCTTTTACGGGCTCCCACCTCAATACCGAGGTAACTCGGGCATGAAGCCGGCAAGTCGACATGCCCAAGATGCGCTGTAGGATGTGTAGAGTCTATGTCTCATTGGGGTTTTGGTTGCCATGATGGAGGAATCAACAAGATATCAACTTGGGGTTTTATGGTAGCAATGAAAATGAGATGGATGATTAATTTACCACACCAAAATGAAACCTCTCATTTTTTTCCTTCTCACAAATTGTGGCCGGCCATCTTCTTGTGGGAAATGGTGGTGCAAAGAATAAGTAGCATGAAGGGAGGTGATGGTAGGATAAAGAGAAAGGTGACCACATCCAAAAACATTATCATTACAAAAGCACATCCAAACCATACCCTTTCTAATCTCATTAAAGCAAGTGATGGATGAAAGATATCATAATCAATACTTTTGCAATAAAACCCTCCACAAAGTGTTATTTGCAAACTTGCAAATAACCCCCTCCATCGGAAAAGTCCGGCCGGGAAAGAACAAAGGAAAACCGGCCGGAACGGAATGCAAACTGGCAACTCCAGAAAACTGGTCCCGTAATAAATTACAGGAAAACCCCAATACTGTGCATACACACCCGCATCTGTATTCCGTCCGGATACAAATGCAAAGAGACAAAATCTACACTGTACTATACTAGGATCCGGCTTAAACCAAAGCCGGCTAGTAATATCCGTCCGATCCTGATCCGTGCAATACCGCACGTATCTGATCGAACCCTGCCATATATCCATACGGCCACTAGTACAAACTGTCCGATCCTGATCCGTGCAATACAGCACGTATCTGATCGGACCCTGCCATATCTCCATACGGCCTCTACAGCGTTTCGCCCGAAAGCTGAGTAACTGAATGTGTGGTGGACTCTAAAGACTCGTCAATACTATGGCTGTGGATTCAACCACTAGCACGTCAGAGGTATAAGCCAATACGTAACAGGCCACCAGCTATTGACCAAAAGGGACGTCGATGAGCGAACTCATCCTGACACCCTACTGAGCCTGTCAGTGACAATATCCGTACAGTCCGGTCCGTTCGTCTATGAGCATCGCATGTCGGGCCTAGGGGGTGGGTAAAAGTCAGACCCCCAAAAGCAGTACAAGTCGTGTCGGAGTGTAGCCCAGAACACCCTGAGATACTACTGGAATACCTACCAGTAAATCTCCTGCCTTGGCCAAGGACTTCGTGTAATGGCTCTCCTAGACACAGCGCGACCTCACCCCCAATACCGGGAGAGACGAACCCCCGAAGATCCGCTCACTGCCTCCATGTGGCTCGGGACTGTACCCAACTAAAACCTGTTTGCACGACTCCTTTGAGCCGTGGTAGGGTAGTAATCAAAGTACAGTGGGAACTCACACGAGACAAATGACGATCCCCAGGTCGATGAACTAACCTGTACACATGTCACCTGGGAACTGCAATCTGACGTCAGGTATAAGACCAACTAGCATGTTCCCGGCGAGTCCTGTCCGGTGTACTCATAACCCAATGAGCACCTGTATACATCTTAGGTGAACCAACTGACACCAGTGGCCTGTGAGACCGGCCACCGCCCCTCGTCGGGGTCTCGACTGTATACACTAGTCTACTCTGGAGTATCGATGCCCTGTCTCGAAACTCCCATGACTAGGGACCATTTAAGGATGTGCTTAAAGACTACCAGCTCCCACTTATATGATCGCCCTCATACTGCTGGTGGTCAAGCAAGAATCCTAGGGGCTCTATCAACGTGTAATAGCGACCAGTAAGGTCACCTGAAACAGTACACGATGATAAAGGTAAACCAGATAGCATACTATCATCTCGAGTAAGACTGTCTTACCGGGATAGGTCCTCCCTCAATCATCGTAATCACGTGCCTGTGATCCAATAATTGACTCTGAGGGCAATATCTCCAACAGTAGTGAGACGGTATCAACCTATCCTGGGGAGAATCACTGGAAGGGTTCCAGGGTGATAAAGACGACTGAATGTCAGTCACAGGCATTGTCTTTACCCTCAGTAAAGGGACGGTATGTTGGAAGAGTTCCAAGCTAGATACCGTGACATACTAGACGATGAAGGCAGGATAGATCGCTACTTAAGATGCTACCAAAGAGGCAGTCTGGGTGTATATTGGTTCATGAGATGAACTTAGTTCCTCCCATTGTGTGACAATGGAGTTGTGGCTTATGCCAAGGAACGCCCGTCCCATCAGTGATCCAGATATATTCTAAGGCAGTATTACCTGATCATGGAGATGCTTGATCTCCAAGGAGATCGAGGTACAGGAGAGTAGACTAAGAGGACAACGCAGCGGATCCACTCACAAAGGCCTGTTCCCAGAGAGAGACTTTTATGGGATGGTTGAGTATGAGATACTACAACTACTGCTACAGATGGCCCTAGTGCAAGTGGGAGATTGTTAGTTATATGTATGCCCTAGAGGCCATTACTGTACATAGGATGTATATTGTAGTGGATGCCGGGACATATATAGGGAGGACTTTCTTGCTCGACATGATAGTATGCTATCTGGTTGATCTTTACCTTAACATGTATACTGTTTGTCTCTCTGTTACATGTTGGTAAAGCCCTTAGGATCTGTACTTGACTGCCTGGACTATGATGCGGATCATACTAGTGGGGACATGGTAGTCCATAAGTACATCCTTCAAAGTCCCTAGTCGTGGGTGTATCGAGACGGGGCATCGATATACCAGAGTAGACTAGCGTATACCTTCTCGACCCATACAGATGGGCGATGGATGATCCCATATCCATTGGTGTTTGACATCGGAGATGATATATGGGTGCTCAGTGGAGACTGGGTACACTGGACGGACTCGCCGAGAACTCCCAGATGGTATTATACCTCACGTCAGATGGCAGTTCTCTGGTGACACTGGTACAGAGTAGTCTGTTGACCCGAGATCGTCATAGAGTCTTGTATGGTTCCCACTGTGCTTTGATTTCCATCTTACCACGTCCAAGAGGGCATGCAAAACGGTGGTTTTTGGGTACAGTCCCGAGTCACATGGAGGCAATGAGCGATAGGAGGGGATTCGTCTCTCCCGGTATAGGGGGTTGATGTTGCGCTGTGTTCGATTGGCTATAACAGGAAATCCCTGGCCAGGGTTGCTGAGATTTACTAGTAAGTGTTACCAGTAGTTTCTCGAACAGTTATAGACCTCATATCGACACGACTTATCGAGCTATTGGGGTCTGACGTTTACCACCCCTAGGCGAGATATGCGACATATCAGACGATCAGACCGGACTGTACGGTAGTGTTACTGGTCGGATTCACTGGAATGTGAGCGGGCTTGCTCGTCGATCTTCAGATCGCTCAATACCCGGGTGGCCGTTACGTTTAGCAGACCGCTTGCGGCTTGTGGATGCTTGATATGATCATCATCTGCTGCCGGCGTATTGACGAGTCTTTAGAGTCCTACACAGAGGTTTCCTGGCTCAAGCGAAACGAAATAGGAGCGCATATGAGATATGTGCGGGACCGAGAATGATGCGTGTATGTGATACCGTATTTCATTCTCGCGATGAATGTATCGATTAGGTTATATGCGATATACCCTAGTTATCGAATCAAGGGTTGATTCGATAAACCGATGCATTGCATACTAGTCGGTTACATACGATATGACCGGATCGTTAAATCAAGTGTTGATTTAATGATTTGATGCATAATTATATATTTGATATATTACTTTGCATTAACTAGTATCGGTTCACTTTAAATGGATTTTCTCGCTCGGATGTGCGCATTAAATATGCGATATGATTTTGTGCACATGTTTGTATCATGTTTGATGATACATGGTTTTTTGGTTAAGTGTATAGAATTAAACAAAGGTTAAGATGATGGTTAGGGTTTATTATTTGTTATTCATTTATCTTATTTAATTATCCATTTATTTATGATAAATGAATAAAATAAAATGAAATGAAATGGTTGCTAATTTTGGATTCTAGTTGAAGCTTCTTGATCTTTTGACGAAGTGACCATTTTGTCTCTAGTTTGACCCTAACCATTCCTTTAACCATGATTAGCTCTCTACACTTTACCATGGTTCACTTATGATAAGAATGGATTATTCTTTTCATTTTAAATAATTCTTATCATAATAATTTACCTTCTTCTTCTTCTTCCTTCAAGTGAAGAAAAGCTTTACCATCAATAGCAACTTGATGAAATGAGTGAGAAATCCAATTCTAAAGTCTACCCACTTCCTATTTCTTCATCCTCTACCTCTTGCCAAGTAGTAGAGTGTGTTTCCTTCACAAGTTTCTTGACTTGGTGAAGTGAGAGCTTGATCTTGCGATGCTTCAACGTAGATCATCTTCGGCATGGACATCGACGACCTAGCTCGCCTATTCTCCGATGAAGTCGACGCTAGAGCCCGGATTTGATTTGGACAGCGGAGAGGACCTCATCTCGGAGCCGTGGAGGTGGAGGACCGGATCTACAAAGGTTGTATTTCCGTTTCTCATTAGTTAAGTGTTAACTAGTTAGCTTTTTCGCCTAAACATCTAGCAAACGATCCGTAGTCGGGTCTCTCGGCACCGTTAAAATTTTAATTTGGCATGTTCGATGCCTTGTGTGACCTCATTAGGGTGCCTAGGAACCCTACAGAATTCAAACTACTAGATGCCCACAACACAAATTTTAACCCAATTATCATACTTCAAACCCTAATCTAGAATTTCATCAAACAAGGAATTATAAAAAAAAAGCACTTTAAAATACTAATTTAGCTTATATAAACTACAAATTTAACAACTAGTTTAAAACTTATACCTCCCAAGTTATGAT
This sequence comes from Agapanthus africanus, assembly GCA_030015575.1. NCBI lineage: Eukaryota > Viridiplantae > Streptophyta > Magnoliopsida > Asparagales > Amaryllidaceae > Agapanthus > Agapanthus africanus. The sequence continues at coordinate 406,756,832 of CM057346.1, forward strand.
TCCCTTGCACTAAGCCTCCAAAGTGGCCTCCTTTCTCCACTTCTCAAACAAATTAGGGTTAGGGAAGGGATGGATTAGGGTTTTGGTTTGAATTTGTGAAGGAAAATTGTGAATTTTTATAGATTTTTGAAGAAATTTTGAAGCAAGAAAGAGAAGGGAAATTGGGGAGCTGCTACAGTAGGATTTGGCCAGGGGTATGATGGGGGGAAAAGTGAGGGAAATGTGTAGAATTTTCTAGGAAGAAAGTCTCTTCAAAGGCATTAAATGCATATCACACCAATTTTACAAAAAAAACCCTTTTTAAGCCATTTTTGCTTTAATTCTTTAACCATAGAATTAAAATGTTGAAAAATCTTGATAAAATTTTCTTAACACTAAATTTTAGTTTATAATGTTTCTTAAGTGTGTAATTTACCTAATTAAATTTGTATTTATCACTAATTTAATGTATTTTAAAAAGCTTAAAATAATATTAAAAATAATTAATTAAGGAAAAATTTTAATTAACTAGAAATTTTTAAGTGACATTTTAGTGACCAATTTATAGTAATATCTTATCTAAATTTTCTATAATTAGGTCTACAATGAAAAATACTTATTTTGGCTTTTTACGGAAAAGGCTGCTAATTTAGCCGATTACCGAAAAACTGCCTAAACGATATTCGAAGCGTTACACGATCTCGGGTCTACAGACTACCCTGTACCAGTGTCACCGGAGAACTGCCATCTGTCGTGTGGTATATCACCATCTGGGTGTTCTCGGCGAGTCTGTCAGTGTACCCAGTCTCCACTGAGCACCCGTACACCATCCTTGATGTCAAACACCCATGGATATGGGATCATCCATCGTCCATCTTATGGGTCAAGATGCGTATACGCTAGTTTACTCTGGTGTATCGATGCCCTGTCTCGATATACCCTCGACTAGGAACAGTTATAGGATGTACTCATCGACTACCATGGCCCCACTAGTATGATCTCATCATAGTCCCAGTAGTCGAGTACAGAACCTAAGGGCTTTATCAACATGTGAGAGAAAAACAGTAAACCAGTACAAGTCAACATGTTAAGATAAAGTGAAACCAAATAGCATACTATCATGACGAGAAAGAAAGTCCTCTCCATATATATCCAAGCATCCATCATAATATACATCATATGTACAACAATGGCCTTTACGGCATATACATAACTAACAATCTCCCACTTGCACTAAGGCCAGCTGCTGTAGTATCTCATACCTAGCATCCCGAATAATCTCTCAAACTGTATCTGGGGAATAGCCTTCGTGAGTTGATCCGCAATGTTGTCCTTCATATCTACTCTCCTGACCTCGATCTCCCGGCGATCAACTATCTCCTTGATCAGGTGATACCGCCTCAGAATTTGTCTGGACTTCTGATGGGACCTGGGTTTCTTGGACAAAGCCACAGCTCTATTGTTATCGCAATACAAAGGTATTGGATGCTCAATGGATGGAACCACACCAAGTTCACTAATGAACCTCTTTATCAGACAGCCTCTTTGGCAGCATCGTTGGTAGCGATGTATTCAGCCTCCATCGTCGAGTCTGCAACGGTATCCTGTTTGGAACTCTTCCAACATACCGCCCCTCCATTGAGGGTAAAGACAAAACCCGAGTGCGACTTAGAGTCGTCCTTATCACTTTGGAAGCTGGAATCGGTAAAGGACTCTACCTGGAGTTGTCCGTTACCATACACCAAGAACATCTCTTTAGTCCTTCGCAAGTACTTGAGAATGTTCTTCACAGCTGTTCAGTGACTCTCTCCAGGATCTGCTTGATACCGACTCACTACACTTAGTGAGTATGCTACATCGGGTCTGGTACATAGCATCGCATACATGATAGAGCCTACTGCCGAAGCATAGGGTATCCCTTGCATGCGAGCTCTCTCCAAATCAGTCTTGGGAGACATCTCATTGGAGAGAGTGATTCCAGAGATCGTGGGTTGGTTCCCACGCTTGGATTCTTCCATACTAAACCTATTTAGTATGGTGTCAATGTACCTGGATTGGGACAATCCCAGTATCCGTTTTGATCTATCTCTATAGATCATGATTCCCAATATGCAGGAGGCATCACCTAGATCTTTCATTGAGAATCTTTGTGATAAGAAGAGCTTGAATGATTGCAGCATAGGAATATCATTTCCTATCAGGAGTATGTCATCCACGTACAATACGAGGAAGACAACTTTACTCTCTGCTATCTTCTTATAGATACAAGGTTCATCTATATTTTTGATGAAGTCAAACACTTTGACTACTACATCAAAACAGATGTTCCAACTCCGCGATACTTGCTTTAACCCATAAATGGATTTAAGCAGCTTGCATACCTTTCCGCTGCTCCCACTAACTACGAAGCCCTCTGGCTGAGTCATGTACACGCACTCTTCTAAATCACCGTTTAGAAAGGCGGTCTTAACATCCATTTGCCAGATTTCGTAGTCATGGTATGCAGCAATGGCAAGTAAGATCCGGATGGACTTAAGCATAGCCACTGGAGAAAAGGTTTCGTCATAATCCACACCTGGTCGTTGACGAAAACCCTTCGCTACAAGACTAGCTTTGAAAGTCTCAACTTTTTCATCTACACCAAATTTCTTTTTAAAGATCCACTTGCTCCCAATGGGTTTTACCCCTTCAGGAGCATATTCCAAAGTCCATACTTTGTTGGTGTACATGGATTCCATCTTCAGATCACATTGCATCCAGCCATTTCACAGAGTCACCACTTATGATAGCCTGCTCGAAACTAGTCGGGTCATCATCTTCCAAGATGCAATCTTCGCTTCCACTATCAATGAGAAAACCATAGTATCTCTCTGGTGGACGAGAAACCCTACTGGATTGGTGGAGAGGCTGGGGTTCGTCGGGTACTACTGAATCCTCTGGTTCCAACAAATCATCACTTGTAGTTTGTGGTGCTGGAACCTCTTCCAGCTCTACCTTTTTGCCACTAATTTCTTTTGCAAGAAATTCCTTTTCCAAAAAGGTGGGATGTTGAGCAACAAACACTTTTTTTTCCTCACTGTGGTAGAAAAAATATCGATAAGAATTCTTCGGATATCCTACAAACTTGCAATGAACTGACCGTGCCTCGAGTTTGTCCGGATTTTTCCTTTTGACATAGGCCGGACAACCCTATATCTTAACTCGTTTAAGATACGGTCTCTTCCCACTCCATATCTCATATGGTGTGGTAGGTACAGATTTAGACGGAACTTGATTCAATAAGTATGCTGCTGTCTCAAGCGCATAACCCCAGAAAGAAATAGGTAACTCAGCAGTGCTCATCATAGAGCGCACCATATCTAATAGGGTGCGATTCCTCCGTTCCGATACACCGTTGTGCTGTGGTGTATAGGGAGGAGTAAGCTGAGAGAGAATCTCATTCTCTTTTAGATAATCCAGAAAATCATTGCTCAAGTATTCTCCTCCTCGATCAGATCGAAGGATCTTAATACTTTTGCCCGTTTGGTTCTCTACTTCGTGCTTATATTCTCTGAATTTCTCAAAAGCTTCAGACTTGTGTTTCATCAAGAACACATGTCCGAATCTTGAGAGATTGTCAGTGAATGTAATGAAGTATGAAGAACCGTTCCTGGCATGCGTAGACATAGGACCGCATACATCACTATGTACCAGTCCTAAGAGTTCCGTAACTCTTTCTCCGTGTCCACTAAACGGAGCTTTGGTCCAGTTTGATGCAAATGGATCTTCAAAAAGAAGATTGGTGCATTTGGACAAGTGGAAACCTACAAAGCTAGACTCATTGCAAAAGGTTTTCGTCAAAGACTAGGATTGGAATATGATGAAACCTTTTCCCTATTATCTATGCTTAAATCCATTCGGATCCTGCTTGCCATTTCTGCCTTCCACGACTATGAAATCTGGCAGATGGACGTTAAAACAGCTTTTCTAAATGGACATTTAGAAGAAAGTGTTTACAAGGATCAACCAGAAGGTTTCTTAGACAGTGGGAGCAGCGAAAAGGTGTGCAAGTTGCTTAAATCCATTTATAGATTAAAGCAAGCATCGCGGAGGTGGAACATCTGCTTGGATGAAACGGTCAAAGAATTTGACTTTATCAAAAATGTAGATGAACCATGCATTTATAGGAAGATTATAGAAGGAGCAGTAGCCATCCTCGTTTTGTACGTTGACGACATACTACTGATTGGGAATGATGCCCCGATGCTACAATCAGTAAAGCTCTTCTTGTCACAGAAATTCTCCATGAAAGACTTGGAAGATGCCTCCTACATTCTGGGCATTAAGATCTATCGTGATAGATCCAAAAGGATGTTGGGACTTTCACAGTCCAGATACATTGACACCATACTTAAGAGATTTAGTATGGAAGATTCGAAGCGCGGTAATTTATCTGCTTGTCACGGAATCACCCTCTCCAAAGAGATGTCTCCAAAGACTGAGGAAGAGAGGGATTGCATGGGCATTATACCCTACGCTTCGGCTGTAGGATCTATAATGCATGCAATGTTATGTACCATACCAGATGTAGCTTACGCACTTAGTGTGGTAAGAAAGTATCAGTCTGACCCGGGTGACAAGCATTGGATAGCGGTAAAGAACATTCTCATGTACCTGAGAAGGACTAAGGAGTTGTTCTTGGTTTACGGTAGTGGAGACCTCCAGGTCGAGGCTTTTACCGACTCCAGCTTCCAAAGTGACAAAGATGACTCTAAATCCATTTCGGGTTTTGTGTTTACCCTCAATGGAGGGGCGGTATATTGGAGGAGTTCCAAACAGGATACCGTCGCAGACTTAACTATGGAGGCTGAGTAAATAGTTGTTAAGGATGCCGCGAAAGAGGCTGTCTGGATAAAGAAGTTCATCTCTGAACTTCAGGTGGTTCCGTCCATTGCCAATCCAATACCTTTGTATTGTGATAACAATGGGGCTGTAGCATTAGCGAAAGAACCAAATCCCATCAGAAATCCAGGTATACCTTGAGGCGGTATCAGCTGATCAGGGTGATCGTGGATCGCTGGGAGATCGAGGTGCGGAGAGTGGACACAAAAGACAACACGGCAAATCCATTCACCTAGGCCATCCCTCAAGTCCAGTTCGAGAGGCTGTTTGAGATACTGGGCATGCTGTACGCCAGCAACTGGATCTAGTGTAGACAGTGGGTACTCATTGCGCAAATTACAGGACTTAGTGCAAGTGGGAGATTGTTGGATATATATATGCTCTTGAGGCCTTCATTGTATATGATGCTAGGGATATGTATGTACATGACAATCTTGCTTGATATGATAGTGCGCTATTTGGTTTGTGTTTAACATGTGATATATTTTACTTTGTATCTCATATATTGTATACATGTTGATAAAGCCCGTAGGGTGTTTGCCTGACTACCGGCCTTATGATGGTTGTCATACTTATGGGAGCTGGATGGTCAATAGGCACATCCTTAAATGTCCTTTGTCGCAGGAGTATCGAGACTGGGCATCGATGCTCTAGAGTAGACTAGTGTATACATATCTAGACCCTGACGAGGGGCGATGGATTGGTCCCACAGCCATTGATGATGTGCACCTAAGATTGTATATAGATGCTCACTGGGTGTGAGTACACCGGACAGGACTCGCCAAGAACTGACTAGATGGTATTATACCTAGCATCAGATAGCAGTTCTCAGGTGACATGTGTGCAGATAGTCTGTCGACTTGAGGTCGTCATTTGTCTCGTGTGAGTTCCCACTGTGCTTTGATTACTACCCTACCACGGCTCAAAGGAGTCATGCAAATAGGTTTCAGTTGGGAACAATCCCGAGCCATATGGAGGCAGTGAGTGACTGTTAGGGATTCGTCTCTCCCGGTATAGGGAGTCGATATCGCACTGTGATTGGTTAGTCATTACCATAAGTCCCTGTCCAGGGCTGATTGAGAATTACTGGTGGATGGACCAGTAGATTCTCGGATGGTCTTGAGCCACTCTGACACGACTTGTACGGTTATTAAGGGTCTGACATTTTCCACCACCCTAGACCTTACATGCGATACTCTTAGACGAACAGACCGGACTGCACGGATATTGTCACGGACAGGCTCAGTAGGGGTTACGGACGAGTTCGCTCGTCGGCCTCCTTTTCAACACGTACCTGGGTTGCCGTTACGTACAGCTAGTGCCACTGACGGACTTGTAGTTAAACCCACTTCCAGCATACTGTCGAGTCTTTAGAGTCCTACATAGTGGGTTTCCCTGGATCAGGCGAGACGACGTAGAGGCCGTATGGTTTTACAGCAGGGTTTCGATCGCATACGTGTACTGGCTACATGGATGATGTTCGGACAGATAATATTAGTGGGTTTTGGTTTAAGCCGGATCCTAGTATTATGTTATTGGATTATACTTGTCTCAGTGTATCTGTATTTTTCGGAATACGGATACGGGTATGAAAATACGGTGAGGGCATTCTTGTAATTTTGCAAGAATGAGCTTCTAGGAAGAGACACCTCATTATAGTTTTATTCTTTTTCCATAAAGGATTAATGAGGTGGATATTAGGTGATCTTTTAGGAATGGGTTGCAATCATGGATTTAGAATTGTTTATTCACTTTGGAGCTACTATTCAATCATGGTTGTTATTTATGTGATTAAATAATTCCATTGTTAAATTATTAGTCAAATACTTAGCCATTCTCACAACTCATTCTCTACTCATTCTAAAAAATGCATTCTCTCTCCTAGGTTTTCTCCTCTCCTACTCCCTCAAGCTCATACACTCACATGTGTTGTGAAACAATGAACTTTGAGATAAACCAGTCCATTACACCCTCTCTACTTCTACTTAGTGATCTTTCTTAGCAAGTTAGGTTACCAAGTTACCTCCTTTGAGGTTGGAGCTTGACTATAGGCCCCCAAGTGGATCCATCTTCATCACAAAGGAGACTGACAACCGAGTTTGTTCAAAAGCCAAGAAGAAGCCAAAGCAAGGAGATCAAGAAGAAGAAGCTTGAACCAAGGAGCAAGAAACCACTTGAAGGACCGATTGACTAGACACGAGGGTATAACTTCTCAACCTAGTAGTTAGCACCCTTTAATAGTTTAGTTTTATTAGCTAAGGTTTAATCAAGATCCAAAAGGTGGAACAAGTCGATGTTGCAAAGCAAAAACAAGTTTTTTCTTGTGATAAAACCGTTTTAAAAGTATTCCACCTCCCCACGAGCCGTGGGGTGTGCTACATAGACTTACAACATCGGCATGACTTATCAAGTTATTGAAATCTGACGATTCCACCCCCAGACTCGATATGCGACATATCAGACGAAAAGACCGGACTAGACGAAAAGTGTTACCTATAGGCTTCATGAGATTTTGGACAAGCTTGCTTGTTGATCTTCTAGTCTCTCAATACCTAGGTAGCCGTTATGTCCAGCTTCTACCGCTGACGGCTTGTGGGTGATTGATGTGGTCATCACCTACTGCTGGCGTATTGAAGAGTCTTTAGAGTCCCACACAAAAGTTTCCTGGTTCAAGCGAAACGAAGTAGGCCACATATGCTGATATGTGCGGGGCCAGATTAAATACGAGTATGTGATGCCGTATTCTAATCTGGCGGTTATTTATTATCGGTTAGGTTATATGTGATATAACCGGATTATTGAATCAAGTGTTGATTTGATAATGTGATATATAGATAAATGATATTAGTTGGTTATATGTGATATAAACAGATTATTAAATCAAGTGTTGATTTGATAATTTGATATATATTATATTTGATATAATTATATATTAATTAATATTATTAGCTCACTGATTATTCTTCATAATATATATATATATATATATATATATATATCAAAATGAAGCATGGCATGGATTTTCTATTTTCAGAAAATAGAAAATGAAAAGAAAAATGGGGATACTTTTGAGAGCATGGGTGAGGCAAGGCATTTTATCATTTATTTATTTGTCTTGACTCACTATTCAAGCATGGTTGAAATTTATTCCATGCTTGAATGAGTGAGGTCAAGAGAGTAGCCATTCCACATTCATTCATTCTTGACTTGGGTTTTTTTTGCCTTTGCCATTCTAGCTCTCTCCATCTTCCATCTTCTTCTTCCTCTTCATGCTAAGACCTAACCCTCACATGTGATATGAACCATAGGGCTTAGAATAAATCCTAGTGAGCTTAAAAACCCCACTTCATCATCTTAGTTTAGATTAGAACTCTAAACTATTGTGTTTCCTTCACTAATGAGATTTTGGTGAAGAGGTAGCTGGATTAGAAAGGCTTCGGGTGGATCATCTTTGGCATGAATATCACGAAGGGAGCTTGTAACATCTTCAAGTGGAGCTACGAGGAGTCGTAGGTGTAGGTTTCCTAGGCACCCTAATGAGGTCTCACAAGGCATCAACCATGCCAATTTCAAAAAATCTAGGTGCCGAGAAACCCGACTACGGATCGTTGGCTATAATTCTAGGCGAAAAGTAAACTAGTTAACACTTAACTACAAGTAAACGGAAATACAACCTTTGTAGATCCGGTGCTCCACCTCCATAGCTCCGCAACGAAGTCCTTTGCTGTCCAAAAAGAATCCGGGCTCTAGCGTCGGCTTCATCGGAGAATAGGCGAGCTAGGTCGTCGATGTCCATGCCGAAGATGATCTACGTCGAGGCATCGCTAAATCAAGCTCCACCTTCACCAAGCCATGAAAACTTGTGAAGGAAACACACTCTACTACTTGGCAAGAGGTAGAGGATGAAGAAATAGGAAGTGGGTAGACTTTAGAATTGGATTTCTCACTCATTTCCATCAATCACCATTGATGAAGTCTAGGTTTTTGCTTCTTCAAGAAGAAGAAGAAGAAGATGATAAAGAATGATTATTATCATAAGAATTATTTAAAATGAAAAGAATAATCCATTCTTATCATAAGTGAACCATGGTTAGTTGTAGAGAGTGAACTAGGGTTAGTGGAGTGGTTAGGGTTAAGCATGAGACAAAATGGTGACAAAGTCAAAGTGTTCATGAAACTTCATGAACAAAACAAAAATTGCCACCATTTTCTCATTTGCTTATTCTTTTTCCAAAAAGAAAAAGATTAATATATAAATAAGGAAATCAAAAACCCTAATCATCCACTTAACTATAGTTTAATACTTTACACTTAACCAAAAAGCATGTATCATCAAACATGATACAATCAAGTGCACAAAATCATATCGCATATGGAATGCGCACACCCGAGTGAGAAAATCCATTCAAAGTGAACCGATACTAGTTAATGCAAAGTAATATATCAAATATATAATTATGCATTAAATCACTAAATCAACACTTGATTCAATGATCCGGTCATGTCGCACATAACCGACTGGTATCATCAGTAACAACTTATCGAATCAACACTTGATCCGATAACCCGGCTATATCGCATATAACCGATCAATGTCACATCGCAAGAATGAAATACGGTATCACATACACGCATCATTCTCGGTCCCGCACATATCTCATATGCGCTCCTATTTCGTTTCGCTTGAGCCAGGAAACCTCTGTGTAGGACTCTAAAGACTCGTCAATACGCCGGCAGCGGATGATGATCATATCAAACATCCACAAGCCGCAAGCGGTCTGCTAAACGTAACGGCCACCCGGGTATTGAGCGATCTGAAGATCGACGAGCAAGCCCGCTCACACTCCAGTGAATCCAACCAGTAACACTACCGTACAGTCCGGTCTGATCGTCTGATATGTCACATATCTCGCCTAGGGGTGGTAAACATCAGACCCCAATAGCTCGATAAGTCGTGTCGATATGAGGTCTATAACAATTCGAGAAACTACTGGTAACACTTACCAGTAAATCTCAGCAATCCTGGACAGGGATTTCCTGTTATAGCCAATCGAACACAGTGCAACATCAACTCCCTATACCGGGAGAGACGAATCCCCTCCTATCGCTCATTGCCTCCATGTGACTCGGGACTGTACCCAAAAACCACCGTTTTGCACGCCCTCTTGGACGTGGTAAGATGGAAATCAAAGCACAGTGGGAACCACACAAGACTCTATGACGATCTCGGGTCAACAGACTACTCTGTACCAGTGTCACCAGAGAACTGCCATCTGATGTGAGGTATAATACCATCTGGGAGTTCTCGGCGAGTCCGTCCAGTGTACCCAGTCTCTACTGAGCACCCGTATATCATCTCTGATGTCAAACACCAATGGATATGGGATCATCCATCGCCCATCTGTATGGGTCGAGAAGGTATGCGCTAGTCTACACTGGTATATCGATGCCCCGTCTCGATACACCCACGACTAGGGACTTTGAAGGATGTACTTATGGACTACCATGTCCCTACTAGTATGATCCGTATCATAGTCCAGGTAGTCAAGTACAGATCCTAAGGGCTTTACCAACATGTAACAGAGAGACAATCAGCATACACGTTAAGGTAAAGGGTAACCAGATAGCATACTATCATGTCGAGCAAGAAAGTCCTCCCTATATATGTCCCAGCATCCACTACAATATACATCCTATGTACAGTAATGGCCTTTAGGGCATACATATAACTAACAATCTCCCACTTTCACTAGGGCCATCTGTAGCAGTGGTTGCAGTATCTCATACTCAACCATCCCATAAAAATCTCTCTCTGGGAACAGGCCTTTGTGAGTGGATCCGCTGTGTTGTCCTCTGAGTCTACTCTCTAAACCTAGATCACCCTGGAGATCATCCATCTCCATGATCAAGTGATACTGCCTTAGAATATGTCTGGATCACTGATGGGACCGGCGTTCCTTGGCATAAGCCACAACTCCATTGTCACACAATGGGAGGAACATAGTTCATCTCATGAACCAATATACACCCAAACAGCCTCTTTGGTAGCATCTTAAGTAGCGATGTATCCATCCTTTATCGTCTAGTATGTCACGGTATCTAGCTTGGAACTCTTCCAACATACCGTCCCTCCACTGAGGGTAAAGACAATGCCTGTGACTGACATTCAGTGGTCTTTATCACCCTGGAACCCTTCCAGTGATTCTCCCCAGGATCGGTTGATACCGTCTCACTACAACTAGTGAGAGTCCTAACATCCAATTAGATCTATCTCATAGATCTAAAAACCCAGGATTTAGGAGGTATCACTTTGATCCTATATGGAGAATCATTGTGATAAGCGGAGATTGATCGAGCGTAGCATAGGAAACTCCTTCCCTATCAAGAGTATGTCATCCACGTACTCTACGAGGATCGTCACCATACTCCCTACTACATTCTTGTTTATACAAGGTTTATCTACCATTTTGATGATGTCAACTTCTTTGACCGCTTCATCAAAACAGGTGTTCCAACTCCGCGATGCCTGCTTTATCCTATAAAGCATCTTGCACACGTTTCCGCTGCTCCCACTATCTACGAAGCCCTCTGGCTGTGTACTTACAGACGCTCTCTTCTAAAACATCATTTAGAAAAAGCTGTCATGACACCCAACCACCAGATATCGTAGTCATGGTATGTAGCCGTGGCAAGTAGGATCTGGATGGACTTAAGCATAGCCACTTGAAAAGGTTTCATCATAATCCATGCTTGGTCGATGACGAAAAGCTTTAACAAGTCTAGCTTTGAAAGTCTCAACTTTTCCATCTACACCAAGTAATCTTCTCAAGATATACTTGCTCCTGATGGGGATTTAACCCTTCAGATATAGCAACCAAAGTCCATACTTTGTTGGTGTATAAGGATTCCATCTCAGATCGCTAAGCATCCAGCCATTCTTACAGAGTCCCACTCCTGATAGCCAGCTCGAAACTAGTTGAGTCATCATCTCATGATGCAATCCTTGCTCCCACTGTCATCGAGAAACCGAAGTATCTCTCAGGTGGGTGAGGAACCCTACTAGATCGGCGGAGAGGCTGAGGTTCGTTGGAATCTACTGAATCCTTTGGTTCTTTCAAATCATCAGCTGTGGTTTGTATAGCTGGAACATTTCCAGTTCTACATAACAGACCTTGCCTCGAGCTTGTCCGGATTATACTTTTCAGACATAGGCTGGACAACCCCAAATCTTAACTAACTTAAGACATGGGTTCTTCCCATTCCATATCACATATGAAGCGGTAGGCAACTGATTTGATTAGAACCCTATTCAATAGGTATGCAGCTTCTCAAGTGCATAACTCCCAAAAGGAAATAGGTAGCTCAGTATTACTCATCATAGAGCACACCTTATCACATAGGGTGTAATTGCTCCATCCCGATATACCATCGTGCTATGGTGTATTCAGAGGAGTAATGCTGAGAGAGAATCTCATTCTCCTTTAGAATAGTCCAGTATTTCCGTGCTCAATTATTCTCCTCCTTGATCACATCAAAGGACATAATACTTATACCCATATTTTGGTTTTCTACTTCTAACTTATATTCTGTGAATATCTCAAAAGGTTCGGACTTGTGTTTCAACAGGAACATATGACTGAATCTTGAGAGATTATCAGAGAATATAACGAAGTATAAAGAACCAGTCCTGGAATTTGTAGACTGGGGACCTACATACATCAACATGTATCATCCCAAGAGTTCACTAACTCTTTCTCTGTTTCCAATAAACAGAGCTAGTGTCATTATATCTTTGTGACATGACTGGCAAGTTTCACAAGATGTAGATTCAAACTGATTTAAATATGCATCTACATGTAACTTCAGCTAGTCGGGTCACATTGATCTGACCTAGTCTACAATACCTCAAGAAGGATTCGTTCATTTCTGAACTCTTCCTCTTGTGTGTGTTCCATATACTAAGAACTGTATTTTGATTTAGAACATCAATGCTTTTAGATAACGTGCCTGAACCGATCAACTTTTGATATAGGAAATGTTCAAAACATTATCCAACAATACAAAATTTTATCATTTCTTTACTAATAAAGAGACTGATATGATTTTGTATATCAGGTTCGGTATCTAATAACATTCGTTCAGAATCAATGTATTTGGAATACAGGGTGACAGTGACCGACAGACTTGGCTGCAACTCTTGCCCCGTTTTCTGCCTCATGAAACTTATCACCCGTTCTCAGTCCTCTACCTTTCTGTAGCCCTATGTAACATATTACATATCTGGGATCCTGATCTGGTATCACAAACCCAGGACGTAAAGGATACTAAGAAACAGTTCTGTATAATGAACACACCCGAAGATGATGCATCAGCATGCACTCTCTTCATTTGGGCGGCACGGGAATTCTGGTAATCCCCAATTTCCTGCTCTGTCTTATAACATTTATAAGTTGGAGCGGGACCAACGTTCCCCAGCTCAGTATAACAAGCGGGTTCGGTCAATATTCCGTATTATTATCTTGATTAAGGCGTGATATGGTCGCTACCTGAAGAGAGAGAGAAGAAAACACTCAGCGTGCGCTCTTGCAAGAATAGATTGGTTATTATTTTATCTAATCAGGATGGCTCCCACTGCTTTTTATCAAATCTTCCATCAAACCCTAAAAGGAAAGACTAGCCGGGATTAATTACACACTACAAGTTCGCCAATCTTTCAGCCAGGCCAGTGTCGGTACTTTGAGGGAGGTCCCCCGTGCTTTCGCACGAACCTAATTAATGTAAACCTCGTTTTCCCAGAGGCGTAACCTCGTTGACACCTTTCTAGACACCTACTTGATCGGCTAATTGTAATGTATAAAACTCTCCCAGGAGTAACTCTTACTCGCAGCGGGTATCGGGATCCAACTATCTCATAGAAGGTATGCAATCTCATTGCAAATTTCAACACTTGAAATTCCCGATAATATTTTGCCCCTAACGTGCTATGACCTTGACGAAAGCCAACAAACCATAACCCGCTAGTCAAGTTCAACCCGTACATTTCTTGATCGAATTAAACCCACCCGCACGACCCTTGACGAAAGCCAACAAAGCCGCACGACTACCCTAATCCAATCGCATCGTATGCTGGCAGATAAGCAGCATATAGCTACCGCACACTGCACCTTGACGAAAGCCAACAAATGCAGCACGAATACTATATACTACTTATCTGAAATGACGGAGGGCTACGACAGGTTTTTCTGAAAACCTATTACGTAATGAACTTGATATCGTTGTAGGATCGAATGATTTTAAAATGGAGTGCTTTTGAGGCTTTTCTAGTTTTGCTAAAGGAGTCACTCCCGGTAAAGGGATCGTCGGTCCTTTCCTCGTCGAATGAGGTGCGGGATATATCATATATATCACTGTGCAAAGCAAAAACTCTTAAAAGCAATCAAAAGACAAACCGAGTGTGTAGCATCTGCCAGTTATTGCTAAAGGAGTCACTCCCGGTGAAGGGATCTCGGTCCTTTCCTCATCGAATAAGGTGCAGGATATATCCCATATACCTCTGTGCAAAGCAAGAACTGTAGCTACCTGTTTTATTTTGAAATTCGATTCTACAACATCTTAGGTTTCTTTTACTTTCATTAATCATATTAATGAAGTCCCATCATTTAAGTACCTAAACATCACAGATAAATACGACGTACACTTATGCCATCCGCATTCGCCTCGATGTCCCCTCGTGCACCGTTAGGTTAGGTAACTAACGGCAGAGCGGGGAAGGGCTAGCGCGGGTGTAAAACATAAGTAACGTCTATATAATATATCATATATACTATATACTGTATCTATCACAGAACATCACATGATCACATCATAGATATCGCAGCAGAAGAAACATATGAAACATTGGATATACTAGGACGTCCGTGTTTTCAATACGAGCCAGTATAAAACACGGATTCCACGGTCGTGATGAATAGCCAAACCCACACCCCTAGACCCCTACGAGAGCGGCAAGCAACGCTACCAATTCTAGAGTTAGGAGACCCGGACTCGACTCCTCGAGTTGGTCTCCCACTGGACTCCAGAACCCGGTTACTTGTGCTCCCCTCCTTGGGTCTATCCTAGTGCGGAAAAGTAAATAATATACATCAACGGTGACAACTTCCGCAACCTTGAAGCGCCCCAATAAAAGAATATTACATACAAGTTTTTACATGAATGAAAATGAAAAACACTCATCTCACATAAAAACCCCCGGCTATTCAAATACGACGATCCAATATAACATATCCAGCAACACATAACATCACATGTCATCAACGTAAGTAAATATGCGCATCCCAATTGTCGTTGACATATAGCAACGAAACCGGCGATATCACATATTACACTTACGGTCACAGAAAAGAAAGTGTAAAACTACAACAGTTGGAATCCACAACCTCCTCAGACATCGCATGCCTGACCAAATGAATTCCTTAGACATCGCATGCCTAACAATTATAAACCCCGCATTTTAGTCTCATTATCGAAAACACTTTTCAATATCAAGTCGGGCAATTCAACAAGATTCCCGAAAAACTGATCGAATGCTCGTCGCAAACTTTAGTAGGCGGCCGCACCCCTGATACCGTCGACGAAGTGCACCAACGCAGAACACCGCTACCGTGACCACCCGAACGGATGCTTTCGGCGACGGGGTTCTCCTACAGTCACTTGGTCGGGGCTATGGAGTGAGGCTGTCTATTAAGTTTACCCGGCGAGTATCCGCGTACGCTACGTGATTGCGACGGACTTTTGATCACATCAAAATTCCGTGGCAACCGATCAAGCGAGACTAAAGTACTATGTTTGTAACATTCATTCAGTTATCTCATAACTTATTGTGAATTCCAATTATTGTATCCCATTCCGGATAAACAGAAAATGTTAAACTTTTCGATCGAACAATCGAACACCCAAGTTTTCCCGATACAGCTCAACACATGAAATAAGTCTAACAACATTCCGTTCGTGCCTCAGTACCAACGGTCCAGCCGTAGAAGGGTCAAGCCAACGCCTCACATGTGGCACGCCGTACTGCCCCAAACCCGAAGGTTCAAAGGGCAGTTCAAGACGGTCACATAATCGAGTTAAGGTTTGTTGTCTTCTAGAGGGTCCATCGCGTTACTTGCACTGCTTAGAACGTCGTTAAACTAAGGAAAAATCCAACACTTGGAAATTTCTCGACAGGGGAAAAATTGGGTATTTATATCCGGTCGAACTTTTTAACATGTTCTAAAATTTATCCGGAAAGCCACATAGACAAAATTTGATACCCCGATCGAAACACCGAATCCCCAAAAAAACTCCAGAAAATTCAACTCTTGAAAAAATATTAAAAATACCCATGAAACTCAGCTTCTGAAATAATGAATTACTGTGCAGATAGGGGGGGCTGACGTCATCAATATGCCGCGGAACCGCCGCCTAAGGCAGGCTTCTGCTGCGGTTCCGCCGCAGATTGCACTGTTCATGACCCCAATTTTGCGCCGTAATTCTTAGAATTCTCTGCTGAGTTTTCTGCATATTTTTAATTTGGAAAGTCCCAGTTTTTGAAAAAAGGACAGAGAGCATGTTTAGGTTTGGGTTTTCGGGTCGTTCGGACTTCAAACTCCGTCTAGACTTCGCCTAAGGCTCTGATACCACTGTAGGTTTCCTAGGCACCCTAATGAGGTCTCACAAGGCTTCAACCATGCCAATTTCAAAAAATCTAGGTGCCGAGAAACCCTACTACGGATCGTTGGCTAGAATTCTAGGCGAAAAGTAAACTAGTTAACACTTAACTACAAGTAAACGGAAATACAACCTTTGTAGATCCGGTGCTCCACCTCCATAGCTCCGCAACAAAGTCCTTTGCTGTCCAAAAAGAATCCGGGCTCTAGCGTCGGCTTCATCGGAGAATAGGCGAGCTAGGTCGTCGATGTCCATGCCGAAGATGATCTACGTCGAGGCATCGCTAAATCAAGCTCCACCTTCACCAAGCCATGAAAACTTGTGAAGGAAACACACTCTACTACTTGGCAAGAGGTAGAGGATGAAGAAATAGGAAGTGGGTAGACTTTAGAATTGGATTTCTCACTCATTTCCATCAATCACCATTGATGAAGTCTAGGTTTTTGCTTCTTCAAGAAGAAGAAGAAGAAGATGATAAAGAATGATTATTATCATAAGAATTATTTAAAATGAAAAGAATAATCCATTCTTATCATAAGTGAACCATGGTTAGTTGTAGAGAGTGAACTAGGGTTAGTGGAGTGGTTAGGGTTAAGCATGAGACAAAATGGTGACAAAGTCAAAGTGTTCATGAAACTTCATGAACAAAACAAAAATTGCCACCATTTTCTCATTTGCTTATTCTTTTTCCAAAAAGAAAAAGATTAATATATAAATAAGGAAATCAAAAACCCTAATCATCCACTTAACTATAGTTTAATACTTTACACTTAACCAAAAAGCATGTATCATCAAACATGATACAATCAAGTGCACAAAATCATATCGCATATGGAATGCGCACACCCGAGTGAGAAAATCCATTCAAAGTGAACCGATACTAGTTAATGCAAAGTAATATATCAAATATATAATTATGCATTAAATCACTAAATCAACACTTGATTCAATGATCCGGTCATGTCGCACATAACCGACTGGTATCATCAGTAACAACTTATCGAATCAACACTTGATCCGATAACCCG
This sequence comes from Agapanthus africanus, assembly GCA_030015575.1. NCBI lineage: Eukaryota > Viridiplantae > Streptophyta > Magnoliopsida > Asparagales > Amaryllidaceae > Agapanthus > Agapanthus africanus. The sequence continues at coordinate 406,774,429 of CM057346.1, forward strand.
GCTATATCGCATATAACCGATCAATGTCACATCGCGAGAATGAAATACGGTATCACATACACGCATCATTCTCGGTCCCGCACATATCTCATATGCGCTCCTATTTCGTTTCGCTTGAGCCAGGAAACCTCTGTGTAGGACTCTAAAGACTCGTCAATACGCCGGCAGCGGATGATGATCATATCAAACATCCACAAGCCGCAAGCGGTCTGCTAAACATAACGGCCACCCGGGTATTGAGCGATCTGAAGATCGACAAGCAAGCCCGCTCACACTCCAGTGAATCCAACCAGTAACACTACCGTACAGTCCGGTCTAATCGTCTGATATGTCGCATATCTCGCCTAGGGGTGGTAAACGTCAGACCCTAATAGCTCGATAAGGCGTGTCGATATGAGGTCTATAACAATTCGAGAAACTACTGGTAACACTTACCAGTAAATCTCAGCAACCCTGGCCAGGGATTTCCTGTTATAGCCAATCGAACACAGTGCAACATCAACTCCCTATACCGGGAGAGACGAATCCCCTCCTATTGCTCATTGCCTCCATGTGACTCGGGACTGTACCCAAAAACCACCGTTTTGCACGCCCTCTTGGACGTGGTAAGATGGAAATCAAAGTACAGTGGGAACCACACAAGACTCTATGACGATCTCGGGTCAACAGACTACTCTGTACCAGTGTCACCAGAGAACTGCCATCTGACGTGAGGTATAATACCATCTGGGAGTTCTCAGCGAGTCCGTCCAGTGTACCCAGTCTCTACTGAGCACCCGTATATCATCTCTGATGTCAAACACCAATGGATATGGGATCATCCATCGCCCATCTGTATGGGTCGAGAAGGTATGCGCTAGTCTACACTGGTATATCGATGCCCCGTCTCTATACACCCACGACTAGGGACTTTGAAGGATGTACTTATGGACTACCATGTCCCCACTAGTATGATCCGCATCATAGTCCAGGTAGTCAAGTACAGATCCTAAGGGCTTTACCAACATGTAACAGAGAGACAATCAGCATACACGTTAAGGTAAAGGGTAACCAGATAGCATACTATCATGTCGAGCAAGAAAGTCCTCCCTATATATGTCCCAGCATCCACTACAATATACATCCTATGTACAGTAATGGCCTCTAGGGCATACATATAACTAACAGTAGGGACTATAACCCAGAGCTTGAGAAGAGAAGGGCATGATCTACAAAGGTTGTAGTTTCTTTCTCTTAGTCTAGTTTTCTTAATATCATAGTTAAACCCTACTCATCTTGTTTAAGATCTTGGTTAGTGTTGATTAGCACCCCAATTTTTTTTTAAAATGGCATGCTTGATACTAGTAAAACACAGTGGTGGTGCTAACATACACTTTCATGGTATCAGAGCCAAGGCTAGAAGATTAAACGATGTATATAGAATCGCAAAACCGAAACAACTCCGAAACCGGAAACGCAAACATCAAGTTTCTGTTGATTTTAAAAAGAACTCTGAATTTTTTTAACATGTGCAGAATGTTACATGTGATGTAACTAGAACACTATACAAATTAGAGACCAAAATTCTATACTTGACCCGGCGAGATTGCCAATATGGCCGGCATCGTCGGTCCCCTTTCAAAGTTTTGGGTTCGAATTTTTTTGTTGTTCCGTGATGTTGGGTTTAGGGTTGCATGGTTATATTTGATTAGCCCAGTTTGCATGTGATGTTAACTTTCCTATTAGGGCTATTCGGAGTGTTTTTAGTCGTGTTTTAACGTCGTTTCGGGTTTAAGTTTGATATGTGATGCAATATTTGGAATCAACATTTAATTAGTTTTGTGAAAACTAGTTATTGTTTGTAAATATAACATGTTAGTCTCTATTGATTGATTGCCACGAAGTTTCGATTCGGATCGAAACTCTGTCGTAATCGCGTATCGTACGCGAGTACTCACCAAATAACTTTACTAGGTAGCCACGCCCTATAACCCCGACCAAGTGACTTTAGGAGAACCCCGTTGCGAAAAGCATCCACTCGGGTGCTTGTGGCCATGGTGTTCTGCCTAAGTGCACTTGGTCGACGGCATCGGGGGTGCGGCCATCTACTAAAGTTCCTGATGAGTATTCGATTGGGTAGTCGGGAATCTTGTTAAACTACCCGATTAAGTTGTTGAAAAGTGCTTTCGATATGAGACTAAAATGCAAGGTTCATAGGGTTAGGCATGAAATTCAGAATATGAGATATTCCGGGTTTATGATTTCTAAGGAACACGGATTCTAATTATTGTAGTTTTTCATTTCTTTTCTGCGACTGTAAGTGTAATATGTGGGGTATCCCAAATCTCGTTTTTATATGTCAACAGAATTTGGGATACGCGTATTTGCTTACGTTGATGACATGTGATGTTATGTGTTACTATGATATGTTATATTGGATCGTCGTGAACGAATAGCCGGGGTTTTTATGTGAGATGAATGTTTTTCAATTTTCATTCATGTAAAATTTGTATGTAATATTCTTTTATTGGGACACTTCCAGGTTGAGGATGATTTCACCATTGATTTATATTATTTACTTTTCAGCATTAGGATAGACCGAAGGCAGGAAGCATAAGTAACCGGGTTCTAGAGTCCTCTAGGAGACCATATCGAGGAGTCGAGACCGGGTTTCCTAACTCTAGAATTGGCAGGGTTGCTTGCCGCTCTCGTAAGGGGTCTAGGGATGTGGGTTTGGCTATTCATCACGGCTGTGGAATCCATGATTTTCATTACTGGGTGAATTTAAAACGCGGACCTCCTAATATATCCAATATTTCATATGTTGACTACTGCTGCTTGGTTATGTGATTTGATCATATAACTGCGTGAGACGAATGCTATATATATATGATATATATAATAAACGTTTCATATATTTTGCATCTGCGCTAGTCAAGCCCCCGCTCTGCCGTTAGTTAAGTAACCTAATGGTGCATGACGGGGCCCCGTGGCGAATGTAGATGGCATAAGCGTACGTTCTATTTTCTGTGATGTTTAGGAAACATTAAATGATGGGACTTCATTAATGAGATTAATGAAAAGAAAAGAAACCTAAAAATGTTGGAGAATCAAAAGTTTATAAAAAGGCAGCTCTAGTTCTTGCTTTGCATAGTGGTATTTCTTGATGAATAACCAGAACCTCATTCGATAAGGAAAGATCCGAGATCCCTTCACCGGGAGTGACCTTTTTAGAAAAACTAGCAAATGCTACAACCCACTCGGTTTATCATCATAGCTTCTATAGTTCTTGCTTTGCATAGTGATATTCCTTGATGAATATCCAGCACCTCATTCGATGAGGAAAGAGCCGAGATCCCTGCACCGGGAGTGACCTCTTTAGCAAAAGCTAGTAAATGCTATTCGGTTTGTTTTTGAAAACTACTCGATTTTAAAAGCGGATCTTAAACTACTCCTTTTTAAAATCACTAGATTCTACAACGATATCAAGTTCATTACCTTAATGATTTTCTTCAAAACCAGCCGTAGCCCTCCGTAATCTCAGATAAGTGCTATTTAGTATCCGTGCTGCGTTTGTTGAACTTGTCAAGGCGTAGTGTGCAGTAGCTGATTAGTGCTTATCTGCCGCATGTGATGCGAATGGATTAGGTTAGTCGTACGGTTGGTTGACCTTGTTAAGGGTCGTACGGGTGGGTTTAATTCAATCAAGAAATGATGGGTTGAACTTGGCTAGCACTTATGATTTGTTGACCTTGTTAAGGTTATAAGTGGCTAGGGGTAAAAACAATTATCAAGGAATTTCAAGTGTTGAAATTTGCAATGGATTCTATACCTTCTATATGATAGTTGGATCCCGATACCCACTGTGAGTAAGAGTTACTCCTGAGAGAGTTTTCCACTTTACAATTAGCCGATCCATTAGCTGTCTAAGAAAGGTGTTAACGGGGTGATACCCCTGCGGAAACGAGGTTATTTAATTAGTTCTATGCGAAAGCATGGGGAGACTCTCTCGGAGTTCCAATACCTGCCTGGCCGAACGATTGGAGAACTTGTAGGGTGTAATTAATCCCGGCTAATCTTACCTTTTAAGGTTTGAAAGAAGATTTGATAAAAACAGTGGGAGCCGTCCTGATTAGATAAGATAATAACCAATCTAATCTTGCAAGATCGCACGTTAAAGTGTTTTCTTCTCTCTCTCTCCAGGTAGCGACCAAAGACACGCCTTAATCAAGATAATAGTATGGATGTATTGAGCGGGGGAACGTTGGTTCCGCTCTATCTTATGATTGTCTTAAGTCCGAGCAAGGAATAGTAGAATATGAGGATTACCATACCACCCGAGCGAAGAAAGAGCATACTGATGCATCTTCTTCGGGTGTATTATTACGTAGAACTGTTTCTCAGTTTGCTCTACGTCCTGGGTATTGCATACCGGATTAGGATCTCACTTATGTAATTTGTTACATGGGCTAAAGAGAGGCTGAGAACTAATAAAGGGTGATAAGTCTCTAGTAGTAGCAAATGGTGCAATTGTTGCAGCCAAAGCAGTTGGTGAATATCACCTAGTATTACCAAATGGTAATACATTGATTCTGAACGACTGTTACCACGTACCAAAAATGATGTGCAATATTATATCAGTTTCTTTGCTAACTAAAGAAGGATATAATTTCACATTAGAGGATAATGTTTTGAACAATTTTCTAAATCAAGTGTTTATTGGGTTTGGTACGTTGTGTAACGGTATATACGTTCTGAATCAAACGACAGTTCTAAAAGTACAGAACATACACAAGAGGAAGAGTTCAGAAATGAATGAAGCTTACTTATGGCATTGTAGACTAGGTCATATCAATGCGAAAAGACTAGCTAAGTTACATAAAGATGGATATTTGAATCCATTCGAACTTGCATCTTATGAAACTTGCGAGTCATATCTCAAAGGTAAAATAACCAAAACTCTGTTTACTGGATACGGAGAAAGAGCTACTGAACTCTTGGGACTCATACATAGTGATGTATACGGTCCTATGTCTACTCCTGCTAGGAATGGTTCCTCGTACTTTATTGCATTCACCGATGATCTCTCAAGATTAAGACATGTGTTCTTGTTGAAACACAAGCTTTTGAGAAATTCAAGGAATATAAGAACGAAGTAGAGAACTAGACGGGTAAAAGTATTAAAATCCTTCGATCTGATCGGGGAGGAGAATACTTGAGCATGGAATTCCGTGACTATTTAAAAGAGAATGTAATTCTCTCTCAGCTTACTCCTCCATATACACCATAACACAACAGTGTATCTGTGTGGAGGAATCGCCCCTATTAGATATGGTGCGCTCTATGATGAATACTGCTGAGTTATCTATTTCTTTTTAGGGTTATGCGCTTGAGACAGCCGCATACCTATTGAATCAAGTTCCATCAAAATCTGTACCTAAAACACCATATGAGATATGGAGTGGAAAGAGACCGTATCTTAAACGAGTTAAGATATGGGGTTGTCCGGCCTATGTCAAGAAGCAAAATCCGGACAAGCTCGAGGCAAGGTCAGTTCTATGTAAGTTTGTAGGATATCCAAAGAATTAAAATAGATATATCTTATACCACACTAAGGAATAAAAGGTGTTTGTTTCTCAATATGCCACCTTTTTAGAAAAGGAATTTCTTGTAAAAGAAATTAGTGGCAATGAAGTAGAACTGAAAGAAGTTCCAGCTACACAAACTATAACCGACAATTTGGTAGAATCGAAGGATTCAATGGTCCCCGACGAACCCCAGCCACTTTGCAGATCTAGGAGGGTTTCTCATCCACCTGAGAGATACTACGGTTTTCTCGTAGACGGTGGGAGCGAGGATTGCATCATAGAAGATGATGACCCAACTAGTTTCGAGCAGGCCATCACAAGTGGAGATTCTATGAAATGGCTGGATGCTATAGGATCTGAGAAAGAATTCGTGTACACCAACAAAGTATGGACTTTGGAAGTTGCTACTGAAGGGGTAAAACTCATCAGGAGAAACTGGATTTTTAAGAAGAAACTTGGTGTAGATGGAAAAGTTGATACTTTCAAAGCTAGACTTGTAGCAAAAGGATTTCGTCAACGACCTGGTGTTGACTATGATGAAAGCTTTTCTCCTGTCGCTATAATTAAGTCCATCAGGATCCTACTTGCCATTGCTGTATACCATGACTACGAAATCTGGCAGATGGATGTCAAGACCTCTTTTCTAAATGGTGAATTAGAAGAGAGCGTGTACATGACACAGCCAGAGGGCTTCATAGATAGTGCGAGTAGCGGAAGTGTGTGCAAGCTACTTAAATCAATTTACGGATTAAAGCAGGCATCGCGGAGTTGGAACATCTGTTTCGATGAAGCTGTAAAAGAGTTTGACTTCATAAAAAACGTAGATGAACCTTGTATATACAGGAAGGTTGCAGAGAGTAAGGTTGTCTTCCTCGTATTGTACGTGGATGACATACTCTTGATAGGAAATGATGTTCCTATGCTACACTCGGTCAATCTTTTCTTATCACACAAGTTCACCATGAAATATCTTGGTGAAGCCTCCTACATCCTAGGATTAAGATCTATAGAGATAGATCTAAACGGATGTTGGGATTGTCCCAATCCAGGTATATAGACACCATAATAAAGAGGTTTAGTATGTAAAATTCTAAGCGTGGTAATTTACCCACTTTCTCAGGAATCACTCTCTCCAAAGAGATGTCTCCCAAGACTGATTTGGAGAGGGCTAGCATGTAAGGGATACCCTATGCTTCTGCAGTTGGGTCAATCGTGTTTGCGATATTGTGTACCCGACTGGATGTAGCTTACTAGCTAGGTGTAGCGAGTAGGTATCAATCAGATCCAAGGGAGAAACACTGGACATCTGTGAAGAACATTCTTAAGTACTTGAGAAGGACTAAATAAATGTTCTTGGTGTATGGTAACGGTAAAATCCAGATGGAGTCCTTTACCGATTCGAGTTTCTAGAGTGATAAGGACTACAGTAAGTCAGTCTCGGGTTTTGTCTTCACCCTCAATAGAGGGGCGGTATGTTGGATGATTTCCAAGAAAGATACCGTAGAAGACTCGACGATGGAGGCTGAATAATTTCTGCCAACGATGTTGCCAAAGAGGCTTTCTAGATGAAGAAGTTCATAGCTGAACTTGGTGTGGTTCCATCCATTGAGCATCTAATACCTGTGTATTGTGATAACAATGGAGTTGTGGCTTTGGCCAAGGAACCCCGGTCCCATCAGATCCATACATATTCTTAGGCGGTATCACCTGATCCGGGAGATAGTTGATCGTCGGAAGATCGAGATCAGGAGAGTTGACATGGAGGATAACACAGCGGATCCACTCATGAAGGCCCTACCCCAACGCGATTCGAGAGACTGTTTAGGATGTTGGGTATGAGATACTACAACAACTGGTCTTAGTGCAAGTGGGAGATTGTTAGGGATATGTATGCCCTAGAGGCCATTATTGTACATTGATGTATATTATAGTGGATGCTTGGACATATATATAGAGGACTTTCTTGCTCGACATGATAGTATGCTATCAAGTTACTCTTTATCTTAACATGTACAATTAGTATTATTATACTGTCTCTCAGATACATGTTGATAAAGCCCTTAGGGTGTTGGCTTGACTATCAGGACTATGATGTGGATCATACTACTGGGACCTGGGTAGTCCACAAGGACATCCTTTAATTGTTCCTAGTCGAGGGTATATCGAGACAGGGCATCGATATTCTAGAGTAGACTAGTGTGTACGTTTCTTGACCTTGTATGGGGGCAATGGTTGATCCTATATCCATTGGTGTTTAACATTAAAGATTGTACACAGGTGCTCATTAAAGAATGGGTACACCGAACAGGACTCGCCGACAACTCCTAGATGATACTATACCTATCATCAGATAGCAGTTCTCTGCTGACACTGGTACATGTTAGTCTGTAGACCCGAGATCGTCATAGAGTCTTGTGTGGTTCCTACTATGCATTGATTTCCTCCCTACCATGGCTCAAAGGAATCATGCAAACAGGTGGATTTTGGGTACAGTCCCGAGTCACATAGAGGCAATGAGCGATAGGAGGGGTTTCGTCTCTTCCGGTATAGTGAGTTGATGTTGCGCTATGCTCGATTGGCTATAATAGGAAGTCTGTGGCCAGGGTTGTTGATGAGATTTACTGGTAAGTGTTATCAGTAGTTTCTCGTACTGTTATAGGCTACACATCGGCATGACTTATCAAGTTATTGGGGTGTGAAGATTCCACACAAGACTCGATATTCGACATATCAGACGAAGAGACCGGACTGTACGGTAAGTGTTACCTATAGGCTTTATGAGATTTTGGACAAACTTGCTTATTGATCTTCTAATCGCTCAATACATACGATAGCGCCCCGGCCGTCAATCCAAGGCCAAAAGCGGAACAAAAACTTTTATAAACTGGCGCTAACGCAGACTTTCACCCAGATTGTGCCATTAACCCTAAACTAGCTAATTACAAAGATTTTAGAATGGCTATACCGATTGATCCATGTCCTTCGGTCTTTAGCCACCATCCCATGCTCCTCTCGGCTTCTCCGATCTCGCCCGTTGAAGTGACACCACGTCAAGGATTCTTTATACGGGATCCTGCTTCAAACCGAAGCAACTCGGACATGAAGTTTGCTAGCCGACATGTCCAAGGTGAAGTAGAGAGTGTAGGATTATTTTGTCTCAAAACACCTAATGTTACTCAACACATGAGACTTGACGGGTGGAGGAAGAAGATGAAGCCATTGGAGGATGATTGAAGCAACTAATGAAAGATAATGGCTAAGTGTTGTGAGATTTTAAGCATGCTAGCAACTCAAGAAAAATCACCAAAGTTAAGAAAAATCTCACAACTCAAACTAAATATCAAGCATGCTAGAATAGTGCACCAAGACTCACATCATGAGTCATTACAAAGCATGCTATCAATTTAATGCCAAAGAATGACTCACCCTCCACCTCATTAAACCATTAATCCAAAAGGTTAAAATAATAATGAGGTGGCATCTTCTAGAAACATCTTGTAATGAAATTACAAGAATACCCCTCAACTGTGTATACATACCCGTATCTGTATTCTAACTGAATACAAGTAGAATTAGACGAAAATAATCCAACAATATAATACTAGGATCCGGCTTAAACCAAAGCCCACTAGTATTATCCATCCGATCATGATCCGTGCACAAGTGCACGAATATGATCGAACCCTGCCATAAAACTATATGGTCTCTACAACATTTCGCCTGAACTTGGGAAACTCTCTGTAGGGGACTCTAAAGACTTGTCAATACGCTGGCAGTGGGTTCAACCACAAGCACGTCAGTGGCACTAGCTATACATAACGGCTGCCTATCTATTGAGCAAAACGAAGGCCGATGAGCGAACTCATCCTAAAATCCTACTGAGTCTGTCAGCGACAATATCCGTACAGTCTGGTCCGTTCGTCTATGAGTATCGCATATCGCGCCTCGGGGGCTGGTAAACGTCAGACCCCCAAAAGCGGTATAAGTCATGTCGGAGTGTAGCCCAGAACACCCTGAGAAACTACTGGAATACCTACCAGTAAATCTCGCTTGCCCTGGCTAGAGACTTTGTGTAATGGCTCTCCAGACACAGCACGATCTCACCCCCAATACCGGGAGAGATGATACCCCTGTCAATCCGCTCACTGCCTCCATGTGGCTTGGGATTATACCCAACTAAAACCTGTTTGCACGACTCTTTTGAGCCTTGGTAGGGTAGTAATCAAAGCACAGTGGGAACTCACACGAGACAAATGATGATCTCAGGTCGATAGACTAACATGTACACATGTCACAAAGGAACTGCTATCTGACGACAAGTATAATACCAACTAGCATGTTCCCGACGAGTCCTGTCCAGTTTACTCATAACCCAATGAGCACCTGTATACGTCTTAGGTGAACTAACTGACACCAATGCCTTGTGAGACCGTCCATTGCCCCTTGTCGGGGTCTCGATCCGTATACACTAGTCTACTCATGGAGTATCGATGGCCAGTTTCGAAACTCCCACGACTAGGGACACTTTAAGGATGTGCTTATAGACTACCCAACTCTCACGTATATGATCGCCATCATACTGTTGGTAGTCAAGCAAGAAACCTAAGGGCTCTATCAACGTGTAATAGTAATCTGTAATGTCACCTAAAGCATGTACACGATGATAAAGTCAAAGCAGATAGCATACCATCATCTCGAGTAAGACTGTCCTACCAGTATAGGTCCTCCCTCAATCATTGCAATCACGTACCTGCGATCCAATAATTGACTTTGAGGGCACTATATCCAACAATCTCCCACTTGCACTTAAGGCTAATTATTGCGTTGTCGCATACTCACAGCTCGTGTGATACCGAACACCCAACTCCTCTACTAATCAGTTTCACAAAGCTCGTTTGTTAAACTATTGCGTTCGAGAAATAGCCTCGGTGAGTGGATCCGCCCTGATGTTTCTTTCTATGTCTCTCTTTATCTTAAGTTCGCGGAGACAGCCATCTCACGAAATGAGCAATACCTTTCTTAGAATATGTTTGGATATCTGATGGGACCTAGTTCACAAATGAACTCCAAATCCAAACATCTTAGACTGTATCGTCAACTGAATTTAATCAGTATCCTGCACCATGCCTCCCTCAGTATCCGCTTGGACCACCTGTTCAAACTACTACCCCTCGTCAGAGGGAAACCTATAACTCTAACAGTCACTCTATCATCCAGGTCACCTTGGAAGCCTGGAATGATAACTATTTCTCAAAGGAGGCTGCCGTTATCAAATCCCTAGAACATCCACTTATGATCTAAAACTTCTTCCGAACGTTTCTCCAGGATTGGATTAATATCTCAACTTATTGCATCTAGTGCAAAAACAACATCTGGTGTGGTACTTGACATCTCATGATTGACTCAATTGCCTAAGCAAGTGATTTGCCAATCTAGCATACCACTCTCCCCATTAGTCTATAAGACACCTTTAGAGAAGGTGACTCCATCACCTGCAGTTGCACCACCATGCCTGGAGTTGTCCATTCTAAATATTTTTAGAATACTGTCTAAGTACCCAGATTGGGACACTACCCAAATCTAGATCTAAAACCATAGATCTAAAAACCAGAATGTCTGATATAATATCCATATCCTATGTAGAGAAACCACCGTGTGACAACCACAGTATAACCGATTGTAGGATAGGAATTTTACTTCCTACTATGTGCATGTCATCCAAATACCAGGACATCACACCCTACTACCTTCTTAACAGATCCATCCCCTATTCTGATGAAGTCAAAACCCATGACTGTTACATCAAAAATAGATGATCTATCTCCGCTATATCTGCTTTAGTCTATAAATATACATAAGCTATTTGTCCACTATGCTTCCGCTGCTCCCACTGACCACAACAACCCTCTGGCAGAGTCATATACACGTGCACTTCTAAAGCTAGTTTAGAACGATGCTATACTCATCCTCCTGCCGGGTCTCATAGTCTGGAACAACAGTAATGGCAAGTCTGGGTAAACAAGAACCTCCCTGTCACCGTCTTTGAGGCTACCGGAGTACCTCTCGGGTGCCTGAGGTTACCCACCATATCTGAGGAGTGGCTAATGGAATGTCAAAACTGATTGAATTTTTAGGATCTATTAAATTTTCCGTAATCGTTTGTGGTTTTAGAATCACTTCCAGTTCTACCATACTCCCACTACTATTTTCTGAAAAAAATATATTTTACTAAAATTGTGGCGAGTCAACAACAATATCACTATTGAACTTGCAGATGGTAGAAAGTCAACCCTCGTCATAGCCCGGGTTAACCCACAAACTGCCATTACTGAAACGTGCTTTGAGTTATCCAGAGTCTGGTTTGAAGCATAAGACGGACAACTCCATATACCTTAACATCGTTAAGATATTAACTGTTCTATATACAATATAGAAACAGATGCACTGATTTAATTGGAACCAAATTCAAATCATGCAACTATCTCCAGTGCATGCCAACTAAATGGAGAGAGGCCGATCAGCATTATTCAACTTAGGAGTTCATCCAATTATGAGTAACCTGAAAAAGAAGCAAGTTCTCAAAACCATTACTATCAACTGAATACCCCACACAAGTATCTACATCTTCGATCACCTTGAAAAATCGTGATACTTGCGACACATGGTTCTCTAACTTATTTTTGTACCTATAACTTCTCAAAACTTAGACTTTCTATTTCTACGAAACATGTGTCTAAAACTTAAGAAGTCATAAGTAAACAGAATATAGTACGAGGACCAACCCCTCTGTTCTAATAGACACTGGACAACATACAATACTTTGTATAAGTCCTCTGAGTTGAATAACTCAAACCCTGTTGTAGGTTGAAAACTGTACTATGGTTATGAAGGATTGCACCGCTGTTGAATGCTCCTTACTTAACCATCAATTGATATAGGTAAATGTCCTGGAAATAATTTCAAAAAGTTATATCTCACTTTATGAAATAAACGTATAGATATATGAGTTTGAAATTGGTGCATAACAATGGATATTCAAAACCAATATTTGCCGTCCGGCAAAAACCCAAGGCGATTTCCTCAAATATCACCAATTACAACGTATTCCGATATAATGAGGATGATCACCTAATTCCCAATAACTAACTCCTACTCATCATCTATAAAACAATACAGATGTGAGATTCATACCTGGTAAATACATACCCTGGGGTAAGGATTGATTGGGAAATCAATTTTCTATTAACAACACATAGTGAATATGAAACATTAAAATGTTTCGAAGGGGTTTCCGGGTATTCCTAGTAATGCCTCTTCCATTATCCAGATTCATGACTATAACCGTATATTTCTTTGCTATCTCTCCAAATCCCTTTATTTGTCTTTACTCATTACCTTCTGTACACCCCCTTAGGCTAAATGGTTTTCTTCTTTCCCTACCGTTCGGCACCACCCTATGGTTTGGAAGAAGACTATCTAATAAGCGTAATAGGTGTACTCTCCTGATCCTAGGAGTTCTCGGAACCCGAGAGAAGGTAAAGATAAAATACAACGGAATAAAGCTTATTCCATTTCTTCTAAACCTGAATCCATCCCCGAACTGGAACAAGTCCTTTCGGGTTCGTATATAACCATATGATGGATTTATCTAATGGAATTGGATGTTCGTAGTGATACGGGGTGTTCTCGAGAAATACAAAGGTGAAATAGGAGTGGCTATGAAATACTTAGTTTGGTCGTGAATGATAGCAGTTGCAATATACTTTGCCCTCTTTCTAATCCCTTTATTTGTCTTTACTTATTACCTTCTGTACACCACACTTATGCTAATTGGTTTTCTTCATTCTCTACCTTTCGGCACCTATCTATAGTTTGGAAGAAGACTATCCAATAAGCGTAACAGGTGTACTCTCCTAATCCTAGGAGTACCAGCAACCTGGGAGCTGGTAAAAGGAAAAGACAACTGAATAGTCCTATTCATTTTCTCCAGAACCAGAATCCATCCTCAAATCTGGAACAAGTTCTTTCGAGTTCGTATGTAACTATACGATGGATTTATCCAATGGAAGTAGATGTTCGTAGTGACATGGGGTGTTTTGGAGAAATGCAAAGGGTAAAAGAAGGAGTGGCAATGATGTATGCAACTCAGACAATCCAAAAGCCAGTGTATTAAGATGGTTCGGTTAACTTGGTCACTGAGTCATAGTCTAGGGTCGGGCCATGGTCGTTGCCAAATAGAGAGAGAAACGAAACACTCTGCGTGCGCTCTAACCTAGATCAGAATGGTTAATCGCATTATCTAATCAGGATGTCTCCCACTGTATCCTCAAATTCTCCTCCAAACCTGAAAGAAGAATTAGTCGGGATCACCCGAGGAGTAAAACAACTCATCAGTGGGAATCGAGATCTAACTATCATCGCATGATAACGTGATGGAATCCACTCACGTTATCACACTACAGAAGGTATGCTCATGCCTGGCAAGTTTCTGTTTCTTTATAAACTCCTGATGTGATTTTTACCCCATGCTCTTATAACCATGAAGAAGGCCAACATATCATAAGTCACATGTCAAGTTCTACCCATCATTTTCTAGGTTAATTTGAACCCACCCGTACATACCCTTGACGAAGGCCAAAATAGTTGTACGACTGTCCTAAACCAACACATCTATCTATGCAACAGAAAAATAACAAATAGCTGCCATATATTATGCCTTGACGAAGGCCAACATACATAGCATGAATACTAAGTGCTACACATCTGAAATGACGGAGGGCTACGAATGGTTTTTGGCGAAAAACATTTAACGTAATGAACTTGATATCGTTGAAGGAACCGGATAGCTTTTAACGAAAATATAGTAGCAAAAACCTTTGCTAAAGAGATCACTCCTGGTGAAGGGATCTCGGCTCTTTCCCCGTAGAATGAGGTGCAGGATATTCCAAACAGAATATCGCGATGCAAAGCAAAAAGTAATCGATTATAGTGAAGTTATTACCCGGACGTAAAATTTTGTCCAAGGGGTCACTTCCGGTGAAGGGATCTCGGCCCTTGCCTCGTCGAATGAGGTGCTGGATATTCATAACCGAATACCATTGTGCAAAACAAAAAATAACGTCCTTGCAATAACAGCTTTTTGAAAATTGTTCCTACAACATCGAATAGGTTTGTTTTCCTTGCATTGATCAGAATCAATGCAGTCCCATCAATTAATCACACCAGAAAAGAACGAAAATAAAATGTACGTATATGCCATCCGCATTCGCCACTGGGTCCCGTCATCACCCGTTAGGTTACTAAACTAACGACAGAGCGGGGACTGGACTAGCGTGGGTGTAAAACATATACATCTACTAGTATATATATCAATATACAATAATCGCTCCAGGCATGATAAATGCAATATCACAGAAAAGTAATAAGTATCACAGAACAATACAGATATCTGGGAGTCCCGGGTTTCCTTTAAGCCGCAAGTGAAACCCGACGTTCCCCTTGTCGTGTGGATAGCCTGTGCAATGAAACTTAGATCCCTACGAGTGTGGCAAGTTACCTGCCAAAACCTGAAGCGAGGCAGCCACCTTCTGCAAAGTGAATAGACCACCCGGCACTTCACCGAATCTGGTAACTTGAGCACCCCTCCTTGGGTCAACATGTACCCCCTACGAGTGCGGTGAATAACCCGCCAATTCTATAGCAAAGCCCCCTCCGTCTCAAAGCCATGAGATGCAGGCCCGTTGCCCTCTAGAACCCGGCTATCCGTGCACTCTACCGTGGGGTAATCCTAGTACAGAAAATAAAATATGTACAACGGGTACATCGACCTCAACCCGGTCGTGCCCAAAAGAACAATATACAAACAGGAAGTGACGGCAGTCCACATGTCAGACGCTCGCCCCGCGATATCAAATCTATAAATAAATCCAAACTGCACTACGATTGCACGCAAGCTATCCACCATGACAAATCCGCAACATCACAGCACAACACAGAACATCAACGTGAGTGTCACGTTCGCAAACCCGTCTTAAAGAGCTATAGCAATTTGACAAGATTTACCGCTCGAGTGACATTCACGGTCGCAGATAGTAATGTAAGTACTGTAAACTAACGTATTTAAAATTCCGATCGACTAAACTTCCCGAAGTGGCCCCCAATTGTTAGTTGTATGTATGCCCCAGAGGCCATTATTGTACATGAGATGTATATTATAATGGATGCTGGGACATATATAGGGAGGAATTTCTTGCTCGACATGATAGTATGCTATCAGGTTGCTCTTTATCTTAACATGTAGACTTATTGTCTCTCTGTTACATGTTGATAAAGTCCTTAGGATGTGTACTTGACTTCCAGGATTATGATGCAGATCATACTAGTGGGGCCTAGGTAGTCCATGAGTTCATCCTTCAATGTTCCTAGTCGTGGGAATATCGAGATGGGGCATCGATATTCCAGAGTAGACTAGCGTATATCTTCTCGACCCATGTGATGGGTGATGGATGATCCCATATCCATTGGTGTTTGACATCAGAGATGGTATACGGGTGCTCAGTGGAGACTGGGTACACTGAACGGACTCACCGAGAACTCCTAGATGGTATTATACCTCACGTCAGATAGCAGTTCTCTGGTGACACTGGTACAGGTTAGTCTGTTGACCCGAGGTCGTCATGGAGTCTTGTGTGTCTCCCACTGTGCTTTGATTTCCACCCTACTACGGCTCTACTGAGTCATGCAAACAGGTGGTTTTTGGGTACAGTCCCGAGTCACATGGAGGCAATGAGTGATAGGAGGGGATTTGTCTCTCCCAATATTGGGTGTTGATGTTGCGCTATGCTCGATTGGCCGTAACTGAAATCCTTGGCCATGGTAGATGAGATTTACTGATAAGTGTTATCAGTAGTTTCTCGCCCGTTATGGACCTTACATCGGCATGACTTATCAAGCTATTGGGGTCTAACGTTTACCACCTGTAGGGTTCCTAGGCACTCTAATGGAGTCTCACAAGTGATCAAACATGCACTAATCAAAATTTTACGGGTGCCTACAAACCCTAATACGGATCGTCAACTAGATATATAGGCGATGCAAGCAAGTAAACAACTTTAACAAAAAGGAAAGAAGCTACAACCTTTGTAGATCCGGTCCTCCACCTCCTAGGCTCCGTGATGAAGTCCTCTCCGCTGTCCAAATTGAACCATGACTCTCACGGTGGTTTCATCGGAGAAAAAGCGGGCTAGGTCGTCGACGACGATGCCGAAGATGATCTACGTCGAGGCATCGCTAGATCAAGCTCCAACTTCACCAAGTCAAGAAAACTTGTGAAGGAAACACCCTATACTACTTGGCAAGAGGTAGAGGATGAAGAAATAGGAAGTGGGTAGACTTTAGATTTGGATTTCTCACACTTTTTCATCAATCACCATTGATGTAGCAAGCTTTCTTCTCATGAAAGAAGAAAATGAAGAAGAAGAAGAAGATATGATAAGTGTTGAATTATTGGATAAATAAATCAATACTTATCATATATTAACCCTTGGTTAATTGTAGAGAATGGACCATGGTTAACTTGGATGGTTAGGGTTAAGCATGAGACAAGAATGATGACTAAGTCAATGCTTCATGAAACTTCAACTAAAAACAAAAATAGCAACCATTCTTTTCTCATCTTTTCCAAAAATAAATAAATAAATAAATAAGTAAGGAAAAAGAAAACCCTAATCATAAACTTAACCATGGTTTAATTCTTTACACTTAACCAAGTCAACATGTATCATCAAACATGATACAATCATGTGCACAAATGTATATCACATATACAACTTGCACAATTCAAGTGAGAAAATCCATTTAAAGTGAACCAATACTAGTTGATGCAAAGTAATATATCAAATATATAATTCTACATTAAATCATTAAATCAACACTTGATTTAACGATCCGGTCATGTCGCATATAACCGGCTAGTATCCAATGTATCGGCTTATCGAATCAATCCTTGATTCGATAACCAGGTTATATCTCATACAACCATTCGACACATACATCGCGAGAATGAAATACGGTATCACATACACGCATTATTCTCGGTCCCGCACATATCTCATATGTGCTCCTATTTCGTTTCGCTTGAGCCAGGAAACCTCTGTGTAGGACTCTAAAGACTCGTCAATACGCCGGCAGCAGATGATCATATCAAACACCCACAAGCCGCAAGCGGTCTGCTAAACGTAACGGCTACCCGGGTATTGAGCGATCAGAAGATCGACGAGCAAGCCCGCTCACACTCCTGTGAATCCAACCAGTAACACTTACCATACAGTCCGGTCATGTTCGTCTGATATGCCGCATATCTCGCCTAGGGGTGGTAAACGTCAGACCCCAATAGCTTGATAAGTCATGCCGACGTAGGGTCCATAACATTTGTGAAACTACTGATAACTCTTACCAGTATATCACAGCAACCTTAGCCAGGGATTTCCTGTTATGGCCAGTCGTGCATTGCGCAATATCAACCCCCAATACCGGGAGAGACGAATCCCCTCCTATCGCTCATTGCCTCCATGTGAATCGGGATTGTACCCAAAATCCACCTGTTTGCATGCCTCAGTAGAGCCGTGGTAGGGTGGAAATCAAAGCACAGTGGGAGACACACAAGACTCTATGACGATCTCGGGTCAACAGACTAAGCTGTACCAGTGTCACCAGAGAACTGCCATCTGACGTGAGGTATAATACCATCTGGGAGTTCTCGGCGAGTCCGTTCAGTGTACCCAGTCTCTACTGAGCACCCGCATACCATCTCTGATGTCAAACACCAATGGATATGGGATCATCCATCGCCCATCACATGGGTCGAGAAGATATACGCTAGTCTACTCTGGAATATCGATGCCCCGTCTCGATATTCCCACGACTAGGAACAATGAAGGATGTACTCATTGACTACCCAGGCCCCACTAGTATGATCTGCATCATAGTCCTGGAAGTCGGGTACACATCCTAAGGGCTTTATCAACATGTAATCAGAGAGACAGAAAGTATACACGTTAAGATAAAGAGCAACCAGATAGCATACTATCATGTCGAGCAAGAAAGTCCTACCTATATATGTCCCAGCATCCACTACAATATACATCCAATGTACAGTAATGGCCCCTAGGGCATACATATAACTAACAATCTCCCACTTGCACTAGGGCCATCTGTAGCAGTGGTTGCAGTATCACATACTCAACCATCCCCTAAAAGTCTCTCTTTGGGAAATGGCCTTCGTGAGTGGATCCGCCATGTTGTCCTCTGAATCTACTCTCCTAACCTCGATCAACCTGGAGATCAACTATCTCCATGATCAGGTGACGCTGCCTCAGAATTTGTCTGGGTCACTGATGGGACCAGGGTTCCGGGGCCGAAGCCACACTTCCATTGTCATACAATGGCAGGAACCTAGTTCATCTCATGAACCAATATACACCCAAACTTCCTCTTTGGTGGTGTCTTCAATAGCGATGTTACCAGCCTTTATCGTCTAGTTTTCCACGGTATCTAGCTTGGAAATCTCCAACATACCGTCCCTTTACTGAGGGTAAAGACAATGCCTGTGACTGACATTCAGTCGTCTTTATCACCCTGAAACTCTTCCAGTGATTCTCCCCAGGATCGATTGATACCATCTCACTACAACTAGTGAGTATCCTAACATCCAATTAGATCTATTTCATAGATCCAAAGCTTAGGATTTAGTAGGTATCACTTTGATCCTATATGGAAAATCATAGTGATAAGCGGAGATTGATCGAGCGTAGCATAGGAAACTCCTTCCCTAACAGGAGTATGTCATCCACGTACTCTACGAGGATCGTCACCATACTCCCTACTACCTTTTTGTTTATACAAGGTTCATCTACCATTTTGATGATGTCAACTTCTTTGACTAATCCATCAAAACAGATGTTCCAACTCCGCGATACCTGCTTTATCCTATAAAGCATCTTGCACACGTTTCCGCTGCTCCCACTGTCTACGAGGCCCTCTGGCTGTGTTCTTATTGACATTCTCTTCTAAATCATTATTTAGAAAATTATTCATGGCACCCAACCACCAGATATCGTAGTCATGGTATGTAGCCGTGGCAAGTAGGATCTGGATGAACTTAAGCATCCAGCCATTCTTACAGAGTCCCTACTCTCGATGGCCTGCTCGAATCTAGTTGGGTCATCATCTCATGATGCAATCCTTGCTCCTACTGTCATAGAGAAACCGAAGTATCTCTCAGGTGGGTGAGGAACCCTACTAGATCGGCGGAGAGGCTGAGGTTCGTTGGAATCTACTGAATCCTTTGGTTCCACCAAATTATCTGTTGTAGTTTGTATAGCTGGAACCTTTCCAGTTCTACATTACAGACCTAGCCTCGAGCTTGTCCGGATTTTGCTTTTGACATAGGCCGGACAATCCCAAATCTTAACTTACTTAAGAGATAGGCTCTTCCCATACCATATCTTATATGGAGTGGTAGGCACTGATTTGATTCGAACCCTATTCAATAGGTATGCAGCTTCTCAAGCGCATAACTCCCAAAAAGGAAATAGGTAACTCAGTAGTACTCATCATAGAGCACACCTTATCATATAGGGTGTGATTGCTCCGCCCCGATATACCATCGTGCTATGGTGTATACGGAGGAGTAATGCTGAGAGAGAATCTCATTCTCCTTTATAATAGACCAGGATTTCCGTGCACAAGTATTCTCCTCCCTGATCTCATCATAGGACATAATACTTATACCCTTATTTCGGTTCTCTACTTCCAACTTATATTCTGTGGATACCTCAAAAGCTTCGGACTTATATTTCAACAGGAACATACGACTGAATCTTGAGAGATTATCAGAGAATATAATGAAGTATAAAGAACCAGTCCTGGCATGTGTAGACAGGAGACCTTACATACATCATCATGTATCAGTCCCAAGAGTTTACTAACTCTTCCTCAGTTTCCAATAAACAGAGCTATGGTCATCTTATCTTTGTGACTTGACTGGCAAGTTTCACAAGATGTAAATTCAAACTGATTTAAATATGCATAAAAAATGTAACTTCAGCCAGTCGGGTCGCATTGATATGACCTAGTCTACAATGCCTCAAGAATGATTCGTTCATTTCTGAACTTTCCTCTTGTGTGTGTTTTGAATACAAAGAACTGTAGTTTGATTTAGAACGTTAATGCTTTTAGATAACGCGCCTAAACCGATCAACTTTTGATATAGGAAATGTTCAAAACATTATCCAACAATACAAAATTATATCATTTCTTTACTAATAAAGAGACTGATATGATTTTGTATATCAGGTTCGGTATCTAATAGCATTTGTTCAGAATCAATGTATTCGTAATACAGGGTGACAGTGACCAACAGACTTGGCTGCAACACTTGCCCCGTTTTCTGCCTCATGAAACTTATCACCCGTTCTCAGTTTTTCTACCTTTTTGTAGCCCTATGTAACAGATTACATATCTGGGATCCTGATCCGGTATCATATACCCAGGATGCAGAGGATACTGAGAAACAGTTCTTTGTAATGAACACACCCGAAGGAGATGCATCATATGCACTTTCTTCGTTTGGGCGGCATAGGAATTCTGGTATTCCCCTATTTCCTGCTCTGTCTTATAACAATTATAAGTTGGAGCGGGACCAACGTTCCCCAGCTCAGTATAACAAGCGGGTTCGGTCAATACATCCATTTTATTATCTTGATTAAGGCGTGATATGGTCGCTACCTGGAGAGAGAGAGAAGAAAACACTCTGCGTGCGCTCTTGCAAGATCAGATTGGTTATATATTTTATCTAATCAGGATGGCTCCCACTGTTTTTATCAAATCTTCCTTCAAACCTTAAAAGGAAAAACTAGCCGAGATTAATTACACTCTACAAGTTCGCCAATCTTTCAGCCAGGCCAGTGTCGGTACTTTGAGGGAGGTTCCCCGTGCTTTCGCACGGACCTAATTACAGTAAACCTCGGTTTCCCAGAGGCGTAACCCCGTTGACACCTTTCTAGACACCTACTTGATCGGCTAATTGCAAAGTGCAAAACTCTCCCAGGAGTAACAATTACTCGCAGTGGGTATCGGGATCCAACTATCATATAGAAGGTATGCGATCTCATTGCAAATTTCAACACTTGAAACTCCCGATAAAGGTTTTTACCCCTAACACCTATGACCTTAACTATGGTTAACAAATCATAAGTACTAGTCAAGTTCTACCCGTCATTTCGTAATTAATTAGACCCACCCACATGACCCTTAACTAAGGTCAACAAAGTCACGCGACTGTCCTAACTAATCGCATCATATGCGGTGTAGGAAGACATCACTTAGCTACCGTACACTGTGCCTTGACTATGGTCAACAAACACAGCACGAATACTAAGAACTCTACTTCCTAAAATGACGGAGGGTTGCGAATGGTTTTTGTGAAAACCTTTAACGCTTTGAACTTGATCTCGTTGCGGAATCAAATGGTTTTTAAATGGAATGTTTTCGAGGCTTTTCTAGTTTTGCTAAAGGGGTCACTCCCGGTGAAGGGATCGTCGGCCCTTTCCTCGTCGAATGAGGTGCCGGATATATCATATATATCACTGTGCAAAGCGAAAACTATAGAAGCGATCAAAGACAAACCGAGGGTTGTAGCATCTGCCAGTTATTGCTAAAGGAGTCACTCCCGGTGAAGGGATCTCGGTCCTTTCCCCATCGAATAAGGTGCAGGATGTTCTATAATGAACACCGCGATGCAAAGCAAGAACTGTAGCTACCTGTTTTTATTTTGAAATTCGATTCCACAACATCAATTAGGTTTATTTTCTTTCATTAATCTCATTAATGAATATCCCATCATTTAAGTGCACCTAAACATCACAGATTAATATAACGTACGCTTATGCCATCCGCATTCGCCTCGATGTCCTGTCTGCACCGTTAGGTTAGGTAACTAACGGCAGAGCGGGGCAGGGCTAGCGCGGGTGTAAAACATAAGCAACGTCTATATAATATATCATATATACTATATATAATATCTGTCACAGAACATCACATGATCACATCACAGATAAATCACAGCAGAAGAAACATATGAAATATTGGATATACTAGGACGTCCGTGTTTTCAATACGGGCCAGTATAAAACACGGATTCCACGGTCGTGATGAATAGCCAATCCCACACCCCTAGACCCCTACGAGAGCGGCAAGCAACCCTACCAATTCTAGGGTTAGGAGACCCGGACTCGACTCCTCGAGATGGTCTCCCACTGGACCCTAGAACCCGGTTACTTCTGCTCCCCTCCTTGGGTCTATCCTAGTGCAGAAAAGTAAATAATATACAAAAGGTGACATCTTCCGCAACCTGGAAGTGCCCCAATAAAAGAATATTACATACAAGTTTTTACATGAATGAAAATGAAAAACACTCATCTCACATAAAAAACCCCCGGCTATTCAAACATGACGATCCAATATAACATATCCAGTAACACATAACATCACATGTCATCAACGTAAGTAAATATGCGCATCCCAATTGTCGTTGATATATAGCAACGAAACCGGCGATATCACATATTACACTTACGGTCACAGAAAAGAAAGTGTAAAACTACAACAGTTGGAATCCGCAACCTCCTCAGACATCGCATGCCTGACCAAATGAATTACTTAGACATCGCATGCCTAACAATTATAAACCCCGCATTTTAGTCTCATTATCGAAAACACTTTTCAATATCAAGTCGGGCAATTCAACAGGATTCCCGACATTCTGATCGAATGCTCGTCGCAAACTTTAGTAGGCGGCCGCACACCCGACGCCGTCGACAAAGTGCACCAAGGCGGAACACCGCTGCCGCGAGCACCCGAACGGATGCTTTCGGCGACGGGGTTTTCCTACAGTCACTTGGTCGGGGCTATGGAGTGAGGCTGTCTATTAAGTTTACCCGGCGAGTATCCGCGTACGCTACGTGATTGCGACGGACTTTTGATCACATCAAAATTCCGTGGCAACCGATCAAGTGAGACTAAAGTGCTATGTTTATAGCATTCATTCAGTTATTACATAACTTTTGTGAATTCCAATTGTTGTATCACATTCCGGATAAAATAGAAAATGTTAAACTTTCCGATTGAACATTCGAACACCCAAGTTTTCCCGAAACAGCTCAACACATGAAATAAGTCTAACAACATTCAGTTCGTGCCTCAGTACCAACGGTCCAGCCGTAGAAGGGTCAAGCCAACGCCTCACATGTGGCACGCCGTACTGCCCCAAACCCGAAGGTTCAAAGGGCAGTTCAAGACGGTCACATAATCGAGTTAAGGTTTGTTGTCTTCTAGAGGGTCCATCGCGTTACTTGCACTACTTAGAACATCGTTAAACTACGGAAAAATCCAACAATTGGAAATTTCCCGGCAGGGGAAAAAGTGGGTATTTATATCCGGTCGAACTTTTTAACATATTCTAAAATACCCGGAAAAACACACTGACAAAATTAGACACTCCGATCGATACACTGAGTTCCCAATACAACCCAGAAAATAAAACTCTGGAATAAATATCAAAAATTCCCAGAAACACCAACAATAAACTATAAGAATTACTGTGCAGAAAAATGTGCCAGAGGAGACCAACTTGCCGCGGAACCGCCGCATAAGGCATGCATATGCGGCGGTTCCGCCGCACTATGAACGATTCAGAGCCCCCGTTTTAAACAGTAATTCTTACAATATTGCACTGAGGTTTCTGCATATTTTTAATCTACAAAAATCCACATTTTACAGAATTGTCCAGAGAGCATTTTAAAGTCGGGGTTTTGGGTCGATCGGACTTCTAACTCCGTCTACGCATCGCCTAAGGCTCTAGCTAGGCTCTGATACCACTGTAGGGTTCCTAGGCACTCTAATGGAGTCTCACAAGTGATCAAACATGCACTAATCAAAATTTTACGGGTGCCTACAAACCCTAATACGGATCGTCAACTAGATATATAGGCGATGCAAGCAAGTAAACAACTTTAACAAAAAGGAAAGAGCTACAACCTTTGTAGATCCGGTCCTCCACCTCCTAGGCTCCGTGATGAAGTCCTCTCCGCTGTCCAAATCGAACCATGACTCTCACGGTGGTTTCATCGGAGAAAAAGCGGGCTAGGTCGTCGACGACGATGCCGAAGATGATCTACGTCGAGGCATCGCTAGATCAAGCTCCAACTTCACCAAGTCAAGAAAACTTGTGAAGGAAACACCCTATACTACTTGGCAAGAGGTAGAGGATGAAGAAATATGAAGTGGGTAGACTTTAGATTTGGATTTCTCACACTTTTTCATCAATCACCATTGATGTAGCAAGCTTTCTTCTCATGAAAGAAGAAGATGAAGAAGAAGAAGAAGATATGATAAGTGTTGAATTATTGGATAAATAAATCAATACTTATCATATATTAACTCTTGGTTAATTGTAGAGAATGGACCATGGTTAACTTGGATGGTTAGGCTTAAGCATGAGACAAGAATGATGACTAAGTCAATGCTTCATGAAACTTCAACTAAAAACAAAAATAGCAACCATTCTTTTCTCATCTTTTCCAAAAATAAATAAATAAATAAATAAGTAAGGAAAAAGAAAACCCTAATCATAAACTTAACCATGGTTTAATTCTTTACACTTAACCAAGTAAACATGTATCATCAAAACATGATACAATCATGTGCACAAATGTATATCGCATATACAACTTGCACAATTCAAGTGAGAAAATCCATTTAAAGTGAACCAATACTAGTTGATGCAAAGTAATATATCAAATATATAATTCTACATTAAATCATTAAATCAACACTTGATTTAACGATCCGGTCATGTCGCATATAACCGGCTAGTATCCAATGTATCGGCTTATCGAATCAATCTTTGATTCGATAACCAGGTTATATCTCATACAACCATTCGACACATACATCGCGAGAATGAAATACGGTATCACATACACGCATTATTCTCGGTCCCGCACATATCTCATATGTGCTCCTATTTCGTTTCGCTTGAGCCAGGAAACCTCTGTGTAGGACTCTAAAGACTCGTCAATACGCCGGCAGCAGATGATGATCATATCAAACACCCACAAGCCGCAAGCGGTCTGCTAAACGTAACGGCCACCCGGGTATTGAACGATCAGAAGATCGAAGAGCAAGCCCGCTCACACTCCTGTGAGTCCAACCAGTAACACTTACCATACAGTCCGGTCATGTTCGTCTGATATGCCGCATATCTCGCCTAGGGGTGGTAAACGTCAGACCCCAATAGCTTGATAAGTCATGCCGACGTAGGGTCCATAACATTTGTGAAACTACTGATAACTCTTACCAGTATATCACAGCAACCCTGGCCAGGGATTTCCAGTTATGGCCAGTCGTGCATTGCGCAACATCAACCCCCAATACCGGGAGAGACGAATCCCCTCCTATCGCTCATTGTCTCCATGTGAATCGGGACTGTACCCAAAAACCACCTGTTTGCACGACTCAGTAGAGCCGTGGTAGGGTGGAAATCAAAGCACAGTGGGAGACATACAAGACTCTATGACGATCTCGGGTCAACAGACTAAGCTGTACCAGTGTCACCAAAGAACTGCCATCTGACGTGAGGTATAATACCATCTGGGAGTTCTCGGCGAGTCCGTTCAGTGTACCCAGTCTCCACTGAGCACCCGCATACCATCTCTGATGTCAAACACCAATGGATATGGGATCATCCATCGCCCATCACATGGGTCGAGAAGATATACGCTAGTCTACTCTGGAATATCGATGCCCCGTCTCGATATTCCCACGACTAGGAACAATGAAGGATGTACTCATTGACTACCCAGGCCCCACTAGTATGATCTGCATCATAGTCCTGGAAGTCGGGTACACATCCTAAGGGCTTTATCAACATGTAATCAGAGAGACAGAAAGTATACACGTTAAGATAAAGAGCAACCAGATAGCATACTATCATGTCGAGCAAGAAAGTCCTACCTATATATGTCCCAGCATCCACTACAATATACATCCAATGTACAGTAATGGCCCCTAGGGCATACATATAACTAACACCACCCCTAGGCGAGATATGCGACATATCAAACGAACAGACCGGACTGTACGGTAGTGTTATTGATTGGATTCGCAGGAGTATGAGCAGGCTTGCTTGTTGATCTTCTGATCGCTCAATACCCGGGTGACCGTTATGCTTAGCACGCCTCTTGCGGCTTGTGGGTGTTTGATATGATCATCACCTTCTGCCTTTGTATTGACGAGTCTTTAGAGTCCTACACAGAGCTTTTCCTGGCTCAGGCAAAATGGAGTAGGAGCACATATGTGATATGTGCGGGACCAAGAATAATACGAGTATGTGATACCGTATTTTATTCTCACGATTTGTATCATTGGTCGGTTATATGCGATTGTTCGGCACGATTTGTTACATTTTAATACCGCCCATTTTATATCATTTTTCAATAAACAGTGCTATTTAATCCATATCTGCTCATTTATACCGAGTACAAGTACGCAGACGGAAACATGGATTTTATACACAACATGCACAAGAAGACGGATTTTTGGCTGGAACTGCAAACAGGACATTATACAGATCAAGATTTGAAAAGAGTTTGCAACAAATATGTGTGTGCACAAAGTTTAATTGTGAAATGGTCCAACACATACATGTGTAAACACTTTTGGAGATGCATGTACCTTGTATGCTGCCATGGCACACAACAATGATGTGTTGTGCAAGTGGTCTTGATGTGCATTAAATGCATAAAGTAGTGATGTGATATGGGCTTTTGCACTTGATCTCTTCTCTGTGATATTGCTCCAGATTGCATATATGTGTTGATTAAAAAAGTTGCAATTATAGAGATATACCCATAAGACCAGAAGACTGCTGAAGCAAGGTGGGCCCCAGAATCAAATCCTTGGCCGCAATTTTATTCAGTTTGGCCGCAAATTGCGGCCAAGAGGGCTCCAATTTGGCTCGTTCAAATTTTGTGGGTACCTGGTGGTATTTTTAGTCTATTGTCACCTGCAACTTTTGATGTTGGATTCTCTATAAATAGCAGATCAAGGCATGAGGCTAAGGAGGAAATTTTGGCATACTTGTAAAAACTCTTGTTAAAAATCTTGTAGCTCTAGGGATTGTGTTGAGTTCTTTGCCTTCCTCTAGTCTCGCAACTTCTCTTTTTGAGCTTGCAAGATTAGATTTTAGTAGTTGAACTCATTTACTTTTATTTTGAACCATTGCAATAAATCTTCATTACATTCAAGTTTGATTCTTGTATCTCTTTTCTATTTTTGACACCTTTCATTATTCAGTTGTGATATTTCTATGATGATGTGTTAGTAGTTGTTCTTGGGCTTTGGTGATGTAGGTTGTGCAATGACTTTACTTCCAACCCCTCCCTTTTTATTCTTGCACTTTTTAATTTTTTTTCTTAATATTGCAAGTTTATTATGTTTTGCTTGATAGGATATATCGTTTTGAATGGTTGCAAATCAACCTTTAACGTATATCCTATTCCTTCTTTACATTTTATCGTTGCTTTGTTACGATTTGAAGTAGGCGTGAATACGGAATTACGTTATGTGTCACAACTAGCTTGATAGGATATATAGCATTCTTGCATATATTCTATACTTGCTAATTCACTTAACTAATTCCATATTCACTCCATTTTCAATCTCATTCTTATTAGTTTCCGTTTTTCTTAACCTTGATATCGTATTTTATCCCGATACATGTTTTCGGATAAATACGGCATACTTTCGCTATTCAAATGGAAACTAAAAGGAATGAATCTTGAATCAAAACGGAGAGTTGGAGGTAAATGTCGTATTTCACTCTTATTGAACCTTAGCCTAAGTTTTCGTATTCCAAAACTTTGCTTCTATTAAGTATTATACTAAAACGTGACAAAACACCATTTTCCAACCTATTGATCCATAACTCAATTTGATGTCGTGATATCCACTTCTTGTGGTTCAACCCGTGCTTGCCGGCTTGCTTCAATGCACCGTGCACTTGCGGTATTTTTAAACTCGATAACTCACGTCGCGCACTATTTTTCCTACAAAAACCGACATATCCGATATTGACCTTATTCTCCGAAAGCACGTCACCGTGGGTTTTGAACAAGTTTTTGGCGCCGTTGCCGGGGAGTGGCAACACCACGAACATTATTTTGAGTTATCTCTGTATATACTTTGTATAAAACAAACAAAATAAAAACACCTCAAATATCCGACTTTTTGCTCTCTGTGTTTTCTGTTCTGCTGTTGATATTATTGTTCTAAAAATATTTTGCGTACAGAAAGGGTACACTAGCAGAATAGAAGAAGACACAGAGAAATTGGAGCAATAACACCAGGATCCGGCCGCAAATTTATCCATATTGGCCGCAATTTGCGGCCTAACCCTGGCATTTTGCCCCAATTTCTCTGTTACTTCTCTACTTTTCTGTTATTAGTCCATTTTTATATGCAAAATTTTATAATTATATATCTACAGAACTTTGGCCATAAATATCATATTATGCACTAAATATCGTATTTTTTTTTATCAAATTCCAGATTGCAACGGAAATATGAACTACGATCGTGCGGAGCTGAGAACAGAATTCTGGAGAAAGACGTTAAGAAGTTAACAGTGCCAAAGATCCGGGTAGATCGACCCGTTCAAGCGAACACTCAAGCGATCACGGATCAAGTCAATGGGAGTTTCTAAACTCAAAAATTCAAGGTACGCATTTTTCCTAACCCCCTCTCCTCAAACCCGACGCTCCAATACTTCAATTTTGTGCAGGATTTCTTTCGCAAACTCCGCTGCACAAGTGCCAAAAGAAACTAACCGTATTTGTTTTGCAGCGCGCCTCTTATAACATAAAAAACGATTGATTGATGATTTGAACAAATTTTATTGTTTGCGCATTGCATGAATTTAATACGGACTTAAGGGCAAAGAACCCCAATAAGATACGGTAAGGGATTTCATCACCCTTCTCCGTGGCCTACAAACCACAAAGAACGAGCATTTTCACACCCTCATTAACTTTAAAAGAAATTAGACTTTCATCCTCTAAGGACTTCGCGCTCACTAGGGTAAGTTAAGTGTATTTCGAACACCGCCCATCGATATATTATACAAAATGTGTCTAGGAAAGTGTGAAAGACGCAACCGCTGAAAGAAAGAAGGTTATTCTAATTAAGGAATCTCGCGAAAGCGAGGGAAAACCTCCCTTCCTCTCTGCACTTACCTGGATTCTCGATCAGTCTATCTTGGGCTCGTTTCGAAGTACATTTTTACTTCAAAAAGCAAGTTTTTTTGAGCAGGTCTAGTTGACCTAGGTGACCCTAGACTGTTTAGGTGTGTGCAGTGTGTCTTGTTTATGCTCATGTTGTACCTTTTTGTGTGATATTTGTGGTTGTGAATATTTTGGTTGAAAAGCGTTTTATTTTATTTTATTTCTCAGTCTTTCCCTACTACTTCCGGATAGTGCATGTCAGCTTGGACTAGAGATTCACAATCTCGATTAGTCCGGTTTGTGCCTGTATCTTCCGACTCTTCTTCACCTTCTGATTCCTCGAAACCTTCCGAGACCTTCTTACCTTCTGCCTCATCGGAGCTGTCCGATTCTACACCTTCACTTTCTTCTCCTACACCACCAACAATGACGGAGCAAACAATTGTTGAGCAACAGGAGGCGGCATTACAGGACAGATGTTACCCACACCGATCATCCATTCCTTCATGCATAGTGTTGCTCACCATTGCGGGAAACAACTATGAGATCAAACCGCAATTCATACCACTACTCCCCAAATTCCACGGACTCGAGTCCGAAGATGCTTACCTGTTAATTAGTGAATTTGAAGGAGTATGTGCGATGATGAAGATTCACGGAGTGGGAGAGGATGTCGTTAAGCTCAAATTCATTACTTTTGCGCTTAAGGATAATGTGAAAAGCTGGTCAAACAGTTTACCAGCTAGATCAATCATGACATGGGATGACTTTGTGAAGGTTTTTCTTAAAAACAAATTACCCTATTCATAAAACCGTACGAATTCGCAATGAACTCCACAATTTTAAACAAAAAGAGGGTGAAAATTTTTGAAAATGCTTAGAAAGATTTAAAGACATCTTAATCAAATGTTCCCATCACGGGTTAGAACAGTGGAGATTGTGTCTGATTGTCTATGAAGGTTTAGACTCCAGTTCACGCATGATGTTAGAAACTATGTGTCAGTGCAAATTCCAGAGCTATGGTGCTAAGGACGCATGGAACTTTTTGGAAGAACTGGCTAACAAGACTATCCAGTTGAAGAGTGTGAGTGAGAAACCATCTGTGACTAGGAGCGGTGCACACATAGTTGACACCTCTATAGCTGCAGAAGCCAAAATCGCCGCTCTTGTACGGTGAATGGAAGCTTTAGAGGAAAAAATTCACTGCTACCAGTCAATCAAATTTCTCCGACTTTGTGCGCTAACTGTCAGCATCCTAGCCACATAACGTAAGAATGTTCGTTTCTCGTTGGGTCCCAGGGGCCTGAAAACGTTAATGCACTGTATCAAAACCAGCGTCCCAGGAACGACCCCTTCGCACCGACAAACAACCCTGGTTAGAAGAATCATCCCAATTTTGCTTAGAATCAGGCACCTTTTCAAAACAACAATTCAAACCCGCCTTTCCAACAAATTCAAAATTCAAAATTTCAAAAGCAGAAATTGGGATACTCAACCAATCAGCCCCAACAACCCCAACAGCCGAATCAGCACAACCCAACATTTGCACCCCCAGGGTTCGCCCAAGACGATAAGAGGGTGACTTCCATTGAAAAAGGGTTGGAAGCTTTGGTTAAAATTTTTGCACAGACTTCATCTAGTCTGGTAACTTTTATGCAAACATCCAGTCAGTTGCACAGCGCTAACACTCAAGAGATAGCCAGATTTGAAATCCAAATCAGTTAACTGGCTGCTGATTGATTCAAAGAATATTTATAACCTCAATCAAGAACAGCGTCGCTTGGTAGCTAGCCGGTGAGTACGGGTCGGTCCACAGGGATTTTGTGTATTCTCTAATTGTTTCAACGAGTTAATTCCGATTGTTGTCGGATTAATTAAATCTAAAAACTATGTTGATCTATACTAGGATTAGAATCTTGCGAGGGTTAGGGTTAGGTTTGGGTTAAGTTTGGAAAGTCAATATTCCTCACCGCTTTCTATGCCCTATTTAAGATCTATAAGGTGTTATGGTAATAATTAATAAATTGGATTAGTACCATCGGGAAGAAACGATGTTTCTTCCTCTAGGATCTTGTCCTTCCTTTCTTAATTCTTACCCTAACCTACATGGAAAACATGCTCAACCAGTCGTTTATACTACGGTATCACCGCTACCTCGTGGGATAGGGTGCCGTAGGGAGTGGTGTATGCATGTATGCATGGAGTCCTATAAAAACGTGTGATGAGCAAGAAAAGGGTGAGAGATCTTCATCTCTCAAGCCTTCCCCAAATCTAACCCTAACAAGTGAGGAGACTACTCACTCATTAGAGAATTGAAAAACATGATCTATACTAATTAACTAGGGCAATTAATGAAAGTTATACTAGGGCAGATAATGAAATTTATATACTAGGGTAGGAAAGAAATTATCTAGGGCATGGAAATAAAAAAACTACTTACTTTATTTGATGCTCTCTTCATACATTGCAGAAATTTACAGATCTGAATTTTGATGAAATGAAATGAGGCACAAGAAGAGGCATAACCTAAAAGAGGTTTTAGGGTTTCTATTTATAGAGCATAGAAATCCTAGGGTTACAATCGACACACATCTGCTTTTACAAATATACCCCTAGGAAGACTAGTCAACGCGCCGCCAGCCTCCAAAATTTTTCTGCACCGACATGGGTTATACACGGCCGCGGATCCGCAGCCAAAACCCATGTTTAGCCAGGGGCTTCTTGGCTCAATTTGTCTTGTCTTCTGCCTGTTGCTATTTTCTCCTATTTTCCTTAGTTGGTTCTCCTGAATGTTTTCTAGTTCTCTTCAAGATTTCCACAGTGATTAATGTTGTGGACTTTTACTGTTCGCTTCGTGTCGAAGTCTTGAACCTTGCGCTGCCTTTGTACTTTTGTGAACTTGTTCATTGATCTTCATTGCCCCTCAAAATGTAGCCACGATCAAGATTCCACCATTTATCGGTAGTAGTTTCACTTTGTATCATCTTTTCGTCAATTTCACTGTTTTTGTTCCGAGAACCTGTAACCTACAACTATGTAGCAGACATAGATCAAAAGCACCTACTTATTTGTAAAATGAATAAGAATAGGGAATATAATAATGCAGAATTATGGTATGAACAAATACCCCCAAACTTATCTTTTGCTCGTCCTCGAGCAAACCTAGTTTTATTCTCGAAAAAGACCTAGCCTCACTTTCGCAGGGAAACGCGATTGCACTGAGCTTGTGCAACAAGCCGTTAAATCTCTAGGTGTCCCTAGTAGGAGGAGTGTTGTCTCCTGAGGGTTTTCAGCGGATACTACCCACAAAATCCTATCAATTAGGCCCATTGACTTTTATTCTCCAATTAGGTTTTCTAACAAAAACTCTATTATCTTCGACTCAGAAATTATCCACCCGTATTCTTCACACTTCTTTATTATTTAACTTAAGATTATATATGTTCTGTGAATTTACTTAGCTTTTGGCATCTTTTAAGCTTTCCTTCCAGGGTTGTATCTCAACTTAGGAATTTTTATCATCTTTACTAAAGATACAAGTCCAAATTTTCATTCCTATCTCTTATCTAAACCCCAATCACATACCCCCTACGTGTGTGTATATATCACCCCAACACTTGGAAATTCAAATCAAGCTATTATACTCTTATACATCGTCCAAAGTACTTTTCAATTGGTGAATTTTTAGATGAAATTGCTCACACATTCTTCATACGACCGTTAATACTTCTTAAGGTACCAACGACCGATTACAAAATGTGTTTGCACATTAAGGCATAATTCCTAGTCTTGTATCATATAAGGCTTTAGCAGTGACTCCTAAACCAGTTGGTCTAAGGCACTAGGTGATAAAGCACCCTTACTAAATATTTTTTTCTATTTATGCAGCCTTAAGTAATTACAAAAACCAGTGTTCATTTTTTTATCTCTTTATTCACACTTGTATTTTTATTTTATTTTCCTTCATACTAAGGATTTTAGACAGGAGCATTTCAAGGTCTCTTCTATTATTCCAAGTTTCAAGGTTCGTGTTTGTGCAAATTGTAGGGTATGTATTTTCAGAATCTTGACTTAAACTTAGGAATTATTTTTCAAACTTATATTTTAATAAAAATATCAATACTTTTCCCTTATTTTAACTTAGCCCACGAAGTGAACTCGAAAATTGCCTATTTCTAAATAAACTACAATGACATATACTTTCTATCGTTAAATTTTAAGAAAGCTTATTTTTAAGGTTTTTAATTTACTATGTCTAAGGTCTAGTTGTTCTTAGCTAGTTAACCTATTTGTCAAACTCAAGCTAATTATGGCCAAAATTGAATATTTTAATTTTTATAATTTTTGAAATTTTTTTATGGGTTTTAAAATAAGTATGCAAATGCAAAAATGTATATATGAATGCAAAGGAAGAAGGTTTACCGAGCACACCTCCAAACTTAAACTTGACAGTGTCCTCACTGTCATGCTACACCAAGAGGGTTGAAAATGTCGGCACTCCCCTGTTTATTTATTTACAATTTTTTTTATTATTAAAAGAAAAACAAAATATATATAGAAAAAGGTTCCCCCCCCCCAAACTTAAGTGAAACAGTGTTTCCACTGTTTTAAGCGTTAAAGTTCAGAGTTATGGAGGAGAAAAATCAAACTATACAAGGCCTTACACAGGCCAAAGGTTAGCACCAACCATTCAAAAATTCTATCGTGATAATGGTAGGGTTGGTGAAAGAATAGAGTGTAGAGAAAGGAGTTGAGTAACACACGAGACCGTATGGGAAGAAGGGTGGAATATGGTCTCGGTATATTCGGAGAAGAATGACGGAAGAGAGAAAGAAGTGTAGTACGAACTTGAGGGTGTAAATCGAGTGAATAAATTAGCGCAAATTGTGATGATCGATGTGTTAAAAGCGATTGTGCTAATCTATCAACCAGTGGAGAAATGGGGTCAAATCCCTCAAGATTCCCAAGAAAACATAGGTACGTTGAACTTGGTAAAGCATCCATTGAAGATGGAAGCGCGACGGATTCTTGCACGGTCAAAATGATGGGAAGTACATAATGGAGTGATTTAGGGATAGTCTTATTCTCACCTAAGTAATCTGTCTCGAACTCGAAGGATTCCATCAATGGTTCGAAATGACTGTAAGCAACCGAGTCTGATGGTTCAACTAACTCATCTGAAAATTCAAAGGACTCAAACTCGGGAGGCGAGTCTTCAAAATCGTCCGAAAAGGTGAAACACTCGTAATCGTTATCAGCTGTGAGAACTGTGTCAGATTCAAAGAGGAACGCACTAGTGGCATCCAAACTTCTGTGATCGAACAGAAATTTTTTAAGCTCACAGTCCCCCTGCGTGATCTTTTGTGTGGTCGGAACGATGGAAAGGATGGAGGGTGATTTAGGAACAGTTAAAGGCTCAGGAGGATGAAATGGAAAATCCGACACATCAAACAATACTTGTTCATCCTCAATACTATCCTCAATACACTCCTTAATACCATCCTCAAAAGTTATCTCATCCATGCAATTATCATCAAAATCAAGAAGCATTTGAGGTTCGGGACAAACATTTAATGAATCGGGATGATGAATTGGAGAGAAAATTTCTGTCAAATCTACGGGTTCATCAGCCAAAATATTCCCTGCGTCAATATCCTCAATCAAGTAAAAATCCATTTTATCGGACACCTCATTAAAAGCATAGATATTTATCAGCTCAGATTCTAGATTGGAGGTGTAGAGGTCAAAAGGATTGGTGATGGTTTCACTCAAAAGGGACCCTTCACAATCTGGCAAATCAAGCACTACAAAGTTGCACAACTCATTACACGTTTTATTTTTAACATGTGAATCATTTGGGACACTTGTTTGAAAACCAGAGTTGTGTGATTCAATTGGGTATGGGTAGGTTTGATTTGGAAGTGTGTACAACTCACTCTCACCACTCAAATTCTCACTCTGTCCAACCGCCTCATCATACATTAGAATTTTTGGAGCAAGTTGGAAACTAGCTACCGGTTCACTAGGTTGCATAAGGGCGGCAATAGACGTATCCAAATTCCTCATCTGTCGGTTTGTCACTACAATATAAGCTTCCAACGACTGTTCCAGACTAGACATGGGTTGTGAAGGGGTTTCAGCAAAAGATTCAAAGTTGTTTGGATACCTGAAACTCCCAAATGGCTGTGTAGAAGCAATGTCTAGGGAATGTGTGAAAGTCGGGTAGGACTGGTAGGAATTGAATGGTTGGACAGGAATAGGATCAACATTTGGGTAAAAAGATGAATGGACTTGTTGATCCCAAGAACTGGAAGTGTTGAAAGGAGAGAATGATCGGTTACGAGATTGTTCAATATGTTCAGCGATAGACATGGGTTTCGGAGTTACAACAGGACTCAAAAAGGGGTATCAACGTAAGAAGGTAGTGAAGGTTGACACGGTTGATACAAAGTGGATTGCGGAGTCCAACTGTTTCTCCTAGACGTTTCTATTCGATCTTTCAAAGAAATTTTGGGTATGGAGGGGTCGTCCGTAATTCGACCAAAACAATTCGCGTATGAAGCAAAGTTTGGTTCAGGATACCAAAGTTCGGCAAGAGATTTATGAGGTGGGGGTACCCATGATGTAAGAAAGGAGAAGAAAAAGAATGTGGGTGCAAGTGGGGTGCACGGATTTCTTAGCGAAAAGTGGCAAGTTTTTAAAAATAAAATTCCTTTTTGTGTTTTTTTATAAGGAGCTTTTTTGCAAAAAGATTTTCGATAAAAGGCTTAGACACACGTTCAATCAACCACAAATGCACAATCAGGCCTAGATCTAGGGTCACCTAGGTCAGCCAGACAGCTCCTAACTGTTCCTAAGGGCAAAAAGTAAGACCTCAAACCGCTTCTTCATCGCCAATTGTGGCCAGGTAAGCACAAGTAGAGAAAGGAGGGATCCGCTCGCGAATCACCGTGAGACGGGCCTTTTAAAGTTACCTTTCACTACCTGTCTAGCCTAGGCACCACAAAGTCAAGTTAGGATCAACGGTCGATGCCTACAACTATTCCTTTGTCCTATTAAGAGCAAAGTCCTTCGGGCTGAGTCTAATCTTTTTTAATTAATTGATGGTCAATGCAATATGCCTTAGGTGATTTTTGGGGTCCTGGGAAGGGTAATGAAATCCCCACCCAATCTGGATTGGTGTTCAAGCCCCTTAAAGTCAATTTAAAATATGCAAAGCAGTAAACACAATCACTAGCAAACAAATTTTTTATTAGCGCGGCGCAAAAAATCCTGCACAAGATCAATTATTGGAAGGGGGAGAAAATTTTAGCGCAAAGAATCCGAAATTTTTATAGAGGAGATATCAGGGGGTTCATAGAAGAAGAAAGGGAGCTCACAGAAAAAATTTCAATCGACGATGTCACTACCCCACGGCGGTTCCGCGGTCAAAAGAGGGTCAACGCGGCAGAAGCGCGGTCGTCTAGTCGGCTCAAGCCTCCAAAAATCTTCTGTTGTTCTGTTATGGTACTCCTTTGATGTTCAGATCTGCTGTTTTCTGTTTCGATTTCTGGATTTTTCCAGATCTGAATCCATTCATCGATCTTGCAAAAATTCAAACGAAATACCCTTCACACAATAAAAGAAGATAAAAATTTTATATTTTTAAAATTTTTTCAGTTTTTATGATTTTTATGATTTTATATTAACCCGAAATTGCAAAAAGAAAATAACACGCGATCCCCGGCAACGGCGCCATTTGATTGATTCAAACAATATTTATAACCGCAATCAAGAACAGCGTCGCTTGGTAGCTAGCCGGTGAGTACGGGTCGGTCCACAGGGATTTTGGGTATTCTCTAATTGTTCTAACGAGTTAATTCCGATTGTTGTCGGATTAATTAAATCTGAAAACTAAGTTGATCTACACTAGGATTAGAATCTTGCTAGGGTTAAGTTTGGCTTAAGTTTGGAAAGTCAATATTCCTCACCGCTTTCTATACCCAATTTAAGATCTATGAGGTGTTATGATAATAATTAATAAAGTGGATTAGTACCATCGGGAAGAAACGATGTTTCTTCCTCTAGGTTCTTGTCCTTCCTTTCTTAATTCTTACCCTAACCTCCATGGAAAACATGCTCAACCGGTCGTTTATACTACGGTATCATCGCTACCTCGTGTGATAGGGTGTCGTAGGGAGCGGTGTGTGCATGTATGCATGGAGTCCTATAAAAACGTGTGATGGGCAAGAAATGGGTGAGAGATCTTCATCTCTCAAGCCTTCCCCAAATCTAACCCTAACAAGTGAGGAGACTACTCACTCATTTGGGAATTGAAAAACATGATCTATACTAATTAACTAGGGCAATTAATGAAAATTATACTAGGGCAGATAACGAAATTTCTATGCTAGGGCAGGAAAGAAATTACTTAGGGCATGGAAATAAAAAAACTACTTACTTTATTTGATGCTCTCTTCATACATTGCAGAAATTTACAGATCTGAATTTTGATAAAATGAAATGAGGCACAAGAAGAGGCATAACCTAAAAGAGGTTTTAGGGTTTCTATTTATAGAGCATAGAAACCCTAGGGTTACAATCGACACACATCTGCTTTTACAAATATACCCCTAGGAAGACTAGTCAACGCGCCGCCAGCCTTCAAAATTTTTCTGCACCGACACGGGTTATACACGGCCGCGGATCCGTGGCCAAAACCCATGTTTGGCCGCGGTTCCGCGGCCATGTAAGGGGCTTCTTGGCTCAATTTGTCTTGTCTTCTGCCTGTTGCTATTTTCTCCTGTTTTCCTTAGTTGGTTCTCCAGAATGTCTTCTAGTTCTCTTCCAGATCTCCACAGTGTTTAATGTAGTGGTCTTTTACCGTTTGCTTCGTGTCGAAGTCTTGAACCTTGCGCTGCCTTTGTACTTTTGTGAACTTGTTCATTGATCTTCATTGTCCCTCAAAATGTAGGCACGATCAAGATTCCACCATTTATCGGTAGTAGTCTCACTTTGTATCATCTTTTCGTCAATTTCACTGTTTTTGTTCCGAGAACCTGTAACCTGTAACTATATAGCAGACATAGATCAAAAGCACCTGTTTATTTGTAAAATGAATAAGAATGAGGAATATAATAATGCAGAATTATGGTATGAATAGCTGCAGCAGTTAATGAATGTGAGAAGGGAACATTTCCCTCTCAACCCGGGATGAACCCTAGAGAGCAGAGAAACAACAACGCTCATGTTGTTCAGACGAACAATATTGAGAATGCGAACACCGTCACCGTCCTCAGATCTGGACGAATGTTTGACTACAAGGTTGTCAACCCCAGTGACTCATCCAAATATGCAGTTGTCAGTTTACCAGCACGTAGTTCATCTTCTGCTCCTCATTGTGATCCGTCGTCATCTTCATCACCTTCTTCTTCTCCTTCTGCTTCTTTTTCGCCGTCTGCTGCACATCCTTCAAAGCAGCTTGAGAATTCACCGCACGACCACCCTGACTGTCTAGCAAGAACATGACCGCCTTCTACACCTATTCCATCTGCAGCTTCTCCAAACTTAGTGTTCAGACCTAAGGCTCCCTATCCTAATAGGTTGAAATCAAAGAAGCCTTCTGCAAATATAGAAAAAGTTGTTAGAAGTTTTTAAACGCTGCGAAGTCAACATTCCTTTGTTGGACGTGGTCCAACAAGTTCCGGCGTATGCGAAATTTCTGAAGGACCTGTGCACGCAAAAACGACGCACAAATGTGCCCAAAACTGTCTTCTTGGACGCCACTCTTGGCAATGTCTTGTCCAAGTCTATTCCAGTGAAATACAAGGACCCAGGCCGTCCGGCTATTTCTTGCACTATTGTGGATAAACAAATCAACCATGCCATGCTAGACTTAGGGGCAAGCGTAAACCTCCTCCTCTACTCAGTTTACGAACAACTGGGACTAGGAGAGCTCAAGCCGACCAGAGTAACTCTGCAACTGGCAGATCGATCTATGAAAGTACCAAGGGGAGAAATTGATGATGTTCTAATCAAGGTCGGAGAATTCATATTCCCCGTAGATTTCATTGTATTGGAGACTGAGCCCGTTACTAACCCAAGCGGTCAAATTCCAGTCATTGTGGGACGGCCTTTCCTAGCCACATCCAACGCGTTGATAAACTGTCGTAATGGGTCCATGAAACTCTCATTCGGTAACATGACAGTCGACCTCAGCATTTTCACGCTAGGAAACCAAGCGAGCGCGAAACATGATGACACTTTTGAAGTCAACACTGTATACGATATGTTTGAGGAAGGGACATTTGACTTCAACAATGAGTGTCTTGAAGAAACGTTTGAAGAACTGTTTTTTGAGGAGCTTCTTTTCCTTGAGAAGCTATGTCCTGAACAGGCGTCCTACGCACATTGGGGGCCCCAATTTGAACCACTTCGTAATGAACCGACCCCTTAAGTGCGACCATATATGGAGGAGCCACCAAAACTTGACCTCAAAGTTCTTCCTGACCACCTCAAGTATGCGTACTTGGGAAATAATGAAACGCTTCCAGTAATAATTGCAACCGACCTTGCGCCTGAGCAAGAGTTGGCCCTCATGGACGTTCTGAGAAAGAACATGGAAGCGATTGGGTGGTCAATGGCTGATATCAAAGGAATCAGCCCTGCTATCTTCCAGCACAGAATCCATATGACTGATGGTTCCAAACCCTTCAAGGATCCTAAATGTCGGCTTAACCCGGTAATGAAATAAGCGGTAAGGAATGAAATGCTGAAGTGCCTGGACAATGGGATCATCTTGTTAGTGTATATGCCCTAGAGGCCATTACTGTATCATACTAGTTTGTATATTACTTAATGGAAGCTTGGGATATTCACAGTTGTAATAACATTCTTGATCAAAATAGTAGTATGCTACTTGGTTTGTTTTTACTTCAATATGTACATATGTTTCTTTTAACATATCGCCTATGCATATTAGTAGAGCCTTTAGGATCTATGCTTGATTACCAGCATTGTGATGGCACTCACACTAGTGGGGGCTACAAGCACATCCTTAAACAGGTCCTTAGTCACGGGATTATCGATACAGGGCATCGATACTCCAGAGTAGACTAGTGTATACGCTTCCCTTCCCAGCCTGGGAGATGGTCTGTCCCACAGCTATCGGTACGTAGTATTGGAGATAGTATGCAGGTGCTCATTAGGTTGTGAGTTACACTGGGAAGACTTATTGGGAACTGCTGGTTGGTAATATACCTATCGTCAGATAGCAGTACCCAGATGACATGAGTACAGCTTAGTCCGTTGACTTGACACTGCTGCTTCGCCTCAAGTGTGTTCTCACAGTTCTTAGATTACTACCCTACCATGGCTCTACTGAGTCGTGGAAACAGGTAGTAGTTGGGTGCAGTCCCGAAGCACTTGGAGGTAGTGGCGATTAGATAGGATTCGTCTCTCCCGGTATTGGGGGTTGATATCGCGCTGTGTCGGAACACCATTACACATAGTCCCTGGCCAGGGCAAGAGAGATTTACTGGTAGGTACTCCAGTAGTTTCTCAGGGTGTATTGGTCCGTACTCCGACACGACTTATACCGCTATTAGGGGTCTGACATTTACCGCCTCTAGGCTAGATATACGATACTCTTAGACAGACAGACCGGACTGTACGGAGATTGTCACATACAGACTCAGTAGGAGTTCGGATGAGTTATGCTCAACTGCTTTCCTATCGACAAACCTAGGGACCGTTACGTACAGCTAGTACCGCTTGCGGCCTGTGGTGAAACCCACTGCCAGCGTAGAGTCGAGTCTTTGGTGTCCCACACAGAGCGTTTCCCTGCATCGGGCAAAACGTGTAGATATCGTATGGTTTTACAAAAGGGTTCGATCACGTGTGTACACTCATGCACGCACGATGAGTCGGGCGGACAATACTAGTGGACTTTGGTTTAAGCCGGATCCTAGTATTGTACTGATGGATTGTCGTCTTCGGTATTCGTATTTTTCGGAATACGAATATAGGTATGTTTGTACGGATGAGGGGCGTTTTCGTAATTTGTACAAAATGTATTTGTAGATGGCATGAACTAATTGTATTAATCATTTAGTTTTAAATAATTAATACATTTTAGGTAATTAAGAAATGATGTGTATTATGCATGAATAAGGACTTGGGTTTTATGGACACATGTTGGTCAATTGACCCATGAGTTATTTGTTTGACCATTGAACCTATTATCTATTATTGATTTAGTTTTTCTAATTCATAATAGTGTAGAGTTAAGTTAAGAACAAGAGAGAGAAAAACCCTATCCGTCTTCATTTTTCTTAGTTCATACCATTTCTTTTTCCATCTCCATTTTTCCCTCAAGCTCAAGAACATTCATGTGTCGAGTAACCTTGAGCTAAATTAGACTCCTCAATCCATCTACACCATCAACACAACCTAGACCATTTAGATTAGAAAACTACTTGATCTAGTTTCTTTAGTTTAGAGGAAAAAGCCTTGTACACAATCGTTCGGGTGGATCATTTAGGATTCGAGCAAGCCGACGAGGAGACGACATCCGTACCACTTCGAGGAGTACGTTCAGGTAAGGAGGACAACGAGATAAGGAGTAGAAGGAACAGGTTTCTTGAGGTATAATTTATGTACTTTGTTTATACTTCTTTTGCATTTGCTAGATACGGTTTAGATTACGATCAAGGCTTACAGTCGATGTTATGATGCTAAAATTATCGTTTTTACACCTTCCGCCTCCCCAGGATTGTGCGGGGTGGATAGCATCGACTTACAGTGGTATCAGAGCCCACTAAATCTAATCTAGTAGATTCGCAAGTAGTAGAATTTTGATCGTCGGAAAAACCGGAAAACTAAATACCGAAAACCCCAGTTTCTGTCGATTTTCAAATCTGTCTGTAAAATTATTTCATTATCATGAAAAATACATGCATGGTTTTCTAAGATGACACAAGAAATTCGAGCCTCTGAATCGCCAAGACAGCCGTGGATCCGCGGAAGAATCGTCTTTCTGCGGCGGAACTGCGGCCGAGTCGTGGCCGATTCAACTCCGATTTATTCTATTATATCTTAATTTTGGTATTATGATTTCTGGAATAATTGATTTCTACCCAATATGTTTCTGAGTGCTGGTTTGCATTTGGGGTAGATACGGAAAATATGTTTCGATCGAATTCCTATTGCAATTAGCTAATTGGTTCTTCTGTATTGTTATATGTGTTTTAATCGTCGACTAATTGCTATACGTCGGTTAGTCGAGATTGCACATATATGTTGGTTTGTGTATATAAACATTTTCTGATTGTCGATGATGAATAGCCGGGGATGTGAGATGAGCGTTTTTACCTTTCAATCATGTAAATTGTAAAATTCATGTAATATTGGCACATCTGGGTTGAGGTTGTAGCCATCGTTGTATTATTTTCTTTTTACTTTTTTCTGCTCCTAGGATAGACCCAAGGTGGGGTACACAAACTACCGGGTTCTTTGAAGTGTCGAGTGGCCTACTCACTTTGTTGAGGGAGGATGCTTCACTTCTGGAATGTGGCGGTTAGTTTGTCGTACCCGTAGGGGTCTGGGGTGGGGTTTGGCTGTTCATCACGACCGTGGGATTTGTCTTTTGCTGCAGGCTTAAATGAAACACTGCATTCCTAGCATATCTGAAATGTTTATCTGTGACTGGAATGATTATTATTGGATGAGATGATTGTAAAA
The DNA here is from genome assembly GCA_030015575.1 of Agapanthus africanus. Lineage (NCBI taxonomy): Eukaryota > Viridiplantae > Streptophyta > Magnoliopsida > Asparagales > Amaryllidaceae > Agapanthus > Agapanthus africanus. The sequence continues at coordinate 406,818,053 of CM057346.1, forward strand.
TATCTATATATGGTATATAGTAGGCGTCACTTATGTTTTACATCCGAGCTAGCCCAGCCCCCGCTCTGTCGTTAGTTAAGTAACCTAACGGGTGATGACGGGCCCCGTGGCGAATGCGGATGGCATAAGAGGACGCGATATTTTTTTTCAATTCTCTCTGTAATGATAGGAGTAAATGATGGGACTACATTAGATTAATGCAAAGCAAATAAACCAAAGTTAAATCCTTGGAACAAATTTGAAAACTACTCGGTTTTTCAAAACAGCAAACTTTTAAATGCGGAGCTTAAACCACTCCTTTTTAAAGCTATCAAGTTCATTCGATTATATCAAGTTCACTATGTTCACGGTTTTACCAAAACCATTCGTAGCCCTCCGTCATTTCATATGAATAGTCAATAGTATTCAAGCTATTTTTGTTGGCCAAAGTCAAGGCATAGTGACTGGTAGTTGTTGGATATTCATATGAAGTATAGATAGATGCGTTGGTTTGGGACAGTTGTACTCCTTTGTTGGCCAAAGTCAAGGGTAGGTACGGGTGGGTTTAAATTAACCTGGATAATGACGGGTAGAACTTGACATGTGACTTATGATTTATTGGCCAAAGTCAAGGTCATAAGAGTATGGGGCAAAAATCCACATCGGGGGTTTCTAAAGAAACTGAAACTTACTAGTGTTGCATACCATTTGGAGTGTGATAAATTTGGTAGGATTCTTTCAGCTTTATCACACAATGATATTTGGATCCCGGTCCCACTGTGAGTATATGCTACTCCTCGGAAGATTTTTTCACTAAACAATCAATGCTATAAACCAAGTAGTTGTCTAGAACGGTGTTAGCGGGGCTATGCCTCCAGGGAAAAGAGGTTTTGTAATTAAGGAACTTCACGAAAGCGTTGGAAAACCTCCATCGAAGTACCAACACTAGTCTGGCTGAACGGTTAAGCAAGAATTGTACAGTGAGATTAAACCTGACTAATTTCTTTTTTCTGGTTTGAGGAGGGATTCGAGAAACAGTGGGAGCCATCCTATTTAGATAAACTAAAAACCATTCTAAACTTGCAAGAGCATCATGCTAGAGTTTTTCTTCTCTCTCTCCTAATTGCAGCGACCGAACATGACGGACCTTAAGTTGCTATTAGATAAAAACATGTTAACAGGGCCAAACTATAAAGATTGGTTCAGGAATGCCAAGATGGCTATTACTTATGACAAGTTGGGCTATGTCCTTACTACAAAAGCCCCCGCTGTCCCAATCCCAAACTCCAGTGTCGCGGACAGGGAAATCCGTAAGACCTGGGAGATTGACTGCGAGAAGGCCAAGTGCCTCGTGCTTGTCTCTATGGACAATGAACATCAGAGGAGGCACGAGAATATGGACCTAGAATCCATATTCCTCAATACAAAAGAATTATATGGAGAGCAATCTCGTATCGCAAGATACGAGACCTCAAAGAAACTATTTCAAGCGAGGTTGGCCGTCGGATCAACTGTCGGGGAACACGTCCTTAAGATGATTGGCTATATTGAGGAGCTCGCAGACCTCTGGACCACGATAGAGAATGAGCTGTATACATACTTGATTCTCCAATCCCTTCCTTCCACCTACGCCCAGTTTATTTTGAATTTTAATATTCAAAGTAAACAAGTTGAACTTCTGGAACTCCCCAACATGTTGAAGAGTGCTAAGGGAACCCTGCAGAAAGCAAGGGAAACACCCGCTCTATTTGTTGGTGGTATTTCTTCATCCAGGTCCAAGGCGAAAGCCAATGGAAAGAAGAAGAAGGCCCCCACCAAAGCGAAAGGCGTTGTTGGTAAGGTGGAAGCAAAGGGAAATGCAAAAGTTGGGGGGAAAACTATAGGAAAGGAAGAATGCTTTTATTGTCACGAAAAGGGCCATTGGAAGAAGGATTGCACGGCCTGGAAAGCACCACGGAACGAAGCAGGTTGTGGATTCAGCTTCAGGTGTGTATGTTGTTGAAAACTGTTTGTCAATCAACTCTACTTCCTGGGTATTGGATACCGGTTCACGATCTTATATCTGTAATTCTTTGCAGGCACTAAGAAGCAGTAGAGTTTTGAAGGTAGGTGATATGACCCTCAGAGTTGCAAACGGAGCAAGCATGGATGCTGTGTCCGTGGGGGAATATCACTTAGGATTGACTAATGGACATGTTTTGGTTTTGCGCAACTGTTATTATGTACCTAGTTTGACTTTTAATATCATATCAGTATCTTCAATGTCTAAAGAAGGTTATGATTTTTATTTGTAAGCGATGTCGTAAACATCCACTTTAATCATAACTTGATTGGGTCGGGTACATTAAACAATGGTATATACGTATTAAACAAATCGCAGATTTTCAATGTCCAAAATACATACAAAAGAATGTCTCCGAAAACTAATCATGCTTTCTTATGGAATTATAGACTGGGTCACATCAATGAAACACGGTTGACTAAGATGCATAAAGAAGGATATTTGGATCCGTTCGAATATCAATCTTATGCAACTTATCAATCGTGTCTCAAAGGAAAGATGACAAAGACTCCATTCACCGGACAAAGAGTATGAGCAAGCGAACTCTTGGGACTCATACACAGCGATGTGTGTGGTCCAATGTCTACACATGCACGAAGCGGTTATTCTTACTTCATTACTTTTACGGATGATTTCTCAAGGTACGGACATGTCTTCCTGATGAAGTATAAATCCGAAGCTTTTGAGAAATTCCGGGAATATAATAATGAAGTGAAAAACAAACCGGCAAAAGTATCAAGACACTGAGATTTGATCGAGGTGGTGAATACTTGAGTGCCAAGTTCCTAGATTACCTAAAAGAGAATGGAATTCTCTCTCAGCTTACTCCTCCATACACTCCACAACACAATGGTGTATCGGAGAGGAGGAACAGAACCCTATTGGATATGGTTCGTTCCATGATGAGTAATGCTAAGTTACCGCGATCTTTTTTGGGTTATGCACTAGAATCGGCTGCATATCTTTTGAACCGGGTTTCTACTAAGACAGTGCCTACCACACCATATCAGATGTTGAGTGGGAAGAAACCCTATCTTAAACACTTTAAGACATGAGCATGTCCATCTTTTGTTAAAAAGCAGTATAAGGACAAACTCAAGGCACACTCAGTACAGTGCAAGTTTGTGGGATATCCAAAGAACTCTAAAGGGTATTTTTTCTATTACGCAGAGGAACAAAAGGTTTTTGTTTCTCGTCATGGCTGCTTCTTGGAAACTGAATTTTTAGAAAATCAGATAAGTGGGAGCGCAATAGAACTGGAAGAAATTCTAGAAGCACAAGTTATTACTGAAAGTATAGTGGAACCAGAAAATTCAAAAGAACAGGACATTCCCGCACCACTCCGTAGGAGTAGTAGGTTTTCTCATCCGCCCAAGAGATACTACGGATTTCTCATAGATGGGGATAGAGAGGATTGCATCATTGACAATAATGAGCCAACTAGCTTCCAACAAGCCAATCAGAGCAGAGACTCGGTAAAATGGCTAGATGCAATGTGGACCGAAATGGAGTCTATGTACACTAACAAAGTATGGACTTTGGACTTTGCTCCAGAATGGGTAAAACCCGTTGGCTGCAAATGGATCTTCAAAAAAAAGATTGGTGTAGATGGACAGATTGAAACCTATAAGGCTAGACTTGTTGCAAAAGGTTTTCATCAAAGATTTGGTTTGAACTATGATGAAACCTTTTCTCCAGTGGCTATGCTCAAATCCATTCGGATTATTCTTGCCATTGCTGCCTTCTACGATTATGAAATCTGGCAGATGGACGTAAAGACGACTTTCCTAAATTGACATTTGGAAGAGTGCGTCTATATTGATCAGCCAGAAGGTTTTAATCAGAGTGGGAGCAGCGAGAAAGTGTGCAAGCTGCTTAAGTCCATTTATGGACTAAAGTAGGTATCGCGGAGTTGGAACATCTGTTTTGATGAAACAGTCAAAGACTTCGACTTTATCAAAAATCCAGATGAACCATGCTTGTATAGTAAGATTGTAGGGAGAACCGTTGTGCTCCTCATATTATACGTAGACGACATTCTTTTGATAGGAAATGACATTCCTACCCTACAATTTGTCAAAAGATTCTTATCACAAAGGTTCTCTATGAAAGACCTGAGTGATGCCTCTTACATACTAGGGATCCGGATCTATCGTGATGGATCAAAGAGGATGTTGGGACTTTCACAGTCCAGGTATATTGACACCATACTGAAAAGATTCAGTATGGAAGATTCCAAACGCGGTAACCTACCGGTTTGTCACGGAGTCACCCTTTCCAAAGAGATGTCTCCCAAGACTGATTTGGAAAGGGATCGCATGTCTATTATACCTTACGCTTCTGCAGTAAGCTTTATAATGTATGCGATGTTTTGTACCAGACCAGATGTAGATTACGCACTAAGTGTGGTAAGCCGGTATCAGTCAGACCCATGAGAGAACCACTAGATAGCGGTAAAGAACATTCTCAAGTACCTGAGAAGGACTAAGGATATTTTCTTGGTGTATAGCGGAAAAGACCTCCAGATCGAGGCTTTTGCTGACTCCAGCTTCCAGAGCGATAAGGATAACTCCAAGTCCATGTCGGGTTATGTCTTCACCCTCAACGGAGGGGCGGTATGTTGGAAGAGTTCCAAACATGATACTGTTGCTGACTCAACTATAGAAGTGGTGTATATTGCTGCTTCTGACGCCGCTAAAGAAGCAGTCTGGATGAGGAAGTTCTTGACAGATCTTTAGGTGGTTCCGTCCATTGTTGGTCCAATACCTCTGTATTGTGACAACAACGGGGCTATAGCTTTAGCAAAGGAACCCAGGTCCCATCAAAAGTCCAGATACATCTTGAGGCGGTATCACCTGATCAGAGAGATCGTGGATCGCCAGGAGATCGAGTTTCGGAGAGTTGCTATAGAGGACAACACTGCAGATCCATTCACAAAGGCTATTTCTCAGACGCAGTTCGAGAGGCTATTCGAGATGATAGGTCTGCGATATACCAGTATATGGCCTTAGTGAAAGTGGGAGATTGTTAGTGTATATGCCTTAAAGGCCATTACAGTATCATACTAGTTTGTATATTACTTAATAGAAGCTTGGGATATTCACAGTTGTAATAACATTCTTGCTCAAAATAGTAGTATGCTACTTGGTTTGTTTCTACTTCAATATGTACATATGTTTCTTTTAACATATCGCCTATGCATATTAGTAGAGCCCTTAGGATCTATGCTTGATTACCAGCGTTGTGATGGCAGCCACACTAGTGGGGGCTGGGTAATCTACAAGCACATCTTTATACAGGTCCCTAGTTGCGGGATTATCGATACAGGGTATCGATACTCCAGAGTAGACTAGTGTATACGCTTCCTTTCCCAGCCTGGCAGATGGCCTGTCCTACAGCCATCTGTACGTCGTACTGGAGATAGTATGTAGGTGCTAATTAGGTTATGAGTTACACTGGACGGACTCATTGGGAACGGCTGGTTGGTAATATACCTATCGTCATATAGTAGTACCCAGATGACATGAGTACAGCTTAGTACGTTGATTTGACACTGCTGCTTCGCCTCAAGTGTATTCCCACTGTTCTTAGATTACTACCCTACCACGGCTCTACTGAGTCGTGCAAACAGGTAGTAGTTGGGTAGAGTTCCGAAGCACTTGGAGGCAGTGGCAGTTAGATAGGATTCGTCACTCCCAGTATTAGGGGCTGATATCGCGCTGTGTTCGAAACGCCATTACACATAGTCCCTGGCCAGGGAAAGTGAGATTTACTGGTAGGTACTCCAGTAGTTTCGCAGGGTGTATTGGACCATACTCCGACATGACTTATACCGCTATTAGGGGTCTGACGTTTACCACCGCCCTAGGACAGATATGCGATACTCTTTGACGGACAGACCGGACTTTACGGAGATTGTCACATACAGATTCAGTAGGAGTTCGGATGAGTTATGCTCATCGGCTTTCTTATCGACAATACCAGGGGACCGCTACGTACAGCTAGTACCGCTTGCGGCCTGTGGTTAAACCAACTGCCAGCGTAAAGTCGAGTCTTTGGTGTCCCACACAGAGCGTTTCCCTGTATCGGGCAAAACGTGTAGATATCGTATGGTTTTACAAAAGGGTTCGATCACGTGCGTACACTCATGCACGCACGATGAGTCGGGCGGACAATACTAGTGGGCTTTGGTTTACGCCGGATCCTAGTATTGTACTGATGGGTTGTCGTCTTTGGTATTCGTATTTTTCGGAATACAAATACAGGTATGCATGTACGGACGAGAGGCGTTTTCGTAATTTGTACAAAATGTATTTGTAGATTGCATGCCTAATTGTATTAATCATTTAGTTTTAAATAATTAATACATTTTTGGTAATTTAGAAATGATGTGTATTATGCATGAATAAGGACTTGGGTTTTATGGACACATGTTGGTCAATTGACCTATGAGCCATTTGTTTGACCATTGAACCTATTATCTATTATTGAATTAGTTTTTCTAATTCATAATAGTGTAGAGTTCAGTTAAGAACAAGAGAGAGAAAAACCCTATCCTTCTTCATTTTTCTTAGTTCACAGCATTTTTTTTCCATCTCTATTTTTCCCTTAAGCTCAAGAACACTTATGTGTTGAGTAAGCTTGAGCTAAATTAGACTCCTCAATTAATCTACACCATCTACACAACCTAGATCATTTAGATTAGCAAACTACTTGATCTAGTTTCTTTAGTTTAGAGGAAAAAGCTTGGTATACAGACGTTCGGGTGGATCATCTAGGATTCGAGCAAGCCGACGAGGAGACGACATCCGTACCACTTTGAGGAGTACGTACAGGTGAGGAGGACAGTGAGATAAGGAGAAGAAAGAACAGGTTTCTTGAAGTATAATTTCTGTACTTTGTTTATACTTCTTTTCCATTTTCTAGATACGGTTTAGATTACGATCAAGGCTTACAGTTGATGTCATGATGCTAAAATTATCGTTTTTACACCTTCCGCCTCCCCGCGATTCTGCGGGGTGCATAGCATCGACTTAAACATCTATCCCATATCTGATAGCAAATGGGTAAGCCCCATTCACGTGGTACCAAAGAAATTGGGACTCACAGTTATCACGAATGAAGCAAATGAGCTAATCCCAACCCGCACACAAACGGGATGGAGAGTCTATATTGATTACAGAAAGCTCAACGCAGCAACTCGCAAGGATCATTTCTTGCTGCCCTTCATTGATCAAATGCTTGAAAGCCTAGCCGGACACGCCTACTATTGCTTCTTAGATGGGTATTCCGGCTATAATCAGATCCCCATTGATCCAGAGGATAAGGATAAAACAACATTCACTTGTCCTTTTGGTACCTTCGCCTACCACCGAATGCCCTTTGGGCTGTGCAATGCACTTGCAACCTTTCAGCGGTGCATGATAAGCATTTTCTCTGATATGGTAGAGCAATTTTTAGAGGTTTTCATGGATGATTTCTCCGTCTTTGGAGATTCATTCTCTGAGTGTTTGAGGCATCTGGAGCTAGTAATGCTACGATGTAGAGAAAAACACCTCACACTCAACTGGGAGAAGTGTCATTTTATGGTTAAACACGGCATCGTGTTAGGCCATATCATTTCTGAAAAAGTTATTGAAGTCGATAAGTCAAAAATCGACGTCATTTCAAGCTTCCCACCTCCATAGACTGTCTATGACATTAGGCCATTCTTAGGCCATGCCGGGTTTTACAGGCACTTCATCATGGATTTAGAAAACTGGCTAGACCCTTGACTTTTTTGCTGGCCAAAGAAACATCCTTTGATTTCAACTCTGAGTGCTTTCATGCGCTCAAGCTTCTGAAGTCGGAACTCACTTCTGCTCCGATTTTAAGTGCACCAGACTGGAGCGAACCCTTTGAGCTAATGTGCGACGCTTCTGACTTTGCGATAGGTGCTGTCATAGGACAGTGATTTGAAAAGAAGCCGCATGTTATCCATTACGCGAGCAGGACGTTGAATGACGCACAACTAAATTACACCACCACGGAAAAAGAATTCTTAGCTGTTGTGTATGCTCTCGAAATATTCCGTCCTTACTTGATCGGGACCCATGTCATGATTTTTACTGATCATTCTGTGCTGAAGCACCTCTTTGCAAAAAAGGATGCCAAGGCCAGACTAATACGTTGGATTCTCCTTCTCCAGGAATTTGACTTAACAATCAAAGATAAGAAGGGAATTGACAATGTTGTGGTCGATCATTTGTCTCGCTTGCCAAATGCAACAATCGAGGAAATTCTAATAAATGAACAGTTCCCTAATGAACAACTTCTCTCCGTATCAATCGAACCCTGGTTCGCTGATATCGTGAACTTTTAAGCCACTGGAGAAACACCACCTTTTTGGTCGAATCAGGACAGGTCTAAATTTCTTTCCCAGATCAAATTATTTTACTGGGATGAACCATACTTATTCAAATACTGTCCTGATCAGATTATTAGGCGGTGCATCTCCAACTCTGAAACAAGAAGTGTTCTGTCCTTCTTCCAAGACCAGGCTTGTGGGGGCCATTTTGGACCCAGAAAGACGGCTGAAAAGGTTTTGCATAGCGGCTTCTACTGGCCGACGCTTTTCAAGGATGCTTTTGAATATTGCAAGACCTGTAGCCGCTGCTAGCACATGGGAAAAATTGGAAGGTGAAATCAGATGCCCTGACAATCCATTCCGATTGTAGAAATTTTCGACGTTTGGGGCATTGATTTCATGGGGCCATTCCCAAACTCTTTCGGGAATTTATATATATTGCTGGCTGTGGACTATGTGTCCAAATGGGTGGAGGCTATCCCTTGTCGAACCAACGAAAATATGTTTATCGTAATATTCTTGAAAGAAAACATTTTTTCTCGGTTCGGTACGCCTCGCACCATCATTAGTGATAATGGAACGCATTTCTGCAACCGATCTTTTGAATCACTAATGAAAAAGTACTGCATCAGCCACAAGTTGTCATCGCCCTATCATCCTCAAACTTGCGGCCAGGTTGAAGTCTCAAATAGACAAATTAAACAGATTTTGGAAAAGACTATCAGCCATAACCGCAAAGATTGGTCATTGAAATTAAATGACGCGTTGTGGGCATTTCGCACCGCTTTCAAAAAAAATCTTTGTATGTCCCCATACCGACTCATCTTTGGGAAAGCGTGTCATTTGCCTGTCGAATTAGAGCACTGCGCTTTTTGGGCAATCAAACAGCTCAATATCGACTTAGAAAAGGCCGGCGAAGCACGAAAACTTCAATTAATCGAACTTGATAAGATACGCAATGATGTGTATGAGAATGCCAAAATGTAAAAGAAAAGACGAAAGTCTTTCACGACAAGGCAATTCTCCGGAAAACGTTCACCGTGGGGCAAAAGGTTCTGCTCTATGACTCCCGACTTCATTTGTTTCCTGGGAAGTTGAAATCACGCGGGACAGGTCCATTTTTTATGCGCACCATCTTTCCGCACGGTGCTGTCGAAATTGAAGATCAGCAATCGGGCAATACGTTCAAAGTTAATAGCCAACGGCTCAAGCCATTTTTAGAATTGCCCGCAGAAACGGGGGAGCTCATGTTTTTATATGAGCTACATTACATCGATTAAAACATATCCCTAAGTTGTTTTCCTGTATATACTCTTTTTGGAGCATTTTGTAATTATTGGTTTTCTTTTACTATTTCTTTTTATAAAGGGTTGTTTTTGCAAACTACCCTTTATAAGCTGCACCAACCCAACCCGAGCTACATCTTCAATTTTTCCAAACACCCTGCAACTCTCTCCTCACAAGAAACCCTACCTCCGAACATCAGCTCCCGATCTCCATTTTAGGCCGCCGGAATATTCAATAAGGCCGCAATTTACGGCCTGCCTTGCTCCAATAGCCCCGATCCTCTTTCTCCTCTGTAAGATTTTTTCTCTTCTTGTTCAATTTCTGCGCAAAATTTCAGATCTGAAATGGTAGCTTTTGATTGTGAGAAGAACTTCTTTGAGATTTTCTCTGACGCAACTTACGGACAGTATTTCTAGGTTGAAATCTGTCAAAGAGGGTAGGACTTTTTAATTTACAATGGAAATGATTTTTTGCTGTGAGGGAATTAGTAGAAAATTTTTACGAAGCATTAAGACATGGTCAATCGGAATCGGGGTTCGTATAATTTTTCTTCCAAGGGCGACGTAGGATTTTTCAGCCCAAACCATTTCTAGGGTTACAAATATCCCCATGCGACCAGGAAACCAACAACCGCGAGAATTAGCGGTTTACAGATCATTGTTGGGGGATTTTGTAGAATTAAAAGATAAGGGGTCGAACCCGACCTAGATGTACCGAAACTTGCTTGCGGTCTGCCGATGGGCAAACCGCAACATCAGGAGAAAGAGCCGTGTTTCTTCCTTTCCGGCTGGTGTGGGACATATTGTGCACTGCTTAATGGAAAAAGAGCAACATTTCTTTGTTGTAACACAATTGTTCAACATAATCATGGAGGGGGCAGCCGAGAAGAAACCCCTACTGCCGGTGCTAGTGACCCTACTTGCGAAGTACTACATGGATAGGATTGAGTCTGATAGGTATGCGACTGTTTATGCAAATTGGCCGGTCGAGCTAGAGAGAATTTCATAAGGATACACCGGCAGCCACTACGAGCAGAAAAACTGGACAAGGGAGGACCCAAACGAACATCCGGGTCCTGAAAGCTTGACAGTGGCACTTTTAATGTGCCAGAATCAGACAACGAGAAATACCTGCAGCGTCTGACATTTAGGAGTGTTCGCCACATGCTCAAGAAACAACAGAAAATGCAGGAGCAGCTAGACAGGATTGAAGCAGCTCAGCAGGCAGCGCATGACGACGCTAGCGGGAGCAAGAAGGGCAAGGGAAAAGCCAGAAGGCATTGAGGATAATGCAAGTTTCAAGTTGGGGGTGATATCATATAGTTGCATTTGCATATTTCCTGCATTTCCTGCACTTTCATTCATGTAATTTTCCTTTATTTTCTTATAGTTACATTGCATATTTGCTTTTGTACTGCATTTTGCTTATTGTTAAAATAAAAAAAATTAAAATTTTTTTTGTTTGTGTATATTTCTGCATTGACTCACTTATTAAAAAGCCCATAAAAATTATAAAAAATAAAAAATAAAAAAAATTGAAAATTCAAAAACATAAAAACTTTATCATGTTAGCTAGTGGGAATTTTTTTTTCAAGCCTGACGGTTCAGTTGATAAGTTAGAAATCACTAAATCCCTTTTTGTGAAACTAACAACCCGAAAAATAACCCTCCTATGAGTTTAACCATAGCCGATTGGCATCTTGATAAACACTTTACACGTGTCGTATATTTTTGAGAGTTAGATAAATGTCTGACATGTCTGTAAAATTTTAAAAATTGATAAACACCGTTAGGATCAAACAGGTTTGCCTGAGTTAAGTAATATCAAGATAAGCTCATACAGTGAAGTTGATATGAAGAATTGTATAGTGATTTTAACAGAAATTATAAGTCTCAAAAATAACCCATCTGAAACCTTGTTGGAGTAATTTCACACCTTATCACATGTAACATCTTCAAGTTTAAAAGAAAAAGCTGGCTATATCTCCGTTTTTCACTGAATGCAAAACTCAAAAGAAAATGAGTCATTTTGTTTTGTGGCCTTGGTAACTTGGGAAATTAAGTCCTAGGGGTGTCTCCACAGCTAATGCCCTAAAACCATCTGGTTTGGGAGCTATTAACCCAAAACTCGCTAAGTTTCCAATCGCCAGATAAAAGAAGCTAAGCAAGTGTTCTCTCCGAGTTAAAAGTCCTTATGGTTTTTTGTGGGAGAATAATCTTGGCGGTGACGAATTTCCTAGTAAAACAGATTTTTTAACGGAGATATGAAAGTTTGTATTTATTAAAACGTTTTACTCGATATTGAAGGGTGTGCATGCACAAAAACAGTGAAGGGTAGGGGCGAAAAATAAGACTTAGAGTCTTTGTTGAAATCGATATATATTCTGACTTAGAACATAACTGGAAAATTAAAAGTTGAAAAAATCTTAAGTCTTTTCAAACTTGTATGATCCTTTAAAAGTCTATCCTGATCCGTATTTTTGACATGATGACACTAATCAAATTCTTAGAAACTTATGGACACAATCCATACAAATCACGTAAAGACGCATTTGGCTTATGTTAAATAAACAGTGAGGAGTGAAAAATAGGGTTGGACGTTTTCTAACTTGGATAATAGAATTTCTAGCTTTGACATTTAACCTTATGATTTGAATCAAGTGTTTTCTAGCAAAACTAACTTGACTGGATTTTATGGGTGCAATCCGCTGAAAACCCTCAGGAGACAATACTCCTCCTACTAGGGACACCTAGAGGTTTAACGGCTTGGTGCACGTGCTTAGTGCAATCGCGTTCCCTGCGAAAGTGAGTCTATGAATTTTTGTTTTGCTCAGGACGAGCAAAAGATAAGTTTGGGGGTATTTGTTCGGCACGATTTGTTATATTTTAATACCGCCCATTTTATAACATTTTTCAATAAACAGTGCTATTTAATCCATGTCTGCTCATTTATACAGAGTACAGGTACGCAGACGGAAACATGGATTTTTATACACAACATGCACAAGAAGACGGATTTTTGGCTGGAACTGCAAACAGGACATCATACAGATCAAGATTTAGAAAGAGTTTGCAACAAATATGTTTGTGTGCAAAGTTTAATTGTGAAATGGTCCAACACATACATATGTAAACACTTTTGGAGATGCATGTACCTTGTGTGCTGCCATGGCACACAACAATGATGTGTTGTGCAAGTGGTCTTGATGTGCATTAAATGCATAAAGTAGTGATGTGATATGGACTTTTGCACTTGATCTCTTCTCTGTGATATTTCTCCAGATTGCACATATGTGTTGATTAAAAAAAGTTGCAATTATAGAGATATACCCATAAGACCAGAAGACTACTGAAGAAAGGTGAGCCCCAGAATCCAATCCTTGGCCGCAATTTTATTCAGTTTGGCTGCAAATTGCGGCCAAGAGGGCTCCAATTTGGCTCGTTAAAATTTTGTGAGTCCCTGGTGGTATATTTAGTCTATTGTCACCTGCAACTTTTGATATTGGATTCTCTATAAATAGCAGATCGAGGCATGAGGCCAAGGAGGAACTTTTTGCATACTTGTAAAAACTCTTGTTAAAAATTCTTGTAGCTCTTGAGATTGAGTTGAGTTCTTTGCTTTCCTCTGCTCTTGCAACTTCTCTTTTTGAGCTTGCAACATTAGATTTTGATAGTTGAACTCATTTACTTGTATTTTGAACCATTACAATAAATTTTCATTACATTCAAGTTTGATTCTTGTATCTCTTTTCTATTTTTGTCATTACCTTTCATTATTCAGTTGTGATATTTCTATGATGATGTGTGAGTAGTTGTTCTTGGGCTATGGTGAGATAGTTTGTGGAATGACTTTACATCCAACCCCTCCCTTTTGATTCTTGCACCTTTTCACTTCTTTTCTTAATATTGCAAGTTTATTATGTTTTGCTTGATAGGATATATCGTTTTGAATGGTTACAAATCAACTTTTAACATATATCCTATTCCTTCTTTACATTTTATCGTTGCTATGTTACAATTTGAAGTAGGCGTGAATAAGGAATTACGTTACGTGTCGCAACTAGCTAGATAGGATATATAGCATTCTTGCATATATTCTATACTTGCTACATCACTTAACTAATTCCATATTCACTCCATTTTCAATCTCATTCTTGTTAGTTTCCGTTTTTCTTAACCTTGATATCATATTTTATCCCGATACATGTTTTCGGATAAATACGGCATACTTTCACTATTCAAATGGAAACTAAAAGGAATGAATCCTGAATCAAAACGGAGAGTTGGGGGTAAATATCGTATTTCACTCTTGAACCTTAGACTCAGTTTTCATAATCCAAAACTTTGAATCTTTTAAGTATTATACTAAAACGTGACAAAACACCATTTTCCAACTTATTGATCCATAACTCAATTTGATGTCGTGATATCCACTCCTTCTGGTTCGACCCGTGCTTGCCGGGTTGCTTCAATGCACCGTGCACTTGCGGTATTTTTAAACTCGATACTCACGTCGTGCACTATTTTTCCTACAAAAACCGACATATCTGATATTGACCTTATTCTCCAAAAGCACGTCACCGTGGGTTTCAAACAGTGATATAGCCGGGTTATTGAATCAAGTGTTGATTCGATAAATTGATACACATAATATTAGTCGGTTATATGTGATATGACCAGATCATTAAATCAAGTGTTGATTTAGTGATTTAATGTATAATTATATATTTGATATATTACTTTACAATAACTAGTATTGGCTCACTTAAGATTTTTTTCTCACTTGATGTGCACATAGTGTATATGTGATATATGTTTGTGTACATGATTGTATCATGCTAGATGATACATGCAAACATGGGTGTGTGTATGACTTACACCATGCTACATATAATTTAGGGTTTTATTTATTTTAAGTAATTCAAATTAGGTGGCATTTTTTTCATGGCTTGAAGCTTCATGAAGCTTGGATAACCATTGACCAAAGTTCACTTGATTTGTTTTACTTAAGATATTTTAAACCTAACCATTATTATTTAGCCATGGTTAAGTCTCTACATGGGTCAGTATATGACACTAACTCATCCATGGTTGCTATTCTCACATTATTATTTTTCATTCATGAGCTGCTTCATTTTGATGGTGTTTTCCTTCATCTCTTTCTTCTAGCTTTCTAACTCCATGAAACATGAAGAAATATTGTGAGAAAATAAAATCTAAAGTGAGCCCACTTCCTACTTCATTATCCTCTACTACTTGCCATTTAGTTTAGGGTGTTCTCTTCACAAAGTTCATCACACGGGTGAAGAGGTTGCTTGGGTTTGAGCCTCCTCGACGTAGATCATCTTCGGCCTCGAAGGCTTTGAGCAAGGTTGTTCATTTCTCCAAGAAAACGCATACTAGAGTTCGGGAGATCAACGATCGCAGCGAAGGGACTTCTACACGGAGCTTTAGAAGTGAAGGACCGGTCTATAAAGGTTGTATTCCTTATTCACTTTCTATGTAAAGTTGTTTATATTCTAGTTTTGCTCCTAAAACTCTAGTTAGATCCAAGGTTAGGTTGTTTGGCACACTAGAAATTTATAAAATTGGCCTGTTTGATGCTTTGTAAAATCTTGTTGTTGTGCCAAATAACCCTACACCAAGTACTAATCCAGTACTCAAACAAATCTGGGCCCAAAACAAAATATTCCAGAAACCATAATTCCATAACTAAGAGCCCGAGAAGAAAGATTGCGCACTGTTGCCCCAAAACGGCGGCGGATCCGTGGCCAAAACTTAGGTTATGCGGCGGTTCCACAGCGGTTTAGTGGGTTCAGTCGCCCAATTTTCTTCTGTAGTCTTAAAAAAGCCTGCACGATTTTCTGACATACCCAAAATAATTTTTAGACGACATAAAAAATTCGGCAGAAACATAAAAATATGGAATTGCGGTTTTAGAAAATTTGGTCGATCGATATTTTAAACATGTTAGAACAAACTAGTATGGGTTAATGGCGTGGCTCTGATACCATGTAAGTCTACGGTATCTCCCCGGCCGTCAATCTGAGCCCAAACACGGAACAAAAACTTTTATAAACTGGCGCTAACGCAGACTTTCACCCGGATCATGCCATTGATCCCAAACTAGCTAACTACAAAGATGTTAGAATGGCTATACCGATCGATCCATGTCCTTCAGTCTTTAGCCACCATCCCATGCTCCTCGCGGCTTCTCCGATCTCGCTCGTTGAAGTGACACCACGTCAAGGATTCTTTATACGGGCTCCCGCTTCAAACCGAAGCAACTTGGACATGAAGTTTGCTAGCGGACATGTCCAAGGTGAAGTAGAGAGTGTGTAGGATTACTTTGGCTCAAAACACCCAATGTTTTTGAACACATGAGACTTGATGGGTGGAGGAAGAAGATAAAGCCATTGGAGAATGAGTGAAGCAACTCATGAAAGATAATGGCTAAGTGTTGTGAGATTTTAAGCATGCTAGCAACTCAAGAAAAATCACCAGAGTTAAGAAAAATCTCACAACTCAAACTAAATATCAAGCATGCTAGAATGGTGCACCATGACTCACTTCATGGGTCTTTACAAAGCATGCTATCAATTTAATGCCAAAGAATGACTCACCCTCCACCTTATTAAACCATTAATCCAAATGGTTAAAACAATAATGAGGTGTCATCTTCTAGAAACATCTTGTAATGAAATTACAAGAATACCTCTCAACCGTAAATACATACCCGTATCTGTATTCCGACTGAATACGAATACAATGAGACGAAAATAATCCAACAATATAATACTAGGATCCGGTTTAAAGCAAAGCCGACTAGTATTATCCATCCGATCATGATTCGTGCACAAGTGTATGAATATGATCGAACCCTGCCATAAAACCATACGGCCTCTACAACGTTTCGCCCGAACTTGGAAAACTCTCTCTGGGGGACTCTAAAGACTCGTCAATACGCTGGCAGTGGGTTTAACCACAAGCACGTCAGTGGTACTAGCTATACGTAACGGCGGCCCATGTATTGAGCAAAATGGGAGGTTGTTCATATTAGATTTTTGCATTTTTATATCGCCCATTCTTAATCATATTGCATATAAGTAGGTGCTTTTGATCCATGTCTGCTAAATAGTTGCAGATTACAAGTTCTCAGCTCTTTACAGTAAATTCATGAAAAGTTGCAACAAATGCGGTGTTAGTGTATATGCCCTAGAGGCCATTACTGTATCATACTAGTTTGTATATTACTTAATGGAAGCTTGGGATATTCACCTTGTATAAACAGTATTGCTCAATATAGTAGTATGCTACTTGGTTTGATTCTACTTCAATGTGTACTTGTGTTTATTTCAGTAAATCACTTATACGCATTAGTGGAGCCCTTAGGATCTTTGCTTGATTACCAGCGTTGTGATGGCAGTCACACTAGTGGGGGCTGGGTAATCTATAGGCACATCCTTATACAGGTCCCTAGTCGTAGGACTATCGAGACAGGGCATCGATACTCCGGAGTAGACTAGCGTATGCGCTTCTCATCCCAGTGTGGGAGATGGTCTGTCCCACAGCCATCAGTACGTCGTACTAGAGATAGTATACGGGTGCTCGTTGGGTTACGAGTACACTGGACAGGACTCGTCGGGAACTGACAGGTTGGTATTATACCTATCGTCAGTTATCAGTTCCCAGGTGACATGAGTACAGCTTAGTCCGCTGACTTGACACTGACACTTCGCCTCGAGTGTGTTCCCACTGCACTTTGATCACTACCCTACCACGGCTCAAAGGAGTCGTGCAAACAGGTGGTGGTTGGGTGCAGTCCCGAAGCACTTGGAGGCAGTGACGGTTAGACAGGATTCGTCTCTCCCGGTATTGGGGGTTGACATCGCGCAGTGTCTAGGAGAGCCATTACACGAGTAGTCCCTGGCCAGGGCAAGCGAGATATACTGGTAGGTTTCCAGTGTTATCTCAGGGTGTTTTGGGCTTCACTCCGACACGACTTGTACCGCTATTGGGGGACTGACGTTTTACCACCCCCTAGGCCCGCCATGCGATGTATCAGACGAACAGACCGGACTGTACGGAGAATGTCACATTCAGACTCAGTAGGAGTTCAGATGGGGTTTCACCTCGTCAGCCTTCTTGTCGGCATCTACCTGGGGACCGTTACGCACAGCTAGTGCCGCTTGCGGTCTGTGGTTAAACCCACTGCCAGCGTAGTGTCGAGTCTTTAGAGTCCCACACAGAGGGTATTCGCCTCTGGGCAAAACAGAGTAGAGGTCGCATGGTTTTGCGACAGGGTTCGTTCTCATCCGCGCACTTGTGCTCGTTTGGAGTCCGGACGGATTTTACCAGCGGGCTCTGGTTTGAGCCGGATACTGGTATAGTATTTGGGGTTGCTTTTATCTCTCAGTATTCATGTTCCTCGGAACAAGAATGCAGGTGTGTATGCACAGTTCTTTTTGAGGAGGAGGAAGATGATTTTTCATTAGGGTTTCGGAACGGGTGCGTATGCACAGTTGACAGTTGTATTTTTCCAAACCCTAATGGATTTGTATTATATCATTTAATAATATATAATAAAATGAAATTGTGTCATGGTTAGTTTTTGTTGACTTGTTGACCATGGTTGACTTGTTGACCATGGTTGAACATTTGACTACCATCATTACAAATGCAAGATGCTTTTTCATTCTTGCTTTTTCATTTAATGTTTGTAATGATATTAGTCATTCCTAAACTTTCCATCAAACCTTTTTCATTTTGATTATTATTATTATTTGATTATCCTTTTTCTTTTGTTATGGTTGCAAAAGGAAAAGAGAAGCTCATTCTATCATAACCTCTCTCTCTCCTCATTTCATCTTCTTCTTCCTCTTGAAAAGAGAAACCTTCTCATGTGTTGAGAATCATTCTCTTTAGAAAGAAAAGCAAACCCTAATCTCTCTCTACTCATTCTAGGATGAAGGTTTAGCAAGCCGGAAACCCTAGTTCACTCAAAGATCGAGGAAGAGCCCAAAGTCGAACCTTCGAGGTGGATCCATCTTCGACGGGAGAAGGCGACGTAAAGAGAACCATCAACCTCTACAAGGTTTGAAGAAGAAGGAGTTCAAGTTAGGTATAACCATCTTCCATAGTAGCTAACTCTCTTTAGCTAGATTGCTAGTTTTAGTTTAGACAACGATCCCGACCTAGTTTAGTCCATGTTGCCTCTTGCGATAAAAATTCGTTTTTTATACCGTTTCCGCCTCCCCGTAAGCACCGGGGGTCGCAATATGGACTTACAGTGGTATCAGAGCATAACTAAACTTAAACTAGTAAGGTAGTGAAGTGTAACGAAGTTCGGAACCGTAAAAAACCCAAAAAACCGTATTTTTGAAAACCTGAGTTTCTGTTGAAATATTTTGGGCTCAAAATGAAAAAATTTATATTTGTAAATTCATCTCAGGGTTTTCTAAAAACACCCATGAAAAACGACACAGAGATTCATCCAAACCGCCGCGCTTCCGCCGCACGAGGTAGGCTCGTGCCGCGGAAGCGCCGCGGTTTGATGTCCTCTCTGCATCGTTTTTCGTGCAGTGTCTTTATGTGTTGATTTTGGGATTTTTAGGATATATATTATATGCCCAGATTTTCCAGAACTAAAATTTACTTTTGGGGGCCTATAATTCCGTATTTTTCCGAACTTCACTGCACTTTGACTATGTTGGTTATATCTGTGATGTTTGCATGTATTGAACGTCGGCTAATCGCTATAAGTCGATTAGTCGGGGTTATACATGATCTGTAATGTGCTGGAATGTGTATATGAATGTGTTGGACTGTCGCGGGTGAATAGCCGGGGTGGATGTGAGATGAGCTTTTGTTTTTCTTTCATTCATTGTAAATGTAAATTGATGTAATAATATTATTTGTTTGGCCGCACAACCGGGTCGGGGTTGTAGCCGTCATTGTATAATTCTTTTTACTGTTTTTGCTCCTAGGATAGACCCATGGTGGGGTGCACAAACTACCGGGAACTTGGCGGGTAGTTTGCCGCACCCGTAGGGGTCTTGGGTGGGGTGTTTGCTATTCACCGCGACCGTGTTATCCGCTTTTCGTTTCAGGCTCGAAAGAAATGCGGATTGCTAGTATATCCAATGTATTCATCTGTGATCTGTAATGTCTATCATTGCTTTCTATTTAGACGTTGCTTATGTTTTACAGCCGCGCTAGCCCAGCCCCCGCTCTGTCGTTAGTTAAGTAACCTAACGAGTGATGACGGGACCCCGTGGCGAATGCGAATGGCATAAGCGTACGTCATATTTTGGTTGTTTTCTGCAATGGTAGGATTAAATGATGGGACGCATTAAAAGAACTAATGCAAGAATATCACGCATTAAAAGAACTAATGCAAGATAATAAACCAAGTTTAAGTCGATGGAACACTTTCGAAAAACCACTCGGTTCTTTTCAAAACTAACTTTTAAATGCGGAGCTTGAGCCACTCCTTCTAAAAGCTATCTCGTTCCATCGATTATATCAAGTTCACTACGTTCACGGTTTCGCCAAAACCATTCGTAGCCCTCCGTCGTTTCACATAAATAGTCAATAGTATTCAAGCTGTGTTTGTTGGCCAAAGTCAAGGCATAGTGATTGGTAGCTATTGGATATTCATGTGTAGCATAGATAGATGCGTTGATTTGGAACAGTCGTACTGCCTTGTTGGCCAAAGTCAAGGGTATGTACGGGTGGATTCAAATTAACCTGGATAACGACGGGAAGAACTTGACATGTGACTTATGATTTGTTGGCCAAAGTCAAGGTCATAAGAGCATGGGGCAAAAATCCACATCGGGAGTTTCATAAGTACTGAAACTTGCTAGATTTGCATACCATTTGGAGTGTGATGATTATGGTAGGATTCCTTCATTTTCGTCACGCGATGATATTTGGATCCCGATCCTACTGTGAGTATATGCTACTCCTCGGGAAATTTCTCACTAAACGATCAATGCTATAAACCTAGTAGGTGCCTAGAAAGGTGTTAGCGGGGCTACGCCCCCAGGGAAAAGAGGTTCTTAAATTAAGGAACTTCGCGAAAGCGTTGGAAAACCTCCCTCGAAGTACCGACACTGGCCTGGCTGAACGGTTAAGCAAGTATTGTACGGTGGGATTGATCCCGGCTAATTCTTCCTTTGTGGTTTGAGGAGGGATTCGAGAGACAGTGGGAGCCATCCTGTTTAGACAAATTAAAAACCATTCTAAACTTGCAAGAGCATCGTGCTAAGTGTTTCTTCTCTCCCCCTGCAGCGACCAAATCGAAATGACTGGACTTAAGTTACCTCTAGATAAAAACATACTGACAGGGCCAAACTACAAAGATTGGCTCAGGAATGTCAAATTGGCAATCTCTTACGACAAGCTGGGGTATCTTCTTACCACCAAAGCTCCCCCCGTCCCAGGTCCCACCTCCAGCGTCGCGGATAAGGAAATCCGTAAGACTTGGGAGATTGACAGCGCGAAGGCCAGATGCCTCGTACTTGCCTCGATGGACAATGACCATCAGAGGAGGCACGAGAATATGGATTTGGAATCCATATTTCTTCATACAAAAGAACTGTATGGAGAGCAGTCTCGTATCGCAAGATACGAAGTGTCGAAGAAGTTATTTTCGACTAAGTTGGCCGTCGGATCATCGGTAGCGGACCACGTGCTTAAGATGATTGGCTACACTGAGGAGCTCGCGGAACTTGGGACCACGTTGGATAGTGAACTCTACACAGATATAATTCTCCAGTCCCTTCCATCCACTTACGCCCAGTTCATACTGAATTTCAACTTGCAAGAAAAGGAAGTTGAACTTTCAGAACTCCTCAACCTGCTGAGGAGCGCAGAGGGCACCCTACAGAAGGGTAGGGATACATCCACTTTGTTTGTAGGAGGATCTTCTTCTTCTAGGTCCAAGGCGAAAGCCAAGGGAAAGAAGAGGAAAGCCCCCGCCAAACCAAGGGGCGGTGTTAGTAAAGTGGGTGCGAAGGGAAAGGAAAAGGCAACAAAGATAGCGGGGAAGCTTGTTGGTAAAGAGGAATGCTTCTATTGTCACAAGAGTGGACACTGGAAGAAAGATTGCAGGGCTTGGAAAGCCAGGACACAGGAACTGAAGCAGGTTGCAGCTTCAGCTTCAGGTGTGTATGTTATTGAAAACTGTCTTTCTATAAACTCTACTTCCTGGGTATTGGATACCGGATCAGGATCTCATATCTGTAATTCTTTGCAGGCATTGAGAAACCGTAGGTTTTTGAAGGAAGGTGACATGACCCTCAGAGTTGCGAACGGAGCTAGCATGGATGCTAAAGCCGTGGGGGACTATCACCTAGGAATGTCAGATGGACATGTTTTGGTTTTGCGTAATTGCTTTTTTGTACCCAACGCAACTTGTAATATCATTTCTGTATCTTTGGTTTCTAAAGAAGGTTATGAATTTGCGTTTGTAAGTAATGTTGTTAACATTCACCTTAATCAAGTTCTGATTGGGTCAGGTACATTGAGCAATGGTATATACGTATTAAACCAACCACAGATTTTCAATGTCCAGAATACACACAAAAGAAAGTCACCAGATATTAATCAGACTTTCTTATGGCATTGTAGACTGGGTCACATCAATGAGAGAAGGTTGACTAAGTTACATACAGAAGGATATTTGGATCCGTTCGAATATCAATCATATGCCACTTGTCAATCCTGTCTCAAAGGAAAGATGACAAAGACTCCGTTCACTGGACACGGAGTAAGAGCGAGCGAGCTCTTGGGACTCGTACACAGCGACGTGTGCGGTCCAATGTCTACACATGCAAGAAGCGGTTATTCTTACTTCATTACTTTTACGGATGATTTTTCAAGATACGGTTATGTCTTCTTAATGAAACATAAGTCAGAATCTTTTGAAAAGTTCCAGGAATTTAAGAATGAAGTAGAAAAACAGACCGGCAAAAGTATCAAGATTCTAAGATCGGATCGAGGTGGAGAATACTTAAGTGCCGAGTTCCTGAATTACTTAAAAGAGAATGGGATTCTCTCTCAGCTTACTCCTCCATACACTCCGCAACACAACGGTGTATCGGAGAGACGGAACCGAACCCTATTGGATATGGTACGGTCCATGATGAGTAACGCTGAGTTACCGCGATCATTCTGGGGGTATGCACTAGAATCAGCTGCGTACCTTTTGAACCGAGTTCCTACTAAGACTGTGCCTACTACACCATATGAGATGTGGTGTGGGAAGAGACCCCATCTCAGTCACATCAAGACTTGGGGATGTCCAGCTTTTGTTAAAAAGCAACATGCGGACAAGCTCGAGGCACGCTCAGTACAGTGTAAGTTTGTGGGATATCCAAAGAACTCCAAGGGATATTTCTTCTACTGTGAAGAGGAACAAAAAGTCCTTGTTTCTCGTCATGCCTACTTCTTGGAAACTGAGTTTTTGGAAAACCAGATAAGTGGGAGCACAGTAGAACTGGAAGAAATTCCAGAACCACGGACTATTACTGAAAGCTTAGTGGAACCAGAGGGTTCAAATGAACAGGACATTCCTATGCCGCTCCGTAGAAGTAGTAGGCAGTCTCATCCGCCCGAGAGATACTACGGTTTTCTCATAGACGGGGATAGAGAGGATTGCATCATAGACTATGATGAGCCTACTAGCTTCCAGCAGGCCGTTCAGAGCATTGACTCGGTAAAATGGCTGGATGCAATGCGGACCGAAATGGAGTCCATGTACACCAACAAAGTATGGACGTTGGACATTGCTCCAGACGGGGTAAAACCCGTAGGATGCAAGTGGATCTTCAAAAGGAAGATTGGTGTAGATGGACAGGTTGAGACTTATAAAGCTAGACTTGTAGCAAAGGGTTTCCGTCAAAGACCTGGCTTGGACTACGACGAAACCTTTTCTCCAGTGGCTATGCTGAAATCCATTCGGATCCTTCTTGCCATTGCTGCCTTCCACGATTATGAGATTTGGCAGATGGACGTAAAAACCGCTTTTCTAAATGGAAATTTAGAGGAGTGTGTCTATATGGATCAGCCAGAGGGTTTCATTCAGAGTGGGAGCAGCGGAAAGGTGTGCAAGTTGCTTAAGTCCATCTATGGACTAAAGCAGGCATCGCGGAGTTGGAACATCTGTTTTGATGAGACGGTCAAGGAATTTGACTTTATCAAAAATCCAGATGAACCGTGCATCTATAGTAGATTTGTAGCGAGAACTGTAGTATTCCTTGTTTTATACGTGGATGACATTCTCTTAATAGGAAATGACATTCCTATGTTACAATCTGTCAAGGGTTTCTTGTCACACAGGTTCTCCATGAAAGACCTGGGTGATGCCTCTTACATCCTGGGGATCCGGATCCATCGTGATAGATCCAAGAGGATATTAGGACTTTCACAGTCCAGGTACATCGACACCGTACTGAAAAGATTCAGTATGGAAGATTCTAAGCGCGGTAACTTACCGGCTTGTCACGGGATCACCCTCTCTAAAGAGATGTCTCCCAAGACTGATTTGGAGAGGGATCGCATGTCTATTATACCCTACGCTTCTGCGGTAGGCTCTATAATGTATGCGATGTTGTGTACCAGACCGGATGTAGCTTATGCACTGAGTGTAGTAAGCCGGTATCAGTCAAACCCTGGGGAGAAACATTGGATAGCGATAAAGAACATTCTCAAGTACCTGAGGAGGACTAAGGAGATGTTCTTGGTGTATGGCGGAAAAGACCTCCAGATTGAGGCCTTTGCTGACTCCAGCTTCCAGAGTGACAAGGATGATTCCAAGTCCATGTCGGGTTTTGTCTTTACCCTCAATGGAGGGGCGGTGTGTTGGAAGAGTTCCAAACAGGAAACCGTTGCAGACTCGACTATGGAAGCGGAATACATCGCTGCATCTGATGCCGCAAAAGAAGCTGTCTGGATAAGGAAGTTCTTAAAAGAACTTCAGGTGGTTCCGTCCATTGTTGACCCAGTACCTCTGTATTGCGACAACAACGGAGCTATAGCTTTAGCAAAGGAACCCAGGTCCCATCAGAGATCCAGGCACATCTTGAGGCGGTATCACCTGATCAGGGAGATCGTGGATCGCAAGGAGATCGAGGTTCGGAGGGTTGCTTCAGAAGAGAACACTGCAGATCCATTCACCAAGGCCCTACCCCAGACTCAGTTCGAGCGGCTGATCGAGATGATAGGTCTTCGATACGCCAGTACATGGCCTTAGTGCAAGTGGGAGATTGTTAGTGTATATGCCCTAGAGGCCATTACTGTATCATACTAGTTTGTATATTACTTAATGGAAGCTTGGGATATTCACCTTGTATAAACAGTCTTGCTCAATATAGTAGTATGCTACTTGGTTTGATTCTACTTCAATGTGTACTTGTGTTTATTTCAGTATATCCCTTATACGCATTAGTGGAGCCCTTAGGATCTTTGCTTGATTACCAGCGTTGTGATGGCAGTCACACTAGTGGGGGCTGGGTAATCTATAGGCACATCCTTATACAGGTCCCTAGTCGTAGGACTATCGAGACAGGGCATCGATACTCCGGAGTAGACTAGCGTATGCGCTTCTCATCCCAGTGTGGGAGATGGTCTGTCCCACAGCCATCAGTACGTCGTACTGGAGATAGTATACGGGTGCTCGTTGGGTTACGAGTACACTGGACAGGACTCGTCGGGAACTGACAGGTTGGTATTATACCTATCGTCAGTTATCAGTTCCCAGGTGACATGAGTACAGCTTAGTCCGCTGACTTGACACTGACACTTCGCCTCGAGTGTGTTCCCACTGCACTTTGATCACTACCCTACCACGGCTCAAAGGAGTCGTGCAAACAGGTGGTGGTTGGGTGCAGTCCCGAAGCACTTGGAGGCAGTGACGGTTAGACAGGATTCGTCTCTCCCGGTATTGGGGGTTGACATCGCGCAGTGTCTAGGAGAGCCATTACACGAGTAGTCCCTGGCCAGGGCAAGCGAGATATACTGGTAGGTTTCCAGTGTTATCTCAGGGTGTTTTGGGCTTCACTCCGACACGACTTGTACCGCTATTGGGGGACTGACGTTTTACCACCCCCTAGGCCCGCCATGCGATGTATCAGACGAACAGACCGGACTGTACGGAGAATGTCACATTCAGACTCAGTAGGAGTTCAGATGGGGTTTCACCTCGTCAGCCTTCTTGTCGGCATCTACCTGGGGACCGTTACGCACAGCTAGTGCCGCTTGCGGTCTGTGGTTAAACCCACTGCCAGCGTAGTGTCGAGTCTTTAGAGTCCCACACAGAGGGTATTCGCCTCTGGGCAAAACAGAGTAGAGGTCGCATGGTTTTGCGACAGGGTTCGTTCTCATCCGCGCACTTGTGCCCGTTTGGAGTCCGGACGGATTTTACCAGCGGGCTCTGGTTTGAGCCGGATACTGGTATAGTATTTGGGGTTGCTTTTATCTCTCAGTATTCATGTTCCTCGGAACAAGAATGCAGGTGTGTATGCACAGTTCTTTTTGAGGAGGAGGAAGATGATTTTTCATTAGGGTTTCGGAACGGGTGCGTATGCACAGTTGACAGTTGTATTTTTCCAAACCCTAATGGATTTGTATTATATCATTTAATAATATATAATAAAATGAAATTGTGTCATGGTTAGTTTTTGTTGACTTGTTGACCATGGTTGACTTGTTGACCATGGTTGAACATTTGACTACCATCATTACAAATGCAAGATGCTTTTTCATTCTTGCTTTTTCATTTAATGTTTGTAATGATATTAGTCATTCCTAAACTTTCCATCAAACCTTTTTCATTTTGATTATTATTATTATTTGATTATCCTTTTTCTTTTGTTATGGTTGCAAAAGGAAAAGAGAAGCTCATTCTATCATAACCTCTCTCTCTCCTCATTTCATCTTCTTCTTCCTCTTGAAAAGAGAAACCTTCTCATGTGTTGAGAATCATTCTCTTTAGAAAGAAAAGCAAACCCTAATCTCTCTCTACTCATTCTAGGATGAAGGTTTAGCAAGCCGGAAACCCTAGTTCACTCAAAGATCGAGGAAGAGCCCAAAGTCGAACCTTTGAGGTGGATCCATCTTCGACGGGAGAAGGCGACGTAAAGAGAACCATCAACCTCTACAAGGTTTGAAGAAGAAGGAGTTCAAGTTAGGTATAACCATCTTCCATAGTAGCTAACTCTCTTTAGCTAGATTGCTAGTTTTAGTTTAGACAACGATCCCGACCTAGTTTAGTCCATGTTGCCTCTTGCGATAAAAATTCGTTTTTTATACCGTTTCCGCCTCCCCGTAAGCACCGGGGGTCGCAATATGGACTTACATGCGGGACTACGACCAACAACGGATGAATACTGATTTCCGCTAACCATCCGTATGAAGCCGCCTACCAGTTCAAGGGAAAAAATGGCAAATCGTTGGTCACTTCAATGCACAAAGCACAAGGGCAGCACAAGATCCAAGACTTCAATGCGGAGTTCAAGGCAAAAGTCCACTGTTGAATATCTGGAAGAGAACAGAAGAGCTTTTGAGAAACCAAGTGTACCAAACAGAAGATAAAAGCAACAGAAAGAAGTCCTGAAAAAATGATACAACAAATCCACCAAATGGCCGTGGAACCGCAGCCAAATAGACACTTTTGCCGCGGAACCGCGGCCGCGTTCTACATATGTCGGTGGCAATGTCAGTGCTTTGACTCGGGTCTCTTGGGATAGTTTTGTAATTTCGTGTATGGATCAGAATGTAAACCTATGGTTTTCCTATCTATAAATAGGAGAGCTCAAAGCCAAATTAGGCATACCTCTTTTTATTTTTGAGATTTAGAATTTAAAATTCTCTATGAAAAATTGTAGAGAGTTTTTGAGAGGTTATCAATAAAAGCAAGTTCTTTTTATTTTTCTCGCATTTTTCTTATCGCATTTTATTATCTGCAATTTTTTATTTGTTAATCTAGCAGTAGAATTTATATATTGTTTTTCATTTGTTCTTTTTTCTTTCTTCTATTTTATTTTTATCATTAACAACGATAATGCTTGAGTAAGATCCTTACCTAGGTGAGGTCTCGAATAGCTAGTTGTAAAATTCTTCTTAACCTAAAATTCTTTCTACCTTCCATTTTGTTTTATTTTTATCTTTTTAATGGGTGGGTAATTTCTCACTTGTTAGGGTAGGAGAAGGAAGATTTGAGAGAAGGAAATCTCTCTCACTCTTTCCTTTGCCCATCATCTTAAATTCGGACTTCTTTTAATTAAACCACAATCCACTCACTATGTCACCCTATCTTACATGATAGCGGTGATTCCATAGTTAGACCGGTTGTGGTTGAATTAACCGGAGCTTAGGGCTAAGAGACAAAAACGATGAACAAGGACAAAAAGAAAGAAACTAAGCATGGAAATCCTAGCTTATACTTGCAAGTTCCTTTCTAGTCGTGCTAATCCCCGTTGTTGCCGATTACCTTAACATCGATATCCATAAGGGCATTGAGAAAAAAGTGAGGAATTCCTAACTCAAACTAACCTAATCCTAACCCTACCAAGTCTTTTATCATCCTTTATCTAATCAGTAGATCTTAAAACAAAACTCAAAATATGTCGATTTAACTCGTTAACACATAATGAAAAAGATTCCATCTCCCTGCGGATCGACCCATACTCAACCGGCTAGCTACCAAGCGACACCGTCTTGATTGTGGTAAATTTAAACACAGAAAATTAAGTAACAATCAAATAGCGTCGTTGCCGGGGAGACGGTAGTTTCTTTCTATGTGAAATTTCGGGTTAATTAAAAATATTAAAAAATAAAAAATAAAAAAATAAAAAATAAATAAAAATCATCTTGTTATTTTTGAAAAATCTTTGTGCAAATGTGTAGGATTGGAAGAAGGTCTGATTTAGATCTGCAGCAAACTCAGTGAACAAACCAGAATCAGGGGATCTAAACAAAAAGATGAGAACCAACTCGGCACAGGGAAAAAGGCAGAAGATCCAAAGCAACTGTTCAAACCGCGGAACCGCGGCAGAATCAAGGGTTTGACCGCGGAACCGCGGTCAACTGGTGACGTCAGCACCCAATTTTCCTTGTAAGTATCTCTTTTCTCCTTTCCTCTCCTCTGGACTCCACTGACAGATTTTTTCTGCAGCATTCTTTGCGCAAACTCTTTCCCCCTCTCCATTAATCTGATTTTTTTGTAGGATTCTTTGCGCCGCAGCCAAAATAATTTATTTTTGAAAATGTTTTAGATTTTTGGTTGTTCCTGCTTTGCATAATTAATACGGAATTTAAGGGGCTGTTACACCAACTCAGATTGGTTGGGGATTTCATCACCCTTCCTAAGACCCTAAAAATCACTAAAAGCATATGCAACACCATGGAGTTTAATTAAAAAATATCTAGACTCAGCCAACTAAGGACCGTCGTGCTTATTAGGACAGAGGAAGGTTGTGGACATTCAATTGTTTATCTAAACTTGACTTTGTGGTGCGTAGGCTAGACAAGTGAGAAAGGTAATTTTAAAAGGCCTGTCTCACGGTGATTCGTGAGTGGAACCCTCCATTCTTCATTTGTCCTTACCTGGCCACAATTTGCAGTGAAGAGACGATTTGAGGGTTATCTCATAACTTGTCGCTTTGGAATAGTTAGGAGCAGTCTAGTGGACTTAGAAGACCATTGCTCTAGTTTTGATTGTGCATGTTTTAAATTGTGATTGTTTGAAGTAAGTGCGTACACATTCTTGCAAAATCTCTTTCTAAAAAAATATATATATAAAAAAAACTTTTATAAATACTTTCCCTTTGACGCCAAAATCCCATTTCATTCACCTTTCATCCGCATTTTCTTCATTGACATTTTCTTACCCTCATATTCTACTCTTTGACTATACTAAACTTGTTTAGTGTATGTCTGATTGGACTCGGGACAATAGTGTCCGCCTAGTCCGTGTTTCGTTAGTCGCTACCAACCACGCGACCGACTCCGACGTCGAAACTCCCTCCACACCTCTTTCATCCTTACCTTTGCCGGCCAACTCCGATGTTGACCGGAATTCTGTTCATAACTCTTCACCTTCATCTTCATCTTCTGAGTTGCCAAGATTCAATCCTAACAACCGTTTACCTACCTCGGGACTGATTCCACCTCAATTGGGTGCAAATAACCCGCAACCACCTCCTGTTGAAGCGCCACAGCGAATCGCGCTCCAGGATCGTTTCTATCCCACCCGCTCCGCACTTCCTACCTGTCTTTCACTTCCGCCAGCAAATGGGGATAATTTCGAAATTAAGCCCCACTTCATCAACACGTTGCTTAAATTTCACGGACTGGAATCCGAAGATGCCTATATCTTCATCAACAAGTTCCAGAATGTCTGTGCAATAATGAAGACAACCAACCTGTCCGATGATGCTGTACAGCTACGAGTCATTCCTTTCACTCTATATAGCCTAGCTGAAAAGTGGCTGTATAGCACCGCGGCGCATTCCATAACCAGTTGGGAAGAGTTTGTAAAAGCGTTTCTTAAAAGGTTTTACCCAAATCATAAAACCGCGAGAATACAAAACGAAATAAACCAATTTTCCCAGCTTCCTGCTGGACCTTTTTAGAAGTGCTTTGACCGATAAAAAGACCTACTTGTTCAGTTCCCTCATCATGGTGTTGAGAGATGGCAACTTTGCCAGACCTTAACGAAGGACTGAACCCAGCATCTAAGTAGTTGCTGGAAATCATTTGTCATGGCCACTTCCTATCCAAGTCTGATGAGGAAGCTTGGCAATTTTTCGACAATCTCGCGGAGCGAACGCTTCAGTGGGAAAGCACCAGACCGAACACTTCATCTACTACTTCTTTCGGTCTGTCTAAGGCAGGTGTTCATCAACTTGATATCTCAATTACAATGTAAGCCAAAATGGCTGCAATCACACGAAAACTAGAAGCAATTGAGAGCAAATTTTCATCTCCTTCTCCTGCCCCTGCTCTTCCCTCTCGCACCATCTGCGTTTGTTGTTCAGACCCATCCCATCCGACCGAAGAGTGTCCTTACAACCCACCTGCTCAAGAACAGGATCAAGTCAATGCTGCATTTCAGCAAAGACAAACAAATGATCCATACTCTTCCACTTACAATCTTGGTTGGAGGAACCACGCCAATTTCGCCTGGAATCAAAATCAGCAACAATTCCATGGCCACAACAACTTCCAAAGGCCTCCTCCTCCTCAACAACAAGCCCAAAATCAATATCAGCAGCCTTTCTAACCCCAACCTTTTCAAAATCCGACGAACAACTTTGCACCCAACAATTCTTTTCCTATAAACAATTTTGTTCCGTCAAACAATGATAAGGTTTCCTCGCTAGAATGAAGTTTGGAGGCATTTGTAAAGCAATCGACACAATCAAACGCCAACATCAAGTCTTCCATTCAGTCTTTGGTGCAACACAGTGCTGTGCAAGGGCAAAGCATGAAAACCATTGAAGCCTAGATTGCACAACTGAATGCAGCTTTAAACGAGCGAGAGAAGGGGAAGCTTCCATCTCAACCACTCCCAAATCCTGGTCACCCACATAATGCACATATTTCTCTTGAAGAAAAAAACCATAATGTGAGTGTCGTAACTACGTTGAGATCTGGAAGGTTGTTGCACAACAACATTGGCACAGATGAAGACACCTCAGCCACTTCTTCTTCTTCTTCATCTTCGTCTCCATTCTTCACAAGGCTTTACTTCTTCTGCTACTCCGAACGGAACCACATCTCACTCCACGAAAACACCAGCACTGGGATCCGTTCCAATTCCTTAATCTCCTCCACAAGTATTGGATTAAACCAATTTTCAAAATGTTCCATTTCCAAACCTGTTGAGACCCAATAAATAAAATCCACAAAAGGAGATGATTACGGAGTTATTTATACAGGTTAACATTAACATTCCCCTCTTGGATGCAATCCAACATGTCCCTTCCTATGCAAAAATCTTGAAGGACTTGTGCACTAAGAAGAGAAAATCTCAGGTACCCAAGAAATTTTTCTTAGTTAGTATCGTGAGTGATGCTCTTATCCAAACTTTACCTCAAAAACGAAAGGACCCTGGCTGTCCTACAATTTCAATAACTATTAGGGATAAGAACATCAACCGCGCACTTTTGGATCATGGTGCCAGTGTTAACCTGCTTCCGAATTCGGTGTATGAACAACTAGGTATAGGAGAGCTGAAACCCACACACTGTACTCAACAAATGGTCGACCGATCTATCACCCATCGTAGAGGTGAGCTAGAGGATGTGTTAACAAAGGTTGGGGACTTCATATTCTCCGTTGATTTTATTGTTTTAGACACACAACCTATAGCTAACCCCCAGAACCAAATTCCGGTGATACTCGGTCGTCCATTCTTAGCGACCTCGAATGCTATGATCAATTGTCGAAATGGTTCGATGAACCTATCTTTTGGAAACATGATAATTGAACTCAACATTTTTAGATTTGGGAATCAGCCCCCCGAACCTAATGCTCACATACTAGATGTTTGTTCGATCCAAGAGATCGTCCCTGAGGACCTTGAGTTCGAATTTTGTTTGTTCGATCACGGCAATCTTGACGCCACTAGTGCGTTCCTCATTGAATCTGATACTGCTCCTGACAGTGATTATGAGTGTTTCACTTTCTTAAACGATCTTGACTTTTCGCCACCCGAGCTTGAATCCTTTGAATTTTCGGATGAGTTAGCTGAACTATCCGATTCGGTTGCGTACATTCATGTTGAGCCTTTGTTAGAATCCTTCGAGTACGAGACATTTTCGCCGATTTGCCTTCAATCATTTCACCTCCAACGCTCGAACTCAAGCCGTTGCCGTATCACCTCAAGTATGCTTACTTAGGTGAGAACGAGACCCTACCTATTGTTATCTCGGCTTCTCTAACTTCAGAGCAAGAGAAAGCCCTTCCGACGGTCTTGCAGAGCAATCAGCAAGCTTTTGGCTGGACTATGGCGGACATCAAAGGGATTAATCTCTTGATTGTTGAACATCACATTCATATGATGGATGATGCCAAGCCAGCTAGGGATCCACAAAGACGACTCAATCCAGTCATGAAGGAGGCTGCGAAAAAAGAGATCGTAAAATGTCTTGATAGTGGTATCGTTTACCCTATCTCTGATAGTCAGTGGGTCAGCCCGATACATGTTGTTCCTAAAAAGTCGGGCATAACGGTCATCACCAATCAGCCGAACGAGTTGATCCCAACCCGCACCCAAACTGGGTGGCGAGTGTGCATAGATTACAGAAAAGTCAACACCGCAACGCGGAAAGACCACTTTACGCTACCTTTTATTGACCAAATGCTTGAACGATTGGCTGGACATGAGTACTACTGCTTTTTGGATGGCTATTCCGGCTATAACCATATTCCCATCGCCGAAAAGGACCAAGACAATACAACGTTCACTTGTCCTTTCGGTACATTTTCTTATCGCCGTATGCATTTTGGGTTATACAATGCACCCGCTACCTTCCAGCTGTGTATGATGGGAATCTTTTCAAACATGGTGGAAAAATTCTTGGAGATATTCATGGATGATTTCTCCATTTTCGGCGATTCCTATGATGAGTGTTTACAGCATCTCGACGCTGTCCTTACCCGGTGTAAGGATAAAAACCTAACTTTGAATTGGGAGAAATGTCACTTCATGGTACGCGAAGGTACTGTCTTAGGACATATTATCTCGCAAAATGGCATTGAGGTAGATAAAGCGAAGATTGAAGTCATTTCCAATCTTCCTCCTCCCAAGTGCGTTAGAGACATCCGAACTTTTCTTGGCCATGTCGGTTTTTATAGACGGTTCATCAAGGACTTTAGCAAGATTGCTATGCCCTTGACTCTTCTGCTGGCCAAGGACACCACATTCGATTTCGACTCGAGCTGTATGAATGCGTTCGAGTCATTAAAAATCTCACTTACTTCTGCTCCCGTTCTTTCTTCTCCTGACTGGACGTATCTGTTTGAGATTATATGCGATGCATCTGATTTTGCCATTGGTACTGTCCTTAGACAGCACATCGATAAGATGCCGCATGTAATCTATTATGCTAGCCGAACCCTGAACGATGCCCAGCTAAATTACTCAACAACCGATAAGGAATTCTTGGCTGTTGTGCTTGCATTAGAAAAATTCAGGCCTTACTTAATCGGCTCTCCAGTCGTTGTCTATACAGACCATTCTGCTTTTCGCCATCTTTTTGCAAAGAAGGATGCAAAATCTCGACTGATACGTTGGATCCTCTTACTCCAAGAGTTTGATCTTGTCATCAAAGACAAAGGAGGATGTGAAAACATAGTGGCCGAACATTTTTCATGACTTCCTTCTTCGCCGATGCTTTCACTTCCAACAAACGACGTTTTTCCGGATGAACAACTCTTGACAGTATCATGTGAACCCTGGTTCGCAGATATTGTGAATTATTTAGCAACAGGATTACTACCAAACGAGTGGTCAAGTCAGGACAGACTTCGATTCTTATCCGAAGTAAAGCACTTTTACTGGGACGAACCTTATCTGTTTAAATACTGTCCTAACCAGATTATTCATAGGTGTGTGCCTGACAATTAATTCAAGAGTGTACTGTCATTTTGCCACGATCAAGCGTGTGGCGGGCATTTTGGCCCAAGAAAGACAGCAGAGAAGATGTTGCAGTATGGCTTCTACTGGCCACAACTCTTCAAAGATGCTTATGATTACTGCAAGACTTGCTCCCGGTGCCAACACTTCAGCCGGATATCCAGGAGAAATGTGATGCCGCTCCAACCAATCTTGGTTGTGGAGATTTTTGATGTTTGGGGGATTGATTTTATGGGGCCGTTTCCCATCTCTTTTGGGAACTTGTATATTCTTCTCGCTGTTGATTATGTATCTAAGAGGGTCGAGGCTGTGCCCAGCCGGATTAACGACAACAAGGTTGTCATTAGATTCCTTAAGGAAAACATTTTCTCCCAGTTTGGACACTCCCGCGCAATCATTAAAGACAATGGAACTCATTTCAGTAATAGGACTTTCGAGTCCTTGATGCGGAAATATTCTTTTAAACATAAGCTTTCAACGCCCTACCACCCCCAAACATGTGGGCAATCCGAGGTTTCAAATAGGCAAATCAAACATATTTTGGAGAAAACGGTTTCTAAAAACCGTAAGGATTGGTCTTTAAAACTTACTGATACCCTTTGGGCATTTAGAATTGCTTATAAGACTGATCTTGGCATGTCTTCTTATCGGCTTGTTTACGGAAAGGCTTTCCCCCTTCCAGTGGAAATTGAGCATAGAGCATTTTGGGCGATCAAGGAATTGAATTTATCTCTTGATAAAGCGGGCAGCCATCGGAAGCTGCAGTTAAACGAATTGAACGAGCTTCGGGATGAAGCTTA
Organism: Agapanthus africanus; assembly: GCA_030015575.1. NCBI lineage: Eukaryota > Viridiplantae > Streptophyta > Magnoliopsida > Asparagales > Amaryllidaceae > Agapanthus > Agapanthus africanus. Next base: position 406,853,175 of record CM057346.1, read on the forward strand.
CGAAAATGCGGTTGTTGTTAAAAACCGAACTAAGGTGTATCACGATAAACACCTTACGCGAAAAACTTTCACACCTGGTCAACAGGTGGTTCTTTACTACACCCGGTTACATTTCCATCCCGTGAATCTCCAATCTCGCTGGAAAGGACCATATTTTGTGCGGACTGTATATCCGCACGGTGAGGTCGATTTAGAAAATCCTGAGGACGGTTCACTCTTCAAAGTGAACGAACATAGGTTAAAACCGTTCCTCACCGCTGACCCTACGGAAGAGCTCCTGATGTTTCAAAAGCCAATTTACATTGACTGACCTTCCTCTGCCGACCCCCAAATTTCGGTTATCCAGCCATAAACAGTGAAAACACTATTTCAAATAAGTTTGGGGGTATGTCACACTTGTAATTATAAAAAATAAAAATATATATATTTTTTTTTCAAATTTTCGGGGGTATTTTTGTAAATATTCAGTTCTAATACATAAATAAATAATAATAATATTTTTCCTTTACAAAATAAATTCCTCTTTTTAAGGGGTCCTTTTTGCAAATAACCAAAATAACCCCTATAAAAACACCCCGACCCCTCTTCTGCATTTACAGAACCCTAATTTTTACCTCAGCAAAACCCTAACTGCCGCAGCAGAAAGAACAGAGAGATATCTCCATACCGCCGCGCAACCGCCGCTAGATCCCCTATTCAGCCATGCATCCGCCGCCGTCTGGTGTCTTCTCCCTCTGAAATCTTCAAAGGAGGTTTGCATTCTCTGATCCTCTCTGTAAAAATTTTTACAAATTCCTGCACTTCTCTGTAATGGCCCCGACCCTGCAGTTTGAAAGGGATTTTTCCCAATTGTTCGCCCACACGGTTTACGGTAGTTACTTCGGTTATGAGATCCGAAGGCGCGGATGGATCTTTCACTTATTTAACCATCCGAACTCTTTCGCACTTCCGGATCTTGTCACCCGTTTTTATGAATGTATGGAGGATGGATGTCTTGCACAACATGGGTATATTAGATTAATGTGGGGGGATAGGGAAATTTTAATTGATAGGGACTTCATTCACGAAATCACCTTAATACCACGACTCCCCATCCACGACCAATCCCTCCATTTTGAAGACTACTTACCCTTAATGGGAAACGACTATTCTTGGTAGCCACGAAAAGGCATCCAAGCTCGAACACTTTTTGCGAATGTCTTAACTGTATGTCATTGGGCACAAAATAATATTTTTGTAAGTTCGCGCAACACAACTTTTTTCACCCCATCCCTACACATAGTGCACACACTAATGACTCGAAACCCTAGTTACGATATGTGCACTGTTTTGCTTCACTTGATTGGCACCGAGAAAAGGGCGGCCAATTATCCATGCCCTATATTGGTGACACAATTGTGTCGCAATTTCCTCCCTGTTGAGGAATTTGAATTTTATATGCATGATGGAATTCCAATTCGACCCCTTCTTGAGGGTGTCTCCACGTCGTACACACGATTACATGATGTTTGGTCGCGCACCGAGTCGGCCAAGGACGTGATGGCCAAGACCCTTAGCTCAAGCTCGATCGTGAGCGATGAAGAGCTTATCCCCGCTGCGCAAGCGTGTTTTCTTAGAAGAACCCATAGGGAGGTAGAACGATTGATAGGGATGATGACCAACTTGAATCAACGAGAACGGGTCTGGAACAGGGAATAACCACCCTACTGGCCAGAGAGGAATGATCCCACTCACAATCGAGGGGACGGGGAGCTGATAGGGGAGAGGCTGGGACCAGTGAGGACGCGTTTAGTAGACGCCGCAGGGAGCAGTGAGGACACTGCTATTAATAAGTTTGGGGGTGAGGGTATTGTAAATAGTTATCTTTGCATTGCATCTGCATATTTTTTTTTTTTTGTACATATTTGTTTTTTCTTTGCATATTTAATTCCGCATTGCATCTTTATAAAAAAAATATAAAAAAATAAAAATAATAAAATAAAATAAATAAAATAAATAAAAATTTTAAAATTTTAAAATTTATAAAAATAGAGAAGTTCAATATTGGCCATATTTGATTTAAATTCAACATGACGGTTGACTAGTTAGAAAAAAACTAGATCCTAAACTTAGTAAATTAAAAACCCTAAAAATAACCTTTCTTAAAGTTTAACTGTAGAAAATATACGTCCTTTTATTTTATTTAGAAATAAGCAAATTTTGAGTTCAGTTCTTGGGCTAAATCGAAATAAGGGAAGAGTATTGAAAGCGTTATTTGAAGTATAAGTCTGAAAAATAATTCTGAACCTTAAGTCCAAATTCTGAAAATATATACCCTACTTGACACACTCACACACATCTTGAAACTTGGGATAGTAGAGGATACCTTGAAATTCTCTTGTCTAAAATCCTTAGTATGAAAGAAAATAAAACAAAAGTATAAGTGGTGAATAAAGAGATAAAAAATGAACACTGGTTTTGTAATTACTTAAGGCAGCATAAATAAAAAAATATAGCGATGGTGATTTATCACCTAGTGCCTTAGACCAACTGGTTTGGGAGTCACTGCTAAGACTTTGGTATTGCAAGACGAGGAATTACGCCTAAATGCACAAGCCTATTTTGTAATTGGTCGTTTAGTACCTCAAGAAGTATTAACGGTCGCATGAAGGATGTGTGAGCAATTTCATCTAAAATTCACGAACTAAAAATATTTTGGAAGATGGACAAGAGTATGATAGCTTGAATTGAATTTCCAAGTGTAGGGGTGATAATTACACGTACGTAGGGGTATATTCCAAGTGTAGGGGTGATAATTACACGCACGTAGGGTATATAATTGGAGTTTGGCGGAAAGATAGGAATAAAAGATAGGGCTTATATCTTCAGTAGAGATGATAAAAATTCCTAAGTTAAGATTGCACCTTGAAGGAAAACTTAGGAGATGCTGAAAGCTTTATCTGGCAAAACATATATGATCTTAAGATAAATGAAAAGGAAGTGCGAAAAATACGGGTTGATGATTTCTAAGTTGAATATAATAGAATTTCTTGCTAGAATACTGAATTGAAGAATTAGAGTCAACGGCCAAAATGATCGGATTTTGTGGGTAGTATCCGCTGAAAAACCTCAGGAGACAACACACCTCCTACTAGGGACACCTAGAGGTTTAACGGCTTGTTGCACGAGCTCGGTGCAATCGCGTTCCCTGCAAAAGTGAGGTTAGGACTTTTTGAGAATAAAATTGGCTTTCATCGGGACGAGCAAGACATAAGTTTGGGGGTATTTGTTCATATCAGATTTTTGCATTTTTATATCGCCCATTCTTAATCACATTGCATATAAGTAGGTACTTTTGATCCATGTCTGCTAAATAGTTGTAGGTTACAGGTTCTCAGCTCTTTACAGTGAAATTTAAGAAAAGTTGCAACAAATGTGAGACTACGACCAACAACAAATGAATATTAATTTCCGCTAACCATCCGTATGATACTGCCTACCACTTCAAGGGACAAAATGGAAAATCGTTGGTCACTTCAATGCACAAAGCACAAGGGCAGCACAAGATCCAAGACTTCAATACAGAGTTCAAGGCAAAAGTCCACAGCTGAATAGCTTGAAGAGAACAGAAGAGATTTTGAGAAACCAAGTGTACCAAACAGAAGATAAAAGCAACAGAAAGAAGCCCTGAGAAAATGATTCAACAAATCCACCAAATGGCCGTGGAACCGCGGCCAAAATAAGCACTTCTGCAGCGGAACTGCGGCCGCGTTCTGCACATGTCGGGGGCAGTGTCGGTGCTTTGACTCGGCTCTCTTGGGATAGTTTTGTAATTTCGTGTATGGATCAGAATGTAAACCTATGGTTTTCCTATTTATAAATAGGAGAGCTCAAAACCAAATTAGGCATGCTTCTTTTTATTTTTTAGATTTAGAATTTAAAATTCTCTATGAAAAATTGTAGTGAGTTTTTGAGAGGTTATCAATAAAAGCAAGTTCTTATTATTTTTCTCGCATTTTTCTTATCGCATTTTATCATCTGCAATTTTTTATTTGTTAATCTAGTAGTAGAGTTTATTTATTGTTTTTCTTTTGTTCTTTTTTCGTTCTTCTATTTTATTTTTATCATTAACAACGATGATGCTTGAGTAAGATCCTTACCTAGGTGAGGTCTCGAATAGCTAGTTGTAAAATTCATCTTAACCTAAAATTCTTTCTACCTTCCCTTTTGTTTTATTTTTATCTTTTTAATGGGTGAGTAATTTCTTACTTGTTAGGGCAGGAGAAGGAAATCTCTCTCACTCTTTCCTTTGCCCATCATCTTAAATTCGGACTTCTTTTAATTGAACCACAATCCGCTCACTACGGCACCCTATCCTACATAATAGCGGTGATTCCATAATTAGACCGGTTGTGTTTGAATTAACCGGAGGTTAGGGCTAAGAGCCAAGAACGGACGGACAAGGACCAAAGGGACGAAACTAAGAATGGAAAGCCTATCTTATACATGCAAGTTCCTTTCTAGTAGTGCTAATCCCCGTTTTTGCCGATTACCATAACACCGATATCAATAAGGGCATTGAGAAAAAGTGAGGAATTCCTAACTCGAACTAACATAATCCTAACCCTAGCAAGTCTTTTATCATCCTTTAACTAATAAGTAGATCTTAAAACAAAACTCAAAATATGTCAATTTAACTCGTTAACTGTTCATACCATAATATTGCATTATTATATTCCCCATTCTTATTCTTTTTATAAATAAACAGGAGCTTTTGATGCATGTCTGGTACATATTACAGGTTACAGGTTCTTGGAGCGAAAACAGTGAAAAAGACAAAAGGCGACACAAAAAAGGGACTTTGACCAACAAATAGAAGGATCTTAATCAAGCCTACACAAAAGATCAGTACAAGACAACGCAAGGTCCAAGATTACAAAACAAACGGTTAAAAGTCCACTGCAATTGTTCATTGGAGATCTGGAAGAAATAGAGAAGCCAAATTGAATAAAGATCCAAAGAAATAAAAAGCCCAAGAAACCCAAAATCAGTTCCAAAAATTTCCAAACATAAAAGTTTACCAAAGCTTGGAGTCTACTTTGACTAGGTCTTCCTAAGGATATTTTGGTAAATGCAGACATGCGAATCAATTGTAACCTAGGGTTTCCTATCCTCTATAAATAGGAACTCTAAATCATTGTAAAGGCTATGCCTCCCTGTGCCTCTTTTTATCAATAAAATTTAGATTTCTTTTGGAGAGCATCGATGCCTTTTTTCATATCATCTATTCAGATCTGACAACCCTGTGTAAATGTTTAGAGAGAGCCATCTGTAAAGTAAGTAGATTTATTTAATTGCCCTAGTTTAAATTTGAATTCTTGCCCTAAGTAATTTTTCATTCTCTGCCCTAAATTAAATTTAATTCCTTGCCCTAGTTAGATAGTTAGATCTTTAATTCAATTGCCCTAGATTAATTTAGTTTTTAGATTTAATTAATCCATTCACACCGTTCGTAATTAACTCGTAAGAGCGACTAGGAAATTCACAACATCCCTGTGGACCGACCCGTACTCACCGGCTAGCTGCAAAGCGACGCCGTTCTTGATTGCGGTTAATAGATAGTTTTTGAGACCAATCAAATGGCGCCGTTGCCGGGGATGGCGTGTTATTTCCTTTTTGCAATTTCGGGTTAATATAAATTAAAAAATCATAAAAATCTGAGAAATACAAAAAAAATATAAAAATATATCATCTGTTATTTTTGGAAAGTGTATTCTTGTGAGAATTTTTGCAGGATCTACAAAGAAATTCGGATCTGGAAATCTACAGAGATCAAAACAGCAAATATCAAATCCGAACAAACAGAGGAATATCACAATAGACAACAAAAGAAATTTGGAGGACTGAGTCAACAAGAAGAATCGCGGTGATCTGGATTTCAAAAAAAAAAACCGCCTGCTGACGTCATCGCCTTGCGGCGGATCCGCGGTCGTTGGTGGCTTCGGGCGGCGGTTCCGCGATCATCTCAGCGGATCAGATCCCCAAACTTCCTCTGCGGTTCAAAAAAAATTGTAAGTCTTCTGATCTCCTCCTCTGCAAATCTCTGATATCTCCTCTGAAAAATCTCCTGCAGAATTCTTTGCGCATAAAAAAATCTTTCCCCTTCCAAATAACAATCTTTTGCAGGATTCTTTGCGCCGCGCATAAAATATAAAAAGATTTGATTGCAAGTGATTTACTGTTTTGCATATCTTTAATCGGACTTTAAAGGGCTTTTGACCAATTCAGATTGGGTGGGGATTTCATCACCCTTCCCAGGACAACAGAAGTCACATAAGGCATTTGCATTGACCAATCTTAATTAAAAAATACTAGACTCAGCCCTAAGGACGTCGCGCTCAATAGGACAGAGGACTAGTTATAGGCATCGGCCGTTTATCCTAACCTGACTTTGCGGTGACTAGGCAAGTGTGTCAAGGCTAGTGGTTTTTAATTAGGCTCACTACTGTGGTTCCTTCCCACTTACCTGGCACTTACATGGCCGCAATTGGCGGTGAAGAGGCGGTTTGAGGTCCTATTTCTAGCCCTTTGGAACAGTTAGGAGCTGTCTAGCTGACCTAGGTGACCCTAGATCTAGGCCTGATTGTGCATTTTTGGTTGATCGAAAGTGTGTCTTAGCCCTTTATCGAAAATCTTTTTTGCAAAAAGTTCCAAAAAAATAAAAAAAAAGGAAAAAGGAAAAATCTTTTATAAAAACTTGCAAAATTTTGCCGCTAAGAAATCCTTGCACCACCCAACCTTCTTTCTTTTCCCCTTTCTTCTAACATGGGTACCCCAAATCATAAATCACTTGCCGAACTTTGGTATCCCGAACCTAACTTTGCGTCGTACGTCAATTGTTTCGGTCGGTTTAAAGAAGATCCCTCCGTGCCAAAAATATGTTTGAAAGATCAAATAGAAGCGTCTAGGAGAAACAGTTTGACTTTTCAATCCACTTTTTGTCAACCAAGTCAACCTTTACCACCTTCGTACGTTGACACCACTTTTCCAAGTCCTGCTGTAACTCCTAAACCGATGTCCATTGCCGAGCATATTGCTCAATCTCGTAGCCGATCTTTCACCGCTCTCCACTCACTTAGTTCTAGTGATCCACAAGACTATTCACCTTTTTATCCACATGTTGACCCTACCCCTGTCCAACCACCCACTTCCTACCAGTCCTACCCGACTTTCCCACCGTCACTAGACACTGTTTCTACACAGCCTTTTAGGAGTTTCACGTACCCAAAAAATTTCGAATATTTTACCGAAACCCCCTCACCACCCATGTCTAGTTTAGAAGAGTTGTTGGAGGCTTATATCTTAGCAACAAATAAAATGACTAGGAATGTGGAAGCGTCCGTGGCCGCCCTTATGCAACCTAGTAAACCGGTAGCTAGTTTCCCGCTAGCTCCATATTTTTCAATGTATAAGGAGGCGGTTGGATAGAGTGAGAATGTGAGAGGATTTCCAAATCAAACCTACCCTTACCCAATTAAAGCCCACAACTCCGGTTTTCCATCGATTGTCCCAAATGAATCACCAGTTGAAAATAAAAACGAGTTGTGTGATTTTGTAGTGCTTGATTTGCGAGATTGTGAAGAACCCCATTCGAGTGAAACCACACTTAATCCTTTCAATCTTTACACCTCCAATCTAGAACCTAAATTGATAAATATCCATACTTTTGAGGGGGTGTCAGAAAAAATTGATTTTCACTTGATTGAGGATACAGACGCCGGGAATATTTCGGATGATGAACCTGTCGATTTGATTGAAATTTTATGTCCAATTCATCATTCCGAGTCATTAAATGTTTCTCCCGAACTTCATATGCGTCTTGATTTTGATGATAATAGCATGGATGAGTTAAATATTGAGGAGTATTATGAGGAAAATATTGAGGTTGAACCATTTTTGTTTGATGTGTCGGATTTTCCAATTCATCCTCTTGAACCTTTAACTGTTATATCACCCTCCCTCCTTTCCATCGTTCCGACCACGCACAAGATCACGCTTGACGACTGCGAGCTTGAAAACTTTTCCTTTGAATCTAACACAGTTCTCACAGACGATAACACTTACGAGTGTTTCACTTTTTCGGACGATATTGCAGACTCACCGCCCGAGTTTGAGTCCTTTGAATTTTCAGATGAGTTAGTTGAACCATCAGACTCGGTTGCTTACAGTCGTTTCGAACCATTGATGGAATCTTTCCAGTTCGAGACAGTTTACTACGGTGAGAATGAGACTATCCCTAATTCATTCCCTTTCGTCCTTCCTATCGTTCCGGCCGTGCAAGAGACCGTTACGCTTTCATCTCCAATACCAAGTTCGACGTACCCATACTTTCTTGCGAATCTTGAGGGATTTGATCCCATTTCTCGACAGATTGATAGATTAGCACAATCGCTTTTAACATATCGGTCATCACAAATTGCGCTAATTTATTCACTCGATTTCCACCCTCAAGATCGTACTCCACTTCTTTCTCTTTTCCGCCATTTTCCTCGTTCACCGAGACCGTATACCGTTTCTATCTCCACACGGTCTTGTGTGCTTCTCATTTCTTTCCTTTACACCCAATTCTTTCACCAACCCTACCATTACCACGATAAGATCTTTGAATGGTTGGTGCTAACTTTTGGCTTGTGTAAGGCCTTGCTTAGTTTGGGGAGGACTTTATTGTATATATGTATATATATTTTTTGTTTTCTTTTCTATTAAAAAAATTCAAAAAAATAAAAACAAAAAAAAAATTGTAAATAAATAAACATGGGAGTGCCGAAAATTTTGACCCTTTTGGTGCAGCATGACAGTGAGGACACTGTCAAGTTTAAGTTTGGGGTGTGCTCAGTAAGTCTTCTTCCTTCGCATTCATGTGTATATTTTTGCATTTGCATACTTATTTTAAAATCCATAAAAATTGAAAATTTTCAAAAATTATAAAAATTAATGTATTCAATTTTGGCCTTATTTGACTAGAGTTTGACAAATAGGTTAACTAGCTAGGAACAACTAGATCTTAGACTTAGTAAATTAAAAACCCTAAAAATAACCTTCCTTAAAGTTTAACGGTAGAAACTATATGTCTTTGTAGTTTATTTAGAAATAGGCAAATTTTGAGTTCACTTCTTGAGCTAAGTTAAAACAAAGGAAAAGTATTGATATTTTTATTAGAGTATGAGTTTGAAAAATAATTCCTAGCTTAAGTCTAGATTCTGAAAATGTATACCCTACAATTTGCACAATCACGCACCTTGAAACTTAGAATAGTAGAAGAGACCTTGAAATGCTCTTGTCTAAAGTCCTTAGTACGAAGAAAATAAAAAAAATACAAGTGTGAATAAAGAAAAAAAATGTAAACTGGTTTTTGTGATTACTTAAGGCTAAAAAATAGAAAAAATATTTAGCGAGGGTGCTTCATCACCTAGTGCCTTAGACCAACTGGTTTGGAAGTCACTGCTAAAAAGCCTTGGGTGTTGCAAGACTAGGAAGTACGCTTTAAAGTGCAAACGCATCTTGTAATCGGTCGTTCGTAGCTCAAGAAGTATTAACGGTCGCATGAAGGATGTGTAAGCAAAAATTCATTTAAAAATTCACCAATTAAGAAGTGCTTTGGACAACGGACAAGGGTATGATTGCTTGATTTGAATTTCCAAGTGTAGGGGTGATATATACACACACGTAGGGGTATGTGATTAGGATTTAGATGAGAGAGAGGAATGAAGAATAGAACTTGTATCTTTAATAGAGTTGATAAAAATTCCTAAGTGGAGATGAAACCCTAGAAGGAAAACTTAAGAGATGCCGAAAAGCTAAGTAGGTCTGCAGAACATATATAATCTTAAGTTAAATGATAAGGAAGTGTGAAGAATAAGGGTGGAAAATTTACGAGTCGACGATAATAGAATTCCTTGTTAGAAAACCTAATTGGAGAATTAAAGTCGAAAAAGCCAAATTGATAGGATTTTGTGGGTGTAATCCGCTGAAAACCCTCAGGAGACAACACTTCTCCTACTAGGGACACCTAGAGGTTTAACGGCTTGTTGCACGTGCTCAGTACAATCGCGTTTCCCTGCGAAAGTGCGGTTAGGTTTTTTAAGAGAATAAAAAAAATAAGTTTGCTCGAGGACGAGCAAAAGATAAGTTTGGGGGTATTTGTTCATACCATAATATTGCATTATTATATTCCCCGTTCTTATTCTTTTTATAAATAAACAGGTGCTTTTTACGCATGTCTGCTACATATTATAGATTATAGGTTCTTGGAGCGAAAACACTGAAAAAGACAAAAGGCGACACAAAAAAGGGACTTTGACCAACAAATAGAAGGATCTTAATCAAGCCTACACAAAAGATCAGTACAAGGCAACGCAAGGTCCAAGATTACAAAGCAAACGGTTAAAAGTCCACTGCAATTGTTCACTAGAGATCTGGAAGAAATAGAGAAGCCAAATTGAATAAAGATCCAAAGAAATAAAAAGCCCAAGAAGCACAGAATCAGTTCCAAAAATTTCCAAACATAAAAGTTTACCAAAGCTTGGACTCTACTTTGACTAGGTCTTCCTAAGGATATTTTGGTAAATGCAGACATGCGAATCAATTGTAACCTAGGGTTTCATATCCTCTATAAATAGGAACTCTAAATCATTATAAAGGCTATGCCTCCCTGTGCCTCTTTTTATCAATAAAATTTAAATTTCTTTTGGAGAGCATCGATGCCTCTTTTCATATCATCTATTCAGATCTGACAACCCTGTGTAAATGTTTGGAGAGAGCCATCTATAAAGTAAGTAGATTTATTTAATTGCCCTAGTTTAAATTTCAATTCTTGCCCTAAGTAATTTTTCATTCTCTGCCCTAAATTAAATTTAATTCCTTGCCCTAGTTAGATAGTCAGATCTTTAATTCAATTGCGCTAGATTAATTTAGTTTTTAGATTTAATTAATCCATTCACACCGTTAGTAATTAACTCGTAAGAGCGACTAGGAAATTCACAACATCCCTGTGGACCGACCCGTGCTCACCGGCTAGCTGCAAAGCGACGCCGTTCTTGATTGCGGTTAATAAATAGTTTTTGAGACCAATCATTAACACATAAATAAAAAGATTCCATCTCCCTGCGGATCGACCCATACTCAACCGGATAGCTACCAAGCGACACCGTCTTGATTGCGGTAAATTTAAACACAGAAAATCAAGTAACAATCAGAGGCCGATGAGCGAACTCATCCTGAAACCCTACTCTTCGTGTCAGTGACAATATCAGTACAGTCTGGTCCATTCGTCTATGAGTATCGCATATCGGGCCTAGGGGGCTGGTAAACGTCAGACCCCCAAAAGCGGTATAAGTCGTGTCGGAGTGTAGCCCAGAACACCCTGAGAAACTACTGGAATACCAACCAGTAAATCTCGCTTTCCTTGGCCAGGGACTTTGTGTAATGGCTCACCAGACACAGCACGATCTCACCCCCAATACAAGGAGAGACGAAACCCCTGCCGATCCGCTCACTGCCTCTATGTGGCTCGAGACTGTATCCAACTAAAACCTATTTGCACGACTCCTTTGAGCCGTGGTTGGGTAATAATCAAAGCACAGTGGGAACTCACACGAGACAAATGACGATCTCAGATCGATAGACTAACCTGTACACATGTCACAAGGGAACTGCTATCTGACGACATGTATAATACCAACTAGCATGTTCCCGGCGAGCCCTGTCCGGTGTACTCATAACCCAATGAGCACCTGTATACGTCTTAGGTGAACCAACTGGAACCAATGGCTTGTGAGACCGGCCATCGCCCCTCGTCGGGGTCTCGATCCGTATACACTAATCTACTCATAGAGTATCGATATCCAGTCTCGAAACTCCCACGACTAGGGACACTTTAAAGATGTGCTTATAGACTACCCAACTCTCACGTATATGATCGCCATCATACTGCTGGTAGTCAAGCAAGAATCCTAAGGGCTCTATCAACCTGTAATAGTGATCTGTAATGTCACCTAAAGTATGTACACGATGATAAAGTCAAACCAGATAGCATACTATCATCTCGAGTAAGACTGTCCTACCGGTATAGGTCCTCTCTCAATCATTGCAATCACGTGCCTGTGATCTAATAATTGACTTTGAGGGCACTATATCCAACAATATCCAGCTAGTACCGCTGACGGCTTGTGGGTGATTGATGTGATCATCATCTACTGCTGGCATATTGATGAGTCTTTAAAGTCCCACACAGGAATTTTTCTGGTTCAAGCGAAACGAAGCTGGCCACATATGCTGATATGTGCGGGGGCCAGATTAAATAGGAGTATGTGATACCGTATTCTAATCTGGCAGTTATTTATTATCGGTTAGGTTATATATGATATAACCGGATTATTGAATCAAGTGTTGATTTGATAATGGGATATATAGATAAATGATATTAGTCGATTATATGTGATATAACTGGATTATTAAATCAAGTGTTGATTTGATAATTTTATATATATTATATTTGATATAATTATATATTAACTAATATTATTAGCTTACTAATTATTCTTCATAATATATATATATATGATATATATATGATATATATATTAATATTTATATGATATATATATATATATATATATATATTAAAATGAAGCATGGCATGGATTTTCTATTTTTAGAAAATAGAAAATGAAAAAAAATGGGAAGACATTTGAGGGCATTGGTGAGGAATGGCATTTTATCATTTATTTATTTGTCTTGACTCACTATTCAACCATGGTTGCAATTGATTCCATGCTTGAATGAATGAGGTCAAGAGAGTAGCCATTCCACACTCATTCATTCTTGACTTGGGTTTTTTTCCTTAGCCATTCTTGTCACGACCCAAAGTTTGACCCGTGACCGGCACTTAACCACGTAACGTCTACAAGCGTAACGCGACTAAGTGAACCGAAAACCCAGAAATCAAACCAGTGAAAGTATAGAGTGATATAAGTTTTAAATGAAAGCACTTACTAACATGTTAAGAAATCTAAGTAAACAATCACCAAGATAACAATATACGACGCCGTAGCGAAGATCAAGATCTACAAGTGGGAACATCACAGATAGAATAAACTGCAAGCACAGCCGGCTCACAACGAGCTCGACACCAGAATACAAATAATATACATCACCGTCCTCACACTGTCTCTAAGTCAAATACATACATGGTAGATGGAGAATACTAGATACAACAATGTACATAACTGAAAGATAAACAGATACCGCACAAAACCCACCTATCAGCAAAAGAGCTAGTATACCAACTATAGGGGTATCTGTGTCAAAAGATGCAAAACGCAGCCTGCCGCGACTACTCCAAAGGGCAACCTGCAAACACTGTGGCACAACGGGGGTGAGTTGCCAACTCGTGAATAGAGATAACATATAAAGGTAATCGCGAGCATGCACATACTGCGCTACTCTAACATATGCCAGCAGATGATATCAATGCGAGGTAAGCAGTATGTATAATAATCATGCAAGTCCGCTATCAGGGGATATAACTACAGGATGAGATGCAGTAATGAATGCTGAGCATGGGAATATAGCATCTACACTAAATGTCGAGGTGGACTAAATATATATATGCACCGTGAATCCCAACAACCCAGACGCCGGTACTCCATCGGCCCTCAAATCCTATACATCCCTGAGAATCACGAGTGCCCAACATCGGCACCCAAATAACATAAATACTCGTGTCTAGCATCGACACGCAAATCCTCCTCTATCAGGCATCCGTCAGTCCGGGTCAGCCCACTCTCAACATATCGGGCATCCGTCAGTCCGGGTCAGCCCTCTCTCAACATATCGGGCATCCGTCAGTCCGGGTCATCCCTCTCTCAATATATCGGGAATCCGTCAGTCCGGGTCATCCCTCTCTCAATATATCGGGCATCCGTCAGTCCGGGTCATCCCTCTCTCAATATATCGGGCATCCGTCAGTCCGGGTCAGCCCTCTCTCAATATACGGGCATCCGTCAGTCCGGGTCAGCCCTCTCTCAATATATCAGGAATCCGTCAGTCCGGGTCATCCCTCTCTCAATATATCGGGAATCCGTCAGTCCGGGTCATCCCTCTCTCAATATATCGGGCATCCGTCAGTCCGGGTCAGCCCTCTCTCAACATATCGGGCATCCGTCAGTCCGGGTCAGCCCTCTCTAGAACCGAGAAAACACAGGGTGGCGCCCCAAAATATCATATCAAGGGAACTGGTTTTTTTAAATGATTACATATTTGAAAAGGCCACGGTTCCCAAATCTAGAAATCACATGTAATCCCAACCAATATGCAAGTAAATGTGATGTGATATGTGCATCAAGTATGAATATCATGTCAAATCACATAAAAGATGAGCTACAGCATAATGATCCGATGTGATATAGGCATCAAGTATGAATATCATGTCAGGGTAGTGCTCGTGCAACATGAATTGTCAGTAAGGGTGCGGTGTTCTATCAATTCTAGTTTATATACATATAGCAGGGAATGCAGTATGCACTAAATAGTAGCCATGAACAGTCAATGTATGTAAATGTAGCTATAAGGTCCTATCAGCCCTGACGTAGAACGCCATGCGGGCGATATCCCCGTAGATGTTAAATCTACTCACCGTAGTATCTCGCTAGGTATAGCCAACAGCTTGTTTCCCCTTCTGCGCGGCATCCGCCGTACTCGCCTGCGAACCTTCAAATTACACAATACATCAAATATAAGCTTGACATCACACAAACACGACATTAAAGACAAACTAGCAACTCGTGTCGTGAACCAAGCGCGCGTGTGCGCGATACGCTAAAACGTGTGATCACGCGCCTAAAGTCACTCCGACGCGTCACGAAACGCAGAAACCCAAAACCCATACACACGTATCACGCGTGTCGCGAAAGATTGAAAATACGGGAAAATAGGTAATCACCTACAGAATTTGATACAGAAAAGATAATGTAAAACTATATATACCAACATAACCCACATAGCAGCAGACACCAACACCCCAAACTCCAACCCAAAACACCCCCATCTGGCCGCAAATTGCGGCCAGAACGAATATTCCGGCGGCCTCACTTGGGAATTGGGCTCCCACGTTTGGTGTGTGCACTCTATACCCCCCATACATGCTACAGTAACATCTAGTTTCACTCTGAAATATCTCGGGTAGCAGCAGATCCTACAGAGCCTTATTTCTAGTTAGAATCCACACTTTTGCACTAAAATCAAACTTTAGGGTATTTTTCTGAAATCCGAAACAAACCTAAGTCTAAACCCACACTAATAACTCATTAACAAGCTAATCAAGCCACAACAACATAGATTTTAACATATTAACACTAAACCCCTTCAATAGCACTAAAATTGCACAAAAAGGTGATATTTTGAAACTAAACATGCAAGTTATGGAGATAGGGTGCTAGGAGTGAGATTTATACCTTCAAATGACCTTATAAAACACCAAAAGTCCAGCTCCTCTCTCAGGTGTGCAGATTAGCCTTCAAACACCCCAAAAAGCTCCTTTTAACATGGTTTTGTGATGATAAATGTGTTGATTTGTGTAGGTTTTGTTTGGAAATCAAGGAGAAGTGAAAAGAGAAGAGAATATGGAGAAAAATGGAGGGTTTGCTGCTGGAAATTTTCTGCAGAATTTTAGAATGAGGGAAAGAGGGAGAAGAGGAAAAGAAAAGGGGTCAAAAGTCAATACCTAACACCATGGCTCATTTGTTTATTAGGATTTGAAATTATAAAAAGGGTTTATGATATGATTAAAAATGGTGGGAATTAAGTTAACAACCATGCAACAAAAGAATGGTTAACATGCTACCAAAAACCCTAAGTCACAAAATGCTAAGTGTGCAACACTACAAAAAGAAAACCTTCCAACTTGCTAACACGACTAAATAACTAATAATCCTATGAACACAAACATAAAAACATGCACGAATACTAATTATCACGAAACATTCTAACGGAAATTCAAAGTGTTACAATTCTAGCTCTCTCCATCTTCCATCTTCTTCTTCCTCTTCATACTAAGCCCCAACCCTCACATGTGATGTGAACCATAGGGCTTAGTGAGCTTAGAAACCCCACTTCATCATCTTAGTTTAGATTAGCACTCTAAACTAGTGTGTTTCCTTCACTAATGAGATTTTAGTGAAGAGATAGCTTGATTAGAGAAGCTTCAGGTGGATCGTATTTAGCACGAATATCATGAAGGGAGCTTGTACTATCTTCAAGTGGAGCTACGAGGAGTCATAGAGACTACAACCAAGAGCTTGAGAAGAGAAGAACACGATCTACAAAGGTTGTAGTTTCATTCTCTTAGTGTAGTTTTCTTAATATCATAGTTAAACCATAATCATCTAGTTTAAGATCTTGGTTAGTATTGATTAGCACACTAAATTTTTTAAAAATGGAATGCTTGATGCTAGTAAACCCAGTGGTGGTGCTAACATACACTTTCACTTTGGAGTGGGCTGTTGTTCATACCAGAATATTGCATTTTAATACCGCTCATTCATTATCTAATTTTTGGATATATCGGTACAATTAACAGTGTCTGCTCAGTAATTACAGATTACAGGTATCCGTGACAAAATACTGGAAATACATTCAAAATCAAGGATATTACAGTTGTGAGCTGACACTGCAACTCGAACCGCAAACCGACCGATACTTTATAAGTTTCTTTGTGCAACATGCTTGTGTACACCCTTTTTATCTAAATGGACGAACACAATACAAGTTGTACACAAGTGTGCACTTGGACCTAGGGGCTGCCATGGCACACACTCATGATGGCTAGGCACAAGTGGGCTAGAGCAAATGGGCATAAGAAGTGATGTACATTCAATGCATAAAGTGTTGATATGATTCATAGATTCAATTTTCCCTTCAAGCACTGGGTGCAAACCAGGTCAAAACAGAGAAAATAAACAACACCAGAGTGATATTGGGGACAACACAAGCCAACACACAAAGCACGAGCCCTAGAGCTCGGATTTGGGCCGAGCTCATACCCCTTGGGGCCGGCCAAACAGTGCACAAATACCCCCAGTTTCTCACAGTCCCTCCCTTGTTGCCACATCCGCTCATTTGTATTGTTTGTTTAATTTTCTTTTGAGCCTATAAATACAGAACCAGTGAGCAAGGGAGAGGGGTCCAAGTTTTTTAATTCATTTCATACACTTAGTAATTCTCTTCTGTTTTCATCTTGTTTTCTTGTACATAGCTTCCCCTTGAGTTCTTAACCTTCTCTTGATCTTGCAACCTCTTCATTGAGCTTGCAAATTTAAGGGTTGGTTATTGATCTCAAGGGTTGTATCATTCTTGAAATTTAATAAAGCTTTCTCTTTTGTGCCTTCATTTTACATGAGTTCTTTACCCTTCTCTTGATCTTGCAACCTCTTCATTAAGCTTGCAAGTTTATAGGTTGGTTATTGATCCCATGGATTGTCTTGTGCTCTTGAGTTCCTAGTTAATTTCTTACTTGCTTTTTATTTTCTTGCATTTACTTACTTGTCTTTTATTACTTGATTTTTCTTACTTGCATCTTTATTATCATGTCATTTAATTACTTGCTTATAGTCATTTCTTTTCTTTTCTTTGTATCTTTTCTTTTGCTCTCTTTGTTGTTTTGTGACTGTTTGTGAATGTGTGTTGTTAGGAAAAGATTACGATATTGTAAGTTAAGGTTTCGTTTCTCATATCCTTTTCCCGTATTTTTCCATTTAAAACTCCGCCCAAACCTTATGCAAGCGCTCCGTTAGGCACTCTACCCTACCAAGATATCGGTGATTCCTAACCGCGACCAGTTGCGTTTGGATTGGCCGGAGGCGAAAGCAAGAGACAAGAACGGATGGACAAGGGTCAATAAGCCGGATTCCATGAATACCGTGCTTAAATACCCTAATCCACATTGTTGCCGATTGCTCTAGCTTCATTAGTTGAGTTCGGCACAAAGTACTTGAATACGAAATCCATTAACTTACACTATCCTATCGTTTCCTAACAAGCTTTATACTTGCATATAACACATAGGTTAGATAACGAACTTTCCGCCCACGCGCATTAACTCGTCAAAACAAGAACCTAAAATGCTCCATCTCCCTGTGGATCGACCGTGCTCATCGCGGCTAGCTGCAAAAAGACACCGTCCTAATCGCGGTTAAACTTTAGAACTCTTAAAACTCGACACGCCAAAAGCTTGCGATCAAATGGCGCCGTTGCCGGGGAGATGGTAACGTTTTTATTTTTGTTATTTTGGATTAATCTTTGTACATCTCATTTATACAACTAACCCTATTTTAAAAATAAACTAAAAATTTCAAAAAAACAAAAACCAAAACAAAAACTAACAAAGCTAACCATTTTGTTTTCTAGATTTCGTACCTGCAACCACTCTGGAACTAAACTAAAAAGATAAACAATACTAATGAGATATCAGTAGAACAGTGAGATCACAGAAGAAGTTTGGAGCCCAACCTCAAAAGTTCAACCAGCGACAATACCTACATTTCCGAGCTCGCCGGCCTTGTCCCCTCCTTTTGCCTCCAAATTTTCCTCTATGCTCTAGTGTTCTGTTTTTGTCCCATTTTTATTGTTTGTTTTTTATAATTTTTAGTGTGCAGGTATTTGGGCATTCGTATCGCTTTTCATCACTAATATCTGTTTTTTCCGACATTTGTAGATTTTTACGGATTTACGAACTGTGATTGTGGGGAGCAAAGTGTACACTCAAAGTTAAGGTGGTTGCGAAGTACAATGCCAAAGATCCGGGTAGTTTGACAGGCGCAGGCAAACTTTCAAGCGAACCGGATTCACTTCAACGGGGGTTTCTTAACCCAAAACATATCGGTACGTACTTTACTAACACCTTCTTCTCAAATCCGACGCATCCAATATAACATCTTTGCAGGATTCTTTACAAGTTCGCTACCAAACGCCAAAATTAACTAACCCGTATTTGTTGCAGTGCCGGGCTTAATATAAAAAACGATTGTTTGATTCTTTGAATTTTTATTGAATTGCGCATTGCATACATTAATACGAACTTAAGGGCAAGCGAACCCCACAACATACGGTAAAGGATTTCATCCCCTTTTCCATAGCCCACAAATCACGAAACTAAGCGTAACGTTTACCCACACAAAAATTTAAATGAAATTAGACTTTAAGACTTAAGGACATCGGGCTCACTAGAAGAAGTTAACTGTGTTTAGAACACCGATTAACGGTATAACATTTACGGGGTGTCTAGGAAAGTGTTCACGGCGAAACCGCCAAAAGAGAATGAGTTATTTAATTAAGGACCTTCGCGAAAGCGTCGGAAAACCTTTCCTTATCTTTGCACTTACCTGGCCTCGTGATCAGTATATCTTGAGCCCGTTTCTTGACACAGTTTTACTTCAACAATCAAGTCTTGAGCTTGTTTAGTTAACCCCGGTGAACCCTAGACCGATTAGGTGTGTGGTATTTTTCTGTCGTGATTGTTTTTTGTCCAGATTCTTTCTGTGCATATTTCATTCTTTTGTTGAAAACTAACTAAAATATTAAAAAAAAATCATATACTTTTTCTTCTCCTTTCTCTCATCATATCATGAGTACCCCACCTCGCAAAACTCTTGCCGAACTTTGGTACCCAAAACCAGACATTACTTCTTACGGTTCTTGCTTTGGTCGAATTTCGAACGACCCCTCCATGCCCAAAATATCTTTGAAAGATCGGATAGACGCGTCTAGGACTACCAATTGGACTCCGCAATCCACATTGTATCAACCAATTCAACCTTCACCACCTTCTTACGTTGATACCCCTTTTGAGAGTCCAGTTGTAACTCCAAGACCTATCTCTCTTGCTGAACGTATTTAACAATCTCGTAATCGATCTTTCACTCTTTTCACCACTGCAAATTCTTGGGATCAACTATTCCATTCACCTTCCTATCCAAATGTTGATCCTACTCCTGTCCAATCATTCAATTCCTACCAGTCTTACCCGACTTTTACACCTTCCCTAGACATAGCTTCTGACCCGCTATTTGGGAGTTTCCAGTATCCAAACAACTTTGAACCTTGTACTGAAACCCCTTCACAACCCATGTCTAGTCTGGAACAGTCGTTAGAAGACTTCCAGGTAGCGTCGTACCAACAGATGCTGGATTTGAATGCGTCTATGGCTACCCTCATACAACCTAGTGATCAAGTGGCTAGTTTCTAACTAGCTACAAATTTTCCAATGTATGATGCGGCGGTAGGACAGATTGAGAATTTGAGTGGAGATAGTGAGCTGTACACCCTTCCAAATCAAACCTACCCATTGCAAATTGAATCACACAACTCCGGTTTTGAATGTCTATCTAGTGTCCCAAAGGATTAATTGATTGAAGATAGAACGTTTAATGAATTGTGCGACTTTGTAGTGTTTGATTTACCAGATTGTGAAGGGTCCCTATCGAGTGAAACCACACCAAATCCTTTTGACCTCTACACCTCCATCTTAGAACCTGAATTAATTGAAATCCATACTTTTGATGAGGTGTCTGAGAAATTTGATTTTCACTTGATTAAGGATATGGACGCTGGGGATATTTTGGATGATGAACCCACAGATTTGGATATGTTTTTCTCTCCAATTCATCATCCCGAGTCATAAACTGTTTTTCCCGAACTTCATATGCGTCTTAATTTTGATGATAAATGCATGGATGAGCTGAATTTTGAGGAGACTTTTGACGATAGTTTTGAACATGAACCAGTTTTACTTGATGAGTCGGATTTTCCAATTCATCCTGTTCTTTTCATTGACTGTGTACACCCTCCTGAACCTTTAACTGATAAGCTTCCTCAATCACTCCCTTCCATCCTTTCCATCGTTCCGACCTTGTAAGAAACCGTATCAATTTCACTTCCTGTATCTGGTTTACCAAGTTCAGCGTACCCATGTTTTCTCACGAATCTTGAGGGATTTGACCCCATCTCTCGATGGGTTGATAGATTAGCACAATCGCTTTTTACACATCAGTTATCACAAATTGTGCTAATTTATTCACTTCACTTTCACCCTCAAGTTCGTACTCCACTTCTTTCTCCCTTCCGCCATTCTTCTTCTCATATACCGGGACTGTATAACATTTCTATCTCCATACGGTCTCGTGTATTCTACATTTATTTTCTCACCATATTATTTCACCAACCTGCACATTATAACGATAAAATTTTTGAATGGTTGGTGCTCACTTTTGCCCTGTGTAAGGCCTTATATAGTTTGAAACTGTTCTTTTTCCCCCTGATCCTGAACTTCACCGCTTAAACAGTGGAAACACTGTTTCACTTAAGTTTGGGGAGGGAGGCTTTTTTAGGTATATATTTTTTTGGTTTTCTTTTTGTTTTGTATAAAATTTTCTTTTAGGGAGCGCCGACAATTTTCACCCTCTTGGTGTAGCCTGACAGTGAGGGCACTGTCAAGTTTAAGTTTAGGGGTGTGCTCGATAAGCTTTCTTCCTTCGCATTCATTTGTATATTTTGCATTTGCATCCTTATTAAAACCCACAAAAATCAAAAATTTTACAAAAATATAAAAACTTTGTCGTCAAGTTAGCTAATAGAGTAACTTAGATTTTTTATTCCGAAAGTTTAGTTGATGCGTTAGGAATAAGTAAATCCTAGGCTTAGGAATTGAAAACAATAAAAATAACTGTCCTTCTGTTTAACCTTGGTAAATATACATCCTTTCAGTTTTTTTTTGAGAAATAAGTAATCTTGAGTTCAGTTCTTGAGTTAAGTCGAAATGAATGGAAAGTATCGAAGTTTTACTGAAGGATAAGTCTGAAAAATAGTTTCTATTCTTGAGTTCAAATTTAGAACGTATATACCCTACAAACTGCACATACACGCATCTTGAACCATAGGATAGTAGAGGATACCTAGAAATACTCTTGCTGAAAACCTAGTATGAAAGAAAAAACGGTATTTAAAGCTAATCACCAAAAGAGTATATTGAAAAATATATCCGGTCTTGAAAATGAAAACTAAAGAAAAGAAAAAAATAATAAAGTCAAGACCTAGAAACTGCTATTTACGCTTTAAACTCACACATTCAGTAATCGGCTATTAGTGCCTCAAGAAGCATTTATAGTCGCATGAAAGGTGTGTGAGCAGCACCGTCCATCATTAATGAAAAGAAGTAGTATTAGGTATTAGGGCAAGGGTACTATAGCTTGAATTGAATTCCCAAGTGTAGGGGTGAAAAATTACACACACGTAGGGGTATACAATCGATATTTGGAGGAAAGATGGAAATAAAGAATAAGACTTATGTTTTCTGTAAAGTTGATAAAAATCCCTGATTTGAGACCGTACTTTAGATGGAAAACTCAGGAGGTACCGACATCTTTCTAAACTTTTTTGGAACGTATAGGATCTAAAGTCAAATAAATTGGAGGTATGAAGCATAAGGGTTGGATATTTCTAATTTAGGATAATAGAATTTCTAACCTAGATACTAAACTGTAGGAGTAGAATCTATGTTAACTTATGAAACTAAGCTGACGGGATTTTGTGCGTAAATCCACTGAAAACCCTCAGGAGACAACCCTCCTCCTACTAGGGACACATAGAGGTTTAACGGCTTGTTGCACGAGCTCAGTGCAATCGCGTTCCCTGCGAAAGTGAGGCTAGTATTTTGTTTTTCTCGGGACGAGCAAAAGATAAGTTTGGGGTTATTTGTTCATATCAAAATATTGCATTTTAATACCGCTCATTCAATATCTATTTTTTGTATATATTGGTACTATTAACAGTATCTGCTCAGTAATTACAGATTACAGGTATCCGTGACAATTGGAAATATAATCAAAATCGCGGATATTACAGTTGTGAGCTGACACTACAACCAGAAACGCAAACCGACCGATACTTCATAAGTTTCTTTGTGTAACATGCTTGTATACACACTTCTTATCTAAATGTACCAACACAATACAAGTTGTACACAAGTGTGCACTAGGACCTAGGGTGGCTACCATGGCACACACACATGATGGCTAGGCACAAGTGGGATAGAGCAAGTGGGCATGAGAAGTGATGTGCATTCAATGCATAAAGTGTTGATATGATTCATATATTCAATTTTCCTTTCATGCACTGGGTGCAAATCAGGTCAAAACAGAGAAAATAAACAACACCAGAGTGATATTGGGGACAACACAAGCCAACACAAAAAGCACGAGCCTCAGAGCTCGGATTTGGGCCGAGCTCATACCCCTTGGGGCTAGCCAAACAGTGCACAAATGCCCCCAGTTTCTCACAGTCCCTCCCTTGTTGCCACATCAGCTCATTCTTATTATTTGTTTAATTTTCTTTTGAGCCTATAAATACAGAACCAGTGAGCAAGGGAGAGGGGTCCAAGTTTTCTCATTCATTTTATACACTTTGTAATTCTCTTCTCTTTTCATTTTGTTTTCTTGTACATAACTTCCCCTTGAGTTCTTAACCTTCTTTTGATCTTGCAACCTCTTGATTGAGCTTGCAAGTTTAAGGGTTGGTTATTGATCTCAAGGGTTGTATCATTCTTGAAATTTAATAGAGCTTTCTGTTTTGTGACTTCATTTTACATGAGTTCTTTACCATTCTCTTGGTCTTACAAGCTCTTCATTGAGCTTGCAAGTTTAAAGGTTGGTTATTGATCCCATGGCTTGTCTTGTGCTCTTGGGTTCCTAGTAAATTTCTTACTTGCTCTTTATTTTCTTGCATTTACTTACTTGTATTTTATTACTTACTTTTACTTACTTGCATCTTTATTATCATGTCATTTAATTACTTGCTTATAGTCTTTTCTTTTCTTCGTATCCTTTCTTTTGCTCTCTTTGTTGTTTTGTGAATGTTTGTAAATATGTGTTGTTAGGTAAAGATTACGATATTGTAAGTTAAGGTTTCGTCTCTCATATCCTTTTCCCGTATTTTCCATTTGAAACTCCGCCCAAACCTTACGCAAGCGCTACGTTAGGCACCCTACCCTACCAAGGTATCGGTAATTCCTGACCGCGACCGGCTGCGTTCAGATTGGCCAGAGGCGAAAGAAAGAGACAAGAACGGACGGACAAGGGTCAATAAGCCTATCCTAATCCACGTTGTTGCCGATTGCTCTAGCTTCATTGGTTGAGTTCGGCTCAAAGTACTTGAATACGGAATCCATTAACTTACACTATCCTATCGTTTCCTAACAAGCTTTATACTTGCATATAACACATTGGTTAGATAATGAACTTTCTGCCCACACGCATTAACTCGTCAAAACAAGAACCTAAAATGCTCCGTCTCCCTGTAGAACGACCCGTGCTCATCGTGGCTAGCTGCAAAGCAACACCGTCGTGATCGCGGTTAAACTTTAGAACTCTTAAAACACGACACGCCAAAAGCGTGCGATCCGCTTTACATCAATAGTCCTCTCAATCTAACTGGCCTAAAAAATTGGCCTGATCATCTGGTGCAGATCCCGAATGCTCGTCTCAAACGAGAAATCCCATCATAACAAAAAATCAATCTATTCCTGCATCACCAGGGTAACACCCTGGTCAGTCCTCGTCCCTAATGAGCTCACTCTGACCGCATCTCTAGCCGCAGCTCTTTAAGCTCGTGTAGCTATGCTGAAAGGAACCGTAAACAAACATCGATGAGGATAGATTACAAGAAAGAATAGAATAATAGATCTCAACATATGTACATCCTAAGATTACTTATGCGGAGTATTGTATCTTAAGTATGCTGCGGAACATACATACGGTACATTACTCTATTTGAGTTACCTACTCCATCAACCAAGTTCAACCTACGTAATGAAATTTCGGGTCTAATACCCCATCAGTCAAGTCTATGTTCCGAAAGATCAAGCCTAGGTTCCGAAATATACGCCCTAAACCCCGAATAGTCAAACCTAGACTCGAACAAATGTTAAACTTAACGCTTTGATACCAACTTTGTCACGACCCAGAAATTGCACGTGACCGACATTTGAATAATGTGAAGTCTATAGGACTCCACCGTAACCCAAGTAAGCCAAAAACTATGAATCTAAACCTTTTTAAGAAGATAGTGGAGGTGAAGTTTTGAAAAAGGATATACATAAAATCAAGTTCTCTTTTTAAAGTGTAAATAAGTTTATAGAAATACAAGTACGTTGTATACTAAAGTTTGAAAACGTTTTCTTCATTTGAAATTTGGGCAGCATCTCCTTTGTAAATTTTGATCAAAATAGTACATAAACGATAATAATATTTTCGTCCCTAAGCTGGAGCTAGCTCTTCGCCAATCGTTGGAAATACAACCACGCAAAAAGTATACGACGCCCAAGGCGAAGATTAATCATAGAAAGAAAGCAAAGAAATACCAAAACATCATCAGACCAACCATATCCAAATAATATACAAGTCTCGACTCTAAGTCTGAAAGAATATACAACGGGTCTCCATGTCTACCAAATATACATAGTCTGCTTGATGGAGCTTTTAACTAGATACAATAAATATAAATAAACAATGGTGGTTATAATCTGTAGTATAAACCACCTACCAAGCAAATCATCCAAAAGAAGCAATATGCCAGCAAGCCGCTACTGATCCGAGCGGTCGGTCCTGCAAGAAAACTATGGCACAACGGGGGTGAGTTGACAACTCGTGAGTAGAGATATCATTAGGTAGAAATCGAATGTATGACGATCTCTTAGGTCATACAGTAATATAATAGTATCATACTGTGTGGTATCGAAGATAATCGTGTATACCTATATATATATATAACATCATGCATGTGTTAATATATGATACCATGTCGTCCATATCATGTATATATAAATATCATCCAAGGAGTGTCCATCAACGACACTCGAAATTATCATAAATTCCGTGTCCAGCATCGACACGTAAATCCTCATATCTCAGGTGCCGTCTCATTGGATCGTCCCTCATATCTCATGAACCGTCTTATCAGATCGGTTCTCATATCCATCTGTCTCATATCACTCTGGTCAGTGTTAGTTATATGTATGCCCTAGAGGCCATTACTGTACATGCGATGTATATTGTGGTGGATGCTTGGACATATAAAGGGAGGACTTTCTTGCTTGACATGATAGTATACTATCTGGTTGCACTTTATCTTAACATGTACACTTATTGTCTCTCTATTATATGTTAATAAAGCCCTTGCGATGAGTACTTGACTACCAAGATTATGATGCAGATCATACTTGTGGGGCAGAGGTAGTCGGTAAGTACATCCTTAGATTGTTCCTAGTCGTGGGAGTATCCAGACAGGTTATCGATACTCTAGAGTAGACTAGTGTATGCGCTTCTCGACCCATATGATGGGCGATGGATGATCCCATATCCATTGGTGTTTGACATCAGAGAAGGTATACGGGTGCTCAGTGGAGACTGGGTACACTGAACGGACTCACCGAGAACTCCTAGATGGTATTATACCTATCGTCGGATAGCAGTTCTCTGGTGACACTGCTACAGGTTAGTTTGTAGACCCGAGATCGTCATAGAGTCTTATGTGATTCCCAATGTGCTTTGATTTCCACCATACTACGGTCAAGTGATCGTGCAAAAAGGTGGTTTTTGGGTACATTCCCGAGTCACATGGAGGCAATGAGCAATAGGAGGGGTTTCATCTCTCCCGGTATTGGGAGTTGATGTTGCGCTATACTCGATTGGCCATAACATGAAATCCCTGGCCAGGGGTGCTGGGATTTACTGGTAAGTGTTATCAGTAGTTTCTCGAACAGTTATGGACCTTGCATCGGCATGACTCATCAGGCTATTGGGGTATGATGTTATACCACCCCCAGGCTATGAAATGCGACATATCAGACGAAGAGACCGGACTGTACGGTAGTGTTACTGATTGGATTCGCAGGAGTACGAGCAGACTTGCTTGTTGATCTTATGATCGCTCAATACCCGGGTGGCTGTTACGTTTAGCAGACCGCTTGCGGCTTGTGGGTGTTTGATATGATCATCACCTTCTGCCGGCGTATTGATGAGTCTTTAGAGACCTACACAGAGCTTTCCTGGTTCATGCGAAAAGGAGTAGGAGCACATGTGATATGTGCGGGACCGATATTAATGCGAGTATGTGATACCGCATTCTATGCTCGCGATAAGTGACATCGTAGGTTATATGTTATAATGCCAAGTTATCGGATCAAGTGTCGATTCGACAAGTTGTTACATTTGATAATAGTCGGTTATATGTAATACAACCGGATTATTAAATCAAGTGTTGATTTAATAATTTAATGTAGAATTATATATTTGATATATTAAATTACATTAACTAATATTAGCTCACTTATGTAATTATTTTTCTCACTTATGATACATTGATATATATGTGATATATGTTAAATTTATTGTTTTCTTTTTGCACACAAAATTTATGTGATATATATTGTTGTGTCATGCTAGGTTACACTTGCAACATGTATGTATGAGACCCACACCATGCTAGGGTTAAGTTAGGGTTTATATTTATTTCAAGAAAATTCAAAATTGTGGAGATATTTGTCATAGTTCAAACCTTGTAGAAGCTTGCGATCATCATTGACTTAGTCCACTCATTTGTCTTGCTTAAGATATTTTTAACCTAACCCTTAACTCATAGCTATGGTTTATTCTCTACATGAGTTAGGCATAACATTAACTCACCCATGGTTGCAATTCTAAGATCACTCTCTCATTCATTTTCTTCATCACTTCTTCTTCCTCCTCAAGAGAAAAAGCGTGCTAGCTTTTTCTAAGTGATGATTCATTGAGAGAAAAATAAAACTAAAGAGAGCCCACTTCCTACTTCATCATCCTCTACTACTTGCCAATTTAGTTTAGGGTGTTTGCTTCACTAATCTCACCATTACTGAAGAGATAGCATGAGCTCGAGTCTCCTCGACGTAGATCATTTTCGGCCTCGAAAACATTGAGCAAGCTTATTCCGTACATCTCGTGGAGCTTTTCTAGAGTCCGAGGAGTTCACTACTTGGAGCGAAGGGACTACTACACGGAGCATTTGAAGTGAAGGACCGGTCTACAAAGATTGTATTCCTTCTTCTCTTTAGTTTGTAAAGTGTTTACAATATAGATAACCTTAAGTCTCTAGTTCGATCCTCATACGGGTTCTTTAGCTCTCTAGAAAATTTTGAAATGGCATGTTCGATGCCCTAGTGAACACCGTGAGGGTGCTAAGGAACCCTACAGTCGGTATTCTACAGATATCCACCGAGTCCAATACTGTCACTGGAAGGTAGTGTTTCCCTGCCAGGCTCAATGCCTTTCTATAGGATCTACTTTCCCCAGGGTACCATACTGGGTCCACCATGTATCCACAATCGGTTTCCCCTCTGCCTCGATTCGGATAATCATCATAGCTCAGCACTGAGAAATCTCATGATGGACGCCGAAATATCATATCAAGAGAAACCGCGTTTTTAAAACAATCACAAGTTTTTAAATAATATCTGCGGTTTCTCAAATCCACAAATCTCATAAAAATATAATCTCATGAAATACATGGAAGTAATGAAATAATATGTATAGACACAGAACGATACTGTAATGTATAGTAAGTGTGTTCATATGAGCGTGTCGTGTAGCAAGATAAAGAAAGTGCAATAACTGAAATAGTATGTGGTACTGAGCACTAAACAATAACTAAAATACTAACATGTTATAAGGTGATATGGTAACATAGCAAGTTCTAATGTGTACGTGGCATGGCAAGTACTGATGATGTGTGTGTGAGCCGGCAAGTATGTGTATGTGCAACATGTGCATCATCGATAATGGTGCGTGTGTCCTAGCAAACGAAGTTACGTAAAGATAAGGGTATGAAACATAATATATATATCGTAAAAGAAAATAATGAGAGCGTATGTAGAAATAAGAAATCGTAACGCAAGCGTAAACAGAATAGAGATATCGTAAATGTGAACAGTATAAAAATACGGAACTACGTATGAGCCATACAGTTATAGTTTAAAATAGTACGAGTAGTTGTTTTTGAAATTAGGGGGCTACGATGTTGTTGAAAAAGATACCATTTGAAAAATCGTAGCGTCCCCTTGAAGTTATCATTTCAAAGTGCATAACGATTCATTAGTTTTGAAAATAGGTATGGCTCTAAACATATCATACTATCTATTTGAGTAATTTTAAACATTTTTTTCGAGTCGAAAATACTATCGGCAATCCATCCTTATCATATCACGTATGGAATAATCCATCATATGATATCATCAAATCAATAGTATTGATCTATAATCACGTATATCATCTCATCTCATATCATCTCATGTCCTCATATTTCATATCATGTAATATCGCCTCATATCATTGTAAGTCCGCGGCGGCGCCCCGGCCGTCGATCCCACGCCGGAAACGCGGAAACAAAAACTTTGCAAACTAGCAAACCGGCACCACCACGCACTTTTCACCCGGATCGGGCCATTAACCTAGCAACTAGCAAACAAGAAAAGAGTAGAGAACTATACCAAGCGATCCGTGTCCTTCGGTCGTCGTCTCCACTCCGATCTCCCGCGGAAACTCCGTTCATCTCCTCCTCGTCGGAAAGGACACCACGTAGCCGGAATCTTTTACGGGCTCCCACCTCTGGACCGAGGCAACTCGGGCTCGAAGTTGGCTAGCCGATGCGTCCAAGGGATGCTGTAGAATAGTATAGTAGCCATGTCTCTTTATGGTTTAGGAGGTTGCCATTGATGGAGGTATTGAGAGGAGAATGATAAAGAGCAATGAGATATATGAAGATAGTCTTTTTCAACCATGGAATGAAATGAAAATAGAAATTTGCCACTCCTCAAAAACTCCCCTCCCCTTAGTGGCCGGCCTCTCTTTATCAAGAAGAAGATTGGAGAGAGAAAAAGGCATCTCCATGTATATATAAAAAGAATGATAATGTGAAAAAGAAAGCATAAAAGAAAATGGCTCACATCAATTTCAACTCACATCCATTCACAAACCATTACATGAAAAGCCAAGGAAAAGACCATAAAAGAATCTCACCATGATGCTAGTCTCATCATATAGCCACAAATGCAAGAAAGCCCCTCACAAGTAAGTTAATTGCAAACATGCAATTAACCCCCTCCAACGAAATGTCCGGCCGCGAAGGAACAAAGGAAAACCAGCCGGAACGGAATGCAAACTGGCAATTTCAGAAAACGTGATCCCGTAATAAATTACAGGAAAACCCCACTACTGCAAATACATGCCCGCATTTATATTCCCACTGAACATAAATGCAAAGAGACAAAACTACACTATCTAATACTAGGATCCGGCTTAAGCCAAAGCCGGCTAGTAAAAACCGTCCGATCACGATCCGTGCAATACCGCACGTATCTGATTGAACCCTGCCATATCTCCATACGGCCTCTACAGCGTTTCGCCCGAAACCTGAGCAACTGTGTGTGTGGTGGACTCTAAAGACTCGTCAATACTATGGCTGTGGATTTAACCACTAGCACGTCAGAGGTATAAGCCAATACGTAACGCGCTACCAGGTATTGACCAAAAGGGACGTCGATGAGCAAACTCATCCTGACACCCTACTGAGCCTGTCAGTGACAATATCCGTACAGTCCGGTCCGTTCGTCTATGAGCATCGCATGGCGGGCCTAGGGGTTGGTAAAGTCAGACCCCCAAAAGCGGTACAAGTCGTGTCGGAGTGAAGCCCAGAACACCCTGAGATACTACTGGAATACCTACCAACAAATCTCCTGCCTTGGCCAAGGACTTTTTATGTTCTGGCTCTCCTAGACACAGCGCAACCTCACCCCCAATACCGGGAGAGACGAACCCCTGCAGATCCGCTCACTGCCTCCATGTGGCTCGGGACTGTACCCAACTAAAGCCTGTTTGCACGACTCCTTTGAGCCGTGGTAGGGTAGTAATCAAAGCACAGTGGGAACTCACACGAGACAAATGACAATCTCAGGTCGATGAACTAACCTGTACACATGTCACCAGGGAACTGCTATCTGAAGTCTGGTATAATCCCAACTAGCAGGTTCCCGGCGAGTCCTGTCCGGTGTACTCATAACCCAATAAGCACCTGTATACGTCTTAGGTGAACACCTGACACCAGTGGCTTGTGAGACCGGCCACCGCCCCTCGTCGGGGTCTCGACTGTATACACTAGTCTACTCCGGAGTATCGATGCCCTGTCTCGAAACTCCTACGACTAGGGACCTTTTAAGGATGTGCTTATAGACTCCAGCTCTCACGTATATGATCGCCCTCATACTGCTGGTAGTCAAGCAAGAATCCTAGGAGCTCTATCAACGTGTAATAGCGACTCGTAAGGTCACCTAAAGCAGTACACGATGATAAAGATAAACCAGATAGCATACTATCATCTCGAGTAAGACTGTCCTACTGGGATAGGTCCTCCCCTCAATCATTGCAATCACGTGCCTGTGATCCAATAATTGACTCTGAGGGCACTATCTCCAACAATCTCCCACTTGCACTCAAGGCTAATTATTGCGATGTCGCATACTCACAGCCCGTGTGATACCGAACACCCAACTCCTCTACTAGTCAGTCTCACAAAGCTCGTTTGCGAAACTATTGCGTTTAAGGAATAGCCTCAGTGAGTGGATCCGCTCTGGTGTTTCTTTCTATGTCTCTCTTTATCTCAAGTTCGAGGAGAAAGCCATCTCCCGAAATGAGCAATACCTGTCTTAGAATGTCTGGATGTCTGATGGGACCTAGCTCATAAATGAACTCCAAATCCAAACTTCTTAGACTGTATCGACAACTGAACTTAATCAGTGTCCTGCGCCATGCCTACCCTCAGTATCCACCTGAACCATCTGTCCAAAATACTGCCCCTCGTCAGAGGGAAAACTATAACTCTGACAGCCGCTCTGTCATCCAGGTCACCTTGGAAGCCTGGAATGATAACTGTCTTCCGAAGGAGAATGCTGTTATCATATCCCTAGAACATCCACTTATGTTCTAAAACTGCTTCCGACTGTTTCTCCAGGATTGGATTAATATCAGCTTATTGCATCTACTGCAAGAACAACATCTGGTGTGGTACTTGACATCTCATGATTAACTCAATTGCCTAAGCAAGCGATCTGCCAATCATGCGCATCCCTCTCCCCTTTAGTCTGTAAGACACCTTTAGAGAGGGTGACTCCATCACCTGCAGGTACACTACCGTGCCAGGAGTCGTTCATTCTAAATACTCATAGAATGCTGTCAAAGTACCCAGATTGGGAAACCACCCAAATCTAGATCTAAAACCATAGATCTAGTGACCAGAATGTCTGATATAATATCCAAGTCCTATGTGGAGAAACCACTGTGTGACGACCAAAGTATAACCGATCGTAGTATAGGAATGTCAGTTCCTACTCTGTGTATGTCATCAAATACCAGGACATCACACTCTACAACCTTCTTAACAGATCCATCCCCTATTCTGATGAAGTCAAACCTATGACTGTCACATCAGTAACAGATGATCTATCTCCGCTATTCTGCTTTAGTCTATAAATAGACATAAGCCTGATGTCCACCAATGCTTCCGCTGCTCCCACTGACTACGACAACTCTCTGGCAGAGTCATATAGACGTATACTTCTAAAGCTAGTTCAGAACGACGCTATACTCATCCTCCTACCGGGTCTCACAGTCTGAACAACAGCAATGGCAAGTCTGGGTAAACAAGAACCTCCCTGTCACCGTCCTTGAGTATACCGAAGTACCTCTCGGGTGCCTGAGGTTATCCACCATATCTGCGGAGTGGCCAATGGAATGTCAAACCAGATTGAATCTTTAGGTTCTTATCAAATCTTCAGTAATCGTTTGCGGTTCTGGAATCACTTCCAGTTCTACCATACTCCCACTACTGTTTTCGGAAAAAGTCCATTTTTATTAAAACTGTGGCGAGTCAAGAACAATATCACTATTGATCTTCCAGATGGTAGAAAGTCAACCCTCGTCATAGCCCGGGTCAACCCACAAACAGCCATTACAGAAACGTGCCTTGAGTTATCCGGATTCTGGTTTTAAGCATAAGCCGGACAACTCCCCGTACCTTAACAATGTCAAGATATGAACTGTTCTATATCCAAGAAACAGAGGCACTGATTTAATTGAACCAGATTCAAATCATGCAGCTGTCTCCAGTGCATGTCAACTAAATGGAAGGAGGCCGATCAGCGTTACTCAACTTAGGAATGCTTCCAATTATGAGTAACCTGAAAGAGAAGCAAGTTCTCATTACTATCAACTGAATAGCATACACAAGTATCTACATCTTCGATCACCTTGAAGAATCCCGATACTTGCAATACTTGGTTCTCTACTTTAATCTTATACTTACAACTTCTCAAAGCTCAGACCCTGTGTTTCTACGAAACACCTGTTTAAGAACCAGAGAAGTGATAAGTAAACCGAATATAGTACGAGGACCAACCCCTCTGTTCTAGTGGACACTGGACAATATACAATACTCTGTATAAGTCCCTTGAGTCTAATAACTCATTCACTGTGTGTCGTATGTTGAAAACTGTACTTATGGTTGAGAAGAATTACACCGCCGTTTAATACTCCTTACCTAACCATCCACTGATATAGGTAAATGTCATAGACATAATTTCAAAATGGTACATCTCACTCTATAAAAATAGACGTACAGATATATCAATTTGAAATTGGTGCATAACAACGGATATTCAAAACCAAATATTTGCCGACCGGCAAACAACCCAGGTGGCTTCCTCAAATATCACCAATTCCAACGAATCCCGATATAATGAGGATGGTCACCTAATTCCCAATAACTTACTCCCCCTCATCATCTGTAAAACCATACAGATGTGAGACTCAGACTTGGTAAATACATACCCTGGAGTAAGTATCTAATCGGGAAATCAGTTTTCTTTTAACAGTACACAGTGAAACTGAAACATTGAAATGTTTCGATGGGGTATCCTGGTATTCCTAGTAATGCCTCTTCCATTGTCCAGATTCACAACTGCAACCTTATAATTCTTTGCCACCTCTCTAAATCCCTTTATATGTCTTTAGTCATTACCTTCTGTACACCCCTTTAGGCCAAATGGTTTTCTTCCTTCCCTACCGTTCGGCACCAGCCTATGGTTTGGAAGAAGACTATCCAATAAGCATAATGGGTGTACTGTCCTAATCCTAGGAGCATTCGCAATGCGAGAGAAGGTGAGGATAAAAGACACCTGAATGAACCTTATTCCTATTTCTCCTGAACCAGGATCCATCCCCGAACTGGAACAAGTTCCTTTCGAGTTCGTATATAACCATACGATGGATTATCCAATAAACTGGGATCTTCGCAGTGATGCGGAGTGTCCTGGAGAAATACAAAGGTGATTTAGGATTGGCGAAGAAATACTTGGTTTGGTCGTGAATAGCAGTCGCAATTTACTTTGCCCTCTTACTAATCCCTTGCTTTGTCTTAACTTAATACCTTCTGTACACCGTTTAGGCTAATTGGTTTTCTTCATTCCCTACCGTTCGGCACCAGCCTAAGGTTTGGAAGAAGACTATCCAATTTGCGTAATAGGTATACTATCTCCTAAACCAAGGAGTACTCGCAATCTGAGAGAGAAGGTAAAATGAAAAGACAACTGAATAGTCGTATTCGTTTTCTCCAGAACCTGAAACCATCCTCGAATTCCTTCGAGTTCGTATATAACCATACGATGATTTTGTCCAATGGAAGTGGACGTTCGTAGTAATACGGGGTGTCCTGGAGAAAAGGGTAAAAGTAGGAGTGGCAATGAGGTTTGCAACTCTGACAATCCAAAAGCCAGTGTTAAGAAGGTTCGGTGAACTTGGTCACTGAGTCATAGTCTAGGGTCGGGTCAATGGTCGCTGCCAAAGAGAGAGAGAAAAGAAACACTCAGCGTGCACTCTAACCTAGATCAGAATGGTTATCACTTTATCTAATCTGGAAACCTCCCACTGTAACGTCAAATTCTTCCCCAAACCTGAAAGAAGAATTAGCCGGGATCACCCGAGGAGTAAACCAACTCATCAGTGGGAATCGGGATCCAGCTATCATCGCATGATAACGTGACGGAATCCGCTCACGTTATCACACTCCAGAAGGTATGCGCATATCTGGCAAGTTTCAGTTCTTTTGAAACTCCCGATGTGGATTTTTTGCCCCATGCTCTTATGACCTTGACTTTGGCTAACATATCATAAGTCACATGTCAAGTTCTACCCGTCATTATCCAGGTTAATTTGAACCCACCCGTACCTACCCTTGACTTTGGCCAAAATGGCAGTACGACTGTCCCAAACCAACGCATCTATCTATGCTGCATATGAATACCCAACATGTACCAAACACTGTGCCTTGACTTTGGCCAACATACACAGCTTGAATACTATTGACTATCCATATGAAACGACGGAGGGCTATGAATGGTTTCTGGCGAAAACCTTTAACGTAATGAACTTGATATCGTTGAAGGAACTGATAGCTTTTTAGAAAAATATAGGGACGAAAACCTTTGCTAAAGAGGTCACTCCCGGTGAAGGGATCTCGGCTCTTTCCCCGTAGAATGAGGTGCAGGATATTCCAACTGAATACCACGATGCAAAGCAAAAGCAATCGGCTATAGTGAAGTTATTGCCCTGACGCAAACTTCTGTCCAAGGGGTCACTCCCGGTGAAGGGATCTCAGCCCTTGCCTCGTCGACTGAGGAGCAGGATATTCCAACTGAATACCACGATGCAAAACAAAAGAGAACGCCCTTGCAATAACAGCTTTTTGAAAAAGTGTTCCAACAACATCAGAATAGGTTTGTTTAACTTGCATTGATCCGAATCAACGCAGTCCCATCAATTGATCACACCACAAAGAACGAAAATACTGACGTACGTATACGCCATCCGCATTCGCCACTGGGTCCCGTCATCACCCGTTAGGTTAGCTAACTAACGACAGAG
This sequence comes from Agapanthus africanus, assembly GCA_030015575.1. Classification (NCBI taxonomy): domain Eukaryota; kingdom Viridiplantae; phylum Streptophyta; class Magnoliopsida; order Asparagales; family Amaryllidaceae; genus Agapanthus; species Agapanthus africanus. The sequence goes on from CM057346.1 coordinate 406,889,258, forward strand.
CGGGGACTAGACTAGCGCGGATGAAAAACATATACAACATCTACTAGTATATATATAATATATAATTTTCGCTCAAGGCGTGATAAAAAGCAACAGCACAGAAAAGTACAGCATCACAGAACAATACAGATATCTGGGATCCCCGGGTTTCATAGAGCCGCTACTGAAACCCGACGTTCCCCTGGTCGTGTGGATAGCCTGTGCAATGAAAATCCTAGACCCCTACGGGCGCGGTAAGTTACCCGCCAAAACCTGAAGCGAGGCAGCCCTCTTCAGCAACGTGAATGGACCACCCAGCACTTCACGGAATCCGGTAACTTGGGCACCCCTCCTAGGTCAATCCTATACCCCCTACGAGTGCGGCGAATAGCCCGCCAATTCTAGAGTGAAGCCCCTTCCGTCTCAAAGCCATGAGATGTGGGCTCGTTGCCCTCTAGAACTCGGCTATCCGTGCACCCCTCCGCGGGGTAATCCTAGTACAGAAAGTAAAATATACATACAACGGGTACATCGACCGCAACCTGGTCGTGCCCCAAAAGAATAATACAAACAGGCAGTGACGGCAGTCCACATGTCGGACGCTCGCCCCGCAATATGAAATGTACATATAAAACAAAGTTGTACTAACATTGCATCCAAGCTATCCCCATGACCAATCCGCAACATCACAGCAAAATCACAGAACATCAACGTGAAAGTCACGTTCGCAAATCCGTCTAACCGGGATATAGCAGTTAGACTGGATTTACCGATCAAGTGACATTCACGGTCGCAGATATAATGTAAATACTGTGAACTAGCATGTTTAAAATATCCGATCGAACAAATTTATCAAAGTGGGCCCCAAGCAGTACTGTAGCACTTCCAGAAAATCTGGGCCCAAAAATAATATCCCAAAACCCCTATTTCCTATTCAAAAGCCTACTGGAAAAATTTGGTTCAACGATTCCACTTACCCACCGCGGAACCGCGGCCAAACCAGGGGTTTGGCCGCGTTTCCGCGGTCATAGTAAGGAATCAGTGAATCGTATTTTCCCAGAATTCCTAGAATTTCTTGCAAGTCTTTCTGCAATGACCTGAAAAATTTTTGGAGCTGGAAAACAGAGAACACATGCACTAGAAATACGGTTTTTTGCGATTTTTGTTCGATCGGGTTTTAAACATACCAGAGCAAGCTAGGCATGGTTAATGGCGTGGCTCTGATACCAATGTATGTCCGCGGCGGCGCCCCGGCCGTCGATCCGACGCCGGAAACGCGGAAACAAAAGCTTTGCAAACTAGCAAACCGGCACTATGTTCAGACCATAATATTGCCTTTATCATTCCCCTATTCTTATCCTTTTTATAAATAAACAGGTACTCTTGACGCACGTTTGTTGCATATTACAGGATACAGGTTTCTGGAGCAAATACAGTGAAAAAGACACCAAACAACAGAAAAAGGGACTTTTGACCAACAATTAGACGGACCCTAGTCAAGCCTAGACAAAGAACAGTGCAAGGTCCAAAATGTCATGTGAACGGTTAAAAGATCGCTACAAGTATTCACTGAAATATCTGGAGGAGAATAAGAAGCCCAACAGAGAAACTACATATGGAAACAAGAAGCCCAAGAACCCCTGAACCAAGCCCAAACTTTTCAGAACCCATCTCCTCTCTTTGGCCGCGGAACCGCGGCCAAACCCAGCCTGGCGCCGCGGTTCCGCGGCCAAACAGAGCCCGTGTCGGTGCAATTTTAGTGCGTCGGTGCGTCGGTGTATATGTTAGGATTTTCAGGGGTCAAATCTGTAATTTCATATTTCCGAGAGTCTGTAACCCTAGATCTCCTGCTTTCCTATAAATTGTATTCCCAGATCTGTAAAAACCTATGCCTCTTTTCAATAAATAAAAGTTCAGAATTTCTGGGAATAATTATTCAGATATGTTCTTTATCGCTTGGAGGGAGCCGTCAAATTAGTAAGTACTTTTTTATTCTTTTAATGTTTTATCATCCCCTAATGAGCGAGTAGTCTCCTCGCTTGTTAGGGTTAGCCTTAGGGAAAGGGTTGAGAGATGAAATCTCTCACCCCTTTCAATGCCATATTAAACTAAAGAATTAGCACTCCATGCATGCGCGCACAACCGCTCCCTGCGGCACCCTACCCCTAGAGGTAACGGTGAACCGCAGTATAAAGGGCCGGTTGCGCGCGTTTTCCGTGGGGGTTAGGGTAATTAACGATAAAGGAAGGATACGGACCTAGAGGAAGAAATATCTTCCCAAAAGATTCGTATCCACTTTATCGATAATTACCGTAACATCTAACAGATCTAAAAATATGGCAATGAAAGCGGTGAGGAAAACATTTAATCTCCAAAACATTCCCGAAGCCTAACCCTAGCAAGACTTTTAATTAGATAAATTAGATCCGTTTTTATAGATTTTCATAAACCAACCAAAACGACAAATCGAATCAACTCGTTAAAACACACTAAAGAAATTTACCCGTCTCTGTGGATCGACCCGTACTCACCGGCTAGCTGCGAAGCGACGCCGTTTCTTGATTGCGGTAAATACATATTTTTGACATTAATCACACCACCGCGCACTTTTCACCCGGATCGGGCCATTAACCTAGCAACTAGCAAACAAGAAAAGAGTAGAGAAGTATACCAAGCGATCCGTGTCCTTCGATCTTCGTCTCCACTCCGATCTCCCGAGGAAACTCCATTCATCTCCTCCTCGTCGGAAGGGCACCACGTAGCCGGAATCTTTTACGGGCTCCCACCTCTGGACCGAGGCAACTCGGGCGCGAAGTTGGCTAGCCGACCCGTCCAAGGGATGCTGTAGAATAGTGTAGTAGCCATGTCTCTTTGGGGTTTATGAGGTTGCCATTGATGGAGGTATTGAGAGGGGAATGATAAAGAGCAATGAGATATATGAAGCTAGTCTTTTTCAACCATGGAATGAAATGAAGATAGAAATTTGCCACTCCTCAAAAACTCCCCTCCCCTTAGTGGCCGGCCTCTCCTTATCAAGAAGAAGATTGGAGAGAGAAAAAGGCATCACCATATATATATAAAAAGAATGATAATGTGAAAAAGAAAATATAAAAGAAAATGGCTCACATCAATTTCAACTCACATCCATTCACAAACCATCACATGAAAAGCCAAGGAAAAGACCATAAAAGAATCTCACCTTGATGCTAGTCTTATCATATAGCCACAAAAGCAAGAAATCCCCTCACAAGTAAGTTAATTGCAAACATGCAATTAACCCCCTCCAACGAAAAGTCCGGCCGTGAAGGAACAAAGGAAAACCGGACGGAACGGAATGCAAACTGGCAACTTCAGAAAACGTGATCCCGTAATAAATTACAGGAAAACCCCGCTACTGCAAATACATGCCCGCATTTGTATTCCCACTGAACATAAATGCAAAGAGACAAAACTACAATATCTAATACTAGGATCCGGCTTAAGCCAAAGCCGGCTAGTAAAAACCGTCCGATCACGATCCATGCAATACCGCACGTATCTGATCGAACCCTGCCATATCTCCATACGGCTTCTACAGCGTTTCGCCCGAAACCTGAGTAACTGTGTGTGTGGTGGACTCTAAAGACTCGTCAATACTATGGCTGTGGATTTAACCACTAGCACGTCAGAGGTATAAGCCAATACGTAACGGGCTACCAGGTATTGACCAAAAGGGACGTCGATGAGCGAACTCATCCTGACACCCTACTGAGCCTGTCAGTGACAATATCCGTACAGTCCGGTCCGTTCGTCTATGAGCATCGCATGGCGGGTCTAGGGGGTTGGTAAAGTCAGACCCCCAAAAGCGGTACAGGTCGTGTCGGAGTGATGCCCAGAACACCCTGAGATACTACTGGAATACCTACCAGCAAATCTCCTGCCTTGGCCAAGGACTTTTCATGTTCTGGCTCTCCTAGACACAGCGCGACCTCACCCCCAATACCGGGAGAGACGAACCCCTGCAGATCCGCTCACTGCCTCCATGTGGCTCGGAACTGTACCCAACTAAAACCTATTTGCACGACTCCTCTGAGCCGTGGTAGGGTAGTAATCAAAGCACAGTGGGAACTCACACGAGACAAATGACGATCTCAGGTCGATGAACTAACCTGTACACATGTCACCAGGGAACTGCTATCTGACGTTTGGTATAATCCCAACTAGCAGGTTCCCGGCGAGTCCTGTTCGGTGTACTCATAACCCAATGAGCACCTGTATACGTCTTAGGTGAACCACCTGACACCAGTGGCTTGTGAGACCGGCCACCGCCCCTCGTCGGGGTCTCGACTGTATACACTAGTCTACTCCGGAGTATCGATGCCCTGTCTCGAAACTCCCACGACTAGGGACCTTTTAAGGATGTGCTTATAGACTTCAGCTCTCACATATATGATCGCCCTCATACTGCTGGTAGTCAAGAAAGAATCCTAGGGGCTCTATCAATGTGTAATAGCGACTCGTAAGGTCACCTAAAGCAGTACACGATGATAAAGATAAACCAGATAGCATACTATCATCTCGAGTAAGACTGTCCTACTGGGATAGGTCCTCCCCTCAATCATTGCAATCATGTGCCTGTGATCCAATAATTGACTCTGAGGGCACTATCTCCAACAATCATCATATCCAATCATATCGAATTGTATCATCAAATCGGATCATTTCCTCATCTTATAGTATCATATTGCAAAATATATGTATTTTTATACTTCATAAGTAGATATAGCTCATAGGCTAAGTAAAAGGACTAGGGTATATCTTTCTATTAAGTTTACTATTGCATATAGTATCCTAATAACCCTATAGGCTAGGTATATATATCTAATATATATCTATATATAACTATATATCTAGTATCGTAGTACTACGGTTGCGGGGCTGCTACACGCCATCCACCCGACTTGCCCGTAAATATATATCTACTCAACTAAAAACGCCTCCCTCTAGTCGATTCCGATGGATGCCTTGTCCTCCTTCGTCGCCTCGGAAGTCCACGCGAATGTACCTACAATCGAAATCCATAACCAAAATCTAATGAAAACCCGAAACAAATTTAAATGAAATCCATATCCAAAAACGGATACGACAAGCGAAAGCCACATAGGTTAGAAGCTATGGTCAACGTGTGCTAAAACGACAATACTCTCTGACGTCAATGTACAAACGTCAAACGTCCAAGTCACACTAAGAAAACTCAAAAACCATGTTTCAAATGTTGGAAAACATTGACAGAAATCAAGTAAAACGACTCCAGATTTTTCTCAAGGTGAAATTAGACTTTTTAGCTTATAGGGTAGTCTTAGTTATCTGAAGAGTGAGCTACATACCAAATTTCAAGGTCTAATTCAAAAATCGACGTGCAATTTGTGGTAAAATTGAATAAATTGGCGGTTGGATTATGGAATTGGGAGCTCAGGTTTTTAGGGTGGTCTTCTACAGGTCCAAACAACTATCTGTATCCGCTAATAAATTTTCAGAGTTTCTTAGTTATCCAAGATTCCAATTGATTATCAATAGTTAATAAAAAACCGATATCAGAAAATTCTACACTCATGTCTACCCAAGATACTTGCACTAACAGGCCCTTATCTATCACTTATTAAGGTTTTGGTCACTACTAAGCCTCTACTACACCACCACTACTCATATTATCCAACAAAGAGCATCCTATAATTTTCCAAGTTCACAAAACATGTATTTTTAAACTAAAATAGTGGTGAAGGCAAGAATACATGAAAACTTAACTAAAGGTGGAATTATTACCTCAAAAAGCAACTCATGCCAAAGCTTCCCAAAACGAAATCTTGATCATGCCATGTTTCTTAGGTTGAGCTTAGGAATATTTTTTGTGAAAGTTTAGTGAGGTTTTGATGGGGTTTGGGGGTGGGGTATGGTGGAAGAGGAGGTGGAGGAGTTGAAGGAGGAGGAGGAGATGAAGAAAATTAAGGGATGAAGAAATAATGAGAAGGAGAAATGGATGTCTATGCTACCATATCACCCCCTCTCTCTCCTCTCTCAAGCCCATACCTTGGTGTCCCTCCTTCTCTCCGTCTCTCATTCTTTTCTTTTCTTTTATCTTTTCTAATATTTTCTTTAAGAAAAAAAAAACCATATTACAAATCTTAATCAAAATGTTACGTATCATGCGCACAAAGCATGTCCAACAAAATCAACTTGGTTTAGTGTAGTAATTAGAAAAATACTAGTCATATTTAACATTAAATTTGTATGTAAATAATTATATATTAATTATAACATGCCCAAATCAATAAATGCTCACGTAATTAAGAATTCATTTTTAATTTCCACTTATTTTCCAAAAATATAGGTATATATTATACCATTCTACGAAAACTCAAATCTATATTCCTATAATATCCGTGAAATTTATTATTTTATTATTTAAATTCCAAAAAATAATATTTTCTATTTTCTGAAATGTTTCAGTATCGCTGCCTGGGAGATTGTTTCAACCCATATAAAGACCGTTTGAGCTCACATATATGATCCTCCTTGTCGGGCTCTATAAATCCGTCAGGTTGCTTCATGAAGATCTTCTCTTCCAACTCCCAATGCAGAAATGTCGTTTTCATGTCTATTTACTCCAACTCTAAATCTTGAGTAGCTACCTCCGTAAACAACACTCAAATTGATGTATGCTTGACTACTGGCGAGAAAATCTCGTTGTTGTCAACCCTTTCTTTCTGAGCAAAACTCTTCCCAACTAAACATGCCTTGTATTGCTCATTTTCCTTTTTCTTTAATACCCACCTGCAGCCAATAGTCCTTTTTCCTTTCGGTAGCTCTGTCAATATCCACGTATTATTTTTTCGAAATGAATCCATCTCCTCTGTCATCACCATAATCCATCGCTCCATATCTTCTTGTCCAATGCCCCCTGATAAGAGCTGAGATCTCCGCTTTCAATGACTAAAGCGTATGCGAGCATATCTATGAAACCGTACCTGACTGGTGCCTTATGAGTACGTGTTGATCTCCTTACTGCTATTGCATGTGAGTCCTATTAGGGTTAGTTCTCACCTTCTGTCTCTGTAATCTGCCCATTCACCTCCATATAAGTAGGCTGAAATTGTGTTTCAGTGCCCGTATCCTTATGAGCACCAGATAACTCCACCTCCACCGAATCATTGTCCCTTAATGCTCCACCTGTCTCCTTGTTATCTCCTGCCTCTCTTTCCACATGGAATTCTCATCGAAGATTACATCTCGGTTGGTGAAATCCCTTTTATTTTCTAGATCTCAGAACTTGTAGCCTTTAACATAAAATTTGAATCCTAAGAAAACACATCTCTTTGACTTTGATTCCAGTTTGGTCCTATCCCTCTGATTCAGGAGAGAGTTGGCAGGGCACCCAAACACCCGTAAAGTAAACAATCGGAACTGACTGGCTCTCCTATCCATACTTCTTATAAGATCTGAAGATTTATGGCCGTTGATGGAGACCTGTTGACCAAATATAAAGCATGACTTATCGCCTCTACCCAGAAGTCCTCTGAAAGTCCATATTGCAACCATATACTTCTGGCTCTCTCTACTAGTGTCATATTCATGCGCTCCACTACCCCATTTTGCTCTGGCTGTCCTGGAACAGTCCATTGCCGTTGTATGCCCTGTTCTTTACAGAAATTATGAAATTCCTTCGAGGTGTATTCACCTCCATTGCCTGTCTGCAAATATTTCACCGGTCACCCATTTTTCTTCTCCATGGCTGCTTTCCACTCCTTAAAACTAGCAAACACATCTGATTTGTGTTTGAGGAAGTAGACTCATACCTTCCATAAGAATTCGTCAATGAAGGCGACATAATACTTGGCACCTCCCTTTGATGCAACCAGTGATGGCCCCCATACGTTTGAATGAATGTAATCAAGAAGTCCTTTGGTTCTTTTGCACGGCTTGCTTGAAGCTGACCTTATGTTGCTTTCCCATTGTACAAAATTTGCAGAAATCTAATTCGCACGAGATAACACCTTTCAGCAACTCCCTTCTATGCAACTCATGAAGCCCCCTCTTACTCATGTGGCCTAGACGCATATGCTACACTCTTGTGGTATCCTTTCTCCAAAGCTACGGCCGCATCACCAGCCACTGTGTTGCCTTCTAATTGATATAAATTCATCAATCATTGCCCCTTCATGACCATTAGGATACTCTTGACAACCATTAGTGCTTTGTATTGACCAACGAATTTGAATCCTGCTGCATCCAATGCTCCAAGAGAAATTAGGTTCTTTTTTAATTCCGAAATGTGACGCACGTTCACAAGAGTTCGCACCACCCTATGAAACATGTGGACTTTGATGTTCCCTATGCTAATGGCCTTGTACCCATGAGAACACTGTTGACATTGTACTCATTATAGGTATCGAACAACTCCTTCTTCGGGCACATATGGTATGAACATCCGGAATCAAGAATTCAAATATCAGAATCTTCCTTCCCGGTGTGTACGATGAGTATATCACACGGAACTTCTTCTGCTTTGGTCGCAACACTGGGCTGATCCGAACCCTTTGTGCTTGCAACTTTACTCTTCTTCTGCAACCACTGTTTATATTTCTGACATTGCTTCTTCAGATGCCCTGACTATTTACAAAAGAAACACGATACGCTCTCTTGCCCGGATGATTCGGATCCCCTTATGCTCTTGCCTTCGTCTCTATTCCTCGACCATCCCCTTTCACTGGCGTACAATCCCGATGACTCCTCCGATAGATTTGATTTCTTCATGGTCTCATTATTTAGATGTGTCGCTCTAATCCCTTTGTTAGGAATATGTATGCCCTAGAGGCATTTATTGGTGATATAGTGGATGCTTGGACATATATAGAGAGGAATTTCATGCTCGACATGATAGTATGCTATCAAGTTACCTTTATCTTAACATGTAGACTGGTATTTATACTGTCTGTCTCTTACTTGTTGATAAAACCCTTAGGATATATACTTGACTGCCCGGATTATGATGAGATCATACTAGTGGGTCCTGGGTGGTCAAAAAGTTCATCCTGTAATCAGTTCCTAGTCATGGGAATATCGAGACTAGGGCATCGATATTCCATAGAAGACTAGTGTGTACGTTTCTTGACCCTTAGAAGGCGATGGTTGATCCCACAACCATTGGTGTGTGACATCAAAGATTGTACACAAGTGCTCATTGGAGAATGGGTACACCAAACAGGACTCGCCGAGGACTCCTATATGGTAGTATAGCTATCGTCCGATAGAAGTCCTCTGGTGACACTGCTACAGGTTAGTCTGCAGACCCGAGATCGTCATAGAGTCTTGTGTGGTTCTCACTGTGCTTTGATTTCCTCCCTACCACGCTCAAGAGGAGTTGTGCAAAAAGGTGGATTTTGGGTACAGTCCCGAGTCATATAGAGGCAATGAGCAATAGGAGGGGTTTCGTCTCTCCCGGTATTGGGGGTTGATGTTGCGCTATGCTCGATTGGCTATAACTGGAAGCCCCTGGCTAGGGCTGCTACCGAGATTTACTGATAAGAGTTATCAGTGGTTTCTCGAACCGTTATAAGCCAGACATCGGCATGACTTATCACGTTACTGGGGTCTGACGTTTCCCATCCCTAGACATGATATGGGACATATCAGACAAAGAGACCGGACTGTACGGTAGTGCTACTGATAGAATTCATGGAGACTATGGACAAGCTTACTTGTCGATCTTTATATCGCTCAATACCCAGGTAGCCGTTACGCCCAGCTAGTACCGCTGACGGCTTGTAGGTGACTGATGTGATCATCACCTACTACTGACGTATTGACGAGTCTTTAGAGTTCCACTGTAATGCCTTGAAAAGTCGTTTTGGTGTTTTCCCGAAAATCGGTGAAAATTTGGTATTTTTCCGTAAATCATCTTTTTGTTATTTTACAGTTTAGGCCTAATTATACCTAATTTGGATAGGTAATTGTTAGTTTTTAGTAGCTAATGAGGTACTTATAAATTTCTGGTCATTTAAAGTTTTTCCCTAATTTTTAAATTTTTAATATTATTTTAAGCCGGTAAAAAAATACATTAAATTAGCGATAAATACAAATTTAAATGGGCTAATTTTAATCTTTAAAATCATGTTAATTAAAATCTAGTTGTAATGTAATTTTTTATTATTTTATTTTAAGTTTTAATTAGTTTTTATTATGGAAAACAAAAATATAATTATTTTGAACTAAAACTTGCAAATATGGTATTGTAGGGGGTCTTTTTGCATAGAATTTTTTTGTAAACTCTCTCACACTCACCCTCACTCCCCTTGGCCAGCCCCACACTATTGTAGCAGCCCAAGAATTTTCTTTCCCCCTTTTTGACCTTAAATTATGTGAGGAATGGGTTAAAAATCGTTTTATATATATATATATATATATATATATATATATATATATATATATATATATAAGGTATAAGGGTATTATGGTAATATGAGAAGGTTGACTTGGACTTTTTTCCCCCAACTTCCCCACACCTCTCCCCACTCCCTCACTGCTAAAATTCTGCAGAAAAAAGCCCCAAATCTCCCCTCTTCTTCCATCAAATTTCATCAAAAATTTCTCCAAAAATCCATAATTTATTCAAAATTCAAACCAAATCCTTATGCTATCTTTCTCCTTAGCCACTCTAGCTTGGATCTTGGATGCTAGGAGGCATCTTGGGAGGAAACTTTCTTGCTAGATCCATAGATCTTGTGGTATAATCCTTACCCATTTAACTTCTTTTGGTTAATTCCTTTAATTAGATGGTTTTAGTGTTAATAGTTTAGCTAATTTCTAGTTTAGGTTTTAAAGTTCATGGCTTGAATTTTAACTAAGATTTTAGAAACCATTAATAGGTTAATTAAGCTATTTTGCTATCTAGTTATTATACAAACCAAATTTAAAAGGTTACTTTGCTTAGTGGGCTCAAATTAGTGTTAATTTAGCGTTTTCATGTATAGTTTGGATTGGAATTGCTCATTTTGAAAAATCAAGAAAGGGTTGTGTATGGAAAATGGGTTTTGAAGCATGGTAATTTGGTTAATTTAATTGTAGTGGCTTTCTAATGGTTAACTTGGGTGTTTGCGCGATGTTGTGTGCATTTTATCGCAAATCCGCGATGTTTGAACGAATTTGGAATTTTTTTTTATGCTTACTAGGTTTTAAAAATATTTATAAATTGATGAGTTTAATTTATGAAATTGATTTGTATGACCTAATTATGTTATTAAGTGAGCATTTTGGCCACAAAAATTGTTGAAATGTTTTTATTGGTTAAAACTTCATGTTTTGAACAAAAAGGGTATTTGTGCTAACTAGGTTTTGGTTTAAGGGAATTTTGGCAAGATTAAAAATATAGTAAATGGTTATGTGGCCTATTTAAGATAATTAGTGAATATTGTAACCAATAGTTTTGCTAAAACATCAATATTTGTATTAAAAACGGTTAACGACCGCTAACTAGGTTTTTGGGAAATAAAACGATTTGTTTAATTTGATGGTTTTGATGAATTAAAACCTATTTCTTATATAATTAATGAGTTTTGAAACCACGATTGGTGCTTTTGAGTTTTTCGCGACCACTCGGCGTTTGTACGCCGATGTCGAGTGTTTTGGGTTGATTTGAGAAAGTAAACCATATGTTTTGACCTATGTGAGATTCGTGTGTCGTTTTGGTCATGAGTCGGATTTTAATGCGATACGGTGCGTTATAATATGTAGGTACCCTTACGAAAACTTCGAGACAACAAGCAAGCGCGTGGAGACGTCGGCACCGGTGAGCGAAGATCAGGTGGGTAGATTTATATCTACGGGGAGAAGTCGGGTGGATGACGTATAGCACCCCCGCAGTCCGTAGTATAGTTCATATATATATATATGTTTATATAGGTATTTTATGATACGAGAATGATTATTCATGTTATGATTATATGTTCATAGATTAGCTTTGGGTTAGTTGCGAAACCCTAGAGTAGTTGTTATACCCACATACGCACACCCAGACTAGCATACATTACTTTCTTGTGCGTAGATGGGGATGTGTATATATGTACGCATGGGTATGGGACTATGCATATATACATTCATATACACATGCATGGATGATGAGGATAGTACTTGGGATTTGAGATGAGTCGATGTGATTTGATTTGAGGCCGTGAGATCGGTGATATGGCAGGTTACGTATTTGAGATACGACATGACATTGTAGCGGGTCCTTGACGTAGTGTTTCACACACGTGCATGCATACTTAGGCGATATCAGTATTGTACTAGACGTAGATCAGTACCTCGATAATGATATTTGATATAGAGGATACCGGATGAATAGTATGATGAATGTGATATTGAACCGTACCCAGATTTGGGATGCCGTACGACAGATTTACGTACGAGCTATATATTGATGTTTGATTCCCACTCTTGACTTGGAAATGTATGATTATAGATATGGTATCGGATGTGATATTATTGAGGCAGGATCACCGACTGACACATACATGTAGGTATATGTATCGACTCAGAGGTTAGGCAGTTTCCTTATTTTTAGTAGCCAGTTAGCGTAGCCCTTTAGTTTAGTGTAGTCGTTAGACTAGATTTATATTAAATATAGATTTGTTATCTTGTGTCTAGTATTTAGCTCCCGCTCATTATTGTTGTTCGCTCCGCATCGCATGCTTATATTATGATTCATATCCTATTATTAATATCATGCTGTTAGGACACTAGCACCATTACCGATGACACGTCTGTACCACGTACACTTACTTGCCGGCTCACACACATCTTCATCGATAATTGCCATGTCACGAAGACTTTAGAAAATACTATTTCATTGACATAGGCTGTTAGCTAATATTTTAGCCATGATATTAGTGTACTTGCCTTATATGCTAGTTTAGACATTGTAGTTATTGCCTGCTACTTCATGCATGTTATTATTCACTGTTGTGTCACATTCATAGATTCTCATGCCTATATTCACTGTTTACATGCTATTGATGACTTGGATTCGTATTTCATGAGATTTCTTGGATATGGAGGAAAACCGCAAAAACATAAATAAACCTTTTCACTCTTTTAAAATAAAATGTGCGGTTTTCCCAAGATGTATGAGTCGTCCACCATGAGTTTGCTGATGGATTTCGAGACCCGAGTTCAAGGAGTGGAGGAACCGTTTCGGGTACATGGTGGACCCGGTGCGGTACCCCGGGGCAAGAGAATCGCAGATGATGGCGTTGAGCCTGGCAGGGGAGCACAACCGACCAGTGATTTTACCCGATGTGTCGGATATCCGGAGGATACGGTCGTGGTTTTGAGATTGATGGTAGGGGCCGGTCTGGACTGACGGCGCCCTAGATATTGAGACATTGAGATTTCGAGATATTGAGGTACTGAGATTTGATGATACAGGTCAGTCCGGATAGCTGGAGCCTGAGATTTTGAGACATTGAGATTTATGTTTCGTGTCGATGTTAGACACTGTTTATGCTGATTTCATTTATGATACCTTATTTTTAAAGTACAAAGGAAATCTCACCAAATTATGAAAGCGGTTTCTTTAGTACATGTATTCTGTATTCATGCATTCATACATCATCCATATGACATATTGCTACCTGAGGCACTGACACGGGCATATGGGATTACACTTGGGTTAGATATTTACCCTACCCATTGTTATAGGCTGTTGTATATATATTTGAGGATTATATATCATGATCGTATGACCTAGGATTGCGTCATACATGCGATTCCTGTTCGTAGATGTATTCTATTCACGAGTTGGCAACTCACCCCCGTTGTGCCACAGTTTCTCACAGGTTTTGCCGTACAGGTTTCATTACGGCTTTGATAGCATTACTTCCATTTCCGGGTGATTTGCTAGTAGGTGGGTTTATTGCATCGTACCCATCATTATACCTTGTATATTATTTCTGTTGTATCTAGAAATTCCATCAACCAAACATGTATTTATTTTTGAGATAGAGACCAGTGATGTTATTCTTTCGACCTTAGAGTCGCGCGTTATATTTCTGTGGATTTCTTGTTGTTTCGAGTTTCCTTTTGAGTTTTGATCCTCGCCCTTGGCGTTGTATATTATATGGCTTATGTGGTTATGACCGTCGATTGATGAAGAGCTAGCTCCCGCTTGGGGATGTTTTTTATTGATTTCGTATACTATTCATGTTGTATCCCGTTTGGGGGCCTGTTTTTACAAAGGAGACTCTGCCGAAATTTTCAGGAAATATTTGATGCTTTTAAAAACGCATAATTCGGCATATGCTATTAAAACTACTTGATTTAAATTGGTTTTCCTTCACTCTACTACTTTTCTTGGTTTAGATTTCTGGGTTTCGGCTTACTTAGATTACGTACGCCTCGAGACGTTTCGTAGTTTAAGTGCCGGTCATGTTCCGTACTTTCGGGACGTGACAAAGTTGGTATTAGAGCGTTAGGTTTTACCTTCGGAGCGTAGGATGACCCTTGGTTGATGGAATAGGTGACTAAAGTAGAGTGACGTACCGTGGGTATGTTCCGCGGCATACTTACAATACACTACTCCACTTAAGAAGCCTTAGGATGTACATTTCTTTGTTCAGTATTATATTCATTCCTGATTTTGCCTCATCGGTTGCAGTTATGGTTTGCTGCCACGATTACCGGCAGGGAGAGCTACGGCTAGACTTGCGGTCAGCACGAGCTCGTTACGAACGAGGACTGACCAGGGCGTGATTCCGGCGACACACGATTGCGGAGATATGTCTTTTATTGTGTTTTCGCGCCACGAGCATGGGATGGATCGTGGTATGAGATTACTCGGACGTGCAGATCAGCGCCTGAGGATTGAGCCAATGATTGAGGCCAGCCAGATTTTGATGATCGATGGCGTATTGCTTATTCATGATGATTGAGGCACTGTTCAGCGTGCAGACGAGTGAGCCAGTTATTGCTGCGAATGACGAGATATCGCCCCAGATGTTGGAGCTATTGCAGTACGAGTTGTACTAAGAGATGATAGAAGGTCGCTAGTCACCGAAGATGAATGACTAGGACATGTAGTTCGTTCGCTACCCTGATGCGAGGTTATCAGATAGATTAATTCCAGTTAGAGACGACTTCACGCGGAGACGTTGAGAGTCGACAGCGATGATCGAATATCAGAAACTTATTATTCCAAGTTTAAAGTATTCGGAAAGACATGCAGCCAATTCTATGGACCCTCTAGAAGAATGAAACCTTAACTCGACTTAATGACCGTGTGAAAGCCTTTGAACCTTAGGGTTTGCAGCAGTTCCGCGGCGCCATTAGTGAGGCTTGGGATTGCCCTTCTACGGCTGGACCATCGATGCTGTGGTATGTACTTGATACTATTAAACTGTACCCAAGATGTTGAGCTCTTGGGAGATTATGAGGTTTTAACGAATCGATCGAGTGGTTCGACTTCATTCGGATGCTAGGTGGTGAGATGCATTTCTTAGGAGACTCCAGATACGAGGATAGCCGTTGGAGCTCAGTCCATGCAGCCACGACGAGACGAGTCCGAAGCAGTCGATATTAGAGAAAGTGGAGTAAGAGGTTCGTACGAGATCTTGATGAGACGATGTTCCACTCCGCCGACATCAGAGATGCGATACGCATGCCGAGACATTGTACTTGGATATACCTTCCAGAAGGAGTCGCGATGAGTATGCAGCCATTCTGGAACGGGAACAGATCTAGTATGGGACGATGACTTCCGGACAGTTCGGCAGAGATGAGAGTTGGGAAAGATCTCGACAGGTCCTTTCTAGAATGAATTGCGAGAAGACTTGGACCCAGAAGTGGTCATGTTATGCACACCAGCAGACCAGAGTTCAGGATCGTCGACGAGACATGCTATGAGTGACCACGACAGTTGGCCAGAGATTCTTGGAGGATGTGCTTGAGCAGAACTATTCCGCCATACTTGATTTTGGTAATTTGAACGATATATTCGCATGATTTGGTTTTGATGATTGAGTTTCATGATATCGTTTTCATGCGCTATGGTTGCACCTACTGAGTATTTACGATTTTTGTACAGTTGTTGCACTTGAGTTAGTTTTCGTGCCTTGGTTTCTCACGTTTATGATTTTATGGGTTTCATACAGTTGAGTTGATTTGTGCGTATATACGCATACGAATTGGTTTTTGCACTCGGTATAGTTCACATATGCTTGCAGTGCAGTGATACGCATTTTGTGTACTTAGATGCACTGGACTTCGATTTCGATTGTGATACTCGATGTTTGTTTTATGCACCTTATGCACCTTATTTGATTTTGCGCATGTTCGGCGCTTGATAGTGGATTTCATAATTTCATGCATGATGGATGCACCTGATTTGGATTTTCGCGCATGTTGAGCGCATGTTTTGAGATACGATTTTGGTGCACACCAGATGCACTAAATCGAGATTCTTCGTGCACGTCAGATGCACCTGTTTTGCTGTCAGGCACACCTGTTGCCATTGACAGATGTTTCATGCACACCCGATGCACGTAGATATTGTTTCTGTGCGCATGTATGGCACATTCATGGATTTTGATTTCCGTCTGCACCAGACGCACTTAGTATTCATATGCATATTTTGGGATTGATTTCTTATAGAGCAGTACGTTTTTATGATATTTGCTATGTGTTTTCGTACTGAGCAGGACTAGTCAGAGGACAGTACCTGAATGTATTTTGCTTGCATTGATAGTTATTGAAGGGATTTCCAAAAAGCGAGCTATGGCCTCAGTATTTACCTACGTGTCTGATATGACACGAAATGTTTAAAACAAGGAGACCCTTCTAAATTGTTTCCAAAACGGCGGAATGTACATATTAAACAAAAGGTATATATGTATATGGTTATTTTCTTATGATAGACGTCCGCCACTGTGCAGTGTTATGCGCATTGCACAGCGACTTTAAGAGAATTGGCATGCATTTCCTTCAGATATTTACATATATAGATTTGATATTTACGTGTATAGTTTTGAGTTATATCATATTGGTTTTGTATTGGTTTTGACATTTGTGTCTTTACCATGACTCTGATGATTGCGGGATGCTTGACGGAGTTTTGATTTTGAGTTATATGCTCATTTTTCATGCGCATGCGCTGCGCTACGATTTGTTTTATGTACTTATGATTTTGGAGCCCCGACGACTTGATGGTTTTTCTTAGATATTTTAGTATTTAGGAGGAGTTTTAATTTAAATTCGGGGACCGAATTTCTTCAAGGGGGTAAGATTGTAACGCATTGAAAAGTCGTTTTGGTGTTTTCCTGAAAATCGGTGAAAATTTGGTATTTTTCCGTAAATCGTCTTTTTGTTATTTTGCAGTTTAGGCCTAATTATACCTAATTTGGATAGGTAATTGCTAGTTTTTAGTAGCTAATGAGTTATAAATTTCTGGTCATTTAAAAATTTTCCCTAATTTCTCAATTTTTAATATTATTTTAAGCCAGTAAAAAAAATATTTTAAATTAGCGATAAATACAAATTTAAATGGGCTAATTTTAATCTTTAAAATCATGTTAATTAAAATCTAGTTGTAATGTAATTTTTTAGTATTTTATTTCAAGTTTTAATTGGTTTTTATTATGGAAAACAAAAATATAATTATTTTGAACTAAAACTTGCAAATATGGTATTGTAGGGGGTCTTTTTGCATAGAATTTTTTGGTAAAGTCTTTCACACTCACCCTCACTCCCCTTGGCCGGCCCTACACTATTATAGCAGCCCAAGAATTTTCTTTCCCTCTTTTTGACCTTAAATTATGTGAGGAGTGGGTTAAAAATGGTTATCTATATATTTATAAGGTAAGGGTATTATGGTAATATGAGAAGGTTGACTTGGACATTTTTTCCCCAACTTCCCCACACCTCTCCCCACTCCCTCACTGCTGAAATTCTACAGAAAAAACAGCCCCAAATCTCCCCTCTTCTTCCATGAAATTTCATCAAAAATTGCTCCAAAAATCCATAATTTATTCAAAATTCAAACCAAATCCTTATGCTATCTTTCTCCCTAGCCATTCTAGCTTGGATCTTGGATGCTAGGAGGCATCTTGGGAGGTAACTTTCTTGCCAGATCCATAGATCTTGTGGTATAATTCTTACCCATTTAACTTCTTTTGGTTAATTCCTTTAATTAGATGGTTTTAGTGTTAATAGTTTAGCTAATTTCTAGTTTAGGTTTTAAAGTTCATGGCTTGAATTTTAACTAGGGTTTTAAAAACCATTAATAGGTTAATTAAGCTATTTTACTATCTAGTTATTATACAAACCAAATTTAAGAGGTTACTTTGCTTAGTGGGCTCAAATTAGTGTTAATTTAGTGTTTTCATGTATAGTTTGGATTGGTGATTGTTGGAGATTTCGCGTGTTCAATTTTAGTTAATTACCGCAATCAAGACGGTTTCGCTTGTAGCTAGCCGGTTGAGTACGGGTCGTCCGCAGGGATATGGGAATATTTTTCTATTTGCTTTAACGAGTTAAGTCCAAATGTCCAAGTTTGTTTTGAGATAAACTATGTGCTAAAATGATATGTAAAGAGAGCTTGTTAGGGTTAGGATTAGGTTAGTTTGAGTTAGGAGTTGCTAACTTCTTTCGTTGCCACTCTTAATATCGGTGTTACAGTAATCGGCAACAACAGGGATTAGCACGACTAGGAAGGAACTTGCGAGTATAAGCTAGGCTTTCCAACGCATAAGTTCTTCCTTTTGATGCTTGTCCGTCCGTTCTTGGCTCTTATCCTTAACCTCCGATTAATTCAACTACAACCGGTCTCACTACGGAATCACCGCTATCATGTAGGATAGGGTGCCGTAGGGAGCAGATTGTGGTCCAATTAACGGGAGTTCGAATTAAGATGTTGGGCAAGAAAAGAGTGAGAGAGATTTGCTTCTCTCAATCTTCCCTTATCCTACCCTAACAAGTATGAAAACTACTCACACATCACAAAAAGGAAAATAAAACAAAGGAGGAAGGTAGAAAGAAAGAGGTTAGAAGATTACAACTAGCTATTTGCGACCTCACCTCGGCAAGGATCAAGCGTAAGAATCATTGTTGTTTAAGGATAAAGAAAAGAGAACAAGAAAGAAACAAACACAAATAATAACAACTAAATTAGCAAATGAAAATTACAAGCAATAATAGTTAACAAAATAAAAAGACAAACATGGTAAGAACAAGAACTCCTTTATTCATTCTTCACTCACAAAAGCTCACTACAAGTTTTTAATGGAGAAGAGATGAGAAGAGGAAGAACAACAACAACATATAACCTAAATCTAAATACAAGAATAAGCACCCTTGGCTTTGGCAAGTTCTGGACTATTTATAGGCAAGCAACAGAAATTCTAGGGCAACATTCAGAATAAATATGGAAGGACCAAAACACCCCTGAAATTTAGTCAGCTAACAAGGCCGTACGGCCGCGGTTCCGCGGCCCTATGGGGGACTTAGGTCTTCAAGTTTTATGGCTTCTCCTAGTTTGCAGTTCCCTTCAGTCTGGTATATGTTTTTTCTCAGAATTGCTTCACGATTTTTCCAGAATTTCTGTTGAACAAAAGGTGATGTGATGTGGATCTTTTGCCATGATTTTTCTTGAGCTCCGCATAGATATGTTGGATCTTGTGTTGCCTTTGAGCTTTGTGCATGAAAATGACATTGATTTTCCATTTTGTCCCTTAAACTGGTGTGCGGTAACATACGGATAGAGAGCGGAGACCCGTGTTTTATCTGTGGTTGGCAGTAATCCGGAATTTGACGTGCTTTTCCATCAATTTCACTGTTCTGAGCCGAGAACCTGTATCCTGCAATTTGACTAGCAAACACGGCTCAAGAGTACCTACCGATAAGCAATGTGATAAAAATTGGGCGGTATAAAAATACAAAAATATGATACGAACAAATACCCCCAAACTTATCATTTGCTCGTCCCGAGCAAATCCAATTTATTCACAAAAATTCCTAACCTCACTTTCGCAGGGAACGCGACTGCACTGAGCATGTGCAACAAGCCGTTAAACCTCTAGGTGTCCCTAGTAGGAGGAGTGTTGTCTCCTGAGGGTTTTCAGCGGATACTACCGACAAAATCCGGTTAAGCTAGTTTTGCAAAACAACTACGATTCAAACCCTAAAGTTTTGTTTCAGAAAATAACAATTCTATTATCCTAAGTCTAGACTATCGAACCTTTATTTTTCACATCTCGCTTCTTATTTAACTTAAGATTTATATGTCTTTACGTGTAGTGCAAATAGTGTCGTTAAATTCCACAAGGATCGGTTAAAGTCATCATGTTACACAATAAAGCCCAGATAACAATTTTAAAAGGATCACATAAGTTTTATAAAGAGTTAAGAATTTTTCAAGTTTCGTTTTCCAGTAAGGTTTCAATTTCAGAATTTCTAACTTTCTTAACAGGAAACTAGGTCTTATTTTTCACTCCACCTTTTTCTTGTTTTCATTTCATACACACCTCTGAGAACGTGCAATAGTCTTTATCATAGAATAAAACCTTCATATCACCGCTAGAAATATTTTTTATAAAAACCTGTCTTTTGTCAAGATTATTCTCACACAAAGAACCGTTAGGAATTTTAACTCGGAGAGAACACTTGCTTGACTTTGTTTTAAACTGGACTTTCTAGGCTTCTTAACGAGCTTTGGGCCAATGCACCCAAACCAGTTGGCTTTAGGGCATTAAGTGTAGAAACACCCCAGCGGAATTAATTACTTAAGTTACCTAGGTCCAAAAACAAAAGACAATTTGGCGTGAAAATCATGATGATTCAATACGAACGGAGATATAACAGGCAGTTCAATTATTTTTTTGGATAAAAGACTTGTTTAGTGGGTTCGGTGTGTAATCATTCCAATCAAGTTCCAGATGGGTTATTTTTCAGACTTAGTTCCAATTAAGGCATCAATAACATTCCTTCATATTCACTTTACTTCATAAACTATTCTTGATATTACTTATTTCAGAACAAACCTATTTGATCCTCAGAAAATCATTTATCCATTTAAAAGTTTTTAGACATAAAAGACTTGTCATCTAATTTCCAAAACTCACGACACGTGTAGTGTGATGTAAAGACGTATATCAGCTATAGTTAACTTCAAAGGAGAGTTATCTTTCAGGTTTTCAAAATCTAAAAATAAGATTTAGTTATTCTTATTTTATCAAACAAAACCGTCGAAATGTTGAATCAGAGTTCTCCCACTAGCTAACTTGACAGAAAAGTTTTTATGTTTTTAGAAAATTTTCTGATTTTTATGGATTTTATGGATTTTAGTATGCAGATGAAAAATATACATATGAATGCGAAGGTTAGAAATGCGTACCGAGCGTACCCCCAAACTTAAACTGGACAGTGTCCTCACTGTTGTTGCATGAAGAGATCATTGAAGGGTCAAAATTGTCGGTTAGATATACACAATTTTTTTGTTTTTTTGTTTTTAAAGAAAAGAAAAACAGCAAAAATGGAAAAGAATATCCATAAATATATACAAAATGGTATATACATACCCCCAAACTTATTTGGAACAGTTTCCACTGTTCTTGACTGGATAACCGAAGTTTAGTGGTAGGCAGAGGAACATTATGCAGGGTAAACCGGCTCCTGTAAGACCAGGAGCTCCTCTGTTGGTCCGGCGCTAAGGTACGGTTTAAGTCAGTGTCCATTTACTTTGAAAAATGAACCGTCCTTTGGATTCTCCAAATCCACAGCGCCATGCGGATACACATTCCGCACAAAATACGGCCCTTTCCAGTGAGATCTGAGCTTTCCTGGATGGAAGTGTAGTCGGGTGTCGTAAAGCAGTACCTGTTGACCAGGTACGAATGTCTTGCGCAAAAGGTGTTTATCGTGAAACACCTTCGTTCGGTTTTTAACGACAACCGTGTTATCGTAAGCCTCATCCCTAAGCTCGCTCAATTCATTCAACTGCAGCTTCCGATGGCTGCCCGCATCTTCGAGAGACAGATTCAGCTCCTTTATCGCCCAAAATGCGCGATGCTCTATTTCGACAGGGAGGTGGCAAGCTTTTCCGTACACAAGACGATAGGGAGACATGCCAAGATCGGTCCTATAAGCGGTTCGAAATGCCCAAAGGGCATCAGTGAGTTTCAACGACCAATCCTTACAGTTCTTGGAAACTGTCTTCTTCAGTATCTGCTTGATTTGCCTATTTGAAACTTCGGCCTGCCCACAGGTTTGGGGATGGTAGGGCGTAGATAGTTTATGATTAATGGAATATTTCCGCATCAATGCTTCGAAAGTCTTATTGCAGAAATGAGTTCCATTGTCGCTAATGATCGCTCGGGGGTGCCCAAAATGGGAGAAAATGTTTTCTTTAAGAAACCTAACGACAACTTTGTTGTCGTTAGTCCGGCTGGGCACAGCCTCGACCCACTTAGAGACGTAATCAACAGCGAGAAGGATGTACAAGTTCCCGAAAGAGCTGGGAAACGGCCCCATCAAATCTATTCCCCAAACGTCGAAAATCTTCACAACCAAGATTGGTTAGAGCGGCATCTCGTTCCTCCGGGATATCCGGCCCAAGTGTTGGCACCGGGAGCAAGTCTTGCAATAGTCATGAGCATCTTTGAAGAGTTGTGGCCAGTAGAAACCACATTGCAAGATCTTCTCAGCTGTCTTTCTGGGGCCAAAATGCCCGCCACATGCTTGGTCGTGGCAAAATGACAGCACACTCTTGAATTCATCGTCAGGGACACACCGACGAATAATCTGGTCGAGACAGTACTTGAACAGATAGGGTTCGTCCCAGTAAAAGTGTTTTACTTGGGATAAGAATCGAAGTTTGTCCTGACTTGACCATTCAGTCGGTAGTAACCCTGTGGCCAAATAGTTCACAATATCTGCGAACCAGGGTTCGCAAGATACTGTCAAGAGCTGTTCATCTGGGAAAACGTCGTTGATCGGAATGTGAAGCGACGGCGAAGAAGGAAGTCGTGAGAGATGGTCGGCGACTACGTTTTCACATCCTCTTTTGTCCTTAATGACAAGGTCAAACTCTTAAAGCAAGAGGATCCAACGTATCAGCCGAGATTTTGCATCTTTCTTCGCAAAAAGATGGCGCAGAGCAGAATGGTCTATGTAGACAATGACTGGAGAGCCGATGAGGTAGGGCCTGAACTTTTCTAAAGCGAATACAGCAGCTAAGAATTCCTTCTCAGTTGTTGTATAATTAAGTTGGGCGTCGTTCAAGGTTTGGCTAGCATAATAGATCACGTGCGGCATCTTGTCGATGTGTTGTCCAAGGACAGCACCAATGGCAAAGTCGGATGCATTGCACATAATCTCAAATGGGTGCATCCAGTGAGGTGAAGAAAGAACGGGAGCAGAAGTGAGTGAGCTTTTTAATGACTCGAACGCAGTCACACAGCTCGAGTTGAAGTCGAATGGCGTGTCCTTGGCCAGCAAAAGAGTCAAGGGCCTACCAATCTTGCTAAAGTCCTTGATGAACCGTTTATAGAAACCGGCATGGCCAAGGAAGGCTCGGATGTCTCGGACGCATCTGGGAGGAGGGAGATTGGAAATGACCTCAATCTTCGCTTTGTCAACCACTATGCCATTTTGCGAGATGATATGTCCTAAGACAATACCTTCGCGCACCATGAAGTGGCACTTCTCCCAATTCAAAGTAAGGTTCTTGTCCTTACATCGGGTAACGACAGCGTCGAGATGCAGCAAACACTCGTTGAAGGAATCGCCGAAGATGGATAAATCATCCATGAAGATCTCCAGGAATTTTTCCACCATGTCTGAGAAGATTCCCATCATACACCACTAGAAGGTAGCGGGCGCATTGCATAACCCAAAGGGCATGCGACGATATGCAAACGTGCCGAAAAGACAAGTGAATGTGGTCTTGTCCTGGTCTTTTTCGGCGATGGGAATTTGATTATAGCCGGAGTAGCCATCAAGAAAGCAGTAGTACTCATGTCCGGCCAATCGTTCAAGCATTTGGTCAATGAAAGGTAGCGGAAAGTGGTCCTTCCGCGTTGCGGCGTTGAGTTTTCTGTAATCGATGCATACTCGCCACCCTGTTTGGGTGCGAGTAGGGATTAACTCGTTCGCCTCGTTAGTGATGACCGTTATGCCTGATTTCTTGGGGACAACGTGAATGGGGCTAACCCACTGGCTATCAGAGATAGGGTAAATGATACCACTATCCAGACATTTTACGATCTCCTTTTTTACAGCCTCCTTCATGACTGGGTTGAGACGTCTTTGCGGATCCCTGGCTGGTTTGGCATCATTCAT
Source organism: Agapanthus africanus (assembly GCA_030015575.1). NCBI lineage: Eukaryota > Viridiplantae > Streptophyta > Magnoliopsida > Asparagales > Amaryllidaceae > Agapanthus > Agapanthus africanus. The sequence continues at coordinate 406,913,594 of CM057346.1, forward strand.
CAGATGAATGTGATGTTCAACGATCAGGGGACTAATCCCCTTGATGTCCGCTATGGACCAGCCAAAAGCTTGCTTATTGCTGTGCAAGACCGCAAGAAGGGATTTCTCTTGCTCTGGAGCTAGAGAACCCGAGATGATAACAAGGAGGGTCTCGTTCTCACCCAAGTAAGCATACTTAAGGTGAGACGGCAAAGGTTTGAGTTCGAGCGTTGGAGGTGAAACGATTGAAGGTAAGATTGGTGAAAAGGTCTCGAACTCAAAGGATTCCAGCAAAGGTTCAAAACGAGTGTAAGCGACCGAGTTGGATGGTTCAGGTAACTCATCCGGAAATTCGAAGGATTCAAACTCGGGTGGTGAGTGGCTAAGATCGTTCGAGAAAGTGAAACACTCATAGTCATTGTCGGGCGTAGAAACAGCAGCAGGTTCGAAGAGGAACGCACTAGTGGCGTTAAGGTTATCGTGATCGAACAAAAACTCCTCGAATTCACACTCTTCTGGGGTGATCTCCTGGATCGAGCAAACGTCCAGTATATGAGCATTAGGTTCGGATGGCTGATTTCCCAACCTAAAAATGTTGAGTTCAATTGTCATGTTTCCAAAAGATAGGTTCATCGAACCATTTCGACAATTGATCACAGCATTTGAGGTTGCAAGGAATGGGCAACCGAGTATCACCGGAATTTGATTCCGGGGGTTAGCTACAGGCTGTGTGTCTAATACAATGAAGTCAACGGGGAATATCAAGTCCCCAACCTTGATTAACACATCCTCTAGCTCACCCCTAGGATGGGTGATCGATCGGTCGGCCATTTGAAGAGTGCAGTGTGTGGGTTTCAGCTCTCCTACACCTAGTTGCTCATATACTGAGTACGGAAGCAGGTTAACACTGGCACCAAGATCTAATAGTGCGCGGTTGATGTTCTTATCCCCAATGGTAATAGAAATCGTAGGACAGCCAGGGTCCTTCCGTTTTTGCGGTAAAGATTGGGTAAGAGCATCACTCACAGCACTAGCCAAGAAAACTTTCTTGGGTACCTAAGATTTCCTCTTTTTCGTGTACAAGTCCTTTAAGATTTTGGCGTAGGAAAGTACTTGTTGGAAAGCATCTAAAAGGGGAATGTTAATGTTAACCTGCTTAAACAACTCCAGAATCTTCTCCATTTATGGATTTTGTTTATTGGATTTCAACCGGTTTGGAAATGGAACGTTTTTAAAATTGGTTGAATCCAATGCTTGTGGAGGAGATTGTGGAGCTGGAACGGATCCCAGAACTGGTGTTTTCGTGGAGTGAGAAGTGGGTCCGTTCAGAGCAGAAGAAGAATTAGGAGAGCCTTTTGAAGAATGAAGAATATGCTCAGAAGATGAGGAAGGAGAAGAAGAAGAAGAAGGAGAAGAAGAAGCGGCCGGGGTGTCATCGTCGATCCGTGTGCAAATGTTGTTTTGCATCATCTTTCCCGATCTCAATGTAGTCACGACACTTACATTATGGTTCTGTTGTTAAAGAGCAACATGTACATTTTGTGGGTGACCGGGATTTGGGAGTGGTTGAGATGGAAGCTTCCCCTTCTCTCGCTCGCTTAAGGCCGCATTCAGTTGTGCAATCTGGGCTTCGATGGTCTTGATGCTTTGCCCGTGTGCAGCAGTGTGTTGGACCAACGACTGAATGGAAGACTGGATGTTTGCGGTGGATTGTGTCGATTGTTTAACGAACGCCTCCAGACTTCGTTCCAGTGAGGAAACCTTATCGTTGTTTGATGGAACATAGTTGTTTTGAGGAAAAGAATTGTTGGGTGCAAAGTTGTTCGTCTGATTTTGAAAAGGTTGGGGTTGGAAGGGCTGCTGAAACTGATGTTGAGTTTGTTGTTGCGCTTGTTGTTGCGGCGGAGGGGGCCTCTGGAAATTGTTGCCTTGGAATTGATGCCGATTCTGATTCCAGGCGAAACTGGGGTGGTTCCTCCAACCGGGATTGTAGGTGGAAGAGTATGGATCATTCCTCGGTCTTTGCTGAAATGCAGCATTAACCTGATCCTGTCCTTGAGATGGTGGATTGTAAGGACACTCTTCGGTTAAGTGAGAAGGATCGGAACAACAAGCACAAATGGTTCGAAGGGGAAGAACAGGGGCAGGAGCAGGAGATGAAAATTTGCTCTCTATCGCTTCAAGTTTTCTCATTATTGCAGCCATTTCAGCTTTCATCGCAATAGAGACATAAAGTTGGTGAATTCCTCCCCTAGACTGACCAGTAGAAGTGGAGGAAGAAGAAGAAGTTGGTCTGGTGCTCTCCCATTGTAGCATTTGTTCCGCAAGGTCGTCGAAGAATTGCCACACTTTCTCGTCAGATTTCGATAGGAAGTGGCCCTGACAAATGGTTTCCAACAACTGTTTGGTTGCTGGGTTCAGGCCCTCGTATAAGGTTTGACAAAGTTGCCATTTCTCGATACCATGGTGAGGGCACTGAATAAGAAGGTCTTTATACCGGTCAAAGCACTTCCAGAAGGGTTCAGTAGGAAGCTGAGAGAATTGGTTGATTTCGTTGCGGATCCTTACGGTTTTATGATTCGGATAGAATTTCTTGAGAAACGCTTTCACAAACTCGTCCCAACTGGTTATGGAGTGGGAAGCGGTGCTATACAGCCATTTTTCAGCAAGATCTAATAAAGTGAACGGAATGACCCATAGCCGTATAGCATCGTCCGACAGCTGGGTGGTTTTCATCATGGCACAAACGTTTTGAAATTTGTTGATGAAGATATAGGCATCTTCAGATTCAAGCCCATGAAATTTTGGCAGCATGTTAATGAAGTGGGGCTTAATTTCAAAATTATCCCCATTGGCCGGTGGAAGGGAAAGACAGATGGGAAGTGCAGAATGGATGGGATAGAAACGATCCTAGAGCGCGATTCGCTGTGGCGCTACAACAGGCGGTGGTGGTGGGTTATTCGCATCCATAGGTGGCGAAATCAATCCCGGGGGAGTCAAAGAGATGTTTGGATTAAATCCTGACATCGCGGAAGAAGAGGTTGGTAAAGGTGAAGGTGATGATGTATGAACAGAATTCCGGTCAACGTCGGAGTTGGCCGGCAAAGATAAGGGTGAAAGAGGCGTGGACGGAGTTTCGACGTCTGAGTCGATCGCGTAGTCGGTAGCGATTAACGTAACGCGGACTAAGCGGGCGCTAGTGTCCCGAGTCCAAGCGGACATACACTAAACGAGTTTAGTATAGTCAAAGCGGAATAGGCGAGGGTAAGAAAACGTCAATGGAGAAGTACGCTGGGTGGTGGGTGAAAAGATGGGATTTTGGCGACAAAGGGCAAGTTTTTATAAAAGTTTTTGATTTTTTCCTTTTTTTTCTTTTTAGAAAGAGCTTTACAGAAATATGTACGGACTTACGGCTTTAAGCAATCACAAACAAGATATGCACAATCACACCTAGATCTAGGGTCACCTAGGTCAGCTAGACAGCTCCTAACTGTTCCAAAGGGCTTGAAATAGGACCTCAAACCGCCTCTTCTCCGCCAATTGCGGCCAGGTAAGTGCCGGGTAAGTGGGAGGCTCCCCACTATGTAAGTAGTGGTCCTAATTAAGTAACCACTTGCTTTGGACACACTTGCCTAGACACCGCAAAGTCAGGATAGGATAAACGGCCGATGCCTGTAACTAGTCCTCTGTCCTAATGCGCGCGAAGTCCTTAGGGCCGAGTCTAGTATTTTTTAATTAACCATGGTCAATGCATATGCTTTTTGTGATTTCTGGGGTCCTGGGAAGGGTGACGAAATCCCCACCCAATCTGGATTGGTTTCAAGCCCCTTAAAGTCCGTATTAATAAATACAAAGCAGTAACAAATCAACTGCAATCAATTTTTATTTTTTAGCGCGGCGCAAAGAATCCTGCACAAAAAGAATTTATTGGAAGGGGGAAGAGAATTTGCGCAAAGAATGCTGCAGAAAACACAATTCAGTGGAGTCCAGAGGAGTGGGGGAGAGGAGAGAGAGACTCACAGGGAATTTGGCACCGTGAAGGCACCAAACGGCCGCGGTTCCGCGGCCTAAGCCTGCTTATGCCGCGGTTCCGCGGCGGTTTTTTGGCCTTGGTGCTTGATTTTTCTTGTCGGTGCTTCCTTGGTTGTCCTCTGCTTGTCTGGATTTCCTGAATCTTGATTTACTCACTGTATCTGCTCCAGATTTTTACAGTAGACCGTTTGGCTTCGTCTTGATCCGTCGCGGTGTAGCCGCGAGATATGGGTCTTACTTCCCACGTCCTTGGCACTGAACTCGACCATCTTTTTATCCTGCACACTTGCACAAAAACTAATCAAAAATAACAAGATGATTTTTTTTTACAATGTATATTTTTTGTTTTGTTTTTTTCGGTTAGCTTTATATTCACAAATTAACCCGAAATTACACAAAGAAATAAACTACCGTCTTCCCGGCAACGGCGCCATTTGATTGTTAGAGATTTTGCGTGTTCATTTTGTTAGGTTTGCCTAGCACCCTATGTAGAGTTTGGAAGTATCGCATGTCACAAAGTTTAAATTTTTATGGTGCTAAGCAAGCATACAAAGGGATCGATCCTAGAGAATTAGGGTTTATTATTTTACAAGCGACAAAGGCTAGGGTTTCGAGAGTACAACCTTTGTAACTCCCTTCGCTAGACTCTTTTGCCTCTTGAGTGTTGGAAGAAGGTCCTCTTGAAGTCTTCTCGCATCCACGACGATCCACCCGAAGCTCCTAGTCCAAGCTTGCGACTTCACTTTTCAAGATGAGAAATGAAGAGAACACTCTAAACAAGTTGGCTAAACTTGTGTAGAATGATGTTGTGGTTATGATTCTCACTTCAAAAACCTTTCTTTATGTGTGTTTTACTCACTAGAAGAAAATGGTGAAGGAGGAAGAAGATGGTGGCTTTCTTTTAACAAGAGTAAAAATGATAACCATATGAAGGAAAAAGAAAATATATGTATATATATTTTGTAATCCTCATCTCAAACCATAGTTAGATGATGGAGACATTATTTAACTTGAGTTTAAAACTCAAAGAGAAGGATAACTCATGGTTAGAAGTAGGTGAGCATGGTTAGGTTTAAAGAAGAGTATAGAAGCTAAGCAAGAATTATCCTTTTCTTTATTCCTTTTGTTTTAAGAAAAAATCAAATAATAATCCATTCATTTAACCATGGTGTGAGTCTTATATTGCCACCATTTTCCATGTGTAATCAACCATGATAGATGGTGTATGTATGTATGTATGTATGTATGCACATCCATATGTGCATGAAACTAAAAGAAAGATAGAAAAACATACATGCATGCATACATCCATCATATACAAGAAAAGGTTTTAAGTGAGAAAACTAATGGTTAAATGATAAATCAACACTTGATTTATCAATCCGGCCATATCTCATTTGACCCCACCAAAAGTAAGCCGCCCGATCAATGTTCGGTATCCTATACGCGCATTTTAATCAGGTCCATGCGCATATCGCATACGTGCACCACAACGTTTCGCCTGGACTAGGTAACTCCTTTGTAGGACTCTAAGACTCGTCAATACGCCGGCAATGGGTGATGATCTTATCACGCACCCCCAAGCCGCAAGCGGTCAGCTAAACGTAACGGCCACCCGGGTATTGAGCGATCAGAAGAAAACAAGCGAACCTGCTACAACTCCCGTCGAGCCAACCGGCAACACTACCGTACAGTCCGGTCTCTTCGTCAGATATGCTGCATATCGAGCCTAGGGATGGTCACGTCGACCCCAATAACTCAATAAGTCGTGCCGTTGAATGGTCTATAACAGATCGAGAAACTACTGATAACACTTATCAGCAAATCTGAGCAGCCCTGGCCAGGGACTTACTGATATAACCAGTCGGGCACAGCACAGCATCAACTCCCAATACCGGGAGAGACGAAACCCCTCCTATCGCTCATTGCCTTCGTGTGTCTCGGGACTGTACCCAACGGCCACCTGTTTGCACGACTCAGTAGAGCCGTGGTAGGGTGGCAATCAAAGTACAGTGGGAGAACACACAAGACTCTATGACGATCTCGGGTCTACAGACTAACCTGTACCAGTGTCACCTGAGAACTGCTATCCGACGATAGATATAATTCCATATAGGAGTTCTCGGTGAGTCCGTCCAGTGTACCTAGTCACCACTGAGCACCCGTATATGATCTTGATGTCAAACATCGATGAATGTGGGAACACTCATCGCCCATCGTATGGATCTAGTATCATATACGCTAGTCTACTCTGGTATATCAATGCCCCGTCTCGATACACCTACGACTAGGGACTTTTCCGGATATGCTTATAGACTACAAATGACCCACTAGTATGATCTCCATCATAATCAGAGTAGTCAAGCCGATATCCTCAGGGCCTTATCAACATGTATGAATGAATAAAAGCATGATCAAATCAACATGTCAGATAAAGAAGAACCAGATAGAATACTATCATGTCGAGCAAGAATGTATACTGAATATATATACATGTACAAATACATCCACTATAATATAATGGCCTCTAGGGCATACATATATCCAACAATCTCCCACTTGCACTAAGGCCAGTTTTGGGTGTATCTCATACCCAACATCTCAAAAAGTCGCTCATGCTGCGGCTGAGGGAGGGCCTTGGTGAATGGATCCGCGGCGTTATTCTTTGTGTCTACTCTCCTAATCTCGATCTCGCGGCGATCTACAATCTCTCGGATCAAATGAAAACATCTCAGGATGTGTCTGGACCGCTGATGGGATCTGGGCTCCTTGGCTAACGCCATAGCCCCATTATTATCACAATACAAAGGTATTGGATCAATAATGGTTGGAACTACTCCTAGCTCTGAGATGAACTTCTTCATCCAGACGGCTTCCTTGGCGGCATCATTTGCAGCAATGTACTCAGCTTCCATCGTAGAGTCTGCAACGGTATCCTGTTTGGAACTCTTCCAACTTACCGTCCCTCCGTTGAGGGTAAATACAAACCCAGAAATAGATTTGCTGTCGTCCTTATCGCTCTGGAAGCTCGAATCGGTAAAGGCCTCTATTTGGAGATTTGCATTACCATACACCAAGAACAATTCTTTAGTCCTTCGCAAGTACTTAAGAATGTTCTTCACAGCTGTCCAGTGGTTCTCCCCTGGGTTGGATTGATACCTGCTTACAACACTAAGTGCAAAAGCTACATCTGGGCCTGTACATAACATCGCATACATTATAGATCCTACTGCCGAGGCATAGGGTATAATACTCATGCGAGCTCTCTCTTCATCAGTCTTTGGGCAAGAATCCTTGGAGAGAGTGACCCCATGGCAAGCGGGTAAGGCACCCCGCTTGGAGTCTTCCATACTAAACCTTTTTAGGATGGTGTTGATGTACCTGGTTTGGAACAATCCCAATAACTTTTTGGATCTATCCCTATAGATCCTTATGCCTAGGATGTATGTGGCATCACCCAGGTCCTTCATGGAGAACCTTAGTGATAAGAAAGATTTGACCGACTGTAGCATAGGAATATCATTTCTTATCAGAAGAATGTCATCCACGTACAATACGAGGAATGTGACAGCTCTTCCTACAGCCTTCTTATAAACACAAGGTTCATCTGGATTTTTGATGAAATCAAACTCTTTGATAACATCATCGAAACAGATGTTCCAACTCCGAGATGCCTGCTTTAACTCATATATGGATTTAAGCAATCTACATGCTTTCCCGCTGCTCCCACTGTCAATGAAGCCCTCTGGCTGATCCATATAAACGCATTCTTCTAAATCTCCATTTAGAAATGCTGTTTTAACGTCCATTTGCCAGATTTCATAGTCGTAGTGAGCAGCAATAGCAAGTAGGATCCGAATGGATATAAGCATGGCTACGGGCGAAAAAGTTTCGTCATAGTCCAAACCTGGTCTTTGAAGAAAGCCTTTCGCCACAAGTCTTTCCTTATAGGTCTCTACCTGCCCATCTACACCAATCTTTCTTTTAAAGTTCTATTTGCATCCCACAGGTTTTACCCCAAGGGGTACAATGTCCAAAGTCCATACTTTGTTGGTGTACATAGACTCCATTTCGGATCTCATGGCATCCAGCCACTTCACAGAGTCTCCACTTGTGATAGCTTGCTGAAAACTGGTAGGATCATCATCATCCATGATGCAGTCTTCTCTGTCACCATCAATGAGGAAACCGTAATACCTCTCCGGTGGGCGAGAAGTCCTACCAGACCTTCGGAGTGGTCGAGGTTCCACAGTTTCTGTTGCAACAGCCGGTTCAACCAAATCGTCATTTGTAGTTTGTGTCTCTAGAACCTCTTCTAGATCCACCACCTTGCCATCATCTTTATCTGTGAAAAACTCTTTTTCCAAGAATATGGCATGTTGATAAAAAAACACCTTTTGTTCCTCTTTGTGGTAGAATAGATATCCATAAGAATTCTTTGGATATCCTACAAAGTTACACATGACTGACCGTGTCTCGAGTTTGTCCGGATTCTGCTTTTTAACATAGGCCGGGCAACCCCAAATCTTAATTCTCTTAAGAGATGGTCTCTTCCCATGCCATATCTCATATAGTGTGGTAAACACGGTTTTGGTTGGAACCCTGTTTAGCAGAAACGCTGCAGTCTTCAATGCATGCCCCTAAAACGAGACTGGTAACTCGGCATCACTTATCATGGACCGGACCATATCGAATAGGGTCCTATTCCGTCGTTCTGACACACCATTGTGCTGTGGTGTGTAAGGAGGAGTGAGCTGAGAGAGAATCCCATTCTCTTTTAGGAAGTATGCAAATTCTGTACTGAGATACTCACCACCTCGATCTGATCGAAGCATCTTGATACTCAAGCCCGTTTGTTTTTCTACTTCTTGTTTATATTCAATGAATTTCTCGAAAGCTTCGGACTTGTGCTTTAATAAAAATACATGACCAAATCTTGAGAAATCGTCAGTGAATGTAATGAAGTATGAAAAACCGCCTCTAGCCTGTGTAGACATTGGCCTACATACATCACTATGTATGAGGCCCAGGAGCTGAGTAGCTCTTTCTCCATGTCCAGTAAACGGAGTTTTGGTGATTTTACCCTTGATACAAAACCGGCAAGTCGCATAAGATTTATATTCAAAAGAGTTTAAATATCCATCTTTGTGTAACTTGTTTAGTCTTGTTTCGTTAATATGACCAAGTCTACAGTGCCAAAGAAAAGCTTCATTTAATTCTGAAAGTTTTCTTTTATTAGTGTGTTGTATACTGAAAACTGTGTGTTGATTTAGGACATATATTCCATTATTAAGCGTACCATACCCAACCAACATTTGATTTAGGTGAATGTTCATAACATTGTTCTACAATACAAAATTATATCCTTCATTGGCTAACAAAGAAACAAATATTATATTACAAAGCATACTTGGTACAAAATAACATGGATTCAAAACCAAAATACATCCAGATGGCAACCCCAAGTGATACTCTCCCACTGCGACTGTATGTACATTGGAACCATTTCCAACGCGGAGAGTATGGTCACCTGTCTTCAAAACTTTGCTATTTCTCAGCCCCTGCATAGAATTGCAAATGTGAGAACCTGAACCGGTATCCAATACCCAGGAAGCAGAGTTTATTGAAAAACAGTTTTCTGTCACAAACGCACCTGAAGTAGAAGCATCCCCATGCTTCTTCTTGAGACTTAAGTACTCCGTGCAGTTGCGCTTCCAATGTCCTGTCTTGTGGCAATGAAAACATTCGCCTTTCCCCGAGTCTCCAGCTTTGGACTTTTCCTTTCCCTTCACCTTTTTAACTCCACCCTTAGGATTAGTGGGCTTCTTCTTTTTCTTTCCCTTGGCTTTAGCTTTCGGGCGAGAAGAGGAAGACTGTCCAATAGTCATAACGAGAGTTTTTGCTGACTTCGTAGTGCTCTCTGCACTCCTTAACATATTAAGGAGTTCAGGGAGTTCCTTGTCCATGCCGTGCATGTTGAAGTTCACTATGAATTGAGCAAAGGTGGAGGGGAGGGACTGCAGAATAATATCTATATATTGTTCATCGTCCATCGTCCATCCAAGGTCCTCAAGCTCTTCTATAAGAGCTATCATCTTCAGAACATGGTCTCCTACTGGTGTGCCAGGGGCCATTCGCATCTGAAACAATTTCTTTGATGCTTCGTATCGCAATACGCGGGATTGCTCTCCATACAACTCCTTTGTATGGAGCAATATGGTTTGAATGTCCATATTCTCGTGCTGCTTTTGATGTGTATTGTCCATCGATGCAAGCGCGAGGCATTTGGCCGTGGCACAATCAGCGTCCCATGTCTTGCGGACTTCTTTGTCCGCAACTGAGGATTTTGGACCTGGGACGGACGGGGCTGAAGCCGTGAGGACATATGATACTTTATCATAAGTCAAGGCTATTTTCAGATTCCTCAGCCAGTCTTTATAATTGGTCCCATTCAGTTTGTTTTTATCTAGTAGAAGCTTGAGTCCAGTCATGGGTATCTGCCATTAAGAGAGAGAAAAGAGTACACTCAGCGAAAGCTCTTGCATAGATCAGATTGGTTATTATCTTGTCTAATCGATATTTCCCACTGCTTTTATCGAGTTTTTCTTTCTAACCTTAAAAAGAAAAACTAGCCAGGATTAATTACAGTCTACAACTTCGCTAACCATTCAGTCAGGCCAGTGTCGGTACTTGAGGGAGGTTCCCCGTGCTTTCGAAAGGACCTAATTAGAGTAAACCTCGTTTTCCCAGAGGCGGAGCCCCGTTAACACCTTTCTAGACACCTAATGAGTTAGCTAATTGTAAACTGTAAAACTCTCCTAGGAGCAACTATTGCCCATAGTGGGATCGGGATCCAACTATCACATGGAAGGTATGCAATCTCATTGCAAATTTCAACTATTGAAATTCCTGATGTGGTTTTTACCCCTAGCACTCATGACCTTGGCTAAGGTCAACAAATCACGAGTACTAGTCAAGCTCAACCCGTCATTTCTTGATTAATTAGACCCGTTTACATGACCCTTGGCTAAGGTCAATAAAGTCATATGCCCGTCCTAATTAATCTGCATCATATGCATTTATAGGAAGACATCACTTAGCTACCGTACACTACGCCTTGGCTAAGGTCAACAAACGTAGCACGAATACTAAGTACTCTACTTCCTAAAATGACGGAGGGTTGCAGATGATTTTTAAGAAAATCTTTAACGCTTTGAGCTTGATATCGTTGTAGAATCAAATGGTTTTCAAAAGGAGTGGCTTAAGCACCGCAGTTTTGAAATATAGCTTTTTCATAAATAGCCGAGTGGTTTTCAAATCCGATTCTACAACATCTTTTTAGGTTTATTTTCTTTACATTAATCACATTAATGTAATCCTATCATTTAAGTCCTTAAGCCAATCACAGAAAAGAAACGAAAATAACACGTACGCTTATGCCATCCGCATTCGCCGCAATGTTCCGTTATGCACCGTTAGGTTACTTAACTAACGGCATACCGGGACGGGACTAGCGCGGGTGTAAAACATAAGCAACGTCTACTATATATCATATATATAATATGTCATTCGTCTCAGATATCACAGAACACAGGCAGCTGAAACATAGATAAAATGTGGGATATATTAGGACGTCCGTATTTAGTATTTAGCCAGAATAGAAAATACGGATTCCACAGTCGCGATGAATAGCCAAGCCCACACCCTGGACCCCTACGAGAGCGGCAAGTGACCCTACCAATTCTGGAGTTTAAGAGACCCGGTCTCGACTCCTCGAGATGGCCTCCCACTGAACCCCAGAACCCGGTCACCTGTGCTCCCTTCCATGGGTCCATCCTAATGCGGAAAAGTAAATAATATACAACACTGGTGGCAGCAACCTTAGCCCGGAAGTGCCCCAAATAAAAGAATATTACATTACATTTGAATTTACATGAATGAAAATAAAAAACTCTCCTCTCACATAAAATCCCCCCGGCTATTCAATCGCGACAATCCTGCACATCATATCTCAGCAACACATAATATCTTATATCATCAACGTAAGTAAGTATGCATGCACCGATTGTCGTCTACGTATAGCAACGACAATCGGCAATACCACTACGTACTACACTTACGGTCACAGAAAAGAAAGTGTAAAACTGCAATATCTGGAATCCACATTCTCTTTAGACATCGCAAATGCGAAATATCACATACTTCGTATTTCATGTCTAGTAATATGAATTCCATACATTGCATCACAATCCAGATAAACAGACAGTATTAAAGTTTTCGAACGAACGATCAAGTACCCAAGATTCACTAAAGCTCAATACTTGAGCAGGGTTCAAAAATCCGGAGTGTGACACAGTAGTAGCGGTCCAGCCGTAGAAGAGTCAAGCCAACGCCTCACATGTGGCACGCCGTACTGCCCCAAACCCTAAGGTTCAAAGGGCAGTTCAAGACGGTCACATAATCGAGTTAAGGTTTGTTGTCTTCTAGAGGGTCCGCCACAAAAAGACATGCACGTATCTCCAAAGTATTTAAACCCCGTGAATAATGAGCAAATGATACTCGTTCAAACACTTCAATACTTTCTAATTTACCCGGAAAAGCAACGAAATGAAAATTCCGATCGAATCTTCGCGTCCAAAACCATCTCCAGAAAATACAGTACTATATTCAGATTAAACATACCTAAAACACTGTACAAGCAGTATTATGAATTACTGTGGAAAAATGAAGAAATTAACTCTCTGTACGGCCGCGGAATCTCGGCCTAAGCAAGTAATTGCCGCGGTTCCGCGGCCATATGTACGGATCATTGGTTCGTTTTTCACAGTATTTCAAATAATTTCCTGCTCTATTTTTTAAGTATTTTTAATTCTGAAAAATGTTAGATTTTGAAATTTGTCCAGAGAGGGTCTCGAAAGATCGTATTTTGATCCGATCGAGATTTTTACTTCGTAAAAGTGTCGCCTAATGTTCTAGGTCGGCTCTGATACTAATGTTAGGTTTGCCTAGCACCCTATGTAGAGTTTGGAAGCATCACATGTCACAAAGTTTAAATTTTTATGGTGTTAAGCAAGCATACAAAGGGATCGATCCTAGAAAATTAGGGTTTATTATTTTACAAGCGACAAAGGCTAGGGTTTCGAGAGTACAACCTTTGTAGCTCCCTTCGCTAGACTCTTTGGCCTCTTGAGTGTTGGAAGAAGGTCCTCTTGAAGTCTTCTCGCGTCCACGACGATCCACCCGAAGCTCCTAGTCCAAGCTTGCGACTTCACTTTTCAAGATAAGAAATGAAGAGAACACTCTAAACAAGTTGGCTAAACTTGGGTAAAATGATGTTGTGGTTATGATTCTCACTTCAAAAACCTTTCTTTATGTGTGTTTTACTCACTAGAAGAAAATGGTGAAGGAGGAAGAAGATGGTGGCTTTCTTTTAACAAGAGTAAAAATGATAACCATATGAAGGAAAAAGAAAATATAAGTATATATATTTTGTAATCCTCATCTCAAACCATGGTTAGATGATGGAGACATTATTTAATTTGAGTTTAAAACACAAAGAGAAGGATAACTCATGGTTAGAAGTAGGTGAGCATGGTTAGGTTTAAAGAAGAGTGTAAAAGCTAAGCAAGAATTATCCTTTTCTTTATTCCTTTTGTTTTAAGCAAAAATCAAATAATAATCCATTCATTTAACCATGGTGTGAGTCTTATATTGCCACCATTTTCCATGTGTAATCAACCATGATAAATGGTGTATGTATGTATGTATGTATGCACATCCATATGTGCATGAAACTAAAAGAAAGATAGAAAAACATACATGCATGCATACATCCATCATATACAAGAAAAGGTTTTAAGTGAGAAAACTAATGGTTAAATGATAAATCAACACTTGATTTATCAATCCGGCCATATCTCATATGACCCCACCAAAAGCAAGCCGCCCGATCAATGTTCGGTATCCTATACGCGCATTTTAATCGGGTCCATGCGCATATCGCATACGCGCACCACAACGTTTCTCCTGGACTAGGTAACTCCTTTGTGGGACTCTAAGACTCGTCAATACGCCGGCAGTGCGTGATGATCATATCAAGCACCCCCAAGCCGCAAGCGGTCAGCTAAACGTAACGGCCACCCGGGTATTGAGCGATCAGAAGAAAACATGCGAACCTGCTACAACTCCCGTCGAGCCAACCGGCAACACTACCGTACAGTCCGGTCTCTTCGTCAGATATGCTGCATATCGAGCCTAGGGATGGTCACGTCGACCCCAATAACTCAATAAGTCATGCCGGTGAATGGCCTGTAACAGATCGAGAAACTACTGATAACACTTATTAGCAAATCTCAGTAGCCCTGGCCAGGGACTTACTGATATAACCAGTCGGGCACAGCACAACATCAACTCCCAATACCGGGAGATACGAAACCCCTCCTATCGCTCATTGCCTACGTGTGTCTCGGGACTGTACCCAACGGCCACCTGTTTGCACGACTCAGTAGAGCCGTGGTAGGGTGGCAATTAATGTACAGTGGGAGAACACACAAGACTCTATGACGATCTCCGGTCTACAGACTAACCTGTACCAGTGTCACCTGAGAACTGCTATCCGACGATAGATATAATTCCATATAGGAGTTCTCGGTGAGTCCGTCCAGTGTACCCAGTCACCACTGAGCACCCGTATATAATCTTGATGTCAAACATCGATGAATGTGGGAACATTCATCGCCCATCGTATGGGTCTAGTGTCATATACGCTAGTCTACTCTGGTATAACAATGCCCCGTCTCGATACACCTACGACTAGGGACTTTTCCGGATATGCTTATAGACTACAGATGTCCCACTAGTATGATCTCCATCATAATCAGAGTAGTCAAGCCGATATCCTCAGGGCTTTATCAGCATGTATGAATGAATAAAAGCATGATCAAATCAACATGTCAGATAAAGAAGAACCAGATAGCATACTATCATGTCGAGCAAGAATGTACACTGAATATATATACATGTACAAATACATCCACTATCATATAATGGCCTCTAGGGCATACATATATCCAACACAATTTTAGTTAATTACCGCAATCAAGGCGGTTTCGCTTGTAGCTAGCCGGTTGAGTACGGGTCGTCCGCAGGGAGATGGGAATCTTTTTCTATGTGCTTTAACGAGTTAAGTCAAAATGTCCAAGTTTGTTTTGAGATAAACTATGTGCTAAAATGATATGTAAAGAGAGCTTGTTAGGGTTAGGATTAGGTTAGTTTGAGTTAGGAGTCGCTCACTTCTTTCGTTGCCACTCTTAATATCAGTGTTACGGTAATCGGCAACAACGGGGATTAGCACGACTAACGACTAGGAAGGAACTTGCGAGTATAAGCTAGGCTTTCCAACGCATAAGTTCTTCCTTTTGGTGCTTGTCCGTTCGTTCTTGGCTCTTATCCTTAACCTCCGGTTAATTCAACCACAACCGGTCTCATTACGGAATCACCGCTATCATGTAGGATAGGGTACCGTAGGGAGCGGATTGTGGTTCAATTAACGGGAGTTCGAATTAAGATGTTGGGCAAGGAAAGAGTGAGAGAGATTTGCTTCTCTCAAACTTCTCTTATCCTACCCTAACAAGTATGAAAACTACTCACACATCACAAAAAAGGAAAATAAAACAAAGGAGGAAGGTAGAAAGAAAGAGGTTAGAAGATTACAACTAGCTATTTGCGACCTCATCTCGGCAAGGATCAAGCGTAAGCATCATTGTTGTTTAAGGATAAAGAAAAGAGAACAAGAAAGAAACAAACACAAATAACTACAACTAAATTAGCAAATGAAAATTACAAGCAATAATAGTTAACAAAATAAAAAGACAAGCATGGTAAGAACAAGAACTCCGTTATTCATTCTTCACTCACAAAAGCTCACTACAAGTTTTTAATGGAGAAAAGATGAGAGGAGGAAGAAGAACAACATATAACCTAAATCTAAATACAAGAATAAGCACCCTTGGCTTTGGCAAGTTCTGGACTATTTATAGGCAGGCAACAGAAATTTTAGGGCAACATTCAGAATAAATATGGAAGGACCAAAACACCCCTGAAATTTCGTCAGCTAACAAGGCCGTACGGCCGCGGTTCCGCGGCCTAAGCATGCTTAGGCCGTGGTTCCGCGGCCCTATAGGGGACTTAGGTCTTCAAGTTTTGTGGCTTCTCCTGATTTGCAGTTCCCTTCTGTCTGGTATATGTTTTTTCTCAGAATTGCTTCACGATTTTTCCAGAATTTCTGTTGAACAAAAGGTGATGTGATGTGGATCTTTTGCCATGATTTTTCTTGATCTCCGCGTAGATATGTTCGATCTTGTGTTGCCTTTGAGCTTTGTGCTTGAAAATGACATTGATTTGCCATTTTGTCCCTTAAACTGGTGTGCGGCAACATACGGATAGAGAGCGGAGACCCGTGTTTTATCTGTGGTTAGCAGTAATCCGGAATTTGACGTGCTTTTCCATCAATTTCACTGTTCTGAGCCGAGAACCTGTATCCTGCAATTTGACTAGCAAACACGGTTCAAGAGTACCTACCGATAAGCAATGTGATAAAAATTGGGCGGTATAAAAATGCAAAAATCTGATATGAACAATTGGAATTGCTCATTTTGAAAAATCAAGAAAGGGTTGTATATGGAAAATGGGTTTTGAAGCATGGTAATTGGGTTAATTTAATTGTAGTGGCTTTCTAATGGTTAACTTGGGTGTTTGCGCGATGTTGTGTGCACTTTATCGCAAATCCGCGATGTTTGCACGAATTTGGAATTTTTTTTTATGCTTACAAGGTTTTAAAAATATTTATAAATTGATGAGTTTAATTTATGAAATTGATTTGTATGACCTAATTATGTTATTAAGTGAGCATTTTGGCCACAAAAATTGTTGAAATGTTTTTATTGGTTAAAACTTCAAGTTTTGAACAAAAAGGGTAT
This sequence comes from Agapanthus africanus, assembly GCA_030015575.1. Lineage (NCBI taxonomy): Eukaryota > Viridiplantae > Streptophyta > Magnoliopsida > Asparagales > Amaryllidaceae > Agapanthus > Agapanthus africanus. The sequence goes on from CM057346.1 coordinate 406,930,582, forward strand.
TTGTGCTAACTAGGTTTTGGTTTAAGGGAATTTTGGCAAGATTAAAAATATAGTAAATGGTTATGTGTCCTATTTAAGCTAATTATTGATTATTGTAACCACTAGTTTTGATAAAACATCAATATTTGTATTAATAATGGTTAACGACCACTAACTAGGTTTTTGGGAAATAAAACGATTTGTTTAATTTGATGGTTTTGATGAATTAAAACCAATTTCTTATATAATTAATGAGTTTGTACGCTGATGTCGAGGGTTTTGGGTTGATTTTAGAAAGCAAACCATATGTTTGACCTATGTGAGATTCGTGTGTCGTTTTGGTCATGAGTCGGATTTTAATGCGATACGGTGCGTTATGATATGTAGGTACCCTTACGAAGACTTCGAGACGACAAGCAAGCGCGTGGCAACGTCGGCACCGGTGAGCGAAGATCAGGTGAGTAGATTTATATCTACGGGGAGAAGTCGGGTGGATGGCGTATAGCACCCCCGCAGTCCGTAGTATAGTTCATATATATATATTTATATAGGTGTTTTATGATACGAGAATGATTTTTCATGTTATGATTATGTGTTCATGGATTAGTTTTGGGTTAGTTGTGAAACCCTAGAGTAATTGTTATACCCACATACGCACACCCAGACTTGCATACATTACTTTCTTGTACGTAGATGGGGATGTGTATATATGTATATACGCATGGGTATGGGACTATGCATATATACATTCATATACACATGCATGGATGATGAGGATAGTACTTGGGATTTGAGATGAGTCGATGAGATTTGATTTGAGGCTGTGAGATCGGTGATATGGCAGGGTTCGTATTTGAGATACAACATGACGTTGTAGCGGGTCCTTGACGTAGTGTTTCACACACGTGCATGCATACTTAGGCGGTATCAGTATTGTACTAGACGTAGATCAGTACCCCGATAATGATATTTCATAAATAGGATACCAGATGAATAGTATGATGAATGTGATATTGACCCGTACCCAGATTTGGGATGCCGTATAACGGATTTACGTACGAGCTATATATTGATGTTTGATCCGCACTCTTGACTTGGAAATGTCTGATTATAGATATGGTATCGGATGTGATATTATTGAGGCAGGATCACCGACTAACACATACATGTATGTATATGTATCGACTCAGAAGTTAGGCGGTTTCCTTACCTTTAGTAGCCAGTTAGCGTAGCCCTTTAGTTTAGTGTAGTCGTTAGACTAGATTTATATTAAATATAGATTTGTTATCTTGTGTCTAGTATTTAGCTCCCGCTCATTATTGTTGTTCGCTCCGCATCGCATGCTTATATTATGATTCATATCCTATTATTAATATCATGCTGTTAGGACACCAGCACCATTACCGATGACGCGTATGTACCACATACACTTACTTGTCGGCTCACACACATCTTCATCGGTAATTGCCATGTCACGAACACTTTAGAAAATACTATTTCATTGACATAGGTTGTTAGCTAATAGTTTAGACATGATATTAGTGTACATGCCTTATATGCTAGTTTAGACATTGTAGTTATTGCATGCTACTTCATGCATGTTATTATTCACTGTTGTGTCGCATTCATGGATTCTCATGCCTATATTCACTGTTTACATGCTATTGATGACTTGGATTCGGATTTCATGAGATTTCTTGGATTTGGAGGAAAACCGCAAAAACATAAATAAACCTTTTCTCTCTTTTAAAATAAAAAGTGCGGTTTTCCCAAGATGTATGAGTCGTCCACCATGAGTTTGCTGATGGATTTCGAGACCCGAGTTTGAGGAGTGGAGGAACCGTTTCGGGTACATGGTGGACCCGGTGCGGTACACCTGGGAAAGAGGATCGCAGATGATGGCGTTGAGCCTGGCAGGGGAGCACTACCGACCAGTGATTTTACCCGACGCGTCGGATATCCGGAGGATAGTGTCGTGGTCTTGTGATTGATGGTAGGGGCCGGTCTGGACTGACGGCGTCCTAGATATTGAGAAATTGAGATTTCGAGATATTGAGGTACCGAGATTTGATGATACAGGCCAGTCCGGATTGCCGGAGCCTGAGATTTTCAGACATTGAGATTTATGTTTTGTGTCGATGCTAGACACTGTTTATGCTGATTTCATTTATGATACCTCATTTTAAAATACAAAGGAAATCTCACCAAATTATGAAAGCAGTTTCTTTAGTACATGTATTCTGTTTTCATGCATTCATACATCATCCATATAACATATTGCTACCTGAGGCACTGACACGGGCATATGGGATTACACTTGGGTTAGATATTTACCCTAGCCATTGTTATAGGCTGTTGTATATATATTTGAGGATTATATATCATGATCGTATGACCTAGGATTGCGTCATACATGCAATTCCTATTCGTAGATGTATTCTATTCACGAGTTGGCAACTCACCCCCGTTGTGCCACAGTTTCTTGCAGGTTTTGCCGTACAGGTTTCATTACAGCTTTGCTGGCATTACTTCCATTTCCGGGTGATTTGCTAGTAGGTGGGTTTATTGTATCGTACCCATCATTATACCTTGTATATTATTTCTGTTGTATCTAGAAATTCCATCAACCAAACATGTATTTATTTTTGAGATAGAGACCAGTGATGTTATTCTTTCGACCTTAGAGTCGTGCATTATATTTCTGTGGATTTCTTGTTGTTTCGAGTTTCCTTTCGAGTTTAGATCCTCGCCCTTGGCGTTGTATATTATATGGCTTGTGTGGTTGTGACCGTCGATTGACGAAGAACTAGCTCCCGCTTGGGGATGCTTTTTATTTATTTCGTATACTATTCATGTTGTATCCCTTTTGGGGGCCTGTTTTTACAAAGGAGTCTCTGCCGAAATTTTTAGGAAATTGTTAGTTATATGTATGCCCTAGAGGCCATTACTGTACATAAGATGTATATTGTAGTGGATGCTGGGACATATATCGGTAGGACTTTCTTGCTCGACATGATAGTACGCTATCTGGTTGCTCTTTATCTTAACTTGTATACTTTCTGTCTCTCTGTTACATGTTGATAAAGCCCTTACGATGTGTACTCGACTTCCAGGACTATGATGTAGATCATACTAGTGGGGCCTGGGTAATCCATGAGTACATCCTTCAATGTTCCTAGTCGTGGGAATATCGAGACGGGGCATCGATATTCCAGAGTAGACTAGCGTATATCTTCTCTGTTAGTTATATGTATGTCCTAGAGGCCATTACTATACATAGGATGTATATTGTGGTGGATGCTTGGACATATATAGGATGACCTTCTTGCTCGATATGATAGTATGCTATCTGGTTACTCTTTACCTTAACGTGTACACTGATTGTCTCTCTGATACATGTTGGTAAAGCCCTTAGGATGTGTACTTGACTACCTGGACGATGATGCAGATCATACTAGTGGGGATATGGTAGTCCATAAGTACATCCTTCAAATTCCCTAGTCGTGGGTGTATCGAGATGGGGCATCGATATACCAGAGTAGACTAGCGTATACCTTCTCGACCCATACAGATGGTCGATGGATGATCCTATATCCATTGGTTTTTGACATCAGAGATGATATACGGGTGCTCAGTGGAGACTGGGTACACTGGACGGACTCGCCGAGAACTCCCAGATGGTATTATACCTTACGTCAGATGGCAGTTCTCTGGTGACACTGGTGCAGGTTAGTCTGTAGACCCGAGATCGTCATAGAGTCTTGTGTGATTCCTACTGTTCTTTGATTTCCATCATACCACGTCCAAGAGGGCGTGCAAAAAGGTGGCTTTTGGGTACAGTCCTGAATCACATGGAGGCAATGAGTGATAGGAGGGGTTTCGTCTCTCCCGGTATAGGGAGTTGATGTTGCCCTGTGCTCGATTGGCTATAACAGGAAGTCCTTGGCCAAGGCTGCTTTTGGGATTTACTGGTAAGTGTTACCAGTAGTTTCTCGACCCGTTATGAGCCTCACATCGACACGACTTATCGAGTTATTGGGGTCTGACGTTTACCACCCCTAGACGAGATATGCGACATATCAGACGAACAGACCGGACTGTACGGTAATGTTACTCGTTGGATTCACAGGAGTGTGAGCGGGCTTGCTCGTTGATCTTCTGATCGCTTAATACCCGGGTGGCCGTTACGTTTAGCAGACCGCTTGCGGCTTGTGGGTGTTTGATATGATCATCACCTGCTGCCGGCGTATTGACGAGTCTTTAGAGTCCTACACAGGGGTTTCCTGGCTCAAGCGTAACGGAGTAGGAGCGCATATGTGATATGTGCGAGACCGAGATTGATACGATATGAGATACCGTATTTGATTCTCGCAATTTGTGACATTAATCGGTTGTATGGATATAGCCGGGTTATCGGATCAAGTGTTGATTCGGTAAGTTGTTACTTTTGATATTAGTCGGTTATAGCCGGATTATTAAATCAAGAGTTGATTTAATAATTTAATGTATAATTATATATTTGATATATTACATTACATTAACTAATATTAGCTCACTTAAGATTTATTTTCTCACTAGTTTGTGCACATTGTTTATATGTGATATATGCAAGTGTACATGTATGTATCATGCTTGATGATACACACAAGATGGGTGTATGAGACTTACACTAAGATTAGGGTTAAGATTAGGGTTATTGGATTATCTTAAGATTTAACAAATGAGTTAAACTTAGTCAAAGTTGTCAAGCTTAAAGAAGCTTGGAGAAACTTTGACAAAGTCCACTCTTTTGTCAATTCTCTTGATATTTCTTTAACCTAACCCTTAAACCTCTTACCTTAGTTAATTCTCTACATGAGTTAAGCATGAGGGCTTAACTCAACCATGGGTGAATTATTCAAGAGGATAAGTTTTCATTTGGATAAACAATTCACTTCTTCTTTTTCTTCATCAAGCTCCTTGAAAAGCTTTCTAGCTCTAATGGTGCCTTGAGGAAAAATGTGAGAAAATCAATTTTAAAGTGAGCAACCTTCCTACTTCATCATCCTCTACTACCTGCCATTTAGTAGAGGGTGTTCTCTTCACAAAGTTTTCGACCAAGTGAAGGAATAGCTTGAGTTTGAGTCTCCCCGACGTAGATCATCTTCGGCCTCGTAGTCAATGACCTAGCCCGATCATTTCTCCGACGAAACCATCACTAGAGTCCGGGATCCCGATGATCGCAGCGGAGGGACGTCAACACGGAGCTAAAGAAATGGTGGAGCGGATCTACAAAGGTTGTAGTCCCTTTCACTTGTTGTTAAGTTGTTAACTTGCATGTTCTTTCGCCTTAACTTCTAGTTAACGATCTATATTAGGGTTTCTCGGCACCGTAAAATTTTAATTTGGCATGGTTGATGCCTTGTGGAATCTCTTGAGTGTGCCTAGTAACCCTACAGTGGTATCAGAGCCTAACTAGAGCTTTAGGCGATGTGTTAACGAAGTTAAAACTCCGAACGATCCCGATACGTCCAAGTTTACCCCCTCTCTGTACATTTTTTCAAAACTGTGTATTTTCTGAACTAAAAATACCTAAAAAATTAAGCAGGTTAATATAAGAAATGTGGTGAAAAACGAGCTCCTAATACTTCTAAACCGCCGCGGAACCGCGGCCATACCATGCTTGGGCCACGGATCCGCGGCCGTACGGAGGGATTGGGTCATTTTGTTTGCACAGTAATTCTTATATCTTAAAATGCTATTTTATGGGTATTTTTAAAATGACTCAAAGTGTTGAGTTTTCTGGGGGTTTATTTTGTAATCGTCGATTCGATCGGAGAATTTAATTTTGTTATGTTTTTCCGGATATTTTTAGAACATGTTAAAAAGTTCGACCGGATATAAATACCCACTTTTTCCCCTGTCTGGAAATTTCCAAGTGTTGGATTTTTCCGTAGTTTAATAACGTTCTAAGTAGTGCAAGTAAAGCAATGGACTCTCTAGAAGACAACAAACCTTAACTCGATTATGTAACCATCTTGAACTGCCCTTTGAACCTTAGGGTTTGGGGCAGTACGGCGTGCCACATATGAGGCGTTGGCTTGACCCTTCTACGGCTGGACCGTTGGTACTGAGACATGAACTGGATGTTTTTGAACTTATTTCAAGAGTTGAGCTGTTTCGGGAAAATTTGGGTGTTTGAATGTTCGATCGGAAAGTTTAACATTTTCTATTTATCTGGAATGTGATACAATATTTGGAATCCACAAGTAGTTATGAGATAACTGATTTGGATGTTATAAACATAGCACTTTAGTCTCAATTGATCGGTTGCCACGGAATTTTGATGCGATCAAAAGTCCGTCGCAATCACGTAGCGTACGCGGATATTCGCCGGTAAACTTAATAGACAGCCACGCCCCATAGCCCCAACCAAGTGACTTTAGGAGAACCCCGTAGCCAAAAGCATCCGTTCGGGTGCTCGCGGCAGCGGTGTTCCGCCTTAGTGCACTTCGTCGACGGCATCCGGGGGTGCGGCCGCCTACTAAAGTTTGCGACGAGCATTCGATCAGTTTTTCGGGAATCTTGTTGAATTGCCCGACTAGATATTGAAAAGTGTTTTCGATATAGAGACTAAAATGCGGGGTTTATAATTGTTAGGCATGTGATGTCTAAGGAATTCAGATGGTTAGGTATGCGATGTCTAAGAAGGTTGCGGATTCCAACTGTTGTAGTTTTACACTTTCTTTTCTGTGGCCGTAAGTGTAATATGTGATATCGCCGGTTTCGTTGCTATATGTCAACGACAATTGGGGATGCGCACATTTACTTACGTTGATGACATGTGATGTTATGTGTTGCTGGATATGTTATATTGGATCGTCGCGTTTTGAATAGCCGGGTTTTTTTATGTGAGATGAGTGTTTTTCATTTTCATTGATGTAAAAACTTGTCTGTAATATTCTTTTATTGGGGCACTTCCAGGTAGCTGAAAATGTCACCCATTGTATATTATTTACTTTTCCGCACTAGGATAGACCCAAGGAGGAGAGCATAAGTAACCGGGTTCTGGAGTCCAGTGGGAGACCAACTCAAGAAGTCGAGTCCGGGTCTCCTAACTCTAGAATTGTTAGGGTTGCTTACCGCTCTCGTAGGGGTCTAGGGGTGTGGGTTTGGCTATTCATCGCGACCGTGGAATCCGTGTTTTATACAGGCTCGTATTGAAAACACGGACGTCCTAGTATATCCAATGTTTCATATGTTTCTTCTGCTGCGATATCTGTGATGTGATCATTTGATGTTCTGTGATAAATACTGTATATGATATATATTATATATTATATAGACGTTACTTATGTTTTACACCCGTGCTAGCCCTGCCCTGCTCTGCCGTTAGTTACCTAACCTAACGGTGCACGAGGGGACATCGAGGCGAATGCGGATGGCATAAGTGTACGTCGTATTTATCTGTGATGTTTAGGTGTTTTAAATGATGGGACTTCATTAATGTGATTAATGAAAGAAAAGAAACCTAAGATGTTGTGGAATCGAATTTTCAAAACCAGGTAGCTGCAGTTCTTGATTTGCATCGCGGTGTTCCTTGTAGAACATCCTGCACCTTATTCGATAAGGAAAGAGCCAAGATCCCTTCACCGGGAGTGACCCCTTTACCAATAACTGGCAGATGCTACAACGCTCAGTTTGTATTTTGATTGCTCCTATAGTTCTTGCTTTGCACAGCGGTATATATGATATATCCTGCACCTTATTCGATGAGGAAAGGGCCGACGATCCCTTCACCGGGAGTGACCCCTTTAGCAAAACTAAAAAGGCCTCAAAAACACTCCATTTTAAAATCATTTGATTCTACAACGATATCAAGTTCATTACGCAAAAGGTTTTCAGAAAAACCTGTCGTAGCCCTCCGTCATTTCAGATAAGTAGTATTTTGTATTCGTGCTGCGTTTGTTGACCTCTGTCAAGGCGTAGTGTGCGGTAGCTGATTAGTGCTTATCTGTATAAACATATGATGTGATTGATTTAGGGTAGTCGTGCGACCTTGTTGACCTCTGTCAAGGGTCGTGCGGGTGGGTTTACTTCAATCAGGAAATGACGGGTTGAACTTGACTAGCAGCCTATGGTTTGTTGACCTCTGTCAAGGTCATAGGACGCTAGGGGCAAAATATTATCGGGAATTTCAAGTGTTGAAATTTGCAATGAGATTGCATACCTTCTATGAGATAGTTGGATCCCGATACCCACTGCGAGTAATTGTTACTCCTGGGAGAGTTTTACACATTACAATTAGCCGATCAAGTAGGTGTGTAGAAAGGTGTCAACGGGGTTACGCCTCTGGGAAAACGAGGTTTACTTTAATTAGGTCCGTGCGAAAGCACGGGAAACCTCCCTCAAAGTACCGACACTGGCCTGGCTGAAAGATTGGCGAACTTGTAGCGTGTAATTAATCCCGGCTAGTCTTTCCTTTTATGGTTTGAAGGAAGATTTGATAAAAACAGTAGGAGCCATCCTGATTAGATAAAATAATAACCAATCTAATCTTGCAGGAGCGCACGCAGAGTGTTTTCTTCTCTCTCTCTCCAGGTAGCGACCATGTCACGCCTTAATCAAGATAATAATACGGATACATTGACCGAACCCGCTTGTTATACTGAGCTGGGGAACGTTGGTCCCGCTCCAACTTATAATTGTTATAAGACAGAGCAGGAATTAGGGGATTACCAGAATTCCCGTGCCGCCAAAACGAAGAGAATGCATGTTGATGCATCATCTTCGGGTGTGTTCATTACAGAGAACTGTTTCTCAGTATCCTTTACGTCCTGGGTATGTGATACCAGATCAGGATCCCGCATATGTAATTTGTTACATAGGGCTACAGAAAGGTAAAGAACTGAGAACGGGTGATAAGTTTCATGAGGCAGAAAATGGTGCAAGTGTTGCAGCCAGGTCTGTTGGTCACTGTCACCCTGTATTACCTGAATACATTGATTCTGAACAAATGTCATTAGATACCGAACCTGATATACAAAATCATATCAGTCTCTTTATTAGTAAAGAAGGATATAATTTTGTATTGTTGGATAATGTTTTGATCATTTCCTAAATCAAGAGTTGATCGGTTCAGGCACGTTATCTAAAAGCATTGACGTTCTAAATCAAACTACAGTTCTTAGTATACAGAACACACACAAGAGGAAGAGTTCAGAAATGAACGAATCCTTCTTGAGGCATTGTAGACTAGGTCATATTAATGCGACCCGACTAGCTGAAGTTACATTAAGATGCATATTTAAATTAGTTTGAATTTACATCTTGTGAAACTTGCCAGTCATGTCACAAAGATAAGATGACCATAGCTCTGTTTATTGGAAACAGAGAAAGAGTTAGTAAACTCTTGGGATGATACATGTTGATGTATGAAAGTCCCCTGTCTACACATGCCAAGACCGGTTTTTTGTACTTCATTACATTGTCTGATGATCTCTCAAGATTCAGACATATGTTCCTGTTGAAACACAAGTCCGAACCTTTTGAGATATTCACAGAATATAAGTTGGAAGTAGAGAACCAAAAACGGGTATAAGTATTATGTCCTTTGATGTAATCAAGGAGGAAAATACTTGAGCACGGGATTCCTGGACTATTCTAAGAATGAGATTCTCTCTCAGCATTACTCCTCCGTATACACCTAAGCACCTCGGTGTATCGGGGCGGAGCAATAGCACCCTATATGATATGGTGTGCACTATGATGAGTACTACTGAGTTTCCTATTTCTTTTTAGGGAGTTATGCTCTTATGAAGTTGCATACCTATTGAATAGGGTTCCGATCAAATCAGTTGCCTACCATTTCATATGAGATATGGAAAGGGAAGAGCCCATCTCTTAAGTCAGTTAAGATTTGGGGTTGTCCGGCCTATGTCTAAAAGAAAAATCCGGACAAGCTCGAGGCAAAGTCAGATCTGTGGAAGTTTGTTGGATATCCCAAGCATACGCAAGGGAATATCTTCTACCTAACCGAGGAACAAAAATGTTTTGTTTCTCAGCATGCCACTTTTGTGAAAGGGAATTTCTTGTGAAGAAATTATTGGTCATGAGGTGGAACTGGAAACAGTTCCAGCTATACAAACTGCAGCTGATGGTTTGGTAGAACCAAAGGATTCAATAGCAACCAACGAACCTCAGCCTCTCCGCCGATCTAGTAGGGTTCCTCACCCACCTAAGAGATACTTCGGTTTCTCTATGACAGTGGGAGCAAGGATTGCATCATGAGATGATGACCCAACTAGTTTTGGGCTGGCCATCAGGAGTAGGACTCTGTAAGAATGGCTGGATGCTTATCGATCTGAGATGGAATCCTTATACACCAACAAAGTATGGACTTTGGTTGCTTTATCTGAAGGGTTAAATCCCCATAAGGAGCAAGTATATCTTGAGAAGATTACCTGGTGTACATGGAAAAGTTAAGACTTTCAAAGCTAGACTTGTTAAAAGTTTGCATCATTGACCAGGTATGGATTATGATGAAACCTTTTCTAAGAAGCTATGCTTAAGTCCATCCAGATTCTACTTGCCACGGCTACATACCATGACTACGATATCTGGCGGTTGGGTGTTATGACTGCTTTTCTAAATAATGATTTAGAAGACAGAGTCTATAAGTACACAGTCAGAGGGCTTCGTAGACAGTGGGAGCAGCGAAAACGTGTGCAAGATGTTTTATATGATAAAGCAGGCATCGCGGAGTTGGAACATCTGTTTTTATGAGTTAGTCAAAGAGTTTGACATCATCAAAATGGTAGATGAACCTTGTGTATACAAAAAGGTAGTAGGGAGTATACTGGTGATCCTCGTAGAGTACGTGGATGACATACTCTTGATAGGGAAGGAGTTTCCTATGCTACGCTCGGTCAATCTCCGCTTATCACAAGGATTTTCCATATAGGATCATAATGATACCTCCTGAATCCTGAATTTTGGATCTATGAGATAGATCTAATTGGATGTTACGATACTCACTAGTTGTAGTGAGAAGGTGTCAATTGATCCCGGAGAGAATCACTGGAAAGGTTCCAGGGTGATAAGGACGACTGAATGTCAGTCACAGGCATTGTCTTTACCCTCAGTAAAGGGAAGGTATGTTGGAAGAGTTCCAAGCAAGATACCGTGGCATACTAGACGATAAAGGCTGGATACATCGCTACCAAAGATGCTACCAAAGAGGAAGTCTGGGTGTATAATTGTTCATGAGATGAACCAAGTTCCTCCCATTGTATGACAATAGAGTTGTGGCTTATGCCATGGAACGCCCGTCCCATCAGTGATCCAGACATATTTTTAGGCAGTATCACCTGATCGTGGAGATGGTTGATCTCCAGGGGATCGAGGTTAGGAGAGTAGACTCAGAGGACAACACGGCGGATCGACTCACAAAGGCCTTTTCCCAGAGAGAGACTTTTATGGGATGGTTGAGTATGAGATACTACAACCACTGTTATCAGATGGCCCTAGTGCAAGTGGGAGATTGTTAGTTATATGTATGCCCTAGAGGCCATTACTATACATAGGATGTATGTTGTAGTGGATGCTTGGACATATATAGGGATGACTTTCTTGCTCGATATGATAGTATGCTATCTGGTTACTCTTTACCTTAACGTGTACACTGATTGTCTCTCCGATACATGTTGGTAAAGCCCTTAGGATGTGTACTTGACTACCTGGACTATGATGCGGATCATATTAGTGGGGACATGGTAGTCCATAAGTACATCCTTCAAAGTCCCTAGTCGTGGGTGTATCGAGACGGGGCATCGATATACCAGAGTAGACTAGCGTATACCTTCTCGACCCATACAGATGGACGATGGATGATCCCATATCCATTGGTGTTTGACATCAGAGATGATATACGGGTGCTCTGTGGAGACTGGGTACACTGGACGGACTCGCCGAGAACTCCCAGATGGTATTATACCTTACGTCAGATGGCAGTTCTCTGGTGACACTGGTGCAGGTTAGTCTGTAGACCCGAGATCGTCATAGAGTCTTGTGTGATTCCCACTGTGCTTTGATTTCCATCATACCACGTCCAAGAGGGCGTGCAAAAAGGTGGCTTTTGGGTACAGTCCCGAATCACATGGAGGCAATGAGCGACAGGAGGGGTTTCGTCTCTCCCGGTATAGGGAGTTGATGTTGCGCTGTGCTCGATTGGCTATAACAGGAAGTCCTTGTCCAAGGCTGCTTTTGGGATTTACTGGTAAGTGTTACCAGTAGCTCGACCCGTTATGAGCCTCACATCGACATGACTTATCGAGTTATTGGGGTCTGACGTTTACCACCCCTAGACAAGTTATGCGACATATCAGACGAACAGACCGGACTGTACGGTAGTGTTACTCGTAGGATTCACAGGAGTGTGAGCGGGCTTGCTCGTTGATCTTCTGATCGCTCAATACCTGGGTGGCCATTACGTTTAGCAGACCGCTTGCGGCTTGTGGGTGTTTGATATGATCATCACCTGCTGCCGGCGTATTGACGAGTCTTTAGAGTCCTACACAAGGGTTTCCTGGCTCAAGCGAAACGGATTAGGAGCGCATATGTGATATGTGCGGGACCGAGATTGATACGATATGAGATACCGTATTCGATTCTCGCGATTTGTGACATTCATCGGTTGTATGGATATAGCCGGGTTATTGGATCAAGTGTTGATTCGGTAAGTTGTTACTTTTGATATTAGTCGGTTATAGCCGGATTATTAAATCAAGAGTTGATTTAATAATTTAATGTATAATTATATATTTGATATATTACATTACATTAACTAATATTAGCTCACTTAAGATTTATTTTCTCACTAGTTTGTGCACATTGTTTATATGTGATATATGCAAGTGTACATGTATGTATCATGCTTGATGATACACACAAGATGGGTGTATGAGACTTACACTAAGATTAGGGTTAAGATTAGGGTTATTGGATTATCTTAAGATTTAACAAATGAGTTAAACTTAGTCAAAGTTGTCAAGCTTAAAGAAGCTTGGAGAAACTTTGACAAAGTCCACTCTTTTGTCAATTCTCTTGATATTTCTTTAACCTAACCCTTAAACCTCATACCTTAGTTAATTCTCTACATGAGTTAAGCATGAAGGCTTAACTCAACCATGGGTGAATTATTCAAGAGGATAAGTTTTCATTTGGATAAACAATTCACTTCTTCTTCTTCATCAAGCTCCTTGAAAAGCTTTCTAGCTCTAATGGTGCCTTGAGGAAAAATGTGAGAAAATCAATTTTAAAGTGAGCAACCTTCCTACTTCATCATCCTCTACTACTTGCCATTTAGTAGAAGGTGTTCTCTTCACAAAGTTTTCGACCAAGTGAAGGAATAGCTTGAGTTTGAGTCTCCCCGACGTAGATCATCTTCGGCCTCGTAGTCAATGACCTAGCCCGATCATTTCTCCGACGAAACCATCGCTAGAGTCTGGGATCCCGATGATCGCAGCGGAGGGACGTCAACACGGAGCTAAAGAAATGGTGGAGCGGATCTACAAAGGTTGTAGTCCCTTTCACTTGTAGTTAAGTTGTTAACTTGCATGTTCTTTCGCCTTAACTTCTAGTTAACGATCTATATTAGGGTTTCTCGGCACCGTAAAATTTTAATTTGGCATGGTTGATGCCTTGTGGGATCTCTTGAGTGTGCCTAGTAACCCTACTTTCTCGACCCATATGATGGGCGATGGATGATCCCATATCCATTGGTGTTGACATCAGAGATGGTATGCGGGTGCTCAGTGGAGACTGGGTACACTGAACGGACTCGCCGAGAACTCCCAGATGATATTATATCTCACGTCAGATGGAAATTCTCTGGTGACACTGGTACAGCTTAGTCTGTTGACCCAAGATCGTCATAGAGTCTTGTGTATCTCCCACTGTGCTTTGATTTTCACCCTACCACGGCTCTACTAAGTCGTGCAAACAGGTGGTTTTTGGGTACAGTCCCGATTCACGTCGAGGCAATGAGCGATAGGAGGGGATTCGTCTCTCTCGGTATTGGGGGTTGATCTTGCGCTATGCTCGACTGGCCATAACTGGAAATCTCTGGTCAGGGTTGCACTGATTTACTGGTAAGTGTTATCAGTAGTTTCATGCTTGTTATGGACCTTACATCGGCATGACTTATCAAGCTGCTGGGGTCTGACGTTTACCACTCCTAGGCGAGATATGCGACATATCAGACGAACAGACCGGACTGTGCGGTAAGTGTTACTGATTGGATTCGTAGGAGTGTGAGAAGGTTTTCTCGTTGATCTTCTGATCGCTCAATACCCGGGTGGCCGTTATGTTTAGCAGACCACTTGCGGCTTGTGGGCGATTGATATGATCACCACCTACTGCCGGCGTATTGACGAGTCTTTAGAGTCCTATACAGAGGTTTCCTGGATCAAGCGAAACGAAATAGGAGCGCATATGAGATATGTGCGGGACCGAGAATAATACCAGTATGTGATACTGTATTCTATGCTCGCGATTTGTATCATCGGTCGGTTATATGTGATATAGCCGAGTTACCGAATCAAGTGTTGATTCGATATATTGATACACTAGATATTAGTCGGTTATATGCGATATGACCGGATCATTAAATCAAGTATTGATTTAATGATTTAATGTTTAATTATATATTTGATATATTACTTTACATTAACTAGTATTTGTTCACTTAAGATTGATTTTCTCACTTGATGTGCATAAGTTGTATATATGATATATGTTTGTGCACTAGTTTGTATCATGATTGATGATACATGCAAACTTGGGTGTGTGTATGACTTACACCATGTTTAGGTTAATTGTTGGGGTTTTATTTATTTTGGCAAAAACAAAATGGTGGCTTTCTTTGTTTTTTGCTTGAAGCTTCATGAAGCTTTTAAGCATCTTTGACAAAGTCTAACCATTTTGTTTTCCATGAGATTTTCACTAAACTAACCATTAACATAAACTAGGCTTTAGTCTCTACAAAGGTTAACTCACCCATGCTTGCATTATGATATACTTCACTTGATTATTCATTTTAGTTAATTGATAATTCATTCTTATTCTTTCTTCTTCTTCTTCTTCAAGAAGAAGAAAACCTCGCTAGAAAATTTTCAAGTGAAGTAAAAGAGTGAGAAATCCAAATATAAAGTGAACCCACTTCCTATTTCATCATCCTCTACTACGTGCCATTTAGTTTAGGGTGTTCTCTTCACAAAGTTTTTGACCAAGTGAAGGAATAGCTTGAGCTTGAGTCTCCTCGACGTAGATCATCTTCGGCCTCGAAGTCAACGACCTAGACCGCTCATTTCTCCGAAGAAACCATCGATAGAGTCCAGGATCCTGATGATCGCAGCAAAGGGACGTCAACACGGAGCTTTAGAAGTGAAGGACCGGATCTACAAAGGTTGTAATCCCTTTCACTTATTAGTAAAGTTGTTTGCTTGTTTATTGTTTCGCCTTATCTCTAGTAAACGATCTTACATAGGGTTGTTCGGCACATAAAAATTTGATTTTGGCATGGTTGATGCCTTGTAGAACTACATGAGTGTGCCTAGGAACCCTACAGAAATATTTGATGCTTTTAAAAACGCATAATTCGGCTTATGCTATTAAAACTACTTGATTTAAATTGGTTTTCCTTCACTCTACTACTTTTCTTGGTTTGGATTTCTGGGTTTCGGCTTACTTAGATTACGTACGCCTCGAGACGTTTCGTAGTTTAAGTGCCAGTCATGTTCCGTACTTTCGGGACGTGACACCCACATAGAAGTTCCCTGGTTCAAGCGAAACGTAGTAGGACACATATGTGATATGTGTGTGGGCCTGATTAAATACGTGTATGTGATACCGTATTGTAATCTGGCAGTTATCTATTATTGGCTCGGTTATATGTGATATAACCAGATTGTCGAATAAAGTGTTGATTTGATAATCTGATATAAAGATAAATGATATTAGTCGGTCATATGTGATATAACTAGAATATTAAATCAAGTTTTCATTTAATAATGTGATATACATTATATGTGATATAATTATATCTTTACTAATATCATTAGCTCACTAATTATTCTTCATAATATATATATATATATATATATATATATATATATGATATATATATAATAATGAAGCATGGCATAAAATTCTATTTTGTGAAAATAGAAATGAGGTGGAAAATGAGAGCATGGTTGCAAGCATGTGATTTATATTTGTTTATACATCTTGACTCACTACTCAAGCATGGTTGCAATTTTATATTGCAAAATTCCATGCTTGAATGAGTGGGGGTCAAGAGTTGCCATTGATTCTAAGCTCATTCTCAATACTTAGCCATTTTCTTGAATTGCTCGCATGGTTGCTCTCTAACTTCTTCTTCTTCCTCAATTGCTATAGTTCAAACTTCAACCCTCACATGCGATGTGAACCAGGAAGCTTTCCATGAAGTTTTGTCTCAATTGATCGATTGCCATGAAGTTAGTATATTGTAAACCAAACCATTTAGTCTCAATTGATCAATTGCCCTGAAATTTTGATTCGGATAAAAAACTCCGTCGCAATTGCGTATTGTACAAGAACACAAAATCGGGAATCTTGTTGAATTATTCGACAACCAATTGAAAAGATTTTTCAATTTGAGACTAAAATGCAAGTTTTAAAGGTTAGGCATGAAATTCGGAATATGAGATATTCTAGGTTTATGATGTCTAAGGATATTATGGATTCTAATTATTGTAGTTTTTCAATTCCTTTTCTGCGACCGTAAGTGTAATATGTGGCGTATCCCGATCTGGTTTCCATATTTCAACGAGTTTCAGGATATGCGTATTTACTTACGTTGATGACATGAGATGTTATGTGTTGCTGGTGATATGATTTATTGGATCGTCGTGAAAGAATAGCCATGGGTTTTTTGTGAGATGAGAGTTTTTTAATTTTTGTTCATGTAAAACTTGTATGTAATATTCTATTATTGAGGCACTTCCGGATTGAGGATGATGTCACCACTGTTGTATATTATTTACTTTTCTGCATTAGGATAGACCCAAGGCTGGGAGCACATGTAACCGGGTTCTAGAGTCCAGTGGGAGACCATCTCAAGGAGTTGAGGCCGGGTCTCCTAACTCTAGAATTGGCAGGGTTATTTGCTACTCTCGTAGGGTTCTTGGGATATGGGTTTGGTTAGTCATCACGACCTTGGAATACGTGTTTTACATTACTGGCTAAATTTAAAACACGGACATCTTAGCATATCCAATATTTCATATGTTGCTTATGCTGCTTGATTCTGTGATGTTGATCATATAACTGCGTGACATGAATGTAATATTACATATATGATATATAATAAACGTTGCTTATGTTTTGCACCCGCGCTAGTCCAGCTCCCGCTCTGCCGGTAGTTAAGCAACCTAACGGTCAATGACGGGGCCCCGTAGCGAATGCGGATGGCATAAGCGTACGTTCTATTTTCGTTTCATTTTTCTGTAATGTTTAGGAAACATTAATTGATAGGACTTCATTAATAAGATTAATGAAAAGAAAGAAACCAAAAGATGTTCTAGAATCAAATTTTTAAAAAGGGTAGCTCTAGTTTTTGCTTTGCATAGTGGTATTTCTTGATGAATATCCAGCACTTAATTCGATGAGGAAAGAGCCGAGATCCCTTCACCGGGAGTGACCCCTTTAGCGAAACTAGCAAATGCTACAACCCACTTGGTTTTGTTTTTGATAGCTTCTTTAGTTCTTATTTTGCATAGTGGTATTCCTGAATATCCTGCACCTCATTTGATGAGGAAAGAGCCGAGATCTCTTCACCGGGAGTGACCTCTTTAACGAAACTAGAAAAAACCTCAAAAACACTCCTTTTCAAAATCATTAGATTCTACAACGATATCAAGTTCATTACGCTCATGGTTTTCTTAAAAACCTGTGTAGCCCTCCGTCATTTCAGATAAGTGCTATTTTAGTATTCGTGCTACATTTGTTGACTATGTTAAGGCGTAGTGTGCGGTAGCTAATTAGTGCTTATCTATAACCATATGATGTGGTTGGATTAAGGTAGTCGTACGACTTTGTTGACCTTGTCAAGGGTCGTGCGGGTGGGTTTAATTCAATAAAGAAACGATGGGTAGAACTTGACCCGCGCTTATGGTTTGTTGACCTTGTCGAAGTCATAAGTGGCTAGTGGTAAAAAAATTATCGGGAATTTCAAGTGTTGAAATTTGCAATGAGATTGCATACCTTCTATATGATAGTTGATTCCCGATACCCACTGCGAGTAAGATTTACTCTTGGGAGAGTTTTGCACTTTACAATTAGCTAATCAAGTAGGTGTCTAGAAATGTGTCAACAGGTTATGCCTCTAGGTAAACGAGGTTTATTTTAATTAGGTCCGTGCGAAAGCACGGGGAATCTCCGTCGGAGAACTGATACCTGCCTGGCCGAACGATTGGCGAACATGTAGGGTGTAATTAATCCCGGTTAATCTTTCCTTTTAGGGTTTGAAGGAAGATTTGATAAAAACAGTGGGAGCCATGGTGATTAGATAAGATAATAACAAAACTAATCTTGCAAAGTGCGCACGCAAAGTGATTACCCTTCTCTCTCTCCTGGTAGCGACCAATGAAATGCCTTAATCAAGATAATAATATGGATGTATTGACCGAACCTACTTATTATAATGGGCTAGGTTCCACTATACCTTATGATTGTCATGAGTCTGAGTAAGGAATAGGGGAATATATGGATTCCCACGCCGCCCAAACGAAGAATAAGCATGTTGATGCATTGTCTTCAGGTGTGTTCGTAACAAAGAACTGTTTCTCAGTTACTTCTACGTCCTGGGTATTAGATACCGGATCAGGATCCTACACATGTAATTTTTTACATAGGCTATAGACAGGTAGAGAACTGGGAAAGGGTGATATGTCTCTAATAGTAGAGAATGATGCAATTGTTGCAGCCAAAGTAGTTGGCAGATATCACCAGGTGTTACCAACCGGTAATACATTGATTCTTAGCGACTGTTATTTCGTACCAATAAATATTATGGATATTTTCCTAAATCATGTGTTGATTGGGTAAGGTATGTTGTATAACAATGTACACGTTCTGAATCAAACTACAGTTCTAAATGTACAGAACACACACAAGAGGAACAGTTCAAAAATGAACGATGTGTTCTTGTGGCATTGTAGACTAGGTCATGTCGATGAAACAAGGCTAGCTGAAGTTCCATAAGGATGCATATTTGAATCCGTTCGAATTTACATCTTATGAAACTTGCCAGTGATGTCTCAAAGAATAAGTGACCAAATCTTCGTTTACTAGAAACGGAGAAAGAGCTACTGAACTCTTGGACAGATACATGCTGATGTTTGCAGTCCTATGTCTACACATGCTAGGAATGGTTCCTCGTACTTTATTCACCGACGATCTCTCAAGATACGGACATGTGTTCCTGTTGAAACACATGTCTGAATCTTTTGAGAAATTCAAGGAATGTATGTACGAAATTGAGAACCAGATGGCTAAAAGTATTCAAATCCTTTGATATAATCGGGGAGGAGAATACTTGGGCATGGAATTCCGAGACTATTTAAAAGAGAATGAGATTCTCTCTCAGTTTACTTCTCCATATACACCACAGCACAATGGTATATCGGGGTGGAGGAATTTCACCCTATGAGATATGGTGCGCTCTATGATGAGTATTGCTGATTTGCCTATTTCCTTTCAGGGACATACACTTGAGAAGATGCATACCTATTGAGTAGAGTTCCGATCAAGTCCGTTGCCTACCACTCCATATGAGGTATGGAATGGGAAGAGACCATCTCTTAAACGAGTTAAGATATGGGGTTGTCAGGCCTATGTTGAAAAGCAAAATCCGGACAAGCTCGAGGCAAGGTCAGTTCTGTGCAAATTTGTAAGATATCCCAACCATTCGCGAGGGTATATCTTCAACCACACAGAGGAACAAAAGATGTTTTGTTTCTCGACATGCCACCTTTTTTGAAAAGGAATTTCTTGTGGAAGAAATTAGTGGCGATGTGGTAGAACTGGAAATAGTTCCAGCAAACACAAACTATAACTGACGATTTGGTGGAACCGGAGGATTCAATAGTCCCTGACGATCCAAAGTTACTCCCTAAATCTAGTTGGGTTCCTTATCCACCTGAGAGATATTATGGTTCTCTCGTAGACGGTGGGAGAGAGGATTGGATCATGGAGATGATGACCCAACTAGTTTCGAGCAGGGTATCACAAGTAGAGACTATGTGAAATGGCTGGATGCTATGCGATCTGAGATGGAATCCATGTACACCAACAAAGTATTGACTTTGGATGTTGATCCTGAATGGATAAAACCCATCGGGAGCAAGAGGATCTTTTTGAAAGATAATTTGGTGTAGATGGAAAAGTTGAGAGTTTCAAAGCTAGACTTGTTGCTAAGCTTAAGTCCATCAGGATCCTACTTTCTATTGCTGCATACCATGACTACGATATCTGGTAGACTGTACGTCAAAACCGCTTTTCTAAATGGTGATTTAGAAGAGAGCATGTGCATGACACTTCCAGAGGGCTTCGTAGACAGTGGGAGCAGCGGAAGCATGTGCAAGCTGTTTAAATCCATCTACGGGTTAAAACAGGCATCACGGAGATGGAACATCTGTTTTAATAAAGCTGTCATATAGTTTGACTTCATAAAAAATGTAGATGAACTATATATAAATAAGAAGGTTGTAGAGAGTATCGTTGTCTTCCTCGTATTGTACGCGGATGACATACTCTTGATAGGAAAGGTTGTTCCTATACTACACCCGGTCAAGCACCTCTTATCACACAGGTTCTCCATGAAAGATCTAACTGATGTCTCCTACATGCTGGGGATATATATCTATAGAGATAGATCTAAATGGATTTAGGATTGTCCCAAACCAGGTACATAGACACCATGCTAAAAGGGTTTCGTATGGATTATTCTAAGCGTAGTAATGTACCCTCTTGTTCAGGAATCACTCTCTCCAAAGAGATGTCTCTTGAGACTGATTTGGAGAAGGTACGCATATAAGGGATACCCTATGGTTTGGCAGACGGGTCAATCATGTAAGAGATGTTATGTACCAGACCAGATGTAGCTTACTCACTAGGTGTAGTGAATAAGTATCGAAAATATCTTTGGAAAAACCACTGGACAGATGAAGAATATTCTTAAATGCTTGAGAAGGACTAAAGAGATGTTCTTGGTGTATGGTAACGGTAAACTCCAAATGGAGTCCTTTACCGATTCGAGCTTCCAGAGTGATAAGGACGACTAAAAGTCGGTCTCGGGTTTTGCCTTCACCCTCAATGGAGGGACGGTATGTTGGAAGGGTTCTAAGCTATATACCATAGCAGACTCATTGATGGAGGCTAATTACATCGCTACCAACGATGCTGCCAAAGAAGTTATCTGGATGGATAAGTTCATCTGATGAACTTGGTTCCTACCATTGGGCATCCAATACCTATGTATTGTGATGACAATGGAGCTGTGGCTTTGGCCTAAGAACCCCAGTCCCGTCAGCGATCCAGACATATTCTTAGATAGAATCACCTGATAAGGGAGATAGTTGATCTCCGGGAGATCAAGTTCAGGAGAGTTGACACAGAGGATAACACAGTGGATCCACTCACCGAGGCCATCCCCCTAATACTATTCGAGAGACTTTTGGGATGTTAGGTATGAGATACTACAACAACTGGCCTTAGTGCAAGTAGGAGATTGTTAGGAATATGTATGCCCTACAGGCCATTATTAGTGATATAGTGGATGCTTGGACATATATATAGAGGACTTTCTTGCTCGATATGATAGTATGCTATCAGGTTAGCTTTATCTTAACATGTAGACCGGTATTTATACTGTCTGTCTCTTACAAGTTGATAAAGCCCTTAGGATATGTACTTGACTAACAGGATTATGATGAGATCATACTAGTGGGGCCGGGGTGGTCCAAAAGTACATCCTTTAATCAGTTCCTAGTTGTGGGAATATCAAGACTAGTGCATCGATATTGTAGAGTAGATTAGTGTGTATGTTTCTTATCCCTTAGAGAGCGATGGTTGATTCCACAATCATTGGTGTGTGACATCAAAGATTGTACACATGTGCTCATTGGAGAATGGGTACACCGAACAGGACTCGCCGAGGACTCCTATATGATAGTATACCTATCGTCAGACAACAGTCCTCTGGTGACACTGGTACAGGTTAGTCTGTAGACCCGAGATCATCATAGAGTCTTGTGTGGCTCCCACTGGGCTTTGATTTCCTCCCTACCATTCTCAAGAGGATTTGTGCAAACAGGTGGATTTTGGGTACAGTCCCGACTCACATGGAGGAAATGAGCGATAGGAGTGGTTTCGTCTCTCCCGGTATTGGGGGTTGATGTTGCGCTATGCTCGATTGGCTATAACTGGAAGTCCCTGACCAGGGACGCTGTCGAGATTTACTGATAACAGTTATCAGTAGTTTCTTGAACTGTTATAGGCCTGACATCAGCATGACTTATCATATTACTTGGGTCTGACGTTTACCAACCCTAAACATGATATGCGACATTTCAGAAGAAGAGTCCAGACTGTACGGTAGTGTTACTGATAGGCTTCATGGAGACTATAGACAAGCTTGCTTGTTGATCTTCATATTGCTCAATACCCGAGTAGCCGTCACGTCCAGTTAGTACCGCTGACGGCTTGTAGGTGACTGATGTGATCATCACCTACTGCTGGTGTATTGATGAGTCTTTAGAGTCCCACTCAGAAGTTCCCTGGTTCAAGTGAAACGAAGTAGGACACAAATGTGATATGTGTGTGGGCCTGATTAAATACGTGTATGTGAAACCGTATTGTAATCTGGCAGTTATCTGTTATCAGTTCGGTTGTATGTGATATAACCAGATTGTCGAATCAAGTGTTTATTTGATAATGTGATATACAGATAAATGATATTAGTCGGTCATATGTGATATAACCGGATTATTAAATCAAGTGTTGATTTAATAATGTGATATACATTATTTGTCATATAATTTTATCTTAACTAATATCATTAGCTCACTAATTATTCTTCATAATATATATATTAATATATATGATATATATATATATAATAATGAAGTATGGCATAAAATTCTATTTTGTGAAAATAGAAATGAGGTAGAAAATAAGAGCATGGTTGCAAGCATGGGATTTATATTTGTTTATACATCTTGACTCACTGTTCAAGCATGGTTGCAATTTTATATTGCAAAATTCCATGCTTGAATGAGTGGGGGTCAAGAGTTGCCGTTGATTCTAAGCTCATTCTCAACACTTAGCCATTTTCTTGAGTTGCTCCCACGGTTGCTTTCTAGGTTCTTCTTCTTCCTCAAGTGCCATAGTTCAAGATTTAACCCTCACATGTGATGTGAACCATGAAGTTTGAACACAAACTTATGAGCTTTTAACATCCTCTACTTCACCATCCTACACTTGACTAGCGATCGAGTGTAGCGTGTTTACTACGCTAAAGAATTTAGTGTAGAGGTAGCTTGAGGTGGAGGGACTTCACGCGGATCATCGTCGACACGAAGGTCATCGGAGGAAGCTCGTCCAAAGCCTTAAGTGGAGTCTAATGAAGTCGCGAGACTACTACACGGAGCATGTGAAGTGAAAGACTCGATCAACTAGGGTGTAGCCATTTTTCATTTTATATAGTTTTCTTGATATCAAAATATAAGCCTAATATTCTAGAAAAGATCTTGTATTGTCTAATTTAGCACCTAATAAAAATTAAAATTTGGTATGCTTGATGCTAGTAAAACCTCATGGTGGTGCTAGGGTCGACTTTCACCCCTCCATCTTGAGAGTCTCCTTGGCATAAAGGATCGTTGTCACCAAGTGTTCATATGAATTCGGAAGTGAAGATAAGAGCAATTCCGCTTGGTTCTCCTCCTCAAACTTGACTTCAAGGCATAGAAGATCGCTCACCATCTTGTTGAAATTGTTTAGGTGGTCGTGAATAAGAGTCCCTTCATGCGTAATCCATAAAATTGCTTCTTTAGGTACAGCTTATTTGACAACGACATTGTCTTATCCAAGCACTCTCAACGACAAAGTTGCCGCAGAAGTCTCCTTCATAACGTTATAAATCATGTTATCTACCAAACAAAATTCTATCGTGCATTGTGCTTTCACATCCATCTCTGCCCATGTGTCATTTATCATGATGGCAGGTTTACTACCCCCAAGTGCTTTAAACAACATTTTCTTCACCAGAAATGCTTTTACCCTTCTCTACCACATCGAGAAGTTTTGTTTCACATTAAATTTCTCCATCTCAAATTTTGTGTTATTTACCTTATTATCCGTTATCCTTAATTCCAAAGAAAAAACCTATTTCTCGGATCCTTAGGAACTACAATCAATAAAATCACAATCTAAGAAGATGGGGAGTGGACACAAGCGTCGTCAGCTACCGTAAACTTAAATTGCAAAACTACAGAATGTAGCTCTGATACCAATTGTTTATGAACACAGATCAGTCAGCACAGTGGAAAACCTTACAGATCTATAAACCTTGATCCCTTTATAGACCAATAACAAAAACACTAGATCTAAACCGCGATAATAAATAACACAAGAGATTAATGTGGGGAATGGGAAGAACCTGTAGGGTTACTGTTCATATCAGATTATTGCATTTTTATACCACCCAATTTTTATCATATTGCTTATCGGTAGGTACTCTTGAGCCGTGTTTGCTAGTCAATTGCAGGATACACGTTCTCGGCTCTTAACAATGAAATTCATGGAAAAACACGACAAAATCCGGGTTCCTGCCAACCACAGATAAAACACGGATCTCCGCTCTTTATCCGTCTGTTGCCACACACCAGTTTAGGAGACAAAATGGCAAATCAAATGTCATTTTCATGCACAAGGCACAATGGTAGCACAAGATCCAAGAAATCTACGCGGAGCTCGAGAAAATCATGACAAAAAGATCCACATCCAATCACCTTTTGGTCTACTAAAATTCTGGAAGAAATGTGGAAGGATCATCAGAAAAAACATATGCCAAACTACAGACAACATCAGACCAGGGGGCCCCACAAAATACGAGGAGCCAAATCCTCTATTAGGCCGCGGAACCGCGGCCTAAGCATGCTTAGGCCGCGGAACCGCGGCCGTACGGCCTTGTCGGCTGATGACTTTTCAGGGGCAGTTTTGTATTTTTATGAGGGTTCAGAATTTTGCCCTAGGTTTCTAACTCCCTGCCTATAAATAGTCCAGAACTTGCCAAAGCCAAGGGTGTATAATCTTGTATTTTTCTAGGTTTAGAATACTTGTTTCTTCTTCCTCTTCTCATCTCTTCTCTATTGAAAAACTTGTAGTCAGCTTTTGTGAGTGAAGAATGATGAATAAAGAAGTTCATTTTATTATCATACTTGTCTTGCTCTTATGTTAAATGCTTGTAATTTTCATTTGTTAACTTAGTTGTTGTTATTTCTTGTTGTTTCTTTCTTTCTCTTTTTCTTTATCCTTAAAACAACCATGATGCTTACGCTTGATCCTTGCCAAGGTGAGGTCGCAAATAGCTAGTTGTTATCTTCTAATCTCTTTCTTTCTATCTTCCTCTTTGTTTTGTTTTCTTTTCATTATGATGTGTGAGTAGTTTCCATACTTGTTAGGGTAGGATAAGGGAAGTTTGAGAGAAGGAAATCTCTCTCA
This sequence comes from Agapanthus africanus, assembly GCA_030015575.1. Lineage (NCBI taxonomy): Eukaryota > Viridiplantae > Streptophyta > Magnoliopsida > Asparagales > Amaryllidaceae > Agapanthus > Agapanthus africanus. Next base: position 406,956,364 of record CM057346.1, read on the forward strand.
CTCTTTCCTTGCCCAACATCTTAAATCGACTCCCGTTAATTGAACCACAATCCGCTCCCTACGGCACCCTATCCTACATGATAGCGGTGATTCCGTAGTGAGACCGGTTGTGGTTGAATTAACCGGAGGTTATGGCTAAGAGCCAAGAACGGACGGACAAGCACCAAAAGGAAGAACTTAAGCGTTGGAAAGCCTAGCTTATATTCGCAAGTTCCTTCCTAGTCGTGCTAATCCCCGTTGTTGCCGATTACCGTAACACCGATATTAAGAGTGGCAACGAAAGAAGTGAGCGACTCCTAACTCAAACTAACCTAATCCTAACCCTAACAAGCTCTCTTTACATATCATTTTAACACTTATATAATCACAAGCAAATCTGGACTTTCGGACTTAACTCATTAAAGCACATAGAAAAAGATTCCCATCTCCCTGCGGACGACCCGTACTCAACCGGCTAGCTACAAGCGAAACCGTTTTGATTGCGGTAGTTAACTAAACTTGCACACGCAGAATCTCTACCAATCAAATGGCGCCGTTGCCGGGGAGACGGTAGTTTATTTCCTTGTGTAATTTCGGGTTAACTTGTGAATATAAATATAACCAAAACAAAATATATATATATATATATATATATATACTTTTTAAAGAAAAATCTTCTTGTTATTTTTGATTAGTTTTTGTGCAAGTGTGCAGGATAATAAGGAGTTCGAGTTCAGTGCCAAAGACGTGGGAAGATAGACCCACATTTCGCGGCTACACCGCGACGGATCAAAACGAAGGAAACGGTCTACTATAAAAATCTGGAGCAGGTACATTAGGAAAGTCAAAATTCAGCACATCCAGATAAGCAGAGGACACCCAGACGAGCCCACACCAGAAAACTGAAGGCCTAAGCCCATCATACCGCCGCGGAACCGCGGCATAAGGAGGCTTAGGCCACGGAACCGCGGCCGTTTGGTGCCTTCGGGCTGCCAAAATCCCTGTAAGTGTTTCTCTGCTCTCTCCCACTCCTCTGGACTCCAATAAACTGTATTTTCTGCAGCCTTCTTTGCGCAAATTCTCTTCCCCCTTCCAATAAACTGTTCTTGTGCCGGATTCTTTGCGCCGGGATAAAAAAAAAATTGTTTGCAGTTGATTTGTTATCGCATTGCATTCATTAATACGGACTTAAGGGACTTGAAACCAATTCAGATTGGGTGGGGATTTCATCACCCTTCCCAGGACCCCAGAAATCACAAAAAGCATATGCATTGACCATTGTTAAATTAAAAAATACTAGACTCAGCCCTAAGGACTTCGCGCTCAATAGGACAGAGGACTAATTACAGGCATCGGCCGTTTATCCTATCCTGACTTTGCGGTGTCTAGGCAAGTGTGACGAAGGCAAGTGGTTATTTAATTAAGGAACTTCGCGAAAGCGTTGGACAACCTCCCACTTACTTGGCACTTATCTGGCCGCAATTGGCGGAGAAGAGGCGGTTTGAGATCCTGTTTCTAGTTCTTTGGAACAGTTAGGAGCTGTCTAGTTGACCTAGGTGACCCTAGATCTAGGTGTGATTGTGCATATCTTGTTTGTGATTGCTTAAAGCCGTAAATCCGTACATATTTCTGTAAAGCTCTTTCTAAAAAAAAAAGGAAAAAAATCAAAAACTTTTATAAAAACTTGCCCTTTGTCGCCAAAATCCATTTTTCACACAACACCCATCGCCATTCTCCATTGACGTTTTCTTACCCTCACCTTCTCCGCTTTGACTATACTAAACTCGTTTAGTGTATGTCCGCTTGGACTCGGGACACTAGCGCCCGCCTAGTCCGTGTTACGTTAGTCGCTACCGACTACGCGATCGACTCAGACGTCGAAACTCCGTCCACTCCTCTTTCACCTTTACCTTTGCCGGCCAACTCCGACGTTGACCAGAATTCTGTTCATACATCTTCACCTTCACCATCACCAACCTCTTCTTCCGTGATGTCAGGATTTAATCCGAACATCTCTTTGACTATCCCTGGATTGGCTCCACCTCCTACGGAGACCAATAACCCACCACCACCGCCTGTTGTAGCGCCGCAGCGAATCGCGCTCCAGGATCGTTTCTATCCCACCCGTTCTGCACTTCCCACCTGCCTTTCTCTTCCACCGGCCAATGGGGATAATTTTGAAATTAAGCCCCACTTCATCAACATGCTTCCACGATTTCATGGGCTTGAATCTGAAGATGCCTATATCTTCATCAATAAATTTCAAAACGTTTGTGCCATGATGAAAACTACCCAACTGTCGGACGATGCTATACGTCTACGGGTCATTTCGTTCACTTTATGCGATCTTGCTGAAAAATGGCTATATAGCACCGCTTCCCACTCCATAACCAGTTGGGACGAGTTTGTAAAAGCATTTCTAAAGAAATTTTATCCGAATCATAAAACCGCAAGGATTCGCAATGAAATCAACCAATTCTCTCAGCTTCCTTCTGAACCCTTCTGGAAGTGCTTTGACCAGTACAAAGACCTTCTTGTTCAGTGTCCTCACCACGGTATAGAGAAATGGCAACTTTGCCAAACCTTATACGTAGGCCTGAACCCAGCAACGAAGCAGTTGTTGGAAACCATCTGTCAGGGCCACTTCCTATCGAAATCTGACGAGGAAGCGTGGCAATTCTTTGACGACCTTGCGGAGCAAACGCTACAATGGGAGAGCACCAGACTGACTTCTTCTTCTTCTACCTCCACTTCTACCGGTCAGTCTAGGGTAGGAATTCACAAACTTGACGTCTCTATTGCGATGAAAGCTGAAATGGCTGCAATAACGAGAAAGCTTGAAGCAATAGAGAGCAAATTTTCTTCTCCTGCTCCTACCCCTGTTCTTCCCCTTCGTACCATCTGCGCTTGTTGTTCCGATCCTTCTCACTTAACCGAAGAGTGTCCTTACAATCCACCATCGCAAGGACAGGATCAGGTTAATGCTGCATTCCAGCAAAGACCGAGGAATGATCCATACTCTTCCACCTACAATCCCGGTTGGAGGAACCACCCTAATTTCGCCTGGAATCAGAATCAGAATCAATTCTAAGGCAACAATTTCCAAAGGGCCCCTCCGCCGCAAAAACAAGCGCAACAACAAACTCAACAGCAGTTTCAGCAACCTTTCCAACCCCAACCTTTCCAAAATCAGACGAACAATTTGCACCCAACAATTCTTTTCCACCAAACAACTTTGTTCCGTCAAACAACGATAAGGTTTTCTCGCTCGAACGAAGTCTGGAGGCGTTCGTTAAACAATCGACACAATCCACCGCCAACATCCAGTCTTCCATTCAGTCCTTAGTGCAACACACTGCCGCTCACGGGCAAAGCATCAAAACCATCGAGGCCCAGATTGCACAGCTGAATGCGGCCTTAAGCGAGCGAGAGAAGGGGAAGCTCCCGTCCCAGCCACTCCCAAATCCCGGTCACCCACATAATGTACATGTTGCTCTTGAACAACAGAATCATAATGTGAGTGCCGTGACCACATTGAGATCGGGAAGGATGCTGCAAAACAACATTGGCACACGGATCAACGATGACACCCCGGCCGCTTCTTCTTCTTCTTTTTCTCCTGCTTCTTCGTCTTCTGAGCCTATTCTCCGTTCTTCACAAGGCTCTCCTTCCTCTTCTTCTGCTCTGAACGGACCCACTTCTCACTCCACGAAAACACCTGTTCTGGGATCCGTTCCTACTCCACAATCTCCTCCACAAGCATTAGACTCAACCAATTTTAAAAACGTCCCATTTCCAAACCGGTTGAGGTCTAATAAACAAAATCCTTAAATGGAGAAGATTCTGGAGATATTTAAGCAGGTTAACATTAACATTCCTCTTTTAGATGCTGTCCAACAAGTCCCGTCCTACGCGAAAATCTTAAAGGACTTGTGCACGAAAAAGAGGAAGTCTCAGGTACCCAAGAAAGTTTTCTTGGCTAGTGCTGTGAGTGATGCCCTTACCCAATCTTTACCACAAAAACGGAAGGACCCTGGCTGTCCTACGATTTCTATTACCATTGGGGATAAAAACATCAACCGCGCACTATTAGATCTTGGTGCCAGTGTTAACCTGCTTCCGTACTCAGTATACGAGCAATTAGGCGTATGAGAGCTGAAACCCACACACTGCACTCTCCAAATGGCCGACCGATCGATCACCCATCCTAGGGGTGAGCTAGAGGATGTGTTAATCAAAGTCGGGGACTTCATATTCCCTGTTGACTTCATTGAATTAGACACACAGCCTGTAGCTAACCCCCGGAATCAAATTCCGATGATACTCGGTCGCCCATTCCTTGCAACCTCAAATGCTGTGATCAATTGTCGCAATGGTTCGATGAACCTCTCTTTTGGAAACATAACGATTGAACTCAACATTTTTAGGTTGGGGAATCAGCCCGCCAAACCTAATGCTCATATACTGGACGTCTGCTCGATCCAGGAGATCACCCCAGAAGAATGTGAATTCGAGGAGTTTCTGTTTGATCACGATAATCTTGACGCCACTAGTGCGTTCCTCCTCGAACCTGCTGCTGTTTCTACGCCCGACAACGACTACGAGTGTTTCACGTTCTCGAACGATCTTAGCCGCTCGCAACCTAAGTTTGAATCCTTCGAATTTCCGGATGAGTTACCTGAACCATCCGACTCAGTCGCTTACACTCGTTTTGAACCTTTGCTGGAATCTTTTGAGTTCGAGACCGTTTCACCAATCTTACCTTCCATCGTTTCACCTCCGACGCTAGAACTCAAGCCTTTGCCGTCTCACCTTAAGTACGCTTACTTAGGTGAGAACGAGACCCTCCCTGTCATCATCTCGGCTTCTCTAGCTCCAGAGCAAGAGAAAGCCCTTCTCACGGTCTTGCACAGCAACAGGCAAGCTTTTGGCTGGTCCATGGCGGACATCAAGGGGATTAGTCCCCTGATCGTTGAGCATCACATTCATCTGATGGATGATTCCAAACCAGCCCGGGATCCACAAAGACGGCTCAATCCAGTCATGAAAGAGGCTGTGAAGAAGGAGATCGTAAAATGTCTAGATAGTGGTATCATTTACCCTATCTATGATAGCCAGTGGGTGAGCCCCATTCATGTTGTCCCCAAGAAGTCGGGCATCACGGTCATAACCAACGAGGCGAACGAGTTAATCCCTACTCGCACCCAAACTGGGTGGCGAGTATGCATTGATTACAGAAAACTCAACGCCGCAACGCGGAAAGACCACTTTCCGCTACCTTTCATTGACCAGATGCTTGAACGATTGGCCGGACACGAGTACTACTGTTTTCTTGATGGCTATTCCGGCTATAATCAAATTCCCATCGCCGAAAAAGACTAGGACAAGACCACTTTCACTTGTCCTTTCGGCACGTTTGCATATCGTCGCATTCCCTTTGGGTTATACAATGCGCCCGCTACCTTCCAGCGGTGTATGATGGGAATCTTCTCAGACATGGTGGAAAAATTTCTGGAGATCTTCATGGATGATTTCTCCATCTTCGGCGATTCCTTCAACGAGTGTTTGCTGCATCTTGACGCTGTCCTTACCCGATGTAAGGACAAGAATCTCACTTTGAATTGAGAGAAGTGCCACTTCATGGTGCGCGAAGGTATTGTCTTAGGACATATCATCTCGCAAAATGGCATAGAGGTTGACAAAGCGAAGATTGAGGTCATTTCCAATCTCCCTCCTCCCCGATGCGTCAGAGATATCTGAGCCTTCCTTGGCCATGCCGGTTTCTATAGACGGTTCATCAAGGACTTTAGCAAGATTGCTAGGCCCTTGACTCTTTTACTGGCTAAGGATATGCCATTCGACTTCAACTCGAGCTGTGTGGATGCATTCGAGTCATTGAAAAGCTCACTCACTTCTGCTCCCGTTCTTTCTTCGCCTGACTGGACGCACCCATTTGAGATTATGTGCGATGCATCCGACTTTGCCATTGGTGCTGTCCTTGGACAACACATAAACAAGATGCCGCACGTAATCTATTATGTGAGCCGAACCCTGAACGACGCCCAACTCAATTATACAACAACTGAGAAGGAATTCTTAGCTGTTGTATTTGCTTTAGAGAAGTTCAGGCCCTACCTCATCGGCTCTCCAGTCATTGTCTACACAGACCATTCTGCTCTGTGCCATCTTTTTGCGAAGAAAGATGCAAAATCTCGGTTAATACGTTGGATCCTTTTGCTTCAAGAGTTTGACCTTGTCATTAAGGACAAACGAGGATGTGAAAACGTAGTTGCCGACCATCTCTCACGACTTCCTTCTTCGCCTTCGCTTCTAATTCCGATCAACGACGTTTTCCCGAATGAACAGCTCTTGACAGTATCTTGCGAACCCTGGTTCGCAGATATTGTGAACTATTTGGCCACGGGATTACTACCGACTGAATGGTCAAGTCAGGACAGACTTCGCTTCTTATCCCAAGTAAAACACTTTTACTGGGACGAACCCTATTTGTTCAAGTACTGTCCCGACCAGATTATTCGTCGGTGTGTCCCTGATGAGGAATTCAAGAGTGTGCTGTCATTTTGCCACGATCAAGCGTGTGGCGGGCATTTTGGCCCCAAAAAGACAGCTACGAAGATCTTGCAATGTGGTTTCTGCTGGCCACAACTCTTCAAAGACGCTCATGACTATTGCAAGACTTGCTCCCGGTGCCAACACTTGGGTCGGATATCCCGGAGGAACGAGATGCCACTCCAACCGATCTTGGTTGTGGAGATTTTCGATGTTTGGGGGTTAGATTTCATGGGGCCGTTTCCCAGCTCTTTTGGGAACTTGTACATCCTTCTCGCTGTTGATTACGTCTCTAAATGGGTCGAGGCTGTGCCCAGCCGGACTAACGACAACAAGGTTGTCGTTAGGTTTCTTAAAGAAAACATTTTCTCCCGTTTTGGACACCCCCGAGCGATCATTAGCGACAATGGAAGTCATTTCTGCAACAAGACTTTCGAGGCCTTGATGCAGAAATATTCCATTAATCATAAGCTCTCTATGCCCTACCACCCCCAAACCTGCGGGCAGGCCGAAGTTTCAAATCGGCAAATCAAGCAGATACTGGAGAAGACGGTTTCTAAGAACCGTAAGGATTGGTCGCTGAAACTCACTGATGCCCTTTGGGCATTTCGAACCGCTTATAAGACCGACCTTGGCATGTCTCCCTATCGGCTTGTGTACGGAAAAGCCTGCCACCTACCTGTCGAAATAGAGCATCGCGCATTTTGGGCGATAAAGGAGCTGAATCTGTCTCTCGAAGATGCGGGCAGCCATCGGAAGCTGCAGTTGAACGAACTGAGCGAGCTTAGGGATGAGGCTTACCATAACGCGGCTGTCGTTAAGAACCGAATGAAGGTGTTTCACGATAAACACCTTTTGCGCAAAACTTTCGTACCTGGTCAGCAGGTACTGCTTTACGACACCCGACTTCACTTCCATCCAGGAAAGCTCAGATCTCGCTGGAAAGGGCCGTATTTTGTGCGGAATGTGTATCCGCAGGGCGCTGTGGATTTGGAGAATCCAAAGGACGGTTCATTTTTCAAAGTGAACGGACACCGACTAAAACCGTACCTTAGCGCCGAACCAACAGAGGAGCTCCTGGTCTTACAGGAGCCGGTTTACCCTGCATAATCTTCCTCTGCCTACCACCAAACTTCGGTTATCCAGCCAAGAACAGTGGACACTGTTCCAAATAATTTTGGGGGTATGTATATACCATTTTGTACATTTTTGTGGATATTCTTTTTCTTTTCTTTAAAAAACAAACAAACAAACAAAAAATGTGTGTATATAGCTATCCGACAATTTTGACCCTTCAAATGATCTCTTCATGCAATGACAGTGAGGACACTGTCCAGTTTAAGTTTGGGGGTACACTCGGTACGCATTTCTTACCTTCACATTCATATGTATATTTTGCATCTGCATATTAAAATCCATAAAAATCAGAAAAGTTTTTAAAAACATAAAAACTTTTTGTCAAGTTAGCTAGTGGGAGAACTCTGATTCAATACTTCGACGGTTTTGTTTGATAAAATAAAAATAACTAAATCTTATTTTTAGATTTTGAAAACCTGAAAGATAACTCTCTTTTGAAGTTAACTATAGCTGATATACGTCATTACATCACACTACACGTGTCGTGAGTTTTGGAAATTAGATGATAAGTCTTTTCTGTCTAAAAACTTTTAAATGGATGAATGATTTTCTGAGGATCAAATAGGTTTGTTCTGAAATAAGTAATATCAAGAATAGTTTATGAAGTGAAGTGAATATGAAGGGATATTATTGATACCTTAATTGGAATTAAGTCTGAAAAATAACCCATCTGAAACTTGATTGGAATGATTACACACCGAAACCACTAAACACGTCTTTTATCCAAAAAAATATTGAACTGCCGGTTATATCTCCGTTCGTATTAAATCATCATGATTTTCAAGCCAAACTGTCTTTTGTTTTTGGACCTAGGTAACTTGAGTAGTTAAGTCCGCTGGGGTGTTTCTACACCTAATGCCCTAAAACCAACTGGTTTGGGTGCATTGGCCCAAAGCTCGCTAAGAAGCCTAGAAAGTCCAGTTTAAAACAAAGTCAAGCAAGTGTTCTCTCCAAGTTAAAATTCCTAACGGTTCTTTGTGTGAGAATAATCTTGATAAAAGACAGGCTTTTATAAAAATTTTAGCGGAGATATGAAGGTTTTATTCTATGATAAAGACTATTGCACGTTCACAGAGGTGTGTATGAAATGAAAACAAGAAAAAGGTGGAGTGAAATATAAGACTAGTTTCCTTTTAAGGAAGATAGAAATTCTAAAGTTGAAACTTTACTGAAAAACGAAACTTGAAAAATGCTTAACTCTTTATAAAACTTATATGATCCTTTCAAAATTTTTATCTGGGCTTTATTGTGTGACATGATGACGTAAATCGATCCTTCTGGAAACTTAACGACACTATTTGCACTGCACGTAAAGACATATAAAATCTGTAGTTAAATAAGAAGCGAGGTGTGAAAAATAAGGGTTTGATAATCTAGACTTGGGATCATAGAATTGTTATTTTCTGAAACAAAACTTTAGGTTTTGAATCATAGTTATTTTGCAAAACTAGCTTGACCGGATTTTGTGGGTAGTATCCGCTGAAAACCCTCAAAAGACAACACTCCTCCTACTAAGGACACCTAGAGGTTTAACGGCTTGTTGCACATGCTCAGTGCAATCGCGTTTCCTGCGAAAGTGAGGTTAGGAAATTTTTTATGAATAAATTGGCTATGCTCGGGACGAGCAAATGAAAAGTTTGGGGGTATTTGTTCATATCAGATTATTGCATTTTTATACCACCCAATTTTTATCATATTGCTTATCGGTAGGTACTCTTGAGCCGTGTTTTCTAGTCAATTGCAGGATACAGGTTCTCGGCTCTTAACAATGAAATTCATGGAAAAACACGACAAAATCCGGGTTCCTGCCAACCACAGATAAAACACGGATCTCCGCTCTTTATCCGTCTGTTGCCACACACCAGTTTAGGAGACAAAATGGCAAATCAAATGTCATTTTCATGTACAAGGCTCAATGGCAGCACAAGAACCAAGAATTCTACGCGGAGCTCGAGAAAATCATGACAAAAAGATCCACATCCAATCACCTTTTGGTCTACTAAAATTCTGGAAGAAATGTGGAAGGATCATTAGAAAAAACATATGCCAAACTACAGACAACATCAGACCAGGGGGCCCCACAAAATACGAGGAGCCAAATCCTCTATTAGGCCGCGGAACCGCGGCCTAAGCATGCTTAGGCCGCGGAACCGCGGCCGTACGGCTTTGTCGGCTGATGACTTTTCAGGGGCAGTTTTGTATTTTTATGAGGGTTCAGAATTTTGCCCTAGGTTTCTAACTCCCTGCCTATAAATAGTCCAGAACTTGCCAAAGCCAAGGGTGCATAATCTTGTATTTTTCTAGGTTTAGAATACTTGTTTCTTCTTCCTCTTCTCATCTCTTCTCCATTGAAAAACTTGTAGTGAGCTTTTGTGAGTGAAGAATGATGAATAAAGAAGTTCATTTTATTATCATACTTGTCTTGCTCTTATGTTAAATGCTTGTAATTTTCATTTGTTAACTTAGTTGTTGTTATTTCTTGTTGTTTCTTTCTTTCTCTTTTTCTTTATCCTTAAAACAACCATGATGCTTACGCTTGATCCTTCCCAAGGTGAGGTCGCAAATAGCTAGTTGTTATCTTCTAATCTCCTTCTTTCTATCTTCCTCTTTGTTTTGTTTTCTTTTCATTATGATGTGTGAGTAGTTTCCATACTTGTTAGGATAGGATAAGGGAAGTTTGAGAGAAGGAAATCTCTCTCACTCTTTCCTTGCCCAACATCTTAAATCGACTCCCGTTAATTGAACCACAATCCGCTCCCTACGGCACCCTATCCTACATGATAGCGGTGATTCCGTAGTGAGACCGGTTGTGGTTGAATTAACCGGAGGTTATGGCTAAGAGCCAAGAACGGACGGACAAGCACTAAAAGGAAGAACTTAAGCGTTGGAAAGCCTAGCTTATACTCGCAAGTTCCTTCCTAGTCGTGCTAATCCCCGTTGTTGCCGATTACCGTAACACCGATATTAAGAGTGGCAACGAATGAAGTGAGCGACTCCTAACTCAAACTAACCTAATCCTAACCCTAACAAGCTCTCTTTACATATCATTTTAACACTTATATAATCACAAACAAATCTGGACTTTCGGACTTAACTCGTTAAAGCACATAGAAAAAGATTCCCATCTCCCTGCGGACGACCCGTACTCAACCGGCTAGCTACAAGCGAAACCGTTTTGATTGCGGTAATTAACTAAACTTGCACACGCAGAATCTCAACCAATCAGTTACTTAGCAAGACAGCAAGGTTTCGGGAGGCATCGTCCATGTCATTTTCAAGAATTTGCCATGCTACTTAACCATAACGCTAGAATCTTAACTTGAGAATTATATAATACAATATGTAAACAACTTTACATCTAAGTGAATATGGAATACAATCTTTGTAGACCGGTCCTTCACTTCAAATGCTTCGTGTAGAAGCCCCTTCTCTCTATGTAATGGTGATACGGACTCTCCGTAGGCTCCACTAATCGAAATGAACGAGCTTGCACAATGATCTTCGAGGCCAAAGATGATCTACTTTGAGGGGACACCAACTCAAGCTACCTCTTCACTAATTAGGGATTAGCGAAGCTAACACCCTAAACTAAATGGCTAATCTAGTAGAGCTTGATGAAGTAGGAATTTTGCTCACTTTAGAATTCTTTTTCTCACTATTTTTCTTCACTTCCTCAAAAGCTAGAGAGCTTGGCTCTTGATGAAGATGAAGATGAAGAGATAATGTTATGATAGAGTAAATGGCAACCATGGGTGAGAAATATCTTATATAACCCTTGTAGAGACATAACCATGGGTAAAGATTAAGGTTAGGTTAATAAATATCTAATGCAAGATAAATTTAGTGGACTAAGTCAATGGTTTCCACAAGCTTCCAAAGCTTGCAACCATGCTTAATTCCCTCCAATTTATATTTGCATTAAATAAATAAAACCTTAATTTATAATCTAAAACATGGTGTGAGTCTCATACACCCATGTTGCATGTATAATCAAGCATGACAAAATGAAAACACAAATAATATATATCACATATATATTAAGTGTGCACATGTGAGAAAAGAAATGTATAAGTGAGCATATATTAGTTAATGTAAATTAGCATATCAAATATACAATTATACATTAAATTATTAAATCAACACTTGATTTAATAATCCGGCTATATCACATATAACCGACTAATATGATATGTTTCAACTTATTGAATCAACACTTGATTCGATAACTCGGCTAAATCACATATAACCGACCGATATCACATATCGCGAGAATAGAATATGGTATCACATATTCGTATTAATTTCGGTCCCGCACATATCACATATGTGCTCCTACTTCGTTTTTCCTAACCCAGTAAACCTCTGTGTAGTACTCTAAAGACTCGTCACAACGCCGGCAGTAGGTGATGATCATAAAAAGCACCTAAAAGCCGTCAGCGGTACTAGCTGGACGTAACGGCTACCCGGATATTGAGCGATCAAAATATCAACAAGCAAGCCTGCTCATAGTCCTGTAAAGCCTGTCAGTAACACTACCGTACAGTCCGGTCTCTTCATCTGATACGTCGCATATCCAGTATAGGGGTGGTAAACGTCAGACCCCAGTAATCGATAAGTCGTGCCGATGTGAGGCTCATAACTGGTCGAGAAACTGCTGATAACACTTACCAGTAGATTTCCATATCAGCCCTGGCCAGGGACTTCCTGTTATAGCCAATCGAGCACAGCGCAACATCAACCCCCAATAGTGGGAGAGACGAAACCCCTGCTGTCGCTTATTGCCTCCATGTGATTCGGGACTGTACCCAAAAGACACCGTTTTGCACGTTCTCTTGAATGTGGTAAGGTGGAAATCTAAGCACAGTAGGAATCACACAAGACTCTATGACGATCTCGGGTCTACAGACTAACCTGTACCGGTGTCACCAGAGAACTGCTATCTGACGATACGTATAATACCAACTAAGAGTTCTTGGCGAGTCTGTTCAGTGTACCTAGTCTCAACTGAGCACCCGTATACCATCTTTGATGTCAAACACCAATGGATGTGGGATCATCCATCGCCCATCATATGGGTCAAGAAGCGTATACGCTAGTCTACTCTAGAGTATCGATGCCCTGTCTCGATACACCCTCAACTAGGAACAATTATAGGATGTACTTGTGGACTACCCTGGCCCCATTAGTATGATCTTCATCATAGTCCTGGTAGTCAAGTACACATCCTAAGGACTTTATCAACATGTAAGAGCAAGACAGTATCACAATACAAGTCTACATGTTAAGACAAAGAGTAACTAGATAGCATATTATCAGGTCGAGCAAGAAAGTCCTCTCTATATATATCTAAGCATCCACTATAATATACATCATATGTACAATAATGGCCTCTAGGGTATACATATAACTAACAATCTCCCACTTGCACTAAGGCCAGTTGCTGTAGTATCTCATACCCAACATCCCGAAGAGTCTCTCAATTTGTATCTGGGGTATGGCCTTTGTGAGTTGATCCACTGTGTTGTCCTCGATCTCCCGGCGATCAACTATCTCCCAGATCAGGTGATATCGCCTTAGAATATACCTAGATCGCTGATGGGACCTGGGTTCCTTGGCCAAAGCCACTGCTTCATTGTTATCGCAATAAAAAGGTATTGGATGCTCGATTGACGGAACCACTTCAAGTTCATTTATGAACTTCTTCATCCAGACAGCCTCTTTGGCAGCATCGTTGGCAGCGATGTATTCAGCCTCAATCGTCAAGTCTGCCATGGTTTTCTGTTTGGAACTCTTCCAAAAAACCGCCCCTCCATTGAGGGTAAAGACAAATCCCGAGACTGACTTAGAGTCGTCCTTATCACTCTGGAACCTCGAATTGGTAAAGGACTCCACTTGGAGTTCACCGTTACCATACACCAAGAACATCTTTTTAGTCCTTCTCAAGTACTTGAGAATGTTCTTCACAGCTGTCCAGTGATTCTCTCCAGGATCTGCTTGATACCTACTCACTACACTTAGTGAGTATGCTACATCGGGTCTGGTACATAGCATCACGTACATGATAGAGCCTACTGCTGAAGCATAGGGTGTCCCTTGCATGCGAGCTCTTTCCAAATCAGTCTTGGGAGACATCTCTTTGGAGAGAGTGAGTCCTGTGATCATGGGTAAATTCATACGCTTGGATTCTTCCATACTAAACCTCTTTAGTATGGTGTCAATGTACCTTGATTGGGACAATCCCTGTATCCGTTTAGATCTATCTCTATAGATCTTAATCCGCAAGATGTAGGAGGCATCACCTAGATCTTTTATTGAGAATCTTTGTGATAAGTAGTGCTTGACCGAGTGCAGCATATGAACATCATTTCCTATCAAGAGTATGTCATCCACGTACAGTACGAGGAAGACAACCTTACTCTCTGCCACATTCTTGTATATACAAGGTTCATCTATATTTTTGATGAAGTCAAACTCTTTGACTACCACATCAAAATAGATGTTCCAACTCCGCGATGCCTGCTTCAACCTGTAGATGGATTTAAGTAGCTTGCACACCATCCCGCTGCTCCCACTGTCTACGAAGCCCTCTGGTCAAGTCATGTATACGCACTCTTCTAAATCACCATTTTTAAAGGCGGTCTTAACATCCATTTACCAGATTTCGTAGTCATGGTATGCAGCAATAGCAAGTAAGATCCGGATGGACTTAAGCATAGCCACTAGAGAAATGGTTCCATCATAATCAACACCTGGTCGTTGATGAAAACCTTTTGCAACAAATTTAGTTTTGAAAGTCTCAACTTTTCCATCTATACCATGTTTCTTCTTAAAGATCTATTTGCTCCTAATGGGTTTTACCCCTTCGGAAGCAACTTCCAAATTCCATACTTTTTTGGTGTACATGGATTCCATCTCAGATCGCATTCCATCCAGCCATTTCACAGAGTCCCCACTCTTGATGGCCTGCTCGAAGCTAGTTGGGTCATCATCTTCCATGATGCAATCCTCGCTCCCACCATCAATGAAAAAACCATAGTATCACTAACGTGGATGAGGAACCTACTAGATCGGCGGAGAGGCTGAGGTTCGTTGCGAGCTATCGAATCCTTTGGTTCTACTAAATCTTCAGTTGCAGTTTATGTAGCCGGAATTTCTTCCAGTTCTACCTTGTTTCCACCAATTACCTTTGCAAGAAATTCCTTTTCTAAAAAGGTGGTATGTCGAGAAACAAACACCTTTTGTTCCTTACCATGGTAGAAAAGATATCCATGTGAATGTTTGGGATATCCCACAAACTTACAAAGAACTGACCGTGCCTCGAGTTTGTCCGGATTTTGCCTTTTGGCATATGCTGGACAACCCCATATCTTAACTCGTTTAAAACATGTTCTCTTTCCACTCCATATCTCATATGGTGTGGTAGGTACAGATTTATATGGAAGTTGATTCAATAGGTATGCCGCTGTCTCAAGCGCATAACCCCAAAAGGAAATAGGCAACTCAGCGGTGTTCATCATATAGCACACCATATCTAATAGGGTGCGCTTCCTCCGCTCCGATACACCGTTGTGCCGTGGTGTGTATGGAGGAGTAAGGTGAGAGAGAATCCATTCTCTTTTAAATAGTCCAGGAACTCCGTGCTCAAGTATTCTCCTCCTCGATCAGATCGTAGGATTTTAATACTTTTTCCCATTTGGTTCTCGACCTCATGTTTATATTCTTTGAATTTCTCAAAAGTTTTAGACTTGTGTTTCAACAGGAACACATGTCCGTATCTTGAGAGATCGTCGGTGAATGTAATAAAGTATGAGGAACCATTCCTGGCATGTGTAGACATATGACCACATACATCACTATGTATCAGTCCCAAGAGTTCCATAACTTTTTCTCCGTGTCCTGTAAACGGAGTTTTGGTCATTTTTCCTTTGAGACATGATTGGCAAGTGTCATAAGATGAAAATTCGAATGGATTCAAATATCCATCCTTATGTAACTTAGCTAGGCATGTCGCATTGATATGACCTAGTCTATAATGCCAGAAGAAGGATTCATTCATTTCTGAACTCTTCCACTTGTGTGTGTCTTGTATGTTAAGAATTTTGGTTTGATTTTGAACGTATATGCCATTATTTAACGATCCTGATCCAATCAACTTTTGATTCAGAAAAATGTTCATAACATTATCCTGTACCACAAAATTATATCCTTCTTTACTTATTAAAGAAACTAATATAAGATTGCATATCAGGTTCGGTACGTAATAGCATTCGTTCAGAATCAATGTATTACCATTTGGTAATACATGGTGATATTCGCCAACTACTTTGGCTGCAACATTTGTACCATTCCCTACTCTTACGGAATGATCACCCATTCCCAGTTTTGTACCTTTCCTTAGCCTATGCAACATACTACATATGTGGTATCCCGATCCGGTATCTAATACCCAGTACGTAGAGTGAACTGAGAAACAGTTCTCGGTAACTAACACACCCGAAAAATATGCATCAACATACTTATTCTTCGTTTGGGCGGCGTGGGAATCCAGTTATTCCCCTATTTCCTGCTCAGTCTTATAACAATTATAAGAAAGAATGGAACCAATGTTCCCCTGCTCAGTATAACAAGTGGGTTTAGTCAATACATCCATATTATTATCTCGATTAAGGCCTGACATGGTCGCTACCTGGAGAGAGAGAGAAGAAAACACTTTAGCGTATGCTCTTGAAAGATTAGATTGGTTATTATCTTATCTAATCAGGATGGCTCCCACTATTTTTATCAAATCTTCCTTCAAACCCTAAAAGGTAAGACTAGCCAGGATTAATTACTCCTTATAAGTTTGCCAATCTTTCAGCCAGGCCAGTGTCGGAACTTTGAGGGAGGTTCCCCGTGCTTTCGCACGGACCTAAATAAATTAAATCTCGTTTTCCCAGAGGCGTAACCCCGTTAACACCTTTCCAGACGCCTACTTGATCGGCTAATTATGGTGTGTAAAACTCTCCCAGGAGTAACTTTTACTCGCAGTGGGTATCGGGATCCAACTATCTCATAGAAGGTATGCAATCTCATTGCAAATTTCAACACTTGAAATTCCCGATAATACTTTTTACCCGTAACCTCCTATAACCTTGATAAAGGCCAA
Organism: Agapanthus africanus; assembly: GCA_030015575.1. NCBI lineage: Eukaryota > Viridiplantae > Streptophyta > Magnoliopsida > Asparagales > Amaryllidaceae > Agapanthus > Agapanthus africanus. The sequence continues at coordinate 406,973,195 of CM057346.1, forward strand.
CAAACCATAAGATGCTAGTCAAGTTCAACCCGTCATTTCCTGATTGAATTAAACCCATCCGTATGACCCTTTACAAAGGCCAACAAGATCATATGACTACCCTAATCCAATCGCATCATATGCATAAGCAGATAATCACTAGTCAGCTACCGCACACTATGCCTTGACAAAGGCCAACAAACGCATCACGAATACTAAATAGTTTTTATCTGAAATGTCGGAAGGCTACGACAGGTTTTTATGAAAATCTTTTGCTTAATGAACTTGATATCGTTGTAGAAACAAGTAATTTTGAAAAGGTGTGTTTTTAGGCTTTTACTAGTTTCGCTAAAGTGGTCACTCCCGGTGAAGTGATTTCGGCTCTTTCCTTATCGAATAAGGCGCGGGATTTTTCCCAAATACCACTATGCAAAGCAAGAACCATAGAAGCAATCAAAAACAAAACCGAGTGAGTTGTAGCATCTGCTAGTTTCTGCTAAATTGGTCACTCCCGGTGAAGCGATCTCGGCTCTTTCCTTATCGAATAAGGTGCTGGATATTCTATAAGGAATACCGCTATGCAAAGCAAAAACTAGAGCGACCCTTTTTGAAAATTTGATTCTACAACATCTTTTAGGTTTCTTTCTTTTTCATTAATCTCATTAATGAATTCCCATCATTTATGCTTCCTAAGCATCACAGAAGAAACGAAAATACAACGTATGCTTATGCCATCCGTATTCGCCACAGTGTCTCGTTATGCACCGTTAGGTTACTTAACTAACGGCATAGTGGGGCGGGACTAGCACAGGTGCAAAACTTAAGCAACGTTTATTATATATCATATATATAATAATAAAGCATTCAACTAAAACATATAAAGTGATCAAATCACAGAATATCAGCAGCAGAAGATAACATATGAATTATTGGATATACTAGAAATTCCGTGTTTTAAATTAAGCCGGTATAAAACATGGATTCCACAGTCGCGATGAATAGCCAAACCCACATACCTAGACCCCTACAAGAGCAGCAAGCAACCCTACCAATTCTAAAGTTAGGAGACCCGGTCTCGACTCCCACTGGACTCTAGAACCTGGTTACTTATGCTCCCCGTCTTGGGTCTATCCTAATGTGGAAAAGTAAATAATATACAACAATGGGTACATCATCCTCATCCCAGAAGTGCCCCAGTAAAAGAATATTACATACAATGAATTTTACATGAATGGAAATAAAAACTCTCATCTCACATAACACCCCCGGCTATTCAAAACACGACGATCCAATATAACATATCACAGAAACACATAACATCACATGTCATCAACGTAAGTAAATATGCATATCCCAATTGTTTTTGACATATAACAATGAAACCGGCGATACACCATATATTACACTTACGGTCGCAGAAAAGAAAATGTCAAACTACGACATTTGGAATCCACAATCAGCTTAGACATCATAAATCTGAAATATCACATACCTCAGATTTCATGCCTAACAATATGAATTGCAAATATTGTATCATATTCCAGAAAAATCTAGACGATGTTAAACATTCCGATCGAATCAACAAACACCCAAAATTTCCCAAAGAGCTCAACACTTAAGCGTAGTTTAAAAATACTCAGTACAGCCATAGTACCTATGGACCAACCGTAGAAGGGTCAACCCTTGCTCACTTATGGCGCCGCGGAACTACCGCAAACCCTATGGTTTGACGGCGCTTCTTACGGTCATAGAATCGAGTTAGGGTTTCGTTCTTCTAGAGGATCCATCGCATTACTTGCATCATTTTTGAATATTCTTTAACTTGGAAAAATCCAACTCTTGGAAAATTTCCGTCGAGGAAAACTTGGGTTATTGATATTCGTTCGATCTTTTTAATGCCGTCTAAATAACCCGAAACATTGTTAGAATTATGACTATGAAACACTTCGAATTGCCTTTATAGAAATATAACATCTCATGCAATTTTAGAAAAAACAAGCAACACCTGAAACACCAAAACCCAGAGACTGGAACACCACAAAAAATTGAAGCCAAAACACCACCACAAAACCGGCCTGCTCGGAATTTTCCTTAATGTGGACGGCAAAAATCCAACTGTATTGCTTCAATTTTCTGTGGTGTTCATGTTATATCACATAGAACATTCTGTAGTTGCTTAAAAAAATTTTAGAGCCCATTTAAAAATCGACAGAAACTTGATTTCAATGTTTCAAGTTATGGAGTAGTTTCGGTTTCGTAATCTAACAAACATCGTCTAATTCTCTAGCTTTTCTCTGATACCACTGTAGGATTACTTAGCATGATAGCAAGGTTTCGGGAGGTATCATCCATGCCATTTTCAAAAAAAATTCATGATACTTAACCCTAACCCTAGAATCTTAACTTGAGAATTAGATAATATAATATGTAAACAACTTTACATCTAAGTGAATATGGAATACAACCTTTGTAGACTGGTCCTTCACTTCAAATGCTCCGTGTAGAAGTCCCTTCGCTCCAAGTAGTGGTGATACGGACTCTCCGTAGGCTCCACTAGTCAAAATGAACCAGCTTGCACAATGATTTTCAAAGCCGAAGATGATCTACTTTGAGGAGACACCAACTTAAGCTACCTCTTCACTAATTAGTGATTATTGAAGCTAACACCCTAAAATAAATGGCTAATCTAGTAGAGGATGATGAAGTAGGAATTTTGCTCACTTTAGAATTCTTTTTCTCACTATTTTTCTTCACTTCCTCAAAAGCTAGAGAGCTTGGATCTTGATGAAGATGTAGATGAAGAAATAATGTTATGAGAGAGTGAATGGCAACCATGGGTGAGAAATATCTCATATAACCCTTGTAGAGACATAACCATGGCTAAAGATTAAGGTTAGGTTAATAAATATCTAATGCAAGACAAATTTAGTGGACTAAGTCAATAGTTTCCACAAGCTTCCAAAGCTTGCAACCATACTTAATTCCTACCAATTTATATTTGAATTAAATAAATAAAACCCTAATTTATAATCTAAAACATGGTGTGAGTCTCATACACCCACGTTTCATGTATAATCAAGCATGACAAAAAGAAAACACAGATAATATATATCACATATATATTAAGTGTGCACATGTGAGAAAAGAAATGTATAAGTGAGCATATATTAGTAAATGTAAATTAGCATATCAAATATACAATTATACATTAAATTATTAAATCAACACTTGATTTAATAATCCGGCTTGTCACGACCCGAAATTTAGTTCGTGATCGGCACTTAATTCACGCAACGTCTACAGGTTAAACGTAAATTAAGTAAGCCGAAAACCCAGAAATCTAAAACTTTTTAAGAAAGAGGAAGGGGTGAAGTTCGGAAATAAAGGTATAATGAATCATGTTTTGTCTTTTGAAATTCGAGTAGCACCTCCCTCGTATATTTTAATCCAAAACCACAAACCCATGGTAATATAAAAGACATCCCCAAACGGGAGCTAGCTCTTCACCAAACGGCGGATCACAACCACGCAAGACAGAAAATATGTATACGACGCCTAAAGGCGAAAATCACCACAAAAGATAAGTCAAGCAAGACATCAACCCACCAAGCTAACATATAACCCATCGCTCAAGTCTCGCAACTACAAGTCTTCCTAAGTCTTATTACTGATATAAATACTAGTTTCTGATTTGATGGAGTTGACTAGATACAACACGAATAATAATACAAGAGTGGCATGATCCAACATGTACCACCGGCCAAAAAAAATCACCCAGAACAGCTGTGTGCCAGCGATACCGCTACTGATCCAAGCGGACAACCTGCAAGAACTGAGGCACAATGGGGGTGAGTTGCCAACTCATGAGTAGAAAACATCATCACGTAGAAATTGAAATAAACAACGATTCCTAGGTCAACTATATCCTAAAGATAATACTATGATATATAGGGTGACCGTATCTGCATGTGTACCAACATCATAATCAACGCCTATCAGCAAGTGGATAGCATCCAACCATATAATCAAATGCTTGTATGCATGTGGATCTCATCCATGTGTCAACCACTGACACAACAACTCATGCATGCAAATTTCATGAAAACATAGGTAGGTAAGTATGAGGATATAAATCAACGTGTGTCCCTCACGACACATCAAAAATATATATATATGCAACAGTCATGAAAGGTACTCTATTAGGTACTACTAATACATGAAGTAATGCATATCAAATAAATGCGGAGTACGAAATAAAACATGTCATCCTCACATCGGGCACATCGGCCCCTCACATCGGGCATATATGCCCCACACATCGGCCATAATATCGGCCCCTCACATCGGGCACATAGGCCTCTCACATCGGTCATAATATCATCCCAGCCATTGAATCGGCCCACATATCGACCATAATATCGGCCCGGCCATCGCATCGGCCCACATATATAATGAATAAGTATATTTGCATAGATCATTATGATGATATATTATGTAGGTTTACATATATAACAGCATCCCATACCAATGATATATATACGCAGGTGTAAAACAATTCAGAAAACATTATGAAAACTAGTGCCCAGCATCGACACATAAATACTCTTATCCATACGTTCCTCGAAACCTAAGTGTCCAACATCGACACTTGAAATCCCCAAATCAAGAGAAGGGTTTTCAAAACAATACACATTTCTTGAAATATCCTCGTGGTTCTCAAATCCAGAAAATCACATGAAATCCATATCTCAATGCGCAAATCCATGTAATATGATATATGCAACATAGAACAACAATATGAGCATATGAAGGGAAAATCCGCTATTTAAATACACCAAGTCATTAAATATATCACGCGGTTCCCAATTATCCAAATCCAACGCAACATCATATAAGTGAACATGTAGCTATAGCAAGGTATATGTGTAAGCATGTAGGCATTCAACATATAACAGAATGTAAGCATATCGGTATATCATGCAATATGGAACAGTCATGTGAGCATAGCAAGTATATCATGGCATGATGTAGCAATTCTACTGTGTAGTGTCATAGCAATTATCGATGATGAAAGTGTGTGAGCCGGCCAATCTGTGTAAGTGTAACATACGCATCATCGATAATGGTGTAGGTGTACTAGCACATGCATATATACACTGCAATGAGAATGACATGAACGTAGCATAAAGTTCATCGTTAGCTAAAAGCTGTAAGTTATACGTGTTTACAGTATATCCGAGTCGGTGAATCTATCAATCGGCAACTAGCCTCACAACATCACGTACGGTAAAATCCGTCGTACGGCATATCACTCAAGATTCACAACATTATATATGTCTATATACCTATAACCCAGGTCGCATCTGTATCAATCTCATATCGTGGACTGAGAAAGGTATCAACCATCTCATATCGACTCGGATCCATATAACAACATATCACACTAAGTCATCATATCACATCGTATACTCGTTCTTTTTCAATTCGTACCTATCATGATTCACTTCTCATATGTCACTATGTTCATTAGCATAAACTCTTATCAAATTATCGTTATTAAACCCTATAATCATGTCTGTTGCATATCATTTATCAGGATATAATAATCAAACGCTATTCCATATCAATGTTTGCGGGGGTGCTATACGCCATCCACCCGACTTCCTCCGTAGATATAAATCTACTCACCTGCTAAACTTCTCGCTTAGCCGTAGTCGATGTGCTTCGTCTTCTCGGAATCTACGTGAAGTTACCTACAATATCAACACATATCGCAATACCATCAAAATCAATGTCCGAAAACCGATACGGCATACGGTGCGCTCATAGGTTAGAACCTATAGCCTACGCATGCAAAAGCAACCAAACAACTCTCGTCGTTGACGTACATACATCTAACGACACAATACAATATCAAACACTAAAACCAAGAATTCCAAAATACGGAAAACATAGCCCAAAAACACCCCAATGTGCTCCCAGATTTTGGTTCAGGTCAAATTAGCCAATTTTGCATATCAGGTTGCTCTAGATATAGGATAAGGAATCTACAGAACAAAAATCACCATATTTCACCACAAAGTTGCCGCAAATTGCGGCCATACGGTGTAGTGTTGTATAGCACGACAATAAGGTTTAGCAAGGCATCACACATGCCATTTTATAATATTTGGGGTGCTATGTAACCCTAACCAAGATCTTAACTAAAGAATTAGGGTAAACTTTACAGGTAAACAACTTTACTTCTAAGAGTTAGGGATTACAACCTTTGTAGTCTGTTCCTTCGCTTCATAAGCTCCGTGTTGAGGTCCCTTCACTGCGATCATCAAGTACCTGGACTCTAGAGAAGCCTCATGAAGAGAAACATGCAAGCTTCCTTCCAATCTTCAACAACTAAGATGATCTACCTTGAAGAAACTCTAACCCAAGCTTTTGCTTCACTAATCAAGTATTAGCAAAGGAAACACCCTAATTTAAGTGGCTAGAATAGATGAGGATGATGAAGTATGAATTTAGCTCTCTTTTGTTTTCAATTTCTCACTTTATTTCATCACATCACAAAAAGCTAGAAAGCTTTTTTCAAGAGGAAGAAGAAGAAGAATTTTATTTGTGATGAATAATGAATTGTTGTGTGAGGTTAGAATTGCAACCATGGGTTAAAGAATGATAAAGTTAACCCTTGTAGAGAATAAACTAGTGGCTATGGTTTGGATTGGGTTAATAAATATCAACACAAAATATCTAAGCTAAAGACAAAAGAAAGCTTCATGAAGCTTCATGAAAAAGCTAACCCAAATCCAAACCCTAACTTGTTTAAACTCCACAAAGCATGTTGCATTTGTAACCCTAACTTGTTACAATATTATATATCACATATACAATATATTTTGTAACAAAAGAAAATAATACAATTAACATATATCTCATATATATCAATGTATTATCCATGCGAGAAAAAGAATCTTTAAGTGAGCTTGTATTAGTTAATGTAATGTAATATATCCAATATATAATTATACATTAAATTATCAAATCAACAATTGATCCGATAATCCGGCTATTTCACAAATAACCGACTAATATAATCTGTATCAGTTCATCGAATCAACACTTGATCCGATGACCAGGCTATATCACATATACCTGGCTGATATCACATATCGCGAGAATCTAATACAGTATCGCATACACGTATTAATCTCGGTCCCGCACATATCACATATGTGCTCCTAATCCGTTTTTCCTGAGCCAGGAAACCTCCGTGTAGGACTCTAAAGAATCGTCAATACGCCGGCAGTAGGTGATGATCATATCAAAACACCCACATGCTGCAATCGGTCAGCTAAACGTAACAGCCACCCGTGTATTGAGCAATCAAAAGATCAACAAGCAAGCCTGTACATTCTCCATCGAATCCAATCAGTAACACTCCCGTACAGTCCGGTCTATGTAAGTCGATGTACAACACCCCACGACTTGCGGGGAGGCGGAAATATGAAAAACGATCTTGTTCTTTGCTTAAACATCGACTAACCGCATGAATCGAAGCTAAACGATAACTAACATCAAACATAGAAGTTAACAACTACTATGTAAAGGGATTATACCTAACGAATCGTGTCCTTCGTCTTTACGAACTCCACCTCCTTCCTCGGCCTTCTCGAAGTAGTAGACGATCCACCCGAGAGCTTTACTCCAAGCTTAGCCTCTAAACTTGAGGCAACTAACCTTCTTTAAGTGCTAATCAAAGAAGCTAGGTGATATAGAGTGAGGGTTATGGTTTAATTAGTCTAACTAATCCTTGTACTCAACACATGAGAGGGGAGGATTAGGGTTTGAAGAGGGAGAGCTTGAGGAGAGAGAAGGTGAAGATAATAATGAAGTGAGAATAATGAGTTATGATAATATATATCAAGCATTTCTTTTATCAAGAAAAGAAAAGAAATGAATTTAACAACCATGCTTGATAATATCTTGTGATGATTCACATCCATGAGTCATTAAGCATTTATGATGCATTAATGACATGGATGAATCATCCATATGACTCACTAATCACATTCATTGTATATGCCACCTAAACCTCCTTAGTCACCATCTTCTAGAAGCTTCTCGCGTAATTACGAGAACACCCCTCCTTTCCGCAAAAATACGGAAAAACTTTAGACTGTATAAATCCAATAACCGGATACCAGTAACTGGCTTAAACCAAAGCCGACTGGTAAAAACTGTCCGAAAGTCGTACGTGCGTAAACACACGTATGCATCCGAACTCTTGTCGTAAAACCATACGACCTCTATATCGTTTCGCCTGGAGTAGGGAAACTCTCTGTGTGGGACTCTAGAGACTCGACTACTACGCTGGCAGTGGGTTTAACCACAGACCGCAAGCGGCACTAGCTGTACGTAACGGTCCCCAGGTAGATGTCGATAAGAAGGCCGATGAGGAAACCCATCCGAACTCCTACTGAGCCTGTTGTGACAATCTCCATACAGTCCGGTCCGTTCGTATTAGACTATCGCATATCGGGCCTAGGGGGGAGGCAAGCGTCAGTCCCCTAATAGCGGTATAAGTCGTGTCGGAGCGAAGTCCATTACACCCTGAGAAACTACTGGAACCTACCAGCAAATCTCGCTTGCCCTGGCCAGGGACTTTGCGTAATGGCTCTCTGACACAGCGCGATATCAACCCCCAATACCGGGAGAGACGAATCCTGTCTAACCGCCACTGCCTCCAAGTGCTCGGGACTACAACCAACTGCTACCTGTTTGCACGACTCCTTTGAGCCGTGGTAGGGTAGCAATCTAAGAACAGTGGGACACACTCGAGGCGAAGTAGCAGTGTCAAGTCTGCGGACTATGCTGTACTCATGTCACCTGGGAACTGTTCACTGACGACTGGTATAAAACCAACCAACAGTTCCCTGTGAGTCCTGTCCGGTGTACCCGTAACCCAACGAGCACCTGCATACTATTTCCAGTACGACGTACTGACGGCTGTAGGACAGACCATCTCCCCAACTGGGATGAGAAGCGTACACACTAGTCTACTCCGGAGTATCGATGCCCTGTCTCGATAATCCAATGACTAGGGACCTGAATAAGGATGTGCTTGTAGACTACCCAGCCCCCACTAGTGTGACTGCCATCATAACGCTGGTAGTCAAGCAAGATCCTAAGAGCTCTATCAATACGTATACTCACATATTAAGATAGAAAAACCAAGTAGCATACTACCATGTTTAGCAAGACTGTTATATACATGTGAATATCCCAAGCTTCCATTAAGTAATATACAAACTAGTATGATACAGTAATGGCCTTCTAGGGCATAAACACTAACAATCTCCCACTTGCACTAGGGCCATGTACTGGCGTATCGTAGACCGATGATCTCGAATAGCCTCTCGAACTGAATCTGAGGTAGGGCCTTCGTGAATGGATCAGCAATGTTTTCTTCAGAAGCAACTCTCCGAACCTCGATCTCCTGACGATCTATGATCTCCCTGATCAGGTGATACCGCCTTAAGATGTGTCTGGACTTCTGATGGGACCTTGGTTTCTTTGCTAAAGCTATAGCTCCGTTGTTGTCGCAATACAGAGGTATTGGATCAACTATGGTAGGAACCACCTGAAGTTCTGTTAGGAACTTCTTCATCCAGACTGCTTCTTTTGCGGCATCGCAAGCAGCTATATACTCCGCTTCCATCGTCGAGTCAGCAACGGTGTCCTGCTTGGAGCTCTTCCAGCATACCGCCCCTCCATTGAGGGTAAAGACATAATCCGACATGGACTTGGAATCGTCCTTATCACTTTGGAAGCCGGAATCAGCAAAGGCCTCCAACCTGAGGTCATTTCCGCCGTAAACCAAGAACATCTCCTTAGTCCTCCTTAAGTACTTGAGAATGTTCTTTACTGCTATCCAGTGCTTCTCCCCTGGGTCTGATTGATACCGGCTTACCACGCTCAGTGCGAAAGCTACATCTGGTCTGGTGCACAACATCGCATACATTATAGAGCCTACCGCAGAAGCGTAGGGTATAATAGACATGCAATCCCTTTCCAAATCAGTCTTGGGAGACATCTCTTTGGAGAGGGTGATTCCGTGACAAGCCGGTAGATTACCGCGCTTAGAATCTTCCATACTGAATCTTTCCAGTACAGTGTCGATATACCTGGACTGCGAAAGTCCCAACATCCTCTTGGATCTATCACGATAGATCCGGATCCCCAGAATGTAAGAGGCATCACCCAGGTCTTTCATGGAGAACCTGTGTGACAAGAATCCTTTGACAGATTGTAGCATAGGAATGTCATTTCCTATCAATAGAATGTCATCCACGTACAAGACGAGGAATACGACACTTCTGGCTACAACTTTACTATATATGCACGGTTCATCTGGACTTTTGATAAAATCATATTCTTTGACTGTCTCATCAAAACAGATGTTCCAACTCCACGATGCCTGCTTTAGTCCATAAATGGACTTAAGAAGCTTGCATACTTTCCCGCTGCTCCCACTCTGATTGAAACCCTCTGGCTGATCCATATAGACGCACTCTTCTAAATTTCCATTTAGAAAAGCCGTCTTTACGTCCATCTGCCAGATTTCATAATCATGGAAGGCAGCAATAGCAAGAAGGACCCGAATGGATTTGAGCATAGCCACTGGAGAAAAAGTTTCGTCATAGTCCAAACCAGGTCTTTGACGAAAACTCTTTGCAACAAGTCTAGCCTTATAGGTTTCTACCTGTCCATCTACACCAATCTTTTTCTTGAAGATCAATTTGCATCCTATGGGTTTTACCCCATCTGGAGCAAAGTCCAAAGTCCATACTTTGTTGGTGTACATGGACTCCATTTCGGTCCGCATTGCATCTAGCCATCTTACCGAGTCGCCGCTCTGGATGGCCTGCTGGAAGTCAGTAGGTTCATCATCATCTATGATGCAATCCTCTCTATCCCCATCTATGAGAAAACCGTAGTATCTCTCAGGCGGATGAGACGGCCTACTACTCCTGCGGAGGGGTGCGGGAATGTCCTGTTCTTCTTGAACTTCCGGTTCTACCAAACTTTCAGTAGCAGTTTGTGGTTCTGGAATTTCTTCCAGTTCTATTTCGCTCCCACTTATTTCCTTTTCTAAAAACTGATGTTCCAGAAAATGGGCATTACGAGAAACAAAAACCTTTTGTTCCTCTGCGTAATAAAAATAATATCCCTTGGAGTTCTTTGGATATCCCACAAACATACATTTTACTGATCGTGCCTCGAGCTTGTCCATATGCTGCTTTTTAACAAAAGCTGGACATCCCCAAATCTTCATATGCTGAAGATGGGGTTTCTTCCCAGTCCACATCTGATATGAAGTGGTAGGCACAGTCTTGGTAGGAGCCCTGTTCAAAAGATATGCCGCTGATTCTAGCGCATAACCCCAGAAAGATCGCGGTAACTTAGCATTACTCATCATGGATCGTACCATATTCAATAGGGTTCGATTCCGTCTCTCGGATACACCATTATGCTGTGGAGTGTATGGAGGAGTAAGCTGAGAGAGAATTCCTTTCTCTTTTAGGTAACCTAGGAACTCGGCACTCAAGTATTCACCACCTCGATCAGATCTTAGTGTCTTGATACTTTTGCCGGTTTGGTTTTCTACTTCATTCTTATACTCTTGGAATTTCTCAAAAGCCTCGGATTTATGTTTCATCAGATAAATGAATCCGTACCTTGAGTAATCATCCGTGAAAGTAATAAAATAGGAAAAACCACCTCTTGCATGTATAGACATTGGACCGCATACATCGCTGTGTATGAGTCCTAAGAGCTCGCTCGCTCTTACTCCTTGTCCAGTAAATGGAGTCTTTGTCATCTTTCCTTTGAGACAAGATTGACAGGTGTCATAAGTTTGATATTCGAACGAGTCTAAATATCCTTCTCTATGCAACTTAGTCAACCTTCTCTCATTGATGTGACCCAGTCTACAATGCTATAAGAAAGCTTTATTTAAATCTGTAGACTTTCTTTTAAGTGTGTTCTGGACATTGAAAATTTGGAGTTGGTTTAAAACATATATACCGTTATTTAGTGTACCGGACCCAATCAAACCATGATTAAGGTGGATGTTAACAACATCTCTTACAAACGTGAAATCATAACCTTTATTTGATAACAAGGAAACTGATATAATATTACACGTTTAAGCTTGGTACAAAAAAACAGTTATGTAAAACCAAAATGTGTCCACTCGTCAATCCTAGGTGATAATCCCCGACGGACGCAGATCCCACGCTAGCTCCGTTAGCAACCTTTAGGGTCATATCACCTTCCTTCAGCACTCTACGGTTTCTCAGTGCCTGCAATGAATTGCAAATATGAGATCCTGATCCGGTATCCAATACCCAGGAAGTAGAGTTGATCGACAGACAATTCTCAATTACAAACACACCTGAAGTCGAAGCCACAGCTTGCTTCGGTTCCTGGTTCTTGGCGTTCCACGCCTTGCAATCCTTCTTCCAGTGCCCTTTCCTGTGACAATGGAAGCACTCATCCTGGCCAACTACCGGTACCGCAAACTTTTTCTTTCCCTTCCCTTCCACCTTACTAACACCTCCTCTAGGTTTGGTGGCGGCCTTCTTCTTCCTTCCTTTGGCTTTAGCCTTGGACCCGGAAGAAGATGCACCGCTAACAAACATAGCGGGTGTTTCCCTTGCTTTCTGCAAGGTGCCCTCTGCACTCCTTAACATGTTCAGGAGTTCCGGAAGTTCAACTTCTTTTCTTTGAAGGTTGAAGTTCAGGATAAACTGGGCGTAGGTGTGAGGAAGGGACTGGAGAATAAGGTCTGTATAGAGCTCATTATCCAAAGTCGTCCCAAGGTCTGCGAGCTTTTCAATATAGCCGATTATCTTTAGGACATGTTCTCCTACCGATGACCCGACAGCCAACCTCGCTCGAAACAAGTTCTTAGAGGTCTCGTATTTTGCTATACGAGATTGCTCTCCATAAAGTTCCTTTGTATGGAGAAATATGCCATCTAGGGTCATATCCTCGTGCCTCCTCTGATGTTCATTGTTCATTGAGGCAAGCACGATGCACTTGGCTTTCACGCAATCTAAATCCCAGGTTTTGCGGATTTCCTTATCCGCATTGCTGGATTTGGGACCAGGGACAGCAGGTGCCGTAGCGGTGAGGACGTACCCCAATTTGTCATAGGTCAAAGCCATTTTGACATTCCGCAGCCAATCTTTATAGTTTGGCCCTGTTAGTATATTTTTCTCTAAAAGTAACTTAAGTCCAGTCATTTTCAAGGTCGCTGCAATTATGAGAGAGAGAAGAAAACTCTTTAGCATGATGCTCTTGCAAGTTTAGAGTGGTTTTTAGTTTATCTAAACTGGATGGCTCCCACTGTTTCTCGAATCCTTCCTCAAACCATAAAAGAAGAATTAGCCAGGACTATTCTCACTGTACAATACTTGCTTAACCGTTCAGCCAGGCTAGTGTCGATACTTCGAGGGAGGTTTTCCAACGCTTTCGCGAAGTTCCTTAATTAAATAACCTCTTTTCTATGGGGGCGTAACCCCGCTGACACCTTTCTGGACACCTACTTGGTTTATAGCATTGATCGTTAAGTGACGAATCTCCTGATAAGTAGCATATACTCACAGTAGGATCGGGATCCAAATATCATTGTATGATAATGTTGAAGGCATGCTACCAACATTCATCAAACTCCAAATGGTATGCATCTCTTTGCAAATTTCAGTTTCTTTAGAAATTCCCGATATATGTTTTTGCCCCATGCTCTTATGACCTTGGCTTTGGTCAAAATGTCATAAGTCACATGTCAAGTTCTACCCGTCATTATCTTGTCAATTTGAACCCATCCGTATATACCCCTGACTTTGGTCAAATGATAATACGACTGTCCCAAACTAACTCATCTATCTTATGCAACAAATGAAAACCCAGCAGCTACCAAACACTATGCCTTGACTTTGGCCAAAATGCATAGCTTGAATACTACTGAATACCCAAATGAAATGACGGAGGGCTACGAATGGTTTTGGCGAAACCGTGAATGTAGTGAACTTGATATAACCGAAGGAACCTGATAGCTTTTAAAAGGAGTGGTTAAAGTTCCGCATTTAAAAATATCTGGTTTTTAAAATTAACCGAGTGATTTTTTTTAAATTGTTCCAACGATTAAACTTTTGGTTTATTTTCTTTGCATTATAAATAATGCGTCCCATCATTAACCTATCGTTGCAGAAAACAACGAAAATACAACGTCCTCTTATGCCATCCGCATTCGCCACGGGGTCCCGTCATCACCCGTTAGGTTACTTAACTAATGGCAGAGCGGGGGCTGGGCTAGCGCGGGTGTAAAACATAAGTGACGTCTAAATAGCTATCATATATAGATATTGTACATTCGTCAGACGCAATAATAGGCATTCCAGATCACAGATGAACTTTATTGGATTTGCAAGCAATCCGTGTTTGTTTTGAGCCTGCAACAAAAGACGGATTACACAGTTGTGATGAATAGCCATTACCCCACCCAAGACCCCAACGGGTACGGCAAACTACCCGCCCGGCAGTTTGTGCACCCCACCTTGGGTCTGTCCTAGGAGCAAAAACAGTAAAATGAAATAATACAACGGTGGCTACAACCGCAACCTGGATGTGCCCCGCAAAATAATATTACAACAAATTACATTTACATCAAATGAATTAAATAATAACCCATCACATAACCCCGGCTATACATCACAACAGTCCAACACAGTTCATATACACAAACAGATAAAATCCATTACAGAAATATGCAACCCCCTGCCAACCGACATACTAGCAGTTAGGGGAGGTTTACGAACACATTATACAAACACAGATATAATCCAACAAGCAAATACTGTATAATTTCGATCGATTAAACACTTTTAATTTTGCTCCAACACTTCTCTGTAAATCTGAAACCTGAGCAAAAATAAAAACTTCCAGAAAATACCAAATATCACAGAGAAGCAACACAGGAAAATTGGGTTCCTGAATCGCCAACTCGGCCGTGGAAGCGCGGCGGATCGGTGAGATCCGCCGCGGTTCCGCGGCTCTTTAGGCGATTCAGGGGCCCAAATTTTTTGGGTGTTCTTATACTGTCTTTTTAAGCTTTCTGAACCTCCCTGAAAAATTTTTGGACTTCATTTAAAATTCGACAGAAAACCATGATTTCGGGCTTTTCCGGTTTCGTTTTTTCCGTTCGAAATTCATACAAATTTGCAAGTAAGTTATTTATTGTTTAGCGAGGCTCTGATACCACTGTAAGTCGATGTACAACACCCCACGACTTGCGGGGAGGCGGAAATATGAAAAAATGTTCTTTGCTTAAACATCGACTAACCGCATGAATCGAAGCTAAACGATAACTAACATCAAACATAGAAGTTAACAACTACTATGTAAAGGGATTATACCTAACGAATCGTGTCCTTCGTCTTTACGAACTCCACCTCCTTCCTCGGCCTTCTCGAAGTAGTAGACGATCCACCCGAGAGCTTTACTCCAAGCTTAGCCTCTAAACTTGAGGCAACTAACCTTCTTTAAGTGCTAATCAAAGAAGCTAGGTGATATAGAGTGAGGGTTATGGTTTAATTAGTCTAACTAATCCTTGTACTCAACACATGAGAGGGGAGGATTAGGGTTTGAAGAGGGAGAGCTTGAGGAGAGAGAAGGTGAAGATAATAATGAAGTGAGAATAATGAGTTATGATAATATATATCAAGCATTTCTTTTATCAAGAAAAGAAAAGAAATGAATTTAACAACCATGCTTGATAATATCTTGTGATGATTCACATCCATGAGTCATTAAGCATTTATGATGCATTAATGACATGGATGAATCATCCATATGACTCACTAATCACATTCATTGTATATGCCACCTAAACCTCCTTAGTCACCATCTTCTAGAAGCTTCTCGCGCAATTACGAGAACGCCCCTCCTTTCCGCAAAAATACGGAAAAACTTTAGACTGTATAAATCCAATAACCGGATACCAGTAACTGGCTTAAACCAAAGCCGACTGGTAAAAACTGTCCGAAAGTCGTACGTGCGTAAACACACGTATGCGTCCGAACTCTTGTCGTAAAACCATACGACCTCTATATCGTTTCGCCTGGAGTAGGGAAACTCTCTGTGTGGGACTCTAGAGACTCGACTACTACGCTGGCAGTGGGTTTAACCACAGACCGCAAGCGGCACTAGCTGTACGTAACGGTCCCCAGGTAGATGTCGATAAGAAGGCCGATGAGGAAACCTGATTGGAAGAATTAAAGTTAACCGCAATCAAGACGGTGTCGTTGTGCAGCTAGCCGGTTGAGCACGGGTCGATCCACAGGGAGATGGTTGTATGTTCTTTCTTGTTTTAGACGAGTCAATAAAGAATGAGTATATGTTTGTTCAATCTAACCTATGTGTATTATTTGCAAGTATAAAGTTGTTAAGAAAAGATACGATAATGTAAGCTAAAGAAATTCGTACTCAAAACCTTTGAGCCGAGTCTTGACCAATTGAAGCTATAGCAATCGGCAACAACGTGGATTAGGGGATTTAAGCGCGGTATTCGTGGAATCCGGCTTATTTATCCTTGTCCGTCCGTTCTTGTCTCTTGCTTTTGCCTCCGGCCAAACCGAACGCAACCGGTCGCGGTTAGGAATCACCGTTACCTTGTCAGGGTAGGGTGCCTAACGGAGCGCTTGCGTATCGTTTGGGCGGAGTTCAATGGAAAATAACGGGAAAAGGAAAAGAGCAAAGAAAATCTTAACTTACAGTACCGTATTTATTCTTAACAACAACAATAATTACAACCATTCACAAAAGAACCAAAAAGAGCAAAAGAAAAGAACAAAGAAAAGAAAAGATTACAAGAAATTAAGTGCATGAATTAAATTGCACGAAAGTAAAGCAAGATAATAATAAGCAAGTAATAAAAAGCGATAAAAAGAACAAGAAACTAGAACTCAAGACAAGCATGTGATCAATAGCCAACCCTTAAACTTGCAAGCTCAATCAAGAGGTTGCAAGATCAAGGGAAGGGTAGAGAACGCATGTGACATGAAGCGCTAATTCCATAAAAAAATATGACCCTTGAGATCAATAACTAACCCTTAACCATTCAAGCTCAATGAAGAGGTTGAATAATCAAGAGAAAGCAAGAATCTCAAGGGGAAGAAGAAACAAAAGAGAATCATACAAAAAGCCCTCATCTTCATTGATCTCCCACTCAAAAAGCTCTCACTACAATTTTCATGGAAAAAGAATGAAGAAGAAGAAGAAAAAGACTAAATCCTAAAAAGAAAGAAGAACAAAGAATGAACCCTAAGCTTTGGCAAGTTCTGGGGTATTTATAGGAGGTGAACTGAAAACCTAGGGCAACAATCTGCCATAAAATGAAGTACCCAAACTACCCCTAAAAAACGTCAGAGAGAGAAGCCTACATGGCCGCGGATCCGCGGCCTAGACCCCCTTTTGGCCGCGGATCCGCGGCCTTCTTGATGAGTTGGGTCCTTGAAATTTGTGTGCTTCCCTGGTTCCATTTGTCTTTGTGTTTGCCAACTTTAAACTGTACAAAAGTCTTCCAGAATATCTGCAGATTTCCTTAGTCCAAGATTGCTTTCTTTTCTTTACTTTTGACTTTATCTCCCTCGAGCTCCGCGCACCCATTAATTCTTGTGCTGCCCCCCTCGTGCTCTGTGCTTGTCCAAGACACGAATGACCACTGTCATATGTCTTGTCTCTGGAACTGGTACTCGGCACTGGACGGATATGGATGACCGGAACCCGGCTTTTATCTGCTGTGACAGATGTTCTGTATTTGGTGTAACTGTGGAGATTTTGTCTTGATTTGCAATATTTGTACTGGAAACCTGTATTCTGTAAATATGTAACAAACACGGATTACAAGCACCTACCTATAAACACACGAGCATAAGAATGGGCGGTATAAAATGCAATATTCTGGTATGAACAAAACCCATCTGAACTCCTACTGAGCCTGCTGTGACAATCTCCATACAGTCCGGTCCCTTCGTCTTAGACTATCGCATATCGGGCCTATGGGGGCGGCAAGCGTCAGTCCCCTAATAGCGGTATAAGTCGTGTCGGAGCGAAGCCCATTACACCCTGAGAAACTACTGGAACCTACCAGCAAATCTCGCTTGCCCTGGCCAGGGACTTTGCGTAATGGCTTTCTGACACAGCGCGATATCAACCCCCAATACCGGGAGAGACGAATCCTGTCTAACCGCCACTGCCTCCAAGTGCTCGGGACTGCACCCAACTGCTACCTGTTTGCACGACTCCTTTGAGCCGTGGTAGGGTAGCAATCTAAGAACAGTGGGACACACTCGAGGCGAAGTAGCAGTGTCAAGTCTGCGGACTATACTGTACTCATGTCACCTGGGAACTGTTCACTGACGACTGGTATAAAACCAACCAACAGTTCCCTGTGAGTCCTGTCCGGTGTACCCGTAACCCAACGAGCACCTGCATACTATCTCCAGTACGACGTACTGACGGCTGTGGGACAGACCATCTCCCCAACTAGGATAAGAAGCGTACACACTAGTCTGCTCCGGAGTATCGATGCCCTGTCTCGATAATCCAACGACTAGGGACCTGAATAAGGATGTGCTTGTAGACTACCCAGCCCCCACTAGTGTGACTGCCATCACAACGCTGGTAGTCAAGCAAGATCCTAAGAGCTCTATCAATACGTATACTCACATATTAAGATAGAAAAACCAAGTAGCATACTACCATGTTTAGCAAGACTGTTATATACATGTGAATATCCCAAGATTCCATTAAGTAATATACAAACTAGTATGATACAGTAATGGCCTTCTAGGGCATAAAAACTAACAGTCTATTTGTCCAATATGTCGCATATCCAGTTTAGGGGTGGTAAACGTCAGACCCAAGTAACCGATAAGTCGTGTTGATACGAGGTCCATAACAGTTCGAGAAACTATTGGTAACACTTACCAGTACATCTCAGCAACCTTGGCCAGGGATTTCCAGTTATAGCCAATCGAACACATCGCAACGTCAACTATACCGGGAGAGACGAAACCGCTCCTATCGCTCATTTTCTCCATATGATTCGGGACTGTACCCAAAAGCCACCATTTTGCACGCCCTCTTGGACGTGGTATGATGGAAATCAAAGCACAATGGGAATCACACAAGACTCTATGACGATCTCGGGTCTACAGATTAACCTGTACCAGTGTCACCAGAGAACCACCATCTGACGTGAGGTATAATACCATCTGGGAGTTCTCGGCGAGTCCGTCCAGTGTACCCAGTCTCCACTGAGCACCCGTAAACTATATCTGATGTCAAACATCAATGGATATGGGATCATCCATCGCCCATCTATATGGGTCAAGAAGCATATGCTTGTCTACTCTGGTATATCGATGCCTTGTCTCGATACACCTGTGACTAGGAACATTTGAAGGATGTACTTAGCGACTACACTATCCCCACTAGTATGATCTGCATCATAGTCATGGTAGTCAAGTACTCCTCCTAAGGGCTTTATCAACATGTAACATAGAGACTATTAGAGTACATATTAAGATAAAGAGCAACCATATAGCATACTATCATGTCGAGCAAGAAAATCCTCCACATATATGTCCAAGCATCCACTACAATATACATCGCATGAACAGTAATGGCCTCTAGGGCATACATATCACTAACAATCTCCCACTTGCACTAGGGCCATCTGTTGTAGTATCTCATACCCAACAATCAGCTATGGTTGATGTATCTCATACTCAACCATCCCATAAAAGTCTCTTCTGGGTAATAGGCCTTTGTGAGCGGATCCACGCTGTTGTTCTCTGTGTCTACTCTCCTAACCTTGATCTCCCCAGAGATCAACCATCTCCATGATCAGGTGATACTGCCTTAGAATATGTCTGGATCACAGATGGGACGGGGTTTCCTTAGCAAAAGCCAAAACTCCATTGTCACACAACGGTAGGAACGAAGTTCATCTCATGAACTAGTGTACATACAAACTATTTCTTTGGTAGCATCCTTGGTAGTGATTTATCCTGCCTTTATCGTCTAGTATGCCATGGTATCTAGCGTGGAACTATTCCAACATACCGTCCCTCTACTGAGAGTAAAGACAATGCCTGTGACTGACATTCAGTCGACCTTACCACCCAGGAAGTTTTCCAGTGATTCTCCCCAGAATCGATTGATACCAGCTCACTACATCTAGTGAGAATCCTAACATCCAATTAGATCTATCTCATCGATCCAAAACCAGGATTTTTGAGGTATCACCTTGATCCTATAAAGAGAATCCTTATGATAAGAGGAGATTGACCGAGCGTAGCATAGGAAACTCCTTCCCTATCATGAGTATGCCATCCACGTACTATACGAGGATCACCACCATACTCCTTACTACCTTTTTGTATATACTAGGTTCATCTACCATTTTGATGAAGTCAAACTTTTTGACTGCCACATCAAAACAGATGTTCCAACTCCGCGATGCCTGCTTTATCCAATAAATTAACTTGCACACGTTTCCGCTGCTCCCACTGTTTACAAAGCCCTCTGGCTATGTACTTAAAGATGCTCTTTTCTAAATCACTATTTAGAAAAGCAGTCATGACACCCAACCGCCAGATATCGTAGTTATGGTATGTAGCAATGGCAAGTAGGATCTGGATGGACTTAAGCATAGCTTTGAAAGTCTTAACTTTTCCATGTACACCAAGTAATCTTCTCAAGATATACTTGCTTCTGATGGGGATTTAACCCTTCAGATAAAGCAACCAAAGTCCATACTTTGTTGCTGTATATGGATTCCATCTCAGATCGCTAAGCATACAGCCATTCTTAAAGAGTCCCCACTCTTGATGGCCTGCTCGAAACAAGTTGGGTCATCATCTCATGATGCAATCCTCGCTCCCACTGTCATAGAGAAACCGAAGTATCTCTTAGGTGGATGAGGAACCCTACTAGATCGGCGGAGAGGCTGAGGTTCGTTAGAAACTATTGAATCCTTCGGGTTTACCAAATCATCAGCTATAGTTTGTATAGTTGGAACTTTTTCCAGTTCTACCTCATGACCACTAATTTCTTCACAAGAAATTCCCTTTCCAAAAGGTGGCATGCTGAGAAACAAAACAGCTTTTGCTCCCCAGTTTGGTAGAAGATATTCCCTTGCGAATGCTTGGGATATCCAACAAACTTCCACAGAACTGACCTTGCCTCGAGTTTGTCCGGATTTTTTGCTTTGGACAACCCCAAATCTTAAAATCCTTAAGAGACGGGCTCTTTCCATACGACCTTGACTAAGGGACAACAAATCATAAGTCACATGTCAAGTTCTACCAGTCATTGTCCAGGTTGATATTGTAAGTCTACGGTAGCGCCCCGGCCGTCTGTCCGAGGCCAAAATGCGGAAACGAAAACTTTTTCAAACTAGAAACCGGCGCTATCGTATGCTTAAAACCCGGATCGAACCATTAACCTACAAATGGCTATCTAGAGAGAGGGTTGGAAAGCTATACCGATCGATCCGTGTCCTTCGGTCTTTGGCCACCATCCCAAGCTCCTCGCGGCATCTCCGGTCTCGGTCTCCTCGTCGGAAAGGGCACCACATCTTCGAGTATTTTTACGGGCTCCCACTTCATCCAAAGCAACTCGGGCACGAAGTTCGCTAGCCGATGTGTCCAAGGCGAAGTAGAGAATGTTTGTGACAACTTTGTCTCTTGCATCCATAGCATGGATGGAGGTTAGAGATGATGCCATTAATGGAGGTTGTGAGCTAGAGGAGGATGAGGAAGAAGAGACCTTTTCTTTTATGTGTTTCTTATGATAAAAGCAGAGAGTGAGTATCAAAAAATACAAAACCAAGCTCTCATATGGCAGCCCCTCTCTTTCTCTTCTCATCATATCAACACCAAATCAAACAATAATGTGACATATGCACATAAAAAGAGACCATGAGTCACTAGCCTTGCACATGCCACATTAAATGCACAAAATGATGATTTCTAGCTCACAATTTCCATTTGTAAACATTAACCCAAATATTTACAACAATAAAAAGATACGGCAACATCTAAAGTAAACTCGTGACGGATCACAAGGATACCCCTCACCTGTATATACCTCCCGCACCCGCATTCCGACTGAATGCGAATGCGATGAGACTAAAGTAATCCAACAAGTCTAATACTAGGATCCCGCTTAAACCAATGCCCACTAGTATGATCCGTCCGATCATGATCCGTGCAATACTGCACGTATATGATCGAACCCAGCCATATATCATACGGCCTCTACAACGTTTCGCCCGAAACTTGAGAAACTGTCTGTGGGGGACTCTAAAGACTCGTCAATTTATTGGCTATGGATTTAACCACTAGCACGTCAGAGTTACTAGCCGTACGTAATGGGCTACCAGGTATTGACCAAAAGGGAGGACGATGAGCGAACTCATCCTGACACCCTACTGAGCCTGTCAGTGACAATATCCGTACTGTCCGGTCCGTTCATCTGTGAGCATCGCATGGCGGGCCTAGGGCGTTGGTAAAAGTCAGACCCCTAAAAGCGGTACAAGTCGTGTCAAAGTGTAGCCCAGAACACCCTGAGATACTACTGGAATACCTACCAGTAAATCTCCTGCCTTGGCCAAGGACTTCGTGTAATGGTTCTCCTAGACACAGCGCGATCTCACCCCCAATACCGGGAAAGACGAAACCCCTGCCGATCCGCTCACTGTCTCCATGTGGCTCGGGACTGTACCCAACTAAAACCTGTTTGCACGACTCCTTTGAGCCGTGGTAGGGTAGTAATCAAAGCACAGTGGGAACTCACACGAGACAAATGACGATCTGAGGTTGATGAACTAACCTGTACACATGTCACCAGGGAACTGCTATCTGACGTCAGATATAATACCAACTAGCATGTTCCCGGCGAGTCCTGTCTGGTGTACTCATAACCCAATGAGCACCTGTATACATCTTAGGTGATCCAACTGACACCAATGGCTTGTGAGACCGGCCACCGCCCCTTGTCGGGGTCTCGACTGTATACACTAGTCTACTAATGGAGTATCGATACCCAGTCTCGAAACTCCCATGACTAGGGACCTTTTAAGGATGTGCTTATAGACCACAGCTCCCACGTATATGATCGCCATCATACTGCTGGCCGTCAAGCAAGAATCCTAAGGGCTCTATCAACATGTAATAGCGACCTGTAAGGCAACCTAAAGCAGCACACGATGATAATGTTAAACCAAAGTAGCATACTATTCTCTATCAACGTGTAATAGTGAACTACAATGTCACATAAAGCATGTACACGATGATAAAAACAAACCAGATAGTATACAATCCTCTCGAGTAAGACTGTCCTACCTGTATAGGTCCTCCCTCAATCATTGCAATCATGTGCCTGCGATCCAATAATTGACTCTGAGGGCACTATATCCAACAATCTCCCACTTGCACTCAAGGCTAATTATTGCGATGTCGCGTACTCACAGCCCGTGTGATACCGAATACCCAACTCCTCTACTAATCAGTCTCACAAAGCCGGTTTGTGAAACTATTGCGTTTGAGGAATAGCCTCAGTGAGTGGATCCGCTCTGATGTTTCTTTCTATGTCTCTCTTTATCTCAAGTTCACGGAGAAAGCCATCTTCCGAAATGAGCAATACCTGTCTTAGAATATAACTAGATATCTGATGGGACCTAGCTCATAAATGAACTCCATATCCAAACTTCTTAGACTATATCGTCAAATGAACTTAATCAGTATTCTGCGGCATGCCTCCCTCAGTGTCTGCTTGGATCACCTGTCCAAAACACTGCCCCACGTCAGAGGGAAAACTATAACTCTGACAGTCACTCTGTCATCCAGGTCACTTTGGAAGCCTGGAATGATAACCGTCTCCCGAAAGAGTTTGTTGTTATCATATCCCTAGAGCATCCACTTATGTTCTAAAACTTCTCCCAAACGTTTCTCCAGGATAGGATTAATATCAACTTATTGCATCCAGTGCAAAAACGACATCTGGTGTGGTACTTGACATCTCATGATTGACTCAATTGCCTAAGCAAGTGATTTGCCAATCATCCACAACCTCTCCCCATTAGTTTATAAGACACGTTTAGAGAGGGTGACTCCATCACCTGCAGGTACACTACCGTGTCAGGAGTCGTCCATTCTAAAACACCTTAAGAATGCTGTCTAAGTACCCAGATTGGGAAACTACCCAAATCTAGATCTAAAACCATAGATCCAGTAACCAGAATGTCTGATATAATATCCAAGTCCTATGTGGAGAAACCACTGTGTGACAACCAAAGTATAGGAATTTCTCTTCCTACTCTGTGTATGTCATCCAAATATCAGGACATCACACCCTACTACCTTCTTAATAGATCCTTCTCCTATTCTGATGAAATCAAACCTATGACTGTCATATCAGAAATAGATTATCTATCTCCGCTATATCTACTTTAGTCTATAAATAGACATAAGCAACTTGTTTACTATGCTTCCGCTGCTCCCACTGACTATGACAACCCTCTGGCAGAGTCATATACACGTACACTTCTAAATCTAGTCTAGAACGACGCTATACTCATCCTTCTGCCGGGTCTCATAGTCTGGAACAACAGCAATGGCAAGTCTGGATAAACAAGAACCTCCATGTCACCGTCCTTGAGGCTACCGGAGTACCTCTCGGGTGCCTGAGGTTACCCACCATATCTGCGGAATGTCCAATGGAATGTCAAACCTGATTGAATCTTTAGGTTCTTATCAAACTTTCAGTAATCGTTTGCAGTTCTGGAATCTCTTCCAGTTCTACCATACTCCCACTACTGTTTTCTGAAAAAATCCATTTTACTAAAACTGTGGCGAGTCAAGAACAATATCACTATTGATTTTCTAGATGGTAGAAAGTCAACCCTCGTCATAGCCCGGGTCAACCCACAAACAGCCATTACAGAAACGTGCCTTCAGTTATCCAGAGTCTGGTTTTAAGCATAAGCCGGACAACTCCCCGTACCTTAACAATGTTAAGCTATGAACTATTCTATATCCAATATAGAAAAAGAGGCACTGATTTAATTGGAACCAGATTCAAATCATGTAGTTGTCTCCAGTGCATGTCAACTAAATAGAGAGAGGCCGATCGGCATTACTCAACTTAGGAATACATACAATTATGAGTAACCTCAAAGAGAAGCAAGTTCTCATAATCATTACTATCAACTGAATACCATACACAAGTATCTACATCTTCGATCACCTTGAAGAATACTGATACTTGCAATGCCTGGTTCTCTACTTTATTCTTATACCTATAACTTCTCAAAACTTAGACCTTGCATTTCATCGAAACACATGTCTAAGAACTAGAGAAGTCACAAGTAAACAGAATATACTATGAGTACCAACCTCTCTGTTCTCACGGACACTAGACAACATACAACACTCTGTATAAGTCCCCTGAGTCTAATAACTCATTCCCTGTGTGTCGTAGGTTGAAAACTGTACATATGGTTAAGAAGAATTGCACCGTTGTTTAATACTCCTTACCTAACCATCCACTGATATAGGTAAATGTCATAGACATAATTTCAAAAAGTTATATCTCACTTTATAAAAATAAACGTACAAATATATTAATTTGAAATTGGTGCATAACAACGGATATTCAAAACCAAATATTTGCCGTCCGGCAAACAACCCAGGCGATTTCCTCAAATATCACCAATTACAACGAATCCCGATATAATGAAGATGATCGCCCAATTCCCAATAACTTACTCCCACTCATCATCTGTAAAACCATACAGATGTGAGAATCAAACCCGGTAAATACATACCCTGGAGCAAGGGCTAATTGGGAAATCAGTTTTCCTTCAAAAATACACAGTGAAACTGAAACATATAAATGTTTCGAAGGGGTATCCGAGTATTCCTAGTAATGCCTCTTCCATTATCAGATTCACAACTGTAACCGTATATTTCTTTGCCATCTCTCCAAATCCCATTATATGTCTTTAGTCATTACCTTCTGTACACCCCTTTAGGCTAAATGGTTTTCTTCGTTCCCTAACGTTCGGCACCAGCCTATGGTTAGGAAGAAGACTATCCAATAAGCATAATGGGTGTACTGTCCTAATCCTAGGAGCACTCGCAACCTGCGAGAAGGTGAAGATAAAAGACAACTGAATAAACCTTATTCCTATTTCTCCTGAATCAGAATCCATCCCCGAACTGGAACAAGTTCCTTCGAGTTCGTATATAACCATAAAATGGAGTATCCAATAAACTGTGGATCTTCATAGTGATACGGAGTGTCTTGAAGAAATACAAAGGTGAAGTAGGAGTGGCGATGAAATACTTGGTTTGATCGTGAATAGCAGTCGCAATTTACTTTGCTCTCTTACTAATCCCTTTATTTGTCTTAACTTATTACCTTCTGTACACCATCGTTAGGTTAATTGGTTTTCTTCATTCCCTACCTTTCGGCACCTGCCTATGGTTTGGAAGAAGACTATCCAATTAGCATAATAGGTGTACCGTCCTAAACCAAGGAGCACTCGCAACCTGAAAGAAGGTAAAAGGAGAGGACAACTGAATAGTCCTATTCATTTTCTCCAGAACCAAAAACCATCCTCGAATCTGGAACAAGTTCCTTCAAGTTCGTATATAACCATACGATGGTTTTATCTAATGGAAGTGGATGTTCGTAGTAATATGGGGTGTTCTGGAGAAAAGGGTAAAAGTAGGAGTAGCAATGAGGTTTGCAATTCTGACAATCCAAAAGCCAGTGTTATAAGAAGGTTCGGTTAATCTTGGTCACTGAGTCATAGTCAAGGGTAGGGTCATGGTTGCCGCCAAAGAGAGAGAGAAAAGAAACACTCGGCGTGCACTCTAACCTAGATCAGAATGGTAATCAATTTATCTAATCAGGAAACCTCCCACTGTAACCTCAAAATTCTTCTCCAAACCTGAAAAAAGAATTAGTCGGGATCACCCGAGGAGTAAACCAACTCATCAGTGGGAATCGGGATCCAACTATCATCGCATGATAACGTGATGGAATCCACTCACGTTATCACACTCCAGAAGGTATGCACATATCTGGCAAGTTTCAGTTTCTTTAGAAACTCCCGATGTGATTTTTACCCCTACAACCCAAGTGACCTTGACGGAGTCAACAAATTAAAAAGTCCTAGTCAAGTTCAAACCGTCATTATCTTGATTGCATTAAACCCACCTATACGTGCCCTTGAAGGAGTCAACAAGGTCGCACGACCGTCCTAACCAATCGCATATCCATGCTACAAACAAGCACCACTTAGCTACCGTACATTACGTCTTGACGGAGTCAACAAACGCAGCACGAATACTAAGTACCACTCGTAGGAAATAACGGAGGGCTACGAATGGTTTTCGGTGAAAAACCTCTAACGTAATGAACTTGATATCGTTGAAGGAACCGGATAGCTTTTTATAAAAATATAGTGGCGAAAACCTTTGCTAAAGAGGTCACTCCCGGTGAAGGGATCTCGGCTCTTTCCCCGTAGAATGAGGTGCAGGATATTCCAACTGAATACCTCGATGCAAAGCAAAAAGTAATCGGCTATAGTGAAGTTATTACCCTGAGGCAAACTTCTGTCCAAGGGGTCACTCCCGGTGAAGGGATCTCGGCCCTTGCCTCGTCGACTAAGGTGCTGGATATTCAAAACCGAATACCACTGTGCAAAACAAAAGAGAACGTCCTTGCAATAACAGCTTTTTGAAAAATGTTCCAACAACATCAGAATAGGTTTGTTTAGCTTGCATTGATCCGAATCAATGCAGTCCCATCATTTAATCACACCACAAAAGAACGAAAATACGATGTATGTATATGTCATCCGCATTTGCAAATGGGTCCCGTCATCACCCGTTGGGTTACATAACTAACGACAGAGCGGGGACTGGACTAGCGCGGGTGTAAAACATATACAACATCTACTAGTATATATATCAATATATAATATTCGCTCAAGGCATGATAAAATGCAGCATCACAGAAAATAATATGCATCACAGAACAATACAGATAATCTGGGATCCCCGGGTTTCATAGAGCCTCTACTGAAACCCGACGTTCCCCTGGTCGTGTGGATAGCATGTGCAATGAAATCCTAGACCCCTACGGGCGCGACAAGTTTCCCGCCAAAACCTGAAGCGAGGCAGCCCCCTTCAACAACGTGAATGGACTACCCAGCACTTCACGGAATCCGGTAACTTGAGCACCCCTTCTTGGGTCAACCTGTACCCCCTACGAGTGCGGTGAATAGCCCGCCAATTCCAGAGTAAAGCCCCCTCCGTCTCAAAGCCATGAGATGCAGGCCCGTTGCCCTCTAGAACCCGGCTATCCGTGCACCCCACCGTGGGGTAATCCTAGTACAGAAAGTAAAATATACAACGGGTACATCGACCTCAGCCCGGTCGTGCCCCAAAAGAATAATATACAAACAGTCAGTGACGGCAGTCCACATGTCGGACGCTCGCCCCGTAATATCAAATGTACAAATACAACCAAATTGTACTACCATTGCATCCAGGCTATCCACCACGACAAATCTGCAACATCACAGCACAAGACAGAACATCAACGTGAATGTCACGTTCGCAAATCCGTCTAAAGGGCTATAGCAGTTAGACAGGATTTACCGATCAAGTGACATTCATGGTCGCAGATATAATATAAATACTGTTAGTTATATGTATGCCCTAGAGGCCATTACTGTACATATGATGTATATTGTAATGGATGCTTGGACATATATAAGGATGACTTTCTTGCTCGACATGATAGTATGCTATCTGGTTGTACTTTATCTTAACATGTACTCTGATTGTCTTTATGTTACATGTTGATAAAGCCCTTAGGATATGTACTCGACTACTGGGACTATGTTGAGATCGTACTAGTGGGGCCACGGTAGTCGACGAGTACATCCTATAACTGTTCCTAGTCGAGAGTGTATCGAGACAGGGCATCGATGCACCAGAGTAGACTAGCGTATACGCATCTTGACCCATATGATGGCCGATGGATGATCCCATATCCATTGGTGTTTGAGATCAAGGATGGTGTACGGGTGCTCAGTGGAGACTGGGTACACTGGACGGACACGCCGAGAACTCCCAGATGGTATTATACCTCACGTCAGATGGCAGTTCTTCGGTGACACTGGTACAGAGTAGTCTGTTGACCCGAGATCGTCATAGAGTCTTGTGTGATTCCAACTGTGCTTTGATTTCCATCATACTACGTCCAAGAGGGCGTGCAAAAAGGTGGCTTTTGGGTACAGTCCCGAATCACATGGAGGCAATGAGCGATAGGAGGGGATTCGTCTCTCCCGGTATAAGGAGTTGATGTTGTGCTGTGTTCGATTGGCTATAACGGAAATCCCTGGCCAGGGTTGCTGAGATTTACTGGTAAGTGTTATCAGTAAGTTTCTCGAACTGTTATAGACCTCATATCGACACGACTTATCGATCTACTGGGGTCTGACGTCTACCACCCCTAGGCGAGATATGCGACATATCAGACGACGAGACCGGACTGTACGGGAGTGTTAATGATTGGATTCACAGGAGAATGCACAGGCTTGCTTGCTGATCTTCTGAGCGCTCAATACCTGGGTGGCTGTTACGTTTAGCTGACCGCTTGCAGCTTGTGGGTGTTTGATATGATCATCACCTACTGCCGGCGTATTGACGATTCTTTAGAGTCCTACACAGAGGTTTCTTGGCTCAGGCGAAACGAAGTAGGAGCACATATGTGATATGTGCGGGACCGAGGATAATGCGGTATGTGATACCGTATTGGATTCTCGCGATATGAGATATCGGCCGGGTATATGTGACATAGCCGGGTCATCGTATTAGTCGGTTATATGCGATATAGCCGGATTGTCGGATCAAGTGTTGATTCGATAATTTAATGTATAATAATATATATGATATATTAAATTACATTAATTAATATTAGCTCACTAAAAGATTCTTTTTGTCACTCGGGTAATACATTGATATATATGCGATATATGTTAGTTGTATTATTTTCTTTTGTTACAAAATATATTGTATATGTGATATATAATATTGTAACATGATATGATAACTAATGCAACATGTTTAGTAGAGATTAAACAAGATTAGGGTTTGATTTGGGTTAATGCTTTCTAGATGATTCTAGAAGGTTTAGTTTTGTTTTGTGAAAGATATTTTGTTATGACTCATTCCTTGACCCAACCCAAACCCTAACCCTAGTTAATTCTCTACATGGGTTTAGTTGACCAAGGTTGCATTAATCATCATATTTATCCTTTCATTATTCATCACAAAAGGTTTCATGTTGATTTTTCATCTTCTTCCTTCTTTCTTTCATAGAAAAAGCTTTCTAGCTTTTTCAAGGTGATGAAAAATGAGTGAGTAAATGAAAATAAAAGAGAGCAAAAATCCTACTTCATCATCCTCATCTACCCTTGCCATTTAGATGAGGGTGTTCACATCATTTTATGAGTGTTAGCTTGTGTTAATGAAACTTCAAGGTAGATCATCTTTGTTATCGAAGATCGGAAGCAAGTTTGCATCTTTCTCTTCGCGGAGCCTCTCGAGAGTCCGGAACACGATGATCGCAGCGAAGGGACTTCAACACAGAGCTTAAGAAGTGAAGGACCAGATCTACAAAGGTTGTAATCTCTCTCACTTAGTGTTAAAGAGTTTAACATGTTTGTTTTCGCCTAAACCCTAGTTTAAAGATCCGGCTTCGGGTTGTTTGGCACGGCTAAAATTTTAATCGGGCATAGTTGATGCCTTGTAGAACCTTGTGAGTGTGCCTAGCAACCCTACAGTGGTATCAGAGCCAAGCTAGAGCTTTAGGTGAAGTCTGAGCGAAGTTTAAAGTCCGATCGAACCCGGAAACCCCGATGTTTACCCCTCTCTGGACATTTTTCAAAAATGTGATTTTTTATGAATTTAAAATGCTCAGAAAAACAAGCAGAAAAAAATAAGAATTACTGTGAAGTACGGTCCACTAAGTCACTTATTTGACCGCGGAACCACGGCCAAACCATGGGTTTAGCGGCGGTTCCGCGGCCAAAATTTAGACTTAGTCCCTCATATTTAGTATATTTATTCTTAGGTCCTTTCTTGTCATTTTTTTCTAGGAATTTTTTCATTCCACTCAAGTGTTGAGTTTTCTAGGGTTGTATTGGGGACTTGTTGATTCGATCGGATAATTTAACTTCGTTTAATTTTTTTCCGGATAATTTTATAAACTGTTAAAAAGTTCGAACGGAACTTTTTCCCCTGTTGGAAAATTTTCAAAAGTTGGATTTTTTCTCGAGTTTGAAACTTTCGTAAAGTCATGCAAGTAACACGGTGGACCCTCTAGAAGACAACAAACCTTAACTCAATTATGTGACCTCCTTGAACTGCCTCTAAACCTTATGGTTTGGGGCAGTACGGCATGCCACATATGAGGCGTTGGCTTGACCCTTCTACGGTTGGACCATTGGTACTGTGGCATGTGATGGATGTTTTTAAACTGATTTCAAGTTTTGAGATATATTGGGGAAATCTTGGGTGGTTGATTATTCGATCGGAAAGTTTAACACTGTCTTTTTATCTAGAATGTGATACAATATTTGGAATCGACAAGTAGTTATGAGATAACTAATTTGAATGTTATAAATCTAGCAGTTTAGTCTCAGATGATCGGTTGCCACGGAATTTTGATGTGATCAAAAGTCTGTCGCAATCACGTAGCGTACGCGGATACTCACCGGCTAAACTTAATAGACAGCCACGCCCCAAAGCCCCGACCAAGTGACTATAGGAGAACCTCGTCGCCAAAAGCATCCGTTCGGGTGCTCGCGGCAGCGGTGTTCAGCCTTAGTGCACTTCGTCGACGGCATTTGGGGGTGCGGCCGTCTACTAAAGTTTGCGACGAGCATTCGATCAGGTTGTCGGGAATCTTGTGGAATTGCCCGACTTGATATTGGAAAGAGTTTTCGATAATGAGACTAAAATGCGGGGATTATAATTGTTAGGCATGCGATGTTTAAGGAATTCATTTGGTTAGGCATGCGATGTCTAAAGAGGTTGCGGATTCCAACTGTTGTAGTTTTACACTTTTTTCTGTGACCGTAAGCGTAGTATGTGGTGTATCGCCGTCTTCGTTGCTATACATCAACGACAATCGGGATACGCATACTTGCTTACGTTTATGATATGAGATATTATGTATTGCTGTGATATGTTATATTGGATCGTCGCGTTCTGAATAGCCGGTGGTTTTATGTGAGATGAGAGTTTTTCTTTTTCATTCATGTAAAATTCATTTGTATGTAATATTCTTTTATTGGGGCACTTCCGGGCTGAGAATGATGTCACCATTGTATATTATTTACTTTTCCGCATTAGGTAGACCCAAGGCGGGGAGCACAAGTAACCGGGTTCTAGGGTCCAGTGGGAGACCATCTCGAGGAGTCGAGACCGGGTCTCCTAACCCCAGAATTGGCAGTGTTACTTGCCGCTCTCGTAGGGGTCTAGGGATGTGGGTTTGGCTATTCATCGCGACCGTGGAATCCGTGTTTTATACAGGCTCGTATTAAAACACGGACCTCCTAGTATATCCAATATTTCAAATATGTTTTTCTGCTGCAATGTTCTGTGATGAGATCATATTACTGCCTGAGACGAATGTTTATATTATATATATGAGATATATGTTGTATTGCAGATTTCATTTCAAATGTGATGCTTGTGAAGCATAATAAAATGGGACTTCATTAATGTGATTAATGAAATTAAAAGAAACCTAAAGATGTTGTAGAAACTTGTTTAAAAACTGGTAGCTCTAGTTCTTGCTTTGCATAGCGGTGTTCCTTGTAGAACATCCAGCACCTTATTCGATGAGGAAAGAGTCGAGATCCCTTCACCGGGAGTGACCTCTTTAGTGAAACTAGCAGATGCTACAAACTCGGTTTATCTTTTGATTGCTTCTATAGTTTTTGTTTTGCATAGTGATATTTGTGAAATATCTTGCACCTTATTCGATGAGGAAAGAGCCGACGATCTCTTCACCGGGAGTGACCTCTTTAGCAAAACTAGGAAAGGCCTCAAAAACATTCCATTTAAAATCACTCGATTCTACAATGATATCAAGTTCATTACGCAAAAGGTTTTCTTAAAAACCTGTCGTAGCCCTCCGTCATTTTAGGAAGTAGAGTACTTAGTATTCGTACTGCGTATGTCGACTTTAGTTGAGGCGTAGTGTACGGTAGCTAAGTGATGTCTTCCGACACAGCATATGATGCGATTAGTTAGGACATTCATGTGATTATGTCGACCATAGTTGAGGGTCATATAGGGTGGGTCTGATTAATCATGAAATGATGGGTAGAACTTGACTAGTGCTTATGATATGTTGATCTTAGTTAAGGTCATAAGTGCTAGGGGTAAACTATTATTGGGAATTTCAAGTGTTGAAATTTGCAATGAGATTGCATACCTACTATGAGATAGTTGGATCCCAATACCCGCTGCGAGTAAGAGTTACTCCTGGAAGAGTTTTACACATTACAATTAGCCGATCAAGTAGGTGTATAGAAAGGTGTCAACGGGGTTACGCCCCTGGGAAAACGAGGTTTACTTTAATTAGGTCCGTGCGAAAGCACGGGGCACCTCCCTCAAAGTACCGGCACTGGCCTGGCTGAAAGATTGACGAACTTATAGCATGTAATTAATCCCGGCTAGTCTTTCCTTTTAGGGTTTGAAGGAAGATTTGACTAAAATAGTGGGAGACATCCTGATTAGATATATTAGATAACCAATCTAATCTTGCAAGAGCATACGCTGAGTGTTTTCTTCTCTCTCTCTCCTGGTAGCGACCATATCAAGCCTTAATCAAGATAATAATACGGATGTATTGACCGAACCCGCTTATTATACTGAGCTGGGGAACGTTGGTCCTGCTCCAACTTATAATTGTTATAAGATAGAGCAGGAAATAGGGGATTACCAGAATTCCCTTGCCGCCCAAACGAAGAAAGTACAAGCTGATGCATCTTCTTCGGGTGTGTTCATTACAGAGAACTGTTTCTCAGTATCCTTTACGTCCTTGGTATTTGATACCGGATCAGTATCTCACATATGTAATTTGTTACATGGGCAACAGATAGGTAGAGAACTGAGAACGGGTGATAAGTTTCATGAGATAGAAACGGTGCAAGTGTTGCAGCCAAATCTGTTGGTCACTATCACCCAGTATTACTAGAATACATTGATTCTGAACGAATGTTATTAGATACCGAACCTGATATACAACATCATATTAATCTCTTTATTAGTAAAGAAGGATATAATTTTGTATTTTTGGATAATGTTTTGAACATTTTCTATATCAAGAGTTGATCGGTTCAAGCACGTTATCTAAAAGCATTGACGTTCTAAATCAAACTACAGTTCTTAGTATACATAACACACACAAGAGGAAGAGTTCAGAAATGAATGAATCCTTCTTGAGGCATTGTAGACTAGGTCATATCAATGCGCCCCGACTAGCTAAAGTTACACATAGATGCATATTTAAATTAGTTTGAATTTACATCTTGTGAAACTTGTCGGTCATGTCACAGAGATAAGATGACCCCAGTTCCGTTTATTGGAAACAGAGAAAGAGTTAGTGAACTCTTTGGATTGATACATGCTGATGTATGAAGGTCCCCTGTCTACACATGCCAAGACCTGTTCTTTGTAGTTCATTAGATTCGCTGATGATCTCTCAATATTCAGACATATGTTCCTGTTGAAACATAAATCCGAAGCTTTTAACATATTCAATGAATATGTGTTAGAAGTATAGAACCAAAAACGGGTATAAGTATTATGTCCTTTGATAGATCAGGGAGGAGAACACTTGAGCACGGAATTCCTGGACTATTCTAAAGGAGAATGAGATTCTCTCTCAGCATTACTCCTCCGTATACACCATAGCACGATGGTATATCGGGGTGGAGCAATAGCACCCTATGTGATATGGTGTGCACTATGATGAGTAGTACTGAGTTTCCTATTTCCTTTTGGGAGTTGTGCACTTGAGAAGCTGCATACCTATTGAATGTGGATTCAATAGTTTCCAACGAACCTCAGCCTCTCCGCCGATCTAGCAGGGTTCCTCACCCACTTGGGAGATACTTCGGTTTCTCTATGACAGTGGGAGCGAGGATTGCATCATGAGATGATGACCTAACTAGTTTCGAGCTGGCCATCTGGAGTGGGACTCTGTAAGAATGGCTGGATGCTTAGCGATCTGAGATGGAATCCTTATACATCAACAAAGTATGGACTTTGGTTGCTTTATCTGAAGGGTTAAATCCCCATCTGGAGCAAGTATATCTTGAGAAGATTACTTGGTATACATGGAAGATTTGAGACTTTCAAAGCTATGCTTAAGTCCATTCAGATCCTACTTGCTAGGGCTACATACCATGACTACGATATCTGGTGGTTGGGTGTCATGACAGCTTTTCTAAATGATGTTTTAGAAGAAAGCGTCTATAAGTACACAGCCAGAGGGCTTCGTAGACAGTGGGAGCAGCGGAAACGTGTGCAAGATGCTTTATAGGATAAAGCAGGCATCGCGGAGTTGGAACGTCTGTTTTGATGTGGTATTCAAAGAGTTTGACTTCATCAAAATGGTAGATGAACCTTGTATACACAAAAAGGTAGTAGGGAGTATGGTGATGATCCTCGTAGAGTATGTGGATGACATACTCTTGATAGGGAAGGAGTTTCCTATGCTACGCTCGGTTAATCTCCGCTTATCACAAGGATTCTCCATATAGGATCAAAGTGATACCTCCTAAATCCTGGGTATTTGGATCTTTGAGATAGATCTAATTGGATGTTAGGATACTCACTAGTTGTAGTGAGATGGTATCAATCGATCCTGAGGAGAATCAATGGAATGGTTCCAGTGTGATAAGGACGACTGAATGTCATTCGCAGGCATTGTCTTTACCCTCAGTGGAGGGACGGTATGTTGGAAGAGTTCCAAGCTAGATACCAGGACTTACTAGACGATTAAAGGCAAGATACATCGTTACCAAGGATGCTACCGAAGAGGCAGTCTGGATATATATAAGTTCATGAGATGAACGTCGTTCCTACCATTGTGTGACAATGGAGTTGTGGCTTTTGCCAAGGAACCCCCCGTGCCATCTGAAATCCAGATATAATTCTTAGGCTGTATCACCTGATCATGGAGATGGTTGATCTCCAGGGAGATCGAGGTTAGGAGAGTAGACACAGAGGACAACAGCGCAGATCCACTTACAAAGGCCTTTTTCCCAGTAGAGACTTTTATGGGATGGTTGAGTATGAGATACTTCAACCACAGCAAATTGTTAGGTATGTGATACCACAACAGATGGCCCTAGTGCAAGTGGGAGATTGTTAGTTATATGTATGCCGTAGAGGCCATTACTGTACATATGATGTATATTGTAATGGATGCTTGGACATATATAAGGATGCCTTTCTTGCTCGACATGATAGTATGCTATCTGGTTGTACTTTATCTTAACATGTACTCTGATCGTCTCTATGTTACATGTTGATAAAGCCCTTAGGATATGTACTCGACTACTGGGACTATGATGAGATCGTACTAGTGGGGCCACGGTAGTCGACGAGTACATCCTATAACTGTTCCTAGTCGAGGGTGTATCGAGACAGGGCATCGATGCACCAGAGTAGACTAGCGTATACGCATCTTGACCCATATGATGGGCGATGGATGATCCCATATCCATTGGTGTTTGACATCAAGGATGGTGTACGGGTGCTCATTGGAGACTGGGTACACTGGACGGACACGCCGAGAACTTCCAGATGGTATTATACCTCACGTCAGATGGCAGTTCTCCGGTGACACTGGTACAGAGTAGTCTGTTGACCCGAGATCGTCATAGAGTCTTGTGTGATTCCCACTGTGCTTTGATTTCCATCATACCACGTCCAAGAGGGCGTGCAAAAAGGTGGCTTTTGGGTACAGTCCCGAATCACATGGAGGCAATGAGCGATAGGAGGGGATTCGTCTCTCCCGGTATAAGGAGTTGATGTTGTGCTGTGTTCGATTGGTTATAACTGGAAATCCCTGGCCAGGGTTGCTGAGATTTACTGGTAAGTGTTATCAGTAAGTTTCTCGAACTGTTATAGACCTCATATCGACACGACTTATCGAGCTACTGGGGTCTGACGTCTACCACCCCTAGGCGAGATATGCGACATATCAGACGACGAGACCGGACTGTACGGGAGTGTTACTGATTGGATTCATATGAGAATGTACAGGCTTGCTTGTTGATCTTCTGAGCGCTCAATACCTGGGTGGCTGTTACGTTTAGCTGACCGCTTGCAGCTTGTGGGTGTTTGATATGATCATCACCTACTGCCGGCGTATTGACGATTCTTTAGAGTCCTACACAGAGGTTTCTTGGCTCAGGCGAAACGAAGTAGGAGCACATATGTGATATGTGCGGGACCGAGGATAATGCGGTATGTGATACCGTATTGGATTCTCGCGATATAAGATATTGGCCGGGTATATGTGACATAGCCGGGTCATCGTATTAGTCGGTTATATGCGATATAGCCGGATTGTCAGATCAAGTGTTGATTCGATAATTTAATGTATAATAATATATATGATATATTAAATTACAATAACTAATATTAGCTCACTAAAAGATTCTTTTTCTCACTCGGGTAATACATTGATATATATGCGATATATGTTAATTGTATTATTTTCTTTTGTTACAAAATATATTGTATATGTGATATATAATATTGTAACATGATATGATAACTAATGCAACATGTTTAGTAGAGATTAAACAAGATTAGGGTTTGGCTTGGGTTAATGCTTTCTAGATGATTCTAGAAGGTTTAGTTTTGTTTTGTGAAAGATATTTTGTTATGACTCATTCCTTGACCCAACCCTAACCCTAACCCTAGTTAATTCTCTACATGGGTTTAGTTGACCATGGTTGCATTAATCATCATATTTATCCTTTCATTATTCATCACAAAAGGTTTCATGTTGATTGTTCATCTTCTTCCTTCTTTCTTTCATAGAAAAAGCTTTATAACTTTTTCAAGGTGATGAAAAATGAGTGAGTAAATGAAAATAAAAGAGAGCAAAAATCCTACTTCATCATCCTCATCTACCCTTGCCATTTAGATGAGGGTGTTCACATCATTTTATGAGTGTTAGCTTGTGTTAATGAAATTTCAAGGTAGATCATCTTTGTTATCGAATATCGGAAGCAAGTTTGCATCTTTCTCTTCGCGGAGCCTCTCGAGAGTCCGGAACACGATGATCGCAGCGAAGGGACTTCAACACGGAGCTTAAGAAGTGAAGGACCGGATGTCACGACCCAAATTTGGCCCGTAACCGGCACTTAAACTACGTAACGTCTAAAGGCGTACGCAACTTAAGTAAGCCGAAACCCAGAAATCTAAACCACCCAAAACTGGATCAACGGAGAAAACATAGTTTTAAACATTCGGAATTTATCAAGAAAAAAAAATCTTTAAGTTTAGTTTTCGTTCTTAAAAATTTCGGCAGCACCTCCTTTGTAAAAACTAACCCCGAAAATGGGTACAACATAGATAATAATAAAAGCATCCCAAACGGGAGCAAATCACGCCCAACGGCGGAGACAACCACCACAACATATATACGACACCGAAACGAAGTAATATAAAAGAAAACTGCATAAAGAAGTAAAAGTTTTCAATAAAACCGGCTCCCACCAGCACGGCACCCAAGTCACCACAAAATAATAACACTGAATCCTCACAAGTCATCTCTAAGTCGTATACAACAAAGTGGTAGATGGAGAATACTAGATCCAACAAAAAATATACAAAGTACAAACAGATAACCGCAAACCACCTAAAAGCAAGGCCTCACATTCAGCCGTAGCGGTATCCGCAAATGTAGAGATGATAAGACGCCCTGCCGCGACTACTAAGAGGATATGTCCTGCACAACACTGTGGCACAGCGGGGGTGAGTTGCCAACTCGTGAATAGTAAATAACATCATACAGTAATCGCAAGTATGCACGAACAGCGATCTATCTATCATAAGTAATCCGATAACATAAGTATGATAAGTGAATATGCAACAATCATGTAAAGGTACATCATCAGGGTACTACAACTACATGAAACAATGCAAATCAACATAATCCTGAGTGTGGGATGATATAATATAAAATCTTATGCAAAAATCATCAGCATGGAAAAACACCAGTGTCCCTCACTGACACACCAAATCCCAAATCCTCAGGCACCGCATCCTCAGATCGGCCCGCACATCCTGTATGTCTCACAAAAACCTGAGTGTCAAACACCGACACTCGAAACATCATGAAACCCATGTCTAGCATCGACACGTAAATCCTCATAACTCAGACGCTGTCACCATGACTAGCCATGACGATATGTCATACCTCATTCTGGTCGGTATCTCCATGATAACCGCCGAGTCCAAATACAATCACCGGTAGGTGGTGGTCCCACCGTCAGGCTTATCATCTACACCACGAAATCACCACTCAACCCGGGGTACCATACCGGGTCCACCATGTACCCGCAGACGGTGTATCCCGCTCCTCGAATCGGGTATCACAAGCCAAATCCCAGAACCGAGAAATCACATGGTGGATGCATCAAATATCATATCAAGAGAAACCGAGTTTTCAAACAATACATAGTTTTCTTGAAAATATCCCCCACGGTTCTCAAATCCATAAATCATATGAAATCCATATCTCAATGCGTAAAATCTATATAAAACTGATATATGCAACATAAAACATCAATATGAGCATATAAAGGGAAAACCGCTCTTTAAATTGAATCTAGCTTTAAAACATATCATGCGGTTCCCAATTCCTTCGAAAATGAATGCAGTATCATATGAAGTGTACATGTAAGTATAGCAAGGTTTAAGTATCTACATGTAATCAAGTACGAGGGTGTACATGTCAATATGTATGCATGATGTATAAGTAATTATAGCAAGATATAAGTGAAGTGGAAAAAGGTTCACTACCTTAACTATTCCTGCCCAATACAATATCACGTATGTATGTGTCCACAGTATTTCATATGCACAATAGAATAATAGTTACTACTCCAATCATTCCTATCCACTACCATATCACATATGTAGGTGTTTGTGCGTGTCATGGCAATTACAGACGGTGTGGGTGTAGCATACAATTTAGTGCTCGTGCAACATGAACCGTCAGTAATGTGTTATATCTAAAGGTACGAGTCAAGTACAACAGATAATGCTATGCAATGACATTCATATGAAAGTAACTAATATGCAAATACATGCATCTATCATATCATATTCGCCCCGACGCATATCGCCATACGGGTGATTTCCCCGTAGATGTTAAATCTACTCACAGATGGTCTCGAGCTATGAAAATCCGACCACCTGCTTCCCCTTGTCCGCAGCACTCGAAGTCCCTTCTTGCGAACCTAAAATTTCATAAATGCAACACATAAGCTAAATATCCTATAATGACAAAAAGACAACGAAACGCGACGAAAACGCCCGGAAAATTACACTGCGCGCTTAGCGCATCTATCACGCACGATACCGGCCAAAACCCTAATTGGGGTCGCTAAACTACAAAACACCAAATCTGGACCCCGATCGTCCCGATCGCGCAACACAACACAAAAATTATGAGGAATATAACCTCGCAACAACCAAACGAACCCTACGTCGGAAAACCCCCGAAATTTAGTAAGCAACCTATTGCAATATATCGCACTAGATTCAAGATAACGCAAATCTAAAAGTTACAAATACCTTAAAATAGCTTAACTAAGCTATCTAAACCAATCCTATATTTTTAACACTCGCTAATTATGTTTTAGCAAAAATCTAGTAAGCAATTTTGCTTAATTAAACAAAATGCTTATTAGCAAATTTTATCATTTTCTACTAGATTAATCTTTTCTAAAACCTAATTTAACACTTCAAATAAACACTAATCACTTAATCAAAAATTAACCCTAACATGAATTTCTTAAACGAATTATAATGAATTAATCATGAATTAAAAGCTAAACTAAGCACATAAATAGCTAACTAAATTAGCTAGTTAAAAATTAAAGCAATTAATTATGGATTAAGGTAAGAAATTATACCTCCTCAAGAACACCAAAAAGAAATTAGATCCATCATTTTAGCCTCAAAAAAACAAGCTTTGATGAAGATCCATGAAGGATTAGTGAAGGAAAATTGGTTTAATTTTTATATAGGA
The DNA here is from genome assembly GCA_030015575.1 of Agapanthus africanus. Taxonomy (NCBI): domain Eukaryota; kingdom Viridiplantae; phylum Streptophyta; class Magnoliopsida; order Asparagales; family Amaryllidaceae; genus Agapanthus; species Agapanthus africanus. Next base: position 407,014,685 of record CM057346.1, read on the forward strand.
ATTTTTGGATTTATTTTTGGAATTCTTTTTGTGTTTTTGATTGAAAAAGAGAGAGAAATGAGCATGGAATTTTTTAGGGCAGAAATGGGGAGGATGAGGCTCGGCCAAGGTGAGAGGGGGGGGGGTTGTGTAATTAAAATGAAGAATTTTCTAGTCTTTAGCAATAATTGCAACATTAAATGAAAAATGCCACCTTTACACCCTTTTCTTTTCTTTTTAAAAACAAACCGTTAGTCACCCAAAAAAATCTAGATATTTAAAAAGAACCTTCTAAAATAATTCTAGTGACAAAATTAATTTATTCACAAAAGAAAATTTTTCCCGATTTACGTGCACAAAATACCGCTTAAAATAATATTTTATTTGGGAAAAAATCTATCTGAACCAAAACCTCCCAAATACTCCCAAAGTTCACGCACAAGCTTTATTTTAGCCAAACTAGGTATCGGTAAGCTTATACAGTCGTTTGATCGAAATCGGGTTAAAACGGGAAAACCGACAATTTTGCCCTAAAACGGGAAAATTCGCAAAACGATTTCTAAAACGTTACACCGGATCTACAAAGGTTGTAATCTCTCTCACTTAGTGTTAAAGAGTTTAACATGCTTGTTTTCGCCTAAACCTTAGTTTAAAAATCCGGCTTTGGGTTGTTCGGCACGGCTAAAATTTTAATCTGACATGGTTGATGCCTTGTAGAACCTTGTGAGCGTGCCTAGCAACCCTACAAAGACTGTGAAATAACATATTTAAAATTTTCGATCGACAAAATTTCCCGAAGTGGGCCCCAGGCACAATACCCAGTACTCAGACAAATCTGGGCCCAAACAAAAAATACCAGAAACCCCAATTCCAACTCAGAGACCACTGTATATATTTTGGTGCCCTAAAGCTACAGTGCTGCGGCAGAACTGCGGCCAATACAAGGGTCATGCCGCGGTTTCGCAGCGCAACAGTGGGTTCAGGCAACCAATTTTCTACAGTGCTCCTAAAAAACCCTGTCTGTTTTTCTGCAGTACACTAAATAATTTTTTGACCACAGGAAAAATTCGACAGAAACTATGACTTGGAAATGCAGTTTTTGGAAATTTCGTCCGATCGAAGTTCTAAACACGTCAGAGCAAGCTAGTAAAGGTAAATAGCATAGCTATGATTCCATGTAAGTCTACGGTACCGTCCCGGCCGTCTGTCCGAGGCTAAAATGCGGAAACGAAAACTTTTTCAAACTAGAAACCGGCGCTATCGTATGCTTAAAACCCAGATCGAACCATTAACCTACAACTAGCTATCTAGAGAGAGGGTTGGAAAGCTGTACCGATCGATCCGTGTCCTTCGGTCTTTGGCCACCATCACAAGCTCCTCGCGGCATCTCCGGTCTCGGTCTCCTCGTCGGAAATGGCACCACATCTTTGAGTCTTTTTATGGGCTCCCGCTTCATCCGAAGCAACTCGGGCATGAAGTTCACTAGCCGACGTGTCCAAGGTGATGTAGAGAATGTTTGTGACAACTTTGTCTCTTGCATCCATAGCATGGATGGAGGTTAGAGACGATGCCATTAATGGAGGTTGTGAGCTAGAGGAGGAGGAAGAAGAAGAGACCTTTTCTTTTGTGTGTTTCTTATGATAAAAGGAGAGAGTGAGTATCAAAAAATACAAAACCAAGATCTCATATGGCAGCCCCTCTCTCTCTCGTCTCATCATATCAACACTAAATTAAACAATAATGTGACATATGCACATAAAAAGAGACCATGAGTCACTAGCCTTGCACATGCCACATTAAATGCACAAAATGATGATTTCTAGCTCACAATTTCCATTTGTAAATATTAACCCAAATGTTTACAACAATAAAAAGATACCGCAACATCTAAAGTAAACTCGTGACGGACTACAAGGATACCCCTCACCTGTATATACATACCTGCACCCGCATTCCGACTGAATGCGAATGCGATGAGACTAAAGTAATCCAACAAATCTAATACTAGGATCCGGCTTAAACCAAAGCCCACTAGTATGATCCGTCCGATCATGATCCATGAAATACTGCACGTATATGATCGAACCTTGCCATATATCATACAGCCTTTACAACGTTTCGCCCGAAACTTGAGAAACTGTCTGTGGGGGACTCTAAACACTCGTCAATACAATGGCTGTGGATTTAACCACTAGCACGTCAGAGGTACTAGTCGTACGTAACGGGCTACCAGGTATTGACCAATAAGGAGGTCGATGAGCGAACTCATCCTGACACCCTACTGAGCCCGTCAGTGACAATATCCGTACAGTCCGGTCCGTTCGTCTATGAGCATCGCATGGCGAGCCTAGCGGGTTGGTAAAAGTCAGACCCCCAAAAGTGGTACAAGTCGTGTCGGAGTGTAGCCCAGAACACCCTGAGATACTACTGGAATACCTACCAGTAAATCTCCTACCTTGGCCAAGGACTTCGTGTAATGGCTCTCCTAGACACAGCGTGATCTCACCCCTAATACCAGGAGAGATGAAACCCTTGCCGATCCACTCACTGCCTCCATGTGGCTCGGGACTGTACCCAACTAAAACCTGTTTGCACGACTCCTTTGAGCCGTGGTAGGGTAGTAATCAAAGCACAGTGGGAACTCACACGAGACAAATGACGATCTCAGGTCAATGAACTAACCTGTACACATGTCACCAGGGAACTGCTATCTGACGCCAGGTATAATACCAACGAGCATGTTCACGGAGAGTCCTGTCCGGTGTACTCATAACCCAATGAGCACCTGTATACATCTTAGGTGATCCAACTGACACCAATGGCTTGTGAGACCGGCCACCGCCCCTCGTCGGGGTCTATACACTAGTCTACTAATGGAGTATCGATGCCCAGTCTCGAAACTCCTACGATTTGGGACCTTTTAAGGATGTGCTTATAGACCCCAGCTCCCACGTATATGATCGCCATCATACTGCTGGCCGTCAAGCAAGAATCCTAAGGGCTCTATCAACGTGTAATAGCGACCTGTAAGGTCACCTAAAGCAGTACACGATGATAAAGATAAACTAAGGTAGCATACTATTCTCTATCAACGTGTAATAGTTAACTACAATATCACCTAAAGCATGTACACGATGATAAAGACAAACCAGATAGTATACAATCCTCTCGAGTAAGACTATCCTACAGGTATAGGTCCTCCCTCAATCATTGCAATCACATGCCTACAGTCCAATAATTGACTCTGAAGGCACTATATCCAACAGATTTGAACCCACCCGTATATACTCTTGACTAAGGGCCAACAAAGTAATACGACTGTCCCAAACCAACGCATCTATCTATGCTACATGTGAACACCCCAGCAGCTACCAATCACTATGTCTTGACTAAGGGCTAAACAAACATAGCTTGAATACTACTGACCATTCATATGAAATGACGGAGGGCTACGACTGGTTTTGGCTAAACCGTGAACGTAGTGAACTTGATATGATCGAAGTAACCTGATATCTTTTAAAAGGTGTGGTTTAAGCTCCGCAATTAAAAAAATATCTTCCGTTTTAAAATAACCGAGTGGTTTCTTTTTAAACTATTCCAATGATTCAACTTTGGTTTATTTTCTTTGCAATAATATAATGCATCCTATCAATTAACCTATCATTGCAGAAAACAACGAAAATACAACGTCCTCTTATGCTATCTGCATTCGCCACTAGGCCCCGTCATTCACCTGTTAGGTTATTTAACTAACGACCGAGCGGGGGCTGGGCTAGCGCGGGTGCAAAACATAAGTGACGCCTACTAGATATCATATATAGATATTGTACATTCGTCAGACGCAATAATAGTCATTCCAGATCACATATGAACATATTGGATTTTCTATGAATCCGCATTCCTTTTGAGCCTGCAAAGAAAAACGGATTACACAGTCGCGATGAATAGCCAAAACTCCACCCTAGACTCCTACGGGTATGGAAAACTACCCGCCTAGTACCCGAAGTGAAGCGGTCTCTTTCAAGGACGTGAGTAGGCCACTAAACACTTCAAAGTACCCGGTAGTTTGTGCATCCCACCTTGGGTCTATCCTAGGAGCAGAAAACAGTAATGAAATAATACAACGGTGGCTACAACCTCAACCCGGATGTGCCCCGCAAAAGAATATTACAACAAATTACAATTTACATTTGAATGAAAGAAACACTCGTCTCACATCCCCGGCTATCCATTCACGACAATCCAACATGTTTATATTCACAAACGAGTAAAAACCATTACAGAAATGTGCAACCCCTTCTAACCGACATACTAGCAGTTAGGGGAGGTTTACGAACACATTAAACACAATACAGATATAATCAAGTTAGCCAAACATCTTAGAACTTCGATCAACCAACACAAATGAATCTACTCCAAATAATTCTCTGTGCACATAAAACCTGAGCAGAAACAAAACATCGCAGAAAACAAAACATCAACACAGAAGAATAACTGAGCAAATTTGGGTTGACTCGGAGTCAACTCAGCCGCGGATCAGCGGCGGATCGCTTGGATCGGCGGCGGTTCTACGGTGGTATGGCTAATTCACAGTCCCAAATTTCATCACAATTCTTAAAAAACCCTGCTTGAATTTTTAAGGGTCCCTGAAAAATTTTTAGACCCCTTTTTAAAATCGGCAGAAACATGGTGGAAACGTCGTATTTTCGGGTTTGTTTTGCGATCGAATTTCTAACGACTTTGCTAACATGTTAGTTATGCTTTAGCTAGGCTCTGATACCACTGTAAGTCGACGTTAGACACCCCACATGATGCGGAGAGGCGGAATAGGTAAAACAATCATTTTGTTTAAGTTAACATCGACTAACTTTACAGATCTTTGCTAAACCCTAACTAACTGTAAGTCTATGTCACGCACCCTACGAACTTGCGGGGAGGCGGAATATATGAAAAACGATTATCAAAGCTTCGTAACACGGACTTGAGCGCATGAATCGTTATCTAAACCATTGCTAACTATGTGCTAGAGATTTAACTACTCGGATTTGAAGTTATACCTCACGTTACATGTCCTTCGGGTCTTCATCACTGTCCTCCACTTCTCGTGGGCTCCTTGGAACATCGACACATCAACGGCCTCCTCAAATCAAAGACGATCCACCCGAAAGCTCCTACGCCAAGCTTAATCTCAAACTTGAGATAACTAGGTTGCTTAAAGTGCTAATCTAAGTTACCTAGGGGATATAGAGTGAGGTTATGGATGTATTAGTCTAGCTAACCCTTGATCTCAACACATGAGAGGTTAGGGTTAGGGCTTGAAGAGAGAGTGAGCTTGAGGAGAGAGAAGGTGAAGATGATAATGAAATGAGATAATGATCTATCATAATATATATGAAGCATTATTATTTATCCAAAAATGAAATAATAGAATTAACAACCATGCTTCATAAATATCTATGAGTGATTCATCTCCATGAGTCATTAAGCATTTATGATGCATTAATGACATGGATGAATCACACAAATGAGTCACTAATCTCATTTAATGCAATGCCACCTTACCCCCCAAGTCACCACTCTTCTAGAAGCTTCCCGGCAAATTACGAGAACGCCCCTCCAATCCGTGAAAACACGGAAAAACTTTAGACTGTATAAATCCTATAACCCGATACTAGAATCTGGCTAGTAAAAAACTGTCCGAAAAGTCGTATGCGTCCGAACCATTGTCGTAAAACCATACGACCTCTATATCGTTTCGCCTGGAGCAGGGAAACTCTCTGTGTGGGACTCTAAAGACTCGACACTACGCTGGCAGTGGGTTTAACCACAGACCGCAAGCGGCACTAGCTGTACGTAACGGTCCCCAGGTAGATGTCGACAAGAAGGCCGATGAGGAAAATCATCCGAACTCCCATTGAGCCTGATGTGACAATCTTCGTACAGTCCAGTCTGTTTGTCTAAGACTATCGCATATCAAGCCTAGGGGGCGGCAAGCGTCAGTCCCCTAATAGCTGTATAAGTCGTGTCGGAGCGAATCCCATTACACCCTGAGAAGCAACTGGAACCTACCAGTATATCCTGCTTGCCCTGGCCAGGGACTTTGCATAATGGCTCTCTGACACAGCGCGATATCATCTCCCAATACCGGGAGAGACGAATCCTATCTAACCACTACTTCCTCCAAGTGCTCGGGACTGCACCCAACTGCTACCTGTTTGCACGACTCCTTTGAGCCGTGGTAGGGTAGCAATCTAAGAACAGTGGGACACACTTGAGGCGAAGTAGCAGTGTCAAGTCTGCGGACTATACTGTACTCATGTCATCTGGGAACTGTTAACTGACGACGGGTATAATACCAAACAATCAGTTCCCCTGCGAGTCCTGTCCGGTGTACCCGTAACCTAACGAGCACCTGTATACTATCTCCAGTACGACATACTGATGGCTGTGGGACAGACCATCTCCTCAACTGGGATGAGAAGCGTACACATTTAGTCTACTCCGGAATATCGATGCCCTATCTCGATAATCCAACGACCAGGGACCTGTATAGGATATTGCTTACAGACTACCCAGCCCCCACTAGTGTGACTGCCATCACAACACTCGTAATCAAGCAAAGATCCTATAGGCTCAACTAATATGTATAAGCTATAGCTCCGTTATTGTGACTTCTGATGGGACCTTGGTTCCTTCGCTAAAGCTATAGCTCCGTTATTGTCGCAATACAGAACTATTGGATCAACTATGGTAGGAACCACCTGAAGTTCTGTTAGGAACTTCTTCATCCAGACTGCTTCTTTTGCGGCATTGCAAGCAGCAATATACTCCGCTTCCATAGTCGAGTCAGCAATGGTGTCCTGCTTAGAACTCTTCCAGCACACCGCCCCTCCATTGAGGGTAAAGACATAACCAGACATGGACTTGGAATAGTCCTTATCACTCTGGAAGCCGGAATCAGCAAAGGCTTCCATCTTGAGGTCTTTTCCGCCGAAAACCAATAACATCTCCTTAGTCCTTCTCAGGTACTTGAGAATGTTCTTGACCGCTATCCAGTGATTCTCCCCTGGGTCTGACTGATACCGGCTTACCACGCTGAGTGCGTAAGCTATATCTGGTCTGGTGCACGACATCGCATACATTATAGAGCCTACCGCAAAAGCGTAGGGTATAATCGACATACGATCCCTTTTCAAATCAGTCTTGGGAGACATCTTTTTGGATAGGGTGATTCCGTGACAAGCCGTTATATTACCGTGCTTAGAATCTTCCATACTGAATCTTTTCAGTATAGTGTTGATATACCTGGACTGCGAAAGTCCCAACATCCTCTTGGATCTATCACGATAGATCCGGATCCCCAGAATGTAAGAGGCATCACCCAGGTCTTTCATGGAGAACCTGTGTGATAAGAATCCTTTGACAGATTGTAGCATAGGAATGTCATTTCCTATCAATAGAATGTCATCCACGTACAAGACGAGGAATACGACAGTTCGTGCTACAACTTTACTATATATACATAGTTCATCTGGATTTTTGATAAAATCATATTCTTTGCCCGTTTCATCAAAACAGATGTTCCAACTCCGCGATGCCTGTTTTAGTCCATAAATGGACTTAAGCAACTTGCATACTTTACCGCTGCTCCCACTCTGATTGAAACCCTCTGGCTGATCCATATAGACGCACTCTTCTAAATTACCATTCAGAAAAGCCGTCTTTACGTCTATCTGCCAGATTTCATAATCATCGAAGGCAGCAAAAGCAATAAGGACCCGAATGGATTTGAGCATTGCCACTGGAGAAAAAGTTTCGTCATAGTCCAAACCAGGTCTTTGACGAAAACCCTTTGCAACAAGTCTAGCCTTATAGGTTTCCACCTGTCCATCTACACCAATCTTTTTCTTGAAGATCCATTTGCATCCTATAGGTTTTGTTGGATATATGTATGCCCTAGAGGCCATTATGTGATAGTGGATGTATCTATACATGTATATATATTCAGTTTGCATTCTTGCTCGACATGATAGTATGCTATCTGGTTATTCTTTATCTGACATGTTGATTTGATCATGCTTTTATTCATTCATACATGCTGATAAAGCCCCAAGGATATCTGCTTGACTACTCTGATTATGATAGAGATCATACTAGTGGGACATTTGTAGTCTATAAGCATATCCTGAAATGTCCCTAGTCGGAGGTGTATCGAGACGGGGCATCGATATACCAGAGTAGACTAGCGTATATGATACTCGACCCATGTGATGGGCGATGGATGTTCCCACATTCATCGATGTTTCACATCAAGATCATATACGGGTGCTCAGTGCTGACTGGGTACACTGGACGGACTCACCGAGAACTCCTATATGGAATTATATCTATCGTCGGATAGCAGTTCTCAGGTGACACTGGTACAGGTTAGTCTGTAGACCCGAGATTGTCATGGAGTCTTGTGTGTTCTCCCACTGTACTTTGATTACCACCCTACCACGGCTCTACTGAGTCGTGCAAACAGGTGGCCGTTGGGTACAGTCCCGAGACACACGAAGGCAATGAGCGATAGGAGGGGTTTCGTCTCTCCCGGTATTGGGAGTTGATGCTGTGCTGTGCTCGACTGGTTATAACAGCAAGTCCCTGGCCAGGGCTGCTGAGATTTGCTGATAAGTGTTATCAGTAGTTTCTCGATCTGTTATAGACCATTCACCGACACGACTTATTGAGTTATTGGGGTCGACGTGACCATCCCTAGGCTCGATATGCAGCATATCTGACGATGATACCGGACTGTACGGTAGTGTTGCCGGATGGCTCGACGGGAGTTGTAGCAGGTTCGCTTGTTGTCTTCTGATCGCTCAATACCCTGGTGGCCGTTACGTTTAGCTGACCGCTTGCGGCTTGAGGGTACCTGATATGATCATTACCCTCTGCCGGCGTATTAACGAGTCTTAGAGTCCCACAAAGGAGTTACCCAGTCCAGGCGAAACGTTGTGGTGCGCATATGCGATATGCGCATGCACCCGATTGAAATGTGCGTATATGATACCGAACATTGATCGGGTGAACTACTTTTGGTGGGGTCATATGAGATATGACCGGATTGATAAATCAAGTGTTGATTTATCATTTAACCATTAGTTTTCTGACTTAAAACCTTTTCTTGGATGATGGATGTGTGCATGCATGTGTAGTTTTCTTTCTTTCTTTCATGCTAGTTTCATGCACATGTGGATGTGCATACATGCACACATACATACACTCATCCATCATGGTTGTTAGCATATGGAAATGGTGGCAATATAAGACTCACACCATGGATTATATAATGGATTATTATTTAATTTTGGATTTAAAAGAAAATGAAAAAGGAAAGGATAATCTTTCATGCTTCTACGTTCTTCCTTTGACCTAACCATGCTCAACTACCACTAACCTAAGGTTATCCTTCTCTTTATCATTCCAAACCAAAGTTAAATAATGTCTCCATCACTTTAACCATGGTTCATAGCATGAAGGATTAAAATATATATGGATATATTTCTTTTTCTTCACAAGGGTTAACATTTTATCTCTTGTTAAAATTGCCACCATCTTCTTCCTCTTTCTCTTTTGCTCTCTAGTTCTTTCTAGTGATCAAATACCATTCAAAGATAGGTTTTTGAAGTGAGAAACCTAACCACAACATCATTCTACACAAGCTTAGCCGCTTTGTTTAGAGTGTTCTCTTCGGTTTGTCGAAGTTGCGAGCTTGGACGGATATCTCCGTGGTGGATCGTCGTGGACACAAGGGGACATCAAAAGGACCTTCGTTCAACACCTTAGAGACCAAGGAGTCCAGCGAAGGGGAGCTACAAAGGTTGTAGCCTTCAAACCCTTAACTTTACTAGCTTAAAGTTTCATAACCCTAATTTTCTAGGATCGATCCCTTTGCATGTTAGTTTAGCACCTTAAAAATTATAACTTTGGGTCATGTGATGCTTCAAAACACTTCATAGGATGCTATACTAACCTTACAGGTTTCACCCCATCTGGAGCAAAGTCCAAAGTCCATACTTTATTGGTGCACATGGACTCCATTTCGGTCCGCATTGCATCTAGCCATCGTACCGAGTCGCCGCTCTGGATGACCTGCTGGAAGCTAGTAGGTTCATCATCATCTATGACGCAATCCTCTCTATCCCCATCTATGAGAAAACCGTAGTATCTCTCAGGCGGATGAGACGGCCTACTATTCCTCCGGAGGGGTGCGGGAATGTCCTGTTCTTCTTGAACTACTGGTTCTACCAACTTTCAGTTGTAGTTTGTGGTTCTGGAATTTCTTCCAGTTCTATTTCGCTCCCACTTGTATCCTTTTCTAAAACCTGCTGTTCTAGAAAATGGGCATTACGAGAAACAAAAACCTTTTGTTCCTCTGCGTAATAGAATAGATACCTCTTGGAGTTCTTTGGATATCCCACAAACTTACACTGTACTGAGCGTGCCTCGAGCTTGTCCACATGCTGCTTTTTAACAAAAGCTGGACATCCCCATATCCTCAGATACTGAAGATAGGGTTTCTTCCCACTCCATATCTGATATGGCGTGGTAGGCACAGTCTTGGTAGGAATCCTGTTCAGAAGATATGCCGCTGATTCTAGCGCATAACCCCAGAAAGATCGCGGTAACTCAGCATTACTCATCACGGAAGTACCATATCCAATAGGGTTCGATTCCGTCTCTCCGATACACCGTTATGCTGTGGATTGTATGGAGGAGTAAGCTGAGAGAGAATTCCTTTCTCTTTTAGGCAACCTAGGTACTCGGCACTTAAGTATTCACGATCTCGATCAGATCTCAGTGTCTTGATACTTTTGCCGGTTTGTTTTTCTACTTCATTCTTATACTCCTGGAATTTCTCAAAAGCCTCGGATTTATGTTTCATCAGATAAATGAATCCGTACCTTGAGTAATCATCCGTAAAAGTAATGAAATAGGAAAAACCACCTCTTGCATGTGTAGACATTGGACCACATACATCGCTGTGTATGAGTCCTAAGAGCTCGCTCGCTCTTACTCCATGTCCAGTGAATGGAGTCTTTATCATCTTTCCTTTGAGACATAATTGACAAGTGGCATAAGTTTGATATTCGAACGAGTCCAAATATCCTTCTTTATGTAACTTAGTTAACCTTGTCTCATTGATGTGACCTAGTCTACAATTCCATAAGAAAGCCTTATTTAAATCTGGAGACTTTCTTTTTAGTGTATTCTGGACATTGAAAATCTTGAGTTGGTTTAAGACATATATACCGTTATCCAGTGTACCGGACCCAATCAAACAATGATTAAGGTGGATGTTAACAACATCGCTTACAAACGTGAAATCATAACCTTTATTTGATAACAAGGAAACTGATACGATATTACACGTTAAACTAGGTACACAAAAATAGTTATGTAAAACCAAAATATGTCCACTCGTCAATCCCAGGTGATAATCCCCTACGGACACAGCTTCCACGCTAGCTCCGTTAGCAACCATCAGGGTCATATTGTTAGTGTATATGCCCTAGAGGCCATTACTGTATCATACTAGTTTGTATATTACTTAATGGAAGCTTGGGATATTCACCTTGTATAAACAATCTTGCTCAAAATAGTAGTATGCTACTTGGTTTGTTTCTACTTCAATGTATACATGTGTTTATTTTAGTATATCACCTATACACATTACTGGAGCCCTTAGGATCTTTGCTTGATTACCAGCGTTGTGATGGCAGTCACACTAGTGGGGCTGGGTAATCTATAAGCACATCCTTATACAGGTCCCTAGTCGCAGGACTATCGAGACAGGGCATCGATACTCCGGAGTAGACTAGCGCATGCGCTTCTCATCCCGGTGTGGGAGATGGTCTGTCCCACAGCCATCAGTACGTCGTACTGGAGATAATATGTGGGTGCTCGTTAGGTTATGAGTACACTGGACAGGACTCGTCGGGAACTGACCGGTTGGTATTATACCTATCGTCAGTTATCAGTTCCCAGGTGACATGAGTACAGCTTAGTCCGCTGACTTGACACTATCACTTCGCCTCGAGTGTGTTCCCACTGTACTTTGATTACTACCCTACCACGGCTCAAAGGAGTCGTGCAAACAGGTAGTAGTTGGGTGCAGTCCCGAAGCACTTGGAGGCAGTGACGGTTAGACAGGATTCGTCTCTCCCGGTATTGGGGGTTGACATCGCGCTGTGTCTAGGAGAGCCATTACACGAGTAGTCCCTGGCCAGGGCAAGCGAGATATACTGGTAGTTTTCCAGTGTTATCTCACGGTGTATTGGGCTTCACTCCGACACGACTTGTACCGCTATTAGGGGACTGACGTTTACCGCCCTCCTAGGCCCGCCATGCGATGTATCAGACGAACAGACCGGAATGCCGTTAGTTAAGTAACCTAACGGTGCATAATGGAACATTGCGGCGAATGCGGATGGCATAAGCGTACGTGTTATTTTCGTTTCTTTTCTGTGATTGGCTTAAGGAATTAAATGATGGGATTACATTAATATGATTAATGTAAAGAAAATAAACCTAAAAAGATGTTGTAGAATCGGATTTAAAAACTACTCGGCTATTTCTGAAAAAGCTACATTTCAAAACTGCGGAGCTTAAGCCACTCCTTTTGAAAACTGTTTGATTCTACAACGATATCAAGTTCAAAGCGTTAAAGACTTTCTTAAAAATCATTCGCAACCCTCCGTCATTTTAGGAAGTAGAGTACTTAGTATTCGTGCTACGTTTGTTGACTTTAGTTAAGGCGTAGTGTACGGTAGCTAAGTGATGTCTTCCTACACTGTATATGATGCAGATTAATTAGGACATTCATGCGACTTTGTTGACCATAGTTAAGGGTCATATGGGTGGGTCTAATTAATCAAGAAATGACGGGTAGAACTTGACTGGTACTTATGATTTGTTGACTATAGTTAAGGTCATAAGTACTAGGGGTAAAAATTACATCGGGAATTTCAAGTGTTGAAATTTGCAATGAGATTGCATACCTTCCATGTGATGGTTGGATCCCGATCCCACTGTGGGCAATAGTTGCTCCTAGGAGAGTTTTACAGTTTACAATAAGCTAACTCATTAGGTGTCTAGAAAGGTGTTAACGGGGCTCCGCCTCTGGGAAAACGAGGTTTACTCTAATTAGGTCCGTGCGAAAGCACGGGGAACCTCCCTCAAAGTACCGACACTGGCCTGGCTGAACGGTTAGCGAAGTTGTAGACTGTAATTAATCCTGGCTAGTTTTTCTTTTTAAGGTTTGAAAGAAAAACTTGATAAAAAGCAGTGGGAAACATCGATTAGACAAGATAATAAACCAATCTAATCTATGCAAGAGCTTTCGCTGAGTGTATTCTTTTCTCTCTCTTAATGGCAGATACCAATGACTGGACTTAAGCTTCTACTAGATAAAAACAAACTGAATGGGACCAACTATAAAGACTGGCTAAGGAATCTGAAGATCGCCTTGACTTATGATAAAGTATCATATGTCCTCACGGCTTCAGCCCCGCCCGTCCCAGGTCCAAAATCCTCAGTTGCGGACATTGAAGTCCGCAAGACATGGGACGCTGACTGTGCCACGGCCACATGCCTCGCGCTTGCATCGATGGATAACACACATCAAAAGCAGCACGAGGACATGGACATTCACGGGATACTGCTCCATACAAAGGAGTTGTATGGGGAGCAATCCCGCGTATTACGATACGAAGCATCAAAGAAACTGTTTCAGATGCGAATGGCCCCTGGCACACCAGTAGGAGACCATGTGTTGAAGATGATAGCTCTTATAGAAGAGCTTGAGGACCTTGGATGGACAATGGACAATGAACAATATATAGATATTATTCTGCAGTCCCTCCCCTCCATGTTTGCTCAGTTCATAGTGAACTTCAACATGCATGGCATGGAGAAGGACCTCCCTGAACTCCTTAATATGTTAAGGAGTGCAGAGAGCACTATGAAGTCAGCAAAGACTCCCGTTATGACCATTGGACAGTCTTCTTCTTCTCGCCCAAAAGCTAAGGCCAAGGGAAAGAAAAAGAAGAAACCCACTAATCCTAAGGGCGGAGTCAAAAAGGTGAAGGGAAAGGGAAAGTCCACGGCTGGAGACCCAGGGAAAGGCGAGTGTTTTCATTGCCACAAGACAGGACATTGGAAGCGCAATTGCACGGAGTACCTAAGTCTCAAAAAGAAGCATGGTGATGCTTCTGCTTCAGGTGCGTTTGTGACTGAAAACTGTTTTTCTATAAACTCTGCTTCCTGGGTATTGGATACCGGTTCAGGTTCTCACATTTGCAATTCTATGCAGGGGCTGAGAAATAGCAATGTTTTGAAGACAGGTGACCATACTCTCCGCGTTGGAAATGGTTCCAATATACATACAGTCGCAGTGGGAGAGTATCACTTGGGGTTGCCATCTGGATGTATTTTGATTTTGAATCCATGTTATTTTGTACCAAGTATGCTATGTAATATAATATCCGTTTCTTTGTTGGACAATGAAGAATATAATTTTGTGTTGCAGAACAATGTTATGAACATTCACCTAAATCAAATGTTGGTTGGGTATGGTACGCTTAATAACGGAATATATGTCCTAAATCAACACACAGTTTTCAGTATACAACACACTAATAAAAGAAAACTTTCAGAATTAAATGAAGCTTTTCTTTGGCATTGTAGACTTGGTCATATTAACGAAACAAGACTAAACAAGTTACATAAAGATGGATATTTAAACTCTTTTGAATATAAATCTTATGCGACTTGCCAGTCTTGTATCAAGGGTAAAATGACCAAAACTCCGTTTACAGGACACGGAGAAAGAGCTACTCAGCTCCTTGGCCTCATACATAGTGATGTATGTGGGCCAATGTCTACACAGGCTAGAGGCGGTTTTTCATACTTCATTACATTCACCGACGATTTCTCAAGATTCGGTCATGTATTTTTATTAAAACACAAGTCCGACGCTTTCGAGAAATTCGTTGAATATAAACAAGAAGTAGAAAAACAAACCGGCTTGAGTATTAAGATGCTTCGATCAGATCGAGGTGGAGAGTATCTCAGTACAGAATTTGCAAACTTCCTAAAAGAGAATGGGATTCTCTCTCAGCTCACTCCGCCTTACACACCACAGCACAACGGTGTGTCAGAACGACGGAATAGGACCCTATTAGATATGGTCCGGTCCATGATGAGTGACGCTGAGTTACCCGTCTCTTTCTGGGGACATGCATTGGAGACTGCAGCGTTTCTGCTAAACAGGGTTCCGACCAAAGCCGTGTCTACCACGCCATATGAGATATGGAATGGGAAGAGACCATCTCTTAAGAGAATTAAGATTTAGGGTTGCCCGGCCTATGTTAAAAAACAGAATCCGGACAAACTCGAGACACGGTCAGTCATGTGTAACTTTGTGGGATATCCAAAGAATTCTTATGGATATCTGTTCTACCATAAAGAGGAACAAAAAGTGTTTGTTTCTCAGTATGCCACATTCTTGGAAAAAGAGTTTTTCACAGATAAAGATAATGGCAAGGTGGTAGATCTAGAAGAGGTTCTGGAGACACAAACTACAAATGACGATTTGGTTGAACCGGCTGTTGCAACAGAAACTGAAGAACCTCGGCCACTCCGTAGGTCCGGTAGGACTTCTCGCCCACCGGAGAGGTACTACGGTTTCCTCATTGATGGTAACGGAGAAGATTGCATCATGGATGATGATGATCCTACCAGTTTTCAGCAGGCTATCACGAGTGGTGACTCTGTGAAGTGGCTGGATGCCATGAGATCCGAAATGGAGTCTATGTACACCAACAAAGTATGGACTTTGGACGTTGTACCCCCTGGGGTAAAACCTGTAGGGTGCAAATGGATCTTTAAAAGAAAGATTGGTGTGGATGGGCAGGTAGAGACCTATAAGGCAAGACTTGTGGTGAAAGGTTTTCGTCAAAGACCAGGTTTGGACTATGACGAAACCTTTTCGCCCGTAGCCATGCTTAAATCCATTCGGATCCTACTTGCTATTGCTGCTCACTACGACTATGAAATCTGGCAGATGGACGTTAAACAGCATTTCTAAATGGAAATTTAGAAGAATGCGTTTATATGGATCAGCCAGAGGGCTTCATTGACAGTGGGAGCAGCGAGAAAGCATGTAGATTGCTTAAATCCATATATGGGTTGAAGCAGGCATCTCGGAGTTGGAACATCTGTTTCGATGATGTTATCAAAGAGTTTGATTTCATCAAAAATCCAGATGAACCTTGTGTTTATAAGAAGGCTGTAGGAAGAGCTGTCACATTCCTCATATTGTACGTGGATGACATTCTTCTGATAGGAAATGATATTCCTATGCTACAGTCGGTCAAATCATTCTTATCACTAAGGTTCTCCATGAAGGACCTGGGTGATGCCACATACATCCTGGGCATAAGGATCTATAGGGATAGATCCAAAAAGTTATTGGGATTGTCCCAAACCAGGTACATCAACACCATCCTAAAGAGGTTTAGTATGGAAGACTCCAAGCGGGGTGCCTTACCCGCTTGCCATGGAGTCACTCTCTCCAAGGATTCTTGTCCAATGACCGATGAAGAGAGAGCTCGCATGAGCATTATACCTTATGCTTCGGCAGTAGGGTCTATAATGTATGCGATGTTATGTACACGCCCAGATGTAGCTTATGCACTTAGTGTTGTAAGCAGGTATCAATCCAACCCAGGGAAGAACCACTGGACAGCTGTGAAGAACATTCTTAAGTACGTACGAAGGACTAAAGAATTGTTCTTGGTGTATGGTAATACAGATCTCCAAATGGAGGCCTTTACCGATTCGAGCTTCCAGAGCGATAAGGATGACAGCAAATCTATCTCAGGGTTTGTATTTACCCTCAATGGAGGGGCGGTAAGTTGGAAGAGTTCCAAACAGGATACCGTTGCAGACTCTACGATGGAAGCTGAGTACATTGCTGCAAATGATGCCGCCA
Source organism: Agapanthus africanus (assembly GCA_030015575.1). NCBI lineage: Eukaryota > Viridiplantae > Streptophyta > Magnoliopsida > Asparagales > Amaryllidaceae > Agapanthus > Agapanthus africanus. The sequence continues at coordinate 407,031,702 of CM057346.1, forward strand.
AGGAAGCCGTCTGGATGAAGAAGTTCGTCTCGGAGCTAGGAGTAGTTCCAACCATTATTGATCCAATACCTTTGTATTGTGACAATAATGGGGCGATGGCGTTTGCCAAGGAGCCCAGATCCAATCAGCGGTCCAGACACATCCTGAGGCGCTTTCATTTGATCCGGGAGATTGTCGATCGCCGCGAGATCGAGATTAAGAGAGTTGACCCAAAGAACAACGCCGCTGATCCACTCACTAAGGCCCTCCCTCAGCCACAGCATGAGCGACTTTTTGAGATGTTGGGTATGAGATACGCCAATAACTGGCCTTAGTGCAAGTGGGAGATTGTTGGATATATGTATGCCCTAGAGGCCATTATGTGATAGTGGATGTATCTATACATGTATATATATTCAGTTTGCATTCTTGCTCGACATGATAGTATGCTATCTGGTTATTCTTTATCTGACATGTTGATTTGATCATGCTTTTATTCATTCATACATGCTGATAAAGCCCCAAGGATATCTGCTTGACTACTCTGATTATGATAGAGATCATACTAGTGGGACATTTGTAGTCTGTAAGCATATCCTGAAATGTCCCTAGTCGGAGGTGTATCGAGACGGGGCATCGATATACCAGAGTAGACTAGCGTATATGATACTAGACCCATGTGATGGGCGATGGATGTTCCCACATTCATCGATGTTTGACATCAAGATCATATACGGGTGCTCAGTGCTGACTGGGTACACTGGACGGACTCACCGAGAACTCCTATATGGAATTATATCTATCGTCGGATAGCAGTTCTCAGGTGACATTGGTACAGGTTAGTCTGTAGACCCGAGATCGTCATGGAGCCTTGTGTGTTCTCCCACTGTACTTTGATTGCCACCCTACCACGGCTCTACTGAGTCGTGCAAACAGGTGGCCGTTGGGTACAGTCCCGAGACACACGAAGGCAATGAGCGATAGGAGGGGTTTCGTCTCTCCCGATATTGGAAGTTGATGCTGTGCTGTGCTCGACTGGTTATAACAGCAAGTCCCTGGCCAGGGCTGCTGAGATTTGCTGATAAGTGTTATCAGTAGTTTCTCGATCTGTTATAGACCATTCACCGACACGACTTATTGAGTTATTGGGGTCGACGTGACCATCCCTAGGCTCGATATGCAGCATATCTGACGAAGAGACCTGACTGTACGGTAGTGTTGCCGGATGGCTCGACGGGAGTTGTAGCAGGTTCGCTTGTTGTCTTCTGATCGCTCAATACCCGGGTGGCCGTTACGTTTAGCTGACCGCTTGCGGCTTGAGGGTACCTGATATGATCATTACCCTCTGCCGGCGTATTGACGAGTCTTAGAGTCCCACAAAGGAGTTACCTAGTCCAGGCGAAACGTTGTGGTGCGCATATGCGATATGCGCATGCACCCGATTGAAATGTGCGTATATGATACCGAACATTGATCGGGTGAACTACTTTTGGTGGGGTCATATGAGATATGACCGGATTGATAAATCAAGTGTTGATTTATCATTTAATCATTAGTTTTCTCACTTAAAACCTTTTCTTGGATAATGGATGTGTGCATGCATGTGTGCTTTTCTTTCTTTCTTTCATGCTAGTTTCATGCACATGTGGATGTGCATACATGCACACATACATACACTCATCCATCATGGTTGTTATCATATGGAAATGGTGGCAATATAAGACTCACACCATGGATTATATAATGGATTATTATTTAATTTTGGATTTAAAAGAAAATGAAAAAGGAAAGGATAATCTTTCATGCTTCTACATTCTTCCTTTGACCTAACCATGCTCAACTACCACTAACCTAAGGTTATCCTTCTCTTTATCATTCCAAACCAAAGTTAAATAATGTCTCCATCACTTTAACCATGGTTCATAGCATGAAGGAATAAAATATATATGGATATATTTCTTTTTCTTCACAAGGGTTAACATTTTATCTCTTGTTAAAATTGCCACCATCTTCTTCCTCTTGCTCTTTTGCTCTCTAGTTCTTTCTAGTGATCAAATACCATTCAAAGATAGGTTTTTGAAGTGAGAAACCTAACCACAACATCATTCTACACAAGCTTAGCCGCTTAGTTTAGAGTGTTCTCTTCAGTTTGTCGAAGTTGCGAGCTTGGACGGATATCTCCGTGGTGGATCGTCGTGGACACAAGGGGACATCAAAAGGACCTTCGTTCAACACCTTAGAGACCAAGGAGTCCAGCGAAGGGGAGCTACAAAGGTTGTAGCCTTCAAACCCTTAACTTTACTAGCTTAAAGTTTCATAACCCTAATTTTCTAGGATCGATCCCTTTGCATGTTAGTTTAGCACCTTAAAAATAATAACTTTGGGTCTTGTGATGCTTCAAAACACTTCATAGGGTGCTATACTAACCTTACAGGTTTCACCCCATCTGGAGCAAAGTCCAAAGTCCATACTTTGTTGGTGCACATGGACTCCATTTCGGTCCGCATTGCATCTAGCCATCGTACCGAGTCGCCGCTCTGGATGACCTGCTGGAAGCTAGTAGGTTCATCATCATCTATGACGCAATCCTCTCTATCCCCATCTATGAGAAAACCGTAGTATCTCTTAGGCGGATGAGACGGCCTACTATTCCTCCGGAGGGGTGCGGGAATGTCCTATTCTTCTTGAACTACTGGTTCTACCAAACTTTCAGTTGTAGTTTGTGGTTCTGGAATTTCTTCCAGTTCTATTTCGCTCCCACTTGTATCCTTTTCTAAAACCTGCTGTTCTAGAAAATGGGCATTACGAGAAACAAAAACCTTTTGTTCCTCTGCGTAATAGAATAGATACATCTTGGAGTTCTTTGGATATCCCACAAACTTACACTGTACTGAGCGTGCCTCGAGCTTGTCCACATGCTGCTTTTTAACAAAAGCTGGACATCCCCATATCCTCAGATACTGAAGATAGGGTTTCTTCCCACTCCATATCTGATATGGCGTGGTAGGCACAGTCTTGGTAGGAATCCTGTTCAGAAGATATGCCGCTGATTCTAGCGCATAACCCCAGAAAGATCGCGGTAACTCAGCATTACTCATCACGGAAGTACCATATCCAATAGGGTTCGATTCCGTCTCTCCGATACACCGTTATGCTGTGGAGTGTATGGAGGAGTAAGCTGAGAGAGAATTCCTTTCTCTTTTAGGCAACCTAGGAACTCGGCACTTAAGTATTCACGATCTCGATCAGATCTCAGTGTCTTGATACTTTTGCCGGTTTGGTTTTCTACTTCATTCTTATACTCCTGGAATTTCTCAAAAGCCTCGGATTTATGTTTCATCAGATAAATGAATCCGTACCTTGAGTAATCATCCGTAAAAGTAATGAAATAGGAAAAACCACCTCTTGCATGTGTAGAGATTGGACCACATACATCGCTGTGTATGAGTCCTAAGAGCTCGCTCGCTCTTACTCCATGTCCAGTAAAAGGAGTCTTTGTCATCTTTCCTTTGAGACATAATTGATAAGTGGCATAAGTTGGATATTCGAACGAGTCCAAATATCCTTCTTTATGTAACTTAGTTAACCTTGTCTCATTGATATGACCTAGTCTACAATTCCATAAGAAAGCCTTATTTAAATCTGGAGACTTTCTTTTTAGTGTGTTCTGGACATTGAAAATCTTGAGTTGGTTTAAGACATATATACCGTTATCCAGTGTACCGGACCCAATCAAACAATGATTAAGGTGGATGTTAACAACATCGCTCACAAACGTGAAATCATAACCTTTATTTGATAACAAGGAAACTGATACGATATTACACGTTAAACTAGGTACACAAAAACAGTTATGTAAAACCAAAATATGTCCACTCGTCAATCCCAGGTGATAATCCCCTACGGACACAGCTTCCACGCTAGCTCCGTTAGCAACCATCAGGGTCATATTGTTAGTGTATATGCCCTAGAGGCCATTACTGTATCATACTAGTTTGTATATTACTTAATGGAAGCTTGGGATATTCACCTTGTATAAACAATCTTGCTCAAAATAGTAGTATGCTACTTGGTTTGTTTCTACTTCAATGTATACATGTGTTTATTTTAGTATATCACCTATACACATTACTGGAGCCCTTAGGATCTTTGCTTGATTACCAGCGTTGTGATGGCAGTCACACTAGTGGGGCTGGGTAATCTATAAGCACATCCTTATACAGGTCCCTAGTCACAGGACTATCGAGACAGGGCATCGATACTCCGGAGTAGACTAGCACATGCGCTTCTCATCCCAGTGTGGGAGATGGTCTGTCCCACAGCCATCATTACGTCGTACTGGAGATAATATGTGGGTGCTCGTTAGGTTACGAGTACACTGGACAGGACTCGTCGGGAACTGACCGGTTGGTATTATACCTATCGTCAGTTATCAGTTCCCAGGTGACATGAGTACAGCTTAGTCCGCTGACTTGACACTATCACTTCGCCTCGAGTGTGTTCCCACTGTACTTTGATTACTACCCTACCACGGCTCAAAGGAGTCGTGCAAACAGGTAGTAGTTGGGTGCAGTCCCGAAGCACTTGGAGGCAGTGACGGTTAGACAGGTTCGTCTCTCCCGGTATTGGGGGTTGACATCGCGCTGTGTCTAGGAGAGCCATTACACGAGTAGTCCCTGGCCAGGGCAAGCGAGATATACTGGTAGTTTTCCAGTGTTATCTCAGGGTGTATTGGGCTTCACTCCGACACGACTTGTACCGCTATTAGGGGACTGACGTTTACCGCCCTCCTAGGCCCGCCATGCGATGTATCAGACGAACAGACCGGACTGTACGGAGATTGTCACATTCAGGCTCAGTAGGAGTTCAGATGGGTTTCACCACGTCAGTCTTCTTGTCGGCATCTACCTGGGGACCGTTACGCACAAAAAAGTGCCGCTTGCGGTCTGTGGTTAAATCCACTGCCAGCGTAGTGTCGAGTCTCTAGAGTCCCACACAGAAAGCTTTTCGCCTTTAGGCAAAAGAGTAGAGGTCGCATGGCTTTACGACAGGTCGCATGGTTTTGTGACAGGGTTCAGTCACATCCGTGCACTTGCGCACGTTTAGTGTCCGGACAGTTTACACTAGCGGGTTTTGGTTTAAGCCAGATCCTAATGTACGTATTGGGATTGGTTTTATCCAGTTTGTATTTGTGTTCCTCGGAACGCGAATGCGGGTGTGTATGCACAGTTAACGGAGAGACAGAGGCAGAGGATTCTCATTAGGGTTGTTGACCGTTGACTGTTGACTATTGACTTTTTGCTCAACCCTAATGAGAATATGATATATGATTAACAATAATATTAATTAAGTATTGTGGTGACATGGTTGTTGAGGGGTTGACTTTGTTGACTTGTTGACTTTGTTGACCGGTTGACTAGGTTGGACTAGTTGACCATCATGATGACAATGGCTATCATTTCATGGCAAAGGCTTTTCACCTGCTTGTTCTATTGTGCAATATGAGTGCATGAAATGATTTAGCCATTTTGACTTGAACCATTTTACACAATACTTGATTACTATTTTTGTGATGATGGTTTTGGAATATGAGAGCCAAGAGAGAAAAGTCTTGATCATTCTATCATTCTCACTCTCTCTCTTGTTCTTGAGCTTTCATCTCCTTCCTCTTGCTCTCCCTCTCTTTTGTCTATGGTTCACTTGTTTCATGTATTGAGAAACAAGAACCATAGAGTAAAATCCCAACACACTCTTCTCTACTCATTCTAGTTCATAAGGTTTAGCAAACCAAGTGAACTAGTTTCTTCAAAGACCGAAGAAGAAGCCAAAGGTAGAAGCTTTCAGGTGGATCTATCTTCGGCGCAAGGAGACGACGGAGTGAAGCCGATCCGGACAACCATCGACGCTTGAAGACGAAGGAGTTCAAGAAAGAAAGGTATAACCCCCTAACCGAGTAGTTAATAACTCCTAGTTAGGTTGTTTGTTAGATGTTTAAAAAAGATCCGGTTTTGAGTCCATGTTACCACCTCTAGAAAATTGTTTTTCGTCATATTCCGCATGCCCGAAAGTACCGGGAGAGGTAGCATGGACTTACAGTGGTATCAGAGCCTAGTTAAACTCTATCTAACATGTTAGCAAAGTAACTAGAAGATCGATCAAATAAAAAGTCACGAAACGAACCCGAGTTGTCAAGTTTCTGCCGATTTTTATTCTGTTCAAAAGTTGATAATTTTCATCTTAAAAATCGGCTCAGGCTTTTGTTTGAATAAACACCAAATTTGGTCCCACGAACCGTTCAAAGAGCCGCGGAAACGCGGCTGTAGCACGCTCCCGCCGCGGTTCCGCGGCCGAGTTGACTCGGCCGAGGTCCAAATTTGGTGCAGAGTATTTCTGGGGTTGTTTTGGGATTTTTGGAATATGTATTTTCTGCCTAGATTTTCCAGAACGAAAATTTTGTATTTGGGGCCTATAAATCCGTATTTTTGATCGAACTTCTAAAAGACTTAAGCTGACGGGTTTTTCTGTGATGTGATATTTGTATTGAACGTCTACTAATCTCTATATGTCGATTAGTGGGGGTTATAAAAATCTGTGATCTGTAATGTCATTGGAATGTGTATATGAATTCATTGGATTGTCGCGGGTGAATAGCCGGGGGTTGTGAGACGAGAGTTTTCTTTTCTTTCAATTCATGTAAATTTGTAAATTGATGTAATAATTATTTGTATGGCCGCACAACCGGGTCGGGGTTGTAGCCGTCATTGTATAATTTCTTTTTACTATTTTTGCTCCTAGGATAGACCCATAGAGGGGGTGCACAAACTACCGGGTATGCCGAAGTACAGAGTGGCCTACTCACGGAGTTGAGGGAGGTTGCTTCGCTTCGGGTACTTGGCGGGTAGTTTGCCGCATCCGTAGGGGTCTTGGGTGGGGTATTGGCTATTCACCATGACCGTGTAATCTGCTTTTCGTTACAGGCTCGTACGAATTGCGGGTTCCTAGTATATCCAATGTGTTCATCTGTGATCTGAAATGGCTATCATTGCAATATATCTATATATGATATTATTTAGGCGTTGCTTATGTTTTACAACCGCGCTAGCCCAACCCCCGCTCTGTCGTTAGTTAAGTAACCTAACGGGTAATGACGGGGCCCCGTGGCGAATGCGAATGGCATAAGCGTACGTCATATTTTGGTTGTTTTCTGCAATGGTAGGATTAAATGATGGGACGCATTAAAAGAACTAATGCAAGAATATCACGCATCAAAAGAACTAATGCAAGAAAAATAAACCAAGTAAAAGTCGTTAGAACACTTTCGAAAAACCACTCGGTTCTTTTCAAAACCAACTTTTAAATGCGGAGTTTGAGCCACTCCTTTTAAAAGCTATCATGGTTCCATCGATTATATCAAGTTCACTGCGTTCACGGTTTCGCCAAAACCATTCGTAGCCCTCCGTCGTTTCAGTTAAATATTCAGTAGTATTCAAGCTATGTATTTTGACCTTCGCCAAGGCATAGTGATTGGTAGCTGCTAAATGTTTATCTGTAGCATAGATAGATGCGTTGGTTTGGGACAGTCGTACTACCATTTTGGCCTTCGTCAAGGGTATGTACGGGTAGGTTCAAATTAACCTGGATAATGACGGGTAGAACTTGACATGTGACTTATGATATTTTGGCCTTCGTCAAGGTCATAAGAGCATGGGGCAAAAATCCACATCGGGAGTTTCATAAGTACTGAAACTTGCTAGTGTTGCATACCATTTGGAGTGTGGTGATTCTGGTAGGATTCCTTCAGTTTCGTCATGCGATGATATTTGGATCCCGATCCTACTGTGAGTATATGCTACTCCTCGGGAAATTTCTCACTTAACGATCAATGCTATAAACCAAGTAGGTGTCTAGAAAGGTGTTAGCGGGGCTACGCCCATAGGGAAAAGAGGTTATTTAATTAAGGAACATCGCGAAAGCGTTGGAAAACCTCCCTCGAAGTACCGACACCAGCCTGGCCGAACGGTTAAGCAAGAATTGTACGGTGAGATTGATCCTGACTAATTCTTCCTTTTTGGTTTGAGGAGGGATTCGAGAGACAGTGGGAGCCATCCTGTTTAGACAAATTAAAAACCACTCTAAATTTGCAAGAGCATCATGCTGAGTGTTTTCTTCTCTCTCTCTTAATTGCAGCGACCAAGTGACCGCACCTAGGTTACATCTAGATAATAAAACGACTGAACCTGACTGTTATGACTGGCAAAGGGCTGTCCAGATGTCCATTGCCCATGACAAGCTGGGACACCTCTTAACTAATCAAACCCCTGCCGTCTCAGGTCCATTTTCCCCTGTCACGGATATTTACATCCGCAGGACATCGGAAAAGGATTGTGCGAAAGCCAAGTGCCTCGTGTTAGCCTCAGTTGATGGTACATACCAGGGGCAGCACGAGAAGATGGACTCAGTTTCTATCTTCCTCCATAACAAAGATTTATATGGAGAGCAATCTCGTATCGCAAGATATGAGACCTCGAACGAATTGCTTCAAGCGAGGTTGGCTGTCGGGTCATCTGTAGGGGACAACGTCCTTACAGAGACTAACTATTTTGAGCTCACGGACCTGGAGACCACGTTGGAGAATGGGTCAAGTACTGACTTAATTCTACAGTCCCTGCCCTCTGCTTATACCCTGAAGGAAACCAGGGAAGAAGAAGGAAAAGCAAGGGCAAAAGTTTCAGGACTGGATGTAGTAAAAGTGGGACGTTCCTATTGTAACGGGAATGAACATAGGCAGAAAGATTGCAGGGCTTGCAAAGCCAGTAGCCAGAATTCGAAGCATGTTGTGGCTTCGGGTTCGAGTGTGTTAGTAATTGAGAACTGTATGTCAGTTAACCCTACTTCCTGGGTATTGGATACCGGATCAGGATCTCATATCTGTAATTCGTTACAGGCTCAGAGAAACCGTAGGGTTATCAGGAAAGGTGATATGACTCTCAGGGTTGCTAACGGAATGAGCATGGATGCTGTATCCGTAGGGGAATATCACCTTGGACTGACAACTGGGCAGATATTGATTCTGCGTGACTGTTTGTATGTACCAGGTGCGACTTGTAATATCATATCTGTATCCTTACTTTCTAAGGAAGGATATGATTTTACTTTTGTAAGCGATGTAGTAAACATCCACCTAAATCAAGTACTGATTGGGTCAGGTACATTAAATAACGGTATATACGTATTGAATCAAGCTCAGATATTCAGTGTCCAGAACAAACTTAAAAGAAAGTCTCCAGAATTAAATCAGGCTTTCTTATGGCATTGTAGACTGGGTCACATCAATGAGACACGGTTGACTAAGTTACATAAAGAAGGATACTTGGATCCATTCGAGTACCAGTCTTATGCTACTTGTGAATCTTGTCTCATGGGAAAGATGACAAAGACTCTGTTCACTTGACACGGAGTAAGAACGAGCGAGCTCTTGGGACTCATACACAGTGATGTGTGTGGTCCAATGTCTACACATGCGCGAAGCAGTTATTCATACTTCATTACTTTCACAGATGATTTCTCTAGGTATGGACATGTCTTCTTGATGAAGCACAAATCCGAGGCCTTTGAGAAATTTCGGGAATACAAGAATGAAGTTGAAAAACAAACAGGCAAAAGTATTAAGACACTAAGATCTGATCGAAGTGGAGAATACTTGAGTGCCGAGTTTCTGGACTACTTAAAAGAGAATGGAATTCTTTCTCAGCGTACTCCTTCATACACACCACAACACAACGGTGTATCGGAAAGAAGGAATCGAACCCTATTGGATATGGTTCGTTCCATGATGAGTAAGGCTGAGTTACCGCGATCTTTCTGGGGTTATGCACTAGAAACAGCTGCATATCTCTTCAACAAGGCTCCAACCAAGACTGTGCTTACCACCCCATATCAAATGTGGAGTGGGCAGAAACCCTGTCTTAAGTACCTAAAAACATGGGGATGTCCAGCTTTTGTTAAAAAGCAGCATGCGGACAAACTCGAGGCACGCTCTGTACTGTGTAAGTTTGTGGGATACCCAAAGAACTCCAGGGGGTATTTTTTCTATTACGCAGAGGAACAAAAGGTTTTTGTTTCTCGTCATGCCCACTTTCTGGAACATCAGTTTTTAGAAAAAGGAATAAGTGGGAGAGCAATAGAACTGGAAGAAATTCCAGAACCATAAGCTATTACTGAAAGCTTGGAAGAGCCAGTAGTTTCAGGAGAACCGGACATTCCTGCGCCACTCCACAAGATTAGTAGGCAGTCTCATCCGCCCGAGAGATACTACGGTTTTCTCATAGACGGGGATAGAGAGGATTGCACCATGGATTATGGTGAGCCTACTGGCTTCCAGCAAGCCATTCAGAGCGGTGACTCGGTAAAATGGCTGGATGCAATGCGAACCGAGATGGAGTCCATGTACACCAACAAAGTTTGGACTTTGGACTTTGCTTCAGAAGGGGTAAAACCCGTAGGCTGCAAATGGATCTTCAGAAAGAAGATTGGTGTAGATGGGCAGGTTGAAACCTATAAAGCTAGGCTCGTTGCAAAGGGTTTTCGTCAAAGACCTGGTTTGGACTATGACGAGACTTTTTCTCCGGTAGCCATGCTTAAATCCATTCGGATCCTTCTTGCCATTGCTGCCTTCCACGATTATGAAATCTGGCAGATGGACGTAAAGACGGCTTTTCTAAATGGAAATTTGGAAGAGTGCGTCTATATGGATCAGCCAGAGGGATTCAATCAGAGTTGGAGCAGCGGTAAAGTGTGCTAGTTGATCAAGTCCATCTATGGACTCAAGCAGGCATCGCGGAGTTGGAACATCTGCTTTGATGATACTGTCAAAGAATTCGACTTTGTCAAAAACCCAGATGAACCATGCATTTACAGTAAGATTGTAGGGAGAAATGTCGTATTCCTCGTCTTGTACGTCGATGACATTCTCCTAATAGGAAATGATATTCCTATGCTACAGTCAGTCAAAGGATTCTTGTCGCAGAGGTTCTCCATGAAGGACCTGGGCGATGCCAACTACATTCTGGGGATCCAGATCTATCGTGATAGATCTAAGAGGATGTTGGGACTTTCACAGTCAAGGTACATCGACACCATACTGAAACGATTCAGTATGGAAGATTCCAAGCACGGTAATCTACCGGCTTGTCACGGAATCACCCTCTCCAAAGAGATGTCTCCCAAGACTGATTTGGAAAGGGCTCGCATGTCATCAATACCCTACGCATATGCGGTAGGCTCTATTATGTATGCGATGTTGTGTACCAGACCAGATGTAGCATATGCATTGAGCGTTGTAAGCCGGTATTAGTCGAACCCAGGGGAGAAACACTGGATAGCAGTAAAGAACATTCTCAAGTACCTGAGAAGGACTAAGGTGATGTTCTTGGTGTATGGCGGAAAAGACCTCCAGATTGAGGCCTTTGCTGACTCCTGCTTCCAGAGTGATAAGGATGACTCCAAGTCCATGTCGGGTTATGTCTTTACCCTCAATGGAGGGGCGGTTTGCTGGAAGAGTTCCAAGCAGGAAACCGTTGCTGACTCAACTATGGAAGCGGAGTACATAGCTGCTTGCGATGCCGCAAAGGAAGCTGTCTGGATGAAGAAGTTCCTCACGGAACTTCAGGTGGTTCCTACCAGTGTTGATCCAATACCACTGTATTGTGACAACAACGGCGCTATAGCTTTAGCGAAGGAACCCAGGTCCCATCAGAAGTCCAGGCATATTTTGAGGCGGTACCACCTGATCAGGGAGATCGTTGAACCCCGGGAGATCGAGGTGAAGAGAGTAAATACGGAAGATAACACTGCTGATCCACTCACGAAGGCCTTACCCCAGACTCAGTTTGAGCGGCTGATCGAGATGATAGGTCTTCGATACGCCAGTACATGGCCTTAGTGCAAGTGGGAGATTGTTAGTGTATATGCCCTAGAGGCCATTACTGTATCATACTAGTTTGTATATGACTTAATGGAAGCTTGGGATATTCACCTTGTATAAACAATCTTGCTCAAAATAGTAGTATGCTACTTGGTTTGTTTCTACTTCAATGTGTACATGTGTTTATTTTAGTATATCACCTATACACATTAGTGGAGCCTTTAGGATCTTTGCTTGATTACCAGCATTGTGATGGCAGTCACACTACTGGGGCTGGGTAATCTATAAGCACATCCTTATACAGGTCCCTAGTCACAGGACTATCGAGACAGGGCATCGATACTCCGGAGTAGACTAGCGCATGCGCTTCTCATCCCAGTGTGGGAGATGGTCTGTCCCACAGCCATCTGTATGTCGTACTGGAGATAGTATGCGGGTGCTCGTTAGGTTACGAGTACACTGGACAGGACTCGTCGGGAACTGACCGGTTGGTATTATACCTATCGTCAGTTATCAGTTCCCAGGTGACATGAGTACAGCTTAGTCCGCTGACTTGACACTATCACTTCGCCTCGAGTGTGTTCCCACTGTACTTTGATTACTACCCTACCACGGCTCAAAGGAGTCGTGCAAACAGGTAGTAGTTGGGTGCAGTCCCGAAGCACTTGGTGGCAGTGACGGTTAGACAGGATTCGTCTCTCCCGGTATTGGGGGTTGACATCGCGCTGTGTCTAGGAGAGCCATTACACGAGTAGTCCCTGGCCAGGGCAAGCGAGATATACTGGTAGTTTTCCAGTGTTATCTCAGGGTGTATTGGGCTTCACTCCGACACGACTTGTACCGCTATTAGGGGACTGACGTTTACTGCCCCCCTAGGCCCGCCATGCGATGTATCAGACGAACAGACCGGACTGTACGGAGATTGTCACATTCAGGCTTAGTAGGAGTTCAGATGGGTTTCACCTCGTCAGTCTTCTTGTCGGCATCTACCTAGGGACCGTTACGCACAGCTAGTGCCGCTTGCGGTCTGTGGTTAAACCCACTGCCAGCGTAGTGTCGAGTCTTTAGAGTCCCACACAGAAAGCTATTCGCCTTTAGGCAAAAGAGTAGAGGTCGCATGGCTTTGCGACAGGTCGCATGGTTTTGCGACAGGGTTCAGTCACATCCGTGCATTTGCGCACGTTTAGTGTCCGGACAGTTTACACTAGCGGGCTTTGGTTTAAGCTAGATCCTAGTGTACGTATTGGGATTGGTTTTATCCAGTTTGTATTCGTGTTCCTCGGAACGCGAATGCGGGTGTGTATGCACAGTTGACGGAGAGACAGAAGCAGAGGATTCTCATTAGGGTTGTTGACCGTTGACTGTTGACTATTGACTTTTTGCTCAACCCTAATGAGAATATGATATATGATTAACAATAATATTAATTAAGTATTGTGGTGACATGGTTGTTGAGGGGTTGACTTTGTTGACTTGTTGACTTTGTTGACCGGTTGACTAGGTTGGACTAGTTGACCATCATGATAACAATGGCTATCATTTCATGGCAAAGACTTTTCACTTGCTTGTTCTATTGTGCAATATGAGTGCATGAAATGATTTAGCCATTTTGACTTGAACTATTTTACACAATACTTGATTACTATTTTTGTGATGATGGTTTTGGAATATGAGAGCCAAGAGAGAAAAGTCTTGATCATTCTATCATTCTCACTCTCTCTCTTGTTCTTGAGCTCTCATCTCCTTCCTCTTGCTCTCCCTCTCTTTTGTCTATGGTTCACTTGTCTCATGTGTTGAGAAACAAGAACTATAGAGTAAAATCCCAACACACTCTTCTCTACTCATTCTAGTTCATAAGGTTTAGCAAACCAAGTGAACTAGTTTCTTCAAAGACCGAAGAAGAAGCCAAAGGTAGAAGCTTTCAGGTGGATCTATCTTCGGCGCAAGGAGACGACGGAGTGAAGCCGATCCGGACAACCATCGAGGCTTGAAGACGAAGGAGTTCAAGAAAGAAAGGTATAACCCCCTAACCGAGTAGTTAACAACTCCTAGTTACGTTGTTAGTTAGATGTTTAACAAAGATCCGGTTTTGAGTCCATATTACCACCTCTAGAAAATTGTTTTTCGTCATATTCCACATGCCCGAAAGTACCGGGAGAGGTAGCATGGACTTACACATATCACCATCCTTCAGTACTCTACGGTTTCTCAGTGCCTGCAATGAATTGCATATATGAGATCCTGATCCGGTATCCAATACCCAGGAAGTAGAGTTAATTGACAGACAATTCTCAATTACAAACACACCTGAAGTCGAAGCCACAGCTTGCTTCGGTTCCTGGTTCTTGGCGTTCCACGCCTTGCAGTCTATCTTCCAGTGACCTTTCCTATGACAATGGAAGCACTCATCCTGGGCCACTACTGGTACCGCAAACTTTTTCTTTCCCTTCGCTCCCACCTTACTAACACCTCCTCTAGGTTTGGTGGTGGCCTTTTTCTTCTTTCCTTTGGCCCTAGCCTTGGACCTGGAAGATGAAGCACCGCTAACAAACATAGCGGGTGTTTCCCTTGCCTTCTGCAAGGTGCCCTCTGCACTCCTCAACATGTTAAGGAGTTCTGGAAGTTCAACTTCTTTTCTTTGAATGTTGAAATTCAGAAAAAACTGGCGTAGGTGGAAGGAAGGGACTGGAGAATAAGGTCTGTATAAAGCTCATTATCCAAAGTCGTCCCAAGGTCTGCGAGCTCTTCTATATAGCCAATCATCTTTAGGACATGTTCTCCTACCGATGATTCGACGGCCAACCTCGCACGAAACAAGTTCTTTGAGGTCTCGTATCTTGCTATACGAGATTGCTCTCCATAAAGTTCCTTTGTATGGAGAAATATGGCATCAAGATCCATATCCTCGTGCCTCTTCTGATTTTCATTGTTCATCGAGGCAAGCACGATGCACTTGGCCTTCGCGCAATCATACTCCCAGGTTTTGCGGATTTCCTTATCCGCATTACTGGATTTGGGACCTGGGACTGCAGGTGCCTTAGTGGTGAGGACATACCCCAATCTGTCATAGGTCAAAGCCATTTTGACATTCCGCAGCCAATCTTTATAGTTTGGCCCTGTCAGTATATTTTTCTCTAAAAGTAACTTAAGTCCAGTCATTTTGAGGGTCGCTGCAAGTAGAAGAGAGAGAAGAAACACTTTTAGCATGATGCTCTTGCAAGTTTAGAGTGGTTTTTAATTTCTCTAAACTGGATGGCTCCCACTGTTTTTCGAATCCCTCCTCAAACCAAAAAGGAAGAACTAGCCAGGACTATTCTCACCGTACAATAATTGCTTAACCGTTCGGCCAGGCCGGTGTCGGTACTTTGAGGGAGGTTTTTCAACGCTTTCGGAAAGTTCCTTAATTAAATAACCTCTTTTCTCTGGGGGCGTAGCCCCGCTGACACCTTTCTCGACACCTACTTGGTTTATAGCATTGATCATTAAGTGACGAATCTCCTGATGAGTAGCATATACTCACAGTAGGATCGGGATCCAAATATCATCGTATGATAATGTTGAAGGAATCCTACCAACATTCATCAAACTCCAAATGGTATGCATCTCTTTGCAAATTTCAGTTTCTCTAGAAATTTCCGATATATATTTTTGCCCCATGCTCTTATAACCTTGGCGTTGGTCAAAATGTCATAAGTTATATGTCAAGTTCTACCCATCATTATCTTGTTAATTTGAACCCATCCGTACATATCCCTGACGTTGGCCAAATGATAATACGACTGTCCCAAACTAACTCATCTATCTATGCAACAAATGAATACCCAGCAGCTACCAAACACTATGCCTTGGCGTTAGTCAAAATGCATAGCTTGAATACTACTGAATACCCAAATGAAATGAAGGAGGGCTACGAATGGTTTTGGCGAAACCGTGAACGTAGTGAACTTGATATAACCGAAGGAACCTGATAGCTTTTCAAAAGGAGTGGTTTAAGCTCCGCAATTAAAAATATCTTCAGTTTTAAAAATAACCGAGTAGTTTCTTTTAAATTGTTCCAACGATTAAACTTTGGTTTATTTTCTTTGCATTAATAATAATGCGTCCCATCATTAACCTATCATTGCAGAAAACAACGAAAATACAACGTTCTCTTATGCCATCCGCACTCGCCACTGGGTCCCATCATCACCCGTTAGGTTACTTAACTAACGGCAGAGCAGGGGCTGGGCTAGCGCGGGTGTAAAACATAAAGGACGTCTAAATAGCTATCATATATAGATATTGTACATTCGTCAGATGCAATAATAGGCATTCCAGATCACAGATGAACATTATTGGATATACAAGCAATCCGCGTTTGCTTTGAGCCTGCAACAAAAGACGGATTACACAGTTGTGATGAATAGCCATTACCCCACCGTAGACCCCTACGGGTACGGCAAACTACCCGCCAAGTACCCGAAGTGAAGCGGTCTCCCTCAACAACGTGAGCAGTCCACTAAACACTTCAAAATACCCGGTAGTCTGTGCACCCCACCTTGGGTCTATCCTAGGAGCAAAAATAGTAAAATGAAATAATACAACGGTGGCTACAACCGCAACCTGGATGCGCCCCGCAAAATAATATTACAACATATTACAATTACATTGAATGAATTAAAATAATAACCCATCACAAAACCCTGGCTAATCATCACAACAATCCAATACAGTTCATAATCACAAACAGTTAAAATCCAATACAGAAATGTGCAACCCCCTGCCAACCGACATACTAGCAGTTAGGGGAGGTTTACGAACACATTATACAATCACAGATATAATCAAATTAGCAAACATCGTAAAATTTCGATCGAGCAAACACATCAGATTCTACTCCCAAAACTTCTCTGTGCACCTGAGACTTGAGAAGAAAATAAACATTCCAGAAAACACAAAAATATCACAAAAGAGCCACTGGAAAAACTTGGGCTGAATCGCTCCAACTCGGCCGCGGATCCGCGGCGGATCGTTGGGATTGGCCGCGGTTCCGCGGCTGTATGGCCGATTCATGAACCCAACTTTTTTCAGTGTTCTTATCTTTCTCTGTAGGTTAGACTGCAGCTGCCTGAAAAAATTTTAGGGCCTGTTTTAAATTCGACAGAAACTATGTGATTTCGATGTATTTTCCGGTTCGTTTTGCGTTCGAAATTCTTACGACTTTGCTAATGAGTTAATTATTGTTTAGCGAGGCTCTGATACCACTGTAAGTCGATATACAACACCCCACGACATGCGGGGAGGCGGAAATATGAAAAACGATCTTGTTATTTGCCTAAACATCGACTAACCGAAGAATCTTTGCTAAACTATAACTAACACGAAACATAGAAGTTGTTAACTAATATGTGAAGTGATTATACCTAATGAACCGTGTCCTTCGTCTTTTCGTTCTCTACCTCCTCTCCGGCCTTCTCTATGTAGTAGATGATCCACCGAGAGCTATACTTCAAGCTTCACCTCTAACTTGAGGTAACTAGGTTTCTTAAAGTGCTAATCTAAGTAACCTAGGTGATATAGAGTTGGATTATTGATTGATTAATCTTTCTAATTCTTGATCTCAACACATGAGAGGGGAGGATTAGGGTTTGAAGAGAGAGAGAGCTTGAGAAGAGAGAAGGTGAGTATGAGAATGAGAGTGAGATAATGATCTCTCATGATATATACGAAGCATTATTATTTATCAAATAAATAAAATAAGGGATTTAACAACCATGCTTCATAAATACATATGAGTGATTCATCCATATGAGTTATTAACCATTTATGATGCATTAATGACAAGGATGAATCACACAAATGAGTCACTATCTCATTTAATGCTTATGCCAACTAAACCCCCAAGTCACCATCCTTCTAGAAGCTTCTCACGAAATTATGAGAACGCCCCTCCTATCCGTGAAAACACGGAAAAACTTTAGACTGTATAAATCCAATAACCCGATACTAGAAACTTGCTTAAACCAAAGCCGGCTAGTAAAAACTGTCCGAATGTCGTACGTGCGTAAACACACGTATGCGTCCGAACCCTTATCGTAAAACCATACAACCTCTATATCGTTTCGCCTGGAGCAGGGAAACTCTCTGTGTGGGAATCTAAAGACTCGACTACTATGCTGGCAATGGGTTTAACCACAGACCGCAAGTGGCACTAGCTTTACGTAACGGTCCCCAGGTAGATGTCGATAAGAAGGCCGATGAGGAAACCCATCCGAACTCCTACTGAGCCTGATGTGACAATCTTCGTATAGTCCGGTCTGTTCGTCTAAGACTATTGTATATCGGGCCTAGGGGGCGGCAAGCGTCGGTCTCCTAATAGCGGTATAAGTTGTGTCGGAGCGTAGCTCATTACACCCTGAGAAACAACTGGAACCTACCATTAAATCTCGCTTGCCCTGGCCAGGGACTTTGCGTAACGGCTCTCTGACACAGCGCGATATTAACTCCCAATACCGGGAGAGACGAATCCTGTCTAACCGCTACTGCCTCCAAGTGCTCGGGACTGCACCCAACTGCTACCTGTTTGCACGACTCCTTTGAGCCGTGGTAGGGTAGCAATCTAAGAACAGTGGGACACACTCGAGGCGAAATAGCAGTGTCAAGTCTGCGGACTATGCTGTACTCATGTCATCTGGGAACTGTTAACTGACGACTGGTATAAAACCAACCAACAGTTCCCTGCGAGTCCTGTACGGTGTACCCGTAACCTAACGAGCACCGGTATACTATCTCCAGTACCACGTACTGACGGCTAGGGGACAGACCATCTCCCCAACTAGGATGAGATGCGTACACACTAGTCTACTCCGGAGTATCGATGCCCTGTCTCGATAATCCTACGACTAGGAACCTGAAAAAGGATATGCTTGTAGACTACCCAGTCTCCACTAGTATGACTGCCATCACAACGCTGGGAGTCAAGCAAGATCCTAAGAGCTCTATCAATACGTATATTCACATATTAAGATAGAAAAACCAAGTTGCATACTACCATGTTTAGCAAGACTGTTATATACATGTGAATATCCCATGCTTCCATTAAGTAATATACAAACTAGTATGATACAATAATGGCCCCTAGGGCATATACACTAACAAAATCAATACTTGATTTAATAACCCGGCTATATCACATATAACCGACTAATATCATTTATATGCATATCACATATACATATAACAAATCATTGAATCAACACTTGCATCAACAATCCGGTTATATCTCATATAACCAGTATCGCGAGATTGGAATACGGTATCACATACTCGTATTAATCTCGGTCCCGCACATATCACATATGTGCCCTACTTCATTTCGCATGAGCTAAGAAACCTCTGTGTAAGACTCTAATGACTCGTCAATACGCCGGCAGTAGGTGATGATAATATCAGTCACCCACAAGCCATCAGCGGTACTAGGTGGACGTAATGGCTAACCGGGTATTGAGCGATCAGAAGATCAACAAGCATGCTTGTCCATACTCCTGTGAATCCAACAGTAACACTACCGTACAGTCTGGTCTCTTCGTCCGATATGTCGCATATCTATTCTAGGGGTGGTAAACGTCAGACCCCAGTAACTTGATAAGTCATGCCAATGTGAGGCTCATAACGGGTCGAGCAACTACTGATAACACTTACCAGTAAATCTCCGTATCAACCCTGGCCAGGGACTTCCTGTTATGGTCAATCGAGCACAGCGCAACATCAACCCCCAATACCGGGAAAGACGAATCCCCTCCTATCGCTCATTGCCTCCATGTGACTCGGGACTGTACCCAAAAACCACCGTTTTGCACGCTCTCTTGAACGTGGTAGGATGGAAATCAAAGCACAGTGGGAATCACACAAGACTATATGACGATCTCGGGTTTACAGACTAACCTGTACCAGTGTCACCAGAGAACTGCTATCTGACGTTTGGTATAATACCATCTTGGAGTTCTCGGCAAGTCCTGATCAGTGTACCCAGTCTCCACTGAGCACTAGTATACCATCTTTTATGTCAAACACCAATGGATATGGGATCATCCATCGCCCATTATATGGGTTAAGAAGCGTATACGGTAGTCTACTCTGGAATATCGATGCCCCGTCTCGATACACCCTCGGCTAGGAACAATTAAAGGATGAACTTATGGACTACCCTGGCCCTACTAGTATGATCTCCATCATAGTCCTGGTAGTCAAGTATACATCCTAAGGGCTTTATCAACATGTGAGGGAAAGACAGTATCATAATACAAGTCTACATGTTAAGATAAAGATCAACCAGATAGCATACTATCATGTCGAGCAAGAAAGTCCTCTCTATATATGTTCAAGCATCCACTATAATATACAATCATGTATAATAATGACCTCTAGGGCATACATACAACTAACACATTAGCACTATGAATTTTTGTAAATTGCATGTGTGATGCCCGTTTTAACCACGTCGCGGTGCTAGCAAACACTTTCAAATCCTCATATATCCGGGCGCCGCATGCTCAGATCGGCCCTCATATCAATCTCACGACTCCAGCCGGTATCCTACAGATAACCACCGGGTCCAACCTATCACCGGTAGGCAGTGCTCCCTCCTGCTAGGCTCATCGTCTACTCCACGATCTTCTTTCCCCGGGTATCTTATTTGGTCCACCATATACCCGCAGACGGTTCCTCCTCACTCCTCGAATCGGGTCTCGAAAACAAGTCAGAACCGAGAAAACTCATGGTGGACGCCTCGAAATCACATCACGAGAAACCGCGTTTTTAAAACAATTAATAATTTTCTTTGAAATATAGCCACGGTTCTCAAATCCAGAGATCTCATGAAAACAGTATCTCGATACATATAACCATAAGGTACGATGTATGCAAATATAGAACAGTAATGTGAGCATATCAAGTATATCATTCAAACGTGTCATATGATAGTACTGAATAATGAATGTACTTTACAATGAAGAATAATATCATGATATAGCAATTCTACTGTGTAAGTGGCATAGCAATTACCGATGATGAATGTGTGAGCCGGCAAATCTGTGTAAGTGCAACATGTGCATCATCGGTAATTGTGCAGGTGTACTAGCAGACGAAGTCATGTAAACAAAAGGGGTATGAAACGTAGCATATATAAATCGTAAATGACAGAAATGAGAGCGTATACAGAAATAAGAAATCGTAACGCCGGCATAAACAGAAATAAGAAATCGTAACGCGAGCAGTATAAAAATATGCAACTACGTATGAGTCATACAGTTATAGTTTAAAATAGTAAGAATCGTTGTTTTAGAAAATAGGGGGCTATGATATTTTTTTAAAAGATACTATTTGAAAAGTTTGTAGCGTCTCCTTGAAATCATCATTTAAAAGTGCATAACGATTCGTTAGTTTCGAAAGTTGGAAGACTCTAACATATCACAATATCCACTTCGTGATAAACAATAAAATGTTCTCGAGTCGAAATAAATATCGGCGATTCATCCTTATTATATCATGTACGGAATATCCATCGTACGGTTTCATCAATCAATAGTACGGATCTATAGTCACGTACATCATCTCTTCACATATCATCATAAATCATCTCATGTCATCTCGTATTCATATCATATCACATCGTCTTATATCATTATATTATAATTATCCTTTTCCCATATATGTGTATATATAGCTCAAAGGTGAAGAAATAGAACTAAAGATATATCTTTCTACTAAGTCTACTACTATCGCATATGCTATTCTAATAACCCTATAGACTATACATTTACATATATCCTTAACACTACGGTTGCGGGGGTGCTATACGCCATTCATCCAAATTTTCACGTAGATATAAATCTACTAACCTGCTAAACTCCTTACTTATTCCAAGTCGATGTGCTTCGTCGTCTCAGAAGTCCACACTAAGGTACCTACAATCAAAACACATCGTAATGCTATTAAAACAAGTCTGAAAAACCGATAGGGCACACGAAGAGCACATAGGTTTGAACCTATGGTCAACGTGCGATAAAACAACAAAATACTATCTGACGTCAACGTGCGAACGTCGAACGACCAAGTCACATCAAGAAATCCAAAAATCCAAGATTCAAATATCGGAAAACATTGTCAAAACCAACTCAAATTGCTCCCAGATTTTGGTACAGGTAGACTAGGACAAAATAAACAATGCGACAGCTAAGTTATAAGGAGTAAAAGCTAGAGGCAAAACCCATCACTAGAACCAAAAATTTGGCCATCGGAATGTGCTACAGTAACTGTCCTCGCCGGCCCCACCTTGGAATTTTGGTCTCGTTCTTTTGGGGTGGTTTTCTAGTGATCTAACTAGGTCAATGTAGTTGTTTGTTTTTCTTATAAAGACACAAGTTGTTCCAGATTCCATTTGATCCTCAAAAATCAATGAAAACCGACACGGGAAAATTCTAAGTTCATGTATTGGGTTCTAGTCTCTGGTCTTGGCCAGTAAAACATCACTAAGGTCATGCAAAACACTCACTATACCTTAAATACACCATCACAAGTCATACTATCTCCTAACCCTCATCTAGGAATTTTCAAAGATTACTAAACTACATCGGTTTAACTCTAAACTATAATAGGGGATAAGAAAACTCAAAAACTTAACTAAAAGTGTAGGTATATACCTTATGTAGCAACTCAAGAAAATTCTTGGGTTGCCCAAAGTGCTCAAAACCTTGACTTGATTCATCCATGATGCTTGTAGTGAGCTTGTGGTCATTTTTAGTGAAGGGAGTGTGAGGTTTTGAGTGAGTTTTAGGGTGGTTTGAGGACGGTAGAGGAGGTGGAGGGAGGAGGAAAAGAAGATGAAGGAAGAGATAATGAAGAAAGAAATGAAGAAGTGAAGGAGCCATAGTGTATGATAACCCCCCTCCCTCTCTCTCTCTTCTCTCTCATGCCCATACCCCATGTCATAAGTGTGCCCCCTCTCTCTCTCCTCAATCATGCTATCTTTTTCTCTTCTTTTCTCTTTTTCCCTCACTCATTTAATAAAACCAACATGTAACAAAATGTAACATATCATGTTGCACTAACCATGGCTAATTAAAAATACGGATTTGGCTTAATCATGATCAGTAGTGCACTAATAAAGTTTAATTTAAACTTGCATATAAATAATTGGATAATAATTTGTAAAATGCCCAAATCCAATAAATACCTCTTTTAATAAATAATACATATTAATCTCCAAATATTTTTCCAAATATTGGTATATAATTATACCATTTTACAAAAACCCCAATTCGCAAATCGAATAGTTTTCACGAAATATATTATTTTAATATTTAAATTCCAAAAATAATATTTTATCTTTCTTAAATGTTACAGAGGATGTATGCTATTTTGTCATAAGTAAGTGCAATGTTGACGTTTCTCAGCCAATTTTTATAATTGGCCCAGCCAGTGTATTTTTTTCAAGTAGTAGTTTAAGTCCCATCATGGTTGCTGCCAGAGAGAGAGAAAAGAAACACTCAGCGTATGCTCTTGCAAGATTGGATTAGTGTATTATCCTATCTAACCAGGATGACTCCCACTATTTCCTCGAATTCTCCATCAAACCTTAAAAGGAGAACTAGTCGGGATAATTTACACTTTATAAGTTCGCTAACCGTTCAGCCAGGGGGTGTTGGTACTCCAAGGGAGGTTCCCCGTGCTCTCGTACAGACCTAATTAAAATAAACCTCGTTTGCGCAAAGGCGTAGCCCTGTTAACTCTTTCTAGACACCAAATAGGTAGTTAATTGTGAAGTGAAAAGTATCTCCCAAGAGTAATCCTACTCATCAGTGGGATCAGGATCTAACTATCATTATGTGATAACCTAGATGGAAGCTACCCTAGTCACCACACTCCAGAAGGTATGCTTAATCTGCAAGTTTCCTTTGTGTTTGAAACTCCCAAAATGATTTTTGCCCCAAGCTCTTATGAAGTTGACGAAGGCCAACAAATCAGAAGATGCAAGTCAAGTTCTTCCCCTCGTTGTCCTGATTAATTTAGACCCACCCGTACTCGCCGTTGATGAAGGCCAATAAAGTTGTACGACTGTCCTAAACTAATGGATCTATCTATATTACAAACAAGCAACACACCACTACCATTCACTATGCCTTGACGAAGGCCAACAAACACAACATGAATACGATATGCCACTCATTTGAAACGACGAAGGGCTACGGCTGGTTTTTGGCGAAAAACCTTGAATGTAATGAACTTGATATCATTGAAGGAACAATGGCTTTGAAAAGGAGTGGTTCAAGCTCCTCTTTTTAAACGAGTGTTTTGAAAAGAACCGAGTGGGTTTTCAAAATGTTCCAACAATATCTTTTTAGGTTTCTTATTTGCATTAATGAGGATTAATGCGGTCCTATCATTTAATTCCTATCACACCCGAAAAAAAGAAAATAAAATGCATGTGTGTGCCATCTGCATTCGCCGTGGAGCCCCGTCATACACCATTAGGTTACATAACTAACGGCAGAGCACGCGGATGCAAAACATATACAACATCTATATATATATATATATATATATATATATATATATATATATATATAACCATTCATCCCAGGCATGATATAAGTAACATCACAGAAAACTAATAAGAAAAAAGGAATAGCGGATAATTTTGGAGCCTCGAGTTTCTTTTGAGCTATAAATGAAACTCGACGTTCCCGGTCGTGTGGATAGCTTGTGCAATGAATAACCTAGACGCCTACGAGCGCGGAAAATTACCCACCAATCCCGGAAGCGAGGCAACCCCGATCAACAAAGTGAATGGGCCACCCAGCGTTTCACGAAATCCGATAACTTGTGCATCCTACCATGGGTCATCCTATACCCTCTAGGAGCGCGGCGAGTAGCCCGCCAATTCTAGAGTACAGCATCCCGGTCTCAACGCTATGCGATAGGGCCCTGTTGCAGTCTAGAACCCGGCTGCTCGAGCACTCCTCTGCAGGGTAATCCTAGTACAACAAAAGAAAAATATATACAACGGTGACATCAACCTTAACCCGGTCGTGCCCCAATAAAGGAATATACAAACAAACAAAAACGGCTGTCCACATGTCGGACGCTCGCCCCGCAATAAAGAATATACAAATAAATCAAAACTATACTACAACCATTGCACTATAGGCTATCCACCACGACAAATTATCCATAATATCAGTGCAACACAGAACATCAATGCAAATATCTTGTTTGTAAACCCATCTGATTATACATATAGCAATCAGTCGAATTATACCGCGCAATGATATTCACGGTCGCAGAAACAAATACACAAAAAAAAAAACTTTATAATTTCGGTCAATTAAAACTTTCCGCATTTACCCCCATGTACAAACCAGTACACAAACAATTCTGGGAAAAACCAAATGTACCAAAAATCACATTTCCTTGAATTTGAACTCCAGAAAAAATTTTAAGCACCATAGCCACAATTGGGCCGCGGATCCGCGGCCAAATGACCTATTTGGCAGCGGATTAGCGGTCCAAATTGGTGATCAGGAGCTCAAAAATTTTTCTTGGCTCTCAAAAAGCCTGTACATAATTTTAATGTGACTGAAAATATTTTTTAAACAATTTTAAAATTCGAACAGCAAGCTAGTTTTGGGGATGCGATTCTGATAATTTATGTCGATCGAAATTCTAAATATGTGCAAACTAGCTAGTTAGGTTTATGGACCGGCTTTGATACCATGTAAGTCAAGTTTGCATGCTCTACAAGGTTTATAGAAAAGCAGAATTTCAAAAAACGAATTTTGTGATCATGCAATCAAGACTTTTAACCCAAGATATACCACAAAACCCTAACTAGCAAGACTATATAGGTAATTATTCTATCTCGTTAGAATGTTATACCTATTGGTTCGTGTCCTTCGGATCTTGAATCCTCTTCTTGAGCTCCTTTTGGGATCTTCGGTGTAGTTTAGTTGCCAGTCTCCTGAATCCTAGATGATCTACCCGAAGGTCCTAGGTTCAAACTTCAACTTTCAAATGAAAGTAACTTAACTAACTAGATTGCTAATCTGGCTAGTCAAGAATGAGAGGAGATGATTAGTGGTGAGTTTTCTATCTCAAAACCCTTGTTTCTCAACTCATGAGATTGATAGGGTTTTGTGAAGAGGAGAAGGCAAAGGAGCAAGAGAAGATGGCAACTCAAGAATAAGCTCAAGAAAAAACTCTATCTACCATGAAGAATTGCTACCTCAAGATAATATCAAGTATATTTCTTTTCTTTTTAAAATCAAGCCATACTTCAATAGTGATGGCAATAAATGTCCAAACCATCCTTCATGCCATGCCACCTTTACATCTCATTTTCTATTTATCAATAAATAGAAAAATACATATTATGAGGTGTCCCCTTCCAGAATGTATTTTGTATAAATACAAAATACTTTCTACCATATATACATACCCGTATTCTTATCAAAATATGAATACCCAAGAGATAAAATAATACCACTAAAAATAATACCGGCATTAAATCAATATCTAATTTAATGAGCTGGCTTAATCCTAAGCCCGCTAGTATAAAAAAAGTCATCCGATCAAATTTCGCGCATTAGGTACACGCAATTAATCGGAACCCTGCACGTATAAACATACGGACTCCACATCGTTTCACCTAAACCAGAGAAACCTTCTGTGTGGGACTCTAAAGACTCGACAGTACGCTGGCAGTGGGTTTAACCACAAGCGCGACAGCGATACTAGCTGTACGTAACAGCTACCTAGGTACCTGTCGAAGAGAAGGCCGACGAGCAAACTCATCTGAACCCCTTCTGAGCCTAACCGTGACAATATCTGTACAGTCCGGTCTGTTCGTCTGATAGTGTTGCATATCGGGTCTAGAAGGCGGTTAACGTCAGACCCTTACTAACCCTGATAAGTTATGCTGGTGTAGCTCAAAACCATCTGAGAAATTACTGATCTAACTATTAGTAATTCTCAACTGCTCTGGGCAAGGGCTTATGGCGTTGACTAACTAAACATAATGCGACATCGACTCCTAATACCGGGAAAGATGAATCCCTAACAATCACTCACTGCCTCCATATAGCTCGGTACTGTACCCAATTAAAGCCTGTTTGCATGACTCTTTTGAGCCGTGGTAGGGTAGTAATCAAAGCACTGTAGGACCTCACACCAGACAAATGATGATCTTAGGTTTACAGACTACCTATACAAATGCTACACAAGAACTTCCATCTGACGCTAGGTATAATACCATCCAGCAGTTCTCGGTGAGTCCGTCCAGTGTACCCACCCACAGTGAGCACCTGTATACAATCTTAGGTGAAACACACTAATGGCTGTAAGACTAACCATCACCCCTCGTTAGGGTCTAGAAATGTATACACCAGTCTACTCTGGAATATCGATGCCCTGTCTTGATATTCCTACGACTGGGGACACTTTTATAGATATGCTTATAGACTGCCCAGCCCTCACAAGCAACGCTGGTAGTCAAGTACATCCTACGGGCTTTATCAACATGTATAAGTAGTACGTAATAACAAGTAGATTGTACGTACATGTTAAGATAAACTCAAACCAGATAGCATACTATTATTTCGAGCAAGATTACCCTATATATATACATATCCATAGTATCCATTACAAATAACGGCCTCTAGGGCGCATATATATATCCTGATATATACATATCCATAGTACCGATTATAAATAATGGCCTCTAGGGCATATATATCATACAATTCGAGTATCATGCTTTTGTCGTTTGGACTTTTGTGTTTTGATGATTGAGTTTCATGATTGATATTTCGTGCACCATAGCAGCACTTGGTGGATATTTTCTTTGTACGCAGCAGTTGCTTTTGATTTTTGTTTTTATACATCCATTACACTCGATATTGTTTTGTGCATCCCGTTGCATATATTTATGATTTCGTGCACCCCGATACACTTGATTTTGATTTCATGCACGTTGTATACACCTGATTTTGCTTCATGAACTTTAGATGGACTCGATGTTGTTTACATGCACATTCGATGCATTTATGTGGTTTTCGTGCACTCCGGTTGCACCTATAAATGTTTTCGTACACAAAGTTGCATTTGATTTTGATTTTCGTACACCCTATTACACTAGATACTTTTATGCAAACCTGGTGCACTTGATTTAGATTTTCGCGCACACTCGGCGCACTTGATGTGGTTTTGTACACATTTTATGCACTTAAGGATTTTCGTGCATGCCAATTGCACTCGATTAAGATTTTCATGCACATCAGTTGCACCTGATTGAAAATTTCATGCACTCTAAATACACTTGATATTGTTTTCATGCACACCCGTTGCACTTGACAGATACTTTCGTGCAAACCCGTTGCACTCAGTTTTTGTTTTAGTGCACATTCGTTGCACTTTGTTTTGACTTCGATTTCTGTGCGTGCCAGTCGCACGTAGGTTGGTTTTCGTGCACACCGGATGATGTTGATTTCTTTTCGAGCATCGCGTTTTTATGATATATTATATTATATAATAATAGAGTAGGACTAGTCTGAGAGACAGTGCCTAAATGTTTTTTCATATATCGATATTTATAGAAGAGGTTTTCAAAAGAGCTATAGTCTCATTATTTTCCTACATGTCAGTGAGCGACACAAGATTTTACAAAAAGAAAACCCTTCTAAGTTATTTTCAAAAAAGCGGGACGTGTATCTTAAGCGAAACGTATATAAATATACGTATATATATTTCTTCACAAATAAATGCCCGCTACTTGTGCCGTATATACGCATCATACGGCTATTTTCGAAAGGATTTTTTATACATTCCTTTTTCAGCAACTTAGATGATTTTACTTGATGCGTACTATATAAGTATTGTAGTCTTGATTATATTGTGCTTGATTTAAATGGTTGATCTCGCAAATTGCATTTTCTTCATAGCTTGTATGATTCGCATAACACTTATTAAAGTTTCGGTTGTTTGAGTATTGCGCTTTTGTTTTCATGCCCATGCGTTGCGCTTGGATATTTTTAGCTTGTCCATGATTTCGGAGCCCCATTTGATTTATTGAAATTCTTTAAGACTTGGGTGTTTAAATTTAAATTCGAGGACCGAATTTATTTAAAGGGTGAAGATTGTAACATTTCAGAAAATGGAAAATATTATTTTAGAATTTAAATAATAATATAATGAGTTTTACGGATATATACCGGGTATTAGTTTGTGTTTCCAGATATTGGTATAATTATATACCTCTATTTTGGAAAATAATTGGAATTTAAAATGAATTATTAATTGTGTGAGCATTTATTTAATTGGACTTTTCTTAAATAAGCATGTAATTATATCCATACAAGTTATGATATTTAAACTAATTGATATTTTCCTATTTTGTGAACTAAACCATGCTTAGTGTGCATGACATGTTTATGAGGGGGTAACATTTTATTTGTGCTTTTAAATGATGGTTTTATAATTTTCAAAAAGAAAGGAAATGGGAGACATGGAAGCATGGTTGGTGTTTTTATATTAGGTATGGGCAAGTGAGAGAGAGTGAAGGGTTATGGCTTGGCAACCATATCTTTCTTCATCTTATTTTTCCTTCATCTCTTCTTCTTCCCTTTCTCCTTCCCTTTCTCCACTTCCCCGACCATCATTTACAACCACAAACAACCACACAAAACCCCTCAAAACACTTTAAAGCCTTCATAAAAAATGTTCATAACCCCATCCTACATATGAAGATGTGATCAAGTCTCCACTTTGAGGCCATCTTCCAAGCTTGGAACTTTCCTTCATCCCCGTCTAGAAGTAAAATGCTCCTAGACAACTAGTTAGAGCTAAAAGGTTTATGTTTCTAAGTTTTGAAAATTCAAAGGTGAGTTTTTGTGGATACTATTAGTAATGGTGGTGTAGTAGAGGGATAATTAGTGATTACAACCTTATTAGTGATAGGTGAGGATGTTTTAGTGGAAGTATCATTAGTTTAAATGAGTTTTAAAGTTTCAAACATGGTTTTTCATTGAGTTTTTGATATTCAATTGGAATCTGGGACAACTAGGAATCTCTGAAAATTATTTAGCAAATATTGTGAGATGTTTGGACCAGTAGAAGATCACCGTAGAACCCCGAGCCCCCAACTCATAACCTAAACCGCAGATATATTCCTTTGGGATGCAATTTGCGTCCAAGTTGTAGAGTTAGGGTGTGAGGTTTGTTCTGTAGCTCACTCACTAGATAACTAAGCCTAACTTATATGCTATTTTGCCCCAGATCCCCTTAGTAAAAATCTGGAGTTATTTTACTTATCTTTTAATGATGTTTTGTGAGCTTTGAAATTTGGTTTTCAGATTTCTATGTTGTGACTTGGTCATTTGACGTTCGTATGTCAACGCCGGGGGTATTTTATCGGATTTAGCACGTGTTGACCATAGGTTCTAACCTATGTGTGCCTCGCTCGTCGTATCAGTTTTGATATGGTTTTTTATGTGATTCAATATGGTTTCGACTGTAGGTACAATCGCAGGAAATTGCAGGACGACGAAGAAGGGAAAGGCATCCGTCGGCTTCGATTAAGGCGAGGCTTGATTATATGAGTAGAAGTATATCTATGGAGGAAGTCGGGTGGATGTCGTATAGCACCCCCGCAACTATAGCAATTAGGATATTATATTTATTAGAAATGTATACCTAGCTTATAGGATTACTAGAATACCATGTGCGGATATTCGTATACTTAGTAGATTATATACCTAGTCTCTTTTCCTTAGCTATTGAGCTATATCTATTTATGCAAATACATATATATTTATGAGTATTTATTATGATATAAGTATATATATGACATGAGAATGTATACAGTATGAGTATACATGATATGATATGAGATGGTATGAGATGATATGAAATGAGTTGATGTACGCAACTATAGATTTGTACCATATTGAATGGATGATATCTATAAGAGATTTTCCGTACATGACATGATGAGGATTAATTGCTAATTATGGCCGATATTTATTTCGACTCGAGGAGTCATGTTAAAAATCCCAAAATGGAAGTTATGAGATGTTTAAAGCCATACTTACTTTCAAAACTAACGAATCGTTACATATCTTTAAATCATAACATCAAGGGTGCGCTACGACTTTTCAAATGATATTTATTTCAAACACATCATTGTCCCTTATTTCCAAAACAACGTTTCGTGCTATTTTAAACTATAACTGTATGGCTCATAGGCACTTGGATATTTTAATACTTAATCACGTTACGATTTCATTATTCTGCATACGCTCGTGCTTCAATTACTTACGATATATGCTACATTCATACCTTTAATTTTACTTAACTTCATTGCTAGGACATGCGCACTATTATCGATGATTTCATGTTTCAGTTGCACATACCTACATGTTACACCTACACCTTTTTGGTAATTGTCATGCCACGTACATATATAGAACTTGCTATGTCACCCGTATCTATACTCTGTTAACATTATAGATTATTGTTTAGTACCCAGCACCGCGTATTGTTCCGGATATTGTACTTTCTTTACATTGCCTATACGAACACGTTTATATGAACACACTTGTCACACTTTATCACATCATACTATATTTCTGCCAGTACTTTAGATTACTGCTCAATTCACATCAGCATGTATGATATTATTGTTCTTTGCTGTTGTATGTTGTTCCATTTTTGTTAAGTTCTTATGAGATTATATTTTCATAAGATTTTTGAGATTTGAGAAACCACGGATACAATTTTATAAAACTTAAGAATGTTTTAAAAATGCAGTTTTCTCTTGATATGATTTTTGGGTCCACGATGAGTTTTCTCCATTCTGAGCTATGAGTATTATCCGATTCAAGTGAGGAGTCACCGTCTGCGGATACATGGTGGACCCGGTATAGTACCTATGGGTAAGAAGATTGTATAGAAAGGCATTAAGCCTGCCTGGGAACACTAGCTACCGATGACAGTTTTGGAATCGGCGAATATCCGTAGGATACCGACTGGAGTGATATGATACTGATGGATACGAGGGATGATTTAATAAGATGGCGCCTGAGAGAGGGTCGATCCAAGTGACAGCGGCTGAGAGAGGGACAATCTGAGAGACAGCGCCTGAGATTTAAGGATTTTACATGTCTATGCTGGACACGGGATTTATGAGATTTCGAGTGTCGATGCTGTACACTCAGTATTGTATGATGATTTTGAGTGTCGTTGAAGGACATTCATTGGATGATATATATATATATATATATATATATATATATATATGCTATGGATGACATGTTATCACATATTGATACAGACACAAGATTATATATATACACATTCACTTTCGTTACCACATAATATGATATTATATTACTGTATGATCTAGATAGATCGTTATATTCGATTTCTACCTGATGATGTCTTCTACTCACGAGTTGGCAACTCACCTCCATTTTGCCATAGTTTTCTTGCAGGACCGACCGTTCAGATCAGTAACGGCTTGCTGGCACGTTTCTTCTTTTGGGTGATTGCTTGGTAGGTGGGTTACATTACAGATCGTAACCGCCGCTTGTATATTTATATTCATTTTTAATCTACTTAAAAACTCCATCAACCAAACTTATATATTTTCGTTGATTTAGAAACCAAACTTGTATATTCTTTTGGACTTAGAGACGAGACTTGTATTTTATTCTTTTATGCGTTGATTTGGATATAGTGAATTGCTGATGTTTTTTGTACTCCTTTTACTTTCTTTCTTGTGTTGATCTTCGCCTTGGGCATCGTATATATTGTGTGGTTGTGATTTCGTCGATCGGGCAATGAGATAGCTCCCGATTGAGGATGCGGATTATATTTATGTATATGTGCTAGTTTTTATTAAAATTTACAAAAGAAGTGCTGTTAAAATTTTAAACAACGAAAATGTTTTCAAATCTTAGTCTATAACCCACTTGCATTTTCTACAAACTTTACTTATGCTTTAAAAGGGGCACTTGATTTCATTTATACCTTTTTTTCCAAAACTTCACCTCCACTATTTTCTTAAAAGGTTTAGATTCCTGGTTTTCAGCATACTTGGATTACAGTGGGGTCCTATAGACTTCACGTGATTCAAGTGCCGGTCACGTGCTGTTTCCGGATCGTAACAGCCGTGCACGCCCGACCTTAGAAGAAAGAATAGGACATGCATATTCATTCCCTCGCGAGAAGACAAGGAGATTGTTCGAGCTGTTTATGCGAAACAATTTGACTATATTGCCAGAACCGCGGCAACCCGCACAAGCTGGTGATGTCAATAACCCAAGGTATTTCCCCTATCACCGGGTAGTATGCCACCCAATTAAAGACTGCTATGTCTTCAAAAACTGGATAGAAGACCATTACGATCAGGGCAAATTTGCATTGTTGGTCAATTGGAGGGTAGACCCACCCCAAAAGCACGTTCCCAAGAAAGTGGATACACAGGGGCATTCTGCTCGCTCGTGGAAGAAGCTCTATGGGAAGTATTTCTTTCGGAAAAACCCAAAAGAATGCTGAAAGATCTACAAACATACCCGGCGATCAAGTGGAAATCCCGCTTGAGCTCGAGATTATATAAGGGATGCTGAAACAGCGTCCCGCACCGAAAATCACTAATAAGGGAAAAAGCCCCCAGGTCAAGCCCTCGAAGTATTCCAAGAAAAAGAAGAAGACTAAGAAGCCTATGTAACCTGCTAAAAATATAGACAGACGCACAGACCTCTAGAAGTATATAGACGCGCTAGAAGAATACACCCAGAAAGCACGAACACTGGTCACGCTCGAAGAATTCATTAAGCATGTTCTTGAGGACAAGGACGGTGACAATAAGGAGGAAAATGACTCATTGGAGGAAACGTTAGAACGTGTAGAAAGCTGCCATATGGTCTCCCATTCATCCCTATATAATGAAGAAGTCATGCCAGCATCGGAAAGTGATGTGGAGGAACTGGGGGCAGAATCGGCATCAAAAATCCTGGAACTACCAAAGAAAGACCCGATTGAAAAGCTGCTGAAAGATGCTTTTCAAAAAAGTAAAAACGAACAGGAACGCGAGACGGCCATTTATGAAAAGGCCAAACAGCAGCGTTTGAACAAAAAGGCTGCGGCGAAGATGAGTAAGAAAGCTCTCCGACCGAACTGAAGTATTCCTGCAAAGAATAAGAGTAGGAAAAAAGATAAGAAAAGATTGGCCAAGGCCCTATCCATGGTGATGAAACTGCCACCACTCATTATGTACACTCCTGAGCTTCCATACATCGATAGTAGAGAAGGACACCCGAAGTACTGCTCGTATCATCGAAGGATCGCTCATCCTATCGAGGAATGCAATGCCTTCAAAAAGTGGTGGCAATGATATGTTGCCCATAGAAAACACTTCAAGAAGGAGAAGCGCGAGGCTCGCGCTAGTTGATGTGAGAGCAGCGAGACGGCAGTACACAAAGAAGCTACTGGTAGCTGTCATATGGTTGGTACCGGTTCAATAGAGGGAAAATTTCGGGTTCTCACGTTTGGGAGTGATTCTTAGGATGAAATGCCCCTCAACCCTCTCTTTGAAAGCTCCATCTTGCAAAAAGAAGAGGAGAAAAAGGATTGCGAAAACATCCAGTCGCGCAACCACACTCTTTCTGAAAAGAACCTCGAATTCGCAAACAGGGTTCGAATAAAAAAGATAAGGGGAAGAGGAAAATGCCTGAAGAGATCGCCCTTGATGAAGAGATGGCCAAAGAGCTTGCCGCAAAGGACCTATCTAAGAAAACCAAGGTGGACTACAACGTCCTTGCGCATTTAAGAAAGATACCCTTACAATTGAGCATATTGGATGCCCTTCTCTTATCCAAAGAGGCACGAGACTTCTTGATCAAAGCCTTACAAGAACTTGATCATTTCCAAGCTTTCCCCATGGAAAAAGATGAAGGATGTAATTGCAGATGTCCACACAGCTGATATTACCTTCAGCGAGGAAGATCTACTTCTCGATACATGCGAGCATAATCGACCACTATATGTTACCGGGTACTGCCACAATATCAAGATAGGGAAAATCTTTGTCGATAACAGATCTTCGGTCAACCTCCTTAATATGAGAGTGTTGAAGGAGATATGTATGAATGTCCAGCACCTTGCCCGAGACAAGATTACTATCTCGGGGTTTGACTCGCAGTCGTCATAGACGCTTGGGTCCATAATATTGACGTTCCGCTTCGGGCAGCTTGTCGCTGACATCAAATTCTATGTCATTGACGCTAAGACCTGTTATAATGCTTTACTCGGCAGGCCATGGCTACATGAGTACAACGTCATCCCTTCTACAAAATATCAGTGTATGAAGTATTTCAAAAATAGCTTGGAGTACACCGTCACGGGAGAACTCAATCCTTTCTCGGTGAATATGGTACGAAAGTATGAAGATGCAAAATACTTTCAGCTGAATTTTGAAGATACTGAAAGGTGTCATAAGCTGGAAAATAAGCAAAAATCCGTGGCCACCATCCCAGTCTTCGGAAGTGATACCGAACAAGATGAACAAATAGTCTACTCAAGACAGCCTCAGAAAGAGAACAATAAAACCGGGTCCTCAACCCCTATCTTGGTCTTTAGCAGCGACTCCAAAGACAAGGCTAATGCAGTGCTCTCCATTCGCCCATCGACACAGACTCTTGCTGAAGCGGACCAGAGTCTACATATTATGATGGATCCACTTCGACATTATAAGAAACTTGATGCGCTCAATACATATAGCATGCAAGAGTTTGAAACTTTCTATATGCCTCCTAGGCAAAAAAGGTGAAAAGGCGATCTTCTTTTATAAATCCAAGGAGATTAAGGTAGAAAAGGAAATCTGGCATCGATCCAAATCTTGACAAATTCCAGCCCATCTGCTTGCCGAGATATTATGCAAAAGGATTAAGGGAGCTGTTCAAGCGTCAAGGTATGCCTTTCGAACAAACCATTCGGCAAGCCCAATTTTATAAAAGGATTTAGGATATTCCTGGGACTCAACGAAAGAACCCCATTGGGAAAATGGATACAATTGGGCCGAGATATGTTCGGTCCAAAAAGCAGGAGAAAATCTACAGTTGCCACACCATAAACGACTTGAATGAAGAGGAAGATACTTCCTTAAGTAACCATGCCGCCGTCGAATAACTCCAAGTCCGTCACTTGAAGAGTGAATTGACAGGATAATAAAGAAAGCTTGTCAAGCGAGCCAAGACAACCACAGCTGTGAAATGGCCATATATGAAAAGGTTAAGATGTAACATCTCAGTGAACAATCAGTGGGAGAAGTAGATCATAATGCTCTTCATCTACAACTCCCTGTGTACTCTCGTGAAGAAGGAAAATCCTGAAGCGGAGCCAAAAATAAGGCGAGGATCGTGAGTGACATTCAAGGACGACAAAGCAAGTCCAAGATACTCTCCAATCGAGAAAAGTTTAGTTGGAGCCCGTCCCTCATAAAGAAGATGGGTCGGAAGTATTCATTCCCTCGAGACATGACAGAGAAGATATTTACCC
The DNA here is from genome assembly GCA_030015575.1 of Agapanthus africanus. Classification (NCBI taxonomy): domain Eukaryota; kingdom Viridiplantae; phylum Streptophyta; class Magnoliopsida; order Asparagales; family Amaryllidaceae; genus Agapanthus; species Agapanthus africanus. Next base: position 407,068,192 of record CM057346.1, read on the forward strand.
TTATCATGAAACACTAGATGATTACACTTCCGGAGACTCGGCACCCCAAACAGATAAATGAAGTCCATCATCCAGATTATTGCTCCTATCACCGAGCAATATGTCACCCCTTGAAAACTGTTTCATGTTCAAGAACTGGGTGGAAGACCAATATCAATAAGGTAGGCTTATGCTATCTGATAGCTAGAGGATAAGCCCGCCACAAAAGAACGAGCCGAAGAAGACCTATACCATCGGATGGGACCGGCTCGACCGCAAAAATTGAAGCAAACTCGTACCTGTCATATGATAACACTCTCAAAAGAGGGAGAGGACGAGAATATGATTGACCTTTTTAAATACTTCATAAACGAAGATGATGATGAGGAGATTTCAGAATTTCCACCGACACCAAAAGAACTGGAGGATGGGATACATATCACAACGGACAACCTAAGAAAAATTGACTTAGGAACAGAGAATAATCCAAAACCGACATTTGTCAGTGAGCTGCTATCCGAAAAATAAGTAGCCACATTAAAAGATGTGCTTATGCAGTACAAAAATTGCTTCTCGTGGAACTACTCTGAAATACCTAGTTTAGATCCAGAGGTAGCGGTACACAAGTTGTCCATATCACCAGAGATAAAGCCGATCAAGCAGGCACCAAGAAGAATGCAGGTTGAAATCGAGATGAGTATCAACTCTGAAATTAAGAAATTAATCGACTCTGGTTTCATCCAAGAAGTTCAATACCCTGACTGGATCGCTAACAAAGTTCTGGTGATGAAGAAAAATGGGACGGTTCGAATCTGCGTGGACTTTCAGGACCTCAACAAGGCATGTACAAAAGATGACTTCCCAGTGCCCGTTACCGAGCTAATGATCGATAACACATCCACCCATGAAGTCTTCTCCTTTATGGATGGATCTTCAGGATACAACTTGATAAAGATGGATCCTGAAGACCAGAAGCATACCGCCTTCCGGACACCGTTGGGCGTGTTTTGCTACAAGGTAATGCCCTTTGGTTTGAAGAATGCTAGAACCACATATCAAAGGGCCATGATGAAGATATTTGATGACCTCGTACACAAGATCGTCGAATGCTACATTGATGACCTCGTGGTCAAAAGAAAATCTCATGAGGAGTATTGGGAGCATCTAAAGATCGTGTTTGAGCATCTTCGGAAGTATAATCTGAAGATGGAGCATCTAAAGATCGTTTGGACCTTCTAAAGTGCACATTTGGAGTCTCGTCAGAAAAATTCCTGGGCTTCATCATCCGCTAGCGAGGTATCAAAAATTGATCCCTAAAAAATCAAGGCAATTATGGAAATGCCCTCGCAAAAAACCCTCAAACAACCGCGATCTCTCTAAAGAAAGCTCTCATATATCCGGCAATTCATAGCCAACCTCTCCGGAAAATGCCGCCCCTATAGCCATCTGATGAATAAGGGGACCACGTTCATCTAGGATCAGAAATGCCAAAACGCATTGGAGGAAATCAAACAATACCTGCAAAATCCACCGGTATTGGCTGCTCCAGTTAAAGGAAAGCCCCTTATTTTATATACAACGTCCCTTGAAGGTTCTCTAGGTGCGCTGTGGGCACAAGAGAACGATCAAGGAAAAGAAAGAGCTTTTTACTATCTAAGTCGAGTTCTCTTGGGGGAAGAAAGCAACTACTCTCCCATCGAAAAGCACTGATTGGTACTGATCTTCACAATAACGAAGCTCGAACACTACGCCTTGACATATAAGATCTATTCATATCAAAGGTGGATCCTCTAAAATATCTGATGTCAAAGGTCATATTGACAGGAACGCTTGCCAAATGGGCCCTCCTGTTGATGGAATTCTCGATAACATATCGACCCCTCAAAGCGGTGAAAGGATAAGCCATCGCCGACTTTCTTATAGAACATCCGATACCAGCCGATTCTTTCCTAAATTGCGAGTTGCCGGATGAACATGCGTTCGACACGGTCGTAGAGGAGAAAGAAGAAAATGAATCTTGGTAGGAGCTCTACTTTGATGGAGCGTCATCCATGAAGCGGTGAAAGAAGAATATCACTATAATCAAAATCGGGGTGGGCCTTATTTTCATGACCCCGCAAGGAGGATTATTGTGCTATGCCCTTTCCTTGACGGAGCCCAGGACTAATAATGAATCTGAATATGAACCTTTGATAGCCAGTCTTGAGATTGCTATCGATATGGGAATCAAGGATCTCCTAATATACGGAAATTCTCAGTTAATTGTCAGTCAAGTAAATGGTGACTACAAGACATGCAAATCAGAACTAATAATATATGGTGAAATGGTGCAGTAGCTGTTAACTTATATCCCTTCATATACCGTGCAAAACGTGCCACGAGCGGAAAACAGCAAGGCAGATGTGTTAGCCAAGTTGGCTAAAGAATTGGCCGATAAAGACCTCGATGACGTAAGGATCATTGTCCAAAGCCGCATGATCCTGGTGCCAAACAATATATCTCCGGATGTTCTGATGGAGCTACCTGAAGGAAAAGGAGCGACCGAAGAAGATGCTCTCCAAATAGAAAACGAAGAAGAAGTTGAGGACTGGAAGAGTCTTTATAGACTACTTCAAGTCCCAACAAACACCTGAAGATGCGTCGTCTAGACATTACCTCATGAAACGAGCTCTGTCATTCGTCATCATCAACGATACTCTATACAAGAGATCCTTCGACTTCGTATGGTTAAGGATCCTAGGGCCGTAGGAAGCAAAGAAAGTCATCCAAGAAGTATACGACGGACTTTGTGGCTCCCATTAAGCAGGTCCAAAGATGAAACTGAAGATAAAAAGGATGGGCTATTACTGGCCAACGATGATCCAAGACTGCCTCAAATATGCGAAGAGATTTCACTCATGCCAAATACATAGGGACTTCATACATCAACATCCGAATTCGCTGCATCCGACACTAGCTAGTTGGTCATTTGAGATGTGGGAAACGGATATAATCGGCCGTATCGAACCAGCGTCATCCAGAGGACATCGGTTTATACTAACAACAACCGATTACTTCTCTAAGTGGGCAGAAGCAGTATCGCTAAGGGAGGTGAAGACGGAGAATATCCTCCACTTCTTCAAAACTCATGTCATCTACCAGTTCGGAACTCCGCAACGGATAATTTCGGATAATGAACCAGCCTATAGAAGCCACAAAATAAGCCACTTCGCACAGCAACACAAGATAAACTGGAGATACTCCTCGATCTATAATCCTTGGGCCAATGGTCTAGATGAAGAATTCAACAAGACCTTGACCAAGATTATAAAAAAGACGGTGTCCAGGAACAAGAAAGACTGGCATAAGAAACTGCATAAATATTTTTGGGCGTATCGAACAACGTTCAAAACGGCCACAAATACAACACCATATGCATTGGTGTTTGGCACTGAAGCAGTACTCCCACTTGAGATAAAACTCCCCTCATTACGAGTGGTAGTTCAATACGACCAAACGGATGAAGAAAATGCTCATCTTAGGCTTGAGGAGCTCAAAGCTCTCGATGAAACCCTCCTTGTAGCACAGCAAAATCTGGAAGCTTATAAGGCAAGGATGATGCGATCATATGAAAGACTAATCATGCCGAGAACATTCCGCCATAGCGAACTCATGCTGGATGTCAAAAGACCAACGATTCCCAATCGTGCAATACGAGGAAAGTTCGAGCCAAACTATAAAGGCCCGTACATCATAGATAAGGTCTACCAAAGTGGAGCTTACCTGCTTATGGATATGCATGAAGAAAGGCTATTTCGACCAATAAACGGATGATTCCTCAAAAAATACTATGCTTGAAGAGTCGTGACTTAGGTCAATGATAGATGATGACGCTTGTGTCCCCTCGCTCTCTTCTTGAGTCAAAAACTCTTAAATTCATATGCTTCCTATTATGAAATATTGGACCACTAAGTCCTTAAACTGGTTTCGGACTGAAATGTCCTTAAACTATCATTTCGTCCTGAACATGGGAATGTTGGACCAAATTGTCCCTAAACTAATATGTCATCTCATACATCATTATAATGGACCACTACGTCCTTAAACTGGTAATGGACCGAAACGTTCCTAAACTAATGATGGAACGCTACGTCCGTAAACTGGTATTGGACTGAAACGTCCATAAACTAATGTTGGACCACCATGTTCCTAAACTGGAAAGATGGACCGAAATGTCCCTAAACTAATATGTTTGGCCCTACGGTATGGGTGATATGACCAGCTGTATACAATTCATGGGCATAAACAATCCATATCTCTCCTAGGTCCCATCGGCAAGGCTACACGTGAAATCCCCACCGGCCAGGAAGCTCTACCAATGATGTGGTCCTTCGAAAAATGTCATGACCTATAGATGATAGTGCATTACCTTACAAGCTGCCTATCCCCTCGAGCAATGTTGGATCATCCACGGCGAAAGAGAAAAACGGTACATCCACAAGCAAAATGGGCACGTACGAAAACCCGAAAGGGCACCGTGAGTAAAAATAGCAGGGCTACCGGCGGGCTTGTGAAAACCCGGAAGGGCTCTAACTCGTTGAAAGAAAGAAAAGATACACTTGCAAAGGCCTCTCGACTTTGTAAGAAGAAAACACCTACGTGAGATCCTTACGACTCACAAAAGAGCAACACACTTAGGAATTCAAACGATCCCTAAGAAGAAAATACACTTACGAGATCCTCACGATTCGTAAGGAGAATATATCCTCTGTAAGTCCCTCACGGCTTATGAAATTCAAAAGCCTTAAGTTACAGAGATCTAAACCTGTTCTTAAACCATCATAACCCTACAAATTTATGCTTTACAAGTAGTCCAATACCAACTCTTGTATACAATCTTTAGGGTTACTAGGCACACGCACAAGGGTCTACGAGGCATCAACCATGCCCGATTTAAAATTTAGCCATGCCGAACAACCCTAACCAAGATCTTTATACTAGAGTTTAGGTGAAACAAAGCATGTTAAACACTTTAACACTGAGTGAGAGGGATTACAACCTTTGTAGATCCTGTCCTTCACTTCTAAAGCTCCGTGTTGAGGTCCCTTCGCTGCGATCATCGTGCATCCGGACTCTAGAGAGGCTCCATGAAGAGAAAGATGCAAGCTTGCTTCCGATCTTCGTTAACAAAGATGATCTACCTTGAAGATTCCTTAACCCAAGCTCTCACTCACTAATGAGGTGAACAACCTCATCTAAATGGCAAGGATAGATAAGGATGATGGAGTAGGATTTTAGCTCTCATTTGTTTTCTTGTTCTCACTCACTTTCATCATAAAAATCAAAACAAGAAAGCTTTGCAAGGAGGAAGAAGAAGAAGAATTGCTCTGTGATGAATAATGAATTGTGTGTATTATTACCAATGCAACCATGGTCAAAGATGAAGAGAGTTAACCATTGTAGAGAGTTAACTAGGGTTAAAGGGTGTGGGTTGGGTTAGGAAATATCTTGCAAATATCTAAACAAAATATCTTCGCAAGAAACAAAATAAAAGCTTCTAGAAGCTTCTAGAAATGTTTAACCCAAATCAAACCCTAACCTTGTTTAATCTCCACTAATCATGTTGCATTAGTAATTATAACTTGTTACAATATTATATATCACATATACAATATTTATTGTAACAAAATAAAATAATACAAATAACATATATCGCATATATATCAATGTATTACCCGAGTGAGAAAAAGAATCTTTTAGTGAGCTTATATTAGTTAATGTAATTTAATATATCAAATATATAATTATACATTAAATTATCGAATCAACACTTGATCCGATAATCCGGCTATTTCACAAATAACCGACTAATATAATCTGTATCAGTTCATCGAATAAACACTTGATCCGATGACCCGGCTATATCACATATACCTGGCCGATATCTCATATCGCGAGAATCTAATACGGTATCACATACACGTATTGTTCTCGGTCCCGCACATATCACATATGTGCTCCTACTCCGATTTTCCTGAGCCAAGAAACCTCTGTGTAGGATCTAAAGAATAGTCAATACGCCGGCAGTAGGTGATGATTATATCAAACACCCACAAGCTGCAAGCGGTCAGCTAAACGTAACAGCCACCCAGGTATTGAGCGCTCAGAAGATAAACAATCAAGCCTGTACATTCTCCTATGAATCCATTCATTAACACTCCCGTACAATCCGGTCTCTTCGTCTGATATGTGGCATATTTCGCCTAGGGGTGGTAAACGTCAGACCCCAGTAGCTTGATAAGTCGTGTCGATATGAGGTCTATAACAGTTCGAGAAACTACTGATAACACTTACCAGTAAATCTCAGCAACCCTGGCCAGGGATTTCCAGTTATAGCCAATCGAACACAACGCAACATCAACTCCCTATACCGGGAGAGACGAATCCCCTCCTATCGCTCATTGCCTCCATGTGATTCGAGACTGTACCCAAAAGCCACCTTTTTGCACGCCCTCTTGGATGTGGTATGATGAAAATCAAAGCACAGTAGGAATCACACAAGACTCTATGACGATCTCGGGTCTACAGACTAACCTATACCAGTGTCACCAGAGAATTGCCATCTGACGTGAGGTATAATACCATCTGGGAGTTCTCGGCGAGTCCGTCCAGTGTACCCAGTCTCTACTGAGCACCCGTACACCATCCTTGATGTCAAACACCGATGGATATGGGATCATCCATCGCCCATCATATGGGTCAAGATGCGTATGCGCTAGTCTACTCTGGTGTATCGAGTAGGAACAGTTATAGGATGTACTCGTCGACTACCGTGGCCCCACTAGTATGTTCTCATCATAGTCCCAGTAGTCGAGTACATATCCTAAGGGCTTTATCAACATGTAACATAGAGACAATCAGAGTACATGTTAAGATAAAATACAACCAGATACCATACTATCATATCGAGCAAGAAAGTCCTCCCTATATATGTCCAAGCATCCATTACAATATACATCATATGTACAGTAATGGCCTCTAGGGCATACATATAACTAACAATCTCCCACTTGCACTAGGGCCATCTGTTGTGGTATCACATACCCAACAATTAGCTGTGGTTGAAATATCTCATACTCAACCATCGCATAAAAGTCTCTACTGGGAAAAAGGCCTTTGTAAGTGGATCCGCACTGTTGTCCTCTGTGTCTACTCTCCTAACCTCGATCTCTCTGGAGATCAACCATCTCCATGATCAGGTGATACTGCCTAAGAATTATATATGGATTTCTGATGGGATGGGGGTTCCTTGGCCAAAGCCATAACTCCATTGTCACACAATGGTTGGAACGAAGTTCATCTCATGAACTTATATATATCCAGACTGCCTCTTTCGTAGCATCCTTGGTAATGATGTATCTTTCCTTTAATCATCTAGTAAGTCACAGTATCTTGCTTGGAACTCTTCCAACATACCGTCCCTCCACTGTGGGTAAAGACAATGCCTGCGACTGGCATTCAGTCGTCCTTATCACCCTGTCATCCACGTACTCTACGAGGATCACCACCATACTCTCAACTACCTTTTTGTATATACAAGGCTCATCTACCATTTTGATAAAGTCAAACTCTTTGACTACCACATCAAAACAAACGTTCCAACTCCGCGATGCCTGCTTTATCACATAAAATATCTTGCACACGTTTCCGCTGCTCCCACTGTCTACGAAGCCCTCTGGCTGTGTACTTATAGACGCTCTCTTCTAAAACATCATTTAGAAAAGCAGTCATGACACCCAACCGCCAGATATCGTAGTCATGGCAAGTAGGATCCGGATGGACTTTAAGCATAGCTTTGAAAGTCTCAACTTTTCCATGTACACCAAGTAATCTTCTCAAGATATACTTGCTGCTGATGGGGATTTAACCCTTCAGATAAAGCAACCAAAGTCCATACTTTGTTGGTGTATAAGGATTCCATCTCAGATCACTAAGCATCCAGTCATTCTTACAGAGTCCCACTCTTGATGGCCTGCTCGAAACTAGTTGGGTCATCAACTCATGATGCAATCCTCGCTCCCACTGTCATAGAGAAACCGAAGTATCTCTCAGGTGGATGAGAAACCCTACCAGATCGGCGGAGAGGCTGAGGTTCGTTAGAAACTATTGAATCCTTTGGTTCTACCAAATCATCAGCTGCAGTTTGTATAGCTGGAACTCTTTCCAGTTCTACCTCATGACCAATAATTTCTTCACAATAAATTCCCTTTCACAAAGGTGGCATGTTGAGAAACAAAAACACTTTTTGTTCCCCAGTTTGGTAGAAGATATTCCCTTGCGAATGCTTGGGATATCCAACAAACATCTACAGGACTAACTTTGCCTCGAGCTTGTTCGGATTATGCTTTTAGACATAGGCTGGACAACCCCAAATCTTAACATACTTAAGATATGGGCTCTTTCCATTCCATATCATATATGAAGTGGTTGGCAACTGATTTGATTGGAACCCTATTCAATAGGTATGCAACTTTTCAAGTGCATAACTCCCAAAAGGAAATAGGAAACTCAGTAGTACTCATCATAGAGCACACCATATCACATAAGGTGCTATTGCTCCACCCCGATATACCATCGTGCTATGGTGTATACGGAGGAGTAATGCTGAGAGAGAATCTCATTCTCCTTTAGAATAGTCCATGAATTCCGTGCTATAGTATTCTCCTCCTTGATCTCATCAAAGGACATAATACTTATACCCATTTTTGGTTCTCTACTTCTAACTTATATTCTGTGAATATCTCAAAAGCTTCGGACTTGTGTTTCAACTGGAACATATGTCTGAATCTTGAGAGATCATCAGAGAATGTAATGAAGTACAAAGAACCGGTCTTGGCATGTGTAGACAGGGGACCTTCATACATCAGCATGTATCAATCCCAAGAGTTCACTAACTCTTTCTCTGTTTACAATAAACAGAGCTGTGGTCATCTTATCTCTGTGACATGACCGGCAAGTTTCACAAGATGTAAATTCAAACTAATTTAAATATGCATCTAGATGTAACTTCAGCTAGTCGGGTCGCATTGATATGACCTAGTCTACAATGCCTCAAGAAGGATTGGTTCATTTCTGAACTCTTCCTCTTATGTGTGTTCTTTATGCGAAGAACTGTGGTTTGATTTAGAACTTCTATGCTTTTAGATAACGTGCTTGAACCGATCAACTCTTGATATAGGAAATGTTCAAAATATTATCCAACAATACAAAATTATATCTTTTCTTTACTAATAAAGAGACTGATATGATGTTTTATATCAGGTTCGGTATCTAATAACATTCCTTCAGAATCAATGTATTCTAATAATACAGGGTGATAACTACCAACAGACTTGGCTTCAACACTTGCACCGTTTCTATCTCATGAAATTTATCACCCGATCTCAGTTCTCTATCTATCTGTAGCCCATGTAACAAATTACATTTACGGGATCCTTATCCGGTATCAAATACCCAGGACGTAAAGGATATTGAGAAACAGTTCTGTGTAATGAACACACCCGAAGAAGATGCATCAATATACACTTTCTTCGTTTGGGCGGCACGGGAATTCTGATAATCCCCAATTTCCTGCTCTGTCTTATAACAATTATAAGTTGGAGCGGGACCAACGTTCCTTAGCCCAGTATAATAAGCGGGTTCGGTCAATACATCCGTATTATTATCTTGATTAAGGCGTGACATAGTCGTAACCAGGAGAGAGAGAGAGAAGAAAACACTCAGCGTGCGCTTTTACAAGATTAGATTGGTTATCAATTTATCTAATCAGGATGTCTCCCACTGTTTTAGTCAAATCTTCCTTCAAACCCTAAAAGGAAAGACTAGCCGGGATTAATTACACTCTACAAGTTCGCCAATCTTTCAGCCAGGCCAGTGCCAGTAATTTGAAGGTGGTTCCCCATGCTTTCGCACGGACCTAATTAAAATAAACCTCGTTTTCCTAGGGGCTTAACCCCGTTAATACCTTTCTAGACACCTACTTGATCGGCTAATTGTAGTGTGTAAAACTCTCCCAGGAGTAACTCTTACTCACAGCGGGTATCGGGATCCAACTATCTCATAGAAAGTATGTAATCTCATTGCAAATTTCAACACTTGAAATTCCCAATAATATTTTGCCCCAAGCGATCTATGACCTTGACTAAGTCAACAAACTATAGACCGCAAGTAAAGTTCAACCCGTCATTTCCCGATTGAATTAAACCCACCCGCAGGACCCTTGACTTAGTCAACAAGGCTGCACGACTACCCTAATCCAATCGCATCATATGCTTTGCAGATAAGCACTAATCAGCTACCGCACACTACGCCTTGACTAAGTCAACAAACGCAGCACTAATACTAAAAACTACTTATCTGAAATGGCGGAGGGCTATGACAGGTTTTTAAGAAAACCCTTTGCGTAATGAACTTTATATCGTTGTAGAATCGAGTGACTTTAAATGGAGTGTTTTTGAGGCTTTTCTAGTATTTCTAAAGAGGTCACTCCCGGTGAAGGGATCGTCGGCTCTTTCCTCATCGAATAAGGTGCAGGATATTTCACAAATATCACTATGCAAAGCAAAAACTATAGAAGCAATTAAAAGACAACCCGAGTTTGTAGCATCTTCTAGTTTCACTAAAGAGGTCACTCCCGGTGAAGGGATCTCGGCTCTTTCCTTATCGAATAAGGTGCTGGATGTTCTACAAGGAACACCGCTATGCAAAGCAAGAACTAGAGCTACCAGTTTTGAGACAAGTTTCTACAACATTTTTAGGTTTCTTTTAGTTTCATTAATCTCATTAATGAAGTCCCGTTTTATTATGCTTCACAAGCATCACATTTGAAACGAAATTTGCAATATAACATATATCTTATATATATAATATAAACATTCGTCTTAGGCAGTAATATGATCTCATCACAGAACATTGCAGCAGAAGAACATATATGAAATATTGGATATACTAGGACGTCCGTGTTTTCAAGACGAGCCTGTATAAAACACGGATTCCATGGTCGCGATGAATAGCCAAACCCATATCCCTAGACCCCTACGAGAGCGGCAAACAACTCTGCCAATCCCAGGGTTAGGAGACCCGGTCTCGACTCCTCGAGATGGTCTCCCACTGAACCCTAGAACCCGGCTACTTTTGCTCCCCGCCTTTGGTCTACCTCATGCAGAAAAGTAAATAATATACAATGGTGACATCATCCTCTGCCCGGAAGTGCCCCAATAAAAGAATATTACATACAAATGAATTTTACATGATGAAAAAGAAAAACTATCATCTCACATAAAAACCCCGGCTATTCAGAACGCGACGATCCATTATATCATATCACAGCAACACATAATATCTCATATCATCAGCGTAAGTAAGTATGCATACACCGATTGTCGTTGATGTACAGCAACGAAAACCGGCGATACAACTACATACTACACTTACGGTCACAGAAAAGAAAGTGTAAAACTACAACAGTTGGAATCCGCAACCAACTTAGACATCGTATGCCTAACCAAATGAATTCCTTAGACATCGCATGCCTAACAATTATAAACCCCGCATTTTAGTGTCTTTATCGAAAACTCTTTTCAATATCAAGTCGAGCAATTCAACAAGATTCCCGACATCCTGATCGAATGCTCGTCGCAAATTTTAGTAGACGGCCGCACCCCCGGATGCCGTCGACGAAGTGCACTAAGGCAGAACACCGCTGCCGCGAGCACCCGAACGGATGCTTTTGGCGACGGGGTTCTCCTACAGTCACTTCGTCGGGGCTATGGGGCGTGGCTGTCTATTAAGTTTACCCGGCGAGTATCCGCGTACGCTACGTGATTGCGACGGACTTTTGATCACATCAAAATTTCGTGGCAACCGATTAATTGAGACCGAACTGCTAGATTTATAACATTCAAATTAGTTATCTCATAACTACTTGTGAATTCCAAATATTGTATCACATTCCAGATAAATAGACAATGTTAAACTTTCCGATCGAATAATCAAACACCCAAGTTTTCCGAAATAGTTCTCAACACTTGAAATTAGTTTTAAAACATCCATCACATGCCACAGTACCAATGGTCCAGCCGTAGAAGGGTCAAGCCAACGCCTCACATGTGGCACGCCATACTGCCCCAAACCCTAAGGTTTAGAGGCGGTTCAGACGGTCACATAATCGAGTTAAGGTTTGTTGTCTTCTAGAGGGTCCACCGCGTTACTTGCACGACTTAGAACGTTCTTAAACTACGGAAAAATCCAACGATTGGAAATTTTCCGGAAGGGGAAAAAGTGAGTTATTGATATCCGTTCGAACTTTTTAATACGTTCTAAAAAATTACCCGGACAAAATAAACGAAGTTATACTTTCCGATCGAATCAACGAGCTCCCAATTCAACCCAGAAAAGTCAACACTTGAGTAAAATAAAAAATTCCCAGAAACATCCAAAAGTACCTACGGATCAACTATGGAAAAAACTAACCATCAATCCCCAAGACCTGCCGCGGAACCGCCGCCAATACCCTAGTTTGGTCGCGGTTCCACGGCGCCTTGAGCGATTTAGGGTGTTGTTTTGCACACGTGTCCATATATTTACCTGCTGAATTTTCTGAGGATTTTTAATATGAAAAATGTCAACTTTTTGAAAAATTTCCAGAAAGGGGTCTAAACCGGGTATTTGGAGTTCGATCGGACTTTAAACTTCGTCCAGACTTCGCCTAAAGCTCTAGCTTGGCTCTGATACCACTGTAGGGTTACTAGGCACACGCACAAGGGTCTACGAAGCATCAACCATACCCGATTTAAAATTTAGCCGTGCCGAACAACCCTAACCAAGATCAATATACTAGAGTTTAGGTGAAACAAAGCATGTTAAACACTTTAACACTAAGTGAGAGGGATTACAACCTTTGTAGATCTTGTCCTTCACTTCTACAGCTCTGTGTTGAGGTCCTTTCTGTCATGACCCGCAGGGTACGGAACGTGACTGGCACTTAAGTTTACGAAACGTCTAAAGACGTCCGTAAAATAAGTAAGCCAAAGCCCAGAAAAAAAAACCAATTAAGCAAAAGAGTGAAGAAAACCCAATCAATTAAAAGCGAATTTATCAAATAAGTCATGTAAAATCCTTTTTAAAAACAATACCAATTTTTCCGAAAATTTCGGCAGAGTCTCCTTTGTAAATACTGGCCCCCAAAAATGGGTACAACAAAATATATATGAATCCAACAAAAAGGTCATCCCCAAGCGGGAGCTAGCTCTTCGCCATAAGGCGGTCACAAATCCCACGCAATATAAAATGACAACAAGCATAATAATCATAATGAAGCATAAGAAAACAGCATGTCGACTCAAGTGAGCTCGACCCCAAAATACAGCATAAAAGTCCACAAACCTCACGGTCTCATCTCTAAGTCAATATAAAATAATGCTGATAGATATAGTAGATGGAGTACACTAGATACAAAGAATATATAAGGTGGTACAAAAATAATAACATAACCCACCTATGAGCAAATCTCGAGCCCAGGCAAAAGAGGCAAAAGGACAAGTGCGCCCGCCGCTACTGAACTGACGGAGCGGACCTGCGAAAGACTGTGGCACAACGGGGGTGAGTTGCCAACTCGTGAGTAATAAATAACATGTACACAGGCTATCGAATGCAGGCACACAAGCATCCTAGCATCTAAAATACAGGTATGAATGGGTGCACTAGCAGGTGTGTATACAACATCAGTGTACGAATATGTATGCAACATGAATATCTGAGGTCTCAAAGGTATATATAAGAAATATTTTATCTCTTTTTGTTTTTGAAACTCTGTTAGAATGCCAGCATAATACTCAAAGAATCGACGAGAACCGGTGTCCAGCAACGACACCCAAAAGCTGTCTCAAATCTCATAAATGTATCTCTGGCCTCAGCCGTCCGGCTGACCCATCTCAAATATCAATATCTCATCATCTAGCGGCCACGGTCGGTATCCTCTGGATATCCGCCGTCCCAAACAGTCACCGGTAGGTAATCCGTCCCCTGCCAGGCTCAACGTCAACACCACATTCCTCTTGCCCCGGGGTACCTTACCGGGCCCACCATGTACCCGTGCCGGTTCCTCCACTCCTCGACACGGATTTCCAAAACCACAGCAAACTCATGGTGGACGACACTTACATCACTAGAAAACCGCAATTTACATATTTTAAAAATATAATAAGTTTAGAAATTTTGCGGCTTTCCCCCGAAATCCAGAAATATCATAAAATCTCAAGAAATCCTCATAAGTGCATATATCAATGATAATGAATGCATATGGTATCAATAATCAAGTTGCGATGTGTGATTAATAGATTAAGCATGAACAATTAATATGATGAAGTACATGCACATGAATAGCAATCCTACGGTTTCATTTTAAGGAATTAAAGGCAATAGCACAAGTTTAAGTATCATTTAGTAAAAGGTTTAAATTTAAAGGTTATCTAGTGTGGTGGCATAGCAATTACCAGGGTGTGTGTGTAAGCATGAATAGTGCTCGTGCTGCATATAAAAACCCTGGCAATAGTGCAGGTGTCCTATAACATGGTTTCGTATATGTATGTCAATATAATGTATGGATGCAGCAAATAATCAAATAAGTATTTCACCCCTAATTACTAACATCACTAAGAATCTTGTAAGTTACTAAAACTATCGGGCGGCTTGCGCCATCCAACGATAGTTCCCCGTAGATATTACATCTACTCACCGGAATCCCTGGCTAGCTGTGTCCAATCACCGCTTTTCCCTTTCGCGCCGCGTCTGACTTCTCCGCGACCGAACCTGGAATTTACATCAATACCAAACATAAGGTTACATATCAAGAACGACGCAAAACCCCAACGAAACTACTAAAGTTCGCTAGCTAGGTACAACGTGCACAAAGAGCGCGGAACACACGTGAAAATCGCAAAAACTGCCAAAAAACGCCGATTTGGTCGCCCGGCAAAACTAAAACCCGACTACTCAAAAATCCGCACTCACGCATCCTAAAAGTCGTAGGACAAGCCATTACAATCATCAAGATATCAAAAATAATTCATCACATAATTTTATAACAAAACTAGTAAGCATTTGCATTCCAAAATCGGTGCAAAAATCGCCGATTTGCGACAAAACGACTACAATCTAGCATAATCACCCAAGTCACACCATTAGATAACCACTACACAAAATTTCAACACATTAACCATGCTCCAAAACCTAAATTCCACAACCAACCCTTTCTTGATTTTTCTCAAAAGCAATTGCAAAACAAAATCCATACTAGAAAAACTTAACTAACACTAATTTCAAACCCAATTAGCAAGTTAACCTTCTAGATTAGGTTAGCAAAACAACTAGATAACAAATTAGGTTTAATCAACTAAATAATGGTTTCTAAACCTTAATTCAACTCACTAATCATGCTTCACAACCCAATCCATACATAAACCCTCTCTTGAAAATCCTAAAACAACAATTTACAACCAAATCACACTTCTAAAATTAACTAAATTAGCATAATTTGAAGACTACATAAACAAGGTAATCATATAGATTAGTTAGGTAACAACTAGATTAACTACAAAACAATTTAATTAACCATCATGGTTTCAAAACCCTAGTTTAATACAACTATTCTTTTATAAACTAGATTAGGAATTAGTTAAACTTTTAACACTAAAACATACAATTAAAGGATTTTAGCAAAAAAAGAAAGTAACTTGATGGAAATTATACCTCAATTGAGATCTAGCAAGAAAAATTTTGCTCCAAATGATGACCTCAAGTATCAAGATCCAAGCTAGGGAGGTGAAGGAAAAGAAAGATGAAGGAGGGTTTTAATTTGCAAGCTTTAATTTAAAATTTTGATGTGTTTTTTTGAAGAAATTTGAAGCAAATGAAAAGAAAAGAGATGAAGGAGAGGGGGGTGCAGGTTTCGGCCTGAGGGAGGTGAGGGGAGGGGTGTGGGTGAGTGGGAAAGTCAAGGGTCAAGTCCACAAAAGTCAATGCCCCATACCTAATCAAACTATAATTAAAATAAATCAATAAACCCACTAAATCAACTCAAGAAAGAAAACAAAATATGAGGCCAGAAATTTCTGGACTTGCACAAGGTGGGGCTGTCCTAGGGCTGAGGAAAAAGAGAGAGGGGTTTTACAAAAGAAATTTTATGCAAAAAGGCCCCCTACAAGTGATTGATAGATTACGAGCGTGTTCAAGTTTTAGTTTAAATACCGCAATCAAGACGGTTTCGCACGTAGCTAGCCGGTTGAGTACGGGTCGTCCGCAGGGAGATGGGAATCTTTTTCTATGTGTTTTTCGACGAGTTAAGTCCGGTTGTTCAGATTTTGTTTGTAGTTATCTAAGTGTTTAGTTGATATTTAAAGAGAGCTTGTTAGGGTTAGGATTAGGTTAGTTTGAGTTAGGAGTCTCCACATCTTTCGTTGCCCCACTTAATATCGGTGTTACGGTAATCGGCAACAACGGGGATTAGCACGACTAGGAAGGGACTTGCGAGTATAAGCTAGGCTTTCCAACGCATAGTCCTTCCTTTTGGTGCTTGTCCGTCCGTTCTTGGCTCTTATCCATAACCTCCGGTTAATTCAACCACAACCGGTCTCACTACGGAATCACCGCTATCATGTAGGATAGGGTGCCGTAAGGAGCGGATTGTGGTTGGGTTAACGGGAGTTGATTTAAGTTGTTGGGCAAGGAAAGAGTGAGAGAGATTTCCTTCTCTCAAACTTCCCTTATCCTACCCTAACAAGTATAGAACTACTCACACTTCATAATACGGAAAAATAAAACAACACAAAAGAGGAAGATAGAAAGAAGGAGATTAGAAGAATACGACTAACTGTTTGCGACCTCACCTTGGCGAGGATCAAGCGTAAGTATCATTGTCGTATGTAAGGATAAAGAAAAAGAGAGAAGAAACAAACAACAAGGAAATAACAACAACTACTTAACAATTAAAATTACAACAATTATAACAAGTAAAGAAAGAGACAAGCATGATAATGAAAATGGTCTTCTTTATTCATCACTCTTCACTCAAAAGCTCACTTACAAGTTTAATGGAGAAGAGGTGAGAAGAGGAAGAAGAACATGTAACTAAAACTTAGCAAAAGAAATACAAAGTTATGGACCCTTTCCTTCACAAACTTCTGGGCTATTTATAGGCCAAAACATGAAATCCTAGGGCAACCAACAGAACATACATGAAAAGACCAACCTACCCCCCAAAACCCTGCACACTTGGCGCCAGAACGGCCGCGCAAGCGCGGCCAAGACCCCCCTTTGGCCGCGCTTCCGCGGCCGTTTTGATGACTTGGGTCTGGGTCTTTTTGGTGGGACCCTGATCTGATAGGAGCTTTAATCTGGTATATGTATTTTCTCATAATTGCTTCCCGAATTTTCCAGAATTTCTGTTGAGGGAAAGGTGGACTTTTTGTCAAGATTTTTGTCATGATTGCCTCGAGCTCCGCGTAGATCTCTTGGATCTTGTGCTACCATTGAGACTTGTGCCTGAAAACGACATTGATTTGACATTTTGTCTCCCTAAACTGGTATCTGGCAGCACACGGATGAAGAGCGGAGACCGTGTTTTATCTGTGGTTGGCAGGAACCGGATTTTTGTCGTGTTTTCCATGAATTTCTCCATTTGAGCACCGGGAACCTGTATCCTGCAATTGACTAGCAAACACGGCTCAAGAGTATCTACCGACATGCAATGTGATAAAAATTGGGCGGTATGAAAATGCAAAAATCTGATATGAACAAATACCCTCAAACTTATCAATTGCTCGTCCCGAGCAAAGTCCATTTATTCACAAAAAATTTCCTAACCTCACTTTCGCAGGGAACGCGATTGCACTGAGCATGTGCGACAAGCCGTTAAACCTCTAGGTGTCCCTAGTAGGAGGAGTGTTGTCTCCTGAGGGTTTTCAGCGGATACTACCCACAAAATCCGGTCAAGTTGGTTTGTAAGAATGACTAAGTTTCAAACCCTAAAGTTTTGTTTTAGAAAATAACAATTCTATAATCCTTAGTCTAGACTATCGAACCTTTATTTTTCACACCTCACATCTTATTTAACTACAGATTTTATATGTCTTTACGTGCAGTGCGGATAGTGTCGTTAAGTTCTAGAAGGATCGATTAGAGTCATCATGTCGCACAATAAAGCCCAGATAACAATTTTAAAAGGATCACATAAGTTTTATAATGAGTTAAGCTTTTTTCAAGTTTCGTTTTGCAGTAAGGTTTCAACTTTAGAATTTCTATCTTCCTTAACAGGAAACTAAGTCGTATTTTTCACTCCACCTTTTTCTTGTTTTCATTTCATACACACCACTGTGAACGTGCAATAGTCTTTATCAAAGAGTAAAACCTTCATATCTCCGTTAAAATTTTTTTTTTTTTAAAAGCCTGTCTTTTATCAAGATTATTCTCACACAAAGAACCGTTAGGAATTTTAACTCGGAGAGAACACTTGCTTGACTTTGTTTTAAACTGGACTTTCTAGGCTTCTTAGCGAGCTTTGGGCCAATGCACCCAAACCAGTTGGTTTTAGGGCATTAGGTGTAGAAACACCCCAGCGGACTTAATTACTCAAGTTACCTAGGTCCAAAAACAAAAGACAGTTTGGCGTGAAAATCAGATTATTTAATACGAACGGAGATATAACCGGCAGTTCAAATAATTTTTTTTTTGGATAAAAGACGTGTCTAGTGGGTTTGGTGTGTAATCATTCCAATCAAGTTTTAGATGGGTTATTTTTCAGACTTAGCTCCTATTACGGCATCAATAACATTCCTTCATATTCGCTTTACTTCATAAACTATTCTTGTCATTACTTATTTCAGAACAAACCTATTTGATTCTCAGAAAATCATTTATCTGTTTAAAAGTTTGAACATGAAAGACTTGTCATCTAATTCCCAAAACTCACGACACGTGTAGTGTGATGTAAAGACGTATATCAGCTATAGTTAACTTCAAAGGAGAGTTATCTTTCAGGTTTTCAAAATCCAAACATAAGATCTAGTTATTCCTATTTTATCAAACAAAAACCGTCGAATGTTGAATCAGAGTTCTTCCACAAGCTAACTTGACAAAAAAGTTTTTATATTTTTGGAAAATTTTCAAATTTTTATGGATTTTATGGATTTTAATATGCAGATGCAAAATATACATATGAATGCGAAGGTAAGAAATGCGTACCGAGCGTACCCCCAAACTTAAACTGGACAGTGTCCTCACTGTCATTGCATGAAGAGAGTAGTTTGAAGGTTCAAAATTGTTGGTTAGCGATACACAAGTTTTATTTGTTTTTGTTTTGAAAGAAAAGAAAAAAGAATATACACAAATATAAACAAAATGGTTTGTACATACCTCCAAACTTATTTGGAACAGTGTCCACTGTTCTTGGCTGGATAACCGAAGTTTGGAGGTAGGCAGAGGAAGATCAAGCAAGGTAAACCGGCTCCTGTAAGAACAGGAGCTCCTCTGTTGGTTCGGCGCTAAGGTACGGTTTGCATCGGTGTCCGTTCACTTTGAAGAGTGAACCGTCCTTTGGATTTTCCAAATCCACAGCGCCCTGCGGATACACAGTCCGCACAAAATACGGCCCTTTCCAGCGAGATCGGAGCTTTCCAGGATGGAAGTGAAGTCGGGTGTCGTAAAGAAGTACCTGCTGACCAGGTACGAAGGTTTTGCGTACAAGGTGTTTATCATGAAACACCTTCGTTCGATTCTTAACGACAACCGCGTTGTCGTAAGCCTCATCCCTAAGCTCGCTCAGTTCGTTCAGCTGCAGCTTCCGATGGCTGCCCGCGTCCTCCAGAGACAGATTCAGCTCTTTTATCGCCCAAAACGCGCGATGCTCGATTTCGACAGGAAGGTGGCAGGCTTTTCCGTACACAAGCCGATAGGGAGACATGCCAAGGTCGGTCTTATAAGCGGTTCTAAATGCCCAAAGGGCATCAGTGAGTTTCAAAGACCAATCCTTACGGTTCTTGGAAACCGTTTTCTCCAGTATCTGCTTGATTTGCCGATTTGAAACTTCGGCCTGCCCGCAGGTTTGGGGGTGGTAGGGCGTAGAAAGCTTATGATTAATGGAGTATTTCCGCATCAAGGCCTCGAAAGTCCTATTGCAGAAATGACTTCCATTGTCGCTAATGATCGCTCGGGGGTGCCCAAACCGTGAGAAAATGTTTTCTTTAAGGAACCTAACGACAACCTTGTTGTCGTTAGTTCGGCTGGGCACAGCCTCAACCCATTTAGAGACGTAATCAACAGCTAGAAGGATGTACAAGTTCCCAAAAGAGCTGGGAAACGGCCCCATGAAGTCTATCCCCCAAACATCGAAAATCTCCACAACCAAGATCGGTTGGAGCGGCATCTCATTCCTCCGGGATATCCGGCCCATGTGTTGGCACCGGGAGCAAGTCTTGCAATAATCGTGAGCGTCTTTGAAAAGTTGTGGCCAGTAGAAACCACATTGCAAGATCTTCTCAGCTGTCTTTCTGGGCCCAAAATGCCCGCCACATGCTTGGTCGTGGCAAAATGACAGCACACTCTTGAATTCCTCATCTGGGACACACCGACGAATAATCTGGTCGGGACAGTACTTGAACAAGTAGGGTTCGTCCCAGTAAAAGTGTTTTACTTGGGATAAGAAGCGAAGTCTGTCCTGACGTGACCATTCGGTCGGTAGCAATCCCGTGGCCAAATAGTTCACAATATCTGCGAACCAGGGTTCGCAAGATACTGTCAAGAGTTGTTCATCCGGGAAAACGTCGTTTATCGGAATTGGAAGCGAAGGCGAAGAAGGAAGTCGCGAGAGATGGTCGGCAACCACGTTTTCACATCCCCGTTTGTCCTTAATGACAAGGTCAAACTCTTGAAGCAAGAGGATCCAACGGATTAACCGAGATTTGGCATCTTTCTTCGCAAAAAGATGGCGCAGAGCTGAGTGGTCAGTGTAGACAATGACTGGAGAGCCGATGAGGTAGGGCCTGAACTTTTCTAAGGCAAATACAACAGCTAAGAATTCCTTCTCAGTTGTTGTATAGTTAAGTTGGGCGTCGTTCAGGGTTCGGCTCGCGTAATAGATTACGTGCGGCATCTTGTTGATGTGCTGTCCAAGGACAGCACCGATGGCAAAGTCGGATGCATCGCACATGATCTCGAATGGGTGCGTCCAGTCAGGAGAAGAAAGAACGGGAGCAGAAGTGAGTGAGCGTTTTAGTGACTCGAATGCAGTCACACAGCTCGAGTTGAAGTCGAAAGGCGTGTCCTTAGCCAGCAAAAGTGTCAAGGGCCTAGCAATCTTGCTAAAGTCCTTGATAAACCGTCTATAGAAACCGGCATGGCCAAGGAAGGCTCGGATATCTCTGACGCATCGGGGAGGAGGCAGATTGGAAATGACCTCAATCTTTGCTTTGTCGACCTCTATGCCATTTTGCGAGATGATATGTCCTAAGACAATACCTTCACGCACCATGAAGTGGCATTTCTCCCAGTTCAAAGTGAGATTCTTGTCCTTACATCGTGTAAGGACAGCGTCAAGATGCAGCAAACACTCGTCAACGGAGTCGCCGAAAATGGAGAAGTCATCCATGAAAATCTCCAGAAATTTCTCCACCATGTCTGAGAAAATCCCCATCATACACCGCTGGAAGGTAGCGGGCGCATTGCATAACCCAAAGGGCATGCGTCGATATGCAAACGTGCCGAAAGGACAAGTGAAAGTGGTCTTGTCCTGGTCTTTTTCGGCGATGGGAATTTGATTATAGCCAGAGTAGCCATCAAGAAAACAATAGTACTCATGTCCGGCCAATCGTTCCAGCATCTGGTCAATGAAAGGTAGCGGAAAGTGGTCTTTCCGCGTTGCGGCGTTGAGTTTTCTGTAATCAATGCAAACTCGCCACCCAGTTTGGGTGCGAGTAGGGATTAACTCATTCGCCTCGTTGGTTATGACCGTGATGCCCGACTTCTTGGGGACAACGTGAATGGGGCTAACCCACTGGCTATCAGAGATAGGGTAAATGATACCACTATCTAGACATTTGACGATTTCCTTCTTCACAGCCTCCTTCATGACTGGATTAAGACGTCTTTGTGGATCCCGGGCTGGTTTGGCATCATCCATCAGATGAATGTGATGCTCAACGATCAGGGGACTAATCCCCTTGATGTCCGCCATGGACCAGCCAAAAGCTTGCCTGTTGCCGTGCAAGACCGTGAGAAGGGCTTTCTCTTGCTCGGGAGCTAGAGAAGCCGAGATGATGACAGGGAGGGTCTCGTTCTCACCTAAGTAAGCATACTTAAGGTGAGACGGCAACGGCTTGAGTTCGAGCGTTGGAGGTGAAATGATGGAAGGCAAGACTGGTGCAAAGGTCTCGAACTCAAAGGACTCCAGCAAAGGTTCAAAACGAGTGTAGGCAACCGAGTCGGATGGTTCAGGTAACTCATCCGAAAAGGCGAAAGATTCAAACTCGGGTTGTGCGCGGCTAAGATCGTTCGTGAACGTGAAACACTCGTAGTCGTTATCGGGCGCAGAAACAGCAGCTGGTTCGAAGAGACACGCACTAGTGGCGTCAAGATTATCGTATTCAAACAAAAACTCCTCGAATTCACACTCTTCGGGGGTGATCTCCTGGATCGAGCAAACATCCAGTATATGAGCATTAGGTTCGGCGGGCTGATTCCCCAACCTAAAAATGTTGAGTTCAATTGTCATATTTCCAAAAGAGAGGTTCATTGAACCATTGCGACAATTGATCACAGCATTTGAGGTTGCGAGAAATGGGCGACCGAGTATCACCGGAATTTGATTCCGGGGGTTAGCTACAGGCTGTGTATCTAAGACAATGAAGTCGACGGGGAATATGAAGTCCCCGACTTTGATTAACACATCCTCTAGCTCACCCCTAGGATGGGTGATCGATCGGTCGGCCATCTGGAGAGTGCAGTGTGTGGGTTTCAGCTCTCCGACGCCTAATTGCTCGTATACTGAATACGGAAGCAAGTTAACACTGGCACCAAGATCTAATAGTGCGCGGTTGATGTTCTTATCCCCAATAGTAATTGAAATCGTAGGACAGCCAGGGTCCTTCCGTTTTTGTGGTAAAGATTGGGTAAGGGCATCACTCACAGCACTAGCCAAGAAAACTTTCTTGGGTACCTGAGACTTCCTCTTTTTCGTGCACAAGTCCTTTAAGATTTTCGCGTAAGAAGGGACTTGTTGGACAGCATCTAAAAGAGGAATGTTAATGTTAACTTGCTTGAATAACTCCAAAATCTTCTCCATTTGTGGATTTTGTTTGTTAGACCTCAACCGGTTTGGAAATGGAACATTTTGAAAATTGGTTGAGTCTAATGCTGGAGGAGGAGATTTTGGAGTTGGAACGGATCCCAGAATAGGTATTTTCGTGGAGTGAGAAGCGGGTCCGTTTAGAGAAGAAGAGGAAGGAGAGCCTTGTGAAGAACGGAGAATAGGCTCGGAAGACGAAGAAGAAGAAGCAGGAGAAGAAGAAGAAGAAGAAGCGGCCGGGGTGTCATCGTTGATTTGCTTGCCAATGTTGTTTTGCAGCACCCTCCCTGATCTCAGTGTGGTCACGGCACTCACATTATGGTTTTGTTGTTCAAGAGCAACATGTGCATTATGTGGGTGGCCGGGATTTGGAAGTGGCTGGGACGGGAGCTTCCCCTTCTCTCGCTCGCTCAAGGCTGCGTTTAGCTGTGCAATCTGGGCCTCGATGGTCTTGATGCTCTGCCCGTGTGCGGCGGTGTGTTGCACTAAAGATTGGATCGAAGACTGGATGTTGGCGGTGGATTGAGTCGATTGTTTAACAAACGCATCCAGACTTCGCTCGAGCGAGGAAACCTTATCGTTGTTTGACGGAACAAAGTTGTTTGGTGGAAAGGAATTGTTCGGTGCAAAGTTGTTCGTCTGGTTTTGGTAAGGCTGGGGTTGGAAGGGCTGCTGATACTGAGTTTGTTGTTGCGCTTGTTGTTGCGGTGGAGGGGCCCTTTGGAAATTGTTGCCCTGGAATTGATTCTGATTCTGATTCCAGGCGAAATTGGGGTGGTTCCTCCAACCGGGATTGAAGGTGGAAGAGTATGGATCATTCCTCGGTCTTTGCTGGAATGCATTAACCTGATCCTGTCCTTGTGAGGGTGGATTGTAAGGACACTCTTCAGTCAAGTGGGACGGATCGGAACAACAAGCGCAGATGGTACGAAGGGGGAGAACAGGGGCAGGAGTAGGAGAAGAAAATTTGCTCTCTATTGCTTCAAGCTTTTTTGTTATTGCAGCCATTTCAGCTCTCATCGCAATAGAGACATCAAGCTGGTGAATTCCTACCCTAGACTGACCGGTAGAAGTGGAGGTAGAAGAAGAAGAAGGAGTCGGTCTGGTGCTCTCCCACTGTAGCGTTTGCTCCGCAAGATCGTCAAAGAACTGCCACGCTTCCTCGTCAGATTTGGATAGGAAGTGGCCCTGACAGATGGTTTCCAGCAACTGCTTCGTTGCTGGGTTCAGTCCCTCGTATAAGGTTTGGCAGAGTTGCCATTTCTCTATACCGTGGTGAGGACACTGAACAAGAAGGTCTTTGTATCGGTCAAAGCACTTCCAAAAGGGTTCAGAAGGAAGCTGGGAGAATTGGTTGATCTCATTTCGAATTCTTGCGGTCTTATGATTTGGGTAGAATTTTTTCAGAAACGCTTTAACAAACTCGTCCCAGCTGGTGATTGAGTGGGAAGCGGTGCTATACAGCCATTTTTCTGCGAGATCGCATAAAGTGAACGGAATGACCCGTAGGCGTATAGCATCGTCCGACAGCTGGGTTGTTTTCATCATGGCACAGACGTTTTGAAATTTGTTAATGAAGATATAGGCATCTTCAGATTCAAGCCCATGAAAACGTGGAAGCATGTTGATGAAATGGGGCTTAATTTCAAAGTTGTCCCCATTGGCCGGAGGAAGAGAAAGGCAGGTGGGAAGTGCAGAACGGGTAGGGTAGAAACGATCCTGGAGCGCAATTCGCTGCGGCGCTACAACAGGCGGAGGTGGTGGAAGATTGGTCTCCGTAGGAGGTGGAGCCAATCCAGGGGTGGTCAAAGAGATGTTCGGATTAAATCCCGACATCGCGGAAGAAGAGGTTGGTGAAGGTGAAGGTGAAGGTGAAGATGTATGAACAGAGTTCCGGTCAACGTCGGAGTTGGCCGGCAAAGGAAGGGGAGAAAGAGGAGTGGACGGAGTATCGACTTCGGAGTCGATCGCGTAGTCGGTCGCGACTAACGTAACGCGGACTAGACGGGCGCTAGTGTCCCGAGTCCAAGCGGACATACACTAAACGAGTTTAGTATAGTCAAAGCGGAGAAGGTGAGGGTAAGAAAACGTCAATGAAGAAAGGCGATGGGTGTTGGGTGAAAATGGATTTGGCGACAAAAGGGCAAGTTTTTATAAAAGTTTTTGATTTTTTCTTTTTTTTATTTTGTTTTTAGAAAGAGATTTACAGAAGTATGTACGGAAATACGGCTTAAGCAATCACAAACAAGATATGCACAATCACACCTAGATCTAGGGTAACCTAGGTCTACTAGACCTGCTCCTGAACTTGATTGTCGAAGTTAAACAGTGTCGAGAAACAAGCTTAAAAATACACTGATCACGAGGCCAGGTAAGTGCAGAGATAAGGGGAGGTTGTCCAACGCTTTCGCGAAGTTCCTTAATTAAATAACCATTTCTCTTTCGGCGGTTGCGCCTTTAACACTTTCCTAGACACCCCGTAAACAATATACGGTTAAGCAAGGTTCTAAACAAGGTTTATCTTCTCCTAATGAGCGCGAAGTCCTTAGGGCTGAAGTCTAGTATTTTTTAATTTACAATGGACAATGCATATGCTTTAGTGATTTTTGGGGTCCTGGGAAGGGTGATGAAATCCCCACCCAATCTGGATTGGTTTCAAGCCCCTTAAGTCCGTATTAAAGAATGCAAAACAGTAACAATATCAACAGCAAACAATTTTTAATTGCGGCGCAAAGAATCCTGCACAAGAACAGTTTATTGGAAGGGGGAGAAGAATTTGCGCAAAGAAGGCTGCAGAAAACACAATTCAGTGGAGCTTAGAGGAGTGGAGAGAGGCAGAGGAGCTTACAGAGAGAATTTGGGACCCTTAAGCCACTAAATGGCCGCGGAAGGGCGGCCAAACAGGTACTAAGGCCGCGGTTCCGCGGCTATATGGTGGGCTTAGGCTTTGGAATTTTTTGGAGATGCTGTTCTTTGTCCCCTCTAGTTGTCTGGATGTTTGGAATTTTTACTTGCTCACTGTTTTTGCTCCAGATTTGTACAGTAGACCGGATGCTTCGTTTTTGTCCGTCGCGGTGTAGCCGCGAAATGTGGGTCTATCTTCCCACGTCTTTGGCACTGTACTTGAACTCCGTATTTCCAACGTCCTTGGCGTCGATCTTGAGCTTCGTATTTCCTGCACACTTGCACAAAAACTAATCAAGAATAACAAGATGGTTTCTTTTACAAAGTATATATATATATTTTTTTTTTGGTGTTTTGGTTGTTTTTATATTCACAAATTAACCCGAAATTACACAAGGAAATAAACTACCGTCTCCCCGGCAACGGCGCCATTTGATTGATAGATTACGAGCGTGTTCAAGTTTTAGTTTAAATACCGCAATCAAGACGGTTTCGCACGTAGCT
Source organism: Agapanthus africanus (assembly GCA_030015575.1). Taxonomy (NCBI): domain Eukaryota; kingdom Viridiplantae; phylum Streptophyta; class Magnoliopsida; order Asparagales; family Amaryllidaceae; genus Agapanthus; species Agapanthus africanus. The sequence continues at coordinate 407,094,950 of CM057346.1, forward strand.
AGCCGGTTGAGTACGGGTCGTCCGCAGGGAGATGGGAATCTTTTTCTATGTGTTTTTCGACGAGTTAAGTCCGGTTGTTCAGATTTTGTTTGTAGTTATCTAAGTGTTTAGTTGATATTTAAAGAGAGCTTGTTAGGGTTAGGATTAGGTTAGTTTGAGTTAGGAGTCTCCACATCTTTCGTTGCCCCACTTAATATCGGTGTTACGGTAATCGGCAACAACGGGGATTAGCACGACTAAGAAGGGACTTGCGAGTATAAGCTAGGCTTTCCAACGCATAGTCCTTCCTTTTGGTGCTTGTCCGTCCGTTCTTGGCTCTTATCCATAACCTCCGGTTAATTCAACCACAACCGGTCTCACTACGGAATCACCGCTATCATGTAGGATAGGGTGCCGTAAGGAGCGGATTGTGGTTGGGTTAACGGGAGTTGATTTAAGTTGTTGGGCAAGGAAAGAGTGAGAGAGATTTCCTTCTCTCAACTTCCCTTATCCTACCCTAACAAGTATAGAACTACTCACACTTCATAATACGGAAAAATAAAACAACACAAAAGAGGAAGATAGAAAGAAGGAGATTAGAAAAATACGACTAACTGTTTGCGACCTCACCTTGGCGAGGATCAAGCGTAAGTATCATTGTCGTATGTAAGGATAAAGAAAAAGAGAGAAGAAACAAACAACAAGGAAATAACAACAACTACTTAACAATTAAAATTACAACAATTATAACAAGTAAAGAAAGAGACAAGCATGATAATGAAAATGGTCTTCTTTATTCATCACTCTTCACTCAAAAGCTCACTTACAAGTTTAATGGAGAAGAGGTGAGAAGAGGAAGAAGAACATGTAACTAAAACTTAGCAAAAGAAATACAAAGTTATGGACCCTTTCCTTCACAAACTTCTGGGCTATTTATAGGCCAAAACATGAAATCCTAGGGCAACCAACAGAACATACATGAAAAGACCAACCTACCCCCCAAAACCCTGCACACTTGGTGCCAGAACGGCCGCGCAAGCGCGGCCAAGACCCCCCTTTGGCCGCGCTTCCGCGGCCGTTTTGATGACTTGGGTCTGGGTCTTTTTGGTGGGACCCTGATCTGATAGGAGCTTTAATCTGGTATATGTATTTTCTCATAATTGCTTCCCGAATTTTCCAGAATTTCTGTTGAGGGAAAGGTGGACTTTTTGTCAAGATTTTTGTCATGATTGCCTCGAGCTCCGCGTAGATCTCTTGGATCTTGTGCTACCATTGAGCCTTGTGCCTGAAAACGACATTGATTTGACATTTTGTCTCCCTAAACTGGTATCTGGCAGCACACGGATGAAGAGCGGAGACCGTGTTTTATCTGTGGTTGGCAGGAACCGGATTTTTGTCGTGTTTTCCATGAATTTCTCCGTTTGAGCACCGGGAACCTGTATCCTGCAATTGACTAGCAAACACGGCTCAAGAGTATCTACCGACATGCAATGTGATAAAAATTGGGCGGTATGAAAATGCAAAAATCCGATATGAACAAGAAGTCAAAAATTGCAAGTTTTAGCTTAAAATTCAATAAATTCGTTTCCTATCATAAAAATTTGTTAAAAATCAAAATAAAATACTAAAAATTTATGTTACAACTATATTTTAATTATCATAATTTTAAAGATTAAAATTAGCCCGGAAAAATTTGTATTTATCGCTAATTTAATATATTTTCTTACCGGCTTAAAATAATATTAAAAATTTGAAAAATTAGGGAAAATTTTTAAACGACCAGAATTTCATATTTAACTCATTAGCTACTAAAAACAAGAAATTACCTATCCATTTTAGGTATAATTATCCCTAAACTGCAAAATAACAAGAAAGACGGTTTTCGGAAAAATACCGAATTTTCACCGAATTTCAGGAAAACACCAAAACGACTTTTCAAGACGCTACAATCTTCCCCCCTTAAAGAAATTCGGTCCCCGAATTTAAAAATATAGCTACGCGTACCTTCAAAGAGATGGGGATATTTCTTCCTCATCTCGCCCTCGGTCTCCCAGGTAACCTCCTCGCTGCTCGGGCTACGCCAAAGGACCTTGACGGTTGGTATAATCTTCGACCTCAACTTCTTCACCTGCCGATCCAAGATGGCCACCGGCTGCTCTGCAAAAGAAAGGTCGCGCTCTAGCTGGACTGTCGGGTGCTGAATCGCATGCGAAGGGTCGTGAAGGTACTTGCGGAGCATCGAAACATGGAAGACGGGGTGAACATCGGGAAAGCTGGGAGGAAGAGCCAAATGATAAGCAACAGTGCCATCCCGCTCGAGGATCTCGAAGGGACCTACGAATCTAGGGCTAAGCTTCCCCTTTCGCCCAAAACGCATCACGCCCTTCATCGGAGAGACTTTCAGAAAAACATGGTCGCCAACTGCGAACTCTAATCTGCGACGGCGCCTGTCTGCATAGGATTTCTGCCTGCTCTGAGCCGCTCTCATCCGGTCTCGGATCAACTGTATCTTCGCTGTCGTCTCCTCAACAAGCTGCGGCCCCAAAATGCTGCTCTCGCTGAGCTCTGTCCAACAAACGGGCGATCTGCATCTCCTCCCATACAATGCCTCGAAAAGTGCCATCTGAATAGTATCCTGGAAGCTGTTGTTGTAGGAGAACTCCACTAGAGGTAAATGACGATCCCAGCTACCACCAAAGTCTAAAACGCACGCTCTGAGCATGTCCTCGAGAGTCTGAATGGTCCGCTCTGACTGTCCGTCTGTCTGCGGATGAAACGCTGTGCTGAAGCTCAAACGAGTGCCCAAAGCCTCCTGAAGTCTCTGCCAAAGCCGGCTGGTGAACTGAGTGCCTCGATCTGACACGATACAAGTCGGTACGCCATGTAGTCGCACGATCTCGTCAATATAGAGCTGAGCATACTGAGCGAAGCTGAAAGTCGTCTTCACTGGCAGGAAGTGAGCCGCTTTCGTCAATCTATCCACGATCACCCAGATGGAGTCGTACCCTCGACTGGTCCTGGGTAGACCCACAACGAAATCCATCGAAATCTGTTCCCATTTCCACTCTGGAATGGGTAACGGCTGTAGCTCTCCTGCGGGCCTCTGGTGCTCGGCCTTGACTTGCTGACAAGTCAGGCATCTCGAAACGAACTCCGCAATGTCCCTCTTCATCCCGTCCCACCAGTAGGTCTCTCTCATATCATGGTACATCTTGGTGGAACCGGGGTGGACACTATACACTGATCGGTGTGCCTCCTCAAGAATGTCGCGCCGCAATCCATCAGCATCTGGTACGCACAGTCTAGATCCATATCGTAAAATCCCCTGATCGTCAACCACGAACTCGGAAAATCTGCCCTGTCCCATCTGTGCCATGATCTCTGAGCAACGGTCGTCACTGCGCTGTGCCTCATATATACGGTCAAGCAACTGTGGGCGTGCACGAACATGCGCGAGCTGTCCCCCTGTCTGAGTGAACTCGAACTCAACTCGGCTGTCGCATAACATCTGCCAATCTGCTGACGACTGCCTCTGCACTGCCCGCAAAAAGGATAGACTACCCCCGGGCCTCCTACTCAACGCATCTGCCACCACATTTGCCTTGTCGGGGTGATATAAGATCTCGCAGTCGTAGTCTTTCACCAACTCCATCCAACGACGCTGTCTGAGGTTCAGGTCTCGCTGCTGAAATATGTACTTTAAGCTCTTGTGATCGGTGAATATCTGACACGACTCGCCGTAAAGGTAATGTCGCCAAATCTTCAGTGCAAAGACCACTGCAGCCATCTCCAAATCATGAGTGGGGTAGTTCTGTTCATGCTTCTTCAACTGCCGAGAAGCATAAGCGATCACCCGGCCATGCTGCATCAATACGCATCCTAATCCCACTCGCGAAGCATCACAGTAGACAACAAATCCGCCTGATCCCGAAGGCAAAGATAATACCGGCGCCGTAGTCAAACATGTCCGCAGCTGCTGAAAACTGCGCTCGCACTCCTCCGTCCAGACGAAAGGAACTCCCTTCCGGGTCAAACTGGTCAACGGTGCAGCTATACGGGAGAAGTCCTGAACAAAACGCCTGTAGTAGCCCGCCAAGCCTAGAAAACTACGGATCTCAGTAACCGATGTAGGTCGGGGCCACTGCTGAACAGCCTCAATCTTCTTCGGGTCCACACAAATGCCGTCTCTCGTAACCACGTGATCCAAGAATCCGACGCTATCCAGCCAGAATGCATACTTGGAGAACTTTGCGAACAACTGGTGCTCCCTCAGAGTCTGTAACGTAATCCGCAAGTGCTGCTCGTGCTCCTCTCTGCTCCGGGAGTACACCAAGATATCGTCGATAAACACGATGATGAACAAGTCAAGATACGGCCTGAATGTACGGTTCATCAAATCCATAAATGCTGCTGGGGCGTTGGTGAGTCCTAACGACATCACCAAAAACTCGTAGTGGCCGTAGCGCGTGCGGAAAGCTGTCCTCGGTATATCATCCTGTCGAACTCACAGCTGATGGTATCCTGATCGCAAATCGATCCTCGAAAAATACCCCGCACCCTGAAGCTGGTCGAACAAATCATCAATGCGCGGCAACGGATATCTGTTCCGAACGGTAACTTTGTTCAGCTGGCGGTAGTCGATACATAAGCGCAAGCTTCCATCCTTCTTCTTGACAAACAGGACCGGAGCACCCCACGGAGAAACACTCGGTCGAATAAGCCCCTTTTCTAACAAATCCTGCAACTGATCCTTCAGCTCTCGAAGCTCTGCCGGGGCCATCCGATAAGGCGGTATAGAAATAGGGCCCGAACCGGGAATCAAATCAATGCAGAACTCAACATCGCGTTCAGGCGGTAGCCCAGGTAGCTCATCAGGGAAAACATCAGGGAACTCACAAACTACCGGGACCCGGTCTAACGGAACCTCTGCAGCTCGAGTATCACAAATACACGCTATGAATCCCTGACATCCCTTCCGCAAGAGCTGACCAGCGCGAAGAGACGAAATTAAGCTGGGAAGGGTGACACTGCGGTCTCCCCGAATAACAAGGACTGGCTCTCCCGGAAAGCTAAATCTGACTGCCTTCTCACGGCAGTCCACCGAAGCATAACAAGTGGCCAGCCAATCCATGCCCAGAAGCACATCAAAGTCCAACATATCGAGGAGTATCAAATCAACTGATGAGTCCCTCTTTCCGATACGAACGGAACACAAACGAAATACAAAACGAGCGACAAACGACTCGCCTACCGGAGTAACAACAACAAGCGGATGATCTAACGACGACGACTCACGGCCCAACATCGGTGCAAAGTGTGTAGATACGTACGAATGTGTGGAACCTGGTCGAATAATACCCGTGCGTCGAAAGAACAAACTGGCAAGGTACCTGTCACAACGGCATTGGATGCCTGCGCATCCTGCGGTGTCAAAGCAAAAACTCGGGCCTGTCCTCCACCGATAGCGGGCTGACCTCGACCTCGGCCTCTGCCTCCTCGTCCTCTCTGAATAGGACCGCCGCGTCCACGGCCTCTGGGTGCACCTAACTGGCGTGGAGCATCGCCTGGGGTAGGAAGTAGGGCTCTCTGAGGAGGGGGTGGTGATGGTGGTAGGGTCACATGCGGAACTGTCGCTGCTCCCTGTCGTCTCACCGGACAGTCTCTGACAAGATGGTGCAATCTCCCGCACCCAAAACACCCTGGCGACGGCTGCTGCCCCTGGGGATAAGAACCATATAACTGTCCCCGCCCAAATCCTCTGCCAGGCCTATCTCTCGGAAAGAATCTGGCGCGCTGCCTCTGAGACGGTACATCGGTGCGCATCCTCTTCGGCCCAGAAACGGCCGAAGTCCGTGATATGCGTGCCTCCATCCGCAATGCCGTATCCATAGCAGCTGAATAAGTGTCGTAGTGCTGGGCGCCAATGGCAAGATATAGCTGGGCATCAAGTCCCTGTACGAACCTCTTCACCATCTTCTCCTCGGTATCCACCAAATACTGAGCATATCGGGATAACTGTGTAAACTGGATGTCATACTCAGACACCGTCATCCCAGGTGTCTTGACTAAGGCCTCGAAGCTGCGAGCTCTGGCGTCACGAACGCTCTCTGGAAGGAAACGGGCTAGAAAGACCGCTGTAAACTCGGCCCAAGTCATAGGCGGTAGACCTGCAGCTCGACCTCTCAAGACTGACTCCCACCATGTCTGCGCGAGACCCTCTAGTCGGAAACTCGCAAGCTCTACCCATCGATCATCCGAACATCTCAGCGAACGGCAGATCCTGGCTAAACTGTCAAGGAACGTCTGTGGGTCCTCCGCTGCCTCGGTGCCGGTGAATACTGGAGGTCTCAGCCTCATGAAATCCTGTAGTGAAACCGGAATGGCCACGGTGGTAGTAGTAGTAGGAGCAGGTATCATGGTCGTCTGTGATGTAGTAGGTACGTCATCCGGCCTCGGTGTACGACTGGCTGCAACTAGGGATCCTACCATCTGACGTAGCTCCTGCATGCCTCCCATCATCTTTCGCAACTCCTCAATACCGGTCTCGAGCCTATCCATACGGCCTGGGGAAGGTGGATCGGTCTGTCCCTGCGGCGTAGGCATACCACCCTGCTCAGTCCTAGTCTCGGACGAGCCATCTCGAATCTCGTCTCTGGCGGCAGCCCTCTGTGCCCTCGTAGCCTTCGGCGGCATAGTGGCTGTTACAGGAAAACGGATAGTAAGGACAGTGCAATAGGATCATAGGATACACGGAATTGAAGAAGGAATTTTCAAGCAAGTATATCCTAAAGTCACTTAGGCGGAGTACCGTATCGTAAGTATGCCGCGGACATACGCACGCTACGTTACCCTGCTTAAGTCACTTACTCCATCTACCAAGGGTCATCCTACACTCAAAAAGGTAAAACCTATCTCTCTGATACCAACTTTGTCACGACCCGCAGGGTACGGAACGTGACTGGCACTTAAGTTTACGAAACGTCTAAAGACGTCCGTAAAATAAGTAAGCCAAAGCCCAGAAAACAAAACCAATTAAGCAAAAGAGTGAAGAAAACCCAATCAATTGAAAGCGAATTTATCAAATAAGTCATGTAAAACCCTTTTTAAAAACAATACCAATTTTTCCGAAAATTTCGGCAGAGTCTCCTTTGTAAATACTGGCCCCCAAAAATTGGTACAACAAAATATATATGAATCCAACAAAAAGGGCATCCCCAAGCGGGAGCTAGCTCTTCGCCACAAGGCGGTCACAAATCCCACGCAATATAAAATGACAACAAGCATAATAATCATAATGAAGCATAAGAAAACAGCATGACGACTCAAGTGAGCTCGACCCCAAAATACAGCATAAAAGTCCACAAACCTCACGGTCTCATCTCTAAGTCAATATACAATAATGCTGGTAGATACAGTAGATGGAGTATACTAGATACAAAGAATATACAAGGTGGTACAAAAATAATAACATAACCCACCTATGAGCAAATCTCGAGCCCAGGCAAAAGAGGCAAAAGGACAAGTGCGCCCGCCGCTACTGAACTGACGGAACGGACCTGCGAAAGACTGTGGCACAACGGGGGTGAGTTGCCAACTCGTGAGTAATAAATAACATCTACACAGGCTATCGAATGCATGCACACAAGCATCCTAGCATCTAAAATACAGGTATGAATGGGTGCACTAGCAGGTGTGTATACAACATCAGTGTACGAATATGTATGCAACATGAATATCTGAGGTCTCAAAGGTATATATAAGAAATATTTTATCTCTTTTTGTTTTTGAAACTCTGTTAGAATGCCAGCATAATACTCAAAGAATCGACGAGAACCGGTGTCCAGCAACGACACCCAAAAGCTGTCTCAAATCTCATAAATGTATCTCTGGCCTCAGCCGTCCGGCTGACCCATCTCAAATATCAATATCTCATCATCTAGCGGCCACGGTCGGTATCCTCTGGATATCCGCCGTCCCAAACAGTCACCGGTAGGTAATCCGTCCCCTGCCAGGCTCAACGTCAACACCACATTCCTCTTGCCCCGGGGTACCTTACCGGGCCCACCATGTACCCGTGCCGGTTCCTCCACTCCTCGACACGGATTTCCAAAACCACAGCAAACTCATGGTGGACGACACTTACATCACTAGAAAACCGCAATTTACATATTTTAAAAATATAATAAGTTTAGAAATTTTGCGGCTTTCCCCCGAAATCCAGAAATATCATAAAATCTCAAGAAATCCTCATAAGTGCATATATCAATGATAATGAATGCATATGGTATCAATAATCAAGTTGCGATGTGTGATTAATAGATTAGGCATGAACAATTAATATGATGAAGTACATGCACATGAATAGCAATCCTACGGTTTCATTTTAAGGAATTAAAGGCAATAGCACAAGTTTAAGTATCATTTAGTAAAAGGTTTAAATTTAAAGGTTATCTAGTGTGGTGGCATGGCAATTACCAGGGTGTGTTTGTAAGCATGAATAGTGCTCGTGCTGCATATGAAAACCCTGGCAATAGTGCAGGTGTCCTATAACATGGTTTCGTATATGTATGTCAATATAATGTATGGATGCAGCAAATAATCAAATAAGTATTTCACCCCTAATTACTAACATCACTAAGAATCTTGTAAGTTACTAAAACTATCGGGCGGCTTGCGCCATCCAACGATAGTCCCCCGTAGATATTACATCTACTCACCGGAATCCCTGGCTAGCTGTGTCCAATCACCGCTTTTCCCTTTCGCGCCGCGTCTGACTTCTCCGCGACCGAACCTGGAATTTACATCAATACCAAACATAAGGTTACATATCAAGAACGACGCAAAACCCTAACGAAACTACTAAAGTTCGCTAGCTAGGTACAACGTGGACAAAGTGCGCGGAACACACGCGAAAATCGCAAAAACTGCCAAAAAACTCCGATTTGGTCGCCCGGCAAAACTAAAACCCGACTACTCAAAAATCCGCACTCACGCATCCTAAAATTCGTAGGACAAGCCATTACAATCATCAAGATATCAAAAATAATTCATCACATAATTTTATAACAAAACTAGTAAGCATTTGCATTCCAAAATCGGTGCAAAAATCGCCGATTTGCGACAAAACGACTACAATCTAGCATAATCACCCAAGTCACACCATTAGATAACCACTACACAAAATTTCAACACATTAACCATGCTCCAAAACCTAAATTCCACAACCAACCCTTTCTTGATTTTTCTCAAAAGCAATTGCAAAACATAATCCATATTAGAAAAACTTAACTAACACTAATTTCAAACCCAATTAGCAAGTTAACCTTCTAGATTAGGTTAGCAAAACAACTAGATAACAAATTAGGTTTAATCAACTAAATAATGGTTTCTAAACCTTAATTCAACTCACTAATCATGCTTCACAACCCAATCCATACATAAACTCTCTTTTGAAAATCCTAAAACAACAATTTACAACCAAATCACACTTCTAAAATTAACTAAATTAGCATAATTTGAAGACTACATAAACAAGGTAATCATATAGATTAGTTAGGTAACAACTAGATTAACTACAAAACAATTTAATTAACCATCATGGTTTCAAAACCCTAGTTTAATACAACTATTCTTTTATAAACTAGATTAGGAATTAGTTAAACTTTTAACACTAAAACATACAATTAAAGGATTTTAGCAAAAAAAGAAATTAACTTGATGGAAATTATAGCTCAATTGAGATCTAGCAAGAAAAATTTTGCTCCAAATGATGGCCTCAAGCATCAAGATCCAAGCTAGGGAGGTGAAGGAAAAGAAAGATGAAGGAGGGTTTTAATTTGCAAGCTTTAATTTGAAATTTTGATGTGTTTTTTTGAAGAAATTTGAAGCAAATGAAAAGAAAAGAGATGAAGGAGAGGGGGGTGCAGGTTTCGGCCTGAGGGAGGTGAGGGGAGGGGTGTGGGTGAGTGGGAAAGTCAAGGGTCAAGTCCACAAAAGTCAATGCCCATACCTAATCAAACTATAATTAAAATAAATCAATAAACCCACTAAATCAACTCAAGAAAGAAAACAAAATATGAGGCCAGAAATTTCTGGACTTGCACAAGGTGGGGCTGTCCTAGGGCTGAGGAAAAAGAGAGAGGGGTTTTACAAAAGAAATTTTATGCAAAAAGGCCCCCTACAAGTCAAAAATTGCAAGTTTTAGCTTAAAATTCAATAAATTCGTTTCCTATCATAAAAATTTGTTAAAAATCAAAATAAAATACTAAAAATTTATGTTACAACTAGATTTTAATTATCATAATTTTAAAGATTAAAATTAGCCCGGAAAAATTTGTATTTATCGCTAATTTAATATATTTTCTTACCGGCTTAAAATAATATTAAAAATTTGAAAAATTAGGGAAAATTTTTAAACGACCAGAATTTCATATTTAACTCATTAGCTACTAAAAACAAGCAATTACCTATCCATTTTAGGTATAATTAGCCCTAAACTGCAAAATAACAAGAAAGACGGTTTTCGGAAAAATACCGAATTTTCACCGAATTTCAGGAAAACACCAAAACGACTTTTCAAGACGCTACACTTTCGCTACGATCATCGTGCATCCGGACTCTAGAGAGGCTCCATGAAGAGAAAGATGCAAGCTCGCTTCCGATCTTCGATAACAAAGATGATCTACCTTGAAATTTCCTTAACCCAAGCTCTCACTCACTAACGAGGTGAACACCCTCATCTAAATGGCAAGGATAGATGAGGATGATGAAGTAGGATTTGAGAACTCATTTTTTTTCTTATTCTCACTCACTTTCATCACAAAAATCAAAGCAAGAAAGCTTTGCAAGGAGGAAGAAGAAGAAGAATTGCTTTGTGATGAATAATGACTTGTGTGTATTATTACCAATGCAACCATGGTCAAAGATGAAGAGAGTTAACCATTGTAAAGAGTTAACTAGGGTAAAGGGTGTGGGTTGGATTAGGAAATATCTTGCAAATATCTAAACAAAATATCTTTGCAAGAAACAAAATAAAAGCTTCTAGAAGCTTCTAGAAATGTTTAACCCAAATCAAACCCTAACCTTGTTTAATCTCCACTAATCATGTTGCATTAGTAATTATAACTTGTTACAATATTATATATCACATATACAATATTTATTGTAACAAAATAAAATAATACAAATAACATATATCGCATATATATCAATGTATTACCCGAGTGAGAAAAAGAATTTTTTAGTGAGCTTATATTAGTTAATGTAATTTAATATATCAAATATATTATTATACATTAAATTATCGAATCAATACTTGATCCGATAATCCGGCTATTTCATAAATAACCGACTAATATAATCTATATCAGTTCATCGAATCAACACTTGATCCGATGACCCGGCTATATCACATATACCCGGCCGATATCTCATATCGCGAGAATCTAATACGGTATCACATACACGTATTGTTCTCGGTCCCGCACATATCACATATGTGCTCCTACTCCGTTTTTCCTAAGCCAAGAAACCTCTGTGTAGGACTCTAAAGAATCGTCAATACGCCGGCAGTAGGTGATGATCATATCAAACACCCACAAGCTGCAAGCGGTCAGCTAAACATAACAGCCACCCAGGTATTGAGTGCTCAGAAGATCAACAAACAAGCCTGTATATTCTCCTGTGAACCCAGTCAGTAACACTCCCGTACAGTCCGGTCTCTTCGTCTGATATGTCGCATATCTCGTCTAGGGGTGGCAAACGTCAGATCCCAGTAGCTTGATAAGTCGTGTCGATATGAGGTCTATAACAGTTCAAGAAACTACTGATAACACTTACCAGTAAATCTCAGCAACCCTGACCAGGGATTTCCAGTTATAGCCAATCGAACACAACGCTGTTGGATATAGTGCCCTCAGAGTCAATTATTGGATCACATGCACGTGATTGCAATGATTGAGGGAGGACCTATACCGGTAGGACAGTCTTACTCAAGATGATAGTATGCTATCTGGTTTATCTTTATCATCGTGTATTACTTTAGGTGACCTTACAGGTCACTATTACACATTGATAGAGCCCTTAGGATTCTTGCTTGACGGCCAGCAGTATGATGGCGATCATATACGTGGGAGCTGGGGTCTATAAGCACATCCTTGAAAGGTCCCTAGTCATGGGAGTTTTTGAGACAGGGAATCGATAATCTAGAGTAGACTAGTGTATACAGTCGAGACCCTGAGGAGGGGCGGTGGCCGGTCTCACAAGCCACTGGTGTCAGTTAGTTGACCTAAGATGCATACAGGTGCTCATTGGGTTATGAGTACACCGGACAGGACTCGCAGGGAACATGCTAGTTGGTTTTATACCTGACGTCAGATAGCAGTTCCCTGGTGACATGTGTACAGGTTAGTTCATCGACCTGAGATCGTCATTTGTCTCGTGTGAGTTCCTACTGTACTTTGATTACTACCCTACCACGGCTTAAAGGAGTCGTGCAAATAGGTTTTAGTTGGGTACAGTCCCGAGCCACATGGAGGCAGTGAGCAGATCTGCAGGGGTTCATCTCTCCCGGTATTGGGGGTGAGGTCGCGCTGTGTCTAGGAGAGCCATTACGCAAAGTCCTTGGCCAAGGCAGGAGATTTACTGGTAGGTATTCCAGTAGTGTCTCAGGGTGTTCTGGGCTACACTCCGACAAGACTTGTACCGTTTTTGGGGGTCTGACTTTTACCAACCCCCTAGGCCCGCCATGCGATGCTCATAGACAAACGGACCGGACTGTATGGATATTATCACTGACAGGCTCAGTAGGGTGTCAGGATGAGTTCGCTCATCGACTTCCCTTTTGGTCAATACCTGGTAGCCCGTTACGTACGGCTAATACCTCTGATGTGCTAGTGGTTAAATCCACAGCCAAAGTATTGACGAGTCTTTAGAGTCCCCCATAGACAGTTTCTCAAGTTTCGTGCGAAACGCTGTGGAGGCCGTATGGATATATGGTAGGGTTCGACCATATACGTGCGGTATTGCACGAATCATGATCGGACGGATAATACTAGCGGGCTTTGGTTTATGCCGGATCCTAGTATTATACAGTATAGATTTTGTCTCATTGCATTTGTGTTCGGTCGAAATACAAATGCGGGTATGTATATACAGTCGCGGGGTTTTCCTGTAATTTATTACCGGATCGTTTTTTTGAACTTGCCAGTTTGCATTTCGTTTCGGCCATTTTCCTTTCTATCTTTCTTTGGCTGAAAATTGGTGTGGAAGGGGTTATTTGCAAATGTGCAAACTAGCAAAGAGGAGGGTGTTTTTTGTAAGTGGTTGCTTCATGATGGTTCTAGATTGACTTTGACTTCCTTTGTTCATGATTACTTGTTTTATGATGCGATTGAAAAGTCTTTGGAGAAGACTTTCTTCATGATGATCACTCATCATTCTTTTGCTTGATTCATACACTCCCTCCACTTTTTGGTAGCATGGCCGGCCACTATTTGGCAGCCCTCTCTTGTTGTGGGTGTGAAGATTCTCATCTCATTTTTGGCTCACACAAAATTTCATGAGCTCCATTTAAAAGTTCATCAAAAAGGTTTTTCCTCCACCTCCATTATGGCAACTTCAAACAATCCCTCGAGACATAGCATTCTACACTCCGTCTACAGCTATCTTGGACACGTCGGCTTGCCAACTTCGTGTCCGAGTTGCCTCGGTTCAGAGGTGGAAGCCTGTAAAAAGACTTCTTGTAACATTTCAAAAAGATAAAATATTAATTTTAGGAATTTTTATAATTTAATATTATTTTAATGAATATTTTAATATTTTGGTATTATTAAATACAGAAAAATTTGGGAAAATTATGGAAAATTCAAAAATAGGTTATTTTATAGAATTATGCCATTTCTAAGTTTAATTGATTAGTTATATGCTAAATTAGTGCTAATCGCGATTAAAAATCGCTAATCGGTTTTTTAGCATTTTGTGCAAAGCATGCACATATCACTTTTTCACACTTGTGTTACATTTTTATTGCCATGGTTGTTTTGGGGTTACTATTTGAGTGAGAAAGGTTTTAAGGAAAAAGAAAAGGAAAAGAAATGGAAAAGGAATAAGATAATGAGATATGGTGTGTGAGAGAGAGAGGTATGGGCTTCTTTGACCAAGACTTACCCATCTCCTTCATTTCCTTCACTCATCTCCCTCTCCCTCTTTAGCCTTCCTCCTGCTGCTGCTCCTTCCTCACTTCCCTCCCCTCTTCAAGCCCTCTAAACACATCCAAAACAACTACAAAATCCCACTCTCATTTCATTAAATGTGTGCACAATCCCTAGATCTACACTTGGAGCTAAAGAAGCAAGGATTTTTACCACTAGGGGCAACTCAAGAAAATTCTTGAGTTGCCAAATAAGGTATTTACTGAACCCTTAGCTTAGTTTTAGCATTACTTTCACCCCCATGTTGTGATTGAACCGATATTGTGTGATTTGGTGACTTGAGGTAAACCTAGTTAGGGTTTGAGGGAAACTTGTGTTGTATTGTGAAATTAAGCTCAGTTGAGGTTATATAAACACCCTAGTGCATGAATGAGACCCTAAACTGAAGCCTAAACCCAGAATACGGATTTTTGAAACCGATATCGGAAAATTTGTGAAATCTGTGAAGGTTAATTGGGATCTGCTTTCACCCGAGACACCTGAAAATAAAATTGATTGGACAGTGGTATGTGCAGGAACCCAGGAAGCTACCACCAAGACCCTAGCCCCTAACTCCCTGGCCCGGCCGCCAATTAATTCCCTTTGGCCGCAAATTGCGGCCAGACCTGCACCAAATTGGGTCGTTTTGGTTCTGGTGCTTCTACATCTGTAGTTTAGGCCCTTGGTATGTATAGATTTGTCTAATTGGGCCTAGGGTGAAATCTGGAACATATTTCCTAAGTTGCTGTTTTGGATTCGTGTTTCCGTATTCCGTATTTTTGATTCTGCAATTGTGTATTGTGTTTTACCTCGACTATTTGGCGTTTATACGACGATATAGAGGGTTTATTAATGGTTTTGAAGGCGTGCCATAGGTTCTAACCTATAGGCCTCTTATAGTATCGTTTTGGGTTTCGTGTGCCGTTTTAGCTTTGATTTGGTTTTAATGCGCATATACGACACTTGATGTGTACGTACCCCATGAAGACTACGGGATGACAAGCAAGCGCGTGGTGACATCGAAAGATGGAGACGCAAGGTGAGTAGATTATATCTACTAGGGGAAGTCGGGTGGATGGCGTATAGCACCCCCGCAGTCCGTAGTTAGTATACCATATATTATGCTTGATAGTTATAGTGTGTCGTGGATATGATAGTTAGATGTACTATGGATAGTATAGGGTTAGAAGTGACTAGTGTAGTTCATAGTCGCGAACCCTAGAATAGATTTACACCTATACGCGCACCCTTGCATATTCATTATACTTGCACTGTGTTGATGATATTGGATGACATTGAAGATGAGTCGATGACGTTGGGCTTTGTGCCGCAAGATCGGTGATTTGATGTGATTCGTATTTGGGATACGATACGTGATCTCTAGCGGGCCTTGGGACGTGTGCTTGCACACGCAGTATATTGATGGTATCAGTTGTACTAGACTTAGATCAGTACCCCAGATTATGTGATAGATGATAGTGATACCTGAGATGTGGTGAGCTAGTGTGATATTGACCCGTACCCAGCTATTGGGATGCCGCACGACGATTTACCGTACGAGCTTTACATTGATGATAGATCCGCACTCATGACTTGAGGATGTCATATGATATACTGTATCGTACGCGATACTATTGAGGCGGGATCACCGACTATTATATCTATATATATATCGACTCAGATTTAGGTGGTTTCCATACCCCTCCCGATTGGCTTGATACATAGATCTGTAGTTTGCATAGTAGATGTTAGACTAGACCCGAGTCATACCTATTTCAAAAACTACGAGTCAGGAATATCTTAAAGGCAAACAAAGGGATTCTACGGGTACTTTAAAAGGCGTATCTTTTCTTAAAAACACCGTACCCCTTATTTTACTAAAACCCTGATTTGTCTTATTTCAAAAGGCATAACTGCATGACATATAAATATCGATGTAGTTTCTTCACTGTGGTGTTGATTATTTGATTTCCGCATATTCATGCTATTCACATTGCGTGCATATGTTTATTGCTATATTATTATCATGCTGTTAGGACACCAGCACCATTATCGATGATGCGTATGTTCCACGTACACTATTTGCCGGCTCACACACTTCATCATCGATAATTGCCATGCCACTACACTGTAGTACTGTTGCATTCATGATATGATTCTTGCATGGCATATTGTACACTTATACCTGTACACAAACATAGATGATTCTGACTTGATTAGAGATTTGGGAACCGCATGATGTTCTTCAAAACTGATTCGTTTTAAAAAAGCGGTTTCCCTCGACATGTGCACATTACTATTCCATGTTGCATGACATATGATATGCTTACCTTTCTTACATGTCGCATACATCATGTTTTGATTATACGCATTGAGATATGTTGTTTCCATGATATTTCTGGATTTGGGAACCGTGGGTATTTCAAAAGAGAATATATAATTGTGTTAAAAACCCGGTTACCCTTGATATGATATTTCAGTGCGTCCACCATGTGTTTTCTCGGTGCTGAGAGCGACATGTGAAACCCGATTCGAGGAGGCGGATGAGGCCGATTGCGGGTACATGGTGGACCCGGTATGGTACCCCGGGGCGAGAACGGTTTCGCTGTGTAGTAGACGGTGAGCCTGACGGAAGGACTACTACCTACCGGTGATTGTATTTGAGCTCGGCGGATATCTGGACGATACCGACCGGAGTTGAGAGATGGACATGGGATGACCCGTACTGCCGGGGCCGAGGGTCGATACCGCAGACGAAGCCCCATATGGATGAGGACATGGGATGACCCGTACTGCCGGGGCCGAGGGCCGATACCGCAGACGGAGCCCCATATGGACGAGGATTTACGTGTCGATGCTAGGTACGGGTTTCATGATGTTTTTCCATGATTTTGTTTATATCCTCATATTTGCATACATGATGCTTATTTGTCATTAGGTGACGGGTGGACGGGTTCCACGTTTATACAGACTTGATCACATATAGACTGGATTTACATTGATCATACTTCATTTGTATATATAACAGGGTATGAGGGCGCTGTTATATATACCCTTACACCAATATTAGTGGTATGGGACGCTAATATATGTGTATTGATATCCATTTGATACTTCTTCATATTTACTTCATGCAGACATACCTTATACTGATGACATGTTATTACCTGAGTACTTGGCACTACATACTTGTTTAGATGTTACTTGCCGCCTTATCATGCTTCAGACGTACTCTTGTGGGTTATATTATACTGATTTTTGACCTAGGATTATGTCTTGCATTCGGTTTCTGCTTGTAGATATTCTCTATTCACGAGTTGGAAACTCACCCCCGTTGTGCCACAGTTCTTGCAGGTTTTGCCGTACAGGTTTCTTTGCGGCATTTCTGGCACACTACTTCCTTGCGGGTGAATTGCATTTGGTAGGTGGATTCTTTTGCATCAAGAACCACCATTGTACCTGTATTATTCATTGTATCTAGAATTTCCATCAACCAAAACTTGTATATTGTTTCAGACTTAGACATTAGTATTGTATTATTCGACCTTAGAGTCGCGCTTAGTAGTATTGCGGTTTTCATGCTTATTGAGTTTCTTTTGGATTTGACCCTCGCCTTTCGGCGTTGTATACTATATTGCTTGCGTGGTTGTGACCGTCGATTGACGAAGAGCTAGCTCCCGCTTGGGGATGCCTTTTATTCATTGTATATATATATATTGTTCTTGTTGTACCCCGTTCGGGGCCAGTATTTACAAAAGAAACTCTGCCGAAATTTTTAGAAAAGACTTTACATTTTAAAAATGCACATTCGGCTTAGTTATTTAAAAACCTTGACTTCAAACATGTTTTCCTTCACTTCTTTAAAACCAGTTTTCTTTATTTACTCTTAAAATGGTTTTAGATTTCTAGGCTTTTGGCTTACTTGGATCAGATGGAGTCCTATAGACTTCATTTGGTTCAAGGGCCAGTCACGTGCTCTTTCGGGTCGTGACAAAGTTGGTATCAAAGCGCTAGGTTGACCTTGGTTCGAGTCTCAGTTTGACTATGTGGAGCCTAGGGCGTCTATATATACACGGAACTTAGGCTTGACCTTACGGAACTTAGACTCAGTCGAGGGGGTATTAGACCCGAACTTTCGTCGCGTAGGATAACCCTTGGTTGATGGAATAGGTGACTAAAGTAGAGTGACGTACCGTGGGTATGTTCCGCGGCATACTTACGACACGCCACTCCGCTTAAGGAACCTTAGGATGTACATATTTTCGAGATCAGTGATTCTCTTCATATCCATGATTATACATCCATTTGAGATCCTCGATACTATTAGTTTCATGATCATACCTTAATTGATGCTGTTCCTTCTTATGATCATGTATCCACTTTGGATCTGTTGTTCTCTTTCTTGCCATTGATCTGCTCTCTTTGATACTCGATTGAGGTTCCTGTCGCCATGTTTGAGCGCAGTTTGGGCTGCTGCTAGGGTTACGGTCGGTGCGAGCTCGTCTGGTACGAGGGCCGACCATTGTGTTTTCTGGTGACATGGGAACGTCTCGAGTTAGTATTGGTGACTGTGACCTCTAGTGGAGGCGAGTGCTTGGTTTTGCACCGGATGATCGGGCCATTGTTAGAGCTGCCAATTGAGAGAGGACTGTTGATGTACAGCATACCTCAGAGATTATGATGTCGCCTACCGTGCAGACAGATGGACCAGCTGTTGCTGAGATAGGACAGGATGTCGCTCCCGGAGCTTACGAGCTGAGATTGTCAAAGCTTCCAGGCAGATATGAGACAGATGATAGCTAGTCTACCCGATTTGAGAGACGATGGTGATTCGTCCGATTTATGCGCCGGAGCGGGCCCAGTTGAGTTGAAGATTTCCAGTGTGGAGAGTCTTACTCGGATCTAGAGCAGACCGATTCAGAGATGGCCACCAATGTATCGCCTTTCCTGGAGGATTGAGGCGCTGTTCGGCATGCAAGCGAATGAGCCAGTTGTTGCAGAAAATGACGAGATATCGCCCAGACGATTGGAGCTACTGCAGCAAGAGTACATACTTAGAGAGATGTTAGCGAGTCGCTAGTCACCTGAGGATGAATGACTAGGACAGGTGTTCGTTCGCTTACCCCGATGCGAGGTCATCAGATAGATTGCTTCTAGCTTGAGACGACTTCACGCAGGTTCGTTGAGAGTCGATAGAGACGATCGAATGTCAGGAGCCATTTTCCAAGTTTAAAGTATACGGAAAGACATGCAGGTGATTCTATGGACCCTCTAGAAGAATGAAACCCTAACTCGACTTAATGACCGTGTGAAAGACTTTGAACCTTAGGGTTTGCGGCAGTTCCGCGGCGCCATTAGTGAGGCTTGGGTTTGCCCTTCTACGGCTGGACCACAGACGCTGTGGCATGTACTCGATACTATTAAACTGTACCCATGATGTTGATCTCTTGGGGGATTATAAGGTTCTGACGAGTCGATCGAATGTTTCGACATATTTCGGATATCATGTGATGGGATGCATTGCTTGGGAGACTCCAGATACGAGAATAGCCGTTGGAGCATAGTCCATGCAGCCATGATGAGACGAGTCCGAATCAGTAGACATTGAAGCAGAGTGAATAAAAGAGTTCGCAAGAGATTTCGACGAGATGACGTCCCACTCCGCTGACAACAGAGATGTGATACGCACCCAGAGGCGTTGTATATGGATATATCTTCCAGAAAGAAGCGCGATAAGTATGCAGCCGTTCCGGAATAAGAATTAGCTTCAGCAATGGATGATGACTTCCGGGCAATCCGGAAGGAATGAGATTTGAGAGAGAAACCTCGATAGGACCTTTCTGGAATACGATACGAGAAGACCTAGACCCAGGGGCGGTCATATTGCGCACACCCAGCAGGCCAGAGTTCGGCATCGTCGACGAGGTAGTTGACCAGGTTCGGATAAAGGAACTTACCCAGATGCATTGCGAATTGATCAAGGACGGACGAGTATTGAGTATTCCTCCGATGGTTGGGACGCGTTCCCGAGGACCTGTTCGGCCGGACATCTTCTACAGAATGATGAAGTTACAGGGTTCGCGGTTTCGAGTCCGTACGAGAGACTTCAGATTGATTGTGGCCGAAAATAGTGCAGTGCGTAGATAGCATGGCGTGATGCCATAATGGACGACAATAGAGACAAATGGAACCAGAGGTTCGTGCGAGACGCTGACGAGCTGTCATTACTTCCCGTCGAGACTAGAGACCTGATATGCTTACAGAGGCATTGGGATGTGACCGGTTTCTGAGAGAATGTTGTGCTGAGGACACAGATGTCTATCGAGTGAGAAGAGATTTTGCAAGAGAGCCAGCCTTCGTACAGTTCGGCATAGGCAAGATCGGAAGAGACCTTGAGCAGGATTCCTTCCAGGACATTGCTGCAATGATGTTTGCACCCAGGATCAGATGTGTGATGTGCATTCAGAGAGCCAGAGGCCGACGCCAGTGACATGCTGCCTTACGAGTGGTCGTGAGGATTGACCGAGAGATGACCAGAGAAGTGCCAGAACGGAATCGTCCCCGTTAGCACACCTGACAGGGCCGATGAGCCGATTGACTGCGAGAAGGGTAATCCGCAGAGAAGATAATGACCCGGAGTCAGAGGACGCCAGACCGTGAGCAAGAGGCAAGTAGATATCTTGCGCTGCTAGCATTGGATGCACCGACTCCTTCTCGACCTTGAAGGAGGAACTACCGACGACGGTATTTATGATTTGTGATTTTGTGATTCGATTATCACGTATCCGTCATTTTGGATTTCGGTGTTTTGGGCGTTTTATTGCATGATTTAGTTTTGATGACTGAGTTTCATGATATTGTTTCATGCACCTACTAAATAATTATGTCTTGGGCATAAGTTATTACATTCGAGGTATTGATTGTGATTTCACGCCTATCTTATACAGTGATTTGATTTACACTTCCAGCATAATTTTCATGCACTTTTAGTGTTTTGATATACGATATTGGTGCACGCCAGATGCACTAAATCGGGATTCTTCGCGCATGTCACATGCACCTGATTTTTACTGTCAGGCACACACATTGCCTACGACAGATGTTTCGTGCACACCGGTTGCACTTAGATGTTGTTTTGAACACCTGTTTGACACATATATGGATTTTGATTTCCTTGCGCACCAGACGCACAGGATATTCTTATATATGCATTTTGGGGATTGATTTCTAGTAGAGCAGTACATTTTTATGATATTCGCTATGTATTGATGTTTTCGGAGCCCCGACAAATTGGATTTTTACTGAAATGTTTTTGTAATTAGGGGATTAAATTTAAATTCGGGGACCGAATTTATTTAAGGGGGTAGATTGTAACATTTCAAAAACATAAAATATTAATTTTAGGAATTTTTATAATTTAATATTATTTTAATGAATATTTTAATATTTTGGTATTATTAAATACAGAAAAATTTGGGAAAATTATGGAAAATTCAAAAATAGGTTATTTTATAGAATTATGCCATTTCTAAGTTTAATTGATTAGTTATATGCTAAATTAGTGCTAATCGCAATTAAAAATCGCTAATCGGTTTTTTAGCATTTTGTGCAATGCATGCACATATCACTTTTTCACACTTGTGTTACATTTTTATTGCCATGGTTGTTTTGGGGTTACTATTTGAGTGAGAAAGGTTTTAAGGAAAAAGAAAAGGAAAAGGAATAAGATAATGAGGTATGGTGTGTGAGAGAGAGAGGTATAGGCTTCTTTGACTAAGAGTTACCCATCTCTTTCATTTCCTTCAGTCATCTCTCTCCCTCTTCAGCCTTCCTCCTACTGCTGCTCCTTCCTCACTTCCCTCCCCTCTTCAAGCTCTCTAAACACATCCAAAACAACTACAAAATCCCACTCTCATTTCATTAAATGTGTGCACAATCCCTAGATCTACACTTGGAGCTAAAGAAGAAAGGATTTTGGCCACTACGGGCAACTCAAGAAAATTCTTGAGTTGCCAAATGAGGTATTTACTGAACACTTAGTTTAGTTTTAGCATTCCTTTCACCCCCACGTTGTGATTGAACCGATATTGTGTGATTTGGTGACTTGAGGTAAAACCTAGTTAGGGTTTGAAGGAAACTTATGTTGTATTGTGAAATTAAGCTCAGTTGAGGTTATATAAACACCCTAGTGCATGAATTGCGACCCTAACCTGAAGCCTAAACCCAGAATACGGATTTTTGAAACCGATATCGGAAAATTTGTGAAATCTGTGAAGGTTAATTGGGATCTGCTTTCACCCGAGACACCTGAAAATAAAATTGATTGGACAGTGGTATGTGCAGGAACCCAGGAAGCTACCACCAAGACCCTAGCCCCTAACTTCCTGACCCGGCTGCCAATTAATTCCCTCTGGCCGCAAATTGCGGCCAGACCTGCACCAAATTGGGTCGTTTTGGTTCTGGTGCTTCTACATCTGTAGTTTAGGCCCTTGGTATGTATAGATTTGTCTAATTGGGCCTAGAGTGAAATCTGGAACATATTTTCTAAGTTGCTGTTTTGGATTCGTGTTTCCGTATTCCGTATTTTTGATTCTGCAAATGTGTATTGTGTTTTACCTCGACTATTTGGCGTTTATATGACGATATAGAGGGTTTATTGATGGTTTTGAAGGCGTGCCATAGGTTCTAACCTATAGGCCTCTTATCGTATCGTTTTGGGTTTCGTATGCCGTTTTAGCTTTGATTTGGTTTTAATGCGCATATACGACACTTGATGTGTAGGTACCCCATGAAGACTACGGGACGACAAGCAAGCGCGTGGTGACATCGAAAGATGGAGACGCAAGGTGAGTAGATTATATCTACTGGGGGAAGTTGGGTGGATGGCGTATTGCACCCCCGCAGTCCGTAGTTAGTATACCATATATTATGCTTGATAGTTATAGTGTGTCGTGAATATGATAGTTAGGTGTACTATGGATAGTATAGGGTTAGAAGTGACTAGTGTAGTTCATAGTCGCGAACCCTAGAATAGATTTACACCTATACGCGCACCCTTGCATATTCATTATACTTGCACTGTGTTGATGATATTGGATGACATTGGAGATGAGTCGATGACGTTGGGCTTTGTGCCGCAAGATCGGTGATTTGATGTGATTCGTATTTGGGATACGATACGTGATCTCTAGCGGGCCTTGGGACGTGTGCTTGCACACGCAGTATATTGATGGTATCAGTTGTACTAGACTTAGATCAGTACCCCAGATTATGTGATAGATGATAGTGATACCTGAGATGTGATGAGCTAGTGTGATATTGACCCGTACCCAGCTATTGGGATGCCGTACGACGATTTACCGTACGAGCTTTACATTGATGATAGATCCGCACTCATGACTTGAGGATGTCATATGATATACTGTATCGTACGCGATACTATTGAGGCGGGATCACCGACTATTATATCTATATATATATCGACTCAGATTTAGGTGGTTTCCATACCCCTCCCGATTGGCTTGATACATAGATCTGAAGTTTGCATAGTAGATGTTAGACTAGACCCGAGTCATACCTATTTCAAAAACTACGAATCAGGAATATCTTAAAGACAAACAAAGGGATTCTACGGGTACTTTAAAAGGCGTATCTTTTCTTAAAAACACCGTACCCCTTATTTTACTAAAACCCTGATTTGTCTTATTTCAAAAGGCATAACTGCATGACATATAAATATCGATGTAGTTTCTTCACTGTGGTGTTGATTATTTGATTTCCGCATATTCATGCTATTCACATTGCGTGCATATGTTTATTGCTATATTATTATCATGCTGTTAGGACACCAGCACCATTATCGATGATGCGTATATTCCACGTACACTATTTGCCGGCTCACACACTTCATCATCGATAATTGCCATGCCACTACACTGTAGTACTGTTGCATTCATGATATGATTCTTGCATGGCATATTGTACACTTATACCTGTACACAAACATAGATGATTCTGACTTGATTAGAGATTTGGGAACCGCATGATGTTCTTCAAAACTGATTCGTTTTAAAAGAGCGGTTTCCCTCGACATGTGCACATTACTATTCCATGTTGCATGACTTATGATATGCTTACCTTTCTTACATGTCGCATACATCATGTTTTGATTATACGCATTGAGATATGTTGTTTCCGTGATATTTCTGGATTTGGGAACCGTGGGTATTTCAAAAGAGAATATATAATTGTGTTAAAAACCCGGTTACCCTTGATATGATATTTCTGTGCGTCCACCATGTGTTTTCTCGGTGCTGAGAGCGACATATGAAACCCGATTCGAGGAGGCGGATGAGGCCGATTGCGGGTACATTGTGGACCCGGTATGGTACCCCGGGGCGAGAACGGTTTCGCTGTGTAGTAGACGGTAAGCCTGACGGAGGGACTACTACCTACCGGTGATTGTATTTGAGCTCGGCGGATATCTGGACGATACCGACCGGAGTTGAGAGATGGACATGGGATGACCCGTACTGCCGGGGCCGAGGGCCGATACCGCAGACGGAGCCCCATATGGATGAGGACATGGGATGACCCGTACTGCCGGGGCCGAGGGCCGATACCGCAGACGGAGCCCCATATGGACGAGGATTTACGTGTCGATGCTAGGCACGGGTTTCATGATGTTTTTCCATGATTTTGTTTATATCCTCATATTTTCATACATGATACTTATTTGTCATTGGGTGACGGGTGGACTGGTTCCACGTTTATACTGACTTGATCACATACAGACTGGATTTACATTGATCATACTTCATTTGTATATATAACAGGGTATAAGGGCGCTGTTATATATACCCTTACACCAATATTAGTGGTATGGGACGCTCATATATGTGTATTGATATCCATTTGATACTTCTTCATATTTACTTCATGCAGACATACCTTATACTGATGACATGTTATTACCTGAGTACTTGGCACTACATACTTGTTTAGATGTTACTTGCCGCCTTATCATGCTTCAGACGTACTCTTGTGGGTTATATTATACTGATTGTTGACCTAGGATTATGTCTTGCATTCGGTTTCTGCTTGTTGATATTCTCTATTCACGAGTTGGCAACTCACCCCCGTTGTGCCACAGTTCTTGCAGGTTTTGCCGTACAGGTTTCTTTGCGGCATTTCTGGCACACTACTTCCTTGCGGGTGAATTGCATTTGGTAGGTGGATTCTTTTGCATCAAGAACCACCATTGTACCTGTATTATTCATTGTATCTAGAATTTCCATCAACCAAAACTTGTATATTGTTTCAGACTTAGACATTAGTGTTGTATTATTCGACCTTAGAGTCGCGCTTAGTAGTATTGCGGTTTTCATGCTTATTGAGTTTCTTTTGGATTTGACCCTCGCCTTTCGGCGTTGTATACTATATTGCTTGCGTGGTTGTGACCGTCGATTGACGAAGAGCTAGCTCCCGCTTGGGGATGCCTTTTATTCATTGTATATATATATATATATTGTTCTTGTTGTACCCCGTTCGGGGCCAGTATTTACAAAAGAAACTCTGCCGAAATTTTTAGAAAAGACTTTACATTTTAAAAATGCACATTCGGCTTAGTTATTTAAAAACCTTGACTTCAAACATGTTTTCCTTCACTTCTTTAAAACCAGTTTTCTTTATTTACTCTTAAAATGGTTTTAGATTTCTGGGCTTTTGGCTTACTTGGATCAGATGGAGTCCTATAGACTTCATTTGGTTCAAGGGCCAGTCACGTGCTCTTTAGGGTATTTAAACATGTTAGTTCACAGTATTTACATTATATCTGCGACCGTGAATATCACTTGATCGGTAAATCCTGTCTAACTGCTATAGCCCTTTTAGACGGATTTGCGAACGTGACATTCACTTTGATGTTCTGTGTTGTGCTGTGATGTTGCAGATTTGTCGTGGTGGATAGCCTGGATGCAATGGTAGTACAGTTTGGTAGTATTTGTACATTTGATATTGCGGGGCAAGCGTCCGACATGTGGACTGCCGTCACTGCGTGTTTGTATATTATTCTTTTGGGGCACGACCGGGCTGAGGTCGATGTACCCGTTGTATGTATATTTTACTTTCTGTACTAGGATTACCCTGCGGTGGGGTGCACGGATAGCCGTGTTCTAGAGGGCAACGAGCCCGCATCTCATGGCTTTGAGACGGAGGGGGTTTCACTTTAGAATTGGCGGGCTATTCGCCGCACTTGTAGGGGGTACAGGTTGACCCAAGGAGGGGTGCCCAAGTTACCGGATTCCGTGAAGTGCTGGGTGGTCCATTCATATTGCTGAAGGGGGCTGCCTCGCTTCAGGTGTTGGCGGGTAACTTGCCGCGCCCATAGGGGTCTAGGATTTCATTGCACAGGCTGTCCACACGACCAGGGGAATGTCGGGTTTCAGTAGCGGCTCTATGAAACCCGGGGATCCCAGATATCTGTATTGTTCTGTGATGCTTATTACTCTCTCTGATGTTGCATTTTATCACGCCTTGAGCGAATATTATATATTGATATATATATACTAGTAGATGTTGTTTATGTTTTACACCCGCGCTAGTCCAGTCCCCGCTCTGTCATTAGTTAAGTAACCTAACGGGTGATGCCGGGACCCAGTGGCGAATGCGGATGGCATATACGTACATCATTATTTTCGTTCTTTATTGGTGTAATCAGTTGATGGGACTGCGTTGATTCGGATCAATGCAAGCTAAACAAACCTATTCTGACGTTGTTGGAACAAATTTTCAAAAAAAAAAGCTGTTATGCTTTCAAGGACTTTCTCTTTTGTTTTGCACAGTGGTATTCGGTTATGAATATCCAGCACCTCAATCGACGAGGCAAGGGCCGAGATCCCTTCACCGGGAGTGACCCCTTGGGCAGAAGTTTGCGTCAGGGTAATAACTTCACTATAGCCGATTGCCTTTTGCTTTGCATCGTGGTATTCAGTTGGAATATCCTGCACCTCATTCTACGGGGAAAGAGCCGAGATCCCTTCACCGGGAGTGACCTCTTTAGCAAAGGTTTTCATCACTATATTTTTATAAAAAGCTATGCAGTTCCTTCAACGATATCTAGTTCATTACGTTAAAGGTTATCCGCCAAAAACCAGCCGAAACCCTCCGTCATTTCTTACGGGTATTATTTAGTATTCGTGTTGCGTTTGTTGACCTAGTCAAGATGTAGTGTTCGGTAGCTAAGTGGTACTTGTCTGTTGCATAAATGGTATTGGTTAGGACAGCCGTGCGGCCTTGTTGACTTAGTCAAGGGCACGCACGGGTGGGTTTAATGCAGTCCAGAATAATGACGGGTTGAACTTGACTAGCGGTTTATGGTTTGTTGACCTAGTCAAGGTCATAAGCCGCTTGGGGTAAAAACACACATCGGGAGTTTCTAAAGAAACTGAAACTTGCCAGGCATGCGCATACCTTCTGGAGGGTGATAACGTGAGTGGATTCCGTCACGTTATCATGCGATGATAGTTGGATCCCGATTCCCACTGATGAGTTGGTTTACTCCTCGGGTGATCCCGACTAATTCTTTTTTCAGGTTTGGAAGATGATTTGAGGTTACAGTGGGAGGTTTGCTGATTAGATAAATTGGTAACCATTCTGATCTAGATTAGAGTGCACGCTGAGTTTTTCTTTTCTCTCTCTCTCTTTGGCAGCGACTATGGCCTGACCCTAGACTATGACTCAAGTGACCAAGATTAACCGAACCTTCTTAAACACTGGCTTTTGGACTGTCAGAGTTGCATACCTCATTACCACTCCTACTTTTACCCTTTTCTCCAGGACACCCCGTATTACTACGAACATCCACATCCATTGGATAAAACCATCGTATGGTTATATACGAACTCGAAGGAACTTGTTCCAGATTCGAGGATGGTTTCTGGTTCTGGAGAAAACGAATAGGACTATTCAGTTGTCTTTTCCTTTTACCTTCTCTCTGGTTGCGAGTCATCCAAACCATAGGCAGGTGCCGAACGGTAGGGAATGAAGAAAACCATTTATCCTAAAAGGTGTACAGAAGGTATTAAGTAAAGACAAATAAAGGGATCAGTAAGAGGGCAAAGTAAACTGCGACTGCTATTCACGACAAAACCAAGTATTTCCTCGCCAATCCTACATCACCTTTGTATTTCTCCAGAACACCCCGTATCACTACGAAGATCCACAGTTTATTTAGATAATCCATCTTATGGTTATATACGAACTCGAAGGAACTTGTTCCAGCTCGGGGATGGATTCTGGTTCAGGAGAAATAGGAATAAGGTTTATTCGGTTGTCTTTTATCTTCACCATCTCTCGCATTACGAGTGCTCCTAGGATTAGGATAGTACACCCATTATGCTTATTGGATAGTATTCTTCCAAACCATAGGCTGGTGCCGAACGGTAGGGAAGGAAGAAAACCATTTAGCCTAAAAGGGTGTACAGAAGGTAATGACTAAAGACATATAAAGGGATTTGGAGAGATGGAAAAGAAATATACAGTTACAGTTGTGAATCTGGATAATGGAAGAGGCATTACTAGGAATACCCGGATACCCCTACGAAACATTTCAATGTTTCAGTTTCACTGTGCACTGTTAAAAGAAAACTGATTTCCCAATTAGCCCTTCCTCCAGGGTATGTATTTACCTGGTATGATTCTCACATCTGTATAGTTTTACAGATGATGAGTGGGAGTAAGTTATTGGGAATTAGGTGATCATCCTCATTATATCAGAATTCGTTGTAATTGGTGATATTTGAGGAAATCGCTTGGGTTGTTTGCCGGAAGGAAAATTTTTGGTTTTGAATATCCGTTGCTATGCACCAATTTCAAATTGACATATCTGTACGTTTATTTTTATAGAGTGAGATATAACTTTTTGAAATTATGTCTATGGCATTTACCTATATCAGTGGATGGTTAGGTAAGGAGCATTAAACAGCGGTGTAATTCTTCTTAACCATAAGTACAGTTTTTAACCTACGACACACAGGGAATGAGTTATTAGACTCAAGGGACTTATACAGTGTATTGTATGTTGTCCAGTGTCCGTGAGGACAGAGGGGTTGGTACTCATACTATATTCTATTTACTTGTGACTTCTCTTGTTCTTAGACATGTGTTTTCGTAGAAACACAAGGTCCAAGTTTTGAGAAGTTATAGGTATATGAATAAAGTAGAGAACCAGGTGTTGCAAGTATCGGGATTCTTCAAGGTAATCGAAGATGTAGATACTTGTGCATAGTATTCAGTTGATAGTAATGGTTTTAAGAGAACTTGCTTCTCCTTCAGGTTACTCATAATTGGAAGCACTCCTAAGTTGAGTAATGCTAATTGGCCTCTTTCCCTTTAGTTGACATGCACTGGAGACAGTTGCATGATTTGAATCTGGTTCCAATTAAATCAGTGCCTCTGTTTCTATATTGGATATAGAATAGTTCATATCTTAACGATGTTAAGGTACGGGGAGTTGTCCGGCATATGCCTAAAACCAGACTCTGGATAACTCAAGGTACGTTTCTGTAATGGCTGTTTGTGGGTTGACCCGGGCTATGACGAGGGTTGACTTTCTACAATCTGGAAGATCAATAGTGATATTGTTCTTGACTCGCCACAGTTTTAGTAAAATAGATTTTTTCAGAAAACAGTAGTGGGAGTATGGTAGAACTGGAAGTGATTCCAGAACCGCAAACGATTTCTGAAAATTTGATAAGAACCTAAAGATTCAATCTGGTTTGACATTCCATTGGCCACTCCCCAGATATGGTGGGTAACCTCAGGCACCAGAGAGGTACTCCAGTAGCCTCAAGGACGGTGGCAGGGAGGTTCTTGTTTACCCAGACTTGCCATTGCTGTTGTTCCAGACTATGAGACCCGGCAGGAGGATGAGTATAGCGTCGTTCTGAACTGGCTTTAGAAGCGTACGAGTATATGACTCTGCTAGAGGGTTTTCATAGTCAGTGGGAGCAGCGGAAGCATAGTGGACAGGTAGCTTATGCCTATTTATGGACTAAAGCAGATATAGCGAAGATAGATCATCTATTTCTGATATAACAGTCATAGGGTTGACTTCATTAGAATAGGAGAAGATCTGTTAAGAAGGTAGTAGGGTGTGATGTTCTAGTATTTGGATGACATACACAGAGTAGGAAGTGATGTTCCTATACTACGATCGGTTATACTTTGGTTGTCACTCAGTGGTTTCTCCACATAGGATACAGATAGAATATCTGACATTCTGGTTACTAGATCTATGGTCTTAGATCTAGATTTGGGTAGTTTCTTAATCTGGGTACTTAGACAGCATTCTACAGGTGTTTTAGAATGGATGACTCCTGGCACGGTGGTGTACCTGCAGGAGATGGAGTCACCCTCTCTAAAGGTGTCTTACAGACTAAAGAGGAGAGGGATATGCATGATTAGCAGATCACTTACTTAGGCAATTGAGTCAATCATGAGATGTCAAGTACCACACCAGATGTTGTTTTTGCAGTAGATGCAATAAGTTGATATTGATCCAATCCTGGAGAAATGATCGGAAGCAGTTTAAGAACATAAGTGGATGTTCTGGGGATATGATAATGACAACCTCATTCGGGAGACAGTTATCATTCCAGGCTTCCAAGGTGACCTGGATGACAGAGTGACTGTCAGAGTTATAGTTTTTCCCTCTGACGAGGGGTAGTGTTTTGGACAGATGATCCAAGTGGACACTGAGGTGGGCGTGACGCAGGATACTGATTAAGTTCAGTTGACGATACAGTCTAAGAAGTTTGGATTTGAAGTTCATTTATGAACTAGGTCCAATCAGATATCCAGACATATTTTAAGACAGGTATTGCTCATTTCGGGAGATGGCTTTCTCCGCGAACTTGAGATAAAGAGAGACATAAAAGGAAACATCAGAGCGGATCCACTCATTGAGGCTATTCCTCGAACGCAATTGTTTCGCAAACGGGTTTTGTGAGACTGATTAGTAGAGGAGTTTGGTGTTCGGTATCACACGAGCTGTGAGTATGCGATATCGCAATAATTATCCTTGAGTGCAAGTAGGAGATTGTTGGATATAGTGCCCTCAGAGTCAATTATTGGATCACACGCACGTGATTACAATGATTGAGGGAGGACCTATACCGGTAAGACAGTCTTACTCAAGATGATAGTATGCTATCTCGTTTATCTTTATCATCGTGTATTACTTTAGGTGACTTTAAAGGTCACTATTACACATTGATAGAGCCCTTAGGATTCTTGCTTGACGGCCAGCAGTATGATGGCGATCAAATACGTGGGAGCTGGGGTCTATAAGCACATCCTTAAAAGGTCCCTAGTCGTAGGAGTTTTCGAGACAGGGCATCGATACTCCAGAATAGACTAGTGTATACAGTCAAGACCCCGACGAGGGGCGGTGGCCGGTCTCACAAGCCACTGGTGTCAGTTGGTTCACCTAAGATATATACAGGTGCTCATTGGGTTATGAGTACACCGGACAGGACTCGCTGGGAACATACTAGTTGGTTTTATACCTGACGTCAGATAGCAGTTCCCTGGAGACATGTGTACAGGTTAGTTCATCGACCTGAGATCGTCATTTTTCTAGTGTGAGTTCCCACTGTACTTTGATTACTACCCTACCACGGCTCAAAAGAGTCGTGCAAACAGGTTTTAGTTGGGTACAGTCCTGAGCCACATGGAGGCAGTGAGCGGATCTGCAGGGGTTCGTCTCTCCCGGTATTGGGGGTGAAGTCGTGCTGTGTCTAGGAGAGCCATTACACAAAGTCCTTGGCTAAGGCAGGAGATTTACTGGTAGGTATTCCAGTAGTATCTCAGGGTGTTCTGGGCTATACTCCGACATGACTTGTACCGCTTTTGGGGGTCTGACTTTTACCAACCCCCTAGGCCCGCCATGCGATACTCATAGACGAACGGACCGGACTGTACGGATATTGGCATTGACAGGCTCAGTAGGGTGTCAGATGAGTTCGCTCATCGACTTCCCTTTTGATCAATACCTGGTAGCCCGTTACGTACAGCTAATACCTCTGACGTGCTAGTGGTTAAATCCACAACCAAAGTATTGACGAGTCTTTAGAGTCCCCCACAGACAGTTTCTCAAGTTTCGGGCGAAACGCTGTAGAGGCCGTATGGATATATGGCAGGGTTCGATCATATACGTGCGGTATTGCACGGATCATAATCGGACGGATAATACTAGCGGGCTTTGGTTTAAGCCGGATCATAGTATTGTACAGTGTAGATTTTGTCTCATTGCATTTGTATTCGTTCGGAATACAAATGCGGGTATGTATATACAGTCGTGGGGTTTTCCTGTAATTTATTACCGAATCGTTTTTTTGAAGTTTCCAGTTTGCATTTTATTTCGGCCATTTTCCTTTCTATCTTTCTTTGGCTGACAATTGGTGTGGAAGGGGTTATTTGCAAATGTGCAAATTAGCAAAATGGAGGGTGTTTTTTGTAAGTGGTTTCTTCATGATGGTTCTAGATTGACATTGACTTCCTTTGTTCATGATTACTTATTTTATGATGGGATTGAAAAGTATTTGGAGAAGACTTTCTTCATGATGATCACTCATTATTCTATTGCTTGATTCATACACTCCCTCCTCTTTTTGGTAGCATGGCCGGCCACTATTTGGCAGCCCTCTCTTGGTGTGGGTGTAAGGATTCTCATCTCATTTTTGGCTCACACAAAATTTCATGAGCTCCATTTAAAATTTCATCAAAAAGGTTTTTCCTCCACCTCCATTATGGCAACTTCAAACAACCCCTCGAGACATAGCATTCTACACTCCGTCAACAGCAATCTTGGACGCGTCGACTTGCCAACTTCGTGTCCGAGTTGCCTCAGTTCAGAGGTGGGAGCCCGTAAAAAGACTTCTCGATGTGGTGCCTTTCCGACGAGGAGACCAGAGATCAGTGATGCCGCGAGGAGATCGGGATGGTGGCCGAAGACCGAAGGGCACGGATCGCTCGGTATAGCTCTCTACCCTTTCTCTAATTAGCTAGTAGTAGGTTAATAGTCCAATCCGGGTTTATAGTCCGCGGTAGCGCCAGTTTCTAGTTTAAAGAAAAGTTTTGTTTCCGCATTTTGGCCTCGGACAGACAGCCGGGGCGCTGTCGTGCACTTACAAACGCAACATCAACTCCCTATACCGGGAAAGACGAATCCCCTCCTATCGCTCATTGCCTCCATGTGATTTGGGACTGTACCCAAAAGCCACCTTTTTGCATGCCCTCTTGGACGTGGTATGATGGAAATCAAAGCGCAGTAGGAATCACATAAGACTCTATGACGATCTCGGGTCTACAGACTAACCTGTACCAGTGTCACCAGAGAACTGCCATCTGACGTGAGGTATAATACCATCAGGGAGTTCTCGGCGAGTCCGTCAAGTGTACCCAGTCTCTACTGAGCACCCGTACACCATCCTTGATGTCAAACACCGATGGATATGGGATCATCCATCGTCCATCATATGGGTCAAGATGCGTATACGCTAGTCTACTCTGGTGTATCGATGCCCCGTCTCGATACACCCTCGACTAGGAACAGTTATAGGATGTACTCGTCGACTACCGTGGCCCCACTAGTATGATCTCGTCATAGTCCCAGTAGTCGAGTACATATCCTAAGGGCTTTATCAACATGTAATATAGAGACAATCAGAGTACATGTTAAGATAAAGTACAACCAGATAGCATACTATCATGTCGAGTAAGAAAGTCCTCCCAATATATGTCCAAGCATCCATTACAATATATATCATATGTACAGTAATGGCCTCTAGGGCATACATATAACTAACACAATCCACAGGCGTAAATAAATATATTCCCAACCAAGTCCCACCAAAAACGAGAAATATTGTTTGATAAGGTGAACAGCATTTGTAAGTCTTCTTGACTAACAAGGAGAAAATACACCTTTGATATCCTCGTGACTCATAGGGAGAAATGCATTTATGAGATCCTTACGGCCCATAAAGTCAAAAAGCCTCAGTTGATAGGAATCTGAACCTGTTAGCTAAGCCATCATTGGCCGAAATAGGCAATGGAATATGATGAGTTGCTCCTGACAATATTTCAGTCATAGCAATACTGATGTCAAATAAGGTACCATATACCAAGTCTTCAACTCACAACAAAACTGATTAAAAAAATAAAAGAAATAGCCGAAATGATAAGGCAGCTTGCAATAAAAATCAGCGAGTAAAAATAAAATAGTATAGCCGAAATGATTGGGCATCGTGAATAAATAGCCAAAATGATCGGGCAATCATGACATTCGCGATAAGAAAAGATGAAAGGATAGAGTATCACTGAAAATAATAAAATAATAAAATAAAAAATTTCTGCCCTGTAAGTAGGTCCATAATGACTCTTGTATACAATACATGGGCACAATTGAAAGAAAGGGAATCATATTTTCCCACCATGCTTCGTCTGAAGAAGAACCGAATCTTGATGGCACATCTATAGCCTAGGGACTATTTTGACATCCCTCTTACTCTAGCAAAATACAGACGTAGTGTAAGCAAAGCTCTAAGGAGTCAAATCAAAATAGAGTAATGGCAAAATTCTAGTGCCAGGTTAACGATCCTTCTCGATACAGACGCAGCGTCAATAAGGATCCAAGGGTCAAAAAAAGTGGAGCAATGGCATAATCCTAGCTCTAGATCTCAATGGAAACATCTACAGCTTAGAGATCATCTCGACATTCCTCCTCATTCCAACAGGGTGCGGGCGCAACGATCAAATAAAATCGGAGTAATGACATATTCCTAACTCCATATCTCGATGGTGATACGTATAGTATAGAGATTACATGGATGTCTACCCTACTTCAGCGAAGGATTGGCGGGACACCAAAGCAAAAGCGAAGTGATGGGATATGCCTAGTTTTGGGTCTTGATGGCAAGCCTAAAGACCATTGGATGTCATCCCACCCTAGAAAGGCGCAGTTATGACTCATCGGGACTCCAAATTGAGCCTAACCTTAAGTAAAGTGCCATGGCAATACCTAACGCTGGATCTTCCGATAGTAATGTGAATATTCCAACCTAAGAAGATTGCTTAAAGTCTTCATGTCAAACCTCAGAAAGGATCAAAGACACGACAGACGCGTAGCTACTCGAGCCTCAACCAAGGGGACTGCATAACGAGAAATTATCAGCCAATGCAATGGTACGATGGACTTAACCCAGTACCACAAAGCTAACGGACTCCTATATCGAAAGGGGTTATCTATATTTCACGTTAGGATACACCTGCGAGATCCTCTCAACTCGTAGGGAGAAACACCTTTATGAAACCCTCATGGCTTATAAAGTTGAAAAGTCTTAGGAAACGGAGATATAAACCTATTTCCTAAGTCATCGCTGCCCTGCGGTTGGTCTTAAGATTGATTACCGTATACTATCCGTAGGCCACCCGTGACAAAATTGGTAGAGGACGCCGTCATCAAAAAGAGAAAGGTACAACTCCAGGGCCTTAGGGTTTAGAACTACATTTCTTAAGAATCGTGATTTGAGTCAATGGTAGATGACGGCGCTAGTGTCCTCTCACTATCTTCTCAGATTTAGATTCTAAAAGTTATATATGATATGCCAGCCCGAAATTAGTCGTATGCTCTGCACTACTCTACATTACTTCTCCCACGTATATACCTCCATGGGCAAAATAGTGGGGGGCATTTGTTCGCACCTATTTAAGTGTGCACTTACATATGTGCACACTTGATAGAAGGATCTTCAACGCTCGCACTGGACAAAAATTCTTAAATGCGATGTGCGTGTGCAAAGCATGTGCGCGCATGCGAGATGCGCACATGGCTAAACCAACAATTAATGGAAGGACAGTTGTTGGATATGAAATATTCATTAAACAACAATAAAAACATGTATTTAAAATAAACATTTCATTCCACGGAGGAAAAAAACCCCAAACAAGGGATCTGGACTACAAGGATTAGCGAAACAACATACAAAGTTTTCTAACTCTCTCTCGGCGCTCTCTACCATGTCAAAACGACGGTTCTCGTAAAAAGTTGCTCCCCACCAATCAGTGTCGTGCTTGTCGGTAAAAGCAGACATGATATCCCGCCAAGCCCGTATTGACTCAATAGGTGGACGGAGCGGTCCCTTAAAGGCTTCATGATCAGACCAGCCTCCTAAAAGCAGCCAACTTTGTCCTCTGTCGTGTTGATCATCGCCAAAGTCATCTCCACCGAGTAAGGAGGAATGTCATCGAGAACGGCGAGAAAGATTGTACGAAGCCAAATAGATCCGGCAGGAAGAGGAGATCCCCTACGAGTCATGAGCTCATGCATCACCGTATCGCACTGAGCATCCATAAAAGCAGGATTCACTAGACGTGCAACAAAACGAGGAATAATTTCCCCGATAAGCACCTCCCATGGCTATCGAGGAGCATGCAGGTGATCGCAAGCCATGATTCTTTCTCTGTGAAAATGGTTCTTTCACTGTAAAAGTAAAGGAGAAGATAAACACATCTTCAAATTATAAAGAGAAGTATTCAAGTCTCGACACAAAAAATGTTGCACATGGTGTAAGTTGGAACGGTTCCCAAGCTCTGACCAAAAGAAAGTGTTGGAAAAGAAGAAGATGACTCAGAAAATCATAAGTAGATGAAACGAAACCCTCCCACATGTTTAACATGTGAGCGTTTACATGCAAAGCACGTGAATGCTAAGTCCATATAATTTGGCAGCGTCTCAGGTGTAAGGCACGCGAGCGCTAAGGCCATATAATATGGAATCTCTCGCATGAAAAACACGCGAACGTTAAGGCCATATAATATGGCAGCGCCCGCGTGCAAGGCACGCGAACGCTAAGACCATATAATATGGCAGTGTCTCACGTGCAAAGCACGTGGAGTTATAGACTATATAATATGGTGGAGGCTCACATGCAAAGCATATGAACGCTAATGCCATATAATATGGCAGCACCTGCGTGCAAGGCACGTGAGGACTATAGGCCATATATATGGCAGCGCTTCACGCGCAATGCACGTGAGTGTCATTTTAGATTAATTTAAATTCTATTTGGGAAAATTATCTCTCTAATCTTTATAAAATGATAAAGATTAGCTCTGTTAAACTGAGAACTCTTGGATTAAAAATTCAATGGTGATTAAAAATCATCGTTCAGATCAAAAGATAGAATTAAATTCTATACATAGAAAATATTTCCTTCAATCTTGTTAAAAACAAGAAAAATATACTCTGTTAAACAAAAAGCCTTGGATCCAAAATCCAATGATGATTAAAAATCACCACTTGATTATGAAATCAAGTCATGAGAGACCCTTTAAACTAATCAACAATTTCTATACCCTATATAAGGGATCCTAAGAAATCAATTCATAAGATAGCCTGGTGTATATGCCCTAAGGGCCATTATTGTATCATACTAGTTTCTATATTACTTAATGGAAGCTTAGGATATTCACAATTGTATTAACAGTCTAGCTCAACATAGTAGTATGCTACTTGGTTTATATCTATCTTAATATGTGTATATGTTTCTTTTAGCATATCGAGAATACATATTGATAGAGCCCATAAAATCTTGCTTGACTACCAGCGTTGTGATGGCAGTCACACTAGTGGGGGCTGGGTAGTCTATAAGCACATCCTTTTTCAGGTCCCTAGTCGTAGGATTTTCGAGACAGGGCATCGATACTCCAGAGTAGACTAGTATATACGCTTCTCATCCTAGCAGGGGAAATGGTGTGTCCCACAGCCATTAGTATGTTGTACTGGAGATAGTATGCAGATGCTCGTTGGGTTATGGGTACACCGGATAGGACTCGCAGGTAACAGTTGGTTGGTATTATACCCGTCGTTAGTTAACAGTTCCCAGGTGACATGAGTACAACATAGTCCGTTGACTTGACACTGCTGCTTTGTCTCGAGTGTGTTCCCACTGTTATTAGATTGCTATCCTACCACGGCTCAAAGGAGTCGTGCAAACAGGTAGCGGTTGGGTGCAGTCCCGAAGCACTTGGAGGCAGTAGCGGTTAGATAAGATTCGTCTCTCCTAGTATTGGGGGTTGATATCACGTTGTGTTTGGTAAGCCATTACGCAAGGTCCCTGGCTAGGGCAAGCGAGATTTACTGGTAGGTTTTCCAGTAGCTTCTCAAGTTGTATGGGCTTCACTCCAACATGACTTATACCGCTTTTAGAGGACTGACGCTTGCCGCCCCCTAGGCCCGATATGCGATAGTCTTAGACGAACAGAACGGACTGTACGGAGATTGTCACATCAGGATCAGTAGGAATTCGGATGGGTTTCCTCATTAACCTTCTTATCGACATCTACCTAGGGACCGTTACGTACAGCTAGTACCGCTTGCGGCCTGTGGTTAAACCCACTGCCAGCGTAGTGTCGAGTCTTTAGAGTCCCACACAGAGAGTTTCCCTGCTACAGGCGAAACGATATAGAGGTTGTATGGTTTTACGACCGAGTTCGGACATATACGTGTACTTGTGCACGTATAATGTTCGGACAGATTTTACTAGCGGGCTTTGGTTCAAGCCAGATTCTAGTATTGGATTATTGGATTTATGCTGTCTCAATATATCCATGTTTTTCATAAATAAGGATGGGAGGGGCATTCTCGTAATTACTCGAGAAGCTTCTAGAAGAAAGGTGACTCATTTAGTTTTAATTCATTTATGAATTAAACTAAATGAGGTGGAGAGGTGATGTGTTATTTGCATTAAATGTTTTAATGACTCATGAGATGATTCATCCAAAGTGAGTTAATGAAGCATGGTTGTTATTATTGTATATTATTATTTGGGTAATTATCATGCTTCATATATTCACAAATGAGCAATAATTCAATTCATTCTCACATACATACTCTCTCTCCTCTTCTTCAACCTAACCCTAATCATCTCATGTGTTGAGATCCCAAGGGTTAGAAAGACTAATAGATTCTTAATCCATCTCTATATCCTCTTAGTCACTTGGATTAGCAATCCTAACCACTTAGTTACCTCAAGTTAGAGGTTAAAGCTTGAAGGAGGAACTCTCGAGTGGATCTTCTATTACATCGAGGAGGCCGACGAGGAGGTGAACAGTAAGAACAAGAAG
Source organism: Agapanthus africanus (assembly GCA_030015575.1). Taxonomy (NCBI): domain Eukaryota; kingdom Viridiplantae; phylum Streptophyta; class Magnoliopsida; order Asparagales; family Amaryllidaceae; genus Agapanthus; species Agapanthus africanus. The sequence goes on from CM057346.1 coordinate 407,134,306, forward strand.
GACTAGTATCTTGAGGTATAATCATCTATCATAGTAGTTTAGCACTTCTAGATAGTTTGTTATTTAGGGTTTAGCAAAGATCCGTTTCATAGTCGATGTTACTTTGAACAAAATGATTGTTTTACCTATTCCGCCTCCACGCATCTTGTGGGGTTGTGTAACGTTGACTAACAGTGGTATCAGAGCCTAGCTAAAGCATAACTAACATGTTAGCAAAGTCTTTAGAAATTAGATCGCAAAATAATCCTGAAAAAATGATGTTTTCACTAAGTTTCTGCCGTTTTTAAATTGGGGTCTAAAAATTTTTCAGGGACCCTTAAAAATACAAGCAGGGTTTTTTAAGAATTGTGAAGAAATTTGGGATCATGACTCATCCAAACCACCGTGGAACCGCGGCCGATCCAAGCGATCCGCCGCGGATCCGCGGCCGAGTTGACACCGAGTCAACCCAAATTTGCTCAGTTATTCTTCTGTGTTGATGTTGGGTTTTCTGGGATATTTTGTTTCTGCTCTGGTTTTATGTGCATAGAGAATTATTTGGAGTAGATTCATATATGTTGCTTGATCGAAATTCTAAGAACATTGGCTATCTGGATTGTATCTGTGTTGTGATTAATGTGTTCGTAAACCTCCCCTAATTGCTAGTATATCGGTTAGCAGGGGGTTGCACATTTCTGTAATGGTTACTTTATGTTTGTGGATATGAACTTATTGGATTATCGTGAATGGATAGCCGGGGATATGAGACAAGTGTTTCTTTCATTCAAATGTAAATTGTAATTTGTTGTAATATTCTTTTGCGGAGCACAACCGGGTTGAGGTTGTAGCCACTCTTGTATTATTTCATTTACTGTTTTCTGCTCCTAGGATAGACCCAAGATGGGGTGCACAAACTACCGGGTACTTTGAAGTGCTTAATGGCCTACTCACGTCATTGAGGGAGACCGTTTCACTTCGGGTACTTGGCGGGTAGTTTGCCGTACCCGTTGGGGTCTAGGGTGAGGGTTTGGCTATTCATCGCGACTGTATAATCCGTCTTTCATTGCAGGCTCAAAAGAAATGCGGATTGCTTGTATATCCAATATGTTCATCTATGATCTGGAATGCCTATTATTGCGTCTAACGAATGTACAATATCTATATATGATATCTAGTAGGCGTTACTTATGTTTTGCATCCGCGCTAGCCCAGCCCCCGCTCTGTCATTAGTTAAGTAACCTAACCGGTGAATGACGGGGCCCAGTGGCAAATGCGGATGGCATAAGAAGACGTTGAATTTTCGTTGTTTTCTGCAATGATAGGTTAATTGATGGGACGCATTATATTAATGCAAAGAAAATAAACCAAAGGTGAATCGTTGGAACAATTTAAAAGAAAGCACTCGGTTATTTTAAAAACAGCAGATTTTTAATTGCGGAGCTTAAACCACTCCTTTTAAAAGCTATCAGGTTCCTTCGATCATATCAAGTTCACTACATTCACGGTTTTGCCAAAACCATTCATAGTCCTCCGTTATTTCATTTGGGTATTCAGTAGTATTCAAGCTATGTATTTTGACCAACGCCAAGGCACAGTGTTTGGTAGCTGCTGAGTATTCATCTGTTGCATAGATAGATGAGTTGATTTGGGACAATCGTCCTGCCATTTGGCCAACTTCAGGGGTATGTCAAGTGGGTTCAAATTAACAAGATAATGATGGGTAGAACTTGACATGTTACTTATGACATTTTGACCAATGCCAAGGTCATAAGAGCATGGGGCAAAAATCCACATCGGGAATTTCTAAAGAAACTGAAATTTGCTAGAGTTGCATACCATTTGGAGTGTGATAATTTTTGTAGGATTCCTTCAGCTTTATCACACAATGATATTTGGATCCCGATCCTACTGTGAGTATATGCTACTCATCGGGAGATTCTTTCACTTAACGATCAATACTATAAACCAAGTAGGCGTCGAGAAAGGTGTAAGCGGGGCTATGCCCCCAGGGAAAAGAGGTTATTTAATTAAGGAACTTCACGAAAGCATCGTAAAACCTCCCTCGAAGTACCGACACTTGCCTGGCTGAACGGTTAAGCAAGTATTGCACGGTGAGAATAGTCCTGACTAGTTCTTCTTTTTTGGTTTGACGAAGGATTCGAGAAACAGAGGGAGCCATCCTGTTTAGATAAACTAAAAACCACTCTAAACTTGCAAGAGCATCATGCTAAAGTGTTTCCTCTCTCTCTCCTAATTGCAGCGATCCAGAACATGACAGGCCTTAAGTTATTATTAGATAAAAATATTTTGACAGGGCCAAACTATAAAGATTGGTTCCGGAATGTCAAGATGGAAATTACCTATGACAAATTGGGGTATGTCCTTACTACTAAGACGCCTGCCATCCCAGGTCCAGAATCCAGTATCGTGGATAAGGAAATCCATAAGACCTGGGAGATTGACTGCGCGAAGGACAAATGCATCGTGCTTGCCTCTATGAATAATGAACATCAGAGGAGGCATGTGAATATGGATCTTGAATCCATATTTCTCCACACCAAGGAACTGTATAGAGAGTAATCTCGTATAGCTAGATATGAGCCCTCGATGAACTTGTTTCAGTCGAGGATAGCCGTCGGATCATCTGTTGGGGAACATGTCCTCAAGATGATTGGCTACATAGAGGAGCTTGCAGACCTCGGGACAACATTAGAGAACGAGCTGTATACAGACTTGATTCTCCAGTCCCTTCCTTCCACCTACGCCCAATTTATCTTGAATTTCAATATTCAAGGTAAAGAAGTTGAACTTCCAGAACTCCTTAACATGTTGAGGAGTGCAGAGGGCACCTTGCAGAAAGCAAGGGAAACACCCGCTATGTTTGTTCGTGGTACTTCCTCTTCCAGGTCCAAGCCAAGGAACAAAGGAAGGAAGAAGAAGGCCGCTACCAAACCGAGAGGTGGTGTTGGTAAGGTGGGAGTCAAGGGAAAGGCAAAGGTTACGATGCCGGTAGTAGCAAAGGACGGGTGCTTCCACCGTCGTAGGAAAGGCCATTAGAAGAAAGATTGCAAAGCTTGGATTGCCAAGAACCAGGACCCGAGGCAAGTTGTGGCTCGGCTTCAGGTGTGTTTGTAATTGAAAATTGTCTGTCAATCAACTCTACTTCCTGGGTATTGGATGCCGGATCAGGATCTCATATATGCAATTCATTGCAGGCACTGAGAAACCGTAGAGTGCTGAAGGTTGGTGATATGACCCTCCAGGTTGCTAACGGAGCTAGCGTGAATGCTGTGTCCGTAAAGGATTATCACCTTGGATTGACGAGTGGACATATTTTGGTTTTGCCCAACTGTTTTTGTGTACCTAGTTTAACGTGTAATATCATATCAGTATCGTTGTTATCAAAAGAAGGTTATGATTTCACGTTTGTAAGTGATGTTGTTAACATCCACCTTAATCATGGTTTGATTGGGTCAGGTACACTAGATAACGGTATATACTTGTTAAGCCAATTACAGATTTTCGATGTCCAGAACACACTAAAAAGAAAGTCTCCAGATATAAATCAGGCTTTCTTATGGCATTGTAGATTAGGTCATATCAATGAGACAAGGTTAACTAAGTTACATAGAGAAGGATATTTGGATCCGTTCGAATATCAATCTTATGCCACTTGTCAATCATATCGCAAAAGACAGATGACAAAGACTCCATTCACTGGACATGGAGTAAGAGCGAGCGAGCCCTTAGGACTCATACACAGCGATGTATGTGGTCCAATGTCTACACATGCAAGAGGCGGTTTTTCATATTTCATTACTTTTACGGATGATTACTCTTGGTATGGATTCATTTTCTTGATGAAGCATAAATCCGAGGCCTTTGAGAAATTCCGAGAATATAAGAATGAAGTAGAAAACCAAATCGGCAAAAGTATCAAGACACTGAGATCTGATCGAGGTGGTGAATACTTAAGTGCCGAGTTCCTGGGTTACCTAAAAGAGAATAGAATTCTCTCTCATCTTACTCCTCTATACACTCCACAACATAACGGTGTATCGGAAAGATGGAACCGAACCCTATTGGATATGGTATGTTCCATGATGAGTAATGCTGAGTTACCGCGATCTTTCTGGGGTTATGCACTAGAATCAGCTGCATATCTTTTGAACAGGGTTCCTACCAAGACTGTGCCTAATACACCATATCAGAGGTGGAGTGCGAAGAAACCCTATCTTCAGTATCTGAAGATATGGAGATGTCCATCTTTTGTTAAAAAGTAGCATGCTGACAAACTCGAGGCACGCTCAGTGCAGTGTAAGTTTGTGGGATATCCAAAGAACTCCAAGGGTTTTTTTTTTCTATTACGCAGAGGAACAAAAGGTTTTTGTTTCTCGTAATGCCCATTTTCTAGAACAGCAGTTTTTAGAAAAGGAAACAAGTGGGAGCATAATAGAACTGGAAGAAAATCCAGAACCACGAGCTACTACTGAAATTTTGGTAGAACTAGAAGTTCCAGAAGAACAGGACATTCCCGCACCCTTCCGTAGGAGTAGTAGGCCGTCTTATCCGCCTAAGAGATACTACGGTTTTCTCATAGACGGGGATAGAGAGGATTGCGTTATTGATAATGATGAACCTACTAGCTTCCAGCAGGCCATCTAGAGCAGTGACTCAGTAAGATGGTTGGATGCAATGCGGACTGAGATGGAGTCCATGTACACCAACAAAGTATGGACTTTGTACTTTGCTCCAGATGGGGTAAAACTCATAGGATGCAAGTGGATCTTCAGAAAGAAGATTGGTGTAGTTGGACAGGTGGAAACCTATAAGGCTAGAGTTGTTGCAAAGGGTTTTCATCAAAGGCCTGGCTTGGACTATGACGAAACTTTTTCTCCAGTGGCTATGCTCAAATCCATTTGGATCCTTCTTGCCATTGCTGCCTTCCACGATTATGAGATCTGGCAGATGGACGTAAAGACGGCTTTTTTAAATGGAAATTTGGACGAGTGCGTCTATATGGATCAGCCAGAAGGTTTCAATCAGAGTGGGAGCAGCGAGAAAGTGTGCAAGTTGCTTAAGTCCATTTATGGACTAAAGCAGGCATCGCGGAGTTGGAACATCTGTTTTGATGAAACGGTCAAAGAATATGACTTTATCAAAAATCCAGATGAACCATGTATATATAGTAAAATTGTAACACAAACTGTCGTATTCCTCGTCTTGTACATGGATGACATTCTCTTGATAGGAAATGACATTCCTATGCTACAATCTGTCAAAGGATTCTTTTCACACAGGTTCTCCATGAAAGACCTAGGTGATGCCTCTTACATTTTGGGGATCCAGATCTATAGTGATAGATCAAAGAGGATGTTGGGACTTTCGCAGTCCAGGTATATCAACACTATACTGAAAAGATTCAGTATGGAAGATTCAAAGCGCGGTAATTTACCGGCTTGTCACGGAATCACCATATCCAAAGAGATGTCTCCCAAGACTAATTAAGAAAGGGATCGCATGTCAATTATACTCTACGCTTCTGCGGTAGGCTCTATAATGTACGTGATGTTGTGTAATAGACCAGATGTAGCTTACGCACTGAGCATGGTAAGCCGGTATAAGTCAGACCCATGGGAGAAGCACTGGAAAGCAGTTAAGAACATTCTCAAGTACCTGAGAAGGACTAAGGATATGTTCTTGGTTTACGGCGGAAAAGACCTCCAGATCGAGACTTTTGCTGACTCCAGCTTCCAGAGTGACAAGAATGACTCTAAGTCCATGTCAGGTTATGTCTTTACCCTCAATGGAGGGGCGGTGTGCTGGAAGAGTTCTAAGAAGGACACCTTTGCTGACTCGACGATGGATGCAGAGTATATCGCAGCTTCTGATGCCGCAAAAGAAGCAGTCTGGGTAAAGAAGTTCTTAACAGAACTTCAGGTGGTTCCATCCATTGTTGACCAAATACCTCTGTATTATGACAACAACGGGGATATTTCTTTAGCGAAGGAACCCAGGTCCCATCAAAAGTCCAGACACATCTTGAGGCGGTATCACCTGATCAGGGAGATCATAGATCGCCGAGAGATCGAGGTCCGGAGAGTTGCTACAGGACAACACTGCAGATCCATTCACAAAGAACTTACCTCAGACACAGTTCGAGAGGCTATTCGAGATGATAGGTCTTCGATACACCAGTACACGGACCTAGTGCAAGTAGGAGATTGTTAGTGTATATGCCCTAGGGGCCATTATTGTATCATACTAGTTTGTATATTACTTAATGGAAGCTTGGGATATTCACAATTGTATTAACAGTCTTGCTCAACATAGTAGTATGCTACTTGGTTTATATCTATCTTAATATGTGTATATGTTTCTTTTAGCATGTCGCGAATACAAATTGATAGAGCCCATAGGATCTTCCTTGACTACCAGCATTGTGATGGCAGTCACACTAGTGAGGGCTGGGTAATATATAAGCACATCCTTTTTCAAGTCCTTAGTCGTAAGATTATCGAGACAGGGTATCAATACTCCAGAGTAGACTAGTGTATAAGCTTCTCATCCCATCAGGGGAAATGGTCTGTCCCACAGCCATTAGTACGTTGTACTGGAGTTAGTATGCAGATGCTCGTTGGGTTACGGGTACACCGGACAGGACACGCAGGGAACTGTTGGTTGGTACTATACCCGTCGTCAGTTAACAGTTCCCAAGTGACAGGAGTACAGCATTGTCCGTTGACTTGACACTGCTGTTTCGTCTCGAGTGTGTTCCCACTGTTCTTAGATTGCTACCCTACCATGGCTCAAAGGATCATGCAAACAGGTAGCGGTTGGGTGAAGTCCCCAAGCACTTGGAGGCAGTGGCAGTTAGATAGGATTTGTCTCTCCCGGTATTAGGGGTTGATATCGCGCTGTGTTTGGAAAGCCATTACGCAAGGTCCCTGGCCAGGGCAAGCAAGATTTACTGGTAGGTTTTCCAGTAGCTTCTCAAGGTGTAATGGGCTTCACTCCAACACGACTTATACCGCTTTTAGGGGACTGACGCTTGCTACCCCCTTAGGCCCGATATGCGATAGTCTTAGACGAACAGACCGGAATGTACGGAGATTGTCACATCAGGCTCAGTAGGAGTTCGGATGGGTTACCTCATCGACCTTCTTATCGACATTTATCTGGGGACCGTTACGTACTGCTATTACTGCTTGTGGCCTGTGGTTAAACCCACTGCCAGCGTAGTGTCGAGTCTTTAGAGTCCCACACAGAGAGTTTCCCTGCTTCAGGAGAAACGATATAGAGGTCGTATGGTTTTACGATAGGGTTCGAACATATACGTATACTTGTGCACATATGATGTTCGGACAGATTTTACTAGCGGGCTTTGGTTTAAGCTAGATTCTAGTATTGGATTATTGGATTTATACAGTCTCAATATATCCATGTTTTTCGTAAATACGGATGGGAGGGGCATTCTCGTAATTACTCGAGAAGCTTCTAGAAGAAAGGTGACTCATTTAGTTTTAATTCATTTATGAATTAAACTAAATGAGGTGGAGAGGTGATGTGTTATTTGCATTAAATGTTTTAATGACTCATGAGATGATTCATCCAAAGTGAGTTAATGAAGCATGGTTGTTATTATTGTATATTATTATTTGGATAATTACCATGCTTCATATATTCACAAATGAGCAATAATTCATTTCATTCTCACATACACGCTCTCTCTCCTCAAGTTCTTCTCTTCTTCAACCTAACCTTAATCCTCTCATGTGTTGAGATCGCAAGGGTTAAAAAGACTAATAGATCATTAATCCATCTCTATATCCTCTAGGTCACTTGGATTAGCAATCCTAGCCACTTAGTCACCTCAAGTTAGAGGTTAAAGCTTGAAGGAGGAACTCTCGGGTGGATCTTTTTTTACATCGAGGAGGCCGACGAGGAGGTGAACAACAAGAACAAGAAGGACTAGTATCTTGAGATATAATCATCTATCATAGTAGTTTATCACTTCTAGATAGTTTGTTAGTTAGGGTTTAGCAAAGATCCATTTGATAGTCGATGTTACTTTGAACAAAATGATTGTTTTACCTATTCCGCCTCCCCGCATCTTGTGGGGTGTGTAACGTTGACTTACATAGATGCCCCCCCATAATATTCTACATATACAGAAAACCTACCCCTAAGCTTCAACGACAGAGAATATAATTCTCTTTGAAGAAGAAGATCTTCCTTTCGGCTTAAACCTTAGGTGGGGAAAACACACAGATAAAAAAATATCTCCATTTTACCCATTATATCATATCCAAGGGTTTAACCCTTCATAAGAATTAAGTTATTCCTCTGGATCTGAGATCCACAAGACAGCTCTTCCAAAAAAGAGAATTTAATTCTCGTAGGGATCTTTGTTCTTAAGAATCAAAGATTCAGGGGAGAACAAGGTTGAAAAGAACATGGATGTCACTCCTGCTTCCCAAAAAACGTAATTACGGCACGTGACAGAGCCAACTATGCTACCTATGGTTAGGAATAATCTCTCCATAATTCCATTATGGCTGTCAATCAGATATCAAGAATAGTAAAATAAAATCTAGCTAACACATGTCCATCTGCCACAGTAAATAAAATCAAGAAATGCATATAGCGGAAACGAATCAAGATCCAAATAAAAACAATCTTTGAATCATATCCTTTATGAGATCACATCGATAAAATAAAACTACGGAAATAAAAAAACTGAGCATCTCAATACTAAACATCTAGCTCCTCATTGCTCGGCTTTCTTGCTAAAGTACCCCTGATCTGCCTGCGATAATGTCAGAGGAACTGGGCCATGCAAAACCCAGATGTGGGTGTGTCATAAATATCAAACTAATAGTAATAACCAGGATAGGATGATATGATTAAATTTGAATGTAAAAAATAAACACAAGTGTAAAACAGTGAGATATAGGTATGTGATGTGTATCCTAGAGTCTGTGCTTCAAGGTTATCTATTCTATAAGTCTTTGAAATCATTTTAATGGAATCGTCGATGTAACTCAATAGTATCCTGTGCATTCCCGGAACCACGGTCAAGATTCTCGGGGCTAAATCAGAGACGTGCCGCTAAGCAGTAAACAGATAATATGTACAGATGAATGATGTCAGCATCATCATTCCGGGGTTGGCCGTGGCCGTATAGACTGATCGGTATCTGGAAGTATCGAACTGTTGAGTTATAAGTCATGTTTCATTATTGATTTCCCCTTACCCCAAGGTTTTGTTTTCAAGTCAGGTGTTGATGATATCAATCTAATGCCAACACAGGATCAAGCAGGTACATGTGTTGTCTATATAGACAACAAGTCATGTCCGTTAGGACAACAAATCAGTATTGTTGGCATTAGTAAAAGATCCAAGTAACAAGTCTGGTCGTGGGTCGTGAACATGTCATGCAATATATTTTAACCCAAATAGACACCGAATGTAAAACTATAACCAATATCAAAACACGGTAACCACAACTAATACCAGGATGTATATGTATCTATCTGTAATAACCGTTTCACGTCCATTACCGTGTATATTGCAATCTAGATAACATACTGAACTTATATAGTAGTATGATAATATTGTGATGATCCAGCATGCAACTAGGTAAACCATTATCGGTACGGATACAGACTAATATTATAAAATTGTAAATCGATAATATTTGCTGAATATTAAAACACGTATATTATCATTAATCATATAAATATAAATAAAGTAGCATGTTGCAAGTTTAAAACTTGCATGATCGAATCTCACATCGAGATACGGATATCACGTTCCGACGCCGAATAAAGTCACGACGCAAAACTTACGCACACAGAACTTGACCTGGCTGAGCAGCTGCGTGACGTGATAACTGGGTTAGACGACGAAGGTGATTGGGTCGTCTGGATCGTCGGCGACGTGCGCAACTCCGGCAAGACGATCGGGAAAAGAGAAGAAGAAGAAAGAAGAAGAAGAAAAGAAAATGATGGCGGGGTTGCTGGTGTTCTAGGGGTAGGCGAGGACAGAAGAAGGAGTAGGTCGGTTTCAAGCGAGAGGTCGATGAGGTTGGTGGCCGTGAAGGTTGGTGGTGATCGGGGAAGAGAAAGGGGAAGAAGAAGAAGGTGTGTTGGTGGTGTGTGGGTGCTCTGAGGTTTCTGGGAGATGAAGAAGATGACGGAGTGATGGTAATGGTCGGGTTCCGGTAACGTGGGAGGAGTTGATGGGTTCTGGTATCGGGGTTTTAGGGTTGGGTGGTGTTCGGGAAGAAAAAGAGAAGGAAGTGATGGCGATAGTGGCGAGGCGACAAAGACGAGGAGGAGATGAGGGTGAACGGCGATGAGGTCGGGACGAGGTGGCCGTTGTAGGTTCTCGACTGTGAGGGTCGGCTCGGTGAGCTTTCGGGGAAGGAGGAGGAGAGGAGGTGCTGTCGGCAAAGGGAGGGTGATGGCGAGGAGATAGAGGCGGCGATAAGAGAGGAGACGGCGATGAAAGGGTGATGGCATAGGTTAGGGTTCGGGGAGGGCGAGGCGAGAGAGACGACCAGGGAGAAAGAGGGGTTTTTTTTATAAAATTTTATATTAATATTATTATTTATATTATATATATAGGGAGAGAGAGATGTGGGGACGGATGAGAGAGAGAGACATATATAAGGAGAGAGAGATGTGGGGACGGATGAGAGAGAGACGAAAGCGAGAGAGAGGGTTTTATTTAAAATTAATTAATATAATATATATTTATATATAAACTGTTATATAATATAGTTATAAGAAAATATAAATATATATATATGGTAGGATTTTAAATATAATACCGGATCTCTCTAAATATTACACGTATCCCTCTAAAAATCTAGTTTTTAAATATAAAAAAAATACGTAAGAATTTAAAACATAATGCAATATCCTGTAATTAAAAACATATACCCCTAAATAAAGATCTACGTAAATATGCGTGGCGATCCAAATACTAGTCTATCTAACCTTTAAGATACGAACATGATATATGGGCGCAACCACCTGATATGGGGTATTATTACATTCAATTCTAGATTTGAAAAATATTATTTCGTTTTATATTGTATAATAAAAAAGATATGTGGATTTTAAAATATATTATATATGTATATAGATTCTTGATTTCCATGGATACACTGTACTAGTAAATATTCGATATAATCTTGAACCATGTTGGGTTTCAACCATGAGGGTCGGGTTGCATAATAATCACAATTACTAATTTCATCATTCACAACCCAATAACAACAATAGTAAAGAATTTTACCGCAAGATTTGAAATACCCAAATATATAGTATAAAAGCACTAGGGTGTTACAATGGATAAAAGAAACAAAAAAAATAGAGTCCATACTCCAGGGACTTAGTTCCCAAACATGACAAGAACTTGGTTCTTAAATAAACCTGATTCCAGATCCTCAAAATAGTGATCTTGGTGATCGTTAATGGTCAAAATACCATTAACAGAAGTTTAACTTTTCCAAAAAGTATGAACGGAGATTAAATCTCTGAAAACTCAGTGGTGCGCTTAAAATAAATTAAGGCTTACCATCTCACGTGATGTCTAGGTGAGCGCCGGAGATAGAGCGCCTCACATGATATGCACGTGAGTACTCAAAAGTTATGAAGACAGCGCCTCACATGGAATCCGCATGAGTGCCCAGATGCTGCAGACAGCGCCTCACGTGCCAGGCATGTGAGCGTCTGAGTGTGAGCACGTCACGTTATGCATACATGAGCAACATATATATCTAAGTGCTTAGCACTAATGGGTAACAAAAAACCCCATTATTCAGCCTAAAATGGGTTAAGTTTCTAGAAGTTAAAAAGTTCTCTGATTATAAATTAACAGAGCCCATATGCTCTCTACATTTGAGTTGATGTTAGTTCGATACATGACTAACGGTCCTTAAATAAAATAAAATAGACCCTGAACTGATGAAATATATGACCTAGGTTCAAATCCAAGTTTTATATATATGGATTTGGATTAATCTGCACCCTACGAGCAACGACATAAACTAGCCTCCGTATACAATCCACCGGCAACCACAAAATAAACAATATAATATGACACGAAGTGATCTACTTGGAGCAGGTGAAAGTTTTTATCGCAATACGATAGCGTAATTAACTATAAGGGCTTGCGCCTGCAGGGAAGAGCATCTCCACTGTTGGCTATAGTGCCCTCAAGTCAATTATTGGATCGCAGGCACGTGATTGCAACGATTGAGGGAGGACCTATACAGGCAGAACAGTCTTACTCGAGATGATAGTATGCTATCTAGTTTGTCTTTATCATCGTGTACATTCTTTAGGTGACATTACAGATCACTATTACATGTTGATAGAGCCTATAGGATTCATTCTTGACTACCAGCAGTATGATGGCGATCATATACGTGGGAGTTGGGTGGTCTATAAGCACATCCTTAAAATGTCCCTAGTCGTAGGAGTTTCGAGACTGGGTATCGATATTCCAAGAGTAGACTAGTGTATACTGATCGAGACTTCGACGAGGGGCAGTGGCCGGTCTCACATGCCATTGGTGTTAGTTGGTTCACCTAAGATGTATACAGATGCTCATTGGGTTATGAGTACACCGGACGGACTCGCCGGGAACATGCTAGTTGGTATTATACCTATTGTCAAATAGCAGTTCCCTGGTGACATGTGTACACGTTAGTCTATCGACCTGAGATCGTCATTTGTCTTGTGTGAGTTCCCACTGTACTTTGATTACTACCCTACCACGACTCAAAGGAGTCGTGCAAACAGGTTTTAGTTGGGTACAGTCCCGAGCCATATAGAGGCAGTGAGCGGATCATCAGAGGATTCATCTCTCCCGGTATTGGGGGTTGATATCACGGTGTGCACGGGTGGCCATCACCAGAAATCCTTGGCCAAGGTAGTCGAGAATTACTGATTCGGATCAGTAATTTCTCAGGTGGTGATGGGCTTCATACCGCACTAAATGTCGCGTTATTAGGAGTCTGACTTTATCCACCCCCCTAGACTCGATATGCGATACTTATAGACGAACGGACCAGACTATACGGATATTGTCACTGTCAGGCTCAGTAGGGGTTTCAGGATGTGTTTGCTCGTCGGCCTTCCTTTTGCTCAATACCTAGGTAGCCGTTACGTACAGCTAGTGTCACTGACGTGCTTGTGGTTAAACCCACTGCCAGCATATTGACGAGTCTTTAGAGTCCCACACAGAGGGTTTCCCTGCTTCGGGTGAAACGTTGTAGAGGACGTATGGTTTTATGGCAGGGTTCAATCATATATGTACACTTATGCACGGATAATGATTGGACGGATAATACTAGTGGGCTTTGGTTTAAGCCGGATTCTAGTATTATAATTTTTGATTATTTTCTTCTCGTTGTATTCGTATTCAGTCGGAATACGGATGCGGATATGTATATATGGATGAGGGGTATTCTTGTAATTCGTTACAAGTTTACTTTAGTAGATGCCATTTCTTTTCTTGTGATAAACATTTAGGTTATATGTTTAGTAGCTGGAAAGTGTGAATTATTGTTTTGGCAATTTTCTAGCATGCTCACTTGGTGATTCATGGATGTCACATGGGTGTGACTCATGGTGGGTCATGTGGTGACATGCTAGGGTTTTGGTTTATAGTGTGAGATATTTGTAGTGAGCATGTGAGATATTTATTCTTGAGTTGTTTTCCTTAGTTGCTAGCATGTTACAATATATATTGCTCACAACAAATAACTCTCACAACACTCACTTGCAAAAAGGCAACCACTTCATTTTCTTCACTTGCCTTTTTCTTTAGCTTACACTTTCACCCATTGGCATCTTCTTCAACCTCCACCCTACATGTCTCATGTGTTGAGAAACCTAGGGTGTATTGAGACAAAGTAATCACAAACATGTAGGGTTGCCTAGCACGGCAGCAAATTTTCGGGAGGCATCGTCTACGCCAATTTTTAAAAATTGTTGTTCTAGTAAACCCTAACCCTAGAATCGCTACTAGAAAATCCGACGAAACATTATGCAAACACTTTACATCTAAAGTGAACAAGGAATACAAGATTTGTAGACCAGTCCTTCACTTCAATAGCTCCGTGTAGTAGTCCCTTCACTGCAATCATGAACTCCCAGACTCTAGAAAGGCTCCCATGAAGATATGAACAATCTTGCATCGAAGTCTTCGAGGCCGAAAATGATCTACGTCGAGGAGACACTAGCTCATGCTACCTCTTCAGTAATGGTGAGATTAGTGAAGCAAAAACCCTAAACTAAATGGCTAATAGTAGAGGATGATGAAGTAAGAAGTGGGCTCACTATAGTTTTATTTTTCTCACAATAAATCATTATTTAGGAAAAGCTAGCAAGCTTTTTCTCTTGAGGAAGAAGAAGAAGAAGTGATGAAGAAAATGAATGAGAGAGTGAGGTTAGAATTGCAACCATGGTGAGTTAGTGTCATGCCTAACTCCTGTAGAGAATAAACCATAGTCTAAGATTAAGGGTTGGGTTAACAAATATCTTAAGCAAGACAAAGGAGTGGACTAAGTCAATGAAGACCACAAGCTTCTACAAGCTTTGAACCATGAAAAATATCTCCACAATTTTGAATTTTCTTGAAATAAATATAAACCCTAACTTAACCCTAGCATGGTGTGAGTCTCATACATACATGTTGCAAGTGTAACCTAGAATGACACAACAATATATATCACATATATATTTTGTGTAAAAAAAAAGAAAATAATACAATTAACATATATCACATATATATCAATGTATCATCAAGTGAGAAAAAGTAATACTTAAGTGAGCTCATATTAGTTAATGTAATGTAATATATCAAATATATAATCATACATTAAATTATTAAATCAACACTTGATTTAATAATCCGGCTATATTACATATAACCGACTAATATCAAATATAACAACTTATCGAATCAACACTTGATCTGATAACTTGGTTATATCACATATAACCGAAAAATGTCACATATCGTGAGCATAGAATGTTGTATCACATACTCGCATTAATCTCGGTCCCGCACATATCATGTGCTCCTACTCCGTTTCGCATGAACCCGGAAACCTCTGTGTAGGACTCTAAAGACTCTTCAATACGCTGGCAGTTGGTGATGATCATATCAAACACATACAAGCCGCAAGCGGTTTGCTAAACGGCCACCCGGGTACTAAGCGATCAGAAGAATACTAAGCAAGCCTGCTCGTACTCCTGCGAATCCAATCAGTAACACTACCGTACAGTCCGGTCTTTTCGTCTGATATGTCGCATACCACAGCCTGGGGGTGGTATAACGTCAGCCCCCAATAGCCTAATAAGTCATGCTGATGCAAGGTCCATAACGGTTCGAGAAACTACTGATAACACTTACCAGTAAATCTCAACAACCCAGGCCAGAGATTTCCTGTTATGGCCAATCGAGCATAGCGCAACATCAACTCCCAATACCGGGAGAGGCGATACCCCTCCTATCGCTCATTGCCTCCATGTGACTCGGGACTGTACCCAAAAACCACCTTTTTGCACGATCTCTTGACTGTGGTTCGGTGGAAATCAAAGAACAGTGGGAATCACACAAGACTCTATGACGATCTCGGGTCTACAGACTAACCTGTACCAGTGTCACTAGAGAACTGCTACCCGACGTAGGTATAATACCATCTAGGAGTTCTCGGCGAGTCCATTCAGTGTACCCAGACACCACTGAGCACCCGTATACCTTCTCTGATGTCAAACACCAATGGATATGTGATCATCCATCGCCTATCATATTGGTCGAGAAGCGTATACGCTAGTCTACTCTGGAGTATCGATGCCCTGTCTCGATACTCCCACGACTAGGAACATTTGAACGATGTACTTATCGACTACCCTGTCCCCACTAGTATGATTTGCATCATAATCCTGGTAGTCAAGTACTCATCCTAAGGGCTTTATCAACATGTAATAGAGAGACAATCAGTGTACATGTTAAGATAAAGAGCAACCAGATAGCATACTATCATATCGAGCAGGAAAGTACTCTCTATATATGTCCAAGCATCCACTATAATATACATCGCATGTACCATAATGGCCTTTAGGGCATGCATATAACTAACAATCTCCCACTTTCACTAAGGCCATCTGTTGTAGTATCCAATACCCAACAATATAGCAGTGGTTGTAGTATCTCATACTCAACCAACCCATAGAAGTCCCTTTAAGGGTAAGGCCTTTGTGAGTGGATCCGTTGTGTTATCCTTCGTGTCTACTCTCCTATCCTCGATCCCATAGAGATCATCCATCTCCATGATCAGGAGATACTTGCCTCAGAATATGTCTGGAACGCTGATGGGACCTTCGTTCCTAGGCCATAAGCCACAACTCCATTGTTGTTACAATAACAGTTATTGGACGCTTAATGGTAGGAACCTTATTAATCTCATGAACAAGAAATGCCCAGACAGCCACTTTGGCAGCATCATTGGTAGCAATGTATTCAGTTTTTATCGTCTAGTATGCCACGGTATCTAGCTTGGAACTCTTCCAACATACCGTCCTTCCACTGAGGGTAAAAACAATGCCTGTGACTGACTTTCAGTCGACCTTATCACTCTGGAAGCTCAAACCAAGAACATTCCTTTAGTGCTTCTCATGTACTTAAGAATGTCCTCCACAGCTCTATAGTGATTCTCCGAATATCCGATTGACTCCTAATCACTACACCTAGTGAGTCGTTTACATCTGGTCTGGTACATAACATTGCATACTCTGATAGAGCCTACTGCTGAAGTATAGGATATCCCTTGCACGTGAGCTCTCTCCAAATCAGTCTTGAAAGACATCTTTTTGGAGAGAGTGATTCCTGAGTAAGTGGGCAAACCACCACGCTTAGAATCATCCATACTAAACCCCTTTAGTATAGTGTTAATGTACCTGGATTTAGGACACTCCCAACATCCACTTAGATCTATCAGCATAGATCTTAATACAGAAGATGCAGTAGGTATCATCCAGATCTTCTATTGAGAATCCTTGTGATAAGAGAGAATCCTTGTGATAAGAGGAGCTTGATCGAGTGTAGCATAGGAAACCATTTCCTATCAAGAGTATGTCATCTACATACAATACGTGGAAGACAACCTTACTCTCTACTACCTTCTTGTATATACAAGGTTCATCTACCTTTTTTATGAAGTCAAACTCTTTGACTGTCACATCAAAACAGACGTTCCAACTCCGTGATGCTTGTATTGATCCTGATGGACTTAAGCATAGCTTTGAAAGTCTCAACTTTTCCATTTATACCAAGAATCTTCTCAAAATTCATTTGCTCCCAATGGGTTTTACCCCTTCAGGTGCAACATTCAAAGTCATACTTTGTTGGTGTATATGGATTCCATCTTTGATCGCATCCATCCAACCATTTCACTGAGTCTCCACTCGTGATGGCCTGCCTGAACCTGGTTGGGCCATTATCTACCATGATGTAATCCTCGCACCCACTGTCACCGAGAAGACCGTAGTATCTCTCAAGGGGATGAGGAACCCTACCAGATTTGCGGAGAAGCCGAGTTTCGTTGGAGACTATTGAATCCTTTGGTTTCACCAAATCATCAGCTGTTGGTTTGTCTAGCTGGAACTCCTTCCAGTTCTACCTTATGTCCACTAATTTCTTCACAAGAAATTCCTTTTCTAAAAAGGTGGCATGCTGAAAAACAAAACACCTTTTTCTCCTCAGTATGGTAGAAGATATTCCCTCACAAATGTTTGGGATATCCTAACAAACATATATAGAACTGACCTTGCCTCGAGCTTGTCCGGATTCTTCCTTTCAACATAGGCCGGACAACCCCATATCTTAACTCGTTTAAGACATGGTCTCTTCCCACACCATATCTCATATGTAGTGGTAGGCCCTGATTTAGACGGAACCCCATTCAATAGGTATACATCTTCTCAAGTGCATAACAACCTAAAGAAAATAGGTAACTCAGCAGTACTCATCATAGAGCGCACTATATCTCATAGGGTGCGATAACTCCGCCCCGATACACCGTTGTGTTGTGGTGTATGCGAAGGAGTAAGCTGAGAGAGAATCACATTCTCCTTTTAAAAAATCTAGGAACTCCATGCCCAAGTATTCGCTTCTTCGATCACATCGAAGGACTTAATACTACTACCCATCTGGTTCTTAACTTCAAGCTTATATTCCTTGAATTACTCAAAAGTCTCAGACTTTTGTTTCAACAGGAACACATATCCGAATCTTAAGAGATAGTGGATGAATGTAATGAAGTACGAAGAACCAATCATGGCATTTATAGACATAAGACCGTATACATCATCATGTATCTGTCTCAAGAGCTCACTAACTCTTCTCTGTTTCCAGTAAACGGAGTATCGGTCATTTTACCTTTGAGACAAGACTGGCAAGTATCATAAGATGAAAATTCAAACAGATTCTCATATTCATTCTTATGTAACTTAGCTAGTCATGTTGCATTGATATGACCTAGTCTACAATGCCTCAAAAAGGATTCTAAACTGCTCCTCATATGTGTGTTCTAGATACTTTGAACTGTGGTTTGATTTAGAACGTATATGCTATTATATAACGTGCATGATCGAATCAACTCTTGATTCAGGAAAATGTTAACAACATTATCCCGCAATACAGAATTATATCCTTCTTTAACTCATTAAAGAAACAGACGTAATGTTGTATAACAGGTTCGGTATCTAATAACATTTGTTCAGAATCAATGTATCTAAATACAAGGTGATATCAGCCAACATACTTGGCTGCAACAATTGCACCATTCTCTAACACTTAGAGACATAACACCCATTTCCAGTTCTCTACCTTTCTGTAGCTTATGTCACATATTACATATTGGGGATCCTGATCCGGTATCACATACCTAGGACGTAGAGGATACTGAGAAACAGTTCTCGGTAACTAACACACCCGAAGAATATGCATCAATCATGAACTTTATTCGATTGGGTGGCATGGGAATATGGATATTCCTCTATTTCCTGCTCGGACTTATTGTTAGTTGTATGTATGCCCTATTGGCCAGTATTGTACAGATGATGTATATTATATTGGATGCTTGGACATATATAGAGATGACTTTCTTGCTCGATATGATAGTATGCTATCTGGTTACTCTTTATCTTAACATGTACACTTGTCTCTTTAAACTGTCTTATAGTTACATGTTGATAAAGCCCATAGGATGTGTACTTGACTACCTGGACTATGATGCAGATCATACTAGTGGGGACATGGTAGTCCATAAGTACATCCTTCAAGGTCCCTAGTCGTGGGTGTATCGAGACAGGGCATCGATATACCAGTGTAGACTAGCGTATACGCTTCTCGACCCATGAGATGGACGATGGATGATCCCATATCCATTGGTGTTTGACATCAGAGATGGTATACGGGTGCTCAGTGGAGACTGGGTACACTGGACGGACTCGCCGAGAACTCCCAGATGGTATTATACCTCACGTCAGATGGCAGTTCTCAGGTGACACTTGTACAGGTTAGTCTGTAGACCCGAGATCGTCATAGAGTCTTGTGTGATTCCCACTGTGCTTTGATCTCCACCTTACCACGTCCATGAGGGCGTGCAAAACGGTGGTCTTTGGGTACAGTCCCAAGTCACATGGAGGCAATGAGCGATAGGAGGGGTTTCGTCTCTCCCGGTATTGGGGGTTGATGTTGCGTAGTGCTCGATTGGCCGTAACAGGGAAGTCCCTGGCCAGGGATGATCAGAGATTTGCTGGTAAGTATTACCAGTAGTTTCTCGACCCGTTATGAGCCTCACATCGGCACGACTTATCGGTTATTGGGGTCTGACGTATACCACCCCTAGACTTGATATGCGACATATCAGACGAACAGACCGGACTGTACGGTAAGTGTTACTGGTTGGATTCATAGGAGTGTGAGCGGGCTAGCTCATCGATCTTCTGATCGCTCAATACCCGGATGGCCGTTACGTTTAGCAGACCGCTTGCGGCTTGTGGGTGCTTGATATGATCATCATCTGCTACCGGCGTATTGACGAGTCTTTAGAGTCCTACACAGAGGTTTCCTGGCTCAAGCGAAACGAAATAGGAGCGCATATGAGATATGTGCGGGAGCGAGAATAATGCGTGTATGTGATACCGCATTTCATTCTCACGATAAATGTTTCGATTGGTTATATTCGATATGACCTAGTTATCGAATCATTGATTCGATAAATCGATACATTGAATACTAGTCGGTTATGTGCGACATGACCGGATCATTGAATCAAATGTTGATTTAATGATTTAATGTATAATTATATATTTGATATATTACTTTGCATTAACTAGTATTGGTTCACTTTATACGGATTTTTTCACTTGATGTGTAAGTTGTATATGTGATATACTTTTGTGCACATATATGTATCATCTTTGATGATACTTGCTCACATGGTTAAGTGTAAAGAATTAAACCATGGTTAACAAGATAATTAGGGTTTTGATTTATTCTCTCATTTATTTATCCATTCTTTATTTATTTAAATGGATAAATGAAAATAAAATGGTTTGTTTTTGTCATGAAGCTTGTTGAAGCTTCATGAAGCTTTGACTAAAGAAACCATTTTGTCTTCTAGCTTAACCCTAACCCTTCTCATTTACCATGGTCTTTTCTCTACACTTAACCTTGGTTAAGATATGATAAGTATTGATTTATTTTTCTATTTTAAACAACACTTATCATAAACTAGCTTCATCTTCTCCTTCTTCTTCAAGAGAGAAAACTAGATGCCATCAATGGCAACTTGAGCAAAAGTGAGTGAAATCCAATTCTAAAGTGAACCCACCTCCTATTTCTTCACCCTCTACCTCTTGCCAAGTTGTTTTAGGTGTTTTCTTCACAAGTTTCACAACTTTGTGAAGTCGGAGCTTGAACTTGTGATGCGTCGACGTAGATCGTCTTTGACACGAAGCCGACGACCAAGCTCGCTCGTTTCTCCGATGAAGCCGACGAATGAGTTCGGGATTCATGATGGACAGCGAGAGGACACCCATGTGGAGCTAAGGAAGTGGAGAACCGGATCTACAAAGGTTGTAGCATCTAACTTTTAGTTAAAGTGTTAACTAGTTTATAGTTTCGCCTAGAAATCTAGCCGACGATCCGTATTAGGGTTTCTCGGCACCCATAATTTTTGAAATTGGCATGGTTGATGCCTTGTGAGACTTCATTAGAGTGCCTAGGAACCCTACAGTGGTATCAGAGCCTAGCTAGAGCCTTAGGCGAAGTCTAGACGCAATTTGAAGCCCGAACGAACCCGAAACCCTAAACCAAACATGCTCTCTGGACTTTTTCCGAAATCTGGAGTTTTTCGATATTAAAAATATGCAGAAAAATCAGCAGGAAATTCTAAGGTTTACTGTGAAATTCGTGAGCCTAATTCCACTATATCACCGCGGTTCCGCGGCATGAGAAAGGCTCATGCGGCGGTTACGCGGCCGTACGGCCACAGTATGTAAAGTTTTTTGCACAGTAACTCTTAGTTTCCTGTGGTGATTTTCCTGGGAATTTTTAATATTTTTTCAAGAGTTGAATTTTCTGGGTTGTTTTGGGGACTCGGTGTTTCGACCGGATTATCAAATTTCGTCTTTGTGTATTTCCGGATAATTTTAGAATATGTTAAAAAGTTCGACCGGATATAAATACCCAACTTTTCCCCTGTCGGGAAATTTCCAAGTGTTGGATTTTTCCGTAGTTAGACGACGTTCTAAGTAGTGCAAGTAACGCGATGGACCCTCTAGAAGACAACAAACCTTAACTCGATTATGTGACCGTCTTGAACTGCCCTTTGAACCTTCGGGTTTGGGGCAGTACGGCGTGCCACATGTGAGGCGTTGACTTGACCCTTCTACGGCTGGACCGTTGGTACTGAGGCACGAACTGAATGCAGTTAGACTCATTCATGTGTTGAGCTGTATCGGGAAAACTTGGGTGTTCGAATGTTCGATCGGAAAGTTTGATATATTCTATTTATCCGGAATTGGATACAATAATTGGAATTCACAAACAGTTATGAGATAACTGGATGAATGTTATAAATCTAGCGGTTTAGTTTCACTTGATATCGAAAAGAGTTTTCGATAATGGGACTAAAATGCGGGGTTTATAACTATTAGGCATGTGATGTCTAAAGAGGTTGCGGATTCCAACTGTTGTAGTTTTACACTTTCTTTTCTGTGACCGTAAGTGTAGTATGTTCATATCGCCGGTTTCGTTGCTATACGTCAACGACAATTGGGGTATGCATACTTACTTACGTTGATGACATGTGATGTTATGTGTTGCTGGATATGTTATATTGGATCGTCGTGTTTGAATAGCCGGGGTTTTTTTATGTGAGATGAGTGTTTTTCATTTTCATTCATGTAAAAACTTGTATGTAATATTCTTTTATTTGGGGCACTTCCAGGTTGCGGAAGTTGTCACCTTTTGTATATTATTTATTTTTCCGCATTAGGATAGACCCAAGGAGGGGAGCACAAGTAACCGGGTTCTGGGGTCCAGTGGGAGACCAACTCGAGGAGTCGAGTCCGGGTCTCCTAACCCTAGAATTGGTAGGGTTGCTTGCCGCTCTCGTAGGGGTCTAGGGGTGTGGGATTGGCTATTCATCACGACCGTGGAATCCGTGTTTTATACTGGCTCGTATTGAAAACACGGACGTCCTAGTATATCCAATATTTCATATGTTTCTTCTGCTGCGATATCTGTGATATGATCATGTGATGTTCTGTGATAGATACAGTATATAGTATATATGATATATTATATAGACGTTACTTATGTTTTGCACCCGCACTAGCCCTGCCCTGCTCTGTCGTTACTTACCTAACCTAACGGTGCACGAGGGGACATCGAGGCGAATGCGGATGGCATAAGTGTACGTCGTATTTATCTGTGATGTTTAGGTACTTAAATGATGGGACTTCATTAATGTGATTAATGAAAGAAAAGAAACCTAAGATGTTGTAGAATCAAATTTTAAACAAAACAGGTAGCTACAGTTCTTGCTTTGCATAGCGGTATATATGATATACCCTGCACCTTATTCGATGAGGAAAGGACCGAGATCCCTTCACCGGGAGTGACTCCTTTAGCAATAACTGGCAGATGCTACACACTCGGTTTGCTTTTGATTGTTTTTGAGTTTTGCTTTGTACAGTGATATATATGATATATCCCGCACCTCATTCGACGAGGAAAGGGCCGACGATCCCTTCACCGGGAGTGACCCCTTTAGCAAAACTAGAAAAGCCTCAAAATCACTCCATTTTAAAACTTCATTTGATTCTACAACGATATCAAGTTCATTACGCAATAGGTTTTCAGAAAAACTTGTCGTAGCCCTCCGTCATTTCAGATAAAGACTATTTAGTATTCGTGCTGCGTTTGTTGACCTCTGTCAAGGCGTAGTGTGCGGTAGCTAACTAGTATTTTATCTGCTTATGCATATGATGCAGATTGGATTAGGGTATTCATACGACCTTGTTGACCTCTGTCAAGGGTCGTGCGAGTGGGTTTGATTCAATCAAGAAATGACGGGTTGAACTTGACTAGTGCACTATGGTTTGTTGACCTCTATCAAGGTCATGGCACACTAGGGGCAAAATATTATCGGGAATTTCAAGTGTTGAAATTTGCAATGAGATTGCATACCTTCTATGAGATAGTTGGATCCCGATACCCGCTGCGAGTAAGAGTTACTCCTGGGAGTGTTTTACACATTACAATTAGCCGATCAAGTAGGTTTCTAGAAAGGTGTTAACGAGGTTACGCCTCTGGGAAAACGAGGTTTACATTAATTAGGTTCGTGCGAAAGCACGGGGGACCTCCCTCAAAGTACCGACACTGGCCTGGCTGAAAGATTGGCGAACTTGTAGTGTGTAATTAATTCCGGCTAGTCTTTCCTTTTAGGGTTTGAAGGAAGATTTGATAAAAAGCAGTGGGAGCCATCCTGATTAGATAAGATAATAACCAATCTGATCTTGCACGAGCATACGCTAAAGTGTTTTCTTCTCTCTCTCTCCAGGTAGCGACCATTTCATGCCCTAATAAAGATAATAATATGGATGTATTGACTGAACCCGCTTATTATATTGAGCAGGGGAACGTTGGACCCGTTCTTTCTTATAAGAGTTATAAGATAGAACAGGGAATAGGAGAATATCTAGATTCTCAAGCCGCCCAAAAGAAAATACATTTTGATGCATCTTCTTCGGGTGTGTTAGTTATTGAGAACTGTTTTTCAGTTCACCCTACGTCCTGGGCATTAGATACCGGATCAGGATCCCACATATGTAAGCAGTTACATGGGCTACGGAAAGGTAGAGAACTGGGAAAAGGTGATCATTCCGTTCAAGTAGGGAATGGGGCAAATGTTGCAGCCAAAGCTGTTGGCATATATCACCTGGTATTACCAAATGGTGATACACTAGTTCTGAATGAGTGCTATTATATACCGAACATGATGTGCAACATTATATCAGTCTCTTTATTAAGTAAAGAAGGATATAATTTTGTAGTAAAGGATAATGCTATGAACATATTCCTAGATTAAAAGTTGATTGCATCAGGCTCGTTACATAATGGCATATTCATTCTAAATCAGAATACAGTCCTCAATATACAAAACACACACAAGAGGAAAAGTTCAGAAATGAACGAATCCTACTTGTGGCACTGTAGACTTGGTCATATCAATGCGACACGACTGGCTAAGTTACATAAGGATGGTTATTTGAATTCATTTGAATTATCATCTTATGATACTTGCCATTCATGTCTCAAAGGAAAAATGACCAAAGCTCCGTTTAGTGGACACGGAGAAAGAGTTAATGAACTCTTAGGACTGATACATAGTGATGTATGCGGTCCCATGTCTACGCATGCCAGGAACGGTTCTTCCTACTTCATTACATTCACTGACGATCTCTCTAGATTCGGACATGTGTTCTTGATGAAACACAAGTCTGAAGCTTTTGAGAAATTCAGGGAATATAAGCACGAAGTAGAAAAACAAACAGGCAAAAGTATTAAGATCCTTCGATCTGATCGAGGAGGAGAATACTTAAGCAATGAGTTCCTAGATTATCTAAAAGAGAATGGGATTCTCTCTCAGCTTACTCCTCCTTATACACCACAGCACACCGGTGTATCGGAGCGGAGGAATCGCACCCTAATAGATATGGTGCGCTCTATGATGAGTACAGCTGAGTTACCTATTTCCTTCTGGGGGTATGCGCTTGAGACAGCAGCATACCTATTGAATCAAGTTCCAACTAAATCTGTACCTACCACACCATATGAGATATGGAGTGGGAAGAGACCATGTCTTAAACGAGTTAAGATATGGGGTTGTCTGGCCTATGTCAAAAGGCAAAATCCAGACAAACTCGAGGCACGGTCAGTTCTATGTAAGTTTGTGGGATATCCTAAACATTCAAATGGATATTTTTTCTACCACAGTGAACAACAAAAAGTGTTTATTGCTCAACATGCCACCTTTTTAGAAAAGGAATTTCTTGCAAAAGAGATTAGTGGCTCTGAGGTAGAACTGGAAGAATTTCCAGAAACACAAACTATAACTGAAGATTTAGTGGAACCAGAAGATTCGGTAGTACCCGACGAACCTCAGCCTCTTCGCCGATCTAGTAGGGTTTCTCGTCCACCTGAGAGATACTACGGTTTTCTCATTTATGGTGGAAGCGAGGATTGCATCATGGAGGATGATGACCCAACTAGCTTCGAGCAGGCCATCACGAGTGGGGACTCAGTGAAATGGCTGGATGCTATGCGGTCCGAGATGGAATCCATGTACACCAACAAAGTATGGACTTTGGAAGTTGCTCCTGAAGGGGTAAAACCCATTGGGAGCAAGTGGATCTTCAAGAAAAAACTTGGCGTAGATGGGAAAGTGGAGACTTTCAAAGCTAGACTTGTAGCAGAGGGTTTTCGTCAAAGACAAGGTGTGGACTATGACGAAACCTTTTCTCCAGTGGCTATGCTTAAATCCATCCGGATCATGCTTGCCATCGCTGCATATCATGATTACGAAATCTGGCAAATGGATGTTAAGACCGCCTTTCTAAATGGTGATTTAGAAGAGTGCGTGTACATGACTCAGCCAGAGGGCTTCGTAGACAGTGGGAGCAGCGGCAAGGTGTGCAAGCTGCTTAAATCCATTTATGGATTAAAGCAAGCATCGCGGAGTTGGAACATCTGCTTTGATGTCGTTATCAAAGAGTTTGATTTCGTCAAAAACCCAGATGAACCTTGTATTTACAAGAAGGTGGCAGGGAGTAAGGTTGTCTTCCTCGTATTGTACGTGGACGACATACTCTTGATAGGAAATGATATTCCTATGCTGCAATCGGTCAAGCTCTTCTTATCACAAAGATTCTCAATGAAAGATCTTGGTGATGCCTCCTGCATATTGGGAATCAGGATCTATAGAGATAGATCCAAACGGATATTGGGATTGTCCCAATCCAGGTACATTGACACCATACTAAAGAGGTTTAGTATGGAAGAATCCAAGCGTGGGAACTTGCCCACGATCTCTGGAGTCACTCTCTCCAAAGAGATGTCTCCCAAGACTGATTTAGAGAGAGCTCGCATGCAAGGGATACCCTATGCTTTGGCAGTAGGCTCTATCATGTATGCGATGCTATGTACCAGACCCGATGTTGCATACTCACTAAGTATAGTGAGTAGGTATCAAGCAGATCCTGGAGAGAGTCACTGGACAGCTGTGAAGAACATTCTCAAGTACTTGCGAAGGACTAGAGATATGTTCTTGGTGTATGGTAACGGAGAACTCCAAGTGGAGTCCTTTACCGATTAGAGCTTCCAGAGTGATAAGGACGACTCTAAGTCGCAGTCGGGCTTTGTCTTTACCCTTTACGGAGGGGCGGTTAGCTGGAAGAGTTCCAAGCAGGAAACCTTGGCAGACTCGACGATGGGGGCTGAATACATCGCTGCCAACGATGCTGCTAAAGAAGCTGTCCGGATCAAGAAGTTCATTTCTGAACTTGGAGTGGTTCCATCCATTGAGCATCCAATACCTTTGTATTGCGATAACAATGGAGCGGTGGTTTTGGCCAAGGAACCCAGGTCCCATCAGCGATCCAGGCATATTCTGAGGCGGTATCACCTGATCCGGGAGATAGTTGATCGCCGGGAGATCGAGGTCAGGAGGGTTGACACGAAGAATAACACGGCGGATCCACTCACGAAGGCCATTCCCCAGACACAGTTTGAGAGACTCTTCGGGATGCTCGGTATGCGATACTACAGCAGCTGGCCCTAGTGCAAGTAGGAGATTGTTAGTTGTATGTATGCCCTAGAGGCCAGTATTGTACAGATGATGTATATTATATTGGATGCTTGGACATATATAGAGATGACTTTCTTGCTCGAAATGATAGTATGCTATCTGGTTACTCTTTATCTTAACATGTACACTTGTCTCTTTAAACTGTCTTATAGTTACATGTTGATAAAGCCCTTAGGATGTGTACTTGACTACCTGGACTATGATGTAGATCATACTAGTGGGGACATGGTAGTCCATAAGTACATCCTTCAAGGTCCCTAGTCGTGGGTGTATCGAGACAGGGCATCGATATACCAGTGTAGACTAGCGTATACGCTTCTCGACCCATGAGATGGGCGATGGATGATCCCATATCCATTGGTGTTTGACATCAGAGATGGTATACGGGTGCTCAGTGGAGACTGGGTACACTGGACGGACTCGCCGAGAACTCCCAGATGGTATTATACCTCACGTCAGATGGCAGTTCTCAGGTGACACTTGTACAGGTTAGTCTGTAGACCCGAGATCGTCATAGAGTCTTGTGTGATTTCCACTGTGCTTTGATCTCCACCTTACCACGTCCATGAGGGCATGCAAAACGGTGGTCTTTGGGTACAGTCCCGAGTCACATGGAGGCAATGAGTGATAGGAGGGGTTTCGTCTCTCCCGGTATTGGGGGTTGATGTTGCGCAGTGCTCGATTGGCCGTAACAGGGAAGTCCCTGGCCAGGGCTGATCAGAGATTTGCTGGTAAGTGTTACCAGTAGTTTCTCGACCCGTTATGAGCCTCACATCGGCACGACTTATCGGTTATTGGGGTCTGACGTATACCACCCCTAGACTTGATATGCGACATATCAGACGAACAGACCGGACTGTACGGTAAGTGTTACTGGTTGGATTCACAGGAGTGTGAGCGGGCTAGCTCGTCGATCTTCTGATCGTTCAATACCCGGATGGCCGTTACGTTTAGCAGACCGCTTGCGGCTTGTGGGTGCTTGATATGATCATCATCTGCTACCGGCGTATTGACGAGTTTTTAGAGTCCTACACAGAGGTTTCCTGGCTCAAGCGAAACTAAATAGGAGCGCATATGAGATATGTGCGGGAGCGAGAATAATGCGTGTATGTGATACCACATTTCATTCTCACGATAAATGTTTCGATTGGTTATATTCGATATGACCTAGTTATCGAATCATTGATTCGATAAATCGATACATTGAATACTAGTCGGTTATGTGCGACATGACCGGATCATTGAATCAAATGTTGATTTAATGATTTAATGTATAATTATATATTTGATATATTACTTTGCATTAACTAGTATTGGTTCACTTTATACGGATTTTTTCACTTGATGTGTAAGTTGTATATGTGATATACTTTTGTGCACATATATGTATCATCTTTGATGATACTTGCTCACATGGTTAAGTGTAAAGAATTAAACCATGGTTAAGAAGATAATTAGGGTTTTGATTTATTCTCTCATTTATTTATCCATTCTTTATTTATTTAAATGGATAAATGAAAATAAAATGGTTTGTTTTTGTCATGAAGCTTGTTGAAGCTTCATGAAGCTTTGACTAAAGAAACCATTTTGTCTTCTAGCTTAACCCTAACCCTTCTCATTTACCATGGTCTTTTCTCTACACTTAACCTTGGTTAAGATATGATAAGTATTGATTTATTTTTCTATTTTAAACAACACTTATCATAAACTAGCTTCATCTTCTCCTTCTTCTTCAAGAGAGAAAACTAGATGCCATCAATGGCAACTTGAGCAAAAGTGAGTGAAATCCAATTCTAAAGTGAACCCACCTCCTATTTCTTCAACCTCTACCTCTTGCCAAGTTGTTTTGGGTGTTTTCTTCACAAGTTTCACAACTTTGTGAAGTCGGAGCTTGAACTTGTGATGCGTCGACGTAGATCGTCTTTGACACGAAGCCGACGATCAAGCTCGCTCGTTTCTCCGATGAAGCCGACGAATGAGTTCGGGATTCATGATGGACAGCGAGAGGACACCCACGTGGAGCTAAGGAAGTGGAGAACCGGATCTACAAAGGTTGTAGCATCTAACTTTTAGTTAAAGTGTTAACTAGTTTATAGTTTCTCCTAGAAATCTAGCCGACGATCCGTATTAGGGTTTCTCGGCACCCATAATTTTTGAAATTGGCATGGTTGATGCCTTGTGAGACTTCATTAGAGTGCCTAGGAACCCTACACTTATAACAGTTATAAGATAGAGCGCAACCAACGTTTCCTAGCTCAGTATAATAAGCAGGCTCGGTCAAAGCATCCATATTATTATCTTGATTAAGGCATGATATGGTCGCTACCAGGAGAGAGAGAAGAAAACACTCTGTGTGCGCTCTTGCAAGATTAGATTGGTTATTATTTTATCTAATCAGGATGGCTCCCACTATTTTAGTCAAATCTACCTTCAAACCCTAAAAGGTAAGACTAGCCGGGATTAATTACACCGTACAAGTACGCCAATCTTTCGCCCAAGCCAGTGTCGGTACTTTGAGGGAGGTTCCCCATGCTTTCACACGAACCAAATTAAAATAGACCTCCTTTTCCCAGGGGCGTAACCCCGTTAACACCATTATAGACACCTACTTGATCGGCTAATTATTGTTAGTTATGTATATGCCCTAGAGGCCATTGTTGTACATATGATGTATATTATAATGGATGCTTAGATATATATATATATAGAGGACTTTCTTGCTCGACATGATAGTATGCTATCTGGTTTCACTTTATATTAACATACTGACTTGTATTAGTTTACTATCTTGCTCTCACATGTTGATAAAGCCTTTAGGATCTGTACTCGACTACTAGGACTATGATACAGATCATACTAGTGGGGCCAGGGTAGTCTACGAGTACATCCTATAACTGTTCCTAGTCGAGGGTGTATCGAGACAGGGCATCGATACTCCAGAGTAGACTAGTGTTCATATCATAATTTTGCATTATTATATTCCCCATTCTTAATCATATTGCAAATAAATAGGTGCTTTTGATCCATGTCTGTTAAATAGTTGCAGGTTACAGGTTCTCGGAACAATATAGTGAAAATGGTGAAAAGACGCTACAAAAGTGAGACTACGACCAACAAATAGAAGAATCTTTATGATGCTGCCTGCAGTTTAAAGAACAAGTGAAGATCAATGAACAGTTCAATTGCACAAAGTACAAAGGCAGCACAAGATTCAAGACTTCAGCACGAAGCGAACGGGAAAGTCCACAACATTCTGCACTGTGGAAATCTGAAAGAAACTAGAAGACATTCTGAAAAACCAAGTGAAGAAGATACAAGGAAAAAGAAACAAGAAGTATACCTAAAGAAATGAGCCAGCAAGCCGACCAAATGGCCGCGGAACCGCGGCCAAACGATGCTTATGACCACGGATCCGCGGCCGTGCGTCGCACGTGTCGGTGCGTGTCGGTGGAAGTAGGTGCATTGACCTGATTTTCTTAGGGTATTTTTGTAATTTTAGATATGGATCAGATATAAACCCTAAGATTTATATTATCTATAAATAGGAATCCTACTGCTCTTTTTGTGGCATGCCTCTTTTTATTTATCTAGTTTAGAATTTTTATTCCCCGTAATTGTCGAAGAGTGCATCAAATAAAAAAGTAAGTTTCTTTTCTGCCTTAGTTATTTCTCTAGCAATTTTATTTCTCTGCCGTAGTTATAAATTTTTCTGCCGTAGTTGTTAAATTAAAACCATAAAAAAATGAAATCGTTTATCAATTCCCTAATGAGTGAGTAGTTCCTTACTTGTTAGGGTTAGGTTTGGGGAAGGTTTGAGAGATGAAAATCTCTCACCCCTTTCTTGCCCATTATACATTTTAAAGTAGGACTCTATGCATACATACACACACCGCTCACTACGGCACCCAATCCCAAGAGGTAGCGGTGATACCATAGTTAAAGACCGGTTGTGTATGATTTCCATGGAGGTTAGGGTAAGAGTTAAGAAAAGGCGGACAAGGACAAAAGGGAAGAAACCTAGTTTCTTCTCAATCGTGCTAATCCCCTTTGTTAATTATTACCTTAACACCTAAAAGTTCTTAATTAGGACAAAGAAAGCGGTGAGAATAATTGACTTTCCAAACCAACCTAATCCTAACCCTAGCAAGGTTTTAATCCTATTCAAACTCAACTTTAGTTTTTATTGAAAATCAAACCTACCACAGTAGGAATTGACTCGTTAGAACAATTAGAAAATACACAAAATCCCTATGGACCGACCCGTATTCAACCGGCTAGCTACCAAGCGACACCGTTCTTGATTGCGGTTAATTCTTTGATCACAAAACACGTAAGCACAAAATCATTTAACAATCAAATGGCGCCGTTGCCGGGGATGGCATAGTAATTTTCTTTTTGTAATTTCGGGTTAATTAAAAAAATTGAAAAATCATAAAAACTGAAAAATATTAAAAAATATAAAAAAATTTATCATCTTGTTATTTTTTTAAGGGTTTTCGTGTGAATTGTGCAGGATCAAAGAGACGAATAGATTCAGATCTGGAAAAATCCAGTGAGCAAAACAACAAACAGCAGATCTGGACAAACAGAGAAGAACCACAACAAAGAAACAGAAAAAATTTGGAGGCCTAATTCAACTTTTATACCGCGGAACCGCCGCAAGATCAAGCATTCTGCCGCGGAACCGCGGCGCTTTGCTGACATCAGCAACTTGAAACCTCTCTGTAAGCACTCTTACCTTCTCTGTAACCCCATAAACTCCTCTGAAAAATTTTCCTGCAGGATTCTTTGTGCAAAAACTTTTTCCCCTTCTCCAATAACTTGATCTTGTGCAGGATTCTTTGCGCCACAATAAAAGAAAAAAAAATTTGGCAAGTGTTTTGTGTGTTTACTGCTTTGCATTTTTAAAATTGACTTTTAAGGGGCTATAACACCAATCCAGATTGGGTGGGGATTTCATTACCCTTCCTAGGACCCCAAAAATCACAAAAAACATTCGCATCAACAATCGAGTTAATTAAAAAAGATTAGACTCAGCCTATAAGGACTGTCGTGCTCATTAGGACAAAGGAATAGTTGTAGACATCGGTCGTTTATCTAAACCAGACTTTGTGGTGCCTAGGCTAGACAAGTGGGAAAGGGAATTTTAAAAGGCCCGTCTCACGGTGATTCGTAAGAGGATCCCTCCTTTCTTTACTTGTGCTTACCTGACCACAATTGGCGGTGAAGAGGCAATTAGAGGATCTCATAACTTGCCATTTGGAACAGTTAGGAGCAGTCTAGTTGACCTAGGAGACCCTAGCTCTAAGCTTGATTTTGCATATTATGATTGCTTGAACGTGTGTCTAAGCTTCTTATAAAAATCTTTTTGCAAAAGCTCCTTATAAAAAAACACACAAAACAGAAAATTTTTACAAAAAGACTTGCCAATTTTGTCGCTAGAAATCCACTGCACCCTATTTTCTTCTCATTGACGTTTTCTTACCCCCACCTTCTGTTTTTACCTTTTTGACTACACTACACCTCTTTTGTGTATGTCCAGTTGGACTATGGACAGTAGTGCCCGTTTAGTCCGTGTCTCGTTAGTGCCGGCTGACAACGCTTTCGACTCCGAAGTCAAAATTCCATCCACTTCTTTACCTTCATCTTCAAATTCATCGTCTTATAAGGAGATGTCAGAATTCAATCCTAACAACCCTTTACCTACAGGACTGATTCCACCTCCACTATGTGTGAATAACCCACTACACCCTCCTGTCGAAGCGCCCTAACGAATCGCGCTCCAGGATCTTTTCTATCCCATCTGCACCGCACATCCCACTTGTCTTTCACTTCCACTAGCTAATGGGGATAACTTTGAGATTAAACCCCACTTCATCAATATGTTGCCCAAATTTCACGGGCTGGAATCCGAAGATGCCTACATCTTCATTAACAAATTCCAGAATGTTTGCGCAATGATGAAGACCACATAACTTTCTGATGATGCTATAAGGCTACGTGTCATTCCATTCACTTTATGTGACCTAGCTGAAAAATGGTTATATAGCACAGCATCACACTCGATAAAAAATTGGGAAGTGTTTCTTAAGGCTTTTCTAAAAAAGTTTTACCCACACCACAAGACCGTGAGAATTCGCAACGAAATTATTCAATTTTCCCAGCTTCCTTCCGAACCTTTTTGGAAGTGTTTTGAAAGATTTAAGGACCTCCTTGTTCAGTGCCCTCACCACGATATCGAGAATTGGCAACTTTGCCAAACATTATACGAAGGACTGAACCCATCAACTAAGCAGTTGTTGGAAACCATTTGTCAAGGTCACTTTCTTACAAAATCAAGCGAGGAAGCTTGGCAATTTTTCGACGAACTTGCTGAACAAACACTTCAGTAGGAAAGCACTAAGACCACCTCATCAGGTCAGTCTTGGGTAGGCATACATCAGCTTGATATATCGATTGCAATGAAGGCTGAAATGGCTGCACTCACGAAAAAACTAGAAGCAATTGAGAGCAAATTCTCATCGCCTTCTCCTACCCCTGCTTTACCCCCACGCACAGTTTGCGCTTGTTGTTCGGATCCATCCCATCTTACTGAAGAGTGTCCTTACAATCCACCTGTTCAAGGACAAGATCAAGTCAATACCGCCTTTCAACAAAGATAAAGAAATGATCCATACTCTTCAACTTACAATCCTGGTTGGAGGAACCACCCAAATTTTGCTTGGAATCAAAATCAACAACAATTCCAAGGCAACAACAACTTTCAAAGGCCTCCTCCATAACAACAATCCCCTCAACAAACTCAATATCAGCAACCTTTCGAACCCCAACCTTACCCAAATCAAATGAACAATTTTGTACCCAACAACTCTTATCCTCAAAAAAATTTTGTTCAGCCGAATAACAATAAGCTTTCTTCGCTAGAATGAAGTTTGGATGCGTTTTTAAAACAATCTACACAATCCTCAGCAAGCATCCAGTCTTCCATTCAGTTTTTGGTGCAACACAGTGCTTCACATGATCAGAGCATCAAATCAATTGAGGCCCAAATCGTACAACTGAATGCTGCGTTAAGCGAGCGAGAAAAGGGAAAGCTTCCGTCTCAACCATTGCCAAATCCCGATCACACACACAATGCACATGTTGCTTATGAACAACAAAATCTTAATGTAAATGTTGTGACCACGTTGAGATCCGGAAGAGTGTTGCACAATAATGTGGGTATTAGTGATGAAACCCCGGCCGCCGCTTCTTCTTCTTCATCATCTTCTTCCTCTTCATCTTCTTCATCATCTTCTTCTTCGGAGCCTGTTCCTCATCCTTCACAAGGCTCTACTTCTTCTAATTCGAACGGAACCATATCTCACTTCACGAAAACACCAACACTGGGATCCGTTCCAACTCCTCAATCTACTCCACAAAGATTGGACTCAACAAATTTTTAAAATGTTCCATTTCCAAACAGGTTGAGATCCAATAAACAAACTCCACAAATGGAGAAGATTGTGGAGTTATTCAAGCAGGTTAGCATTAACATACCTCTCTTGGATGCAATCCAACAAGTCCCTTCTTACGCTAAAATCTTAAAGGACTTATGCACCAAGAAGAGGAAGTCACAGGTACCCAAGAAAGTTTTCGTGGCTAGTGCTGTAAGTGATACTCTTACCCAACATTTACCCCAAAAACATAAGGACCCTGGCTGTCCTCAAATTTCAATAACAATTGGGGATAAGAACATCAATCGCGCACTTTTAGATCTTGGTTCCAGTATTAACTTGCTTCCCTATTCCGTTTATGAGCAATTAGGCGTTGGAGAGTTGAAACCCACTCATTGTACTCTTCAAATGGCCGATCGATCCATCACCCATCCTAGGGGTGAGTTAGAGGATGTGTTGATTAAGGTAGGGGACTTCCTATTCCCACTTGATTTCATTGTTAGGGACACACAGCCTGTGGCTAACCCACGGAACCAAATTTTGGTGATCCTCGGTCGACCATTTTTGGCCACTTCCAATGCTGTAATCAACTGTCGTAACGGCTCTATGACTCTATCCTTCGGGAAGACGTCAAGCGAGTTCAACATACAAAGATAGGAAGTCTGCCCTTCGAGCCTAATGCTAGTATCTTTGATGTTTGCTCGATCCAAGAGATCACGCAGGAGGACTGTGAGCTCAAAAAATTTCTGTTCGATCATAGCAGTTTTAACGCCACTAGTGCGTTCCTCCTTGAATCTGACATAGTTTTCACAACCGATAACGATTACGAGTGTTTCACTTTTTAGGACGATTTTGAAGACTCTCCACCCGAGTTTGAGTCCTTTGAATTTTCGGATGAGTTAGTTGAACCATCCAACTCAGTTGCTTACACTCACTTCGAACCATTGTTGGAATCCTTCGAGTTTGAGACAGTTTCACAAATTTTACCTTCAATTGTTTCGCCTCCAAAACTCAAACTCAAGCTGTTGCCGTCTCACCTTAAATACGCTTACTTAGATGAGAATGAGACCTTTCCTGTTATCATATCGGCATCTCTAGCCCTCGGGCAAGAGAAAGCACTTTTAATGGTCTTACAAAATAATCGGCAAGTTTTTGGCTGGACTATGGTGGACATCAAGGGGATTAGTCCCCTCATAATTGAACATCATATACATTTGATGGATGATGCCAAGCCTGTAAGGGATCCACAGAGACGCCTTAAGTTCATAAACAACAAGGATTTTTTGATTAATCAACCTCCACCTATAGAAGTTGAACCACCACCCTTTCTTCTTATAAAATACGAGAATGGCAATACTCTACTCATTTCTGATCATTCACATTCTCGTTTTTATTTATCATTACCTCTTATCTCCTCACGTTCACGTTCACGCAAACCCTGCCCATACCACCACTTATCTCTTCCCCACTTCTTCTTGGCTCTATAAAACATGTTTTTCCACCGACCTATACTTTACATTGATAAATTCTTCAAATGGTTGGTTTTGACTTTTGGTCTTTGCAAAGCTTGGTATTGACCAATAACTTTGAACCCCCTCTTTAAAAAGCTTAACATTGTTTAACTCAAGTTTGGGGGGTATAATTTGGCTTTCGAAAATAACCAAAAAAAATTTAAAAAATTGGATATTTTTGTAAATTTCCAGATTTAAAAAAAAATAAACAGGGGAGTGCCGACAATTTTGACCCTCTTGGTATAGCCTTACAGTGAGGGCACTGTCAAGTTTAAGTTTGGGAGTGTGCTCGGTAAGCTTTCTTCCTTCGCATTCATATGTATATTTTTGCATTTGCATACTTATTTTAAAACCCATAAAAATTGAAAAATTTTAAAGATTATAAAAATTGAAAAATTCAATTTTGGCCATAATTGACTTAAGTTTGACAAGACGGTTAACTAGCTAGGAAAAACTAGATCCTAAACTTAGTAAATTAAAAACCCTAAAAATAACCTTTCTTAAAATTTAACGGTAGAAAATATATGTCCTTGTGGTTTACTTAGAAATAGGAAAATTTTGAGTTTACTTCATGGGCTAAGTCAAAATAAGAGAAGAGTATTGAAATTTTCATTGAAGTGTAAGTCTGAAAAATAATCCCTAAGCTTAAATCTAAATTCTGAAAATATATACCCTACAACTTGCACAAACACGAATCTTGAAACTTGGAATAGTAGAGAATACCTTGAAATGCTCTTGTTTAAAATCCTTACTATGAAGGAAAATAAAATTATAAGTGTGAATAAAGAGATATAAAAAAATGAACACTGGTTTTGTAATTACTTAAGACTACGTAAAATAAAAAATATATAGCGAGGGTGCTTTATCACCTAGTGCCTTAGACCAACTGGTTTGGCAGTCACTGCTAAAGCTTTAGGTATTACAAGACGATGAATTACGCCTTAATGCGTAGACATATTTTGTAATCGGTCGTTAGTACCTCAAGAAGTCTTAACGGTCGCATGAAGGATGTGTGAGCAATTTCATCTAAAAATTCACCAACCAAAAGTACTTTGAATGATGGATATGAGTATAAGAACTTAAATTGAATTTCCAAGTCTAGGGGTAATACATACACACACGTAGGGGTATATGATTGGGATTTGGATGAGAGATAGGAATGAAAAATAGGACTTATATCTTTAGTGGAGATGATAAAAAATTCTTAAGTTGAGATGGAACCTTAGAAGGAAAACTCAAATGATGCTAAAAGCTAAATAAATTTAAGAAACATATACAATCTTAAGTTAAAAGATAAGAAAGCGTGAAAAATACGGGTTGATAATTTCTGAGTTGAAGATAATAAAATTTCTTGCTAGAAAACCAAATTGAAGAATAAAAGTCAATAGGCCAAATTGATAGGATTTTGTGGGTAGTATCCGCTGAAAACCCTCATAAGACAACACTCCTCCTATTAGGGACACCTAGAAGTTTAACGTCTTGTTGCACGAGCTCAGTGCAATCGCGTTTCCCTGCGAAAGTAAGGTTAGGTTTTTTCGAGAATAAAAGTAGTTTTGCTCGGGACGAGCAAAAGATAAGTTTGGGGGTATTTGTTCATATCATAATTTTGCATTATTATATTCCCAATTTTTAATCATATTGCAAATAAATAGGTGCTTTTGATCCATGTCTATTAAATAGTTGCAGGTTACAGGTTCTCGGAACAATACAGTGAAAATGGTGAAAAGACGCTACAAAAGTGAGACTACAACCAACAAATTGAAGAATCTTTATGATGACGCCTACAGTTTAAGAAACAAGTGAAGAACAATGAACAGTTCAATTGCATAAAGTACAAAGGGAGCACAAGATTTAAGACTTCAACACGAAGCGAACGGGAAAAGTCCACAACATTCTGCACTGTGGAAATCTGGAAGAAACTAGAAGACATTCTGAAGAACCAAGTGAAGAAAATACAAGGAAAAAGAAACATGAAGTATACCAAAAGAAATGAGCCAACAAGCCGACTAAATGGCCGCGGATCCGCGGCCGTGCTTTGCATGTGTCGGTGCGTCGGTGCATGTCGGTGGAAGTCGGTGCATTGACCCGGTTTTTCTTAGGGTATTTTTTTAATTTTAGATATGGATCAGATGTAAACCCTAGGGTTTCTATTATCTATAAATAGGAATCCTACTACTCTTTTTGGGGCATGCCTCTTTTTATTTATCTAGTTTAGAATTTTTATTCCCTGTAATTGTCGAAGAGTGCATCAATTAAAAAAGTAAGTTTCTTTTCTGCC
The DNA here is from genome assembly GCA_030015575.1 of Agapanthus africanus. NCBI lineage: Eukaryota > Viridiplantae > Streptophyta > Magnoliopsida > Asparagales > Amaryllidaceae > Agapanthus > Agapanthus africanus. The sequence goes on from CM057346.1 coordinate 407,172,979, forward strand.
CTAGTTATTTCTCTAGCAATTTTATTTCTCTGCCGTAGTTACAAATTTTTCTATCGTAGTTGTTAAATTAAAACCATAAAAAAATGAAATCATTTATCAATTCCCTAATGAGTGAGTAGTTCCTCACTTTTTAGGGTTAGGTTTGAGAGATGAAAATCTCTCACCCCTTTCTTGCCCTTTATACATTTTAAAGTAGGACTCTATACATACATACACACACCGCTCACTACGGCACCCTATCCCAAGAGGTAGCGGTGATACCATAGTTAAAGACCGGTTGTGTATGATTTCCATGGAGGCTAGGGTAAGAGTTAAGAAAGGACGGACAAGGACAAAAGGGAAGAAACCTAGTTTCTTCCAAGTCGTGCTAATCCCCTTTGTTAATTATTACCTTAACACCTAAAAGTTCTTAATTAGGCCAAAGAAAGCGGTGAGAATATTTGACTTTCCAAACCAACCTAATCCTAACACTAGCAAGGTTTTAATCATATTCAAACTCAACTTTAGTTTTTATTGAAAATCAAACCTACCACAATAGGAATTGACTCGTTAGAACAACTAGAAAATACACAAAATCCCTGTGGACCGACCCATATTCAACCGGCTAGCTACCAAGCTACACCGTTCTTGATTGCGGTTAATTCTTTGATCACAAAACGCGTAAGTATAAAATCATCTAACAATCAACTAGCGTACACGCATCTTGACCTATATGATGGGCGATGGATGATCCCATATCCATTGGTGTTGGACATCAATGATGGTGTACGGGTGCTCAGTGGAGACTGTGTACACTGAATGGACTAGCCGAGAACTCCTAGATGGTATTATACTCGTCGGATAGCAGTTCTCCTATGACACTGGTATAGGTCAGTTTGTAGACGCGAGATCGTCATAGAGTATTTTGTGATTCCCACTGTGCTTTGATTTCCACCTTACCACGTTCAAGAGAACGTGCAAAACAGTGGCTTTTGGGTACAGTCCCGAATCACATGGAGGCAATGAGCGATAGGAGGGGTTTCGTCTCTCCCGGTACTGGGGGTTGATGTTGCGTTGTGTTCGATTGTCTATAAATGGAAGTCCCTGGCCAGAGCTGATATGGAGATTTACTGGTAAGAGTTATCAGTAGTTTCTCGACCCGTTATGAGCCTCACATCGACACGACTTATCGGTTACTGGGGTTTGATGTTTACCACCCCAAGACTAGATATGCGACATATCAGACGAAGAGACCGGACTGTATGGTAGTGTTACTGATTGGATTCACAGGAGTATGTACAGGCTTGCTTGTTGATCTTCTGGTTGCTCAATACCCGGGTGGCTGTTACGTTTAGCTGACCGCTTGCAGCTTGTAGGTGTTTGATATGATCATCACCTACTGCCGGCGTATTGATGAGTCTTTAGAGTCCTACACAGAGGTTTCCTGGCTCAGGCGAAACGGAGTCGGAGCACATATGTGATATGTGCGGGGACCGAGATTAATACGATATGTGATACCATATTCTATTCTCGCGATACATGATATCAGCCGGTTATATGTGATATAGCCAGGTTATTGGATCAAGTGTTGATTCGAGAAAATGATATATATATATATATATATATATATTTATATATATTATGTTAGTGTATATGCCCTAGGAGCCATTATTGTATCATACTAGCTTGTATATTACTTAATGGAAGTTTAGGATATTCACAGTTATAATAACAGTCTTGCTAAACATGGTAGTATGCTACTTGGTTTGTTTCTATCTTAATATGTGTATGTGTTAGCATATCGAGAAAACATATTGATAGAGCCCTTAGGATCTTGCTTGACTACCAGCGTTGTGATGGCAGTCACACTAGTGGGGGCTGGGTAGCCTACAAGCACATCCTTTTTCAAGTCCCTAGTCGTAGGATTATCAAGACAGGGAATCGATACTCTGGAGTAGACTAGTGTGTACGCTTCTCATCCCAGTTGGGGAGATGGTCTGTCCTACAGCCATCAGTACGTCGTAATGGAGATAGTATACAGGTGCTCGTTGGGTTACGGGTACACCAGACAGGACTCGCAGGGAACTGTTGGTTGGTATTATACCCGTCGTCGGTTAACAGTTCCCAGGTGACATGAGTACAGCATAGTCCGCAGACTTGACACTGCTGCTTCGTCTCGAGTGTGTTCCCACTGTTCTTAGATTGCTACCCTACCTCGGCTCAAAAGAGTCATGCAAACAGGTAGCAGTTGGGTATAGTCCAGAAGAACTTGGAGGCAGTGGCGGTTAGATAGGATTCGTCTCTCCCGGTATTGAGAGTTGATATCGCGCTGTGTTTGGAGAGCCATTACGCAAAGTCCCTGGCCAGGGCAAGCAAGATTTACTGGTAGGATTTCCAGTAGCTTCTCAAGGTGTAATGGGCTTCACTCCAACACGACTTATACCGCTTATAGGGGACTGACACTTGACGCCCCCATAGGCCCGATATGCGATAGTCTTAGACGAACAGACCGGACTGTACGAAGATTGTCACATCAGGCTCAGTAGGAGTTCGGATGGGTTTCCTCATCGGCCTTCTTTTCGACATCTACCTGGGGACCGTTACGTACAGCTAGTGCCGCTTGCGGTCTATGGTTATACCCACTGCCAGCATAGTAGTCGAGTCTTTAGAGTCCCACATAGAGAGTTTCCCTGCTTATGGCGAAACGATATAGAGGTCATATGGTTTTACGACAGGGTTCGGACACATACATGTTTTCACGCACGTACGATGTTCGGACAGTTTTTACTAGCGAGGTTTAGTTTAAGCCAGATTCTAGTATTGGATTATTGGATTTATACAGTCTCAGTATTTCCGTGTTTTCACGGATAGGAGGGGCGTTCTCGTAATTACTCGAGAAGCTTCTAGAAGGTTGATGAGGTGGAGAGCTTAGGTGTTATATGCATTAAATGGTTTTATGACTCATGGAGATGATTCATCAAGAGAGTTAATGAAGCATTAATGCTTTTAATGACTCACTAGATGATTCATTATGTATTAAATGAAGCATGAAGATATTTGTGCAAAGATATTTTTGTGAAAGATATATTATGCTTCATATATATACACAAATGAGTTAATTTCCATTTGATAATTATTCTCACCTTCTCTCTCCTCAAGCTCTCTCTCTCTTCAACCCTAACCCTAACCTCTCATGTGTTGAGATCCAAGGGTTAGCAAGATTAATAGATCCATAATCCTCTTCTATATCCTCTTGGTTACTTTAATTAGCACTCATAGCCACTTAGTTACCTCAAGTGTGAGGTTAAAGCGTGGAGAAGTAGCTCTCTGGTGGATCTTCTATCACATCGAGGAGGCTGTCGAGGAGGTGAACAAAGAGAATAAGAAGGACTTGATTCATTAGGTATAATCTTCTTTCATAGTAGCTAATCACTTCTATGTTGTTGTTAGTTAGGGTTTAGCAAAGATCCGTAAAGTTAGTCGATGTTAGTTTAAAAAAAATGATTCCCGCATGATGTGGAGTGTCTAACGTCGACTTACAGTGGTATCAGAGCCTCGCTAAACCATAACTAACTTGTTAGCAAAGTCTTTAGAAATTCGATCGCAAAACGAACCCGAAAAAACATCATTTTCACATAGTTTCTGTCGATTTTAAAACGGGGTCTAAAAATTTTTCAGGGACCCTTAAAAATACAAGCAGGGAATTATAAGATTACTGGAGAAATTTGGGTTCCTAACTCGGCCAAACTGCCATGGAACCACGGCCGATCCAAAACGATCCGCCGTGGATCCGCGGACGAGTTAGAGCCGAGTCAGCACAAAATTCCCCAGTAACTCTTCTGTGTTAATTTTGTATTTTCTGGGATGTTCTGTTTCTGCTCAGGTTTCAGGTGCACAGTGAAGTATTTGGAGTAGAATCATTTGTGTTTGCTTGATCTAAATTCTACGATGTTTGGCTAATTTGATTATATCTGTGATTTGTTTAATGTGTTCGTAAACCTCCCCTAACTGCTAGTATGTCGGTTAGCAGGGGGTTGCACATTTCTGTAATGGTTTTTATTGTTTGTGTTTGTGGACTTGTTGGATTGTCATGAATGGATAGCCGGGGATGTGAGACGAGTGTTTCTTTCATTCAAATGTAATTTATAAATTGTTGTAATATTCTTTTGCGGGGCACATCCGGGCTGAGGTTGTAGCCACCGTTGTATTATTTCATTTACTGATTTTTGCTCCTAGGATAGACCCAAGGTGGGGTGCACAAACTACAGGGTACTTTGAAGTGTTTAGTGGCCTACTCACGTTGTTGAGGGAGACCGCTTCTCTTCGGGTACTTGGCAGGTAGTTTGCCGTACCCGTAAGGGTCTAGGGTGGGGTTTTGGCTATTCATCGCGACTGTGTAATCCGTCTTTCTTTGCAGGCTCAAAAGGAATGCGGATTCGTAGAAAATCCAATATGTTCATCTGTGATCTGGAATGCCTATTATTGCGTCTGACGAATGTACAATATCCATATATGATAGCTATTAGACGTCACTAATGTTTTACACCCACGGTAGCCCAGCCCCCGCTCTGTCGTTAGTTAAGTAACCTAACGGGTGAATGACGGGACCCAGTGACGAATGCGGATGGTATAAGAGGACGTTGTATTTTCGTTGTTTTCTGCAATGATAGGTTAATTGATGGGACACATTATATTCATGCAAAGAAAATAAACCAAAGTTGAATCGTTGGAATAGTTTAAAAGAAACCACTCGGTTATTTTAAAACAGAGGATATTTTCTAAATTGCGGAGCTTTAACCACTCCTTTTAAAATCTATCAGGTTCCTTCGATCATATCAAGTTCACTACGTTCACGGTTTCGCCAAAACCATTCGTAGCCCTCCGTCATTTCATTTGGGTATTCAGTAGTATTCAAGCTATGTATTTTGACCAACGCCAAGGCATAGTGTTTGGTAGCTGCTGGGTATTCATTTGTTGCATAGATAGATGAGTTAGTTTAGGACAGTCATATTATCATTTGGCCAACGTCAGGGGTATGTACGGATGGGTTCAAATTAACAAGATAATGATGGGTAGAACTTGACATGTGACTTATGACATTTTGACCAACGCCAAGGTCATAAGAGCTTGGGGCAGAAATTTATATCGGGAATTTCTAAAGAAACTGAAATTTGCAAAGAGTTGCATACCATTTGGAGTGTGATAATTTTGGTAGGATTCCTTCAGCTTTATCACACGATGATATTTGGATCCCGATCCTACTGTGAGTATCCGCTACTCATCAGGAGATTCGTCACTTAACGATCAACGCTATAAACCAAGTAGGTGTCGAGAAAGGTGTCAGCGGGGCTACGCCCCCAGAGAAAAGAGGTTATTTAATTAAGGAACTTCGCGAAAGCGTCGTAAAACCTCCTTCGAAGTACCGACACCGGCCTGGCTGAACGGTTAAGCAAGTATTGTACGGTGAGAATAGTCCTGACTAGTTCTTCCTTTTTGGTTTGAGGAGGGATTCGAAAAACAGTGGGAGCCATCCAGTTTAGATAAATTAAAAACCACTCTAAACTTGCAAGAGCATCATGCTAAAGGGTTCCCTCTCTCTCTCATTGCAGCGACCCAAAACATGACAGGCCTTAAGTTACTATTAGAGAAAAATATTTTGACAGGGCCAAACTATAAAGATTGGCTCCGGAATATTAAGATGGTTTTGACTTATGACAAAATGGGGTATGTCCTTACTGCTAAGGCACCTGCTGTCCCTGGTCCAGATTCTAGTACTGCGGATAAGGAAATCTACAAGACCTGGGAGTTAGATTGCCTGAAGGCCAAATGCATTGTGCTTGCCTCTATGAATAATGAACATCAGAGGAGGCACGAGGATATGGATCTTGAATCCATATTTCTCCATACAAAAGATCTGTATGGAGAGCAATCTCGTATAGCAAGATATGAGACCTCGAAGAACTTGTTTCAGTCAAGGCTGGCCGTCGGGTCATCTGTAGGAGAACATGTCCTAAAGATGATTAGCTATATAGAAGAGCTCGCGGACCTCGGGACAACTTTAGAGAACGGGCTGTATACAGACTTGGTTCTTTAGTCCCTTCCTTCCACCTACGCCCAGTTTATTCTGAATTTCAACATTCAAGGAAAAGAAGTTGAACTTCCAGAACTCCTTAACATGTTGAGGAGTGCAGAGGGCACCTTGCAGAAAGCAAGGGAAACACCCACTATGTTTGTTCGTGGTGCTTCCTCTTCCAAGTCCAAGGCAAGGGCCAAAGGAAGGAAGATGAAGGCCGCTACCAAACCAAGAGGGGGTGTTGGTAAGGTGGGAGTTAAGGGAAAGGCAAAGGTTGCGGTACCAGTAGTGGCAAAGGACGAGTGCTTCCACAGTCGTAGGAAAGACCATTGGAAGAAAGATTGCAAAGCTTGGATTGCCAAGAACCTGGAACCGAAGCAAGCTGTGGTTTCGACTTCAGGTGTGTTTGTAATTGAAAATTGTCTGTCAATCAACTCTACTTCCTGAGTATTGGATACCGGATCAGGATCTCATATATGCAATTCATTGCAGGCACTGAGAGACCGTAGAGTGCTGAAGGTTGGTGATATGACCCTCCAGGTTGCTAACGGAGCTAGCGTGAGTGCTGTGTCCATAGGGGATTATCACCTAGGATTGACGAGTGGACATATTTTGGTTTTGCGCAACTGTTTTTGTGTACATAGTTTAACGTGTAATATCATATCAGTATCGTTGTTATCGAAAGAAGGTTATGAATTCATGTTTGTAAGCAATGTTGTAAACATCCACCTTAATCATGGTTTGATTGGGTCCGGTACACTAGATAACGATATATACGTATTAAACCAATTACAGATTTTCAATGTTCAGAACACACTAAAAAGAAAGTCTCCAGATATAAATCAGGCTTTCTTATGGCATTGTAAACTGGGTCACATCAATGAGACAAGGTTAACTAAGTTACATAGAGAAGGATATTTAGATCCGTTCGAATATCAATCTTATGCAACTTGTCAATCATGTCTCAAAAGAAAGATGACAAAGACTCCATTCACTGGACATGGAGTAAGAGCGAGCGAGCTCTTAGGACTCATACGCAGCGATGTATGTGGTCCAATGTCTACACATGCAAGATGTGGTTTTTAATATTTCATTACTTTTATGGACGATTACTCTAGGTATGGATTCATTTTCTTAATGAAACATAAATCCGAGGCCTTTGAGAAATTCCAAGAATATAAGAATCAAGTAGAAAACCAAACCAACAAAAGTATCAAGACACTGAGATCTGATCGAGGTGGTGAATACTTAAGTGTCGAGTTCCTAGGTTACGTAAAAGAGAAAGGAATTCTCTCTCAGCTTACTCCTCCATACACTCCACAGCATAACGGTGTATCGGAGAGACGGAACCGAACCCTATTAGATATAGTACGTTCTATGATGAGTAATGCTGAGTTACCGCGATCTTTCTGGGGTTATGCGCTAAAATCAGCAGCATATCTTCTTAACATGGCTCCTACCAAGACTGTGCCTACCACGCCATATCATATGTAGAGTGGGAAGAAACCCTATCTTCAGTATCTGAAGATATGAGGATATCCAGCTTTTGTTAAAAAGAAGCATGCGGACAAACTCGAGGCACGATCAGTACAGTGTAAGTTTGTGGGATATCCAAAGAACTCCAAGGGGTATTTCTTCTATTACGCAGAGGAACAAAAGGTTTTTGTTTCTCGTAATGCCCATTTTCTAGAACATCAGTTTTTAGAAAAGGAAACAAGTTGGAGCGCAGTAGAAAGGGAAGAAATTCCAGAACCACAAACTACTACTGAAAGTTTGGTAGAACCAGTAGTTCAAGAAGAACAGGACATTCCTGCACCCCTCCGCAGGAAGAGTAGGCCGTCTCATCCGCCTGAGAGATACTACGGTTTTCTCATAGATGGGGATAGAGAAGATTGCATCATTGATGATAATGAACCTACTAGCTTCTAGTAGGCCATCCAGAGCGGCGACTCGGTACGATGGCTGGATGCAATGCGGACCGAGATGGAGTCCATGTACACCAACAAAGTATGGACTTTGGACTTTGTTCCAGATGGGGTAAAACCCATAGGATACAAATGGATCTTCAAGAAAAAGATTGTTGTAGATGGACAGGTGGAAACCAATAAGGCTAGACTTGTTGCAAAGGGTTTTCGTCAAAGAATTGGTTTGGACTATGACGAAACTTTTTCTCCAATGGCTATGCTCAAATCCATTCGGATCCTTCTTGCCATTGCTGCCTTCCATGATTATGAGATCTGGCAGATGGACGTAAAGACGGCTTTTCTAAATGGTAATTTGGAATAGTGCGTCTATATGGATCAGCCAGAAGGTTTCAATCAGAGTGGGAGTAGCGGGAAAGTGTGCAAGTTGCTTAAGTCCATTTATGGACTGAAGCAAGCATCGTGGAGCTGGAACATCTGTTTTGATGAAACGGTCAAAGAATATGACTTTATCAAAAATCCAGATGAACCATGTATATATAGTAAAATTGTAGCACGAACTGTCGTATTCCTCGTCTTGTACGTGGATGACATTCTATTAAAAGGAAATGACATTCCTATGCTACAATCTGTCAAAGGATTATTGTCACACAGGTTCTCCATGAAAGACCTGGGTGATGCCTCTAACATTCTGGGGATCCGGATCTATCGTGATAGATCCAAGAGTATGTTGGGACTTTCGCAGTCCAGGTATATCAACACTATACTGAAAAGATTCAGTATGGAAGATTCTAAGCGTTGTAGTTTACCGGCTTGTCACGGAATCACCCTCGATGTCTCCCAAGACTGATTTGGAAAGGGATCTCATGTCTATTATACCCTACGCTTCTGCGGTAGGCTCTATAATGTATGCGATGTTGTGCACCAGACCAGATGTAGCTTACGCACTGAGCGTGGTAAGCAGGTATCAGTCAGACCCAGGGGAGAAGCACTGGATAGCAGTAAAGAACATTCTCAAGTACCTGAGAAGAACTAAGGAGATGTTCTTGGTTTACGGCGGAAAAGACCTCAAGATCGAGGCCTTTGCTGATTCCAGCTTCCAGAGTGAGAAGGGTGACTCCAAGTCCATGTCAGGTTATGTCTTTACCCTCAATGGAGGGGCGGTGTGCTGGAAGAGTTCCAAGCAGGACACCGTTGCTGACTCGACGATGGAAGCGGAGTATATCGCTGCTTGCGATGCCGCAAAAGAAGCAGTCTGGATAAAGAAGTTCCTCACAGAACTTCAGGTGGTTCCTACCATTGTTGATCCAATACCACTATATTGCAACAACAACAGAACTATAGCTTCAGCGAAGGAACCCAGGTCTTATCAGAAGTCCAGACACATCTTGAAGCGGTATCACCTGATCAGGGAGATCATAGATCGACAGGAGATCGAGGTCCGGAGAGTTCTTATAGAGGAGAACAGTGCAAGATCCATTCTCTAAGGCCTTACCTCAGATTCAGTTCGAGAGGCTACTCGAGATGATAGGTCTTCGATACGCCAGTATATGGCCCTAGTGCAAGTGGGAGATTGTTAGTGTATATGCCCTAGGGGCCATTATTGTATCATACTAGCTTGTATATTACTTAATGGAAGCTTGGGATATTGACAGTTATAATAACAGTCTTGCTAAACATGGTAGTACGCTACTTGGTTTGTTTCTATCTTAATATGTGTATGTGTTAGCCTATCGATAAAACATATTGATAGAGCCCTTAGGATCTGGCTTGACTACCAGCGTTGTGATGGTAGTCACACTAGTGGGGGTTGTGTAGTCTACAAACACATCATTTTTCAGGTCCCTAGTCGTACGATTATCGAGACAGGGCATCGATACTCCGGAGTAGACTAGTGTGTACGCTTCTCATCCCAGTTGGGGAGATGGTCTGTCCCACAGCCATCAGTACATCGTAATGGAGATAGTATAAAGGTGCTCGTTGGGTTACGGGTACACCGAACAGGACTCGCAGGGAACTGTTGGGTGGTATTATACCCGTCGTCAGTTAACAGTTCTCAGGTGACATGAGTACAGCATAGTCCGCAGACTTGACACTGCTGCTTCGTCTCGAGTGTGTTCCCACTGTTCTAAGATTGCTACCCTACCTCGGGTCAAAGGAGTCGTGCAAACAGGTAGCAGTTGGGTGCAGTCCCGAAGAACTTGGAGGCAGTGGCGGTTAGATAGGATTCGTCTCTCCCGGTATTGGGAGTTGATATCGCGCTGTGTTTAGAGAGCCATTACGCAAAGTCCCTGGCCAGGGAAAGCGAGATTTACTGGTAGGATTTCTAGTAGCTTCTCAAGATGCAAAGGGCTTCACTCCGACACGACTTATACCGCTTATAGGGGACTGACGCTTGCCGCCCCCTAGGCCCGATATGCGATAGTCTTAGACGAACAGACCGGACTGTACAGGGATTATCACATCAGGCTCAGTAGGAGTTCGGATGGGTTTCCTCATCGGCCTTCTTATCGACATCAACCTGGGGACCGTTACGTACAGTTAGTGCCGCTTGCGGTCTGTGGTTAACCCACTGCCAGCATAGTAGTCGAGTCTTTAGAGTCCCACACAGAGAGTTTCCCTGCTTCGGGCGAAACGATATAGAGGTCGTATGGTTTTACGACAGGGTTCGGACACATACGTGTTTTCACGCACGTACGATGTTCGGACAGTTTTTACTAGCGGGCTTTAGTTTAAGCCAGATTCTAGTATTGGATTATTGGATTTATACAGTCTCAGTATTTCCGTGTTTTCATGGATAGGAGAAGCGTTCTCGTAATTACTCGAGAAGCTTCTAGAAGGTTGACGAGGTGGAGAGCTTAGGTGTTATATGCATTAAATGGTTTTGTGACTCATGGAGATGATTCATCAAGAGATTTAATGAAGCATTAATGCTTTTAATGACTCACTAGATGATTTATTATGTATTAAATGAAGCATGAAGATATTTGTGCAAATATATTTTTGTGCAAGATATATTATGCTTCATATATATACACAAATGAGTTAATTTCCATTTGATAATTATTCTCACCTTCTCTCTCCTCAAGCTCTCTCTCTTCAACCCTAACCCTAACCTCTCATGTGTTGAGATCCAAGGGTTAGCAAGACTAATAGATCCCTAATCCTCTTCTATATCCTCTAGGTTGCTTTGATTAGCACTCATAGCTACTTAGTTATCTCAAGTGTGAGGTTAAAGCTTGGAGAAGGAGCTCTCGGGTGGATCTTCTATCACATCGAGGAGGCCGTCGAAGAGGTGAACAGAGAGAACAAGAAGGACTTGATTCATTAGGTATAATCTTCTTTCATAGTAGCTAATCACTTCTAAGTTGTTGTTAGTTAGGGTTTAGCAAAGATCCGTAAAGTTAGTCGATGTTAGTTTAAACAAAATGATTGTTTCGCCTCCCCGCATGATGTGGAGTGTCTAACGTCGACTTACATATTATATGCTCACTTAAGTATTTATTATTCTCACTTGTAATACATTTAACATATATATGATATATGTTTATTGTATTATTTTCTTTTGTTACAAAAATATTATATATGTGATATATAATATTGTAGCATGCTAAGTTATACATGCAACATGTATGTATGAGAATTATACCATGATATATGTAATGGTTGGGTTTAAATATCTAAGTAATTCAAATTGTAGAAATGAGTCATGGATGAAGCTTCATGAAGCTTATAGATTACCATTGACAAAGTCCACCCTTTTTGTTTTGCCCTATATATTTCTAACCCAACCATGACACATAGCCATGGTTAACTCTCTACAATGGTTAAGGATAATATACTTAACCCATTCTTGTATTTCTAACCTCAATCTCATTCATTCTTCTTCTTCTTCCTCATTCTCATTTTTCTTTCTAGCTTTTGAGATCAAAAAGAAAATAGTGAGAAATTAAATAATAAAGTGAGCAAAATTCCTACTTCATCATCCTCTTCTATACTAGCCATATAGATTAGTGTGTTAGCTTCACTAATTCATAATTAGTGAAGTCATAGCTTGAGTTCGTGTTTCCTCGAAGTAGATCATCTTGGATTTTGAAGTCTTCAAGCAAGCATGGATCAATCGACTTTTAGAGCCTCTTTAGAGTCCGGGAGTTCATGGATCACGGCGAAGGGACTACTACTCGGAGCTTATGAAGCGAAGGAATGGACTACAAAGGTTGTAATCCCTCTCTCTTAGATGTAAAATTGTTTACATGCAAAGTTAACCCTAATTCTCTAGTAAAGATCTTGGTTAGGGTTTAATAGCACCCCAAAAATTTTCAATATGGCTTGTGTGATGCCTTCCTAAACCTTATGGTGGTGTTATACAACCGTTCAATGGTATCTGAGCCAAGCTAGAGCTTTAGGCGCTGTCTAGACGAAGTTAGAATTCCGATCGAACCGCGAAAACCCGAAACGGACCCCCTCTCTGGAAATTTTTCAAAAAGTTGGATTTTTCCATGTTAAAAATAATCAGAAAATCATGCAGGGAATTCTATGGACACACCTGGAGAACGAAATCCAAACTCGTCTAAGTGACCGCGGATCCGCGTCCAAAACTTGGTTTTGGAGGCGGATCCGCGACGCCACTTGAGAGGCTTGGGTCGGCCCTTCAGCTGTTGGTCCGTAGGTACTGTGGTATGTCTCTGGTTAATTTTAACTGTGCTCAAGTGTTGAGCTCTCTGGGAATTTTTGGGGAATTCGTTGAATCGATCGAATTATCTAACTTCGCCTAGTTATCTGTGATGATTATGTGTTGCTGTGATATGTTATATAGGATCGTCGTGTATTGAATAGCCGGGGGTTTTATGTGAGATGAGGGTTTTTATTTTCATTCATGTAAAATTCATTATATGTAATATTCTTTTATTGGGGTACTTCCGGGTTGAGGATGATGTCACCATTATATATTATTTACTTTTCCGCATTAGGATAGACCCAAGGAGGGGAGCACAAGTAACCGAGTTCTAGGGTCCGGTGGAAGACCATCTCAAGGAGTCGAGACTGGGTCTCCTAACCCTAGAATTGGGAGGGTTACTTGCCGCTCTCATAAAGGTCTAGGGATGTAGGTTTGGCTATTCATCGCGACTGTAGAATCCGTGTTTTATGCACGCTCAAAATAAAACACGGACGTCCTAGTATATTCAATATTTCATATGTTATCTTCTGCTGCTGATATACTGTGATGTGATCATTTTATATGCGTGAGACGAATGCTCATATATAAATATTACTGCTTTAGTTTCTTCTGTGATGCTTAGGAAGCTTAAATGATGGGATTTCATTAATGAGATTAATGGAAAGAAAAGAAACCTAAAAGATGTTGTAGAATCAAATCTTCAAAAATGGTAGCTACAGTTTTTGCTTTGCATAGTGGTATATGTGATATACCCTGCACCTTATTCGATGAGGAAAGAGACGAGATACCTTCACCGGGAGTGACCTCTTTAGCAAAACTGGCAGATGCTACAAACTCACGGTTTAGTTTTTGATTGCTTCTATAGTTCTTGCATTGCACAGTGGTATTTATGAAATATCCTGCACCTTAGTCGATGAGGAAAGAGCCGAGATCCCTTCACCGGGAGTGACCTCTTTAGAGAAACTAGAAAATCCTCAAAAACTTTCCTTTTCAAAATCACTTGTTTCTCCATATCAAGTTCATTACGCTCATGGTTTTTAGAAAAACCTGTGTGGCCCTCTGTCATTTCAGATAAGTATTATTTAGTATTTATGCTATGGTAGTTTGGCATGCGTCAAGGCGTAGTGTATGGTAGCTGATTAGTACTTATCTGCAACATAAGATGTGATTGGATTAAGGTATTCGTACGGCGTGGTTTGGCATGCGTCAAGGGTCGTACAGGTGGGTTTAATTCAATCAGGAAATGCACAGATTGAACTTGACTAGCGGACTATGGGTTGTTTGGCATGCGTCAAGGTCATAGCATGCTAGGGGTAAAAGAATTATCGGGAATTTCAAATGTTGAAATTCGCAATGAGATTGCATACCTTCTATGAGATAGATGGATCCCGATACCCACTGCGAGTAAGAGTTACTCCTGGGAGAATTTTACACAGAACAATTAGCCGATAAGTAGGTGTCTAGAAAGGTGTTAACGGGGTTATGCCTCTGGTAAAAACGAGGTTTATTCTAATTAGGTTCGTGCGAAAGCACGGGGAACCTTCCTCAAATGACCAACACTGATCTGGCTGAAAGATTGACGAACTTGTAAGGTGTAATTAATCCCGGCTGATCTTACCTTTTAGGGTTTGAATGAAGATTTGATTAAAACAGTGGGAGCCATCCTGATTAGATAAGATAATAACCAATCTAATCTTGCAAGAGCGCACACTAAAGTGTTTTCTTCTCTCTCTCACCAGGTAGCGACCATGTCAGGCCTTAATTAAGATAATAATATGGATGTGTTGACTGAACCCGCTTATTATACTGAGCAGGAGAACGTTGGTCCCGCTCCCACTTATAATTGTTTAAGGTCCGAGTAGGGAATAGGAGAATATCTGGATTCTAACGCCACCCAAACGAAGAATAAACATGTTGATGCATCTTCTTCGTATGTGTTAGTTACCGAGAACTGTTTCTCAGTTCACTGTACGTCCTGGGCATTAGATACTGGATCAGGATCCCACATATGCAATATATTGCATGGGCTAAAGAGAGGTCGAGAACTGGGAATGAGTGATCATTCCGTAAGAGTAGGGAATGGTGCAAATATTGCAGCCAAAGCAGTTGGCGAATATTAGCTTATATTACCAAGTGGTAATACATTGATTCTGAACGAATGCTATTACATAACGAGCATGATATGCAACATTATATCAGTTTCTTTATTAAGTAAAGAAGGATATAATTTTGTAGTACAGGATAATGTTATGAATATCCTCCTGAATCAAAAGTTGATTAGATCAGGCTCTTTAAATAATGGCATATATGTTCTAAATCAAACTACGGTTCTTAATGTACAAAACACTCACAAGAGGAAGAGTTCAGAAATGAATGAATCGTTCTTGTGGCATTGTAGACTAGGTCATATCAATGCGACGCGACTAGTTAAGTTGCATAAGGATGGATATTTGATTCCGTTCGAATTTTCATCTTATGAAACTTTCCATTCATGTCTCAAAGGCAAAATGACCAAAACTCCGTTTAGTGGACACGGAGAAAGAGTTACGGAACTCTTAGGACTGATACATAGTGATGTATGTAGTCCCATGTCTACACATGCCAGGAATGGTTCCTCGTACTTCATTACATTCACTGACGATCTCTCAAGATAAGGACATGTGTTCCTGTTGAAACACAAGTCTGAAGCTTTTGAGAAATTCAGAGAATATAAAAACGAAGTAGAGAAACAAACGGGTAAAAGTATTAAGATCCTTCGATCTGATTGAGGAGGAGAATACTTGAGCAATGAGTTCGTGGACTATCTAAAAGAGAATGGGATTCTCTCTCAGCTTACTCCTCCATATACACCACAACACAACGGTGTATCGGAGCGGAGGAATCGCACCCTATTGGATATGGTGCGCTCTACGATGAGCACTGCTGAGTTGCCTATTTCCTTCTGGGGATATGCATAGGAAACAGCTGCAGACCTATTGAATATAGTTCCTACCAAATCTGTGCCAACCACTCCATATGAGATATGGAAAGGAAAGAGACCATATCTTAATTATGTTAAGATATGGCGTTGTCCGGCATATGTGAAAACATAAAATCCGGACAAGCTCGAGGTAAGGTCTGTTCTGTGCAAGTTTATTGGATATCCCAAGCATTCGTAAGGGTATATCTTCTACCACACCGAGGAACAAAAAGTGTTTGTTTCTCGACATGCCACCTTCTTAGAAAAGGGTTTTCTTATGAAACAAGATAGTGGCAATGAGGTCGAACTGGAAGAGGTTCCAGCAACACAAACTGCAACAGAAAATTTAGTAGAACCAGAGAATTCAGTAGTTCCCGATGAACCCCAGCGTCTCCGCCAATCTAGTACGGTTCCTCATCCACCTGAGAGATACTACGGTTTTCTCATTGATGGTGGGAGTGAGGATTGCATCATGGAAGATGATGACCCGACTAGCTTCGAGCAAGCCATCACGAGTGGTGACTCTGTGAAGTGGCTGGATGCAATGCGATCTGAGATAGAATCCATGTACACCAACAAAGTATGGACTTTGGGAGTTGCTCCTGAAGGGGTAAAACCCATTGGGAGAAAATGGATCTTTAAGAAGAAACTTGGTGTAGATGGAAAAGTTGAGACTTACAAAGCTAGACTTGTTGCAAAGGGTTTTCGTCAACGACCAGGTGTGGATTATGACGAAACCTTTTCTCCAGTGGCTATGCTTACGTCCATACGGATCTTACTTGCCATTGCTGCATACCATTACTACGAAATCTGGCAAATAGATGTTAAGGCCGCCTTTCTAAATGGTGATTTAGAGGAGTGCGTGTACATGACTCAGCCAGAAGGCTTCGTAGACAGTGGGAGCAGCGGAAAGGTGTGCAAGCTGCTTAAATCCATCTAGGGTTAAAGAAAGCATCGCGGAGTTGGAACATCTGTTTTGATGTTGTAGTCAAATAGTTTGACTTCATAAAAAACATAGATGAACCTTGTATATACAAGAAGGTGGTAGAGAGTAAGGTTGTCTTCCTCGTATTGTACGTGGATGACATACTCTTGATAGAAAATGATGTTCCTATGCTGCACTCGGTCCAGCTCTTCTTATCATATAGATTCTCAATGAAAGATCTAGGTGATGCCTCCTGCATTTTGGGGATTAAGATCTATAGAGATAGATCTAGACGGATACTGGGATTGTCCCAATCCAGGTACTTGACACCATACTAAAGAGATTTAGTATGGAAGAATCCAAGCATGGGAACTTACCCACGGTCTTTGGACTCACTCTCTCTAAAGAGATATCTCCTAAGACTGATTTGGAGAGAGCTTACATGCAAGGGATACCCTATGCTTCGGCAGTAGGCTCTATCATGTACGCGATGCTATGTACCAGACCCGATGTAGCATACTCACTAAGTGTAGTGAGTAGATATCAAGCAGATCCAGAAGAAGATCAGTGGACAGCTGTGAAAAACATTCTCAAGTACTTGAGAAGGACTAAGGAGATGTTCTTAGTCTATGGTAACGGAGAACTCCAGGTGGAGTCCTTTACCGATTCGAGCTTCTAGAGTGATAAGGACAACTCTAAGTCGCACTCAGGTTTTGTCTTT
Organism: Agapanthus africanus; assembly: GCA_030015575.1. NCBI lineage: Eukaryota > Viridiplantae > Streptophyta > Magnoliopsida > Asparagales > Amaryllidaceae > Agapanthus > Agapanthus africanus. The sequence continues at coordinate 407,190,236 of CM057346.1, forward strand.
ACCTTCAATAGAGGGGCAGTGTGTTGGAAGAGTTCCAAATAGGAAACCGTGGCAGACTCGACGATGGAGGCTGAATACATCGTTGCCAATGATGCCGCCAAAGAGGCTGTCCGGATAAAGAATTTCATCACTGAACTTGGTGTGGTTCCGTCCATTGAGCATCCAATACCTCTGTATTGTGATAACAATGGAGCTGTGGATTTAGCCAAGGAACCCAGGTCCCATCAGAGATCCAAGCATATTCTGAGGCGATATCACCTGATCCGGGAGATAGTTGATCGCTAGGAGATCGAGGTCAGGAGAGTTGATACGAAGGACAACACTGCGGATCCACTCATGAAGGCCATACCCCAGATACATTTTGAGAGACACTTAGGGTTGTTGGGTATGAGATACTATAACAGCTGGCCTTAGTACAAGTGGGAGATTGTTAGTTATATATATGTTGTTAGATATGTATGCCCTAGAGGCCTGTATTGTATAGAATGCTAGGCATGTATATGTACAGGAACAATCTTTGCTCGAAATGATAGTATGCTATCCGGTTTATCTTCATCTTAACATGTGATGTGTTGTGTTATATTTCATATCTTTATATGCATGTTGATGAAGCCCTTAGGATTATGCTCGACTACCAGGATTATGATGAGATCATAGTAGTAGGGCCTGGGCAGTCTATAAGTATATCTTTTAATAGTTCCTAGTCGAGGGTATATCGAGACAGGGCATCGGTATTACCAGATTAGACTAGTGTGTACGTTTCTTGACCCTAGGGGCGATGGTTGATTCCACAACCATTAGTGTTTGACATCAAAGATTGTACACAGGTGCTCATTGGAGAATGGGTATACCGAACAGGACTCACCGAGAACTCCTAGATAGTATATATACCTATTGCCAGATAGCAGTTCTCTGGTGACACTTGTACAGGTTAGTCTGTAGACCCGAGATCGTCATGGCGACTTGTGTGATTCCCACTGTGCTTTGATTTCCACCCTACCACAACTCTATTGAGTCGTGCAAATAGGCTGACTTTAGGTACAGTCCCGAATCACATGGAGACAGTGAGCGATAGAAGGGGTTTCGTCTCTCCCGGTATAAGGAGTTGATGTCGCACTATGTATCATCGGCTATAGCACCTAAATCCCTGGCCTGGGTTCTCGAGGTTTACTGATAAGTGTTATCAGTAGTTCCTCCAACTGTTATGAGCCGTAAATCAGCATGACTTATAAAGTTACTGGGGTCTGACATTTACCACCCCTAGACTTCATATGTGATGTATCAGAAGAAGAGACCGGACTGTACGGTATGTGTTGCTTACAGGCTTGTTAGGGTTGTCATGAGTTCGCTCGTCGGCCACCTTTTCATTATGTACCTGGGTAACCGTTACGCACAGCTAGTGCCGCTGACGTACTTGTGGTTAAACCTACTGCCAGCGTACTGTCGAGTCTTTAGAGTCCCACACACAGAGTTCCCATGTTCAGGCAAAAGATGTAGAGGCCGTAAGTTGTTACGGCAGCCTTAAGGTGTTACGGCAGGATTTCGATCATGTTCGTATAATTGTTACAGGAATAATGATCGGGAGGATGATACTGGTAGGCTTTGGTTTAAGCCGGATACCGGTATTATATTATTGGATTATTTGTATTCGTATTTTTTGGAATTCGGATACGGGTATACGTATACGGTATATGGTATACGGAGGAGGGGTATTTTTGTAATTGTTATAAGAATACCTTCTAGAAGGTGCCACCTCATAATTACATTATTTGTTTTGTGAAAATAAATAAATGAGGTGGAATTTAGAAAGTCCAAGCATGGTGGAAAGAATGGGTTGTTTTATTTTATATTGTTTTGGAGTTACTATTGAAGCATGGTGTTAATTTTATAATGCATGCTTCAATTATTTCATTTGAGCCATATCTAATTTCCATGCTTGAATTTTCTCATTATCTCAAACACTTTCTCTCTCCTTCTTCTCTCCTCCTTCTTCATCCTAAGCTTAACCCTTCACATGTGTTGTGAAACAAAGTCTTAGGGTTAAAGATAATCCAACACACTAATCTCTACATGATCCTGGTGACCTCTTCTAGCAAATTTGGTCTCTAGGTTAAACTCTTGAGAAGGGTTTCTATCTTGTACGACAACTCTCGCGTGGATCATCTAGGTCTTGGGGTAGCCGGAGATCGAGTACATCGGCAACGTCCAAGGAGCCAAGGAGTTCATCAAAGAAAACCCGAAGGACCGGATCATCAAGGTATAATCCCTAACATAGTAGATAACATCTCTAGTTAGGTTTTTCTAGTTCTGGTTTAGACAAGATCTAATGGAAAGTGCGTGTTGTATGCAAAGAAAATTTTTGTTTATCACTTCCGCTGCCTCACAAGAGTTGTGGGAGCATGCATCATGCACTAACATGGTATCAGAGCCTAACTAAACCACAACTAGATGATTAGACGATGTTTAAAGCTTGGAACACGAAACAACTCCAAAAACCGTATTTTTAAACCCTGCTCTCTGGAAATTTTTCAAAAGTGTTCTGAACTTTTTTAAAATATGTGCAGAATACTTGTTATATGATAACTTGAAAACCCTAGAAAAACGAGCCCCAACCACCGGCCTTTGGCCGGCGACGAGACCATCATTTCCGGCGTCGCCGGATTTCCTACTTGGTTTAGGCTTAGGTTTTTTAGGGTTATCTATACACTGGGTTTGGGGATTTATGGTTTTGTTTGATTATTTGCAGATTACATGTGATGTAAACTATGTGTCAGGGAAATATAGAGTGTTTCAAATTCGAACTTTTAATATCGTTTATCCGTTCTTTTTATATGTGTGTTTGAAACGTCGACTAATTGCTATAAATTGATTAGTCGGGGTTGCACACTTCTGTGATGGTTTGTGTATATGAATATGTTGGATCGTCATGATAAATGGCCGGGGGGTGTGAGAAGAGCGTTTTTCCTTTTCTTTCATTCAATGTAATTTGTAAAAAGCAATGTAATATTATTTTGCGGGGCACATCGGGGTTGAGGTTGTAGCCACCGTTGTATAATTTCATTTTACTGTTTTTGCTCCTAGGATAGACCCAAGGTGGGGTGCAGAAACTACCGGGTTTTCGAAGTGCCGAGTGGCCTACTCACTTTGTTGAGGGAGGTTTCTTCACTTCGGGAATTTGGCGGGTAGTTTGCCGCACCCGTAGGGGTCTAGGGTAGGGTTTTGGCTATTCATCATGACTGTGGAACCCGTCTTTCATTAAGGGCTTGAATGAAATACGGAATTCCTAGTATATCCAATGTATTCATCTATGATCTAAAATGGCTATATTTATATATGAGATATATAATAAACGTTCCTTATGTTTTGCACCCGCATTAGTCCAGCCCCCGCTCTGCCGTTAGTTTAGTAACCTAACGGTGCATGACGGGGCCCCGTGGCGAATGCGGATGGCATAAGCGTACGTTCTATTTTCATTTCTTTTCTGTGATGTTTAGGAAATATAAATGATGGGACATCATTAATGCGATTAATGTTAAGAAAAAGAAACCTAAAGATGTTGTAGAATCAAATTTTTTTTAAAAAATGGGTAACTCTAGCTTTTGCTTTGCATAGTGGTATTCTTGAATATCCTGCACCTCATTCGATGAGGAAAGGGCCGAGATCCCTTCACCGGGAGTGACCCCTTTAGCGAAACTGGCAAATGTTACAAAGAACTTGATTTGATTTTATAGTTGATCTAATTTTGCTTTGCATCGTGGTATTTACATATCCGGCACCTTATTTGATAAAGAAAGCCGAGATCCCTTCACCGGGAATGACCTCTTTAGCAAAATTAGAAAAATGCTATAAACCCATTCGATTTTTAAAACTGGAGCTTAAACCACTCCTTCTCATTTGATTCTCCAACGATATCAAGTTCAAAACATTAAAGGTTTTCATAAAAACCATCCGTAGCCCTCCGCCATTTTAGGAAGCAGAGTACTTAGTATTCGTGCCATGTTTGTTGACTATAGTTAAAGCGTGGTGTACGGTAGCTAAGTGATGTCTTCTTACAAAGCATTTGATACGATCGATTAGGACATTCGCATGACTTTGTTGACCATAGTTAAGGGCCATGCGGGTGGGTCTAAATTAATCCCGAAATGGCGGGTAGAACTTGACTAGTGCTTATGATTTGTTGACCATAGTTAAGGTCATAAGACACTAGGGGTAAAAATCATATCGGGAATTTCAAGAGTTGAAATTTGCAATGAGATTGCATACCTTCTATATGATAGTTGGATCCCGATCCCACTGTGAGTAAAGGTTACTCCTGCGAGAGTTTTGCACTTTACAATTAGCTAATCCAGTAAGTGTCTAGAAAGGTGTCAATGAGGTTACGCCTCTAGGAAAACGAGATTTATTTTAATTAGGTCCGTGCGAAAGCACGGGGAACCTCCCTCGGAGTACCGACACTGGCCTGGCCGACCGGTTAGCGAACTTGTAGATTGCAATTAATCCTGGCTAGTTTTCCTTTTAAAAGGTTTGAAGGAAAATTTGATAAAAAAGCAGTGGGAGACAACAATTAGATAAGATTAATAACCAATCTAATTATGCAAGAGCAATCGCTGAGTGTCTTCTTTTCTCTCTCCTAATAGCAGATACCTATGATGGGACTTAAGCTTTTATTAGACAAAAATAAACTCACGGGACCAAATTACAAAGATTGGCTAAGGAACGTGAATATTGCCCTGACCTATGATAAGGTCGGATACGTCCTGACTACTCTAGCCCCTCCTAGCCCAGGCCCTAATTCTTCAGTTGAGGATAAAGAAATCCACAAGACATGGGATATAGACTGCACAACAGCCAAGTGGCTCACGCTTGCTTCTATGAACAATGAACATCAGAAGCAACACGAGAAGATGGATGTTTAATCCATCTTTCTCCATATGAAGGAGTTGTATGGAGAGCAGTCTCGTACACTCCGATACGAGACATCTCGAAAGTTGTTTCAGATGCGAATGGCTGCTGGCACGTCTGTAGGTGACCATGTATTGAAGATGATTAGACTTATCGAAGAACTTGAGGACCTGGGTTGGACCATGGAGAACGAGTAGTATATTGATATTGTTCTGCAGTCCCTTCCCCCTGCCTTTGCTTAATTCATTGTAAACTTCAACATGCACAACATGGAGAAGTTTTTACCTGAACTCTTCAATATGTTGAGGAGTGCAGAGAGCACACTAAAGGTAGCGAAAACTCCCGCTCTTATTGCTGGGCCATCTTCTTCCTCCGTCCCGAAAGCTAAGGCCAAGGGAAAGAAGAAGAAGAATCCCATCAAACAGAGAGGCGGAGTGAAAAAGCACCGGGAAGGGACAAAAAAGGGGCTGCTGCGACTGGACGAGGGGAATGTTTCCACTGCCACCAGACTGGGCACTGGAAGAGAAACTATGTTGGATACCTGGCCGACCTCAAGAAAAAGAAGCATGGTGATACTTCCACTTCAGGTGTGTTTGTAACAGAAAACTGTTTTTCAATTAACTCTGCTTCCTGGGTATTAGAAACTGGGTCAGGATCTCACATCTGCAATTGTGTGCAGGGGCTGAGAAATAGCAGGTTTTTAAAGAAAGGTGATCACACTCTCCGAGTCGGGAATGGTTCCTCGGTACATGCTACTACAGTGGGAGAGTATTATCTTGGTTTGCCGTCGGGTTGTATATTGGTTTTGAACCCATATTATTTTGTACCCTCGATGTTATGTAATATTATATCTGTATCATTATTCGACAATGCTGGATATAATTTTGTATTGCAATCTAATGTTATAAACATTAACCTTAATTAAGAGTTGATTGGGTATGGTACATTAAATAACGGGATATACGTCCTAAATCAGCATACAGTTTTTCATATACAACACGCAAACAAAAGAAAGGTTTCAGACATAAATGAAGCTTTCATTTGGCATTGTAGACTTGGTCATATTAACGAAACATGACTAACCAAGCTACATAAAGATGGATATTTGAACCATTTGAATATAAATCTTATGCGACTTGCCAGTCTTGTATCAAGGGTAAAATGACCAAAACTCCGTTTACTGGACACGAAGAGAGCTACTGAACTCTTAGGCCTCATACATAGTGATGTATGTGGACCAATGTCTACACATGCAAGAGGTGGTTTTTCGTACTTCATAACCTTCACTGATGATTTATCGAGATTCGGGCACGTGTTCTTGTTGAAACATAAGTCCGAAGCCTTCGAAAAATTCAAGGAGTATAAATCTGAAGTAGAAAAACAAACAGGCTTAAGTATCAAGAAACTTCGATCGGGTTGAGGAGGTGAGATCTAAGCTCAGAGTTTCTAGATTTCCTAAAAGAGAATAGGATTCTTTCTTAGCTCACTCCTCCGTACACACCGCGGCACAACGGTGTATCGGAAAGGAGGAATCATACCCTATTAGATATTGTACGATCTATGATGAGTGATGCTGAGTTACCAATATCATTCTGGCGACACGCATTGGAGACTGCGATTTATCTATTGAACAGGGTTCCGACCAAAACCGTGTCTACCACTCCATATTAGATATGGTATGGGAAGAGACCATCTCTTAAAAGAGTTAAGATATGGGGTTGTCTGGCTTATGTGAAAAAGCAGAATCCGGACAAACTTGAGACACGATCGGTTTTGTGTAGATTTGTGGGATATCCAAAACACTCGTATGGATATTTTTTCTACCACAAATAGGAACAAAGGGTGTTTGTTTCTCAGTATGCCACATTTTTAGAAAATGAATTTTTGACAAATGATACTGTTGGCAATGCGGTAGAACTGGAAGAAATTCCAGATACACAAACAATTACCGATGATTTGGTTGAACCTGAGATTTCAATAGAACCGGATGAAGCTCAGCCACTCCGTAAATCTAGTAGGACTTCTCGCCCACATGATAGATACTACGGTTTTCTAATTGATGGTGATAAAGAAGATTGCATCATGGATGATGATGACCCTACTAGTTTTCAACAAGCTATCATGAGTGGTGACCCAGTGAAGTGGCTGGATGCCATGAGATCCGAAATGGAATCCATGCACACCAACAAAGTATGGACTTTGGAGGTTGCACCTTCTGGAGTAAAACTCATAGGGTGAAAATGGATCTTTAAAAGAAAGATCAGTGTGGATGGTCAGGTGGAGACCTATAAAGCTAGGCTGGTAGCAAAAGGATTTCGTCAGAGACCAGGATTGGACTATGATGAAACTTTTTCACCAGTCGCGATGCTTAAATCCATTCGGATCCTGCTTGCTATAACTGCTCACTATGATTATGAAATCTGGAAAATGGATGTTAAAACGTCATTTCTAAATTGCGATTTAGAAGAATGCATTTTTATGAATCAGCCAGAAGGCTTCATTGATAGTGGGAGCAGCGGAAAGGCATGCATGCTGCTTAAATCCATCTATGGATTAAAACAGGCATCACGGAGTTGGAACATCTGCTTTTGATGATACAATCAAAGAGTTTGGTTTTATCAAAAATAAGGATGAACCATGTATTTATAAAAGGATTGTAGAGAGTACTGTTACATTCCTCGTATTGTACATGGACGACATTCTCTTGATAGGAAATGATATTCCTATGCTACAATCGGTCAAACTATTCTTATCGCAGAGGTTCTCCATGAAAGACCTGGGCGATGCCTCGTACATTCTGGGGATTAAGATCTATAGAGATAGATCTATGAAATTATTGGGATTGTCCCAATCGAGATACATTGACACCATACTAAAGAGGTTTAGTATGGAAGATTCCAAGAGGGGTAATTTACTCGCTTGTCATGGGATCACCCTCTCCAAAGAGATGTCTCCAAAGACTGATGAGGAGAGGGCTCGCATGAGCATTATACCCTACGCTTCGACAGTAGGATCTATAATGTATGCGATATTATGTATTTGTCCAAATGTAGCATATGCATTGAGTGCAGTAACCAGGTATCAATCTAACCCACGGGAGAAACACTGGACTGCTGTGAAGAACATTCTGAAGTACTTGAGAAGAACTAAAGAAATGATCTTGGTATATGGTAATGGAGATCTCCAAATGGAGGGATTTACCGACTCCAGTTTCCAGAGCGACAAGGATAACAATAAGTCCATCTCAGGGTTGGTATTTATCCAAAATGGAGGGGCGGTATGTTGGAAAAGTTCCAAGCAAGATACCGTCGCTGACTCCACGATGGAAGCTGAGTATATTGCTGCTAATGATGCTGCAAAAGAAGCAGTCTGGATGAGGAAGTTCATTTCTGAACTTCAGGTGGTTCCATCCATTGCTAATCCAATACCTCTGTATTGCGATAACAATGGTGCCATGGCTTTGGCAAAGAAACCAAGGTCCCATCAGAAATCCAGACATATCTTGAGGCGGTATCACCTCATCGGAGATAGTGGATCTCCAGGATATCGAGGTACGGAGAGTAGACACGAAAGACAACACAGCAGATCCATTCACCAAGGCTATCCCTCAAGTCCAGTTTGAGAAACTCTTCGAGCTGTTGGGCATGCGGTACACCAGCAACTGGTTCTAGTGCAGACAGTGGGTACTTATTGCATCAACTACAGGCCTTAGTGCAAGTGGGAGATTGTTAGATATGTATGCTCTAGAGGCCTGTATTGTATAGGATGCTAGACATGTATATGAACAGGAACAATCTTTGCTCGAAATGATAGTATTCTATCTGGTTTATCTTCATCTTAACATGTGATGTGTTGTGTTATATTTCATATCTTTATATGCATGTTGATGAAGCTTTTAGGATTATGCTTGACTACCAGGATTATGATGAGATCATACTAGTGGGGCCTGGGCAGTCTATAAGCATATCCTTTAATAGTTCCTAGTCGAGGGTATATCGAGACAGGGTATCGGTATTACCAGATTAGACTAGTGTGTACGTTTCTTGACCTTGGGGGCGATGGTTTAATCCACAACCATTGGTGTTTGACATCAAAGATTGTACACAGGTGCTCATTAGAGAATGGGTACACCGAACAGGACTCACCGAGAACTCCTAGATGGTATATATACCTATTGTCAGATAGCAGTTCTCTGGTGACACTTGTACAGGTTAGTCTGTAGACCCGAGAACGTCATGGTGTCTTGTGTGATTCCCACTGTGCTTTGATTTCCACCCTACCACGGCTCTATTGAGTCGTGCAAACAGGTGGACTTTGGGTACAGTCCCGAATCACATGGAGACAGTGAGCGATAGGAGGGGTTTCTTCTCTCCCGGTATAGAGAGTTGATGTCGCGCTATGTATGATCGGCTATAACACCTAAATCCCTGGCCAGGGTTCTCGAGGTTTACTGATAAGTGTTATCAGTAGTTCCTCGAACTGTTATGAGCCGTAAATCAGCATGACTTATAAAGTTACTGGGTTCTGACATTTACCACCCATAGACTTCATATGCGACGTATCAGAAGAAGAGACCGGACTGTACGGTATGTGTTGCTTACAGGCTCGTTAGGGTTGTCATGAGTTCGCTAGTCGGCCACTCTTTCTTCATGTACCTAGGTAGCCGTTACGCACAGCTAGTGCCACTGACGTGCTTGTGGTTAAACCCACTGCCAGCGTACTGTCGAGTCTTTAGAGTCCCACACAGAGAGTTCCCTCGTTCAGGTGAAAGATGTAGAGACCGTAAGTTGTTACGGCAGCCATAAGGTGTTACGGCATGGTTTTGATCATGTTCATGTAATTGTTACATGAATAATGATCGGGGGGATAATACTGGTAGGCTTTGATTTAAGCCGGATACCGGTATTATATTATTGAATTATTTGTATTCGTATTTTTCGGAATTCGGATACGGGTATACGTATACGATATACAGTATACGGAGGATGGGTATTTTTGTAATTGTTACAAGAATACTTTCTAGAAGGTGCCACCTCATAATTACATTATTTGTTTTGTGAAAATAAATAAATGAGATGGAATTTAGAAAGTCCAAGCATGGTGGAAAGAATGGGTTGTTTTATTTTATATTGTTTTGGAGTTACTATTGAAGCATGGTGCTAATTTTATAATGCATGCTTCAATTATTTCATTTGAGCCATATCTAATTTCCATGCTTGAATTTTCTCATTATCACAAACACTTTCTCTCTCCTTCTTCTCTCCTCCTTCTTCATCCTAAGCTTTACCCTTCACATGTGTTGTGAAACAAAGACTTAGGGTTAAAGATAATCCAACACACTAATCTCTACATGATCTTAGTGACCTCTTCTAGAAAATTTGGTCTCTAGGTTAAACTTTTGAGAAGGGTTTCTAGCTTGTACGACAACTCTTGCATGGATCATCTAGGTCTTGGGGTGGCCGGAGATCGAGTACATCGGCAACGTCCATGGAGCCAAGGAGTTCATCAAAGAAGACCCGAAGGACTGGATCATCAAAGTGTAATCCCTAACATAGTAGATAACATCTCTAGTTAGGGTTTTCTAGTTGTGGTTTAGACAAGATCTAATGGAAAGTGCGTGTTGTATGCAAAGAAAATTTTCGTTTATCACTTCCGCTGCCTCACAAGAGTTGTGGGAGCATGCATCATGCACTAACATATGCCCTAGAGACCATTGTTGTACATATGATGTATATTATAAAGGATGCTTGGATATATATAGAGAGGACTTTCTTGCTCGACATGATAGTATGCTATCTGGTTTCACTTTGTCTTAATATGTTGACTTGTATTATTTTACTGTCTTGCTCTCACATGTTGAAAAAGCCCTTAGGATCTGTACTCGACTACTAGGACTATGATACAGATCATACTAGTGGGGCCAGGGTAGTCTACGAGTACATCCTATAGGTGTCCCTTGTCGAGGGTGTATCGAGACAGGGCATCGATACTCCAGAGTTGACTAGCATACACGCATCTTGACCCATATGATGGGCGATGGATGACCCCATATCCATTGGTGTTGGACATCAAAAATGTTGTAGGGTGCTCAGTGGAGACTGGGTACACTGAACGGATTCGCCGAGAACTCCTAGATGGTATTATACCTATCGTCAGATAGCAGTTCTCCGGTGACACTGGTACAGGTTAGTCTGTTGACCCGAGATCATCATAGAGTCTTGTGTGATTCCCACTGTGCTTTGATTTCCACCTTACCACGTTCAAGAGAACATGTAAAATGGTGGCTTTTGGGTACAGTCCCGAATCGCATAGAGGCAATGAGCGATAGGAGGGGTTTCGTCTCTCCCGATATTGGGGGTTGATGTTGCGCTGTGTTCGATTGGCTATAACTGGAAGTCCCTGGCTAGGGCTGATATGGAGATTTACTGGTAAGAGTTATCATTAGTTTCTCGACCTGTTACGAGCCTCACATCAACACGACTTATCGGTTACCGGGGTCTGACGTTTACCACCCCTACACTAGATATGCGACATATCAGACGAAGAGACCGGACTGTATGGTAGTGTTACTGATTGGATTCGTAGGAGTATGTACAGGCTTGCTTGTTGATCTTCTGGTCGCTCAATTCCCGGGTGGCTGCAACCTCCTTAGACATCATAAACCCAATGTATCATATACTTTGGATTTCATGCCTAACCAAATGAATTCCTTAGACATCGCATGCCTAACAATTATAAACCCCATATTTTAGTCTCGATATTGAAAACACATTCCAATAACCTGTTGGGTAATTTAACAAGATTCCTGATAACTTGATCGAATACTCGTCGGAAACATTAGTAGACGGCCGCACCCCCTGATGCCGTCGAAGAAAGTGCACTGAAGCGGAACACCGCTGCCGCGAGCACCCGAATGGATGCTTTTGGCGACGGGGTTCCCCTACAGTTACTTGGTCGGGGCTATGGGGCGTGGCTATCTAGTAATTTACCCGGCGAGTATCCGTGTACACTACATAATAGCGACGGACTTTTGATCAACATCAAAATCCCATGGCAACCGATCAAATGAGCCTAAACTGCTAGATTTATAAAATTCAAACTAGTTATCTCATAACTTCTTTTGTGGATTCCAAATATTGTATCGCAATCACAGATAGATGGATGAAGTTAAACTTTTCGATCGAATAAACAAACACCCAAAATTTCCCGTGAAGCTCAACACTTGAGCGGAGTTCAAAAAGTACCCAAAAACTGCCACAGCTCCTATGAACCAACCGTAGAATAGTCGACTAATGCCTCACATCTGGCACTGGTAAACTACCATAAACCCTAGGGTTTGATAGCGGTTCTGACGGTCACATAATCGAGTTAAGGTTTCGTTCTTCTAGAAGGTCCACAGAATCGCTTGCAAGATTTTCTGAAAATTTTAAACTCGGAAAAATCCAACTCTTGAAATTTTCCAGCGGGGAAAAATTAGGTTATTGATATCCGTTCAAACTTTTTAATATCGTCTAAATAACTCGAATACATGTTAGAATTACGATTACGAAACACTCCGAATTGCTTTCGCAGAAAGTTAACATCACATGAAAATTAGCAAAAACAAATAACACCCGAAACCCCAAAACCCAAAGACTGGAACACTACCAAAACTTGAAGCCAGAACTCTACTATTCACCCGAGCACACCGGATTTTAGCCTGTTGTGGCCGGCCAAATTTGGTCAAAATTGCCTCAATTTTTGGTGGTGTTCATGTTACATCACATATAACATTCTGCAGTTGTTTAAAACAAATTTGAAGACTTTTTAAATTCGACAGAGACCAAGTTTTTGTATCGGGTGTGTCGGAGTAGTTTCGATTTCGTAATCCTAGCAAACATCGTCTAATTTTCTAGCATGGCTTTAATACCACTGTAGGGTTTCCTAGCACGGCAGCAAGTTTTCGGGAGGCATCGTCCATGCTAATTTTAAAAAATTGCCGTTCTAGTAAACCCTAACCCTAGAATCGCTACTAGAAAATCCGACGAAACATTATACAAACACTTTACATCTAAAGTGAACAAGGAATACAACCTTTGTAGACTGGTCCTTCACTTCAATAGCTCCGTGTAGTAGTCCCTTCGTTGCGATCATGAACTTCCGGACTCTAGAAAGGCTCCCATGAAGATATGAACAATCTTGCATCGAATTCTTCGAGGCCGAAGATGATCTACGACGAGGAGACACTAGCTCATGCTACCTCTTCACTAATGGCGAGATTAGTAAAGCAAACACCCTAAACTAAATGGCTAATAGTAGAGGATGATGAAGTAGGAAGTGGGCTCACTTTAGTTTTATTTTTCTCACAATAAATCATCACTTAGAAAAAGCTAGCAAGCTTTTTCTCTTGAGGAAGAAGAAGAAGTGATAAAGAAAATGAATGAAAGAGTGAGGTTAGAATTGCAACCATGGTGAGTTAGTGTCATGCCTAACTCATGTAGAGAATAAACCATAGTCTAAGTTTAAGGGTTGGGTTAACAAATATCTTAAGCAAGACAAAGGAGTGGACTAAGTCAATGAAGACCACAAGCTTCTACAAGTTTTGAACCATGACAAATATCTCCACAATTTTGAATTTGCTTAAAATAAATATAAATCCTAACTTAACCCTAGCATGGTGTGAGTCTCATACATACATGTTCCAAGTGTAACCTAGCATAACACAACAATATATATCACACATATATTTTGTGTACAAAAAGAAAATAATACAATTAACATATATCACATATATATCAATGTATCATCAAGTGAGAAAAAGTAATACTTAAGTGAGCTAATATTAGTTAATGTAATGTAATATATCAAATATATAATCATACATTAAATTATTAAATCAACACTTGATTTAATAATCCGCCTATATTACATATAACCGACTAATATCAAATGTAATAACTTATCGAATCAACACTTGATCCGATAACTTGGCTATATTATATATAACCGACGAATGTCACATATCGCGAGCATAGAATGCGGTATCACATACTCGCATTTATCTCGGTCCCGCACATATCACATATGTGCTCCTACTCCGTTTCGCATGAACTAGGAAACCTCTGTGTAGGACTCTAAAGACTCGTCAATACGCCGGCAGCAGGTGATGATCATATCAAAAACCCACAAGCCGCAAGCGGTCTGCTAAACGTAACGGCCACCCGGGTATTGAGCGATCAGAAAAACAACAAGCAAGCCTGCTCGTACTCCTGCGAATCCAATCAGTAACACTACCGTACAGTCCGGTCTCTTCGTCTGATATATCGCATATCACATCCTGGGGGCGGTATAATGTCAGACCCCAATAGCCTGATAAGTCATGCCGATGCATGGTCCATAACGGTTCGAGAAACTACTGATAACACTTACCAGTAAATCTCAGCAAGCCTGGCCAGGGATTTCCTGTTATGGCCAATCGAGCATAGCGCAACATCAACTCCCAATACCGGGAGAGACGAAACCCCTCCTATCGCTCATTGCCTCCATGTGACTCGGGACTGTACCCAAAAACCATCTTTTTACATGATCTCTTAACTGCGGTATGGTGGTAATCAAAGCACAGTAGGAATCACACAAGTCTCTATGACGATCACGGGTCTACAGACTAACATGTACCAGTGTCACCAGAGAACTGCTATCCGACGATAGGTATAATACCATCTAGGAATTCTCGGCGAGTCCGTTCAGTGTACCCAGTCTCGACTGAGCACCCGTATACCTTCTCTGATATCAAACACCAATGGATATGGGATCATCTATCGCCCATCATATGGGTCGAGAAGCGTATACGCTAGTCTACTCTGGAGTATTGATGTCCTGTCTCGATACTCCCATGACTAGGAATATTTGAAGGATGTACTTATCGACTACCCTGTCCCCACTAGTATAATCTGCATCATAATCCTGGTAGTCAAGTACTCATCCTAAGGGCTTTATCAACATGTAATAGAGAGATAATCAGTGTACATGTTAAGATAAAGAGCAACCAGATAGCATACTATCATATCGAGCAAGAAAGTCCTCTCTACATATGTCCAAGCATCCACTACAATATACATCGCTTGTACAGTAATGGCCTCTAGGGCATACATATAACTAAAAAAACACTCTCTACTTCATCTTGGCTATCTAGGTTAGCAAACTAGATACTCGAGTTGTTTCGGTTTTAAGGCCGGAGCCCGTATTAATAACTCTCAAAGTGGGTCGTCTTCGATGGGGGGAGACCGGAGATCAAACATGATCGAGGAAGCCACGATTAGCTTAGGACAGAGGTTGAAGACGGAAAGACTCGGATCATTTGGTATAACCTCTCTAAACTCCTTTTCATATAGCTGGTGTAGGGTTAATGGTCGATGTTGGGGTAAAAATTTACACCCCGGTTGACCAAGTCAAAATCAAAGTCAACCCCAAGCCAAGTGGGCCCAAGCCCAGATCCAGTGGGCCCATGCCCGGGTCGAGCCCGAACATGAAGCGGCCGGCCTCCCCCCATGCCAAGATAAAAATTTTGTAATAAATAATTTTGTTGCATTTCTTTTATTTTATTTTATGGACAAAGGAAAGAAAAATAGGCATAAAGCCAAATTTTTGTACAGCCCATGGCTTATGTGCAAAAAGAAATGGCACATGAGCCATGGGATAGGCAAAATGCCATTTTGTGAAGCCCAAGGGGCTATGTGTAAAGTGTATACCTTATAAAGGCAAAGATAATGAAAATATCTCACAACTTTTCTCTCTCCAAAAAAATTTAGATCTGAGATCTTTTCTCCTTCTTCGAGATTCCAAAAATCTTCTTCTTTCTTTTGAATTAAATCAAGAGTTTTACTCTTCATTTTATAAAACAAAATAGTTTTTCACCACCAAACCCATAAAGGGGAACTTGGATCTGTCACTAGATCTCAAAAAGGAGAGATTTTTAAAAATCCCATATCTCTTGATCTTCAAGATCCAGCCAACAGAAGAGGAAGAAGAAGAACCCCCTTAATTAACCCAAAGCATCTTAGGAGTTTAAACTCCACCCTATTTTCTCTTTAGAGAATTTCCGGGGCTAAAAGCCCCTTTTTCCTCGCCGGCGCGCCACGCGCCCGAGCGCAAAGCGCCCACGTGACGACACGTGGCGCTCTTGCGCTCCGGCGCCACGCGCCCGAGCGCAAAGCGCCCACATGCCGACACGTGGCGCGCTTGCGCTCCGGCGCCACGCGCCCGAGCGCAAAGCGCCTACGTGCCGACACGTGACGCGCTTGCGTTCAAGCGCCCAGTGCCCGAGCGCAAAGCGCCCACGTGCCGACACGTGGCACGCTTGCGCTCCAGCACTCTGCGCTCGAGCGTAAAGCGCCCACATGCCGACACATGGCGCGCTTGCGCTCAAGCGCCTAGACGCTGGCCCCACGCATCCTTTGGATGTATTTTTCCCCCCTTTATTTATATATACATGTATATATATACATATGTATACATATGTACACATATACATACTCCACGACACTGTCCCTGTTAGAAAAAAATTTCTAACGGGGCACTGCACCGCACCCCGCAAGGGGGCTGCTAGCCCCCTTGACCCCCAGCCCGCTATCCGAGTAGCGAGACCCCGTAAAAACTCTGCGTGGCTCCCGATATATCCAAAAAAACCCTTCAAAACGCAAAACATGTACACTGCACATCGAGTTCGCATGACCGGTTTAACCCGTCAATCGGAGGTTCCCTCGCTCCAAAGGCGAGGGGTAATTAACGGTAGTTTAGTCCGCGGCTGCCTGAGGTTCGGATCCCCACAATCATTAAACCCCGGCCTACCCTAGGCAAGGGGAATCTGTAGTACGCCTGATAAGCGTGCGCGTATTCCCATCTCAATGGGATGATGAAAAACACCCTACAGATTCTGGCACGCCCGGTGGGACCTGTCTCTCCTCCCATATTTCGGGTTAAAGGTTCATGCGAACTCAATCAATATAAATATCGATTGCCTATACTGAAATGATTTTTTTTTTCCGTGCAGCAATCAACTTTCGACGACAATGTCTCCCAAGATGAATTCGGCTTCCAACGCGACCCCGATCCCGTACGTGGTCAAGGTCATGCTCGTGTGGTTCTCCCCGCAAGCCTCAGTTGACAGTGGGAGGAACCGCCCCGCCAGTTTTGCTCCGTCATCATCTACCCTGCCGAAAGCACTCATCTGGCAGATATCCCAGCAAAGAAGGTGGCCAAGCCGGTCTCAAGGGGCAAGAGGCCGAATGTTGTGATCGCCAAGGCACCACAAACGAAACTTAAAACGGTGTCTAAATGGCTCTCTGGCACTCCAGCTGGGGGCAAGACTTCCGGTACGAAGGGCAACATCAAATGTTGCGGACGAGCTCAGGCGATGACTCCAACAAGTGCACAATCGATCGTATCTCCAAAATCCTCCATCGCCCGGTCTACGGCGTCTTCCCAAAGAGCCGAAGTCTGCCAAGTGCTTAGAACAGAAAAGTTGTCACGACCCGAGTATTTCGACTCGTGACCGGCACTTAACCACGGTACGTCTACAGGCGTAACGCGACTAAGTAAGCCGAACCCAGAAATCAAAACCATTTAAAAAAAATAGTGAGTGTTGAAAACATTTAGTTGAAGCATTTAGAAAACCTTAAATAATTCAATAAGTTCCTTTAAAGTTACTTAATCATTTAAATAATTTTGGCAGCATTTCCTTTGTAAAAGTAGCCCCGAGACCGGGTACAAAACAGGATATAAATGAAATGAAATGTAAATGAAAAGAAACATCCCCAAACGGGAGCAATCACGCCCAACGGCGGAAACCAACATCACAAGAGTAATATACGACGCCGTAGCGAAGAATAAGCAATAAGTAAACATCACAGAAAATAACTGCATATAAAACAGTCGGCTCCCACGAGCTCGACACCAGAATACAAAATATACATCATCGTCCTCGCACAATATCTAAGTCCAGTACATAAGTGGTAGATGGAGAGTACTAGATACAAAAAGGGATACAATAAAAGTAATCAGATACCATAACCCACCTAAATGCAAAACAGCTCTCACTGCAACTGTAGTGGTATCTGTAGCCAAAAGATGCAAAAGACAGCCTGCCGCGACTATGCTGAGGGCAACCTGCAAATACTGTGGCACAACGGGGGTGAGTTGCCAATTCGTGAATAGAGATAACATATAAAGGTAATCGCGAGCATGCACGTACTGCGCTATTCTAACAATGCCAGCAGATGATATCAATGCGTGATAAGCAGTATGTGCAATAACCATGCAGATGCTCTATCAGGTAAAATAACTACAGGATGAGATATATGGTAATCAATGCTGAGCATGGGATAAACAACATCTACACGGAATATCAAAGTGGAAAACAATCGGTGCCCACAACTGCACCCCAAATCCCAAATAACCCAGGCGCCGGCACACCCATCGGCCCTCAAATCCTGTAAACCTCTGAGAAATCACGAGTGCCCAACATCGGCACCCAAAACCTCATAAAATACTCGTGTCCAGCATCGACACGCAAAACCTCAAATATCGGGCTCCGTCAGTCCGGATCAGCCCACGGGCTCGTCTGCGGTATTGGCCCTCGGCCCCGGCAGTACGGACCATCCCGCATCCATCTCTCGACTCCGGTCGGTATCCTCCGGATAACCGCCAGGTCCAACCAATCACCGGTAGGTACTCGCCACCCTGCCAGGCTCATCGTCTACTCCACGAAAAACATTTCTCGCCCCGGGGAACCATACCGGGTCCACCACGAACCCGCAAACGGATTATCCATCTCCTTGAATCGGGTTTCAAGCACACGTCTCAGCACCGAGAAAACGCGTGGTGGATGCACCAAAATATCATATCACGAGGAACCGGGTTTTCAAATAGTGCATCTTTTCTTAAAAATCCCACGGTCCTCAAAACCAGAAATCACATGAAAATCCAACACCAAGAAATAAATCCAATGCGAGGTGCTACATACATCAATCCATGATATAGGTATAAGGGAAAACCGCTTTTAAAATTTGTTCCGTTTTTAAAGATATCATGCAGCTCCCAATTTCCATGACAGTCATATCGAATCATATATGAAATGAACTACAGCAATATAATCATGGCAGTTCTACAGTGAGTGTGTCATGGCAATTACTAACGGTGTGTGTGTAGCATGCAGATCAGTGCTCGTGCAACATGAACCGTTAGTAATAGTGCGGTGTTCTATCAATTCTAAGCATACATACAGCAGGGAATGCAATATGCAATAACAATGCATGAGGTAAATGCAACATATAATAATAAGGTCCTATCAGCCCTGACGCATAACGCCATGCGGGCGATATCCCCGTAGATGTGAAATCTACTCACCGAAGTCTCGCGCTAAGTGTAGCCGACGACTTGCTTGCCCTTCTTCGCTGCGTCCGTCTCACTCACCGGCGAACCTAGAATCACATAACATATATCACACATAAGCTCAATTTCACAAAACGTGATATTACGATACAATTAGAAACCCGTGTCGTAAACCAATCGCGCGTGTGCGCGATACGCTAAAACGTGTGATCACGCGCCTGAAACTACCCTGACGCGTCGCGATACGCAGAAACCCCAAACTCACGCACGTATCACGCGTGTCGCGAAGGTTTAGAAAATACGAGAAATAGGTATTTAGTCCCAGATTTTTACACAGAACTTAAATTACAAATATATATACCAAAAAACTCCACATTGCAGCAGACACCCAATGGACCAAACCCCAACCCAAACCCTACCCATCTGGCCGCAAATTGCGGCCAGAACGAATTAATTGGCGGCCACATGAAGGAATTAGGGGGTCGGGTTCTATCTAGGGTATCAGCACCTCACTACTATACTGCAGTACACTCAAATATATTCTGAACCCACCGGGTCAAAAGCAGTTTCCAGAAAACTCAGTTTTGCACAAATACGACGAATTTGTATCAATTAGGGAACTGGTGGTATTTTAGTGCAATTGGGGGTTAAGCTAGGTTAATATGGTCTCAACAACCCTCTAACAATCTCCTGAAACCAATTCACACCACATTAGCTCAAGGTTCCCACTAAATACCTCATATCACACTAAAACGCATTAAAACCCACTAACCGAAGCAAAACTACTCAAACCACGCAAACTAGGGAGTAAGTTAAGGAAATATACCTCACACTTGACCCTAGGGAGCTGGAGGAAGAAGAAGAAATGAAGGGAAGAGGCTGTGGTCGAAGTTGTGGCTGCTGCTGCTCACTGATGCTACTGTTGCTGCTCACTGTTGCTGCTGCTGCTGATCTCTGTTGCTGCTGTTGCTGTGAAGCTTGTTGCTGCTGCTGTGGATGCTTGCCTCAGCTGAGAGGTAAGTGTGTGTGTGTGTGTGTGTGTGTGAGAGTGAGGTTGAGAGAAAGAAAACAAAACAATTGAGAGGAAAAATCATCACCCAATGTCAACCCTTCTCTCTCTCTCTCCTCATGATTGCAAGCATGGCTTAAGCCATGATGCACTCTCTCTCCCTCTCACAAGTCAACACCCTTAAACAATTTCAAATTAAAGAAACTATTGATTAACTAAATAAACTCAATTAAAACCCAAAAGACTTTAATCCCCATGATTAAACCCACCATGGTTACTAATCATGGTATTAACTCTTTTAAAAACCCTAGTTTACATGCACATGTGTGTGCAAGCCTAGGAAAATTTTAGAAAAATATTTATTAAATTAGGAAAACTATTTGAAACACAATTTGGTAAACTTTTTATTAAAAACCCATTATTTAAATATAAATTGCCACTAAACACATCCTAAGGTGTTACAATCTCTCCCCCTTAATGAAATTCGTCCCCGAATTTCAAAATCTATCTAGACGTACCTTTGAAAAGATGGGGGTACGTCTTCATCATCTCGCTTTCGGTCTCCCAAGTGACCTCCTCACGGTTCTGACCACGCCAAAGTACCTTAACTGATGGGATGTCCTTCGATTTCAATTTCTTCACTTATCGATCCAAGATCATCACCGGCTGCTCTGCATAGGAAAGGTCGAGCTCAAGCTGGATCGTCGGGTGCTGAATCGCATGCGAAGGATCATGAAGATATCTACGGAGCATTGAAACGTGAAATACGGGGTGCACATCTGGAAAACTGGGCGGAAGGGCTAATCGGTATGCTACTGCACCAACACGCTCGAGGATCTCGAAGGGGCCCACATACCTGGGACTGAGCTTCCCCTTCTTCCCAAACCTCATCACACCTTTCATAGGGGAGACCCTCAAGAAAACAAGATCACCAACAGAAAACTCAAGCCTGCGCCGCCGACGGTCCGCATAAGATCTCTGTCTACTCTGCACTGCTCTCATCCTATCGCGAATCAACTGGATCTTCGCGGTCGTCTCCTCAACAATCTGTGGCCCTAAGATATTGTTCTCACTGAGCTCTGTCCAACAGGCGGGCGATCTGCATCTCCTCCCATAAAGAGCCTCAAACGGTGCCATCTGAATGGTCTCCTGGTAGCTGTTATTGTAGGAGAACTCTACTAAGGGTAAGTGATGATCCCAGCTACCTCCGAAATCTAATACACACGCCCTGAGCATGTCCTCGAGAGTCTGAATAGTCCGCTTTGACTGTCCGTCGGTCTGCGGATGAAATGCTGTGCTGAAACTCAAGCGAGTGCCCAAAGCCTCCTGAAGCCTCTGCCATAATCGGCTGGTAAACTGGGTGCCTCTGTCGGACACAATACATGTCGGGACTCCGTGTAGTCGCACAATCTCGTCGTTATAGATCTGGGCATACTGAGTAAATCCGAAAGTCGTCTTCACTGGTAGGAAGTGAGCCGCCTTCGTCAAACGATCCACGATCACCCAGATGGAGTCATACCGTCGACTAGTCCTGGGTAGACCCACAACGAAATCCATCAAAATCTGCTCCCATTTCCACTCCGGAATGGGTAACGGTTGTAGCTCTCCCGCGGCCTCTGGTGCTCAGCCTTGACTTGCTGACAAGTCAGGCATCTCGACACAAAATCTGCGATGTCCCTCTTCATTCCGTCCCACCAATAAACATCTCTCATATCATGATACATCTTGGTGGAACCGGGATGGACGCTGTACACCGATCGATGTGCCTCCTCAAGAATCTCGCGTCGCAGTCCCTCAGCATCTGGTACGCACAGTCTAACTCCAAATCGTAGTACCCCCTGATCATCGATCACGAACTCGGAAAATCTGCCCTGTCCAATCTGTGCCATGATCTCTGAACATCGGTCATCACTGCGCTGTGCCTCATATATGTGGTCAAGTAACTGTGGGCGTTCACGAACATGCGCGATCTGTCCTCCGATCGGCGTGAACTCGAACTGTACTCGGCTGTCGCATAATATCTGCCAATCTGCCGACGACTGTCCCTGTACTGCGCTCAAATAAGATAGTCTACCCCCGGGCCTCCTGCTCAAAGCATCCGCCACCACATTTGCCTTGCTCGGGTGATACAAGATCTCGCAGTCGTAATCCTTCACTAACTCCATCCATCGGCGTTGTCTAAGGTTCAGGTCCCGCTGCTGAAATATATACTTTAGACTCTTGTGATCAGTGAATATCTGGCACGACTCGCGGTATAGGTAATGTCGCCAGATCTTAAGTGCAAAGACCACTGCAGCCATCTCCAAGTCGTGAGTGGGGTAGTTTTGTTCATGTTTCTTCAATTGTCGCGAAGCATACGCGACCACCCTGTTGTGCTGCATCAAAACGCACCCTATCCCCACTCGAGAGGCATCACAATAGACCACAAACCCGCCTGAGCCTGAAGGTAATGATAACACCGGTGCCGTCGTCAGCCGAGCCCGCAACTGCTGAAAACTGTGCTCGCACTCCTCCGTCCAATCGAAAGGGACTCCCTTCCGGGTCAACCCGGTCAAAGGGGTAGCAATACTGGAGAAGTCCTGCACAAATCGCCTGTAGTAACCGGCCAACCCCAAAAAACTGCGAATCTCCGTAACCGATGTGGGTCTGGGCCAACGCTGAACGGCCTCGATCTTCCTCGGGTCTACACATATACCGTCTCGTGAAATCACATGCCCCAAGAAGTGTACGTTGTCCAGCCAAAAAGCACACTTGGAGAATTTCGCATAAAGCTGGTGCTCCCTCAAAGTCTGCAGTGTAATCCGCAGGTGCTGCTCGTGCTCCTCACTACTCCGGGAATACACCAAGATATCGTCAATGAACACGATAATGAACAGATCCAAATATGGCCGGAAAATACGGTTCATCAAGTCCATGAATACTGCTGGCGCGTTAGTGAGTCCGAACGACATCACCAAAAACTCATAATGGCCGTAGCGCGTACGGAAAGCTGTCCTGGGAATGTCCTCCTGTCTAACCCACAGCTGATGATAGCCCGATCGTAAATCAATCCTCGAAAAGTACCCTGCCCCCTGAAGCTGGTCGAACAAATCGTCGATGCGCGGTAAAGGATACCTGTTCTGCAGTGTCACCTTGTTCAGCTGGCTGTAGTCGATACACAGACGCAAACTGCCGTCCTTCTTCTTAACGAACAGGACTGGAGCACCCCAAGGAGAAACACTGGGTCGAATAAGTCCCTTGTCCAGCAAATCTTGCAACTGACCCTTCAACTCTCAAAGTTCTGCCGGGGCCATCCGATAAGGCGGTATGGAAATAGACCCTGTGCCAGGAACCAAATCAATACAGAAAGAAATGTCGCGCTCGGGCGGTAGCCCAGGAAGCCCGTCACGGAACACATCAGGGAACTCGCTAACAGTCGGAACCTGATCCAATGGGACCTGCGTAGCACTAGCATCGCAAACATAGGCGAGAAATCCCTGACATCTTTTCCTCAAAAGCTATCCAGCGCGAAAAGAAGAAATCACACTGTGAGGGGCGGCACCACGGTCCCCCAACACAACAAAAACCGACTCACCAGGAAAACAAAATCTAACTGTCTTCTCACGGCAGTCCACAGAAGCATAGCACGTGGCTAACCAATCCATGCCCAAAAGAACGTCGAAGTCCAACATCTCAAGAAGGATCAAGTCGACAGGCAACTCCCTCTCGCCAATACAGACGGTACAGGATCGGAACACGTGCCTAGCAACAAATGACTCTCCTACAGGAGTGGTCACAACAAGCGGCTGATCAAGCAAACCGGACTTTCTACCCAAACTCGGTACGAAGTGTGTGGATACGTACGAGTGCGTGGATCCAGGATCGAACAAAACGTGTGCATCAACTGAACATACTGGAAGGATACCTGAAACCACCGCATTAGACGCCTGCGCGTCCTGATGCGTCAAAGTAAAAACCCGCGCCTGTCCACCACCTGCGACTGACTGCCCTCTGCCTCGGTCATCTCGCCCTCTCTGAGCAACTCCTTCACGTGCACGACCTCTCTGTGTATAAGTCTGGCGTGGAGCAACGGTAGGTACAACAGGCATCGCCCTCTGGGGTGGTGAAGGTGGTAAGGTAACATGCGGTGCTGCCGCCTCCCTCCGGTGTATATCAGGACAATCTCTAACAAGGTGAAGTAGACTGCCGCACCTAAAGCAACCCCGCGGCGACTGCTGACTCTCCTGGGGATACGAACTAAACATCTGGCCTCGTCCCGAATCTCTACTACTCCTCGTACCAGAACGATACCTGTCGCGGCGTCTGAATGACTGCCTCCGTGCGGAAATACTGGTACGAACTCTCTTCGGCTCTGGAACTACCGAAGTCTCAGCAAGGTGCTCCTCGACTACTAGGGCTGCGTCTACAGCTGCTGCATAGGACTCGTAGTGCTGCACGCTGATCGCGAGGAACAGTGGTGTAAGCAAGCCTCGAACAAATCTCCTGACTCGCAACTCTTCGATAGCCACTAAATATGGGGCATAGACTGCTAGCTCTGTAAACAGCACGTCATACTCTGCCACTGTCATCCCTGGCGTCTGGCGCAAGGACTCAAATCTGCGTGCTCGGGCATCCCTAACACTCTGGGAAGGAAACGGGCTAGAAATATGGTCACGAACTCCATCCAGGTCATAGGAGGAAGACCTGCTGCTCTGCCCTTCTCAACTGAATCACACCACTTCTGCGCAAGACCTTCTAGGCAAAAACTCGTGAACTCAACCCATCTCGCATCTGCGCATCTGAGGGAACGGCATATCCGGGCCATCCTGTCGATGAAAGACTGTGGGTCCTCGGCTGTATCGTTGCCTGTGAAGACCGGAGGCTTCAGCCTCATGAACTCTGACAGCGATACTGTAATCACCTCCGTGGCTGCAGGGGAAACTGGCTGTACGGTAGGTACCATCGCGGTCTCTGGAACGGGTGGAGCTACCTCTGGTCGTTGCGCTCGAAGCGTCTCAACTAGCGATCCTATCATCTGTCGCATCTCCTGCATGCTAGATCCCACCGTCTGGCGTATCTCCTGCATACCAGCCCCTAGCGTGGCGATCTGATCTGTCACGGCAGGAACAGCCTGCTCGGGCACAACCGGTGTACTGCCCGGATCAGTCCTCGTCTCGGACGAGTCAACTCGAATCTCGGCCCTCACGGCCGCTCTCTGCGCCCTCGTAGTCTTTGGCGGCATAATGGCTGAAAGGAAATTAGGATTCGATAAGAATACAGGAATCGAATCACAAGAATATAAGAAGGGATTAAATCAATAAGTCCTAAGGTCGCTTAGGCGGAGCACCATGTCGTGAGTATGCCGAGGAACATACACACGCTACGCTACCCTGCTGCAGCTACCTACTCCATCATACCAGGGTCATCCTACACTCCGAAGGTAAAACCTACGCTTTGATACCAACTTTGTCACGACCCGAGTATTTCGACTCATGACCGGCACTTAACCACGGTACGTCTACAGGCGTAACGCGACTAAGTAAGCCGAACCCAGAAATCAAAACCATTTAAAAAAAATAGTGAGTGTTGAAAACATTTAGTTGAAGCATTTAGAAAACCTTAAATAATTCAATAAGTTCCTTTAAAGTTACTTAATCATTTAAATAATTTTGGCAGCATTTCCTTTGTAAAAGTAGTCCCGAGACCGGGTACAAAACAGGATATAAATGAAATGAAATGTAAATGAAAAGAAACATCCCCAAACGGGAGCAATCACGCCCAACGGCGGAAACCAACATCACAAGAGTAATATACGACGCCGTAGCGAAGAATAAGCAATAAGTAAACATCACAGAAAATAACTGCATATAAAACAGTCGGCTCCCACGAGCTCGACACCAGAATACAAAATATACATCATCGTCCTCGCACAATATCTAAGTCCAGTACATAAGTGGTAGATGGAGAGTACTAGATACAAAAAGGGATACAATAAAAGTAATCAAATACCACAACCCACCTAAATGCAAAACAGCTCTCACTGCAACTGTAGTGGTATCTGTAGCCAAAAGATGCAAAAGACAGCCTGCCGCGACTATGCTGAGGGCAACCTGCAAATACTGTGGCACAACGGGGGTGAGTTGCCAACTCGTGAATAGAGATAACATATAAAGGTAATCGCGAGCATGCACGTACTGCGCTATTCTAACAATGCCAGCAGATGATATCAATGCGTGATAAGCAGTATGTGCAATAACCATGCAGATGCTCTATCAGGTAAAATAACTACAGGATGAGATATATGGTAATCAATGCTGAGCATGGGATAAACAACATCTACACGGAATATCAACGTGGAAAACAATCGGTGCCCACAACTGCACCCCAAATCCCAAATAACCAGGCGCCGGCACACCCATCGGCCCTCAAATCCTGTAAACCTCTGAGAAATCACGAGTGCCCAACATCGGCACCCAAAACCTCATAAAATACTCGTGTCCAGCATCGACACGCAAAACCTCAAATATCGGGCTCCGTCAGTCCGGATCAGCCCACGGGCTCGTCTGCGGTATCGGCCCTCGGCCTCGGCCGTACGGACCATCCCGCATCCATCTCTCGACTTCGGTCGGTATCCTCCGGATAACCGCCAGGTCCAACCAATCACCGGTAGGTACTCGCCACCCTGCCAGGCTCATCGTCTACTCCACGAAAAACATTTCTCGCCCCGGGGAACCATACCGGGTCCACCACGAACCCGCAGACGGATCATCCATCTCCTCGAATCGGGTTTCAAGCACACGTCTCAGCACCGAGAAAACGCGTGGTGGACGCACCAAAATATCATATCACGAGGAAACGGGTTTTCAAATAGTGCATCTTTTCTTTAAAATCCCACGGTCCTCAAAACCAGAAATCACATGAAAATCCAACACCAAGAAATAAATCCAATGCGAGGTGCTACGTACATCAATCCATGATATAGGTATAAGGGAAAACCGCTTTTAAAATTTGTTCCGTTTTTAAAGATATCATGCAGCTCCCAATTTCCATGACAGTCATATCGAATCATATATGAAATGAACTACAGCAATATAATCATGGCAGTTCTACAGTGAGTGTGTCATGGCAATTACTAACGGTGTGTGTAGCATGCAGATCAGTGCTCGTGCAACATGAACCGTTAGTAATAGTGCGGTGTTTTATCAATTCTAAGCATACATACAGCAGGGAATGCAATATGCAATAACAGTACATGAGGTAAATGCAACATATAATAATAAGGTCCTATCAGCCCTGACGCATAACGCCATGCGGGCGATATCCCCGTATATGTGAAATCTACTCACTGAAGTCTCGCGCTAAGTGTAGCCGACGACTTGCTTGCCCTTCTTCGCTGCGTCCGTTTCACTCACCGGCGAACCTAGAATCACATAACATATATCACGCATAAGCTCAATTTCACAAAACGTGATATTACGATACAAATAGAAACCCGTGTCGTAAACCAATCGCGCGTGTGCGCGATACGCTAAAACGTGTGATCACGCGCCTGAAACTACCCTGACGCGTCGCGATACGCAGAAACCCCAAACTCACGCACGTATCACGCGTGTCGCGAAGGTTTAGAAAATACGAGAAATAGGTATTTAGTCCCAGATTTTTACACAGAACTTAAATTACAAATATATATATACCAAAAAACTCCACATAGCAGCAGACACCCAATGGACCAAACCCCAACCCAAACCCTACCCATCTGGCCGCAAATTGCGGCCAGAACGAATTAATTGGCGGCCACATGAAGGAATTAGGGGGTCGGGTTCTATCTAGGGTATCAGCACCTCACTACTATACTGCAGTACACTCAAATATATTCTGAACCCACCGGGTCAAAAGCAGTTTCCAGAAAACTCAGTTTTGCACAAATACGACGAATTTGCATCAATTAGGGAACTGGTGGTATTTTAGTGCAATTGGGGGTTAAGCTAGGTTAATATGGTCTCAACAACCCTCTAACAATCTCCTGAAACCAATTCACAGCACATTAGCTCAAGGTTCCCACTAAATACCTCATATCGCACTAAAACGCATTAAAACCCACTAACCGAAGCAAAACTACTCAAACCACGCAAACTAGGGAGTAAGTTAAGGATATATACCTCACACTTGACCCTAGGGAGCTGGAGGAAGAAGAAGAAATGAAGGGAAGAGGCTGTGGTCGAAGTTGTGGCTACTGCTGCTCACTGATGCTACTGTTGCTGCTCACTGTTGCTGCTGCTGCTGATCTCTGTTGCTGCTGTTGCTGTGAAGCTTGTTGCTGCTGCTGTGGATGCTTGCCTCAGCTGAGAGGTAAGTGTGTGTGTGTGTGTGTGTGAGAGAGTGAGGTTGAGAGAAAGAAAACAAAACAATTGAGAGGAAAAATCATCACCCAATGTCAACCCTTCTCTCTCTCTCTCCTCATGATTGCAAGCATGGCTTAAGCCATGATGCACTCTCTCTCCCTCTCACAAGTCAACACCCTTAAACAATTTCAAATTAAAGCAACTATTGATTAACTAAATAAACTCAATTAAAACCCAAAAGACTTTAATCCCCATGATTAAACCCACCATGGTTACTAATCATGGTATTAACTCTTTTAAAAATCCTAGTTTACATGCACATGTGTGTGCAAGCCTAGGAAAATTTTAGAAAAATATTTATTAAATTAGGAAAAATATTTGAAACACAATTTGGTAAACTTTTTATTAAAAACCCATTATTTAAATATAAATTGCCACTAAACACATCCTAAGGTGTTACAAAAGTTAAGGCAGAAGCGGCTCAGGTATCGAGCCAACAAGAGGGCCAGGACTTCGGCCAAATGGAATTTTGTGAAGTTCCAAGTGCAGGGTCGCCCCGCGACGACGGCTGAGTCGGACGTGAGAATCAGCAATTCCTTCGAGCCTCTGAAGTGGGTTCAGAAAAATGCCATGACCGCCAGAATCAAGAAGACAGCGGTCCGAACAATGCTACAAAGAGACATGTCCCGGCCCAAACAGAAAAGGTATGACACTGTCTCTTCAAGAGTCTATCAGGCGCTCTGTGCCGCACGAAAGCAGCGGGGAAAATCTAGAAAAGAAGCACCAGCACCATTCAAGAATTCGGCCAGGCCATCCGCCTTCAATCGACTGCCCGCTACCGAAACAGGAGGGCCAAGACAGCGATCCGTGAAATCAACCGCCGATAATAAAAAGACGGCTGGATATGTCGTCCATACGGTCTATATGGCGGGCGGGCGTCCCAGCGACAACCTTCGCAGCAAAAGCAAGGATGGGGCCACCACATCCCAAGTCCAATCTGGTTTGAATGTGGTTGCCGCTTCCCAAGAACAGCCGCCTCCGCTGGATGATGAAAACCCTCTTGATGAGGACGATAGGCAGAAGGACCCTTCGGTCTAGGCAGAGTCAAGCTCAGAGAGCGAGGAAGAGCCGACCTTCCGCCCCAGGACTGCGGAGCAAGAGCTGCTTCAAGAGCTTCGAAAACAGCTCAGGAGCAAAGATAAAGAGATGGCCAAGCTCTATTCGAAGATTGACGACTTAACGAACGTTGTGATGCAGCTTACGGCTCAAATTGCTCGACCGCCTCCCAATCAAGCACAAGTCGCTACTAATCAGCCGGGTGATGACAATCCGAAGCAACCAATGCATGTTCCTTTGGGTCCAAGACTGGTCGAGCCGCATGAAAGCCGGCCACATTCCGCTTCTGGGGACGCCTTGGCCCCGGATAGCACTATCCCACTAACACAAGATCGGATAATGGATTTAGTCACCAGCAAAGTTAAAACATTGGTGGCTGAAGCTGAAGCTCAGAAAGAAATTGGCAGTAGTGGGTGGCCATATCCTGCACAGTACGATCTGATCGAGTTCCCGAGCGGCTACGTCATTCCTAAGTTCGGAAGATTTGATGGAACGGGGAATGCAAATCAGCACGTCGCCCACTTCAAAGCATCGTGCGGAAATACAGGGGGCAACGACGCGCTCCTTCATCGTCAGTTTGTCAACAGCCTGACCGGTGTCGCCTTCGAATGGTACGCGAGTATACCAGACGGGTCCATTATTACCTTTGCCTAAATGGAGTCTCTGTTTCGGCAAAGGTTCATGAGTGTCAGTGATAAAATCTCCATTGCTGACCTTATGAGGACCAAGCCGGGGAAGAATGAAAGCAACACTGGCTTTATCGCCCGATGGCGTAATCTCACGGTCAAGTGCGAACCGCCGCTGGAGCAAGACCAGTCTGTCAGCCTTCTCATTAGGAACCTCAGCAATTGGATGGTCCAGTTCTTGTGTACAGCGGGCCTCAAGACATTTCAGGAGCTAACCAAGAAGGTCCAAATGCTGGAACGTTCGAAGCAAGAGTCCCCGCCGGACTCTCAGAGAGACAAAACTTGGAAAAGCAAGCGGGACGACAACCGTAGAAGCGGGAATTCCAGCAGTACCAATGTCTTCAATGCGTCCGACAATGAAGAAAAGCGAAGGGCGGGCGAATCCAAAACCAATCGGTCTCGAAAGCCATTGCTGGGAGGAGATGGGCCTTCCTTAAAGGAGAAGAAGAACAAGGTTTACTCTTTCACAAGGGACAAGGTCCGCAAGATATTTAAAGATGCCTTGAACAACGGCCTACAATTGTCGGAGTCGAAAAGACCCCAAGAAGCAAAAATGACCGACAATCCCCTGTATTGCCCGTACCACCGAGTAGTGAGCCATGCGATCGAGGATTGCTATATCTTCAAAGACTGGGTCGAGAACCAGTACAAGGCCGGAGAGATTGAGCTGTCCAAAAGCGTGTTGGTGAACAATCAAGTTGCAACCACCAACTTTATACAGACAGAAGCTGAAGCCTTCTGGGAGCTAACAGCCAAACCCGCTGCCCTGAGCAATGAAACGGACTCATCGCGGCCTCCATGGAGTACGCACATATCTAATAAGACGAAGAAGATGCTAAAACTGCTTCAGAAAGAGCCCAGGATGGAATGGGAAGGACAAAAGAAGCCTACCAGTCCAGCTGCCAATGCGGCTCCATCAGGCTCAAAATCCAAGAAGCTCAAGAAGAAGAAAAGTGCAGCTCGGCGCGAAAAAGAGTCTGCAGGAAGATCGACCATTCAAAAATATATCGATTCTCTCGATGAATATGAACAAAAGGAAAGAACATTGATTCAATTGAAGGAGTTCTTCCCTGTACAAGCGGCTGAAATTCCGGAGGAGTTAGAAGAAGACTCCAATGAAGAGATCCCAGTAGTGACCTGCTACGCCATCCATCTTGGCAGCGACTCGGAAGAGGAGCTCTGTTTTCCCAAAGAGGACGAGGAGCTCGCCACAACGGCCAATCAAATCCAGCTCAGAAGCGGCAGGGCTCTATCGCCAAATCAGGGCAACGCCCCAAAAGGGAAGGAAAAACAAGTCGCTAATGAAGAAGATGGCAGAGAACCGGCTCATGAAAACATAAGTCCTTCCTCGGTGGACTATAATGTCTTGGCACATCTCCAGAAGCTTCCGTCTCTCCTGAGCATCTACGACGCCTTGGTCCTATCTAAGGAGCATAGAGATGTTCTCATTCATGCTCTACAAAACCCCGAGAGGTATCAGGCTCACTTTGCAGAAATTAATATGAAAGAAGCCCAGCACGCTTTGCATGCCGCCGCAGTCACATTTAAGGATGAAGACTTGCTACTGGGAACGGCTGAGCATAATCGGCCGCTTTACGTGACCGGGTACAGCGACGGAGATCGGATTAATCGCATATTTGATTGATCCGGGGTCTTCAGTGAACATCATGAACTTGCGGATGCTGAAGAGTTTGTCAATGGACGTCTGACACCTGTCAAGGGAAAGAATTGTCATTCAAGGCTTCAACCAAAATTGCCAGCAAGTTCTGGGGTCCATAGCTCTGCCAATCAAATTCGGGGATCTGCAAACTGAAGCTAAGATATACATGATCGATGCCGACACGTCTTATAAGATTCTCTTGGGGCGGCCGTGGCTCCACGATTACGGCATCATTCCATCAACTCTCGATCAATGCATGAAGTATACTATAAATGGCGAAGAAAGACGCATTGACGGAGATATCCAACCGTTCGGTGTGCATGAAGTCCGATATGAAGATTCTCGGTACTTTATGAACTACCAAAATTCTAAGCCACAACTGATTGAGGATAGACCAGCCCCAAGACTCAAAAGCAAATCTGCGCCGGCTGTCACTTTCAAAAGCAAAAAGGCCCAAGTGCGCCCGTATTTCGGTAGGGACACTGATGAGTCCGACGCTGGAAGTTCGTCCTTCCGTAAAACTTGCCCTCATTTCGGTAGAGATACGGATGAATCTGTCACTGAAGCCCCATCTAGCAGTAAAGTCCGCCCTCATCTTAGCAGCGACACTGAAGAGTCAGAGGAAGAGGACCTGTCGTGCAACAGCGGTGCAGATTGGACCCCCATGCAAAAAGCGAAACTACGAGAGACCCTCGAAATTGCAGAAGGGTCCCTAGCCTTCACAAGAGTGCCGGAACAGATGTACAAAGAGCTCGATGCGTTGTCAGTCTCCACCGTGGATCAGCTGAAAACTTTCTACGTCCCTGGGAGGAAAAATGGACAGAAGGGCATCCTGTTTTACGGGTCAACCCCCGTTGTGCACCCGGACGATCTTTCTATCGCGTGCCTTCCCTATGAGAGAGGCATAAGAGCCGTCCTCAATCCCAGATACTATGCGCCCAAGATGCGGGAATACTTTAAAAAGTGCGGATGTCGGTTATATCAAACGGAGTCCGAAGCAATGTTTTACGAAGGGCTATAGCATCCACCCTAGGTCCGAGAACCCATCGATGGACGAATTCCAGATAAACGGGGCATAGGCTACGTTCAACCTGATTCCAAATCTTGCTACATGATCCATGTTAGTGAGGCCAGCGAAAGAGCAAATGATGATGACGAAATAGCCGAGCCAGAAGAAGCTCCTCAAGAGCTCGAAATGGAGGACAAGCAACCTTTGATGAGCTAACCGAGATTGACTTAGGAACACCCGATAATCCAAGGCCGACCTGTATCAGCTCACTCTTGTTGGAGGAAATGAAAGAGCAGATATTGCCCTGCTGCATGAGTTCGTCGACTGCTTCGCGTGGACGTACAAAGAAATGCCTGGCCTTTCCCCTGAAGTAGTCGTGCATAAGCTGGCTATATCTCCTGATGCTAAGCCAGCAAACAAGCTCCTCGAAGAATGAGAAGGGAGTTGGAAGAAAAGGTCATCGAGGAAACCAAGAAACTCATTGATGTCGGCTTCATCAATGAGGAGAAATATGCGGACTGGATCGCATTCATAGTCCCAGTGAAGAAGAAAAATGGGCTGATCCGAGTTTGTGTCGATTTCAGGGACCTCAACAAGGCATGTCCTAAAGACGACTTCCCGCTACCGGTCATGGAAATGATGATCGATGACACCTCAAATTACGAACTGTTCACCTTTATGGATGGCTCGTCTGCATATAATCAGATCAAGATGTCGCCTGAGGATGAGAAACACACAGCATTTCGAACCCCGATCGGAATATATTGCTACAAGGTAATGCCGTTCGGACAGAAGAACACAGGTGCTACATATCAAAGGGCAATGACCAATATCTTTGATGACCTAATCCATAAAGTCGTCGAATGTTATGTTGATGATCTGGTCGTCAAGACTAAAACCAAGGCCGATCATATCCAAGATCTTAGGACCGTTCTCACAAGACTGAGGGAATATGATCTGAAGATGAATCCTCTGAAATGCGCTTTTGGCGTGTCATCGGGAAAATTCCTGGGCTTCATAGTCCGACATCGAGGGATCGAAGTTGACCCATCAAAGATAAAGGCCATCATGGAGATGCCCCCTCCAAAGAGTCTGACGCAGCTAAGATCTTTTCAAGGCAAGCTTGCTTATATACGGAGGTTTATCTCAAATTTATCGGGAAGGTGTAGGCCCTTCTCAAAGCTCATGAAGAAAGGAGCTCCTTTTATCTGGGATGCCGAATGTCAAGCAGCGTTTGAAAGCATCAAACAATACTTGTTGCACCCTCCAGTGCTGGCCGCTCCTATTCTAAATAAACCACAGATTCTCTATACTGCCGCGCTGGATGAGTCGCTCGGTGCGCTCCTTGCCCAGAATAACGAGGAGGGAAAAGAAAATGCCCTCTACTACCTCAGTCGAACTCTAGTCGGGGTGGAACATAACTACTCCCCGATCGAAAAGCAATGCCTGGCTCTAATATTTGCTGTGAAGAAGCTGAGGCACTATTTCCTCACTCATCGGGTTATGCTGATCTCCAAGGTCGACCCGCTCAAACACTTGATGACCAAAGCAAGCCTAGCCGGCAGAATGGCAAGATGGGCTGTCATGCTACTTAAGTTTGACATAGTTTATACCCCTTAGAAAGCAGTAAAAGGGAAAGCTCTTGCAGACTTTCTCGCTACTCATCGCATACCAGAAGGGTCGCCGCTAAATTGTGAGTTACCCGACGAACAAGTGCTGCACCTCGAGGAAGATGAGCCATGTTGGGAGCTCTACTTCGATGGGGCCTCATCAATAAGGAGCTCCGGCAGATCAAGCGTCCTGGAGGTAAAAGCGGGGATAGGATTGGTGTTCATCACGCCATCAATGGGAACCCTACGGCGTTCTTTTGCTCTCACCGAGCCTCGGACAAACAATGAAGCTGAGTATGAAGCTCTGATAGCTGGTTTGGAACTCGCCATAGAAATGGAAATCTTTCGGCTACGGGTTTATGGTGACTCCCAGCTTTTCGTCAACCAAGTAAGCGGCGACTATAAGATATACAAACCCGAGTTAGCTCGGTACAGAGGCCGGGTGGTGGAACTCATGAAACGGTTCACTCACATTGAAATAATAAGAATCCCCAGAGCGTTGAACGGAAAAGACGACATACTCGCTCGCTTAGCCAAGGAGCTGGCTGATCCTGACATGGACGAAATTCTAATCACAGTCAGGAGCCGGCAAATTCTACCCCTAGTCTCTCTACGAGAAGAGGAAAGCGCGGAACAGAAGAGCAGTCCTGCCGAAGAAGGTTCGATCATCCAAGACAAGCCTGATTGGAGGGAACCCTTCATAGAGTACTTCCGATACGACAAGCTGCCCGAAGAAAAATCTGCGAGGATTCAGCTGAAGAAAAGAGCTCTCCGATACATGTTTGTAAATGACACGTTATACCGCAGGTCATATGACCAACTCTGGCTCAGGTGTCTGTCATTGGTCGAAGCCCAAAAGGTCATGAAAGATGTTCACTCGGGCGTTTGCGGTGCTCACCAATTTGGCCCCAAGATGCGACTTGAAATCAAACGGCTTGGGTATTACTGGCCCACCATGATACGGGATTGCGGAGAACATGCAAAGAAATGTCAGATCTGCCAAATCCATGGTGATTTCATTCACAAGAATCCCAATCCGTTGCATCCTACGGTGGCTTCGTGGCCCTTCGAAGTCTGGGGCACCGACATTGTTGGCCCAATTGATCCTCCGTCATCTAAAGGCCACTGGTTCATACTGGCCGCGACAGACTACTTCTCCAGATGGGCTGAAGCTGTCCCGCTAAAAGAAGTCAAGACAAAAGATATTCTGACATTCTTCCAGCATAATATTCTATACCGCTTCGGTACAGCAAGAAGAATCATTTCTGACAACGGGCCCTCTTTCAAGAGCTTCAATGTCTCAAGGTTCGCTACTCAGCACAAGATAGACTGGAGATATTCCTCCATCTATAATCCAAGAGCCAATGGGCTAGCCGAAGCCTTCAATAAGACTCTATGCAAGCTCCTGAGGAAAAATGCTTCAGCCAACAAGAGAGACTGGAATCTCAAACTTCACGAGGGGTTGTGGGCATATCGTACCACGCACCGTACTCCAACTCATTCCAATCCATACTCATTGCTCTTCGAAGTGCAGGCGGTCCTCCCCCTCGAAGTCGAAGTTCCAAGCTTAAGAATGGTCGTTCAGCACGAGTTGACAGAGGAGGAAAACGTGCTCCTTTGACTTGAAGAGCTCGATGCCCTCGAAGAAAAGAGGCTCGCGGTGCAGCAAAATCTGGAGCTATACCGAACCCAAATGTCACAGGCCTATGACAAGATAACCCGTCTCCGCGCTTTCAAGAAAGGTGAATTGGTGTTGGTCCTCAAAAGACCGATCATCCCCAATCGACATGCCAAGGGAAAATTCGAGCCAAACTGGGAAGGACCATACGTCATCGAGAAAGTGTTCGACGGAGGATCCTACCAACTAATAAGTGCCAAGGGAGAAAGGCCCACGCTACCCATCAATGGCCGATATCTCAAGAAATACTACACGTGAATGCTCCAAGTCGCAGGCGAATTGAGCACATCAGCCCTACGGTCTGGATCATACATCCTGCAAAACCGTATACAATCCACGAGCGTAAATGGCCCCTATCTCTCCCAAATCCTACCGGTAAGACTACTTTTAAAGTCCCACCAGCGGCAAAAAAAAAGAGAAAAAGCAAAAAAAATTAATAAATAAAAGAAATAAAAAAATAAACGGTATGTCCACAAGCAAAACGGGCACGGATGAAAACCCGAAAGGGCTCCGTAAGTAAAAACAGCAGGACTACCGGCGAGTCTGTGAAAACCCGAAAGGGCGCAAACTCGTGAAAAGAGATAAAATACACTCGCAAAGTCCTCTCGACCTTGTGAGGAGAAAACCCCTGCGTGAGATCCTTACGACTCACAAAAGAGCAACACACTTAGGAATCCTCACGATTCCTAAGGAGAAAATACACCTGCGGGATCCTTAGGACTCGTAGGGAGAAAATGCTTTTATGGGACCCTCACAACCCATAAAATTGAAAAGCCTTAGGTGATAGGGCCCTAAACCTGTCTCCTAAGCCATCGTTCCCCAACGGGCAACGACAAATGATGAGTCGCTCCTGGCATTTCGCTTCAGTGTTAGCGGTGCTGATGCCGACCAAAAACCCAAATCCCAAGTCCTCCTAAGGCAAATGATGAGTTGCTCCTGGCATTATTCCAGTGTAGCAATGCTGATGCCAAACAAGATCCAAATTCCAAGTCCCCAAACAGCGAATGATGAGTCGCTCCTGGTACCACATTCCAGTGCAGTGATGCAGACGCCAACCAAAATCCAATTTCTCAAAATTCTCCCAGCCCTACGGTTGGTCCCCAAGTTGACTACCATATACAATCCACGGGCTCAAATAATTCTCTTCATACCCATACCCCACCATAATTACCAGTTACGCGGCTGGTCTCCGCCTTTGGAATTATGCTCCATTGAGAAGACCCACTCATGTGTCCTCACGATACATGAGGAAAATAAACCTTTGTAGGATCCTTATGACTCATAAAGGAAAAACACACTTAGGAGTCCTCACGACTCCTAAGGAGAAAATACACCTGCGGGATCCTTACAACTCGTAGGGAGAAAATGCTTTTATGGGACCCTCACGGCCCATAAAATTGAAAAGCCTTAGGTGATAGGGACATAAACCTGTCTCCTAAGCCATCGCTCCCCCAACAGGAATAGGCAAATGATGAATTGCTCCTAGCACGCGTGCTTCAGTGTTAGCAACGCTGATGCCTACCCTAACCCCAAAATCCCAAACTCCAATCCAATAGACCCCTAAGTCTCTAAACTAGGGACAGATGACCCCTAAGTCGTTAAACTAGGAACAGATGACCCTTAAGTCGTTAAACTGGGAACGAGGGAAATCTCCTCATGGCAGATGATAATTAGCTCCTGGTACCATATTCCACTGCAGCGATGCTGATGCCAAACCAAAACCAAAATCCCTAAATCCTGTCATGACAAATGATGATTCGCTCCTGGTACCATATTCCAGCGTAGCGATGCTGATGTCAACCAAAATCACATCAAGTCAGCAAAACAACCAATGACCTCCCTGGCAGAATCAAATTCCACCTCGGAAACAAGTCAACTTCATCCCTGACACCGCAAGAAGCGGAGCAAGTCAAATCCAGCACCGACTGTCCAAGTCGCAAAAAGGGCAGAACCGACTGTCCACGTCGGTAAAAAGGCAGCACCGACCATCCAAGTCGCAAAAAGGGCAGAACCGACCGTCCACGTCGCTAAAAGGGCAGCACCGACCGTCCAAGTCGCAAAAAGGGCAGTATCGACCGTCCAAGTCGCAAAAAGGGCAGTACCGACCGTCCACGTCGCTAAAAGGGCAGCACCGACCGTCCACGTCGCAAAAAGGGCAGAACCGACCGTCCAAGTAACAAAAAGGGCAAAACCAACCGTCCAAGTCGCAAAAAGGGCAGCATCGACCGTCCACGTCGTTAAAAGGGCAACATCGACCATCCAAGTCGCTAAAAGGGCAGCACCGACCGTCCACGTCGCTAAAAGGGCAGCACCGAGCGTCCACATCGCTAAAAGGGCAGCACCGACCGTCCAAGTCGCAAAAAGGGAAGAACCAACCGTCCAAGTCGCAAAAAGGGCAGCATCGACCGTCCATGTCGTAAAAAGGGCAGTGCCAGCTTCCCAAAAGGTGGGAACCGAATCAAGTCGCCTCCACGAGAAAGAAGATCCACCAATTTCATGCACACGACCCATATATGTGGTGTGCATTTATTGATGGGGGCAATTTGTTGGGGTAAAAATTTACACCCCGGTTGACTAAGTCAAAATCAATGTCAACCCTAAGCCAAGTGGGCCCAAGCCCAGATCCAGTGGGCCCATGCCCGGGTCGAGCCCGAACATGAAGCGGCCGGCCTCCCCCCATGCTAAGATAAAAATTTTGTAATAAATAATTTTGTTGCATTTCATTTATTTTATTTTATGGATAAATGTAAGAAAAATAGGTATAAAGCCAAATTTTTGTAAAGCCCATGGCTTATGTGCAAAAAGAAATGGCACATGAGCCATGGGATAGGCAAAATGCCATTTTATGAAGCCCAAGGGGCTATGTGTAAAGTGTATAGCCTATAAAGGTAAAGATAATGAAAATATCTCACAACTTTTCTCTCTCCAAAAAAATTTAGATCTGAGAACTTTTCTCCTTCTTCAAGGTTCCAAAAATCTTCTTCTTTCTTTTGAATTAAATCAAGAGTTTTACTCTTCATTTTATAAAACAAAATAGTTTTTCACCACCAAACCCATAAAGGGGGACTTGGATCTGTCACTAGATCTCAAAAAGGAGAGATTTTTAGAAATCCCATATCTCTTGATCTTTAAGATCCAGCCAACAGAAGAGGAAGAAGAAGAACCCCTTTCATTAACCCAAAACATCATAGGAGTTTAAACTCCACCCTATTTTCTCTTTAGAGAATTTCCGGGGCTAAAAGCCCCCTTTTCCTCGCCGGCGCGCTAGCGCTCGAGCGCAAAGCGCCCACGTGCCGACACGTTGCACGCTTGCGCTCCAGAGCCCTGCGCTCGAGCGCAAAGCGTCCACGTCCCGACACGTGGCGCACTTGCGCTCCAGCGCAATGCGCTCGAGCGCAAAGCGCCCACGTGCCGACACGTGGCGCGCCATGCGCTCGAGCGCGCCTTGCGCTCGAGCGCAAAGCGCCTACGTGCCGACACGTGGCGCGCTTGTGCTCCAGCGCCATGCACTCGAGTGCAAAGCGCCCACGTGCCGGCACGTGGCGCGCTTGCGCTCCAGCACCCAGCGCCCGAGCGCAAAGAGCCCACGTGGCGCGCTTGCGCTCGAGCGCTCTGCCCCCGAGCGCAAAGCGCCCACGTGCCAACACGTGGCGCACTTGCGCTCCGGCGCCCAGCGCCCGAGCGCAAAGAGCCCACGTGCCGACACGTGGCGCGCTTGCGCTCCAGCACTCTGCGCTCGAGCGCAAAGCGCCCACGTACCGACACGTGGCGCGCTTGCGCTCAAGCGCCTAGACGCTGGCCCCACGCATCCTTTGGATGTATTTTTCCCCCTTTATTTATATATACATGTATATATATACATATGTATACATATTTACACATACACATACTCCACGACACTGTCCCTGTTAGAAAAAACTTTCTAACGGGGCGCTGCCCCGCACCCCGCAAGGGGGCTGCTAGCCCCCTTGACCCCCAACCCGCTATCCGGGTAGCGGGACCCCCGTAAAAACTCT
Source organism: Agapanthus africanus (assembly GCA_030015575.1). Classification (NCBI taxonomy): domain Eukaryota; kingdom Viridiplantae; phylum Streptophyta; class Magnoliopsida; order Asparagales; family Amaryllidaceae; genus Agapanthus; species Agapanthus africanus. Next base: position 407,230,610 of record CM057346.1, read on the forward strand.
GCGTGGCTCCCGATATATCCAAAAACCCCCTTCAAAACACAACACACGTACACTGCACATCGAGTTCGCATGACCAGTTTAACCCGTCAATCGGAGGTTCCCTCGCTCCAAAGACGAGGGGTAATTAATGATAGTTTAGTCCGCGGCTGCCGGAGGTTCGGATCCCCACAACCATTGAACCCCGGCCTACCCTAGGCAGGGGGAATCTGTAGTACGCCTGACAAGCTTGCGCTTATTCCCATCTCGATGGGGTGACGAAAAACACCCTACAGTCGATCCGGGAATCGGGTTCCGTTAGCGCCAGTTTCTAAAAGTTTTTGTTCCGCATTTGGTCATGGATTGATGGCCGGGACGCTGGCGTAACCCAACATGGTATCAGTGCCAACCCATTAACAACATACTAGTTGATTTAGATGATGTTAAAGTATTGAAACCGAAACAACTCCGAAACAATACCGACTTGTATTCCATTCTCTGTTAATTTTTATTTAGTCTTCTAAAAAATTTTAAGCAGCTGCAGAAGACTACTCTGGCGACCACTAGAACACTCCCAAAATACTAGCCCAATCCAACATTTTTGACCCAGCCACATTAGCCTAGAAACCGGTATGGCAGGTTTTTCTGTGCATTTGGGACTTCGTATTTTGGGTATGGTCTAGTCTCTCGAATATTGGTTCAGTGGTATTGCTTGTTTAGCTCAGTTTGGATATAGATTTATCTTTTGGTTTGGGGGCTATTCGGGGTGTTTTCTAAGTCGATATTTCTAACACTGTTTAAACTTTTACAGTACATGCATTACTATCTGCGACCGTGAATGTCATTAGAGCGGTACAACTTGTCTAATTGCTATAGTTTTTGTAGACAGGTTTGTGAACGTGACATTCATGTTGATGTTATGTGTTGTGCTGTGTTGTAGCTGAATCTTCGTGGTGGATAGCTTGGGTGCAATGTTAGTACAGTTTAGTTTCATTTGTACATTTGATATCGCGGGAGGAGCATCCGACATATGGACTGCCGTCACTGTCTGTTTGTATATTATTTATTTAGGGCACGACCTGGTTGAGGTCGATGTCACCGTTGTAAATATTTTATTTTCTGTACTAGGATTACCCCGCAATGGAGTGCACAGATAGCCGGGTTCTAAAGGGCAACGGGTCCGCATCTCATGGCATTGAGACAGAGGGGGCCTCACTTTAGAATTGGCGGGCTATTCGCCGCACACGTAGGGGGTACAGGTTGACCCAAGGAGGGGTGCTCAAGTTACCGTATTCTGTGAAGTGCCGGATGGCCCATTCTCTTTGATGAAGGGGTTGCCTCACTTCTGGTTTTGGCGGGTAACTTACCGCGCTCGTAGGGGTTTTGGTTTTCATTGCACAAGCTATCCACACGACAAAGGGAACGTCGAGTTTCACTTGCGGCTCAAAAGAAACCCGTGGCTCCCAGATTATCAGTATTGTTCTATGATGCTTATCGCTTATCTGCAATGTTGCATATATCATGCCTGGAACGATTATTATATATTGTTATATATATACTGGTAGATGTTGTATATGTTTTGCACCCGCATTAGTCCAGCCCCCGCTCTGTCGTTAGTTAAGTAACCTAACGGGTGATGACGAGGCCCAGTGACGAATGCGGATGGCATATACGTACATCATATTTTCGTTCTTTTCTGGTGTGATTAATTGATGAGACTGCGTTGATTCTGATCAATGCAAGGAAAACAGACCTATTCGATGTTGTTGGAACAATTTTCAAAAGCTTTATTACAAGGGCGTTCTCTTTTGTTTTGCACAGCGGTATTCGGTTATGAATATCCAGCACCTCATTCCACGAGGCAAGAGCCGAGATCCCTTCACCGGGAGTGACCTCTTGGGCAGAAGTTTGTGTCAGGGTAATAACTTCACTATAGTCGATTACTTTTTTGCTTTGCATCAAGATATTCAGTTGGGAATATCTTGCACCTCATTCCACGAGGAAAGAACCGAGATCCCTTCATCGGGAGTGACCTCTTTAGCAAAAGTTTTCGCTACTATTTATTTGTAAAGCTATCCGGTTCCTTCAACGATATCAAGTTCATTACGTTAAAGGTTTTTCGCCAAAAACCATTCGTAGCCCTCCGTCATTTCAGATAGCTAGCACTTAGTATTCATGCTATGTTTGTTGGCCTTCGTCAAGGCATAGTGTATGGTAGCTATTTGTTACTTTTTGTTGCATAGATAGATGTGTTGGTTTGGGACAGTCGTACTACTTTGTTGGCTTTTGTCAAGGGTATGTACTGGTAGGTTCAAATTAACCTGGACAATGACGGATAGAACTTGACATGTGACTTATGGTTTGTTGGCCTTTGTCAAGGTCATAAGAGCATAGGGTAAAAATCACATCGGGAGTTTCAAACATACAGGAAACTTGCCAGGGATGCGCATACCTTCTGGAGTGTGATAACTTGAGTGGAATCCATCAAGTTATTGTTAGTTATATGTATGCCCTAGAGGCCATTACTGTACTTACGTTGTATATTGTAGTGGACGCTTGGACATATATAGGGAGGACTTTCTTGCTCGACATGATAGTATGCTATCTGGTTACTCTTTATCTTAACATGTACTCTGATTGTCCCTATGTCACATGTTGATAAAACCCTTAGGATGAGTACTTGATGTCACAACCCGAAATAGCACGTGACTGACACTTGAATCATATGAAGTCTATAGGACCTCATCTAACTCAAGTAAGCCAAAAGCCCAGAAATCTAAAACCATTTTTAAGTGATAAATAAAGGAAAACTAGTTTTAAGAAGTGAAGAAAACATGTTTTAAAAACAAGGTTTTTAAATAAGTAAGCCGAATAGGCAATTTAAAAGTCTCAATGTCTTTTCTGAAAATTTCGGCAGAGTTTCCTTTGTAAATACTGGCCCCGAACGAGGTACAACATGAATAATATATATATGCACAATAAAAAGGCACCCCCAAGCGGGAGCTAGCTCTTCGTCAATCGACGGTCACAACCACGCAAGCAATATAATATACAACGCCAAGGGCGAGGATCAAAACTCAAAGGAAAACTCAAATCAGCTTGAAAACCATAATACTACAACACACGACTCTAAGGTCGAATTAATACACAACTGGTTTTCTAAGTCCGAAACAATATACAAGTTTGGTTGATGGAATTTCTAGAAACAACTGAATAATATATGTACAATGGTGGTTCTGATGCAAAAGAATCCACCTACCAAAGCAAGTCACCCGTAAGGAAAGCAGTGTGCCAGAAAAGCCGCAATGAAACCTGTACAGCAAACCTGCAAGAAACTGTGGCACAACGGGGGTGAGTTGCCAACTCGTGAATAGAAAACATCACAGAGCAGAAATCGTATGTATGACACAATCCTAGGTCAATACGATCAGATATATATATAAACCACAAATGAATAAGTCTGAAGTATGATAAGATGGAAATGTAACATCTATACATGAGTGTAGTGCCAAGTGCTAGTGCTAGTACCTCATGTAATAACATATCATAAATATGAGGTATGATCAATTTCGACTATATCATGAAGTCTATGAATATATGGATATCATCCAACTATGTGATCAATATCATCAATGTCAATATATGTATGTGGAAATCGTCCACGTGTCACCCAATGACAATAAGCATCATGCATGTAAATATCATAAACATATGCATGGAAGTATGAGGATGTAAATCAACATGTGTCGCTCACGTCATATCAAAATCATGGAATCTGAGTGTCAAGTATCGACACTCGAAAACATCATGAAACCTGTGCCTAGCATCGGCACGTAAATCCTCATATACATAGGGCTCCGTCAGTCCGGATCGGCCCGTCTCATCTCTCAACTCCGGTTGGTATCCCCCAGATATCCGCCGAGCTCAACACAATCACCGGTAGGTAGTACTCCCCTGCCAGGCTCACCGTCTAACATATACGAGTCTTCTTGCCCCGGGGTACCTCACCGGGTCCACGATGTACCCGCAGACGGTGCCTACCGCTCCTCGAATCGGGTTTCACATGCCACTCTCAGAACCAAAAAAACACATGGTGGACGCACTGAAATATCATATGAAGGGTAACCGGGTTTTCAAACAATATATACTTTCTTTTAAAATACCCACGGTTCCCAAATCCAGAAATATCTTGGAAACAACATATCTCAATGCGTATAATCAGAAAGAATGATGTATGCGACATATAAAAGAAATGTAAGCATATCAGTGTATCATGCAACATGAAATAGTAATATGCACATATTTAGGGAAGACTGCTTCTTTAAAATGAATCAGTTTTAGAAAGTATCTTGCGGTTCCCAGATCTCCAAGTCAAACCAGAATCGTCTATGTATGTGCAAATATGTATGTGTACAAGTATGAGTATACCATATGTAAGTACATGAGTATGAATGTACAATAGATGTGTGCACAAGTATAAGTGTACAATATGTAAGTAAACGAGTATGAATGTACAATAGATGTGTGCACAAGTATGAGTGTACAATATGTAAGTGCACGAGTATGAATGTATAATAGATGTGTGCACAAGTATGAGTGTACAATATGTAATTACACGAGTATGAATGTACCATAGATGTGTGCACAAGTATGAGTGTACAATATGTAAGTACACGAGTATGAATGTACAATAGATGTGTGCACAAGTATAAGTGTACAATATGTAAGTACACGAGTATGCAATGCAAGGGTCATATCCTGAATGCGACAGTACTACAGTGTAGTGACATGGCAATTATCAATGATGAAGTGTGTGAGCCGGCAAGCAGGTGTACCTGGAATATATGCATCATCGATAATGGTGCTGGTGCCCTAACAGCATGGATTTGATATAACAATAAACATATTTAACATGCAATGTGATGCAAACAGTAAGAATCTGCGACAAAAGAATAATAAACACAACAGTGCAGGATCTACATCAATATATCTATGTCATACTGTTTTTGCCATTTGAAATAATACGAATCGGGGTTTTTAGGAAAATAAGGGCTACGGTGTTTTTAAGAAAAGATAAGTCTTTTGAAATATCCGTAGAATCCCTTTACCTGTCTTTAAAATATTTCCGATTCGTTAGTTTTTGAAATAGGTATGACATTGCCCTAGCCTAACATATACTAGCAAAACTACAGCTCTAACTAACAAGTCAATCAGGAGGGGTATGGAAACCACCTAAATCTGAGTCGATATATATATATATATATAGAATATAATAGTCGGTGATCCCGCCTCAGAGGTACCGCGTACTATTGGATATAGTGCCCTCAGAGTCAATTATTGGATCACAGGCACGTGATTGCAATGATTGAGGGAGGACCTATGCCGGTAGGACAATCTTACTCGAGATGATAGTATGCTATCTGGTTTATCTTTATCATCGTGTACAGCTTCAGGTGACATTACAGGTCACTATTACACATTGATAGAGCCCTTAGGATTCTTGATTGACTGCCAGCAGTATGATGGCGATCATATACATGGGAGCTGGGGTCTATAAGCACATCCTTAAAAGGTCCCTAGTCGTGGGAGTTTCGAGACTGGGCATCGATACTCTATTAGTAGTCTAGTGTATACAGTCGAGACCCCGACGAGGGGCGTAGGCCAGTCTCACAAGCCATTGGTGTCAGTTGGATCACCTAAGATGTATACAGGTGCTCATTGGGTTATGAGTACATCGGACAGGACTCGCCGGGAACATGCTAGTTGGTATTATACCTGACGTCAGATAGCAGTTCCCTGGTGACATGTGTACAGGTTAGTTCATCGACCTGAGATCGTCATTTGTCTCATGTGAGTTCCCACTGTACTTTGATTACTACCCTGCCACGGCTCAAAGGAGTCGTGCAAACAGGTTTTAGTAGGGTACAGTCCCGAGCCACATGGAGGCAGTGAGCGGATCGGCAGGGGTTTCGTCTCTCCCGGTATTGGGGGTGAGATCGCGCTGTGTCTAGGAGAGCCATTACACGAAGTCCTTGGCCAAGGCAGGAGATTTACTGGTAGGTATTCCAGTAGTATCTCAGGGTGTTCTGGGCTACACTCCGACACGACTTGTACCGCTTTTGGGGGTCTGACTTTTACCAACCCCTAGGCCCGCCATGCGATGCTCATAGACGAATGGACCGGACTGTACGGATATTGTCACTGACATGCTCAGTAGGGTGTCAGGATGAGTTCGCTCATCGACCTCCCTTTTGGTCAATACCTGGTAGCCCGTTACGTACGGCTAATACCTCTGACGTGCTAGTGGTTAAATCCACAGCCAAAGTATTGACAAGTCTTTAGAGTCCCCCACAGACAGTTTCTCAAGTTTCGGGAGAAACGTTGTAGAGGCCGTATGATATATGGCAGGGTTCGATCATATACGAGCAGTAGTGCACGGATCATGATCGGGCGGATCATACTAGTGGGCTTTGGTTTAAGCTGGATCCTAGTATTAGATTTGTTGGATTGCTTTAGTCTCATCGCATTCGCATTCAGTCGGAATGCGGATGCAGGTATGTATATACAAGTGAGGGGTATCTTTGTGATCCATCACGAGTTTACTTTAGATGTTGCCATATCTTTTTGTTGTGGCAAACATTTGGATTAATGTTTGCTTATAGAAATAATGAGCTAGAATTCATCATGAGATACATTAAATGTGACATGGACATATATAGTGACTCATGGTCTCTTTTTTGTAAAAAATGTCACATTAGTGGATTGATTTGTGTCTTGATTTTATGAGAGGAGAGTGGGGGACAGCCAAGGGTGAGGTTGGCTCTTGTATTATTCCTCTCTTGCTCTTATTTGATCATACAAGAACAATAAAAGAAAAGAAAGAGAAACTTATTCTTCTTCCTCTTTCTTCTCTAGCTCCTAATCTCCATCAATGGCAACACCTTCAACCTCCATCCATGCAATGGATGCAAGAGACAAAGTGATCACAAACATTCTCTACATCACCTTGGACACGTCGGCTAGCACACTTCGTGCCCGAGTTGCTTCGGATGAAACGGGAGCCCGTAAAAAGAATTGATGATGTAGTGCCCTTTCCGACGAGGAGATAGAGACCGGAGATGCCGCGAGGAGCTTGGGATGGTGGCCAAAGACCGAAGGACACGGATCGATCGGTATACCTTTCCAACCCTTTCTCTAGTTGCTTGTTGTAGGTTAATGGTTCGATCCGAGATTTAAGCATACGATAGCGCCGGTTTCTAGTTTGAAAAAGTTTTCGTTTCCGTATTTTGGCCTCGGAAAGACGGCCGGGGCGCTACCGTAGACTTACATGGTATCAGAGCCACGCCATTAACCTTTACTAGCTTGCTTTAACGTATTTAAAATATCGATCGAACGAATTTTCTAAAAATTGCATTTCCAAGTCTCAGTTTCTGTCGAATTTTTCCTGTGGTCAAAAAATTATTTTGTGTGAAAAACAGGCAGGGTTTTTTAAGAGAACTGAGAAAATTTGGTGGGCTGATTTCACTGTAGCGCGGCGAAGCCGCGGCCGTACCCACGTTTTGGTCGCGGATCTGCCGCCGTACTATAGCCACAGTGCACGAAATTTTCTGAGGTGCTATCTGACTTGGAAATGTGGTTTCTGGTATTTTTTGTTTGGGCCCAGATTTGTTTGAGTACTGGGAATTGTGCTTGGGGCCCACTTCGGGAAATTTTGTCGATCGAAAATTTTAAACATGTTAGTTCACAGTATTTACATTATATCTGCGACTGTGAATGTCAATCGATCGGTAAATCATGTCTAATTGCTATAGCTCTTTTAGATGGATTTGCGAACGTGACATTCACGTTGATGTTCTGTGTTGTGCTGTGATGTTGCGGATTTGTCGTGGTGGATAGCCTGGATGCAATGGTAGTACAGTTTGGTTATATTTGTACATTTGATATTGCGGGACGAGCGTCCGACATGTGGACTGCCGTCACTGCCTGTTTGTATATTATTCTTTTGGGGCACGACCGAGCTGAGGTCGATGTACCCGTTGTATATATTTTACTTTCTGTACTAGGATTACCCCGCGGAGGGGTGCACGGATAGCCGGGTTCTAGAGGGCAACGGGCCCGCATCTCATGGCTTTGAGACGGAGGGGGCTTCACTCTAGAATTGGCGGGCTATTCGCCGCAGTCGTAGGGGGTACAGGTTGACCCAAGGAGGGGTGCTGAAGTTACCGGATTCCGTCAAGTGCTGGGTGGTCCATTCACGTTGAAGGGGGCTGCCTCGCTTCAGGTTTTGGCAGGTAACTTGCCACACCCGTAGGGATCTAAGATTTCATTGCATAGGCTATCCACACAACCAGGGGAACGTCGAGTTTCAGTAGCGGCTCTATGAAACCCGGGGATCCCAGATTATCTGTATTGTTCTGTGATGCTTATTACTCTCTGTGATGTTGCATTTTATCACGCCTTGAGCGAATATTATATATTGATATATATACTAGCAGATGTTGTATATATTTTACACCCGCACTAGTCCAGTCCCCGCTCTGTCGTTAGTTAAGTAACCTAATGGGTGATGACGGGACCCAGTGGCGAATGCGGATGGCATATACGTACATCATATTTTCGTTCTTTTATGGTGTGATTAATTGATGGGACTGCATTGATTCGGATCAATGCAAGCTAAACAAACCTATTCTGATGTTGTTGGAACATTTTTCAAAAAAGCTGTTATTGCAAGGACGTTCTCTTTTGTTTTGCACAGTGGTATTCGGTTATGAATATCCAGCACCTCAGTCGAGGAGGCAAGGGCCGAGATGCCTTCACCGGAAGTGACCCCTTGGACAGAAGTTTGCGTCGGGGTAATAACTTCACTATAGTCGATTACTTTTTGCTTTGCATCGTGGTATTCAGTTGGAATATCCTGCACCTCATTCTACGGGGAAAGACCCGAGATCCCTTCACCGGGAGTGACCTCTTTAGCAAAGGTTTTCGCCACTATATTTTTATAAAAAGCTATCCGGTTCCTTCAACGATATCAAGTTCATTACGTTAAAGGTTTTTCGCCAAAAACCATTCGTAGCCCTCCGTCATTTTAGACGGGTAGCACTTAGTATTCATGCTATGTTTGTTGGCCAAAGTCAAGGCATAGTGTATGGTAACTATTTGTTACTTTTCTGTTGCATAGATAGATGCGTTGGTTTGGGACAGTCGTACTGCCTTGTTGGCCAAAGTCAAGGGTAGGTACGGGTGGGTTCAAATTGACCTGGATAATGAAGGGTAGAACTTGACATGTGACTTATGATTTGTTGGCCAAAGTCAAGGTCATAAGAGCATGGGGTAAAAATCACACCGGGAGTTTCTAAAGAAACTGAAACTTGCCAGATTTGCGCATACCTTCTAGAGTATGATAGCGTGAGTAGATTCCATCACATTATCATGCGATGATAGTTGGATCCCGATTCCCACTGATGAGTTGGTTTACTCCTCGGGTGATCCCGACTAATTCTTCTTTCAGGTTTGGAGTAGAATTTGAAGTTACAGTGGGAGGTTTCCTGATTGGATAAATTGGTAACCATTCTGATCTAGGTTAGAGTGCACGCAGAGTGTTTCTTTTCTCTCTCTCTCTCTGGCAGCGACCATGGCCCGACCCTTGACTATGACTCAGTGACCAAGTTAACCGAATCTTCTTAAAACACTGGCTTTTGGATTGTCTGAGTTGCATACCTCATTGTCACTCCTACTTTTAACCTTTTCTCCAGAACACCCCATATTACTATGAACATCCACTTCCATTGGATAAAACCATCGTATGGTTATATACGAACTCGAAGGAACTTGTTCCAGATTCGAGGATGGTTTCCGGTTCTGGAGAAAATGAATAGGATTATTCAGTTGTCTTTTCGTTTTACCTTATCTCAGGTTGCGAGTGCTCCTTGGATTAGGACAGTACACCTATTACGCTTATTGGATAGTCTTCTTCCAAACCATAGGCAGGTGCCGAATGGTGGGGAATGAAGAAAATCAATTAGCCTAACGAAAGTGTACAGAAGGTATTAAGTAAAGACAAATAAAGGGATTAGTAAGAGGGCAAAGTAAATTGCGACTGCTATTCACGACCAAACCAAGTATTTCTTCGCAAATCCTACATCACCTTTGTATTTCTCCAGAACACTCCGTATCACTACGAAGATCCACGGTTTATTGGATACTCCATCGTACGGTTATATACGAACTCGAAGGGACTTGTTCCAGTTTGGGGATCGATTCTAGTTCAGGAGAAATAGGAATAAGGTTTTATTCAGTTGACTTTTATCTTCACCTTCTCTCAGGTTACGAGTACTCCTTGGATTAAGAGAGTACACCCATTATGCTTATTGGATAGTCTTCTTCCAAACCATAGGCTGGTGCCGAACGGTAGGGAAGGAAGAAAACCATTTGGCCTAAAGGGGTGTACAGAAGGTAATAAGTAAAGACATATAAAGGGATTTGGAGAGATGGCAAAGAAATATACGGTTACAGTTGTGAATCTGATAATGGAGGAGGCATTACTAAGAATACCCGGATACCCTTTCGAAACATTTACATGTTTCAGTTTCACTATGTATTGTTAAAAGAAAACTGATTTCCCAATTAGTCCTTGCTCCAGGGTATGTATTTACCAGGTTTGATTCTCACATCTGTATGGTTTTACAGATGATGGGTGGGAGTAAGTTATTGGGAATCGGGTGATCATCCTCATTATATCGGGATTCGTTGTAATTGGTGATATTTGAGGAAATCGCCTGGGTTGTTTGCCGGACGGCAAATATTTGGTTTTGAATATCCGTTGTTATGCACCAATTTCAAATTGATATATCTGTACGTTTATTTTTATAAAGTGAGATATAACTTTTTTGAAATTATGTCCATGATATTTACCTATATCAGTGGATGGTTAGGTAAGGAGTATTAAACAGCGGTGTAATTCTTCTTAACCATAAATACAGTTTTCAACCTACGACACACAAGGAATGAGTTATTAGACTCAGGGGACTTATACAGAGTATTGTATGTTGTCCAGTGTCCATGAGGACAGAGGGGTTGGTACTCGTACTACATTCTGTTTACTTGTGACTTGTCTAGTTCTTAGACATGTGTTTCATAGAAATGTAAGGTCTAAGTTTTGAGAAGTTATAGGTATAAGAATAAAGTAGAGAACCAGGTATTGCAAGTATCAGGATTCTTCAAGGTGATCGAAGATGTAGGTACTTGTTGTAACACCCTAGGATGTGTTTAGTGGCTAATTATATTTTAATATGTGATTTTAATAAAAAAATTTACCAAATTGATTTTCAAATATTTTTTCCAATTTAATAAATATTTTTCAAAAATTTTGCCATGCTTGCATTAAATGAGAGAGAGAGAGAGGTGCATCATGGTAAGCCCATGCTTGCATTTAATGTGAAGGGAGAGAGAGAGAATGGGGGCTTGACTCTTTTGTGTTATCATTTGCTTGTGGTTTCAACACACTCCCATTCCTTCACTCATTCACTCTCTCACACACACACACACTCTCAGCTTCAGCCGCAGCAGCGGCAGCATCAAACAGCAGCAACAGAACAACAACAGCAGCTACATCAGCAATTCCAGCAGCAGCAGCTCAGCCCCAGCAACCACAGCACATATAGCAGCAACCGAGCAGCCCAGCACCAACACCATCAGCAACAATAACAACATCAACAGCAACAACAAGCATCAGCATCAGCAGTAGCAGTAGCAACAACAACAGCTTCTAGAACAGAAACAGCCACTGTAGCAGCTCCTCCTTCTCCTCTTCTTCTCCTGACCCAGCGTCGTAGGGTCAAGTAAGGTATAACCTCTGAGCTCCACTTGCATGTATGCTAGACTTGTGCGTTGGTTTAGTTAAATTAGTGTAAATTGGTAGTTGTTATCGCTAGATTTGGTGTTTTTAGCGATATTTGTGGTGATTAGTATGATCTTTGCTTAAGTAAGGTTAGTTTTGGTTAGACTAAGTTAGTTAGGTGCTATTGAAGCCAAGTAAACCTAGGTAACCCCAGATTACACCAAAATACCCTGAATTTTCATGTTTGTGCAAAATGTGACTTTTTAAGCAAAAACATAGCTTTTGATATCTGCTGTTACCCCAGTAAGTTCAGAGTAAAATTGAGTGGACCATATCCTACTAGTGACACCCTGACCCCACCACCAGAGCCCGACCCCACCATCCAACCTTCTGGCCGCCGAAATAATCTATCTGGCCGCAAATTGCGGCCAGAGCAGGGAGATAGGAGCTAGCGTTTTTAGGGTGGGTATCTGCTATGTTTTGTAGGTCCATGGTATATATAGTTTTGTAATATTGTAACCTGGGTAGAACCTGGGACGATATATCGTTTTCTGGTGTTTTTAGCTTGCGCGATACGCGGGTGGGTTTTGTGATTCAGCGTATCGCGGCGTGTCGTGCTGAGTCATAGACGCGTGCACACACGTTTCAGCGTATCGCACACACGCGCGTTGATTCGCGACGCAAGTTTCACATTTTGTTTCGATATCGCGTTTTGCGAGATTATTGCTCATATAATTGGATTCCTTGTGTAATTCCAGGTTCACAGGCGGGCACGTCAGACGTCGCCAGGAAAGGGAAGCAGGTGGTCGGCTATACTTAGCACGCGACCAGGTGAGTAGATTTAACATCTACGGGGAAATCGCCCGTATGGCGTTAAGCGTCAGGGCGTAATAGGATTTGTAGTCATGAGTGTCCATATAGATATACTGGTAGTATAGAACACTGCACTGTCACTAACGGTCCAAGTTGCACGAGCACGATTTATATGCTACACTCACACCGTTAGTGATTTCCATGCCACTCACAATGCAGGATTGCTATAAACCGCATATTATATTGATTCTGCTTATTTGACGTTGACATGATTTGCCGCATACATCACATATATTCATATTTGTGGCATATACCTCACATATTCATACTTGTGACATATACCCCACGCATTCATACTTGTGACATATACCTCACATATTCATACTTGTGCCATATACCTTACATATATTCATACTCGGGCGCATATGCATCATATGTCTACATTAGTGCACATGTACAGTGCTATATCCACTTTGCGTACTTATCCATTCGCACATCCATACCTTTACCACATTCATATGTTGCATACATGGATGATATTGACTTGATTTAAAACTATGGGACCGCAAACGATATTTTCAAAACTGGATCTTTTAAAAAGAGCTGTTCTCCCTTTCTTTTACTCGTAGTGTCATACGACACATTGCATGGATCTACGCATTGGATTTGATTTCTGTGATTTCTGGATTTGGGAACCGGAGTAATATTTTAAGAAAATACGCACTGTTTGAAAACCAGGTTTCCCTTGATATGATATTTAGTGCGTCCACCATGAGTTTTCTCGGTTCCAGAGAGCTTGTGTGAGTATACCCGATTCGAGGAGAGGTAGGCACCGATTGCGGGTACATGGTGGACCCGGTACGGTACCCCGGGGCAAGAAGACTCATATTGTTAGACGATGAGCCCGGCGGAGGGACTACTACCTACCGGTGATTGATTGGACTTGGCGGTTATCCGGAGGATACTGACCAGAGTAGCTTGATGGATACGGGACGACGCGTACTGCCGGGGCCGAGTGCCGATTCCGCAGACGGAGTCCGTGGGCCGATCCGATGGACGGACGCCCCATATTGGAGGATTTGCGTGTCGATGCTGGACACGGCTGATTTCATGATATTTTGAGTGCCAGTGATGGGCACTCCCGATTTTATGAGACTACAGGATTTGAGGACCGATGTGGATGACGACGCTTGAGTTGTACTGGGTTTTGGTGTATTGATAGACACCAGTTATTTTCCACGTTGATATTCCGTGTAGATATTATTCCTTTCCATACTTAGCATTCAGTACTTGACATCTCATCCTGTAGCTAGTATACCTGATAGAGTACACATGCTTGCATATTATTGCATACCCTGCTCATTATATATATAGGGTTGTTAGACTGCATCGCCATACCTGATTATCACATATCTTGCTCATCATATAGAGATGATTATTAGATAGCACTTGTTTCATGATATTGAGCATCCAGTTCATCATATAGATGTTTATTAGTTGGCATAGGTTAGAGTATCGCAGCACGTGCATACTCGCGATTACCTTTATATGTTATCTACTATTCACGAGTTGGCAACTCACCCCCGTTGTGCCACAGTGCTTGCAGGTTGCCCTTGGGAGTAGTCGCGGCTGGCTGTTTACCGCATCTTTTGGCACAGATACCATTTCTGAGGCGTGTTAGCCCTTTTGCTATTAGGTGGGTTTTGTACGGTATCTGTTTATCCTTCAGTTGTATATTGATGTATCTAGTATTCTCCATCTACCTTCCTGTATTGACTTAGAGACAGTTGTGAGGACGATGTATATGATTTTGTACTCTGGTGTCGAGCTCGCATGTGAGCCGACTTTATTTTATGCAGTCTTACCTTTTATGATATTTGTCTTTGCCTTACTGCTTTTTCTTCGCTACGGCGTCGTATATCATATTGTGATGCTCTATTCATTTCGCATGTTATTTCTACTACACCTTGCCTTTACCCGACTTGCGGGACAAATGTTGATAAAGGAAATGTTGCCAAAATATTAAAATATAACGCTTGAACTTAAAAAGGATTTCTATTAAATTAATTAAAGTTACCTAGACATGTATAACTGTTTTTACAAAAATATTTTAATCACTCTATATTTATTGGTTTTGATTTCTGGGTTTCGGCTTACTTAGTCGCGTTACGCCTGTAGACGTTACGTGGCTAAGTACCAGTCACGGGCCAAATTATCGTGTCGTGACAAAGTTGGTATCAGAGCGTAGGTTTTACCTTCGGAGTGTAGGATGACCCTGGTATGATAGAGTAGGTAGCTGTAGCAGAGTGGCGTAGCGTGCGTATGTTCCGCGGCATACTCATGACATGGTACTCCGCCTAAGCGACCTTAGGACTTATTGGTTGAAATTCCTTCATTTTTGCATACCTTCTTGCGATTCGATTTCAGTATCCTTATCGATTCCTACTTTCCTTTTCAGCCACTATGCCGCCAAAGACTACTAGGGCGCAGAGAGCGGTCGCGAGGGCCGAGATTCGTGTTGACTCGTCTGAGACGAGGACTGATCCGGGCAGTGCACCCATCGTACCCGAGGAGACTGCTCCTCCCATGACAGATCAGATCGCCACGTTAGGGGCCAGCATGCAGGAGATGCGCTAGATGATAGGATCGCTAGTTGAGACGCTTCGAGCGCAGCGACCAGAGGCAGCTCCACTAGTCACAGGGACCGCGATGGTACCGACCGTACAGCCAGTTGCCCCTGCAGCCACAGAGGTGATTACAGTATCGCTATCAGAGTTCATGAGGCTGAAGCCTTCGGTCTTCACAGGCACAGATGCAGCCGAGGACCCGCAGTCTTTTATTGATAGGATAGCCCGGATATGCCGTTCCCTCCGATGCGCAGATGCGAGATGGGTCGAGTTCGCGAGCTTTCGCCTGGAGGGTCTTGCGCAGAAATGGTGCGAATCAGTTGAGAAGGGCAGAGCAGCAGGTCTTCCTCCTATGACCTGGACGGAGTTCGTGACGGTGTTCCTTGCCCGCTTCCTTCCCTAGAGTGTTAGGGACGCCCGAGCACGCAGATTTGAGTCCTTGCGCCAGACGCAAGAGATGACAGTGGCAGAGTACGATGTGCTGTTCACCGAGCTATCAGTTTATGCTCCGTACCTAGTAGCTACTGAGGAGATGCGAGTCAAGAGATTTGTCCGAGGCTTGCTTACCCCGCTATTCCTTGCGATCAGCTCCCAGCATTACGAGACATACGCCGCAGCGGTAGATGCAGCCCTATTGGTCGAGGAGAGCCTTGCCAAGACTTCAGTAGTTCCAGGGCCGAAGAGGGTTCGTACTGACACAGCAGCTCATAGACATCCATTCCGACACCGTGATAGACGTGGTACAGGTGGCAGAGATTCGGGGCAAGGTCAGGTATTTAGCTCATACCCCCAGGAGGGTCAGCAGTCGTCCCGTGGATGTTTTGGATGTGGTAGTCCTCATCATCGCATCAGAGATTGTACCGAGACACGTCAGAGGGAGCCAGCCGTACCGCATATCACACTTCCACCTTCTCCACCCCAGAGGGCGTTGCCTATTGTACCCACAGTTACTCCGCGTCAGACGCAGGCACAGAGAGGTCGTGGTCGCCGAGGGTTTATTCCTAGAGGGCGAGGCGGTCGAGGCAGAGGACATCCAGCCACCGGCAAAGTACAGCCAGCTGCTAGTAGGGGACCGCCAGTTGCAGGTGGAGGACAGGCATGAGTTTTCGCTTTGACGCATCAGGACGCGCAGGCGTCCAATGCGGTGGTCTCAGGTATCTTATTAGTATGTTCTGTTGATGCACACGTGTTGTTCGATCCCGGATCCACGCATTCGTACGTATCCACACACTTCGTGCCGAGTTTGGGTAGAGAGTCCGGCCTGCTTGATCAGCCGCTTGTTGTGACCACTCCCGTAGGAGAGTCGTTTGTTGCTAGGTACGTGTTCCGATCCTGCGTCGTCCGTATTGGCGATGGAGACCTGCCTGTCGATTTGATCCTCCTTGAGATGTTGGATTTCGACGTTCTTTTGGGCATGGATTGGTTAGCCACGTGCTATGCGTCTGTGGACTGCCGTGAGAAGACAGTGAGGTTCTGTTTTCCCGGCGAGTCGGCCTTTGTCGTGCAGGGTGACACTGGTGCCATTCCTCACCTTTTGATTTCTTCTCTTCGCGCTGGACAGCTTTTGAGGAAGGGATGTCAGGGATTCCTAGCCTATGTTTGTGACACTAGAGCCGCAGATATTCCGTTGGAGCAGGTTTCGATTGTATGTGAGTTCCCTGATGTGTTCCCTGACGAGCTTCCTGGGCTACCGCCTGAGCACGACATTGCTTTTTGTATTGATTTGATTCCCGGCTCGGGGCCTATTTCTATACCGCCTTATCGGATGGCCCCAGCGGAGCTTAGTGAGTTGAAGAGTCAGTTGCAAGATTTGCTGGACAAGGGACTTATTCGACCCAGTGTGTCTCCTTGGGGTGCTCCAGTTCTGTTTGTCAAGAAGAAGGACGGAAGCTTTCGTTTGTGTATAGACTACCGGCAGCTGAACCGGGTGACCGTGAGGAACAGATATCCTTTGCCACGTATCGACAATTTGTTCGACCAGCTTCAGGGGGAAGGATATTTTTCGAGGATCGATTTATGATCGGGCTATCATCAGCTGCGAGTTCGACAGGAGGACATTCCGAAGACAGCTTTCTGTACACGTTATGGCCATTATGAGTTTTTGGTGATGTCGTTCGGACTCACCAACGCGCCAGCAGCCTTCATTGACTTGATGAACCGTATATTCCGGCCGTATCTCGACTTGTTCATCATCGTATTCATTGACGATATATTGGTGTATTCCCAGAGCAGAGAGGAGCACGAGCAGCACCAGCGGATCACACTGCAGACCTTGAGGGAGCACCAGTTTTATGCAAAATTCTCCAAGTGCGCATTCTGGCTCGACAGTGTAGACTTCTTGGGTCACGTGATTACACGGGATGGTATATGTGTGGACCCAAGGAAGATTGAAGCCGTTCAGAGTTGGCCCAGACCTATATCCGTTACTGAGATACGCAGTTTTCTTGGATTGGCCGGTTACTACAGGCGATTCGTACAGGATTTTTCCCGTATTATTGCACCCTTGACCGGATTGACCCGGAAGGGAGTTCCCTTCGATTGGACAGAGGATTGCGAGCACAGTTTCCAGCAGCTACGGACTTGTTTGACTACGGCGCCAGTATTATCGTTGCCTTCAGGATCAGGCGGATTTGCAGTCTATTGTGATGCTTCACGAGTGGGGCAAGGGTGTGTATTGATGCAGCATGGCAGGGTGATCGCGTATGCTTCGCGACAGCTGAAGAGACATGAACAGAACTACCCTACTCACGATTTGGAGATAGCCGCAGTGGTCTTTGCACTTAAGATCTGGCGACATTACCTATACGGCGAGTCATGCCAGATATTCACTGATCACAAGAGCCTCAAGTATATATTTCAGCAGCGAGACCTGAATCTCCGACAGCGCCGATGGATGGAGTTAGTGAAGGACTACGACTGCGAGATCTTATATCACCCGGGCAAGGCTAACGTAGTAGCAGAAGCTTTGAGTAGGAGGCCCGAGGGTAGTCTAGCGTGTTTGAGTGCGGTACAGAGGCAGTCGTTGGCAGATTGGCAGATATTATGCGACAGCCGAGTGCAGTTCGAGTTCACACAGATCGGGGGACAGCTCGCGCATGTTCGTGCACGCCCACAGTTGCTTGACCGTATATATGAGGCACAGCGTAGGGATGACCGTTACTCAGAGATCATGACACAGATTGGACAGGGCAGATTCTCCGAGTTTGTGATTGATGCTCAGGGGATATTACGATTTGGGTCTAGACTGTGCGTACCAGATGCTGAGAGATTGCGGCGCGATATTCTTGAGGAGGCACATCGATCGGTGTACAGTGTCCATCTCGGTTCCACCAAGATGTACCATGATATGAGAGAGACCTATTGGTGGGACGGAATGAAGAGGGACATCGCGGAGTTCGTATCGAGATGCCTGACTTGTCAGCAAGTTAAGGCCGAGCACCAGAGGCCCGCAGGAGAGCTACAGCCATTACCCATTCCGGAGTGGAAATGGGAACAGATTTCGATGGATTTAGTGGTGGGTCTACCCAGGACTAGGCGAGGGTATGACTCCATTTAGGTGATCATGGATCGTCTGACGAAAGCGGCTCACTTCCTGCCAGTGAAGACGACTTTCGAATTTGCGCAGTACGCCCAGATTTATATCGATGAGATTGTATGACTACATGGGGTCCCGACCTATATTGTGTCCGACCGAGGCACCCAGTTTACCAGCAGATTATGGCATAGACTTCAGGTGGCTTTGGGCACTCGTTTGAGTTTCAGCACGGCATTCCATCCGCAGACCGACGGACAGTCAGAGCGGACCATTCAGACTCTCGAGGACATGCTCCGAGCTTGCGTTTTAGACTTTGGTGGTAGCTAGGATCATCATTTACCCTTGATAGAGTTCTCCAACAACAACAGCTTCCAGGATACTATTCAGATGGCACCTTTCGAGGCTTTGTATGGGAGGAGATGTAGATCGCCTGTCTATTGGACAGAGCTCAGCGAGGGCAGTATTTTGGGGACACAGATCGTACAGGAGACGACTGAGAAGATACAGCTGATTCGAGACAGGATGAGGACAGCTCAGAGCAGACATAGATCGTATGCTGACAGGCGCCGCCGCAGACTAGAGTTCGCAGTTGGCGATCACGTGTTTCTGAGGGTCTCTCCGATGGAGGGAGTAATGAGGTTTGGACGGAAGGAGAAGCTTAGCCCCAGATTCATAGATCCTTTTGAGATCCTCGAGCGTGTGGGCGCAGTAGCTTATCGTTTGGCTCTTCCACTCGACTTCCTAGATATTCACCCCGTATTCCACGTGTCGATGCTTCGCAGATACCTGCATGACCCTTCGCACATGATTCAGCATCAGGCCGTTCAGCTCGAGCGCGATCTTACGTTCACCGAGCAGCCAGTCGTGATCTTGGACCGGCAAGTGAAGAAACTTAGATCGAAGGTCTTGCCATCAGTAAAGGTGCTTTGGCGCAGCCCAAATGGTGATGAGATCACTTGGGAGGCCAAGGGCGAGATGCGGAAGAAGTTCCCTCATCTCTTTGAAGGTATGCGTTGCTTTATATTTTAAATTCGGGGACGAATTTCTTTAAGGGGGGGAGATTGTAACACCCTAGGATGTGTTTAGTGGCTAATTATATTTTAATATGTGATTTTAATAAAAAAATTTACCAAATTGATTTTCAAATAATTTTTCCAATTTAATAAATATTTTTCAAAAATTTTGCCATGCTTGCATTAAATGAGAGAGAGAAAGAGGTGCATCATAGCAAGCCCATGCTTGCATTTAATGTGAAGGGAGAAAGAGAGAATGGGGGCTTGACTCTTTTGTGTTATCATTTTCTTGTGGTTTCGACACACTCCCATTCCCTCACTCATTCACTCTCACACACACACACACACACTCTCAGCCTTAGCCACAGCAGAAGTTGCAGCAGCAGCAGCATCAAACAACAGCAGCTACATCAGCAATTCCAGCAGCAGCAGCTCAGCCCCAGCAACCCTAGCACATGTAGCAGCAGCCGAGCAGCCCAGCACCAACACCATCAGCAACAATACCAACATCAACAGTAACAACAAGCATCAGCATCAGCAGTAGCAGTAGCAACAACAACAGCTTCTGGAACAGAAACAGCCTCTGTAGCAGCTCCTCCTTCTCCTCTTCTTCTCCTGACCCAGCGTCATAGGGTCAAGTGAGGTATAACCTCTGAGCTCCACTTGCATGTATGCTAGACTTGTGCGTTGGTTTAGTTAAATTAGTGTAAATTGGTAGTTGTTATCGCTAGATTTGGTGTTTTTAGCGATATTTGTGGTGATTAGTGTGATCTCTGCTTAAGGTTAGTTTTGGTTAGACTAAGTTAGTTAGGTGCTATTGAAGCCAAGTAAACCTAGGTAACCCCAGATTATACCAAAATACCTTGAATTTTCATGTCTGTGCAAAATGTGACTTTTTAAGCAAAAATTTAGCTTTTGATATCTGCTGTTACCCCAGTAAGTTCAGAGTAAAATTGAGTGGACCATATCCTACTATTGACGTCCTGACCCCACCACCAGAGCCCGACCCCACCATCCAACTTTCTGGCCGCCGAAATAATCTATCTGGCCGCAAATTGCGGCCAGAGCAGGGAGATAGGAGCTAGCGTTTTTAGGGTGGGTATCTGCTATGTTTTGTAGGTCCATGGTATATATAGTTTTGTAATATTGTAACCTGGGTAGAATCTGGGACGATATATCGTTTTCTGGTGTTTTTAGCTTGCGCGATACGCGCGATACGCGAGTAGGTTTTGTGAATCAGCGTATCGCGGCGTGTCGGGCTGAGTCGTAGACGCGTGCACACACGTTTCAGCGCATCGCACACACGCGCGTTGATTCGCGGCGCAAGTTTCACGTTTTGTTTCGATATCGCGTTTTGCGAGATTCTTGCTCATATAATTGGATTCCTTGTGTAATTCCACGTTCATAGGCGAGCACGTCAGATGTCGCCAGGAAAGGGAAGCAGGTGGTCGGCTATACTTAGCACGCGACCAGGTGAGCAGATTTAACATCTACGGGGAAATCGCCCGTATGGCGTTAAGCGTCTGGGCGTAATAGGATTTGTAGTCATGAGTGTACATATAGATATACTGGTAGTATAGAACACTGCACTGTCACTAACGGTCCAAGTTGCACGAGCACGATTTATATGCTACACTCACACCGTTAGTGATTGCCATGGCACTCATAATGTAGGATTGCTATAAACCGCATATTATATTGATTCTGCTTATTTGACGTTGACATGATTTGCCGCATACCTCACATATATTCATACTTGTGGCATATACCTCACATATTCATACTTGTGACATATACCTCACGTATTCATACTTGTGACATATACCTCACATATTCATACTTGTGCCATATACCTTACATATATTCATACTCAGGCGCATATACATCATATGTCTACATTAGTGCACATGTGCATTGCTATATCCACTTTGCGTACTTATCCATTTGCACATCCATACCTTTACCACATTCATATGTTGCATACATGGATGATATTGACTTGATTTAAAACTAAGGGACCGTAAACGATATTTTCAAAACTGGATCTTTTAAAAAGAGCGGTTCTCCCTTTCTTTTACTCGTATTGTCATACGACACATTGCATGGATCTACGCATTGGATTTGATTTCTGTGATTTCTGGATTTGGGAACCGGAGTACTATTTTAAGAAAATACGCACTGTTTGAAAACCCGGTTTCCCTTGATATGATATTTAGTTCGTCCACCATGAGTTTTCTCGGTTCCAGAGAGCTTGTGTGAGTATACCCGATTCGAGGAGAGGTAGGCACCGATTGCCGGTACATGGTGAACCCGGTACGGTACCCCGGGGCGAGAAGACCCGTATTGTTAGACGGTGAGCCCGGCGGAGGGACTACTACCTACCGGTGATTGGTTGGACCTGGCGGTTATCCGGAGGATACTGACCAGAGTAGCTTGATGGATACGGGACGACGCGTACTGCCGGGGCCGAGGGCCGATTCCGCAGACGGAGCCCGTGGGCAGATCCGATGGACGGACACCCCATATTGGAGGATTTGCGTGTCGATGCTGGACACGGCTGATTTCATGATATTTTGAGTGCCGGTGATGGGCACTCCCGATTTTATGAGACTACAGGATTTGAGGACCGATGTGGATGACGACGCTTGAGTTGTACTGGGTTTTGGTGTATTGATAGACACCAGTTATTTTCCACGTTGATATTCCGTGTAGATATTATTCCTTTCCATACTCAGCATTCAGTACTTGACATCTCATCCTGTAGCTAGTATACCTGATAGAGTACACATGCTTGCATATTATTGCGTACCCTGCTCATTATATATATAGGTTTGTTAGATTGCATCGCCATTCCTGATTATCACATATATTGCTCATCACATAGAGATGATTATTAGATAGCACTTGTTGCATGATATTGAGCATCCAGTTCATCATATAGATGTTTATTAGTTGGCATTGGTTAGAGTATCGCAGCACGTGCATACTCGCGATTACCTTTATATGTTATCTACTATTCACGAGTTGGCAACTCACCCCCATTGTGCCACAGTGCTTGCAGGTTGCCCTTGGGAGTAGTCGCGGCTGGCTGTTTACCGCATCTTTTGGCACAGATACCATTTCTGAGGCGTGTTAGCCCTTTTGCTATTAGGTAGGTTTTGTACGGTATCTGTTTATCCTTCAGTTGTATATTGATGTATCTAGTATTCTCCATCTACCTTCCTGTATTGACTTAGAGACAGTTGTGAGGACGATGTATATGATTTTGTACTCTGGTGTCGAGCTCGCATGTGAGCCGACTTTATTTTATGCAGTCTTACCTTTTATGATATTTGTCTTTGCCTTACTGCTTATTCTTCGCTACGGCGTCGTATATCATATTGTGATGCTCTATTCATTTCGCATGTTATTTCTACTACATTTTGCCTTTACCCGACTTGCGGGACAAATGTTGATAAAGGAAATGTTGCCAAAATTATTAAAATATAACGCTTGAACTTAAAAAGGATTTCTATTAAATTAATTAAAGTTTCCTAGACATGTATAACTGTTTTTACAAAAATATTTTAATCACTCTATATTTATTGGTTTTGATTTCTGGGTTGCGGCTTACTTAGTCGCGTTACGCCTGTAGACGTTATGTGGCTAAGTGCCAGTCATGGGCCAAATTATCGGGTCGTGACACTTGTGTATGGTATTCAGTTGATAGTAATGATTAAGAGAACTTGCTTCTCTTTCAGGTTACTCATAATTGGAAGCACTCCTAAGTTGAGTAATGTTGATCGGCCTCTCTCCATTTATTTTACATGCACTGGAGACAGCTGTATGATTTGAATCTGGTTCCAATTAAATCAGTGCCTCTGTTTCTATATTGGACATAGAATAGTTCATATCTTAACATTGTTAAGGTACGGGGAGTTTTCCGGCTTATGCTCAAAACCAGACTCTGGATAACTCAAGGCGTGTTTCTGTAATGGCAGTTTGTGGGTTGACACGGGCTATGACGAGTGTTGACTTTCTACCATCTAGAAGATCAATAGTGATATTGTTCTTGACTCGCCACAGTTTTAATAAAAATGGATTTTTTCAGAAAACAGAAGTGGGAGTATGGTAGAACTGGAAGTGATTCCAGAACCGCAAACGATTACTGAAAATTTAATAGGACCTAAAGATTCAATCTGGATTGACACCATTGGCCACTCCGCAAATATGGTGGGTAACCTCAGGCACTCGAGAGATACTTCGGTATGCTCAAGGACGGTGACAGGGAGGTTCTTGTTTACCCAGATTTGCTATTGCTGTTGTTCCAGACTGTGAGACCCGACAGGAGGATGAATATAGCGTCGTTCTGAACTGGCTTTAGAAGTGTACGTGTATATGACTCTGCCAGAGGGTTGTCGTAGTCAGTGGGAGCAGCGCAAGTATAGTGGACAAGTAGCTTATGTCTATTTATAGACTAAAGCAGATATAGCGGAGATAGATCATCTATTTCTGATGTGACAGTCATAGGTTTGACTTCATCAGAATAGGGGATGGATCTGTTAAGAAGGTAGTAGGGTGTGATGTCCTGGTACTTGGATGACATACACAGAGTAGGAAGTGAAATTCCTATACTACGATCGGTTATACTTTGATTGTCACACAGTGGTTTCTCCACATTGGACTTGGATATTATATCAGATATTCAGGTTACTAGATCTATGGTTTTAGATCTGGATTTGGGTAGTTTCCCAATCTGGGTACTTAGATAGCATTCTAAAGGTCTTTTAGAATGTACGACTCCTGGCACGGTAGTGTACCTGCAGGTGATGGAGTCACCCTCTCTAAAGGTGTCTTACAAACTAAAGGAGAGAGGGATGTGCATGATTGGCAGATCACTTGCTTAGGCAATTGAGTCAATTATAAGATGTCAAGTACCACACCAGATATTGTTTTTACACAAGATGCAATAAGTTGTGATATTAATCCTATCCTGGAGAAACGTTCGGAAGCAGTTTTAGAACATAAGTGGATGTTCTAGGGAAATGATAACGGCAATCTCTTTCGGGGGACGGTTATCATTCCAGGCTTCCAAGGTGACCTGGATGACAGAGTGACTGTCAGAGTTATAGTTTTCCCTCTGACGAGGGGCAGTATTTTGGACAGGTGGTCCAAGCGGATACTGAGGGAGGTGTGGCTCAGGATACTGATTAAGTTCAGTTGACGATACAGTCTAAGAAGTTTGGATTTGGAGTTCATTTATGAACTAGGTCCCATCAGATATCCAGACATATTCTAAGAAAGGCATTGCTCATTTCGGGAGATTGCTTTCTCCGCGAACTTGAGATAAAGAGAGACATAGAAAGAAACATCAGGGCGAATCCACTCACTGAGGCTATTCCTCGAACGCAATAGTTTCGCAAACGGGCTTTGTGAGACTAATTAGTAGAGGAGTTGGGTGTTCGGTATCACACGGGATGTGAGTATGCGACATCGCAATAATTAGCCTTGAGTGCAAGTGGGAGATTGTTGGATATAGTGCCTTCAGAGTCAATTATTGGATCACAGGCACGTGATTGCAATGATTGAGGGAGGACCTATGCCGGTAGGACAATCTTACTCGAGATTATAGTATGCTATCTGGTTTATCTTTATCATCGTGTACAGCTTCAGGTGACATTACAGGTCACTATTACACATTGATAGAGCCTTAGGATTCTTGCTTGACTGCCAGCAGTATGATGGAAATCATATACGTAGGAGCTGGGGTCTATAAGCACATCCTTAAAAGGTCCCTAGTCATGGGAGTTTCGAGACTGGGCATCGATACTCCATTAGTAGACTAGTGTATACAGTCGAGACCCCGACGAGGGGCGGTGGCCGATCTCACAAGCCATTGGTGTCAGTTGGATCACCTAAGATGTATACAGGTGCTCATTGGGTTATGAGTACACCGGACAGTACTCGCCGAGAACATGCTAGTTGGTATTATACCTGACGTCAGATAGCAGTTCCCTGGTAACATGTGTACAGGTTAGTTCATCGACCTGAGATCATCATTTGTCTCGTGTGAGTTCCCACTGTGCTTTGATTACTACCCTACCACATCTCAAAGGAGTCGTGCAAACAGGTTTTAGTTGGGTACAGTCCCAAGCCACATGGAGGCAGTGAGGGGATAGGTAGGGGTTTCGTCTCTCCTGGTATTGGGGGTGAGATCGCGCTGTGTCTAGGAGAGCCATTACATGAAGTCCTTGGCCATGGCAGGAGATTTACTGGTAGGTATTCCAGTAGTATCTCAGGGTGTTCTGGGCTACACTCCGACACGACTTGTACCACTTTCGGGGGTATGACTTTTACCAACCCCCTATGCCCTCCATGCGATGCTCATAGACGAACGGACCGGACTGTACGGATATTGTCACTGACAGGCTCAGTAAGGTGTCAGGATGAGTTCGCTCATCGACCTCCCTTTTGGTCAATAACTGGTAGCCCGTTACGTACGGCTAATACCTCTGACATGCTAGTGGTTAAATCCACAGCCAAAGTATTGACAAGTGTTTAGAGTCCCCCACAGACAGTTTCTCAAGTTTCGGGAGAAACATTGTAGAGGCCGTAAGATATATGGCAGGGTTCAATCATATACGAGCAGTGGTGCACGGATCATGATCGGGCGGATCATACTAGTGGGCTTTGGTTTAAGCCGGATCGTAGTATTAGATTTGTTGGATTACTTTAGTCTTATCGCATTCGCATTCTGTCGGAATGCGGATGCAGGTATGTATATACAGGTGAGGGGTATCCTTGTGATCCGTCATGAGTTTACTTTAGATGTTGCCATATCTTTTTGTTGTGGCAAACATTTGGATTAATGTTTGCTTATGGAAATAATGAGCTAGAATTCATAATGAGATGCATTAAATATGACATGGACATATATAGTGACTCATGGTCTCTTTTTTATAAAAAATGTCACATTAGTGGATTGATTTGTGTCTTGATTTGATGAAAGGAGAGAGAGGGGCAGCCAAGGGTGAGGTTGGCCCTTGTATTATTCCTCTCTTGCTCTCATTTGATCATACAAGAACAACAAAAGAAAAGAAAGAGAAAACTTCTTCTTCTTCCTCTTTCTTCTCTAGCTCCTAATCTCCATCAATGGCAACACATTCAACCTCCATCCATGCAATGGATGCAAGAGACAAAGTGATCACAAATATTCTCTATATCACCTTGGACACGTCGGCTAGCACACTTCGTGCCCGAGTTGCTTCGGATGAAGCGAGAGCCCGTAAAAAGAATCGATGATGTGGTGCCCTTTCCGACGAGGAGATAGAGACTGGAGATGCCGCGAGGAGCTTGGGATGGTGGCCAAAGACCGAAGGACATGGATCGATCGGTATAGCTTTCCAACTCTTTCTCTAGTTGCTAGTTGTAGGTTAATGGTTCGATCCGGGATTTAAGCATACGATAGCGCCGGTTTCTACTTTGAAAAAGTTTCCGTTTCCGCATTTTGGCCTCGGAAAGACGGCCGGGGAGCTACTGTAGACTTACACGTACGATATAATACAATATGACATCCTCGAGTCATGAGTGCGGATATATCATCAAATAATGCTCGTACGGTAATTCATCATACGGCATCCCCAATAGCTCGGTGAGGGTCAATATCACATTCATCTCATCAATTATCAGGTATCATTATCATCATATCACATGATCTGGGGTACTGGTCTAAGCCTAGTACAAATCGATATCATCTATATAAATATAAATGCGTGTGTGAAACACACGCCCAAAGGCCCACTACAATCTTATGTCGTATCCCAAATATGAATCATAATATATCACCGATCTCATGGCACCATGCCCAATATCATCAACTCATCTCCAAATATCATCCACTATCCCAATCATCTAGGTATATGTATATCAAGTAAGCATGTGTGTGCGTGTAGGTGTAAACCTATTCTAGGGTTCGCATCTAGGAAACTATACTAGTTTACGACTACACCCTAATCTAACCATAGTACACCTAATCTCATCTCAATATCCATATCGCACCTAATGCTATCAAACATATATATATATATAGTATATCTCTAGTATACTAAGTATCGAACTGCGGGGGTGCTATACGCCATCCACCCGACTTCCCCCGTAGATATAATCTACTCACTTTGAATCCTGCGTGTCGGTGTCGATGTCGCCTTCATCTTATTCATCGTCTTGAATCATTGTGGGGGTACCTACATGTCACACGTATCACATCGCATTAAAACCAAATCGAAACCAAAACGACACGTGAAAACCAAAACGATACGCTTAAAAGCTTATAGGTTAGAACCTATAGGTACGCTTTCAAAACCATCAAACAATCCTCGATATCGTCGTACAAACGCCAAGTAAGCGAGGTAAAACGTAATTACACAAATCCAGAATTTAAAATACGAAACACGAAAACACGAATCAAAACAGAAACTATAGAAAAGGGTCCCGGATTCTACCCTAGGTTAAATTGGTCAATTTTGCATATACCAAGGGTCTATTTTCCTGGAGATAAGGCCTTATAACAAAAACGAACCATTTCTAACCTGCTTTGGCCGCAAATTGCGGCCAGAAGGAATTAATTGGCGGCATGCAATGGGAGATAGGGTCTGGGGTTTTGGGGTTAGCTTCCAGGGTGCTTGCACATCTCTCTGTGTTTGCAAAATAAATTTCAGAGTCTCGGGGTGATAGCAGATTCCATCTGACACTCACAGATTCCACAATTTCCCGATATCGGCTTTTCTAAATCCGTATTCCAGGTTTCTAGTCTCTGTTTTTTGCCTGAATTCTAGCACTAGGGGGTTTGTGTGGCCTCTACTGAGCTTAAATACCCCTCACCACTCTCACTTCCCATTAACCCTAACTAGAGTTTTCCTAAGTCCTCAAAACCACTCGATATCGACATGAAACAAGTATGGATGCATAAGGAATTAAAACACTGCACTAATGGTGCAGAAATTACCTCCTTTGGCAACTCAAGAAAATTCTTGAGTTGCTCAAAGTCCTCAAAATCTTCGCTTTCTTGATCCATGGGGTAGCTAGTGAGCTTGTGCATCCTTTTTGTGAAATGGGATTTGGGTTTTGAGTTGATTATCATGAAGTTTTGGGGGATTGAAGATGGAGAAGGAGGGGGGTGTGCAGCAGCAGCAGCAACAAGAGGAGGGGAGAGGGAATGAGTGAAGGGAAATGATGAAGGAATGGCATCATGACAAGGGTTGACCCTCACCCACTCTTTCTCTCTCTAACAAATGCTTCATATTTTAATCTTTTCCTTTTCTTTTCTAATTTCCTTCTCTCCTCAATAATAACCCCAAAATAACAAGCCATGCACCCAAAACATGTAGGAAAATACAACAAGTGTAAAAAAAAAGATATGGTGCATGTTTGCACAAAACATGTTTAAAGCGCGATTAGCGATTTTTAATCGCGATTAGCAATAAATTAGTATATAATTAATCACAAAAACTTTTAAAATGCCATAATTCCATAAAACACCCTCTTTTAGAATTTTCCATAATTTTCCAAATTTTTTCCCAATTTATCAGTTTTTAATTATACCGCCTTATTTAAATTATTCAATATTTTATTATTAAATTATAAAAATTCCCCAAAAATAATATTTTCCCCCCTTAAAGAAATTCGGTCCCCGAATTTAAATTCAAACCCCTCAAATACTAAAACATTTCAGTAAAAGACTAAGTCGTCGGGCCTCTGAAATCATCAATACATAAAACGCACCATAGCACAATGCATGCGCATGAGTAATGAGCAGATAACTCGAAAGCAAAACTCCGCCAAGTATCCCGCGATCATTGGAGTTAAGGTAAAGACACAAATGTCAAATCCGAAACAAAACCAATATGATATATATCAGAATTATACATGTAGACATCAAATCTATACATGTAAATAGCTGAAGAAAAGGCATGCCCAACCCTTTTAAGTCGCTGTGTGATGCGCATAACACTGCACAGTGGCGGACGTCTATTGTAAGAAAATAACCATATGTGTATATGTCTTTGTTTAATATGTACGTTCCGCCGTTTTTGAAAACAATTTAGAAGGGTTTCCTTGTTTTAAACGGGTCGTGTCATATCAGACACGTAGGCAAATACTGGGACTATAGCTCGCTTTTTGGAAATCCCTTCGATAACTATCAATGCATGCAAAGTATATTCAGGTACTGTCCTCTGACTAGTCCTGCTCAGTACGAAAACATATAGCAAATATCATAAAAACGTACTGCTCCATAAGGAATCAATCCCAGAATGTATATAAGAATACCCTGTGCGTTTGGTGCGCACGGACATCAAAATCCATATATATGCCATACATGTGCACAGAAACAACATCTAGGTGCAGCGGGTGTGCACGATGTTAGTGTATATGCCCTAGGGGCCATTATTGTATCATACTAGATTGTATATTACTTAATGGAAGCTTGGGATATTCACAGTTGTATATACAGTCTTGCTAAAAATGGTAGTATGCTACTTGGTTTGTGTCTACTTTAATATGTGCATATGCTTCTTGTTACGTATCACTTATACATATTAGTAGAGCCCATAGGTTCTTTGCTTGATTACCAGCGTTGTGATGGCAGTCACACTAGTGGGGGCTGGGTAGTCTATAAGCAACATCCTATACAGGTCCCTAGTCGTAGGATTATCGAGACAGGGCATCGATACTCCAGAGTAGACTAGTGTGTACGCTTCTCATCCCAGTTAGGGAGATTGTCTGTCCCATACCCATCAGTACGTCGTACTGGAGATAGTATACAGGTGCTCGTTAGGTTACGGGTACACCGGACAGGACTCGCAGGGGAACTGATTGGCTGGTATTATACCCATCGTCAGTTAACAGTTCCCGGATGACATGAGTACAGCATAGTCCGCAGACTTGACACTGCTACTTCGCCTCGAGTGTGTCCCACTGTTCTTAGATTGCTACCCTACCACGGCTCAAAGGAGTCGTGGAAACAGGTAGCAGTTGGGCGCAGTCCCGAGCACTTGGAGGCAGTAGTGGTTAGATAGGATTCGGCTCTCCCGGTATTGGGAGATGATATCGCGCTATGTCAGAGAGCCATTACGTAAAGTCCTTGGCCAGGGCAAGCGAGATATACTGGTAGGTTCCAGTAGCTTCTCAGGGTGTAATGGGCTTCACTCCGATACGACTTATACATCTATTAGGGGACTGACGCTTTCCGCCCCCTAGGCTTGATATGCGATAGTCTTAGATGAACAGACCGGACTGTATGGAGATTGTCACATCAGGCTCAGTGGGAGTTCGGATGAGTTTTCTCATCGGCCTTCTCATCGACATCTACCTGGGGACCGTTACGTACAGCTAGTGCCGCTTGCGGTCTGTGGTTAAACCCACTGCCAGCGTAGTGTCGAGTCTTTAGAGTCCCACACAGAGAGTTTCCCTGCTCCAGACGAAACGATATAGAGGTCGTATGGTTTTACGACAAGGGTTCGGATGCGTATGTGTGTTTACGCACGTACGACTTTTCGGACAGTTTTTTCTAGCCGGCTTTGGTTTAAGCCAGATTCTAGTATCGGGTTACTGGATTTATACAGTCTAAAGTTTTTCCGTGTTTTCACGGATTGGAGGGGCGTTCTCGTAATTTGTTGGGAAGCTTCTAGAAGAGTGGTGACTAAGGGGTTAAGGTGGCATTGCATTAAATGAGATTAGTGACTCATTTGTGTGATTCATCCAAGTCATTAATGCACCATAAATGCTTAATGACTCATGGAGATGAATCACTCATAGATATTTATGAAGCATGGTTGTTAATTCTATTATTTGATTTTTGGATAAATAATAATGCTTCATATATATTATGATAAGATCATTATCTCATTTCATTCTCATCTTCACCTTCTCTCTCCTCAAGCTCACTCTCTCTTCAAATCCTAACCCTAGCCTCTCATGTGTTGAGATCAAGGGTTAGCTAGACTAATACATCCATAACCTCACTCTATATCCCCTAGGTAGCTTAGATTAGCACTTTAAGCAACCTAGTTATCTCAAGTTTGAGATTAAGCTTGGCGTAGGAGCTTTCGGGTGGATCGTCTTTGATTCGAGGAGGTCGTTGAGGTGTCGATGTTCCAAAGAGCCTACGAGGAGTGGAGGACAGCGATGAAGACCCGAAGGACATGTAACGTGAGGTATAACTTCGAATCCAAGTAGTTAAACCTCTAGTTGTTTGTTAGCAATGGTTTAGATAATGATTCTTGCGCTCAAGTCCGTGTTACGAAGATTTGATAATCGTTTTTCATATATTCCGCCTCCCCGCAAGTTCGTGGGGTGCGTAACATGGACTTACAGCGGTATCAGAGCCAACTAAACCATTACTAGCTTGTTAGCAACTAGTTAGAAGTTCGATCGACGGAAAACACGAAAATAAAATCTTGTAAATTCCTAGTTTCTGTTAATTTTAAACTTGTCTGAAAAATTATTTGATATGTCTTAAAAATCACAGCAGGGAATTTTATGAATTCTGGGAAAATACGAGTGCACAAAACAACAAGATAGCCGTGGATCCGCGGCCAAACAGTGCTTTTGGCCGCGAATCCGCCGCATGGTCAACCCTTCTTTGACTCGTATTTTCACCGTTATTCATTGTTTGTGGTGTTTTGTCTTCCTGTATAAACTGTTTCTGCCCAGGTTACTTCAGTGTTGCTTTGCTATTGGGGTAGACACGAAAAATGGTTGTCGATCGATGTTCTAAGATATTTGCTAATTGGGTTTTTATCTGTAATGTTTAATGTGTTCGTAAACCTCCCCTAAATGCTAGTATGTCGGTTGGTAGGGGGTTGCACATTTCTGAAATGTTTACTGTTTGTGTTTATGAACTGTATTGGACTGTTGTGATGATTAGCCGGGGTTTGAGATGTGTTTAATATTCATTCATTCAATGTAAATGCAATTTGATGTAATATTCTTTTGTGGGACACATTCAGGTTGCGGTTGTAGCCACCGTTGTATTATTTCTTTTTACTGTTTTTTGCTCCTAGGATAGACCCAAGGCGAGGTACACAAACTACCGGGTACTTTGAAGTGTTTAGTGGCCTACTCACTTTGTTCAGTGAGACCGCTTCACTTTTGGTACTTGGAGGGTAGTTTGCCGTACCCGTAGGGGTCTAGGGTGGGGTAATGACTATTCATCACAACTGTGTAATCTGTCTTTTATTGCAGGCTCAAAGCAAATGCGGATTGCTTGTATATCCAATAAAGTTCATCTGTGATCTGGAATGCTCATTATTGCGTCTGACGAATGTACAATATCTATATATGATAGCTATTAGACGTCACTTATGTTTTACACCCACGCTAGCCCAGCCTCCGCTCTGTCGTCAGTTAAGTAACCTAACGGGTGATGACGGGACCCAGTGGCGAATGCGGATGGCATAAGAGGACGTGGCATTTTCGTTATTTTATGCAATGATAGGATAAATGATGGGACGCATTATTATAATGCAAAGAAAATAAACCAAAGTTGAATCATTGGAACAAATTTAAAAGAAACCACTCGGTTATTTTAAAAGAGCAGAATTTTTAATTGCGGAGCTTTAACCACTCCTTTTAAAAAAAGTATCAGGTTCCTTCGATTATATCAAGTTCACTACGTTCACGGTTTTGCCAAAACCATTCGTAGCCCTCCCTCATTTCTTATGGATGGTCAGTAGTATTCAAGCTATGTTTGTTGGCCCTTAGTCAAGGCATAGTGTTTGGTAGCTGCTGGGGTATTCATTTGTTGCATAGATAGATGCGTTGATTTGGGACAGTTGTATTACTTTATTGGCCCTTAGTCAAGAGTATGTACGGGTGGGTTCAAATTAACCTGGACAATGACGGGTAGAACTTGACATGTGACTTATGATTTGTTGGCCCTTAGTCAAGGTCATAAGAGCATGGGGCAAAAATCCACATCGGGAATTTCTAAAGAAACTGAAATTTGCAGAGAGGTGCATACCATTTTGGAGTTTGATGAATGTTGGTAGGATTCCTTCAACATTATCATACGATGATATTTTGGATCCCGATCCTGCTGTGAGTACAAGTTACTTATCAGGATATTCGTCACTTAACGATCAATGATATAAACCAAGTAGGTGCCTAGAAAGGTGTCAGCGGGGCTACGCCCCAAGAGAAAAGAGGTTATTTAATTAAGGAACTTCGCGAAAGCGTTGGAAAACCTCCCTCGAAGTATCGACACTGGCCTCGCTGAACGGTAAAGCAAGTATTTTACGGTGAGAATTGTCCTGACTAATTCTTCTTTTATGGTTTGAGGAAGGATTCGAGAAATAGTGGGAGCCATCCTGTTTAGATAAACATAAAACCAATCTAAACTTGCAACAGCATCATGCTAAAATGTTTTCTTCTCTCTCTCTTAATTGCAGCGACCTTATGACCACACCTAGGTTACATCTAGATAATAAATTGACTGAATCTGACTTATATGACTGGCAAAGGTCTGTCCAGATGTCCATTGGCTATAACAAGCTGGACCACCCTATTACTACTCAAGATCCCGCCGTCCGAGGTCCAGTTTCTACTGTCACGGATATGGATATCCGTCAGACAAGGGAAAAAAATACAGCGAAAGCTAAGTGCCTCGTGTTAGCTTCAGTTGATGGTGTATACCAGAAGCAGCACGAGAAGATGAACTTAGTTTCCATCTTTCTCCATAATAAAGATTTATATGGAGAGCAATCTCATATCACTAGATATGAAACCTCGAACGAATTAATTCAAGCGAGGATGGCTGACGGGTCATCTGTAGGGGACAACATCCTTACAATGACTAGCTATATTGATGAGCTCCAGGACCTGGAGACCGCATTGGGAAACGAGTCAAATACCGACTTGATTCTACAGTCTCTGCCTCCTACCCTGAAGGAAACCAGGGAAAGAGAAGGAAAGAGAAAGGCAAAAGTTTCGGGACTAGATATAGTAAAACAGGGACGTTCCTATTGTTACAGGAATGAACATTGGCAGAATGATTGCAGGGCTTTAGAAGCCAGTAGGCAGGATACGAAGCATGTTGTGGCTTCAGCCTCAAGTGTGTTTGTAATAGAGAACTGTATGTCAGTTAACCCTACTTCCTGGGTATTAGATACCGGGTCAGGATCTCACATCTGTAATTCATTACAGGCTCTAAGAAACCGTAGGGTTATCGGGATAGGTGATATGACCCTCACGGTTGCTAACGGAATGAGCATGGACGCTGAATCCGTAGGGGAATATCATCTTGGACTGACAACTGGGCAGATATTGATTCTGCGTAACTGTTTTTATGTACCAGGAACAACTTGTAATATCATATCTGCATCCTTACTTTCTAAGGAAGGATATGATTTTACTTTTGTAAGTGATGTGGTTCACATCCACCTAAATCAAGTTCAGATTGGGTCAGGTACATTACAAAACAGAATATACGTATTAAATCAAGCTCAAATTTTCAGTGTCCAGAACACACTTAAAAGAAAGTCTCCAGATATAAATCAGGCTTTCTTATGACACTGTAGACTAGGTCACATCAATGAGAGAAAGTTGACTAAGTTACATAGTGAAGGATATTTGAATCCGTTCGAATATCAATCTTATGCTACTTGTGAATCTTGTCTCCTGGGAAAGATGACAAAGACTCCGTTCACTGGACACGGAGTAAGAGCAAGCGAGCTCTTGGGACTCGTACACAGTGACGTGTGCGGTCCAATGTCTATACATGCGCGAGGTGGTTATTCTTACTTCATTACTTTTACAGATGATTTCTTTAGGTATGGATATGTCTTCTTAATGAAGCATAAATCCGAGGCTTTTGAGAAATTCCAAGAATACAAGAATGAAGTGGAAAAACAAACAGCCAAGAGTATAAAGACACTAAGATCTGATCGAGGTGGTGAATACTTAAGTGCCGAGTTCCTGGGTTACTTAAAAGAGAATGGAATTCTCTCTCAGCTTACTCCTCCATACATGCCACAACATAACGGTGTATCGGAAAGGAGGAATCGAACCCTATTGGATATGGTTCGTTCCATGATGAGTAACGCTGAGTTACCACGATCATTCTGGGGATATGCACTAGAATCAGCTGCATATCTTTTGAACCAAGTTCCTACCAAAACTGTGCCTACCACACCATATCAGATGTGGAGTGGGAAGAAACCCTGTCTAAAACATTTTAAGACATGGGGATGTCCAGCTTTTGTAAAAAAGCAGCATGCGGACAAGCTCGAGGCACGCTCAGTAAAGTGTAAGTTTGTGGGATATCCAAAGAACTCCAAGGGATATTATTTCTATTACGCAGAGGAACAAAAGGTTTTTGTGTTAGTTGTATGTATGCCCTAGAGGCCAGTATTGTACAGATGATGTATATTATATTGGATGCTTGGACATATATAGAGATGACTTTCTTGCTCGATATGATAGTATGCTATCTGGTTACTCTATATCTTAACATGTACACTAGTCTCTTTATACTGTCTTATAGTTACATGTTGGTAAAGCCCTTAGGATTTGTACTTGACTACCTGGACTATGATGCAGATCATACTAGTGGGGACATGGTAGTCTATAAGTACATCCTTCAAGGTCCCTAGTCGTGGGTGTATCGAGACGGGGCATCGATATACCAGTGTAGACTAGCGTATACGCTTCTCGACCCATGTGATGGGCGATGGATGATCCCATATCCATTGGTGTTTGACATCAGAGATGGTATACGGGTGCTCAGTGGAGACTGAGTACACTAGACGGACTCGCCGAGAACTCCCAGATGGTATTATACCTCACGTCAGATGGCAGTTCTCAGGTGACACTAGTACAGGTTAGTCTGTAGACCCGAGATCGTCATAGAGTCTTGTGTGATTCCCACTGTGCTTTGATCTCCACCTTACCACGTCCAAGAGGGCGTGCAAAACGGTGGTCTTTGGGCATAGTCCCGAGTCACATGGAGGCAATGAGCGATAGGAGGGGTTTCGTCTCTCCCGGTATTGGGGGTTGATGTTGCGCAGTGCTCGATTGGCCGTAGCAGGGAAGTCCCTGGCCAGGGCTGATCAGAGATTTGCTGGTAAGTGTTACTAGTAGTTTCTCGACCCGTTATGAGCCTCACATCGGCACGACTTATCGGGTTATTGGGGTCTGACGTTTACCACCCCTAGACTTGATATGCGACATATCAGACGAAGAGACTGGACTGTATGGTAAGTGTTACTGGTCGGATTCACAGGAGTGTGAGCGGGCTAGCTCGTCGATCTTCTGATCGCTCGATACCCGGGTGGCCGTTACGTTTAGCAGACCGCTTGCGGCTTGTGGATGCTTGATATGATCATCATCTGCTACCGGCGTATTGACGAGTCTTTAGAGTCCTACACAGAGGTTTCCTGGCTCAAGCGAAACGAAATAGGAGCGCATATGAGATATGTGCAGGACCGAGAATAATGCGTGTATGTGATACCACATTTCATTCTCGCGATATATGTTTCGATTGGTTATATTCGATATGACCTAGTTATCGAATCATTGATTCGATAAATCGATAAATTCGATTCTAGTCGGTTATGTGCGACATGACCGGATCATTGAATCAAATGTTGATTTAATGATTTAATGCATAATTATATATTTGATATATTACTTTGCATTAGCTAGTATTGGTTCACTTTATATGGATTTTCTCACTTGATGTGCATGATGTATATGTGATATACTTTTATGCACTTGTTTGTATCATGTTTGATGATGCATGTTTAAATGATTAAGTGTAAAGAATAAAACCATGGTTAAGTAGATAATTAGGGTTTTGTTTTTACTCTCTCATTTATTTATCCATTCTTATTTATTTAAATAATTTTATGAAAACAAAATGGTTTTCCTTTTTGTCATGAAGCTTGATGAAGCTTCATGAAGGTTTGACTCAAAGACCATTTTGTCTTCATGCTAAACCCTAACTATTCCCACTTACCATGGTTTTCTCTCTACACTTAACCTTAGTTATATTATGATAAGTATTAATTTTATTTCATTATTAAAAGAGACTTATCATAATTCTAGCTCTTTTTCTTCTTCATCTTCAAGTTTGAAACCTTAAGGGCATCAATGGTAACTTGAGCTTGAGAGTGAGAAATCCAATTCTAAAGAGAACCCACCTCCTATTTCTTCATCCTCTACATCTTGCCAAGTAGTAGAGTGTGTTTTCTTCACAAGTTTCATCACTTTGTGAAGTGGGAGCTTGATCTAGCGATGCCTCGACGTAGATCATCTTCGGCATCGTCGTCGATGACGAAGCCCATTCATTCTCCGATGAAGACGATGCTAGAGCCCGGAGTTCGACTTGGACAGCGAGGAGACTTCGTTGCGGAGCCGTGGAGGTGGATATCCGGATCTACAAAGGTTGTAATTTCCATATTCTAGTAGTTAAGTGTTAACTAGTTTACTTTTCGCCTAGATTTCTAGCAACGATCCGTTAACTAGAGTTTCTCGGCACCATATTTTTGTAAAATGGCATGGTTGATGCCTTGTGAGACCTCTACTGTGTGCCTAGGAACCCTACAGTGGTATCAGAGCCTAGCTAGAGCCTTAGGCGAAGTCTAGACGGAGTTTGAAACCCGGACGAACCGAAAACCCAACCCCAAAATAGCTCTCTGGAAATTATTCAAATTTGTGGTTTTTTGTCAATTAAAAATGCTTAAAAAATTCAGCAATAAAATCTAAGAATTACTGTGCAAAACGTTTCCAGTGAACAGTACAAAGTGCGGCGGAACCGCGGCAGAAGCTAGGCTTATGCGGCGGTTCCGCGGCTAAATAGTGACGTCAGCCCTTGGTTTTTGCACAGTAATTCCTGATTAATTGTTCTGAGTTTTCTGGGAATTTTAATTTGACTCCAGAGTTGAGTATTCTGGGGTTGTATAGGGAATCGACGATTCGATCGGATTATCGAACTTTGTCTAAGTGTTTTCCGGATAATTTTTTGAATATGTTAAAAAGTTCGACCGGATATAAATACCCAATCTTTCCCTGCCAAAAAATATCCAAGTGTTGGATTATTGTGTGGTTTAAGGACGTTCTGAGTAGTGCAAGTAACGCGATGGTCCCTCTAGAAGACAACAAACCTTAACTCGATTATGTGACCGTCTTGAACTGCCCTTTGAACCTTCGGGTTTGGGGCAGTACGGCGTGCCACATGTGAGGCGTTGGCTTGAGCCTTCTACGGCTGGACCGTTGGTACTGAGGCATGAAACGAATGTCTTTGAACCTATTTCATGTGTTGGATGGTTTCGGGAAAACTTGGGTGTTCGAATGTTCGATCGGAAAGTTTAATATATTCTATTTATCTGGAATGGGATACAATAATTGGAATTCACAAACAGTTATGTGATAACTGAATGAATGATATAAATCTAGCGGTTTAGTTTCATTTGATATTGAAGAGAGTTTTCGATAATGAGACTAAAATGCGGGATTTATATCTGTTAGGCATGTGATGTCTAAGTATTTCATTTGATTAGGCATGCGATGTCTAAAGAAGTTGCGGATTCCAATTGTTGTAGTTTTACACTTTCTTTTCTGTGACCGTAAGTGTAATATGTGATATCGCCGGTTTCGTTGCTATATGTCAACGACAATTGGGATGCGCATATTTACTTACGTTGATGACATGTGATGTTATGTATTGCTGGATATGTTATATTGGATTGTCGTGTTTGAATAGCCGGGGGTTTTTATGTGAGATGAGTGTTTTTCTTTTTCATTCATGTAAAAACTTGTATGTAATATTCTTTTATTTGGGGCACTTCCAGGTTGCGGAAGTTGTCACCCTTTCTATATTATTTACTTTTCCGCAATAGGATAGACCCAAGGAGGGGAGCACAAGTAACCGGGTTCTGGGGTCCAGTGGGAGACCAACTCGAGGAGTCGAGTCCGGGTCTCCTAACCCCAGAATTGGCAGGGTTGCTTGCCGCTCTCGTAGGGGTCTAGGGGTGTGGGATTGGCTATTCATCACGACCGTGGAATCCGTGTTTTATACTGGCTCGTATTGAAAACACGGACGTCCTAGTATATCCAATATTTCATATGTTTCTTTTGCTGCGATATCTGTGTTGTGATTCTGTGATGGGTATAATATATAGTATATATGATATATTATATAGACGTTACTTATGTTTTACACCCGCGCTAGCCCTGCCCTACTCTGTCGTTAGTTACCTAACCTAACAGTGCACGAGGGGACATCGAGGCGAATGCGGATGGCATAAGTGTACGTCATATCTATCTGTGATGTTTAGGTATTTAAATGATGGGACTTCATTAATGTGATTAATGAAAGAAAAGAAACCTAAGATGTTGTAGAATCAAATTTTAAACTAAACAGGTAGCTACAGTTCTTGCTTTGCATAGCGGTATATATGATATACCCTGCACCTTATTCGATGAGGAAAGGACCGAGATCCCTTCACCGGGAGTGACTCCTTTAGCAATAACTGGCAGATGCTACACACTGGGTTTGTTTTTGATTGCTTCTATAGTTTCTGCTTTGCACAGCGATATATATGATATATCCCGCACCTCATTCGACGAGGAAAGGGCCGACGATCCCTTCACCGGGAGTGACCCCTTTAGCAAAACTAGAAAAGCCTCAAAATCACTCCATTTCAAAACTTCATTTGATTCTACAACGATATCAATTTCATTACGCAATAGGTTTTCAGAAAAACCTGTCGTAGCCCTCCGTCATTTCAGATAAGAACTGTTTAGTATTCGTGCTGCGTTTGTTGGCCTTTGTCAAGGCGTAGTGTGCGGTAGCTAAATAGTGATTATCTGCTTATGCATATGATGCAGATTGTTTCAGGGTAGTCATACAACCTTGTTGGCCTTTGTCAAGGGTCGTGCGGGTGGGTTTGATTCAATCAAGAAATGACGGGTTGAACTTGACTAGCATCCTGTGATTTGTTAGCCTTTGTCAAGGTCATAGGACACTAGGGGCAAAATATTATCGGGAATTTCAAGTGTTGAAATTTGCAATGAGATTGCATACCTTCTATGAGATAGTTGGATCCCGATACCCGCTGCGAGTAAGAGTTACTCCTGGGAGAGTTTTACACATTACAATTAGCCGATCAAGTTGGTGTCTAGAAAGGTGTTAACGAGGTTACGCCTCTGGGAAAACGAGGTTTACATTAATTAGGTTCGTGCGAAAGCACGGGGGACCTCCCTCAAAGTACCGACACTGGCCTGGCTGAAAGATTGGCGAACTTGTAGTGTGTAATTAATCCCGGCTAATCTTTCCTTTTAGGGTTTGGAGGAAGATTTGATAAAAAGCAGTGGGAGCCATCCTGATTAGATAAGATAATAACCAATCTGATCTTGCACGAGCATACGCTAAAGTGTTTTCTTCTCTCTCTCTCCAGGTAGCGACCATTTCATGCCCTAATGAAGATAATAATATGGATGTATTGACCGAACCCTAATGTTATACTGTGCTGGGGAACGTTGGTTCCGTTCTTTCTTATAAGAGTTATAGGAATGAACAGGAAATAGGGGAATACCAGGATTCCCATGCCACCCGATTGAAGAAAGTACATGTTGATGCATTTTCTTCGGGTGTGTTCGTTACAGAGAACTGTTTCTCCATTTGCTCCACGTCCTGGGTATTAGATACCGGGTCAGGATCCAATGTATGTAATCAGTTACATGGGCTTAGAAAAGGTAGAGAACTTGGAGAAGGTGATAAAGACATTAGAGTTGGAAATGGTGCAATTGTTGCAGCTAAGACTGTCGGGGAATATCACCTTATATTACCAACTGGTAATACATTAGTTCTGAACGAATGCTATTACATGCCGAACCTGATATGCAACATTATATCGGTTTCTTTATTAAGTAAAGAGGGATATAATTTTGTATTACAGGATAATGTTATGAACATTTTCCATAACCAAAAGTTGGTTGGATCAGGCATGTTGTGCAATGGCATTTATGTTCTAAATCAATCAACAGTTCTGAACATAACAAACACACACAAGAGGAAGAGTTCTGAACTGAACGAATCCTTCTTGTGGCATTGTAGACTGGGTCACATCAATGCGACACGACTAGCTAAGTTGCATAAAGATGGATATTTAAATCCGTTTGAATTTTCATCCTATGACACTTGCCAGTCATGTCTCAAAGGCAAGATGACCAAAACTCCGTTTACGGGACACGGAGAAAGAGTTACTGAACTCTTGGGACTGATACATAGTGATGTATGCGGTCCCATGTCTACACATGCCAGGGATGGTTCTTCATACTTCATTACATTCACTAACGATCTCTCTAGGTTCGGGTATGTGTTCCTGATGAAACATAAATCAGAAGTTTTTGAGAAATTTAGGGAATATAAACAAGAAGTTGAGAACCAAACCGGAAAAAGTATTAAAATCCTACGATCTGATCGAGGAGGAGAATACTTAAGCAATGAATTCCTGGAATTCCTAAAAGAGAATGGGATTCTCTCTCAGCTTACTCCTCCTTATACACCACAGCACAACGGTGTATCGGAGCGGAGAAATCGCACCCTATTAGATATGGTACGCTCTATGATGAGTACAGCTGAGTTACCTATTTCCTTCTGGGGTTATGCGCTGGAGACAGCAGCATACCTATTGAATCAAGTTC
Organism: Agapanthus africanus; assembly: GCA_030015575.1. Lineage (NCBI taxonomy): Eukaryota > Viridiplantae > Streptophyta > Magnoliopsida > Asparagales > Amaryllidaceae > Agapanthus > Agapanthus africanus. The sequence continues at coordinate 407,273,093 of CM057346.1, forward strand.
CATCTAAATCTGTACCTACCACACCATATGAGATATGGAGTGGGAAGAGACCATGTCTTAAACGAGTTAAGATATGGGGTTGCCCGGCCTATGTCAAAAGGCAAAATCCGGATAAACTCGAGGCACGGTCAGTTCTATGTAAGTTTGTGGGATATCCCAAACATTCACATGGATATCTTTTCTACCATACAGAGGAACAAAAAGTGTTTGTTTCTCGACATGCCACCTTTTTAGAAAAGGAATTTCTTGCAAAAGAAATTAGTGGGGATATGGTAGAACTGGAAGAAATTCCGGCTACACAAACTCAAACTGATGATTTAGCGGAACCAGAGGATTCAGTAGTACCCGACGAACCCCAGCCTCTCCGCCGATCTAGTAGGGTTCCTCGCCAACCTGAGAGATACTACGGTTTTTTCATGGACGGTGGGAGCGAGGATTGCATCATGGAGGATGATGACCCAACTAGCTTCGAGCAGGCCATCACGAGTGGGGACTCAGTGAAATGGCTGGATGCTATGCGGTTCGAGATGGAATCCATGTACACCAACAAAGTATGGACTTTGGAAGTTGCTCCTGAAGGGGTAAAACCCATCGGGAGCAAGTGGATCTTCAAGAAGAAACTTGGTGTAGATGGGAAAGTGGAGACTTTCAAAGCTAGACTTATAGCAAAGGGTTTTCGTCAAAGACTAGGTGTGGACTATGACGAGACCTTTTCTCCAGTGGCTATGCTTAAATCCATCCGGATCATGCTTGCCATCGCTGCATATCATGACTACAAAATCTAGCAAATGGATGTTAAGACCGCCTTTCTAAATGGTGATTTAGAAGAGTGCGTGTACATGACTCAGCCAGAGGGCTTCGTAGACAGTGGGAGCAGCGGCAAGGTGTGCAAGCTGCTTAAATCCATTTATGGATTAAAGCAAGCATCGCGGAGTTGGAACATCTGCTTTGACGTCGTTATCAAAGAGTTTGATTTCGTCAAAAACCCAGATGAACCTTGTATCTACAAGAAGGTGGCAGAGAGTAAGGTTGTCTTCCTCGTATTGTACGTGGACGACATACTCTTGATAGGAAATGATATTCCTATGCTGCAATCGGTCAAGCTTTTCTTATCACAAAGATTCTCAATGAAAGATCTTGGTGATGCCTCCTGCATATTGGGAATTAGGATCTATAGAGATAGATCCAAACGGATTTTGGGATTGTCCCAATCCAGGTACATTGACACCATACTAAAGAGGTTTAGTATGGAAGAGTCCAAGCGTGGGAACTTGCCTATGATCTCTGGAGTCACTCTCTCCAAAGAGATGTCTTCCAAGACTGATTTGGAGAGAGCTCGCATGCAAGGGATACCCTATGCTTCGGCAGTAGGCTCTATCATGTATGCGATGCTATGTACCAGACCCGATGTAGCATACTCACTGAGTATAGTGAGCAGGTATCAAGCTGATCCTGGAGAGAGTCACTGGACAGCTGTGAAGAGCATTCTCAAGTACTTACGAAGGACTAGAGATATGTTCTTGGTGTATGGTAACGGAGAGCTCCAAGTGGAGTCCTTTACCGATTCGAGCTTCCAGAGTGATAAGGACGACTCTAAGTCGCAGTCGGGCTTTGTCTTTACCCTTTATGGAGGGGCGGTTAGCTGGAAGAGTTCCAAGCAGGAAACCGTGGTAGACTCGACGATGGAGGCTGAATACATCGCTGCCAACGATGCTGCCAAAGAGGCTGTTTGGATCAAGAAGTTCATTACTGAACTTGGAGTGGTTCCATCCATTGAGCGTCCAATACCTTTGTATTGCGATAACAATGGAGCGGTGGCTTTGGCCAAGGAACCCAGGTCCCATCAGCGGTCCAGGCATATTCTGAGGCGGTATCACCTGATCCGGGAGATAGTTGATCGCCGGGAGATCGAGGTTAGGAGGGTTGACACGAAGAACAACACGGCGGATCCACTCACAAAGGCCATTCCCCAGATACAGTTTGAGAGACTCTTCGGGATGCTCGGTATGCGATACTACAGCAGCTGGCCCTAGTGCAAGTGGGAGATTGTTAGTTGTATGTATGCCCTAGAGGCCAGTATTGTACAGATGATGTATATTATATTGGATGCTTGGACATATATAGAGATGACTTTCTTGCTCGATATGATAGTATGCTATCTGGTTACTCTTTATCTTAACATGTACACTAGTCTCTTTATACTGTTTTATAGTTACATGTTGGTAAAGCCCTTAGGATTTGTACTTGACTACCTGGACTATGATGCAGATCATACTAGTGGGGACATGGTAGTCCATAAGTACATCCTTCAAGGTCCCTAGTCGTGGGTGTATCGAGACGGGGCATCGATATACCAGTGTAGACTAGCATATACGCTTCTCGACCCATGTGATGGGCGATGGATGATCCCATATCCATTGGTGTTTGACATCAGAGATGGTATACGGGTGCTCAGTGGAGACTGAGTACACTGGACGGACTCGCCGAGAACTCCCAGATGGTATTATACCTCACGTCAGATGGCAGTTCTCAGGTGACACTAGTACAGGTTAGTCTGTAGACCCGAGATCGTCATAGAGTCTTGTGTGATTCCCACTGTGCTTTGATCTCCACCTTACCACGTACATGAGGGTGTGCAAAACGGTGGTCTTTGGGCACAGTCCCGAGTCACATGGAGGCAATGAGCGATAGGAGGGGTTTCGTCTCTCCCGGTATTGGGGGTTGATGTTGCGCAGTGCTCGATTGGCCATAGCAGGGAAGTCCCTGGCCAGGGCTGATCAGAGATTTGCTGGTAAGCGTTACCAGTAGTTTCTCGACCCGTTATGAGCCTCACATCGGCATGACTTATCGGGTTATTGGGGTCTGACGTTTACCACCCCTAGACTTGATATGCGACATATCAGACGAAGAGACCGGACTGTATAGTAAGTGTTACTGGTCGGATTCACAGGAGTGTGAGCGGGCTAGCTCGACGATCTTCTGATTGCTCGATACCCGGGTGGCCGTTACGTTTAGCAGACCGCTTGCGGCTTGTGGATGCTTGATATGATCATCATCTGCTACCGGCGTATTGACGAGTCTTTAGAGTCCTACACAGAGGTTTCCTGGCTCAAGCGAAACGAAATAGGAGCGCATATGAGATATGTGCAGGACCGAGAATAATGCGTGTATGTGATACCGCATTTCATTCTCGCGATATATGTTTCGATTGGTTATATTCGATATGACCTAGTTATCGAATCATTGATTTGATAAATCGATACATTCGATTCTAGTCGGTTATGTGCGACATGACCGGATCATTGAATCAAATGTTGATTTAATGATTTAATGCATAATTATATATTTGATATATTACTTTGCATTAGCTAGTATTGGTTCACTTTATATGGATTTTCTCACTTGATGTGCATGATGTATATGTGATATACTTTTGTGCACTTGTTTGTATCATGTTTGATGATGCATGTTTAAATGATTAAGTGTAAAGAATAAAACCATGGTTAAGTAGATAATTAGGGTTTTGTTTTTACTCTCTCATTTATTTATCCATTCTTATTTATTTAAATAATTTTATGAAAATAAAATGGTTTTCCTTTTTGTTATGAAGCTTGATGAAGCTTCATGAAGGTTTGACTCAAAGACCATTTTGTCTTCATGCTAAACCCTAACTATTCCCACTTACCATGGTTTTCTCTCTACACTTAACCTTAGTTATATTATGATAAGTATTAATTTTATTTCATTATTAAAAGAGACTTATCATAATTCTAGCTCTTTTTCTTCTTCATCTTCAAGTTTGAAACCTTGAGGGCATCAATGGCAACTTGAGCTTGAGAGTGAGAAATCCAATTCTAAAGAGAACCCACCTCCTATTTCTTCATCCTCTACCTCTTGCCAAGTAGTAGAGTGTGTTTTCTTCACAAGTTTCATCACTTTGTGAAGTGGGAGCTTGATCTAGCGATGCCTCGACGTAGATCATCTTCGGCATCGTCGTCGATGACCAAGCCCATTCATTCTCCGATGAAGCCGACGCTAAAGCCCGGAGTTCGACTTGGACAGCGAGGAGACTTCATTGCGGAGCCGTGGAGGTGGATATCCGGATCTACAAAGGTTGTAATTTCCATATTCTAGTAGTTAAGTGTTAACTAGTTTACTTTTCGCCTAGGTTTCTAGCAACGATCCGTTAACTAGAGTTTCTCGGCACCATATTTTTGTAAAATGGCATGGTTGATGCCTTGTGAGACCTCTACTGTGTGCCTAGAAACCCTACATTTTGTTTATCGTCATGCCTGCTTCTTGGAAACTGAATTTTTGGAAAATCAGAAAAGTGGGAGCGCAATAGAACTGGAAGAAATTCCAGAACCACAAACTACTACTGAAAGTATGGTAGAACCAGAAGTTCAAGAAGAACAGGACATCCCAACGCCACTCCGTAGGAGTAGTAGGCAATCTCATCCGCCCGAGAGATACTACGGTTTTCTCATAGACGGGGATAGAAAGGATTGCACCATTGACTATGATGAGCCTACTAGCTTCCAGCAAGCCATTCAGAGCGTTGACTCAATAAAATGGCTGGATGCAATGCGGACCGAAATGGAGTCCATGTACACTAACAAAGTATGGACTTTAGACATTGCTCCAGATGGGAAAAAACCCGTAGGTTGCAAATGGATCTTCAAAAAGAAGATTGGTGTAGATAGATAGGTTGAAACCTATAAGGCTAGACTTGTTGCAAATGGTTTCCATCAAAGACCTGGTTTGGACTATGACGAAACCTTTTCTCCAATGGCTATGCTTAAATCTATTCGGGTCCTTCTTGCTATTTCTGCCTTCCACGATTACGAAATCTGGCAGATGGACGTAAAGACGGCTTTTCTAAATGGTAATTTGGAAGAGAGCGTCTATATGGATCAGCCAGAGGGATTCATTCAGAGTGGGAGCAGCGGTATAGTTTGCAAGCTGCTTAAGTCTATTTATGGACTAAAGCAGGCATCGCGGAGTTGGAACATCTATTTTGATGAAGCTGTCAAAGAATTCGACTTTATCAAAAATCCAGATGAACCTTGCATATACAGTAAGATTGTAGGGAGAGCTGTAGTATTCCTTGTCTTGTACGTGGATGACATTCTCCTAATAGGAAATGATATTCCTTTGTTACAGTCAGTAAAAAGATTCTTGTCACATAAATTCTCCATGAAAGACCTGGGTGATGCCACCTACATTCTCGGAATCCGGATCTATCGTGATAGATCAAAGAGGATGTTGGGACTTTCGCAGTCCAGGTACATAGACACCATAGTGAAGAGATTCAGTATGGATGATTCTAAGCGCGGTAACCTACCGGCTTGTCACAGAATCACCCTCTCCAAAGAGATGTCTCCCAAGACTGATTTGGAAAGGGATCGCATGTCGATTATACCCTATGCTTCTACGGTAGGCTCTATAATGTATGCGATGTTATGTACAAGACCAGATGTAGCATACACATTGAGCGTAGTAAGCCGGTATCAAGCAAACCCATGGGATAAGCACTGGATAGCAGTAAAGAACATTCTCAAGTACCTGAGAAGGACTAAGGAGATGTTCTTGGTGTATGGCGGAAAAGACCTCCAGATGGAGGCCTTTGCCGACTCCGACTTCCAGAGTGACAAAGATGACTCCAAGTCCATGTCGGGTTATGTCTTTACCCTCAATGGAGGGGCGGTCTATTGGAAGAGTTCCAAACAGGAGACCGTTGCTGACTCAACGATGGAAGCAGAGTACATAGCTGCTTGCGATGCCGTAAAAGAAGCTGTCTAGATGAAGAAGTTCCTCACAGAACATCAGGTGGTTCCTTCTAGTGTTGGTCCAATACCTCTGTATTGTGACAACAACGGCGCTATAGCTTTAGCGAAGGAACCCAGGTCCCATCAGAAGTCCAGACACATCTTTAGGCGGTGTCACCTGATCAGGGAGATCGTAGATCGCCGGGAGATCGTAGATCGCCGGGAGATCGAGGTGAAAAGAGTAGAGACGGAGAATAACATTGCTGATCCATTCACAAAGGCCATTCCTCAGACGCAGTTCGAGAGGCTATTCGAGATGATAGGTCTACGATATGCCATCTTATGGCCCTAGTGCAAGTGGGAGATTGTTAGTGTATATACCCTAGGGTCCATTATTGTATAATACTAGATTGTATATTACTTAATGGAAGCTTGGGATATTCACAGTTGTATATACAGTCTTGCTAAAAATGGTGGTATGCTACTTGGTTTGTGTCTACTTTAATAGGTGCATATGTTTCTTGTTACGTATCACTTATACATATTAGTAGAGCCCATAGGTTCTTTGCTTGATTACCAGCATTGTGATGGCAGTCACACTAGTGGGGGCTGGGTAGTCTATAAGCAACATCCTATACAGGTCCTTAGTCGTAGGATTATCGAGACAGGGCATCGATACTCCAGAGTAGACTAGTGTGTACGCTTCTCATCCCAGTTAGGGAGATGGTCTGTCCCATAGCCATCAGTACGTCGTACTGGAGATAATATACAGGTGCTCGTTAGGTTACGGGTACACCGGACAGGACTCGCAGAGGAACTGATTGGCTGGTATTATACCCATCGTCAGTTAACAGTTCCCGGGTGACATGAGTACAGCATAGTCCGCAGACTTGACACTGCTACTTCGCTTCGAGTGTGTCCCACTGTTCTTAGATTGCTACCCTACCACGACTCAAAGGAGTCGTGCAAATAGGTAGCAGTTGGGTGCAGTCCGAAGCACTTGGAGGCAGTAGTGGTTAGATAGGATTCGTCTCTCCCGGTATTGGGAGATGATATCGCGCTATGTCAGAGAGCCATTACGCAAAGTCCCTGACCAGGGCAAGCGAGATATACTGGTAGGTTCCAGTAGCTTCTCAGGGTGTAATGGGCTTCACTCCGACATGACTTATACAGCTATTAGGGGACTGACGCTTGCCGCCCCCTAGGCTTGATATGCGATAGTCTTAGACAAACAGACCGGACTGTATGGAGATTGTCACATCAGGCTCAGTGGGAGTTCGGAAGAGTTTTCTCATCGGCCTTCTCATCGACATCTACCTGGGGACCGTTACGTACAGCTAGTGCCACTTGCGGTCTGTGGTTAAACCCACTGCCAGCGTAGTGTCGAGTCTTTAGAGTCCCACACAGAGAGTTTCCCTGCTCCAGGCGAAACGATATAGAGGTCGTATGGTTTTACGACAAGGGTTCAGACGCGTACGTGTGTTTACGCACGTACGTCTTTTCGGACAGTTTTTTCTAGCCGGCTTTGGTTTAAGCCAGATTCTAGTATCGGGTTACTGGATTTATACAGTCTAAAGTTTTTCCGTGTTTTCACGGATTGGATGGGCGTTCTCGTAATTTGTCGGGAAGCTTCTAGAAGAGTGGTGACTAAGGGGTTAAGGTGGCATTGCATTAAATGAGATTAGTGACTCATTTGTGTGATTCATCCAAGTCATTAATGCATCATAAATGCTTAATGACTCATGGAGATGAATCACTCATAGATATTTATGAAGCATGGTTGTTAATTCTATTATTTGATTTTTGGATAAATAATAATGCTTCATATATATTATGATAATATCATTATCTCATTTCATTCTCATCTTCACCTTCTCTCTCCTCAAGCTCACTCTCTCATCAAACTCTAACCCTAGCCTCTCATGTGTTGAGATCAAGGGTTAGCTAGACTAATACATCCATAGCCTCACTCTATATCCCCTAGGTAGCTTAGATTAGCACTTTAAGCAACCTAGTTATCTCAAGTTTGAGATTAAGCTTGGCGTAGGAGCTTTCGGGTGGATCGTCTTTGATTTGAGGAGGTCGTTGAGGTGCCGATGTTCCAAGAAGCCTACGAGGAGTGGAGGACAGCGATGAAGACCCGAAGGACATGTAACGTGAGGTATAACTTCGAATCCAAGAAGTTAAACCTCTAGTTGTTTGTTAGCAATGGTTTAGATAATAATTCATGCGCTCAAGTCCGTGTTACGAAGCTTTGATAATCGTTTTTCATATATTCCGCCTCCCCGCAAGTTCGTGGGGTGCGTGACATGGACTTACACACGAAACATCTGTTATAGGCAACGTGTGTACCTGATAGTAAAATCAGGTGCATCTGTTATGCATGAAGAATCTCGATTTAGTGCATCTGGTGTGCACCAAAATCGTATCTCAAAACATGCGCTCAACACGCGCGAAAATACAAATCATGTGCATCCATCATGCACGAGTAAAATCTAAATCATGCGCACCCAATATGCACGAAATCACAAAATCCAATATCTAGCGTCGAACATGCGCCAAGTCCAAATCAAATGCACAGAGTGCAAGAAATCAACATAAATATCAGAATCAAAATCGATGGTATACAATACGGCTCAATCAAAATCAGGTATACCGCGGTATATAAGCTCACAACCATGTGCATCAGCGTGCACAAATCAAATCAGAACACTAAAAGTGCATATAAACGATGCCGAAGGCATAAGTCAAATCGCATGCATAACATAGGCATGAAATCAAAATCAACATATCGAATGACATCAATCGAAGTCAGGTGCAACCGTAGTGCACAAAATATAAATCCGGTGTGATAAACGAACGAAGTATAAAACCGGTGTATCCTGTGCAAGAAATACAAATACGGTGCATCCTATGCACAAAACCCAAACAATAACTCAAATGCATAAATAGCAACACCGAGTGTACCAAGGTGTAAAAATCATAAACGTGTGCAACTGCGTGCACAAAACACATATCAATGCACTACAAGCACATATAAGCTATACCGAGTGCAAAAATCAAATCGTGTGCGTATCATGTGCACAAAATCAACTTAACTGTATGAAATCCATGAAGTCATAAGCATGTGCAGCCAAGGCACGAAAACGATATCAGGTGCAATAACTGTGCACAAATCATAACTCAACACCACAGTGTATAAAGCACATCTCAAGTGTAACAACTATGCGCAAGATATAAATGCCCATGCACGAAAACAAGTATCAGGGAACTCAGCCATCAAGACTAAATCATGAGAGTAAATCGCCCAAAATACCGAAATCCAAGATGACGGATACGTGATAATCGAATCACAAAATTACAAATCATAAATACCGTCGTCGGTACATCCTCCTTTAAGGTCGAGAAGTGTCGGTGCATCCAATGCTAGCAGCGCAAGATATCTACTTGCCTCTTGCTCACGGTCTGGCGTCCTCTATCTCTGGGCCCTTATCTTCTCTGTGGATTGCCAATCTCGTAATCCATCGGCTCATCGGCCCTATCAGGTGTGCTAACGGGGACGATTCCGTTCTGACACTTCTCTGGTCATCTCTCGGTCAATCTTCATGGCCACTCATAAAGCAGCATGTCACTAGCGCCGACCTCTGGCCCTTTGAATACACATCACGCATCTGATCCTGGGTGCAAATCTTATCGCAGCAGTGTCCTGGAAGGAATCCGCTTAAGGTCTCTTCCGATCTCTCCTATGCCGAACTGTACGGAGGCTGGTACTCTTGCATAATCTTTTCTCGCTCTATGGACATCTGCGTCTTTAGCACCGCATTTTCTCGGAAGCTGGTCATGTCCCAACGCCTCTGTAGACATACCTGACCTTCAATCTTAACGGGGAGTAACAACAGCTCGTCAGCATCTCGCACGAACTTCTTGTCCCACTTGTCTGTATCATCGTTCACTTAGACGTCACGTCTCTATCTGCGCACTGCAAATGTTCTCGGCTACGGTCAATCAGAAGTCTCTCACACGGACTCGAAATCACGAACTCGGTATCTTCATCACTCTGTGGAAGATACCTAGCCGAACACGTCCTCGGGAACTCATCCCTATCTTTGGAGATATACTCCATACTCGTCATTTCTTGCTAAACTTACAATGCATCTGGTTGAGGTCCTTTATCTGAACCTGGTCAACTATCTCGTCGACGATGCCGAACTTTGGCCTGCTGGGTGTGCGCAATATGACTTCTCCTGGGTCCAAGTCTTCTCGTATAGTATTCCAGAAAGGTTCCGTCGAGGTCTCTCTCAATTCTCGTTTCTGCCGAATTGCCCGGAAGTTACCATCTCTCACTATATCTGTTTCTTGTTCCGGAACGGCTACATACTCATCGCGACTCCTTCTGAAAGGTATATCCATATACAACGCCTCTGCATGCGTATCTCATCTCTGATGTCAGCGGAGCGGAACATCATCTCGTCGAAATCTCATGCAAACTCTTTGCTTCACTCTGCTCTAATGTCGACTGATTCGAACTCGTCTTCTCGTGGCTGCATGGACTGCGCTCCAACGGCTATACTCGTATCTGGAGTCTCCCAAGCAATGTGTCCTATCACATGATATCCGAATGATGTCGAACCATTCGATCGATTCGTCAGAACCTCATAATCCCCCAAGAGATCAACATCTTGAGTACAGTTTAATAGTATTCCGGTATATACCACAGCACCTGTGGACAAACCGTAGAAGGGCAAACCCAAGCCTCACAAATGGCACTGCTAAACTGCCGTAAACCATAAGGATCAAAGGCGTTCCATGGTCATTACGTCGGGTTAGGGTTTCATTCTTCTATAGGGTCCATAGCATTACTTGCATTGTCTTCCGAATACTTTAAACTTGGAATTGGGTTCTTGACATTCGATCGTCTCTATCGACTCTCAACGAATCTGCGTGAAGTTGTCTCTAGCTGGAATCAATCTATCTGATGACCTCACATCGGGGTAAATGAACGAACCACATGTCCTGGTCGTTCATCCTCGGGTGACTAGCGACCTTCCATCATATCTCTGAGTATATGCTCAAGCTGCAGTAGCTCCAATCATCTGGGTGATATCTCGTCATTTGCAGCAACAACTGGCTCATTCGTCTGTACGCCGAACAGCGCCTCCATCATCATGAATAAGCGGTACATCAATGGTCATCATATCCTGGCTGGCCTCTAGCAGTAGCCTGATCCTCTGGTGCCGATCAGCACATCCGGGAAATCTCATAACTGCGATCTGTCAAACGCTCATGGCGTGAAAACACAATAAAACGATGCCTCTATACGCAATCGTACGTCTCTGGAATCACACCCTGGTCAGTCCTCGTCCATGACGAGCTCAAGCTGACGCAACTCTAGCTGTAGCTCTCTCTACCTGTATAATCATGGCAGCAAAATCATAACCAATATCGATGAGGATAGATCATACGAATGAATATAATACTGTGCAAGGAAATGTACATCCTAAGGTTTCTTAAGCGGAGTAGCGTATCGTAAATATGCCGCGGAACATACGTATGGTACGTCACTCTACTCAAGCTATCTACTCCATCAACCAAGGGTCATCCTATGCGACGAAAGTTCGGGTATAATACCCCCTCGACTAAGTCTAAGTTTCGTAAGGTCAAGCCTAAGTTCTGTATATATAAAAACGCTCTAGGGTCCGCATAGTGTAACGTTTTAAAAATAATTAAATAAATAATTAAATGAATAAAATTGTTTAAGTGAATTTTGTGATTTTCGGTAAAGTAAAATGTATTTTTCATAAAACTAAACCGTGATTGTTTTTCATTATAATTTCAAAAATACCTATTTTAATTATGTAATTACTAGTAAATGGTGTTTATTTAGCCACTTATAAATTTTTAGTTTAATTAAATATTTTTCCTAAATTAATTATTTTAAATATTAACATAAGCTTTATTTTTACACTAAATTGGTGTAAATTACAAATTTGAATGGTTTTAATTTATAAAAAATGAACCATGGCATGTTATAATTTAGTGTGTATCATGCAAAATTTATTTGCAAATTTTTCCTATTTTCTAGAGTTTTCTTGAGTTGCTACAGTAAAGAAATAAAAGAAAAATAAATAAATGCATGAAAAGACATAATGAAGTGATATTTTGGTGGAGACTTCTACACATTTTCTCACCCACTTCTTTCTCTCCCTCACATCCAAAAAAATGGCCGGCCTCACCCCCCATGGTAGCCCCCATTTTCCTCATTTTATTTTGCTCGAAAATTCATCAAAAAACCATTAAAAATTCAATTAAAAATCCACAAAATCCTATTTATTTCCTACCCTTTATTCCTTGCTCATTTTTATATGGAATTTGGAGATGGAAAGCATGCATTTTGGAGGCTCATTTTCTTGTTTGGATTTCATATTTTGGAGGTATAAATTTCCTTCTTTTGTTTATTTGTTATTAGATGTTTCTTTTAAGCATGTTTAGATTTAATGAATTAATTCTATGTTCAATTTTTAAAATTCAAGTTAGGGTTTGTAAATTCAAGTTATGATTTTTATTAATTAATTAGGGTTATAATAGTTAGTTTAACACTTCTAGAATTGGAAAATCTTGCATGGTTGTTGAATTGTAAATTTTTCATTTAAAATTGTTTAAATTAGGAATTTTGCTAACTAGGTTTCCATAAAACATAATTTTTGGTGAAATAAAATTTCTATTAATATTTGTAACACTAGATTATGGTCTTAATAAGGGTATTAACTTGTTGGTGGAATGGAAACTTAAATTGATTGCTAGTTTCTATTAATAATTGATAAATTGTGATAAAAATTGCTATTTTGTAAACTAGATTTTAGAAATTCCTAAATAAATGAGATTAAAAATATAATTTATGGTTTCATTAAATCATCATCATCATGAATTGTGGTTTAATACATTAATTCATGCAAAATCACGTTTTTTGGTGGAATTGTGGTATTTTGCTTGAAAAATGTTGAAAATTGTTAAAGGTTGCAAACTAGAAATTTCAAATTAAAACAAATTTGTGTAATAAAAATATAGTGATGGTTTGTATAGTCTAGTTATGCTATTTAATGAGTTTTATGACCATTGGTTTCATTTAAATGTCAAGTTTTGATGAAAAACAGTAAATTGGCATTTTCAGGTTTTACGAAATCGGACGGTTTGATGGATTTTAGGGTTTCGATGGATTTAATCATGTTTTATAATATAAGTAATGTGTTTTAAAACTACGAGTTATTTGTTGATGTTTATCTCGATCCATCGGAGTTTGCACGCCGATATCGAGCGATATTTGGTTCTTTTGCGTGGACGGGACATAGGTTTTAACCTATGCTTGTTCCTTGCGTTGTTTTGACTTTTGTATGTGATTCAGTTTATGATGCTATTTGTATGTTTGCGTTTAGGTACCCCTCACGTGGAATGCGGGCGATGAAGAGGAGGATGGCGACAACGTTTTTGGCAGACATGGACCAGGTGAGTAGATGCATATCTACGGGGGGAAGTCGGGTGGATGGCGTTTAGCACCCCCGCAACGTAGAATAGGAATAGTACTTATTGACATTAGGAAACTAGATGTGACCCTAGATTCTTAATGAGTAGGGCCCTAGTAATGACCCTAGGCGAGACTAGACTGATTTAGGAAGACATATCAGAAGATGAATACCTTGGAAGAGGTTTGTAGGTTTTAGGTAGAAACAAACACACGCACACACTGAAACACGACATGGTGTATACGTGCATGTGTATATATATATAGGAAGAGGTATAGGTATATATATATATATATATACAATACGTATATGGGATACATTGATGTGATATGATATCCGAGGTATGATGAAACTGTTGGATATATATGCCCTAGAGGCCTACATTGTATAGGATGCTTGGGATATGTATGTACATGACAGTCTTGCTTGATATGATAGTACGCTATTTGGTTTGATTTTGTCTTAACGTATGATATTTTTTACTTGGTATCTATATATATATATATATATGTTGATAAAGCCCATAGGGTGTTTTGTCTGACTACCGGCGTTGTGATGGCAGTCATACTAGTGGGAGCTGGATAGTCAATAGGCACACCCTTAGATGTCCCTGGTCGCAGGAGTATCGAGATTGGGCATCGATACTCCGGAGTAGACTAGTGTATACATATCTAGACCCTGATAAGGGGCAATGGATTGGTCCCGCAACCATTGGTGGTGTTCACCTAAGATTGTATACAGATGCTCACTAGGTGTGAGTACACCGGACAGGACTCGCCGAGAACTGACTGGATGGTATTATACCTAACGTCAGATAGCAGTTCTCAGGTGACATGTTGCAGATAGTCCGTTGACTTAAGGTCATCATTTGTCTCGTGTGAGTTCCCACTGTGCTTTGATTATTACCCTACCACGGCTCAAAGGAGTCGTGCAAACAGGTTTCAGTTGGGCACAGTCCCAAGCCACATGGAGGCAGTGAGCGACTGTTAGGGATTCGTCTCTCTCGGTATAGGGAGTTGATATCGCACTGTGGTCGTTTGGTCATTACCATAAGTCCCTGGCCAGGGCTGATTGAGAATTACTGATGGAATGATCGATAGATTCTCGGGTGGTCTTGAACCATACCGACACGACTTGTACGGTTATTAGGGGTCTGACGTCCACCACCTCCCTAGACCATACATGTGATACTCTTAGACGAACAGACCGGACTGCGCGGATATTGTCACAGACAGGCTCAGTAGGATTTCAGATGGGTTACCTCATCAGCTTTCTTATCGACAACTACCTGAGGACCGTTACGTACAGCTAGTGCCGCTTGCGGTCTGTGGTTAAGCCTACTGCTAGCGTAGTAGTTGAGTCTTTAGAGTCCCACACAGAGATTTCCCAAACCCAGGCGAAAGGATATAGAGGTCGTATGGTTTTACGACAAAGGTTCGGACGCATACGTGCTTGAACGCACGTATGACATTCGGACAGTTTTTTACTAGCTGGCTTTGGTTTAAGCCTGATTCTAGTATCAGGTTATTGGATTTATACAGTCTAAAGTTTTTCCGTGTTTTCACGGATGAGAGGGGCATTCTCGTAATTTTCCGAGAAGCTTCTAGAAGGATGTGACATGAAGGGAGAGGTGGCATTTTCATTTAATGAATTAGTGACTCATTGTGAGTGATTCATCATGTCATTAATGCATTATTAAATGCTTAATGACTCACATAATGAATCACCCACTTGCATTAATGAAACATGATGAATAATCTCTTATTATTCATTTCTTTTAATTCATTATGTTTCATATATCTAGTGAGAAGCTTTTTCATTTCATATAATATTATCATTATCATCTTCTCACTCTCTCTCTTCAAGTTCTCTCTCCTTCACCAAGCCTAATCCTACCCCTCATGAGTTGAGAACAAGGATTAGAAAAGACTAATTACTCCATAACCTATCTCTACATCACCTTAGCTACTCTATTTAGCAACTAGAGAAACTAAGTAACCTCAAGTTTAGAGGTTATAGCTTGGATTAGGGTTCTCGGGTGGATCGTCTATCACGGAAGAAAGCCGAAGAGGACGTGGAGATCCAAAGAGGCCGTAGATAACATTAAGACGAAGGACTAGAACCGTTTGGTATAATCTCTTAACATAGTAGTTCAGAACTCTATAGCTTTTGTTAAAACTTGTTTAGCAAACGATTCATACGGTTAATCGATGTTTGATCATAGAACAAGATTGTTATTCATATTTCCGCCTCCCCATAAGTATTGGGTTGTTGAATATCGACTTACAGTGGTATCAGAGCCTAGCTAAACAGTATTTAACACACTTGCAAATTTGTATGAATTTCGAACGGAAAAACAAACCGGAAAAACCCCGATATCATGTACTTTCTGTCGAATTTTAAATGAGGTCCAAAAATTTTTCAGGGTGCTTCAGAATGACCTAAATGAATGTATTAGAACACCCAAGAAAATTGGGCTCATGAATCGGCCATATCGCCGCGGAACCGCGGCCGATCCCACCGATCCGCCGCGATTCCGCCGCGCTTTGGACGATTCATCATCCCAACTTTCTTGTGTTGTTTCTCTATGATATTTGGTGTTTTCTGGTAATTTTTATTTTTGCTCAGGTTTCAAATTTACAGAGAAGTATTGGAGCAAGATTAAATGTGTTTAATCGATCGAAATTATACAGTATTTGCTTGTTTGATTATATCTGTGAAATGTTATATGTGTTCGTAAACCTCCCCTAACTGCTAGTATGTCGGTTGGCAGGGGGTTGCACATATCTGTGATGTTATATATAACTGTTTGTGTATATAAACTGTATTGGACTGTTGTGGTGTTTAGCCGGGTTTTGTAATGGGCTTTTGTATCAATTCATTTGATGTAAATGTAATAAGTTGTAATATTATTTTGCGGGGTACATCCAGGTTGCGGTTGTAGCCACCGTTGTATTATTTCTTTTTACTGTTTTTGCTCCTAGGATAGACCCAAGGTGGGGTGCATAAACTACCGGGTATTTTGAAGTGTTGGGGCAGACCGCTTCACTTCTGGTACTTGGCGGGTAGTTTGCCGTACCCGTAAGGGTCTGGGGTAGGAAAATGGCTATTCATCACAACTGTGTAATCCGTCTTTCATTGCAGGCTCAAAAGAAATGCGGATTGCTTGCAAATCCAATATTGTTTATCTGTGATCTGGAATGCCTATTATTGCGTCTGACAAATTTACAATATCTATATATGATAGCTATTTAGACGTCGCTTATGTTTTACACCCGCGCTAGCCCAGCCCCCACTCTGTCGTTAGTTAAGTAACCTAACGGGTGATGACGGGACCCCGTGGCGAATGCGGATGGCATAAGAGGACGTTGTATTTTCGTTGTTATCTGTAATGATAGGTTAAAGATGGGACGCATTATTGTTAATGCAAAGAAAATAAAACCTAAACTGAAATCGTTGGAACAATTTCTAAAAACTACTCGGTTTTCTTGAAAAAGCAAATTTTAAATGCGGAGCTTAAACCACTCCTTTTAATAAAAGCTATCTTAGTTCCTTCGATCAAATCAAGTTCACTACGTTAACGGTTTTTTGCCAAAAACCAGCCGTAACCCTCCGTCGTTTCAGATAGACAGCACATCGTATTCATGCTATGCTTGTTGGCCTACGTCAAGGCATAGTGAATGGTAGCAGTGTGCGTGCCTATTTGTTGCATAGATAGATGCATTAGTTTAATACAGACGTACACCTTGTTGGCCTACGTCAAGGGCTTGTACGATGTATTTAAATTGATCAGGACAACGACGGGTAGAACTTGACTTGCGTCTTATGACTTGTTGGCCTACGTCAAGGTCTATAAGAGCTTGGGGTAAAAATCACATCGGGAGTTTCAAACATAAAGGAAACTTGCAGATTTAGCTTACCTTCTGGAGTGTGGTGACTAGAGTGGCTTCCATCTAGGGCATCATGCAATGATAGTTGGATCCCGATCCCACTGATGAGTAGGATTACTCTCGGGAATTTCTCTCACTTAACAATCAATGCTATAAACCAAGTAGGTGCCTAGAAAGGTGTTAGAGGGGCTACGCCTCCAGGGAAAAGAGGTTCTTTAATTAAGGAACTTCGCGAAAGCGTTGGAAAACCTCCCTCGAAGTACCAACACCAGCCTGGCTGAAAGGTTAAGCAAGAATTGAAACGTGTGATTAAATCCTGACTAGTTCTTCTTTTAGGTTTTGAAGAAGGATTTGAGGAAACAGTGGGAGCCATCCTGTTTAGATAAATAATAACCAATCTAAACTTGCAAGAGCATATGCTGAGTGTTTTCTTTTCTCTCTCTCTGGCAGCTACCATGACTGGACTAAAACTATTACTTGAAAAGAATATACTGACCGGGCAGAACTATAAAGATTGGCTAAGGAACGTCAATATTGCGCTGACTTATGACAAAGTTGCATGTGTTACCACCGCTGTTCCTCCCCTTATCCCAGGACCAGATTCCTCAGTTGCGGACAAGGAAGTTCGTAAAACCTGGGATCTAGACTGTGAGCGAGCTAAGTGTATCGTGCTGGCGTCCATGAATAATGAACTCCAGAAACAGCACGAGAGTATGGATATTATATCCATATTCCTCCATTGAAAGGAATTGTATGGTGAACACTCCCGTATCGCGAGGTACGAAACCTTAAGGAAACTTTTCCAGATGAGGTTAGCTCCAGGATCGCCTGTTGGAGAGCACGTCCTCAAAATGATCACCCTCATTGAGGAACTCGCAAACCTGGGATGCGTGCTAGAGAATGATTTGTATATCGACTTGATTTTGCAGTCCCTTCCCCACACCTTCTCTCAGTTCGTGCTGAACTTCAACATGCACGAAATGGAAGCGGATCTTCCAAAGCTTCTCAATATGTTGAGGGTAGCAGAGACCTCCTTGAAAAAGGAGAAGACCCCCGTTCTGTATGTTGGCCAATCATCTTCTTCTAAATCTAAAGCGAAAGCTAAAGGGAAGAAGAAGATGAAAGCCACCAAACCGAAGGGTGGGGTCAAGAAGGTGCAGGGAACGAACAAGGCAGGAAGGGTAAAGGAAGAAAAGAACGAGTGCTTCTATTGTCACAAGCAAGGGCACTGGAAGGACTGTTTGGCCTTTAAAGCCAAGGACATGAAGCAAGCTGTTGCTTCTGCTTCAGGTGTGTTCGTAATCGAAAATTGTCTTTCAGTAAACTCTACTTCATGGGTACTTGATACCGGTTCTGGTTCTCACATCTGTAATTCTTTGCAGGATCTGAGAAATAGTAGAGTACTGGGGGCAGGTGATATGACTCTCCGGATGGGCAATGGAATGCATGTAGATGCAGTTGCATTAGGGGAATATCACCTAGGGTTGAATAGTGGACACATTTTGGTATTGTATAGCTATTTTTGTATTCCCAGTATGTTGTGTAATATTATATCAGTATCTTTGTTGTCTAATAAAGGATATAATTTTGTGCTTGAAAGAAATGTCATGAACATTCTCCTAAATCAAGAACTGATTGGGTTTGGCACACTGGAAAACGGCATATACATACTTAATCAACCTCAAATTTTTAATATTCAAAACACGCGTAAAAGAAAGGCTCCGGATTTGAATCAAGCCTTCCTATGGCATTGTAGACTTGGTCATATAAATGAAACAAGGTTGACTAAGTTACATAAAGATGGATATCTAGATCCGTTTGAATATTCATCATATGCAACTTGTCAATCATGTATCAAAGGAAAAATGACCAAATCTCCGTTCACCGGACACGGAGAAAGAGCCACTGAACTCTTGGGACTAGTACACAGTGATGTATGTGGTCCGATGTCTATACATGCACGAAGTGGTCACTCCTACTTCATCACTTTTACTGATGACTTCTCTAGGTATGGACATGTGTTCTTAATAAAGCATAAATCCGAGGCTTTTGAGAAGTTTAAGGAGTATAAAAATAAAGTAGAGAAACAAACTGGTAAAAGCATCAAGACACTTCGATCTGATCGAGGCGGAGAATACTTAAGTACCAGTTTCCTTGAATACTTAAAAGCGAATGGAATTCTCTCTCAGCTTACTCCACCTTATACACCTCAGCATAATGGTGTATCAGAAAGAAGGAATCGCACGCTATTAGATATGGTGCGTTCAATGATGAGTAGTGCTGAGTTACCACTTTCCTTCTGGGGATTTGCTCTAGAATCAGCCGCATACCTATTGAATAGAGTTCCAACTAAGTCTGTACCTACCACTCCATATGAAATGTGGTGTGGGAAGAGACCATATCTCAAGTATATCAAGATATGGGGGTGTCCGGTATATATTAAAAAGCATAATCCGGACAAGCTCGAAGCACGATCGGTTTTATGCAAGTTTGTAGGATACCCCAAGCATTCAAGGGGGTACATGGTCTACCACACTGAAGAACAAAAGGTGTTTGTCGCTCGTCACATTGTCTTCTTAGAAAGCGAATTTCTTGCAAAAGAAATTAGTGGGAGCGCGGTAGAACTGGAAGAAATTCCAGAACCTCAAACTGCAACCGAAGACTTAGAAGAATCTCAGATTTCAATAGAACATGACGAACCAATGCCACTCCGCAGATCTACTAGGCTTTCTCATCCTCCTGAAAGATACTATGGTTTTCTTCTTGATGGGGATCGAGAGGATTGCATCATCGATGATGATGAGCCTACTAGTTTTCAGCAGGCTATCACAAATAGCGACTCAGTGAAGTGGCTGGATGCAATGAGATCCAAAATGGAATCCATGTACACCAATAAAGTATAGACTTTAGAAGTTGCTCCTCCTGGGGTAAAACCAGTTGGGTGCAAATGGATCTTCAAAAAGAAGATTGGTACATTTGGACAAGTGGAAACCTACAAAGCTAGACTAGTAGCAAAAGGTTTTCGTCAAACACCAGGATTGGACTATGATGAAACTTTTTCACCAGTAGCTATGCTTAAATCCATTCGGATCATGCTTGCCATTGCTGCCTTCCATGACTATGAAATCTGGCAAATGGATGTAAAAACAGCTTTTCTAAATGGACATCTAGAAGAGAGTATTTACATGGATCAACCAGAAGGTTTCTTAGACAGTGGGAGCAGCGGGAGAGTGTGAAAATTGCTTAAATCCATTTATGGGTTAAAATAAGCATCGCGGAGTTGGAACATCTGCTTTGATGAAACAGTCAAGGAATTTGACTTTATCAAAAATGTAGATAAACCATGTATTTATAGGAAGATTGTAGAAGGAGCAGTAGTCTTCCTCGTTTTGTACATCGACGACATACTACTGATAGGGAATGATATCCCTATACTACAATCAGTAAAGCTCTTCTTGTCACAGAAATTCTCTATGAAAGACTTGGGAGATGCATCATACATTCTGGGCATTAAGATCTATCGAGATAGATCTAATAGAATATTGGGACTTTCACAGTCCAGGTATATAGACACTATACTAAAGAGATTTAGTATGGAAGATTCCAAACGCGGCAATATGCCCGCTTGTCACGGAATCACCCTCTCCAAAGAGATGTCTCCAAAGACTGATAAAGAGAGGGCTCGCATGGGCATTATACCCTACGCTTCGGCGGTAGGATCAATAATGTATGCGATGTTATGTACCAGACCGGATGTAGCTTACGCACTTAGTGTGGTAAGCAGGTATCAGTCTGACCCAGGTGAGAAACATTGGAGAGCGGTGAAGAACATTCTCAAGTACCTGAGAAGGACTAAGGAAATGTTCTTGATTTACGGTAATAAAGACCTCCAGGTAGAGGCTTTTACCGACTCCGGCTTCTAAAGTGATAAGGATGATTCTAAATCCATTTCGGGTTTTGTGTTTACCCTCAATGGAGGAGCGGTATGTTGGAAGAGTTCCAAACAAGATACCGTCGCAGACTCAACTATGGAGGCTGAGTATATAGCTTCTAGTGAAGCCGCAAAAGAGGCTGTCTGGATGAGGAAGTTCATTTCTGAACTTCAGGTGGTTCCGTCCATTGCCAATCCAATACCTTTGTATTGCGATAACAATGGTGCTGTAGCTTTAGCGAAGGAACCAAGGTCCCATCAGAAATCCAGGCATATCTTTAGGTGGTTTCACCTTATCAGTGAGATCGTGGATCGTCGGGAGATCGAGATACGGAGAGTAGACACAAAAGACAACACGGCAGATCCATTCACCAAGGCCATTCCTCAAGTACAGTTCGAGAGGCTTTTTGAGATGTTGGGCATGCGGTACGCAAGCAACTGGATCTGGTAGAGACAGTGGGTACTCATTGCGCCAATTATAGGCCTTAGTGCAAGTGGGAGATTGTTGGATATATATGCCCTAGAGGCCTACATTGTATAGGATGCTTGGGATATGTATGTACATGACAGTCTTGCTTGATATGATAGTACGCTATTTGGTTTGACTTTGTCTTAACGTATGATATTTTTTACTTGGTATCTATATATATATATATATATATGTTGATAAAGCCCATAAGGCGTTTTGTCTGACTACCGGCGTTGTGATGGCAGTCATACTAGTGGGAGCTGGATAGTCAATAGGCACACCCTTAGATGTCCCTGGTCGTAGGAGTATCGAGATTGGGCATCGATACTCCGGAGTAGACTAGTGTATACATATCTAGACCCTGATAAGGGGCAATGGATTGGTCCCGCAACCATTGGTGGTGTTCACCTAAGATTGTATACAGATGCTCACTAGGTGTGAGTACACCGGACAGGACTCGCCGAGAACTGACTGGATGGTATTATACCTAACGTCAGATAGCAGTTCTTAGGTGACATGTGTGCAGATAGTCCGTTGACATAAGGTCATCATTTGTCTCGTGTAAGTTCCCACTGTGCTTTGATTATTACCCTACCACGACTCAAAGGAGTCGTGCAAACAAGTTTCAGTTGGGCACAGTCCCGAGCCACATGGAGGCAGTGAGCGACTGTTAGGGATTCGTCTCTCCCGGTATAGGGAGTTGATATCGCACTGTGGTCGTTTGGTCATTACCATAATTCCCTGGCCAGGGCTGATTGAGAATTACTGATGGAATGATCAGTAGATTCTCGGGTGGTCTTGAACCATACCGACACGACTTGTACGGTTATTAGGGGTCTGACGTCCACCACCTTCCTAGATCATACATGCGATACTCTTAGACGAACAGACCGGACTGCGCGGATATTGTCACAGACAGGCTTAGTAGGATTTCAGATGGGTTACCTCATCAGCTTTCTTATCGACAACTACCTGGGGACCGTTACGTACAGCTAGTGCCGCTTGCGGTCTGTGGTTAAACCTACTGCCAGCGTAGTAGTCGAGTCTTTAGAGTCCCACACAGAGATTTCCCAAACCCAGGCGAAAGGATATAGAGGTCGTATGGTTTTACGACAAAGGTTCGGACGCATACGTGCTTGAACGCACGTACGACATTCGGACAGTTTTTTACTAGCCGGCTTTGGTTTAAGCCAGATTCTAGTATCAGGTTATTGGATTTATACAGTCTAAAGTTTTTCCGTGTTTTCACGGATGAGAGGGGCGTTCTCGTAATTTTCCGAGAAGCTTCTAGAAGGATGTGACATGAAGGGAGAGGTGGCATTTTCATTTAATGAATTAGTGACTCATTGTGAGTGATTCATCATGTCATTAATGCATTATTAAATGCTTAATGACTCACATAATGAATCACCCACTTGCATTAATGAAACATGATGAATAATCTCTTATTATTCATTTCTTTTAATTCATTATGTTTCATATATCTAGTGAGAAGCTTTTTCATTTCATATAATATTATCATTATCATCTTCTCACTCTCTCTCTTCAAGTTCTCTCTCCTTCACCAAGCCTAATCCTACCCCTCATGAGTTGAGAACAAGGATTAGGAAAGACTAATTACTCCATAACCTATCTCTACATCACCTTAGCTACTCTATTTAGCAACTAGAGAAACTAAGTAACCTCAAGTTTAGAGGTTATAGCTTGGATTAGGGTTCTCGGGTGGATCGTCTATCACGGAAGAAAGCCGAAGAGGACGTGGAGATCCAAAGAGGCCGTAGATAACATTAAGACGAAGGACTAGAACCGTTTGGTATAATCTCTTAACATAGTAGTTTAGAACTCTATAGCTTTTGTTAAAACTTGTTTAGCAAACGATTCATACGGTTAATCGATGTTTGATCATAGAACAAGATTGTTATTCATATTTCCGCCTTCCCATAAGTATTGGGGTGTTGAACATCGACTTACAGAAACAGTGTAACTGGGCTTGATGCCGTGATTCTTGGCTATACAGTCGTATTAAGTGTTAGCGGATCATTAGAGAATGAGATAATGAACATGTATACTTAAATTATAATGGGTGGTGATGATATTGAGGTACATGGGACTCTAAAATAGTACCCAGACTGTAACTTGTGATTGATCACGATATGGGATATGTATGACTTGATTACGATATCATATAGGTGTGACCTGATGTCGATATCATAGAGGTGTGACTTGAGGACGATATGATATCAGTATGACCTAATCACAATATGATACATATGACATGATATTTCTGAGGATAAACTAATGATGCTTATTATGATGGCAATGATATATGATTGATGTATGCGATCACAGTTTAGCACCTTGATCATGAGATGTGTTGATGATGACATTATACTAATGATGAGACACCTAGGAGATACTTGACCCGTACCCCGATATTGGGATGCCGTACGATAGATTATACCGTACGAGGCATAGATATGATGATTGATCCGCACTCTTGATTCGAGGAAGCCGTACTACGTACGTGATGCTATTGAGGCTGGTTCGCCGACTATTAGAGATATTGATTCAGACCTAGGTAGACTCTTGTTTCTTAATGACTAGTTTCTTAGGTTTAGTTCCTTAGGAGGTTAGATGGACACTAGGTTAGGTTCTAGTCATATAGTGGTAGTGATAATTGTATATCAAATGAGTGGATAACACACATCCGTCTTTACTTTCACACTGTAATCATAATGATGCATGTTCTTACATATGCTGCTATAATCAGTATAAACATTACCTGTTTGGACACCAGCACCATTACCGATGATGCGCATATTCCACGCACACTTATTTGCCGGCTCACACACATCATCATCGGTAATTGCTATGTCACGTACACTTTAGATCTTATTATCTTTTATTGATAGAATCAACTAGCAACTAGATCGATATATAATATTGTGATTACTCTCAGATGCTAGTATAGACATGGCAATTATTATTTAGACATTCATGCATTCATATTCTCATGTTATCATGCAGTTTTATGGGGCATATGCCGACACTTATCATTTACTTACTCATGATTTTGAGATTTGGATTTCTATGAGATTTCTGGATTTTTGGGGAAAACCGCAAGAATATATATAAAAACTTCTCTCTCTCTCCTCCTCTCTTTTTAAAACATAAGATGCGGTTTTCTCATGATGTATGTGTCGTCCACCATGAGATTTCATGTTTTCTGATGGATTTCATGACCCGATTCAAGGAGTGGATTAACCGTCTCGGGTATATGGTGGGCCCGGTATGGTACCCCGGGACAAGAAGATCGAGTTGTAGACGATGAGCCTGGCAGGGGAAGGCTACCTACCGGTGATGTCTGGCGCGGCGGATATCCAGAGGATACCGACCGTTGTCGTGAGATTTGATGATATGGGCCGATCCGGACCGACGGAGCCCGAGATATTAAGACTTGAGATTACATGTGTTGTGTCGATGCTTGACACGGATTTCCATGCATTTCATTGTTGAGATTTCAGATTCTTATATACATTTTACTATGATAACAGCTAAAGATTTCTTATACAGATACACCTGGATTTCAGGATTGGTTATTTTACATTCATGGTGCATGCATATCCATTCATATGACATAGTACTATATGAGGCACTGACACGAGCACGGAGTATCTGCATTTACACGTATTATTACCCTGCTATTATTAGATGATTGGGACTTAGTAGTGTATTATTATGACCTAGGATAGCGTCGTGCATTCCATTTCTTTTCGTAGATATCTTCTACTCACGAGTTGGCAACTCACCCCCGTTGTGCCAAATTTTATTACAGGTTCGATGTACAGGTTTCCCTGGCAGCTTGCTGGTACATCTTTTCTTCAGGGTGATTTGCACGGTTGGTTGGTTCACTTGTATCTGAACCACCATTGTATTTTTATTCTTTCATTTGTATCTAGTAAGCTCCATCAACCATACTTGTATTACTTGATAAGTTTATTGGACAAGTCTTTTATTTTGACCTTAGAGTCGCGCATGTATTATTCTGATCTGGTGGTTTTGTTTTATTTTGAGTTTTGAGCCTCGCCCTTTGGCGTTGTATATTATTGTGCTTGTTGTGGTTGTTTCCGCCTGTTGGCGTTGATGCTAGCACCTGTTGGGGATGCTTTTTATTTTTTATGTATATTATACTTGTTGTACCCGTTTGGGGGCCAGTTTTTATAAAGGAGACTCTGCCGAAATTTTTGAGAAAATTTTCTGATGTTTTAAACTTGTTCTTTCATGTTTTCTTTTACTGCTTCTTCTTCTTTTTCATGGTTTAGATTTCTGGGCTTCGGCTTACTTAGGTTACTTTGCGCCTCTAGACGTTTCGTAATTTAAGTGCCGGTCACATTCCGTACTTTCGGGTCGTGACAAAGTTGGTATCAGAGCGCTAGATTTAACATTGTATAAGTCTAGGTGACCCTTGGTTGATGGAGTAGTCGATTTAGGTAGAGTAACGTACCGTGGGTATGGTCCGCGGCATACTTACGATACGCTGCTCTGCTTAAGGAGCCTTAGGATGTACAATTGTTTGCACCGTATTCCATTCGTTCTTTTGATCTATCTTCGTCAATGTTGGAGGGTGGTTTCTGTTACCACGGACACACTGGCAGAGGGAGCTGCGGCTCGAATGCGATAACCATTAGAGTATTGGTTATTCTTGAGGATTGAAGCATTGCTTAGCGTGCGGACGAAGGGTATTCACATGCCATTCGGATGAAGTTAAAGGGTTCGAACGATTATCAGAAAACCATTTTCCCAAGTTTAAAGTATTCGGAAGAACATGCAGGTATTTCGATGGACCCTCTAGAAGAATGAAACCCTAACTCGACATAATGACCACGAGAACGCCCTTGAACCTTAGGGCTTACGGCAGTTCCGCGGTGCCATTAGTGAGGCTTGGGTTTGCCCTTCTACGGCTGGATCATCGATACTGGGGTATGTATCGGATATTTTTAAACTGTACTTGAGTGTTGAGCTCTCGGGGAATTATGGGATTTTGATGGATCGATCGAAAATTTTAATGTAGTCCGGATATCATGTGAAGGGATCGACTACGTGGGAGACTCTAGATATGAGTATTGCCGTTAGTAGCACAGCCAGCACAGCTACGAAGGGACGAGTTCGAAGCAATCGACATCAGAGGAAAGAGGCGCACATTGACGATAGTGTTTATGATTGTGATTTAGTGATTTGAATTTCATATTTCCGTTGGTTGGATTTTGGTATTTAGAGGATTTTGTTATACGATTGGTATTTCTTATGTGTACCTTCATTACATTCTATCTGTGTTTCACATATCAGTTGTATTGATGTTTCTTAGTATACACCCAGTACACTTGATTTGGTTTTATATATTTTGAGATTTTTGATTTGATTTCGTGCATATGGGTTACACATGATTTTGATATATGCTTCGACCTAGTTTTTATCCATTTTCGTACTGTGATTTCGATTCTGATATTCGGCGTATGTTTGTTAGTTGTATGTATGCCCTAGAGGCCAGTATTGTACAGATTATGTATATTATATTGGATGCTTGGACATATATAGAGATGACTTTCTTGCTCGACATGATAGTATGCTATCTGGTTGCCATTTATCTTAACATGTACACTAGTCTCTTTATACTGTCTTATAGTTACATGTTGGTAAAGCCCTTAGGATTTGTACTTGACTACCTGGACTATGATGCAGATCATACTAGTGGGGACATGGTAGTCCATAAGTACATCCTTCAAGGTCCCTAGTCGTGGGTGTATCGAGATGGGGCATCGATATACCAGAGTAGACTAGCGTATACGCTTCTCGACCCATGTGATGGGCGATGGATGATCCCATATCCATTGATGTTTGACATCAGAGATGGTATACGGGTGCTCAGTGGAGACTGGGTACACTGGACGGACTCGCCGAGAACTCCCAGATGGTATTATACCTCACGTCAGATGGCAGTTCTCAGGTGACACTTGTACAGGTTAGTCTGTAGACCCGAGATCGTCATAGAGTCTTGTGTGATTCCCACTGTGCTTTGATCTCCACCTTACCACGTCCATGAGGGCGTGCAAAACGGTGGTCTTTGGGTACAGTCCCGAGTCACATGGAGGCAATGAGCGATAGGAGGGGTTTCGTCTCTCCCGGTATTGGGAGTTGATGTTGTGCTGTGCTCGATTGGCCGTAGCAGGGAAGTCCCTGGCCAGGGCTGATCAGAGATTTACTGGTAAGTGTTACCAGTAGTTTCTCGACCCGTTACGAGCCTCACATCGGCACGACTTATCGGGTTATTGGGGTCTGACGTATACCACCCCTAGACTTGATATGCGACGTATCAGACGAAGAGACTTGACTGTATGGTAAGTGTTACTGGTCGGATTCGCAGGAGTGTGAGCGGGCTAGCTCGTCGATCTTCTGATCGCTCAATACCCGGGTGGCCGTTACGTTTAGCAGACCGCTTGCGGCTTGTGGGTGCTTGATATGATCATCATCTGCTACCGGCGTATTGACGAGTCTTTAGAGTCCTACACAGAGGTTTCCTGGTTCAAGCGAAACGAAATAGGAGTGCATATGAGATATGTGCGGGACCGAGAATAATGCGTGTATGTGATACCGTATTTGATTCTCGCGATTAATGTTTCGATTGGTTGTATGTGATATAACCTTGTTATCGAATCGAAGATCGATTCGATAAGTCGATACATTGAATACTAGTCGGTTATGTGCGACATGACCGGATCATTGAATCAAGTGTTGATTTAATGATTTAATGTATAATTATATATTTGATATATTACTTTGCATTAACTAGTATTGGTTCACTTTAAACGGATTTTTCTCACTTGATGTGCACATTGTATATGTGATATACTTCTGTGCAATTACATGTATCATGTTTGATGATGCATGTTGTTTTGGCTTTGTGTAAAGAATGCAACCATGGTTATGAGAGTGGTTAGGGTTTAAGATTTATTCTCTTATTATTAAATCCTTTTATTATTTATTAAATAGATTTATGGAAACAAAAGGGTTTCATTTTATCATGAAGTGTGGTGAAGCTTCATGAAGCTTTTTGTAATGATGCCATTTTGTCTCCTTGCTTAAACCTAACCACTCCCACTAACCATGGTCAATTCTCTACACTTGACCATGGTTAGAAGATGATAAGAATTCCATTATTATTCATTTTAGAAATAACTTATCATAAGTTTTTCTATCATCTTCTTCTTCTTCTCAAAGTGAGAAAGCTTGCTACTTTAATGGCAAGTTGTGATCTAGTGAGCAAAATCCAAATCTAAAGTGAACCCATCTCCTATTTCTTCACCCTCTACCTCTAGCCAAGTTGTAGAGTATGTTTTCTTCACAAATTTCATCACTTTGTGAAGTCGGAGCTTGAACTTGCGATGCCTCGACGTAGATCGTCTTTGACACGAAGCCGGCGATCTAGCTCACCCGTTTCTCCGACGAAGCCGACGTTTGAGCCCGGAGCTCGACTAGGACAGCGAGGAGACGTCGTTGCGGAGCCGTGGAGGTGGACATCCGGATCTACAAAGGTTGTATTTCCGTTTAAACTATAGTTAAGTGTTAACTAGCTTTCTATTTCGCCTAGACATCTAGTCTAAGATCCGTAGTCTAGGGTTTCTCGGCACTAAAAATTTTAATTTGGCATGTTCGATGCCTTGTGTGACCTCATTAGGGTGCCTAGGAACCTTTCACTGGTATCAGAGCCTAGCTAGAGCCTTAGGCGAAGTCCCGAAGACGTTTGAAACCCGATCGAACCGAAATCCAAAACCTAAAAATGCTCTCTGGACTTTTTCTAAAAATTCGGATTTTTGTCAATTAAAAATATGTAGAAAATCAAGCAGGGTGTTATTAGAATTACTGTGAAATACGAGGGGGTAATTCCACTTTTCCACCGCGGAAGGGCGGCACATGCTAGGCATGTGCGGCGCTTCCGCGGCGTTACTGTTCCCTTAAATAATTATTTCTTCACAGTAACTGATATAATTCAATGCTGTGTATTCTGGGATATTTTTATTGTGACTTTACAGAAGAGTATTTTGGGGTACTATTGGGAATCAGTATTTCGATCGGATTATCAAATTTCGTTTTTAGTGTTTTTCCAGATAATTGTAGAATATGTTAAAGAGTTCGACCGGATATAAAAATACCCAGGTTTTCCCCTGCCGGAATATCCAAGTGTTGGATTATTGTGTGGTTAAAAGACGTTCTGAGTAGTGCAAGTAACGCGATGGTCCCTCTAGAAGACACAAACCTTAACTCGATTATGTGACCGTCTTGAACTGCCCTTTGAACCTTCGGGTTTGGGGCAGTACGGCGTGCCACATGTGAGGCGTTGGCTTGACCCTTCTACGGCTGGACCGTTGGTACTGAGGTATGAAGTGAATGTCTTTGAACCTATTTCATGTGTTGATCGGTGTCGGGAAAACTTGGGTGTTCGAAAGTTCGATCGGAAAGTTTGATATATTCTATTTATCCGGAATTGGATACAATAATTGGAATTCACAAAAGGTTATGAGATAACTGGATGAATGTTATAGATCTAGCAGTTTAGTTTCACAAGATATCGAAAAGAGTTTTCGATGATGGGACTAAAATGCGGGATTTATAACTGTTAGGCATGTGATGTCTAAAGAGATTGCGGATTCCAATTGTTGTAGTTTTACACTTTCTTTTCTGTGACCGTAAGTGTAGTATGTTCATATCGCCGGTTTCGTTGCTATACGTCAACGACAATTGGGGTATGCATACTTACTTACGTTGATGACATGTGATGTTATGTGTTGCTGGATATGTTATATTGGATCGTCGTAATCGAATAGCCGGGGGTTTTTATGTGAGATGAGTGTTTTTCATTTTCATTCATGTAAAAACTTGTATGTAATATTCTTTTATTTGGGGCACTTCCAGGTAGCGGAAGCCGTCACCCTTTGTATATTATTTACTTTTCCGCATTAGGATAGACCCAAGGAGGGGAGCACAAGTAACCGGGTTCTGGGGTCCAGTGGGAGACCAACTCGAGGAGTCGAGTCCGGGTCTCCTAACCCTAGAATTGGCAGGGTTGCTTGCCGCTCTCGTAGGGGTCTAGGGGTGTGGGATTGGCTATTCATCACGACCGTGGAATCCGTGTTTTATACTGGCTCGTATTGAAAACACGGACGTCCTAGTATATCCAATATTTCATATGTTTATTCTGCTGCGATATCTGTGAAGTGATTATGAGATGATTCTGTGATGGATATAATATATAGTATATATGATATATTATATAGACGTTACTTATGTTTTACACCCGCGCTAGCCCTGCCCTGCTCTGTCGTTAGTTACCTAACCTAACGGTGCACGAGGGGACATCGAGGCGAATGCGGATGGCATAAGTGTACGTCATATCTATCTGTGATGTTTAGGTATTTAAATGATGGGACTTCATTAATGTGATTAATGAAAGATAAGAAACCTAAGATGTTGTAGAATCAGATTTTAAATAAAACAGGTAGCTACAGTTCGTGCTTTGCATAGCGGTATATATGATATACCCCGCACCTTATTCGACGAGGAAAGGACCGAGATCCCTTCACCGGGAGTGACTCCTTTAGCAAAACTAGAAAAGCCTCAAAATCACTCCATTTCAAAACATCATTTGATTCTACAACGATATCAAGTTCATTACGCTCATGGTTTTCAGAAAAACCTGGCGTAGCCCTCCGTCATTTCAGATGAGTAGTAGTTAGTATTCGTGCTACGTTTGTTGGCCTGCGTCAAGGCGTAGTGTGCGGTAGCTAACTAGTATTTATCTGCTTATGCATATGATGCAGATTGGATTAGGGTAGTCGTGCGACTTTGTTGGCCTGCGTCAAGGGTCGTACGGGTGGGTTTAATTCAATCAGGAAATGACGGGTTGAACTTGACTAGCGCACTATGGTTTGTTGGCCTGCGTCAAGGTCATAGCACGCTAGGGGCAAAATATTATCGGGAATTTCAAGTGTTGAAATTTGCAATGAGATTGCATACCTTCTATGAGATAGTTGGATCCCGATACCCGCTGCGAGTAAGAGTTACTCCTGGGAGAGTTTTATACATTACAATTAGCCGATCAAGTAGGTGTCTAGAAAGGTGTTAACGAGGTTACGCCTCTGGGAAAACGAGGTTTACAGTAATTAGGTTCGTGCGAAAGCACGGGGGACCTCCCTCAAAGTACCGACACTGGCCTGGCTGAAAGATTGGCGAACTTGTAGTGTGTAATTAATCCCGGCTAGTCTTTCCTTTTAGGGTTTGGAGGAAGATTTGATAAAAAGCAGTGGGAGCCATCCTGATTAGATAAGATAATAACCAATCTGATCTTGCACGAGCTTACGCTAAAGTGTTTTCTTCTCTCTCTCTCCAGGTAGCGACCATTTCATGCCTTAATAAAGATAATAATATGGATGTATTGACCGAACCCGCATGTTATACTGTGCTGGGGAACGTTGGTTCCGTTCCTTCTTATAAGAGTTATAGGAATGAACAGGAAATAGGGGAATACCAGGATTCCCATGCCACCCGAATCAAGAAAGTACATGTTGATGCATTTTCTTCGGGTGTGTTCGTTACTGAGAACTGTTTCTCCATTTGCTCTACGTCCTGGGTATTGGATACCGGGTCAGGATCCCATATATGTAATCAGTTACATGGGCTTAGGAAAGGTAGAGAACTTGGAGAAGGTGATAAAGACATTAGAGTCGGAAATGGTGCAATTGTTGCAGCTAAGACTGTCGGGGAATATCACCTTGTATTACCAACTGGTAATACATTGGTCCTGAACGAATGCTATTACATGCCGAACCTGATATGCAATATTATATCAGTCTCTTTATTAAGTAAAGAGGGATATAATTTTGTATTACAGGACAATGTTATGAACATTTTCCATAACCAAAAGTTGGTTGGATCAGGCACGTTGTGCAATGGCATTTATGTTCTAAACCAATCAATAGTCCTCAGTATAACAAACACACACAAGAGGAAGAGTTCTGAACTCAATGAATCCTTCTTGTGGCATTGTAGACTGGGTCACATCAATGCGACACGACTAGCTAAGTTGCATAAAGATGGATATTTAAATTCGTTTGAATTTTCATCTTATGACACTTGCCAGTCATGTCTCAAAGGCAAGATGACCAAGACTCCGTTTACGGGACACGGAGAAAGAGTTACCGAACTCTTAGGACTGATACATAGTGATGTATGCGGTCCCATGTCTACACATGCCAGGGATGGTTCTTCATACTTCATTACATTCACTGACGATCTCTCTAGGTTCGGGTATGTGTTCCTGATGAAACACAAATCAGAAGCTTTTGAGAAATTTAGGGAATATAAACAAGAAGTCGAGAACCAAACCGGAAAAAGTATTAAAATCCTACGATCTGATCGAGGAGGAGAATACTTAAGCAATGAATTCCTGGACTTCCTAAAAGAGAATGGGATTCTCTCTCAGCTGACTCCTCCATATACACCACAGCACAACGGTGTATCAGAACGAAGGAACCGCACCCTATTAGATATGGTGCGCTCTATGATGAGCAC
The DNA here is from genome assembly GCA_030015575.1 of Agapanthus africanus. Lineage (NCBI taxonomy): Eukaryota > Viridiplantae > Streptophyta > Magnoliopsida > Asparagales > Amaryllidaceae > Agapanthus > Agapanthus africanus. Next base: position 407,306,290 of record CM057346.1, read on the forward strand.
AGCTGAGTTATCTATTTTCTTCTGGGGATATGCACTGGAAACAGCTGCAGACCTATTGAATATGGTTCCCACCAAAACCGTGCCGACCACTCCATATGAGATATGGAAAGGAAAGAGACCATATCTTAATTATGTTAAGATATGGGGTTGTCCGGCCTATGTAAAAATGCAAAATCCGGACAAACTCGCGGCAAGGTCCATTCTGTGTAAGTTTATTGGATATCCCAAACATTCGCGAGGGTATATCTTCTACCACCCTGAGGAACAAAGAGTGTTTGTTTCTCGGCATGCCACCTTTTTAAAAAGGAATTTCTTGAAAAAGAGATTAGTGGTCATGAGGTAGAACTGGAAGAGGTTCCAGCTGCTCAAGCTACAACAGAAGATCTGGTGGAACCAGAGGATTCCATAGTTCCCGATGAACCCCAGCCACTCCGCCGATCTAGTAGGGTTCCTCGCCAACCTGAGAGATACTACGGTTTTCTCATGGACGGTGGGAGCGAGGATTGCATCATGGAGGATGATGACCCAACTAGCTTCGAGCAGGCCATCACGAGTGGGGACTCAGTGAAATGGCTGGATGCTATGCGGTCCGAGATGGATTCCATGTACACCAACAAAGTATGGACTTTGGAAGTTGCTCCTGAAGGGGTAAAACCCATTGGGAGCAAGTGGATCTTCAAGAAGAAACTTGGTGTAGATGGGAAAGTGGAGACTTTCAAAGCTAGACTTGTAGCAAAGGGTTTTCGTCAAAGACCAGGTGTGGACTATGACGAAACCTTTTCTCCAGTGGCTATGCTTAAATCCATCCGAATCATGCTTGCCATTGCTGCCTTTCATGACTACGAAATCTGGCAAATGGATGTTAAGACCGCCTTTCTAAATGGTGATTTAGAAGAGTGCGTGTACATGACTCAGCCAGAGGGCTTCATAGACAGTGGGAGCAGCGGGAAGGTGTGCAAGTTGCTTAAATCCATTTATGGATTAAAGCAAGCATCGCGGAGTTGGAACATCTGCTTTGACGTCGTTATCAAAGAGTTTGATTTCGTCAAAAATCCAGATGAACCTTGTATTTACAAGAAGGTGGCAGAGAGTAAGGTTGTCTTCCTCGTATTGTACGTGGACGACATACTCTTGATAGGAAATGATATTCCTATGCTGCAATCGGTCAAGCTCTTCTTATCACAAAGATTCTCAATGAAAGATCTTGGTGATGCCTCCTGCATATTGGGAATCAGGATCTATAGAGATAGATCCAAACGGATTTTGGGATTGTCCCAATCCAGGTACATTGACACCATACTAAAGAGGTTTAGTATGGAAGAGTCCAAGCGTGGGAACTTACCCACGATCTCTGGAGTCACTCTCTCCAAAGAGATGTCTCCCAAGACTGATTTGGAGAGAGCTCGCATGCAAGGGATACCCTATGCTTCGGCAGTAGGCTCTATCATGTATGCGATGCTATGTACCAGACCCGATGTAGCATACTCACTAAGTGTAGTGAGCAGGTATCAAGCTGATCCTGGAGAGAGTCACTGGACAGCTGTGAAGAGCATTCTCAAGTACTTGCGAAGGACTAGAGATATGTTCTTGGTGTATGGTAACGGAGAGCTCCAAGTGTAGTCCTTTACCGATTCGAGCTTCCAGAGTGATAAGGACGACTCTAAGTCGCAGTCGGGCTTTGTCTTTACCCTTTACGGAGGGGCGGTTAGCTAGAAGATTTCCAAGCAGGAAACCGTGGCAGACTCGACGATGGAGGCTGAATACATCGCTGCCAACGATGCTGCTAAAGAAGCTGTCTGGATCAAGAAGTTCATTACTGAACTTGGTGTGGTTCCATCCATTGAGCATCCAATACCTTTGTATTGCGATAACAATGGAGCAGTGGCTTTGGCCAAGGAACCCATGTCCCATCAGCGGTCCAGGCATATTCTGAGGCGGTATCACCTGATCCGGAAGATAGTTGATCGCCGGGAGATCGAGGTCAGGAGAGTTGACACGAAGAACAACACGGCGGATCCACTCACGAAGGCCATTCCCCAGATACAGTTTGAGAGACTCTTCGGGATGCTCGGTATGAGATACTACAGCAGCTGGCCCTAGTGCAAGTGGGAGATTGTTAGTTGTATGTATGCCCTAGAGGCCAGTATTGTACAGATTATGTATATTATATTGGATGCTTGGACATATATAGAGATGACTTTCTTGCTCGACATGATAGTATGCTATCTGGTTGCCATTTATCTTAACATGTACACTAGTCTCTTTATACTGTCTTATAGTTACATGTTGGTAAAGCCCTTAGGATTTGTACTTGACTACCTGGACTATGATGCAGATCATACTAGTGGGGACATGGTAGTCCATAAGTACATCCTTCAAGGTCCCTAGTCGTGGGTGTATCGAGATGGGGCATCGATATACCAGAGTAGACTAGCGTATACGCTTCTCGACCCATGTGATGGGCGATGGATGATCCCATATCCATTGATGTTTGACATCAGAGATGGTATACGGGTGCTCAGTGGAGACTGGGTACACTGGACGGACTCGCCGAGAACTCCCAGATGGTATTATACCTCACGTCAGATGGCAGTTCTCAGGTGACACTTGTACAGGTTAGTCTGTAGACCCGAGATCGTCATAGAGTCTTGTGTGATTCCCACTGTGCTTTGATCTCCACCTTACCACGTCCATGAGGGCGTGCAAAACGGTGGTCTTTGGGTACAGTCCCGAGTCACATGGAGGCAATGAGCGATAGGAGGGGTTTCGTCTCTCCCGGTATTGGGAGTTGATGTTGTGCTGTGCTCGATTGGCCGTAGCAGGGAAGTCCCTGGCCAGGGCTGATCAGAGATTTACTGGTAAGTGTTACCAGTAGTTTCTCGACCCGTTACGAGCCTCACATCGGCACGACTTATCGGGTTATTGGGGTCTGACGTATACCACCCCTAGACTTGATATGCGACGTATCAGACGAAGAGACTTGACTGTATGGTAAGTGTTACTGGTCGGATTCGCAGGAGTGTGAGCGGGCTAGCTCGTCGATCTTCTGATCGCTCAATACCCGGGTGGCCGTTACGTTTAGCAGACCGCTTGCGGCTTGTGGGTGCTTGATATGATCATCATCTGCTACCGGCGTATTGACGAGTCTTTAGAGTCCTACACAGAGGTTTCCTGGTTCAAGCGAAACGAAATAGGAGTGCATATGAGATATGTGCGGGACCGAGAATAATGCGTGTATGTGATACCGTATTTGATTCTCGCGATTAATGTTTCGATTGGTTGTATGTGATATAACCTTGTTATCGAATCGAAGATCGATTCGATAAGTCGATACATTGAATACTAGTCGGTTATGTGCGACATGACCGGATCATTGAATCAAGTGTTGATTTAATGATTTAATGTATAATTATATATTTGATATATTACTTTGCATTAACTAGTATTGGTTCACTTTAAACGGATTTTTCTCACTTGATGTGCACATTGTATATGTGATATACTTCTGTGCAATTACATGTATCATGTTTGATGATGCATGTTGTTTTGGCTTTGTGTAAAGAATGCAACCATGGTTATGAGAGTGGTTAGGGTTTAAGATTTATTCTCTTATTATTAAATCCTTTTATTATTTATTAAATAGATTTATGGAAACAAAAGGGTTTCATTTTATCATGAAGTGTGGTGAAGCTTCATGAAGCTTTTTGTAATGATGCCATTTTGTCTCCTTGCTTAAACCTAACCACTCCCACTAACCATGGTCAATTCTCTACACTTGACCATGGTTAGAAGATGATAAGAATTCCATTATTATTCATTTTAGAAATAACTTATCATAAGTTTTTCTATCATCTTCTTCTTCTTCTCAAAGTGAGAAAGCTTGCTACTTTAATGGCAAGTTGTGATCTAGTGAGCAAAATCCAAATCTAAAGTGAACCCATCTCCTATTTCTTCACTCTCTACCTCTAGCCAAGTTGTAGAGTGTGTTTTCTTCACAAATTTCATCAATTTGTGAAGTCGGAGCTTGAACTTGCGATGCCTCGACGTAGATCGTCTTTGACACGAAGCCGGCGATCTAGCTCACCCGTTTCTCCGACGAAGCCGACGTTTGAGCCCGGAGCTCGACTAGGACAGCGAGGAGACGTCGTTGCGGAGCCGTGGAGGTGGACATCCGGATCTACAAAGGTTGTATTTCCGTTTAAACTATAGTTAAGTGTTAACTAGCTTTCTATTTCGCCTAGACATCTAGTCTAAGATCCGTAGTCTAGGGTTTCTCGGCACTAAAAATTTTAATTTGGCATGTTCGATGCCTTGTGTGACCTCATTAGGGTGCCTAGGAACCTTTCAATGTTTTCGTGCACCATGTACACCTGATTGAGATTCTTGCGCACACTTGGCGCATTTGATGCGATTTTGTGCACACCAGATGCACTAAATCGGGGTTTTGTGCAGATTAGATGCACCTGATAGTGAGTCGTGCACGCCCGTTGTACTTGACAGATGTTTTGGTGCGCACCTGTTGCACTTATTTTGTTTTTGTGTGTATTCATGGTATCTGTATTTGGTTTTGATTTCAGTGCGCACCGGACGCATATGATATTTTATTGATGTGATTGGGATTGATTTCAGTTTGAGCAGTATGTTTTCATAATCACTATTATTTGATTTAGTAACCAGGCGGGACGTGTATGTTAAATAAAAGATATATATATATAGTTATTTTTTTAAATAAACGTCCGCTACTTATGCCGTGACACGTGCATCACACGGCAATTTTCAAAAAGGGGTGTTTGCATATTTCCTTATCCAGATATTTGTACGGTTTTACTATGATGCGCACTATATATAAGTTACAGATTGATCTATATTATGATGGTTTTCATATTGGGTTTCGATATTTCATTCTCGCCATAACTCCGATGATTGCGCAATACTTGACGGAGTTGATTTTTGTTATGTGTTGATGATTTCGGAGCCCCGACGATTTGAGTGTTTTGCTAAATGTTTTATTATTTGGAGGGGGAGTTTTAATTTAAATTCGGGCACCGAATTTCTTAAAGGAGGGAAGATTGTAACGTTTTAAAAATAATTAAATGAATAAAATTGTTTAAGTGAATTTTGTGATTTTCAGTAAAGTAAAATGTATTTTTCATAAGACAAAACCGTGATTGTTTTTCATTATAATTTCAAAAATACCTATTTTAATTATGTAATTACTAGTAAATGGTGTTTATTTAGCCACTTATAAATTTTTAGTTTAATTAAATATTTTTCCTAAATTAATTATTTTAAATATTAACATAAGCTTTATTTTTACACTAAATTAGTGTAAATTACAAATTTGAATGGTTTTAATTTGTAAAAAATGAACCATGGCATGTTATAATTTAGTGTGTATCATGCAAAATTTATTTGCAAATTTTTCCTATTTTCTAGAGTTTTCTTGAGTTGCTATAGTAAAGAAATAAAAGAAAAATAAATAAATGCATGAAAAGACATAATGAAGTGATATTTTGGTGGAGACTTCTACACATTTTCTCACCCTCTTCTTTCTCTCCCTCACCTCCAAAAAAATGTACGGCCTCACCCCCCATGGTAGCCCCCATTTTCCTCATTTTATTTTGCTCGAAAATTCATCAAAAATCCTTTAAAAATTCAATTAAAAATCCACAAAATCCTATTTATTTCCTACCCTTTATTCCTTGCTCATTTTTTATATGGAATTTGGAGATGGAAAGCAAGCATTTTGGAGGCCCATTTTCTTGTTTGGATTTCATATTTTGGAGGTATAAATTTCCTTCTTTTGTTTATTTGTTATTAGATGTTTCTTTTAAGCATGTTTAGATTTAATGAATTAATTCTATGTTCAATTTTTAAAATTCAAGTTAGGGTTTGTAAATTCAAGTTATGATTTTTATTAATTAATTAGGATTATAATAGTTAGTTTAACACTTTTAGAATTGGAAAATCTTGCATGGTTGTTGAATTGTAAATTTTTCATTTAAAATTGTTTAAATTAGGAATTTTGCTAACTAGGTTTCTATAAAACATAATTTTTGGAGAAATGAAATTTCAATTAATATTTGTAACACTATATTATGGTCTTAATAAGGGTATTAACTTGTTGGTTGAATGGAAACTTAAATTGATTGCTAGTTTCTATTGATAATTGATAAATTGTGATAAAAATTGCTATTTTGTAAACTAGATTTTAGAAATTCCTAAATAAATGAGATTAAAAATATAATTTATGGTTTCATTAAATCATTATCATCATGAATTGTGGTTTAATACATTAATTCATGCAAAATCACGTTTTGTGGTGGAATTGTGGTATTTTGCTTGAAAAATGTTGAAAATTATTAAAGGTTGCAAACTAGAAATTTCAAATTAATACAAATTTGTGTGATAAAAATATAGTAATGGTTTGTATAGTCTAGTTATGCTATTTAATGAGTTTTATGACCATTGGTTTCATTTAAATGTCAAGTTTTGATGAAAAACGGTAAATTGGCATTTTCGGGTTTTACGAAATTAGACGGTTTGATAGATTTTAGGGTTTCGATGGATTTAATCATGTTTTATAATATAAGTAATGTGTTTTAAAACTACGAGTTATTTGTTGATGTTTATCTCGATCCATCGGAGTTTGCACGCCGATATCGAGCGATATTTGGTTCTTTTGCGTGGACGGGACATAGGTTTTAACCTATGCTTGTTCCTTGCGTTGTTTTGACTTTTGTATGTGATTCAGTTTACGATGCTATTTGTATGTTTGCGTTTAGGTACCCCTCACGTGGACTGCGGGCGATGAAGAGGAGGATGGAAACAACGTTTTTGGCAGACATGGACCAGGTGAGTAGATGCATATCTACGGGGGAAGTCGGGTGGATGGCGTTTAGCACCCCCGCAACGTAGAATAGGAATAGTACTTATTAACATTAGAAAACCAGATGTGACCCTAGATTATTAATGAGTAGGGCCCTAGTAATGACCCTAGGCTGGACTAGACTGATTTAGGAAGACATATCAGAAGATGAATACCTTGGAAGAGGTTCGTAGGTTTCAGGTAGAAACACACACACGCACACACTGAAACACGACATGGTGTATACGTGCATGTGTATATATATATAGGACGAGGTATAGGTATATATATATATACAACACGTATATAGGATACATTGATGTGATATGATATCCGAGGTATGATGAAACAGTGTAACTGGGCTTGATGCCGTGATTCTTGGCTATACAGTCGTAATAAGTGTTAGCGGATCATTAGAGAATGAGATAATGAACAAGTATACTTAAATTATAATGGGTGGTGATGATATTGAGGTACATGGGACTCTAAAATAGTACCCGGACTGTAACTTGTGATTGATCACGATATGGGATATGTATGACTTGATTACGACATCATATAGGTGTGACCTGATGTCGATATCATAGAGGTGTGACTAGAGGACGATATGATATCAGTATGACTTAATCACAATATGATACATATGACATGATATTTCTGAGGATAAACTAATGATGCTTATTATGATGGAAATGATATATGATTGATGTATGCGATCACAGTTTAGCACCTTGATCATGAGATATGTTGATGATGACATTATACTAATGATGAGACACCTAGGAGATACTTGACCCGTACCCCGATATTGGGATGCCGTACGATGGATTTTACCGTACGAGGCATAGATATGATGATTGATCCGCACTCTTGATTCGAGGAAGCCGTACTACATACGTGACGCTATTGAGGCTGGATCGCCGACTATTAGAGATATTGATTCAGACCTAGGTAGACTCTTGTTTCTTAATGACTAGTTTCTTAGGTTTAGTTCCTTAGGAGGTTAGATGGACACTAGGTTAGGTTCGAGTCATATAGTGGTAGTGATAATTGTATATCAAATGAGTGGATAACACACATCCGTCTTTACTTTCACACTGTAATCATAATGATGCATGTTCTTACATATGCTGCTATAATCAGTATAAACTTTACCTGTTAGGACACCAGAACCATTACCGATGATGCGCATATTCCACGCACACTTATTTGCCGGCTCACACACATCATCATCGGTAATTGCTATGTCACGTACACTTTAGATCTTATTATGTTTTATTGATAGAATCAGCTAGCAACTAGATCGATATATAATATTGTGATTACTCTCAGATGCTAGTATAGACATGGCATTTATTACTTAGACATTCATGCATTCATATTCTCATGTTATCATGCAGTTTTATGGGGCATATGCCGACACTTATCATTTACTTACTCATGATTTTGAGATTTGGATTTCTATGAGATTTCTGGTTTTTTGGGGAAAACCGCAAGAATATATATAAAAAATTCTCTCTCTCTCCTCCTCTCTTTTTAAAACATAAGATGCAGTTTTCTCGTGATGTATGTGTCGTCCACCATGAGATTTCATGTTTTCTGATGGATTTCGAGACCTGATTCGAGGAGTGGATGAACCTTCTCAGGTACATGGTGGGCCCGGTATGGTACCCCGGGGCAAGAAGATCGAGTTGTAGACGATGAGCCTGGCAGGGGAAGGCTACCTACCGGTGATGTCTGGCGCGGCGGATGTCCGGAGGATACCGATCGTTGTCGTGAGATTTGATGATATGGGCCGATCCGGACTGACGGAGCCCGAGATATTGAGACTTGAGATTACATGTGTTGTGTCGATACTTGACACGGATTTCCATGGATTTCATTGTTGAGATTTCAGATTCTTATATACATTTTACTATGATAACAGCTAAAGATTTCTTATACAGATACACCTGGATTTCAGGATTGGTTATTTTACATTCATGGTGCATGCATATCCGTTCATATGACATAGTACTATATAAGGCACTGACACGAGCACGGAGTATCTGCATTTACACGTAGTATTACCCTGCTATTATTAGATGATTGGGACTTAGTAGTGTATTATTATGTCCTAGGATAGCGTCGTGTATTCGATTTCTTTTCGTAGATGTCTTCTACTCACGAGTTGGCAACTCACCCCCGTTGTGGCAAATTTTATTACAGGTTCGATGTACAGGTTTCCCTGGCAGCTTGCTGGCACATCTTTTCTTCAGGGTGATTTGCACGGTAGGTTGGTTCACTTGTATCTGAACCACCATTGTATTTTTATTCTTTCATTTGTATCTAGTAAGCTCCATCAACCATACTTGTATTACTTGATAAGTTTATTGGACCAGTCTTTTATTTTGACCTTAGAGTCGCGCATGTATTATTCTGATCTGGTGGTTTTGTTTTATTTTGAGTTTTGAGCCTCGCCCTTTGGCGTTGTATATTATTGTGCTTGTTGTGATTGTTTCCGCCTGTTGGCGTTGATGCTAGCTCCCGTTGGGGATGCTTTTTATTGTTTATGTATATTATACTTGTTGTACCCGTTTGGGAGCCAGTTTTTATAGCGGAGACTCTGCCGAAATTTTTTAGAAAATTTGCTGATGTTTTAAACTTGTTCCTTCATGTTTTCTTTTACTGCTTCTTCTTCTTTTTCATGGTTTAGATTTCTGGGCTTCGGCTTACTTAGGTTACGTTGCGCCTCTAGACGTTTCGTAATCTAAGAGCCGGTCACGTTCCGTACTTTCGGGTCATGACACATAGTCAAACTTAGACTCGAACCAAGGTTAACCTAGCGCTCTGATACCAACTTTGTCATGACCCGAAATAGCACGTGACTGGCACTTGAATCATATAAAGCCTATAAGACCTCATCTAACTCAAGTAAGCCAAAAGCCCAAAAATCTAAAACCATTTTTAAGTGATAAATAATGGAAAATTAGATTTAAGAAGTGAAGAAAACATGTTTTAAAAACAAGGCTTTTAAATAAGTAAGCCGAATATGCAATTTAAAAGTATCGATGTCTTTTCTGAAAATTTCGGCAGAGTTTCCTTTGTAAATACTGGCCCCGAACGGGGTACAACATGAATAATATATATATGCACAATAAAAAGGCATCCCCAAGCGGGAGCTAGCTCTTCGTCAATCGACGGTCTCAACCACGCAAGCAATATAATATACAACGCCAAGGGCGAAGATCAAAACTCAAAGGAAAACTCAAATCAGCTTGAAAACCATAATACTACAACGCGCGACTCTAAGGTCGAATTAATACAAAACTGGTTTTCTAAGTCTGAAACAATATACAAGTTTGGTTGATGGAATTTCTAGATACAACTGAATAATACATGTACAATGGTGGTACTGATGCAAAAGAATCCACCTACCAAAGCAAGTCACCCGTAAGAAAAGCAGTGTGCCAGAAAAGCCGCAATGAAACCTGTACGGCAAATATGGAAGAAACTGTGGCACAACGGGGGTGAGTTGCCAACTCGTGAATAGAAAACATCACAAAGCAGAAATCGTATGTATGACACAATCCTAGGTCAATACAATCAGATATATATATAAACCTCAAATGAATAAGTCTGAAGCATGATAAGGTGGCAATGTAACATCTATACATGAGTGTAGTGCCAAGTGCTAGTGCCAATGCCTCAGGTAATAACATATCATAAATATGAGGTATGATCAATTTCGACTATATCATGAAGTCTATGAATATATGGATATCATCCAACTATGTGATCAATATCATCAATGTCAATATATGTATGTGGAGATCATCCACGTGTCACCCAATGACAATAAGCATCATGCATGTAAATATCATAAACATATGCATGGAAGTATGAGGATGTAAATCAACATGTGTCGCTCGCGTCATATCAAAATCATGAAACCTGAGTGTCAAGCATCGACACTCGAAAACATCATGAAACCTGTGCTTAGCATCGGCACGTAAATCCTCATATACAAAGGGCTCCGTTAGTCCGGATCGGCCCGTGTCATCTCTCAACTCCGGTCGGTATCCCCCAGATATCCGCCGAGCTCAACACAATCACCGGTAGGTAGTACTCCCCTGCCAGGCTCACCGTCTAACATATACGAGTCTTCTTGCCCCGGGGTACCTCACCGGGTCCACCATGTACCCGCAGACGGTACCTACCGCTCCTCGAATCGGGTTTCACATGCCACTCTCAGAACCAAGAAAACACATGGTGGACGCACTGAAATATCATATCAAGGGTAACCGGGTTTTTCAAACAATATATATTTTCTTTTAAAATACCCACGGTTCCCAAATCCAGAAATATCATGGAAACAACATATCTCAATGCGTATAATCAGAAAGCATGATGTATGCGACATATAAAAGAAATGTAAGCATATCAGTGTATCATGCAACATGAAATAGTAAAATGCACATATTTAGGGAAGACCGCTTCTTTAAATTGAATCAGTTATAGAAAGTATCTTGCGGTTCCCAGATCTCCAAGTCAAACCAGAATCGTCTATGTATGTGCAAATATGTATGTGAACAAGTATGAGTGTACCATATGTAAGTACACGAGTGTGAATGTACAATAGATGCGTGCACAAGTATGAGTGTACAATATGTAAGTACACGAGTATGAATGTACAATAGATGTGTGCATAAGTATGAGTGTACAATATGTAAGTACACGAGTATGAATGTACAATAGATGTGTGCACAAGTATGAGTGTACAATATGTAAGTACATGAGTATGAATATACAATAAATGTGTGCACAAGTATGAGTGTACAATAAGTAAGTACACGGGTATGAATATACAATAGATGTTTGCACAAGGATAAATGTACAATATGTAAGTACACGAGTATGCCATGCAAGGGTCATATCCTGAATGCGACAGTACTACAGTGTAGTGACATGGCAATTATCGATGATGAAGTGTGTGGGGCGGCTAGCAGGTGTATATGGAACATATGCATCATTGATAATGGTGCTGGTTCCCTAACAACATAGATTTGATATAACAATAAACATATTCAACATGCAATGGGATGCAAACAGTAAGAATCTGCGGCAAAAGAATAATAAACACAACGGTGCAGAATCTACATCAATATATCTATGTCATACTGTTTTTGCCATTTAAAATATTACGAATCGGGGTTTTTAGGAAAATAAGGGCTATGGTGTTTTTAAGAAAAGATACGTCTTTTGAAATATCCGTAGAATCCTTTTACCTGTCTTTAAAATATTCCCGATTAGTTAGTTTTTGAAATAGGTATGACATCGGCCTAGCCTAACATATACAAGCAAAACTACAGCTCTAACTAACAAGTCAATTAGGAGGGGTATGGAAACCACCTAAATCTTAGTCGATATATATATATATATAATAGTCGGTGATCCCGTGTCAGAGGTACCGCGTACGATACAAAACAATATGACATTCTCGAGTCATGAGTGCGGATCTATCATCAAATAAAGCTTGTACGGTAATTCATCGTACGGCATCCCCAATAGCTGGGTGCGGGTCAATATCACATTCATCTCATCAATTATCAGGTATCATTATCATCATATCATGTGATCTGGGGTACTGGTCTAAGTCTAGTACAAATCGATACCATCTATATAAATATAAATGCGTGTGTGAAACATACGCCCAAAGGCCCACTACAATCTCATGTCGTATCCCAAATACGAATCACAATATATCACCGATCTCATGGCACCATGCCCAATATCATCGACTCATCTCCAAATATCATCCACTATCCTCATCATCTAGGTATATGTATATCAAGAAAGCATGTGGGTGGGTGGGTGTAAACCTATTCTAGGGTTCACATCTAGGAAACTATACTAGTTTACGACTACACCCTAATCTAACCATAGTACACCTAATCTCATCTCAATATCCATATCGTACCTAATGCTATCAAACATATATATATATATAGTATATCTCTAGTATACTAAGTATCGAACTGCGGGGGTGCTATACGCCATCCACCCGACTTCCCCCGTAGATATAATCTACTCACTTTGAATCCTGCATGTCGGTGTCGATGTCGCCTTCATCTTCTTCATCGTCTCGAATCATCGTGGGGGTACCTACATGTCACACGTATCGCATCACATTAAAACCAAATTGAAACCAAAACGACACGCGAAAACCAAAACGATACGCTAAAAAGCTTATAGGTTAGAACCTATAGGTACGCTTTCAAAACCATCAAACAATCCTCGATATCGTCATACAAACGCCAAGTAACCGAGGTAAAACGCAATTATACAAATCCAGAATTTAAAATACGAAACACGAAAACACGAATCAAAACAGCAACTATAGAAAAGGGTCCCAGATTCTACCCTAGGTCAAATTGGTCAATTTTGCATATACCAAGGTTCTATTTTACTGGAGATAAGGCCCAATAACAAAAACGAACCATTTCTAACATGCTCTGGCCACAAATTGCGGCTAAAAGGAATTAATTAGCGGCATGCAATGGGAGATAGGGTCTGGGGTTTTGGGGTTAGCTTCCAGGGTGCCTGCACATCTCTCTGTGTTTGCAAAATAAATTTCAGAGTCTCGGGATGATAGAAGATTCCATCTGACCCTCACAGATTCCATAATTTCCCGATATCGGCTTTTCTAAATCCGTATTCCGGGTTTCTAGTCTCTGTTTTTGGCCTGAGTTCTAGCACTAGGGGGTTTGTGTGGCCTCTACTGAGCTTAATTACCCCTCACCACTCTCACTTCCCATTAACCCTAACTAGAGTTTTCCTAAGTCCTCAAAACCACTCGATATCAATATGAAACAAGTATGGATGCATAAAGAATTAAAACACTGCACTAATGGTGCAGAAATTACCTCCTTTGGCAACTCAAGAAAATTCTTGAGTTGCTCAAAGTCCTCAAAATCTTCTCTTTCTTGGTCCATGGGGTAGCTAGTGAGCTTGTGCATCCTTTTTGTGAAATGAGATTTGGGTTTTGAGTTGATTTTCATGGAGTTTTAGGGGATTGAAGATGGAGGAGGAAAGGGGTGTGCAGCAACAGCAGCAACAAGAGGAGGGGAGAGGGAATGAGTGAAGGGAAATGATGAAGGAATGGCATCATGACATGGGTTGACCCTCACGCACTCTTTCTCTCTCTAACCCATGCTTCATATTTTAATCTTTTCCTTTTCTTTTCTAATTTCCTTCTCTCCTCAATAGTAACCCTAAACTAACAAGCCATGCACCCAAAACATGTAGGAAAATACAAGTGTAAAAAAAAAAAAGATATGGTGCATGTTTGCACAAAACAAGTTTAATGCGCGATTAACGATTTTTAATCGCGATGAGCACTAAATTAGCATATAATTAATCATAAAAACTTTTTTAAAATGCCATAATTCCATAAAACACCCTCTTTTAGAATTTTCCATAATTTTCCAAGAATTTTCCCAATTTAACGGTATTTAATTATACCGCCTTATTTAAAATATTCAATATTTTATAATTAAATTATAAAAATTCCCCAAAAATAATATTTTATTATTTTGAAATGTTACACTTGACTACCAGGACTATGATGCAGATCATGCTAGTGGGGACAGTGTAGTCTCCAAGTACATCCTTCAAATGTTCCTAGTCGTGGGAGTACCGAGACAGGGCATCGATACTCTACAGTATACTAGCGTATTCGCTTCTTGACCCATATGATGGGCGATAGATGATCCCATATCCATTGGTGTTTGACATCAGAGAAGGTATACGGGTGCTCAGTGGAGACTGGGTAAACTAGACGGACTCGCCGAGAACTCCTAGATGGTATTATACCTCACGTCAGATGGCAGTTCTCTGGTGACACTGGTACAGGTTAGTCTGTAGACCCGAGATCGTCATAGAGTCTTGTGTGATTCCCACTGTGCTTTGATTTCCACCTCACCACGTCCATGGGGGCATGCAAAACGGTGGCTTTTAGGTACAGTCCCGAATCACATGGAGGCAATGAGCGATAGGAAGGGTTTCGTCTCTCCCGGTATAGGGAGTTGATGTTGCGCTGTGTTCGATTGGCTATAACTGGAAATCCGTGGGCAGGGTTGCTGAGATTTACTAGTAAGTGTTATCAGTACTTTCTTGATCTGTTATAGACCTCATATCGACATGACTTATCGGTTATTGGGGTCTGACGTTTACTACCCTTAGACTGCATATGCGACATATCAGACGACGAGACCAGACTGTACGGGAGTGTTACTGATTGGATTCACAGGAAAATGTACAGGCTTGCTTGTTGATCTTCTGATCGCTCAATGCCCGGGTGGCCTTTACGTTTGGCAGACCGCTTGCGGCTTGTGGGTGTTTGATATGATCATCACCTACTGCCGGTGTTTTAACGAGTCTTTAGAGTCCTACACAGAGGTTTCCTGGCTCAAGCGAAACGGAGTAGGAGCGCATATGTGATATGTGTAGTACTGAGATTGATGCGTGTATGTGATACCGCATTCTATTCTCGCGATGTGTTACATGATTGGTTATATGTGATATAGTCGATTTATCGGATCAAGCGTTGATTCGATAAGATGTTGCATTTCATATTAGTCGGTTATATGTGATATAGCTGGATTATTAAATCAAGAGTTGATTTGATAATTTAATGTATAATTATATGTGATATGTATATTTGTGTACATATATTGTGTCATGCTTGATGATACATATAAGATGGGTGTATGAGATTAATACCACACTAGGGTTAAGTTAGAGTTTCTATTTATGTTAAGCTAATTCAAAAGAGATTGAGTTTGTTATGCTAAAGCTTGGACAAAAGCTTTTGGATAAGTTTTGACAAAGTCAACTCTTTTGTCTAGTTAAAGATATTTATCAAACCCAACCCTTAACCATAGTGTGTGGTTTATTCTCTACATGAGTTAAGCATGATAGCTTTAACTCAACCATGGATGAAATAATTCATTTTGGATGAGTAATTCATGACTTCTTCTTCTTCTTCTTCTTCAAGCTCCATGAAAAGCTTTCTAGCTTCAATGGAGGTATGAGAAATAAAATGAGAAAATCAATTCTAAAGTGAGCTCACCTCCTACTTCTTCATCCTCTACTACTTTCCATGTAGTAGAGTGTGTTCTCTTCACAAAGTTCATGACCTAGTGAAGGAATAGCTTGAGTTAGTGTCTCCTCGACGTAGATCATCTTCGGCCTCGAAGTCATCGAAGCAAGCACGTTCGTTTCTTCATAGAGCCTCTGTAGAGTCCAGAGTTTACGATCGCAGTGAAGGGGACTACTACACGGAGCTATAAGAAGTGAAGGACCGGTCTACAATAGTTGTAATCCCTAACTCTTAGATGTAAAGTTGTTTACATGCTTTGTTATTCCTAATTCTCTAGTTAAGATCTTGGTTAGCGTTTGTTTAGGACCCCAAAATTTTTAAAGTAGCATGATTGATGCCTGCCAAAACCTTCATAAGGTGCTAAGCTAACCCTACAGTGGTATCAGAGCCAAGCTAGAGCATTAGGCATTGTCTAGACGAAGTTTGAAGTCCGATCGAACTCCGAAACCCCGATATATCCCACTTTCTGGAAAAAATTTCAAAAGTTGAAATTTTTCATATTAAAAATACTCAGAAAATCATGCAGGGAATTATAAGAATTACTGTGAAGTACGAAGCCACAACTCACTCAAGCGACCGCGGAACCGCGGCCAAACCATGCGTTTGGCGGCGGTTCCGCGGCCAACTTTGGGAGTTGGGGGCTAATACTTCAGGGGTTTATTCTTAGGTACTTTTTCATGCTTCTGAGAATTTTTAGTTCTACTTAAGTGTTGAGCTTTCTGGGATATATTGGGAATTCGTTGATTCGATGATAGTTTAACTTCATTTAAGTTTTTCCGGGTAATTTAGAACGTGTTAAAAGGTTCGAATGGATATCAATAACTCATTTTTTCCCCTGTCGGAAAACTTTCAAGTGTTGGATTTTTCCTGAGTTTAAAAATTTCAGAAAATCATGCAAGCGAATCTGTAAACCTTCTAGAAGAACGTAACCTTAACTCGATTATGTGACCATCAAAACCACCATCGAACCATATGGTTTATGGTAGTTTAGTGTTGCCATATGTGAGGCGTTGGTTTGACCCTTCTACGGCTGGTTCATAGCGGCTGTGACATGTTCTGGGACTTTTTGAACTCCGCTCAAGTGTTGAGCTATTTTGGAAATCTTTGGTGTTTGTTTATTCGATCGGCTGTGACATGTTCTGGTAAGATGTCTAGTGAGTTCAATATTTATAAGATGGGAAGTCTGCCCCCCGTGCCTAAAACTAGTACACGAGAAGTTTGCTCTGTTCACGAAATCACGCAGGAGGACTGCGAGCTTGAAAGATTCTTGTTGGATGAAAACAGTTTTGACGCCACTAGTGCGTCCCTCCTTGAGCCTACCACCGTTGACACAACCGATATGGATTATGAATGTTTCACTTTTTCGGATGATGACGACTCACAGCCCGAATATGAGTCTTTTGAATTTTTGGATGAGTTAGTTGAACCATCTGAATCGGTTGTTTGCAGTGATTTCGAACCTGTGTTGGAGTCCTTTGAGTTCGAGGTAGATTCCGCAATGATTCTTTCGCCTCCGAAACTCGAACTCATGTCCTTACCGCCTCACCTTAAATATGCTTACATTGGTGAAAATGAGACCTTTCCCATTATAATATCAGCTTCTCTAGCCCTTGAGCAAGAGAACGCCCTTTTGATAGTCTTACAAGATAGGCGGCAAGTTTTCGGTTGGACTATGGCGGACATCGAGAAGATCAGTTCCCTTATAATTGAATATCATATGATGGATGATGCCAAGTCAATAGAGGACCCACAGGAATATTTTGGGGATATTGTGGTTAGTCAACCTCCTCTTCTAGAAGTTGAACCACCCCCATTTCTTTTAATAAGCTACGAGAATGCCAATATTCCACTGATTGCTGATCATTCGCATTCTCGTTTTGATTCATCACCACCTCCTGTCTATTCACCTCCATACCTTCCATACCACTACTTCTATCTTCCCCATCCCCAATTCTTTTTGGACCGCCACAAGTTATTCTTCCACCAACCAATACTCTTTACTGATAAATTTTTCAACTGGTTGGTGTTGACTTTTGGTCTATGCAAAGTTTGGCAGTAATGTCTAACATAGTTTAAATGAAGTTTGGAGGAGGGCCTTTCTGTATATACTTGTTTTTCTTAACAATAAAAAAATTATAAATAAATAAACAGGGAAGTGCCGGTATTTTGACCCTCTTTGTTTAGTATGACAGTGAGGACACTGTCAAGTTCAAGTTTGGGGGTATGCTCGGTACGTCTTTTTCCTTCGCATTCATTTGTACATATTTTTGCATTTGCATACTTATTTGAAAACCCATAAAAATTGAAAAATTTCAAAAATTATAAAAATTATTGTATTCAATTTTGGCTAATTGACTTGAGTTTGACAAATAAGTTAACTGGCTAGGAACAATTATATCTTAGACTTAGTGAATTAAAAACCCTAAAAATAACATTCCTTAAAATTTAACGGTAGAAAGTATATGCCTTGTAGTTTATTTAGAAATAGGCAAATTTTGGGTTCACTTCTTGGACTAAGTCGAAACAAGGGAAGAGTATTGATGTTCTTATTAGAGTATAAGTTTGAAAAATAGTTCCTAGCTTAAGTCTAGATTCTGAAAATGTATACCCTACAACTTGCACAATCACGCACCGTAAAACTTGGAATAGTAGAAGAGACCTTGAAATGCTCTTGTCTAAAGTCCTGAGTACAAATTAAAAAAAAGAGAAAAAAAGGTGAATAAAGAAAAAAAAATGGACACTGGTTTTTGTGATTACTTAAGGCTGTAAAAAATAGAAAAATATTTAGCGAGGGTGCTTCATCACCTAGTGCCTTAGACCAACTGGTTTGGGAGTCACTGCTAAAGCCTTGGGTGTTGCAAAACTAGGAAGTACGCTTTAAAGTGCTAACGCATCTTGTAATCGGTTGTTGGTACCTCAAGAAGTATTAACGGTCGCATGAAGGATGTGTAAGCAAATTTCATTTAAAAAATTCACTAATCAATAAGTGCTTTAGACAATGGACGAGAGTACGATTGCTTGATTTGAATTTCCAAGTATAGGGGTGATCTATACACACACGTAGGGGTATGTGATTGGAATTTAGATAAGAGAGAGGAATGAAAGATAGAACTTGTATCTTTAATAGAGTTGATAGAAATTCCTAAGTGAAGATGAAACCCTAGAAGGAAGACTTAAGAAATGCCGAAAGCTATGTAAGTCTATAGGATATATATAATCTTAAGTTGGACGATGAGGAAGCGTGAAGAATATGGGTGGATAATTTGCGAGTCAAAAGATAATAGAATTCCTTGTTAGAAGACCTAATTGGAGAACAAGAGTCAATGGGCCAAGTTGATAGGATTTTGTGGGTGTAATCCGCTGAAAACCCTCAGGAGACAACACTCCTCCTACTAGGGACACCTAGAGGTTTAACGGCTTGTTGCACGTGCTCAGTGCAATCGCGTTTCCCTGCGAAAGTGCGGTTAGGATTTTAGTGAATAAAAAAATAAGTTTGCTCGAGGACAAGAAAAAGATAAGTTTGGGGGTATTTGTTCAGACTATAATATTGCATTTTTCATCCCCCTATTCTTATCCGTTTTATAAATAAACAGGTACACTTGACGCACGTTTGTTGCATGTTACAGGATACAGGCTCTTGGAGCAAATACAGTGAAAAAGACGAAAGTTGATACAGAAAAGGGACTTTTGACCAACAAGCAGACGGATCTTACTCAAGCCGAGACGAAGAACAGTGCAAGGTCCAAAAAGAAGAAAGTGAAACGGTCAAAAGATCCTTACAAGTTTTTCACTGAAGATCTGGAGAAGACTAAGAAGCCCAACAGAGAAAAGAAGTATAAAAATAGGAAGCCTAAGAA
This sequence comes from Agapanthus africanus, assembly GCA_030015575.1. NCBI lineage: Eukaryota > Viridiplantae > Streptophyta > Magnoliopsida > Asparagales > Amaryllidaceae > Agapanthus > Agapanthus africanus. The sequence continues at coordinate 407,326,157 of CM057346.1, forward strand.
ATCCTGAACCAAGCCCAGAAAGATGGTGAGCCAAGCCCACCAAAGGGCTGCGGAACCGCGGCCCAAGCGCCCTATTGCCGCGGTTCCACGGCCGTCTAATGCCCGTGTCGGTGGATTTTTCTCGTGTCGGTGCGTCGGTGCGGGTGTTGGGATTTTTCGAGGGCAAATCTGTAATTGCACATCTGCGAGAGTCTGTAACCCTAATTTCTCCTGTTTACTTATAAATTGTAATCGAAAATTGTAAAACCCTATGCCTCTTTTCAATCAATAAAATTCAGAATTGCTGGGAGTTTATTCAGATCTGTTCTGTATTGCTTGGAGGGAGCCATCAATCTAGTAAGTTAATTTTATTTCCTTGTTTTAATTCTTTTAATTAGTATGTCGTTTCATCCCCTAATGAGCGAGTAATCTCCTCGCTTGTTAGGGTTAGCCTTAGGGAAAGGTTTGAGAGATGAGATCTCTCACCCCTTTCATGCCATCCACACCTAAGAGTTAGAACTCCATGCATGCACGCACAACCGCTCCCTACGGCATCCTACCCCTCGAGGTAACGATGAACCGTAGTATAAAGGGCCGGTTGCGCGTGTTTTCCATGGGGGTTAGGGTAATTATCGATAAAGGAAGGATAAGAATTTAGAGGAAGAAACATCTTCCCAAAAGATTCTAATCCACTTTATTGATAATTACACCAACATCTAATAGATCAAAAATAGGGCAATGAAAGCGGTGAGGAAACCTTTAATCTCCAAACTTCCCCTAAACCTAACCCTAGCAAGACTTTAATTTAGATTAATTTAGTTTAGTGATAGATGTAGTTTTTAGATTTAATCAATCCAATACAACATTTGGAATCAACTCGTAAAAACACAAATCAGAAATTACCCATCTCTGTGGATCGACCCGTACTCACCGGCTAGCTGCAAAGCGACGCCGTTTCTGATTGCGGTAAACAAGTAATTTTCATACTAATCAAATGGCGCCGTTGCCGGGGATGGCGTAAAATTTCTTTCTGTGTAATTTCGGGTTGATATAAATTTTAAAAAAATTATAAAAATCTGAAAATAAAAAAAAGGAAATAAAAAATTATGAATTTTGATCTGTTTGAAGGGTGTATCTTTTGAATCTTGCAGAAACAGCGAAGACTCTCGGATCTGGAATTTTACAGAGGGTAAATCAGAAAAGTGAACATCAGAACAGAGGAGAATTGGTGAACAGGAGCTACAAAATTTTTTTCAGAGCCTGATCTCTTCACCAGACCGCGGAACCGCGGCCAAGGAGCGCCCCAGACCGCGAAACCGCGGCTGTTTGGCCACGTCACCACCTAAAAATCAGTTGGTTAGTTCTCTCCTTCTCCCCTCTGTCAACCACCATATATCTCTCTGTAAAAACTTTCTGCAGGAATTCTTTGCGCTAAAAATTCTTTCTCCCCCTTCTAAATAACAGATTTTCTGTAGGTTTCTTTGCGCCGCGCTAAAAATTGATTGCAAGTGAATTTTATTGTTTTGCATAATTTAATCGGACTTTAAGGGGCTAATTGACCAAACTCAGATTGGGTGGGGATTTCATCACCCTTCCCAGGACCCCAGAAAACACCTAAAGCATGTGCATCGACCACAATTAATTAAAAAATACTAGACTCAGACCTAAGGACATCGAGCTCAATAGGAAAAGGACTTGTATAGGCATCGACCGTTTATCCTAACTAACTTTGCGGTGTCTAGGCTAGGGGTTTTTAATTAGGCCCACTACTGTGGTTCCTTCCCACTTACCTGGCCGTACTTATCGGTGAAGAGGCGGTTTGAGGTCCTATTTCTAGCCCTAGTTAGGAGCTGTCTAGCAGACCTAGGTGACCCTAGGTCTAGGCCTGATTGTGCATGTGTGGTTGATACATTTGTGTCACGAGTCCCTTTTCAAAACTTCTTTGCAAAACTCACATAAAAAAAAAGAAAAAATCTTTTCAAAACATGCAACTTGTCGCTAAGAAAACTTGCAACTCACTTCCACCACTTCCCTCCATTGACGTTATCTTACCCCCACATTCTGTTTTTTCTATTTTTCTGACTACACTACTCCTTTAGTGTATGTCACTTTGGACTAGGGATACTAACGCCCGATTAGTCCGTGTTTCGTTGGTACCGACCGACGAACCTTTCGACACCGAAGTCGAAATTCCCTCCATTTCCTTACCTCCACCTTCAAATTCTTTCGAAGGTATGTCGGGACACGACCCCAACGATACCTTACCGACGGGAATGATTCCACCTCCGTTAGGTGCGAATAACCCGAATATTCCGCCTGTTGTAGCGCCCGCACGAGTCGCGCTCCAGGATCTCTTCTACCCCGTCCGCACTTCTTTACCTACATGTCTTTCACCTCCACCGGCAAATGGGGACAACTTTGAAATAAAACCACATTTCATCAATATGCTACCAAAATTTCATGGTTTGGAATCCGAAGATGCATATATCTTTATCAATAAATTCCAAAACGTTTGCGCTATGATGAAAACGACCCAATTAAGTGATGACGCTATAAGGCTAAGGGTCATTCCTTTCACCTTATGTGACCTAGCCGAGAAGTGGCTATATAGCACCGCATCACATTCCATTAGAAATTGGGACGAGTTTGTGAGAGCTTTTCTAAAAAAGTTCTATCCTCATCACAAAACTGCTAGAATCCGTAACGAGATTATACAATTTTCACAGCTTCCTTCCGAACCATTTTGAAAGTGCTTCGAGAGATTTAAAGACCTACTCGTTCAATGCCCACCTCATGGGATTGAAAGTTGGCAACTTTGCCAAACATTATACGAGGGATTGAACTCGGAAACGAAGCAGTTGCTAGAAACTATATGTCAAGGTCATTTTCTTTCCAAATCTAACGACGAAGCGTGGCAGTTTCTTGAGGATCTTAGTGAGCAAACAATTCAGTGGGAGAGTACCAAGACCACATCATCTTCTTCTGTTGGTCAATCTAGGGCAGGCATACATCAAGTAGATATGTCGATTGCTATGAAGGCCGAGATGGCCGCACTTATGAAAAAGCTAGAAGCTATTGAGACCAAAATCTCATCGTCTTCTCCTGCCCCTGTTTTACCTCCACGAACTGTTTGTGCTTGTTGTTCGAATCCATCGCATCTAACCGAAGAGTGTCCTTATAATGCACATATTCAAGGACAAGATCAAGTCAATGCTGCATTTCAGCAACGACAAAGAAACGATCCGTACTCTTCGACATACAATTCGGGGTGGAGGAGTCACCCAAATTTCGCTTGGAACCAAAATCAACAAGTCCAAGGAAATAACAACTTTCAAAAACCTCCTCCACAACAACAACAAGCACCTTCACAAACTCAAAACCAGCTACCTTTCCAACAACAACCTTATACAAATCAAACGAACAATTTGGTTCAACCAAATGATGATAAGGTTATCTCGCTAGAAAAAAGTCTAGATGCATTTTTCAAGCAATCTACAGAATCCGCAGCAAGATTTGAAAATTATGTTCAATCTTTGATGACTAACAATTCTTCACACGATCAAAGTATCAAATCTATTGAGGCACAAATTGCACAATTAACTGCTGCGTTGAGCGAGAGAGAAAAGGGAAAGCTTCCATCTCAACCATTGCCCAATCCCGGTCACACACAAAACGCATATCCCAATCACAATGTAAATGCGGTGACCACGTTGAGATCCGGAAGAGTGTTGCAAAATAATGTGGGAACTAGTGATGACATCCCCGCCGGTGGTTCTTTTTCTTCTTCTTCTTCTTTTTCTCCATCATCATCTTCCCCTTCTTCATTTTCTTCACTTTCTTCTTCACCTCTTTCTTTAGAGCCTATTCTCCACCCTTCACACGGCTCTACTTCTTCTAGCTTGAACGGACCCATTTCTCAGAACATGAACACATCTACACCGGGATCTGTTCCTACTCCATATTCTACACCACAGACATTTGACTCAACGAATTTTCAAACTGCTCCATTTCCAAACAGGTTGAGTCCTAATAAACCAACTGCACAAGTGGAGAAGATTGTGGAGATATTTAAGCAGGTTAGCATAAATATACCTCTCTTGGATGCAATCCAACAAGTCCCTTCATACGCGAAAATCTTAAAGGGCTTGTGCACCTCGAAGAGAAAGGCATCTCAAGTACCCAAGAAAGTGCTAGTGGCTAGTGCAGTGAGCAATGCTATTAACCACCATCAAACCTTACCCCAAAAACGAAAGGACCCCGGCTGTCCTACGATTTCAATCACAATTGGGGATAAGAAAATTAATCGAGTACTTTTAGATCTTGGGTCTAGTGTTAACCTGATTCTCTACTCCGTGTACGAACAATTAGGGGTTGGAGAGTTGAAATCCACTCGTTGTACTCTCCAAATGGCTGATCGATCAATCACCCATCCAAGGGGTCAGCTAGAGGATGTGTTGATCAAAGTTGGGGAGTTCATATTCCCCGTTGATTTTATTGTTATGGATACACAACCTGTTGCTAACCCACGGAACCAAATTCCGGTGATCCTCGGTCGACCATTTTTGGCCACTTCCAATACTGTAATAAACTGTCGCAATGGCTCCATGAATCTATCCTTTGGGAAGATGTCTAGTGAGTTCAATATTTATAAGATGGGAAGTCTTCCCCCCGTGCCTAAAACTAGTACACGAGAAGTTTGCTCTGTTCACGAAATCACGCAGGAGGACTGCGAGCTTGAAAGATTCTTGTTGGATGAAAACAGTTTTGACGCCACTAGTGCGTCCCTCCTTGAGCCTACCACCGTTGACACAACCGATATGGATTATGAATGTTTCACTTTTTCGGATGATGACGACTCACAGCCCGAATATGAGTCTTTTGAATTTTTGGATGAGTTAGTTGAACCATCCGAATCGGTTGTTTGCAGTGATTTCGAACCTGTGTTGGAGTCCTTTGAGTTCGAGGTAGATTCCGCAATGATTCTTTCGCCTCCGAAACTCGAACTCATGTCCTTACCGCCTCACCTTAAATATGCTTACATAGGTGAAAATGAGACCTTTCCCATTATAATATCAGCTTCTCTAGCCCTTGAGCAAGAGAACGCCCTTTTGATAGTCTTACAAGATAGGAGGCAAGTTTTCGGTTGGACTATGGCGGACATCGAGAAGATCAGTTCCCTTATAATTGAATATCATATGATGGATGATGCCAAGTCAATAGAGGACCCACAAGAATATTTTGGGGATATTGTGGTTAGTCAACCTCCTCTTCTAGAAGTTGAACCACCCCCATTTCTTTTAATAAGCTACGAGAATGCCAATATTCCACTGATTGCTGATCATTCGCATTCTCGTTTTGATTCATCACCACCTCCTGTCTATTCACCTCCATACCTTCCATACCACTACTTCTATCTTCCCCATCCCCAATTCTTTTTGGACCGCCACAACTTATTCTTCCACCAACCAATACTTTTACTGATAAATTTTTCAACTGGTTGGTGTTGACTTTTGGTCTATGCAAAGTTTGGCAGTAATGTCTAACATAGTTTAAATGAAGTTTGGAGGAGGGCCTTTCTGTATATACTTGTTTGCCTTAACAATAAATTTTTTTTAAATAAATAAACAGGGAAGTGCCGGTATTTTGACCCTCTTTGTTTAGTATGACAGTGAGGACACTGTCAAGTTCAAGTTTGGGGGTATGCTCGGTACGTCTTTTTCCTTCGCATTCATTTGTACATATTTTTCCTTTTGCATACTTATTTGAAAACCCATAAAAATTGAAAATTTTCAAAAATTATAAAAATTATTGTATTCAATTTTGGCTAATTGACTTGAGTTTGACAAATAAGTTAACTGGCTAGGAACAATTAGATCTTAGACTTAGTGAATTAAAAACCCTAAAAATAACATTCCTTAAAATTTAACGGTAGAAAGTATATGCCTTGTAGTTTATTTAGAAATAGGCAAATTTTGGGTTCACTTCTTGGACTAAGTCGAAACAAGGGAAGAGTATTGATGTTCTTATTAGAGTATAAGTTTGAAAAATAGTTCCTAGCTTAAGTCTAGATTCTGAAAATGTATACCCTACAACTTGCACAATCATGCACCATAAAACTTGGAATAGTAGAAGAGACCTTGAAATGCTCTTGTCTAAAGTCCTTAGTACAAATAAAAAAAAGAGAGAAAAAAGGTGAATAAAGAAAAAAAATGGACACTGGTTTTTGTGATTACTTAAGGCTGTAAAAAATAGAAAAATATTTAGCGAGGATGCTTCATCACCTAGTGCCTTAGACCAACTGGTTTAGGAGTCACTGCTAAAGCCTTGGGTGTTGCAAAACTAGGAAGTACGCTTTAAAGTGCTAACGCATCTTGTAATCGGTTGTTGGTACCTCAAGAAGTATTAACGGTCGCATGAATGATGTGTAAGCAAATTTCATTTAAAAAATTCACTAATCAATAAGTGCTTTAGACAATGGACGAGAGTATGATTGCTTGATTTGAATTTCCAAGTGTAGGGGTGATCTATACACACACGTAGGGGTATGTGATTGGAATTTAGATAAGAGAGAGGAATGAATGATAGAACTTGTATCTTTAATAGAGTTGATAGAAATTCCAAAGTGAAGATGAAACCCTAGAAGGAAGACTTAAGAAATGCCGAAAGCTATGTAAGTCTATAGGATATATATAATCTTTAGTTAGACGATGAGCAAGCGTGAAGAATATGGGTGGATAATTTGCGAGTCAAAAGATAATAGAATTCCTTGTTAGAAGACCTAATTGGAGAACAAGAGTCAATGGGCCAAGTTGATAGGATTTTGTGGGTGTAATCCGCTGAAAACCCTCAGGAGACAACACTCCTCCTACTAGGGACACCTAGAGGTTTAACGGCTTGTTGCACGTGCTCAGTGCAATCGTGTTTCCATGCGAAAGTGCGGTTAGGATTTTAGTGAATAAAAAAATAAGTTTGCTCGAGGACGAGCAAAAGATAAGTTTGGGGGTATTTGTTCAGATCATAATATTGCATTTTTCATCCCCCTATTCTTATCCGTTTTATAAATAAACAGGTACTCTTGACGCACGTTTGTTGCATGTTACAGGATACAGGCTCTTGGAGCAAATACAGTGAAAAAGACGAAAGTTGATACAGAAAAGGGACTTTTGACCAACAAGCAGACGGATCTTACTCAAGCCGAGACGAAGAACGGTGCAAGGTCCAAAAAGACGAAAGTGAAACGGTCAAAAGATCCTTACAAGTTTTTCACTGAAGATCTGGAGAAGACTAAGAAGCCCAACAGAGAAAAGAAGTATAAAAATAGGAAGCCCAAGAAATCCTGAACCAAGCCCAGAAAGATGGTGAGCCAAGCCCACCAAAGGGCCGCGGAACCGCGGCCCAAGTGCCCTATTGCCGCGGTTCCGCGGCCGTCTAATGCCCGTGTCGGTGGATTTTTCTCATATCGGTGCGTCGGTGCGGGTGTTGGGATTTTTCGAGGGCAAATCTGTAATTGCACATCTACGAGAGTCTGTAACCCTAAATTCTCCTGTTTACTTATAAATTGTAATCGAAAATTGTAAAACCCTATGCCTCTTTTCAATCAATAAAATTCAGAATTGCTGGGAGTTTATTCAGATCTGTTCTGTATTGCTTGGAGGGAGCCATTAATCTAGTAAGTTAATTTTATTTCCTTGTTTTAATTCTTTTAATTAGTATGTCGTTTCATCTCCTAATGAGCGAGTAATCTCCTCGCTTCATAGGGTTAGCCTTAGGGAAAGGTTTGAGAGATGAGATCTCTCACCCCTTTCATGCCATCCACACCTAAGAGTTAGAACTCCATGCATTCACGCACAACCGCTCCCTACGGCATCCTACCCCTCGAGGTAACGATGAACCGTAGTATAAAGGGCCGGTTGCGCGTATTTTCCATGGGGGTTAGGGTAATTATCGATAAAGGAAGGATAAGAATCTAGAGGAAGAAACATCTTCCCAAAAGATTCTAATCCACTTTATTGATAATTACACCAACATCTAATAGATCAAAAATAGGGCAATGAAAGCGGTGAGGAAACCTTTAATCTCCAAACTTCCCCTAAACCTAACCCTAGCAAGACTTTAATTTAGATTAATTTAGTTTAGTGATAGATCTAGTTTTTAGATTTAATCAATCCAATACAACATTTGGAATCAACTCGTAAAAACACAAATCAGAAATTACCCATCTCTGTGGATCGACCCGTACTCACCGGCTAGCTGCAAAGCGACGCCGTTTCTGATTGCGGTAAATAAGTAATTTTCATACTAATCAGTGTCCTAACTCTAGAATTGGTAGGGTTGCTTGCCGCTCTCGTATGGGTCTAGGGGTGTGGGATTGGCTATTCATCGCGACCGTGGAATCCGCGTTTTATACAGGCTCGCATAAAACATGGAAATCCCAGTATATCCAATATTCATATGTTATCTTCTGCTGCAATGTTCTGTGATGAGATCATATTACTGCCTGAGACGAATGTTTATATTATATATATGAGTTATATGTTATATTGCTTATTTCATTTCAAATGTGATTCTTGTGAAGCATAATAAAATGGGATTTCATTAATGAGATTAATGAGAGGTTACACCTATTGCGCTTATTGGATAGTCTTCTTCCAAACCATAGGCAGGTGCTGAAAGGTGGGGAAGAAAGAAAACCAATTAGCCTAAGTGTGGTGTACAGACGATAATAAGTAAAGACAAATAAAAGGATTAGAAAGAAGGCAAAGTAAATTGTGACTTCTATCATTTATGACGAAACCGCGTATTTCATCACCACTCCTACTTCACCATTGAATTTCTACAGAACACCACGTGTCACTACAAAGATCCACATTTATTGGATAATCAATCGTATAGTTACATACGAACTCGAAAGAACTTGTTCAAGTTCGAGAATGGATTCTGGTTCAGGAGAAATAAAATAAAAATTATTCAGTTGTCTTTTATTTTTACCTTCTCTCTGCTTGCGAGTGCTCCTAGGATTAGGAGAGTACACCTATTACGCTTATTGGATAGTCTTCTTCCAAACCATAGGCTGGTGCCGAACGGTAGGGAAGGAAGAAACCCATTTAGCCTAAGGATGGTGTACAGAAGGTAATGAGTAAAGACAAAATAAAGGGATTTGGAGAGATGGCAAGGAAATATACGGTTACAGTCATGAATCTGGATAATGGAAGAGGCATTACTAGGAATACCCGGTTACCCCTTCGAAACATTTTCATGTTTCAGTTTCACTATGCGTTGTTAATTGAAAACTGATTTCCCAATCAGATCCTTGCTCCAGGGTATGTATTTACTAGGTTTTGATTCTCACATCTGTACAGTTTTACAGATGATGAGTGGGAGTAAGTTATTGGGAATTAGGTGATTATATCCGCTTTATATCGGAATTCATTGTAATTGGTGATATTTGAGGAAATCGCCTGGGGTTTTGCCTCAAGACAAATATTTGGTTTTGAATATCCGTTGTTAAGCACCAATTTCAAACTAATATATCGGTATGTTTGTAAAGTGAGATATAACTTTTTTAAATTATGTCCATGACATTTACCTAAATCAGTTGATGATTGGGTAAGAAGCATTAAACAGCGGTGTAATTCTTCTTAACCATAGTACAGTTTTCAACCTACGCACAGGGTTTGAGTTATTCAACTCAGGGGACTTATACAAAGTATTGTATGTTGTCTAGTGTCCATTAGGACAAAGGGGTTAGTGCTCGTACTATATTCTGTTTACTTGTGACTTCTCCAGTTTTAGACAAGTATTTCATAGAAATACAAGGTCCAAGTTTTGAGAAGTTATGGGTACAAGAATAAAGTAGAGAACCATGTATTGCAAGTATCAGGATTCTTCAAGGTAATCGAAGATGTAGATACTTGTGTTTGGTATTCAGTTAATAGTAATGGTTTTGAGAACTTACTTCTCTTTCAGGTTACTCATATCTGGATGCACTCCTAGTTGAGTAATGTTGATCGGCCTCTCTCCATTTTGTTGACATGCACTGGAGACAGATGCATAATTTGAATCCAGTTCCAATTAAATCAGTGCCTTTGTTTCTATATTATATATAGAATGGTTCATATCTTAACGATGTTAAGGTATATGGAGTTGTCCGGCTTATGCTTAAAACCAGACTCTGGACATACTCAAAGCACGTTTCTGTAATGGCAGTTTGTGGGTTATCCCGGGCTATGAGGAGGGTCAACTTTCTACCATCTGGAAGATCAATAGTGATATTGTTCTTAACACGCCACAGTTTTAGAAAAATGGACTTTTTCAGAAAACAATAGTGGGAGTATGGTAGAACTGGAAGTGATTCCAGAACCAAAAACGATTACTGAAAATTTAAAAAGAACTTAAAGATTCAATCGGGTTCGACATTCCATTAGCCACTCCGCAGATATGGTGGGTGACCTCAGGCACCCGAGAGGTACTTTAGTATCCTCAAAGACGGTAACAGGGAGGTTCTTGTTTACCGAGACTTGTTATTACTGTTGTTTTATACTATGAGACCCGGCATGAGGATGAGTATAGCACCGTTCTAAACTAGCTTTAGAAGTGCACGTGTATATGACTCTGCCGGAGGGTTGTTATAGTCAGTGCGAGCAGCGGAAGCATAGTGGACAAGTGGCTTGTGCCTAATTATAGACTAAAGCAAGTATAGCGGAGATAAATCATCTATTTTTGATGTGACAGTCATAGGCTTTGACTTCATCAGAATAGGAGATGGATCTGTTAAGAAGGTAGTAGGGCGTGATGTCCTAGTATGTGGATGACATGCACTTTGTAGGAAGTGAAATTCTTATACTACGATCGGTTATACTATGGTTGTCATACAATGGTTTCTCCACATAGGATATGGATATTATATCAGGCATTCTGGTTACTGGATCTATAGTTTTAGATCTAGATTTGGGTAGTTTCCCAATATGGGTACTTTGACACTATTCTAAAGGTGTTTTAGAATGGACGACTCCTGGCATGGTGGTGTACCTGCAGGTGATGGAGTCACCCTCTCTAAAAGTGTCTTACAGACTAAAGAGGAGAGGGATGTGCATGATTGGCATATCAATTGCTTAGGCAATTGAGTCAATCATGAGATGTCAAGTTCCACACCAGATGTTGCTTTTGCACTAGCTGCAATAAGTTTATATATTAATCCAATCCTGGAGAAACATTCAGAAGCAGTTTATGAACATAAGTGGATGTTCTAGGGATGTGGTAATGACAGCCTCCCTCGGGAGACAGTTATCATTCCAGGCTTCCAAGGTGACCTGGATGACAGAGTGACTTTAGAGTTATTGGTTTCCCTCTTTGGAGGGGCAGTTGTTTGGACAGGTGGTCCAAACGGATACTGAGGAAGGCATGGCGCAGGATACTGATTAAATTCAGTGGACAATATAGTCTAAGAAGTTTACTGGATTTGGAGTTCATTTGTGAACTGGGTCCCATTAAATATCCAGACATATTCTAAGACAGGTATTGCTCATTTCGGGATATGGTTTTCTTCACGAACTTGAGATAAAGAGAGATATAGAAAGAAACATTGGAGCGGATTCACTCACAGAGGCTAATTCTCGAACGCAATAGTTTTACAAACGAGCTTTGTGAAACTGATTGTAAGTCCACGTTACCTCTCCCGGTACTTACGGGCTTGCGGAAATGATGAAAAACGATTTTTCTTTTGGTGGTAACATGGACTCAAAATACGGATCTTTGTTAAACAACTAACTAACAATCCTAAAAAGAGTTTTACCTACTCGGTTAGGGGGTTATATCTTAACTTGAACTCCTTCGTCTTCAACTCCTTGCGGTGGTCGGATCGGCCTCACCTCGTCGTCTCCTCGCGCCGAAGATAGAGCCACCCGAAAGCTTCTACCTTTGGCTTCACTTCAAACTAGAAGAAACTAGAACACTTGGCTTGCTAGACCTTGTGAACTAGGATGAGTAGAGGAGTGTGTTGGGTTTTATCTCTATGGTTCTTGCTTCTCAACACATGAGACAAGTGAACCATAAACTAGATAGAGAGCAAGAGGAAGAGGGAGAGCTCAAGCATGAGAGAGAAAAGAAATGAAAGAATGAGCAAGACTTTTGCCATCCAAGCTCTCATAATTCAAAATCATGATAACAAGTAATAATAATTGAGTATTATGTGATGGTTGTTATCATATCAAATGGCAATATCATTTCTTGCATTAAATGCAATTTGTGAACCAACAAGAAAGCCAAGGTCAATGCCAAGAAATGATAGCCATTGTCATGATGATGGTCAACTAGTCCAACCTAGTCAACCGGTCAACAAAGTCAACAAGTCAACAAAGTCAACCGTTCAACCCAACCATGGCACAATAATACTTAATTAATATTATTATTAATCATATTTCTTATTCTCATTAGGGTTTAGCAAAAGTCAACAGTCAACGACCCTAATGAGAATCCTCTGCCTCCGTCTCTCTGTCAACTGTGCATACACACCCGCATCCGTGTTCCGAGGAACACGAATACAAACGAGATAAAACCAATCCCAAAACGTACACTAGGATCTGGCTTAAACCAAAGCCCGCTAATGATAACTGCCCGGACACTAAACGTGCATAAGTGCACGGATGTGACCGAACCCTGTTGCAAAACCATGCGACCTCTACTCTTTTGCCTAAAGGCGAATAGCTTTCTGTGTGGGACTCTAAAGACTCGACACTACGCTGGCAGTGGGTTTAACCAAAGACCGCAAGCGGCACTAGCTGTGCGTAACGGCCCCCAGGTAGATGCCGATAAGAAGACGGACGAGGTGAAACCCATCTGAACTCCTACTGAGCCTGAATGTGACAATTTGCGTACAGTCGGGTCTGTTCGTCTGAGAATATCGCATGGAGGGCCTAGGGGGCGGTAAACGTCAGTCTCCTAATAGCGGTACAAGTCGTGTCGGAGTGTAGCCCAGAACACCCTGAGATAACACTGCAAACCTACCAGCATATCTCGCTTACCCTGGCCAGGGACTTTGTGTAATGGCTCTCCTAGACACAGCGCGATATCAACCCCCAATACCGGGAGAGACGAATTCTATCTAACCATCACTGCCTCCAAGTGCTTCGGGACTGCACCCAACTACTACCTGTTTGCACGACTCCTTTGAGCCGTGGTAGGGTAGTAATCTAAGTACAGTGGAAACACACTCGAGGCGAAGTGACAGTGTCAAGTCAGCAGACTAAGCTGTATTCATATCACCTGAGAACTGATAACTGACGATAGGTATAGTACCAACCAACAGTTCCCGACGAGTCCTGTCCAGTGTACTCGTAACCTAACGAGCACCCACGTACTATCTCAAGTACGACGTACTGACGGCTGTGGGACAGACCGTCTCCCCTGCTGGGAAGAGAAGCGCATACGCTAGTCTACTCTGGAGTATCGATGCCCTGTCTCGATAGTCCTACGACTAGGGACTTGCATAAGGATGTGCTTGTGGATTACCCACCCTCCACGACTGTGAATGCCATCACAACGCTGGTAATCAAGCAAAAGATCCTAAGGGCTCCACTAATGTGTATAGGTGATATACTAAAATAAATACATGTACACATTAATTAGAAACAAACCAAGTAGCATACTACTATTTTGAGCAAGATTGTCTATACAAGGTGAATATCCCAAGCTTCCATTAAGTTATATACAAACTAGTATGATACAGTAATGGCCTCTAGGGCATATACACTAACAATCTCCCACTTGCACTAAGGCCATGTACTGGCGTATCGAAGACCTATCATCTCGATCAGCCGCTCGAACTGAGTCTGCGGTAAGGCCTTTGTGAATGGATCAGCAGTGTTATCTTCCGTAGCAACTCTCCGAACCTCGATCTCCTGGCGACCCATGATCTCCCTGATCAGGTGATACCGCCTCAAGATGTGTCTGGATCTCTGATGGGACCTGGGTTCCTTCGCTAAAGCTATAGCCCCGTTGTTGTCGCAATACAGAGGTATTGGATCAACAATGGACGGAACCACCTGAAGTTCTGTTAAGAACTTCCTTATCCAAACGACTTCTTTTGCGGCATCTACAGCAGCGATATATTCCGCTTCCATCGTCGAGTCAGCAACGGTTTCCTGTTTGGAACTCTTCCAACACACCACCCCTCCATTGAGGGTAAAGACATAACCCGACATTGATTTGGAATCATCCTTGTCACTCTGGAAGCTGGAGTCAGCAAAGGACTCGATCTAGAGGTCTTTTCCGCCATACACCAAGAACATCTCCTTAGTCCTTCTCAGGTACTTGAGAATGTTCTTTACCACTATCCAGTGCTTCTCCCCAGGGTTTGACTGATACCGGCTTACCACACTCAGTGCATAAGCTACATCTGATCTGGTACACAACATCGCATACATTATAGAGCCTACCGCAGAAGCGTAGGGTATAATAGACATGCGATCCCTTTCCAAATCAGTCTTGGGAGACATCTCTTTGGAGAGGGTGATCTCGTGACAAGCCGGTAGATTACCGCGCTTCGAATCTTCCATACTGAATCTTTTCAGTATGGTGTCGATGTACCTGGACTGTAAAAGTCCTAATATCCTCTTGGATCTGTCACGAAAGATCCGGATCCCTAGAATGTACGAGGCATCACCCAGGTCTTTCATGGAGAACCTGTATGACAAGAACCCTTTGACAGATTGCAGCATAGGAATGTCATTTCCTATCAAAAGAATGTCATCCACGTAAAATACGAGGAATACGACAGTTCTTGCTATAAATCTACTATAGATGCATGGTTCATCTGGATTTTTGATAAAGCCAAATTCTTTGACCGTCTCATCAAAACAGATGTTCCAACTCCGCGATGCCTGCTTTAGTCCATAGATTGACTTAAGCAACTTGCACACCTTTCCGCTGCTCCCACTCTGAATGAAACCCTCTGGCTGGTCCATATAAACACACTCCTCAAAATTTCCATTTAGAAAAGCGGTCTTTACGTCCATCTGCCAAATCTCATAATCGTGGAAGGCAGCAATGGCAAAAAGGATCCGAATGGATTTCATCATAGCCACTGGAGAAAAGGTCTCGTCATAGTCCAAACCAGGTCTTTGACGAAAACCCTTTGCAACAAGTCTAGCCTTATAGGTCTCAACCTGTCCATCTACACCAATCTTCCTTTTGAAGATCCACTTGCATCCTACGGGTTTTACCCCATCTGGAGCAACGTCCAACGTCCATACTTTGTTGGTGTACATGGACTCCATTTCGGTCTGCATTGCATCCAGCCATTTTACCAAGTCAACGCTCTGAATGGCCTGCTGGAAGCTAGTCGGCTCATCATAATCAATGATGCAATCTTCTCTATCCCCGTCTATGAGAAAACCGTAGTATCTCTCGGGCGGATGAGACTGCCTACTACTCCTGCGGAGTGGCGTAGGAATGTCCTGTTCTTTTGAACCCTCTGGTTCTACTAAGCTTTCAGTAATAGTTTGTGGTTCTGGAATTTCTTCCAGTTCTATTTCGCTCCCACTAATTTCCTTTTCTAAGAACTGGTGTTCCAGAAAATAGGCATTACGAGAAACAAAGATCTTTTGTTCCTCTGCGTAATAGAAGAGATACCCCCTGGAGTTCTTTGGGTATCCTACAAACTTGCACAGTACTGAGCGTGCCTCGAGTTTGTCCGCATGCTACTTTTTGACAAAAGCTGGACATCCCCAGATCTTCAGATATTGAAGATAGGGTTTCTTCCCACTCCATATCTCACATGGTGTGGTAGGCACAGTCTTAGTTGGAACTCGGTTCAAAAAGTATACAGCTGATTCTAGCGCATATCCCCAGAATGATCGCGGTAACTCAGCGTTACTCATCATGGACCATACCATATCCAATAGGGTTCGGGTCTGTCTCTCCGATACACCGTTATGTTGCGGAGTGTATGGAGGAGTAAGCTGAGAGAGAATTCCATTCTCTTTTAAGTAATCCAGGAACTCGGAACTTAAGTATTCACCACCTCGATCAGATCTCAGTGTCTTGATACTTTTGGCTGTTTGTTTTTCTACTTCATTCTTATATTCCTGGAATTTCCCAAAGGCTTCGGATTTATGTTTCATTAAGAAGACATATCCGTACCTTGAAAAGTCATCCGTAAAAGTAATGAAGTAAGAATAACCGCTTCGCGCATGTGTAGACATTAGACCGCACACGTCGCTGTGTACGAGTCCCAAAAGCTCACTCGCTCTTACTCCGTGTCCAGCGAACGGAGTCTTTGTCATCTTTCCTTTGAGACAGGATTGACAAGTTGCTTATGATTGATATTCGAACGGATCCAAATATCCTTCTGTATGTAACTTCGTCAACCTTCTCTCATTGATGTGACCCAGTCTACAATACCATAAGGAAGCCTGATTTGTTTCCGGAGACTTTCTTTTGTGTGTATTCTGGACATTGAAAATCTATGGTTGGTTTAATACGTATATACCAT
This sequence comes from Agapanthus africanus, assembly GCA_030015575.1. Lineage (NCBI taxonomy): Eukaryota > Viridiplantae > Streptophyta > Magnoliopsida > Asparagales > Amaryllidaceae > Agapanthus > Agapanthus africanus. The sequence continues at coordinate 407,342,625 of CM057346.1, forward strand.
TGCTTAATGTACCTGACCCAATCAAAACTTGATTAACGTGAATGTTCACAACATTACTTACAAATGCAAATTCATAAGCTTCTTTAGATAATAAAGATACAGATATGATATTACAGGTTGCACTGGGTACAAAATAACAATTACGCAAAACCAAAACGTGTCCATCTGACAACCCCAGGTGATAGTCCCCTACGGACTCAGCGTCCATGCCAGCTCCGTTTGCAACTCTGAGGGTCATATCGCCTGCCTTCAAAACCCTACGCCTTCTCAGTGCCTGTAAAGAATTACAGATATGAGATCCTGATCCGGTATCCAATACCCAGGATGTAGAGTTTATTGATAGACAGTTTTCAATAACATACACACCTGAAACTGAAGCCGCAACTTGCTTCAGATCCTGGGTTCTGGCATTCCAAGCCCTGCAATCCTTTTTCCAGTGTCCACTCTTATGACAGTAAAAGCATTCTTCCTTTCCCACAAGCTTTCCCGCTACCTTTGTTGCTTTTGTCTTTCCCTTCGTATCCACTTTACTAACACCGCCCCTTGGTTTGGCGGGAGCTTTCTTCTTCTTTCCCTTGGCTTTCGCCTTGGACCTAGAAGAGGAAGATCCTCCTACAAACAAAGTGGATGTTTCCCTACCTATCTGTAGGGTGCCCTCTGCACTCCTCAGCCTGTTGAGGAGTTCTGAAAGTTCAACTTCTTTTTCTTGTAAGTTGAAGTTCAGCAAAAACTGGGCGTAAGTGGAAGGAAGGGACTGGAGAATCAAGTCCGTGTAGAGCTCGTTCTCTAACGTGGTCCCTAGGTCCGTGAGTTCCTCAATGAAGCCAATCATCTTAAGCACGTGTTCCGCTACCGATGATCCGACGGCCAATCTTGCTGAAAACAGCTTTTTCGAGACTTCGTATCTGGCGATACGTGATTGCTCTCCATACAGTTCTTTTGTATGGAGAAATCTGGATTCAAGGTCCATATTCTCGTGCCTCCTCTGATGCTCATTGTCCATAGAGGCAAGCACGAGGCACTTGTCCTTCACGCAATCGATTTCCCAGGTCTTACGGATTTCCCTATTCGCGACGCTGGTTTTGGGACCTGTGATAGAGGGAGCTTTGGTGGTAAGGAGATACCCCAACTTGTCATAAGTGATTGCCATTTTGACATTCCTGAGCCAATCTTTGTAGTTTGGCCCTGTCAGTATGTTTTTATCTAGTAGTAACTTAAGTCCAGTCATGATGTTTGGTCTCTGCAATTAGGAAAGAGAGAAGAAACACTTTAGCATGATGCTCTTGCAAGTTTAGAGTGGTTTTTAATTTGTCTAAACAGGATGGCTCCCACTGTCTCTCGAATCCCTCCTCAAACCAAAAAGGAAGAATTAGTCAGGATCAATCTCACCGTACAATACTTGCTTAACCGTTCAACCAGGCTAGTGTCGGTACTTCGAGGGAGGTTTTCCAACGATTTCGCGAAGTTCCTTAATTAAATAACCTCTTTTCCCTGGGGGCGTAGCCCCGCTAACACCATTCTAGACACCTACTTGGTTTATAGCATTGATCGTTAAGTGAGAAATTTCCCGAGGAGTAGCATATACTCACAGTAGGATCGGGATCCAAATATCATCGCGTGAAAAAACTGAAGGAATCCTACCAAAATCATCACACTCCAAATAGTATGCAGCGCTAGCAAATTTCAGTTTCTTTTGAAACTCCCGATGTGGATTTTTGCCCCATGCTCTTATGACCTTGGCGTGAGGTCAAAATGTCATAAGTCACATGTTAAGTTCTTTCCATCATTATCCAGGTTAATTTGAACCCACCCGTACCTATCCTTGACGTAGGCCAAAATGGCAGCACGACTGTCTCAAACCAACGCATTCTATCTATGCAACAGATAAATATCCGGCAGCTACCAATCACTGTGCCTTGGCGTGAGGTCAAAATACATAGCTTTAATACTACTGAATATTTAACTGAAATGATGGAGGGCTACGGATGGTTTTGGCGAAATCGTGAACGTAGTGAACTTGATATAATTGATGGAACGAGATAGCTTTTAAAAGGAGTGGCCTAAGCTCCGCGTTTTAAAAGTTGTTTTTGAAAAGAAACCGAGTGGTTTTGAAAGTGTTCCAACGACTCAACTTTGGTCTACTTTCTTGCATTAATTTAATGCGTCCCATCATTTAATCCTACCATTGCAGAAAACAACCAAAATATGACGTACGCTTATGCCATCCGCATTCGCCACGGGGCCCCGTCATTACCCATTAGGTTACTTAACTAACGACAGAGCGGGGGCTGGACTAGCGCGGATGCAAAACATAAGCAAGGCCAAAATAGATATCATATATAGATATATAGCAATGATATCCATTCCAGATCACAGATGAACACATTGGATATACTAGGAATCCGCATTCCGTACGAGCCTCTAACGGAAAGCGGATTACACGGTCGCGGTGAATAGCCAATACCCCACCCTAGACCCCTACGGGTGCGGCAAACTACCCACCAAATACCCGAAGTGAAGCAACCTCCCTCAACAACGTGAGTAGGCGACTCGGCACTTTGAGGTACCCGGTAGTTTGTGCACCCCCTCCATGGGTCTATCCTTGGAGCAAAAACAGTAAAAGAAATTATACAATGACGGCTACAACCCCATCCCGGTTGTGCGGCCATATAAATAATATTACATCAATTACAAATTACATGAATTGAAAGAAAAAGAAAACTCTCATCTCATAACCCCCCGGCTATTCATCCGCGACAATCCAATGAATTCATATACATATACCATCAACATTACAGATCACAGATATGTATAACCCCCACTAATCGACGTATAGCGATTAGCAGACGTTCAATACATATATCACATCACAGATATATACCCGTTAGCTTAAGTCTTTAGAAGTTCGATCAAAATACGGATTTTTAGACCCCAAAAACAAATTTTGCTTTCTGGAAAATCTGGGCAGAAAAAACATATTGTAAAAATCCCAAAACACCCCACTGAACACACTGCAAGAAAATTCGCCCACGGCCGAGTCAACTCAGCCGCGGATCTGCGGCGGGAGCATGCTCCTGCCGTGGTTCCGCGGCGGTTTGACCGAGTCCCTGGACCAATTTTCTAAAGTGTGTAATAAAAAGCCTGAGCCGATTTTTAGTGTAAGATTTATTATTTTTTGAACAGAAAACAGAATCGGCAGAAACTTGATTTTTCAGGCGTGTTTCGTGACTTTTTCTCCGATCGAACTTCTAGTTACTTTGCTAACATGTTAGATAGTGTTTAACTAGGCTCTGATACCACTGTAAGTCCACGTTACCTCTCCCGGTGCTTCGGGCTTGCGGAAATGATGAAAAACGATTTTTCTTTTGGTGGTAACATGTCACGACCCGAAAGTACGGAACGTGACCGGCACTTAGATTATGAAGCGTCTAGAGGCGCAACGTAACCTAAGTAAGCCAAAGCCCAGAAATCTAAACCATAAAAAGAAGAAGAAGTAAAGGAAAACATGTAGAAAACAAGTTTAAAAGCAACATCCAATTTTCTCAAAAATTTCGGCAGAGTCTCCTTCGTAAAAACTGGCCCCAAACGGGTACAAACAAGAATAATATATATACAAACAATAAAAAGCATCCCCAAACGGGAGCTAGCTCTACGCCAAAAGGCGGAAACAACTACATCAATGCACAATAGTATACAACGCCAAAGGGCGAGGCTCAAAACTCAAAAAAAACCAAACCCCAGATATCATAATAATACAAGCGCGACTCTAAGGTCGAAATAAACAACTGATCCAGTAAACTATCAAGTCATACAAGTTTGGTTGATGGAGCTTTCTAGATACAAATGAAATAATAAAAGTACAATGGCGGTCCAGATACAAGTGAACCAACCTACCGTACAAATCACCCTGAGTGAAAAGATGTGCCAGCAAGCTGCCAGGAAAACCTGTACATCGAACCTGTAATAAAATTTGGCACAACGGGAGTGAGTTGCCAACTCGTGAGTAGAAGATATCTGCGAAAAGAAATCGAATGCACGACGCAGTCCTAGGTCATAATAATATACTAATATACTATTAGTCATCAAGTAAGACAGGATAATACGCTACGTGTAAGTGCAAATGCTCCGTGCTCGTATCAGTGCCTCATATAGTACTATATCATGTGAATGAGTATGCATGCACCATGAATATGAACTAACCAATCCTGAAATCTAGATATATCTGTATAAGAAATCTTTAACTTTTATCATGGTAAAATGTGTATAGAAATCTGAAATATCAACGATGAAATCCGTGGAAATCCGTGTCAAGCATCGACACAAAACATGTAAATCTCAAGTCTCAATACCTCATAATCTCAATGTCTCATAGTCTCAATATCTCGGGCCCCGTCAGTCCGGATCGGCCCATATCATCAAATCTCATGACAACGGTCGGTATCCTCCGGATATCCGCCGCGCCAGACATCACCGGCAGGTAGTCCTCCCCTGCCAGGCTCATCGTCTACAACTCGATCTTCTTGCCCCGGGGTACCATACCGGGCCCACCATGTACCCGAGACGGTTCATCCACTCCTCGAATCGGGTCTCGAAATCCAACAGAAAACATGAAATCTCATGGTGGACGACACATATATCACGAGAAAACCGCATCTTATGTTTTAAAAAGAGAGGAGGAGAGAGAGAGAAGTTTTTATATATTCTTGCGGTTTTCCACAAAAATCCAGAAATCTCATAGAAATCCAAAATCCCAAAATCATGAGTAAGTATATGATAAGTTTCGGCATATGCCCCATAATACTGCATGATAACATGAAAATGCGAATGCATGAAATGTCTAAGTAATAAATACCATGTCTATACTAACACCAGAGAGTAATCACAATATTATATCGATCTAGCTGTTAGCTGATTGTATCAATAAAAGATAATATGATCTAAAGTGTACATGACATAGCAATTACCGATGATGATGTGTGTGAGCCGGCAAATAAGTGTGCGTGGAATATGCGCATCATCGGTAATGGTGCTGGTGTCCTAACAGGCAAAGTTTTATTCTGATTATAGAAACATATGAATGAACATGCACCATTATGATTACGGTATGAATGTAAAGACGGATGTGTAATAACCACTCATCTGTGATATACAAGTATAACTACAACTATATGACTCGAGCCTAAACTAGTGTCCATCTAACCTCCTAAGGAACTAAACCTAAGAAACTAGTCAATAAGAAATAAGAGTCCACCTAAGGTCTGAATCCATATCTCTAATAGTCGGCGATCCAGCCTCAATAGCGTCACGTACGTAGTACGGCTTCCTCGAATCAAGAGTGCGGATCAATCATCATATCTATGCCTCATACGGTAAAATCCATCGTACGGCATTCCAATATCGGGGTACTGGTCAAGTATCACCTACGTGTCTCATCATTCGTATAATATCATCATCAACACATGTCAAGATCAAGGTGCTATACTGTAATCGCATACATCAATCATATATCATTGTCAGCATAAATATACATCATTAATTTATCCTCAAAAATATCATGTCATATGTATCATATTGTGATTAAGTCACACTTAGATCATATCATAATCAAGTCACACCTATATGATATCGTAATCAAGTCACACATATATAATATCGAAATCAAGCCACACCTATATGATGTCGTAATCAAGTCACACATATATGATATCATATCAGAATTTCAGGCACAGATTACAGTCTGGATTCTATTTTAGAGTCCCATATACTTCAATATCATCACCACCCTTTATTATTGTTCAAGTACACAAATCCATTATCTCATTTTCTAATGATCCGCTAACATCATAACACGACTGTATAGCCAAGAATCACGGCATCAGCCCAGTTATATTGTTTCATCCCCGTGTATCATATCACATCCTTGTATCACATATACGTATTGTGTGTATATATATATATATACCTACACCTAGTCCTATATACATATATATATATATATACATACACGTATACACCACGTCGAGTCTCAGTGTGTGCGTGTGTGTATCTACCTGAAACCTACGAATCTCTTCCAAGGTATTCATCCTCTGGTATGGTCTTTCTAATCAGTCTAGTCCAACCTAGGGTCATTACTAGGGTCCTACTCATCAAGAATCTAAGGTCACGTCTGGCTTCCTAATGACAATAAGTGCAATCCCTATTCTACGTTTGCGGGGGTGCTAAACGTCATCTACCCGACTTCCCCCCGTAGATATATATCTACTCACCTGGTCCTTGTCTGCCGAAAATGATGTCGCCATCCTCTTCTTCATCGCCCGCAGTCTACGTGAGGGGTACCTATACGCAAACATATATATAGTATCGTAAACTGAATCACGGACAACATCAAAACGACGCACGAAACGCGCATAGATTAAAACCTATGTCCCGCTCATGCAAAAGAACCAAATATCGCTCGATATCGGCGTACAAACGCCGATTGATCGAGATAAGTATCAACAAACAACTCATAGTTATAAAACTCATTACTTATAATATAAAACATGATTTAATCCATCGAAACCCTAAAAATCGATCAAATCGTCCGATTCCGTAAAACCTGAAAACACCAATTTACCGTTTTACTTCAAAACTTGATGTTTAAAAGAAACTAATGATCATAATATTCATTAATTAGCATAACTATACTATATAAACCATCACTATATTTTTAACACCCTAATTTATATTAGTTTGAAAATTCTAGTTTACAAACTTGCCCGATTTCGATACTTTTAAGGAAAATTTCACAATACCACATCTAAACTGGATTTTGCATGAATTAATTCATTAAACTACAATTCATGATGATAATAATATAATGAAATCATAATTTAGATTTTAAACCTCATTTATTTAAAAATTTCCAAAATCTAGTTAGCAAAAATAGCATTTTTATTAGTATTTTTCAATTATCAATAGAAACTAGTAACCAATTTAAGTTTTTCATTCCACTAACAAGTTAATATCCTCATTAAAACCAAAATCTAGTGTTACAAACATTAATTGGAATTTTATCTCACCAATATATACAATATATAGAAATCTAGTTTGCAAAATGGATTAATTTGAACAATTTTGGATAAACAATTTACAATATATCATCCATACAAGATTTTCCACTTCTAAATTTGTTAAACTAGTTATTATAACCCTACTTAATTAATAAAAACCATAACTTAATTTTTTAAACCCTAACTTGAATTTTAAAACTTGTAGATAGAAATTATTTATTAAATCTAATTATGCTTAAATGAAACATCTAATAACAATAAATCAAAAGAAGAAGATTTATACCTCCATAACATGAAATCCAAACATGAAAATAAGCCTCCAAAATGAATGCTTTCCATCTCCAAAATCCATGTAAAGATGAGCAAAGAATAGAGGGTAGGAATTTAATAGGATTTTGTGGGTTTTTTCTTGAATTTTTGATGAATTTTGATGATTTTTAATACAAAAATGATGGGGGGGGGAAATTTTGGGGCTGCCCATGGAGGTGAGGCCGGCCATGAGGTGAGGAAAAGAGAGGAGAGTGAGAAAAGGTGAAGAAAAGTGTAGAAGGTTTCACAAAAATATCACACAATTAAGTCTTTTCATGAATTTATTTAAAAATTCTTTATTTTCTTCACTCCATTTGACCTAGAATGGTCTAGAACCATTGTAAAAATTTAAAAATAAATTTTGCAGAAACACACTTGATTCTAATATGTAATGGTTCACTTTTTCTAATTAAACCCATTCAAATTTGTAATTTACACTAATTTAGTGTAAAAATAAAGCTTATGTTAATATTTAAAATAATTAATTTAAGAAAAATATTTAATTAAACTAAAAATTTATAAGTGGCTAAATAAACACCATTTACTAGTAATAACATAATTAAAATAGGTATTTTTAAATTTATAGTGAAAAATAATTACGGTTTAGTTTTATGAAAACTACGTTTTACTTTACCGAAAATTATAAAATTCACTTAAACGATTTTATTTATTTAATTAATTATTTAATTATTTTTAAAATGTTACATAACATGGACTCAAAATACGGATCTTTGTTAAACAACTATCTAACGATCCTAACAAGAGTTTTACCTACTCGGTTAGGGGGTTATACCTTAACTTGAACTCTTTCGTCTTCAACTCCTTGCGGTGGTCGGATCGGCCTCACCTCGTCGTCTCCTCACGCCGAAGATGGATCCACCCAAAAGCTTCTACCTTTGGCTTCACTTCAAACTAGAAGAAACTAGAATACTTGGCTTGCTAGACCTTGTGAACTAGGATGAGTAGAGGAGTGTGTTGGGTTTTATCTCTATGGTTCTTGCTTCTCAACACATGAGACAAGTGAACCATAAACTAGAAAGAGAGCAAGAGGAAGAGAGAGAAAAGAAATGAAAGAATGAGCAAGACTTTTGCCATCCAAGCTCTCATAATTCAAAATCATGATAACAAGTAATAATAATTGAGTATTATGTGATGGTTGTTATCATATCAAATGACAATATCATTTCTTGCATTAAATACAATTTGTGAACCAACAAGCAAGACAAGGTCAATGCCAAGAAATGATAGCCATTGTCATGATGATGGTCAACTAGTCCAACCTAGTCAACCGGTCAACAAAGTCAACAAGTCAACAAAGTCAACCCTTCAACCCAACCATGGCACAATAATACTTAATTAATATTATCATTAATCATATTTCTTATTCTCATTAGGGTTTAGCAAAAGTCAACAGTCAACAACCCTAATGAGAATCTTCTGCCTCCGTCTCTCTGTCAACTGTGCATACACACCCGTATCCGTGTTCCGAGGAACACGAATACAAATGAGATAAAACCAATCCCAAAACGTACACTAGGATCTGGCTTAAACCAAAGCCCGCTAATGATAACTGCCCGGACACTAAACGTGCATAAGTGCACGGATGTGACCGAACCCTGTTGCAAAACCATGCGACCTCTACTCTTTTGCCTAAAGGCGAATAGCTTTCTGTGTGGGACTCTAAAGACTCGACACTACGCTGGCAGTGGGTTTAACCACAGACCGCAAGCGGCACTAGCTGTGCGTAACGGCCTCCAGGTAGATACCGATAAGAAGGCGGACGAGGTGAAACCCATCTGAACTCCTACTGAGCCTGAATGTGACAATCTGCGTACAGTCCGGTCTGTTCGTTTGAGAATATCGCATGGCGGGCCTAGGGGGGCGGTAAACGTCAGTCCCCTAATAGCGGTACAAGTCATGTCGGAGTGTAGCCCAGAACACCCTGAGATAACACTGGAAACCTACCAGCATATCTCGCTTGCCCTGGCCAGGGACTTTGTGTAATGGCTCTCCTAGACACAACGCGATATCAACCCCCAATACCGGAAGAGACGAATTCTGTCTAACCGTCACTGCCTCCAAGTGCTTCGGGACTGCACCCAACTACTACCTGTTTGCACGACTCCTTTAAGCCGTGGTAGGGTAGTAATCTAAGTACAGTGGGAACACACTCGAGGCGAAGTGACAGTGTCAAGTCAGCGGACTAAGCTGTACTCATGTCACCTGGAAACTGATAACTGACGATAGGTATAGTACCAACCAATAGTTGCAGACGAGTCCTGTCCAGTGTACTCGTAACCTAACGAGCACCCGCATACTATCTCAAGTACGGCGTACTGACGGCTGTGGGACAGACCGTTTCCCCAGCTGGGATGAGAAGCGCATACGCTAGTTTACTCTGGAGTATCGATGCCCTGTCTCGATAGTCCTACGACTAGGGACCTGCATAAGGATGTGCTTGTAGATTACCCAGCCCCCACGAGTGTGACTACCATCACAACGCTGGTAATCAAGCAAAAGATCCTAAGGGCTCCACTAATGTGTATAGGTGATATACTAAAATAAACACATGTACACATTAAAGTAGAAACAAACCAAGTAGCATAATACTATTTTGAGCAAGATTGTCTATACAAGGTGAATATCCCAAGCTTCCATTAAGTATTATATAAACTAGTATGATACAGTAATGGCCTCTAGGGCATATACACTAACACTGATTAGTAGAGAAGTTGGGTGTTTAGTATCACGCGGGCTGTGAGTATGCGACACCGCAATAATTAGCCTTAAGTGTAAGTGGGAGATTGTTGGCTATAGTGTTAGTGTATATGCCCTAGAGGCCATTACTGTATCATACTAGTATGTATATTACTTGATGGAAGCTTGGGATATTCACAGTTGTACAGACAATCTTGCTCAATATAGTAGTATGCTACTTGGTTTGACTCTGCTTTAATGTGTACTTATGTGTTTATTTATTATATCACCTATACGCATTAGTAGAGCCCTTAGGATCTTTGCTTGATTACCGGCGTTGTGATGGCGATCACACTCATGGGGGCTGGGTAATCTACAAGCACATCCTTATACACGTCCCTGGTCGTGGGAGTATCGAGATAGGGCATCGATGCTCCGGAGTAGACTAGCGTATGCGCTTCTCATCCCAGCACGGGAGACGGTCTGTCCCACAGCCGTCGGTACGTCGTACTTGAGATAGTATGCGGGTGCTCGTTAGGTTACGAGTACACTGGACAGGACACGTCGGGAACTGATGGTTGGTATTATACCTATCGTCAGTTATCAGTTCCCAGGTGACATGAGTACAGCTTAGTCCGCTGACTTGACACTGTCACTCCGCCTCGAGTGTGTTCCCACTGTTCTTTGATTACTACCCTACCACGACTCTTCTGAGTCTTGCAAACAGGTAGTAGTTGGGAGCAGTCCCGAAGCACTTGGAGGCAGTGACGGTTAGACAGGATTCGTCTCTCCCGGTATTGGGGGTTGACATCGCGCTGTGTCTAGGAGAGCCATTACACAAGTAGTCCCTGGCCAGGGCAAGCGAGATATACCGGTAGGTTCCAGTGTTATCTCAGGGTGTTCTGGGCTTCACTCCAACACGACTTGTACCGCTATTAGGGGTCTGACGCTTGCCGCCCCCCTAGGCCCGACATGCGATGTATCAGACGAACAGACCGGACCGTACGGAGATTGTCACATTCAGACTCAGTAGGAGTTCGGATGGGTTTACCTCATCGTCCTTCTTATCGACATCTACCTGGGGACCGTTACGTACAGGTAGTGCCACTTGCGGTCTGTGGTTAAACCCACTGCCAGCGTAGTGTCGAGTCTTTAGAGTCCCACACAGAGAGTTTCCATGCACTGAGCGAAACGTATAGAGGCCGTATGGTTTTACGGCAGGGCTGCGATCACTTACGTACACTTGTGTGCATATGGTGTTCGGGCAGGCAGTACTAGTAGGCTTTGGTTTAAGCCGGATCCTAGTATTGCTCGGATGGATTTGTTTTGTCTTCTGTGCATCCGCATTTTACGGAATACGGATGCAGGTGTGTATGCACAGTTTTTCGGAGTGATGAAGGAGGAGGTGCCTCATTAGGGTTTTGGCAGTTGGTTCGGCCAAAACCGTTATGTGGCAGGCTCATTAGGGTTTTGACAGTTCGTTTGGTCAAAACCATTATGAGCCGCGAACATCATTTACTAATCCTATTAGTGATAATCTTATGATGGCTAATTGCATTGACCATTTGACCCCGTTGACCTCTCTTGACTTTGTTGACCGGTTGACCGGGTTGACCATTGATTTTTAAGAGGGTTCCACACTCTTCTTTTCTTTTCCTTTTTCTTTTGGATTATGATAATGGTCATTTCAAAGTAGCCATCAACTTTATCTTGATGGGATTAGTAATGATGTTGTTTTGCATTATTTGCAACCATGGTTGTTTTTCTTTTGTATCATAATTTTATTCTCATTCTCTCTCTTGAAATGAGAAGCTCCATGGTTGCTAGCAAGCTCCTTCTTCTTCCTCCTCTTGATTTCTCCTTTGATCTCATGTATTGAGAGAAAAGGATTCCACTTGACAAACACATCCATACATCTCCTCTACACATCCTAGGGCTTCTAGATTAGCAATCTCCTTGCCCTAGTTACCTCGGCTTGAGGTGGAGCTCGGTGTACATCTCTCGGGTGGATCGTCTTCGACTCAAGGAGGCCGCGGAGGTGACCAAAGTCCGGATCAACCATTGAGCAAGCAAAGAGAAGAACAACAAGAAGAGAAGAACAACAAGAAGTGAAGAACAACAAGAAGAGAAGGAGTTCAAGTTGAGGTATAACCCCTAACCGAGTAGATAAGATCTCATGTTAGGATGCTAGTGTATTGTTTAGTAAAGATCCGGTTTTTACGGTCCATGTTACAAAGTTTAGAAAAAATTTTGTTTTACCGTTTCCACAACCCCGAAAGTATCGGGAGAGGTAACGTGGACCTAACAGTGGTATCAGAGCCTAACTAAACATAAACTAGCTTGGTAGTGAAGTGTATCGAATTTCGAAACGGAAAAATCGAAAAAACCGAGTTACAAAAATCTGAGTTTCTGTTAAAAATTTTTCTGGTCAAAACAAAATTTATCATACACCAAAAATCATCTCAGGGTTTTTAGAAGAAAGCCACAAAAAACGAGCCAGCAACTCGACCAAAGAGCCGCGTTTCCGCGGCCATCTTGGTGAGTCACTGGGTCGATTTTGGTGCAGTGTGTTTCTGACTTGGTTTTAGGTTTTTTGAGATGGTTTATATATGCCCAGATTTTTCAGAATAGAAATTTGTTTTTGGGGGCCTATAAATCCGTATTTTTCCGAACTTCAATATACTTTGACTACAAAGGTTATATCTGTGATGTTCATATGTATTGAACGTCGGCTAATCGCTATATGTCGATTAGTCGGGGTTATACATATCTGTGATCTGTGTTGTTGATGGTTTGTGTATATGAACTCGTTGGATTGTCGCGGATGAATAGCCGGGGTGGATGTGAGATGAGAGTTTCTTTTTCTTTCATTCATGTAATAATTTGTAAATTGATGTAATATTATTTGTTTGGCCGCACAACCGGGTCGGGGTTGTAGCCGTCATTGTATAATTCTTTTTACTGTTTTTGCTCCTAGGATAGACCCATGGAGGGGGTGCACAAACTACCGGGTATCTCGAAGTGCCTAGTGGCCTACTCATGGCATTGAGGGAGGTTGCTTCGCTTCGGGTACTTGGCGGGTAGTTTGCCGCACCCGTAGGGGTCTTGGGTGGGGTTTTGGCTATTCAACGCGACCGTGTAATCCGCTTTTCGTTGCAGGCTTGAACGAATCGCGGGTTCCTAGTATATCCAAAGTGTTCATCTGTGATCTGGATTGGCTATCATTGCAGTATATCTATATGTAATATCTATTTAGGCGTTGCTTATGTTTTACAGCCGCGCTAGCCCAGCCCCCGCTCTGTCGTTAGTTAAGTAACCTAACGGGTGATGACGGGGCCCAGTGGCGAATGCGAATGGCATAAGCGTACGTCATATTTTGGTTGTTTTCTGCAATGGTAGGATTTAAATGATGGGACGCATTAAAAGAACTAATGCAAGAAATTAAACCTAAAAGACGTTGTTGGAACAATTTTTCAAAAAGCTGTTATTGCAAGGACGTTAATTTTTTTGTTTTGCATCGCAGTATTCGGTTGTGAATGCCCAGCACCTCAGTCGACGAGGTAAGGGCCGAGATCCCTTCATCGGGAGTGACCCCTTGGACAAAAGTTTGCGTCAGGGTAATAACTTCACTATAGTCGATTATTCTTGCTTTGCATCGAGGTATTCAGTTTGGAATATCCTGCACCTCATTCGACGAGGAAAGAGCCGAGATCCCTTCACAGGGAGTGACCTCTTTAGCAAAAGTTTTCGCCACTATATTTTCAAAAAGGATTACCAGGTTCCTTCAACGATATCAAGTTCATTACGTTAACGGGTTTTTCGCCAAAAACCCAGCCGTAGCCCTCCGTCATTTCTTACAAGTAATACTTAGTATTCGTGCTGCGTTTGTTGACTCCATCAAGGCGTAGTGTACGGTAGCTAAGTACTGCTTGTTTGTATCGGTATATGGGATTGATTAGGACAGTCGTATAACCTTGTTGACTCCGTCAAGGGTTATGCAGGTGGGTTTAATGCAATCCAGATAATAACAGGTTGAACTTGACTAGGACTCTTTTGATTTGTTGACTCCGTCAAGATCACTTGGGTCCTAGGGGCAAAAACCACATCGGGAGTTTCAAAAGTACTGAAACTTGCAGATTTAGCATACCTTCTGGAGTGTGGTGACTAGAGTGGATTCCATCTAGGTTATCACACAATGACAGTTGGATCCCGATCCCACTGATGAGTTGGATTACTCTCGGGAGATTATTTCACTTAACGATCAATGCTATAAACCTAGTAGGTGTCTAGAAAGGTGTTAGCGGGGCTACGCCTCCAGGAAAAAGAGGTTCTTGAATTAAGAAACTTCGCGAAAGCGTTGGAAAACCTCCCTCGAAGTACCGACACTAGCCTGGCTGAAAGGTTAAGCAAGTATTGTGACGTGAATTAAAACCAAGCTAGTTCTTCTTTTAAAAAGGTTTTAAGAAGAATTTGAGTAAACAGTGGGAGGCATCCTGGTTAGATAAATTAATAAACCAATCTAATCTTGCAAGAGCATACGCTGAGTGTTTCTTTTCTCTCTCTCCAGGCAGCAACCTTTTCACGCCCTAATCAAGATAATAAAATGTATCGCTTGACCGATCCGAATTCTTATTCGGGACTGGGGAAAGTTGGTTCAGCTCTAACTTGTGACAACAGTCATGAGTATGAGAATGGGAAAGGGGATTGTATGGATTTCCAGGATACCCAGTTGAAGAAGAAACATGGTTTTGCATCTACTTCAGGTGTTCTTGTAATTGAGAACTGTTTTACGATCAGCCCTACCTCCTGGGTACTTGATACCGGATCAGGATCTCATATCTGTAATTTATTGCAGGGACTGAGAAAAAGTAGGAAAGTTGCACCGGGTGATATGTCGCTCAGAGTAGCGAACGGAGCATAAGTTGATGCGGCAGCCGTCGGTGAATATCACCTAGTATTGCCAAATGGCAAGACTATGATTTTGAACGATTGCTACTATGTACCCTCCATGGTTTACAACATCATATCAGTTTCTTTACTCGATAAAGATGGATATAAGTTTGTTCTTGAAAAGAATATCATGAACATTTACCTTCATAAGGTACTGGTTGCAGAGGGTACACTGTGTAATGGTATCTACGTTCTAAATCAGAATACAGTTCTCAATATACAAAACACACGCAAGAGGAAGAATTCAGATACGAATGAATCCTACTTGTGGCATTATAGACTTGGTCATATCGGAGAGAAAAGACTGAGTAAGTTGCATAAAGATGGACTCTTGAATGCGTTCGAGTTTTCATCTTATGAAACTTGTCAGTCTTGTCTCAAAGGGAAGATGACCAAATCTCCATTCACCGGACATGGAGAAAGAGCAACAGAGCTCTTGGGACTCATACACAGTGATGTGTGTGGTCCGATGTCTATACATGCAAGGGGTGGGTTCTCCTACTTCATCACATTCACTGACGATCTCTCTAGGTTCGGATATGTGTATCTGATGAAACACAAATCTGAAGCTTTTGAGAAATTCAAGGAATTTAGAAAGGAAGTAGAGAACCAGATTGGCAAAAGTATCAAGATCCTCCGGTCTGATAGAGGAGGGGAGTACTTAAGCACGGAATTCCTAGATTACTTAAAAGAGAATGGTATTCTCTCTCAGCTTACTCCTCCTTATACACCACAGCACAACGGTGTTTCGGAGCGGAGGAATCGTACCCTATTGGATATGGTTCGCTCCATGATGAGTAGTGCTGAGTTGCCTCTTTCATTTTGGGGACATGCGCTTCAGACAGCGGCATACCTATTGAACTATGTTCCATCCAAATCAGTGCCTAAGACTCCATATGAAATATGGAGTGGAAGAAATCCGTATCTTAAGCGATTTAAGATATGGGGTTGTCCGGCCTATGTGAAAACACAGAAACCGGACAAGTTAGAGGCACGGTCAGTTCTCTGTAAATTTGTGGGATATCCTAAAGACTCACTAGGATATCTGTTCTACCACACTGAGGAACAGAAGGTGTTTGTATCTCGCCACGCTACCTTCTTAGAAAGGGAGTTTCTTGCAAAAGAAACTAGTGGGAGTTCGGTAGAACTGGAAGAAATTCAGCGACCACAAAATGTAACTGAAAATTTGGAGGAACCGCTAGATTCAATAACCCCAAACGAACCTCAGCCACTCCGCAGATCTGGTAGGATTTCTCATCCGCCCGAGAGATACTACGGTTTTCTCATAGACGGGGATCGAGAGGATTGCATCTTGGAAGAAGATGACCCTACCAGTTTCAGGCAGGCCATTATCAGTAGGGACTCTGATAAGTGGCAGGAAGCAATGCAATCCGAAATGGAGTCCATGTACGCCAATGCAATCCGAAAGTGTGGACCTTGGATATTGCTCCACCTGAGGTAAAACCCGTTGGATGCAAATGGATCTACAAAAGGAAACTTGGTGTAGATGGGCAGGTGGAAACCTATAAAGCTAGACTCGTTGCAAAAGGTTTTCGTCAAAGACCTAGTTTGGACTATGATGAAACTTTTTCTCCGGTGGCTATGCTCAAATCCATTCGGATCCTACTTGCCATTGCTGCCTTCCATGACTATGAAATCTGGAAAATGGATGTTAAAACTGCTTTCCTAAACGGTTGTTTGGAAGAGTGCGTTTACATGGATCAACCAGAAGGTTTCGTAGACAGTGGGAGCAGCGGAAAGGTGTGCAAGTTGCTTAAATCCATTTATGGATTAAAGCAGGCATCGCGGAGCTGGAACATCTGTTTTGATGAAGCAATCAAGGAATTTGATTTCATCAAGAACGAAGATGAACCCTGTGTATATAAGAAGATTGTAGGACGAACTGTCGTATTCCAAGTCTTGTACGTGGACGACATTCTTTTGATAGGAAATGACATTCCTATGCTACAATCGGTCAATCTATTTTTGTCACAAAGGTTCTCTATGAAGGACCTGGGTGATGCCTCGTACATTCTGGGGATCAAGATCTATAGAGATAGATCCAAGAAACTATTGGGACTTTCACAGTCCAGGTACATAGAGACCGTACTAAAGAGATTTAGTATGGAGGGTTCCAAACGCGGTAACATACCCGCATTGCACGGAATTACCCTCTCCAAGAAGATGTCTCCTAAGACTGACGAGGAGAGGGTTCGCATGAGCACTATACCCTACGCTTCGGCGGTAGGATCTATAATGTATGCGATGCTATGTACAAGACCAGATGTAGCTTACGCGTTGAGCGCGGTAAGCCGGTATCAGTCAGACCCAGGGGAGGACCACTGGACAGCAGTGAAGAACATTCTCAAGTACCTAAGAAGGACTAAGGAGATGTTCCTGGTTTACGGTAATGGAGACCTCAGGGTCGAGTCCTTTACCGATTCAAGCTTCCAGAGTGACAAAGATGACAGCAAGTCTGTCTCAGGTTTTGTGTTTACCCTCAACGGAGGGGCGGTATGTTGGAGGAGTTCCAAGCAGGATATCGTCGCAGACTCGACGATGGAGGCTGAATACATTGCTGCAAGCGATGCCGCAAAAGAGGCGGTCTGGATGAAGAAGTTCATTAGGGAACTTCAGGTGGTTACCTTTGTATTGCGATAACAATGGGGCTATAGCTTTAGCGAAGGAACCAAGGTCCCATCAGAAATCCAGGCACATCTTAAGGCGGTATCACCTGATCAGGAAGATCATTGATCGCCAGGAGATCGAGGTGCGGAGAGTGGACACAAAGGACAACACTGCGGACCCATTCATGAAGGCTTTACCCCAGACTCAGTTCGAGCGGCTGATCGAGATGATAGGTCTTCGATACGCCAGTACATGGCCTTAGTGCAAGTGGGAGATTGTTAGTGTATATGCCCTAGAGGCCATTACTGTATCATACTAGTATGTATATTACTTGATGGAAGCTTGGGATATTCACAGTTGTACAGACAATCTTGCTCAATATAGTAGTATGCTACTTGGTTTGACTCTTCTTTAATGTGTACTTGTGTTTTTATTTATTATATCACCTATACGCATTAGTAGAGCCCTTAGGATCTTTGCTTGATTACCGGCGTTGTGATGGCGATCACACTCGTGGGGGCTGGGTAATCTACAAGCACATCCTTATACACGTCCCTGGTCGTGGGAGTATCGAGATAGGGCATCGATGCTCCGGAGTAGACTAGCGTATGCGCTTCTCATCCCAGCACGGGAAACGGTCTGTCCCACAGCCGTCGGCACGTCGTACTTGAGATAGTATGCGGGTGCTCGTTAGGTTACGAGTACACTGGACAGGACTCCTCGGGAACTGATGGTTGGTATTATACCTATCGTCAGTTATCAGTTCCCAGGTGACATGAGTACAGCTTAGTCCGCTGACTTGACACTGTCACTCCGCCTCGAGTGTGTTCCCACTGTTCTTTGATTACTACCCTACCACGACTCTTCTGAGTCGTGCAAACAGGTAGTAGTTGGGAGCAGTCCCGAAGCACTTGGAGGCAGTGACGGTTAGACAGGATTCGTCTCTCCCGGTATTGGGGGTTGACATCGCGCTGTGTCTAGGAGAGCCATTACACAAGTAGTCCCTGGCCAGGGCAAGCAAGATATACTGGTAGGTTCCAGTGTTATCTCAGGGTGTTCTGGGCTTCACTCCGACACGACTTGTACCGCTATTAGGGGTCTGACGCTTGCCGCCCCCCTAGGCCCGACATGCGATGTATCAGAAGAACAGACCGGACTGTACGGAGATTGTCACATTCAGACTCAGTAGGAGTTCGGATGGGTTTACCTCATCGGCCTTCTTATCGACATCTACCTGGGGACCGTTACGTACAGGTAGTGCCACTTGCGGTCTGTGGTTAAACCCACTGCCAGCGTAGTGTCGAGTCTTTAGAGTCCCACACAGAGAGTTTCCCTGCACTGAGCGAAACGTGTAGAGGCCGTATGGTTTTACGGCAGGGCTGCGATCACTTACGTACACTTGTGTGCGTATGGTGTTCGGGCAGGCAGTACTAGTAGGCTTTGGTTTAAACCGAATCCTAGTATTGCTCGGATGGATTTGTTTTGTCTTCTGTGCATCCGCATTCTACGGAATACGGATGCAGGTGTGTATGCACAGTTTTTCGGAGTGATGAAGGAGGAGGTGCCTCATTAGGGTTTTGGCAGTTGGTTCGGCCAAAACCGTTATGTGGCAGGCTCATTAGGGTTTTGACAGTTCGTTTGGTCAAAACCATTATGAGCCGCGAACATCATTTACTAATCCTATTAGTGATAATCTTATGATGGCTAATTGCATTGACCATTTGACCCCGTTGACCTCTCTTGACTTTGTTGACCGGTTGACCGGGTTGACCATTGACTTTCAAGAGGGTTCCACACTCTTCTTTTCTTTTCCTTTTTCTTTTGGATTATGATAATGGCCATTTCAAAGTATCCATCAACTTTATCTTGATGGGATTAGTAATGATGTTGTTTTGCATTATTTGCAACCATTGTTGTTTTTCTTTTGTATCATAATTTTATTCTCATTCTCTCTCTTGAAATGAGAAGCTCCATGGTTGCTAGCAAGCTCCTTCTTCTTCCTCCTCTTGATTTCTCCTTTGATCTCATGTGTTGAGAGAAAAAGGATTCCACTTGACAAACACATCCATACATCTCCTCTACACATCCTAGGGCTTCTAGATTAGCAATCTCCTTGCCCTAGTTACCTCGGCTTGAGGTGGAGCTCGGTGTACATCTCTCGGGTGGATCGTCTTCGACTCAAGGAGGCCGCGGAGGTGACCAAAGTCCGGATCAACCATTGAGCAAGCAAAGAGAAGAACAACAAGAAGAGAAGAACAACAAGAAGTGAAGAACAACAAGAAGAGAAGGAGTTCAAGTTGAGGTATAACCCCTAACCGAGTAGATAAGATCTCATGTTAGGATGCTAGTGTATTGTTTAGTAAAGATCCGGCTTTTACGGTCCATGTTACAAAGTTTAGAAAAAAATTTGTTTTACCGTTTCCGCAACCCCGAAAGTATCGGGAGAGGTAACGTGGACCTAACATATAGTACCCTCAAGTCAATTATTGGATCGTGGGCACGTGATTGCAATGATTGAGGGAGGACCTATACCGGCAGAACAGTCTTACTCGAGATGATAGTATGCTATCTGATTTGTCTTTATCATCGTGTACATTCTTTTGGTGACATTACTGATCACTATCACATGTTAATAGAGCCCATAGGATTCATGATTGACTACCAGCAGTATGATGGCGATCATATACGTGGGAGTTAGGTGGTCTATAAGCGCATCCTTCAAATGTCTTTATTCGTGGGAGTTTCGAGACTGGGCATCGATACTCCAAGAGTAGACTAGTGTATACAGATTGAGACCCCGACGAGGGGCAGTGGCTGGTCTCACAAGCCATTGGTGTTAGTTGGTTCACCTATGATGTATACAAGTGCTCATTGGGTTATGAGTACACCTGACAGACTCGCCGGGAACATACTAGTTGGTATTATACCTATTGTCAGCAGTTCCCTGATGACATGTATACAGGTTAGTCTATCAACCTGAGATCATCATTTGTCTCGTGTGAGTTCCCATTGTTCTTTGATTACTACCCTACCACGGCTCAAAGGAGTCATGCAAACAGGTTTTAGTTGGGTACAATCCCGAGCCACATGGAGGCAGTGAGCGGATTGTCGGGGGATTCGTCTCTCCCGGTATTGAGGGTTGATCTTGCGGTGTGCACGGGTGGCCATTACCAGAAATCCTTGACCAAGGTAGTCGAGAATTACTGATTCGGATAAGTAGTTTCTCAAGTGGTGATGAGTTTCATACTGACACTAAGTGTCGCGTTATTAGGGGTCTGACTTTATCCACCCCTTAGACTTAATATACGATACTCATAGATGAATGGACCGGACTGTATGGATATTGTCACTGTCAGGCTCAGTAGGGGTTTCAGGATGAGTTTGCTCGTCGGCCTCCCTTTCGCAAAATACCTGGGTAGCCGTTACGTACAACTAGTGCCACTGACGCGCTTGTGGTTAAACCCACTGCCAGCGTATTGACGAGTCTTTAGAGTCCCACATAGAGGGTTTCCCTTCATCGGGCGAAACGTTGTAGAGTCCGTATGGTTTTATGGCAGGGTTCAATCTATAAGTCTACGGTAGCGCCCCGGCCGTCTGTACGAGGCCAAAATGCGGAAACGAAACTTTTTCAAAGCTTGAAAACCGGCGCTACCGCATACTAAAAACGCGGATCGGACCATTAACCTACCACTAGCAAACATGAGAAAGGGTAGAGAGCTATACCGAGCGATCTGTGTCCTTCGGTCTTCGGCCACCATCCCGATCTCCCCGCGGCAAATCCGGTCTTCATCTTCTCGTCGGAAAGGGCACCACATCGAGAAGTCTTTTTACGGGCTCCCGCTTCGTCCGAAGTAACTCGGGCACAAAGTCTGCTAGCCGACGTGCCCAAGGTGAAGTAGAGAATGTTGTGATCACTTTGTCTCTTGCATCCATGGCTTTGGATGGAGGTTAAAGTGTTGCCACTGATGGAAGCAATGAGCTAGAGGAAGAAGAAGAAGAACAAGAGCTTTTCTTTTTCTTTTCTTTTCTTTTCTTTTGTTGGAATGAGAGTGAGAAAAAATGAGATTATGAAAATACAAGACCAATAAAACCAACCATGGCAGCCCCCCTCTCTCCATCTCATTTCAACACATTAAACAAAACACTAATGTGACATATTTGCTAAAAAAGAGACCATGAGCCATCTAAATGTCCATGTCACATTTAATGCATTGCATGATGAATTTCTAGATCATTATTTCCATAAGCAAACATTAATCCAAATGTTTGCCACAATAAAAAGATCCGGCAGCATCTAAAGTAAACTCGTGACGGGTCACAAGGATACCCCTCACCTGTATATACATACCTGCATCCGCATTCCGACTGAATGCGAATGTTATGAGACTAAAGTAATCCAACAAATCTAGTACTAGGATCCGGCTTATACCAAAGCCTACTAGTATGATCCGTCCGATCAAGATCCGTGCAATACCGCACGTATAAGATCGAACCCTGCCTTATATCATACGGCCTTTACAACGTTTCGCCTAAAACTTGAGAAACTGTCTGTGGGGGACTCTAAAGACTCGTCAATACTTTGGCTGTGGATTTAACCACTAGCACATCAGAGGTATTAGCTGTACATAACGGGCTACCAGGAATTGACCAAAAGGGAAGTCGATGAGCGAACTCATCCTGACACCCTACTTAGCCTGTCAGTGACAATATCCGTACAGTCTGGTACGTTCGTCTATGAGCATCGCATGGCGGGCCTAGGGGGTTGGTAAAAGTCAGACCCCCAAAAGCGATACAAGTCATGTCGGAGTGTAGCCCAGAACACCCTGAGATACTACTGGAACACCTACCAGTAAATCTCCTGCCTTGGCTAAGGACTTCATGTAATGGCTCTCCTAGACACAGCGCGACCTCACCCCCAATACCGGGAGAGACGAACCCCTGTAGATCCGCTCACTGCCTCTATGTGGCTCAGGACTGTACCCAACTAAAACCTGTTTGCACGACTCCTTTGAGCCGTGGTAGGGTAGTAATCAAAGCACAGTGGGAACTCATACGAGACAAATGACGATCTTAAGTCGATGAACTAACCTGTACACATGTCACCAGGGAACTGCTATCTGACGTCTGGTATAATCCCAACTAGCAGGTTCCCGGCGAGTCCTGTCCGGTGTACTCATAACCCAATGAGCACCTGTATACATCTTAGGTGAACCAACTGACACAAGCGGCTTGTGAGACTGGCCACCGCCCCTCATCGGGGTCTCGACTGCATACACTAGTCTACTCCGGAGTATCGATGCCCTGTCTCGAAACTCCCATGACTAGGGACCTTTTATGTGCTTATAGACCCCAGCTCCTATGTATATGATCGCCATCATACTGCTGGTCGTCAAGCAAGAATCCTAAGGGCTCTATCAACGTGTAATAGTGACCTGTAAGGTCACCTAAAGCAGTACACGATGATAAAGACAAACCAGATAGCATACTATCATCTTGAGTAAGACTGTCCTACCGGCATAGGTCCTCCCTCAATCATTGAAATCACGTGCATGTGATCCAATAATTGACTCTGAGGGCACTATATCCAACAATCTCCCACTTGCACTCAAGGCTAATTATTGCGATGTCGCATACTCATAGCCCGTGTGATACCGAACACCCAATTCCTCTACTAATCAGTTTCACAAAGCCCGTTTGCGAAACTATTGCGTTCGAGGAATAGCCTCAGTGAGTGGATCCGCCCTGATGTTTCTTTCTATGTCTCTCTTTATCTCAAGTTTGCGGGGAAAGCCATCTCCCGAAATGAGCAATACTTGTCTTAGAATATGTTTGGATATCTGATGAGGCCTAGTTCATAATTGAACTCCAAATCCAAACTTCTTAGACTGTATCGTCAACTGAAACCAATCAGTATCCTGCGCCATGCCTCCCTCAGTATCCACTTGGACCACCTGTCCAAAATACTGCCCCTCGTCAGAGGGAAAACTACAACTCTGACAGCCACTCTGTCATCCAGGTCACCTTGGAAGCCTGGAATGATAACCGTCTCCCGAAAGAGTTTGTTGTTATCATATCACTAGAACATCCACTTATGTTCTAAAACTGCTTCCGAATGTTTCTCCAGGATTGGATCAATATCTTATTGCATCTACTGCAAAACAACATCTGGTGCGGTACTTGACATCTCATGATTGACTCAATTACCTAAGCAAGTGATCTGCCAATCATGCGCATCCCTCTCCCCTTTAGTCTGTAAGACACCTTTAGAGAGGGTGACTCCATCACCTGCAGGTACACTACCGTGCCAGGAGTCGTCCATTCTAAATACCTTTAGAATGCTGTCTAAGTACCCAGATTGGGAAACTACCCAAATCTAGATCTAAAACCATAGATCCAGTAACCAAAATGTCTGATATAATATCTAAGTCCCATGTGGAGAAACCATTATGTGACAACCAAAGTATAACCGATCGTAGTATAGGAACTTCACTTCCTACTCTGTGTATGTCATCCAAATATCAGGACATCACACCCTACTACCTTCTTAACAGATCCATCCCCTATTCTGATGAAGTCAAACCTATGACTGTCACATCAGAAATAGATGATCTATCTCCGCTATATCAGCTTTAGTCTATAAATAGACATAAGCTACTTGTCCACTATGCTTCCGCTGCTCCCACTGACTACGACAACCTTCTGGCAGAGTCATATACATGTACACTTCTAAAGATGATTTAGAACGACGCTACACTCATCCTCCTGCCGGGTCTCATAGCCTGGAACAACAGCAATGGCAAGTCTGGTTAAACAAGAACCTCCCTGTCACCGTCCTTGAGGCAACCGTTGTACCTCTCGGGTGCCTGAGGTTACCCACCATATCTGCGGAGTGGCCATTGGAATGTCAATCCAGATTGAATCTTTAGGTCCTATTAAATTTTCAATAATCGTTTGCGGTTCTGGAATCACTTCCAGTTCTACCATACTCCCACTACTGTTTTCTGAAAAAATCCATATTACTAAAACTGTGGCGAGTCAAGAACAATATCACTATTGATCTTCCAGATGGTAGAAAGTCAACCCTTGTCATAGCCCAGGCCAACCCACAAACAGCCATTATAGAAACGTGCCTTGAGTTATCCAGAGTCTGGTTTTAAGCATAAGCCGGACAACTCCTCGTACCTTAACATTGTTAAGATATGAACTGTTCTATATCCAATATAGAAACAAAGGCACTGATTTATTTGGAACTAGATTCAAATCATGCAGCTTTCTCCAGTGCATGTCAACTAAATGGAGAGAGGCCGATCAGCATTACTCAACTTAGGAATACATCCAGATATGAGTAACATGAAAAAGAAGCAAGTTCTCATAATCATTACTATCAACTGAATACTATGCACAAGTATCTACATCTTCGATCACCTTGAAGAATCCTGATACTTGCAACACCTGGTTCTCTACTTTATTCATATACCTATAACTTCTCAAAATATAGACCTTGCATTTCTACGAAACACATGTCTAAGAACTAGAGAAGTCACAAGTAAACAGAATATAGTACGAGTACCAACCCCTCTGTCCTCATGGACACTGGACAACATACAATACTCTGTATAAGTCCCCTGAGTCTAATAACTCAATCCCTGTGTGTCGTAGGTTGAAAACTGTACTATGGTTATGAAAAGTTACACTGCTGTTTAATGCTCCTTACCTAACCATCAACTGATATAGGTAAATGTCATAGACATAATTTCAAAAGGGTATATCTCACTCTATAAAAATAGACATACAAATATATCAATTTGAAATTGATGCTCAACAGCGGATATTCAAAACCAAATATTTGCCGTCCGGCAAACAACCCAGGTGACTTCCTCAAATATCACCAATTACAACGAATCCCGATATAATGAAGATGATCACCCAATTCCCAATAACTTACTCCTGCTCATCATCTGTAAAACCATACAGATGTGAGAATCATACCTGGTAAATACATACCCTGGAGCAAGGGCTAATTGGGAAATCAGTTTTCTTTTAACAATACACAGTGAAACTGAAACATGTAAATGTTTCGTAGGGCTATCCGGGTATTCCTAGTAATGCCTCTTCCATTATCCAGATTCACAACTGTAACCGTATATTTCTTTTCCATCTCTCCAAAATCCTTTATATGTCTTTAGTCATTACCTTCTGTACACCCTCTTAGGCTAAATGGTTTTCTTCCTTCCCTACCTTTCGGCACCAGCCTATGGTTTGGAAGAAGACTATCCAATAAGCATAATGGGTGTACTGTCCTAATCCTAGGAGCACTCGCAATGCGAGAGAAGGTGAAGATAAAAGACAACCGAATAAACCTTATTCCTATTTCTCCTGAACTAGAATCCATCCCCGAACTGGAACAAGTTCCTTCGAGTTCGTATATAACCATACGATGGAGTATCCAATGTGGATCTTCATAGTGATACAGAGTGTTCTGAAGAAATACAAAGGTGGTGTAGGAGTGGCGATGAAATACTTGGTTTGGTCATGAATAGCAGTCGCAATTTACTTTGCCCTTTTACTAATCCCTTTATTTGTCTTAACTTATTACCTTCTGTACACCATCGTTAGGCTAATCGGTTTTCTTCATTCCCTACCATTTGGCACCTTCCTATGGTTTGGAAGAAGACTATCTAATTAGCGTAATAGGTGTACCGTCCTAATCCAAGGAGCACTCGCAACCTGAGAGAAGGTAAAAGGAAAAGACAACTAAATAGTCTTATTCGTTTTCTCCAGAACCGGAAACCATCCTCGAATC
The DNA here is from genome assembly GCA_030015575.1 of Agapanthus africanus. Taxonomy (NCBI): domain Eukaryota; kingdom Viridiplantae; phylum Streptophyta; class Magnoliopsida; order Asparagales; family Amaryllidaceae; genus Agapanthus; species Agapanthus africanus. The sequence continues at coordinate 407,369,064 of CM057346.1, forward strand.
TGGAACAAGTTCCTTCGAGTTCATATATAACCATACGATGGTTTTATCCAATGGAAGTGGGTGTTCGTAGTAATACGGGGTGTTCTGGAGAAAAGGGTAAAAGTAGGAGTGGCAATGAGGTATGCAACTCTGACAATCCAAAAGCCAGTGTTTAAGAAGGTTCGGTTAATTTGGTCACTGAGTCATAGTCAAGGGTCGGGTCATGGTCGCTGCCAAAGAGAGAGAGAAAAGAAACACTCAATGTGCACTCTAACCTAGATCAGAATGGTTATCACTTTATCTAATCAGGAAACCTCCCACTGTAACCTCAAATTCTCCTCCAAACCTGAAAGAAGAATTAGTCGGGATCACCCGAGGAGTAAACCAACTCATCAGTGGGAATCGGGATCCAACTATCATCGCATGATAACGTGATGGAATCCACTCACGTTATCACACTCCAGAAGGTATGCGCATATCTGGCAAGTTTCAGTTTCTTTAGAAACTCCCGATGTGATTTTTTACCCCATGCTCTTATGACCTTGACGAAGGCCAACAAATCATAAGTCACATGTCAAGTTCTACCCGTTATTGTCCAGGTTAATTTGAACCCACCCGTACAAGCCCTTGACGAAGGCCAACAAGGCTATACGACTGTCCTGAACCAACGCATCTATCTATGCAGCAGAAAGGTAACAAGCAGCTACCATTCACTATGCCTTGACAAAGGCCAACAAACATATCATGAAAACTACGTGCTACCCGTCTGAAATGACGGAGGGCTACGAATGGTTTTTGGCGAAAAACCTTTAACGTAATGAACTTGATATCATTAAAGGAACAGGATAGCTTTTATAAAAATATAGTGACGAAAATCTTTGCTAAAGAGGTCACTCCCGGTGAAAGGATCTCGGCTCTTTTCCCGTAGAATGAGGTGCAGGATATTCCAACTGAATACCACGATGCAAAGCAAAAGTAATCGGCTATAGTGAAGTTATTACCATGACGCAAACTTCTGTCCAAGGGGTCACTCCCGGTGAAGGGATCTCGGCCCTTGCCTCGTCGATTGAGGTGCTGGATATTCATAACCGAATACCACTGTGCAAAACAAAAGAGAACGTCCTTGCAATAACAGCTTTTTGAAAATTATTCCAACAACATCAGAATAAGTTTGCTTAGCTTGCATTGATCTGAATCAACGCAGTCCCATCAATTGATCACACCACAAAAGAACGAAAATAATGATGTACGTATATGCCATCCGCATTCGCCACTGGGTCCCGTCATCACCCGTTAGGTTACTTAACTAACGACAGAGCGGGGACTGGACTAGAACGGATGAAAAACATATACAACATCTACTAATATATATATCAATATATAATATTTGCTCAAGGCGTGATAAAATGCAACATCACAGAAATGTAATAAGCATCACAGAACAATACAGATATCTGGGATCCTCGGGTTTCATAGAGCCCCTACTGAAACCCGACGTTCCCCTGGTCGTGTGGATAGCCTGTGCAATGAAATCCGAGACCCCTACGGGCGCGGCAAGTTACCCGCCAAAACCTGAAGCGAGGCAGCCCCCTTCAGCAACATGAATGGACCACCCAGCATTTCACGGAATCCGGTAACTTGGGCACCCCTCCTTAGGTCAACCTGTACCCCCTACGAGTGCGGCGAACAGCCCTCCAATTCTAGAGTGAAGCCCCCTCTGTCTCAAAGCCATGAGATGCGGGCCCGTTGCCCTCTAGAACCTGGTTGCCCGTGCACCCCTCCGCGGGGTAATCCTAGTACAGAAAGTAAAAATATACAATGGGTACATCGACCTCAGCCCGGTCGTGCCCCAAAAGAATAATATACAAACAGGCAGTGATGGCAGTCCACATGTCGGACGCTCGCTGTCACGACCCGAATATTTCGACTCATGACCGGCACTTAACCACGCTACGTCTACAGGCGTAACGCGACTAAGTAAGCTGAACCCAGAAATCAAAACCATTTAAAAGTAGTGAGTGTTGAAAAAATTTAATTAAAAACATTTAGAAGACCTTAATTAGTTCAATGAGGTTCTTTTAAAAGTTAAATTATCCTTATAATAATTTTGGCAGCATTTCCTTTGTAAAAGTAACCCCGAAAATCGGGTAAAAATAGGATATAAGTGAAAATGAGATATAATGAACAAAGCATCCCTAACCGGGAGCAATCACGCCCAACGGCGGAAACCATCACCACAAGAGTAATATACGACGCCGTAACGAAGAATGAGCAATAAGTAACATCCCAGAATAATAACTGCAAATAAAAAGTCGGCTCCCACGAGCTCGACACCAGAATACAAAAATATACATCACCGTCCTCACACTGTCTCTAAGTCAAGTACATATATGGTAGATGGAGAGTACTAGATACAAAAGTGTGTATAATAAAAGTAACCAGATACCACAACCTACCTAAATAGCAAAATAGCTCTCGCACCAACTGTAATGGTATCTGAAGCCAAAAGATGCAAAAAGGCAGCCTGCCGCGACTACTCTGAAGGGCGACCTGCAAATACTGTGGCACAACGGGGGTGATTTGCCAACTCGTGAATAAAGATAACATATAAAGGTAATCACGAGCATGCACGTACTGCGCTACGCCATCATATGCCAGCAAGTAAATCTATATGCGACAAGCAGTAAGTGAAATAATCATGCAAATGCTCTATCAGGTAAAATAACTACAGGATGAGATACATGATAAACACTGCGGAGCATAGGATAAACAACATCTACACGAAATATCAATCGTGGAAAAATGATCGGTGCCCAAGCTGCACCCAAATCCCAAATAAGCTCAGGCGCCGGCACTCTCCTCGGCCCTAAATCCTGTAAACCTCTGAGAATCACGAGTGCCTAACATCGGCACCCAAAATATCATAAATACTCGTGTCCAGCATCGACACGCAAATCCTCATACATCGGGCTCCGTAAGTCCGGATCAGCCCACGGGCTCCGTCTGCGGTATCGGCCCTAGGCCCCGGCAGTACGGATCATCCCGCATCCATCTCTCGACTCTGGTCGGTATCCTCCGGATAACCACCAGGTCCAACCAATCACCGGTAGGTACTCGCCCACCTCCAGGCTCAATCGGCAAAGTCCATCGATCATCTTGCCGAGGGGAACCATACCGGGTCCACCACGAACCCGCAGACGGATCGTCCACTCCTCGAATCGGGTTTCAAGCACACGTCTCAGCACCGAGAAAACGCATGGTGGACGCACCAAAATATCATATCACGAGGAACCTGTTTTCAAATAATGCATCTTTTCTTAAATAATTCCACGGTTCTCAAAACCAGAAATCACATGAAAATCCAACACCAATGAGTAAATCAAATACGATGTGCTATATACATTAAGTCATCATAATATAGGTACAAGGGTGAACCCGCGTTTCTTAAGATAGTTCAGTTTTCAAAGACAGCATGCGGCTTCCAATTTCTATAAAAATCATATCGAATTATATGTGAAACGAACTGCAGTATGATGATCATGGCAATTCTACAGTGAGTGTGTCATGGCTATTACTAACGGTGTGTGTGTATCATACAGATTAGTGCTCGTGCAACATAAACCGTTAGTAATAGTGCGGTGTTCTATCAATTCTAAGTTTTCATACATGTAGCAGGGAATGCAGTATGCAACAACAGTATCCATGAACAGTCAATGTAGGTAAATGCAATGTGTAGCTATAAAGTCCTATCATCCCAGAAGAACGCCATGCGGGCGATATCCCCATAGATGTTAAATCTACTCACCGAAGTCTCGCGCTAAGTGTAGCCGACGACTTGTTTCCCCTTCTTCGCAGCGTCCCTCTCACTCGCCTGCGAACCTAGATTTACACAATATAACACACATAAGCTCAAATCTACCAAAAACGAAATATTAAGGTCAAACTAGAACCCCGCGTTGCAACCCAAGCGCACGTGTGCGCGATACGCTAAAACGTGTGATCACGCTCCTGAAGCTAACCTGACGCGTCGCGATACGCAGCACAACCCAAAACCACACACGTATCACGTGTGTCGCGGAGATTTAAAATACGGAAAATGGGGTAATAGGTCCCATATTTTTATACATAAATATTTTTATAAAAATAAATATACCAACACACTCCAAATACCAGCACACACCAACCACAAAAACCCCAACCCACCATTCTCCCATCTGGCCTCAATTTGCGGCCAGAATGAGTTTTTCGGCGGCCTGGGTAGGGGGTTGGGCTCCCGGGTTTGGTGTGTGCACTCCAAACATACTGTGTATATCCCAGTAATTACAATTTTATTCTAAAACACCCCGGGTAGTAGCAGTTTCAACGGAACCCAATTTCAAGCTAAAAGTCACACTTTGCACTAAAATGATACTTTAGGGTATTTTTGTGAAATCTGAAATAAACCCAAGTCCAAAACCACACTAATATCACATTACCAAGCTAATCAAGCCATAAAAAGTTAATTTTTCTCACAACCTCACTAGATCCCTTAATAAAGCACAAAACATGCATAAAATGTGATATTTTGCTCGAAATACTTTAAGTTATGAAAAAGAGGTGCTAAGGGTGAGTTAATACCTTCAAAACACCTTAAGAAACACCAAAAATCCCTGCTTTTTCCTCAAGTGTGCAGATCCACCACCAAACACCTCAAAAGCTCATTTTTTCCTATGGTTTGTGAAGGAAAAGTGTTGTTTTGAGTAGGGTTTGAATGGGGGTTTAATGAGGAATGAAAAGAGAAGAGAGAAATGGAGAAAATGGTGTTTTTGCTGCCTTTCTTTCTGCTGGAGCTCAAAAGTGAGGGAAAGAGAGAGAAAAGAGAGAGAAGCAAAGGTCAAACAAGGTCAAATCCCATACCTAACCACCATACCTTCATTTCTATTTAAATTTGCATTATAAAAAGGGGTTTTGACTTGTTTAAATGGGTGGGATAAATAAAACCATGCAAGAAAAGAAAAAGGGTTAACATAATACACTTTTTAACCAAAGTCACAAAAATGTGCTAAGTGTGCATGTGTACACTAACACAATTTCCAATTAGGGTAAACACAACTAAAAATAATTAACAATCCTATAAATATATATATATATATATATATATATATATATATATATATATCCATATAAACACTCCACAACACAAAACCCGCTAGCCAAGAAGGAAAATAAGATACCCATTTTTACGAAAAACACGCACACTAGCTAAATAACGAGAAAACATTCTAAACGGATTTCAACGTGTTACAATCTACCCCCCTTAAAGAAATTCGGTCCCCGAATTTAAAAATCTAACTATACATACCTTCAAAAAGATGGGGATACCTCCTCCTCATCTCGCTCTCGGTCTCCCAAGTGACCTCCTCGCCGCTCTGGCCATGCCAAAGTACCTCAACTGACGGTATGTCCTTCGATCTCAATTTCTTCACTTGTCGATCCAAGATCATCACCGGCTGCTCTGCATAGGAAAGGTCACGCTCAAGCTGGATCGTCAGGTGCTGAATCGCATGCGAAGGATCATGAAGATATCTGCGGAGCATCGAAACATGAAATACCGGGTGCACGTCTGGAAAACTGGGCGGAAGGGCTAAACGATACGCAACCGCACCAACTCGCTCGAGGATCTCGAAGGGGCCCGCATACCTGGGACTAAGCTTCCCCTTCTTCCCAAATCTCATCACACCTTTCATTGGGGAGACCCTCAAGAAAACATGATCACCAACAGAAAACTCAACTCTGCGCCGACGACGGTACGCATAAGATCTCTGCCTACTCTGGGCTGCTCTCATCCTATCGCGAATCAACTGGATCTTCGCGGTCGTCTCCTCCACAATCTGTGGCCCTAAGATACCGATCTCTCTCACTGAGCTCTGTCCAGCAAGCGGGCGATCTACACCTCCTCCCATAAAGAGCCTCAAACGGTGCCATCTGAATGGTCTGCTGGTAGCTGTTGTTATAGGAGAACTCTACTAAGGGAAAATGATGATCCCATCTACCTCCGAAGTCTAATACGCACGCTCTGAGCATGTCCTCGAGAGTCTGAATAGTCCGCTCTGACTGTCCGTCGGTCTGTGGATGAAATGCTGTACTGAAACTCAAGCGGGTGCCCAAAGCCTCCTGAAGCCTCTGCCATAGTCGGCTGGTAAACTGGGTGCCTCTGTCGGACACAATATATATCGGAACTCCGTGTAGTCGTACAATCTCATCAATATAAATCTGGGCATATTGAGCAAATCCAAAAGTCGTCTTCACCGGTAGGAAGTGAGCCGCTTTCGTCAGACGATCTACGATCACCCAGATGGAGTCATACCCTCGACTAGTCCTGGGTAGACCCACAATAAAGTCCATAGAAATCTGTTCCCATTTCCACTCCGGAATGGGCAACGGCTGTAGCTCTCCCGCGGGCCTCTGATGCTCAGCCTTGACTTGCTGACAAGTCAGGCATCTCGACACAAAATCTGCAATGTCCCTCTTCATCCCATCCCACCAGTAAACATCTCTCAAATCGTGGTACATCTTGGTGGAACCTGGATGAATACTATACACCGATCGATGTGCCTCCTCGAGAATCTCACGCCGCAGTCCCTCAGCATCTGGTATGCACAATCTGGTCCCAAATCGTAGTATCCCCTGATCATCGATCATGAACTCGGAAAATCGGCCATGTCCTATCTGCGTCCTGATCTCTGAACAGCGGTCATCACTGTGTTGTGCCTCATATATACGGTCAAGCAACTGTGGGTATGCACGAACATGAGCAATCTGTCCTCCGATCGGCGTAAACTCAAACTGTACTCGGCTGTCGCATAAGATCTTCCAATCTGCCGACGACTGCCTCTGTACTGCGCTCAAACGACATAGACTACCTCCGGGCCTCCTACTCAAAGCATCTGCCACCACATTAGCCCTGCCCAGGTGGTACAAGATCTCGCAGTCGTAGTCCTTCACTAACTCCATCCATCGGCGCTGTCTAAGGTTCAGGTCTTGCTGCTGGAAGATATACTTTAAGCTCTTGTGATCAGTAAATATCTGGCACGACTCTCCATACAAATAATGTCGCCAGATCTTAAGTGCAAAGATCACTGCAGCCATCTCCAAATCGTGAGTGGGGTAGTTCTGTTCATGTTTCTTCAATTGCCGTGAAGCATACGCGATCACCCAATCATGCTGCATCAGAACACACCCTAGCCCCACTAGAGAAGCATTACAATATACCATAAATCCACCTGACCCTGAAGGCAAAGATAATACTGGCGCCGTAGTCAGTAGAGCCCGTAACTGCTGAAAACTGTGCTCACACTCCTCTGTCCAAACGAAAGGAACTCCCTTCCTGGTCAACTCGATCAAAGGTGTAGCAATGCGAGAGAAATCCTGCACAAATTGCCTGTAGTAGCCGGCCAGCCCTAGAAAGCTGCGAATCTCCGTAACTGATGTGGGTCTGGGCCAACTCCGAATGGCCTCAATCTTCCTCAGGTCTACACATATACCGTCTCGTGAAATCACGTGCCCCAAGAAGTCTACGATGTCCAGCCAGAAAGCACACTTGGAGAATTTGGCGAAAAGCTGATGCTCTCTCAAGGTCTACAGTGTAATCCGCAGGTGCTGCTCGTGCTCCTCTCTACTCCGAGAATACACCAGAATATCGTCAATGAATACAATGATGAACAGATCAAGATACGGCCGGAAAATACGGTTCATCAAATCCATGAATGCTGCTGGCGCATTGGTGAGTCCGAACGACATCACCAAAAACTCGTAATGGCCATAGCGCGTGCGGAAAGCTGTCCTAGGAATGTCCTCCTGTCGAACCCGCAGCTGATGATAGCCTGATCGCAAATTGATCCTCGAAAAGTATCCTGCCCCTTGAAGCTGGTCGAACAAATCGTCGATACGCGGCAAAGGATATTTGTTCCGCACTGTAACCCTGTTCAGCTGGCGATAGTCGATACACAGACGCAAACTGACGTCCTTCTTCTTGACGAACAGGACTGGAGCACCCCAAGGAGAAACACTGGGTCGAATAAGTCCCTTGTCCAGCAAATCTTGCAACTGACCCTTCAATTCTCGAAGTTCCGCCGGGGCCATCCGATAAGGCGGTATAGAAATAGGCCCCGCGCCAGGAACCAAATCAATACAGAAAGAAATGTCACGCTCGGGCGGTAGCCTAGGAAGCTCGTCAGGGAACACATCAGGGAACTCGCTAACAACCGGAACCTGATCCAGAGGAACCTCTGTAGCTTTAGTATCACAAACATAGGCGAGAAATCCCTGACATCCCTTCCTCAAAAGCTGTCCAGCGCGAAAAGAAGAAATCACACAGTGTGGAGCGGCACCACGGTCCCTCAACACAACAAAAACCGACTCGCCGGGAAAACAAAATCAAACTGTCTTCTCATGGCAGTCCACAGAAGCATAGCACGTGGCTAACCAATCCATGCCCAAAAGAACGTCGAAGTCCAACATCTCGAGAAGGATCAAATCGACAGGCAGCTCTCTCTCGCCAATACAGACGGTACAGGATCGGAACACGTGCCTAGCAACAAACGACCCTCCCACAAGAGTAGTCACAACAAGCGGCTGATTAAGCAAACCGGACTCTCTACCCAAACTCGGCACGAAGTGTGTAGATACGTACGAGTGCGTGGATCCGGGATCGAACAATACGTGTGCATCAACAGAACATACTGGAAGGATACCTGAGACCACCGCATTAGACGCCTGCGCGTCCTGATGCGTCAAAGCAAAAACTCGTGCCTGCCCTCCACCTGTGACTGACTGTCCTTTGCCTCGGTCATCCCGTCCCCTCTGAGCAACTCCTCCACGCCCACGACCTCTCTGTGTATGAGTCTGACGCGGAGTAACAGTAGGAATAACAGGCAACGCCCTCTGGGGTGGTGAAGGTGGTAAGTGTAAGTCTACGTTAGCGCCCCGGCCGTCTACAGACGCCAAAATGCGGAACAAAACTTTTAAACTGGCGCTATCGTATACTTTAACCCGGATCTGCCATTATTGCTAAACTAACAAACTGTAAAGAGTGTAGAAAGGTTATACCGAACGATCTGAGTCCTTCGTTCTTTAACCATCATCCCACGCTCCGTTGCGGCTGCTCCGATCTCGTCGATCTCCGAAATCCTTGTCGAGGTGGCACCACGTCGATGATTCTTTAAACGGGCTCCCGCCTCTGACTCGAGGCAACTCGGTCGTCAAATTTGCTAAAAGAAACGACCAAGATTGATGTAGAGAATGAGTAGATGACTTTGTCTCACTTCGTCCAAGTCCGTGGACGATCGGTTAATGAAGTTGCCGATGGAAATGAAATGGAACAATGAATGAACTATGAAATTTCCATACACTTTAAACTATACTCTTTTCTTTTTAGCAACCATAATTTCACAAATGAGTGAATAGTGGGAGGAGAGAGGGGCCGGCCACAATTATAGAGGAGGGAGGTGATGGTAGGAGGAGGGGGTGACCACATCATGAAGCTTATCATCACAAAAGATCTTAAGCAAAACAAAATGTATTAATTTCAAAGCATGAGTCATAATCATCTAGTCATCACATAATAAATGCCATTAAAGGTTCATGAACCTAGTCACCATCCTAGTCACCCTCTCTAGAATCTTCTAGAACACTGAGTCACTCTCATCCAAGAAAAGATAAATCCGTCTTTAACCGAATGTTAAAAGACGGCTGATAGAAAACTGGAAACTGGCAACTTCCAAAAGTGATCCCGAAACGACTTTCAGGATAACCCCGAAACGTTATAAATATACCCGCATTTGTATTACGACCGAATACAAATGCAACTGAGACAAAGATATTATACCTACTCAATATAATACTTGGATCCGGCTTAAACCAAAGCCGACCAGTATCATCTGCCCGAAAACTGACACGTGCGTAAACGCACGTGCATTTTCCGAACCCTGCCATAAAACCATACGGCCTCTACAACGTTTCGCCCGAACTTGGGAAACTGTTTGTGGGGGACTCTAATGACTCGTCAGTACCCTGGCAGTGGGTTTAACCACAAACCGTCAGCTGCACTAGCTATGCGTAACGGCTGCCCACGGACTGACCTCAAGGGAGACTGATGAGCAAACTCAAGGGTGGCCGATGAATGAACTCATCCAGAAAACCCTACTGAGCCTAACAGTGACAATGTATATACAGTCCGGTCCGTTCGTCAATGAGTATCGCATATCCGCCTAAGGGGCTAGTAACGTCAGACCCCCAGAAGCAGTATAAGTCGTGTCGGAGTGTAGCCCAATAACACCCTGAGATACTACTGGAGTACCTACCAGTTAATCTCCTGCCACGGCCGTGGGTTTTGTGTAATGGCTCACCTAGACACAGCACGATCTCGCCCCCAATACCGGGAGAGACGAATCCCCTGCCGATCCGCTCACGTGCCTCCATATGGCTCGGGACTGTACCCAAAAGCTACCTGTTTGCACGACTCCTTTGAGCCGTGGTAGGGTAGAAATCAAAGCACAGTGGGAACTCACACGAGACAAATGACGACCTCAGGTCGATGAACTAACCTGTACACATGTCACCAGGGAACTGCTATCTGACGATAGGTATAGTACTAACTAGCAGATTCCCGGCGAGTCCTGTCCGGTGTACTCATAACCCAATGAGCACCTGTATACATCTTAGGTGATCCAACTGACACCAGTGGCTTGTGAGACCGGCCACCGCCCCTCGTCGGGGTCTCGACTGTATACACTAGTCTACTCCGGAGTATCGATGCCCTGTCTCGAAACTCCCACGACTAGGGACCACAATTAAGGATATGCATATAAACTAACCAACTCTCACGTATATGATCGCCATCATACTGTTGGTAGTAAAGCAAGATCCTAAGGGCTCTATCAAAGTGTAACATGCAATCAGTCACCTGAACATGTACACGACTGATAAAGGCAAACCAGATAGTATACTATCATCTCGAGTAAGACTGTCCTACCGGGATAGGTCCTCCGCAATCATTGCAATCACGTACCTGCGATCCAATAATTGACTATGAGGGCACTATCTCCAACAATCTCCCACTTGCACTCAAGGCTAATTATTGCGATGTCGACTACTCACAGCCCGTGTGAAACCGAACATCCAACTCCTCTACTAATCAGTTTCACAAAGCCCGTTTGTAAAACTATTGTGTTCGAGAAATAGCCTCAGTGAGTGGATCCGCCTAGAAGTATCTTTCTTTATCTCTCTTAATCTCAAGTTCGCGGAGAAAGCCATCTCCCGAATTGAGTAGTACCTGTCTTAGAATATGTCTGGATATCTGATGGGACCTTAGTTCATAAATGAACTCCATATCCAAACTTCTTAGACTGTATGGATCACTGAACCTAATCAGTATCCGGCACCATGCCTCCCACAGTATTTTCTTGGATCACCTGTCCATAATACTGTCCCTCGTCAGAGGGAAAACTAAAACTCTGACAATCACTCTGTCATCCATGTCACCTTTGAAGCCTGGAATGATAACCGTCTCCCGAAAGAGGCTGCCGTTATCAAATCCGTAGAACATGTACTAATGTTCTAAAACTGCTTCCTTATGTTTCTCCAGGATTGGATTAATACAAACTTATTGCATCTAGTGCAAAAACAACATTTGGTGCGGTACTTGACATCTCATGATTGACTCAATTGCCTAAGCAAGTGATCTGCCAATCATGCACATCCCTCTCCCCTTTAGTCTATACGACACCTTTAGAGAGGGTGACTCCATCACCTGCAGGTACACTACCATGCTAGGAGTCAACTATTCTAAAACCCATTAGAATATCTGTCAAAGTACCCACATTGGGAAACCACCCAAATCTAGATCTAAAACCATAGATCCAGAAACCAGAATGTCTAATATTATATCCATGTTCTGTCTGGAGAAACAACTGTGTGACGACAACAGTACAACCGATCGTAGTATAGGAATTTTACTTCCTACTCTGTGTATGTCATTCAAATACCATGACATCACACCCTACTACCTTCTTAACAGATCCATCCCCTATTCTGATGAAGTCAAACTTATGACTTTCACATCAAAATTAGATGATCTATCTCCGCTATAACTGCTCTAGTCTATAAATAGACATAAGCTACTTGCCCACTATGCTTCCGCTGCTCCCACTGAATACGACAACCCTCTGGCAGAATAATATACATGTACACTTCTAAAGCTAGTTTAGAACGACGCTATACTTATCCTCCTGCCTGGTCTCATAGTCTGGAACAACAGTAGTGTCAAGTCTGGGTAGATAAGAACCTCCCTGTCACCGTCCTTGAGGCTACCGAAGTACCTCTCGGGTGTCTGAGGTTACCCACCAAATCTGCGGAGTGGCTATTGGAGTGTCAAACCTGATTGATTATATAGGTCCTATTAAATTTTCTGTAATCGTTCGCGGTTCTGGAATCACTTCCAGTTCTACCAACTCCCACTACTATTTTCTGAAAAAATCCATTTTACTAAAACTGTGGCGAGTCAAGAACAATATCACTATTGATCTTCCAAATGGTAGAATATCAACCCTCGTCATAGCCAGGGTCAACCCACAAACAGCCATTACAGAAACGTGCCCTGAGTTATCCAGTGTCTGGTTTTAAGCATAAGCTGGACAACTCCCCGTACCTTAATTTCTTTTAAGGTACGATCCATTCTATATCCAATACAGAAACTTTGGCACTTATTTAATTGGAACTATATTCAAATCATGCAGCTGTCTCCAGTGCATATCAACTTAATGGAAAGAGGCTAATCAGCATACTCAACTTAGGAATCCATCCAATTATGAGTAACCTGAAAGAGAAACACGTTTCTCAAAACCATCACTATCATCTGAATACCAATCACAAGAATCTACATCTTCGATCTCTTTGAAGAATCCCGATACTTGTGACACCTGGTTCTCTACTTTATTCTTATACCCACAACTTCTCAAAACTTAGACATTGTATTTCTACGAAACACTTGTTTAAATACTAGAGAAGTTATAAGTAAACAAAACATAGTACGAGGACCTACCTCTTTGTCCTGATGGACACTTGGACAACATACAATACTCTGTATAAGTCCGCTGAGTTGAACAACTCAAAACCTGTGCGTCGTAGGTTGAAAACTGTACCCTGGCGATTTCCTCAAATATCACCAATTACAACGAATTCCGATATAACGAGGATGATCACCTATTTCCCAATATCTTACTCCCATTCATCATCTGTAAAACCATACAGATATGAGAATGAAACCTGGTAAATACATACCCTTGGAGTAAGTGTCTAATCGGGAAAACAGTTTTTCTTTAACAATGCACTGAAATATGAAAATGTTTCGTAGGGGTATCCTGGTATTCATAGTAATGCCTCTTCCATAATCCAACTCATGACTTCAACCGTATATTTTATTGCCATCCCTCCAAATCCCTTTATTTGTCTTTAGTCGTTACCTTCCGTACACCATCGTTAGGCTAAATGGTTTTCTTCCTTCCCTACCATTCGGCACCAGCCTATGGTTTGGAAGAAGACTATCCAGTAAGCATAATAGGTGTACCCTCCTAAACCAAGAAGTACTCGCATCTCGAGAGAAGGTGATGATAAAAGACAACTGAATAATACCTTATTCTTTTAAAGGTGAAATAGGAGTGGCGATTAAGTACGCGGTTTTGGTCGTGAATGATTACAGTCGCAATTTACTTTGCCCTCTTTCTAATCCCTTTATTTTGTCTTTTGATATTACCTTCTGCACACCCTACTTAGGCTAATTGGTTTTCTTCATTCCCTACCTTTCGGCACCTGCCTATGGTTTGGAATAAGACTATCCAATAAGCGTAATAGGTGTACTCTCCTAAACCAAGGAGCTCTCGCAACCTGAGAGAAGGTGATAATAAAAGACAACTGAATAAACCAATTCTATTTCTCCTGAACCTGGATCCATCCTCGAAGAAGTCCCTTCGAGTTCGTATATAACCATACGATGGATCTATCCAATGGAAGTGGATATCCGTAGTAAAACGGGTGTTCTGATAAATGCAAAGGGTAAAAGAAGGAGTGGCAATGACTTATGCAACATAGACAATCCAAAAGCCAGTATTATAAGAAGGTTCGGTCAACCTAGTCACTGATTCATAGTCTAGGGTCGGTCAAAGGTCGCTGCCAAAGAGAGAGAGAGAAAAGAAACACTCTGCGTGCACTCTAACCTAGATCAGAATGGTCATAACTTTATCTAATCCAGAAACCTCCCACTGTCCTGTCAAATTCTCCTCCAAACCTAAAAGAAGAATCAATCGGGATCACCCGAAGAGTAAACCAACTCATCAGTGGGAATCGGGATCCAACTCTCATCGCATGATAACGTGATGGAATGCATCCACGTTACTCATACTCCAGAAGGTATGCACATACTTGGCAAGTTTCAGTTTCTTTAGAAACTCCCGATCTGATTTTTGCCCCATGCTCTTATAACCTTGGCTTTGGTCAAAATGTCATAAGTCACATGCCAAGTTCTACCCATCACTATCTTGTCAATTTGAACCCACCCGCACATGCCCTTGACTTTGGCCAATCGGCAGAACGACTGTCCCAAACTAACTCATCTATCTATGCAACAATTGAATACCCAGCAGCTACCAAACACTATGCCTTAACTTTGGCTAAAATACATAGCTTGAATACTATTGAATACCCAAAAGAAGTGACGGAGGGCTACGGCTGGTTTTTGGCGAAAAACCTTTAGCGTAGTGAACTTGATATCGCTGAAGGAACCTGATAGCTTTTTAAAATATAGTGGCGAAAACCTTTTGCTAAAGAGGTCACTCCCGGTGAAGCGATCTCGGCTCTTTCCTCGTGGAATGAGGTGCAGGATATTCCACTGAATACCGCTATGCAAAGCAACATGTAATCGACTATAGTGAAGTTATTACCCTGACGCAAACTTCTGCCCAAGGGGTCAGTCCCGGTGAAGGGATATCGGCCCTTGCCCCGTCGAATGAGGTGCAGGATATTCTACTGAATACCGCTATGCAAAACAAAAGGAAACGTCTTTGCAATAACACTTTTTAAATTTGTTCCAACAACTAAAACAGGTTTGTTTTTACTTTGCATTGATCAGAATCAATGCAGTCCCATCAATCAATCACACCAGAAAAGAACGAAAAATAAAATGTACGTATATGCCATCCGCATTCGTCACTGGGTCCCGTCATCACCCGTTAGGTTACTTAACTAACGACAGAGCGGGGACTGGACTAGCGCGGGTGTAAAACATATACAACATCTAATAGTATATAAACCAATATACATAATCGCTCCAGGCGTGATAATATGCAACATTACAGAAAAGTAATAAGCATCACAGAACAATACAGATATCTGGGATCCCCGGGTTTCACAGAGCCGCTGCTGAAACCCGACGTTCCCCTGTCATGTGGATAGCCTGTGCAATGAAACCTAGACCCCTACGGGTGTGGCAAGTTACCCGCCAAAACCTGAAGCGAGGCAGTCCCCACAGCATAGTGAATGGAATACCCGGCACTTCACGGAATCCGGTAAATTGAGCACCCCTCCTTGGGTCAACCTGTACCCCCTACGAGTGCGGCGAATAGTCTGCCAATTTTAGAGTGGGGACCCTCTGCCTCTCAAAGCCATGAGATGCGGACCCGTTGCCTTCCAGAACCCGGCTATCCGTGCACTCCGTCGCGGGGTAAAACCTAGTACAGTAATGAAAAATAGTACAACAGGTACATCGACCGCAACCTGGTCGTGCCCCAAAAGAATATTATACAACAAGCAGTGACGGCAGTCCACAAGTTGGACGCTCGCCCCGCAATATCAAATGTACAAATAAACTCAAACTGTACTACCATTGCACACTGCTATCCACCACGACAAATCCGCAACAACACAGCACAAAACAGAACATCAACGCGAATGTCACGTTCGCAAACCCGTCTAAAAGAACTATAGCAATCAGACGCAGTTTACCGATCAAATGACATTCCCGGTCGGAGATATAATGTAAGCACTGTAAACTAACATGTTTAAACTACGATCGACAAAATATCAAAAAGTGGGCCCCACGACTTACTGGTGAACAGTAACAAAACCTGGGCCAAAACGATATTTACCAAAAACCCCAAAATCCAACACAGAACCCACTGACAAAATTTGGGAGCACGTGCTCCCCACATGGCCGCGGATGCGCGGCCAAACCATGGGTTTGGCCGTGTTTCCGCGGCAGCTTGGAGGAATCACGACCCCAAATTTTGTCGTGTCTCTTAAAAACGCCTGCACAGATTTTTAAGACATCCAGAAATAAATTTTGAGACCATTTAAAATCAACAGAAACTGTCAAGCAAGGATTTTGCCGTTTTTGATTTTCGGTTCGATCGATGTTTTGAACGCGTTAGCACAGGTTAGTGTAGCAAAATGGTTAGGCTCTGATACCACTGTAAGTCTACGTTAGCGCCCCGGCCGTCTACAGACGCCAAAATGCGGAACAAAACTTTTAAACTGGCGCTATCGTATACTTTAACCCGGATATGCCATTATTGCTAAACTAACAAACTGTAAAGAGTGTAGAAAGGTTATACCGAACGATCCGAGTCCTTCGTTCTTTAACCATCATCCCACGCTCCGTTGCGGCTGCTCCGATCTCGTCGATCTCCGAAATCCTTGTCGAGGTGGCACCACGTCGACGATTCTTTAAACGGGCTCCCGCCTCTGACTCGAGGCAACTCGGTCGTCAAATTTGCTAAAAGAGACGACCAAGATTGATGTAGAGAATGAGTAGATGACTTTGTCTCACTTCGTCCAAGTCCGTGGACGATCGGTTAATGAAGTTGCCGATGGAAATGAAATGGAACAATGAATGAACTATGAAATTTCCATACACTTTAAACTATACTCTTTTCTTTTTAGCAACCATAATTTCACAAATGAGTGAATAGTGGGAGGAGAGAGGGGCCGGCCACAATTATAGAGGAGGGAGGTGATGGTAGGAGGAGGGGGTGACCACATCATGAAGCTTATCATCACAAAAGATCTTAAGCAAAACAAAATGTATTAATTTCAAAGCATGAGTCATAATCATCTAGTCATCACATAATAAATGCCATTAAAGGTTCATGAACCTAGTCACCATCCTAGTCACCCTCTCTAGAATCTTCTAGAACACTGAGTCACTCTCATCCAAGAAAAGATAAATCCGTCTTTAACCGAATGTTAAAAGACGGCTGATAGAAAACTGGAAACTGGCAACTTCCAAAAGTGATCCCGAAACGACTTTCAGGATAACCCCGAAACGGTATAAATATACCCGCATTTGTATTACGACCGAATACAAATGCAACTGAGACAAAGATATTATACCTACTCAATATAATACTCGGATCCGGCTTAAACCAAAGCCGACCAGTATCATCTGCCCGAAAACTGACACGTGCGTAAACGCACGTGCATTTTCCGAACCCTGCCATAAAACCATACGGCCTCTACAACGTTTCGCCCGAACTTGGGAAACTGTTTGTGGGGGACTCTAATGACTCGTCAGTACCCTGGCAGTGGGTTTAACCACAAACCGTCAGCTGCACTAGCTATGCGTAACGGCTGCCCACGGACTGACCTCAAAGGAGACTGATGAGCAAACTCAAGGGTGGCCGATGAATGAACTCATCCAGAAAACCCTACTGAGCCTAACAGTGACAATGTATATACAGTCCGGTCCGTTCGTCAATGAGTATCGCATATCCGCCTAGGGGGCTAGTAACGTCAGACCCCCAGAAGCAGTATAAGTCGTGTCGGAGTGTAGCCCAATAACACCCTGAGATACTACTGGAGTACCTACCAGTAAATCTCCTGCCACGGCCGTGGGTTTTGTGTAATGGCTCTCCTAGACACAGCACGATCTCGCCCCCAATACCGGGAGAAACGAATCCCCTGCCGATCCGCTCACGTGCCTCCATATGGCTCGGGACTGTACCCAAAAGCTACCTGTTTGCACGACTCCTTTGAGCCGTGGTAGGGTAGAAATCAAAGCACAGTGGGAACTCACATGAGATAAATGACGACCTCAGGTCGATGAACTAACCTGTACACATGTCACCAGGGAACTGCTATCTGACGATAGGTATAGTACTAACTAGCAGATTCCCGGCGAGTCCTGTCCGGTATACTCATAACCCAATGAGCACCTGTATACATCTTAGGTGATCCAACTGACACCAGTGGCATGTGAGACCGGCCACCGCCCCTCGTCGGGGTCTCGACTGTATACACTAGTCTACTCCGGAGTATCGATGCCCTGTCTCGAAACTCCCACGACTAGGGACCACAATTAAGGATATGCATATAAACTACCCAACTCTCACGTATATGATCGCCATCATACTGTTGGTAGTAAAGCAAGATTCTAAGGGCTCTATAAAAGTGTAACATGCAATCAGTCACCTGAACATGTACACGACTGATAAAGGCAAACCAGATAGTATACTATCATCTCGAGTAAGACTGTCCTACCGGGATAGGTCCTCCGCAATCATTGCAATCACGTACCTGCGATCCAATAATTGACTATGAGGGCACTATCTCCAACAGTAAGGTGACGTGTGGTGCTGCTATCTCCCTCCGGTGAATCTCAGGACAATCTCTGACGAGGTGAAGTAAACTGCCGCATCTATAGCAACCTCGCGACGACTGCTGACTCTCCCGTGGATACGAACCAAACATCTGGCCTCATCCCGAATCTCTGCCACTCCTCGTGCCTGAACGATACCTGTCGCGGCGTCTGAATGTCTGTCTCCGTGCTGATATACCAGTACGAACTCTCTTCGGCTCTGGAACTACCGAAGTCTTAGCAAGGCGCTCCTCGACTAATAGAGCTGCATCTACCGCTGCTGCATATGTCTCGTAGTGCTGCGCGCTGATCGCAAGGAACAGTGGTGTAAGAAAGCCTCGAACAAATATCTTGACTCGTAACTCCTCGGTAGCCACTAGATACGGCGCATAAATAGATAGCTCTGTAAACAACACATCATACTCTGCCACTGACATCTCCGGAGTCTGGCGTAAGGACTCGAACCTGCGTGCTCTTGCATCTCTGACACTCAGGGGAAGAAAGCTGGCAAGGAATAGCGCCACGAACTCTGTCCAGGTCCTAGGAGGAAGACCTGCTGCTCTGCCCTTCTCGACTGATTTGCACCATTTCTACGCACGACCTTCTAGGCGAAAGCTCGCGAACTCAACCCATCTCACATCTGCGCATCTGAGGGAACGACATATCCGAGCCATCCTATCAATGAAGGACTGTGGGTCCTCGGCTGCATCGGTGCCTATGAAAATCGGAGGCTTCAGCCTCATGAACTCTGATAGCGATACTGTAATCACCTCTGTAGCTGCAGGGGCAACTGGCTGTGCGGTAGGTACCATCACGGTCTCTGTAACGGGTGGAGCCACCTCTGGTCACTGCGCTCGAAGTGTCTCAACTAGCGATCCTATCATCTGGCGCATCTCCTGCATGCTGGATCCCGCCGTCTGGCGCATCTCCTGCATACCAGCCCCTAGCGTGGCGATCTGATCTGTCACGGGAGGAACAGCCTGCTCGGGTACAACCGGTGTACTGCCCGGATCAGTCCTCGTCTCAGACGAATCAACTCGAATCTCGGCCCTCGCGGCCGCTCTCTGCGCCCTCGTAGTCTTTGGCGGCATAATGGCTGAAAGGAAAATAGGATTCGATAAGGATGCAGAAATCGAATCGCAAGAATGCATATACTTAAAAGGAATTTAAATCAATAAGTCCTAAGGTCGCTTTGGCGGAGTACCGTGTCGTGAGTATGCCGCGGAACATATGCATGCTACGCCACTCTGCTTCAGCTACCTACTCCATCATACCAGGGTCATCCTAGGAACACTCCGAAAGTTAAAACCTACGCTCTGATACCAACTTTGTCACGACCCAAATATTTCGACTCGTGACCGGCACTTAACCACGCTACGTCTACAGGCGTAACGCGACTAAGTAAGCCGAACCCAGAAATCAAAACCATTTAAAAGTAGTGAGTGTTGAAAACATTTAATTAAAAACATTTAAAAGACCTTAATTAGTTCAATGAGGTTCTTTTAAAAGTTAAATTATCCTTATAATAATTTTGGCAGCATTTCCTTTGTAAAAGTAACCCTGAAAATCGGGTAAAAACAGGATATAAGTGAAAATGAGATATAATGAACAAAGCATCCCTAACCGGGAGCAATCACGCCCAACGGTGGAAACCATCACCACAAGAGTAATATACGTCGCCGTAGCGAAGAATGAGCAATAAGTAACATCCCAGAATAATAACTGCAAATAAAAAGTCGGCTCCCACGAGCTCGACACCAGAATACAAAAATATACATCACCGTCCTCACACTGTCTCTAAGTCAAGTACATATATGATAGATGGAGAGTACTAGATACAAAAGTGTGTACAATAAAAGTAACCAGACACCACAACCCACCTAAATAGCAAAATAGCTCTTGCACCAACTGTAATGGTATCTGAAGCTAAAAGATGCAAAAAGGCAGCCTGCCGCGACTACTCTGAGGGGCGACCTGCAAATACTGTGGCACATCGGGGGTGAGTTGCCAACTCGTGAATAGAGATAACATATAAAGGTAATCACGAGCATGCACGTACTGCGCTACGCTATCATATGCCAGCAAGTAAATCTATATGCGACAAGCAGTAAGTGAAATAATCATGCAAATGCTCTATCAGGTAAAATAACTACAGGATGAGATACATGATAAACACTGTGGAGCATAGGATAAACAACATCTACACGAAATATCAATCGTGGAAAAATGATCGGTGCCCAAGCTGCACCCAAATCCCAAATAAGCTCAGGCGCCGGCACTCTCCTCGGCCCTCAAATCCTGTAAACCTCTGAGAATCACGAGTGCCCAACATCGGCACCGAAAATATCATAAATACTCGTGTCCAGCATCGACACGCAAATCCTCATACATCGGGCTCCGTAAGTCCGGATCAGCCCATGGGCTCCGTCTGCGGTATCGGCCCTAGGCCCCGGCAGTACGGATCATCCCGCATCCATCTCTCGACTCTGGTCGGTATCCTCCGGATAACCTTCAGGTCCAACCAATCACCGGTAGGTACTCTCCCACCTCCAGGCTCAATCGGGAAAGTCCATCGATCATCTCCCCGAGGGGAACCATACCGGGTCCACCACGAACCCGCAGACGGATCATCCACTCCTCGAATCGGGTTTCAAGCACACATCTCAGTACCGAGAAAACGCGTGGTGGACGCACCAAAATATCATATCACGAGGAACCGGTTTTCAAATAATGCATCTTTTCTTAAATAATTCCACGGTCCTCAAAACCAGAAATCACATGAAAATCCAACACCAATGAGTAAATCAAATACGATGTGCTATGTACATCAATTCATCATAATATAGGTACAAGGGGGAACCCGCGTTTCTTAAGATAGTTCAGTTTTCAAAGACAGCATGCAGCTTCCAATTTCTATAAAAATCATATCGAATCATATGTGAAACGAACTGCAGTATGATGATCATGGCAATTCTACAGTGAGTGTGTCACGGCAATTACTAACGGTGTGTGTGTATCATGCAGATTAGTGCTCGTGCAACATAAACTGTTAGTAATAGTGCGGTGTTCTATCAATTCTAAGTTTTCATACATGTAGCAGGGAATGCAGTATGCAACAACAGTATCCATGAACAGTCAATGTAGGTAAATGCAATGTGTAGCTATAAAGTCCTATCAGTCCTGACGTAGAACGCCATGCGGGCGATATCCCCGTAGATGTTAAATCTACTCACCGAAGTCTCGCGCTAAGTGTAGCCGACGACTTGTTTCCCCTTCTTCGCAGCGTCCGTCTCACTCGCCTGCGAACCTAGATTTACACAATATAACACACATAAGCTCAAATCTACCAAAAACGAAATATTAAGGTCAAACTAGAACCCCGCGTTGCAACCCAAGCGCACGTGTGCGCGATACGCTAGAACGTGTGATCACGCTCCTGAAGCTAACCTGACATGTCGCGATACGCAGCACAACCCAAAACCACACACGTATTACGTGTGTCGCGGAGATTTAAAATACGGAAAATAGGGTAATAGGTCCCAGATTTTTATACAGAAATATTTTTATAAAAATAAATATACCAACACACTCCAAATACCAGCAGACACCAACCACAAAAACCCCAACCCACCATTCTCCCATCTGGCCGCAATTTGCGGCCAGAATGAGTTTTTCGGCGGCCTGGGTAGGGGGTTGGGCTCCCGGGTTTGGTGTGTGCACTCCAAACATACTGTGTATATCCCAGTAATTACAATTTTATTCTAAAACACCCCGGGTAGTAGCAGTTTCAACGGAACCCAATTTCAAGCTAAAAGTCACACTTTGCACTAAAATGATACTTTAGGGTATTTTTGTGAAATCTGAAATAAACCCAAGTCCAAAACCATACTAATATCACATTACCAAGCTAATCAAGCCATAAAAAGTTAATTTTTCTCACAACCTCACTAGATCCCTTAATAAAGCACAAAACATGCATAAAATGTGATATTTTGCTAGAAATACTTTAAGTTATGAAAAAGAGGTTCTAAGAGTGAGTTAATACCTTCAAAACACCTTAAGAAACACCAAAAATCCCTGCTTTTTCCTCAAGTGTGCAGATCCACCACCAAACACCTCAAAAGCTCATTTTTTCCTATGGTTTGTGAAGGAAAAGTGTTGTTTTGAGTAGGGTTTGAATGGGGGTTTAATGAGGAATGAAAAGAGAAGAGAGAAATGGAGAAAATGGTGTTGTTGCTGCCTTTCTTTCTGCTGGAGCTCAGAAGTGAGGGAAAGAGAGAGAAAAGAGAGAGAAGCAAAGGTCAAACAAGGTCAAATCCCATACCTAACCACCATACCTTCATTTCTATTTAAATTTGCATTATAAAAAGGGGTTTTGACTTGTTTAAATGGGTGGGATAAATAAAACCATGCAAGAAAAGAAAAAGGGTTAACATAATACACTTTTAACCAAAGTCACAAAAATGTGCTAAGTGTGCATGTGTACACTAACACAATTTCCAATTAGGGTAAACACAACTAAAAATAATTAACAACCCTATAAATATATATATATATATATATATATATATATATATATATATATCCATATAAACACTCCACAACACAAAACCCGCTAGCCAAGAAGGAAAATAAGATACCCATTTTTACGAGAAACACGCACACTAGCTAAATAACGAGAAAACATTCTAAACGAATTTCAAGGTGTTACACTCGCCCCGCAATATCAAATGTACATATGCAACCAAACTGTACTACCATTGCATCCAGGCTATCCACCACGACAAATCCGCAACATCACAGCACAACACAAAACATCAACGTGAAGGTCACGTTCGCAAATCCGTCTAAAAGAGCTATAGCAATTAGACAGGATTTACCAATCAAATGACATTCACGGTCGCAGATATAATGTAAATACTGTGAACTAACATGTTTAAAATTTTCGATCGACTAAATTTCCCGAAGTAGGCCCCAAGCACAATACCCAGTACTCAAAAAAAATCTAGGCCCAAACAGACTATATCAAAAACCCCAATTCCAAGTAAGAAACCCACTGAAGAAATTTGGTGCACTGTGGCTACAGTACGGCCGCGGATCCGTGGCCAAAACGTGGTTTTGGCCGCGGATCCGCTGCGCTACAGTAAAATCAGCATACCAAATTTTTTCAGTTTTCTTAGAAAAGCCTGCACGTATTTCTTTAATGTACCAAAAAAAATTTTGACAACAGACAAATTTCGACAGAAAGTGCAACTTGGAAACGCGATTTTTGGAAAATTCGTTCAATCGAACTTGTAAACACGTTAGAGCAAGCTAGACTAGGTTAATGGCGTGGCTCTGATACCATGTAAGTCTACGGTAGCGCCACGGCCGTCTGTATTAGGCCAAAATGCGAAAAAGAAACTTTTTCAAAGCTTGAAAACCGGCTCTACCGCATACTAAAAATACGGATCGGACCATTAACCTACCACTAGCAAACATAAGAAAGGGTAGAGAGCTATACCGAGCGATCCGTGTCCTTCAGTCTTCAACCACCATCCCGATCTCCCCGCGGCAACTCCGGTCTTCATCTCCTCGTCGGAAAGGGCACCACATCGAGAAGTCTTTTTACGGGCTCCCGCTTCGTCCGAAGAAACTCGGGCACGAAGTGTGCTAGCCGACATGCCCAAGGTGAAGTAGAGAATGTTATGATCACTTTGTCTCTTGCATCCATGGCTTTGGATGGAGGTTAAAGTGTTGCCATTGATGGAAGCAATGAGCCAGAGGAAGAAGAAGAAGAAGAACAAGAGCTTTTCTTTTTCTTTTCTTTTCTTTTGTTGGAATGAGAGTGAGAAAAAATGAGATTATGAAAATACAAGACCAATAAAACCAAACATGGCAGCCCCTCTCTCTCCATCTCATTTCAACACATTAAACAAAACACTAATGTGACATATTTGCTAAAAAAGAGACCATGAGTCATCTAAATGTCCATGTCACATTTAATGCATTGCATGATGAATTTCTAGCTCATTATTTCCATAAGCAAACATTAATCCAAATGTTTGCCACAACAAAAAGATCCAGCAACATCTAAAGTAAACTCGTGACGGATCACAAGAATACCCTTCACCTGTATATACATACCTGCATCCGCATTCCGATTGAATGTGAATGCGATGAGACTAAAGTAATCCAACAAATCTAATACTAGGATCCGGCTTAAACCAAAGCCCACTAGTATGATCCGTCCGATCAAGATCCGTGCAATACCGCACATATAAGATCAAACCCTGCCATATATCATATGGCCTCTACAACGTTTCGCCCGAAACTTGAGAAACTGTCTGTCAGGGACTCTAAAGACTCGTCAATACTTTGGCTGTGGATTTAACCACTAGCACGTCAGAGGTATTAGCTGTACATAACGGGCTACCAGGTATTGACCAAAAGAAAAGTTGATGAGCGAACTCATCCTGACACCCTACTAAGCCAGTCAGTGACAATATCCGTACAGTCCGGTCCGTTCGTCTATGAGCATCGCATGACGGGCCTAGGGTGTTGGTAAAAGTCAGACCCCCAAAAGCGGTATAAGTCGTGTCGGAGTGTAGCCTAGAACACCCTGAGATACTACTGGAATACCAACCAGTAAATCTCCTGTCTTGGCCAAGGACTTCGTGTAATGGCTCTCCTAGACACAGCGCGACCTCACCCCCAATACCGGAAGAGACGAACCCCTGCAGATCCGCTCACTGCCTCCATGTGGCTCGGGACTGTACCCAACTAAAACCTGTTTGCACGACTCCTTTGAGCCATCGTAGGGTAGTAATCAAAGCACAGTGGGAACTCACACGAGACAAATGACGATCTCAGGTCGATGAACTAACCTGTACACATGTCACCAGGGAACTGCTATCTGACGTCTGGTATAATCCCAACTAGCAGGTTCCTGGCGAGTCCTGTCCGGTTTACTCATAACCCAATGACCACCTGTATACATCTTAGGTGAACAAACTGACACCAGTGGCTTGTGAGACCGGCCACCGCCCCTCGTCAGGGTCTCGACTGCATACACTAGTCTACTCCGGAGTATCCATGCCCTGTCTCGAAACTCCCACGACTAGGGACCTTTTAAGGATGTGCTTATAGACCCCAGCTCCCACGTATATGATCGCCATCATACAGCTGGTCGTCAAGCAAGAATCCTAAGGGCTCTATCTGTAGGGTTGCTAGGCACACGCACAAGGGTCTACGAGGCATCAACCATGCCCGATTTAAAAATTAGCTGTGCCGAACAACCTGATACGAGATCTTTAAACTAGAGATTATGCGAAAACTAGCATGTTAAACACTTTAACACTAAGTGAGAGGGATTACAACCTTTGTAGATCCGGTCCTTCACTTCATAAGCTCCGTGTTGAGGTCCCTTCACTGCGATCATCGTGTTCCGGACTCTCGAGAGGTTCCACGAAGAGAAAGATGCAGTCTTGCTTCTGATCTTCGATAACATAGAAGATCTACCTTGAAGTTTCATTAACACAAGCTAACACTCATAAAATGATGTGAACACCCTCATCTAAATGGCAAGGGTAGATGAGGATGATGAAGTAGGATTTTTGCTCTCTTTTATTTTCTCATTCTCGCTCATTTTCATCACTTGGAAAAAATCTAGTAAGCTTTTTCCATGAAAAGTAGAAGGAAGAAGAAGAAAAAGAAGAAGAATAGAATTCCTTTTGTGATGAATAATGAAAAGATAAATATGATGAATAATGCAACCATGGTCAACTAAACCCATGTAGAGAATTAACTAGGGCTAGGGTTTGGGTTGGGTTAAAAGTGAGTCACTTGAAAATATCAAGCATAATATCTTTTCAAGACAAAAGAAAAGCTTCTAGAATCAACTAGAAGTATTAACCCTAATCCAAACCCTAATCATGTTTAAACTCCACTAAACATGTTGCATTAGTAATCATATCATGTTACAATATTACATATCGCATATATAATATTTATTGTAACAAAATAAAATAATACATTTAACATATATCGCATATATATCAATGTATTACCCGAGTGAGAAAAAGAATATTTTAGTGAGCTAATATTAGTTAATGTAATTTAATATATCATATATATTATTATACATTAAATTATCGAATCAACACTTGATCCGACAATCCGGCTATATCGCATATAACCGACTAATACGATGACCCGGCTATATCACATATATCCGGCCGATATCTCATATCGCGAGAATCCAATACGGTATCACATATCGCATTATCCTCGGTCCCGCACATATCACATATGTGCTCCTACTCCGTTTTGCCTGAGTCAAGAAACCTCTGTGTAGGACTCTAAAGAATCGTCAATACGCCGACAGTAGGTGATGATCATATCAAACACTCACAAGCTGCAAGCGGTCAGCTAAACGTAACAGCCACCTAGGTATTGAGCGCTGAGAAGATCAACAAGAAAGCCTGTACATTCTCCTGTGAATCCAATCAGTAACACTCCCGTACAGTTCGGTCTCGTCGTCTAATATGTCGCATATCTCGCCTAAGGGTGGTAAACGTCAAACCCCAGTAGCTCGATAAGTCGTGTCGATATGAGGTCTATAACAGTTCGAGAAACTATTGATAACACTTACCAGTAGATCTCAGCAACCCTGGCCAGGGATTTCCGGTTATAGCCAATCGAGCACAGCACAACATCAACTCCCTATACCGGGAGAGACGAATCCCCTCCTATCGCTCATTGCCTCCATGTGATTCGGGACTGTACCCAAAAGCCACCTTTTTGCACGCCCCCTTGGACGTGGTATGATGGAAATCAAAGCACAGTTGGAATCATACAAGACTCTATGACAATCTCGGGTCAACAGACTACTCTGTACCAGTGCACCGGAGAACTGCCATCTGACGTGAGGTATAATACCATCTGGGAGTTCTTGGCGAGTCCGTCCAGTGTACCTAGTCTCCACTGAGCACCCGTACACCATCCTTGATGTCAAACACCATTGGATATGTTATCATCCATCGCCCATCATATGGGTCAAGATGCGTATACGCTAGTCTACTCTGGTGTATCGATGCCCTGTCTCGATACACCCTCGAATAGGAACAGTTATAGGATGTGCTCGTCGACTATCGTGGCCCCACTAGTATGATCTCATCATAGTCCCAGTAGTCGAGTACATATCCTAAGGGCTTTATCAACATGTAATATAGAGACAATCAGAGTACATGTTAAGATAAAGTACAACCAGATAGCATACTATCATGTCGAGCAAGAAAGTCCTCCCTATATATGTCCAAGCATCCATTACAATATACATCGTATGTACAGTAATGGCCTCTAGGGCATACATATAACTAACAATCTCCCACTTGCACTAGGGCCATCTGTTGTGGTATCGCATACCCAATAATTAGCTGTGGTTGAAATATCTCATACTCAACCAACCCATAAAAGTCTCTACTGGGAAAAAGGCCTTTGTGAGTGGATCCGCGTTGTTGTCCTCTGTGTCTACTCTCCTAACCTCGATCACCTTGGAGATCAACCATCTCCATGATCAGGTGATACTGCCTAAGAATTATATCTGGATTTCTGATGGGACGAGGGTTCCTTGGCAAAAGCCACAATTCCATTGTCACACAATGGTAGGAACAAATTTCATCTTATGAACTTATATATCCAGACTGCCTCTTTGGTAGCATCCTTGGTAACGATGTATCTTGCCTTTAATCGTCTAGTATGTCACGGTATCTAGCTTGGAACTCTTCCAACATACCGGCCCTCCTCTGAGGGTAAAGACAATGCCTGCGACTGATATTCAGTTGTCCTTATCACCTTGGAACCTTTCCAATGATTCTCCCCAGGGTCGATTGATACCATCTCACTACAACTAGTGAGTATCCTGACATCCAATTAGATTTATCTCATAGATCCAAAACCCAGGATTTAGGAGGTATTACCTTGATCTTATATGGAGAATCCTTGTGATAAGCGGAGATTGACCGAGCGTAGCATAGGAAACTCCTTCCCTATCAAGAGTATGTCATCCACGTACTCTACGAGGATCACCACCATACTCCCTACTACCTTTTTGTATATACAAGGTTCATCTACCATTTTGATGAAGTCAAACTCTTTGACTACCACATCAAAACAGATGTTCCAACTCCGCGATACCTGCTTTATCCTATAAAGCATCTTGCACACGTTTCCGCTTCTCCCACTGTCTACGAAGCTCTCTGGCTGTGTACTTATAGACGCTCTCTTCTAAAACATCATTTAGAAAAGCTGTCATGACACCCAACCACCAGATATCGTAGTCATAGTATGTAGCCATGGCAAGTAGGATCTGGATGGACTTAAGCATAGCTTTGAAAGTCTCAACATTTCCATGTACACAAAGTAATCTTCTCAAGATATACTTGCTCCTGATGGGGATTTAACCCTTCAGATAAAGCAACCAAAGTCCATACTTTGTTGGTGTATAAGGATTCCATCTCAGATCGCTAAGCATCCAGCCATTCTTACAGAGTCCCACTCCTGATAGCCAGCTCGAAACTAGTTGGGTCATCATCTCATGATGCAATCCTCGCTCCCACTGTCATAGAGAAATCGAAGTATCTCTCTGGTGGGTGAAGAACCCTACTAGATCGGCGGAGAGGCTGAGGTTCGTTGGAAACTACTGAATCCTTTGGTTCTACCAAATCATCAGCTGCAGTTTGTATAGCTGGAACTACTTCCAGTTTTATAGAGCTGACCTTGCCTCGAGCTTGTCCGGATTTTGCTTTTAGACATAGGCCGGACAACCCCAAATCTTAACAAACTTAAGATATGGGCTCTTCCCTTTCCATATCACATATGAAGTGGTAGGCAACTGATTTGATTTGAACCCTATTCAATAAGTATGTAGCTTCTCAAGTGCATAACTCCCAAAAGGAAATAGGAAATTCAGTAGTACTCACATAGAGCACACCATATCAAATAGGGTGCTATTGCTCCGCCCCGATATACCATCGTGCTATGGTGTATATGGAGGAGTAATGCTAAGAGAGAATCTCATTCTCTTTTAGAATAGTCCAGGAATTCCGTGCTCAAGTATTCTTCTCCTTGATCTCATCAAAGGACATAATACTTATACCCGTATTTTGGTTCTGTACTTCTAACTTATATTCTGTGAATATCTCAAAAGCTTCGGACTTGTGTTTCAACAGGAACATATGTCTGAATCTTGAGAGATCATCAGAGAATGTAATGAAGTACAAAGAACCGGTCTTGGCATGTGTAGACAGGGGACCTTCAAACATCAGCATGTATCAATCCCAAAAGTTCAATAACTCTTTCTCTA
This sequence comes from Agapanthus africanus, assembly GCA_030015575.1. NCBI lineage: Eukaryota > Viridiplantae > Streptophyta > Magnoliopsida > Asparagales > Amaryllidaceae > Agapanthus > Agapanthus africanus. The sequence continues at coordinate 407,399,048 of CM057346.1, forward strand.
TTTCCAATAAACACAGCTGTGGTCATCTTATCTTTGTGACATGACCGGCAAGTTTCACAAGATGTAAATTCAAACAAATTTAAATATGCATCTTAATGTAACTTCAGCCAGTCGGGTTGCATTGATATGACCTGGTCTACAATGCCTCAAGAGATTCGTTCATTTCTGAACTCTTCCTCTTGTGTGTATTCCGTATACTAAGAACTATAGTTTGATTTAGAACGTCAATGCTTTTTGATAACGTGCCTGAACCGATCAACTCTTGATATAGGAAATGTTCAAAACATTATCCAACAATACAAAATTATATCCTTTCTTTACTAATAAAGAGACCGATATGATTTTGTATATCAGGTTCGGTATCTAATAATATTCGTTCAGAATCAATGTATTCTGGTAATACAGGGTGATAGTGACCAACGGACTTGGCTGCAACACTTGCACCGTTTCTATCTCATGAAACTTATCACCCGTTCTCAGTTCTCTACCTATCTGTAGCCCATGTAATAGATTACATTTGCGGGATCCTGATCCGGTATCTCATACCCAGGACGTAAAGGATACTGAGAAATAGTTCTCTGTAAAGAACACACCCGAAGATGATGCATCAACATGCACTTTCTTCGTTTGGGTGGCACGGGAATTCTGGTAATCCCCAATTTCCTGCTCTGTCTTATAACAATTATAAGTTGGAGCGGGACTAACGTTCCCCAGCTCAGTATAACAAGCAGGTTCGGTCAATATATCCGTATTATTATCTTGATTAAGGCGTGATATGATCGCTACCTGGAGAGAGAGAGAATAAAACACTCAGCGTATGCTCTTGCAAGATTAGATTGGTTATCTAATATATCTAATTAGGATGCCTCTCACTGTTTTAGTCAAATCTTCCTTCAAACCCTAAAAGAAAAGACTAGCCGGAATTAATTACACCCTACAAGTTCGCTAATCTTTCAGCCAGGCCAGTGTCGGTACTTTGAGGGAGGTCCCCCGTGCTTTCGCACGAACCTAATTAATGTAAACCTCGTTTTCCCAGAAGCGTAACCCCGTTGACACCTTTCTAGACACCTACTTGATCGGCTAATTTGTAATGTGTAAAACTCTCCCAGGAGTAACTCTTACTCACAGCGGGTATCGGGATCCAACTATCTCATAGAAGGTATGCAATCTCATTGCAAATTTCAACACTTGAAATTCCCGATAATATTTTGCCCCTAGCGTCTTATGACCTTGACAAAGGCCAACAAACCATAGGCTGCTAGTCAAGTTCAACCCGTCATTTCTTGATTGAATTAAACCCACCCGCACGGCCCTTGACAAAGGCCAACAAGGTTGCACGACTACCCTAATCCAATCTGCATCATATGCATAAGCAGATAAGTACTATTCAGCTACCGCACACTACGCCTTGACAAAGGCCAACAAACGCAGCACAAATACTAAACAGTCCTTATCTGAAATGACGGAGGGCTATGACAGGTTTTTAAGAAAACCCTTTGCATAATGAACTTGATATCGTTGTAGAATCGAGTGATTTTAAATGGAGTGTTTTTTAGGCCTTTCTAGTTTTGCTAAAGGGGTCACTCCCAGTGAAGGGATCGTCGGCCCTTTCCTCATCGAATAAGGTGCAGGATATTTCACAAATACCACTATCAAAGAAAGAACTATAGAAACAATCAAAAGACAAACCGAGTTTGTAGCATCTGCTAGTTTCACCAAAGAGGTCACTCCCGGTGAAGGGATCTCGGCTCTTTCCTTATCGAATAAGGTGCTGGATGTTCTACAAAGAACACCGCTATGCAAAATAAGAACTAGAGCTACCAGTTTTTTTAAACAAGTTTCTACAACATCTTAGGTTTCTTTTATTTCATTAATCTTATTAATGAAGTCCCATTTTGTTATGCTTCACAAGCATCTCTTTCGAAACAAAATCTGCAATATAACATATATCTCATATATATAATATAAACATTCGTCTCAGGAAGTAAAATGATCTCATCACAGAACATTGCAGCAGAAGAACATATATGAAATATTGGATATACTAGGACGTCCGTGTTTTCAATACGAGCCTGTATAAAACACGGATTCTACGGTCGCGATGAATAGCCAAACCCACATCCCTAGACCCCTACGAGAGCAGCAAGCAACACTGCCAATTCTAGGGTTAGGAGACCCGGTCTCGACTCCTCGAGATGGTCTCCTACTGGACCCTAGAACCCGGTTACTTATGCTCCCCGCCTTGGGTCTACCTAATGCGGAAAAGTAAATAATATACAATGGTGACATCATCCTCAGCCCGGAAGTGCCCCAATAAAAGAATATTACATACAAATAAATTTTACATGAATGAAAAAGAAAAACTCTCATCTCACATAAAACCCCCGGCTATTCAGAACGCGACGATCCAATATAACATATCACAGCAACACATAATATCATATATCATCAACGTAAGCAAGTATGCGTATCCCGATTGTCTTGATGTATAGCAACGAAGCCGGCGATACACCACATACTACGCTTACGGTCACAGAAAAGAAAGTGTAAAACTACAACAGTTAGAATCCGCAACCTCTTTAGATATCGCATGCCTAACCAAATGAATTTCTTAGACATCGCATGCCTAACAATTATAAACCCTGCATTTTAGTCTCTTTATCGAAAACTCTTTTCAATATCAAGTCGGCAATTCAACAAGATTCCCGACATCCTGATCGAATGCTCGTCGTAAACTTTACTAGACGGCCACACCCCCGGATGCCGTCGACGAAGTGCACTAAAGCGGAACACCGCTGCCGCGAGCACCCAAACGGATGCTTTTGGTGACGGTGTTCTCCTACAGTCACTTAGTCGGGGCTATGGGGCGTGGCTGTCTATTAAGTTTACCCGGCGAGTATCCGCGTACGCTACGTGATTGCGACGGACTTTTGATCACATCAAAATCCCGTGGCAACCGATCATCTGAGACTAAACTGCTATGTTTATAATATTCAAATTAGTTATCTCATAAATATATGTGGATTCCAAATATTGTATCACATTCCTGATAAATAGACAATGTTAAATTTTTCAATCGAATAATCAAACACCCAAATTTCCTAAATAGTTCTCAACACTAGAAATTAGTTTAAAAACATCTATCACATGCATCAGTACCAATGGTCTAGCCGTAGAAGGGTCAAGCCAACGCCTCACATGTGGCACGCCGTACTGCCACAAACCCTAAGGTTCAGAGGCAGTTCAAGACGGTCACATAATCGAGTTAAGGTTTGTTGTCTTCTAGAGGGTCCACAATGTTACTTGCATGACTTAGAACGTTCTCAAACTACGGAAAAATCCAACACTTGGAAATTTTCCGGGTCGGGAAAAAGTGAGTCATTGATATCCGGTCGAACTTTTTAACAGTTTCTAAAAATTATCCGGACGAACTAAACGAAGTTAAATTATCCGATCGAATCAACGAGTCCCCAATATAACCCAGAAAACTCAACACTTGAGTGGAATTAAAAAATTTCCAGAAAGAAATGACAAAAAAGGACCTAAGAATAAATATATGAAGTTCCAGGGACTAATTCAAAATTTTGGCCGCGAAAACACTGCCAAACCCTTGGTTTCGCCGTGGTTTCACGGTCAAATCAGCGCATTATAGGTCCATACTTCACAGTAATTCTTAGTTTTTCCTGCTTAATTTTCTAAACATTTTTAATTCATAAAAAATCACATTTTTGAAAAATATCCAGAGAGGGGTTCAAATTAGGGTTTCGGTGTTCGATCGGACTTTAAACTTCTTCTAGACTTCGCCTAAAGCTCTAGCTTGGCTTTGATACCACTGTAGGGTTGCTAGGCACACGCACAAGGGTCTACGAGGCATCAACCATGCCCGATTTAAAAATTAGCTGTGCCGAACAACCCGATACGAGATCTTTAAACTATAGATTATGCAAAAACTAGCATGTTAAACACTTTAACACTAAGTGAGAGGTATTACAACCTTTGTAGATCCGGTCCTTCACTTCATAAGCTCCGTGTTGAGGTCCCTTCGCTGCGATCATCGTGTTCCGGACTCTTGAGAGGTTCCACGAAGAGAAAGATGCAGTCTTGCTTCCGATCTTCGATAACATAGATGATCTACCTTGAAGTTTCATTAACACAAGCTAACACTCATAAAATGATGTGAACACCCTTATCTAAATGGCAAGGGTAGATGAGGATGATGAAGTAGGATTTTTGCCCTCTTTTATTTTCTCATTCTCACTCATTTTCATCACTTGGAAAAAATCTAGTAAGCTTTTTCCATGAAAAGTAGAAGGAAGAAAAAGAAGAAGAAGAAGAGAATTCCTTTTGTGATGAATAATGAAAAGATAAATATGATGAATAATGCAACCATGGTCAACTAAACCCATGTAGAGAATTAACTAGGGCTAGGGTTTGGGTTGGGTTAAAAGTGAGTCACTAAGCATAATATCTTTTTCAAGACAAAAGAAAAGCTTCTAGAATCTACTAGAAGTCTTAACCCTAATCCAAACCCTAATCATGTTTAAACTCCACTAAACATGTTGCATTAGTAATCATATCATGTTACAATATTATATATCACATATATAATATTTATTGTAACAAAATAAAATAATACATTTAACATATATCGCATATATATCAATGTATTACCCGAGTGAGAAAAAGAATCTTTTAGTGAGCTAATATTAGTTAATGTAATTTAATATATCTTATATATTATTATATATTAAATTATCGAATCAACACTTGATCCGACAATCCAGCTATATCGCATATAACCGACTAATACGATGACCCGGCTATATCACATATACCCGGCCGATATCTCATATCTTGAGAATCCAATACGGTATCACATATCGCATTATCCTCAGTCCCGCACATATCACATATGTGCTCCTACTCCGTTTTGCCTGAGTCAAGAAACCTCTGTGTAGGACTCTAAAGAATCGTCAATACGCCGGCAGTAGGTGATGATCATATTAAACACCCACAAGCTGCAAGCGGTCAGCTAAACGTAACAGCCACCCAGGTATTGAGCGCTCAGAAGATCAACAAGCAAGCATGTACATTCTCCTGTGAATCCAATCAGTAACACCCCCGTACAGTCCGGTCTCGTCCTCTAATATGTCGCATATCTCGCCTAGGGATGGTAAACGTCAGACCCCAGTAGCTCGATAAGTCATGTCGATATGAGGTCTATAACAGTTCGAGAAACTACTGATAACACTTACCAGTAGATCTCAGCAACCGTGGCCAGGGATTTCCGGTTATAGCCAATCGAGCGCAGCACAACATCAACTCCCTATACCGGGAGAGACGAATCCCTTCCTATCGCTCATTGCCTCCATGTGGTTCGGAACTGTACCTAAAAGCCACCTTTTTGCACGCCCTCTTGGACGTGGTGTTGGATATAGTGCCTTCAGAGTCAATTATTGGATCACAGGCACGTAATTGCAATGATTGAGGGAGGACCTATGCCGGTAGGACAGTCTTACTCGAGATGATAGTATGCTATCTGGTTTATCTTTATCATCGTGTACTGCTTTAGGTGACCTTACAGGTCGCTATTACACGTTGATAGAGCCCCTAGGATTCTTGCTTAACTACCAGCAGTATAAGGGCGATCATATACGTGGGAGCTGGAGTCTATAAGCATATCCTTAAAAGGTCCCTAGTCGTGGAAGTTTCGAGACAGGGCATCGATTCTCCAGAGTAGACTAGTGTATACAGTCGAGACCCCGACGAGGGGCGGTGGCCAGTCTCATAAGCCACTGGTGTCAGTTGGTTCACCTAAGATGTATACAGGTGCTCATTGGGTTATGAGTACACCGGACAGGACTCGCCGGGAACCTGCTAGTTGGGATTATACCAGATATCAGATAGCAGTTCCCTGGTGACATGTGTACAGGTTTGTTCATCGACCTGAGATCGTCATTTGTCTCATGTGAGTTCCCACTGTGCTTTGATTACTACCCTACCACGCTCAAAGGAGACGTGCAAACAGGTTTTAGTTGGGTACAGTCCCGAGCGACATGGAGGTAGTGAGCGGATCTGCAGGGGTTCGTCTCTCCCGGTATTGGGGGTGAGGTCGCGCTATGTCTAGGAGAGCCATTACACAAAGCCCTCGGCCGAGGCAGGAGATTTACTGGTAGGTATTCCAGTAGTATCTCAGGGTGTTCTGGGCTACACTCGGACACGACTTGTACCGCTATTGGGGGTCTGACTTTTACCAACCCCCTAGGCCCGCCATGCGATACTCGTAGACGAACGGACCGGACTGTACGGATATTGTCACTGACAGGCTCAGTAGGGTGTCAGGGTGAGTTCGCTCACAGACGTCCCTTTTGGTCAATAGCTGGTGGCCCGTCACGTATGGCTAATATCTCTGACGTGCTAGTAGTTAAATCCACAGCCATAGTATTGACGAGTCTTTATAGTCCCTCACACACAGTTACTCAAGTTTTGGGCGAAACGCTGTAGAGGCCATATGGAGATTTGGCAGGGTTCGATCAGATACGTGCGGTATTGCACGGATCGTGATAGGACGGATTTTACTAGCCGGCTTTGGTTTAAGCCGGATCCTAGTATTAGACAGTGTAGTTTTGTCTCGTTGCATTTATGTTCAGTGGGAATACTAATGCGGGCATGTATATGCAGTAGCGGGGTTTTTCTGTAATTTATTACGGGATCAGTTTTCTGAGGTTGCCAGTTTGCATTCCGTTCCGGCCGGTTTTTCTTTGTTCCTTCCCGGCCGGACTTTCCGATGGATGGGGGTTATTTGCAAGTTTGCAAATAACATTTGTGGAGGGGGTTTCTTGCATATGAGAGCTTCATGATTGTTTATTCATCATGAGATTCTTTTTGGGTCATTCCTTTGCATTTATTGTGAGTGGATTTGAGATAAGAAATTGATGTGAGCCTTTTTCCCTTTATCATTCTTTTTTCCTCCACTTGCTTAGGTGTGGGATTTTTCCTCCACCATTTTCTTTTTAGAGGGGGCCGGCCACTATGAGGAGAAAGGGGGTGGGAGTTTATTTTTCATGTGAGAAAATATCATTCATCTCTTATGCTTGCCACCAAAAATTCCTAAGCACTTTTCCTTAGTTCATTTTCTCCACCTCCACATCCAAAGGCAACTTCAACCCCATGAGACAATATGTTCTGCACTAGCCTACAGCACTTCTTCGGCACGTCGACTCGCCAACTTCGTGCCCGAGTTGCCTCGGTCCAGAGGTGGGAGCCCGAAAAAGAACCCAGCGATGTGGTTCCCGTTTCGACGAGGAGGCGACGACCGGAGATTCCGCGAGGAGATCGGAGTGGAGGCGAAGACCGAAGGACACGGATCGCTTGGTATAGCTTCTCTACTTCTTTTCTTGTTTTCTAGAGTTAGGTTAATTGCCCGATCCGGGTTGATAGTGCGCAGTGGTGCCGGTTTGCAAGTTTCGCAAAGTTTTTCGATTCCGCGTTTCCAGCGTCGGATCGACGGCCGGGGCGCCGCCGTGCACTTACAATGGTATCAGAGCCATGCCATTAACTTAGTCTTGCTTGCTCTAGTATGTTTAGAATTTCGATCAAACAAAATCCCAAAAACCGTATTTTTAGTGCATCTGTTCTCTGTCGAAATTTTTTTAGCTCAAAAAATTTTTCAGGTTGTTGCAGAAATACTTGCAGGTAATTATAAGGGTTCTGCAAAAATTTGGTGGCCTAAACTCACTTTTCCACTGCGGAACCGCGGCCAAACCCATGCTTTGGCCGCGGTTCCGCGGCCATAATAACTCCACGTGGCACCAAATTTTTTCAGAGGCTCTTGGACTTGAAAATAGGGGTTTTGGGATATTCTTTTTGGGCCAAGATTTTCTGTGAGAGCTACAGTAGTGCTTGGGGCCCACTTTGACAAATTTGATCGATCGGAAATTTTAAACATGTTAGTTCACAGTATTTACATTATATCTGCGACCGTGAATGTCATTTGATCGGTAAATCCTGTCTAACTGCTATAGCCCGGTTAGACGGATTTGCGAACGTGACATTCACGTTGATGTTCTGTGTTGTGCTGTGATGTTGCGGATGGGTCGTGGGGGATAGCCTGGATGCAATGTTAGTACAGTTTTGTTTTTATATGTACATTTGATATTGCGGGGCGAGCGTCCGACATGTGGACTGCCGTCACTGCCTGTTTGTATTATTCTTTTGGGGCACGACCGGGTCGAGGTCGATGTACCCGTTGTTTGTATATTTTACTTTCTGTACTAGGATTACCCCGCGGAGGGGTGTACGGATAGCCGGGTTCTAGAGGGCAACGGGCCCGCATCTCATGGCATTGAGACGGAGGGGGCTTTACTCTAGAATTGGCGGGCTATTCGCCGCACTCCTAGGGGGTATAGGTTAACCCAGGAGGGGTGCCCAAGATACCGGATTCCGTGAAGTGCTGGGTGGTCCATTCATGTTGTTGATGGGGCTGCCTCACTTCAGGACTTGGTGGGTAACTTGCCGCGCCCGTAGGGGTCTAGGATTTCATTGCATAGGCTATCCACACGACCAGGGGAACGTCGGGTTTCAGTAGCGGCTCTATGAAACCCGGGGATCCCAGATATCTGTATTGTTCTGTGATGCTTATTACATTTCTGTGATGTTGCATTTTATCACGCCTTGAGCGAATATTATATATTGATATATATACTAGTAGATGTTGTATATGTTTTGCATCCGCGCTAGTCCAGTCCCCGCTCTGTCGTTAGTTAAGTAACCTAACGGGTGATAACGGGACCCAGTGGCGAATGCAGATGGCATATATGTACATCATTATTTTCGTTCTTTATGGTGTGATCAATTGATGGGACTGCGTTGATTCGGATCAATATAAGATAAACAAACATATTCTGATGTTGTTGGAACATTTTTCAAAAAGCTGTTATTGCAAGGGCGTTCTCTTTTGTTTTGCAAAGTGGTATTCACTTGGAATATCCTGCTCCTCAGTCGATGAGGCAAGGGCCGAGATCCCTTCACCGGGAATGACCCCTTGGACAAAAGTTTGCGTCAGGGCAATAACTTCACTATAGTCGTTTACTTTTGCTTTGCACAGTGGTATTCAGTTGGAATATCCTGCACCTCATTCCATGGGGAAAGAGCCGAGATCCCTTCACCGGGAGTGACCTCTTTAGCAAAGGTTTTCGTTACTATATTTTTTATAAAAGCTATCCGTTCCTTCAACGATATCAAGTTCATTACGTTAAAGGTTTTCGCCAGAAACCATTCGTAGCCCTCCGTCGTTTCATATGAATAGTCAATAAGTATTCAAGCTGTGTATGTTGGCCAAAGTCAAGGCACAGTGATTGGTAGCTATTGGGTATTCATATGCAGCATAGATAGATGCGTTGGTTTAGGACAGTCGTACTACTATTTTGGCCAAAGTTAAGGGTATGTACGGGTGGGTTCAAATTAACCTGGAGAATGACGGGTAGAACTTGACATGTGACATATGATATGTTGGCTAAAGTCAAGGTCATAAGAGCATGGGGCAAAAATCACATCGGGAGTTTCTAAAGAAACTGAAACTTGCCAGATATGCGCATACCTTCTGAAATGTGATAACGTGAGCGGATTCCGTCACGTTATCATGTGATGATTGTTGGATCCCGATTCCCACTGATGAGTTGGTTTACTCCTCGGGTGATCCCGACTAATTCTTCTTTCAGGTTTGGGGAAGAATTTGACGTTATAGTGGGAGGTTTCCAGATTAGATAAAGTGATAACCATTCTGATCTAGGTTAGAGTGCACGCTGAGTGTTCCTTTTCACTCTTTCTTTGGCAGCGACCATTGACCCGATCTTAGACTATGACTCAGTGACCAAATTAACCGAACCTTCTTATAACACTGGCTTTTGGATTGTCAGAGTTGCAAGCCTCTTTGCCACTCCTACTTTTACCTATTTCTCCAGGACACCCCGTATTACTACGAACGTCCACTTCCATTGGACAAAACCATCGTATAGTTATATACGAACTCGAAGGATTTTATTCGAGGATGGTTTCAGGTTCTGGAGAAAACGAATAGGACTATTCAGTTGTCTTTTCCTTTTACCTTCTCTCAGGTTACGAGTGTTCCTTGGATTAGGGCAGTACACCTATTATGCAAATTGGATAGTCTTCTTCCAAACCATAAGCAGGTGCCGACCGGTGGGGAATGAAGAAAACCAATTAGCCTAAATGGTGTACAGAAGGTATTAAGTTAAGACAAAGAAAGGGATTAGAAGGAGGGCAAAGTAAATTGTGACTGATATTCACGACCAAACCAAGTATTTCGTTACCATTCCCACTTCACCTTTGTATTTCTCTAGGACACTCCGTATCACTACGAAGATCCACAGTTTATTGGATACTCCATCGCATGGTTATATACGAACTCGAAAGGAACTTGTTCCAGTTCGGGGATGGATTCTGGTTCAGGAGAAATAGGAATAAGGTTTATTCGGTTATCTTTTATCTTCACCTTCTCTCGCATTGCGAGTGCTCCTAGGATTAGGACAGTACACCCATTATGCTTATTGGATAGTCTTCTTCCAAACCATAGGCTGGTGCCGAACGGTAGGGAAGGAAGAAAACCATTTGGCCTAAAGGGGTGTACAGAAGGTAATGACTAAAGACATATAAAGAGATTTGGAGAGGTGGAAAAGAAATATACGGTTACAGTTGTGAATCTGGATAATGGATGAGACATTACTAGGAATACCCAGATACCCCATCGAAACATTTCAATGTTTCAGTTTCACTGTGTACTGTTAAAACAAAACTGATTTCCCAATTAGCACTTGCTCCAGGGTATGTATTTACCAGGTATGATTCTCACATCTGTATGGTTTTGCAGATGATGAGTGGGAGTAAGTTATTGGGAATTAGGTGATCATCCTCATTATATCGGAAATCGTTGTAATTGGTGATATTTGAGGAAATCGCCTGGGTTGTTTGCCGGACGGCAAATATTTGGTTTTGAATATCCGTGGTTATGCACCAATTTCAAATTGATATATCTGTACGTCTATTTTTATAGAGTGAGATATACCTTTTTGAAATTATGTCTATGACATTTACCTATATCAGTGGATGGTTAGGTAAGGAGCATTGAACATCGGTGTAATTCTTCTTAACCATAAGTACAGTTTTCAACCCACGACACACAGTGAATGAGTTATTAGACTCAGGGGACTTATACAGAGTATTGTATGTTGTCCAGTGTCCATTACGACAGAGGGGATGGTCCTCGTACTATATTCTGTTTACTTGTGACTTCTCTAGTTCTTAGACATGTGTTTCGTAGAAATGCATGTTCTGAGTTTTGAGAAGTTATAAGTATATGAATAAAGTAAAGAACCAGGTGTTTCACGTATCGGGAATCTTCAAGGTGATCGAAGATGTAGATACTTGTGTGTGGTATTCAGTTGATAGTAATGATTAAGAGAACTTGCTTCTCTTTCAGGTTACTCATAATTGGAAGCATTCCTAAGTTGAGTAACGCTATCGGCCTCTTTCCATTTAGTTGACATGCACTGGAGACAGCTGCATAATTTGAATCTGGTTCAATTAAATCAGTGCCTCTGTTTCTGTATTGGATATAGAACAGTTCGTATCTTGACGACGTTAAGGTACGGGGAGTTGTCCAGCTTATGCTTAAAACCAGACTCTGGATAACTCACGACACGTTACTGTAATGGCTGTTTGTGGGTTGACCCAGGCTATGACGAGGGTTGACTTTCTACCATTTGGAAGATCAATAGTGATATTGTTCTTCACTCGCCACAATTTTAAAAGAAATAGATTTTTTTCAGAAAACAGTAGTGGGAGTATGGTAGAACTGGAAGTGATTCCAGAACCGCAAACGATTACTGAAAATTTGATAGGAACCTAAAGATTCAATCTGGTTTGACATTCCATTAGCCACTCCGCAGACATGGTGGGTAACCTCAGGCACCCGAGAGGTACTCCGGTAGCCTCAAGGACGGTAGCAGGGAGGTTCTTGTTTACCCAGACTTGCCATTGCTGTTGTTCCAGGCTGTGAGACCCGGCAGGAGGATGAGTATAGCGTCATTCTAAACTAGCTTTAGAAGTGTACGTCTATATGACTCTGCCAGAGGGTTGTCATGGTCAGAGGGAGCAGCGGAAGCATTGGTGGACAGGTGGCTTATGTCTATTTATAGACTAAAGCAGATATAGCGGAGAAAGATCATCTATTTCTGATGTGACAGTCATAGGTTTGACTTCATCAGAATAGGGGATAGATCTGTTAAGAAGGTAGTAGGGTGTGATGTATTGGTATTTGGATGACATACACAGAGTAAGAAGTGATATTCCTATACTACGATCGGTTATTCTTTGGTTGTCACACAGTGGTTTCTCCACATAGGACTTGGATATTATATCAGACATTCTGGTTACTAGATCTATGGTTTTAGATCTAGATTTAGGTGGTTTCCCAATCTGGGTACTTAGACGGCATTCTAAAGGTATTTGGAATGGACGACTCCTGGCACGGTAGTGTACCTGCAGGTGATGGAGTCACCCTCTCTAAAGGTGTCTTATAGACTAAAGTAGAGAGGGATGTGTATGATTGGCAGATCACTTGCTTAGGCAATTGAGTCAATCATGAGATGTCAAGTACCACACCAGATGTTGTTTTTGCAGGAGATGCAATAAGTTGATATTAATCCAATCCTGGAGAAACAATCGGAAGCAGCTTTAGAACATAAGTGCATGTTCTAGGGATTTGATAACGGCAGCCTCCTTTAAGAGACGGTTATCATTCCAAGGTGACATGGACGACAGGGTGGTCGTCAGAGTTATAGTTTTCCCTCTGACGAGGGGCAGTATTTTGGACAGGTGGTCCAGGAAGATACTAAGGGAAGGCATGGCGCAGGATACTGATTAAGTTCAGTTGACGATACAGTCTGAGAAGTTTGGATTTGGAGTTCATTTATGAACTAGGTCCCATCAGACATCCAGACATTCTAAGATAGGTATTGCTCATTTCGGGAGATGGTTTTCTCCGCAAACTTGAGATATAGAGAGACATAGAAAGAAACATCAAGGCGGATCCACTCACTGAGGCTATTCCTCGAACGCAATAGTTTCGCAAACGAGCTTTGTGAGACTGACTAGTAGAGGAGTTGGGTGTTCGGTATCACACGGGCTGTGAGTATGCGACATCGCAATAATTAGCCTTGAGTGCAAGTGGGAGATTGTTGGATATAGTGCCCTCATAGTCAATTATTGGATCACAGGCATGCAATTGCAATGATTGAGGGAGGACCTATGCCGGTAGGACAGTCTTACTCGAGATGATAGTATGCTATCTGGTTTATCTTTATCATCGTGTACTGCTTTAGGTGACCTTACAGGTCGCTATTACACGTTGATAGAGCCCCTAGGATTCTTGCTTGACTACCAGCAGTATGAGGGCGATCATATACGTGGGAGCTGGAGTCTATAAGCATATCCTTAAAAGGTCCCTAGTCGTGGGAGTTTCCAGACAGAGCATCGATTCTCCAGAGTAGACTAGTGTATACAGTCAAAACCTCGACGAGGGATGGTGGCCAGTCTCACAAGCCACTGGTGTCAGTTGGTTCACCTAAGATGTATACAGGTGCTCATTGGGTTATGAGTACACCGGACAGAACTCGCCGGGAACCTGCTAGTTAGGATTATACCAGATGTCAGATAGCAGTTCCCTGGTGACATGTGTACAGGTTAGTTCATCGACCTGAGATCGTCATTTGTCTCGTGTGAGTTCCCACTGTGCTTTGATTACTACCCTACCACGCTCAAAGGAGACGTGCAAACAGGTTTTAGTTGGGTACAGTCCCGAGCCACATGGAGGCAGTGAGCGGATCTGCAGGGGTTCGTCTCTCCCGGTATTGGGGGTGAGGTCGCGCTGTGTCTAGGAGAGCCATTACACAAAGCCCTCGGCCGAGGCAGGAGATTTACTGGTAGGTATTCCAGTAGTATCTCAGGGTGTTCTGGGCTACACTCCGACATGACTTGTACCGCTATTGGGGGTCTGACTTTTACCAACCCCCTAGGCCCGCCATGCGATACTCATAGACGAACGGAACGGACTGTATAGATATTGTCACTGACAGGCTCAGTAGGGTGTCAGGGTGAGTTCGCTCACAGACGTCCCTTTTGGTCAATAGCTGGTGGCCCGTCACGTATGGCCAATACCTCTGACGTGCTAGTGGTTAAATCCACAGCCATAGTATTGACGAGTCTTTAGAGTCCCCCACACACAGTTACTCAAGTTTCGAGCGAAACGCTAAAGAGACCGTATGGAGATATGGCAAGGTTCGATCAGATACGTGCGGTATTGTACGGATCGTGATCGGACGGATTTTACTAGCCGGCTTTGGTTTAAGCCGGATCCTAGTATTAGACAGTGTAGTTTTTTCTCTTTGCATTTGTGTTCAGTGGGAATACTAATGCGGGCATGTATATGCAGTAGCGGGGTTTTTCTGTAATTTATTACGGGATCAGTTTTCTGAGGTTGCCAGTTTGCATTCCGTTCCGGCCGGTTTTTCTTTGTTCCTTCCCGGCCGGACTTTCCGATGGAGGGGGGTTATTTGCAAGTTTGCAAATAACATTTGTGGAGGGGGTTTCTTGCATATGAGAGCTTCATGATTGTTTATTCATCATGAGATTCTTTTTGGGTCATTCCTTTGCATTTATTGTGAGTGGATTTGAGATAAGAAATTGATGTGAGCCTTTTTCCCTTTATCATTCTTTTTTCCTCCACTTGCTTAGGTGTGGGATTTTTCCTCCACCATTTTCTTTTTAGAGGGGGCCGGCCACTTTGAGGAGAAAGGGGGTGGGAGTTTATTTTTCATGTGAGAAAATATCATTCATCTCTTATGCTTGCCACCAAAAATTCCTAAGCACTTTTCCTTAGTTCATTTTCTCCACCTCCACATCCAAAGACAACTTCAACCCCATGAGACAATATGTTCTACACTAGCCTACAGCACTTCTTGGGCACGTCGACTCACCAACTTCATACCCGAGTTGCCTCGGTCCAGAGGTGGGAGCCCGTAAAAGAACCCGGCGATGTGGTGCCCGTTTCGACGAGGAGGCGACGACCGGAGATTCCGCGAGGAGATCGGAGTGGAGGCGAAGACCGAAGGACAAGGATCGCTTGGTATAGCTTCTCTACTTCTTTTCTTGTTTGCTAGAGTTAGGTTAATGGCCCGATCCGGGTTGATAGTGCGCGGTGGTGCCGGTTTGCAAGTTTCGCAAAGTTTTTCATTTCCGCGTTTCCGGCATCGGATCGACGGCCGGGGCACCACCGTGCACTTACACGTGGTATGATGGAAATCAAAGCACAGTGGGAATCACACAAGACTCTATGATGATCTCGGGTCAACAGACTACTCTGTACCAGTGTCACAGGAGAACTGCCATCTGACGTGAGGTATAATACCATCTGGGAGTTCTCGGCGAGCCCGTCCAGTGTACCCAGTCTCCACTGAGCACCCGTACACCATCCTTGATGTCAAACACCGATGGATATGGGATCATCCATCGCCCATCATATGGGTCAAGATGCGTATACGCTAGTCTACTCTGGTGTATCGATGCCCTGTCTCGATACACCCTCGACTAGGAACAGTTATAGGATGTACTCGTCGACTATCGTGGCCCCACTAGTATGATCTCATCATAGTCCCAGTAGTCGAGTACATATCCTATGGGCTTTATCAATATGTAATATAGAGACAATCAGAGTACATGTTAAGATAAAGTACAACCAGATAGCATACTATCATGTCGAGCAAGAAAGTCCTCCCTATATATGTCCAAGCATCCATTACAATATACATCGTATGTACAGTAATGGCCTCTAGGGCATACATATAACTAACACTATCAACGTGTAATAGTGACCTGTAAGGTCACCTAAAGCAGTACACGATGATAAAGACAAACCAGATAGCATACTATCATCTTGAGTAAGACTGTCCTACCGGCATAGGTCCTCCCTCAATCATTGAAATTACGTGCCTGTGATCTAATAATTGACTCTGAGGGCACTATATCCAACACAATCATATACGTGCACTTGTGCACAGATCATGATCGGACGGATAATACCAGTGTGCTTTGGTTTAAACCGGATCTTAGTATTATAATGGTAGATTATTTTCGTCTCGTTATATTCGTATTCGGACGGAATATGGATGCGAGTATGTATATACGGATGAGGGGTATTCTTGTAATTCGTTATAAATTTACTTTAGTAGATGCCATTTCTTTTCTTGTGATAAACATTTAGGTTAAATGTTTATTGGGTGGAAGGTGTGAATTATTGTTTGGCAATTTTCTAGCATGCTCACTTGGTGATGCATGGATGCCATATGGGTGTAACTCATGGTGGGTCATGTGGTGACATGCTAGGGTTTTGGTTTGTATTGTAAGATATTTGTAGTGAGCATATGAGATATTTATTCTTGAGTTGTTTTCTTTAGTTGCTAGCATACTAAAATATATATTGATCACAACAAATTACTCTCACAACACTCACTTGGAAAAAGGAAGCCACTTCATTTTCTTCACTTGCCCTTTTCTTTAGCTCACACTGTCACACATTGGCACCTTCTTCAACCCCCACCCTACATGTCTCATGTGTTGAGAAATCTAGGGTGTAGTGAGACAAAGTAATCACAAACACTCTCTACTTCATCTTGGCTATCTGGGTTAGCAAACTAGATACTCGAGTTTCTTCGGTTTTGAGGTCGGAGCCCGTATTGATAACTCTCAAGGTGGATCATCTTCGATGGGGGGAGACCAGAGATCAAACATGATCGAAGAAGCCGTGAGGAGCTTGGGACAGAGGTTGAAGACCGAAGGACTCGGATCGTTTAGTATAACCTCTCTAAACTCTTTTTCATATAGCTAGTGTAGGGTTAATGGTCGATCCGAGAATCGGGTTCCGTTAGCACCGGTTTCTAAAAGTTTTTGTTCCGCATTTGGCCACGGATTGATGGCCGGGGCGCTAGCGTAACCCAACACCCACAATCAAAAACCCCTCACAAATGAAGGAAGATCTAATAAGTCACACTACATCGATCGCATCTATCCAAACTTCCGATATACAGTGTCATAAATCAACTTGGTATCTTTGGAGAGGTGGATGGATATGTTCCCAATAACATCTGCCCCCGTATTTAGGCTAGACACCTCCGCATCTCAGTCCAGTTTTCAGCAATAAACATGGGTTTCGTTTTGCATAGTCAGTAGTCAAATGTATGCATGGTGTGTTGTTCATATCAGAATTTTGCACTTTTATACCACCCATTCTTAATCGCATTGCATATAGATAGGTACTTTTGATCTGTGTTTGCTACATAATTGCAGGTTACATGTTCTCAATCTAAAACAATGAAAATCATGAACAGTCACGACAAATTCAGGACAACTGCCAACAACGGATAAAAAAATACGGGTTCCGCACACTATCCGCAAAGTGCCGCTTACCACTTCAGGAGACAAAAATCAAGCAGGGGTCATTCAAGCACAAAGCACGAGAGAGGCAGCACGAGAATCAAGTTGACAACGCGGAGCTCGAGAAAAGTAATGCAAAAAGTCCATCCATTTTTTATCTTTTGGACCGTTGAAAATCTAGGTGCAAAATGGAATGATTCTAAAAATTCAAGTGCACTAAACAAAAGATAAAAGCAACATGTAATACCCAGTTCCGTTATGAATATTTTCCGTATTTATGAGTAAGTGTTTTTCCCAAAAATTTTCTATTAAATAATTCATTTCCTTATTCCCAATAATCTTCATTTTATTTCATATACTTTTCTATTATTCTCCTAAATATTTCCTCCATTTTATCCTAACCGATTATTTTTAGTTTTAAACGTAAAACCCTAACCCTTTTTATTTTTTCCTAATTTCTATATTTTTCCAAACCCACTCCCTCGGCCCAAACCCCAACTCTCATTTTCCCTTTTCCTTCTCCCAGAGCCCGGCCCAACACTTCCTAACCCAACCCGGCTCCTTCTCCCCCTTCTTCTTCTTCCCCCTCTCCTTCTTTCCCACCAAATTTCCCCACGACCCGTGCCCCCGCGACCTCGTCTTCGCCCAAACGAGCCCCCACGACCCGCTCAACCACGACCCTCCTTCTCCCTTGCCCACGTCTCGTTCCTCCCCTGCTCGACTCGCTACCACGATGGAGCCCACGCCCAACTAACCCCGGGATCGCCTCACCTGCCTCCCTTCTCCCTCAACAGACTAATCTCTCCCTCTGTCTCCCTCTTTCCCTCCTATCATCGGAGCCCTCGCCTGCAACACCGCTGGCCGGCCATTGAGCCACCCCCCGTTGAGCCTGTCGCCACCCCCATCTCTGAGCCCGAGCACCAACCCACACCCGAGCAACCCATCATCGACCACCTCGACACCCACGGCCGCTGCCCCCATCGTCTGGGCCGTCGCCATTGAGGCCATCGTCGTCGCTGCCATATCTCCATCAGACTTTATCCTCGTCGAAGACTTCGAACCCATAAACCGAGCTCCCCGCAACTCGCCACCACGAGCACCAACAACCTCCTCATGAATATCGCTGTCTCTTCTACCGGACCCCAGCACTACCTCCTCCTCCTCTGTAACCCCCTTCGCCCTGCACCCACACATTTCCCGGCCACCTCCTCTTTCTTCCTGCAGCCGAGCCGACCCAAACCCAACCCCTTCCTCCATCTCCGATGACAACACCTCCTTCACGATCCGTCACCGACAAGCCCCTAGTGCCGCCGACGGGTTCCCAACACCCCCTGCTCATCCTCGACTCTAGCACTACAATCCCGAGCCCGAGCTACCACCCATCGCCGCATGCGCCGTCTGAGCTCATCGATGCCGCCGCCATCCCACTGCGGCTGGCTACCTCCTCACTGCTGTCACCACGACCCGTGCCAAGCTGTGCCCAAATAGCACCCAGCACAGTGACCTCGCCGTGCCTAGCTCCGTGTCTCATCAACAACAAAATCAAGCCCCGGCAATTCAATAAACACCTATTGCAGTCCCCATGCCACATCGTACCCAGTCCCCATGCCACGTCGTGCCAGCGCCGTGCCACATCCACACTACGCACCGAGTCAAGGCCATGCCTAATACCGTGTCATGCCCGCATCATCACCACGCCCACTACCATATCACGCCCGCGTCGCCACGGCATCCAGTACCGAGTCACCACGCATTGTGCACGTGTCTAGCATCGCATCGACTCGAGTGACGAGACGGATCCCACATATGGTGTCGCTTCTATATCAAGCGACTGAAGGCAAGTGAAATTCCTATTCACTTGTTTAACATGCTAAAGTAAGCATTAGCTAATTATATTATAGCTAGATATATAAATAAATATAATCGGATCGAAACCTATGCTTAGCTTTCGTGTAGCGAATCATCATGCCGTCTTACTTGAGTAGAGCCCGACTAGGGCTTATTACTGTGTTAGTAACGCGTGTAAATTAAATGGTTAACATCTAACCTGGTTTGTTTGAAGAAACGTTAGTTTCGATCGATGACTGAATGTTTACCTTAGGTGTTCGATGTGAATCTCATGCGAAAATAAAATCTAAAATGGCGAGACTCATGATATTTAGACCCTAACACTGTTAAAAAATTCTATGCTAAAATTTGGTGGCAAATCGATGCCATTTACACACATAAGTGACGCCCTAACTTCAATACCGAAACTTGCGTTTTACCGAACACTTGATACTATTAAATTCATAATTAATTCCAGAGAAACCCAATCGCAGCATGCCTGGGTTCATTCCGAAGGGTACTACATAACCTTTAACATGACATGTACCTTTACTATTATATATTTCATATGGACATCGAAAACAAAGAACTTACCTGACCTTGGACTGCAGTCCAGAGCAGGAACTTACCCTTGACATGCATTTGTATCCCTGAAACCTTAATGTGTAATTGTGAAAGTGTGCGGAGACAATTACCTCTATGTATACAATTGTGTTAGATTCCCAATGGTACCAGTTTCACTAAATTCCAGTATCATTTGGTATTTAAGTCATATTTTAAACGGATGACATGTACGGCAGATTTCTGTCATTTCAGTTTGCACCCTTCGTCAGTAATCTGATCGTAACTCCTAAACCAGGATGACTATTGTTAATCTGTTAGGTGTGTTGGAAACATAACACAAAAATCTACATATTATTTTACTGTAGCGTTGCTTAATTTTGCTACCAACTGGGAGTAAAACGTGTTACGAAACAGGCTTCCAGTTCAGAAATTGGATTTCCTGAAGTAAACACTTAAAATGAAATGACCATATCTAGCAAACCTGAAGCCCGATTGATACGAAACCAATTTTTCTGTGTATAAGATTAAATATAATGCCTACTCCTTTTATATTGTTTTGCTTAATTATGCACGTGTAATTTTATATGATTTTTCTAATCCAACCGACACCTGTTGCTCATATGTTTTTAGCGGTGCATTTATTGTATTCCCCCCTATATTGCATGAACGATACACCCGTGTAAATAGTATTCATTTGCATCAACGTCCTAGTAACTGTGTTACATTACCAAGTGATAAATGTTAGTGATTAGATTGTGGCAAGTACGTTAGTGTAAAAAAAGCATGAATGAATAAGTGAAGTGGCACGTACTTGTACACAATCAGCGGAACCAGTTAAATTATTGTATTGTCGACGCCTATGGGACATATATAGGTATAACTATAACTGGAATGGGACGGTTATGGAAGCACGTATATTAGTGTCATAGGTAAGACATCGAGTATGGTCCATTTATCTTGGATACCAGTCGAGCCATGCATGATGGAGATCCTGTCTCCAGTTCTCGCGTAGATTTATCATGGAGCGACTAGTATTTGGATTCATGGTCGGTGTTTGATGTAGACCACGGGTGTGGGGTAATTTGAGTGTGAGTTCGATCAACGGAATCTCAGAAGTCCCACTGCCGGCATATATAGCGATTTCGGGAGTCGTATGGATGGTATTACTGATTATTAGTGAGCGTGATTCGGGCCCTTATTCCCTTGCCTCTGCGGCCTACCCTTGGGTTGGGATACTCCTGCGGTGGTTGATGCTCACACTTGGACTGACGATAGATTTAGTGACTTGGACATTGAAACTTAAAGACAGTCAGGTTTAGTGACATGGACATTACATTGATTACTAATCTGATACACTTGCTTTATCGTTACCTGTACCGGTTACTTCATGCTCATGTCATCACTCCATGTTTATTGTTTCAAGTTCATCATCATTGCACGTGTTTATATATATATATATACATACATATATATATATATATATATATATATGTTTATATATATATATGTATATATATATATATGTATATATATATATATGTATGTATATATATATATACATACATACATATCTATATATACATATATATATATACATACATATATATATATATATATATATTGTGTCGCTCTGACGACCTGAGTATGCATGCTCAGAGTGAGAAGTTGACTTAGCTCGGATTAGGATCTGTCTTACCACGAGGTTATTGCGGATATCTAGATCAGTGACGCCAGCGCTATCTTTCCCTTGATCTCTACCTCGTTAGTTTTATATCTGTTTGATAGAAGTAGTGATTGCATTTTACATTACATGTGCATTGATTACTGATTACCACGTAATGCTAGAAGCCGAAGTGTGACTACGACAGGATATTTCCTTGACCGTAGGAGCATGGCTGGCCTTGTCACTCCTCGTATTCCGTATTTTGGGAAGCAGGGCGTGGCATGGTTTTGTTGGTATCAGAGACAGGTTTAGATTGGGATTACAGTTTCCGACTAGGGCTTGACAATTTAAGTCGCCCTTTCGGTCTAGATTGTAAACTTGTTATCCTTGACCTTGATTCATATAGTGTGTCCTACTACTTATTTTGATCTTACCCGGTAGAGTTTTAGATAACTTGGTAGAGTTATGTGGTTGTAACTATGAACTACAGTATAGTTACAATACTGTACTCTGTTTGAGTGACTTGGGGTTCTACTTTTGATTCCCTTCTCGATTGCATATTACTTTACCGCATAATCTTGTTTTGATCGTCAAATCTCTATCTCTATTTATATCTTATATCGTTCCCGAGTTTTCAAATCTATTTTACATTTTCTTCCTTGTACTTTTCCTATTGATCCTACACCTTCTTACGTTTCTTATCGGACTCGTTGCATTCTCACGTCTTCGTTTCTTCAAAGTTATCATATCGCGTTGCATATCTTTAAGTTCCTATCAGCGCCGCACAGTGGAAGCTAAAACCTGGCTTCCAACAACTCTCCTTCCTCCTCCACTATCCAGAGTCAGACCGTCGAGATTTTGAGTGTACTGCAAGGTCTGATGAAAGCCCGGGAGCGAAAAAACGATCTCGTAGCTGAAGGACTAAGAAGGCAAATGGCGCAGGCACCAGAAGGAGCCCCCGATCTAAGGGAATCCCCGTTAGTAAATAAGGAGGTGTACAGATGAAGCAGAGGAGACTCCGAGTATGCGGTTATTGCAAGAGACTGGAGCTTCTACAGAGAGGTCGTCGCTAGGCCAAAGGACAATGTTTGATTTGTGGATCCGACGAACATCTTATCAATTGTTGCCTTAGAAGGAAGGAGCTGGAAGGTGGAGATCCGTCAACGCCCTCCAAATCTGCTTGAGCGACTTGGTTGTTTTCGTACCTTAATTTCGAGGATGGCACGGACCCAGCACAAGATTCAGACTTGCCTTACGAGATTGCAGAGATTTAGATATCGACGCAGAGTTATCACATTTCCTGCTTTCAATAAAGATATTGTCACTCTATTTAGTAGTTGTTTCCTTTCATTTAAATCTTGTATCTGTTGAAGTTCTTAGTTTGAATACAATAAAATTGCGGATTGTGACTAACTACTTTTGTTTGACTCACTATATTTAGACTCTAAGCTTAGTCGAGATCATGGTTCATCACCACACCCCTGACTCTCTTTTCGAATAGGTTGTATTTTGCCGCATACCCCTGTCTAAAATTGTCAAACCTTATACTCGTTGTTAACTTATATCTCTCCCGGATTTTGAATCCGATTTCATCCTTTTATCCTTGTGTCATTCTGGGCAACCCAAATTCCTATTTACGTTTCTTTCATTCGAATGCTTGCTCGCGGCGTCGACCTTCGAAGTATATACCGCAATACTTACTCAAGATAGTCTACCATGTATTACTAGCATTATTTTCCTGTTAACATAGTTATAACTAGTAGTGCTTACTATATTAAATTTAGAGTTTTGTCTATTTGTAGTTACTTAGATTCCCATTACGTGTTAGCAAGTATTTTAGTTTTACTCCCTGTCTTGAAATGCTCTACTATTTTTATTTTTTTCCAATAGTTCAAACATACACCGTATATTCTATTTCTAGTAAATTGTTCCTATTTATGGTTTTCATACTATCTTCTTTTTACTATGAAATTCCATTCTTCGTGCCTTTGTCTTGAAAATTTTTTATTCATCTGCTTTAGTTACATGATGTCATTTTGAGTTATTTGCTATCCTATATTTCTTTTAACGTTTTATTGTTTATTATACTGTTATCATTCATATTCATTTCGTTTGATGGTGTTCTTTTGATTTACTTTCAAAATTTATATTATTAGCGGTTTTAGTTTCCTTCAAAATGAGTTTCATATTGATTTTCTATATAGTATTCCCTGTTCTTTGTTCATAATTATGCCAATTATCTTTTGTTTTCGTATTTACGTTATGTATTCTTGTGCTCCAATCGATTTAAATTCTCTATTTACAGTAATATAAATTATGGTTATCTTTTATTTACTTGTATATATATCATTATCTCGGTATTATCTTAGTTTCTTTTGTATTGTATTATCTCCGCATTTTTGCGAATATAGTTTAGTCTTGGTCTTTACATAAATTGTTGATATCCCATTTGTTTACTAGCCACCCATGTGTTCATTTCATTTTTCCCTATATTTTATCGTATGAGTATTCTTAAGCTATTTTATAACTGCCTGATTTGTAGTCTTACTAATATAGTTTCGGAGCTTAAGGCTTATCAGCCAATCTTTCGTCATTGTTATTTGGTGTCATTCTTCCTTGTATTATATATATAGTTTATTACTATAAATGGTAATGCCTTTTGCTTACTTATAACTATTCTTTTAGCAGCGCTATTTATTATATATATATATATATATATATATATATATATATATATTTTTGATTTTCATCTAGTTGCTTTTTCGTAAATCACTATATGGTAGTATTTGATTTTGTTGCTTTTCGCATGACATTTTTATAACTTATCGTTCATTTTAATTTCGAGAACGAAATTTTATATAAGTGGGGTATGATTTAATACCGAGTTCTGTTGTGAATATTTTTCGTATTTATGAGTAAATGTTTTTCCCAAAATTTTTCTATTAAATAATTCATTTTCCTTATTCCCAAAAATCTTCATTTTATTTCATATACTTTTCTATTAATCTCCTAAATATTTCCTCCATTTTATCCTAACCGAATATTTTTAGTTTTAAACGTAAAACCCTAACCCTTTTTATTTTTTCCTAATTTCTATATTTTTCCAAACCCACTCCCTCAGCCCAAACCCTAACTCTCTTTTTCCTTTTTCCTTCTCCCCGAGCCCGGCCCAACACCCCCTAACCCGACCCGACTCCCTCTCCCCTTTCTTCTTCTTCTCCCTCTCCTTCATTCCTGCCAAATTTCCCCACGACCCGCGCACCCACAACCTCGTCTTCGCCCCAACGAGCCCCCATAACCCGTTCAACCACGACCATCCTTCTCCCTCGCCCACGTCTTGTTCCTCCCCCGCTCGACTCACTCCCACGACGGAGCCCACGCCCAACTGACCATAGGACCCCCTCACCTGCCTCCCTTCTCCCTCAACCAACTAATCTCCCCTTGTCTCCCTCTTTCTCTCCTTCTCTTTCCCTCCCATCATAGGAGCCCTCGCCTGCAACACCGCCGGCCGGCAAATTGAGCCACCCCCGTTGAGCCCGTCGCCAACCCCATCTCCGAGCCCGAGCACCAACCCACACCCAAGAGACCCATCATAGACCACCTCGACACCCACAGCCGGTGCCTCCATCGTCTGGACCGTCGCCGTTGAGGCCATCATCGTTGCTGCCACGTCTCCATCAGCCTTTACCCTCATCGAAGACTTCGAACCCATCAACCGAGCTCCCTGCAACTCGCCACCATGAGCACCAACAACCTCCTCGTGAACATCGTTGTCTCTTCCGCCGGACCCCGGCACCACCTCCTCCTCCTCTACAACCCCCTTCGCCCCACACCCACTCCTTTCTCGGCCACCTCCTCTTTCTTCCTGCAGCCAAGCCGACCCGAACCCAACCCATTCCTCCATCTCCGGAGACAACACCTCCTTCACAATCCGTCAACGACAAGCCCCTAGCGCCTCCGACGAGTTCCCAACACCCCATGCTCATTCTCGACTCCATCACCACAATCCCAAGCCTGAGCTGCCACACATCGCCGCCTGCGCCATCTAAGCTCATCGCTGCCGCCGTCATCCCACGGCCGCCGGCTACCTCCTCACTGCTGTCGCCGTGACCCGTGCCAAGCTGTGCCCAAATAGCACCCCAGCACAGTGGCCTCGCCATGCCTAGCTCTGTGTCTCATCGACAAAAAAATCATGCCCTGGCAATTCATCGAGCACCTGTTGCAGTCCTCGTGCCATATCGTACCCAGTCCCCGTGCCACGTCATGCCAGCACCGTGCCACACTCGCACCACGCACCGAGTCAAGGCAGTGCCCAGTACCATGTCACGCCCACGTCATCACCACGCCCACTACCGTATCACGCCCGCGTCGCCACTGCATCCATTACCGAGTCACCGCGCATCGCGCCCACGTCGCGCACGTGTCCAACATCGCATCGATTCGAGTGACGAGACGGATCCCGCACGTGGCGTCGCTTCTATATCAAGCGACTGAAGGCAAGTGAAATCCCTATTCACTTGTTTAACATGTTATAGTAAGCATTAGCTAAAGGGATTATATTATAGCTAGATATATAAATAAATATAATCGGATCGAAACCTATGCTTGAATTTCGTGTAGCGAATCATCGTGACGACTTACTTTAGTAGAGCCTGACTAGGGCTTATTACTGTGTTAGTAACATGTGTAAATTAAATGGTTAACATCTAACCTGGTTTGTTAGAAGAAATGTTAGTTTCGATCGATAACTGAATGTTTACCTTAGGTGTTCGATGCGAACCTCATGCGAAAATAAAATCTAAAATGGCGGGACTTGTGATATTTAGACCCTAACACTGTTAACAAACGCTATGTAAAAATTTAGTGGCAAATCGATGCCATTTTCACACATAAATGACGCCCTAACTTCAATACTGAAACTTGCGTTTTACCGAACACTCGATACTGTTAAATTCATAATTAATTCCAGAGAAACCCAATCGCAGCGTGCCTGGGTTCTTTGCGAAGGGTACTGCATACCATTTATCACAACGTGTATCTTTACTATTAGATATGTCATATGGATATCGAAAACAAAGAACTTACCTGACCTTGGACTGCAGTCCATAGCAGGAACTTACCCTTGACATGCATTTGTATCCCTGAAACCTTAATGTTTAATTGTCAAAGTATTTGGAGCCAATTACCTCTACGTAGACAATTGTGTTAGCTTCCCAATGGTACCAGTTTCACTAAATTCCAATATCATTTGTTATTTAAATCATATTTTAAACGGATGACATGTACGGCAGATTTCTGTCATTTCAGTTTTCACCCTTTGTCAGTAATCTGATCGTAACTCCTAAACCAGGATGACTATTGTTAATCCGTTAGGTGCGTTGGAAACATAACACAAAAATATACATATTATTTATGTGTATTGTCGCCTAATTATGCTCCCAACTAGGAGTAAAACGTGTTACGAAACGGACTTCAAGTTCAGAAATTGGATTTCCCGCAGTAAACACTTAAAATGAAATGACCATAACTAGCAAACCTGAAGCCCGATTGACAAGAAACAAACTTTGCTGTGTAGATGACTAAATATGCTGCCTACTCCTTTTATATCATTTTGCTTAATTATGCACGTGTGATTTTATATGATTTTTCAAATCCAACCGACACTGGTTGCTCATATGTTTTTAGCGGTGCATTTACTGTATTCCCCTCCCGTTGCATGACCGATATACCCGTGTAAATAGTATTCATTTGCATCAACATCCTAGTAACCGTGTTACAATATCAAGTGATAAATGTTAGTGATTAGATCGTGGCAAGTACGTTAGTGTAAAAAAAGCATGAAT
Source organism: Agapanthus africanus (assembly GCA_030015575.1). Taxonomy (NCBI): domain Eukaryota; kingdom Viridiplantae; phylum Streptophyta; class Magnoliopsida; order Asparagales; family Amaryllidaceae; genus Agapanthus; species Agapanthus africanus. The sequence continues at coordinate 407,426,450 of CM057346.1, forward strand.
GAATAAGTGAAGTGACACGTACTTATACACAATCAGCGGAACCAGTTAAATTATTGTATTGTCAATGCCTATGGGACATATATAGGTGTAACTATAACTGGAATGGGATAGTTATGGAAGCACGTATATTAGTGTCAGAGATAAGACATCGAGTACGGTCCATTTATCTTGGATACCAGTCGACCCATGCATGATGGAGATCCTGTCTCCAGTTCTCGCGTAGACTTGTCATGGAGCGACTAGTATTTGGGTTCATGGTCGGTGTTTGATGTAGACCGCGGATGTGGGGTAGTTTGAGTGTGAGTTCGATCGACGGAATCTCAGGAGTTCCACTGCCGTCATATATGGCAATTTCGAGAGTCGTATGGATGGTATTGTTAGTGTATATGCCCTAGAGGCCATTACTGTATCATACTAGTATGTATATTACTTAATGGAAGCATGGGATATTCACCTTGTATTGACAATCTTGCTTAAAATGGTAGTATGCTACTTGGTTTGTTTCTACTTCAATGTGTACATGTGTTTATTTTAGTATATCGCCTATACACATTAGTGGAGCCCTTAGGATCTTTGCTTGATTACCAGCGTTGTGATGGCGGTCACACTAGTGGGGCTGGGTAATCTATAAGCACATCCTTATGCAGGTCCCTGGTCGCAGGACTATCGAGACAGGGCATCGATACTCCGGAGTAGACTAGCGCATGCGCTTCTCATCCCAGTGTGGGAGACGGTCTGTCCCACAGCCGTCGGTACGTCGTACTTGAGATAGTATGCGGGTGCTCGTTGGGTTACGAGTGCACTGGACAGGACTCGTCGGGAACTGACTAGTTGGTATTATGCCTATCGTCAGTTATCAGTTCCCAGGTGACATGAGTACAGCTTAGTCCGCTGACTTGACACTGTCACTTCGCCTCGAGTGTGTTCCCACTGTACTTTGATTACTACCCTACCACGGCTCAAAGGAGTCGTGCAAACAGGTGGTAGTTGGGTGCATTCCCGAAGCACTTGGAGGCAGTGACGGTTAGACAGGATTCGTCTCTCCCGGTATTGGAGGTTGACATCACGCTGTGTCTAGGAGAGCCATTACACGAGTAGTCCCTGGCCAGGGCAATCGAGATATACTGGTAGGCTTCCAGTGTTATCTTAGGGTGTTTGGGCTTCACTCCGACACGACTTGTACCGCTATTGGGGGACTGACGTTTACCGCCCCCTAGGCCCGCCATGCGATTTATCAGACGAACAGACCGGACTGTACGGAGAATGTCACATTCAGGCTCAGTAGGAGTTCAGATGGGTTTCACCTCGTCAGTCTTCCTGTCGGCATCTACCTGGGGACCGTTACGCACAGCTAGTGCCGCTTGCGGTCTGTGGTTAAACGCACTGCCAGCGTATTGTCGAGTCTTTATAGTCCCACACAGAAAGCTATTCGCCTTTAGGCAAAAGAGTTGAGGTCGCATGGTTTTGCGATAGGTCGCATGGTTTTGCGACAGGGTTCAGTCACATCCGTGCACTTGTGCACGTTTAGTGTCCGGACAGTTTACACTAGCAGGCTTTGGTTTAAGCCAGATCCTAGTGTACGTATTGGGATTGGTTTTATCCAGTTTGCATCTGTGTTCCTCGGAACGTGGATGCGGGTGTGTATGAACAGTTGACAGAGAGACAGAGGCAGAGGATTCTCATTAGAATTGTTGACCGTTGACTGTTGACTATTGACTTTTTGCTCAACCCTAATGAGAATATGATATATATTTATATATATATATATATATTTAGCAATAATATTAATTAAGTATTATAGTGACATGGTTGTTGGAGGGTTGACTTTGTTGACTTGTTGACTTTGTTGACCGGTTGACTAGGTTGGACTAGTTGACCATCATCATCACAATGGTTGTCATTTTCATGCAAAGACTTTTGCTTGCTTGTTGTAGTTTGCAAAATGAGTGCATGGAAATGATATTGCCTTTGTCATGATATGAACCATCACATAATACTTGGTTGACATTATGGCTAATGATGCTTTTGGATTATGAGAGGGTGAAAGGCAAAAGAGAGGCTTATTTTCTTGCTTGACCTTTCTCTCTCTTGGTTTTGAGCTCTCATGCTCTTGCTCTCACCCTCTTCCTCTTGCTCTCTATCTTTAGTCTATGGTTCACTTGTCTCATGTGTTGAGAAGCAAGAACCATAGAGCAAAATCCCAACATACTCTTCTCTACTCATTCTAGCTCACAAGGCCTAGCAAGCCAAGTGATCTAGTTTCTTCAAAGTCCGAAGAATAAGCCAAAGGTAGAAGCTTTCGGGTGGATCCATCTTCGACGCAAGGAGACGACGAGGTGAGGCCGATCCGAACTCCGGGACGAGTTGAAGACGAAGGAGTTCAAGAAAGGTATAGCCCCCTAACCGAGTAGGTAAACTCTTGTTAGGTTGTTAGTTAGCAGTTTAACAAAGATCCGGGTTTTGAGTCCATGTTACCGCCTCTAAGAAAATTGTTTTTCACCAAATTCTGCATGCCCGAAAGTACCGGGAGAGGTAGCATGGACTTACAGTGGTATCAAAGCCAGGTTAAACTCTATCTAACATGTTAGCAAAGTAGCTAGAAGATCGATCAAAAAAAAAGTCGCAAAACGAACCCCGTTTTTTAAACTTTCTGTCGATTTTAAAAGTGCTGGAAATTTTTTTTGAGATACACCAAAAATCGACTCAGGGTTTTCTGAAGAAACTGCAAAAATTTGACCCCCTAACTCGATCAAAGCGCCGCGGTTCCGCGGCGGGAGCTTGCTCCCGCCGCGGAACCGCGGCCGAGTTGACTCGGTCATGGGGTTTCTTCTTTGCAGTTTGCTCATAGGGGTATTTTGGGATTTTTGGAATATATATTTTCTGCCCAGATTTTCCAGAACGAAAATTTTATTTTTGGGGTCCTGAAAATCCGTATTTTTGATCGAACTTCTAAAAGACTTAAGCTGACGGGTTTTTCTGTGATGTGATATTTGTATTGAACGTCTGCTAATCGCTATATGTCGATTAGTGGGGGTTATACAAATCTGTGATCTGTAATGTTATTGGAATGTGTATATGAATTCATTGGATTGTCGCGGGTGAATAGACGGGGGTTGTGAGACGAGAGTTTTCTTTTCATTCAATTCATGTAAATTTGTAAATTGATATAATAATTATTTGTATGGCCGCACAACCGGGTCGGGGTTGTAGCCGTCATTGTATAATTTCTTTTTACTGTTTTTGCTCCTAGGATAGACCCATGGAGGGGGTGCATAAACTACCGGGTATGCCGAAGTGCCGAGTGGCCTACTCACGGAGTTGAGGGAGGTTGCTTCGCTTCGGGTACTTGGCGGGTAGTTTGCCGCACCCGTAGGGGTCTTGGGTGGGGTATTGGCTACTCACCGCGACCGTGTAATCTGCTTTTCGTTACAGGCTCGTACGAATTGCGGATTCCTAGTATATCCAATGTATTCATCTGTGATCTGAAATGGCTTTCATTGCAGTATATATCTATATATGATATTATTTAGGCGTTGCTTATGTTTTACAGCCGCGCTAGCCCTGCCCCCGCTCTGTCGTTAGTTAGGTAACCTAACGGGTAATGACGGGGCCCCGTGGCGAATGCGAATGGCATAAGCGTACGTCATATTTTGGTTGTTTTCTGCAATGGTAGGATTAATTGATGGGACGCATTAAAAGAACTAATGCAAGAATATCACGCATTAAAAGAACTAATGCAAGAAAATAAACCAAGTACAAGTCGTTGGAACACTTTGAAAACCACTCGGTTCTTTTCAAAACTAACTTTTAAATGCGGAGCTTGAGCCACTCCTTTTAAAAGCTATTTCGTTCCTTCGATTATATCAAGTTCACTACGTTCAAGGTTTCGCCAAAAACCATCCGTAGCCCTCCGTCGTTTCATATGAATAATCAACAGTATTCAACCTGTGTTTGTTGGCCTTAGTCAAGGCACAGTGTTTGGTAGCTGGTGGGTATTCATATGTTGCATAGATAGGATGCGTTGGTTTGGGACAGTCGTATTACTTTGTTGGCCATAGTCAAGGGTATATACGGGTGGGTTCAAATCAACCTGGACAACGACGGGTAGAACTTGACATGTGACTTATGATTTGTTGGCCTTAGTCAAGGTCATAAGAGCATGGGGCAAAAATCCACATCGGGAGTTTCAAAAGTACTGAAACTTGCTAGTGTTGCATACCATTTGGAGTGTGATGATCCTGGTAGGATTCCTTCAGTTTCGTCACACGATGATATTTGGATCCCGATCCTACTGTGAGTATATGCTACTCCTCGGGAAATTTCTCACTTAACGATCAATGTTATAAACCAAGTAGGTGCCTAGAAAGGTGTTAGCGGGGCTACGGCCCCAGGGAAAAGAGGTTCTTGAATTAAGGAACTTCGCGAAAGCGTTGGAAAACCTCCCTCGAAGTACCAACACTGGCCTGGCTGAACGGTTAAGCAAGAATTGTACGGTGAGATTGATCCTGACTAATTCTTCCTTTTTGGTTTTGAGGAGGGATTCGAGAGACAGTGGGAGCCATCCTGTTTAGACAAATTAAAAACCACTCTAAACTTGCAAGAGCATCATGCTGAGTGTTTTCTTCTCTCTCTCTTAATTGCAGCGACCAAGTGACCGCACCTAGGTTACATCTAGATAATAAAAATGACTGAATCTGACTGTTATGACTGGCAAAGGTCTGTCCAGATGTCCATTACCCATGACAGCTGGGACACCTCTTAACTAATCAAACCCCTGCCGTCTCAGGTCCAGTTTCCCCTGTCACGGATGTTTACATCCAAAGGACATCGGAAAAGGATTGTGCGAAAGCCAAGTGCCTCGTGTTAGCCTCAGTTGATGGTGCAAACCAGGGGCAGCACGAGAAGATGGACTCAGTTTCTATCTTCCTCCATAACAAAGATTTATATGGAGAGCAATCTCGTATCGCAAGATATGAGACCTCGAACGAATTGCTTCAAGCGAGGTTGGCTGTCGGGTCATCCGTAAGGGACAACGTCCTTACAGAGACCAGCTATTTTAAGCTCACGGACCTGGAGACCATGTTGAAGAATGGGTCAAGTACTGACTTAATTCTACAGTCCCTGTCCTCTGCTTATACCCTGAAAGAAACCAGGGAAGAAAAAGGAAAAGCAAGGGCAAAAGTTTCAGGACTGGATATACTAAAAGAGGGACGTTCCTATTGTAACGGGAATGAACAATGGCAGAAAGATTCCAGGGCTTGCAAAGCCAGTAGCCAGAATTCGAAGCATGTTGTGGCTTCGGCTTCGAGTGTGTTTGTAATAGAGAACTGTTTGTCAGTTAACCCTACTTCCTGGGTATTGGATACCGGATCAGGATCTCACATCTGTAATTCGTTACAGGCTCTGAGAAACCGCAGGGTTATCAGGAAAGGTGATATGACTCTCAGGGTTGCTAACGGAATGAGCATGGATGCTGTATCCGTAGGGGAACATCACCTAGGACTGACAACTGGGCAGATATTGATTCTGCGTAACTGTTTGTATGTACCAGGTGCGACTTGTAATATCATATCTGTATCCTTACTTTCTAAGGAAGGATATGATTTTGCTTTTGTAAGCGATGTAGTAAACATCCACCTAAATCAAGTACTGATTGGGTCAGGTACATTAAATAACGGTATATACGTATTGAATCAAGCACAGATATTCAGTGTCCAGAACACACTTAAAAGAAAGTCTCCAGAATTAAATCAGGCTTTCTTATGGCATTGTAGACTGGGTCACATCAATGAGACACGGTTGACTAAGTTATATAAAGAAGGATACTTGGATCCGTTCGAGTACCAGTCTTATGCCACTTGTGAATCTTGTCTCATGGGAAAGATGACAAAGACTCCGTTCACTGGACACGGAGTAAGAGCGAGCGAGCTCTTGGGACTCATACACAGTGACGTGTGTGGTCCAATGTCTACACATGCGCGAAGTGGTTATTCATACTTCATTACTTTCACAGATGATTTCTCTAGGTATGGACATCTCTTCTTAATGAAGCACAAATCCGAGGCCTTTGGGAAATTTCAAGAATACAAGAATGAAGTTGTAAAACAAACCGGCAAAAGTATCAAGATTCTAAGATCGGATCGAGGTGGAGAATACTTGAGTGCCGAGTTTCTGGACTACTTAAAAGAGAATGGAATTCTCTCTCAACTTACTCCTCCATACACACCACAACACAACGGTGTATCGGAAAGGAAGAATCGAACCCTATTAGATATGGTTCGTTCCATGATGAGTAAGGCTGAGTTACCGCGATCTTTCTGGGGTTATGCACTAGAAACAGCTGCACATCTCTTGAACTAAGTTCCTACTAAAACAGTGCCTACCACACCATATCAGATGTGGAGTGGGAAGAAACCCTGTCTTAAATCCTTTAAGACATGGGGATGTCTAGCTTTTATAAAAAAGTAGCATGCGGACAAGCTCGAGGCACGCTCAGTACAGTGCAAGTTTGTGGGATACCCAAAGAACTCCAAGGGGTATCTTTTCTATTTCGCAGAGGAGCAAAAAGTCCTTGTCTCTCGTCATGCCCGCTTCTTGGAAACTGATTTTTTAGAAAATCAGATAAGTGGGAGCGCAATAGAACTGGAAGAAATTCCAGAACCACAAGCTATTACTGAAACCTTAGTAGAACCAGAAGGTTCAGGGGAACCGGACATTCCTGCGCCACTCCGCAAGAGTAGTAGGCAGTCTCATCCGTCCGAGAGATACTACGGTTTTCTCATAGACGGGGATAGAGAGGATTGCACCATGGATTATGGTGAGCCTACTAGCTTCCAGCAAGCCATTCAGAGCGGTGACTCGGTAAAATGGCTGGATGCAATGCGGACCGAGATGGAGTCCATGTACACCAACAAAGTATGGACTTTGGACTTTGCTCCAGAAGGGGTAAAACCCGTAGGCTGCAAATGGATCTTCAGAAAGAAGATTGGTGTAGATGGGCAGGTTGAAACCTATAAAGCTAGGCTCGTTGCAAAGGGTTTTTGTCAAAGACCTGGTTTGGACTATGACGAGACCTTTTCTCCGGTGGCCATGCTTAAATCCATTCGGATCCTTCTTGCCATTGCTGCCTTCCACGATTATGAAATCTGGCAGATGGACGTAAAGACGGCTTTTCTAAATGGAAATTTGGAAGAGTGCGTCTATATGGATCAGCCAGAGGAATTCAATCAGAGTGGGAGCAGCGGTAAAGTGTGCAAATTGCTCAAGTCCATCTATGGACTCAAGCAGGCATCGCGGAGTTGGAACATCTGCTTTGATGATACTGTCAAAGAATTCGACTTTGTCAAAAACCCAGATGAACCATGCATTTACAGTAAGATTGTAGGGAGAAATGTGGTATTCCTCGTCTTGTACGTCGATGACATTCTCCTAATAGGAAATGATATTCCTATGCTACAATCAGTCAAAGGATTCTTATCACAGAGGTTCTCCATGAAGGACCTGGGCGATGCCAACTACATTCTGGGGATCCAGATCTATCATGATAGATCCAAGAGGATGTTGGGACTTTCACAGTCAAGGTACATCGACACCATACTGAAACGATTCAGTATGGAAGATTCCAAGCGTGGTAATCTACCGGCTTGTCACGGAATCACCCTCTCCAAAGAGATGTCTCCCAAGACTGATTTGGAAAGGGCTCGCATGTCATCAATACCCTACGCATCTGCGGTAGGCTCTATTATGTATGCGATGTTGTATACCAAACCATATGTAGCATACGCATTGAGCGTTGTAAGCCGGTATCAGTCGAACCCTGGGGAGAAACACTGGATAGCAGTAAAGAACATTCTCAAGTACCTGAGAAGGACTAAGGAGATGTTCTTGGTGTATGGCGGAAAAGACCTCCAGATTGAGGCCTTTGCTGACTCCAGCTTCCAGAGTGATAAGGATGATTCCAAGTCCATGTCGGGTTATGTCTTTACCCTCAATGGAGGGGCGGTTTGCTGGAAGAGTTCCAAGCAGGAAACCGTTGCTGACTCAACTATGGAAGCAGAGTACATAGCTGCTTGCGATGCCGCAAAGGAAGCTGTCTGGATGAAGAAGTTCCTCACGGAACTTCAGGTGGTTCCTACCAGTGTTGATCCAATACCGCTGTATTGTGACAACAACGGCGCTATAGCTTTAGCGAAGGAACCCAGGTCCCATCAGAAGTCCAGGCATATTTTGAGGCGGTACCACCTGATCAGGGAGATCGTTGATCGCCGGGAGATCGAGGTGAAGAGAGTAAATACGGAAGATAACACTGTTGATCCACTCACGAAGGCCTTACCCCAGACTCAGTTCGAGCGGCTGATCGAGATGATAGGTCTTCGATACGCCAGTACATGGCCTTAGTGCAAGTGGGAGATTGTTAGTGTATATGCCCTAGAGGCCATTACTGTATCATACTAGTATGTATATTACTTAATGGAAGCTTGGGATATTCACCTTGTATTGACAATCTTGCTCAAAATGGTAGTATGCTACTTGGTTTGTTTCTCCTTCAATGTGTACATGTGTTTATTTTAGTATATCGCCTATACACATTAGTAGAGCCCTTAGGATCTTTGCTTGATTACCAGCGTTGTGATGGCGGTCACACTAGTGGGGCTGGGTAATCTATAAGCACATCCTTATGCAGGTCTCTGGTCGCAGGACTATTGAGACAGGGCATCGATACTCCGGAGTAGACTAGCGCATGCGCTTCTCATCCCAATGTGGGAGACGGTCTGTCCCACAGCCGTCGGTACGTCGTACTTGAGATAGTATGCGGGTGCTCGTTGAGTTATGAGTGCACTGGACAGGACTCGTCGGGAACTGACTAGTTGGTATTATGCCTATCGTCAGTTATCAGTTCCCAGGTGACATGAGTACAGCTTAGTCCGCTGACTTGACACTGTCACTTCGCCTCGAGTGTGTTCCCACTGTACTTTGATTACTACCCTACCACGGCTCAAAGGAGTCGTGCAAACAGGTGGTAGTTGGGTGCAGTCCCGAAGCACTTGGAGGCAGTGACGGTTAGACAGGATTCGTCTCTCCCGGTATTGGGGGTTGACATCGCGCTGTGTCTAGGAGAGCCATTACACGAGTAGTCCCTGGCCAGGGCAATCGAGATATACTGGTAGGCTTCCAGTGTTATCTCAGGGTGTTTTGGGCTTCACTCCGACATGACTTATACCGCTATTGGGGGACTGATGTTTACCGCCACCTAGGCCCGCCATGCGATGTATCAGACGAACAGACCGGACTGTACGGAGAATGTCACATTCAGGCTCAGTAGGAGTTCAGATGGGTTTCACCTCGTCAGTCTTCTTGTCGGCATCTGCCTGGGGACCGTTACGCACAGCTAGTGCAGCTTGCGGTCTGTGGTTAAACCCACTGCCAGCGTAGTGTCGAGTCTTTAGAGTCCCACACAGAAAGCTATTCTCCTTTAGGCAAAAGAGTTGAGGTCGCATGATTTTGCGACAGGTCGCATGGTTTTGCGACAGGGTTCAGTCACATCCGTGCACTTGTGCACGTTTAGTGTCCGGACAGTTTACACTAGCGGGCTTTGGTTTAAGCCAGATCCTAGTGTACGTATTGGGATTGGTTTTATCCAGTTTGCATCCGTGTTCCTCGGAACGCGGATGAGGCTCATCATAATCTATGATGCAATCCTCTCTATCCCCGTCTATGAGAAAACCGTAGTATCTCTCGGGCGGATGAGACTGCCTACTACTCCTGCGGGCCGTTCAGAGCGTTGACTCAGTAAAATGGCTGGATGCAATGCGGACCGAAATGGAGTCCATGTACACCAATAAGGTATGGACGTTGGACATTGCTCCAGACGGGGTAAAACCCGTAGGATGCAAGTGGATCTTCAAAAGGAAGATTGATGTAGATGGACAGGTTGAGACCTATAAAGCTAGACTTGTTGCAAAGGGTTTCCGTCAAAAACCAGGCTTTGATACCACTGTAAGTCCATGCTACCTCTCCCGGTACTTTCGGGCATGCGGAATTTGGTGAAAAACAATTTTCTTAGAGGCGGTAACATGACTCAAAACTCGGATCTTTGTTAAACTGCTAACTAACAACCTAACAAGAGTTTACCTACTCGGTTAGGGGGCTATACCTTTCTTGAACTCCTTCGTCTTCAACTCGTCCCGGAGTTCGGATCGGCCTCACCTCGTCGTCTCCTTGCGTCGAAGATGGATCCACCCGAAAGCTTCTACCTTTGGCTTATTCTTCGGACTTTGAAGAAACTAGATCACTTGGGTTGCCAGGCCTTGTGAGCTAGAATGAGTAGAGAAGAGTATGCTGGGATTTTGCTCTATGGTTCTTGCTTCTCAACACATGAGACAGGTGAAGCATAGACTAAAGATAGAGAGCAAGAGGAAGAGGGTGAGAGCAAGAGCATGAGAGCTCAAAACCAAGAGAGAGAAAGGTCAAGCAAGAAATAGGCCTCTCTTTTGCCTTTCACCCTCTCATAATCCAAAAGCATCATTAGCCATAATGTCAACCAAGTATTATGTGATGGTTCATATCATGACAAAGGCAATACATTTCCATGCACTCATTTTGCAAACTACAACAAGCAAGCAAAAGTCTTTGCATGAAAATGACAACCATTGTGATGATGATGGTCAACTAGTCCAACCTAGTCAACCGGTCAACAAAGTCAACAAGTCAACAAAGTCAACCCTCCAACAACCATGTCACTATAATACTTAATTAATATTATTGCTAAATATATATATATATATATCATATTCTCATTAGGGTTGAGCAAAAAGTCAATAGTCAACAGTTAACGGTCAACAACCCTAATGAGAATCCTCTGCCTCTGTCTCTCTGTCAACTGTGCATACACACCCGCATCCGCGTTCCGAGGAACACGGATGCAAACTGGATAAAACCAATCCCAATACGTACACTAGGATCTGGCTTAAACCAAAGCCCGCTAGTGTAAACTGTCCGGACACTAAACGTGCACAAGTGCACGGATGTGACTGAACCCTGTCGCAAAACCATGCGACCTGTCGCAAAACCATGCGACCTCTACTCTTTTGCCTAAAGGCGAATAGCTTTCTGTGTGGGACTCTAAAGACTCGACACTACGCTGGCAGTGGGTTTAACCACAGACCGCAAGCGGCACTAGCTGTGCGTAACGGTCCCCAGGTAGATGCCGACAAGAAGACTGACGAGGCGAAACCCATCTGAACTCCTACTGAGCCTGAATGTGACATTCTCCGAACAGTCCGGTCTGTTCGTCTGATACATCGCATGGCGGGCCTAGGGGGCGGTAAACGTCAGTCCCCCAATAGCGGTACAAGTCGTGTCGGAGTGAAGCCCAAAACACCCTGAGATAACACTGAAAGCCTACCAGTATATCTCGTTTGCCCTGGCAAGGGACTACTCGTGTAATGGCTCTCCTAGACACAGCGCGATGTCAACCTCCAATACCGGGAGAGACGAATCCTGTCTAACCGTCGCTGCCTCCAAGTGCTTCGGGACTGCACCCAACTACCACCTGTTTGCACGACTCCTTTGAGCCGTGGTAGGGTAGTAATCAAAGTACAGTGGGAACACACTCGAGGCGAAGTGACAGTGTCAAGTCAGCGGACTAAGCTGTACTCATGTCACCTGGGAACTGATAACTGACGATAGGCATAATACCAACTAGTCAGTTTCCGACGAGTCCTGTCCAGTGTACTCGTAACCCAACGAGCACCCGCATACTCTCTCAAGTACGACGTACCGACGGCTGTGGGACAGACCGTCTCCCACACTGGGATGAGAAGCGCATGCGCTAGTCTACTCCGGAGTATCGATGCTCTGTCTCGATAGTCCTGCGACCAGGGACCTGCATAAGGATGTGCTTATAGATTACCCAGCCCCACTAGTGTGACTGCCATCACAACGCTGGTAATCAAGCAAAGATCCTAAGGGCTCCACTAATGTGTATAGGCGATATACTAAAATAAACACATGTACACATTGAAGTAGAAACAAACCAAGTAGCATACTACTATTTTGAGCAAGATTGTATATACAAGTTGAATATCCCAAGCTTCCATTAAGTAATATACAAACTAGTATGATACAGTAATGGACTCTAGGGCATATACACTAACAATCTCCCACTTGCACTAAGGCCATGTACTGGCGTATCGAAGACCTATCATCTCGATCAGCCGCTCGAACTGAGTCTAGGGCAAGGCCTTGGTGAATGGATTTGCGACAGGGTTCAGTCACATCCGTGCACTTGTGCATGTTTAGTGTCCGTACAGTTTACACTAGCGGGCTTTGGTTTAAGCCAGATCCTAGTGTACGTATTGGGATTGGTTTTATCCAGTTTGCATCCGTGTTCCTCGAAACGCGGATGCGGGTGTGTATGCACAGTTGACAGAGAGACAGAGGCAGAGGTTTCTCATTAGGGTTGTTGACTGTTGACTGTTGACTATTGACTTTTTGCTCAACCCTAATGAGAATATGATATATATATATATATATATATATATATATATATATATTTAGCAATAATATTAATTAAGTTTTATAGTGACATGGTTGTTGGAGTGTTGACTTTGTTGACTTGTTGACTTTGTTGACCGGTTGACTAGGTTGGACTAGTTGACCATCATCATCACAATGGTTGTCATTTTCATGCAAAGACTTTTGCTTGCTTGTTGTAGTTTGCAAAATGAGTGCATGGAAATGATATTGCCTTTGTCATGATATGAACCATCACATAATACTTGGTTGACATTATGGCTAATAATGCTTTTGGATTATGATAGGGTGAAAGGCAAAATAGAGGCTTATTTTCTTGCTTGACCTTTCTCTATCTTGGTTTTGAGCTCTCATGCTCTTGTTCTCACCCTCTTCCTCTTGCTCTCTATCTTTAGTCTATGGTTCACTTGTCTCATGTTTTGAGAAGCAAGAACCATAGAGCAAAATCCCAACATACTCTTCTCTACTCATTCTAGCTCACAAGGCCTAGCAAGCCAAGTGATCTAGTTTCTTCAAAGTCCGAAGAATAAGCCAAAGGTAGAAGGTTTCGGGTGGATCCATCTTCGACGCAAGGAGACGACGAGGTGAGGCCGATCCGAACTCCGGGACGAGTTGAAGACGAAGGAGTTCAAGAAAGGTATAGCCCCCTAACCGAGTAGGTAAACTCTTGTTAGGTTGTTAGTTAGCAGTTTAACAAAGATCCGGGTTTTGAGTCCATGTTACCGCCTCTAAGAAAATTGTTTTTCACCAAATTCCGCATGCCCGAAAGTACCGGGAGAGGTAGCATGGACTTACAGGTATTACTGATTATTAGCGAGCGTGATTCGGGTCCGTGTTCCCTTACCCCTGGGGCCTACCCTTGGGTTAGGGATACTCCTGCAGTGGTTGATGCTCACATTTGGACTGACGATAGGTTTAGTGACTTGGACATTGAGACTTAGAGACTAATAGGTTTAGTGACAAGGACATTGCATTGATTACTAATCTGATACACTTGCTTTATCGTTACCTGTACCGATTACTTCATGCTCATGTTATCACTCCATGTTTATTGTTTCAAGTTCATCATCATTGCATGTGTTTATATATATATATATATATATATATACATATACATACATACATATATACATACACACACACACACACACACATATATATATATATATATTGTGTCGCTCTGACGACCTGAGTATGAATGCTCAGAGTGAGAAGTGGACTTAGCTCGGATCAGGATTTATCTTACCACGAAGATGTTGCGGACATCTAGATCAGCGATGCCAGCGCTATCTTTCCCTTGATCTCTACCTGGTTAGTTTTATATCTGTTTGATAGAAGTAGTGACTGCATTTCTCATTACATGTGCATTGATTACTGATTACCATGTAATGCTAGAAGCCGAAGTGTGACTACGGCAGGATATTTCCTTGACCGTAGGAGCATGGCTGGCCTTGTCACCCCTAATATTCCATATTTTTGGAAGCGGGACGCAACACAAGACAGTCCAAGAAAAACGACAAGCCAAACACTCCAAACAACCGTGAAACAGTTGGAGATAGTGCCCTCAGAGTCAATTATTGGATCACAGGCACGTGATTGCAATGATTGAGGGAGGACCTTTACCGGTAGAACAGTCTTACTCGAGATGATAGTATGCTATCTAGTTTATCTTTATCATCGTGTACTGTCTTAGGTGACCTTACAGGTCACTATTGCACGTTGATAGAGCCCTTAGGATTCTTGCTTGACGGCTAGCAGTATGATGGCGATCATATATGTGGGAGCTGGGATCTATAAGCACATCCTTAAATGGTCCCTAGTCGTGGGAGTTTTCAAGACAGGGCATCGATACTCCAGAGTAGACTAGTGTATACAGTCGAGACCTTGACGAGAGGCGGTGGACGGTCTCACAAGACACTGCTGTCAGTTGGTTCACCTAAGATGTATACAGGTGCTCATTAGGTTATGAGTACACCGGACAGGACTCGCCGGGAACATGCTAGTTGGTCTTATATCTGACGTCAGATAGCAGTTCCCTGGTGACATGTGTACAGGTTAGTTCATCGACCTGAGATCAACATTTGTCTCGTGTGAGTTCCCACTGTACTTTGATTACTACCCTACCCCATCTCAAAGGAATCGTGTAAACAGGTTTTAGTTGGGTACAGTCCCGAGCCATATGGAGGCAGTGAGCGGATCTGCAGGGGTTCGTCTCTCCCGGTATTAGGGGTGAGGTCGCGCTGTGTCTAGGAGAGCCATTACACAAAGCCCTCGGCCGAGGCAGGAGATTTACTGGTAGGTATTCCAGTAGTATCTCAGGGTGTTCTGGGCTACACTCCGACATGAGCTTTTGGGGGTCTGACTTTTACCAACCCTCTAGGCCCGCCATGCGATGCTCATAGATGAACGGACCGGACTGTACGGATATTGTCACTGACAGGCTCAGTAGGGTGTGAGGATGAGTTCGCTCATCGACGTCCCTTTTGGTCAATACCTGGTAGCCTGTTACGTATGGCTAATACCTCTGACGTGCTAGTGGTTAAATCCACAGCTAAAGTATTGACGAGTCTTTAGAGTCTCCCATAGATAGTTTCTCAAGTTTCGGGCGAAACGCTGTAGAGGCCGTATGGAGATATGGTAGGGTTCGATCAGATACGTGCGTTATTGCACGGATCATGATCGGACGGATAATACTAGCGGGCTTTGGTTTAGGCCGGATCTTATGTAGGGTTCCTAGGCACTCTTGTGAGGGTTCATAAGGCATCAAACATGCCCGAATAAAAATTTAGACGTGCCGAACAACCCAAAACCGGGATCTTTGCTAAATAATTAGGGTTTAACATGCAAGTAAATATCTTTACTACTAAGTGTGAGGGATTACAAGCTTTGTAGTCCGCTCCTTCGCTTCATATGCTCTAAGTAGAAGTCCCTTCGCCGCGATCCACGATCTCCCGGACTCAAGAGAGGCTCCACGACTCGAACGATCCATGCTAGCTTGTAGTATTCCGTTTCTCCGATGATCTACGTCGAAATTGCTATAACTCAAGCTCTCTCACTCTAATGAGGTGAACACCCTAATCTAATGGGCTAGATTAGATGAGGATGATGGAGTAGTATTTATGCTATCTTTTTATATCATATTCTCACAAGAAATCATCACAAAAGGAAAATCTAGCAAGCTTTCTCAAAGCTCAAGAGAGAAGAAGATGATGAATAATGAGATTATCCTTTTGTCATGAATAATGAAATGTCTATATGAATTAATAATGTAACCATAGTTTAGTATGACAAGGATAACCCTTGTAGAGAATAAACTAGAGCTAGGGTTTGGTTAGGTTAAAAATGAGTCATGGATAAATATCAACCATAATATCTTAACCAAGACAAAAGGAATTCCTTCTAGAATGTGCAAGAAGGAGCTAACCCTAATCAAACTCTAACCTTGTTTAATCTTCACTAAACTTGTTCCATTATTAATCATATCATGTCACTATAATATATATCACATATATATTATATATTTGCAACAAAAGAAAATAATACAATTAACATATGTCGCATATATATCAATGTATTATCCGGTGAGAAAATGAAATAATAAAGCCAGCCAATATTAGATAATGTAATATAATATATCATATATATTATTATACATTAAATCATCGAATCAACACTTGATCCGACAATCCGGATATATCAAATATAACCAACTAATATATCATGTACCGATTCATCGAATCAACACTCGATCCGATGTCCCGGTTCATATCTAAATATCGCGAGAATATAATACGGTATATCATATCGCATTATCCTCGGTCCTGCACATATCACATATGTGCCTCTACTCCGTTTTGCCTGAGCCAAGAAAACTCTGCGTAGGACTCTAAAGAATCGTCAATACGCCGGTAGCAGGTGATGATCATATCAAACACCCACAAGCTGCAAGCGGTCAGCTAAACGTAACAGCCACCCAGGTATTGAGCGATCAGAAGATCAACAAGCTAGCATGTACATTCTCCTGTGAATCCAATGAGTGACACTCCCGTACAGTCCGGTCTGTTCATTTGATATGTCGCATATCAAGTCTAGGGGTGGTATACGTCAGACCCCAGTAACCAATAAGTCGTGTCGATGTGAGGCTCATAACAGGTCGAGAAACTACTGGTAACACTTACCAGTAAATCTCTATATCATCCCTGACTAGGGACTTCCAGTTATAACCAATCGAACACAGCACAACATCAACTCCCTATACCGGAAGAGACGAATCCCCTCCTATCGCTCATTGCCTCCATGTGATTCGGGACTGTACCCAAAAGCCACCGTTTTGCACGCCCTCTTGGACGTGGTAAGGTGGAAATCAAAGCACAGTGGGAATTACACAAGACTCTATGACGATCTCGGGTCTATAAACTACGCTGTACCAGTGTCACCGGAGAACTGCCATCTGACGTGTGGTATATCACCATCTGGGAGTTCTCGACGAGTCCGTCCAGTGTACCCAGTCTCCTCTGAGCACCCGTACACCATCCTTGATGTCCAACACCGATGGATATGGGATCATCCATCGCCCATCATATGGGTCAAGATGCGTATACGCTAGTCTACTCTGGTGTATCGATGCCCTGTCTCGATATACCCTCGAATAGGAACAATTATAGGATGTACTCAACGACTAGCGTGGCCCCACTAGTATGATCTCATCATAGTCCCAGTAGTCGAGTACAGATCCTAAGGGCTTTATCAACATGTGAGAGAAAGACAGTAAACCAATTCAAGTCAACATGTTAAGATAAAGTGAAACCAAATAGCATACTATCATGACGAGCAAGAAAGTCCTCTCTCTATATATCCAAGCATCCATCATAATATACATCATATGTACAACAATGGCCTCTAGGGGATATACATAACTAACAATCTCCCACTTGCACTAAGGCCAGCTGCTGTAGTATCTCATACCTAGCATCCCGAATAATCACTCAAACTGTATCTGTAAGTCGATGTACAACACCCCACAAGTTGCGGGGAGGCGGAAATATGAAAAACGATCTTGTTTTGTATGTAAACATCGACTAACCGAAGATCTTTTCTAAACGATAATTAACAATAAGCATAGAATTCTAAGCTACTATGTAAAGAGATTATACCAAATGATTCTAGTCCTTCATCTCTATGATATCTAAGTCATCCTCGGCCTCCTATCCGTGATAGATGATCCACCCGAAAGCCCTAATCCAAGCTATTACCTCTAAACTTGAGATTACTTAGTTTCTCTAGTTGCTAATCAAAGTAACTAAGATGATGTAGAGTTAGGTTATGGAGTGTTTAGTCTTTTCTAATCCTTGTACTCAACTCATGAGTGGTAGGATTAGGGTTTGAAGAAGAGAGTGAGCTTGAGGAGAGAGAAGGTAGAGATGATAATGCGAATAGAAAAGCTTCTCACTTGAATATATAAAGAATAATGAATTATCAAATAAAATGAATTAAATAATTATTCACCATGCTTCATTTATTCAACAAGAGTGATTCACCATATGAGTCATTAAGTAATTAATGATGCATTAATGATGCATTAAATGATATGATGAATCACACATATGGGTCACAAAAGCAATTAATGAAAATGCCACCTTAACCCCTCATGTCACAATCCTTCTAGAAGCTTCTCGGAAAATTACGAGAACGCCCCTCGCATCCGTGAAAACACGGAAAAACTTTAGACTATATAAATCCAATAACCTGATACTAGAATCTGGCTTAAACCAAAGCCGGCTAGTAAAAACTGTCCGAATGTCGTACGTGCGTTTAAACACGTATGCGTCCGAACCTTTGTCGTAAAACCATACGACCTCTATATCTTTTCTCCTGGGTTTGGGAAATCTCTGTGTGGGACTCTAAAGACTCGACTACTACACTGGCAGTGGGTTCAACCACAGACCGCAAGCGGCACTAGCTGTACGTAACGGTCCCCTGGTAGTTGTCGATAAGAAAGCCGATGAGGTAACCCATCCGAAATCCTACTGAGCCTGTCCGTGACAATATCCGTGCAGTCCGGTCTGTTCGTCTAAGAGTATCGCATGTATGGTCTAGGGAGGTGGTGGATGTCAGACCCCTAATAACCGTACAAGTCGTGTCGGCATGGCTCAAGACCATCCGAGAATCTACTGATCATTCCATCAGCAATTCTCAATCAGCCCTGGCCAGGGACTTATGGTAATGACCAACCGATCACCGTGCGATATCAACACCCTATACCGGGAGAGACGAATCCCTAACAGTCGCTCACTGCCTCCACGTGGCTCGGGACTGTGCCCAACTAAAACCTGTTTGCACGACTCCTTTGAATCGTGGTAGGGTAGTAATCAAAGCACAGTGGGAACTCACACGAGACAAATGACGACCTTAAGTCAACGGACTATCTGCACACATGTCACCTGAGAACTGCTATCTGACGTTACGTATAATACCATCCAGTCAGTTCTCGGCGAGTCCTGTCCGGTGTACTCACACCCAGTGAGCATCTGTATACAATCTTAGGTGCACTCCACCAATGGCTGCGGGACAAGTCCATCGCCCCTCCTCAGGGTCTAGATATGTATTCACTAGTCTTCTCCAGATTATCGATGCCCAATCTCGATACTCCTGCGATCAGGGACATCTAAGGATGTGCCTATTGACTATCCAGCTCCCACAAGTATGACTGCCATCACAACGCCGGTTGTCAGACAAACACCCTATGGGCTTTATCAACATATATATATATATATATATATATATATACCAAGTAAAATATATCATACGTTAAGACAATGACAAACCAAATAGCGTACTATCATATCAAGCAAGACTGTCATGTACAGCTATATCCCTAGCATCCTATACAATGAAGGCCTCTAGGGCATATATATCCAACAATCTCCCACTTGCACTAAGGCCTATAATTGGCGCAATGAGTACCAACTGTCTCTACCAGATCCAGTTGCTGGCGTACCGCATGCCCAACATCTCAAACCGCCTCTCGAACTGCACTTGAGGGATGGCCTTGGTGAATGGATCTGCCGTGTTGTCTTTTGTGTCCACTCTCCGTATCTCGATCTCCCGACGATCCACGATCTCCCTGATCAGGTGAAACCGCCTTAAGATATGTCTGGATTTCTGATGGGACCTTGGTTCCTTCGCTAAAGCTACAGCGCCATTGTTATCACAATACAAAGTTATTGGATTGGCAATGGACGGAACCACCTGAAGTTCAGAAATGAACTTCCTCATCCAGACAGCCTCTTTTGCGGCTTCACTAGCAGCTATATACTCAGCCTCCATAGTTGAGTCTGCGACGGTATCCTGTTTGAACTCCTCCAACATACCGCCCCTCTATTGAGGGTAAACACAAAACCCGCAATAGATTTAGAATCATCCTTGTCACTTTGGAAGCCGGAGTCGGTAAAAGCCTCTACCTGGAAGTCCTTATTACCGTAAACTAAGAACATCTCCTTAGTCCTTCTCAGGTACTTGAGAATGTTCTTTACCGCTATCCAATGTTTCTCACCTGGGTCAGACTGATATCTTCTTACCACACTAAGTGCGTAAGCTACATCCGGTCTTGTACATAACATCGCATACATTATAGATCCTACCGTCGAAGCGTAGGGTATAATGCCCATGCGAGCACTCTCTTCATCAGTCTTTGGAGAAATTTCTTTGGAGAGGGTGATTCCGTGACAAGCGGGCATATTACCACGCTTGGAATCTTCCATACTAAATCTCTTTAGTATAGTGTCAATATACCTGGACTGTGAAAGTCCCAACATTCTATTAGATCTATCACGATGGATCTTAATGCCCAGAATGTAGGATGCATCTCCCAAGTCTTTCATAGAGAATTTCTGTGACAAGAAGAGCTTTACTGATTGTAGCATAGGGATATCATTCCCTATCAGTAGTATGTCGTCGACGTACAAAACGAGGAAGACTACTGCTCTTTCCAAAATCATCCTATAAATACATGGTTCATCTACATTTTTGATAAAGTCAAATTCTTTGACTGTCTCATCAAAGCAGATGTTCCAACTCCGCGATACTTGCTTTAATCCATAAATGGATTTAAGCAACTTGCAGACTCTTCCGCTGCTCCCACTGTCTAAGAAACCTTCTGGTTGATCCATGTAAACACTTTCTTCTAAATGTCCATTTAGAAAAGCTGTTTTTACGTCCATCTGCCAGATTTCATAGTCATGGAAGGCAGCAATCGCAAGCAGGATCCGAATGGATTTAAGCATAGCTACAGGTGAAAAGGTTTCATCATAGTCCAATCCTAGTCTTTGACGAAAACCTTTTGCTACGAGTCTAGCTTTGTAGGTTTCCACTTGTCCAAATGCACCAATCTTCTTTTTGAAGATCCATTTGCATTTAACTGGTTTTGCTCCAGGAGGAGCAACTTCTAAAGTCCATACTTTATTGGTGTACATGGATTCCATTTCGGATCTCATAGCATCCAGCCATTTCATCGAGTCACTACTCGTAATAGCCTACTAAAAATTAGTAGGCTCATCATCATCGATGATGCAATCCTCTCGATCCCCATCTAGAAGAAAACCATAGTATCTTTCAGGAGGATGAGAAAGCCTGCTAGATCTGCGGAGTGGCATTGGTTCGTCATGTTCTATTGAAATCTGAGGTTCTACTAAGTCCTCGGTAGCAGTTTGAGGTTCTGGAATTTCTTCCAGCTCTACCGCGCTCCCACTAATTTCTTTTGCAAGAAATTCTCTTTCTAAGAAGACAATGTGACGAGCGACAAACACCTTTTGTTCTTCAATGTGGTAGACCATATACCCCCTTGAGTGCTTGGGGTATCCTACAAACTTGCATAAAACCGGTCGTGCCTCGAGCTTGTCCGAATTATGCTTTTTAACATATGCCGGACACCCCCATATCTTGATATACTTAAGATATGGTCTCTTCCCGCTCCACATTTCATATAGAGTGGTAGGTACAGACTTAGTTGGAACTCTATCCAATAGGTATGCGGCTGATTCTAGAGCAAACCCCCAGAAGGAAAGTGGCAACTCAGCACTACTCATCATTCAACGCACCATATCTAATAGCGTGCGATTCCTCCTTTCTGATACACCATTATGCTGAGGTGTATAAGGCGGAGTAAGCTGAGAGAGAATTCCATTCTCTTTTAAGCATTCAAAGAAACTGGTACTTAAGTATTCTCCACCTCGATCAGATCGAAGTGTCTTGATGCTTTTACCAGTTTGTTTCTCTACTTCATTTTTATACTCCTTAAACTTCTCAAAAGCCTCGGATTTATTCTTCATTAAGAACACATGTCCATACCTAAAGAAGTCATCAGTAAAAGTGATGAAGTAGGAGTGACCACTTCGTGCATGCGTAGACATCGGACCACATACATCACTGTGTACAAGTCCTAAGAGTTCAGTGGCTCTTTCTCCGTGTCCGGTGAACGGAGATTTGGTCATTTTTCCTTTGATACATGATTGACAAGTTGCATATGATGAATATTCAAACGGATCTAAATATCCATCTTTATATAACTTAGTCAACCTTGTTTCATTTATATGACCAAGTCTACAATGCCATAGGAAGGCTTGATTCGAATCTGGAGCCTTCCTTTTACGCGTGTTTTGAATATTAAAAATTTGAGGTTGATTAAGTATGTATATGCCGTTTTCCAGTGTGCCAAACCCAATCAGTTCTTGATTTAGGTGAATGTTCATAACATTTCTTTCAAGCGCAAAACTATATCCTTCATTCGATAACAAAGATACTGATATAATATTACACAATATACTGGGAATACAAAAATAGCTGTACAACACCAAAATGTGCCCACTAGTCAACCCTAGGTGATATTCCCCTATTGCAATTGCATCTACATGCATTCCATTGCCCATCCGGAGAGTCATATCACCTGTCCCCAGCACTCTACTATTTCTCAGATCCTGCAATGAATTACAGATATGAGAACCAGAACCGGTATCCAGTACCCATGATGTAGAGTTAACTGAAAAACAATTTTCGATTACAAACACACCTGAAGTAGAAGCAACCGCTTGCTTCATGTCCTTGGCTTTGAAGGCCTGACAATCCTTCTTCCAGTGCCCTTGCTTGTGACAATAGAAGCACTCGTTCTTTTCTGTCTTCACCTTTCCTGCCTTGTTCGTTCCCTGCACCTTCTTGACCCCACCTTTCGGTTTGGTGGCTTTCATCTTCTTCTTCCCTTTAGCTTTCGCTTTAGATTTAGAAGAAGATGATTGGCCAACATACAGAACGGGGATCTTCTCCTTTTTCAAGGAGGTCTCTGCTACCCTCAACATATTGAGGAGCTTTGGAAGATCCGCTTCCATTTCGTGCATGTTGAAGTTCAGCACGAACTGAGAGAAGGTGTGGGGAAGGGACTGCAAAATCAAGTCGATATACAAATCGTTCTCTAGCACGCATCCCAGGTTTGCGAGTTCCTCAATGAGGATGATCATTTTGAAGACGTGCTCTCCTACAGGCGATCCTGGAGCTAACCTCATCTGGAAGAGTTTCCTTGAGGTTTCGTACCTCGCGATACGGGAGTGCTCCCCATACAATTCTTTGACATGGAGAAAGATGGATACAATATCCATACTCTCGTGCTGTTTCTGGAGTTCATTGTTCATGGATGCCAGCACGATACACTTAGCTCGCTCACAATCTAGATCCCAGGTTTTGCGGACTTCCCTGTCCACAAATGAGGAATCTGGTCCTGGGATAAGGGGAGGAACAGCGGTGGTAACATATGCTACATTGTCATAAGTCAGTGCAATATTGACGTTCCTTAGCCAATCTTTATAGTTCTGCCCGGTCAATATATTTTTTTCAAGTAATAGTTTTAGTCCAGTCATGGTAGCTGCTAAAGAGAGAGAAAAGAAAACACTCAGCATATACTCTTGCAAGTTTAGATTGGTTTATTAATATATCTAAACAGGATGGCTCCCACTGTTTCCTCAAATCCTTCTTCAAAACCTAAAAGAAAAACTAGTCAGGATTTAATCACACGTCACAATACTTGCTTAACCTTTCAGCCAGGCTAGTGTTGGTACATCGAGGGAGATTTTCCAACGCTTTCGCGAAGTTCCTTAATTAAATAACCTCTTTTCCCTGGAGGCGTAGCCCCTCTAATACCTTTCAAGTCACCTACTTGGTTTATAGCATTGATTGTTAAGTGAGAAAAATTCCTGAGAGTAATCCTACTCATCAGTGGGATCGGGATCCAACTATCATTGCATGATGCCCTAGATGGAAGCCACTCTAGTCACCACACTCCAGAAGGTATGCTAAATCTGCAAGTTTCCTTTATGTTTGAAACTCCCGATGTGATTTTTACCGCTAGCTCTTATGACCTTGACGTAGGCCAACAAATCATAAGACGCAAGTCAAGTTCTACCCGTCGTTGTCCTGATCAACTTAAGTACATCGTACATGCCCTTGACGTAGGCCAACAAGGTGTACGCCTGTCTTAAACTAATGCATCTATCTATGCAACAAATAGGCACACACACTGCTACCATACACTATGCCTTGACGTAGGCCAACAAGCATAGCATGAATACGATGTGCTGTCTATCTGAAACGACGGAGGGTTACGGCTGGTTTTTGGCAAAAAACCGTTAACGTAATGAACTTGATATGATCGAAGGAACAAAGATAGCTTTTATTTAAAAGAAGTGGTTTGAGCTCCGCATTTAAAATTTGCTTTTTCAACAAAACCGAGTGGTTTTTAGAAATTGTTCCAACGATTCAGTTTAGGTTTTATTTTCTTTGCATTAATAATAATGTGTCCCATCATTAACCTATCATTACAGATAACAACGAAAATACAACGTCCTCTTATACCATCCGCATTTGCCACTGGGTCCCGTCATCACCCGTTAGGTTACTTAACTAACGGCAGAGCGGGGGCTGGGCTAGCGCAGGTGTAAAATATAAGTGACGTCTAAATAGCTATCATATATAGATATTGTACATTCGTCAGACGCAATAATAGGCATTCCAGATCACAGATAAACAATATTGGATTTGAAAGCAATCCGCGTTTCAATTGAGCCTGCAATGAAAGACGGATTACACAGTTGTAATGAATAGCCATTACCCCACCCCAGACCCCTACGGGTACGGCAAACTACCCGCCAAGTACCAGAAGTGAAGCGGTCTACCTCAACACTTCAAAATACCCGGTAGTTTATGCACCCCACCTTGGGTCTATCCTAGGAGCAAAAAATAGTAAAAAGAAATAATATGACGGAGGCTACAACCGCAACCTGGATGTGCCCCGCAGAATAATATTACAACTTATTACAATTACATCGAATGAATTAATACAATAACCCATCACAAAACCCGGCTAATCATCACAACAGTCCAACACAGTTCATATCCATAAACAGTTAAAAAAAACATTACAGATATGTGCAACCCCTGCCAACCGACATACTAGCAGTTAGGGGAGATTTACGAACACATAATACAGTTCACAGATATAATCAAACAAGCAAACATCGTATAATTTGGATCGATTAAACACATTAAATTTTGCTCCAATACTTCTCTGTAAATCTGCAACCTGAGCAAAAAATAAACATTCCAGAAAAGATAAAATATTCACAGAAGAATAACTGTGGAGATTTGGGGTGAATCGGTCCCAACTCGACCGCGGATCCACGGCGGATCGGTGGATTTGGCCGCGGTTCCGCGGTAGGATGGCCGATTCATGCACCCAAATTTCTACAGTATTCTTATAATTTCATGTAGGTTGTTCTGCAGGTCCCTGAAAAATTTTTGGACTTCATTTTAAAATCGATAGAAACTATGTGAATACGATATCATTTCCGGTTCATTTTGCGTTCGAAATTCATACGACTTTGCAAGTGAGTTAATTATTATTTAGTGAGGCTCTGATACCACTGTAAGTCGATGTACAATACCCCATGAGTTGCGGGGAGGCGGAAATATGAAAAACGATCTTGTTTTGTATGTAAATATCGACTGACCGAAGATCTTTTCTAAACGATAATTAACAATAAGCATAGAGTTATAAGCTACTATGTAAAGAGATTATACCAAATGATTCTAGTCCTTCGTCTCTATGATCTCTAAGTCCTCCTCGGCCTCCTATCCGTGATAGATGATCCACCCGAGAACCCTAATCCAAGCTATTACCTCTAAACTTGAGGTTACTTAGTTTCTCTAGTTGCTAATCAAAGTAACTAAGATGATGTAGAGTTAGGTTATGGAGTGTTTAGACTTTTCTAATCCTTGTACTCAACTCATGAGTGGTAGGATTAGGGTTTGAAGAAGAGAGTGAGCTTGAGGAGAGAGAAGGTGGAGATGATAATGAGAATAGAAAAGCTTCTCACTTGAATATATAAAGAATAATGAATTATCAAATAAAATGAATTAAATGATTATTCACCATGCTTCATTTATTCAACAAGAGTGATTCACCATATGAGTCATTAAGTAATTAATGATGCATTAATGATGCATTAAATGATATGATGAATCACACATATGAGTCACAAAAGCAATTAATGAAAATGCCACCTTAACCCCTCATGTCACAATCCTTCTAGAAGCTTCTCGGAAAATTATGAGAACGCCCCTCGCATCCGTGAAAATACGGAAAAACTTTAGACTGTATAAATCCAATAACCTGATACTAGAATCTGGCTTAAACCAAAGCCGGCTAGTAAAAACTGTCCGAATGTCGTACGTGCGTTTAAAAACGTATGCGTCCGAACCTTTGTCGTAAAACCATACGACCTCTATATCTTTTCGCCTGGGTTTCGAAAATCTCTGTATGGGACTCTAAAGGCTCGACTACTACGCTGGCAGTGGGTTCAACCACAGACCGCAAGCAACACTAGCTGTACGTAACGGTCCCTAGGTAGTTATCGATAAGAAAGCCGATGAGGTAACCCATCCGAAATCCTACTGAGCCTATCCGTGACAATATCCGTGCAGTCCGGTCTGTTCGTCTAAGAGTATCGCATGTATGGTCTAGGGAGGTGGTGGATGTCAGACCCCTAATAACCGTACAAGTCGTGTCGGCATGGCTCAAGACCATCCGAGAATCTACTGATCATTCCATCAGCAATTCTCAATCAGCCCTGGCCAGGGACTTATGGTAATGACCAACCGATCACCGTGCGATATCAACTCCCTATACCGGGAGAGACGAATCCCTAACAGTCGCTCACTGCCTCCACGTGGCTCGGGACTATGCCCAACTAAAACCTGTTTGCACGACTCCTTTGAATCGTGGTAGGGTAGTAATCAAAGCACAGTGGGAACTCACACGAGACAAATGTCGACCTTAAGTCAACGGACTATCTGCACACATGTCAACTGAGAATTGCTATCTGACGTTAGGTATAATACCATCCAGTCAGTTCTCGGCGAGTCCTGTCCGGTGTACTCACACCCAGTGAGCATCTGTATACAATCTTAGGTGCACTCCACCAATGGCTGCGGGACCAGTCCATCTTCCCTCCTCAGGGTCTATATATGTATTCACTAGTCTTCTCCGGAGTATCGATGTCCAATCTCGATACTCCTGCGACCAGGGACATTTAAGGATGTGCCTATTGACTATCCAGCTCCCACAAGTATGACTGCCATCACAACGCCGGTAGTCAGGAAAACACCCTATGGGCTTTATCAACATATATATATAAATACCAAGTAAAATATATCATAAGTTAAGACAAAGACAAACCAAATAGCGTACTATCATATCAAGCAAGACTGTCATGTACATATATATCCCTAGCATCCTATACAATGAAGTCCTCTAGGGCATATATATCCAACAGTATCTAAGGAATGGCCTTCGTGAATGGATCTGCAGTGTTGTCCTTCGTATCTACTCTCCTGACCTCGATCTCCCGGCGATCTACTATCTCCCTGATCAGGTGATACCGCCTCAGAATATGTCTGGACTTCTGAGGGGACCTGGGTTCCTTGGCCAACGCCACAGCTCCATTGGTATCACAATGCAGAGGTATTGGATGTTCAATGGATGGAACCACACCAAGTTCACTAATGAACTTCTTTATCCAGACAGCCTCTTTGGCAGTATCGTTGGCAGCGATGTATTCAGCCTCCATCGTCGAGTCTGCAACGGTATCCTGTTTGGAATTCTTCCAACATACCGCCCCTCCATTGAGGGTAAAGACAAATCCCGAGTGCGACTTAGAGTCGTCCTTATCACTTTGGAAGCTGGAATCGGTAAAGGACTCCACCCGGAGTTCTCCGTTACCATACACCAAGAACATCTCCTTATTCCTTCGTAAGTACTTGAGAATATTCTTCACAGCTGTCCAGTGACTCTCTCCAGGATCTGCTTGATACCGACTCACTACACTTAGTAAGTATGCTACATCGGGTCTGGTACATAGCATCGCATACATGATAGAGCCTACCGCCGAAGCATAGGGTATCCCTTGCATGCGAGCTCTCTCCAAATCAGTCTTGGGAGACATATCTTTGGAGAGAGTGAGTCCAGAGATCGTGGGTTGGTTCCCACACTTGGATTCTTCCATACTAAACCTCTTTAGTATGGTGTCAATGTACCTGGATTGGGACAATCCCAGTATCATTTTAGATCTATCTCTATAGATCATGATTCCCAATATGCAGGAGGCATCACCTAGATCTTTCATTGAGAATCTTTATGATAAGAACAGCTTGACTGATTGCAGCATAGGAATATCATTTCCTATCAAGAGTATGTCATCCACGTACAATACGAGGAAGACAACCTTACTCTCTGCTACCTTCTTATAGATACAAGGTTCATCTATATTTTTGATGAAGTCAAACTCTTTGACTACAACATCAAAAGAGATGTTCCAACTCCGCGATGCTTGTTTTAACCCATAAATGGATTTAAGCAGCTTGCACACCTTTCCGCTGCTCCCACTATCTACGAAGCCCTCTGGCTGAGTCATATACACACACTCTTCTAAATCACCGTTTAGAAAGGCGGTCTTAACATCCATTTGCCAGATTTCTTAGTCATGGTATGCAGAAATGGAAAGTAAGATCCGGATGGACTTAAGCATAGCCACTGGAGAAAAGGTTTCGTCATAATCCACACCTGGTCGTTGACGAAAACCCTTTGCAGCAAGTCTAGCTTTGAAAGTCTCAACTTTTCCATCTACACCAAATTTCTTTTTAAAGATCCACTTACTCCCAATGGGTTTTACCCCTTCAGGAGCATTTTCCAAAGTCCATACTTTGTTGGTGTACATGGATTCCATCTCAGATCGCATTGCATCCAGCCATTTCACAGAGTCACCACTCGTGATGGCCTGCTCGAAACTAGTCGGGTCATCATCTTCCATGATGCAATCCTCGCTCCCACCATCAATGAGAAAACCGTAGTATCTCTCAAGTGGATGAGAAACCCTGCTAGATCGGCGGAGAGGTTGGTGTTTTTCGGGTACTACTGAATCCTCTGGTTCTACTAAATCTTCAATTGCAGTTTGTGTTGCTGGAACCTCTTCCAGCTCTACCTCTTTGCCACTAATTTCTTTTGCAAGAAATTCCTTTTCCAAAAAGGTGGCATATTGAGAAACAAACACTTTTTGTTCCTCAGCGTGGTAGAAAAAATATCCTTGAGAATTCTTTGGATATCCCACAAACTTGCAAAGAACTGATCGTGCTTCGAGTTTGTCCGGATTTTGCCTTTTGACATAGGCCGGACAACCCCATATCTTAACTCGTTTAAAATATGGTCTCTTCCCACTCCATATCTCATATAGTGTGGTAGGTACAGATTTAGACGGAACTTGATTCAATAGGTACGCTGCTGTCTCAAGCGCATAACCCCAGAAGGAAATAGGCAACTCAGCAGTGCTCATCATAGAGCGCACCATATCTAATAGGGTGCGATTCCTCCGCTCCGATACACCGTTGTGCTGTGGTGTATAGGGAGGAGTAAGCTGAGAGAGAATCCCATTCTCTTTTAGATAATCCAAAAAATCATTGCTTAAGTATTCTCCTCCTCGATCAGATCGAAGGATCCTAAAACTTTTGCCCATTTGGTTCTCTACTTCGTGCTTATGTTCTCTGAATTTCTCAAAAGCTTCAGACTTGTGTTTCATCAGGAACACATGTCCGAATCTTGAGAGATCGTCAGTGAATGTAATGAAGTATGAAGAACCGTTCCTGGCATGCGTAGACATAGGACCGCATACATCACTATGTACCAGTCCTAAGAGTTCCGTAACTCTTTCTCCGTGTCCACTAAACGGAGCTTTGGTCATTTTTCCTTTGAGACATGAATGGCAAGTATCATAAGATGATAATTCGAACGGATTCAAATATTCATCTTTATGTAAGTTAGCTAGTCATGTCGCATTGATATGACCAAGTCTACAATGCCACAAGAAGGATTCATTCATTTCTGAACTTTTCCTCTTGTGTGTGTTTTGTATATTGAGGACTGTATTTTGATTGAGAATGAATATGCCATTATGTAACGAGCCTGATGCAATCAACTTTTGATTTAGGAAGATATTCATAACATTATCCTGTACTAAAAAATTATATCCTTCTTTACTTAATAAAGAAACTGATATAATGTTGCACATCATGTTCGGTATATAATAGCACTCATTCAGGATAGTGTATTACCACTTGGTAATACTAGGTGATATTCGCCAACTGCTTTGGCTGCAATATTTGCCCCATTCCCTACTTGAACGGAATGATCATCTTTTCCCAGTTCTCTACCTTTACGTAGCCCATGTAACAATTTACATATGTGGGATCCTGATCCGGTATCTAATACCCAGGACGTAGGGTGAACTGAGAAACAGTTCTCAATAACTAACACACTCGAAGAAGATGCATCAGCATGCATGTTCTTTTGGGCGGCATGAGAATCCAGATATTCTCTTGTTTCCTGTTCAGTCTTATAACTCTTATAAGAAAGAACGGGTCCAACGTTCCCCTGCTCAGTATAATAAGCGGGTTCAGTCAATACATCCATATTATTATTTTGATTATGGCCTGACATGGTCGCTACCTGGAGAGAGAGAGAAGAAAACACTTTAGCGTATGCTCTTGCAAGATTAGATTGGTTATTATCTTATCTAATCAGGATGTCTCCCACTATTTTTATCAAATTTTCCTTCAAACCCTAAAAGGTAAGATTAGACGGGATTAATTACACCCTACAATTTCGTCAATCTTTCAGCCAGATTAGTGTCGGTACTTGAGGGAGGTTCCCCGTGCTTTCGCACGTACCTAATTAAAGTAAACCTCGTTTTCCCGGAGGCGTAACCACGTTAACACTTTTCTAGACACCTACTTGATCGGCTAATTGTCCTGTGTAAAACTCTCCCAAGAGTAACACTTACTCGCAGTGGGTATCGGGATCCAACTATCTTATAGGAGGTATGCAATCTCATTGCAAATTTCAACACTTGAAATTCCCGATAATGCTTTTGCCCCTAGCAACTTATGACCTTAACATAGTCAACAAATCATAATTGCTAGCCAAGTTCAACCCGTCATTTCCTGATTGAATTAAACCCATCTGCACGACCCTTAACATAGTCAACAAAGTCGTACAACTACCCTAATCCAATCACATCTCATGTTTTAGCAGATAAGTACTAATTAGCTACCGCACACTACGCCTTAACATAGTCAACAAACGTAGCACGAATACTAACTAGTCTTTATCTGAAATGACGGAGGGCTACGCAGGTTTTCAGAAAACCTTGAGCGTAATGAACTTGATATCGTTGTAGAATCATTTGATTTTGAAAAGGAGTGTTTTTTAGGCTTCTAGTTTTGCTAAAGAGGTCACTCCCGGTGAAGGGATCTCGGCTCTTTCCCCATCGAATAAGGTGCAGGATATATCATATATACCGCTGTGCAAAGCAAAAACTATATAAGCTGTCAAAAACTAAACCGCGAGTTTGTAGTATCTGCCAGTTTCGCTAAAGAGGTCACTCCCGGTGAAGGGATCTCGGCTCTTTCCACATCGAATAAGGTGCAGGGTATATCATATATACCGCTATGCAAAGCAAGACTGTAGCTACCCTTTTTATAAATTTTTGATTCTGCACCATCTTTTAGGTTTCTTTTCCTTTTATTAATCTCATTAATAAAATCCCATCAGCTTATGCTTCCTAAGCATCACAGAAGAAACGAAAGCAGTAATATTTATATATCAGCATATATATATAGTATAAGCATTCGTCTCAAGCAGTAATATGATCTCATCACAGAACATTGCACCAGAAGAACATATATGAAATATTGGATATAGTAGGATGTCCGTGTTTTTAATACGAGCAGGTATAAAATACGGATTCCACGGTCGCGATGAATAGCCAAACCCACATCCCTAGACCCCTACGAGAGCGGCAAGTAACACTGCCAGTTCTAGGATTAGGAGACCCGGTCTCGACTCCTCGAGATGGCCTCCCACTGGACCCTAGAACCCGGTTACTTGTGCTCCCGTTTTTGGGTCTACTTAATGCGGAAAAGTAAATAATAGACACTGGTGACATCAACCTCATCCCGGAAGTGCCTCAATAAAAGAATATTACATACAAATGAATTTTACATGAATGAAAATAAAAACCCTCATCTCACATAAAACCGCCGGCTATTCAGAACACGACGATCCAATATAACATATCACAGCAACACATAATATCACATATCATCAACGTAAGTAAGTATGCATACACCGATCGTCGTAGATGTATAGCAACGAAGACCGGCAATACAACTACATACTACACTTACGGTCACAGAAAAGAAATTGTAAAACTACAACATTTGGAATCCACAATCACTTTAGACATCGTAAATCCGAAATCTCACATACTTCGCATTTCATGCCTAACTATATGAATTCCACATATTGTATCACATTCCAAATAAATAGACAGTATTAAACTTTCCGAACAGATAATCAAATACCCAAGATTTCCTAAATAGCTCAACACTTGAGCGGAGTTCAAATAATCCCAGAATATGTCACAGTACCGATGATCCAGCAGTAGAAGGGTCAAGCCAACGCCTCACATGTGGCACGCCGTACTTCCCCAAACCCTAAGGTTTAGAGGCAGTTCAAGACAGTCACATAATCGAGTTAAGGTTTGTTGTCTTCTAGAGGGTCCACCGCGTTACTTGCACATTTTTTCGAAAGATTTAAACCCGATAAAAATTCAACGCTTGAAAGTTTTTCGTGCCGGGAAAAAGTGAGTTAATGATATCCGCTCGAACATTTTAACAGTTTCTAAATATCCGGAAAACATAACGAATTTAAATTTTCCGATCGAATCAACGATTACAAAATAAACCACAGAACACTCAACACTTGAGACAGATTAAAAATACCCAAACGCAGCAACAACGACCTATGGATATTACCCTGAAGACACGTGTCTCAATCCCAAAGATCGGCCGCGGAACCGCCGCGGGAAGCAGGTTCCCGCCGCGGTTCCACGGCGACTTAATGGAATTGTGGGCTCGTATTTCATGATAATTCTTAGAATTCCCTGCTGATTTTTTTAGGTATTTTTAATTCAGAAAAATCACAGTTTTTAAAAAATGTCCAGAGAGGGGTTCGTTTCGTCGTATCGGGGTTCGTTCGGAGTTTTAAGTTCATATACACGTCGCCTAATGCTCTAGCTAGGCTCTGATACCACAGTAGGGTTCCTAGGCACTCTTGTTAGGGTTCATAAGGCATCAAACATGCCCGAATAAAAATTTAGACGTGCCGAACAACCAAAAGCCGGGATCTTTGCTAGATAATTAGGGTTTAACATGCAAGTAAACATCTTTACTACTAAGTGTGAGGGATTACAACCTTTGTATTCCGCTCCTTCGCTTCATATGCTCCAAGTAGAAGTCCTTTCGCTGAGATCCACGATCTCCCGGACTTAAGAGAGGCTCCACGACTCGAACGATCCATGCTAGCTCGTAGTATTCCGTTTCTCCGATGATCTATGTCGAAGTTGCTATAACTCAAGCTCTCTCACTCTAATGAGGTGAACACCCTAATCAAATAGGCTAGATTAGATAAGGATGATGGAGTAGTATTTATGCTATCTTTTTATATCATATTCTCACAAGAAATCATCACAAAAGGAAAATCTAGCAAGCTTTCTCAAAGCTCAAGAGAGAAGAAGATGATGAATAATGAGATTATCCTTTTGTCATGAATAATGAAATGTATATATGAATTAATAATGTAACCATAGTTTAGTATGACAAGGATAACCCTTGTAGAGAATAAACTAGGGCTAGGGTTTGGTTAGGTTAAAAATGAGTCATGGATAAATATCAACCATAATATCTTAACCAAGACAAAAGGAATTCTTTCTAGAATGTGCAAGAAGGAGCTAACCCTAATCAAACTCTAACCTTATTTAATCTTCACTAAACATGTTCCATTATTAATCATATCATGTCACTATAATATATATCACATATATATTATATATTTGCAACAAAAGAAAATAATACAATTAACATATATCGCATATATATCAATGTATAATCCGGTGAGAAAATGAAATAATAAAGCGAGCCAATATTAGATAATGTAATATAATATATCATATATATTATTATACATTAAATCATTTAATCAACACTTGATCCGACAATCCGGCTATATCAAATATAACCGACTAATATATCATGTACCGATTCATCGAATCAACACTTGATCCGATGTCCCGGTTCATATCTAAATATCTCGAGAATATAATACGGTATCTCATATCACATTATCCTCGGTCCTGCACATATCACATATGTGTCTCTACTCCGTTTTGCCTGAGCTAAGAAACCTCTGTGTAGGACTCTAAAGAATCGTCAATACGCGGGTAGCAGGTGATGATCATATCAAACACCCATAAGCTGCAAGCGGTCAGCTAAACGTAACAGCCACCCAGGTATTGAGCGATCAGAAGATCAACAAGCTAGCCTGTACATTCTCCTGTGAATCCAATCAGTAACACTCCCGTACAGTCCGGTCTGTTCGTCTGATATGTCGCATATCAAATCTAGGGGTGGTATACGTCAGACCCCAGTAACCGATAAGTCGTGTCAATGTGAGGCTCATAACAGGTCGAGAAACTACTGGAAACACTTACCAGTAAATCTCTATATCAGCCCTGGCCAGGGACTTCCAGTTATAGCCAATCGAACACAGCACAACATCAACTCCCTATACCGGGAGAGACGAATCCCCTCCTATCGCTCATTGCCTCCATGTGATTCGGGACTGTACCCAAAAGCCACCGTTTTGCATGCCCTCTTGGACGTGGTAAGGTGGAAATCAAAGCACAGTGGGAATTACACAAGACTCTATGACGATCTCGGGTCTACAGACTACGCTGTACCAGTGTCACCAGAGAACTGCCATCTGACGTGTGGTATATCACCATCTGGGAGTTCTCGGCGAGTCCGTCCTGTGTACCCAGTCTCCACTGAACACCCGTACACCATCCTTGATGTCCAACACCGATGGATATAGGATCATCCATCGCCCATCATAGGGTCAAGATGCGTATACGCTAGTCTACTCTGGTGTATCGATGCCCTGTCTCGATATACCCTCGACTAGGAACAGTTATAGGATGTACTCATCGACTACCGTGGCCCCACTAGTATGATCTCATCATAGTCCCAGTAGTCGAGTATAGATCCTAAGTGCTTTATCAACATATGAGAGAAAGACAGTAAACCAATACAAGTCAACATGTTAAGATAAAGTGAAACCAAATAGCATACTATCATGACGAGCAAGAAAGTCCTCTCTATATATATCCAAGCATCCGTCATAATATACATCATATGTACAACAATGGCCTCTAGGGCATATACATAACTAACATCCAAGTATTGTACAGTAGGAGCAGCGGAAGCATAGTGGACAAGTGGCTTATGTCTATTTATAGTCTAATAGCAGATATAGCGGAGATGGATCATCTATTTCTGATGTGACAGTCATAGGTTTGACTTCATCAGAATAGGGGATGGATCTGTTAAGAAGGTAGTAGGGTGTGATGTCCTGGTATTAGGATGACATACACAGAGTAGGAAGTGAAATTCCTATACTACGATCGGTTATACTTTGGTTGTCACACAGTGGTTTCTCCACATAGGATATAGATGTTGTTTTTGCACTAGATGCAATAAGGTGATATTGATCCAATCCTGGAGAAACATTCGGAAGCAGTTTTAGAACATAAGTTGATATTCTATGGATATGATGACGGCATCCTCCTTCGGGAGATAGTTATCATTCCAGGCTTCCAAGGTGACCTGGATGACAGAGTGACTGTCAGAGTTATAGTTTTCCCTCTGACGAGGGGCAGTACTTTGGACAGGTGGTCCAAGCGGATACTGAGGGAGGCATGGCGCAGGATACTGATTGGTTTCAGTTGACGATACAGTCTAAGAAGTTTGGATTTGGAGTTCATTTATGAGCTAGGTCCCATCAGATATCCAGACACATTCTAAGACAGGTATTGCTCATTTCGGAAGATGGTTTTCTCCGCAAACTTGAGATATAGAGAGACAAAGAAAGAAACATCAAGGCGGATCCACTCACTGAGGCTATTCATTGAATGCAATAGTTTCGCAAACGAGCTTTGTGAGACTGACTAGTAGAGGAGTTGGGTGTTCGGTATCACACGGGCTGTGAGTATGCGACATCGCAATAATTAGCCTTGAGTGCAAGTGGGAGATTGTTGGATATAGTGCCCTCAGAGTCAATTATTGGATCACAGGCACGTAATTGCAATGATTGAGGGAGGACCAATGCCGGTAAGACAGTCTTACTCGAGATGATAGTATGCTATCTGGTTTATCTTTATCATCGTGTACTGTCTTAGGTGACGTTACAGGTCACTATTGCAAGAGCTCTTAGCATTCTTGCTTGACGGCCAGCAGTATGATGGTGATCATATACATGGGAGCTGGGGTCTATAAGCACATCCTTAAATGGTCCCTAGTCGTGGGAGTTTTCTGGACAGGGCATCGATACTCCAGAGTAGACTAGTGTATACAGTCGAGACCCCGACGAGGGGCGGTGGCCGGTCTCACAAGCCACTGGTGTCAGTTGGTTCACCTAAGATGTATACAGGTGCTCATTGGGTTATGAGTACATCGGACAGGACTCGCCGGGAACATGCTAGTTGGTCTTATACCTGACGTCAGATAGCAGTTCCCTGGTGACATGTGTACGGGTTAGTTCATCGACCTGAGATCGTCATTTGTCTCGTGTGAGTTCCCACTGTACTTTGATTACTACCCTACCACGGCTCAAAGAAGTCGTGCAAACAGGTTTTAGTTGGGTACAGTCCCGAGCCATAAGGAGGCAGTGAGCGGACTTGCAGGGGTTCGTCTCTCCCGGTATTAGGGGTGAGGTCGCGCTGTGTCTAGGAGAGCCATTACACAAAGCCCTCGGCCGAGGCAGGAGATTTACTGGTAGGTATTCCAGTAGTATCTCAGGGTGTTCTGGGCTACACTCCGACACGACTTGTGCCGCTTTTGGGGGTCTGACTTTTACCAACCCCCTAGGCCTGCCATGCGATGCTCATAGACGAACGGACCGGACTGTACGGATATTGTCACTGACAGGCTCAGTAGGGTGTCAGGATGAGTTCGCTCATCGACGTCCCTTTTGGTCAATACCTGGTAGCCCGTTACGTATGGCTAATAGCTCTGACGTGCTAGTGGTTAAATCCACAGCTAAAGTATTGACGAGTCTTTAGAGTCCCCCATAGACAGTTTCTCAAGTTTCGGGCGAAACGCTGTAGAGACCGTATAGAGATATGGCAGGGTTCGATCAGATACGTGCGGTATTGCACGGATCATGATCGGACGGATAATACTAGCAGGCTTTGGTTTAGGCCGGATCCTAGTATTGTATAGTGTAGATTTTGTCTCATTGCATTTGTATTCGGTCGGAATACAAATGCGGGTATATATATACAGTCGCGGGGTTTTCCTTTAATTTATTACGGGATCAATTTTCTGAAGTTGCCAGTTTGCATTCCGTTTCAGCCAGTTTTTCTTTCTTCCTTTCGTTGGCTGATAATTGATGGAGGGGGGGTTATTTGCAAGTATGCAAATTAGCATTGTGGAGGTGGTTTCTTGTAAATGGAGTGATTATGATAATTCAAAGCATCTTTGCTTTTTCTTTCATCATTTTTTAGCATTAATTGAGATGGGATTTGATGAGAATGTAAGGGTGATATTTTGAAGTGAGGTTTGCTTTTGCTTATGGTCACCTTGCCTTTTCCTACACTAACCTCCCTTCTTGCTCTCTGTCTCTTTTTCAAAAAGGGGGGCCGGCCACATTCTTGAGGGGAAGGGGAATTCATTTGGTGTGGGAATTTTTCTTCATCTCATATTTTCCTTGCTTGCTACAAAAATTCGTAACACATCTCCAAAATTGATTTCTTCACCTCCATCATCTTTATGGCAACTTCACAACCCCATGAGACAAGCTTACTACACTTAGCCTACAGCATCCTTGGGCACGTCGACTCGCCAACTTCGTGCTCGAGTTGCCTCGGTCCAGAGGTGGGAGCCCGTAAAAGAACCAGGCGATGTGGTGCCCGTTCCGATGAGGAGATGAAGACCGGAGATTCCGCGAGGAGATCAGAGTGGAGGCCGAAGACCGAAGGACACGGATCGCTCGGTATAGCATTCTATCCCATCTCTTGTTTGCTAGCATTAGGTTAATGGTTACGATTTGGGTTTTAGGATGCGGTAGTGCCGGTTTTCAAGTCATGAAAAAATTTCTTTTCCGCATTTTGGCCTCGGAAAGACGGCCGGGGCGCTACCGTAGTCCTACCTGGTATCAGAGCCACACCATTAACCTAATCTAGCTTGCTCTAACGTGTTTACAAGTTCGATCGAACAAATTTTCTAAAATCCACGATTTCAAATTACAGTTTCTGTCGAAATTTTTCTGTGGTCAAAAAATTATTTGGTGTACTACAGAAAATCAGGCAGGGTTTTGTAGGGGCACTGCAGAAATTTTGTGGATTGATTCCTTAGGAACGCCGCGGAACCGTGGCCTAAACCCCATTTTAGCCGCGGTTCCGCCGCCGTTCTAGCTCTTCATTGGACCAAATTTGTACAGTGGCTCTCTTACAAGGAAATGGGGGTTTTGGAATATTCTGTTTGGGCCCAGATTTTCTTTGATTGCTACAGTTGTGCTTGGGGCCCACTTCGGGAAATTTAGTCGATCGAAAATTTTAAACATGTTAGTTCACAGTATTTACATTATATCTGCGACCGTGAATGTCATTTGATCGGTAAATCCTGTCTAACTTCTATAGCTCTTTTAGACGGATTTGCGAACGTGACATTCACGTTGATTTTCTGTGTTGTGCAGTGATGTTGCGGATTTGTCGTGGTGGATAGCCTGGATGCAATGTTAGTACAGTTTGGTTGTATATGTACATTTGATATTGCGAGGCGAGCGTCCGACATGTGGACTGCCGTCACTGCCTGTTTGTATATTATTCTTTTGGGGCACGACCGGGCTGAGGTCGATGTACCCGTTGTATATTTTACTTTCTGTACTATGATTACCCCGCGGAGGGGTGCACGGATAGCCGGGTTCTAGAGGGCAACGGGCCCGCATCTCATGGCGTTGAGACGGAAAGGGCTTTACTTTAGAATTGGCGGGCTATTCACCGCACTCGGAGGGGGTACAGGTTGACCCAAGGTGGGGTGCCCAAGTTACCGGATTCCGTGAAGTGTTGGGTGGTCCATTCACGTTGCTGAAGGGGGATGCCTCGCTTCAGGTTTTGGCCGGTAACTTGCCGCATCCGTAGGGGTCTAGGATTTCATTACACAGGCTATCCACACGACCAGGGGAACGTCGGGTTTTAGTAGCGGCTCTATGAAACTCGGGGATCCCAGATATCTGTATTGTTCTGTGATGCTTATTACATTTCTGTGATGTTGCATTTTATCATGCCTTGAGCGAATATTATATATTGATATATATACTAATAGATGTTGTATATGTTTTGCATCCGCGCTAGTCCAGTCCCCGCTCTGTCGTTAGTTAAGTAACCTAACGGGTGATGACGTGACCCAGTGGCGAATACGGATGGCATATACGTACATCGTATTTTCGTTCTTTTGTGGTGTGATCAATTGATGGGACTGCGTTGATTCGGATCAATGCAAGTTAAACAAACCTATTCTGATGTTGTTGGAACAATTTTTCAAAAAAAGCTGTTATCGCAAGGACGTTCTCTTTTGTTTTGCACAGTGGTATTCGGTTATGAATATCCAGCACCTCAGTCGACGATGCAAGGGCCGAGATCCCTTCACCAGGAGTGACCCCTTGGACAAAAGTTTGCATCAGGGTAATAACTTCACTATAGCCGATTACTTTTTGCTTTGCATCGTGGTATTCAGTTGGAATATCCTGCACCTCATTCTACGGGGAAAGAGCCGAGATCCCTTCACCGGGAGTGACCATTTTAGCAAAGGGTTTTCGCCACTATATTTTTACAAAAAGCTATGCAGTTCCTTCAACGATATCAAGTTCACTACGTTAAAGGTTTTTTGCCAAAAACCAGCCGTAGCCCTCCGTCATTTCAGATTAGTATTGCTTAGTATTCCTACTGCATATGTCGTACTTAGCCGAGACGTAGTGTTCGGTAGATATGTAGTGCTTTTCTGTTGCATGGATATGTGATTGGTTAGGACAGTCGTACGGTCATTTTGGCTCAGTCAAGGATGTTGGAAATAGTGCACTCAGAGTCAATTATTGGATCACAGGCACGTGATTGCAATGATTGAGGGAGGACCTATTCCGGTAGGACGGTCTTACTAAAGATGATAGTATGCTATCTGGTTTATCTTTAT
This sequence comes from Agapanthus africanus, assembly GCA_030015575.1. Taxonomy (NCBI): domain Eukaryota; kingdom Viridiplantae; phylum Streptophyta; class Magnoliopsida; order Asparagales; family Amaryllidaceae; genus Agapanthus; species Agapanthus africanus. The sequence goes on from CM057346.1 coordinate 407,466,932, forward strand.
CATCGTGTACTGCTTTAGGTGACCTGACAGGTCGCTATTACACGTTGATAGAGCCCCTAGGATTCTTGCTTGACTGCCAGCAGTATGAGGGCGATCATATACATGGGAGCTGGTAGTCTATAAGCACATCCTTAAAAGATCCCTAGTCGTGGGAGTTTCGAGACAGGGCATCGATACTCCCGAGTAGACTAGTGTATACAGTCGAGACCCCGACGAGGGGCGGTGGCCGGTCTCACAAGCCACTGGTGTCAGTTGGTTCACCTAAGATGTATACAGGTGCTCATTGGGTTATGAGTACACCGGACAAGACTCGCCGGGAACATGCTAGTTGGTCTTATACCTGACGTCAGATAGCAGTTCCCTGGTGACATGTGTATAGGTTAGTTCATCGACCTGAGGATCATCATTTGTCTCGTGTGAGTTCCTACTGTACTTTGATTACTACCCTACCACGCTCAAAGGAGACGTGCAAACAGGATTTAGTTGGGTACAGTCCCGAGCCACATGGAGGCAGTGAGCGGATCTTCAGAGGTTCGTCTCTCCCGGTATTGGGGGTGAGGTCGCGCTGTGTCTAAGAGAGCGATTACACAAAGCCCTCGGCCGAGGCAGGAGATTTACCGGTAGGTATTCCAGTAGTATCTCAGGGTGTTCTGGGCTACACTCCGACACGACTTGTACCGCTTTTGGGGGTCTGACTTTTACCAACCCCCTAGGCCCGCCATGCGATGTTCATAGACGAACGGACCGGACTGTACGGATATTGTCACTGACAGGCTCAGTAGGGTGTCAGGATGAGTTCGCTCATCGACGTCCCTTTTGGTCAATACCTGGTAGCCCGTTACGTATAGGCTAATACCTCTGACGTGCTAGTGGTTAAATTCACAACCAAAGTATTGACGAGTCTTTAGAGTCCCCCACAGACCGTTTGCTCAAGTTTCGGGCGAAACGCTGTAGAGGCCGTATGGAGATATGGCAGGGTTCGATCAGATACGTGCGGTATTGCACGGATCACGATCGGACGGTTTATACTAGCGGGCTTTGGTTTAAGCCGGATCCTAGTATAGTACAGTGTAGATTTTGTCTCATTGCATTTGTATTCGGTCGGAATACAAATGCGGGTATGTATATACAGTAGCGGGGTTTCCTGTAATTTATTACGGGATCAGTTTTATTAAGTTGCCAGTTTGTTTTCCGGTTTCGGCCATTTTTCTTTGTATCTATCTTTGGCCGAAAAATGGTGGAGGAGGGCTTATTTGCATTTGTGCAAATAAGTATTTTGGAGGGTTGTTTTTGCAAATAGTTGCATCATAATGGGTTCATGATGGTGCACTTTCACTTGACTTTCTTAGGTTCATGATGGCTTGACCTTTGTAGGATATGATTGGGTTTTGGAGTGAGGTTTTTGATTGTGATCATTGCTTTTCATGATGACCTTTTTCTCTCTCTTTGATTATTGGCTCACTCTCCTTTTTGATCCTCACTCTCTACTCTCTCTCACTCTCTTCCTCATGCATGGTCGGCCAAAGAGAGGGAGGGGTTGTCCCAAATTTTTGGAGTGCAAAAATTGTTCTTTTGGCTGTGCAAAAATCATATAGCTCCTCCTCTAAAAGTTCATCTCATTTTCCACCACATTATGGCAACTTCCTACACCCCAATGAGACATAGAGTTCCACACTATTCTACAGCAATTCTTGGGCACGTCGGTTCGCCAACTTCGTGCCTGAGTTGCCTCGGTTCAGAGGTGGGAGCCCGTAAAAGAAGCCGGCGATGTGGTGCCCTTCCGGCGAGGAGGTGGAGACTGAACATTCTGCGGGAGATCGGGACGACGACGAGAAGACCGAAGGACACGGATCGCTCGGTATATCTCTCTGCCCGTTCTCTAGTTAGCTAGGACTAGATTAATGGCCCGATCCGGGATTTTTGTGCGCGGTGGTGCCGGTTCAAAAGTTAAAGTAAATTATCGTTTCCGCATTTTGGCCTCGGATTGACGGCCGGGGCGCCGCCGTGCACTTACACTGGTATCAGAGACACACCATTAACCTAGTCTAGTTTTGTCTAATGTGTTTACATTTCCGATCGAACAAAATTCCAAAAACCGCGTTTTCATGTGCATCAGTTTCTGTCGAATTGTTTTTGGCTCCAAAAATTTTTCAGGTAGTTGCAGAATGATGTGCAGGGAAGTATAAGAACTCTGGTAAAATTTGGTCGCCTGAACCCATTACCCCACCGCGGAACCGCGGCTAAACCCATGCTTGGGCCGCGGTTCCGCCGCCATTTTCACTGTTCAGTGTATCAAAATTTTACAGAGGCTCTTGGACTTGAAAATAGGGGTTTTGGAATATTCTTTTTGGGCCCAGAATTTCGTTAAGTGCTACAGTAGTGCTTGGGGGCCCACTTAGGTAAATTTGATCGATCGAAAATTTTAAACACATTAGTTCACAGTATTTACATTATATCTGCGACCGTGAATGTCACTTGATCGGTAAATCCTGTCTAACTGCTATAGCCCGGTTAGACGGATTTGCGAACGTGACATTCACGTTGATGTTCTGTGATTGTACTGTGATGTTGCGGATTGGTCGTGGGGGATAGCCTGGATGCAATGCTAGTACAGATTTGGTTGTATTATGTACATTTGTTATTGCGGGGCGAGCATCCGACATGTAGACTGTCATCACTTCCTGTTTGTATTATTCTTTTGGGGCACGACCGGGTCGAGGTCGATGTACCCGTTGTATGTATATTTTACTTTCTGTACTAGGATTACCCCACGGAGGGGTGCACGGATAGCCGGGTTCTAGAGGGCAACGAGCCCGCATCTCATGGCATTGAGACGGAGGGGGCTTTACTCTAGAATTGGCGGGCTATTCGCCGCACTCGTAGGGGGTACAGGTTGACCCAGGAGGGGTGCCCAAGTTACCAGATTCCGTGAAGTGCTGGGTGGTCCATTCACGTTGCTGAAGGGGGCTGCCTCGCTTCAGGTTTTGGCGGGTAACTTGTCGCGCCCGTAGGGGTCTAGGATTTCATTGCACAGGCTATCCACACGACCAGGGGAACGTCGGGTTTCAGTAGAGGCTCTGTGAAACCGAGGATCCCAGATATCTATATTGTTCTGTGATACTGTACATTTCTGTGATGTTGCATTTTATCACGCCTTGAGCGAAATATTATATGTTGATATATATCCTAGTAGATGTTGTATATGTTTTGCATCCGCGCTAGTCCAGTCCCCGCTCTGTCGTTCGTTAACTAACCTAACGGGTAATGACGGGACCGAGTGGCGAATGCGGATGGCATATACGTACGTCATTATTTTCGTTCTTTGTGGTGTGATCAATTGATGGGACTGCATTGATTCGGATCAATGCAAGTTAAAAACAAACCTTATCTGATGTTGTTGGAACTTTTTTTCAAAAAGCTGTTATTGTAAGGACGTTCACTTTTGTTTTGCACAGTGGTATTCAGTTGGAATATCCTGCTCCTCAGTCGACGAGGCAAGGGCTGAGATCCCTTCACCGGGAGTGACCCCTTGGACAGAAGTTTGCGTCAGGGCAATAACTTCACTATAGCCGATTACTTTTGCTTTGCATCGTGGTATTCAGTTGGAATATCCTGCACCTCATTCTACGGGGAAAGAGCCGAGATCCCTTCACCGGGAGTGACCTCTTTAGCAAAGGTTTTCGTCACTATATTTTTAAAAGCTATCCGGTTCCTTCAACGATATCAAGTTCATTACGTTAAAGGTTCTCACCAGAAACCATTCGTAGCCCTCCATCATTTCAGATAAATATTCGGTAGTATTCAAGCTATGTATTTTGACCTCACGCCAAGGCATAGTGATTGGTAGCTGCCGGATATTTATCTTTTGCATAGATAAAATGCGTTGGTTTGGGACAGTCGTACTACTATTTTAGCCTACGTCAAGGGTATGTACGGGTGGGTTCAAATTAACCTAGACAATGATGGGTAGAACTTGACATATGACTTATGACATTTTGACCTCACGCCAAGGTCATAAGAGCATGGGGCAAAAATCACATCGGGAGTTTCTAAAGAAACTGAAACTTGCCAGATATGCGCAAACCTTCTGGAGTGTGATAACGTGAGCGGATTCTGTCACATTATCATGCGATGATAGTTGGATCCCGATTCCCACTGATGAGTTGGTTTACTCCTCGGGTGATCTGATTAATCCAAAAATTTGTATTAGCCGCAATCAAGAACGGCGTCGCATGAAGCTAGCCGGTGAGTACGGGTCGGTCCACAGGGATGTTGTGAATCTCCGATTCGTTCTTACGAGTTAATTCCGAAGGGTGTTCGAAGTTGTTATTAAATCTAAAAACCTAATTAACCTAGGGCAATTATCTAGATCTATTCTTGCTAGGGCTAGGTTTAGGGATGGTTTGGAAATGTAATTAAATCTCACCGCTTTCAATACCCGAATGAAGATCTATGAGGAGTTATGGTAATTATCAATAAAGTGGATTAGATCCGTTCGGGAAGGTGTTCCTTCCTCTAGGTTCTTGTCCTTCCTTTAGAGATCCTTACCCTAACCTCCATGGAAAACACGCGCAACCGGTTCTTTACACTACGGTGTCATCGTTACCTCGAGGGGTAGGATGCCGTAGGGCGCGGTATGTGCGTGTATGCATGGAGTCCTATTGTAAATATTTGGTGGGTAAGAAAGGGATGAGAGATCTCATTTCTCAAAATCCTTCCTCAAAGCTAAACCCTAAACAAGTTCCTAGGGCAAGGAATTGAAATCTACACTAGGGCAAGAAATTAAATTACTTACAGATGCATCCCTCCAATCGTCCATGCAGGGTTGTCAGATCTGAATTTCAGAATGGAGAAGAAACACCGATGCTCTCCAAAAAGGATTTCTGAAATTTTATTAAAAGGAGGCATAAAGTTTACAATGATTAGAGTTCCTATTTATAAAGAATAGGAAACCCTAGGGTTACATTTGTTTCGCATGTCCAAAATTACAAAAATAGTCCTTAGGAAATCTTTTCAGAGCCGCAAGCGAATTTTAGTAAAAATTTCTCGAAGCACGGGCACCAGACGGCCGCGGAACCGCGGCAATGGCAGGCTTGGGCCGCGGTTCCGCGGCCCTTTAGAGAGATCACAATGTGAGGTTTTGTGGGCTGCTTCCTGTTGGCTTGGGCTTCTTATTTCTATATATCTTTTTCCATTTGGGCTTCTAGGTTGGTTCCAGATCTTCAGTGAACAATTTGCAATGGATTTTTAACCGTTCGATTTGAGTCGATGTCTTGAATCTTGCTTTGTGAATTGTTCCTTATGTAGGCTTGATCAAGATTCTCTGTTTGTTGGTTAACGTCCACATTTTCATCGTCTTTACATCGTTTTCACTGTTTCCTGTCCAAGAACCTGTAACCTGTAACATGTAGCAGACATGCGTCAAAAGTACCTGTTTATTTATAAAAAGAATAAGAATGGGGAATATAATAATGCAATATTATGGTGTGAACAAATACCCCCAAACTTATCTTTTGCTCGTCCTCGAGCGAACTTATTTGTATTCACTAAAATCCTAACCACACTTTCGCAGGGCAGCGCGATTGCACTGAGCACGTGCAACAAGCCGTTAAACCTCTAGGTGTCCCTAGTAGGAGGAGTGTTGTCTCCTGAGGGTTTTCAGCGGATTACACCCACAAAATCCTATCAACTCGGCCCATTGACTTTTGTTCTCGAATTAGGTTTTCTAACAAGGAATTCTATTATCTTTTTACTCACAAATTATCCACCCATATTCTTCACACTTCCTCATCATCTAACTTAAGATTATATATGTTCTATAGACTTATTTAGCTTTCGGCATTTCTTAAGTTTTCTTTCTAGAGTTCCATCTCCACTTAGGAATTTCTATCAACCCTTACTAAAGATACAAGCTCTATTCTTCGCTCCTTTCTCTTATCTAAATCCCAATCACATACCCCTACGTGTGTGTAAAGATCACCCCTACACTTGGAAATTCAAATCAAGCAATCATACTCTCGTCCGTTCTCCAAAGCACTTATTAATTGGTGAATTTTTAATTGAATTTTGCTTACACATCCTTCATGCGACCGTTAATACTTCTTGAGGTACCAACAACCAATTACAAGATATGTTTGCACATTTAAGCGTAATTCCTAGTCTTGCAACACCCAAGGCTTTTAGCAGTGACTCCCAAATCAGTTGGTCTAAGGCACTAGGTGATGAAGCACCCTCGCTAAATATTTTTCTATTTTTGCAGCCTTAAGTAATCACAAAAACCAGTGTTCATTTTTTTTATTCTTTATTCACACTTTTTTTTTCTTTTTTTTTTCTTCGTACTAAGGACTTTAGACAAGAGCATTTCAAGGTCTCTTCTACTATTCCAAGTTTCAAGGTGCGTAATTGTGCAATTTGTAGGGTATACATTTTCAGAATCTAGACTTAAGCTAGGAACTATTTTTCAAACTTATACTCTAATAAAAGCTTCAATATCTTTCCTTCGTTTTGACTTAGCCCAAAAAGTTAACCCAAAATTTGTCTATTTCTAAATAAACTACAAGGCATATACTTTCTACCGTTAAACTTTAAAGAAGGTTATCTTTAGGGTTTTTAATTCACTAAGTCTAAGATCTAGTTGTCAAACTCAAGTCAATTAGCCAATATTGAATACAATAATTTTTATAATTTTTTGAAAATTTTCAATTTTTATGGGTTTTCAAATAAATATGCAAATGCAAAAATATATACAAATGAATGCGAAGGAAGAAGACGTACCGAGCATACCCCCAAACTTGAACTTGACAGTGTCCTCACTGTCATACTAAACCAAGAGGGTTAAAATGTCGGCACTCCCCTGTTTATTTATTTACAAATTTTTTTTTAAATTTTTTATTTGTTTTGAATTTTTTTTTTTTATAGAAAAAGAAAACAAAAATATATATACATATATACAAAGGTTCCCCCCAAACTTAAGCTTGGCCTTACACAAGCCACAGGTTAGCACCAACCATTCAAAAATCTTATCATGGTAAAGGTATAGTCGGTGCAAGAATAGGGTGGAGATGAAAGAGATGAAAAGCACGCGAGACCGTGTGGAAAGAAGAATGGTAGAATATGGTCTCGGTGGGGGAGAAGAATGGCGAAAAGAAGAAGGAAGTGGAGTACGATCTTGAGGGTGTAAATTGAGTGAATAAATTAGCGCAATATGTGATGACCGATATGTTAAAAGCGATTGCGCTAACCTATCAACTCGTCGTGCAATGGGGTCAAATCCCTCAAGATTCGTAAGAAAACATGGGTACGCCGAACTTGGTATAGTAGATGAAAGCGTAACGTTCACTTGTTCGGTCAGAACAATGGGAAAAACGAAAGGGGGTGAATTAGGGATAGTATCTTTCTCACCGTAGTAAACTGTTTCGAACTTGAAAGATTCCATTAATGGTTCGAAACTAGTATAATCAACCGAGTCTGATGGCTCATCTGAAAATGTAAAGGACTCAAACTCGGGCGGTGAGTCATCAACATCGTCCGAAAAGGTGAAACACTCGTAGGTGTTATTGTAGCGTCTTGAAAAGTCGTTTTGGAGTTTTCCTGAAAATCGGTGAAAATTCGGTATTTTTCTTAAAACTGTCCTTTTTGTTATTTTGCAGTTTAGGACTAGTTATACCTAAAATGGATAGCTAATTGCTTGTTTTTAGTAGCTAATGAGTTACTTATTAAATTTTGGTCATTTAAAAAAATTTCCCTATTTTTCAATTTTTTAATATTATTTTAAACCGGTAAGAAAATACATTAATTTAGCGATAAATACAAATTTTTCTGGGCTAATTTTAATCTTTAAATTATGTTAATTAAAATCTAGTTGTAACATAAATTTTTTGTATTTTATTTTGATTTTTAACTAATTTTTATTATAGAAAACGAAATTTATTGAATTTAAGCTTAAACTTGCAATTTTGGACTTGTAGGGGATCTTTTTGCATAAAATTTCTTTTGTAAAACCCCTCTCTCTCTTCCCTCAGCCCTAGGCCGGCCCATTTCCAGCAACCCAAGAAAAAAAAGTGCTTGCCTCTTTGACTTCATTTTTATGTAGAAAAGAGGTGTTTTTTTAAGGATTTTGGATTTTTTTTATTAGGTATGGGTCTTTAGTTGTTTGGTGTGGGTTGATCATGACTTTCCACACCCCACACCACTTCCCCACTCCCTCCTCAGCTCAGAAATCCTGCACCAACAGCCCCAAATATTTTCCCCATTTCTTCTTCTCTTTTGCTTCATTTTCATCTCAAAAATTCAACAAAATCCACAATTTCCTTCACAAATTCAACACAAAACCATATTCCATCTCTTCTCCAACCTAATTTGGTTCAAATCAAGGAGAAAGGAGGTGTCTTGGGAGGCTTGAGCAAGCTTAGGATTGAAAATTTGAGGTATAATTTCTACTCTTTAAGTTAATATGGTTAAAATTCTTTAATCTAGTTGTTTAGTGTTAATTTAGTGCTATTTTCATTCTAGTTTTGTTTAAAGTTAATGGTTGAGTTAACTAGGGTTTCTTGAAACCATTATTTAGTTAATTAAAGCTAATTAGCTATCTAGTTGTTTGCTAATCTAGGTTAATGAGGTTACTTTATTTGTGTGGGCTTCAAATTAGTGTTAATTTGGTATTGTCATGTTTAGTTTTGGATTGAAATTGCTAATTATGAAAATCAAGAAAGGTTTTGTTTATGGAAATTAGGTTTTTAGCATAGTTAATGGTTTAAAATTAGTGTAATGGCTAGCTACTGGGTTAGTTTGGATTGTTGTGTTGGATTGTGTTAACCTTGTCGCTAATTGTCGATGTTTGCACTAAATTTTAAAACTTCTAGCTTACTGGGTTTTTATTATATTATTGCGGCGAATTAATTGCGATATCTAGATTATATTGTTGGCATATCCTATGACATTTAGGATGTGTGAGTGCGGATTTTTGGGTAATCGGGTTTTAGTTTGGTCGGGCGACCAAATCGACGATTTTTGCAGTTTTTGCGATTTTCGCGTGTGTTCCGCGCACTTTGTGCACGTTGTACCTAGCTTGTGAACGTTAGTATTTTCGTTTGGGTTTTGCGTCATTCTTGATATGTAATCTTATGTTTGGTATTGATGTAAATTCCAGGTTCGGTCGCGGAGACGTCAGACGCGGCTCGAAAGGGGGAAGCGGTGATTGGACACAGCTAGCTAGGGATTCCGGTGAGTAGATGTAACATCTATGGGGGACTATCGTTGGATGGCGCAAGTCGCCCGATAGTTTTAGTACCTTAAAAAGATTCTTAGTAATGTTAGTAATTAGGGGTGTAATACTTGTATGATTATTTGCTACATTCATGCCCTCTATTGACATACATATACGAAACCATTTTATAGGACACCAGCACCATTGCCAGGGTTTTTATATGCAGCACGAGCACTATTCATGCTTACACACACGTCCTGGTAATTGCCATGCCACCATACTAGATAACCTATAATTTGAAACCTTTTACTAATTGATGCTTAAACCTGTGCTATTGCCTTTAATTCCTTAAAATGAAATCGTAGGATTGCTATTCATGTGCATGTACCTCATCATATTATTTGTCCATGCCTAGTCTATTAATCATACATCGTAGCTTAATTATTGATACCATATGCATTCATCACCATTGATAAATGCACTTATGAGGATTTCTTGAGATTTTATGATATTTCTGGATTTCGGGGGAAAGCCGCAAAATTTCTAAACTTATTATGTTTTTAAAATATGTAATTGCAGTTTTCTAGTGATGTAAAGTGTCATCCACCATGAGTTTGCTGTGGTTTTCGAGATCCGTGTCGAGGAGTGGAGGAACCGTCACGGATACATAGTGGGCCCGGTATGGTACCCCGGGGCAAGATGAATGTGGTGTTGACGTTGAGCCTGGCAGGGGACGGATTACCTACCGGTGACTGTTTGGCACGGCGGATATCCAGAGGATACCGACCGTGGCCGCGAGATGATGAGATTTTGATATTGAGCTGGATCAGCCGGATGGCTGAGGCCAGAGATACTATGACATGGATATATGAGATTTGTGATAGTTTTGAGGTGTCGTTGCTGGACACAGGTTCTTGTTGATTCTATTGGTATTGTGCTGGTATTTCAAAAGAGATTCTTAAAGGGAAAAACATGATTTCTTATACTTACACATTCAGATCACGAGTTGATTCGCATTGCATTCATACCTGCTAGTATATTCATATTGCATACATACTTGCCATTATGTCCGGCCTTACCTGTAATTGAGATGCTAGGATGCTTGTGTACATGCTTTCGATAGCCTGTGTAGATGTTATTTATTACTCACGAGTTGGCAACTCACCCCCATTGTGCCACAGCCTTTTTCAGGTCCGTTCCGTCAGTGCAGTAGCGGCGGGCGCTCTTGTTTCTTTTGCCTGGACTCGAGGTTTTGCTCTTAGGTGGGTTATATCATTATTTTTGTACCACCTTGTATATTCTTGTATCTAGTGTACTCCATCTACTGTTTCTACCAGTATTGTTGTATATTGACCTAGAGAGGAGACTGTGAGATTTGTGGACTTTTTATGCTGTATTTTGGGGTCGAGCTCACTTGAGTCGACATACTGTTTTTCTCATGCTTCTTTATGATTATTTTGCATGTTGTTGTTTTATATTACGTGGGATTTGTGACCGCCTTGTGGCGAAGAGCTAGCTCCCGCTTGGGGATGCCTTAATTGTTGGATTTATATATATTCTTGTTGTACCCATTTTGGGGGCCAGTATTTACAAAGGAGACTCTGCCGAAATTTTCGGAAAAATTGCTATTGTTCTAAAAAGGTTTTATATGACTTATTTGATAAACTCATTTTCAATTGATTGGTTTTCCTTCACTCTTCTGCTTATTTGGTTTTGGTTTTCTGGGCTTTGGCTTACTTATTTTACGGACGTCTTGAGACGTTTCGTAAATTTAAGTGCCAGTCACGTTCCGTACCCTGCGGGTCGTGACAGTTATCGTCTGTGAGAATTGTGTCAGATTCAAAGGAAAAGGTTTCAAGCTCGCAGTCTTCAAGCGGGGTCGGAACGATGGGAAGGAGGGAGGGTGATATAGCAGTCAAAGGTTTAGGAGGATGAATTGGAAAATCAGACACATCAAATAAAAATGATTCAACCTCAATATTATTCTCAAGACTCTCCTCAATACTATCCTCAATATTTAATTCATCCATGCCATTATCATCAAAATCTAGACGCATATGAGATTCGGGAGAAACATTTAACAACTCGGGATGATGATTTGAACATAAAATCTCAAGTAAATCGACAGGTTCATCATCCGAAATATTCCCGGCGTCTATATCCTCAATCAAGTGAAAATCAATTTCTTTAGACACCTCATCAAAAGCATGGATATCTATCGATTTAGGTTCTAGAGTGGAGGTGTAAAGATCGAAAGGATTAGGTGCGGTTTCACTCGAAAGGGGTTCCTCACAATCTGGCAAATCAAACACTACAAAATCACACAACTCATTTTTATTTTCAACAGGTGAACTGTTTAGGGCAATCGATGGAAAACAGGAGTTGTGGGCTTCAATTGGGTAAGGGTAGGTGTGATTTGGAAATCCTCTCTCATTCTCCTTCTGTCCAACCGCCTCCTCATAAATTGAAAATTTTGGTGCTAGCGGGAAACTAGCTACCGGTTGAGCAGGTTGCATAAGGGCGGCCACGGACGCTTCCACATTCCTAACCATTTTGTTTGTTGCTGCGATATACGCCTCCAACGCCTCTTCCAAACTAGACTTTGGTGGTAAGGGGGTTTTGGGAAAAGATTCGAAATTGTGTGGATATGCAAAACTCCCAACAGGCTGTGTAGAATCAATGTCTAGTGAAAGTGGTAAGGTCGAGTAGGACTGGTAGGAAGTGGGTGGTAGGACAGGGGTAGGGTCTACATGTGGATAAAAACGTGAATAATCTTGTGGATCCCTAGAACTAGATGTGTGGAGAAGGGTGAAAGATCGGCTGCGAGATTGAGCAATGTGCTCAGCAATGGACATCGGCCTAGGAGTGTCAAAAGGACTCGAAAGAGTGGTATCAACATATGGAAGTGGTGAAGGTTGACTTGGTTGACACAAAGTGGGTTGAAAAGTCAAACTGTTTCTCCTAGACTCCTCTATGTGATCTTTCAAAGATTTTTTAGGCACGGAAGGATCGTCTTTAAATTGACCGAACACATTGACATATGAAGCAAAATTATGTTCGGGATACCAAAGTTCGGCTAATGATTTATTGTGTGGGGTACCCATGTTAGAAGAAGAAAGGTGACAAGAAGGAAGGTTGGGTGGTGCAAGGATTTATTTGGGGCCAAAAAAATTTTGCAAGTTCTATAAAATATTTGTCCTTTTTATTTTCATTTTTTTTCTTTCTCTTTATTTGGAAAATTTTGTTGCGAAAAGATTTTAGAGAAAAAAAATATATGCAACAACAAAATATTACTTGCAATCAATTATTATTTTAAGCATATCATAAGAATCTTTATTTGGAAAGAATTGTTGCAAAAAGATATTCGAGAAAAGATATGCAACAACAAAATATTTCTTGCAATCAATTTAGTTCAAGCGGGGCCCAAAAATCCCGCACAAGACTTGTTATATGGAAGAGAATATATTTTTAAAGCACACAAAATCTTGCAGGCAATATTCAGAAAATATATTAAAATTTGCAGAGGAGAAATAACAGAGAGCTTACAGTGCAAATTTCATCACCTGAAGACACCATAAGGCCGCGTTTCCGCAGTTTAAGTGCATTAATGCCGCGTTTTCACGGCGGTCTCGTCAGCACGAACCCCCAAAAATTTTCTGACGTTCTGAATCTCCAAGATGGCCGCGGTTCCGCGGCCTAATGTGGGTTTTGGCCGCGGAATCGCGGCGGTTTGGGGGAGTTGGGTCTCCAGAAAAATTCTTCTAGTCTGTTGATCAAAATCTCTTCTGTTCCGATATTTTATTTCCTGTTTTGCTTTCTGGAAATTTCCAGATCCGAATTTGTATATCCTGCAAAAATTCAAACAACAAAGTATCCCTTCCAAAAATAACAAAATATATATTTTTATATTTTTTTTGATTTTTCAGATTTTTATGATTTTTTATTTTATGATTAACCCGAAATTGCGAAAAGAAAATTCTACGCCATCCCCGGCAACGGCGCCATTTGATTAATCCAAAAATTTGTATTAGCCGCAATCAAGAACGGCGTCGCATGAAGCTAGCCGGTGAGTACGGGTCGGTCCACAGGGATGTTGTGAATCTCCGATTCGTTCTTACGAGTTAATTCCGAAGGGTGTTCGGAGTTGTTATTAAATCTAAAAACCTAATTAACCTAGGGCAATTATCTAGATCTATTCTTGCTAGGGCTAGGTTTAGGGATGGTTTGGAAATGTAATTAAATCTCACCGCTTTCAATACCCGAATGAAGATCTATGAGGAGTTATGGTAATTATCAATAAAGTGGATTAGATCCGTTCGGGAAGGTGTTCCTTCCTCTAAGTTCTTGTCCTTCCTTTAGAGATCCTTACCCTAACCTCCATGGAAAACACGCGCAACCGGTTCTTTACACTACGGTGTCATCGTTACCTCGAGGGGTAGGATGCCGTAGGGCGCGGTATGTGCGTGTATGCATGGAGTCCTATTGTAAATATTTGGTGGGTAAGAAAGGGATGAGAGATCTCATCTCTCAAAATCCTTCCTCAAAGCTAAACCCTAAACAAGTTCCTAGGGCAAAGAATTGAAATCTACACTAGGGCAAGAAATTAAATTACTTACAGATGCATCCCTCCAATCGTCCATGCAGGGTTGTCAGATCTGAATTTCAGAATGGAGAAGAAACACCGATGCTCTCCAAAAAGGATTTCTGAAATTTTATTAAAAGGAGGCATAAAGTTTACAATGATTAGAGTTCCTATTTATAAGGAATAGGAAACCCTAGGGTTACATTTGTTTCGCATGTCCAAAATTACAAAAATAGTCTTTAGGAAATCTTTTCAGAGCCGCAAGCGAATTTTAGTAAAAATTTCTCGAAGCACGGGCACCAGACGGCCGCGGAACCGCGGCAATGGCAGGCTTGGGCCGCGGTTCCGCGGCCCTTCAGAGAGATCACAATGTGAGGTTTTGTGGGCTGCTTCCTGTTGGCTTGGGCTTCTTATTTCTATATATCTTTTTCCATTTGGGCTTCTAGGTTGGTTCCAGATCTTCAGTGAATAATTTGCAATGGATTTTTAACCGTTCGCTTTGAGTCGATGTCTTGAATCTTGCTTTGTGAATTGTTCCTTATGTAGGCTTGATCAAGATTCTCTGTTTGTTGGTTAACGTCCACATTTTCATCGTCTTTACATCGTTTTCACTGTTTCCTGTCCAAGAACCTGTAACCTGTAACATGTAGCAGACATGCGTCAAAAGTACCTGTTTATTTATAAAAAGAATAAGAATGGGGAATATAATAATGCAATATTATGGTGTGAACATGATCCCGACTAATTCTTCTTTCAGGTTTGGAGGAGAATTTGACGGCACGGTGGGAGGTTTCCTGATTAGATAAATTGGTAACCATTCTGATCTAGGTTAGAGTGCACATTGAGTGTTTATTTTCTCTCTCTCTTTAGCAGCGACCATTGACCCGACCCTAAACTATGACTCAGTGACCAAAATTAACCGAACCTTCTTAAACGCTGGCTTTTGGATTGTCAGAGTTGCAAATCTCATTGCCACTCCTACTTTTACCCTTTTCTCCAGGACACCCCGTATTACTACGAACGTCCACTTCCATTGGACAAAACCATCGTATGGTTATATACGAACTCGAAGGAATTTATTCGAGGATGGTTTCAGGTTCTGGAGAAAACGAATATGACTATTCAATTGTCTTTTCCTTTTTACCTTCTCTCAAGTTGGGAGTACTCCTTGGTTTAGGAGATAGTACACCTATTATGCAAATTGGATAGTCTTCTTTTAAACCATAGGCAGGTGCCGACCGGTAGGGAATGAAGAAAACCAATTAGCCTAACGATGGTGTACAGAAGGTATTATGTAAAGACAAAGAAAGGGATTAGAAGGAGGGCAAAGTAAATTGCGACTGCTATTCACGACCAAACCAAATATTTCATTACCACTCCCACTTCACCTTTGTATTTCTCCAGGACACTCCGTATCACTACGAAGATCCACAGTTTATTGGATACTCCATCGTATGGTTATATACGAACTCGAAAGGAACTTGTTCCAGTTCGGGGATGGATTCTGGTTCAGGAGAAATAGGAATAAGGTTTATTCGGTTATCTTTTATCTTCACCTTCTCTCGCATTGCGAGTGTTCCTGGGATTAGGACAGTACACCCATTATGCTTATTGGATAGTCTTCTTCCAAACCATAGGCTGGTGCCGAACGGTAGGGAAGGAAGAAAACCATTTGGCCTAAAGGGGTGTGCAGAAGGTAATGACTAAAGACATTTGAAGGGATTTGGAGAGATGATATAGAAATATACGGTTACAGTTGTGAATCTGATAATGGAAGAGGCATTACTAGGAATACCAGGATACCCCATCGAAACATTTTAATGTTTCAGTTTCACTGTGTATTGTTAAAAGAAAACTGATTTCCCAATTAGCACTTGCTCCAGGGTATGTATTTACCAGGTATGTTTCTCACATCTATATGATTTTACAGATGATGAGTGGGAGTAAGTTATTGGGAATTAGGTGATCATCCTCATTGTATCGGGATTCGTTGCAATCGGTGATATTTGAGGAAGTCGCCTGGGTTGTTTGCCGGACGGCAAATATTTGGTTTTGAATATCCGCTGTTATGCACAAATTTCAAATTGATATATCTGTACGTCTATTTTTATAGAGTGAGATATACCTTTTTGAAATTATGTCTATGACATTTACCTATATCGGTGGATGGTTAGGTAAGGAGCATTAAACAGCGATGTGATTCTTCATAACCATAGTACAGTTTTCAACATACGACACACAGGGAATGAGTTATTAGACTCAAGGGACTTATACAGAGTATTGTATGCTGTCCAGCGTCCATGAGAACAAAATGGTTGGTTCTCGTACTATATTCGGTTTACTTATGACTTCTCTAGTTTTTAGACAGGTGTTTCGTAGAAACACAGGGTCCGAATTTTGAGAAGTTATAGGTATATGAATAAAGTAGAGAACCAGGTGTTGCAAGTATCAGGATTCTTCAAGATGATCGAAGATGTAGATACTTGTGTATGGTATTCAGTTGATAGTAATGATTAAGAGAACTTGCTTCTCTTTCAGGTTGCTCATAATTGGAAGCGTTCCTAAGTTGAGTAACGCTGATCGGCCTCCTTCCATTTAGTTAACATGCACTGGAGACAGCTGCATGATTTGAATTTGGTTCAATTAAATCAGTGCCTCTGGTTCTATATTGGATATAGAACAGTTCATATCTTAACGATGTTAAGGTACGGGGAGTTGTCCGGCTTATGCTTAAAACCAGACTCTGGATAACTCAAGGCACGTTTCTGTAATGGTTGTTTATGGGTTGACCCAGGCTATGACGAGGGTTGACTTTCTACCATATGGAAGATCAATAGTGATATTGTTCTTGACTCGCCACAGTTTTAACAAAAAAGGATTTTTTCAGAAAACAAAAGTGGGAGTATGGTAGAACTGGAAGTGATTCCAGAACCGCAAACGATTACTGAAAATTTGATAAGAACCTAAAGATTCAATCTGGTTTGACATTCCATTGGCCACTCCGCAGATATGGTGGGTAACCTTTGGCACCCGAGAGGTACTCCGGTAGCCTCAAGGACGGTGGCAGTGAAGTTCTTGTTTACCCAGACTTGCCATTGCTGTTGTTCCAGGCTGTGAGACCCGGCAGGAGGATGAGTATAGCGTCGTTCTGAACTAGCTTTAGAAGTGTACGTCTATATGACTCTGCCAGAGGGTTGTCGTAGTCAGTGGGAGCAGCAGAAGCATTAGTGGACAAGTGGCTTATGTCTATTTATAGACTAAAGCAGATGTAGCGGAGATAGATCATCTATTTCTGATGTGACAGTCATAGGATTAACTTCATCAGAATAGGGGATGGATCTGTTAAGAAGGTAGTAGGGTGTGATGTCCTGGCATTTGGATGACATACACAGAGTAGGAAGTGATATTCCTATACTACGATCGGTTATACTTTGGTTGTCACACAGTGGTTTCTCCACATGGGACTTGGATATAATATCAGACATTCTGGTTACTGGATCTATGGTTTTAGATCTAGATTTTGGAAGTGTCCCAATCAGGGTACTTAGACAGCATTCTAAGAGTATTAAGAATGGACGACTCCTGGCACGGTAGTGTACCTGCAGGTGATGGAGTCACCCTCTCTAAAGGTGTCTTACAGACTAAAGGGGAGAGGGATGTGCATGATTGGCAGATCACTTTCTTAGGCAATTGAGTCAATCATAAGATGTCATGTACCACACCAGATGTTGTTCCTGTACCAATCCTGGAGAAACAATCGGAAGCAGCTTTAGGACATAAGTGGATGTTCTAGGGATATGATAACGACAGCCTCATTCAAAAGACAGTTATCATTCCAGGCTTCCAAGGTGACCTGGACGACAGGGAGGTTGTCAGAGTTATAGTTTTCCTTCTGACTATGGGCAGTATTTTGGACAGGTGGTCCAAGGGAATACTGAGGGAGGCATGGCGCAGGATACTGATTAAGTTCAGTTGACGATACAGTCTAAGAAGTTTGGATTTGGAGTTCATTTATGAGCTAGGTCCCATCAGACATCCAGACACATTCTAAGACAGGTATTGCTCATTTCGGGAGATGGGTTTCTCCGCGAACTTGAGATATAAAGAGACATAGAAAGAAACAACAAAGCGGATCCACTCACTAAGGCTATTCCTCGAACGCAATAGTTTCGCAAACGAGCTTTGTGAGACTGACTAGTACAGGAGTTGGGTGTTCGGTATCATACGGGCTGTGAGCATGCGACATCGCAATAATTAGCCTTGAGTGCAAGTGGGAGATTGTTGGAGATAGTGCCCTCAGAGTCAATTATTAGGTCACAGGTACGTGATTGCAATGATTGATGGAGGACCCATCCCGGTAGGACAGTCTTACTCGAGATGATAGTATGCTATCTGGTTTACCTTTATCATCGTGTACTGTTTTAGGTGACCTGACAAGTTGCTATTACACGTTGATAGAGCCCCTAGGATTCTTGCTTGACCACCAGCAGTATGAGGGCGATCATATAAGTGGGAGCTGGGGTCTATAAGCATATCCTTAAATGGTCCCTAGTCGTGTGAGTTTCGAGACAGGGCATCGATACTCCAGAGTAGACTAGTGTATACAGTCGAGACCCCGACGAGGGGCGGTGGCCGGTCTCACAAGCCACTGGTGTCAGTTGGATCACCTAAGATGTATACAGGTGCTCATTGGGTTATGAGTACACCGGACAGGACTCGCCGGGAACATGCTAGTTGGTCTTATACCTGACGTCAGATAGCAGTTCCCTGGTGACATGTGTACAGGTTAGTTCATCGACCTGAAGATCGTCATTTGTCTCGTGTGAGTTCCCACTGTACTTTGATTACTACCCTACCACGCTCAAAGGAGACATGCAAACAGGTTTTAGTTGGGTACAGTCCCGAGCCACATGGGGGCAGTGAGCGGATCTTCAGGGGTTCGTCTCTCCCGGTATTGGGGGTGAGGTCGCGCTGTGTCTAGGAGAGCCATTACACAAAGCCCTCGGCCGAGGCAGGAGATTTACTTGTAGGTATTCCAGTAGTATCTCAGGGTGTTCTGGGCTACACTCCGACACGACTTGTACCGCTTTTGGGGGTCTGACTTTTACCAACCCCCTAGGCCCGCCATGCGATGCTCATAGACGAACGGACCGGACTGTACGGATATTGTCACTGACAGACTCAGTAGGGTGTCAGGATGAGTTCGCTCATCGACGTCCCTTTTGGTCAATACCTGGTAGCCCGTTACGTATAGGCTAATACCTCTGACGTGCTAGTGGTTAAATCCACAACTAAAGTATTGACGAGTCTTTAGAGTCCCCCACAGACCGTTTGCTCAAGTTTTGGGCAAAACGCTGTAGAGGCCGTATGGAGATATAGCAGGGTTCGATCAGATACGTGTGGTATTGCACGGATCATGATCGGACGGTTTATACTAGCGGGCTTTGGTTTAAGCCGGATCCTAGTATAGTACAGTGTAGATTTTGTCTCAGTGCATTTGTATTCGGTCGGAATACAAATGCGGGTATGTATATACAGTAGCGGGGTTTTCTGTAATTTATTACGGGATCAGTTTTATGAAGTTGACAGTTTGTTTTCCGGTTTCGGCCATTTTTCTTTGTATCTATCTTTGGCCGAAAAATGGTGGAGGAGGGCTTATTTGCATTTGTGCAAATAAGCATTTTGGAGGGTTGTTTTTGCAAATAGTTGCATCATGATGGGTTCATGATGGTGCACTTTCACTTGACTTTCTTGGGTTCATGATGGCTTGACCTTTGTAGGATATGATTGGGTTTTGGAGTGAGGTTTTTGATTGTGATCATTGCGTTTCATGATAACCTTTTTCTCTCTCTTTGATTATTGGCTCACTCTCCTTTTTGATCCTCACTCTCTACTCTCTCTCACTCTCTTCCTCATGCATGGCCGGCCAAAGAGAGGGAGGGGCTGTCCCAAATTTTTGGAGTGCAAAAATTGTTCTTTTGGCTTTGCAAAAATCATATAGCTCCTCCTCCAAAAGTTCATCTCATTTTCCTCCACATTATGGCAACTTCCTACACCCCATTGAGACATAGAGTTCCACACTATTCTACAGCAATTCTTGGGCACGTCGGTTCGCCAACTTCGTGCCTGAGTTGCCTCGGTTCAGAGGTGGGAGCCCGTAAAAGAAGCCGGCGATGTGGTGTCCTTCCGGCGAGGAGGTAGAGACCGAACATTCCACGGGAGATCGGGACTACGACGAGAAGACCGAAGAACACGGATCACTCGGTATATCTCTCTACCCATTCTTTAGTTAGCTAGGATTAGATTAATGGCCCGATCCGGGATTTTTGTCCGCGTTGGTGCCGGTTCAAAAGTTAAAGTAAATTATCGCTTCCGCATTTTGGCCTCGGATTGACGGCCGGGATGCCGCCGTGCACTTACAAAGGACTCGTGCGGGTGGGTCTAATGCAATCAAGATAATGACGGGTTGAACTTGGCTAGGATCCTTTGATATGTTGGCTCAGTCAAGGTCACTTGGGTCCTAGGGGTAAAAACACACATCGGGAGTTTCTAAAGAAACTGAAACTTGCCAAGCATGCGCATACCTTCTGGAGTGTGATAATGTGAGTGGATTCCATCACGTTATCATGCGATGATAGTTGGATCCCGATTCCCACTGATGAGTTGGTTTACTCCTCGGGTGATCCCGACTAATTCTTCTTTCAGGTTTGGAGGAGAATTTGAGGTTACAGTGGGAGGTTTCCTGATTAGATAAATTGATAACCATTCTGATCTAGGTTAGAGTGCACGCTGAGTGTTTCTTTTCTCTCTCTCTTTGGCAGTGACCATGGCCCGACCTTGACTATGACTCAGTGACCAAGTTAACCGAACCTTCTTAAACACTGGCTTTTGGATTGTCTGAGTTGCATACCTCATTTCCACTCCTACTTTTACCCTTTTCTCCAGAACACCCCGTATTACTACGAACGTCCACTTCCATTGGATAAAACCATCGTATGGTTATATACAAACTCGAAGGAATTTATTCGAGGATGGTTTCCGGTTCTGGAGAAAACGGATAGGACTATTCAGTTGTCTTTTCCTTTTACCTTCTCTCAGGTTGCGAGTGCTCCTTGGATCAGGACAGTACACCTATTACGCAATTTGGATAGTCTTCTTCCAAACCATAGGCAGGTGCCGACCGGTAGGGAATGAAGAAAACCAATTAGCCTAACGAAGGTGTACAGAAGGTATTATATAAAGACAAATAAAGGGATTAGTAAGAGGGCAAAGTAAATTGCGACTGCTATTCACGACCAAACCAAGTATTTCATCGCCACTCCTACTTCACCTTTGTATTTCTCCAGGACACTCCGTATCACTACGAAGATCCACAGTTTATTAGATACTCCATCGTATGGTTATATACGAACTCGAAAGGAACTTGTTCCAGTTCAGGGATGGATTCTGGTTCAGGAGAAATAGGAATAAGGTTTTATTCAGTTGTCTTTTATCTTCACCTTCTCTCAGGTTGCGAGTGCTCCTAGGATTTGGACAGTACACCCATTATGCTTATTGGATAGTCTTCTTCCAAACCATAGGCTGGTGCCGAACGGTAGGGAAGGAAGAAAACCATTTAGCCTAAGAGGGTGTATAGAAGGTAATGACTAAAGACAGATAAAGGAATTTGGCGAGATGGCAAAGAAATATACGGTTACAGTTGTGAATCTGATAATGGAAGAGGCATTACTAGGAATACCCGGATACCCCTTCGAAACATTTACATGTTTCAGTTTCACTGTGTATTGTTAAAAGAAAACTGATTTCCCAATTAGTCCTTACTCCAGGGTATATATTTACCAGGTTTGATTCTCACATCTGTATGGTTTTACAGATGATGAGTGGGAGTAAGTTATTGGGAATTGGGTGATCATCCTCATTATATCGGGATTCGTTGTAATTGGTGATATTTGAGGAAATCGCCTGGGTTGTTTGCCGGACGGCAAATATTTGGTTTTGAATATTCGTTGTAATGCACCAATTTCAAATTGATATATCTGTAATTTTATTTTCATAAAGTGAGATATAACTTTTTGAAATTATGTCGGTGACATTTACCTATATCAGTGGATGGTTAGGTAAGGAGTATTAAACAGCGGTGTAATTCTTCTTAACCATAAGTACAGTTTTCAACCTACGACACACAGGGAATGAGTTATTATACTCGGGGGACTTATACAGAGTATTGTATGTTGTCCAGTGTCCATGAGGACATAGGGGTTGGTACTCGTACTATATTCTGTTTACTTGTGACTTATCTAGTTCTCAGACATGTGTTTCATAGAAATGCAAGGTCCAAGTTTTGAGAAGTTATAGGTATAAGAATAAAGTAGAGAACCAGGTATTGCAAGTATCGGGATTCTTCAAGGTGATCGAGGATGTAGATACTTGTGTATGGTATTCAGTTAATAGTAATGATTAAGAGAACTTGCTTCTCTTTCAGGTTACTCATAATTGGAAGCACTCCTAAGTTGAGTAATGCTGATTAGCCTCTCTCCATTTAGTTGACATGCACTGGAGACAGCTGCATGATTTGAATATGGTTCAATTAAATCAGTGCCTCTGTTTCTGTATTGGATATAGAACAGTTCATATTTTAACGATGTTAAGGTACGGGGAGCTGTCCGGCTTATGCTTAAAACCAGACTCCGGATAACTCAAGGCACGTTTCTGTAATGGCTGTTTGTGGGTTGACCCAGGCTATGACGAGGGTTGACTTTCTACCATATGCAAGATCAATAGTGATATTGTTCTTGACTCGCCACAGTTTTAACAAAAAAGGATTTTTTCAGAAAACAGAAGTGGGAGTATGGTAGAACTGGAAGTGATTCCAGAACCGCAAACGATTGCTAAAAATTTGATAAAAACCTAAAGATTCAATCTGGTTGGACATTCCATTGGCCACTCCGCAGATATGGTAGGTAACCTCAGGCGCTCGAAAGGTACTTCGGTAGCCTCAAGGACGGTGATGGGGAGGTTCTTGTTTACCCAGACTTGCCATTGCTGTTGTTCCAGACTGTGAGACCCGGCAGGAGGATGAGTACAGCGTCGTTCAGAACTGGCTTTAGAAGTGCATGTGTATATGACTCTGCCAGAGGGTTGTCATAGGCAGTGGGAGCAGCGGAAGCATAGTGGACAAGTGGCTTATGTCTATTTATAGTCTAATAGCAGATATAGCGGAGATGGATCATCTATTTCTGATGTGACAGTCATAGGTTTGACTTCATCAGAATAGGGGATGGATCTGTTAAGAAGGTAGTAGGGTGTGATGTCCTGGTATTAGGATGACATACACAGAGTAGGAAGTGAAATTCCTATACTACGATCGGTTATACTTTGGTTGTCACACAGTGGTTTCTCCACATAGGATATAGATGTTGTTTTTGCACTAGATGCAATAAGGTGATATTGATCCAATCCTGGAGAAACGTTCGGAAGCAGTTTTAGAACATAAGTTGATATTCTATGGATATGATGACGGCATCCTCCTTCGGGAGATAGTTATCATTCCAGGCTACCAAGGTGACCTGGATGACAGAGTGACTGTCAGAGTTATAGTTTTCCCTCTGACGAGGGGCAGTACTTTAGACAGGTGGTCCAAGCGGATACTGAAGGAGGCATGGCGCAGGATACTGATTGGTTTCAGTTGACGATACAGTCTAAGAAGTTTGGATTTGGAGTTCATTTACGAGCTAGGTCCCATCAGATATCCAGACACATTCTAAGACAGGTATTGCTCATTTCGGGAGATGGTTTTCTCTGCGAACTTGAGATAAAGAAAGACATAGAAAGAAACATTTGAGCGGATCCACTCACTGAGACTATTCCTCGAACGCATTAGTTTCGCAAACGGGTTTTGTGAGACTGATTAGTAGAGGAGTTGGGTGTTCGGTATCACACAGGCTATGAGTATGCGACGTCGCAATAATTAGCCTTGAGTGCAAGTGGGAGATTGTTGGAGATAGTGCCCTCAGAGTGAATTATTGGATCACAGGCACGTGATTGTAATGATTGAGGGAGGACCTATACCGGTAGAACAGTCTTACTCGAGATGATAGTATGCTATCTGGTTTATCTTTATCATCGTGTACTGTCTTAGGTGACGTTACAGGTCACTATTGCACGTTGATAGAGCCCTCAGGATTCTTGCTTGACGGCCAGCAGTATGATGGCGATCATATACGTGGGAGCTGGGGTCTATAAGCACATCCTTAAATGGTCCCTAGTCGTGGGAGTTTTCGAGACAGGGCATTGATACTCCAGAGTAGACTAGTGTATACAGTCGAGACCCCGACGAGGGGCGGTGGCCGGTCTCACAAGCCACTGGTATCAGTTGGTTGACCTAAGATGTATACAGGTGCTCAATTGGTTATGAGTACACCGGACAGGACTCGCCGGGAACATGCTAGTTGGTCTTATACCTGACGTCAGATAGCAGTTCCCTGGTGACATGTGTACAGGTTAGTTCATCGACCTGAGATCGTCATTTGTCTCGTGTGAGTTCCCACTGTACTTTGATTACTACCCTACCACGGCTCAAAGAAGTCGTGCAAACAGGTTTTAGTTGGGTACAGTCCCGAGCCACAAGGAGGCAGTGAGCGGATCTGCAGGGGTTCGTCTCTCCCGGTATTGGGGGTGAGGTCGCGCTGTGTCTAGGAGAGCCATTACATAAAGCCCTCGGCCGAGGCAGGAGATTTACTGGTAGGTATTCCAGTAGTATCTCATGGTGTTCTGGGCTACACTCCGACACGACTTGTACCGCTTTTAGGGGTCTGACTTTTACCAACCCCCTAGGCCCGCCATGCGATGCTCATAGACGAACGGACCGGACTGTACGGATATTGTCACTGACAGGCTCAGTAGGGTGTCAGGATGAGTTCGCTCATCGACATCCCTTTTGGTCAATACCTGGTAGCCCGTTACGTATGGCTAATACCTCTGACGTGCTAGTGGTTAAATCCACAGCTAAAGTATTGACGAGTCTTTAGAGTCCCCCACAGACAGTTTCTCAAGTTTCGGGCGAAACGCTGTAGAGGCCGTATGGAGATATGGCAAGGTTCGATCAGATACGTGCGGTATTGCACGGATCATGATCGGACGGATAATACTAGCGGGCTTTGGTTTAGGCCGGATCCTAGTATTGTACAGTGTAGATTTTGTCTCATTGCATTTGTATTCGGTCGGAATACAAATGCGGGTATGTATATACAGTCGCGGGGTTTTCCTGTAATTTATTACGGGATCAGTTTTCTGAAGTTGCCAGTTTGCATTCCGTTTCAGCCTGTTTTCCTTTCTTCCTTTCGTTGGCTGATAATTGATGGAGGGGGGGTTATTTGCAAGTATGCAAATTAGCATTGTGGAGGGGGTTTCTTGTAAATGGAGTGATTATGATAATTCAAAGCATCTTTGCTTTTTCTTTCATCATTTCTTTAGCATTAATTGAGATGGGATTTGATAAGAATGTGAGGGTGATGTTTTGAAATGAGGTTTGCTTTTGCTTATGGTCACCTTGCCTTTTCCTACACTAACCTCCCTTCTTGCTCTCTCTCTCTCTTTCAAAAAGGGGGGCCGGCCACATTCTTGAGGGGAAGGGGAATTCATTTGGTGTGGGAATTTTTCTTCATCTCATATTTTCCTTGCTTGCTACAAAAATTCCTAACACATCTCCAAAGTTGATTTCTTCACCTCCATCATCTTTATGGCAACTTCACAACCCCATGAGACAAGCTTACTACACTTAGCCTACAGCATCCTTGGGCACGTCGACTCGCCAACTTCGTGCTCGAGTTGCCTCGGTCCAGAGGTGGGAGCCCGTAAAAGAACCCGGCGATGTGGTGCCCATTCCGATGATGAGATGAAGACCGGAGATTCCGCGAGGAGATCGGAGTGGAGGCCGAAGACCGAAGGACACGGATCGCTCGGTATAGCATTCTATCCCATCTCTTGTTTGCTAGCATTAGGTTAATGGTTATGATCCGGGTTTTAGGATGCGGTAGTGCCGGTTTTCATGTCATGAAAAATTTTCGTTTCCGCATTTTGGCCTCGGAAAGACGGCCGGGGCGCTACCGTAGTCCTACAAAAACCGTGGCCAATAGGCCTTTTGGGCGGCGGTTCCGTGACCAAGTCATATCATCTCTTGATCGTATTTCAGGGGTATTTTGGTAATTGTATATGGGCTCAGAATATTACCCTAGGGTTTCACTTCACTGCCTATAAATACTCCAGATCAGAGCCATATGAGGGATGTATATTTTCACTATTTTTTTGTTAGAATTTAGTGTAATTTCTCTTTCTTTTTCATCTTTCCTCCATTAAAATTGTAGTGAGAACTTTTGAGTGGATGATAAATGAAGAGGAGTTCTTTTTATATACATGTCTTGTAATTTGTTAACTAGTTTTTATATATGTTTCTTGTAATTTTCTTTCTTAAGTAGTTGTTGTTTTTCTTGTTCTTTTTCTTCATCTCTTTGCTTTTATCCTTGCAACCATGATGCTTAAGAGTGATCCTTTCCTAGGTGAGGTCTCAAATAGCTATTTGTAATTTTCTACCTCATTTCTTTCTATCTTCTTTACTTGTTTTATTTTATTTTATTTTATAATGAGTGAGTAGTTTCTCACTTGTTAGGGTAGGATAAGGAAAGTTTGAGAGAAGGAAATCTCTCTCACTTTTTCTTTACCCAACAACTTGATTCGAACTCCCGTCAAGGCAATCACAATCTGCTCCTTACGGCACCCTATCCTATATGATAGCGGTGACACTCTAGTGAGACCGGTTGTGGTTGAATTAACCGGGGGTTATGGCTAAGAGCCAAGAACGGGCGGACAAGGACCAAAATGAAGGAATTAAGCGTTGGAAAGCCTAGCGTATAATCGCAAGTTTCCTTCCTAGTTGTGCTAATCTCCGTTGTTACCGATTACCGTAAAATCGATATCAAGAGTGGCAAACGAAAGAAGCGAGCGAACTCCTAACTCAAACTAACCTAATTCTAATCCTAACAAGTTTCTATTAACATACATATTTAAGCACATAGTTAACCAAACTCGGACAATTTGGACTTAACTCGTTAAAGTACTAAGAAAAAGATTCTCATCTCTCCGTGAATCGACCCGTACTCAACCAGCTAGCTACCAAGTGAAACCGTCTTGATTATGGTAATTAAAACTAGCATAAAAACTTAGCAATCAAATGGCGTCGTTTCCGGGGAGACGGTAGTTTATTTCTTTGTGTAGTTTCGGGTTAATTTGTGAATATATATATATATAACTATAAAAATCATCTTGTTATTTTTTATTCTTTTTGTGTGAGTGTGCAAGATAAAGAGAAGATCAAGTTCAGTACCAAAGTCATAGAGAGTTAGACCCACATCTCACGGCTACACCGCGGTGGATCAAGACGAAACCGCGG
Organism: Agapanthus africanus; assembly: GCA_030015575.1. Taxonomy (NCBI): domain Eukaryota; kingdom Viridiplantae; phylum Streptophyta; class Magnoliopsida; order Asparagales; family Amaryllidaceae; genus Agapanthus; species Agapanthus africanus. The sequence goes on from CM057346.1 coordinate 407,494,163, forward strand.
CTAACCGTACAAATTCTGGAGCAAATTTGTTGATCAATTCAAGACTCATAGGCTCCAAGACGGAGGAGGAGATCAACATTAGCACAGAGAAGAAATTTGGAGCATTATATCGTCCAAAGGACCGCGGAACCACCGCCTTACATTGCAATTGACCACGGAACCGCGGTCAAAAAAAAGCTTCAGAGTGCACAAATTTTTGTGAGTATTTCTTTCTTCTGTCTACCCTCTCTGAACTCCACTGAACTGTTTTTTCTGCAGTATTCTTTGCGCAAACTCTCTCCCCCTCTCCAATAAATTGTTTTTGTGTAGGATCCTTTGCACCGCCAAATAAAATTTTTGCAAGTGTTTTAGATTTTTGTTTGTTATCATTTTGCATAAGTAATACGGACTTTAAGAGATTATAACACCAGTTCAGATTGGGTGGGGATTGCATCACCCTTCCTAAGACCCCAAAAATCACAAAAAGCATACGTATTACCCTTGAGCTTAATTAAAAAATATCTAGACTCAGCCAGCTAAGGACTTGTCATGCTCAATAGGACAAAGAAAAGTTGTGGGCATTCAGTCGTTTATCTAAACTTGACTTTGTGGTGTCTAAGGCTAGACAAGTGAGGAGGTAATTTTAAAAGGCCCGTCTCATGGGGATTCGTGAGTGGAACCCTCCTTATCTCACTTGTACTTATCTGGCCACAATTGGCAGTGAAGAGGCGATTTGAGGGTTATCTCACAACTTGTCACTTTGGAACGGTTAGGAGCAGTCTAGTGGACTTTGAAGACCATAGCTCTAGGTGTGATTGTGTATATTGTAACTGTGATTGTTTGAAGTTGTGTCCATAAATCTGTATATATTTTGCAAAACTCTGTAAACAAAGACCAAAACTTTCATAAAAACTTGCCATTTGTTGCCAAATTTCCATTCCACCTACCTTTCACTGACTTTTTTCCATTGACGTTTTCTTACCCTCACATTTTACGCTTTAACTATACTAAACTCGTTTAGTGTATGTCCGTTTGGACTCGGGACACTAGTGCTTGCCTAGTGCGCGTTACGTTAGTCACTATCGACTGCACGATCGACTCCGATGTCGAAACTCCTTCCACGCCTCTTTCATCCTTGCCTTTGCCGACCAACTCCGACGTTGACCATGATTCTGTTCATACATCTTCACCTTCACCTTCACCCAACTCTTCTTCCGAGATGTCGTGATTTCCTCCTAATATCACTTTACCTCCCTCGGGAATAATTTCACCTCCACTTGGTGCAAATAACCCACAACCATCTCCAGCAGCGCCGCAGCGAATCGCGTTTCCGGATCTCGTTGATCGTTTTTTAGAGCATGGAGGAGGGATGTTTAGCCAATTATGGGTTTATACACTTGTTTTGGGGGGATCAAGAAATTGTGGTAGATAGGAACTTGATTCATGAAGTAACTTTGATACCCCGTATACCCGCTCATGACCAACCCCTCCGATTTGAGGATTACATGCCATTGATGGGCGATAATTGTTCTAGGGAACCCAAGAAAGGAATTCTTGGATGTACGCTATATACGAATGTATTAACCGTGTGCCGTTGGGCACAAAATAACATCTTTGGTAGTTCGCATAACACCACTTTGTTCACTCCATCCTTACACATTGTGCACACACTGATGGTGAAAAACCCAAGTTATGATATGTGCACCGTACTGTTACACTCGATTGGCGCCGGCAAAGGGGCGGCCAATTATCCATACCCAATGTTAGTGACACAATTGTGTCGCTATTTTCTTCCTGTATAGGAGTTTGATGCTTTTATGCATATGGGGGTTCCCATTCGACCCCTAATTGAGGGCGTGTCCACGTCATACAGTAAACTTCACGGGTTATGGTCGCGCACCGAGCCGGCCGAGAATGTGATGGCAGAGACCCCTAGCTCGAGTTCCATAGCGAGCGATGAGGAGCTGACCCTCGCCGAGCAAGCACGCTTGCTGCGGCATACCCATTAGGGGGTCGAGAGAGTGTTAGGGATGCTGACGACTTTTGATCAGCGTATTACGAGTCTAGAACAGGGGATGTCTATCCTGTTGGCATGGGATGAGAGAGCGAGATCGAGGGGTCGTAGTGCTGACACTCGTGGAGCTGGCACAAGTAGTGCTGGCACGAGCGGTACTGCGTCTGGTTCTAGGAGACGCAGTAGGCAGTAATAAGGGCACTGCTGTGAGTAAGTTTGGGCATGGGGTTTGTTGTAAATAGCTATCCATGCATTATGCATCTGCACGTTTATTTTGTAAATATTTGTTCTTTTATTTGCATGTTTATATTTCTACGTTGCATTGTTATCCCAAAACCCATAAAAATTTGAAACTTAAAAAAAGCATTGCATCATGTTTATATTTCTGCATTGCATTGTTATCCCTAAAAAAACAAAAAACAATATGTCAAAGTTGGCTATTTAGACTCGAGTTCAACATGAAGATTGACTAGTTAGAACTAACCAAATTCTATACTTAGTAATTGAAAACCCTAAAACTAACCTTTCTTGAAGTATAACTGTAGTAAATATACGTCCTTGCAGTTTGTTTAGAAGTAAGTAATCTTGAGTTCAGTTCTTGAGTTAAGTTGAAATGAAGGGAAAGTATTGAAAGCTTTATTGAAGAATAAATCTGAAAAATAGTTTCTATTCTCAAGTCCAAATTCAAAAAGTATATACCGTACAAACTGCACTTACACACACCTTAAAACTGGGATAGTAGAGGATATCTAAAAATACTCTTGCATGAAAGCCTAATATGAAAGAAAAAATGGTATTTGTAACTAACCACCAAAAGAGCGTCGTTGAAAAATATATCCAGTCTTGAAAAAATGGGGAAAAAAGGAAAAAAAAAATTTGTATATTAAAAGACCTAGAAACTGCTATTTACGCCTTAATAAGCTCACACACTCGGTAAACGGCTGATCAGTGCCTCAGGAAGCAGTAGTAGTCGTATGAAAAGAGTGTGAGAAAATCCGCCCATCATTAAATAAAAAGAAGTAGTACTAGGTATTAGGGCAATGGTACTATAGCTTGAATTGAATTCCTAAATGTAGGGGTGCAATTGTTAGTTCATGTTGCATGCTCCCACAACTCTTGTGAGGCAGCGGAAGTGATAAACGAAAATTTTCTTTGCATACAACACGCACTTTCCATTAGATCTTGTCTAAACCACAACTAGAAAACCCTAACTAGAGATCTTATCTACTATGTTAGGGATTATACCTTGATGATCCGGTCCTTCGGATCTTCTTTGATGATCTCCTTGGCTCTTTGGATGTTGTCGGTGTGCACGATCTCCGGCCACCCCAAGACCTAGATGATCCACGTGAGAGTTGTCATGCAAGCTAAAACCCTTCTCAAGAGCTAAACCTAGAGTTCAAGTTTGCTAAAAATGGTCACTAGGATGATGTAGAGATTAGTGTATTGGATTATCTTTGATCCTTGGCTTTTCATTCACATCTCATGTGAGTGTTAAAGTAAGGAAGAAGAAGGAGGAGAGAAGAAGGAAAGAGAAAGAGTTTTGCATAATAAGAAAATTCAAGCATGAGAAAATGATATATTCAAATGGAAATTATTGAAGCATGGAATATAAAATTAGCACCATACTTCAATAGTAACTCCAAAAGATTAAAATATAAAATAACCCATTCTCACAACCATGCTTGGACTTTCTAATTTCCACCTCATTTATATATTTTCATAAAATAAATAATGTACTATGAGGTGGCATCTTCTAGAAGGTATTCTTGTAACAATTACAAGAATACCCCTCCTCCGTATACCGTATCCCGTATACCGTATACCCGTATCCGAATTCCGAAAAATACGAATACCAATAATCCAATAATATAATACCGGTATCCGGCTTAAACCAAAGCCTACCAGTATTATCGTTCCGATTATTATTCTTGTAACAATTACACGAACATATTCGAAACCCTGCCGCAATACCTTACGGCTGTCGTAACAACTTACGGCCTCTACATCTTTCGCCTGAACGAGGGAACCCTCTGTGTGGGACTCTAAAGACTCGACAGTACGCTGGCAGTGGGTTTAACCACAAGCACGTCAGTGGCACTAGCTGTGCGTAACGGCTACCCAGGTACATGACGAAAAGGTGGCCGACGAGCGAACTCATCACAACCCCAACGAGCCTACAAGCAACAATTACCGTACAGTCCGGTCTTTTCGTCTGATACGTCGCATATGAAGTCTAGGGGTGGTAAATGTCAGACCCCGGTAACTTTATAAGTCATGCTGATTTACGGCTCATAACAGTTCGAGAAACTACTGATAACACTTATCAGTAAACCTCGAGAACCCTGGCCAGGGATTTAGGTGTTATAGCCGATCAAATATAGTGCGACATCAACTCCCTATACCGGGAGAGACGAAACCCCTCCTATCGCTCACTGTCTCCATGTGATTCGGGACTGTACCCAAAGTCCACCTATTTGCACGACTCAATAGATCCGTGGTAGGGTGGAAATCAAAGTACAGTGGGAACCACACAAGACTCGATAATGATCTCGGGTCTACAGACTAACCTGTACAAGTGCCGCCAGAGAACTGCTATCTGACAATTGGTATATATACTATCTAAGAGTTCTCGGCGAGTCCTATTCGGTGTACCCATTCTCCAATGAGCACCTGTGTACAATTTTTGATGTCAAACACCAATGGTTATGGAATCAACCATCGCCCCACAGGGTCAGGAAACGTACACACTAGTCTAACTTGGTAATACTGATGCCCTGTCTCGATATACTCTCGACTAGGAACTATTAAAGGATATGCTTATAGACTATCCAGGCCCCACTAGTATGATCTCATCATAATCCTGGTAGTCAAGCATAATCCTAAGGGCTTCATCAACATGCATATAAAGATATGAAATATAACACAAGATGAAGATAAACCAGATAGCATACTATTATTTCGAGCAAAGATTGTTTCTTCACATATGCATGCCTAGCATCCTATACAATACAGGCCTCTAGGGCATACATATCTAACAATCTCCCACTTGCACTAAAGCCTGTAGTTGATACAATAAGTACCCACTGTCTGCACTAGAACCAGTTGTCGACGTACCGCATGCCCAACAGCTCGAACAGTTTCTCAAACTGGACTTAAGGGATGGCCTTGGTGAATGGATCTACTGTGTTTTCTTTCATGTCTACTCTCCGTACCTCGATATCTTGGCGATCCACTATCTCCCTGATGAGGTGATACCGCCTCAAGATATGTCTGGATTTCTGATGGGACCTCGGTTCCTTTGCCAAAGCCATGGCTCCATTGTTGTCGCAATACAAAGGTATTGGATTAGCAATGGATGGAACCACCTGAAGTTCAAAAATGAACTTCCTCATCCAGACTGCCTCTTTTGCGGCATCATTAGCAGCAATATACTCAGCTTCCATTGTGGAGTCAGCGACGGTATCTTGCTTGGAACTTTTCCAACATACCGCCCCTCCATTTAGGGTAAATACAAACCTTGAGATGGACTTACTATCATCCTTTTCGCTCTGGAAGATGGAGTCGGTAAATCCCTCCATCTGGAGATCTCCATTACCATACACCAAGAACATTTCTTTAGTTCTTCTCAAGTACTTCAGAATGTTCTTCACAGCAGTCCAGTATTTCTCCCCTGGGTTAGATTGATACCTACTTACTGCACTCAGTGCATAAGCTACATCTGGGCGAGTACATAACATCGCATACATTATAGATTCTACTGCCGAAGCATAGGGTATAATGCTCATGCGAGCCCTCTCCTCATCGGTCTTTGGAGACATCTCTTTGGAGAGGGTGATCCCGTGACAAGCGGATAAATTACCCCTCTTGGAATCTTCCATTCTAAACCTCTTTAGTATGGTGTCAATGTATCTCGATTGGGACAATCCCAATAATTTCTTAGATCTATCTCTATAGATCTTAATGCCCAGAATGTACGAGGCATCGTCCAGGTCTTTCATAGAGAACTTCTGCGATAAGAATAGTTTGACCGATTGTAGCATAGGAATATTATTTCCTATCAAAAGAATGTCGTCCACGTACAATACGAGGAATGTAACAGTACTCTCTACAATCCTTTTATAAATACATGGTTCATCAACATTTTTAATAAAACCAAACTCTTTGATTGTATCATCAAAGCAGATGTTCTAACTCCGTGATGCCTGCTTTAATCCATAGATGGATTTAAGCAGCCTGCATGATGTTCTGCTGCTCCCACTATCAATGAAGCCTTCTGGCTGATCCATAAAAACGCATTCTTCTAAATCACCATTTAAGAATGCCGTTTTAACATCCATTTGCCAGATCTCATAATCATAGTGAGCAGCTATAGCAAGCAGGATCCTAATGGATTTGAGCATCATGACTGGTGAAAAGGTTTCATCATAGTCCAATCCTGGTCTTTGACGAAATCCTTTTGCTACCAGCCTAGCTTTATAGGTCTCCACCCGACCATCCACACCGATCTTTCTTTTAAAGATCCATTTGCACCCTATGGGTTTTACTCCAGAAGGTGCAACCTCCAAAGTCCATACTTTGTTGGTGTGCATGGATTCTATTTCGGATCTCATGGCATCCAGCTACTTCACTGAGTCACTACTCGTGATAGCTTGCTGAAAACTAGTAGGGTCATCATCATCCATGATGCAATCTTCCCTATCACCATCAATTAGAAAACCGTAGTATCTATCAGGTGGGTGAGAAGTCCTACCAGATCTACGGAGTGGCTAAGGTTCGTCAGGTTCTATTGAAACCTCAGGTTCAACCAAATCATCGGTAATTGTTTGTGTATCTGGAATTTCTTCCAGTTCTACCGCATTGCCAAAGTATCATTTGTAAAAAATTCATTTTCTAAAAATGTGGCATACTGAGAAACAAATACCGTTTGTTCCTCCTTGTGGTAGAAAAAATATCCATACGAGTGTTTTGGATATCCCACAAATCTACACAAAACCGATCGTGTCTCAAGTTTGTCCGGATTCTGCTTTTTCACATAAGCCGAACAACCCCATATCTTAATTCTTTTAAGAGATGGTCTCTTCTCATACCATATCTCATATGGAGTGGTAGACACGGTTTTGGTCGGAACCCTGTTCAATAGATAAATCGCAGTCTCCAATGCGTGCCCCCAGAATGATATTGGTAACTCAGTATCACTCATCATAGATCGTACCATATCTAATAGGGTACGATTCCTCCTTTCCGATACACCGTTGTGCTGTGGTGTGTACGGAGGAGTGAGCTGAGAGAGAATCCCATTCTCTTTTAGGAAATCTAGAAACTCTGAGCTCAGATACTCTCCTCCTCGATCTGATCAAAGTTTCTTGATACTTAAGCATGTTTGTTTTTCTACTTCAGATTTATACTCCTTGAATTTTTCGAAGGCTTCGGACTTATGTTTCAACAAGAACATGTGCCCGAATCTCGATAAATCATCAGTGAAGGTTATGAAGTATGAAAAACCACCTCTTGCATGTGTAGACATTGGTCCACATACATCACTATGTATGAGGCCTAAGAGTTCAGTAGCTCTCTCTCCGTGTCCAGTAAACGGAGTTTTAATCATTTTACCCTTGATACAAGACTGGCAAGTCGCATAAGATTTATATTCAAACGGGTTCAAATATCCATCTTTATGTAGCTTGGTTAGTCTTGTTTCGTTAATATGACCAAGTCTACAATGCCAAATGAATGCTTCATTTATGTCTCAAACCTTTCTTTTGTTTGTGTGTTGTACGTTAAAAACTGTATGTTGGTTTAGGATGTATATCCCGTTATTTAATGTACCAGACCCAATCAACTCTTGATGTAGGTTAATGTTCATAACATTAGATTGCAATACAAAATTATATCCTGCATTGTCCAACACCGATACAGATATAATATTACATAACATAGAGGGTACAAAATAACACAGGTTCAAAACCAATATACAACCCGACGGCAAACCAAGGTGATACTCTCCTACTGCTGTAGCATATACTGAGGAACCATTCCCAACTCGGAGAGTGTGATCACCTTTCTTCAAAAACTTGCTATTTCTCAACCCCTGCATACAATTGCAGATGTGAGATCCTGACCCAGTATCTAATACCCAGGAAGCAGAGTTAATTGAAAAACAGTTTTCTATTACAAACACACCTGAAGTAGAAGCTTCACCCTGCTTCTTCTTCTTGAGGTCGGCCAAGTATCCAACGCAGTTTCTCTTCCAGTGCCCAGTCTGGTGGCAGTGGAAACATTCCCCTCGTCCTGTCGCAGCAGCCCCTTTCTTGTCCTTTCCCAGAGCCTTTTTCACTCCGCCTCTCTGCTTGATGGGATTCTTCTTCTTCTTCTTTCTTTTTCCCTTGAATTTGTCTTTTGGGACGGAGGAAGAAGATGGCCCAGCAATAAGAGCGGGAGTTTTCGCTACCTTTAGTGTGCTCTCTGCACTCCTCAACATATTGAGGAGTTCAGACAAAGACTTCTCCATGTTGTGCATGTTGAAAGTTACAATGAATTGAGCAAAGGTAGGGGAAAGGGACTGTAGAACAATATCAATATACTGCTCGTTCTCCATTGTCCAACCCAGGTCCTCAAGTTCTTCGATAAGTCCAATCATCTTCAATACATGGTCACTTACAGACGTGCCAGCAGCCATTCGCATCTGAAACAATTTTCGAGATGCCTCGTATCGGAGAGTACGAGATTGCTCTCTATACAACTCCTTTGTATGGAGAAAGATGGATTGAACATCCATCTTCTCATGCTGCTTCTGATGTTCATTGTTCATAGAAGCAAGCGCGAGGCACTTGGCTGTGGCGCAGTCTATATCCCATGTCTTGCGAATTTCTTTATCCGCAACTGAAAAATCAGGGCCTGGGATAGGAGGGGCTGGAGTAGTCAGGACATATCCAACCTTATGATAGGTCAGGGAAATATTCACGTTCCTTAGCCAATCTTTGTAATTCGGTCCCGTGAGTTTTTTTTTGTCTAATAAAAGCTTAAGTCCCGTCATAGGTATCTGCCATTAGGAAAGAGAAAAGAAGACACTCAGCGATTGCTCTTGCATAATTAGATAGGTTATTAATCTTATCTAACTGATGTCTCCCACTGCTTTTTATCAAATTTTCCTTCAAACCTTTAAAAGGAAAACTAGCCAGGATTAATTGCAATCTACAAGTTCGCTAACCGGTCGGCCAGGCTAGTGTCAGTACTCCGAGGGAGGTTCCCCGTGCTTTCGCACGGACCTAATAAAAGTAAACCTCGTTTTCCTAGAGGCTGTTGGAGATAGTGCACTCAGAGTCAATTATTGGATCACAGGCACGTGATTGCAATGATAGAGGGAGGACCTGTCCCAGTAGGACAGTCTTACTCAAAATGATAGTATGCTATCTAGTTTATCTTTATCATCGTGTACTGCTTTAGGTGACCTTATAGGTCACTATTTGTAGGGTTCCTAGGCACACTAATGAGGTCTCACAACAGATCAAACATGCCAAATTCAAATTTTTTCATGTGCCTACAAACCCTAATACGGATCGTTAACTAGAGGATAAGGCGATGCAAGCAAGTAAACGACTTTATTGCTAAAGGAAAGTGACTACAACCTTTGTAGATCCGGTCCTCCACCTCTCTAGCTCCGTGATGACGTCCTTCCGCTGTACCCATCAAAATCCTAGACTCTCGCGGTGGTTTCATCGGAGAAAAGATCGGGCTAGGTCGTCGACTTCGATGCCGAAGATGATCTACGTCGAGGCAACACAATATCAAGCTCCAACTTCACCAAGTCATGAAACTTGTGAAGAAAACACCCCATACTACTTGGCAAGTGGTAGAGGATGAAGAAATAGGAAGTGGGTTCACTTTAGAATTAGATTTCTCACTCTTTTTCTCATGTTGCCATTGAAGCTAGCAAGCTTTCATAAAGCTTGATGAAGATGAAGATGAAAGAATAAAAAGGATTGTTTTTTTAAAAAGAAAATCCCATTCATTCTTATCATAATGCAACCTTGGTTAAGTGTAGAGAATAAACTAAGCTTAGGTGAATGGTTAGGTTTAGGCAAAAGACAAAATGGTAGATAATCTAAAGAAGCTTCATGAAGCTAAAGCAAAGAAACAAAATTAGCCACCATTTTTATTTTGCTAAAAATGAATAAATGAATAAATAAATAAATGAACAAGTAAATAAACAAAACCCTAACCATTCACTTAAACATGGTTTAAAGTAAACATACACCCAAACTTGCATGATACAATCAAGTGCACAAAAATATATCACATATACAATGTGCACATCAAGTGAGAAAATCTATTTTAAGTGAAAAAATACTAGTTAATGCAAAGTAATATATCTAATATATAATTATACATTAAAATCATTAAATCAACACTTGATTTAACGATCCGGTCATATCGCATATGACCGACTAATATCCAATGTATCGACTTATCGAATCAATCCTCGATTCGATAACTAGGTTATATCGCATACAACCAATCGATACATTCATCGCGAGAATAGAATACGGTATCACATACACGCATTATTCTCGGTCCCGCACATATCTCATATGCGCTCCTATTTCGTTTCGCTTGAGCCAGGAAACCTCTGTGTAGGACTCTAAAGACTCGTCAATACGCCGGCAGCAGGTGATGATCATATCAAACACCCACAAGCCGCAAGCGGTCTGCTAAACGTAACGGCCACCCGGGTATTGAGCGATCAGAAGATCGACGAGCAAGCCCGCTCACACTCCTGTGAATCCAACCAGTAACACTTACCGTACAGTCCGGTCTGTTCGTCTGATATGTCGCATATCTCGCCTAGGGGTGGTAAACTTCAGACCCCAATAGCTTGATAAGTCATGCCGACGTAAGGTCCATAACAATCGTGAAACTACTGATAACTCTTACCAGTATATCACTGCAACCCTGGCCAGGGATTTCCTGTGATGGTCAGTCGAGCATAGCACAACATCAACCCCAATACCGGGAGAGACGAATCCCCTCCTATCGCTCATTGCCTCCATGTGAATCGGGACTGTACCCAAAAACCACCTGTTTGCACGACTCAGTAGAGCCGTGGTAGGATGGAAATCAAAGCACAGTGGGAGACACACAAGACTCTATGACGATCTCGGGTCAACAGACTAAGCTGTACCAGTGTCACCAGAGAACTGCCATCTGACGTGAGGTATAATTCCATCTGGGAGTTATCGGCGAGTCCGTTCAGTGTACCCAGTCTCCACTGAGCACCCGCATACCATCTCTGATGTCAAACACCAATGGATATGGGATCATCCATCGCCCATCATATGGGTCGAGAAGATATACGCTAGTCTACTCTGGAATATCGATGCCCCGTCTCGATATTCCCACGACTAGGAACATTGAAGGATGTACTCATGGACTACCCAGGCCCCACTAGTATGATCTACATCATAGTCCTGGAAGTCGAGTACACAGCCTAAGGGCTTTATCAACATGTAACAGAGGGACAGAAAGTATACATGTTAAGATAAAGAGCAACCAGATAGCGTACTATCATGTCGAGCAAGAAAGTCCTACCTATATATGTCCCAGCATCCATTACAATATACATCCTATGCACAGTAATGGCCTCTAGGGCATACATATAACTAACAATCTCCCACTTGTACTAGGGCCATCTGTAGCAGTAGTTGCAGTATCACATACTCAACCATCCCATATAAGTCTCTCTCTGGGAAAAAGCCTTTATGAGTGGATCCGCCGTATTGTCCTCTGAGTCTACTCACCTAACCTCGATCACCCTGGAGATCATCTATCTCCATGATCAGGTGATGCTGCCTCAGAATATGTCTGGGTCACTGATGGGACCAGGGTTCCTGGGCCAAAGCCACACATCCATTGTCATACAATGGTAGGAACCGAGTTCATCTCATGAACTAATATACACCCAGACAGCCTCTTTGGTAGTATCTTAAGTACCGATGTATCCAGCCTTAATCATCTAGTATGCCACGGTATCTAGCTTGGAACTCTTCCAACATACCGTCCCTTTACTGAGGGTAAAGACAATGCCTGTGACTGACATTCAGTCGTCCTTATCACCCTGGAACCTTTCCAATGATTCTCCCCAGGATCGATTGATACTATCTTACTACAGCTAGTGAGAATCCTAACATCCATTTAGATCTATCTCATAGACCCAAATCCCATGATTTAGGAGGTATCATCTATTGGAGATAGTGCCCTCAGAGTCAATTATTAGGTCACAGGTACGTGATTGCAATGATTGATGGAGGACCCATCCCGGTAGGACAGTCTTACTCGAGATGATAGTATGCTATCTGGTTTACCTTTATCATCGTGTACTGTTTTAGGTGACCTGACAAGTTGCTATTACACGTTGATAGAGCCCCTAGGATTCTTGCTTGACCACCAGCAGTATGAGGGCGATCATATAAGTGGGAGCTGGGGTCTATAAGCATATCCTTAAACGGTCCCTAGTCGTGTGAGTTTCGAGACAGGGCATCGATACTCCAGAGTAGACTAGTGTATACAGTCGAGACCCCGACGAGGGGCGGTGGCCGGTCTCACAAGCCACTGGTGTCAGTTGGATCACCTAAGATGTATACAGGTGCTCATTGGGTTATGAGTACACCGGACAGGACTCGCCGGGAACATGCTAGTTGGTCATATACCAGACGTCAGATGGCAGTTCCATGGTGACATGTGTGCAGGTTAGTTCATCGACCTGGAGATCGTCATTTGTCTCATGTGAGTTCCCACTGTACTTTGATTACTACTCTACCACGGCTCAAAGGAGTCATGCAAACAGGTTTTAGTTGGGTACAGTCCCGAGCCACATGGAGGCAGTGAGCGTATCTTCAGGGGTTCGTCTCTCCCGGTATTAGGGGTGAGGTCGTGCTGTGTCTAGGAGAGCCATTACACGAAGTCCTTGGCCAAGGCAGGAGATTTACTGGTAGGTATTCCAGTAGTATCTCAGGGTGTTCTGGGCTACACTCCGACACGACTTGTACCGCTTTTGGGGGTCTGACTTTTACCAACCCCCTAGGCCCGCCATGCGATACTCATAGACAAACGGAGCGGACTGTACGGATATTGTCACTGAGAGGCTCAGTAGGGTTGTCAGGCTGAGTTTGCTCACAGACGTCCCTTTTAGTCAATACCTGGTAGCTCGTTACGTATTGGCTTATACCTCTGACGTGCTGGTGGTTAAATCCACGACCAAGGTGTTGACGAGTCTTTAGAGTCCCCCACATTCTGTTACTCAGCTTTCGGGCGAAAGGTTGTAGAGGCCGTATGGAGATATGGCAAGGTCCGATCAGATACGTGCGGTATTGCACGGATCAGGATCGGACAATTTGTACTATAGGCCGTATGGATATATGGCAGGGTTCGATCAGATACGTGCGGTATTGCACGGATCAGGATCGAACAGATATTACTAGCCGGCTTTGGTTTAAGACGGATCCTAGTATAGTACAGTGTGAATTTTGTCTCATTGCATTTGTATTTCGGTCGGAATACAAATGCGGGTGTGTATGCACAGTATCGGGGTTTTCCTGTAATTTATTACGGGACCAGTTTTCTGGAGTTGCCAGTTTCCTTTCCGTTTCGGCCAATTTCCTTTGTGTCGTTCATTGGCCGAAGATTGGTGGAGGAGGGCTTATTTGCATTGTTGCAAATAAGCATTTGTGGAGGGGGTCTTTGCATATTTCCTTGTATCATGATGGTGCACCATTCTTTGACCTTGACTTCTTCTTCTATCATTGCTTGACTTTGTGAGGTGATAGTTGTAGTGGAGTGTTGGTTATAGTTTGTCATCATGGTTGATGATGATGGGGTTGTTGGAGTAGTTGAGAGTGGGTGTGATTGTGACCATATTCTTTCATGATTTCCTTTTGCAATATAGCCTTCCCACTCTCTCCTTTTGGATGACTCTCTCATTCTTTCCCCTCCCTCACCTCTCATGGCCGGCCCAAGCATTGTGGGGGCTGTCCCAAATTTTTGGTGGGGATGTTTGGCTCATTTCATGTTGCAAAAATCCCATAAGTTCAATCCAAAAAAGCCCCAAGTTCAATTCCTCCACAAAGGGCAATTCCACAAACCCCAAAATGAGACTTGCTCACTAGATATTCTACAGCAAATATTAGGCACGTCGACTAGCCAGCTTCGTGCCCAAGTTGCCTCGGCATTGAGGTGGGAGCCCGTAAAAGAAGTAGGCGATGTGGTGCACTTCCGGCGACGAGGAGGAGACGGGACATTCCGCAGGAGATCGGGACGACGACGAGAAGACCGGAGGACTCGGATCTGTCGGTATATCTCTCTTCCCCTTCTTGTAGATAGCTAGGACTAATTAATGGTTCGATCCGGGTATTAGTGCGCGGCAGTTTTCCAGTTCATGAAAAATTAAAGTTTATCACCGCTTCCGCATTTGGCCGTCGGATTGACGGCCGGGGCGCCGCCGTGCACTTACAGTGGTATCAGAGCCTCGCCATTAACTTAGTCTAGCTTGGTTTAATGTGTTTTGCATTTCCGATCGACCAAAATTCCAAAATCTACATTTTTGTTAGCATCAGTTTCTGTTGAAATTTTTTGGTCTCCAAAAATTTTTCAGGTTGTAAAAATTGATGTACTGGAAAATATAAGAGCTCTGTAAAAATTCGATGCAGTGACTCCACTGTGGGAGCGCGGAACCGCCGCAAACACCCCCTTCTCGCCGCGGTTCCGCCGCACACTGTGGAGATCCCTGCACCAAATTTCTACAGTGTTTTTCTGGGGTTAAAATTGGGGTTTTGGAATAATAACATTGGGCCCAGAATTTCCTGATCTGCTACAGTAATGCTTGGGGGCCCACTTGTTAAAATTTGATTGATCGGATATTTTAAACACATTATTTCACAGTATTTACATTATATCTGCGACCGTGAATGTCACTTGATCGGTAAATCCGGTCTAACTGCTATAGCCCGGTTAGACGGATTTGCGAACATGACTTTCACGTTGATGTTCTGTTTTTGCTGTGATGTTGCGGATCGGTCGTGGGGGATAGCCTGGATGCAATGCTAGTACAGTTGTGATTGTATTATGTACATTTGATATTGCGGGGCGAGCGTCCGATATGTGGACTGCCGTCACTGCCTGTTTGTATTATTATTTTGGGGCACGGCCAGGTTGCGGTCGATGTACCCGTTGTATGTATATTTTACTTTCTGTACTAGGATTGCCCCGCGGTGGGGTGCACGGATAGCCGGGTTCTAGAGGGCAACAAGCCCGCATCTCATGGCATTGAGATGGAGGGGGCTTCACTCTAGAATTGGCGGGCTATTCGCCGCACTCGTAGGGGGTACAGGTTGACCCAGGAGGGGTGCCCAAGTTGCCGGATTCCGTGAAGTGCTGGGTAGTCCATTCACGGTGCTGAAGGGGGCTGCCTCGCTTCAGGTTTTGGCGGGTAACTTGCCGCGCCCGTAGGGGTCTAGGATTTTATTGCACAGGCTATCCACACGACCAGGGGAACGTCGGGTTTCAGTAGTGGCTCTGTGAAACCCGGGGATCCCAGATATCTGTATTGTTTCTGTGATGCTGTACATTTTCTGTGATGTTGCATTTCTTATCACGCCTTGAGCGAATATAATATATTGGTGTATATATTAGTAGATGTTGTATATGTTTTGCATCCGCGCTAGTCCAGTCCCCGCTCTGTCGTTAGTTAGCAAACCTAACGGGTAATGACGGGACCCAGTGGCGAATGCGGATGGCATATACGTACATCAGTATATTTTCGTTCTTTGTGGTGTGATCAATTGATGGGACTGCGTTGATTCGGATCAATGCAAGTTAAAAACAAACCTAATCTGATGTTGTTGGAACACTTTTTCAAAAAGTTGTTATTGCAAGGACGTTCACTTTTGTTTTGCATCGTGGTATTCAGTTGGAATATCCTGCTCCTCAGTCGACGAGGCAAGGGCCGAGATCCCTTCACCGGAAGTGACCCCTTGGACAAAAAGTTTGCGTCAGGGCAATAACTTCACTATAGCCGATTACTTTTGCTTTGCACCGTGGTATTCAGTTGGAATATCCTGCACCCCATTCTACGGGGAAAGAGCCGAGATCCCTTCACCGGGAGTGACCTCTTTAGCAACGGTTTTCGTCACTATATTTTTAAAAGCTATCCGTTCCTTCAACGATATCAAGTTCATTACGTTAAAGGTTTTCGCTAGAAACCATTCGTAGCCCTCCGTCGTTTCAGACGGGTAGCACGTAGTATTCATGCTATGTTTGTTGACCTTCGTCAAGGCATAGTGTATGGTAGCTGCTTGTTACCTTTCTGCTGCATAGATAGATGCGTTGGTTTGGGACAGTCGTATAGCCTTGTTGGCCTTCGTCAAGGGCTTGTACGGGTGGATTCAAATTAACCTGGATAATGACGGGTAGAACTTGACATGTGACTTATGATTTGTTGACCTTCGCCAAGGTCATAAGAGCATGGGGCAGAAATCACATCGAGAGTTTCAAAAGAACTGAAACTTGCCAGATATGCGCATACCTTCTGGAGTGTGATACCGTGAGCGGATTCCGTCACGTTGTCATGCGATGATAGTTGGATCCCGATTCCCACTGATGAGTTAGTTTACTCCTCGGGTAACCCCGACTAATTCTTCTTTCAGGTTTGAAGGAGAATTTGAGGTACAGTGGGAGGATTCCAGATTAGATAAATTGGTAACCATTCTGATCTAGGTTAGAGTGCACGCTGAGTGTTTCTTTTCTCTCTCTTTGGCAGCGACCATTGACCCGACCCTAAGACTATGACTCAGTGACCAAGTTGACCGAACCTTCTTAAGCACTGGCTTTTGGATTGTCAGAGTTGCAGACCTCATTGCCACTCCCACTTTTACCCTTTTCTCCAGGACACCCCGTATTACTACGAACGTCCACTTCCATTGGACAAAACCATCGTATGGTTAGATACGAACTCGAAGGAATTTATTCAAGGATGGTTTCAGGTTCTGGAGAAAACGGATAAGATTATTCAGTTGTCTTTTCCTTTTTACCTTCTCTCAAGTTGTGAGTACTCCTTGGTTTAGGGGATAGTACACCTATTACGCAAATTGGATAGTCTTCTTCCAAACCTTAGGCTGGTGCCGACCGGTAGGGAATGAAGAAAACCAATTAGCCTAACGATGGTGTACAGAAGGTATTAAGTTCAGACAAACCAAGGGATTAGTAAGAGGGCAAAGTAAATTGCAACAGATATTCACGACCAAACCAAGTATTTCTTCGCCAATCCTAAATCACCTTTGTATTTCTCCAGGACACTCCGTATCACTACGAAGATCCACAGTTTATTTGGATACTCCATCGTATGGTTATATACGAACTCAAAAGGAACTTGTTCCAGTTCGGGGATGGATTCTGGTTCAGGAGAAATAGGAATAAGGTTTATTCAGTTGTCTTTTATCCTCACCTCCTCTCGCATTGCGAGTGTTCCTAGGATTGGGACAGTACACCCATTATGCTTATTGGATAGTCTTCTTCCAAACCATAGGCTGGTGCCGAACGGTAGGGAAGGAAGAAAACCATTTGGCCTAAAGGGGTGTGCGGAAGGTAAAGACTAAAGACATATGAAGGGATTTGGAGAGGTGGCAAAGAACTATACGGTTACAGTCGTGAATCTAGAAGAGGCATTACTAGGAATACCAGGATACCCCATCGAAACATTTCAATGTTTCAGTTTCACTGTGTAATGTTAAAAGAAAACTGATTTCCCGATTAGACACTTACTCCAGGGTATGTATTTACCAGGTATGATTCTCACATCTGTATGGTTTTACAAATGATGAGTGGGAGTAGGTTATTGGGAATAGGGTGATCATCCTCATTATATCGGGATTCGTTGTAATCGGTGATATTTGAGGAAATCACCTGGGCTGTTTGCCGGTCGGCAAATATTTGGTTTTGAATATCCGCTTTTATGCACCAATTTCAAATTGATATATCTGTACGTCTATTTTCATAGAGTGAGATATACCTTTTTGAAATTATGTCTATGACATTTACCTATATCAGTGGATCGTTAGGTAAGGAGCATTAAACAGCGGTGTAATTCTTCTTGACCATAAGTACAGTTCTCAACCTACGACACACAGTGAATGAGTTATCAGACTCAAAGGACTTATACAGAGTATTGTATGTTGTCCAGGGTCCATCAGGACAGAGGGGTTGGTCCTCGTACTATATTCGGTTTACTTATGACTTCTCTAGTTTTTAGACAGGTGTTTCGTGGAAACACGGGGTCTGAATTTTGAGAAGTTATAGGTATTTGAATAGAGTAGAGAACCAGGTATAGCAAGTATCGGGATTCTTCAAAGAGATCGAAGATGTAGATACTTGTGTATGGTATTCAGTTGATAGTGATGATTAAGAGAAATTGCTTCTCTTTCAGGTTACTCATAATTGGAAGCATTCCTAAGTTGAGTAACGATGATCGACCTTCTTCCATTTAGTTGACATGCACTGGAGACAGTTGCATGATTTGGATCTGGTTCAGTTAAATCAGTGCCTCTGGTCCTATATGGAATATAGAACAGTTCGTATCATTAACGATGTTAAGGTACGGGGAGTTGTCCGGCTTATGATTAAAACCAGACACTGGACAACTCAAGGCACGTTTCTGTAATGGCTGTTTGTGGGTTGACCCAGGCTATGACGAGGGTTGACTTTCTACCTTCTGGATGAACAATAGCAATATTGTTCTAGACTCGCCACAGTTTTATTAAAAATGGATTTTTTTTTTCGAAAACAGTAGTGGGAGTATGGTAGAACTGGAAGTGATTCCAAACCACAAACGATTACTGAAGATTTGACAAGGAACCTAAAGATTCAATCTGGATTGACATTCCATTGGCCACTCCGCATATAAGGTGGGTAACTTCAGGCACCCGAGAGGTACTCCGGTAGCCTCAAGGACGGTGACAGGGAAGTTCTTGTTTACCCACAATTACCATTGCTGTTGTTCCAGGCTGCGAGACCCGGCGGGAGGATGAGTATAGCGTCGTTCTAAACTAGTTTTAGAAGTGTACGTCTATATGACTCTGCCAGAGGGTTATCGTAGTCAGTGGGAGCAGCGGAAGCATTGGTAGACAAGTAGCTTATGTCTATTTATAGACTAAAGGCAGCTGTAGCGGAGATAGATCATCTATTTCTGACGTGACAGTCATGGGTTTGACTTCATCAGAATAGGGGATGGATCTGTTGAGAAGGTAGTAGGGTGTGATATCCTGGTATTTGGATGACATACACAGAGTTGGAAAGGAAACTCCTATACTACGATCGGTTATACTTCGGTCGTCACACAGTGGTTTTCTCCACACAGGACTTGGATATTATATCAGACATACTGGTTACTAGATCTATGGTTTTAGATCTAGATTTGGGTGGTTTCCCAATCAGGGTACTTAGACAGCATTCTATGAGTATTTAGAATGGTTGACTCCTGGCACGGTAGATATACCTGCAGGTAATGGAGTCACCCTCTCTAAAGGTGTCTTATAGACTAACGTAGAGAGGGATGTGCATGATTGGGCAGATCACTTGCTTAGGCAATTGAGTCAATCATGATATGTCAAGTACCACACCAGATGTTGTTCTTGCACTAGATGCAATAAGCTGACATTGATCCAATCCTGGAGAAACAGTCGGAAGCAGTTATAGAACATAAGTGGATGTTCTAGGGATATGATAACGACAGCCTCATTCGGGAAACAGTTATCATTCCAGGCTTCCAAGGTGACATGGACGACAAGGAGGTTGGTCAGAGTTATAGTTTTTCCTTCTTACGAGGGGCAGTATTTTGGACAGGTGGTCCAAGGCAATACTGAGGGTGGCATGGCGCAGGATACTGATTAAGTTCAGTTGACGATACAGTCTAAGAAGTTTGGATTTGGAGTTCATTTATGAGCTAGGTCCCATTAGACATCCAGACACATTCTAAGACAGGTATTGCTCATTTCGGGAGATGGGTTTCTCCGCGAACTTGAGATATAAAGAGACATAGAAAGAAACAACAAAGCGGATCCACTCACTAAGGCTATTCCTCGAACGCAATAGTTTCGCAAACGAGCTTTGTGAGACTGACTAGTACAGGAGTTGGGTGTTCGGTATCATACGGGCTGTGAGCATGCGACATCGCAATAATTAGCCTTGAGTGCAAGTGGGAGATTGTTGGAGATAGTGCCCTCAGAGTCAATTATTAGGTCACAGGTACGTGATTGCAATGATTGATGGAGGACCCATCCCGGTAGGACAGTCTTACTCGAGATGATAGTATGCTATCTGGTTTACCTTTATCATCGTGTACTGTTTTAGGTGACCTGACAAGTTGCTATTACACGTTGATAGAGCCCCTAGGATTCTTGCTTGACCACCAGCAGTATGAGGGCGATCATATAAGTGGGAGCTGGGGTCTATAAGCATATCCTTAAATGGTCCCTAGTCGTGTGAGTTTCGAGACAGGGCATCGATACTCCAGAGTAGACTAGTGTATACAGTCGAGACCCCGACGAGGGGCGGTGGCCGGTCTCACAAGCCACTGGTGTCAGTTGGATCACCTAAGATGTATACAGGTGCTCATTGGGTTATGAGTACACCGGACAGGACTCGCCGGGAACATGCTAGTTGGTCATATACCAGACGTCAGATGGCAGTTCCCTGGTGACATGTGTGCAGGTTAGTTCATCAACCTGGGAATCGTCATTTTGTCTCATGTGAGTTCCCACTGTACTTTGATTACTACCCTACCACGACTCAAAGGAGTCGTGCAAACAGGTTTTAGTTGGGTACAGTCCCGAGCCACATGGAGGCAGTGAGCGTATCTTCAGGGATTCGTCTCTCCCGGTATTGGGGGTGAGGTCATGCTGTGTCTAGGAGAGCCATTACACGAAGTCCTTGGCCAAGGCAGGAGATTTACTGGTAGGTATTCCACTAGTATCTCAGGGTGTTCTGGGCTACACTCCGACACGACTTGTACCGCTTTTGGGGGTCTGACTTTTACCAACCCCCTAGGCCCGCCATGCGATACTCATAGACGAACGGACCGGACTGTACGGATATTGTCACTGACAGGCTCAGTAGGGTTGTCAGGCTGAGTTCGCTCACAGACGTCCCTTTTAGTCAATACCTGGTAGCCCATTACGTATTAGCTTATACCTCTGACGTGCTGGTGGTTAAATCCACGACCAAGGTGTTGACGAGTCTTTAGAGTCCCCCACATTCTGTTACTCAGCTTTCGGGCGAAAGGTTGTAGAGGCCGTATGGAGATATGGCAAGGTCCGATCAGATACGTGCGGTATTGCACGGATCAGGATCGGACAGTTTGTACTATAGGCCGTATGGATATATGGCAGGGTTCGATCAGATACGTGCGGTATTGCACGGATCAGGATCGAACGGATATTACTAGCCGGCTTTGGTTTAAGCCGGATCCTAGTATAGTACAGTGTGAATTTTGTCTCATTGCATTTGTATTTCGGTCGGAATACAAATGCGGGTGTGTATGCACAGTATCGGGGTTTTCCTGTAATTTATTACGGGACCAGTTTTCTGGAGTTGCCAGTTTCCTTTCCGTTTCGGCCAATTTCCTTTGTGTCGTTCATTGGCCGAAGATTGGTGGAGGAGGGCTTATTTGCATTGTTGCAAATAAGCATTTATGGAGGGGGTCTTTGCATATTTCCTTGTATCATGATGGTGCACCATTCTTTGACCTTGACTTCTTCTTCTATCATTGCTTGACTTTGTGAGGTGATAGTTGTAGTGGAGTGTTGGTTATAGTTTGTCATCATGGTTGATGATGATGGGGTTGTTGGAGTAGTTGAGAGTGGGTGTGATTGTGACCATATTCTTTCATGATTTCCTTTTGCAATATAGCCTTCCCACTCTCTCCTTTTGGATGACTCTCTCATTCTTTCCCCTCCCTCACCTCTCATGGCCGGCCCAAGCATTGTGGGGGCTGTCCCAAATTTTTGGTGGGGATGTTTGGCTCATTTCATGTTGCAAAAATCCCATAAGTTCAATCCAAAAAATCCCCAAGTTCAATTCCTCCACAAAAGGCAATTCCACAAACCCCAAAATGAGACTTGCTCACTAGATATTCTACAGCAAACCTTGGGCACGTCGACTAGCCAGCTTCGTGCCCGAGTTGCCTCGGCATTGAGGTGGGAGCCCGTAAAAGAAGTAGGCGATGTGGTGCACTTCCGGCGATGAGGAGGAGACGGGACATTCCGCAGGAGATCGGGACGACGACGAGAAGACCGGAGGACTCGGATCTGTCGGTATATCTCTCTTCCCCTTCTTGTAGATAGCTAGGACTAATTAATGGTTCGATCCGGGTATTAGTGCGCGGCGGTTTGCCAGTTCATGAAAAATTAAAGTTTATCACCGCTTCTGCATTTGGCCGTCGGATTGACGGCCGGGGCGCCGCCGTGCACTTACATTATCTTTATCCTATTGGAGAATCCATGCGATAAGAGGAGATCGACCGATCGTAGTATAGGAAACTCTTTTTCTATCAAGAGTATGTTGTCTATGTACAATACGAGGATGACCACCTTACTCTCTACTATCTTTTTGTACATACAAGGTTCATCTACCATTTTGATGAAGTCAAACACTTCGACTATCACATCAAAACAGACGTTCCAACTCCGCGATGCCTACTTTATTCTGTAAAGCAACTTGCACACGTTTCCGCTGCTCCCACTGTTTACGAAGCCCTCTGGCTGTGTTCTTATAGACGTTCTCTTCTAAATCATTATTTAGAAAAGTAGTCATGGCACCCAACCACCAGATATCGTAGTCATGGTATGTAGCAATGGCAAGTAGGATCTGGATGGACTTAAGCACAGCTACTGGAAAAGGTTTCATCATTATCCATGCCTGGTCGATGACGAAAACCTTTAACAAGTCTAGCTTTGAAAGTCTCAACCTTTCCATCTACACCAAGTAATCTTCTCAAGATATACTTGCTCCTGATGGGGATTTAACCCTTCAGATATAGCAACCAAAGTCCATACTTTGTTGGTGTATATGGATTCCATCTCAGATCGCTAAGCATCCAGCCATTCTTACAGAGTCCCTACTCTCGATGGCCTGCTCGAAAATAGTTGGGTCATCATCTCATGATGCATTCCTCGCTCCCACTGTCATCGAGAAACTGAAGTATCTCTCAGGCGGATGAGAAACCCTACCAGATCGGCGGAGAGGCGGAGGTTCGTCGGAGACTATCGAATCCTTTGGTTCTGTCAAATCATCAGCTGCAGTTTTGTATAGCTGGAACCTTTCCAGTTCTACAGAACTGACCTTGCCTCGATCTTGTCCGGATTTTGCTTTTGACATAGGCCGGACAATCCCAAATCTTAACTTACTTAAGAGATAGGCTCTTCCCATACCATATCTTATATGGAGTGGTAGGCACTGATTTGATTCGAACCCAATTCAATAGGTATGCAGCTTCTCAAGTGCATAACCCCTTAAAGGAAAAAGGTAACTCAGTAGTACTCATCATAGAGCACACCATATCTAATATGGTGCGATTGCTCCGCCCCGATACACCGTTGTGCTGTGGTGTATTCAGAGGAGTAATACTGAGAGAGAATCTCATTCTCCTATAGAATAGTCCAGGAATGCCATGCACAAGTATTCTCCTCCCTGATCTTATCAAAGGACATAATACTTATACCCGTATTCTGGTTCTTTACTTCTAACTTATATTCTGTGAATATCTCAAAAGGTTCGGACTTATGTTTCAACAGGAACATATGACTGAATTTTGAGAGATCATCAGAGAACGTAATGAAGTATAAAGAACCAGTCCTGGCATGTGTAGACAGGAGACCCTACATACATCATTATGTATCAGTCCCACGAGTTTACCAACTCTTTCTCTGTTTCTAATAAATAGAGCTATGGTCATCTTATCTTTGTGACATGACTGGCAAGTTTCACAAGATATAAATTCAAACTGATTTAAATATGCATCTAAAATATAACTTCAGCCAGTCGGATCGCATTGATATGACCTAGTCTACAATGCCTCAAGAAGGATTCGTTTATTTCTGAACTCTTCCTCTTGTGTGTGTTCTGTATACTAGGAACTGTAGTTTGATTTAGAACGTCAATGCTTTTAGATAACGTGTCTGAACCGATCAACTTTTGATATAGGAAATGTTCAAAACATTATCCAACAATACAAAAGTTTATCATTTCTTTACTTATAAAGAGACTGATATGATTTTGTATATCAGGTTCGGTATCTAATAGCATTTGTTCAGAATCAATGTATTTGTAATACAGGGTGACAGTAACCAACAGACCTGGCTGCAACACTTGCACCGTTTTCTGTCTCATGAAACTTATCACCCGTTCTCAGTTCTTTACCTATCTGTAGCCTATGTAACAAATTACATATGCGGGATCCTGATCCGATATCTCATATCTAGGACGTAAAGAATACTGAGAAACAGTTCTGTATAATGAACACACCTGAAGGAGATGCATCATATGCACCTTCCTCGTTTGGGCGGCATAGGAATTCTGGTATTCGTCTATTTCCTGCTCTGTCTTATAACAATTATAAGTTGGAGCGGGACCAACGTTCCCCAGCTCAGTATAACAAGCGGGTTCGGTCAATAATCCGTATTATTATCTTGATTAAGGCGTGATATGGTCGCTACCTGGAGAGAGAGAAAAGAAAACACTCTGCGTGCGCTCTTGCAAGATTAGATTAGTTATTTATTTTATCTAATCAGGATGGCTCCCACTGTTTTTATCAAATCTTCCTTCAAACCCTAAAAGGAAAGACTAGTCGGGATTAATTACACTCTACAAGTTCGCCAATCTTTCAGCCAGGCCAGTGTCGGTACTTTGAGGGAGGTTCCCCGTGCTTTCGCACGGACCTAATTAAAGTAAACCTCGTTTTCCCAGGGGCGTAACCCCGTTGACACCTTTCTAGACACCTACTTGATCGGCTAATTGCAAAGTGCAAAACTCTCCCAGGAGTAACAATTACTCGCAGTGGGTATCGGGATCCAACTATCATATAGAAGATATGCAATCTCATTGCAAATTTCAACACTTGAAACTCCCGATAAAGGTTTTTACCCCTAGCACTTATGACCTTAGCTATGGTCAACAAATCATAAGCACTAGTCAAGTTCTACCCGTCATTTCGTGATTAATTAGACCCACCCACATGACCCTTAACTAAGGTCAACAAAGTCACGCGACTGTCCTAACTAATCGCATCATATGCGGTATAGGAAGACATCACTTAGCTACCGTACGCTGTGCCTTAACTAAGGTCAACAAACACAGCACGAATACTAAGTACTCTACTTCCTAAAATGACGGAGGGTTGCGGATGGTTTTTAGGAAAACCTTTAACGCTTTGAACTTGATCTCGTTGCGGAATCAAATGGTTTTTAAATGGAGTGTTTTTTAAGCTCTTCCGGTTTTGCTAAAGGGGTCACTCCCGGTGAAGGGATCGTCAGCCCTTTCCTCGTCGAATGAGGTGCGGGATATATCATATATATCACTGTGCAAAGCAGAAACTATAGAAGCAATCAAAAGACAAACCGAGTGTGTAGCATCTGCCAGTTATTGCTAAAAGAGTCACTCCCGGTGAAGGGATCTCGGTCCTTTCCTCATCGAATAAGGTGCAGGATGTTCTATAATGAACACCGCGATGCAAAGCAAGAACTGTAGCTACCTGTTTTATTTTTGAAATTCGATTCCACAACATCAATTAGGTTTATTTTCTTTCATTAATCTCATTAATGAATGACCCATCATTTAAGTCCACCTAAACATCACAGATAAATATAACGTACGCTTATGCCATCCGCATTCGCCACGATGTCCCGTCTGCACCGTTAGGTTAGGTAACTAACGCCAGAGCGAGGCAAGGCTAGTGCGGGTGTAAAACATAAGCAACGTCTATATAATATATCATATATACTATATACTATATCTATCTGAACAATTCACATGATCACATCACAGATAACGCAGCAGAAAATATCATATGAAATATTGGATATACTAAGACGTCCGTGTTTTCAATACGAGCCAGTATAAAACACGGATTCCACATTCATGATGAATAGCCAATCCCACACCCCTAGACCCCTACGAGAGCGGAAAGCAACCCTACCAATTCTAGGGTTAGGAGACCCGGACTCGACTCCTCGAGGTGGTCTCCCACTGGACCCCAGAACCCGGTTACTTGTGCTCCCCTCCTTGGGTCTATCCTAATGCGGAAAAGTAAATAATATACAAATAGTGACATCATCCGCAACCTGGAAGTGCCCCAATAAAAGAATATTACATACAAGTTTGTACATGAATGAAAATGAAAAACACTCATCTCACATAAAAAAAACCCGGCTATTCAAACACGATGATCCAATATAACATATCCAGCAACACATAACATCATATGTCATCAACGTAAGTAAATATGCCCATCCCAATTGTCGTTGACATATAGCAACGAAACCGGCGATATCAGATATTACACTTACGGTCGCAGAAAAGAAAGTGTAAAACTACAACAGTTGGAATCCGCAAACTCTTTAGACATCGCATGCTTAATCAAATGAAATACTTAGACATCGCATGCCTAACGATTATAAACCCCGCATTTTAGTCTCATTATCGAAAACTCTTTTCAATATCAAGTCGGGCAATTCAACAAGATTCCCGACATCCTGAACGAATGCTCGTCGCAAACTTTAGTAGACGGTCGCACCCCCGATACCGTCGACGAAGTGCACTAAGGCGGAACACCGCTACCGTGAGCACCCGAACGGATGCTTTCGGCGACGGGGTTCTCCTACAGTCACTTGGTCGGGGTTATGGGGTGTAGCTGTCTATTAAGTTTATCCGGCGAGTATCCGCGTACGTTACGCGATTGCGACGGACTTTTGATCGCATCAAAATTCCGTAGCAACCGATCAAGTGAGACTAAAGTGCTTGATTTATAACATCCAAATCAGTTATCTCATAACTGCTTGTGGATTCCAATTATTGTATCACATTCCGGATAAATAGAAAATGTTAAACTTTCCGATCGAACAATCGAACACCCAAGTTTTCCCGAAACAGCTCAACACATGAAATAAGTTTAAAAACATTCACTTCGTGCCTCAGTACCAACGGTCCAGCCGTAGAAGAGTCAAGCCAACGCCTCACATGTGGCACGCCGTACTGCCCCAAACCCTAAGGTTCAAAGGGCAGTTCAAGACGGTCGCATAATCGAGTTAAGGTTTGTTGTCTTCTAAAGGGACCATCGCATTACTTGCACTACTTGGAACGTCATTAAACTACGGAAAAATCCAACACTTGGAAATTTCGGGAAAAAGTGGGTATTTATATCCGGTCGAACTTTTTAACAGTTTCTAAAATATCCGGAAAAACTTAAACGAAGTTAAATTATCCGATCAAATTAACGAGTCCCCAATAAAACCCTAGAATACTCAACACTTGAATGGAATTAAAAAAATTCCCATAAAAAATTGCCAAGAAAGGACCTAAGAATAAATATATGAAATTTCAGGGACTAAGTCCAAATTTTGGCCACGGAACCGCCGTCAAACCAATGGTTTCGCCGCGGTTCCGCGGTCAAATTATTGACTTAGTGGACCGTACTTCACAGTAATTCTTAGTTTTTCCTGCTTGTTTTTCTGAGAATTTTTAATTCACAAAAATCCACTGTTTTGAAAAATGTACAGAGAAGGGTTTTGTCGGGGTTTACGGGTTCGATCGGACTTCTAACTTCGTCTACGCATCGCCTAAGGCTCTAGCTAGGCTCTGATACCACTGTAGGGTTCCTAGGCACACTAATGAGGTCTCATAACAGATCAAACATGCCCAATTCAAATTTTTTCATGTGCCTACAAACCCTAATACGGATCGTTAACTAGAGGATAAGGCGATGCAAGCAAGTAAACGACTTTATTGCTAAAGGAAAGTGACTACAACCTTTGTAGATCCGGTCCTCCACCTCTCTAGCTCCGTGATGACGTCCCTCCGCTGTACCCATCAGAATCCTAGACTCTCGCGATGGTTTCATAAGAGAAAAGATCGGGCTAGGCCGTCGACTTCGATGCCGAAGATGATCTACGTCGAGGCAACAAATATCAAGCTCCAACTTCACCAAGTCATGAAACTTGTGAAGAAAACACCCCATACTACTTGGCAAGTGGTAGAGGATGAAGAAATAGGAAGTGGGTTCACTTTAGAATTGGATTTCTCACTCTTTTTCTCATGTTGCCATTGAAGCTAGCAAGCTTTCATAAAGCTTGATGAAGATGAAGATGAAAGAATAAAAAGGATTGTTTTTTTAAAAAGAAAATCCTATTCATTCTTATCATAATGCAACCTTGGTTAAATGTAGAGAATAAACTAAGCTTAGGTGAATGGTTAGGTTTAGGCAAAAGACAAAATGGTAGATAATCGAAAGAAGCTTCATGAAGCTAAAGCAAAGAAACAAAATTAGCCACCATTTTCATTTTGCCAAAAATGAATAAATGAATAAATAAATAAATGAATAAGTAAATAAACAAAACCCTAACCATTCACTTAAACATGGTTTAAAGTAAACATACATCCAAACTTGCATGATACAATCAAGTGCACAAAAATATATCACATATACAATGTGCACATCAAGTGAGAAAATCTATTTTAAGTGAAAAAATACTAGTTAATGTAAAGTAATATATCTAATATATAATTATACATTAAAATCATTAAATCAACACTTGATTTAACGATCCGGTCATATCGCATATGACCGACTAATATCCAATGTATCGACTTATCGAATCAATCCTCGATTCGATAACTAGGTTATATCGCATACAACCAATCGATACATTCATCGCGAGAATAGAATACGGTATCACATACACGCATTATTCTCGGTCCCGCACATATCTCATATGCGCTCCTATTTCGTTTCTCTTGAGCCAGGAAACCTCTGTGTAGGACTCTAAAGACTCGTCAATACGCCGGCAGCAGGTGATGATCATATCAAACACCCACAAGACGCAAGCGGTCTGCTAAACCTAACGGCCACCCGGGTATTGAGCGATCAGAAGATCGACGAGCAAGCCCGCTCACACT
The DNA here is from genome assembly GCA_030015575.1 of Agapanthus africanus. NCBI lineage: Eukaryota > Viridiplantae > Streptophyta > Magnoliopsida > Asparagales > Amaryllidaceae > Agapanthus > Agapanthus africanus. The sequence continues at coordinate 407,523,363 of CM057346.1, forward strand.
CCTGTGAATCCAACCGGTAACACTCACCGTACAGTCCGATCTGTTCGTCTGATATGTCGCATATCTCGCCTAGGGGTGGTAAACGTTAGACCACAATAGCTTGATAAGTCATGCCGACGTAAGGTCCATAAAAATCGTGAAACTACTGATAACTCTTACCAGTATATCACTGCAACCCTGGCCAGGGATTTCTTGTTATGGCCAGTCGAGCATAGCACAACATCAACCCCCAATACCGGGAGAGGCGAATCCCCTCCTATCGCTCATTGCCTCCATGTGAATCGGGACTGTACCCAAAAACCACATGTTTGTACGACTCAGTAGAGCCGTGGTAGGGTGGAAATCAAAGCACAGTGGGAGACACACAAGACTCTATGATGATCTCTGGTCAACAGACTAAGCTGTACCAGTGTCACCAGAGAACTGCCATCTGACGTGAGGTATAATACCATCTGGGAGTTCTCGGCGAGTCCGTTCAGTGTACCCAGTCTCCACTGAGCACCCGCATACCATCTCTGATGTCAAACACTAATGGATACGGGATCATCCATCGCCCATCACATGGGTCGAGAAGATATACGCTAGTCTACTCTGGAATATCGATGCCCCGTCTCGATATTCCCATGACTATGAACATTGAAGGATGTACTCATGGACTACCCAGGCCCCACTAGTATGATCTACATCATAGTCCTGGAAGTCGAGTACACATCCTAAGGGCTTTATCAACATGTAACAGAGAGACAGAGAGTATACATGTTAAAATAAATAGCAACCAGATAGCGTACTATCATGTCGAGCAAAAAAGTCCTACCTATATATGTCCCAGCATCCATTACAATATACATCCAAAGCACAGTAACGGCCTCTAAGGCATACATATAACTAACACTATTGCACGTTGATAAAGCCCCTAGGATTCTTGCTTGACTACCAGCAGTATGAGGACGATCATATACGTGGGAGCTGGGGTCTATAAGCACATCCTTAAAATGTCCCTAGTCGAGGGAGTTTCGAGACAGGGCATCGATACTCCAGAGTAGACTAGTGTATACAGTCGAGACCCCGACGAGGGGCGGTGGCCGGTCTCACAAGCCACTGGTGTCAGTTGGTTCACCTAAGATGTATACAGGTGCTCATTGGGTTATGAGTACACCGGACAGGACTCGCCGGGAACATGCTAGTTGGGATTATACCAGACGTCAGATAGCAGTTCCCTGGTGACATGTGTACAGCTTAGTTCATCGACCTGAGATCGTCATTTGTCTCGTGTGAGTTCCCACTGTGCTTTGATTACTACCCTACCATGGCTCAAAGGAGTCGTGCAAACAGGTTTTAGTTGGGTACAGTCCCGAGCCACATGGAGGCAGTGAGCGGATCTTCAGGGGTTCGTCTCTCCCGGTATTGGGGGTGAGGTCGCGCTGTGTCTAGGAGAGCCGTTACATGAAGTCCTTGGCCATGGCAGGAGATTTACTGGTAGGTATTCCAGTAGTATCTCAGGGTGTTCTGGGCTACACTCCGACACGACTTGTACCGCTTTTGGGGGTCTGACTTTTACCAACCCCCTAGGCCCGCCATGCGATGCTCATAGACGAACGGACCGGACTGTACTGATATTGTCACTGACAGGCTCAGTAGGGTGTCAGCATGAGTTCGCTCACAGACGTCCCTTTTGGTCAATACCTGGTAGCCCGTTACGTATGGCTAATACCTCTGACGTGCTAGTGGTTAAATCCACAACCAAGGTGTTGACGAGTCTTTAGAGTCCCCCACAGACCGTTTTCTCAAGTTTCGGGCGAAACGCTGTAGAGGTCGTATGGAGATATGGCAGGGTTCGATCAGATATGTGCGGTATTGCACGGATCCTGATCGGACGGATAATACTAGCGGGCTTTGGTTTAAGCCGGATCCTAGTATTGTACTGTGTAGATTTTGTCTCTTTGCATTGTATTCAGTGGGAATACAAATGCGGGTATGTATATACAGTCGCGGGGTTTTTCTGTAATTTATTACGGGATCAGTTTTCTGAAGTTGCCAGTTTGCATTCCGTTCCGGCCAGTTTTCCCCTGTTCCTTCACGGCCGGATATTTCCGATGGAGGGGCTAATTTGCAGTTGTACAAATTAGTATTTGTGGAAGGGGCCTTTGTAAATGTGTGGCTTCTTGATGGTTCTACCATCATCAGATTCTCTTTGCATCTTTTCACTTGCATTTATGGTGATGGGCTTTGATAGGAAATGGGTGTGACCATTTTCTTATCTTTATCTTAGCTTTTCTTCTCCTATTTTTTAATCAATTCCTTTTTTCCCCCATGGAGAGAGGGGCCGGCCACTTGAGGGGAGAAGAAGAGAGGTAGTTCATTTTTCTTGTGGTGAAAAAAAACATACATCTCATTTTTTTTTGCTTGTCAAAATTCCAAACCTCTCTCATAGTTCATTCACCTCCACATCACCATGGCAACTTAACCCCAAAGAGACAATGGATTCTACACTTCATCTACAACACTCCTTGGGCACGTCGGCTAGCCAAATTCATGCCCGAGTTGCCTCAGTCCAGAGGTGGGAGCCCGTAAAAGAACCCGGCGATGTGGTGCCCGTTCCGACGAGGAGGTGAAGACCGGAGATTCCGCGAGGAGATCGGAGTGGAGGCCGAAGACCGAAGGATACGGATCGCTTGGTATAGCCCTCTACCCTTTTTCTAGTTTGCTAGAGTTAGGTTAATGGCCCGATCCGGGGTTTATAGTGCGCGGTGGTGCCGGTTTTCTAGTTTTAGTAAAGTTTTTCGTTTCCACATTCCGGCGTCGGATTGACGGCCGGGGCGCCACCGTGCACTTACATTGGTATCAGAGCCACGCCATTAACCTAGTCTAGCTTGGTCTAATGTGTTTAAAACTTCGATCGAACATTTATCCCAGAACCGCATTTTCATTGCATATGTTTCTGTCGAAATTTGTTTTGGCTCGAAAAAATTTTCAGTATATTGCAGAAACATGTGCAGGGAATTGTAAGCATTCTGCAAAAATTTGGTAAGGTGATGCTTTAGTACGACCGCGGAAACGCGGCCAAACCCCTGGTTTGGCCGCGATTCCGCGGTAGAGAAAAGCCAACGCCGTACCAAATTTTCACAGTATGCTTCTAGGTTGGAAATAGGGGTTTTGAGATATTCTGTTTGGGCCCAAATTTTCTTTGAGTGCTACAGTAGTGCTTGGGGCCCACTTCGGTAAATTTGTTCGGTCGAAAGTTTTAAACATGTTAGTTCATAGTATTTACATTATATCTGCGACCGTGAATGTCATTTGATCGGTAAATCCTGTCTAACTGCTATAGCCCTTTTAGACGGATTTGCGAACGTGACATTCACGTTGATGTTCTGTGTTGTGCTGTGATGTTGCTGATTGGTCATGGGGGATAGCCTGGATGCAATAGTAGTACAGTTTTTGTTTTATATGTACATTTGATATTGCGGGGCGAGCGTCCGACATGTGGACTACCGTCACTGCCTGTTTGTATATTATTCTTTTGGGGCATGACCGGGTCGAGGTCGATGTACCCGTTGTATGTATATTTTACTTTCTGTACTAAGATTACCCCGCGGAGGGGTGCACGGATAGCCGGGTTCTAGAAGGCAACGGGCCCGCATCTCATGGCGTTGAGACGGAGGGGGCTTCACTCTAGAATTAGCGGGCTATTCGCCGCACTCGTAGAGGGTACAGGTTGACCCAAGGAGGGGTGCCCAAGCTACCGGATTCCGTGAAGTGCTGGGTGGTCCATTCACGTTGCTGAAGGGGGCTGCCTCGCTTCAGGTTTTGGCGGGTAATTTGCCGCGCCCGTAGGGGTCTAGGATTTCATTGCACAGGCTATCCACACGACCAGGGGAACGTCGGGTTTCAGTAGCGGCTCTATGAAACCCGGGGATCCCAGATATCTGTATATTTCTGTGATGTTGCATTTTATCACGCCATGAGCGAATATTATATATTGATATATATACTAGTAGATGTTGTATATGTTTTGCATCCGCGCTAGTCCAGTCCCCGCTCTGTTGTTAGTTAAGTAACATAACGGGTGATGACGGGACACAGTGGCGAATGCAGATGGCATATACGTACATCATTATTTTTGTTCTTTGTGGTGTGATCAATTGATGGGACTGCGTTGATTTGGATCAATGCAAGCTAAACAAACCTATTCTGATGTTGTTGGAACATTTTTCAAAAAGCAGTTATTACAAGGGCGTTCTCTTTTGTTTTGCACAGTGGTATTCGGTTATGATTATCCAGCACCTCAGTCGACGAGGCAAGGGCCGAGATCCCTTCACCGGGAGTGACTCCTTGGACAGAAGTTTGCGTCAGGGCAATAACTTCACTATAGCCGTTTACTTTTGCTTTGCGTCATGGTATTCAGTTGGAATATCCTGCACCTCATTCTACGGGGAAAGAGCCGAGATCCCTTCACCGGGAGTGACCTCTTTAGCAAAGGTTTTCGTCACTATATTTTTAAAAAGCTATCCGGTTCCTTCAACGATATCAAGTTCATTACGTTAAAGGTTTTCACCAGAAACCATTCGTAGCCCTCCGTCTTTTCATATGGATAGTTAATAAGTATTCAAGCTGTATTTGTTGGCCAAAGTCAAGGCACGGTGATTGGTAGCTACTGGGTATTCATATGCAGCATAGATAGATGCGTTGGTTTGGGACAGTCGTATAGCCTTGTTGGCCAAAGTCAAGGGCTTGTACGGGTGGGTTCAAATTAACCTAGATAATGACGGGTAGAACTTGACATGTGACTTATGATTTGTTGGCCAAAGTCAAGGTTATAAGAGCATGGGGCAAAAATCACATCGGGAGTTTCTAAAGAAACTGAAACTTGCCAGATTTGCGCATACCTTCTGCAGTGTGATAACGTGAGTGGATTCCGTCACGTTATCATGCAATGATAGTTGGATCCCGATTCCCACTGATGAGTTGGTTTACTCCTCAGGTGATCCCGACTAATTCTTCTTTCATGTTTGGGGAAGAATTTGACGTTACAGTAGGAGGTTTCCTGATTAGATAAAGTGACAAACATTCTGATCTAGGTTAGAGTGCACGCTGAGTGTTTCTTTTCTCTCTCTCTCTTTGGCAGCGACCATGACCCGACCCTTGACTATGACTCAGTGACCAAAATTAACCGAACCTTCTTAAACACTGGCTTTTGGATTGTCAGATTTGCAAACCTCATTGCCACTCCTACTTTTACCCTTTTCTCCAGGACACCCCGTATTACTACGAACGTCCAATTCCATTAGATAAAACCATCGTATGGTTATATACGAACTCGAAGGAATTTATTCGAGGATGGTTTCCGGTTCTGGAGAAAACGAATAGGACTATTCAGTTGTCTTTTCCTTTTACCATCTCTCAGGTTGCGAGTGCTCCTTGGATCAGGACAGTACACCTATTACGCAAATTGGATAGTCTTCTTCCAAACCATAGGCAGGTGCCGACCGGTAGGAAATGAAGAAAACCAATTAGCCTAAACGGTGTACAGAAGGTATTAAATTAAGACAAAGAAAGGGATTAGAAGGAGGGCAAAGTAAATTGCGACTGCTATTCACGACCAAACCAAGTATTTCATTACCACTCCCACTTCACCTTTGTATTTCTCCAGGACACTCTGTATCACTACGAAGATCCACGGTTTATTGGATAATCCATCGTATGGTTATATACGAACTCGAAAGGAACTTGTTCCAGTTCGGGGATGGATTCTAGATCAGGAGAAATAGGAATAAAGTTTATTCGGTTTTCTTTTATCTTCACCTTCTCTCGCATTGAGAGTGCTCCTAGGATTAGGACAGTACACCCATTATGCTTATTGGATAGTCTTCTTCCAAACCATAGGCCGGTGCCGAACGGTAGGGAAGGAAGAAAACCATTTGGCCTAAAGGGGTGTACAGAAAGTAATAACTAAAGACATATAAAGGGATTTGGAGAGATGGCAAAGAAATATACGGTTACAGTTGTGAATCTGGATAATGGAAGAGGCATTACTAGGAATACCCGGATACCCCTACGAAACATTTCAATGTTTCGGTTTCACTGTGTACTGTTAAAAGAAAACTGATTTCCCAATTAGACACTAGCTCCAGGGTATGTATTTACCAGGTTTGATTCTCACATCTGTATACAGATGATGAGTGGGAGTAAGTTATTGGAAATTAGTTGATCATCCTCATTATATCGGAATTCGTTGTAATTGGTGATATTTGAGGAAATCACCTGGGTTGTTTGCCGGACGGCAAATATTTGGTTTTGAATATCCGCTGTTATGCACCAATTTCAAATTGATATATCTGTACGTCTATTTTCATAAAGTGAGATATACCTTTTTGAAATTATGTCTATGACGTTTACCTATATCAGTGGATGGTTAGGTAAGGAGTATTAAACAGCGGTGTAATTCTTCATAACCATAGTACAGTTTTCAACCTACGGCACACAGGGAAATAGTTATTAGACTCAGGGGACTTATACAGAGTATTGTATATTGTCCAGTGTCCATTAGGACAGAGAGGTTGGTACTCGTACTATATTCTGTTTACTTGTGACTTCTCTAGTTCTTAGACATGTGTTTCGTGGAAACACAGGGTCCAAGTTTTGAGAAGTTATAGGTATAAGAGTAAAGTAGAGAACCAGTTATTGCAAGTATCGGGATTCTTCAAGGTGATCGAAGATGTAGATACTTGTGTGAGGTATTCAGTTGATAGTAATGATTAAGAGAACTTGCTTCTCTTTCAAGTTACTCATAATTGGAAGCACTCCTAAGTTGAGTAATGCTGATCGGCCTCTCTCCATTTACTTGACATGCACTGGAGACAGCTGCGTGATTTGAATCTGGTTCAATTAAATCAGTGCCTCTGTTCCTATATTGGATATAGAACAGTTCATATCTTAACGATATTAAGGTACGGAGAGTTGTCCGGCTTATGCTTAAAACCAGACTCTGAATAACTCAAGGCACATTTCTGTAATGGCTGTTTCTGGGTTGACCCAGGCTATGACGAGGGTTGACTTTCTACCATCTGGAAGATCAATAGTGATATTGTTCTTGACTCGCCACAGTTTTAATAAAAATGGATTTTTTCAGAAAACAGTAGTGGGAGTATGGTAAAACTGGAAGTGATTCCAGAACCGCAAACGATTACTGAAGATTTGATAAAGAACCTGAAGATTCAATCTGGTTTGACATTCTATTGGCCACTCTGCAGATGTGGTGGGTAACCTCAGGCACCCGAGAGGTACTCCGGTAGCCTCAAAGACGGTGACAAGGAGGTTCTTGTTTACCCAAACTTGCCATTGCTGTTGTTCCAGACTGTGAGACCCGGCAGGAGGATGAGTATAGCGTCTTTCTAAACTAGCTTTAGAAGTGTACGTGTATATGATTCTGCCAGAGGGTTGTCGTAGTCAGTGGGAGCAGCGGAAGCATTGGTGGACAGGTGGCTTATGTCTATTTATAGACTAAAGAGGATATAGCGGAGATAGATCATCTATTTTTGATGTGACAGTCATAGGTTTGATTTCATCAGAATAGGGGATGGATCTGTTAAGAAGGTAGTAGGGTGTGATGTCCTGGTATTTAGATGACATACACAGAGTAGGAAGTGAAATTCCTATACTACGATCGGTTATTCTTTGGTTGTCACACAGTGGTTTCTCCACATAGGACTTGGATATAATATCAAGACATTCTGGTTACTAGATCTATAAATCTAGATTTGGGTGGTTTTCCAATATGGGTACTTAGACAGCATTCTATGAGTATTTAGAATGGACGACTCCTGGCACGGTAGTGTACCTGCAGGTGATGGAGTCACCCTCTCTAATGGTGTCTTACAGACTAAAGGGGAGAGTGATGTGCATGATTGGCAGATCACATGCTTAGGCAATTGAGTCAATCATGAGATGTCAAGTACCACACCAGATGTTGTTTTTGCAGTAGGTGCAATAAGTTGATATTGATCCAATCCTGGAGAAACAATCGGAAGCAGTTTTAGAACATAAGTTGATGTTCTAGGGATATGATGACGGTAGCCTCCTTTAGGAGACGGTTATCATTCCAGGCTTCCAAGGTGACCTGGATGACAGAGTGACTGTCAGAGTTACAGTTTTCCTGTTAGTGTATATGCCCTAGAGGCCATTACTGTATCATACTAGCTTGTATATTACTTAATGGAAGCTTGGGATATTCACAGTTGTATAGACAATCTTGCTCAAAATGGTAGTATGCTACTTGGTTTGTCTCTACTTCAATATGTGCATGTGTTTCTTTTAGCATATCGCTTATATACATATTAGTGGAGCCCTTAGGATCTTTGCTTGATTACCAACGTTGTGATGGCAGTCACACTTGTGGGGGCTGGGTAATCTATAAGCACATCCTTATACAGGTCCCTAGTCGTAGGACTATCAAGATAGGGCATCGATACTCCGGAGTAGACTAGCGTATGCGCTTCTCATCCCAGCAGGGGAGATGGTCTGTCCCACAGCCATCAGTATGTCGTACTGGAGATAGTATGCGGGTGCTCGTTAGCTTACGAGTACACTGGACAGGACTCGTCGGGAACTGTTGGTTGGTATTATACCTATCGTCAATTATCAGTTCCCAGGTGACATGAGTACAGCTTAGTCCGCTGACTTGACACTATCACTTCGCCTCGAGTGTGTTCCCACTGTTCTTAGATTGCTTCCCTACCACGGCTCAAATGAGTCGTGCAAACAGGTAGCAGTTGGGTGCAGTCTCGAAGCACTTGGAGGCAGTGACGGTTAGATAGGATTCGTCTCTCCCGGTATTGGGGGTTGACATCACGCTGTGTCTAGGAAAGCCATTACACGAGTAGTCCCTGGCCAGGGCAAGCGAGATATACTGGTAGGTTTCCAGTGTTATCTCAGGGTGTTATGGGCTACACTCCGACACGACTTGTACCGCTATTAGGGGACTGACGTTCACCACCCCGTAGGCCCGCCATGCGATGTATCAGATGAATAGACCGGACTGTACGGAGATTGTCACATACAGGCTCAGTAGGAGTTCGGATGGGTTTACCTCATCGGCCTTCTTATCGACATCTACCTGGGGACCGTTACGTACAGCTAGTGCCGCTTGCGGTCTGTGGTTAAACCCACTGCCAGCGTAGTGTCGAGTCTTTAGAGTCCCACACAGAGAGTTTCCCTGCACTAAGCGAAACGTGTAGAGGCCGTATGGTTTTACGGCAGGGCTGCGATCACTTACGTACACTTGTGTGTGTATGCTGTTCGGCCAGGCAATACTGGTGGGCTTTGGTTTAAGCCGGATCCTAGTATTGCACGGATGGATTTGTTTTGTCTTCTGTGCATTCGCATTCTACGGAATGCGGATGCGGGTGTGTATGCACAGTTTTGAGGAGCGATGAAGGAGGAGCTGCCTCATTAGGGTTTTGGCAGTTGGTTCGGCCAAAACCATTATGTGGCAGGCTCATTAGGGTTTTGGCAGTTCGTTCCGTCAAAACCATTATGAGCCGCGGACATTATTTACTAATCCTTTTAGTGATAATTTTATGATGGCTAATTGCTTTGACCATTTGACCACCTTGACCACTCTTGACTTTGTTGACCCGTTGACCAAAGTTGACCTCGACCTTCATGAGAGGTCTACACTCTTCTTTGGTTTTCTTTTTCTTTTTATTTCTTATGTTATGAAAATGGTCAAGTCATTAGTGCCATCAACTTTATCATGATAGGATTAGTAATGATAGCTTTGGTGTATTATTGAAACCATGGTTCATTTTTCTTTAGTTAACAATTTCATTTTTCTCATTCTCATTCTCATTCTCTCTCTTGAAAGTGAGAAGAAAGAAAAGGCTCCATGGTTGCTTCTCCTCCTTCATCTTCCTCCTCTTAAAAAATTCTTTTGATCTCATGTGTTGAGAGAAAAAGAATCCACATAGACAAACACTTCCATCTTTCTCTTCTACACAACCTAGGACATCAAGACTAGCGAACTTGTTGCCCTAGTTGCCTCGGCTCGAGGTGGAGCTCGGTGTACAACTCTCGGGTGGATCGTCTTCGACTCAAGAAGGCCGCGGAGGTGACCAAGATCCAGATCGATCCTCAGAGCTTGATGGACGAGCGGAACAGCGGTATGAAGACCCGAAGGACCGGTTTCGTGAGGTATAATTTCTACGGCATAGTAGTTAACACCTCTTGTTGTTTGCTAGTTTCTAGTTTAGCAAAGATCCGGCTTTTAGTCCATGTTGCCTTTGCGCTAAATAATTGTTTTTCACCGTTTCCTCCTCCCCGTAAGAACCGGGGTGAGTAACGTGGACTTACATTTCCCTCTTACGAGGGGCAGTATTTTGGACAGGTGGTCCAGACGGATACTGAGGGAGGCATGGCGCAGGATACTGAATAAATTCAGTTGACGATACAGTCTAAGAAGTTTGGATTTGGAGTTCATTCATGAACTAGGTCCCATCAGATATCCAGACACATTCTAAGACAGGTATTGCTCATTTCAGGAGATGGCTTTCTCCGCGGACTTGAGATAAAGAGAGACATAGAAAAAAACATCACAGCGGATCCACTCACTGAGGCTATTCCTCGAATGCAATAGTTTCGCAAACGAGTTTTGTGAGACTGACTAGTAGAAGAGTTGGGTGTTCGGTATCACACGGGCTGTGAGTATGCGACATCGCAATAATTAGCCTTGAGTGCAAGTAGGAGATTGTTGGAGATAGTGCCCTCAGAGTCAATTATTGGATCACAGGCACATGATTGCAATGATTGAGGGGGGACCTGTCCCAGTAGGACAGTCTTACTCAAGATGATAGTATGCTATCTGGTTTATCTTTATCATCGTGTACTGCTTTAGGTGACCTTACAGGTCACTATTGCACGTTGATAGAGCCCCTAGGATTCTTGCTTGACTACCAGTAGTATGAGGGCGATCATATACGTGGGAGTTGGGGTCTATAAGCACATCCTTAAAAGGTCCCTAGTCGAGGGAGTTTCGAGACAGGGCATGGATACTCCAGAGTAGACTAGTGTATACAATCAAGACCCCGACGAGGGGCGGTGGCCGGTCTCACAAGCCACTGGTGTCAGTTGGTTCACCTAAGATGTATACAGGTGCTCATTGGGTTATGAGTACACCGGACAGGACTTGCCGGGAACATGCTAGTTGGGATTATACCAGACGTCAGATAGCAGTTCCCTGGTGACATGTGTACAGCTTAGTTCATCGACCTGAGATCGTCATTTGTCTCGTGTGAGTTCCCACTGTGCTTTGATTACTACCCTACCACGGCTCAAAGGAGTCGTGCAAACAGGTTTTAGTTGGGTACAGTCCCGAGCCACATGGAGGCAGTGAGCGGATCTTCAGGGGATCGTCTCTCCCGGTATTGGGGATGAGGTCGCGCTGTGTCTAGGAGAGCCATTACACGAAGTCCTTGGCCAAGGCAGGAGATTTACTGGTAGGTATTCCAGTAGTATCTCAGGGTGTTCTGGGCTACACTCCGACACGACTTGTACCGCTTTTGGGGGTCTGACTTTTACCAACCACTTAGGCCCGCCATGCGATGCTCATAGACGAACGGACCGGACTGTACGGATATTGTCACTGACAGGCTCAGTAGAGTGTCAGCATGAGTTCGCTCACAGACGTCCCTTTTGATCAATACCTGGTACCCCGTTACGTATGGCTAATACCTCTGACGTGCTAGTGGTTAAATCCACAACCAATGTGTTGACGAGTCTTTAGAGTCCCCCACAGACCGTTTTCTTAAGTTTCGGGCGAAACGCTATAGAGGTCGTATGGAGATATGGCAGGGTTCGATCAGATATTGCACGGATCCTGATCGGACGGATAATACTAGCGGGCTTTGGTTTAAACCGGATCCTAGTATTGTACTGTGTAGATTTTGTCTCTTTGCATTTGTATTCAGTGGGAATACATATGCGGGTATATATATACAGTCGCGGGGTTTTCCTGTAATTTATTACGGGATCAGTTTTCTGAAGTTGCCAGTTTGTATTCCGTTCCGGCCAGTTTTCCCCTGTTCCTTCACGGTCGGACTTTTCCGATGGAGGGGCTAAGTTGCAGTTGTGCAAATTAGTATTTGTGGAGGGGGTCCTTTGTAAATGTGTGGCTTCATGATGGTTCTACCATCATGAGATTCTCTTTGCATCTTTTCACTTGCATTTATGGTGATGGGCTTTGATAGGAAATGGGTGTGACCATTTTCTTATCCTTATCTTAGCTTTTCTTCTCCCATTTTTTAATCAATTCCTTTTTTCCCACCATGGAGAGAGGGGCCGACCACTTGAGGGGAAAAGAAGAGAGGTAGTTCATTTTTCTTGTGGTGAAAAAAACATACATCTCATTTTTTTTTGCTTGCCAAAATTCCAAACCTCTCTCATAGTTCATTCACCTCCACATCACCATGGCAACTTAACCCCAAGGAGACAATGGATTCTACACTTCATCTACAGCACTCCTTGGGCACGTCGGCTCGCCAACTTCGTGCCCGAGTTGCCTCGGTCCAGAGGTGGGAGCCCGTAAAAGAACCCGGCGATGTGGTGCCCGTTCCGACGAGGAGGTGAAGACCGGAGATTCCGCGAGGAGATCGGAGTGGAGGCCGAAGACCGAAGGACACGGATCGCTTGGTATAGCCCTCTACCCTTTTTCTAGTTTGCTAGAGTTAATTTAATGGCCCGATCCGGGGTTTATAGTGCGCGGTGGTGTCGGTTTTCTAGTTTTAGTAAAGTTTTTCGTTTCCGCATTCCGGCGTCGGATTGACGGCCGGGGCGCCGCCGTGCACTAACAGAGGCGTAACCCCGTTGACACCTTTCTAGACACCTACTGGATTAGCTAATTGTAAAGTGCAAAACTCTCCCGGGAGTAACCTTTACTCAAAGTGGGATCGGGATCCAACTATCATATAGAAGGTATGCAATCTCATTGCAAATTTCAACTCTTGAAATTCCCGATATGATTTTTGCCCCTAGTGTCTTATGACCTTAACTATGGTCAACAAATTATAAGCACTAGTCAAGTTCTACCCGCCATTTCGGGATTGATTTAGACCCATCCGAAAGACCCTTAACTATGGTCAACAAAGTCATGCGAATGTCCTAATCGATCGCATCAAATGCTTTGTAGGAAGACATCACTTAGCTACCGTACACCACGCCTTAACTATAGTCAACAAACGTGGCACGATTACTAAGTACTCTGCTTTCTAAAATGGCGGAGGGCAACAAATGGTTTTTATGAAAACCCTTAACGTTTTGAACTTGATATCGTTGTAGAATCAAGTGAGAAGGAGTGGTTTAGGTTCCAGTTTTAAAAAATCGAATGGTTTTATAGCATTTTTCTAATTTTGCTAAAGAGGTCACTCCCGGTGAAGGGATCTCGGCTCTTTCCTTATCGAATAAGGTGCTGGATATATAAATACCACGATGCGAAACAAAAGTTAGATCAACTATAAAATCAAGTCGAGTGCTTTGTAACATTTGCCAGTTTCGCTAAAGGGGTCACTCCCGGTGAAGGGATCTCGGCCCTTTCCTCATCGAATGAGGTGCAGGATATTCAAGAATACCACTATGCAAAGCAAAAGCTAGAGTTACCCATTTTAAAAAGTTTGATTCTACAACATCTTTATGTTTCTTTTTCTTGACATTAATCACATTAATGTTGTCCTATCATTTACGTTTCCTAAACATCACAGAAAAGAAACGAAAATAAAACGTACGCTTATACCATCCGCATTCGCCACAGGGTCCCGTCATGCACCGTTAAGTTACTTAACTAACGGCAGAGCGGGGGCTGAACTAGCGCGGGTGCAAAACATAAGCAACGTTTATAATATATCTCATATATAAATATAGCCATTACGGATCACAGATGAATACATTGGATATACTAGGAATTCCGCATTTCATTCAAGCCTTAATGAAAGACGGGTTCCACGGTCATGATGAATAGCCAAAACCCCACCCTAGACCCCTACGGGTGCGGCAAACTACCCGCCAAATTCCCGAAGTGGAGCAACCTCCCTCAACAAAGTGAGTAGGCCACTCGGCACTTCGAAAACCCGGTAGTTTCTGCACCCCACCTTGGGTCTATCCAAGGAGCAAAAACAGTAAAAAGAAATTATACAACGGTGGCTACAACCTCATCCCGGATGTGCCCCGCAAAATAATATTACATTGCTTTTTACAAATTATATTGAATGAAAGAAAAGAAAAATGCTCTTCTCACACACACCCGGCCATTCATCATGACGATCCAACACATTCATATACACATACCATCTCATAATATCATTACAGAAGTGTGCAACCCCGACTAATCGGCTTATAGCAATTAGTCGACGTTTCAAACACACATAACAAATAACTGAAAACCCGATTAGCCAAGCACTTTAGAATTTCGATCGACAATTTTAAACCATGACAACACTTGTCATCTTCCAGTGCACAAACAACTTTGTGAAAATTACAGATGTCCCAGAAACACTATTTCCTTAATCTAAGCAAACTGCTGAAAAACGAATCAACTCAGCCACGACTCGGCCGCGGATCCGCGGCGTTCCTGGCGAGTTAGAGACTCGTTTTTCTACAGTGTGCTTAGAAAACCCTGCTTGTATTTTTAAGGCCACTGAAATGATTTTTTGAACACTTTAAAAAATTGACAGCAGCATGGGCAGGAAACATGTTTTCGGGAGAAAAAATTGTCGATCGAGGTTCTAACTTTTGACTAACAATCTAATTATGGTTTAGTTAGGCTCTGATACCATGTTAGTTCATGTTGCATGCTCCCACAACTCTTGTGAGGCAGCGGAAGTGATAAACGAAAATTTTCTTTGTATACAACACGCACTTTCCATTAGATCTTGTCTAAACCGCAACTAGAAAACCCTAACTAGAGATCTTATCTACTATGTTAGGGGTTATACCTTGATGATCCGGTCCTTCCGGTCTTCTTTGATGATCTCCTTGGCTCCTTGGATGTTGTCGGTGTGCACGATCTCCGGCCACCCCAAGACCTAGATGATCCACGTGAGAGTTATCATCCAAGCTAAAACCCTTCTTAAGATCTAAACCTAGAGATCAAGTTTGCTAAAAATGGTCACTAGGATGATGTAGAGATTAGTGTATTGGATTATCTTTGATCCTTGGCTTTTGATTCACATCTCATGTGAGTGTTAAAGCAAGGAAGAAGGAGGAGGAGAGAAGAAGGAGAGAGAAAGAGTTTTGCATAATAAGAAAACTCAAGCATGAGAAAATGATATATTCAAATGGAAATTATTGAAGCATGGAATATAAAATTAGCACCATACTTCAATAGTAACTCCAAAAGATTAAAATATAAAATAACCCATTCTCACAACCATGCTTGGACTTTCTAATTTCCACCTCATTTATATATTTTCATAAAATAAATAATGTATTATGAGGTGGCATCTTCTAGAAGGTATTCTTGTAACAATTACAAGAATACCCCTCCTCCGTATACCGTATCCCGTATACCGTATACCCGTATCCGAATTCCGAAAAATACGAATACCAATAATCCAATAATATAATACCGGTATCCGGCTTAAACCAAAGCATACCAGTATTATCGTTCCGATTATTATTCCTGTAACAATTACACGAACATATTCGAAACCCTGCCGCAACACCTTACGGCTGCTGTAACAACTTACGGCCTCTATACCTTTCGCCTGAACGAGGGAACCCTCTGTGTGGGACTCTAAAGATTCGACAGTACGCTGGCAGTGCGTTTAACCACAAGCACGTCAGCGGCACTAGCTGTGCGTAACGGCTACCCAGGTACATGACGAAAAGGTGGCCGACGAGCGAATTCATCACAACCCCAACGAGCCTGCAAGCAACACTTACCGTACAGTCCGGTCTCTTCGTCTGATACGTCGCATATGAAGTCTAGGGGTGGTAAATGTCAGACCCCGGTAACTTTATAAGTCATGCTGATTTACGACTCATAACAATTCGAGGAACTACTGATAACACTTATCAGTAAACCTCGAGAACCCTGGCCAGGGATTTAGGTGTTATAGCCGATCAAATATAGCGCGACATCAATACCGGGAGAGACGAAACCCCTCCTATCGCTCACTGTCTCCATGTGATTCGGGACTGTACCCAAAGTCCACCTGTTTGCATGACTCAATAGAGCCATGGTAGGGTGGAAATCAAAGTACAGTGGGAACCATACAAGACTTTATGACGATCTCGGGTCTACAGCCTAACCTATACAAGTGCCGCTAGAGAACTGCTATCTGACAATTGGTATATATACCATCTAGGAGTTCTCGGCGAGTCTTGTTCGGTGTACCCATTCTCCAATGAGCACCTGTGTACAATCTTTGATGTCAAACACCAATGGTTGTGGAATCAACCATCGCCCCACAGGTTCAGGAAACATACACACTAGTCTAACTTATTAATACCGATGCCCTGCCTCGATATACCCTCGACTAGAAACTATTAAAGGATATGCTTATAGACTATCCAGGCCCCACTAGTATGATCTCATCATAATCCTGGTAGTTAAGCATAATCCTAAGGGCTTCATCAACATGCATATAAAGATATGAAATATAACACAAGATGAAGATAAACCAGATAGCATACTATTATTTCGAGCAAAGATTGTTTCTTCACATATACATACTTAGCATCATATACAATACAGGCCTCTAGAGCATATATATCTAACAGCAATTACACACATGTAGGGGTATATAATCGATATTTGAAGGAAAGAT
Source organism: Agapanthus africanus (assembly GCA_030015575.1). Lineage (NCBI taxonomy): Eukaryota > Viridiplantae > Streptophyta > Magnoliopsida > Asparagales > Amaryllidaceae > Agapanthus > Agapanthus africanus. The sequence goes on from CM057346.1 coordinate 407,540,171, forward strand.
AAGAATGAAGAACAGAGTTTATGTCTTCCTTAAAGATGATAGAAATTCCGGATTGAAGACTGCGCTTTAGAAAGAAAACTCAAGAGAAACTGAGATCCTTATAAACTGACAAAACGTATAGGATCTTAAGTTAAATGAAAAGGAGGTGTGAAGAATAAGAGATGGATATTTCTAATTTAAGATGATAGAGTTTCTAGCTATAATACTGAACTGTAGGATTAGAGTCGATGGCCAACTTGACAGGATTTTGTAGGTAGTATCCGCTGAAAACCCTCAATAGACAAAACTCCCCCTCTAGGGCAACCTAGGGGTTTAACAGCTTGTTGCATATGTTAAGTGCAACCGTGATGCCTACGAAAGTGAGCTTTTTAAAATAAAATGGTTTTTCTCGGGACGAGCAAAAGATAATTTTGGGGGTATTTGTTCATATCAGAATTTTGCACTTTTATACCACCCATTCTTGATCGCATTGCATATAGGTAAATACTTTGATATGTGTTTGCTATATAATTGCAGGTTACAGGTTTTCAATCCAAAACAATGAAAATCATGAACAGTCACGACAAATTCAGGACAACTGCCAACAACGAATAAAAAAAATACAGGCTCTGCTCACCATCCGCCAGGTGCCGCCTACCAGCTCAGGAGACAAAAATCAAGCAAGGGTCATTCAAGCACAAAGCACAAGAGAGACAGCACGAGAATCAAGTTAACAACGCGGAGCTCGAGAAAATCAAGGAAAAAAGTCCACCCATTTTTTATCTTTTGGACTGTTGAAAATCTAGGAGCAAAATGGAATGATTCTGAAAATTCAAGTGCACTAAACATAAGATAAAAGCAACACAAGACAGCCCAAGAAAAACGACAAGCCAAACACTCCAAACCACCGCGGAACCGCTGCCAAGTCATGTCATCTCTTGAACGTATTTCAGGAGTAGTTTGGTAATTGTATATGGACTCAGAATATGGCCCTAGAGTTTCACTTCATTGCCTATAAATACTCCAGATCAGATCCATATGAGGGATGTATATTTTCACTAGTTTTTTGTTAGAATTTAGTGTAACTTCTCTTTCTTCTTCATCTTTCCTCCATTAAAATTGTAGTGAGAGCTTTTGAGTGGATGATAAATGAAGAGAAGTTTTTATATGCATGTCTTATAATTTGTTAACTAGTTTTTATATATGTTGCTCGTAATTTTCTTTGTTAAGTAGTTGTTGTTTTTCTTGTTCTTTTTCTTCTTCTTTTTGCTTTTATCCTTACAATCATGATGCTTAAGAGTGATCCTTGCCTAGGTGAGGTCCCAAATAGCTAGTTGTAATTGTAGGGTTCCTAGGCACACTCAAGAGGTTCCACAAGGCATCAACCATGCCAAAATCAAATTTTTCATGTGCCTAAGAATCCTATGCAAGATCGTTAACTAGAGATTAGGCGAAAAGCAAGCAAGCAAACTACTTTACTACAAGTGAAAGTGACTACAACCTTTGTAGATCCGGTCCTCCACCTCTTTAGCTTCGTGATGACGTCCCTCCGCTGCGACCATCGGGATCTTGGACTCTAGCGTTGGTTTCATCGAAGAAATGATCGGGCTAGATCGTTGACTTCGATACCGAAGATGATCTACGTCGAGGCGACTCTAACTCAAGCTCCATCTTCACTAGGTCATGAAACTTATGAAGATAACACCCTATACAACATGACAAGTGGTAGAGGATGAAGAAATAGGTAGTGGGTTCACTTTGGATTTGGATTTCTCACTTGATTTCAACACTTGGAAATTTTCAAGAATGGTTTCTTCACTTCATGAAGATGAAGAAGAAGAAGGAAAAGAATAAATGAATTCTTGAAAAAAAAAATCAAGTGATGCTTATCATAATGCAACCATGGGTGAAGTAACTTGTGTAGAGAATAAACTAAGGTTTAGGTAAATGGTTAGGTTAAGAAATAAAAACAAAATGGTTACTTTTTCAAAGATGCTTGAAGCATCATGAAGCTTCTAGCAAAGTGAAAGAAAAAGACCATTTTGTTTTAACAAAACAAAATAAGTAAATAAAACCCTAACCATTAACCTAATCATGGTTTAAAGCATACACACACCCAAGTTTGCATGTATCATCAAACATGATACAAACTAGTGCACAAAAATATATCATATATACAATGTGCACTTCAAGTGAGAAAATCAATCTTAAGTGAACCAATATTAGTTAATGTAAAGTAATATATCAAATATATAATTATACATTAAATCATTAAATCAACACTTGATTTAATGATCCGGTCATACTGCATATAACCGACTAATATCAAGTGTATCAATATATCGAATCAACACTTGATTTGGTAACCCGGCTATATCACATATAACCGTCCAATGATACAAATCGCGAGAATAGAATACAGTATCACATACTGGTATTATACTCGGTCCCGCACATATCTCATATGCGCTCCTATTTCGTTTCGCTTGAGCCAGGAAACCTCTGTGTAGGACTCTAAAGACCCGTCAATACGCCGGCAGTAGGTGGTGATCATATCAATCACCCACAAGCCGCAAGCGGTCTGCTAAACGTAACGTCCACCCGGGTATTGAGCGATCAGAAGATCAACGAGCAAGTCCGCTCACACTCCTGTGAATCCAACCAGTAACACTTACCATACAGTCCGGTCTGATCGTCTGATATGTCGCATATCTTGCCTAGGGGTGGTAAACGTCAGACCCCAGTAGCTCGATAAGTCGTGTCGATGTGTGGTCTATAACGGTTCGAGATACTACTGATAACACTTACCAGTAAATCTCAGCAATCCTGGCCAGGGATTTCCGGTTATAGCCAATCGAACACAGCGCAACATCAACCCCCTATACCGGGAGAGACGAATCCCCTCCTATCGCTCATTGCCTCCATGTGAATCGGGACTGTACCCAAAAACCACCGTTTTGCACGCCCTCTTGGACGTGGTAAGGTAGAAATCAAAGCACAGTGGGAATCACAAAAGACTCTATGACGATCTCGGGTCTACAGACTAACCTGTACCAGTGTCACCAGAGAACTGCCATCTGACGTAAGGTATAATACCATCTGGGAGTTCTCGGCGAGTCCGTCCAGTGTACCCAGTCTCTACTGAGCACCCGTATATCATCTCTGATATCAAACTCCAATGGATATGGGATCATCCATCGCCCATCTGTATGGGTCAAGAAGGTATACGATAGTCTACTCTGGTATATCGATGCCCCGTCTCGATACACCCACGACTAGGGACCTTGAAGGATGTACTGATGGACTACCATGTCCCCACTAGTATGATCCGCATCATAGTCCAGGTAGTCAAGTACACATCCTAAGGGCTTTACCAACATGTAACAGAGAGACAATCAGTATACACGTTAAGGTAAAGAGCAACCAGATAGCATACTATCATGTCGAGCAAGAAAGTCCTCCCTATATATGTCCAAGTATCCACTACAATATACATCCTATGTATAGTAATGGCCTCTAGGGCATACATATAACTAACAATCTCCCACTTGCACTAGGGCCATCTGATAGCAGTGGTTGTAATATCTCATACTCAACCATCCTATAAAAGTCTCTCTCTGGGAAAAGGCCTTTGTGAGTGGATCCGCCATGTTGTCCTCTGAGTCTACTCTCCTAACCTCGATCTCCCTGGAGATCAACCATCTCCATGAGCAGGTGACACTGCCTAGGAATTATATCTGGATTTCTGATGGGACGGGCGTTCCTAGGCAACAGCCACAACTCCATTGTCACACAATGGGAGGAACTAAGTTCATCTCATGAACGAATATAAACCCAAACTTCCTCTTTGGTAGTATCTTTGGTAGCGATGTATCCAGCCTTTATCGTCTAATATGCCACGGTATCTAGCTTGGAACTCTTCCAACATACCGTCCCTTTACTGAGGGTAAAGACAATGCCTGTGACTGACTTTCAGTCGTCCTTATCACCCTGGAACCTTTCCAGTGATTCTCCCCAGGATCGATTGATACCAACTCACTACATCTAGTGAGTATCCTAACATCCAATTAGATCTATCCCATAGATCCAAAACCTAGGATTTAGTAGGTATCACTTTGATCCTATATGGATAATCCTTGTGATAAGCGGAGATTGACTGAGCGTAGCATAGGAAACCCCTTCCCTATCAAGAGTATGTCATCCACGTACTCTACGAGGATCACCACCATACTCCCTACTACCTTTTTGTATATACAAGGTTCATCTACCATTTTGATGATGTCAAACTCTTTGACTAACACATCAAAACAGACGTTCCAACTCCGTGATGCCTGCTTTATCACATAAAACATCTTGCACACATTTCCGCTGCTCCCACTGTCTACGAAGACCTCTGGCTGTGTACTAATAGACGCTCTCTTCTAAATAATCATTTAGAAAAGCAGTCATGACACCCAACCACCAAATATCGTAGTCATGGTATGTAGCCGTGGCAAGTAGGATCTGGATGGACTTAAGCATAGCTACTTAGAAAAGGTTTCAACAAAATCCATACCTGGTCAATGATGCAAACCTTTAACAAGTCTAGCTTTGAAAGTCAACTTTTCCATGTACACCAAGTAATCTTCTCAAGATATACTTGCTCCTGATGGGGATTTAACCCTTTAGATAAAGCAACCAAAGTCCATACTTTGTTGGTGTATAAGGATTCCATCTCAGATTGCTAAGCATCCAGCCATTCTTACAGAGTCCCACTCCTGATGGCCAGCTCGAAACTAGTTGGGTCATCATCTCTGTAAGTCCACGTTGCCAACCCCGGTTCTTACGGGGAGGCGGAAACGGTATAAAAATCAAATTTTTAGCGCACTCGGCAACTTGGACTAACAAAAGTCGAGATCTTTTCTAAACAAAACTAGCTACCAAGCTAAAGAGAGTTAGCTACTCGGAAAAGATGTTATACCTCACTTGAACTCCTTCTTCTTGAACTCTTTGCGGAGGTTGGATGGTGCTTTCCTTGTCGCCTTCTTTCGTCAAAGATGGATCCACCTGAGGGTTCAACCTTGGGCTCCTTTCTCGAACTTTGAGAGAACTAAGGTCTTTGGCTTGCTAGACCTTCAACCCTAGAGTGAGTAGAGAGTGGTTTAGAGTATTTTATCTCAAGGAGAGGTTTCTCAACACATGAGAATGGATCTCCTTGAACTAGAGGAGGAGGAAGAAGAAGAGAGGAGAGAGAATGGTTATGATAGAATGAATTGGTTTTTTACAACCATAAAAATATCTAGTGAATTATCAAATTAATAAAATTAATCTAAATGAAAAGTTGATGGAAGGTTTGATAAGACTATTATCATTTCACATTAAATGATTTTGCTAGAATCAAAGAGTATCTTTGATGTGTAATGATGATAGTCAATGTTTCAACCATGGTCAACAAGTCAACCTTGGTCAACAAGTCAACAAACCCAACCATGACACATTTTCATTTAATTAATATTATTAATTGATAATTCACAAATTCATTAGGGTTTGGAAAAAGACGACTATCAACTGTGCATACACACCCGTTCCGAAACCCTAATTAAAATCCTCCTCCTCCGCCTCAATCATCTGTGCATACACACCCGCATTCGTGTTCCGAGGAACATGAATACTATGAGATAAAAGTAACCCCAAAACATATACTAGGATCTGGATCAAACCAGAGCCCGCTAGTAATATCCGTCCGGACTCCAAACGTGCACAAGTGCGCGGATGAGAACGAACCCTGTCGCAAAACCATGCGACCTCTACTCTGTTTTGCCCAAAGGGGAATAGCTCTCTGTGTGGGACTCTAACGACTCGACACTACGCTGGCAGTGGGTTTAACCACAGACCGCAAGCGGCACTAGCTGTACGTAACGGTCCCCGGGTAGATGCCGATAAGAAGACTGACGAGTGTAGGGTTCCTAGGCACACTAATGAGGTCTCACAAGGCATCAACCATGCCAATTTCAAATTTTACGGGTGCCGAGAAACCCTAATACGGATCGTTAACTAGATATTTAGGCGAAAATGAAGCTAGTTAACAACTTAACTAAATGATAAACGGAAATACAACCTTTGTAGATCCGGTGCTCCACCTCCATAGCTCCGTGATGATGTCTCCTCGCTGTCCAAAACGGATCCCGGGCTCTAGCATCGGCTTCATCGGAGAAAGAGCGAGCTAGGTCATCGACGACGATGCCGAAGATGATCTATGTCGAGGCATCACTAGATCAAGCTCCACCTTCACCAAGCCATGATAACTTGTGAAGGAAACACCCTATACTACTTGGCAAGAGGTAGAGGATGAAGAAATAGGAGGTGGGTTCACTTTAGAATTGGATTTCTCACCCTTTTTCATCAATCACCATTGATGAAGTCAAGCTTTCTTCATTGAAGAAGATGAAGAAGAAGAAGATAATATTATGATAAGTATTAAGTAAAATGAAAATAATAATAATACTTATCATCTACCAACCATGGTCAAGTGTAGAGACTAAACTAGGGTTAGTGGGAATGGTTAGGGTTAAGCATGAGACAAAAATGGTCACTTAGGTCAAAGCTTCATGAAGCTTCAACTAGAATACAAATCAAGCCACCATTTTCTTCTTTATGCTTTTCATTTTCCATAAAGAATAAATCAATAAACAAATGAATAAGAAAATGAAAGGAAAACCCTAACCATTACACAACCATGGTTTAATCTTTACACATGCTCAAGATAGCATGTATCATCAAACATGATACAAACTTGTGTACAAAAGTATATCACATATACAATGTGCACAAACCAAGTGAGAAAATCCATTTAAAGTGAACCAATACTAGTTATTGCAAAGTAATATATCAAATATATAATTATGCATTAAATCATTAAATCAACACTTGATTTAATGATCCAGTCATATCGCATATAACCAACTAATATCTACAGTAACAACTTATCGAATCAACACTTGATCCGATAACCCGGCTATATCGCATATAACCGATCAATGTCACAAATCGCGAGAATCGAATACAGTATCACATACTGGTATCATTCTCGGTCCCGCACATATCTCATATGCGCTCCTATTTCATTTCGCTTGAGCCAGGAAACCTCTGTGTAAGACTCTAAAGACTCGTCAATACGCCGGCAGCAGATGATGATCAAATCAAGCACCCACAAGCTGCAAGCGGTCTGCTAAATGTAACGGCCACCCGGGTATTGAGCGATCAGAAGATCGACGAGCAAGCCCGCTCACACTCCTGTGAATCCAACCCGTAACACTACCGTACAGTCCGGTCTGATCGTCTGATATGTCGCATATCTCGCCTAGGGGTGGTAAACGTCAGACCCCAATAGCTCAATAAGTCGTGTCGATATGAGGTCTATAACAATTCGAGAAACTACTGGTAACACTTACCAGTAAATCTCAGCAACCCTGGCCAGGGATTTCCTGTTATAGCCAATCGAACACAGCGCAACATCAACCCCCTATACCGGGAGAGACGAATCCCCTCCTATCGCTCATTGCCTCCATGTGACTCGGGACTGTACCCAAAAACCACCGTTTTGCACGCCCTCTTGGACGTGGTAAGATGGAAATCAAAGCACAGTGGGAACCACACAAGACTCTATGACGATCTCGGGTCAACAGACTACTCTGTACCAGTGTCACCAGAGAACTGCCATCTGACGTAAGGTATAATACCATCTGGGTGTTCTCGGCGAGTCCGTCCAGTGTACCCAGTCTCTACTGAGCACCCGTATATCATCTCTGATGTCAAACACCAATGGATATGGGATCATCCATCGCCCATCTGTATGGGTCGAGAAGGTATACGCTAGTTTACTCTGGTATATCGATGCCCCGTCTCGATACACCCACGACTAGGGACTTTGAAGGATGTACTTATAGACTACCATGTCTCCACTAGTATGATCCGCATCACAGTCCAGGTAGTCAAGTACACATCCTAAGGGCTTTACCAACATGTAATAGAGAGACAATCAGTGTACACGTTAAGGTAAAGATCAACCAGATAGCATACTATCATGTCGAGCAAGAAAGTCCTCCCTATATATGTCCAAGCACCCACTACAATATACATCCTATGTATAGTAATGGCCTCTAGGGCATACATATAACTAAGAATCTCCCACTTGCACTAGGGCCATCTGATAGCAGTGGTTGTAGTATCTCATACTCAACCATCCCATAAAAGTCTCTCTGGGAAAAGGCCCTTTGTGAGTGGATCCGCCGTGTTGTCCTCTGAGTCTACTCTCCTAACCTCGATCACCCTAGAGATCAACTATCTCCATGATCAGGTGATACTGCCTTAGAATATGTCTGGATCACTGATGGGACCGGCGTTCCTTGGCATAAGCCACAACTCCATTGTCTCACAATGGTAGGAACGTAGTTCATCTCATGAACCAATATACACCCAGACTGCCTCTTTGGTAGCATCTTAAGTAGCGATGTATCCAGCCTTTATCATCTAGTATGCCATGGTATCTAGCTTGGAACTTTTCCAACATACCGTCCCTTTACTGAGGGTAAAGACAATGCCTGCGACTTACATTCAGTCGTCTTTATCACCCTGGAACACTTCCAGTGATTCTCCCCAGGATCTATTGATACCATCTCACTACTACTAGTGAAATTCCTAACATCCAATTAGATCTATCTCATAGATCCATAATCCAGGATTTAGTAGGTATCACTTTGATCCTATATGGAGAATCTTTGTGATAAGCGGAGATTGATCGAGAGTAGCATAGGAAACTCCTTCCCTATCAAGAGTATGTCATCCACGTACTCTACGAGGATCGTCACCATACTCCCTACTACCTTTTTGTTTATACAAGTTTCATCTACCATTTTGATGATGTCAACTTCTTTGACTAATCCATCAAAACAGATGTTCCAACTCCGCGATGCCTGCTTTATCCTATAAAGCATCTTGCACACGTTTCCGCTGCTCCCACTGTCTACGAGGCCCTCTGGCTGTGTACTTATAGACGCACTCTTCTAAAACATTATTTAGAAAAGCAGTCATGATACCCAACCGCCAGATATCGTAGTCATGGTATGTAGCCGTGGCAAGTAGTATCTGGATGGACTTAAGCATAGGTACTGGAAAAGGTTTTATCATTATCCACGCCTGGTCGATGACTAAAAGCTTTAACAAGTCTAGCTTTGAAATTCTCAACTTTTCCATCTACACCAAGTAATCTTCTCAAGATATACTTGCTCCTGATGGGGATTTAACCCTTCAGATATAGCAACCAAAGTCCATACTTTGTTGGTGTACATGGATTCCATCTCAGATCACTAAGCATCCAGCCATTCTTACAGAGTCCCACTCCTGATGGCCAGCTCGAAAATAGTTGGGTCATCATCTCATGATGCAATCCTCGCTCCCACTGTCATAGAGAAACAGAAGTATCTCTCAGGTGGGTGAGGAACCCTACTAGATCGGCGGAGAGGCTGAGGTTCGTTGGAATCAACTGAATCCTTTGGTTCTATCAAATCATCAGCTGTAGTTTGCATAGCTGGAACCTTTCCAGTTCTACACAACAGGCCTTGCCTTGATCTTGTCCGGGTTTTTGCTTTTAGACATTGTTAGTTATATGTATGCCCTAGAGGCCATTACTATACATAGGATGTATATTGTAGTGGATGCTGGGACATATATAGGGAGGACTTTCTTGCTCGACATGATAGTATGCTATCTGGTTACCCTTTAACTTAACGTGTATGCTGATTGTCTCTCTGTTACATGTTGGTAAAGCCCTTAGGATCTGTACTTGACTACCTGGACTATGATGCGGATCATACTAGTGGGGACATGGTAGTCCATAAGTACATCCTTCACAGTCCCTAGTCGTGGGTGTATCGAGATGGGGCATCGATAATACCAGAGTAGACTAGCGTGTACCTTCTCGACCCATACAGATGGGCGATGGATGATCCCATATCCATCGGTGTTTGACATCAGAGGAGATATACGGGTGCTCAGTAGAGACTGGGTACACTGGACGGACTCGCCGAGAACTCCCAGATGGTATTATACCTCACGTCAGATGGCAGTTCTCTGGTGACACTGGTACAGAGTAGTCTGTTGACCCGAGATCGTCATAGAGTCTTGTGTGGTTCCCACTGTGCTTTGATTTCCATCTTACCACGTCCAAGAGGGCGTGCAAAACGGTGGTTTTTGGGTACAGTCCCGAGTCACATGGAGGCAATGAGCGATAGGAGGGGATTCGTCTCTCCCGGTATATGGGGGTTGATGTTGCACTGTGTTCGATCGGCTATAACAGGAAGTCCCTGGCCAGGGCTGCTCAGAGAATTGCTGGTAAGTGTTACCAGTAGTTTCTCGACCCGTTATGAGCCTCATATCGACACGACTTATTGAGCTATTGGGGTCTGACGTTTACCACCCCTAGGCGAGATATGCGACATATCAGACGATCAGACCGGACTGTACGGTAGTGTTACTGGTCGGATTCACTGGAGTGTGAGCGGGCTTGCTCGTCGATCTTCAGATCGCTCAATACCCGGGTGGCCGTTACGTTTAGCAGACCGCTTGCGGCTTGTGGATGTTTGATATGATCATCATCCGCTGCCGGCGTATTGACGAGTCTTTAGAGTCCTACACAGAGGTTTCCTGGCTCAAGCGAAACGAAATAGGAGCGCATATGAGATATGTGCGGGACCGAGAATAATACGAGTATGTGATACCGTATTCTATTCTCGCGATAAATATATCGAATGGTTGTATGCGATATAACCTAGTTATCGATTCAAGCGTTGATTCGATAAGCCGATATATTAGATACCAGTCGGTTATGTGCGCATGACCGGATCATTGAATCAAATGTTGATTTAATGATTTAATGTATAATTATATATTTGATATATTACTTTGCATTAACTAGTATCGGTTCACTTTAGACGGATTTTTCTCACTTGGTTCGTGCGCATTGCATATGCGATATGTTTTTGTGCACTTGATTGTATCATGTTTGATGATGCATAACACTTTGGTTAAGTGTAAAGTTTGAACCATGGTTGTGTTTATGTTTAGGGTTTTATTTTCTTAATTATTCATTTATTCTTTTTGATAAATGAATAAAAGAAAGTGAGAAAAGAAAATGAGAAAAGAATGGTGGCATCTTTTGTTGTTTAGTTGAAACTTCATGAAGCTTTGACCTAAGTCCACCATTCTTATCTCATTCTTAACCCTAACCATACAACTAACCTTGGTTAACTCTCTACACTTTACCATAGTTAGAATTATGATAAGAATTCATTTTCTTTTCATTATTCTTTGAACTTATCATAATATAACTTGCTTCTTCTTCCTTGCTTCAAGTGAAGAAACCTTCACTTCAACAATGGCAAGTGATCAAAAAGAGTGAGAAATCCAATTCTAAAGTCTACCCACTTCCTATTTCTTCATCCTCTACCTCTTGCCAAGTAGTAGAGTGTGTTTCCTTCACAAGTTTCATGACTTGTTGAAGGTGGAGCTTGATTCATCGATGCTTCGACGTAGATCATCTTCGGCATGGACATCGACGACCTAGCTTGCCCATTCTCCGACGAAGCCGACTCTAGAGCCCGGATTTGATTTGGACAGCGGAGGCGACCTCGTTGCGGAGCTATGGAGGTGGAGCACCGGATCTACAAAGGTTGTATTTCCGTATTTTATATAGTTAACTGTTAACTAGTTCTTGTTCGCCTAGAAATCTAGTATACGATCCGTTGTTTAGGGTTTGTAGGCACCATAATTTTTGAAATTGCCATGGTTGATGGCTTGGGAGACCTCACTAGAGTGCCTAGGAACCCTGCAGTGGTATCAGAGCCTAGCTAGAGCCTTAGGCGAAGTCCAGACGGAAATTGAAGTCCGAACGAACCCGAAACCCCGAACCAAATGAGCTCTCTGTACTTTTTTCAAAAACAGTGATTTTTCTATATTAAAAATATTCAGTAAAATCAGCAGGAGATTATAAGGAAAACTGCAAAATTCGTAGCCCTAATTCCATTATACCGCCGCGCTTCCGCGGCACGAGCATGACTCGTGCGGCGGAAGAGCGGCAGATTTGTCGTATTGCGCAACAAATTTTGTACAGTAATTCCTCTTCTGCTGTTCTGGTATTCCTGGATATTTTTGATATTTTTTCAAGAGTTGAATTTTTCTGAGTTATTTTGGGGATTCGGTATTTCGATCGGGTATCAAATTTTGTCTGTGTGGCTTTCCTGATAAATTTTAGAATATGTTAAAAAGTTCGACCGGATATAAATACCCAATTTTTCCCCTGTCGGGAAATTTCCAAGTGTTGGATTTTTCCGTAGTTTAACGACGTTCTAAGTAGTGCAAGTAACACGATGGTCCCTCTAGAAGACACAAACCTTAACTCGATTATGTGACCGTCTTGAACTGCCCTTTGAACCTTCGGGTTTGGGGCAGTACGGCGTGCCACATGTGAGGCGTTGGCTTGACCCTTCTACGGCTGGATCGTTGGTACTGAGGCACGAACGGAATGTTGTTAGACTTGTTTCATGTGTTGATCTGTTTCGGGAAAACTTGGGTGTTCGATTGTTCGATCGGAAAGTTTAACATTTTCTGTTTATCTGGAATGGGATACAATAATTGGAATTCACAAATAAGTTATATGATAACTGAATGAATGTTATAAACGTAGCAATTTAGTCTCACTTGATCGGTTGCCACGGAATTTTGATATGATCAAAAGTCCGTCGCAATCACGTAGCGTACGCGGATACTCGCCGGGTAAACTTAATAGACAGCTTCACTCCATAGCCCCGACCAAGTGACTGTAGGAGAACCCCGTCGCCGAAAGCATCCGTCCGGGTGCTCGCGGTAGCGGTGTTCCGCCTTGGTGCACTTCGTCGACGGTATCGGGGGTGCGGCCGCCTACTAAAGTTTGCGACGAGCATTCGATCAGGATGTCGGGAATCTTGTTGAATTGCCCGACTTGATATTGAAAAGAGTTTTCAATTTTGAGACTAAAATGCGGGGTTTATAATTGTTAGGCATGCGATGTCTAACTAATTCATTTGGTCAGGCATGCGATGTCTGAGGTGGTTGCGGATTCCAACTGTTGTAGTTTTACACTTTCTTTTCTGTGACCGTAAGTGTAATATGTGATATCGCCGGTTTCGTTGCTATACGTCAACGACAATTGGGATGCGCATATTTACTTACGTTGATGACATGTGATGTTATGTGTTGCTGGATATGTTATATTGGATCGTCGTGATTGAATAGCCGGGGGGTTTTTATGTGAGATGAGTGTTTTTCATTTTCATTCATGTAAAAACTTGTATGTAATATTCTTTTATTGGGGCGCTTCCAGGTTGCGGGAGTTGTCACCTATTGTATATTATTTACTTTTCCGCACTAGGATAGACCCAAGGAGGAGGGCACAAGTAACCGGGTTCTGGAGTCCAATGGGAGACCAACTCGAGGAGTCGAGTCCGGGTCTCCTAACTCCAGAATTGGTAGGGTTGCTTGCCGCTCTCGTAGGGGTCTAGGGGTGTGGGTTTGGCTATTCATCACGACCGTGGAATCCGTGTTTTATACTGGCTCGTATTGAAAACACGGACGTCCTAGTATATCCAATATTTCATATGATTCTTCTGCTGCGATATCTGTGATGGATATAGTATATAGTATATATGATATATTATATAGACGTTACTTATGTTTTACACCCGCGCTAGCCCTGCCCCGCTCTGCCGTTAGTTACCTAACCTAACGGTACACGAGGGGACATCGAGGCGAATGCGGATGGCATAAGTGTACGTCATATCTATCTGTGATGTTTAGGTACACTTTAATGATGGGACTTCATTAATGTGATTAATGAAATTAAAAGAAACCTAAGATGTTGTAGAATCGAATTTCAAAATTAAAACAGGTAGCTACAGTTCTTGCTTTGCACAGCGGTATATGTGATATATCCTGCACCTTATTCGATGAGGAAAGGACCGAGATCCCTTCACCGGGAGTGACTCCTTTAGCAATAACTGGCAGATGCTACACATTCGGTTTGTCTTTTGATTGCTTTTAAGAGTTTTTGCTTTGCACAGCGATATATGTGATATATCCCGCACCTCATTCGACGAGGAAAGGACCGACGATCCCTTCACCGGGAGTGACTCCTTTAGCAAAACTAGAAAAGCCTCAAAAGCACTCCATTTTAAAATTCATTCGATCCTACAACGATATAAAGTTCATTACGCAAAAGGTTTTCTTAAAAACCTGTCGTAGCCCTCCGTCATTTCAGATAGGTAATAGTTAGTATTCGTGCTGCGTTTGTTGACTCAGTCAAGGCGTAGTGTGCGGTAGCTGATTATTGTTTATCTGCAAAGCATATGATGCGATTGGATTAGGGTAGTCGTGCGGCCTTGTTGACTCAGTCAAGGGTCGTGCGGGTGGGTTTAATTCAATCGAGAAATGACGGGTTGAACTTTACTTGTGGTCTATGATTTGTTGACTCAGTCAAGGTCATAGATCGCTTGGGGCAAAATATTATCGGGAATTTCAAGTGTTGAGATTTGCAATGAGATTGCATACCTTCTATGAGATAGTTGGATCCCGATACCCGCTGCGAGTAAGTGTTACTCCTGGGAGAGTTTTATACATTACAATTAGCCGATCAAGTAGGTGTCTAGAAAGGTGTCAACGGGGTTAAGCCTCTGGGAAAACGAGGTTTACAGTAATTAGGTTCGTGCGAAAGCACGGGGGACCTCCCTCAAAGTACCGACACTGGCCTGGCTGAAAGATTGGCGAACTTGTAGTGTGTAATTAATCCCGGCTAGTCTTTCCTTTTAGGGTTTGAAGGAAGATTTGATAAAAAGCAGTGGGAGCCATCCTGATTAGATAAAATAATAACCAATCTATTCTTGACAGAGCGCACGCTGAGTGTTTTCTTCTCTCTCTCTCCTGGTAGCGACCATATCACGCCTTAATCAAGATAATAATACGGATATTTGACCGAACCCGCTTGTTATACTGAGCTGGGGAACGTTGGTCCCGCTCCAACTTATAATTGTTATAAGACAGAGCAGGAATTTGGGGAATACCAGATTTCCCGTGCCGCCCAAACGAAGAGAGTGCATGCTGATGCATCATCTTCGGGTGTGTTCGTTATACAGAACTGTTTCTCAGTATCCTTTACGTCCTGGGTATATGATACCGGATCAGGATCCCACATATGTAATCTGTTACATAGGGCTACAGAAAGGTAGAGAACTGAGAACGGGTGATAAGTTTCATGAGGCAGAAAACGGGGCAAGTGTTGCAGCCAAGTCTGTTGGTCACTGTCACCCTGTATTACCGATACATTGATTATGAACGAATGTTGTTAGATATCGAACCTGATATACAAAATCATATCTATCTCTTTATTAGTAAAGAAAGGATATAATTCTGTATTGTTGGATAATGTTTTGAACATTTCCTATATCAAAAGTTGATCGGTTCAGGCACGTTATCTAAAAGCATTGATGTTCTAAATCAAACTACAGTTCTTGGTATATGGAACACACACAAGAGGAAGAGTTCAGAAATGAACGAATTCTTCTTGAGGCATTGTAGACTAGGTCAGATCAATGTGACCCGACTAGCTAGAGTTACATAAAGATGCATATTTAAATCAGTTTGAATTTACATCTTGTGAAACTCGCCAGTCATGTCACAAAGATAAGATGACCTCAGCTCTGTTTATTGGAAACAGAGAAAGAGTTAGAGAACTCTTGGGATAATACATGTTGATGTATGTAGGTCCCCTGTCTACACATGCCAAGACTGGTTCTTTATACTTCATTATGTTCTCTGATGATCTCTTTAGATTCAGACCTATGTTCCTGTTGAAACACAAGTCCGAACCTTTTGAGATATTCACGGAATATAAGTTAGAAGTAGAGAACTAATACGGGTATAAGTATTATGTCCTATGATGAGATCAAGGAGGAGAATACTTGTGCACGGAAATCCTGGACTATTCTAAAGGAGAATGAGATTCTCTCTCAGCATTACTCCTCTGAATACACCATAGCACGATGGTATATCAGGGCGGAGCAGATACACCCTATTTGATATGGTGTGCTCTATGATGAGTACTACTGAGTTACCTGTTTCCTTTTGGGTGTTATGCGCTTGAGAAGCTGCATACCTATTGAATAGGGTTCGAATCAAATCAGATGCCTACCACTTCATATGTGATATGGTATGGGAAGAGCCCATGTCTTAAATCAGTTAAGATTTGGGGTTGTCCGGCCTATGTCTGGAAAGCAAAATCCGGACAAGCTCGAGGCAAAGTCTGTAATGTAGAACTGGAAAGGTTCCAGCTATACAAACTACAGCTGATGATTTGATAGAACCAAAGTATTCAGTAAATACCAACGAACCTCAGCCTCTCCGCCGATCTAGTAGGGTTTTCTCACCCACCTGAGAGATACATTGGCTTCTCTATGACAGTGGGAGCGAGGATTGCATCATGAGATGATGACCCAACTAGCTTCGAGCTGGCCATCGAGAGTAAGACTCTGTAAGAATGGCTGGATGTTTATCGATCTGAGATGGAATCCTTATACACCAACAAAGTATGGACTTTGGTTGCAATATCTGAAGGGTTAAATCCCCATCAGGAGCAAGTATATCTTGAGAAGATTACTTGGTGTAGATGGAAAAGTTGAGACTTTCAAAGCTAGACTTATTAAAGCTTTTCGTCATCGACCAGGCGTGGATAATGATGAAACCTTTTCAAGTAGCTATGCTTAAGTCCATTCAGATCCTACTTGCCACGGCTACATACCATGACTGCGATATCTGGTGGTTGGGTGTCTTGACTGCTTTTCTAAATGATGATTTAGAAGAGAGTGTCTATAAGTACACAGCCAGAGGGCTTCGTAGACAGTGGGAGCAGCGGAAACGTGTGCAAGATGCTTTATAGGATAAAGCAGGCATCGCGGAGATGGAACGTCTGTTTTGATGTGTTAGTCAAAGAAGTTGACATCATCAAAATGGTAGATGAACCTTGTATAAACAAGAAGGTAGTAGGGAGTATGGTGACGATCCTCGTAGAGTACGTGGATGACATACTCTTGATAGGGAAGGAGTTTCCTATGCTACGCTCGATCAATCTCCGCTTATCACTATGATTCTCCATATAGGATCAAAATGATACCTACTAAATCCTGGGTTTTGGATCTATGAGATAGATCTAAATGGATGTTAGGATACTCACTAGATGTAGTGAGATGGTGTCAATCGATCCTGAGGAGAATCACTGGAATTGTTCCAGGGTGATAAAGACGACTGAGTGTCAGTCACAGGCATTGTCTTTACCCTCAGTAAAGGGACGGTATGTTGGAAGAGTTCCAAGCTAGATACCGTGACATACTAGACGATAAAGGCAGGATACATCGCTACTTAAGATGCTACCAAAGAGGTTGTTTGGATGTATAATGGTTCATGAGATGAACTACGTTCCTACCATTGTGAGACAATGGAGTTGTGGCTCATGCCAAGGAACGACGGTCCCATCAGTGATCCAGACATATTCTAAGGCAGCATCGCCTGATCATGGAGATAGTTGATCTCCAGGAAGATCGAGGCAAGGAGAGTAGACTCAGAGGACAACACAGCGGATCCACTCACAAAGGCCTGTTCCCAGAGAGAGACTTTTATGGGATGGTTGAGTATGAGATACTGCAACCACTGCTACAGATGGCCCTAGTGCAAGTGGGAGATTGTTAGTTATATGTATGCCCTAGAGGCCATTACTATACATAGGATGTATATTGTAGTGGATGCTGGGACATATATAGGGAGGACTTTCTTGCTCGACATGATAGTATGCTATCTGGTTACCCTTTAACTTAACGTGTATGCTGATTGTCTCTCTGTTACATGTTGGTAAAGCCCTTAGGATCTGTACTTGACTACCTGGACTATGATGCGGATCATACTAGTGGGGACATGGTAGTCCATAAGTACATCCTTCACAGTCCCTAGTCGTGGGTGTATCGAGATGGGGCATCGATAATACCAGAGTAGACTAGCGTGTACCTTCTCGACCCATACAGATGGGCGATGGATGATCCCATATCCATCGGTGTTTGACATCAGAGGAGATATACGGGTGCTCAGTAGAGACTGGGTACACTGGACGGACTCGTCGAGAACTCCCAGATGGTATTATACCTCACGTCAGATGGCAGTTCTCTGGTGACACTGGTACAGAGTAGTCTGTTGACCCGAGATCGTCATAGAGTCTTGTGTGGTTCCCACTGTGCTTTGATTTCCATCTTGCCACGTCCAAGAGGGCGTGCAAAACGGTGGTTTTTGGGTACAGTCCCGAGTCACATGGAGGCAATGAGCGATAGGAGGGGATTCGTCTCTCCCGGTATATGGGGGTTGATGTTGCACTGTGTTCGATCGGCTATAACAGGAAGTCCCTGGCCAGGGCTGCTCAGAGAATTGCTGGTAAGTGTTACCAGTAGTTTCTCGACCCGTTATGAGCCTCATATCGACACGACTTATTGAGCTATTGGGGTCTGACGTTTACCACCCCTAGGCGAGATATGCGACATATCAGACGATCAGACCGGACTGTACGGTAGTGTTACTGGTCGAATTCACTGGAGTGTGAGCGGGCTTGCTCGTCGATCTTCAGATCGCTCAATACCCGGGTGGCCGTTACGTTTAGCAGACCGCTTGCGGCTTGTGGATGTTTGATATGATCATCATCCACTGCCGGCGTATTGACGAGTCTTTAGAGTCCTACACAGAGGTTTCCTGGCTCAAGCGAAACGAAATAGGAGCGCATATGAGATATGTGCGGGACCGAGAATAATACGAGTATGTGATACCGTATTCTATTCTCGCGATAAATATATCGAATGGTTGTATGCGATATAACCTAGTTATCGATTCAAGCGTTGATTCGATAAGCCGATATATTAGATACCAGTCGGTTATGTGCGCATGACCGGATCATTGAATCAAATGTTGATTTAATGATTTAATGTATAATTATATATTTGATATATTACTTTGCATTAACTAGTATCGGTTCACTTTAGACGGATTTTTCTCACTTGGTTCGTGCGCATTGCATATGCGATATGTTTTTGTGCACTTGATTGTATCATGTTTGATGATGCATAACACTTTGGTTAAGTGTAAAGTTTGAACCATGGTTGTGTTTATGTTTAGGGTTTTATTTTCTTAATTATTCATTTATTCTTTTTGATAAATGAATAAAAGAAAGTGAGAAAAGAAAATGAGAAAAGAATGGTGGCATCTTTTGTTGTTTAGTTGAAACTTCATGAAGCTTTGACCTAAGTCCACCATTCTTATCTCATTCTTAACCCTAACCATACAACTAACCTTGGTTAACTCTCTACACTTTACCATAGTTAGAATTATGATAAGAATTCATTTTCTTTTCATTATTCTTTGAACTTATCATAATATAACTTGCTTCTTCTTCCTTGCTTCAAGTGAAGAAACCTTCACTTCAACAATGGCAAGTGATCAAAAAGAGTGAGAAATCCAATTCTAAAGTCTACCCACTTCCTATTTCTTCATCCTCTACCTCTTGCCAAGTAGTAGAGTGTGTTTCCTTCACAAGTTTCATGACTTGTTGAAGGTGGAGCTTGATTCATCGATGCTTCGACGTAGATCATCTTCGGCATGGACATCGACGACCTAGCTTGCCCATTCTCCGACGAAGCCGACTCTAGAGCCCGGATTTGATTTGGACAGCGGAGGCGACCTCGTTGCGGAGCTATGGAGGTGGAGCACCGGATCTACAAAGGTTGTATTTCCGTATTTTATATAGTTAACTGTTAACTAGTTCTTGTTCGCCTAGAAATCTAGTATACGATCCGTTGTTTAGGGTTTGTAGGCACCATAATTTTTGAAATTGCCATGGTTGATGGCTTGGGAGACCTCACTAGAGTGCCTAGGAACCCTGCAGACATAGCCCAGACAACCCCAAATCTTAACTAATTTAAGATATGGGCTCTTACCTTTCCATATCACATATGAAGTGGTAGGCAACTGATTTGATTTGAACCCCATTCAATAGCTATGCAGCTTCTCAAGTGCATAACTCCCAAAAAGGAAAATAGGAAACTCAGTAGTACTCATCATAGAGCACACCATATCATATAGGGTGCTTCTGCTCCGCCCCGACATACCATCGTGCTATGGTGTATTCGGAGGAGTAATGCTGAGAGAGAATCTCATTCTCTTTTAGAAAAGTCCAGGAATTCCATGCACAAGTACTCTCCTCCCTGATCTCATCAAAGGATATAATACTTATACCCGTATATTGGTTCTCTACTTCTAAATCATATTCTGTGAATATCTTAAAAGGTTCGGACTTGTGTTTCAACAGGAACATAGGTCTGAATCTCGAAAGATCATCAGAGAATGTAATGAAGTATAAAGAACCGGTTTTGGCATGTGTAGACAGGGGACCTTACATACATCATCATGTATCTGTCCCAAGAGTTCACTAACTCTTTCTCTGTTTCCAATAAACAGAGCTGTGGTCATCTTATCTCTGTGACATGACTGGCAAGTTTCACAAGATGTAAATTCAAACTCATTTAAATATGCATCTTTATGTAACTGCAGCTAGTCGGGTCGCATTGATATGACCTAGTCTACAATACCTCAAGAAGAATTTGTTCATTTCTGAACTCTTCCTCTTGTGTGTGTTCCGTATACTATGAACTGTAGTTTGATTTAGAACATCAATGCTTTTAGATAACGTGCCTGAACCGATCAACTTTTGATATAGGAAATATTCAAAACATTATCCAACAATACAGAATTTTATCATTTCTTTACTAATAAAGAGACTGATATGATTTTGTATATCAGGTTCGGTATCTAATAACATTTGTTCAGAATCAATGTATTGATAATACAGGGTGACAGTGACCAACAGACTTGGCTGCAACACTTGCCCCGTTTTCTGCCTCATGAAACTAATCACCCGATCTCAGTTCTCTACCTGTCTGTAGCCCTATGTAACAAATTACATATCTGGGATCCTGATCTGGTATCACATACCCAGGACGTAGAGAATACAGAGAAACAGTTCTTTGTAACGAACACACCCGAAGATGATGCATCAGCATGCACTCTCTTCGTTTGGGCGGCACGGGAAATCTGGTATTCCCCAATTTCCTGCTCTGTCTTATAACAATTATAAGTTGGAGCGGGACCAACGTTCCCCAGCTCAGTATAACAAGCGGGTTCGGTCAATATTCCGTATTATTATCTTGATTAAGGCGTGATATGGTCGCTACCAGGAGAGAGAGAGAAGAAAACACTCAGCGTGCGCTCTTGCAAGAATAGATTGGTTATTATTTTATCTAATCAGGATGGCTCCCACTGCTTTTTATCAAATCTTCCTTCAAACCCTAAAAGGAAAGACTAGCCGGGATTAATTACACGCTACAGGTTCGCCAATCTTTCAGCCAGGCCAGTGTCGGTACTTTGAGGGAGGTCTCCCGTGCTTTCGCACGAACCTAATTACAGTAAACCTCGTTTTCCCAGAGGCGTAACCCCGTTGACACCTTTCTAGACACCTACTTGATCGGCTAATTGTAATGTGTAAAACTCTCCCAGGAGTAACAATTACTCGCAGCGGGTATCGGGATCCAACTATCTCATAGAAGGTATACAATCTCATTGCAAATTTCAACACTTGAAATTCCCGATAATATTTTGCCCCTAGCGTCCTATGACCTTGACAAAGGCCAACAAATCATAGCATGCTAGTCAAGTTCAACCCGTCATTTCTTGATTGAATCAAACCCACCCGCACGGCCCTTGACAAAGGCCAACAAGGTCGTACGACTACCCTGAAACAATCTGCATCATATGCATAAGCAGATAATCACTATTTAGCTACCGCACACTACGCCTTGACAAAGGCCAACAAACGCAGCACGATTACTAAACAGTTCTTATCTGAAATGACGGAGGGCTACGACAGGTTTTTCTGAAAACCTATTGCGTAATGAACTTGATATCGTTGTAGAATCAAATGAAATTTTGAAATGGAGTGATTTTGAGGCTTTTCTAGTTTTGCTAAAGGGGTCACTCCCGGTGAAGGGATCGTCGGCCCTTTCCTCGTCGAATGAGGTGCGGGATATATCATATATATCACTGTGCAAAGCAGAAACTCTTAAAAGCAATCAAAAGACAAACCGAGTGTGTAGCATCTGCCAGTTATTGCTAAAGGAGTCACTCCCGGTGAAGAGATCTCGGTCCTTTCCTCATCGAATAAGGTGCAGGATATATCATATATACCGCTGTGCAAAGCAAGAACTGTAGCTACCTGTTTTATTTTGAAATTCGATTCTACAACATCTTAGGTTTCTTTTACTTTCATTAATCACATTAATGAAGTCCCATCATTTAAGTACCTAAACATCACAGATAAACACGACGTATACTTATGCCATCCGCATTCGCCTCGATGTCCCCTCGTGCACCGTTAGGTTAGGTAACTAACGGCAGAGCGGGGCAGGGCTAGCGCGGGTGTAAAACATAAGTAACGTCTATATAATATATCATATATACTATATAAAGTATCTATCACAGAACATCACATGATCACATCACAGATATCGCAGCAGAAGAATCATATGAAATATTGGATATACTAGGACGTCCGTATTTTCACTAAGAGCCAGTATAAAACACGGATTCCAGGGTCGCGATGAATAGCCAAACCCACACCCCTAGACCCCTACGAGAGCGGAAAGCAACCCTACCAATTCTAGAGTTAGGAGACCCGGACTCGACTCCTCGAGTTGGTCTCCCACTGGACTCCAGAACCCGGTTACTTGTGCTCCCCTCCTTGGGTCTATCCTATTGCGGAAAAGTAAATAATATACAACAACGGTGACAACTTCCGCAACCTGGAAGTGCCCCAATAAAAGAATATTACATACAAGTTTTTACATGAATGAAAATGAAAAACACTCATCTCACATAAAAAAAACCCGGCTATTCAAACACGACAATCCAATATAACATATCCAGCAACACATAACATCACATGTCATCAACGTAAGTAAATATGCGCATCCCAATTGTCGTTGAAATATAGCAACGAAACCGGCGATATCACATATTACACTTACGGTCACAGAAAAGAAAGTGTAAAACTACAACAGTTGGAATCCGCAACCTCCATAGACATCGCATGCCTAATCAAATGAATTCTTTAGACATCGCATGCTTAACAATTATAAACCCCGCATTTTAGTCTCAAAATCGAAAACACTTTTCAATACCAAGTCGGGCAATTCAACAAGATTCCCGACATCCTGATCGAATGCTCGTCGCAAACTTCAGTAGACGGCTGCACCCCCGATACTGTCGACAAAGTGCACCAAGGCGGAACACCGCTGCCGTGAGCACCCGGACGGATGCTTTCGGCGACGGGGTTCTCCTACAGTCACTTGGTCGGGGCTATGGAGTGAGGCTGTCTATTAAGTTTATCCGGCGAGTATCCGCGTACGCTACGTGATTGCGACGGACTTCTGATCACATCAAAATTCCGTGGCAACCGATCAAGTGAGACTAAACTGCTATGTTTATAACATTCATTCAGTTATCTCATAACTTTTTGTGAATTCCAATTATTGTATCCCATTCCAGATAATTAGAAAATGTTAAACTTTCCGATCGAACATTCAAACACCCAAGTTTTCCCGATACAGCTCAACACATGAAACAAGTCTAAAAACATTCAGTTCGTGCCTCAGTACCAACGGTCCAGCCGTAGAAGGGTCAAGCCAACGCCTCACATGTGGCACGCCGTACTGCCCCAAACTCGTAGGTTCAAAGGGCAGTTCAAGACGGTAACATAATCGAGTTAAGGTTTGTTGTCTTCTAGAGGGTCCATCGCGTTACTTGCACTACTTAGAACGTCTTTAAACCACGGAAAAATCCAACACTTGGAAATTTTCCGGCAGGGGAAAAATTGGGTATTTAT
This sequence comes from Agapanthus africanus, assembly GCA_030015575.1. Classification (NCBI taxonomy): domain Eukaryota; kingdom Viridiplantae; phylum Streptophyta; class Magnoliopsida; order Asparagales; family Amaryllidaceae; genus Agapanthus; species Agapanthus africanus. Next base: position 407,564,229 of record CM057346.1, read on the forward strand.
ATCCGGTCGAACTTTTTAACATATTCAAAAATTATCCGGAAAGCCAAGTAGACAAAGTTAAATAATCCGATCGATTCATCGAATCTCCAAAACAACCCCAGAAAATTCAACTCTTGAATAAATATTAAAAATTCCCAGAAAACTCAACACCTGATAACATGAATTACTGTGCAAAAATTAAACAGTGATAACATTTATTGGCCGCGGAACCGCCGCAGAAGCCAAGCTTCTGCCGCGGTTCCGCCGCACTGTAGCAGCTTCACTCAATAAATTTTACATCGTAATTCTTAGTTTTTCCTGCTGAATTTTTTAAGAATTTTTAATCTGGAAAAAACCCATTTTTTAGAAAAAGTCCAGAGAGCACTTTGATGTTAGGGTTTCGGGTCGATCGGGTCCCAAACTTCGTCTACGCTTCGCCTAAGGCTCTAGCTAGGCTCTGATACCACTGTAGGGTTCCTAGGCACACTAATGAGGTCTCACAAGGCATCAACCATGCCAATTTCAAATTTTATGGGTGCCGAGAAACCCTAATACGGATCGTTAACTAGATATTTAGGCGAAAATGAAGCTAGTTAACAACTTAACTAAATGGTAAACGGAAATACAACCTTTGTAGATCCGGTGCTCCACCTCCATAGCTCCGTGATGATGTCTCCTCGCTGTCCAAAACGGATCCCGGGCTCTAGCATCGGCTTCATCGGAGAAAGAGCGAGCTAGGTCATCGACGACGATACCGAAGATGATCTACGTCGAGGCATCACTAGATCAAGCTCCACCTTCACCAAGCCATGATAACTTGTGAAGGAAACACCCTATACTACTTGGCAAGAGGTAGAGGATGAAGAAATAGGAGGTGGGTTCACTTTAGAATTGGATTTCTCGCCCTTTTTCATCAATCACCATTGATGAAGTCAAGCTTTCTTCATTGAAGAAGATGAAGAAGAAGAAGATAATATTATGATAAGTATTAAGTAAAATGAAAATAATAATAATACTTATCATCTACCAACCATGGTCAAGTGTAGAGACTAAACTAGGGTTAGTGGGAATGGTTAGGGTTAAGCATGAGACAAAAATGGTCACTTAGGTCAAAGCTTCATAAAGCTTCAACTAGAATACAAATCAAGCCACCATTTTCTTCTTTATGCTTTTCATTTTCCATAAAGAATAAATCAATAAACAAATGAATAAGAAAATGAAAGGAAAACCCTAACCATTACACAACCATGGTTTAATCTTTACACATGCTCAAGATAGCATGTATCATCAAACATGATACAAACTTGTGTACAAAAGTATATCACATATACAATGTGCACAAACCAAGTGAGAAAATCCATTTAAAGTGAACCAATACTAGTTATTGCAAAGTAATATATCAAATATATAATTATGCATTAAATCATTAAATCAACACTTGATTTAATGATCCGGTCATATCGCATATAACCGACTAATATCTACAGTAACAACTTATCGAATCAACACTTGATCCGATAACCCGGCTATATCGCATATAACCGATCAATGTCACAAATCGCGAGAATCGAATACAGTATCACATACTGGTATCATTCTCGGTCCCGCACATATCTCATATGCGCTCCTATTTCGTTTCGCTTGAGCCAGGAAACCTCTGTGTAGGACTCTAAAGACTCGTCAATACGCCGGCAGCAGATGATGATCATATCAAGCACCCACAAGCCGCAAGCGGTCTGCTAAACGTAACGGCCACCCGGGTATTGAGCGATCAGAAGATCGACGAGCAAGCCCGCTCACACTCCTGTGAATCCAACCAGTAACACTACCGTACAGTCCGGTCTGATCGTCTGATATGTCGCATATCTCGCCTAGGGGTGGTAAACGTAAGACCCCAATAGCTCGATAAGTCGTGTCGATATGAGGTCTATAACAATTCGAGAAACTACTGGTAACACTTACCAGTAAATCTCAGCAACCCTGGCCAGGGATTTCCTGTTATAGCCAATCGAACACAGCGCAACATCAACCCCCTATACCGGGAGAGACGAATCCCCTCCTATCGCTCATTGCCTCCATATGACTCGGGACTGTACCCAAAAACCACCGTTTTGCACGCCCTCTTGGACGTGGTAAGATGGAAATCAAAGCACAGTGGGAACCACATAAGACTCTATGACGATCTCGGGTCAACAGACTACTCTGTACCAGTGTCACCAGAGAACTGCCATCTGACGTAAGGTATAATACCATCTGGGAGTTCTCGGCGAGTCCGTCCAGTGTACCCAGTCTCTACTGAGCACCCGTATATCATCTCTGATGTCAAACACCAATGGATATGGGATCATCCATCGCCCATCTGTATGGGTCGAGAAGGTATACGCTAGTCTACTCTGGTATATCGATGCCCCGTCTCGATACACCCACGACTAGGGACTTTGAAGGATGTACTTATAGACTACCATGTCCCCACTAGTATGATCCGCATCACAGTCCAGGTAGTCAAGTACACATCCTAAGGGCTTTACCAACATCTAACAGAGAGACAATCAGTGTACACGTTAAGGTAAAGATCAACCAGATAGCATACTATCATGTCGAGCAAGAAAGTCCTCCCTATATATGTCCAAGCACCCACTACAATATACATCCTATGTATAGTAATGGCCTCTAGGGCATACATATAACTAACAACGAGGTGAACCCCATCTGAACTCCTACTGAGCCTGTATGTGACAGTCTCCATATAGTCCGGTCTGTTCGTCTGATACATCACATGGCGGGCCTAGGGGGGCTGTGAACGTCAGTCCCCTAATAGCGGTACAAGTCGTGTCGGAGTGTAGACCAGAACACCCTGAGATAACACTGGAAACCTACCAGTATATCTCGCTTGCCCTGGCTAGGGACTACTCGTGTAATGGCTCTCCTAGACACAGCGCGATGTCAACCCCCAATACCGGGAGAGACGAATCCTGTCTAACCGTCACTGCCTCCAAGTGCTTCGGGACTGCAACCAACTACTACCTGTTTGCACGACTCCTTTGAGCCGTGGTAGGGTAGTAATCAAAGTACAGTGGGAACACACTCGAGGCGAAGTGACAGTGTCCAGTCAGCGGACTAAGCTGTACTCATGTCACCTGGGAACTGATAACTGACGATAGGTATAATACCAACCAACAGTTCCCGACGAGTCATGTCCAGTGCACTCGTAACCTAACGAGCACCCGCATACTATCTCAAGTACGACGTACTGACGGCTGTGGGACAGACCGTCTCCCATGCTGGGATGAGAAGCGCATACGCTAGTCTACTCCGGAGTATCGATGCCCTGTCTCGATAGTCCAACGACTAGGGACCTGTATAAGTATGTGCTTATGGATTACCCAGCCCCCACGAGTGTGAGCGCCATCACAACGCTGGTAATCAAGCAAAGATCCTAAGGGCTCTACTAATATGTATATAAGCGATATGCTAAAAGAAACACATGCACATATTAAAGCAGAGACAAACCAAGTAGCACACTACCATTTCGAGCAAGATTGTATATACAACTGTGAATATCCCAAGCTTCCATCAAGTAATATACATACTAGTATGATACAGTAATGGACTCTAGGGCATATACACTAACAATCTCCCACTTGCACTAAGGCCATGTACTGGCGTATCGAAGACCTATCATCTCGATCAGCCGCTCGAACTGAGTCTGGGGTAAGGCCTTCGTGAATGGATCTGCAGTGTTATCTTCTAAAGCAACCCTCTGAACCTCAATCTCCTGGCGGTCCACGATCTCCCTGATCAGGTGATACCGCCTCAAGATGTGTCTGGATTTCTGATGGGACCTGGGTTCCTTCGCTAAAGCTATAGCCCCGTTGTTGTCGCAATACAGAGGTATTGGATCAACAATGGATGGAACCACCTGAAGTTCTTTCAAGAACTTCCTCATCCAGACAGCTTCTTTTGCGGCATCAGATGTAGCGATGTATTCCGCTTCCATAGTCGAGTCAGCAACGGTTTCCTGTTTGGAGCTCTTCCAACACACCGCCCCTCCATTGAGGGTAAAGACAAAACCCGACATGGACTTGGAATCATCCTTATCACTCTGGAAGCTGGAGTCAGCAAAGGCCTCAATCTGGAGGTCTTTTCCGCCATACACCAAGAACATCTCCTTAGTCCTTCTCAGGTACTTGAGAATGTTCTTTACCGCTATCCAATGTTTCTCCCCAGGGTTTGACTGATACCTGCTTACCACACTCAGTGCATAAGCTACATCTGGTCTGGTACATAACATCGCATACATTATAGAGCCTACCGCAGAAGCGTAGGGTATAATAGACATGCGATCCCTCTCCAAATCAGTCTTGGGAGACATCTCTTTGGAGAGGGTGATCCTGTGACAAGCCGGTAAATTACCGCGCTTGGAATCTTCCATACTGAATCTTTTCAGTATGGTGTCGATGTACCTGGACTGAGAGAGTCCTAAAATCCTCTTGGATCTGTCACGGTAGATCCGGATCCCCAGGATGTATGAGGCATCGCCCAGGTCTTTCATGGAGAACCTGTGTGACAAGAACCCCTTGACAGATTGTAGCATAGGAATGTCATTTCCTATTAAGAGAATGTCATCCACGTATAAAACGAGGAATACTACAGTTCTCGCTATAAATCTACAATAGATGCATGGTTCATCTGGATTTTTGATAAAGCCAAATTCCTTGACCGTCTCATCAAAACAGATGTTCCAACTCCGCGATGCCTGCTTTAGTCCATAAATGGACTTAAGCAACTTGCACACCTTTCCGCTACTCCCACTCTGAATGAAACCCTCTGGCTGGTCTATATAGACACACTCCTCTAAATGACCATTTAGGAAAGCGGTTTTTACGTCCATCTGCCAAATCTCATAATCGTGGAAGGCAGCAATGGCAAGAAGGATCCGAATGGATTTCAGCATAGCTACTGGAGAAAAGGTTTCGTCATAGTCCAAACCAGGTCGCTGACGAAAACCCTTTGCAACCAGTCTAGCTTTATAGGTCTCAACCTGTCCATCTACACCAATCTTCCTTTTGAAGATCCACTTGCATCCTACGGGTTTTACCCCATCTGGAGCAATGTCCAACGTCCATACTTTGTTGGTGTACATGGACTCCATTTCGGTCCGCATTGCATCCAGCCATTTTACCGAGTCAACGCTCTGAATGGCTTGCTGGAAGCTAGTAGGCTCATCACAATCTATGATGCAATCCTCTCTATCCCCGTCAATGAGAAAACCGTAGTATCTCTCGGGCGGATGAGACTGCCTACTACTCCTGCGGAGCGGCGTAGGAATGTCCTGATTTTTCGAACCCTCTGGTTCTACTAAGCTTTCAGTAATAGCTCGTGGTTCTGGAATTTCTTCCAGTTCTATTGCGCTCCCACTTATTTCTTTTTCTATGAACTGGTGTTCTAGAAAGTGGGCATGGCGAGAAACAAAAACCTTTTGTTCCTCTTCGCAATAGAAGAAATATCCCTTTGAGTTCTTTGGATATCCCACAAACTTGCACTGTATTGAGCGTGCCTCGAGCTTGTCCGCATGCTGCTTTTTGACAAAAGCTGGACATCCCCATGTCTTAATGTGATTAAGATAGGGTCTCTTCCCACACCACATCTGATATGGTGTAGTAGGCACAGTCTTAGTAGGAACTCGATTCAAAAGGTATGCAGCTGATTCTAGCGCATATCCCCAGAACGATCGCGGCAACTCAGCGTTACTCATCATGGACCGTACCATATCCAATAGGGTTCGGTTCCGTCTCTCCGATACACCGTTATGTTGCGGAGTGTATGGAGGAGTAAGCTGAGAGAGAATTCCACTCTTTTAAGTAACCCAGGAACTCGGCACTCAAGTATTCACCACCTCGATCAGATCTCAGTGCCTTGATACTTTTGCCTGTTTGTTTTTCTACTTCATTCTTATATTCCTGGAATTTTTCAAAAGCCTCGGATTTATGTTTCATTAAGAAGACATAACCGTACCTTGAAAAGTCATCCGTAAAATTAATGAAGTAAGAATAACCGCTTCGTGCATGCGTAGACATTGGACCGCACACGTCGCTGTGTACGAGTCCCAAGAGCTCGCTCGCTCTTACTCCGTGTCCAGTGAACGGAGTCTTTGTCATCTTTCCTTTGAGACAGGATTGACAAGTTGCATACGATTGATATTCGAACGGATCCAAATATCCTTCTGCATGTAACTTAGTCAACCTACTCTCATTGATGTGACCCAGTCTACAATGCCATAAGAAAGTTTTATTGATTTCTGGAGACTTTCTTTTGTGTGTATTCTGGACATTGAAAATCTGTGGTTGGTTCAATACGTATATACCGTTGTTTAATGTACCTGACCCAATCAAAACTTGATTAAGGTGAATGTTCACTACATTACTTACAAATGCAAATTCATAACCTTCTTTAGATAATAAAGATACAGAAATGATATTACAGGTTGCATTTGGTACAAAATAACAACTACGCAAAACCAAAAAGTGGCCATCTGACAATCCCAGGTGATAGTCCCCCACGGCCTCAGCATCCATGCTAGCTCCGTTTGCAACTCTGAGGGTCATGTCACCTGCCTTCAAAACTCTACGCTTTCTCAACGCCTGCAAAGAATTACAGATATGAGATCCTGATCCGGTATCCAATACCCAGGATGTAGAGTTTATTGATAGACAGTTTTCAATAACATACACACCTGAAGCTGAAGCCGCAACTTGCTTCAGATCCTGGGTTCTGGCCTTCCAAGCCTTGCAATCCTGTTTCCAGTGTCCACTTTTGTGACAGTAAAAGCACTCTTCTTTCCCCACAAGCTTCCCCGCTACCTTTGTTGCGTTTGCCTTTCCTTTTCCCTTCGTATCCTTCTTACTAACACCGCCCCTTGGTTTGGCGGGGGTTTTCTTCTTCTTTCCCTTGGCTTTCGCCTTGGACCTAGAAGAGGAAGATCCTCCTACAAACAAAGTGGATGTTTCCCTACCTTTCTGTAGGGTGCCCTCTGCACTCCTCAGCATGTTGAGGAGCTCTGAAATTTCAACTTCCTTTTCTTGCAAGTTGAAATTCAGGATGAACTGGGCGTAAGTGGAAGGAAGGGACTGAAGAATCAAGTCCGTATAGAGCTCATTCTCCAACGTGGTCCCAAGTTCCGCGAGCTCCTCTATGTAGCCAATCATCTTAAGCATGTGTTCCGCTACCGATGATCCGACGGCCAACCTTGCCGAAAACAACTTCTTCGATACTTCGTATCTGGCGATACGAGACTGCTCTCCATACAGTTCTTTTGTATGAAGAAATATGGACTCTAGGTCCATATTCTCGTGCCTCCTCTGATGTTCGTTGTCCATCGAGGCAAGTACGAGGCATTTGGCCTTCGCGCAATCTATTTCCCAGGTCTTACGGATTTCCCTATCCGCGACACTGGTTTTGGGACCTGGGACAGGGGGAGCTTTGGTGGTAAGGAGATACCCCAACTTGTCGTAAGTGATTGCCATCTTGACATTCCTGAGCCAATCTTTGTAGTTTGGCCCTGTCAGTATGTTTTTATCTAGTAATAACTTAAGTCCGGTCATGTTGAATGGTCGCTGCAATTAGGAGAGAGAAAAGAAACACTTTAGCATGATGCTCATGCAAGTTTAGAGTGGTTTTTAGTTTGTCTAAACAGGATGGCTCCCACTGTCTCTCGAATCCCTTCTCAAACCGTAAAGAAAGAATTAGTCGGGATCAATCTCACCGTACAATACTTGCTTAACCGTTCAGCCAGGCCAGTGTCGGTACTTCGAGGGAGGTTTTCCAACACTTTCGCGAAGTTCCTTAATTAAGTAACCTCTTTTCCCTATGGGCGTAGCCCCGCTAACACCTTTCTAGACACCTACTAGGTTTATAGCATTGATCCTTAAGTGAGAGTTTTCCCGAAGAGTAGCATATACTCACAGTAGGATCGGGATACAAATATCATCGCGTGATAAAACTGAAGGAATCCTACCAGAATCATCACACTCCAAATGGTATGCAGCGCTAGCAAGTTTCAGTACTTATGAAACTCCCGATGTGGATTTTTGCCCCATGCTCTTATGACCTTGACTTTAGCCAAAATATCATAAGTCACATGTCAAGTTCTACCCGTCATTCTCCTGGTTAATTTGGACCCACCCGTACCTACCCTTGACTTTGGCCAAAATGGCAGCACGACTGTCCCAAACCAACGCATCTATCTATGCTGCACATGAATACCCAATAGCTACCAATCACTATGCCTTGACTTTGGCCAAAATACATAGCTTGAATACTTTTTGACCATTCATGTGGAATGACGGAGGGCTACGAATGGTTTTGGCGAAACCGTGAACGTAGTGAACTTGATATAATCGATTGGAATGAGATAGCTTTTAAAAAGGAGTGGTTCAAGCTCCGCGTTTAAAAGTTTAGTTTTGAAAAGAACCGAGTGGTTTTCAAAGTGTTCCAATCGACTTTTACTTGGTTTATTTTCTTGCATTAGTTCTTTTAATGTGTCCCATCATATAATCCTACCATTGCAAAAAACAACCAAAATATGACGTACGCTTATGCCATTCGCATTCGCCACGGAGCCCCGTCATCACCCGTTAGGTTACTTAACTAACGACAGAGCGGGGGCTGGGCTAGCGCGGCTGTAAAACATAAGCAACGCCTAAATAGTTGTTATATATAAATATATATAGCAATGATAGACATTACAGATCACAGATGAATACATTGGATATACTAGGAACCCGCAATCCGTTCGAGCCTGCAACGAAAAGCGGATTACACGGTCGCGGTGAATAGCCAAAACCCCACCCAAGACCCCTATGGGTGCAGCAAACCACCCGCCAAGTACTCGAAGCGAAGCAACCTCCCTCAACACCGTGAGTAGGCCACTCGGCACTTCGAGATACCCGGTAGTTTGTGCACCCCTCCATGGGTCTATCCTAGGAGCAAAAACAGTAAAAAGAATTATACAATGACGGCTACAACCCCGACCCGGTTGTGCGGCCAAACAAATAATATTACATCAATTTACATATTACATGAATGAAAGAAAAAGAAACACTCATCTCACATCCACCCCGGCTATTCACCCGCGACAATCCAACGCATTCATATACACATACCATCATCAAACACAGATCACAGATATGTATAACCCCTACTAATCGACATATAGCGATTAGTCGACGTTCAATACATATAAACATCACAGATATAACCGATTAGTCAAAGTATAGCGAAGTTCGATCAAAAAAATATGGATTTATAGGCCCCCAAAAACAAATTTCTTTTCTGGAAAATCTGGGCTGAAATAAACCATCTTAAAAATCCCAAAACCACAACCTAAGAACACTGCACCAAACTCGGTCATGAACCGAGTCAAAACGGCCGCGATTCCGCGGCAATGGGTATACTTTTGCCGCGGAACCGCCGCGCTTTGAAGGGATCACTCGACCGTTTTTGGTGGGCTTCTTCACAAAACCCTGAGATGATTTTTGGAGTATGACTTTTTATTTTTAGAGCAGAAAAAATTTTAACAGAAACTTAAGGTTTTGTATGTCGTAGTTTTTCGATTTTTCCGATCAAACTTCTATACACTTTACTACCTAGCTAGTTTATGTTTAGTTAGGCTCTGATACCACTGTAAGTCCTCGTTGCCAACCCCGGTTCTTGCGGGGAGGCAGAAACGGTATAAAAATCAAATTTTTAGCGCACTCGGCAACTTGGACTAACAAAAGTCGGGATCTTTTCTAAACAAAACTAGCTACCAAGCTAAAGAGAGTTAGCTACTCGGAAAAGATGTTATACCTCACTTGAACTCCTTCTTCTTGAACTCTTTGCGGAGGTTGGATGGTGCTTTCCTTGTCGCCTTCTTTCGTCAAAGATGGATCCACCTGAGGGTTCAACCTTGGGCTCCTTTCTCGAACTTTGAGAGAACTAAGGTCTTTGGCTTGCTAGACCTTCAACCCTAGAGTGAGTAGAGAGTGGTTTAGAGTATTTTATCTCAAGGAGAGGTTTCTCAACACATGAGAATGGATCTCCTTGAACTAGAGGAGGAGGAAGAAGAAGAGAGGAGAGAGAATGGTTATGATAGAATGAATTGGTTTTTTACAACCATAAAAATATCTAGTGAATTATCAAATTAATAAAATTAATCTAAATGAAAAGTTGATGGAAGGTTTGGTAAGACTATTATCATTTCACATTAAATGGTTTTGCTAGAATCAAAGAGTATATTTGATGTGTAATGATGATAGTCAATGTTTCAACCATGGTCAACAAGTCAACCTTGGTCAACAAGTCAACAAACCAAACCATGACACATTTTCATTTAATTAATATTATTAATTGATAATTCACAAATTCATTAGGGTTTGGAAAAAGACGACTGTCAACTCTGCATACACACCCGTTCCGAAACCCTAATGAAAATCCTCTTCCTCCGCCTCAATCATCTGTGCATACACACCCGCATTCGTGTTCCGAGGAACATGAATACTATGAGATAAAAGTAACCCCAAAACATATACTAGGATCTGGCTCAAATCAGAGCCCGTTAGTAATATCCGTCCGGACTCCAAACGTGCACAAGTGCGCGGATGAGAACGAACTGTAGGGTTCTTAGGCACACTATAGAGGTCTCACAAGGCATCAACCATGCCAATTTCAAAAATTATTGGTGCCGAGAAACCCTAACACGGATCATTTACTAGATGTTTAGGCGAAACGATAATCTAGTTAACAACTAAACTATAAGTTAGATGCTACAACCTTTGTAGATCCGGATATCCAACTCCTTAGCTCCACGTGGTCATGCCCTCGCTGTCCATCTCGAATCCCGAACTCAAGCATCGTCTTCGTCGGAGAAACGGGCGAGCTAGGTCGTCGGCTTCGTGCCGAAGATGATCTACGTCGAGGCATCACTAGTTCAAGCTCCGACTTCACAAACTTGTGAAATTTGTGAAGTAAACACCCAAAACAACTTGGCAAGAGGTAGAGGGTGAAGAAATAGGAGGTGGGTTCACTTTAGAATTGAATTTCTCACTTTGGATCTCAAGATGCCATTAAAGTAGCAAGCTTTTCTATTTCAAGAAGAAGAAGAAGATGAAGCTAGTTATGATAAGTTCTAATTAAAATGAAATAGAAAATCAATACTTATCATAACTTAACCTTGGTTAAGTGTAGAGAATATACCATGGTTAGTTAGGTGGGTTAGGGTTAAGCATGATGACAAGAATGGTAGCAAAAGTCAAGGGTTCATGAAGCATCTTATAAGAAACAAAAATGCCACCATTCTCATTTAAACTTATCCAAATAAATGAATAAACAAATAAATGAACAAATAAATATGCAAAACCCTAATTATCATAATAACCATGGTTTAATTCTATTCACTTAACCATATGATCAAGTATCATCAAACATGATACAATAATGTGCACAAAAGTATATCACATATACAATGTGCAATCCAAGTGAGAAAAATCCGTTTAAAGTGAACCAATACTAGTCAATGCAAAGTAATATATCAAATATATAATTATACATTAAATCATTAAATCAACACTTGATTCAATGATCCGGTCATGTCACACACGACCGACTAGTATTCAATGTACCGGCTTATCGAATCGATCTTCGATTCGATAACTAGGTTATATCGCATACAACCATTCGAAACATTAATCGCGAGAATTAAATACGGTATCACATACACGCATCATTCTCGGTCTCGCACATATCTTATATGCGCTCCTATTTCGTTTCGCTTGAACCAGGAAACCTCTGTGTAGGACTCTAAAGACTCGTCAATACGCCGGTAGCAGATGATGACCATATCAAGCACCCACAAGCCGCAAGCGGTCTGCTAAACGTAACGGCCACCCGGGTATTGAGCGATCAGAAGATCGACGAGCTAGCCCGCTCACACTCCTACGAATCCGACCAGTAACACCTAACGTACAGTCCGGTCTTTTCGTCTGATATGTCGCATATCAAGTCTAGGGGTGGTAAACGTCAGACCCCAATAACCCGATAAGTCATGCCGATGTGAGGCTCGTAACGGGTCGAGAAACTACTGGTAACACTTACCAGCAAATCTCTGATCAGCCATGGCCAGGGACTTCCTTGTTACGGCCAATCGAGCACAGCGCAACATCAACCCCCAATACCGGGAGAGACGAAACCCCTCCTATCGCTCATTGCCTCCATGTGATTCGGGACTGTACCCAAAGACCACCGTTTTGCACGCCCTCATGGACGTGGTAAGGTGGAGATCAAAGCACAGTGGGAATCACACAAGACTCTATGACGATCTCGGGTCTACAGACTAACCTGTACAAGTGTCACCTGAGAACTGCCATCTGACGTGAGGTATAATACCATCTGGGAGTTCTCGGCGAGTCCGTCCAGTGTACCCAGTCTCCACTGAGCACCCGTACACCATCTCTGTTGTCAAACACCAATGGATATGGGATCATCCATCGCCCATCTCATGGGTCGAGAAGCGTATACGCTAGTCTACACTGGTATATCGATGCCCCGTCTCGATACACCCACGACTAGGGACCATGAAGGATGTACTTATGGACTACCATGTCCCCACTAGTATGATCTGCATCACAGTCCAGGTAGTCAAGTACACATCCTAAGGGCTTTACCAACATGTAACTATAAGACAGTATAAAGAGACTAGTGTACATGTTAAGATAAAGAGTAACCAGATAGCATACTATCATATCGAGCAAGAAAGTCATCTCTATATATGTCCAAGCATCCAATATAATATACATCATCTGTACAATACTGGCCTCTAGGGCATACATACAACTAACAATCTCCCACTTGCACTAGGGCCAGTTGCTGTAGTATCGCATACCGAGCATCCCGAAGAGTCTCTCAAACTGTATCTGGGGAATGGCCTTCGTGAGTGGATCCGCGGTGTTGTTCTTCGTGTCAACCCTCCTGACCTCGATCTCCCGGCGATCAACTATCTCTCGGATCAGGTGATACCGCCTCAGAATATGCCTGGATCGCTGATGGGACCTGGGTTCCTTGGCCAAAGCCACCGCTCCATTGTTATCGCAATACAAAGGTATTGGATGCTCAATAGATGGAACCACACCAAGTTCAGTAATGAACTTCTTGATCCAAACAGCTTCTTTAGCAGCATCGTTGGCAGCGATGTATTCAGCCTCCATCGTCGATTCTGCCACGGTTTCCTGCTTGGAACTCTTCCAGCTAACCGTCCCTCCGTAAAGGGTAAAGACAAAGCCCGACTGCGACTTCGAGTCGTCCTTATCACTCTGGAAGCTCGAATCGGTAAAGGACTCCACTTGGAGCTCTCCGTTACCATACACCAAGAACATATCTCTAGTCCTTCGCAAGTACTTGAGAATGCTCTTCACAGCTGTCCAGTGACTCTTTCCAGGATCATCTTGATACCTGCTCACTACACTTAGTGAGTATGCTACATCGGGTCTGGTACATAGCATCGCATACATGATAGAGCCTACAGCCGAAGCATAGGGTATCCCTTGCATGCGAGCTCTCTCCAAATCAGTCTTGGGAGACATCTCTTTGGAGAGAGTGACTCCAGAGATCGTGGGCAAGTTCCCACGCTTGGACTCTTCCATACTAAACCTCTTTAGTATGGTGTCAATGTACCTGGATTGGGACAATCCCAAAATCCGTTTGGATCTATCTCTATAGATCCTAATTCCTAATATGCAGGAGGCATCACCAAGCTCATTCATCGAGAATCTTTGTGATAAGAAGAGCTTGACCGATTGCAGCATAGGAATATCATTTCCTATCAAGAGTATGTCATCCACGTACAATACGAGGAAGACAACCTTACTCTCTGCCACCTTCTTGTAGATACAAGGTTCATCTGGATTTTTGACGAAATCAAACTCTTTGATAACGACGTCAAAGCAGATGTTCCAACTCCGCGATGCTTGCTTTAATCCATAAATGGATTTAAGCAGCTTGCACACCTTCCCGCTGCTCCCACTGTCTACGAAGCCCTCTGGCTGAGTCATGTATACGCACTCTTCTAAATCACCATTTAGAAAGGCGGTCTTAACATCCATTTGCCAGATTTCGTAGTCATGAAAGGCAGCAATGGCAAGCATGATTCGGATGGATTTAAGCATAGCCACTGGAGAAAAGGTTTCGTCATAGTCCACACCTGGTCTTTGACGAAAACCCTTTGCTACAAGTCTAGCTTTGAAAGTCTCCACTTTCCCATCTACACCAAATTTCTTCTTGAAGATCCACTTGCTCCCAATGGGTTTTACCCCTTCAGGAGCAACGTCCAAAGTCCATACTTTGTTGGTGTACATGGATTCCATCTCGGACCGCATAGCATCCAGCCATTTCACAGAGTCCCCACTCGTGATGGCCTGCTCGAAGCTAGTTGGGTCATCATCCTCCATGATGCAATCCTCGCTTCCACCGTCCATGAGAAAACCGTAGTATCTCTCAGGTTGGCGAGGAACCCTACTAGATCGGCGGAGAAGCTGGGGTTCATCGGGAACTACGAAATCCTCTGGTTCAACCAAATCTTCTGTTGTAGTCTGTATTGCTGGAACCTCTTCCAGTTCTACCTCAATGCCACCTATCTGTTTCATAAGAAAACCATTTTCTAAGAAAGTGGCATGCCGAGAAACAAACACTTTTTGTTCCTCGGAGTGGTAGAAGATATACCCTCGCGAATGTTTGGGATATCCAACAAACTTACATAGAACAGACCTTGCCTCGAGCTTGTCCGGATTTTGTGTTTTAACATAGGCCGGACAACCCCATATCTGAATAAAATTAAGACATGGTCTCTTGCCATTCCATATCTCATATGGAGTGGTAGGCACTGATTTGGTCGGAACTCTATTCAGTAGGTATGCAGCAGTCTCCAGTGCATATCCCCAGAAGGAGATAGGTAACTCAGCTGTACTCATCATAGAGCGCACCATATCTAATAGGGTGCGATTTCTCCGCTCCGATACACCGTTGTGCTGTGGTGTATATGGAGGAGTCAGCTGAGAGAGAATCCCATTCTCTTTTAGGAAGTCCCAGAATTCATTGCTCAAGTATTCACCTCCTCGATCAGATCGTAGGATTTTAATACTTTTTCCGGTTTGGTTCTCAACTTCTTGTTTATATTCCCTAAATTTCTCAAAAGCTTCTGATTTGTGTTTCATCAGGAACACATATCCGAATCTAGAGAGATCGTCAGTGAATGTAATGAAGTACGAAGAACCATCCCTGGCATGTGTAGACATGGGACCGTATACATCACTATGTATCAGTCCCAAGAGTTCGGTAACTCTTTCTCCGTGTCCCGTAAACGGAGTTTTGGTCATCTTGCCTTTGAGACATGACTGGCAAGTGTCATAAGATGAAAATTCAAACGGATTTAAATATCCATCTTTATGCAACTTAGCTAGTCGTGTCGCATTGATGTGGCCCAGTCTACAATGCCACAAGAAGGATTCGTTGAGTTCAGAACTTTTCCTCTTGTGTGCGTTTGTTATGCTCAGAACTGTTGATTGATTTAGAACATAAATGCCATTGCATAACGTGCCTGATCCAACCAACTTTTGGTTACGGAAAATGTTCATAACATTGTTCTGTAATACAAAATTATATCCCTCTTTACTTAATAAAGAAACTGATATAATGTTGCATATCAGGTTCGGCATGTAATAGCATTCGTTCAGAACCAATGTATTACCAGTTGGTAATACAAGGTGATATTCCCCGACAGTCTTGGCTGCAACAATTGCACCATTTCCTACTCTTATGTCTTTATCACCTTCTCCAAGTTCTCTACCTTTCCTAAGCCCATGTAACTGATTACATATATGGGATCCTGACCCGGTATCCAATACCCAGGACGTAGAGCAAATGGAGAAACAGTTCTCAGTAACGAACACACCCGAAGAAAATGCATCAACATGTACTTTCTTCAATCGGGTGGCATGGGAATCCTGGTATTCCCCTATATCCTGTTCATGCCTATAACTCTTATAGGAAATAACGGAACCAACGTTCCCCAGCACAGTATAACATGCGGGTTCGGTCAATACATCCATATTATTATCTTCATTAGGGCATGAAATGGTCGCTACCTGGAGAGAGAGAAGAAAACACTTTAGCGTATGCTCGTGCAAGATCAGATTGGTTATTATCTTATCTAATCAGGATGGCTCCCACTGCTTTTTATCAAATCTTCCTTCAAACCCTAAAAGGAAAGACTAGCCGGGATTAATTACACACTACAAGTTCGCTAATCTTTCAGCCAGGCCAGTGTCGGTACTTTGAGGGAGGTCCCCCGTGCTTTCGCACGAACCTAATTAATGTAAACCTCGTTTTCCCAGAGGCGTAACCCCGTTGACACCTTTCTAGACACCTACTTGATCGGCTAATTGCAATGTGTAAAACTCTCCCAGGAGTAACTCTTACTCGCAGCGGGTATCGGGATCCAACTATCTCATAGAAGGTATGCAATCTCATTGCAAATTTCAACACTTGAAATTCCCGATAATGTTTTGCCCCTAGCGTCCTATGACCTTGACGGAGGCCAAACAACCCATAGTCCGCTAGTCAAGTTCAACCCGTCATTTCTTGATTGAATTAAACCCACCCGCACGACCCTTGACGGAGGCCAAACAACGCCGTACGAATACCCTAATCCAATCGCATCATATGCTAGCAGATAAGCACTAGTTAGCTACCGTACACTGCGCCTTGACGGAGGCCAAACTACCGCAGCACGAATACTAACTAATACTTATCTGAAATGACGGAGGGCTACGTAGGTTTTTCATAAAAACCATGAGCGTAATGAACTTGATATCGTTGTAGAATCAAATGAAGTTTTGAAATGGAGTGATTTTGAGGCTTTTCTAGTTTTGCTAAAGGGGTCACTCCCGATGAAGGGATCGTCGGCCCTTTCCTCGTCGAATGAGGTGCGGGATATATCATATATATCGCTGTGCAAAGCAAAAACCT
This sequence comes from Agapanthus africanus, assembly GCA_030015575.1. Classification (NCBI taxonomy): domain Eukaryota; kingdom Viridiplantae; phylum Streptophyta; class Magnoliopsida; order Asparagales; family Amaryllidaceae; genus Agapanthus; species Agapanthus africanus. Next base: position 407,581,260 of record CM057346.1, read on the forward strand.
AAAAGCAGTCAAAAGCAAACCGAGTGTGTAGCATCTGCCAGTTATTGCTAAAGGAGTCACTCCCGGTGAAGGGATCTCGGTCCTTTCCTCATCGAATAAGGTGCAGGGTATATCATATATACCGCTGTGCAAAGCAAGAACTGTAGCTACCTGTTTTATTTTAAAATTTGATTCTACAACATCTTAGGTTTCTTATCTTTCATTAATCACATTAATGAAGTCCCATCATTTAAATACCTAAACATCACAGATAGATATGACGTACACTTATGCCATCCGCATTCGCCTCGATGTCCCCTCGTGCACCGTTAGGTTAGGTAACTAACGACAGAGCAGGGCAGGGCTAGCGCGGGTGTAAAACATAAGTAACGTCTATATAATATATCATATATACTATATACTATATCCATCACAGAGTCACAACACAGATATCGCAGCAGAATAAACATATGAAATATTGGATATACTAGGACGTCCGTGTTTTCAATACGAGCCAGTATAAAACACGGATTCCACGGTCGTGATGAATAGCCAATCCCACACCCCTAGACCCCTACGAGAGCGGCAAGCAACCCTGCCAATTCTAGGGTTAGGAGACCCGGACTCGACTCCTCGAGTTGGTCTCCCACTGGACCCCAGAACCCGGTTACTTGTGCTCCCCTCCTTGGGTCTATCCTAATGCGGAAAAGTAAATAATATACAAAGGGTGACAACTTCCGCTACCTGGAAGTGCCCCAAATGAAAGAATATTACATACAAGTTTTTACATGAATGAAAATGAAAAACACTGATCTCACATAAAAAACCCCGGCTATTCGAACACGACGATCCAATATAACATATCCAGCAACACATAACATCACATGTCATCAACGTAAGTAAGTATGCATACCCCAATTGTCGTTGACGTATAGCAACGAAACCGGCGATATCACATATTACACTTACGGTCACAGAAAAGAAAGTGTAAAACTACAACAATTGGAATCCGCAACTTCTTTAGACATCGCATGCCTAATCAAATGAAATACTTAGACATCACATGCCTAACAAATATAAATCCCGCATTTTAGTCTCATTATCGAAAACTCTTTTCAATATCAAGTGGGACTAAACCGCTAGATTTATAACATTCATTCAGTTATCATATAACTGTTTTTGAATTCCAATTATTGTATCACATTCCAGATAAACAAAAAATGTTAAACTTTCCGATCGAACAGTCGAATACCCAAGTTTTCCCGATACAGTTCAACACATGAAATAAGTCTAACAACATTCAGTTCGTGCCTCAGTACCGACGGTCCAGCCGTAGAAGGGTCAAGCCAACGCCTCACATGTGGCACGCCGTACTGTCCCAAACCCGAAGGTTCAAAGGGCAGTTCAAGACGGTCACATAATCGAGTTAAGGTTTGTTGTCTTCTAGAGGGTCCATCGAATTACTTGCACTACTTAGAATGTTGTTAAACTATGGAAAAATCCAACACATGGAAATTTCCCGACAGGGGAAAAGTTGGGTATTTATATCCGGTCGAACTTTTTAACATATTCTAAAAATTATCCGGAAATACACTAAGACGAAATTTGATAATCTGATCGAAACTTTGATTCCCAATAGTACCCCAGAATACTCTTCTGTATAGTCACAAAAAAAATATCCCAGAAAACACAGCATTGAATTATATGAGTTACTGTGCAGAAAACATCACACAAAGGAACAGTAAGGCCGCGGAACCGCCGCAGCATGCATAGCACGTGCCGTGGTTCCGCGGTGGAAAAGTTGATTCAGGCCCTCGTATTTCACAGTAATTCAAATAACACCCTGCTTGATTTTCTGCATATTTTTAATTGACAAAAATCCGAATTTTTAGAAAAAGTCCAGAGAGCATTTTAAGGTTTTGGGTTTCGGTTCGATCGGGTTTCAAACGTCGTCTAGACTTCGCCTAAGGCTCTAGCTAGGCTCTGATACCACTGTAGGGTTCCTAGGCACACTATAGAGGTCTCACAAGGCATCAACCATGCCAATTTCAAAAATTATTGGTGCCGAGAAACCCTAACACGGATCGTTTACTAGATGTTTAGGCGAAACGATAATCTAGTTAACAACTAAACTATAAGTTAGATGCTACAACCTTTATAGATCCGGATATCCAACTCCTTAGCTCCACGTGGTCATGCCCTCGCTGTCCATCTCGAATCCCGAACTCAAGCATCGTCTTCGTCGGAGAAACGGGCGAGCTAGGTCGTCGGCTTCGTGCCGAAGATGATCTACGTCGAGGCATCACTAGTTCAAGCTCCGACTTCACAAACTTGTGAAATTTGTGAAGTAAACACCCAAAACAACTTGGCAAGAGGTAGAGGGTGAAGAAATAGGAGGTGGGTTTACTTTAGAATTGGATTTCTCACTTTGGATCTCAAGATGCCATTAAAGTAGCAAGCTTTTCTATTTCAAGAAGAAGAAGAAGATGAAGCTAGTTATGATAAGTTCTAATTAAAATGAAATAGAAAATCAATACTTATCATAACTTAACCTTGGTTAAGTGTAGAGAATATACCATGGTTAGTTAGGTGGGTTAGGGTTAAGCATGATGACAAGAATGGTAGCAAAAGTCAAGGGTTCATGAAGCATCTTATAAGAAACAAAAATGCCACCATTCTCATTTAAACTTATCCAAATAAATGAATAAACAAATAAATGAACAAATAAATATGCAAAACCCTAATTATCATAATAACCATGGTTTAATTCTATTCACTTAACCATATGATCAAGTATCATCAAACATGATACAATAATGTGCACAAAAGTATATCACATATACAATGTGCAATCCAAGTGAGAAAAATCCGTTTAAAGTGAACCAATACTAGTCAATGCAAAGTAATATATCAAATATATAATTATACATTAAATCATTAAATCAACACTTGATTCAATGATCCGGTCATGTCACACACGACCGACTAGTATTCAATGTATCGGCTTATCGAATCGATCTTCGATTCGATAACTAGGTTATATCGCATACAACCATTCGAAACATTAATCGCGAGAATTAAATACGGTATCACATACACGCATCATTTTCGGTCCCGCACATATCTCATATGCGCTCCTATTTCGTTTCGCTTGAACCAGGAAACCTCTGTGTAGGACTCTAAAGACTCGTCAATACGCCGGTAGCAGATGATGATCATATCAAGCACCCACAAGCCGCAAGCGGTCTGCTAAACGTAACGGCCACCCGGATATTGAGCGATCAGAAGATCGACGAGCTAGCCCGCTCACACTCCTGCGAATCCGACCAGTAACACCTAACGTACAGTCCGGTCTCTTCGTCTGATATGTCGCATATCAAGTCTAGGGGTGGTAAACGTCAGACCCCAATAACCCGATAAGTCGTGCCGATGTGAGGCTCGTAACGGGTCGAGAAACTACTGGTAACACTTACCAGCAAATCTCTGATCAGCCCTGGCCAGGGACTTCCCTGTTACGGCCAATCGAGCACAGCGCAACATCAACCCCCAATACCGGGAGAGACGAAACCACTCCTATCGCTCATTGCCTCCATGTGACTCGGGACTGTACCCAAAGACCACCGTTTTGCACGCCCTCATGGACGTGGTAAGTTGGAGATCAAAGCACAGTGGGAATCACACAAGACTCTATGACGATCTCGGGTCTACAGACTAACCTGTACAAGTGTCACCTGAGAACTGCCATCTGACGTGAGGTATAATACCATCTGGGAGTTCTCGGCGAGTCCGTCCAGTGTACCCAGTCTCCACTGAGCACCCGTACACCATCTCTGATGTCAAACACCAATGGATATGGGATCATCCTGTTGGAGGTAGTGCCCTCAGAGTCAATTATTAGGTCACAGGTACGTGATTGTAATGATTGAGGGAGGACCTATCCCGGTAGGACAGTCTTACTCGAGATGATAGTATGCTATCTGGTTTACCTTTATCATCGTGTACTGCTTTAGGTGACCTGACACGTCGCTATTACACGTTGATAGAGCCCCTAGGATTCTTGCTTGACCACCAGCAGTATGAGGGCGATCATATAAGTGGGAGCTGGGGGTCTACAAGCATATCCTTAAAAGGTCCCTAGTCGTGAGAGTTTCGAGACAGGGCATCGATTCTCCATAGTAGACTAGTGTGTACAGTCGAGACCCCGACGAGGGGCGGTGGCCGGTCTCACAAGCCACTGGTGTCAGTTGGATCACCTAAGATGTATACAGGTGCTCATTGGGTTATGAGTACACCGGACAGGACTCGTCGGGAACATGCTAGTTGGTAATATACCAGACGTCAGATGGCAGTTCCCTGGTGACATGTGTGCAGGTTAGTTCATCGACCTGGGGATCGTCATTTGTCTCGTGTGAGTTCCCACTGTACTTTGATTACTACCCTACCACGGCTCAAAGGAGTCGTGCAAACAGGTTTTAGTTGGGTACAGTCCCGAGCCACATGGAGGCAGTGAGCGTATCTTCAGGGGTTCGTCTCTCCCGGTATTGGGGGTGAGGTCGTGCTGTGTCTAGGAGAGCCATTACACAAAGTCCTTGGCCAAGGCAAGGAGATTTACTGGTAGGTATTCCGGTAGTATCTCAGGGTGTTCTGGGCTACACTCCGACACGACTTGTACCGCTTTTGGGGGTCTGACTTTTACCAACCCCCTAGGCCCGCCATGCGATACTCATAGACGAACGGACCGGACTGCACGGATATTGTCACTGACAGGCTCAGTAGGGTTGTCAGGCTGAGTTCGCTCACAGACATCCCTTTTAGTCAATACCTGGTAGCCCGTTACGTATTGGCTTATACCTCTGACGTGCTAGTGGTTAAATCCACAACCAAGGCGTTGACGAGTCTTTAGAGTCCCCCACATTCAGTTACTCAGCTTTCGGGCGAAAGGTTGTAGAGGCCGTATGGAGATATGGCAAGGTCCGATCAGATACGTGCGGTATTGCACGGATCAGGATAGGACAGTTTGTACTATAGGCCGTATTGGTATATGGCAGGGTTCGATCAGATACGTGCGGTATTGCACGGATCAGGATCGAACAGATATTACTAGCCGGTTTTGGTATAAGCCGGATCCTAGTATAGTACAGTGTAGATTTTGTCTCATTGCATTTGTATTTCGGTCGAAATACAGATGCGGGTGTGTATGCACAGTATCGGGGTTTTCCTGTAATTTATTACGGGACCAGTTTTCTGGAGTTGCCAGTTTGCTTTCCGTTTCGGCCAATTTCCTTTGTTCCGTTCATTGGCCGAAGTTTGGTGGAGGAGGGTTTATTTGCATTGTTGCAAATAAGCAATTGTGGAAGGGGGTCTTTGCATTTTATCATGTCATGATAATAGCACCCTCTCTTGACTTTCTTTGCTCATGATGGCTTGACCTTTTTGGAGCCATCATGCATGAGATGATGGTAGTGTGGAGTGTTGGCTTAGTTTTGTTATCATGTTTTTGCATGATAGTCTTTTTCCTCTCTCTCTCTTGCATTATGGGATTGGTTATCTTTTGATACATTGACTCTCTCTCTCATTCTCTCCACTCTTGAAGTCATGGCCGGCCCAAGCACTTTGGGGCTGTCCAAATTTTTGAAGTGGGAAAATGTTGTTCATTTCATGCACCAAAGTTCTCCAAGCTCCTCCATATACTTCTTGTATCAATCCCTCCACCAAAGGCAATTCCTACAACCCCAAATGAGATCTCTACACTACATTCTACAGCGAATCTTGGGCACGTCGAGTAGCCGGCTTCGTGCCCGAGTTGCCTCGGCATTGAGGTGGGAGCCCGTAAACAAAGTTGGCGATGTGGTGCACTTCCGGCGACGAGGAGGAGACGGGACATTCCGCAGGAGATCGGGACGATGACGAGAAGACCGGAGGACTTGGATCGTCGGTATATCTCTATTCCCTTTCTTGTAGTAGCTTAGACTTGTTAATGGTTACGATCCGGGTGTTTAGTGCGCGGTGGTGCCGGTTTGCTAAGTCCGCAAAAATAAAGTTTTTCACCGCTTCCGCATTCCGGCGTCGGATTGACGGCCGGGGCGCCGCCGTGCACTTACACATCCATCGCCCATCTCATGGGTCGAGAAGCGTATACGCTAGTCTACACTGGTATATCGATGCCCCGTCTCGATACACCCACGACTAGGGACCATGAAGGATGTACTTATGGACTACCATGTCCCCACTAGTATGATCTGCATCACAGTCCAGGTAGTCAAGTACACATCCTAAGGGCTTTACCAACATGTAACTATAAGACAGTATAAAGAGACTAGTGTACATGTTAAGATAAAGAGTAACCAGATAGCATACTATCATATCGAGCAAGAAAGTCATCTCTATATATGTCCAAGCATCCAATATAATATACATCATCTGTACAATACTGGCCTCTAGGGCATACATACAACTAACACGAACCCTGTCGCAAAACTATGCGACCTCTACTCTGTTTTGCCCAAAGGCGAATAGCTCTCTGTATGGGACTCTAAAGACTCGACACTACGCTGGCAGTGGGTTTAACCACAGACCGCAAGCGGCACTAGCTGTACGTAACGGTCCCCGGGTAGATGCCGATAAGAAGACTGACGAGGTGAACCCCATCTGAACTCCTACTGAGCCTGTATGTGACAGTCTCCATACAGTCCGGTCTGTTCGTCTGATACATCGCATGGCGGGCCTAGGGGCGGTGAACGTCAGTCCCCTAATAGCGGTACAAGTCGTGTCGGAGTGTAGCCCAGAACACTCTGAGATAACACTGGAAACCTACCAGTATATCTCGCTTGCCCTGGCCAGGGACTACTCGTGTAATGGCTCTCCTAGACACAGCGCGATGTCAACCCCCAATACTGGTAGAGACGAATCCTGTCTAACCGTCACTGCCTCCAAGTGCTTCGGGACTGCACCCAACTACTACCTGTTTGCACGACTCCTTTGAGCCGTGGTATGGTAGTAATCAAAGTACAGTGGGAACACACTCGAGGCGAAGTGACAGTATCAAGTCAGCGGACTAAGCTGTACTCATGTCACCTGGGAACTGATAACTGACGATGGGTATAATACCAACCAACAGTTCCCGACGAGTCCTGTCCAGTGTACTCGTAACCTAACGAGCACCCACATACTATCTCAAGTACGACGTACTGACGGCTGTAGGAAAGACCGTCTCCCACGCTGGGATGAGAAGCGCATACGCTAGTCTACTCCGGAGTATCGATGCCCTGTCTCGATAGTCCAACGACTAGGGACCTGTATAAGGATGTGCTTATAGATTACCCAGCCCCCACGAGTGTGAGCGCCATCACAACGCTGGTAATCAAGCAAAGATCCTAAGGGCTCTACTAATATGTATATAAGCGATATGCTAAAAGAAACACATGCACATATTAAAGCAGAGACAAACCAAGTAGCATACTGCCATTTCGAGCAAGATTGTATATACAACTGTGAATATCCCAAGCTTCCATCAAGTAATATACATACTAGTATGATACAGTAATGGCCTCTAGGGCATATACACTAACAATCTCATGATGCAATCCTTGCTCCCACTATCATAGAGAAACCAAAGTATCTCTCAGGTGGGTGAGGAACCCTACTAGATCGGCGGAGAGGCTGAGGTTCGTTGGTTACTATTGAATCCTTCGGTTCTACCAAATCATCTGCTGTAGTTTGCATAGCTGGAACTACTTCTAGTTCTACCTCATGACCACTAATTTTTTACAAGAAATTCCCTTACACAAAGGTGGCATGCTGAGAAACAAAACATCTTTTGTTCCTTGGTTAGGTAGAAGATATTCCCTTGCAATTGCTTGGGATATCCAACAAACTTCTACAGAACTGACTTTGTCTCGAGCTTGTCCGGATTATGCTTTTAGACATAGGCTAGACAACCCCAAATCTTAACAAACTTAAGATATGGGCTATTCCCTTTCCATATCTCATATGGAGTAGTAGGCATCCGATTTGGTTGGAACGCCATTCAATAGGTATGCAACTTCATAAGTGCATAACTCCCAAAAGGAAATAGGTAACTCAGTAGTACTCATCATAGAGCACACCTTATCATATAGGGTGTGATTGCTCCGCCCCGATACACCGACGTGCTGTGGTGTATATGGAGGAGTAATGCTGAGAGAGAATCTCATTCTCCTTTAGAATAATCCAGGAATTCCGTGCTCAAGTATTCTCCTCCTTGATCGCATCAAAGGACATAATACTTATACCCGTTTTGGTTCTCTACTTCCAACTTATATTCTGTGAATATCTCGAAAGGTTCGGACTTGTGTTTCAACAGGAACATATATCTAAATCTTGAGAGATTATCAAAGAATGTAATGAAGTACAAAGAACCGTTCTTGGCATGTGTAGACAGGGGACCTTCATACATCAACATGTATCATCCCAAGAGTTCACTAACTCTTTCACTGTTTCCAATAAACAGAGCTATGGTCATCTAATCTTTGTGACATAACTGGAAAGTTTCACAAGATGTAAATTCAAACTAATTTAAATATGCATCTATATGTAACTTCAGCTAGTCGGGTCGCATTGATATGACATAGTCTATAATACGTCAAGAAGGATTCGTTCATTTCTGAACTATTTCTCTTGTGTGTGTTCTATATACTAAGAACTGTAGTTTGATTTAGAACATCAATGCTTTTAGATAACGTGCCTGAACCGATCAACTTTTGATATAGGAAATGTTCAAAACATTGTCCAACAATACAAAATTATATCCTTTCTTTATTAAATAAAGAGATTGATATGATTTTGTATATCAGGTTCGGTATCTAATAGCATTTGTTCAGAATCAATGTATTTGGAAATACAGGGTGACAGTGACCAACAGACTTGGCTGCAACACTTGCATCGTTTTCTGTCTCATGAAACTTATCACCCTTTCTCAGTTCTCTACCTGTCTGTAGCCCATGTAACAGATTACATATGCGGGATCCTGATCCGGTATCACATACCCAGGACGTAAAGGATACTGAGAAACAGTTCTCTGTAATGAACACACCCGAAGAAGATGCATCGGCATGCACATTCTTCGTTTGGGCGGCACAGGAATTATGGTATTCCCCAATTTCCTGCTCTGTCTTATAACATTTATAAGTTGGAGCGGGACCAACGTTCCCCAGCTCAGTATAACAAGCGGGTTCGGTCAATACATCCATATTATTATCTTGATTAAGGCGTGATATGGTCGCTACCTGGAGAGAGAGAGAAGAAAACACTCTGAGTGCGCTCTTGGAAGATCAGATTGGTTATTATATTATCTAATCAGGATGGCTCCCTCTGTTTTTATCAAATCTTCCTTCAAACCCTAAAAGAAAAAACTAGCCGGGATTAATTACACACTACAAGTTCGCCAATCTTTCAGCCAGGCCAGTGTCAGTACTTTGAGGGAGGTCCCCCGTGCTTTCGCAGGAACCTAATTAATGTAAACCTCGTTTTCCCAGAGGCGTAACCTCGTTAACACCTTTCTAGACACCTACTTGATCGGCTAATTGTAATGTGTAAAACTCTCTCAGGAGTAACTCTTACTCGCAGCAGGTATCGGGATCCAACTATCTCATAGAAGGTATGCAATCTCATTGCAAATTTCAACACTTGAAATTCCCGATAATATTTTGCCCCTAACGTGCTATGACCTTGACGAAAGCCAACAAACCAAAGCCCGCTAGTCAAGTTCAACCCGTACATTTCTTGACTGAATTAAACCCACCCGCACGACCCTTGATGAAAGCCAACAAAGCCGTACGACTACCCTAATCCAATCGCATCATATGCAGCAGATAAGCAGCATATAGATACCGCACACTGCACCTTGACGAAAGCCAACAAATGCAGCACGAATAATATATACAACTTATCTGAAAACCTATTGCGTAATGAACTTGATATCGTTGCAGAATCAAATGATTTTAAAATGGAGTGTTTTTGAGGCTTTTCTAGTTTTGCTAAAGGGGTCACTCCCGGTGAAGGGATCGTCGGCCCTTTCCTCGTCGAATGAGGTGCAGGATATATCATATATATCACTATGCAAAGCAAGAACTATAGAAGCAATCAAAAGACAAACCGAGTGTTGTAGCATCTGTCAGTTATTGCTAAAGGGGTCACTCCCAGTGAAGGGATCTCGGCCCTTTCCTCATCGAATAAGGTGCAGGATGTTCTACAAGAAACACCGCGATTCAAAGCAAGAACTGTAGCTACCTGTTTTTGAAAATTCGATTCCACAACATCTTTTAGGTTTCTTTTCGTTCATTAATCATATTAATAAAGTCCCATCATTTAAGTCCACCTAAACATTACAGATAAATATAATGTACGCTTATGCCATCCGCATTCGCCTCGATGTCCCGTCTGCACCGTTAGGTTAGGTAACTAATGCCAGAGCGAGGCAGGGCTAGCACGGGTGTAAAACATAAGCAACGTCTATATAATATATTATATATACTATATACTATATCTATCTGAACAAATCACATGATCACATCACAGATAACGCAGCAGAAAATATCATACGAAATATTGGATATATTAGGACGTCCGTGTTTTATTTTGAGCCTGTATAAAACACGGATTCCACGGTCGTGATGAATAGCCAATCCCACACCCCTAGACCCCTACGAGAGCGGCAAGTAACCCTACCAATTCTAAGGTTAGGAGACCCGAACTCGACTCCTCGAGATGGTCTCCCACTGGACCCTAGAACCCGGTCACTTGTGCTCCCCTCCTTGGGTCTATCCTAATGCGGAAAAGTAAATAATATACATCAACGGTGACATCTTCCGCAACCTGGAAGTGCCCCAATAAAAGAATATTACATACAAGTTTTTACATGAATGAAAATGAAAAACACTCATCTCACATAAAAAAAACCCCGGATATTCAAACACGACGATCCAATATAACATATCCAGCAACACATAACATCACATGTCATCAACGTAAGTAAATATGCCCATCCCAATTGTCGTTGATATATATCAACGAAACCGGCGATATCACATATTACACTTACGGTCACAGAAAAGAAAGTGTAAAACTACAATAGTTGGAATCCGCAAACTCTTTAAACATCGCATGCCTAACCAAATGAATTCCTTAGACATCGCATGCCTAACAATTATAAACCCCGCATTTTAGTCTCATTATCGAAAACTCTTTTCAATATAAAGTGGGGTAATTCAACAAGATTCCCGGCATCCGGAACGAATGCTCGTCGCAAACTTCAGTAGACGGCCACACCCCCGATACCGTCGACAAAGTGCACTAAGGCGGAACACCGCTGCCGCGAGCACCCGAACGGATGCTTTTGGCGACGGGGTTCTCCTACAGTCACTTGGTCGGGGCTATGTGGCGTGGCTATCCATTAAGTTTATCGGCGAGTATTCGCATACGCAACGTGATTGCGATGAACTTTTGATCACATCAAAATCCCGTGGCAACCGATCAAGTGAGACTAAAGTGCTATGTTTATAACATCCAAATCAATTATCTCATAACTACTTGTGGATTCCAAATATTGTATCACATTCCAGATAAATAGAAAATGTTAAACTTTTCGATCGAATAATCAAACACCCAAGTTTTCCCGAAACAGCTCAACACATTAAATAAGTTTAAAAACATTCACTTCATGCCACAATACCAACGGTCCAGCCGTAGAAGGGTCAATTCAACGCCTCACATGTGGCACGCCGTACTGCCTCAAACCCTAAGGTTCAAAGGGCAGTTCAAGACGGTCACATAATCGAGTTAAGGTTTGTTGTCTTCTAGAGGGTCCATCGCGTTACTTGCACTACTTAGAACGTTCTTAAACTACGGGGAAAATCCAACACTTGGAAATTTTCCGGCAGGGAAAAAAGTGGGTATTTATATTCGGTCGAACTTTTTAACATGTTCTAAAATTACCCGGAAAGACACATAGACGAAGTTAGACTTCCCGATCGAAACACCGAGTCCCCAATACAACCCAGAAAACTCAACTCTTGAGTAAAATTTAAAAATTCCCAGAAAACAAAGCAATTCCAGAAATAAATTACTGTGCAAACCACGTGGCCTAACTCACCAATATGGCCGCGGAACCGCCGCGCAAGCCAGGGTGGGGCCGCGGTTCCGCGGCGCATTGGTCGAGTTGGGGTCACGTGCTGCACAGTAACTCCTACAATTCCCTGCTGAATTTTTTGGATATTTTTAATTCACAAAATTCCACATTTTCAGAAAATGTACAGAGAAGGGTTTTGTTTAGGGTTTCGAAGTTCGATCGGGTTTCTAACTTCGTCTACACATCCTCTAAAGCTCTAGCTAGGCTCTGATACCACTGTAGGGTTCCTAGGCACACTCAAGAGGTTCCACAAGGCATCAACCATGCCAAAATCAAATTTTTCATGTGCCTAAGAATCTTATGCAAGATCGTTAACTAAAGATTAGGCGAAAAGCAAGCAAGCAAACTACTTTGCTACAAGTGAAAGTGACTACAACCTTTGTAGATCCGGTCCTCCACCTCTTTAGCTCCGTGATGACGTCCCTCCGCTGCGACCATCGGGATCTTGGACTCTAGCGTTGGTTTCATCGAAGAAATGATCGGGCTAGGTCGTTAACGTCGATATCGAAGATGATCTATGTCGAGGCGACTCTAACTCAAGCTCCATCATCACTAGGTCATAAAACTATAAGTGCACGGCGGCGCCCCGGCCGTCAATCCGACGGCCAAATGCGGAAGCGGTGATAAACTTAAATTTTCTTGAACTGGCAAACCGCCGCGCACTAATACCCGGATCGAACCATTAATTAGTCCTAGCTATCTACAAGAAGGGGAAGAGAGATATACCGACAGATCCGAGTCCTCCGGTCTTCTCGTCGTCGTCCCGATCTCCTGCGGAATGTCCCGTCTCCTCCTCGTCGCCGGAAGTGCACCACATCGCCTACTTCTTTTACGGGCTCCCACCTCAATGCCGAGGCAACTCGGGCACGAAGCTGGCTAGTCGACGTGCCCAAGATTTGCTGTAGAATATCTAGAGAAGAAGTCTCATTTGGGGTTGTAGGAATTGCCTTTTGTGGAGGAATTGAACTTGGGGCCTTTTTGATTGAACTTGTGGGAATTTTGCAACATGAAATGAAGCAAAATCCCACCCTCAAAATTTTGGACAGCCCACTATAAAGGGAAGGCCGGCCATGACTTGTGGAATGGGGAGAATGAGAAAGTGGATGTGTATCAAAAATAATGGGAGCCAAACTCATATCATGCAAGAGAGAGAGAGAGGAATGGTTATCATATGAAAGGAAATCATCACAAACATAAACCCAACACTCCACCAACCTCACCCCTCATCATCATCAACAATCATGACTTTAAAAGTCAAGCCATGATGGAGTCAAAACAAGTCAATGATGGTGAAGTCATCATGAAGCAACAAGATGCAAAGAACCCCCTCCACAAACACTTATTTGCAACAATGCAAATAAGCCCTCCTCCACCAATCTTCGGCCAATGAACGATACAAAGAAAATTGGCCGAAACGAAAAGCAAACTGGCAACTCCAGAAAACTGGTCCCATAATAAATTACAGGAAAACCCCGATACTGTGTATACACACCCGCATTTGTATTCCGACCGAAATACAAATGCAATGAGACAAAATCTACACTGTACTATACTAGGATCCGGCTTAAACCAAAGCCGGCTAGTATTATCTGTTCGATCCTGATCCGTGCAATACCGCACGTATCTGATCGAACCCTGCCATATATCCATACGGCCTATAGTACAAACTGTCCGATCCTGATCCGTGCAATACCGCGATCCTGATCCGTGCAATACCGCACGTATTGTAAGTCTACGCTAGCACCCCGGCCATCTATAGACGCCAAATGCGGAACAAAAACTTTTTAACTGGCGCTATCGTATACTTTAACCCGGATCTTCCATTATTGCTAAACTAACAAACTGTAAAGAGTGTAGAAAGGTTATACCGAACGATCCGAGTCCTTCGTTCTTTAACCATCATCCCACGCTCCGTTGCGGCTGCTCCGATCTCTTCGATCTCCGATCTGCTCGTCCAGGTGGCACCACATCACTGATTCTTTAAACGGGCTCCCGCCTCTGACTCGAGGCAACTCGGTCGTCAAGTTTGCTAAAAGAGACGACCAAGAAAGATGTAGAGAATGAGTAGATGACTTTGTCTCACTTCGTCCAAATCCGTGGACGATCGGTTAATGAAGTTGCCATTTTATCGGGTGATGGAAATGAAAGAGGCAATGAAATTTCCATACACCCTAAACCATAGTCTTTTCTCTCAAGAATGAAATTAATCTCTCACACTCTCACAAAGAATGGTCGGCCACTATTTATCAAAGAGGGAGGTGATGGTAGGAGCAATCAAGGGGGTGACCATAAAAGAAAGCTTCTCACAAAATATCCTTAAGAAAAACAAGAAGCTTTAATGATAATGCATGAGTCACTAATACACATCATCAAGCCTTTAATGCACCAATCAATGTCAAGATGACTCATTAGCCACCTCATCACTTCTAGAACCTTCTAGAATGATGACTCACTCTCATCCAAGAAAAGATAAATCCGTCTTTAACCAAATGTTAAAAGACGGCTGATAGAAAACTGGAAACTGGCAACTTCCAAAAGTGATCCCGAAACGACTTTCAGGATAACCCCGAAACTGTATAAATATACCCGCATTTGTATTACGACCGAATACAAATGCAACTGAGACAAAGATATTATACCTACTCAATATAATACTCGGATCCGGCTTAAACCAAAGCCGACCAGTATTATCTGCCCGAAAAATAACACGTGCGTAAACGCACGTGCATTTTCCGAACCCTGCCATAAAACCATACGGCCTCTACAACGTTTCGCCCGAACTTGGGAAACTGTCTGTGGGGGACTCTAATGACTCGTCAGTACCCTGGCAGTGGGTTTAACCACAAACCGTCAGCGGCACTAGCTATGCGTAACGGCTGCCCATGGACTGACCTTAAGGGAGGCCGATGAGCGAACTCATCCGGAAACCCTACTGAGCCTAACAGTGACAATGTATATACAGTCCGGTCCGTTCGTCAATGAGTATCGCATATCCGCCTAGGGGGCTAGTAACGTCAGACCCCCAGAAGCAGTATAAGTCGTGTCGGAGTGTAGCCCAATAACACCCTGAGATACTACTGGAGTACCTACCAGTAAATCTCCTGCCATGCCATGGACTTTGTGTAATGGCTCTCCTAGACACAGCACGACCTCGCCCCCAATACCGGGAGAGACGAATCCCCTGCCGATCCGCTCACGTGCCTCCATATGGCTCGGGACTGTACCCAAAAGCTACCTGTTTGCACGACTCCTTTGAGCCGTGGTAGTGTAGAAATCAAAGCACAGTGGGAACTCACACGAGACAAATGACGACCTCAGGTCGATGAACTAACCTGTACACATGTCACCAGGGAACTGCTATCTGACGATAGGTATAGTACTAACTAGCAGATTCCCGGCGAGTCCTGTCCGGTGTACTCATAACCCAATGAGCACCTGTATACATCTTAGGTGATCCAACTGACACCAGTGGCTTGTGAGACCGGCCACCGCCCCTCGTCGGGGTCTCGACTGTATACACTAGTCTACTCCGGAGTATCGATGCCCTGTCTCGAAACTCCCACAACTAGGGACCACAATTAAGGATATGCATATAAACTACCAAACTCTCACGTATATGATCGCCATCATACTGTTGGTAGTAAAGCAAGATCCTAAGGGCTCTATCAAAGTGTAACATGTAATCAGTCACCTGAATATGTACACAACTGATAAAGGCAAACCAGATAGCATACTATCATCTTGAGTAAGACTGTCCTACCGGCATAGGTCCTCCGCAATCATTGCAATCACGTACCTGCGATCCAATAATTGACTATGAGGGCACTATCTCCAACACGTATCTGATCGGACCTTACCATATCTCCATACGGCCTCTACAATCTGTTGGAGATAGTGCCCTCAGAGTCAATTATTAGGTCACAGGTACGTGATTGTAATGATTGAGGGAGGACCTATCCCGGTAGGACAGTCTTACTCGAGATGATAGTATGCTATCTGGTTTACCTTTATCATCGTGTACTGCTTTAGGTGACATGACACGTCGCTATTACACGTTGATAGAGCCCCTAGGATTCTTGCTTGACCACCAGCAGTATGAGGGCGATCATATAAGTGGGAGCTGGGGGTCTACAAGCATATCCTTAAAAGGTCCCTAGTCGTGGGAGTTTCAAGACCGGGCATCGATACTCCATTAGTAGACTAGTGTATACAGTCGAGACCCCGACGAGGGGCGGTGGCCGGTCTCACAAGCCACTGGTGTCAGTTGGATCACCTAAGATGTTTACAGGTGCTCATTGGGTTATGAGTACACCGGACAGGACTCGCCGGGAACATGCTAGTTGGTCATATACCAGACGTCAGATGGCAGTTCCCTGGTGACATGTGTGCAGGTTAGTTCATCGACCTGGGGATCGTCATTTGTCTCGTGTGAGTTCCCACTGTACTTTGATTACTACCCTACCACGGCTCAAAGGAGTCGTGCAAACAGGTTTTAGTTGGGTACAGTCCCGAGCCACATGGAGGCAGTGAGCGTATCTTCAGGGGTTCGTCTCTCCCGGTATTGGGGGTGAGGTCGTGCTGTGTCTAGGAGAGCCATTACACAAAGTCCTTGGCCAAGGCAAGGAGATTTACTGGTAGGTATTCCAGTAGTATCTCAGGGTGTTCTGGGCTACACTCCGACACGACTTGTACCGCTTTTGGGGGTCTGACTTTTACCAACCCCCTAGGCCCGCCATGCGATGCTCATAGACGAACGGACCGGACTGCACGGATATTGTCACTGACAGGCTCAGTAGGGTGTCAGGATGAGTTTACTCATCGACGTCCCTTTTGGTCAATAGCTGGTGGCCCGTCACGTATTGGCTTATACCTCTGACGTGCTAGTGGTTAAATCCACAGCCATAGTATTGACGAGTCTTTAGAGTCCACCACACTTTCAGTTACTCAGGTTTCGGGCGAAACGCTGTAGAGGCCATATGGAGATATGGCAGGGTTCGATCAGATACGTGCGGTATTGCACGGATCGTGATCGGACGGTTTTTACTAGCCGGCTTTGGCTTAAGCCGGATCTTAGTATTTGATAATGTAGTTTTATCTTTTTACATTTGTATTTCGGTCGAAATACAAATGCGGGTGTGTATGCACAGTATCGGGGTTTTCCTGTAATTTATTATGGGACCAGTTTTCTGGGGTTGCCAGTTTGCATTCCGTTCCGGCCGGTTTTCTCTTTTTCCTTCCCGGTCGGACTATTCGTTGGAGGGTGTTAATTGCAAGTTTGCAATTAACATTTTGTTGAGGGGTTTATTGCAAAAGATTTTATTATGAGAGAATCTTTTCTTTTGCACCATTCTTGCATTAATTGTGACATGTGTAGGTATGGGTTTGTGATTTTGTGTTGGAAATTGTTTTTGTGAAAGAGTTTGGACCGGCCACTGTTGGGAATAGGAGTGAGGATTTTTGAGTGGTTTAATTTCCTTTGTTTAATGGAATATATTATGATAAGGGAATGATTGAATATGAGTGTGCTGGAGATATAATATAATGAGATGAGATAAGGAATATATATATGTGAGTGTGCTGTGTGTTATTTCCTTCATGGAAATTTCGTGGGCCCCCCCATCTTTGATGTGTGTGTGTGTGCTGTAAAGGATTAATTTCCTTTGCATGTTTTTTTTTTTGGAGTGCACTCTTCACACACATCAATTTTTCCAGAGAGCACTAGAATGGCTTTCTTTTGGCCGAGCTCTTTTTTTGAGGAAGCTCCATTCTTTTTCCTTGCAAGTTTCCATGAAAACTCTTGTGCAAAATTCCTCCAAAATGGCAACCTCTTAAACCCCAAAGAGACAAGTTTCTACATTATTCTACAGCTAATCTTGGGCGTGTCGGCTAGCCAACTTCGCGCCCGAGTTGCCTCGGTATTGAGGTGGGAGCCCGTAAAAGAATCCGGCTACGTGGTGCCCTTCCGGCGATGAGGTGGAGACCGGACATTCCGCGGGAGATCCGGACGACGACGAGAAGACCGGAGGATCTGGATCGTCGGTATATCTCTATTCCCTTACTTGTTGTTAGCTAGACTAGTTAATGGTTACGATCCGGGTTTTAGTGCGCGGTGGTGCCGGTTTGCTAAGTTCGCAAAAATTAAAGTTTATCACCGCTTCCGCATTTGGCCGTCGGATTGACGGCCGGGGCGCCGCCGTGCACTTACAGTGGTATCAGAGCCTCCCCATTAACTTAGTCTAGCTTTGTGTAATGTGTTTTTCAGTTCCGATCGATCGAAATGTCCGAAAACCCAAATACACCCACGACAGTTTCTGTTGAAATTTTTCAGTCTCCAAAAATTTTTCAGGTTGTAAAATATTGATGTACTAGAAATTGTAAGCCTACTGTTCAAATTCGAGGCATTGATCTCCTGATCAGAGCGCGGAAGCGCGGCCAAAACCCACTTTTGGCCGCCCTTCCGCCGCAGTCTAAAAAGATCAATGGGCCGGATTTTTTCAGTGGGCTTCTGGAGATAAATTTGGGTTTCTGGAATATTTAAATTGGGCTCATATTTTCTGTAACTGCTACAGTATTGTTTTGGGGCCCACTTGATATAATTTGATCGGTCGGATATTTTAAACACATTTTTCACAGTATTTACATTATATCTGTGACCGTGAATGTCACTCGATCGGTAAATCCGGTCTAACTGCTATAGCCCGGTTAGACGGATTTGCGAACGTGACATTCACGTTGATGTTCTATGTTTATGCTGTGATGTTGCGGATCGGTCGGTGGGGATAGCCTGGATGCAATGCTAGTACAGTGTAGTTGTATTATGTACATTTGATATTGCGGGGCGAGCGTCCGACATGTGGACTGCCGTCACTGCCTGTTTGTATTATTCTTTTGGGGCACGACCTGGTTGCGGTCGATGTACCCGGTATATGTATATTTTACTTTCTGTACTAGGGTTACCCCGCGGAGGGGTGCACGGATAGCCGGGTTCTAGAAGGCAACAAGCCCGCATCTCATGGCATTGAGACGGAGGGGGCTTCACTCCAGGATTGGCTGGCTATTCGCCGCACTCGTAGGGGGTATAGGATTTCATTGCACAGGCTATCCACACGACCAGGGGAACGTCGGGTTTCAGCGGCTCTGTGAAACCCGGGGATCCCAGATATCTGTATTGTTTCTGTGATGCTGTTCATTCTCTGTGATGTTGCATTTCTTTCACGCCTTGAGCGAAATACTATATATTGGTATATATATTAGTAGATGTTGTATATGTTTTTCATCCGCGCTAGTCCAGTCCCCGCTCTGCCGTTAGTTAGCTAACCTAACGGGTGATGACGGGACCCAGTGGCGAATGCGGATGGCATATACGTACGTCAGTATATTTTCGTTCTTTGTGGTGTGTTCAATTGATGGGACTGCATTGATTCGGATCAATGCAAGTTAAACAAACCTAATCTGATGTTGTTGGAACACTTTTCAAAAAGCTGTTATTACAAGGACGTTCACTTTTGTTTTGCATCGTGGTATTCAGTTGGAATATCCTGCTCCTCAGTCGACGAGGCAAGGGCCGAGATCCCTTCACCGGGAGTGACCCCTTGGACAAAAGTTTGCGTCAGGGCATTAACTTCACTATAGCCGATTACTTTTGCTTTGCACCGTGGTATTCAGTTGGAATATCCTGCACCCCATTCTACGGGGAAAGAGCCGAGATCCCTTCACCGGGAGTGACCTCTTTAGTAAAGGTTTTCGTCACTATATTTTCTAAAAAGCTATCCGTTCCTTCAACGATATCAAGTTCATTACGTTAAAGGTTTTCGCCAGAAACCATTCGTAGCCCTCCGTCGTTTCATATGGGTAGTCAATAGTATTCAAGCTGTGTTTGTTGGCCTTAGTCAAGGCACAGTGTTTGGTAGCTATTGGGTATTCATATGCTGCATAGATAGATGCGTTGGTTTGGGACAGTCGTATAGCCTTGTTGGCCTTAGTCAAGGGCTTGTACGGGTGGGTTCAAATCAACCTGGACAATGACGGGTAGAACTTGACATGTGACTTATGATTTGTTGGCCTTAGTCAAGGTCATAAGAGCATGGGGCAGAAATCACATCGGGAGTTTCAAAAGAACTGAAACTTGCCAGATATGCGCATACCATCTGGAGTATGATGATGTGAGCGGATTCCGTCACGTTATCATGCGATGATATTTGGATCCCGATTCCCACTGATGAGTTAGTTTACTCCTCGGGTGACCCCGACTAATTCTTCTTTCAGGTTTGGAGGAGAATTTGAGGTACAGTGGGAGGATTCCAGATTAGATAAATTGGTAACCATTCTGATCTAGGTTAGAGTGCACGCTGAGTGTTTCTTTTCTCTCTCTCTCTGGCAGCGACCATTGACCCGACCCTAGACTATGACTCAGTGACCAAGTTGACCGAACCTTCTTAAACACTGGCTTTTGGATTGTCAGAGTTGCAGACCTCATTGCCACTCCTACTTTTACCCTTTTCTCCAGGACACCCCGTATTACTACGAACGTCCACTTCCATTGGACAAAACCATCGTATGGTTAGATACGAACTCGAAGGAATTCGAGGATGGTTTCCGGTTCTGGAGAAAACGAATAGGATTATTCAGTTGTCTTTTCTTTTCACCTTCTCTCAGGTTGCGAGTATTCCTTGGTTTAGGAGTAGTACACCTATTACGCAAATTGGATAGTCTTCTTCAAAACCATAGGCTGGTGCCGACCGGTAGGGAATGAAGAAAACCAGTTAGCCTAAACGGTGTACAGAAGGTATTAAGTTCAGACAAAACAAGGGATTAGTAAGAGGGCAAAGTAAATTGCGACTGCTATTCACGACCGAACCAAGTATTTCTTCGCCAATCCTAAAACACCTTTGTATTTCTCCAGGACACTCCGTATCAATACGAAGATCCCATTTTATTGGATAATCCATCGTATGGTTATATACGAACTCGAAAGGAACTTGTTCCAGTTCGGGGATGGATCCTGGTTCAGGAGAAATAGGAATAAAGTACATTCAGGTGTCTTTTATCTTCACCTTCTCTCGCATTGCGAGTGCTCCTAGGACTAGGACAGTACACCCATTATGCTTATTGGATAGTCTTCTTCCAAACCATAGGCTGGTGCCGAACGGTAGGGAAAGAAGAAAACCATTTGGCCCAAAGGGGTGTACAGAAGGTAATGACTAAAGACATATGAAGGGATTTGGAGAGGTGGCAAAGAATTATACGGTTATAGTTGTGAATCTGGATTCTGGAAGAGGCATTACTAGGAATACCAAAATACCCCATCGGAACATTTCAATGTTTCAGTTTCACCGTGTAATGTTAAAGAAAAACTGATTTCCCGATTAGATACTTACTCCAGGGTATGTATTTACCAGGTACGATTCTCACATCTTTATGGTTTTACAGATGATGAGTGGGAGTAAGTTATTGGGAATTGGGTGATCATCCTCATTATATCGGGATTCGTTGTAATCGGTGATATTTGAGGAAATCACCTGGGCTGTTTGCCGGTCGGCAAATATCTGGTTTTGAATATCCGCTGTTATGCACCAATTTCAAACTGATATATCTGTACGTCTATTTTCATAGAGTGAGATATACCTTTCTGAAATTATGTCTACGACATTTACCTATATCAGTGGATGGTTAGGTAAGGAGCATTAAACATCGGTGTAATTCTTCTTTACCATAAGTACAGTTTTCAACCTACGACACACAGTGAATGAGTTATCAGACTCAAGGGACTTATACAGAGTATTGTATGTTGTCCAGGGTCCATCAGGACAGAGGGGTTGGTCCTCGTACTATATTCGGTTTACTTATGACTTCTCTAGTTTTTAGACAGGTGTTTCGTGGAAACACAGGGTCTAAGTTTTGAGGAGTTATAGGTATTTGAATAGAGTAGAGAACCAGGTATAGCAAGTATC
Organism: Agapanthus africanus; assembly: GCA_030015575.1. Classification (NCBI taxonomy): domain Eukaryota; kingdom Viridiplantae; phylum Streptophyta; class Magnoliopsida; order Asparagales; family Amaryllidaceae; genus Agapanthus; species Agapanthus africanus. The sequence goes on from CM057346.1 coordinate 407,603,352, forward strand.
GGGATTCTTCAAAGAGATCGAAGATGTAGATACTTGTGTATGGTATTCAGTTGATAGTGATGATAAAGAGATCTTGCTTCTCTTTCAGGTTACTCATAATTGGAAGTATTCCTAAGTTGAGTAACGCTGATCGGCCTCCTTCCATTTAGTTGACATGCGCTGGGGACAGCTGCATGATTTGAATCTGGTTCAATTAAATCAGTGCCTCTGTTTCTATATTGGATATAGAACAGTTCATATCTTAACGATGTTAAGGTACGGGGAGTTGTCCGGTTTATGATTAAAACCAGACACTGGACAACTCAAGGCACGTTTCTGTAATGGCTGTTTGTGGGTTGACCCAGGCTATGACACGGGTTGACTTTCTACCATCTGGATGAACAATAGCAATATTGTTCTAGACTCGCCACAGTTTTATTAAAAATGGATTTTTTCAGAAAACAGTAGTGGGAGTATGGTAGAACTGGAAGTAATTCCAGAACCACAAACGATTACTGAAGATTTGATAAGGAACCTAAAGATTCAATCTGGATTGACATTCCATTGGCCACTCCGCAGATAAGGTGGGTAACTTCAGGCACCCGAGAGGCACTACGGTGGCCTCAAGGACGGTGACAGGGAAGTTCTTGTTTACCCACAATTGCCATTGCTGTTGTTCCAGGTTACGAGACCCGGCGGGAGGATGAGTATAGCGTCGTTCTAAAACTAGTTTTAGATGTGTACGTGTATATGACTCTGCCAGAGGGTTGTCGTAGTCAGTGGGAGCAGCGGAAGCATTGGTGGACAGGTAGCTTATGTCTATTTATAGACTAATGCAGATGTAGCGGAGATAGATCATCTATTTCTGATGTGACAGTCATGGGTTTGACTTCATCAGAATAGGGGATGGATCTGTTGAGAAGGTAGTAGGGTGTGATATCCTGGTATTTGGATGACATACACAAAGTAGGAAAAGAAACTCCTATACTACGATCGGTTATACTTTGGTCGTCACACAGTGGTTTCTCTACAAAGGAAATGGATTTTATATCTGACATACTGGTTACTGGATCTATGGTTTTAGATCTAGATTTGGGTGGTTTCCCAATCGGGGTGCTTGACAGCATTCTAAGAGTATTTAGGATGGACGACTCCTGGCACGGTAGTGTACCTGCAGGTAATGGAGTCACCCTCTCCAAACGTGTCTTACAGACTAAAGGGGAGAGGGACGTGCATGATTGGCAGATCACTTGCTTAGGCAATTGAGTCAATCATGAGATGTCAAGTACCACACCAGATGTTGTTCTTGCACTAGATGCAATAAATTGACATTAATCCAATCCTGGAGAAACAGTCGGAAGCAGTTTTAGAACATAAGTGGATGTTCTAGGGATATGATAACGACAGCCTCATTCAGGAGACGGTTATCATTCCAGGCTTCCAAGGTGACATGGACGACAAGGAGGTTGTCAGAATTATAGTTTTCCCTCTGACGAGGGGCGGTATTTTGGACAGGTGATCCAAGGCAATACTGAGGGAGGCATGGCGCAGGATACTGATTAAGTTCAGTTGACGATACAGTCTAAGAAGTTTGGATTTGGAGTTCATTTATGAGCTATGTCCCATCAGACATCCAGACACATTCTAAGACAGGTATTGCTCATTTCGGGAGATGGGTTTCTCCGCGAACTTGAGATATAGAGAGACATGGAAAGAAACGACTAAGCGGATCCACTCACTGAGGCTATTCCTCGAACGCAATAGTTCCGCAAACGAGCTTTGTGAGACTGACTAGTAGAGGAGTTGGATGTTCGGTATCACACGGGTTATGAGTATGCGACATCGCAATAATTAGCCTTGAGTGCAAGTGGGAGATTGTTGGAGATAGTGCCCTCAGAGTCAATTATTAGGTCACAGGTACGTGATTGTAATGATTGAGGGAGGACCTATCCCGGTAGGACAGTCTTACTCGAGATGATAGTATGCTATCTGGTTTACCTTTATCATCGTGTACTGCTTTAGGTGACATGACACGTCGCTATTACACGTTGATAGAGCCCCTAGGATTCTTGCTTGACCACCAGCAGTATGAGGGCGATCATATAAGTGGGAGCTGGGGGTCTACAAGCATATCCTTAAAAGGTCCCTAGTCGTGGGAGTTTCAAGACCGGGCATCGATACTCCATTAGTAGACTAGTGTATACAGTCGAGACCCCGACGAGGGGCGGTGGCCGGTCTCACAAGCCACTGGTGTCAGTTGGATCACCTAAGATGTATACAGGTGCTCATTGGGTTATGAGTACACCGGACAGGACTCGCCGGGAACATGCTAGTTGGTCATATACCAGACGTCAGATGGCAGTTCCCTGGTGACATGTGTGCAGGTTAGTTCATCGACCTGGGGATCGTCATTTGTCTCGTGTGAGTTCCCACTGTACTTTGATTACTACCCTACCACGGCTCAAAGGAGTCGTGCAAACAGGTTTTAGTTGGGTACAGTCCCGAGCCACATGGAGGCAGTGAGCGTATCTTCAGGGGTTCGTCTCTCCCGGTATTGGGGGTGAGGTCGTGCTGTGTCTAGGAGAGCCATTACACAAAGTCCTTGGCCAAGGCAAGGAGATTTACTGGTAGGTATTCCAGTAGTATCTCAGGGTGTTCTGGGCTACACTCCGACACGACTTGTACCGCTTTTGGGGGTCTGACTTTTACCAACCCCCTAGGCCTGCCATGCGATGCTCATAGACGAACGGACCGGACTGCACGGATATTGTCACTGACAGGCTCAGTAGGGTGTCAGGATGAGTTTACTCATCGACGTCCCTTTTGGTCAATAGCTGGTGGCCCGTCACGTATTGGCTTATACCTCTGACGTGCTAGTGGTTAAATCCACAGCCATAGTATTGACGAGTCTTTAGAGTCCACCACACTTTCAGTTACTCAGGTTTCGGGCGAAACGCTGTAGAGGCCATATGGAGATATGGCAGGGTTCGATCAGATACGTGCGGTATTGCACGGATCGTGATCGGACGGTTTTTACTAGCCGGCTTTGGCTTAAGCCGGATCTTAGTATTTGATAATGTAGTTTTATCTTTTTACATTTGTATTTCGGTCGAAATACAAATGCGGGTGTGTATGCACAGTATCGGGGTTTTCCTGTAATTTATTATGGGACCAGTTTTCTGGGGTTGCCAGTTTGCATTCCGTTCCGGCCGGTTTTCTCTTTTTCCTTCCCGGTCGGACTATTCGTTGGAGGGTGTTAATTGCAAGTTTGCAATTAACATTTTGTTGAGGGGTTTATTGCAAAAGATTTTATTATGAGAGAATCTTTTCTTTTGCACCATTCTTGCATTAATTGTGACATGTGTAGGTATGGGTTTGTGATTTTGTGTTGGAAATTGTTTTTGTGAAAGAGTTTGGACCGGCCACTGTTGGGAATAGGAGTGAGGATTTTTGAGTGGTTTAATTTCCTTTGTTTAATGGAATATATTATGATAAGGGAATGATTGAATATGAGTGTGCTGGAGATATAATATAATGAGATGAGATAAGGAATATATATATGTGAGTGTGCTGTGTGTTATTTCCTTCATGGAAATTTCGTGGGCCCCCCCATCTTTGATGTGTGTGTGTGTGCTGTAAAGGATTAATTTCCTTTGCATGTTTTTTTTTTTGGAGTGCACTCTTCACACACATCAATTTTTCCAGAGAGCACTAGAATGGCTTTCTTTTGGCCGAGCTCTTTTTTTGAGGAAGCTCCATTCTTTTTCCTTGCAAGTTTCCATGAAAACTCTTGTGCAAAATTCCTCCAAAATGGCAACCTCTTAAACCCCAAAGAGACAAGTTTCTACATTATTCTACAGCTAATCTTGGGCGCGTCGGCTAGCCAACTTCGCGCCCGAGTTGCCTCGGTATTGAGGTGGGAGCCCGTAAAAGAATCCGGCTACGTGGTGCCCTTCCGGCGACGAGGTGGAGACCGGACATTCCGCGGGAGATCCGGACGACGACGAGAAGACCGGAGGATCTGGATCGTCGGTATATCTCTATTCCCTTACTTGTTGTTAGCTAGACTAGTTAATGGTTACGATCCGGGTTTTAGTGCGCGGTGGTGCCGGTTTGCTAAGTTCGCAAAAATTAAAGTTTATCACCGCTTCCGCATTTGGCCGTCGGATTGACGGCCGGGGCGCCGCCGTGCACTTACACAATCTTTCGCCCGAAAGCTGAGTAACTGAATGTGGGGGACTCTAAAGACTCGTCAACACCACGGTTGTGGATTTAACCACTAGCACGTCAGAGGTATAAGCCAATACGTAACGGGCTACCAGGTATTGACTAAAAGGGACGTCTGTGAACGAACTCAGCCTGACAACCCTACTGAGCCTGTCAGTGACAATATCCGTACAGTCCGGTCCGTTCGTCTATGAGCATCGCATGGCGGGCCTAAGGGGTTGGTAAAAGTCAGACCCCCAAAAGCGGTACAAGTCGTGTCGGAGTGTAGCCCAGAACACCCTGAGATACTACTGGAATACCTACCAGTAAATCTCCTTGCCTCGGCCGAGGGCTTCGTGTAATGGCTCTCCTAGACACAGCACGACCTCACCCCCAATACCGGGAGAGACGAACCCCTGAAGATACGCTCACTGCCTCCATGTGGCTCGGGACTGTACCCAACTAAAACCTGTTTGCACGACTCCTTTGAGCCGTGGTAGGGTAGTAATCAAAGTACAGTAGGAACTCACACAAGACAAATGACGATCCCCAGGTCGATGAACTAACATGTACACATGTCACCAGGGAACTGCCATCTGACGTCTGGTATATGACCAACTAGCATGTTCCCGGCGAGTCCTGTCCGGTGTACTCATAACCTAATGAGCACCTGTATACATCTTAGGTGATCTAACTGACACCAATGGCTTGTGAGACCGGCCATCGCCCCTCGTCGGGGTCTCGACGGTATACACTAGTCTACTCTGGAGAATCGATGCCCTGTCTCGAAACTCTCACGACTAGGGACCTTTTAAGGATATGCTTATAGACCCCCAGCTCCCACTTATATGATCGCCCTCATACTGCTGGTGGTCAAGCAAGAATCCTAGGGGCTCTATCAACGTGTAATAGCGACGTGTCAGGTCACTTAAAACAGTACACGATGATAAAGGTAAACCAGATAGCATACTATCATCTCGAGTAAGACTGTCCTACCGGGATAGGTCCTCCATCAATCATTGCAATCACGTACCTGTGACCTAATAATTGACTCTGAGGGCACTATCTCCAACAATCTCCCACTTGCACTCAAGGCTAATTATTGCGATGTCGCATACTCACAGCCCGTGTGATACCGAACACCCAACTCCTCTACTAGTCAGTCTCACAAAGCTCGTTTGTGAAACTATTGCGTTCGAGGAATAGCCTTAGTGAGTGGATCCGCTTAGTTGTTTCTTTCTATGTCTCTCTATATCTCAAGTTCGCGGAGAAAACCCATCTCCCGAAATGAGCAATACCTGTCTTAGAATGTGTCTGGATGTCTGATGGGACCTAGCTCATAAATGAACTCCAAATCCAAACTTCTTAGACTGTATCGTCAACTGAACTTAATCAGTATCCTGCGCCATGCCACCCTCAGTATTGCCTTGGACCACCTGTCCAAAATACTGCCCCTCATCAGAAGGAAAACTATAGCTCTGACAACCTCCTTGTCGTCCATGTCACCTTGGAAGCCTGGAATGATAACTGTTTCCCGAATGAGGCTGTCGTTATCATATCCCTAGAACATCCACTTATGTTCTAAAACTGCTTCCGACCGTTTCTCCAGGATTGGATTAATGTCAGCTTATTGCATCTAGTGCAAGAACAATGTCTGGTGTGGTACTTGACATCTCATGATTGACTCAATTGCCTGAGCAAGTGATCTGCCAATCATGCACATCCCTCTCCCCTTTAGTCTGCAAGACAGCTTTAGAGAGGGTGACTCCATCTTCTGCAGGTACACCACCGTGCATGGAGTCATCCATTCTAAATACCCTTAGAATGCTGTCTAAGTACCCTGATTGGGAAACCACCCAAATCTAGATCTAAAACCATAGATCTAGTAACCAGTATGTCTGATATAAAATCCATTTCCTTTGTGGAGAAACCACTGTGTGACGACCAAAGTATAACCGATTGTAGTATAGGAGTTTCTTTTCCTACTCTGTGTATGTCATCCAAATACCAGGACATCACACCCTACTACCTTCTCAACAGATCCATCCCTCATTCTGATGAAGTCAAACCTATGACTGTCACGTCAGAAATAGATGATCTATCTCCGCTATATCTGCTTTAGTCTATAAATAGACATAAGCTACCTGTCCACCAATGCTTCCCCTGCTCCCACTGACTACGACAACCATCTGGCAGAGTCATATACACGTGCACTTCTGAAGCAAGTTCAGAACGACGCTATACTCATTCTCCTGCCGGGTCTCACAGTCTGGAACAACGGCAATGGCAAGTGTGGGTAAACAAGAACTTCCTTGTCACCGTCCTTGAGGCTACCGGAGCACCTCTCGGGTGCCTGAAGTTACCCACCTTATCTGCGGAGTGGCCAAAGGAATGTCAATCCAGATTGAATCTTTAGGTTCTTATCAAATCTTCAGTAATCGTTTGTGGTTCTGGAATCACTTCCAGTTCTACCATACTCCCACTTCTGTTTTTCTGAAAAAATCCATTTTTAATAAAACTGTGGCGAGTCTAGAACAATATTGCTATTGTTCATCTAGATGGTAGAAAATCAACCCGCGTCATAGCCTGGGTCAACCCACAAACAGCCATTACAGAAACGTGCCTTGAGTTGTCCAGTGTCTGGTTTTAATCATAAGCCGGGTAACTCCCCGTGCCTTAACATCGTTAAGATACGAACTGTTCTATATCCCATATAGGACCAGAGGCACTGATTTAATTGAACCAGATTCAAATCATGCAGCTGTCTCCAGTGCATGTCAACTAAATGGAGAGAGGCCGATCAGCGTTACTCAACTTAGGAATACTTCCAATTATGAGTAACCTGAAAGAGAAGCAAGATCTCTTTATCATTACTATCAACTGAATACCATGCACAAGTGTCTACATCTTCGATTGCTTTGAAGAATCCCGATATTTGCTACACCTGGTTCTCTACTCTATTCAAATACCTATACCTTCTCAAAATTCAGACCCTGCGTTTCCACGAAACACCTGTCTAAAAACTAGAGAAGTCATAAGTAAACCGAATATAGTACGAGGACCAACCCCTCTGTCCTGATGGACCCTGGACAACATACAGTACCCTGTATAAGTCCTTTGAGTCTGATAACTCATTCACTGTGTGTCGTAGGTTGAAAACTGTACTTATGGTTAAGAAGAATTACACCGCTGTTTAATGCTCCTTACCTAACCATCCACTGATATAGGCAAATGTCATAGACATAATTTCAAAAGGTATATCTCACTCTATGAAAATAGACGTACAGATATATCAATTTGAAATTGGTGCACAACAGCGGATATTCAAAACCAAATATTTGCCGTCTGGCAAACAGCCTAGGTGATTTCCTCAAATATCACCGATTACAACGAATCCCGATATAATGAGGATGATCACCCAATTCCCAACAACTTACTCCCACTCATCATCCGTAAAACCATACAGATGTGAGAATCGTACCTGGTAAATACATACCCTGGAGTAAGTATCTTATCGGGAAATCAGTTTTCCTTTAACAGTACACAGTGAAGCTGAAACAATGAAATGTTTCGATGGGGTATCCCGGTATTCCTAGTAATACCTCTTCCAGATTCACGACTGTAACCGTATAGTTCTATGCCACCTCTCCAAATCCCTTCATATGTCTTTAGTCATTACCTTCTGTACACCCCTTTAGGCCAAATGGTTTTCTTCCTTCCCTACCGTTCGGCACCAGCCTATAGTTTGGAAGAAGACTATCCAATAAGCATAATGGGTGTACTGTCCTAATCCTAGGAACACTCGCAAAGCGAGAGAAGGTGAAGATAAAAGACAACCGAATAAACCTTATTCCTATTTCTCCTGAGCCAGAATCCATCTCCGAAATGGAACAAGTTCCTTTCGAGTTCGTATATAACCATACGATGGAGTATCCAATAAACTGTGGATCTTCGTAGTGATACGGAGTGTCCTGGAGAAATACAAAGGTGATTTAGGATTGGCGAAGGAATATTTGGTTTGGTCGTGAATATCTGTTGCAATTTACTTTGCCCTCTTACTAATCCCTTGCTTTTTCTGAACTTAATACCTTTTGTACACCATCGTTAGGCTAATTGGTTTTCTTCATTCCCTACCGGTCGGCACCTGCCTACGGTTTGGAAGAAGACTATCCAATTTGCGTAATAGGTGTACTATCTCCTAAACCAAGGAGTACTCACAACTTGAGAGAAGGTAAAAGGAAAAGACAACTGAATAATCCTATCCGTTTTCTCCAGAACCTGAAACCATCCTCGAATAAATTCTTTCGAGTTCGTATCTAACCATACGATGGTTTTGTCCAATGGAAGTGGACGTTCGTAGTAATACGGGGTGTCCTGGAGAAAAGGGAAAAAGTAAGAGTGGCAACGAGGTTTGCAACTCTGACAATCCAAAAGCCGGTGTTTAAGAAGGTTCAGTTAATTTTGGTCACTAAGTCATAGTCTTAGGGTCGGGTCAATGGTCGCTGCTAAAGAGAGAGAGAAAAGAAACACTCAGCGTGCACTCTAACCTAGATCAGAATGGTTACCAATTTATCTAATCTGGAATCCTCCCACTGTACCTCAAATTCTCCTCCAAACCTGAAAGAAGAATTAGTCGGGGTTACCCGAGGAGTAAACTAACTCATCAGTGGGAATCGGGATCCAACTATCATCGCATGATAACGTGACGGAATCCTGCTCACGGTGTCACACTCCAGAAGGTATGCGCATATCTGGCAAGTTTCAGTTCTTTTGAAACTCCCAATGTGATTTCTGCCCCATGCTCTTATGACCTTGACTTTGGCCAACATATCATAAGTCACATGTCAAGTTCTACCCGTCATTCTCCAGGTTAATTTGAATCCACCCGTACCTACCCTTGACTTTGGCCAAAATGGCAGTACGACTGTCCCAAACCAACACATCTATCTATGCTGCATATGAATACCCAATAGCTACCAATCACTGTGCCTTGACTTTGGCCAACATACACAGCTTGAATACTATTGACCACCCATATGAAACGACGGAGGGCTACGAATGGTTTCTGGCGAAAACCTTTAACGTAATGAACTTGATATCGTTGAAGGAACGGATAGCTTTTAAAAATATAGTGACGAAAACCGTTGCTAAAGAGGTCACTCCCGGTGAAGGGATCTCGGCTCTTTCCCCGTAGAATGGGGTGCAGGATATTCCATCTGAATACCACGGTGCAAAGCAAAAGTAATCGGCTATAGTGAAGTCATTGCCCTGACGCAAACTTTTTGTCCAAGGGGTCACTCCCGGTGAAGGGATCTCGGCCCTTGCCTCGTCGACTGAGGAGCAGGATATTCTAAATGAATACCGCGATGCAAAACAAAAGTGAACGTCCTTGCAATAACAGATTTTTGAAAAGTGTTCCAACAACATCAGATTAGGTTTGTTTTTAACTTGCATTGATCCGAATCAACGCAGTCCCATCAATTGATCACACCAAAAAGAACGAAAATATACTGATGTACGTATATGCCATCCGCATTCGCCACTGGGTCCCGTCATTACCCGTTAGGTTAGCTAACTAACGACAGAGCTGGGACTGGACTAGCGCAGATGCAAAACATATACAACATCTACTAATATATATACCAATATATTATATTCGCTCAAGGCGTGATAAAATGCAACATCACAGAAAATGTACAGCATCACAGAAGCAATACAGATATCTGGGATCCCCGGGTTTCACAGAGCCACTACTGAAACCCGACGTTCCCCTGGTCGTGTGGATAGCCTATGCAATGAAATCCTAGACCCCTACGGGCGCGGCAAGTTACCCGCCAAAACCTGCAGCGAGGCAGCCCCCTTCAACACCGTGAATGGACCACCCAGCACTTCACGGAATCCGGTAACTTGGGCACCCCTCCTGGGTCAACCTGTACCCCCTACGAGTGCGGCGAATAGCCCGCCAATCCTAGAGTTAAGCCCCCTCCGTCCCAATGCCATGAGATGCGGGCTTGTTGCCCTCTAGAACCCGGCTATCCGTGCACCCCTCCGCGGGGTAATCCTAGTACAGAAAGTAAAATATACATACAACGGGTACATCGACCGCAACCTGGTCGTGCCCCAAAATAATAATACAATCAGGCAGTGACGGCAGTCCACATGTCGGACGCTCGCCCCGCAATATCAAATGTACATAATACAACAAAACTGTACTAGCATTGCATCCAGGCTATCCCCATGACCGATCCGCAACATCACAGCAAAAACAGAACATCAACGTGAAAGTCACGTTCGCAAATCCGTCTAACCAGGCTATAGCAGTTAGACCGGATTTACCGATCGAGTGACATTCACGGTCGCAGATATAATGTAAATACTGTGAAATAATGTGTTTAAAATATCCGATCGATCAATTTTTAACAAGTGGGCCCCAAGCATTACTGTAGCAGATCAGGAAATTCTGGGCCCAATATTAATATTCCAAAACCCCAATTTTAACCCCAGAAAGATACTGTAGAAATTTGGTGCAGGGATCTCCACAGTGTGCGGCGGAACCGCGGCGAGAAGGGGGTGTTTGCGGCGGTTCCGCGCTCCCACAGTGGAGTCACTTCATCGAATTTTTACAGAGCTCTTATAATATCCAGTGCATCAATTTTATACAACCTGAAAAAATTTTGGAGACCAAAAAATTTCAACAGAAAACTGTCGCTTGCAAAAATGTAGATTTTGGAATTTTGGTCGATCGGAAATGCAAAAAACATTAAACCAAGCTGGACTAAGTTAATGGCGAGGCTCTGATACCACTGTAAGTGCACGGCGGCGCCCCGGCCGTCAATCCGACGGCCAAATGCGGAAGCGGTGATAAACTTAAATTTTCTTGAACTGGCAAACCGCCGCGCACTAATACCCGGATCGAACCATTAATTAGTCCTAGCTATCTACAAGAAGGGGAAGAGAGATATACCGACAGATCCGAGTCCTCCGGTCTTCTCGTCGTCGTCCCGATCTCCTGCGGAATGTCCCGTCTCCTCCTCGTCGCCGGAAGTGCACCACATCGCCTACTTCTTTTACGGGCTCCCACCTCAATGCCAAGGCAACTCGAGCACGAAGCTGGCTAGTCGACGTGCCCAAGATTTGCTGTAGAATATCTAGAGAAGAAGTCTCATTTGGGGTTGTAGGAATTGCCTTTTGTGGAGGAATTGAACTTGGGGCCTTTTTGATTGAACTTGTGGGAATTTTGCAACATGAAATGAAGCAAAATCCCACCCTCAAAATTTTGGACAGCCCACTATAAAGGGAAGGCCGGCCATGACTTGTGGAATGGGGAGAATGAGAAAGTGGATGTGTATCAAAAATAATGGGAGCCAAACTCATATCATGCAAGAGAGAGAGAGAGGAATGGTTATCATATGAAAGGAAATCATCACAAACATAAACCCAACACTCCACCAACCTCACCCCTCATCATCATCAACAATCATGACTTTAAAAGTCAAGCCATGATGGAGTCAAAACAAGTCAATGATGGTGAAGTCATCATGAAGCAACAAGATGCAAAGAACCCCCTCCACAAACACTTATTTGCAACAATGCAAATAAGCCCTCCTCCACCAATCTTCGGCCAATGAACGATACAAAGAAAATTGGCCGAAACGAAAAGCAAACTGGCAACTCCAGAAAACTGGTCCCATAATAAATTACAGGAAAACCCCGATACTGTGTATACACACCCGCATTTGTATTCCGACCGAAATACAAATGCAATGAGACAAAATCTACACTGTACTATACTAGGATCCGGCTTAAACCAAAGACGGCTAGTATTATCCGTTCGATCCTGATCCGTGCAATACCGCACGTATCTGATCGAACCCTGCCATATATCCATACGGCCTATAGTACGAACTGTCCGATCCTGATCCGTGCAATACCGCGATCCTGATCCGTGCAATACCGCACGTATCTGATCGGACCTTGCCATATCTCCATACGGCCTCTACAATCTTTCGCCCGAAAGCTGAGTAACTGAATGTGGGGGACTCTAAAGACTCGTCAACACCACGGTTGTGGATTTAACCACTAGCACGTCAGAGGTATAAGCCAATACGTAACGGGCTACCAGGTATTGACTAAAAGGGACGTCTGTGAGCGAACTCAGCCTGACAACCCTACTGAGCCTGTCAGTGACAATATCCGTACAGTCCGGTCCGTTCGTCTATGAGCATCGCATGGCGGGCCTAGGGGGTTGGTAAAAGTCAGACCCCCAAAAGCGGTACAAGTCGTGTCGGAATGTAGCCCAGAACACCCTGAGATACTACTGGAATACCTACCAGTAAATCTCCTTGCCTCGGCCGAGGGCTTCGTGTAATGGCTCTCCTAGACACAGCACGACCTCACCCCCAATACCGGGAGAGACGAACCCCTGAAGATACGCTCACTGCCTCTATGTGGCTCGGGACTGTACCCAACTAAAACCTGTTTGCACGGCTCCTTTGAGCCGTGGTAGGGTAGTAATCAAAGTACAGTGGGAACTCACACAAGACAAATGACGATCCCCAGGTCGATGAACTAACCTGTACACATGTCACCAGGGAACTGCCATCTGACGTCTGGTATATGACCAACTAGCATGTTCCCGGCGAGTCCTGTCCGGTGTACTCATAACCTAATGAGCACCTGTATACATCTTAGGTGATCTAACTGACACCAATGGCTTGTGAGACCGGCCACCGCCCCTCGTCGGGGTCTCGACTGTATACACTAGTCTACTCTGGAGAATCGATGCCCTGTCTCGAAACTCTCACGACTAGGGACCTTTTAAGGATATGCTTATAGACCCCCAGCTCCCACTTATATGATCGCCCTCATACTGCTGGTGGTCAAGCAAGAATCCTAGGGGCTTTATCAACGTGTAATAGCGACGTGTCAGGTCACTTAAAACAGTACACGATGATAAAGGTAAACCAGATAGCATACTATCATCTCGAGTAAGACTGTCCTACCGGGATAGGTCCTCCATCAATCATTGCAATCACGTACCTGTGACCTAATAATTGACTCTGAGGGCACTATCTCCAACAAAAACTTGTGAGGATAACACCCTATACAATATGGCAAGTGGTAGAGGATAAAGAAATAGGAAGTGGGTTCACTTTGGATTTGGATTTCTCACTGATTTCAACACTTGAAAATTTTCAAGAATGGTTTCTTCACTTCATGAAGATGAAGAAGAAGAAGGAAAAGAATAAATGAATTCTTGAAAGAAAAAAAAATCAAGTGATGCTTATCATAATGCAACCATGGATGAAGTAACTTATGTAGAGAATAAAATAAGGTTTAGGTAAATGGTTAGGTTAAGAAATAAAAACAAAATGGTTACTTTTTCAAAGATGCTTGAAGCATCATAAAGCTTCTAGCAAAGTGAAAGAAAAAGACCATTTTGTTTTAACAAAACAAAATAAGTAAATAAAACCCTAACCATTAACCTAATCATGGTTTAAAGCATACACACACCCAAGTTTGCATGTATCATCAAACATGATACAAACTAGTGCACAAAAATATATCATATATACAATGTGCACTTCAAGTGAGAAAATCAATCTTAAGTGAACCAATATTAGTTAATGTAAAGTAATATATCAAATATATAATTATACATTAAATCAATAAATCAACACTTGATTTAATGATCCGGTCATACTGCATATAACCGACTAATATCAAGTGTATCAATATATCGAATCAACACTTGATTCGGTAACCCGGTTATATCACATATAACCGTCCAATGATACAAATCGCGAGAATAGAATACAGTATCACATACTGGTATTATACTCGGTCCCGCGCATATCTCATATGCGCTCCTATTTCGTTTCGCTTGAGCCAGGAAACCTCTGTATAGGACTCTAAAGACTCGTCAATACGCCGGCAGTAGGTGGCGATCATATCAATCACCCACAAGCCGCAAGCGGTCTGCTAAACGTAACGGCCACCCGGGTATTGAGCGATCAGAAGATCAACGAGCAAGCCCGCTCACACTCCTGTGAATCCAACCAGTAACACTTACCGTACAATCCGGTCTGATCGTCTGATATGTCGCATATCTTGCCTAGGGGTGGTAAACGTCAGACCCCAGTAGCTCGATAAGTCGTGTCGATATGTGGTCTATAACAGTTCGAGATACTACTGATAACACTTACCAGTAAATCTCAGCAACCCTGGCCAGGGATTTCCGGTTATAGCCAATCGAACACAGCGCAACATCAACTCCCTATACCGGGAGAGACGAATCCCCTCCTATCGCTCATTGCCTCCATGTGAATCGGGACTGTACCCAAAAACCACCGTTTTGCACGCCCTCTTGGACGTGGTAAGGTGGAAATCAAAGCACAGTGGGAATCACACAAGACTCTATGACGATCTCGGGTCTACAGACTAATATGTACCAGTGTCACCAGAGAACTGCCATCTGACGTAAGGTATAATACCATCTGGGAGTTCTCGGCGAGTCCGTCCAGTGTACCCAGTCTCTACTGAGCACCCGTATATCATCTCTGATGTCAAACACCAATGGATATGGGATCATCCATCGCCCATCTGTATGGGTCGAGAAGGTATACGCTAGTCTACTCTGGTATATCGATGTCCCGTCTCGATACACCCACGACTAGGGACCTTGAAGGATGTACTTATGGACTACCATGTCCCCACTAGTATGATCCGCATCATAGTCCAGGTAGTCAAGTACACATCCTAAGGGCTTTACCAACATGTAACAGAGAGACAATCAGTATACACGTTAAGGTAAAGAGCAACCAGATAGCATACTATCATGTCGAGCAAGAAAGTCCTCCCTATATATGTTCAAGCATCCACTACAATATACATCCTATATATAGTAATGGCCTCTAGGGCATACATATAACTAACAGTAATTTTCTACCTTATTTCTTTCTATCTTCTTTACTTGTTTTATTTTCATTTATTTTATAATGAGTGAGAAGTTTCTCACTTGTTAGAGTAGGATAAGAAAAGTTTGAAAGAAGGAAATCTCTCTCTCTTTTCTTTGCCCAACAACTTGATTCGAACTTCCATCAAGGCAATCACAATCCGCTCCCTACGGTACCCTATCCTATATGATAGCGGTGACACTCTAGTGAGACCGGTTATGGTTGAATTGACCGGAGCTTATGGCTAAGAGCCAAGAACGGACGGACAAGGGCCAAAAGGAAGGAACTAAGCATTAGAAACCCTAACCTATACTCGCAAACTTCCTTTCTAGTCGTGCTAATCCCCGTTGTTGTCGATTACCGTAACATCGATATCAAGAGTGGCAAACGAAAGAATCGAGCGAACTCCTAACTCAAACTAACATAATCCCAACCCTAACAAGTTTCTATTAACATACATATCTAAGCATATAGTTAACTTTGAACAAACTCGGACAATTTGGACTTAACTCGGTAAAGTACTAAGAAAAAGATTCCTATCTCTCCGTGGATCGATCCGTACTCAACCGGCTAGCTACCAAACGAAACCGTCTTGATTGCGGTAATTAAAACTAGCATAAAAACTTAACAATCATGTGTACTTGACCAGACATATAATTCTTACCGATTGGACTTGGTATTAGGGTCTGCATGTTGGGATGAAGTGACGAGAATTTTTAGGTATTTATGTGGGGACGACCCTGTAAGTCCATGCTACCTCTCCCGGTACTTTCGGGAATGCGGAATTTGGTAAAAAACGATTTTTACGGAGGTGGTAACATGGACCTAAAACCCGGATCTTGGTTAAACATCTATCTAACAACCTAACTATGAGTTTCTAGCTACTCGGTTAGGGGGTTATACCTTGCTTGTCTTGAACTCCTTCGTCTTCAAGCTCCGGTGGTGGTCCGATTGGCTTCTTCTCGTCGTCTCCGTACGCCGAAGATAGATCCACCTGAAAGCTCCAACCTTTAGCTCCTTCTTCGTTCTTTGAAGAAACTAGTTCACTTGGTTTGCTAAACCTAGTGAACTAGAATGAGTAGAGAATACTTTGTGTGGGATTTTATCTATGGTTCTTGATTCTCAACTCATGAGACAAGAGAACCATAGATTAAAGAGAGGGAAAAGGAGCAAGAGGGTGAGAGCAAATGGAGAGCTCAAGAACAAGAGAGAGAATGAGCAAGAAAGAATGAGGCTCTCTTTTTCCTTTCACCCTCTCATAATCCAAAGCAATCATAACTCATCATACTAACAAAAGTCTTATGTGATGGTTTGAAGCAACCATAACCATATCATTTCATGCACTCATTTTACACAAATGAGCAAGCAAGAAAAAGTCTTTGCCATGAAATGATGGCTATGGTTATCATGATGGTCAACTAGTCAAGCCTAGTCAACCGGTCAACAAAGTCAACAAAAGTCAACAAGTCAACAAAGTCAACAAGTCAACAAAAGTCAATAAGTCAACAAAGTCAACAACCACATCACCATAATACTTAATTAATATAATAGTTAATCACATATCAAATTCTCATTAGGGTTGAGCAAAAAGTCAAATAGTCAACGGTCAACTGTCAACAACCCTAATGAGAATCCGCTGCCTCTGCCTCCATGTCAACTGTGCATACACACCCGCATCCGCGTTCCGAGGAACACGAATGCACACTGGATAAATCCAATCCCAAAAGGTACACTAGGATCTGGCTTAAACCAAAGCCCGCTAGTGTAAACTGTCCGGACACTGTACGTGCACAAGTGCACGGATGTGACCGAACCCTGTCGCAAAACCATGCGACCTGTCGCAATACCATGCGACCTCTACTCTTTTGCCTAAAGGCGAAAAGCTTTCTGTGTGGGACTCTAAAGACTCGACACTACACTGGCAGTGGGTTTAACCACAGACCGCAAGCGGCACTAGCTGTGCGTAACGGTCCCCAGGTAATGCCGACAAGAAGACCGACGAGGCGAAACCCATCTGAACTCCTACTGAGCCTGAGTGTGACATTCTCCGTACAGTCCGGTCTGTTCGTCTGATACATCGCATGGCGGGCCTAGGGGGCGGTAAACGTCAGTCCTCCAATAGCGGTACAAGTCGTGCCGGAGCGAAGCCCAAAACACCCTGAGATAACACTGGAAACCTACCAGTATATCTCGTTTGCCCTGGCCAGGGAATACTCGTGTAATGGCTCTCCTAGACACAGCGCGATGTCAACCCCCAATACCGGGAGAGACGAATCCTGTCTAACCGTCACTGCCTCCAAGTGCTTCGGGACTGCACCCAACCACTACCTGTTTGCACGACTCCTTTGAGCCGTGGTAGGGTAGTGATCAAAGTACAGTGGGAACACACTCGAGGCGGAGTGACAGTGTCAAGTCAGCGGACTAAGCTGTACTCATGTCACCTGGAAACTGATAACTGACGATCGGTATAATACCAACTAGTCAGTTCCCGACGAGTCCTGTCCAGTGTACCCGTAACCTAATGAGCACCCGCATACTATCTCAAGTACGACGTACTGACGGCTGTGGGACAGACCGTCTCCCACACTGGGATGAGAAGCGCATGCGCTGGTCTACTCCGGAGTATCGATGCCCTGTCTCGATAGTCCTGCGACCAGGGACCTGCATAAGGTTGTGCTTATAGATTACCCAGCCCCACTAGTGTGACGGCCATCACATCGCTGGTAATCAAGCAAAGATCCTAAGGGCTCCACTAATGTGTATAGGCGATATACAAAATATAAACACATGTACACATTGAAGTAGAAACAAACCAAGTAGCATACTACTATTTTGAGCAAGATTGTATATACAAGGTGAATATCCCAAGCATCCATTAAGTAATATACAAACTAGTATGATACAGTAATGGCCTCTAGGGCATATACACTAACAATCTCCCACTTGCACTAAGGCCATGTACTGGCGTATCGAAGACCTATCATCTCGATCAGCCGCTCGAACTGAGTCTGGGGCAGGGCCTTGGTGAATGGATCTGCAGTGTTATCTTCTGAGGCGACTCTCCGAACCTCGATCTCCTGGCGATCCACGATCTCCCTGATCAGGTGATACCGCCTCAAGATGTGCCTGGATCTCTGATGGGACCTGGGTTCCTTCGCTAAAGCTATAGCCCCGTTGTTGTCGCAATACAGAGGTATTGGATCAACAATGGACGGAACCACCTGAAGTTCTTTCAAGAACTTCCTCATCCAGACAGCTTCTTTTGCGGCATCAGATGCAGTGATGTATTCCGCTTCCATCGTCGAGTCTGCAACGGTTTCCTGTTTGGAACTCTTCCAACACACCGCCCCTCCATTGAGGGTAAAGACAATACCCGACATGGACTTGGAATCATCCTTGTCACTCTGGAAGCTGGAGTCAGCAAAGGCCTCGATCTGGAGGTCTTTTCCGCCATACACCAAGAACATCTCCTTAGTCCTTCTCAGGTACTTGAGAATGTTCTTTACCGCTATCCAGTGTTTCTCCCCAGGGTTTGACTGATACCGGCTTACCACACTCAGTGCATAAGCTACATCCGGTCTAGTACACAACATCGCATACATTATAGAGCCTACCGCAGAAGCGTAGGGTATAATAGACATGTGATCCCTCTCCAAATCAGTCTTGGGAGACATCTCTTTAGAGAGGGTGATCCCGTGACAAGCCGGCAGGTTACCGCGCTTGGAATCTTCCATACTGAATCTTTTCAGCACGGTGTCGATGTACCTGGACTGAGAAAGTCCTAATATCCTCTTGGATCTGTCACGGTAGATCCGGATACCCAGAATGTATGAGGCATCACCCAGGTCTTTCATGGAGAACCTGTGTGACAAGAACCCCTTGACAGATTGTAGCATAGGAATGTCATTTCCTATTAAGAGAATGTCATCCACGTATAAAACGAGGAATACTACAGTTCTCGCTACAAATCTACTATAGATGCATGGTTCATCTGGATTTTTGATAAAGCCAAATTCTTTGACCGTCTCATCAAAGCAGATGTTCCAACTCCGCGATGCCTGCTTTAGTCCATAGATGGACTTAAGCAACTTGCACACCTTTCCGCTGCTCCCACTCTGAATGAAACCCTCTGGCTGGTCCATATAGACACACTCCTCTAAATTTCCATTTAGAAAAGCTGTCTTTACGTCCATTTGCCAGATCTCAAAATCGTGGAAGGCAGCAATGGCAAGAAGGATCCGAATGGATTTCAGCATGGCTACTGGAGAAAAGGTTTCGTCGTAGTCCAAGCCAGGTCTTTGACGGAAACCTTTTGCTACCAGCCTAGCTTTATAGGTCTCAACCTGTCCATCTACACCAATCTTCCTTTTGAAGATCCACTTGCATCCTACGGGTTTCACCCCGTCTGGAGCAATGTCCAACGTCCATACCTTGTTGGTGTACATGGACTCCATTTCGGTCCGCATTGCATCCAGCCATTTCACTGAGTCAACGCTCTGAACGGCCTGCTGGAAGCTAGTAGGCTCATCATAATCTATGATGCAATCCTCTCTATCCCCGTCTATGAGAAAACCGCAGTATCTCTCGGGCGGATGAGTCTGCCTACTACTCCTGCAGAGCGGCGTAGGAATGTCCTGTTCTTCCGAACCCTCTGGTTCCACTAAACTTTCAGTAATAGTCCGTGGTTCTGGAATTTCTTCCAGTTCTACTGTGCTCCCACTTATCTGGGTTTCCAAAAACTCAGTTTCCAAGAAGTAGGCATGACGAGAAACAAGAACTTTTTGTTCCTCTTCACAGTAGAAGAAATATCCTTTGGAGTTCTTCGGATATCCCACAAACTTGCACTGTACCGAGCGTGCCTCGAGCTTGTCCGCATGCTGCTTTTTGACAAAAGCTGGACATCCCCATGTCTTAATGTGCTTAAGATAGGGTCTCTTCCCACACCACATCTCATATGGTGTAGTAGGCACGGTCTTAGTAGGAACTCGGTTCAAAAGGTATGCTGCTGATTCTTGCGCATATCCCCAGAATGATCGCGGTAACTCAGCGTTACTCATCATGGACCGCACCATATCCAATAGGGTGCGGTTCCGTCTCTCCGATACACCGTTATGTTGCGGGGTGTATGGAGGAGTAAGCTGAGAGAGAATTCCGTTCTCTTTTAAATAGTCCAGGAACTCGGCACTTAAGTATTCTCCACCTCGATCCGATCTTAGAATCTTAATACTTTTGCCGGTCTGTTTTTCTACTTCATTCTTATACTCCTGGAATTTTCCAAAGGCTTCGGACTTATGTTTCATTAAGAAGACATAACCGTACCTTGAGAAGTCATCCGTAAAAGTAATGAAGTAAGAATGTCCGCTTCGGGCATGTGTAGACATTGGACCGCACACGTCACTGTGTACGAGTCCCAAGAGCTCGCTCGCTCTTACTCCATGTCCAGTAAACGGAGTCTTTGTCATCTTTCCTTTGAGACAAGATTGACAAGTGGCATACGATTTATATTCGAACGCATTCAAATATCCCTCTGTATGTAACTTAGTCAACCTTCTCTCATTGATGTGACCCAGTCTACAATGCCACAAGAAAGTCTGATTTATTTCTGGAGACTTCCTTTTGTGTGTATTCTGGACATTGAAAATCTGTGGTTGGTTCAATACGTATATACCATTACTCAATGTACCTGACCCAATCAAAACTTGATTAAGGTGAATGTTTACAACATTACTTACAAACGCAAATTCATAACCTTCTTTAGAAACTAAAGATACAGAAATGATATTACAAGTTGCGTTGGGTACAAAAAAGCAATTACGCAAAACCAAAACATGTCCATCTGACATTCCCAGGTGATAGTCCCCCACGGCTTTAGCATCCATGCTAGCTCCGTTCGCAACTCTGAGGGTCATGTCACCTGCCTTCAAAACCCTACGGTTTCTCAACGCCTGCAAAGAATTACAGATATGAGATCCTGATCCGGTATCCAATACCCAGGAAGTAGAGTTTATTGAAAGACAGTTTTCAATAACATACACACCTGAAGCTGAAGCTGCAACCTGCTTCAATTCCTGTGTTCTGGCCTTCCAGGCCCTGCAATCATTCTTCCAGTGTCCTTTCTTATGACAATAGAAGCATTCTTCCTTATCCACAAGCTTCCCCGCTATCTTTGTTGCTTTACCTTTTCCCTTCGTATCCACTTTACTAACACCGCCCCATGGTTTGGCGGGGGCCTTCTTCTTCTTTCCCTTGGCTTTCGCCTTGGACCTAGAAGAAGATGATCCTCCTACAAACAAAGTGGATGTATCCCTACCTTTCTGTAGGGTGCCCTCTGTGCTCCTCAGCATGTTGAGGAGCTCTGAAAGTTCAACCTCTTTTTCTTGTAAGTTGAAGTTCAGTATAAACTGGGCGTAAGTGGAAGGAAGGGACTGGAGAACTATATCCGTATATAGCTCACTCTCCAATGTGATCCCTAGGTCAGCGAGCTCCTCAATGTAGCCGATCATCTTTAGCACGTGCTCGGCTACTGATGATCCGACGGCCATTCTTATCGAAAATAACTTTTTCGACGCTTCGTATCTTGCGATACGAGATTGCTCTCCATACAGTTCTTTTGTATGAAGCAATATGGATTCCATGTCCATATTCTCGTGCCTCCTCTGATGTTCGTTGTCCATCGAGGCAAGCAGGAGGCATTTGGCCTTCGCGCTATCAATCTCCCAAGTCTTGCGGATTTCCTTATCCGCGACGCTGGAAGTTGGACCAGGGACAGGGGGAGCTTTGGTGGTAAGAAGATACCCCAGCTTGTCGTAAGTGATTGCTATCTTGACATTCCTGAGCCAATCTTTGTAGTTTGGCCCTGTCAGTTTGTTTTTATCTAGGAGTAACTTAAGTCCAGTCATGTTGATTGGTCGCTGCAATTAGGAGAGAGAAGAAGAAACACTCAGCATGATACTCTTGCAAGTTTAGAGTGGTTTTTAGTTTGTCTAAACAGGATGGCTCCCACTGTTTCTCGAATCCCTCCTCAAACCATAAAGGAAGAATTAGTCAGGATCAATCCCACCGTACAATACTTGCTTAACCGTTCAGCCAGGCCGGTGTCGGTACTTCGAGGGAGGTTTTCCAACGCTTTCGCGAAGTTCCTTAATTAAAGAACCTCTTTTCCCTGGGGGCGTAGCCCCGCTAACACCTTTCTAGGCACCTACTAGGTTTATAGCATTGATCGTTAAGTGAGAAATTTCCCGAGGAGTAGCATATACTCACAGTAGGATCGGGATCCAAATATCATCGCGTGACGAAACTGAAGGAATCCTACCAGAATCATCACACTCCAAATGGTATGCAAATCTAGCAAGTTTCAGTACTTATGAAACTCCCGATGTGGATTTTTTTTTTTGCCCCATGCTCTTATGACCTTGACTTTGGCCAACAAATCATAAGTCACATGTCAAGTTCTGCCCGTCGTTCTCCAGGTTAATTTGAATCCACCCGCACTTACCCTTGACTTTGGCCAACAAGGCAGTACGACTGTTCCAAACCAACGCATCTATCTATGCTGCACATGAATACCCAATAGCTACCAATCACTGTGCCTTGACTTTGGCCAACAAACACAGCTTGAATACTATTGACTATTCATGTGAAACGACGGAGGGCTGCGGATGGTTTTGGCAAAACCGTGAACGTAGTGAACTTGATTTGGTCGATGGAACGAGATAGCTTTTAAAAGGAGTGGCTCAAACTCCGCATTTAAAAGTTGTTTTGAAAAGAACCAAGTGGTTTTTCGAAAGTGTTCCAACGACTTTAACTTGGTTTATTATCTTGCATTAGTTCTTTTAATGCGTGATATTCTTGCATTAGTTCTTTTAATGCGTCCCATCATTTAATCCTACCATTGCAGAAAACAACCAAAATATGACGTACGCTTATGCCATTCGCATTCGCCACGGGGCCCCGTCATTACCCGTTAGGTTACTTAACTAACGACAGAGCGGGGTCTGGGCTAGCGCGGCTGTAAAACATAAGCAACGCCTAAATAATATCATATATAGATATACTGCAATGATAAACATTTCAGATCACAGATGAATACATTGGATATACTAGGAATCTGTAATTCGCACGAGCCTGTAACGACAAACAGATTACACGGTCGCGGTGAATAGCCAAATACCCCACCCAAGACCCCTACGGGTGCGGCAAACTACCCGCCAAGTACCCGAAGCGTAGTAACCTCCCTCATCTCCATGAGTAGGTCACTCGACACTTCGGCATACCCGGTAGTTTGTGCACCCCCTCCATGGGTCTATCCTAGGAGCAAAAACAGTAAAAAGAAATTATACAATGACGGCTACAACCCCGACCCGGTTGTGCGGCCATACAAATAATTATTACATCAATTTACAAATTTACATGAATGGAAAGAAAAGAAAACTCTCGTCTCACAACCCCCGGCTATTCACCCGCGACAATCCAACATATTCATATCCACATTTCAGCAACATTACAGATCACAGATTTGTATAACCCCCACTAATCGACATATAGCGATTAGTAGACGTTCAATACAAATATCACATTACAGAAAACCCGTTAGCTTAAGTCTTTTAGAAGTTCGATCAAAAATACGGATTTTCAGGACCCCAAAGTAAAATTTTCGTTCTGGAAAATCTGGGTTGAAAATATATATACCAAAAATCCCAAAATACCCCCAGAATAACACTGCACCAAAGATTGACCTCGGCCGAGTCAACTCGGCCGCGGATCCGCGGCGGGAGCGTGCTCCCGCCGCGCTTCCGCGGCGCTTTGACTCGATCGTGGGTCCATCTTTGGTGGTTATTCACAGAAAACCCTGAGCCGATTTTAGGTGTTAAAATAATCAATTTTTGAACAGTAAAAAAATCGACAGAAACTGCAAATTTTCGGGGTTCGTTTTCGGGACTTTTTCTTTGATCGATCTTCTAGTTACTTGCTAACAAGTTAGATAGAGTTTAACTAGGCTCTGATACCACTGTAAGTCCATGCTACCTCTCCCGGTACTTTCGGGAATGCGGAATTTGGTAAAAAACGATTTTTACGAAGGTGGTAACATGGACCTAAAACCCGGATCTTGGTTAAACATCTATCTAACAACCTAACTATGAGTTTCTAGCTACTCGGTTAGGGGGTTATACCTTGCTTGTCTTGAACTCCTTCGTCTTCAAGCTCCGGTGGTGGTCCGATTGGCTTCTTCTCGTCGTCTCCGTACGCCGAAGATAGATCCACCTGAAAGCTCCAACCTTTAGCTCCTTCTTCGTTCTTTGAAGAAACTAGTTCACTTGGTTTGCTAAACCTAGTGAACTAGAATGAGTAGAGAATACTTTGTGTGGGATTTTATCTATGGTTCTTGATTCTCAACTCATGAGACAAGAGAACCATAGATTAAAGAGAGGGAAAAGGAGCAAGAGGGTGAGAGCAAATGGAGTGCTCAAGAACAAGAGAGAGAATGAGCAAGAAAGAATGAGGCTCTCTTTTTCCTTTCACCCTCTCATAATCCAAAGCAATCATAACTCATCATACTAACAAAAGTCTTATGTGATGGTTTGAAGCAACCATAACCATATCATTTCATGCACTCATTTTACACAAATGAGCAAGCAAGAAAAAGTCTTTGCCATGAAATGATGGCTATGGTTATCATGATGGTCAACTAGTCAAGCCTAGTCAACCGGTCAACAAAGTCAACAAGTCAACAAAAGTCAACAAGTCAACAAAGTCAACAAAAGTCAACAAGTCAACAAAGTCAACAACCACATCACCATAATACTTAATTAATATAATAGTTAATCACATATCAAATTCTCATTAGGGTTGAGCAAAAAGTCAAATAGTCAACGGTCAACTGTCAACAACCCTAATGAGAATCCGCTGCCTCTGCCTCCATGTCAACTGTGCATACACACCCGCATCCGCGTTCCGAGGAACACGAATGCACACTGGATAAATCCAATCCCAAAAGGTACACTAGGATCTGGCTTAAACCAAAGCCCGCTAGTGTAAACTGTCCGGACACTGTACGTGCACAAGTGCACGGATGTGACCGAACCCTGTCACAAAACCATGCGACCTGTCGCAATTCCATGCGACCTCTACTCTTTTGCCTAAAGGCGAAAAGCTTTCTGTGTGGGACTCTAAAGACTCGACACTACGCTGGCAGTGGGTTTAACCACAGACCGCAAGCGGCACTAGCTGTGCGTAACGGTCCCCAGGTAATGCCGACAAGAAGACCGACGAGGCGAAACCCATCTGAACTCCTACTGAGCCTGAGTGTGACATTCTCCGTACAGTCCGGTCTGTTCGTCTGATACATCGCATGGCGGGCCTAGGGGGCGGTAAACGTCAGTCCCCCAATAGCGGTACAAGTCGTGCCGGAGCGAAGCCCAAAACACCCTGAGATAACACTGGAAACCTACCAGTATATCTCGTTTGCCCTGGCCAGGGACTACTCGTGTAATGGCTCTCCTAGACACAGCGCGATGTCAACCCCCAATACCGGGAGAGACGAATCCTGTCTAACCGTCACTGCCTCCAAGTGCTTCGGGACTGCACCCAACCACTACCTGTTTGCACGACTCCTTTGAGCCGTGGTAGGGTAGTGATCAAAGTACAGTGGGAACACACTCGAGGCGGAGTGACAGTGTCAAGTCAGCGGACTAAGCTGTACTCATGTCACCTGGGAACTGATAACTGACGATCGGTATAATACCAACTAGTCAGTTCCCGACGAGTCCTGTCCAGTGTACCCGTAACCTAACGAGCACCCGCATACTATCTCAAGTACGACGTACTGACGGCTGTGGGACAGACCGTCTCCTACACTGGGATGAGAAGCGCATGCGCTGGTCTACTCCGGAGTATCGATGCCCTGTCTCGATAGTCCTGCGACCAGGGACCTGCATAAGGATGTGCTTATAGATTACCCAGCCCCACTAGTGTGACGGCCATCACATCGCTGGTAATCAAGCAAAGATCCTAAGGGCTCCACTAATGTGTATAGGCGATATACAAAATATAAACACATGTACACATTGAAGTAGAAACAAACCAAGTAGCATACTACTATTTTGAGCAAGATTGTATATACAAGGTGAATATCCCAAGCATCCATTAAGTAATATACAAACTAGTATGATACAGTAATGGCCTCTAGGGCATATACACTAACAGACCCACTATATTTTGTGTTATGAGGAATCATGCTTGCGGTTACGTAGACATACAAGTGCCGAATGGGCCGGCAATCTAGGTATACGAACTTCCATATCCGCACGTGCTTTCTTGTATAATGGTGTAGCGTTTTGAAAATCGTTTCGGTGAAATTTCGGAAAAATCGGTAAAATAAGGGGGTTTTCTGTAAAAAGTCAAAATACAAATATCTTATTATAAAAATTAAATATACATATTCTATCTATATAATTGCTAGTATTTGGTGTTTATTGAGCTATTGGTGAAATTTCAAATTTTCTGAAAAAAAAATTATTTTATTATTAATTTAAGCCGTCACTAATACATTTAATTAGGGAAAATTACAAACTGGAATGGGTTGAAACAAATTTTGTGTATCATCACACATTAAACAAAATTTTATCATGTGGTTTTTGAAACGAAATCGTTTGCCAAAACGGTTTAGAAATTTTTGAAGAAAAAAGGGTTTTTTTAGTACAAATGGATGTTTGGGGTATAGTATTTATCATTTTCCATCACCCCACACCCATACTCACACTCACACACCCCCATTTAGTTCTTCCCTTGGCTGAATTCAGCAGCCCCCATCAATTTCCCCACTTGAATTTCAAAAGAAAAGAAAAGGAAAAGAAAGGATAAAAGAATGTATAAGAATGGGCTTTTGACTTTTTCTTTGACTTTGAAACCAACACCCTCTCTCTCACACTCTCCCACTCACCTCACCCTCCCCACTCTCGGCCAGAATTAGCCCCCCACCATTTTCTCCAAGTATCCATCTTCCTTCACCTCCATTTTCCTTCAAAAAATCAACAAAAATCAACACAAACCCTCACAAAATCAAAATCCGACTCCTACCCATTTCTCTATAGCCAAAATTGCATGGATCTAGGGAACAAGATTCCAATTTGGGAGGCCATGTGTGTGCTTGTGGATCTTCAATTTATTGGGTATAAATTCTAACCATTTTTGCTTAATTTGTTAGTTAGTTTCTTAAACCTAAGTTATTTAAGTGTTAATTTGGTTCTTGTTGCTAATTTGAGAATTCAAGAATATGGTTTGAAGCTAATTTGGGTTTAACCATCACTAATAGGATAATCAAGTGTAGGTTATCATCTTGTGGAATTGTAAAACCTTACCTAGTAACTAGTTTGTTAATTGTATTTTTTTAAATTTTACTAATTAAGCAATTTTGCTAACTTGGGTTTTTGGAAAATTATTAAATGCCTTAGATTAAAATATAATTATGGTTTCATGTCATTATTAATATTATAATAAGTGGTTTAATGCCTTTGGACCATACAAAACCAAGCTTATTTGTAAAATTGTGAATTTTACTTTAAAAAGAGTTAAAGTCGGTATTTTTGTAAACTAGAATTTTAGGGTTTTTGGAATTTAATGAGATTAAATTATGGGAATTGTTTTTATGACTTATTTAAGATATTTAGTGAATATTGTGGCCGCTAAATTCATTTATACATCGAGTTTTGTACTAAAACGGTGATTTGTGCTTGCTAGATTTTCGGAAAAATGACTTTTTAAGTGAAATTGGGGTTTTTGTGAATTTTAAGCTATTTTATATTATAATTAGTGCTTGTAATTATACAAATGAGTGTGTTTGGAGCTTTCTCGATGGTTTAGCGTTTGTACGCCGACGTCGAGGGTTTTTGGGTCGATTTGTGAAAGCAACCATAGGTTTTGACCTATGTGGGATTCGTGCGTCGTTTTGGTCATGAGTCGGATTTTAATGCGATATGGTGCATTATGATATGTAGGTGCCCCATGTGGACTTCGAGACGACAAGCAAGCGCGTGGCGACGTCGGCACCGGCGAGCGAGGACCAGGTGAGTAGATTTATATCTACGGGGAAAAGTCGGGTGGATGGTGTATAGCACCCCCGCAGTTCATGGTGATGTATACGAACACGTATACACACACATATATATTGTTTATATATTGTTTGAGTTATTGATGATAAATATGGATATTTGGTGTTCTTGGATGATTGAGTGTCGCGAAACCCTAGAGTAGCGGTCGCACCACACACACCCATACTTGCATACTTTCTTCTTTCTTTTGTGCTCATGCGGGAATATATAGTTATGTGTTCACAATAGGTATGGGACTATGTGTTCACATACGGATTTGAGAATGATACTTGGGATTGAGATGAGTCGATGAGATTTGTGTTGAGATTGTGATATCGGTGATATGGCAGGATTCGTACTTGAGGTACGTCCTGGTGTTATAACGGATCTTGGGGCGACGATACGGGTGAATAGTGTTATAAATAAAGTGGTCGACATGTGATCATGATATGAGATATGATATGCTAGGATATTGAACCTAGGTTGTATTGGGCGATGTATACCTCTTGATGATGATATGTGCTGATGATATCAGTTTGTACGAGACTGTCGATCAGTAGCCAGATCATGACTATATTGATGATATCAGTATTGTACTAGACCTAGGTCAGTACCTTAGACTATGATCTTTGATAAAGAGGATACCGGATGAATAGTGTGATGAATATGATATTGACCCGTACCCAGATTTGGGGATGCCGTACGACGGATTTACGTACGAGCTATATTTTGATGATTGATCCGCACTCTTGACTTGGGATGTCTGATTTTAGATATGGTATCGGATATGATATTATTGAGGCGGGATCACCGACTAATATATATACAGGTATGTATATGTATCGACTCAGATGTTAGGCGGTTTCCTTGCCTGTAGTCCAGCTTGTTAGCTTAGCCCTTTAGTTTAGTTTAGTTGTTAGATTAGATTCGATTCTTACCTATTTCTAAAAAACTAACGAATCGTGGGCATTTTAAAAGACAGCCCAAGGGATCCTACGGATATTTCAAAAGACGTATCTTTTCATAAAAGCACCGTAGCCCCTATTTTCAAAACCCCACGATTCGTGTTATTTTCAAAAGGCACCATTGTAGGACTTATATTAGGTTAATGCAGATTAGTTATCGTTGCGTCTAGTGTTCAGCTCCCGCTCATTAGTGTGGTTCGCTCCGCATCGCATGCTTATATTATGCTTCATATTCTACTGTTGATATCTTGTGGTTAGGACACCAGCACCATTACCGATGATGCGTATGTACCACGTACACTTACTTGCCGGCTCACAGACATCTTCATCGGTAATTGCCATGTCACATACACCTTAGAAAATATTATTGCTTGACATAACCTGTTAGCTAATAGTTTAGACATGATATTAGTGTACTTGCCTTATATGTTAGTTTAGACATTGTAGTTATTACCTGCTACTTCATGCATACTGTTATTCATTGTTATGCCGCATTCATGGATTCTCATGCATATCTTCACTTTTTACGTGCTATTTGTTGGAGATAGTGCCCTCAGAGTCAATTATTAGATCACAGGCACGTGATTGCGATGATTGAGGGAGGACCTATCCCGGTAGGACAGTCTTGCTCAAGATGATAGTATGCTATCTGCTTTATCTTTATCATCGTGTACTGCTTTAGGTGACCTTACGAGTCACTATTACACGTTGATAGAGCCCCTAGGATTCTTGCTTGACTACCAGCAGTATGAGGGCGATCATATACGTGAGAGCTGGAGTCTATAAGCACATCCTTAAAAGGTCCCTAGTCGTGGGAGTTTCGAGACAGGGCATCGATTCTCCAGAGTAGACTAGTGTATACAGTCGAGACCCCGACAAGGGGCGGTGGCCGGTCTCACAAGCCACTGGTGTCAGTTGGTTCACCTAAGATGTATACAGGTGCTCATTGGGTTATGAGTACACCGGACAGGACTCGCCGGGAACCTGCTAGTTGGGATTATACCAGACGTCAGATAGCAGTTCCCAGGTGACATGTGTACAGGTTAGTTCATCGACCTGAGATCGTCATTTGTCTCGTGTGAGTTCCCACTGTGCTTTGATTACTACCCTACCACGGCTCAAAGGAGTCATGCAAACAGGTTTTAGTTGGGTACAGTCCCGAGCCACATGGAGGCAGTGAGCGGATCTGCAGGGGTTCGTCTCTCCCGGTATTGAGGGTGAGGTCGCGCTGTGTCCAGGAGAGCCAGAACATGAAAAGTCCTTGGCCAAGGCAGGAGATTTGCAGGTAGGTATTCCAGTAGTATCTCAGGGTGTTCTGGGCTACACTCCGACACGACTTGTACCGCTATTGGGGGTCTGACTTTTACCAACCCCCTAGGCCCGCCATGCGATGCTCATAGACGAACGGACCGGACTGTACGGATATTGTCACTGACAGGCTTAGTAGGGTGTCAGGATGAGTTCGCTCATCGACGTCCCTTTTGGTCAATACCTGGTAGCCCGTTACGTATTGGCTTATACCTCTGACTTGCTAGTGGTTAAATCCACAACCAAGGTATTGACGAGTCTTTAGAGTCCACCACACTCAGTTACTCAGGTTTCGGGCGAAACGCTGTAGAGGCCGTATGGAGATATGGCAGGGTTCGATCAGATACGTGCGGTATTGCACGGATCGTGATCGGACGGATTTTACTAGCCGGCTTTGGCTTAAGCCGGATCCTAGTATTAGATAGTGTAGTTTTGTCTCTTTGCATTTGTGTTCAGTGGGAATACAAATGCGGGCATGTATTTACAGTAGCGGGGTTTTCCTGTAATTTATTACGGGATAAGTTTTCTGAAGTTGCCAGTTTGCATTCCGTTCCGGCCGGTTTTCCTTTGTTCCTTCACGGCCGGACTTTTTAATTGGAGGGGGTTATTTGCAGTTTGCAAATAACTCTTTTGTGGAGGGCTTTATTGCATTTGTGCCTTTATCATGATGTGATTCCATTATGGTCATTTCCTTTGCTTTTTGGTGATGGGGTTTCATTTAACTTTGATTAGTGGTTGATGTGAGATAATTTGATAATTATCTTCACATATTGATTTATGCCTTTGATTTATCTCTCTCCTCATTCCATCAAGAAGGATGGCCGGCCACTTTTGAGGGGTGAGAATGAGAGAGCTTCATTTTGGGTGAAACATTCTCTTCATCTCATTCCTTGCAAAATTGTGGGCTCCAATTTTTCCAAGGCTCATTCTTTTCTTCACTCCACATACCATGGCAACTTATAACCCTAAAGAGACAACCCACTACACTATATCTATAGCAAATCTTGGACGCGTCGGCTAGCCAACTTCGCGCCCGAGTTGCCTCGGTCAAGAGGTGGGAGCCCGTAAAAGATTTCGGCTTTGTGGTGCCCTTTCCGACGAGGTCGTGACGGACGGAGATTCTGCGGGAGATTGGAGTGGAGACGAAGACCGAAGGACACGGATCGCTTGGTATACCTCTCTACTCTTTTTCTAGTTTGCTAGTAGCTAGGTTAATGGCCCGATCCGGGATGAAAAGTGCGCGGTGGTGCCGATTTGCTAGTTTGCAAAGTTTTTGTTTCCGCGTTTCCGGTGTCGGATCGACTGCCGGGGCGCCGCCGCGGACTTACATTGGTATCAGAGCCACGCCATTAACCATGCCTAGCTTGCTCTAGTATGTTTAGAACTCGATCGAACAAAAATCTCCAAAAACCGTATTTTCAATGCATTGTGTTTTCTGTCGAAATTTTTTTCTGCTCCAAAAATTTTTCAGGTCATTGCAGAAACACAAGCAGGAAATTCTAAGAATTCTGGTAAAATTTGATACAGTGATCGCTTAGTACGGCCGCGGAAACACGGCCAAACCCTTGGTTTGACCGCGGTTCCGCGGCGGGAAGGTGTGCTCATTGCACCAAAATTTCCCAGTAGGCTTTAGACTTGTAAATAGGGGTTTTGGGACATTATTTTTGGGCCCAGATTTTCTGTAAGTGCTACAGTACTGCTTGGGGCCCGCTTCAGTAAATTTGTTCGATCGGATATTTTAAACATGCTAGTTCACAGTATTTACATTATATCTGTGACCGTGAATGTCACTTGATCGGTAAATCCTGTCTAACTGCTATAGCCCGGTTAGACGGATTTGCGAACGTGACATTCACGTTGATGTTCTGTGTTATGCTGTGATGTTGCGGATCGGTCGTGGGGGATAGCCTGGATGCAATGTTAGTACAGTTCTGTTTTATATGTACATTTGATATTGCGGGGCGAGCGTCCGACATGTGGACTGCCGTCACTGCCTGTTTGTATTATTCTTTTAGGGCACGACCAGGTTGCGGTCGATGTACCTGTTGTATGTATATTTTACTTTCTGTACTAGGATTACCCCGCGGAGGGGTGCACGGATAGCCGGGTTCTAGAGGGCAACAAGCCCGCATCTCATGGCGTTGAGACGGAGGGGGCTTTACTCTAGAATTGGCGGGCTATTCGCCGCACTCGTAGGGGGTATAGGGTTGACCCAAGAGGGGTGCCCAAGTTACCGGATTCCGTGAAGTGCTGGGTGGTCCATTCACGTTGCTGAAGGGGGCTGCCTCGCTTCAGGTTTTGGCGGGTAACTTGCCGCGCCCGTAGGGGTCTAGGGTTTTCATTGCACAGGCTATCCACACGACCAAGGGAACGTCGGGTTTCAGTAGCGGCACTGTGAAACCCGGGGATCCCAGATATCTGTATTGTTCTGTGATGTTGCTTTTTTCCACGCCTTGAGCGAAAATTATATATTATATATATACTAGTAGATGTTGTATATGTTTCGCATCCGCACTAGTCCAGTCCCCGCTCTGTCGTTAGTTAAGTAACCTAACGGGTGATGATGTTCATCACAGAATACTGCATTTTATACCGCCCATTCTTACGCTCGGTTGTTTATAGGTAGGTGCTTTTAATCCGTGTTTGTTACATATTTGCAGGATACAGGTTCTCGGTTCTAAAACGGTGAAATTCATGGAAAACACGACAAAATCCGGGTTCCTGCCAACCACTGAGAAAACACGGTCTCCGCTCGTCATCCGTATGTTGCCAGATACCAGTTTAGGAAGACAAAATGTCAAATCAATGTCACCTTCATGCACAAGGCTCAATGGCAACAACAAGTTCCAAGAAATCTACGCGGAGCTCGAGGCAATCATGACAAATGCATCCACAAAAGTCCACCTTTCCTCAACAGAAATTCTGGAAGAAATGTGAATGTATTTTAAGAAAATATATATACCACACTGAAGGGGACAGCAGACCAGGGCCGTACTGAAAAGCCCATGCCCTAACTCCATCATAGGGCCGCGGATCCGCGGCCAATAGGGGGTATTGGCGGCGGATCCGCGGCCGTACGGGCGCCGCAGCTTGTCAACTTTTGTGGGTATTTTGGTCTTTTCACATGGGTCCAGTTTGTTGCCCTAGATTTCATTTTCCCTGCCTATAAATACAGCAGATCTGAGCCCAACCAAGGGTCATTCTTTTGTTCCTCTTTTTGTTAGGATTTAGTCTTTTTCTTCTTCTTCTTCATTCTTTTTCCATGAAAATTGTAGTGAGAGCTTTTTGAGTGGGAGATCAATGAAGATGAGGGTTGTGTATCATTCTCTGTTGTTTCTTCTTCCCCTTGAGATTCTTGCTTTCTCTTGATCATTCAACCTCTTCATTGAGCTTGAATGGTTAAGGGTTAGTTATTGATCTCAAGGGTCGTATTCTTTCATGGAATTAGCACTTCATTTCACATGCGTTCTCTACCCTTCCCTTGATCTTGCAACCTCTTGATTGAGCTTGCAAGTTTAAGGGTTGGCTATTGATCACATGCTTGTCTTGAGTTCTAGTTTCTTGTTCTTTTTATTTGCTTATTTATTACTTGCTTTTTATTACCTTGCTTTACTTTCTTGCAATTTATATTCATGCACTTTAATTACTTGTTTGTAATCTTTTCTTTTCTTTTTGTTCTCTCTTTTTGGTTCTTTCTTGTGAATGAATGTAATTATCTTTGTTAAGAGAAAAAATACGGTATTCTAAGTTAATGTTTCTTTGCCCATTTCCTTTTCCCGTATTTTCCATTGAACTCCGCCCAAACCATACGCAAGCGCTCCGTTAGGCACCGTACCCTGACAAGGTAACGGTGATTCCTAACCGCGACCGGTTGCGTTCGGTTTGGCCGGAGGCGAAAGCAAGAGACAAGAACGGAAGGACAAGGGTAAATAAGCCGTATTCCACGAATACCGCGCTTAAATCCCCTAATCCACGTTGTTGCCGATTGCTTAGCTTCAATTGGTCAAGATTCGGCTCAAAGGTTTTGAGTACGGATTTCTTTAGCTTATAATCTCGTATCTTTTTCTTAACATCTTTATACTTGCAAATATTACACATAGGATAGTCTCGAACATACACAAATTCTTTATTGACTCGTCTAAAACAAGAGAGGAAACACAACCATCTCCCTGTGGACCGACCCGTGCTCAACCGGCTAGCTGCATAGCGACACCGTCCTGATCGCGGTTATACTTGAATTCTTTGAACATCCGACACGCCAAAAGCGTGCGATCAAATGGCGCCGTTGCCGGGGAGACGGTAGCGTATTTTCTTTCTTGTTATTCGGGTTAATATTCTTTTTGTATATATATCTATAAAAAAAAAATCTTTTTGTTTTTTTTTGATCATTTTTGTGGGCACGAGTGCAGATTTTTGCAGATTTGCAAACTGCGATTGTGGGGAGCAAAGTGTACGTTCAAAGTTAAGGTGATTACGAAGTACAGTGCCAAAGATCCGGGTAGTTTGACCCGCGCAAGCGAACTTTTCAAGCTTACCGGATTTAATTCAACGGGGGTTTCCTAACCCAAAACTTAACGGTACGTACTTTACTAACACCTTCTTCTCAAATCCGACGCATCCAATATACTATTCTTTGCAGGATTCTTTGCAAGTTCGCTAGCAAACGCTAAAAATTGACTAACCCGTATTTGTTGCAGCGCCGCGCTTAAACTAAAAAACGATTGTTTGATTCTTTATAGAATTTTTTGAATTGCGCATTGCATACATTAATACGGACTTAAGGGCAAGCGAACCCCACAATATACGGTAAAGGATTTCATCACCTTTTCCGTGGCCCACAAATCACGAACTTAAGCATAACGTTTACCCGCACAAAATTTAAAAGAAACTAGACTTTAAGCCTTAAGGACTTCGCGCTCACTAGGAGAAGTTAACTGTATTTAGAACCTTGCTTAACGGTATATTGTTTACGGGGTGTCTAGGAAAGTGTTAACGGCGAAACCGCCAAAAGAGAAAGGGTTATTTAATTAAGGAACTTCGCGAAAGC
Organism: Agapanthus africanus; assembly: GCA_030015575.1. Classification (NCBI taxonomy): domain Eukaryota; kingdom Viridiplantae; phylum Streptophyta; class Magnoliopsida; order Asparagales; family Amaryllidaceae; genus Agapanthus; species Agapanthus africanus. The sequence continues at coordinate 407,638,897 of CM057346.1, forward strand.
GTTGGAAAACCTCCCCTTATCTCTGCACTTACCTGGCCTCGTGATCAGTGTATCTTGAGCCTGTTTCTCGACACAGTTTTACTTCGACAATCAAGTTCTGGAGCAGGTCCAGTTGACCTAGGTGAACCCTAGAACGATTAGGTGTGTGGTATTTTTGTGTCGTGATTGTTTTTGTCAATATTCTTTTTTGTGTATATTTCATTCTTTTGTTAATATTCAAAAAAAAAAAATCACATTCTTTTTCCCCTCTTTTTCTCTACCTTTCTTTCTCTCTCTTCATATCATGGGTACCCCACCTCGAAAAACTCTTGCCGAACTTTGGTACCCACAACCAGACATTACTTCTTACGGTTCTTGCTTTGGCCGAACATCAAACGACCCCTCCATGCCCAAAGTTTCACTGAAAGATCGCATAGCAGCGTCTAGGACAAACACTTGCACTCCTCATTCCACTTCGTATCAACCTTTTCAACCTCCCGCACCCGCTTATGTTGATACCCCTTTTGCAAGTCGTCCTTTGTCCATCGCTGAACGTATTGAACAATCCCGTAGCCGATCTTTCACTCCTTTCACCACTTTAAATTCTTGGGATCAACAATTCCATTCACCTTCCTATCCAAATGTTGATCCTGCTCCTGTTCAACCATTCAATTCCTACCAATCCTACCCTACTTTTGCACCTTCCCTAGACATTGCATCAGAACCGCCAGTTGGGAGTTTTCAGTATCCAAACAACTTTGACTCTTTTACTGAACCCCCTTCACAACCCTTGTCTAGTCTGGAACAGTCGTTGGAAGCCTTTAGGGTAGCGTCAAGCCAACAGATGATGGAGTTGAATGCGTCCATGGCCGCTCTCATACAACCTAGTGACCCGGTAGCTAGTTTTCAACTAGCTCCAAATTTTCCAATGTATGAAGAAGCGGTAGGACAGGCTGTGAATTTGAGTGGAGAGAGTGAGATGTACCCCCTTCCAAATCAAACCTACCCATCCCAAATTGAATCCCACAACTCCTGTTTTGAAAGTCTATCAAGTATCCCACATGATTTATCAATTGAAGATAGAATGATTAATGAGTTGTGCGACTTTGTAGTGTTTGATTTACCCAATTGTGAAGGGTCCCCTTTGAGTGAAACCATACCCAATCCTTTTGACCTCTACACCTCCACTCTAGAACCTGAATTGATTAAAATCCATGCTTTTGATGAGGTGTCAGAGAATTTTGATTTTCACTTAATTGAGGATATTGACGCTGGGAATATTTTGGATGATGAACCTGTAGATTTGACTGAGTTTCTCTCTCCAATTCATCATCCCGAGTCATTAAATGTTTTTCCCGAACCCCATATGCGTCTGGACTTTGATGAAATATGCATGGATGAGCTTAACTTTGAGGAAAATTTTGAGGATATTTTTGAGGATGAAACAGTTTTAATTGATGAGTCGGATTTTCCCATTCATCATGTCCCTGTCATTGACTTTGTACACCCTCCTGAACCTTTAACCGATACCCTTCCTCGATCACTTCCCTCCATTCTTTCCATCGTTCCGACCTTGCAAGAACCCGTCTCACTTTCATTTCGTATGTCTGGTTTACCAAGTTCGGCGTACCCATGGTTTCTCACGAACCTTGAGGGATTTGACCCCATTTCTCGACGGGTAAATATATTAGCACAATCGCTTTTCACATATCGGTCATCACAAATTGTGCTAATCTATTTACTCCATTTGCACCCTCAAGTTCGTATTCCACTTCTTTTTCCCTTCCGCCATTCTTCTTCCTCTCATATACCGAGACCGTATCCCGCTTCTCTTCGCATACGGTCTCGCGTATTGTCCTTCTCTTTTCTCTACGCCTTCTTCCACCAACCTGTACATTATAGCGATAAAATCTTTGAATGGTTGGTACTCACTTTTGGCCTGTGTAAGGCCTTGTATAGCTTGATACTGTTCTCTTTCCCCCCTAATCCTGAATTTCAACGCTTAACAGTGGAAACGCTGTTTTACATAAGTTTGGGGGGGACACCTTTTTTGTATATATTTTTGTTTTCCTTTTTGTTTTGTATATAATTTGTTTCTAGGAAGCGCCGGCAATTTTAACCCTCTTGGTATAGCCTGACAGTGAGGGCACTGTCAAGTTTAAGTTTGGGGGTGTGCTCGGTAAGCTTTCTTCCTTCGCATTCATATGTATATTTTGTATCTGCATATTAAATCCATAAAATCCATAAAAATCTGAAAATTTTCTAAAAATATAAAAACTTTTTTGTCAAGTTAGATTGTGGAAGAACTCTGATTCAACATTCGACGGTTTTTGTTTGAAAAAATAGGAATAACTAAATCTTATGTTTAGATTTTGAAAACCTGAAAGATAACTCTCCTTTGAAGTTAACTATAGCTGATATACGTCTTTACATCACACTACACGTGTCGTGAATTTTGGGAATAAGATGACAAGTCTTTCATGTTTAAACTTTTAAACAGATAAATGATTTTCTGAGGATCAAATAGGTTTGTTCTGAAATAAGTAATGTCAAGAATAGTTTATGAAGTAAAGCGAATATGAAGGAATGTTATTGATGCCGTAATTGGAGCTAAGTCTGAAAAATAACCCATCGGAAACTTGATTGGAATGATTACACACCAAACCCACTAAACACGTCCTTTATCCAAAAAAATAATTGAACTGCCGGTTATATCTCCGTTCGTATTAAATCATCTGATTTTCACGTCAAACTGTCTTTTGTTTTTGGACCTAGGTAACTTGAGTAATTATGTCCGCTGGGGTGTTTCTACACCTAATGCCCTAAAACCAACTGGTTTGGGTGCATTGGCCCAAAGCTCGCTAAGAAGCCTAGAAAGTCCAGTTTAAAACAAAGTCAAGCAAGTGTTCTCTCCGAGTTAAAATTCCTAACGGTTCTTTGTGTGAGAATAATCTTGATAAAAGACAGGCTTTTATAAAAAAATTTAAATGGAGATATGAAGGTTTTATTCTATGATAAAGACTATTGCACGTTCACAGAGGTGTGTATGAAATGAAAACAAGAAAAAGGTGGAGTGAAAAATACGACTTAGTTTCCTGTTAAGGAAGATAGAAATTCTGAAGTTGAAACCTTACTGGAAAACGAAACTTGAAAAATGCTTAACTCTTTATAAAACTTATGTGATCCTTTTAAAATTGTTATCTGGGCTTTTTTGTGCGACATGATGACTTTAATCGATCCTTCTGGAACTTAACGACACTATTTGCACTACACGTAAAGACATATAAAATCTGTAGTTAAATAAGAAGCGAGGTGTGAAAAATAAAGGTTCGATGGTCTAGACTTAGGATTATAGAATTGCTATTTTCTAAAACAAAACTTTAGGGTTTGAATCTTAGTTATTTTACAAAACCAACTTGACCGGATTTTGTAGGTAGTATCCGCTGAAAACCCTCAGGAGACAACACTCCTCCTACTAGGGACACCTAGAGGTTTAACGGCTTGTTGCACGTGCTCAGTGCAATCGCGTTCCCTGCGAAAGTACGGTTAGGATTTTATTTTTTGTGAATAATTGGTTTTGCTCGGGACGAGCAAAAGTTAAGTTTGGGGGTATTTGTTCATCATAGAATACTGCATTTTATACCGCCCATTCTTACGCTCGGTTGTTTATAGGTAGGTGCTTTTAATCCGTGTTTGTTACATATTTGCAGGATACAGGTTCTCGGTTCTAAAACGGTGAAATTCATGGAAAACACGACAAAATCCGGGTTCCTGCCAACCACTGAGAAAACACGGTCTCCGCTCGTCATCCGTATGTTGCCAGATACCAGTTTAGGAAGACAAAATGTCAAATCAATGTCACCTTCATGCACAAGGCTCAATGGCAACAACAAGTTCCAAGAAATCTACGCGGAGCTCGAGGCAATCATGACAAATGTATCCACAAAAGTCCACCTTTCCTCAACAGAAATTCTGGAAGAAATGTGAATGTATTTTAAGAAAATATATATACCACACTGAAGGGGACAGCAGACCAGGGCCGTACTGAAAAGCCCATGCCCTAACTCCATCATAGGGCCGCGGATCCGAGGCCAATAGGGGGTATTGGCGGCGGATCACCGGCCGTACGGGCGCCGCAGCTTGTCAACTTTTGTGGGTATTTTGGTCTTTTCACATGGGTCCAGTTTGTTGCCCTAGATTTCATTTTCCCTGCCTATAAATACAGCAGATCTGAGCCCAACCAAGGGTCATTCTTTTGTTCCTCTTTTTGTTAGGATTTAGTCTTTTTCTTCTTCTTCTTCATTCTTTTTCCATGAAAATTGTAGTGAGAGCTTTTTGAGTGGGAGATCAATGAAGATGAGGGTTGTGTATCATTCTCTTTTGTTTCTTCTTCCCCTTGAGATTCTTGCTTTCTCTTGATCATTCAACCTCTTCATTGAGCTTGAATGGTTAAGGGTTAGTTATTGATCTCAAGGGTCGTATTCTTTCATGGAATTAGCACTTCATTTCACATGCGTTCTCTACCCTTCCCTTGATCTTGCAACCTCTTGATTGAGCTTGCAAGTTTAAGGGTTGGCTATTGATCACATGCTTGTCTTGAGTTCTAGTTTCTTGTTCTTTTTATTTGCTTATTTATTACTTGCTTTTTATTACCTTGCTTTACTTTCTTGCAATTTATATTCATGCACTTTAATTACTTGTTTGTAATCTTTTCTTTTCTTTGTTATTTTCTTTTTGTTCTCTCTTTTTGGTTCTTTCTTGTGAATGAATGTAATTATCTTTTTTAAGAGAAAAAATACGGTATTCTAAGTTAATGTTTCTTTGCCCATTTCCTTTTCCCGTATTTTCCATTGAACTCCGCCCAAACCATACGCAAGCGCTCCGTTAAGCACCGTACCCTGACAAGGTAACGGTGATTCCTAACCGCGACCGGTTGCGTTCGGTTTGGACGGAGGCGAAAGCAAGAGACAAGAACGGAAGGACAAGGGTAAATAAGCCGTATTCCACGAATACCGCGCTTAAATCCCCTAATCCACGTTGTTGCCGATTGCTTAGCTTCAATTGGTCAAGATTCGGCTCAAAGGTTTTGAGTACGGATTTCTTTAGCTTATAATCTCGTATCTTTTTCTTAACAACTTTATACTTGCAAATATTACACATAGGATAGTCTCGAACATACACAAATTCTTTATTGACTCGTCTAAAACAAGAGAGGAAACACAACCATCTCCCTGTGGACCGACCCGTGCTCAACCGGCTAGCTGCATAGCGACACCGTCCTGATCGCGGTTATACTTGAATTCTTTGAACATCCGACACGCCAAAAGCATGCGATCAGATGACGGGACCCAGTGGCGAATGCGGATGGCATATACGTACGTCATTATTTTCGTTCTTTTTGTGGTGTGATCAATTGATGGGACTGCGTTGATTCGAATCAATGCAAGTTAAACAAACCTATTCTGATGTTGTTGGAACACTTTTTCAAAAAGTTGTTATTGCAAGAGCGTTCTCTTTTGTTTTGCATCGTGGTATTCAGTTGGAATATCCTGCTCCTCAGTCGACGAGGCAAGGGCCGAGATCCCTTCACCGGGAGTGACCCCTTGGACAGAAGTTTGCGTCAGGGCAATAACTTCACTATAGCCGATTGCTTTTGCTTTGCATCGTGGTATTCAGTTGGAATATCCTGCACCTCATTCTACGGGGAAAGAGCCGAGATCCCTTCACCGGGAGTGACCTCTTTAGCAAAGGTTTTCGTTACTATATTTTTCTAAAAAGATATCCGTTCCTTCAACGATATCAAGTTCATTACATTAATGGTTTTCGCCAGTGTCCATTCGTAGCCCTCCGTCGTTTCATATGGATAGTCAATAGTATTCAAGCTGTGTATGTTGGCCAAAGTCAAGGCACAGTGTTTGGTATTTATTGGGTATTCATATGCAGCATAGATAGATGCGTTGGTTTGGGACAGTCGTACTGCCATTTTGGCCAAAGTCAAGGGTAGGTACGGGTGGGTTCAAATTAACCAGGAGAATGACGGGTAGAACTTGACATGTGACTTATGATATGTTGGCCAAAGTCAAGGTCATAAGAGCATGGGGCAAAAATCCACATCGGGAGTTTCAAAAGAACTGAAACTTGCCAGATATGCGCATACCTTCTGGAGTGTGATAACGTGAGCGGATTCCGTCACGTTATCATGCGATGATAGTTGGATCCCGATTCCTGATTGATCGATTTTCCGTTGTGTAGTATGAAATTGTAAAGAAATCACAACCAAAAAATATTTTGACCGCAATCAAACTACGGTGTCGGATGTAGTTTGTAGTGAGTGCGGATCGTCCACAGGGATTGCACGATTCACTTGTATTTTGATACGTTTGAAATGAAAAGTTAAGCAACAATAAAAGAAAACATGATTCAAGAATGATTTGTATTCGAGTGTCACTATTCTTTATGCAAGAATCAAGAAACTATAAACAATCAAGAATCGGTGTTTCGATAATATTTCCAATCAACAATCAAGAATATAAGAAAGGCTCGTAGGAATCGATCGGATCTTTAGATGTGATGTAATCTAAAAGGTTTCGTGTTCTTGTCCTTCGAAGAATTGATACTAGATCAATGGTGATCGACGAGAGTTAGGGCTTTCTTGATGAAATTGGGGTTTCATCTCTTAACCCTTGTTCTTTCGAGGATACCATTTATATTCTAGCCTCTAGCAATTTCAAGAAACGATCGGAACTCCCCAATCTCGAGCGATGTCGATCAAGAAAGCATCGCAATGAATTGGGTCGTCGATTCTTGAACTTGCTAGGGTTTACAAACTCGTGGGATTCAAGAATCGATTGCAAATTTGTTACATCATCATACTAAAGATCGTTTCGACTCCTTAACAAGCGGAGTTTTATTCACACATCACCACAAAGACAATATTAAAGATTTGTAAAGATAACATGATGCGGAATTTAAAGAAAACAAGATAAAAGAATATCACCTTTATTGATCTCAACAATTTTGATTACATTTGCTTCAAGAACTACAAGAAGAAGAATCTAGATTGTTGATCGGGCGTCGCTCGGCTTCGTGAGTCGTGGATCGGCTTCGGATCGCTTGCTCCGTTGAAATCGGCTCCGCTCCTAAAGGTTGTAAGGCTTCTTGCTTAATGGGTACTCGGGATTCTTGATGTTGGCTTAGAATTAGGGTTAGGGTTTCCTACAAGCTCTCTCACTAAACTTGAGGAGGAAGAAGATGAAGAGAGGAGATAGATTCACTAATTGGATGAATAATTCCCAAGGTTGAATTTTTGTGGAATAATGAGCCTAGGGTCTTATTTATAGAGTTCCCAAACCCTAGGTTTAAGTTTGAATTTCCCTTTCCCTCCAAAAGTTTGTTGAAGAGTTTCTAGAAGGAGTTTGTTAGGAGCTAGCTTAGGGTTTAAGCTAGGGTTTAGGAAAAGTTCTAGAATGATTAGGCTAGTTTAGTGAAGCTCAAGGTGTTTGCTGATCTGGTAGTAGTCTCTGGAGTTTTCTGGAAGTAGGAGTGTATTTCTGAACTGTAGCCACTGAATTAGGAGTTGTGCACTGAAATTTAGGAGATGATCCCCTTGGTCAACCGCGGATCCGCGGCCTAAGCAAGCCCATGCCGCGGATCCGCGGCCATGTTGAAGGCTTGGCCTTTGGGTCTTCTTCTGTGTACTTAGACTGCTGTTTGGGGCTTTGTCTGATATGCTGAATTGTGATTGCTCCTTTGGATTAGTACCAGATTTGAATTTAGTGAGTTTACGAGCAATTGTAATGGTCGAGCAATGTAATGATCGAGCAAGCTTCTCTTTTCCTGCACAGACTTCGAAACACGGGTTGCAAGATATAGAAAATATGCCATGTAATGCAATGCAGTCAATTTCCCTAGAAATGCCGGTTTTAGGGTCGAATACATGTAATCTGATATTTTGCGACCGATTTGCTAATATGTGAAATACGGATACCGAACACTTCTATATAAATGCAAATGATGAGGAAATTGCCTGTTAAAATATGCAATATTATCGACTGATCAAATACCTCCAAACTTAATTTCGATCGTCTCGAGCGAATGTTTTATTAAAAAAAGAAGGAGAAAATAAAGAAAGAGAAAAACTAACTAGCACACTTTCGTAGGCAACACGATTGCACTGAGCATGTGCAACAAGCCTTTAAACCTCTAGGTGTCCCTAGTAGGAGGAGTGTTGTCTCCTGAGGGTTTTCAGCGGATTGCACCCACAAAATCCAATAATAAAAGCAAGATCATGAATATTACATTTAAAGAAAAGAATCGTAAAAGAAAGACCTTGAAAATTAGGGTTTCCAACTAAGCTAGCTTTTCGGTTGTCATGAGCCCTATCTTAATGGTCATGAAAAGATGTCAGAAATCACGTCCTCCCTCAATAAAACATCATCTTATTCTTCATTCCTATCTTTCTTCCAAACATCGATCATATCACCCTGCGTGTGTGTAAAGGACATCCCTACACCCGGAGAATTCAATTCAAGCTATCATACTCTTGCCCATCAACCTCAGTATTATATATTTTTTTTTCTTTTTTCGATGAGCTCACACACTTTCATGCGACCGTTAATACTTCTTGAGGTACTAACCGACCGATTACTCATGTGCTTGCTTATTTGGTGTATTTTCCTAGTCTTGCACCACCTTAGGTATAGCAGTGACTCCCAGACCAGTTGGCCTTAGGGCACTAGATGAAGAGGCACCCTCGCTATATATTTTTTTATTTCCCTTGGTGATAACAAAACCAGTGTCTATTTTTCTCACCATATTTTTTTTTCATACTTTTGGCTTTAAGACGAGCATTTCAAGGTATCCTCTACTATCCCAGGCTTCAAGACGTGTGTAAGTGCGAATAGCAGGGTAGCAACGTTCAAAATGTTTGGCTTCCAGAATAGAAACTATTTTTCAGACTTATTTTTATCCTCAGATTAGTGACGTCCTTCATCTTACTAACCCTTGGGACAACGGCTCATAACTACTTATTACTAGTTCGTATCAGAAAACTTCTAATTTTCTTGGTTTTCTAAAAATTTTCTAATCTCATGGATGTAATTGTTCACTATCTAAACTTTCATTATCTTATTTATATACAAAAAAGTGTAAATATTAAAATTATTTTTATATTTGAAAATTTGAAAATTTTTATGGGTTTTGAAAATTTTTCAATTTTTATAGATTTTTTTTAAAAGAAATGTTTTGTGCTTATGCAGATGATATGCAAATGATGCAAAAATAAGCACAAACCTCCCCCAAACTTGTTTTCAACAGTGTCCTCACTGTTGCCGACAGCTATATCTATAAAGCCTGTAAATCTGGAGGGAATTATTAGTGGGGGCAAAATATATAAGTGAAGAACTTCCCCCAAACTTATCTTTCACTCACCTTCATTCAAAAGATGATGCAATGATATACAGGATATGAAGGTGAGACGGAGGAATTTTAATCCAAATAAACTGGCTCTTGTAAGAACAAGAGCTCCTCCGTGGGGTCAGTGGAATAATACGGCTTTAGTCTATGTCCATTTACTTTGAAAACAATGCCGTTTTTAACATTTTCAACTTCTACTGCCCCGTGCGGGAATACAGACCGCACAACAAAAGGTCCCTTCCATCGAGATCGGAGCTTACCCGCGTGAAGGTGTAATCGTGAATCATAAAGAAGGACTTGTTGACCAGGTAAAAATGTTTTCCTTAAAATGCTTTTATCGTGAAAAACCTTAGTCCTATTCTTTGTGATTACAGCATTATCATAAGCTTCATCGCGGAGTTCGCTTAGCTCGTTAAGTTGCAAGCAAGGTTTAGATCAAAATTTATTTCCGTTATAGCCCACAATGCTTTATGCTCTATCTCGACAGGTAAATGACATGCTTTTCCAAACACTATCCTATATGGAGACATTCCTAGGTCGGTCTTATATGCAGTCCTGAATGCCCAAAGAGCATCCGTCAATTTGGTCGACCAGTCTTTTCTATTCTTAGCAACAGTTTTCTCCAGGATAAGTTTGATTTGTCTGTTTGAGATTTCAGCCTGCCCGCTTGTTTGGGGATGATAGGGTGTAGAAAGTCGGTGGTTGATTGAGTATTTTCGCATCAGAGTCTCGAAAGATCTGTTGCAGAAATGTGTCCCATTATCGCTAATGATAGCACGTGGGTGTCCAAATCGCGAAAAGATATTCTCTTTTAAGAACTTAATGACAACTTTCCTGTCATTAGTGCGACATGGAATGGCTTCTACCCACTTTGAGACATAATCAACCGCCAGCAATATGTACAGATTCCCAAAGGACTTGGGAAAAGGACCCATAAAATCTATGCCCCAAACATCAAATATTTCAACAACCAAGATGGGTTGCTGAGGCATTTCATTCCTTTGGGATATTCTACCCGTATACTGACATTGTGTACAGGTTTTGCAATACTCAAATGCGTCCTTGAATAAGGTCGGCCAATAAAATCCACATTGCAAAACCTTTTCCGCTGTCTTTCTAGGACCAAAGTGACCCCCACAAGCCTGATCATGACAAAATGAAAGAACACTCTTGAACTCTTCATTTGGGACGCACCGGCGAATGATCTGATCAGGACAATATTTAAACAAATAGGGCTCGTCCCAGTAAAAGTGTTTTACTTGGGAAAGAAAACGATATTTGTCCTGTTTTGACCAATCGCTCGGTATAAGTCCCGTGGCATGATAGTTCACAATATCCCTGAACCATGGTTCAGCTGATATGCTCAAGAGTTGTTCGTCAGGGAATGAATCATTGATCGGCAGGGTCACAGGGGAAGAAACGATGCGTGAAAGGTGGTCAGCTACTACGTTTTCACATCCTTTCTTATCTTTGATAACAAGATCGAATTCTTGTAAAAGAAGGATCCAACGTATTAGTCGACCTTTTGCATCTTTCTTCGCCAGAAGATGTTTTAAAGCGGAATGGTCAGTATACACAACTATAGGTGAGCCGATTAAGTAAGGCCTGAATTTTTCTAATGCAAATACAACCGCTAAAAGCTCTTTCTCGGTGGTTGTATAATTGATTTGCGCATCATTCAGGGTCTTACTAGCATAGTAAATCACGTGTGGCATCTTATCAATGTGCTGTCCTAAGACTGCACCTACTGCAAAATCAGATGCGTCACACATCAGCTCAAAGGGGTAGTCCCAATTTGGTGATGATAAAACGGGGGCTGAAGTGAGTGAGTGTTTAAGTGAGTCGAAAGCTGTCTCGCAATCCGAGTCAAAATGGAAGGTCGTATCCTTGGCCAGGAGTAGTGTTAAAGGTCTAGCAATTTTGCTAAAATCCTTAATGAATCTCCTATAAAAGCCCGCATGGCCAAGGAAGGAGCGAATATCTTTGACGCTTTTGGGATGAGGTAGGTTTTGAATGACATCTATTTTAGCTCTGTCAACCTCAATGCCTTTCTGTGAAATGACATGTCCAAGGACTATTCCTTCTTGGACCATAAAATGGCATTTTTCCCAGTTTAATGTCAAGTTCTTCTCTTTGCAACGAGTAAGAACAGCGTCCAGATTCGCTAGGCAATCAGAAAAAGAGTCTCCAAAAATCGAGAAATCGTCCATAAAGATCTCCAAAAAATTCTCTACCATATCAGAGAATATCCCCATCATACACCGCTGAAAGGTAGCGGGAGCATTGCATAACCCAAAAGGCATGCGACTGTAAGCAAAGGTACCAAAAGGACAAGTAAAAGTGGTTTTATCTTGATCCTTTTTGGCGATGGGGACCTGATTGTAGCCTGAGTATCCGTCCATAAAACAATAATATTGTCGTCCCGCTAAGCGTTCCAGCATCTGATCAATGAATGGTAGAGGAAAATGATCTTTCCTCGTAGCAGCGTTGAGTTTTCTATAATCAATGCATACACGCCACCCAGTTTGGGCGCGTGTCTGAATCAACTCATTCGCCTCATTGGTGATAACTGTGATGCCGGATTTCTTAGGAACGACATGTATAGGACTCACCCACTGGCTATCGGAGATGGGGTATATAATACCACTATCTAAGCATTTGACGATCTCTTTCATGACAGCTTCCTTCATGACGGGATTCAACCGTCTCTATGGTTCTCGGGTCGGTCTGGCATCATCCATCACATGTATATGATGTTCAACTATCAAGGGACTAATCCCTTTGATGTCCGCCATACTCCAACCAAACGCCTCTTTGTTAGATCTTAATACCGATAAAAGGGCATTCTCTTGCTCTGATGCAAGAGAAGCGGAAATGATAACCGGTAATGACTCGTTCTCACCAAGATATGCATATTTCAGGTGAGAAGGTAAAATTTTGAGATCTAACTCAGGCGGAGAAATGATAGAAGGAAGGGTCATAGATTGATTTTTGGATCTACAAAGAAGCTCAGAGCCTGTGAAAGATACAGACTCGGGTGGAGAAAAGTCAGAAGTGCAGGACTCATGTGTAGCTAAAGTGTCCTCACTAAGATCTTATGCAAAGTCAAACAGAGATGTGCTAATGTCATCGAGATCAGTAAAGCAAAGATCCTCAGCTCCACAACTATCGGGAGCGATCTCATGGACAGAGCACACATCTAAAATATGAGCAGAGGGTTCTGATGGCTGACTTCCAACTTTATAGATATTTAGTTCAATGGTCATATTTCCAAATGATAAATTCATTGAACCATTTCTACAGTTTATAACAGCGTTGGAAGTGGCAAGGAAAGGACGACCTAGAATCACCGGAATTTGGCCCCGGGGGTTTGCTACAGGATGTGTGTCGAGCACAATGAAGTCTACAGGGAAAACGAATTCCCCGACCTTTATCAACACATCCTCTAATTCACCCCTTGGTTTGGTGATAGATCGGTCTGCCATCTGGAGAGTGCAATGAGCAGGTTTCAGCTCTCCAATCCCTAATTGCTCATAGACAGAATAAGGGAGCAGGTTAACACTCGCGCCAAGGTCTAAAAGAGCACGATTTATGTTTTTACCCCCAATCGAAATCGATATTGTAGGACAACCTGGGTCCTTTCTTTTCTTTGGAAGCTGGGGTATAAAAGCAGTGCTGATGTTATTAGACATAAAGACCTTCTTCGGCACTTGAGTCTTCCTCTTCCTAGTGCACAAGTCCTTTAGAATTTTCGCATAAGCGGGGACTTGCTGAATCGCATCTAGGAGAGGGATATTGATGTTAACCTGTTTGAACATCTCTAAAATTTTCTCCATATGAGGACTCGTTCTATTTGCCCTTAGCCGGTTCGGGTAAGGTGCTTTCGCAATAAGCGCAGGGTCCATCACAGGAGAAGGAAAGGGGGGTAGACGAGGTCCCAAAGGAGGTGTGGGGACCGTCTGTGGAGAACTATAAGGATTGGGTGAAGGTGTTGAGCCTAGAGGGAAATGGAGAATAGGCTCGTGTGAAGGTGGTTTGGTAGAAGAAGAAGGATCAGAAGGTGAAGTGTGTGTGTGTGGAAAGGTCTCAGCCGGGGTGTTGATATGATTTTCAGTATTATCAATATCTTCCCCGACATGATTGTTCAGCACTCTTCCCGATCTCAACGTTGTAATGGCATTTACATTGTAATGCCCAGGATTCTGTAGGGGTTGAGAGGGAAGTTTCCCTTTTTCTCTCGCACTCATTTCGGCTTTTAAGCGTGCGATTTCAGCTTCCATCGTGCGAATACTCTCAGCTTGGGACGCTGAGTTTTTCTTTATTTCATTGACAGAAGATCTAACCTCAGTCGAAACCTCCATGAAATTTGATAAAAGTGATTTCATGGTTTGAGTGAATTGAGAGAAATCGTCAGAACAGGGCTGCATAGGATTAGACTGTGCAGGAGTGTTGCCCTGGTTTTGGAAATTTTGTGACTGGTAGGGGTGCTGAGTGAGTTGAAGGGGTTGCTGTTGTGGTGGAGGAAGACCCCTTTGAAAATTATTCGTGTTTGGAACCGTGTTTTGAGATTGGTTTTGGTTCCAAGCAAAATTCGGGTGGTTCCTCCAACCCTGATTGTACGTGGAAGAATATGGATCGTTTCGAGGTCTTTGAAATGCGGCATTAGAATGCTCGTGACCTTGAAACACAGAGTTTAATGGACATTCTTCCGTTAAATGTGACGGATCAGAACAGCACCCACAAACAGTTTTGGGGAGTGACACTGGGTTTAGGGAGGCTGCTGCAAATTTGTGTTCCATAGCGTCGAGCTTCTTTTGCATTGCTGCCATTTCAGCTCGAACACCTATGGACACATCTATTTGGTGTACGCCACCCCTATTCAATGGTTGGGTTCCACTCTCCCAAATTAGTGATTTTTCAACGAACTCTTCTAAGTATCGCCAGGCTTCCCCATCATCCTTAGTCATAAATGTACCTTGACACATGTTTTCAAGGCTCTGTTTAGTGCTAGGGTTACTGCCCTCATATATGATTCGGCAAAGCTCCCATCTCGGGATGCCGTGATGAGGACATTGAACCAATAGATCCTTGAAACGTTCAAAGTATTTTGAAAATGGTTCGGCAGGGAGCTGGGAAAATTGGTTCAGTTCGCTACGGATTCGAGCCGTCTTTTGGATTGGGTAAAATTTCTTAAGGAATGCAGCGACGAATTCTTCCCAATTCGTAATAGAGTGTGCGGTAGTGTTATATAGCCACTTCTCGGCTATATCGCACAAAGTAAATGGAAGAAGTCGTAGACGCATCGCATCCACTGAAAGTTGTGACGTACCCATCATTGCGCATACGTTTTCAAATTTGGTAATGAAAACGTAAGCGTCCTCGGTCTCGAGTCCGTGGTATTTGGGTAAAAGATTGATATACTGGGGCTTAATCTCAAAGTTATCCCCATTGGCCGGTGGTGTGGATAAGCAGGTCGAAAGAGGACCTCTAAGTGGATAGCATCTTTCCTGGAGAGAAATGTGGGGAGGATTCTGCGCACCAACGGACGGTGGCAGATTAGGGTTAAAGAAGTTTGATGGATTCGGATCCATCGGTGTGGATGTGGTAGTAGGTAAAGAAAAGGTAAATGGAGAATTATCGACTTCGGAGTCGATAAAAGGTACGCGGACTAAACGGGCACTAGAATCCCGTGTCCATCCTATCTTGCACTAAAAAGGGTTAGTACAAGTGGCAGCGTTGGCTTATAATTAGAGGTAATGAATGAATGCGGTGCTTGCTTTTGAAAAAGGGACGGATTTTTGAAAAAATGATGCGACAAAACAAATGCAGCACACAACCCTAGAATCTAGTCGTCACCTAGGTCCGGCTCTAGACCGCTCCTAACTGCCAAAAGACAAGTCGCAGGATAGAATCCTCCACTGCCTCTTTGTCCCCCTGTGGCCGGATAAGTGCCAGGTAAGTGGGAAGGTACTCCACTATGTAGTAGTGGGCCTAATTAAAAACCACTAGCCTTAGACACACTCGCCTTAGGCACCACAAGAAAACGCGGATAAGCAATAAATTACCCACGGCCTTCTCTTGTCCTATTGAGCGCGACAGTCCTTAGAGTCTTCTCTAGATTTCTTTTAATTAATGAGGGTAATGCGGATGCAAGTTTTGCGATTTTCGGGGCCTAGGAAGGGTAATGAAATCCCCACCTAATTTGGATTTGGCCGTGCCCCTTAAATTTCCGTATTAGAATGCAAACAACCAAGAAATCAAAATCACACACAATTTTTATTTTTCTTTTGCGCGCTGCGATTATTTGCAAAGAATCCTGCATCAAAGTGTTAGTTGGAGCTAAAAAGAGGAGAGGGGAGAGAGCAAGAAATTACCTGCTGCAAAAATTTTGCAGAGAACCCACAAAGGGGCCGCGTTTCCGCCGCAAGAATACCCTAAGTGCCGCCCTTCCGCGCTCCCACAGTGAGATCACTGTATAAGATTTCTTCAGGGAGCTTCTGTTAACTCCCTCAGCTCTCTGGTATATCCCAAATAATTTTCCAGACTCCCAGTAAGCTCCAGATCACCTTGCAATCAATTCACAACACACATATAAGAGTTTGTACGAATTTTGATTTCAAGAAGTAAAATGTAATAATTCTTTCACTTCAAACTAAAAATGTAAATGAATTAGCGCGATTCCCCGGCAACGGCGCCATTTTGATTGATCGATTTTCCGTTGTGTAGTATGAAATTGTAAAGAAATCACAACCAAAAAATATTTTGACCGCAATCAAACTACGGTGTCGGATGTAGTTTGTAGTGAGTGCGGATCGTCCACAGGGATTGCACGATTCACTTGTATTTTGATACGTTTGAAATGAAAAGTTAAGCAACAATAAAAGAAAACATGATTCAAGAATGATTTGTATTCGAGTGTCACTATTCTTTATGCAAGAATCAAGAAACTATAAACAATCAAGAATCGGTGTTTCGATAATATTTCCAATCAACAATCAAGAATATAAGAAAGGCTCGTAGGAATCGATCGGATCTTTAGATGTGATGTAATCTAAAAGGTTTCGTGTTCTTGTCCTTCGAAGAATTGATACTAGATCAATGGTGATCGACGAGAGTTAGGGCTTTCTTGATGAAATTGGGGTTTCATCTCTTAACCCTTGTTCTTTCGAGGATACCATTTATATTCCAGCCTCTAGCAATTTCAAGAAACGATCGGAACTCCCCAATCTCGAGCGATGTCGATCAAGAAAGCATCGCAACGAATTGGGTCATCGATTCTTGAACTTGCTAGGGTTTACAAACTCGTGGGATTCAAGAATCGATTGCAAATTTGTTACATCATCATACTAAAGATCGTTTCGACTCCTTAACAAGCGGAGTTTTATTCACACATCACCACAAAGACAATATTAAAGATTTGTAAAGATAACATGATGCGGAATTTAAAGAAAACAAGATAAAAGAATATCACCTTTATTGATCTCAACAATTTTGATTACATTTGCTTCAAGAACTACAAGAAGAAGAATCTAGATTGTTGATCGGGCGTCGCTCGGCTTCGTGAGTCGTGGATCGGCTTCGGATCGCTTGCTCCGTTGAAATCGGCTCCGCTCCTAAAGGTTGTAAGGCTTCTTGCTTAATGGGTACTCAGGATTCTTGATGTTGGCTTGGAATTAGGGTTAGGGTTTCCTACAAGCTCTCTCACTAAACTTGAGGAGGAAGAAGATGAAGAGAGGAGATAGATTGGGGATAGATTCACTAATTGGATGAATAATTCCCAAGGTTGAATTTTTGTGGAATAATGAGCCTAGGGTCTTATTTATAGAGTTCCCAAACCCTAGGTTTAAGTTTGAATTTCCCTTTCCCTCCAAAAGTTTGTTGAAGAGTTTCTAGAAGGAGTTTGTTAGGAGCTAGCTTAGGGTTTAAGCTAGGGTTTAGGGAAAGTTCTAGAATGATTAGGCTAGTTTAGTGAAGCTCAAGGTGTTTGCTGATCTGGTAGTAGTCTCTGGAGTTTTCTGGAAGTAGGAGTGCATTTCTGAACTGTAGCCACTGAAACAGGAGTTGTGCACTGAAATTTAGGAGATGATCCCCTTGGTCAACCGCGGATCCGCGGCCTAAGCAAGCCCATGCCGCGGATCCGCGGCCATGTTGAAGGCTTGGCCTTTGGGTCTTCTTCTGTGTACTTAGACTGCTGTTTGGGGCTTTGTCTGATATGCTGAATTGTGATTGCTCCTTTGGATTAGTACCAGATTTGAATTTAGTGAGTTTACGAGCAATTGTAATGGTCGAGCAATGTAATGATCGAGCAAGCTTCTCTTTTCCTGCACAGACTTCGAAACACGGGTTGCAAGATATAGAAAATATGCCATGTAATGCAATGCAGTCAATTTCCCTAGAAATGCCGGTTTTAGGGTCGAATACATGTAATCTGATATTTTGCGACCGATTTGCTAATATGTGAAATACGGATACCGAACACTTCTATATAAATGCAAATGATGAGGAAATTGCCTGTTAAAATATGCAATATTATCGACTGATCAATTCCCACTGATGAGTTGGTTTACTCCTCGGGTGATCCCGGCTAATTCTTCTTTCAGGTTTGGGGAAGAATTTGACGTTACAGTGGGAGGTTTCCAGATTAGATAAAGTGATAACCATTCTGATCTAGATTAGAGTGCACGCTGAGTGTTTCTTTTCTCTCTCTCTTTGGCAGCGACCATTGACCCGACTCTAGACTATGACTCAGTGACCAAGTTGACCGAACCTTCTTAACACTGGCTTTTGGATTGTCAGAGTTGCAGACCTCATTGCCACTCCTACTTTTACCCTTTTCTCCAGGACACCCCGTATTACTACGAACGTCCACTTCCATTGGAAAAAACCATCGTATGGTTATATACGAACTCGAAGGAATTTATTCGAGGATGGTTTCTGGTTCTAGAGAAAACGAATAGGACTATTCAGTTGTCTTTTCCTTTTACCTCCTCTCAGGTTATGAGTACTCCTTGGTTTAGGAGATAGTACACCTATTATGCAAATTGGATAGTCTTCTTCCAAACCCTAGGCAGGTGCCGACCGGTAGGGAATGAAGAAAACCAGTTAGCCTAAACGGTGTACAGAAGGTATTAAGTTAAGACAAAGAAAGGGATTAGTAAGAGGGCAAAGTAAATTGCGACTGATATTCACGACCAAACCAAGTATTTCTTCGCCAATCCTAAATCACCTTTGTATTTCTCCAGGACACTCCGTATCACTACGAAGATCCCAGTTTATTGGATAATCCATCGTATGGTTATATAGGAACTCGAAAGGAACTTGTTCCGGTTCGGGGATGGATTCTCGTTCAGGAGAAATAGGAATAAAGTTCATTCAGGTGTCTTTTATCTTCACCTTCTCTCGCGTTGCGAGTGCTCCTAGGATTAGGACAGTACACCCATTATGCTTATTGGATAGTCTTCTTCCAAACCATAGGCTGGTGCCGAACGGTAGGGAAGGAAGAAAACCATTTGGCCTAAAGGGGTGTACAGAAGGTAATGACTAAAGACATATAAAGGGATTTGGAGAGATGGCAAAGAGATATACGGTTACAGTTGTGAATCTGGATAACGGAAGATGCATTACTGAGAATACCAGGATACCCCATCGAAACATTTCAATGTTTCAATTTCACTGTGTACTGTTAAAGGAAAACTGATTTCCCAATTAGACACTTGCTCCAGGGTATGTATTTACCAGGTTGGATTCTCACATCTGTATGGTTTTATAGATGATGAGTGGGAGTAAGTTATTGGGAATTAGGTGATCATCCTCATTATATCAGGATTCGTTGTAATTGGTGATATTTGAGGAAGTCACCTGGGTTGTTTGCCGGTCGGCAAATATATGGTTTTGAATATCCGTTGTTATGCACCAATTCCAAATTGATGTATCTGTACGTCTATTTTTATAGAGTGAGATATTTCTTTTTGAAATTATGTCTATGACATTTACCTATATCAGTGGATGGTTAGGTAAGGAGTATTGAACAGCGGTGTAATTCTTCTTAACCATAAGTACAGTTTTCAACCTACGACACACAGTGAATGAGTTGTTAGACTCAGCGGACTTATACAGAATATTGTATGTTGTCCAGTGTCCATTAGGACAGAGGGGTTGGTCCTCATACTATATTCTGTTTACTTTTAACTTCTCTAGTTCTTAGACTTGTGTTTCGTGGAAACACAGGGTCTAAGTTTTGAGGAGTTATAGGTATATGAATAAAGTAGAGAACCAGGTATTGCAAGTATCGGGATTCTTCAAGGTGATCGAAGATGTAGATAATTGTATAAGGTATTCAGTTGATAGTAATGGTTGAGAGAACTTGCTTCTTATTCAGGTTACTCATAATTGGAAGCGTTCCTAAGTTGAGTAACGCTGATCGGCCTCCTTCCATTTAGTTGACATGCACTGGAGACAGCTGCATGATTTGAATCTGGTTCAATTAAATCAGTGCCTCTGTTTCTTGGATATAGAACAGTTCATATCTTGACATTGTTAAGATACGGGGAGTTGTCCGTCTTATGCTTAAAACCAGACTCCGGATAACTCAAGGCACGTTTCTGTAATGGCTGTTTGTGGGTTAACCCGGGCTATGACGAGGGTTGATATTCTACCATCTGGAAGATCAATAGTGATATTGTTCTTGACTTGCCACAGTTTTAATAAAAATGGATTTTTTTTCAGAAAACAGTAGTGGGAGTATGGTAGAACTGGAAGTGATTCCAGAACCACAAACGATTACTGAAGATTTGATAAGAACCTAAAGATTCAATCTGGTTTGACATTCCATTGGCCACTCCGCAGATATGGTGGGTAACCTCAGGCACTCGAGAAGTACTTCGGTATGCTCAAGGACGGTGGCAGGGAGGTTCTTGTTTACCCAGACTTGCCATTGCTGTTGTTCCAGACTGTGAGACCCGGCAGGAGGATGAGTATAGCATCGTTCTAAACTGGCTTTAGAAGTGCACGTCTATATGACTCTGCCAGAGGGTTGTCGTAGTCAGTGGGAGCAGCGGAAGCATTGCTGGACATCAGGCTTATGTCTATTTATAGACTAGAGCAGATATAGCGGAGATAGATCATCTATTTCTGATGTGACAGTCATAGATTTGACTTCATCAGAATAAGGGATGGATCTGTTAAGAAGGTGGTAGGGTGTGATGTCCTGGTATTTGATGACATACACAGAGTAGGAAGTGATATTCCTATACTACGATCGGTTATACGTTGGTCGTCACACAGTAGTTTCTCCATATGGGAATTGGATCTTATATCGTACATTCTGGTCACTAGATCTATAGTTTTAGATCTAGATTTGGGTGGTTTCCCAATCTGGGTACTTTGACAGCATTCTATGAGTATTTAGAATGGACGACTCCTGGCACGGTAGTGTACCTGCAGGTGATGGAGTCACCCTCTCTAAAGGTGTCTTATAGACTAAAATAGAAAGGGATGTGCATGATTGGCAGATCACTTGCTTAGGCAATTGAGTCAATCATGAGATGTCAAGTACCACACCAGATGTTGTTCTTGCAGTGGATGCAATAAGTTGATATTGATCCAATCCTGGAGAAACAGTCGGAAGCAGTTTTAGAATATAAGTTGATGTTCTAAGCATATGATAACAGCATTCTCCTTCGGGAGACAGTTATCATTCCAGGCTTCCAAAGTGACCTGGATGGCAGAGTGGCCGTCAGAGTTATAGTTTTCCCTCTAACGAGGGGCAGTATTTTGGACAGTTGGTCAGGTGGATACTGAGGGAAGGCATGGCGCAGGATACTAATTAAGTTCAGTTGACGATACAGTCTAAGAAGTTTGGATTTGGAGTTCATTTATGAGCTAGGTCCCATCAGACATCCAGACATTCTAAGACAGGTATTGCTCATTTCGGGAGATAGCTTTCTCCGTGAACTTGAGATATAGAGAGACATAGAAAGAAACACCAGAGCGGATCCACTCACTGAGGCTATTCCCTGAACGCAATAGTTTCGCAAACGAGCTTTGTGAGACTGATTAGTAGAGGAGTTGGGTGTTCGGTATCACACGGGCTGTGAGTATGCGACATCGCAATAATTAGCCTTGAGTGCAAGTGGGAGATTGTTGGAGATAGTGCCCTCAGAGTCAATTATTGGATCACAGGCACGTGATTGCGATGATTGAGGGAGGACCTATCCCGGTAGGACAGTCTTGCTCAAGATGATAGTATGCTATCTGCTTTATCTTTATCATCGTGTACTGCTTTAGGTGACCTTACGAGTCGCTATTACACGTTGATAGAGCCCCTAGGATTCTTGCTTGACTACCAGCAGTATGAGGGCGATCATATACGTGAGAGCTGGAGTCTATAAGCACATCCTTAAAAGGTCCCTAGTCGTGGGAGTTTCGAGACAGGGCATCGATTCTCCAGAGTAGACTAGTGTATACAGTCGAGACCCCGACGAGAGGCGGTGGCCGGTCTCACAAGCCACTGGTGTCAGTTGGTTCACCTAAGATGTATACAGGTGCTCATTGGGTTATGAGTACACCGGACAGGACTCGCCGGGAACCTGCTAGTTGGGATTATACCAGACGTCAGATAGCAGTTCCCAGGTGACATGTGTACAGGTTAGTTCATCGACCTGAGATCGTCATTTGTCTCGTGTGAGTTCCCACTGTGCTTTGATTACTACCCTACCACGGCTCAAAGGAGTCGTGCAAACAGGTTTTAGTTGGGTACAGTCCCGAGCCACATGGAGGCAGTGAGCGGATCTGCAGGGGTTCGTCTCTCCCGGTATTGGGGGTGAGGTCGCGCTGTGTCCAGGAGAGCCAGAACATGAAAAGTCCTTGGCCAAGGCAGGAGATTTGCTGGTAGGTATTCCAGTAGTATCTCAGGGTTTTCTGGGCTACACTCCGACACGACTTGTACCGCTATTGGGGGTCTGACTTTTACCAACCCCCTAGGCCCGCCATGCGATGCTCATAGACGAACGGACCGGACTGTACGGATATTGTCACTGACAGGCTCAGTAGGGTGTCAGGATGAGTTCGCTCATCGACGTCCCTTTTGGTCAATACCTGGTAGCCCGTTACGTATTGGCTTATACCTCTGACTTTCTAGTGGTTAAATCCACAACCAAGGTATTGACGAGTCTTTAGAGTCCACCACACTCAGTTACTCAGGTTTCGGGCGAAACACTGTAGAGGCCGTATGGAGATATGGCAGGGTTCGATCAGATACGTGCAGTATTGCACGGATCGTGATCGGACGGATTTTACTAGCCGGCTTTGGCTTAAGACGGATCCTAGTATTAGATAGTGTAGTTTTGTCTCTTTGCATTTGTGTTCAGTGGGAATACAAATGCGGGCATGTATTTGCAGTAGCGGGGTTTTCCTGTAATTTATTACGGGATAAGTTTTCTGAAGTTGCCAGTTTGCATTCCGTTCCGGCCGGTTTTCCTTTGTTCCTTCACGGCCGGACTTTTTAGTTGGAGGGGGTTATTTGCAGTTTGCAAATAACTCTTTTGTGGAGGGCTTTATTGCATTTGTGCCTTTATCATGATGAGATTCCATTATGGTCATTTCCTTTGTTTTTTGGTGATGGGGTTTGATTTAACTTTGATTAGTGGTTGATGTGAGATAATTTGATAATTATCTTCACATATTGATTTATGCCTTTGATTTATCTCTCTCCTCATTCCATCAAGAAGGATGGCCGGCCACTTTTGAGGGGTGAGAATGAGAGAGCTTCATTTTGGGTGAAACATTCTCTTCATCTCATTCCTTGCAAAACTGTGGGCTCCAATTTTTCCAAGGCTCATTCTTTTCTTCACCTCCACATACCATGGCAACTTATAACCCTAAAGAGACAACCCACTACACTATATCTATAGCAAATCTTGGACGCGTCGGCTAGCCAACTTCGCGCCCGAGTTGCCTCGGTCAAGAGGTGGGAGCCCGTAAAAGATTTCGGCTTTATGGTGCCCTTTCCGACGAGGTCGTGACGGACGGAGATTCTGCGGGAGATCGGAGTGGAGACGAAGACCGAAGGAAACGGATCGCTTGGTATACCTCTCTACTCTTTTTCTAGTTTACTAGTAGCTAGGTTAATGGCCCGATCCGGGATGAAAAGTGCACGGTGGTGCCGGTTTGCTAGTTTGCAAAGTTTTTGTTTCCGCGTTTCC
This sequence comes from Agapanthus africanus, assembly GCA_030015575.1. NCBI lineage: Eukaryota > Viridiplantae > Streptophyta > Magnoliopsida > Asparagales > Amaryllidaceae > Agapanthus > Agapanthus africanus. Next base: position 407,662,491 of record CM057346.1, read on the forward strand.
GGCGTCGGATCGACGGCCGGGGCGCCGCCGCGGACTTACACTATTGAGGTTTTGGATTCGGATTTCCATGAGATTTTCTGAATTTGGGGAAAACCGCAAAACATATACAAACTTCTTCTTTCTCTTTTTAAATGAAAAGCGCGGTTTTTCCCATGATGTATGAGTCGTCCACCATGAGTTTGCTGATGGATTTCGAGACCCGATTCGAGGAGTTGGATGAACCGTTTCGGGTACATGGTGGGCCCGGTACGGTACCCCGGGGCGAGAAGACCGTGTTGTTGACGTTGAGCCTGGCAGGGGAGCACTACCTACCGGTGATATTACCCGACGCGTCGGATATCCGGAGGATACCGTCGTGGTCTTGAGATGGATGGTAGGGGCCGGTCTGGATTGACGGCGCCCTAAATATTGAGATTGAGACATTGAGATTTCGAGATATTGAGGTACTGAGATTTGATGATACAGGCCAGTCCGGATAGCCGGAGCCTGAGGTTTTAAGACATTGAGATTTATGTTTTGTGTCAATGCTAGACACTGTTGATGCTGATTTCATTTATGAATACTCATTTTAAAAATACAAAGGAAATCTCACTAATTTATGAAAACAGTTTCTTCATTTACATGTATTCTGTTTTTATGCATTCATACCTCATTCATATGATATATTGCTACCTGAGGCACTGACATGGGCACATGAGATCACACTCGGATTAGATATTACCCTAGCCATTGTTATAGGCTGCATGTTATACATATATTTGAGGATATATTATGATCATTGACCTAGGTTGCGTTATTTATGCGATTTCTGTGCGTAGATGTTTTTCTATTCACGAGTTGGCAACTCACCCCCGTTGTGCCCCAGTTTCTTGCAGGTTTGCCGTACAGGTTTCTTTACGGCTTTGCGGGCAAAGTTTCGTTCGGGTGATTTGTTAGTAGGTGGGTTTACTTGTATCGTACCCCCATTATATATCTTGTATATCATTATTCTGTTGTATCTAGAAGTTCCATCAACCAAACATGTATTTATTTTTGAGATAGAGACCAGTGATGTTATTCTTTCGACCTTAGAGTCGCGCGTTTTTTTTTTCTTCTGGTTTTGAGTTTCCTTTTGAGTTTTTGATCCTCGCCGTTGGCGTTGTATATTATATTGCTTGTGTGGTTGTGACCGTCGATTGACGAAGAGCTAGCTCCCGCTTGGGGATGCCTTTTTTTGATTTCGTATACTATTCATGTTGTATCCCGTTTGGGGGCCAGTATTTACAAAGGAGACTCTGCCGAAATTTTCAGTAAATTTTTGATGTTTTTTAAAAAACCGCATAATTCGGCTTATGCTATTGAAACTACTTGCTTTAAGTTGGTTTTTCCTGCACTCTACTACTTTTCTTGGTTTGGATTTCTGGGTTTTCGGTTTACTTAGATTACGTATGCCTCGAGACGTTCGTAGTTTACGTGCCGGTCTTGTTCCGTACTTTCGGGATGTGACAAATGGCAGGGCCATTACTCGGAGTAGTAAGAAATAAGAAATGTAACTTTTTCACCTTGCGGGTGGAATATACGGCTACCTCAGTAGCGCCAAAGGGACGCTAGGCTGAGATGATTTCTCGGGAGTTTGCGCATGGTTTCACACGCAAAAGAAACAGGGTTTCTTTTTATCGTGACATCAGGTCAACGATAGCATACTCAAACAATCATATATATATGGAAAGTTGAAACATTTACAGATTTAACAATACTTCATCAAGAAGTAAGTGGCATGAGAAGGTGGTTTAAGCTATAAGGTTTTTCCTTCAGGTCAGATGATCGGGGATCCGATGACGAAGGAAATAGCTGAGTAACGCTATGTGCGTTTCGGTTTTGTCCTGGGTGGCGTATTGCATTTTAGATAGCATGATGACCTTACTCTTATGTTTGACATTATTATTATAGGTGGCGACTTTATAGATGTATATTTTAAGATTGATTGTGTACAGCTTTCATTTTTTATTATCTGAGATGAATATTTCTAATTTTGTTTGACTATTTCGGGCATGGAGTACAAGTGTACAGGGTATACGAAGTGTACGGGGTACACGATGTGCGCAGGGCACACATTTAAGGATACGTCAGCAGGTAGGAACTCTCCTTCACGCGAGAGATCCCCTTTATGCTAAGGAAGTATATGAAGGTGAGACTAGGTGTGCTAGACGTCAGCTGTTTGGAGCAATGACTGTGGTGTTGTATACTGGGTATGGCAATAGTGGGAGCACTTAATAAAGTCGCCCTGACCGGGTTATGATGAGATTGCCATGTGCTATAGGCCGAGCGGCCGAAGTGGTTATCCCATGTCCACTTTTACCTATTTACATATAGCCGGACTAGGGGTCTGACTCATCGTACGGGGTGCGAGCTTGTCAGGAAAACTCGGGCATATCGCAGGACGATATGGCCGGGCAAGTCAATCATAGGGTGATTGAACTTGGATCTGTACGGTATAACCTTAATGGCGTATACTCTCAGGGAAAGAATTTTATACCGTACCATGTTTCCATACGATGTACGTTTGGATCGTGCATATAAGGAGGTTGAGAGATGGATCCTCTTAATGTGTAAGCCCTTATGACGACCTCGACGGGCAATCTATACCCTTAGCGACACTGGGCTGTCTGGATAGGCATGTTATGAGCGTTTGCTAGTTTGGTTGTTGTTTCCTACTGCGATGACAATGTACCACACATACGGGGCAGTGTCAAGAAAGCGGATGAACAGACCTAACTATTCAGAGCTGGAAGAAGATCGATTGAAATGTCTCTTAATTGCATGGCATGTCAACTCTTATTTACGCCATGATGACGAAGTTTACGAGTGCGATGAATCGAGAGGTACACCTAAGCGTTCAGGTACGCTTCTAAGAGGGATCGAAGGTACTTCAGCAAACATGTATGTTCGGATCTGGGGTATGAGATTTCGCGAACCTATCATATTTTTTGTTTATGTTGTTTTTTTTTTAAGAAGATTTGTGTGTCGGTCCTAACGAATCTGGCTGCAAGGCTATATGCTTGCAGGTTCTCAACGGTCCACGCCGCACAAATATATGTGTATAGATAAGAATGAGAAAGAGAAGGATGAGATTCTCAGGAAAACAATTGATTCAGGCAATCAATGGTTTAGTGGACGGCACCCACTTGAATGTGCAAGTAGGAGTATGTTAACCATTTTGGCCCGATCCGACCCAATAGCCGCCCATATGAGTGGTTATTCTATCTATTCATATATAGAGGGTTTGGGTTTCCATAAGAGACATGAAAGAGATCATATGTATATGTATAGTGTTTTTCTTTTTAGAAAAACTAGAAAGCCGTTGTCTTCTTCTTCATCTCTACTTAGATTTGACAAACGGGATGATCAAGTGGGAAATTGTACATCACCTCCGGTCGTATATAGAGGGTTAGGGTTTCATAAGAGACATGAAAAAAAATCCTATGTATACAATATAGAGTGTTTTTCTAAAAAGAAAAACTTAAAGAGCGAACTTCTTCACCACCTTTAATTTGGATTGGCAAGCGAGATCATAAAATGAGGTTTCCTTCCAACCGTTGCTTGGAGACGCCAAAGAACAGATTTTCTACCGGATTTTCTCCGTGACATGGACATAGAACGATCCAACCAATCAAATCAGGTATTTCAGTAAGCCTTTCGAATAGATACATGTATTTCCGTTGTGCTTGATTGCTAGTTATTTATTTACATCATCTAAAGTGTAGAATTGAATTACTAACGAGAGAGATCAAATATTACAAGGCAACACGATTTAAAGCAAACATACATTCCACACAATAAAACAGATTACATAACATTTTCTCTGCCATGCATTTCCAACTTTACTCTCCACAGACTCAATAAACTTCTTACAATTATATAGGGTTCAAGTTCACTAAAGAGCATTTCTTAAAAAATTACCTTAGAAGCAATGCAGCAAAACAGAAAAGAATACCTTTTGAACATGTTTTTTTTTCCTCCATACCTCAATCCAACTAACATAAAACCCTATAATGCAGCATCAATAGGTCCAAATATATTGAAGCGTAAAGGTACACAGATTGTTTAGTCGAAAGCATCATCATCATCATCGGGAAGAGGCTGAGCAGCAGCAGCAGCAATGTCTGCCTCGTGCCTGTAATCAAAATGATTTTAACAAGTTAGAGATACCCTGAGGTTTCAAATAGAAGCAACTGTCTGGTACACACCCATGAAGGGCCGCATACTGGATACTCGGCGATGGTGAATTTCTTTTTATTATTTATTTATTGTGGGGGAGCATGTGTCTGCGTGCATTAATTGCATAATACACCCTTCATATACTTCATCTATCACTACTAACCCCTTTATTGGTTTATAAGCACCTGATACTTCCTGGTATTTATTCCAGAATTTCAAGATTGACACAATCTATTCATAATCCAAGTATCTCAGGTGCTCATAAGCCAATTGGAGTTAGGGTAATGATTGGGATATATATCAAGGACATTGCCTAAAAGTAACCATTTTTTTGTAGGGCGGGTGGTGGGTTGGTGTTGAGGAAATTTTTAGTTATTCAACAATGGCCCTGCTCTCAAATTGCTTTATATATAACCCCTAATAGATCAACTTCACTCTCTAAATCCAACAAAAGCTTCTACCTACTTGCAGTTGTCACTCGACCAAAAGTCCCATAGCAAAACTAATCAACAAGTATCCATAGAATTATGGCAAGTATCCTCACAGACAAGAGTAAAACCTATGGTGTCTTTATGGTCAAATTGAAATTATGGGTCGAATCTGGAATAAAGCCAGGTCAAATTCCAAAATAACCCCCACCTATCTAATCATATACTCCCTTCTGTTTCATTTATACTAACCTTTTTCTGAACTATTTTTTCCTCAAATTACTTGTCCCTATAGAATATCAAGAAGCATGTTTTACTCTATATGCTTTTATTACCAGTGCACTTCAAATATGGAAATATAACCCTAAATGTGAAAAAATTTAGCATTATCGTAGAGTTGACTTAGGAATTTCACATCTCTGAGTCTCTGGCATTTTAGTTTTTTGGAAAAATTATTCTGACCAAATAAGCCTGCAAGAAAGTAAAACAGACAAGCATTGTGAATCAGAGGGAGTACAGAAACACAACTGCACTCATGTCTCCAATCCCCTATTATACTAAAACTAGATTCATGAACAAAACTCAAACGATTTTCCATTTGAGTTACATTAAAAAGTAATACAAAAAGACATTGTAGGAACACTTACTGCCTCTGCAGGTCGATATCGATCTGCACCTCTGGCGGAGCAAGAGCAGGAGACTCAACAAAGTGAAGGTTTGGATCCCTGCAATGCCAATTCATGTAATTACCATTATATACCATTTATTTCTTCGAAATAACAAACATATGAAAGAAGTACGGTGTCGGATGTAATGATTACCCAGCAAGTTTCCTAGCCAAGTACAGAAAGGGCTTCTCAAAGTTGTAATTGCTCTTAGCAGAAATCTCATAGTACTGCAGGTTCTTCTTCCTGTGGAAAGTCACTTGCTTTGCCTTCACCTGCCTGTTCTTCACATCAACCTTATTACCACATAGAACTATAGGAATGTTCTCGCACACCCTGAAATTATTAAAGTCAATCGAGTCTCAAATTAAGAAAGCAAAATGGAAGAGAGATGTATAGCACCATTTCGTATAAAAAAAATTTTAAAATTGGCTATAAACCTGCAAAGATCACGATGCCAGGTGGGGACATTCTTGTATGTCAATCGTGCAGTAACATCAAACATGATAATTGCACATTGACCATGGATACTGCAAATTCAAGGGAGGAGAATGATAAGCACGAGCTATAAAGTAAAACCACATTAATATCTAGGAAACAGATTGTATGAACAAATATGACCTGTCACCAATGAAACAACAAAGAGCCTTAGCTATTTAAAATAACAAGTATTTTAATAATAGATTTTCAAAAGCAATAAAATCTAAGAACCAACTCTTGTTTTGATTATATCAAAACCAATTTGCAACAGAGAAAACTTTCATGTACATGACTTGGATGCCAAACAATATTATTACAGCATTTTTTTTCTTTTATCCAAAAATTACAATAAGATCAGTGACATGATAAGCATTAGAAGTTTAAAGAATGCAGAAATCAGAATGAAGGCATTTATTGTCCAACCGAAAAATTGGTGATTTCAAGTTTTAAACTGCAAGAGGATCAGCAGATATATGTAACTGTTTTACTGACAAAATATGCTGATACCAAAGTGTGCATGTGAAAACTAATTAAGTCCCTTCATCACACCACACACAAGTAGAAAAGCACCGGAATTAATGCTTTCATCAAGATAAGTTGATACTCGTAATTAAATGGCTAAAAAATGCTTCACAAAAAAGATTGAAAATGCAGAGAGAGACAGCAAGTACAGTTTATTTTCAAAATCTGATGCATTTTTCACAAGTTGCCAAATTAATGGAAATTAGACATGCGGCTAATGCCAAATGCCAATATATATAAGCCAAACTATAAAGAGTTCAGTCCTAATCAACAATAAGCATATGCGCAGCAAATTATGTAGACCAGTACTAAGAAAGTTCTAGAACCGTAAAAGGAAGATTGGAACACTAAGCATATTAATGGAACAGTGGTACAAGTTTTACTTGTGATGGTTATGGCCTTGAGAGAAAAAATTCTAGTTATGGTCACTAAATATGTCACAGCACAGGAAACAAACATGAGGCCAACACAAAGGCATTTTCTAGCGAGTAGGACAAGAGAACATGGATATTGTTTTTATCCTTAGTAATATATAATAATAACATATTAAAAATAATAAAGATTATACACAAATCATCATGCATGTATAGGAATGCACAAGGATGCTTGCTCATGCACATGTTTCCATTACTAATACTAGATACCATGTCCTTTGCAACTACACTAGCAATTAATTATAGAACATTTTATGCATCAATATAAGAAATATGCCTACTCTTGAACTTTCCAAAGGATAACTTAATAACCTAATGGCGTTCTGTAATTAAAAGACATGCTAAAGTCGTCAACTTTAATACAATGTCTTGGTCTTTATGACAATAAGTGTTCTTTTTATATAAAAATAAATATATTTCCATTTGCCAGAGCGGTTGATATTACCATTACCAAATGTATAGTAAAATGACGGTAGTTTGAGAAGCATCCTAAAATTGGTCACTGGAGGGCCCATGAGGCCATGAGGTGCTGGTGTCCAGTATATTTTCGACATTCATACTGCATCAAAATAGAAGTGTTTGCAAGCAAAGCGGCACATGCCGCTCATCTATGTGAGGTGTGAGTAGAAAGGAAAAGTGCATGTTTCCCAACTTTTTACAAAACAATGTGTACAACATTGTACTGCCTATATATTTGTAACAAGCCTTATATCATAGTATTAAAATAATTAGGATTAATCCGTCACCTAGCTTAATGAGCATGATCATTTGAATTTTATTTAACATTCAACCTGGTATAAAGCGATCAACAAAAAGCTCAAATCCAACAGATATAAGTACCTATTAGCTTACAAAGAAGCAGGCATTACAAAACGAAGTACTCAACAACTTACTAATATCCATCTCTAAGACCCCCGAATTTCTCTTGCCCGGCCGTGTCCCAGCAATAAAACCGGATCTTCCCGCAATTTGTGAAGAAGTCCAAGGGATGCACTTCAACACCGATAGTCGCTGCACATCAAAAACGTTAAGGATCAAGAATTCAACTTTATTACATAAGGCAAACCTATCAAGCGGTACTAACGTTCGTATTTCTTCTCGAATTCTCCGGTGAGATGCCTCTTCACAAATGTGGTCTTCCCTGAATCACAAGATGAATTGTAATCAGCAAAAAGCATCAAGAATAACTTTTACAAGAAACAAGACAAAATCCCCAAAAACAACCAACTTTAGATCAAACCAAAAGGAAAAATTCAAAATTAATCGATGTCATATCTATAGATTCAAAATTAACCGGTGCCTCCATCGCCGACGATGACGAGCTTGAAGCTCGGATAATCGACCGTCTGCTGATTCGGCAATGCCTGCAACAACGAACAAAGATTATAAATTTTGTATCCAAAACCCTAACCCTAATTTGAGACGCATGAGAGAAGAAGAAGAAGAAGAATCTACCATTACTAGATTCGATATCAGGGACGCAACAATGAGATCAGAGATGAGAGAGAGAGAAGAGAGAGTGAAGTTAGGGTTTATAGAGAGATTTATGTGGGGCTTGAAACCCTAAAAAAGGTTTGGCCAGAAACATCGTCTTTGCTGCGAAAGAACGCGACTTTGTAGGCCGTTCGATTTGTTGGAATGTCATAGGATGACGACACATGGAATAGATTACCAGCTTGAATTTGAATTTATGGGCCGGGCTTGGACCATATTGGGCCGATTGGATAGGCTCAAACATTGTAGACATTAGCAATGAAAATAAAAATTTATATAAAAAAAGGTATTTTATGGGGATTGGGTTGTGTATCATTTTTGTTAGTAATTAGTTCCATAACGCCCCACCAAACTGTTTTATCCTATTTCGATTCTCCGACAGTAGCCAGTATCTACAGTCTACCACGGCTACTTAAATTTTCTTTATAAAAACTATGGCAAAATTAGAAAGATAACTAGACTTGCCTTGTAATTTAGGGCATGAGAGCACCCCATTGATGTTATCCTTACCATACCATATCAAAATTATAAGACAGCGACGCCTTATTAAGACGCAAGCTGTTGGTATGCTGTCTAGTATCCGTTTGGGCAACTTTAAGTCAATTGGATAGGGCCATCTTCTAATGGGCAACCTGCAAATGATGGGCTGTAACTCGCTATATGTCAACCTTTTGGGTGATAGATAGGAAGCTTGAGAAATGCAATGTTGCGAGTCCCTTCTCTTGTGATGTGATAGGAGATAAGATGTGAGGTTTCGCAACCTTTTTAAGTCAGTGAAAATCTTATGCTCGTGTTTTTTCTCGTGAATATATTCCAAGATGGTTGAACTGCATCAAATCTGGTGTTCCTATATCTTATGTTCTTAATATGTGAAGGAATCGGCATCCCTACACAACCTATAATGTCAATCTAGGTTTTATTTTCTTATAATAAAATAAATATCTTCAACAATAACATAACGGATATACATATACAAAGAAAATAAAATCGAGTGCAAACGAAATGAAAAACGTTGAAATGGATGAGTCATGGTGCTCTTAAAACATATAATAAACTATGTGCTCCTTTCTAGTTTGACTGGAAATATGTTCGGTTGACTAACAATGCTCTTGAAAAATAGAATAAAAAATATGCGCCTTCTAGTTTAATTTTTAACTAAAATTATGACAAAATCGGAAAAATTTAAAATCAACTGTGCTCAAAAGAAATAAGATAATAGTTGATGAAACAAACAATACTAATATTAAGATTAGGGCAAGTAAAAAACTAAACAAATGATTTCAGGAAACTATATAGGCCAGGTATCCTTGGCTCAGGGATAAGGCCCCAAAAGCCTTGGTGAAAAACTCCCTTATGGTACACCGGCCATTTTTTAGTTTTCGATGTTCTCCTGCTATCCTTAATAACTTTTTGAAAAGTAACTGCTGCATTTATCAGATAACTATCACATATTTACATTTAGCAGCTAAATATTATCTCATGTGTGTTCACGTCTTTTCAAATTGTCACTCTCTTATATAGAGTAGTTATCTGATGAGTAGAGTAGTTAGCATGTAAATATAGTAATTATCTCCTAATGCAGTAGTTATTTGCTAAAAAGAAACTTACAAGGTTAGTATAAGGATATTGAAGAAAGGAAAAAGACGAGTTTGCTAAAGCTTAGACCTACAGATTTTTGCAGATTGGAAGTTTTTCACTAATTTTTTTGGGAGAAGGATTTAAATATGTTGGTTTATGAGTTAAGGAGCTAACCCATATTTCGGATGATTTATCGTCTTCCCGTAAAATCAATAAAATCCATGAGAGAGACCACCGGTACAAGCAAACAAAGCCATAAGAATTAGGCCTATAATTAACTTGACTGAAGCACGTTTTAACATTAATACACCAAGTTACACTGGTGCATACTTGGAATTTTGGCTGAAACTCAAGCTTCAAATGATATTCATTCAAATATAAGTGATTTTGGGTCTTAGGACTAGAACAACATCTCACATTTTTTTATGATACAAACAAATCACTCCAACACAAGTAAAAAAAATAAATAAGAAAGACTTCTTTTAAGTAGTAAATAATGCAATATCTATATTAGCATAAAATACATAAACCATTAATTTCAAACATCTTCCCCCCTCCAACAAAGAATAGGAATTAACTCCCAAAACCAATCATAATTAACCCCTTTTACATGAATTTCCGTGCCTTGCCACGGCTACTAACCAACGCCACATCATCAAGCACGGGCCCACACAATGAACTCATATCATCGCTTCTTGTTATGTACCCGGTGCTCATAAACACCACCCGTGTTCGGGTCGAAAAAGCTTCAAACTTAAGCATTCCTCTCTTAAAACCGCCCGTTCCGTTAGACTCGTACGGGACTGTAACGGTTTCCTTGCCTGCGAAAGCTTGGGTCACCAGCGACCCTTTACAGGCATTGCCGGCATCACCGACGGAGAACGTGAGAGTATAGGATTTGCCAGGAATGGTCCTTGCAACCTGGGCAACGGCACTCTCCATTCCGCCCACGAGCTCGACTGCACGAGCATTTCTAGGGACAGTGAAGTGCAGGGAGTCGATGTATTTGACGGCTTTTAAGGATTCGACCATCCATCCCGGGAGTGGAGAGTGATCATCTTCGATGTGGGGTGGGATTAGGACACCCCATGTCGTGTTCGGGAGGATGTAGGGGCCTTCCTCGAAATCTCCGTTCTTTAGTAAGTTCTCTGTTAGATGAAAATTGCACAATTAGATTGCAGAATTATACTTCATGAATTATACTTCATGTTCTAGTAATAATCTTATCATGGTGTGTGTTAGACCCCCAAGTAGTAGTGCTACTTCGACCTATCTATAACTGTTAGACCTGACATTGGGTCATATTTGAAATTCTGGTCCAGTCAGGATGATTGGGAGTTATCTGATCGAAGTCCGACAATAGCAGCTATATATGGACCTTCGCTTTGGAGTTTAGATAATTGTCATATCCTAACTAAAAAGCTAAGATTACATAAGTTATCTGATCTATACTCGTTGTACGAGGGGGGCTTACTATTGGTGATCCTAGGAGGATTGAGTGCCTTCATCGCAACAGAGTCAATAACCGGACCACACGCTGGATCTTCCGCAGTTCCCAAGTTATGAATAACAACATCCACTTTCTTCACTGCCGCCTTGAACGCCCAGGCGTACGAGTCCCACCCTTTACTACTATACATCGTCTGCATCGGGAGCACGCCCGACTCCGGCGTGACCGACACGTTCAGCTGCTCGTCCTGCGCACAGGTGCGCGCGGCGCTAAACGTGAGGGAATATCGATTTCCTTTTGAAACAACGATCTTCTGCTTGATGTAGGCCCCGTTGCCTAGGCGAACGGCAAAGGAGCCTTCAGGGACAATCAGCAGCATGTCGCCCTGTTTTTGGCCGGAGGGGATGTATTCGACAAAGCCGGAGATCTCCCATTGAGGGATGGAGTCCTTGCCTAGGACTTGTGTGCCTTTTAGGTTGGAGGAGCTCGGGCCATGCTCAAAGTTTCCGTTTTGTAATAGACCTGCACATATGTGAAATGTCGGGATTAGGTTTTTGAAGTATGAGGTCAAATTAAATAAACTTTGTGTTCATTGATAACGTAATTAGATTAGTTTCTTGACGTTTATCATAACTCTTAAGCTCTGATGTAATGATAAAGACTTGAAAATGGGGTTAGTAATTCAAGTTTACGTTCCTGATGCCTATTTAAACCTGATTAATTAAAACAACATTGTCGCCTAAATTGCACTAAATAAAAATTGCTGCTTAAATGTTTTTATTTCGATCATTGAAAGAACCGCAACCTGTGGAAATACTTGGACAAAAAATGACTTATTTAAGTGTGCTGACACATGTAGATTCTACAACTTAGGAAATGAGTGATGTCTTTTTTTATCACCCAAAAATAAGGAAAACTTTTTGGCGCACGGGCCCGTAATTCCTGTTCTATGCACACAACACACGCACGACACAACACACACATTCAAGGGACACCATGAATTTACACCGAAAACATTAATTTGTTTTTTTCAGGTTACTGGAATTCAAACCATACACCCACTCTCTCTCTCTCTCTTCCGAGACGAAGCTGGATTTGGTGAGAAGAGACCAGAAAATATGTGAAAAGACAGAGTGAAGCTGGATTTAAAAGGCCATGTGCTCCCTGTGGGACTCATCATCCCATGTTACCCCCATGTTACCCCCATGGTCTCTGATTGCTCCCTTGTCTTGATTTTGTTTTTGTTTTTTAATTTTTATCTGTAGCCATCTAAAACATAACAAATTCTTTTCTACTCCAAAAATTTGGTATGTACTTTTTATCCGAAAATTAATAAAATAATCATTTTAACCCTCTTTATGATTTACATTAACTTTTAATGGCATAACATCAGGTTTTTCTTTAAAATATCCCAACCTCTTTTCTTACTTCCCAAAATTAAAATTAAGCTTTAGCCTTCTGCTGCGTATTTCTCAAAATCGGCCATGAAATCAGGAGTATCTTCAACAATCTTCTCTAGTTAAGAAGAAATTGAATACTTCTGTGATCTTACTTATTCTTTTCGGGTAAATGGTAATCCTAAAATTTATGGAGAAAAATTAATGTTAAACCTAACAGGGGTTTTTTCCGACGGAAATCGTAAAGGGATAAAATAATGTATCTTCGTGTGAAAAGTCAATACCAGGTTTTTGGAGGTTAGAAAGTAATTTGCTATGTTTTGAGGGCCTACAAGTAAAAAAATCCCTTTGATTTTTTGTTCTTCAAGGTTTTGTATACTCCCTCAAGTTTGATGGACGACAAACTAAATGGGAGGGTTAAATTAATAGGTTAATTAAGAAAATTGTAGGGCATTTTCTTCTTCTTTTCTTCTTTTCTTTTTTAACGATCTCAAGATTTGGGGGGTTTAATTAACAACCTCAAATATTTTGGGAGGCCAATATGAAACAAACCTATTTTTAAGGTTTAGATGATTGGAAAAATTTTAAGCCTTCTTAAATGACTTTTCATTTTCTGCTATAAGCATTGTTTTCTCTACCATATTTACAATTAACATAAAGAGTCTCCAGTTATTTTTTAATTATTAATCTTTAATTTTGGTTTATATCATTCCATCCTTATCATTCCATTCTTGTTACTCCATAACCAAAATTTTGCCTTCACAATAAATATTAATTTTCACAATAAATATTCAGGCATGCTAGCTTAAGTATTATTTCCGATCAGTGTCATATCCGCGTATCTATCTAACTAATAAAATTATGTTATCGCACTTACGTACTTGTGCCATTTATCGGCTTATTCCCTTGTTCATTGTAAGACATATGGTCAGAAGATATGGAAGAAGAAAAAAACATTTGAAATCTCAGCCGTCCTAAAAGTTCTGAACGGTAAACAATTAATTATTTTCATGTGAGTATGAACAAATTCAAAGGACAAATTAAATGCCATAGGAAAACTATAAATTTATGGAGCTGGATGCTCGGGAAACCTCACCGTCGGTGAAGGCCGTGGCCATCTGAGCGGCGGCGCACAGTAGCAAGTATGGCGCAATGTAGAGCAGCATTCTGAGGTTGTGAGGAGGACTTGTTTTCGTGTCTAGAATTGGAATTGACTGAAAGTAGTCAGTGGAGATGAGAATGAAGAGAGGTATATATAGATGTCAAGTATATACAAATGCCCTCTTATTTGCATTTAATTTCGGAGTTACCACTTAATTGATTATTAACGCGGCAACGAGATTATGGCATTTTGCAAGAATCCTATATGAATTATTGAACAAATATTTAGAAGAGGAAAAGAGATGGATCATGTTTGGGGTAAATTTTACTCAACCCCATCCATGTTTTGGGATTTTTGAAATAACTCTATTGAACTTTAAAAATACTATAAAACCCCACTGCACCACCAATATTATGTGAAATCGTTAGTTTAATTAATTCGTAGAAGACATAATTGGACTGAATAAACCTAAAATGTCTTACAATTAGATTAAATAGACTCAAAATGAATGGAATATGATATTTTTTAACAAAATACCTTTAAAATTTTTACGAAAATATCCTTCACTGAGGTTTTATAGCAATTTTAAAGTTTAATGGGTTATCTAAACTACCTCAAAAGATGGATAAGATACAGTATATTTTACCCAAAAAACTTCCAAAAAGTTTGAAAACTATATATAAAATAAATTACCATATCTAACTAACGCCTTTATCCTGGTCATTTTTAGAAGCCGTATTTACCTTCACATGGCCGATTGCTGACAGTGATATTTCTCACCTTATAATAAATCCATTAAATTAAAATTAATTAATTATTAATTATTTTATAAAAACTTAATAATCAATTAAAAACTAAATAGAGATGACCGGCGATGATGGTCAAGGTGGTCGGCGGCGACAACAACAACAAGGAGGTGGCCGGAGAAGGCGAGTGCTTGAATAATTGGATTGGGAGATGGTGCTATTACTTTCCATACTTGGGAAATCCAAACCACACATCATCCATCAAGAAAACACAACACCCATGGGCCTCCTGTTTTCCACTCACACTCTTCATTGGATGGGCATAATAGCACCAATGCTATTATTTCATAATAGCATGCATCCCAGATCCTGAATAATTAGGGTTAGGGTATATTTAGAATGAATGAATGAAGAAGATGAGGAGGAGGCCGCTGGTGAGGAGGTGAATAGAGATGGCGAAGGGGAGGATGGCAGCGAGGAGGTTTGGCGACAGCGTGAGAGGATTGTGACGCTAGGGTTAGGGTTGGCTAGATTTTAATTAAGTCAGGGTTAGGATGAAAATTAGAGATGAAGGTGATGACTCCGGTGAGGAATGGCTGCGGCGAGTGTGAGGGAGACAGTGAGAGGGTGACAATGAGATAGGAAAGCAGCGGCGGGGGAGTTTGCGAGGCTAGGGTTTAGGTTAAGGAGAAAAGCGGATGAAGAAGAGAAGAGAGGCCTTGAGGAGTTGAAGCTTTCGCGGACGGTGGAGGAGGAGGACGGCGTTACCGATGGATGAGGACGACACCAATGTCGGAGGATGCGGCAACACTGAGGAGGAGGACGTTGGTAAGGGTTATTTGAGCTGAAGAAGATAGGGATAGTTGTACGATTTTTTTTGACGTGACAATATAAATAACGGTGCTGATGTGGCGGTGGCGTATCACCGTTAACACTGACGTGTCGTCGTTAATTATGTTAGTTTCTTATAATTAGAAAGTATTTGGTACTTCCTGAGAATTGGCTCAAACGTTTTTGAGAGTTTAGCGAACTTACTTATCAAGTGACAAATTGGAAAACTCTAATTTTTCTTTGAAAGATGCAAACCGGTGCATAAAATATACTTCTCGGAATTGTTATTGTTTTGATCAAACTAAATCTGCGACTTTTTTAATATTAAATTCTAATTAAATACCATATATGTAATTAATAGAAAACTCGTAAATTAAGAGAAATTGGCAGCAACAATTTTTGGGCCAAAAGGAAAGGGCAAAAGCCAACTTTATATAATAAATAAATAAAGGTCTTTTTTCACTTAAATCCCCACCCAAAAAAAAATTAAGCAGTTAATAAGAAACCCTCCAAAACTTGATAATTTCTTAATACTCCAAAAACCTTTAAGTTGCTCATTTTACCCTTTCCAAATTTTTCGTCCAAAGAAAGTATGGCCGTTAGCTAATTTATAATATCCTCATCTATCCCACTTATAACCCCATGACTCTATTCGATAAAACCGTCATTTTCTCTCTTGCTTTTCCTCGTACTTCTAATCTAGACCTTTGTATATAGGGCAACCGAAAAACTTTTCACCCTTCGTTTTCAGTTTTCTATTTACACGAAACTTGCAATTAAAGCCGCATTCGTATACCACTGCTTTATGGCTGGAAATTGTTGAGAAAAAAAGAACCATATTCCAATTCTAATTAGAGGATTTGGAGAGCAATTCCTAAACCCTAATTTGAATCGGGACTCTAATTGAGAATTGTAAATGAACACTACTACGAATAATGGTTGCCCCTACGGATTTATCCGTAGGGGCAACCCACTGCCCCTACTGGTATTTGCGTAGGGGCGAAAAAATACCCCGTAGGTGCAAAGGCCGCAGGTGCAAGTTGAGGCCCTGAACTTGCCCCTACGGGCAAATTCTTGCCCCTACGGATATATATGTAGGTGTTATTGCCCCTACGGAGTACTCCGTAGGGGTAATCAAATCATATATGTATTTTTTTTCTTGAATATATTGTATATACCTACGGATACATCCGTAGGTCCTTGTACTACCCCTACGGATAACTCCGTAGGGGATATGCAGTGGCCCTTACGGACATATCCGTAGGGGCACTCCCAACACCCTGCACTGAGATCAGGGGGGAAAATGTCAGGAAACCTGATATTTTGCCCCTACGGATAAATCGGTAGGGGATAGACAGTGGCCCCTACGGATTTATCCGTAGGGGCAAACCACAACATCCTGCACTGAGATCAGGTGGGAAAATATCAGGTTTCCTGATAGTTTGCCCCTACGGATAACTTCGTAGGGGCAACGTATGTACCTACGGCTTAATCTGTAGGTACATATTGTCTGTATTTTTTTTTAGAAATGGGCTGCTTGATTTTTTCCCGCCCTGTGCACAATACTATATACATCAATCAAATCATATATTGCAGTATTCATAATCACATCTCACGCATATATATAATATACAAAAGAAACCCAAAAACTGAATATGATATAAATACAAACCAATATCAATATCGTTTCAAAATGTAGTACAATGTGATATAAATACATGTTTCAAAAAATAAGAACCAAAAAGCTACCCTAGTTCGGTCCAGCTCCACCTCTGAATAACGTTAGAATAACGCGCGCCTGCTCCTCGGTCAATACACTCTGCAATGCTACAAATAAGGGAGTCTGAGCGGCATGTGGAGCTGGCGATGTGGTCTGCGCAGCCGCCGTCGAGGTAGTCGCTTGCGGAGCCGCGGCTGCTGGAGTCTTAGTGGGCGGTGGAGCTACAGGAGCTGTCTGCGGAACCGCAGCCGATGTAGTGGCTTGCGGAGCCGCAGCCGAAGGAGATGCATGTGGAGGCTCGGCCGATCTACCCTGTCGCGTCTGGACATAACGTGTGTAAGAAGCATGTAAGAACTGTGTATTATTCGAATTCGTTTCATTATTAAGTTATTTCGAAACCCTGTTTGGATATCTAGTTTGGAAAAGCGTTGTTTATTTTAATTACATATGTATGTATGATTAATCAAACTTAAGTCTAAAACCAAATAAGCTCAAGCTACGTACTAATTATGGATATGTTGATATGTATATAATATGAAATGATATTTTACTATAAAGTAGTATACATACCAGCATCTCCTTCAACTCCTGAACGGTGGCCCTCAAGCTATCCAGTTCCTGATGGACATGCCGGTCACTGGAGACGGAGGAAGTAACCGCCGGGGTGGAGTCCAACCTCATATGGGCCCTGCTAGGGCCCAATCCCCGGCCTCACTCCCAACCTCCGTGGTGCCCTCCGTGTGCGGCGTCCAGAACTGGGGTCAGTAGCCTCGGATCGTTCTGTCTGGTAAAATCGATCCCCGAGGCCTGGGCCTGCTCAACCACCCGCTCCTACACCCACATTAAGCAGTAAAGTATAAGTATAAAATTTAAACTTGAACCTTCCAAAACTAAAATTTCAAATTTGGGTAGAAAAAATATTAACACTTACGTAGTACTCCTGGGTAGCGACGTCGGGACATCGAAGCTCGCCCGTGGCGGGATCTGTCGAGGTGCCGTGGACGGCAAGATATGCGGACAGCACGCTCGGTGTACCACCTGACGCCACGGTCCGAGATGTCTGCAATATTAGAAAGTAACTCTTAATATTAGAAATATTAGAGAATAACTCTTAATATTGCAGAATATTAGAGAATAACTCTTAATTTACCGATAACTCCATGGCTCGAGTAATGTTCCTCGAGCCACCTGTGTAAGTGGGGCGACCCCTCTTCGCCGACTTCCTGTTCTCCGTATTCTGAGCGGCCTGTTTCTGCACAACGCATTAACATTTAGTTTTCTAATTAAGAAACCAAAGAAATAAATTATATCATAAATAATGAATTAAATTTAAAATACATACTTGTTTGCGTTCGGAGTCGAAATAAGCGCATAATAGAGGCCATGTCTCTACGTCGACTCTCGCAAACGCCGGAGTAGATAGGAGGGCCGCTCTCTCTGCCTCGGGGGTCGCTATCCACAGGGAGTAGCAGTCGGCCTTCAGCTCATTCCTGTTGTATCGGATCTTGGCCTGCATGTTCTTAATCAGGCCATTGTACAGAGCATGAAGGTCGAGCACCCTCCCCGGGTGATCAGGGTCGGCTACAGGCTGAAAATCGTAATCCAACTGAAAATACAAAAAAAACATTGTTATTAGATTGCAAGTGTTAATAATAAATATATTGGATAGATCAAATGAAAATATATATTATTACATACCCGAGCCTGATCAAAGAAGAGGGCGAATGAGCGCTGGTGCTGCTCGCCCCACTCAACGTGAAGTGGATAGTTCTTCACGATCCGGCTCTCGTCCCCCAAATACCGGCCGAACCTCTCGGCATGAGGACCGGTATAGCGATAGTCAAGGGTAAAAAATAGGGGGAATGCTGCCTCCCCCCTAGCTCTATCAGGCCTCAGCCTATGGGACTGATTCGGGTCTCGAGTCCCCCTCTGGGGATGGAAAGGCCCTGCGTCTGCACGAAATATCAAGACAATCAATAATAAGACAAAGTTGTATTAAGAAATCAAGGTTAAACAAAAATTCAAGTGTGATATATACCTCCGGTGACTAGCGCACGAGCCTGGGCCCGAGCAGCAGCACGAGCGGGACGATAGTTCCTCCGGTGAGGAACAACCGGGGTCCCGGACCCGGACGCATCCCCTCCAACTATAAAATAAACATCGACGCTAAATTTCCATGAAGTTCATATTTATTCTATAGAGCATATGTAAAATAAATAAATATTTTAAATTTATTCATACTAACCTGCAGACGATGCGGAGGGTTTGGAAGCGGCAGGAGTGGCCCCTGTGGAAGGTGTGGACGCACCACCTATAATTAGACAATTAAAAATAGATTATATAAGTAATTGCAAAAAGAATGTGTAGATCAATAATATAACGTTCTAAATCAATATGCATGCACTATAGGACATATAAACATACCCGCAGGTGCGGTGGTGTCACCACCTACAGCTAGACAATAATAAAAATTGCTAAGTAAGAGCAAAAGGAATGTGTATATTTATGATATAGCATTCTAAATCAATATACATACACTATATGATATATAAACATACCTGGAGGAGCGGGGGTGGCCTCTGTCCCAGATGTGGACGCATCACCAACAACTAGACAATCAAACATTGACAATATAAGTAATTTTGACATAAACATGCATGAATATCTGTAATATTACATTCAAAATGGATATGCGTGCAGTATACCTGGAGGTCTGGCCAAATCAACACGAAAGGAGGCATCCGAAGGGGTCTCCGATCTGGGTGCAAGACCGGCCCTCTGAAGCTCCCTACGGAGCTCTCCGGGCGGCAGAACCGCTCTGCCTCTGCCTCTGCCTCTGCCGCGGCTGGAGCTCCTGCCGCCCCTCGCTGCTCCCGACATCGTCATCAAATCTAGATAAACGGTTCGTGGACGCATTAAACAATCATTAAAAGTATTGACTATATATGATCTAGAGCGTAAAATGTGAAGTAATAATATAATATTACTGATAACCTTTTTCGTTTCGTGGGCGCATCATACATATCTACTTGGATTTCATCGTCGATGTCATTTCTAACCCACGTAACTTCATGATCGGTCGAAGACAACCCGTCCTTCGAAACAGACGGTCGGAGCACTTTAAGCCTTCTCTCTTCTTCGTCCTCATCGCTGTCCTCGTATTCTGGGACATCGTAGACATTTCTAGGTTTCCATCGGCATACAACACTCCACCCCGGATGCTTCAAACACTGTGAGTAGTATACTTGGAACGCTTGGTTCGGAAAGATAAACGGATGGTCCTGACCGTAAAATCGAAGTGTGTTCACACTGGTCAATCCATATTCATCTTTCCAAGTCCCAAGACTGCTTCTCCACCTGTCTGTATCGGTTCGCGGATCGTACCAAGTACAGTGGAATATATAAAAGGGTTCTGATCATCCGGGATAGTGGATGCCGAGTATATAATTTAAGTACCCATAGTAAATCACACCGTCCGATCCTACCGTCGCAATCCCACTATTCTGAGTGGTTCTAGATGTTTCTATGTCCTTAACTTCGAATTTGTATCCAAGGACACCAAATCCTTTGTAATATGTAACCTCCATACTAGGAAATTGAGCTAAACATCTTGAATCACTCTCAAATGATGCAGACAAGTTCGGATCGTGGATCTAACAAAACAAATTTTACGATAAATACATAACGATATAAGTTTAGATTAAAACTGATAGCAATAAAATGTAATTCGAATAACTTACATGCTCTGTGACCCAATCACAAAAATTATCCTGATGGTATTTTTCCAAACGCTCTTCGTTCCAATCAGGATGCCCCTCACGTACCTCGTTAAAATGAGTTCTGTTTTCGACAAATAATTGTGACATTAATATTATGTCATTTCATACACACACAAACACAGATATAACAATTAATCCAAAAGAACTTACTCTCTAATTTGTTCAAGACATGCGCAATTAAGCAAGATAAACCGGTATATCTTGTTGATAAACATAGTGTCTACCCTCTTATACTCGGCTTTACCATATGGCCCGTCTTGAATTCTTCGTGGTCGGTAAAACCTTGTCTCAATGTTCTCGTCCAGATAGCGGGAACAAAATGTGGTTGCTTCATCAAGAAGATAACTTTGCATGATAGAACCCTCTGGTCGATTTTTATTGCATATATACTTCTTAAGAGTGTAAAGGTACCTAATGAGAATATGTTGAATAAATAAACACGGGCATACAGGACAACAATAAATTTATAAATTGCGCGAAACAAAAAATTACACGTACCTCTCGACGGGATACATCCATCGATATTGTACCGGTCCGGCTAACTTCGTCTCAGTTGCAAGATGAACCGTCAAGTGTATTATGATATCGAAGAATGACGGTGGGAAAATACGCTCAAACTTGCAAAGTATCAACGCAATAGAATTTTCTAGTTTATCCAGCGTCGCAACCTCCAGTGTTTTAGCACACAACTCCCTGAAAAAACAACATAGGTCGTTGATTACTAGACCAACCGAGTCGGGGAGAGAAGTCCTGAGGGCTAATGGATGAAGGTGCTCCACGATAACATGGTGATCATGACTTTTCAGCCCATCGATCTTGCCCTTCATAATTTTTATTTTCTTGCTGAATGATCCTGAGAAACCTGTGGGGACTTTCAAATCATGCAACACCTGCAGGAATCTTTTCTTCTCCGGTTGTGACATATGATAAGCGGCATTGGGAAGTACAAACTTGCCCGGTTTACCCGCTACCGGTTTAGGGTGCAGTTCACTTCTTATTCCCCACTCTTGTAGATCCATCCGGGCATTCATGTTGTCTTTCGATTTCCCGTCTTTACACAGAAGCAAGTTAAGTATGTGCTCTGATACTCCCTTCTCTATATGCATGACGTCCAGACAATGACGCACTGAATTTGTAGACCAGTACGGAAGCTCGAAGAAAATGCTTAACTTGTTCCAATATTGTGGTTTGACCTGTCTCGTCGGATCCATTCCGAAGGTCACGTTATTGTAACCATCCCATTTAGCCGTCACGTCCTCTCCGGACAATGGGGATGGAGGCCCAAGAAGCTCCTGATGACCATCAAAGTGAACCGTGTCTAACCTATGTAGGGTTCCTAGGCACTTTCAAGAGGTCTCACAAAGCATCAACCATGCCAATTTCAAATTTTACGGTGTCGAGAAACCCTAGACTACGGATCGTTAACTAGATGTCTAGGCGAAAAGTAGAACTAGTAAACTACTTTACTAAAGAGAACGGAAATACAACCTTTGTAGATCCGGTCCACCACCTCCATGGCTCCGCAATGAAGTCTCCTCGCTGTCCAAACGGAATCCCGGGCTCTAGCGTCGGCTTCATCGGAGAAATGGGCGGGCAAGGTCGTCGGCTTCGTGCCGAAGATGATCTACGTCGAGGCATCACTAGATCAAGCTCCCACTTCACCAAGTCATGAAACTTGTGAAGAGAACACACTCTACTACTTGGCAAGAGGTAGAGGATGAAGAAATAGGAAGTGGTTCACTTTAGAATTGGATTTCTCACTCTTTTTCATCAATCACCATTGATGGTCCAAGGTTTTCTTCTTTGAAGAAGATGAAGAAGAAGAAGATGATATTATGATAGAATAAAAGGTTAACTTGAAAAGATAATTCCATTCATTCTTATCATAATAGTTACCATGGTTAAGTGTAGAGAATGAACCAAGGTTAAGTGAAGTGGTTAGGGTTAAGCATGAGACAAAATGGTCACTAAGTCAAAGCTTCATGAAGCTTCATAATACAAACAAAGTTAGCAACCATTTTTTCTCTTTATGCTTTTCATTTTCCATAAAGAATAGATAAATAAATAAATGAATAAAACAAAACCCTAACCATTATCATGTAACCATGGTTTAATCTTTACACAAAAACCCTAGCAAACATGTATCATCAAACATGATACAATCAAGTGCACAAAAGTATATATCACATATACAATGTGCACATCCGAGTGAGAATATCCATTTAAAGTGAACCAATACTAGTTAATGCAAAGTAATATATCAAATATATAATTATACATTAAATCATTAAATCAACACTTGATTTAACGATCCGGTCATATCGCATATAACCGACTAGTATCCTATGTATCGGTTTATCGAATCAATGCTTGAATCGACAACTAGGTTATATCGCATACAACCAATCGATACATTTATCGTGAGAATGGAATACGGTATCACATACATGCATTATTCTCGGTCCCGCACATATCTCATATGCGCTCCTATTTCGTTTCGCTTGAGCCAGGAAACCTCTGTGTAGGACTCTAAAGACTCGTCAATACGCCGGCAGCAGGTGATGATCATATCAAACACCCACAAGCCGCAAGCGGTCTGCTAAATGTAACGGCCACCCGGGTATTGAGCGATCAGAAGATCAACGAGCAAGCCCGCTCACACTCCAGTGAATCCAACTAGTAACACTACCGTACAGTCCGGTCTGATCATCTGATATGTCGCATATCTCGCCTAGGGGTGGTAAACGTCAGACCCCAATAGCTCGATAAGTCGTGTCGATATGAGGTCTATAACAGTTTGAGAAACTATTGGTAACACTTACCAGTAAATCTCAGCAACCCTGGCCAGGGATTTCCGGTTATAGCCAATCGAACACAGCGCAACATCTACTCCCTATACCGGGAGAGACGAATCCCCTCCTATCGCTCATTGCCTTCATGTGATTCGGGACTGTACCCAAAAACCACCGTTTTGCATGTCCTCTTGGACGTGGTAAGGTGGAAATCAAAGCACAGTGGGAACCACACAAGACTCTATGACGATCTCGGGTCAACAGACTACTCTGTACCAGTGTCACCAGAGAACTGCCATCTGACGTAAGGTATAATACCATCTGGGAGTTCTCGGCGAGTCCGTCTAGTGTACCCAGTCTCCACTGAGCACCCGTATATCATCTCTGATGTCAAACACCAATGGATATGGGATCATCCATCGCCCATCTGTATGGGTCGAGAAGGTATACGCTAGTCTACTCTGGTATATCGATGCCCCGTCTCGATACACCCACGACTAGGGACTTTGAAGGATGTACTTATGGACTACCGTGTCCCCACTAGTATGATCCGCATCATAGTCCAGGTAGTCAAGTACACATCCCAAGGGCTTTACCAACATGTAACAGAGAGACAATCAGTGTACACGTTAAGGTAAAGATCAACCAGATATCATACTATCATGTCGAGCAAGAAAGTTCTCCCTATATATGTCCCAGCGTCCACTACAATATACATCCTATGTATAGTAATGGCCTCTAGGGCATACATATAACTAACAATCTCCCACTTGCACTAGGGCCATCTGATAGCAGTGGTTGCAGTATCTCATACTCAACCATCCCATAAAAGTCTCTCTCTGGGAAAAGGCCTTTGTGAGTGGATACGCCGTGCTGTCCTCTGATTCTACTCTCCTAACCTCGATCTCCTTGGATATCAACCATCTCCATGATCAGGTGATACTGCCTTAGAATATGTCTGGATCACTGATGGGACGGACGTTCCTCGGCATAAGCCATAACTCCATTGTCACACAATGGAAGGAACTAAGTTCATCTCATGAACAAATATACATCCAGACTGCCTCTTTGGTAGCATCTTAAGTAGCGATGTATCGAGCCTTTATCGTCTAGTATGCCACGGTATCTAGCTTGGAACTCTTCCAACATACCGTCCCTTTACTGAGGGTAAAGACAATGCCTGCGACTGACATTCAGTCGTCTTTATCACCCTGGAACCCTTCCAGTGATTCTCCCCAGGATCGATTGATACCATCTCACTACAACTAGTGAGTATCCTAACATCCAATTAGATCTATCTCATAGATCCAAACCCAAGATTTAGGAGGTATCACTTTGATCCTTCATGGAGAATCATTGTGATAAGCGGAGATTGACCGAGCGTAGCATAGGAAACTCCTTTCTTATCAAGAGTATGTCATCCACTTATTCTACGAGGATCATCACCATACTCCCTACTACCCTTTTGTTTATACAAGGTTCATCTACCATTTTGATGATATCAAACTCTTTGACTAACACATCAAAACAGATGTTCCAACTCCGCGATACCTGCTTTATCTTATAAAGCATCTTGTTCACGTTTCCGCTGCTCCCACTGTCTACGAAGCCCTCTGGCTGTGTACTTATAGACGTCCTGTTCTAAAACATCATTTAGAAAAGCAGTCATGGCACCCAACCGCCAGATATCGTAGTCATGGTATGTAGCCGTGGCAAGTAGGATCTGGATGGACTTAAGCATAGCTACTTGAAAAGGTTTCATCATTATCCACGCCTGGTCGATGACGAAAAGCTTTAACAAGTCTAGCTTTGAAAGTCTCAACTTTTCCATCTACACCAAGTAATCTTCTCAAGATATACTTGCTCCTGATGGAGATTTAACCCTTCAGATATTGCAACCAAAGTCCATACTTTGTTGGTGTACATGGATTCCATCTCAGATCACTAAGCATCCAGCCATTCTTACAGAGTCTTACTCCTGATGGCCAGCTCGAAGCTAGTTGGGTCATCATCTCATGATGCAATCTTCGCTCCCACTGTCATAGAGTAACCGAAGTATCTCTCAGGTGGGTGAGGAACCCTACTAGATCGGCGGAGAGGCTGAGGTTCGTTGGTAACTATTGAATCCTTTGGTTCTTTCAAATCATCAATTGCAGTTTGTATAGCTGGAACATTTCCAGTTGTACATAACAGATCTTGCCTCGAGCTTGTCCCGATTTTGCTTTTAGACATAGCCCGGACAACCCCAAATCTTAACTAACTTAAGATATTGGCTCTTCCCTTATCATATCAAATATGAAGTGGTAGGCAACTGATTTGATTTGAACCCTATTCAATAGGTATGCAGCTTCTCAAATGCATAACTCCCAAAAGGAAATAGGTAACTCAGTAGTACACATCATAGAGCACACCATATCACATAGGGTGCTATTGCTCCGCCCCGATATACCATCGTGCTAGTGTGTATTCAGAGGAGTAATGCTGAGAGAGAATCTCATTCTCCTTTAGAAAAGTCCAGAAATTCCGTGCTCAAGTATTCTCCTCCTTGATCACATCAAAGGACATAATACTTATACCCGTATTTTTGGTTCTCTACTTCTAACTTATATTCTGTGAATATCTTAAAAGGTTCGGACTTGTGTTTCAACAGGAACATATGTCTGATTCTCGAGAGATTATCAGAGAATGTAACGAAGTACAAAGAACCAGTCCTGGCATATGTAGACAGGGGACCTTACATACATCAACATGTATCATCCCAAGAGTTTACTAACTCTTTCTCTGTTTCCAATAAACAGGGCTATGGTCATTTTATCTCTGTGACATGACTGGCAAGTTTCATAAGATGTAAATTCAAACTTATTTAAATATGCATCTAAATGTAACTTCAGCCAGTCGGGTCGCATTGATATGACCTAGTCTACAATGCCTCAAGAAGGATCCGTTCATTTCTGAACTCTTCCTCTTGTTTGTGTTCCGTATACTAAGAACTGTATGTTTGATTTAGAACACTAATGCTTTTAGATAACGTGCCTGAACCGATCAACTTTTGATATAGGAAATGTTCAAAACATTATCCAATAATACAAAATTTTATCATTTCTTTACTGATAAAGAGACTGATATGATTTTGTATATCAGGTTCGGTATCTAATAACATTTGTTCAGAATCAATGTATTGGTAATACAGGGTGACAATGACCAACAGACTTGGCTGCAACTCTTGCCCCATTTTCTGCCTCATGAAACTTATCACCCGTTCTCAGTTCTCCACCTTTCTGTAGCCCTATGTAACAGATTACATATCTGGGATCCTGATCTGGTATCACATACCCAGGACGTAAAGGATACTGAGAAACAGTTTTCTGTAATGAACACACCCGAAGATGATGCATCAGCATGCACTCTCTTCGTTTGGGCGGCACGGGAATTTTGGTAATCCCCAATTTCCTGCTCTGTCTTATAACAATTATAAGTTGGAGCGGGACCAACGTTCCCCAGCTCAGTATAACAAGCGGGTTCGGTCAATTTTCCGTATTATTATCTTGATTAAGGCGTGATATGGTCGCTACCTGGAGAGAGAGAGAAGAAAACACTCAGCGTGCGCTCTTGCAAGAATAGATTGGTTATTATTTTATCTAATCAGGATGGCTCCCACTGCTTTTTATCAAATCTTCCTTCAAACCCTAAAAGGAAAGACTAGCCGGGATTAATTACACACTACAAGTTCGCCAATCTTTCAGCCAGGCCAGTGTCGGTACTTTGAGGGAGGTCCCCCGTGCTTTCGCACGAACCTAATTAATGTAAACCTCATTTTCCCAGAGGCGTAACCTCGTTAACACCTTTCTAGACACCTACTTGATCGGCTAATTGTAATGTGTAAAACTCTCCCAGGAGTAACAATTACTCGCAGCGGGTATCGGGATCCAACTATCTCATAGAAGGTATGCAATCTCATTGCAAATTTCAACACTTGAAATTCCCGATAATATTTTGCCCCTAACCTCCTATGACCTTGACAAAGGCCAACAAACCATAGGACGCTAGTCAAGTTCAACCCGTCATTTCCTGATTGAATTAAACCCACCCGCACGGCCCTTGACAAAGGCCAACAAGGTCGCACGACTACCCTAACTCAATCTGCATCATATGCATAAGCAGATAAGCACCAGTCAGCTACCGCACACTACGCCTTGACAAAGGCCAACAAACGCAGCACGAATACTAACTACTACTTATCTGAAATGACGGGGGGCTACGACAGGTTTTTCTGAAAACCTATTGCGTAATGAACTTGATATCGTTGTAGAATCAAATGATTTTAAAATGGAATTCTTTTGAGGCTTTTCTAGTTTTGCTAAAGGAGTCACTCCCGGTGAAGGGATCGTCGGTCCTTTCCTCGTCGAATGAGGTGCGGGATATATCATATATATCACTGTGCAAAGCAAAAACACTTAAAAGCATTCAAAAGACAAACCAAGTGTGTAGCATCTGCCAGTTATTGCTAAAGGAGTCACTCCCGGTGAAGGGAGCTCGGTCCTTTCCTCATCGAATAAGGTGCAGGATATATCACATATACCGCTATGCAAAGCAAGAACTGTAGCTACCTGTTTTATTTTGAAATTCGATTCTACAACATCTTAGGTTTCTTTTTCTTTCATTAATCATATTAATGAAGTCCCATCATTTAAGTACCTAAACATCACAGATAAATACGACGTACACTTATGCCATTCGCATTCGCCTCGATGTCCCCTCGTGCACCGTTAGGTTAGGTGACTAACGGCAGAGCGGGGCAGGGCTAGCGCGGATGTAAAACATAAGTAACTCTTATATAATATATCATATATACTATATACTGTATCTATCACAGAACATCACATGATCACATCACAGATATCGCAGCAGAAGAAACATATGAAATATTGGATATCCTAGGACGTCCGTGTTTTTAATACGAGCCAGTATAAAACACGGATTCCACGGTCGTGATGAATAGCCAAACCCACACCCCAAGACCCCTACGAGAGCGGCAAGCAACCCTACCAATTCTAGAGTTAGGAGACCCGGACTCGACTCCTCGAGTTGGTCTCCCACTGGACTCCAGAACCTTGTTACTTGTGCTCCCCTGCTTGGGTCTATCCTAGTGCAGAAAAGTAAATAATATACAAAAGGTGACATCTTCCGCAACCTGGAAGTGCCCCAATAAAAGAATATTACATACAAGTTTTTACATGAATGAAAATGAAAAACACTCATCTCACATAAAAACCCCCGGCTATTCAAACACGACGATCCAATATAACATATCCAGCAACACATAACATCACATGTCATCAACGTAAGTAAACATGCGTATCCCAATTGTCGTTGGCATATAGCAACGAAACCGGCGATAACACATGTTACACTTACGGTCACAGAAAAGAAAGTGTAAAACTACAACAGTTGGAATCCGCAACCTCCTTAGACATCGCATGCCTAAACCAATGAATTCCTTAGACATCACATGCCTAACAATTATAAACCCCGCATTTTAGTCTCATTATCGAAAACTCTTTTCAATATCAAGTTGGGCAATTCAACAAGATTCCCGACATCCTGATCGAATGCTCGTCGCAAACTTCAGTAGACGGCTGCACCCCCGATACCGTCGACGAAGTGCACCAAGGCGGAACACCGCTACCGCGAGCACCCGGACGGATGCTTTCGGCGACGGGGTTCTCCTATAGTCACTTGGTCGGGGCTATGGAGCGAGGCTGTCTATTAAGTTTACTCGGCGAGTATCCGCGTACACTACGTGATTGCGACGGACTTTTGATCACATCAAAATTCCGTGGCAACCGATCAATTGAGACTAAACTGCTATATTTATAACATTCATTCAGTTATCTCATAACTTATTGTGAATTCCAATTATTGTATCCCATTCCGGATAAATAGAAAATGTTAAACTTTTCGATCAAACAGTCGAAAACCCAAGTTTTCCCGATATAGATCAATACATGAAATAAGTCTAAAAATATTCAGTTCGTGCCTCAGTACCAACGGTCCAGCCGTAGAAGGGTCAAGCCAACGCCTCACATGTGGCACGCCGTACTGCCCCAAACCCTAAGGTTCAAAGGGCAGTTCAAGACGGTCACATAATCGAGTTAAGGTTTGTTGTTTTCTAGAGGGACCATCGCGTTACTTGCACTACTTAGAACGTCTTTAAACCACGGAAAAATCCAACACTTGGAAATTTTCCGGCAGGGGAAAAATTGGGTATTTATATCCGGTCGAACTTTTTAACATATTCAAAAATATCCGGAAAGCCAAATAGACAAAGTCTGATAATCCGATCGAATCATCGAAGCTCCAAAATATCCCAGATTATTCAACTCTTGAATAAATATTAAAAAATCCCAGAAAATCCAACACCAGAAATGAGGAATTACTGTGCAAAAATTATGGGGCAATGTGACAATACGGCCGCGGAACCGCCGCAGAAGCCATGCTTCTGCCGCAGTTCCGCCGCACTTTAGAGGCATCTTTGGGTAATTTTTGCACCGTAATTCTTAGAATTCCCTGCTGAATTTTTTAAGAATTTTTAATTTGGAAAAAACCACTTTTTCAGAAAAAGTCCAGAGAGCATGAAATTTTAGGGTTTCGGGTTCGATCGGGTTTCAAACTTCGTCTACGCATCGCCTAAGGCTCTAGCTAGGCTCTGATACCACTGTAGGGTTCCTAGACACTCTCAAGAGGTCTCACAAGGCATCAACCATACCAATTTCAAATTTTACGGTGCCGAGAAACCCTAGACTACGGATCGTTAACTAGATGTCTAGGCGAAAAGTAGAACTAGTAAACTACTTTACTAAAGAGAACGGAAATACAACCTTTGTAGATCCGGTCCACCACCTCCATGGCTCCGCAATGAAGTCTCCTCGCTGTCCAAACGGAATCCCGGGCTCTAGCGTCGGCTTCATCGGAGAAATGGGCGGGCCAGATCGTCGGCTTCGTGCCGAAGATGATCTACGTCGAGGCATCACTAGATCAAGCTCCCACTTCACCAAGTCATGAAACTTGTGAAGAGAACACACTCTACTACTTGGCAAGAGGTAGAGGATGAAGAAATAGGAAGTGGGTTCACTTTAGAATTGGATTTCTCACTCTTTTTCATCAATCACCATTGATGGTCCAAGGTTTTCTTCTTTGAAGAAGATGAAGAAGAAGAAGATGATATTATGATAGAATAAAAGGTTAACTTGAAAAGATAATTCCATTCATTCTTATCATAATAGTTACCATGGTTAAGTGTAGAGAATGAACCAAGGTTAAGTGAAGTGGTTAGGGTTAAGCATGAGACAAAATGGTCACTAAGTCAAAGCTTCATGAAGCTTCATAATACAAACAAAGTTAGCAACCATTTTTTCTCTTTATGCTTTTCATTTTCCATAAAGAATAGATAAATAAATAAATGAATAAAATAAAACCCTAACCATTATCATGTAACCATGGTTTAATCTTTACACAAAAACCCTTGCAAACATGTATCATCAAACATGATACAATCAAGTGCACAAAAGTATATATCACATATACAATGTGCACATCCGAGTGAGAATATCCATTTAAAGTGAACCAATACTAGTTAATGCAAAGTAATATATCAAATATATAATTATACATTAAATCATTAAATCAACACTTGATTTAACGATCCGGTCATATCGCATATAACCGACTAGTATCCTATGTATCGGTTTATCGAATCAATGCTTGAATCGACAACTAGGTTATATCGCATACAACCAATCGATACATTTATCGCGAGAATGGAATACGGTATCACATACATGCATTATTCTCGGTCCCGCACATATCTCATATGCGCTCCTATTTCGTTTCGCTTGAGCCAGGAAACCTCTGTGTAGGACTCTAAAGACTCGTCAATACGCCGGCAGCAGGTGATGATCATATCAAACACCCACAAGCCGCAAGCGGTCTGCTAAACGTAACGGCCACCCGGGTATTGAGCGATCAGAAGATCAACGAGCAAGCCCGCTCACACTCCAGTGAATCCAACTAGTAACACTACCGTACAGTCCGGTCTGATCGTCTGATATGTCGCATATCTCGCCTAGGGGTGGTAAACGTCAGACCCCAATAGCTCGATAAGTCATGTCGATATGAGGTCTATAACAGTTTGAGAAACTACTGGTAACACTTACCAGTAAATCTCAGCAACCCTGGCCAGGGATTTCCGGTTATAGCCAATCGAACACAGCGCAACATCTACTCCCTATACCGGGAGAGACGAATCCCCTCCTATCGCTCATTGCCTTCATGTGATTCGGGACTGTACCCAAAAACCACCGTTTTGCACGCCCTCTTGGACGTGGTAAGGTGTAAATCAAAGCACAGTGGGAACCACACAAGACTCTATGACAATCTCGGAT
Organism: Agapanthus africanus; assembly: GCA_030015575.1. NCBI lineage: Eukaryota > Viridiplantae > Streptophyta > Magnoliopsida > Asparagales > Amaryllidaceae > Agapanthus > Agapanthus africanus. Next base: position 407,694,547 of record CM057346.1, read on the forward strand.
CAACAGACTACTCTGTACCAGTGTCACCAGAGAACTGCCATCTGACGTAAGGTATAATACCATCTGGGAGTTCTCGGCGAGTCCGTCTAGTGTACCCAGTCTCCACTGAGCACCCGTATATCATCTCTGATGTCAAACACCAATGGATATGGGATCATCCATCGCCCATCTGTATGGGTCGAGAAGGTATACGCTAGTCTACTCTGGTATATCGATGCCCCGTCTCGATACACCCACGACTAGGGACTTTGAAGGATGTACTTATGGACTACCATGTCCCCACTAGTATGATCCGCATCATAGTCCAGGTAGTCAAGTACACATCCCAAGGGCTTTACCAACATGTAACAGAGAGACAATCAGTGTACACGTTAAGGTAAAGATCAACCAGATAGCATACTATCATGTCGAGCAAGAAAGTCCTCCCTATATATGTCCCAGCATCCACTACAATATACATCCTTTGTATAGTAATGGCCTCTAGGGCATACATATAACTAACAACCTATAGGGGTGGTCCGGAGGCAGAAAACGTTGATGGCCGCAATAACAAACCTTCCTGCTAAAATTCAAAAATTTTGATGTTGTGTGTTCATGGCAATGAGGACATGCTTTGTGACCATGTACGGACCAACCTGATAGCATTCCATACGCAGGAAAGTCATTAATTGTCCACATTAAAGCCGCACGCAGTATGAAGGTTGTATTTGTGTTTGAATCATATGTCTCTACACCATCAATGAACAAAGTTTTCAGCTCCTCGATCAGAGGTCGGAGATAGACGTCGATATTGTTCCCCGGTGAGTTTGGTCCGTCGATAAGAAGAGGCATCATAAAGTATGATTGGTCCATAGCCAACCAAGGCGACAGATTATAAATTATCATTACAACGGGCCATGTACTGTGACTTCCAGCCATATAGTTGAATGGGCAGAAGCCATCGGCAGCCAGTCCGAGCCGGACATTGCGAGGATCGCTACTGAATATTGCGTGCCTCCTATCGAAATCCTTCCATGCCGGTGAATCTCTTGGATGGCTCATTTTTCCATTTTCGCTTGGAGGAGCACGGTGATGCCAAATCATTGCCTCGGCTATTTTCTTGCACCTGAATAGCCTCTGTAGCCTCTGTGTTATGGGAAAGTATCGTACTATCTTCACAGGTACATCAGGCTTCTTATCAGAATCTTTCGGCTTATACCTGGCCTCTCCGCATGTTGGACACTCTTTCAAATCTGAATTCTCTTTCCGGTACAACACGCAATTTTAGGACATGCTTGAATCTTCTCGCACTTTAGACCCAAATCAGACATCATCTTCTGGGCTTCGTACCAGCTTTCGGGCACATTATTTCCCGTAGGCATAGAATCTTTCAAGAACGAAAGAAGCATTATGAATGACTTGTTGCTCCATCCATTTAGGCACTTAATCTGGAAAAGTTGGACGAACCATGAGAGGGTGGAATACTTCGCATTCTCATAAATTGGTTTCCTAGCATCATTCATGAAATTTTCATATTTATCCACACGCGGTCCCTGACCGGAAGGAATGTCATCTTCGGTACGAATAGATTCACCTAGGGCAGCCTCTACCATATCCTCCATTTCTTCTGATGGAAATAAATTTCCGTATCCTGCCGTATTACCGAATTCTTCTTCTTCTCCTGCCGCATTATCGTGTTCTCTTTCTTCTTCTACCGCAGTACTGCATTCTTCTCCTTCCCCGTGATATTTCCAAGTTGAATAAAGTCTAGTAAACTCATGTTTTACAATATGAAGCTCTGCCAATTCTACCTTCTGCCAGTACTTATTGCCACATCTATCGCACGGACAGAGAATCTTCTCTATTATGATCTTATTATGTGCTCGTGCAAATTCAAGGAAAGCAGCAACTCCTGCGACAAACTTAGGTTGCATACGTTGTTTCCAATCCACATACATCCAGTCCTTAACTCTGACGTACTCATGGGCCATGTTAGACTGAATAACATATAAATTGTAGGTTATGCTGACTATATTGAGAAATATAAGAACGGGATAGTTACTGACAAAGGAGAAAATCCGTGTATATGCTTTGTGTGTGCGTTTGTCGTTGAAAAGAATAAATTATCGCATGTTATGTTAACCGATAGACGGGGACTAAGTGACGCTTTTAGTTTCATATATGGGTATCGATGGGAATATCAAGGTTTCATATTATCATATATTGGTTTTAACCCGAACATCTCGAATCGCTCTCTAGTTATGCATTTGTATGTGTGTGTTCCGGCTGTCGGGGGTAGGCTTCTATCCCATTAAGAATGTATAGAACGAACGCCCATCACTTGTGCTTTCAACCGTTTCGAGTAAATTTCGGCAGCACCTCCCCGCTGTTCTCCGAGTACACTGTAATAGAATAGATAATCATTTCAAAGCTGTGAAACAACGTTGAAATGAACATCTAATCTATCTTTGTACACGGAGAACCAGCGGAAAGGTACCGACGAAATATCTCGAAACGGATGAAAACACAAGTGAATGAAGGCGTTTGCTTTATACATTCTTAACTTGTCCACACGGGACAAATCTATGGGTTACCATACGATTGAATTTTCTCGTCGCGTAGACTATACGACGGTTGTTAGTATCGAGCTATACTGTCCGATATTTAACAACCTTCGTATAGTTCTAGGTCACGACGAGCATCGCACGTATGTTAACCGATAGACGGGGACTAAGTGGCGCTTTTAGTTTCATATATGAGTTTCGATGGGGATATGAAGGTTTCATATTATCATCGAGTATCATATATTGGTTTTAACCCGAACATCTCGAATCGCTCTCTAGTTATGCATTTGTATGTGTGTGTTCCGGCTGTCGGGGGTAGGCTTCTATCCCATTAAGAATGTATAGAGCGAACGCCCATCACTTGTGCTTTCAACCGTTTCGAGTAAATTTCGGCAGCACCTCCCCGCTGTTCTCCGAGTACACTATAATAGAATAGATAATCATTTCAAAGCTGTGAAACAACGTTGAAATGAACATCTAATCTATCTTTGTACACGGAGAATCAGCGGAAAGGTACCGACGAAATATCTCGAAACGGATGAAAACACAAGTGAATGAAGGCGTTTGCTTTATACATTCTTAACTTGTCCACACGGGACAAATCTATGGGTTACCATACGATTGAATTTTCTCGTCGCGTAGACTATACGACGGTTGTTAGTATCGAGCTATACTGTCCGATATTTAACAACCTTCGTATAGTTCTAGGTCACGACGAGTATCGCACGTATGTTAACCGATAGACGGGGACTAAGTGGCGCTTTTAGTTTCATATATGAGTTTCGATGGGGATATGAAGGTTTCATATTATCATCGAGTATCATATATTGGTTTTAACCCGAACATCTCGAATCGCTCTCTAATTATGCATTTGTATGTGTGTGTTCCGGCTGTCGGGGGTAGGCTTCTATCCCATTAAGAATGTATAGAGCGAACGCCCATCACTTGTGCTTTCAACCGTTTCGAGTAAATTTCGGCAGCACCTCCCCGCCGTTCTCCGAGTACACTGTAATAGAATAGATAATCATTTCAAAGCTGTGAAACAACGTTGAAATGAACATCTAATCTATCTTTGTACACGGAGAACCAGCGGAAAAGTACCGACGAAATATCTCGAAACGGATGAAAACACAAGTGAATGAAGGCGTTTGCTTTATACATTCTTAACTTGTCCACACGGGACAAATCTATGGGTTACCATACGATTGAATTTTCTCGTCGCGTAGACTATACGACGGTTGTTAGTATCGAGCTATACTGTCCGATATTTAACAACCTTCGTATAGTTCTAGGTCACGACGAGCATCGCACGTATGTTAACCGATAGACGGGGACTAAGTGGCGCTTTTAGTTTCATATATGAGTTTCGATGGGGATATGAAGGTTTCATATTATCATCGAGTATCATATATTGGTTTTAACCCGAACATCTCGAATCGCTCTCTAATTATGCGTTTGTTGTGTATTCTTGTTGTATGTGTGTGTTCCGGCTGTGGGGGGTAGGCTTCTATCCCATTAAGAATGTATAGAGCGAACGCCCATGCCCTTTTTACCAATCAAGAGAATACTACTAATAACTTATTGATAACATAAACAATATAATAATATTTTAGTATGTCAGGTTAAAATAATTGTATTAGCAAATACATTTTAGATAGTTATATAGATTACAAATTTCCAGAGAGAAAAAGTGGATGGGCAAGGAGAACAGAAGTTCCACTGTATTCACTTTTTGGATGGAACGATTTTGGTAGGCGGAAATCTATCATATACCAAAAAAGTTCTAACTGAAACCATCAACTTCCAATATTAGATTCATTCATAACTAACAATAAAAGGTTTTACTTCTCATTTTATTTGACTGGCACCAAATAAACCTATCCCATTAAAGATATACTTCAAAGTTCCAAACACCAATTCCAATTGACTAACCCCCTTACTTAATTTGGGTCAACAACATAAGCTTATTGAATATTATCAATCACTAAAGTAATATTAAGGAGTATGATAAAGTTCAATGTCAAGACCATGCATAAATTCTTGGAAGAAATATTCAAAAAAAATGATATCATGATCACTCAAGTAATATCTAATTTTCCCACAATAATTGAAAGGCATAGAGTTGAAGGGGATTATGAAGAAAGAATGGACCCAGTCACCACCCATCAAGCAGCTTTCTCCCTACACCAATTTACTTTCTGTTTTATGAAAGACATCCTAGTGTTGTCAAATATCTTACGACATGCAAATCAATCTTACGATTCAATACAAGATACAGGAAAATTAATAAGTATCTTATGAATGTATTTGTTGGATGATTGGATCAAGTAGTTTTAGGATACAATTTCTGCATCTTACAATATAATATAATGGAATCACAAATATTCAACCCAACTAATAAATGTGTTGCAAATATATTTAGAAAGATTTTTTAGTCACATTTTGGTTGCTAGTTTTAAGATGAGAAAACGGAGTATACGTTTAAATTTCCTATGTTGGCGGGACACAGAACATCACTAAATTCATCGATCCATCCATGTATTTTGTTGTCATCAATCCACCTAACCCTAACCCCAACCTAACCCTAGCACCAGCCCCACCCAGCCCCAGGGGCAGCCCCCAGCCCCAGCCCAGCCCAGCCCCAGCCCCAGCCCCCAGCCCCAGCCCAGCCCAGCCCCAACCTAACCCTAACCCTAACCCCAGCGCGGCCAGCTAAACCCCAACACCAACCCTAAGGCAAACCCTAACCCCAGCCCCAGCCCCAACAGCAGCGAACCCCAACCCTAACCCTAACCCCAACCCCGACCCCGACCCCGACCCCGACCCCGACCGCGACCCCTGCCGAACCTCAACTCGCGCGCGCGCAACCCCCCGACCCCAGACCCAGCACGTATGTTAATCAAAAAATTCTTTAATTTACCTCAAGATTTACTCACCTGACCGGCGGTGGCGACGACCTGAACGGCGCTGGCGACGACCTGAACGGCGGTGGCGACGAGGAGGACGACGGTGGCGACGAGAACGCCGGTGGCGACGAGGAGGACGCCGGTGGCGACGAGAACGCCGGTGGCGACGAGGAGGACGACGGTGGCGACGAGGAGTTGTTTTCGCGCGCGATCGAGATCGAGAGAGAAAGAAATTGTGAGCATAGGCGATCGAGATCTGAGCTTTAGTAATTTGATATTTAGTTGCCCCTACGGATATACCCGTAGGTTCTTTGTTTGCGGCTCCGTAGGGGCAAACACCAAATTAAGAATTAATATTTTTATTCTTGGACGTCTGGGCCCGTAGGGGCAACCTTTTAGCCCTACGGATTAATCCGTAGGGCCAAGTTAAATCTGCATCTACGGATTCCAATATCCGTAGGGGCAACCCCCTATTTTACTAGTGGAAAAAGAGCGAAGACGAATAGTTTGGGTGGTTTTAATAATCTTATCCCGAGTTTCTCTGTTAACTGGGTAACGGAGTGAGGGGAAAAGGCTACTTGGGGGTGTTTAAGAGCAACTTCAAAGTTTTTGGATACCGAGCAATTGCCAAGTTTTGGGGGATTTTAGTAATTAGCTAAGTTTTGGGGGTTTATAAGTAAAACCCCTTTAAATAAAAGATAATTCCAAAAGAAAATTAATTAAGTACAATTAATAACATCAAGACTATTACAAGACATAATTCAGGACAGACAAAAGAGAAAGTAATGCATTCCAATCACAACCAATTATTTCATTACCAAGATTCATAGTATCAAAGAATTTAGACATCCTAATTGAAGTATCCGAAATGGCATCGCGAAGAACAATTCTAAATTGTAATACCAATTTTACTTGCATTACAAATTTGCAACAAAGAGCTTTTATATATATATATATATATATATATATATAGAGAGAGAGAGAGAGAGAGAGAGAGAGAGAGAGATTAATGGAGGAAAGAGGCCATAGGAGGGGATTTCCTCCTATGGCGTCGAAAAAACACTCCCTCCCTAGTTTTTTCCGACGATCGGCATCCATCAACTTCATCGTCATCATCTAAGATGTGGGTATACCAAATTTCATGTGATTCTACAACTTTTTCACCGTTGATTTAGTGGGTTCAAAATTAACGGTTTACCGACAATAGAACTTTTTATATTGCTAAATCAACGGTGAAAAAGCTGTAGAATCACATGAAATTTGGTGTATCCACATCTTAGATAATGACGATGAAGATAGTAGGTGCCGATCGTCGGAAAAAACTAGGGAGAGGGTATTTTTTCGACGCTATAGGAGGGAATTCCCTCCTATGGCATCTTTTCTCCATTATTCTCATATATATATATATATATATATATATATATATATATATATATATATATATATATATATATATATATATATATATATATATATATCTCTCTCTCTCTCTCTCTAACTTATGTTTAACTTGAGTTAAACAGAGAAAAAGCCTTAAATTTCAAGTCGTAAGAGCAACAAATCAAAACAATAGAATAATGGACTAATCCGGGTGCATTTACCAAGAAAGTTCCTCTTTCTATTGCATTAAACTACACAATTTTTCATGAATTAAATAAACATATCCTATTTAATAATACAATTATTGTGGCTATAATTAATATTCTTTTGAGTGAAGATTCGATTCAAGCAAGGGTGTGTGCATGATGAGGAGCCACATGGTTTGGTTTAAATAATTATTTGAGGAATCGGCGGTTTACTCATTTGTTTGACTAATGTTATTTGAGGGAGGCTTAGCCCGTTGTCCAACAAGCCTAAATACAAAAGCATCTTTTGATTTATTTAGTATATATGTTATTACTACTTAATTATTTTTTTTGAGTTTTCAAAAGGCCCACGTGATAGAGGAGGTATCAAAGAATTATCTATTCGCTTAATATACATTGTTAACCCACGACCTCATAGTCACATAATTCGCGCATTATTCGCCGAATTCGTGAATAATTCGCGAATTTTTGATCAGACGAATTAATCTCCGAATTATTCGTCATTGCCGAACTGGCCGAATAATTCGCGAATTATTCCCGAATAATTCGCGAATTATTCCCGAATTATGTGAAAAACAGCGAATAATTCAAAAAACAGCAAATAATTCATAAAATCAAAACCTAGCGTCTCATATATTAATTTATTGCTCGAAATCCTTCCCGAACACTTACCGAATCTTTTCCGAATACCTGCCGATTTTTTCCGAATAGTTCTCCGAATCCGAATTTTCGACCTCGCCGAATTATTCCCGAACGACGAATTTGTGACTATGCACGACCTAGCAACTTAAGATTTTGGGTAAAGTGGTTCTTGACCTGGTATCAGAGCACATGAGGTTCAAGAGGTCCTGAGTTCAAATTTTATTATTTTCAATTTAAAATATATTTATATTCCCCATTTATTCCGTCTTTACTAGCAAGAGTTTCTTCTAGAGGCATTTGCACGTGGTCCGAATTTCAAACGCTCATGAGAAGGGGTGTATTAAAGTATTACTAGGACGTGTGTGATGAGGAAAAATCATTTTGTATGCTTCCATGGTCATTAGTCCAAGTATTTTTTGTTGGGTTTCGGCAGCGTCCCGACGATCAATCCGTGATCAAATGCGGAACAAAATTTATAAAAACCGGCACTAACGGAATCCATTATCCGGATCTACCATTAAGACTAGACTAGCAATTAATAAAGAGATTGGAATGGTTATACTGAGTTGATCCGTGTCCTTCGGTATTCAACCACCTTTCCAAGCTTCTAGAGGCCTCCATGATCAAGCTTGATCTCCGGTCTCCCTCCATCGAAGAAGATCCATCCGAGGGTTTGTGAAACGAGCTCCTACTTCATAACCGAAGTAATTAGGGTATCTAGATCGCTAAGCTAGATAGCCTAGAGGTTGTAGAATATGGTAATGGATTAATTTGTCTCAAAACACCCTAGGTTTCTCAACACACCTTAGGTTTCTCAACACATGAGACATGAAGGGAGGAGGTAGAAGAAGAAGCTTGAGGATGAGAGTGAGGCAACTCAAGAAAGAAAAATGGCTAAGCCTTTTCATTTGTTGTGAGATTTTCTTTTGTGTTAATTAATTTGCAATATTGGAAGCCATCCACATAAATATCCCATGGCTCCAAAATATCTAGAGTCAACCAAAAATATCTCAAGTCAACAAAATCTCACAACAAACAAAAACTTAATCATGCTTAGAAAATGAACCATGGGTCATTAATAAGCCATGCCACCAAAAATGCAATAAACATCTTATCCTACACCTCAATAACCTTTAATCCAAAAAAGGTCTAAACCATAATGAGGTGTAATCTTCTAAAAGTAATCTTGTAAGAAATTACAAAAATACCCCTCAACCGTATATACATACCCGCATCCGTATTCCGAAAAATACGAATACAATGAGACGAAAATAATCCAACAATATAATACTTGGATCCGGTTTAAACCAAAGCCCACTAGTATTATCCGTCCGAACATCATCCATGCACAAGTACACGTATGTGATCGAACACTCCCGTAAAACCATACGACCTCTAAATCGTTTCGCCCGTGTTGGCTATAATACCTTCAAGTCAATTATTGAATCGCAGGCACGCGATTGTGATGATTGAGGGATGACCTATACCGGTAGAACAGTCTTACTCGAGATGATAGTATGCTATCTGGTTTGTTTTTATCATCATGTACAGCATTAGATGGCATTACAGATCACTATTACATGTTGATAGAGCCCATACGATTCTTGCTTGACTACCAGTATTATGATGACGATCATATACGTGGGAGCTGAATGGTCTATATGCACATCCTTAAATGTCCCTAGTCATGGGAGTATCGAGACTGGGCATCAGTACTCCAGAGTAGGCTAGTGTATGCTTATTGAGACCCCGACGAGGGGCGGTGACCGGTCTCACAAGCCATTGGTGTCAGTTAGTCACCTAAGATATTATGCAGGTGCTCATTAGGTTATGAGTACACTGGACGGACTCGCCGGGAACATGCTAGTTGGTATTATACCTATTGTCAGATAGCAGCTCCCAGGTGACATGAGTACAGGTTAGTTTGTCGACCTGAGATCGTCGTTTGTCTCGTGTGAGTTCCCACTGTGTTTTAATTACTACCCTACCACGGCTCAAAGGAGTCGTGCAAATATGTTTTAGTTGGGTACAGTCCCGAACCACATGGAGGCAGTGAGCGGATCGTCGGGGATTCGTCTCTCCTGGTATTGGGGGTTGATGTCGCGCAGTACACGTGTGGCCATCACCAGAAATCCTTGGCCAAGGTAGTCAAGAATTACTGATCTAGGATCGGTAGTTTCTTAGATGGTGATGGGTTTCATACTGACACTAAATGTCGCGTTATTAGGGGTCTGACTTCATCCACCTCCCTAGACTCGATATGCGATACTCTTAGACGAACAGACCAGACTATACGGAGATTGTCACTGTCAGGCTCAGTAGGGGTACGAATGAGTTTGCTCGTCGGACTTCCTTTTGCTCAATACTTGGATAGCCGTTACGTATAGCTAGTGCTGCTGACGTGCTTGTGGTTAAACCCACTGCCAGCGTATTGACGAGTCATTAGAGTCCCATACAGAGGGTTTTCACGGTTCAGGCGATATGGTGTAGACGACGTATGTTGGTACATACAGGTGTCCGATTAAATATGTGTATAGGCTGCACAGATTTTAATCGGACGGTTGATAATACTAGCGGCTTAGGATTAAGCCGGATTATTAAATTAGATTTTGATTTAATAATTTATATATGTGTATATATATATGTGTGTGTGTGTGTGTGTGTGTGTGTGTATTCTGGTATTATTATTCACTATTCATTTTCTCTCTTGGCTATTCGTATTTTTGTATGAATACGCGTATATATATTTCGATACGTGTACCGGGTTGCATTCCGTATTTATATGGAATAGTTTCTAGAAGATTTAATATCTCATTATTTGATTTTCATTTTAGAAAATCATTTTGGGAAATGAGGTGGAAGGGGTGAGGTGGCATGAACGTTGTTAAGCAAGTAGAGAGGTATGGCATGGCTTTATTTTATTGTAAAATGAGATGAGATATTTTTTGTTGGATGATTGAGAAAAAGGGGAGGCTACCATCATTTTTCTCAAGTATGCTTTGCTCATTTCTTTTCTTGACTTGCTCATTTTTCACTTGGAGAAAACTTAGCCCATTTTTTTTAGTTGCTCATGCCACATGTTTTCTTACATGCTCCTCATCTTCTTGAGTTGCTCTTAGAGTATTTTGATGAGAGAAAAATTATAGTGAGATGATCCTACACCTCCACTCTCCATTGCTAGCAACCTTGGAGCGTCGGTTGCCTTGCTAGGCAAGGCTGAAACTTGCGCCGTTTCCCTCTGGTGGATCATCGTAGATGGAGGAAGACCGGTGTAACATTTTAAAAATAATTAAATAATTAATTAAATAAATAAAATCGTTTAAGTGAATTTTATAATTTTCGGTAAAGTAAAACGTAGTTTTCATAAAACTAAACCGTAATTATTTTTCACTATAAATTTAAAAATACCTATTTTAATTATGTTATTACTAGTAAATGGTGTTTATTTAGCCACTTATAAATTTTTAGTTTAATTAAATATTTTTCTTAAATTAATTATTTTAAATATTAACATAAGCTTTATTTTTATACTAAATTAGTGTAAATTACAAATTTGAATGGGTTTAATTAGCAAAAGTGAACCATTACATATTAGAATCAAGTGTGTTTCTTGCAAAATTTATTTTCGAAATTTTACAATGGTTCTAGACCATTCTAGGTCAAATGGAGTGAAGAAAATAAAGAATTTTTAAATAAATTCATGAAAAGACTTAATTGTGTGATATTTTTGTGAAACCTTCTACACTTTTCTTCACCTTTTCTCACTCTCCTCTCATTTCCTCACCTCATGGCCGGCCTCACCACCATGGGCAGCCCCAAAATCCCCCCATCATTTTTGTATTAAAAATCATCAAAATTCATCAAAAATTCAATAAAAAACCCACAAAATCCTAATTAATTCCTACCCTCTATTCTTTGCTCATCTTTACATGGATTTTGGAGATGGAAAGCATTCATTTTGGAGGCTTATTTTCATGTTTGGATTTCATGTTGTGGATATAAGTCCACGGTAGCGCTCCGGCCGTCTAACAGACGCCAAATGCGGAACAAAAACTTTTTACAACTCGCGCTATCGCGTACTATAACCCGGATCTGCCATTAAAGCTAAACTAACAAACTACAAAGTGGGTAGAAGAGTTATACCGAACGATCCGAGTCTTTCGGTCTTCAACCATCATCCCACGCTTTGTTGCGGCTGCTCCGATCTCCTGAATCTCCAGTCTCGTCGTCCAGGTGGCACCACGTCGACGGATCCTTAAACGGGCTCCCGCCTCTGAACCGAGGCAACTCGATCGTCAAGTTTGATAAAAGAGACGACCAAGATGATGTAGAGAATGAGTAGAACACTTTGTCTCGTTACGTCCAAAGCTACGGACGAACGGTTAATGAAGTTGCCTTTTGGATCGGGTGGAAATGTGAAATGAGTATGCTTAATTTCCATGAACCAAATAACTATATCTTTTTTCTAGCAACCATGATACCTCACATAAGAATGGCCGACCACTTAAATAGAGAGAGGGGGGTGAGTGTAGGAGAGGGGAAGGTGACAATAAGATTAAAGAAGAGATGAGTCATCTAAACACCTAGTATGAATTCATTTAATGCAAACCAATGATAATAAACCTAGTCATCACAACATTAAATGAACACTTAATGCATCAATGACTCATAAGCTTAGTCATCATCGTAGTCACCATGTAGAAGCTTCCACACTCATCTCAAGAAAAGATAAATCCGTATTTAACCGAATGTTAAATACGGCTGATAGAAAATAGGAAACTGGCAACTTCCAAAAGCGATCCTGAAACGAATTTCAGGATAACCCCGTAATGGTATAAACATACCCGCATTTGTATTACGACCGAATACAAATGCATCTGAGACAAAGATATTATATCTACACAGTATAATACTCGGATCCGGCTTAAACCAAAGCCGACTAGTATTATCTGCCCGAAAAATGACACGTGCGAAAACGCACGTGCATTTTCCGAACCCTGCCATATAACCATACGGCCTCTACAACGTTTCGTCCGAACTTGGGAAAGTGTCTGTGGGGGACTTTAATGACTCATCAACACACTGGCACTGGGTATAACCACTAGCACGTCAGAGGTACAAGCTGTACGTAACGGTTTGCCTATGTATTGATTGGAAGGGAAGCTGACGAGCGAACTCATCCATAAACCCTACTGAGCCTAACAGTGACAATATACATACAGTCCGGTCCGTTCGTCTATGAGTATCGCATATCGGGCCTAGGGGGCTGGTAACGTCAGACCCCCAATAACGGTATAAGTCGTGTCAAAGAGTGGTCCAGAACACTCTGAGATTCTACTGGAGTACCTACCAGTAAATCTCCTGCCTCGGCCGAGGGCTTTGTGTAATGGCTCTCCTAGACACAGCGCGATCTCACCCCCAATACCCGGAAAGACGAATCCCCTTCCGATCCGCTCACTTGCCTCCATGTGGCTCGGGACTGTACCCAAAAAAGACCTGTTTGCACGACTCCTTTGAGCCGTGGTAGGGTAGAAATCAAAGCACAGTGGGAACTCACATGAGACAAATGACGACCTCAGGTCGATAAACTAACCTATACACATGTCACCAGGGAACTGCTATCTGACGATATGTATAATACCAACTAGCATGTTCCCGGCGAGTCCTGTCCGGTGTACTCATAACCTAATGAGCACCTGTATACATCTTAGGTGATCCAACTGACACCAGTGGCTTGTGAGACCGGCCACCGCCCTTCGTCGGGGTCTCGACTGTATACACTAGTCTACTCTGGAGTATCGATGCCCTGTCTCGAAACTCCCACGACTAGGGACACTTTAAGGATGTGCTTACAGAACCCAGCCCCCACGTATATGATCGCCATCATACTGCTGGTAGTCAAGCAAGAATCCTATAGGCTCTATCATCATGCAATAGCGAACTAAAGCATGTATACGATGATAAAGACAAACCAGATAGCATACTATTATCTCGAGCAAGACTGTCATATCAGTATAGGTCCTGCCTCAATCATTGCAATCACGTACCTGCGATCCAATAATTGACTTTGAGGGCACTATCTCCAACAATCTCCCACTTGCACTTAAGGCTAATTATTGCGATGTCGCATACTCACAGCCCGTATGATACCGAACATCCAACTCCTCTACTAATTAGTTTCACAAAGCTAGTTTGTAAAACTCTTGTGTTCAAGAAATAGCCTCAGTGAGTGGATCCGCCCTGATGTTTCTTTCTATGTCTCTCTTAATCTCAAGTTCACGGAGAAAGCCATCTCCCGAATCGAGTAATACCTGTCTTAGAATATTTCTGGATCTTTGATGGGACCTAGTTCATAAATGAACTTCAAATCCAAACTTCTTAGACTGTATCGATCACTGAACCTAATCAGTATCCAGCACCATGCCTCCCACAGTATCCTCTTGGACCACCTGTCCATAATACTGTCCCTCGTCAGAGGGAAAACTATAACTCTGACAATCACTCTGTCATCCATGTCACCTTGGAAGCCTGGAATGATAACCGTCTCCCGAAGGAGGCTGCCGTCATCAAATCCGTAGAACATACACCTTATGTTCTAAAACTGCTTCCTTACGTTTCTTCAGGATTGGATTAATATAATCTTATCGCATCAAGTGCAAAAACTATATCTGGTGTGGTACTTGACATCTCATGATTGATTCAATTGCCTAAGCAAGTGATCAGCCAATCATGCACATCCCTCTCTCCTTTAGTCTCTAAGACACCTTTAGAGAGGGTGACTCCATCACCTGCAGGTATACCACCATGCCAGGAGTCTTCGATTCTAAAATACTATTCGAATACTGTCAAAGTATCCACATTGGGAAACTACCCAAATCTAGATCTAATACCATAGATCTAGTAACCAGAATGTCTGATATTATATCCATATCCTGTATGGAGAAACAACTGTGTGACGACCACAGTACAACCGATCGTAGTATAGGAATTTTACTTCCTACTCTGTGTATGTCATCCAAATACCAGGACATCACACCCTACTACCTTCTTAACAGATCCATCCCCTATTCTGATGAAGTAAAACCCATGACTGTCGCATCAAAATTAGATGATCTTATCTCTGCTATATCTGCTCAAGTCTATAAATAGACATAAGCTACTTGCCCACTATGCTTCCGCTGCTCCCACTGACTACGACAACTCTCTGGCAGAATAATATCTACGTACACTTCTAAAGCATGTTTAGAACGACGTTATACTTATCCTCTTATCGGGTCTCATAGTTTGGAACAACAGTAGTATCAAGTCTGGGTAAACAAGAACCTCACTGTCACCGTCTTTGAGGCTACCGGAGTACCTCTCGGGTGTCTGAGGTTACCCACCATATCTGCGGAGTGGCTATTGGAATGTCAAACCTGATTGAATATATAGGTCCTATTAAATTTTCCGTAATCATTTGCGGTTCTGGAATCACTTCCAGTTCTACCATACTCCCACTACTGTTTTCCCACTACTGTTTTCTGAAAAAATCCATTTTAATAAAACTGTGGCGAGTCAAGAACAATATCACTATTGATCTTCCAGATGGTAGAAATGTCAACCTTCGTCAAAGCCAGGGTCAACCAACAAACTGCCATTACAGAAACGTGCCTTGAGTTATCCAGTGTCTGGTTTTAAGCATAAGCTGGACAACTCCCCTTACCTTAACATCGTTAAGATATGAATCATTCTATATACAATATAGAAATAGAGGCACTTATTTAATTGGAACCAGATTCAAACCATGCAACTGTCTCCAGTGCATATCAACTTAATAGAAAGTGGCTACTCAGCATTACTCAATTTAGGAATCCATCCAATTATGAGTAACCTGAAAGAGAAACAAGTTTCTCAAAACCATTACTATTAACTGAATACCAATCATAAGTATCTACATCTTCAATCTCTTTGAAGAATCCCGATACTTTTGACACCTGGTTCTCTACTTTATTTTTATACCCACAACTTCTCAAAACTTAGACATTGTATTTCTACGAAACACTTGTCTAAAAACTAGAGAAGTCATAAGTAAACAGAACATAGTACGAGGACCTACTCCTTTGTCCTGACGGACACTGGACAACATACAAAATACTCTGTATAAGTCCGCTGAGTTGAAAAACTCAAAACCTGTGCGTCGTAGGTTGAAAACCGTACCCAGGTGATTTCCTCAAATATCACCAATTACAACGAATTCCGATATAATGAGGATGATCACCTAATTCCAAATAACTTACTCCCACTCATCATCTGTAAAACCATACAGATATGAGAATGAAATCTGGTAAATACATACCCTTGGAGTAAGTATCTAATCGGGAAATCAGTTTTCCTTTAACAATGCACAGTGTAACTGAAACATGAAAATGTTTCGTAGGGGTATCTTGGTATTCCTAGTGATGCCTCTTCCATAATCCAATTCATGACTATAACCGTATATTTCTTTGCCATCTCTCCAAATCCCTTTATTTGTTTTGTCGTTACCTTCTGTACACCTTCGTTAGGCTAAATGGTTTTCTTCCTTCCCTACCGTTCGGCACTAGCCTATGGTTTGGAAGAAGACTATCCAGTAAGCATAATAGGTGTACTCTCCTAATTCTAGGAGTACTCGCAACTTGAGAGAAGGTGATGATAAAAAACAACTGAATAATACCTTATTCTTTTTCTCCCGAACTGGGGAAAAAGCAAAGGTGAAATAGGAGTGGCGATGAAGTACGCGGTTTGGTCGTAAATGATAACAGTCGCAATTTTACTTTTCCCTATTTCTAATTCCTTTATCTTGTCTTTACATATTACCTTCTGCACACCCTACTTAGGCTAATTGGTTTTCTTCATTCCCTACCTTTCGGCACCAGCCTATGGTTTGGAATAAGACTATCCAATAAGCGTAATAGGTGTACTCTCCTAAACCAAGGAGCCCTCGCAACCTGAGAGAAGGTGATAATAAAAGACAACATAATAAACTAATTCTATTTCTCCTGAACCTGGATCCATCCTCGAAGAAGTCCCTTCGAGTTCGTATATAATCATACGATGGATCTTTCCAATGGAAGTGGATATCCATAGTAATACGGGGTGTTCTGAGAAATGCAAAGGTTAAAAGAAGGAGCGGCAATGACTTATGCAACTCTGACAATCCAAAAAGCCAGTATTTTAAGAAGGTTCGGTCAACTTTGGTCACTGAGTCATAGTCTAGGGTCGGTCAAAGGTCGCTGCCAAAGAGAGAGAAAAGAAACACTCTGCGTGCACTCTAACCTAGATCAGAATGGTTATCACTTTATCTAATCAGGAAACCTCCCACTGTTATCTCAAATTCTCCTCCAAACCAGAAAGAAGAATTAGTCGGGATCACCCGAAGAGTAAACCAACTCATCAGTGAGAATCGGGATCCAACTATCATCACATGATAACTTGATGGAAGCCACTCAAGTTATCACACTCCAGAAGTATGCGCATGCCTGGAAAGTTTCCTGTATGTTTGAAACCTCCGATGTAATTTTTGTCCCATGCTCTTATGACCTTGGCGAAGGTCAAAATGTCATAAGTCACATGTCAAGTTCTATCCATTATTATCCAGGTTAATTTGAACCCACCCGCACATGCCCTTGGCGAAGGTCAAAATGGTAGAACGACTGTCCCAAACCAACTCATCTATCTATGCAACAAATGAATACCCAGCAGCTACCAAACACTATGCCTTGGAGAAGGTCAAAATACATAGCTTGAATACTACTGAATACCCAAAAGAAATGACGGAGGGCTACGGCTGGTTTTTGGCGAAAAACCTTTAACGTAATGAACTTGATCTCGTTGAAGGAACCTGATAGCTTTTTATAAAATATAGTGGAGAAAACCTCTTGCTAAAGAGGTCACTCCCGGTGAAGGGATCTCGGCTCTTTCCTCGTGGAATGAGGTGCAGGATATTCACACTGAATACCGTGATGCAAAGCAACTTGTAATCGACTATAGTAAAGTTATTACCCTGACGTAAACTTATGCCCAAGGGGTCACTCCCGGTGAAGGGATCTCGGCCCTTGCCTCGTCGAATGAGGTGCGGGATATTCTAACTGAATATCACTATGCAAAACAAAAGGAAACATCTTTGTAATAACACCTTTTAAAATTTGTTCCAACAACATCAAATATAGGTTTGTTTTATCCTTGCATTGATAAGAATCAATGCAGTCCCATCAATCAATCACACCAGAAAAGAACGAAAATAAAATGTACGTATATGCCATCCGCATTCGTCACTAGGTCCCGTCATCACCAGTTAGGTTACTTAACTAACGACAGAGCGGGGGCTGGACCAGCGCGGATGTAAAATATATACAACATCTAATAGTATATATATCAATATACAATAATCGCTCCAGGCATGATAATATGCAACATTACAGAAAAGTAATAAGCATCACAGAACAAATACAGATAATCTGGGATCCCCGAGTTTCACAGAGCCGCTGCTGAAACCCGACGTTCCCCTGGTCGTGTGGATAGCCTGTGCAATGAAACCTAGACTCCTACGGGTGCGGCAAGTTACCCGCCAAAACCTGAAGCGAGGTAGTCCTCCACAACATAGTGAATGGAATACCCGTCACTTCACGGAATCCGGTAAATTGAGCACCCCTCTTTTGGTCAAACTGTACCCCCTACGAGTGCGGCGAATAGTCTGCCAATTCTAGAGTGAGGTCCCTCTGCCTCTCAAAGTCATGAGATACGGACCCGTTGCCCTCCAAAACCCGGCTATCCGTGCACTCCGTCGCGGGATAAACCTAGTACAGAAATAAAAATATGTATAACGGGTACATTGACCTCAACCTGGTCGTGCCCCAAAAGAATATTATACAACAGGCAGTGATGGCAGTCCACATGTTGGACGCTCGCCCCGCAATATCAAATGTATAAATAAATCCAAACTGCACTATCATTGCACCCTGCTATCCACCACGAAAAATCCGCAACATCACAGCACAACACAGAACATCAACGCGAATGTCACGTTCGCAAACCCGTCTAAAAGAACTATAGCAATTAGACGGGTTTACCGATCAAATGACATTCCCGGTCGGAGATATAAAGTAAGTAATGCAGACTAACAAATTTAAAATTTCGATCGGCCAAATTTCCTGAAGTGGGCCCCACGTACATCTGCTGTACAGTAACAAAATCTGGGCCCAAAAGAACTATTCCAAAACCCACAATTTCACAAATTCAGCTCACTATGAAAAATTGATGCACTGTTCCCACTAAAGCGCCGTGGTTCCGCGGTGCTCTTGTGGGATCACGTGCCCAATTTTCATCCGTAGGCTTAAAAAACCCTGCTTTGTTTTCTTCTGTATGCAAAATAATTTTTAGACCCTGTTTAAAATCGACAGAAACTTAAGCACTTGAAAATTGTGATTTCGGAAATTCCGTTCGATCGATCTTTTAAACGCGTTAGCACAAATTAGTATAGCTTAATGGTGAGGCTCTGATACCACTGTAAGTCCACGGTAGCGCCCCGGCCGTCTAACAGACGCCAAATGCGGAACAAAAACTTTTTACAACTCGCGCTATCACGTATTATAACCCGGATCTTCCATTAAAGCTAAACTAACAAACTACAAAGTGGGTAGAAGAGTTATACCGAACGATCTGAGTCCTTCGGTCTTCAACCATCATCCCACGCTTTGTTGCGGGTGCTCCGATCTCCTGAATCTCCAGTCTCGTCGTCCAGGTGGCACCATGTCGACGGATCCTTAAACGGGCTCCCGCCTCTGAACTGAGGCAACTCGATCGTCAAGTTTGATAAAAGAGACAACCAAGATGATGTAGAGAATGAGTAGAACACGTTGTCTCGTTACGTCCAAAGCTATGGACGAACGGTTAATGAAGTTACCTTTTGGATCGGGTGGAAATGTGAAATGAGTATGCTTAATTTCCATGAACCAAATAACTATATCTTTTTTCTAGCAACCATGATTCCTCACATAAGAATGGCCGGCTACTTAAATAGAGAGAGGGGGTGGGTATAGGAGAGGGGAAGGTGACAATAAGATTAAAGAAGAGATGAGTCATCTAAACACCTAGTTTGAACTCATTTAATGCAAACCAATGATAATAAACCTAGTCATCACAACATTAAATGAACACTTAATGAATCAATGACTCATAAGCTTAGTCATCATCCTAGTCACCATCTAGAAGCTTCCACACTCATCTCAAGAAAAGATAAATCCGTATTTAACCGAATGTTAAATACGGCTGATAGAAAACAGGAAACTGGCAACTTCCAAAAGCGATCCTGAAACGAATTTCAGGATAACCCCGTAATGGTATAAACATACCCGCATTTGTATTACGACCGAATACAAATGCATCTGAGACAAAGATATTATATCTACACAGTATAATACTCGGATCCGGCTTAAACCAAAGCCGACCAGTATTATCTGCCCGAAAAATGACACGTGCGAAAACGCATGTGCATTTTCCGAACCCTGCCATATAACCATACAGCCTCTACAACGTTTTGCCCGAACTTGGGAAAGTGTCTGTGGGGGACTCTAATGACTCATCTACACACTGGCACTGGGTATAACCACTAGCACGTCAGAGGTACAAGCTGTACGTAACGGTTTGCCTATGTATTGATTGGAAGGGAAGCTGATGAGCGAACTCATTCATAAACCCTACTGAGCCTAACAGTGACAATATACATACAGTCCGGTCCGTTCGTCTATGAGTATCGCATATCGGGCCTAGGGGGCTGGTAACGTCAGACCCCCAATAGCGGTATAAGTCGTGTCAGAGAGTGGCCCAGAACACCCTGAGATACTACTGGAGTACCTACCAGTAAATCTCCTGCCTCGGCCGAGGGCTTTGTGTAATGGCTCTACTAGACACAGCGCGATCTCACCCCCAATACCGGGAGAGACGAATCCCCTGCCGATCCGCTCACTTGCCTCCATGTGGCTCGGGACTGTACCCAAAAAAAACCTGTTTGCACGACTCCTTTGAGCCGTGGTAGGGTAGAAATCAAAGTACAGTGGGAACTCACATGAGATAAATGACGATCTCAGGTCGATGAACTAACCTGTACACATGTCACTAGGGAACTGCTATCTGACGATATGTATAATACCAAGTAGCATGTTCCCGGCGAGTCCTGTCCGGTGTACTCAAAACCTAATGAGCACCTGTATACATCTTAGGTGATCCAACTGACACCAGTGGCTTGTGAGACCGGCCACCGCCCCTCGTCAGGGTCTCGACTGTATACACTAGTCTACTCTGGAGTATCGATGCCTCAAAACTCCCACGAATAGGGACACTTTAAGGATGTGCTTACAGAACCCAGTTCCCACGTATATGATCGCCATCATTCTGCTGGTAGTCAAGCAAGAATCCTATGGGCTCTATCATCATGCAATAGCGAACTAAAGCATGTATACGATGATAAAGACAAAGCAGATAGCATACTATTATCTCGAGCAAGACTGTTATATCGGTATAGGTCCTGCCTTAATCATTGCAATCACGTACCTGCGATCCAATAATTGACTTTGAGGGCACTATCTCCAACAGTGGAGGTATAATTCTTCTTCTTTTGATTTATTGTTATTAGATATTTCATTTAAGCATAATTAGATTTAATAAATAATTTCTATCTACAAGTTTTAAAATTCAAGTTAGGGTTTATAAAATTAAGTTATGGTTTTTATTAATTAAGTAGGGTTATAATAACTAGTTCAACATTTTTAGAAGTGGAAAATCTTGTATGGATGATATATTGTAAATTGTTTATCCAAAATTATTTAAATTAATCCATTTTGCAAACTAGATTTCTATATATTGTATATATTGGTGAGATAAAATTCCAATTAATGTTTGTAACATTAGATTGTGATTTTAATGAGGATATTAACTTGTTAGTGGAATTAAAAACTTAAATTGGTTACTAGTTTCTATTGATAATTGAAAAATACTAATAAAAATGCTATTTTTGCTAACTAGATTTTGGAAATTCTTAAATAAATGAGGTTTAAAATCTAAATTATGATTTCATTATATTATTATCATCATGAATTGTAGTTTAATGCATTAATTCATGCAAAATCCAGTTTAGATGTGATATTGTGAAATTTTCCTTAAAAATATCGAAATCGGGCAAGTTTGCAAACTAGAATTTTCAAACTAATATAAATTAGGGTGTTAAAAATATAGTGATGGTTTATATAGTCTAGTTATGCTAATTAATGAATACTAAGACCATTAGTTTCTTTTAAACATCAAGTTTTGAAATAAAATGGTAAATTGGTGTTTTCAGGTTTTACGGAATCGGACGATTTGATCGATTTTTAGGGTTTCGATGAATTAAATCATGTTTTATATTATAAGTAATGAGTTTTATAACTATGAGTTGTTTGTTGATGCTTATCTCGATCAATCGGCGTTTGTACGCCGATATCGAGCGATATTTGGTTCTTTTGCATGAGCGGGACATAGGTTTTAACCTATGCGCGTTTCGTACGTCGTTTTGATGTTGTCCGTGATTCAGTTTACGATATTATATGTGTTTGCGTATAGGTACCCCTCACGTGGACTGCGGGCGATGAAGAAGAGGATGGCGACACCGTCTTCGGCAGACAAGGACCAGGTGAGTAGATGTATATCTACGGGGGTAAGTCGGGTGGATGGCGTTTAGCACCCCCGCAAACGTAGAATAGGGATAGTACTTATTGTCATTAGGAAGCCAGACGTGACATTAGAATTTCGGTGAGTAGGACCCTAGTAGTGACCTTAGGTTGGACTAGATTGATTTAGAAAGACCTTACCCGAGGATGAATATCTTGGAGGAGATTCGTAGGTTTCAGGTAGATACACACACGCACACACTGAGACTCGACGTGGTGTATACGTGTATGTATATATATATAGGACTAGGTGTAGGTATATATATATACACAATACGTATGTGATACAAGGATGTGATATGATACACGGGGATGAAACAATATAACTGGGCTTGATGCCGTGATTCTTGGCTTTACGGTCGTGTTATGATGTTAGCGGATCATTAGGAAATGAGATAATGAATAGGTATACATAAATAATAAAGGGTGGTGATGATATTGAAGTATATGGGACTCTAAAATAGAACCCGGACCGTAACCTGTGCCTGAAATTCTGATATGATATCATATAGGTGTGACTTGATTACGATATCATATAGGTGTGACTTGATTTCAATATCATATATGTGTGACTTGATTACGATATCATATAGGTGTGACTTAATTACGATATGATCTAAGTGTGACTTAATCACAATATGATACATATGACATGATATTTCTGAGGATAAATTAACGATGTATATTTATGCTGACAATGATATATGATTGATGTATGCGATTACAGTATAGCACCTTGATCTTGACATGTGTTGATGATGATATTATACGAATGATGAGATACGTAGGTGATGCTTGACCCGTATCCCGATATTGGGATGCCGTACGATGGATTTTACCGTACGAGGCATAGATATGATGATTGATCCGCACTCTTGATTCGAGGAAGCCGTACTATGTACGTGACGCTATTGAGGCTGAATCGCCGACTATTAGAAATATAGATTCAGACCTTAGGTGGACTCTTATTTCTTATTGACTAGTTTCTTAGGTTTAGTTCCTTAGGAGGTTAGATGGACACTAGTTTAGGCTCGAGTCATATAGTTGTAGTTATACTTGCATATCACAGATGAGTGGTTATTGCAAATCCGTCTTTACATTCATACCGTAATCATAATGGTGCATTGTCATTCATATGTTTCTATAATCAGAATAAAACTTTGCCTGTTAGGACACCAGCACCATTACCGATGATGCGCATATTCCACGCACACTTATTTGCCGGCTCACACACATCATCATCGGTAATTGCTATGTCACGTACACTTTAGATCATATTATCTTTTATTGATACAATCAGCTAACAGCTAGATCGATATAATATTGTGATTACTCTCTGGTGTTAGTATAGACATGGTATTTATTATTTAGACATTTCATGCATTCGCATTTTCATGTTATCATGCAGTATTATGGGGCATACGCCGACACTTATCATATACTTACTCATGATTTTGGGATTTTGGATTTCTATGAGATTTCTGGATTTTTGGGGAAAACCGCAAGAATATATAAAAACTTCTCTCTCTCTCCTCTTCTCTTTTTAAAACATAAGATGCGCTTTTCTCGTGATATATGTGTCGTCCACCATGAGATTTCATGTTTTCTGTTGGATTTCGAGACCCGATTCGAGGTGTGGATGAACCGTCTCGGGTACATGGTGGGCCCGGTATGGTACCACGGGGCAAGAAGATCGAGTCGCAGACGATGAGCCTGGCAGGGGAGGACTACCTACCGGTGATGTCTGGCGCGGCGGATATCCGGAGGATACCGACCGTTGTCATGAGATTTGATGATATGGGCTGATCCGGACTGACGGAGCTCGAGATATTGAGACTATGAGACATTGAGATTATGAGGTATTGAGACTTGAGATTTACATATTTTGTGTCGATGCTTGACACGGATTTTCATAGATTTCATCGTTGATATTTCAGATTTCTATACACATTTTACCATGATAAAAGTTAAAGATTTCTTATACAGATATATCTAGATTTCAGGATTGGTTATTTCACATTCATGGTGCATGCATACTCATTCACATGACATAGTTCTATATGAGGCACTGATAGGAGCACGGAGCATTTGCACTTATACGTAGCTTGTTATCCTGTCTTTACTTGATGACTAGTAGTATATTAGTATATTATTATGACCTAGGACAGCGTCGTGCATTCGATTTATTTTCGCAGATATTTTCTACTCACGAGTTGGCAACTCACCCCCGTTGTGCCAAATTTTATTACAGGTTCGATGTACAGGTTTTCCTGGCAGCTTGCTGGCACATCTTTTCACTCAGGGTGATTTGCACGGTAGGTTGGTTCACTTGTATCTGGACCGCCATTGTACTTTTATTATTTCATTTGTATCTAGAAAGCTCCATCAACCAAATTTGTATTACTTGATAGTTTACTGGATCAGTTGTTTATTTCGACCTTAGAGCCGCGCTTGTATTATTATGATATTTGGTGGTTTTGTTTTCTTTTGAGTTTTGAGCCTCGCCCTTTGGCATTGTATACTATTGTGCATTGATGTGGTTGTTTTCGCCTTTTGGCGTAGAGCTAGCTCCCGTTTGGGAATGCTTTTTATTGTTTGTATATATATTATTCTTGTTTGTACCCGTTTGGGTCCAGTTTTTACAAAGGAGACTCTGCCGAAATTTTTGAGAAAATTGGATGTTGCTTTTAAACTTGTTTTCTACATGTTTTCCTTTACTTCTTCTTCTTTTTATGGTTTAGATTTCTGGGCTTCGGCTTACTTAGATTACGTTGCGCCTCTAGATACTTCGTAATCTAAGTGCCGGTTACGTTCCGTACTTTCGGGTCGTGACAAAGTTGGTATCAGAGCGCTAGGTTTAATCTTGTATATGTCTAGGGTGACCCTTGGTTGATGGAGTAGGCGACTTAGGTAGAGTGACGTACCGTGGGTATGATCCGCGGCATACTTACGATACGCTACTCTTCTTAAGTAGCCTTAGGATATACATTTGTTTGCACCGCATTTCATTCGTTCCTTTGATCTATCTTCGTCGATATCGGAGGGTGGTTTCTGTTACCACAGGCGCACGGGCAGAAGGAGCTGCGGCTCGAATGCGATAACCATTAGGGTATCGGTTATTCTTGAGGATTGAAGCATTGTTTAGCGTGCGGGAGAAGGGTATTCACATGCCGTCCAGACGAAGTTAAAGGATTCGAACGATTGTCAGAAACCCATTTTCCCAAGTTTAAAGTATTCGGAAGAACATGCAGGTATTTCGATGGACCCTCTAGATGAATGAAACCCTAACTCGACATAATGACCACGAGAATGCCCTTGAACCTTAGGGTTTACGGTAGTTCCGCGGTGCCATTAGTGAGGCTTGGGTTTGCCCTTCTACGGCTGGACCATCGATGCTGGGGTATGTACCGAATATTTTTAAACTGTACTTGAGTGTTGAGCTCTCGGGGAATTATGGTATTTTGATGGATAGATCGAAAAGTTTAATGTAGTCCGGATATCAGGTGAAGGGATCGACTACGTGGGAGACTTTAGATATGAGTATTGCCGTTGGTAGCGCAGTCAGCACACCTATGAAGAGACAAGTTCGAAGCAGTCGACACCAGAGGAAAGGGGGAAAGAGGCGCACATTGACGATAGTGTTTACGATTGTGATTTGGTGATTTGAATTTCATATTTCCGTTGATTGGATCTTTTTTTGGTATTTTGAGGATTTTGTTCTACGATTGGTATTTCTTATGTGTGCATTCATTACATTCTATTCGTGCTTCATATATCAGTTGTATTGATGTTGTTTTGTACATACCCAGTACACTCGATTTGGTTTTATATATTTTGAGATTTTGATTTGATTTCGTGCATATAGGTTACACATGATTTTGACATATGCTTCGACTTAGTTTTCATGCATTTTCGTACTGTGATTTCGATTTTGATATTCGGTGTATGTTTTCGTGCACCATGTGCACCTGATTGAGATTCTTGCGCACATTCGGTGCACCGGATACGATTTGTGCACACCAGATGCACTAAATCGTGGTTTTGTGCAGATTAGATGCACCTGATATTAGAGTCGTGCACGCCCGTTGCACTTGACAGATGTTTTTGGTGCATACCTGTTGCACTCAGTTTTGTTTTTGTGTGAAATCGTGGCATCTGTATTTGGTTTAGATTTCAGTGCGCACCGGACGCACATGATATTTTTATGATGTGATTGGGATTGATTTCAGTTTGATCAGTATGTTTTTATAATCATTACTATTGATTTGGTAACCAGGCGGGACGTATATGTTAAATAAAAGATATATATATATATATATATATATATATATATAGCTCTTTTTTTTAAAATAAACGTCCGCTACTTATGCCGTGGCACGTGCATCACACGGCGATTTTCAAAAGGGGTTCTTGCATGCTTCTTTATCCAGATGTTTGGACGATTTTACTATGATGCGCACAATATATAAGTTGTAGTTTTGATGTATATTATGTTGGTTTTCGTATTGGGTTTTGGTATTTTATTTTCGCCATAACTCCGATGATTGTGTTATGCTTGACGGAGTTGATTTTAGTTATGTATTGATGATTTCGGAGCCCCGACGATTTGAGTGTTTTGGCTGAATGTTTTAGTAATTGGGGGGAGTTTTAATTTAAATTCGTGGACCGAATTTCTTAAAAGGGGGAAGATTGTAACATTTTAAAAATAATTAAATAATTAATTAAATAAATAAAATCGTTTAAGTGAATTTTATAATTTTCGGTAAAGTAAAACGTAGTTTTCATAAAACTAAACCGTAATTATTTTTCACTATAAATTTAAAAATACCTATTTTAATTATGTTATTACTATTAAATGGTGTTTATTTAGCCACTTATAAATTTTTAGTTTAATTAAATATTTTTCTTAAATTAATTATTTTAAATATTAACATAAGCTTTATTTTTACACTAAATTAGTGTAAATTACAAATTTGAATGGGTTTAATTAGCAAAAGTGAACCATTACATATTAGAATCAAGTGTGTTTCATGCAAAATTTATTTTCAAAATTTTACAATGGTTCTAGACCATTCTAGGTCAAATGGAGTGAAGAAAATAAAGAATTTTTAAATAAATTCATGAAAAGACTTAATTGTGTGATATTTTTGTGAAACCTTCTACACTTTTCTTCACCTTTTCTCACTCTCCTCTCTTTTCCTCACCTCATGGCCGGCCTCACCACCATGGGCAGCCCCAAAATTTCCCCCCCATCATTTTTGTATTAAAAATCATCAAAAATCATCAAAAATTCAATAAAAAACCCACAAAATCCTAATTAATTCCTACCCTCTATTCATTGCTCATATTTACATGGATTTTGGAGAAGGAAAGCATTAATTTTGGAGGCTTATTTTTATGTTTGGATTTCATGTTGTGGAGGTATAAATTTTCTTCTTTTGATTTATTGTTATTAGATGTTTCATTTAAGCATAATTAGATTTAATAAATAATTTCTATCTACAAGTTTTAAAATTCAAGTTAGGGTGTATAAAATTAAGTTATGATTTTTATTAATTAAGTAGGGTTATAATAACCAGTTTAACATTTTTAGAAGTGAAAAATCTTGTATGGATGATATATTGTAAATTGTTTATCCAAAATTGTTTAAATTAATCCATTTTGCAAACTAGATTTCTATATATTGTATATATTGGTGAGATAAAATTCCAATTAATGTTTGTAACACTAGATTGTGGTTTTAATAAGGATATTAACTTGTTAGTGGAATGAAAAACTTAAATTGGTTACTAGTTTCTATTGATAATTGAAAAATACTAATAAAAATGCTATTTTTGCTAACTAGATTTTGGAAATTCTTAAATAAATGAGGTTTAAAATCTAAATTATGATTTCATTATACTATTATCATCATGAATTGTAGTTTAATGCATTAATTCATGCAAAATCCAGTTTAGATATGATATTGTGAAATTTTCCTTAAAAGTATCGAAATCGGCTAAGTTTGCAAACTAGAATTTTCAAACTAATACAAATTAGGGTGTTAAAAATATAGTGATACTTTATATAGTCTAGTTCTGCTAATTAATGAATACTAAGACCATTAGTTTCTTTTAAACATCAAGTTTTGAAGTAAAACGGTAAATTGGTGTTTTCAGGTTTTACGGAATCGGACGATTTGATCGATTTTTAGGGTTTCGATGAATTAAATCATGTTTTATATTATAAGTAATGATTTTTATAACTATGAGTTGTTTTTTGATGCTTATCTCGATCAATCGGCGTTTGTACGCCGATATCGAGTGATATTTGGTTCTTTTGCATGAGCGGGACATAGGTTTTAACCTATGCGCGTTTCGTGCGTCGTTTTGATGTTGTCCGTGATTCAATTTACGATATTATATGTGTTTGCGTATAGGTACCCCTCACGTGGACTGCGGGCGATGAAGAAGAGGATGGCGACACCGTCTTCGGCAGACAAGGACGAGGTGAGTAGATGTATATCTACGGGGGGAAGTCGGGTGGATGGCGTTTAGCACCCCCGCAAACGTAGAATAGTGAGAGTACTTATTGTCATTAGGAAGCCAGACGTGACCTTAGAATTTCGGTGTGTAGGACCCTAGTAGTGACCTTAGGTTGGACTAGATTGATTTAGAAAGACCTTACCCGAGGATGAATATCTTAGAGGAGATTCGTAGGTTTCAGGTAGATACACACACGCACACACTGAGACTCGACGTGGTGTATACGTGTATGTGTATATATATATAGGACTAGGTGTAGGTATATATATATATATATACACACAATACGTATATGTAATACAAGGATGTGATATGATACAAGGGGATGAAACAATATAACTGGGCTTGATGCCGTGATTCTTGGCTGTACGGTCGTGTTATGATGTTAGCGGATCATTAGGAAATGAGATAATGAATAGGTATACATAAATAATAAAGGGTGGTGATGATATTGAACTATATAGGATTCTAAAATAGAACCCGGACCGTAACCTGTGCCTGAAATTCTGATATGATATCATATAGGTGTGACTTGATTACGATATCATATAGGTGTGACTTGACTTCGATATCATATATGTGTGACTTGATTACGATATCATATAGGTGTGACTTGATTACGATATGATCTAAGTGTGACTTAATCACAATATGATACATATGACCTGATATTTCTGAGGATAAATTAACGATGTATATTTATGCTGACAATGATATATGATTGATGTATGCGATTACAGTATAGCACCTTGATCTTGACATGTGTTGATGATGATATTATACGAATGATGAGACACGTAGGTGATACTTGACCCGTATCCCGATATTGGGATGCCGTACGATGGATTTTACCGTACGAGGCATAGATATGATGATTGATCCGCACTCTTGATTCGAGGAAGCCGTACTACGTACGTGACGCTATTGAGGCTGGATCGCCGACTATTAGAGATATGGATTCAGACCTTAGGTGGACTCTTATTTCTTATTGACTAGTTTCTTAGGTTTAGTTCCTTAGGAGGTTAGATGGACACTAGTTTAAGCTCGAGTCATATGGTTGTAGTTATACTTGCATATCACAGATGAGTGGTTATTGCACATCCGTCTTTACATTCATACCGTAATCATAATGGTGCATGTTCATTCATATGTTTCTATAATCAGAATAAAACTTTGCCTGTTAGGACACCAGCACCATTACCGATGATGCGCATATTCCACGCACACTTATTTGCCGGCTCACACACATCATCATCGGTAATTGCTATGTCACGTACACTTTAGATCATATTATCTTTTATTGATACAATCAGCTAACAGTTAGATCGATATAATATTGTGATTACTCTCTGGTGTTAGTATAGACATGGTATTTATTACTTAGACATTTCATGCATTCGCATTTTCATGTTATCATGCAGTATTATGGGGCATATGCCGACACTTATCATATACTTACCCATGATTTTGGGATTTTGGATTTCTATGAGATTTCTGGATTTTTGGGGAAAACCGCAAGAATATATAAAAACTTCTCTCTCTCTCCTCCTCTCTTTTTAAAACATAAGATGCGCTTTTCTCGTGATGTATGTGTCGTCCACCATGAGATTTCATGTTTTCTGTTGGATTTCGAGACCCGATTCGAGGAGTGGATGAACCGTCTCGGGTACATGGTGGGCCCGGTATGGTACCTCGGGGCAAGAAGATCGAGTTGCAGACGATGAGCCTGGCAGGGGAGGACTACCTACCGGTGATGTCTAGCGCGACGGATATCCGGAGGATACCGACCGTTGTCGTGAGATTTGATGATATGGGCCGATCCGGACTGACGGAGACCGAGATATTGAGACTATGAGACATTGAGATTATGAGGTATTGAGACTTGAGATTTACATGTTTTGTGTCGATGCTTGACACGGATTTCCATGGATTTCATCGTTGATATTTCAGATTTCTATATACATTTTACCATGATAAAAGTTAAAGATTGCTTATACAGATATATCTAGATTTCAGGATTGGTTATTTCATATTCATGGTGCATGCATACTCATTCACATGACATAGTTCTATATGAAGCACTGATACGAGCACGGAGCATTTGCACTTACACGTAGCTTATTATCCTGTCTTTACTTGATGACTAGTAGTATATTAGTATATTATTATGACCTAGGACAGCGTTGTGCATTCGATTTCTTTTCGCAGATATCTTCTACTCACGAGTTGGCAACCCACCCCCGTTATACCAAATTTTATTACAGGTTCGATGTACAGGTTTTCCTGGCAGCTTGCTGGCATATCTTTTCACTCAGGGTGATTTGCACGGTAGGTTGGTTCACTTGTATCTGGACCGCCATTGTACTTTTATTATTTCATTTGTATCTAGAAAGCTCCATCAACCAAACTTGTATTACTTGATAGTTTACTGGATCAGTTGTTTATTTCGACCTTAGAGCCACGCTTGTATTATTATGATATTTGGTGGTTTTGTTTTCTTTTGAGTTTTGAGCCTCGACCTTTGGCGTTGTATACTATTGTGCATTGATGTGGTTGTTTCCACCTTTTGGCGTAGTGCTAGCTCTCGTTTGGGGATGCTTTTTATTGTTTGTATATATATTATTCTTGTTTGTACCCGTTTGGGGCCAGTTTTTACAAAGGAGACTCTGCCGGAATTTTTGAGAAAATTGGATGTTGCTTTTAAACTTGTTTTCTACATGTTTTCCTTTACTTCTTCTTCTTTTTATGGTTTAGATTTCTGGGCTTCGGCTTACTTAGGTTACGTTGCGCCTCTAGACGCTTCGTAATCTAAGTGCCGGTCACGTTCCGTACTTTCGGTCGTGACAACCGGTAACCAAATTCGATTCGCAACCACTAGGAGCTTGGGATGATGGTTGAAGACCCGAAGGACTTGGTTCATTCGGTATAACCATCTAACTCCTTTACATATTTTGTTATCTAGGGCTTATGGGTCGATCCGGGTTATTGGGTTGTGTTAGCGCCGGTTTTTGAAAATTTTTGTTCCGCATTTGGCCACGGATTGATGGCCGGGACACTTGCCATAACATAGCAATGGTATCAGAGCTATCAAAACACCTTAAACTAGTTAGTTACGACATTAGAATTCACGTTTTTTCGGGTATCGAAAACTGTCGAAAAAACAGTCCCGGATTTTTGAGTTTTGAGATATTTGCACACCCCGCGGGCTCTCGGTTTGAACCAAGAAGCTGCGGGGTGGTGCATAGGCACCCCGGGGAGACCCTGGCGGGGACCGAACGGCTGGGCCCACTCCCCAAGACCGCAATGTGGTCTTGGGGGTGGGGACCCGAAACTGCCCCTCCATGGGCAGTTTCGGGTCTGCCTCACCCTCTGGCCACCTTGTGGTGGCCTCGGGGGTGGGGTACTCCCTCTAGGCCCCCCGACTCGAAGTTAATTTCGTGTTCTAACTCTCCGCGAAGGTTCGGGCGCGTTTCGTTTTGATTCGGACCTCCGAATTGGCTCAAAACTTGACTTTTTTGGATTTTTAGTGCACTTGTTTTTTTGATCCTTAGTATATTTGGGATGTGCGCTAATTGTGTTATGGAATTCTAATGTCGTGACTTCGTTTGCATGCGTGGATGTGTTGGTAATGTTGTCTAATTGCTATATGCTCAATTAGACGGGGTTACACACTTGTTTCGGTTACATGTTTTCTGTGGATATATATCTTGTTATGGTTTGTGCGGATTGTCGTGATGGATAGCCTTGGGTGCAATGAGTGCCATTTAGTTTCATTTGTATATTTGATATTGCGGGGCCAGCGTCCGACATGTGGACTGCCGTCACTACCAGTTTGTATATTATTTATTTGGGACACGACCGGGTTGCGGTCGATGTCACCCTTGTACTTATTTTCTTTTCTGTACTAGGATTACCCTGCGGTGGAGTGCACGAATAGCCAGGTTCTAGAGGGCAACGGGCCCGCATCTCATGGCGTTGAGACGGAAGGGGACTCACTCTAGAATTGGCGGGCTGTTGGTGTAAGTCTATGCCAGCGCCCCAGCCATCAATCCGTGGCCAAATGCGGAGCAAAAACTTTTCAAACTGGTGCTAACGTAGCCCTAAAACCTGGATCGTGCCATTAACTCTATACTAGTAAACTGTAAAGTGGTTTAGAGATTATACCGATCGATTCGTGTCCATCGGTTTTCAATCTCTGCGGCATGCTTGTTGCGGCTACCCCGACATAGTTCGCTCTCCGGTCACGCTCATCGAAGAGGACACACGTCGAGGATTCTTTATTCGGTCTCTCGCTTCTAAACCGAAGCAACTCGGACATCAAGTTTGCCAACCGAGATGTCCAAGATTGAAGTAGAGAGTGAGTGTGAATACTTTGTCTCAATACATCCTAGGATTCTCATCACATGAGAGGGATGGGTGGAGGTTGAAGAAGATGCTATGAGATGAAGAGTGTGAGCTCAAGAAAAAAAATCAAGTGAGCAAAAACCAAGCACCAAAAATTGTGTTGGCTGCCCTCTCACTTTGTTGTGGTGATATATTGAGGTTTTGTGTTGAAAAACCAAAGAAAAGATATCACAAAATATCTCTCACAAAACCCTCAAAATATCTCACCCAAAACAAAGCTCATTAAGCCACCATGACTCACTATATGACTCATAACCATGAGTCATTATGTGAACATGCTAGAATAATGACTCACCACAATGAGTCACACTTTCCAAATCCAAATAAACATTTAAACCAAAATGTTTATAAAAAAGAAATGTATCTTCTAAAGTAATCTTGTAATGAACTACAAGAATACCCCTTACCTGTATATACATAGCTATATCCTTATTCCGACTGAATACGAATATAACGAGACTAAAATATTCCAACACAATATAATACTAGGATCCGGCTTAAACCAAAGCCCACTAGTATTATCCGTCCGAATCATGACACGTGCACAAGTGTACATGCATGTTCGAACCCTACCATAAAACCATATGGCCTCTACAACGTTTCGCCCGAACTTGGGAAACTGTCTGTGTGGGACTCTAAAGACTCGTCAATACGCTGGCAGTGGGTTTAACCACAAGCACGCCAGTGGCACTAGCTGTACGTAACGGCTATCCAGGTATTGAGCAAAAGGGAGGCTGACGAGCGAACTCATCCTGAAACCCTACTAAGCATGTCAGTGATAATATCCGTACAGTCCGGTCCGTTGGTCTATGAGTATCGCATATCAGGCTTAGGGGGTGGTAAATGTCACACCCCAAAAAGCGGTATAAGTCGTGTCGGAGTGTAGCCCAAAACACCCTTAGAAACTACTGGAATACCTACCAGTAAATCTCACTTACCCTGGCCAAGGATTTCGTGTAATGGCTCTCCAGACACAGCGCGATATCAACCCCCAATACCGGGAGAGACGAATCCCCTGCCGATTCGCTCACTGCCTCCATGTGGCTCGGGACTGTACCCAACTAAAACCTGTTTGCACGACTCCTTTGAGTCGTGGTAGGGTAGTAATCAAAGCACAGTGGGAACTCACATGAGACAAATGACGATCTCAGGTCGATAGACTAACTTGTACACATGTCACCAGGGAACTGCTATCTGACGATAGGTATAATACCAACTAGCATGTTCCCGACGAGTCCGTCCGGTGTACTCATAACTCAATGAGCACCTATATACATCTTAGGTGAACCAACTGAGACCAATGGCTTGTGAGACCAGCCATCGCCCCTCGTCAGGGTCTCGATCTGTATACACTAGTCTACTCTGTAGTATCGATAGCCTGTTGTTCAGACCATAATATTGCACTTATCATTCCCCTATTCTTATCCTTTTTATAAATAAACAGGTACTCTTGAAGCACGTTTGTTGCATATACAGGATACAGGTTTCTGGAGCAAATACAGTAAAAAAGACACAAAACAACAGAAAAAGGGACTTTTGACCAACAAGTAGACGGATCCTAGTCAAGCCTAGTCGAAGAACAGTGCAAGGTCCAAAAAGTCAAGTGAATGGTTAAAAGATCGCTACAAGTGTTCACTGAAACATCTGGAGAAGAACCAGAAGCCCAAAAGAGAAAATAAGTGAAGAAACAGAAGCCCAAAGAGCCACTGAACCAAGCCCAAAACGTACAGAGCCCAATTCCCTAGTTTGGCCGCGGATCCGCGGCCAAACCCAGCCTGGCGCCGCGGATCCGCGGCCATACAAGGCCCGTGTCGGTGCATATTTTATAAGTCGGCGCGTCGGTGCAGATGTTAGGATTTTACGTGGGCAAATCTGTAATTTTGCATGTGCGAGAGTCTGTAGCCCTAGGTTTCCCATTTTCCTATAAATTGTAATTTTAGATCTGTAAAATGCTATGCCTCTTTTCAATCAATAAAATTCATAATTTCTGAGATAAAAATTCAGATCTGTTCTTCTTGTTTGGAGGGAGCCGTCAACCTAGTAAGTATTTTATTTCTGTTCTTTTAATTATAATGTTTTCTCATCCCCTAATGAGCGAGTAGTCTCCTCGCTTGTTAGGGTTAGCCTTAGGGAAAGGGTTGAGAGATGAGATCTCTCACCCCTTTCAATGCCACTTTAACCTAACGAATTAGAACTCCACGCATACGAGTACAACCGCTCCCTGTGGCATCCTACCCATCGAGGTAACGATGAACCGTAGTATAAAGGGCCGGTTGCGCGCGTCTTCCGTGGGGGTTAGGGTGATTATCAACAAAGGAGGGATACGAATCTAGAGGAAGAAACATCTTCCCAAAAGATTCGTATCCACTTTATTGATAATTAACTTAACACCTAATAGATCTAAAAAGGTAGGCATTGAAAGCGGTGATGAAAAACGTTAATCTCCAAAACTTTCCCTAAGCCTAACCCTAGCAAAACTTTTAATTAGATCTAGTTTTCATAGATTGTTATAAACCAACCAAAACGATAAATAGAATCAACTCGTTAAAACACAATAAAGAAATTTACCCGTCTCTATGGATCGACCCGCACTCACCGGCTAGCTGCGAAGCGACGCCGTTTCTGATTGCGGTAAATACAAGTTTTGACACCAATCAAATGGCGCCGTTGCCGGGGACGGCGTAATCTTTCTTTTTTGTGAATTTTCGGGTTGATATAAATTTTAAAAATTATAAAAATCTGAAATATAAAAAAAATAAAAAAATTATCAACTTTGATCTGTTTGAAGGGTGTATCTTTTGAATCTTGCAGGAACAGCGAAGAATTGAGGATCTGGAAATTTACAGAGGGCAAAACAAAAATTGGTGCATAAGAACAGAGAGGAACTGAAGGCACAGAACCACAGAATTTTTTTCAGGGGCCGATCTCTCCACCCCACCGCGTTTCCGCCGCATAATGGGGCCATCCGCCGCGGTTACGCGCCTGTTCTGACACGTCAGCACCTGAAATTTTGTGGGTTGGTTCTCTTTCTTCCCTCTGCAACCTACAATATATCTCTCTGTAAAAAGTTTTCTGCAGGAATTCTTTGCGTAAAGAGTCTTTCTCCCCCTTCTAAATAACAGATCTCTGCAGGTTTCTTTGCGCCGCGCTAAAATTGAATGCAAGTGAAATTTTATTTGTTTTGCATAATTTAACCGGACTCTAAGGGGCTATTTGACCAAACTCAGATTGGGTGGGGATTTCATCACCCTTCCCAGGACCCCAGAAAACACCTAAAACATTTTGCATCGACCACCTTTAATTAAAAAAGATTAGACTCAGACCTAAGGACAGCGAGCTCAATAGGAAAAGGACTAGGGTAGGCATCGGCCGTTTATCCTAACCGACATTGCGGTGTCTAGGCTAGTGGTTATTAATTAGGCCCACTGTAGTGGTGGTTCCTTCCCACTTACCTGGCCGTACTTGTCCGTGAAGAGGCGGTTTGAGGTCTATTTCTAGCCCTAGTTAGGAGCTGTCTAGCAGACCTAGGCGACACTAGATCTAGGCCTGATTGTGCATGTGTGGTTGACACATTGGTGTCACGAGTCCCTTTCCTAAAACCTCTTTGCAAAACCTTCACATAAATAAAAGAAAAAGAAAAAGAAAAATCTTTTAAAAACTTGCAACTTGCCGCTAAAGAAAACTTGCAAACTCACTTCCACCACTTCTTCTCACTGACGTTATCTTACCCCCACATTCTGTTTTTCTCTTTTTTCTGACTGCACTACCCTTTAGTGTATGTCATTTTGGACTAGGGATACTAAAGCCCGATTAGTCCGTGTTTCGTTGGTACCGACCAACGAACCCTTCGGCGAACCCTTCGTCGAAATTCCCTCCATTTCCTTACCTCCACCTTTAAATTTTTCTTTCGAAGGTATGTCGGGATTCAACCCCAACGATACCTTACCGATAACCCGAATCTTCCGCCTGTTGTAGCGCCCACACGAGTCGCGCTCCAGGATCTCTTCTACCCCGTCCGCACTTCTCTACCTACATGTCTTTCACCCCCACCGGCGAATGGGGATAATTTTGAAATAAAACCACACTTCATCAATATGCTGCCTAAGTTTCATGGTTTGGAATCCGAGGATGCATATATTTTCATTAATAAATTCCAAAACGTTTGCGCCATGATGAAGACAACCCAATTAAGTGATGACGCAATAAGGCTAAGGGTCATTCCTTTCACCTTATGTGACTTAGCCGAGAAGTGGCTATACAGCACCGCATCACATTCCATTAGAAATTGGGACGAGTTTGTGAGAGCTTTTCTGAAAAAGTTCTATCCTCACCACAAAACTGCTAGAATCCGAAACGAGATTATACAATTTTCACAGCTTCCTTCCGAACCAATTTGGAAGTGCTTCGAGAGATTTAAAGACCTACTCGTTCAATGTCCTCATCATGGGATAGAAAATTGGCAACTTTGCCAAACATTATACGAGGGATTGAACGTAGCAACGAAGCAGTTGCTAGAAACAATATGTCAAGGTCATTTTCTCTCCAAGTCTAGCGACGAAGCTTGGCAGTTTCTTGAGGACCTAAGTGAGCAAACAATTCAGTAGGAGAGTACCAAGACCACATCATCTTCTTCAGTTGGTCAATCTAGGGCAGGCATACATCAAATAGATATGTCGATTGCTATGAAGGCCGAGATGGCCTCACTTATGAAAAAGCTAGAAGCCATTGAGACCAAAATCTCATCGTCTTCTCCTGCCCCTACTCTACCCACACGAACTGTTTGTGCTTGTTGTTCGAACCCGTCGCACCTAACCGAAGAGTGTCCTTATAATGCACCCATTCAAGGACAGGATCAAGTCAATGCTGCATTTCAGCAACGACAAAGAAATGATCCGTACTCTTCGACATACAATCAGGGGTGGAGGAGTCACCCAAATCAACAGTTCCAAGGGAATAATAATTTTCAAAGACCTCCTCCACAACAACAACAAGCACCCGTACAAACTCAAAACCAGCAACCTTTCCAACAACAACCTTATACAAATCAAACGAACAATTTGGTTCAACCAAATGATGATAAGGTTAGCTCGCTCGAGAAAAGTCTAGAAGCATTTCTCAAGCAAACTACAGAATCCGCAGCAAGATTTGAAAGTTATGTTCAATCTTTAATGAATAACAATGCCTCACACGATCAAAGTATCAAATCTATTGAGGCACAAATTGCACAATTAACTGCTGCGTTGAGCGAGAGAGAAAAGGGAAACCTTCCATCTCAACCATTGCCCAATCCCGGTCACGCACAAAACGCATATCACAATCACAATGTAAATGCGGTGACCACGTTGAGATCCGGAAGAGAGTTGCAAAATAATGTGGAAACTAGTGATGACATCCCCGCCGGTGGTTCTTCTTCTTCTTCCCCTTCTTCATTTTCTTCACTCCCTTCTTCACCTTTTTTTTTAGAGCCTATTCTCCACCCTTCACATGGCTCCACTTCTTCTAGCTCTAACGGACCCATTTCTCACAACACGAACACATCTACACCGGAATCCGTTCCTAATCCACAGTCTGCTCTACAAACATTTGACTCAACTAATTTTCAAAATGCACCATTTCCAAACAGGTTGAGTCCTAATAAACCAAATACACAAGTGGAGAAGATTGTGGAGATATTTAAGCAGGTTAGCATAAATATACCTCTCTTGGATGCTATCCAACAAGTCCCTTCATACGCGAAAATCTTAAAGGGATTATGCACTTCAAAGAGAAAAGCATCTCAAGTACCCAAGAAAGTGCTAGTGGCTAGTGCAGTGAGCAATGCTATTAACCACCATCAAACCTTACTCCAAAAACGAAAGGACCCCGGCTGTCCTACGATTTCCATTACAATTGGGGATAAGAAAATTAATCGAGCACTTTTAGATCTTGGGTCTAGTGTTAACCTGATTCCTTACTCCGTGTACGAACAATTAGGGGTTGGAGAGTTGAAACCCACTCATTGCACTCTCCAAATGGCTGATCGATCAATCACCTATCCAAGGGGTCAACTAGAGGATGTGTTGATCAAAGTCGGGGAATTCATATTCCCCGTTGATTTTATCGTTATGGATACACAACCTGTTGCTAACCCAAGAAACCAAATTCCGGTGATTCTCGGTCGACCATTTTTGGCCACTTCCAATGCCGTAATAAATTGTCGCAATGGCTCCATGACTCTATCCTTCGGAAAGAGGTCTAGTGAGTTCAATATTTATAAGATGGGAAGTCTGCCCCCCGTACCAAAAACTAGTACACGAGAAGTTTGCTCTATTCACGAAATCACGCAGGAGGACTGCGAGCTTGAGAGATTTCTATTTGATGAAGATAGTTCTGACGCCACTAGTGCGTCCCTCCTTGAGCCTACCACCGTTGACACAACCGATATTGATTATGAATGTTTCACTTTTTTGGATGATGACGACTCACAGCCCGAATATGAGTCGTTTGAATTTTTGGATGAGCCAGTCGAGCCATCCGAATCGGTTGTCTGCAGTGATTTCGAACCTGTGTTGGAGTCCTTTGAGTTCGAGGTAGATTCTGCAATGACTCTTTCGCCTCCGAAACTCGAACTCACGCCCTTGCCGTCTCACCTTAGATATGCTTACATAGGTGAGAATGAGACCTTTCCCATTATCATATCGGCCTCTCTAGCCCTCGAGCAAGAGAATGCCCTCTTAACGGTCTTACAAGATAGGCGGCAAGTTTTCGGTAGGACTATGGCGGACATCGAGGAGATCAGTTCCCTCATAATTGAATATCATACACATTTGATGGATGATGCCAGGTCACTAGAGGACCCACAGGAACATCTTGGGGGTATTGTTGTGAGTCAACCTCCTCCTTTAGAAGTTGAAATACCCCCATTTCTTTTAATAAGCTACGAGAATGCCAACACTCCACTGATTGCTGATCATTTACATTCTCGTTTTAATACATCACCATCGCCTGTATATTTACCTCCACACCTCCCTTACCACTACTTCTACCTTTCCCAATTCTTTGCGGACCGCCACAACTTATTCTTCCACCAACCAATACTCTTTACTGATAAATTTTTCAACTGGTTGGTGTTGACGTTTGGTCTAGGCAAAGTTTGGCAGTAATGTCTAACATAGTTTAACTGAAGTTTGGGGGAGGGTCTTTTTGTATATATTTTTGTTTTTCTTAACAAAAAAAAAATTATAAATAAATAAACAGGGAGTATCGGTATTTTGACCCTCTTGGTTTAGCATGACAGTGAGGACACTGTCAAGTTCAAGTTTGGGGGTATGCTCGGTACGTCTTCTTCCTTCGCATTCATTTGTACATATTTTTGCATTTGCATACTTATTTGAAAACCCATAAAAATTTGAAAAAATTTGAAAAATTATAAAAATTATTGTATTCAATTTTGGCTTATTTGACTTGAGTTTGACAAATAGGTTAACTGGTTAGGAACAACTAGATCTTAGACTTCGTAAATTAAAAACCCTAAAGATAACATTCCTTAAAGTTTAACGGTAGAAAGTATATACCTTGTAGTTTATTTAGAAATAGGCAAATTTTGGGTTCACTTTTTGGGATAAGTCGAAACAAGGGAAGAGTATTGATATTCTTATTAGAGTATAAGTTTGAAAAATAGTTCCTAGCTTAAGTCTAAATTTTGAAAATGTATACCCTACAATTTGTACATTCACGCACCTTGAAACTTGGAATAGTAGAAGAGACCTTGAAATACTCATGTCTAAAGTCCTTAGTACAATGAAAATAAAAAAAAGTGAATAAAGAAAAAAAATGGACACTGGTTTTTGTGATTACTTAAGGCTGTAAAAATAGAAAAATATTTAGCGAGGGTGCTTCATCACCTAGTGCCTTAGACCAACTGGTTTGGGAGTCACTGCTAAAGCCTTGGGTGTTGCAAGGACTAGGAAGTACGCTTTAAAGTGCAAACGCATTTTGTAATCGGTCGTTGGTACCTCAAGAAGTATTAACGGTCGCATGAAGGATGTGTAAGCAAATTTCATTTAAATTCACCAACTAATTAGTACTTTGGACAATGGACAAGGGCATGATTGCTTGAATTGAATTTCCGAGTGTAGGGGTGATCTATACACACACGTAGGGGTATGTGATTGGAATTTAGATAAGAGAGAGGAATGAAGAATAGAACTTGTATCTTTAGTAGAGTTGATAGAAATTCCTAAGTGGAGATAAAACCCTAGAAGGAAAACTTAAGAAATGCCGAAAGCTAAGTAGGTCTACATAACATATATAATCTTAAGTTAAATAATGAGGAAGCGTGAAGAATATGGGTGGATAATTTGCAAGTAAAAGATAATAGAATTCCTTATTAGAAGACCTAATTGGAGAACAAAAGTCAATGGGCAGAGTTGATAGGATTTTGTGGGTGTAATCCGCTGAAAACCCTCAGGAGACAACACTCCTCCTACTAGGGACACCTAGAGGTTTAACGGCTTGTTGCACGTGCTCAGTGCAATCGCGTTTCCCTGCGAAAGTGTGGTTAGGATTTTAGTGAATAAAAATAAGTTTGCTCGAGGACGAGCAAAAGGTAAGTTTGGGGGTATTTGTTCAGACCATAATATTGCATTTATCATTCCCCTATTCTTATCCTTTTTATAAATAAACAGGTACTCTTGACGCACGTTTGTTGCATATTACAGGATACAGGTTTCTGGAGCAAATACAGTGAAAAAGACACAAAACAACAGAAAAAGGGACTTTTGACCAACAAGTAGACGGATCCTAGTCAAGCCTAGTCGAAGAACAGTGCAAGGTCCAAAAAATCAAGTGAACGGTTAAAAGATCGCTACAAGTGTTCACTGAAACATCTGGAGAAGAACCAGAAGCCCAAAAGAGAAAATAAGTGAAGAAACAGAAGCCCAAAGAGCCACTGAACCAAGCCCAAAACGTACAGAGCCCAATTCCCTAGTTTGGCCGCGGATCCGCGGCCAAACCCAGCCTGGCGCCGCGGATCCGCGGCCATACAAGGCCCGTGTCGGTGCATATTTTATAAGTCGGCGCGTCGGTGCAGATGTTAGGATTTTACGTGGGCAAATCTGTAATTTTGCATGTGCGAGAGTCTGTAGCCCTAGGTTTCCCATTTTCCTATAAATTGTAATTTTAGATCTGTAAAATGCTATGCCTCTTTTCAATCAATAAAATTCAGAATTTCTGAGATAAAAATTCAGATCTGTTCTTCTTGTTTGGAGGGAGCCGTCAACCTAGTAAGTATTTTATTTCTGTTCTTTTAATTATAATGTTTTCTCATCCCCTAATGAGCAAGTAGTCTCCTCGCTTGTTAGGGTTAGCCTTAGGGAAAGGGTTGAGAGATGAGATCTCTCACCCCTTTCAATGCCACTTTAACCTAACGAATTAGAACTCTACGCATACGAGTACAACCGCTCCCTGCGGCATCCTACCCATCGAGGTAACGATGAACCGTAGTATAAAGGGCCGGTTGCGCGCGTCTTCCATGGGGGTTAGGGTGATTATCAACAAAGGAGGGATACGAATCTAGAGGAAGAAACATCTTCCCAAAAGATTCGTATCCACTTTATTGATAATTAACTTAACACCTAATAGATCTAAAAAGGTAGGCATTGAAAGCGGTGATGAAAAACGTTAATCTCCAAAACTTCCCCTAAGCCTAACCCTAGCAAGACTTTTAATTAGATCTAGTTTTCATAGATTGTTATAAACCAACCAAAACGATAAATAGAATCAACTCGTTAAAACACAATAAAGAAATTTACCCGTCTCTGTGGATCGACCCGCACTCACCGGCTAGCTGCGAAGCGACGC
This sequence comes from Agapanthus africanus, assembly GCA_030015575.1. Lineage (NCBI taxonomy): Eukaryota > Viridiplantae > Streptophyta > Magnoliopsida > Asparagales > Amaryllidaceae > Agapanthus > Agapanthus africanus. The sequence continues at coordinate 407,737,709 of CM057346.1, forward strand.
CGTTTCTGATTGCGGTAAATACAAGTTTTGACACCAATCACCTGTTTCGAAACTCCCTCGACTAGGGACCTTTTAAGGATGTGCTTATAGACTACCCAACTCTCACGTATATGATCGCCATCATACTGCTGGTAGTCAAGCAAGAATTCTAAGGGCTCTATCAACGTGTAATAGTGATCTGTAATATTACCTAAAGCATGTACACGATGATAAAGATAAACCAGATAGCATACTATCATCTCGAGTAAGACTGTCCTACCGGTATAGGTCCTCCCTCAATCATTGCAATCACGTTCCTGCGATCCAATAATTGATTTTGAGGGCACTATATCCAACAATCTCCCACTTGCACTTAAGGCTAATTATTGCGATATCGCATACTCATAGCCCGTGTGATACCGAACACCTAACTCCTCTACTAATCCGTTTCACAAAGCTCGTTTACGAAACTATTGCGTTCGAGAAATAGCCTCAGTGAGTGGATCCGCTCTGATGTTTCTTTCTATGTCTCTCTTAATCTCAAGTTCGCGGAGAAAGCCATCTCCCGAATTGAGCAATACCTGTCTTAGAATATGTCTGGATATCTGATGGGACCTAGTTCACAAATGAACTCCAAATCCAGCAAACTTCTTAGACTGTATCGTCAACTGAATTCAATCAGTATACCGCACCATGCCTCCCTTAGTATCCGGTTGGACCACCTGTCCAAACTACAGCCCCTCGTCTGAAGGAAAACTATAACTCTGACAGTCACTCTGTCATCCAGGTCACCTTGGAAGTCTGGAATGATAACTATCTCCCGAAAGAGGCTGTCGTTATCATATCCCTAGAACATCCAATTATGCTCACAAACTGCTCCCGAGTGTTTCTATAGGATTGGATTAATATAAACTTATTGCAGCTAGTGCAAAAACAATATTTGGTGTGGTACTTGATGTTGGATATAGTGCCCTCAAAGTCAATTATTGGATCGCAGGTACGTGATTGCAATGATTGAGGGATGACCTATACCGGTAGGACCGTCTTACTCGAGATGATAGTATGCTATCTGGTTTCCCTTTATCAGTCGTGTACAACTTTAGGTGATATTACTGTTCACTATTACACGTTGATAGAGCCCTTAGGATTCTTGCTTGACTACCAGCAGTATGATGGCGATCATATACGTGAGAGTTGGGTAGTCTATAAGCACATCCTTAAAAGTGGTCCCTAGTCATGGGAGTTTCGAGACAGGGCATCGATACTCCGGAGTAGACTAGTGTATACAGTCGAGACCCCAACGAGGGGTGGTGGCTGGTCTCATAAGCCACTGGTGTCAGTTGATTCACCTTAGATGTATACAAGTGCTCATTGGGTTATGAGTGCACCAGACAGGACTCGCCGGGAACCTGCTAGTTGGTATTATACCTAGCGTCAGATAGCAGTTCCCAGGTGACATGTGTACAGGTTAGTTCATCGACCTGAGGTCGTCATTTGTCTCATGTGAGTTCCCACTGTGCTTTGATTACTACCCTACCTGTCACGACCTGAAATTGGCACGTGACGGCCTTAATACTACGCAACGCCTAAAGACGCAACGCAGTAAAAGAAAGCCAAAACCCAGAAATCTAAACCATGAAAATACGGAAAAGATAATAAAAGTTTTTGAAACATTTGAAAATCGCAACCTAAATTCTTTAAAAGCCCAACTTTCTTTCCTTAAAATTTTGGCAACACCCTTTTTGTAAAAACTAGCCTAAAGACGGAAAACAATCACATCACAAGTATACGACGCCGTAGCGAAGAAATAAGAGACAATAGGAAGGAAACTGTATATAAAAGACAACAAATCCACAAATAATATACAATATCGTCCTCACCAAGTCTCTAAGTCAACAACATAATAGTAGATGGAGAGTACAAGATACAACGAATGTACAATATGAAATACAGATAACCACCAAAACCCACCTAAAGAAAATAGCACACTGTGAGCCGATGCGGTATCTGTAGCAAAAGATGATAGATGAATAGCTGAATAGCCTGCCTCAACAACTCTGGGGAATAACAAGCAACACCTGTGGCACAACGGGGGTGAGTTGCCAACTCGTGAATAGTAGATAACATATGCAGGTAATCGCAGGAATGTACGTATAGCATGAATCTAAGATATACGATTACAGTAATAACATGTCATGTGAATGCAGAATAATGGAAAGTACGCTAGCAGGTACAATCAATATGTGAAGCAATAGTAACATGACAGTAGTATGCAATAACCATGCAAAAGGGATATGAGAATGCAAATATGCAGCAATCATGAAGGGTACACTAACAGGTACTCCTAATACATGGAACAGTGCATAAGTGAAAAGGTATGAGGTATGGAGTGAAATATGTCATCCCACGGAATCCCGTCATCGTGGTAGGATCACCATCCATCAAGACACTCAAATCCCAATTCCTCAAATCAGCCCCCACGTTGGGCTCTCACATCATATAAGTCTCACATCTCTTCAATGTACAATATCGAGTAATCTCCTATATCCCGAATGTACAAACAAGTAAACCCATATGTATGTCCAATCTCAATGAATCACCTGATATCCCAAGTCAAAATCTCAAGTAAGATTCTAGCATCCTAAATATATATATATATATATATATATATATATATATGCAGAAATAAATATGATGGGGTCAATACACATATATTAGCGTCCCATTCCACTAATATTGGTGTAAGGGTATATATAATAACGGCTAAATCCCCTGTTATATATACAAAGGTGTTTAAAGGAAATATCATGAAAACAATGTGCCAAGTATCGACACAGAAATCCTGATAGGTACGTATCATACGCTATCCCGAAAGCACGAGTGCCTAGCTCTGACCTTCGCCTTTCGACGTATGCATACGTGCATGACTCCTAACGGTATCTCCATGATCCCCGCCGAGTCATTGGTACTGTCACTGGTAGGTACTCGCCTGCCTCCAGGCTCAATCGGCAAAGTCCATCGATCATATTGCCGAGGGGAACCATACCGGGCCCCACCATGTACCCTCATACGGCAACCACACCTCGTATGGAGTATATAATCAGAACAGATAAACCTCATGGTGGCTGCGCAAATATCATATCAAGGAAACCGGGTTTTTCAATGTATGCATAATTTCATGAACTCCCGCGGTTCCCAAATCCAGAAAACATCATGTAAAATCCAAATAAACAATGCGCAAATCCAGGAATAAATATATGCGATATATCTGAAATGCGAGCATATAGATGAGAATGTGTAGCTGAAACCATAAGTATGCGAAATCAATAAGGTACAGCTAAGTAATATCAGTAAAGGTAAATATGTGACTGTAACTGAATATGTGTGTAACATACAGGTGTAGCAATGTATAGGTATCTACCTATAAGAACTGATGAAGTATACCCCCTCCGGGTATGAGTGGAATAGGTGAGTAAGGTATATCGGTAACTAAATGTCAAAACGTGATAAGTAATGTGAATCGATGTCGTAAAGTCCCTAACTAAGCAATATAATGTCTATAATGGTTTGTGTGTGACATGGCAATTATTGACGGTGTGTGTGTAGCATTCAATCCGTGCTCATGCAACATGAACCGTCAATAATATGTGCAGTGTCCTACGGCTGCTAGTCACAGTACCATAATCTCTAATAAATAGGGTAAGGCGCAATTCTAACAATGACGTAGAATACGCAACAAGTATTAGAATCCTAGCCCAGACGCATAACGCCATGCGGGCGGTTCCCCTGTAGATGTTAAATCTACTCACCTACGCTCCACGCTAGGTGAATCCTACCATCTGCTCCCCCCTGTAGCAGTGTCCGTAGTCCCCGCCTGCAAACCTGAAAATAAGACAAGGAATACATATATAAGCCAAATATTCCGCAAAACGCGATATCGAACCCAAACGAGAAACTCGCGTCGCGAACTAAACGCGCGTGTGCACGATACGCTAAAACGTGTGTATACGCGTCTAAAACTACCGTGACACGCCGCGACACGCTGGATCGCAGAACCCACTCACGTATCGCGCGTATCGTGCAAACACAACGAACACGAAAAACGATATATTGTTCCAGATTTTCCTACAGGTCAAATCTTACAAAACTATATATGCCAAAACACTATAGAATACAGCAGACAACCCTACACAAAAACCCAACACCCCACTCCCCTTCCTGGCCGCAATTTGCGGCCAGATAGAATAAAACTGCGGCCAAGATTGGGAAAGGGTGGCTCGTGTTTTGGTGGTGTTGTCTATACTTAGTGTACATGCTCCGGTATTCTCAATTTTAACCTGAAAGGTCCGGGTCAATAGCAGATCACAGAATGCTAATATATCGCCTAAAAACACCGATTTTGCACAAAACACAAACCCTATGGTATTTTAGTGAAACCTGGGTTAAACTCAGTTAAAGTAACCCTAACAACACTAAAATAGGCTAGGTTAACTAACACAACCATCATTTAATAACAAGTCCACATAATCACCATAATTAGCACAAAAATCTAACTTTAAACACAAACCGACGCTAAACTACACGCAACTAAAGCAAACTAAGAAATTGGGTTCAAGAATTATACCCTATAGAACCCTAGAAGCAGGAGAAGAAGTGGATGGAGGGGATGAGCTGCTGTAGCTGCTGCTGGGGCTCCTGCTGCTGCTGCTAATGGAGCTGCTGTTGTTTCTGTTGTTGTTGTTGATGCTGATGTTGCTTCTGGTGCTGCTGCCTTCTGCTGGTGCTGCTGCTGCCTCAGCTGCTCCTCTGCTGCAGGTGAGTGTGTGTGTGTGTGTGTGTGTGTGTGTGTGTGTGTGTGTGTTTGTGAGAGAGAAATGAGAGAATGAGTGAGAAATGAGAGAACACACAAAACCCCTCCCATTCTCTTTCTCTTTCTTCATTTAAAGAAGCATGGCTTGGGCCATGTAACACCATGCCTCTCTCTCTCTCTCAAGTCAACAATTTAAATCATTTTTTTTTAAAAAACCCTTTTTAATTTAACAACCATGCACACTTAAAAACCCTTAACACCTAAACAATTAATAGAACTAGCTTAAAGGAAAATGGTTAGCTAATCATGATTGCTAATCATGTTTAACCCCAAAATACAACCCTAGTTATCATGCACAAGTGTGTGCAAGCCTAGGAAAAATCCAATAAAATCCTCAATAAATAGGATAAAATAATTAAAAACCAATTTGGTAAACTTTTTATTAAAAACCATATATTAAAATATAATTAGCCACAAAACACATTCTAAGGTGTTACACTACCACGGCTCATAGGAGTCGTGCAAACAGCTTTTAGTTGGGTACAGTCCCGAGCTACATAGAGGCAAGTGAGCGGATCGGCAGGGGATTCGTCTCTCCCGGTATTAGGGGTGAGATCGCGCTGTATCTAGGAGAGCCATTACACAAAGCCCTCGGCCGAGGCAGGAGATTTACTGGTAGGTACTCCAGTATCTCAGGGTGTTCTGGGCTACACTCTGACACGACTTATACCACTATTGGGGGTCTGACGTTACCAGCCCCTAGGCCCGATATGCGATGCTCATAGACGAACGGACCGGACTGTACGGATATTGTCACTGATAGGCTCAGTAGGGTTTCAGGATGAGTTCGCTCATCAGCTTCCCTTTCTGTTAATACATGGGCAGCCGTTACGTACAGCTAGTATCACTGACGGCTTGTGGTTAAACCCATTGCCAGAGTATTGACGAGTCTTTAGAGTCCCCCACTGATTATTTCCCAAGTTCGGGCGAAACGTTGTACAGGCCGTACGGTTTTATGGCAGGGTTCGAACATACACGTGCACTTGTGCACGTGTCATGGTTCGGACAGATAATACTAGTGGGCTTTGGTTTAAGCCGGACCCAGTATTATATTGTGTAGGAATATTTTCGTCTCTTTGCATTTTGTATTCGGTCGGAATACAAATGCGGGTATGTATATATTGTTGTGGGTTAATCCTACGAGATTACTTTTGAAGTTGCCAATCTTCGTTCACTGGACTTAAACATTTGGTTTAATGTTTATGTCGCGGATTTTCTTTAATCCATGGTTGATTTTTCACCGGGCTTCTTGATGGGCTTTAAGCCTTTTCCTTTGGGGGGTTCTTTGCAAAAAGATATTTTTAAGATGAGGGTTTTTTTTTTCTGGTGGCGGGGGCTCCAGCAGCAAGCTTGATGGTTCTATATAGTATGAGGTGTTTTGTGAATCATCTTCTCATTTAAAGCTGTTGAAATTGCTTAGGATATTTTGTGTGATATTTGTGTGATGATATTTTGGCTTAGGCTCACCTTTTTATTGCTTGTGCTCAGCCCCCCACCTCATCATGGCCGAGCACTAATGGGCAGCCCCATATTGGCCGAGCACCAACTTTTGGGAGTGGGCTGATTTTGTGTGAAAGCATGCACAAAATTTCCAAAGTAAAAATCCTTTTGCTCATTTCATCGATTCCCAAAAAGGCAACTTCATTTACCTTCATCCAATTCATTGGGTGCCTTGAGACAAAGTATTCTACACTATCTCTACTTCAATCTTGGACATGTCGGTTAGCAAACTTCATGTCCGAGTTGCTTCAGATTGAAGCGGGAGCCCGTACAAAGATTCGTTGACGTGGTGCCATCTCGACGAGGAGAAAGGAGATCGAAGATGCCGTGAGGAGCGTGGGATGATGGCTAAAGACCGAAGGACACGGGTCTATCGGTATAGCCATTCTATCATTTTACAGTTTGCTAGTTTAGTGTTAATGGCCCGATCCGGTTTACAGTCTATGTTAGCGCCAGTTTATGAAAAAGTTTTTATTCTGCGTTTGGCCTCAGATTATTAGCCGAGGCGCTACCGTAGGCTTACATAGTATCAGAGCCACGCCATTAACCTTTACTAGCTTGTTCTAGCATGTTTAAAACATCGATCGGGCGAAATTTCCAAAACTGCAATTCCGTATTTTAAGTATCTGCCGAATTTTTAAACTGGTCTGAAAATTATTTTGGGATGTCAGAAAATCGAGCAGGTTTTTCTAAGACTGCAGAAGAAATTTGGTAGACTGATCCCACAAAACCGCCCATACAACCCATGGGTTTGTCGCTGTTCCGTCGCCGTTTTGGGACTTCAGTGCACCATTTTTCTTCTGGGTCTCTTTCATGTGGAATTGTAGTTTCTGGATTATTTTGTTTGGGCCCAGATTTGTTTGAGTACTGGATTTGTACTTGGGGCCCACTTCGGAAAGTTTTGTCGATCGGAATTTTAAATGTGTTAGTTTACAGTACTTACATTATATCTCCGACCGTGAATGTCATTAGAGCGGTAAATCTTGTCTAATTGCTATAGTCCTTTTAGACGGGTTTGCGAACGTGACATTCACGTTGATGTTCTGTGTTGTACTGTGATGTTGTGGATTTGTCATGGTGGATATCTGTGTGCAATGGTAGTGCAGTTTGGATCTATTTGTACATTTGATATCGCGGGGCGAGCGTCCGACATGTGGACTACCGTCGCTGCCTGTTTGTATATTATTCTTTTGGGGCACGACCGGGTTGAGGTCGATGTACCCGTTGTACATATTTTCATTTCTGTACTAGGTTTACCCCGCGACGGAGTGCACGGATAGTTGGGTTCTGGAGGGCAACGAGCCCGCATCTCATGGCTTTGAGAGGCAAGAGGCCTCACTCTAGAATTGGCAGGCTATTCGTCGCACTCGTAGGGGGTACAGGTTGACCCAAGATGGAGTGCCCAAGTTACCGGATTCCGTGAAGTGTAGGGTGGTCCATTCACTTTGCTGTAGGGGGCTGCCTCGCTTCAGGTTTGGACGGGTAACTTGCCGCACTCGTAGGGGTCTAGGATTTCATTGCACAGGCTATCCACACGACCAGGGGAACGTCGGGTTTCAGTAGCGGCTCTGTGAAACCCGGGGCTCCCAGATTATCTGTATTGTTCTGTGATGCTTATTACTTTTCTGTAATGTTGCATTTATCACACCTGGAGCGATTATTGTTTATTGATATATATAATAGTAGATGTTGTATATGTTTTACACCCGTGCTAGTCCAGTCCCCGCTCTGTCGTTAGTTAAGTAACCTAACGGGTGATGACGGGACCCAGTGGCGAATGCGGATGGCATATACGTATATTTTATTTTCGTTCTTTTTTGGTGTGATTAATTGATGGGACTGCGTTGATTCTGATCAATGCAAAAGGAAAACAAACCTGTTTGACGTTGTTGGAACAGTTTTCAAAAGTGTTATTACAAGGACGTTTTCTTTTATTTTGCACAGTGGTATTCAGTTGGAATATCCTGCACCTCATTCGACGAGGCAAGGGCCGAGATCCCTTCACCGGGAGTGACCCCTTGGGTAGAAGTTTGCGTCAGGGTAATAACTTCAATATAGTCGATTACTTGTTGCTTTGCATCGCGGTATTCAGTTGGAATATTCTGCACCTCATTCCACGAGGAAAGAGCCGAGATCCCTTCACCGGGAGTGACCTCTTTAGCAAAGGTTTTCGCCACTATATATTTGTAAAAGGCTATCGGGTTCCTTCAACGAGATCAAGTTCATTACGTTAAAGGTTTTTCGCCAAAAACCAGCCGTAGCCCTCCGTCGTTTCAAATGGGTAGCACGTAGTATTCATGCTATGTTTGTTTGCCTTCGTCAAGGCATAGTGGATGGTAGCTGCTTGTTACCTTTCTGTTGCATAGATAGATGCGTTGGTTTGGGACAGTCGTATTACCTTATTGGCCTTCGTCAAGGGTATGTACGGGTGGGTTCAAATTAACCTGGACAATGACGGGTAGAACTTGACATGTGACTTATGATTTGTTGGCCTTCGTCAAGGTCATAAGAGCATGGGGTAAAAATCACATCGGGAGTTTCTAAAGAATCTGAAACTTGCCAGGCATGCGCATACCTTCTGGAGTGTGATAACGTGAGTGGATTCCTTCACGTTATCATGCGATGAGAGTTGGATCCCGATTCCCACTGATGAGTTGGTTTACTCTTCGGGTGATCCCGACTAATTCTTCTTTCAGGTTTGGAGGAGAATTTGACGGTACAGTAGGAGGTTTCCTAATTAGATAAAGTGATAACCATTCTGATCTAGGTTAGAGTGCACACAGAGTGTTTCTTTTCTCTCTCTCTTTGGCAGTGACCATTGACCGACCCTAGACTATGACCCAGTGACCAAGTTGACCAAACTTTCTTAAAATACTGGCTTTTGGATTGTCTGAGTTGCATAAGTCATTGCCGCTCCTTCTTTTACCCTTTGCATTTCTCCAGAACACCTCGTATCACTACGAACATCTACTTCCATTGGATAAATCCATCGTATGGTTATATACGAACTCGAAGGGACTTCTTCGGGGATGGATTCAGGTTCAGGAGAAATTGAATTGGTTTATTGAGTTGTCTTTTATCATCACCTTCTCTCAGGTTGAGAGTACTCCATGGTTTAGGAGACGGTACACCTATTACGCTTATTGGATAGTCTTCTTCCAAACCATAGGCAGGTGCCGAAAGGTAGGGAATGAAGAAAACCAATTAGCCTAAGTAGGGTGTACAGAAGGTAATAAGTAAAGACATATAAAGGGATTAGAAAGAGGGCAAAGTAAAATGCGACAGGTATCATTCACGACCAAACCGCGTACATCATCGCCACTCCTATTTCACCTTTGCTTTTCTCCGGTTCAGGAGGAATGGAATAAGGTATTATTCAGTTGTCTTTTATCATCACCTTCTCTCAGGTTGAGAGTACTCATAGTATTAGGAGAGTACACCTATTATGCTTACTGGATAGTCTTCTTCCAAACCATAGGCTAGTGCCGAACGGTAGGGAAGGAAGAAAACCATTTAGCCTAACGATGGTGTACAGAAGGTAACGACTAAAGACAAATAAAGGGATTTGGAGAGATGGCAACGATTTATACGGTTACAGTCATGAATTTGGATAACGGAAGAGGCATTATAAGGAATACCAGGATACCCTTTCGAAATATTTTCATGTTTCAGTTTCACTGTGCGTTGTTAAAGGAAAACTGATTTCCCAATTAGACACTTGCTCAAGGGTATGTATTTACCAGGTATGATTCTCACATATGTATGGTTTTACAGATGATGAGTGGGAGTAAGTTATTGGGAATTAGGTGATCGTCCTCATTATATCGGAATTCGTTGTAATTGGTGATATTTGAGGAAACCGCCTCGGTTTTTTGCCGGACGGCAAGTATTTGGTTTTGAGTATCCGTTGTTGTGCACCAATTTCAAACTGATATATCTGTACGTTTATTTTTATGAAGTGAGATATAACTTTTTGAAATTATGTCCATGACATTTACCTATATCAGTTGATGGTTAGGTAAGGAGTATTGAACAACGGTGTAATTCTTCATTACCATAAGTATAGTTTTCAACCTACGACGCACATGCTTTGAGTTGTTCAACTCAGGGGACTCATACAGAGTATTGTATGCTTTCCAGTGTCCATCAGGACAAAGGGGTTGGTCCTCTTACTGTATTCTGTTTACTTGTGACTTCTCGAGTTTTAGACATGTGTTTCGTAGAAATACAATGTCTATTTTGAGAAGTTATAGGTAAAAGAATAAAGTAGAGAACCAGGTGTCGCAAGTATCGGGATTCTTTAAGGAGATCGAAGATGTAGATACTTGTGATTGGTATTCAGTTGATAGTAATGATTTTGAGAAACTTGTTTCTCTTTCAGGTTACTCATAATTGGAAGCACTCCTAAGTTGAGTAATGCTGATCGGCTTCTCTCCATTTTGTTTGACATTCCATTAGCCACTCCGCAGATATGGTGGGTGACCTCAGACACCCGAGAGGTACTCCGGTAGCCTCAAGGACGGTGACAGGGAGGTTCTTGTTTACCCAGACTTGACACTACTGTTGTTCCAGGCTATGAGACCCGGCAGGAGGATGAGTATAGCGTCGTTCTAAACTAGTTTTAGAAGTGCACGTGTATATGACTCTGGCAGAGGGTTATCGTAGTCAGTGGGAGCAGCGGAAGCATAGTGGACAAGTAGCTTATGTCTATTTAATAGACTAAAGCAGTTATAGCGGAGAGAGTTCATCTAATTTTGATGTGACAGTCATGGCTTTGACTTCATCAAAATAGGGGATGGATCTGTTAAGAAGGTAGTAGAGTGTGATATCCTGGTATTTGGATGACATACACAGAGTAAGAAGTAAAATTCCTATACTACGATTGGTTATACTTTGGTTGTCACACAGTAGTTTCTCCACACAGGATATAGATATAATATCAGACATTCTGGTTACTAGATCTATGGTTTTAGATCTAGATTTGGGTAGTTTTCCAATCTGAGTACTTAGACAGTATTCTAAAGGTATTTAGAATAGATGACTCCTGGCATGGTGGTGTACCGGCAGGTGATGGAGTCACCCTCTCTAAAGGTGTCTTACAGACTAAAGGGGAGAGGGATGTGTATGATTGGCATATCACTTGCTTAGGCAATTGAGTCAATCATGAGATGTCAAGTACCACACCAGATGCTGTTTTTGCACTAGATGCAATAAGTTTATATTAATCCAATCCTGGAGAAACATTCGGAAGCAGTTTTAGAACATGAGTGGATGTTCTACGGATTTGATGACGGCAGCCTCCATTAGGGGACGGTTATCATTCCAGGCTTCCAAGGTGACATGGATAACAGAGTGATTGTCAGAGTTATAGTTTTCTATCTGACGAGGGGCAGTAGTTTGGACAGGTGGTCCAAGCGGATACTGAGGGAGGCATGGTGCAGGATACTGATTTAGTTCAGTTGACGATACAGTCTAAGAAGTTTGGATTTGGAGTTCATTTATGAACTAGGTCCCATCAGATATCCAGACATATTCTAAGACAGGTATTACTCAATTCGGGAGATGGTTTTCTCCGCGAACTTGAGATTAAGAGAGACATAGAAAGAAATATCAGGGCTGATCCACTCACTGAGGCTATTTCTCGAACACAAGAGTTTTACAAACGAGTTTTTTGAAACTGATTAATAGAGGAGTTCGGTGTTCGGTATCACACGGGCTGTGAGTATGCGACATCGCAATAATTAGCCTTATGTGCAAGTGGGAGATTGTTGGATATAATGCCCTCAAAGTCAATTATTGGATCGCAGGTACGTGATTGCAATGATTGAGGGAGGAGCTATACCGGTATGACAGTCTTACTCGAGATGATAGTATGCTATCTGGTTTGCCTTTATCAGTCGTGTACAGTTTTAGGTGACATTACTGTTCACTATTACACGTTGATAGAGCCCTTAGGATTCTTGCTTGACTACCAGCAGTATGATGGCGATCATATACGTGAGAGTTGGGTAGTCTATATGCACATCTTTAAAAGTGGTCCCTAGTCGTGGGAGTTTCGAGACAGGGCATCGATACTCCGGAGTGGACTAGTGTATACAGTCAAGACCCTGATGAGGGGCGGTGGCCAGTCTCACAAGCCACTGGTGTCAGTTGGTTCACCTAAGATATATACAGGTGCTCATTGGGTTATGAGTGCACCGGACAGGACTAACCGGGAACCTGCTAGTTGGTATTATACCTAGCATCTGGTAGCAGTTCCCAGGTGATATGTGTACAGGTTAGTTCATCGACCTGAGGTCATCATTTGTCTCGTGTGAGTTCCCACTGTGCTTTGATTACTACCCTACCACGGCTCAAAGGAGTCGTGCAAACAGGTTTTAGTTGGGTACAGTCCCGAGCCACATAGAGGCAAGTGAGCGGATCGGCAGGGGATTCGTCTCTCCCGGTATTGGGGGTGAGATCGCGCTGTGTCTAGGAGAGCCATTACACAAAGCCTTCGGCCGAGGCAGGAGATTTACTGGTAGGTACTCCAATAGTATCTCAGGGTGTTCTAGGCTACACTCTGACACGACTTATACCGCTATTAGGGGTCTGACGTTACCATCCCCCTAGGCCCGATATGCGATGCTCTTAGACGAACGGACCGGGCTGTACGTTTATTGTCACTAATAGGCTCAGTAGGGTTTCAGGATGAGTTCGCTCATCATCTTTCTTTTCTATCAATACATGTGCAGCCGTTACGTACAGCTAGTACCACTGATGGCTTGTGGTTAAACCCACTGCCAGAGTATTGACGAGTCTTTAGAGTCCCCCACAAATTGTTTCCCAAGTTCGGGCGAAACGTTGTAGAGGCCGTATGGTTTTATGGCAGGGTTCGAACATACAAGTGCACTTGTGAACGTGTCATGGTTTGGACAGATAATACTAGTGGGCTTTGGTTTAAGCCGGACCCAGTATTATATTGTGTAGGAATATTTTCGTTTCTTTGCATTTTGTATTCGGTCGAAATACAAATGCGGGTATGTATATATTGTTGTGGGGGTAATCCTACGGGATTACTTTTGAAGTTGCCAATCTTCCTTTACGGGGCTTAAACATTTGGTTTAATGTTTATGTCGCAGATTTTCTTTAATCCATGGCTGATTTTTCACTGGGCTTCTTGATGGGCTTTAAGCTTTTTCCTTTTGGAGGTTCTTTGCAAAAAGATATTTTTAAGATGAGGTTTTTTTTTCTAGTGGCAGGGGCTCCTGCAGCAAGCTTGATGGTTCTAGATAGTATGAGGTGTTTTGTGAGTCATCTTTTCATTTAAAGCTTTTGGAATTGCTTAGGATATTTTGTGTGATATTTGTGTGATGATATTTTGGCTTAGTCTCACCTTTTCATTGCTTGTGCTCACCCCCCACCTCATCATGGCCGAGCACTAATGGGCAGCCCAATATTGGCCGAGCACCAATTTTTGGGAGTGGGCTGATTTTGTGTGAAAGCATGCACAAAATTTCCAAAGTAAAAATCCTTTTGCTCATTTCATCGATTCCTAAAAAGGAAACTTCATTTACTTTCACCCAATTCATTGGGTGCCTTGAGACAAAGTATTCTACACTATCTCTACTTCAATCTTGGACATGTCGGTTAGCAAACTTCATATCCGAGTTGCTTCAGATTGAAGCGGGAGCCCGTATAAAGATCCGTTGACGTGGTGCCACCTCTACGAGGAGACAGGAGATCGGAGATGCCGCGAGGAGCGTGGGATGATGGCTAAAGGCCGAAGGACACGGATCGATCGGTATAACCATTCTATCATTTTACAGTTTGGTAGTTTAGTGTTAATGGCCCGATTCGGTTTACAGTCTATGTTAGCGCCAGTTTATGAAAAAGTTTTTATTCTGCGTTTGGCCTTAGATTGTTGGCCGGGGTGCTACCATAGACTTACACTTGACATCACATGATTGACTCAATTGCCTAAGCAAGTGATATACCAATCATGCACACCCTTCTCCTCTTTAGTCTGTAAGACACTTTTAGAGAGGGTGACTCCATCACCTGTAGGTACACCACCATGCGAGGAGTTTTCCATTCTAAAACACCTTTAGAATGCTGTCTAAGTACCTGGATTGGGACACTTCCCAAATCTAGATCTAAAACCATAGATCTAGTAACCAGAATGCCTGATATTTTATCCATATCCTATGTGGAGAAATCACTGTGTGACAACCTCACTATAACCGATTGTAGGATAGGAATTTTACTTCCTATAAAGTGCATGTCATCCAAATACCAGGACATTGCACCCTACTACCTTCTTAACAGATCCATCCCCTATTCTGATGAAGTCAAAGCCCATGACTGTCATCTCAAAATTAGATGATCTATCTCCGCTATATCTGCTTTAGTTTATAAATAGACACAAGCTACTTGTCCACTATGTTTCCGCTGCTCCTACTGATTATAACAATCCTCTGGCACAATCATATACACGTGCACTTCTAAAGCTAGTTTAGAACGACGCTATACTCATCCTCCTGCCGGGTCTTATAGTCTGGAACAATAGTAGTGTCAAGTCTGGGTAAACAAGAATCTCCCTGTTACCGTCTTTGAGAATACCGAAGTACCTCTCGGGTGCCTGAGGTTACCCACCATATCTGCGGAGTGGCTAATGGAATGTCAAACCTGATTGAATGTTTAGGTTCTTATTAAATTTTGAGCAATCATCTGTGGTTCTGGAATCACTTCCAGTTATACCATACTCCCACTACTGTTTTATGAAAAAGTCCATTTTGCTAAAACTGTGGCGAGTCAAGAACAATATCTCTATTGATCTTCCAGATGGTAGAAAGTTAACCCTCGTCATAGCCTGGGAAAACCCACAAACTGCAATTACTGAAATGTGCCTTAAGTTATCCAGAGTCTGGTTTTAAGCATAAGCCGGACAACTCCATATACCTTAACATCGTTAAGATATGATCTATTCTATATACAATATAGAAACAGAGACACTGATTTAATTGGAACCATATTCAAATCATGCAGCTGTCTCCAGTGCATATCAACTAAGTGGAAGGAGGCCGATCAACATTACTCAACTTAGGAGTGCATCCAAACATGAGTAACCTGAAAGAGAAACAAGTTTCTCAAAATCATTACTATCAACTGAATACCTCACACAAGTATCTATATCTTCGATCACCTTGAAGAATCCTGATACTTGCGACACCTGGTTCTCTTCTTTATTCTTGTACCTATAACTTCTCAAAACTTAGACTTTGTATTTCTACGAAACACGTGTCTAAAACTTGAGATACCATAAGTAAAAATAATATAGTACGAGGACCAACCCCTCTGTCCTTATGGACACTGGACAACATACAATTTGTATAAGTCCCCTGAGTTGAATAACTCAAAGCCTGTGCGTCGTAGGTTGAAAACTGTACTTATGGTTAAGAAGAATTACATCGCTGTTTAATGCTCCTTACCTAACCATCAACCGATATAGGTAAATGTCATGGACATAATTTCAAAAAGTTATATCTCACTTTATAAAATAAACGTACAGATATATCAGTTTGAAATTGGTGTATAACAACGGATATTCAAAACCAAATATTTGCCGTCCGGCAAAAACCCAGGCGATTTCCTCAAATATCACCAATTACAACGAATCCCGATATAATGAGGATGATCACCTAATTCCCAATAACTTACTCCCACTCATCATCTGTAAAACCATACAGATGTGAGAATCAAACCTGGTAAATACATACCCTGGAGTAAGGACTAATTGGAAAATCAGTTTTCAATTAACAACGCATAGTGAAACTGAAACATGAAAATATTTCGAAGGGGTATCCGGGTATTACAAGTAATGCCTCTTCCATTATCTAGATTTATAACTGTAACCGTATATTTCCCTGCCATCTCTCCAAATCCCTTTATTTGTCTTTAGTCGTTACCTTCTGTACACCATCGTTAGGTTAAATGGTTTTCTTCCTTTCCTACCGTTCGGCACCGGCCTATGGTTTAGAAGAAGACTATCCAATAAGCATAATAGGTGTACTCTCCTAATCCTAGGAGCCCTTGCAACCTGAGAGAAGGTAAAGATAAAAGACAACCTGAATAATCCTATTCAATTTCTCCTGAACCGGAGAAATGCAAAGGTGAAGTAGGTGTGGCGATGAACTACACGGTTTAGTCGTGAATGATAGCAGTCACAATTTACTTTGCCCTCGTTCTAATCCTTTTATCTGTCTTTACTTATTATCTTCTGTACACCACACTTAGGCTAATTGGTTTTCTTCCTTCCCCACCTTTCGGCACCTGCCTATGCTTTGGAAGAAGACTATCCAATAAGCGTAATAGGTGTACTCTCTCCTAATCCTAGGAGTACTCACAACCTGAGAGAAGGTAAAAGGAAAAGACAACTGAATAGTCCTATTCATTTTCTCCAGAACCAGAATCCATCCTCGAATTTGGAACAAGTTCCTTTGACTTCGTATATAACCATACGATGGATTTATCCAATGGAAGTGGATGTTCGTAGTGATACGGGGTGTTCTGGAGAAATACAAAGGGTAAAAGAAGGAGTGGCAATGATGTATGCAACTCAGACAATCCAAAAGCCAATGTTTTAAGAAAGTTCGGTTAACTTGGTCACTGAGTCATAGTCTAGGATCGGGCCAAGGTCGCTGCCAGAGAGAGAGAGAAAAGAAACACTCCGCGTGCACTCTAACCTAGATCAGAATGGTTAATCATTTTATCTAATCAGGATGTCTCCCATTGTATCCTCAAATTCTTCTCCAAACCTGAAAGAAGAATTAGTCGGGATCACCCGAGGAGTAAACCAACTCATCAGTGGGTATCGGGATCCGACTATCCTCGCATGATAACCTGATGGAATCCACTCAAGTTATCACACTCCAGAAGGTATGCGCATGCCTGGCAAGTTTCCTGTATGTTTGAAACTCCCGATGTGATTTTTACCCCATGCTCTTATGATCTTGACGAAGGCCAACATATCATAAGTCACATGTCAAGTTCTGCCCGTCATTGTCCAGGTTAATTTGAACCCATCCATACATCCCCTTGACAAAGGACAAAATAGTAATACGACTGTCCCAAACCAACGCATCTATCTATGCAACAGAAAAGTAACAAAAAGCTACCATACACTATGCCATGACGAAGATCAATAAACATAACATGAATACTAAGTGCTACCCGTCTGTAATGACGGAGGGCTATGAATGGTTTTTGGCGAAAAACCTTTAACGTAATGAACTTGATATCGTTGAAGGAACTGGATAGCTTTTTACAAATATATAGTGGCGAAAACTTTTGCTAAAGAGGTCACTCCCGGTGAAGGATCTCGACTCTTTCCCCGTAGAATGAGGTGCAGGATATTCCAAACTGAATACCGCGATGCAAAGCAAAAAGTAATCGACTATAGTGAAGTTATTATCCTGACACATACTTCTGCCCAAGGGGTCACTCCCGATGAAGGGATCTCGGCCTTTGCCTCGTCGAATGAGGTGCTGGATACTCATAACCGAATACCTCTATGCAAAACAAAAGAGAACGTTCTTGCAATAACAGGTTTTTGAAAAATGTTCCAACAACATCGAATAGGTTTGTTTTCCTTGCATTGATCAGAATCATTGCAGTCCCATCAATTAATCACACTACAAAAGAACGAAAATAAGATGTACGTATATGCCATCCGCATTCGCCACTGGGTCCCGTCATCACCCGTTAGGTTACTTAACTAACGACAGAGCGGGGACTGGACTAGCGCGGGTGTAAAACATATACAACATCTACTAGTATATATATCAATATATAATAATCGCTCCAGGCGTGATAAATGCAACATCACAGAAAAGTAATAAGCATCACATAACAATACAGATAATTTGGAAGCCCCGGGTTTCCTTTGAGCCGCAAGTGAAACCCGACGTTCCCCGGGTCGTGTGGATAGCCTGTGCAATGAAAACCTAGACCCCTACGAGCGCGGCAAGTTACCCGCCAAAATCAGAAGCGAGACAGCCCCCTTCAGCAAAGTGAATGGACCACCCAGCACTTCACGGAATCCGGTAACTTGAGCACCCCACCTTGGGTCAACCTGTACCCCCTACGAGTGCGGCGAATAGCCCGCCAATTCTATAGTGAAGCCCCTCCTTCTCAAAGCCATGAGATGCGGGCTCGTTGCCCTCTAGAATCCGGCTATCCGTGCACTCCACCGCGAGGTAATCCTAGTACATGAAAGAAAATATGTACAATGGTGACATCGACCTCAACCCGGTCGTGCCCAAAAAAAATAATATACAAACAGGCAGTGACAGCAGTCCACATATCGGACGCTCGCCCCACAATATCAAATGTACAAATATATCCAAACTGCACTACCATTGCACGCAAGCTATCCACCACAACAAACCGCAACAATACAGCACATCACAGAACATCAATGTGAATGTCACGTTCGCAAACCCATCTAAAAGGACTATAGTGATTAGACAAGTTGTACCGATCAAATGACATTCACGGTCGCATATAGTAATGTAAGTACTGTAAACTAACGTATTTAAAATTTCGATCGACAAAACATCCTGAAGTGGGCTTCAAGTTCTAATCCAGTACTCATACAAATCTGGGCCCAAAAACAAAATATTCCTGAAACCATAATTCTATAATTAAGAGCCCCAGAAAAAAGATTGTGCACATTGGCCCCAAAATGGTGGCGGAACCGCGACTAACATGTAGGTTATGCGGTGGTTCCACGGCGTTTTAGTGGGTTCAGTTGCTTAAATTTCTTCTGTAGTCTTAAAAAAGCCTGCACGATTTTCTGATACACTAAAAATGATTTTTCGACCACTTTAAAAATTCGACAGAAACTTCAAGAATAGAATTGCGGTTTTGAAAATTTTAGTCGATCGATATTCTAAACACGTTAGAACAAGCTAGTAAACGGTTAATAGTTTGGTTCTGATACCATGTAAGTCTACACCAGCGCCCCGACCATCAATTCGTGGCCAAATGCAGAACAAAAACTTTTCAAACTGGCGCTATCGTATCCCTAAAACCCGGATCGTGCCATTAACCCTATACTAATAAACTGTAAAGTGGTTTAGAGATTATACCGATCGATCCGTGTCCTTCGGTCTTCAATCTCTACGCTATGCTTGTTGCGGCTGCCCCAACATAGTTCGCTCTCCGGTCACGCTCGTCGAAGAGGACACACGTCGAGGATTCTTTATACGGGCTCCCGCTTCTAAACCGAAGCAACTCGGAGATCATGTTTGCCAACCGAGATGTCCAAGATTGAAGTGAGAGTGAGTGTGAATATTTTGTCTCAATACACCCTAGGATTCTCATCACATGAGAGGGATAGGGTGGAGGTTGAAGAAGATGCGAGTGTGAGCTCAAGAAAAAAAATCAAGTGAGCAAGAACCAAGCACCAAAAATTGTGTTGGCTGCCCTCTCACTTTGTTGTGGTGATATATTGAAGTTTTGTGTTGAAAAACCAAAGAAAAGATATCATAAAATATCTCCTACAAAACCCTCAAAATATCTCACCCAAAACAAAGCTCATTAAGCCACCATGACTCACTATATGACTCATAACCATGAGTCAATAAGTGAACATGCTAGAATAATGACTCACCACGATGAGTCACACTTTCCAAACCCAAATAAACATTTAAACTAAAATGTTTAACAAAAAGAAATGCATCTTCTAAAGTAATCTTGTAATGAACTACAAGAATACCCCTCACCTATATATACATAGCTACACCCGTATTCCGACTGAATACGAATATAATGAGACTAAAATATTCCAACACAATATAATACTAGGATCCCGCTTAAACCAAAGCCCACTAGTATTATCCGTCCGAATCATGACACGTGCACAAGTGCACGTGTATGTTCGAACCCTGCCATAAAACCATACAGCCTCTACAATGTTTCGCCCGAACTTGGGAAACTGTCTGTGTGGGACTCTAAAGACTCGTTAATACACTGGCAGTAGGTTTAACCACAAGTACGTCAGTGGCACTAGCTGTACGTAACGGCTATCCAGGTATTGAGCAAAAGGGAGGCTGACGAGTGAACTCATCCTGAAACCCTACTGAGCTTGTCAGTGACAATATCCGTACAGTCCAGTCCGTTCGTCTATGAGTATCGCATATCGGGCTTAGGGGTGGTAAACGTCAGACCCCCAAAAGCGGTATAAGTCATGTCGGAGTGTAGCCCAGAACATCCTGAGAAACTACTGGAATACCTACCAGTAAATCTCACTTACCTTGGCCAGGGATTTCGTGTAATTGATCTCCAGACACAGCGCGATATCAACCCCCAATACCGGGAGAGACGAATCCCCTGCCGATCCGCTCACTGCCTCTATGTGGCTCGTGACTGTACCTAACTAAAACCTGTTTGCATGATTCCTTTGAGCCGTGGTAGGGTAGTAATCAAAGCACAGTGGGAACTCACACGAGACAAATGATGATCTCAGGTCGATAGACTAACCTGTACACATGTCACCAGGGAACTGCTATCTAACGATAGGTATAATACTAACTAGCATGTTCCCGGCGAGTCCGTCCGGTGTACTCATAACCCAATGAGCACCTGTATACATCTTAGGTGAACCAACTGACACCAATAGATTGTGAGACCGGCCATCGCCCCTCGTCGGGGTCTCGATCTGTATACACCAGTCTACTCTGGAGTATCGATGCCCTGTCTCGAAACTCTCTCGACTAGGGAACTTTTAAGGATTTGCTTATAGACTACCTAACTCTCACGTATATGATCACCATCATACTGCTAGTAGTCAAGCAAGAATCCTAAGGGCTCTATCAACGTGTAATAGTGATTTGTAATGTCACTTAAAGTATGTACACGATGATAAAGACAAACCAGATATCATAATATCATCTCGAGTAAGACTGTCCTACCGGTATAGGTCCTCCCTCAATCATTGCAATCATGTGCTTGCGATCCAATAATTGACTTTGATGGCACTATATCCAACAGTTCGCCGCACTCGTAGGGGGTATAGGTTGATCCAAGGAGGGGTGCTCAAGTTACCGGATTCCGTGGAGTGCTGGGTGGCCTATTCACGTTGTTGATTGGGGTTGCCCCGCTTCTGGGATTGGCGGGTAGCTTGCCGCGCTCGTAGAGGTCTAGATTTTCATTGCACAGGCTATCCACATGACAGGGAATGTCAGGTCTCATTTTCGGCTCAAATAAAACCCGAGGCTCCAGGATTATCCACCACTCCGTGTTGCTTGGCTGAGATTCTGAGATGTTACTTTATATCATGCCTGGGACAATAGTTATATATATTTATATATATATACTAGTAGATATTGTATATGTTTTGAACCCACGCTAGTCCAGGCCCCGCTCTGTCGTTAGTTA